>JAUMIR010000002.1:25792500-35792500 GCA_030847615.1 Gambelia wislizenii
AAAAATAGTGTCTCTTATATAAAATGGCAAAATCAAGGTTTGCTTCTTGGAATTTTTTTGCGGGGGGGGAGGTATATTTTCAAGCCATGGATGATTGAATCCGTGGATACCAAATCCATGGATACAGAGGGCCAACTGTATTCATGAAGACCAACATAGTTTCATTAAACCTAGGCAAATCATCGACCCTATACGCAAACTCATTTGTGTGGTCTGAACAGTAAATAAAAAGCTTAGGATAGTCTTGGTCTCTTTTGATGCCACCAAGGCTTTTGACTAATTGGAATATAATTTTCTTTTTGGAGCATGTTAAACTGGAATATGGAAAATTACTTGTACAACTACCTAGGAATGTATACTCAAACCACAACGTTATAATCAGGACAAATTATATAGACTAAGATCCAATCAGTAGAAACAGGGACAAAGCAAGGATGCCCCTCTTCCAGTGTTATCTGCATTTGTGATGAGGCCCTTGGCAACCATGGTACGAAATGATAGGACTTTGAAAAGAGTAGCTGTTAATGAGGGACACTGCTTCTTCAGTTTACTTGCTGATAATGCTGCTGTTAGCAATGGGGAGAGAACTGAGATATCAGCCCTATTCACCAGACTCAAAGTCTATGGGTGAAACACCAGTCCTTACATCCTGAATCCCTGTATAAAGGTCTCTGCTATCTTTGGCCAAAGAGGTTTCTTCCATACCTTACCCCCTAAAACAGCGAGCCACACAGTCTGTGTCAGGAACAAGCAGGAACAACTTTAGTAGTAGAAACTAAGACTTTATAAACCTACTCACAAAGGTTCAGATTGTCAAGACACATGTTAAAGGAAGAGGGTTCTCATGATCTCATGCAATAAAAGTATCCGACTATAGCTGACAAACAGTTAAACAACATAGGTTTTCCGTGTTTTTTTCCCCGGGCTGTGAGGCCGTGTTCTAGAAGAGTTTATTTCCAACATTTCGCCTGCATCTGTGGCTGACATCTTCAGAGAAAGCTTGGGTACGAGGTTTATATACTGTGAACCCCTGTAAATTTGTGTATTTGAATGGCTGGTTTCTGGGTGGAGATATGCAAGGAGGATTAGTGTCTGTTTGGCTAATGGCCCATTGTCTGCTGGAAATCTCCTGTCCCTGGGTGGAGTTCATTTGCATGTGTTGAGTTTTGATTTTAGTATTTTCCATGGATTTAAATATTCACGGCTTGAAACTATTCTTTAAAAAATTATAATCCAAAAAGCAAACCTTAATTTTGCTATGCCATTGCATATAATGGGACTTGAGTATTCATGGATTTTGGTATCCATGGGGGGTCCTGGAACCAAACCCCAGTGAATATGAAGGGACAACTGTACAATCAGAGACCCTAATCGACCTACTGTCAAGATGGAATTACTAGCATAGAAATGGAGCTAGCATTTCTGCTTTCGTTGCTCTATCAGTCACAAATCCAGAATCTGCTATTCCTAGAGCATTGCAAATACTATAAGAATTTGGTGTAGTTTCTGGTCTTTCCATTATTTTGACAAAATCAAAAATATTAGCCCTAAATCTCTCAAAGAATGAGGCAATGCATTTACAAAATCTTACCCAAATCCCAGTATCTTTAGGTTCTCTAAAATTTTGAGGAGTAATCAGGAAACTTGAGAAAACTATTGCTTTAAATTATAGTTCAATATTTAAGCAAGCTTGATTGAAAATTAAAACCTGAGAAACACAAAATTTCACCTGGCTAGGTCATATTGCAACTATTAAAACACTATTACCTAAACATACCTTTCTGTTTCAACCCTTCCAACTCGGTGACCAGAGTCTCAGCTTTGCTTATGGCAAAATCTTTTTATGAATTTCCTTAATAAAAAAGGCAGAAGTTATAAAATAATGTTATTTCAAACCACCAAAGAAAGAGGTATGGTTATGCATGCCTTATATCATGAGGCATTCTACTTAAGACTATTAAACTGTACTAGGTTGCCGCTATTAAATAACAAGACTAATACAATAATCCATCTTTATTTATATGTATTACAATTCTAATGCTTTCCCCCTTCAATATACTCCCCATTCAGTTCACACTCACACACCAATGCAGTCTTGTTTTTCACTGGTCAAAGGCATGGAGCAGATCAGTTTCTGTCAGCTGTTCTAACACATCTGCCATTTTCTCCTTTACTGCATCAATTGACTTAAAACATGTTCCTTTAAGCACTGTTTTCACTTTAGGGAAAATAAAAAAGTTGCATGGTGCCAAGTCTGGTGAATATGGAGGATGTTCAAGTCTAGTAATGTGTTTATCAGCTAAAAACTGCTTCACAGAAAGTGCTGTGAGTAGGCGCATTGTCTTGATGAAGAATGAAACCATTTCCCCACAGTTCTGTTCTTTCTTTTTCTTTTCTTTTTTTAACTCCTTCTCTCAGCTTTGTCAAAACTTCCTTATAAAAATGCTGGTTCACTGTTCTGCCTTCTGGACCCCATTCTGCCAAAATTATGCCTTTGATGTAAAAAAAACCAAAAAACCACCAAGGAGCATAGCTTTGAATGTGGACTTGCTTTGACATGCTTTTTCATTCTTGGTGATGATGGTGTTTTCCAGTACATTGACTATCGTTTAGTCTCAGGATCATACTGGAAGATCCAGGTTTCATCTCAAGTGATGATTTTTTGAAAAAGGTTTGGGTCCGCCTCAAGTTCCTGAAGAATGTCACATTGCTCAACTTTTAAACATAGCATTTTTCTGGCACACAACAGACAACACAGCTGCTTTAAACTTATGACTAACAAATAATTGAAGGGCCGAGAGTATTAATGTTTGTCATGTAGGTTCAGATATGTTCAAAGTCATTACTCAAGCATTCATAATCAGTTCTCCCTGATTTGTCTGAAGGGTAGAAATATAGTCTCATTACTTAATAAACAGACCTCATATACTTAATGAAAAGATGCACAACAGAGAAAGTCACTTTTCAAAATTTAAGTAAGTATAGTAAATGTGTTGGTCACTCTTTCTAGGAGGTGACCGACACATTTCTACCCAATATACTTTAAAAATAGGAGGAATGGAAAAAAATGATTAATTTTCACTCCTTACCAACTCTCTCCCTTTTTATTATATCCTTTATTCACAAATCCAGACAATTGGAACCAATTTTGTAAATGGAAATCTATAGATTGAGATACATTTTTATCAGTGGCAACCCCAAAACAGAAATCCAAGAACATGAATAACTGGATAGTGATAACCCATTATGGTTCTATAGTTTTCAAATATTACATTTTATATCTCTCCCTGAAATAAAAGAGCAAGCAACATGCTCTTTATTTCTATTTGAGGAATTACTTATGTTTAAAATAATCTTAATTGAATTTACACACATATCGAAGGGGGGGAAATGGGGGGAAGAACATGTAATCACAAAAACAAAACATAACTACAAATGGCTAAGACCAAAATTAGACAGTTCCAAAAGACAATAGATAACTTCACTAACATAAAATTTTATCTTCCCTTCACCTGACATCCACCCCCTACCACTTTATTCTTTATTCTCTTATTTAAAAGAGTAAACACACCCACACACCTATAGAAAAAAAGGGGAGAAAGACTTCCCTTTCTCTCCAAATGTATTGTAGCCTATCAGTTTTATAAACCCTCCCTTCTCCTCTCTCTCTCTCTCTCTCTCTCTGGTTTTTCTTCGCAAACCAAGATTCGGGAAGGACTCATCACGCACTTTCTGCAAGCGCACCGATGACTAAAAAGACCAATCTGCGATAAGTCCGGTTGCAGAAAGCACACCAGAAGGTCTCCTTGGGTGATGTTTCCGGGTTGTGATTCTTTCTGCATTGTCGTTTCTCTTCAAGACTTGTTTGGCATGAGTTCTCAAATAAGGCTGCAGCATTGTGGATAGTGTGTCTCCATGCCTCCTGATGTGAGGCCAGGGCGGACCATTGTTGGTGATCAATTAGCCATGCTTGAGATGTTGCTTCAGGGAGTCCTTGTATCGCTTTTTTGGAGCACCCCTCTTATGCTGACCTGTGGTGAGTTCACCATAGAGTACTATTTTTGGGAGGCGATGGTCCTCCATCCTAGAAACGTGCCCTGCCCAACGTAGCTGTGTTCTCAATATCATGGCCTGAATGTTGGTGATCCCTGCTTGCTCAAGGACAGCAACATTCGTCACATAGTCAGTCCAGTGTATATTTAGGATTGCACTTATACAGCGCTGATGAAAGCGTTCAAGGAGTCGTAAGTGTTGGCGATAGGTGACCCATGTTTCAGACCCATAAAGGAGAATAGACACTAATATAATGTGATATGTTAGTCTGTCTCTCTCTCTCTCTGGCTTTTCTTCGCTAACGAAGATTCAGGAAGGACTCATCCTGTGCTTTTTGCAAGCGTGCTGATGACTAAAAAGGCCAATCCGAGATAAACAAGTCCGGTTGCAGAAAGCACAACAGAAGGTCTCCTTGGGTGATGTTTCCAGATTGTGATTCTTTCTGCGTTGTCGTTTCTCTTCAAGACTTGTTCGGCGTGAGTTCTCAAATAAAGCTGCAGCATTGTGGATAGTGCGTCTCCATGCCTCCCGATGTGAGGCCAGAGCGGACCATTGTTGGTGATCAATTTGGCCAAGCCATCATAACATATATTCCAATACACTATCTTACTTCTACCTTACCCCTTAAGATAACAGCATTGCTTGCTATCAAAACTTTACCTTCATCCCTGCTTCACTATTCAAATCTCAAACCCAAGCATACTAATCTCACACCTTGTTGTTGTTTCATTAAATCAATAACAGGTATCCATATTTTTTTAAAGTAATCAAACAGCTTACATTTAATTAAATTAGTTAATTTTACCATTGTGGAAATTTCCATTAACCATTCTAACCATTCATTAAAATCTGGTATTCTGCTGAGTTTCCAATTTCTGATAAATATTAACCTAGCTGCTGTGACCACATAACTAAATAGATAGAAGAATTTCTTCTCATTTTTGTCCTCCTCATTTATCATATTAAACAAAAATAATTCTGGTTTCAGGGTATGCCTGAATCCCAAAATCTTATATATCCATCTATTTATTTTAAACCATTTTTTTTGCTGTTTTACATTTTCACCACATATGGAAAAATGAACCTATTTGTTTCCCACATTTCCAACCTGAGTTATTAATCCCTTTGTACATTTTTGCCAAAATTTATGGGGTCATATACCATATATACATTACACTAGAAACCCCGTATCCACTGATTCATTATCTACTGATTCAATTATCCACGGGACAAAAAAACAACACACCTGCTATAGTCTTCCTAGAAAAATGTGTTCTCTCTAGCCAGTTTCTAGGTCTTCCAAGGCAACTCTATGGTACAGTATTTTAAACTGGAAGTCCGATTATTTTCAATGGCGTTCTGTATCTTGAGAGATCTAAAGGTTTAGCACCCAGAGCACATCAAGTTCAGTTATCTCATACTTTCTCTAAAAATCTAGGGCCTAAACTAGAATGGGAAAATGATATTAATATTAAAATCATTGGGCAAAGTTATGGTCAGTAGGGCCAACTAAATTAATCTCTGCAAACACCAAAGAACACTGTCTAGAAATGTTACAATAGTAATGTAGGACCACTGTATCCTCAGGGTTTGGTTCCCGCACTTCCTGCGGATACCAAAAACTGCAGATAACAGCAAATGCCATTGAAAATAATGGGACTTCCAGATTAAAATACCAGAGTTGCCTTGGAGGACCTAGAAAATGTCTAGAGAGGATGCCTATCTAGGCATTTGCTAGTAATACTCTATGGTATGTGTTCTGTTCTGTGTTCAGCAGATAACTGAAATCACAAATATTGGTTCCATGGACACGGGGGTACTACTGTACATGACAACAAAGGTCTAAATAATCTCAAGACACCAGATCTTGTCTGATCTTGGAACCTAAGCACGGTTGGCCCTGGTTAGTACTTGGATGGGAGACCACCAATGAATACCAGGAACTGTAGGCTCTATTTCTGAGGAAGAAACTGGCAAAAAAAAAACACCTCTGAGAATTCCTTGCCTAGAAAACCCCGAGAAATCCATGGCACGTAAAAACAAAAGGAGGGCAAAGTGGGAACCAGCCTCGCCTCCTGTTGGAAGGAGAATCAACGCCATGGAGCAATTACTGAGGTGGTCAATAAAATATTTCGACCCTGTCCCACATCACAAGGATATCAGGAAGTTATACAAGTAAAGTAAAGAGAAATGGGAGAAGAGAATTTAAAATAGAACATGAAGAGAGTAAAACATACTAAAGTTAAAAGGGACTGAAGGAGCCGCCAGGAGCCTGGCTCGGCTTCAGTCACGTGACAGGAAGTAGAAGCCCCGCCCTCATAAAAAGCCCCCCACGTCTCAGCGGGAGGGAAGCGGTGTTACATCGAAAGGGGTCCGTTGGAAACAGCCACTCTTCCTCTTTTCTAAACACAATCATGGAGGAAGGAGGAAGGAAAGGGAGAAGCCTGGGAAGAGGAGGAGGCCGGGTAAGGATTCCTGGTGGTGGCTCAACTGGGGGTGGGGGAAAGAAAGGTCTGGTGGGAAACTGGAACTGGGATGGCAGGAGAGGTCGGGGGGCAGGAGTGCTCCTTAATGGGGGGAGGAGAGCTATTAATGCCCTCCTGCCCCCCCCCGTCAAAGAAGGCGACCCCCAGGCAGCTGGTCCGGGGAGGTGGGGGGTCCCGCGTGGGCTCTTCTTCCCTTCATCTCTCCTGCCAGGGAGGGGGAAAGGGGGGAGGCACTGGGTTGGGGGGATTTTCCACCCCAGGAGCCCAAAGGACCAGCCTTGAAGACTATGCGCCTGGGGGACATTTTCTGTACATGGCAACATGTCGCAGCTCCACCCCATTACACACACCCCCAATTCTTCCAAGAGATGCTGACTGGACTGGCATATATATATATATACACACACACACACACACACACACACGAGTTTATTAATACTACCTTATAATTCATCTGATTATGCATTACCTATTTCAGAGTTATACACAGTTATTTTTCTCTCTCTTTCTCTGGCTTTTCTTCACAAACGAAGACTCAGGAAGGACTCATCCCGCGCTTTCTGCAAGCGCACTGATGACTAAAAAGGCCAATCCGAGATAAACAAGTCCGGTTGCAGAAAGCACAGCAGAAGGTCTCCTTGGGTGATGTTTCCGGGTTGTGATTCTTTCTGCGTTGTCGTTTCTCTTCAAGACTTGTTTGGTGTGAGTTCTCAAATAAGGCTGCAGAATTGTGGATAGTGCGTCTCCATGCCTCCAGATGTGCGGCCACGGTGGACCATTGTTGGTGATCAATTTGGCTGAGCCTGAGATGTTGTTTCAGGGAGTCCTTGTATCGCTTTTTTGGAGCGCTCCTCTTATGCTGACCCGTGGCGAGTTCACCGTAGAGTACTATTTTTGGGAGGCGATGGTCCTCCATCCTAGAAACATGCCCTGCCCAGCACAGCTGTGTTCTCAATATCATGGCCACCACCATTGAGGCCCTGATATTGAGAACACACAGTTATTTACTACTCTCCCATATGCATAGATAATGTTTCCTTAGTATAATTATCCCCTCCCTCCAACCATCCCAGAAACAAGTGTACCTTATTAACTTCCTTTTCCTCTCATGTGGATAATCTTTTTAACTCTTTCCTTAACATTCTCATACTTAGGAAGGATAAGGGGGAAGGACAATGGGAGCATTTTCTGCCTTGAAGACTGTGCACTTGAATGACATTTTCTGTACTCCTTCCCCCTTCTCCAGTTTTTCCCTCAGATGCTGACTGGACTGGCAAGTGAATCTTTATCCCAGAGTTGGTGGCCGGACAACAGCCTGGAGGGCCCCTGAGGGGAGGATGGATGTGAGAGTTCACTGGCTATCTCTCCATTCTGGTTTTGTGTGGCTGCATGGCTAGAAGTAGATGGTAAGTTTGCTCTTCTTACAGAGACACTTGGCTTTTGGTGTTAAATTTTGCAAAGCTTGTATGAAGATAGCAGTCTGCCTGTAACAGGACACTTGCAGCTCCCCCAAGAGGAGGTGGGGTGGGTGGCTTATGAGGAATGGCTGGGGGCTGGTGCTGCTGCTGACCTCCAGTATTTCCTGCCTGAGGGGGGACCGTTTGTGCCATGAGGAGGAGAAAGAGAGTCAAATTTGTAGTAGTAACTGTTATTATGATAGCTCTTAGGCAGCAGTGGTGGTTACAAAGCAGAACCTCCACCTACTAAAGCAGTGTATCAGAGAAAATGAGTGAGAATTGTTAAAATTGCTGAAAATAAAATCTGACATAATATGACAAACACGATATATTAAACATAGTATAACGTCTCTTCTATTATGTGAGGTACCAAATATAAATCTAGTCCTGAATATAAAAAACTTAATATATTTGTCCCTTCATATTTGCTGGGGTTTGGTTCCAGGACCCCCGTGGATACTAAAATCCGTGAATATTCAAGTCCCATTATATGCAATGGCATAGCAAAATGGTGTCCCTTATATAAGATGGCAAAATCAAGGTTTGCTTTTTGGATTATTATTTTTTAAAGAATATTTTCAAGCCATGAATACTTAAGTCGATGGATACCAAATCCGTGAATATGGAGGGACAACTGTAGTGTGCTGAACTGGTCTTGTGGCTCGCTTTTTAATGGACGTGATTTCGCTTCTGTTGAAAGTTTAATTGTATTCTAACTGCTGAATATGAAATAAAACATGATAAATATAACCTATTTAATATAATGTAGCCCAATCTCTGTTGTATTATATGAACTACTGAATATAAAGGTAGTACGTTCCTTCATAGTGTGCTGCACTGTTCTTTCTTTTTAACGAATGTGATTTGAACTCTGTAAATAATTTAATTGTATTTTAAGTTTTGTACTGCTGTGAGCTTTTAGGAACATCTAATGATTTCTGTAAACCTTTTTGAGTCTTGAGTTTTAAATTTCAAGAAAAATAGTGTATATAAAACAATAAAGATGATAATATCACATATATTTAGAATAAGGGAAAATATTGTGCTCATGGTCCATGCCTAGGTTTCATTAGTACAACTACTGAGTTGCTGTGTTGATTTTGAACAGCTAGGTAATAATTCAAAATTTCCTGAATCAAGTGAAAGTCTTCATTGAAACAGATGTCAAGGTAGTTCTGTGTAATAAAGAGTTAAGGAGTATGTGACAGTGCTGGAAGAAATAATGGGGGCTCATGTGGTTGGGGGCTTTGGGTGAAGGATGGATATGAGATGGCTCAGTGGAAGGCTGAGAAAGGGAAAGTGAAACTGGGGGATGGAGAGACAGAAATGGGGGAAAGAGGAGGATGCCACCTTTTCTGACCCTCAAGTAAATAAGGCCTTGCTTGGTGGCTTGGAGGTGGAAAAGCCTCCCCAACTCCCTGATTTATTTTGCTTATTCACCTGCCTTTCCTTCATGGGGGAAACCTAGGTGTTTGCTGGAAGTTTCCCCATTTTTTCTTGCCAATATAGGACACTAAACCATAACACAGCATTGTTTTGGCTTTGCAGAGTTTTGGAGCAGAACCTGTTCAGGGGTTCTTTGCTCTGAAACAGAAAAGGGCAGAGGAGGACCTTGGGTCCCATCGGCTGCTTCATTGGACACGGGTTCAAAGATGGACAGACCTGACTCAGCTGGACCTGCAGCAGGAAGAGGCTCTGATGGCATTAGTGCCGAGAGCAGTGGGGAATTCTGGGAAAGAACCATGCAGAAGTTCGTTAGCAGAGACATGGCCAGCTCGGACATACAGCGTCAGCGCTTTAGGCAGTTCTCCTATGAAGAGGGCAAGGGCCCCCGAGAGATTTGCAGGCACCTCCACAATCTCTGCCACCAGTGGCTGAAGCCAAAGGAACAGAGCAAAGATCAGATCCTGGACCTGGTGATCCTGGAGCAATTGCTGTGCATCCTTCCCCTGGAGATGGAGAGCTGGGTCAGGGAATGTGGGGCAGAGACCTGTTCCCAGGCAGTGGCCCTAGTGGAAGGTTTCCTTCTGAGTCAGTCCGAGAACAAGAAAGAGGAAGAACAGGTGAGAGCATTTCTTCTGGTTTTTCTTAAAGTGAGATTGATGGATTGATTTAATGTATATTCTGCTTTCTCCTGAGATGAGACACAATATGAGGAATAATTGGGAGCTACTCCCTCTGTGTTCTTCCCTTTCTATCCAACCGTAACCAGGCAGGAACAATTTTCTAGCTGTAATGACCGTCTAAATAACTTATAATTAACTGTCTCACTTCTATATATACCTGTGTTATTCTTATATATATTAAACTAGAGTATTTCCTATACTAACACTAACAAGGGTGGGCATGGACAGCTCCTCCTACCATCCCGGAATGAACCGTCACGGTAAGTACAATATCTTATTCTTGGGATGGCACAGAGGAGCAATCCATTTGATTGGGATATACCTAAGCCACCTTGGGCAGGCCTTCCTATTTATTTATGTACAACCAACTGCAGTACTCTTCTTCCAAACGCAGCGTGAGCCGATTTACATTTGTCCAATTTGTAGTGTGTAACAAAGGTAGATGGTTGTGATCACCCAGCTGTGTCACAAATATCCTTTAACGATGCAGACACTGAAGAGGCCATAGATGTTGCCATTGACCTTGTGGAGTGTGGATAAACATTTTTAGGTCTAGGTTTATTTTCTAAATCATAGCAATTGAAAATGCATGCCTTATTCCACCTGCCAATCACTGTTGATGATGCTCTTTGTCCCATACTTCTTGTTTGGGGGAATTAGCAGGATATGGGTGCTCTGCCCCTTTTTCCAGTCCCTCTGCCCATACTGCCACAATCCCAATAGCCACTGCCAGCTCTGTTGCTCTTCTACTAAAATTTGGTGCTGCCAAAAGTGGCTTTGAGAGCAAAGTGTATGGGGAGCATGGACCTTTTTTTCAAAGTGGACTCTCTGTCTCAAAACCAGAATTATTCTCCTTTAAACAATGTCTAGGCTCCTTGGGTCCCATGTTTTCATAAGAAGGCCCAGATGTTTTTGCTACCACTGTTGCACAACCAGATTTGTCAGTGTGATGATTCCAGCGGTGGTGCATGGCCTCCAATGGGTTCAGGGGTGGAAAGTGTTCAACATCCACACCCAAAAGTCCCCCACCCCCACTCAGAGTGGTTAAAGATGGTGCAATTGCTAAGCTTTTCTTGTGATGCTTGTGCACACAAGTCTCAAACCTCACAAGTCTATTTTTAAATCATTTTTTAATGCTTTTCTACACTGAATTTGGAATTCTCCCTGCTCTTTAAGGCCAAAAATCTCTGTGTGAAAGTTCAGCCTGATCTTCCTTCATCAGTGGTTTCTCCATCAGACACCAGACAGAGTCCCCATCAGAGGGAGCTGAAGCAGGAGGTTGAGGGAGGTGCCTTCTTGCAAGGTAAGGATGAACCCCTGTATGTCTCTGCATGTGTCTTCAAGTCACCTGGTGACTCATAGCAACCCCATGAATTTCATAATTTACTTAGGCAAGGAATCATCAGAAGTGGTTTTGCCAGTTCCTTCCTCTGAAATCTGTCATTGGGCCTCGAAACATGTGTCTAGGTGTATGTTCAGTTGCAAGCCGTTATCATGCAACACAAGGGTTGAATATCTCAATTTGTGCAAAACAGTTCATTTCTGGACACAACTCAAAATGCTAGTTATGTCCAGCTGCACCCTCTCTGGCCGAGGCCCAGGTTATCCCAAGTTTGAAGAGCCTCAGCGGAGAACTTTCTCTCAGTCCCACCACCTTCACAGGTAGATTGTGTGAGAATGGGCGTGTGGGGACAGGGTGGGAGTATAGTGTCTAGATCAACGGAAGCAATAGTGCCACTCTCTTCTGCTTTGCTCAGGCCTCACCTGAAATGCTGTGTCCAGTTCTGGGCACCATAATTCAGGAAGGATATTGAGAAGCTGGAACATGTCCAGAAGAGGGTGACCAGGATGGTGGGAGGTCTGAAAGCCATGACCTATGAGGAGCAGCTTAGGAAGCAGGGCATGTTTAGTCTGGAGAAAAGAAGGTTGAGAGGTGACATGATAGCCATGTTTAAATATTTGAAGAGATGTCATACTGAGGATGGAGCAGGCTTGTTTTCTGCTGGTCCAGAGACTAGGACACGGAGCAATGGGTTCAAACTACAGGAAAAGAGATTCCACCTAAACATTAGGAAGAATTTCCTGACAGAAAGAGCTGTTCAGAAGTGGAATATACTGGGTCAGAGTGTGGTGGAGTCTCCTCCTTTGGAGTTTTTTAAACAACAGCTGGATGGCCATCCGTCGAGAATGATTTGATTGTGTATTCCTGCATGGCAGGGTGTTGGACTGGATGGCCCTTGTGGTCTCTTCCAACTCTATGATTCTAAGTAGACAGCCCTCTATCTACCAGATATGATGAGAATTAACTCTCATCCATCAGAAATACAACAGCAGCTGGAATTTTTATCAGCATTCTTAAGACTGTCCCCCTATGGCCCTCTCTATCTGGTAAATGCATTTTTCATGGTTTTGATACTATTTATGTTGGAGTACTATATTTTATGCGCATGTTTAAGACATTTTGAACTCTTCCAGTTAATTGTTTGAGGTATGTTCATTGCTTACAGTCTTCAGTATGACTACTTGTCTTTGAAATCTTTCCCTTTTCTTTTGGCATATTTATATCTGCCTTTGCTCTTCGGGACTCAAGGCCTTGTTCTTCTCCACCTCACTGCTGTATCATCAAAACCACACTGTGAGTAGGTTAGGCTAAAAGAGAGTATCTGTCTGGCTCAACGTCCTGCAATTAATGTCATGGCTTTGTGGAAGCTAGAACTGGAATTTCCCAAGCCCCAGTTCAACACACTTGACAGTGCACCAAAATGCCGTATAGATTTTACTGCGATGCCAAGTGCTATCATGTTCAAAGAGATGACTCCCTCACTGGTTTCTTTTTAGGATTGTAGTTGTAACCTCTGAGACAAACCTGTGTGATCAGCTTCTCTCCTCCTTGATCTCTCCCACAGGGTCTGGAATGATGCCACCAACAAATGCTCAGTCGCCTTTTCCTCTTTGTGATGGAGTGAAACCAGTTCAGGTAAGGAGAAGGATTCATGGGAGAAGAAGACTGGAGCAGCCTGGGTATCCCCAGTTCTGGGCTCACATCACTCGTAGCCTAGCTGAGAATTCAGTGTCAATTTGCTTTGGATTTTTAAAAATGACCAGGTCCATTCATTTCTTCATATATTTAGAATATGAATGTGGGAGATAGCTAAACAGACAGTTCACTCATCCTGGCCTAGGAGTTTGAGCACTTAGCTCTTAAAAGGCTAGTTTGGACTCTCTTTGTGTTTTGCCAATCTAGTCCTGAGTTAGACCTACTATCCTTATTCTGTGATATTTTTTCTTGGCAATGAAAGAAGGGAATGGATAGATCATAGAATTATAGAATTGTAGAGTTGGAAGAGACCACAAGGGCTATCCAGTCCAATCCTCTGCCATGCAGGAATACACAATCAAAGCATCCCTGACAGATGGCCATCCAGCCTCTGTTTAAAGACCTCCAAGGAAGGAGACCCCACCACGCTCCGAGGGAGTGTGTTCCACTGCCGAACAGTTCTTACTGTCAAAAAGTTCCTCCTAATGTTGAGGTGGAATCTCTGTTCCTGGAGCTTGCATCCATTGCTCTGTGTTTAGTCTCTGGAGCAGCAGAAAACAAGCTTGCTCCATCCTCAATGTGACACCCCTTCAAATACTTTAATAGGGCTATCATATCGCCCCTTAACCGTCTTTTTTCCAAGCCAAACATACCCATTCCTTCCTCCTTGGATCTTCCATTCCTTCTTCCTTAGACCCAAACAAATGTCTCCTCTTCTGTTTGCTTCTAGTGAAGTGAAGAGCATATGGAGGCCCTTGCCGGGCCAGACCAAACACCCATCTAGTCATGTATCCTTGTTGTTGTTGTTTTCATTATCTTTGTTTATATCTGCCTTTTTCCCAGTTCGGGACTCAGAGCAGCTCACAACAGATTGAAAAACACATCGGTAAAAATTCATGAAATAAAAAAGTCAAAAGAGATTAAATGATCAATTTAAAAAATAGTTAAAACATAAGCCATTAAACACACACACAAGTAGAAAAATTGAGAACATTGTTTAGGTGGGATGGGCCTTCTACAATCAAGCATCACATGTCTGTTGAAACAGAAAAGGTTTTACTTGTCTACAAAAAGGAAGTAGGTAGGGTGCCAATCCAACTTCTTTGGGAAGGGAGCTTCAGAGCCTGGGGGCAGCCACTGAGAAGGCCCTCTCCCACCAGATCTACCTGTGAGGATGGTGGGACTGAGAAAAGAGCCCCCTCAGCAGATCTCAAGGCATGGGTGTGTTCCTGTGGAAGAACACAGGGCTTCAAATAAGCTTGACCTGAGCTGTGTAGGGCTTTATAGGCCAAAAACAGAATGTTGAATTGTTCTTGGAAATGGACCAGCAGCCAGTGCAGCCAGTGCAACAAGGGAGTTGTGGTCTTTCTGTTAGCAATCTAGCTGCAACTCTTTGGACCAGTTGAAGTTTCCAGACATTCTTCAAAGGGAGACCCACATAGAGCGCATTACAGTCATCCAACTGGGATATAGTTAAGACATGTGTCAATGAAGGCATGATTCCCACTGTGACCAACCAGGAACCTCTAGGAAGGTTACAACCCAGGCACGGAAGCCGTAGTCCTTACCCACTCTTCTTCCCAAGCGGCCAGTATTCAAAGGTGCGGTGCCTCTGCTAAAGGACCTGCCTAACAACCAACAGGAATATTTAATCTTACTGTGTAAGCCTTCTTGCACTTATTTTCTTGATAGCCTTTATGTGAGCTGTGAGCAGAAAATGTTTTCTTTTCCCCCCAGGGCCCTTTCAACTTTGAGGATGTGGCTGTTCATTTCTCCCCGGAGGAGTGGATTCTTCTCGATCCTGATCAGAAAGACCTGCATGCTGAGACCATGGAGGAAACCCATGGGATCGTGGCTTCTCTTGGTAAGGCTCCCTCACTGATGGGCATTTCTGTTTCAAAATTCAGAAATCACAATCACCACAACGGTTTGTGCATGGGAGCAGTAGCCTAAATCATCCCAGTCACTGGGGGCTTCTTAAGGCAGGTCTCAGGAACTGGTGTCCCTCCCAGTATTTTGAAACTCCTATTGAACTGGAAGAGAAATAAAAATAGAATGAAACAGAAAAAAATGGGAACTTTAACTATAGCAGGTTAAAGCTAAGCAGGGAAAGTGAAGATTAGTCCACTGTTTTAGCTTTCCATATATCCAAAAAGTTGTTAATTTTTCCATGTAGGTGTAATAAATTTTGGTTATAAGAATATCTAATGATAAAAAACCAGAAGAGATAGTCAATCAGTTTGAGCAGCTCTTTAATTTAAATATATCTTCCTGTGTTATATTTATATTTAATAGTTTTTATTTTTCATAATTTATTTTTAGTCCATTGAACTCTTGAAAGTTGTGTGGAATCTTTTGCAAATGGCCTAACTGGGTCTCAAATAAATATCATTTATTTTTTAAAAATAAAATATCATTTGCAAAAAGATTTATGTGTTTTTTTAATACTTTATATTTGTTAGTTTGTTCTTATGTCTACTGATAATGGATTCTGTTGCTAACGCAAAGAGTATGGGTTAAAGTGGGCAGCCTATTTACATGACCACAGCTTCTGGATTTTCATATAGAGCAATCAAATAAGTGAAATGCTTTTAAATTACATAATGACATTCTTGCCACTGGATTATTTAAGATTTCTCGACATGTATTATATATACCGTATATTCCGGCGTATAAGACGACTGGGCGTATAAGACCCCCCCAAAATTCTAGGCCTAGGCATATATTCGCCAGATAAGACCACCACCACCCCAATTTGGCTGGCTGGGGGAGCCTTGCCAACTGATCCTCTTTGTTTCCCAACTCATGAGGATCTCCTCGTGAGTTGGAAAAGCGAACAGGATCAGCTGCCAGGGCAACATTCACCCCTCTCTTCAACCTTCCAGTCAAACTGGACTCGAAGGTGGAGGAAAGGGGCGAAAATGCCCAGTTTGCCTCAGCAGCCCCCTTCCCTCCGTCTTGGCTCTTCCGAAGGGGACCAAGGCGGGGGAAGCGGGGATGGCCGCGGCAAACACCTAGAGGAAGGTGGGGAGAAGGGGCGAACATGCCCCGTTTGGCTCCATAGGGAGGACGCGGGGCCGTGGAGCCAAACCCCGGGATTCGCCCCCTCTCCCCACCGTCAAGGGAGAGGGAGCAAATCTAGACATTTAACTCCACAGCCCCGATCCCTCCTTCTGGGCTCCCTCCTTCTGCGATTCCCCAACCCACAGGAGGCTGCCCAGTCTCCTGGTGGGTTGGGGAATGGGGGGTGGCCAGCTGGCTGGGGGGGTGGAGGGAGGGGGCTTCGCAGCCACCCCCTCTCCAAAGCGCGGCTTTGGGGAAGGGGGTGGCTGGGCGGAGGGTGGCGGGGTGGCTGGGGGGAGGGGGCTTCGCAGCCACCCCCCTCTCCAAAGCGCAGTTTGGGGAAGGGGGTGGCTGGGCGGAGGGTGGCGGGGTGGCTGGGGGGAGGGGGCTTCACAGCCACCCCCCCTCCAAAGCGAGGCTTTCGGCAGGGGGGGTGGATGTGCGGGGGGTGGGCGGGGGCAGGGAGGAGAGGGCTTCCCAGCCACCCCCCCTCCCGAAAGCCGCGATTCCACGGCTTTCGGCAGGGGAGGGTGGATGTGCGGGGGGTGGGCGGGGGGCAGGGAGGAGAGGGCTTCCCAGCCACCACCACCCCTCCCGAAAGCCATGATTCCGCGGCTTTCGGCAGGGGGGGTGGATGTGCGGGGGGTGGGCGGGGGGCAAGGAAGGAGAGGGCTTCCCAGCCACCCCCCCTCCCGAAAGCCACGATTCCGCGGTTTTTGGCAGGGGGGGATGGGCGGGGGGTGGGCGGGGGGCTTCCCAGCCACCCCCCTCCCAAAAGCCGTGATTCTGCGGCTTTCGGCAGGGGGGGTGGATGTGCGGGGGGGTGGGCGGGGGGCAGGGAGGAGAGGGCTTCCCAGCCACCCCCCCTCCCGAAAGCCACAAATCCGTGGCTTTCGGCAGGGGGGGTGGATGCGGGGGGGGTGGTCGGGGGCAGGGAGGAGAGGGCTTCCCAGCCACCCCCCTTCCCGAAAGCTGCGATTCCGCATCTTTCGGCAGGGGGGGTGGATGTCCGGGGGGTGGGCCGGGGGCAGGGAGGAGAGGGCTTCCCAGCCACCCCCCTCCCGAAAGCCGCGATTCCGCTGCTTTCGGCAGGGGGGGTGGATGTGCGGGGGGGTGGGCGGAGCGCAGGGAGGAGAGGGCTTCCCAGCCACCACCCCCTCATGAAAGCCGCGACTCCGCGGCTCTCGGCAGGGGGGTGGATGGGCGGGGGGCAGGGAGGGGGGCTTCCCAGCCACCCCCCCAAAGCCGCGATTCCGTAGCTTTCGGCAGGGGGGTTGGATGTGCGGGGGGTGGGCGGGGGGCAGGGAGGAGAGGGCTTCCCAGCCACCACCCCTCCTGAAAGCCACGATTCCGCGGCTTTCGGCAGGGGAGGGTGGATGTGCGGGGGGTGGGCGGGGGCATGGAGAAGAGGGCTTCCCAGCCACCCCCCCTCCTGAAAGCCACGATTCCACGGCTTTCGGCAGGGGGGGTGGATGTGCGGGGGGTGGGCGGGGGGCAGGGTGGGATGGGAGGGGGGCAGGGAGGGGGGCAGGGAGGAGAGGGCTTCCCAGCCACCCCCCTCCCGAAAGGCGCGATTCCGCTGCTTTCGGCAGGGGGGGTGGATGTGCGGGGGGGTGGGCGGAGTGCAGGGAGGAGAGGGCTTCCCAGCCACCCCCCTCCCGAAAGGCGCGATTCCGCTGCTTTCGGCAGGGGGGGTGGATGTGCGGGGGGTGGGCGAGGGCAGGGAGGAGAGGGCTTCCCAGCCACCCCCCCTCCCGAAAGCCACGATTCCGTAGCTTTCGGCAGGGGGGGTGGATATGCGGGGGTGGGCGGGGGGCAGGGACTGGGTGCTTCCCACCCACCCCTGAAATCCGCGATTCCGTAGCTTTCGGCAGGGGGGTTGGATGTGCGGGGGGTGGGCGGGGGGCAGGGAGGAGAGGGCTTCCCAGCCACCACCCCTCCTGAAAGCCGCGATTCCGCGGCTTTCGGCAGGAGGGGTGCATGTGTAGCGGGTGGGAGGGGGGCAGGGAGGGGGGGCTTCCCAGCCACCCCCCCCTCCCGAAAGCCGCGATTCCACAGGTTTCGGCAGGGGGGGTGGATGCGCGGGGGGTGGGCGGGGGGCAGGGAGGAGCACTTTGCTTCACTCCCCTGCCCCATCTCCTGCCTCTTCGCTCCGTTTGCGAAGAGGCAGGAGATAGGCAGGCAGGTGAAGCAAAGTATATCCGGCATATAAGACGACTGTCGATTTTGGAGGGCACTTTTGAGTGCTCAAAAGTCGTCTTATACGCCGGAATATACGGTAATACAGTACTCACCTGCATTAAAGTTGTGTGTGTGTTAAAATTCTGCTGACATAAAGCCAGTTGATCTGAGAATGAGTATATGATCTTATAAATTTATTCAATTTGTGTGTAACTGAATCTTCATCAAAGGTTTTATGGAAATCTATATTGAATCCATCTAGACCTGGTGATTTTTTTAATTTCATTAGGTGTTATCAAGGAGTGAGAGGATTTTAGACCCCTACTACGCTTTCTCTTGTGTTTACCTTAGCTACCTAGTTTATTGTCTATAATGTAGTTTGTGTCTCTTCCACTTCTATCAGTTGTTTTTGTTTTTTCAATATTTGTGCCATAATATTTACAGTGGGCCCTTGGTATCTGCTGGAGTTTGGTTCCAGGACCCTCCGTGGATACCAAAATCCGTATATGTTCAAGTCCCATTATATACAATGGCGTAACAAAATGGTGTCTATTATATAAAATGGCAAGATCAAGGTTTGCTTCTTGGATTTTTTAAAAAAACATTTTCAAGCCATGGATGGTGAAATCCATGGATGCCAAATCCATGGATAAAGAGGGAAAACTATACTTGGTTTATATTAGAAAAATAATACAACCCTAGGTAATAGACTGATTTCTTATTCATCCTTTTGCAAAGATAAACCTCCCTTCTTGGTTCCTCAGATAATCTGTTGTTTCAAGATGGCAAGTTTTAGAAATCAGTATAACTCTCAACTGAGCTAAAACATTAAAAGGACATAAAAGGACATATACAAGAAATGGAAAAGGGGGGAAATCACCAAAGAAGAATTCAAACAAATAGCCAACTCATATAGGGGGAAAGTCAGAAAAGCTAAAGCACAGATGGAACTCAGGCTTGCTAGAGAGGTTAAAAACAATAAAAAGGGCTTTTTTGGATATGTCCGTAGAAAAAGGAAGAACAAGGAAATGGTAGGGCTGCTGCGTGGAAAAGATAGCGAAAGTCTAACAGGGGACAAAGAAAAGGCAGAACTACTTAACACCTTCTTTGCTTCAGTCTTCTCCCAAAGGAGGAACAGTGCTCAACCTGGGGAAAATGGAGCAGATGATGCAATAGGGGAAGTACAGCACAGAATTGGTGAAGAGGTAGTTCAGGAATACCTGGCCAGTATAAATGAGTTCAAGTCTCCAGGGCCAGATGAACTTCATCCAAGAGTATTAAAGTAACTGGCAGAAGTAATCTCAGAACCACTGTCAATAATCTGAGAATTCCTGGAGAATAGGAGAGTTCCCAGCAGACTGGAAGAGGACAAATGTTGTCCCCATCTTTAAAAGGGGGGGGGAGGGAAGAAGAACCAAATAATTACCTGACAGCCTGACATCAATATTGGAAAAGATTCTAGAGCAGATCATTAAACATACAGTCTGTAAGCACTTAGAAAGGAATGCTGTGATCACAAAAAGTCAACATGGATTTCTCAAAAACAAATCATGCCAGACTAATCTTATCTCTTTTTTTTGGACAGAGTTACCAACTTGATAGATGAAGGGAATGCTGTGGATGTAGTGTATTTTGATTTCAGTAAGGCTTTTGACAAGGTCCCCCATGATATGCTTGCAAAAAAGTTAGTAACCTGTGGGGCTAGACAATGCAACTGTTAGGTGGATTTGTAATTGGTTGACTGACCAAAACCAAAGGGTAGTCACCAATGGCTCCTCTTCATCCTAGAGAGAAGTGGCCAGTGGGGTGCCACAGGGTTCTGTCCTGGGCCCAGTGCTATTCAACATCTTTATCAATGACTTGGATGAGGGAATAGAGGCCATGCTTATCAAGTTTGCAGATGACACCAAATTAGGAGGGGTAGCTAATACCCCAGAGGACAGGATCAGAATTCAAAATGACCTGAACAGATTAGAAAGTAGGGCCAAAACTAACAAAATGAATTTCATCAGGGAGAAATGTAGGATACAAAATGAATTTCAACAGGGAGAAATGTAGTCAGCCTCTCTGTTACATCTTAATTTTTGCCCCTTGGGAGGGAAACAGCATACCTCTCAAGATATTTTGTCAGGCCTGCAGACTACTGCTTCTGTTCCCCGCAATAGGGAATCCCCTACCACCACCACCCTCCTCCTCCTTCAAGTCTCGGCAGAGGCCACTTCATGTTCTGAATCTATCAAGGTTTCCTGTATGTTCTATAGTTCTCTTGGATGTGTGTCATGTCACTGGTGCCCGTATGCTATTTAGATTGCTGGTTTATGTAGTAGTTGGCATTGCTAGGCCTGTTAGTAATTGCATCAGTGACCTGACATGAGGAAAGGGCATTCTGGGAGTTGGGTCTGGTATGTGCTAGGAGAAAGCTACCTGGTGCACCAAGGTCATTCTCCTGGGAATGTTTAAGGAGGCTTGCATATAACTGATAGTTGCTATTAACCAGGTGGTGGTGGTGGAAAAACGAAACTCACAGAATGTATTAGCAAAGGGGTTTTGGCACTAAGACCTCAGAACTGTCTTTGGAGTGTTACCGTATGGATCTAGATCTTGACAATAAACATTTGAACTGATGCTTGTTGTACATGTGAGTAGGTGTTAACAGAGTTTACCACAGTATGTTGTCTTTCTCAATGTGTTGATTGGCTTCTTAGGAAACATACCCAACCACTCCCTCAGCCAATCACCACCCACATGCAGGTCTATATATTCCAATGTCATAATGGGAGTGACCAAACAGTGTTGGCTACAGTTACTAAGGCTGCAGGCCTTTCCAGTTCACTAGTGTCTCAGGGCTGCACAATTCCCACTTATGATGTAAGTCTATATAGTAATATCATACCTAAGCAATCAGATGGTGGCGGGACCCCACTGCTGCGATGGGACCCAGGTAGTCAACTGGCAATGGCAGTGGCGGCAGGAAGCTGCTGCCGCCAATGCAACAGTACCCAGGCAGTCAACTGGTAGTGGCAGTGGTGGCAGTAGGGTAACAGAGCGAGTCACCCTCAGCAATTTTGAGAAAAGTGTGAAACACTGAGAAGGAGGAGGAGGAATTCAAATCCACCAGCCTACCTTATAGGGCTGTCGTGAGGTCTACCAGACATGCTTTGGGAGTTTCTTAATGGTGTATGGTATGCCAGGTCCAGCTAGTATTTTAGCATTTTTGTATGTTTTTATGGATGTGGGTTTTAACTATATCTTTATTTTTGTCTGCCACCTTGACTCCTAAGACTGGGGAAAAGGGAGAGAAAGAATAATACAGTAATTATAAATAAATAAATAAGACAGAATAATAAATATATAAATACCAAGTATGTTTAAAATAAGACAAAGTTATGTTCTCATTACAATGAGTAATTTTTAATGTGTGTGTATGTGTGTGTAGGCAGAGGTGATGTGTTGTGTTCTCATTACAGTGTCCACTTTTTGTATGTATGTATGTATAGGCAGAATTGATATGTTGTGGTTGAAAAGCCAGACAATTAATAATTAAAGAGTTCTTGAACTGAGCGGAAGCCTTAATTTAAACAAATGTTAAGGTTGTTTTATGTAAAAGCGGCTTGTGGATAATGTGACCTCAGCAGAAGGAATTGCGGAGAGACCGTCTGGGAGAAAGCTGTTCACTTCTCCAGTTCTACTTATTCATCTGCCTTTCCTTCAGGGAAGAGGTTTGTTTGTTTGCCGGAATCTTTCATGTTTCTTCTTGCCTATATAGTACAGTAATTCCTAACTCAGCAATGTCTTGGGTTTGCAGAGTTTTGGAGTAGATCCTGTACAGGAGTTCTTTGCCCTGAGAGAGAAAAGCATGGAGGAGTACCTTGGATCCCATTCGTTGCTTCATTGGTCATCGGTTCAAAGATGGACAAACTTGAACCAACTGGACCTGAAGCAGGAAGAGGCCCTGATGGCATCACTGCTGAGAGCAGTAGGGAATTGTGGGAAAGAACTGGGCAGAAGTTCCTTGCCAGCTCAGACATACAACATCAGCGCTTCAGGCAGTTCTCCTATGAAGAAGGTGAGGATCCCCGAGAGGTTTGGAGATGCCTGCGTGATCTCTGCCACCAGTGGCTGAAGCCAAAGGAACAGACCAAAGATCAGATCCTGGACCTGGTGATCCTGGAGCAGTTCTTGTGCATCCTTCCCTTGGAAATGGAGAACTGGCTCAGAGAATGTGGGGCAGAGACCTGTTCTCAGGCAGTGGCCCTGGCAGAAGGTTTCCTTCTGAGTCAGGCAGAGAACAAAAAATGGGAAGAACAGGTGAGAGCATTTATTTTTGGTTTCTCTTAAGCTAAGATGGATGGATTGATTAAACGTACATCCTGCCATTTACCCTATGTTGGACCCAATGTGGGGGAATAAGCAGGATATGGGCCCTCTGCCCATACTTCTGCCACCCCCATAGCAACTGCCAACTCTTTTGCACTTCTGCTGAAATTTTGTGCCCCCAGAAGTGGCTTTGAAACGAGGGGTATGGGGAGCATGGACTTCTGTCTCAAAAGCCCCTTAGCAGAATGATTCTTCTTTAAATCCAGGTCTCAGGTTCCCTGTGTCCCATGTTTTCAAAGGAAGATCCAGCTATTTACTGCCACTGCTGGACAGCCAGATGTGACAGGATGGTGACTTTGCTGTGGCAGTGTGTGGTTCCTCCCCATGGGTTCGGGGTAGAAATTTGTTCCCATCCATACCCAAAAGTTGGTCGCTCCCACTCTGAGGGTTAAAACCTGCTGTAACTGTCAATCTTTTCCTTCAGATATATGTGCATGTATGTATCATTAAAAACTTACCATTCTTCACATTCTCCCTTTTCTTTCAGGCTAAAAATCTCTGTGTGGAAGTTCAGTCTGATCTCCCTGCAGCAGAGGAATCTCCATCAGACTCAACTCAGAGTCCTCAGCAGAAGGAGCCCAAGCAGGAGGGAGACAGAGTTGTGGCCTTGCTGGGTAAGAACAAATCCTCTCTGGCATAATTGTCTTTGTGCTTTACACCTGCATACGTTCCCCTCTGCGAGCAGTTGTGCATTTTTTGTCTGGTGTAGCACATCCATTGGTTTGGGATTGTGGACATGGAGGTGTGCATGCAGAGTCATTAGGCCTGGAGATGTACTTCTTGATGTGCATTTGGTTCCAAAATGTTGCCATTCAACACAGGGGTTGCATGTTTGAATCAATTCAAAACTGTTTATTTTTGGACACAATTCATAGTGCTGGTTATAACCTGAAAAGCCCTGTATGACTGAGGTGCAGAATGTCTGAAAGACCAGTCTGAATTTTGATATCCTGAGGGAACATCTTTTTCTTGGTCTGCCCACCTTCTTAGGTTTGGTGAGCCTTCTTTTTGGTTGCTTTCAACCTATGGAACTCTCCACTGCTAGATACTAATGTTACTCTAAATGCCAGTGATGTACAAATTCCATGTGAGGCTGAGTTAGTAATATTTTGGGGAAGTTAGCAATAACTTGGCTTAGCAATGCAAGGGGGGGCAATTTGGGGATCTTCCACCTGTGTATACCAGTACTAGCCTGGACAGAACACACACAAATGTAAAATTAATGATGATCTTTATTAAGAGTTCAAAAAGAACACCAATCATGCACACAGTCATGCAAGAAGCATTCAAATAAGACTGGAATCATAAAATCATAGAATCATTGAGCTGGAAGAGACCACAAGGGCCATTCAGTCCAACCCCCTCCCATGCAGAAATACAGTACATAATCAAATCATTCCTGACAGATAGCCATCCAGCCTCTGTTTTAAAACCTTCAAAGGAGATTCCACCACACTATGAGGCAGCACATTCCACTTCCAAACATCTCTTACTGTCAAGAAGTTCTTCTTAATATTTAGGCGGAATTTCTTTTCCTGTAGTTTGAACCCATTGCTCCATGTCCCAGTTTCTGGGGCAGCAGAAAACAAGCTTGCTCCATCCTCAGTATGACATCCTTTCAAATATTTAAACGTGGCTGTCATGTCACCTCTCAACCTTCTCTTCTCGAGACTAAACATGCCCAGCTCCCTAAGCCGCTCCTCATAGGGCATGAGGACTAATAAAATAAAGTGGGAAATATTTGGATAGGGAAATTGAAGGAGGATGTTGTGGGTGATATGAACTGTCCTGTAGGTCTTGGGGTCTCAGGGTGGGGCTCTGAGGGCATGCAGCAAACTGGCAGAAGGGGGGGTGGGATGGGTGGCTACAAGCAGCTGCGAGCAAATAGGTGTAGAATCATAGAATTGTAGAGTTGGAAGAGACCACGAGGGCCATCCAGTCCAGCTCCCTGCCATGCAGGAAATCTTGATCAAAGCATCCCCGACAGATGGCAATCCAGCCTCTGTTTAAAGACCTCCAAGGAAGGAGACCCCACTACGCTCCGAGGGAGTGCGTTCCACTGCCGAACAGCTCTTACTGTCAGAAAATTCCTCCTAATGTTGAGATGGAATCTCTGTTCCTGGAGCTTCCATCCATTGCTCCCTGTTCCAGTCTCTGGAGCAGCAGAAAACAAGCCTGCTCCATCCTCAGTGTGACACCCCTTCAAATACTTAAACAGGGCTATCATATCACCTCTTAACCGTCTTTTTTCCAGGCTAAACATACCCAGCTCCCTGAGTCTCTCCTCATAAGGCATGGTTTCCAGACCTTTCCCCATTTTAGTTGCCCTTCTCTGGACATGCTCCAATTTGTCAATATCCTTTTTGAATTGTGGTGCCCAGAACTGGACACAGTATTCTAGGTGAGGTCTGACCAAGGCAGAATAGAGCGGCACTATTACTTCCCTTGATCTAGATACTATACTTCTATTGATACAGCCCAAAATCACATTGGCCTTTTTAGCTGCCGCATCACACTGTTGACTCATGTTCAACTTGTAGTCTACTAGGACTCGTATATCCCTTTCACACGTAGTCTCGTTCAGCCAGGTCTCTCCCATCCTATATCTATGCATTTCATTTTTCCGCCCTAAGTGCAGTACTTTACATTTCTCCGTGTTGAATTTCATTTTGTTAGTTTTGGCCCAGCTCTCCAGTCTATCCAGGTCATTCTGAATTTTGATCCTGTCCTCTAGGGTATTAGCTACTCCTCCTAATTTAGTGTCATCTGCAAATCTGATAAGTATGCTCCTAATTCCATCATCCAGGTCATTGATAAAGATGTTGAATAGCACTGGGCCCAGGACAGAACCCTGTGGCACTCCACTGGTCACATCTTTCCAAGACAAAGAGGAGCCACTGCTGAGCACCCTTTGGGTTCGGCCGGTCAACCAATTACAAATCCATTGAACAGTTAACTTGTCTAGCCCACATTTTACAAGCTTGTTTGCAAGAATGTCATGGGGAACCTTGTCAAAGGCCTTACTGAAATCAAGGCATGCGATGTCCACAGCGTTCCCTTCATCTACCAAGCTGGCAACTTTATACAAAAAAAGAGATCAGATTAGTCTGGCATGACTTGTTTCTCTGAAACCCATGTTGACTTTTTGTGATTATGGCATTGCCTTCTAAATGTTCACAGACTCTCTGTTTAATGATCTGCTCTAGTATCTTCCCTGGTATTGAGGTCAGACTTACTGGACGATAATTGTTGGGATCCTCTTTTTTCCCCTTTTTGAAGATGGGGACAACGTTTGCCCTCCTCCAGTCTGCTGGGACTTCTCCTGTTCTCCAGGAATTCTCAAAGATTATTGCCAATGGCTGTGAGATCACATTTGCCAGCTCTTTTAATACTCTTGGATGTAGTTCATCTGGTCCTGGAGATTTAAATTCATTTAGATTAAGAAGGTATTCCTGTACTACCTCTTTACTGAATCTGTGCTGGATTTCCCCAATTGTGTCCTCTGTTCCATTCTCCTCAGGTTGGTCCCCCTTTTCCTTTTCTGAAAACACTGAGGCAAAGAAGGTGTTGAGTAATTCTGCCTTCTCTCTGTCCCTGTTAGCATTTTGCCATCTTCTCCACGTAGTGGCCCTATCATTTTTTTCTTCCTCCTTTTGCTGCAGACATACCCAAAAAACCCCTTTTTATTGTTCTTAACCTCTCTAGCAAGCCTGAGCTCATTCTGCACTTTAGCTTTTCTGACTTTACTCCTACACGTGTTCGCTATCTGTTTGAATTCTTCTTTGGTGATTTCCCCCCTTTTCCATTTCCTATACATGTTCCGTTTAAAACTTAGCTCCGTTGAAAGTTCTTTAGTCATCCATCCTGGTTTCTTGAGACACCTCCCATTTTTCTTCCTCAATGGTACTGTTTGAAATTGTGCCTTCAGTATCTCCCTTTTGAGAAAGTCCCATCCGTCTTGAGGTCTCTTCTCTTTTTGTATTCCTGACCATGGGATCACCCCCAGTATTTCCCTGAGTTTATTGAAATCAGCTCTCCTAAAGTCAAGAATGTGTGTCTGACTATGCCTGGCTTCTCCTTTCCATTGTATAACAAACTCCAGGAGAACATGATCACTCTCCCACCACTTGCACCCCATTAACCAGGTCATCTCTGTTGGTTAGGATCAGATCTAAAATAGCTGACCCCCTTGTTGCCTCTTCCACCTTTTGGACCATGAAATTGTCTTCCAGGCAAGTAAGGAATTTGCTAGACCTTGAAGTTTTGGTTGAGTTAGATTGCCAGCAAATATCAGGATAGTTGAAGTCACCCATCGCTACTACATCTCTCTTTTCTGCATGTGTGTTCATCTGTTCTAGAAAGGCATCATCCAATTCCTCCGTCTGACTTGGGGTCTGTAGTAGAGTCCCACAATAACATCCCTGTTGTTTCCCTCCCCTTTAATTTTTATCCAGATGCTCTCTACCTGGCTTCCAGTATTGATGTCATGGATCTCTTCACTGGTGTAAATATCCCTGACATATAATGCTATTCCTCCTCCTTTCCTGTTTGGCCTGTTTCTCTTATAAAGGTTATACCCCTCTATTCCTACATTCCAGTCATGAGACTCATCCCACCAGGTTGAGTTTTGGGCTTGTATTTATACCCCAAAATGAGCTATGAGGGGATGTGATTTGGAGTGAGAAACAATGTTTTCCAGGAGAGTCTCATGTTTAAACTATGGATCTCCAGATATATTAACTGTCTTATAATGGGCCATTTGATTGGATTGAATAGTATGAGCTACCTCCTTGCTTGCATGTTCAGAGTCCAGGAAAGGTTTTATTTACAAATAATGATTACTTTTGGTTATTGATGATGGGATTATCTTCTGACACCAGTTATCTTCAGAAAACATTTCCTTAGGTCTGGCTTGACCTTTGTATTACCTTAGGATCTGGCAATTTCCATGGCCTCTCCCTAAAGCAATGCATGACTTGTCTTTTTCCAGCAAGTGTCTTTTGGGATTTTTCAGGGGTCGCTGGTCTACTGCAGCTTACATGGAAGACTACATTAAGGTCAAATTCTTATATATAGTAGGACCCTCATATCCGCTAGGGATTGGTTGGGGGTGTGTGGATACCGAAAACCATGGAAAAAACGAATGTCATTGAAAATAAGGGAACTTCTTGTTTAAAATCCCATAGAGTTGCCTAGGAGGACCTAGAAAATGGCTAGAGAGGACATATTTTCTAAGAAAACACTATGGTCATTTTGTGTCCTATGGATAATTGAATCAGTGGATAATGAATCAGTTGATACAGGGGGTCCTACTGTATTGTCAGTTACTGGGGGCTCAGGGGATTGGGGGTGTTGAGGCTGGTAGCAGTAGCTGGCCCTCTCCCTGATCTCTTCCAATGACAGGTGAAGATGTTTTTATCTGATCAAACATTTGGTCAATGGATGTATGGAATGGTCATGTTTTTAGCCATCTTGGGACATATTTCAGAGAAAAGCAGGATGAAAAATAAAGAAATAATAAATAAAAATCTGCACCCAGTGATTTATGCTTTGTGGTCCTGCTGCAGGATCTCAACTCCTGTTTATACCCAAAGTCAGACTGAATAAAGCCGTAATTTATGGAAACTGCTAGAAAAGTGAACTGGAATGATATAGAATATTAAATAGAGAGCTTTCTGTATTCATCGCTTGTGGTGAAAATTAACTCACATCCATGTTAATTATGATATCAGTTGGCATTTTTGCCCACATTCTCAGACTGTCTCCATGTGGCCCTGAATTTAGTATGTGTACTGAAGGCTATGTCAAGAGTGTATGGAGTAGTTTAGTATCTATTCCTACAGTCTGTGTTACAAGTGGGAAGAATTTTATTCATGTCCTGCATTTCTGTCATTAAGAACCAATAATGAATTGTTGTCTGTATGTACTGGTTGTCTGATGCTGCTGAACAATTTCCTTTGTTTGAAATTGTTGAGCTCACCTGTCTGCTTATTCAATTGTGATATGTTTATTACTTCATTAGTACTTTCTTTGTCAGCTGTCTTTTCACCTGATAATTGATCTTTTTATTAAACAAGGATGTGAGTTAAGTTTCATCACAGGGGGAGATTTAGAGGATTGTCTAT
The DNA here is from genome assembly GCA_030847615.1 of Gambelia wislizenii. Taxonomy (NCBI): domain Eukaryota; kingdom Metazoa; phylum Chordata; class Lepidosauria; order Squamata; family Crotaphytidae; genus Gambelia; species Gambelia wislizenii. The sequence continues at coordinate 25,821,406 of JAUMIR010000002.1, forward strand.
TGTGATGTATTGTCTACCAAGCTGCCCTCAGCACATAGCATTGGCTGCCTGTCACTGCCACCCTACTCCAGGTCCCCCTTTATGAATTCCTTTTCTGGACTGGCCTGAGTCTCCAGGTGACCCTCTCAGTGGATAGATTTACTTACCAGTGTGTATTCTTTTGGTTAGTATGACATTCCCCTTTATTACAAGGGAAATAATGCAAAATGAATTAGTGGAACAGTTAGCAAACAAACTTATTTGGTTTATTATATCAAAGAGGTAACAAATTCAAAACTGTATGACAACTCTGGTTCATTCCTTAGCTTTCTTTAGTGTTCCCTTTTGTAACAGACCTATATATCTGTAAACATCCACTTTATTTCTTTAGTCTCTCAGCTGCTTCACACACCTTTCTCTCATAACAGTTCACTCCCCATCTCTTTCATACATCTGACTCATCCAACTGCATTTTCTCAACTGACATTCTCAACTGACATTCTTTCAGCTCACTCTCACAGAGGCCCCTCCCATCACAGGTTCTTGCGCTGGGATTGGCTCCCTCTCATGTATTCTTTCAAACCTAATTCTTCACATCTATTTATCATTAAATTCTTCACAGGCTTGTTCCTCATATTGTAATTTCTATATGATTCTATTGGTTTTTGCCTTTTTCATTGTCTTCGTACTATTACATTGCTGTACTATATTTTAATACATTATAAACTGTCCCAATTTACAAATATTCTAGATATTTTCTAGAATAGGTAGCTAATCTTCTTCGGTATGACTTCCTGCTTTTGAGGTCCATCCCTTTTCTGGCCTCTGCTCCCTGGGACTCAAGACCTTGTTCCTCTCCACCTCACCATGTTAACCCCAAAACAACAACAATGCAAAATATATTAGGCTAAGAGACAGTCGCTGTCCAAAGTCATTAGATGAATCTCATGGACAATGGGAGCTAGAACAGGAATGTCTCAGACCCTAGTCCAGCCCTCTAAGCACTGGACCAAACTCCCCACTAGAGTTTACTGGAAAGCAAAGTGCTACTGTGTTCAGAGAGGTGACTTCCTCATTAGTTTCTTTATAGAATTGTAATTGTAGACTCTGAGACCAGCCTGTGCTGGTCCCACAGCTTCCCCCACTTTGATTTCTCCCGCAGGAGCTGGAATGATGGCACCAACAACTACTCAGTTGCTTCTTCCTCTTTGGGATGGAGCAGAACCAGTTCAGGTAAGGAGAAGGATTCCTGGGAGAAGAGGACGGGAGCAGCCTGGGTGTCCTTCATTCTAGACTCACATCTCAGATAGCACTAGTGAGAATTTTGTTTCAGTTTGCTTTGGATTTTTAAAAAATGACCAAAGACCATCAGTTTTTTCATATTCTTAATGAAAAGAAGTGGAGCTTTTAAAAATATGAATATAGGAGGTATCTAAAGTAACAGGTTCATCTGCCCTGCCCCAGAGGTTTGAGCACTGAGCTTTTAAAAGGCTAGGCTGGAATCCCTGTGTGTTCAACCAGTCTAGTGCTAAGGAGTTTTTTAAATGTTATTTTGAAATAATTATGCAAAGTAAAATTTCTGTTAAATATCATGTTATTACAGCAGTTAGGTATAAAATTCTTCATATGCCAGTTAGGTCACGTTCCATCATACAGGCCTGCAGCGTATGTCTCACAGCAGTTTGAGTCTTTGGTGGCTGTGTGCTTCTCTCTAACAAAGGATCTAAATTTGGGTTAAAATTGCTGTCTTTATTCTCTGATTATTTTTAAAATTTATTATTTGGACTACAAAAGAAAAGGGAATGGAGAGATCTTCCCATTCTTCCTCTTTGGTCCCAAACAAACCTCTTTCCTTCGGTTTTCCTCTGGCAAAGAAAAAAGTGTAAGGCACAAATTGCTGGATTAGACCAAAGGCCCCTCTACTTCGACATCCTGGTTCTCGCTTTGACCAACCAGAGGCCTCTTAAGAATCCTGCATCCAGGCATGGAAGCCATAGCCCTTTATTGCTCTTTTCCCTCAGCAGCTGGTGTATGGAGGCATGGTTCCTCTGTTAATGAACCTCTCAAAACAGTCAACCGGAAGATTTCAATCCTAAAGGCCTCTTGTGCTTTGTTCCTTCATATCCTTTATGTGAGCTGTGAGCAACCAATGTTTTGTCTTACTTCAGGGTCCAGTGACCTTTGAGGACGTGGCTGTCCTTTTCTCCCCAGAGGAATGGGCTCTTCTGGATCCTGATCAGAGAGACCTGCACATGCAGATCATGGAGGAGACCCATGGGATCATGGCTTCTCTTGGTAAAACTTCCTTGCCAATGATCTTTTTATTTTATAATGCAGTAATCGCTGTTGCCATAACCATGCTGGTCCTGAGAAGGATTTATATTCCAATATATACCAGTCATTGGGGATTCGTGAAGGCCAGGATGGGAACTTAGCTCCTCTTCTCAATAGCACTTGTGAGCTTGGCCAGTACTCCCTGGTGACACAGTGGTTAAATGCCGGTACTACAGCCACAACGTTATAAGTTCGATCCCACAGGGCTCCAAGATTGACTCAGCCTTCCAATCTTTCATAGGTTGGTAAGATGAGTACCCAGCTTGTTGGGGGCAATTAGCTAACACATTGTAAATTGCTTAGGGAGTGCTTTGAACTGATAAGCACTATACAGTTGTCCCTTCATATTCGCTGGGGTTTGGTTCCAGGACCCCCCATGGATACCAAAATCCATGAATACTCAAGTCCCATTATATGCAATGGCATAGCAAAATGATGTCCCTTATAGAAGATGGCAAAATCAAGCTTTGCTTTTTGGAGTATTATTTTTTAAAGAATATTGTCAAGCCATGAATACTTAAATCTGTGAATATCAAATCCGTGAATATGGAGGAACAACTGTAGAAATATACATGCCATGTTTATTTCTATTGGTCCTTTCAGTTTGGCTAGTGGTGAGGCATGATGGGAGTGATAGTTCATCAGGACCTGGAGGGCTGTTGACTCCCAGACCTGCCTGAAGGGATTCTGGGGTCACAGAAAGAGAATTAGGAATGAAAGATTAGTAGTGGTAACATGACGGTGTTCTTGAGTAAGCGAGATGAGCGACTGAAGAAAGGGATGGGTTAAAGGAGAAACATACATCCTCTTCATGTTAGCAGAAACAGGTGAAGTACAGGGTGGCTGAAAATGTATTATAAAATATAAGCTGATTTGGGAATGTTATTCCTCCAATAAAGTAATGAAAGTACATCAGTTCACCTGGCAAAAAAAATCTATTATTGACCATCATTGTCTTAGTCCTCTTTTTTTATTCTTCTGCCTCTTTCCTTTCTCTGCTGATCTTTCTGTCTCCTCCTTAGGACCCATTCAGCTTCAGTCAGCTTTGCCTGGGTTAGAAACCCCTTTCTCCCCTCCTCTGCAGTGCTATTCCTCTTCTCTCCTCTGTTCATTCTGCATTTGCATCCCCACCCTAACCAGACACCAGGAATCTAGTGGCCCTTTTTCTTTACCACCTTTTCTTCCCAAGAACTTCCTGCGCCTTTTGTAGATGCAGGAGATGTTCTTCTTGAGACATCTGAGGTTACCTTACTGGGCCTGTGCTCAGTACCCTCAGCATACTGTTTCTTTGTATGATGCTTTTCCATCAGGGATAGCAGTCAAAGCAGCCTACAGTTAACATCCGGAAAAAATAGGAAACACATTCAGGGGTAGCCGTGTTGGTCATGCAGCAAAACAACATCCACAAAAAAGCAGTACCTTTGCTGGCCAACCAAATGCAAAACGCACGATGAAAGCTTTCAGAGCTCTATTGGCTTCTTCATCTGGTGAAAGATGTTAAAAAATAATGAAAGAAAAGTGACAATGTCAGAGTCACAGGTCTACATGCTGTTTCAGATGTTAATTGTGTTGTTATTTCAGGTGAGAGATCTCATGCATCTCTACTTCCTGGCCATGTGGAGTTGAGACAAAAGATAGTAAATTTAAATCCTTTTGCAACTTATCTATCATCTGGAATATCCCTTTTCCTTTGTGAGACCACAGGCCCCTTCGTAAGGTAGAGATAATGAGATTTTTCAAGAAGTCTCTGTATTGCTGCATCTGAAAATAGCTTTTAGGTACTGTATAGGTAAAGCTAGACAATTATAGTCCAAAAGTGAAGTTTACCTTTGTTGGCAGTAGAAACCTTAGAAAGTTTAGTTCCAGTCCATATTACCCTCTTGTTTAGGATTCTCCTTGTTGTAGCAAAATGAGGTATCTTCAGAACTAGAAAACACATTCAGGGGTAGCCGTGTTGGTCATGCAGTAAAACAAAATCTACGAAAAATCAATACCTTTATTAGCCAACAAAATGCAAAACACATGATCCCAGCTTTTGAAGTTCTACTGGCTGCTCCATCAGGCAAAATATGTTAAGGAAGGAAGGAAGGAAGGAAGGAAGGAAGGAAGGAAGAAAGAAAAGTTTTTCTTGCTGCAAGTGCTCATATTTGCCATTGAGTTGATTTTGACTGATGCTGACCCTATCAACGAGGGATCTCCAAGAATCCAATGAACATCCTAGTCCAGGTCTTGCAAACCTGGTGGCTTGTCTTTTTTCATGTAGCCTATCCACCCATAATATGGCTTCCCCCTTTTCCTACTGCTTTCAACTTTATCCAGCATTATCATCCTTTCCAGTGAGTCATGTTGTCTCCCGTGAGTCATATGGTCCAAGTGCAACAGCCTCTGTTCCAGGAGTGGGGAACCTTTGGCTTTCTAGATGTTTTGGACTACAGTTTCCATAATTCCACACCACTTGTCATGCTAGCTATGAGTTTTGGGAGCTGAAGTCCAAAACATCTAGAAAGCCAAAGGTTCACCACCATTCTTTGGCTGCCGATAGTTTTCAAAAACATAGCAGTGTTTGGTTGTCAGCATTAAAAGAAAGAAAGGAATGCAATGAAACCTTTAGGAAAAAGAAATTTTACACAATAATAATAATAATAATAATAATAATATTTATTTATACCCCGCCCCTCTGCTAAAAACAATCAGGGCGGCTTCCAACAATTAAAACATTATAATAAAGACTAAAAACACCACCCACCCCCACCCTCCCCCATAAAAAGACATTAAACACTATAAAATTAAAACCTTCTAACTAAAAACACATTAAAACAAATACATACATAATTTTAAGTTTTGAGGTACCCTAGTGCACTTGATCAGAGGCCTTGTGGTCAGCCAACAGGTATGCTAGATATGCCTTTTTCTCAATTAGTCTCACTGGTGGTACAGGAGTCCTTTATGTCTTCTTTATTTTGGCTTCTAGTGAGAGTTAAGTCTTGATTTACTATCAAACCCAATTGTTTCTACTTTTCAGATTCCTTGGTATTCATAGACCTATTCTCAAGTACCACATTTCAAATGATCTGATTTTCTTCCTGTCTGCATTCTTCAATATCCAGCTTTCAGAACCAGACATGAATATCAGAAATACTATGGTATGGGTGATCCTGGCTTTGCTATTCCATGATAGATCTTTCCTCTTGAGGAGCTTATCCTGTTCCTTCATAAGTGCCCTTCCTAATCTTAATCTGCTTCTGATTTCTGGACTATAGTCTCTCCTTTGCTTGGTGGCTGAGTCAAGGAATAGAAAACGGTTAACAATTTCTCTGTCATGTTGTTTTAAACTTATGTAAGTCAACTGTGGTCCTTTTGTGTTCTTAATATTCAGCTGTGACCCTGCTTTTGCATTTTCTTCTTTAATTTCCCCAAGGTTTTGCTGTTTTTTTTCCTAGTAATATTACATCATCAGTTTATCTTGAATTGTTGATGTTCCTTACTCCAGTTCTCATGCCTCCTTTCTCTGAGTCTAATCCTCTTTTCAGTAGGACATGTTCAGTGTTTAAATTAAACAAATCAAATGCTCCCTGATCTGAGCCCCTTGCCAATTGGAAACCATTCTTCCTTCAAGGAATCTTATCATCCTTTCATCTTTTTTGTGTAATTCTTCAGTGTATTGCTTCCATCATCTTTCAGAAGTGATTTGCCAGGGCCTTTATCTATGCAGTACAGTACAGTACAGTACACAGTACAGTACAGTACAGTACAGTACTGAAGTGCTGCCAATATCTCTGAGAGATCCTTCACCAATGTCACCCCCCACTATGGCTTCCTATAGCTTTCTGCCACCATCACCATTGGAACCAGCTGTCCTGTTCTGCTCTAAGCAGCCTTCAGATTCCCAGTGAATGAAGTCACAGTCCAGGGAGAAGCTAAATGCATAATGTAGAAGTATGAACATATCAACAATATCTCTTCCTTTCTCCCATGATTGTGGGATTGTTTCCATTTTGGATAATTTCCATTCAGTCCCTTTCCCATTCCCTGAGAGCCTTTTCCACACCCACTTGAGGAATGACCATTTTCTATTCTTCTCCTTCTTCCCAGCAGATATCTGGAGTAAGAGAAATATATGCGCCAAGTGTGGGATGTGTTTTGAGCATAAATGGGAGCTTACAAGACACCAAAAAACTCACACAGAGGAGGAAAGTTCTACCAGAGAGAAACCCTTCCAGTGCAACATATGTGGATTATGTTTTGCCCAAAATATGGAACTTGTCCCTCATGAGAGACTCTGTGCTGAAAAAAAACAGTTTAAATGCCAAGTCTCAGGGAAAGATCTTGATTACAAGTTACCCCATTTGAGCAGTCAATCAGTCAAAAAAGGGAAGAAAACACACAAATGCCAGGAATGTGGGAAACACTTTGCTGGCAGAACAGAATTAGTGGTTCATCAGAGAGTCCATACAGGAGAGAAACCATACAAGTGCCAGGAGTGTGGGAAATGCTTTTCCATAAGTTCAAACCTTGTGATGCACCAGAGAGTCCATACAGGAGAGAAACCATACAAATGCCAGGAGTGTGAGAAATGTTTTTCTACAAGTTCAAACCTTGTGAGCCACCAGAGAGTCCATACAGGAGAAAAACCATATAGGTGCCAAGAATGTGGGAAATGTTGCACTCGGAAGTCAGAACTTGTAATCCATCAGAGAGTCCACACAGGAGAGAAACCATACAAATGCCAGGAGTGTGGAAAATGCTTTTCTCAAAATTCAACCCTTGCAACCCACTGGAGAGTTCATACGGCAGAAAAACCATATAAATGCCAGGAGTGTGGAAAATGGTTTGCTCACAAGTCATCTCTTTTGGACCACCAAAGAACCCACACAGGAGAGAAACCATACAAATGCAAGGAGTGTGGAAAATGTTTTGCTCACAGTTCACACCTTGTAACTCACCAAACACTCCACACAGGAGAGAAACCATACAAATGCCAGGAGTGTGGGAAATGTTTTGCTCATCGTTCACACCTTGTGAGCCACCAGACACTCCACACAGGAGAGAAACCATACGAATGCCTGGAGTGTGGGAAATGTTTCTCTTCAAATTCAAGCCTTGTGAGCCACCAGAGAGTCCACACAGGAGAGAAACCATACAAATGCTTGGAATGTGGAAAATGTTTTGGTCACAGTTCACACCTTGTGACCCACCAGACACTCCACACAGGAGAGAAACCATACAAATGCCTAGAGTGTGGGAAATGTTTTTCTACAAATTCAAGCCTTGTGAGCCACCAGAGAGTCCACACAGGAGAGAAACCATATAAATGTCAAGAGTGTGGAAAATGTTTTTCTACAAGTTCAAACCTTGTGATGCACCAGAGACTCCACACAGGAGAGAAACCATATAGTTGCCAAGAGTGTGGGAAATGTTGCACTCGGAAGTCAGAACTTCTAATCCATCAGAGAGTTCACACAGGAGAGAAACCATATAAGTGCCAAGAGTGTGGGAAATGCTTTTCTCAAAACTCAACCCTTGCAACCCACTGGCAAGTCCACACAACAGAAAAACCATACAAATGCCAAGAGTGTGGAAAGTGTTTTGCTCGGAGTTCATACCTTGTGAAGCACAAAAGACTTCACACGGGAGAGAAACCATACAAATGCCAGGAGTGTGGAAAATGTTTTGCTCACAGTTCACACCTTGTGACCCACCAGACAATCCACACAGGAGAGAAACCATACAAATGCCAGGAGTGTGGGAAATGTTTTTCTGGGAATGCACTACTTGTGATCCACCAGAGAGTCCACACAGGAGAGAAGCCATACAGATGCCAGGAGTGTGGGAAATGTTTTTCTCAAAATTCAACCCTTGTGAGCCACCGGAGACTTCACACAGGAGAGAAACCATACAAATGCCAGGAGTGTGCAGAATGTTTTTGTTGGAATGCACAACTTGTGATCCATCAGAGAGTTCACACAGCAAAGACAGAAAGAAATTTCCAGATTTGTTTGGCAGGCAAGAAAACCCTGAATAAAATTTAAAACACTGTATGATGCTAAGGAAAGGGGCAGATCATATTAAATTGTATTATGAGGCTTGTTGTTTTATATGTTTGGAGGAATAGATATTGCTTAGAGATGAGAGAAACTTGGAACTTGAAGGTCATGATTTAAGATTTGGCATGATTGTCTTTGGTATGAAAAAGTTAAAGCATATGCTGAATTTAAAAATTATTGTATTAGAAAGGGTCTTCTACAAGTTTGGTATAAATATAAGCAGACTTTTTTCTAAGATAATAGCCACCACACTGCAGGAAACCTTTTCTAGAAAACTATGGGTTAAAAATTGGAAATGGTTCTTATGATGATCTTTTGTACTTTGAACAAGACAGCTGGAGGTTTAAATCAAGAGAATGCTTCTTAAGGCAGGTATCTTAACTGTTTTGCTTATATGCAACTTAATGACAATATTTAATGAAGATAAGAGAAATGCAGCAATAGAGGATGGAGAAAATGAACTGTATTAGAGTTGTGTAAAGACAATGAACTTATAATTTAAAAAGTATAAATGGCTTTTGAAAATAGACACAGAAGATGAACCTGTAAAAGAATACATGATAAGGTGCACCCAAAATTTTGGGCATAATGTTCAAATAGATGTACGGGAAAATGTGGTCCAAAGATATACAATTTACTTTGTGCAGTAAGGTAAAAGAAAGCCTGTATAAGGTGATTTATAGATGGTACCTTACCCGAAATAAGTTGTCCAAACATCCAAGGATGTTTCAGAACAATGTTGGGGACGTCAAGATAAGGAGGGTTCCTTTTTTTTTTTTTTTAATATGTGGTGATTTTGTAAGAAGTTATTGGTCTAAGACTTACACATTAATTCAAAAATATTGAAAAGTTGATTTGGGATGTTACCAGAAATGTTTCTGCTGGGCATTATTGATAAAGAACTGGATAGTAAACATGGATAACTTCTTTGTTCCATAATAACAGCAGCAAGGGCATTGTTTGCTCAAACTTGGAAACGGAGTGAAGCAGCGACGACGGAAGAATGGATTGTTAAGGTTTCTGAGTTAGCCCAAATGGCCAAACTAACATGGGTTCTAAAGGATATGCCAATTGAAGATTTATTGAAAATTTGGAAACTGTTTATGGGCTTTTTGAGCAATAAGAAATCCAACAATGTAATAATCTGTGGTTATGGTTTTTAGTAATTTTAGTAGGATGATATAGTTGGAGCTGTAATCATAGAATAATGTATTTATTTTTTATTTATCTTTTCATTACAGTTAGGACTGGGCGGGGGGTCAGAGCCCTCCTGTGTTTTATGTCTTTTCCCTCTTTTCTTTTTCTATTGTGTTTTATCTTTTTTCCAGTCTGATTCTTTGTTTTCTGAATGTACTGTATGAATGTATATTATCTTGATTTTAATTGTAAATTAGATTGTCAGTTTTAACATCAGTAACAAATAAATGGGGGGGGGAGTCCGTGTGAGAGAGAAACCATACCAATGCCAGGAATATAGAAAATGTTTGCTTACAGTTCAAACCTTGTGATGCACAAGAAAGTTTGGGAAATATTTTGCTCACAGTTTGTCTCATGAGTCACCAAAGAATCCACACAGGAGAGAAACCATGATAAATGTGGGAAATGTTTTTGTCAGAATGCGCAACTTATGATTCACCAGAGCATACATGCAGGAGAGAAACCATTCCAATGCCAGGAGTGTGGGAAATGTTTTGCTCAGAATCCATACTTTGTGGGCCACCAGACATTCCATACAGGAGAGAAACTGTGCAAATGTTAGGAATGCTGGAAATTATTTGCTCATGGTTCATATTTGTGAAGCAGAAGAGTGTATACTGAAACAGGAACAACCATTAAAAACACTTAGGAGTGTGGGAAATACTTTGCTTCTGAGTCAGAGTTTAGGACTCATCAGAGAAAGGAAACATAAGTGTGAATAAAATCTAAGAGTCATTTAATCCTATCCATTGTCAGTGCAGAAACCTGCAGTTAAGGCATTCATGACACAGGACCATCTAACCTCTTGTTTAAAACCTCAGCCACAGGAGAATATAGCACCTTCTAAGCAAGGCTCTTCCATTGGTTCTGCTTCATATTTTTCTGGAATATCCTTTTTTAGGACAACATTTGGAAATCTTCACTCTGCTTCCTGAATTCTCAAAGTGTGTAAGATAGAAACTCTGAGACAGCAATGCAAGTTCCTTTATTACTCTTGGATACAGTACACCTAGCCCCAGAAATTTGAATTAATTGAAAGTAGCTCAGTGTTCTACATATGCTGCCCCTTTATCTATTTTGGGTTGTATCCTGCTCACTACATTATTTATTCTCTTTTCACCAGAGTGAGCATTTCTTTATTTTTAGAACATTACAGTTTGTTAGACTGGATGGGTCTTCCTCTGGTAATTTGGTGGTAAAAGAGGAAGACCTCAGGAGACGAATTAGAATTGAAGGAGATGTCTGCTTTGTTGTTGTAGAACCTAGTAGAACAATAGCTGGGAGACTTTTGTAGAGCTGGGATTGGGGAGTATTAAGAAAGAATGGAAAAGGAGGAAAACACGAATGCTGGTTTGGAGTAGAAAGAGGTGGAGAAATCATTATGCTTAATGCTCAGGCCACCAACAGCCTTACAAAATATGAAACCCTGCAAGTCTGAAAGGAAGGTGAAATATTCTGTGCTCCATTAGCTTCTGATTTATTATGGCAGATGCTTTCCTGGTGCTGTTTCAACAAATTATCAAAGCATCTTTCTTTGTGGTTGATACCAGCCTTGACTCATTACAATTCACTTCTCATGCCTTAGCTGCCAATTTGCTGCTAGGTGGCAGCTTTGATTAAAAAATTGGAATGTGGACAACAAACCTAAGTCCAACCTAATGTTTGTCTCTTAATTTATTTTATTCAAATTATTTGGGGAGTTCTTAGGTGAGTTCCTGATTGACTCCAAGGACAAAAAGAAGGCCCTTCTTTCTTTACCCAAGGACAATAAAAAAGGCATTCTTTTTCAGATCTTAGTCCTTTGGGGTTGCAGACCCCAAGTCCCATCAGGTTCTTCAGGTCAAATTGGGGAAACCCCAAGCAACAACCTAAGCAAAGGTCTACCTTTAACAAGGCAGGCAACTCTCAGAATGCATAACAGGAAGAGAAAAAAGAATCTACTCTTCCTGATTCCCAAGAAAAACAAGGATTGGAGGGCCATTCTCAATCTTCACCAGATCATCTGGTGGGTTAGCTGGTGGAAGTTCTGCATGGAGACCAGTCAGTTCTGAAGGGCTGTGAGAGGGAAACTTACTTGCTTCTCTGGATTTACCAGAACGCTATCATTCCTGTACATCCTGCTCACCACCACTTCCTCAGGTTTGCTTACCAAGACAACTGCTATCACTACAGGGCCTTGCTCTTCGGCCTGTCAGAATCCCCCACCCCCGTGTGTTCAGCAAGGTCTTGGTGGCATTGGTAACACATCTCAGGTTACAGGGAGTTCATGTCCATCCCTATCTGGGTGACTTGTTGATCCACGTGCCTACACTTCAGAGGGCCAGGAGGGATGTTCAGATGACCATTCATTGTCTGCAGTTCCACAGGTTCATGATCAACAAGGACAAGATCCATCTGGAGCCTGTTCAGTAGCTTCAACATGTAGGAAGTATGATAGACACTTCATTTTTCAGGGTATCCCTTCTGGAGGACTGGAGACTGAAGTTACAATTGCTGATCAGGGTTAGACCTGATGATGGCTTGCATAGATTCAGTTCCATGGACCAGGCTTCACCTCAGAACTTCCTACTAACCATTTCAGAAAGAGATAGCACAAAGAATCCATGAGGATTCTTGAGGATGTGCAGAAGTCTCTCAAGTGGTGCTTGACAGATGTACTGAAGGCTGGGTTCCCTATTTGAGATCCCAGGAGGGTGGTCATGACTGATGCCTGTCTGCCAGGCACATTACAATGTCCAGATGGTGTGGTCTCCTCTCAAGAGTATGCACAGTATCAGTTGATAGGAACTCCTAGCTGGCTGGTTAGCCCTTCTCAACCTGTAGTCTGAGGTGTTGTATAAACATGTGTTGGTTAGGACAGACAACAGCCCAACCAGATAACACATAAAGGGGGGGGGATGCACTCCTGTCCACTAATGGATGAGATGTTTCTGCTGTTTCAGTAGGGAGAGTCTCATTCTCTCGCTCAAGGGAGAATTCTTGAAAAGGTAGGTGGCTCATCAGCCCAATTGGTTAAGCAGACAATGGCTGGATCAGGGAGAATGGGGGATTAACTCTAGTTTTTCAAATGGTAGTAGAATGATTTGGTTTTCTGTGGGTGATCATTTTTGATTCACAGGAAAATCACAAATTCCCTCACTTTGTGTTGAGATTCTTGACATAGGGGAGCATTAGCATTCGATGCTCTCATGATACCGTGGCCCCAAACCTTGTGCTGTGCCTTTCCCCCAATAGTGTTGTTGGCCAAGGTATTGAGTATGGTCAAGTTAGAGGAGGTGGAGGTGATTCTGATCTCCCCTCACTGGCTTTGTGGGCTTTTCTGATCTCATCAATCTTCAGGTGGGGGAGAGTTGGACTTTGCCTCCTTGGCCAGCTCTTCTGCAACAAAACAGTCTCCTGCATCCAGAGCCAAGCTGATTACAACTTCATGCGTGGCAGTTGAGTAGGAAGCACTATGGAGAGGATGTCATTCAGACTATTTTAGAGGCTAGGCAGCCCTCATCGATTAGGTTGTATGAATCTGTTTGGTGAGCCTTTTGTAGACGGTCCTCTCGTAAGGGTATTCATCTACAGTCAACATCAGTTGGGACTATTGTGGCCCTTTTACAGGCAGGCCTTAACAAAGGGTTTAGCACTAACACTCTTAGGAGGAATGTCTCTGCATTAGCTTCCATTCTAAAGACTCAACGAAATAAACCATTGGCTTCTCATCCCCATTACAAAGTTTTTTAAAAGGTGTTTCTCAACTGAAGCCTACTACTATCCATTGTTTCTCTTTGAGGAACTTAAATGTGGTCCTCCAGGTTTTGGTATGGTCTCTGTTTGAACTTCCCAGATCGGTGGATCTTAATATTCTTATCTTTAAAGTTGTTTTCCTGATTGATATCACACCGGCTCAGAGGGTTTCAATGTTAAAGGCACTTTCTGTAAGGATTGTCCCTTCTTTGGATTCTTCTTTTATTTCACAGGTTGACTCAGTTTTTACAAGACCCAGGAATTCATTCTTCCTTGTTTTTTGTCCGGACCCTTCTTTTCAGAAGAAGGGATGGCACAGATTGGATGTCCCTCAGGCATTAACAGTTTTATATAGAAAGGTCTAAGGTTTTTAGGCAATCAGATTCCTTATTTGTTTCCTTCTCAGAGTCTACAAAAGGAAGGCAGGTTTCCTCTTCTGTTATGGCCCGTTGGTTATGTCTTTGTATTAAACTAGCTTATGGGCATAGTTCCTTTCCTGTTCCTCAGGGCATCCAATCACATCCTACACATAATGCTGTTGCTTTGGCAGCTTTTACAACCATGGCATCTTTAGTACAGATTTGTAGAGTGGCTACATGAGATTCCCCATCTTCCTACGTGCGATATTATAGAATTGACATGTTTGCATCTGCAGAGGCATCCTTTGGTAGGAGGGTTCTGCACTGTATGGCTCAGTAGTAATTTGATGGTGTTCCTGCCCTTTCTTTGAGACCACTTGTGTAGGTCCCAGGCTGAAGGATTGCCTCCCCATACTGCTGGAAAATGGAACATTGGTACTTGCCGTGAAGGTTTCTTTTCAACAGTTGTGGGAGGGAATTCTTCCCACCCTGGAGTTTACTTATGGTGTTTGATTTAGGTTTGCTGTTTCATCACTGGGAAGGTTGGGCTGGCTCTCCTCCTTAAGGTGGTATGGTGGATTTAATTGGTTGGTAGCGCTTCCTGTCAAGTTAGAGGAGGAACCAAACTCAGACTGAAGGATTCTTTCCCCACAATTGCTGAAAAGGAACCTTCAAATTAAGTACCAATGTTCTGATTTATAGTATTTTTACCTCTCCCCCATATATTTGTGAGGTATAGGATGAAACTGCTTGGAACAATTGAAAGAGTACATTAAACATTTGAAACAATAAAAATGAAGTAAACATTATAAAAGTATATTAAATGACTGCACAATTTAAAAATTAATGTTAAACACTTCTAAACCCATGTATTGGGTGAGATTGAATAATGTCATCATCTACAGGGCAATTATGTGTAAAAACCTGTGGCTTTAATATCAGTGCATCTAAAAAAGAGGACCGATATCTACGGAAGTTCATTGTAAAATTAATCATTTAGTATTAAAGGTGCTGCTAGATTCCTCCTTTCCCTTCTCCCATTTCCCTTTCTATGCTGTGAGAGACTAATGTATGTAGCTACGTTTGATGGGCTACGTAGTCCTACCTGGTACCATGCTCAGAGAAGGACTTTTCCTCTACATCCCTGAACTGCGTCAGGTGTGTCTGGGAATGGGATGTGTAGGGCTGATAATATGATAATTCGTACTTGAAGAAGAGAGAACGCATTTAGTAACGGTAGAAGATGTTTAGCAATGCATGTAGGTTATAGGGGGCTTCTGAACTTTTCTAAGCTTTGCCTCATTTGGATAGTAAAACTCACACCCCTAGGTGCAGAATTACCAAGCTAATGGAGAAGAAACAATAAAATAAATGAGTATTATAGAATGTCAACCAAGTGTGCATGTACCAAAAAACTGCTAATGAGTGATGTACCTGTGATGTGGGGTGAACTGCTTTGTTGGTTATCATATAGAAATGTATAAATGCTTGACCACTTGCTTTCTTTGATGTGTCTGCTTTGTGGAAGCAATTTCCCAGGAACCTTTTTGAAGCAAATAAAGGAACTTGGATCTCTCCTTCTGGGGTGTTTTTGTGATATAAGGCACACAGGGGAAACCAAAACCCAAGCTTTGGGATAACATGTTCTTGAAAATGGAGCAAAACAGCATCCACAAAAAAGCAATGCCTTTATTGGCCATCCAACTGCAAAACACATGATGCTAGCTTTCAAAGCTCTACTGGCTTCATGAAGCGAAAGAAGTTTAAAAAAAGAAAGAAAAGTGACAACGTTGGAGTCACAGGCCTACATGCTGTTTCAGAGGTTACTTGTGTTGTTGTTCAGATGAGGGAACTCATGCAGGCAGAGGCCACTCCTACTTCCTAGCCATGTGGTGTTGAGACAAAAGACAGTACAATTTAAATCCATTTGCAGCAGTGAGGTGACTTTCTTGGCATCCGGCCATTGAAAATGGAGATTCTTCTAATCTGGGAAGCATGAAAGGGCAAAGGCAGAGGGAAGGCACATCAGCATAGGCTTTCTGGCCCCAGAAGATCTTGCCTTCCAACAGCTTCGCCCATCCCTCCTCAATCAATGACCAAACAGGCAAAGGGGACTCTCAGCCACTCGTCCATGATCTTGGCAAGTGGACTTTGCCTTGCCCTGGCTCGGAGTCAGTCATGAGATGTTGAAGGCACTAATAAAAGCACCCAGGGGCCAAAGGAAGGAAAGCAGAGTCACATTAAAAGGGGATGATTGGAAACAACAACCCCTCCCTCCTTTCTGAAAACAAACAAACATGAAGGGATGAAAAAAATAAGAAGCCAGGGAGGGAGAAGCCCTGTCCTCCAGAGCAGACAAGCCTCTACCCCCTTTGTCTTCCCAGTCAGATTCTCTTTACCCTTTCCTCCTTTTTTTCTTCCTCCCCGAACAACTGTGGCCTTAGTTGCATTTTTCCCCTTCTGGGCTCTGGTGAGTTCCAGTCCCCAACCTTCTGCATTGGACTGTTGGGAAGAGGGGAGCATTGATTCTGTTGCTGATCCCCCCAAACGTAGACCCATGGACTACCTATTGAGAGAAAACCAAGATATAAATGCATAAAATAATAGTGATAAAAAGTAATAAGACCCCTGGAGTCAGAGGGCTTACCTCTATATTGATTCACCCTTCCAGAGTATATTTCCATGGTCTGATCAGGAAGATTTAGGCCAGGGAGGGGGAGGGCCAGGCCTGCAGTGGAGGGAGGACTGGAAATCTTGGAAGGGGTAGGAGGTCGAGAAGCGGAAGGGCAGGAAGCCTTGTTATGTGTGTGAAAAAGATGATGCCTTGAACCACTGATCATGGCGGACGTATGATCATTGAGCTCTGCCAGATCTCTGAATTTAATAGGCAATTTGGAGGCCTTTTTACATATTCTACTGAAATAAGTGGATTTCATGCAAAGTAACAAACGATCTACAGATCGGGAGATCTTGTCTTTTTGTCTCCCTGCGAAGGAACCACAATTCCTTGCTGACAGTATTTGCTCAGGCAAGGCCTTGGAGATGATGCGTTCCTCAGGAAAAGGTAATAAAGGAGCGAGAGGGAACCAACTTCAGGCCCCAGCCATCTCTTTTGGAGAGAAAAAGGGAAACCCTGAGCAAAGAACTACAGAAAGATTGGATGCGTGCTTTGGAGCCAGTCACCTCCAAGCTAACAATCCTGACAGATGATATCAAAGACATTGAAAATATGGCTAGTACTGCTTTAGATCAGGGTTTACATCCAGAAGCTCGAACAACAACTTACCTTTCAGCCAAGGTTGACAATTTGGAGAACTGGGATAGATGCCTTAATATCCACTTACATGGTTTTCCTAATGCTGCTGAACAAGGTGATTACTCTCTTTTATATCAACCTGGATTAACAATCTATCCACAGAGTTAGACCTCCAGACCTCAGATGTAGAATGACTTCACATTTTCCAACTGATTGACAGTCCAATGGAAAACGTTCAAGTGCCCGGATCTACATGAATGAAAGAAGCCAGCTGAAGAAGCTTGATACCAGCTACAGGCTTCTCTCTCCCTTTACATATCTTATTTGGGATTAAACACTTCTCAGAATGGCTTCTTCTCTAACAAATATGCCTTACACAGAACAAGATTCAGGTTTCCACTTTGTGATCAGTAATATGTAATTTCTTTTTATGTCGATTGCTATTAAGGGTTAATTTTGTTTAATATTGCTTACTTCCAAATTGGGAATATGGGATATGCTTGTGTCAACTTTTGCATTCTCATTCCCTCATAACTGAAGGATCTTGTTTCCCTGCCTTAACTACTCCTTTCACATTCCTCTGCCTTTTCCTGCCATTTTTAACAATCCTGTTCTTTCCCCAGTTTCCTGAACCTCTTTATCCTTAATGTAAATTTCCCTCCCCACTCCCTCCTTTTTCCCTTCATAATTTTGTCAAGTTACAACTGCCTCCTCTCTTCTATAAATCCCTCCCACCCCACCGTGTCTTTCTCTTCCACCTTTCCCTCCTACCCTCTTCTTGTCTTGTTTGATTCAATTTGTCTATTTCTTTGCTACATGATGTTTTTCTCACCTACTGTTTAGCAGTTCACCTACCTGGGAAGCATCATCAGATGCCAGGATTGACAAAGAGATCGATCACAGATTAGCAAAGGCATATAGCGCATTTGGAAGACTTTTACAAAAGAGTCTGGAATAATAAACACCTGAGGCGAAGCACAAAAATCAGTGTGTATAGAGCCATTATACTGTCTATTCTCCTTTATGGGTCTGAAACATGGGTCACCTATCGCCACCACCTACAACTCCTCGAATGCTTTCATCAGTGCTGTACACACACAATCCTAAGTATACACTGGACAGACTATGTGACGAATGTTGCTGTCCTTGAGCAAGCAGGGATCACCAGCATTGAGGCCATGATATTGAGAACACAGCTGCGCTGGGCAGGGCGTGTTTCTAGTATGGAGGACCATCGCCTCCCAAAAATAGTACTCTAGGGTGAACTCGCCACAGGTCAGCGTAAGAGGGCGCTCCAAAAAAGCGATACAAGGACTCCCTGAAACAACATCTCAGGCTTGGCCAAATTGATCACCAACAATGGTCTGCCCTGGTCTCACATCGGGAGGCATGGAAACGCACTATTCACAATGCTGCAGCCTTATTTGAGAACTCACGCCGAACAAGTCTTGAAGAGAAACGACAACGCAGAAAGAATCACAACCTGGAAACATCACCCAAGGAGACCTTCTGCTGTGCTTTCTGCAACCGGACTTGTTTATCTCGGATTGGCCTTTTTAGTCATCAGTGCGTTTGCAGAAAGCGCGGGATGAGTCCTTCCTGAATCTTCGTTTGTGAAGAAAAGCCAGAGAGAGAGAGATGTTTTTCTCAAACCTGCTCAATAACTTGCATGATTTTTACAGATTATAATTCACCTACAATTCATGGTTTATTGATTGATATATCAACTATTTTATTTTGTCAATTGTTCCAAATTTCTTATCTTGATTGGGCTATTTTACAATGTCTCATTGCTACTGTTCCTCCATTGTACTATTCCCATTCATGTGCCTCAAGATGATAGTTTATATCACTCTTTCATGTCCCCCACTTTTTTCATCCTGGACAACCGTGTGGCCCCCCTCTCCCTTTTCACAATTCCCTTTCATCAACCCGGTCCTTCCCCACTACACTTTTCCCTGCCCTCTTCCCTAATCCCCCTCCCTTTTTGGGAAAGACCTCTTTTAATTTTCTCCTGCCTATCCTCATTTCCACCCAGACTCAAGATCCCCACCCTCCTGTCCTCATTATATGAAAATTTTGACCTGCTATTCACCTCCTCTCATTCTACTTTCTAGTCTACATCCTTCCCCATAGGGGCTTCCTCCACATAATTTTACTGTCCCACCATGCTGTTCCTTAGCTGTTTTGCCAGTCATCATTGCAACCCAGTTAACTGTCAGATTCACAATCTTGCTTTTTGCAAAGCAACTTTATTCTTCTCCTGCTTGCTTTTTTCACCTCACCCCTCCATTTTGCTATGTTACAAATTATAATCACAGAAATCATGGCCCTGCATAGCAATCTGACTTCATGCCCCTGCCTTTCCTGAGGAGATAGCTGTTTTATAGTTTGATCAAGCCAGGAGACCTTCCCACTGGGCTCTTCCTCTTAATTCCAATGTTACTGTTAGCCCTGTTCAGCTTTCCCTTCCTGTCTTTCCCTCCCTCTTATGGGCAGATTACACCACATTGCTTCACAGCTCTTTTGTCTAGACAGTTTATGCATATTGCCTTCTATATACCTTGCAGAAGACCCCCCTCTTTTTTCTATTTTCTATACAATATGTCACAGCATTCCATCTTTATAGAGTCCTCCCTTCTAATTCGTGGGGGTTAGGAGGGGCACTCCAAAAAAGCGATACAAGGACCCCCTGAAACAACATCTCAGGCTCAGCCAAATTGATCACCGACAGTGGTCCACCCTGGTCTCACATCAGGAGGCATGGAAACGCACTATCCACAATGCTGCAGACTTATTTGAGAACTCACGCCGAACAAGTCTTGAAGAGAAACGACAACGCAGAAAGAATCACAACCCAGAAACATCACCCAAGGAGACCTTCTGCTGTGCTTTCTGCAACCGGACTTGTTTATCTTGGATTGGCCTTTTTAGTCATCAGTGCGTTTGCAGAAAGTGCGAGATGAGTCCTTCCTGAATCTTCGTTTGTGAAGAAAAGCCAGAGAGAGAGAGATGTTTTTCTCAAACCTGCTCAATAACTTACATGATTTTTACAGATTATAATTCACCTACAATTCATGGTTTATTGATTGATATATCAACTATTTTATTTTGTCAATTGTTCCAAATTTCTTATCTTGATTGGGCTATTTTACAATGTCTCATTGCTACTGTTCCTCCATTGTACTATTCCCATTCATGTGCCTCAAGATGATAGTTTATATCACTCTTTCATGTCCCCCACTTTTTTCATCCTGGACAACCGTGTGGCCCCCCTCTCCCTTTTCACAATTCCCTTTCATCAACCCGGTCCTTCCCCACTACACTTTTCCCTGCCCTCTTCCCTAATTCCCCCTCCCTTTTTGGGAAAGACCTCTTTTAATTTTCTCCTGCCTATCCTCATTTCCACCCAGACTCAAGATCCCCACCCTCCTGTCCTCATTATATGAACATTTTGGACCCCCTGAAACAACATCTCAGGCTCAGCCAAATTGATCACCAACAGTGGTTCGCCCTGGCCTCACATCGGGAGGCATGGAGACGCACTATCCACAATGCTGCAGCCTTATTTGAGAACTCACGCCAAACAAGTCTTGAAGAGAAACGACAACGCAGAAAGAATCACAACCTGGAAACAGCACCCAAGGAGACCTTCTGCTGTGCTTTCTGCAACTAGACTTGTTTATCTTGGATTGGCCTTTTTAGTCATCAGCGTGCTTGCAGAAAGCGCGGGATGAGTCCTTCCTGAATCTTCGTTTGCGAAGAAAAGCCAAGAGATAGAGAGAGGGGGGCAGAGCACCACCGTGAATTTGAAAAAAATGCAAATAACATTCAGCTCCCCTCCAATTAGTGCCTGCCCCAGGCTCCCCTCCAAAAGCAGTGGTGGGCTTGGGCAGCCTCGCCACCAGCCCTCCCGCCCATGCCCCTCGAAAAGCAGCAGAGGGGCTTGGAAAGCCTCGCCGCCTGCTTGCCTACAAGCACAGAACCCCGAAAAGGAATGCCGCAAATTGGAAGGGAGGATTGTATAATTGGATAGGTTAAAATTGGTTTCCGTTAATGTAAAAGGCCTGGGATTTCCCATCACAAGAACAAAGATCTCCAACCATCTAAATAAAACCCCTGAATCCTAGTATTGTCTTCCTCCACGAAACACACCACAAAGGTACCAGCACAGTCCTCCCAACCTCCATGTTTCACACTCAATACATGACAAGCAACTCAAAAAAAGCCAGAGGAGTAGCATTTTTTATTCATAAGTCTTGCCTCTTTCAAGTTAACTGTATATACAGGGATCCTAATGATTGTTACTTAATTCTTGTTAGAGAACTAGCAACCAAAGAGTTCACCCTAGGCACTTTTTATGCTCTTAATCACAGCCAGAAAGCATTTTTTTTACCACCTTTTTAGACAAATTACATCACCACGCCTGTGGAAGTATTTTGATTGGTGGAGATCTCAATGAGGTTCGGAATGCTGTATTAGACAGATTTCATAGATCTCAAAAAAACAAAATTTTCCCTTCACCATTGTCAGATTTTTTGTAAGATATAATTTAGTTGATTCCTGGAGAGCATTACATCCTTCTGCAAGGACTATATTTTCTATTTCAACATCCATCATTTCTATTCTTGTATTGACTATTTTTTCTTCTCAAGGGACTCTTTGGAGCACATTACTGAGGTTCATACAGAACCCGATACTCTATTCAGACCATGTAGCAATCATACTACTTTGGCAGCTAGGTCCACTCATACCCCGTACCCCCAGCTGGAGGTTTAGTCTGTATCTTCTCCTCAATAAATTTTAAGAACAGATACAAGAAACTAGAAATGGATTTTATCTCAAAAGTAGATCCTCTGAGACCTCAGAAGCCCTGTTATGGGACACTTTTAAAACTGTCCTGCATTGTGAACTTATCAAGGTAGGCACCACACAAAAAAGGCTTCACGCCCCCCACCAGGGTTGCCCCTTCCCCCATCAGGATCATCCCCGTCACCCCACTCACCAGGCTCACCCCTTCCCCCACTAGGGTTGTGCCCCCTGCCCCCCACCAGGGTTTTGCTCCCCCCCTGCCAGTGTCGTGCCCCCATCACAAGGCCCACCCCTCCCTTGTCGCCCCCGCTAGGCCTGCCCCCCTGCCGCCACGCTTGCCCCCTGCCGCCAGGCTCGCCCTTCATCCATCAGGCTAGTGCCCCTCTGCTGCCCCTGACTCATGCCCCCTCACCCCCAGCTCGACCCGTCACCGCCCCCCACAAGACTCACCCCTTGCTCGCAGCCCCCCATCACCAGGCTCGCCCCCACTGTCCCCTATCGCTAGGCTCACCACTCCCTTGTCAGAATTATGCCCCCCCCGCCATTCCCCGGCTTGTACCTCCCCATCACCAGGCTCGCCCCCCATCACCAGGGTTACTCCTCCCCCATCAGCCTCGCACCCACCCACTGCCCCTGCCAGGGTTTCGCCACCCCCACCAGGGTCGTTTCCCCCCCCCATTGCTAGCTTGCCCCTCCCCTGTCACCCCCTGCTAGGCCACCCCCGCATCACTAGGCTTGCCACCCCCATCGCCAGGCTCGCCCATCCAATTCAGGCTCATGCCCCCTGCCGCCCCCCAGCTTGCACCCCCTGCCACTGCCAGGTTCACCCCTCTCCCATCAGGTGCGCACACACCCCCATCACCAGGCACACACTACACCCCCCACATCCCCCCATGCTATTCACACCTCTGCAATAGCCATGTTTAGAAATTTCCACATGGTCCTGCTCCCCACTGTGTTGATTGGATGCCTAACCAGTGATGGCGAACCTATGACACGTGTGTCATCACTGACACGCATAGCCATTTCTGATGACACGTGGCCATAGGCCTCCTCCCCCCCCTTCCCGCAACTTCAGCACCCTCCCTAAAGTGGCGATCGGGGCTTCAAAGCCCCAGTCACCAGTTTCCTCCACCACCACCACCTAAAGTGGCGATCGGGGCTTTGAAGCCCCGGTCCCACTTTCCTCCCATCCTCCCAGAGGGAATCCGTGAATATGCAGAACCGTGAATGTGAAACCCGCGAGTGTGGAGGGACAACTGTAGTCGCAAATGTTTCATCCTCCCCTATTTAGTCACTCTGTGACAGAGGTCTGTAGGCCAAAACAACAGAAGTCCGGCACAGAGCGTCTAGTTCTGGGACTTCTGGTTAAGCCAGGATGTTTGCCCTCACTTCTGCCGGCAGAGATAATGTTTTTTCCTCATAGTGACACACCACCCGAGTTATGCTCAGTTTTTTGGTGAAGTTTGACACACTAAGCTCAAAAGGTTGCCCATCACCCTAAACCAAGCTTTGATTAGTTGGTCAGTTTCCTAAGCGGCCAATCAGCACACTAAAAACGGCAACATACCCAAGAGAATTTAATATATATAGATATCTAGATGTGAATAGATTGTGAAACTAAAGGAGTTCTGGGTAAGATTCTCTCCCAAATTTCCTGTATCACTCAACAATCAATCCAGTTTTGTCCAGCACTTTTACTATTTAATGTGTTTGTGAATCACAATGCCACCCTCAAACATAGGAATTTACAAGGCTATTTGCTGATGGCTGCACGTTTAGAAATTGCTAAATGTTGGAAAGTAGATACCCCATCTCTAGATGCGTGGTGGACTCGAGTATGGACATCATGCCTGTTGGAAAGGCTTTCTTCCAAAAATCAGACTCTGTAGTGGCTAAGCGAAACTGGACAATTTCACATCAGATTGGCATATGTTTATTGAACGTGTCACTGATAATACACATCGAACTCAACTCAACCTTCAGCACATCATGGATCCTGTGGCAATCGATGTTTTAACGCACCCCCGATGTAGTCTTGCAGCCTTACAAGTCCTTGGATCTTTCACCCTTCAGTGCTTTTTCTGGGTCTTTACAGAACAAAAGATGTTCACTTTCATATTATCAGTTGATATAACTATATCTGAAAGCTTGAATCTGCCATTCCCTCTTGACTCCCCTCACCTATTTCTCTTTACCTTATTGGTGTTAGAAATCTTAAATAAATAACTAAACATTTGTGTGTGGGAGGGTGGGAGATGAAGCCTCAAACCTAAAGAGAGCTCCTAAATTGGCTCTTGCTCCATTTTCTTTAATGGACAGGGAGGGAAATGGGAGAGATATGGTGGGGGAAGAGTTTCTGCCTCAGGGGCCAAAAGCAGTTGCCTAACCTTGAGGACTAGGCACTTGGGTGGCACTTATGTAGGTGGCAACATGTCACAGCCCCCTGCTGCACCTACGGACAGGACAACAGTGTCCGGGGCCCTGAGAGGGGAGGGCTGTGGGGTTTCATTCTTCATCTCTAGAAGGTGACTAAGTGACCAATCCCCACCCACTGGTTCTGGCTCCCTGCCATCAGATGATTGTATCATATAGATTGTGGATTGATTGCACCATCAGGATTAATACAATCGGATCAATGCAGTAGGATTTTTCCTATACTCAAGTCACCAGTTTACTTTCTTCTCTGGCAGACTTTATCTTTTTTTTTTTAATGGGGGGTGGGGTAGTAGAAAGTTGCATGGGCAGAACTAGATGGTAAGCTGGTACTTCCTGCATACTCATTTGGCTTTTCACTCTACACAGACAGTTATTTCCTTAATATCCAGGCTTCAGGAGCTTAAATTTTGCAAAACATATACCAAAACAGCATTCAGCTTATAACAGGAGACTTTTTAGCTCTGCCCTCCAAAAGAGGAGAATTGGGAGATGAGGGGAGAGACTCAAGAGGAAGGTCTGGGGAAGGAATTCCACCACCTTGGAGCAGCTACTGGGAAAGTATTGTAGTGATTTCTGTCAAATATAAGGGAAGGAAATATTTTTCTCCTTATGTTCTTAGGCATATTCTAAAAATATCATTTCCACAAATGTTTTACATCTTTTTGAATGCATCACCCAAATCAAAGGTACTAAATCAAGTCACACTGTACAGGAAAACAAACTCCCAGTCCAGAGATTGTGTATCTTGAAGAACTGGTAAACAAACAAACAAACAAACAAGGTGAGCTTTTTAATCCAAAGGCTCATTAGCCTCTCTGTTTATTTCTCATTTAAAATATTTCTCCCCTGGTCCCACATCACAATATCTCAGGAAGTTACACAAGTAAAACCAAGAAAAACGGGACAAAACAGTTTAACGAATAAAAATAATTTAAACGTCCAGCGCGGGAAGAAGCTCAAAGTGGGCGTGGCCACTCTTGCCAGGAGCCTTGCTCGGCTTCAGTCACGTGACGGGAAGCGGAAACCCCGCTCTCATAAAAGATCCCTCACGGGTCAGCAGGAGGAAAGCGGTGTTACATCGAAAGGGGTCCGTGGGAAACAGCCGCTCTCCCTCCTTCCTTCAAAACAAACCTGGAGGGCTGAGGAAGGAAAGGGAGCAGCCCGGGAAGGAGGAGGAGGAGGAGGAGGAGGAGGACGCCGGGTGAGGCGAGGGAGCTTCGGCGGCAGCAGCTGCAGAGCGGAGTCCGAGGGGGGAGAGAGCCGGAGGCCCCGGGAGAGAGGGAGGGGAGCCCCGAGTCCCCCCCAGAGCAGCGCCGCCCCCTCCCTCCTCCTCCTCTTCGGCCGCCTTTCCCTCCGGGGAGTCCCCGTCCCCCAACCTACCTCCCGCCTCCTCCTCCTCCCGAGTCGCCCCATCCAGGGTCCCCCCCGAGGGGTCTCTCTCTGCCTCCTCTCCCCGGGGGTCTCCTCTGGCGGGGGCGCAGGGGAGGTCTGTGGGGGTCTCCTTATAGGACGGAGGGGGAGGGGAGCTATTAATGCCCTCCTGCCCCCCCGTCAAAGAGGGCGACCCCCAGGCAGCTGATCTGGGGGGGTACGGGGAGGTGGGGGGGTCCTGCCTGGGCTCTTATTCCCTTCATCTCTCCTGCCAGGGAGGGGAAAGGGGGGAGGCACCGGGTTGGGGGGATTTTCCACCCCAGGAGATAAAGGACCCTTGACCCGCCTTGAAGACTATGTCCCTGAGGGGCAGTTTCTGTTTGTGGCAACCTGTGACAACCCCCCCCCCCGTTGCAGCCCCAACTCCCCAATTCTTCCAACCGATGCTGACTGGACTGGCTATATATATATATATATATATATATAGTGTACCTTATCAACTTCCTTTTTCCTCTCATGTGGAAAATCCTTTTAGCTGTTTGTTTTCTTAACATTCTCATCTCATACCCCTTACTTCCTTCAACAAACTCAATCATTATTCTCCAGTTACTAAGCCAAAACTCTTCTTTCAGTTGGCCAAAATAAACCCTCCTTTTTTCCATTATAAAATCAAACATCATATATTCTGCTATATATTGCTTCCATCTATCACAATTCTACTTTTCTTTATCTTTCCAGCCATATGCAATCACTGTCTGTGCCGCTATAATTAATTGTGTAGCTAGGTATTTCTCTCCCTTCGGTAATCCTATAATCCTAACATTGCTAGTAATACTACTTTCTTTATTTAGCTGAATTTCTCCCTCAATTGTTTTAGTCATTTCATTTTCTATTTCATTCCAAAATCTTTGCACTTCACCACACTCCCACCACATATGAATGTAGTTTCCTTTGCTTCCACAGCCATGCCAACAAGCCAGTGAAGCATTGTTATTAATATATGCTAACTGATGTGGTGTTCTGTAGCATCTTCCTATTATTTTTATCTGTAGTTCTCTAACCTTATTGTTTTTAATAGTTTTAATTTCTTCTAGCCATTGTTGGATTGCCTTCTTGTTAGTCTTCATATCCTTTTCCTATACACCTGATAGGTGTTCTATTAAATTATGTTGACTAATAACATCTTATAGATCCTACCTCCTAACCCTTTTCTACCTTCCTGTCTCATCATAATTATTTCTTCTAATGGGTTTAGGCAATCTTTTATAGCCATTATTTCCTGTAAAGTGTTAAATATGCCACCTAATTGAAGCCCCTAATTGATTACTTATCATCTCCATTATTTCATTTGTCTCCGTCCTTTCCCCTAAATTCTCTACAACATCTCCAATTATCATATATCCAATTTCCTTCAGTTTTCTTAATACAATTCCTTTGCCAATTTTCCCTTTCTTTTTCAGGTATTCTATTCAGTGCGAATAGTAATTATCGATTTTGAATCTCCTCCTGGCATTTTTTCCATGTTAGCCACAAAATATTCCTTTGTTAATTTTAATTTTATCTTCTTTAGTTCTAATTCCTAACATTGATTTAAATTCCATATCATTTACATGCTTCTGTATGCTAACCCATCTTATTTGAATATCATATTCAAAGACTAGACTGGCAATTGAATCTTTATTCCAGAGTTGGTGAAGGACAGCAGCCTGAAGGGCCCCTGAGATGGATGTGAGAGTTCACTGGCTGCCTCTATGTTCTGTTTTAGGAGGCTGCATGGCCAGAAGTAGATGGTAAGTTTGCTCTTCTTACACAGACATTTGTGTTTTTTGTTTTTGTTTTTTTGCTGTAGACAAACATACTTATTTCCTTTAGACTTCAGGGTCTTAAATTTTGCAAAGCATGTATCAAAATATCAGTCTGCCTGTAACAGGGTACTTGCAGCTCCCCCAAGACGTGAATGGGGTGGGCAGCTTAGAGGGGAATGCCTAGGGCTACTGCTGCTGACCTCCAGCATCTCCTGCCTGAGGGGGAAATGTCTCATTCTGCCTCAGAGTAGGGCCAGCTGTGCCATGAGGAGGATAAAGAGAGTGGCATTTGTAGTAAGTAGTTGTAGCTGTTATTATCTATATATATAATTCTCTTGGGTATGTTGCCATTTCCAGTGTGCTGATTGGCTGCTTAACTGACCAACCAATCACAGGTCTGTTGGGCAGCCAATCAGCACACTGGGGGTGGGACCATATAGATTTCAAACATGGCGGCTGGAGAGGGAGAGGGATTACCATGGGGGTGGGTGTGATGTGTGTGTGTGTCAGAGCACAGGGAGTGGGGGGCAGTTCAGCGGTGGGGGGTGAATTTGGACTAGCGGTGAGGGAGAAGGATGAGTGGCGGGGGGGTGAGTTAAACCCACCAGCCTACCTCAAAGGGTTGTCATGAGGTCTCCTGGGTATTGGGGGGGGAAGTTTTTTTAATGGTGTATGGTACGCTGGGTCCAGCTAGTTTTTATTATGCAAACTTTGGGTGAAGAGTGAAAAATAAAGAGGAATTAAGAAGGCAAACTAGATGGGGAACAAAAAGACATCAGCAGAAGATACCTGGTGAATCATGGGAGCTGTTGGGCACCATACTTTGAGGCTCCTGGAAAGCAGGTTTTTGTCCTGGACAGCCCTTTGTTCTGTTCCTGCAAGGCAGATCTTAACAGTGTGGTTAAAAGCAGAACCTCCACCTGCTTAAGCAGTGTTATCAGAGAAAATGAGTGAGAACTGTTCTGTTATTTTAAAACTGCTGATAAAAATATCTGATATACGTATATACATATACCTATGATAACATGACAAATACAACATGATATATTAAATATGGTATAGTATCTCTTGTATCTTATATCTCTTATTTGAATTATCAAATTTAAAGGTAATACCAAATATAGAAGTCTTAATAGTCTGCTGTACTGGTCTTATGCCTTGCTTTTTAATGAACATGGAGAATGGGGTTATGGAGAATGGGGCAGTGTTGGAAGATATCATGGCGGGCTGGTGTGGGTGGGGGCTTTGGGTAAGGGATGCATATGAGATATCTCAGTGGAAGGCTGAGAAAGGGAAGGTGGAACTGGGGAATGGATAGGCAGAAATGGGGGAAAGAGATGATGCCACCTTCTCTGACCCTAAAGTAAATAAGGCCTTGCTTGGTGACTCTGAGGTGGAAAAGCCTCCCCAACTCTCTGTATTTTACTCATTCACCTGCCTTTCCTTCAGAGAGGAAACCTATGTGTTTGCTGGAACTCTTCCCCATTTCTTCTTGTCAATATAGTACACTAATCCATAACACAGCATTGTTTTGGCTTTGCAGAGTTTTGGAGCAGAGCCTGTTCAGGAGTTCTTTGCTCTGAGACAGAAGAGGGCAGAGAAGGACCTTGGGTCCCAGCGGCTGCTTCGTTGGAGACGGGTTCAAAATGGACAGACCTGACTCAGCTGGACCTGGAGCAGGAAAAGGCTTTGGTGGCATTAGTCCTGAGAGCACTGGGGAATTCTGGGAAAGAGTCAGGCATAAGTTCCTTAGCAGAGACATGGCCAGCTCAGATTCACAGCATGAGCGCTTCAGGCAGTTCTCCTATGAAGAGGGCGAGGGACCCCGAGAGGTTTGCAGACGCCTCCACAATCTTTGCCACCAGTGGCTGAAGCCAAAGGAACAGAGCAAAGATCAGATCCTGGACCTGATGATTCTGGAGCAGTTCCTGAGCATTCTTCCCCTGGAGATGGAGAACTGGGTCAGGGAATGTGGGGCAGAAACCTGTTCCCAGGCAGTGGCCCTGGCAGAAGGCTTCCTTCTGAGTCAGGCAGAGAACAAGAAAGAGGAAGAGCAGGTGAGAGCATTTCCTCTTGGTGTCTGTAAAGTTCCTTAGCGGGTTGATTGTGTGTATATCATGCTTTTCATCCTATATGGGACCCAATGTGGGGGAATAATCAGGATATGGGTCCTGTGCCTCTTTTCCTAGTCCCTCTGCCCCTACTGTCACAACCCCCACAGCCGCTGCCAGCTCTGATGCTCTTTCACTCAGATTTGGCACTGTAAGAAGTGGCTGTGAGAGCGAGGGATGTGGAGAGCATGGACCTTGTTTCCGAGCAGACCCTTCCTCTCAAAAGCACAATGATTTTTCATTAAAACAATGTCTAGACTCTCTGTGTCCCATGTTTTCAAAGAATGTCCAGATTTCCTTGCTCCCACTGCCATACAACCAGATTTGTCTGTGCAGTGATTCCAGTGGTGATGTGTGGCCTCCAATGGATTCAGGGGTGGAATGTGCTGAATATCCTAACCCAAAAGTCTCCCACTCTGCAGGGTTAAAGATGGTGCAATTGCTAATCTTTTTCTTGTGATGCTTGTGCATGTAAGTCTTAAACATCACAAGTCTATTTTTAAATCATTTTCTAATGCTTTTCCACACTGAATTTGGAAGTCTCACTGCTCTTTCAGACCAAAAATCTGTGTGCAAAAGTGCAGCCTGATCTCCCTTCATCAGTGGCTTCTCCATCAGACACCAGACAGAGTCCCCATCAGAGGGAGCTGAAGCAAGAGGTTGAGGGAGGTGCCTTCTTGCAAGGTAAGGATGAACTCTTTGTGTTTGTATATGTGCCTTCCAGTCATCTGTTGACTTTTAGTGACCCCATTAATTTCATAGGGTTTTCTTAGGCAAGGAATCCTTGGAGGTGGTTTTGCCAGTTCCTTCCTCTTAAACCTAGCCTACAGCACCTCATATTCCGTTGTGATTTCTCATCCAAGCATTAATTAGAGCTCACCCTGCTTAGCTTTGAATATCAGACTGGATTTGGTGCCTTTAGGGTAGTTAGACAAATGTAGAGAACCCTCTCTGGGTGTAATTGTCTTTGTGTCTTATGCATATATAAGACTTCCCCTCTAATAAGTGGCTGGGTACATTATGTCTGGTACAGTGGAGGAGGGAAGGGGTGGAAGGCACCGTGAGGGGAGATGATGCCCCCAATCACCACACCAGCCAAAGAGGGCGATCCCAGGCAGCTAATCTGGAGTGTCCTGAAAAGTGGGCTCTTCTTCCCTTTTTATTTAATGCCAGGGAGGGAAAAGGAGGAGAGGAGCTGGGAGGATTTTCTACATCAGAGGTGAAAAGGACTTGGCCAGTCTAGAGGACTAGGCACTTGGGTGGCATTTTCTGTAATTTTCATATCCCCCCACTTGCACCCTCCCACTCCCTTTCTATCAAGTTCTTGTATTCTCAGATGCAGTGACCAGCAGTTTCAGAGTTAAACAGAAAACTTTGTTTGGCACACTAATCCAGAAAGCATATCATACCATGTTGTTGCTAAGAATGGAAGCTCAGAAGGCAAGGCAGTTGACTAGTTTGCAGTCTATGAAATCTTGTAGGCTACAATGCTATTGGATATCCCATCCTCCCTTGACTCCTCCTTCCTAGACAATCATACATTCCCTGGTTCATAAGCTGCCAGGCTTATCTCAGTGACTGTTACACTCCCCCTTTCACACAGCTGCTACATACCCCTTGTTAGCAGTACAGAGAAGTAACAGCAAGGTTACAAGAAACACCGACATTGGCAGGAATAGGTCACACCTTGGACCGATTCTGATACTCCCATATATGCTGGCTGGACTGGCAGTTGAGTCTTCAGTCCCAAATTGATGACAGGAGAAAATCCTCCTGGGCTCCTGAGGGGAAGGATGGATGTGAGATTTCACAGGCCATCTCCAAGAGGCCTCTATCCACCATTTCTGGCTGCTATCGATATACTGAGGGGGGCCAGTATATACCATCTGCCATTGATATCTTTGATATTAAGGCAGTTGCATAATTTCTGTACAGTTCTATTTGGATTGAGGGAATAACAGCAAAATTAGATCTCATTCAGGTTATATTTTTAGGGGCTCTCCAAATTTCCAGATGTGTTCCTAATAAAGTTTTTGTTGTTGTTGGTAACATGGAAATTCCCCTCTATTGACAAGAGTTTGGTTGGCTGCTTTAAAATGTTGGGTTAAGGTTGATAACATTTAAACTGGGTTCAAGTTTACTTCTATGTCTATCTTGGGACAGATGCATAAGCCATTGGTCAAAGCTTGTTGTCCATAAAGCTGCTTTGATGCAACTGTCATCATCTCTCCTTTCACACCTGAGCCATGACATTGCTCTCAAAGTGGTAAACAAAGACTGTGGCATGTTGCTTTCTGTGACCTTCAGGCTCATTCATACACATCCTGTTCATGGAGTGGTTGAGTATAGAATATGCTGGTCCCTTTGAACTGAGTTTTTAGCTGAGTATTTAAAGAGTGTGTGAAGGAGACGCCAGACAGACTTGGTTCCAAAGCAGCCAATCGCAACTCAGGAAGTGCTGTGAAGCGGGGTATCAAAAGCAGGGATGACTGAGAGGATTCACACAGGATTTGAAGTTGGCACTGACAGTGTGATAGGGTTTTGATCTCAGAGAGAGAGAAGGTTTGAATCTCAGGAAGATAGGGGCTTGATTTCAGACAGACAGGTTCTGAAGCTGGCAGGGCTTTTGGTCTTAAATTTTGCACAGCATATATCAAAATAGCAGTTTGCCTGTAATAGGGCACTTGCAGCTCACCCAAGAGGTGAATGGGGTAGGTGGCTTACAAGGAATGGCTGGAGGCTGCTGCTGCTGACCTCCAGTATCTCCTGCCTGAGGGGGAAATGTCTCATTCTACCTCAGAGTAGGGCCGGCTGTGCCATGAGGAGGACAAAGAGTTGCATTTGTAGTAGTAACTATTACTGTAATGATTCTTGGGTGGAGAGTGAAAAATAAAAGGGAAGGAAAAGAGGAATTAAGAAAGCAAGCTAGATAGGGAACAAAAAGGGGTCAGCAGAAGGTAACTGGGGAATCACGGCTGCTGTGAGCATCACACTTTGAGGCTCCTAAAAAGCAGGATTTTGTCCTGGGCAGACATTTGCTCTTTTCCTGCAAGGCAGCTCTTAACTGTGGTGGTTACAAGCAGAACCTCCACCTGCTAAAGCAGTGTACCAGAGTAAGATCTGTGGTGGCGTGAGAACTGTTCAGTTATTTTAAAACTCTTAAATATAAAATCTGATAAACAAATACAACATACAATATTAAATATAGCATAATATCTCTTATATCTCTTATTTGAAGTACCTAATATATATGTAGTATGGAATATAGATAGCTTAATAGTCTGCTATACTGGCCTTATGCCTTGCTTTTTAATGGACATGATTTCAACTCTGTTGAAGGCTTAATTGTATTTGAACAGCTCAATTTAAAATATGATATGATAAATACAGTTGTCCCTTCATATTCGCTGGGGTTTGGTTCTAGGACCCCCCGTGAATGCCCAAATCTGTGAATACACAAGTCTCATTATATGCAATGGCATAGCAAAATAGTGTCCATTATATAAGATGGCAAAATCAAGGTTTGCTATTGGGATTATTATTTTTTAAAGAATATTTTCAACCTGTGAATGCTCAAATCGGTGAATGTCAAATCCGTGAATGTGGAGGGACAACTGTGACCTATTAAATATAATGTAGCATAAATCTATTGTATTATATGAGCTACTGAATACAAGGGTAGTACTGGAAAACTGAATATAAAGGCCTTCATAGTGTGCTATACTGTTCTTCTCTCTTTCTTTTTTTAATCAATGTAATTAATTTATATAAATTAATTGTATTTTAACTTGCTTACTGATGTGAGCTTTAGAAACATATTACAGTTGTCCCTCCACATTCGTGGGGGTTAGGGCCGTGAGACCCCCGCAAATGCGGTAAAACCGCGAATAAAAAATAGGTCACGCCACCGCCCTCCCACAACCCCCCGCCCCTCCCAGAAGCAGCGATAGGGCTTGCCAAGCCCTGTCACCACTTCTCTCCCCCTCCCAGCCCCCCCTAGAAGCAGCGATGAGGTTTGGCAAGAACCATTGCCGCTTCTCTCCCCCCCCCAGCCCCCCAGAAGCAGCGATGGGGCTTGCCAAGCCCCATCACTGCTTCTCTCCCCCCTCCCATCACCCCCAGAAGCAGCAATGGAGCTTGCCAAGCCCCGTCGCTGCTTCTAGCCCTCCTCCCAGCCCCCCCAGAAGCAATGACGGGGCTTGCCAAGTTGGGGCTTATCGCCGCTTCTCTCCCCCCAGAAGCAGTGATGGGGCTTGCCAAACTACGTTGCCGCTTCTCTCCTCCCTCCCAGACCCCCCAGAAGCAATGATGGGGCTTGCCAAGTTGGGGCTTGCCAAGTTGGTGCTTATCGCTGCTTCTCTCCCCCCAGAAGCAGTGATGGGGCTTGCCAAACTACGTTGCTGCTTCTCTCCCCCCTCCCAGCCCCCCCTCCAGAAGCAATGATAGGGCTACACGGTCAACCCACCACCTTAACACTCTGACTTTAGGAAGGTAGTCCTGTGGGGCGTCTTGCATCCCACTACTGCCCCCAAAAGAATGGGTGAAGCCCCAACCACTTTCTATTGGGACAACCCTTTGTGTCCCTGATATCAGATAGCATGGTTTAAATTAAACGGAGGCCAAGCAGCTTTAAACTCTAATGAAAGTTTATTGAAAAATATAAAACAAATAAACTGTAGTTGAGTATTAAAGTTGTTAATCTTCTTAAGGCTTAGTTACATTAGGTTCCTTTTAAAATAATAACATCAATCTAGACGCACTAGCACTACTAACTCAGGAACAAAGTACTACATCCCCTTTATGTAGTACTTGCTCTGAGCCTCTCCCTGCTAGACTCTCCAAGTCTATTCAGTCCCTCTCTGGACCCTTAAGACCTTTCTGTGGTCATCAGACTGAAAAGTTCCCTCAGGAACTCCATGAGCACACCCTCCCTTCGGTGTAACTCTTTCCAGTCATACCTCAAAACAATTAACCCCCTCTCACTCTCTGTCAGGCCCCTTTTATAGCCGTGCCCAGCTGCCTTCCTATTGGCTGGGCACCTGCTGCTCTGAGATTGGCTAAAAGAGCGGCCTTTTCCTCACACACCTCCCCCCTTTACAGGTGTATTAACACACATGACCAAACGGTTATGTGAGTTAATACAACATCACTCTCAAATTATACTTACTTTATAACTCATAATACATAACATAATGTGAATACAAACTCTATACATATACATATCATATTTATATACACAATTATATCAAACTGTTCATAGACTATTTATCGCTCTACTATCTTACCTCTCTTCATATTGTCTAGAGAAACCATCTGCCACTATATTTTCCTTACCTTTTATATACTGGATGGAGTAATCAAAATCCTGTAACATTAGACTCCATCGCAGTAACTTACTGTTATTATCTTTGGTCTGATTCAACCAGCATAAGAGGGAGTGATCTGTTCTGATCACAAACTTTCTTCCCCATAAGTATGGTGTAAGCTTTTTTATAGCCCACGCTATAGCCATGCATTCCTTTTCTACCGTGGCTAAGTGTCGTTCTCTGGGGAGGAATTTTTTACTTATGTACAAGATTGGATGTATCTGGCCATCATTGTCTTCTTGACTTAAAACTGCCCCAAGTCCAACATTAGAGGCATCCGTAGTGACTATAAAAGTCTTGGAGTAATCTGGTGCCATCAGAACAGGCGCTGTGGTCATCAGGTGTTTTAACTCTCTGAATGCACTGTCTGACCATAGGATTTTGGCAGGCTTGTCCTTTTTGGTTAAATCGGACAATGGACTTGCGATACTGCTGAAATTGGAAATAAATTTCCTATAGTATCCTGCTAGTCCTAGGAATGATCGCACACCTTTCTTAAAAGTCGGAATAGGCCAGTTAACTATGGCTTCCACTTTAGAAGTTTCGGCCTTAATGGTTCCACTGCCTACAATATAGCCTAGGTATCGGCTCTCTCTTTTCCCTATATGACACTTGGAACCTTTGACGGTCACCCTACTCTTTTTAAGTCTTCCCAGAACTTCAGTGAGATGGTGAATATGTTCATCCCAGGAGTTACTAAAGATTCCAATGTCGTCAATGTAGGCTACCACACAATGTTTTAAACCTGCTAAGATGTTGTCAACCATCCTTTGAAAGGTAGAGGGTGCATTTTTTAAACCAAAGGGCAACACTGTAAATTCATATAAACCCCTATGTGTAACAAAGGCAGTTTTCATCTGGTCCTTTGGACACATGCCTACTTGCCAATATCCCTTGGTCAAGTCTAATGTGGAGATATACTGTGCCCTTTCCATCTTCTCAATTAGATCTTCTGTTTGGGGCATAGGATAGGCGTCAGTTTGGGTTATTTTATTTAACCGCCTATAATCTATACAAAACCTAATAGTGTGATCAGGTTTTTCCACCAATACTACAGGTGATGACCAAGGACTCTGTGATGGTACAATAATCCCCATCTGGAGCATGGTATCAATTTCCTTATTTATGTTGTCTGCCACTGGACCAGTTACTTGGTACAGAGACGTGGCAACAGGACTTGCCTCTCCTATATTGATATGATGAACCATATCTTTTAGCCTTCCTGGTAAATCAGAAAAGATGTCCTTAAACTTAGCTAACACATGCATTATTTCTTCTTGTTGTTGGGGAGTAAGAGAAGAGTCAAGAGTAACCTCTTGTACCTTTTCTTTTTCTGTAGTTTCAAGAGTCCATCTAAGAATGACAATCCCTTCATCCCCCATCTCTTTGACTGCATATAACACCAGATTTTCCCTCCTGTAATAGGGTTTTAACATATTTACATGTATTAATTTACATCCCCCCTCCTCTCCCAAGTCCACTATATAGTTGACATCGTTGATCTTTCTGTCACTTGAACTGGGCCAGTCCACACATATTGAAGTTTGTTCCCTCTCGTTGGTCGCAGAAGTAAAACTTCATCTCCTGGCAAGAAACTCGGCTCTCTGGCCTTCTTATCATACCAAGTCTTTTGTTGATGTTGGATTGTCTTTAAATTGTCTCCAGCAATTCGTAAGACTTGACGTAAAGATGAAATCAGGGTCTGGACATATGTCACCACATCTTTGGGCTCCCTTTCTCCTGGAGTTTCCCACTCGAGTCGAAGGAGATCCAAAGGTCCTTTCACTCTGTGTCCAAACATCAACTCAAATGGACTGAATCCCAAGCTTTCTTGCGGGACCTCTCGGTATGCGAACAACAGGTGTTGTAGCTTGGTGTCCCAATCTCTTCGATTTTCTTTGGTATAGGATTTAATCATGTGGATTAATGTCCTGTTAAATTTTTCTGTCAGTCCGTTACTCTGTGGGCAATAAGCGGTCGTGGTCAAATGTTTAACCCCACAGACCTCCCATAGTTTCTGCATCACCTTTAAAGTAAACGAACTTCTCAAATCTGAGATAATCTCACTGGGAAATCCTAATCCACAGAAAATGTTTATTAAAGTGTTTGCCACCGTCCTTGTCTCTATATTTCCCAAAGCCACAGCCTCAGGATATCTTGTGGCATAATCTATCATAGTCAGAATGTACTTATTTCCTCTCTGTGTAGCCTGTGGTAATGGACCCACAATGTCTATGCCTATCCTTTGAAATGGCTGTGAAATCACTGGTAATGGACAAAGCTTGGTTTTGGTCTTATCTTTGCCAGAGCCCGTTTTCTGACAAATGTCACAAGATTTACAATAGTGTTTAATATCTTGTCCCATCTTTGGCCAGTAAAAATTTGAAGAGATTCTTTGGGTGGTCTTCTTTATTCCCAAATGTCTTCCGAATGAACTAGAATGGGCCATTTCTAGAATCTGGCTTCTGTATTTCTGAGGGACCACTAATTGTTTTTGGATTTCTTTTTGTGTGTTATATTGACTCTTTAGGACTTCTCTATATAAGTTGTTTTTGGTAATTCTAAATCTGTGAGGGCGTTCTTTATTTAGCTCTACATCAGTTTCATCATTTGCCAACATGAATACAGGTTTTAAACTTCCAGCACTTCTTTGTTCTTGACCAAATTCAGGGGTGTTTTTGACTTCAGTCTCCTCAGATCTCTCCTTTTCTGAGGCATTTGTCACTTTAACCTCATCTTTAGTGGCCACTTCTTTTTCTTGTTCCTTTTTAGACATTGGATTGATCTGTTCTGAGGACTTTTTCTTTCCTTCTTGTCTGGTGACAACACAAGCAAATCTAAAATATCTATCTAAGTCATTTCCAATTAGACATGGGAATGGAATATCATCCCAGACTGCAAATTTCCACTGGAGGCTGTGTCCTCTAAAGGAAATGTCTAACTTGCATACTGGTGCTTTAAAAGCAGGACTCCCCAAGCCCTTTAACACCATGTCTTCCTCTGGACACAAATCTTGAGGTTTTATTAAGTATGATTTAACTATACACACATCAGCCCCTGAATCACGAAAACCCCACACCCAGGACTTCTTTATTTATATTAATTCTCGGTGTTCATCAGTTTCTGTTTCTGGAGGGAAATTTGTCATAAACAGGCAAGTTCTTAGAGAAGAAGCTCTCTTAGAGTCTGACATTGTGTCAACTGTTGTTTCCATAGCAACAGTCGCCTCAGGCTGTTCTCTGTGACAACACTCTTGTATTGCTGGTTTAACTGAGTTTACACAATAAGCTGATTTTATATTTGATTTTGAGTCCTTATTACCGTATATTCGGACGTATAAGACGACTTTTGAAGCCTGGAAAATAGACTCCAAAGTCAGGGGTCGTCTTATACGCCGGGTACACGCTTTGCCTCACCGGCCACCCAATCTCCTGCCTCTTCGCTCCCTTCACAAATGGAGCGAAGATGCAGGAGATCGGGTGGGGGGGGTGAGGCAAAGTGAAGCGGCAGCGCCCCTGACCCAGCCAGACCCGGCAGCTTCCCCCACTGCCTCTGGAGCCACGCGGGACGGGAGACGCTTCTCCGTGACTGGTAGCCACGGAGAAGCCCTCCCTCCCCGCGCAGCTTCCCCCCTTCTCCTTCAGCTGCGCAGGGTGGGGGGGTCTCCTCCGTGACTGGCAGCCATGGAGAAGCCCTCCCTCTCCCAGCACTTCCCCCCTTCTCCTTCAGCTGCGTGTGGGGGGGTCTTCTCCGTGACTGGCAGCCACGGAGAAGATCACCCCCACCCCACGCAGCTTCCCCCACTGCCTCTGGAGCCGCGCGAACGCTGGACGCGGTTGCCCTAGGGGAAATTGGTGTGGACCTTTCATGGTGGGTGTGGGGTAGAGCAGGGGCTCTTCACCTTTTCTTTACCAGGGACCGCCTTTGAAAATGTTTTGTTGCTGGGGTCCCTCAAGATTTAACTCAAGATTTAAAACCCTAATAATAATAATAATAATAATAATAATATGCCATTACACCATCCATTCAACCTTCCCTCAGAGGCACTGGAGGAAGAGAGAAGACTTTTCTCCTGCAAGTTTGTAGATTGAATGGCAATGCGCAGGCCAAGTCAACCAGCCAACCTTTGCCTTGGTTCCTGTCACTGCAGGGAGGAGGTGGGCCAAGCAACCTTCAAGTCTTCACAGACCCCCACGGATCACAGGTTAAGAACCACTGGTGTGGAAGACAGAATATCAACCAGTGTTGCTTGTTCCCTGACTGTGTGGCAAGTGACACCTGCTGATATGTCCTCTTTTACACAGACATGAAAGGCAAAGGAACTGTCTCCAGTTTTCAGTCTGACAGCCCTAACACTGTCTTTCTCTTCTCCCTCAGCCTAATTCCTGACTCATCTTCCCTTAGGTTTTAACATGACCAATCCCAGTTTTATTTTCCTCGCCTTAAAAGGTCTCTGACCACAGGAGGTCCCTCATCCCAGAAGCTGCCATTCTGCACCAAAGTGTTTGATGAACTGGACTCCCATCTTCGTGTGACCCTTAAAGCACCACAGACAAGGCACTTAGTTCTGTAACATAGTGCACATTTTCAGTATCTGGTTTACTTCCATGAACTTGAAGTAACTTTGCAGGAATGTATAATGTTGCAGTCAGTATTTATTGTTGTTGTTGTTTATTTATATAGCATCATCTAGGTACATGGCACTTTCATTAAAACAAGCAAAAAAACCAAGCAAACAATACCCTGGGTCCTGACAAAGGTGTACAGTCTAAAATAAATGTATACATAAGCACACACAGAGGGAATGAATAATAAACATAAGACTATAAAATATAATTGCAAAACGAATTATCCAGGTAACTACAAAAAAACCCCCAACCCAACAACAATAATATAGTATGAAACAGCAAGAAAATATAAACATAAAACAAACTGACCAATACATGTGATCAAATATAAAACAACAATATATATGTGTATATATGGTAATATAAATCAAACTGACCAAAACATGTAAACAAAATATACAAGATTACAAACAGTATCAAACTAAAATTCCGAAAGCTTTGGAAAAAAGAAAAGCTTTCAACTGAGATTTAAAAACAGAAGGGGCAGTCCACAAATGTACATAAAAGGAGGCTGGAGGGGGGAGTTTGGGATATACTTGCCATATAAGAGAAGGGGGGGGTCATCTTATACGGCGAGTATATCCCAAACTCTATATTTTAACTTAAAAATGGGGGGGTCTTATACACCCAGTCGTCTTATACACCGGAATATACGGTAAATATATTTGGACAGCTATATCTGAGGTGACCCAATTTTCCACATTCATAACACTTTTTGGAACTGGGTTTTGATTGCTCCCTAGTCCAACTGTCTTTTTAATGGGCCTCAAGGTCACACTCTCTCGACCCAAAACCTTTTCTCTCATCTTCACGCAGTTGTTCTTGTTGCCAGGGTCTAAAAATTTTACCATTGTTATTCTTATCTTTCGAAGTATGCCAGTTTTTAGGATTTTTCTTTTCATTTTCCTGAGATTTTACCTCAGGTCTTGTTGTCTTTCGGCCATCTTCCCTGATCAATGCTATAGCATCAAGCAATTTGGCTGCTTCTGCCACAGTCTTAGGCTGTTTTTCTTGTACCAGCCATCTATATTCTTGGGGAATAATATTATAGAATTGTTCTAATCCTATAAAACTCTGTAATTCTTCCTTGGTTGTTATTTTGGCTCCTTCAATCCAGCTTTTTAATAAATTATCTAACCTGGCTCCCAATTGACAAAAAGACTCATTTCCCTCTCTCTTAATTGTTCGGAATCGACGTCTATGATGTTCAGGTGTAAGACCAAATTTTTGCCTCACCATTTCTTTAAATAAATCGTAATTTTGGTCTTCATCTGTCCTCATTTCTGCATATATTTCTGTGAGACCTCCACTAATCTGTGATCTCAAATAACTCATTCTTTCCTCATTCTTTATTTTCCATTCTGAACAAGTTCTTTCAAAGTTAATGAAGAAAGAGTCAATGTTATCCCCTTTATAATACCTGGGGAACCTCTTCATATCAATCTGAGGTAACCTATTTACCTCAGGGACCACTTGAGATTGAGGGATTCCCTGATCCATATTTTTCATTCTAATTTGATAATCCATTTCTTTCTCTCTTTTTTCCTTTTCAGTTCTGGCCAATTCAATGGATTTTTCAATCTCTTTTTCTCTCAGAAGCCTCTCGTTTTCTTTTTTTCTGAGTCTGGCCATTTCCATTTCCATTTCTATTTTGGCCATTTCAAGTTTGATTTTCCAAATCTCTATACTCTCTTGGGGTTCAGAAATGGAGGTGTCAAGACTAGCCACCATTTCTTCCCTGACCTCCTCTTCCTCCACCCTTTCAGCTACAGCTGGGGTTGTGAATTTCTTAGGAGGCATGTTAGCTGTATTTCCTTATCAATACCCAAAACTTTTACCTCAGGAAATACCTTTTTACTTTGCCTCAACTAAGTAAAATAGATTTATTTGGATCTTAAAATCAAACTAGTGATTCCCTACGTTACCACTGTCGTTTACCTCAGGAATCACGTTGAATTAACTGTGCCTCTACCAAGTACAGAGATCCTACTTGAATCTCAAAGTCAGACCAGTGATTCCTTACTTTACTCAGACTTTTACCTCAGGAATCACTTTTGTCCATCTTTATCTCTATCTACTAGTCTCCTACAATTACCCAGTATGTTTACCTCAGAGACTAGTTCTTAGATAACTGTGGCGTGGTCGGGTTTTAAGTAATCTCTTACCAATTACCCTTTCACTGTTACCTCAGAGATTACTCCCGTAACTCAATGCCCAAACCTTTCTTGCTGGGTTTTCTACACAAACGTTAACCAACTATGGGTATCTGGTATGTTTACTCAGATCCCTATAACTCCAGCACAGTTCTGGCAACCAGACCTTTCAGATCCCATCGCTGCCCACCAAAAATATGTGGTGACCCGTACATGGTCAACCCACCACCTTAACACTCTGACTTTAGGAAAGTAGTCCTGTGGGGCCTCTTGCATCCCACTACGGCCCCCAAAAGAATGGGTGAAGCCCCAACCACTTTCTATTGGGACAACCCTTTGTGTCCCTGATATCAGGTAGCGTGGTTTAAATTAAACGGAGGCCAAGCAGCTTTAAACTCTAATGAAAGTTTATTGAAAAATATAAAACAAATAAACTGTAGTTGAGTATTAAAGTTATTAATCTTCTTAAGGCTTAGTTACATCAGATTCCTTTTAAAATAATAACATCAATCCTTCGCCGCTTCTCTCCCCCATCCCAGCCCCTCCCGAAGCAGCAATGGGGCTTGCCAAGCCCCGTCGCTGCTTCTCTCCCCCCTCTCAGCCCCCCCAGAAGCAACGATGGGGCTTGCCAAGTCAGGGCTTGCCAAGTCGGGGCTTATCACTGCTTCTCTCCCCCCAGAAGCAATGATGCGGCTTGCCAAACCACGCTGCTTCTCTCCCTCCTCCTAGCCCCCCCTGAAGCAGCGATCGCCTTTTCCTGCTTGTCTCCCCGCTCCCAGCCCCTCCCAGAAGCAGTGATGGGGTTCGGCAAGCCCAATCACTGCTTCTCTTCCCCCTCCCAGCCCCTCCTGAAGCAGCAGTGGGGCTTAGTAAGCCACGTCGCTGCTTCTCTTCCCCACTCCCAGCCCCTCCCAGAAGCAGCAATGTGGCTTGCCAAGCTCCATTGCCACTTCTAGCCCCCCTCCCAGCCCCCCAGAAGCAGCGATGGGGCTTGGTAAGCCCCGTCACCGCTTCTCTCCCCCCTCCCAGCCCCC
The DNA here is from genome assembly GCA_030847615.1 of Gambelia wislizenii. Taxonomy (NCBI): domain Eukaryota; kingdom Metazoa; phylum Chordata; class Lepidosauria; order Squamata; family Crotaphytidae; genus Gambelia; species Gambelia wislizenii. Next base: position 25,864,029 of record JAUMIR010000002.1, read on the forward strand.
CAGAAGCAGCAGTGGTGCTTGGCAAGCCCCGTCGCTGCTTCTCTCCCCCCCCCAGCCCCCGCAGAAGCAGCGATGGGGTTTGCCAAGCCCCGTCGCCACTTCTCTCTCCCCTTCCAGCCCCACAGAAGCAGCGATGGGGCTTGCCAAACCCCGTCACTGCTTCTCTCTCCCCTCCCAGCCCCCCCCCAGAAGCAGCGATGGGACTTGGCAAGCCCCGTCGCCACTTCTAGCCTGCCTCCCAGCCCCCCAGAAGCAGCAAAGGGGCTTGGCAAGCCCTTTCCCAGTTTTTGGGATGGGGGGGGGGCTCCCAAAACCACTAATGTTAAAGCCATGAATGTGGAGGGGCAACTGTAATCTTTGTAAACCTTTTTGGGTCTTTTTGAGGGTTTGAAGAAAGACAATATCAATAAATAAACAAAGAATGCATGCATATGTGCTGATTACTGGATGCCTAGATATCATTAGTACACATATTGATTTGCCGTGTTGCTTTTGAGCAGCTAAATAATGAATAGTTCAATATTTCTTGAACCAACTGAAACTCTTAATTGAAACCAATGTCAAGGAGTTATGGAGAATGGAAGGAATCGGGGGGAGCAGCATGGGTGGGGGCTTTGGGTAAGGGATAGATATGAAATGGCTCAGTGGAAAGTGGGACTGGGGAAAGGATAAACAGAAACTGTGACAGGTGATTGGATAAGCGAATGGGAGAAATGTGCTCTAGGAGCCAATCCTATGGGATTACGCTGAAGTGAGAGGGGCTTCTGTGGTTTTGAAGGTTGCTTGACAGTTGGAGAGAGTCAGTTAAGCTCTGAGTTTTGAATGGAAGGAAATTGATGACAGTTGGCGGGAGCGGAAGGCTCTGTATGTGTGTGATGTATGAGAGGCTTGGGTGAGGTAATGCAGCAGATATTTAGAGACATAGAGACCACACAGAGATTGGAAAAAGAAATTGCCTTTATTCACGCTAGCGTGGGCTTTCCGGCTGGAATTCTTTCCAAGAAAAACCAAAAAATCCCCTATCAAAGAAAAGCACTAGTTTGTATACCTGCTCATGCCCATACCCCCTCTCTTGCAGTTTCCCTCCTCCTTTTCTTCTAGGAGTCAGCATTCTCTGTTTTGAACAAGCTCTAATAAGTAACATTTTCTGTTCTAGCTGCCTCTTTAGCAACATGAACAGAACTGCTTTGGCATGACAAGATAAGAGATATATTTCACACTCTGAAACAAAGGAATATTCACAGTACAGAACTTCTTTATCAGCACCTTCTTCAGCTAGGAAGGGGCCCAGTGAGAGGAAGAGAAAACAAAGCTGGCAAAATGTAATTTGTAGGGAGATCTTTTAGTCTGACCCCATAATAATACAAAGGAAGATAGTCTTTGGTTATCATTATACAGAGTATATTAAAACCTAATGATATGAGCAGATTAATACCTTTATAGAAGCCTGCTACTACAGTAAAATGATGTGCAGAGGAGTGATTGAAATAAGAGCAAATGAGGCTGGGAAATAAGAAATTACATTATAAAGATAATAGTACTGGTTAAAACAAAAGGTTCCACCCAAAAGTATGTTTATTCCCTTTAATAAATTTGTGCTTTGTTGTTAATACAAATACAGACTCTGACTCATTCCTACAGAACAAAGATAATTAAAGGCAAGCTACCAAATATACACTCCATACATTTAATTAAAAGTAACAACCCTGGTTCAAAAAAGGAACTAAGGGAACCTTATAGGAATTTAGGTGGGAGGAAGAGAGGGTAAAGAGGTGGCCAGGCTGAACCCTGAGGTAAAGTGGGGCTGGCGCTTTGAAGTTGCCCTCAACTAGCTGGTTGTTGTGAGTTGTCACAGGTTTGGTGGCAGTGTCACAAGGACGATGCCACCTTTTCTGACCCTCAAGTAAATAAGGCTTTGCTTGGTGGCTCTGAGGTGGAAAAACCTCCCCAACTCTCTGGTCTGTTTTGCTCATTCACCTGAATTTCCTTCAGGGAGGAAACCTAGTTGTTTGCTGGAATCTTCCCCATTCCTTCTTGCTAACATAGGACAATAATCTGTAACACAGCAATGTTTTGACTTTGCAGAGTTTTGGAGCAGAGCTTGTTCAAGAGTTCTTTACCCTGAGACAGAAGAGGGCAAAGGAGTACTTTGCGTCCCATTGGCTGCTTCATTGGACATAGGTTCAAAGACGGAGAAACCTGACTCAGCTGGACATGAAGCAGGAGGAGGCTCTGATGACATCAGTGCTGAGAGCAATGGGGAATTATGGGAAATAATCAGGCATAAATTCTTTAGAGAATACATGGGTAGCTCAAACATACAGCGTCAGCGCTTCAGGCAATTCTTCTATGAAGAGGGCAAGGGTCCCCGAGAGGTTTGCAGACGCCTCCACAATCTCTGCCACCAGTGGCTGAAGCCAAAGGAACAGAGCAAAGATCAGATCGTGGACCTGGTGATCTTGGAGCAGTTCCTGAGCATCCTCCCCCCGGAAATGGAGAGCTGGGTCAGGAAATGTGGGGCAGAGACCTGTTCCCAGGCAGTGGCCCTGGCGGAAGGTTTCCTTCTGAGTCAGGCAGAAAATAAGAAACAGGAAGAACAGGTGAGAGCATTTCCTCTTGGTATCTCTAAAGCTGAGATGAATGGATGGATTAAATATATATACTGCCTTTCTCCAAAAATTGGACAAAATGTGGGGAATAATCAGGACACAATGTGGGACATAATCAGGACATATGCCCCCTCTGCTCTTCCCACCCACTCTGCCCCTAGCACTGTCACTGCTGTACAACCAGATTTGTTGGTGTGATTACTCTGGTGGTGGTGTGTGGCCCCCAATGGGTTCAGGGGTGGAATGTGCTCACATCCACACCCAGAAATCTCCCACTCCTACTCTGAGGGGTTAAAGATGGTGCAATTGCTAATCTTTTTCTTCTGATGCTTGTGCATCCAAGTCTCAAACCTCACAAGTCTATTTTTCCTTCACGTTCTAATGCTTTTCCACACTGAATTTGGAATTCTCATTCTTCTTTCAGGCCAAAAATCTCCATGTGAAAGTTCAGCTTGATCTCCCTTCATCAGTGGTTTCTCCATCAGATACCAGACAGAGTCCCCATCAGAGGGAGCTGAAGCAGGAGGTTGAGGGAGGTGCCTTCTTGCACGGTAAGGCTAAATTCTCTCTGTGTGTGCATGTGCCTTCCAGTCACCTCTTAACATATAACGACCCCATGAATTTTGTACGGTTTTCTTAGGCCAGAAATCCTCAGTAGTGGTTTTACCAGTTCGTTCCTCTGAAATATAGCCTACAGCACTTCGTATTCCATTGTGGTTTCTCATCCAAGTACTAATCAAAGCTGATCCTTGCTTAGTTTGGAAGATGAGACGGGATCTGGTGCTTTTAGGATATTTAGGCAAACACGGAGAAACCTCTCCGGGCATAATTGTCTTTGTATCTTATGCATGCGTAACTTCGTCTCTGGGAGTGTTTGGGCCCTTTTTGTCTGGTGTGGTATGCAGAATCATAGAGTTGGAAGAGACCACAAGGGCCATTCATTCCAACGTTATGTGCATAGTCACTATCAGATTGTGGAAGTGGAGATGCAGAAACAGTGTCATTAGTCCTGGAAATGTGCATCTAGGTGTGTGTTTGGTTGCTAAATGTTGCCATTCAAAACAACGGTTGAATATTTCAATCAGTGCAATTTAGGTTTTCCATGGGTTTTTTTTTGCTGGGCTGTGAGGCCATCTTCTTAAAGAGTTTATTTCTGATGTTTCGCCTGCATCTGTGGCTGGCATCTTCAGGGAATGGTTGGGTAGGAGTGTGTATGGGAAGTTATATACTGTGAGCCCTGTTGGAGAGGATATGTAAATTTGTGTATTTGAAAGGCTAGTTTCTGGGTGGAAATATGTAAGGAGGATTATTGTCTGTTTGGCTAATGGTCCATTGTCTGCTGGAAATCACCTGTCCCTGGGTGGAGTTCATTTGCATGTGCTGAGTTTCGATTTTAGTGTTTTTCAAGATTGGTAGCCAGATTTTGTTTACTTTTAAGGGTTCTTCTTTCCTGTTGAAGTTGTCCAGGTGTTTGTGGATTTCAGTAGCTTCCCTGTGCATTCTGACATGATAGTTGTTGGCCTGGTCCAGAATTTCAGTGTTTTTAAATAACATTTTGTGTCCAGGTTGGTTTATAACATGTTCTGCTACTCCTAGTAATTCCCTAAGTTTTCTGAAATCAGTTTTCTTAAGGTCTAGAAGGCATGTCTGACTATGCTTGGCTTCCTCTTTCCTCTGTATAACATACTCCAGGAAAATATGGTCACTCCCCTCCTAAGGATCCCGCCACTTCCACACCACTAACCAGGTCATCTGTCTGTTTATTTTGTGTTTGTTTTGTACTGGAACTAAAGATAAAGCCTCCAGATATTTTTTTGGAAGAACCTCGCTGCTTGTAAGTCATCTTATTGTGAGCGAAAGTGGGTCAGAGCAGTGATAAAGCGTGCTAGCTGAAGTCTTCATTTTTCAAGCCCTGTTCTAGACCCATTTCAAACTGGCTTTAGGACAGGCTTTGGGGTTGAGACTGCCATGGTTGCGTTGACCGACGATCTGTGTCTGAACATCGGCAGGGGTAATGTGACCCTGTTGGTGCTCTTAGACTTCTCAGTGGCTTTTGATACGATAGATCATGGCATCCTGTTGGACCGCCTGAAGGGGTTGGGTATCGGAGGCACTGCATTGCAGTGGTTCCGGTCCTACCTCTTGGGCAGGTCCCAGAGAGTGCTGCTCGGGGACAGTTGTTAGAGCAAAAGAGAGCTCACCTTGGAAGTTCCACAGGGAGCTATCCTGTCCCCGATGTTATTTAACATCTATATGAAGCCGCTGGGTGAGATTATTCAGAGTTATGGAGCTGGGTGTTATCAGTATGCTGATGACACTCAGATCTATTTCTCCATATCTCGAATTCCAGTGACATCTCTCTTCTCAATGAATGTCTTTGGGAGGTAATGGGCTGGATGAGGAAAAACAAATTGAAACTGAATCCAGACAAGACAGAAGTGCTCACGGTAGCGGCCCCGAAACCAAGAATTGGGTTGCAACCTCTAGTCCTGGATGGGGTTACACTCTCCTCCAGTGACTGTGTTTGCAGTCTGGGTGTGCTCCTTGACTCGTCACTCCTGATGATAAATCAGATAAATGCAACAGTCAGGAGTGCCTGTTATCAGCTTCGGCTGATACGCCAGCTGCGCCCTTTTCTAGAAGCAAGGGACCTCGAGACTGTCATTCACGCGCTGGTAACCTCGCGCCTAGACTTCTGTAATGCGCTTTACATGGGGCTACCCTTGTGCTTGGTTCAGAAACTACAGTTAGTACAAAATATGGCGGCCAGGCTTGTTTCAGGAACATCTAGGAGGGACCACATCACTCCGGTTTTGAGGTCCCTCCACTGGCTGCCTATTGGTTTCCGGGCCCAGTATAAGGTGTTGGTTATCACCTTTAAAGCCCTAAATGGCTTGGGTCCAAGCTATCTGAGGGACTGTCTCCTTCCTTATAATCCCCCCCCCCCGCGCACTCCGGTCCTCTGGGAGGAATTTGCTGCAGCCTCATAAGTCAAGGCTACCTCCCAGAGGGCTTTTTCTGTTGTCGCCCCCAAATTATGGAACGGCCTACCGGATGAGATCCGTCAATTGACATCTTTGTACAGCTTCAAAAAGGCTGTCAAGACGGATCTCTTCTGGCAGGCCTTTCCAGAATAGATTATCCTGGCCTCGGGAACCTCCCCTCCTTCAGGAGAGTCCCCACAGCCTCCTTTGTTAACAGAACTGAATATCGCTGGGGACCTACTGTTATTGCCAAATGTAGGTATGTGTTTTTATCAAATATTTTAATTGTAGTTTTAATTTGTAATTGATTTAATAACTTTTTAAGGGGGGGAGAGGAGTATATTGTTTTACTGTATGGTTTTTTAATGTTGCGAACCGCCCTGATTGGATTACCAGAGCTGTATATAAATAAATTTTATTATTATTAATATTATTATTATTATTCTGCTGTTGGGCTACTCCTGGCAGTTCCCGGTACCTCTCAGTGAGCCTATACTGAGTGGACAGCTTCTTTCTATGAAGCCCTGTATTCTCCCAATAGCTCCATCTCCATGGCAACCTGACTGTTATCCTTAACTGTCACAGAATCTTGGGAGGAATGGCGTTCACACTTAGAGCTGTTTTAACTTTTGAATATACAGTTATCCCTCCACATTCACGGGGGTTAGGTTCTTGAGACCCCCGCGAATATGGAAAAACCGCAAATAACAGATGCTGCTCCCGCGCCCCCCCCCCAGAGGGAGGGAGGCAGCGGGAGGGTGTCTGGCCAGCCTGGCTGGCCTCTCCGCGGGCTTTCTGAGGGGACTCCAGGCCTTAGAAGCCCCGGAGCCTGCTGAGGAAGGCCGTGGAAAGCAGCGTGTGGGTGGGGAGGAGGCTGCACTGCCTCTCCCTGGCCTTTCTCAGCAGGCTCCAGGGCTCCAAAGCCCCGGCGCCCGCTGAGAAAGCCCAGGGAAGGCAGTGTGTGGGTGGGGAAGAGGCTGCGATACCTCTCCCCGGGCTTTCTCAGCAAGCTCCGGGGCTCCAAAGCCCAGGGAAGGCAGCGTGTGGGCGGGGAGGAGGCTGTGCTGCCTCTCTCTGGCCTTCTGAAGCGGGCGCCGGGGCTTTGGAGCCCCAGCGCCTGCTTCGGAAGGCCGGGGACAGCAGCGGGCGGGCAAGTGGGCTGGCGGGGAGGAGACTGCGCCACCACTCTCCCTCACCCCCCGCCCTTCCCAAAGTGGCGATGGGGGCTTCAGAAGCCCCCGCCGCCACTCTCCCTCACCCCCCCCGCCCTTCCCAAAGTGGCGATGGGGGCTTCTGAAGGCCCTGCCGCCACTCTCCCCCACCCCCCGCCCTTCCCAAAGTGGCATAGGGGGCTTCAGAAGCCCCCGCCGCCACTCTCCCTCACCCCCCGCCCTTCCCAAAGTGGCATAGGGGGTCCCTTGCTGCCTTGGGAAGGGACTGGGGTGGAGTGAGGGAAGCTTTCCATCCCCCCTTTCCCAAGGCAGTGAAGGGATTCATGAGAAACCCTTCGCTGCCTTGGGAAGGGACGGAGTGGAGAGGTGGGGGCAAGCGGCTTTCCGCGAATAATCAAAACCGCGAATGTGAAAGTCGCGAATGTGGAGGGGCAACTGTACACTCGCTGGTACAATCATATTGATAATACTTATGTTTTCCACATTTGAAACAAGTTTTACTACTTATGTCCACTTTATTAGAATGAGTAGATTTAATAAATTATTTTTGCCCCTCAGGAGAAGTTTCCCTATCACCGTTCCAGCGTTTGTACTCTTTATTCTCATGTTCCTTATCGTGTGAGGGATTTTCTTTCAGGGTTGTTTTTAGCAGTTGTTTTTCTCTGTAATATTTATGGAAGCTCTTTACATTCACAAAAGGCCCGTTATTTGTGTTTGCGTTTACTCTGGCTGTTAGTTCTATCTCCCTCAATCTAAGCTTATACAGCTCCACCTCATGAGCTTTCTCTAATTTAGCCATTTCAATTCTTTCTTTTATTTTCCATATTTCAATGTTATCTGTAGGTTCAGATGGAACAGATTTTAAACTTTCTGCTCTCAATTCCTCTCTTTCCTCTTCTGCCTCAGGTACAAAAGCCTGTGCTTTTGGTTCAATTCTCTTTGGAGCCATTTTATATAGTATCTCCTTACTATGCCACTGACTTTTACCTCATGGAATACAAAACACTTGATGCGTTAGGTGATTTCTTACTTTACCACAGCCTATTACCTCGGAAATCACCTTGACTTAAATTTCAGACTTCCCAGCCCTACTTTGCTGGTTAAAAGTGTCTCCCCCTTTTCTTTTCCTTACTGGCTGAATGAGTATCAACTTGGCTACTGAGGTTTGATTCAAGTTTTGACCATGAAGGTTTAAAGACTGTTCTGCACACCTTCTCACTGTAGTGGAGTAGCCACATGACAGGAACCAAGCCAAAGGCTGGCTGGCTTGGCCTGCACATTGCCATTCAACCCACTCCATCCACAAACTTGCAGGAAGAAGCAGGAGAAAAATCTTCCCTCACCTTCCAGTACCTCTGAGGGAAGGTTTAATGGATGGTGTAATATTGTTGTTGTTGTTGTTGTTGTTGTTATGATTTTAAATCTTGAGTTAAGTCTTGGGGGTTGATGGCAACAAAGTATATTTAAATGGGATCCCTAGTAAATAAAAAGTTAAGATGCACTTAATTAGATCATCCAATCTGGGCATCAACTTACAAAAACAGTTGAAGTTTTTCGTTCAACTTACAAAAGTCCACACAAGACCTAAGCGTGTAGTCTGGCTTATCCACCAACACTACTGGTGAAGCCCATGGAGTTTTTGAGCGCACTATAATTTCTGATCTCAATATTTCATCAATCTCCTCCGCTACTCTTTCTGCATACTTCCCTTTGATTTGGTACAGAAAGGTGGCAATAGGAGTAGCATCCCCTGTTCTAATTTGAGGTTGGAACCCTTTATCTCTCCCTGGGAGAATCGAAAACACACTTCAATATTTGGTCAGTATGGTATATACCTTGTCTAGCTGTTTTGGGGAAAGAGATTCATCGGGTTGACCTTGGGATTATACCTTGGGGAATCTACTATCTCTCAACAGGCCAAATAAGGTTCTTCTCCCCCACACGTCACATACAGCATACAAAAGCAGGCTCTGTCTCCTGTAATATGATTTTTACATATTAGTATTAGTTATACCCAGCATACGGATCTATAACATAGTTCACATCATTCATTTGTGACATTATATTCACCGGTCCAGTCCATGCCAATTGTAGCTTGTTCCCCTTCACTGGTTAAAGAATTAGCACCTCATCTCCTGGTTCATATATTCTCTCTCTGGCTTTCCAATTGTACCAGGTTTTTTGCTTTCACTGCACTTTCTGCAGATTCTGGCCAGCAGGAAGATAGGTGCTTGGTTTCAGATAGATAGCTTCTGAAGCTGGCAGAGTGTGGAGTTGTAGAGACAGAGTTTTGGATTTGAACCTGAAGGAGGAACTATTTATGCCACTGGGGAGTTTTTTAGAGTTTTTAGATTTTTAGAGTTTATGGTATTTTCCTATCTATCTATCTATCTATCTATAAAACTCTTGCGTATGTACAATGGCGTTAGGTATGTAGGTGTGTTGCCTCTTTCAGTGTGCTGATTTGCTGCTCCTGTCACTCTCTCAGCCAATCACCAGCCACATGCAAATCACCACCCACATGCATGACCAGATCTACATACTGAGAGTGACCAAACAATGTGCTACAGTGTTGACTGTAGTTACTAGCCACTGCCATGGTACCCAGGCAGTCAACTGGCGACAGCAGTGGGACACAACTGCTATCACTACAGTAGGACCAGGCAACCAGGCATGACATCTAAAAGGCATGTTTGGGGGAGTTTTTTAATGGTGTATGGTACTCCGGTCCAGCTAGTTGTATTTAATAAACCCGTGGCCGTTGTTATTTTGTGGCGCAGTGGTTAAATGGTGGCGCAGTGGTTAAATGCCAGTACTGCAAGTCACCACGTTGCAAGTTCAATTCCAGCGGGCTCCAAGGTTCACTCAGCCTTCCATCCTTTCGTAGGTCGATAAAATGAGTACCCAGCTTGTGGGGGCAATTAGCTAACACACATTGGAAACTGTTTAATGCAGTGTAGATGTGTAAATAGCTATTGCTTAGAACAATTTGTAAGCCGCTCTGATAGCCTTGTGGCTGAAGAGCGGGATATAAATAAATAAATAAATAAATATAAATATTTTAAACCTGTCTCTGGCTGTGTGTCAAGCCTGAATTGAAGTCAGGCCATGCATACCAAAACTAAAAAACCCCACAGCTACACAACCACAAGTCCACTTTTAAGGGGGCACCCTGAGGCCCAGCAACCCAATCTAGGCAGGGAATAATTGGGGGAACAAGGGCAGGGTGAGGGGCTTGGAATTTGGGGACCAGCCTGGATCGAGGGACCTGTCACAATGTGTGATCAGCTTCCCCCCTCCTTGTTCTCTCCTACAGGGTCTGGAATGACATCACCAACATGTGTTCAGTTGCCTTTTTCTCTTTGCGATGGAGTGAAACCAGTTCAGGTAAGGGGAAGGATTCCTGGGAGAAGACGACAGGAGCAGCCTGGGTCTCTTCACTTCTGGGCTCACATCCCTGGTAGCACTAGCTGAGATTTTGTTTTAAATTGCTTTGGATTGTTAAAAATCACCAAGTCCATCCATTTCTTAATATTTTTACAATATGAGTGTGGGAGATAGCTAAACTGACAGTTCACCCAGCCTGGCCCAGGAGTTTGAGCACTTAGCTCTTAAAAGGCTATGTTGGACTCTCTGTGTGTTCTGCCAATTTAGTCCTTAGTTAGAACTGCTGTCCTTATTCTGTGATTTATTTTTCTTGACTAAGAAAGAAAGGGGAATGGATAGATCATCTTCCTTGGACCCAAACAAATGTCTCTCCTGTTTGCTCTTGGCAAAGCAAAGAGCACCCTGTGAGCAAGACCAAACAGCCATCTAGTCCAACTTCCTCATTGTTGTTGTTTTCATTATACAGTTGTCCCTTCACATTCGTGGCTTTGCCATTTGCGGTTTTGAGTATTTGCAGTTTCCCTCACCCACCCACCCCTCTCCGGGCTCTTTGTTTCCCTTTGTAAAGGGAGTGAAGGTCCAGGCAAGCGCGGGGGGGAGGGGGCGGGAGGCAAAGCCTCTGAAATCACTCCTCTGCTGCTCCCCTCCTTTTGCAGGGAGAAGGAAAGCACAACAGAGGGGTGATTTGGGGGTTTGCCTCTCCCTCCATGCTTCCCTGGGTCTTCATTTCCCTTTGTAAAGGGAGTGAAGGTCCAGGCAACTGCGCGGGGGAAGTCAAATCCTCTGAAATCGCCCCTCTGCTGCTCCTTTGCTCACTTTGCAGGGAAAACGAAAGCACAGCAGAGGGGTGATTTGGGGGTTTGCCTCTCCCTCCATGCTTCCCTGGGTCTTCATTTCCCTTTGTAAAGGGAGTGAAGGTCCAGGCAACTGCGCGGGGGAAGTCAAATCCTCTGAAATCGCCCCTCTGCTGCTCCTTTGCTCACTTTGCAGGGAAAACGAAAGCACAGCAGAGGGGTGATTTGGGGGTTTGCCTCTCCCTCCATGCTTCCCTGGGTCTTCATTTCCCTTTGTAAAGGGAGTGAAGGTCCAGGCAACTGCGCGGGGGAAGTCAAATCCTCTGAAATCGCCCCTCTGCTGCTCCTTTGCTCACTTTGCAGGGAAAACGAAAGCACAGCAGAGGGCCAGAGATTTTGAGGTTTGCCTCTCCCTCCGTGCTTCCCTGGGTCTTCATTTCCCTTTGTAAAGGGAGTGAAGGTCCAGGCAAGTGCGGAGGAGAAGGCAAAGCCTCTGAAATCGCCCCTGTGCTGCTCCTTCTCTCCCTTTGCAGAGAGAAGGAAAGCACAGCAGAGGGGCAATTTTGGGGTTTGCCTTTCCCTCCGTGCTCCCCTGGGTTTTCCTTTCCCTTTGTAAAGGGAGTGAAGGTCCAGGCAAGCGCGGGAGGGAAGGCAAAGCCTCTGAAATCGCCCCTGTGCTGCTCCTTCGCTCTCTTTGCAGGGAGAAGGAAAGCACAGCAGAGGGGAGATTTTGGGGTTTGCTTCTCCGTAGTGCTTCCCTGGCTCTTCATTTCCCTTTGTAAAGGGTGTGAAGGTCCAGGCAAGCGCAGGGGGGAAGGCAAAGCCTCTTAAATCACCCCTGTGCTGCTCCTTCACTCCCTTTGCAGGGAGAAGGAAAGCACAGCAGAGGGGAGATTTTGGGGTTTGTCTCTCTTTCCATGCTTCCCTGGGTCTTCATTTCCCTTTGTAAAGGGAGTGAAGGTCCAGGCAAGCATGGGGGGGGGGAGGCAAAGCCTCTGAAATCTTCCCTCTGTTGCTCCTTCGCTCACTTTGCAGGGAGAAGGAAAGCACAGCAGAGGGGTGAGTGTTATTCGCGGTTTTTTCACATTCGCGGGGGTCTGGCGACCCTAACCCCTGCGAATGTGAAGGGACGACTGTATTTGTTTATATCTGCCTTTTCCCCTGTTTGGGACTCAGAGCAGCTCCTAACAAATTAAAAAACACATTGATAAAAATTCATGAAATACAAAAGTTAAAAAGAGGTTAAATAATTAAAAAAAACAGTTAAAACAACCCATTAAACACACACGTACATAACTCTAGCACAAGAAATAGAAAAATCCAGAACATTCTTTAGGCTGAACAGGCCTTATACACTCAATCATCAAATGCCTATTGAAACCGAAAAGACTTTGCTTGTCTGCACAAAGACGGTAAGGAGGGTGGCAGTCTAACATCGCTGGGAAGGGAGCTCCAGAGCTTGCGGGCAGACACTGTGAAGGCGCTCTCCCATGTTCCCACCAGATATACATGTGAGGATGGTGTAACTGAGAAAAGAGCCCCCTGAGCAGATCTCAAAGCGTGAGCAGGTTCATATGGAAGAATATGTGACTTCCTATAACCGGGACCTGAGCTGTGTAGGCCTTTATAGGTCAAAACCAGCACTTTGAATTGTTCCCAGAAATGGACCGGCAGCCAGTGGAGCTGTTGCAATAAGGGAGTTGTGTGTGCTCTGTTAGCAATCTGGCTGCAGCTCTTTGGACCAGTTGAAGTTTCTTCTAAGGCAGACCCACGTAGGGCATGTTACAGTCATCCAACTGGGATGTAAGTAAGGTACGTGTCAATTAAGGCATGATTCCCACTGCCCAACCGGAAGCCTCTAGGAAGCTTACAGCCCAGGCCTGGAAGCTGTAGCCCTTTCCTCCTCCTCTTCTTCCCCAGTAGTTGGTATTCAGAGGTGTGGTGCCTCTGCTAATGGACCTGTCAAACAGTTAGCATGAATGTTTAAATCTCACTGTGTAAGGCTTCTTGCATGTTCCTTGATCGCCTTTACATGAGCTGTGAGCAGGATGTGTTTTTCCTCCAGTGCCTAGTGACCTTTGAGGATGTGGCTGTCCATTTCTCCCCGGAGGAGTGGATTCTTCTGGATCCTGATCAGAGAGCCCTGTATGCAGAGATCATGGAGGAGACCCATGGGATCATGGCCTCTCTTGGTAAGGCTCCCTCACTGATGGGAATTTCTATTTCAAAAGGCAAAAATCACAAACACCATAACAGCTTCTGAGTGGGACCTAACTATTGCTGTCAGGGCTCCCTCCTTCGCACATCGCAGTGCTGAAAGCATTGTCTGGTGGGTAAATGGAGAAGAACCAAGAGATCATCTCTTTCTTGCCGCTCAGCCTCTTCTCTCTGCAAGGATTTGTATAAATCAAGTAGGACTTAAATTAATTAGTTGATCAATTAAATATATTTCACAAATTTAGGATATAAACAATACGTAAGTAATCAAAACAGTATCTCCCATGAGACCTTTCAATAACATTTACAGAAAAAGCAGATTAAGTCTTTGGTTTAAGAATTCAGGCTTCTAAGTGGTGTTGCTGTATCAGCTTTCTCTAATGAGAAAACCGTTTCATTCTCCATACCCAGCCACTCCCCTTGGGCTTTGGTTCTTCCAGCCTGATGTCTTCTTTTCATCTTACATGAGCCTTGCCTTCAGCAGCAATCTGCTTCCCCCCCCCCCGTATCATTTTTGGTGCTAAATCTTAATAAACTTCCTTCTCCCCCCCCCCCCACTTTATATGGCAATTCCCTATTGTTACTTAAAACTTTTATATGTTTATGATTTCTTGGAATATCTGGAAGGTCTAGCTCAAGGGAAGTCTTGCTGATATCCAGGACCCAGGGATCAGTGATATTGGTGTACGTCATATTTTATGAAACCAGTATCTGGTTGAACTTCTTGAAACCAGAGACGAGAAATCTATCGACCCGCTGTCTTTACCACCTTTTCTTCCCAAAGAGCTCTTATGCTTTTCATGTTTGCAGGAGATGTTTTTCTTTATTTGTATGACACATTTCCATTGTAAGACAACAGTCAAGACAGGATACAGTAACAACAGGGAAAAAAATGTTCTTCTTGTTGCTTGAGCTCAAAGTGGCTTGATCATGTCAGTATCATGAATGAGAGACCTCCAGGAATCTCAGTCTGTTCTAATCCTGGGATAAATTGAGGGTAAAATTCCAGGCCCAGGTTTGATGTTCTCCAGGATGTCCTCTCTCTTCTGAACTAGGCTATTGGGTCATGACCTGTGGAAGAGGGATTAAAGAGTGGGCTTCCAATAAAAGGGAGTTCAAACAATTCCTCTTTATTATTGTTGGGGGATGATAGGACACTTAATTCCCGGCAGAAGCCAAAAAATATCTCAGCAGACTTAGCAGCAATCCGTTCCCAAGAATACTCACACACAGAGTGTTTGTCATCCAAACAAACAGGAGGCACTTTATCTTCAAGCTCAAGGCAGTTGTAATATGTACAGATATATAAAGCAGACAGACAAACTGCTTCGCCAGACATCAAGGTATTTCAAGAGAACGAATGCTCCGGACTGAGCCTTCTTTTATACAGATTTACAGGGCATTGGCTCCCTCAACCACATGGGTGCATTACATCAGATTTTGCACTCCAGACTCTATCCTGATGCTATGCCCTCCAGTAACCTTCTTGTGCAGCTGTGGACTCAAGGCTAGCATGACTTGGCAGTTCCTTGGCCTCAGCTAGCATGACTTAGCAGTTGTTTGGCCATTTTCTATGGAGTTCAGTCTCTGACTCCTGACAAAAATAGCATTAATATATTTTTAGGATTAAATATATTTTTATTAATTTTATAATCATACATTATATTATCCAATCAATACTTATTTAGTATAACACATAAAATTACTATAAACATCGCAATTTTTCTATTAACTAATTTCAAAAGTTAACATAGATTCTTTACTATAATTCTATTCAAAAATATTAGTTCCCCTACCCCCACCACCTCAGTGGTCCCCTTCACCGGAGCCATTATCCCTTACCTAATCTTTCCAGAATCTCATTTCTTCTCGTGGAGGTAACCTCCCATCTTTTGTCTGTAAAACTTTTTTAACAAATACTTTCCAAATTTTATCAAAATCACTTTCTTTCCAACTTCCTCTTCTTACTTTAATTCTACATGTTAACTTATCATTTATTGCCATTTTCCAAACTTCTTTATACCACTCCTCCACTTGTACATTTATTTGCATTTTCCAATGTCTTGCTATAATTAATCTTGCTGCCGTTAATAAAATTGTTATTAAATCCTTTTCTGCTTGGTTCCCATTCTCTCCATTATAAATTGACATCAATGCTATGCTCGGTTTCCTTTCTATATTTCTATTCAGAATTTTCTCTATTTCTATAAAAACCATTTCCCAAAACTGCTGTACAAATTTACAATTCCACCACATATGCATATATGTACCTATTTCTTGACAACCTCTCCAACAATATTTAGAGTTATTCTTATCTATATTATGCAATCTTGCTGGTGTCAAATACCATCTCCATATTATTTTATAATTTCTTTTATCCGTATCGACATATTTTTATATGTCTTTGTTTCCATATCTTATCCCATTCATGCTCTCCAATTTTTTGTTTCCAATCTTCCTCCCATATTCTCCTTAAATATTCCCCTTTGTCTTTTTTATCCTTATTTTTTATCAATATTTTGTATAATTCACTTGTAATACCTTTCAAACTTCCATTATCATCCCTCTTTTCACGTTTTTTCACCAAATTTTCAAATTTTGTAAATTCCCTTGTTTCTTTATGATTCTTTTTCCAATTTTTAATCCATTGTTCTAACTGTATGCAATTAAACCATGAAATTTTCATTCCACATAATTTCTCTCTTATACTCCCTTTTTCATTCATCCATCCTATCCATCCCTCTACTTTATCTAGTCCTCTTTTCTTTAATTCCTTTCCCATTTTTTCCTTCAAATTATTTGGGAATTTTTTTCCCATTATAACCGGTGTTAATACTGAATCAATAGGCATAAATTCTCTCTTATATTTATACCATATTTCCCATATATTTTGCAGAAATGGGTTCTCAATTCTTTTAATTTCCTTTCTTGTAAAATTATCAAAAAATATGTTCCATGTTCTCTTTTCTATTCTCCCTGTTTCTATCTCTAGCCATTCTAAAGCCCCCTGTCCTACAATTCCTTCTATAACATATCTCAATTGATTAGCTTAATAATATCCTTTTATTTTGGGAAGACCAAGTCCTCCCTCCTTCTGCACTAGCACTAATTTGGTGGAAGATGCATTGTGAAAAGAATGAGATGAAATCAGTATACAGTTAAAATTTACTGGTCTGTATAATGTTTATGTACCTCTACCTTTATTAGAAATGGAGTAGCCATAGGCATACAATTCCACCCTTTTCCTCCCATCCAGTGTTGGATGTTGTGGGGAATGAGGCATGGGACCTTCTGTGTTGCAACAGAAATACCAAACCTTCACTAGATATGGGGAATGAGAACTGGAGGTTGCGCGGGGAGGAATAAATGGAAGATAAAAATGTTGACATTGATTGTAGAATAGTAAATTCTTAGCCACACAAAAAGGCAAACATTTGTGTGTGAAGACACTAAAGACATCATTTCCTCCAAAGAGAAGGGGGGAAAAAACACATAGGCAGGGATAGGCCATAGGTGGCCTGTGGAGCACCTGTTGTGAACTCCTACCTTAGAGGCTCAGGTAGTCAAGCAGTTTCCAGCTTTCCTAAGCACTAAGTTCCACTGGAATCCAGGGCCCAAACCCTGCTTAACCATGAAGTACTTATAGATACCCTTTTGCGCAGACATCTCTCTTTAAGCTTCTGTGATCAATAGTCCTTCTCCCTTTGACTAGGAGAGATCTCTGGGAATGTCCCAAACAAGGCACAAAAGCAGTGGTCCAGCCAGCCAGTTGCTTGCACGCAATATTTTGTGTTCAGGTGTATCAAGTGGTTCTGTTGACATGTCATGACAGTTGCTGTTAGTGCCTGCCTGTTGTATCTCAGATAAAAGCACTATAGCATGTGATCCTGAGCTAAATTAAATAGCATGATGCAGGAGTATGAACAGGTCAACAATATCTTTTCCTTTCCCCCCATGACTGTGGGATCATTTCCATTTAGTCCCTTTCCCACTCCCTTAGAGCCCTTTCCACTCACACTTGAGGAATGATTATTTTCTATTCTTCTTCCCAGCAGATATCTGGAGTAAGAGAAATGTTTGTGCCAAATGTGGGAAGTGTTTTGGGCAAAACTGGGAGCTTACCAGACACCAGAAAGCCCATACAGAAGAGGAATGTTCTACCAGAGAGAAACTCTTTGAGTGCAACTTATGTGGGATATGTTTTTCCCAAAATATGGCATTTGTGCTTCACAAGAGACTCTGTTCTGGAAAAAACAGATTTAGAGATAAAGTCTCAGGGGAAAATTTTGATTACAAATTGCCCCATTTGATCCATCAAACAGTCCACAAAAGAAAGACAATGCACAAATATCAGGAGTGTGGGAAGCACTTTGCTTGCAGAACAGACTTAGTGGTTCATCAGAGAGTCCACACAGGAAAGAAACCATATGAATGCCTGGAATGTGGGAAATGTTTCCCTGCAAAGTCAAACCATGTGCTGCACCAGAGACTCCACACAGGAGAGAAACCATACAAGTGCCAGGAATGTGGGAAATCTTTTGCTCAGAGTTCAAACCTTGTAAGCCACCAGAGACTTCACACAGGAGAGAAACCATACAAATGCCAGGAGTGTGGGAAATCTTTCGCTCAGAGTTCAAACCTTGTAAGCCACCGGAGACTTCACACAGGAGAGAAACCATACAAATGCCAGGAGTGTGGGAAATGTTTTTCTCAGAATGGACACCTTGTCAGGCACCAAAGATTCCACACAGGTGAGAAACCATACAAATGTCAGGAGTGTGGGAAATGTTTTGCTTTGAAGGCACACCTTGTTCACCACCAAGGACTCCACACAGGAGAGAAACCATATGAATGCCTGGAATGTGGAAAATGTTTCCCTGCAAAGTCAAACCTTACAAGCCACCAGACAGTCCACAAAGGAGAGAGACCATACAAGTGCGAGGAGTGTGGGAAATGTTTTGCTCACACTTCATCCCTTGTGTGTCACAAGAGACTTCACACAGGAGAGAAACCATACAAATGCCAGGAGTGTGGGAAATGTTTTGCTCGGAATGCGCACCTTGTCCGCCACCAAAGATTTCATACAGGAGAGAAACCATACAAGTGCCAAGAGTGTGGTAAATGTTTTGCTCATAATACAAACTTTGTGAGGCACCTCAGAGTCCACACAGGAGAGAAACCGTGCAAATGCCAGGAGTGTGGGAAATGTTTTGCTTTGAAGGCACACCTTGTCCGTCACCAGGGACTCCACACAGGAGAGAAACCATACAAATGCCAAGAGTGCGGGAAATGTTTCCCTGCAAAGTCAAACCTTACAAGCCACCAGACAGTGCACACAGGAGAGAAACCATACAAATGCCAGGAGTGTGGGAAATGTTTTGCTCACAGTTCATCCCTTGTGTGCCACAAGAGACTTCACACAGGAGAAAAACCATATAAATGCCAGGAGTGTGGGAAATGTTTTGCTCGGAATGCACAACTTGCCCGCCACCAACGAATCCACACAGAAGAGAAACCATAGACATGCCAAGAGTGTGGTAAATGTTTTGCTCATAATACAAACTTTGTGAGGCACCTCAGAGTCCACACAGGAGAGAAACCATGCAAATACCAGGAGTGCAGGAAATGTTTTGACCAGAATGCACACCTTGTCTACCACCAGAGACTCCACACAGGAGAGAAACCATAGAATTGCCAGGTGTGGGAAATGTTTTTATATAAGTTCCAGCCTTGTGAAACACCAGAGAATTTATACAGGAGAGAAACCATTCAAATGCCAGGAGTGTAGGAAATGTTTTGCTTGGAGTGTACATTATTCTATTATTATTCTATCTTGTAAGCCAGCAGAGACTTCACACAGCAGTGAAACTATACAAAGGCCAGTAGTGTGGGAAGTGTTTTACTCACAGTTCACAGTTTCTGAGCCACAGAGATGCTATTTTTTTTTTGTTTCTGATCTGCCTTTTTCTATCCTGCCCTTTTCACAGTTGAGGACTCCAAGCCACGTACAACCGTGCAAAAGCCAAGTGTGTTGGAAATGTTGCAGTTGGACGTCAGAACTTGTAATCCACCTGCCTTTTTCACAATTCATAACTCAAAGCTACGTACAACCATGTAAAAGCCAAGCATGTCAGAAATGTTGCACTTGGAAGTCAGGACTTGTAATCCACCTGCTTTTTTTCACAATTCAGGACTCAAAGCCACGTACAACCGTGAAAAAGCCAAACATGTGGAAAAAGTTGCACTTGGAAGTCAGGACTTGTAATCCACCAGACTCCATCAAGGAATGAAACCATACAAGTGCCAGGAAACAATACAAGTGCCCAGAGTGGGGAATTTTTTTCTTGCAATTCAGCCCTTGTTAGGCATCAAAAATCCACACAACAGAGAAACCATACAAATGCCAGGTTTGTGGGAAATGCTTTGCTCACAGTTCACCCCTTGTGCCCACCAGACATTCCATAGAGCAGTGAAACGATATGAATGCTTAGAGCGTGGGAAATGTTTTTCTACAAATTCAAGTCTTGTGAGCCACCAGAGATTCCATTCAGGAGAGACACCATATAGATGCCAGGATTGTTGGAAATCATAGAATCATAGAGGGCCATCTAGTCCAACCCCCTGCCCTGCAGGAATACATAATCAAAGCATTCCTGAGAGAGAGCCATCTAGTCTCTATTTAAAAATCAACACAGAAGGAGATTCCACCACATTCTGAGGCAGCAAATTCCACTGCTGAACAGCTTTTACTGTCAGGAAATTCTTCCTAATGTTTAGATGGAATCTCTTTTCCTGTAGTTTGAGTCCTCTGCTCCGTGTCCTAGTCTCTGGCGCAGCAGAAAACAAGCCTGCTCAATCCTCAGTATGACATCTCTTCAAATATTTAAACATGGCTATCATGTTGCCTCTCAACCTTCTCTTCTCCAAGCTAAACACACCTAGCTCCCTTAACTGCTCCTCATAGGGCTTGGCTTCCAGACCTCCCACCATCCTGGTTGCTTTCCTCTGGACATATTCCAGCTTGTCAGTATCCTTCTGGAATTGTGGTGCCCAAAACTAGACACAATATTCCAGATGAGGTTTGACCAAAGCAGAATAGAGTGGCACTATGACTTCCCTTGATCTAGACGTTATACTCCTATTAATGCAGCCTAGAATCGCATTGGCTTTTTTAGCTGCTGCACCCCATCCTTCCCAGCCGCTTCCTTCCGCAGCCAGGCAGCTGAAGTAATATATGGTATGTATTTCTCCTCAAACGAAAAGTGACAGGTGGTCCCATCCCTTTTTAGGGGGTATGCTCTTAGTCCCGCCTCCTGGATTTGGGGGTGTTATTTTTTGGGAATTTTTGGAGTGCTCTTTTTGGGAGCTGTATTCCTATGTTTTAAGGATTTGGGGGTTCCCTAGGGGTTTTGGGGTTCCCTTTGCCTCATGGATTTGGGGGTGCTTTTTGGGGGGAATTTTTTTGGTGTGCCCTTTTTGGGAGGCCTATTCCTATGTTTTAAGGCTTTGGGGATTCCCTAAGGATTTGGAGGTTCCCCTTCCCTGGGAATCATTTTCCTGACCCCCAAATCCCCCCCAAGAAGGTGTCCATTTTTGGTTGTGTAAATCTTACCTGGTTTTTGGGATAGGTTGTGACCCCTCTCTGAGCTCGTCTTGGGACCGCCGACCATTAGGAACAGGTTCCGGACGTCTTGGATCTTTCCCATGGGAATAGCGGTTCTTTTAATGTGTGATGTGTCGGCCATCTTTGAGGTGCAAATTTGTTTTTCGGGGTGCGTGTGACCCCTCTCTGAGCTCGCCTCAGTACCCCTGATAGAGAGGGACAGGTTTCCGACCCACCGGAATTTCAATGTTCTGTTTCAATTCTTCAGGAGAATCATAGATCTTCTTTTCAATTATCAGCTTTGTAGTTGTTTCATACATTTTACATAGGTTTTCAATTGTTCCCTCAAGATCTCTCCCCCGTCTCTTAATACCCCTTTGCTCACGTCTCCGCTCATGATAATCCTGGTGGATATCCAGGATGAATTTTTCCTTTTCTTCCAGGGGTCTCATGGCTGTCACATAGGCACAGCTCTCCATGATGGCGAATAAGAGAAAAGAGGAGAAAAGGGTGATCTTCCGGCAATGGCGAGGATGGAGATGAGGTCCTGCGGACCCCTGCACATATACTCTGTGCCGCGGACGCGTGACATCCATTTGCAAATGCTCATTGGATGGTGTGGGGGAAGGGGGAAATCGGACAAATTAGCGGCACTCAAATATGGCACCATTTGAGAAAGCACGCCCCTAGGGGAGGAGAAACATGCTCCTACCCCATGCGCCTTAGACCCACCAAGATCAGACCCAAGCGTACCGGCCAAAGGTTAAGAGCAACCCGCTATGTTCTCTGTAATTCTGGCAGGTTGGAAACCTGTCCCTCTCTATTGGGGGTACTGAGACGAGCTCGGAGAGGGATCACATGCACCCCGAAAAAAATTTGCACCTCAAAGATGGCCGACACATCACACATTAAAACAACCGTTATTCCCACGGGAAAGATCTGAGAGGGGAGGGGAGGGGAGGAGGTTGAAGGGTGACAGCTGATTGAAAGGAAAAAGAGATTTGAAGCTGGAAGAGGGAGGATCGTGAGGGGAGGAGGTTGAAGAGTGACAGACAGCTGATTGAAAGGAGAAAGAGATTTGAAGCTAGAAGAGGAAGGATTGTGAGGGGAGGAGGTTGAAGGGTGAAAGAAGGCTGATTCGAAAGGGGAAAGAGGCTTGAAGCTAGAAGAAGGACAAATGCGGAGGTTTAGCTGGCTGGCTGGGAGAGCGTTCCCAGCTAAAGCTATTTGCTTTCCCAACTTGCGAGGAGCTCCTCGCGAGTTGGGAAAGGAAAGAGGTTTGCTGGCAAGGGTCTACCCAGCCAGCCAGCCAAACCTCCGCGTTTCTCCTCCTCCTTCCAGCTTCAAACCTCTTTTTCCTTTCAATCAGCCTGTTTTCACTCTTCAACCTCCTTGCGAGTTGGGAAAGGGAGGAGGGTTGGCTGGCAAGGGTCTACCCAGCCAGCCCACCAAACTTGCGTGTTTCTCCTGCTTTGCCAGCACCATTGCGATGGGCCCCTCGCGAGTTGGGATCGACGGGAGCTGACGGGAGCTGGCTAGGAAGCTTCCCCCCCTAGCCAGCCACCCCTTTACCGCCTTTACCGAACTTTGCTGGCACCCCATCTCAGGTTCGGTAAAGATGGAGGGGTGGCTGGCTGGGGTGGGGAAGCTTCCTAGCCATTCCCGTCCTTCCCGAGTCCGAGATGGGGCTGCCAGCCCCATCTTGGGTCCATATATTTGGCGTATAAGACAACCCCTGACTTTTGAGGAGATTTTCAAGGGTTAAAAAGTCGTCTTATATGCCTGAATATACGATAAATTAGCTAAAGAAATTTTTGACATTGAAGAGGTATTACAATTAACTGAGCCCTGATATAAAGAAAATAATAAGAAAGAATATAAGGTTTTTTTCAGATACCCACAACTCAGTGTCTAGAACTGATATGATTTGGATCTCAAATAATATAGTCATTAATGTTAAAAAAGTAGAAATATTGGCAAAGCCCACCTCAGATCATAACCCAGTCCTTCTGATAATTAAAAATAAAACATTTTTTTTAAATGGAGACTAAATGAACTACTATTAGTGAGGGAGGTGGTAGTGAAGAAATGTAAAAAAAGGTATTAAAAGAATATTTTGAGGTTAACTTTAATGGGGAAGTGAAGAATAATATGGTTTCGGATGCCAGTAAGGCGGTGATTAGGGGATATATTGATTAAAATGAATACGATCTATGCAAGGAAGTGGGAAAGCAGTGAAATACCAGCATATCAAGAATGGATTGAGAAATCAGCGCTGTATATGCACAATCCTAAATATACACTGGACTATGTGACGAATGTTGCTGTCCTTGAGCAAGCAGGGATCACCAGCATTGAGGCCATGATATTGAGAACACAGCTGCGCTGGGCAGGACACATTTCTAGGATGGAGGATCATTGCCTCCCAAAAATAGTACTCTATGGTGAACTCACCACTCCAAAAAAGCGATACAAGGATTCCCTGAAACAACATCTCAGGCTCAGCCAAATTGATCACCAACAATGGTCCGCCCTGGCCTCACATCGGGAGGCATGGAGACGCACTATCCACAATGCTGCAGCCTTATTTGAGAACTTACGCCGAACAAGTCTTGAAGAGAAACGACAATGCAGAAAGAATCACAACCCGAAAACATCACCCAAGGAGACCTTCTGCTGTGCTTTCTGCAACCAGACTTGTTTATCTCAGATTGGCCTTTTTAGTCATTAGCGCGCTTGCAGAAAGCGCGGGATGAGTCCTTCCTGAATCTTCGTTTGCAAAGAAAAGCCAGAGAGAGAGAGAGAGAGAGAGAGAGAGAGAGAGAGAGATGTATGAGAAATGCCTGTTATTTTTTATTACTATATGTAAAGTAGAATAGACAAAGTGGTAAGATAAATGGAAAGGAGATGCTGATTGACTTATGTAGAAAAACAGCCAGAAGGAAGAAGGAGGTCAAATTTTAAATTTGGGAAGGTGGGGGAGGGATAGGATGAA
Source organism: Gambelia wislizenii (assembly GCA_030847615.1). Taxonomy (NCBI): domain Eukaryota; kingdom Metazoa; phylum Chordata; class Lepidosauria; order Squamata; family Crotaphytidae; genus Gambelia; species Gambelia wislizenii. Next base: position 25,887,790 of record JAUMIR010000002.1, read on the forward strand.
GTGGGTATATTATTGGAATTGTTTGGTATGTATTTTCTTATTCTTTAGGAGGGGGGTTCTTATCCTTTTTGTTTTGTAATGTTACCCTGGTTTTTTTACGTATGTCTGTTTGGTCTATTTTAAGATTTATATTGAATAAAGATCATTTTTTTAAGAAAGTAAAACAATTAAACAATTGAAAGAAAAATAATTTAAACATTCTAAAAGTATATTAAATGAATGCATAATTTAAAAATTAAACACTTATAAACCCATATATTGGGTGAGATCAAATAATGCCATCATCCACGGAGCAATTATGTGTAAAACCTATGGCTTTAATATTACGCTGTCAAGCACCTCTGAAAAAGGGGGTTGAGATTCAGGAAAGCATTTTGTAAAGTGAATCATTTAGGCGTAAAGCTGCTGCTAGGTTCTTCCTTTCCCCTTTTCCATTTCCCTTTCTATGCTGTGACAGACTTCAATGGGCTCATTGTTTGAAAATACCAGGGTGTTTTCTGATTCTGACCTGGGAAGCAGGAGAGGGCAAAGACAGAGAGAGGGAAGGTAAAACCCAGAAGCTTTCTCTCCCTCGCAAATCCTGCCTTTCAAAGACCCCCCATAACCCTCCCCATCAAGGACCAAATAGGGAAAGGGGACTTTTGGCCACTCATCCATGTTCTCAGGAGATGTATTGTTTCAAAAGCAAGAGACTTGGCTAAGGGAGGAGCTAGCAGCCACTAGCTCTAGATATAGCTGCAGCTCCAGGCAAGGCCAACAGGAGTGTTTTGCATGAATGTTTAATGGGGGAGTTTTGCAGAGGTGATGTAGTTCTGTTTCAGGGCCTACCTAAGAAATCTGGACGGTGAGGGAGCTGCTGTAGTCACCTGCAACAGCTGTGTTATATTGTTGTTCTTGCCAGATACCTGCAGCAAGTGCAAGTTGCTGGTCCTATTGGAAGAGAAGGTCCAGCAACTTGAGGCCTGTATATCTGCTCTTCAGCATATAAGGGAGCATGAGGTTTTCTTGCATAGAGCAGAGCAGATTGTTCTGGATGGGGAACACACAGGGGATGTCTCTGGGGAGGAGGTCAGTCCCCTAACACAGGAGGTAGACGTTTGGAGAAAGGTGAATGTATCTCCAACAGAAAATGTAAGGCGAATCTTGCCACTTAAACCATTGAACACAAAGAAAATGGTTACTTACAGGTATCATTAAACATTCAACAAACTGACAAAGCCTTCATCCAGGAGCCTTAAATTTTTCCCTTTTTAACCATCTGTCTTCCATATCCTGATCTTTCCTCATTGACTCCCACTCAAATTTCTCAGCTCTCCTCAGTCTCATTCCACAAAACCATTGCTTCCTTCCTTCCCTGTCCTTCTCCTCCTGGACCCAGACTCCTCTTAGCCTGCCCGACCTCAGGTCCACACCATCGTCTGGGGCGTTAGTTTCCCCATCCCAGGGAATATTGCTTACAGTCGAGTCTCGCTTCACCTCTGCTCTTTCTTCTTCGTCTCCTGCCTTTCCACTATCCCTGCCCACTCACCTTCTTTGTCCCTTGTCTCCCAATTCTCCCTTTCCTCTGTCCATCCCTCACCTTCCCCAAACTCTGGCCCTCTTCCTCCCCTGTTCCAGTCCACTCCTTGCCTTTGCAGGTTTGTTTCTTCTAATCGTGCTCTTTCCATCCTGGTTTCATCTTCTCCACTCCTCATTACCCTTCCTCTCCCTCGCTTCCTCTTTTAAATTCCCCACTGATCCTCTTGGTTCTGTCCCCTTCCCCCTATCTGTAGCAGTGCATGCCTTTAGCTGTGCCTCCGCAGCCTGACTTATGCTCTTGATCACTGTGTCTGCTGCCATCTTCCCCCGCGGCTCTTCCCTCCCTGCTGCTGTCAGGTCATCTTTCCTCCACCCAGCCTCCACGGTCCCCTGGTAAGTTGGGGGTGACAAGGCTGGTAGCATGCACCCCACACATCCCCTCCATGCATCAGAGACCCCCTGGCTAAGATGGATGCCACAATGCCAGGGGCCCAAGGCCCCTGCTGAGAACAGAAGTCAGCATCAGTGTGAGCACTTGCCGATGAACTATCTGAAAGGTCATAGGGAGAGATACCAATGGGTTAAGCTGGGGTTGACATCTTTCATCATGTCGAGTCATTTAAGGGGACATGGTCTCTTACCAGGGTAAAGGGGGTAAAGGATCTTCCCATAAGTAATATCTCAATGACTGAATTGCCCATTTGACTGCTTGGGCTTCCCACTCAATAGCTGAATACTTCTGCTCAGGTGGGATAAGTTTATGGCTGAGGTAAAGAACAGGATGTCCTCCATTGGGCCACAGTTGTGCTAACACTGCCCCTAACCATGACCAGAGGCATCTCTTTGAACTATAAAGGGCTTGCTGAAGTTGGGTGCTCTAAGGACACGATAGCTGCAAAGACATGGTTTTAGCTGCTCAAGGGCCTCTTGTCAGGGGCTCCTCACTTCACAATCCAGGGGGCTCACTTCTGGGTGAGTTAAGTCAAGGGGGTTGCTAAATTGGAGAAATCAGGCACGAACCACTGATAATAACCTGCTAGTCCTAAAAACTATCAGACCTGCTGTTTGGTGTGGGGTCAATCCCACTGGGACACCTTGTATATCTTGATCATCTACAGGTCAAATGGTACCTCCTCCTACCATGTGTCCCAAATAAAGGGCCCATGTTTGGGTAATAGTGCATTTGATGGGATTGGCCACAAACCTCGCCTTCCTAATAGTGAGTAACACTCGGTGGAGGTGACTTAAATGCTCTTCCCAGGATGGGCTGTAAATTATAATATCTATATATACAGCTGCACAATCCCTGACAAGCTAGAATTTTGTCCATGAGCATCTGAAATGTGGTTGCAACTCTGTTCAGTCCCAAGAGCATATGGGTAAATTGGAATAGTCCTCACAAGGTCACAAATGTTATCTTTTCTTGGGCTTCTGGGGTCAGAGGAATTTGCCAGTACCTTTTCGTCAAATCAAGGGATGTGAGGACTGGGCCTGCCCTAAGTTTTCTAATAAATGATCTACCCCAGGCATGGGATATACGTCAAACTTGGGTGTTGCGTTTACTTTTCTGAAGTTGATATAGAACCAGACTGAGCCATCGGGTTTCGGTACTAATACTGGTTGGCTACGCTATGGGCTATGTGATTCCTCAATGGCCTTTAACTGGAGCATGGCCTCTACTTCTTTGTTAAGTACCTCCTGTAACTTCCAGGGCCAAGTCTGGGTAGGTACTTAGACCAAGGTCCTTGTTTCGGTGACAATTTGATGGGTCATTAAGGTAGTATAGCCTGGCTTTCTTGAAAACACATCTTGAAACTCCAGCTCAACCTGCCTCACCTGTTGTTCAGGACTTACCTGTGGGTTGAGCTGCAGATGTTGCATTTCCTTCCTGTCTGTAGCTACAAGGCTCAGCTGTTCCTCTTCATCCTTGAGCCCAGAGGTCCTTGCGTTCCCAACATTCCTTAAGGAGGTTAACATGGAATATCTGCCATTGTTTTCTGGGCCCTAGAACCTCCACTTCATAATCTACAGGCCCTACCTGCTGAGTCACTTCATAGGGTCCCTGCCATTGTGCAAATAATTTAGTGGTGGATGATGGGAGTAATATCAGCACCCTTTGACCCACCTGAAATTGTTGGGTCTGAACTTTCTGGTCATACCACCTTTTTAGCTGGTCTTGGGCCTCTTGTAGAGTCTCCTTGTCTACTTGGTCAATGTCCTTTAAACGCTACCTCATTTCTAAAACATATTGCAAGATGTACAAATAGGGTCAGGAGAAGTGTTGGAAATTTGAAGGAAACACCAGGACCTTTTACCATATGTGGTAGTATTGTCCTAAAGCTAAAAAAATATTGTGGAAAAATACATAAAGTAATGACAGAGATCTTTAATTTTAACTTCCTATTGTGACCAGCATTTTACTTATTAAATATGCTGGAGGAGTTAGATAAACAATTAGAATTAAAATACTGGCAAGTGATTCTTGTATATAATCACAATGGCTAGGATATTATATGCTATATATTGGAATCAATCTGAGACACCTTCTTTAGACGAACGGCTAATTAAACTTCATGAAACTGCTGAAAGTGACAAATTAACTTTTCTATTGGACAACAAACCATTAAGTAAATTCAAGGAATAATGAAATTGTATATTATCTTTATGGGAGAAAAGATGGGGAAAATTAGCAACAATAAACTTTTGAAATATAAGAGACATTATATAAGTGGACAATGTTTGCTATCTGGGTTTATGTTTATTAGTTTTCTAAACTCTTATTTTCTGTTGGATACAAGATAACTAAAATTAGGGAAGCAGGGGGGTAGATGAATTATTAATATTTAAGATGATAAAGAAGAGGTCAGTTTCTTTTTTACTAAATAGCACCAGATTCTTGAAATTAGAAGACAGGAAGTAACAAGCAATGAAATTGTATATAAGAGATTAACTTTCATCTAATGAGAGGTTAACATCATTGGTATCATTACTTTGCTTTTTTTCTTGTTTATATATTTGCTTGTTGTGTTTGCTCTTTTCTATACAGTAGGAGCCCTGCAACCACTGATTCATTATCCACTGATTCAATTATCCATGGGACACAAAAAAGCACACCTACCATTGAGTCTTCCAGGAAAATGTGTCCTCTCTAGCCATTTTCTAGGTCCTCCAAGGCAACTCTGTGGTATTTTAAACTGGAAGTCCCATTATTTTCAATTGTGTTTGCTATTATCCACGGTTTTCGGTATCCACAGTGCCTCCAAGAATCAATCCCCAGTGGATAAGGGGGTCCTACTGTATATGTTATATTAAATAAAAATATTTTTTAAAAATAAAACATTGAAGGACTGTCCATGAAGATGATGGTTCTTTCCAATCCTCTCTTTTCAAATCTAATATTCCTCTAGGATGTCTCCCATACAGTAACTCAAAAGAAGACAAGCCTGTGGAAGCCTGGTGCACCTTGCAAAAGACAAACAATAGGGGCCCTATAAGTTTGTGCCATTGCTTTGGATAGTTGTGGATAAATTTACGAAGCATCTGCATCAACATATGATTAAATCATTCTACCAAGTCATTGGTCTAGGTGTGGTTACCAAGGTGCGCAGGGGTTTTACCCATAATAGAACCCATATTTGTTGTAACACCTGGCTCATAAAGTTGGTGCCTTGGTCAGATTACCTCCTTAGGGAAACCTACCTGTGAAAATATGATTAACAACTCCTGTGCCAAACATGCAACTGTGACTGCTCTGAGAGGAACTGCTTCAGGAGATCAGGTGCCATAGTCTACTATGACCAAAATGGATGAGTGTCCTGTGGTAGATTTCTCTAATGGTCTAATGCTATCCATGGCTATGCAGATAAAAGGCTCCTCCATCAACAGCATAGGAATTAAAGGTACCTCTGGAGAGCCTTTGGCTTGAGCCTTCTGGCACTGTGGGCACAATACACAAAATCGTCGTACTTGTTCAATCACCCCAGGCCAAACAAAAAACAAAAAAAAACCACCATTGGGTTACCCTAAAGTTTTATCCCCCACCAAGTGTCTGGCGGCTGGAATATCATGAGTTAGCCACAATATCTCCTGACAGAGAGTCACAGGGACTAACCATTGGACCCTCACCTCTCCTGTGGATGGGATAGGGTGAATTCTGTACACCAGATCTCCCTTTCTTTTGAAATATACCCCTTGGACGCCATAATCCCCTAATCCTTCAGGGATGGCATGCTGTAAGGCAGGTGAGCATGGGGTCATTTTGTTGCCATAAAGTGACCTGGGCATGGGTTACCTGCCATAAGTCAGGTAAGAGTCTTTCCCTTCAGCCACTAAGATGACTTTCTGTGTTACTAAAGATCTTAAATGGGGCTAATCCTGTCCCAGGAGGGCTTCCTTACCCCACCCTCATTCTCTCAGGATGACCTCCTACCTCTACCTGGGCCCAGGCGGTTCCATAGGGTTTCACATAATAATAATAATAATAATAATAATAATAATAATTTATATACCTCCTCCTCTGGCTTTTCTTCGCAAACGAAGATTCAGGAAGGACTCATCCCGTGCTTTCTGCAAGTGCGCTGATGACTAAAAAGGCCACCCTTTGGTAATCCAATCAGGGCAGTTCACAACATTAAAAAACCATACAGTAAAACAATATACTCAATTCCCCCCCTTAAAAAGTTATTAAATCAATTACAAATTAAAACAACAAAAAAAATTGATAAAAACACATACCTACATTTGGCAATAACAGTAGGTCCCCAGCAATATTCAGTTCTATTAACAAAGGAGGTTGTGGGGACTCTCCTGAAGGGGGGGGGGTCCTGAGGCCAGGATAATCTATTCTGGAAAGGCCTGCTGGAAGAGATCCATCTTGACAGCCTTTTTGAAGCTGTCCAAAGATGTCAATTGACGGATCTCATCGGGCAGGCCGTTCCATAGTTTGGGGGCGACAACAGAAAAAGCCCTCTGGGAGGTAGCCAAAAGCCTCGACTTATGAGGCTGCAGCAAATTCCTCCCAGAGGACCGGAGTGTGCGGGGGGGGATTATAAGGGAGGAGACAGTCCCTGAGATAGCTTGGATCCAAGCCATTTAGGGCTTTAAAAGTGATAACCAACACCTTATACTGGGCCCGGAAACCAATAGGCAGCCAGTGGATGGAGCTCAAAACCGGAGTGATGTGCTTCCTCCTAGATGTTCCTGAAACAAGCCTGGTCACCATATTTTGTACTAACTGTAGTTTCTGAACCAAGCACAAGGGTAGCCCCATGTAAAGCGCATTGCAGAAGTCTAGGCGCGAGGTTACCAGCGCGTGAACGACGGTCTCGAGGTCCCTTGCTTCTAGAAAAGGGTGCAGCTTGCGTATCAGCTGAAGCTGATAACAGGCTCTCCTGACTGTTGCATTTACCTGATTTATCATTAGGAGTGACGAGTGAAGGAGCACACCCAGACTGCAAACACAGTCACTGGAGGAGAGTGTGACCCCATCCAGGACTGGAGGTTGCAACCCAATTCTTGGTTTCGGGGCCGCTACCGTGAGCACTTTTGTCTTGTCCGGATTCAGTTTCAATTTGTTTTTCCTCATCCAGCCCATTACCACCCGAAGACATTCATTGAGAGGAGAGATGTCATTGGAATTCGAGACCGACAAATGAGATACGGAGAAATAGATCTGAGTGTCATCAGCATACTGATAACACCCAGCTCCATAACTCCGAATAATCTCACCCAGCGGCTTCATATAGATGTTAAATAACATCGGAGACAGGATAGCTCCCTGTGGAACTCCCCAGGTGAGCTCTCTTTTGCTCGAACAACTGTCCCCGAGCAGCACTCTCTGGGACCTGCCCGAGAGGTAGGACCGGAACCACTGCAATGCAGTGCCTCCGATACCCAACCCCTTCAGGCAGTCCAAGAGGATGCCATGATCTATCATATCAAAAGCCACTGAGAGGTCTAAGAGCACCAACAGGGTCACATTACCCCTGCCGATGTTCAGACGCAGATCGTCGGTCAAGGCAACCATGGCAGTCTCAACCCCAAAGCCTGTCCTAAAGCCAATTAGAAATGGGTCTAGATAATCGGTTTCATCCAAGACAGCTTGGAGTTGAAGACCAACCGCCCTCTCGATCACCTTGCTCAGAAATGGCAATAAAGAAACAGGCGTGTAGTTACTCATAACCAGGGGGTCCAGGGAAGTTTTTTTCAGAAGCGGCCTAACAGCCGCTTCCTTCAGACAAGATGGAACATGTCCTTCCCTAAAGGAAGCATTGATGATATCCATGAGGAATCTCAATGCTTCCCCCCCCCCCGGACGGCCAGCCATGATGGGCAAGGGTCGAGAGGGCAAGTTGTTTTCCTCACCCTACCAAGCAGCTTGTCCACGTCCTCGGTACTCACAGATTGGAGCGGATCCAGAATAACTTCATCGACAGAGTCGCTGGACATCTCTCCTGTGGTTTCTGTTAAAACATTGGCAACTAAGTCGGCTCTTATCTGAGAGATTTTATCTGTGAAAAAGTTGTTAAACGCGTCACAGCAGGCCGATGTCGGGTTAAGTAAGGGATCCGGCACAGGAGGTACCTGTGTTAGCTCCCTCACCACCCGAAACAGCTCTGCTGGACGGGACTCTGCAGAGGTAATACGTGCAGAGGAGAAAGATCTCTGCACTGCACGTATTGCCTCCCGATAGGACCAAAGAAAGTTCCTATGCCGAGTTCTGTCAGATAAGAGTCAAGTTTTCTGCCACATGTGCTCTAGTCGTTGTCCAAACCGCTTCATTCTCCTAAGCTCTGGTGCGTACCATGGCTTACGGTTTGAAGCGGATTGACAAGGATGCTTGGGAGCGATCATGTCAATAGCCCTGGCAAGATCGGTGTTCCACATATTGACCAGAGCATCTACAGGGTCACCGGCATTCCCAACCATTAAACCCTCTAAGGTTTTCTGGAATCCATTTGGCTCCATTAGCCTTTGAGGGCAGACCAATCTAATGGGTCCACCATTAGACGGATGAGGCGGATACAAACTCTAAGTTCCGCCTTGACCAGGAAATGATCCGACCATGACAATGCAGAGGTATTTACAACCTCCACCCACGGATATTCTTGTTCCGTACTGAAGACTGCTTCGAGTGTATGACCTACACAATGTGTGGGCCTGACAACCAATTGGGATCGGCCCATGTTTGTCATGGTTTCCATGAACTCCCGAGCCGCGCCTGTTAGACTGGTCTCGAGCGGAATGTTGAAGTCCCCCAAAACTCAAAGTCTAGGGGACTCCAACAGCAGCTCCGAGACCAGTTGTGTCAGCTCGGTCAGGGAGTCTGCTAGACAACGGGGTGGTCAGTAGACTAGCAGAATCCCCAAACTATCCCTGGTCCTCAGCCTAAGGTGCATACACTCGAAGTGGACTGTGTTCCGAACAGGTATCCTGGTCAAGATCAGGCTATTCTTGTGAACCAGAGCAACTCCACACACCCCCGGCCACTTCCCCCACCTGCTCACTGACAGAGTACCCAGCTGGGAGGGCCTGCGCCCAGGTAACTGCGCTATCCTCTCCCATCCATCACCATGGATACAGCACACTAGTATTATTTCAGGGATAGAGCAGCACGGCGCCTCCCTAACCAGGGTCCGACTACACCCTGTGTCTACTAATGCCAACAGTTCCTTACGATTAACCCTCAGAGGTACAACCCATTCTCCAGAGGGATCCAAGCTTACCAGAGTGGCCTCCCAGGCATCTGACCAGAAGCATTCCATGCTGGGCAGTCCCAACAGACATGTCCCTCCATTCCACAAGTGAAGCAAGTTACAGGCTTTTGGGGCATCTCTCAGGCACTTGGGTTCTCTGGTCAACCAGAAATGGTGCTTACTCGAGGAGGCAGATTCCTGTTTTTGTCCGGGATGAGCCCTTTGAGCCTGCAATATGCTTACCTGGTTCCACTTTTGGCCTATTCCCAATTCACCCAGAGCCCGGTGAGGGTCTACAAAAGCAGGAGTTTCGAACTTCTGGACTCCACTTCTATGCTACTGTCTCTTCTGCTCCCACATACGCCTCCATTAGTGAAAAACTAAAGTACAGGGGAGGTTTCACTGTGAACAGTGCGAAATGGTTATTGAGGAAATATTACTGTATACAGACTAATATCTAATCTTAAAACTCAATAATACTCTCTCTCTTGACAAACAGGGAGTGGAAGGAAGTTACCATTGTGAATGCTTAATGAGAATCCTAGCATTGCATTGATAAAGGAAACGAAACATCAACTAGAATTTACCTCTGGAGGTTGTCTGCAATGCGTTCTGAAAAGTAATTGGAATATGTGGCTTACCCTATTCATCACTGTGCTATCTCATAATTTTGACATCTTGTTTGAAAGAGGATACTTCTCCTGTCTATTTGGAATGATAAAAGGAAAATGTCTACATACAAGTGGATGCGTCCCCAAATCCTTCAAATAAGCATTTATGGACATTGTGGACACTTTGGAATTTTCATCCTACATGTTCATATATATAAGGACTTGATCATATGTATGTACTAATGTAAATATTTAAATATTAAAACAGACTTTATTAAGAATCACAATATACACTGGAGATTTATAGAAAATTGTTTCTTTATTACTGAGTTTTCAGATTAGATATTAGAGTCTGTTTACAGTAATATTTCGTCCCTAACCATTTTGCTCCATTAGTGAAAAGGCGGCTTCTAAAGTTTTCAGCTGATGGCACCTAACCCAACTATGGGCTGTGACTGGCAGGGCCATTACATATTGCTTGATCATTACTACTTCCACCACTTTAGCCACTGAGAAGACTGCCGGTTTTAACCATCTGAGACTATTTGAATGAATCTTCTGGCCCAGAAACCTTGGATGAATCCATGGTTTCCACAGTTGCTCTCTTAAGCATCACTAATAAGTTTCTTTCAAAATGTTAAAAGTGGGTGCGCTGGTGGCACAGTGGTTAAATGTCAGTACTGCAGCCACAACATTATAAGTTTGATCCCAAGGGTTCCAAGGTTTCCTCAGCCTTCCATCCTTTCATAGGTCAGTAAAGTGACTACCAGGATTGTGGGGGCAATTAGCTAACACACATTGGAAACCGCTTAGTGCCTAGTACTCTATAAAGCAGTGTAGACATGTAAAATACTGTTGCTTAACAATTTGTAAGCCGCTCTGGAAGCTTTCATGGCTGAAGAGCGGGGTATAAATACTTAAATAAATAAATAAAATTCAGGATGGCTTCCTTCACCTTGGCATAATATTTGCCTCCTCAGGTGTTAGGGTATCTACAGCTTCTTGCACCGGTCCAGTTAGACAGAAGGTGTCAGGGCCCACTGCGATGTGGGCCACTTGGCAGCAGTTGCTATCCTCTTGGATGTATTCAGAAAGTCCTTGGGATCATCATGAGGTCCCATCTTTACTATTTTCACCGGTGCCTGCCCTACCACTGCACCCTTGGAGCCATCTGAAGAGACAGCCACCTGGTCCCACAGATGAGATTGAGTCAACTGCTGGGCTGCAAACAGTTGGTCCAGAAGTTGCCCTTGCTGTGTGGAGACTTGTTGCAACATTTGTTGTTCTTCCACTGTAAACCAGTGTTCAGGTAGGGCAGCAGGAGCCCCACCTCCAGGCGTCGTGACCACATTCTCCTTCACTTCAAGTAGCAGAGAGCAAATGAGTGAGTCCTCACCCCTCAGTTGCTCTTGGTGGGCAGTCCAGTGCTGGGCTTCGGCCACCACTTCCCTCACTTTATATAGGGTAAGGAGGCCCTCCGTCTGATTTATCATCCTCGCCAACCAGCGTTGAACTGTGAATCTCTCTCTCTCCCTCACACACACACACACCAACCTTTTGTGCTACTCATTTCCTTCCTCTAATTTCTTGCCTACCTTCTTTATTTTGCCAAAGTGCATTGGTTCAGAAGGAGGAAATGTCTCCTTATGCCTATGTCATTATTAGTATTGACCTATGAAATTTTACACATACATACCCTCATGTTTCCCCTTTACAGGCCTACTTCTTTGTCCTTCTTCCCTTTTGTGTCTTGTGTTCTATAGATTGTAAAATGGTGGATAGACTTTGGGTATGTTTTAATGTTCTTTGGAAGTTGTTGTGGGGAGGGTATAGTTCAGTTGAAGAGCAGAGTAAAAGTGCTTAAAATCAAGCATTGGCTCCCACCTCACCCAACTTTATATTTTCATGCTTCACCTGGTGCAGAAGAATTAAGCATCTTTTTAAACACTTGTGTCTCAATTTATTGTCAGGGAAAATAGATTTTGTGATCAGGAGTCTGTCTCCCCCTCCCTGAGTAATTTTTCCACCAGACCTCATCAGGCGCCGGCTTGGTTATCAGAAGCTCATAAATCTGTCTACTTGTGTTATTCTGTTTTGGGAGTTAAGAGTTAGAATCTAAACTCTTTCATTTTCAATAGAAAGGTTGAATGTTTGAAAAAATATATAACTGGGAGGAGTTTTGAAGCAAGAAGAGCTTCAAATCTGTGTGTGCCTCTCTTGCTTTGAGCAAACCTTTTGTTTAGCTCCTGAGAAGATTTGGAGCACATAGAAAACATGGCTAAATGTTTTCTGTTACTATTTTCTTCTTATTCATTTGTTACTAATAAAAAGCCTTAAAAGGATTTTGGCATGGACTGATCTTTTGCACCAAAGGAGTACTTGCTTTGCTCACAAGGCACGCGTTTCTTTGCTGCATGTGTTCCTGTTCGGATGAACAGGGAGTGACTGCACTCTGCACATTCCCACAACATTGATCTCTGGTAAAAACACACACAATTTGAAGCCAAGTAAGAGAATATACATCTTATTCTAGTTATTACAGACATTTGCTAGCTTATAGCCAATCTTGAATCATTATATTCCTTCAAACTAAAATAAAATTAAAATTAAAAAGAAGCTGCAGTAGTAACACCCAGAGTTCGATTACACGACAGGAATTGTTCCGCAAATTTGCGCTATAGCGCAATTTCGATATTGTGTCACATAGTTTACACAGCATTTATCCCTGTATCTATATATCGTGCGAAGACAGTTTACACTAGAATATATACCGAGTTCAGAAATGTACCGACATAGATCATTGCGCTCTTTTCCAGTTCCCACTGGCAATTGTGGCGCTGTGGTCATCCTGTCAATCAACCACACATACCTGCATCTCTCTACATACTTCTTTTTGGGTTTTCCGCCATTGGGATTCCTATTGGCCAATTTGTGTTCTTTCTTGAGGCTATCTAATTGGCCTGAGAATCTCACCATTGTTTGATCACCTTCATTCGGGCACTACAATGGAGGGTGATACGATGGAGCCGGTTGCAATTATCACATCCTGCTTATTCCTGTTTACTCTCATATGGTCTATTATGAGGGCGATAGAGATGAATTATCGCCTATACCGCTTCAGAAAGGGTAGGTGGAGGAGCACTCTGATGAGATCAATTTATGGATCCGGCGCAGCAGATTGGAGGAGAAGACGCTTTGCTGCTGCCAATAACATGCTTGCTACATCTCAGATTGTCCCATCTATGCATCCAGAGATGTTAAACAGAGCACGCAGGAACAGAATATTTTGGGAATATCCAAAATTGAGGGAGTGGTGGGAAAAGTTCGTGATGATGGTGTGGACACAGTTATTGGCTGGAGCGGCAAGGTTCACAATGCGCACATGTTGCTTAATTCAATATTTTTTGAAGCAATGGAGGCTGAAATCTATGTTCCTCATAACCAACCATAAGAATAAACGGTGTCCAGATTTCTCCTTTGGTGCTTGGGGACGGTGCATACCCAATCAGGAAATGGCTTATGACTCCTTACAGGGGCGCAAGATTAACTCCAAAACAAGTTCTACACAACAAATATCATAATAAAGTTAGAAATTGTATAGAACGAAGTTTTGGTCATCTCAAGGCTCATTGGAGGGCATTAAAGGTACCCCTTGAGGTGGCGGAGTAAAACATATGTTCCGTAATTGCCACATGTGTTATTCTGCACAACTACTGTGAAACAAAAGGAGAAATATTTAACCCAGACCGGTATAGGTCAAAACAGTACGTACTGCACACTCTCGGCGCACCACTGGTAAATTTGGAGGCCAAAAAGAAAGAAGAGGGAGAAACTGTGCGCGATGCAATGGCTAATTATTTCTGGGAATATAGGCACAGGTAGATTGTACAGTTTATAAAGTACAGTTCTAAAAATGATAGCATGTGATGTCGTTACTTTTAAATGCATATGTGGGTTCTTCTGTATGGCTTACATGTGTGATTATAAATAAAGCTATCCATACTGCCATTCAATGTGCAACCGTTTCTAACAATACACTTTTATGACCTACGATTGCAGTAAGTGCTCATTTTAGAGAAATAAGAACAAGCGGCAATAGATTTGTAGCAGATTGAGCAAGCATGTCTTGGCTTTCCGGCATTGTATATAGAAATATGTATCAATACACCAACCCTGTACAAAGTAACCAATGGGTAGGGTACAGGCGATTGGCAACTTTTAAATTTTAAAAAACCCAACGTGTAAGGAGCCGGGACTAAACAAACCGCTGGAAGAAAGGATTTTTGCCATTGCGGTTTTGTTGCCAGTGCTAGCATGGCTGCTCACAGAATGGAGGCAAGGCAGATCACCTATTGGAGGTCCCAGGAGACCATTTTTCTCCTAGAGCACCTTGTCCAACAGGAGGGGTGTCCTAGGAGAATAATGCACTTCTCCAATAGAGTGAACCGCCACTTCTTTGCAGCAGCGGTGGCCAGCCTGCTACAACCGATAGAAGGCAGGCTACAACCAATCAGCACAGCAGTGCCAATCGAAGTTTAAAATTTCAAAGGCCAAGTTTTTGAGAGCTAGGAGGCATACGATGGTAGCCCACCGCCACGGCGCTGGCCCCCTTTTTATCCACAGATGGACGATCTGTGGGTAACTAGGGGGCACCCACACTGGAGAAATTGCTGGCCGGCAGGTAAGTTTTAAAAAAGAGCAACCATAGCTCTTCGGTTTTGTTTTAAAAGCCGCTGGTATTTTTAACCTTTAGTGAACATGTTTTTAAAGGTATGCGTGGACATGCACACCGGGCGGCACAAGTGGCAGACTCATCGTCAGACGAGTCTGTCCATGCCCCTGAAGGTGCATGTGCATGCACACGTATTAGAAGACATACATGCAAAGGTAGCAATGCAATCCATACATTGCCACTGTAGCCTGTGCTTGAATAAATTGAGTCACACTGTTTCAGCCTATACTGATGTACAAAATGCTGCCTGCCACTGACTTTTTTGCCTTCTGTTTGTTATTTTCACAGAACAAGCTCCTGCCACAGAAGTGCCTGCTGCACCACACCCTTTGCATTTTCTCCAGGATGAGGAAGGGCAGATGCTCATTGCAGCAATAACAGATGCTGTTAGTATGTACATAATCAAATGATTTGCCTTCTCACCTTATGATGTTCAGGGAGAATGTCTGCAAACTTCTACACATAGCATTTATTACAATTTCAGAAATGTTCATCAAATACCTTGCCCATGCATATTGGAAGTTGTATATATTTCTGCGCACTACATGTTTCAAATTTACTAGATTGCTATTCTACATATGTATTATGGCTTTTTTGGATTTAGATACTAAAAAAGAATGCAAATTGATTTTGTTAACTGTCATAAAGCTAAATTAATGTCCGTATGTCCTTATTTTACACAACTGTTATACACTAATGTTTTCCACTTTTCCTATTCCCTTAACAGCAAACCGCCTGGAGCCAAGGTTTGCCGCCATAGAAGAGAGGCTCCTCAACGCTGACCTTTAATTTTGTGATGTTTTATTTAATTTTTTGTATGAATGATTGCTTTATTTATTATTTTTCTTTTGCAAAAACTGCAGTTTTTGGTGATGTAACCAATTTATTTTGTAATTTTTTGTACATGTATTACCTTATCTGTAAATAGTGTAAATAGAGAACCAATATATATATATAATAATACAATATTTCATCACTCAAACTTACTTTGCTGTGTATTGTATTACCATTTTAGCTTTGTATTCTAATTAACAATTGCATTTGCACATTAGCTGGATGGGAAGTTGGGTAACAGTACACAAACATTTCAAATGATTTACCTGAAAAATCACTTGAATGTCTACATACCAATTCACATGTTCGTGTATAAGAGTTAAAACAATTATCAGCAGAGTTAGACTCATGCTTCCAAAATACTCTTGTTGCTGCAATTCTGCTCAATCAGCAGAAGCAATGAGGTAGACAGCAACTATAGGTATAGCAGGGTAAATAGGACTTGGCTTTGAGCATTAAAGGCTCATTACCTCTTTTTTTTTTTCCTAGAAGGTCTGGACTTAATCAATGGAACACTTGCATTACTGCCATGGCCAACCACAGCAGTACTGCCACTGGGTATTGCAGACTGGCTCTGTGAACTGGGTACTATGTCTGGCTGTGACACTGCCTTCTTCCTAACAACCCTACGCACCACTGGTGGCCTAGATGCCATTGCAGCTAAATATTGGACCATTTCTGATAGCAAGGATGTTTGCTTATCAAGGTTACTTTCCAAAAATTTGCTGGTGTGTTCATGCATTAAATCTTCTACTTTCTGCCTTTCCTCATGCGCTCTCTCAATTCTTCTCTAATCTTGCTTCCTCTCTCTCCGACAAACTATCCATGTGAGAGAGCATCCGATCCATGAGCTTAGAGGAATGGAGCATTAATTGTGTGTTGTCAGATGGTTTCTGCTCTTCCCTTCTTTTATTTATGGCAAGTCTCTCTCCTGGTGTCAGTGAAGCCAAGGGGGTTGAGAAGGAAGCCACTGCAAATGTAAAGAAGCAAAGTAGATGTTAGATTAAAAAACATAGCATCTCGGATTGGCCTTTTTAGTCATCAGCGCGCTTGCAGAAAGCGCGGGATGAGTTCCTCTGTTCCTTCCCTCCCTCCTTTGCACACTCTGGTGATGAGGCTGGCAATGAGACCACGCTGACATCACTCTCGGATGGGGAGCAGTGCCTGTGTTGCCACCCCGCTGTCCTCGCCGATTGTGAAGGCTCGTCGGCCTTGCCCAGAGGTTGTGCCCAGCAGCAACGCTGAATCTTCGTTTGTGAAGAAAAGCCAGAGAGAGAGAGAGAGAGAGAGAGCATATAATGGGATTGAGTATTCACGGATTTGGGTATTCATGGGGGTCCTGGAACCAAACCCCAGTGAATATGAAGGGACAACTGTATTTCTGTTAAATACAGTGAGACCTCAGTATCCCCTGCTGGGGTTTGGTTCCAGGACCCCGTGGATACCAAAATAAATGGTTGCTCAAGTCCCATTATATACAATGGTGTAGTAAAATGGTGTCCCTTATATAACATGGCAAAATCAAGGTTTGCGTTTTGGCATTTAAAAATACACATTTTCAAGCTGTGGATACTTATATCCATGGATGCAGGATCCGCGGATATGGAGGAACAACTGTATAAGGGAAGGAAGTACTCTTTTCCTTATGCTATTACATCTATTCTAATGAGATCATTTCCACAGAAAGGTTTCGAATGTGTTTGAATATTACCCCTAAAGCAAAGGTAGTAATTCCCAAAAACACTGCACAGGAAAACAACTTCCCCGTCCACAGATTGTGTATTTTGAACAGTAGGTTAAAAAAAAATAAGAGTAAGGCGAGCCCATTTTTAATCCACAGAATCATCAGCCTCTATTTTTATTTCTTTATCTATTGCATTTATCTATTGAATTAAAATCTTTCTCTCCTGGTCCTACATCACAAGGTCTCAGGAGGTTCTACGATTAAAACCAAGAGAAACGGGACAAAACAGTTTAAAAGAATAAAAATAATCGAAAGAGAGATAAACGCATCCAAGGCCACAAGATGTTCAAAGTGGGCGTGGCCTCTCTTACCAGGCGCCTGGCTCGGCCTCAGTCACGTGACGGGAAGCGGAAACCCCTCCCTCAAAAATCCCCCACCTGTCAGCGGGAGGAAAGCGGTGTTACATCGAAAGGGGTCCGCTGGAAACAGCCGCTCTCCTTCTTTCCTTAAGCACAACGAAGATGGAGGGCTGAGGAAGGAAAGGGAGAAGCCGGGGAAGGAGGAGGCGGAGGCGGCCGGGTGAGGCCAAGGAGCTCCAGCAGCAGCAGCAGAAGAGCGGAGTCCCAGGGAGGGAGGGAGGGGGGCCCTCCCCCTCGCCGACCGGTCCTCCCTCCTCCTCCTCCTGGGCCGCCTTTCCCTCCGGAGGAGCCCCGTGGAGCCCCCCAACCTCCCTCCCGCCTCCTCCGCCTCCTGAGTTGCCCCATCCAGCGTCCACCCCGCGGGGTCTCCCTCCGCCTAGGCGCCCCCTTCCCTTCCCGAGGGGTCTTCCCGGGGGTCTCCTCTGGCGGGGGGCAGGAGTGGGTCTGGAGGGCTCCTTATGGGGGCAGGAGGTCGAGGGGTGTCTGTGGGGGGCTCCTTATAGGGGGAGGGGAGCTATTAGTGCCCTCCTGCCCCCCCCCCGTTAAAGAGGGCGACCCCCAGGCAGCTGATCCGGGGAGGTGGGGGTCCTGCCTGGGCTCTTCTTCCCTTCATCTTTCCTGCCAGGGAGGGGAAAGGGGGAGAGACCAGGTTGGGAGGATTTCCACCACAGGAGCCCAAAGGACCCGCCTCGGAGTGACATTTTCTGTATGTGGCAACATGACACAGACCCTCCTTTCACACGCCCCTATTCTTTCCACAGATGCTTACTTGACTGGACATCTCTCCGTTCTCCTTTAGGTGGCTGTATGGCTAAAAGTTGGTGGTAAGTTTGTGGGGTGGGCTTGGAGGCGGCACGAGGGCTCCTTATATGTTGTGGGGGAGATAATATTCTGCTCCTCTCTATAGATAATAATAATAATAATAATAATAAAATTTATTTATACCCCGCCCCTCTGCTAAAACAATCGGGGCGGCTTCCAACAATTAAAACATTATAATAATGACTAAAAACACCACCCACCCCCACCCTCCCACATAAAAAGACATTAAACACAATAAGATTAAAACCTTCTAGCTAAAAAAACACATTAAAAACAAATATATACGTAACTTTTAAAAAGCCAGGAGACTGAGTTCCTGAGTCCGGGATCTAATCAGGAAAGGCCTGCCGAAAGAGATCCGTCTTTAGTGCTTTTTTAAAGCTACTCAAGCTCGTCAGCTGACGGATCTCATTCGGCAGGCCATTCCACAATTTGGGGGCGATTACCGAAAAGGCCCTCTGGGAGGTTGCAGACAGCCTAGATTTTTGTGGCTGAAGCAGATTCCTCCCAGAGGACCGGAGTATGCGGGGAGGATTGTATGGGAGGAGGCGGTTCCGGAGATAAGTTGGACCCAAGCCATTTAGGGCTTTAAAGGTAATAACCAACACCTTATACTGGGCCCGGAAACTGATAGGCAGCCAGTGGAGAGATTTTAGTATTGGAGTTATATGATCTCTCCGAGATGTTCCTGAGACCACTCTAGCTGCCATATTTTGTACCAACTGAAGTTTCCGGACCAAGCACGAGGGTAGCCCCATGTAGAGCGCATTGCAGAAATCTAGACGAGAGGTTACCAGCGCGTGCACCACAGTCTCAAGGTCCCTTACTTCCAGGAAAGGGCACAGCTGGCGTATCAGCCGAAGCTGATAACAAGCACTCCTGACCGTCGCATTCACTTGACTCGTCATCTGAAGCGATGAATCAAGGAGCACCCCCAGACTGCGAACACAGTCCTTAACGGAGAGCGTGACCCCGTCCAGGACTGGAGGTTGCAACTCAACTCCTGGTTTCGGGGCCGCTACCTTGAGCACCTCCGTTTTGTCTGGATTTAATCTCAATCTGTTTTTCCTCATCCAGCCCATTACAGCTTTAAGACAGTCATTAAGAGGAGAGATGCCATAATGTAATTGTGTTTTAACTTACTTAGTGATGCTAGCTTTTAGGATCATCTATTAATTTTTGTAAACCTTCTTGAGCCTTTTGAGGATTTGGAGAAAGTCAGTGTAAATAAATAAACAGAAAATGACAGTAATGTCATCTATGTTTACAATAAGGGAAAACATTGTGGTCATTAGCTATGCCTAGGTTTCATTTGCACAAGTGCTGAGTTGATTTTGTTTTGTTTTGAATAACTGGATAATGAATAATTTAAGATTTCTTGAACAAAGTGAAAGTTTTCATTGAAACAAATGTCAAGGTAGTTTTGTGTAACAGAGACTTGTAGAGAATGGGGCATTGCTGGAAGGAATCATGGGGGCCGTGTGGGTGGGGGCTTTGGGTGAGGGATGGATATGAAATGGCTGAGAGAGAGAAGGCGGGACTGGGGAATGGAGAGACAGAAACAGGAGAAAGAGGATAATGCCACCTTTTCTTACCCTCAAGTATGTAAAAGAGGCCTTGCTTGGTGTCTCTGAGGTGGAAAAGCCTCCCCAACTCTCTGGTCTATTTTGCTCATTCACCTGCCTTTCCTTCAGGGAGGAAACCTAAGTGTTTGCAGGTATGTTCCATGTTTCTTCTTGCCAGTATAATACACTAAACTGTAACACAGCAATGTCTCGGCTTTACAGACTTTTGGAGCAGAGCTTGTTCAAGTGTTCTTTATCCTAAGACAAAAGAGGGCAGAGGAGTACTTTGCAACCCATTGGCTGCTTCATTGGACACAGGTTCAAAGATGGAGAAACCTGACTCAGCTGGACCTGGAGCAGGAGGAGGCTGTGATGACATCAGTGCTGAGAGCAGTGGGGAATTCTGGGAAAGAACTGTGCAGAAGATCCTGGGTGAGAAGACTCTCAGCTCAGATGTACAGCATTGGCGCTTCAGGCAGTTCTCCTACCAAGAAGCCGAGGGGCCCCGAGAAGTTTGGAAAGTCCTCTGTGATCTCTGCCACCAGTGGCTGAAGCCAAAGGAAAAGAGCAAAGATCAGATCCTCGACCTAGTGGTCCTGGAGCAGTTCCTGAGCATCCTTCCCCAGGAGATGGAGAACTGGGTCAGGGAATGTGGGGCCGAGACCTGTTCCCAAGCTGTGGCTCTGGCGGAAGGTTTTCTCCTGAGTCAGGCAGAGAACAAGAAACAGGAAGAACAGGTGAGAGCATTTCCTCTTAATGTCTCTAAAGCTGCGGTGGATGGTTGAATGAATGTATATCCTGCCTTTCTCCCAAGATGGGATACAATTTGGGGAATAATCAGGACTTACTCCCTCTGTGCTCTTCCCAGCCGCTCTGCCCCTACTGCCGCCACCCCCATAGCCAGTGCCAACTCTGTTACTCTTCTGCTCCAATTTAGTGCTGCCAGAAGTGGCATCGAAAGTGAGGCATGGACGTTGTTTTGAAGTGGACTCTCCCTCTGAAATGGAGAATGGTTCTTTTTTAAAAATAAGGTCCATCTTCCCTCTGTCCTGTGCTTTCAAAAGAAGGTCCAGATATTTTTGCTGCCACTGCTACGCAACCAGATTTTTCGGTGCGGTGATTCCAGTGGTAGTGTGTGGCCTCCAATGGGTTCAGAGGTGGAAAGTGCTCAACATCCACACCCAAAAGTCTTACACCCCCACTTAGAGGAGTTAAAGATGTTGCAATTGCTAATCTTTTTCTTTCTTTCTTTTTTTTTTGTGATGCTTGTGCACACCAGTCTCAAACCTCACAATTTTAAAATAATTTTCTAATGCTTTTCCATACTTAATTGGAAGTCTTCCTGCTCTTTCAGGCTCAAAATCTCTGTGTGAAAGTTCAACCTGATTTCCCTTCTTCAGTGGATTCTTCATCAGACACCAGCCAGAGTCCCCATCAGAGGGAGCTGAAGCAGGAGGTTGAGGGAGGTGCCTTCTTGCAAGGTAAGGATGAACCCTGTCTGTCTGTCTGTCTGTGTGCCTTCAATTCACCTGGTGTGATGAACTCCGTTAACACTTACTCACACGTACAACAGGCATCGATTAAGGTTGTGTTATTGTCAGGATATAGATGCATATGGTAACACTGCATAGACAGTTCTGAGGCTTTGGTGGCAAAGTCCCTTAGTTAATACATTCTGCCAGTTTCAGTTTCTCCCCCCACCCCAAACTGGTCATTATAGTTATCTATGCTTATGTAAACCTTCTTAAACATTCCGAAGCAGCCAGTGATCTTAGCAGGCCGGGGAGCCATCTCTCCAGCACATACAAGCCCCAGTTCCCAGAATGCCTTCTATTCATGTCAGGTCACTGATGTAATGAGATACAGACCTAGTCATGCTAACTACTGCATATCCCAACTACCTAAGCACGAAACAGTGAACAGCTGATTAAACAGCATTCTAAATAGCAAACAGCACCAGCAACCTGACAACTGGTGACTTATAGCAATCCCATGAATTTCCTATGGTTTTCTTATACAAGGAATCCTTGAAGGTGGTTTTGCCGGTTCCTTTCTCTGAAACATAGAGTACAGCACATGGGATTCATTGGCGATCTCCCATCCCAGTATTAACCAGGGCTGACCTTGCTTAGCTTTGGAAATCAGACGGTGCCTTTAGGGAATTTAGACAAACCTAGAGAACGATCTCTGGGTATAATTGTCTTTGTGTCTTATGTTTGCCTAACCTCCTCTCTGGTAATTGGTTGGGCACTTTTTGCCTGGTGCGGTACATCCATATTGATTTGAGATTGTAAAAGCAGAGATACCCAGACAGTGTCATTGGGTCCTGGAAATGCGCATCTAGGTGTGTGTTCAGTTACAAAGTTTTGGCACTCAACACATGGGTTGAATATCTCAATACATGCAAAATAGTTCCTTACTGGACACAACTCAAAGTGCTGGTTATGTCCAACCAAACCCTCTGTGGTTGAGGACCAGGCTATTCCAAATTTGAAGATCTCATGCGACAACTTTCTCTCAGTCCCAACACCTTCACAGGTAGATAGAGAGGGACCTTCCTTGGTGGCTGCTCCCATCCTGTGGAACTCCCCACCACCGGAGACTAGGCTGGCCCCCTCCTTGATTAAAACAATAGGCAAATATATTAGTATTGGCCAGTTTATACCACTACAGGTTTCTATCAGTTGAGTCGAAAGCTGCTGCTAAATCAATAAAGGCAATAAATAACTGGTAGGACCAGCAGTTCCTTGTTGGGCTGAAAAATATAAAAAGTCAAACAAGGATCAATCGTGCTCTGCCCTTTCCTAAATCCATCCTATTCAGGGTGAATGAGATGATTCGTAGATTCCCAATCCCCCAATTTGTTTAACATATATTTACTGTATAACCTAGAGCCAATATCCAAAAGGCTACTAGGCCAATAATTACTAGGATATTGCATATCATCCTTCTTATATATAGGAACAACTACACTCTGTTTCCAGCCTACTGGGGTTATACCTGTGTTGTTGGTTTGGGTAAACACTTTGGCTAATTTTCCCCCTGAAAATAATTGAAGGAATATATATAAGGTAACACGGGTCGAAACAAATAATTGATGTACTTTTCCTTTGTTAATTTTATAGATTAATAATTTTCATCTTTGTTTGTTTACTCAAAGTCAAGTGTGATGACATTTATCTTAGAAGTTCTAGCTATGACACTGGGGAGCCTAAAGAATAGAATGTGGAAATAGAAAGTTCATGGTATCTTCCTATTGTATTTAATAAACCCATTGTTATTGTTGTTTTAAACCTGTCTCTGGCTGGCTGTCAAGCTGAATTGGAGTCAGGCCACACCTACCAAAACTAAAAACCAACACAGTTACACAACCACAAAGTCCCCATTTAAAGGGGTCATCCTGAGGCCCAGCAACCTAATCCACAAAGGGGGAACAAGGGCAGCATGAGTGGCAGGATGTCTGTGGGCTTGGGATTTGGGGACCAGGCTGGGTCAAGGGACCTGTCGCACTGTTTGATCAGCTTCCCCCCTCCTTGATCTCTCCCACAGGGTCTGGAATGACACCACCACCAAGTGCTCAGTCGCCTTTCCTTCTTTGCTATGGAGTGGAACCAGTTCAGGTAAGGCGAAGGGTTCCTGGGAGAAGAAGACAGGAGCAACCTGGCTCTCCGGATCTGGGCTTCTATTCCTGGTAGCACTAGCTGAGAATTTTGTTTTAAATTTGCTTTGGATTTTTTAAAATGACCATATTTTAAAATATGAATGTGGGAGGTAGCTAAACTAATAGTTCACCCACCTGGGTCTGGGGTTTGAGCACTTAGCTCTTAAAAGGCTAGGTTGGAACCTGTGTGTTCTGCCAATTTAGTCCTGAATTTGAACCACTGTCCTTATTCTGTTATTTTTTTTCTTGACTAAGGAAGAAAGGGGAATTCATAGATCTTCCAATCATTCCTCCTTGGACCCAAACAAGTGTCTCTCCTGTTTGCTCCTGGCAAAGCAAAGAGCCTAAAGAAGTCCCTGTGGCCCAGACCAAAAACCCATCTAATACAACATTCTCTTTGTTGCTGTTGTTTTCATTATACTTGTTTATATCTGCCTTGTCCCTTGTTTGGGACTCAAAGCAAGCTCCAAACAGATTAAAAAACACATTGGTCAAAATTCATGAAATACAAAAGTTAAAACGAAGTTAAACCATCAAATTTTAAAAAAAACAGTTAAAGCATAAAGTATTAAACACAAACATGCAACTCCAGCACAACAAATACAAAAATCCAGAACATTGTTTAGGTGGAATGGGCCTTATACTCTCCCTCTCTCTCTCTGGCTTTTCTTCGCAAACGAAGATTCAGGAAGGACTCATCCCGCGCTTTCTGCAAGCGCGCTGATGACTAAAAAGGCCAATCCGAGATAAACAAGTCCGGTTGCAAAAAGCACAGCAGAAGGTCTCCTTGGGTGATGTTTTTGGGTTGTGATTCTTTCTGCGTTGTCGTTTCTCTTCAAGACTTGTTCGTCGTGAGTTCTCAAATAAGGCTGCAGCATTGTGGATAGTGCGTCTCCATGCCTCCCGATGTGAGGCCAGGGCGGACCACTGTTGGTGATCAATTTGGCCAAGCCTGAGATGTTGTTTCAGGGAGTCTTTGTATCGCTTTTTTGGAGCGCCTCTCTTACGCTGACCCATGGCGAGTTCACCGTAGAGTAGTATACACTCAATCATCACATGCCTCTTGAAACAGAAAAGATTTTTCTTGTCTGGAAAAAAGAAGGTAAGGAGGGTGGCAATCTGACTTCTCTGGAAAGGAACTCCAGAGCTTGGGGGCAGCCACTGAGAAGGCCCTCTCCCGTGTTCCCACCAGATTTACCTGTGATGATGGTGGGATTGCGAAAAGAGCCCCCTGAGCAGATCTCAAAATAGGGGAAGTTCACATGAAAGAGTACAGGCCTACCAATAACCTTGACCTGAGCTGCATAGGGCTTTATAGGTCAAAACCAGCATTTTTAATTGTTTCCAGAAATGGTTTGGCAGCCAGTGGAGCTGTTGCAAGAAGGGAGTTGTGTGTGCCCTGTTGGCAATCTGGCTGCAATTCTTTGGACCAGTTGAACACGCTTCAAAGGCAAACCCATGTAGAGAGCATTACAGTCTTCCAACTGGCATATAAGTAAAGCATGTGTCAGTTCAGGCATGGTTCCCACTGTGACCAACCAGAAACCTCTTGGAAGCTTACAACCCAGGCCTAGAAGCAGTAGTCCATTCCCAATTTTCTTCCTCAGTAGCAGGTATTCGGAGGTGTGGTGCCTCTCCTTATGGACCAATCAAATAGCCAGCATGAATGCTTCTTACACGTTGTTCCTTGATAGCTTTTATGTGAGCCATGAGCAGGATATGTTTTTCCTTCAGCGTCTAGTGACCTTTGAGGATGTGGCTGTCCATTTCTCTCTGGAGGAGTGGATTCTTCTGGATCCTGATCAGAGAGCTCTGCATGCCGAGATCATGGAGGAGACCTATGGGATCGTGGCCTCTCTTGGTAAGGCTCCCTGATTGATGGGAATTTCTACTTCAAAAGGCAAGAATCACAAGACACCATAACAGTTTCTGAGAGGGACCCAACTGTAGCTATGAGGGCTCCCTCGTTCGCACATCAAAGTGCTGAAAGCGCTGTTCTGTTGGTAAATGTCATGAACCAAGAAATCATCACTTCCTTGCACCTCAGACTCTTCTCACTGCTTCAGTTTGTATAAATTAAGTAGGACTTAAATTAGGAGGAAGTTAGTTGATTAAATAAACTTCACAAATTTAGGATATAAACAATACATAAGTAATCAAAACAGTATCTCCCATGAGACCTTTCAATAACAAGCTAACAATGGGAGGAATAAATCCTTTAAAAGGCAGATAGGGGAAATGGCTCATAGTCTCAGATGTCGCTATATGGATGCACAGAGCATGGGAAATAAACAGGATGAACTTGAACTCTTAGCACAGCAAAACAAATATGACATCATAGGCATCATTGAAACCTGGTTGGATGAGTCTCATGATTGGAATGTACTAATAGAGGGGTATAGCCTATTTCAGAAAAATAGACCAAACAGGAAGGGTAGTGGAGTAGCCTTATATGTTAAGGATGTGTACACCTGTGAGCAGATCCATGACTTAAATCCTGGGAGCCAGGTTGACAGCATCTGGGAAAAAATTAGGGGAGAGAGAAACAGCAGGGATGTCATTCTGGGGGTCTACTACAGTCCTCCAAGCCAAACCAAGGACTTGGACGATGCCTTCCTGGAACAGATGACCACACATTCAGAAAATAGAGATGTAGTAGTAATAATGGGGAATTTCAACTATCCTGATATTTGTTGGAAGTCCAACTCTACCAAAAATGTAAAAGTCCAATGAATTCCTCACTTGCTTTGCAGACAATTTCATTGTTCAGAAGGTGGAAAAGGCAACAAGGGAATCAGGTATTTTAGATCTGATCCTAACCAATGGGGATGACTTGGTTAATGGTGCGGAAGTGGCAGGATCCTTAGGAGGGAGTGACCATGTTCTCCTGGAGTTTGTGATACAGAGGAAAGGGGAAGCCAAGCATTGTCAGACATGCATTCTAGATTATAAGAAAGCTGATTTCAGAAAACTTAGGGAATTACTGGGGTGATCCCATGGTCAGAACTACTAAAAGATAAAGGTGTTCATGAAGGATGGGAGTTTTTCTAAAAAGTGAAATATTGAAGGCACAACTTCAAACAGTTCCAATGAGGAGGAAAAAGGGGAGGTGCCTAAAGAAACCAGAATGGATGTTGAAAGAACTCTCAACTGAGCCAATCCACTTCTGCCCAGTGCTTTTACTTCTCTCCATCTTCACAGGGAAAAATAAGACAGTGAAAAACAGGTATTTAATAGCTTTTCTTTTAGCAGCAGCTAGAGCTACTATAGCGGCCGCCTGGAAAACAGGGCACATCCTTATAGAAGATTGGTGGCGCAGGGTGTAGGACCAATGGCTCTACGAAAAACTAACAGACAAAATGAACACACAAAGTGGTCAAACACCAAAGCACTCTTTTAGCGAGAAATGTTTTCAATTTATTGAATATATAAACACACAAACACCACTTGTGAAACCACCTTCCACACATTTAAACCTCTGGGTGGACATACAGGACTTACCGAACTAACCCAGAAATCTAAGTTTATCTTACTCTCTTGTGAAGACAACATCCATATGATAAATATACACTTGATGTTTCCCTATGACATGGTAGAGAATAAGTTACAATTTATGACCCTAGACAATGTTTGATGTTTGTTACATGCCTGATTGTTTGTATTTTTTGTTCTGAAAACCCAATAAACATTAATTAAAAAAAAAAAGAACTGGCAGATGTAATCTCAGAACCATTGCCAATAATCTTTCAGAATTCCTGGAGAACTGGAGAGGTCCCAGCAGACTGGAGGAGGGCAAATGTTGTCCCCATCTTTAAAAAGGGAGGGAAAGAAGATCCAAATAATTACCTCCCAGTCAGCCTCACATCAATACTAGGAAAGATTCTAGAGCACATCATTAAACAGACAGTCTGTAACAATTTAAAAAGGAATGCCATGATCACAAAACGTCAACAGGGATTTCTCAGAAACAAGTCATGCCAAACTAATCTCATCTCCTTTTTTGATAGAGTTACAGACTTGATAGATGAACAGAATGCTGTGGCTGTAGTATATCTTGATTTCAGTAAGTTAGTAAAAAAGTTAGTAACCTGTGGGCTAGACAATGCAACTGTTAGGTGGATTTGTAATTGGTTGACTGACTGAACCCAAAGGGTAGTCACCAATCTCTCCTCTTCTTCATGGAGAGAAGTGACCAGTGGGGTGCCACAGGGTTCTGTCCTGGGCCCAGTGCTATTCAACATAGAATCATAGAATTCTAGAGATGGAAGAGACCGCAAGGGCCATCCAGTCCAACCCCCTGCTACGCAGAAAATCATGATCAAAGCATCCCTGACAGATGGCCATCCAGCCTCTGTTTAAAGACCTCCAAGGAAGGCGACCCCACCACACTCCGAGGGAGTGTGTTCCACTGCCGAACAGCTCTTACTGTCAGAAAGTTCCTCCTAATGTTGAGGTGGAATCTCTGTTCCTGGAGCTTGCATCCATTGCTCCGTGTTCCAGTCTCTGGAGCAGCAGAAAACAAGCTTTCTCCATCCTCAATGTGACACCCCTTCAAGTACTTAAACAGGGCTATCATATCGCCCCTTAACCATCTTTTTTCCAGGCTAAACATACCCAGCTCCCTAAGTCTTTCCTCATAAGGCATGGTTTCCAGACCTTTCATCCTTTTAGTCACCCTCCTCTGGACATGCTCCCATTTGTCAATATCCTTTTTGAATTGTGGTGCCCAGAACTGGAGACAGTATTCTAGGTGAGGTCTGACCAAGGCAGAATAGAGTGGCACTATTACTTCCCTTGATCCAGACACTATACTTCTATTGATACAGCCCAAAATCACATTGGCCTTTTTAGCTGCTGCATCGCACTGTTGACTCATGTTCAACTTGTGGTCTACTAGGGCTCCTAGATCCCTTTCGCATGTAGTCTCATTCAGCCAGGTCTCCCCCATCCTGTATCTATGCATTTCGTTTTTCTGCCCTAAGTGCAGTACCTCACATTTCTCCGTATTGAATTTCATTTTGTTAGTTTTGGCCCAGCTCTCCAGTCTATCCAGGTCATTTTGAATTTTGATCCTGTCCTCTCGGGTATTAGCTGCTACTCCTAATTTGGTGTCATCTGCAAATCTGATAAGTATGGTCCTAATTCCATCATCCAAGTCATTGATAAAGATGTTGAATAGCACTGGGCCTAGGACAGAACCCTGTGGCACCCCACTGGTCACATCTTTCCAAGATGAAGAGGAGCCACTGCTGAGCACCCTTTGGGTTCAGCCAATCAACCAATTACAAATCCATTTAACAGTTAACTTGTCTAGTCCACATTTTTCAAGCTTGTTTGCAAGAATGTCATGGGGAACCTTGTCAAAGGCCTTACTGAAATCAAGGTATGTGATATCCACAGTGTTCCCTTCATCTACCAAGCTGCTAATTTTATGAAAAAAAGAGATCAGATTAGTCTGGCATGACTTGTTTCTCTGAAACCCATGTTGACTTTTTGTGATTATGGCATTGCCTTCTAAATGTTCACAGACTCTCTGTTTAATGATCTGCTCTAGAATCTTCCCTGGTATTGATATCAGACTAACTGGATTGTAATTGTTGGGATCCTCTTTTTTCCCCTTTTTGAAGATGGGGACAACGTTTGCCCTCCTCCAGTCTGCTGGGACTTCTCCTGTTCTTCAGGAGTTCTCAAAGATTATTGCCAATGGCTCTGAGATTATATTTGCCAGCTCTTTTAATACCCTTGGATGTAGTTCATCTGGGCCTGGAGATTTAAATTCATTTAGATTAAGAAGGTATTCCTGTATTACCTCTTTACTTAATCTGTGCTGGATTTCCCCAATTATGTCCTCTATTCCATTATCCTCAGGTTGATCACCCTTTTCCTTTTCTGAAAACACTGAGGCAAAGAAGGTGTTTAGTATTTCTGCCTTTTCTCTGTCCTGTTAGCATTTTGCCATCTTCTCCACATAGTGTCCCTACCATTTCCTTCTTCTTTCTTTTGCTGCAGACATACCGCAAAAAAATCTTTTGATTGTTCTTAACCTCTCTAGCGAGCCTGAGCTCATTCTGCGCTTTAGCTTTTCTGACTTTACTCCTACATGTGTTCACTATCCGTTTGAATTCTTCTTTCCTGCGTGGCAGGGGGCTGGACTGGATGGGCCTTGCAGTCTCTTCCAACTCTATGATTCTATGATTTTTTGGTGATTTCTCCCTTTTCCCATTTCCTATACGTGTTCCGTTTAAAACTTAGCTCCATTGAAAGTTCTCTAGTCATCCGTCCTGGTTTCTTGAGACCCCTCCCATTTTTCTTCCTCATTGGTACTGTTTGAAATTGTGCCTTCAGTATCTCCCTTTGAGAAAGTCCCATCCGTCTTGAAATCCCTTCTCTTTTAGTATTCCTGACCATGGGATCACCCCCAGTATTTCCCTGAGTTTATTGAAATCAGCTCTCCTAAAGTCTAGAATGTGTGTCTGACTATGCCTGGCTTCTCCTTTCCTGTAGGGGTAGCTAATATCCCAGAGGACAGGATCAGAATCCAAAATGACCTCAAGAGATTAGAAAGCTGAGCCAATATTAACAAAATGAATTTCAACAGGGAGAAATGTAGGATACTACACTTGGGCAGTAAAAATTAAATGCACAGATATAGGATGGGTGACACATGGCTTGATGACAGTACGTGCGAAAAGAATCTAGGAGTCTTAGTGGACCACAAGCTGAAAATGAAGCAGCGGTGTGATGCAGCAGCTAAAAAGGCCAATGTGATTCCAGTCTGCATTAATAGGAGTATAGTGTCTATACCAAGGGAAGTAATAGTGCTACTGTATTCTGCTTTGGTCAGACCTCACCTGGAATACTGTGTCCAGTTCTGGGCACCACAATTCAAAAAGGATATTGAGAAGCTGGAAGGTGTCCAGAGGAGGGCGACCAGGATGGTGGGAGGTCTGGAAGCCATGCCCAATGAGGAGTTGCATAGGGACTGGGCATGTTTAGTCTGGAGAAGAGAAGGTTGAGAGGGAACATGATAGCCATGCTTAAATATTTAAAGGGATGTCATACTGAGGATGGAGCAGGCTTGTTTTCTGCTGGTCCAGAGACTAGGACACAGAGCAATGGGTTCAAACTACAGGAAAAGAGATTCCACCTAAACATTAGGAAGAACTTCCTGACAGTAAGAGCTGTTTGGAAGTGGAATGCACTGCCTCATAATGTGGTGGAGTCTCCTTCTTTGGAAGTTTTTAAACAGAGGCTGGATGGCCATTTGTTGGGAAGGGTTTGATTGTGTATTCCTGCATGGCAGGGGGTTGGATTGGATGGCCCTTGAGGTCTCTTCCGACTCTATGATTCTATAAGAACCTTTACAGGAAAAACAGATAGCAAGGAGTCAATTAAGTCTTTGGTTTAAGAATTCAGGCTTCTAAGTGGTGTTGCTGTATCAGCTTTCTCTAATGAGAAAACCATTTCATTCTCCATACCCAGCAACTCCCCTGGGACTTTGGTTTTTCCAGCCTGATGTCTTCGTTTCATCTTACATGAGCATTCAGCAGTCATTTGCTTAATTTACTCTTTCTGTTTTTATTCTACTGATTCACTGTTGTCCATAATCTTTATTTCCTACTTTTCTCAGATTTCCACCAGTTTTTTCTTTGTATCAGTGTCATAACGCCACCCAAGGATCTGTGCTGTCTGAGTCCAAAGTTGGCCTTATCTTTTAATCCTAAAACCTAAGAAATGCTCTTTAATGCCACCATTGACCCTTCCTGTCTGGCGCAATGGGAAGCCAGACTGGTTATGAAAATAATAATAACCCTTTTCTCTAATCTAGAGAATGTTCTGATAGCTGACCAATAAGCAGGCGATTCGGGGAGGTTAGAAAATAACAGAGAGCTTTATTCAGTTCCAGGGGTCTGTTGTTACTTGGGAACGCAAAACATTCCCAGGTTCAACTTAAGGTTTATACAATTATACATTCATTCAGAGCACTTAACAAAATAAATCATAACCTAACACAACTAACTAAACATTTCCCTAAACTACTGAATGCAAAATGTAACTTACACTCTCTGTGATGGAATTCAGAGTTCTTTGGGATCCTTTTAGGCCTTTGAGCAAGATTAGCTCCCCCCAACCTTTTGTTATCACAGTTTGGTATCTTGTTGATTACTCCATGGCTTTGTTCATTCTGTGGTCTCTCTGCCATGGGCTCAGACCATGAGGCCCCTAGGCCATGTCTCAGCCCATGAGGCAGCTAGGCCATGTGCTTAGCTCAGCTCCAAACAAAGGAAAAATCAGAACTTTTTCCTTTGTGGTAATCTCTGATTGGCTCTGCCTTTGCCCAATCAGAGTGGCTATCTAGTCAAGTGATGTGATGTCATGTTTATTCAATGAGGTTCTCCTACCCCCTTCCCATTTCCAAATAATGAGTGGAAGTTTCCAATGTTGTAAAGTGTACGTTGTTGAGATGAATAACTATGATGGGCAGGGCAGGCCATCATGACAATCAGCCACAAAGATTTTTCTCTTATTCCCAGATTATTATTTTATAGGGAAAGCCCCATTTATATGTAAGCTTGATTCCGTCGTTATTTATAATATGCCTTTTATTATGCACAAACTGTCTGCTACATGACATTATCAATTTTTTGTTTATGTGTATTGCTGATAGAGATACCGTTTATTTTAGGAAGTCTCCTTTCTTGTGGAATACCATGACACTGTATATATACCTTTACTTGGAAAGTGAGCCACTAAAAACCTATGTGTGGCCCTTAGAAGTTTAGCATATTTTAATTTTGTCCCCTGCCTACAGCCAAGTTGTGCAGGTCTGCCATAGGTGGTCTGTAGAGCGCCTGTTGCTCACCCTTCCTTTAAAAGCTCTGGGCAATCAAGTTATTCCCATCTCTCCTGAGCACTAAGCCCCACTGGAATCCAGGGCCCAATCCTAGCTTCAATATGAAGTACCTGGGGACACCCCCCTTCCCTCAGACATCTCCTAAAGCTTCTGTGATCAGTAGTCCTACTCCCTTTGTAGGAGAGACCTCTTGGAAGGTCCCAAACAAGACATGAGATCAGCAGTCCAGCCAGACAGTTGCTTGCCCTTCCAGAGTTTATGTTCAAGTGTATTAAAGGGTTCCATTGACCCTGTCACGACAGTTGTTCGGGTCTGCCTGTTTTATCTCAGATAAGAGCTCTGTAGCATGTGATGATCCTAAACTAAAATCAGTAGCATGATGTAGGAGTATGAAAATGTCAACAATATATTTTCCTTTTCACCATAATTGGGGGTTCATTTCCATTTTAGGATCATTTCCATTCAGTCCCTTTCCCATTCCCTGAGAGCCTTTCCACTCACTCTTGAGGAATGACCATTTTCTTTTCTTCTCCTTCTTCCCAACAGATATCTGGAGTAAGAGAAATGCATGCACCAAATGTGGGAAGTGTTTTCAGCACAAATGGGAGCTTACAAGACACCAGAAAGCCTACACAGAAGAGGAATGTTCTACCAGAGAGAAAGCCTTCAAGTGCAACATATGTGGGATATGTTTTTCCCAAAATATGGCACTCGTGCTTCACAAGAGAATCTGTGCTGGAAAGAATACATTTAGATGTAAAGTCTCAAGGAAAGGTTTTGCTTACAAATTGCACCATTTGATCCATCAAGCAGTCCACAAAAGAAAGAAAACATACACATGCCAGGAGTGTGGGAAACACTTTGCTGGCAGAACAGAATTAGTGATTCATCAGAGAGTCCACACAGGAGAGAAACCATACAAGTGCCAGGAGTGTGGAAAATGTTTTACTCAGAACGCACACCTTGTCAGCCACCGACGAGTCCACACAGGAGAGAAACCATACAAGTGCCAGGAGTGTGGGAAGTGTTTTGCTGATAGTACACACCTTTCAAGGCACCGCAAAGTCCACACCGGAGAGAAACCATACAAGTGCCAGGAGTGTGGGAAGTGTTTTGCTCAGAGGTCCAACCTCATGAGACACCAGACCGTCCACACAGGAGAAAAAGCATACAAATGCCAGGAGTGTGGGAAATATTTTTATCGGAATGCAGACCTTGTCACCCACCAAAGAGGCCACACAGGCGAGAAACCATACAAATGCCAGGAGTGTGGGAAATGTTTTTATCGGAATGCAGACCTTGTCACTCACCAAAGAGTCCACACAGGAGAGAAACCATACAAATGCCAGGAGTGTGGGAAACGTTTTGCTGAAAATACACACCTTGTCAGGCACCAGAGACTTCACACAGGAGAGAAACCATACAATTGCCAGGAGTGTGGGAAATGTTTCGCGGAAAATGCATACCTTGTCAGCCACAAGAAAGTTCACACAGGAGAGAAACCATACAAGTGCCAGGAGTGTGGGAAATGTTTTGCTCGGAATGCAGAACTTGTCAGCCACCAAAGAGTCCACACAGGAGAGAAACCATACAAATGCCAGGAGTGCGGGAAATGCTTTGCTCAGAGGTCCAACCTCATGGTGCACCAGAGAGTCCACACAGGAGAGAAACCATACAAGTGCCAGGAGTGTGGGAAATGTTTTGCTCGGGATCCAGACCTTGTCACTCACCAAAGAGTCCACACAGGAGAGAAACCATACAAGTGCCAGGAGTGTGGGAAATGTTTTGCTCATAGGACACACTTTTCGAGGCACCGCAGAGTCCACACAGGAGAGAAATCATACAAGTGCCAGGAATGTGGGAAATATTTTTATCAGAATACAGACCTTGTCAGGCACCAAAGAGTCCACACAGGAGAGAAACCATACAAGTGCCAGGAGTGTGGGAAATGTTTTTCTACAAGTTCAAGCCTTGTAAACCACTGGAGAATTCACACAGAAGAGAAACCATACAAATCTTAGGAGTGTTGGAAATGTTTTGCTGACAGTTCACACCTTGTGACCCACCGGACACTTTACACAGGAGAGAAACCATACAAATGCCAGGAGTGTGGGAAATGTTTTCCTACAAATTCAAACCTTGTAAGCCACTGGAGAATTCTCACAGGAGAGAAACCATACAAATGCCTGCAGTGTGGGGAATGTTGTTCTTGGAATGCATAGCTTGTGATCCTTTAGAGAATCCACATAGGAATGGCAGAAGGAAATTTCCAGATTTGTTTGGCAGGCAAGAAGACCAAGAATAAAAATTAAAACGCTGTATGATGCTAAGGAAAGTTTCAGCATTGAGGTCCATAATATTAAATTGTATTGTGAGGCCTGTTGTCTTCTATGGTGGAAGTAATGGATATTGCCTAAAGGTGAGAGACTCTTTGAACTTGAAAGTCATGATTTAAATTTATATGACATGCTTATGTTTGGTATGATAAAATTAAGGTACATGTTGAATTTTAAAAATCATTGTATTAGAAAAGCTTTTCTGTGAGTTTGATGTAAATATAAGCAGATTTTTTTCCCTAAGATAATGTTATGCACCTCATCACAGAAAGAGGTGTTTTTTTTAGTAAAGATTAGGTTTAAAAGTGGAGATGCTTGTATTATGGTGATCTTTTGTACTTTGAACAAACAGCTGGAAGTTTAAATCAAGAGAGATGCTTCTTAAGGTTGGCAAATATTGGCTTATACAAGTGCAACCTACAAGACACTGTAACTTTAAACTGTATACAAGATATATTTAGAACATAAAATATAATGTTTACCATATAATCCACTGTACAAATATGAAAACCAACAAAACAGTGTTACAATAAAGATTTTGTTAATAAAGATTATTACAATTACTGTGTTACTTCACAATTGTTAAGCTAGTAATAAAGTTATTTTCCAAATCAGTCATGTATAATTGGCTATGCTTGGGACGACTGCCGACCCCATTGCTATCCCTTGACCTGTAAATAAAATTGTGTTTGAAATCTAAAATAATTCATTTGTGAAATCACATCTAAGATATCTAAAAGAAAATGAGTGGGTGGATCTTTGATGGTCCTCTGTGGCCGAAACGGTTTGAGAAATGGTGTGGACGCACCGTAGGGAAATTCTTACAAACAAGACGTCCCAACAAAGAAAACCTTTACAGATAAAACACTCTGGCTTAGCGTCTTTGGGAACTTCTACAAACAAGACGTACCAACAAAGATAACCTTTACAGATATGACGCTTTGATTTAGCACAGTTGGTTTTGAGTTTGCTGGGTGCAATCTATCATAGAACTGAAGCTTTTGGTACTTAGGTAGAACATAGCTTAAACAATTGTGAAGTAACAGTAATTGTAACAATCTTTATTAACAAAGTCTTTATTGTAACACTGTTCTGTTGATTTTCATATTTGTATAGTGGATTGTATGGTAAACTTTATTTTTTATGTTCTAAATATATCTTGTATATAGTTTAAAGTTACAGTGTCTTGTAGGTTGCACTAGCTTTAAGTAGAATCCTCCATTTGGTTGTGGAAAAAGATTGGCTTATATGCCACTTAATGATAGATTTAATCAAGATAAGAGAAATGCTGCAATAGAGTTCTGAGAAAATAAATCTAATTTAGAGTTGTATAAAGATGATAAATATGTAATTTTAAAAAAGTATTTAAATAGTTTTTGAAATTAGACACAGAAGATGAACCTGTAAAAGAGCACAGGATAAGGTGGGCTTAATTTTTTTGGGTATACTGTTCAAATGGATGCATGTGGAAAATGTGTTCCAAAGTTGTAAAATTTACTTTTGCAGTAAGTTAAAAGAAAATGTGTATAAGATCATGTATAGCAGGAATGTTTTTGCTAAGACTCTGAAAGATTGGGTCAGGAGAGCTTTAAACTGAGTTGAGTGGTGGCGGGAAACAGTATTCTTGAGGGCAGGAGTTCCTCAAAGGCTAGAGATAATAGCCCCAATGATATACACAGAGAACAAAGCAAATTGTCATGTCTCTGCTAGTTAGCATTGTTGTAGCATAGATTTTAATTAATGTTGATGGACTTGGCAGTAGTTTAGTTCCAGCAGAGACTTGACATGAATGAAATGCATTATGGGAGGCTGTGCTGGAATGTAATGGTTATGATTTGCAAGACAATCCAAGGATCTTTTCCCCTGAGAATGTTCAGGGAGTGAAGTGTGGTACAGATAGTCCCAATTAGCCACCTGGAAGAGGGAAAACGAAACCCAGGAACATTTTAGTGCTGAGCTTTGGCTCCTTTTCCTTTAGAACTGTCAGTGCATGGATCCTGTGAACATCTAATGTCTTACAATAAAGCATTCTGAACCAATGCCTGTGGTTCAAGTGATTGGAGTTTAACAGCGTTCACCACTTAAATAATACAAGAACCCAACAGTGAGAGGAATGAAACCTTTAAAAGGCAGATAGGGGTAATGGCCCATGGTCTTAGATGTCTCTATACTAATGCACAGAGCATGGGAAATAAGCAGGATGAACTTGAACTCTCAGCACAGCAAAATAAATATGATATCATAGGCATCACTGAAGACTGGTTGGATGAGTCTCATAGAGGGGTATAGTCTGTTTCAGAGAAATAGACCAAACAGGAAAGGGGGTGGAGTAGCATTATACATTAAGGATGTGTACACCTGTGAACAGATTCATGACTTAAATCCTTGGACCCAGGTTGAGAGCATCTGGGTAAAATCAAGGGGGAGAGAAACAGCAGGGATATCATTCTGGGGGTCTACTACAGACCTCCAAGCTGAACATGAGGACTTGGATGACGCCTTCGTAGAAGAGATGACCGCACATTCAAACAGGAGAGATGTACTAACAATGGGGGACTTTAACTATCCTGATATTTGTTGGAAGTCCAAGTCTGCCAAGAACTTAAGGTCCAACAAATTCCTCACTTGCCTTGCAGACATTTTCATTGTCCAGAAGGTAGAAGAGGTAACAAGGGGATCAGCTGTTTTAGATCTGTTCCTAACCAACAGAGATAATTTGGTTAATGGGGTGGAAGTGGTGGGATCCTTAGTGGGGAGTACCATGTTCTCCTGGAGTTTGTTATACAGAGGAAAGGGGAAGTGTGATGAACTCAGTCAAACCCCAGTCACTTGAACAACAGGCATCAGTTCAATATACTTTGTTGCGAGGCATTAGGTGTACATGATCAGTGCATTGATAGTTTTGAGAAAAAGGTGCCAACAGCTCATTACTAATATGACTTTAAGTTTCGTTTCCCTTACCTACCTGGTTAATTGGAACTGTCTATTCCATGCGTCACTCTCTAAACATCCCCAAGGGAAATGACCTTGGGTTTCCTTGCAGACCACAACCACCACATTCCAGCCCAACCAGCCTCTTATAATGCATCTTACTCACGTCAGGACTCTTCAGGGACTCTTCAGGGACTAAAAAGTGAGTTATTGAAGGCACAACTGTAGTAGTAGTAGTAGTAGTAGTGGTGGTGGTAATAATAATAATAATAATAATAATAATAAATTATTTATATACTGCCCATTGGTAACCCAATCAAGGTGGTTAACAACATTAAAACACCATACAAAGTAAAACAGTATACTCCCTTCCCCCCCCTTAAAAAGTTATTAAATCAAATTACAAACAACTTCAAACAGTTCCAATGAGGAGGAAAAAGGAGTTTTTTTAAAGAAACCAGGGTGGGTGTCTAAAGAACTTTCAACTGAGCTAAGACTTAAAAGGGACATGTACAAGAAACAGAAAAAGAGGGAAATATCCAAAGAAGAATTTAAACAAACTAGCTATGCCTAGCGTAACATACACTGTTATCTATATATTTAAAATGTTTTAGTATGTTTTCGTTCCCACTGCTGATTGGCTGCTTAGGAAACGTGTCAAGAGTACAATCATTTGACACATTAATATATAACCTTTCAAATGAACTATAATGGTGTATGTTACGATGGATACAGCTAGTTTCATACCGAGCCCCATCACCACTGTATTGCAACCACGTGTATACACACACACACAACACTAGACGTACACACCACATACAGAAGGACACAAGAGTCCCTCTGCAATCACCATGCAACCATGTGAACACACTCACACCATGCATGCCAGGACGTGAGACCTCTCCACCGCTGCCATGCAACTGTTCATACACACACACACCATGTTACACACTCAAACATGCTACACACACAAACCATGTGTGCCAGGATGCAAGGCTCCCTCCACCACTACCATGTAACCATGTGTACACATGTACAAAAATGCTACACATACACCACACTACACAAACACTCCAAGCACTCCAGGAAGCGAGAGCCCCTCTGCTGTTGCCATGGAACCGTGCAGATACACGCATACCACGCATGCTAGGATGCAAGAGCCCCTTCACCACTGCTGTGCAACTACGTGTACACACACACCATGCTACACATACCACACTATGTGCGTGCGCACACACCATTACTGCCAGGATGGGAGAGCCCTGTTGCCGCCACCATACAACCTCATGAACACACACACACCACACTACACATACGCACACCACACTAAACACACCATGCACACCAGGACATGAAAGTCCTTCTGCCGTGCAATTGCATGTACACACACAGCACACTACAAACATACACTACACATACACACCATGTGCACTAGGACACAAGAGCCACTCTGCCACCACCATGCAACTGCACACACACACACCACATGATACACACACACAACACATGCGCCAGGACACAAGAGCCCCTGCACCGCCACCATGCAACCATGCATACAAATACACCACACTACACACACACACACACACAAAATGCACGCCAAGATAGGAGAGCCCCGCTGCCAGCATGTAACCACATGTACATACACACCGTGCTACACACACACCACTGCATATCAGGGTGCTGGGATATACAACCTGGAAATTTATACCATAAAGAAGTAGTACGATAAGTTACAGACTGCAGGGGGCAGTAATGAGAAGACTAAATGCAGCTGGCTAGCATATCGATTATGCCTGGGAGACTAGCATGGGAAGGAAGAAGTCGAAAACTTTATCTTTGGGAGAGAATGTGTGTGAGAACCACCAGCTCTATTGACTTGGATTTTGCTCTGAGACTGTGTAGTTCAGCCTGGGCTGTACAGTGACAGGACTGCACTATACATTGTGCTGTGATATGTAGTCTGTATGATAGGAGTCTCAGAGTCATTGTAAATATTACTATAATACGTTCTAGTAAAGAGAAATAGTTTAGACACATGTCTGTGTCTGTGTGCTCATTTGTTCACCTGATGATTGCAACTCTGCTACAATTTTCCTGCATGGCAGGGGGTTGGACTGGATTGTCCTTGAGGTCTCGTCCAACTCTATGGTTCTATGATTCTATAAACTTTTGCTGGTCCTCTTGATATGCTCAGAGGTACCATTGCGCTACCATGACAGGTTATGGGCCCAGTCTGTGCTAGTATCTGCCAGTCTGAGCCAGCATCCGCCAGCTGTGACCAGTCTAAGCCAGTAAGCTGTGGAGT
The DNA here is from genome assembly GCA_030847615.1 of Gambelia wislizenii. Taxonomy (NCBI): domain Eukaryota; kingdom Metazoa; phylum Chordata; class Lepidosauria; order Squamata; family Crotaphytidae; genus Gambelia; species Gambelia wislizenii. The sequence goes on from JAUMIR010000002.1 coordinate 25,927,759, forward strand.
GCTTTCTGTGAAGTTCCTGATCCAGCATGCGACTATAGAGGAGCTTGGAGGCACTTGATTTATTGCTGGAATGGTGTTGACAACTAACCTGAGTGGCTTGCCTCTGGAGAGGGTGAATGAGCACAATTATTTGGATTGGTGCATGAAAATGAAAATGTTTCTGGGCTGGGAGGGCTGCTGGGATCCTGTGGTGAATCCTGCATGGTCTACAGCTCTGAGAGAAGGGCAGATCACTGGCAGCCATTATCCCAGGACTAGAAGACTCGCAGCTAGTCTATGTCTGAGATCTGCAAACAGCCAAGGAATGTTGGGATGCTTTGACAACAATTTATGTTTGCGAGACTCCCAGATCAAAGATTTTACTCATGGGAAAGCTTTACAAAGTCCAGCTCAGACTAGGTGATGATTTATCTCTCCATTTGCAGCATCTAAAGTCTTTCTTTGTCTCTTTGCAAGAGGTGGGGCTTTATTATATGGAAGCAGAGAAAGTCTATATTATTCTTAGCTCTTTGGACTTGAGCTACGATTCTTTAATTAGCAGCATGGAGGCGATTCCCGAGAGAGAATTATTAGTGTTTTATATCTCTGGGAGGGTTTTTTTTTAAAGAAAAACAGAGATGACAGGCATGCAAAGCCAATGAGAAACAGCTAAACTCCAAACATAAAGAGAAAACCTCCAACTCTTTCAATAATGAGGCTACTGAGAAAGTGTTTGCAGCCAGAAAACGCTGGAGCTGTGGGTCTACAAATGATTTCTCCTGACAGTGTCTGAAGAAGGAGCAAGATAGCAGCCACAAATCACAGAAGAAAAACAAAAGCAGTCAGCATACTCAAGCAGTTTCAGCTGTGTTGAGAAAAGGGAATTCCAGAGAATTAACCCTTTGGGTGCTTGATTCTGGGTCTTCTGTACATCTGGCTAACAGTGACTCTGTTTGTGAATATATCAGATGCTAAAATTAGTAACGTAACACTTGCAAATCGCTGTAAATCCAGTATAAAGGGGAAAGGGACATGTTTTCCCCCTGTTTTGGCCACAATCTTGATAACATATTGTACGCCCCCTTGCTCAAGTATTGTTTACTTAGCATGGGCATATTGGCTAAGAATATGAAACTTTTTATTTTGGAAACAAGTGTTATGTGTCGCAGAATGGGCAGCTATGTGCTGAGGTAGAATTACAAAATCTGCTGTATTACATGAAGCCAAAGGCTGAGAGCTCAGCCAAGGCTGTAATGACTAATACACCCATTCATGATTCATGCATTCATGTAATGCACAGATGGTTCGGGCATGCAAGTTACAAAGTGTTAAGAAAAATGCCTGAGGTGTGCCATGATCTGCAGGTGAAAAACTGTGGTATTTTGCTGGACTGCTCTGTTTGTAAAAGTTAGAAAAGTAAGGTGTCTCCTATTCCTAAGTTCAGCAACAGGGTGTCACGAAGAATTTTTGAACTGGTGCACATAGACCTAGCTAGACTTTTATTCCATCTTTGGGGAAAACCCATTTGCTAGGATTATTGTGGATGGCTTTTCCAGACTTGGTTTCTGCTATTTATTGAAACATAAATCAGAGGCTTGTTAAATTTTTTGAAATTGGTGCTCCTATGTAGAAAGGAAACATGATGTAAAAATTTCCTCTTTGCAAAGGATAGTCACCAATGGTGCCTCTTCTTTCTGGAGAGAAGTGACCAGTGGGGTGCCACAGGCTTCTGTACTGGGCCCAGTGCTATTCAACATCTTTATCAATGACTTGAATGAGGGAATAGAGGGTATGCTTATCAAGTTTGCAGATGACACCAAATTAGGAGGGGTAGCTAATACCCCAGAGGGCAAGATCAGAATCCAAAATGACCTCAAGAGATTAGAAAGCTGGGACAATATTAACAAAATGAATTCCAACAGGGAGTAATGTAGGATACCACACCTGGGCAGTAAAAATTAAATGCACAGATATAGGATGGGAGATACATGTCTTGTGGGCAGTACATGTGAAAAGGATCTAGGAGTCTTAGTGGACCACAAGCTGAACATGAGTCAGCAGTGTGATGCAGCAGCTAAAAAAGCCAATGCGATTCTAGGGTGCATTAATAGGAGTCTAGTGTCTAGATCAAGGGAAGTAATAGTGCCACTGTATTCTGCTTTGGTCAGACCTCACCTGGAATACTGTGTCCAGTTTTGGGCAACACAATTCAGGAAGGATATTGAGAAGCTGGAACGTGTCCAGTGAAGGGAGACCAGAATGGTGGATGGTCTGGAAGCCATACCTTATGAGGAGCGGCTTAGGGAGCTGGGCATGTTTAGTCTGGAGAAGAGAAGGTTGAGAGGGGGACATGATAGCCATGTTTAAATATTTGAAGGGATGTCATACTGAGGATGGAGCAGGCTTGTTTTCTGCTGCTCCAGAGACTAGGACACGGAGCAGTGGACTCAAACTACAGGAAAAGCAATTCCACCTAAACATTAGGAAGAACTTCCTGACAGTAAGAGCTGTTCAGCAGTGGAATGCGCTGCCTCGTAGTGTGGTGGAGTCTCCTTCTTTGGAAGTTTTTAAACAGAGGCTGGATGGCCATCTGTCGGGAATGATTTGATTGTGTATTCTTGCATGGCAGGGGGTTGGAGTGGATGGCCCTTGAGGTCTCTTCCGACTATGATTTTATGATTCTGTGATAGCGGGGGAGAATTTATGTCTGACAAGTTTCAGAAATGGCTCAAAGGAGGGGCATTTTTCATAGTCGCACTGCTCCTTTTATGCCGGCTCAGAATGGCATGGCAGAATGCTGTTTTGGCGTGCTACAAACCATGAAGGACTCTCTACTTTTTAATTCTGGTATGGATCAAAAGTATTGGGGTGAAGCACAATGCTCACAGCTAGTTACATTCACAATAGGCTGTGGAACTCTGTGGTACAGGACACACCATATTTTATGCTGTATGGTAAGAAGCCATCAGTCAAACATCTGAGAATGTTTAATAATAATAATAATAATAATAATATTTATTTATATCCCGCCCCTCTGTTAAAACAATCGGGGCGGCTTACAAAAATTAAAATACAATACAGATAAAATCCCCAAACACCTCCCACCCCCACCCTCCCCCATAAAAAATATTAAACAATTATAAATTAAAACCAACTGATCTAAAATCACATTTAAAAACAATAAATACAATAAAATACAATAAGTGGCCAGCGGACTAAAAGAAGCCAGGATCCCCTGAGGCCGGGATCTAATTAGGAAAGGCCTGCCGAAAGAGATCTGTCTTTAGTGCTTTTTAAAATCTACTTAGGTTTGTTATCTGACGGATCTCGTTCGGCAGGTCATTCCACAATTTGGAGGCGATTACCGAAAAGGCCCTCTGGGAGGTTGCAGACAGCCTAGATTTTTGTGGCTGAAGCAAATTCCTCCCAGCTATGCTATACAGTAGCACCCCCACACACACTGATTTCCCATTTGCTCATTCAATTATCCGTGGATGGTGATAGTGGTGTGGGGGGGGAGGGAGGGAGGAGGAGGCTTTGGGTGGTTTCCGGTGCGGCCAGCAAGCAGCTGAGTGGGTGAGCTAGTGACTGGCTCTGTCTAGTCACTTGGCTGCTTGCTCAAAACCAGGCCAAGCGAGTGGGAGAGCAACCAGATAGCAGGTAAGCAAACCGCTGGGCAAGCAGCCAGCTGGCCACGTAGCCAAGTGAGTGGGAGAAGGAGGCAACGTCATGGGGGTTTCCAGAATGGTGGCGGTGGCGTTTGCTATTATCTGTGGGTTTTGCCATATGCGGTAAGGCCCAGAACCAATCCCCCACAGATGGCAGGGTGCTACTGTACTGTGAATAGGTTAGGTTACATTGACCTGAGATGAACATAAAACATTGCAGGGGCCCCAAAATTCGTTAAACTGGCCCTGATCCTATCCGATTTCAATACCTGTATAGAAAGCTTGGTATGGTCAAATGTGTATAAAACAGCTCATTTAAGTATAAATTTAGAGGGGTGTCAAAATGATGGGATATACAGTCACTGGAAATTTATACTCTAAATAGCTGGCATGGTATAAATATGCTACAGCCTGCAGGGGCCAGCAATGAGAAGGCTAAATGCAGCTGGTGAGCATATCTTGATTATGTCTGGGAGACAGGCATGGGAAGGACATGTGAAGGATGAAGTCTTATCTGTATGGGCACCACTAACTGTATAAACCATGACTGTACCATATCCGTACTGTATAACTGGATCACCCCACTCAGTGTCTCTGCGCTTGTCTTGACTTGGATTTAGCTCTCAGGCAGTGTGCATCCAGTCTGAGATGAACAGTGCAGGACTGTGTTGTCTTTTGTGCTGTGATATATAGTCTGTATGCTGGGAGTCTCAGACTCATTGTAAATGTTACTACGATATGCTTTAGTAAAGAGAAGTAGTTTAGACACACGTCTGTGTCTGCGTGCTCATTTCTTTGCCTGATGATTTCAACTCTGCTACAACAGCCTTTGCTGCCTGGACCTCTTGACCTGCTGAGAGGCACCGGTGTGCTACAGTGTGATAAGACAACACTGAACACAGGAACAGGCAATGTCAGTGTTGTGATTTTTATATACAATTTCAAAATACAGTTGTCCCTTCACATTCGCTGGGGTTTGGTTCCAGGACCACCATCACCCGTGAATACCCAAATCCATGAATACTCAAGTCCCATTATATACAGTGGCATAGCAAAATGGTGTCCCTTATACAAGATGGCAAAAATCAAGGTTTGCTTTTTGGATTATTATTTTTTAAAGAACATTTTCAAGCCATGAATACTTAAATCCGTGAATGCCAAATCCGTGAATATGGAGGGACAACTGTAATTATGGAACATTTTTTTCAATTTCATCCTCATTTGTTGTAGCCTTGTCTCCCACTTTTTGTTTTGAAATTATCTTTGTTCTCTTTTCTTTATATACCAACCACCTATCCAGTTTGTCTGCACATTCAATTTTTTTGTTTCAAGTCATCTAATTTTCTTCTGATCTCCTCTGTCATGATCATTGTCAATTGATCTTATAATAGCTTTAGTTGGTCCTTAGTCTTTTCATCCTGGAGAGAAGTGACCAGTGTGGTGCCACAGCAGTGTGATGCAGCAGCTAAAAAAAGCCAATGCGGTCCTAGGCTGCATCCATAGTTTATAGTGTCAAGCTCAAGGGAAGTAATAGTGCCACTGAATTTTGTTTTGGTCAGACCTCACCTAGAATCCTGTGTCCAGTTCTGGGCACCACAATTCCAGAAGGAGATTGACAAGCTGGAACGTGTCCAGAGGAGGACAACCAAAATAATGGGAGGTCTGGGGACCTTTTCCTATGAGGAGTTGCTTAGGGAACTAGGTGTGTTTAGCCTGGAGAAGTTTAAGAGGTGATTCTATGATTCTATTAGTTGGGGATTTTCCTAATTCTTGTTCTTTTGCGTAATTTCTTTCATCACTTTTTGCATTACAGTACTTCCTGCTTTTTTTCCTGTTCCATATCATATTGATTTGAGTAAATATCCATCTAAAGACAACCTTACTCTCATCCCAAACCATATTATCATCTACCCGTTTATCCAAATTCAGATTAAAGTATTCAATTTTTTAAAATGATCATTTACCACCTCTTTACATAGTGATGATTCATTAATCTCCATTTTTTTAGCCCATGTTCTCTTCCTAATTTTTATCATAACTCGATTATGGTACAATAGTGCTTTTGGTAGGATTTCTATTTTCATGATATCATTAATTAAATTTTTAATAAAACAAATCATATCAATCCCAGACAGTGATTTTTGAGAGTCAGAGAAAAAAGTAAATTCCTTCTTTTTCTTTATACATCTTTTAATTGTACAGTCGTCCCTTCACATTCGCGGGGGTTCCGTTCCACGGACCCCCGCGAATGTGAAAAATCCGCGAATAACGACTGCCCCCCCTCCCCCACCATAGCGACCATGGGGCCTTCGGAGGCCCCATAGTCGCTTCCTCCAGCCTCCCCACTCCCTTCCTAGGCCTTCCCGGGGCCTCTGGAGACCCTCCCGAGGCCCCGTGGATGCCTCCCCAGCCCTCCCCCCTCCCGCCCAAGCCCTCAACGGGGCCTCCGGAGAGTCTCCGGAGACCCCGCGGAGGCCTCTCCGGGCCCTCCCCCCTCCCTCCCCGGGCCTTCGTGGGGCCTAGCAAGGCCCCACGGAGGCCGCTCCCGGCCCTCCCCCCTCCCTCCCGGGCCTTCGTGGGGCCTCCGGAGCATCTCCGGAGGCCCCATGGAGGCCTCCCCGGCCCTCCCCACCCCCTCCCCGGGCCTTCATGGGGCCTCCGGAGCGTCCCCGGAGGCCCCATGGAGGCCTCTCCCGGCCCTCCCCCCTCCCTCCCCGGGCCTTCGTGGGGCCTCCGGAGCGTCTCCGGAGGCCCCATGGAGGCCTCTCCCAGCCCTCCCCCCTCCCTCCCCAGGCCTTCGTGGGGCCTCCGGAGCGTCTCCGGAGGCCCCATGGAGGCCTCTCCCGGCCCTCCCCCCTCCCTCCCCAGGCCTTCGTGGGGCCTCCGGGGCGTCTCCTGAGGCCCCATGGAGGCCTCTCCCGGCCCTCCCCCCTCCCTCCCCAGGCCTTCGTGGGGCCTCCGGAGCGTCTCCGGAGGCCCCATGGAGGCCTCCCCAGCCCTCCCCCCTCCCTTCCAAGGCCTTCGCGGGGCCTCCGGAGGGTCTCCGAAGGCCCCGTGGAGGTCTCCCCTGCCCTTCCCGCTCCCTCCCAGGGCTTTCACAGGGCCTCTGGAGGCCCCGTGTCGCGGTTTTGGGGGGGCCCGTGGGGGCCCCTCGCAAAACCGCGAATAATCGAAACCGCGAATGTCAAGTTCGCGAATGTGGAGGGGCGACTGTAATTCCTCTGTAATATCAGACATTCCTTTGTCAATTTCCCTTGATTTTTCTTAATTCTTTGTTGTTGGTGAATATCTAACTGTGGATCCACCACTCCGTTAAAATTCCCTAGTAGGCATCAGTATTCATAATTTGATTCTAGTATCTTATTTTAATTTTTTTTTTATAAAAAGTGTATTTTATATCCATTGGAGCATAAATACCAATTCTAACATGGCTTAAATAGATCTCCACCACTACAAATTTACCCTGATCATCTGACAACATTAGATTTGGACTAAGGTTTGGTTTCACATAAAACACTACTCCATTTTTCTTTTTCTGCCACAAGGATACAAATCACCCTCCCCCAAATTCTTTAGATATAATAAATATTCTTGGCCCTCTCACCTTCTTCCACATTCTTCAACCTTCTCGATTTTCTAACCTCTTTCAAGCTTCTTTCACCTTCCACTTTCTTCAATTTTCCTTTACTTCCTTGACTCTTTTTATACATCTGAGTTATTATAATTCTAATACAGTTATTCCTCCATATCCACGGATTTGGTATCCATGGTTTTAAGTATTCACAGCTTGAAAATATTCCTAAAAAAATAATAATCCAAAAAGCAAACCTTGATTTTGCCATCTTATATAAGGGACACAATTTTGATATGCCATTAATAGGACTTGAGTATTCATGGATTTTGGTGTCCATGGGGGAGGTTGTCCTGGAACCAAATCCCAGTGAATATGAAAGGACAACTGTATTGCAGATTATACTTTCCTTCCTATCAACTAAAACCTCTTTAATCTTCTTTCAATTTCTTTTTTTTTTATAGTCCTGCAAAGAGAGAAGGGAATAAAGGGGGAGGAAGTGGTCGTAGAGACAAACCACAAAAAACCAAAAAAATCAAAGTGCTGACCTGAAAGTAGGGCAAAAAAGGTAAAAAGTTAAAAAAAAAAGACCAAAAGGAAAGACAAAAGGAATAATAATATAAAAAAAGAGTAAGAGGTGAAAAAAAGAAAAAAGAGTCAAATGAATCAAAATCAAAAATAAAAGAAGTATATTTTTATGCAGTTATATATATTTGGTTTGAATTAATTGCTGTACATTTACTATACAGGTTTCTGTGTCCTTCAGATCAGACCTTCAAGTTTTGTGGGTTCCCCCTCACCAATCAAGCCATTTTTTCAAGGATGTTTCCTTGGCAGACTTCCAACCAGCATGTATTCCTTTTGTCTCAACAGTCTCAGTATTATGCCTTAAACAATACCCTCTTCTCTTTCTCTTATGCCTGTACTTAACCTCAATACATTCTTCTTTTTTTTAAGAAAAACAGAAAATGGAAGTCCAAAAATGACAAATTAACCAGACAGAAGCTTCAATATAACTTCAGTTCCAGGGTACTTCCAACTCAGTAAATCAAAAAGAATGGCGAGGGGGGAGAGAAAAACAAATAAAAAAGCTAATGCTTACATTGAGTGAAATATTTCTTTCTCCTCACTGGTTTCTTGTAGATATGTGTCACCTTGGGGGCCCCTAGGTCCTGTGGACTCATATATCAGGGTGTTCTCGATCAAAACACCTGAAGACAGCCCAAAAATCTGACTTTGTTGAGTTTTTGCAGCTGGAGCTCTGCTTTGCTCTTCTTTGTCCGATCTGACCCAAAGTGGAAGTCACGTTTTAGGCAAGTCTAATTCACTAGTCATTGCATTAGTTAGTCATTTAATCACAAACGGTCCCACATATTTGGCAGCCAAGTTTTTTAGGAGGCGGCTGTGTCTTTAAGGAGGCTGTTGTGGAGAGGTACACCTCTTGACCCACTGCAAAGTTCCAGTTGGGGCCACACCTCCAGTTAGCATATTTCTTATGTCTCTTTTGTAGAGTCCAAGGCTGACACAATCTCAGGCATCGCTGAGGTCACCTGCATCACCCAATCTTGCAGTGACACTGGGTCAGTTTGGATGACTTCAAGGGTGGGCAGGGCTCTGAGATCCATCACATACACCACTTTAAAAAGGTGATAGTCCAGTACTTGAGTGTAATGAGTGTATTATATGCCTTATTGGCCTGAGGCAGCAGCTCAGCCCAATTATCTTGCTGGTAATTAACACAACACCTTAAGTACTGCTCCAAAATCCCATTCAATCATTTTGTTTGTTGTTTTTTCCCCCTCCTTTTCTTCCCTTCCTTCCTTCCTCTCCGGTATACGTACTTATTTATTTATTTATTATTTATTCACCTACCCCCCTTCCCCAATCACGTTCTCAATTATTTGTTGTTTTCCAGTCAGCTCCTTGTCTGTCTCTACTCAGCTGGGTATTTCTGTTTGCCTCTTAATCCTTATCGTCCGCTCCGTCTCCTCCACTGTCCCCACCTCAATCAAGATGCCTCCTTCCCTTTCCTCATAAGCTCCTCCTCCCGCTCGTATCCCTTCTGCTCCTCTTCCATTCCTCGTCTGCTCCTCTGATCTGCTTCGACCTGCTCCCTTGTCGCTTCGCCCTCCGTTGCCTCCATCTGTCTGTCCGTCCGTCTGTCCGTCCTCATTCTCCTCCACCCGCTCTCTCTGATTGTGCCTCCTTGTCTTTCCCCACCGTCTGATCCATCCGTCTGATTCCACCGCTCCACACTCTCCTCCCCCGTCAGCTCCCCTCGGTACTGCTCAACAGCTCATGATATAATCAGTTACTATGGTTAGTTTTATCACATAGTCACTGCAGCCTCCGCTGCCTTGCCTATCTTTCCAGCATTTCAGCTGTTGCTCTTTCTGGACCTTTATGGTCCTTTATAATCCACTCCACAAATTGGCTGCAGCTCTGAACTTTTATATTCCTTGTACTCCACACCACTGACTGGCTGCAGCTCTGAACCTTTATAGTCCTTTGTAATCCATGCCACAGATTAACTGCAGCTCTGGCTGCTCCACATCACCCCCTACGTTTGAGCTCCATCGTTACCTCCCTCCCACGCTGTTAATCAACAAGGTGACTGTGCAATCAGCAATGGCGCAGTTCATATTTTTCCTTACAACTAAACACAGTTGTCTTAACCCCTTCCTTATCTCTTGTTCCTCACAATTCTCAATAATTCTCAATAAATCACTGTCACAGTTTTCTTGTACTTTAAGCTTTAAGCTCTGTAGCGATTTTTCCCCCCAACCTCTTTTTCTATGATAGGAAAGAAACTACCGAAACTCAAAAAGAAAACAAGCAAAACCAAGTCCAGGAGAGTTTCAACTGTTGGAGGTAGGATTGACCTCTTTGGGTTACATTCATAAAAAAGAACTATCATTAAACAATGTCATACGTAAATGTAGGGAGGAGAAATGAGGACTAAATGCCCTAAGGCTTCTGAGGCAGCAATGGCTGCTCTGCCTGCCTGCTTGGGGCTGGAGTCTTCCTTATCCCCCCCAATCCCAACACAGACGGCTACTGCAAGCCCCTCTCTTCTTGTACCTTCACAGGTATAAAGTTGGGGGTAGTCTTCTTTCCAGACCCCACTTTGCTGCTCCCCAACAACAGGTCCCCATGGAGCCCCGTCGGATCCTGTCCTGCGTCCTCACTCCCCCTACTGGAAGTCAAACAAAACAAAAACAAAAACAAAAAAACAAAACCCCAAAAAAACATTTGATACAAAGGAAATGGTAACAGCTTGAGGTTAATTGGTATCAAGTGAGCATTACCAGTTAATATGGAGTTGGTCAAATTTACAATTATTTTAAATTACCGTAATTAAGATAGAGATTGCTTTTCTTTAATATATTAGTAAAGTCAATATCCTTCCTTGCTTATTCCACACGATATACTACATAATATTACCCCCCAAGCCTTTAGTAAGCTTTTAGTAAGTAACTCTGTCCGCCATCTTATTCTACGGATGGCCACTGGTTTGAGATCCAGGGCCTACACCACTTCTCAAATCGCGACCATAAGGAGGACTTCATCAGAAATGTCACCCAAGCAAATTGACATTAATGCGCAGATCTTGGAGGAACTCAAATCTTTTAAGAGGGAAGTGAAGGAAGAAATTCGATATCTAAAGAAGGAGTTGAGGCAAGACTTTGAAAGACTAGAGAAAAGACTAGATAAAATGACAACAGATATGAAAGAGATTAAAGGAGAAGTGGGCAAAGTGAAGGACAGAACTGCAGTACTAGAAAATCAAACAACAAACATAGCAAAAGACTTAGAACGTGAAAAACAGATCAACCTCTCCCAAGAGATAAGATACAGAGAGAGGTGTGTGAAACTGAGAGGTCTATCAGAAATGATGTATGAAAATCTACAAGAACGACTGGTGCCAGTTTTAGCGGACTATATGGATGAATCAGAACAAAATGTAGAAAAAGAGGTTGACCGAATGTTCAGAGTAAGCTCGACAATAGCGAGGGAGAAGAAATTGCTTAGGGATATCGTGATTTCCTTCATAAGAGTAAAGTACAGAGATAAAATAATACAGACAAACTACTCACATAAACTAATAATAGAGGGGCAGGAAATTCAAATATATAAAGATGTCCCAATTGAGATCCTCAAGATAAGGCAAGAATATAAGCAACTCACACAAAAACTAACACGAAAGGGGATCAATTTCAGATGGGATCGAATAGAGGGTATCTCCTTTATGTATCGGCAGAGAAGATATAGAATAAACTCTGTCGACAAAGCGAAAGAAATGATGAGAAGTCTTGAAGGAGACGATGAAGAAGAAGATAAAAGAAGGAAGAGGAAAAATAGACGAGGGGAGGAAAATATACAACAGAAAATGGAAAGAGGGATGCTTCAAAGAGGCACGAGACGAATAACACTAATCATGAAGAAAGAGATGATGTGCCCCTTGAAGAGTCTGACAAAGAAGAAAGAGAGAAAGAGGAGGAGAAAAAAGAAATAGCTAGAGGAGGAAGAGGAAGAAGGCCTTTAAACATGAAGTATGAACATAACATCTTGGAATGTGAAAGGCCTTAACACCTTAATTAAGAGAAGAAAGACATACCATTATTTGGAGAAACTTAAAGCAGATATAACTTGTCTCCAAGAAGTCAGAATATGCCAGAAAGAAAGCAAATTCCTTAAAAACGTGAAACTTGGTCAAGAATTTGCTTCTTTATCACCAAAGAAGAAAAAAGGGGTGGTAATATATGTAAATAAGAAATACGAAGCAAAACAAATTTTGAATGATAATGAAGGACATCTGGTCGGAATCGAAATTGGTCTCCCTAATGAAGTAATAAATGTAGTAGCAGTATACAGCCCATTAGAGAAAAAAGAACATTTTTTCAAGGAATTATGTTTGAAATTGACTAAACTAGAAAAAGGACTTATAATATTGGCAGGAGACTTTAACGGCGTGTTAAATGGAAAGAGTGACAGATCGAAGGGGATGAGAGAAAATCAGGGAAGACTTCCAAAGGTCTGTTTGGATATAATGGAAGAATTCCACTTAGTAGACTTATGGACAGCTAAATATCAAAAAGAAAAAGGATACACTTATTATTCAGAGACTCATAAAACGATGTCAAGGATCGATATGTTCTGGATTTCTAAGACGTTACTGCCAAGAATAAGAGGGATGGAGATAAATACAAAAGTTATATCCGACCATAATCCCATAAGTCTTCAAATGAAAACCTTCAGGAGAGAATACATATGGAGATTTAAGGATGATTTAATAAAGGAAGAAAATTTAGTTACAAAAATGAAAGAAAGGATAATCCACTTCTTCAGAGAAAACAAAGAGACGGGTGTGAAATTAAAGACAGTGTGGGATGCTTTTAAAGCTACCATGAGGGGGCGGGTTCTCCAAAAGGGAGCAGAAAAGGTTAGGACAAGAAGGAAAATAGATCAAGAACTCTTACAAAAATTGAGGGATAAAGAGAGAAAACTGAGGGAGAACCCCCAAAATAAAGTATTGATCAAGGAAATAGAGCTGATAAGAAGATCGATCGATAATAAGATGGTGGAAGAGATTGGAGAAAAACTTAAGAAAATCAAACAAAGGACCTTTGAACAGGCCAATAAAACCGGTAGATGACTGTCCTATAGACTGAAGAAAGAAAAGGAGAAGAGGATGATAAATGAAATCAAAGAGGATGGGAAGCTTCTAACGTCCCAGGAAGATATCAAAAAAGCGTTTGTCGACTATTACTCTCTGCTTTACAAAGAAACAACACAGGAAGAAGGTTGGGAAAGCGAGATGAATAAATTTGTAAAGGAAAATAAATTTACGACAATACCGGAAGAATACAAGACAATCATATCTAATCTCTTCAGTATGGAAGAGATGATCAAAGCAATTCAAGATTTAAAAAGCGGCAAGGCACCAGGGCCAGATGGGTATACAGATACTTTCTATAAAACCTTCATAACAGAAATATCAGAACACTTGTTAGAAGTCATTAATCAGATACATGAAGAGGGGATGCCAGATACATGGAAGACGGCCAATATAACAATGGTCTGGAAAGAAGGTAAAGATAAGACTGATGTCAAAAACTATCGTCCAATTTCCTTCTTAAACATGGATTATAAAATCTACGTAAGTATGTTAGCAAACAGAATTAAAGGTGTGTTAGAAAAAACAATACACACTGATCAGTGCGGATTCTTACCAGGAAGATCATTATCAACAAATATCAGATATATAATCGATACATTGGAATTCCTAGAAAAGAACAATGAACGAAAAGCGGCTATAGTGTTTGCAGATGCAGAGAAAACCCTTGATAACATCAACTGGCGCTGTTTAGATAAAACAATTGATGAGTTAGGATTTGGTCAGTTCATAACAGACAATATAAAGAAAATGTATACAGAACAAAAAGCTCATATTATAATAAATGGAGAAAGAACAAGGGAAATTTTGATTCAAAAAGGAACTAGGCAAGGATGTCCCTTGTCTCCGTTGCTTTTTATAACAGTATTGGAAATCTTACTAAACAAGATCAGAGCTGAAGGAAAGATTCAAGGTCTAAAAATCAAAACTCAAGAATACAAGATAAGAGCATTCGCCGACAATATAGCTATTGTCCTCGAAAATCCCATCAATAATGTGAATTACTTAATGGAAACCATCACAGAATTTGGAGCATATGCCGGATTCAAAATAAACAAGGAAAAATCTATAATTCTTTCAAAGAACTTAAATAAAAAAGAACAAGACACATTAAAAGAAAGATCAAAATGTAGACTGGAGCACAAAGTGAGATATCTTGGGATCTGGATATCTAACAGAAATTTAGATTTGTACGATTCTAATTACAAAAAAACCTGGAAAACAATTCAGGAAAACTTACTTGTCTGGTCTAAACTGAATCTTTCAATAATGGGGAAGATAGCAGCGATTAAAATGTCTGTCCTTCCCAAATTAATGTTCTTATTTCAAAATTTACCAATTGTTTCTAGCAACAAACCATTTAAAAGTTGGAAGAAAGATCTAGCTGATTTTATATGGAATGGTCGGAAAGCAAGAGTAAAATGGCAAACATTAACGGAAAGATCAGAAAAGGGAGGATTGGACTTGCCAGACTTACAACTTTACCATAAGGCGTGCACAATGGTTTGGCTAAGCGACTGGATTAAGTTAGAAGACCAGAAGCTATTAACATTAGAAGGAGCAGGCTTAAGGCTAGGATGGCATGCATACATTGGATATAACAAGGCAACAATACATAAAGATTTTTGCAATCATGTAATAAGAAAAGTGCTATTACAGAACGGGAATATAATATACAAGCAATATTTTGGAAAGATCCCACTATGGATATCTCCAGCTGAAGCTTTCTTCAGAAGATGGGGGCAATTGGGTAAATCAAATAGATGGATAACGTACCAAGATCTATGTAAAAAGGAGGATGGAAGAGAGATGGAATTTAAAACAAGGGAGGAGTTACAACAGGAGGGATGGCAACTTAATTGGTTTTCCTATCAACAACTATATAGCAGATTTCAAAAGGACAAAATAGAATTTGGCTTCTCAGAAAAGGAAATGAATTTTGAAAAAATCATACGAGATGATAAGAAAAAGAAGATAGCGAGATTGTATGATATTTTTATTTCCAGACAACTTGAAACTGAAGTGATAAGAGAGGCAATGGTAAAATGGGCCAGAGACATTGGGAGTGAAATTCAACTGGAAGAATGGGAAGGGGTGTGGCTAAAAACAAAAAAGTTCACGGCATGTCAAGACCTGAAGGAAAATTACTTCAAGATAAGTAATAGATGGTATTTAACTCCATCTAGGTTAAGTAAAATTTATGGTACTAAAGGGAAAGAATGCTGGAAATGTGGAAAAGACTTAGGTACGCTAAGACACATGTGGTGGTTCTGTCCTCTCATTCACAAATTCTGGCTGAAAGTGCACAAGATAACCCAAAAAATGTTCAACACTGAATTCGAATTTAATCAAAAGCTTTATCTTTTAAGTATTACTTCTGTGCTAGCAAGGAATGTTGAGAGGAAATCTCCGAGCCTCCCCCCTCCCTCCGTGGGCCTTTGTGGGGCCTAGCAAGGCCCCACGGAGGCTTCTCCCGGCCCTCCCCCCTCCCTCCCCGGGCCTTCGTGGGGCCTAGCAAGGCCCCACGGAGGCCTCTCCCGGCCCTCCCCGGGCCTTCGTGGGGCCTAGCAAGGCCCCACGGAGACCTCTCCCACCCTCCCCGGGCCTTCGTGGGGCCTAGCAAGGCCCCACGGAGGCCACTCCCGGCCCTCCCCCCTCCCTCCCGGGCCTTCGTGGGGCCTCCGGAGACGCTCCGGAGGCCCCATGGAGGCCTCCCCAGCCCTCCCCACCCCCTCCCCGGGCCTTCATGGGGCCTCCGGAGCGTCTCCGGAGGCCCCATGGAGGCCTCCCGGGCCCTCCCCGCTCCCTCCCAGGCCTCCATGGGGCCTCTGGAGCGTCTCCGGAGGCCCCATGGAGGCCTCCCCAGCCCTCCCCCAGGCCTTCATGGGGCCTCCGGAGCGTCCCCGGAGGCCCCATGGAGGCCTCTCCCAGCCTCCCCCTCCCTCCCCCAGGCCTTCATGGGGCCTCCGGAGTGTCTCCGGAGGCCCCATGGAGGCCTCTCCCGGCCCTCCCCCCTCCCTCCCCGGGCCTCCGTGGGGCCTAGCAAGGCCCCGGCGGAGGCCTCTCCCAGCCTCCCCCCTCCCTCCCCAGGCCTTCGTGGGGCCTAGCAAGGCCCCACGGAGGCCTCTCCTGGCCCTACCCGCTCCCTCCACGGGCCTTCGTGGGGCCTAGCAAGGCCCCATGGAGGCCTCTCCCGGCCCTCCCCCCTCCCTCCCCGGGCCTTCATGGGGCCTAGCAAGGCCCTGCGGAGGCCTCTCGCAGCCTCCCCCCTCCGTCTCCGGGCCTACGTGGGGCCTAGCAAGGCCCCACGGAGGCCTCCCCCAGCCCTCCCCCCTCCCTCCCCGGGCCTTCTTGGGGCCTAGCAAGGCCCCACGGAGGCCGCTCCCGGCCCTCCCCCCTCCCTCCCGGGCCTTCGTGGGGCCTCCGGAGATGCTCCGGAGGCCCCATGGAGGCCTGCCCGGCCCTCCCCACCCCCTCCCCAGGCCTTCATGGGGCCTCCGGAGCGTCTCCGGAGGCCCCATGGAGGCCTCCCCGCTCCCTCCCGGGCCTCCGTGGGGCCTCCGTAGCGTCTCCGGAGGCCCCATGGAGGCCTCCCCAGCCCTCCTCCAGGCCTTCATGGGGCCTCCGTAGCGTCTCCGGAGGCCCCATGGAGCCCTCCCCAGCCCTCCCCCAGGCCTTCGCGGGGCCTCCGGAGGGTCTCCGAAGGCCCTGCGGAGGCCTCCCCAGCCCTCCCCCCTCCCTTCCAAGGCCTTCGCGGGGCCTCCGGAGGGTCTCCGAAGGCCCCGTGGAGGTCTCCCCGGCCCTCCCCGCTCCCTCCCAGGGCTTTCACGGGGCCTCTGGAGGCTCCGTGTCACGGTTTTGGGGGGGCCCGGGGGGGTCCTCGCAAAACCGCGAATAATCGAAACCGCGAATGTCAAGTTCGCGAATGTGGAGGGGCGACTGTATAAGTTTGTGTGTGTAGATAGTGCAGGTGTGTGGTGAAAGGAAATGCACAAGTAATTCCTGAGGTAATTGTTCTGTGGTAAAGTAAGGAATTCTTGTGACTGGAAAAAGTACAGTATACCCCTGAGGTAACAAGATTTGGGTAACTTAAGGGGATACTGGAGTGAGTGGTAACAGGTAACCCTGAGGTAATTGTCCAAGGTAAATGTAAGGGTTGCTGAAAGTCAAGCCTCAAAATAAAGTGCTGACAGAAAAATGCTGCCAATTTAAAGTACAGTATATCCCTGAGGTAACAAGATTTGGGTAACGTAAGGGGATACTGGAGTGTGTGGTAACAGCAATCCCTGAGGTATCAGTTCCAAGGGTAATTTGTAAAGGACTTACTGGGAGAAAAGCCTGTAAGTAAAGTGACATTAAGCACAGAACTACACAATAAAAAGAATTACCTGTATCCGTGAGGTAAAAAGACTTGAGTATAAATTAAGGGATATAAGACAAAAGCGGGGGAAAGTGAGTCAAGCCTCTAGAGCCATTTTAAAAGGGAAAGTGAAAGACAGCAAGCAAACTAAGGGCTGGGCAGTTTGAAATTGGAAATACAAGTTATTTCTGAGGTAAAAGTTGTCAGGTAACAAAGGAAATTGCCTGTACCAGCAAAGTATTAGTGTTTCCTGAGGTAAAAGTCTGTAGGTATTGTAAGGAAACGATTTCAAAATGCCCAAAAATATTAAACAAGCAACTAAAGCTGATGTGGCTGAAGGGGAAGAGGACACTGAGGAAGTTATGTCCAGAGCTGAAAGTGTAGAATCTATTACCTCTGCAAATGCAGATAATTTGGAAGTATGGAGAATAAGAAAGAGAATTGAAATGTTAAGTCAAGGCTTTCACAGCCAGCATCCATAGATTTTCCTTGGGTTTTTTTCCAGGCTGTGAGGCCGTGTTCTGAAACTATTCCAGAACATGGCCTCACAGCCCGGAAAAAAAAAACCCAAGAAAAATCTAAGAATTGAAATGGCTAGAATACAATCTGAAAAGCAAGTAAGAGAAAGAGAACAACAGACTGAAAAGGAATTAAGGTGAAAGGAGATAGAAAGAGAAAAGGAAATGATAAGAATGAGAGAAAGAGAAATACAAAAAGAATAAAAAAACAAGAAAAAGAAAAGCAATTGGCTAGAATTGGAGAAAGAGGAAAGGAAAAGGAGAAAGAGATAGAAATGTACAGGCTCAGAGTAAGAGAAATGGAATTAGCAAACCAAGCAAACACAAATAATAGTAACAACAATAACAACACTAATGGACCTACTATAGATGTAACAAAGACTGCCTCAATATTATAAGAGGGATAACATTGATACCTTCTTTATTACTTTTGAAAGAGTATGTGGTGACATGAGAATTAAAGATGAGGAAAGAATGGCATATTTAAAATCACAAATATGTGGCGGGCTATCTGAGATATATGGCAAAATGAGATTAGAGGAAACACAGGATTATGAACTTTATAAGGGAAGAGTTAAGGCAAAGGTTTAGGTTAACACCAGAACATCAAAGGCGACACTTCAGGTCCACTAAAAAAAGCCAGAGGAAACTTATACACAATTAAAGTGTCATCTAGACAAAATGCTGGAAAATTGGCTGAAGGGATATAAAGCTGAAACCCAAGAGGATGTTATAAATATAATGGCGTTAGAACAGTTGTACAGAATTCTTCCTGAAGAGTATAGATGGATAGTCCAGGACAAGGGGCCAAAAACTGTAGCTGAATCTACCCAAATGACGGCTAATTTAGTCATGATAAGGGGAGAAAAGGCAAGGAAGCCATGGAGTACAAATCCCAAACACCAATACTCTGTGACAGGAAAACACCTAATGGAACCTCTGCCTATAACCCAGAACCCTGTAGAAGGGAAATTCCTACACGGAAGGGTGAAAGGAGCCAAATTCATGAGAGAAAGAGAGTTTCCCTCAGAGAAGTCCTCAACCAAAGATGATATGAGAAATAGAGTTTGTTATGAGTGTGAAAAAGTGGATCACATGAAATATGAATGCCCTAAACAAAAGGCAAAAGGAGAAAATAATAAAAGCTTGCCAGTGTATTTTATTAGTGAAGCTAGGCCTCCCTCAGACCAGAAGGACAGTGGCGTTGCCAAGCTAACTGAGCCACCTAGAGACATAAACTAGGAAGACACAGAAAAATACTGTTTATTCCTCAACATAGATACCTCTTTTGACAACAAATACCACCAGCTTTTAATGGTGAAAAATGAATGAATATGGGCACTGTGGGACATTGGGTCCCAAGTTTGTGTTATTAAACCCCATTTAGTTTCAAACCAAGATATAGTGCCTGAAGAGAGAGGGTAAAGATTAAGGGTTTAGGTGGACCAGTGTTCCATGTCCCTGTAGCCCAACTTCAAATTCAAAATCAAGGCTGGGAGGGCATGTGGCAAATGGCTATGTGGGATGATATTCCAGCTCCATTGTTAATTGGAAATGATCTGGCCCAGGTCACAAAACAGGCATGTGTGATTACCAGACAGCATGAATATCCAGAAAGGGAGTTAATAGATCCAGTTGAGAATGCAATAAGGACAGGGCCTGATAGTGTTAGGGATGAAAACCAACCTGATAGCAACTCACCAGAGGATGGAGTGAGAGACCTGATGGCTATCTACAACTTTGGAGAAGATGAGTCACAGGGGTTTGCAAGTGAGCAGAACCAGGATGAGGAGTTGAAAGCTTTGTTTGAAGCAGCCACACATAAGTAAGGTAAAGGTGTCAGAAAGCACTCCTGTGATCTATACAGTCAAAAAGGGCAAATTGTATCAGGAATCCTTTAAAAGGACTCAGCGAGAACAGAACTGTGTTAAAAGAAAGATCTGATGGGTGGGAATCTGGTATCAAGATGGATGCAGAGAAACCAAGTGGCAGCTTAGCAGTGTAAGGAAGGCTTAAAGGGAGAAAGTTGGATTCTTAGAGAGAAAGGAAAGCCAAGGAGGTAGAAGCCCAGTCCTCTAGAACAAAACAGCCTCTGACCCCTCAGTCTCCCTATTCCCTTATTCTTTCACCTCTTTCTCCCTTTTTTTCTTCCCCTTCTTCCAACTATGGCCTGGGCTGCATTTTTTTGGGCTGAGGTGAGTTCCAATCCACAACCTTCTGCATTGGACAGTTGTGGAGAGGGAAGCCTGAATTCTGTTGCTGGCCTCCCCTAGAGTAGACCCATGGATTACCTATTGAGAGAAGAACAGGATAGAAATGAATACATTAATAGTAATAAAAAGTACAGTAATAGGCCCCTGGAGTGAGAGGGGTTTACTTCTGTGTTGACTGTCCCTTCCAGAGTAGATTCCCTGGGTCTCCTTGGCTGGGACTGTCTGAGAAGATTCAGGCCATGGAGGCCTCATGGAGGAGGGAGAGGGGGAGGCCCAGGATGGCAGGGGTGAGGGGGGCTGTTGGGTCGGAGGGTAACTGGAAGAGACAGTGTGGTGGGATTTTCTGAGGAAGAATGGAAATATAAATAATGGAATGTGGCATTAATGGGAAAATGAACCAACCCAGTAAAAAGTGTAGGAATAATGGAGACCGTGAACCTTTTAAAGGTACTTGGCTTCTTTTTATTTGTTCTGTCAACGCAAACAAACAAAATGAAAATGCAGTGCCTGCAGAGTCCATTTTGCACAACTGAATCTGTGAGTAAAAGGTATTTCAAGGGCTTGCTGTGCCTTGACAGGTGACGTGAAGAAACATAAAAACAAATTATCCCCCGTGGACAACAGCATCCATGGATGCTCAAGTCCTCTTATATACAATGGTGTAGTAAAATGGTGTCATTTATATAACATGGCAAAATCAAGGTTTGCTTTGAGGGGGGAAATGTTTGGAATATTTTCAGGCCGTGGATAGTAGAATCCATGGATACAGAATCCATGGATATGGAGGAAAAACTAACTCTGTACAGGAAGGAAATGCTCTTCTCTTTATGCTCTTACATCTATTCTAATGAGATAATTTCCACTTAGAAGAGATTCATCACTCCATTGACATTAGAGCCAACACTGAGTTGACAAGTAGTCTCTCTGTTACGTAATACAGTATCTGTCCTTTGAGAACCAATGGATTACAGATGTCATATTGAGGATGGAACAAATTTTCTGCTGCTCCAGCACCAGAGACTAGGACATGGAGCAATGGACTCAAACTACAGGAAAGGAGATTTCCACCTAAACATTAAGAAAAACATCGTGACAGTAAGAGCTATCGACAGTGAAACACACTGCCTTGGACTGCGGTGGAGTCTCCTTCTTTGGAGGTTTTTAAACAGAGGCTGGATGGCCATCTGTCGGGAGTGCTTTGATTGTGTGTTCCTGCATGGCAGGGGGTTGGACTAGATGGCCCTTGTGGTCTCTTCCAACTCTATGGTTCTATGATTCTATGAAGTTTTGAATGTATTTGAAGATGACACTTAAACCAAAGGCACTAAGTCTGGTAACACTGCACAGGAAAAGAACCTCCCCTCCATAGTTTGTGTATTTTGAACAGCTGGTTAAAAAATAAGGATAAGATGAGTCAATTTTTAACCTACAGAATCATCAGCCTCTATTTTTATTTGTTTATTATATTTATTTATATCCCATCTTTCTCCCAATATAGAGACTCGAGGCGGCTAACAATGACTTTAAAACAATACATTTCTTTATTTTATTTATCTATTGAATTAAAATCTTTCTCTCCTGGTCCCACATCACAAGGTCTCAGGAAGTTGTACTAGTAAAATCAAGAGAAACGGGACAAAAGTTTGAAAGAATAAAAATAATGTACTTTTTAACATTCATATTACAGGCTGCCTCGGGGCCCAGTCCAAAGAAAGGTGGGACGAAAATTTAAGTAAAAAATAAATTTAAGTTTGACATACAAGAGGTTTTTGTTTTACACCCCTGATGTAGGCTCTCACCTCCTTTGTATTTATGTTTATATCTCACATCAGAGTCAACAAGGCCATAAGTCATGGAAACCACTAGGAAGTGAACTGGAGCAATGTCAAATGTTTCTCCCATCTGTGATGGAAATGAACTCACATCTATGTTTAAATGTAACATCAGCCAGAGAACTGTTGCCAGCTTAATTTAAACTGCCTCCATGTGGCCTGGGGTTTACTGTACATTCCTGCAGGCTATTGTGTAATACACTGCCTTGTAGTGTGGTGGAGTCTCCTCCTTTGGAATTGTTTAAACAGAGGCTGGATGTCCATCTGTCAGGAATGATTTGATTGTGTGTTCCTGCAGGGCAGAATGGGGTTGGACAGGATGGCCCTCCTGGTCTCTTCCAACTCTGAGATTTTATGTTTATGTCACAAGAGGGAAACGCATCCAAGGCGACAAGAAGCTCAAAGTGGGCGTGGCCTCTCTTGCCAGGAGCCTGGCCCGGCCTCAGTCACGTGACGGGAAGCGGAAACCCCGCCCTCATGAAAAGCTCCCCCACCAGTCAACGGGGAGCGGTGTTACTTTGAAAGGGGTCCGTTGGAAACAGCCGCTCTCCCTCTTTCCTTCAAAACAAACAAACCTGGAGGGCTGAGGAAGGAAAGGGAGCAGCCTGGGAAGAAGGAGGAGGAGAAGGAAGAGGAGGCCGGGTGAGGCGAGGGAGCTCCGGCGGCAGCAGCAGAAGAGCGGAGTCCCAGGGAAGGAGGGAGAGAAGCCCCGAGTCCCCATAGAGCAGCGCCTCCCCCTCCCTCCTCCTCGGCCGCCTTTCCCTCCGGCGGAGCCCTGGGGAGTCCCCGTCCCCCAACCTCCCGCTTCCGCCTCCTTCTCCCAACGGGGGGGGGGGTCTCCCTCTGCCTCGGCGCTCCTTCCTTCCCATCCCTTCTCGGGGGTCTCCTCTGGCGGGGCGGGAGGGGTCTGGGGGGGCTTATAGGGGGAGGGGGAGATATTAGTGCTCTCCTGCCCCCCCGTCAAAGAGGGCGACCCCCAGGCAGCTGATCTTGGGGGGTCTGGAGAGGTGGGGGGGGTCCTGCCTGGGCTCTTCCCTTCATCTTTCATGGTTAGGATGGAAAAGAGGTGAAGAGTCACCGGGTTGGGGGGGGGATTTTGCACCCTGAGCCCAAAGGACCCCTGACCCGCCTTGAAGACTATGCGCCTGAGGGACATTTTCTCCCCCCCCCCCCGATCCTCCCCCACTCCCCACTTCTTCCCCCAGATGCTGACTGAACTGGCAGTTGAATCTTTATCCCAGAGCTGGTGGCAGGACAACACCCTGAAGGGCCCCTGAGGGGAGGATGGGTGTGAGAGTCAATTGGCTGTCTCTCCCTTCTGCTCTAGGAGGCTGGATGGCCAGAAGTAGATGGTAAGCTTGTGGGTGGACCTTGGAAGGGGCAGGGGCGCTCCTTGTGTGTTTTTGGGGAGAGATAATACCCTGTCCATCTCTGTAGATATTTTAAATGTATTTTCTTACTTACTGATGTCAGCTTTTAGGAACATCTATTAATTTCTGTAAACCTGGAAGGAATCATGGGGGCTGGTGTGAGTGGAGGCTTTGGGTGAGGTATTGATATGAGATGGTTGAGAGAGGGAAGGTGGGACTGGGGAATGGAAAGACAGAATGGGGAGAAAGAGGATGATGCCTCCTTTTCTGACCCTCAAATAAATAAGGTCTTTCTTGGTGGCTCTGAGGTGAAAAGCCTCCCCAGCTCTCTAGACTATTTTGCTCATTCCCGTGCCTTTCATTCAGGGAGAAACCTAGGTGTTTGCTAGTATGTTCCCTGTTTCTTCTTGCCAATATAGTACACTAATCCATAACACATCAGTGTCTTGGCTTTGCAGAGTTTTGGAGCAGAGCCTTTTGAGGGATTCCTTGCCCTGAGACAGAAGAGGGCAGAAGAATACCTTAGGTCTCATTGGCTATTTCATTGGACACCATTTTAAAGATGGACACAACTGACTCAGCTGGACCTGGAGCAGGAGGAAGCTCTCATAGCATTGGTGCTGAGAGCAGTGGGGAATTCTGGGAGAGAACTGTGCAAAAGATCTTAAGTGAGAAAACTGTCAGCTCAGACATACAGCGTCAGCGCTTTAGGCAGTTCTCCTACCAAGAGGGTGAGACGCCCCGAGAGGCTTGGAGATGTATCCGTAATCTCTGCCACCAGTGGCTGAAGCCAAAGGAACAGAGTAAAGATCAGATCGTGGACCTGGTGATCCTGGAGCAGTTCCTGACCATCCTTCCCCTGGAGATGGAGAGCTGGGTCAGGGAATGTGGGGCAGAGACCTGTTCCCAGGCGGTGGCCCTGGCAGAAGGTTTCCTTCTGATTCAGGTGGAGAACAAGAAACAGGAAGAACAGGTGAGAGCATTTCTTCTTGATGTCTTTTAAAGCTGCGGTGGATGGTTGAATGAATGTATGTCTTGCCTTTCTCCTGATTTGGGACACAATGTCAGAAATAATCAAGACTTACTCCCTTTGTGCTCTTTCCAGCTGCTCTGCCCCTACTACCGCCACCCCCATAGCCACAGCCAACTCTGTTGCTCTTCTGCTCCAATTTAGTGCTGCCAGAAGTGGCATCGAAAGTGAGGCATGGACGTTGTTTTGAAGTGGACTCTCCCTCTGAAATAGAGAATGGCCTCCAATGGTTTTGGGATAGAAAGTGCTCAACATCCACACCCAAAAGTCTCCCATCCCGATTCTGAGGAGTTAAAGATGGTGCAATTGCTAATCTTTTTCTTCTGATGTTTGTGCCTACAAGTCTCAAACCTCACAAGTCTATTTTAAAATCATTTTCTAATGTTTTTCCACACTGAATTTGGAGATTTCTCTGTTCTTTCAGGCTCAAAATCTCTGTGTGCAAGTTCAGCCTGATCTCCCTTCATCAGTGGATTCTCCATCAGACACCAGGCAGAGTTCTCATCAGAGGGAGCTAAAGCAGGAGGTTGAGGGAGGTGCCTTCTGGCAAGGTAAGGTGTTACAGCAAGTAACAAGGAAGCATTGTGATCCAGAGGCAAAACGCTAAAGAGATTTTATTCAGAGTTTGCATGCTAACAGAAAAACATTACGAGAGAACAATGGACACTGCATCTCAGTCAAAGCAATGCAGGTAGGCAGATAGATACAGCAAGCGACAGAGACATGATGAACATGAGCAGAAGCTTCTTCCTTTGTCCAGTGCTTACAGGTTATATAGGCTCTATGTAACGTACAGAGTTAACCATTTGCTAACCATCTGTCTGTTGATACACTCAATCACTGAGATCAAAGGAGGTCTTACTGTAGGAATGTGATGTTACATGAAAGGAAAACTTCCATGGGAATCTACAAATAACATAACACTAGGTTGTAAAACCCAAGTTAATTTCCTAAGCTTTCCTTCAAAGATGGCTTATGAAGCTAGATGTTTTATTGGCCCAATTGTAGAGGCAGACGGGAAGGAAGGGCATGAGATTCTCTGGGTATCCCAGGTGTGACCACATGTCCCCCTTCTTTATTTTTTAGATCTAAATTGTTTAGTTGTTTAAATATAACAGCTAGTGTCTCTTTATAGGAAAGGCTCGTGAAAAATCCTATAAAATAAACAAAGGCAGGTTGAAGTCAGTTTAAATTAGGCAGCTAGCTTAAACAATCATGAAATCCTGCACATTTGTAGTAACGTGTAGTCAAGTTTTTAAATAATGCAACTGTTGTTCTATAAAAAGTTCCTATCTGTGATGATGCAGGTGAAGCAATTAATAGTAGCTCTATTGACAGCTAGAGAAACATATTCAGCATAACGTGAGCATCATTAAAGGATACATATTCATATATTGAACAATTAATGGTGGTGGCAATCATGTTCTGGCAACTCAATGGAACCTTGGTTTGAATTAGATCAGGCTTTACAAACATGGAGTATAAATTGTACAACAGGAGGTTAGGAAACAATGGAAGAGATAAACAGAAATAATATACATCCAGATGTGTCCATATGTTGAATAAAACAGTCATGTAAAGTATCTTAATTTTGTTCAGTCAATATCATTTGTGTTTGAACAGTCCTTTAATATCTTCCCAAGTTACTGGACAATGGTTTGGTTGATATGGAATCACTTGTTGCAGGCTTGAGATTGAAATTCAGGATCAGAATCTGGAAGCTGGCTATTCAGAACCTGTGGTTATGGGAGGGAAAAGGTGCCAAAAATGCTTCTGTATTGGGGAAAAATCAGTAAACGTTAATAATTCATAATGTAAATATACAATTGCTGTTTGACTGAATGACCACCAGGGAGTGCACAGGAGGCACACTTCCCCCTTTTTGTTTTTCAAAAGCCTCTGAGTGACTATACACAATAAGTTGATCTGTAGAGTTATGAATGTCATGAGATTAGGAAAGAGGTATATATATCACAAAAGCATAACATTAATCTTTGAAAAAAGGGACAAAGGAAGTAAAATGCGTTATTCCTTTGCCAAAGTTCAAGGTGCAGGACAAAAAGTTTTAATTTTGGAGTCAGACTGGATGCCCTCGCTGGATCCCCAACTTTGCCTCAGATTTGGGATTCAAATTCCTGCTTTTTTAATTGGAAAAGGAATGCAGTTAGATCTATGTAAATTGTGTAGAAACGAACAAAACTCTAAAACAACGGCAAGGAAAAACTATGAAAGTAATGAGGATATGTTAATTAGCAACAGTTGATCAATCTTCCTTCCCCAGCTGTGGAGAGGGCATCAGGGCAGTCCAAAAAATTAGCAGCTTCCAGGAATTTCAGGCTTAGTCTTGTCTAGTGCTGATGAGATACCTATTTCTGAGAAAAACATCGAGAAATTATGCCAAAACATTCATGGTAATAATAGCTTAGCGATAACTAACTAAAACATCATGGGCTTTAGAGTAGCTCATTTAGCTAAAGTGAAAATCAATAATAGCAATAATAACAACAAGCAAAAATAAAGGCTAAAAGGAGCACAAATTCTACTATGACCTGCAAAGAACAAAAGTTATTGGGGTTCCCAAAGGTCAGACAAAAGGGTGATCATTGGCAAGGCTTTTAGACAATACAGTCAAATAACAAGATTTCAAATGGAAAATAGAGCAATTCCCTTAACACAATGGAATTCTCTTTCCCAACATAAGTTGCTTACAAAAATGGGAGTTCATGAAAGAACTATCTGAGAATGTAAAAATATTTAAAATCAATTACTATGTTTAACAAAAATCCCAATGAAAATTAAATTTCAGTTATTAACATGTAACTTTGGGGAACTTCAGGCAGCAGAATTTCATGGGTCAGCAATGAATGGAAAGGATTAGAGAATCAAAATGCATGCTCCAACTTCCTCCTACATGCTTAAAAAAGAAAAAAAAAGGGGTTTCCCAATTCAAAAAATTACAATTGCATGCCTTGAGCCTGGGGCCTACAGATGCCCCAATTTGCATGATAGAGAGAAAAGACAAAAGAAAAGCACAAAAACTATTTATAAATGAGTGGGTTGTGAGAACTTTTTTCCTTAAGAGATACCATTCCTACTTTCCTTATGGGGGATACTATTCCAAAAGATGGGGGAGAAAAAAAGAGAAAAAATATCTTGAGTTACAGAACTGTTACAGAAGAAAAATACATTCATGGGATAAACTTGTTAGCAATTAAATGTTTCTAGGGGGGTGCAAATTCCCAAAAGATTTGGCATCTCTCCAGTCAAGAGATAGCTTTTTAGTCATCACAAAAAGTAACACTGTCTCAGCTTCGGAAAGGCTAGGAAAGGCTAGGGCAGCCTCATTTGGAATTTTTTTTAAAAATTGGAATAAGACCATTCTACTGAAAAATACACCCAACCGCAAAAGGCCGCAACAACAACGCAAAAATAATAATACAGTTGCCCCTCCACATTCGCGAACTCAGCATTCGTGGTTTTGAATATTCGCGGTTTTGGGAGGGCCCCCCCGCCCTCCCAAAGCCGCGACACGGGGCCAACGGAGGCCCCGTGAAAGCCCGGGGAGGGAGGGGGGAGAGCCGGTGAGGCCTCCACGGGGCCTTCGGAGACCCTCCGGAGGCCCCATGAAGGCCCTGGGTGGGAGGGGGGAGGACCGGGGAGGCCTTCACGGAGCCTCCAGAGGGTCTTCTGAGGCCCCGTGAAGGCCTAGGAAGGGACTGGGGAGTCCAGAGAAAGCAACTATGGGGCCTCCGGAGGCCCCATGGTCACTTTGGCGGGGGAGGCGGAGGACAATCATTATTCGCGGATTTTTCACATTTGCGGGGGTCTGGGGAACCTAACCCCCGCGAATGTGAAGGGACGACTGTAATTTTTTTCTTACTAATACAAAAATAAAACTATATATCCTAACACTAATACATTTTTCTTCTTAATCTAAACACACTATAATCACATTATAATAGAACAGAATCTTTATTATGGTCACAGACCAGCACAGGTGAAAAGGGGATACAGAATAAAGGTAAAAACACAGGATAAAAACAGGCTAAAAGCAGTATTTAAAATGTTAGCTCCAGTATCACAAGACTAGGTTGATGCTATTCTACTGCTGAGGACATTGTCTGTTGAATTTTAACCGCAGCTGCGCAGAATCTGGCAACATTATAAGTTCTTCCTGGATTGGTGTCTGAAAGCAACAAGTTTATGTAGAATTGTCCAGTGTGCCCTTGATATTTATGCAACAGGGGTGAAATTAGGCTGAGACGTATGTCCCTGTAGTATGAGCACTGGAGTAATACTTGCTCTGTTGTTTCTATTTGGCCCGAGTTGCAGGGGCACAGTCGGTCTGAGAAGGGGATCTTCTTGTATCGGCCTTCAAGGACAGCTGAAGGGAGGGCATGACACCATGCAAGAGTAAAGGCCCTTCGATATTTAGGTATTTCAAGTGTTGCTAAGTATGCCAAAGGAGAGGCCAGATATCTGTTGGAGTCACTAGCAATGAAGGTTGGAGTACTGGCTAGATTCAGTTGTCGCTCTATATCTGCTACCCGTTGTTTGATAGTAGCTTTCGCCCTATCATATCCCAGGCTAAGCAGAAGATCTGGAGAAAGGCCCAGCGTTGAAATTTTAGTCATCACTGTCTGTTTCCAGCTGGATTGGAAATCATCACTTAAGGTTAGTGGAGCAAGGCCAGTGGCAAAGAGGGATAGTCTGAGCCAGTAGCTGAGTATGGTCACCCACACTCTGGCCTCCACTTTCATAAATCCTGACTCCAGTCTCAGAGCTGCATTAGAGACACATTTTGGAGTTTGGAAAGCTGATCTTAAAAATTTGGATTGGATAAGTTCTAATGGAGCAGGGTTGGGGAAGGTTCCCAATTGGGATCCATAAAGCAGTTGTGCTACTGGTTTGGCTTCAAAGAGTTTGAGCGCTGCAGGTAAATAGTGTCCTCCTCTTGTCTTAAGAAATTTGAGAATGGCTGTTGTACTCCTCTGCGCATTGCAAGCAGCATACTTCTCATGTGCTTTCCTACTACCAGTGGCTTGAAAAATTACCCCCAGGTATTTGAAGCAAGAGACCTGCTCAATCTTGTGGCCATCTATATTCCAGTTGTAGTTCTTAGGCCTTTTAGCGAATGCCATGATTTTAGTTTTTTGATGGTTGAGTTCTAGCTGTTCCACTCTGCAATATTGTGTTAGTGCTCTTAGGGCTTTTTTTAGTCCAATGGGAGTTCTTGAAAGTACTGCTGCATCATCCGCATAAAGCAGCATTGAGATATGCCTTCCCTCTAATTTTGGGGGGTGGAAGTTGGTGTTGTTGAGGTGATCCACCAAATCATTGATGTAGAAGTTAAACAGGAGTGGAGCTAGAATGCAGCCTTGCTTGACACCCTTCTCAGTGACAATGTCATTGGTGAGATGTCCCTGGGGTTACATCTTACTTTTAATGAGGTCCCTTCATGCACCATATGTATTAGGTGGAGGAAACGTCGGTCGATCGAAGAAGCCTCCAGTTTTTTCCACAGTTTGGTTTGGGATATAGAATCAAAAGCTGCTTTAAAGTCTATGAAGGCAGCATAGAGAGAAACTGTGCTGCAGGTGGAGTATTTTTCAATAAGGTGGTGGAGTACAAGGCACTGATCTATGGTGGAGCGGCCTTCCCTAAAGCCAGCTTGTTCTTCTGCAAGTATGT
This sequence comes from Gambelia wislizenii, assembly GCA_030847615.1. Taxonomy (NCBI): domain Eukaryota; kingdom Metazoa; phylum Chordata; class Lepidosauria; order Squamata; family Crotaphytidae; genus Gambelia; species Gambelia wislizenii. The sequence continues at coordinate 25,957,668 of JAUMIR010000002.1, forward strand.
TTTCTTGTTCCAACCAGGTCTGAAATTTCCACTGTAAGTGTCTTGGATAGAGTTTGCTGATTGTACTGAGGAGACTAATTGGTCTGTAGTTGACAGGATCATCCTTGCTTCCTTTTTTATATATGGGGACAATGATTGCAAGACCCCAATCCTTGGGTGCTCGACCATATTTGTCGATACAGGTGAAAAGTGAGGCCAGGATAGGGGCCCAAAATTCAAGGTTGTTTTTAATGGCTTCTGCAGGTATTAAGTCTTCCCCTGGAACCTTCCCCATTCTCAGCTGGGCTACAAGGTTCTTGATCTCTGTCGCTGTCACTGGTGGCCACCCTTGGATATTTTCTATATTTTGGCTAGTGCATCCACTTTCAATGTAGTTGTCCTTATAAAGTGCTTGAAAGTGATCCTCCCATATCCCTGGAGGGATGTGACAATCCACTGTAGCTGGCCCATTTCTCTGGGAACTTGATGTAGTATGCCAGAATAGAGCTGTGTTATTGGATCTGACTGCCTGGATAAGTTGTGTCCAGTCATTCTTCATGGCTTCTTTTTTCTTGTTCATCAGCAGCTTTTTGTAGTCTCTTTTCTGCTGAAGCAGCATTTGTGCAGCACCTGGAATGTTATTAGATAGGTAACCCTGATAAATATCAATGAGGGCTTTTTTAGCATTAACACATTCCTTGTCAAACCATGGTTTGGAGTGGTGCTGTTGTTGTTTCCACTGATGTACCCTGTTTTGACGGATTAGATATTGGTGTAGAGCTTGGGTAAGTGTATTGTAATTTTCCAAGATTTCACCAGGAGACTCAGCTGATATCAGGGCAGTCCTAAGATGTTGAAGTTGGTCTGAAGCCAATACCTCACTTATTGTTTGGTTTAGTTGGGTGGTCCATTTAGCTCAGCGATAGGTCCTTCCTGCTGGTGTCACAGAGAGATGATAGCGCTCCCTGGTGTGTGTCTCCTGAGTGAAGTCACTAAGATGTAGCCGAATTGGAAAATGATCACTTTCAAATCTGGGCATAACTTCTATTTCCTTGGCATAGGGAAGAAGGTCCCTAGAAATGATTATGTAATCAATGGCACTCATTCTGGACCCAGAGAGATAAGTGAATTCAGCTGGGCAGTCATTTTTCAGGGCACCATTTAGGATTTGAAGGTTCAGCCTGAATGCTGTTTGATCCAGACAAAGTCCTGCAAAGTTTGATTTCTTGTCCTTTGAGCATCGGATGATGTGGGATCCATCATCTTCAAAATCAGGAGGAGGGCATTTGTGCTGGGCATATAGGGTATGATTGTTGGGGCCCGGTCTGGCATTCAAATCACCCCCCAAAATTACAAATGCATTTGGGTTCTGCAACATGAGATTAGCAGTGTATGATTCCAATTCAGCCCACAGGCCTCTGATTTGGGATTTCTTCTTCATTGGAGGCATGTAGGCATGTGTTATCAGCAAAGTGCAATGGTTAAATTGAGTTAGCACTGCCATGGCATATGTTTTAAAAGTGGAAAGAGGCCTTGTTATGGCACGTAGGGTGGTGGAAACCAGGACATCCAGGCCGCCTCTAGCTCTTCCATGCTTTTTCCCTGGCTCTGCCGGAATTGAGAATGAGTGAAAGCCATTTAATAACAGATCTTTACTAGTCCATGTTTCCTGGATCAGTATAATGTCACATTGGATGAGGAAGTCACTAGGACAGGGATCTCTGTGGGCTGTTGGCCACCCAGCGATGTTCCAGTTCATAAGGGTAACCTCGTGCTGGTCTGTTGGAAGTCAGGCAGTCGCATTGCAGGCCACAGGCTGAATGGGTAATTCATCTGATGGCAGTTGGTTAAATGACTGGGTTGACTGTGGCTGTGGATGGAGGGGTGGTGAATCACATTCCTGTTCTTCCTGCCCTGCCTGTTCTGGAAGGGAGATTGGAAGAACCAATGCAGCATGGGAAGCGAAATGAGGATCACAAGCAAGCAAGGATCCCATCCCTTTAGTGAGTGGGGCATTCTTTGGCTTAGGAGATGAGGTAGGTGGCTGTGAAGACCTTTTTTCCCTTGAACTAGGTTTGCACAGGGATGTTTGAGTCCCCTGGGGTTTAATTGTAGATGGGGGTACATCTGCAGTATATTGCATTTTTGAAGGGGTGTTGGCTACAACTCGGGATTTCAAGGCTTCCTTGATTGTAAGTAGAGAGTCATCACTTTCGCTTTCATTGTCAGAGAAATCTGAAAAATGCACTGACAATTTTCTGCGAGGGGGGGCTGATTTCAATGGGGCTGGATTGCTGTTAGAGTGACTCAGGATGGTATCTCTCATCTGCTGTATTGTGGGAGTGTGTTTCCAAATTTCTGTGAGTTTTTCTCTCAGTTTAATTACTTCTTGATTTATAGTCTGAGCTTCTTCCTTTGAGGTGTGTTTAGGTTCTGTCTCTTGGTGTGCAGAATTATTGCTTCTTTGTGTTATTGTTGCTGTTTTCCCTGTGATGAGGTCACAGATTATCTCATCCTTAAAAATTCTGTTAATTTCTATATAATGTGCCTTCCAGAGGAAATTTCTTTTCTGTAACAGCCTGTTAGGAATATTTGCATGGCTAAAGATCAGAAAAATTTGCTTAGTAGGTCTTGAGTTGGGTAAAAAGTGGCAGTCTAGTAAATCAATTGTTCTGCTGTGCATGTTTAAAAGTTGGGAAAGATATCTTACAATTGACTTCTGGGTGTTCCACCTACGGGCATTGTTATGTATTTGTAGCAGGAGCAGATTTTTCTGTAACACTCGGCAGTGATTAACTGCATCCTGTGACGTGGCAGGGCACATTTCCTCCAAATCTGCTACATTTTTAACCCCCTGTGTACCATATGGGTTTTGCCTTTGAAAATCTTGTTGGGAAAGCTTATTTGTAATGTTTAATCTTTGCAAAATAAGAATCAGTGTATCTACGGACAGTTTGCAGAAATCATAAATGAGCTGAGCACTGTTATTGTAGGGAATGCTGCCAAGCTCCGGGAGTTTGACTTTGTTATCAACTTACTCTGGCCCATAATTCATATTTACACTTTGAGGAATTGAGGAGGCTGTTTTGTTTAGTTCAGGTGTCTGTGATGGCTTAGGGAGTATAGAAGGAGCTGTTGTTACAGATCTGTTACTCATGGGCTGTGTTGTCTCTGCCGCTGGGAAGAGTGAGTCAATCCTCATCTGTTTTTCTGCTTTGAAGGATTCCTGATTGTCCTTATTATTACAGGGGCTCGTCCGATTTCTTTTCTTGCCTTTGGATGGCATTTTTGAGGTATATGTAGGTGGTAATGCCAGATGTTAGTGGGAGGACAATTCAGAAGTTGTTAGTCCGTCGCCATCTTGCCCCTCCTCCTATAATCACATTATATTTACACATTTCAATTATACCTATTTAGAAAAAAAATCAATAAAAGATTAATAAAAATACAAAATAATACAAAAATACAACAATAATAATAAAATATTTTTTAAAAATATCCCTTTATGTCATTGCTGGGGTTGTCTCACTAAACCATTGCCAAAACTTTTTCCAACGATGATTTGGCAATTTCTCTTTTTCACTCAGAGCTAAATTTTCAATTACGTTCTTGACATAATAAGCAGTGCCTTTTACATCCTGCAGATTTTGACTTTTCAGCTCCCTTTGTCTTTGGTATCATTTCTTTTTATTCATTATAGTAATAAAATACATAACAATTCCATTTTGTGGTTGACAGTCTCCACAAAATGACAAGTAACAATAGTATTTTCAACATATACGGTGATAAGAAAAAAATAAATAACTACAACAACACAAACAAACAAGGATAAATATTAAAAGGAAAAATTAAGCTGTTATATATGTCTGGTATGCAGTTTCTTAATATATGATTCAATTTGGTTGTGCTGAACTTTGTACAGTGCATTTATTTGATACAGTACAGGAGTTAACATCTTAATTCTCCAGAATATCATTCCACAGTTTTCCATGGGTGGCGGGTGGGGTTTGATGAACCAGGTTGTGATTTATATATTCAATCATTAGGAACCACTTTTCTGTGAAGGTTGTTTTTGCAAGACTGCCTTGGAATGCTCTAATTTGTTCCTTAAGTTTTTCCAGTAGCCAAATGTTTCAAAATCGATTCCACCATTTTTCCATTGTAAATTTGCCTGTTTTCCAATTTTGCACAATTTCCAGTCTTGTTATTGCTAATAAAAATCGTATCAAGTCTCTATGTTTGACTGTGGTGTTTTGATCAGTGAAACAAGCGAGGAGTACCAGGCTGGGAGTCACGGTAATGGTTTGTTTTGTAATTTGTGAGATCAGTCTGAGTACCTCAGACCAAAATTTTTGAATTACAGGGCAATGAAACCACATGTGGAAATATGTACCCTTTTCTTTGCATCTGCTCCAACAGGTGGGGTTATTGTTTTTGGTGATTTGAGTAAGTTTGTGGGGTGTCAGATACCATTTGTACACCACCTTAAGTAGGTTTTCTTGTATTATGACTGGGCTTTTCTGAAATGTTGGGGATTTCCAGATGTTCGACCAGTCCAGATTGCTTAAGGGGTGTGCAATGTCTGCTTCCTAAGCTAATTTAAAACGTGAAGTTTCAATCATGGTAGTTTCCATCATGAAGTTATATATTGTTACCATGTGGCCTTTGACTTGGTTGGTAGAGGATACACATAAATATTCAAATTTTGTTAGAGGTTTGGGTACAAATCCCTGACATTGAATGTGAGACAGGAAATGTGCAATTTGGATATGTTGTAGCCAGGTGGGTTGAATAGGATATAGGTCTCTTATTAGTTCCTCTTTAGTTTTAGGAACGTTTTTATTATAAAGGTCAGATATCGTATATATCCCCTTTCTGTTCCAATCCGACCGAGTAGGATTTGTATTTGATTGGGTCATAAAATTCCGGATGTGTCAGAAAAGGATGGACAGGTGAGACTTGTGGCATCATTTTATGGCTCCATTGTTTCCAAATTTGTAAAGATGTTTGTAAAAAGGGGTTGTCCAATTTATTAATCAGAGAGTGGGAAAGGTTAGAAAAATATGTTTCCATGTGTTTTGGGTCGCCTTGGTCTACTTCAGCTTCAATCCAGTTGTTTTGGGGGTTTCTCTTGAATATCTGGACCAAATGCGCAAGCTGCGCAGCTGCAAAATAATGTGGAAGATTTGGGACACCTAGACCACCTGATTGGAGTTTTAAACGTAAAATACTTTTTGGGAATCTTGGTTTTTTATTGTTGAAGATGAAAGTATAGGATAGTTTTTTCCAGTTGTTAAAATATGTTGTAGGGGGTTCTAGAGGTAGTGTAAAAGACAAAAATAGAAGTTTTGGGAGTGCAAACATTTTTATTATAGCTATCCTTCCCAGGAGGGAAAGGTTGAATGTGGTCCAGTGTTTTATTTTTTACTTAATCCATTTGTGAGTGGTTTGTAGTTCCGTGACAGCAGTTGTCCCCTGCCTTTGGTAACTAATATCCCTAGGTATTTAAATCCTGAGGGCTGTAGGTGCAGTTTGGTCAACCGCTGCCATTCCTGTTGTGTTGCGTGTGGAGTGTTTGGACATAGCAGTTTGGATTTTTGTATATTTACCCTAAAACCTGTGTATATATCAAAACTGGTCAGGATGTTTCGGAGAGCTGGAAAAGCTGTGGTTATATTTGTGATATAGAGTAAAATATCATCTGCAAAGAGACCAATTTTGTGCATTTGTTGGTAGATTATTGGGCCTTCGATTTGATGTGACATTCTGATTTGTTCTGCAAGGGGTTCTATGGCTATTGCGAACAATAGTGGGGATAGTGGGCATCCCTGTTTGGTTCTGTGGTGAAGGTCAAATGCTTGGGAGTCAACTTTGTTAGCATATATCGTTGCTTCGGAATTGGAATACAAGTTTTGGAGGCATGTTACAAATTGGTGACCCATATTCATCTTCTGAAGCAGTCCAAATAAGTAGGGCCATTCCAACCTATCAAAGGCTTTTAATGTATCTAGCGATATCAATGCCAAGGGTATACGTTTGTTATTGCAGAAGTGTATTATGTTAAATGTTCTTCTGATAGCATCAGCTAAGCGTCTGCCAGGCATAAAGCCTTTTTGGTTTGAATGTATGTATTTGGTGATGAAAGTGTTCAAATGTTTTGAGAAAATTGTGGTCATTATTTTGAGGTCAGGGTTGATTAGAGCGATTGGTCTAAAGGAGGTGATGACAGGTGTGTCATCTTCTGTCTTAGGGATCGGAATGATCTGTGATCTTTTCCAGCTATTGGGGTGTAGATCGCTGTGAAGGAGATCATTATATAAATTGTGTAGATGTGGGGTGAGATCTGTTTTAAGTTTATAAAATTCAGCAGAAAATCCATCAGGTCCAGGTGACCATCCCAGTTTGAGTTGACTGATGGTTTGTTCAATTTCCTGTATGGTGATTGGGGAGTTTAAAGTTGTCTTGTGTTGCTCAGTGAGTTTTGGGATTTTGAGTGGATTTAAAAATTGAGTTAAGTCTAAAGACTGGGGGCATTCTGAGGTATATAGATCTTTGTAAAATGTGCGAAATTTGTGAAGTATATCTGTGGTTTTGGTTATAGTGGTTCCATCCAGAGTTTTAATTCTTGAGATAATTCTCTTTTCGGCTTTTCTTTTGATTAAGCGTGCTAATAATTTTGAATTTTTATTTCCGTGTTGGTAGTACTGTGCTTTTGTATATTGGGTGGCTATATGAATGTTTTTGAGGTCTAATTCTTCTATTTCAGATTTTATTTTTGTCATTTGAACTAGTATCTGCTTATTTTGAGTCTTCTTGTGCGTTTGGGTCAGTATGTTTAATTCGTTCAATAGGAAGTGTTGCGCACCTCTTTTAGTTTTTTTTTGTTTAGCTCCTTCTTGAATCAGGAGGCCGCGTAAGACTGCCTTTAAAGTGTCCCAGAGTAGTGATTCTGGGGTATTGTCTCTTTTATTCTCTTGATAGAATTGTTTTATTACTTGTATTTGCATTTTGAACGGTTCATTGTTTAGTAAGTAAGAGTTAAATCTCCATATTTTAGTGGGATGTGTTGTTTCTGTCAGGGACCAATCCATAGTTAGTGGAGTGTGGTCTGAGTGGAGGGCAGGGTGGATGGTTACTCTTTCGATGTGGGACATCGTTAGTTTATCAACAAAGAAATAGTCAAGTCTTGAGTAAGAATTGTGAACTTTGGAGAAATAGGTGTAATCTCTAGTAGTGCTATTTAATAATCGCCAAGGGTCAACCAAGTTGATTCTTTTAAGATTTTCCAAGGGAATTTGTGGTACTGATTGGGATTTCAGTGATTTGTATGAGGATTTGTCCATGTATGGGTTGAGAACTGCATCAGCATCTCCTGCGATTATAACTGCACCCTTTGTCATCTGTTCTAGAGATTCCAGGAAGGATATCAAGAATTGGGGTTGGTTTGAGTTTGGTGCATAGAAACTGGCTAGAGTGACTTCCCTGTTCATAAGATTACCTTGTACTATCACAAACCTGCCTTTAGGGTCCATATGGGTTTTCTGTGGAGTGAATGGGGTGTGTTTGTCAAATATTATTGCAGTCCCTCTTGCCTTCCCATTACCTCCAGCCACAAATTGTTGTCTGAATTGGGATTTTGAAAGCACCGGGTCAGACGATTTGTTGTGAGTCTCTTGTAGGAAAATTATATTTGGATGAAGTGGTCTGATTTTTTTCAAAATCTTGGCTCTCTTGACCGATGATCCCAACCCTCGAACATTAAAGGAGAGAAATTTGAGACTAGACATGTTTAGTTAAATGAAAATTGCTATTATAGTTGTTACTCCATGGGTGGGCTGGAGATGTCAGTTGTAAGAGGCCAGAGAGAGTGCAATTGCAGATATTTAGCGACCATATAGTAGGAGTCCAGCATTTTTCCAGAACATCGTAAGGAGAGATGTACAGCATAATAGTTAAAAATTGATTAAACATAATCAATATTAACATTTGAACATTCAAACACCTGGGTGTGGAGTCCCACAGAATGCGTGGGACTTCGGGTGGGGGTAATATCCCCATCCTTTCCAGGGAAAACATTTTTGGGGGTTAAACTAGAGCAGAAGGCAGGTTACTGAGGCCTCTTGATATCAGGGTGTTGAATGTGCCCTATTAGTCTTTTTTTTTTTTTAATAGAGGGTTATGTGGCATACTGTCTCAGGTCTGAGCGTTTTACTCAGGCCCAGGACCACAACACCCCCACCCATGTCAATAAAAATATAGCAAGTAGATACTTATCAATCAGGTAAACCATCAGTTAAGAAGGCAACAAATGTAGATGTGATGATAGAAGGTCTGGTAAAACCTTCAGAGGGTTTGGCTTGAAAATGTACATTTGTCTTGGCTGACGGTGTCTAGCACAGTCATTCACTTTTTTCTTGTCCTGTGTTCTGATTTTTGCTGTTGATGGGGTTGATGGTGGTCCGATGTGTGTTAGACCTTTTGGAGTGTGGGACTTTTCTTTTTCCGTTTGGAGATCTGAGTCCACTTGTTGGTATCAGATGGGTGAATCCTCTGTGCGGCTCAGTTGTCCTCATGACATATCTCTTGCTCCAACGTTGTAGGCACTGGTATATCAATGGCCAGTAGTATATCCAGGATTTAACATCTTGTGGAAGCGATCATTGTTGTATTGTTGTGGGAGATAAGTTTAAATGGGAAGCCCCACTTGTAGTGTATCTTCTCTTTTTGCAAAATTGATGTCAATGATTTGAAGAGTTTTCTTTTGCGTAAAGTTTCTGGGGCCAAATCTTGATATATTGCTATCTGGGTTGCATTATAAAGTATCGGTGTTAGTTTTGAGAGGAGGTCAAATATGCAGGCTTTTATGGAAAAATGGGTAAAACGAGCAAGGATATCCCGAGGAGGTCTGTTTAAAAGAGGGTGGGGGGCCCAGTGCTCTATGAACACATTCTATATCAGTTGCAGTAATGGTGGTGCTGGGGCAGAGCTCGTTAATCCAGTTTACTAGAAAGGTTAGAATGTCTTTTCCCTCAGCACCCTCTACAAAACCGTGAAATTAACTGATATTAGCCCATCTCCCTCGATTTTCTAAATCCTCCAGCTTATTTGTTAGAGATTCATTGGCCTCTTCAAGGTGCTGCAATCTGATTTCATGATTTTGCCCCATTTTGAGTGCCTCAGTGGCCGTTTCTGCAACTTCAGAGATGGTCCCTGTAAGCTTCTTGATGGAGGTCTGTAGGGGAGCAAGGGCTGCAGACCAGTCTCTTTGAAGGTCAGAGACAATTTTCTCACGGAGCAGTTCAAATTGGTCTGGCAGCAGTTGTTTATTTTGTTTAGGTGAGGTTTCCTTTCCTCCCCCTCTGCTGTTATCTCCCTTACCGCCTCCTCCTTTGCCTGACTTGTTTATTGCGGGCGCCATCGTATCTTCCCACTCGTCCTCCTCCTCCTCTCTGCTGTTATCCGAGGGGGTATCTCTTCCTCTTTTTTTCTGGCAGTATTCAGAGATCAGTCTCTCAGACAATCTCTTGCTGCCAAGCATCAGGAAGGTGATTCTTTATTTAGTGTTTCAGAAGGATCCCTCCGGTCGCTGTAGGGCAGGTTAAAATTATGAAGCCTTCAGGAGCCCTCGCTCTACACGTCCGCCATGTTAGGCATCCGGACATGCCCCCCAGCTCCCTTTGTCTTTGGAAAACTAACCCTAACATCACATAGAGGTTTACCAGGCGCACTGTGGACCAGGGCACTTTCCAAAAACTCTCAGCCATGGAATCAGACTCCTTCCTCTTCCTCTTTTGGCCCACTGACTTTCTGGGTCCCCTGACACCCTCTGGAGGTTCAGTCCCGAAAGCACTGTCTCCCAAGCCTGCTGTGCCAAATCTGGCCAATCCAGGACCCGGGCCACCTCCTCCCATGTTTCCCGGGCACTCGGGCAGTCCTGGACAAAATGCCTGATCGACTCCTTCTGTACCACGCCACTCAAAATCTCAGCCTTTTTACATTTCAGACGAGGACAAGTCTGCTCATCCTCTACGGTCCACGGTCTCCTTCCCCTCAGATTAAGAACCTGATGGTAGAGTCTCCACCTCAAGTCCCACAACTTTTTGGGGACCCTTTTGTCCATGAAATTCTCAATTGGGTTAGTCTGGTGATTTAGGTATTCCGATGAATCTAGTTTGTCCTGACGTTTTTGCAAACATGGGTTAACGTAAATCTCTTCCACTATTTTCCTGTACAAACCTCTCTTGAAGTTCTTGATGCTCTGACCTGGTCTGTCTTCCCCCTTCAACTCCTCAGCATGAATTCTATATTTCTTCATGTAAAAAACAAAGTCTTTCAAATAATCTGGTGCTTTCAATTTTTCAGGCAAAGAAAACCTAAAACTTAATGAGCCTTCTTCCCACCAAGTCTTTCCCCATCTAATCCCCATCCAGCACTGACAAAACAAAACTAGCCAAGCCTGAGGTTGAATCTGATCCTTTTGCAACAGAGAAACTTTCCCAAAATTCTGGGCAGAAAAGATGGCGATGAACTTAGGTCCCAGGGCTGGGAAGTCCAGGCCCCCTTGTTCTACCTGCCCGTAAGCCACTGCCCTTGCCAGGGGGAACGTGGCCATTCCCCAAAGGAACTTGAAGAGAACTCGATCAGATTCTTAATCACTGAATCCAGAGGTGGGAAAACAGCCGCCAAGTTGGCTGCCACCAGAAGCAGGTAGGTATTTACAAAAGCGGCTCTCTGGTAAATGGTCAGCTTCCATCTCTGCCAGAGGGCCACCCTCTCCTTCACTTTTTCCAACCAGCGATACCAATTTTCTTTCCATCCCTTGGGAGCCACTGCAAAATTCAGTCCTAGGATCTTCACCCTATCCATCTTTGCTTCTTGCTCTGCTTGCCACCCTTCCTTTTCTTCAACTACATCCTTTAGAGGAATAGCTGCCATCTTGTCCTCTGCAGCAAAAATTCTGATCAAAAAACTCTTTTCCATGTTAAGTCGAGCACCAGAAACTCGACCGTAGGTCTCAAAAGCATTTTAATCTTTCTAACTTCCATCCTGTCCTTAACCAAGAGGGACACATCATCAGCATGGGCAACAAATTTAACAGATTCACACCGAACCAACCTCGAACTGTCCAACGGACGTGGGATTTTGATCCCCGAGATGCTCTTGTCTAAACTAATCTTACACAGGATAGCATCCAAAGCAATAACATACAAGAGAGGGCTCAGTGGACAACCTTGCCTCACCCCAGAATTAACTTAATCCTCTTTCCTCTATGACCACTGACTTGCAAAACCACCTCTGCATCCCTATAAAACAATTTAACTAAAACAATAAATCTCTCTGGCACTCCTTTCCACATGAGGGCTTCCCATAGGAACGTATGATCTACATTGTCAAAAGCTTTCATCTGGTCGACCTGTAGGATTTGATCAGTCCAAGCTCCCTCCTTGCTGAGTCGGAACACTTCCCGAAACAAACAAAGAGACTCTACCATAGTCCTACCCAGTACAGCACTAGACTGTGCTCATTTGGAGGTCTGCCATTCCACTCAGGCAGCAAAGAGGAAAAGAAATTTCTCTGCTTTTGTCTGTTCAGGGTTTCCAGGAACACTTTCAAGAAAGGGGGCACTCATGGGGACTTCTGCAGCAAGGGTTTGGATTCCCTTATCCAAAATCAGGAGAGAAACTGCTGTTGTGGGGGTTGAACACACTATTTCTCTTTTCTGAGTGCTCTCACCTTCTGGGGAGCATTCCCTGTGATGAGGGGCATCAAGGCTGTTGTGCTGAGGGGTTCCCATAAGGGGAACTCGCAAAAGATTCCCTTCAGGTCCATACTTTACGTTGCCCAGTTGGGGTTCGTCTGGATGACCTTTTAGACTAAGGGGCAGATCTGATAAATTAGGACCTTTCAACATGGATTTCAAGGTTAGCAGACAGGGAACTTCCATATCTGGAGGCTCTGAGAACAGAGTTGGTTTACCGGGACCTCCCAAATTTGAGGACTCCATAAGGGCTAAGTTAACTTTAAAAACACACAAAAAAAAAATCATACTCACCATTCTCCATGGATGTTCTGTCCTGTGTTCCATCCTGTAGATTTGTTCCTAAAAGAAAAACTGTGTATTCTAAGGGAAGATTCCCTGAAATTTGAGTCTGTGTGGATGACACTATCTCAACTTCATAAAATGTACTGGCTCTGCTCAAGGCAGAGAGGCTTGTGCTATCTGGGGGTCTGCCATGCCATTCCAGTACCTGCTTTAGGGTGGCACACAAGTGGATCACTTTTGGTGCTGTGTGATCCATTTCTGGGGCAAGCATCTGTGAAACTTCACTTGCATCTCTAATCTTTGTTTTAAAAGTCATTTCCTTTTTCTCTGGTGTTTCATGGGGAACTGGCTTCACTTGTGTTTTCTTAGAGCGAAGCTTTCTCTTCCTAGTGAAGGTTTTCCAAACCACTTGGAGCTTATGGCATGGTTTGTGGATGGATGCCTGTTTGGCGAAGGCCATGCAAGCCAGAGGGGTTTCAAAATTGAGATTCTCTCGTTTGGAGAGCTCTGCATCCTCCCAATCTGAATCCCCTATCATCACTTCAATTCCCATCATTCTGGCAAGATTTAGCCATTCCTTCTTGAGTTACAGGTTTTACTAAATGATCTTGAGTTTCCATGTGGCATATGCACTGCATAACGACAAAGATGCCACATCTGCAAGACTTTGATTGAAGATTTAGGTTCTGAATGTAGTTCTTTTCCTAGCTTTTCCCAGTCTTTGAGCTTTAGGGATCCTTTTTGGGAATACCACGGGCATTTTGCCCCAAGTTCAAGCACCAGCCTTTGAACTACTTCCCAAGAAGGATGATAATCTATCCTGTTGTAAAAGAAATGAAATTTCCTCTGCATGCTTCTCTTGTTCTCCTGAAAGAGAAGCTGTGTCTGTGTGTGTTTTCCAGTCACCTGATGACTTATAGTGACCCCATGAATTTCCTATGGTTTTCTTAGGCAAGGAATCCTTGGGGTGGTTGTGCAAGTTCCTTCCTTTGAAATGTAGCTCACAGCATCTGAGATTCATCGACAGTGTCCCATCTAAATATTAGCCAGGGCTGAACTTGTTAGCTTTGAAGATCAGACGGGGTCTGGTGCCTTTAGGGTATTTAGACAAACTAAGAGAACCCTCTCTGGGTGTGATTGTCTTTATGTATGCCTGATCTCCTTTCTGCTAAGCGGTTGGGCACTTTTTGTTTGGTGCGGTACATCCATATTCATTTGAGATTGTGAAAGCGGAGATGCCCAAACAGTGTCGTTGGGTCCTGGAAATGTGCATCTAAGTGTGTGTTCAGTTACAAAGTTTTGCCATTCAACACAAGGGTTGAATGTCTCAGTCCATGCAAAACAGTTCCTTACTGGACACACTCAAAGTGCTGGTTATGTCCGACAAAACCCTCTATTGCTATCCTGAGTTTGAAAATCTCAGGGGATAACTTTCTTTCAGTCCCAACACCTTCTCAGATAGATTGGGTGAGGACAGAAAGGGAAATTTCTTGGTAGCTACTCCCAGCCTGGGGAGCTCTCCACCAGAGGAGAGTAGGCTGGCCCCATCCTTGATTAAAAACAATAGGCAAATATATTAGTGTTGGCCAGTTTATGCTACTACAGTCGTCCCTTCATATTCGCGGGGGTTAGGTTCCACGGACCCCCGCGAATGTGAAAAATCCGCAAATATTGTTTGCCCCCCCTCCCCCGCCAAAGTGACCATGGGGCCTCCGGAGGCCCCATAGTCGCTTTCCCCCACCTCCCCACTCCCTTCCTAGGCCTTCCCGGGGCCTCCGGAGACCCTCCCAAGGCCCTGTGGATGCCTCCCCAGCCCTCCCCACTCCCACCCAAGCCCTCAACAGGGCCTGCGGGGAGGCCTCCCCGTCCCTCCCCCCTCCTCCCAAGGCCTTCGCGGGGCTCCCAAGGCCTTCGCGGGGCCCTGCGGAGGCCTTCCCAGTCCTCCCCCCTCGCCCCCAAGGCCTTCGCAGAGGCCTCCCTGGTCCACCCCAAGGCCTTCGCGGGGCCTCGCAAGTCCCCGCGGAGGCCTTCCCGGCCCTCCCCCTTCCCCTCCCCCCAAGGCATTCGCGGGGCCTCGCAAGGCCACACGGAGGCCTCCCCGGTCCACCCTAAGGCCTTCGCCGGGCGTCCGGAGGGTCTCCGAAGGCCCCGCGGAGGCCTCGCCGGTCCTCCCCAAGGCCTTCGTGGGGCCTCTCAAGGCCCTGCGGAGGCCTCTCCGGTCCTTCCCCCTCCCTCCCAAGGCCTTTGCAGGGCCTCCGGAGGGTCTCCGAAGGCCCCGCGGAGGCCTTCCCAGCCCTCTCCCCTCCCTCCCAAGGCCTTCAGGGGGCCTCCGGAGGCTCTCCGAAGGCCCCGTGTAGGCCTCCCCGGCCCTCCCCGCTCCATGTCAGGGCTTTCACGGGGCCTCCGGAGGCCCCGTGTCACGGTTTTGGGGGCCCCCAGGGGGGCCCTCCCAAAACCGCGAATAATCAAAACCGCGAAGGCCGAGTTCGCGAATGTGTTGGGACAACTGTACAGGTTTGTGACACCCAGCTTCCTCCTAGTGGCGCAGGGGCCTTTCCTATCCCACTGCTGCCACCGCTTTGTGACACAAGGCCTCTTCCTAGTGGTGCAGGGTCCTTTCCTATCCTACCATTGCCACCAATTTGTGACGAAGGGTGGGATTTCCACCTCCCGCCCTGTCACCACTTTGTGACACCCGACCTCCACGTCACAGCCAAACCACGTCTCCCGGTGGTATAGCACAAGCACTCAGGCGTGGCTATGTATTCCTGGCTGTGTCTCCTTCCCTGAGAATCACTCACACCAGGCTGGATGGTTCTTATTAACAGAAGAACATTTATTGTCAAAGGAATAAAGCATGTAACTGTATAACGAAGTTATTGGGCCTGCACAAACATTCACTCTTTCTCTAAGCCTCTAACTTCTAAGGAAGTTAAACTGTCTTGAAGCACTCAAAGCCTCATCTCAACTCTCTAAACTGAAAACTGAACTTAAACTCTAACTTAAACTCAATTTAAACTTAAAACTTTCCTCACTCACTCCCCTTTTATCTCCTCCAGAAGCCCCTCCTCCTTCTACCTCCTCACAGATGATTGGCTCCTGGAGTACCATGTCCTCATTGGCTCCCTGGCTGTCCGTCACAGGGCTTCTATCACTTGAGTCAAAAGCTGCTGCTAAATCAATAAAGGCAACAAATAAATATTTGGTACGGCCAGCAGTTCCTTGTTGGGCTAAAAATTATAAGGAGTCAAGCAATGGTCAATAGTGCTCAACCCTTTCCTGAATCCAGCCTGTTCAGGTTGAATGATATGATTAGTAGATTCCCAGTACTCCAGTTTGTTCAACAGATGTTTACTGTGTAACTTAGAGTCAGTACCCAAAAGGCTAATGAGCCAATCATTATTCAGGACTTGCTTGTCGTTCTTCTTATAAATAGGAACAACTACACTCAGTATCCAGTCCACTGGGGTTATACCTATGTTGTTGGTTTGGGTGAACACTTTGGTTAATTGAAAACAAATTGTAGGAATATATATATAAAGTAACAAGGGTCCAAAAAAAATTGATGTACTTTTTTTGGTGAATTTCATTGTTTAATGATTTTCATCTTTGTTCATTTACTCAAAGTCAAGGGTGATTACATTTATCTTACCTGAAAGGGCTGGAAATCACATAGGAAGTCAATAAGAGGAGAAGAAGTAAACTTAAATATTTAGGAAGCCATGTTAGATATGGAATGGAAATGAAAAACTATAATTTGTAAAAAAAATTGCCAAATGCATGGGAAGGAAAAGCTACTGTAATGAATTGTTGAAAAAAAGAAGCAGTGGGAGTTGGCACTGACAGTGAGATAGGGTTTTGATCTCAGTATGACAGGGAAAGAGAGAGAGAAAGAGAGAGAGATGGTTTTAATCTCAGGAAGATAGAGGCTTGGATTTAGATAGACAGGTTCTGAAGCTGTCAGGGTGTGGAGCTATAGAGAACAGCGTTTGGGATTTGAATTTGTACATGAAGGGGGAAGTGAACATTAAGGGGGCTCTAGCTATGACACTGGGTAATCTAAAGAATAGAATATGGAAATAGAACGTTTATGGTATCTTCCTATTGTATTTAATAAAACCATTGCTATTATTTTAAACCTGTCTCTGGCTGGCTTTCAAGCCTGAATTGGAGTCAGGCCACACCTAACAAAACTAAAAAACCAACACAGCTACACAAATGCAAGTCCCCATTTAAAGGGGTCATCATGAGGCCCAGCAACCTAATCCACAAAGGGGGAACAAGGGCAGCGTGAGTGGCAGGATGTCTGTGGGCTTGGGATTTGGGGACCAGGCTGGGTCAAGGGACCTGTCGCACTGTTTGATCAGCTTCCCCCCTCCTTGATCTCTCCCACAGGGTCTGTAATGACACCACGAACAAGTGCTCAGTCACCTTTTCCTCTTTGCGATGGAGTGAAACCAGTTCAGGTAAGGGGAAGGATTCCTGGGAGAAGAAGACAGGAGCAGCCTGGGTCTCTCCAGTTCTGGGCTCCTATTCCTGGTAGCACTAGCTGAGAATTTTGTTTTAATTTGCTTTGGATTTTTAAATATGACCAAGTCCATCCATTTCTTCATATTTTAAAAATGTGAATGTGTGTGATAGCTAAACTGACAGTTCACACACCCTGGCCCAGGAATATGAGCACTTAGCTCTTAAAAAGCTAGGTTGGAATCTCTGTGTGTTTTGCCAGTTTAGTCCTGAGTTAGAACTATTCTACTTATTCTGTGATTGTTTTTTTCTTGACTAAGGAAGAAAGGGGAATGGATAGATCTCCCCTTTCTTTGTCCTTGGACCCAAACAAATGTTTCTCCTGTCCTGGCAAAGCAAAAAGCTTAAAGAGGGCCCTGTGCACAAGACCAAACACCCATCTAGTCTAACTTTCTTGTTATCATTGTTGCTTTTTTCATTATATTAGTTTATATTTCTCTTTTGCCCTATTTCAGACTCCAAGCAGCTCACAACAGATTCAAAAACACATTGGTAAAAATTCATGAAATACACAAGTTAAATAGATCTTAAACAATCAAAAATTTTAGAAAAACAGTTAAAGCATAAACTATTAAACACACAAACCCAATTCTAGAACATTATTTAGGCCGAACAGTCCTTACACAATCAACCAGCAAATACCTTTTGAAACAGAAAAGACTTTCCTTGTCTGCAAAAAGAAGGTAAGGAGGGTGGCAGTCTCACTGCTCTGGGAAGGGAGCTCCAGAGCTTGGGGCCACCACTGAGAAGGCCCTCTCCTGTTTTCTCACTAGATGTGAGGGATTGGGCCCATCTCACTGTGAGGAAGGTGGGAGTGAGAAAAAAAAGCCCCCTGAGTAGATTTCAAAGCATGGGCAGGTTCATATGGAAGAATGTGAGCCTTCAAATAAGTGGGACCTGAGCTGCATAGGGCTTTATAGGTCCAAATCAGCACTTTGAATTGTTCCCAGAAATGGACTGGCAGCCAGTGGAGCTGTTGCAATAAGGGAGTTGTGTGTGCCCTGTTAGCAATCTGGCTGCAGCTTTTTGGACCAGTTGAAGTTTCTGAACACTCTTCAAAGGCAGACCCATGTAGAGCATGTTACAGTTATCCAACTGGGATGTAAGTAAGGCATGTGTCAATTCAGCCATGGTTCCCACTGTGACCAACCAGATTAGCTTCTGTGGAGGTGGTGTTTCAGACCCTCCCTTTCATTAATCCTTTTCTTATATGATACTATGCTGGCAAGACAATATTGTTTAAAAATAAAGGGAGTTGTAGTTCTCTGGCAGAATGGTGGGAGTTGCAGTCAACCTTGAGGCAGCATGATGGGACTTCCATCATGACAGAAGGTTACAAGCCAGGCCTGGTAGCTGTAGTCCTTTCCTCCTCTTCTTCCCCGGTAGCTGGTATTCCGAGGTGTTATGCCTCTGCTAATGGACCTGTCAAACATTCAGCATGAATGTTTAAATCTCACTGTGTAAGGCTTCTCGCACTTTGTTCCTTGATAGCCTTTAGGTGAACTGTGAGCAGGAAATGTTTTCTTCTCCTTTCAGGATCCAGTGACCTTTGAGGACGTGGCTGTCAATTTCTCCCTGGAGGAGTGGGTTCTTCTGGATCCTGATCAGAGAGCCCTGCATGCAGAGACCATGGAAGAGACCCACAGGATCGTGGCCTCTCTTGGTAAGGCTCCCTGACTGATGAGAATTCCTGTTCCAAAAGACAAGAATCACAAGACACCATAACAGTTTCTGAGTTGGACCCATCTGTGGCTGTGAGGGCTCCCTCCCTCACACTTCACAGTGCTGAAAGCATTGTCTTGTGGGTTAATGGGAAGAACCAAGAAGTCATGGCTCTCTTGCAGCTCTGACTCTTCTCCCTGCTACTGTTTGTATAAATGAAGTAGGAGTTAAATTAGGTAGAGGTTAGTTGATCAATTAAACAAATTTCACAAAGTTAGGAACTAAACAATAGGTAGATAACCAAAACAATATCTCCCATGAGAACGTTCAATAACCTTTGTAGAAAAAGCAGATAGCAAGGAGCTAAATCTTTGGTTTAAGAATTCGGGCTTCTAAGTGATGTTGCTGTATAAGCTGTCTGTAATGACAAGATTGTTTCATTCTCCATACCCAGCATTCAGCAGCCATGTGCTTCATTTCCTTCTGCTTGTTGTGATTCAGTGTTGTCCAGAATCTTTATTTCTATCTTTTCCCAGATTTCAACCATTGTTTCCTTTGTATCATCCACAAAGATTTTCTCCTTATTCCAAAGTATTATTTTAAAAGGGAAGCCTCATCTTGTATATGTGAATCCAGCTTTCCTTCATTTGTCAAACACTTTGAGTTCTTCCCCCACCTTGACAAACTTCCATTATTCCCCCCCATTATATGCCAGTTCTCTGTTATTCCTTAAAATGTTTATATGTTTGTGACTTCTTGGGATATTTGGAAGATCTTAATATTATATCTCAAGGGTGGTCTTGCTAATATCTAGGACCCCAGGATCAGTGATATTGGTCTACATCATCTTTTATCAAACCAGTATCAGTTTGATCATCTTGAAACCAGAGACCAGGAATCTATTGGCCCATTGTCCTTACCACCTTTTCTTCCCAAAGAGCTCTTGTGCAGTTGCAGGAAATGTAGTTTGTATGACACTTTTCCTCTGTAAAACAACAGTCAAAACAGCATAAAGTAACAACAGGAAAAATTGATCATGTCAATACCATGAATGAGAGAGCTCCAGGAATCTCTGTCTTAATCCTGGGATAAATTAAGGGTAAAATTCCAGGCCCAGGTTTAATGTTCCCAAGGCTCTTCTTTTTCTTTTGATCCATGCTATTGGATCATGAGCTATGGAAGAGTTGTTAACTGGGGCTGGCTACAGGGAACACACAACTCCCTTGTTGGAACAGCTCCATTGGCTGCTGGTCCATTTCCAGGTACAATTCAAAATGCTGGTTTTGACCTATAAAACACTATAAGGCTTGGGTGCAGGTTATTTGAAGGACTGTGTCTTCCTTTATGAGCCCATTAGAGCCCTTAGATGATCTGAAGGGGTCCTTCTCAGCCCACCACCTGCTCAGGCTTGTTTGGTGGGAACGAGGGAGAGGGCCTTTTCGGTGGCTGCTCCCAGGTTTTGGAACTCCCTCCCTAGAAAGGCCAGGATGGC
Organism: Gambelia wislizenii; assembly: GCA_030847615.1. NCBI lineage: Eukaryota > Metazoa > Chordata > Lepidosauria > Squamata > Crotaphytidae > Gambelia > Gambelia wislizenii. The sequence goes on from JAUMIR010000002.1 coordinate 25,977,371, forward strand.
ACCATCTCTACTCTCCTTTCGGAAACAAGTAAAAATATTCTTGTGTCATACGGCATTCAATATTTAATGAGGGCTAGGCGTGTATGTGCTGTGTAGTTTTGTTTTTAAGATGTAGATAGTTTTATTGTATTTTAATATTTTAAATGTTTTAACATTCTAAATTGTTTAATTTGTTTTTTAAAGTCCATATTTATATTTATATTTTTAATGTTTCTGTATTGTTCTAAAATTCATTGTTAGTTGTCTTCAGTCCCTATATTGGGAGAAATACGGGTTATAAAAAAATATAATAAATAAATAAGAGTGATCAAAGAGAATGGGACTATAATAAAAGGGGAACAATTCCTCTTTACAGTGGATCTTTGGTATCTGCTGGGGTTTAGTTCCTGGACCTCCCGTGGATGCTCAAGTCCCATTCTATACAGTAGCATAGTAAAATGATGTCCCTTATAGAAATGGCAAAATCAAGGTTTGGTTTTTGGAAATATATATATATATATATATATATACATATACATATGTCAGGGATGATGGGAGTTGTAGCTCTTCACCTCTGGCTCAAACTCACCACCTTGTTATGCAGCAGAGCCAACCAGCTTAGATCAGTGGTTAATGCTTTCCTTCAAAGCAGCAGAGTTTCAGAGAATAGGCTGAAGATCCTGACAAACTCTCCAAGCCTTCTCACTCTTCTCCAGGTGTCTCCAAAACGTCTCCAGGATTCACTCAGGCAACTGAGTAGTTTTATATAAAACCTACTTTATTCTTCTATATAAATATACTATATGGTCAACAAATCACAATCTCTACACACTACTCCACAATATCTCCAAACTACTCCACCTCTACTGAACAACAATACATTGGCAAACATTGCAATTTTATAGCCATTGTTTATCACCACCCACTAGTTAGTTTCCACCCAGTGGGTGTGTACTTCCATTCTGATTGGTCCACATAGTTCTACCCATACTTAAGACCAACCCATGTATTTCAACATTTCACCTTGTACACTTAATGATTCTCAGGTGTTTCCATTCTGCATTCAGTACCTCTGTCCTTGGCTCTCAGGACTTCTAGATTACATTAGCAGTTTCACCTGTGTAGCTTCATAATTGCTCTTGCTTAGTCATTGTGACTTTCACATACATATTTTATTTCTTTCACTGTATGTCCCATGTTGCATTTTCCTTAACAACATATATATATATATATATTTAAGCTATGGATAGTTGAATCCTTAGATACGGAAGACCAACTGTATTATAAGAATGGATTAAAAATAGCACTAATTTGGTGGAAGATGCATTGCGAAAAGAATGAGAAGAAATCAATATACAGTTAAAATTTACATTTCTATATAATACATACCTACCTCTATATTTATTAGAAATGGAGCGGTCATAGCAGTAGCATAAACTTCCACCCTGTTGTGGGGAACATGGCATGAAATCTTCTCTGTTGCACTAGATAAATCCAACCTTAATTAGACATGGGGGTAGAGAATTGGATTTTGAAGGAGAAAATTAAGTTAGAGAAAAGGATGGTGACATAGTTTGTAGCAAAGTAAATTATTAGCCACAGAAAAAGCTTGACACTTGCACGTGGACAAACAAAAGATATCTATTCCTCCAGAGAGAAAGCAGCACAATAAAAAAAAAAAAACAGGCATGGGTAGGACATCGGTGGCCTTTGGTGTGCCTGTTGCTCACCCTTGCCTTAGAGGCTCTGGGCAGTCAAGCAGTTTCCATCTTTCCTGAGCCCTACTGGAATCCAGGGCCCAATCCCAGCATAGCCATGAAGTACCTGGGGACCCATCTCCCTCAGACTTCCCTCCTAAAGCTTCCGGAATCAGTAGCCCTGCTCCCTTTGAGTGGGAGAAAACTCTGGGAAGGACCCAAACAAGACATGAAAGCAGCAGCCCAGCCAGGTGGTTGCTTTTCCTCAAGTGTTTGTGTTCAGGTGTATTAAGGGGTTCTGTTGACCTGTCATAACAGTTGTTGGTGTCTGCCTGTTGTATCTCAAATTAAACACCTATAGGATGTGATCCTGAGCTAAAATCAATCGCATGATATAGGTGTATGAACATGCCAACAATATCTCTTCCTTTCCCCTATGACTATGGGTTCATTTCCATTTTAGGATCATTTTCATTCAATACCATTCCCATTTTCTGAGAACTATTTCAATCACACTTGATGAATTACAGTACTTTTTTTTTATTCTCCTTCTTCCCAGCAGATATCTGGAATAAGAGAAATCTATGTTTCAAGTGTGGGAAGTGTTTTGGGCAAAACTTGGAGCTTACCAGACACCAGAAAACGCACACAGAAGAGGAATGTTCTACCAGAGAGAAACCCTTTCAGTGCAACATATGTGGGATATGTTTTCCTCAAAATATGGCACTTGTGCTTCACAAGAGACTCTGTGCTGGAAAGAATAGATTTATTTGTAAAGTCTCAGGGAAAAGTTTTGATTACACATTGCCCCATTTGATCCATCAAGCAGTTCACAAAAGAAAGAAAACACATAAATGTCAAGAGTGTGGGAAACACTTTGCTTCCAGAACAAAATTAGTGATTCACCAGAGAGTCCACACAGGAGAGAAACGATATAAGTGCCAGAAGTGTGGGAAATGTTTTTCTACAACTTCCAACCTTGTGAAACACAAGAAATTCCATATTGGAGAGAAACCATACAAATGCCAGGAATGTGGGAAACGCTTTACTTGGAATGCACATCTTGTCAGCCACCAGAGACTTCACACAGGAGAGAAACCATACAAGTGCCAGCAGTGTGGGAAATGTTTTGCTCAGAGGTTTAACCTCATGGTGCACCAGAGAGTCCATACAGGAAAGAAATTATACAAGTGCCAGGAGTGTGGGAAATGTTTTGCTAAAAATGCACGCCTTGTCATCCACCAAAGAATCCATACAGAGAAATCATACAAATGCCAGGAGTGTGGGAAATGTTTTTCTACAAATTCCAGCCTTTGGAAACACAAGATAATCCACACAGGAGAGAAACAATACAAATGCCAGGAGTGTGGGAAATGTTTTTCTACAAATTCCAGCCTTTGGAAACACAAGAGAATCCACACAGGACAGAAACCATACAAATGCCAGCTGTGTGGGAAATGTTTTACTCAGAATGCAAACCTTCTCCGCCACCAGAATGTCCACACAGGAGAGAAACCATACAAGTGCCAGGAGTGTGGGAAATGTTTTACTCGGAATGCACATCTTATCAGCCACCAGAGACTTCACACAGGGGAGAAACCATACAAATGCCAGGAGTGTGGGAAATGTTTTACTTGGAATACACAACTTGTCAGCCACCAGAGACTTCACACAGGAGAGAAACCATACAAATGTCAAGAGTGTGGGAAATGTTTTACTTGGAATATACAACTTGTCATCCACCAGAGACTTCACACAGGAGAGGAACCATACAAATGCCAAGAGTGTGGGAAATGTTCTTCTACAAGTTCCGACCTTGGAAAACACAAGAGAATCCATACAGGAGAGAAACCATACAAGTGCCAGGAGTGTGGAAAATTCTTTTCTACAAGTTCCGAACTTGGGAAACATAAGATAATCCACACAGGAGAGAAACCATACAAATGCCAGGAGTGTGGGAAATGTTTTGCTCGAAATGCATACCTCTGTCGCCACCAGAGAGTCCATGCAGGAGAGAAACTATACAAATGCCAGGAGTGTGAGCAATGTTTTGCTCAAAGTACACATCTTGTGAGTCACCACAGAGTCCATATAGGAGAGAAACCATACAAACAGCAGTAGTGTGGGATATGTTTTGCTCACATTTTCTGAGCCACAGAGAGATTATTATTTTTATTTCTCCCCTATCTTTTTCACAGTTCAGAACTCAAAGCAGCATTCAACAAACCAAGAGTGTGAGGAGAATTGTGCTTGGGATTTCTAATCCACCAGAGACCACACGCAGGAATGAAACCTACAAGTGCCATGAATGTGGAATGTTTTTCTTGAAAGTCAGTCCTTGTTAGGCATTCAAAATCCACACAGCAGAGAAACCATAGAAAGGCCAGGAGTGTGGAGATGTTGTACTTGGAAGTCAGAAGTTCTAATCCATCAGAGATCCCACCCATGAAAGAAACCATATAAGTGCAAGGAGTATGGGAAATACCTTTCTCAAAAGCCAACCCATGTAGTTCATAGGAGAGAACCTATACAAATGCCAGGAGTGTGGGAAATGTTTTCTACAGGTTCAAACCTTGTAAGCCGCTGGAGAATTCACACAGGAGAGAACCCATACAGATGCTCAGCATGTGGGGAATGTTGTTCTTGTAATGCACAACTTGTTGACACTCAGAGAATCCACACAGAAAATTTCCAGATTTGTTTAGTAGGCAAGAAGACCCAGAATACAAATTAAAACACTGTATGATGCTAAGCAAGGAAAGGGGCTGCTTTGGAGTCCCTAATTTTAAATTGCATTATGAGGCCTGTTGTTTTCTATGGATGAAGAAATAGATATTGCTTAAAGATGAGAGGTTCTTGGAACTTGAAGGTCATGATTTAAGCTTTGTGTGACCTTTTTATGTTTGGTATGATAAAATTAAGGTATATGCTCAAATTAAAGACCGTCATTACATTATAAAGGATCTTCTATGAGTTTGGTATAAATCTAAGCAGAGACGCTTTCCTAAGATAATGTTACCCACATCATCAAATGATTTTTTACTTTTATCTGTAATGGTAGACTAATAGATTCCTATTTTATTTATCTTTTCATTACAGTTAGTATTGGGGGAGTCAGAGCCCTACTGTGCATTTGTATGCCTTCTCCCCCTTTTATTTTTTCCCCTTTTTTCCTTCTCTTTGTTTCTTTATTTTCCACATATATTCTCTGAATGTATACTATTGTGATTTTGATGGTAAATTAGATTGTCAGTGTTAACATCAATGAATAAATTGAGGCAGGGGAGAAAAAATCACACATGAGAAAAACCATACCAATACCAAGGGTATTGAAATTGATTTGCTTATAGTTCAAACCTTGTGAGTGTGAGATAAACCATACAAGAGAGACACCGTACCAATGCCAGCAGTGTAGGAATTTTTTTCTCAGAATTCACAGCTTGTGTTTTTTAAATATTTTTATTAAAGACTTTCAGATGCATTAAAAGCATAGATATATACAAACAAAGCATAAAAGATAGACAAAAAAGAACAAGGAAATGAGAAATAAAGAGAATATTTACTGTGACTTCAACTTTCTTTACGATGGTTATACCTCTTAATAGATAAAATCATAATTCTCTACCTATAATGTTTTGCTATATTTCTACTTGACCAAATCTACTAAATATTAAAAACTCCACAGTTAACTCATTATTTTCATTTGTCTGCAAAAAGGCAATCAAAGGTTCCCAGTCTTTCCAAAATGTCACCAGAGACTCCCTAATCAAAGCAAATAATTTATCCTTTACAAAGTGAACTGAATGATGGAAGAAAAGGAACCGAGGGGGGTGGTTCTTGATGCTATTTATATATTTGCCCCATTAGGGCAGCGTTACTGCCAAAAGCTGCTCAGCTCTGGAACTTTCCATGGACTGATCTGTGCATGCATGAGATCTTCAAAATCATTTGTATTAAACCATGTATTTGTATCCAAACCTTTCTATCTTTCCCACAAATCCATCAGATGTCCACTCTTCTATTGCTGGAACAGTGTGTAATTTCCATTGCTGAGCAGAAATTAATCTTGATCTTTGAATATTTTTCTGGGGCCAGCAATGCATTTGCATACGCAACAACTCAATTTTTCTTCTTTTCCTCCACAGAGATAAATTCCTAATCCAATTTAGGGTAACATAAGTATTTAATGTCTTTTATTCTAATGCATGTTTTCTGTAAACATATCTTGATTAAGTTTATTCAAATAATGTAATGTGTTCTTCCTCTTTTTGAGGGGCATTTACTCCCTTTACATACAAGGTGATGCATCTCAGACCCATTCTCAAACCAAAAGCTTAGTATAGTCTATACCAGATGCCTCCTTCTTCATCCCAGACTTGACCTGAAGCATCTTCCAATTCCTCTTCTTCTCCCAGGTCACCCTGTTCCTCCTACACTTTTTTATATCTCTGTAGCACCTCTAAATCACTGGTTAAATTTAATAGTGATCCCCTCCATTTTCTCCAATCTGTATGGAATCTATATGGTGGGTCTTTGGTATCCGATGGGGTTTGTTTCCAGGACCCCCACAGATACCAAAATCCATGGATGCTCAAGTCCAATTATATACAATGCTCCAGATGCAGGGACCAGAATTTTCAGAATAAAACAGAAAACTTAATTGGTACAGAAATCCAAAAAGCATATTGTACAGAGTTGTGGCTCAGAAGTGGAACTTAGAAAGTACTGTTTATTAAAAGCATCTTTCAATCTATGAAATCTGGTGGGCTTCAGTACTATTGGCTATCCATCATCCCCTGGTCTCATACCACACCCATCCCATTTTTCTTAGGTTGATTATGAAGCTGCCATTTATTTCTCGATTCTGCTCAGTGACTGTTTACTCCCCTCCACTGTTCCCACATAAAATTTGTTAACAAGCACTAAGAAATAAAAAACAATTAATTGCAAGGTTACAAGATGTCAGGGTGATGGGTTATACAACCACTGGAAATCCAATTTTTTATATGCTCAGAGGCATTGGTGCACTACTGTGTCAGGTTATGGGCCCAGTCTATGCCAGTAGCCACCAATCTGTTACCAGTCTACACCAGTAGGCTGTGGGGTGCTGTCTGTGATGTTCCTGACTCAGCATGGGGCTCAGTCAGCTATAGAGGGGCTTAGAGGCACCTGATTTATTGCTGGAATGGTGTTGACAACTAACCTGAGATTACATGGAAGCAAAGAAAGTCTATATTATTCTTCGCTCTCTGGACTCGAGCTATTATTCTTTAATTAGCAGTGCGGAAGCAATTCCGAGAGTTATCAGTGTTGTATATCTCTGGGAGGATTTTTGGAGGAAAAAAAACAACAGAGATGGCAGGCACGCAAAGCCGATGAGAAACAGCTAAGCTCCAAATATAAAGAAGAGAGAAATTCCAACTCTTTCAATAATGAGGCTACTGAGAAAGTGTTTGCAACCAGAAAATGCTGGAGCCGTGGGTCTACAAATAATCTCTCCTGACAGTGTCTGTTGAAGGAGCAAGATAACAGCCATAAAACAAAGAAAATCAAAAGCAGTCAGTACACTCTAGCAGTTTCAGCTGTGGTAAGAAAAGGAATTTCCCCACAATTAACTGTTTGGGTGCTGGACTCTGGGCCTTCTGTACATTTCGTTAACAGTTAATATGTGTTTGTGAATATGTCAGATGCTAAAATTTGTAATGTAATACTTGCAAATGGCTGTAAATCAAGTGTAAAGGGGAAAGGGATATGTTTTTCCCCTGTTTTGGCCACAATCTTGATAACGTATTGTACGTCTCATCGTACAATACGTTATCAAGACTATGGCCAAAACAGGGGAAAAACATATCCCTTTCCCCTTTACACTGGATTTTACTCGAGTATTATTTACTTAGTGTGGGTGTATTGGCTACTGAAGAGTATGAAATTAATTTTGGAAACAAGTGTCACAGAATGGGCAGCTATGTGCTGAAGGAGAATTGAAAATCAGTTGTATTACATAAAGCCAAAGGCTGAGAACCCAGTCAAGGCTGTAAGGACTAATACACCCATTCATGCTTCATGCATTCATGTAATGCATAGTCGGGTCGGGCATGCAAGTTACAAAGTGTTTAAAAATGCCTGAGGAGTGCCATGATATAGAGGTGAAAAACAGATATTTTCCTGCATTGTCTGTTTGTAAAAAATAGAAAAACAAAGTGGCTCCTATTCCTAAATTCAGCAACAGAGTGCCACGAATAATTTTTGAACTGGTGTGCATACACCTAGCTAGACCTTTTACTCCACCTTTGGGGGGGCATTTTGCTATGATTCATAGAATCATAGAGTCGGAAGAGATCGCAAGGGTAAACCAGTCAATTATTGTGGATGTTTTTTTCCAGATTTGGTATCTGCTATTGAAACAATAAATCAGAGGCTTGTGAAATTTTTCAAAATTGGTACGCCTATGTAGAAAGGAAACATGATGTAAAAATTTCCTCTTTGCAATCTGATAGAGGGGGAGAATTTATGTTTGTTAAGTTTCAAAAATAGCTCAAAAGGAGTAGCATTTTTCATAGATGCACTGCTCCTTTTACGCTGGCCCAAAATGGCGTGACAGAATACCACTTTGGCATATACAAACCATGAAGGACTCTACTTTTTTATTTTGGCACGGATCAAAAGTATTGGGGTGAAGCAATGCTCACAGCTAATTACATTCACAATAGGCTGTGGAACTCTGTGGTACAGGACAGACCATATTTTATGCTGTATGGCAAGAAGCTATCAGTCAAACATCTGAGAATTTTTGGTAACTATGCTTGGGTGCACATTCCCAAAGCTACAAGGAAGAAGGGGTCTCCTAAAGCTCAGAAATTACACTTCATGTGGTACGAAACTGGTTCAAAAGTGTAAAGGTTCACATTTGGGAATGGGAAAGTTGTAATTTCGAGAAATGCTCAGTTTGAGGAGCAGAGCAATTGGTGCCAAGTGTGTTCTAATCCTGAAGTGCTTCTGCCTGTTAGTGATAATAATCATGAGCTGCCCCAGATGCCAGAGCAGGCTTTGCCTGGTGCTAGAAGCCCTGTTGAGGTTAAGCAGGAATGGCAGTAATGGAGGAGCCCACCATAGGAAGAAAGCAGTGAGGAAGAGAAGGTTACCCAACTTTTTACACCAAGAAGGTCAAGTCGTGAAACAAAAGGCATTTCACCTCAGAGATTTACAGTGCAGAATGCTGTAAGGGTATGCCAAATCACATGTGAGCCTAACAATTACAGTCAAGTTCTGCAATTGTCTCAAAAGGAAAGGGAAAAAATGGGACTCTGCTATGTGTTCTGAAATGGCTTCTGTGGATCTGCACAAAGTTTTTGATGTGGTTGATCTGCTACAAGGGCAACAAACTGTTCTGTGCAGGTGGGTATATAAAAAGAAAAAACTGCATTCTGGTGAAACCAAGTACAAAGCCAGGTTATAGAAGAGTTTTCACAGGTCAAATATTCTTTGTACAACAAGACTTTTGCACCTACTGCTAAGGCTCAAAGTATAAGAATAGCATTGTGTGTGGCTAATCTGAATGGTTTTAAAGTGCAGCGCTTTGATATTGGCACAGTATATCTGAATGCTGAGTTGGAAAAAAAATTATATGCAGCAAACACTTGGGTTTCAAACTAAGAACACAAATCAAGTGTACAAGTTTAAAAAGGCAATCTATGACCTAAAACAATCTGAAAAAATTGGAATGAATGTTTGAATAATGCTTTGGTAGCTAGTAGATTTAAGCAATGTGTTGCTGTTCCTTGTATATACACCAGGGGTACTCATCAAACTTATGAAATTCTGATTCCGTTTGTGGGTGATCTGTGTTTAATTGCTTAAACAGATGAACGGATTAATACATTCACTCAAGCACTTGGTAAAAAAGTATCAAAGGTTTAGAAGAAGTGCCAAAGTATCTGGATATAAATGTAAAAAGACTGGGTGATGGAAGTTTTCTGGTTACCAAAGAGTAGAAAATACTGAAACTGTAATGTGACTGCAATATGAATGATTGTAAAAGTGCTCCAATGCCCATGGTAACTGATCTTGTAAAAACCACAGGGGAAGCATTTTTTCCTTAACATTGAGTTGTACCAGTCTGCTGTTGAGAGTTTATTTATCAAACTGGACATGCCCTGATATATCCTATGCAGTAAACATTCTGAGCAAAATGGTATCACAACCTACACAAAAAGCCTGGTTACGTTTGAAAAGAGTGTTAAGGGTTATTGATTACATCCAAAGTTTGCCATGAACTGCATTGCTATGTGGATAGTGATTTTGCACAATGTGTGAAGGCTTTCACAGCCGGCATCCATAGATTTTCCTTGTGTATTTTCCGGGCTGTGAGGCCGTGATCTGGAAGAGTTTGTTTTTGATGTTTTGCCTGCATCTATGGCTGGCATCTTCAGAGATCTCTAAAGGAAAATCTGCACAGTGTGTTTCAGACAGGAAATCTACATCTGGGATGATTTTTTCATAAGCAAATTTGCCCATTTTTTGGAGGACGAAGAAACAGATAACCATTTCTTTATCTTCTGTAGAAAGTAAATTTGCAGCCTTATCAGATCTTTGTTCTGAATTGATTTGGCTCAAACAATTGTTCATGGATCTTGGGATGCCAATACAGGAACCTGCTGAGGTCTATGAAAACTCAGAAGCCTGTATACAAATGGCAACTGCTGAAGGGGTTAAGTCCTCAAAAAAACAAAAAAACACAGGGCTGTGTGGTATCAAAACATCTGTGAAGCAGTAAAGCAGAGCTAATTACCCTGGTTTATTGTCCAACCCATGAGAACCTAGTTGATTCATTCACAAAACCGCTGTGTCCTATCAATTTTCAATACCTGTGTACATATCTTGGTATGGTCAAATGTATGTAAAACAGCTAATTTAAGTATAAATTTAGCGGGGTGTCAAGGAGATGAGATACACAATTACTGGAAATTTATACTGTAAAGAGCTGGCATGGTATAATATGCTACAGCCTGCAGGTGCCAGCATTGAGAAGGCTAAATACAGCTGACGAGCATATCATGATTATGTCTGGGAGACAGGCATGTGACGGATGAAGTCTTATCTGTATGGGGGAATATGTGTAAGAACCACCAACTGCATTACCCATGGCTACTGTATCAGTACTGAATAATTGGATCATCCCACTGTGCTTGTCTTGACTTTGATTTAGCTCTCAGACTGTGTGCATCCAGTCTGGGATGAACAGTGCAGGACTGCAATGTCTTTTGTGCTGTGGTATATAGTCTTTATGCTAGGAGTCTCAGACTCATTGTAAATATTACTACAATATGTTGTCATAAAGAGTACTTATCTAGACACACATCTGTGTCTGCACGCTCATTTGTTTGCCTGATAATTGCAACTCTGCTACAACAACCTTTGCTGACTGGTCCTCTTGATATGCTCAGAGGCACCAGTTGCACTACTGTGTCACAAAACAACACTGAACATGGGAACAGACAACGTCAGTGTTGTGATTTTTATATACAATTTCAAAATAATTGATTTTTAAAAAAATTTCATCCTCATTTGTTGTAGTCTTGTCTCCCACTTTTTGTTTTGAAATTGTCTTCTTTGCTCTCTCTTTTCTTAATCTATACACTAACCATCTTCCCAGCTTGTCTGCACATTCAATGTTTTTTCTGTTTTAAGTAATTAATTTTCTTCTCATCTCTTCTTTCATGACCATTATAGTTAATTGATATTTTAATAGCTTTATTTGTTTCTTAGAATCTTTTCATCCTGGAGAGATGTCTTTTCATCCCTGAGAGAAGTGACCAGCGGGGTGCCACAGGGTTCTGTCCTAGGCCCAGTGCTATTCAACATCTTTATCAATGACTTAGGTGAGGGAATAGAGGGCATTCTTATCAAGTTTGCAGATGACACCAAATTAGGAGGAGTATCTAATACTCCAGAGGATACAATCAGAATTCAAAATGAGCTTAACAGATTAGAAAGCTGGGCCAAATGTAGGAAAATTAGTTTCAGCAGGGAGAAATGTAGGACACTACACTTGGCCAGTAAAAATTAAATGGACAGATATAGGATGGGTGACACCTGGCTTGATGGCCCTACATGCGAAATGAGTCTTAGTGGACCACATGCTGAACATGAGTCAGCAGTGTGATGCAGCAGCTAAAAAAGCCAATTAAATTCTAAGCTGCATCAATAGTGTATAGTGTCTAGACAGGGAAGTAATAGTTCCACTGTATTTTGTTTTGGTCAGACCACCTGGAATCCTGTGTCCAGTTCTGGGTACCGCAATTCCAGAAGGATGTTGACAAGCTGGAACGTGACCAGAGGAGGACAACCAAAATGGTGGGAAGTCTGGAAGCCGTGTCCTATGAGGAGAGGCTTGGGGAGCTGGTTGTGTTTAGCCTGGAGAGGATTAAGAGGTGGTATGACAGCCATGTTTAAATATTTGAAAGGATGCCATACTGAGGATGGAGCAAGCTTGTTTTCTGCTGCTCCAGAGACTAGGAAATGGAGCAATGGACTCAAACTACAGAAAAAGATTCCATCTAAACATTAGGAAGAACTTCCTGACAGAGCTGTTCGGCACTGGAGTTCACTGCCTTGGAGTGTGATGGAATCTCCTTCTTTGAAGGTTTATAGAGGCTAGATGGCCACCTGTCAGGAGTGCTTTGACTGGGCGGGGGTGGACTAGATGGCCCTTGTGGTCTCTTCCAACTCTATGACACCGTGATTCTATTAGTTGGGGATTTTCCTAATTCTTGTTCTTTTGCCTAAATTCTTTCATCACTTTTTTCATTGCTTCCTGCTTTTTCCCCTCTTCCATATTTATATTTATTTCAGTAAATATCCATCTAAAAACAACCTTACTGGCATCCCAAACCATATTATCTACCCCTTTATCCAAGTTCAGATGAAAGTATTCCTTTGATTTTTTAATGATCATTTATGAAGTGGACTACACTGCCTTGGAGTGTGATTGAGTCTCCTTCTTTGGAGTTTTTTAAACCAAGGCTGGATGGCCATCTGTTGGGAATGATTTGCTTGTGTATTCCTGCATAGCAGGTGGTTGGACTGGATGGTCCTTGTGGTCTCTTCCAACTCTATAAGTCTATGATTCTATGACTCTGTGTTCCTGTTGCCTGGATCCCTGCCTAGACCTTGGACTGACTCTGACTACTCTGTTTGCCTCATACTGTTACATCCTGGACTTCTGTGTGACTACGCTGCCTGTTGTAAGCCCTGATCTATTAGAATTGTGCTTTTTACTGAGCCTTTCTGTATTTCTCCTTGCCTGCTTTGTTGCCTCAAAAGAAACCGAACTTTGACTGTTACTGCAAGCCTTATTTGACTCCACATATTTACGTTGCTCCTCTTAAGGGTTGGCTTTCTACCCAAAACCTTATCTATGCCACTTTGTAATTCTTTATCCTTTCACTTCCATCTGGCTGCTTTCCCGATCAGTGCCCAATTTGCCTCTGCTGCCAGTCGCTCCCCATAAGAGTTTGAGTACCAGCGGGTTTTCCGAGCCTCTCTCATCTCAAACACCATATCTTCTCTGTTCTCCAAACCAGCTGCCCATGTCTAGCAGGATTTAAAGTATACTTTACAAGAAAACACTGAACATGGTGGGAACAGACAACATCAGAGGCCATTTCTGACACAATGACATAGTAAATTGGCATAACTCATATGTAAAATGGCAAATAGCATTTTGGATAAAAAAAAAAATATTTTCAAGCCATGGAAATATCCATGGTTGAATCCATGGATGTCCAGAACTGGAGAGAGTACTTCAGGGGAGGCATGACCAAAGCGGAACAGACTTGTACGGTGGGTCTTCTGTGTCCGCAGGCTTTGTAGCTTGATTTTGAGTGACAGCAGATTGTCACATCCTCTACGTAAAATGGCAGCAAGATGAACACAGATGTCATGGATTCTCAACACTTAATTGGATCTTTTGAATCCCTTCACTGGATCTTTTGAATCCCGTCACTGCTGCCACTTTTGTGGAGCAGGGGATTTCCATATGGCACTGCTGCCACCACTTTTTTGACACCAGGCACCTTCCTAGTGGCATAGGGGCCTTTCCATCCCACTGCTGCCACCACTTTTGTGATGCAGCACCACAGTGTCACAGTCGAACTACATCTCCCAGTGGTATAGCAGAAGTACTTTGGTGTGGATGTGTCTTAATGGTGGTGCCTACTCGTCAGAGACTCACTCACGCTAGGCTGCATGTCTTAAATTAATATAAAGAACATTGACAAAGATTAAAATATAATGGCATAAATAATTCATTTGGCTTGCACATACATTCATTCTATAAGCCTCCCCATCTCTGACTACTTTCTTCAACAACCCAGCTTAAAACTCCCTCTGACTGACTACTGCTCAAGAACTTCTATTTTCTTCACTCACCCACCTTTTCCCCCCAGAAGCCCCTCTTTCCAACTCCTCACAGAGGATTGGTTCCTGGAGCCCACTGTCCTCATTGGCTCCCCTAGCTGTCTGTCATTTAATAATATGGGACATGATCATCCACAGTTTTTGTCATCCGCAGGGGGTCCCAGAACCAAACCCCCAGAAATACAGAGGGCCCACTGTACTATTATTTCCGGAACCCCTGAGCATATCAAGAGGTCCAGGCAGCAAAAGTTGTTATAGCAGAGTTTCATTCATCAGGCGAAGAAATGAGCACACAGACACAGACATGTGTCTAAACTACTTCTCTTTACTACAGCATAATATGGTGATATTTACAGTGAGTCAGAGACTCTTCTCATAAAGACTACATATCATAGCATAAAGCACAGTACATTCCTGTCGCTGCAATATCCAGACAGAACTACAAAGTCACAATGCATAGTCCAACAGAGTACATAACAGAGACAGTGGTTCCCACACAGATTTTCTCACTCTCTCACAGAGATAAGGAATCCTTCCAAGGCTAGCTTCCCAGGCCTAATCAAGATACTCCGACCAGCTGCATTTAGCCCACTCACCACTGGCCCCTGCAGACTGTAACATGTCACACTTGTTCTTTACAGGATAAATTTACCAGGTTGCATATCCCGTTATTCTGACACTGAATTAATTGAAAGTAGCAAGTTGTTCTTCCTGTGCTGCTCCATTATCAACTTTGGGCTGCAGCCCCCCACTACATCATTTCTTCTGTTTTCACCAGCGTGAGTATTTCTTTATTTTTAGAATGTTAGAACTGATGTAACAAAGAAGCTGACAAGACTCATCAAGCCCACCAACTGTTACCCCTTCCTTTTGGGAGCCAGTGACTATGCAAGGCATAGCCGTCAGTATATCACAAAGGATTATGAGGCTCTGGGTAGAAAGCTGAAGGACCTTGATGCATAGGCTGCCATTTCATCTCGCCTCCAAGCTGAAGGACCTGTCCCAGGAAGGGAGAGAATAGTGCAGGTGAACAACTGACTGTCCAGATGGTAACTATGGGAACAATTTGGTTTCCTGGACCATGGTCTGTGGACATGTTCTCCTGGAGTTTGTAATACAGCGGAAAGAAGAAGCCATGGGTAGTGAGAGACAGATTCTAGAGTTTAAGAAAGATGGTTTCAGTAAATTTAGAGAAATATTGGCTGTGAACCTGTAATCATGAATACTAAAAGAGAAGGGAGTTCATGATGGATAGGAGTTTCTTAAAAATGAGATAGAGGAGGATGACCAAAAGATTAAAAGGCCTAGAAACCATATCTTATGAGGAGCAGCTTAAGGAGCTGGGCATGTTTAGCCTGGAGAAGAGAAGGTTAAGATGTGACATGATAGCCATGTTTAAATATTTGAAAGGATGCCATATTGCAGAAGAAGCAGACTTGTTTTCTGCTGCTCTGGAGACTAGGACACGGAGCAATGGATTCAAAGTGTAGGAAAAGAGATTCCATCTGAACATTAAGGGAAACTTCCTGATAGTAAGAGCTGTTTGACAGTTTAATACACTGTCAAATACACAGTGTGGTGGAGCCTCCTTCTTTGGAGGTTTTTAAACAAAGGCTGGATAGTCACCTGTTGGAAATCCTTTGTGTATTCCTGCATGGCAGGGGGTCGGACTGGGTGGTCCTTGTGGTCTTATCCGCTGTATAATTATATGAAGGTACAGTTTCAAACAGTTCTAATGAGGAGGAAAAATGGGAAGTGTCTAAAGAAACCAGAATGGATGTCTAAAGAACTTTCAACTGAGCTAAAATTTAAAAGGGACGTGTCTCTCTCTGGCTTGTCTTTGCAAACAAAGATTCAGGAAGGACTCATCCTGTGCTTTCTGCAAGCGCGCTGATGACTAAAAAGGCCAATCTGAGACAAACAAATCCTGTTGCAGAAAGCACAGCAGAAGGTCTCCTTGTGTGATGTTTCCGGGTTGTGATTCTTTCTACGTTGTTGTTTCTCTTCAAGACTTGTTCGGTGTGAGTTCTCAAATAAGGCTGCAGCATTGTGGATAGTGCGTCTCCATGCCTCCCGATGTGAGGCCACGGTGGACCATTGTTGGTGATCAATTTGGCTGAGCCTGAGATCAGACAAAATCAGTGTGCATAGAGCCATTGTACTGTCTATTCTCCTTTATGGGTCTGAAACATAGGTCATCTATCGCCACCACTTACGACTCCTCGAACGCTTTCATCAGCGCTGTCTACGCACAATCCTAAATATACACTGGACTGACTATGTGATGAATGTTGCTGTCCTTGAGCAAACAGGGATCACCAGCATGGAGGCCATGATATTGAGAACACAGCTGCATTGGGCAGGGTACGTTTCTAGGATGGAGGACCATCGCCTCCCCCAAATACTACTCTATGGTGAACTCGCCATGGGTCATTGTAAGAGGGGTGATCCAAAAAATTGATACAAGGACTCCCTGAAGCAACATCTCAGGCTTGGCCAAATTGATCACCAACAAGGGTCTGCCCTGGCCTCACATCGGGAGGCATGGAGACGCACTATCCACAATGCTGCAGCCTTATTTGAGAACTCATGCCGAACAAGTCTGGAAGAGAAACGACAACGCAGAAAGAATCACAACCCGGAAACATCCCCCAAGGAGACCTTCGGCTGTGCTTTCTCCAACCAGGCTTGTTTATCTCGGATTGGCCTTTTCAGTCATCAGCGTGCTTGTAGAAAGCGCGGGATGAGTCCTTCCTGAATCTTTGTTTGCAAAGAAAAGCCAGAGAGAGAATGCAAACAGACATTTGTCTTCCAACTATTCATTTTGGTTTATGGAATAATGTATTGTCAGATGATACTTGATCTTTTTCCATTTAATGCAAGTCTGTTGCGGATTTTGATTTTCAGATGTTAAATCTATTAAACACTGTTGAGGGGGAAGTTGTACTAGTAAAATAAAGAGAAACGGGACAAAAGAATTTAAAAGAATAACAATAATCGAAAGAGAGATAAACGCATCCAAGGCGACAAGGAGCTCAAAGTGGGCGTGGCCTCTCTTGCCAGGAGCCTGGCTCGGCTTCAGTCACGTGAGGGGAAATGGGAACCCCCGACCCAAAAGCAATAACAGGCGGTGTTACATCGAAAGGGGCCCGTGGGAAACAGCCGCTCCCCCTCTTTCCGTAAAAACAAACCAAGATGGAGGGCTGAGGAAAGAAAGGTTGCAGCCGGGGAAGGAGGAGGAGGCCGGGTGAGGCCAGGGAGCTCCGGGGTCAGCACCAGAAGAGCGGAGTCCCAGGGAGGGAGGGAGGCCCCGAGTCCCCTTAGAGCAGCGCCTCCCCCTCCCTCCTCCTCCTCCTCGGCCGCCTTTCCCTCCGGCGGAGCCCCGGGGAGTCCCCGTCCCCCAACCTCCCGCCTCCGCCTCCTCCTCCCAACGGGGGGGGGTCCTCCTCCCGGGTCGCCCCATCCAGGGTCCGAGCGCCAGGGGTCTCCCTCTGTCTCGGCGCCCCCTTGCCTTCCCTTCCCTGGGTCTCCTCTGGCATGGACGGGGCGGGAGGGGAGGAGGGGGGTCTGTGGGGGCTCCTTATAGGGGGAGGGGGAGATATTAGTGCCCTTCTGCCCCCCCCCCGTCAAAGAGGGCGACCCCCAGGCCGCTGATCCGGGGAGGGGGGGCCCTGCCTGGGCTCTTCTTCCCTTCATCTCTCCTGCCAGGGAGGGGAAAGGGGGGGAGGCACTGGGTTGGGGGGGATTTCTACCCCAGGAGCTCAAAGGACCCGCCTCGGAGTGACATTTTTTGTAGGTGGAAACATGGCACAGACCCCCCCCTTTCACTCCCCACTTCTTCCCCCAGATGCTGACTGGACTGGCAATTGAATCTTTATTCCAGAGTTAGTGGCAGGACAATACCCTGAAGGGCCCCTGAGGGGAGGATGGAGGTGAGAGTGCACTGGCTGTCTCTCCTTCTGTTTTAGGAGGCTGTATGGTGAGAAAGAGACGGTAAGTTTGTTGGGGGTCTTGGAAGGGGTAGGGAGGCTTCTTGTGTGTTTGTGGGAGAGATAATACCTTGTTCCTCTCTATAGATAATTGATTTTTTTTTATTTTGTTGTATTTTATTAGTGTTATTTTTTTTAAATAAAGTTTTTGTTGACATAAAACTGCAAGTAAAAATAAAAAATATACAAGTGTCCAGGCGTTCTTTCAACACATACATGGTCCAAGCAGGTGCAAATTGTTGCAGAGTAGGAATACAGTTGTGGCACTTAGCTTAATTACTGGACAAAACATGGTTCTGCATGGGAAGGAAGGGGAAAATTATTACCTTATAGTATGATAATGAGGGCCATGCTCCTTTCAGGAATTGGTTACTGAACCCTAAGTTTTAAAATGGCCAAACAACTGCAGAAATCATGCTCAGTCATGATGACTGACTCCATGAACTGCCAGTCATGCTAATCATGCTACAGCTGCATGAGAAGGGTTGCATTAGAAGAAGGGTTACTACAGTACAAAGCCATGTAGTATGGAAATCTGATGCAATGTAACCATGTGTTTGGGTAAGCCAATGCTGTGCTGTTGTGTATATAAGAGAGCCAGATCAGTGTTCGTTCTCTTCCTATGATCCTCTGATGTCTGGCGTAGCACTTTGTCTGTACATATTGAAACTACTGAAGATTAAAGCACCTCTTGTTTTCTGGACGCCAGACACTCTGTGTGTGTGAGTATTCTTGGGAAAGGGTTGCTACCTAGTCTGCTGGGACAGTTTTTGGCTTCTGCCAGGGACTGAATGTCCTATCATCCCCTAACAGCTCAATGAGATTGAGTTTTCAGTGATCAGTCAGAGAGGGGGGGTGTCTGAGAAAATATCATTCCAAAGCTTGCCATGGTGTGTGTGTGTGTATGTGGGGGGGGGGATTGTATGGCTTCACTAACCTCAGATAGTCAATCATGGGTAGCTATTTCTCAATAAAATCAATAGAGTCTTTCTGGCCAGTAGATTTTCGCATCATGTCTGAGAGTTTCTCCATGAACCATGTCTCCCACAGCTTGGTCCACCACATATTCATATTAGGCATATGAATTTTCCAATGCTTAGCAATTACAATACAGGTAACAGCCAAAAGGAATACAATAACCTTTTTATGCTTCAGATTTCTATTGGAGTTTATAAACAGCGACAATAATAGAAGCTTTGGAGAGGAGTTAATGTGTTGGTTGGTGATTTTGCTAATAAGACTTAAAATAGAAAGCCAGAAACCTTTCATAGCAGGGCACTGCAGCCACATATGTAAAAAAGTGCCCATAGCTTGGCAGCCTCTCCAACAGGCAGGAGACTCAGTTTTCATCATTCGAGCCAAAAGGAGGGGTATCAGATGCCATTTGTATCAGGGAAAACATTGTGGACATTACCTATGCCTAGTTGATTGTTGTTTATTTGATCTCTGATCAATCGTTTTATATGTATGTGTGTATATATATATATATATATATATATGCCTATTACCTAAGTTTCATTCCCAAAAGTTCTGAGTTGATTTGTTGGTTTTGAATGACTGGATAATGAATAATTGAAGACTTTTTGAATGAAGTGAAAGTCTTCGTTGAAACAAATGGCAAGGTAGTTTTGTGTAATAGAGAGTTATGGAGAATGGGGCAGTGCTGGAAGGAATCATGAGGGGGCTGGTGTGAGTGGGGGCTTTGGCTGAGGGATTGATATGAGATGGCAGTGGGAAGCTGAGAGAGGGAAGGTGGGACTGGGGAATGGAGAGACAGAGATGGGGAAAAGACGATGATGCCACCTTTTCTGACCCTCAAGTAAATAAGGCCTTACTTGGTGGCTCTAAGGTGAAAAAACCTCTCCATCTCTCTGGTCTATTTCACTCATTTGCCTGCCTTTCCTTCAGGGAGGAAACCTAGTTGTTTTCTAGTATGTTCCACATTTTCTCTTGCCAGTATAGTACACTAATCTGTAACACAGCAATGTCTTGGCTTTGCAGAGTTTTTGGAGCAGAGCCAGATCAAGTGTTCTTTACCCTAAGACAGAAGAGGGCAGAGGAGTACTTTGCGTCCCATTGGCTGCTTCATTGGATGTAGGTTCAAAGATGAAGAAACCTGACTCAGCTGGACCTGGAACAGGAGGAGGCTCTGATGACATTGATGGTGAGAACAGTGGAGAATTCTGGGAAAGAACTGTGCAGAAGATCCTGGGTGAGAAGACTGTCAGCTCAGATGTACAGCGTCAGCGTTTCAGGCAGTTCTCCTACAAAGAGGGTGAGGGGCCCCGAGAGGTTTGGAGACGCCTCCACAATCTCTGCCACCAGTGGCTGAAGCCAAAGGAACAGAGCAAAGATCAGATCGTGGACCTGGTGATCCTGGAACAGTTCCTGAGCATCCTACCCCCGGAAATGGAGACCTGGGTCAGGGAATGTGGGGCAGAGACCTGTTCTCAGGCGGTGGCCCTGGTGGAAGGTTTCCTCCTGAGTCAGGCAGAGAACAAGAGACAGGAAGAACAGGTGAGGGCATTTCCTCTTGGTGTCTCTAAAGCTGAGATGGATGTACGGATTGAATGTATATCTTGCCTTCCTCCCAGAATGGGACACAATGTGGGGAATAATCAAGACCTATGCCCTCTACATTCCTCCCACCCGCTCTGCCCCTATTGCTGCCACCCTATAGCCACTGCCATCTCTGTTGCCTTTCGACTCGATTTTGGTGCTACCAGAATTGACTTTGAAAGTGAGGGCTGTGGGAAGCATGGACCTAGTTTTGAAGTGGAATCTCACTCTCAAAAGCAGAATGATTCTTTTTAAAAATAAGGTCAACGTTCCCTGAGTCCCGTGTTTTCAAGCATGTGTCCTACTGTTGCACAACCAGATTTGGCAGTGCAGTGTCTCCAGTGTGCTGTGTGGCCACACCCAAAAGTTTCCCACCCCCACTTGGAGGGATTAAAGATGGTGCAATTGTTAATCTTTTTCTTGTGATGCTTGTGCACACAAATCTCAAACTTCTCAAGTCTATTTTAAAATAATTTCCTTTGTTGCTTTTCAACACTGAATTTGGAATTCTCACTGCTCTTTCAGGCCAAATATCTCTGTGTGAAAGTTCAGCCTGATCTCCCTTCTTTAGTGGATTCTCCATCAGACATGAGACAGAGTCCCCTTTGGAGGGAGCTGAAGCAGGAGGTTGAGGGAGGTGCCTTCTTGCAAGGTAAGGTTCATCCTTGTGTGTATGTGCCTTCCAATCACCTGTTAACTTACAGTGACCCAATGAATTTCATAGGGTTTTCTTAGGCAAGGAATACTTAGTTCCTTCCTCTGAAATGTAGCCTATAGCATCTGGGATTCATTGTCAGTCTCCCATCCAAGTATTAACAAGGGCTGAATTTGGGGGCAGTATAGCCACATATGTTTATATGTACCCCGATTGTGACATCCCCTCCAGCACATTGGTGACATATTCTGTATTCTTTGGGACATCTGAACTGGGGTCAGGTACCATTTATGTCTCTCTCTCTCTCTCTCTCTCTCTCTGGCTTTTCTTCATAAACGAAGATTCAGGAAGGACTCATCCTGCACTTTCTGCAAGTGCGCTGAAGACTAAAAAGGCCAATCCGAGATAAACAAGTCCGGTTGCAGAAAGCACAGCAGAAGGTCTCCTTGGGTGATGTTTCCAGGTTGTGATTCTTTCTGCGTTGTCTTTTCTCTTCAAGGCTTGTTTGGCGTGAGTTCTCAAATAAGGCTGTAGCATTGTGGATAGTGCGTCTTCATGCCTCCCAATGTGAGGCCAGGGCGGACCATTGTTGGTGATCAATTTGGCCAAGCCTGAGATGTTGCTTCAGGGAGTCCTTGTATCGCTTTTTTGGAGCACCCCTCTTACGCTGACCCATGGCGAATTCACCGTAGAGTACTATTTTTGGGAGGCGATGGTCCTCCATCCTAGAAACGTGCCTTGCCCAGCGCAACTGTGTTCTCAATATCATGGCCTCAATGCTTGTGATCCCTACTTGCTCAAGGACAGCAACATTTGTCACGTAGTCAGTCCAGTGTATATTTAGGATTGTGCGTATACAGCGCTGATGAAAGCGCTCGAGGAGTTGTAGGTGGTGGCGATAGGTGACCCATGTTTCAGACCCATAAAGGAGAATAGACAGTACAATGGCTCTATACACACTGATTTTTGTGCTTCGCCTCAGGTGTTTGTTACTCCAGACTCTTTTGTAAAGTCTTCCAAATGTGGTATATGCCTTTGCTAATCTGTGATCGATTTCTTTGTCAGTCTTGGCATCTGAGGAGATGATGTTTCCCAGGTAGGTGAACTGCTGAACGGACGGCAATGTGGGGATGACGGTGTTCGTCCTGTGGTGCAGGCTGGTAAAGAACAATTATGTACTGTTTACAGAAAAGATTCTCTAATGAGAGCGGATCTAGATTTTAGTGGTGGTGCAGTCCAAATCTTTTCCCATTCATCACCTCAGGCAGCTTTTGGTAAGCGTTTAGGTGCTTTTATCTGGAAAAAAATACTGCTGCAAAGCTGGATTTGCACACCAGCTAATAAAGAAAGATGAACCTGTGCAAGTGATTTGAGTGTTAGACAAGCTCACCAGGAGACCAGGATTTGAATCCCTGCTCAGCCATAGACACCCACTGGGTGGCTTTGGACAGATAACACTCTCAGAGCCTCAGAGAAAGGCAGTGGCAAACCTCTTTTGAATAAATCTTGCCAACAAAATACCAGGAGAGGGTCATGTAGGTTGGAACCAACTTGGAGGGACATAACAAATATAACAAGAAAAATATAAGAAAAATATAACAAATTGCTTCAGCTTTTGGAAACATTAAATACAAAGAAGCTGTACTTAGTACCCGTGAAGGAGTAGCCAGAATGTTCACCTCCATGTAATTTCAACATTATTATCTGGTTTTTCTCTGGCATATAGTTTGCATTGCCTCTTTTTCCAGATTCATATCCTCCTGTCCTCTTTTTCCTTGGGTTTCATTTTTTCCCCCTGCAGACAAAAAAGGAGAGACTCCAGAGAGTTGGGGAAAATGCCTTCTGGAAATATTGGAACCAGAAAGATCCCATTCATCTATATTCTCAGAGGTGGAAGAGGGCCTTTCCCCATACAGTGAACCAGAGGGTGCCTCACTGAGTCCAGTACAAGAAGACTGGTGGCAGGAAGCTGAATCTGGAGGAGATGCAGGAGGACAGATTCCTTCCTATGAGGGTGGTTGCCAAGCCCCCGGGAAAACTAGAGCGCTGACCCATATGGATGCTAATAAGGACCAAAAGATCTCCTCTGAGGAAACCTGCTGGCTGAACTCTATCATCCAAGGGAACACTGAATGTTGGCAGGATGGAAGAGGCAGGTGCACGGTGTTTTCTGGTATGTAGTTTTAGTCAGCCAGGTAAGAGCAGAAGGTGATCAGGAAACTCTCCCAGAGGAGGAAAAAGGTGGATTTGGTCACAAAGCTTCTGGTGAACCAACAATTTGGAGTGTTATCAGGCACATAAGAAATGAAATACCTTTTCAACTTACTATTCTCAAACTATTTTGTCCTGGAGGACTGATGTAAGTTGTCAAATGTTAAAAATAAATTGTTTTCAAATAAGTCCCCAGAAGAAACCATACACGCAGACCATTTCCATGCTTGGCTTGCGACCTGTTCTCTCTCCTCACCATCTATAGCCTTTCCTAGCTTTGTCTTTCTGTCTCCTAGACTCACTGCTCCTTCTAATAGTACCTTTGCTATGAGGTCCCCTAGGTGCATATACATGCACCCCAAGAACTCCACAGTTAATCTAATTTGCTGGCACCATCCATTGACTTTAACCATTTTCGTGTAACCCAAGGGGAAGTAGTAGAGTTCAATTTATGCTTCCCACTCTGACTCTGCAGCACTTCACCTTCCTCCACAACTGTGGAAGGAAAGCCAAGCAAGGCACATAAACAAGCGGTGTGCAGAAGGGAGAGATTGAAAGGAAGTTTATTCTAAGCAGAAATTACATAGCAAGAAAAGGTATCTCTTCCTTCCAGGTACACTTAGCAGTTACAAGTTACAGATAAGTCTGGTCATTCCAGCACAGTTTGTAAAATAGACATAAGCCCTAACACGAATAAACTAGACAGTTTCCTAATCTGTTTACAAGGGTGCAGTCAAGATGTGCAGGATGTTCATGGGGATCGGGCGTCTGGGCCTTTTGGCTCAGCCTCTACCAAGCATCCCCAATAGCTTGTACAAAAGTTCCCCTGGCTCAGGCCTCTCTTTGTTCTTCTCTCTGCCTCATGGGCCTAGGCGGTATTTATCACCCCTTCTCAGAAGCATCTCACAGATTGCTTCTGCTGGACATCTTCATTGGTCAGCTGTCCCTCATGACCACATTGGTGGGATACTGACCCCCAGTATATTGTAACTTTACTCTCATCACCTTGTTAGCCCTTTGTTTACCTGGTTGGCTGTTCTGTCTAGATAGTACGGGAGCCCATTATCACATATCCCATGGAGAAACATGCAGTTGCTCTACCAGCAGCTTAGGATGAAGGCAAACCCCTATTGTGCCTCCTTCTCTCCATCTCAGGCCTACTTGGCCCTATAACGGGTTTTGCAGCATTGATTCCCTGGATAATATTGAACTACACCTCCTGTCATGTCTTCCCAATGACCATGGTGGCTGAGAATGGAAGGGATCGTAGACAAGTGGCATCTAGGAAATTGGCATTGAGAAAGGTTGTAGCCTTGAACTCATAGTATCCCCCCACGAGCCTGATCAAAAACAAATGATTGTGGGAAGTGTCATTGAAAGGGCCAAAAATTATCTACTTCCTGCTCTAGAATGTACATTCTTTTGGAAAATGTGGCTTAGGAGAAAATTGCTCAAATACTCCCTGTGGCTCTTTTGAGCATGCCTCCTTTTCAATTGTTGGGTCTTTGATTTAGCATTGGTTCTTGCAGGCAGAAACAGGATACCTTGATATCTAATCCATTTTTGCGATATTTTCCCTCTTCCAAAAAAAGGCTTCCTGTGGAGAGACCCATAATGGAATTTTCAAGCAATTTTTTTTCTTTCCCCCAGATTCTCAACAGTGCATGTCTGACATATTGATGGATAAATTCTCTATTTTCTTTGATTTTATGACAATTCAGGTAAGCATGCCATCAAATCTCAAATCCCTCCAAACTTAGCAATTTGTCATTTTCCAGTTTTATCGACTTTGTCAACCAAGATAGGGCACAAGCCTCATAGTACTTCTCCAAATTGGGTAGGCCCCAACCTCCCTTTTCTTTCTTCTGCATAAGTACATTCCATCTTATCCTTGGTTTTTTTTACCTCCCCATATAAATTTTGAAAGCTCCTTTCTCCAATCTTCAAAAAGTTGTAATTATAATAAATGGGAGGTTTGGGAAGAGAAATATTAGTTTAGGGAGGACAGTCATTTTAATCATGGCAATTCTTCTGCTTAACGAGAGGTTTCGCTTGTTCTATCTTAGGGGTTCTTTCTTAATTTCACTCTAAGTTAATTTATAGTTATTTCCATAGAGATCTGGGTTTCTTTTTGTTATCCAAATACCTAAATATTTTACTTTCTTTTTCAACCATTTACTTTTTTAACAAGTTCTTCATCTTCAGAGTTTAAAAGATTCTTTATAATTAGCAGAGTTTTTTCTTTATTAATTTTAAATCCTGAGACTGAGTCAAATTCAGACAGTATTCTAAATAGATCTTCAATGCTGGTTAATGGATTTTCTAATATTGTTGCTAAATCATTGGCATATGCTCCTTAGCTTAATTTCATGCCCTTTTATTCTTACACCGTTTATTTTTGAAATTTCAAAAAATATTATAAAAAGTAGAGGGGAGAGGGGGAGCCTTTTCGAGTTCCTTTTGTAATCTTGATGTTTTCTGTCTTTTCTCCATTGACAATAATGTGGGCATATTGTTCCATATACAGTTTAGAATCCAATTAGTGAAGTTATCTCCCATTTGCATTCTTTTAATTACATCTAGCAGGAAGTCCCTTTTAACGTTACTGAAAGCTCTCTCCACATCAATGAATATCAAAGCCATTTTCTTTTTGTTTCTTTTTTTCATAGTGTTCTATTATATCAGGTATTGTTCTGACATTATTTTTGATAGATCTTCCTGGGAGAAAACCATTCTGGTTATCATGTATTTTCTCAGATAGGGTTCTTTTCAATCTTTCCATCAGAATAGATGTAAATAATTCATAATCTGTATTCAGGAGTGCAGTTGGTCTGCACTTTTTATTTCATCTTTATCTTTCCCTTCTTTTGGTATTATCGTTAATGTTAAAGTATGACCAGGAAGTTGGATTGTCTTTTTCTAAATAATTTCATTAAATGTATTAAGCAGTGGTAGATAGTACTTCTACCATCTTCTTATAATAAACCACTGAATAACCAACAAGGCGGGGAGCTTTCTCCAACTTTAATCTACTAATTGCTTGTTATTTCTGCTACTGTAATTGCCCCATTTAAAATTTTCCTCTGTTCTTCACTTAGGATTCTTATATCTTGTTTATCCAAATATTTGTTTATTTTCTTCAATAGCTTGGGATCTTCTTTACCTTCAAATAAGTTTGCAAAGTATTTTTTATTCTCTCTTTTAACTTGTCCTGTCTTCTGAAAACCTTCCCCTCTTTTTAAAATTCCAAGATAGTATTGCTTTCTCTCATTCTTTAATTTCATTGCCAACCATCTTCCTGTCTTATCAGCCTATTGGAAATATTTTTATCTTGTTAATTTTAATTTCCCATCAAGTTGAATAGTTATCTCTTCATTCAGCTACTTTTGTAGTATTTTTCAATTCTTCCTTTATATTTTTATTCACTGGGTGTTTTCTTAGCTCCTCTTCTTTTTTCTGCATCTGATCAGTTATTTTTGTGTTTTTTCACTATTATGCTTTTAAACTTCTCTACCTCTTTTGTTGATCAAAGCTCTAACATACACTTTATTGGTGTCCCAAACTGATTTAATTGATATATCACCTGTTGTATCTGTTCTGAAAACTGCACAATTTTGGATGTAAGTTTTTACACAATTTTTTCTTCATTTAAGAAGCTGTCATTTATTCTCCAATTATATATTTTTTCCTTCCGTGTAATTTTAATACAATAGGATTGTGATCTGATATCACTTCAGGTAATATTTCCATGATTTTAACTAGAGCCTGCAGAGACTTAAAAAACAGGAACATATCAATTCTTGACATTGACCTGTATGTATCTGAATAAAAGATATCTCCAACTTCATCTTTATATAGAAATCACCAGATATCTATTAAACTATAATTTTCAATGCTATCAAAGAATGTTGTTGGCAGTTTACCTTGGCTCTTTCTGATTTACTTTTCAGAACTGCTGTGATGATGGGAGACTCCAGTTCCCATCATCCGCAACTCTGCAACCAGGTATCTGCAAACTCAACAATCAGGTAAACAAAGGGTTAACTTTAGGGTTAACTAGAAACTGTAAAAGGGTTACACCTACAGGGGGCAGCGTCATCAATGATGTCATATCACCAAAGACAGAATGGCTAATCAGGACTGTCAGAATGTCAATTTGAAAAAGGTGTTAAGGCTGCCTCACCACAAGGCAGAGGATGTTGGACAAAGGGCTTGCGATGAGAAATATCCCATCAAAGGAGAGCTAAAAGCCTGCCTTGGGCCACAAGACAAGGAGTGAGACAAATGAATGCCTTGGGAGGTGAACATCACATCTCAAGATGGAGATGAATAAAGACTGAACTGCATGGATCAGTGAGTAGACTAGGGAATGTCTAGTTAGCTTGCAATCAGGGATTATGTTTAATTTCTAACTTTGGTTGGTTGTAGCTGAATACTTTGCTATCTTGTAACTTTAAGATGTGCTTGGAGAAGAAGTTTTTTTCCATGCAAATTCTACATGTTATGAGCCTTGCTTGAATAAATAAGCTTTCTTTTTCTATCTTTCATAAGCTGATGCTCCACGTGCTTATTTTTCAGTCATTGCATTGCATTAACTCCCTCTTGGGGGAAAGAGGGAGGAGTGGGAATAGCTCTGTGAGTAGCAGGGAGTTCTAAAGGTTCCACGCAGCTTCCGTATGCACTGTGTGAGAAAGGGGTAACTCAAAGGGTGATGGCAGTTTTTGACCTCTAGGTGGGGCTCTTGAGGAAGGTCCCCAGGCAGAGTGACTCTCAAGATTGTGTTTAGGGGAATTAGCTCAGGGGGTTCCAAGCAGAGAGTTCCCCAGGCTAGCATGACAACTGCGATCAAACATTGGGTTCAGGATGCCATTGAAGTATCCCAAGATCAGTATTTTTTCCATTTCTGCATTTCTGATCCCTTCACCAAGTTTCTTAAAAAATTAGTCTTGTTTTTCAGCAGGGGTATCAATTGCAACTACTAATAGCTTGAGATCTTGAATGTCAACTTCTCTCCCAATGTATTGGCCTTCTGTATCTTTAAATATCTCTTTCGTTGTATATTTTTTATCCACGTATATTGCAAACCCTTTTTTCTTCTTCTCTGTAGTTGAAATAAAGAGTTGACCATGTTTAGGGTTCCTTAAAAATTTAATGGCCACAATTTCTAATTCTGATTTCTTGTAGAGAAATTATGTCAAATTTATTTTTTCCAAATAATGAAAAAAAATGTCTTCTTTTATATGTTACATTGATTTCTTTTACATTCAACAACATAATTTTTATATCCATTCTTAAAACTGGTTAATTTGCTTTTTAATAATCTTTTAATAACAAAATATCTAAATTTTAATCTCCTAATTCTATTACCGATTGTGTGTCTCTCATTCCTTCCATCACTCTTTTTCTAAGGGTCCCTCTTCCACCTCTCCACTACTTCACAGCCATTCCCTTCTCCATTTCTTCCTTGTTCTGTTTTTCTATTTGCATACCTTTTATCTCTGAAGTTGATTTCTTCTCTGCATATTCATGTTTGTATTGTCAGTCTATCTTCAGCATCTCATAAATCTCTCTTGCTTTATCTATATTAAATACTCTGTGTCTTTTTTACCAGTATATAAAGAACAATCCTTCTGGTCTCTCATCTGTAGCTTATTTGTAGGTTCGTAGTTGGGTCAGAAACTTATAGTTTTAACTTCTCTTAAGTACTTTGATGAGAATGTCTTTATATATCCCAATCTCACTACCACCTGTTATTAATTTTTTATTGAAGCTTTTTTGAATCAGAAACTCCCTTAGTCTAAATTCGGACATTAGAAGATCCTCACAGACTCCACACAATTTGGGTAAAACACTCCTCGATTACTTCTTGCTCCATTTCCGTCTTTAAAAACAATTTGTATATATTTGTAACTACATGTTTATTCCTATTTTCATTAAATATGATTTTGTCCAGTTCTGTATCTTTTTTCAGTTCTATTAATTTAATATCCAGCTTTATTCTTTCATATTTTTGTCTATATAAGAACTGTTGACATATACCATTGTTTCTTGATTTTTCTTGTATTTTTGCTCTTGATTTATCTTTTCCCCATGTCAATAGGTTATAATAGGTTACCTATGTATATATATATAATTCTCTTGGGTATGTTGTCTTTCGCAGTGTGTTGATTGGCTGCTCAGGAAACACACCCAACCAATCACCACCTACATGCAAATTCCCTCTCCACCTCATAATCCACTCCTGCCACTCAATCTTCATTCCCCAGCCTCACAAGGGTCCCTCCCTCCCCTCATTCCCTTAGCCA
Organism: Gambelia wislizenii; assembly: GCA_030847615.1. Lineage (NCBI taxonomy): Eukaryota > Metazoa > Chordata > Lepidosauria > Squamata > Crotaphytidae > Gambelia > Gambelia wislizenii. The sequence goes on from JAUMIR010000002.1 coordinate 26,007,183, forward strand.
CTCACCAATCAAGAGCTGCCATGGGACCCAAGCTGTCAACTGGTGGCAGCGGTGAGACACTGCTGCTGCCGCCACAACACAAACCAGATAGTCATTTGGCAGCGGCAGCAGCCTGCCTGCGATGTAACCCAGGCAGCCAAATTGTTGTGAGGTCTACTGGGCATTTTTGGGGAGTTTTTTAACAGTGTATGTTATGCGAGGTATAACTTAACAAGCCTTCTTTTATTATTTAAAAAGGCTGTCAAGACGGATCTCTTCAGGCAGGCTTTTCTGGAATAGCTAATCCCGGCCTCAGGAACCCCCTTTGGAAGTTGATTCTGGAGCTCCTAACTGTTGCTGCTCGCTAGGAAGGGTTTTTAATAACAATTGTATTATATGTTGATTTTAATTTGTATTGATTTAATAATGTTTTAAGGGGGGCGGAAGGGATTTTGAGTTGTTTTATATTATGTATTATTTTACTGTTGTAAGCCGCCCCGATTGTTCGCAGAGGGGCGGGATATAAATAAATTTTATTATTATTATTATTATTATTATTATTTTATCCCTTTTATGAAAAACCCACACAGCTACGCAAGCAGAAGTCCACATTTAAAGGGGTCACCAAGAGGCTGAGCAACCCAATCTAGGAAGGGAGTAATTGCAGGGAACAAGGGCAGCGTGAGTGGAGGGATACCTGGCAACCTGGAATTTGGGGACCAGGCTGAGTCAAAGGGCCTATCACACTGTGTGATCAGCTTCCCCCTCCCTGCTCTCTCCCACAGGGTGTGGAATGATGCCACCAACAAGTGCTCAGTCGCCTTTTCCTCTTTGCGACCTAGTGGAACCAGTTCAGGTAAGGGCAAGTATTCCAGGTAGAAGAAGACTGGAGTAGCCTGGATCTCCCCAGTTCTGGGCTCCTATTCCTGGTAGCACTAACTGAGAATTTTGTTTTGATTTGCTTTGGATTTTTAAGTATGACCAAATCCATCAATTTCTTCATATTTTTAAAATATGAATGTGGGTGATAGCTAAACTGACAGTTCACCCACCCTGGCCCAGGAGTTTGAGCACTTAGCTCTTAAAAGGCCAGGTTGGAATCTCTGTGTGTTTTGCCAGTTTAGTCCTGAGATAGAACTGTTCTCCTTATTCTGTGATTTATTTCCTGTTTACTAAAGAAAGGGAGATGGATAGATCTTCCTATCCTTCCTCCTTGGATACAAACAAATTTCTCTCCAATTTGCTCCTGGCAAAGCAAAGAGTGTAAAGAGTGTAAAGACCCTATGGGTTCAGACCAAACAGTAATCTAGTCTACTTTTCTCATTGTTGTTTTCAGGGGTGTGGTGCCTCTGCTAATAGACCTGTCAAACAGCCAGCTTAAATGTTTAAATCTTACTGTGTAAGGCTTCTTGCATGTTGTTCCTTGATAGCCTTTATGTGAGCTGGAAATGTTTTTCCTCCAGCGTCTAGTGACCTTTGAGGATGTGGCTGTCCATTTCTCCCCAGAGGAGTGGATTCTTCTGGATCCTGATCAGAGAGCCCTGTATTCTGAGACCATGGAGGAGACCCATCGGATTGTGGCCTCTCTTGGTAAGGCTCCCTGATTGATGGGAATTTCTGGATCAAAAGGCAAGAATCACAGACGCCATAACAGCTTTTGAGTGGGACCCAATAATAGCTGTGAAGGCTCCCCCCCTCTCATGCCTGCAGTGCTGAAAGTGCTGTCGGGTGGGTAAATGGCAGGAATCAAGAGATCATTGCTCTGTTGCACTCAGCCTCTTCTCCCTGCTATTGTTTCTATAAATTAAGTAGGAGTTGATCAATTAAATATATTTCACAAATTTAGGATTTAAACAATATGTATGTAACTAAAACAATGTCTCCCATGAGACCTTTCTATAAGCTTTATAGAAAAAGACAGATACCAAGGAATTAACTGAGTCTTTGGTTTAAGAATTCAGGCTTCTAAGTGCTGCTGCTGTATTAGCTGTCTCTAATGTCAAGACTGTTTCATTCTCCATGTCCAACCGTTCCCCTGGGACTTGGTTTCTTCCAGTCTAGTGTTTTTATTTCATCTTACATGAGCATTCAGCAGCCATCTGTTTTATTTGCTCCTTCTATGCTTGTTCTACTGATTCAGTGTTGTCCAGAATCTTTAACTGTATTTCTAACTTCCCCAGATTTCAGCTAGGTTTTCCTTTGTATCAGCCATTATTATTTTAAAGGGGAAGCCCCATTTATATGTAAATCCAGCTTTCCTTAGTGAATTCATTAAATGCTCTAGTTCTCCCCACCCCCCATGTATCTTTTATGGTGCTAAATCTTGATAAAATTCCATCTTTTTTCCATTTACAGTCGTGCCTTCACATTCGCAGGGGTTGGGGTGCAAGACCCCCGCAAATGTGAAAAAAACATGAATAAACTCACCCTTCTCCCCAGGGTTTGCTCAACCTTCGTTCCCTTGGGGAGGGGGGCAGCCGAAGTCCAGGCAAGCTACTGGCATTGCCAGCCAAAAAGCCGCTGTTTAAACGGATTTGGTTCACCACCCCCTTCCTGGGTTTCTCAGTGGCTTTTCAGCCACTGCTGCCAGCTTTCCTGGGCTTTTGATTCCCCGCCATCCCGGGAGGGTGGGACCCAAAGTTGTTTAAACGATGGCAATCTGCCTCCACCAGCGACCGAAAAGCCACTGAGAAACCAGGGAGGGGTGGTGGTGAACCCAGTCGGTTTTAAACAGTGGCTTTGCAGTGGCCGGTGGTGGCGGCTTGTCTTTTAAATGACTTCAGTTCACACACACACCCAGGACATGATGTGGAATCCAAAGCCCAGGGAAGCCCAGTGGAATCCAAAGCCCAGTGGCCGAAAGGCTGCTGAGAAACCAGAGAAGGGGGTGGTGAACCAAATCGGTTTAAACAGTGGCTTTTCAGCCAGTGGTGTCGACAGACAGCTTGCTGCTGTTTAAACGACTTTAGTTCATACCCCCCCAGGGGAGTGGGGGGAATCTGAAGCCCAGGGAAGCTGCCACCACCGGCAGCCTTAAAGCTACTGAGAAACCAGGGAAGGTGGTTGTGAACCAAATCAGTTTAAACAGTGCAGCAGCTTTTTGGCCACTGCTGGTGGTTTGCTGCTGTTTAAACAGCTTTGGTTCACCACCCGCAGGATGCGAAGGGAATATGAAGCCCAAAGCTGCTGTTTAAACTGATTCAGTTCACCACCCCATCCCTGGTTTCTCAGTGGCTTTTCGGTCGGCGGCGACTTCCCTAGACTTTGGATCCCCCCCATCCTTGGGGGGGGTGGGGTTGAACCAAAGCCATTTAAACTTCAGCAAGCTGCCGGTGCTGGCTGAAAAGGCGCTGTTTAAACGGATTCAGTTCACCGACCCCATGCCTGGTTTCATCCCGTCCCATCCCTGGTGCTCCCCCAGTCCAGTGGAAGCCAGGCCCAGGGCTTGCCATTGGCAAAGCAGCACAAAGGGGTCCAGGAGACTCCTGGGTAGACCTGCCGGGGAACGAGGTCTCCCAAGACATGCCTGGCCCCGGGAGGAGGCTCCCCCAGCTCTCCTGCTCCACCAACGGACTCCTGCCGTGCACGGATGTCTCTGGCCTGCAAGGACTCCTGCCCGCCGTCTTTCCTCACTGGCTCAGTGCTGGGGTAGACTTCCCTCTCCCCAGCTCTGCCTCTTCTTCTTCCTCCTCATCCTCAAAAAGGCAGCAAAGGCTGCTGCTGCTCCTCTCACAGCACCCTGATCGCTGTTGTCCCCTTTGATGTGGAGGAGGAGGAGAAAGAGAACAAACTGTGAATAGGCAAAACCATGAATGCCAAGAACGCAAAAGTGACGGGACGAATGTATATGCCATCTCTTTGCTTAAAACTATTATATTTTTGTGATTTCTATGGATATCTGGCACATCTTAATAGTATATCTCAAGGGTGGTATTACTGATATCTGGGACCCAGGGCTACATCATATTTTTTGTCAATTCAAAATTACTCCATGGGTTTTTTCCAGGCTGTGAGGCTGTGTTCTGGAAGAGTTTATTTCTTTATTTATATAATTCCTTTTTATTTATCAGTGATGGTTCTGACCTAGGCAATAACCATTTGCCAGTCCTACAACTTCCTGATATTATAGAAACTGAGATATGGCCAGCAGTAACTGCAAGTGAGGTGAAGCACCTAATCTTAAGTCTACATAAACAGAAGGCACCTGGAGAGGATATGCTCCCCCAGAAAGATATTCCTGGATAATTTATATTGATGGGCTCCTATATTAGTAAAGCTCTTTACTTTTATCAATTCAGTTGGGAAATTTCCCAATGGGTGGAGACAAAGTATTGTGGTTCATATTTTTTAAAAAAGGAGATAAAGCCTCACCAGCCAATTATCACCCTATTAGTTTGCTGGATATCACCTCTAAATTATATACACATCATCTTCTGTCTAAGGCAGAAGCCTGGGCAGATCAAAATAATGTGATTAGTGAGGAACAGGCTGGTTTTCGACAGGGCAGATCAGCTACTGACCACTGTTTTATACTGAACCACCTGAGAGAGAAATATACAAGTCCTCCCCAAAAGTATTTATATACCATCTTTGTAGACTTAACTTTAACCTTTGACATAATAAATAGGGAGAGGTTATGGCACAAATTATGGAGGTTGGCGATGGATAGGCGCTTGTTGATTTTAATTAAGAATTTATATTCGGACACAAAAATTGAAGTAAGGGTAGGCAAAAATGGACAATTATCAGAAGAGGTCAAAACTTCAAAGAGTGTGAGACAAGGTTGTCTGCTTGCTCGATTTTTGTTTAATATTTATGTAAATGATATAATTGCTCAATTGGCCAATGATTCTAACTTTCTTGTGTCCTTGGGGAGTCGGAAAATTAATATCTTAATATATGCAGATGATTTGGTCCTTTTGTTACAAAATATAATAGGTATGAGAGGACTGCTTAAAGCTTTTGGGGAAGTATGTACTGTATATTCTGGCATATAAGACGACTGGGCGTATAACACAACCTCCCCAATTTTCAAGTAAAAATATAGAGTTTTGCATATATTTGCCGTATAAGACCACCCCCCAATTTGGCTGGCTGGCTGGTTGGGGGAGCCTTGCTGGCTGATCCTCTTTGTTTCCAAACTCATGAGGATCTCCTCGTGAGTTGTCACAATCCTACTTTTAATTATTTGTAAGTAATTCATTACTTGAATATGAGGTGTGGTCATTACATAGGAATATGAATGGCAATCTGTAAATAATACCACAGTGTACCAAGTACAGTAGAAGTAACCTGAATTAAAGTCAACAGTCATGTTATGAAAAATGGGTGCTAGAAAAGGTATTGGTAATTAATTTCAGAAGGTGGATTAAAAAGTGTCATACAGTGATCTTTTTGGAAAGGGTCTCAGTGTCTCTCCAGCACTAATTCAGTTTCTGTTACAATTTTGTATAGCTAATTTAATTTAAAAGAAAATTCTTAAGATGAAGTGATTCCAAAGTTAACCTTCTATTCTAACAACTTCTAACACGACCCAACATTGTGAAATCACTTCCAGATCTCCTTTATTATCAGTCTATAAGCATGTATCAGTATCAGTGCAGAACTTGTTATGGTAACTCATTTTCAGCATGCTGCCTTCATCCTACTCAGCAGATGAAGCATCAAAATATATCCAGGAATTCTGTTTTCTGAATGAAGACAGAGGGAATGGGCAGCAGCCGCTGCAAACCGTGGGATTCGCCAGTATGACAGTCCCTTTCGTCCACCTTCCAGGAAGTTGGAAGGGGCGAAAATAACTGGTTTGCCTCATCTGCCTCCCCCCCCCCGTCTTCATTCTCTTTGGAAGGGAATGAAGACGGAGGGAATGGGCAGCGGCCATGGCAAACCGCGGGATTCGCCCCTTTCATCCACCTTCCAGGAAGGTGGAAGGGGCGACAATACGCGGTTTGCCTCCTCTGCCCCTCCTTCCCTCTGTCTTGATTCTCTTTGGAAGGGAATGAGGACAGGGAAGCGGGGATGGCCGAAGGTGGAAGAAAGGAGCGAATGTACCTGGTTTGCCTCAGCCGCCGCTCGATCTCCTGTGTGTTCATTCCCACGTTCACCCCCTCCTCTGTCTTCGGTTGCTCCCCAAAGGGGGAGAAGGCAGAGGAGTGGGCAAATGAACCAGTAAACACTTTGCCTCAACCCCCCACTGCCCGATTTCCTGCCTCTTCGCTCCGTTTGTGAAGGGAGCGAAGTGGCAGGAGATCGGATGGCGGTTGAAGCAAAGTGTATCCGGCGTATAAGACGACCCCTGATTTTGGAGGTCGTCTTATATGCCGGAATTTACGGTAATAATGAACAACTTTGCATTAATTATACAAAAACCAATGCTATGGTATTTTGCAAATTCCCCCCCCCAAACACGAATGGTTATTGAATGAATTTCAGCTGGAACAGGTTAAGCAATTAAATTATTTAGGGGTCTGCTTTTCTCAAAATGGCTCATGGAACAGTCATCTGACAGCTATAAATTTGAAAGCACAAAGATCTATGCAACCTGTCTTAAAATTTGCTAGAGTGAAAGGTGGAAAAGCAGTTGTTCCAACTGTAAGGGTTTTTGTGGCAAAGGTCATATCACAGGTTACATATGGAGCAGAGGTATGGCAAAATACTAAGACAAATAAATTAGAGGCTTTACAGAATAAATTCTTAAGAGTGATACTGCGTCTTCCATCAGGCTATATGCGAGCAGAAGTTGGATTAATGCCAATATCTTCTTTTATATTACCGTATATTCCGGCGTATAAGATGACCCGGCGTATAAGACGACCCCCCCCAATTTTTAAGGTAAAATGCAGTTTGTGATATATTCGCCCTATAAGACGACCCCCCTCTTCCAACGCATAGCCCCCTCCTGCCCCTCCTGTGCTCCCTTCCAGGAGGGAGCGCAGGAGGAGGATCCGCAGGCTGTGCGCCCAAAAGGGGCACGTTCGCCCCTTCTCCCCACCTTCCAGGAAGGTGGGGAGAAGGGGCGAATCGCGGTTTGGCCGCGCAGCCTCTGCATGCCCCTCCTGCGCTCCCTTCCAGGAGGGAGCGCAGGAGGGGGATCTGCAGGCTGTACGGCCAAACGGGGCTTTGGGGAAGGGGGGAGGCTGGGCGGAGGGTGGCTGGGGGGAGGGGGCTTCGCAGCCACCCCCCTTCTCCAAAGCGAGCCTTTGGGGAAGGGGGGTGGATGCGCGGGGGGTGGGTGGGGGGAAGGGAGGAGGGGGCTTCTCCGCCACCCCCCTCCCTGAAAGCAACGGTTCCGCGGCTTTCAGGGAGGGGGGGTGGATGCATGGAGAGTGGGCGGGGGAAGGGAGGAGGGGGCTTCTCCGCCACCCCCCCTCCCTGAAAGCGCGTTTCCGCGGCTTTCAGGGAGGGGGGGTGGATGCATGGGGAGTGGGCGGGGGGAAGGGAGAAGGGGGCTTCTCCGCCACCCCCCTCCCTGAAAGCGCGTTTCCGCGGCTTTCAGGGAGGGGGGGTGGATGCATGGGGAGTGGGCAGGGGGAAGGGAGGAGGGGGATTCTCCGCCACCCCCCCTCCCTGAAAGCGCGTTTCTGCGGCTTTCAGGGAGGGGGGTGGATGCATGGGGAGTGGGCGGGGGGAAGGGAGGAGGGGGCTTCTCTGCCACCCCCCCTCCCTGAAAGCAGCGGTTCCGCTGCTTTCAGGGAGGGGGGTGGATGCACAGGGGGTGGGCGGGGGGAAGGGAGGAGGGGGCTTCTCCGCCACCCCCCTCCCTGAAAGCCACGGTTCCGCGGCTTTCAGGGAGGGGGGGTGGATGCATGGAGAGTGGGCGGGGGGAAGGGAGGAGGGGGCTTCTCCGCCACCCCCCCTCCCTGAAAGCGCGTTTCTGCGGCTTTCAGGGAGGGGGGTGGATGCATGGGGAGTGGGCGGGGGGAAGGGAGAAGGGGGCTTCTCCGCCACCCCCCTCCCTGAAAGCGCGTTTCCGCGGCTTTCAGGGAGGGGGGGTGGATGCATGGGGAGTGGGCAGGGGGAAGGGAGGAGGGGGCTTCTCCGCCACCCCCCCTCCCTGAAAGCGCGTTTCTGCGGCTTTCAGGGAGGGGGGTGGATGCATGGGGAGTGGGCGGGGGGAAGGGAGGAGGGGGCTTCCCTGCCACCCCCCCTCCCTGAAAGCAGCGGTTCCGCTGCTTTCAAGGAAGGGGGTGGATGCGCGGGGGGTGGGCGGGGGGAAGGGAGGAGGGGGCTTCTCCGCCACCCCCCCTCCCTGAAAGCCGCGGTTCCGCTGCTTTCAGGGAGGGGGGTGGATGCACAGGGGGTGGGCGGGGGGAAGGGAGGAGGGGGCTTCTCCGCCACCCCCCTCCCTGAAAGCCACGGTTCCGCGGCTTTCAGGGAGGGGGTGTGGATGCATGGAGAGTGGGCGGGGGGAAGGGAGGAGGGGGCTTCTCCGCCACCCCCTCCCTGAAAGCGCGTTTCTGCGGCTTTCAGGGAGGGGGGGTGGATGCATGGGGAGTGGGCGGGGGGGAGAAGGGGGCTTCTCTGCCACCCCCCTCCCTGAAAGCGCGTTTCCGCGGCTTTCAGGGAGGGGGGGTGGATGCATGGGGAGTGGGCAGGGGGAAGGGAGGAGGGGGCTTCTCCGCCACCCCCCCTCCCTGAAAGCGCGTTTCTGCGGCTTTCAGGGAGGGGGGTGGATGCATGGGGAGTGGGCGGGGGGAAGGGAGGAGGGGGCTTTTCTGCCACCCCCCCTCCCTGAAAGCAGCGGTTCCGCTGCTTTCAAGGAGGGGGGTGGATGCGCGGGGGGTGGGCGGGGGGAAGGGAGGAGGGGGCTTCTCCGCCACCCCCTCCCTGAAAGCAGTGGTTCCGCTGCTTTCAGGGAGGGGGGTGGATGGGCGGGGGGAAGGGAGGAGGGGGCTTCTCCGCCATCCCCCCTCCCTGAAAGCCGCAGTTCCGCTGCTTTCAGGGAGGGGGGTGGATGCACAGGGGGTGGGCGGGGGGAAGGGAGGAGGGGGCTTCTCCGCCACCCCCCCTCCCTGAAAGCAGCGGTTCCGCTGCTTTCAGGGAGGGGGGTGAATGCGCGGGGGGTGGGGGGGGAAGGGAGGAGGGGGCTTCTCCGCCACCCCCCAAAGCCGCGGTTCCGCGACTTTCGGGAGGGGGGGTGGAAGCGCGGGGTGTGGGCGGGTGGCAGGGAGGAGCACTTTGCTTCACCCCCTGCCCGATCTCCTGCCTCTTCGCTCCGTTTGCGAAGAGGCAGGAGATAGGCAGGCAGGTGAAGCAAAGTGTATCCGGCGTATAAGACGACTGTCAATTTTGGAGGGCACTTTTGAGTGCTCAAAAGTCGTCTTATACGCCGGAATATACGGTATATGCGTCATTTCTTTATTTTATAAAATTGAAATATTCAGTTAATGAATTAGTAATTTGCACTGTAGATGAACAAAGAGGTTCTAGTTATAAAAATTTGTGGCTATTAAAATGTGAGGAAAATTTAAAGAAATTTGGCCTGGACCCTACAGTTCTAAACTCTGGCGATATTCAGCACAGTAGGAAACTTATTAAAGAAAGGATGCAAGAATATTATGCTTTGCACTATATTGAGGCTATTAGAGTTTCAAAGTTCTCTTCCAGTTTCCCTTTTGTAAATATATGCTTTGGAGAGGAGAAATATCTATCGAAAATTACTCAACCTCTCCTTCACAGGGTTCTTATAGCCCTATAATTTCAGATAACAAAAACCAATGTTATTGAAGGGAAATATAAAAAGTTTCTGAAGAAAAGTTTAGAATTAGTAGCTAACCAAAATGATCTGGAGAAAATAATATATTTGCTATCCAATACAGCCAAGTCTGTCATGTTTAATTCTGCCAGATTTGCGGTGAAAGCAGCCAAACTCAGATTAGATTTTGAGGATAATGGTCCAGGTGGGAACTTGTGATATATATATATATATATATATATATATATATATACACACACACACACACACACACACACACACACACACAGTTGCCCCTCGACATTCGTGGCTTTCACACTCGTGGTTTTGATTTTTCGCGGTTTAGCCCCAGCCCCTTAGGGAAGGCTTCCGAGAGGCGGGGCAACCTCCTGCCTGCACCTTCTTCGGCCTTCCAGAGGCGGCTCCGAGGCTTCTAAGACCCGGAGTCCCCTCAGGAAGGCCGGGGAGAGGCCGGGCAGCTTCCCTCCCGCCCACCTGCTGCCTTCCCCGGCCTTCCTAAGCGGGCTCTGGGGTTCCAAAGCCCCGGAGTCCGCTCAGAAAGCCTCCTCCCTGCCCGCCCGCTGCCTTCCCCGGCCTTCCTGAGGGGACTCCAAGGCTTCTAAGCCCCGGAGTCCACCTAGGAAGGACGGGGAGAGGAAGACAGCCACCCGCCCGCTGCCTTCCCCGGCCTTTTTAAGCGGGCTCCGGGGCTCCAAAGCCCCGGCGCCCGCTTCGGAAGGCCGGAGAGAGGCAGCGCAGCCTCCTCCCCGCCCACACGCTGCCTTCCCCAGCCTTTCTCAGCGGGGTAACCCCAAAGTCAGCTGAGAAAGGCCAGGGAGAGGCAGCGCAGCCTCCTCCCCACCCACACACTGCCTTCCCCAGCCTTTCTCAGTGGGCTCCGGGGCTTCTCTGGCCTGGAGTCCCCTCAGAAAGGCCGCGGAGAGGCCAGCCATGCTGGCCAGACACCCTCCCGCTGCCTGCCTCCCTCTGGGGGTGTGTGTGGGAGCAGCATCTGTTGTTCGCGTTTTTTCCACATTCGCGGGGGTCTCAAGAACCTAACCCCCGCGAATGTGGAGGGACAACTGTGTATATGTGTGTGTGTGTGTGTGTGTGTATACACACACACACACACACACACACACTGGTTTGAATGGATTATGTAACAGTATGCCATGATTAATATTAAACACTTTGGTAATCTTTGTATTAAATGTTTTTCAGTACATATAGAACCATAGAATCATAGAGTTGGAAGAGACCACAAGGGCCATCCAGTCCAACCTCCTTCTGCCATGCAGGAATACCCAATCAAAGCACTCCCGACAGAAGGCCATCCAGGCTCTGTTTAAAAACCTCCAAAGGAGGAGACTCCACCACACTATGAGTCAGCAGCACATTCCACTGTCAAACATCTTTTACTGTCATAAAGTTCCTCCTAAGGCTTAGGTGGAATCTCTTTTCCTGTAGTAGAGTCCATTGCTCCATGTCCGCAGAAAACAAGCTGGCTACATCCTCAGTATGACATCCCTTCAAATATTTAAACGTGGCTCTCATGTCCCCTCTTCACCTTGTCTTCTCCAGGCTAAATATGCCCAGCTCCCTAAGCTGCTCCTCATAGGGCAGAATGGCTTCCAGACCCCCCACCAGCACATGTCTGTAATGAGGGACCATTTAGTTTAGTTGCATCAGGGCTTCTGCTATGTTGAAACCTGGCTGGAATGACTTTGTGGTGCCACAACAAACTACAAACCCCAGGATTCCATAGCATTGATTCCATGGCCCTTGAGATATTTAAAGAGTGCCATGATACACTGATGACAACATAAGAAACCCCTGTTTTTTAAAATATGGGCTTCTTTGTCAGAAGCATTAAGGTCAATAAAACATTCATAGGAGCTGAATGAAAGACAAAGATCACACAAGAGTTTGTGTATTTTAACTTTAGAGATTTCCTAACAGGAACTTTACCAGCTAATAGTTTGTGCTCTTAACTATAGTTATCCTTCTGTAACCACAGATTCTTTATCCATGGATTCAACCAACCACAGCTGCAAACTATCCCACCCCCCGCCCAAAAAATATTCCAAAAAAACAAACCCTGCTGTTCACCATTTTATATAAGGGACACCATTTTACTGTCATTGCCATCTGCTGGGAAAGATTTGATTGTGTGTTCCTGCATGGCAGGGGGTTGGACCAGATGGCCCCTACGGTCTCCTCCAACTCCATGATTCCATAATTCTATATAATGGGACTTGAGCATCCATGGATTTTGGTATCCATGGGGGGGGGGCAGAGGTCCAGGAACCAAAGCCTGGCAGATACTGATGGTCCACTGTACTGTGCTGTCTAAGCAGGCTGCTAACCATGATATTTGGCTTTATTTTAAATTTATTTTTGGTACTTATCTCATGAGTACTAAATATATTATAGAGCCAACAGTGATTTTAAAAGTTTTTAAATAGTTTTAATAATTTTTGTAAGATTGTAATTTGATGGCTATAACCTATATATGGTTGTCATGAATAAAATTGTTGTATTTTTATTTATCAAAAAACATTAGAATACAATTGAACATGTCCATTTTGTAGTTACAAGTCACTACAAAATGTCAGACAGTAATAGTATTTTTGTACATAAAAAAGAGAAACATAAGAAAAGAAAGGAAGAAAATAATCCATTATACATAGAACAAATTAAATATACTCTCCTTGTAAACAGTTCAGTTTGGTCATGAAAATAGACGTAGACAATTTTATGCAATGTAGTTATGTAATGGTCTTCGAAAGGGTTTGTATTTCATTCAGTTAGGACATCATTCCACAATTTCTCATGGTGGACAGGTGGGGCCTGCTGGGCTATATTGCAGTTTATGCAATCTATCATCAGAAGCCATTTTTCTGCAAAGGGTGTCTTTATGGGGTATCCTTGAGATTTCTTAGTTTGTTCCTTAAGCTTTTCCATTAACCAAATATTCCAGAACCTCTTCCACCATTTTTCCCATCGTAAAATCTCCTGTTTTCCAATTTTGCGCAATTTCTAGTCTTTTTATTGCCAACAAAAATCATACCAGGTCTCTGCGTTTCACTGTGGTATTTTGATCAGTGAAAAGGGAAAGAAGTGTTATACTAGGGGTTATGGAAATGTTTTGCTCAGTGATCTGAAAAATCAGCCAAGTACCTCAGACCAGAACTTCTGGACCAGAGGGCAATGAGAATGATCCTATCAGTCAATTCTGGTTCTAGCTATATTCAAACTACAGTCCTTATTGCTCCTTCGATTCTTTTGCTTCCTTCTGTTTTATGTATTTCTCATCATTCCTGGACTCTGTCAATCCCATAGACTTCCAAAAAGATTACTCTTTGCTGGATTTTTGAACCTGAAGCTGAATGACTCTCTCATCACCTTAAACCCAATTCCGTTGTCATAGAGATTTCCTAGTCCAAGTCTCTCTCAAAAAAAACCTCACATGACCCTTGTGGACTGTCAGGGCAAAAAGTTGGACTCATGTCTAAAAAGTTCTATGCTTCTGCTGCACTCAGAATCAGAATCACTGATTACTCAGTAAGCTTGCCTGCGTACCAGCAACACCTTTGGGAGCAAAATTTTCCCCTACTAGACAAGTTACCTGATGACATCAAATGACTGACCATGGCCCTCTTCAACAAGGCTCATTCCTTAGCATTCCACCTAATCAACTCCGCCTGTCACTTCACAGATAGTGTTGTCAAATCTCTTGCAGGGTCCATCAGCTTATGATGTCATGCCTGGTTAATTTCTTCAGGTCTTTCTTTCCAGGCTTGGTCTATAGAGGATATGCCCTTTGATGAGGAGGGCTCTTTTAGAAAGAGATAACAGGAAGCTTGAGCTGACTCAGAAAATGCTGACCACAGCCCACAAGTTTGGCCTTCCAACCCAGCCACACTTCCAACTAAAATCTTGTTACGGATGATCCAAGCCCTCATCCACTCAGCGAGGCTCTAGTCTGACTCAGTATCATCGTCCGAAGTTAGATCAGCCTACTCCTTCCTTTCCTTTCTGTAAAGCTCCTCCTTGGTACTGACTGTAGCTCAAGAAAAAGACAACGGATTCAGGAAAGCATCACCTTTGACTCACTACTGGGTCTTTCTCCTCCCTCCAAAATTTTCATTGGTTATAGACTCTCTTAACACCTCCCTGGTTGGCAAGCCATCACTACCGACTCCTGAGTGCCCAACATCATGCACTGAGGCTATGCCATTGAGTTTGAAGAACTTTCACCCACTGGTTGCATTTCTGTTACCCCTCCTTCTGACATTCTTCTATAAGAAGTCTCTTCCTTGTTTGAAAAAGGGGTGATTGAATCCATTCCTCTTTTTGTGGCTCATTTGAGGCTTCTACTCCTGTTATTTTATCATTGAGAAAAAAGACAGTGTCAAACAATTCTTCCTCTGCTGCCAAAAGGGGACTAAGTGGCAACTCTGTATCTCAGGGTTGCATATTTCCACATTTGCATCTGAGAATGCCATCATCATTTTCTTTCATTTGTTTTAGGAGGGAGGCCCTTTCATTTCCATGTTCTTCCTTTCAGACTCCACTGCTCCACGTGTCTTCACAAAATGTGTGTTAGTAGTTGCTGCTTGGCTGCAGCTGAAAAAAATCAGTGTCTTCCCTTACTTAGATGACTGGTAATTCCTCGCTTGAACCTGAAGCAAGCTTCTCCTTTATATCGAATACACATTCTTTCTGTTAAGAAACCTTGGTCTCATGGTGAATTATGACAAGTCCTCCCTCGTTCCATCAAGGAGGGTCCTCTTCATTAATGCTCTTCTCGACTCAGTTCACATCAAGGCATTTCTCCCAGAAGATCAGTACTAGAGGCTACTGATTCCTCTCTACCGAAGCATTAGCTAATGCACATTGGAAGCTGCTTCTTGCAGTGTAGATGTGTAAATTGCTGTTGCTTAAAACAGTTTGTAAGCCGCTCTGATAGCCTTGTGGCTGAAGAGTGGGGTATAAATAACTAAATAAAAAAATTAAAATCAAACCTCAACATGTAAGGGCTTGGTTCATCCACGTTGTGTTGGGCTTTATGGCCTCAACGACTTCCATCATTCTGTTCACAAGGTTCTGTATGCATCCTCTTCAATTGTGGTTCATCCGTGTCTTCGACCTGCATCAGGATCTACAGTCATGGTTCCTCTCAGTACTGGGTCCGGTCAGACTGTTGCTTCACTAGTGGGCGAAACTTCACAATGTTGTAGTGGGGATGCCCTTCCTGCCCCCAGAACCACAGCTGATTCTGACTGCAGATGCATCCCTCGACGGCTGGGATGCATACATTCAGGTACTATTTGTCAAAGGCTTCTAGTCACTGAATGAGAAACAGTGTCACATCAATGTGCTAAAGATGCTGACAGTGGAGAAGGCTCTTCAGGCATTTATACAGCTGCTTCGAAATCATACAGTCCAACTTCTTACAATCTGGAACTGATGCCTGTCGAAAGGCATTCTACTCTCTGTGATTCATCTTCCTTTTACCAATAACACCATGGCAGATGCCCTGAGCTGATCAAAACAATCTTGCCATGAATGGACTCTACACCTGTTGGTGCTTCACCTCTCCTCCAAATGGGGGACTCCTCAGATAGACATGTTCGCTAGCTCGGAGAACACTTGCTGTCGAGATTTTTGCTCTTGGATTCCTCATTCGGATTCAGTTGAACAGGAACTTTCCTGTTCAACTGGAATGGTCCTCTACTGTACGCCTTTCCTCAATTTCCTCTGATCTCTAGAGTCATTGTGAAGTCATTGTGATGATGCTTGATGCATTCTGATCACCCCTTGGTGGCCTCACCAGCCTTGGTTCGCAATCCTGTCGCTGTTGAACCAGACATACAAGTGCCTGCCTCTCCATCCAGATCTCCTCTTGATGTGCAATGGTCAAATTTGCCATCCAGACTTCAACGTGTTGAACCTCATGGCATGGAGAGTTCCCCTCATTGATTTACCGAACTGAATCTGAAATATCGACAAATCTCATCACCCATCGACAATCTGGTCCTATAACTATCCATGGTAGCATTTTGTTTCTTTTCTTTTGGACAAAGGCTGTTTTTCAACTCAAGCTGGTATTTGGGATATTCTCATATTCCTGCTTTTCCTCTCTGATGCTGGTCTCTCTTTGTCGACCATTAAGGTTTTCCTGGTGGTTATTTCTCACCACTTCCTCCTGTCTGGACATCCTTTTTGTTTCCACGACCCTCTTGTGAAAAAGTTTCTCAAAGGGTACTGTAATCTGCATCCTCCTGTCCCAGGACCGACTTTGCCTTGGAGTCTTGATCTGTTTCATTCCCAACTGTGTCAATGCCCTTTCAAACTCATGACCTCCTTCTTTCCTGGAAGGCAGTGTTCTTGGTGGTGATCACTTCAGCTCATTGGGCCGCTGAACTATGTGCACTTTGTGTAGACCAACCATACCTATGCTTCTATGACAATAAGATCATCTTGCGTCCATCTCTTTTCTCCCAAAAGTGGTTTCTGCCTTCCATCTGAACCAGAACATTATTCTCCCTGTGTTCTTCCAAAACCCTTCAACTGAACTCGCTCAAAAGCTCCACACACTTGATGTGCAGAGGGCTCTCGCTTTCTATGTAGATCAGAAGGCTTCATCTCATCTCATCTTGTCTTTTTGTTTGTTACTGTTAGAGTAAACTCAGACTTCCTGTTTCTCCTCAGAGAATGTCCAAGTGGGCAGTAATGATGATCCACCTTGCATATGAACTCAGACTTTCTCCTCGGGTTCAAGGACATTCTGCCAGGGCTGTTGCTGCTTCTTCTGTCTTTTTGGCAGGCATTCCATTGTTGGACTTGTGTCAGGCTGCTGTTTGGTCCCAGCTCATGACATTTGTATCACATCCTATGTAGATGCTCATTCGAAGACTGATGCAGATTTTTGCAGAGCTGTGTTGTCATATATTCCTGCCATAGATAAGTGATTCTGTGTTTCGATTTTGGTGTATTTTATGGTGTGTACCCTATGACACATTTCATTTTTGATATTCTCTACCTTATTCAGACATTATTACCTGGTGGTAGTCTGTATTTTTCTTACTTGCCATATTTAAAGTGATGTGGCTTTACCCTGCTATAACCAGAGAGTCTTGTTAATGGTGTGCCTTATGGCCCAGGGCTGCTTCCTGTTTTTTCATGTACAGTACTATGCAACTAAGTTTCCAATTCATAATCTCCTGTTTGAACCTTAGCATGTGTCTTGTGTATTGTTTCTTTCTGCAGTGCTGAACCACTGTGTTGGTTTGTGCATGATACTCCCACCACCTGTAGGGTGTATCTTGCTAATCTCCCAATTGTGTTATTTACAGAGACCACAACGAAGAAGGATGGGTTACTTGCCTGTAACTGTAGTTCTTAAAGTGCTCATCTATGAAGTCATCCCTCCTGTCCTCCCCTCATGTGTCCTGCCATTTCTTGGTTTCATTGATGCTGCAAATGCAGCAGCCATGGAACTGAGGTACTTTTGGCTGGCTCAGTATTATTAATAAATAAAAGGGGATTCAAACAGTTCCTCTTTATTGTAAGAAAATAAAAAAAATAACCAATAATTTGGTGGAAGATGCATTTTGTTTTTTTTAAATATATTTTTATTAATTTTATAATCATACATTATAATATCCAAACAATACTTATTTAGTATAACACATAAAATTACCATAAACATCACAATTTTCTATTAACTAATTTCAAAAGTTAACATAAATTCTTTACTATAATTCTTTTCATGAATATTACTTCCCTTCCCCCCCCCTCAGTGCTCCCCTTCACCAGAGCCATTATCCCTTACTTAATCTTTCCAGAATCTCATTTCTTCCCGTGGAGGTAATCTCCCATCTTTTGTCTGTAATACTTTTTTAACGAATACTTTCCAAATTTTATCAAAATCACTTTCTTTCCAACTTGCCCTTTTACTTTAATTCTACATGTTAACTTATCATTTATTGCCATTTTCGAAACTTATTTATACCACTCCTCCACTTGTACATTTATTTGCATTTTCCAATGTCTTGCTATAATTAATCTTGCTGCCGTTAATAAATTTGTTATTAAATCCTTTTCTGCTTGGTTTCCATTCTCTTCATTATAAATTGACATCAATGCTGTGCTTGGTTTCCTTTCTATATTTCTATTCAGAATATTTTCTATTTCTATAAAAACCATTTCCCAAAACTGCTATACAAATTTACAATTCCAGTACATATGCATGTATCTACCTATTTCTTGACAACCTCTCCAACAATATTTAGAATTATTCTTGTCTATATTACGCAATCTTGCTGGTGTCAAATACCATCTCCATATTATTTTATAGTAATTTTCTTTTATCCGTATCGATATATTTTTAGATGTCTTTGTTTCCATATCTTATCCCATTCATGATCTCCAATTTTTTGTTTCAAATCTTCCTCCCATATTCTCCTTAAATATTCCCCTTTGTCTTTTTTCCCTTATTTTTTATCAATATTTTATATAATTCACTTGTAATACCTTTCATACTTTCATTATCATCCCTCTTTTCACCTTTTTTCACCAAATTTTCAACTCTTGTAGGTTCCCTTGTTTCTTTATAATTCTTTTTCCAATTTTTAATCCATTGTTCTAACTGTATGCAATTAAACCATGAAAATTGCATTCCACATAATTTCTCTCTTATACTCCCTTTCTCATTCATCCATCCTATCCATCCCTCTATTTTGTCTAGTCCTCTTTTCTTTAATTCCTTTCCCATTTTTTCCTTCATATTATTTGGGGTTTTTTTTCCCATTATAACCAGTGTTAATACTGAATCAGTAGGTAAAAATTCTCTCTTATATTTATACCATATTTCCCATATATTTTGCAAAAATGGGTTCTCAATTCCTTTAATTTCCATTTTTGTAAAATTACCAAAAAATATGTTCTATATTCTCTTTTCTATTCTCCCTGTTTCTGTCTCTAACCATTCTAAATTCCCCTGTCCAACAATTCCTTCTATAACATATCTCAATTGATTAGCTTCATAATATCCTTTTATTTTTGGAAGACCAAGTCCTCCCTCCTTCTGTGATATATACCAAAATAATTTATTTAATCTTGTCCTTTCCCCTCCATTACAATATTTATTCAACATATTTTGCCATTTTTTCAGTTCTACTTCTGATATTTTTATTAGTAACATTCTAAACAAAAAAATTAGTTTAGGTAATACAGTTGTCCCTCAACATTCGCGAATTCGACATTCGCGGTTTCGAGTATTCGCGGTTTTGGGAGGGCCCCCCAGGGCCCCCCCAAAACCGCGACACGGGGCCTCCAGAGGCCCCGTGAAAGCCCTGGGAGGGCTGGGAAAGCCTCCGCGGGGCCTCTGGAGACCCTCCGGAGGCCCCGCGAAGGCCCTGTGGGGGGAGTGGGGAGGGCAGGGAAGGCCTCCGCGGGGCCTCCGGAGACCCTCCGAAGGCCCCGCGAAGGCCCTGTGGGGGGAGTGGGGAGGGCAGGGAAGGCCTCCGCGGGGCCTCCGGAGACCCTCCGAAGGCCCCGCGAAGGCCCCGCGAAGGCCCTGTGGGGGGAGTGGGGAGGGCAGGGAAGGCCTCCGCGGGGCCTCCGGAGACCCTCCGGAGGCCCCGCAAAGGCCCTGTGGGGAAGTGGGGAGGGCTGGGAAGGCCTCTGCGGGGCCTCCGGAGGGTCTCCGGAGGCCCCGCGAAGGCCCTGTGGGGGAGTGGGGAGGGCAGGGAAGGCCTCCGCGGGGCCTCCGGAGACCCTCCGGAGGCCCCGCTAAGGCCCTGGGGGGGAGTGGGGAGGGCAGGGAAGGCCTCCGCGGGGCCTCCGGAGACCCTCCGGAGGCCCCGCAAAGGCCCTGTGGGGAAGTGGGGAGGGCTGGGAAGGCCTCTGCGGGGCCTCCGGAGGGTCTCCGGAGGCCCCACGAAGGCCCTGTGCGGGGAGTGGGGAGGGCAGGGAAGGCCTCCGCGGGGCCTCCGGAGGGTCTCCGGAGGCCCCGCTAAGGCCCTGGGGGGGAGTGGGGAGGGCAGGGAAGGCCTCCGCGGGGCCTCCGGAGGGCCTCCAGAGGCCCCGCGAAGGCCCTGGGGGGGAGTGGGGAGGGCCGGGAGGGCCTCCGCGGGGCCTCCGGAGGGTCTCCGGAGGCCCCGCGAAGGCCCTTTGGGGGGAGTGGGGAGGGCAAGGAAGGCCTCCGCGGGGCCTCCGGAGACCCTCCGAAGGCCCCGCGAAGGCCCTGTGGGGGGAGTGGGGAGGGCAGGGAAGGCCTCCGCGGGGCCTCCGGAGGGGCTCCGGAGGCCCCACGAAGGCCCTGTGGGGGAGTGGGGAGGGCAGGGAAGGCCTCCGCGGGGCCTCCGGAGGGTCTCCGGAGGCCCCGCGAAGGCCCTGTGGGGGAGTGGGGAGGGCTGGGAGGGCCTCCGCGGGGCCTCCAGAGACCCTCCGGAGGCCCCGCGAAGGCCCTGTGGGGGAGTGGGGAGGGCCGGGAGGGCCTCCGCGGGGCCTCCGGAGGCCCTGCGAAGGCCCTTTGGGGGGAGTGGGGAGGGCAAGGAAGGCCTCCGCGGGGCCTCCGGATGGTCTCCGGAGGCCCCACTAAGGCCCTGGGGGGGAGTGGGGAGGGCAGGGAAGGCCTCCGCGGGGCCTCCGGAGGGCCTCCGGAGGCCCCGCGAAGGCCCTGGGGAGGCGGGGGAAAGCGACTATGGGGCCTCCGGAGGCCCCATGGTCGCTATAGCAGGGAAGGGGGGGCAAACAGTATTCGCGGTTTTTTCACATTCGCGGGGGTCCGTGGAACGTAACCCCCGCGAATGTGAAGGGACGACTGTATTTTCATTTTAACTAAAGCTACTCTTCCAAACCATGATAATTGAATATTTTTATATTCTTCCAACTTCTTTTCCATTTCTTTCCTTAATACCATAATATTTTTCTCTTCTAATTCTTTTAAATCTTTTGTAATATTTATTCCTAAATACTTAATATTACTTTTTAATCTTACTTCTAATTTTTTCACTTTTACAAATATATTTTCTTCTTCTTTAGTATAGTTAAGCAACATCATATCTGATTTATTCCAATTAACCTGTAAGCCTGTCATCTTCCCAAATACTTTTAAATGTTCTTTAATTTTTCCTATTCCATTAATCAAATCCTTAATTGTTAACAATGTATCATCAGCAAACAAGCTTATCTTATGTTTTGTTTCTGCTCCAATTCCTTCTATACTATTATCATTTCTTATCACATTTGCTAGAATTTCCCTTACCATTGCAAACAATATTGGAGAAAGTGGGCAACCTTGTCTTGTTCCTCTCATTATTTTTATCTCTCTTGTTATTCCATCATTAACCATCACTATAGCTGTGTTATGGGAATACAATTGATCTATTAATCCTCTAAACCTCTTCCCCATTCCAAATTCTTTCATTATTATTTTTAATGTTGGCCATTCCACACAGTCAAATGCTTTAAATATATCTAAAGCTAATATCCCTGCTTTTACTTTTGTTTTGCTAATTATATGTATTTTATTTAACACCCTTCCTATCAAATTTGACATTAGTCTTCCTTTCACAAATCCACATTGGTCCTTTAATATATATTTATATGTACAACTATTCATTCTCTTTGCCATTATTGCAGATAATAACTTTACATCTTGATTTACCAATGATATAGGCCTGTATGATCCCGGGTCCATCAAATCCTTATCTGGCTTTGGTATCAATATTATCAATGATTGTTGCCAGGATGAAGGGACTTTATCTCCCATTATTATATTGTTATATAATTCTAATAATTTAGGTATGAACTTCTTCTTAAATACTTCATAATAATCTGGGCCTAGCCCATCCATTCCTGGAGCTTTCCCACTTTTTAAATTGTTTATTGCTTCCTCTACTTCCATTTTCGTAATTGGTTTTTCTAATAAATTCCTGTCTTCCTCTTCTATTTTAATCTTCCAATTTTCCCCTACATATTTTTCGATTTGTTCCACTGATTTATTCCCTGACTGGTACAGGTCTTTATAAAACTCCTCAAAAATTGTTAATTTTTCCTTCATTGTTCTACACATTTTACCTGTTTTATCTCTAATCCCATTTATCATATTTTCCATTTTCATCTACATTTTTGAATTTTTATTACTAAATTCGAAATACTCCCTTCTTAAATAAATTAAATTTTCCTGTACTTCATCTACTTCCATTTTATCCAATTCCCCCCTCTTTGCTCGTAACTCAATATAAGTTTGTTTTTCCTTGTCTGATATATATTTATTTCCCAATAATTCTATTTCCCTTTCTAATTTCCCTTTTCTTTTTTCTTGCCTTTTTTAAAGTTTCTTTTATACATATCCCCTTTGTCACAGCTTTCATAGTATCCCACAAAATTCCTTTTGATACTTCTTTATCATTTAATTCCCATAATTCTTGCCATTCATGCTTAATTTTCTCTACTATTTCTCTGTAGTTTAAAATCTTTGTATTCAGCCTCCACCTTTTCACCTGTTCATAATCTCTCTTCATTATAATCTCCACATTGACCAAGGCATGGTCTGTTACTTTTATATTTCCTATCTCTGAATTTATGATTTTATCAGTTAATTTTTTGATACAAAAATATAATCAATTCTTGAATAACTCTTATGTGCCATTGAAAAATATGTATATTTCCTTTCATCTCCCTTTACCAATCTCCACACATCTTTCAACCCCTTTCTTTTTATTATTTTATTTAAATTTGTAATATTATCATATTTATCCCTTAATGAGTAATTTGATTTATCTTTTATTCTTTCCATTTGCATGTTAAAGTCTCCTGCTACAACAGTATTTTGTTCTTGCATATTCTCCATTTCTTTAAATACTTTCTCATAAAATTCCTCTTGTTTTTCATTTGGAGCATATACATTCATTAAAACATATTTATCTTCTCCCATTTCACCTTGCATTATAATATATCTACCATTTTCATCTTTTTTCACTTTTTTAATGACAAAATTACATTTTTTGCTATTAATATTGCTACCCCTCTAGCTTTTGAATTCCCATATGCTTTTTCATAAACTCTTACCCAATTCAATTTCAATTCATTTACTCCTTCCCTTTTTTGATGTGTCTCTTGTAAAAATATTATATCCGCTTGATCCTTCTTCAATAATGCTTCAATCCTTTTTCGTTTTATTACCGTGCCCAGGCCATGAATATTTAAGGTTGATATCTTTAATTTATTAGCCATTAGATTCCTTATTACATTTTCTATAAAATCTTCTTGCCCCAAAAAGTGACCTCCCTTCTCCATTCCAACCCCTTCCCAATTTTTACCCATTCCCTTCCCCCGTCCCCCCTTTCCCTTCTTTACCTCCCCACCTTGTCTTCCCAAGGCAAATTGCCTTGCTCATGACCCCCCAGGTCTTCCAGGTGAGGAGTGATGAAGAGATCTTCCAATGGCCCAGAACAACTCCCTCCCCCGAGTGCTCATAAAAATTATATATATATATATATATATATATATTCCCTCTTTTTCTTTTCCCCCCCTGTAATTTATTCTTCTTCCTTCTGCTTTCTTCATCTGTCTAAACTTTTCCATCTCTGCTGTCCACTCCTCCAACAGCTCCGTACTCCTCTTATATATTCCCAACTCCTCCAACAGTCGCAGTCCTTCTTCTGGTGTTTCCATTCTATATCTTTTTCCTGCCCATTGAAATTTCAAAAACACTGGGTACCCCCAAGCATATTTTATACCAGCTTTCAAAAGAGTAGCAATACAAGGCTTCATAGGTTTTCTCCAGATTACTGTTTGTGGACAGTAGTCATTATATAATTCCACCCTTACATCTCCATACTTCAGTCTCTGGATATTTCTCGACTGTTGTCATCAATTCCTCCTTGTTATTGTAATTAATAACTCTGACAGTAACATCTCTTGGCAAAATACTTCTCCTTTCTGTCAGTTCTCTATGGATCTGCTCGATGTCCTCTTCCCTCCATTTCATAGCTGGGGTCACTTGCTGTAGCCATTTCAGCACTTCAGATTTCAGGTTAGATCCTTGATCTTTCCCCACAGATTCTGGCAGGAACCTTATTCTAAAGTTATTCCTGCGTTGATAATCTTGCATGTATATCAGTTTTTTCCCCCATATCTGTGATTTTCTTCATATTGTTCTGGATCTGACTGCCTTGAAGTGTTTGGGTTTTAACTATTTCTTTGTTCTCTTTTACTATATTAAGAAATCTCCTTGTATTCCTTGTATTTTTGTACTCATTTCCACAAATCTTTCTTCAGATCTTTTCCTCTCCTTCTGCATTTCTTCTCTTATGCTTGCAAACTCTGAAAACATTCTCTTTTTGTCTTCTGTAAATTCTGTCATCATTTTTGTAAAGAGAGAATCCATATGAGTTTTAATTTCCTCTGTGCTTCCTCCCTTTCTTTCCCTTCCTTTTGGGGATGGGGGTTCTAGGGCTGAGGCCCCTAATGGAGGGCTAATTTGTTTTTCCATCCTTTGTCCTTCTGGTTCACCCTTGTTATTCTGTACTTCTGGAAATATCCTCTCCAATCTCTTATGCGATCTATCTGATGGTTTACTTAATGTTTGTGGTCTCAACCAGCTTTTTCCTGCTGTATTGCTTCTTTTTTTAGACATAAGAAAATCAAAACACTCCAAACTTTCGTTTCTTCCCTTCTGTTAATGGCCCCTCCTTCCTCCACCACTTATTTTTTTTAAAGCTTTCCACTTATTCTCCAGTTAGATCAAATATTTCTTCCTCTGTTAAATCATCCTTTTCATTTGCCTACAATTGTTCGCTGCTTTCTCCAACCTTAGTGATTTATTAACCAAATGTTCTTTTTAATTATGTTGGAAACAGCTCCAAGATCAAGATCAGACAATACCGAAAGTAACTATCTGTTTACTTTAGGCTTCTTTGATCTGCAGTTTTCCCTTCTATTAACATTCCTTAGTAATTCACGACCATAAATCTTCCCTCAAGAGCTCTCCTCATGCCTTTTGAGGGGAAATTAGTCATTTAATTCCATTACCTTGAGCACCCATCCTGGGAATTGTTCCTACGCCATTGAAGCTTGGCTCCTCCCCCCGGAAGATGCATTTTGAAAAGAATGAAATTAAATCAATATCGGTTAAAATTTACTTGTCTGTATAATGCATTCCTTCCTCTACCTTTATTAGAAATGGCATAGCCTTAGGCATTAAATTCTACCCTTTTTCTCCCATCCAGTGTGGGATGTTGTGGCGAACGAGGCATGGAACTTTCTGTTGCAGAAGAAAAATCCAACCTTAATTGGACATGAGGGTAGAGAAGTGGAGGTTGAAGGAGAAAAATTAATGGGAGAGAAGGATGGTGTCAACCTTTGTAACACAGTTAATTCTTAGGCACAGAAACTCATAGCTACACATTTGTGTGTGAAGATGACAGCCATTTCTCCAGAGACAAGAAAGCAGAATTAACACACACAGAGAGACACAGGCAGGGCTAGGACATAAGTGGCCTGTGCAGCACCTGTTTCTCACCCTTGCCTTAGAGGATCTGGGCAGTGAAATCCATCTTTCCTGAGCACTAAGCCCCACTTCTATCTAGGGCCCAATCAGTGCTTAATCATGAAGAACCTGGAGACCTCCTTCCCTCAGACCTCCCTACTAAAGCTACCATGATCAATAGTCCTTCTCCCTTTGATTAGGAGAGACGTTTGGGAAGATCCCAAACAAGGCATGAAAGCAGTCCAGCCAGGTGGTTGCTTGCCCTCCAGTTTTTATGTTCAGGTGTATTAAGGAGTTCTCTTGATCTGTCATGGCAATTATTGTTGGTATCTGCCTATTGTATCTCAGATAAAAGCACTATAGCATGTGATTCTAAGCTAAAATCAGTTGCATGATGTAAGAGTATGAACATGTCAGCAATATCTCTTTCCCCCTCCATGACTGTGGGATTATTTCAATTGTAGGATCAAGTCCATTCAGTCCCTTTCCCACTCCCTGAAAGCCTTTCCACTCATACTTGAGGAATTACTATTTTCTGTTCTCATTCTTCCCAGCAGATATCTGGAGTAAGAGAAATGTATGTGCCAAATATGGGAAGTGTTTTGGGCAGAATTGGGAGCTTACCAGACATCAAAAAGCCCACACAGAAGAGGAAAGTTCTACCAGAAAGAAACCCTTTGAGTGCAACATATGTGGGATATGTTTCCCCCAAAATATGGCACTTATGCTTCACAAGAGACTCTGTGCTGGAAAAAATAGATTTAGATGTAAAGTCTCAGGGAAAGGTTTTGATTACAACTTGCCCCATTTGATCCATCAAGCAGTCCACAAAAGAAAGAAAACATACAAATGTCAGGAGTACGGGAAACATTTTGCTTGCAGAACAGAAATAGTGATTCATCAGACAGTCCACACAGGAAAGGAACCATACAAATGTCTGGAGTGTGGGAAAGATTTCACTGCAAAGTCAAACCTTAGGAGTCATGAGAGAGTCCACATCAGAGAGAAACGATACAAATGCCAGGAGTGTGGGAAATGTTTTGCTCGGAATGCACACTTTGTCAAGCACCAAAGAGTCCACACAGGAGAGCAACAACATAAATGCCAGGAGTGTGGGAAATGTTTTACTCGCAATTTATCCCTTGTGCACCACAAGGGACTTCACACAGGAGAGAAACCATACAAATGCCAGGAGTGTGGGAAATGTTTTGCTCATACTGCACACCTTGTCAAGCACCAAAGAGTCCACACAGGAGAGAAACCATACATATGCCAGGAGTGTGGGAAATGTTTTACTCGGAATGCACACCTTGTCAGCCACCAAAGGCTCCACACAGGAGAGAAACCATACAAATGCCAGGAGTGTGGGAAATGTTTTGCTCAGAATTCACACCTTGTCAGGCACCAAAGAGTCCACACAGGAGAGAAACCATACAAATGCCAGGAGTGTGGGAAATGTTTTGCTCAGAATGCACACCTTGTCAGGCACCAAAGAGTCCACACAGGAGAGAAACCATACAAATGCCAGGAGTGTGGGAAATGTTTTTCTCATAGTACACACCTTTTTAGCCACCAGAGTCTCCATACAGAAGAGAACCATAGAAGTGCCAGGTATATGGAAAATGTTTTTCTACAAGTTCCAGCCTTGTGAAACACAAGAGACTTCACACAGGAGAGAAACCATACAAATGCTAGGAGTGTAGGAAATGTTCTGCTCAAAATGCTTACCTAGTAAGCCACCAGAGACTTCACACAGCAGAGAAACTATACAAAGCCCAGCTGTGTGGGCAAGTTATTTTTATCACAGTTCAAACTTTCTGAGCCACAGAGTGTGGAATGTTTTTCTTGAAATTCAGTGTTGTTAGGCATCAAAAATCCACACAGCAGAGAAACCATAAAAATTATGGTGGCCTTGTACGAAGGCGAAAAGTTATTATTCTAACATTTCTTTGTTTTCATTACAGTTAGGACTGTGGAGGGGTCAGAGCCCTACTGTGTATTATATGTCTCCCCAACTTTTTTTCTTTTCTTTTATCTTTGTTTCTTTATTTTCTGCATGTATTATCTGAAAGTATATTATCTTGATTTTGATTGTAAATGAGATTGCCAGTTTTAACATCAATAAATAAATTGGTTGGAAAGAGAGAGAGTCCACACAAGAGAGAAACCATCTCAGTGTAGAAAATGTTTTGTTAACAGTTCAGATCTTGTGATGCATGAGAGAACTCACATAAGAGAGACACCATACCAGTGTGGGAAATGTCTTTCTTGGGATGCACAATTTTTTAAAAAAATATTTATTAAAGACTTTCCAGTACATAAAACCATTAAAATAGAAACAGAAATAAAGCAGAAAAGAAAAATATATTTACATCTTTCTTCTCCATCTGGTAATCCATCGGTCCCAATATAAACAGTTCTGGATTCAAATGAATATTAATCTTCAAAATCTGTTGTATTAAACCATTTATTTGTATCCAGACTTTTCTAGCTTTCCCACAAGTCCACCACATGTATGTTCCAACCTGTTGTTCACAATTCAAGCATGTATTAGAAGTCCCTTTATGCATTTTAGCTAGTTTTTCTGGGGTCAGATGACAGCAATATAGCATATTATTAAAAAATTCTTTTAAGAGCATAACACAATGTAAATTTCAATCCATTTGAAATCACATTTCCCCGTTGTCCCAAATGTACAATATATCTAAAGGTCTGAGCCAGTTTTATCATACAATCTTCAACCTATTCTGTCAGGAAGTAGTGACTGAACTCAATTTTAAAATGGCCAAACAACTGCAGAAACCATGCTGAGTCATGATGGCTGACTCCATGACTCCATGAACTGCCAAATCATGCCTAGCCATGCCACAGCTGCATGAAAAGGGTTACTAGAGTGCAAGCTATGCAGAAGAAAAGATCTGATGCAATGTAACCATGTCATTAAGTAAGCCAATGCTATGCTAATGTGTATATAAGCGAGCTAGACCAGTGCTCATTCTCTTCTTGCGATTCTGTGATGTCTGGCATAGCATTTTGACTGTTGATACTGTAAATATTTGTGAATATCTGCAACTGCTGAAGATTAAAAGCACCTCCTGTTTTCTGGATGTCAAAACACTGTGTGTGAGTATTCTTGGGAAAGGTTGGCTACCAAGTCTGCTGAGACACTTTTTTCGCTTCTGCTGGGGATTGAATGTCCTGTCATCCCCTGACATATTCCTCTTCCATCTCCAGTTTTAACAAAAACTTATACACTTTACAAATCAACTGTAAACTCTACATATGTAACTGTACCTTATTGTATCACAAACATCATGCCACCCAAACCTCAAACCATGTAACTCAAAATCTAATAATCTCTTGTTGCTCAGCACAGTCCAGTCCTTCTGCCAAACCAAACTGCATGCAGAAAAGTAGGATTTCAAATCTGGTAGACCCAGTTCCTTTCTTGGCATCTTGTAAAACCTTGAATGGCACACCATTATTAAAAATTGGTATAGTCTGGAATAAAAACATTATTGGCAAAACATCCATCTTTATCACTGAGATGTTCTCCAGCAATAACAAATTCTGCTTTCCCCATTCATTCTTAATTCTATGATTTTGCATAATTATTATGACATGTACAATTCATGATTGTCTTATTAATACTTAGATATTTTACTTTTTTTTCTCAATTCTAAAGCCAGACTTATCCATCAATTGTATTTGGTCCTCTTTCCTCATATTTTTTGTTAACAACATTATCTTTTGTTTATTAATCTTAAAGCCAGCTAACTCTCCCAATTCTAATTTCTCCAAGAGCACATCTACACTTTCCAAAGGATCCTGTAACCAAATCATCAGCATGCCCTTAATTTGAACGTTTCTTTTCAAATATATAGTTGTCCCTTCATATTCGCTAAAGTTTGGTTCCAGGACCCCCGTGGATACCAAAATCCATGAATACTCAAGTCCCATTATATGCAATGGCATAAGCAAAATGGTGTCCCTTATATAAGATGGCAAAATCAAGGTTTGATTTTTGGATTATTATATTTTAAAGAATATTTTCAAGCAGTGAATACTTAAATCCGTGGATGCGGAGGGACACTGTATTTAATCCTTTAATTTTCTCCTCTTGTCTTATTGCTCTGTTAAGAACATCAATAGCCAAAATAAAAAAGAGGAAACAACATGCATCCCTGTCTCATATCTTTTTGTATTTCGTGTGGTTTTGTTAACTTACCATTGACCAATATTTGTGCCTTATGTATAACATAAATTGCTTTGATCCACATAATAAAGTTGTCACCATACCTCATCTTTTCTAGAGTTCCAAATAAGATCCACTTCAAATTGCAAAACACCTTCTCAGCATCCAAAAATAATCAAAGCCGCTTGTTCTCATTCTGTTGCTCTAGATATTCCATAATATCCAAAATACATCTAGTATTGGCATGTACAGTAGTTGTCTTTTTGGTAGAAAAAATCCACACTGGACTTTATGAATAAATTATATAATAATAATAATTTTATTTTTAACCCGCATCTCTGCTCGGCAACCGGGATGGCGTACAACAGGATTAAAACAACAGCAAGTTAAATCCTTCCCAATCCAACCCTCCCAACCCTTAAAACTAAATTAAACTAATGGAGAATTAAAACAAACATAAACTGCAATACAGTATATAAATTATGACCAAAAAATGGCAATAGTGGCAGGGGGCCGGTAGGCAATCAACTCCACTTGAGCCGGGAAGTTATTCCGGGAATGTCTGCCAGAAGAGATCCATCTTTAGCGCTTACTTGAAGCTATCAAGAGTAGTGATAAGACAGATGTCGTCCGGCAGGCCATTCCAAAGTTGGCACCATAGAAGAGAAGGCCCTCTGGGAGGTCTGCAACAGCCTAGTTTTCATAGGCTGCAGCAGGTTCCTCCCAGAGGACCGAAGTGCGCAGGGGATCATATGGGATGAGGCGGTCCCGGAGATAAGATGGACCCAAGCCATGTAGGGCTTTAAAGGTTAAAACCAACACCTTGTACTGTGCCCAGAAACTGATTGGCAGCCAGTGGAGAGATTTAAGCACAGGTGTTATATGCTCTCTCCTAGATGTACCCGTAATTAACCTGGCTGCCATATTTTGTACCAGTTGAAGTTTCTGAGTTAGGCACAAGGGTAGCCCCATATAGAGTGTGTTACAGTAATCCAGACGTGAGGTTACCAAAGCATGTACCAGTTTCCAGATCCCTTGTATCCAGGTAAGGGTGCAGCTGGTGCATCAGCCGAACTGATGACAGGCACTCCTGACAGTCACACTCACCTGACTAGTCATGTGAAGCGACAAATCTAGGAGTACCCCCAGACTGCGAACACAGTCCTTAGAGGAGAGTGTGACTCCATCCAGGACTGGAAGTTGTATTCCCAGACCTGGTTTCGGGCCTGTGACTGTCAGTACCTCTGTTTTGTCTGGATTTAGTCTCAATCTGTTTTTCCTCATCCAATCCATTACCGCTCTGAGGCAGTCATTGAGAGGAGAGACGCCATCTGAGCCGACGATCTGGTCATGGAGAAATATATCTGGGTGTCATCAGTACACTGATGACACCCAGATATATTTCTCCATGACCAGATCGGATGATCTCTTCCTGCGGCTTCATATAAATGTTAAATAGCATCAGGGACAGGATGGCACACTGAGGGATGGCACAATTAAGATCAATTCTGGAAGAGCAACTGTCCCGGATCCTCACCCTCTGGGATCTGCCCGAGAGAAAGGAACGGAACCACAGCAGAGCAGTGCCTCCAATTCCTAACTCTCTCAGGCAATCCAAGAGGATGGAATGATCTATAGTGTCAAAGGCCGCTGAGAGGTCCAAGAACACCAGCAGAGTCACACTACCCCTGTCAATGCTCAGGTGGAGGTCGTCGGTTAGAGCAACCATGGCAGTCTCAACTCCATATCCTGTCCTGAAGCCGGTTTGAAATGGATCAAGATAATTGATTTCATCCAAGACAGCTTGGAGTTGGGAAGCAACTGCCCTCTCGATCACCTTGCTTAAAAAAAGATATCAAGGACACTGTTCTGTAATTGTTCCTGTACAGGGAGTCCAGGGAAGGTTTTTTCAGGAGTGGCTTAACCGCCGCCTCCTTTAAACAGGATGGTATGATACCTTCCCTGAAGGATGCATTGATTGTGTCCCGTAGGAATACTCTCAATGCGTCCAGCCCCTGGACGACCAGCCAAGATGGACAGGGATCAAGAGGGCCGGTCATTTTCCTCACTCTTCCAAGGAGCTTGTCTACATCATTGGTACTCACAGATTGAAACTGATCCAGTAAAATGCCATCAATGGAGTTGTTAGATGCCTCATCTATGGATTCTGTCAGAACATTGGCGTCTAAGTCAGTTCTTATCCAAGAGATTTTATCAGCAAAGTGGATGTTAAACGCATCGCAGCAGACTGTCGTTGGGTTAAGTAGGGGGTTTGGCGCAGGAGGAACCTGCGTCAGCTCCCCACCATCTTAAACAGCTCTGCTAGACGGGACTCTGCAGACACAATACGTGCAGAGCAGAAGGATCTCTGTGCTGCACGTATTGCCTCCCAATAGGAATCAAGATGCTTCCTATGGCGAGTTCTGTCAGATAAGAGTCGAGTCTTCTGCCATCTGCACTCTAGCCGTTGTCCAGTTCGCTTCATCCTCCTAAGCTTCTCTGTGTACCAGGGCTTACGATTAGAGGCGGGCTGGAAAGAATGTTTGGGAGCGATTGTGTTAATAGCCTTGGTAAAATCGGTGTTCCAGATGCTGACCAAAGCCTCGACAGAATCACTGGTGTTACCAACCATTAAACCCTCTAGGGCTTTCTGGAAACCAATTGGTTTCATTAGCCTTCGAGGGCAGACTGTTCTAATGGGTCCACCACCCCCAGAGGGGCAGACACTGGCTCTTAGTTCCATCTTGACCAGGAAGTGATCCGTCCATGACAGTGCGAAGGTTTTTGTAACCTCCACCCATGGATATTCCTGTTCCGTACTGAAGATTGCGTCGAGGGTATGACCGCACAATGTGTAGGCCTGTCAACCAATTGGGATAGGCCCATGTTTGTCATGGTTCCCATGAACTCCCAAGCCGCACCGGATAGATTTGACATGCTGGTCTCGAGTGGAATGTTGAAGTCGCCCAAAACCAAAAGTCTGGGCAACTCCAACAACAACTCAGAGACCAGCTGGGCCAGCTCGGTTAGGGAGTCTGTTACACAACAGGGTGGCCGGTATACCAACAGAATCCCCAAACTATCCCTGGTTTTCAGGCTAAGGTACATGCACTCGATGCAAGCTGTTTTTCGGATAGGCTTCCTGGTCAAGGTTAAGTTGTTTCTATGAACCAAGGCCACACTGCCCCCCGCCCACTTTCCCTTATCTGCTTGCTGACCGTATACCTGACTGGGAGAGCCCATGCCCATGTCACAGTGCTGGCGTCTCCCAGCCAGGTCTCGGTAAGCATGCCAGATCAGCTGCCTCATCCACTAAGAGGTCATGTATAATATGAGTCTTATTTTTAACTGACCTGGCATTCCAAAGGAGCAGAGTAAAGGGTCTGTGGAAAGGATGGTACGCTCTCCAAGTTATTCTGGGAAACAGAGTGAACTGAAGAAGTGATAGGTATTAAGCATTGATCCCTTCTTTTGTAACATTTCTTCACTCTGTTGCCACCATACCTTCCCTTCCCCCACACAACCTCAACCTCCCGCTCCCAGACCATTCCCAGCTCCATTATATGGTGGCAATGATAGATAATCCAGCTAGTCCCTGTCCCACAATGGATAGGGCAATGTCGTTTGAATTGTGAAAAAGGGGTTAAGGGAGTCTATCAGATTTTGACTCCCATCCAGTCTTTGCAATTGTCCTCCTGTTAACATAGTAAAGGCTAAGAGGAAAGTGCATATGCCACCACTCAGGTGATGGTGATGGTAATTTGGGCTGGCTCGGTCTTCTAGCGGCTCCAGATGTTGCCACTGCCACGTATTGCCGGGGGAAGGATGGTCTTGGGAAGGGTTATGTCCCTGCTGACATTCCACCTGGCTCCGCCATCACTGCGAGCAGTCACAGGCCACCCAGGTGTTCTTGTAAAATCCTATTCAAACTTTCTGCCAAGATCATTGTAAGAATCTGATAGTCATTATTCAATAATGAGTTAGGGCTATAATTTTTATAGTTCTATAAAGCACTCTCTCATAAATGCTTTATTCGCATTTCATACCATCCTGATCTCTGTACCCTTCTTCACATTGTCCTCAAAAAACTTCTCCTACCACTTTTTACATTTCTTTACTGTTTTTTTTCATCCTGGAGGAGAGACTTGTTCAACCTCCATTTACTAAAACCTCTTTTTCTTATTAAAATTCAAGCCATAGGATTATGATATGAAAAAGTCTTAGGTAAGGTCTCCATTTTGATAATTTCACTAAACTGTCTTAGAAAGCAAAAACATATCTATGTCTTTCAGGGGAAAAGGGTATATTCTTTAGCATCTCCATGCATCAATTTATTCATTAACTCAAAAAGAGTGGGTGTTTCTGTTGTAAACTTTGATGTCTTTCACAGAGGTCCTGTCCATTTGAGGGAGATAACTCTATTCCAATCTCCCCAAAATAACCAATTTTCATGGGAGTAACTCAACAATTTATCGATTAATTTTTCATAAAACAGTCTTGTTCTCTGTAGGAGCAAAGACCACCCACCAACACCAAACTTTTAATTCCTTGAATATCAATCCAGATTTTTAAAAACATTTTCAAGCTGTGGTTGGTTGGATCCGTGGATGCAGAACCCATGGATATATGCATACATATATGTGTGTATATAAATTTACTCCATATATTTGGGAGCTCTTCGCTGATGCTGCTGCCCTTGTTGCCCACACACAAGCAGCTCTGCAGCGCCTAACATCCTGCTTCGCAACAGCTGCAGAGCTGTTTGGGCTGGAAGTCAACCTGAAGAAAACGGAAGTTCTTTACCAGCCTACACCACAGGACGAACATCACCATTCCCACATTGCTGTCCTTGAGCAAGCAGGGATCACCAGCATTGAGGCCATGATATTGAGAACACAGCTGCTCTGGGCAGGGCATGTTTCTAGGATGGAGGACCATCGCCTCCCAAAAATAGTACTTTGCGGTGAACTCGCCACGGGTCAGTGTAAGAGGGGTGCTCCAAAAAAGCAATACAAGGACTCCCTGAAACAACATCTCAGGCTCGGCCAAACTGATCACCAACAATGGTCCGCCCTGGCTTCACATCGGGAGACGTGGAGATGCACTATCCACAGTGCTGCAGCCTTATTTGAGAACTCATGCCAAACAAGTCTTGAAGAGAAATGACAACGCAGAAAGAATCGCAACCCAGAAACATCACCCAAGGAGACCTTCTGCTGTGCTTTCTGCAACTGGACTTGTTTATCTCAGATTGGCCTTTTCAGTCATCAGCGCGCATGCAGAAAGCGCGGGATGAGTCCTTCCTGAATCTTCGTTTGCGAAGAAAAGCCAGAGATATTTGGGAGATATACAATAAAAACCTTTTGGAGCAATTCAAAAAGGTAAAACAAACATTTGAAAGAAAAAATATTTAAACGTTCTAAAGGTATATTTAATGAATGCATAATTTAAAAATTAAACACTTATAAACCCATGTATTGGGTGAGATCAAATAATGTCTCCAGGTGGGAAGCAGAAGTCCACCACCACCACCCCGCCAGGAAAAGGTTTGCTGCCGCATCTTACCTCTCCTGGGCGGCTGCTGCCTGCTGCTTGTTTCCAGACTGCTCCCTCCAGAAGCAGGCCTCAGGTACTGGCTCAATAATTCAGACAGACCCACCTGTCCCCTCCTTGTAAGAGTATAAAACTGGATGTCTGCTGCAGTGGGCCTTCTGCCAGTGGGGTTGCTGCTTTGGGGATGGAGCGAAGGTGAGGGCTGGTCCTTTGGTTGGGTGGCAGAAGAGAGCGTTGGGGTTTTCTAACATTTGATATAACCTGCCTACTGGCAAAGAAAGATGGTTTTGCACAGAGAACATAGGAGGGGAAGCAGCTCAGGGAGAAGCCATAGCAATGATGATGGGTAGAAGGAGATATGGTGTGGGGAGACAGTCCTATTATTATGGCAGAAGGGAGAGACACAGGATGTCAGTTACTCCAAACCTTTCGGAGTATAGAAACACATTTTTGATCCAGGACTTGATCCTGAATGAGCAGGCTGACCTGGCTTCTATTACCGGGGAGTCCCTTCTCTCTGTCCCACCACTCTCACAAGTACATCTGGTGGAAACTTGGGAGAGGGTCTTCTCAGTGGCTGCCTCTGGGCTCTGGAACTCCCCGCCTAGAGAGGTCAGATTGGTACCCTCCCTGCCTTCATTCTGGAGCCAAGTAAAAACTTTCTTGTTTCAGCAGGCCTTTGCTGATCTCTGCTAATGGTTGTGCTGGAGTATATGTGTGTGTGTTGTGTATGTGTGTGTGTGTATTTTTAATTTTTTTAGTTTTTTTAACATTTTTGGTTGTTTAACTGTGTTATAATTTTTTTTTATTTTGCTGATCTTAACAATATCTTTTTTATTGTACACCGCTTTGAGTCCCAATTGGGGGAAAAGTGGGATAGAAATAAAGATAACAGAGACCTGGCTGGATGAAGTTGGGAAGGTGGTTAACCACTCCCAGCTTTGTCCACCTGGGTTCTCTGTACAGCAGCAGGCAAGGCCTAAAAGGCAGAGTGGCAGTGGTCTATCAAGATTCTATCTCCCTCACCAGGTACCCTGTCCAAAAATCTGCTGGTTCTGAGTGTGTGTTTTTGACAAAATAGGGATTCTGTTGGTGTACTGCCCACCCTGCTGCTCAACCATCTCCTTGCCTGAGCTGGTCTCAGAGGCAGTGTTGGAGTCCCTTCATCAGGTTGTACGGGGGGACTTCAACATTCATTCATTTTAGTAACATGCAGGCTAGATAATGCAACTGTTATGTAGATTTGTAATTGGTTGATGGGCCAAATCCAAAGGGTACTCACCAATGGCTCCTCTTCATCCTGGAGAGAAGTGACCAGTGGGTGCCACAGGGGTCTGTCCTGGGCCCAGTGCTATTCAACATCTTTATCAATGACTTGGATGAGGGAATAGAGGGCACGCTTATCAAGTTTGCAAATGACACCAAATTAGGAGGGGTAGCTAATACCCTAAAGGACAGGATCAGAATCCAAAATGACCTGAAGAGATCAGAAAACTGGGCCAAAACTAACAAAATGAATTTCAACAGGGAGAAATGTAGGATAGTACACTTGGGCAGTAAAAATGAAATGCACAGATATAGGATGGGTGACACGTAGTTTGATAGCAGTACATGCGAAAGGGATCTAGGAGTCTTAGTGGATCACAAGCCGAACATGAGTCAGCAGCATGATGCAGCAGCTAAAAAAGCCAACGCATCAATAGAAGTTCTAGGCTGCATCAATAGGGGTCTAGTGCCTAGATCAAGCGAAGCAATAGTGCCACTCTATCCTGTTTTAGTCAGACCTTACCTGGAATACTGTGTCCAGTTCTGGACAACACAATTCTAGAAGGATATGGACAAGCTGGAATGTACCCAGAGGAGGGCAACCAAAATGGTGGGAGGTCTGGAAACTGTGCCCTATGAGGAGTGGCTTTGGGAGCTGGGCATGTTTAGTCCGGAGAAGGTTGAGAAGTGATATGATAGCCATATTTAAATATTTGAAGGGATGTCATACTGAGGATGGAGCAAGCTTGCTTTCTGCTGTTGCAGAGACTAGGACATGGAGCAATGGACTTAAACTACAGGAAAAGAGATTCCATCTAAACATTAGGAAGAACTTTCTGACATGACAGTAAGAGCTGTTTGGAAGTGGAATGCACTGCCTTGTAGTGTAGTGAAGTCTCCGTCTTTGGAAGCTTTAAAATAGGGGCTGGATGGCCATCTGCTGGGAGTGCTTTGCTTGTGTATTCCTGCATGGCAGGTGGTTGGACTGGATGGCTCTTGTGGTCTCTTCCAACTCTATGGTTCTAATGAAACACCTATAATTTAAAACAGTATCAAAGCATTCTAAAGCATGACTATAGAAAGATGAAAGGCCTTGCCCACAGCCAGAGAATCCCTTCTGCACAACTAAGTAATTTGCCAGTAAAAGGCATTTCAAGGGCTCGCCATGCCTTGGATCTGAAGGAACATAAAAACAGAAACCGAGTGGAGTGGGAGCCAGGCTCCTCTCCTGTGGAAAGGAATTCCACCGCCTTGGAGCAGCTGCTGGGAAGGTAGTTATTTCTCTTAAATACAGTGGGACCTCAGTATTCCCTGCTGGGGTTTAGTTCCAGGACCCCCATGGATACCGAAATCCGTGGATGCTCAAGTCCCGTTATATACAATGGTGTAGTAAAATTGTGAGCCTCATAAAACATGGCAAAATCAAGGTTTGTTTTCTGGAGGGAAAATTTTGGAATATTTTCAGGCCGTGTGTAGTGGAATCCATGGATGGAGAATGCGTGGATATGGAGGAACAACTATGTAAGAGAAGGAAATGCTTTTCTCCTTATGGTTTCACATATATTTCAACGGGATAATTTCCACATAAAGGTTTTGAATGCCTTTGAATATGACCCTTGAACCAATATGTAGTAATTCCCTAGAACACTGCACAGGAAAACAACCTCCCCGTCCAGATTGTGTATTTTGAACAGTTGGTTAAAAAATAAGAATAAGGCGAGCCCGTTTTTAATCCACAGAATCATCAGCCTCTATTTTTCTTTCTTTATCTATTTTATTCCTCTATTAAATTAAAATCTTTCTCTCCTGGTCCCACATCACAAGGCCTCAGGAAGTTGTACTGTACAAGAAAAACCAAGAGAAACGGGAGAAAACAGTTTAAAAGAATAAACATAATCAAAGCGGAAGAAAACGGCATCCAAGGCCGCCAAGAGTCCCAAAGTGGGCGTGGCCCCTCTTGCCAGGAGTCTGGCTCGGTCTCAGTCACGTGACGGGAAGCGGAAATCCGTCCTCTTAAAAGCTCCCACCTGTCAGCGGGAGGAAAGCGGCGTTATATCGAAAGGGGTCCGTTGGAAACAGCAGCTCTCCGTCTTTTCTTAAAAACAAACCTGGAGGGCTGAGGAAGGAAAGGGAGAAGACGGGGAAGGAGGAGGAGGAGGCTGGGTGAGGATTCATGGTGGTGGGTCGAACTGGGGAAGGAAAAAGAAAGGTCTGTTGGGAAACTGGTACTGGGATGGCAGGAGAGGTGGGGGGGCAGGAGGTCGAGGGGGGTCTCTAGGGGGCTCCTTATAGGGGGGAGGGGGAGCTATTAATGCCCTCCTGCCCCCCCCCCCATCAAAGAGGGCGACCTCCAAGCAGCTGATCCGGGTGTCCGGAGAGGTGGGGGGTCTTGCCTGTGCTCTTAGAATCATAGAATTGTAGAGTTGGAAGAGACCACAAGGGCCGTCCAGTCCAACCCCCTGCCACGCAGGAAATCAGGATCAAAGCATCCCCGACAGATGGCCATCCAGCCTCTGTTTAAAGACCTCCAAGGAAGGAGACGCCACCACGCTCCGAGGGAGTGTGTTCCACTGCCGAACAGCTCTTACTGTCAAAAAGTTCCTCCTCATGTTGAGGTGGAATCTCTGTTCCTGGAGCTTGCATCCATTGCTCCGTGTTCCAGTCTCTGGAACAGCAGAAAACAAGCTTGCTCCATCCTCAACGTGACACCCCTTCAAATACTTAAACAGGGCTATCATATTGCACCTTAACCGTCTTTTTTCCTGGCTAAACATACCCAGCTCCCTAAGTCTCTCCTCATAAGGCATCGCTTCCAGACCTTTCACCATTTTAGTCGCCCTCCTCTGGACACGCTCCAATTTGTCAATATCCTTTTTGAATTGTGGTGCCCAGAACTGGACACAGTATTCTAGGTGAGGCCTGACCAAGGCAGAATAGAGTGGCACTATTACTTCCCTTGATCTAGACACTATACTTCTGTTGATGCAGCCCAAAATCACATTGGCCTTTTTAGCTGCCGCATCACACTGTTGACTCATGCTCAACTTGTGGTCTACTAGGACTCCTAAATCCCTTTCACACGTAGTCTCATTCAGCCAGTCTCCCCATCCTGTATCTATGCATTTCATTTTTCCACACTAAGTGCAGTACCTTACATTTCTCCATATTGAATTTCATTTTGTTAGCTTTGGCCCAGCTCTCCAGTCTATCCAGGTCATTTTGAATTTTAATCCTGTCCTCTAGGGTATTAGCTACTTCTCCTAATTTGGTGTCATCTGCAGAATTTGATAAGTATGTCCCTAATTCCATCATCTAAGTCATTGATAAAGATGTTGAATAGCACTGGGCCAGGACAGAACCCTATGGCACCCCACTGGTCACATCTTTCCAAGATGAAGAGGAGCCACTGAGGAGCACCCTTTGGGTTCGGCCGGTCAACCAATTACAAATCCATTAATTTAAAACGTGATTTCAGAAATGGGACAGAGAAGTAGTCAGAGGACATTTCACATAGGTCTAGAAGAGAAATCATCTCAGTAGAAAAACATGTGACTTGATGTGTATCTACACTGCTTAATTATACCAGTTGGGTTTCACTAACTTCCATGGCTCTACTCTACAGAATCATGGGGTTTGTAGTCTGGTGAGATACTTAGAATTTTCTGCTAGAGGGTACATGCTTACTTGAACTGCAATACTACAGTAGCTCTCAAGCAAAATTTCTAAGCAACTCCTCAGCAAACTACAAACCCAGGATTCCACAGAATAGATAAATGATAAAGTTAAAGTGGTATCAAACTGGTACAACTGTGTACTGTGCATACACTCTAGGTGTCAAAGGACTAAACAATACTTTCATCTGTATCTGAATGTAAAACAAAAAACAAAAAAACCCAAACCATACCCCTAACAAACCCTTCTACATATCATACCATAATACTCAGAGGAAGAGATGATTTGCATCTGAAAAAGGAAAGGACAAATGTGTGTCCTTACCCCTTCTTGTGCTTATTCTTTTCTGAAACCTTTCCTGACCAGTTGTTTTTATTTCCTGCTGGTATTCTGGGGTTTTTGTTTGTCTTGTAAATATGGTTCTGGAAATGAAGCCACTGTATGATGGGATCTAAACATGAAGTGACCTGTAGGGGAAGTTTTAGCACTTTCCATTCAGCCCTTCTCTTCTCTGAGGCAAATCATCACTTCATGCCAATTTAAGAAGACAGGTAGGAAATTCCCAGCCTTGAAAATCCAGAATGATAGGAAACAGACATATAAGCTTGCTTACTGTTGCAGTAAGAACTGTAATGACCTGCAGCTAAGTCCATAGCAGAGCAAGAGATGATAATCAGAAACTGCCCCAGACAAATTATTGAGACATATCTAATATCCAATATTTGAATATTACATCCAGGATTTCACAACCAGAATTCTGCCTCTCTCTGTTTCTGACTCACCCAGCAATTTGTCTGCAGAGCACTAGCAAATCATTGAAAAGGAACAAGTAGACTTCTCTGAAGAGTTTCTTTGTATGAAGGGTACGTGATGTTTTGGGACCATTCATCTGCTGGAGTTCTCCCTGCTTTAGTAGCCAACGGGAATGAGAGATGATGGGCACAGACTAATAAAGGAAATAGAACAATCAGTAATGCTGCAACACAGTGCCTTGTGTCAATCACTCTCAATTCAGTACTAGCTATTGTGCCATAGCCTTTCTAAAGAACATGGAGACCATATTGCAATATTGCACAGTTTCAAAAGAAGAAATGCAGTTTTTATTTTAAAACCCTGCCACAGGAGAAAATGCTAAAAATACTTATTAAATATCTAAAATGAATAAAGTGCTGGGCAAACACAGAAAAGAAAATCTTTCTGCAGAATTATAATCAGGTCAGTAAAACTAATATTGTTGGAAAGGGGGGAGGCACTGGGTTGGGGGGGATTTTCCACCCTGAGCCCAAAGGACCCGCCTTGAAGACTATGCGCCTGAGGGACATTTTCTTCCCCCCCCTCCTCCCCCACTCCCCACTTCTTCCCCCAGATGCTGACTGGACTGGCAATTGAATCTTTATTCCAGAGCTGGTGAAGCACAACAGCCTGAAGGGCCCCTGAGGGGAGGATGGGTGTGGGAGTCCATTGGCTGTCTCTCCCTTCTGCTTTAGGTAGCCAGAAGGTCAGAAGTTGATGATAAGTTTGCCCTTCTTAAACAGACATTTGGCTTTTTGCTGTAGACAAACACACTTATTTCCTTAATATCTAGGCTTCAGTTGTGGTGGTTACAATCAGAACCTCTACTTGCTAAAGCAGTGTAGCAGAGGAAATGAGTGAGAGCTGTTCAGTTATTTTAAAACTGCTCAATATAAAATATGACAAATAACAAGATGATATATTAAATATAGCATAATATTTCTTGTAACTTATTGCTCTTATTTGAAGTACCACATATAAAGATAGTACTGAATATAGAAGGTGTAAATAGTCTGCTATACTGGTCTTATGCCTTGCTTTTTAATGGACATGATTTCAACTCTGTTGAAGGCTTAATTGTATTTTAATTGCTGAATATAAAATATAACATGATAAATATAATCTATTAAATATAATATGGCCTAATAGCTGTTGTATTCTATGAGCTACTGAATAAAAGGATAATAATAGACTACTGAATAGAAATGCCTTCATCGTGCGCTGGACTGTTCTTATTTCTGACTTTTTAAGGAATATGGTTTCAGCTCTATAGATAATTTAATTGTATTTTAACTGGCTTATTGTAAGCTTTTCGGAACATCTATTAACTTCTGTAAACCTTCAGCCTTTTGAGGATTTGGAGAAAGACAGCATAAATAAATAAACAAATAATGACAATTATATCACGTATGTTTACAATAAAGCAAAACATTGTGGTCGTTACCTATGCCTAGGGGGTCGTTTACACGGGCAAATATTCCCCTAAATATACCGCTAAGATAGCTCATAGTTCACATGGATCGCAGCACAGCATCGCCTCATTCAGAAGGGGGGAAGGTAAAACACCCAAATATAGCGTGGCAGGGCATGTAGCTATTTTTGCAGGAATATTTGCAATGTAGTGCTTTATTGGCAGTGTAAACTAGCATTCCGCTAAGGGTTAAAGCACAGCTGCATTGTGATTGGTTGATGATGCAGGGGTGGGCTTAAAAGAGGGGCAGGGAGGAGGCAAAGACAGTAGCCATTAGAGAAGAAACTTGCAAAAATCGTGTCTGCTATTTTGCGAGCCAGTTTGCAAAAAAAAAAAAAAAAAAAAAGATTCCCAACTTCTTTCATTCCTGGAGCATTCCTTCTCATCCTCTGCTGTTTTGAAAGTATGTAAAGCTGTTCGTCACTTTTATCCTGTGCACGGGGGAGGGAGAGAAGCCATTTCACAAAGAGCTGTAGCAAGATGAACTGCTATTTTCCCTCTCTCTCTCTGCTTGGGGGAAGGAGGGAGGGGGAAATAGAGAGACAGAGAGAGCAGCTGGAAAAACTTGCGATCCGCGATCCACGGCATGGTCTTTTAGCAGAGAGATTACTCTCCCTCTGCTTTATGGAGTGAGTGCATTTACAGGCAGATTTACAGAGACACACAGAGTCACACCCCCCACACTTATTCAAGTCTGAACTGCAAAGTGACATAATTAGAAAAAAAACCTGACTGGCACAGCTGCAGAAAATAATTAAACCCCAAGTTGCCGCAATAAATCTGCTGTGTAAACCGGCCCTAGGTTTCATTCACACAAGTGCTGAGTTGATGTGTTGGTTTTGAACAACTGGATAATGAATAATTGAAGATTTCAATTAAGTGAAAGGCTTCATTGAAACAAATGTCAAGGTAGTTTTGTGTAATAGATTCTCATGGAAAATGGGGCAGTGCTGGAAGGATTCATGGGGGCCCAGTGTGGGTGGGGCCTTTGGGTGAGGAATGGATATGAGATAATAATAATAATAATAAAATGTATTTATATCCTGCCCCTCTGCGAACAATCGGGGCGGCTTACAACAGTAAAATAATACATAATATAAAACAACTCAAAATCCCTTCCCCCCTTTAAAACATTATTAAATCAATACAAATTAAAATCAACATATAATACAATTATTATTAAAAAACCCTTCCTAGCGAGCAGCAACAGTTCGGAGCTCCAGAATCAAGTTCCAAACGGATGGCTCAGTGGAAGGCTGAACGACAGAAGGTGGGGCTGGGGAATAGATAAACAGAAATGGGGAAAGAGAATAATGCTGCCTTTTCTGACCTTCAAGTAAATATAGCCTTGCTTGGTGGCTCTAAGGTGGAAAAGCCTCCCCAACCCTCTGGTCTATTTTGCTCATTCACCTGCCTTTCCTTCAGGGAGGAGACCTACTTGTTTGCTAGACGTTTCCTCGTTTCTTCTTGCCAGTATAGTACTGTACGCTAATCTGTAACACAGCAATGTCTTGGCTTTGCAGAGTTTATGACCAGAGCCTGTTCAGGGGTTCTTTGCTCTGAGACAGAAGAATGCAGAGACCTTGGGTCTCATTGGATATTTAATTGGAAACCATTTCAAAGATGGACACACATGACTCAGTTCGATCAGGAGCAGGAGGAAGCTCTGATGGCATTAGAGCTGAGAGTGGTGGAGAATTCTGGGAAAGAACTGTGCAGCAGAAGTTCCTTAGCAAAGACATTGCCACCTCAGACATACAGCGTCAGCGCTTCAGGCAGTTCTCCTACCAAGAGGCTGGGGGGCCTCGAGAGATTTGCAGATGCCTCCACAATCTCTGCCACCAGTGGCTGAAGCCAAAAGAACAGACCAAAGATCAGATTGTGGACCTGGTGGTCCTAGAGCAGTTCCTGAGCATCCTTCCCCCTGAGATGGAGAGTTGGGTCAGGGAATGTGGGGCAGAGACCTGTTCCCAGGCGATGGCCCTGGCAGAAGGTTTCCTTCTGAGTCAGGCAGAGAACAAGAGACAGGAAGAACAGGTGAGAACATTTCTTCTTGGTGTCTCTAAAGCTGAGATGGATGGATTGGTTAAATGTATATCCTGCCTTTCTCCTGAGATCGATCACAATGTGGGGAATAATCAGGACCTATGCCCTCTGTGCTCTTCCCAGCTACTCTACCCATACTGCCACCACCCCCATAGCCACTGCCAACTCTGTTGCTCTTCTACTCAGATTTAGAGCTGCCGGAAATTGCTTTGAAAGCGAGGGGTGTGGGGAGCATGGGTCTTGTTTCAAAGTGGACTCTCCATCTCAAAAGCAGAATGATTCTTCTTTAAAACAATGTCCAGACTCCCTCTATCCCATGTTTTCAAAAGAAGGTCCAGATGTTTTTGCTGCAAGTTTTGCAGAACCATATGTAATGGTGCGACACAGTGATTCCTGTGTTGCTGTGTGGCTCCCAATGGGTTCAGGGGTGGAACGTGCTCAATATCCACACAAAAAAGTCTCCCTCTCCCACTCTGAGGGAATTAAGGATGATGCAGTTGCTAATGTTTTTTCTTGCGATGCTTGTGCACACAGGTCTCAAACCTTACAAGTCTTATTTTTTCATCATTTTCTTTTTTAAAAAATATTTATTAAACTTTTCTTTTT
Organism: Gambelia wislizenii; assembly: GCA_030847615.1. Classification (NCBI taxonomy): domain Eukaryota; kingdom Metazoa; phylum Chordata; class Lepidosauria; order Squamata; family Crotaphytidae; genus Gambelia; species Gambelia wislizenii. The sequence goes on from JAUMIR010000002.1 coordinate 26,051,965, forward strand.
TCACAACAGAACAGAACAAGAATCAACAGTCAACAAACTAGACGGTGCAAGACATATCAACCAGATTCTATTTCATGAAGTAATTCAGTTAATCAAGTTACAGCTCTATGCCTAGGGCGGGGTCAACTCAAAACATCTGCCCATTGGTTCATATGAGTTGAGGGAGGAAATATCATATCAGCGTGGATGTTAACATATTAAATAAGAGGATTTTTCATCATTTTCTAATGCTTCCCCAAACTGAATTTGAAATTCTCACTACTCTTTCAGGCCAAAAATCTCTGTGTGAAAGTGCAGCCTGATCTCCCTTCATCAGTGGATTCTCCATCAGACACCAGCCAGAGTCCCCATCAGAGGGAGCTGAAGCAGAAGGTTGATGGAAGTGCGTTCTTCCAAGGTAAGGATGAACCCTGTGTGTCTGTGTGTCTTCAATTCGTCTGGTGACTTATTAGCATCAGCCTTTATTGTGGTTAACAAACCATAAGGTAAATCAAAATCATTAAAATACATTTAAAATAAAATCACAATACTTATATGAATTTCATTAATACATGTATATTCTGTTTCTAAAACATCCATATCATCTAAAAGAAGTCTAAGTTCATTTAGGACCATAATGCAAGGCAAGTCAATGTCATTAGAATACATTATAAAAATAGAATTACATCTATATATATAATTTTCTTGGGTACGTTGCCATTTCCAGTGTTTGTCTGCTTAGGGAACTGACCAACCAATCACAGGTCTGTTGGGCAGCCAATTAACACACTGGGGGCGGGACCACGTAGATTTCAAACATGGCTGCTAGAGAGGGAGAGGGAGTAGCATGGGGATGGATGTGGTGTGTACCAGAGTGCAGGGGGTGGGGGGCAGTTTGGCGGGGAGGTGAATTTGGATGAGCGGGGGGGCAGGACGAGCAGCAGTGGGGGTGACTTAAACCCACCAGCCTACCTCAGAGGGTTGTCATGAGGTTTCCTGGCCATATTGCGGGGAGATTTTTAATGGCATATGGTACACCGGGTCCAGCTAGTTATATAAATTTCATTAGTACATATCTACTAGCTGGACCTGGCGTACCATATGTCATTAAAAAACTCCCCCCCCAAAACTCCCAGGACACCTCATGACAACCCTGTAAGCTAGGCCAGTGGATTTAAATTCCTCCTCCCCCTTTTCAGCATTCCACACTTTTCCTGGAATTGCTGAGGGTGACTCACTCTGTTACGCTGCCACAGCCGCTGCCAGTTGACTGCCTGGCTCTGGCCCAGTGGTAGCAGCGGCATCCTGCCACCACCACAAGTTGACTGCCCGGATCCCATCATAGCCTGTCACTGATGAGTGGCTGAGGGAGTGAGAGGAGTGAGTGAGTGGCAGTGATGCAGTGGATTGTGAGGTGGTTGGGTGTGGGTTAGGTTTGTTTCCTAAGCAGCCAATCAGCATACTGGGAAAGGCAACATACCCAAGAGAATTATATATATATATTAGCTGGACCAGGTGTGCCATATGTTATTAAAAAAACTCTGTCCCCTGCCACCGCTCCCTCCGTTTGATCTGCCCCTGTGCCACCCCCCCTCCGTTTGATCTGCCCCCTGCCCCCACCCTCCATTTGTTCTGCCTCCTGTCACCCCCCTCCATTTGTTTTGCCCCCTGCCACTTCCCTCCATTTATTCTGCCCCCCTGCCACCCCCTCCATTTCTTCTGTCCCCCTCCACTCGTCCTGTCCCTTGGCCCCCACCCCCTGTACTCCAGCACACACCACATCCACCCCCATGGTACTTCCTCTCCCTCTCCGGCAGCCCTGTTTGGAATCTACATGGTCCCACCCCTAGTGTGCTGATTGGCTGCCCAACAGACCTGTGATTGGTTGGTCAGATCCCTAATCAGCCAATCAGCACAATGGAAACAGCAACATATCCAAGAGAACTAAGTTCATTTAATACTACCTAGATCTTGTAACTGCTGCTGCTTCCGCTTTTTATTATCATAGTCTTTTACCTATAATTAAGTTTCCACCACTTCTTACCAGGAGATATCTAAATTACTGTAAAGTTTGTAGGATGGCTTTATGAGCATTAGTAGCTAGTACAAAGAATTTCTCTACTTCTGCAGTTATCATTTTGTCAGAGTCACCCAGTAAATATTTTAAAAACCATTACGAAGATCTTTCTGGGTATTTTCTTATGAGGAGACTTATCAGTCTCAATCAATCATCTTTTGTAAAAGGAGCATTCAAATAGAACATGTTGAATAGATTCCACTTTTCGCTCTCCACAGGGACATGCTCGCTCATTATATTCCTTTCTTTAATAATGGCACTCTGAAACTGCTGAGGGAATGACATTAAATCTAGCTCTGCCAAAGGTCTGGCAATATTTAGGAATATCTAAAATTTTAAGATCTCTAGCATCTTCATTTATACTGAAAGTCAGGCCTAAACTAATTGGAAAACTAGAGGAGCATGCTGCAGCTGTTGAATGTTGATTATCTGTATATTTTATTCTTTGGTCCAATATCTGTTTCACATTATTCAGACTCATTGTTGTGAGATAATTTTTTGATAATCCCAATCTGAGCAGTTTTAATTTAATCATATTTGGTAGATTGGAGGTGTGCATATCTCTTTTTAACAAATAGATATATATCCCACTTCATGGCTTGCAAAAGCACAGCTTAACCAGTACTCCAAGACCTATTTCCAGGCAGAGCATTCAATTGATGTTATTCCAGCCTCAAGCCTTAGCACTGCCAAGGGCACGCAACTTGGGACCACAAATAATTTCCTTTAAAAAATGGATAGTATCTGTTCCACTAAAGGTGAATATCCCAAAATCTAAACTGGGATTGCATACAATAATTGTGGGAGGACCTTGGCTTTAAAACATCTTGACAGCTGCTAGAATGATCTGTCTTCCTTTCATATAAAAAAAGGGTTATTGCTTTCCCTGTGTTTGAGGCATGCAGAATGACTGTTTTACAGTGGAGAGCCCAAGAGCCCAAGGAGTGAAAAGTGACCCCTAGATATTGAAAGCAGTTAACTTGTTCAGCTTTATTGCCTGCAATGCACCATTGCCCATTAAGCATTTTTTTAGAACATTATGATTTTGGATTCTTTTATAATTAATGTTTAGGTGATTGTTATCGCAATAAGCTGCAAATGCCCTCAATACTCATTTCATACCCACTTTTGTTTGAGATAAAAGGAGAGTGCCATCTGCATACAGGAGTTAGAGGTATGTTCACTGTGGCCAATTTTGGAGGATGACAATCCTGAAAGTTAACAGATGCACTTAGCTCATTTAGGTACAAACTGAACAGTGTGGGAGCTAGGATGCATCCTTCCTGAACCCCCCCCCTTTTGATAGGAATTGAATTAGTAAGACTACTCTGTGGACCACATCTCCCTTGTGTAGTGGTGTTAGAATGTAACCTCCAAATTATACCGAGCAGTCTTTTATCAATTGAAGAGGCAGCTAGTTTTGCCCATAGCTTATGGGTATGAAGTCAAATGCAGCTTTCAGATACATAAAAGCACCATAGAGACAGTTTGAGTATGTTCTTAAATGTTTTTTCCACTATGTTGTTTAGGATTACATGGTTATTGTCAGGGGATGATAGGACACTCAGTCCCCAGCAGAAGCCAAAAACTATCTCAGCAGACTTAGTAGCAACCCGTTCCCAAGAATACTCACACAGAGTGTTTGATGTCCAAATAAACAGGAGGCACTTTTATCTTCAAAGTCAAGCAGTTGCAATATGTACAAATATTTACAATTGAAGGGCAAGCTGCTTCACCAGACATCAGCATTCACAAGAAGAGCAAGAGCTCTGGACTGAGCTTATTTTTATACACAGTTATAGGGCATTGGCTTACTCAACCACATGGGTACATTACATCAGATCTTGCACTTCAGAAGCTATGCCCTCTAGTAACCCTTCTTCTGCAGCTGTGAGCCCAAGGCTAGCATGACTTGGCAGTTCCTTGGCTTCAGCCATCATGGTTCAGCATGACTCTGCAGTTGTTTGGCCATTTTCTCTGGAGTTTAGTGTCTAACTCCTGACAATTATCTATGGTTGACTTCCCTCTTCTGAATCCTGCCTGTTCCTCCCCTAAGATTTTTTCTTATTCTATCCAGTCCTGGAGATGCTTATTTAAATATTGTGCATAATCTTTATCCACTACTGACAGGAGTCTTATTGGTCGATAGTTTGGGGGATTGTTCTAACTCCTTTCTTGTATATCAGGATAATGATACCATGGGACCAGCTGAGAGTGTGATGGTTTGATTGATGTGTGTGAAAAGAGATACCAGAAGTGGTGCCCACCATGAGATGTTTTCTTTTAGAAGTTCAAGCATTATTAAAATCAGGCCCAGGGGCTTTTCTTGGTCTAATTTCTGATATTAAACTCTTGGCTTCCTGTGGTATCACTGGGGGCCACTGTGGGATACTGGTGACCTTAAAATATCTACAGTTAGCTCTTTAGCTTGTGTGTTCTCTAGCGATTCACAGTCTCTAAAGAGGTCAGAAAAATAAGCATCCCAAGTATATGGTGGTATGTTGCAGTGTGGTGCTCCCTCCACCCCGCAGTTTCCCAACATTCCTGTCATTATTTCCCAAAATAGTCTAGACTTATTTTGAAATACAGAATCTAATAGTGCCAACAATTGTCTATGGCAAGATTACATTTTTTCTCCTCTTTGCTATGCTAGCTTTTTATTGGTTTTGAATTATAAAGTAGCTCTTTGGGAGCATTCTAGAATTATTTTTCCTATGTTTTAGATATAGTTGTCTTAAGGTGTTTCCTGTTTTCTATACACTCTTTGTCCGCCCCTGTAAACCCTCTTGTCCATCCAGGGTTCCCCCTATTCTTTTCTAGACTCCTCATTGCTGAGGTAATTGATGCAAGACATTGGCAACACTTCCATAGGGCTTTCTCAGAGTTATCTGTCTTTATAATGGCATTTTTAAGCCCTTTATTCAGAGATGAATCTAATAAACTTGCCAGCCTAGATCCTGTATTTACTAACCGTTCAGCCTTCCTTTCTGTCATGGCATTATTCCTTAGTTGTTTCTAAGCCTTTAAATGGGTTTCTTTTGGGGTGCTGCAGCTAAAGGCGATCGGCAAGTGGTCACTGTCTGTTCTTATTGTCACTTCAAATTTACCTATATAGTTGTAATTAGAGTTTGATACTAGGACATAGTCTATCAGACTACTCCTGTGGTCTGAGATAATTATACTCCCCATATAGCTCAAACGTAGGATCTCCATTTATAATTCAGAAGGCATGGTGTCCCACCATCTGGCGAGGCAGACTCCAGCATAATTGATTTCAGTATCCTTGAATTGCCTAGTGAACTTGCTTAAACAGTCTTCTAGTTCTTTACATTTGCGCATTAAGATTCCCCCATCACTATTTAAATGCATTTTTGGGAATTGAGCTTCTAGCTTAATTATCTATTCCTCCAATTCCTCCCATAGCGAAATTGCTTCCTCTCTATCTGTCATAGGGGGCATATATATATATATATATATATATATATATATACATACATATACATACACATATATATATATATGTATATATATATTAATCAGTAGAATATGCATTACACTAAGGTGTTTGTTACTCCAGACTCTTTTGTAAAGTCTTCCAAATGCGCTATATGCCTTTGCTAATCTGTGATCGATCTCTTTGTCATTCTTGGCATCTGAGGAGATGATGCTTCCCAGGTAGGTGAACTGCTCTGGACTTAAGCACAGATTTGCCTACGACAATGTGGGGGTGGGGGTGTTCGTCCTGTGGTGCAGGCTGGTAAAGAACTTCCGTTTTCTTCAGGTTGACTTCCAGCCCAAGCAGCTCTGCAGCTGTTGCAAAGCAGGATGTTAGGCGCTGCAGAGCTGCGTCTGTATGGGCAACAAGGGCAGCAACAGCAGCTCATGGACTAAATAGTTTAGACTCTTAGTGCAAGCTCTCAGATGGCTTAAGTTAAACAAGCTACCATCAGTACGGTAACGTATATAGATGCCGTCTTCTTCTTCGAGCTTTGCTGTAGACCTTTGGAGCATCATGTTGAAGAAGATTGTAAATAAAGTTGGAGCAAGAACACAACCTTTCTTCACTCCATTAGTTATTAGAAAGGGCTCTGAAAGAGCATTGCCATATCTGACTTGACCGTGCTGGCCCTCATGTGTTCTTTGCCTTTGTGTCTTATGTATGCAAGACTTCCCCTCTGGGAATGGTTGGGCACTTTTTGTCTGGTGCGATAGGTGCATAGTCCCTTTGAAATTGGGATAGCAGAGATGCACAAACAGTGCCATTGGGGCTGGAAACGTGCATCTAGGTGTGTGTTTGGTTGCTAAATGTTGCCATTCCACTGCTGAATAATACTCCAATGAACATAGAAGTAGGATTTCAAGTAAACAAACAGAAAATCCCCTAGTGGAACATTTTATGGCTAAAAATCATTCTCCATTTTCCTTTAAATTCTGTGTACTTGAAGTAATCTATAGTAAACCTTTTGAGAGATGTGATCTACATAATAAATTATGCAGGACAGAGAGGCACTGTGGATGTTTAAATTACAGTCATCTGTTCCACATGGTCTGAATAATAGAACTGAGTGGTCAGCTTTTCTGTAATTGACATCCCAACCAATACTAGGTCTCTCACAAGGGAAAGTAGTAGATCAAACAGGTGCCTTCTGCATTCACCTCAAATGTTTTCCAGCTATTTGTAAAGAATATATTCAGCTTCTTAGAACATTAAGAATTACCCATTGTGACGGACAGCCAGGAAGCCAATGAGGACATGGTACTCCAGGAGCCAATGTTCTGTGAAGAGGTGGAAGGAGGAGGGGCTTCTGGAGGAGATAAAGCGGGAGTGAGTGAGGAAAGGTTTTAGTTTAAGTTGAGTTTTGTTGAAGAGTTGCGATGAGGCTTTGAGTGATTCAAGACAGTTTTAAGTTCCTTGTATGTTAGAGGCTTAGAGATAGAGATAGAGAGAGAGAGAATGCCTGTGCAGGCCCAATGACTTGTTTATACAGTTATGTGTTTTATTCTGTTGATAATAAACTTTCTTTTGTTAATGAAAGAAACATCCAGCCTGGCGTGAGTGATTCTCAGGGAAGGAGACACAGCCAGGAATACATAGCCACATCTGAGTGCTTGTGCTATACCACTGGGAGACATAGTTTGGCTGTGACGTGGAGGCCGTGGTCACAAAGTGGTGACAGGGTGGGAGGTGCAAATCCCCCCTTCTCCACAAAATGGTGGCAGCGTCAGGATTTGAAAGATCCAGTAAAGGGTTGAGAATCCAGTAAAGGGATTCAAAAGGTCCAGTTACGGATTGAGAATCTAGGATTGAATCATTGGTGACACTGGCAGAGGGGATCTAGGAAATCTAGTACGGAAGGATCTAGGAGAGATAAAGTGCTGGGGGAGAAAGATCCAGTGGCCAGAGAAGGATTTGAGTTAATATATTTGGTTAGGAAGAACCAAATATAAGTTTGTGTGTGTGGATAGGACAGGTGTGTGCTGAAAGGAAAAGCACAAGTAATTCCTGAGGTAATTGTCCTGTGGGAATGTAAAGAATTCTTGTGACTGGAAAAAGTACAGTATGCCCCTGAGGTAACAAGATTTGGGAAACGTAAGGGGATACTGGAGTGAATGGTAACAGTAAACCCTGAGGTAATTGTCCAAGATAAATGTAAGGGTTGCTGAAAGTCAAGCCTCAAAATAAAGTGCTGGCAGGAAAAGGCTGCCAGTTTGAACTAAGTACAGTATACGCCTGAGGTAAAAAAAGACCGGGTAAAGTGAGGGGATACTGGAGTGTGTGGACACAGCAATCCCTGAGGTATCAGTCAAAGGTAATCGTAAGGGATTCACTGAGAGAAAAGCCTCTAAGTAAAGTTATATTAAGCACAGACCTGTACATTAAAAAGAATTACCTGTATCCCTGAGGTAAAAGACTCGGGTATAAAGTAAGGGATACAAGACAAAAAGGGAAGAAAAATGACTCACGCCTCTAGGACCATTTTAAAGGGAAAAGGGAAAGACAGTTAGCTAGCAAACTCAGGGCTGGGCTGTCTGACATTTGTAACAAAGGTAATTTTCCAGCAGCGTGGGGAGGGACTCCTTTTATGGGTATTGGCTCCACCTCCATCCAATCACAGGCAGGACAACCTACTAATTTAAAAATGAAGACCGTCCCTTCCCTGAGGTGGAGCCAACCCCTACCTCCCCAGTTCTGGTCTGCCTTGTGAAGGAGCAAGTTAGGACTTCCTTTTGCTCCAGCTGTTACATAAGGAAACAAAGGATTTAAGATGGCGGCCCCTATGCACAAGCACATGCAAGGGGGAGAGCTTTCCTCCGAGGAGGAGGATGCGGCATTGGGGCTGGATGAGGCTGGCTTGCAGCGCCAGGATGTAGAGCTCCGTCGTCCCTTCTTGGGGTGCACGTTGAGCCTGGCGGCCCAGGAGGAGCCAGAGCGTGATGGGGCCTCCAGCCAGGAGGTGGACCGCGTGACTGTTGGGGGCTCGACACTGCACGGAGCCTCCAGTGAGACATCCATACCTGGCGGAGATGGCGAGCTGGATGGCGCCTTCGCAGACGACCTTCCCCCGCTGCTGCTGGGAGATAAGGCCTTGCCGCCACTGCTTGCGGCGTGGATCGCTTTGATCATGCAGCAAGCTCTGGCGGCAGGTGTTAGCACTGGGGGGAACCCGGGGGTGGTTATCTGGCATCCTTGGGGGGGCACCCCCTCTCCCTCTACCTGGTGCGGCAAGGCTGCAAAGCGAAGGGCGAAGAAAGCAGGGCTTGAGGAGGAAGGGGAGAATGGGGAGGAACAGGCTTCTCCTCAGCTTTTCGAAACCTCCGCTTTTTCTCTCCTCTTGAAGAAGGTGCTAAGGGCCCTTGAGTTGGGACCAGCGGATCTGGGTGTAGAGGCATCCAACCAAGGGGTCCCTGAACTTAGGGCTGCTGGGAAAAGGACTGGCAATGTGCTCCCTTTCCCAGACATTCTGGAGGCCTGGTGGGGGAATGGGACCATCCAGCGGCCTCAAGGACCCAACCCTCATTGGCCAAACAGTTATACACCTACCTGGGGAGGTAACGGACCTCCTGAAACTGCCAGCCATTGATGCACTGGTGGCAGGGATGGTCTCTGGCTCTCTTTTTCTTAGAGAGCGAGATGAACATCTGAAGGCACCAGACGATAAGCGAATAGAGACTTTTCTCCGCAGGTCTCATGAGGCATCTGCCCTGGCTGTTCGGGCGGCAGCAGCTGCCTCCATATTCGCTAGAGCCACTATCAGATGGTCTAAGGACTTGATTACCAATGTACCTGAGGATGAAACGAAGTTTCGCCAAGGCATGAATAAAATTGCTAAGGCGTCTGCCTTTGTGGCGGACGATAGCCTGGACGTGCTTCATTTTTCTTCCAGGGCAGTGGGTGCGAATGTGGCGGCAAGGCACCAGCTATGGTTAAGGAATTGGAATCCTGACAACAAGGCGAAAGCCAATTTGTCGGTTTGCTTGTTTAAGGGGGGAAAACTCTTTGGTGAGACATTGGAGGAAGTCTTAGTGGAAACCAAGGACAAAAAGAAGACAATGCTTCATTGCCCAAGAAGGAGGATCGTAGGCCCTTTCGAGCCAGCTACCAAGGTTTCAGAGGGTTCAGGTACAATAACCAGAGGGATTTCAGACAGCACAAGGGCAATTGGAATGCTTCAAAATCCTTCCAAAGGGCCAGGCTCAACCAGTTTCCCAAGGGGTCCAACACCCAGACCTTCAAGCAGGAGGTAAGGGCGGACAATACCTCTGACTATATAGTTTCATGGGTTGGGGGCAGACTGACCAGTTTTGCAGGGATCTGGGAAAATACTTCTTCAGATGCCTGGGTCATCAGAACAGTTAGTCAGGGATATACAATAGATTTCCTGGCAAAACCACCCCCCACCTTTGTGCAGTCATGCACAACCGATTGGAAAGACAGCGTCGGATGGCGATCGCCATCAATCATCTGCTTCAGGTCCAGGCAACAGAAGCAGTTCCGAAGACAGAGAGGTTTGCAGAGACTTACTCTCTCCTTTTCCTGGTACCAAACAGAAACAAGGATTGGAGAGCTATTCTAAACTAGCGGTGCGTCAACCGCTGGGTGGCAAGGCACAAGTTTCAAATGGAGACCTTACAATCCATTCTAGAAGGAATTCAGGAGGGAAACTTCCTTGCCTCTCTGGATCTCCAGGAATCATACCTCCGCATTATGATTCATGTGGCGCACAGATGTTTTCTCCATTTTGCATACAAGGAAAGACATTTTCAGTACAGAGTGCTTCCGGTCAGGCTGTCGTCGTCTCCAAGGGTGTTCACCAAGGTGCTGGTGGCTCTGGTATCACATTTGAGAGCACAGGGAGTGCATATATTTCCTTACTTGGACGATCTCCTGATCGGGGGCCCTTCTCAGACCAGGGCAACTTAGGACGTGATCACGACAATGCGGTGTTTGGACTCACATGGATTTCTGGTAAAAAGAGAGGAGTCACCAAGAACCAGTGCAGAAGCTCCAGCACTTAGGGAATGTGCTGGACACCAGGAGATATAGGGTTTTTCTGCCCGAGGACAGAAGATCCAAGAACTAGTGCAATTGGTGCTAGAGCAAACCAAGACCCCACTGATGTCACTGGTGAGACTGCTGGGGTTGATGATTGCTTGTATAGATTCAGTTCCTTGGGCCAGATTTCACCTCAGGAAACTTCAGTGGTTTCTCCATCCATTCCAGGATCTGATAGCAAGGAAGGCCTGCAAATTTTTGAAGATTCCACTGGAAGTGAAGGCATCTCTGAGTTGGTGGCTTTCGGAGCGCCTGATCTTGGGGGTTCCGATTGTGGAACCAAGGAGGATAGTAGTAATGACGGATGTGTCCTTGACAGGTTGGGGAGCCCACTGCAGAGATCAGACAGCGCAGGGATTATGGTCACCCCAGGAGCAGGAGTACAACATCAGCTTCTGGAATTGCGAGCGGTGAGACTTGCCTTGGCCGAGTTTTTCAAATTGGTGAAGGGGACGTACATGCTGATTTGAACAGACAACATATCAAGAAGGGCCCATATAAACAAACAGGGGGGGACCCACTCGCGGGCCCTCATGGAGGAGACAGAGTTGTTCTTGTGGGCGGAAAAACACCTTCTCTCAAACAGAGGAGAGTACTTGCAGGAAAAACTGAATTCTTAGGCCGACTGGTTGAGTTGTCACATTCCGGTACACAGCGAATGGAGTCTCAACAATCTGCTCTTTCAGATGATAGTGTTCCGGTTTGGAGGAGAATCACAAACTGCCTCATTATGTATCCAAGTTTTGGACTCGGGGGCATTAGCCTTCGATGCTCTGACAATAACCTGGCCATGAATATTGTGTTACACCTTTCCTCCAACAGCCTTACTGGGACGAGTGCTGCGGAAGATCAAACAGGAGAAAGCTGAGGTGATTTTGGTTGCCCCTCGTTGGTACATCTGCAAATTCAGGAGCCGTGGCCCCTGACTCCATGGCCGGACCTTCTGGCACAAGAAGCATTTCTTCATCCAGATCCAGATTGGTTACGGCGCCACGCTTGGAAGTCGAGCGGGAAAGATTGTTGAAGAAAAGATATGACAGAGAGGTGGTCAATACTATGTTAGTGGCCAGACGGCTTTCTACTATTTATTTGTAGGGCTTTTTGTAGGTGGTGTCAGAGCAGAGGCGTCAGGCCATTGCAAGCATCTATTGGCTCTGTCTTGGCTTTTTTTCAGGCAGGGCTGAAGAAGGGGCTGGTTTCTAGTACTCTAAAACGGCATGTCACTGCCTTACGTTCCATTTTGAAAGGTACTTGGGGTAAGACGCTAGCTTCTCATCCTCATGTATGCTGTTTTCTCAAGGGGGTCGCTTCCTTGCATCCTCCTGTGGTGCATAGGTTTCCGTCTTGGAAATTAAACGTGGTGCTGAAGGCACTCATGCAGGCTCCCTTCGAGCCAATCAAGTCGGTGGACCTGGGTTTGCTCCCCTAGAAGGTGGTCTTCCTTGTAGCCATAACTTCAGCCAGGTGTGCTTCTGAGCTAAGTGCCTTGTCAGTGTGTGAGGAATTGTGCATGTTCCAGAAGGATTCTGTGACCCCAAGACTGGATCCTTCATTCGTATCCAAGGTGAATTCGATCTTCTATAGGTCGCAGGAGATAGTGTTGTCTTCTTTTTGTCCACGTCCAGTGGCAGAATTGGAGAGGCTGTGGCACATGCTGGATGTTACGAGGGCATTGAAGATATATCTGAAGAGAACTGAGGAGTTTTGAAAATCTGATGCCCTGTTTGTGGCTTACTCAGGTTATGCTAAGGGGAAGAAGGTCTCGTCTTCCAGAATAGCAAGATGGTTAAGGAATTGCATTGAACAAGCCTATTCTGCTAGTGGATTGCCGGTACCGGCGGGTATTCAGGTGCATTCGACCCGTAGCGTGTCAACTTCAGCAGTGTTGGGTACATCGCAGTCCATAATAGATTTCTGTAGAGCTGCAACATGGGCTTCCTCTTCAGCTTTCACCAGACACTACCGGATTGGTGTGTATGCATCTGCCAACGCGTCTTGGTCGGCAGGTGCTGCAACATGTGATTCAGTAAGATATATAAAAAAAATTGCCCACCCTTTTTAGACCGCTTTTGTACATCCCATAGGAGTCCCTCCCCACACTGCTGGAAAATGGAAGATTGGTACTCACCATGAAGGTTCCTTTTCAGCAGCCTTGGGGAGGGAGTCCTTACCCTCCCCCCGAAAAAAACATATATATATTTTTGGGGTTATTTGATTGGTTGACTAGTTGTGATGTAGTTTGCTTAGAATTCTTTTTATGTTCCTTCTTGTATCTTTATTATATTATTATTTATTCTTGTTGTTGGTGATTGCTGGAGCTGTGGATTGCTGGGGAGGTAGGGGTTGGCTCCACTTCTGGGAAGGGATGGTCTTTATTTTTAAATTAGTAGGTTGTCCTGCCTGTGACTGAATGGAGTTGGAGCCAATACGCATAGAAGGACTCCCTCCCCATGGCTGCCAAAAAGCAACCTTCACGGTGACTGCCAGTGTTCATTTCTGAGATAACAGTCTCAGGGTGAAGTAAGAAATCACCTAGATCATTAAAATATTAGTGGTTTATGCAGCAAATCAAGGGCTAGGCAGTTTGAAATTGGAAATACAAGTGATTTCTGAGGTAAAAGTTGCTTGGTAATGACAGGGTCTATAAGAGAATAATAAGTGCCTGTTATTAGGGTTTGTATTGATTAACCAATTCTTGTTACATTATGCTGTGCTTAGAAAATAATAGTATGCATTGCCTGCTAAAGTCAAGAATAATAACTCAGTCAGCTAGCAGCTGTGTTTGTGTGTTTGTTATCTTTTCTGGCATACTACCCAGCTTGCCTTGTTAGTGCAGATTTATTATAGCTAAGACACAGAGTTAGGGAGGATCCCTTGTTCAAAGGAATGATACCAAAGCTAAGAAATAGAACCTCTCAGCAGTTTTTTTGGGAAATAGTTTTCTGGGAAATAGAAACTTTAATGTAATTATGTAATTGACATGTACAAAGCCTTAGATTTTTAGGTTTTGTTTCTCTGTAATAAAAAGCTGCGTGTGCTTTGATTCGGGGGCACAGTTTGGCAGAAAAATCTCCTGTGTCCCATGCTAGCAGAATAAAGCCATCTGAATGAATTGAACCTGGACCTTGAGACTTCATTATTTGTTAACCCATATAGACCTTAACAGTAACGTACGAAATCACCTGTACCAGCCAAGTATCAGTGTTTCCTGAGGTAAAAGTCTGTGGGTAACATAAGGGAACACCTTCCAAAATGCCCAAAAAGATTAAACAAGCAGGTGAAGCTGATGTGGCTGAAGGAGAAGAAGAAATTGAAGAAGTTATGTCCAGAGCTGAAAGTGTAGAATCTATTACCTCTGCAAATGCAGATATTTTGGAGATACAGAAATTAAGAGTTGAAACGGCTAGAATTGAGAAGGAAAAAGAAATAAGACAACAAGAGCTACAAAAGAAAGTTAGAGAAAGGGAACTAGAACAACAAGAAACAGAAAAGGAATTGGCTAGAATTAGAGAAAGAGAAAGGGAAAAGGAGGGAGAGATAGAAATGTACAGGCTCAGAGTAAGAGAAATGGAATTAGCGAACCAAGCAAACACAAATAATAGTAGCAACAGCACTAGTGGACCTACTATAGATGTAAAAAGACCGCCTCAATATTATTAGGGGGATAACATTGATACCTTTTTTATTACTTTTGAAAGAGCATGTGTAGATATGAGAATTAAAGATGAGGAAACAATGGCATATAAGATCACTACCGTAATATGTGGCGGGCTAGCTGAGATTTATGGCGAAATGAGATTAGAGGAAGTGCAGAATTATGAACTTTATAAGGAAAGGGTTAAGCAAAGGTTTGGGGTGACGCCAGAACATCACTGATGACAATTCAGGTCCATTAAAAAGAAGCCAGAGGAAACTTATACCCAATTAGGGTGTTGCCTAGACAAAATGCTGGAAAATTGGCTGAAGGGATGTAAAGATTAAACCAAAGAGGATATTGTGACTATAATGGCGTTAGAACAGTTGTACAGCATTCTTCCGGAGGAGTATGATGGATAGTTCAGGATAAGGGGCCAAAAACTAGCTGAAGCCACCCAAATGATGGCTAATTTAGTCATGATAAGGGGAGAAAAGGAAAGGAAGCCATGGAGTACAAATCCCAAACCCCAATACTCTTGACAGGAAAACACCTCCTAAAGAAACCTCTGCTTATAGCCCAGAACCCAGTAGAAGGGAAATTCCCAAATGGAGAGGTGAAAAAAGCCCAATTCATGAGAGGAAGAGAGAGTTTCTCTCAGAGAAGTCCTCAACCAGAGATGATATAAGAAATAGACTTTGTTATGAGTGTGAAAAAGTGGGCCACATGAAATATGAATGCCCTAAACAAAAGGCAAAAGGAGAAAATAATAAAAGCCTGCCAATGTATTTTATTAGTGAAGCTAGGCCTCCCTCAGACCAGAAGGACAGTGGCGTTGCCAAGGTAACTGAGCCACCTAGAGGCTTAAACCAGGAAGACACAGAGAAATACTGTTTATTCCTCAACAAAGACACCTCTGTTGACAAGGAATACCACCAGCCTTTGATGGTGAAAAATGAAAGAATGTGGGGACTGCGAGACACTGGGTCCCAAGTTTGTGTTATTAAACCCCATTTGGTCTCAGACCAAGATAGGGTGCCTGAAGAGAGTGTAAAGATTAAAGGCTTGGAGGATCAGCTTTCTATGCCACTGTAGCCAAACTTCCTGTTCAATATCAAGGCTGGGAGGGAGTGTGGAAAATGGCTGTGTGGGATGACATTCCAGCTCCAATTGTAATTGGAAATGACCTGGCACATGTCACAAGACAGGCCAGTGTGATTAACAGACACCATGAATATACAGAGAGGAAATTAGCAGACCCGGTTGCAGAACCAATAAGAACAGAGCCTGATAGTAGAAAGGGCATTGAAAACCAGCCTGATGGTGACCCACAGGAGAATGAAATTAAAGAATTAATGGCTATTTATAATTTTGGGAAAGAGGAGTGCCCTGGAGATGAGAAAGAGGAACAACTGTCAAGGACAATCCTGAAAGAAAACTCTGCATATGGCCCAGAACATAGTAATAGGGAGTTTAACCAATGGAGGGGTGAAAGTAGCTCATTTCATGAGGGAAAAGGGGAAATTACCTCAGCAAAATCCTCAGATAAAGAGGCCATGAAAAATAAGAGTATGAACATTGGAGAGGTGTCAGGGAAACCTTTCCTGAGAGGAAAAAAGAATTTGTTGGATATAGTCACCCTAACAGTGTGACCATGAGAATGAAAACGTGTTCTAAATGTGGGAAACAGGGGCATTTTCAATCTGATTGTACAAGCCAAGGGGACAGATGTATAGATTTAAAAGTTAAAATGGCTCTATAGGGGAACACCAGCCCTCCTTTAGCCCAAGGTTCAGTTACAAGGCAGACAGACAGTGACGTTACCATGGAGCCCAAGATGCCTCAAAGAGGCCTAGGCAAAGAAGGCCAAGGAAAGCAAATACATTTAGAAGGAAAACTCTTCGAAGGCCTTCTAAATGGTGTGCCTGGATCAGGTTTGGCAGGGATGGATGCAAAGTACAAAGACGGTTCAGAAAAGAATTTAAATAGTACATGCAAAGCAGAAGAGAAAGAGTTGAAAGCAACTATACCACCTATCTGTTCTGTAAATTAGGAAGCCTTGGAAGTGGCCCAAGAAATAACTGTGGCGATCCAGGATTCAGAACCAGTGTTGGAGTGTGCAACCATGACAGAGGAAGACTTAAATCCAGGAGAGCAATGCAGTGCAGAGACAAGGGTTGCGGAATTAACTCCCAACCCTAAACCTGCTATAAAAGAACAGGAGTTGAGCAACCTGATACAGAAGTCTGTCATAAATAAAGATTCAGAAAGGGGCAGAGAATTTAAAACCAGTGAAAGAACCTTGTGTTAAGGAAAATGCAACATGGGACATACAGTGAAAGAAATAAAATATGTATGTGAAAGTCACAATGACTAAGCAAGAGCAATTATGAAGCTACACAGGTGAAACTGCTAATGTAATCTAGAAGGCCTGAGAGCCAAGGACAGAGGTACTGAATGCAGAATGGAAACACCTGAGAATCATTAAGTGTACAAGGTGAAATGTTGAAATACATGGGTTGGTCTTAGGCATGGGTGGAACTATGTGGACCAATCAGAATGGAAGTACACACCCACTGGGTGGAAACTAACTAGTGGGTGGTGATAAACAATGGCTATAAAATTGCAATGTTTGCCAATGTATTTGTGGTTGAGTAGAGATTGTGGAGTAGTGTGTAGAGATTGTGATTTGTTGACCTTATAGCATATAGTATATTTATATAGAAGAATAAAGTAGGTTTTATATAAAACTACTGAGTTGCCTGAGTGAATTTTGGAGACACCTGGAGAAGAGTGAGAAGGCTTGGAGAGTTTGTCAGGATCTTCAGCCTATTCTCTGAAACTCTGCTGCTTTGAAGGAAAGCATTAACCACTGATCTAAGCTGGTTGGCTCTGCTGCATAACAAGGTGGTGAGTTTGAGCCAGAGGTGAAGAGCTACAACTCCCATCATCCCTGACAAGGGTTATGGGCCCAGTTACTAGAGCACCCAGCATCCACAGAAGCTGAAAGTTCCAGAGAGTGGAAGAAAGCTTTGTGGACGACAGATCAGAGCAAGCTGTTTGTGCTGCACTGATAAGCCTCGTGAGTAAATCATTTTGTGTTTTGCTTAAGCCCAGACGGGTCGGCTGTGCATACTCAGAAGGACTGTGTCAAATTGAGTCACTGCACAAATCAAGATGGAAATTCTAAAGTTTAGTAAACTAAATAGAAACAACTACTCTACCTGGAAGATTTATGCCCAATCTCTACTAGTAAAGGAAGGTCTGTGGTCAACAGTTGAAACAGGGCTGGCAGCTGATGCTGATGAAGCCACTAAAGAGAGAGATAGTAAAGCAAAAGCCTGTCTTTATCTCATGCTTGAAGAAGACTTGATTAATGACGTCAGAGATAAAACGTCTGCCAAGGATGTGTGGGATACCTTGCAGAGATTACACACTCCTTCAACTGCTTTTGCAAAAATGCTATGGTCTAAAAGAATATACAGGCAAAAGATGGCTAAAGGGCAGTGTGTGATAGAACATTTAAAAATAATGCAAGATTTGTTTGTGCAAGCTGAACTGAGGGGAGTGCAAATTAGCAAAGAGCAGCAATGCTACATTTTAATAGAATCGCTAGACTCTTCGTGGGACAACATAACGAACAGCCTGCAAAACCTGCCAGAAGCTGAGCTTAATAGAGACTTAATTGTGGCCAGAATACTGGAAGAGAACCAGAGAAGAATGTCTGAGCAGGGTGACTCAGCAAGTTTAAAGACTGTGCCAAAACAACGAACAACTCCTGACTGGCGAACGCAGGAGGAAGCAGCCTCTACAAGGGAGCAACGGAGGTGCTTTTATTGTAAGAAGATTGGTCATCTGCAGAGACATTGTAAACATTTTGCAGCTGAGAGACGCAAGCAAGCAGAGAGCAGATGGCAGCCGCGGCAGTATCAAAAACAGTCCAGACCTCCATTTTTGAGGGACAGTGGTAATAAAAAGGGGTTTGCAACCATGATTAAGGAAAAACAAAATGCAAATTCTAAATGGCTAGTTGATTCAGGAGCCACATCTTTGATGTGTAATGACATAAATTTAATAAGTAATAGAAAATCAGCTAATGTAAATGCTGTAGTTTTGGCTGACGGGAAAGAGCTAAGTACTGTAAATCAAATGGGTACTGTGTACATTCCAGGGCTAAAAGAGAATTTTAATGATGTCTTACATGTAAGGGAGTTAGAAAATAATTTGTTATCAGTAAGCAGATTAACAGAAAGAGACTACACAGTCATCTTTGAAAAGAACATGTGTAAGATAAAACTGAATGGGGAATTGCGTGGCATAGGTTTGAAAAAGGACAAACTTTATTATTTGGAGGACAATATTGATAGCTACAGGGTTGAAGAAGCTAATAACATAGAAAATATTCCAATCCACAAAGACTGCATACACGAGCTTCACAGAAAATTCGGCCATGCGAGCTTCAAATGTTTAAAGAATTTAATCAGGATGTGTCCAGATTTAAAAGTTACTGAATGCAAAAACCACTTAGATTGTACGGTATGTCAACAGGTAAAGGTCAGAGCTTTTCCAGTAGCTAAGAAAACAAAAAGAATTGCTCAAAGACCATTTCAGTATGTACATGCAGATGTCGCCCAAGCTAATTGCTTGTCCTTAGGGGGAAGCAAGTATTTCCTAGTAATTGTTGATAGGTATACAAGGTTTGCATTTGTGAGAATAATGAAAAACAAATCTGACGCTGGGCAAAGTTTAAAAGCATGGGTAAGAATGGTGGAAAGACAATTTGATAGCAGAGTAGGCACCATCATTACTGATAGAGGAGGAGAATTTTTAAATAATCAATTGTTTAACTGGTTTCAAAAGGTGGGAATAAGGCATGAAACTACAAACCCTGCTTGTCCTAGTGAGGATGGGTTAGCAGAGAAGAAAATACAAGATATAAAAAGAATTACTGCTTGTATGATGGCAGATGCAGGGGTGAAAGATAGTTTTTGGGCAGAAGCAACTTTGACTGCAATACATATCAGTAACAGATTGTATCATTCAGAAATTGAAGACATTCCCTACAGGGTATTGTATGGGAGAATGCCAAATTACAAGTACTTAAGGGTTTTTGGACAATTTGCTCATGTTTATACACCTGCTTGTTTCAGGAGGAAAGGAGAACCCAAAAGCAAAAGGCTTAGGTTTTTGGGGTATTCTGGAAATAGCTACAAGTTTCATTTGGGTGGAAAACAAGTGCAGTATTCTAGGTCTGCAAATTTTGAGAGACATGCTGGTTGGGACAAACTGCATGCCAATAAAGAAGTGTTTTTGAGATTAGGGAGTTCAAATGAGCCAGAAGCACAAACTGAACCAATCTCAGGAAACGGAGGGGTTTCAGTTAAGCAGGAAGCATCACCTAGCAGCAGTGGTAGTTCTTCTGATGATGAGATAGCATCTAGGCCTACTACTACTCGAATGACTGAAGACAAGAGATTTAGTCATAGAACTACAACTCCCAGTAGAGAAAGTGAGGATGAAAGAGACAGAACAGCAGATTTTATTCCCAGGCGTAGTCATAGAGTTAGAAAGCCTCCAGATAGGTTTGTTGTGACAAAGGCAAGAGCTTGTTTAGCAGTAGAAGAGCCTGAAAGTTTTGAAGAGTTGGAAAGTTTTTCTAGAGAAGAACAGGAAAGATGGTTTGATGCAATGGATAATGAGTTTGGTTGCCTGGTAAATAAAGATGTTTTTGAAATTGTTGACAGACCCAAAGACAAGAAAGTAATTGGTTGTAAATGGGTATACAAAAGGAAAGAAATGCCAGATGGAAGTATCAAATATAAAGCTAGGTTAGTGGCTAAGGGTTTTGCACAACAGCAGTATGAGAACTATGATAAGACATATTCTCCAACTGCAAAGCCAGAAAGTCTGAGAATGGTTCTAGCTGTAGCAGTAAAAAGGAATTTAGTTGTAGAGCATTTTGATTTTGAAACAGCTTACTTGAATGCGGTTCTGGATGAAGAAATTTTTATGGAGCAGCCACAAGGTTTCGAAGAAAATGGTAGTCAGAGAGTATATAAATTAAAGAAAGCGTTGTATGGTTTAAAGCAAAGTGCCAGAGCGTGGAATCTGTGCATCAATGATGAGCTAGTTAAGCTAGGTTACAAGAGGAGCATTGCAGATGCTTGTGTTTATACAAAAGGAGACATAGTATTAGTGATTTATGTAGATGATTTGTGCGTAGCAGCAAAGTCAAAACAGGAAATTGAGTCAGTAAAAAGAGAATTGTCTAAGAAGTTTGTTTTGAAGGACTTAGGTGTATTGAAGTCTTATTTAGGTATTTGCGTTGAATGGACAGAAGAAGGACATTGTTTATTAAGTCAGAGAAATAAAATTGAAAGACTGATTGAAAAGTGTGGATTACAGAATGCAAAAATAGTAAGAGCTCCAATGACAACTGGTTTTGTGTCTGAGAAAACAACTAGAGCGTTTGAGGACAAGACTTTCTTCAGAAGTATAATAGGATCTTTACAATTCATATCTTGCCATACCAGACCAGACATTTCTTATGCTGTAAATGTATTGTCTAGAAGGGTTAATGATCCAAAAATTGAAGACTGGACAGCGGTAAAACATTTATTGAGATATTTGAAAGGAACCTTAGATAGGAAATTGATAATAAGAAACAATAGTTCAGATCTAGATTGTTATGTAGACAGTTCATTTGCATCAGAATTAGGAGACAAGAAGTCAGTTACAGGAATGATAATTAAATATAGTGAAAGTCCAATAGTATGGAGAAGTAGAAAACAAACTAATGTAGCGATAAGCACAACGGAAGCAGAATTCGCTGCTTTGAATGAGATAGTAAATGAGGTACAGTGGATTAAGCAATTGCTAAATGATTTAAATGAAAGTTACAAGATACCAGTGGAAATTCTGGAAGATTCACAGTCATGCATAGCAATGGCTGAAACTGAAAGTTTGAAGAACAGAACAAAATATGTTGGTGTAAGATATCAAAATGTGCGAGACATGGTTCAGAAGGGTGAAATAGAATTGAGATATATAGAAACACAACACAACATAGCAGATTTGTTCACAAAAGCATTGACAGCAGAAAAACATGAAAGGCTGACACAAATGGTTGGAATGACATTGTAAGACACATACAATATTTTATTTCGGAGGGGATTGTTAAGGAAAATGCAACATGGGACATACAGTGAAAGAAATAAAATATGTATGTGAAAGTCACAATGACTAAGCAAGAGCAATTATGAAGCTACACAGGTGAAACTGCTAATGTAATCTAGAAGGCCTGAGAGCCAAGGACAGAGGTACTGAATGCAGAATGGAAACACCTGAGAATCATTAAGTGTACAAGGTGAAATGTTGAAATACATGGGTTGGTCTTAGGCATGGGTGGAACTATGTGGACCAATCAGAATGGAAGTACACACCCACTGGGTGGAAACTAACTAGTGGGTGGTGATAAACAATGGCTATAAAATTGCAATGTTTGCCAATGTATTTGTGGTTGAGTAGAGATTGTGGAGTAGTGTGTAGAGATTGTGATTTGTTGACCTTATAGCATATAGTATATTTATATAGAAGAATAAAGTAGGTTTTATATAAAACTACTGAGTTGCCTGAGTGAATTTTGGAGACACCTGGAGAAGAGTGAGAAGGCTTGGAGAGTTTGTCAGGATCTTCAGCCTATTCTCTGAAACTCTGCTGCTTTGAAGGAAAGCATTAACCACTGATCTAAGCTGGTTGGCTCTGCTGCATAACAAGGTGGTGAGTTTGAGCCAGAGGTGAAGAGCTACAACTCCCATCATCCCTGACACCTTGGTGTAAGGTAGAACAGCCTGGGAACAGCCCTGTCAAATGTCCTGATGAATTTGGCATGCCCTGCAACTTAACTAAAGAAACCTTGAGTGGAAATTAAGTCCTTGATAAGAAATCAGCAATTGGTACAGCTGGGATGCAGGTTTGAGGTACATACATGAGACATCAGCAAAACCTGGAAGATGAAATCCATAGTATAAAGAACTGTCACCGAAACAAAGGTGAGGAAGAAAAGATTTTGGAGAATCCAGGGACTTTTGCTGACCAGCTTGATGCTGGAATGGACATAGAGACAGCAGAGGAACAAGTGACGGATGTAAATGGACTAAGTGCTATACACCATGGTATTAATGTGGGGTTCAATGAAAGTAATCTTGCTGGGATTCAGGTTGAGGAATCCCTTACAATAGAACAAAAGGGGTGTGTGTGAATGAGTTTAAGGTAGATGGTAAGCCAAAGCTGGAACATGGGAAGGGGAATGCTCAGGCATGTCCCAAATGTGGAGAAGGTTAAAGAAAAACCAATCGCAAGTACAGTATTTTGTTGGAAGTGTTGATGTATAAGTACTTGATTTAAGATGATCAGATAATGTAAGGTTTGTATACAACAATTATAATAATACTTGAATAGAATGTGAAAGTTTAAATGTAATTGTGTATAAAAGTGCAATTAGAAATTTATAATTCATACAAGAAGAATGAGTGTGTAGGTGAGTATGGTTTTCCCGGGGTAACATGTAACCCCTTTTGCTATAATTATGGCCTGTAGAGGTCATAATTATAGCAAAATTTTCCAAAGTGGGGAGGTGTGTGATGGACAGCCAGGAAGCCAATGAGGACATGGTACTCCAGGAGCCAATCTTCTGTAAGGAGGTGCAAGGAGGAGGGGCTTCTGGAGGAGATAAAAGGGGAGTGAGTGAGGAAAGTTTTCAGTTTAAGTTGAGTTTTGAAGAGTTGAGATGAGGCTTTGAGTGATTCAAGACAGTTTAAGTTCCTTGTATGTTAGAGCCTTAGAGAGAGTGAATGTCTGTGCAGGCCCAATAACTTGTTTATACAGTTATGTGTTTTATTCTGTTGATAATAAACATTCTTTTGTTAATGAAAGAAACATCCAGCCTGGCGTGAGTAATTTTCAGGGAAGGAGACACAGCCAGGAATACATAGCCACACCTGAGTGCTTGTGCTATACCACTGGGAGACAAAGTTTGGCTGTGACATGGAGGCTGTGGTCACAAAGTGGTGACAGGGTGGGAAGTGGAAATCCCTCCTTCTCCACACCCGTGGACACAATGAAGTATTAGATACCAACACTTTAAATCATTGAGTACAAATTGTGTCCTTCGAGCTTTGTTCTTGAGTAACCTCTGGGGTCTGTTGGTACCCTTATTGTAAAACACTTTGTAATGAGGCATTAGATACCAACACTTCAAATCATTGAATATAAATTGTATCCTTTAAGCCTTGTTCTTGAGTAGCCTGTGGGTGCTGTTGGTACCCTTATTGTAAAAGGTTTTGTTGCTTGTTAATTGTTGTATAATGAGTGTTGCTATCCATATATAATTCACAAAACATACGGGAAAATATTAAATTGTGAGTTACATATATTGAAAATCGATTACATTCCATTGTGAATTATTATAAGATACACTGGTTAATGCTGATGTTGCTTGCTACCTATATACAGCAGTCAAATATGTGGGATTTTAAATTATAAATTGTGAGTTGCATATATTGAGAGTCATTAACATTCTAATGCGAGTTCACTATAAGAATTGTTGAACATTGCTTATGTGAACCTGTAAAACACTATTCATTGAGAGTTGCTTGTATTTGAAAGTTGCGTATGCATTAAAATATTGCTTATGTGAACCTGTGGGTTACTGTAAGAACACTATTAATTGTGAGTTGCTTGTTATTCATTGTGAGTTGCTTGTATTTGAGAGTTCCTTGTGTATCAATGTGGATTGGTTTATAACATTGAATGCCACTTATACAAATAATTAAACACAAATCATTAGAGCATTATCCAACAGCAGTATTGTATATACATAACACATACAGTTTCCAATCACTTAACACAGTTAAGTGAGGACCTAGCCTAGTCAGTATTCTAGCAAATATTGCCATTCAACACAAGCACTGAATATCTCAATCTGTGCAAAACAGCTCCTTACCGGACACAAATTCAAAGTGCTGGTTATGTCTGGCCAAGCCCTCTGTGGCGGAGGTTCAGGCTGTCCCAAGTTTGAAGCTCCTCAGGGGACAACTTTCTCTCAGTCCCAACATCTCTGGCTTCTCTTCGCAAACGAAGATTCAGGAAGGACTCATCCCATGCTTTCTCCAAGCGCGCTGATGACTAAAAAGGCCAATCCAAGATACACAACTCGGGTTACAGAAAGCACAGCAGAAGGTTTCCTTGAGTGATGTTTCCGGGTTGTGATTTTTTCTGCGTTGTTGTTTCTTTTCAAGACTTGTTTGGCGTGAGTTCTCAAATAAGGCTGCAGCATTGTGGATAGTGCGTCTCCATGCCTCCTGATGGGAGGCCAGGGTGGACCATTGTTGGTGATCAATTTGGCCAAGCCTGAGATGTTGTTTCAGGGAGTCCTTGTATCACTTTTTTGGAGCGCCCCTCTTACGCTGACCCGAGGTGAGTTCACCGTAGAATACTATTTTGGGGAGGCGATGGTCCTCCATCCTAGAAACATGCCCTGCCCAGCGCAGCTGTGTTCTCAGTATCATGGCCTCAATGCTGGTGATCCCTGCTTGCTCAAAATCAGCAACATTCGTCACATAGTCAGTCCAGTGTATATTTAGGATTGTGCATAAACAGCGCTGATGGAAGCGTTCGAGGAGTCGTAAATGGTGGCGATAGGTAACCCATGTTTCAGACCCATAAAGGAGAATAGACAGTACAATGGCTCTATACACACTGATTTTTGTGTTTCGCCTCAGGTGTTTATTACTCCAGACTCTTTTGTAAAGTCTTCTAAATGCGCTATGTGCCTTTGCTAATCTGTGATCGATCTCTTTGTCAATCTTTGTCAGAGAAACATTCGCGAAGTCCGCCATACTCAAGTGATGCCCAGTGCAGGATGCCATACGGATCATCACCTCGTCAGATATAAACTAAATCTTCATCTTAAGTTCAAACCTAAGAGGGGTGGGATGTTAAAGAAGAGACTCCAAGTCAACAATCTTCAACAAGCTACCATGAGAGACAACTTCCAGGCAAACCTGCAGACAAAACTTGAAGACTATCCTATAGATCCTTCTCCTACAGTGCTTTGGCAACATATCAAAAACAGTATCCTCCAGTCTATGGAAGAATCCCTCGGGTTCTCCCACAAGAAAAATCAAGACTGGTTTGATGAAAACAACCAAGGGATCCAGGAGCTATTGGCAAAGAAGAGAACTGCTCACCAGGCATACCTCACCCAGCCAACTTGCCATGTAAGAAAAGCAGCTTTCTGTCTCACATGTAGTAAAGTTCAACAAAAACTCTGAGACATGCAGAACAAGTGGTGGATCAATATAGCAGAAAAGACACAACACTGTGCAGATCTGGGGGATTCTAGAGGATTTTATGAAGCTTTTAAGGTAGTGTTTGAACCTACTTACCAGGTCCAAAGCTCCTTATACAGTCCAGATGGTCAAACATTAATTACTGATAAAGCCTCCATCCTGAATCGATGGGCTAAGCAGTTTCAAAGTCTCTTTAGTGCCAACCGATTAGTCCAAGGCTCAGCTATCCAACATATGATACAAAAACCGATGAAAAATGGATTGGACATAGCTCCCACTTTGGAAGAGACCCTTATGGCCATACAGCAGCTGAAAAACGGCAAGGCAGCTGGGATTGATGGAATCCCACCTGAAGTTTGGAAACACGGAGGTCATGTACTCCATGATAAATTTCACGAACTTCTTGTGAATTGCTGGGAAAAGGGGGAACTGCCATCAGATCTCCGAGATGCAGTCATCATCACCCTGTACAAGAAAAAAGGAGCAAAATCCGATTGCTCAAACTATCGAGGCATAACACTTCTCTCTATTGCTGGAAAAATCCTTGCCAGGATACTCCTGAACAGATTAGTTCCTGCCATTGCCGAAGAACTTCTTCCTGAAAGCCAATGTGGCTTCAGAGCCAATAGGAGTACTACAGATATGGTATTTGCCCTTAGACAACTGCAAGAGAAATGTAGAGAGCAGAACAAGGGTCTCTATGTAACATTTGTTGACCTCACCAAAGCCTTCGACACCGTGAGTAGGAAAGGTCTGTGGCAGATCCTGGAAAGACTAGGATGTCCCCCCAAATTCCTCAAAATGATTATCTTGCTACACGAGGGCCAGCGCGGTCAAGTCAGATATGGCGATGCTCTTTCAGGGCCCTTTCTAAAAAAGTCCCAACATATTCACAGGTAGATTGGGTGAGGATGGGGAGGGAACTTTCTTGGTGGCTGCTCCCAGCCTGTGGAACTTCCCACCACCAGAGACTAAGCTGGCCCCTCCCTGCTCTTCTTCGACAGGCAGAGGAATGAATTTCTCTTTGAGCCAGTGTTTAGGGACTAAATGGATATGTGGAGGGGTCTTTAGTGGGATCTGTGTGCAGCATTTTTATCGTTTTTTGTCATCATTTTAATGAGTTTATATTGTTTTATAGACTTGTTTTCATGTGCTAGTAGTTTATGGGATATTTCAAAGTTTTCTATTAGAAATCTTCAGTTTTATGTACCTTGTTTTAATTCATTGTTGTGAGCCGTCTTGTGCTCCATTTGGAAGAAAGGCAGGATATTAAATAAATGAATAAATACGTAACACTCAGCGCACACAGATTTATGCTTGGCATCCCTGCTGTAGGATCTCAACAACAACATTTATTTATAATGTGCTTTTCACAAAAGGACAGAACATCAACATGCAATCCAAGACAAAGACAAAGAAGACAATGATACTCTAAACATACATGAAATAAAATGAAAATAAATCCCCAGTACCCCACCAGTCACTACCTAACTCCACAGCCTTAGGCACAACTCAGCAGCTTAATCCAGTGAATCAAAGGGGAGGGTCTTCAACCCTTTATGGAAACAAGAAAGATCTTCCTCCAGCTGCAGGTTCAAAGGAAGACCATTTCATACAAGCAGAGCCAGGTCTTGAAAGGTTCACAGTCTTGACAGAGCTGTACACATCAGTGGTACAGACAGTTCTTTGCCTGTGGACCTTAAATGCCTAGGTGCATACCATACTTGCCAAGGTGCCAGGTACTGGGGAGGATTAAGGGGCAGAGCCTTAAATACCAGAACTAAAAGTTTGAAATGGCCCTTGGCCTGAACTGGTAGACAGTGAAAGGATCTATAGGGAGAGAAGATGCATGAACATTTAGGGGGATTTAAAACAACCCAAAGGACTCTGTTCTGGATTAAAACTGAAGGAAGAAGAGAGCAGGAAGGCAAACCTGCCAGTGGACTATTACAATAATCCAGGCGTGACATCATCAAGGTGTGGACAAGCAGATGGACAGTCTCTACAGTCAAATACCTAGGGGTGTTTATGTTTATGTTTATATCTGAAGCTAGACTGATTAAGGCATAAATCATGGAAATACCTAGAACCATTAACTGAAACAGTACATAATGCTAAGTAGATAGCCCTCTCTATCTATGGGATCAAAATCCCACCCCACAATAATTAATTCACCTATTGCTACTTTGTTTCAAGTCTGGAGAAAGGTATTCATAAATTTAGATTGCTCCTTGTTAGGGGCATAAAAAGTTCCCATTATGACCAGCCAATTCATTAATCTCCCTTGTAGACTTAAAACTCTACCCTCAACATTTTTCTTAATGTTGTGGAGTTGGAATGGGCTTCCTTTGATGAAAATAGTAGCAACCGCTTTTGCCTTTCCCATCCCTCCCACAATGAACCGCTCTCCAAATTGTGATGGAATATGGATTTTGATCCTCTGTTGTGGGTTTCTTGCAGGAGGAAACCGCTTATTTCCTTTTAATTTTTTTCTTCTCTTTGAAGCTGAACCTAGTCCTTTAACATTGAATAAAACTTTTTTTAATCCATGAAATCTTAATCATATTGATGCACTTGTAGACACAAAGGCTTTTTCTCCACTCTGGGGTGCATGTAAGCCTAAAGAGAAGAGAGCAGCTACATTTCTTCCCTTCTGTGCCATCCCTTCTGGGGTCTTCACCATCTGACTGATGGGATAGCCTGAATTCTGTTGCTGGTCTTCTCTAGAGTAAATCTAGTACTACATCTATGCCTTGGGTACCAATTGTTTCCCTAACTCTTCCTCCTTTTGACAGCAGTTTCAAGTCTTGATAAAAGTTGATTTGAAAATGCTGTCACGAGGAAGAAAAGTGATGGAAGCCATTGAGATTCCTCTAGAGTAAACACGTGGAGTCAGTGGGATTTACCTCTGCATTGATTCTTCATTCAAAAGTGGATTCCCTGGGTCTCCTCTGGCTGGGACTGGCTGGGAATTTTCAGGCTGAGAAGACCTGGGCAGGACTGCAGGGGATGGGAGGGGGGTCCTGGAGGGAGCAGGAGGTGGAGGAGGGGCAGGGCTGGAATGCTCTCTGGTGGGTGATGATGCCCCCAGCCCCCAGTCTCAGGCGATATTGCATGTCCTGAAAGGTGGGCTCTTCTTCCCTTTTCCTTTAACACCAGGGAGGGAAAACGAAGAGAAGTGCTGGGAGGATTTTTTACCTCATAAGCCAAATGCATTTGACCAGTCTTGAGGACTAGGCACTTGGGTGGCATTTTATGTAATTGTCATATTCCCCTTTGCACCCTCCCACTCTCTCCCAGAGATGCTGCCTGGATTCTCAGTTGAGTCTTCAGTCCAAAACTGGTGACAGGGGAACAGCCTCCAGGGCTTCTGAGGGAAAGGATGGATGCAAGATTTCACTGGCTGTCTCTAGAAGGCCACTACCCACCTTTTCTTGCTGTTATTTTTATACTAAAGGGGGCCAATATATGCCATTGAGATCTTTAATATTAAGGCAGTTGCACAATTACTGTATGGTTCAGCTATTTGGATTAAGGGAATAACAGCAAAAGTAGATGTTGTTCAGGTTAAATATTTACGAGCTCATCTCCAAATTCCTATATGTGTTCCTTATGCAGTTTTGTTTGTTGGTAACATGAAAATTGCCATCTATCGACAAGAGTTTAGTTGGTAGTTTTAAAATGTTGGCTTAAGCTTGATATCTTCAAACTAGGTACAGGTTTACTTCTGTATCTATATCAGGATGGATACATAAGCTATTGGTCAAAGCTTATTGCCCATAAAGCTGCTTCAATGGCACTTTCATCATCTTTCCTTTGACCTCTAGCATTGCTCTCAACCCATTAAAACAAAGTGTGGGAAGTTGCTCTCTGTGACCTTCAGGCTCGTTCACACACATCCTGCTCACTGAGCTCTTGAGTACAGAATATGCTGGTGCATTTCAACTAAGTATTTGTCATAGAAGCATAAGTTGGAAGAGACCAGAAGGGCCATCTAGTCCCCTGTTTAAAAACTTCCAGAGAAGGAGGTACTGGCACTCCCAGATGGAGTGACAAAAAGTTTCAGAGTTAAACAGAAAACTTTATTGGCACAGAAATCCAGAAAGCAATCCATACAACAGTTTTGCTCAGAATGGAAACTTAAAGCACAAACAGTATACTAAAAGCACTTTACAGCCTATGAATCTTCCAGGCTACAATATTATTGGTTAACCATCCTTCCCAGACCTCCTCTTCCCAAAGAAACATACAACCCACTTTTCTCAAGCTCCAAGACACAGCTGCGGGTTTATCTTACCCTTCTCATACAAACTGTTAAATTCCCCTCCACCTTTTGGCAGAAAACACTAGCTAGCACGAAAGTACCGTATATTTCCGGCGTATAAGACGACTGGGCATATAAGACCCCCCCCCAATTTCCAGCCAAAAACCTAGGCTTAGGCATATATTTGCCAGATAAGACCACCCCCCCAATTTAGCTGGCTGGGGGAGCCTTGCCAGCTGATCCTCTTTGTTTCCCAACTCGTGAGGATCTCCTCGTGGCTGGAGGGAGGACACTGGAGGGAGGGGGCTTTGGGGAGGGTGGAAGAGTGGTTGGAGGGAGGGGGCTTTGCAGCCACTCCCCCTCCCTGAAGCCGCGATCTCCAGCCGGATCACGGCTTTGAGGAGTGGGGGTGGATGGACGGAGGGTGCTGGAGGGAGGGTGGCTGGGTGGCTGGGGGGAGGGGGCTTCGCAGCCACCCCCCCTCTCCAAAGCTGCGATTCCAATGGGATCGCGGCTTTGGGGAAGGGGGTGGATGAGTGGAGGGTGGCTGGGTGGCTGGGGGGAGGGGGCTTTGCAGCCACCCCCCTCTCCAAAGCCGCTATTCCAATGGAATCACGGCTTTGGGGAAGGGGGTTGGATGGGCGGAGGGTGGCTGGGTGGCTGGGGTGAGGGGGCTTCGCAGCCACCTCCCCTCTCCAAAGCCGCGATTCCAATGGGATTGCGGCTTTGGGGAAGGGGGGTGGATGAGTGGAGGGTGGCTGGGTGGCTGGGGGGAGGGGGCTTCGCAGCCACACCCCCTCTCCAAAGCCGCTATTCCAATGGAATCACGGCTTTGGGGAAGGGGGTTGGATGGGCGGAGGGTGGCTGGGTGGCTGGGGTGAGGGGGCTTCGCAGCCACCCCCCCTCTCCAAAGCCGCGATTCCAATGGGATTGCGGCTTTGGGGAAGGGGGGTGGATGAGCGGAGGGTGGCTGGGTGGCTGGGGGGAGGGGGCTTCGCAGCCACCCCCCTCTCCAAAGCCGCGATTCCAGTGGGATAGTGGCTTTGGGGAAGGGGGGTGAATGAGCGGAGGGTGGATGGGTGGCTGGGGGGAGGGGGCGAATCCCGGGGTTTGGCTCCACAGCCCCGCGTCCTCCTGGGCTTCCTTCGGAAGGGAGCCCAGAAGGAGGGATCGGGATCGCGGAGCAAAACGGGGCATTTTCGCTCTTTTCCTCCACCTTCAAGCAAGGTGGGGGAAAAGGGCGAATCTAGCGGTTTGCCTCGGCTGCTGCAGACCGCAGCGTTCACCCCCCTCCTCTGTCTTCATTGCTCCCCAAAGGGGGGAAGGCAGAGGAGGGGGGCAAATGAACTGGAAAAGCACTTTGCTTCACCCCCCTGCCCCATCTGCTGCCTCTTCCCTCCGTTTACGAAGAGGCAGGAGATAGGCAGGCAGGTGAAGCAAAGTATATCCAGTGTATAAGACGACTGTCGATTTTGGAGGGCACTTTTGAGTGCTCAAAAATCGTCTTATACGCCACAATATACGGTACAAAGAAAATACTATTAACAGCAAGGTTACAGAAAGGTTCGATGAAAAATATTGAAAATAAAAGGAACAGGTCATGCTCACAACTGATCCTGATAGTATTAGTTGAGCATTTAAAGAGTGTGTTTAAGGAGGCACCAGGAAGTGTTGTGAAAGGGGGCTGCGGATGATCAGAAATTATCAAAAGCAGGAATGAATGTCTGAGGGAGTTAAGACAGGGTTTGAAGTTGGCACTGACAATGAGATGGGGTTTTGACCTCAGAGAGAGAGAGAGAGAGAAAGAGAGAGAGAGAAGATTTGAATCTCAGGAAGATAAAAGCTTGATTTTAGATAGGCAGGTTCTGAAGCTGGTAGGGTGTGGAATAAATCCACTGCTGTTGTTGTTTTCATAGAATCATAGAATTGCAGAGTTGGAAGAGACCACGAGGGCCATCCAGTCCAACCCCCTGCCATGCAGGAAATCACGATCAAAGCATCCCCGACAGATGGCCATCCAGCCTCTGTTTAAAGACCTCCAAGGAAGGAGACCCCACCACACTCCGAGGGAGTGCGTTCCACTGCTGAACAGCTCTTACTGTCAAAAAGTTCCTCCTAATGTTGAGGTGGAATCTCTGTTCCTGGAGCTTGCACCCATTGCTCCGTGTTCCAGTCTCTGGAGCAGCAGAAAACAAGCCTGCTCCATCCTCAGCGTGACATCCCTTCAAATACTTAAACAGGGCTATCATATCACCTCTTAACCGTCTTTTTTCCAGGCTAAACATACCCAGCTCCCTAAGTCTCTCCTCATAAGGCATCGTTTCCAGACCTTTCATCATTTTAGTTGCCCTTCTCTGGACACGCTCCAATTTGTCAATATCCTTTTTGAATTGTGGTGCCCAGAACTGGACACAGTATTCTAAGTGCGGTCTGACCAAGGCAGAATAGAGTGGCACTATTACTTCCCTTGATCTAGACACTATACTTCTATTGATACAGCCCAAAATCGCATTGGCCTTTTTAGCTGCCGCATCGCACTGTTGGCTCATGTTCAACTTGTGGTCTACTAGGACTCCTAGATCCCTTTCACACGTGGTCTCATTCAGCCAGGTCTCTCCCATCCTATATTTATGCATTTCATTTTTCCGCCCTAAATGCAGTACCTTACATTTCTCCTTATTGAATTTCATTTTGTTAGCTTTGGCCCAGCTCTCCAGTCTATCCAGGTCATTCTGAATTTTGATCCTGTCCTCTAGGGTATTAGCTACTTCTCCTAATTTGGTGTCATCTGCAAATTTGATAAGTATGCCCCTAATTCCCTCATCCAAGTCATTGATAAAGATGTTGAATAGCACTGGGCCCAGGACAGAACCCTGTGGCACCCCACTGGTTACATCTTTCCAAGACGAAGAGGAGCCACTGCTGAGCACCCTTTGGGTTCGGCCGGTCAACCAATTACCAATCCATTGAACAGTTAACTTGTTTAAATCTGTCTCTGGTTGTCTGTTGAGCCTGAACTGGAGTTAGGCCATGCATACTACAACTAAAAAACCCATGCAGCTAGAGAAGCACAAGTCTGCATTTGAAGGGGTCACCCTGAGGCTTAACAAACCAATCCACGAAGGGGGAAAATGGGCAGGGTGAATGGTAGGATGCCTGGGGGTTTGGGATGTGGTAACCAGGTTGGGTCAAGGGACCTGTTGCGCTATATGATCAGCTTACAGTTCACTGTATGATCATCTCTCCCACAGGGTCTGGAATGACACCACCAACAGGTGCTCAGCCACCTTTCTCTTGTTGTGATGGAGTGGAACCAGTTCAGGTAAGGAGAAGGAGTCCTGGGAGAAGAAGACTGGAGCAGCCTGGGTGTCATAGAATCATACTTGGAAGACACTACAAGGGCCATCCAGTTCAACCCCCTACCATGTAGACCATCCAGCCTCTGTTTAAAAACCTCCACCATACTCCACTCTTACTGTCAGGAAGTTCTTCCTAATGTTTAGGTGGGATCTCTTTTCCTGTAATTTGAACCCATTGCTCCATGTCCTAGTCTCTGGAGCAGCAATAAACAAGCTTACTCCATTCTCAGTCTGACCCGTCAAATATTGAAAATGGCTATCATGTCACCTCTTAACCTTCTCTTCTCCATACATACAAGGTAAATATACCCAGCTCCCTAAGCTGCTCCTCATAGGGCATAGCTTCCTATGTCCTGGGCTCATCTCTCTGGTAGCACTAGCAGCAAATTCAGTTTCCGTTTGCTTTGGATTTTAAAAAATGACCAATGTGATGTCCAGCCAGGACTGTTTAAATCTCCCCTGCATTTCTTTGTTTTAGTTCAGGCCTTAGCATGTCTGAGTATAGGAATACTTCATTGTATTAGACTTGTGGGAGGAGCTAAGAATTCCCCTGCATTTTTCCAGGTTTGGTTTGTCCTTTCCCAGCAAGCTCTGTTCACCTAGAAGCTTTTTGTTCCTTTGGGCAGTCTTTGCTGTGAGCTTGCAGAGAGCAGTTCTGGTGGCAAACAGGCCCAGACAGCCGTGAAGGGCATTTCTTACACCATCAGCCAAATTAGTTACCAACAGTCATTAGCCAAATTAGTTACCAACAACAGTCAGAGGAATCAGAAGCTGAAAGACCCTGCACCAGCTCCATTGAGTGAGGAGATCAAACCCAGAGAGATGTCACCCTAAGACTGCTGAAATTCCAACTGTAAAGTACTTTTTATTTCAAGCCTTTTAGAGCTGGGGAGGAGAAAGCCCTTTTTTTGTTCTTTAAAATAAACTTCCCCCTTTTTTGAACTGGATATTCAGCATCAGAGCCTCTTTGAGTAAAGGAGTTTGATCTCACCAGGGTACTGGAGTTGCACACCCAAACCTGCTGCCACCTTTAGTTGGGTGTGTCTTCACAACCAAAGTCCATCCATTTCTTCATATTTTTAAAATATGGAAGATAG
This sequence comes from Gambelia wislizenii, assembly GCA_030847615.1. Lineage (NCBI taxonomy): Eukaryota > Metazoa > Chordata > Lepidosauria > Squamata > Crotaphytidae > Gambelia > Gambelia wislizenii. The sequence continues at coordinate 26,086,280 of JAUMIR010000002.1, forward strand.
TTAAACTTGACTGTTCGTCCACCCTGGCCCAGGGATTTGAACACATGGTTTTTAAAAGGCTTGGTTGGAATCTCTGTATGTCTGGCCAATTTAGTCCTGATTTAGAATTGTTGGCCTTATTCGGGGGGGGGGGGGTTGGACTAAAGAAAAAAACTGGAATGGATAAATCTCGCCATCCTTCCTCCTTGGACCCAAACAACTGATTCTCCTCTTTACTTCTGGCAAAGCAAAGAGCATTAAAAGGGCCCTGTGGGCAAGACCAAACACCCATCTAGTCCAACTTCCTCGTTGTTATTGTTTTAATTATATTGGTTTATCTGCCTTTTTCCTAGTTTGGGACTCAAACCAGCTCACAGCAGATTTTTTTTAAAAAATAGGTAAAACGCATGAAATACAGAAGTTAAAACAAGGTTAAACCATTAAAACATTGTAAAAAGCCAGTTAAATCATAAACTAATAAACACACGCACACAACTCTAGCACAAGAAATAGAAAAATCAAAAACATTGTTTAGGTGGAATGGGCCTTATACAGCCAATCATCAAATGCCTGTAAAAACAGAGAAGACTTTCCTTGCCTGCACAAATAAGGTAAGGATGGTGGCAGTCTGACTTCTCTGGGAAGAGAGCTCTAGTTGGGGGCAGACACTGAGAAGGCCTTCCCCGTGTTCCCACCAGATGTACCTGCGAGGACAGTGGGAGTGATAAAAGAGCCCTCTAATTAAATCTCAAAGCATGGGCAGGTTCATATGGAAGAATATGGGCCTTCAAATAACCTGGACCTGAGCTGCGTAGTGCTTTATAAGTCAAAACAAGGGAGTTGTGTTTGCTCTGTTAGCAATCTGGCTGTAGCTCTTTGGACCGATTGAAGTTTCCGAACAATCTTCAAAGATAGACCCATGTGGAGTATGTTACAGTGATCCACCCAGAATGTAACTAAGGCATGTATTAATTAAGGCATGGTTCCCACTGTGACCAACCAGAAGCCTCTAGGAAGTTTACAAACTAGGCTGGGAAGCTGTAGCCCTTTCCTCTTCTTCCCCAGTAGCTGGTATTCCGAGGTATGGTACCTCTGCTAATGGTCCTGTCAAACAGCCAGCTTAAGTGTTTAAATCTTACTTTGTAAGTCTTCCACGTTGTTCCTTGCTAGACTTTATGTGAGCTGGAAATGTTTTTCCTCCAGCGCCTAGTGACCTTTGAGGATGTGGCTGTCCATTTCTCCCCAGAGGAGTGGATTCTTCTGGATCCTGATCAGAGAGCCCTGCATGCCGAGACCATGGAAGAGACCTACAGGATCGTGACATCTCTTGGTAAGATTCCCTCACTGATGGGAATTTCTGTTTCAAAATGCAAGACTCAGAAGACACCATAACATCTTCTGAGTGGGACCCAACTATGGCTGTGAGGGCTCCCTCCATCGCACGTCGCAGTGATGAAAGCACTATTGGGTGGATATGTAATGGATAAAATGTGCTCTCTTGCCTTAGAACTCCATATTAGCTTCCTTGTAGAGGTAACCTAGAATAGCCTCACTCCAGAGCACCGCCTACAGGCCAAAAAGCTGCCACCACCGACTGAGTTCAAACTGGGGCTCTCTTACCTTAGACCCCCCCACTTTTCATACACAGCGCAGTGGGAAGCTGTGCAGGGTCTCTGATAAATAGTGGAACTCCCTGCCACTATAGAATCAACTAACTCTTTCCTCCTACCCCCAGAAAACGAGTCAAAGTAGCATGATCAAGAGACAGGCACGTGTAGGCATCAGTGATAGGAAGATTAATACCGTATATTCCGTATAAGATGATTGGGTGTATAAGGTGATCCCCCCAATTTTTAAGTTAAAATATAGAGTTTGGGATATACAGTGGCCCCTCCACATTCGCGAACTTGACATTCACAGTTTTGAATATTCGCGGGTTTTGGGAGGGCCCCCGCACTCCCAAAAGCTGCGACACGGGGCTTCTGCAGGCCCTGTTAAGGCCTTGGGCGTTAGGGGAGAGGGCCGGGGAGGCCTCCATGGGGCCTACGGAGACGCTCCGGAGGCCCCATGAAGGCCTGGGAAGGGGTTGGGGAGGGCCGGGGAACCCTTCATGGGACCTCCGGAGACGCTCCGGAGGCCCCATGAAGGCCTGGGGAGGGAGGGGGAGGCAGGGGAAAGCGACTATGGGGCCTCCGGAGGCCCCGTGGTCGCTTTGGCAGGGGAGGGGGAGAGCAGTTCTTATTCGCGGATTTTTCGCATTCACGGGGGTCTGGGGAACCTAACCCACGTGAATGTGAAGGGATGACTGTACTTGCTGTATAAGACTACCACCCACCATCCCCGAAGCCGCGATTGGACTCCCGATGGCCTCTTTGGAGAGGCGAGCGGTGGCTGGAAAGCCTCCCCCCTCCATCCAGCAACCCTTCCGCCCTCCCCAAAGCCTCCCCGAACCTGGCTGACTGAGGAATTGTGGGACTGGGGAATCTCCCCAGTCAGCCAGCCACCTCCCGTGATTCTCCAACCCACGTGGAGGCTGGCCAGCCTCCTTGCGAGGTGGGGAATCGCGGGGATGTGGAAAGTGTTTTTCTACAAGTTCTAAACTTGTGAAACACAAGAGAGTCCACACAGGAGAGAAACCATACAAATGCCTGGAGTGTGGGAAATGTTTTACTGAAAATTCAACGCTTGTCCACCACCAGAGACTCCACATAGGAGAGAAACCATACAAATGCCAGGAGTGTGGGGAATGTTTTGCTTATATTACAGACTTTGTGAGTCACCGCTGAGTCCACACAGGAGAGATATCATACAAGTGCCAGGAGTGTGGGAAATGTTTTACTCGGAATGAAAGCCTAGTAAGGCACCAAACAGTCCACACAGGAGAGAAACCATACAAATGCCAAGAGTGTGGGATAAGTTTTGCTCGGAATGCACACCTTGTCCGCCACCAGAGAGTCCATACAGGAGAGAAACCATACAAGTGCCAGGAGTGTGGGAAATGTTTTGCTCGGAATGCAAATCGTGTCCGCCACCAGACACTCCACACAGGTGAGAAAGCATAGAAGTGCCAGGAGGATGGGACATATTTTGCTCACAGTTTACACTTTTTGAGCCATACTATTGTAGTAGTAGTAGTAGTAATAGTAAATTATCATCATTCTCCCTTTTTTACAATTCAAGACTCAAAGTGACATACGACAAACCAAGAGTGTGGGAAAACTGTGCTTGGAATTCAGGACTTGTAATTCACCAGACTCTCCAAAGGAATAAAACCATACTAATACCAGGAGTGGGGGATGTTTTTTCTTGAAATTCAGCCCTTGTTAGGCATTAAGAATCCACACAGCAGAGAAAGCATATAAATGCCAGGAGTGTGGAAAATATGTTGCTCACATAAGTTTTTTCTGGGGGTTCGGGCTCTATGGCCGTGTTCTGGAAGAGTTTATTCAGAAGATGCCAGCCACAGATGCAGGCAAAACATCAGGAATAAACTCTTCCAGAACACAGGCTCACAGCCTGAAAAAAACCCACAGAAAACTTATGGATGCTGGCCATGAAAGCCTTTGACTTCACATTTTGCTCACAGTTCACACCTTTTGCCCCACCAGACACTCCACACAGGAAAGAAACCATACAGAGGCCAGGAATGTGGGAAATGTTATAGTCGGAAGTCAGGGGTTCTGTTCCATCAGAGAGACCACCCATGAAAGGAACCATATAAGTGGCAGGTGTATGGGAAATGTCTTTCTCAAAAGCTAACCTAGGTAGCCCCCTGGAGAGTCCAGACTGAAGAAAAACAAGCACAAGAGACTCTGCACAGGTGAGAAACCATACAACTTCCAGGAGTGTGGGAAATGTTTTGCTCATAGTTCACACCTTGTGACGCACTGGGCACTTTACACAGGAGAGAAACCATACAAATGCCAGGAGTGTGGGAAAAGTTTTTCTATAAGATCAAACCTTGTAAGCCACTGGAGAATTCATGCAGGAGAGACCATAAAAATACCTGCAGTGTGCAGAATGTTGTTCTTGGAATGCACACCTTGTGATCCTTGAGAGAAACCACACAGGAATGGTAGAAAGAAATTTCCAGATTTGCTTGGCAGGCAAGAAGACCCAGGATAAAATTTAAAACACTGTATGATACTAAGGAAAGGGGCAAAGTTGAAGTCTCTAATATTACATTGTATTATGAGGCCTGTTGTTATATGGTTGAAGGAATTGATATTGCTTAAAGATGAGAGACTCTTGGAACCTGAAGGTCATGATTTAAGATTTGTGTGACATGTTTATGTTTGGTATGGTAAAGTTAAGGCACATGCTGAACTTAAAAAATCACTGCATTAGAAAGGCACTTCTACAAGTTTGGTATAAATATAAGCAGATACTTTTTTCTAAGATAGTGTTACCCACCTCATCACAGGAACCTTTTTTTCCAATAGTATTTTTATTCAAATGTTTATGCACAATATTTTACACTTTCTACAAACATAATAATAAACATTGTTACAAACATCAGTTCTGGAAACTACCCCCTTTACATTCAAATACAACTCCTTGCGAGTTGGGGAATCGCGGGGATGGCCGGCTGGCTGGGGAGAGGCTCAGCCCCTCCTGCCCAGCGAGGCTTCCCCCCGTGCAGTCTTGCTGGGCGGGGGGGGTGTCTTCTCTGTGGCTCAGAGTCACGGAGAATACCCCCTCCCGCCCTGCTAGGCTTCCCCGCCATATACTCGGCGTATAAGACAACCCCTGACTTTTCAGGAAATTTTACAGGGTTTAAAAGTCATCTTATACACCAGAACATCCGGTAAGTTTATTTTAATCAAGTGAGTTCCAGTCATGCAATCTCATGTGAGGCAGGGTTCTCCCATACCCCAGGTATTCTTAAAGTTATTGAAATAACAAGGTATCAAAATCAGAGCATTCAGTTTTTTTAAATTACATTCTTACTAAATTTAGCTACATCCATCCAAAGTAGAGAAATTAAAAGAAAGTCCCTAACGTGAACTAAACAGGCCCTACATTCCTACTCACTTCTTTGCAGTCTTTTGCCTCCAGATGGCAGTAGGGCAGGCTAGGAGACAAGCCAGGTGGCTCCGGCTATTGTCCAGTCTTTATTCAAGCCACATGGTCTCAGTCTGGCAAAATGGCTTCACACAAAAGCAGTTATATCTTAGTTAGAGCTCCCAGGTTGAGAGCTGTGATTGCCTATCTGAGGTCTGGTAATGTGGTGTCATTGATGATATTATCTCATTAGTTTCTGTGGCGGTGGTGTTGAGACTCCCCCCTATAGTTAACCCTTTCCTTACCTGATGCCATGTTGGCAAGACAATACTTTTTGCAATTTAACAGAAATATAGTTCTCTGGCAGAATGATGGGAGCTGCAAGCATCCTTGACACAGCATGATGGGAACCCCCATCATGACAGGGTAAATGGGAGTAACTAAGAGATCATCTCTCTCCTGCAGCTTAGCCTCTTCTCCCTGCTACAGTTTGTAAAAATTAAGGAGGAGTTAAATTAAGGAGGAGTTAGTTGATCAATTAAATGAATTTCACAAATTTAGGATATAAACACTACGTAAGAAACTAAAACAGTGTCTCCAATTAAACCTTTCAATAACCTTTATAGAAAAAAAAATTCAAGGAGTTCATTAAGTCTTTGTCTTAAGAATTCAGGCTTCTAAGTGGTGATGCTGTATAAGCTGTCTCTAATGACAAGACAGTTTCATTCTCCATACCCAGCCACTCCCCTGAGACTTGGGTTCTTTTCCAGCCTGATGTCTTCTTTTCATCTTACATGAGCATTCAGCAACCATATACTTTCTTTGCTCCTTCTGTGCTTATTCTACTGATTCAGTTTTGTCCAGACATTTCATTTCTAACTTTTCCAAGATTTCAACCAGCTTTTCCTTTGCATCAGCCACAAAGATTTCCCTCTTATTCCAAATTTTATTTTAAAGGGGAAGCTTCATTTATATGGAAATCCAACTTTCCTTAGTAAATTTGTCAAACGCTCCAGCTCATCCCCCCCCCTTGATAAACTTCCATCATTTTCCCCTTTATATGCCATTTCCCTATTGTTACTTAAAACTTGTATATGTTTACAATTTCTTGGGATATCTGGAAGATCTTAATACTATACCTCAAGGGTGGTATTACTGATATCTGGGACCCAGGGTCCAGTGACAGTCTGCATTTGCACTGAATCTATCTTGATCTGGTGATTGTTAATTTCTTCAGGTGTTATCAAGGAATATGAGGATTTTAGATCTTTACTTTCCTTTCTCGTGTTTTTAGCTGAACTATCTAGTTTATTGTCTGTAATAGTCTGTATGTCCTTCATTTTTAACAGATGTGCAAGTTTTTTCAGTCTTTGTGCCATAATATTTACAGTACTTGGTTTGTGTTAGAAGAATAATAGAATCCTAAGGTAACATACTGTTCTGCTCTCTTTGACTGGGAGAGAACACTGAGAAGGTCCCAAACAAAGCATGAAAGCAGCTGTCCAGCCAGGTGGTTGCTTGCCCTCAAGTTTTTATTTTCAGGTGTGTTAATGGGTTCTGTTGACCTGTCATGACAGTTGCTGGTGGTGTCTGCCTGTTGTATCTGAGATAAGAGCACTATAGCATGTCATCCTAAGCTAAATTCAGTATCATGATGTAGGCATATGAACATGTCAACAATATCTCTTCCTTTCCCCCACGACTATGGGATCATTTCAATTTTAGGATCATTTCCATTCAGTTCCTTTCCCACTCCCTGAGAGCCTTTCCACTCACACTTGAGGAATGACTATTTTCTATTCTTCTTCCCAGCAGATATCTGGAGTAAGAGAAATGTACACACCAAGTGTGAGAAGTATTTTGGGCAAAACTGGCAGCGTACCAAACACCAGAAAACACATACAGAAGAGGAATGTTCTAAGAGAAAGAAACCCATCGAGTGCAACATATGTGGGATATGCTTTCCCCACAACATGGCACTTGTGCGTCACAAGAAACTCTGTGCTGGAACGAATAGATTTAGATGTAAAGTCTCAAGCAAAGATTTTTCTTACAAATTGCACCATCAAGGAGTCCACAAAAGAAAGAAAACACACAAATGTCAGGAGTGTGGGAAACACTTTGCTTCCAGAGCAAATTTAATGGTTCATCACAGAGTCCACACAGGAGAGAAACCATACAAATGCCAGGAGTGTGGGAAATGTTTTAGTCGGAATACAAATCTTCTTTACCACCAACGCATCCACACAGGAGAGAAACCATACAAATGTCAGGAGTGTGGGAAATGTTTTACTCGGAAAGTAGAACTTACCCGCCACCAAATATTCCACACAGGAGACAAACCATACAAGTGCCAGGAGTGTGGGAAATGTTTTGCCGATAAATCCTACCTTTTGATGCACAAGAGATTCCACACAGGAGAGAAACCATACAGGTGCCAGGAGTGTGGAAAGTGTCTTTCTACAAGTTCGAAACTTGTGAAACACAAGAGAGTCCACACAGGAGAGAAACCATACAAATGCCTGGAGTGTGGGAAATGTTTTACTGAAAATTCAACGCTTGTCCACCACCAGAGACTCCACATAGGAGAGAAACCATACAAATGCCAGGAGTGTGGGGAATGTTTTGCTTATATTACAGACTTTGTGAGTCACCGCAGAGTCCACACAGGAGAGATATCATACAAGTGCCAGGAGTGTGGGAAATGTTTTACTCGGAATGAAAGCCTAGTAAGGCACCAAACAGTCCACACAGGAGAGAAACCATACAAATGCCAAGAGTGTGGGATAAGTTTTGCTCGGAATGCACACCTTGTCCGCCACCAGAGAGTCCATACAGGAGAGAAACCGTACAAGTGCCAGGAGTGTGGGAAATGTTTTGCTCGGAATGCAAATCGTGTCCGCCACCAGACACTCCACACAGGTGAGAAAGCATAGAAGTGCCAGGGGGATGGGACATATTTTGCTCACAGTTTACACTTTTTGAGCCATACTATTGTAGTAGTAGTAGTAGTAGTAGTAGTAGTAAATTATCATCATTCTCCCTTTTTTACAGTTCAAGACTCAAAGTGACATACGACAAACCAAGAGTGTAGGAAAATTATGCTTGGAATTCAGGACTTGTAATTCACCAGACTCTACAAAGGAATAAAGCCATACTAATACCAGGAGTGGGGGATGTTTTTTCTTGAAATTCAGCCCTTGTTAGGCATTAAGAATCCACACAGCAGAGAAAGCATATAAATGCCAGGAGTGTGGAAAATATTTTGCTCACATAAGTTTTTTCTGGGGGTTCGGGCTCTATGGCCGTGTTCTGGAAGAGTTTATTCAGAAGATGCCAGCCACAGATGCAGGCAAAACATCAGGAATAAACTCTTCCAGAACACAGGCTCACAGCCTGAAAAAAACCCACAGAAAACTTATGGCTTGACCAGTCTTGTCAGCCTCTCCGTCACATCATGGATCTTTGCCCCAGGGAGACAACACACTTCCCGAGACATCAGGCCCACAAATGACTGTTTCTGTACCCCTCAGCAAGGAGTCCCCCACCACCACCACACGCCTCCACCAAGGCTTATCAGTGGCTGTTCCTTACAGTGGAACTATTGTATGTTTTAATCTTTTTCTAATTTATATATTTTTAATTTACTGTATGTTTTTAATCTTTTATAGTTTAATATTATTTTAAGGGGGGGTGGGCTAGGGTACTGGGCCTATGGAGTTTTTGTATTGTAAGCCGCCCCGATTACGTTGCAGAGGGGCGGGATAGAAATAAAATTTTTTTATTATTATTATTATTATTATTATTATTACTCTCAGGGTCCCCTGCTCTGCCCCTGAAGTCTGTCCATATTGTTCTTCCTCGTTGTCCTTGATAAGGTACTATATTTGGCTCCAGACGGAAGTTGACTCAGCAGATCTGCGACTATATCATCAAAGCCTTTGTCAGAAGGGCATAGATCCAGAAGCACCAAGGCTCAGCACCCTGCTCCTATTCCTTCAAGATGGCCTAGACAGAGAGCTTCACCCCAATATCCTGAAGAGGCATGTTTCTGCTATCCTGTTGGTGCTTCTTGTGGCTGAAGCCAGGAAGATGTCACCCCATTCATACCTGAGGAGATTTAGTGAGCAGCAACCTTGATAAATCCACTGATATCACAGATACCCCAACTGGGACCTACATATGGTACTGAAAGCATTTACCAGACCTTCCTTCGAACTGCAAAAGGAGGTCAAACTAAAATTCCTCACATGGAAGGCCCTGTTTCTAATAGCCATCCCATCAGCTAGGAGGGTTCTGGAAAATGGGGCATTGTCCATAAGACAGGAGCTGTGCAGCATCCATCCTAATCTGTGGTGTTGAGTCTAGACCCCTCTTTATTTCAAAGGTGAACTCACAGCTCCATAGTCCACAGGAGATAATTCTACCTTCCTTCTGCCCTCATCCAAAAAGGGAAATGGGCAAAGTCTGGCATACACTAGATGTCTGTGTAACACATATCTCAAGCAGACCAAGGGGTTTAGATTATCCAATAGAATGTTCGTGGTCTTCCAACCTTCATGCTTGGGAAATAACGTTTCGATAGCCACACTCTCGAGCTGGATCAAGACGTGTATTGTGAAGTGCTATGCTGTGTCCGAGAAGTCATTACTGGGGAGAGTCCTGGCCCACTCCACCTGCAGTGCCACCACATCCCAGGCACTGGCCACTAATGCACATATGCATTGGGACATATGCAGGGTAGCCACATGGGCAACATCGATATTCATCTGCCACTACAAGCTGGATGTATGGGACTCGGCTGAAGCTGGGTGCAATTGCAGAAATATAATCCTCAGTTCTCCCACCCGCAGAGATGGTGGGAGGCTCTGATACATCACATGAGAGGATGTTTTCCCTCTCAATCACTGGAAAATGGAACATTGCCCTTACCTGTGAGATGTTTCTTTTCAGCGTCAGAGATGAAAATATCCAACCTGCCCAGAACTGAGGAGCAGCAGACTTCTTCACAGAAGGCGGGCGGGGGAGAAATTTTGCTGTCAGTTCCTCTTGTGAGGATCTAACACATGGGACAAACACATGGGGCCACAACACCCAAAGGGCGTGTTGAGGTGAATTGCTAGACCCTCCTGAGCATGAGAGTCAGGAATCACTACACTACTAGGTCTGTGCAGGTGGCCTCATGCTGAAAGAAATCACTCAGAGGCAAAGCTTTACTCATCAAAGATCCGAGCAGGACACACACTACAGACATGTTACAGATATATACAGTACTGTATAGTACAGATGGGATATACAGTTATGTCAATCAGCTCGGTTCCTCAGGCTCCTCCCCCTTATAAGTGTAGGGATAATGGAGACCATGTAGCTTTTTTAGCAACTTGGCTTATTTTTTCTTACGTCAATAGAAACAGACATTTGTTCCTCCAACCTCCTGAGACCTCCATCATGTCATTTAGGTTTATGGAATGATGTATCGTCACATGAAACTTGATCTTTTTACATTTAATGCAAGCTTGTTGATGACTTTGGTTTTCAGATGTTAAAGCTGCTAGTTATTGTTGGAGGGAAAGCCTGCTACAAAATTTAAGAAATGCTTAATTTAGCTGTCATACTGAAACCCCTATAATTTAAAACAGTATCAAATCATTCTAAAGCATGACTATATAAAGATGAACATGCCTTGCCCACAGCCAGATAATCCCTTCTGCTCTCTCTCTCTCTCTCTCTCTCTCTCTCTCTCTCTGGCTTTTCTTCCTAAACGAAGATTCAGAAAGGACTCATCCCGCACTTTCTGCAAGCTCGCTGATGACTAAAAAGTCCAATCCGAGATAAACAAGTGTGGAGAGTCTGAGATTCCAGCTGGGCACACCCAGAGAATCTCATGCCCTTCCTTTCTTCCTGCCTCTACAATTGGGCCAATAAAACATCTGGCTTCATAAACCATCTTTGGAAGAGCTCAAGAAACTACTGTGGGTTTTACAACCTAGTGTTATCATGTTATTTGTAGTTTCCCATGGAGGTTTTTCCTTTCATGTAACATCACATCCCTACACTAAGACCTCCTTTGATCTCAGTGATTGAGTGTATATGACAAATGGTTAAGCAAATGGTTAAGCAAATGGTTAACTGTGTACGTGACATAGAGCCTATATAACCTGTAAGCCCTGGACAAAGGAAGAAGCTTCTGCTCATCTTCATCATGTCTCTGTCCCTTGCTGTATCTATCTGCCTTCCTGCCTGCCTGCATTGCTTTGACTGAGATGCAGTGTCCATTGTTCTCTCCTAATGTCTTTCTGTTAGCATGCAAACTCTGAATAAAATCTCTTTTGCATTTTGCCTCTGGATCGCAATGCTTCCTTGTTACTTGCTGTAACAAACAAGTCCAGTTGCAGAAAGCACAGCAGAAGGTCTCCTTGGGCGATGTTTCCAGGTTGTGATTCTTTCTGCGTTGTCATTTCTCTTCAATACTTGTTTGGTGTGAGTTCTCAAATAAAGCTGCAGCATTGTGGATAGTGCGTCTCCATGCCTCCCGATGTGAGGCCAGGGCGGACCATTGTTGGTGATCAATTTGGCCGAGCCTGAGATGTTGTTTCAGTGAGTCCTTATATCGCTATTTTGGAGCGCCCCTCTTAAGCTGACCTGTGGTGAGTTCACCATGGAGTAGTATTTTTGGGAGGCGATGGTCCTCCATCCTAGAAACGTGCCCTGCCCAGCGCAGCTGTGTTCTCAATATCATGGCCTCAATGCTGGTGATCCCTGCTTGCTCAAGGACAGCAACATTCGTCACATAGTCAGTCCAGTGTATATTTAGGATTGTGCGTAGACAGCGCTGATGAAAGCGCTCGAGGAGTCGTAGGTGGTGGCGATAGGTGACCCATGTTTCAGATCCATAAAGGAGGATAGACAGTACAATGGCTCTATACACACTGATTTTTGTGCTTTGCCTCAGGTGTTTATTACTCCAGACTCTTTTGTGAAGTCTTCCAAATGCGCTATATGCCTTTGCTAATCTGTGATCGATCTCTTTGTCAATCTTGGCATCTGAGGAGATGATGCTTCCCAGGTAGGTGAACTGCTGAACGGACTTGAGCACTGATTTGCCGACGGCAATGTGGGGATGGTGGTGTTCGTCCTGTGGTGCAGGCTGGTAAAGAACTTCTGTTTTCTTCAGGTTGACTTCTAGCCCAAACAGCTCTGCAGCTGTTGCGAAGCAGGACGTTAGGCGCTGCAGAGCTGCTTCTGTGTGGGCAACAAGGGCAGCAGCAGCAGCAGCGAAGAGCAGCTCATGGACTAGATAGTTTAGAGTCTTTGGAGATTTTCAGGCTATGCTGTTATAGTGTTACTATTCCACTTTAACTGCTCTGGCTTGCTCCTGTGGAATTCTGGGGTTTATAGTTTAGTGAGGCCTAAGGTCTCTCTGGCTGAGAGTTCCAAACGTCCCTCCCTAAACTGCAAATCCCAGGATTCAAGAGGAGGCAGCCATAGGAAATAAAGTGGAATAGTAACACTATAACAGTATTGTCTGAAAATCTACTTAGTGTGAGCCCTCAGACGGCTTAAGTTAAAGAAGCTACCATCAGTATGGTAATGTATATAGATGCCGTCGTCTTCTTCAAGCTGTGCCGTAGCCCTTTGGAGCATCATGCTGAAGAAGATTGTAAATAAAGTTGGTGCAAGAACACAACCTTGCTCCCTCCATTAGTTATTAAAAAGGGCTCTGAAAGAGCATCGCCATGTCTGACTTGACCGCACTGGCCCTCGTGTAAAGGAGAGCGGAGTGGGAGCCAGGCTAGTCTGTGGGAAGGCATTCCACTGCCTTGGAGCAGCTACTAGGAAGGTACAGTTATTTCTCTTAAATACAGTGGGACCTCAGTATCCACTGCTGGAGTTTGGTTCCAGGACCCCTGTGGATACTGAAATCCGTGGATGCTCATGTCCCATGATATACCATGGTGTAGTGAAATGGTGTCCCTTATAAAACATGGCAAAATCACAGTTTGCTTTTTGAGGGGGGGGGGATTGGAATATTTTCAAGCCATGGATAGTGGAATCCATGGATGCAGAATCCGTTGATACGGAGGAACAACTGTATAAGGGAAGGAAATGTTCTTCTCTTTAATAATCTTCCGTATATCCTAATGAGATCATTTCCACATAAAGGTTTGAATTATTTGAATATGACACTTAAACGAAAGGTACAAAGTCACGCACAGGAAAACAACCACCCCGTCCACAGATTGTGTATTTTGGACACTTGGTTAAAAAATAAAGAGTAAGGCGAGCCCATCTTTAATCCACAGAATCATCAGCCTCTATTTTTATTTCTTTATATATTTTATTTCTCTATTGAATTAAAATCTTTCTTTCCTGGTCCCACATCACAAGGTCTCAGGAAATTGTACAAGTAAAACCAGGAGAGACAGAACAAAACAGTATCTCTCTCTGGCTTTTCTTCGCCGAAAGAGAGAAAAAAAGCATCCAAGGCGACAAGAAGCTCAAAGTGGGCGTGGCCTCTCTTGCCAGGAGCCTGGCTCCGACTTAGTTATGTGACGGGAGGCGGAAACCCCTCCCTCATAAAATCTCCCTCACGGGTCAGCGGGAGGAAAGCGGTGTGACATCGAAAGGGGTCCGTAGGAAACAGCCGCTCTCCCTCTTTCCGTAAAAACAAACCAAGATGGAGGGCTGAGGAAGGAAAGGTAGCGGCCCAGGAAGGAGGAGGCCGGGTGAGGCCAGGGAGCTCCCATGGCGGCAGCAGAAGAGCGGAGTCCCCCCCCGTTGCCCCCCAGAGCAGCGCCGCCCCTCCCCTCCTCCTCGGTTGCCTTTCCCTCCGGCGGAACCCCGGGGAGTCCCCGTCCCCCCAACCTCCCGAGTCGCCCCTTCCAGGATCCCAGCGTGAGGGGTCTCCCTCTGCCTCGGCGCCCCCTTCCCTTTCCTTCCCGGGGTCTCCTCTGGCGGGAGGCGGGGAGGGGTCTGTGAGGGGCTCCTTATAGGGGGAGCTATTAGTGCCCTCCTGCCCCCCGTCAAAGAGGGCGACCCCCAGGCAGCTGATCCGGGGAGGTGGGGGTCCTGCCTGGGCTCTTCTTCCCTTTATCATCCTGCCAGGGAGGGGAAAGGGGGGGAGGCACTGGGTTGGGGGGGATTTTCCACCCCAGGAGCCCAAAGGACCCGCTTTGGAGTGACATTTTCTGTACGTGGAAACATGGCACAGACCCCCTCACACTCCCAACTTCTCTTCCCAGATGCTGACTGGACTGGCAATTGAATCTTTATTCCAGAGTTGGTGAAGGACAACAGCCTGAAGGGCACCTGAGGGGAGGATGGGTGTGAGAGTCCGCTGGCTGTCTCTGGGTTCTGCTTTAGGTGGCTGCATGGCCAGAAGTTGATGGTAAGTTTGCTCTTCTTACAGAGACATCTGGCTTTTTCCTGTAGACAAACACATTTCCTTCAATGCTTCAAGGTCCTAGATTTCACAAAGCATGTATCAAAATAGCAGTCAGCCTGTCACAGAGCAGTTGCAGCTCCCCCAAGAGGTGAATGGGGTGGGTGGCTTAAGAGGAATGGTTGGGGGCTGCTGCTGACCTCCAGCATCTCCTGCCTGAGGGGGAAATGTCTCATTCTGCCTCAGAGTAGGGCCAGCTGTGCCAGGAGGATAAAGAGAGTGGGTTTTTTTAGTAGTAACTATTATTATTATTATTATTATTATTACTACTGCTGCTACTACTACATGGATTTTGGGAAAGAAGAGGAATTAAGAAGGCAAGCTAGATGGGGAACAAAAAGGCATCAGCAGAAGATAACCTGGTGAATCATGGCTGCTGTGAGCACCACACTTTGAGGCTCCTGAAAAGCAGGATTTTGTCCTGTGTAGACAGTTGCTCTTTTCCTGCAAGGCAGCTCTTAGCTGTGGTGATTACAAGCAAAACCTAAGAAAATGAGTGAGAACTGTGCAGTTATTTTACAACTACTTGATATAAAATATGATATAATATAACATACATAATACATTAAGTATAGCATAATATTTCTTGTAATTCTTGTTTTTATTATTTGAGGTACGAAATATTAAGGTAATACTGAATATAGAAGACTTAATAGTCTGCTGTACTGGCCTTATGCCTTGCCTTGCTTTTTAGTGGACATGATTTCAAGTCTGTTTAAGGCTGAATTGTATTTTAACTGCTGAATATAAAATATAACATGAAAATATATCCTTTTAAATATAAAAATATTATAGTCTAATACTTGTTGTATTATATGATCTACTGAATCAAAGGATAGTACTGGAATACTGAATATAAATGCCTTCATAGTGTGCTGGAATGTTCTTATTCCTGACTTTATTGAACTCTGTAGATGATTTAATTGTATTTTAACTCTCTAATGCATTTAAACTTTTAGAAACATCTGTTAATTTCTATAAACCTTCTTCAGTCTCTTTGAGGGTTTGGAAAGAAACAGTATAAATAAATAAAGCCATAATGGCAGTGATATCATGTATACTGTCTATAAGGGAAAACATAGCCTGTGTCTAGGTTTCATTAGTATATGTGCTGAGTTGATGTTTTAGTTTTGAACAACTGGATAATGAATATTACTTGAACCAATTGAAAATGAATATTACTTGAACCAATTGAAAATTACTTGAACCAATTCAGAGGCTTAATTGAAACAAAAGTCATGGTAGTTTTGTGTAATAGAGAGTTATGGAGAATGGGGCAGTGCTGGAAGGAATCATGGGGGGCCAGTGTGGGTGTGAGCTTTGGGTGAGAAATGGATATGAGATGGTTCAGTTGGAGGCTGAGAGAGGGAAGGTGGGGCTGGGGAACGGAGAGACAGAAATGGGGGCGGGGGGGGGAGAGGACAATGCCATCTTTTCTGACCCGCAAGTAAATAAAGCCTTGCTTGGTGGCTCTGAGGTGGAAAAGCCTCCCCAACTTTCTGGTCTATTTTGCTTATTCACCTGCCTTTCCTTCAGGGAGGAGACCTACTTGTTTGCTAGATGTTTCCCCATTTCTTCTTGCCAATATAGTACTGCACACTAATCTGTAACAGAGCGATGTCTTGATTTTGCAGAATTTTGGAGCCGAGCCTGTTCAGGGGGGGTTGCTCTGAAACAGAAGAAGGCAGAGGAAGACCTTGGATCCCATTGGATATTTCATTGGACACAGATTCAAAGATGGACACACATGACTCAGCTGGACCAGGAGGAGGAGACTCTGATGGCATTAGTGCTGAGAGCAGTAGGGAATTCTGGGAAAGAACTGTGCAGAAGTTCCTTAGCACAGACATGGCCGTCTCAGACATACAACGTCAGCGCTTCAGGCAGTTCTCCTACCAAGAGGGTGTGGGGCCTCGAGAGATTTGCAGACACCTCCACAATCTCTGCCACCAGTGGCTGAAGCCAAAGGAACAGACCAAAGCTCAGATCCTGGACCTGGTGATCCTGGAGCAGTTCCTGAGCATCCTTCCCCCGGAGATGGAGAACTGGGTGAGGGAATGTGGGGCAGAGACCTGTTCCCAGGCAGTGGCCCTGGCAGAAGGTTTCCTTCTGAGTCAGGCAGAGAACAAGAAAGAGGAAGAGCAGGTGAGAGCATTTCCTCTTGGTGTCTCTAAAGCTGAGATGGATGGATTGGTTAAATGTATAACCTGCATTTCTCCCAAGATAGGACACAATGTGGGGAATAATCAGGACCTATGCCCTCTGTACTCTTTTCAGCTGCTCAGCCCATACTGCCACCACCCCCATAGCCACTGCCAACTCTGTTGCTCTTCTACTCAGATTTAGTGTTGCCAGAAGTTGCTTTGAAATCAAGGGTGTGGGGAGCATGGGTCTTGTTTCAAAGTGGACTCTCCATCTCAAAAGCAGAATGATTCTTCCTTAAAACAATGTTCAGGCTCCCTGTGTTCTATGTTTAAAAAAAAAAGGTCCAGATATTGCTGCTGCCACTTTTGCACAACCATATGTGATAGTACAGTGACTCCTGTATTGCCGTGTGGTCCCCAATAGGTTCGGGTGGAATGTGTTCAACATCCACACACAAAAGTCTCCCTCTCCCACTCTGAGGGGGTTAAGGATGGTGCAATTGCTAATTTTTTATTTTTATTTTTTGGTGATGTTTCTACACACAAGTCTCAAACTTCACAAGTCTGTTTTTTCATCATTTTCTAATACTTCTCCAAACTGAATTTGGAATTCTCACTGCTCTTTTAGGCCAAAAATCTCTGTGTGAAAATGCAGCCTGATCTCCCTTCATCGGTGGATTTTCTATCAGACACTAGACATAGTCCCCATCAGAGGGAGCTGAAGCAGCAGGCTGAGGGAGCTGGCTCCTTTCAAGGTAAGGATGAATTTTTAAAATTTATTTATTTATTTATTTTATACCCTGCTCTTCAGCCACAAGGCTATCAGAGCGGCTTACAAATTGTTTTAAGCAATAGCAATTTACACATCTACACTACATTAAGCAGTTTCCAATGTGTGTTAGCTACTCTGTGTGTCTTCCAGTTGTCTGCTGATTTATCAACAGCCTTTATTGCGGTTACAAACCATAAGGTAAACCAAAGTCATTTAAATACATTTCAAACAAAATTACATTACATATATACATTTCATTAATAAATATTCTGTTTCTAAAACATGCATGTCATCTAAAAGTTCATTTAAGACCATAAAGTAAGAGAAAGTCAAAGTCATTAGAATACATTATAAAAATTGATTGACTGACCAAATGCAAAGGGTAGTCATCAATGGCTCCTCTTCATCCTGGAGAGAACTGACCAGTGGGGTGACACAGGGTTCTCTCCTCAGTCCAGTGCTATTCAACATCTTTATCAATAACTTGGATGAGAGAATAGAGAGCATGCTTATCAAGTTTGCAGATGACAGCAGATTAGGAGGGGTACCTAATACCCCAGAGGATAGGATCAGAGTTCAAAATGACCTGAACAGATTAGAAAGTTGGGCCAAAACTAACAAAATTAATTTCAGCAGGGATAAATGTAGGATACTACACTTGGGCAGTAAAAATGAAATGCACAGACATAGGATGGGTGACACCTGGCTTGATCGTAGTATATATGAAAGGGATCTAGGAGTCTTAGTGGAGCACAAGCTGAACATGAGTCAGTAGTGTCATGCAGCAGCTAAAAAAGCCAATGTGATTCTAGGCTGCATCAATAGGACAATAGTGTCTAGATCAAGGGAAGTAGCAGTGCCACTCTATTCTGCTTTGGTCAGGCCTCACCTAGAATACTGTGTCCAGTTCTGGGCACCACAATTCAAGAAGGATATCGACAAGCTGGAATGTGTCCAGAGAAGGAATGTGTCCAAGGGAGGGCAACCAAGATGGTGGGAGGTCTGGAAGCCATGCCCTATGAGGAGCGGCTTAGGGAGCTGGGCATGTTTTGTCTGGAGAAGAGAAGGTTGAGAGGTGACATGATAGCCATGTTTAAATATTTGATGGGATGTCATACTGAGGATAGAGCAAGCTTGTTTTCTCCTGCTCCAGAGACTAGGACATGGAGCAATGGGTTCAAACTACAGGAAAAGAGATTCCACCTAAATATTAGGAGGAACTTCCTGACAGTAAGAGCTACTTGGAAGTGGAATGCACTGCCTCATAGTGTGGAGGAGTCTCCTTCTGTAGAAGTTTTAAAACAGAGGCTGGATGTCCATCTGTCAGGAATGATTTGACTGTGTATTCCTGCATGGCAGGGGGTTGGACTGGATGGCCCTTGTGGTCTCTTCCAATTCTGATTCTGTGATTCATGTAACCACCGTGCCACCAGGGTTACTTAAGAGTTTTCTGTGCGTTTTTTTCTGGGCTATGAGATCATGTTTTGGAAAAAATTATTCTTGACGTGTCACCTGCATCTGTGGCTGGCATCTTCAGAGAATGGTTGGGTAGCGGTGTGGAGGGTTCATATACTGTGAGTCCCTGTTGGAGAGGATATGTAAATTTGTGTATTTGAATGGCTAGTTCCTGGGGGGAGATATACAAGGAAGATTAGTGTCTGTTTGGCTAATGGTCCATTATCTGCTGGAAATTCCCCTGTCTGTGGGTGAAGTTCATTTGCATGTGTTGAGTTTTGATTTTGGTGTTTTTCAAGACTGGTGGGCAAACTTTATTTTCTTTAAGGGTGCCTTCTTTCCTGTTGAAGTTGTCCAGGTGTTTGTGGATTTCAGTAGCTTCTCTGTGCATTCTGACATGATCGTTGTTGGCCTAGTCCAGAATTTTGGTGTTTTTAAATAACATTTTGTGTCCAGGTTGGTTTATAATGTGTTCTGCTACTGATGAACACCCAAAACTGGGACAAAATTGACAACCTCCCTTACAGGAAAATGGAAAAAGATACAGCAGTTCAACTGAAAAGCAGGGGAAAAAAATTGACAAATGCCACGCACACCAACAGGAACCCCAGCTGGACATATCACGGACTATTATCAACCTAACAGAACAGCAACTTTCAAAAGAAGAAACATCCATCCTGTCCAAAGGAGGCAATTTTGCAGTTACTGTCAGGGAATGGGATTTGCAATCCAAGAAGTTCATGCTGTAAAGAGACACTGTGACAGTATCCCTGCCAGCAGGGGCATACAAGCTATACAAGCTATAGACGTGATATGCAGCTGGGTTTTGTTGTAGGAAAGTATCCTTGAATAGTTCACATGCTTATTTGTGTGGGAACTAGAAGAGACAGGATATTTACTGCATGTAATGATGCAATGCAAAGTCCTATATCTGTACTTCCTGTGGGTATTTTTTCAGGCTGCCTGCATGGACAGAGTAGTGATGTAGGCTGCTGTGTCCTGTAGTTTTGCTGCAGAGAGGATTCTCTCTTATATTCTGTAAATATTCTAGTATGTATCAATAAATATAGTAATAACACCAAAGTGTCTGACAGCTTTATGAGACATCCTAAAGGAAATGCTGGGGGCACCTGCAGTTACTTCTGTTAGCAGTTTTTGGCTGCCTGGTACTCTGAATATATACAGTGTCCAGTGCGCTATAACACGTCAGTTACCACCACCAGAATTCCAGCTGAAGACATTATAACCGATCTTGAATCTGCTCTCTTCCGTCTCCCGGAGGAAGGGGCAGAAGAGATAAGAGGAGAAACAGATAGGATCCTGAGGAAGGCAAAACCACCACCCAGCAATACAGCTGTAAAAGAAAGAAAAGCTAGCAAGGATCTCAATGCAGACCCCAAAATCATTCTCCTAGTATATAAAGGTAATGCCACAGTAATCATGGAATCGTGGAAACAGAAAAATACAAACAAAAAATAGGGAACTCTTGGATCCTGCAATATACATAAAACTCAAGCAAGACCCTACTAACAAAATCACCAGAAAATCAAGAGCGCATCAATTCAGCCAATCATATGCCAGAAACTATGCAGATCTCAGCCTCTCCTCCCAAGACTGTATGGACTTCCCAAGATCCACAAGAATTCCATTCCACTCTGACCCATAGTGAGCGCAGTTGGATCCCCCACGTATGACTTGGCCAAGTTTCTGGCCACACAGTTACAAACCCACATAGGACAAACCTCCTGCTACATCAAGGACTCAGTTCACTTAATTTAAAAAAAATCAACCTTGAACTGAAACCTGGAGACAGACTGATCAGCTTTGATGTTGCCTCCTTGTTCACCAAAGTCCCCATAACGAACACTATGGCACTCATCCAACAAATATTTCCAGAAGACATCAAAGCCCTGTTCAACCATTACCTCACCACAAGCTACTGCCAGTGAGATAACAAATTCTACGAACACATAGATGGAGTAGCCATGGGCAGCCTTCTGAACCCCATGATAGCAAACTTTTACATGGAACATTTTGAAAAGCAAGCCCTGAATACAGCATCAAAAAAGCCCACAACATGGATCCAATATGCGGGCGACACTTTAACCATTTGGAGCCACAAAGATTTGGTCACATTTCTGGACCACCTGAACAGCATCCACCTGAATATCCCATTCACGATGGAAAAAGAAAAGGAAGGAATGTTGCCATTCTTTGATATCCTAGTCATCTGCAAACGAAATCAATGGTTAGGCCACTAGGTATACAGAAACCCCACACACAGAGACAGATGTGGAGATATGCAAGGAGGATTAGTGTTGGGTTGGCTAATGTTCCATTGTCTGCAAATGTTGAGTTTTGATTTTAATCCTCCTTGTATATCTACCCAGAAACTAGCCATTCAAAGTATATACCCCCCCACACACACACACTCCTACCCAACCATTCTCTAAAGATGCCAGCCACAGATGCAGGCGATATGTCAGAAAGAAACTTCCAAAACACAGCTTCACAGCCTGGGAAAAAAACAAGGAAAATCTATAGAGACAGTGTTTTGGATCTGAACATGAAAGGAGATCTGTCTATGACAACGGGGAGGCAAAAAAATAGATTATTAGAGTTTATGGTATCTTCCTATTGTATGGAATAAACCCACTGCTGTCGTTTTTTTAAATCTGTCTCTAGTTGTCTGTCAAGCCTGAATCGGAGTTAGGCCATGCATACCTCAACTAAACACACACACACAGCTACACAAACACAAGTCTGCATTCAAAGCAGTCACCCTGTGGCCCAGCAACCTAATCCACAAAAGGGAGAGCAAGGGCAGGGTGAGTGGCAGGATGCCTGGGGGCCTGGGTTTTGGGGACCAGGCTGGGTCAAGGTACCTGTCACACTGTGTGATCAGCTTCCCCCCTCCTTGATTTCTCCCACAGAGTCTGGAATGATGCCACCAACAAGTGCTGAGTTGCCTCTTCCTCTTTGCGAAGGAGTGGAACCAGTTCAGGTAAGGAGAAGGAGTCCTAAGAGAAGAAGACTGGAGCAGCCTGAGTGTCATAGAATCATAGTTAAAAGAGACCACAAGGGCCATCTAGTCCAACCCCCTGCCATGCAGGAATAAACAATCAAAGCATTCCCAACAGATGGTCATCCTGCCTTTGTTTAAAAACCACGAAAAAAGGAGACTCTACCACATTCCACTCTTACTGTCAGGAAGTTCTTCCTAATGTTTAGGAGAGATTTCTTTTCCTGTAGTTTGAGTCCCTTGCTCCATGTCCTAGTCTCTGGAGCAGTAGAAAACAAGCTTGCTCCATCCTCAGTCTGAAAACCCGTCAAATACTGAAATATGGCTATCATGTCACCTCTTAACCTTCCCTTTTCCAAGGTAAACATACCCAGCTCCCTAAGCTGCTCCTCATAGGGCATAGCTTCCTATTTCCTGGGCTCATCTCTCTGGTAGCACTAGCAGAAAATTCAGTTTCAGTTTGCTTCAGATTTTAAAAAATCATAGAATCATAGAATTTTAGAGTTGGAAGAGACCATGAGGGCCATCCAGTCCAACCCCCTGCCATGCAGGAAATCACGATCAAAGCATCCCTGACAGATGGCCATCCAGCCTCTGTTTAAAGACCTCCAAGGAAGGAGACTCCACCATGCTCCGAGGGAGTGTGTTCCATTGCCAAACAGCTCTTACTGTCAGAAAGTTCCTCCTAATGTTGAGGTGGAATCTCTGTTCCTGGAACTTGCATCCATTGCTCCGTGTTCCAGTCTCTGGAGCAGCAGAAAACAAGCCTGCTCCATCCTTGATGTGACACCACTTCAAATACTTAAACTGGGCTATCATATTGCCCCTTAACCGTCTTTTTTCCAGGCTAAACATACCCAGCTCCCGAAGTCTTTCCTCATAAGGCATGGTTTCCAGACCTTTCACCATTTTAGTTGCCCTCCTCTGGACACGCTCCAATTTGTCAATATCCTTTTTGAATTGTGGTGCCCAGAACTGGACACAGTATTCTAGGTGAGGCCTGACCAAGGCAGAATAGAGTGGCACTATGACTTCCCTTGATCTACTTCTATTGATGCAGCCCCAAATCGCATTGGCCTTTTTAGCTGCTGCATCACACTGTTGACTCGTGTTCAACTTTTGGTCTACTAGGACTCCTAGATCCCTTTCGAACGTAGTCTCGTTTGGCCAGGTCTCCCCCATCCTATATCATCGTTGGAAAAAGTTTTGGCCATGCTTTACTGAGACAACCCCAGCAATAACATAAAGGGATATTTTAAATAAATATTTTATTATTATTATTATTGTATTTTTGTATTATTTTGTATTTTTATTTAATCTTTTATTGATTTTTTCTTTTCTAAATAGGTATAATTGAAATGTGTAAATATAATGTGATTACAGTGTGTTTAGATTAAGAGGAAAAATGTATTAGTGTTAGGATATATAATTTTATTTTTGTATTAGTAAGAAAACAATTATTATTATTTTTGCGTTCTTGTTACAGCCTTTTGCGGTCGGGTGTATTTTTCATTCCAATAAAAAAATTCCTAATCCCCATCCTATATCTATGCATTTCATTTTTTCCCCCTAAGTGCAGTACCTTACATTTTTCCGTATTGAATTTCATTTTGTTAGCTTTGACCCAGTTCAACCAATTACAAATCCATTTAACCATTAACATGACTAGCCCACATTTTACAAGCTTATTTGCAAGAATGTCATGGGGAACCTTGTCAGAGGCCTTACTGAAATCAAGGTATGCAATATCCATAGTGTTTCCTTCATCTACCAAGCTGGTAACTTTATCAAAAAAAAAAAAAAGAGATCAGATTAGTCTGGCATGACTTGTTTCTCTGAAACCCATGTTGACTTTTTGTGATTATGGCATTGCCCTCTAAATGTTCACAGACTCTCTGTTTAATGATCTGCTCTAGAATCTTCGCTGGTATTGATGTCAGACTAACAGGATGATAATTGTTGGGATCCTCTTTTTTCCCCTTTTTGAACATGGGGACAACGTTTGCCCTCATGATCAAAGTCCATACATTTCTTCATATTTTTAAAATATGAAAGATAGCTAAACTTGACTGTTCATTCACCCTGGCCCAGGGATTTGAGCACATAGCTTTTAAAAGTCTAGGTTCGAATCTCTGTGTGTCTGGCCAACTTAGTCCTGATTTAGAACTGCTGGCCTTATTCTGTGATTTTTTTTCTTGACTAAAGAAGAAAACTGGCATGGATAAATCTCCCCATCCTTCTTCCTTGGACCCAAACAAATGACTCTCCTGTTTGCTTCTGGCAAAGCAAAGAGCATAAAGAGGGCCCTGTGCATTAGACCAAACACCTATCTAGTTCAACTTCCTCGTTGTCGTTGTTTTAATTATATTTGTTTATGTGCCTTTTTCCCAGTTTGGGACTCAAACCAGCTCACAGCAGATTAAAAAAATAGGTAAAATGCATGAAATACAGAAGTTAAAATGAGTTACTTGCTAGATGAAGGAAACACAGTGGATGTAGTGTATCTTGGTTTCAGTAAGGCTTTTGGCAAGGTCCCCCATAATATTCTTGCAAAAAGGTTAGTAACCTGTGGGCTAGGCAATGTAACTGTTAGGTGGATTTGTAATTGGTTGACTGAACCCAAAGTATAGTCACCAATGGCTCTTCTTCTTCCTGGAGAGAAGTGACCAGTGGTGTGCCACAGGGTTCTGTCCTTGGCTCAGTGCTATTCAACATCTTTATCAATGAGTTGGATGAGGGAATAGAGGATATGTTTATCAAGTTTGCAGATGACACCAAATTAGGAAGGGTAGCTAATACCCCAGAGGACAGGATCAGAATCCAAAATGACCTCAACAGATTAGAAAGCTGGACCAAAATTAACAAAATGAATTTCAACAGGGAGAAATATGGGATACTACACTTATGGAAATATGGGATTCCCACTGTGATAACCAACCAAAAGTCTCTAGGAATCTTACAAGCCAGGCCTGGAAGCTGTAGCCCTTTCCTCCTCTTCTTCCCCAGTAGCTGTTATTCTGAGGTGTGGTACCTCTGCTAATGGTCTTATCAAACAGTGAGCTTGAGTATTTAAATCTTACTGTGTAAGGCTTCTTGCACGTTGTCCGTTGATAGCCTTTATGGAAGCTGAAAATGTTTTTCCTCCAGCACCTAGTGACCTTTGAGGACGTGGCTGTCCATTTCTCCCCAGAGGAGTGGATTCTTCTGCATCCTGATGAGAGAGCCCTGCATGCTGAGACCATGGAAGAGACACACGGGATCGTGGCCTCTCTTGGTAAGGCTCCGTCACTGATGGGAATTTCTGTTTCAAAATGCCAGACTCAGCAGACACCATAACATCTTCTGAGTGGGACCCAACTATGGCTGTGAGAGCTCTCTCCCTCGTACATCGCAGTGGTGAAAGTGCTGTTGGGTGGGTAAATGGGAGGAACCAAGATATCATTTCTCTCTCTCTTGCAGCTCAACCTCTTCTCCCTGCTACGGTTTGTATAAATTAAGTAGGAGTTAAATTAAGGGTGGTATTACTAATATCTGGGACCCAGGGTCCAATGGCAGTCTGTATTTGCACTGAATCCATCTAGATCTGGTGGTTTTTAATTTCATCAAGTGTTATCAATGAGTATGAGGATTTTAGATCCTTTCCTTTCTCTTCTTTTTAGCTGAACTATCTAGTTTATTGTCTGTTACACAGTTTGTGGCTCCTCTACTTTTTAACAGATGTGATAGTTTTTTCAATCTTTGTGCCATAATATTTACAGTACTTGGTTTGTGTTAGAAGAATAATAGAACTCCAAGGTAACAGACTCTGGGAAGGTCCCAAACAAGGCATGAAAGCAGCAATTGAGTGGTTGTTTGTCATCAAATTTTTGTGTTCAGTGTGTTAAGGGGTTACGTCAACTTGTATGACAGTTGTTAGTGTTTGCCTGTTGTATCTCAGATAAGAACATTGTAGCATGTGATCCTAAGCTAAATTCAGTATCATGATGTAGGCATATGAACATGTCAACAATATGTCTTCCTTTCCCCACGACTGTGGGATCATTTCAATTTTAGGATCATTTCCATTCAGTCCCTTTCCCACTCCCTGATAGCCTTTCCACTCACACTTGAGGAATGACTATTTTCTATTCTTCTTCCCAGCAGATATCTGGAGTAAGAGAAATGTACACACCAAATATGGGAAGTGTTTTGGGCAAAACTGGGAGATTAACAAATTCCAGAAAGCCCACACAAAAGAGGAATGTTCTACCAGAAAGAAACCCTTCCAGTGCAACCTATGTGGGATATGTTTTTTCCAAAATATGGCACTTGTGCTTCATAAGAGGCTCTGTGCTAGAATGAATAGATTTAGATGCAAAGTCTCAAGCAAAGGTTTTGCTTACAGCTTGCACCATTTGATCCATGAAGGAGTCCACACAGGAGAGAAAACATACAAATGCCAGGAGTGTGGGGAACACTTTGTTGGCAGAACAGAATTCGTGATTCATCAAAGACTCCACACAGGAGAGAAACCATACAAATGCCAGAAGTGTGGGAAATGTTTTACTCAGCATGCGTATCTTGTCAGCCACCAGAGACTTCACACAGGAGAGAAACCATACAAGTGCCAGGAGTGTGGGAAATGTTTTACTCGGGATGCATACCTTGTCAGCCACCAAAACATCCATACAGGTGAGAAACCATACAAATGCCAGGAGTGTGGGAACTGTTTTCCTACAAGGTCGAGACTTGTGATGCACCAAAGATGCCACACAGGAGAGAAACAATACACATGTCCAAAGTGTGGAAAATGTTTTCCTACAAGTTCCAGCCTTGTGAAACACAAGAGATTCCATGCAGAAGAGAAACTATATAAATGTGAGGAATGTGGGAAATGCTTTACTCGGAAGAGAAATCTTCTCCACCACCAAATATTCCACACAGGAGAGAAACCATACAAATGCCAGGAGTGTGGGAAATGTTTTACTCGGAATGCAAATCTTATCCGCCACCAAAAATTCCACACAGGAGAGAAACCATACAAATGCCAGGAGTGTGGGAAGTGTTTTGCCGAGAGGTCCAACCTTGTAATGCATAAGAGACTTCACACAGGAGAGAAACCATACATGTGTCAGGAGTGTGGAAAGTGTTTTGCCGACAGGTCCAACCTTGTGAAACACCAGAGACTCCACACAGGAGAAAAGCCCTATGAATGTCAGCAGTGTGGTAAATGTTTTACTCAGAATTCATCGCTTTTCCACCACCAGAGACTCCACACAGGAGAGAAACCATACAAATGCCAGGAATGTGGAGAATGTTTTGCTGATAGTACACACTTTGTGAGTCACCGCAGAGTCCACACAGGAGAGGAACCATACAAGTGCCAGGAGTGTGGGAAATGTTTTACTCAGAATGCAAGCCTTGTAAGGCACCAAAGAGTCCACACAGGAGAGAAACCATACAAATGCCAGGAGTGTGGGAAATGTTTTTCTCGGAATGCACACCTTGCCCGCCACCAGATACTCCACACAGATGAGAAAGCATAGAAGTGTCAGGAGTGGGGGAAATGTTTTGCTCACAGTTTACATTTTTTGAGCCATACAGTAGTAGTAGTAAATCATCATCCTGCCTTTTTCACAATTCAAAACTCAAAGCGACATACAACAAACAAAGAGTGTGGGGAAAATTGTGCTTGGAAGTTAGGACTTGTAATCCACCAACGACTCTACAGAGGAATAAAACCATACAAATGCCAGGAGTGGGGAATGTTTTTCTTGAAATTCAGCCCTTGTTAGGCAATTAAAAATCCACACAGCAGAAAAACCATACAAATGCCAGGAGACTGGAAAATATTTTGCTCACAGTTCATACCTTGTGCCCCACCAGACACTCCACACAGGAGAGAAACCATACAAAGGAAAACTACAAGTTCAAGTCTTATAAGCCACTGGAGTATTCTCACAGCAGAGAAACCATGAAAATACCTGCAGTGTGCAGAATGTTGCTCTTGGAATGCACAACTTGTGATCCTTCAGAGAAACCACACAGGAATGGCAGAAAGAAATTTCCAGATTTGTTTGGCAGGCAAGAAGACACTGTATGATGCTAAGGAAAGGGGCAGCTTTAGAGTCCCTTATATTACATTGTATTATGAGGCCTGTTGTTTAATATGGTTGAAGGAAAGATGAGAGACTCTTGGAACCTGAAGGTCATGATTTAAGTTTTGTGTGACATGTTTATGTTTGCTATGATGAGATTAAGGCATGTGCTGAACTTAAAAATCATTGCATTAGAAAGGCTCTTCTACGAGTTTGTTATAAATATAAGCAGATACTTTTTCGTAAGAGAGTGTTACCCACGTCATCACAGGATTCTTTTTTAAAAGGAAAGTGGGTTAAAAATTGGAGGTGGTTGTTTTATGATGATCTTTTATACTTTGAGCAAACAGCTGGAAGTTTAAATCAAGAGAGATGCTTCATAAGGCAGGCAAAGATGTTAACTGGTTTACAGATATGCAACTTAATGACATATTTAATCAATATAAGAGAAGTGCAGCAATAGAGATTGAAGAAAATGAATCTTATTTAGAACATGAACATGTAATTTAAAAAGTGTATAAATGGCTTTTGAAACTAGGCACAAAAATTGAAGCTGTAAAAGTACAAGATAAGGTGGGTCTAAAATTCTGGCTATAATGTTCAAATAGATGTATGGGGAAAATGTGGTCCAAAGATATAAAATTTACATTGTGCAGTAATTTAAAAGAAAATGTGTATAAAATAATGTATAGATGGTGCCTAACCCCAAATAAGTTGTCAAAAGTGTCCATGCATGTTTCAAACCAATGTTCAGGATGTCAAAATAAGAAAGTTTCTTTTTTCATATGTGGTGGTCTTTTAAGAAGGCAGAAAATTATTGGTCTAAGATTAATTCATTCTTTAATTTTAATTCAAAAAACATTTAAAAGTAGATTTTGTAATGTTTCCAGAACTGTTTCTGCTGCACATTATGGATAAAGAACTGGATAGCAGACATGGATTACTTCTTTGTTCCATGATAACAGCAGCAAGAACAGTGTTTGCTCAAACTTGGAAACAGACTGAAGCACTGACGTTGAAAAAATGGATTGTTAAGGTTGCCCAAATGGCGAAAGTAACGTGGGCTCTAAAGGATAAGCCAATTGGAGATTTTTTGAAAGATTGGAAACTGTTTATGGACTTTTTGAGCAATAAGAAATCTAATGATGTAATAATTTGTGGATATGGTTATTAACCATTCTAGTAGGATTATTTATGTGGTAGAATAATAGATTTCTATATCTGTTTCTATAATAGATTTCTATTTCTGTAAAGGTGTAATAATCTCTATTTTATTTATCTTCTCATTACAGTTAGGATTGGGGGGGTTCAGAGCCCCACTGTGCTTTTATATGTCTTTCCCCCTTTTTTCCTTTTTCACTTTTCTCTCTTTTTCCTCTCGTTGTTTCTTTATTTTCTGAATGTATTCTCTGAATGTATATCATTTAGATTCTGATTGTAAATTAGATAGTCAGTGTTAAATTGGGGAGAGAAGAGAAAGTCCATACTGGAGAGAAATTATACCAACGCCAGGAACATAGAAAATGTTTTGCTTACAGTTCAAACCTTGTAATGCATGAGAAAACCCACATAAGAGAGATGCTGTGCCAGTGCAGGAATGTAGGAATTTTTTTCTTGGAATGACAACCTGTTTCTTTTTTTAATCTACTAATTATCATACTCCACAGTTAACACATTATTTTCATTTGTGTGCAAAAAGGCAAAGGTTCCCAGTCTTTCTGAAATGTCACCAAAGATTCCCTACTCACAGCAGATAATTTATCATCTCCGAAGTGAACAGAATGACGGACAAAAAGGAACTGAGCGGGGTAGCTCTTGGCGCTATTTATATATCCGCCCTATTAGGGCAGGATTATCACCAAAAGCAACTCAGCTCTGGAACTTTCCATGGACTGATCTACACATGCACAAGATCCCAATTGTGTGAGGGCACAGGTGACCGCTCAAAGAGCTACAGTTACAGGTAAGCAATGTGTCCTTCCCTAATCAAACGGCCATGATCCCTAGACTCCTCAAAAAGGCATGAGAGGAGAGGGCTGAACTCATAGCCCCACACTGGCCAAGAAGAAGCTTAGAACCAGAACACCAATACTCAACACCCTACTTCTATACCTTCAAGACAGCCTAGACAGAGGGCTTCACCCCAATCCGCTGTCCTGTCAGTGCTACTGGTGGCTGAAGCCAGGAAAATATCATCCCATCCATGCCTGAGGAGATTCCTGTGGGCAGCAACGTTGATAAGTCCACTGACTATTCACAGATACCCCAACTAACCAGATCTCCCTTCGAACCGCTAAAGGAGGTAAAACTAAAATTCCTCATATGGAAGGTCCTATTCCTAGTAGCCATCCCATCAGCTAGGAAGGTTTTGGAAATTGGGCATTGTCCATAAGGCAACAGCTGTGCAGCATCCATCCCAATCAGTGGTGTTGAGGCTAGACTCCACCTTTATTCCAAAGATGAACTCACAGCTCCGTAGGGCACAGGAGGTACATTCGTGGGGGTTAGGTTCAGAAGGTCCCACGAACGTGAAAAATCTACAAATAGTAACAGCCCCCCCTCCCAAACGTGGCGAAGGGGCTTCAGAGGCCCCGTCGCCACTTTCCCCCCACCTCCCCTGCTCTTCCAGAAGTGGTAACGGGGCTTCAGAGTCATGGGGGTGGGGGGAAAGTGGTGGGGGAAACTTTTGGGAGGGGGGAGGGGGGGAAGTGATGACAGGGCCTCTGAAGCCGCCACTTTTGGGAGGGCGGGGGGAAAGTGGTGGGGGGAAACTTTCGGGAGGGTGGAGGGAGGTGGGGGGGAAGTGGCAACGGGGCCTCTGAAGCTTCAGAGGCCCCATCACCTCTTGTGGGGGGGTGCGGGGCTTCAGAGCCCCTGTCGTCTCTTCCACCCACCCACGCTGCCCTCCTGAAAGTGGTGATGGGGCCTTCAGAGGCCCCGTCGCCACTTCCCCCGTACCAAGAGCGACAAACCGCGAATATGTGGAACTAGGAGTGTGGAGGCCTCGAATGTGGAGGGAGAACTGTAATTCTACCTTCCTTTTGCCCTCATCCAAAAAAAAAAAAGGTCTGGCATATACTAGATGTCTGGAGAGTCGTTAAGTCATATCTCAAGCAGACCAAGGGGTTTGGATTATCTGATAGAATCTTTGTGGCCTAACCGTCATCCTTGGGAAAGAAGGTCTCGATATCCACGCTCTCGAAGTGGATCAAGACCTGCACTGTGAAGTGCTACGCTGTGTCCAAGAAGTCATTACTGGGAAGAGTCTTGGCCCACTCCATCTGCAGTGCCACCACATACCAGGCACTGGCCAGTAATGCACCACTCCTGGATATATGCAGGGTAGCCACATGGGCAACATCGATATTCATCTGCCACTCAGCTGAAGCATCCTTCAGAAGATTTGCAGAAACAATCCTCAGCTCCCACCCACAGAGATGGTGGGAGGCTCTGATACATCCCACAAGAGCATGTTTTCCCTCACAGTCATTGGAAAACAGAATATTACCCTTACCTGTGAGATGTTTCTTTTCAGCAACAGATGAAAATATCCAACCTGCCCAGAACTGAGGAGCAGCAGAGTTCTTCACAGAAGGAGGAGGGGAGATCTTGCTGTCAGGTCCTCCTATGAGGGCCTAACACATGGGACTCTTACAGCAAGCAATGAACCAGACCACACACTCACATTAGCCCAACACAAATTGTTTATTGAACAAGGAAATGCATATGGTTTCACCTCAAAGCCAGTTCTGACCAGCTTAACATTAGACAGTAGATAAAAGCAACAGTATAGGTTATCCCCAGCCTCTGGGAACAGTCACTAGGAAGAAAAGGGAGGGCTCACCAGCCCTGGTGGTTGGACTTGAAGCTCATCAGAAGGTTTCCATTCCCATCCTTTAGGCGGGCTGGCTGGAATCCAGTACTGAGGCCCCCGAAGGGAGGTGAAACTCCAGAACTCCAAAGGGAACCAAACTCATGTCAAGGCCTACCTGGGATTCTAGGACTCTAAAACCCAGAATCCATGGGAGGGTATGACATTCCACCCCCAATGACAAATCCCCAAGCTCCACACAACAAAGCCCCGAGTAGAGTAGAATAGTTGTCCTAATTTCTTATTTTTCAAAAATCTCGTCTCCTTCTGTCTTATTTTGGTCTCCTGTAAACATATAATGTCCTTTCTCTGTTTCTCTAAATAATGAAAAACTTGCTTCCTCTTATATTCAGAATTTAGGCCTTTCACATTCCATGAAACAAGATCACATGTCATCATCCGCTTCTATTATATTTTCTTCTAATATCTCTTCCTCCTCTTGATCCTTCTCCTTTTCAGACTGGGTCTCGTCTTCTGATTCAACTAGTTCTAGCTCATGTTCTAGCTCTCCTTCTGTCCCTTCCTTATTTTTTCCACTTTTTTGTCTAGCGTTTTCCAATTTCCTCTCTTCTTTTTTAGTCTCTTTTCTCTTCCATGTAACTCTTTCTTCTTCTCCCTTCTTCTTACTACCATTCTCCATTCTTTCCTCCTGCTCGTACCTTACTTTCTCTTTTTCAAATCCTTTACAAAACTCTCTAGCTTTCTCAATCGAATCTATTTTCTGCCTTTTTTTATAAGAAAATGAAATTCCTTCGATCCTCTCCCATTTGTAATTAATCCCATTTTTTGTTAATAATTCTGTGATCTCTTTGTACTCTTGTCTTTTTTTCAGTATAGGTATTGGGATGTCCTTAAATATTTTAATCTCCTGTTCTTCTGTTTTTAATTTTTCATCATACCTTCTTTGTAAAATCTTATCTCTAATTTTCATTTTGTTAAAAACAATTACTATATCTCTTGCTAGTTTTTTCTCCCTTGCTATCCTTCAATTTATTCTGAATATCCTTTCTGTCTCTTCTTCTACATAATCTTCCGGAAGATCGGCATATTCCGCTAAAGCTGGGATCACCCTTTCATATAAGTTCTCATCCAACCTTTCCGAAAGACCTCTTAGTTTTAAACATTTTTCTCGATATCTTAACTCGTGGTTTAAGATCAATATATCTCCCCTTTCTTGCTGTTCCTTGATCTTCTGTGTAATTTCCTCTGATTTCCTCAATTTTTCTTCCATTTTGTCAATATTTATTTTCATTCCTTCCAAATCTTTGTTAATCTTATCTATCTTCTTCCCTATTACTTCTGTTTCTTTTCTGTAGTCCTGTTTTATTTCTTTCCTTATGTCTTTCAATTCATTCCTTATTTCCTGTTTAAAATTTCTGAGTTCTGTTCTAAGTTCTTCCAATATCAAACTATGTATTTCTGGAATTTTTGGAGTTTCTAGAGATCCTCTTCTTGATGTAGATATTTGTGCCTGTGAGGCTGCCGTTGCTTTCCTTGTACTATAAGCCATCGTTCTTGATACTTAATTTTTATTATTATTTGCTTATTTGTTTGTTTATTTTAATGATATTTATATTTATTTATTTGCTTATTTTTATGATATTTGTATTTTTTCAAATTTTCTGTTTTCTGTACTTCTGCGTCTATATTTGTCTCTAAACTCCCCTCAGATCCCTCTGTCCCTACTTTTCTCTTCCCTTTTTTTTAATTATTGTTGTGACTTTATTATTGTTGTAACCTTGATGTTATTATTATTATTGTTTTTTATTGTGTTTGACCTCTTTGTTGTTGTGACTTTGTTCTTATTTATTTTTGTTGTTATTGTTATTACTGCTCTCCCCCTCTTTAGGATTCGTGTTTTTTATCTAAATCCCCTTCCCTCTTAAGCAGCCTAAACACTTCAGTCTGGCAATATACAATACTATTATCATACAGAGTCCTGGCTTCCCCAATGCCCAACAGTAACCTATATTCCAATATATTTTTGTTACAAAGTTAACAATAGAGATTTGCCATACAACACTAGGGAGAGAAGTCTTAATATAAGATACTTGTTCTCTGTTACCCCCCCCCCCTCACTACTCCTTTATTATAATCTCACCCCCTTAAGATTCTTCTTGTATCCCCTTATTTTTCTCCTTTCTCCCCCTTCACAATGCTCTCAATATCTTCAATTATTTTGCATAGTTTGCAGTTTATATTCTAATTGTTCCTTTTCACTTCCCCCCTTTCTTTCCCCCCCCCCCATGTTTTTCTTCCTCGCTTTCCTCCTTCGGATTTTCAATGACACTGTAACTTCTTCTCTACTCCTGTATGTCCTCATGCTTGTCCAGCTGCTTCTAATAACAGCTGCCAGGTGCCTTCAAGCTCTTCTCACTTGTTACTCTGCCTCAACTCGGAGTAGGTTCCGCTGTCTAGTTTGTTTGTTGATTTTCTTTCCTTATGCGTAGTCCTCCCCCCTTTTTCTTTCCTTTGTATATTCAAGTAGCTTTAGTTTTGGTGAAGTATATCCTCCTTTTATAAGTTTTGTCAGTTTTATCGGTTTATGTCCAAACGCTTTCCAGCTTTCCCCTTTTTTCCTTTTCAAATAAACCTTCGCAAATCTACGGAGTATCCACCAAACAGAGAAAAAATAATTTAAAAATACAGAAAGAAAGAACAAAGGGAACCTCACGAGAGCCAATACAAGGTCAACCTGGCTTATCGGGGAAGTGAGCATGGAACTTCTGCAACAAGGGAGGTGCCCTCCACATTGACCCATTCAGCATGGCCCAATGGTAAATGTTTCCATTTGACAAAATACTGAAGAACCTTTCCTAACGTCTCCTAGAGTCCAGAATCCCAGAAATTTCAAAGTGTTGGTCGTTGTCAACCATGATTGGTCTGGGTGCCTCACATGCTGGCTGGTGCGAGTCAGGACGTGCTGCGGGCTTCAGCAGGCTAGAATGGAAGACAGGATGGACATTACGATACAACTTAGGCAAAGACAACTCAAAGGCCACAGAATTTATTTGGTGCACAATCGGGAATGGACCAATATATTTAGGCCCCAACTTCTTCGAGGGTTGGGGGCTCTTGAGAAATCTAAGGTACGCTTGGTCTCCCACCACATAAA
The DNA here is from genome assembly GCA_030847615.1 of Gambelia wislizenii. NCBI lineage: Eukaryota > Metazoa > Chordata > Lepidosauria > Squamata > Crotaphytidae > Gambelia > Gambelia wislizenii. The sequence goes on from JAUMIR010000002.1 coordinate 26,121,161, forward strand.
GAGGGGTGGGATCCCTCTTTTAGTCTACTTGACACATACTGGGATTTAGCAAAGTCTAGAGTGGCCACAACTTTTGGCCAAGCATCCTTAATTTGAGTACTCCATTGAACCAGTGGAATAGGGCCCTTAGAGTCCAAGCCCCCCAAGGGCAAAGGGTCAAACTCCTGGCCATACACCACTTTAAAGGGAGAAAGACCAGTACTTTGGTGTACAGCATTGTTATACGCCACCTCAGCAAACGGCAATAGGTCCACCCAGTCTGATTGCTGGAATTTAATGTAGCAGTGCAAATACTGCTCCAAAGTTGCGTTCATCCATTTCATGTTCCATCTGATTTGGGATGATAACTGATACTTAGGGCCCGCTCAATTCCCAACAATTTGGTGAAGGCTTTCCAAAAGTGGGAGGTAAGTTGCATCCCCCGGTCGGGGACAATCTTGGCAGGGGCCCCATGTAGCCTGTATATGTGCTGAATGAACATCTTGGCCAATTGCTGCACCGTGGGGATGCGCTTGCACACAATAAAATGGGCTTGCTTTGAGAACATGTCCACCACCCCCCAAATGACTTTCCCCCTCTTACTTTCAGGTAGATCTACGATGAAATCCATGCTGATCACTTCCAAGGGTTTAGCTGGTGTAGGCAATGGCTGTAATAAACCCTTGGGCTTCCCTGTGCCTCTTTTCGCCATGGCACACATGGGGCACCCTTTGACATACTCCTCTATTTCCTTACACATGAGGGGCCACCAAAACTGCCTCCTAGCAAGATGTAACATTTTGACATAGCCAAAATGGCCAGCACTTTTAACATCGTGGCATTGTTTGAGAATGGATGGTCTCATGCCCTCAGGAACATACATGTGCTCCCCTTTCCAAACAAGTCCCCCCCCCCTGCATATCCACTTTGCCACGATGTGAGAGGAACCAAGGGTCCTGGGAGAAAGTGTCAGGCATCTGAGCTTGCCAACCCACACCCTTTAACAAGGGAGCAGGTGGGGTTGGGTCCTGGGACTCCCAAGCCAGGCAGCCGGGGCAATACCTTGTGGGACAGTTGGGGGAGGTGGCAGATCAACCAGCTCAGCAAGATCTGGTTTCACCTCCAGGGAATTAGTTGAGGCAGGACCCCCCTCAGCACTTTGCTGTTTTGCTTGGCTGCGTGTGAGGACTGCAAGTCCCAAATGAGAGGGGAGAAGACTCCTTCCTTTTGCTCTCATGTTGGGGAAGCCTAGACAAAGTGTCAGCAAGAAAGTTTTTCTTTCCCAGAAGAAACTTCAGCGTGAAGTTAAAGTGGTAAAAGAAATCGGCCCACTGAATTTACCTGGGGCTCAGTTGGCGTGGGGTTTTTCCAAATTTTTCTGGTCTGTCCAGACCTCAAAAGGCTGGGAGGATCCTTCCAGCAGGTGACGCCAAGTCTCCAGTGCTACTTTGATGGCCCCAGCCTCCTTTTCCCATACTGGCCAATTTCGTTCAGTTTCACTGGTCTGAGCTCCCCTTCCTTATCCTGTTGTAGTAGCACCCTGACCCCCCATAGCTACATCAGAGGTATCCACCTGAACCACAAAAGCCTGTTTAGGGTTGGGGTGCTTGAGAATGGGCTCAGAAATGAATAACTTTTTCACCTTTTCAAAAGCTTGTTGACATTGGTCAGTCCACACAATTTTCTGGGGAGGCTTTTCCCTCTTCCTATCCTTTCCCTTTTTCAGTCCACCAGGCCCCTTGGTTTTTAGTAAGTCTGTGTGGGGTAGGGCCACCTCCGCAAAGTCAGGGATGAAGGACCTATAAAAGTTCGCAAAACACAGAAAGCTTTGCAAGTGCAAAGGGGCTCCCATGCTAGAACCCCCTTTAATTTTTCTAGGTCCATTTCAACCCCCCTATTGGAGATGCCGCAAAAGCCTGTGAGAATAATGGTACAGAGGACACAATAGGGGAAATCCAGCACAAAATAAGAAAAGAGGTAGTAGAGGAATACCTTCTTAATCTAAATGAATTTAAATTTCCAGGACCAGATGAACTACATCCAAGAGTATTAAAAGAGCTGGCGAATATTATCTCAGAGCCATTGGCAATAATATTTGAGAACTCCTGGAGAACAGAAGTCCCAGTGGACTGGAAGAGGGCAAACATTGTCCCCATCTTCCAAAGGGGGGGGGGAGAGGATCCTAACAATTATCGTCCAGTTAGTCTGACATCAATACCAGGGAAGATTCTAGAGCAGATCATTAAACAGAGAATCTGTGAACATTTAGAAAGCAATGCCATAATCACAAAAAGTCAACATGGGTTTCAGAGAAACAAGTCATGCCAGACTAATCTGATCTCTTTTTTTTTATATAAAGTTACCAGCTTGGTAGATGAAGGGAACGCTGTGGACATTGCATACCTTGATTTCAGTAAGACCTTTGACAAGGTTCCCCATGACATTCTTGCAAACAAGCTTGAAAAATGTGGGCTAGACAAGTAAACTTTAAAAAATGGATTTGTAATTGGTTGACTGGCTGAACCCAAAGGATGCTCAGAAGTGGCTCCTCTTCGTCTTGGAAAGATGTGACCAGTGGGGTGCCACAGGGTTCTGTCCTGGGCCCAGTGCTATTCAACATCTTTATCAATGATTTGGATGACAGAATTAAGGGCATACTTATCAAATTTGCAGATGACACCAAATTAGGAGGAGTAGCTAACAACCTAGAGGACAGGATCAAAGTTCAAAATGACCTGGAGAGCTGGGCCAAAGCTAACAAAATGAAATTCAATACAGAGAAATATAAAGTACTGCACTTAGGGTAGAAAAACGAAATGCATAGATATAGGATTGGGGAGACCTGGCTGAATGAGACTATGTGCGAAAGGGATCTAGGAGTCCTAGTAGACCACAAGCTGAACATGACTCAACAGTGTGATGCAGCAGCTAAAAAAGGCCAATGCGATTTGGGGCTGCATCAATAGAAGTATAGTGTCTAGATCAAGGGAAGTAATAGTGCCACTCTATTCTGCCTTGGTCAGGCCTCACCTAGAATACTGTGTCCAGTTCTGGGCCCCACAATACAAAAAGGATATTGACAAATTGGACCATGTCCAGAGGAGGGCAACTAAAATGGTGAAAGGTCTGGAAACCATGCCTTTTGAGGAAAGACTTAGGGAGCTGGGTATGTTTAGCCTGGATAAAAGACGGTTAAGGGGTGACATGATAGCCCTGTTTAAGTATTTGAAGGGGTGTCACATTGAGGATGGAGCAAGCTTGTTTTCTGCTGCTCCAGAGACTAAAGCACAGAGCAATGGATGCAAGCTCCAGGAACAGAGATTCCACCTCAACATTAGGAGGAACATTTTGACAGTAAGAGCTGTTTGGCAGTGGAACACACTCCCTCGGAGCGTGGTGGGGTCTCTTTCCTTTGAGGTCTTTAAACAGAGGCTGGATGGGATGCTTTGATTGTGTATTCCTGCATGGCAGGGGGTTGTACTGGATGGCCCTTGTGGTCTCTTCCAACTCTACAATTCTATGATTCTATGTGACACCCTAAATAATCCGACAAGGTCTGGTGGAACTCACATTTGGAAAGTTTGGCATACAGATGGTTTTCAGCAAGTTTGCTCAACACTCTCTTCACTAACTTGTAGTCCTCTGAATGAATGCGCACGTCATCCAGACAAACCAATACCCCTTTGTATAGGAACACTCTGAGTACATCGTTAATCAAATTCACAATATCCCTGGGACTCAAGCCAGCCCAAAAGGCATCACCAGAAATTCAAATGCCCCCAATTGACAAAAGCAGTTTTCCACTCATCCCCCTCCTTGATTCACACTCTATTGTACGTCTCCCTCAAGTCCAGTTTGGTGAAGATTTTCCCTTTGGCCGAATGAGTCAGTATGTCCTTCAAAGGCAGGGGGTACTGATTTACAACACTAACTGCGTTTAGGTTTCTGAAGTAAATACAGAGTCTGAAAGAGAAATCCCGTTTGCGTCTGAACAACACTGGGGCCCCCAAGGGGGAAGTCGTGGGTCTAATGAAGCCCCGTGCCAAATTCTTGTCTATAAATTCCCTTAGTGCATCTAGTTTGGGCAGAGGCATGGAATAAATCTTGGGCTTAGGCAGCTTGGCATCTGGGACCAGTTCAATAGCACATTCTATGTGGGGGCAAAATGTCACATTCCTTCTCCTTAAAAAACAACTCGCCACTGCTTGTACTCCACCGGCAGATCTGGCACCTCTCCTCGCACCAGAGCCACTACAAACTCTTTGTGGTGTGCATCAAGATTCTGCCCCTCAGTCATGGGGACCCCCCTTTCTTTGGCCAAACCATGTTCCTGTATGCAAGAGGGATCTGTGAAAGACACAATTTCCTTGACCCAGTCTATGGTGGGCTTGTGGAATTTCAGCCAATTTAAACCAACCACTGCCACAGGCACAAGGCCTGTTGCAATCATGAACTGCAGATCTTCCTGGTGATTCCCCATTTTCATTTTTACTGGGGCAGTAATTCATCTTGCGGGGGCCCCCTACATCATTCCTCCGTCCATCTAGGACAGCCATATGGGCTTGTCCAACTTCACTGTATTGACAGTTAGTTTCCTGACTAAGGAGGGGTGGATTAGTACCTATGTACACTCACACTCCACCATTACCATTACCTTATGGGGGACCCTTTACCACTGACCCCTATTCTGGCCTTACTAAAAAAGGGGTTTTGACTCCACTCACCAATGCACTCGGGTACCCTTTGGGGCTAGCCTGCCCTCGGGCGCTTAGTAAGGCGGGCTGGATCCGTTTCTTGCCGGCTCAATGTTGGAAGAGGACCCAGTGTCCCCTGATTCCCAAGAGGACTCCCCAGCCGCATGGCCCGGGAACCAAGGAATGCACCATCGTCTTGGGCTTCAGCTTGAAAGGAGTCTTGGGTGCCGTCTGTTTCCCTTTTGGCTTCTTGACCACCTCCTCAGTAGAACTGCTCCTCGGTTCCTTCTCTGGACATTCCGCTATGCAGTGGCTACCCTTCCCACAGTGTAGACACAAACCCTTTCGCAACCATCGTTTCTTCTCCATCTCGGCTGCCGTGCCACTCGCTGGCTGCGCTGCTTTGGTCTTTCCTGTGGCACCGCTGGGCTTCCCGGTTAGCCCTTGACGTTGCCTGGCCAGTTTCACATTTTGCCTCAGGGCCTCCACCTCCCCAGCCAGCTGAACCCATCCCAGTAGGGTTTCAGGGTTCCCTTGAAACAAGGCCCATTCCAGGATGTCAGTGTGGAGCCCGTCCTGGAAATACTGCACCTCGGTGGCTTCCGTACAGTCAGGGATCTGGCTGGCCAGGCAGTGAAACTCGGTAGCATATTCGGCCACAGACCTTGAGCCTTGGCATAGATGTTGTAGTTCCGTGTGTGCGTGCCTCATTCTCAATGGGTCTTTGAATTGGGCTCGGAGGGCCGTCATGAAGTTGTGGAAACTCCTGAGTTCTGGAGCTCCCATGTCGTAGAGCCCCACCAGCCATTGTGCTGCCTCTCCTTCCAGCTGGTTGGAGACATATTACACCTTCTCAGCCTCCATCTGGAACTCTTCCTCCCAGTGAGACATGAATCCCATCACCTGGCTTAGGACGTATGGCATCTACGCTGCATCTCCATTGAACATGGCCTTCAGGTCTCGGTGCTTGAGGCCATGTGGCTGTTGCCTTGGCTTGACCGGGCCAGAACCTGCTGAGGATGCTGGCCCCTGGGAGCCTGCGGGGCTGGGGCTTCACCTGGAGTGGCAGGGACCCTTGGCCCCGGTACTGGACCAGGCAAACCTCCATCCCCCTGAGGCACTGGCAGTTGGGGGTCTGGATGAACCGGCTGCTGGTCCGCCGGGGGTGCTGGTTGCTGGGGAACCCGTTGTAGGATTTCCACGAGGCTGGTTTGCATCACCTCCATCTGCTGCTTCAGCTGCTGCACCTCTCTCTCCAGCTTTGGGCGAGGCCGTCTCACCCCCGGTTCACAAACGCCGCCAGTCAGAGGTATATCCCACCTCAGTGATCTATGATCATCTCAGCCTTGTTCATCTGCCCAGAGCCAGCTGGCCCTCATGGCCACACCCACCCCACGCACGAGTGTCCCAGAGAAGGGAAGGCTGCCCCCTCCTAGGGCCTGCCTGGCTCCCAACTCAATTAGGTCAAGGGGAGGAAGCAGTCTTCCAGCCCTCCGTCGTTTCCAGCTCAGCCCTCCTGCTGCCAAGTCAGCACCAGCATCTGGCAAGCTGCCCCCCTGGTCGTCTTCCGCGCCCAGGTCCTTCTCCTTCTGGGTTCCAGTCTCTGCACCCTCAGACTTCTCATACATGGGTAGAATATGGAGAATTTGCAGCACTGGCTTACTGTGATGAACTAGACCACACACCCACATTAGCCCAACACAAATTGTTTATTGAGCAAGGAAATGCATATGGTTTCAACTCAAAGCCAGTTCTGACCAGCTTAGCATTAGACAGTAGATAAAAGCAACAGTATAGGCTTTGTTATCCCCCCAGCCTCTGGGAACAGTTACTAGGAGGAAAAGTTACTAGGAGGTAAAGTTACTAGGAGGGCTCACCAGCCCTGGTGGTTGACCTTGAAGCTCATCAGAAGATTTCCATCCCCAGACGTTTAGGCGGGCTGGCTGGAATCCAGTACTGAGGCCCTGGGGGGGGGACTCCAAAGGAAGAGCTCCAAAGAGCTCCAAAGGAAACCAAACTCATGTCAAGGCCTACCCGGGATTCTAGGACTCTAAACCCCAGAATCCAGGGGAGGGTATGACAAAGTCACCCAGAGGCAAAATGCTAAAAGACTTTATTCAGAGGTTGCATGCTAACAGAGAGACATTAGGAAAGAACAACGGAGGCTTGCTCCTCGAGGCTGCATCTCGGTCAAAGACACATCAGGAAGAGAATGCAGGCAGGCTCACCCACCCCCCATTCAGGGGTTACACCTTATATAGTTTAAGAGTCACGTAGGCATAGTTAACCATTTGCTAACCATCAGTCTGTGATACACTCAATCACTAGGATCAGAGGTGCAACTAGCAACTTAACGTGTCTCTCTCTCTCTCTCTCTCTCTGGCTTTTCTTCGCAAACAAAGATTCAGGAAGGACTCACGTAGGGATGTATAAAATACATCAAAGCAAGCTAACATCCAAATGCTTCCTCAAAGCTCCCTTTGAAGATAATTTATTACCTAATTGAGGCAGGAAGGAAGGAGGCGTGGAGTTCCTTTTAGGTTTTGGTGTGCCACCACCTGGGAAGTTCAGGCCTACTACATTTTCCCCTTCTTTATTAAGATACAAATTGTTTAGTTGTTGTTTAAATATAACAACTGATATATTTTTAAAGGAAAGGCTCATGGAGTATTGCAAAACATGGAAATTAAATGCATTGAAGGCATCAACATAAAGGAATAAGAAAAACTAAAACCCTATAAAATAGACAAAGGCAGTCTGAAGTCAGTTTAAATTAGGCAGCCAGTTTAAAAGATCAGGAAATCCTAAGCATACCCAGCTCCCTAAGCTGTTCCTCATAGGGCGTAATGGCTTCCAGACCTCCCACCATCCTTCTCAGTATCTTTCTTGAATTGTTGTGCCCAGAATTGGAAACTGTATTCCAGGTGAGGTCTGACCAAAGCAGAATGGAGTGATACTATTACTTCCCTTGATCTAGATACTACTCCAATAGTCTTTATCCTGTAAGGGCCCCTCCTTCAATTGAACATGGGCCTGTGGACTCTGTACAGTATGGCCCTGAGGCCTCTGTACAGTATGCCTCGGTATTTGAATAGTTGTTGCTTCAAGTGTTTGTGTAATTGTCCCTTCTTCATTATCAGAGAGATGACTACCTCTCCCAAGGTTGGCTCCCTCATTTACTGTTGGCTTATTCTTAACATCAAGATCTTTCTGAGCTGGTCTTTTGTCCAATACTTTGAAGAGTTTCTGAAACTGCATCCTTCTATACTTAGTTGGTTTAGGGTTTTTAATGTTCTTGCTCTTTTTACTCTTCTTCTTGGATGCAGTATTCCTTTTAGAGATTATTTTTCCCACTAGCCTTATTGCAAATCTTAGTGGTAGTAGTGACATTACTCCTATTAATGCAGCCTAGAATCGCATTGGCATTTTTTGCTGCTGCATCACACTGCTAACTCATGTTTAGCTTGTAGTCTACTCTTTCTTTTCTTTGAGGAAATCTACACCATTACGTTAATTGTTAATAAACAAAAAATATTATGTTAGTGCCTATAATATAGTTTTTAAACTAAATTATTGGTGGCAAATTATGTAATACAGTAGGCCCCTCTTATCCACTGGGGATTGGTTCGTGGGGGGGGGCGTGGATTCTGAAAACCATTAATAATAGTGTATGGCATTGAAAATAATAAGACTGCTGGTTTAAAATACCATAGAGTTGCCTTGGAGGGCCTAGAAAACAACTAGGGAGGACACATTTTCTAGGAAGACTCTATGGTAGGTGTGCTGTTTTGTGTCCCATGGATAAAGAATCCATGGATACAGGGGTCCTACTGTAATCTGAACATCCTGTACGGTGAATAGGTTAGGTTACATTGACCTGAGATAAACATATGGGGGCCCCAAAATAAAGCATTGCAGGGGGCCCCAAAATTCCTTAAACCGGCCCTGCCTACAGCTTAAGGATTGGGAGAAATTATGAAGGGATTGCATGTTGGGCATGTTACAAAATAGTACAGCAGAGTTGTGGAGTTAAAAAATAGAGCTTTACTCAGCAGAGTGTAAGACAAAAAAAAAACATGCAAAAACAAAGAATATAGCATCATGGCTAGGCACAAAAACAGTACAGCATAACTTCCTGCATACCTACAGTACTATATCTTCATATAGCAAGGAAAAAACCTTACTTCCCAGCAACAGGCTTCTAACCACCATAGAGAGTAATACACTCTCTATACCCCAAGCAGACTCCCAATGCAGTTATACATACTAAGTGGCTATCAAGTCCACCTGGCCTAATTGGCTGACTGCATCATTAATTACTGGAGCTGGTTTATTATCATGGACTCCACCTGCCACTTTGCTATACCTTCATCCAGTCACAACTTAGTATGCAAACTGGCATACCCTGACATTGCATGCAGAACCTAGGGCTTCAACTGAAACCTTACAGATGTGGTATCTTTGTCATTATGCAGTGGGAAAAATTGGCTATGAATCAAAAACTATCGAGCTATCCACTTCTCCTCCAACCATTCCATCCAATGAATTTCAAAACTCAAAAAGTAATAGTGCAGTGGAGGGGATGGCAGAAGGATGTAAACATGAGCCTGCCATTCTGGCTGATGAATCAGCAGAAATGCTTGCCATATGCCACATGGAAGCTCAAAATCATTTAATCCAACCTGTAACTCAAGAAGGAATGGATGAATCTTGCTAGGATGATGGGAATTGCAGTAAGGATAGTGATTCAGATTGGGAAAATCTAGAGCCCCCAACTCAAAGCATCCAAATTTTGAAATCCCTGTGACCACACCATAAGCTCTAAGTGGTTTGGAAAACCTTAACTAAGGCAAAGCCTTGCTCTAAGAAAGCACAGGCAAAATCAGTTCTCCACAAGACACCAGAGAAAAAGGAAATTACTTTTACAACAGAGTTTAGAGAGGCAAGTGAAGTTTCACAGATGCTTGCCCCAGAAATGGATCACACAGCACCAAAGGTGATCCACTTGTGTGCCACCCCAAAGCAGGTACTGGAATGGCATAGCAGATCCTCAGATGGCACAAGCCAACTCTCTGCCTTGAGCAGAGCAAGCAATGCTTATGAAGCTGAGATAGTGTCACCCAAACAGACTCAAATTTCAGGGAATCTTCCCCTAGAATACACTCCTTCTTGAGTTACAGGTTTGACTAAATGATCTTGAGATTCCATGTGGCATATTGGTTGCTCAGGATCAGTTATGACTGAATAAGGGAAGGTTTCCCATTCTGTTTGTGGCATGGCAGGCATCTCTGTCAATTCATCAGCCAGAATGGCAGGGTCATTTTTACATTCTTCTGCCATCTCCTGCACTGCACTATGATTTTTTGGGTTTTGTAATTCATTGGCTGGAATGAACTGATAAGTTGGAGAAGTGGTTAGCTCTATAGTCTTTGATTCACAGCCAAATTTTTCCACTGCATAACGACAAAGATGCCACATCTGCAGGGTTTCAATTGAAGCCCTAGGTTCTGCATGTAACACCCTTCCTAATTTCTCCCAGTCCTGGAGCTGTAGGGACCCTTTCTGGGGATACCAGGGACATTTTCCCCCAAGTTCAAGGACCAGCCCTTGAACTGCATCACAGGCAGGATGGTGACCTATTCTATGTAAAAGAAATAAAAGTTCCTCTGCATGCTTCTCCTGTTCTCCTGACATGAAAGTGCCCATAACTTACCTGGGGGGATCGGGTTAGGTTATCCAGTGCCACAGCACCCAAAGGGCATGTTGAGGTGAATTGCTAGACCCTCCTGAGCATGAGGGTCAGGAACCACTACAGTACTAGGTCTGTGCAGGTGGCCTCATGCTGAAAGAAATCACTCAGAGATGAAGCGTACAGCAAGCAGGCTTTACTTCACAGAATCACAGATCATAGAGTTGGAAGAGACCACAAGGGCCATCCAGTCCAACCCCCTGCCATGCAGGAATACACAATCAAATCATTCCCAACAGATGGACATCCAGCCTCTGTTTTAAAATTTCCAAAGAAGGAGACTCCACCACACTCCAAGGCAGTGTAGTCCACTTCCGAGTAGCTCTTACCGTCAGGAAGTTCCTCCTAATATTTAGGTGGAATCTCTTTTCTTGTAGTTTGAACCCATTGCTCCATGTACTAGTCTCTGGAGCAGCAGAAAACAACCATGCTCCATCCTCAGTATGACATCCCATCAAATATTTAAACATGGCTATCATGTCCCCTCTCAATCTTCTCTTCTCCAGACTAAACATTCCCAGCTCCCTAAGCTGCTCCTCATAGGGCATGGCTTCCAGACCTCCCACCATCTTGGTTTCCCTACTCTGGACATGTTCCTCCTTTGGACACATTCCAGCTTGTCAATATCCTTCTTGAATAGTGGTGCCCAGAACTGGACATAGTATTCTAGGTGAAGCCTGACCAAAGCAGAATAGAGTGGCACTGCTACTTCCCTTGATCTACACACTACTCCTATTAATGCTGCCTAGAATCGCACTGGCTTTTTTGAGCTGCTACATAATAATAATAATAATAATAATAATAAAATTTATTTATACCCCGCCCCTCTGTTAAAACAATCGGGGCGGCTTACAAAAATTAAAATACAATACAGATAAAATCCCCAAACACCCCCCACCCCATCCTCCCCCATAAAAAATTATTAAACAATTATAAATTAAAACCAACTGATATAAAATCACAATTAAAAACAATAAATACTATAAAATACTATAAATGGCCAGCGTACTAAAAGAAGCCAGGATCCCCTGAGGCTGGGATCTAATTAGGAAAGGCCTGCCGAAAGAGATCCGTCTTTAGTGCTTTTTTAAAGCTACTCAGGGTTGTTATCTGACGGATCTCGTTCGGCAGGTCATTCCACAATTTGGGGGCGATTACCGAAAAGGCCCTCTGGGAGGTTGCAGACAGCCTAGATTTTTGTGGCTGAAGCAAATTCCTCCCAGAGGACCGGAGTGCACGGGGAGGACTGTATGGGAGGAGGCGGTTCCGAAGATAAGTTGGACCCAAGCCATTTAGGGCTTTAAAGGTAATAACCAACACCTTATACTGGGCCCGGAAACTGATAGGCAGCCAGTGGAGAGATCTTAACACTGGAGTTATATGGTCTCTCCGAGATGTTCCCGAGACCACTCTGGCTGCCATATTTTGTACCAACTGAAGTTTCCGGACCAAGCATCAGGGCAGCCCCATGTAGAGCGCATTGCAGAAATCTAGACGAGAGGTTACCAGCGTGTGCACCACAGTCTCGAGGTCCTTTACTTCCAGGAAATGGCGCACCTGGCATATCAGCCGAAGCTGATAACAGGCGCTCCTGATTGTCGCATTCACCTGACTCGTCATCTGAAGTGATGAATCAAGGAGCACCCCCAGACTGCGAACACAGTCCTTAACGGAGAGCGTGACTCCATCCAGGACTGGAGGTTGCAACCCAACTCCTGGTTTTGGGGCCGCTACCGTGAGCACCTCCATTTTGTCTGGATTTAATCTCAATCTGTTTTTCCTCATCCAGCCCATTACTGCTTTAAGACAGTCATTAAGAGGAGAGACACCATTGGAATTCGAGGCCGACGATCGGGACAAAGAGAAATAGATCTGGGTGTCATCAGCGTACTGATAACACCCAGCCCCATAACTCCGAATAATCTCACCCAGCGGCTTCATATAGATGTTAAACAGCATCGGGGACAGGATGGCGCCCTGCGGAACACCACAAGTAAGCTCCTTTCTGCTGGAGCAACTGTCCCCGAGCAACACCCTCTGGGACCTGCCCAAGAGGAAGGACCGGAACCACTGGAGCGCAGTGCCTCCGATTCCTAACCCTCTCAGGTGATCCAAGAGGATGCTATGATCTATCGTATCGAAAGCTGCTGAGATGTCCAAAAGCACCAACAGGGTCACGCTACCCCTGTCGATGCTTAGACGCAGGTCGTCGGTTAAGGCAACCATGGCAGTCTCAACTCCAAATCCTGTCCTAAAGCCAGTTTGAAATGGGTCTAGATAATCGGTTTCATCTAAGACCACTTGGAGTTGAAGCGCAACTGCCCTCTCGATCACTTTGCTCAAGAATGGTAACATAGAAACCGGCCTATAGTTGTTCATGTCCAGGGGGTCAAGGGAAGATTTTTTCAGGAGCGGCCTAACGGCTGCTTCCTTTAAACAAGATGGAACACACCCTTCTCTGAGGGATGCATTGATGATGTCCTTAAGGAACACCATCAAGGCAGTCCCCCCCTGGATGGCCAGCCATGAAGGGCAAGGATCGAGCGGGCAGGTCGTCTTCTTCACCCTACCAAGTAGATTGTCCACATCCTCGGTACTCACGGATTGAAATTCATCCAGTAAACTTACATCAACGGAGTTGCTGGACACCTCGTCAATTGTTTCTGTCAAATTACTGGCATCTAAGTCGGCTCTTATCCGAGAGATTTTATCTGCAAAGAAGTTGTTAAACGCTTCACAGCAGGCTGTTGTTGGGTTAAGCAACGGGTTCTGTGCAGGTATAACCTGCGTCAACTCCCTTACCACCCTAAACAGCTCTGCTGGACGGGACTCTGCAGATGCAATACGTGCAGAGGAGAAGGATCTCTGCACTGCACATATTGCCTCTCGATAGGACCAAAGGAAGTTCCTATGATGAGTCCTGTCGGATAAGAGTCGAGTTTTCCACCAGTTGTGCTCTAGTTGTTGTCCAACCTGCTTCATTTTCCTAAGCTCTGATGTATACCATGGCTTACACTTTGGAGCGGGTTGGAAAGGACGCTTGGGAGCGATCGTGTCGATAGCCTTGGTAAGGTCAGTGTTCCAGGTATTAACCAAAGCTTCGACAGGGTCACCGGTGTTACCAACCATTAACCCCTCCAAGGCTTTCTGGAGTCCTATTGGTTCCATTAGCCTTCGGGGGTGGACCATTCTAATGGGTCCACCACCCCCGGTGGGGTTGGAAGAGACTCTTAGTTCAGTCTTGACCAGGAAATGATCTGTCCATGACAATGCGGTGGTTTTAATAACCTCTGCCCACGGATATTCCTGTTCTGTACTGAAGACCACATTGAGGGTATGACCCGCACAATGTGTGGGCCCAACGACCATTTGGGAGAGGCCCATCATTGTCATGGTTTCCATGAACCCGAGCTGCACCAATCAGATTTGTCAAGCTGGTCTCGAGTGGAATGTTGAAGTCACCCAAAACTAAAAGTCTGGGCAACTCCAACAGCAACTCTGAGACCAGCTGTGTCAGCTCGGTTAGGGAGTCTGCTAGACAACGGGGTGGTCAGTATACTAGCAGAATCTCCAAACTATCTCTGGTCTTCAGGCTAAGGTACATACACTCAAAGTGGACTGTGTTACGGACAGGTATCCTGGTCAAGGTCAGATTGTCCTTATAAACCAGAGCCACTCCGCCCCCCGCCCACTTCCCCTCACCTGCTCACTGACAGAATATCCAGCTGGGAGGGCCTGCGCCCACGTGACAGCGCTATCCTCTCCCAGCCAGGTTTCTGTGAAGCAACCCAGGTTGGCATCCTCATCCAAGAGAAGATCGTAAATAATGTGAGTTTTATTCTCAACCGACCGGGCATTGCAGAGGAGCAAAGTAAGGTTCTGTGGAATGGTTGGTACACTCTCCAATCCATTCCGGGAAACAGGGTGAACTGAAGGTGGGATAGCTAACAAACAGCGATCCCGCCTTCTTTTGTAACATCTGTTCACTCTGTTCCGACCATGCCTCCCTTTCCCCAGCACAACTCCAATTTCCGCCCCCACTCCATTCCTGGCCTCAGCTGAAATTGGAATATTTTCAAGCCATGGATAGTGGAATCCATGGATGGAGAATCTGTGGATACGGAGGAACAACTGTATAAGGGAAGGAAATACTCTTCTCCTCATGATCTTGCGTAGTCTAGTGAGATCATTTCCACATATAGGTTTTGAATTATTTGAATATGACACCTAAACCAAAGGTACTCAGTCACGCACAGGAAAACAACCTCCCCGTCCACAGATTGCGTATTTTAGACACGTAGTTAAAAAACAGAGTAAAGTGAGCCCATCTTTAATCCACAGAATCATCAGCCTCTGTTTTTATTTCTTTATATATTTTATTCTTCTGTTGAATTAAAATCTTTCTCTCCTGGTCCCACATCACAAGGAAGTTGTACAAGTAAAATCAAAAGGAACAGGACAAAACAGTTTAAAAGAATAAAAGTAATCGAAACGAGGAAAACGCATCCAAGGCGACAAGGAGCTCAAAGTGGGCGTGGCCTCTCTTGCCAGGAGCCTGGCTCGGCTTCAGTCAAGTGACGGGAAGCAGAAATCCCGCCCTCATAAAAGATTCAGCCAGGGTCAGCGGGAGGAAAGCGGTGTTGCATCGAAAGGGGTCCGTCGGAAACTGCAGCTCTCTCTTTTTTTTTTTAAACAAAGATGGAGGGGTGAAGAAGGAAAGGGAGCAGCCCGAGGAGGAAGAGGAGGAGGAGGCCGCCGGGTGAGGCGAGGGTTCTCTGGCGGCAGCAGCAGCAGCAGAAGAGCGGAGTCCCCGGGAGGGAGGAAAGACCCGGGTCCCCCCCCCAGAGCAGCGCCCTCCCCTCCCCCCTCCCTGGCCGCCTTTCCCTCCAGCGTCCCCCCAATCTCCCGGCTCCTCCTCCTCCCAACGGGGGGGTCCTCCTCCCGAGTCGCCCCATCCAGGGTCTCCCCCCGCGTGAGAGGTCTCCCTCTGCCTCGGGGCCCCTTCCTTCCCTTCCCGGGGGTCTCCTCTGGCGGGAGGCGGGGAGGGTCTGTGGGGGGCTCCTTATAGGGGGAGGAGGAGCTATTAGTGCCCTCCTGCCCCCCGTCAAAGAGGGCGACCCCCAGGCAGCTGGTCCGGAGGTCCGGGGAGGTGGGGGTCCTGCCTGGGCTCTTCTTCCCTTCGTCTCTCCTGCCAGGGAGCGGAAAGGGGGGGAGGCACTGGGTTGAGGGGATTTTCCACCCCAGGAGCCCAAAGGACCCGCCTTGAAGACTATGCGCCTGAGGGACATTTTCTGTACATGGCAACATGGCACAGACCCCCCTTTCACCCCCCCCCCACTTCTTCCCTCAGATGCTGACTGGACTGGCAATTGAATCCTTGTTCCAGAATTGGTGAAGGACAACGGCCTGCAGGGCCCCTGAGGGGAGGATGGGTGTGAGAGTCCGCTGTCTGTCTCTGGGTTCTGCTTTAGGTAGCTGCATGGCCAGAAGTTGATGGTAAGTTTGCTCTTCTTACAGAGACATCTGGCTTTTTGCTGTAGATAAACACACTTATTTCCATAACGTTCAGGCTTTAGGGTCTTAGATTTTGTAAAGCCTTTATCAAAATAGTAGACAGCCTGTAATAGGGCACTTGCAGCTCCCCCAAGAGGTGAATGGGGTGGGCAGCATTTGCAGTAATAACTATTATTGTTGTTACTACTACTACTACTATGAATCTTGGGAAAGAAAAGAGGCTAGTGTGAGCACCACACTTTGAGGCTCCTGAGAAGCAGATTTTGTGCTAGGCAAACATTTGCTCTGTTCCTGCAAGGCAGCTCTTAGCTGTAGTGGTTACAAGGAGAACCTCCACCTGCTAAAGCAGTGTATCAGAGTAAATGAGTGAGAACTGTTCAGTTATTTTACAACTACTCAATATAAAAGCTGATATAATATGACATACACAATGCAAGATAGTAAATATAGCCTAATATTTCTTGTATCTTGAATACCTTATTTGAGGTACTGAATTTGAATGTAATACTGAATATAGGAGACTTAATAGTCTTCTGTACTAGTCTTCTGCCTTGCCTTGCTTTTTAGTGGACATGATTTCAAGTCTGTTGAAGGTTTAATTGTATTAAATGCTGAATATAAAATATAACATGACAAATATAGCCTATTAAACGTAAATATAATATAGCCTAATACTTGTTGTATTTTTTGAGCTACTGAATAAAATGATAGTATTGGAGTACTGGATATAAATGCCTTCATAGTGTGTTGGACTGTTCTAATTTCTGACTTTTTCATGGATATGATTTGAACTCTGTAGATGATTTAGTTGTATTTTAACTCGCTTATTGGTTTAAGTTTTTAGGAACATCTGTTAACATCTGTTAATTTTCTATAAACCTTGAGTCTCTTTGAGGGTTTGGAGAGAAACAGTATAAATAAATAAATAAATAAAGACAATGATATCATGTATATTTTCAACAAGAGAAAAGGTAGCCTTAAGTTTCGTTAGTATACGTGCTGAGTTGACATCTTAATTTTGAACAACTGGATAATGAATAATTGAAGATTACTTGAACCAATTCAAAGGCTTAATTAAAACAAAGGTCATGGGTTATGGAGAATGGGGCAGTGCTGGAAGGGATCATGGGGGGCTGATGTGGGTGTGGGCTTTGGGTGAGGAATGGATATGAGGTGGTTCAGTTGGAGGCTGAGAGAGGGAAGGTGGGGCTGGGGAACGGAGAGACAGAAATGGTGGCGGGGGGGAGGGAAGGACAATGACACCTTTTCTGACCCGCAAGTAAATAAAGCCTTGTTTGGTGGCTCTGAGGTGGAAAAGCCTCCCCAACTTTCTGGTCTATTTTGCTCATTCACCTGCCTTTCCTTCAGGGACGAGACCTACTTTTTTGCTAGATGTTTCCCCGTTTCTTCTTGCCAATATAGTACTGCACACTCATCTGTAACATGGCGATATCTTGATTCTGCAGAATTTTGGAGCAGAGCCTGTTCAGGGGTTCTTTGCTCTGAAACAGAAGAAGGCAGAGGAAGACCTTGGATCCCATTGGATATTTCATTGGGCATGGATTCAAAGATGGACACACATGACTCAGCTGGAGGAGGAGGAGGAGACTCTGATGGCATTAGTGCTGAGAGCAGTGGGGAATTCTGGGAAAGAACTGTGCAGAAGTTCCTTAGCAGAGACATGACCAACTCAGACATACAGCGTCAGCGCTTCAGGCAGTTCTCCTACCAAGAGGTTGAAGGGCCTCGAGAAATATGCAGACGCCTTCACAATCTCTGCCACCAGTGGCTGAAGCCAAAGGAACAGACCAAAGCTCAGATCCTGGACCTGTTGGTCCTGGAGCAGTTCCTGAGCATCCTTCCCCCGGAGATGGAGAACTGGGTGAGGGAATGTGGGGCAGAAACCTGTTCCCAGGCGGTGGCCCTGGCAGAAGGTTTCCTTCTGAGTCAGGCAGAGAACAAGAAAGAGGAAGAGCAGGTGAGAGCATTTCCTCTTGGTGTCTCTAAAGCTGAGATGGATGGATTGGTTAAATGTATATCCTGCTTTTCTCCCAAGGTGGGACACAGTATGGGGAATAATCAGGACCTATGCCCTCTACTCTTCCCAGCTGCTTAGCCCATACTGCCACCACCCCTATAACCACTGCCAACTCTGTTGCTCTTGTACTCAGATTTAGTGTTGCTAGAAGTTGCTTTGAAAGCAAGGGGTGTGGGGAGCATGGTTCTGGTTTTTCAGTGGACTCTCCATCTCAAAAGCAGAATGATTCTTCCTTAAAACAATGTCCAGGCTTCCTGTGTTCTATGTTTTCAAAAGAAGGTCCAGATATTGCTGCTGCCACTTTTGCACAACAATATGTGATGGTGCAGTGACTCCAGTGTTGCTGTATGTTTCCCAACGGGTTCAGGTGGAATGT
This sequence comes from Gambelia wislizenii, assembly GCA_030847615.1. NCBI lineage: Eukaryota > Metazoa > Chordata > Lepidosauria > Squamata > Crotaphytidae > Gambelia > Gambelia wislizenii. The sequence continues at coordinate 26,139,511 of JAUMIR010000002.1, forward strand.
TCTCAACATCCACACACAAAGGTCTCCCTCTCCCACTCTGAGGTGGTTAGGGATGGTGCAATTGCTAATCTTTTTTTGTGATGCTTGTAAACATAAGTCTCAAACCTCACAAGTCTGTTTTTTCATCATTTTCTAATGTGCCTCACTGAATTTGGAATTCTCATTGCTCTTTTAGGCCAAAAATCTCTGTGTGAAAATGCAGCCTGATCTCCCTTCATCAGTGGATTTTCCATCAGACACTAGACAGAGTCCCCATCAGAGGGAGCTGACGCAGGAGGTTGAGGGAGGTGCTTTCTTGCAAGGTAAGGATGAACCCTGTGTATCTGTGCATCTTCCAGTTGTCTAGTGACTTATTAGCAGCAGCCTTTATTGCAGTTACAAACCGTAAGATAAATCAAAGTCGTTAAAATACAATTAAAATAGAATTACATTACTTATATAAATTTCACCCATAGCAAGTGCCATTGGATCCCCCACATATGACTTGGCCAAGTTTCTGGCCACACAATTACAAAATCACATAGGACAAACCCCTCTCTACATCAAACTCAGCTCACTTCATAGGAAAAATCAACAACATCGAACTGAAAGCTGGAGACAGACTGATCAGCTTTGATGTCTCTTTGTTCACCAAAGCCCCCATAACGAACAGTATGACGCTCATCCAACAAATATTTCCAGAAGACATCAAAGCCCTGTTCAAACATTACCTCACCACAAGCTACTTCCAGTGGGATAACAAATTCTACGAACAGATAGATGGGGTAGCCATGGGCAGCCCTCTGAGCCCTGTGATAGCAAACATTTGCATGGAACATTTTGAAAAGCAAGCCCTTGAAACAGCACCAAAAAAGCCCACAACATGGTTCTGATATGTGGATGACACTTTCACCATTTGGAGCCATGGAGAAGAAGATTTGGTCTCATTTCTGAACTACCTGAACAGCATCCACCCAAATAGCCAATTCATGATGGAAAAAGAAAAGGAAGGAACATTGCCATTCTTGGATGCCCTAGTCATCCGCAAACCAAACCAATGGTTGGGCCACAAGGTATACAGAAAACCCACACACAGAGACATATACCTACACAAGAACTCCAGTCATCACCCAGACAAAAAAGAAGCACAATAAAAACTGTTAGATCACAAAAAAAAGGATCTGCGAACCCTACTACCTGGAGGACGAACGGAGGCACCTGAACTGGGCCCTACAGGCTAATGGTTACTCCAGATCAGACATTACAAGAGCAGCCAGACCCAGAAAAAAACCACAGGAATGAAGAAAAACAGCCACTCAAAGGGAAGGTATTTTTTACCATACATCATAGGAGTCACAGACAGAATAGGGAAACTGATGAGGAAACACAACCTCCAAACAATCTGTCGACCAACCAAGAAAATCCAAGAAATGCTCTGCTCTGCGAAGGACGAAAAAGACCCTCTCACAACTGCAGTTTACCACATGCCATGCACCCAGGGCTGGTTTAAGGAATTTGGGCCCCTCCTGCAATGGTTTGTTTTGGGGGCCGCCTGTTTATCCCAGTGTCCGGGAAAGCTATATACCAGACCCCTCCCCCTCAGACTCTGCATTTTTTAAAAAAATTAATTGCTGCTAAACTATTTTCAAGAGGTAAGAAGTACTTCAGAGGAAAGATATGCTCCTCTTTTAGCCAGTTTGCAGGAAGGGTGTGATGTTGTTCCTTCTGCAAACTGCAAACCTGCCCCTTTATAAATAAATGAGCTCCTCTGCACCTTAATAATTATTGAAAGGCAAGCGCACACACACAAGCAGAATGAGGTTTTAGTGCCATTTAGAAACCCGAAGCACCCACAGCACCCATAACCACAAAGGGCCCCTGTTGTTCTTGTCTTTGGGTTTCCTAGATGAGTAATTTCCCAGGTTTTTATTAATGGCCACACTGCATGTAAGGCCACATGTTGAACAAATTATTAAATATTGCCAGTTATTACTATAGACGTTACTATAGATATGGGGCTGGGGGTGTCAGGGTAGGTAACAAAACTGAATAACAAATTGACTCATCATTAGATCAAGGGACATAATAGTACCACTGTATTCTGCTTTGGTCAGACCTCATCTGGAATACTGTGTCCAGTTCTTGGCACCACAATTGAGGAAGGATATTGACAAGCTGGAACATGTCCAGAGGAGGGCTGGAACGTGTCCAGAGGAGGGCAACCAAAATGGTGGGAGGACTGGAAGCCATGATTCCTTATGAGGAGTGGCTTAGGGAACTAAGCATGTTTAGCCTGGAGAAGAGAAGGTTGAGAGGGGACATGATGGCCATGTTTAAATATTTGAAGGGATGTCATACTGAGGATGGGGCAAGCTTGTTTTCTGCTGCTACAGAGTCTAGGACACGGAGCAATGGGTTCAAACTCCAGGAAAAGAGAGTCGACTTAAACATTAGGAAGAACTTCCTGACAGTAAGAGCTTCTTCAGAAGTGGAATGCACATCTGTCTGGGAGTGTGGTGGAGTCTCCTTCTATGGAGGTTTTTCAACAGAGGCTGGGTGGCCATCTCTTGGGAATGATTTGATTGTGTATTCCTGCAGAGCAGGGGGTTGGACTGGATGGCCCTTGTGGTCTCTTCCAACTCTATGATACTATGATTAAGATAGGATGGAAAGGATGAGGAGGACAAAAATTAAGTAACCACAACATGAGAGTGTTTTGCCACTGTAATGATTACGTCTCCATGTGTTCAGAGAAAAAAATGTTTCTGATTATCTGTATATTAAATGAGAAATATAATTAAATGCACTGAGTCTGATGCAATCAAAAGGTGTTGACATGGTAAGAGAAACTGAAACATTTACAGCTTTTACCTAAAGACTATGATGTGTGTGAGTTCTGTGTTCATTTTTCCAACTTTGCAAAACAGTCTAGAACATGTCCACTTCATGCTACAGTGCTATATAGTGCAGCTGATTTTGCTTTAGGTATATGCTGCAAGTAATAATACATATGTTAGCTCATGAAGCAAACTAGCCACTGGCTAATTAAGCAGAGGAACATACCACTTATGGAGGAATTATATCACCACTACTCAATTAATTTACTGTCCTGAATAAACACCCACAACTCATGTTTATTTTTGGAGTACATGGGGTTGGCATAAGTAAAAAGGCAACTTGAAAGCACATGTGCACACACACACAAATCCCAGTGAGTTTTATCTCCCATCTCTCATTCTCTGTGTCTCAGAGTAAGTGGTCTCTCTCTCTCTCTCTCTCTCTCTCTTCCTCCCAACTCATGCAGGGACTGTCTCCAAACTACAGTATCAGTATTAGGCAGGCACCTTCTCAGTGCTCCCCCAAGTTAGTCACTACCAAGCTTTTCTCTGCAAGCAACAATGCAGGGAGAAAAATCCAGCAGCCACTCAGTCTCTGACTCCAGCAACAAGTTAAATAACCACCCCACCGTGCATGGCAGCCCCCCCAAGGTACCTCCGTCCTCACAGCAATGCAGGCGCCGTCTCCAAAATACAGTCTGCAAATTCCAACTTAGTCAGTAGGAAGAGCAACCTTGTCTCCGTCTCCAACAACAGCCTCCAGGTCAGTGCTACCGCCAGGCCCCCGCCTGAGGAGGGAGTGGGGGGGCGGCTTGCAAAGCAGTGGCTCCTCCTGGCTGTTTCCTTCCTCAGACAAGGAGATAGGAGACAGCAGGAGGTTAGGGCCCCCCCTTTGGCCCATTGATCTTGGGCCCCCCCGCCAATGCGGATTTGGCAAAATGGTTAAACCGGCCCTGCATGCACCTGTGGACAAGTTTACATAGGGACCACTAAAAGCAGCATGCAAACATGAATCAAGGGACATGAGAGAGACTGCAGACTGGGCCAGCCAGAAAAATCAGCAGTAGCAGAACATGTTATAAACCAACCTGGACACAAAATGTTATTTAAAAACACAGAAATTCTGGACCAGGCCAACAACTATCACGTCAGAATGCACAGAGAAGCTATTGAAATCCACAAACACCTGGGCAACTTCAACTGGAAAGAAAAAACCCTGAAAGTAAAGTTCAACTACCAGTCCTGAAAAACACCAAAATCAAAACTCAACTCCAGACCTCCTCTTCCCAAAGAAAGATACAACCCATTTTTCTCAAGGTCCAAGACACACTGCAGGTTTATCTTTCCTTTCTCATACAAACCATTACACTCCCCTTCACCTTTTGGCAGAAAGCACTAGTTATCACAAACGTTACAAAGAAAATACTATTAACAGCAAGGTTATATGAAAAAGGGTACATGAAAAATACTTAAAATGACAGGAACAGGTCATGCCCAAGACCAGTCCTGACAGTATTAGCTGAGTATTTAAAGACTGTGTTAAGGAGGCTCCAGGCAGACTTGGCTTTAGGACAGCCAGTTGTAGCTCAGGAAGTGTTGGGAAGGGGGGCGGCAGATAATCAGAAATGATCAAAAGCAGGGATGAATGTGTGAGGGAATTCAGACAGGGTTTGAAGTTGGCGCTGATAGTGAGATGGGGTTTTGATCTCAGAGAGAGAGGTTTGAATCCCAGAATCTCAGCTTCTGGGTGGAATATGCAAGGAGGATTAGTGTCTGGTTGGCTAATGGTTGGCTAATGGTCCATTGTCTGATGGAAATCCCCATCCCTGGGTGGAGTTCATTTGCAAGTGTTAAGTTTTGATTTTAATCCTCTTTGTATATCTCCACCCAGAAACTAGCCATTCGAATACACAAATGTACATATCGTCCCCAACAGGGGTTCACAGCATATAGACCCACACACCCCTACCCAACCATTCTCTGAACATGCCAGCCACAGATGCAGGCGAAACGTCTGAAATAAACTGTTCCAGAACACAGCCTCACAGCCTGGAAAAAACCAAGGAAAATCTATAGAGAGAGTTTTTTGGATCTGAACGTTAAGGGAGATCTACCCAATGACACTGAGGAGGCAAAAGAATAGATCATTAGAGTTTATGATATCTTCTTATTGTATTGAATAAACCCACTTCTGATGTTGTTTTAAATCTGTCTCTGGCTGGCTATCGAGCCTGAATTGGAGTTAGGCTATGCATACCACAACTAAAAAACCCCACACAGTTACACAAGCACAAGTGTGCATCCAAAGGGGTTGCCCTGAGGCCCAGCAACCTAATCCACAAAAGGGGGAACAAAGGCAGAGTGAGTGGTAGGATGCCTGGGGGCCTGGGTTTTGGGGACCAGGCTGGGTCAAGGGACATGTCACATTGTGTGATCAGCTTCCCCCCTCCTTGATTTCTCCCACAGAGTCTGGAATGATGCCACCAACAAGTGCTGAGTTGCCTCTTCCTCTTTGCGAAGGAGTGGAACCAGTTCAGGTAAGGAGAAGGAGTCCTGAGAGAAGAAGACTGGAGCAGCCTGAGTGTCATAGAGTCATAGTTGGAAGAGCCCACAGGGGCCATCCAGTCCAACCCCCTGCCATGCAGGAATAAACAATCAAAGCATTCCCGACAGATGGCCATCCTGCCTCTGATTAAAAACCTCCAACGAAGGAGACTCTACCACACTCCACTCTTAATGTCAGGAAGTTCTTCCTAATGTTTAGGTGAGATCTCTGTTCCTGTAGCTTGAGTCCCTTTTCTGTGTCCTAGTCTCTGGAGCAGCAGAAAACAAGCTTGATCCATCCTCTGTCTGAAAATCCATCAAATATTGAAATATGGCTATCATGTCACCTCTTCACCTTCTCTTCTCCAAGGTAAACATACCCAGCTCCCTAAGCTGCTCTTCATAGGGCATAGCTTCCTATGTCCTGGGCTCATCTCTCTGGTAGCACTAGCAGAAAATTCAGTTTCAATTTGCTTTGAATTTTTAAAAATGACCAAAGTCCATCCATGTCTTCATATCTTTAAAATATGGAAGATAGCTAAACTTGACTGTTCATCCATCCTGGCCCAGGGATTTGAGCACATAGCTTTTAAAAGGCTAGGTTGTAATCCCTGTGTGTCTGGCCAATTTAGTCCTGATTTAGTTAAAACAAAAACTAATAAGCACATGCGCACAACTCTAGCACAAGAAATAGAAAAATCCAAAACATTGTTTAGGTGGAATGGGCCTTATACAATCAATCATCAAATGTCTGCTGAATCAGAGAAGACTTTCCTTGTCTGCACAGAGAAGGTAAGGAGGGTGGTAGTCTTAACTTCTCTGGGAAGGGAGCTTCAGAGCTTTGGAGCAGCCACTGAGAAGGCCCTCTCCCATGTTTCCTCCAGATGTACCTGCGAGGATGGTGGGAGTGAGAAAAGAGCCCCCAAGTAGATCTCAAAGCATGGGCAGGTTCATATGGAAGAATATTGGCCTTCAAGTAACTTGGATCTGAGCTGCATAGTGCTTTATAGGTCAAAGCAAGGGAGCTGTGTCTGCTCTGTTAGCAATCTGGCTGTAGCTCTTTGGACCAGTTGAAGTTTCCAAACTCTCTTCAAAGGCAGACCCATGTGGACTATGTTACAGTAATCCACCCAGAATGCAACTAAGGTATGTTTTAATTAACAGGCATGGTTCCCACTGTGACCAACCAGAAGCTTCTAGGAAGCTTACAAGCCAGGCCTGGAAGCCATGGCCTTTCCTCCTCTTCTACTCCAGTAGCTGGTATTCCAAGGTGTGGTGCCTCAGCTAATGGTCCTATCAAACAGCCAGCTTGAGTATTTAAATCTTACTGTGTAAGGCTTCTTGCACATTGTTCCTTGATAGCCTTTATTGAGCTGAAAATGTTTTTCCTCTAGTGCCTAGTGGCCTTTGAGGACGTGGCTGTCCATTTCTCCCCGGAGGAGTGGATTCTTCTGGATCCTGATCAGAGAGCCCTGCATGCTGAGACCATGGAAGAGACTTATCGGATCGTGGCCTCTCTTGGTAAACTTTGCTCCCTGACTGATGAGAATTACTGTTCAAAAAGTCAAGAATCACAAGACACCATAAAAGTTTCTGAGTGGGACCCAACTATAGCTATGAGGGCTCCCTCCCTTGCACGTCGCAGTGGTGAAAGCACAGTTGGGTGGGTAAATGAGAGGAACCAAGAGATCATTTCTCTCTCTTGCAGCTCAGCCTCTTCTCCCTGCTACGGTTTGTATAAATTAAGTAGGAGTTAAATTAAGGAGGAGTTAGTTGATCAATTAAATGAATTTCACAAATCTAGGATATAAACACTATGTAAGTAGCTAAAACAATGTCTCCCATGAGACATTTCAATAACTTTCATAGAAAAAAACAGCAAGGAGTTTAAGTCTTTGGTTTAAGAATTCAGGCTTCTAACTGGTGTTGCTGTATAAGCTGTCTCTCATGACAAGGCCATTTTATTCTCCGTACCCAGCCACTCCCCTAGGACTTTGGTTCTTCCAGCCTGATGTCTTTTCACCTTACATGAGCCTTCAGCAGCCATATACTTTCTTTACTCCTTCTGTGCTTGTTCTGCTGATTCGGTTTTGTCCAGACTCTTCATTTCTAACTTTCCCCAGATTTCAACCAGCTTTCCCTTTGTATCAGCCACAAAGGTTTCCCTCTTATTCCAAATTATTATTTTAAAGGGGAAGCTTCATTTATATGTAAATCTAGCTTTCCTTAGTAAATTTGCCAAATGCTCCAGTGCATTTTCCTCCTTGATAAACTTCCATCATTTTTTCCCTTTATATACCAATTTCCTATTGTTACTTAAAACGTTTATATGTTTATGATTTCTTGGGATATCTGGAAGATCTTAATACTATATCTCAAGGGTGGTATTACTGATATCTGGGACCCAGGATCCAATGGTATTCTGTATTTGCACTGAATCCATCTTGATCTGGTGGTTTTTAATTTCATCAAATGTTATCAAGGAGTATGAGGATTTTAGATCCTTTCCTTTCTCTTTTTAGTTGAACTATCTCATTTATTGTCTATAATAGTTTGTTTCCTTCACTTTCAACAGATTTGTCAGTTTTTTCAATCTTTGTGCCATAATATTTACAGCACTTGGTTTGTGTTAGATGAATAATAGTACCCTAAGGTAACATACTGTTCTGCTCTCTTTGACTGGGAGAGAACTCTGAGAAGGTCCCAAACAAGGCATGAAAGCAGCTTGTCATCAAGTTTTTATATTCAGGTGTATTAAGGGGTTCCGTTGACCTGTCATGACAGTTGTTGGTGTTTGCATGTTGTATCTGAGATGAGAGCACTATAGCATGTCATCCTAAGCTAAATTCAGTATCATGATGTAGGCATATGGACATGTCAACAATATTTCTTCTTTTATCCCATGACATGATCATTTCAATTTTAGGATCATTTCCATTCAGTCCCTTTCCCACTCCCTGAGAGCCTTTCCACTCACACTTGAGGAATGACTATTTTCTATTGTTCGTCCCCGCAGATATCTGGAGTACGAGAAATGTATACGCCAAGTATGGGAAGTGTTTTGGGCAAGATTGGGAGATTAACAAACTCCAGAAAACACACACAGAAGAGGAATGTTCTACCAGAAAGAAACCCTTCCAGTGCAACATATGTGGGATATGTTTTCCCCAAAATATGGCACTTATGCTTCACAAGAGGCTCTGTGCTAGAATGAATAGATTTAGATGCAAAGTCTCAAGCAAAGGTTTTTCTTACAGATTGCACCATTTGATCCATGAAGGAGTCCACACAGGAGGGAAAACATACAAATGCCAGGAGTGTGGGGAACACTTTGTTGGCAGAACAGAATTCGTGATTCATCAGAGAGTCCACACAGGAGAACAACCATACAAATGTCAGAAGTGTGGGAAATGTTTTACTCAGCATGCCTATCTTGTCAGCCACCAGAGACTTCACACAGGAGAGAAACCATACAAGTGCCAGGAGTGTGGGAAATGTTTTACTCGGGATGCATATCTTGTCAGCCACCAAAACATCCACACAGGAGAGAAACCATACAAATGCCAGGAGTGTGGGAACTGTTTTCCTACAAGATCGAGACTTGTGATGCACCAAAGATGCCACACAGGAGAGAAACAATACACATGTCCAAAGTGTGGAAAATGTTTTCCTACAAGTTCCAGCCTTGTGAAACACAAGAGATTCCATGCAGAAGAAAAGCTATATAAGTGTGAAGAATGTGGGAAATGTTTTACTCGGAAGAGAAATCTTCTCCACCACCAAATATTCCACACAGGAGAGAAACCGTACAAATGCCAGGAGTGTGGGAAATGTTTTACTCGGAATGCAAATCTTATCCGCCACCAAAAATTCCACACAGGAGAGAAACCATACAAATGCCAGGAGTGTGGGAAGTGTTTTGCCGAGAGGTCCAACCTTGTAATGCACAAGAGACGTCACACAGGAGAGAAACCATACATGTGCCACGAGTGTGGAAAGTGTTTTGCCAACAGGTCCTACCTTGTGAAACACCAGAGACTTCACACAGGAGAGAAGCCTTATGAATGTCAGCAGTGTGGTAAGTGTTTTACTCAGAATTCATCACTTTTCCACCACCAGAGACTCCACACAGGAGAGAAACCATACAAATGCCAGGAATGTGGAGAATGTTTTGCTGATAGTACACACTTAGTGAGTCACCGCAGAGTCCACACAGGAGAGGAACCATACAAGTGCCAGGAGTGTGGGAAATGTTTTACTCAGAATGCAAGCCTTGTAAGGCACCAAAGAGTCCACACAGGAGAGAAACCATACAAATGCCAGGAGTGTGGGAAATGTTTTGCTCAGAATTCACACCTTGCTCGCCACCAGATACTCCACACCGGTGAGAAAGCATAGAACTGTCAGGAGCGTGGGAAATGTTTTGCTCAAAGTTTACATTTTTTTAGCCATACAGTAGTAGTAGTAGTAATAGTGAATCATCATCGTCATCCTGCCTTTTTCACAATTCAAAATTCAAAGCAACATACAACAAACGAAGAGTGTTGGAAAAATTGTGTTTGGAAGTCAGGACTTTAATCCATCAACGACTCTACACAGGAATAAAACCATACAAATGCCAGGAGTGGGGAATGTTTTTCTTGAAATTCAGCCCTTCTTAGGCATCAAAATCCACACAGCAGAGAAACCATACAAATGCCAGGTTTGTGGGAAATGTTTTGTTCACAGTTCTTACCTTGTGCTCCACCAGACACTCCACACAGGAGAGAAACCATACAAAGGTCTGGAATGTGGAAAATGACACTTTACACAGGACAGAAACCATACAAATGCTAGGAGCATGGAATACTACAAGTTCAAATCTTATCCACTGGAGTATTCTCACAGCAGAGAAACCACACAGGAATGGCAGAAAGAAGTTTCCAGATTTTTTTGGTAGGCAAGAAGACACTGTATGATGCTAAGGAAAGAGGCAGTTTTAGAGTCCCTTATATTACATTGTATTATGAGGCTTGTTGTTTAATATGGTTGAAGGAAAGATGAGAGACTTTTGGAACCTGAAAGTCATGATTTAAGATTTGTGTGACATGTTTATGTTTGGTTATGATAAGATTAAAGCACATGCTGAATTTAAAAATCATTGCATTAGAAAGGCTCTTCTATGAGTTTGTTATAAATATAAGCAAATACTTTTTCCTAAGAGAGTGTTACCCACCTCATCACAGGAACTTTTTTAAAAAGGAAAGACTGTGCTAAAAATTGGGAGGTGGTTGTTTTATGATGATCTTTTATACTTTGAGCAAACAGCTGGAAGTTTAAATCAAGAGAGATGCTTCATAAGGCAGGCAAAGATGTTAACTGGTTTGCTGATATGCAACTTAATGACATATTTACTCAAGATAAGAGAAGTGCATCAACAGAGATTTGAGAAAATGAATCTTATTTAGAGTTGTATAAAGAACATGAATGTGTAATTTAAAAAGTGTATAAATGGCTTTTGAAACTAGGCACAAAAGTTGAAGCTGTAAAAGAACAAGATAAGGTGGGTCTAAAATTCTGGCTATAATGTTCAAATAGATGTATGGGGAAAATGTGGTCCAAAGATATAAAATTTATGTTGTGCAGAAGTTTAAAAGAAAATGTGTATAAAAAAGTATAGATGGTACCTAACCCCAAATAAGTTGTCAAAAGTGTCCAAGCATGTTTCAAACCAATGTTGGGGATGTCAAAATAAGAAAGTTTCTTTTTTCATATGCAGTGGTCTAGTAAGAAGGCAGAAAGTTATTGGTCTAAGATTCATATGTTAATTCAAAAAATATTTAAAGATAGATTTTGTAATGTTGCCAGAACTGTTTCTGCTGCACATTATGGATAAAGAACTAGATTAAATAGCAGGCTTGGATTACGTCTTTGTTCCATGATAACAGCAGCAAGAACAGTGTTTGCCCAAACTTGGAAACAGACTGAAGCACTCATATTGAAAAAATGGATTGTTAAGGTTGTCCAAATGCCCAAAATAAGGTAAGCTCTAAAGGATAAGCTAATTAGAGATTTTTTTGAAAGATTGGAAACGTTTATGGACTTTTTTCTTTTTTCCCTTTTCTCTCTTTTTCGTCTTGTTGTTTATTTTCTGAATGTTTTCTCTGAATGTATATCATTTTGATTCTGATTGTTAATTAGATAGTCAGTGTTAAATTGGGGAGAGAAGAAACAAAATCCACACAGGAGCGAAACCATACTAATGCCAGGAGCATAGAAAATGTTTTGCTTATAGTTCAAATCTTGTAATACATGAGAAAACCCACGCAAGAGAGACACTGTACCAATGCCAGGAGTGTAGGAATTTTTTTCTTGGAATGTATAACTTGTGTTTTTAAAATATTTTTATTGAAGATGTTCAAGAACAAGGAAATGAGTAATAAATCTCCCACGATATATGAACATATCTGCAGGTCACCCACCTCACCAGCCAAAGCCAGGGCAGCCCAGATATACAGGTGGCTGATAGATGACACTTTTGGGGAGCAATATTTATTATAAACCAACTTGGGAAAGCGAACTAAACTCAATTCATAAGACAGATTGGCTAAAACTTAGGGCATTGCCAGTTTTTAAACTCTGCTCTATTGCCTTAAACGAAACATCCTTGAAGCTACTTTATAAATGACATCTCACACCAATACAACTGATCAGGATGACCAAAACCGCCTTCCCCGTATGCTGGAGAGGCTGTACCCACCTGGGTATATTTGTACACATGTGGCTTGAATGCCTGAGCATCTGGATGTTTTGGTCCTCAACACTCAACATTATCAGCAAAATCACCACTCAGGCCATAAACCCCGCTCCAGAACTACTTTTGCTATCACTGTTCACCGATTCTAATAATAATTTAATACATAAGAATATTATTGTCTTCCTACTTGCCATCTCCCAAATACTGATTGCTAAAAATTGGAAAAATGAAATGCTCAATATGAGTGCCTGGTGGAATAAGTTCTGGGACCTATGGTTTATGGAGATCTCTCCGCCAATATTCGGAAGTTGACCGCTGGCGATGCTGCTGACACCTTCATCGAACAATGGTTCCCTATAGTTACATATCTTTCCAAAACCGGATCTACAGCACAACCTCTGCCACATCACAGTAGGATGTGGAACAATGTTTTCTCTGTCCCATCTCAATGAAATCGCATGTCTGGACTGAAGTACTGTGGTCTGGTTATATGTCCAACTTCACATCCCTTCTTTGACTTGTATTTTATTTTTGGTTAGGTTAATATTGATATCATAAGATTTCTGTAACAAACTGACACTTATTCATGTTTATTTTTATTAATAAAAACTTTATTTTAAAAAAAAGAGATGGAGCCAGGAGGAGAAGAGAGCAGATAGTGCTCTGAAGAGGGTGCGTGAGGCAACCTCATTGGCAATCAGGGCAGCTTCAGCCATCTCTGTACTCTCCAGGGTGGCTTTCCTATGGTCTAAAGAGCTTGCTGACCTGATCCCTAGGGGAGACACAAAACTTAAACAGGGCATCAATAAACTAATGAAGATGGCAGCCTTCTCAGCGGATGCTAGCCTGGACATCATGCAGTTTAGTGCGAGGTCCCAGGCAGCATCTGTCCCAGTCAGGAGACAAATCTGGCTGAGGTCCTGGCAGGTTGATAAGAGGTCCAAACAGAACCTGGTCTTCTCCCCCTTCTCAGGGGAGAATCTATTCAGGGAGGCACTGGAGTTTATTCTAGTAGAAAAGGACAAGAAGAAGGGCCTCCAGACCATACTGAAGAAAAGAGGACAGGAGGCCTTTTTGTAGGGGGGTATATAGTGCATTTGGAAGACTTCACAAAAGAGTCTGGAGCAATAAACACCTGAGGCAAAGCACAAAAACCAGTGTGTATAGAGCCATCGTACTGTCTATCCTCCTTTATGGATCTGAAACATGGGTCACCTATCGCCACCACCTACGACTCCTCGAGCGCTTTCATCAGCGCTGTCTACGCACAATCCTAAATATACACTGGACTGACTATGTGACGAATGTTGCTGTCCTTGAGCAAGCAGGGATCACCAGCATTGAGGCCATGATATTGAGAACACAGCTGCGCTGGGCAGGGCACGTTTCTAGGATGGAGGACCATCGCCTCCCAAAAATACTACTCTATGGTGAACTTGCCACGGGTCAGCGTAAGAGGGGTGCTCCAAAAAAGCGATACAAAGACTCCCTGAAACAACATCTCAGGCTCGGCCAAATTGATCACCAACAGTGGTCCGCCCTGGCCTCACATCGGGAGGTATGGAGACGCACTATCCACAATGCTGCAGCCTTATTTGAGAACTCACGACGAACAAGTCTTGAAGAGAAACGACAACGCAGAAAGAATCACAACCCAAAAACATCGCCCAAGGAGACCTTCTGCTGTGCTTTTTGCAACCGGACTTGTTTATCTCGGATTGGCCTTTTTAGTCATCAGCGCGCTTGCAGGAAGCGCGGGATGAGTCCTTCCTGAATCTTCGTTTGCGAAGAAAAGCCAGAGAGAGAGAGTTGAGTCTAAAATTAAAAATTCCAGGGATCTAGCCCTTTTAAAAATAAAAATATCTTCTTTAAAAGTAAAAACCATTCTTTCAAAGTAAGGAGAGTAAAGGCATAGGAATTCAGACACAGCTCAATTAACATTTAAATGTGTGGTCTGATCACCCAATCAATTAGACTCATTAAATAACAAAGACGTCAGTTTAAAAATGCATTTCCAAAGTTTACTGAAGGTATATCAATCAATCTACATATTAAAACAAATGTAAAGGTCCTTAACTAACTAAGAGGATTTAGGGTAGGAAAAACTCCCCCAGCCTTAAGTGATGTGGGCTACATGGTGACGGGTAAAAACAAGACTCAAAGACTGAAAGATGGCGAGAGAACCATTACGGAAGAAAATTTAATAAAGAAAAGCTTTCATGATTTCTATTCTAAATTATACAAAGAGGTCCCTACTGTTACAGGAAATATTGAGGAAATAAATAAATATTTGGAAAAGCAAAAAATAAGAAAACTAACAGAAGCACAGAAAGAAATATTAAATAAGGACTTCACGATGATGGAAGTAGTAGAAGCGATTAATAAAATGAAATCAGATACAGCCCCAGGTCCGGATGGTTTCTCTACAGTGTATTATAAAAAACTAGGGGAAGTCCTGCATGTACCGTTACTGAAAACATTCAAAGCTATAAAACGAGAGGGACTACGAGATTCCTGGAAGGAGGCTTATATTACAGTCTTACCAAAGGAAGGAAAAGATAGGCGGGATATAAAAAATTACGTTCCTATCTCATTATTAAATCTCGATTATAAAATCTGCCATAATCCTGGCACAAAGATTTAAAAGTGTTTTAGCCCAAATTCTCCATGAAGACCAGAACGGATTTTTACCAAATAGATATTTACAAAACAATCTAAGGACGATAATAGATATTATAGAATACTACAAAAGACATAATGAGAAACAACTGGCGATGATCTTCCTAGACGCTGAGAAAGTGTTTGACAATGTGAGGTGGACATTCTTAAAAGCAGTGTTAGATAAAATGAACATAGGAAACAATTTTAAAATTTGGATAGATGAAATATACAAAGATCAAACAGCCCGAATGTTGATAAACAGCGAAAAAACAGACCAAATAAGAATAGTGAAAGGAATGAGGCAAGGCTGCCCTCTATCGCCATTGCTGTTTATAACAGTAATAGAAGTGATTAACAACAATGTAAGAACGAATGAAAAGATTAGAGGAACAAGAACAAGAAACAAAGGGCATGAGTTTAAAATAAAATTGTACGCCGACAACATTGTCATAATACTGGAAGAACCAGAGGACCAACTGGAAGAATTACTAACAATACTAGAAGATACTAGAAGATTTTTCACGGGTCTCTGGGTTTAAATAAACAGGGATAAAATGGCTGTCCTAACAAAAAATATGAGAAAACAGGACGAAGACAAATTAAGCAAAGAAACCGGATTTAGAATCGAGAAAAAAATAAAATATTTTTAAAATTATTATTATTTTTATTATTTCACATATATCTACATTAAAGATTCAAATGGGAAAGAAGCAAACAAATTTCCTTCATTACTTTCTTCATCAATTATGTACATAATAATTATAACAATCAATTTGAATAGAATAAAAAAAAATTACTTCCTTTGTACAAAACAACTCAAAGGATTTATTTAACTATATATATTTACTGTCTTCCTCTTATACAAAAATAAGGTGTGATCTTTCTACTTCTATCTTCTCTATACGTTTATTTATGATAATTCCCTCTCATCCCTTCCATCTGCCTTTCATTCTTTAATCTTCCTTCTCTTCCTTGTTTCCTAACTCTTTATTCTATTTCTCATCATTTTTTTTCCATAGTTACACTTGTGTTGTTTTTCAGACCTACATCTCAATATCTCTATCCGCATTCCACCTTTGCCTGCAGTAATTGATTACCGGTAGCCATTCTATCTCTGTTTTTTCCACCACATCTTGGTTTAATATTCGGGTTAATTTATCATTTTCTTTCATTATTAATATCTTATTCAGCCAGTTTTCTATCAATGGTTCTTCTTTGCTTTTCCATTGTGCCGCGATGATCATGTGTGCCGCTGTACATAAATATAATAATACTCGCCAGTATTTCTTCTCCATCCTTCTTGTTAGTGTTATGGTGATGTTTAGTAGGTAGAGCTTCAGGCTTAATTCAAATTCAATATTAAATATTTTTTGAATTATCTTGTGTACTTCCAGCCAGAATTTATGTATGATAGGACAGGTCCACCACATGTGTTTAAGCATTCCCGCCTCTTTTCCACATTTCCAGTATCCTTTCTCTTGTTTACCATACATTTTGCTTAATCTGGAAGGTGTTAAGTACCATCTGTTGCTTATTTTAAAGTAGTTTTCCTTCAAGTCCTGACATGCTGTAAACTTTTTCGTTTTTTTCCATGCCCCTCCCCATTCTTCCAGTTGAATATCTTCTCTGACATCTTTGGCCCATTTTATCATTGCCTCCCTTATCACTTCAGTTTCAAGCTGCCTAGAGATGAAAATGTTGTATAATCTCGCTATCTTCTTTCTCTTATCATCCCATATGATCTTTTCAAATTCCATCTCTTCTTTTGTAAAGCCAAATTCCTCCATATCTTTTTTAAACCTGCTATATACTTGTTGATATGAGAACCAGTTAAACTGCCATCCCTCATGTTGTAATTCCTCGTTTTTATTCCTAAAATTCCGTCTTTTTTACACAGTTCTTTATATGTAATCCATCTATCTGGTCTACCTATTCGTTCCCATCTTCCAACAAAGGCCTCAGCTGGGGATATCCATTCTGGTATCTTCCCAAAATATTGTTTTGTACTTTGTTCCAACTCTGTTGCAGCGCTCCCCTTACGATATGATTACTGAAGGCTTTATGTATTGTTGCCTTATTATATCCTAGGTACACATGCCATCCTAACTGTAATCCCGCTCCTTCTAACGTTAATAACTTCTGGTCTTCCAATTTGATCCATTCACTTATCCAAACAATGGTGCATGCTTTATGATAGGTTTGCAAATCCGGCAAGTCTAATCCTCCTCTTTTTGATCTTTCAATTAATGTTTGCCACTTTATCCTCGCTTTCCGACCATTCCATCTAAACTCACTCAGATCTTTCTTCCACTCTTTGAATGGCTTTTCATTTGATATAATTGGCAGATTTTGAAATAAGAACATTATTTTCGTGAGGACCGACATTTTGATCGCCGCTATCTTCCCCATCATTGAAAGGTTTAATTCATCTGGGAAGGGAAAAGGGCATGAGTGAAAACAAAATTATTAACAGAAAGGAAAGAAAGAGGAGGATGTGCATTCCCAAATTTATACTTGTATTATCAGGAATGTGCTTTAGCATGGTTGGAAGATTGGGTACAGCTAAGAAACAAAAAAGTGCTCGCTTTAGAAGGCCATGATTTGATTTTCGGATGGCACGGTTACATGTGGTATAACAAGATAAAAGAGAATAGAGCCTTTGAGAATCATTATGTTAGAAAGGCATTACACAAATTGTGGGCCAATTTGAAAGCTAGATTTTACTACAAATTACTGTTATGGGTCTCAACACAAGATAGAACAGGAAGAATGGCTAAGATATCAGGAATTATTAAGGAAGGAAACCCAAGATAATATGAAAATTAAATCAAGAGTGATGTTAGAAAGTGGGGGACTTAAAATAAACTGGTTCCTCTATAAGCAAATCCAGGAAATATATAGTATGGATTTAAGACTGAGGAACTTCCAGCCAGAGCCAAATGAAATAGATAAGGTGTTATTGGATAATGGGAAACATCATATAGCAGGACACTACAAGATACTTTTGGATAGAGACTTAGAAAATGAACAGGTGAAGGAGCAAATGATAAAATGGGCCTGTGATATAGGTCATGTTATTGAAATAGACAGGTGAGAAAAATCATGGGAGGAAACGCAGAAATTTACTCTGTCGCAAAGCATGAAGGAAAGCTACTTAAAGATGTTTTTCCAGTGGTATCTAACACCAGTGAAGTTGGATAGGATGTACAAAACAGGCAAAAGAAGATGCTGGAAATGTGGCGAGGCAGAGGGCACTTTAATACATATTTGGTGGAATTGTTCAAGGGCGAAATCTTTTTGGAAGATGATACATATTAAGATAAAGGAAATTTTGGGAAGTAACTATCCAATGGAACCAGAAATGTATCTCCTAAATATAGTAGATAAAATTAAGGGACAAAATGTTGTGGCTAAAAAGAAAATTATATTGTATATAATAATAAGTGTTAGGATCATATATGCTAGCCTCTGGAAAGAGAAAAGTGTGCCAACAATAGAGGAATGGTTAAGTAAACTATATGACAGCTTAGATATGGATAGACTAACGGCCTCCTTGAAAGGTAGATTGCTAGAAAAAAATAGAAAAAGAATGGGAACCGATAAATAAACTTTTTGGAAGGTAAATTAGACCATGGGATAGGAAAGAAGAGGTAGGAAACTTTGATAAGGTTAGGAATGGATAGGCGAAAAGGAGAGAAGGAGAGAAGGTATGGATATTAGGTTTTAGAAGTAAGATTGTAGTGACAACCAGATGAAACAAGTTGAATGTAACAAGCAGGCAGGAGGAAAAATATAAGAACAGGGACCACACAAACAAAGGAGGAAGGGGCACGTGGAGGAATATTCCTAAGAACTCCTTTAAAGTTTATTTGAAAGAAATGAAGAATAAATAGATAACAAGTTTCAAAAAAAAAAAAAAGACTGAAAGATGGCTACAGCCACATGGAGACAAACTTTAAAAAGGAAACTTAAACAAGGTTTAACAATATTTAAATTAGGTCATGTGATGAATGACCCATTGCTCCAGTTGGCTGAAATTGCCTAGGGAAAGAAGAAGTGGAGTGGAAGAACTCATGCATGCAGGGAGATTCCCAAACTGAACTTAACATGGGATACACAAAATTGTATTGCATTATAATTTCCCCACACTTTTTGCCAGGGTATGCCCTCCTTTTGAGGCTATCACCAGAGCTTCAATTCCAAGGGACACTGGACACTGAAGGCGATGGACTAAATGAAAATTTCATTCCCTCCTGCAGAGCCTGATGCAAGGATTCTCCAGTACCCACAGTAACAGCACTACCCCTGGAAAGCCAGGAAGAAAGTATCCTCAAGCATGGGTGGGAGGTCACCTCCAGGCCTTTCACCACACATGGAGACACTCAACATCTGACCAGTACTTGACACTTTCAAGGAGGGCTACCAGATAGAGTTTGGGGTGTCTCCATGTGACTTTTTCATGGAGTCACTGAGATAATACAGGAAGGAAAAGCACAACCGAATGCATGTGAGGACACTGCAATGGTTCTTACTCCCTGTTAAGGTGGAAACCCCCTCCTTCTCTGCAGTCCAACTTCACAGAGAAGGGAAGGTAGCTCCCAGCCTTTTGGTACAATCTGATAACACACTCTCAAGAGTTCCTGTAGCCTAGAGATCCCTTTCTGAGTTGATAGCCTCCAACACCCACTGCTTGTCACTCAAAACCCAGTTCAGTGGGAAACTGGGACAGTTCTCTGGCTAACCAGTGAACAACTCACTCTGTTGGGGATTTCCAACCCCCCTTCTCTATTCCCCAGAGAAGAGACAAGATAGCTGAACGAAAGGCACATGAGGCAAGTTTGTAAAAAAAAGAGAGAAAACTATTTCTAGTTCCAAGCACTTAAGTACTTAGCATGGAGGGAAATCTCTCCTCCAGGAACTCAGGTTAAGGTTACATGAAATACATTCAGTCATAGGGTTAAAATAAATAATAAAACCTAATGCATGCTAACTAGACATTCCCTAAGCTAAGAAAATAGTAACTTTCAAGTCCATAATCATCAGTCCATTTATCCAATTGGGATGGGCTAGGCTCAGCTTATCGTAGCCAGCCTAGGTAAGTCTCGAGATGGAATTCAGAGTCATTGGAAGCCTCTCCCTTAGACTTCATGGTATCATTTGGCTCTTTGATGTCATAGGGCCCATGTGTGAGGTCGGCTCCTCCAACCTCAGTACCATGTGTGTCTTTCTTGCTGGTCAAACAATGTGGCATCCTTGCTGGTCTAAAGCATGTGTCCCAAACAAAGGATTTTCAGAAACTCAAAACTCCATTGGTGAAATCTGATTTGTTCTGCATTGCCAAATCTGATTGGCTCTTCAGTCAGGTGATGTGATGTCATGTTTAGGAAATGAGGTTCCCACCCTCTTCCATACCTGTTGCTATGGAAGGAGGGAGTGGAATTTTTCAGATGCTTTTTGTGGCCTAACTGTCATCCTTGGGAAAGAAGGTCTCGATATCCACGTTCTCAAGGTGGATCAAAACCTACATAGAATCATAGAATTGTAGAGTTGGAAGAGAACATGAGGGCCATCCAGTCCAATCCTCTGCCATGCAGGAATACACAATCAAAGCATCCCTGACAGATGGCCATCCAGCCTCTGTTTAAAGACCTCCAAGGAAGGAGACCCCACCACACTCTGAGGGAGTGTGTTCCACTGCCAAACAGCTCTTACTGTCAGAAAGTTCCTCCTAATGTTGACGTGGAATCTGTTCCTGGAGTTTTCATCCATTGTTCCGTGTTCTAGTCTCTGGAACAGCATAAAACAAGCTTGCTCCATCCTCAATGTGATACTCCTTCAAATACTTAAACAGGGCTATCATATCGCCCCTTTAACCGTCTTTTTTCCAGGCTAAACATACCCAGCTCCCTAAGCTTTCCTCATAAGGCATCGTTTCCAGACCTTTCACCCTTTTAGTCACCCTCCTCTGGACACGCTCCAATTTGTCCATATCCTTTTTGAATTGTGGTGCCCAGAACTGGACAGAGTATTCTAGGTGAGTCCTGACCAAGGCTGAATAGAGTGGCACTATTACTTCCCTTGATCTAGACACTATACTCCTATTGGTGCAGTCCAAAATTGCATTGGCCTTTTTAGCTGCCACATCACACTGTTGACTCATGTTTAACTTGTGGTCTACTAGGACTCCTAGATCCCTTTTGCATGTAGTCTCATTCAGCTAGGCCTCTCCCATCCTATATCTGTGCATTTAATTTTTCCGCCCTAAGTGCAGTACCTTATATTTGTCCGTATTGAATTTCATTTTGTTAGCTTTGGCCCACCTCTCCAGTCTATCCAAGTCATTTTGAATTTTGATCCTGTCCTCTAGGGTATTAGCTACTCCTAATTTGGTGTCATCTGCAAATTTGATAAGTATGCCCCTATTTCCATCATACAAGTCATTGATAAAGATGTTGAATAGCACTGGACCCAGGACAGAACCTTGTGACACCCCACCGGTCATATCTTTCCAAGATGAAGAGGAGCCACTGCTGAGCACCCTTTGGGTTCAGCCGGTCAACCAATTACAAATCCATTTAACAGTGAACTTGTCTAGCCCACATTTTACAAGCTTATTTGCAAGAATGTCATGGGGAACCTTGTCAAAGGCCTTACTGAAATCAAGGTATGCGATATCCACAGCGTTCCCTTCATCTATCAAGCTGGTAACTTTATTAAAAAAAAAAAAGATCAGATTAGTCTGGCTTGACTTGTTTCTCTGAAACCCATTTTGATTTTTTGTGATTATGGCATTGCCTTCTAAATGTTCACAGACTCTCTGTTTAATGATATGCTCTAGAATCTTCCCTGGTATTGATGTCAGACTAACTGGACGATAATTGTTGGGATCCTCTTTTTTCCCCTTTTTGAAGATAGGGACGTCTGCCCTCCTCCAGTCTGCTGGGACTTCTCCTGTTCTCCAGGAATTCTCAAAGATTATTGCCAATGGCTGTGAGATCACATTTGCCAGCTCTTTTAATACTCTTGGATGTAGTTCGTCTGGTCCTGGAGATTTAAATTCATTTAGATTAAGAAGGTACTGTACTACTTCTTTGCTTATTTTGTGCTGGATTTCCCCTATTGTGACCTCTGTCCCGTTATCCTCAGGTTGATCATCCTTTTCCTTTTCTGAAAACACTGAGGCAAAGAAGGTGTTGACTAATTCTGCCTTTTCTCTGTCCTGTTAGCATTTTGCCATCCTCTCCATGTAGTGGCCCTACCATTTCCTTCTTCCTCCTTTTGCTGCGGACATACCCCAAAAAACTCTTTTTATTGTCATTAACCTCTCTAGCAAGCCTGAGCTCATTCTGCACTTTAGCTTTTCTTACTTTACTCTTACACGTGTTCGCTATCTGTTTGAATTCTTCTTTGGTGATTGTAGGAATCTGAAGTTCCCAGCTGTCTGGCACACCGGACATTTCATGGGAACTTCACCCTTCCTTTGTTACTACCTTTACAATTGGGCCAATAAAACATCTGGGCTTCATAAGCCATCTTTGAAGGGAAGCTCAGGAAATTGGCTTAAGTTTTACAACCTAGTGTTATCATGTTATCTGTAGTTTCCCATGGAAGTTCTCCCTTTCATGTAACATCACATCGCTACACTAAGACTTCCTTTGATCTCAGTGATTGAGCGTATATGACAAATGGTTAAGCAAATGGTGAACTGTGTACGTGACATAGAGTTTATATAACCTGTAAGCCCTGGACAAAGGAAGAAGCTTCTGCTCATTTTCAGCATGTATCTCTGTCAGTTGCTGTAACTATCTGCCTGCCTGCATTGCTTTGACTGAGATGCAGTGTCCATAGTTCTCTCCTAGTGTCTTTCTGTTAGCATGCAAACTCTGAATAAAATCTCTTAAGCATTTTGCCTCTGGATCTTGATGCTTCCTTGTTACTTGCTGTAACAGGTGATTCCCCCCTCTTTCCATTTCCTATACATGTTCCATTTAAAACTTAGCTCCATTGAAAGTTCTTTAGTCATCCATCCTGGTTCCTTGGGACACCTCCCATTTTTCTTCCTCATTGGTACTGTTTGAAATTGTGCCTTCAGTATCTCCCTTTTGAGAAACTCTCATCCGTCTTGAAGTCTCTTCCCTTTTAGTATTCCTGACCAGGAGATCATGCCCAGTATTTCCCTGAAATCAGCTCTCCTAAAGTCAAGAATGTGTGTCTGACTATGCCTGGCTTCTCCTTTCCATTGTATAACAAACTCCAGGAGAACATGATCACTCTCACCTAAGGATCCCACCACTTGCACCCCATTAACCAGGTCATCCCTGTTGGTTAGGATCCGATCTAAAATAACTGACCCCCTTGTTGCCTCTTCCACCATGAAATTGTCTTCCAGGCAAGTAAGGAATTTGCTAGACCTTGAAGTTTTGGTTGAGTTAGATTTCCAGCAAATATCAGGATAGTTAAAGTCACCCATCACTACTGTATCTCTCCTTTCTGCGTGTGTGGTCATCTGTTCTAGAAAGGCATCATCCAATTCCTCCGTCTGACTTGGGGGGTATGTAGTAGAGTCCCACAATAACATCCCTGTTGTTTCCCTCTCCTTTAATTTTTATCCAGATGCTATCCACCTGGCTTTCAGTACTGATGTCATGGATCTCTTCACTGGTATAAATATCTCTGATATATAATGCTATTCCTCCTCCTTTCCTATTTGGCCTGTTTCTCTTATAAAGGTTACACCCCTCTATCCCTACATCCAATCATGTGACCCATCCCACCAGGTTTCAGTAATGCCTATTATATCATATTTGCTTTGTTGTGCTAGTAACATTGTGAAGTACTATGCTGGGTCTGGGAAGACATTACTGGGGAGAGTCATGGCCCACTCCACATGCAGTGCCACCACATCCTAGCCACTGGCCACTAATGCACCACTCCTGGACATATCCAGAGCAGCCACATGGGTAACATCAACATTCATCCGCCACTACAAACTGGATGTATGAGACTTGGCTGAAGTGTCCTTCAGAAGATGGGTGCTTAAAGCCATTGCAGAAACATAATCCTCAGGTCTCCCACCCACAGAGATGGTGGGAGGTTCTGATACATCCCACAAGAGGATGTTTCCCCTCTTAATTGCTGGAAAATGGAACATTGCCCTTACCTGTGAGAAATGTATTTTTAGCAACAGAGATGAAAATATCCAACCAGCCCAGAACTGAGGAGCAGCAGAGTTCTTCACAGAAGGGGGGGGGGAGATTTTGCCATCGGGTCCTCCTATGAGGTCTAACACATGGGACAAACACATGGAACCGCAACACCCAAAGGGCATGTTGAGGTGAATTGCTAGAGCCTCCTGAGCATGAGAGTCAGGAATCACTACAGTACTAGGTCTGTGCAGGTGGCCTCATGCTGAAAGAAATTACTCAGAGACGAAGCGTACAGCAAGCAAGCTTTACTTGTCAAAGAGCTGAGCAGGACACACACTACAGATATGTTACAGATATATACAGTACAGTTGTCCCTTCATATTCTATGGAGTTTGGTTCCAGGACCCCCCATGGATACCAAAATTCGTGAATACCCAAGTCCCATTATATTCAATAGCATAGCAAAATGGTGTCCTTTATATAAGATGGCAAAATCAAGGTTTGCTTTTTGGAGATATATATATATATATATATATATATATTTTAGAATATTTTCAAACTGTGAATACTTAAATCCGTGGATACCAAATCCTTGAATATGGAGGGACAACTGTATAGTACAGATGGGATATACCACTATGTCAATAAGCTCGGTTCCTCAGGCTCCTCCCCAATATAAGTGTAGGAGTAATGGAGGGCATGAAGCTTTTTTAGCAACTTGGCTTACTTTTCCTTTCATATGTCAATACAAACAGACATTTGTTCCTCCAACCTCTTGAGAACTTGTGATGCCTCCATCATGTCATTAAGGATGACTCTGGTGTTCAGATGTTAAAGCTGCTAGTTATTGTTGGGGGGAAAGCCTGCTATAAAAGTTAAGAAATTGTTAATTTAGCTATCATATTGAAAGACCTATACAGTTGTCCCTTCAGATTCGCTGGGGTTTGGTTCCAGGACTCCCCCTGAATACCCAAAACTGTGAATACTCAAATCCCATTATATGCAATGGCATAGCAAGATGGTGTCCCTTATATAAGATGGCAAAATCAAGGTTTGCTATTAGGATTATATA
The DNA here is from genome assembly GCA_030847615.1 of Gambelia wislizenii. NCBI lineage: Eukaryota > Metazoa > Chordata > Lepidosauria > Squamata > Crotaphytidae > Gambelia > Gambelia wislizenii. The sequence continues at coordinate 26,164,486 of JAUMIR010000002.1, forward strand.
TATATATATATATATATAAAGAAATAGAAATAGAGGCTGAAGATTCTGTGGATTAAAGATGGTCTCTCCTTACTCTTATTTTTTAACCAAGTGTCCAAAATACACAATCTGTGGACGGGGTGGTTGTTTTCCTATGTGTGACTTTGTACCTTTCGTTTAAGTGTCATATTCAAATAATTCAAACCTTTATGTGGAAATGATCTCATTAGGATATACGGAAGATTATTAAAGAGAAGAACATTTCCTTCCCTTATACAGTTGTTCCTCCATATCCACGGATTCTGCATCCATGGATTCCACACATGGCTTGAAAATATTCCAATTCCCCCTCCCTCAAAAAGCAATCTGTGATTTTGCCATGTTTTATTAGAATTAAATTGATTTAAAATCTTTCTCTCCTGGTCCCACATCACAAGGTCTCAGAATGGTACACAAGTAAAATCAAGAGAAACGGGACGAAACCGTTTAAAAGAATAAAAATAATCGAAACAGAGGGAAACGCATCCAAGGCGACAAGGAGCTCGAAGTGGGCGTGGCCTCTCTTGCCAGGAGTCTGGCTCCGGCTCAGTCACGTGACGGGAAGCGGAAACCCCGCCCTCATAAAAGCTCCCCCACCTTTCAGCGGGAGGAAAGCGGTGTTACATGGAAAGGGGTCCGTGGGAAACAGCCGCTCTCCCTCTTTCCTTCAAAACAAACCAACCTGGAGGGCTGAGGAAGGAAAGGGAGCAGCCCGGGAAGGAGGAGGCGGAGGAGGCCGGGTGAGGCGAGGGAGCTCCGGCGGCAGCAGAAGAAGAGCGGAGTCCCAGGGAGGGAGGGGCTCCCGAGTCCCTCTAGAGCAGCACCGCCCCCTCCCCTCGCCGGCCGGGTCTCCCCCTCGGCCGCCTTTCCCTCCGGCGGAGCCCCGGGGAGTCCCCGTCCCCCCAACCTCCCGCCTCCTCCCAACTGGGGGGGTGTTTTCCTCCCGAGTCGCCCCATCCAGAGCCCCCCCCGGGTCTCCTCCTGCCTCGGCGCCCCCTTCCCGGGGGTCTCCTCTGGCGGGGGAGGAGGAGGTCTGTGGGGGCTCCTTATAGGAGGAGGGGAGCTATTAATTCCCTCCTGCCCCCCCGTCAAAGAGGGCGACCCCCAGGCAGCTGGTCCGGGGAGGTGGGGGTCTCGCCTGGGCTCTTCTTCCCTTCATCTCTCCTGCCAGGGAGGGGAAAGGGGGGAGGCACCGGGTTGGGGGGATTTTCCACCCCAGGAGATAAAGGACCCGCCTGGAAGACTATGCGCCTGAGGGCACAGACCCCCCTTTCACCCCCCCCCACTTCTTCCCTCAGATGCTGACTGGACTGGCAATTGAATCTTTATCCCAGAGTTGGTGAAGGACAACGGCCTGCAGGGCCCCTGAGGGGAGGATGGGTGTGAGAGTCCACTGGCTGTCTCTGGGTTCTGCTTTAGGTGGCTGCATGGCCAGAAGTTGATGGTAAGTTTGCTCTTCTTACAGAGACATCTGGCTTTTTGTTGTGGGCAAACACACATTTTCCTTAACATTCAAGCTTTAGGGTCTTAGATTTTGCAAAGCAGTTTGCCTCCATCAGGGCACTTGCAACTCCCCCAAGAGGTGAATGGGGTGGGCGGCTTAGGAGGAATAGCTGAGGGCTACTGCTGATCACTGCCTGAGGGGGAAATGTCTTTTTCTGCCTCAGAGTAGGGCCAGCTGTGCCTGGAGGAGGATAAAAGAGTGGCATTTAAAGTAGTAACTATTATTATTACTATAAATCTTGGGAAAGAAAAGAGAAATTAAGGCAAACTAGATGGGGAACAAAGAGGCATCATCAGAAGAGAGCTGGTGAATCATGGCTGCTTTGAGCACCACACTTTGAGGCTCCTGAAAAGCAGGTTTTTGTCCTGTGCACAATTGCTTTGTTCCTGCAAGGCACCTCTTAGCTGTAGTAGTTACAAGCAGAACCTCCACCTACTAAAGCAGTGTATCAGAGTAAATGAGTGAGAACTGTTCGGTTATTTTACAACTGCTCAATATAAAATCTGATATGATTTAACATATAGCACATGATATATTAAATAAACAATATGTCTTATATTATATGAAGTGCAGAATATAAAAGTAATACTGAGTATAAAAGGCTCAATAAAATGCTGTACTGCCCATGCTTTTTAATGGACATGATTTCAACTCTGTTGAACATTTAATTATATGATACAATATGAAATATGATAAATATTACCTATTAAATGTAAGATAGTATAATATGTTTTATTATATGAACTACTAAATATAAGGGTAGTACTGGAATTCTGAATATAAAGTTCTTCATAGTGTGCTGGACTATTCTTATTTCTTTTTACTTCCTTTTTTCTTACTGAGTAGCTGAGTTGGTTTTGAACAACTGGATAATGAATAATTGAAAATTTCTTAAATGAAGTGAAAGGCTTTCTTGAAACAAATGTCAAGATAGTTTTGTGTAATAAAGAGTTATGAAGAAGTGCTGGGAGGTATAATGGGTGGCTGGTGTGTTAGGGGGACTTTGGGTGAAGGATGATATGAGATGGCTCAGTGGGAGGCTGAGAGGGAAGGTGGGGCTGGGGAATAGAGAGACAGAAATGGGGGAAAGAGGACAATGCTGCCTTTTCTGATCCTCGAGTAAATAAGACCTTGTGAAGTCGAAGCCTTTCATGGCCGGCATCCATAGATTTTCCTTGGTTTTTTTCCAAGCTGTGAGGCCGTTTTCTGCAGTATTTTCTTTCTGACGTTTCGCCTCCATCTGTGGCTGACATCCTCAGAGAAATGTCAGAAAGAAAATATTCCAGAACACAGCCTCACAGCCCAGAAAAAACCCAAGGAAAATAAGACCTTGTTCGGTGGCTCTCCCATGAAAAAGCCTCCCCAGCTATCTGGTCTATTTTGCTCATTCACCTGCCTTTCTTTCAAGGAGGAAACCTACTTGTTTGCTGGAATCTTCCCTGTTTCTTCTTCCTAACATATTACGCTAATCTCTAATAAAGTAGTGTCTTGATTTTGCAGAGTTTTGCAGCAGAGCCTGTTCAGGGGTTCTTTCCCCTGAGACAGAAGAGGGCAAAGGAGGACCTTAGGTCTCATTGGCTATTTCATTGGACACGGGTTCAAAGATGGACACACCTCACTCAGCTGGACCTGGAGATGGAGGAGGCTGTGATGGCATTGGTGCTGAGAGCAGTGAGGAATTCTGGGAAAGAACTGTGAAGAAGTTCCTTAGTGGAGACACGGCCACCTCAGACATACATCGTCAGTGCTTCAGGCAGTTCTCTTATGAAGAGGGTGAGGGCCCCCGAGAGGTTTGGAGACGTCTCCACAATCTCTGCCACCAGTGGCTGAAGCCAAAGGAACAGAGCAAAGATCAGATCCTGGACCTGGTGATCCTGGAGCAGTTCCTGAGCATCCTTCCCCTGGAGATGGAGAGCTGGGTCAGGGAATGTGGGGCAGAGACCTCTTCCCAGGCGGTGGCCCTGGCGGAAGGTTTCCTTCTGAGTCAGGCAGAGAACAAGAGACAGGAAGAACAGGTGAGAGCATTTACTCTTGGTGTCTCTAAACCTGAGATGGATGTATGGATTGAATGTATATCCTGCCTTTCTCCCAAGATGGGACACAATGTGGGGAATAATCAAGACCTATGCCCTCTGCATTCCTCCCACCCTCTCTGCCCCTGTTGCTGCCACCTGCATAGCAACTGCCATCTGTGTTGCCCTTCTATTCAAATTAATTTGGTGCTACCAGAATTGGCTTTGAAAGCAAGGGGTGTGGAGAGCATGGACCTAGTTTTGAAGTGGAATCTCACTCTCAAAAGCAGAATGTTTCTTTTTAAAATCAAGGTCCATGTTCCCTGAGTCCCGTGTTTTCAAGCATGTATTTCAACCATGTTGCACAACCAGATTTGTTGGTGTGGTTACTCCAGTCATGACATGTGGCCTCCAATGGGTTCACGGGTTGAATGTGCTCACATCCACACACAAAGGTCTCCCACTCTGAGAGGTTAAAGATAGTGCAATTGCTAATCTTTTTTCTTGTGATGCTTGTGCACAGAAGTCTCAAACGTCACAAATATATTTTTAAATCATTTTCTTAAAACTTCACACTGAATTTGGAATTCTCACTGCTATTTCAGGCCATATATCTCCATGTGGAAGTGAAGTCTGATCTCCCTTTATCAATGGATTCTTCATCAGACATGAGACAGAGTTTCCATCGGAGGGAGCTCAAGCAGGAGCTTGAGGGAGGTACCTCCTTGCAAGGTAAGAATGAACCCTATGTGTGTATGTATATGCCTTCAAATCACCTGGTGACGTATAGTGATCCCATGAATTTCATAAGGTGTTCTTAGGCAAGGAATACTCAGATGGTTTTGCCAGTTCTTTCTCTGAAATATAGTCTACAGCATGTGAAGTTGAAGGCTTTCATGGCTGGCATTCCTATATTTTCCTTGGTTTTTTTCCTGGCTGTGAAGCTGTGTTCTGGAATAGTTTCTTTCTGACGTTTCGCCTGCATCTGTGGCTGGTATCTTCAAAGAATGGTTGGGTAGGTGTGTGTGTGGAGTTTATATGCTGTGAACCCCTGTTGGGGATTATATGTAAATTTGTGTAATTGAATGGTTAGTTTCTGAGTATAGAAATGCAAGGCTCGTTAGTGTCTGTTTGGCTGATGGTTGGTTGATGGACCATTATCTGCTGGGAATCCCCCTGCCCCTTGGTAGAATTCCTTTGTAAGTGTTGAGTTTTGATTCTATTGTATTTCAAACTGGGAGCCAGATTTTGTTTACTTTTAAGGTTTCTTCTTTCTTGTTGAAGTTGTCCAGGCGTTTGTGGATTTCAGTAGCTTCTCTGTGCATTCTGACATGATAGTTGTTGGCCTGGTTCAGAACTTCTGTGTTTTTAAATAACGTTTTGAGCCCAGGTTGGTTTATAACATGTTCTGCTACTGCTGATTTTTCTGGCTGGCCCAGAAATGCAAACACACGGACACTTCAAAACTAGGTCCATGCTTCCCACACCCCTTGCTTTCAAAGGGATGTTGTTCAGGTTGTATTTTGGCACAATGATTGATTTAGTGTTCTTTAGCTTTAATTTAATTTTTGATACTAGCAGTTCATGGTCTGTGCCACAACCTGCTCCTCATCTTATTTTTTGCAGAAAGAAAGGAGCTTTTCCATCCTCTGCTTCCACTTATATAACTTATTTGATTTCTATATTGGCCATCAGGTGATGCCCATGTATATGGTCATCTCTTTGGTGTCCTGAATAATGCATTTCCAGTGAACAAACTACTGTCCTCGCAAAATTCAATCAGTTGTTCTTCTGCATCATTTTTTTTTATTCTAGGCCAAATTCTCCAGCAGTCTTTGGTTCTGCTCTGTTTCCTACTTTTGCATTCTAAAATTCTAGAGTTGGGCTTCTCCCCTGGTTTTTTGCCAAGTATTAGTTTCGACTAGGCTAAAACAGCTATTAAACAGTGTATCACTGATCTAGAGCCCCAAATGGCTCTGGATAGATCCCCCCCCTTTTTTTTTGGTCAGTGATCACAGTGGGTATCTTACAACCCCTATGGTATCTTCTATATATATAATTCCCTTAGGCAATGTTGCAGTTTCCAGTGTGCTGTTTGGCTGCTTAGGAAACTGACCAACCAATCAAAGTTTTGTTGAGCAGCCAATCAGGACAATGGGGGCGGGACCATGTCGAAGTTTCCACCAGGGAAGGGAGTGAATTTCAGCTGGGCTCCATGCCTTATCCCTTCCCCAGAAGTTTCAGCAACACTGCTTGGCTGTTTGGGACTTCCAGCAGGGAAGGGAGTGACTTTCAGCTGGGCTCCACACCTTCTCCCTTCCCCAGAAGCTTCAGCAACACTGCTTGGCTGTTTGGGACTTCCAGCAGGGAAGGGAGTGACTTTCAGCTGGGCTCCATGCCTCCCTTCCCCAAACAACACTGCTTGGCTGTGTTGGGACCTCCAGCAGGGAAGGGAACAAGGTTCCAACAGGGCTCCACCCTCCCTCCCTCCCTTCCTCCAGAACTGGACATTCTTCAGTCTAAGGGACAAGTATATGTGGCTGGGCATGATCTGGGAGCAAGAATTGAGGTGGTGCAGGGGAATGGAAGGTATGGCGGGAACAGAGTGAAAGTTTGTTACAAAGGAAAGTGGGACAGATGTTTAAAAGCTATTCTGCCTTCAATTCACCCCATTCCCCAAAATATATTGGAGAGCATACCAACCGTACCGCAGAACCTTACCTTGCTCCTTTGCAATGCCAGCTCAGTAGAAAACAAGACTCATATCATCTATTCTCTTCTCTTGGAAGAAGACGCCGACCTGGCTTGCTTCACTGAGACCTGGCTTGCTTCACTGAGACCTGGCTGGGAGAGGACATCGCCATAACTTGGGTTCAGGCTCTCCCAGCTGGGTACTCTGTCAGTGAGCAGATAAGGGGAAGTGGGCGAGGGGGTGGAGTGGCTCTGGTTCATAAAAATAACCTTACCTTGACCAGGATACCTGTCCAGAAAACGGTCCACTTCGAGTGTATGTACCTGAGCCTGAAGACCAGGGAGCATCTAGGGATTCTGTTAGTATACTGTCCACCCTGTTATCTAACAGACTTCCTAACTGAGCTGACACAACTGGTCTCAGAGTTGCTGTTGGAGTCACCCAGTTCTAGGTAATTTCAACATCCCACTTGAGACCAGTTGTCAAATTTTTTAGGTGCGGCTCGGGAGTTCATGGATTCCATGACAAACATGGGCCTATCTCAATTGGTTGACGGGCCCACTCATTGTGCGGGTCATACCCTTGATGTGGTCTTTAGTACGGAACAGGAACATCCATGGGTGGAGGTGACTAAAACCACACTGTCATGAATGGATCATTTCCTGATCAAGGCTGAACTCAGAGCCTCTGTCCATCCGATCAGGGGTGGAGGACCTATTAGAATGGTCCACCCTCGAAGGCTAATGGAACCAATTGGATTCCAGAAAGCTTTAGAGGATTCACTGGTTGGTAACGCCGGTGATTCTGTTGAAGCCTTGGTCAATACCTGGAACACCGACCTTACCAAGGCTATTGACACGATCACTCGCAAGTGTCCTCCCCAACCCGCTTCAAATCGTCAACCATGGTATACTGAAGAACTTAGGAAGTTGAAGCAGGTTGGACAACGACTAGAGTGCGTCTGGTGAAAAACTTGGCTCTTGTCTGACAGGACTCGTCATAGGAATTTTCTTTGTTCCTATAGAGAGGCAATACACACAGCAAGGAAATCTTTTTCTTCTGCACATATTGCGTCTGCAGAGTCTCACCTGGCAGAGCTGTTTAGGGTGGTGAGTGAGCTGACACAGGTTTGACCTGTGCAGAACTCATTACTAAACCTAACAATGGCCTGCTGTGACGCATTTAACAACTTCTTTGCAGATAAAATCTCTCAGATAAGAGCCAACTTGGACCCTGGGGTTGTATCAGATTCGATTGACGAGGCGTCCAGTAACTCCGTTGATGAGGTTATACTGGATCAATTTCAATCTGTAAGTACTGATGATGTGGACAAGCTCTTTGGTAAAGTGAGGAAGACTACCTGCCCTCTTGACCCTTGACCTTCGTGGCTGGCCGTCCAGGGGGGTGATGCCTTGAGGATGTTCCTTAAAGACATCATCAATGCATCCCTTAGGGAAGGTCATGTTCCATCTTGCTTGAAGGAAGTGGTGGTTAGACCCTTCCTAAAAAGATCTTCCTTTGACCCTCTGAATATGAAGAACTATAGGTCAGTCTCCTTACTACCTTTTTTGAGCAAGATGATCCAGAGGGCGGTTGCTCTCCAAGTCCACCGATCCTAAGATCTCTTCACTGGCTGCCCATTAGTTTCTGGACCAAGTACGAGGTGTTGGTCATCACCTTTAAAGCCCTAAATGCTTTGGGTCCAACCTATCTTTGGGACCACCTCCTTCCATATAATCGTCCCTGTGCACTCAGGTCCTCTGGGAGGAATTTGCTTACAACCTTTAAAAACTAGGCAGTCTTCGACCTCCTAGAGGGCCTTTTCGGCTATTGCTCCCAGATTATGGAATGGCCTGCCAGATGAGATCCGTCATATCACCAACCTAAATAGCTTTTAAAAAGCTCTTTACGATGGATCTCTTCTGGTAGGCCTTTCTAGAGTAGATATCTGGCCATTAAAAAAGAAAAGAAAATGTAGCTTGTCCCAACCTCACTACGGCCACTGACTGTTATTTGTTTTAATTTTTGTATTTTGTTTTAAAGTATGTTCTAATTCTTGTATTATTTAATTGTATTTTAAGGGGGGTGGGATTGAGGGTCCGGGATGTATATTTTAATTGTTGTAAGTTGCCCCAATTGCATTTTGTAGAGGAGCGAGATATAAATATTTTTTTAAATTATTATTATTATTAAGTTTCAGTACTTTATAAACATGGTGGCAGGAGAGGGAGTGTGAGTAGCATGGGGGTGTGTGGTGTGTTTGTGTGTGTGTGTGTAGGATGCGTGTGCCTGAGCGTGGGGGGGGGGTGAGCCTGGCGACAGGGTGGGCAGCCTGGTGACGGGGGTGGGTGGGCGACCCTGGCGATGGGGGAGGTGGGCAGTCTGGCGATGGGGGGGCAGAGTTTGAAGGTGTATGTTACACTGGGTATAGTTAGTATATAAGTAATTTAGAATTGCCTAAACATTGTAATGCCTTTACTTGGTTTGATGTTGTGTTCTGCTTTCAGCTGTTCTCAAAGAATGTTGTAAGAAAATACCATATTCAGAGAGATGCTGCCTATGCGAATCTGGCCAATCTAGGCAGGGAATAATTGGGGTAACAAGGGCAGGGTGAATGGCAGGATGCCTGGCGGCTTGGGATGGGGGAACTAGGCTGGGTCAAGGGACTGCCACACTGTGTGATCAGCTTTCCCCCCCCCCTTGATCTATCCCACAGGGTCTGGAATGACGCCACCAACATGTGTTCAGTTGACTTTTCCTCTTTGCAGTGGAATGGAACCAATTCAGGTAAGGCGAAGGATTCCTGGGAGACGACTAGAGCAGCCTAGGTCTCCCCACTTCTAGGCTCACATCCCTCGTAGCTCTAGCAGAGAATTCAGTTTCAACTGGCGTTGGGTTTTTAAAAAATGACCAAAGTCCATCAATTTCTTCATATTTTTAATGGAAAGATGTAGAACTTTAAAAAATTTGAATGTGGGAGATAGCTAAACTGACAGTTTATCTACACTGGCCCTGGGGTTTGAGCACTTAGCTGTTCAAAAGCCAGGTTGAAATCTCTGTGTGTTCTGCCAATTTAGTCCTGAATTAGAACTGCTGTCCTTATTTTGTGATTCCCCCCCCCCCCGCTTTACTATGGAAGAAAGGGGAATGGATAGATCTTCTTATCCTTCCTCTTTTGACCCAAACAAATGTCTCTCCTTGTGTTTGATCCTGGCAAGACAGAGTGTAAAGTGGGTCCTGCCAGGTCAGACATGCATCTAGTCCATAGAATCATAGAGTTGGAAGAGACCACAAGGGTCATCCAGCTTCTTTTTAAAAAAACTCCAAAGTGTATTCTGAGGCAGTGTATTCTACTTCCGAAGAGCTCTTACTGTCAGGAAGTTCTTCCTAAATTTTAGGTCCAGCATCTTCATTGTTGTTTTTCATTATATTTGTTTATATCTGCCTTTTTCCCAGTTTGGGACTCAAAGCAGCTCACATCAGTGTCAAAATTCATGAAATACAAAAGTTAAAAAGTGGTTAAGCCATTAAATTTTTTTTTTAAAAAAACAGTTAAAACATAAACTGTTAAACACACACACACACACACACACACAACTCCAGCATAACAAATAGAAAAAGCCAGAACACTGTTTAGGTGAAATGGGCTTTATACCATCAATCAAACATCACATGTCTGTTGAAACAGAAAAGTCTTTCCTTTGAATTTTTCCCAGAAACCAAACTGCAGCCAGTGGAGCTATTGCAACAAGGGAGTTGTGGATGCCCTGTTAGCAGCCTGGCTGCATCTCTTTAGACCAGTTGAAGTTTCCAAACACTCTTCAAAGGCAGACCCATGTAGAACACATTACAGTAAGCCAACCAAGATGTAATTAAGGCATATGTCAGTTGAAGCATGACTTCCATTTTGACCAGCCAGAAGCCTTAAGAATACTTACAGCCTAGGCATGGAAACTGAAACCTTTTCCTGCTCTTCTTTCCCAGCAGCTGGTATTCAGAAGAGTAGCTTCTTGTAGCTGGTATTCAGAAGTGTAGCTTCTTGCACTTTGTTCCTTGATAGCCTTTATGTTGACCTGTGAGCAGGATTATTTTTTTCCTCCAGGGCCCCATTACCTTTGAGGATGTGGCTGTCCATTTCTCTGCAGAGGAGGGGGTTCTTCTTGATCCTGATGAGAGAGCCCTGCATGCCCAAATCATGGAGGAGATCCATGGGATCGTGGCCTCTCTTGGTAAGGCTCCTTCACTGATGTTTCAAAATGCAATAATCACAATCACCATAACAGCTTCTGAGTGGTACCCTAAATCACCTTGAATTCTGTGTGCAGTTCTGGGCACCACAATTCAAGAAGGATGTTGACAAGCTGGAAGGTGTCCAGAGGAGGGACGCCAAAATGATGGGAGGTCTGGAAACCATGCCCTATTAGGAGCAGTTTAGGAAGCTGGGTATGTTTAGCCTGGAGAAGAGAAGGTTAAGAGGGGACATGATAGCCATGTTTAAATATTTGAAGGGATGTCGTACTGAGGATGGAGCAAGTTTGTTTTCTGCTGCTCCAAAGACTAGGACATAGAACAGTGGGTTCAAACAACAGGAAAAGAGATTCCATCTAAACATTAGGAAGAACTTCCTGACAGTAAGAGGTGTTCGGAAGTTGAATGAACTGTTTGAAGAGTGTGGTGGAGTCTCCTTCTTTGGAGGTTTTTAAGCAGAGGCTGGATGGTCATCTGTCAGGAATGCTTTGATTGTTTATTCTTGCATGACAGGGGGTTGGACTGGATTGCCCTTGTGGTCTCTTCCAATTCTATGATTCTGTGATATCTGGGGACACCCCCCCCCTTTCCCTCAGACTTCCCTCCTTCCTAAAGCTTTCTGCTCCCTTTTGACTGGGAGAGACCTCTGGGAAGCTTCCAAACAATGCATGAAAGCAGCAGTCCAGCCAGGCAGTTGCTTGCACTCACCTTTTTATGTTCAGGTGTATTAAGGGGTTCCATTGCCCTGTCATGGCAGTTGTCATTCTTTTTCTCCCTGTTGTATCTCATATAAAAGCACTATAGCATGTCACACCAAGCTAAAATCTGAAGCATGATGTGTGGGTATGAACATGTCAAGCCTTGAATATAGTTCTTGTAATCCCATGAAGAATAAAAAGCCTGGGGACTAAAAGGCCAATATGAGCGGAGAAAGGACAAAAAAATACAGCCAGCCCTTCACTTTGTTGAGTTTGGCATTTGTGGATTTGATTATGCTCCCTGAGCCTACTCTGTGCTGGTAGACCCTGAAGGAAAGAACCCCCCGCTCCCGCTGTCTCTTCAGAGGGGCTTTCTACCATGGCGGGGAAAGCAGAGCACAACTTGGCTTCTTTTCAGCTGTCCGGGCATGGAATAAGCTCTCCGAGTTTATTCCATGTCTGGAGATGTTGAAGGAATGCAAATCCCCATCACTATTTCTTTGGTAGTGCTTTTGGAGCTTTCTACCATGGCAGAGAAAGCAGAGGAGGTCAGGGCTTCTTTCTAGCCATCCAGGTATGGAATAAACTCTCGGAGTTTACTTCACGTCTGGAGACACTGGTGTAAGACAAGTCTCCGTCGCTATTTCTTGGCAGCACTTTCAGGGCTTTCTACTCTGGCAGGGAAAGCAGAGGAAGGCAGGGCTTCTTTCCAGCTCTCCAGACATGGAATAAGGCACACAGCAACAATAACTAAAAACACACTCTGCAAGCGTGCAAAATTCATTATGACCTGCCCTCTTTTCAATGACCTGCCCCCTGATAAAAATAATTCCAGGGTCCTTGAATTGCGGTCTTTCTCACAGTTGGCAAATGGTCTTTAAAACAACCACACAGCCTTGCGAGAGGACTAGTCCTCAAGGTTCACGCCAACTAGAGCCAATTCATTCTCCCTGTGGGTTGTGTGCCTGTGTGTGTGTGTGGGGAAGCCAATGTTTCTACATGCTGCATTCTCTCCTTCCCTCGAAAAAAAGGTCTTGATGGAAAAGAAGAAAAGAGGGGAGGAAGGAGAAGTAGGAAGTAGGGGAGGGGGCAGATTACCTCAAGGAGGATGAGGAGGGGAGAACCAAGTCCCCTTGTGTGTCTGGCTTCTTCATTGGCTCTGGCTGCAGCCACTCATGGCTTTGTGGCACGGCTGCTGCAGATCCTGCTGGCTGCTTCCTTCTCCTCCTCCTCTACTTCCGTTGCTATCTCTTGGCAGCGCTTTCAGGGCTCCATGCCCAAAGAGCCAGAAAGAAGTCCCACTGTCCTCTACTTTCTCTGCCATGATGGCAAGCTCCAAAAGCACTGCTGAAAACATAGCAAGGAGGGCTTGCCTTCCTCCAGCACCTCCGGGCACGGAATAAACTCCAAGAGCTTATTCCATGCCTAGAGAGCCAGAAAGAAGCCCCACCATCCTCTGCATTTCCTGCCATGGTGGAAATTCCCAAAAGCCTCTTCGGACAGGAGAGTGGAGGAAATTTAGGGTTTTTCCTGGTTCTGCCAACCCCTTTTAATGTCCCCACCCTGGCAGTCAATGCCAAACTGTTGCTGCTGCCATTTTTAAAAAACAGGTATAAGAAGAAGCCAGAAGCAGCACAGTGACTGGAGAGGCATCACATTGACCCAGCTGTAAGTCAACCTACAATTTTGGGATTTATTTATTTATTTTGCATTAGTTTTTATTTGCATTTTTTTCATTTTGACAGGGATCTTGTGCCCTAACCACCATAAATGTGAAGGGCCAACTGTATCTTCCTTTCCCTTATGACTATGTTTTATAATGATTTCTGTTCAGTCCTTTCCCCACTCATTCAGACCCCTTGACACTCAAAATGAGGAATGATTATATATTATTATTATTATTCCCAGCAGATAATTGGAGTAAGAGAAATGTATGCACCAACAAGGAGGAGTGTTCTGGGCTCAAATGGAAGCTTTCCAGGTACCAGAAAGTCCGCACAGAAGAGGAAAGTTCTACCAGAGAGAAACCCTTCAAGTGCAACATGTGTGGGAAACATTTTCCCCAAAATATGGCACTGATGCTTCACAAGAGACTCTGTGCTGGAAAAAAAGGCATTAGATGTAAAGTCTTAGAGAAACATTTTGATTACAACTTTTGCCGTGTGAGCCGTAAAGCAGTCCACAAAAGAAAGAAAACACACAAATGCCAGGAGTGTGGGAAACACTTTGCTGACAGAACAGCATTTGTGGTTCATCAGAGAGTCCACACAGGAGAAAAACCATACAAGTGCCAGGAATGTGGGAAATGCTTTTCTCAGAATTCAACTCTTGCAACACACCAGAGAGTCCACACAGCAGAAAAACCATACAAATGCCAGGAATGTGGAAGATTGTTTGCTCACAAGTCATCTCTTCTGGATCACCAAAGAATCCACACAGGATACAAACCATACAAATGCCGGAAGTGTGGGAAATGTTTTTCTCAAAATTCAACTCTTGCAACCCACTGGAGAGTTCACACAGGAGAGAAACCATATAAGTGCCAGGAGTGTGGTAAATGTTTTTCTCAAAATTCATCCCTTGCAAGCCACCAGAGAGTCCACACAGGAGAGAAACCATATAAATGCAGGGAGTGTGGAAAATGTTTTGCTCGAAATTCAAACCTTGAAAGCCACCAGAGAGTCCACACAGGAGAGAAGCCATATAAATGCAGGGAGTGTGGAAAATGTTTTTCTGCCAGTTCACACTTTGTGAGGCACCAGAGAGTCCATACAGACAAAAAACTGTGCAGATGCCAGGAGTGTGGGGAATACTTTTCTACAAATTCAAGCCTTTTGCGTCACCAGAGATTTCACACAGGTGAGAAACCATACAAATGCCAGGAATGTGGAAAATGTTTTGCTCGGAATGCACACCTTGTGATCCACCAGAGAGTCCACACAAGAGAAAAACCATATAAATGCCAGGAGTGTGGAAAATGTTTTGCCCACAGTTCTTCCCTTGTGTGCCACAGGAGAGTCCACACAGGAGAGAAACCATACAGATGCCAGGAGTGTGGAAAATGCTTTGCACAAAATGCACACCTTATCAGCCACCAGAGAATTCACACAGGAGAGAAACCATACAAATGCCAGCAGTATGGTAAATGATTTTCTCGTTGTCAACATCTAGTAAACCAACAGAGACTCCATACAGGAAAGAAAGCAGACAAATCCCAGGAGTGTGGGAAATGTTACATTTGGATGTCAGCTCTTGCGATCCATCAGATAAACCACAGAAGAGGGAAACCATATAAATCTTAGGAGTGGTAGAAATGTTTTGCTCACAGTTCATACCAAGTGAACCACAAGAGGGCCCACAGAAATGAAAAGCCATTAAAAACACCTGATGTATTGGCTGTTCCTTTGGTGAATAGCTTTTAGCACTAAGATGTTCTCCAGCTCATATTTTGCTGGAATCTCATTTCTTGTAATTTAAATCAGTTCATTACATTCTTGTTCTCTGGTTCAGCAGAAAGGAAGCTTAGTTTTTAGAATATTTTACTGTCTTGATAGCCCTGAGCTCAGCATGTTCCAGATTGTCAATGCTCTTCTTAAGCTAGTATGCCCAGGAATTCTGGCTAATATTTTGCTGGAATCATCTTCTTTGTAATTGTATTCTATTCTTTGTTTTGTATTCTGTTTTGTAGTTGTGATTCTCTTCTCTAGAGTAGCAAAGTGGAAACTCACTCCATGTTTCCAGGGACTGTCCTTCAGATAGTTAAATATGATTGCCATGTCACCTGTTCTTCAGATAAACATGCAATTCCATCATTTGTTCCTCGTACGGCTTAATTTCCAGCTCTTTTATCATCTTGGTTGCCCTTTTATGGACATGTTCTTGTTTGCCAATGTAGTTTTCATTTGGGATTCTCAGAACTAGACACAGTGTTCCTATTGAGGCCTGACCAAAGCGGAACAAGTGGCACTATTATTTCCCATGATCTGGGTATTATACCTCTGCCTAGAATTGTACTGGTTGTTTGCCTACTGCTGTCACACTACCGATCCACACTGAATTTGTAGTAAGATTGGGATAACATTTTGAAATCTGCACTCTCTCAGGATCTGTTCTCCTAAATTTTTGAAGTGAATAGACAGAAACTCTTAAACAACAATGGCAAGTTCCTTTATTACTCTTGGATGCAGAACATTTGTCCCCAGAGATTTGAATTCATTATTAATACAGTTGCCCCTCCACATTCGCGACTTGCACATTCGCGGAAAGCTGCCTGCGCCTCCCCCCCCCCCCCGCTGCTCAACACCCCACTCCCTTCCCAAGGCAGCCAGGGGCTTCTTAGGAAGCTCCTCGCTGCCCTGGGAAGGCGGGGTGGGAGCCAGCTGGTGCACTCGCGCTACACCCCACTCCCTTCCCAAGGCAGCCAGGGGCTTCTCAGGAAGCTCCTCGCTGCCTTGGGAAGGGAGTGGGTTGAAAAACCGCTCACCAGGAAGCTCATTTCTTATTCGTGGTTTTTTCACATTCGCAGGGGTTTAAATCTCACCTTTCTCCTTAAACATTTAAAACAATACAAGTTAAAAACGATCAAAATGTAAAAAATTACATTATAAATATAATTTTTTAAAAAGCATTAAAACAGTCTATAAGTTAAAAACATTAAACAGTAAAATGTTAATATGCCTTTTAAAAACGCTTACATCTTTAAAAAAAACCACACCACCTTATGAGCCCAGCCCTTGTTAGTTCACAGAGGAATGGGTTCAAACTACAGGAAAAGAGATTCCACCTAAACATTAGGAGGAGCTTCCTGACAGTAAGAGCTGTTCAGAAGTGGAATACACACTGCCTTGGAGTGTGGTGGAGTCTCCTTTGGAGGTTTTTAAACAGAGGCTGGATTCCCATCTGTCTGGTATGATTTGATTGTGTATTCCTGCAGGGCAGGGGGTTGGATTGAATGGCCTTTGTGGTCTCTTCCAACACTATGATTCTATGATTCATTGAGAGTAGCTAGGTGTTCCTCCTATGCTACTTCTTTATGCATTTTAAGCTGCAGCCTCCCTCACTACATTATTCATTCTATTTTCACCAGAGTGCTTCTTTATTTTTAGAACATTACAGTTTCTTGAGTCTTCCTCTGACTACAGCCAGCCCTCCACGTTTGCAGGGGTTAGGGGTGCAGGACCCCCACGAAAGTGAAAAAAACATGAATACATACAGTGGACGTGGAGGCAGGGTTCCCCAGGTTTGCAAAGCAGGCAGTTGGGGGGGAGGGCTCCTTGGAAGGAGGGAGTACAAAAATGTATGCCTGGTAGCTAGGCCCCTCAGCTGCTGACCTGCCTCCTGAAGCAGCTGTGTGCACATCTATGCAGCAGCCCCACCCTTCCCAAAGCCAGACACTGCTATGCTAGTTCTTGGGAAAAGCAAAACAGCAGAGAAACCCATCGCCAAGTGCTTCACAAAGCCTGCAGAGCAGACAACTTCCGAGACACTTGGCAGTGGAGTTTGCTGGGGCTCCATCTTCTCCAAGCCCCATGCTGCTCTGTTAGTGCTTGGGGAAGACAGAGCAGCAGAGCTCTTGGTCTCCAAGTGCCTGAAGAGTAGCTGGCTTCAGAGACACTTGTCAATGGAGTTCACTGGAGGTCTGCCTTCTCCAAACTCCACACTGCTCTGTTAGTGCTTGGGGAAGGGGGAACAGCAGAGATCCCTGTCATCAAAAGCTTCCCAAAGCCCACAGAGCAGCCAGGTTTCGGAGGCAGCCATGGGGATCACTGGTGCTCCCCCCTCCCGAATCCTGAGGCTGTTGTGTGGCATCGGGCTTCAGGGGGTCAGAGGCAAACCTCAAATTCACAGATGTCAAACCCACTTATGTGGTGTGTGTGTGTGACTGTATTTGGTAAAAGAGGAAGGCCTGTGGAGAAGGATTAGGGTTGGAGTTCTATCATGTTTTTTGTTGTTGCAGAACCTAGCAGTAGAATAGCAGGGAAATACTGCCATTGGCTGGGGATAATAAGTGTGAATAGAACCCAAGGGCCATATAATCCTATCCCCTACCAGTCTAGGAATCTGCAGCTAAGGTGTTCATAACACGTGACCATCCAGCCTCGAATTGAAAACCTCCAGTGCAGGAGAATGTATCAGCTTTTAACCAAGATTGTTCCACTGCTGAATAGCACTCACAATTGCACTCTTTCTAATGTTTTGTTGGAATCTCCCTTTTTGTGATTTGAATCCATTGATTTGTGTCCCATTGTCTAGAGAGAAGGAAGCAACCTCACCTCATTTGTCACGTGCTTTTCCTTCAGATGTTCACATATGATTGTCATGTCACCTCAAAGTTCTCCGGACATAGCGCATTTGGAAGACTTTACAAAAGAGTCTGGAGTAACAAACACCTGAGGCGAAACAGAAAAATCAGTGTGTATAGAGCCATTGTACTGTCTATTCTCCTTTACGGGTCTGAAACATGGGTCACCTATCGCCAACATTTACGACTCCTCGAACGTTTTCATCAGTGCTGTATACGTACAATCCTAAATATACACCGGACTGACTATGTGGCGATGGTGCTGTCCTTGAGCAAGCAGGGATCACTAGCTTGAGGCCGATATTGAGAACACAGCTGCACTGGGCAGGGCACGTTTCTAGGATGGAGGACCATCGCCTCCCAAAAATAGTATGTTATGGAAATTCTGGGATCTGTAGTTTTGTGAGGTAGCTGGCCTTCTCTCCTAGAGATCTCTGGTGCCACAACAAACTATAAATCCCAAGATTCCACAGGACGGACCCATGATAAGTTAGTTTCTGCAGTGTGTCAGCCACCAGTGTAAGGCGAGCCCATTTTTAGTTTTATTTAACCTATTGACTTAAAAACATTTCTACCCTGTGCCCATACCATGGGATGTTGCACAAGCAAAATTAATAGAAACAGATTAAAATCGATTAAAATAATAAGGTCAACGGAGCAGAACATCTCCAGCTTGGCAACAAGCTAAACTCAGGTCTGGTGCTCTTGCCCGGAGCCTGGCTCGGCTTCAGTCACGTGACGGGGCGTAGAATGCGCTTTGAAAAAAACCACCCGCGGGTCATTCGGAGGAAGTCGGTGTCTCATTAAAAGGGGCCCGCCGGAAACAACAACCCCTCGTTTTAAAGACAAACAGACATAAAAAGGACATTAAAATGCAGGATAAAGCCAGGGCTCTGGAAACGGGGAGGCCGGGTGATAATGGCTGGGGGTAGTTGGGTTGGAGGGAAAAAAGATTTGGTGGGAACCTGGCACCGAGGTGGAAGCGGGGAGACTGGCTTTGTGCTGGAGAGAAAGGGTTAAAGGGAGAGAGGTGGGTTCCTAGAGGGGACGGGAAGCGGGAGGGAGGCGCCCAGTCCTCCAGAGCAGACAAGCCTCCCTTCCTTCCCTCTCCTCAGTCACTTCCTGGATTGCTTGTCCGTCCTTTTTCTCCCCCCCCCCCAAGTGTGTATCCTCGTTTGCCTTTCTTTCCTTCTGGGGTCTGGTGAGCCCCCAACTTTCTGCAAGGGATATGGGGGTGGCGGAGGGGGGAGAGCCTCAATGCTGCTGCTGGTCTCCTCCTGAGTAGCCCCGTCCAGGCTCCTCTCGTCAGGGGTCTCCCTCTGCCTCGGCGCCCCCTTCCCTCCCCTTCCCGGGGGTCTCCTCTGGCGGGGGCGGAGGGGGGGTCTCGGGGGCTCCTTATAGGGGGAGGGGGAGCTATTAATGCCCTCCTGCCCCCCCGTCAAAGAGGGCGACCCCCAGGCAGCTGACCTGGGGGTCCTGCCTGGGCTCTTCTTCCCTTTACCTTGTGTGCTTAGAAAGGCAAAGGGGGGGGGGAGACTTTGGGAGTAGTATTTTCTGCCCCAGGAACCAAAAGGATCCCACCTTCCCAGGACTGCAGAGGAGGAGGGGGTCTATAGGGCACCTTGGAGGAGGCAGGAGGACTGGTGGGGAGGAGATGCCCCTAACCCCTTCCCCTCCTCATGCCACAGGGGGAGATACCGGTCTCCTCTAGAGTAGCCCCATGGTCTCTGTAGAGTCTCCCTCTGTGTCGGTTCCCCTTCCCGAGTGAGTCCCATGGGTCTCCTGCTGGACCAGGAGGATCCAGGCCTGGCAGAAGGGGAGGCCCAGGACTAGTGGGGGGGCTGTGGGGGGTTTGGAGAAGGCAGGAAGACTTTGGGGCAGGAAGATGTCCCTAACCTCTCCTGCTCAAAGAAATGCTATCTGTGCAACAAAGAAGATAAAGACAGTAGTACTTGTAACTGTAGCAGTTATGAATATAAATCTTTTGAGGAGAGTGAAAAACAAAAGGGGAGTAAAAGGATAAAGAAGGCAAGATAGTTGGGGGAACAAAAAAGACATCAGCAGAAGACACCTGGTAAACTGTGGCTGCTGTGGGGCACAACACTCTGAGATTCCTGAAAAGCAGGAGTTTGACCTTGTTAGATTATGCACCTTTACCTTCTTTTCCTTCAGGGTGAGACATGGTTATTTGCTGATTCAGTATGACAATTTCTAACAAAGCAACATCTTGGTTTTGCAGAATTTTGGAGCTGAGTCTGTTCAGGGGTTCTTTGCCCTGAGACAGAAGAGGGTGGAAGATTAAATGGGATCTGATTTGCTGCTTGACTGAACATTGGTTCAAAGATGGACGAACAAGACTCAGTTGGATCTGGAGCAGAAGGGGGCTGTGATGGCATCAGTGCTGAGAGCAGTGTGGAATTTTGGGAAAGAACCAGGCAGAAGTTCCTTAGCAGAGACATGGCCACCTCAAACGTACAGCGTCAGTGCTTCAGGCAGTTCTCGTACGAAGAGGGTGAGGGCCCCCGAGAGGTTTGCAGGCACCTCCACAATCTCTGCCACCAGTGGCTGAAGCCTAAGGAACAGAGCAAAGATCAGATCCTGGACCTGGTGATCCTAGAGCAGTTCCTGAGCATCCTGCCCCCAGAGATGGAGAGCTGGGTCAGGGAATGTGGAGCAGAGACCTGTTCCCAGGCAGTGGCTCTGGCAGAAGGTTTCCTCCTGAGTCAGGCGGAGAACAAGAGACAAGAAGAACAAGTGAGAGCATTTCCTTGGAGTCTCTAAAGCTTGGATGGATGAATTCACTGAATATGTCTTTCTTCCAAGAGAGGATCCAGTGTGGGGGAGAAGCAGGACATGGCCCCTCTATCCCCTTTCTCACCCCCTCTTCTCCTACTGCACTTCCCCCCCTGCATTGAAGCTCCCATCTCTGTTGCTCTTCTACTGAAATTTTGTGCCCCCAGATGTGGCTTAGAAAGTGAGGGGTGTGGGGAGCATGGACTTTGTTTTGAAGTGGAAACTCCATCTCAAAAGCTTTTTAGTCAAATGGTTCTTCTTTTGTTGTTGTTGTTATTTTATTTATTTACATCCCACATTCCTCTCAATCACACAGAATGTAAAAGCCCAACCCTCATCAATTTATATTCATGCCTGGTGGCACAAAAATATTTTTACGTGTCAATGAAAGAAGAGGTGGGGCCATCCTGCCCTCCCTAGGGAGGGAGTTCCAAAGTCTGGGAACAGCCTCTGAAAAGGTCCTTGCTCCCAGCAAATGAGCCTGAGAGGGTGGTGGGACAGATAGAAGGGCTTCTTCAGATAATCTTAGAGCTCTAATGGTCTAATAAAGGGAGATGTGTTCTTTGAAATAATCTAGACCCAAGATGTATAAGGCTTTATATGTCAGCGCTTTGAATTGTGCCTGGAAACACACTGGTAGCCGATCACAGAATCATAGAGTTGGAAGAGACCATGAGGGCCATCCAGTCCAACCCCCTGCCTTGCAGGAATACACTATCAAAGCACTCCCGACAGATGGCCATCCAGCTTCTGATTAAAAACCTCCAAAGAAGCAGACTCCACAACACTCCCAGGCAGTGTATTCCACTGTCAAACAGGTCTTAACTGTCAGAAGGTTATTCCTAATGCTTAGGTGGAATCTCTTTTCCTGTAGTTGGAGTCCGTTGCTCCATGTTCTATTCTATGGAGCAGCAGAAAAGAAGTTTGCCCTCTCTTTGAGCTGTTGCAACAAGGGAGATGCAGGCTCCCTGTAACCAAGCCCAGTTAACAACCTGGCTGCTGCTCATTGGAACAACTGAAGTTTCTTAGCACTTTTCAAAGTGCTAAGTCCCTCATAGAGGATTCACCTCAAACAAGGTCCATGCTCCCTGTGTCCTGTGTTTTCAAAGAAGGTCCAGATGTTCTTCCTGCTACTGCTGCACAACCAGATTTGCTGGAGTGGTGACTGCCATGGCAGTGGGTGGTCCCCCAACCATGGGTTCTGGAGTGGAATGCGCTCCCCTCCACACCCAGGTGTCACCCACTCCCACTCTGAGGGGTAAAACATGCTTCAGTTACCACT
Organism: Gambelia wislizenii; assembly: GCA_030847615.1. Lineage (NCBI taxonomy): Eukaryota > Metazoa > Chordata > Lepidosauria > Squamata > Crotaphytidae > Gambelia > Gambelia wislizenii. The sequence continues at coordinate 26,186,034 of JAUMIR010000002.1, forward strand.
CCCTTTCTTGAGATGCTTGTTGACTCACAAGTCTTTTTTTTCCCCTTCATTTTCTACTCCTCTAAATTTAATTTGCAATTCTCACTGCTCTTTCAGGCCAAAAATCTCTGTGTGGAAGTTCAGTCTGACCTCCTTGCATCAGAGAAGTCTCCATCGGACACCACCCAGAGACCCCAGTGGAAGGAGATCAAACCGGAAAGTGATGGAGGTACCAGCTTACAAGGTAAAGATTAACACTCACTGTCTTACCACATAAGGATGAATTCTCTCTAGACATAGTCGTCATAGTGTCTTACCTATGCGCATTACTTCCATTCCCCTCTGGGAGCCATTGGACATTTTTTTCTCTAGTGTGACACATCCGTATTTCAGTTTGAGATTGTGGAAGTGGAAGGACATGTGCAGGTTCATTGTAGGTGTTCATTCAGGTGCAACATATTGCCATTCCACATAAGGGTCACTCTTTGCTGTCTGTGTCCCCCCCCCCCAGCCATATCTTTGGAACCAATACCTGTGGTTTCAGTTATCCAAGGCTGTTAAAAAAAATAGGGACACATACCATAGAGTCACTCTGGAAAATGCCTAGGGAAGCATTCCTATGAAGGAATCATTAATTTCTCCAACACAAGTCTGTGGTGTGTTTGTACCAGAAGTCCTTTACTTTGATAGGATTTGCTGTTGTCTGCAGTTTCACTTATGAACGATAAACCAGGAACATAACCACCACAGATACGCGTGTGTGTGTGTGTGTGTGTGCGTGAGCAACACCTGTAAATGCAAAACAGTTTATTCCAAGCACAATTCAAACTGCTGGTTATGACCTGCAAAGCCCTGTATAACTTAGTTCTAGACTATCTGATAAACCAGCCCTAGTTTTAAGATTATCAGGGGACGGCTTTCTTTTGGTTCTACCATCTTCTCAGGTACATTTGGAAAGGATACAAGAGAAAGTTTTCTCAGTGACTTATCCTGGCCTATACAAGTCTCCACTACAGGATACAGGGCTGGCTCCCTCCCCGCTCTCTTTCCACTGGCAGGTGATGCTTTTCTTTGAAGCATTTGGTGATTAAGTGGCTATGCAGCATGCTCTTTAATGGGTTTTGAGGGTTGTACTTACAGCCTCTGTGATAAGCTTTCTGCTTTGTCTCACCAACAGGGTCTGGAATGATGCTACAAACAACTCCTGAGTCATGTTTTCCTCTTTGGGATGGAGTGGAACCTGTTCAGGTAAGGAGAAGGATTCCTGGAACAAGAGAACAGAAGCAAGTTTAGATGTCCTAAGTTCCAGGCTCACTTCCATGATAGTACTAGCTGAAATTTTTGTTTCACTTTTCTTTGGAATATTTTAAAAAATGACTAAAGTTCATAAATTTCTTCATACTCTCTACAGAAAAATAAAAATATGAATATGGGAGATATCTTAACTGACAGGTTCATCCACCCTGGCCCAGGGGTGTGAGCGCTTAACTTTTAAAGGGCTAGGTTGGAATCCCTGTGAGTTCAACCAATCTAGTCCTGCATTAAGGTTGCTGTCCTTATTCTCTGAATTTTTTTGACTAGAGAAGAAAGAGGAATGGAAAGGTCATCCCGTTCGTCCTACTTGGAGCCAAATGAATCTCACTCTTTCTGTTACCTTTTGGCAAACTGAAAAGCACAAGCGAGGCCTGCTGGGTCAGATCAAAGTCCCATCTAGTCCAGCATCCTAATTCCCATAGTGGCCGACAAGATGCTTTTAGGAATCTTGCAATCCAGACATGAATGCCACAGCCCTCTCCCAGTCTTTGTTCCCAGCAGACCATATCCAGAGGCATGGTGTCTCTGCTAATAGATCTGTCAAACAGCCAACAGGAGGTTTAGCATACTAGAGCATAAGGTCTCCTGATAGTTTTTATGTGTAGTATGAGCAGGAAATGTTTTCTTTTCCCTCCAGGGTCCAATCACCTTTGAGGATGTGGCTGTCCATTTCTCCCCAGAGGAGTGGGCTCTTCTGGATCCTGATCAGAAAGCCTTGCATGTGCAAGTCATGGAGGAGACCCATGGGATCGTGGCCTCTCTTGGTAAGCTTTTCTAAGTGGTGATGGGTCTCAAAATGCAATAATCACAATCCCCATAATAGCAACAGTGCTGCTTCTGACTTGGGAGCATATCCCAAATCATCCCAGTCTTGAAGGCAGGGCTGAGGAACTGGTGTCCCTCCAGGTGTTTTGAACTCAAATTCCCAACAGCTCTCATGAGCCTGGCCAGTATTCCCTTCAGCTTGTCCAGTGGTGAGGCATGATGGGAATGGTAGTTCATCAGCATCTGGAGGGCTTTTTGCTCCTCACAGCTGCCTCAAGGGATTCTGGATACAATGAAATATGATTTGGGATGAGGTTTTGATAGCGTAACAGTGTTTTGTAACAGTGTTTTGATGTAAGCTACATAAGGATCAAGGAAGAGATGGGCTAGAGCACATACTCCTTGTGTTAGCAGGAGGGGAAGTCAGGACAGCTGAAATTATACTGGGATTTTATCCAACAAATAAAGTAACGAATGTATCTTTGTTCACCTGACAATAAATCCACAATTAGCACCATAGACATCTAGAGTTCATCAGCTTGAAACTATGGCAGAGACAAAGTTAGACAGACATGCCTTGTTGGAAATGTGAACAACAAGAAGGGACATTTTTTTCATATGTGGCATACTTCTGAAAAGGCTCAAAAGCACTGAGTGCAAATTCATACCTTGATGCAGAGGATTTTGAAGGTTAATAGATACAGTTAGAATCTGAACTTTTTCTTCTGGTACTGATGGATGAACAACTAGAAAGGTGTGTTGAATAAAACTTCAGTTTATGACTACAGTAGCAAGATTACTACAAATTCAAAAGTGTCCTCTTTTCCTTATATACTTTTGATTTCCCATCTCTGGAGATTCTCTTTACCAAAACCTTATATCATCATTTATCTCATCCTTTCTTTCCCAGTATTCTAATATTATCTCCCATTCTTCTCGCCATTTGTTTTCTTTCCTATTCCGTAATTTATTTGTCAATATATCTAATTCCAGCGTATCCAATAACTTATTTTTCCATTCCTTTATCGTTGGTCGTTCTTTCACTTTCCATTTTTTTGCGAATACAAGTCTGGCTGACGTTATCATAAAGAGTATTATTCTCCAATATTTATTGACTTTTTTTGTCTTGTACGTTTATTATATTTAGCAAATATAGTTCTGGGATGAAATCCAACTTTATTTTTAACATATCTTTGATTGATCCATGTATTTGTATCCAGAATTTTCTTATCACCTTACACTGCCACCACATATGAATCAAAGTGCCCTGATTTTTGCATCATTTCCAACAGATTCCTGATGAATTTTTATTCATTTTACTTAGCTTTAATGGTGTATAATAGCACCTCATGGCCATTTTTACATAGTTTTCTCTTAATGCTTGGCAAGCAGTGAAAGTAAAGGATCTTTTTCTAGCCTTTTCCCAATCTTCTATGTTGATGGAGTTTCCTACATCCTTTGCCCACAGAACCATATATTCTTTTATGAAGTCTTGTTCAATGAACCTTAACAATAATAGTTTGTAAAATTTTGAAAGTACTTTGGATTTATTTTCTTCCAACAATAGTATGTCTAGTTCGTTGTTTTCTGTCTCAAATCCATTTTCCTTCTGATCTTCTATATTTTTTTCTTTGATTTGTAAGTAGGTAAACCAATTAATATTGTATCTATTCTGTAGATTCTCTTTTGTGTCTAACCTTAATATTTTATCACTACCCTTTATGCTAATATCTGAATATCTTAACCATTGGTCTTTGTTGGCCATCTTGACATAAATGCCTCCTGGGGTGATGTCCATAGTGGTGTCTTATGATAGAAACTACTCTTAACTTTGTCCCAAACCACTAAACAATCCTTTTCGCATGTAATGATTAGAGAAATCTTTATGTACTTTCGCTTTCCCATAAAACAAATACGCTTGCCACCCGTATCTGATTATCGTGTCCCTCCAGATTTAAGACTTTAGTGTTGTTTAGCTTAACCCATTCTTTAATCCATACCAGTGTCGAAGCTTAGTATATTCTTAAATCTGGGAGGTCACAACCTCCTCTTAACTTTGAATCAATTAAATGGTTCCATTTTAATCTAGCCTTTTTCCCTTCCCATAAAAATGTTTTTAAATCTTTATTCCATAATTCAAAAGTTTTGTAGCTCCTCAATATTGGTAGGTTTTGAAAGAGGTATAATATTCTAGGCAGGACAATCATTTTTATAGCTGAAATTTTCCCCAATAAAGAGAGTCCTAATTTATTCCACCTGTCTAGGTCTCTTTTTATTCCTGCCCAGACTATCTTATAATTATTGTCATAAAGTTCTGTGTTCTTTTTGGCTATCTAGATTCCCAGATATCTAGCTTTCTTCCTTATTTTACATCCCGCTATTTCTGTGATTTTTTCCTCCACTGATTCTTTAATATTTTTGGTTTGTAGTTTTATCCTTGTAAATCTTAAAACCCAAGAATGCCCCACATTCATTCATTACTTTTATACATTTCCCAATTTGTTTTAAAGGGTCCTCCATAAATACAATCATATCGTCCGCAAATACTTTCAGTTTGTAAGTAAATCCTTTTATCTGTACTCCTGGTATCTTCTTGTTAGATCTTATTTTTCTGCTTAATACTTTTAACACTATTATAAACAACAACGGCGATATGGGGCATCCTTGTTGCGTTTCCTTCTCTATTGTAAACGAGGCAGATTTTTCACCGTTTATGATTAGCTGGGCAGATTGATCTGAATATATTCTCTTTATCCTCTCAATAAATTTTCCCCCCAGACCTATTTTATCAGTACTTCCAGCATAAAATCCCAACATATCCTATTGAAAGCCTTTTCGGCATCAATCAGCATTAGTCCCATCTTTTTTTCTCCGTGAGCTTCAAAGTATTCTATCATATCGATCACTGTTCTTATATTGTCTTTAATACTTCTCCCCAGTATAAATCCATTTGATCTTCATTGACAATATCAGTAATAATTTGTTTTAATCTATTCGCCAAGATCATTGAATATATTTTATAATCCAAGTTTAGGAGAGAAATGACTCTATAATTACCAATCTCTCTCCTGTCTTTTCCTTCTTTTAATATGAGTGTAATATTAGCGTTCTTCCAAGAGTCAGGGACCTTGTTTTTCTCAATTTCATTTATTGTTTTGTATAGCAGTATTGCTAGCTCATTTTCAAGTTTTTTATAGACTATAGCTGTAAAGCCGTCCGGCCCTGGGGCTTTGTTTATCTTAAGGTCTTGTATAGCTTTGGAAATTTTGAGATGGATGCATTCAGTTTCCCAACTTGTTCTTTATTTAATTTGGGTAGATCTTGATTTTCTACGTATTCCTTCATGTTCTGATATTCCTTTCTGTTTCTCGGATTTTGCCTGAATAAATTTCTGTAATAGTGTATAAATTCTGCACGTATCTCTGATTGTTTTGTTATTATTTTCCCTTGATATTTTATTTCCGTTATTAACTTACTTTCTTAATCTGTATGCCAACCACTTGCCCGATCTGTTGGCATATTCAAAATTTGATTGTCTCACCTTCTTCATGTTCTTTTCTATTATCAACATTGTTTCTAAGTTTAATTGTGTCTTAATGAGCTTAATGACTTATTAAATTGGATTTGGTTGGATCTTCTCATAGGTCGTCTTCTCTTTTCTTTAAATCTTTGATTAAAAAGTTATATCTTTCTGAGTTTTGTTTTTTAAGCTCTGCTCCTCTTTTTATCAGTAAGCCTCTAATTATAGCTTTCCCTGCATCCCAGACAGTTTTCATACTGCATTCCTTGTTGTCGTTCTCTTCAAAATATAGTCTGATTTCTTTTTTGAGCTTGTCAACAAACTTCTCATTCTTCAATAGGTTTTTGTTTAATCTCCAGCTGAATTTTTTCTTTCCCGTTTTAAATTTTATTTTTATTGGATGATGATCAGAAGTGATTTTAGGTAGTATTTCCATTTCCAGAACTTGTGGCAAAAAACTTTTGGAAATTAAAGACATGTTGATTCTGGACATGGACGTAAATCTTTCCGAGAAAAAAGTGAAACCTTTCTCTTGCCCATGCTTTGCCCTCCATATGTCTTCCAAAGTAAACTCTTCTTTAATATCAAAGAAGCTGCCTGGTAGTTTTTGCTTTGTCTTCATTGATTCCGTTGAAGTTCTATCTAGTTTGGGATCTATAACTCGGTTAAAATCCCCTACTAAAATCATGTTCTCATTTACTTGCTTTGTTATTTGTTTGTACAATTTTTTGTAGAACTTTGCTTGCCTAGTGTTTGGAGCATAGATTCCTACCATCACAATTTTCATATTCAGAAAGGTTACCTCTACTCCTATAAATTCCCCATCTTTATCCGTAAACAATTCTTTGGTGGGGTATTTTGAATTTATGTATAACGCTATTCCTCTCTTTCTTTTCTTCTTATTTGCTGAATAGAAGACTTGTCCAAGTTTCGAATTTTTAAGGAATCTGATGTCTTGTTGTTTTATCTGGGTTTCTTGTAGGCATGTTATTTCTGGTTTCTGTTTTATTAAGTAATGGAATATTTGCCATCTTTTGTACTCAGAATTTAAACCTTCTACGTTCCAAGAACATATGCTAATTGACATCTTCCGTTGGTTCCTCTTCTATCTCCTCTTCTTCTCTGCTTACAAGTTCTCTTTCTTTTCTATCTTCCTTGTCTTCTTCTGAACCCCCCTCTTCTGTTTCTTCTCCCTTTTATCTTTTTTCCTCCTCTTCCCCTGCGCCTTCCGTTTTCTTAGTTCTTGAAGCTATTTTGTCACCTTGTTTAGCTCTCTTCCCCTTTTGAGTTCTGAGATCAGTTGGATTCTTGTAATTCAATCGCAGCTTTGCCTTTTGCCTTTTTGATTGTTAGCTGTTTCTCCTCCTTCTCCTCCCCCTCCCTGGGGGGGAACTCCATCCACCTCAGGGGCTTGCCTCCATTTGGACTAGAGAGCCAAGCCCCAAAAGAGCAGCGAGGTGGGCAATTTAGACCTGATCTCCCTGCTCTCCCTGGGCTTGGTTCTCCACTCCAAACAGAGCCAAGCCCAGGGAGAGTAGGGAGATCAGGTCTAAAGATCCCCACTCTCCTGGGGCTTACCTCTGTTTGGACTGGAGAGCCAAAGCCCCGAGAGAGCAGGGAGGTGGGTGATTTAGACCCGATCTCCCTGCTCTCCATGGGCTTGGTTCTGTTTGGAGTGGAGAGCAGCTCTCCAAGCTCACGGAGAGTGGGGAGATCGGGTCTAAAGCACCCCCTTCCCACTCTCCTGGGGCTTGCCTCCATATGGACTAGAGAGCCAAAGCCCTGAAAGAGCATGGAGGTGGGCGATTTAGACCCGATGTCCCTGCTCTCCCTGGGCTTTGATCTCCACTCCAAACAGAGCCAAGCCCAGGGAGAGTAGGGAGATGCCCCATTCTCCTGGGGCTTGCCTCCTTTCGGACTGGAGAGCCAAAACCCTGAGAGAGCAAGGAGGTGGGCAATTTAAATCCGATCTCCCTACTCTCCCTGGGTTTGGTTTTCCACTCCAAAGAGAGCCAAGCCCAGAGAGAGTGGGGAGATTGGGTCTAAAGCACCCCCTCTCCACTCTCCTGGGGTTTGCCTCCATTTGTACTGGAGAGCCAAAGCCCTGAGAGAGCAGGGAAGTGGGCGATTTAGACCTGATCTCCTTGGGTTTGGTTCTCCACTCCAGAGCCAAGCCCAGGGAGAGTGGGGAGAGTGGGTCTAAAGAGTCCCCCTCCCCACTCTCCTGGGGCTTTCCTCCGTTTGGACTAGAGAGCCAAAGCCCCAAGAGAGCAGGGAGGTGGGTGATTCAAACCCGATTTCCCCGCTCTCCCTGGGCATGGTCCTCCACTCCAAACAGAGCCAAGCCCAGGGAGCGTGGGGAGATTGGGTCTAAAGAGCCCCCCTCCCCACTTTCCTGGGGCTTGCCTCCATTTCGACTGGAGAGCCAAAGCCCTGAGAGAGAAGGGCGGTGAGTGATTTAGACCTGATCTCCCTGCTCTCCCTGGACTTGGTTCTCCACTCCAAACAGAGCCAAGCCCAGTGAGAGTGGGGAGATCGGGTCTAAAGAGCCCCACTCTCCTGGGGCTTACCTCTGTTTGGACTGGAGAGCCAAAGCCCCGAGAGAGCAAGGAGGTGGGCATTTTAGACCTGATCTCCCTGCTCTCCCTGCTCTCCCTGGGCTTGGCTCTGTTTGGAGTGGAGAGCAGCTTTGGGAGGGCGGGTGTGGCGGCTGAAAAGTAGCTACGAGGCTTCAAAAGCCTTGTCACCACTTTGGAAGGATGAGGGGGGGTTGCAGGCAGGGAGGGGAGATATATTTTATTTGTTTTTTCCACATTTGCGGGGTTCTTCCGCCCGTAACCCCCGAAAATTTGGAGGGACGACTGTACCTTCAACTATATTATGTGTATATGAAACATAAATGAATTTTGATATTTAGGCTTAGGTCCCATCTCCAAGATATCTCATTATGAATATGAAAATACTGTATTCCAAAATCTGCAAACATCCAAAATATGGAATACCCAAGCATTTTGCATAAGGGATGTTCAACCTCTGTTTGTTTCTTCCCACACACACGTGATCATTTGGTTTTTAGGTTCCTTCCCATTCACTCCCTTTCCTACTCCCTGAGAGTCCTTTCCACTCATACTGAGGAATGATTGTTTTCTGTTCTTCTTCTTCCTAGCAGGTAACTGGAGGAAGAGCAATGAATGTGCCAAGTGTGGGAAATGTTTTAGGCACAAATGGGAGCTTACCAGGCACCAGAAAGCCCATTCAGAAGAGGAAACTTCTACTAGAGAGAAGCCTTTCAATTGCAAAGTATGTGGGAAACATTTTGCCCAAAATATGGGACTTGTGCTTCACAAGAGACTCCATGTTCGGGGGAAAAGTATTGGATGTAAAGTCTCAGCGAAGGATTTGGCTTACAAATTGAATTGCCATCAAACAGTCCAGAAAGGAAAGAAAACACACATATGCCAGGAGTGTGGGAAACATTTTGCTTGCAGTTCAGTACTAATGATTCATCAGAGAGTCCACACAGGAGACAAACCATACCAATGCCAGGAGTGTGGGAAATGTTTTTCTACAAATTCAAATCTGGCAAGCCACCGGAGATTTCACACAGGAGTAAAACCATACAAATGCCAGGAGTGTGAGAAATGTTTTACTCGCAATTCTTACCTTGTGATCCACCAGAGATTGCACACAGGTGAAAAACCATTCAAATGCCTACAGTGTGGAAAATGTTTTGCTCACAGTCAGTCTCTAGCTATCCACCAAACACTCCACACAGGAAACAAACTATACAAATGCCAAGTATGTGGGAAATGTTTTTCTCAAAATTCACCCCTTATGAGGCACCAGAGAGTCCACACAGGTGAGAAACCATTCAAATGCCTGCAGTGTGGGAAATGTTTTGCTTACAGTTCATCATTTGTGATTCACCAGAGATTCCACACAGGAGAGAAACCGTATAAATGCCAAGTGTGCAAAAAGTACTTTGTTTGTAAGTCTGCACTTGTAAACCACCAGAACAACTATACTGGAGAAAAACCTTACAAATGCCAAGTATGTGGGCAAAGTTTTTCTCGAAATTCAATCCTTGAAAGCCACCAAAGAGTCCATACCGGAGAAAAACCATACAAATGCCAGGAGTGTGGGAAATGTTTTTCTCAGAATTCAAACCTTATAAGACACCAGAAAGTCCACACAGGAGAGAACCCATACCAGTGCCAGGAGTGTGGGAAGTGTTTTGCTCATAGGGCACACCTTGTGAGACACCAGACAGTTCACACAGGTGAAAAACCATACAAGTGTCAGGAGTGTGGGAAATGTTTTTCTCAAAATGCACACCTTATCAGCCACCAGAGACTCCATACAGGAGAGAAACCATACAAGTGCCAAGTGTGTGGAAAAGGTTTTTCTCGAAAATCAGACCTTGTGTGGCACCAGAGACTGCACACTGGAGAGAAACCATACAAATGTTGGGAGTGTGGAAAATGTTTTTCTCGAAATTCAAACCTCGTGTGCCACCAGAGAGTCCACGCAGGAGAGAAACCGTACAAATGTCCACAGTGTGGAAAAGGTTTTTCTCGAAATTCAGACCTCATGAGCCACCAGAGAGTCCACACAGGAGAGAAACTATACGAATGTTTGGAGTGTGGTAAAGGTTTTTCTCGGAATTCAAACCTTGTGTACCACCGAAGACTCCACACAGGAGAGAAATCATACTAGTCTTGGGAGTGTGGGAAATGATTTGTTCAAAATCTACACCTTGTAATCAACCAGAGACTCCACATAGGAGGGCAACCATTCAAATGCCAGGATTGTGGGAAATGTTTTCCTTCAAGGTTTATGCCTTGTGAAGCACGAGAGTCCCCAGAGGTGGGAAACCATTAAAACTGCCTGGGGTGTGAGAAATGTATTGCTTCTAAGTCAAAGTCAGTCTTTTGGACTCATCAGCCCTTACCTCTGTTTGTCTTCCTCTGGACACGTTCCAGCTTATGAATAGTCTTCTTAAACTGTGACACCAGAACTGAGCAGAGTATGCCAGGTTATGCCTGACCAAAGTGGGACAGACTTTTACTATCATTTCCTTTTATCTGGGTACTATTATCTATTGTTACACTGGCTTTTTTGCTGCTATCACATTGGTGATTTATGTTGCATTTGTTATCTGCTAAGACTCTTAGATCCTTTTTGCATATTACTCTTCTCAAGCCAAAGAAAAGCAAGACCCCAAGAGATTTTGGGGGAAAGGGAGAAAGACTGCCCTTCATTTACACCATCTGTGAAATAGGATGGGTCAGGTTATCTCCCATAAGCCATAAGTTGCCATAAGCCTCTGTTAATATATATTGTTGATGATTACAAGTTGTATGATCAATATTCATACAACTTTCACTAATTGTTTCATAAAATGTTTGAAATCTGATTTAAATTTTCTAATCTGTAAGGAGAATTCTGCGCTGGCCTACTCACAAGTAAATCTCCTTAAACACAATGGGACTTATTTCCCACCCAGACAAGATGCCCTATCATGACTGACTGTGTCAGTACTTGTAAAACAAGAGAAGGAACAAAGAAAAAAACATGCCTGACTTTAGGATACCATGGGATACTGACCCCCCCCCTTTGTAGCTGAAGTGGGGGAGGGGTTTAGAAGGAAAAAGAAATCAGGACCAAGTTGTCCTGCTTCACACTTGTTGCCCAAATGGAAAGTGAGCTAGAAAATGTGGCCCACAAGTGGCCCTGGGACATGACAGAGAGGGAGGATTTTGAAATAAATGTGGGAGAGAGGGCAAAATAACGGCTTCCCCAGACCATTTATAAAAAATAATATTTTTATTAACACACACACACATATATATATATATATATATATATATATAGTTGCCCCTCCACATTCGCGAACTCAGCATTCGCGGTTTTGGGAGGGCCCCCCCGCCCTCCCAAAACCGCGACACAGGGCCTCCGGAGGCCCCGTGAAGGCCCGGGGAGGGAGGGGGTAGAGCAGGGGAGGTCTCCACGGGGCCTTCGGAGGCCCCATGAAGGCCCTGGGTGGGAGGGTGGAGGGCCGGATAGGCCTTCACAGAGCCTTCAGAGGCTCTGTGAAGGCGCTGGGTGGGACGGTGGAGGCCCTGGGTCGGAGGGGGAGGGCCGGGGAGGCATCCACAGGGCCTTGGGAGGGTCTCCTGAGGCCCCGTGAAGGCCTAGGAAGGGACTGGGGAGTCCGGAGAAAGCGACTATGGGGCCTCCGGAGGCCCCATGGTCGCTTTGGCGGGGAAGGGGGAGGGCAATCATTATTTGTGGATTTTTCACATTCGCGGGGGTCTGGGGAACATAACCCCCGCGAATGTGAAGGGACGACTGTATATATACAACATTTAATGAAAACACAAAAATAATGCAACACAACCCTTCAAGCAACAAAACTAAACTACAACTAACAGCACAACAACTATAGAGGAATACAAGTGGCTTTCACCCTTTTAACTAGTGGTTGTAATCATCAAATTTATCAATTTCCTCTAAAGGAAACCTAATGTCAATTCTACATTAAGTAAAAACTGTCCTAACCCTTGAAACCTTACCCTGATAATATCCCCAACACTGTCTTTAAAAAGTAATAACCAAATCCCAATTCTTCTTGAAGTTTAACAGATTTGTCCTTACTCAACATCAGTTTGTCCATTTCAGCCAAATCATCTGTTTTCATCAGCCACTCTTCTTGTGTGGGTACAATATTGTCTGGCCATCTCTGAACATATAAAAGTCTTGCTGCTGTTATATACTGAATGATTCTACCATGCATCTTCTCCAGCTATTCTTCCATTATCCCCAATAGATAGAATTCAGGTCTCATTTGTAATTTTAATTTAAGAATGTCCTCTAACATAATGTGAATCTGAATCCAGTACTTCTTGGCCTTATCATATGTCCACCACATATGACAAGATGCCCCTACCTTTGATCATGTTTGCAACATTTGTTTGTCAGGACCATAAACATCTTAGAAAGTCTATCTATCTGAGTTACATACCATCTATACATCATTTTATAAAAATTATCTTTCAAATCATAACTCTAAATTTTAAACTCTTCATCCATAACTTTCCGCATTGATCCAGATGCAACAGGCTATCAATGATATGTGACCATTTTATCATGCATCCCTTGACCTGTTCATCCTCCATTTCTATTTTTAAAAACATTTTATACATCTTAGCAATCAAATGCTCATCATCAGAATAGAGTCCAATTTCAAATTCTGATTTAGTTACTTCATATCTATGCTTCATATCCATCTTAAATCTCTCAGTAAGTTGTCTGTATAAAAAGCATTGTAATTTATATCCTACAGTCATCCCTTCACATTCACGGGGGTTAGGGGCAGACAACCCCCACAGATGTGAAAAAACCACAAATAAGAAATTAGCCTGTGGGCGAGCGGCTTTCCACCCCAGTCCCTTCCCAAGGCAGCGATGGGCTTCGTGAGAAGCCCCTTGCTGCCTTGAGAAGGGATGGGTGGAGAGCAGGTGCGCGAGCGGCTTTCCACCCTGCCTTCCCAAGGCAGCAGGCTGGAGAGCGAGAGGGAGGGAGGCTTTCCACCCTGCCTTCCCAAGGCAGCAATGGGCTTCGTGAGAAGCCCTTCGCTGCCTTGGAAAGGGACGGGGTGGAGAGCAGGGGGGCAGGCGGCTTTCTGCGAATAATCAAAACCGCGAATGTGAAAGTTGCGAATGTGGAGGGGCAACTGCTTCCATCTCTTCACATGATTTCATTCTATAATACTCTTTTTTAATATTAACAAATCTCTAAGTCACCCATTTATCATTCAATATTATCTCTTCTTTAAACAAGGTTTAATAGGGTGGACTCCAAAGAAACATCTTAGCATGACATCTAGACATATATCCATTCCAAATTCTCAACAACAATAGTCTTACAAAATAATTATTAAAGTCTACATTTGCTTTAGTTTTGTTGTACAAAAGAAATCCATGCCACCCAGGTCTCAGATCAAAACTCTCCAGTTGTAATAATTTTTATTTTTCAATAATATCCATTCTTTCAACCATACCAAGCAGCAGGTAGAGTAATACAATTTCAAATCTGGTGGGCCCAAACCACCTCTTTGCTTGGCATCCTGTAAACCTGACTTTAAACCTCACTCTTGGGGTTTGTTTGTTTTTTGCCTTGCCAGATGAATGTCAAGATATCCCTCTGCAATGGTTTGAATGGAAGATCATTAATCATAATAGGTAAAGTCTGAAGAAAAACAACACCTTGGGTAAAACACTCATTTTTATAACTTAAGATTCTACCCAAGAGAAAATATCAATTAGACCATCTTTAAATCTTGTTTAATTTCACACCAAATTTCATAGAATCATAGAATTGCAGAGTTGGAAGAGACCACGAGGGCCATCCTGTCCAACCCCCCTGCCACGCAGGAAATCACAATCAAAGCATCCCCGACAGATGGCCATCCAGCCTCTGTTTAAAGACCTCCAAGGAAGGAGACCCCACCACGCTCCGAGGGAGTGTGTTCCACTGCCGAACAGCTCTTACTGTCAAAAAGTTCCTCCTCATGTTGAGGTGGAATCTCTGTTCCTGGAGCTTGCACCCATTGCTCCGTGTTCCAGTCTCTGGAGCAGCAGAAAACAAGCCTGCTCCATCCTCAGCGTGACATCCCTTCAAATACTTAAACAGGGCTATCATATCACCTCTTAACCGTCTTTTTTCCAGGCTAAACATACCCAGCTCCCTAAGTCTCTCCTCATAAGGCATTGTTTCCAGACCTTTCACCATTTTAGTTGCCCTTCTCTGGACACGCTCCAATTTGTCAATATCCTTTCTGAATTGTGGTGCCCAGAACTGGACACAGTATTCTAAGTGAGGTCTGACCAAGGCAGAATAGAGTGGCACTATTACTTCCCTTGATCTAGACACTATACTTCTATTGATACAGCCCAAAATTGCATTGGCCTTTTTAGCTGCCGCATCACACTGTTGGCTCATGTTCAACTTGTGGTCTACTAGGACTCCTAGATCCCTTTCGCACGTAGTCTCATTCAGCCAGGTCTCTCCCATCCTATATTTATGCATTTCATTTTTCCGCCCTAAATGCAGTACTTTACATTTCTCCGTATTGAATTTCATTTTGTTAGCTTTGGCCCAGCTCTCCAGTCTATCAACATAATTCAACATAATTATTTTGAAATAGAGCCATTGTACTGTCTGTCCTCCTTTATGGATCTGAAACATGGGTCACCTATCGCCACCACCTACGACTCCTCGAGCGCTTTCATCAGCGCTGTCTACGCACAATCCTAAATATACACTGGACTGACTATGTGACGAATGTTGCTGTCCTTGAGCAAGCAGGGATCACCAGCATTGAAGCCATGATATTGAGAACACACCTGCGCTGGGCAGGGCACGTTTCTAGGATGGAGGACCATCGCCTCCCAAAAATACTACTCTACGGTGAACTCGCCACAGGTCAGCATAAGAGGGGCGCTCCAAAAAAGCGATACAAAGACTCCCTGAAACAACATCTCAGGCTTGGCCAAATTGATCACCAACAGTGGTCCGCCCTGGCCTCACATCGGGAGGCATGGAGACGCACTATCCACAATGCTGCAGCCTTATTTGAGAACTCACGACGAACAAGTCTTGAAGAGAAACGACAACGCAGAAAGAATCACAACCCAAAAACATCCCCCAAGGAGACCTTCTGCTGTGCTGTTTGCAACCGAACTTGTTTATCTCGGATTGGCCTTTTTAGTCATCAGCGCGCTTGCAGAAAGCGCGGGATGAGTCCTTCCTGAATCTTCATTTGCGAAGAAAAGCCAGAGAGAGAGAGAGATTTTGAAATAACTTACAAGTTGCTATTTGTTATACTAACTCCCAGGTGTTTAACCTTCTCAGTTTTAAAACCAGACTTCTCAGCCAGTGTGGATTGCTCCAATTCTGTCATATTTTTAGTCAGTACAACCATTTTGTCTTTCTTTATCTTAAATCTGTTAAATCTCCAAACTCTTTCAGTATCAAAATCAAATCAACACTTTCCAACAGACTTTTAAAAAAAACACCACACCAATTCATCTGTAAAGGCCCTCAATTTAAACATTGACTTTTGACATTCACCCCTTCAATACCATTCCTTATTGAAGAACCAGGTTGGAAAGCATACATGAGAGGGAGACAATCCCAGCACAGGAAGCTATGATGGGAGGAGCCTCTGTGAGAGTGATCTGAGAAAATGTCAGTTGAGAGAAAGCTATTGAATGAGTCAGATGTATGAGAGATAGTGGGAGTGCACTGTGTGAAAGAAAGTTGAATGAAGCAGTTGAGATACGGAAGAGATAAAGTATATGTTTAAAGATAAGTGGTCTGTCACTAAAAGGAACACTAATTGAAGTTAAATGAAAGAACCATATGTAAAGTTATCATACAGTTTTGGAGTGTGTAACCTCAGTGATATAATATATCAAAGTGTGTAACCTCAGTGATATAAATATATCAAATAGTTTGTTTGTTCAGTGTTCCACTGATTCATCTTGTATTATTTCCCTCACAATAAAAGGAAAAGGTCATGTTAATCAAGTGAATATACACCAGTTAAGTAAATCTATCCACAGAGGAAGGGTCACCTGGAGACTCAGGCCTCAGTCCAGATAAGGGATTACTAAAAGGGGAACCGGAGTAGGGTGGCAGTGGCAGGCAGCCAGAACTGAGTACTGAGGGCCAGTCCGGTATTACTTCACACCTTATAAGTTTATTAAGAACTTCCAACTAATAAAAAAGTAGAGGTGATAAGGGACACCCTTGTCTTGTTCCTCTTTGAATCATACAAGGCTTAGTCAGTTCACTGTTTATCAAAATCTGTGTATTCTGAACATCATATATTAGTTTAATCCAGCCAATACAATTCTCCCCCAGATTCATCTTCACCAGTACTCCAAACATAAACAGCCAATGAACAGTATCCAAATCCTTTTCAGCATCTAGAAAACTTTGTTTCTTATTGCCTTTACCAAAATACTCCAAAATGTCACAAACACACTGTGTATTTTGTCTTAACAATCTGTTTGGTAAAACAAAACAAAACAACCCACACATTGGTCTTCATGTATTCGGTCTTGTAAAAATCTTCTTCAACCTCCCTGCCAAAATAGTAGGGAAAACATAATAATCGTTGTTTAATAAACAAATTGTTCTATAATTTCTAGGATCATTCAAAGCTCTGTCTTTCTTGGAGCTTAAAGCTATATTGGCATTATCCCACGAGTCTGGTATGTTCCTTGTCAAAATTGAATTCTTAATCTGTTGTAAACGAAAAAAGCAATAGATCTTCTAGCACTTTATAATACTGGGCCGATAGCCTATGCGGACCAGGATCCTTCCCAAGCTTTACTTTTCTTTATAGCTTCCACTAAATCAACCATAGCAATAGGCTCATTCGGTGTCTTTGATCATCAGTACTTTAATAGTTGGTAGGTTTTGCCCATTTAAGTAATTCTTGTCTGAAATCTGTTGTGCTTTATGAAGAGATGAATAAAACTTGTGAAACACCTTCTTTATCTTTCTTCTATACCATCTCGTAACTTCAGGATCAATTTCTTTTCTCTATCTTTTCTTAATTTATAAGCCAACCATTTCCCCAGTTTACTTTACACTCAAAACCTTTATGTGGAAATGATCTCATTAGAATATATGTAATAGCATAAGGAGAAGAGTATTTCCTTCCCTTATACAATTGTTCCTCCATATCCACAGATTCTGCATCCCATGGATTCCACTATGCACGGCCTGAAAATATTAAAAAAAAAAAAATCCCCACAAAGCAAATGTCATACCCTCCCCTCGATTCTGGGGTTTAGAGTCCTAGAATCCTGGGTAGGCCTTGACATGAGTTTGGTTTCCTTTGGAACTCTGGAGTCCCCCCCCCTCAGGGCCTCAGTACTGGATTCCAGCCACCCCGCCTAAACAGCTGGGAATGAGAATCTTCTAATGAGCTTCAAGGCCAACCACCTGGGCTGGCAAGCTCTCCCTTCTCCTCTTAGTAACTGTTCCCAGGGGCTGGGGGATAACAAACCTATACTGTTGCTTTTATCTACTGTCTAATGCTAAGCTGGTCAGAACTGGCTTTGAGGTGAAACCGTATGCATCTCCTTGCTCAATAAACAATTTCTGTTGGGCTAATGTGAGTGCGCGACCTGGTTCATCACAGTAAGCCAGTTCTGCAAATTCTCCATATTCTACCTGTGCACTGAAGACGAGATGTCTGAGGATGTGGAGACTGGAACCTAGACAGAGAAGAACCTGGGCGTGGAAGACGACCAGGGAGCCGGCTTGCCAGATGCCGGTGCCGACTCGGCAGCAGGAGAGCTGAGCCGGGAATGACGGAGGGCTGGAAGACTGCTTCCTCCCCTCGACCTAATAGAGTTAGGAGCCAGGTAGGCCCTAGGAGGGAGCAGCCTTCCCTTCTCTGAGACACCCGTGCGTGGGGTGGGTGCAGCCATGGGGGCCATCTGGCTCTAGCCAGACGAACAAGGCTGAGATGATCATTGATCACTGAGGTGGGATATACCTCTTTCTGGCAGTGTTTGTGAACCGGGGGTGAGACGGCCTCATGCAGAGCTGGAGAGGTGCAGCAGCTGAAGCAGCAGATGGAGGTGATGCAAACTAGCCTCGTGGAAATCCTACAGCAGCTGCCCCAGCAACCAGCACCACCAGACCAGCAACCGGTCACCCCGACCCCCAGCTGCCAGGGCCCCAGGGAGATGGGGGCCTCCCTGGGCCAGCACCAGGGGGAGGGGTCCCAGCCCCTCCAGGAGGAGCCCCAGCACCACCGGTTCCTGGAGGCCCGGCACCCCCAGTCGAGCCACAGCCACAGCCGCTTGGCCTCAAGCACCGAGACCTGAAGGCCACATTCAATGGGGATGCCGCGAAGCTACCATACTTCCTAACCCAGGTGATGGGATTCATGTCTCACTGGGAGGAAGAGTTTCAGACAAAGGCTGAAAAGGTACAGTATGTCCAACCAGCTGGAAGGAGAAGCAGCACAATGGTTGGTGGGACTCTACAACATGGGAGCTCCAGAACTAGGGAGTTTCCACGATTTTATAGTGGCCCTCCGAGCCCAATTCGAAGACCCATTGAGAATAAGGCACGCATGTACAGAACAACAACATCTACGTCAGGGCTCAAGGTCTGTAGCCGAGTACGCTACCAAGTTTCGCCGCCTGGCCAGCCAGATTCCCAACTGGATGGAAGCCACCAAGGTGCAGTATTTCCAGGACAGGTTCCATGCCGACATCCTGGAATGAACCTTCGTTCAAGGGAACCCTGAAACCCTACTGGGATGGGTTTGGCTGGCCGGAGAGGTGGAGACCCTGAGGCAAAATGAGAAACTGGCCAGGCAATGTCAAGGGCTAACCGGGAAGCCCAGCGGTGCCCCAGGAAAGACCAAAGCAGTGCAGCTAGCGAGTGGCACGGCAGCCAAGATGGAGAAGAAACGATGGTTGCGAAAGGGTTTGTGTGTACACTGTGAGAAGGGTGGCCACTGCATTGCGGAATGTCCAAAGAAAGAACCGAGGAGCAGTTCTACTGAGGAGGCAGTCAAGAAGCCGGAAGGGAAACAGACGGCACCCAAGAAGCCTTTCAAGCCGAAGCCCAAAGCGACGGCGCATTCCTTGGTTCCTGGCCATGCGGCTGGGGAGTCCTCCTGGGAATCAGGGGACAGTGGGTCCTCTTCCAACATTGAGCTGGCAGGAAACGGATCCAGCACGCCCTACTAATTCCCAAGGGCAGGCTAACCCCGAAGGCTGCCCGAGTGCAGTGGTGAGTGGAGTCAAACCCCCATTTTTTATTAAGACCAGAATAGGGGTCAGTGGTAAAGGGTCCCCGGTAAGGTAATGGTAATGGTGGACTGTGGGTGTACACAGGTACTAATCCACCCCTCCTTAGTCAGGGAACTAACCGTCAATACAGTGAAGTTGGACAAGCCCATATGGCTGTCCCAGATGGACGGAGAGATGATGAAGGGGGGCCCCGCAAGATGAATCACTGCCCCAGTAAAAATGAAAATGGGGAATCACCAGGAAGATCTGCAGTTCGTGATTACCCCAGGCCTTGTGCCTGCAGCAGTGGTCAGTTTAAATTGGCTGAAATTCCACAATCCCACCATAGACTGGGTCAAGGAAATTGTGTCCTTCACAGACCCCTCTTGCATACAGGAACATGGTTTGGCCAAAGAAAGGGGGGTCCCCATGGCTGAGGGACAGAATCTTGACGTACACCACAAAGAGTCTGCAGTGGCCCTGGTGCAAGGAGAGGTGCCAGATATGCCGGTGGAGTACAAGCAGTGGCGAGTTGTTTTTTAAGGAGAAGGAATGAGACATTTTTCCCCCACATAGACTGTTTGACTGTGCTACTGAACTGGCCCCAGATGCCAAGCTGCCGAAGCCCAAGCTTTATTGCATGACTCCGGCTGAACTAGATGCACTGAGGGAATTTATAGACAAAAATTTGGTATAGGGCTTCATTGGACCCACAACTTCCCCCTTGGGGGCCCCGGTGTTGTTCAACAGGATTCCTCTCTCAGACTCTGTATTGACTTCAGAAACCTAAACACGGTTAGTGTTGTAAATCAGTTCCCCCTGCCTTTGATGAAGGACATATTGGCTCATTTGGCTAAAGGGAAAATCTTCACCAAACTGGGCTTGAGGGAGGCGTACTATAGAGTGCGAATCAAGAAGGGGGATGCCGGTTGATCCGCCACCTCCCCCATCTGTCCCACAGGGGATTGGGCCAGCTGCCCCAGCTCAGGAGTCCCAGGGTCCAACCCCACCCACTTCCTTTTTAAAGGGTGTGGGTTGGCAAGCCCAGATGGCTGACGCTCTCTCCTGGGACTCTTGGTTCCTCTCCCATCAGGGCGAAGTGGACATGCGGGGGGGGGGGAACTTGCTTGGAAAGGGGAGCACATGTATGTTCCTGAGGCCATGAGACCATCCATTCTCAAACAATGCCACGATGTTAAAAGTGCTGGCCATTTTGGCTATGTCAAAACGTTACACCTTGCTAGGAGGCAGTTTTGATGGCCCCTCATGCGTAAGGAGATAGAGGAGTAT
This sequence comes from Gambelia wislizenii, assembly GCA_030847615.1. NCBI lineage: Eukaryota > Metazoa > Chordata > Lepidosauria > Squamata > Crotaphytidae > Gambelia > Gambelia wislizenii. The sequence continues at coordinate 26,206,734 of JAUMIR010000002.1, forward strand.
GTCAAAGGGTGCCCCGTGTGTGCCATGGTGAAAAGGGGCATGGGGAAGCCCAAGGGATTGTTACATCCGTTGCCTACACCGGCTAAACCCTTGGAAGTGATCAGCATGGATTTCATCGTAGATCTACCTGAAAGTAAGGGGGGAAAGTAATTTGGGTGGTGGTGGACATGTTCTCAAAGCAAGCCCATTTTATTGTGTGCAAGTGCATCCCCACAGTGCAGTAATTGGCCAAGATGTTCATTCAGCACATATACAGACTTCATGGGGCCCCTGCCAAGATTGTCTCCGACCGGGGGGTACAGTTTACCTCTCAATTTTGGAAAGCCTTCACCAAATTGTTGGGAATAGAACAGGCCTAAAGTAGCAGTCATCATCCCGAATCGGATGGAAACATGGAACGAACGAACGTGACTTTGGAACAGTATTTGCGTTGCTACATTAATTTCCAACAATCAGACTGGGTGGACCTATTGCCTTTTGCTGAGGTGGCGGATAACAATGTGATACACCAAAGTACTGGTCTCTCTCCATTTAAAGTGGTGTACGGCCAGGAGTTTGACCCCTTGCCCTTGGGTACCTAGACTCTAAGAACCCTATTTCATTGGTTCAATGGAGTGCTCAAATTAAGGATGCTTGGCCAAAGGTTGTGGCCGCTCTAGACTTTGCTAAATCCCAGTATAAGTGTCATGCAGACAAAAAGAAGGATCCCACCCCTCCTTATGCGGTGGGAGACCATGTGTACCTGTCCACTAGATTTCTCAAGAGCCCCCAATCCTCGAAGAAGTTGGGGCCTAAACATATTGGTCCGTTCCCGATTGTGCATCAAATCAATCCTGTGGCTTTTGAATTGTCTTTGCCTAAGTTGTATCGTAATGTCCATCCTGTCTTCCATTCCAGCCTGCTGAAGCCCACAGCACGTCCTGACTCGCACCGGCCATCATCTGAGGCACCCAGCCCAATCGTGGTTGACGACGACCAACACTTTGAAATTTTTGAGATTCTGGGCTCTAGGAGACGTCGGGGGGTTCTTCAATATTTTGTCAAATGGAAACATTTACCATTGGGCCATGCTGAATGGGTCAACGAGGAGCATATCAAGGCACCTCGCTTGTTGCAGAAGTTCCATGCTCGCTTCCCCGATAAGCCAGGTTGACCTTGTATTGGCTCTCATTGTGGGGTTCCCTTTGTTCTTGCTTTCTGTATTTTTTCCCTATTTCTGATGTTGGGGGTTTTGTTGTGTGGAGTTTGGGGATTTGTCATCGGGGGAGGAATGTCATACCCTCCCCTCGATTCTGGGGTTTAGGGTCCTAGGATCCCGGGTAGGCCTTGACATGAGTTTGGTTTCCTTTGGAGCGCTGGAGTTTCCCCCCTTTGGGGGCCTCAGTACTGGATTCCAGCCAGCCTGCCTTGCCTTGAAAAACGGCAAGGCAGCTGGGATTGATGGAATCCCACCTGAAGTTTGAAAACACGGAGGTCATACACTCCACGAAAAATTCCACGAATTCCTTGTGAATTGCTGGGGAAAAGGGGAACTGCCATCAGACCTCCGAGATGCAGTCATCATCACCCTGTACAAGAAAAAAGGAGCAAAATCCAACTGCTCAAACTATCAAGGCGTAACACTGCTCTCTATTGCTGGAAAAATCCTTGCAAGGATACTCCTGAACAGATTAGTTCCTGCTATTGCAGAAGAACTTCTCCCTGAAAGCCAATGTGGCTTCAGAGCCAATAAGTGTACTACAGACATGGTATTTGCCCTTAGGCAACTGCAAGAAAAATGTAGGGAGCAGAACAAGGGTCTCTATGTAACATTTGTCGACCTCACCAAAGCCTTCAACACTGTAAGTAGAAAAGGTCTGTGGCAGATCCTGGAAAGACTAGGATGTCCCCCCAAATTCCTTAAAATGATTATCTTGCTACACGAGGGCCAGCGTGGACAAGTCAGATATGGCGATGCTCTTTCAGAGCCCTTTCTAATAACTAATGGAGTGAAGCAAGGTTGTGTTCTTGCACCAACTTTATTTACAATCTTCTTTAGCACAATGCTCCAAAGGGCTATGGCAGAGCTTGAAGAAGACGACGGCATCTATATACGTTACCGTACTGATGGTAGCTTGTTTAACTTAAGCCGTCTGAGGGCTCACACTAAGACTCTAAACTATCTAGTCCGTGAGCTGCTCTTCGCTGATGATGCTGTCCTTGTTGCCCACACAGAAGCAGCTCTGCAGCGCCTAACGTCCTGCTTTGCAACAGCTGCAGAGCTGTTTGGGCTAGAAGTCAACCTGAAGAAAACAGAAGTTCTTTACCAGCCTGCACCACAGGACGAACACCACCATCCCCACATTGCCGTCGGCAAATCTGTGCTCAAGTCCATTCAGCAGTTCACCTACCTGGGAAGCATCATCTCTTCAGATGCCAGGATTGATAAAGAGATCGATCACAGATTAGCAAAGGCATATAGTGCATTTGGAAGACTTCACAAAAGAGTCTGGAGCAATAAACACCCGAGGCAAAGCACAAAAATCAGTGTGTATAGAGCCATCGTACTGTCTATCCTCCTTTATGGATCTGAAACATGGGTCACCTATCGCCACCACCTATGACTCCTCGAGGGCTTTCATCAGCGCTGTCTACGCACAATCCTAAATATACACTGGACTGACTATGTGACGAAGGTTGCTGTCCTTGAGCAAGCAGGGATCACCAGCATTGATGCCATGATATTGAGAACGCAGCTGCGCTGGGCAGGGCACGTTTCTAGAATGGAGGACCATCGCCTCCCAAAAATACTACTCTACGGTGAACTTGCCATGGGTCAGCGTAGGAGGGGCGCTCCAAAAAAGCGATACAAAGACTCCCTGAAACAACATCTCAGGCTTGGCCAAATTGATCACCAACAGTGGTCCGCCCTGGCCTCACATCGGGAGGCATGGAGACGCACTATCCACAATGCTGCAGCCTTATTTGAGAACTCACGACGAACAAGTCTTGAAGAGAAACGACAACGCAGAAAGAATCACAACCCAAAAACATCACCCAAGGAGACCTTCTGCTGTGCTTTTTGCAACCGGACTTGTTTATCTCGGATTGGCCTTTTTAGTCATCAGCACGCTTGCAGAAAGCGCAGGATGAGTCCTTCTGGAATCTTTGTTTGCGAAGAAAAGCCAGAGACTGGATTCCAGCCAGCCTGCCTAAATGGCTGGGAATGAGACTCTTTTACTGAGCTTTAAGGCCAACCGCCTGGTCTGGCAAGCCCTCCCTTCTCCTCCTAGTAACTGTTCCCAGTGGCTGGGGAGATAACAAAACCTGTACTGTTGCTTTTATCTACTGTCTAATGCTAAGCTGGCCAGAACTGGCTTTGAGGTGAAACCGTATGCATTTCGTTGCTCAATAAACAATTGTATTGGGCTAATGTGAGTGCATGGTCTGGTTCATCACAGCAAAACTTTATTTTGCCATGTTATATAAGGGACATCAGGATTCCCTCTTCCCAAAAGTCCAATTCAGAAGGTTGTGGATTGGAACTCACCTCAGTCCAAAAGGATAGAAATGCAGCCCAGGCCACAGTTGGAGGAGGAGGAGGAGGAAGAAAAAGGGAGGAAAGGGCAAAAGAATAAGGGAATGGGGAGACTGAGGGGTCAGAGGCTGTTCTGGTCTGGAGGACTCAGCTTTTCCCTCCTTGGCTTTCCTTCCTCTAAGAATCCAGCTCTCTCCCTTTAAGTCTTCCTTACACGGCCAAGCAGTTTCAGATTTAACGTCTGAAAATCAAAATCAGCGACAGACATGCATTAAATGGAAAATGATCAAGTATCATCTAACAATACATCATTCCATAAACTAAAAGAAATAAAAAGAAGCCTAGTTGCTTAAAAAGCTTCATGGTCTCCAGTGTATTACATGGTCAAACAGCTCTTACTATCAGGAAGTTTTCCCTAATGTTTAGGTGGAATCTCTTTTCCTGCAATTTGAATCCATTGCTCCATGTCCTAGTCTCCAGAGCAGCAGAAAACAAGTTTGCTTGTTCTTCAATATGGCGCCCTTTCAGGTATTGAAACATAACTAGCATGCCACCTCTTAACCTTCTTTTCTCCAGGCTAAACATATCCAGCTCCTTAAGCTGCTTCTCCTAGGATATGGTTTCCAGGCTTTTTAACATTTTGACCACCCTCCTCTAGTTCACTAAAATAAACTCCCATCCATCATGAACTCTCTTTTTTAGTATTCCTGACTACGGGATCACACCCAATATTTCTCTAAGTTAGCTGAAACCAGCTTTCTTAAACTCTAGAATCTGTCTCTCATTACACTTGGCTTCCCCTTTCTGCTGTATCACAAACTCCAGGAGAACATGGTCACTCCCACCTAAGGATCCTGCCACTTCCACCAAATTAACGAGATCACCTCTATTGGTTAGAGATAGATATAAAATAGCTGATCCGCTTGTTGCCTCTTTCACCTTTTGGACAATGAAACTGTTTGCAAAGCTAGTGAGGAATTAGTTGTAGATTATATCCTTGGCAGAATTTGGGTTTCAACTAATATCAGGATAGTTAAAATCTCCCATTACTACTGCATCTCTTCTACCAGGAATAGGAGCTCAGAACTGGGGAGACCTAGGCTGCTCCAGTCTTCTTCTTTCAGGGATCCTTTCCCTTACCTAAACTGGTTCCACTCCATCACAAAGAGGAAGAGATAACTGAGCACTTGGTGGTGCAATTCCAGACCCTGTGGGAGAGATCAAGGAGGAGGGAAGCTGATCATACAGTGTGACAGGTCCCTTGACTCAGGCTGGTCCTCAAATCTCAAGCCCCCAGGCATCCTGCCACTCACTCTGCCCTTCTTCCGCCTTTGTGGATTGAGCTTCTGGGCCTCAGGGTGACCCCTTTAAATGCGGACTTGCGAATGTGTAGCTGTGTTTTTTTTTAGTTTTGGTAGGTGTGGCCCGACTCCAACTCAGGCTTCACAGCCAGCCAGAGACAGGTTAAAAATAACAATAGCAATTGGTTTATTAAATACAATAGGAATGTACCATAAACTTTCTATTTCCATATTCTATTCTTTAGGCTCCCCGGTGTCATAGGTAAATCCCCTAAGATAAATGTCATCACAGTGGACTTTGTGTAAATGAACAAAGATGAAAATCATTAAAGTATTAAATTAACAAAAGGGGAGGACCCTTGTTACTTGATATACATTCCTTCAATTATTAAATGATTTTTTAAAAATTAGCCAAACTGTTTATCCAAACCAACAACACAGGTATAACCACAGTGGGCTGGAAACAGAGTGTAGTTGTTCCTATTTATAGGAAGGGTGATAGTTAAGTTGCAAGGCATGCCAAATTCATCAGGACATTTGACAGGGCTGTTGCCAGGCTGTTCTACCTTACACCGAGGTTCTTTCACTGGTTTTAAATTCTCTGCCCCTTTCTGAATCTTTATCTATGACAGACTTCTATATCTGTTTGCTCAACTCCTGTACTTTTATAACAGGCTCAGGGTTAGGACTTAATTCTGCAACCGTTGCCTCTGCACTACATTGCTCTCCTAGGTTTAAGTCTTCCTCTGTCATGATTGCACATTCCAACACTGGTTCTGAATCCTTGAGCCCTACAGTTATTTTCTGGGGTGCTTCTAAGGCTTTTTCATTTACAGAACATATAGGCGGTAAGGTTGCTTTCAACTCTTTCTCTTCTGCTCTGCATGTACTATTTAAATTCTTTTCTGAAATGTCTTTGTGCTTTGCATCCATCTGCAGAATCTGATACAGGCACACCATTTGGAAGCCTTTAAAGATTTTTCCTTCTAAACTTATTTGCTTCCCTTGGCCTTCTCTGCCTAGGCCTCTTTGAGGCGCCTTGGTCTCCATGGTAACATCACTGTCTCTCAGCCTTGTAACTGAACCTTGGGCTAAAGGAGGACTGGAGTTCCCCCACAGAGCCATTTTAACTTTTAAATGTATACTTCTGTCCCTGTGGCTTGTACAATCTTGATTGACAATGCCCCTGTTTCCCAGATTTAAAACAAGTTTTCCTACTCCTGTCCACATAGTTAGGGTGACTATATTAAACAAATTCTTTTTTCCTTTCAGGAAAGGTTTCCCTGATACCTCCCCACTGTTCATACTCTATTTTTCATGGCCCCTTTGTTTGAGGCCTTAGCTGAGGTAAATTTCCTTTTTTCTTCATGAAATGGGCTATTTTCATCCCTACATTGGTTAAACTCCCTATTACTGTGTTCTGGGCCACACGCAGAGTTTTCTTTCAGGGTTGTCCTTGACAGTTGTTCCTCTTTCTCATCTCCAGGGCACTCCTCTTTTCCAAAATTATAAACAGCCATTAACTCTAATTTCGTTCTCTTGTGGGTCACCAATAGGCTGGTTTTCAATGTCCTTTCTACTATCAGGCTCCATTCTTATTGGGTCTGCAATTGGGTCTGCTAAATTCCTCTCTGTATATTCATGGTGTCTGTTAACCACACTGGCCTGTTTTGTGACATGTGCCAGATTACAGTTGGAACTGGAATGTCATCACACACTGTCATTTTCCACACTCCCTCCCAGCCTTGATATTGAACGGAAAGTTTAGCTACAGAGGCATAGCAAGCTGGTCCTCCTAGGTCTTTAATCTTTACACTCTCCTCAGGCACTATCTCTTGTTCTTGAGAACAAATAGGGTTTGCTAACACAAACTTGGGACCCAGTATCCCGCAGTCCCCACATTATTTCGTTTTTTACCATCAAAGGCTGGTGGTATTCCTTATCAAAAGAGGTTCTTTGTTGAGGAATAAACAGTATTTCTATGTGTTTTCCTGGTTTAAGCCTCTAGGTGGCTCAGTTATCTTGGCAATGCCACTTTCCTTATGGTCTGAGAGAGGCCTAGCTTCACTAACAAAATATACTGGCAGGCTTTTATTATTTTCTTCTTTTGCCTTTTGTTTAGGGCATTCATATTTCATGTGGCCCACTTTTCCACACTCATAAAAAAAACTCTATTTCTCATGTCATCTCTGGTTGAGGACTTCTCTGGGGGAAACTCTCTCTTCCTCTCATGAATTGGGCTTCTTTCACCCCTCCGTGTGGGAATTTCCCTTCTACTGGGTTTTGGGCTATAAGCAGAGGTTTCTTTAGGAGGTGGCTTCCTGTCAGAGTCTTGGGGTTTGGGATTTGTACTCCATGGCTTTCTCCCCTTATCATGACTAAATTATCCCTCATTTGGGTAGCTTCAGCTACAGTTTTTGGCCCCTTATCCTGGACTATCCATCTATACTCCTCAGGAAGAATTCTGTACGACTGTTCTAATGCCATTATATTCATAACATCCTCTTGGGTTTCAGCTTTACATCCCTTCAGCAAATTTTCCAGCCAATTTTCTAGGCGACATCCTAATTGGGTATAAGTTTCCTTTGGCTTCTTTTTAATGGACCTGAACTGTTGTCTGTGATGTTCTGGCGTTAACCCAAACCTTTGCTTAACTCTTTCCTTATAAAGTTCATAATCCTGTGCTTCCTCTAATCTCATTTTGCCATAAATCTCAGCTAGCCTGCCACATATTTGTGATCTTAAATATGCCATTCTTTCCACATCTTTAATTCTCATGTCAACACTTGCTCTTTCAAAAGTAATAAAGAAGGTATCAATGTTATCCCCCTTATAATATCGAGGCAGTCTTTTCACATGTATAGTAGGTCCATTAGTGCTGTTGCTGTTGTTACTATTATTTGTGTTTGCTTGGTTTGCTAATTCCATTTCTCTTACTCTGAGCCTATACATTTCTATCTCTCTCTCCTTTTCCCTTTCTTTAATTGTAGCCAATTCTTTCTGTTTCTTGCTGTTTTAATTCTCTTTCTCTAACTTCCTTTTCAGTCTGAAGTTCTCTTTCTCTTACTTCCTTTTCAGATTGTATTCTAACCATTTCAGTTTTCCTCTTTATTTTCCATACTTCCAAATTTGCTGCATTTTCAGAGGTAATAGATTCTAAGCTTTCAGCTCTGGACATAACTTCCTCGATGTCCTCTTCTCCTTCAGCCACACCAACTTTAGCTGCTTGTTTAATATTTTTGGGCATTTTGACAGTGTTTCCTTACGTTATCTACAGACTTTTATCTCAGGAAACACTGATACTTTGCTGGTACAGGTGATTTCTTACTTTATCCAATAACTTTTACCTCAGAAATCAATTTTGTTTCAAATCTCAGACAGCCCATCCCTTAGGTTGATGGCTAACTGTCTTTCCCTTTTTCTTTTAAATGGCTGTAGAGGCTTGAATCACTTCCCCCCCCTTTTGTTTTGTATCTCTTACTTTATAGCCAAGTCTTTTTACCTCAGGAATACAGGCAATTCTTTTTAATGTGCAGGTCTGTGCTTATTGTCACTTTACTTAGAGGCTTTTCTCAGCAAATCCCTTATGATTACCTTTGACTGATACCTCAGGGATTGCTGTGTCCACACACTCCAGTATCCCCTCACTTTACCTGCTCTTTTACCTCAGGGGTATACTGTACTTTTTCCAGTCACAAGAATTCCTTACTTTACCGCAGGACAATTACCTCAGGAATTACTTGTGCTTTTCCTTTCATCACACACCTGTGCTATTACACACACAAACGTATATTTGGTTCTTCCTAACTAAATATAGTAACAGTAATCCTTCTCTGGCCACTGGATCTTTCTCCCCCAGCACTAGATCTCTCCTAGATCCTTCTGTACTGGCTTTCTTAAATCCCCTACTGCCACAAAGTCCAGATCCCCAGGAGTATTTCTGTTCTGGTCTCTCTCATCCATTTCACCTTCTGGATCACTGGCAAGAACTAAGTGTTTGAGATTTCTGATTAAATTAGAAGTTTATTGGGGAATCCTTTAAGCTAGCTGCTCCTTGACTTGTCACCAAGTCAAGGATTCGATCCTGGATTCTTAATCTCTGACTGGATCTTTTGAATCCCTTAACTGGATTCTCAACCCTTCACTGGATCTTTCAAATCCTGACGCTGCCACCACTTTGTGGTGAAGCGGGGATTTCCACCTCCCATCCTGTCACCACTTTGTGATGCACAGCCTCCATATCACAGCTGAACTACATCTCCGAGTGGTATAGCACAAGCACTCAGGTGTGGCTGTGTATTCCTGGCTGTGTCTCCTTGCCTGAGGATCATGCATGCCAAGCTGGAGGATTTTTATTAACAGGAGAACATTTATTGGTAAACAAATAAACCATGTAACTGTATAACCAAGTAGTGGGCCTGCACAGACATTCACCCTCTCTCTAAGCTTGTAACGTACAAGGAACTTAAACTGTCTTTAATCACTCAAAGCCTCATCTCAACTCTTCAAAACTGAAAAAAACCCAAACTTTCCTCACTCGTTCCCCCTTTACCTCCCCTAGAAGCCTCTCCTCCTTCCACTTCCTCACAGAGGATTGGCTCCCTAGCTGTCCATCACACCGACGATACAGGGAGCGTTGCAAGGCAAGAGATAAGGTGGCTGCTTCTGCCTAGTCCTCTCTTCACTGCTGCCAATTAATCAAACTTAATAAACTCAAAACAGTGACAGGCCACCATAATCACAGTAAGTTCTGCACTCATTAAAAGTCAAGGAGCAGCTAGCTTAAAGGATTCTCCAATAAACGCCTTATATAATCAGAAATCTCAAACACTTAGTTCTTGCCAGTGATCCAGAAAGTGAAACAGGCGAGAGACACCAGAACAGAAATACTCCTGGGGATCTGAACTTTGTGGCAGCAGTTTAGTGACATGATAAATCTTATAAAAATAAAAATAAAAGAGATTTCAGAAAAAACTTACAGAAATTGGGGGTATTGCTGAAAAAGCTTTGGATCTGGCATGGGAGACCCTACCGGTGGCTATTATGCCACCACCAGCATAGCTCAAAACATCATTAGGGTACGCAAGCCTCTCTCCCACGACAAGGGGGCGTCAATGGAGAGGGATCTAGGAATAAGACATGAACAATCAATATCCACCATCATATCTCACACCTAAGATTTGTAATCAGAAATATAATAGTTTGAGAACAAACATTTTAAAAAATCTGACATCAGAATTCAAGGTGTGAAAGAGCAAGTGGAATTGGCTAATCTATGTGATTTGGTTTTGACATTCTGACAGACAAAGCTGTGTTAGTCTAGAATATCAGTATGCCAAGGGATCTTGTAGAACTTTTGAGACTGAGAGAAAGAAGTTGTAGCATAAGCTTTCCTAAGATTTAGCTTACTTCTTCAGGTGCATGGAGTGAACTTGTGCCTAGGAACAGATCTTATAAGCAGGCTGTTGAATAGCCATAGAAATGAAAAACTTGTGAGTATGGTGATAAGGTGAAAAGTTCAGTTTAACTATGGTCATTTAGGGACAAAGACAATAGAAAGATGTTGCCTAAGGACAAGTGGGTGGATGGTGGAGGGAGTCTTGGAATGTAATGTGATGCTGGTTGGGAACCAGAAAGGACATGTAATAAACTGGCCAAGCGTCTTCATAAGACTGGGGTGTTATAATACGTGTAATGAGCCAAGAAACAATTGTTTCTGTTCAACCCACTGTTGATGGGCTGAAATTTGTGGATATTCCAGTTCACCTGTTTCTTTTTCCAATATTCCTTTGTTGGTTTTTTTTGTTCAAGTACAGCTGTCCTGAGATCAGAGATGAAATGTCCAGGAAGACTGAAGTGTTCTCCAATTGGTATTTGTGTATTCCTGTTCCTAATGTCTGGTTTATGTCTGTTTATCTTCTGGTGTACAGACCGGCCGCATGATCGTTGCATGATACTTGATTGTCTTTTTACACTTAATGCAGTTCTGTTGATTTGGATCTTCAGATGTTAAATCTGTTACAAATTATTGTGTGTGGGGGTTGCTAGAAAAGTTAAGAACTATTAAATTAGCTGTCTTATTAAAACACCTATAACTTAAAACAGTATCAAATCATTCTAAAGCATAACTATATAAAGATGAAATGCCTTGCCCACAGCCAGAGAATTCCTTCTGCACAACCTAATAATCTGCCAGTAAAAGGTATTCCTTGCCTAAGAAAACCCCATGAAATTCATGAGGTCGCCATAAGTTGTCATGTGGTGTGAAGACACATAAAAACAAAAGGAGAGCAGAGTGGGAACCAGCCTAGTCTCCTGTGGGAAAGAATGCCACACCCTTGGAGCAGCTACTGGGAAGATATTGTTATCTCTGTTAAATATAAGGGAAGGAAATGGTCTTCTGCTTATGCTTTTACATACAGTTGTCCCTTAAGATTCGCTTGGGTTTTGGTCCAGGACCCCCGTGAACACTAAAATCTGTGAATACTCAAGTCCCATTATATGCAGTGACATAGCAAAATGATGTCCCTTATATAAGATGGCAAAATCAAGGTTTGCTTTTTGGATTATTATTTTTAAAGAATATTTTCAAGCCGTGAATACTTAAATCCGTGGATACGGAAGGACAACTGTATATTCTAATGACATAATTTCCACATAAAAATTTTGAATGTGTTTGAATATAACACCTAAACCACTCCTTTACTTTTTCCATGCTCCTCCTTTCACTCCCCACATACTTGTGGGTAACGATAGGTGCATCAGCAATGGCTGAATGTTATGGAAATTCTGGGATCTGTAGTTTTGTGAGGTAGCTAGCCTTCTCTCCCAGAGAACTCTGGTGCCACAACAAACTACAAATCCCAAGATTCCACAGGATGGAGCCATTATAGTTTCTGCAGTGTATCAGCCACCAAAGTCTAAGGTGAGCCCATTTTTAGTCCGAAGAATCATTGACCTCTTTATTTGTTTATCTACTTAATGCGCTGGGCAGGGCATGTTTCTAGGATGGAGAACCATCGCCTCCCAAAAATAGTATTCTACGGTGAACTTGCCATGGGTCAGCGTAAGAGAGGTGCTCCAAAAAAGCAATACAAGGACTCCCTGAAACAACATCTCAGGCTCGGCCAAATTGATCACCAACTACGGTCCACCCTGGCCTCACATCAGGAGACATGGAGACGCACTATCCACAATGCTGCAGCCTTATTTGAGAACTTACGACGAACAAGTCTTGAAGAGAAATGACAACGCAGAAAGAATCACAACCCGGAAACATCACCCAAGGAGACCTTCTGCTGTGCTTTCTGCAACCGGACTTGTTTATCTCGGATTGGCCTTTTTAGTCATCAGCGCGCTTGCAGAAAGCGCGGGATAAGTCCTTCCTGAATCTTCGTTTGCGAAGAAAAGCCAGAAAGACTTAATTAAAAACATTTCTACCCTGTGCCAAAAACCATGGGATGTTGCACAAGTAAAATTAATAGAAACAGATTAAAATCGATTAAAACAATTAAGTCAACGGATCAGAACATCTCCAGCTTGGCAACAAGCTAAACTCGGGTCTGGTGCTCTTGCCCGGAGCCTGGCTCGGCTTCAGTCACGTGACGGGGCGTAGAACGTGCTTTGAAAAAAACCACCCGTCATTCGGTCATTCGGAAGAAGTCGGTGTCTCATTAAAAGGGGCCCGACGGAAACAACAACTCCTCTTTTTCAAGACATAAAGACATAAAAAGCAGATTATAGGATAAAGCCAGGGCTGGGGGTGGGTTGGATTGGAAGAAAAGATTTGGAGGGCACCGAGGTGGAAGCAGGGAGACTGGCCTTGTGCTGGAGGGAAAGGGTTAAAGGGAGAGAGGTGGGTTCCTAGAGGGGAGGGGAAGCGGGAGGGAGGCGCCCAGTCCCCCAGAGCAGACAAGCCTCCCTTCCTTCCCTCTCCTCAGTCACTTCCTGGATTGCCTTGTCCATCCTTTTTCTTCTCCCCCCTCCCAGTGTGTGTCCTCGGCTGCCTTTCTTTCCTTCTGGGGTCTGGTGAGCCCCCAACTTTCTGCAATGCATATGGGGATGGCGGAGGGGGGGAGAGCCTGAATGCTGCTGCTGGTCTCCTCCCGAGTTACCCCATCCAGGCTCCCCTCGCCAGGGGTCTCCCTCTGCCTCGGCGCCCCCTTCCCTTCCCGGGGCTCTCCTTTGGCGGGGGGGGGGAGGAGGGAGGTCTGGGGGGGCTCCTTATAGGGAGGAGGGGGAGCTATTAATGCCCTCCTGCCCCCCGTCAAATAGGGCGACCCCCAGGCTGCTGATCTGGGGGTCCGGAGAGGTGTGGGGGGTCCTGCCTGGGCTCTTCTTCCCTTTACCTTGTGTGCTTAGAAAGGCAAAGGGGGAGAGACTTTGGGAGTAGTATTTTCTGCCCCAGGAACCAAAATGATCGCACCTGCCCAGGACTGCAGAGGAGGAGGGGGAGGTCTATAGGGGCACCTTGGAGGAGGCAGGAGGACTGGTGGGGAGGAGATGCCCCTAACCCCTTCCCCTCCTCATGCCACAGGGGGAGATACCGGTCTCCTCTAGAGTAGCCCCATGGTCTCTCTAGAGTCTCCCTCTGTGTCGGTTCCCCTTCCCGAGTGAGTCCCATGGGTCTCCTGCTGGACCAGGAGGATCCAGGCCTGGCAGAAGGGGAGGCCCAGGACTAGTGGGGGGCTGTGGGGGGTTTGGAGGAGGCAGGAAGACTTTGGGGCAGGAAGATGTCCCTAACCTCTCCTGCTCAAAGGAATGCTATCTGTGCAACAAAGAAGATAAAGACAGTAGTACTTGTAATTGTAGCTGTTATGAATATAAATCTTTTGAGGAGAGTGAAAAACAAAAGGGGAGTAAAAGAATTAAGAAGGTAAGATAGACGGGGGAACAAAAAAGACATCAGCAGAAGACACCTGGTAAACTGTGGCTGCTGTGAAGCACAACACTCTGAGATTTCTGAAAAGCAAGAGTTTGACCTTGTTAGACTATGCACATTTACCTTCTTTTCTTTCAGGGAGAGACCTGGTTATTTGCTGATTCAGTATGGCAATTTCTAACAAAGCAGCATCTTGGTTTTGCAGAATTTTGGAGCTGAGTCTGTTCAGGGGTTCTTTGAGACAGAAGAGAGCGGAACATTAAATGGGATCCGATTTGCTGCTTGACTGAACATTGGTTCAAAGATGGACGAACAAGACTCAGTTGGATCTGGAGCAGAAGGGGGCTGTGATGGCATCAGTGCTGAGAGCAGTGGGGAATTCTGGGAAAGAACTAGGCAGACGTTCTTTAGCAGAGACATGGCCAGCTCAAACGTACAGCGTCAGTGCTTCAGGCAGTTCTCGTACGAAGAGGGTGAGGGCCCCCGAGAGGTTTGCAGGCACCTCCACAATCTCTGCCACCAGTGGCTGAAGCCTAAGGAACAGAGCAAAGATCAGATCCTGGACCTGGTGATCCTAGAGCAGTTCCTGAGCATCCTGCCCCCAGAGATGGAGAGCTGGGTCAGGGAATGTGGGGCAGAGACCTGTGCCCAGGCAGTGGCTCTGGCAGAAGGTTTCCTCCTGAGTCAGGCAGAGAACAAGAGACAGGAAGAACAGGTGAGAGCATTTCCTTGGAGTCTCTAAATCTTGGATGGATGAATTCACTAAATATGTCTTTCTTCTAAGAGAGGACCCAGTGTGGGGGAGAAGCAGGACATGGCCCCTCTACTCCATTTCTCACCCCCTCTTCCCCTACTGCAGCTCCCCCCACCCTACATTGATGCTCTCATCTCTGTTGCTCTTCTGAAATTTTGTGCTCTCAGATGTGGCTTAGAAAGTGAGGGGTGTGGGGAGCATGGACCTTGTTTTGAAGTGGAAACTCCATCTCAAAAGCTTTTTAGTTAAATGGTTCTTTTTCTTCTGTTGTTGTTATTTTATTTATCTACATCCCACATTCCTCCCAGTCACACAGAATGTAAAAGCCCAACCCTCATCAATTTATATTCATGCCTGGTGGCACAAAAATATTTTTACCTGCCAATGGAAGAAGAGGTGGGGCCATCCTGCCCTCCCTAGGGAGGGAGTTCCAAAGTTTGGGAACAACCTCCGAAAAGGTCCTTGCTCCCAGCAAATGAGCCTGAGAGAGTGGTGGGACAGAGAGAAGGATTTCTTCAGATAATCTTAGAGCTCTAATGGTCTAATAAAGGGGGATATGTTCTTTGAAATAATCTAGACCCAAGATGTATAAGGCTTTATATGTCAGCACTTTGAATTG
Organism: Gambelia wislizenii; assembly: GCA_030847615.1. Classification (NCBI taxonomy): domain Eukaryota; kingdom Metazoa; phylum Chordata; class Lepidosauria; order Squamata; family Crotaphytidae; genus Gambelia; species Gambelia wislizenii. Next base: position 26,221,806 of record JAUMIR010000002.1, read on the forward strand.
TGCCAGGAAACAGACCGGTAGCTGATCACAGAATCATAGAGTTGGAAGAGACCATGAGGGCCATCCAGTCCAACCCCCTGCTTTGCAGGAATACACTATCAAAGCACTCCCGACAGATGGCCATCCAGCTTCTGATTAAAAACCTCCAAAGAAGCAGACTCCACAACATTCCCAGGCAGTAACAGGTCTTAACTGTCAGAAGGTTCTTCCTAATGCTTAGTTGGAATTTCTTTTCCTGTAGTTGGAGTCCGTTGCTCCATGTTCTAATCTATGGAGCAGCAGAAAACAAGTTTGCCCTCTCTTTGAGCTGTTGCAACAAGGGAGATGCAGGCTCCCTGTAACCAAGCCCAGTTAACAACCTGGCTGCTGCTCATTGGAACAACTGAAATTTCTTAGCACTTTTCAATGGCAGTCCCACATAGAGGATTTACCTCAAATAAGGTTCATCCTCCCTGTGTCCTGTGTTTTCAAAGAAGGTCCAGATGTTCTTCTTGCTACTGCTGCCCAACCAGATTTGCTGGAGTGGTGACTGCCATGGCAGTGGGTGGTCCCCCAACCTTGGGTTCTGGTGTGGAATGTGCTCCCCTCCACACCCAGGTGTCACCCACTTCTGTTGTGCGGGGTAAAACATGCTTCAGTTACAGTCCCTTTCTTGAGATGTTTGTTGACTCACAAGTCTTTTTTTGTTTCATTTTGTACTCCTTCTCTAAATTTAATTTGCAATTCTCACTGCTCTTTCAGGCCAAAAATCTCTGTGTGGTTCAGTCTGACCTCCTTGCATCAGAGAAGTCTCCATCAGACAGCACCCAGAGACCCCAGTGGAAGGAGATCAAATCGGAAAGTGATGGAGGTACCAGCTTACAAGGTAAAGATTAACACTCACTGTCTTACCACATAAGGATGAATTCTCTCTAGGCATAGTCATCATAGTGTCTTACCTATGCGCATTACTTCCATTCCCCTCTGGGAGGCATTGGACATTTTTTTCTCTAGTGTGATACATCCGTATTTCAGTTTGAGATTGTGGAAGTGGAGAGACATGTGCAGGTTCATTGGACCTAGACCTACACATGTAGGTGTTCATTCAGGTGCAAAATATTGTCATTCCACATAAGGGTCACTCATAGCAGTCTGTATTGCCCCCCCACATATCTTTGGAACCAATACCTGTGGTTTCAGTTATCCAAGGCTGTTAAAAAAATAGGGACACATACCATAGAGTCACTCTGGAAAATGCCTAGAGAGGCATTCCTCTCTAGGAATTGATAGGTCCTCCAACACAAGTCTATGGTGTGTTTATATCAGAACTCCTTTATTTTAATAGGGTTTGCTATTGTCTGTGGTTTCACTTATAAACAATAAACCAGGAATATAACCCCCACAGATACTTGTGGGGGGAGGCACCTGTAAACACAAAACAGTTCATTTGCAAGCACAATTCAAACTGCCGGTTATGACCTGGAAAGCCCTGTAGGGCTTAGTTCCAACTATCTGAAAAAACAGCCCCAGTTTTAAGATTCTTAGGGGATGGCTTTCTCTTGGTTCTACCACCTTGTCAGGTATGTTTGGAAAGGATACAAGAAAGTGTTTTCTCAGTGGCTTATCCTGGCCTATATAAGTCTTCACTACAGGATATAGGGCTGGCCCCCTCGCCGCTCTCTTTCCACTGGCAGGTGATGTTTTTCTTTGAAGGATTTGGTGATTAAGTGGCTATGCAGCATGCTCTTTAATGGGTTTTGAGGGTTGTACTTATAACCTCTGCAAAAAAGCCTATGTGATAAGCTTTCTGCTTTGTCTCACCACCAGGGTCTGGAATGATGCCACAAACAACTCCTGAGTCACCTTTTCCGCTTTGGGATGGAGTGGAACCTGTTCAGGTAAGGAGCTGTATTCCTGGAATAAGAGGACAGAAGTAAGTTTAGGTGTCCTAAGTTCCAGGTTCACTTCCATGACATCACTAGCAGAAATTTTTGTTTCACTTTCTTTTGGATTATTCAAAAAAATGACCAAAGTTCATAAATTTCTTCATATTCTCTACAGAAAAATAAAAATATGAATATGGGAGATATCTTGACTGATAAGTTCATCCACCCTGGCCCAGGGGTGTGTGTGCTTAACTTTTAAAGGGCTAGATTGGAATCCCTGTGAGTTCAACCAATCTAGTCCTGCATTAAGGTTGCTGTCCTTATTCTCTGAATTTTTTTTACTACAGAAGAAAGAGGAATGGAAATGTCATCCCATTCTTCCTGCCTGGAGCCAAATAAAATTTCTCTTTTTCTGTTTGGTCCTGGCAAAGCAAAGAGCATAAGAGAGGCTGTTGGGTTAGACCAGAGGCCCATCTAGTCCAGCACCCTGACTCCCACAGTGGCTGACAAGATGCTTTTAGGAATCTTGCAATCCAGGCATGAGTGCCGCATCCCTCTTCCGCTCTTCGTTCCCAGCAGATGGTATTCAGAGGCATGGTGTCTCTGCTAATAGACCTGTCGAACAGCCAACAGGAGGTTTAACATACTAGAGCATAAGGCCTCTTAACACTGTGTTCCTTGATAGTTTTTATATGTACTGTGAGCAGGTTTTCTTTTCCCTCCAGGGTCCAATCACCTTTGAGGACGTGGCTGTCCATTTCTCCCCAGAGGAGTGGGCTCTTCTGGATCCTGACCAGAAAGCCTTGCATGTGCAAGTCATGGAGGAGACCCATGGGATCGTGGACTCTCTTGGTAAGTTTTTCTAAATAATGATGGGTTTCAAACTGTAATAATCACAATCCCCATGACAGCAACAGTGCTGCTTCTGACATGGGAGTGTATCCCAAATCCTCCCAGTCCTGAAGGCAGGGCTGAGGAACTGGTGTCCCTCCACGTGTTTTGCACTCCAATTCCCAACAGCCCTCATGAGCCTGGCCAGTACTCCCGTCAGCTTGTCCAGTGGTGAGGCATGATGGGAATGGTAGTTCATCAGCATCTGGAGAGCTTTTTGTTCCTCACAGCTACCTCAAGGGATTCTGGACACAATGAAATATGATTTGGGATGAGGTTTTGGTAGCGTAACAGTGTTTTGTAACAGTGTTTTGATGAAAGCTACATAAGGATCAAGGAAGAGATGGGCTAGAGCATAAAGATACATACTCCTTGTGTTAGCAGGAGGGGAAGTCAGGACAGCTGAAATTATACTGGGATTTTATCCAACAAATGAAGTAACGAATGTACCTTTGTTCACCTGACAATAAATCCACAATTAGCACCATAGACATCTAGGGTTCATCAGCTTGAAACTATGGCAGAGACAAAGTTAGACAGACATGCCTTGTTGGAAATGTGAACAACAAGAAGGGACATTTTTTTCATATGTGGCATACTTCTGAAAAGGCTCAAAAGCACTGGGTGCAAATTCATACCTTGATGCAGAGAATTTTGAAGGTTAATAGATATAGTTAGGATCTGAACTTTTTCTTCTGGTACTGATGGATGAACAACTAGAAAGGTGTGTTGAATAAAACTTCAGTATATGACTACAGCAGCAAGATTACTACAAATTCAGAAGTGGAAAAACAACGTGCTGCCTACTAGGGAAGAATGGTTATTAAAATGAGTGATTTAGCAGAAATGGACAAATTGGCCACTTTGATTAGAGAGAAATGTTGGTAGCATTTCTGAAGGATTTTGAACCTACAGTTGACTTTTTTGGGAAAAATGGAGGTGATGTGATGATCATTGGTTTTGGAACTTAGTATGAGCCATAGATGAAGTGTAAAATTTATAGAGAGGGAGAGGGATTGTAGCATATAGAGATTAACCCCCGTATCCATGGATTTGGTTTTCATGGTTTCACTTATCCACATCTGAAAAAATACATTCTCTCTAGGCCTTTCTAGGTCCTCCAGTGTGATTCTACAGTCAACATTTGGCGTTTGTCTCATTGAAAATAATAGAGTTCCCTGTTATCCATGCTTTCAGGTATCCATGGAGTGGGGAGTCTTAGAACGTATCCCCTGCGGATACAGTGGTTAACCTATACTATGACTGCAGAAAAGATAGATAGAAGTCATTTTTTTTTCATTTTTCATTTTTCCTTCTATCGTTTTTGTTTTTTCTTAAATAGTTTAGTAATTTAGTTCATAGTTCTTTAGGTTTCTTTCTATGTTTTATCTTTTTGTGAGCTTTTATATATCTTATTTTGTTGTATTTGATGTTTTATTGTTACATCAGGTGACATAGAGACATTATGCAGAGATTTCAAGCCGGGTATAGGCAGGCGTTTTGAAAGACACAAACACAGAGAGGGGGAATTAAAGGGTGCTAATTTGCTCAGAGGCTTGAATATTTTAATGTGCCCATTCTGACCCAGGGAGGTGACCAAGGCAGGGGATGAATGGGCGACAACGATCTCTCTGTAACATGCAGTTGAGGAAAAGGTAAAGCTGAAGGGTTTGCAGTGTAGAAATCCATTTAAAAAGGTGATTGAGTACACGCGCGCACACACACATCAACCTTCGTGCAGCTGGAAGGGATGCCTTTGTTTTCGGCTGGTGAGGCTGGATCTGTTGAACGGGTGACTGACCCCTCCTTTTCTGGTCACTGATCTCTAAGCCCACCCCCAGTCACCATTTCCGGTCATCCCAGTACCGAGACATTTTGTCCCAGGCTGTTTACATTTCCGATTTTCCGAATCCTCCCATGACTTTTTTAAAAACCGGCACAAACCGCGGGACTGGAAGTCCCGCAGGTTGACGGATAAAAGGTGGCCCCCCTTCCGAAAATCACGTACCCGACCCGATGTAGGTGTAAACTGCCAGGGATCGACACGAATTCTTCCCAGGACATTTTCATCGTGTAAACGGCCCCGAGGAGTCACGTATACATAGTTAACCATTTGCTAACCATTTGTGTGTGATACAAGCAACAACTTCAGAGTACAGCAAACAGCTAACACTAGGATGTGAAGAGTAAGTTAACATCACAAGCTTCCCCCAAGCTTCCCTTTTGTGCTTATTTAATCTGTAGACATTTTATTACTTAATTGAAAGTCAGGAAGAAAGGAAGTGTAAGATTCCTTTCTTTGGTCTTCGGTTTTCCCAAGAGTTAGGAATGTTAGTCTACCTACATTTTTCCCTTTTTTATTTCTTAAGATCCACACTGTTTAATTGTTTGTTTAAATATAACAATTGATGTCTTCTAATAGGAAAGGCTTGTGGAGTATTTTGAAACATAGACATTAAAAATGGAATGTATTGAAGACAGCAACACAAAGGAATAAGGAAAACTATAAACCCTATAAAATAGACAAACGCAATTTGAAGCCAGTTTGAATTAGGCAGCCAGCTGGTTAGCCAATTTAAAAGGTCAGGAAATCCTACATTTGTAGTAACATGTTTAGTCAAGTTCTTTAAATCCTGCAAGTGTTATTCTATACCTCTGCTGTTATCAGTTACAGTGAAACAACATATATTCTTAAAAGGTTCACATCCGTGATGTGATGCAGGTGAAGCAAATAATCAATAGTTGTATCCAGGATGGCATAACAGAGTTCTGCTTGTTCTCCATTTAACACAGCTATGGCTGAAGAGGTGGCATTAATTTCTTTTACCAGTAAGCACACTAGATGAGATAGTTGAGAGACATATTCAGCTTTAGACAGTAAATGGAAATTGGGATCACAATCAGCTTGCAACTGAACAGAACGGGTCTGGTGAGGGGAAATAGATTTTCCAGGGAGTAGTAGTGTCATTCGGCTAAGACAGCAAATAGTATTGTCTGATAAATTCACAGGAATGTGTGAAAAAGTCCATTCTTGACAAGTAAAAAAACAACCAGGAGGTGACATTATATGGGCATAATTAAAAGAACAATTAACATAACAAAAATGAGATACATTACATATTTGTGCTACTTGCATCCATACATTATATGAGAAATGATCAGATAAAGAATTACTAGAAACAAGATTGACACAGATTAAGAGAAGACAAGTAGTTGTTAACAAAGAGTTAGCTGTGACCAGAGCCAATACAGCAACAACTCAATTTTCCGGGGTTTGTTCTTGATTTTGGTTAGTTAAAATACTTTGTGCTTTATTAGTCAGTCCTTTAATGTCTTCCCATGTTACTGGGCAACTCTTTGGTTGATGTGGAGTCACTTGTTGCAGGCTGAGATTGAAATTCGGGATTGGGTTGGATAGTCCCTGGTGCCAAGCCATGGTATTGGTACCCAAAGTGCCTCTTCAGATGTAGCTACTGCTGCGTAGCCTTGTCCCCAGTAATGAGGGGCACAGGGCCTTTCCACTGAGGATCTGGAAGCTGGCAATTTAAAACCTGTGGTCATGGGAGAGGGGAAAAGGTGCCAAAATGCTTCTGTATAGGAGAAAAATCAGAAAAAGTTAAATAATTCATAGTAAATAATGTGATATGCAATTGTTGTTGGACATCATGGCTATTGGGAGGCACATTCCTCCCTTTCATTTGTTTTTCAAGAAGTAATTTAAGAGACCAATGAGTCTGTTCAGAAATAGATGTCCAGTGGAGTTATATGGGATGCCATGTGATAGTGTAATTTCCCAAGTGGTACTGACAGCAGATGTAGCTTCAGATTTCTGGGCAGTAAAATAGGGAAAGGGAAAGGGAACAAACAAGAGGACAAACAGCAATAGTGTGGCCTTTGCAGGAGGCTTCAGTTGGCAGTGACAGCTGAGCAGTTGTCTTCTAGGGGTTTCCCTCCGCATCTGTGGAGAGGACATCAGGAAATTGTGTCTGTTCTGCTGCGGCATGCAGTCCAAAAATGGCAACTTCCAGAAGTTTAAGGCTCAGTCTTCTGTCTGCTGCTTATGGAATACCTATTTCTGAGAGCAACTTAGAGAAATTATGCCAAAAGCTCAAGGCAATAATAAGCTGAGGGACAACCAACCAAACCATCATTTAGTTAGTTAGTTAATTAGTTATACCCCGCTCTTCAGCCACAAGGCTATCAGAGCGGCTTACAAATTGGTTTTTTTAAGCAATAGCTATTTACACATCTACACTGCATTAAACAGTTTTCAGTGTGTGTTAGCTAATTGCCCCCACAAGCTGGGTTCTCATTTTACCGACTTACGGAAGGATGGAAGGCTGAGTGAACCTTGGAGCCGGCTGGAATCGAACTTGCAACATGGTGACTTGCAGTACTGGCATTTAACCACTGCACCACCTGGGCTTTAGAGTTAATTAACTAAAGACAACAATAATAACAACAAGCAAAAAGAATGGCTAAGGCTACTGTATTTAATTCTGGCTTTCAGGGAGCACGAATTCCGTTGGCTTACCATGACCTGCAAAGAACAAAGGGTTATTAGGGTTCCCAAAGATCAGACAAGGGGTCATTGGCAAGGCTTGGAGACAATCAGGTCAAAGAACAAGACTTTAAATGGAAAATAGAACAATTCCCTGAAAACAATAGGATTCTCTTTCCCAACAGAAGTTGCTTACAAGGTGGGAGGAGCTCATAAAAGAATTATTGGAGATGCAAAAATATCTAAAACCAATTACTATATTTAACAAAAATCCCAATGAAAATCAAGTTTCAGTTGTTAACATGTCACCTTGGGGAACTTCAGGTAGCAAATAAATCTAAACAAATTGAACAGATTCAAAACAGCCACGCATGTTACCATGGATTTTTGGATCAGTATACCTTGAGGTCATCTATCTCCACCCCAAGCAATTTGACCAAAGTGGGGGGGGGGGAGATTTTCCCAATTCAGAATTAGAATGACATACCTTATGGGCACAGTAGCATCTTGAGTGGTTTGTTTGAAAATGAATAACCTAAGCTTTTCTGAGAGTCTAGTGCCTCCAGATGCCCCCATTTGCATGATAGAAAGAAAAGACACAAAAGAAAAGCACAAAAACTATTTAGAAATGAGTGGGTTGTCAGGACTTCTCTCCTTTTATGGGGTCTACCATCCCAAAAAAATACCTTGAGTTTTCTCACTCAACTTTTACAAAAGAAAAAATACATTCATGGGAAAAACTTGTTAGCACTTTATGTTTCATAGGGGATGCCACTTCCCAAAAGGTTTGGCATCTCACCAGTCAAGAGAGATCTTCTGTCATCATAAATAGTGACTGTAACACTGTCTCAGCCTCTGGGTGCCTATGAAAGGCTAGGGCAGTCTCATTTGGAGGCCTGCCTTTCCATTCAGACAGCTTCTGAGGAATGGCAAGGAGGAAATGAAATGTCTCTGCTTTGGTCTGCTCAGGGTTTCCAGGAACACTTTCAAGAAGGGGGGCACTCATGGTGGCAAGACCTTGTGCTTTTTGTGGACTGGCTGGGATTTGCAGTGTCTCACCTAAGTGGTGTTTGGCACTTTGAAGCCATTACCCTTCGGGCTGTGGTTAAAGCTGAGCTGCATGTTGCCATTATGAAGAAAACTAGAGAAATTGCAGCCTTATGGGCATTGCAGTCCACAGAGTTTCCATTGGGGACTTCTGCCACTTTCTGAACAAGGGTTTGGGTGCCCTTATCCAAAATCAGGAGAGAAACTGCTGTTGTGGGGGTTGAACACACTATTTCCCTTTTCTGAGTGCTGTCACCCAATGGGGTGCATTCCCTGTGATGTGGGGCATTAAGGCTCTTGTGCTGAGGGGTTCCCATAGGAGTGACTAGCAAAAGATTCCCATCAGGTCTATCCTTTACATTGCCCATTTGGGGCTCGTTTGGATGAAATTTTAGGTTGATTGGCAGAACTGGTAAATCAGGACCTCTCAGCATGTATTTCAAGGTAGGTAGACAGGAACTTTCCAACTCTGGAGGCTCTAGGATTAGAGTTGGTATACTGGGACCTCCCAAATTTCTGGACTCCACAAGGGCTAAATTAACTTTAAAAACACACAAAAATGATACTCGCCCTTCTCCTTGGATGTTCCGTCCTGTAGGTCTGTTCCTAAAAGAAAGCCTGTGTATTCTAGGAGGAGTTTCCCTGAAACTTGAGTCTGTGTGGGTGGCACCATCACAGTTGCACAAAATGTACTGGCTCTGCTCAAGGCAGAGACTTGGCTTATGCCATCTGGGGGTCTGCTATGCCATTCCAGTAACTGCTTGGGGATGGCGCACAAGTGGGTCACGTTTGGGGGTGGCTGGTCTGTTTCTGGGGCAAGGGTCTGTGGGACTTCTCTTGTTTCCCTAGTCTCTGTTTTAAAAGTCACTTCCTTTTTCTCTGGTGTCTTTTTGGAGCGGGGCTTTGCTTTCCTAGCTAAAGTTTTCCAAACCACTTGAAACTTATGTTGTGGTTTGGGGAGGGATGCCTGTATGGCAGGGGCTGTGCAAGCCACAGGGATTTCAAAATTGGGATCCTCCAAGTTGGAGGGCTCAGCATCCTCCCAATCTGGATCACTAACATTACTGCAGCTTCCATCATCCTGGCAAGATTCATCTATTCCTTCCCAGGTTGTGGGTTGGACAAGATGATCTTGAGGTTCCACTGGCAACATTGGTTGCTCAGGCTCCTCCTGTTCCTTAGGGCCCACAATTGAACATGAGAGGTTGAGAGCTTCTTGTCTCTCCCTCTATTGACTCTCAGGTTCTGGGGGTTGATAAGATGGAGGAGGAGACATGGATAGCTCTGCAGTTTTTAATTTATCATCACAGCAAAATTTTTCTACTGCATAACGACATAGCCGCCCCGATTGTTTTAACAGAGGGGCGGGGTATAAATACATTTTATTATATTATTATTACACACTGATTTACACTGATTTACAAAAATCAGTTTGTATAGTGCCATTGTACTGTCTATCCTCCTTTATGGATCTGAAACATGGGTCACCTATCGCCACCACCTACGACTCCTCGAGCGCTTTCATCAGCGCTGTCTACGCACAATCCTAAATATACACTGGACTGACTATGTGACGAAGGTTGCTGTCCTTGAGCAAGCAGGGATCACTGGCATTGAGATATTGAGAATACAGCTGCGCTGGGCAGGGCACGTTTCTAGGATGAAGGACCATCGCCTCCCAAAAATACTACTCTACGGTGAACTCGACACGGGTGAGTGTAAGAGGGGCGCTCCAAAAAAGCGATACAAAGACTCCCTGAAACAACATCTCAGGCTTGGCCAAATTGATCACCAACAGTGGTCCGCCCTGGCCTCACATCGGGAGGCATGGAGACGCACTATCCACAACGCTGCAGCCTTATTTGAGAACTCACGTCGAACAAGTCTTGAAGAGAAACAACAATGCAGAAAGAATCACAACCCAAAAACATCACCCAAGGAGACCTTCTGCTGTGCTTTTTGCAACCGGACTTGTTTATCTCGGATTGGCCTTTTTAGTCATCAGCGCGCTTGCAGAAAGCGCGGGATGAGTCCTTCCTGAATCTTCGTTTGCGAAGAAAAGCCAGAGAGAGAGAAAGAGAGAGAGATGATATTATTATTATTGTTATTATTATTATTATTATTATTATTGATGCCACAATGGAAGAGTTTTCACTGGAGCCCTAGGCTCAGTATGTAAAACCTTCTCTAATTTCTCCCAGTGTGCTGCAACTGTAAGGAGCCCTCCTCAGGATACCATGGGCATTGTTCTCCCAGTTCACGGACCAGCCATTGAACTGCATGATAAGAGGGGTTCTGACCTGCCTTACATAAAAGAAATAACAATTCCTCTGCATACTTCTCTTGTGCTACCGACAAAGAAGTGCCCATACTCACCGGGGATCAAAGATTTGATGAACGGTGCACCTAAGCTCACGCCAAGTGGGGTGAGAAGAGTTGAGAGTCCCTGTTCCAGATGTTACACCTGCGACACAGAAGCATTATGACAGTGAGACAGAAGCTACTTTATTCAGAGGTTGCGAATGGAGGCTCTCCTATTCAGGGGTTACAGCTTTTTGTACACATAGTTAACCATTTGCTAACCATTTGTCTGTGATACAAGCAACAACTTACTTCAAAGTACAGCAAGCAGCTAACACTAGGATGTGAAGAGTAAATTAACATCACGAGCTTCCATCAAGCTTCCCTTTTGTGCTTATTTAATCTGTAGATATTTTATTACTTAATTGAAAGGTGGGAAGAAAGGAAGCTAAGATTCCTTTCTTTGATCTTGGGTTTTCCCAAGAGCCAGGAATGTTAAGCTACCTATATTTTATGTCATCTTCATTGTAAAATTTTACAAAATTATTAGTTTTTTTAAAGATAAGACATGCTAATTATTTAATATTGTAGACACTATGTCTTGCCCATCCCAATTCTTCTTCCCACCCTTACCAGACAACAAGAGTGTCTTTTTCCCTCATACTCCTGGTTGCAGCCTTGTAACTGCTGCGGATGATGATAATTTTCTTGATATCCCAACTTTTCCTAAAGTTTGGGACAAAAGCAGCTTACAACAAAACATAGTTAAGAATTCTACGGCTTGAAAGTTGCTGGAACAAGTGCATACACCAAGTTTTGGTGTCACTAGGTTACACAAGGAGTGTCCCAGATGCCTGTGTGTACACCAAGGGGGCAGGTGATAGTGCTGTCATGCTAATTATCTATATGGACAACCTTTGTGTGGCAGCAAAGAGTGCCAGTGATGTCAAGAAAGTGCAGGTGGAGTTAGAAAACTGGTTCAAGTTGAAGGACTTAGGCAGCCTGAGATGTTATTTAGGCATAGAGGTCGAAAGAACTGGTCTTGGAGAATTTTTCCTAAGCTAGAAGAAGAAGATTCATACTGTCATACCTTGGGCCCTGTTCCATGAACACTGTCTCTTCAAGATCAACATTCAGGTATGCTGTTTCAAAGTCAAAGTGTTGCACAACCATCTGCCTCTTGGCTGCTACAGCTAACACTAACCTAAGACTTTCTGGCTTTGCTGTGGGTGAAAATGTTTTGTCAAAATTGGTGTAGCGCTCCTGCGAAAAGCCTTTTGCAACTAAGCGTGCCCTACACTTTTGTGTCCCATCAGGCATGTCCTTAAGCTTGTATACCCACCTGCAACCAACAACCTTTTGGTCTTTGGGCCTCTCAACTACCTGGAACACTTTTCTCTCAAATAGTAATTTGAACTCAGAGTCCATGGCTGTGTTCCACTTCTGCTCTTCCTGGGGAAGTTTTAGGAGATCCTGAAAACTTGCAGCCTCCTCTGCCATGACATTGCATAGCCTGGCTTCCTGAACAACAAATCTGTCAGGAGCCTTTCTGACCCTCGACCTTCTGGAGGTGAGCACCCTAGTTCTGCCAGACTCATCCTCACTTGCACTGCTGCTGCTATCTCTCTCTGTGTCACACTCAATGCTTGTTTGTGGTGGTGTGTGTGTTGGAGTGGCATGGGAAATGTCAGGCTCTTCTTCCTGTACCTCCCCTTCATCTTCAGGCATTACCACCCCTCCATTTGTGGGACTTTTGGGAGTTGTTGACACACCCCTCCCCAAGGGAACAAACACCTCCTGATTGCAATGCAATCTGTCCCACCCTGAGTGCATTTCAAAGTTTGCACTCCTGGAGAACATAACCTTTCCAGGATGGAGAGAAAATATTTACTTATTACCCTCATAGCCTAGGAAACACAGCCTCCTGGTTTTAGGCTGCGCAGGCTTCCTTAGGCTTGGTTGAATCAGTACATTTGCATATTGTCCAAAAAACGCTCAGGTGCTTGAGGTTTGGTGCTCTACCATATAATAGACAATATGGGGTCTAGTTGACGCTAGACATCCAGTCTATTTAAATGGTAAGCAGCAGTCTTCACTGCCTCCACCCCACAGCCCAGCTGGGGCTTGTGCATCTTCCATCATGCACTCCATCATACACGTCTACATCCCAATTTTCCTTTCTGCAAGCCCATCCTCCCCTGGAGACACTGGGTTTGTGGTCTTGTGTTTAATGCCCCTCCTATGCATCCAGGTCTGCAGACTGTTGGATAAGAATTCCCCTCCCCTATCCATCACTAGACTGGAAACCTTATGAGAAGGAAATTCGTGTTCCACCGCATTCACCCACTCACAGAACCTGTCAGCAGCCTGATTTTCCTCCTTCAGTAAGTATACATAGGTGTATCTAGTGTGTCTGTCCATTATCACAAATAAATAGTGGTTACCCCCTTCAGTGGGCTTATAGGTCTTGGAAAATATATATATTGTTTAAAATACTAGGGTAGTTGTCCCTGTTTAAACATCCACACTGTACTTCACACACTACTGGAGAATACAGCCAATTTAGCAGAATTCAAAACAAACGCAGCAGCATTTAACATTAGATTGTTAGCATACATATGAAAGACACACAGCGTAGTAAATAACCAAACACCCTTTGTCTTTTCCCAAGTTGTTTAACTAGCAAAATAACCACTCAAGACTCAAAAGTTAGTTTAAAAAGTACAAAAACATATTTACTCACAGTTGGAGAGTTCTCATAGCAGATACATGAAACACTTCATCAAAATAAACTAAAACTACTTAAAAATGCTTTAAAACTACATTGTTACAAAACAATACTCAGGGCTCCCCTGGCTGGGGTCCTCTCAGTTCAAAGGCCATGTGGTTTGTTAAAGGAGCATGGCTTCTGGAACAAAGAAGGAAACTTAAGACACTCCCCTTCGTCCCAGAACTCCAATGGCAAAACTTCAGGAAGTTACATCAGTTCATCTTATATGGCTTCTTAGTTAACCCTTCAATAGCAAAACCATTTCCACTTATTGGACTGCGAATTATATTTTCCAATAATAGGGGCCTGCTAAATCAGCATGGACAACTTCAAAGGGTCTGTTGGTGACACATTGGGTCTTTTTGGCAATAGAGAAAGCCTTCACCTTAACTTTCCTGCACACTGCACATTCTAAGAACCTTTGTAACTAGCATGGCCCATTAGCCTGTGGTAGTAATGAACACACTTATCATGTAGGGGCACATTGTCTGCAGGGTTCACATTTGCCACCTTCCCTTTAAGCAACATGTAATACAACTCGTGTTTCTTTATCCTTTTGCACAGACATTATTCATGTTATGCCTTTCTCTTACTGTACAGTGTTTCCCCTCAAATATCACTTTATAACAACCATCAGTAGTCATTTGGGACACACTTAATAAACAGTTCTCTAGTTTGTTAACACACAACATATTTTCAAAATCTTTACCAAAAGAGGGCACATATGCAGTGCCCATTTTCTACACCTTGCTGGGAGCACCATCTGCAAGGGTAATATTGGTTATTGAAGCATTTTAAACATTGCTTAACAACTGTGACTCATTAACCATATTGTGCATGGCCCCACTATCAAGTAACCAAATTCTTTCCTCAGTACCATCAGGATGGTGCTGTGCTACGAAGGCATGGCTTGCAGCCTGAGAGGATGCACCCCTCCTATCCGGTGCAGGCATCTTACAGTCCTTCTGAAAATGTCCAAGCTTTTTGCATCGGAAACAGCATTTCACGTAGCTGCAGGCTCCCTCCTCCACAGGTGCCTCTGTTTCAGTGCTCTCTTGATTGCATCTGGTAATTTGTGGCTGTTTATTCCACTCCATCTGGGCATCAAATTGCTTGCGTTGGACCTCTTCCAGAATACGCCCAGCTACCAGGTCTACAGACAAATCACTCTCCCTGGTGGTCTGCAGACTGTACATTCGGAAATCCCATTCCTTTGCCAAACTGCCCAATAAAATAAAATACTTATGGGCTTCTGGAATGTCCACCCCTCTATTGGCCACCCCTTGAAAAAGCTGCCTCATTACCTCCAAATGGGCTTTCACGCAGCCTCCAGTAAACAGCTTTGTGTGTTATAAAGTCTCTTAGTCCATATAATCTTTGAGAGACAGGATGAATTCTGGTGAACTGTTTTCAAAACTGTCCAATGCTGAAAGGCTGTCTTTGCTGCGGCCGCCTGTATTAACCGGGACAGGCTGAGCGATAAAAGAATTGCAGCTCTAGCCTTCTGGTCTGCTAGTCTGAATGCTGCTATTTCACCTTCTGAACCCTCTGGGGTCACACTTTCATTCTCTAAAACATGCCACAAATTGTCTGTAATTAATAAAGCGTCCATGTATAAACTCCATGCTGAATAATTTCCATCAGCCAGCTTTTCAAAGTGGACGAAACTACTATCTGCCATTCTGCTGATTGAGTCAACAATTCTACAGCTATGAAGCACAAACAGCTGGCAGCTGGCAGCACTTCAAGGTTGCTTGAAGATATTACAGCGCCTGGCTGAAACCTAACTGTTTCTCACCCAACTAGCCAAAAACATGCAAAAGAGTTTCTGGGAATTTGTTTGGGTGCACCTTATCTAATCTGAGATCAATCAATTGGGCCTATAACCACTGTCAGGGAATGCTAGGAGATGCAATCCCCAGCAGAAGCCCAAAAACTATCTCAGTAGACTCAGTAGCAATCTGTTCCCAAGAATACTCACACACAGAGTGTTTGACGTCCAAATAAGCAGGAGGCACTTTTATCTTCAAACTCAAACAGTTGCAATATGGACAAATATTTACAATTCAGGGAGAAACTGCTTCACCAGGCCTCAGCATTCATAGGAAGAAAGGTGAGCTCTGTTCTGAGCTCTCTTATATACACAGTTACAGGGCATTGGCTCACTCAATCACATGATTACACACCAATAAGAACCCTCCTTCTGTAGCTAAGGGAGACTAGGCAGTTCATGGAGTCAGCCATTCTGACTCAGCATGACTGCAGTTTTTTGGCCATTTTATAATGGAGTTCAGTTTCTATCTCCTGACAGTTAGACATACTGTTGCCCTTACATGTCTAGGATTCTAGGAGGTTCCAAAAAGGCATATAAACATGTCAAATCATAAATACAGTTTCTGACCTCCCACAAAGAATAAAAAGCCTGGAATGTAAAAGACCAGTAAGTGGAAAACAACAACAATATCTCTTCTATTTAACTTTGTTTCCCAATTCTTTAGGCGCTTATCACGGAGAGTTAATTGTATTGCCTAAAGAAGATATAGTACCAGTACAGTCATTTTAATTGCTTGCATTTTACCTAGGAGACACAAGCTTAATTTGTTCTACTTAATTATACTATATCAAGTTTAAACATCTTAATTATCAAATTATAGTTACAGGGGAAATATTTCTTCAATTCTTACAGATTTGAACTGTGATGTACCAGACACACGTTCGCATTTACTCAATAAGATTTCTTTATTCAGCAAGGAAACGCAGACCAGTAACATAGGCAAAGCCAGAACTAAACCCAATCTAGTACAGACTCCAGATAAACCCTTACAGTGTGAGAATGGCATGTAGGGTGGTCTGTGGGAGTGCAGCTACCTCCAGGTGCTGTGGCCTTGAAGCTGCCCGAGCAACAGCATTCCCAGACCCAAAAGGCGGGTTGGCTGCTGTCCAGGGATAGAGAGGCCCAGGCAGGGAAAACAGGCCAGGAACCAAACTCATGTCAGGCCTATTACCAAGCTCATGTCAAGGTCTTCCATGGAATGTACTCTAATACCCAGAATCCAGGGATGAGCATGACATACCGCGCCCTCAAAGAGAAACCCCCCTCCCTAAGCCAAACCTACAGACAGAGAACAAACACCTCAAGCCAAATTCCCCCCCAGCCAGGCTTATCAGGGAAGTGAGCATGGAACTTCCTCAGTAAGCGCGGAGCTTTGATATGTTCACAATTGACCCATTCGGCATGACCCATAGACAAATGCTTCCATTTAACTAGATACTGCAAAATCCCCTGTGAACCCAAGAGTCCAGCACATCAGAGATTTCAAAGTGTTGATCATTGTCCACCATGATAGGGCGGGGCGACGTCTCAGGAACTTGATGATGTTAATCTGGAGGGCATGCAGGCTTGAGCAAACTAGAATGAAACACAGGATGGACGTTACGATACAATTTGGGCAAGGACAGTTCAAAAGCCACAGGGTTGATTTCCCGAACAATAGCAAAAGGTCCAATGTACTTAGGGCCCAACTTCTTTGAGGGCTGCAGGCTCTTTAGGAATTTGGTGGAAAGATATACCAAGTCCCCCACCGCGTATCGCGGTGTAGGGTCACGCTTCTTGTCAGCGTACTCTTTGTAGCGGGCCTTCGCAAACTCCAAGGCCGACACAACTTTGGGCCATGCGTCCTTGATTTGAGCACTCCACTGAGTCACCAGAACCGGGTCCCTAGAAGTCCCCTCTCCCAAAGGCAGAGGGTCAAAGTCCTGTCCTGAAACAATTTTAAATGGGGATAAACCCGTACTTTGGTGTAAGGCGTTGTTGTATGCCACCTCTGCGAAGGGTAACAGGTCAACCCAATCAGACTGCTGGAAATTGACATAACACCTTAAATACTGTTCCAAAAATTGGTTCAAATGTTCAGTCTGGTCATCACTTTGTGGATGATGGGAGCAGCTCAATTCCTAACAGTCTTGTAAGCGCCTTCCAGAACTGGGAGGTGAACTGAGCTCCCCTATCTGAAATGATCTTGGCAGGAATGCCATGTAGCCTATAGATGTGTTGTACAAATAGTTTAGCCAGCTGGGGGGTGGTCGGGAGTTTCTTGCAGGCCACAAAGTGAGCTTGCTTGGAAAACAAGTCAGTCACCACCCAAATAACTGTCTTTTTCTTACTCTCTAGCAACTCCACAATGAAGTCCATACTAATGACCTCCCAGGGTTTAGTGGGGGTCGGTAATGGCAACAGCAAATCTTTTGGTTTCCCACCGGCTTTTTTTGCCACTGCACACGTATGACACCCTTTCATATACTTCTCCACTTCCTTTCGTATTTTGGGCCACCAGAATTGCTGTCGTGTTAAGTGTAATGTTTTCACATACCCAAAGTGACCTGCACTCTTCACATCATGGCACTGTTTTAGGATGGCAGTTCTCATAGCCTCGGGGACATACATGCAACCCCCACTAAACCCTGTGAGGTTCCCCCTTCCAAGCCAAACCTCCTTGCAGAATTACCTCCCCTTTGTGAGAAAGGGACAAGGGGTCATGGGACAGAGCGACTGCCATCTCAGCTTGCCACCCACCCCCAATGTCCTCTGTGATGAGGGGGGAAGGCTCCAGGGATGATGGGGCTGATGCCACAGTGGGGGTGGCACCCTTTGCGGGCGGCCCGTCAGGCTCTCCCTCTAGGCCTTGCTCCGGGCCCAAAGAGGGGCCAGCAGTGGTCTCCTGACGTTTGGCTTGGCTGCGTGTGAGAACTGCCAATCCCAAATGGGAGGGGGAGAAGACAGTGTCTATCACCTCCTTCCGCTGACTGTCATGTTGAGGGAGCCTGGACAAAGCATCAGCTAAGAAAGTCTTTTTTCCTCAGGAGAAACTTCAGGGTGATGATGAACCGGTAAAAGAAACTGGCCCACCTAATTTGTTTAGGGTTCAAGCACCTGGGGTTTTCAAAGCCTCCCAAGTTTTTGTGATCTGTCCAAACCTCGAAAGGTTGGGAAGATTCTTCCAGCAGATGGCGCCAAGTTTCTAAGGCCAATTTGATCGCCCCCACCTCTTTCTCCCACACTGGCCAATTTCATTCAGTTTCATTGAACTTCTTTGACAGATATGCACAGGGTCTGAGCTCCCCCCTTCATCCCGCTGTAACAACACCCCCCATCGCCACGTCTGAGGCATCCACTTGAACCACAAAAGGTTGTTCGGGGTCGGGGTGCTTAAGGATAGGTTAAAAGCTTCTTCAGCTTGTCAGATGCCCTTTGGCATTGGTCAGTCCACACAATTTTTTGGAGAGGTTTCTCCTCCTTCCCCTTCCCCGTTTATTTCTCCCCCCCCCACACCCTTGGTTTTCAATAGGTTAGTCAAGGGCAAAGCAACCTCAGCAAAGTCAGGGATGAAGGATTGGTATAAGTTAGCAAACCCTAGGAAGCTTTGAAGCTGCTTCCTGGTCCTGGGAGCCTCCCATGCGAGGACCCCCTTAACCTTCTCAGGGTCCATTTCAACCCCCCTGCTAGAGATGCAATACCCCAAATAATCCAAGCAGCTTTGGTAGAATTCACATTTTGGCATACAAATGATTCTCCCCCAGTTTACTGAGCACTTTCTTCACTAGCTTAACATGGAACGTGTAGTCCCTCAGAATAAATGAGCACATCATCCAAATACACCAATACCCCATTGTACAAAAACTCTAAGCACATCGTTAATCGAGTTCTGGAACACACCGGGCCCCCCGCTTAATCCAAATGGCATTACGCAGAATTCAAATGCCCCTAGCTGCCAATTAAAAGCAGTTTTCCACTTATCCCCCTCTTTGATTCGCACCCAGTAATAGGCCTCCCGCAAGTGTAGCTTGGTGAATATCTTCTCTTTGGCTAAATGAGCCAGGATATCCTTCATTAAGGGGAGGGGGGTACTGATTTGTCGCACTGATAGCATTCAAGGATCTCTAATCAATACAGAGACGGAGAGAAGAATCGTGTTTGCATCTGAACAACACCGGGGCCCCCAAGGAGGAGGTCATAGGTCCGATGAACCCCCGACCCAAGTTTTTATCTATGAACTCCCGGAGGGCGTCCATCTCCGCCGGGGTCATGGAGTAAATCTTAGGTTTGGGCAGTGCTGCTTCGGAGACTATTTCATTTGCACAGTCAGATGGCCTGTGGGGGGGTAGAATGTCACATTCCTTCTCTTCAAACACATACTGCCACTGTTTATACTCCACCGGTAACCCTTTCATTTCCCCTTGGACCAGAGCGGCCTTAAAGTTCTGAGGCTTGGTCTCTTGAGGGACCCCGCTGTGAGGCCTCACACACTCCGTGTTTCCGCACACACATGGGGTCTGTAAAAGTCACAGTCTCCTTTACCCAGTCTATAGTGGGGTTGTGAAATTTCAACCAGTTTAAGCCCACTATTGTGGCTGGGACCAAGCCTGGTGCTATCACAAATAGAAGCTTCTCCTGATGATTTCCCATCTTCATCTGTACCGGGCCAGTCATCCGCCTTGCGGGGCCCCCCATCATCATCCCTCTGTCCATCTGAGACAACCACACCGGCTTGTCTAGCTTAATGGTGCTAACTGAAAGTTCACTGACCAGGGAGGGGTGAATTAACACCTGGGTACACCGGGAATCCACCATTAACATTACTTTTCGGGGAGCCCCATTATTTGCAACCCCTATCTTAGCTTTTAGGGAAAAAAAGGCCTTTCACTCCACTCACCACAGCACTTGGGTGCCCTTCAGGATTCGCTCGCCCTCGGGCGCTTAGTAGGGCGGCCTGGATCCGTTCCCCACCGGCTCAGCATTGGAAGAGGACCCACTGTCGTCCGGTTCCTCTGAAGACTCTCCCGCCACGTGGCCCAAAATCAAGGGTGTGCACTGCTGCCTTGGCCATTGGCTTGAATGGCATCTTGGGTGTTGTTGGCTTCCCATCTGCCTTTTTGGGCCTCTCTTCTGCGGGGTTGTCCCGGAGTTGTTTCTCTGGGCATTCAGCTATGTGGTGTCACCCTTTTCTGCAGTGCAGGCACAGGCCTTTCCACATCCTTTGCTCCCTCTCCGACTCCCCCGATGTGCCTCCAGCTGGTTGAGCTGCCTTAGCTTTCTTCCCTGTGGACCCACTGGGCTTCTCACCGAGCCCCTGGCATTGCTGGGCCAGCTTGATTTTCTGTCTCAGGGTTTCCACCTCCCCAGCCAGCCGCACCCACCCCAGGAGGGTTTCTGGGTTCCCTTGGACCAAGGCCCACTCTAGGATGTCAGCGTTGGGACCATCCTGGAAATACTGCACCTTAGTGGTCTTGGTCCAGTCGGGGATCTGGCTGGAAATTCGAAGGCGTATTCAGCCACGGGTCACGAGCCTTGGTGCAGTTGCTGAAGTTCTGTGCATGCACGCCTCACCCTCAGGGGGTCTTCAAACTGAGCTTGGAGGGCCATCATGAAGTCATGGAAGCTCCCCAACTCTGGAGCCCCCATGTCGTAGAGCCCCACCAGCCATTGTGCCGCCTCTCCCTACAGCTGGTTGGAGATGTACTGCACCTTCTCGGCCTCTGTCTGGAACTCTTCCTCCCATTGGGACATGAACCCTGTCACCTGGGTTAAGAAATATGGCAACTTCGCGGCATCCCCATCAAAGGTGGCCTTTAGGTCTCGATGCTTGAGCACACGCGGTCTCTACCGCGGCTCGACCAGGCCAGGCCCCACGGGGGGTACTGGACCAGGAACCTGTGGGACAGGTCCCCAACAGGCATAGTGGGGACCCCTCCTGGAGGGGCTGGGACCTTCCCTGGAGGAGCTGGCAACTGAGGGTCCTGAGGTGGTTGTCCCCCCGGGGCAGCAGGTTGCTGAGGCAATCTCTGCAGGATCTCTAGGAGGCTTGTCTGCATGACCTCCATCTGTTGCTTCAGCTGCTGCACCTCTTTCTCCAGTTTCGGGCGAGGGGGTCTCACCCCAGGCTCTCGGTATCCCTGTTAGGGGTCTATCCCACCGTCGGGACCTGCGTTCTTCCCAACCTCGCTCCTCTGGCCAGAGCCAGCTGGCTCCCATGGCCATTCCTGCTCCACGCACTGGAGTCTCGGAGAAGGGTAGGCTGCCACTCCCCAGGGCTTGCCTGGCTCCCAGCTCCATGAGATCGGGGGGAAGGGTCAGCCTTCCAGCCCGACAAAGGGCTGGGCTCCGCTCTTCCTCCAGCACGCCTGCACCATCCTCCGGCAAGCTGGCTCCCTGGTCATCGCCTGTGGCCAGGTCTTTCTCCGTCTGGGTTCCAATCTCCGTGTCGTCAGACATCACGGGTAGGAATCAAAAATTAAGTAGGATTGGTGAGTTCTGGCTTACTGTGATGTACAAGACACACATTCGTATTTACTCAATAAGATTTCTTTATTCAGCAAGGAAATGCAGACCAGTAACATAGGCAAAGCCAGAACTAAACCCAATCTAGTACAGACTCCAGATAAACCCTTACAGTGTGAGAATGGCATGTAGGGAGGTCTGTGGGAGTGCAGCTACCTCCAGGTGCTGTGGCCTTGAAGCTGCCCGAGGAACAGCATCGCCAGACCTGAAAGGCGGGTTGGCTGCCGTCCAGAGATAGAGAGGCCCAGGCAGGGAAAACAGGCCAGGAACCAAAACTCATGTCAGGCTATTACCAAGCTCATGTCAGGGTTTTCTATGGAGTCTGCTCTAATACCCAGAATCCAGGGATGAGCATGACATGAACTCCCAACTAGTTAACAATTAAAACACAATTTTAATGGAAAATTCAAATCATTCTTTGTGTCATTGAGCAAGTTTTTTTCCAATTAGACAGTCTTATTAGTGTTTATAGCTCATGCTACTAATTTGCCATAATAATTTATTTCTTTACATACTGTTTCCAAATATTCATTAGGGTTAACTAAAAATAAAACCACATTTTCTGCATACAAAGTAGCTGAATGTTCACTGTATCAAATTCTAGGGTATACCCTTGTTATTGAATTGTCTCTTAAAGCTTACACCAGGGGTTCTGATGAAAAAATGGTCACTGAAGGTGATGAAATATATAACTTCAGTATTTTTTAAAACACCACCTGTATTGTATTTCTCAAGAACTCTAAAATAAAAGGCCCACTCAAGATAGTTGAAAGCCTTATAGATATCTAACATGTATATCAGAAACGATTTTCTGTGAATTTCACCTTGTTGCAGCAATATTAAGTATTCACCCAATTGTGCCTATGGTGACTATGAACAAAACCTGATTGATGAGGATGTATGTAATTGGAGACAATATTATTCAGTCTCCTTACTAGGACTGCATGATATACAAATTTAAATGTGTAAAGCCCTAAATATAATTCTTGACATCCTATGGAGAATAAAAAGCCATGGAGCCTAAAAAAAAAAAAAAAACAATGAAGGGGGGGAAAGGATGCAGTACAGTTTGAGTATCCTTTTTCTGGAATTTTGAGATACTTCAAAATTGTCCACAGGGTGGCTAAGGGTAGTGGCGCCTATGCTTTCTGTTGGTTCAATGTATGCAAATTTTGTTTCATGCACAAAATAGGTAAAAATGTGTCTAAAATTACCTTAAACTATGTGTGTAAGGTATATATGAAACAAATGAATTTTGATGTTTAGGCTTAGGTCCCATCTCCAAGATATCTCATTATGAATATGAAAATACTGTATTCCAAAATCTGCAAAAATCCAAAATATGGAATACCCAAGCATTTTGCAAAAGGGATGTTCAACCTCTGTTTGTTTCTTCCCCCCCCCCCACACGTGATCATTTGGTTTTTAGGTTCCTTCCCATTCACTCCCTTTCCTACTCCCTGAGAGTCCTTTCCAACTCATACTGAGGAATGATTGTTTTCTGTTCTTCTTCTTCCTAGCAGGTAACTGGAGGAAGAGCAATGAATGTGCCAAGTGTGGGAAATGTTTTAGGCACAAACGGGAGCTTACCAGGCACCAGAAAGCCCATTCAGAAGAGGAAACTTCTACTAGAGAGAAGCCTTTCAAATGCAAAGTATGTGGGAAACATTTTGCCCAAAATATGGGACTTGTGCTTCACAAGAGACTCCATGTTCGGGGGAAAAGTATTGGATGTAAAGTCTCAGCGAAGGGTTTGGATTACAAATTGTGCCATCAAACAGTCCAGAAAGGAAAGAAAACACACATATGCCAGGAGTGTGGGAAACATTTTGCTTGCAGTTCAGTACTAATGATTCATCAGAGAGTCCACACAGGAGACAAACCATACCAATGCCAGGAGTGTGGGAAATGTTTTTCTACAAATTTAAATCTGGCAACCCACCAGAGATTCCACATAGGAGAAAAACCATACAAATGCCAGGAGTGTGAGAAATGTTTTACTCGCAGTTCTTACCTTGTGATCCACCAGAGATTGCACACAGGTGAAAAACCATTCAAATACCAGGAGTGTGGAAAATGTTTTGCTCACAGTCAGTCTCTAGCTATCCATCAAACACTCCACACAGAAAGCAAACTATACAAATGCCAAGTATGTGGGAAATGTTTTTCTCAAAATTCACCCCTTATGAGGCACCAGAGAGTCCACACAGGTGAGAAACCATTCAAATGCCTGCAGTGTGGGAAATGTTTTGCTTACAGTTCATCATTTGTGATTCACCAGAGATTCCACACAGGAGAGAAACCGTATAAATGCCAAGTGTGCAAAAAGTACTTTGTTTGCAAGT
This sequence comes from Gambelia wislizenii, assembly GCA_030847615.1. Classification (NCBI taxonomy): domain Eukaryota; kingdom Metazoa; phylum Chordata; class Lepidosauria; order Squamata; family Crotaphytidae; genus Gambelia; species Gambelia wislizenii. Next base: position 26,245,861 of record JAUMIR010000002.1, read on the forward strand.
CTGCACTTGTGAACCACCAGAACAACTATACTGGAGAGAAATCTTACAAATGCCATGTATGTGGGCAAAGTTTTTGTCTAAATTCAATCCTTGAAAGCCACCAAAGAGACCACACCAGAGAAAAATCATACAAATGCCAGGAGCGTGGGAAATGTTTTTCTCAGAATTCAAACCTTATAAGACACCAGGAAGTCCATATAGGAGAGAACCCATACCAGTGCCAGGAGTGTGGGAAGCGTTTTGCTCATAGGGCACACCTTGTGAGACACCAGACAGTTCACACAGGTGAGAAACCATACACATGTCAGGAGTGTGGGAAATGTTTTTCTCAAAATGCACACCTTATCAGACACAAGAAACTCCATACAGGAGAGAAACCATACAAGTGTCAAGTGTGTGGAAAAGGTTTTCCTCAAAATTCAGACCTCGTGTGCCACCAGAGAGTCCACACAGGAGAGAAACCATACAAATGTTCGGAGTGTGGTAAAGGTTTTTCTCGGAATTCAAACCTTGTGTACCACCGAAGACTCCACACAGGAGAGAAATCATACTAGTCTTGGGAGTGTGGGAAATTATTTGTTCAGAATCCACACCTTGTAACCAACCAGAGACTCCACATAGGAGGGCAACCATTCAAATGCCAGGAAGGTGGGAAATGTTTTCCTTCAAGGTTTATGCCTTGCAAAGCACAAGAGAGTTCCCAGAGGTGGGAAACCATTAAAATTGCCTTGTGTGTGAGAAATGTATTGCTTCTAAGTCAAAGTCCATCTTTTGGACTCATCAGCCCTTACCTCTGGTTGTCTTCCTCTGGACACATTCCAGCTTATGAATAGTCTTAAACTGTGACACCAGAATTGAGCAGAGTATGCCAGGTGATGCCTGACCAAAGTGGGACAGACTTTTACTATTATCTAGAGTTATACTGGCTTTTTTGCTGCTATCACATTGGTGATTCATGTTGTATTTGTTATCTGCTAAGACTCTTAGATCCTTTTTGCATGTTACTCTTCTCAAGCCAAAGAGAGGCAAGGCCCCAAGAGATTTTGCGGAGAAGGGAGAAAGACTGCACTTCATTTACACCATCTGTGAAATAGGATGGGTCAGGTTATCTCCCATAAGCCATAAGTTGACGATTACAAGTTGTATGATCAATATTCATAATGATACAACTTTCACTAATTGTTTCATGAAAATGTTTGTAATCTGATTTAAATTTTCTAATCTGGAAGGAGAATTCTATGCTGGCCTACGCACAAGTAAATCTCCTTAAACACAATGGGACTTATTTCCCACCCAAACAAGATGCCCTGTCCTGACTGACTGTGTCAGTGCTTGTAAAACAAGAGAAGGAACAAAGAAAAAAACAGGCTGACTTTAGGATACCATGGGATACTGACTCCCCCTTTGTAGCTGAAGTGCGGGAGGGATTTAGAAGGAAAAAGAAATCAGGACCAAGTTGCCCTGCTTCACACTTGTTGCCTAAATGGAAAGTGAGCTAGAAAATGTGGCCCACAAGTGGCCCTGGGACATGAGAGAGAGAGAGGATTTTGAAATAAATGTGGGAGGGAGGGCAAAAGAGGGGCTTCCCCACACCCTTTTAATAAAAGTAATATTTTTATTAACACACACACACACGTGTGTGTGTGTGTATCACACACATTTAATGAAAACACAAAAATAATGCAACACCACCCTTCAACAAAACTAAACTACAACTAACAGCACAACAACTACAGAGGAATACAAATGGCTTCCACCCTTTCAACTAGTGGTTGTAATCATCAAATTTATCAATTTCCTCTAAAGGAAACCTAACGTCAATTCTACATTATGAAAACACTGCCCTAACCCTCGAAACCTTACACTGATAAGATCCCCAACATTGTCTTTAAAAAGTAATAACCAAATCCCAATCCTTCTTGAAGTTTAACAGATTTGTCCTTACTCAACATCAGTTTGTCCATTTCAGCCAAATCATCTGTTTTCATCAGCCACTCTTCTTGTGTGGGTACAATATTGTCTGGCCATCTCTGAACATATAAAAGTCTTGCTGCTGTTATATACTGAATGATTCTTCCATGTGTCTTCTCCAGCTATTCTTCCATTATCCCCAATAGATAGAATTCAGGTCTCATTTGTAAATTTAATTTAAGAATGTCCTCTAACATAATGTGAATCTGAATCCAGTACTTCTTGGCCTTATCATATGTCCACCACATATGACAAAATGCTCCTACCTTTTGATCATGATTCCATTTGATTGTCAGAAGCATATACATCGTAGAAAGTCTACCTATCCTGAGTCACATACCATCTATACATTATTTTATAAAAATTATCTTTCAAATCGTAACTCTAAATTTAAAATTCTTCCTCCATAACTTTCTCCATTGATCCAGATGCAACAGGCTATCAATGATCTGTGACCATTTTATCATACATCCCTTGACCTATTCATCCTCCATTTCCATTTTTAACAACACTTATACATTTTAGCAATCAAGTGATCATCATCAGAATAGAGTCAAATTTCAAATTCTGATTTAATTACTTCAGATCCACACTTCAGATCCATCTCTCAGTAAGTTGTCTGTATAAAAAGCATTGTAAGTCGACATTTACTGTAGCTTTGTCATACAAAAGAAATCCATGCCACCCAAGTCTCAGATCAAAGCTCTCCAGTTGTAATAATTTTTATTTTTCAATAATATCCATTCTTTCAAGCATATTAAGCAGCAGGCAGAGTAATACAATTTCAAATCTGGTGGGACAAACCACCTCTTTGCCTGCATCCTGTAGGACCTTAAACTTCACTCTTGGGGTTTGTTTGTTTTTTGCCTTGCCAGATGAATGTCAAGATATCCCTCTGCAATGGTTTGAATGGAAGATCATTCATTATAATAGGTAACGTCTGAAGAAAACACCTTGGGTAAAACACTCATTTTTATGAGATTCTACCCAAGAGTGAATCTCAATCTTGTTTAATTTCACACCAAGTTTCAACATAATTATTTTGAAATAACTTACAAGTTGCTATTTGTTATATTAACTCCCAGGTATTTAACCTTCTCAGTTTTAAAACCAGACTTCTCAGCCAGTGTGGATTGCTCCAATTCTGTCATATTTTTAGTCAGTACAACCATTTTGTCTTTCTTTATTGTAAATCTATTAAATCTCCAACCTATTTTAGTATCAAAATCAAATCATCAACACTTTCCAACAGACTTAAAAAAAAAACCCACACCAATTCATCTGTAAAGGCCCTCAATTTAAACATCGACTTTTAACATTCACCCCTTGTTTTGCTATACCATCCCTTATTGAAGAACCAGGTTGGAAAGCATGTATGAGAGGGAGCCAATCCCAGCGCAGGAAGCTGTGATGGGAGGAGCCTCTGTGAGAGTGATCTGAGAAAATGTCAGTTGAGAGAAAGCTGTTGGATGAGTCAGATGTATGAGAGATAGTGGGAGTGCACTGTGTGAAAGAAAGTTGAATGAAGCAGTTGAGATACGGAAGAGATAAAGTATATGTTTAAAGATACCGGTAAGTAGTCTGTCACTAAAAGGAACACTAATTGACGTTAAATGAAAGAACCATCTGTAGAGTTATCATACAGTTTTGGAGTGTGTAACCTCAGTAATATATCAAATATGTTTGTTCAGTGTTCCACTGATTCATTTTGTATTATTTCCCTCACAATGAAAGGAAAAGGTCATGCTAATCAAGTGAATACAAACCAGTAAGTAAATCTATCCACAGAGGAAGGGTCACCTGGAGACTCAGGCCCCAGTCCAGATAAGGGATTGCTAAAAGGGGACCTGGAGTCGGGTGGCAGTGACAGGCAGCCAGGGCTAACCCCCTTGTCTTGTTCCTCTTTGAATCATACAAGGCTTAGTCAGTTCACTGTTTATCAAAATCTGTGTATTCTGAACATCATATATCAGTTTAATCCAGCCAATACAATTCTCCCCCAGATTCATCTTCACCAATACTCCAAACATAAACAGCCAATGAACACTATCCAAAGCCTTTTCAGCATCTAGAAAACTATGTTTCTTATTGCGTTTACCAAAATACTCCAAAATGTCACAAACACAGTGTATTTTGTCTTAACAATCTGTTTGGTTAAAACACACACACACATTGGCCTTCATGTATCCAGTCTTGTAAAATCTTCTTCAACCTTTCTGCCAAAATAGTTGGGAAACATGATAATCGTTGTTTAATAAACAAATTGTTCTATCATTTCTAGGATCATTCACATCTCTGTCTTTCTTGGAGGTTAAAGCCATATTGGCATTATCCCATGAGTCTGGTATGTTCCCTGTCACAATTGAATTCTTAATTTCTTGTAAAGGAAAAAAGCAATTGCTCTTCCAGCACTTTATAATACTGGGCCGATAGCCTGTGTGGACCAGGATCCTTCCCAAGCTTTACTTTCTTTATAGCTTCCACTAAATCAACCATAGCAATAGGTTCATTCAGTGTCTTCCTTTGATCATCAGTACTTTAATAGTTGGTAGGTTTTTCCCATTTAAGTAATTCTTGTCTGAAATCTGTTGTGCTTTATAAAGAGATTAATAAAACTTGTGAAACACGTTCTTTATCTTTCTTCTATACCATCACGTAACTTCAGGATCAATTTCTTTTCTCTTTCTTTTGTTAACTTATAAGCCAACCATTTTGCCATTTTACTTTACATTCAAAACATTTATGTAGAAATGATCTCATTAGAACAGATGTAATAGCATAAGGAGAAGAGCATTTCCTTCCCTTATACCGTTGTTCCTCCATATCCACATATTCTGCATCCATGGATTCCACTACATACGATCTGAAAATATTCCAAAAATAAAAATAAAAAATCTCCACAAAGCAAACCTTGATTTTGCCATGTTATATAAGAGACACCAGGATTCCCTCTTCCCAGAAATCCAATTCAGAAGGTTGTGGATTGGAACTCACCTGAGTCCAAAAGGCGAGAAATGCAGCCCAGGCCACAGTTGGAGGAGGAGGAGGAAGAAAAAGGGAGGAAAGGGCAAAAGAATAAGGGAATGGGGAGACTGAGGGGTCAGAGGCTGTTCTGGTCTGGAGGACTCAGCTTTTCCCTCCTTGGCTTTCCTTCCTCTAAGAATCCAGCTCTCTTCCTTTAAGTCTTCCTTACACTGCCAAGCGGTTTCAGATTTAACATCTGAAAATCAAAATCAGCAACAGACCTGCATTAAATGGAAAATGATCAAGTATCATCTAACAATACATCATTCCATAGAGTTGGGGGGGGGGGCTTTCTACCTCAGAGCCATCAAGCAAGGCCTTATTTACTTGAGGGTCAGAAAAGGTGACATTGTTCTCTTTCTTCCGTTTCTTCCTTTTGGTCCATGTGGGAACCAATGATACTGCAAGGCATAGCCTCCAGAAGATCACAAGGGATTATAAGGCTTTGTGTAGGAAGCTGAAGAACCTGGATGCACAGATAGTCATTTCATCTGTCCTTCCAGTGGAAGGGAGAGAAGAATAGTGGAGGTGAACAGCTGGCTACAGAGATGGTGCTGCTGGGAACAATTTGGCTTCCTGGATGATGGGATGTGGTTTCAGGGAGGTGGACTTTTGGCAAGGGATGGGTTGCACCTCACAGCAGTTGGCAGGAATGTTTTTGCTAAGAGTCAGAAAGATCTTATCAGGAGGGCTTTAAACTGAGTTATATGGGAGAGGGAGACAGTACTCTTAAAGGCAGGAGTTCATCGAGTGCTAGAAATATTAGCCCAAATGTTATACAGCGAACAAGGCAAATAGCACAACAACCCAACAATGGGTGGAATACACCATTTAAAAGGAAGATAGGGGAAATGGACCATCATCTAAGATGTCTCTATACTACACTGCAGAGCACGGAAAATAAACAGGATGAACTTGAACAAGCAAAACAAATATGATATAATAGGTATCACTGAAACCGGTGAGATGAGTCTTGTGATTGGAATGTACTAATAGAAGGATACAACCTATTTCAGAAAAAATAAGACCAAACAGGAAGGGTGGTGGAGTAGCATTACAGTTGTCCCTTCACATCTGCATGTTTCACATTTGCGGTTTTGCATATTTGTGGTTTGTAGCTGCTACTCAATTAGCTCAAACTCCAAGACCCCCCTCCCCACCTCTTCTCCTGTCCTGGCAACAAAACAACTCCAGCTTGCTTTCTTGCCTTGTACCAAAATAGCACTGCCCATTTTAAAAAGCAAGGTCACTCCTTTCCCAAACCAAAGTTAAAAGTTGCACCGTAGCAACATTCGACGCAAAAATCATGTTCCTCACCCACACTCACCTCCCTCTGTCCTGGCAACAAAACACACCATCTTGCTTTCTTACATTGCACCAAAACATCACTGTCCATTACTTTAAACCTTACTGTTTTAAATGGGCAGCACTGTTTTGGTGCAAGGTAAGAAAACAAGCTGGAGTTGTGTTGTTGGCAGGCCATAGAGAGGGACAGCTGGCAGGGAGGTGAGTGTGGGTGTGGGGCACGGTTTGTGTACCCGGGGGCATTTGTTGCTCTCACAGTAGCAAGTACAGACAGTCCTGTTGGCTGGAGAGGCGTCTACAATACTGTAGTGTAGTATGCCTATTGGGGGCGGGGGTGGGTTGGATTGGAAGAAAAGATTTGGAGGGCACCGAGGTGGAAGCGGGGAGACTGGCCTTGTGCTGGAGGGAAAGGGTTAAAGGGAGAGAGGTGGGTTCCTAGAGGGGAGGGGAAGCGGGAGGGAGGCGCCCAGTCCTCCAGAGCAGACAAGCCTCCCTCCCTCCCCTCTCCTCAGTCACTTCCGGGATTGCCTTGTCCGTCCTTTTTCTTCCTCCCCCCCCAGTGTGTATCCTCGGCTGCCTTTCTTTTCTTCTGGGGTCTGGTGAGCCCCTAACTTTCTGCAATGGATATGAGGGTGGCGGAGGGGGGGAGAGCCTCAATGCTGCTGCTGGTCTCCTCCTGAGTAGCCCCGTCCAGGCTCCTCTCGCCAGGGGTCTCCCTCTGCCTCGGCGCCCCCTTCCCTTCCCGAGGGGTCTTCCCGGGGGTCTCCCCTGGTGGGGGGGAGGGAGGTCTGGGGGGCTCCTTATAGGGGGAGGGGGACCTATTATGCCCTCCTGCCCCCCCGTCAAAGAGGGCGACCCCCAGGCAGCTGATCTGGGGGGTCCGGAGAGGTGAGGGGTCCTGCCTGGGCTCTTCCCTTTATCTCTCTTGGCAGGGAGGGGAAAGGGGGGAGGCACTGGGTTGGGGGGATTTTCCACCCCAGGAGCCTAAAGGACCCCCTTGGCGTGATATTTTCTGTACGTGGCAACATGTCACAGATCCCCCTTTCACTCCCCAGTTCTTCCCCCAGATGCTAACTGGACTGGCAGTTGAATCTTTATTCTAGAGTTGGTGGCAGGACGACAGCCTGAAGGGCCCCTGAGGGGAGGATGGGTGTGAGAGTCAACTGGATGTCTCTCCCTTCTGCTCTAGGAGGCTGGATGGCCAGAAGTAGATGGTAAGTTTGTTGGGGGGCCTTGGAAGGAGCAGGGGGGCTCCTTGTGTGTTTGTGGAGAGATAATGCCCTGCCCCCCTCTATAAATAATTTAATTGTATTTTAATTGGCTTATTGATGAGAGCTCCTTATATGGGGGAAGGGGAGAGATTCAAAGAGTGAAACTGATGTGGGGGGGTCCTACTTAGATGGAAGGGGTCCTGCCTGGGCTCTTCTTCCCTTTACCTTTTATGCTTAGGAAAGCAAAGAGGGAGAGACACGGGGGGGGGGTAGTATTTTTGCCCTAGGAGCCAAAAGGATCCCACCTGCCCAGGACTGCAAGAGAGGAGGGGGTCTATAGGGGGCAGGAGGGTGGGGGGGAGATGCCCCTAACCCCTTCCCCTCCCCAGGCCAAAGGGGGAGATCCCAAGCAGATGATCTGTGGGGAGGGGTCCTGAACGGTGTTCGGTTCCTGCATTGGTCCTTCTGACATTTTCCTTTAATATCAGAGAGGGAAAAGGAGGAGAGGTGTCCCTCAGAGGCCAAAAGGAGCAACCTTGAGGTCTAGGCACTTGTATGTCACATTCAGTAATGGTCACAGTCCCCCATTGCACCTCCCCACAGATGCTGACAGGACTGGCAATTGAATTTTTAGTCCAGAGTTGGTGACAGGACAACAGTGTCCAGATTCCCTGGTGTGGAGGGATAGTTAGGAGATTTCACTGGTCATCTCTAGGAGGCAAACATCACCACATCTGGTTACCTGCCATCACATGGACACATCATTTAGATTGCAGAAGATTGCTGCTGGGTGATTGCATTGCTAGATTTATTCTATCCTACCAGTGCAGTAGTTTTTGTCCTTATACTGAAGTCACCTGTTTACTTTCTTCTCTGCCAGACTTTTATCTCTCTTTTTTGTTTGTTTTGAGTTAGGTGATTGCATGGCCAGAACTAGATTGCAAGCTTGCATTTTTCACACAGACATTTGGCTTTTTACCTTACAAAGACACACATGCAGTATCTCCTTAATATTTAGCCTTTGGGGGCTTAAATTTTGCCAAAGATATAAAGAAATAGCCCTCAACCTGTAACAGGAGAGTTGCAGCTCTGCCCCCGCCAGGGAAAATGAATGGGATGGGTGATGCAGACAGCCAGTATTTGTTGCCTAAAGTGGACCACAAGCTGAACATAAGTCAGCAGAGTGACGCAGGAGCTAAAAAAGCCAATGCGATTCTAGGCTGCATCAATAGGAGTATAGGATCTAGAACAAGGGAAGTAATAGTGCCACTGTATTCTGCTTTGGTCAGACCTCACCTGGAATACTCTGTACAGTTCTGGACACCACAATTCATGAAGGATATTAAGAAGCTGGAATGTGTCCAGAGGAGGGCAACCAAAATGCTGGGAGGTCTGGAAGCCATGCCCTATGAGGAGCAGCTCAGGGAGCTGGGTATGTTTAGCCTGGAGAAAAGAAGGTTAAGAGGGGACATGAGAGCCATGTTTAAATATTTGAAGAGATGTCATACTGAAGATGGAGCAAGCTTGTTTACTGCTGCTCCGGAGACTAGGACACGGAGCAATGGCTTCAAACTACAGGAAAAGAGGTTCCACCTCAACATTAGGAAGAACTGCCTGACAGTAAGAGCTGTTTGGAAGTGGAATACACTGCCTTGTAGTGTGATGGAGTCTCCTTCTTTGGAGGTTTTTAAACAGAGGCTGGATGGCCATCTGTTGGGAATGATTTGATTGAGTATTCCTGCATGGCAGGAGGTTGGACTGGATGGCCTTTCTGGTCTCTTCCAACTCTGATTCTGTGATCTCCTCTAAACCTCAAGAATATAAGCCCTTGCTGGGTGAAGCGGAGCTTCCGGTCGGCAATATGGCGAGGTGACGAGGCCTTCTGTAGAGAGAAAGAAAATCCTCATGCAACACAGTGAAGGACACCAAAAACTGTCATTAAACCCCCTCGAGGAGCAAAGAGGTCGGAAGGGGCTCGCAGAGGTGCGGACCAGTCTCCCCAACAAGAGCTAAAGACTGCTAAAAGAGAGGGAGTTTCTGAAGGCACCAAGAGCCAAACGCTACTGAGTTGCGTAGCCATTTTATGGCATAAGCCTCGCAAGCAGATTTTTAAATAATTAAGGAATATCACTAAACCTTCCTTTCCAGTGGAGAAGACAGCAGTACAAAAAGTAAACAGGAAGACTGAAAATGGTTAATTAAACAATGAGAGTTTAAGTACAGAAGAGAACAGAAGAGGATAAAACTTGAATGAAAAGGAAAAAGAAAGATCTGAGAGAAGAAAAATAGGTAAAAGCCAAGCATCTTCAAAGAAGTAACAGTGAATAACAGGTAAAAAATCAGAAGAAATATAAGAGAGAACTCACTGGATGCGATCTCTTTAAGAAACCCTCCGATTGGTGAAAGGGACTGTGGGAAAGTAAGAATAGGAGGAAGTGAGGCGGAGGGAGAGATAAAGTGGAGAACAAACTGTGAGGAGAGGCCGGTGCCAGCAGAAGGGCGGAACTACAAGCTGTTGCCAGCAGAAGGGTGAATAAACAAGCTGTTGCCAGCAGAAGGGCAGAACTACAAGCTGTTGCCAGCAGAAGGGCGGAAATATAAGCTATTGCTAGCAGAAGGGTGGGTAACAAGCCTTGACATAAGAAGCTGTGAAGTGAAGCAGACAGAGCGAAGGTGAAAAAGAGAAGAGAGAGGGAAGAAGCTGTCAGCAGCAGAAAGGAGAAATTACAAAGCTGGACTCATAAGAGGTGATACAAGGAGTAGCAGAAGAGGAGGTGAAATAAGAAGAAGCAGACTGATTGGACTAGAGAGGAAATTAGAGAATATAGAGACTGAGGATAAGAGGAGGAGAGTGAATAAGAGGTTTATATAGAGAGATAATGCAAAGTAGTGGGGGAATTTAAGTTAAGTGAAATTGTATTAAGGTGAATTCATTTTTCTTAATATTTTTATTTTTTATTTAAAAGGAAAAGGATATCTATAGGTTATAATAGGTTTTATTAATGGAAAACATAGAACTGATTGAACAATTATATATCTAATTGTAAAGTAAGATATTTGATATTGGATAAGGGGAGCTACTTTGTAAGAACGTGTAAAAGCTGGGGGCCACTTTGTAAGAGAATATAAGCTAGGGTGAGGAGATTATAGGAGATATTGGAATGTAAACTTTGCCTTAAACAGTGTGTAATATATTAATGTACGTGTGACAAAAGCTGATTTGGTTAAGTGTGGAAAGCCATAGAATTTGGATAAAAGGGAATTTTAAGCTATAATAAAATAAGGAATTTAAGCTAAAATAATAGGAAAGATATAAGAAGAAAGACAAAAGGTAAGATAAAATGTCAAGAACTACAAGACAAAAAGCAGAACAGGCTAAACTACAATTTGTAAGAAGACCATCATTGGAGCTCCCATCTAAAATGGGGGATCAAATGTCACTTCTGGATGAAATTCGGAAGATAGGGCAGGACTTAAAGGAAGAGACTAAAGAATTAAGGAAGGAGTTGAGAAAATTGAAAGCTGAATTGAAACAAGAAATTAGAGCGGAAATACGAGAACTAAAAAAAAGTCTAGAGATAGTGTCAAGTCGAGTAGATAAAACAGATCAAAAAGTGGATTTAGTGGAAAGAAAAACTAAGGATTTGGATGAGAAAATGATAAAAATAAATGACTGTATGATGCAAAAGATAGAAGATAAGCTTCTATCAGAATTGAAACAAAGAGAACATTGTATTAAATTAAGAGGGGGTGGGGAAAATAGAGAGGAAGACTTGAGAGATAGAATTGTGACCCCCTTAGCGGAATTTATAGGAAATTCCCCAGAAAGATTGGAACAAGAGGTGGATCGCATATATCGAGTACGTAGCAAGATGGCTTTTCAAGAGAAAGTACCCGGGGACGTCGTAGTCTATTTTGTGAGGAAAAAGGTACGAGATTTAATTTTGCAAAGAAATTATGAAGCTCAACTTAAAATAGAAGGGGAAAATATTTTGATATTAAAAGACATTCCTGGAGAAGTATTGAGACGAAGGAATCATAGAATCATAGAATTGCAGAGTTGGAAGAGACCACGAGGGCCATCCAGTCCAACCCCCCTGCCACGCAGGAAATCTTGATCAAAGCATCCCCGACAGATGGCAATCCCGCCTCTGTTTAAAGACCTCCAAGGAAGGAGACCCCACCACGCTCCGAGGGAGTGAGTTCCACTGCCGAACAGCTCTTACTGTCAAAACAGCTCTTACTGTTCCTCCTAATGTTGAGGTGGAATCTCTGTTCCTGGAGCTTGCACCCATTGCTCCGTGTTCCAGTCTCTGGAGCAGCAGAAAACAAGCCTGCTCCATCCTCAGCGTGACATCCCTTCAAATACTTAAACAGGGCTATCATATCGCCTCTTAACCATCTTTTTTCCAGGCTAAACATACCCAGCTCCCTATGTCTCTCCTCATAAGGCATGGTTTCCAGACCTTTCACCATTTCAGTTGCCCTTCTCTGGACACGCTCCAATTTGTCAATATCCTTTTTGAATTGTGGTGCCCAGAACTGGACGCAGTATTCTAAGTGAGGTCTGACCAAGGCAGAATAGAGTGGCACTATTACTTCCCTTGATCTAGACACTATACTTCTATTGATACAGCCCAAAATCGCATTGGCCTTTTTAGCTGCCGCATCACACTGTTGGCTCATGTTCAACTTGTGGTCTACTAGGACTCCTAGATCCCTTTCGCACGTAGTCTCATTCAGCCAGGTCTCTCCCATCCTATATTTATGCATTTCATTTTTCTGCCCTAAATGCAGTACTTTACATTTCTCCATGTTGAATTTCATTTTGTTAGCTTTGGCCCAGCTCTCTAGACTAAGGATTTGACTATAAGTTCCTGACTGTACAATTGAGAAAGAAAAACATTAAATATAGATGGATCAGAATTTATGGTTTATCGTTTAAATTTAAACAAAGAAATATAATTTTAAATAATATAGAAGAAGCTCAAGATTTTTGAGAAAATATAAAAGTGCTTTTGCAGATAAGAAGGATAGAAAAGAAGAAATAAACAAGGAAGAGGAGAGATCGCAGGAGGAAAAAGAATTACAGAGAGGAAATAAAGGGAAAAGAAAAAAGGCAGAAGAAGATCAGTTAGAATTAGAGAAAGGGAGTATAGAGGAGGAGGAAGTAGCAGAGGTAGAAAAAACAGAAGAAGTAGAGGAAAAAAGAAATAGAGGAAGAGGAAGAATCAGAAGGGATAGGAGAAGACGAAGTGGAGATAGAAGAGGAAAATTAAAAGATAATAGAAAATTAAGAAAAAAGCAAATAAAATGCAGGAGGTGAAAATATTATCATGGAACATAAAAGGCCTTAATTCTCCTAAAAAAATTAAGAAAATCTTCCATTACTTGGATAAACAAAACACTGATATTGTTTGTTTATTGGAGACTAAGATCAAAGAGGGCAATAAATATTTAATTAAGAACCAAAAACTGGGTAAGGAATTTATCTCTGCTGCAAAAAAGAATCAGAAGGGAGTAATCCTTTATATTAGCCACAGATTGCAATCCAGAGAAATATATAATGACCAAAAAGGACACTGTTTGATAGTAGAGATTAAGTTTGAGAAGGAAATATGTTTAATAGTGGGTATATATGGTCCGTTAGACACGAAACAAAAATTTTATCAAGAATTACTGTTAAGAATAAAAGGGTATGAGTATGACTGCATGATAATGATGGGAGATTTTAATGGGGTGCTGGACCCCTTGATGGATAGACAATCACATAAAAATGTTTAAAAAGATCAGGGCAAACTCCAAAAATATTTTTTCAAATGATGAAGGATTTGGAATTAATTGATATATGGAGGATTAAGAATAAAGGAATAAATGACTTTACTTTTTATTCAAATAGACACAAATCTCTGGCTAGACTGGATATGTTTCTTATATCAAAAGATTGGGGAACAAAGGTAAAAAAAAAACCTGAAATATTATCAAGTAATTTATCAGATCACAATGCAATATCTTTAACAGTGATAGGAGAAAAATGGAAGAAAAATTGGAGATTAAATGAGGCGCTATTGGAGGATATATTGATACAAAAGAGGGTAAAAGATACAATAGAGTTATATTTTAAAGAAAATCAGAATGAAGAAACTGACGTAAGGGCGGTCTGGGAAGCAGGTAAAGCGGTAATTCGGGGATGCGTAATACAACAAGGCTTAATTACAAGGAAAAAGAAAGAGAGAAGATAAATAAAATAAATGATCTGATCAGAGAAAAAGAGGCAGAACTTAGAGAATTCCATTGAAGGTTAAAATAAATGAGGAAATAAAAATATTGCAAAAGCAAATCGATATAATATTAAGTAAAGAACTGGGAAATAAACTAAGACAATTGAAGCAAAAATGGTTCGAAAACACCAATAAACCAGGTAAATGGTTAGCACATCAGTTAACAGAGAAAAAAAAGGAAGAAATAAAATAGTGGGAATAAAAATTGGTGGCAAAGAATATAACGATCAACAGCATATTAATAAGGCTTTTGTCAATTTTTATTCAAAGTTATTCCAAAAACAAGAAGTTAATGATTTAAAGATGAGAGAATATATAACCAAAAATATGCCATTAAGATTTTCAGTAGAACATAAAGCTCAATTAAATAAAGAGATAAACAAGGAAGAAATAGCAATGGCTATTAAAAGAGAAAAAGTAGGCAAATCACCAGGTTCTGATGGGTTATCTATGGCATATTATAAAACAGTGGAGGAGCAAATATTACCACATCTCCAAATAGTGTTAAACACTATTAAAGAAAAAGGGATGATTCCTGGAAGCAGGCGCTAATTGTTTTAATTCATAAAGCCGGAAAAGACCCTCTCGAAGTTACTAACTATAGACCGATAGCCCTGTTAAATCAGGATTATAAAATATTTACAGATATCTTAGCAAGAAGATTAAAAGAAATATTATCAGAAATAATAGGAGAGGAACAAAAAGGCTTCCTCCCGGGAAGACAAATGAATGAAAATAGGAGGATGATTTTAAATGTAATTGAATATTATAGAAAACATAATGAAAAGAAAGCAGCGATAATATTTTTAGATATAGAAAAAGCTTTCAACAGCGTGAATTGGGACCTAATCATTAAGACATTAGGAACAATGGACTGTGGAGTTATTTTTTTAAATTGGATTAAAGCAATTTATGTTGAACAAAAAGCAGCATTAATCGTGAATGGGGAACAAACAGAGCAACTTGATGTATGTAGAGGAACTAGGCAGGGATGTCCCATTTCACTGTTATTATTTATATTAGTAATGGAATTATTGATTAAAAGCATTAAAAGTAATGATAAAATTCAAGGACTGAAAGTTAAAAAACAGGAAATAAAAATTAGAGCATACGCAGGTGATTTGGTGATAATTGTAGAAAATCCCCATGAAAACATTGAAGAATTTTTAAAAAGTCTTTGAAAGAATTTGAGGAGATATCGGGATTAAAGATTAATAAAAACAAAACATCAATGTTCCCATTTAATTTAAATAGGGAAGAAAAAGAAATAATAATGGGAAAAAAATCACAATTTAAATGGGATAAAAAGATTAAATACCTGGGGGTTACGTTAACAAAAAATAATAGTGATTTAATCAAGAATAATTATAACAGCTTTTGGAAAGAAGTTAAAACATCGTTGGAAAAGTGGGCAAAAATGAAACACTCCTTTTTGGGTCGGATAGCAATTATAAAGATGAATATTCTCCCTAAATTTTTGTTCTTGTTCCAAGTGATAACTTTGATCAATAATGAGGGAATCATTTATGATTGGCAAAAAGTGATAAGTAAGTTCATATGGGCGGGGAGGAAACCGAGAATAAAACTAAAATATCTTCAAGATGTACGGGAAACGGGAGGCCTGGGATTACCGAACCTAAACTTATACTTGCATGCCAGCTGCCTTAATTGGATTAAATTATGGGTTAACTTCGAGAATGAAAATACTTTGGAAGTAGAGGGAGATAAGCTAAGATTCGGCTGGCATGCATATTTATGCTATAATAAAGAGTTGGTCAATCAAGAATTTAATGATCATTTTATAAGAAGACCCTTACTCAGAATATGGAAAAAATATAAACAAAGAATACTACAAAAAAACAGCTACTTGGATCTCCCCGCACGAAGCATTCTATCGTAGAGAAAAAAATCCCAGGGGTTAAGTGGTTGAGGTATAAAGACTTAATAAAGTGGAAAGGGGATAAACTGGAGATAAAAACACAGGAAGAATTAAGTGAGGAAGGTATTAAATGTCACTGGTGCGTATATAGACAGTGTTGGGAAAAGCTAAGACAGGGTATAAAGTTTTTTGGAATAAAACAAAATAATATGGAAATAGAAGAAATTATGTTATCAGAAGATTCTAAGGCACTATCCAAATTGTATAAAGTTTTATTAGATTGGGAATGTGAAGATGAAACAGTCAAAGAACCCATGATTAAATGGGCAAAGAATATAGGAACACCAATTCTGTTTGAGCAGTGGGAAAAATTATGGAATAACATGATGAAACTGACAGTATGTCAAGATATAAAGGAAAACTGCTGGAAGATGTTTTTCAGATGGTACATGACACCGGATAAATTATCAAGAATATATAAAAAAAATGGGAAACAAATGTTGGAAGTGTAAGGAAGAAGTAGGTACATTCTTCCATTGCTGGTGGACATGTAAAAAAGCACATAAGTATTGGTCAGTAATACATGACTCGATTGAGAAGATAATCAAGAGGAAATTTCAAATGCGACTTGTATATTTGACGATTCAGTAGATAAGAGTGTCCTCTCCATTGACGCCCCCTTGTCGTGGGAGAGAGGCTTGCGTACCCTAATGATGTTTTGAGCTATGGTGGCGGTGGCATAATAGCCACTGGTAGGGTCTCCCATGCCAGACAGGTCAAAACCGAAGGGTCTGACAAAAAGCGTCAAAGGGCAGGGTGGGCTCTCTAGCCTTGTGGCAACCGTCCTAGGAGAAGGAAAACTCTAATCCCAAATCCGGGCAGATGGTGCTCGTCCAACCCTGTAAGGTCAACCATCTAAGAGAAGGAAACTCTAATCAAACCTACGGCCCGAGGACCTCGCTGCCACGTCCATTTTTGCAAGGCCACGGCAGATGAATCTCTGATTTAAAGGGTGAGGCCAGTTCTATGCACGCTGTGCTCCACCAGAAAAATCCATTGCACAGGCTCGAAGGACAACCCAAAAACATCACCCAAGGAGACCTTCTGCTGTGCTTTTTGCAACCGGACTTGTTTATCTCGGATTGGCCTTTTTAGTCATCAGCACGCTTGCAGAAAGCGCGGGATGAGTCCTTCCTGAATCTTCGTGTGCGAAAAAAAGCCAGAGATAAGATAAGAGTGTGGCAAAAATTTTATTCAATCTAATAATTGCTGCCAGAATAACATACGCTCGGCATTGGAAATCAGAAAATATACCCTTGAGAGAGGAATGGTTAATTAAAGGGGTAGAAATGATATATTTGGATAAACACGAGTCATTAAAAATAATGAAATGGAAAACTTTGAATCAGAATGGAAGGAATTTAAAGAATATATGACTGAAGTATGGGGTAGTTGGATTAAAGTAGGTTTTCTTATGTGAAAAGAAAACAGGATTCCTGATGTTAAAATAGAAAAAGTGCAATATGGAAACACTGTTATTGTAATAAATAAGTTTCAGAAAGGCACAGATAGGACATGTAAAGAAAATGAGGTGATAATTTATTAATGGGAAGCAGTGCATGATGTAAGATTGAATGTATGGATAGATCAGAAAGGATATATATACAAAAGTATAGATGGATATATGCGTATAGCTGATTACTTGGAAGAGGTATGGGAAGGAACGAGTATGGTGAAAATGGTTGTAATAAGGAGAGATTGAAGGTAGTGTATTATGTTTTTAGTTTATAGAAGAAAAACAGAGAAGTACAAGACAGACTTAGAAGTGATAACAGAAGGATTGGGATAGTTTAAGAGTGTATGTGTTATGTAAATGGAATAAGAAATGTATAGGTGATGGATTGAATTTTGAGTTGAACTGACTGTTTACAGTGTGTAATTTGGAGAAATGACAATAAAAATATATACTAAAAAAAAGAAAAGAATATAAGCCCTTGCTTGGTGGCTCTCATGGGGGGGAACCTGCTCAACTCTCTTGTTGAAATCTGCACGTTTTCCTGCTTTTCCTTCAGGGGAGAGACTTGTTTGTTTGCTAATACAGTATGATAAATCTTAACACAACTTGGTTTTGCAGAGTCTTGGAGAAGAATCTGTTCAAAGGTTCTTTGCCCTGAGACAGAAGAGCAGGGAGGAGTAACTTGGGTCCCACTGACTGCTTCTTGGGCACCATTTCAAAGATGGATGAAGCCAACTCAGCTGGGCGTGAAGCCAGAAGAGAGCTTGATGGCATCAGTGCTGAGAGCACTGGGGAATTTTGGGAAAGAACAGTGCAGACGTTCCTTAGTGAGAATCTTGCCAAGTCAGACATACAGCGTCGGCGCTTCAGGCAGTTCTGCTACAAAGAGGGCGAGGGGCCCCGAGAGGTTTGCAGATGCCTCCACAATCTCTGCCCCCAGTGGCTGAAGCCAAAGGAACGGACCAAACATCAGATCCTGGATCTGGTGGTTTTGGAGCAGTTCCTGAGCATCCTTTCCCCAGAGATGAGGAGCTGGGTCAAGGAATGTGGGGCAGAGACCTGTTCCCAGGCAGTGGCCCTGTTGGAAGGTTTCCTTCTGAGTCAGGCGGAGGACAAGAAACAGGAGGAACAGGTGAGACCATTTCCTCTTGGTGTCTGTAAAGCTGAGGTGGATGGATCAATTAAATGTATATTCTGCCTTTCTTTCAATATGGGATCCAGTGTGGGGGAGGAGCAGGACATGGCCCCTCTGCCCTTTTTCCCACCCTCTCTTCCCCTATTGCAGCCCCCCCCCATTTCTGCTTCCACCTCTGTAGCTCTTCTGCTAAAATTTGGTGCCCCCTGAAGTGGCTTAGAAAGTGAGGAGTGTGGAGAGCATAGATCTTGTTTCAAGGTGGAATCTCCCTCTCAAAAGCCTCTTGGCAGAATGATTCTTCTTTAAACACAGTCTGGGCTCCCTTTGTCCCATGTTTTCAAAGGAAGGTCCAGATGTTCTTGCTGCCGCTGCTGCACAACCAAATTTGCTGGAGTGGTGACTGCTCTGGCAATGAGTGGTCACCCAGCCATGGGTTCTGGAGTGGAATGTGCTCCCCTCCACATCCAGGTGTCATCCACTCCCACTCTGAGGGGTAAAACATGCTGCAATTACCAATCCCTTTCTTGAGATGTTTGTTGACTCACAAGTCTTTTTTTTTTTCTACTCGTTTCTTGAGATGTTTGTTGACAGATCTCTCAAAACTCACAAGTCTGGGTTGTTGGTTTTTTTTTACAATCAATTTCTGCACCTTCTCTACACTGAATTTGAAATTCTAACTGTTCTTTCAGGCCAAAAATCTCTGTGTGGAAGTTCAGTCTGATCTCCTTGCATCAGAGAAGTCTCCATTGGACATCACCCAGAGTCCTCAGCAGAAGGAGATCAAACTGGAAGGTGATGGCAGTACCAGCTTACAAGGTAAAGATTAACACTTATTGGCTTGCAAAGTCAAGATGAATCCTCTCTTGGCGTAATCATCATAGCACCCATGCACAATGCTTCCATTCCCCTCTGGGAGCTGTTAGACTTTTTTTGTGTAGTGTGGCACATCCATAGTCAGTCTGAGATTGTGGAAGCGAAGGGGTACATGTAAAGTCATTGGACTTGGAGATGTGCATCTACGTCTGCATTCAGTTGCAAAATGTTTCCATTCAACACAAGGGTTGCTTATTGCAATCAATGAGAAAGAATTCATTTCCAAGGGCAATTCAGACTGGTGGTTATGACCTGTAAAGCCCTGTATGGTTTACAGTAGGACCCCCATATTCACTGATTCGTTATCCACTGATTCAATTATCCATGGGACATAACGCAGCACACCTACCATAGAGTCTTCCTAGAAAATTTGTCCTCTCTAGCCATTTTCTAGGTCCTCCAAGACAACTTGATGGTATTTTAAACCAGACGTGCCATTATTTCCAATGGTGTTCGCTATTATCCACAGTTTTCAGTATCCATGCCCAACCCCAGAACCAACCCCCAGTGGATATAGGGGTCCTACTTTTGTCCCAGTTTTGAAAAGATCCAGTTTTGAGATCTTCAGGGAATGGCTTTCTCTCAGTTCTACCACCTTCACAGCTATATTTGGTGAGGGACACAAGAGATAGCCTTCTCAGTGGCTGCTCCTGGCCTGTGGAAATCTCCATCACAGGAGACATGACTGGGTCTCTCCCTGCTCCTTTTCCATTGGCAGGTGAAGATGTTTTTCCTTGAATAAGCATTTGATGACTCAGTGGCCATGCAGAATGATCTTTAATGGGTTTCGAGGGTTGTACTGATAACCTCTGCGAGAAGCCTATGTAACAAGCTTCCCACTTGGTCTCTTCTCCAGGGGCTGGAATGATGCCACCAACAAGTACTCAGTCACCTCTTTGGGATGGAGTGGAACGAGTTCAGGTAAGGAGAAGGATTCCTGGGATAAGAGGATGGGAGCAGTCTGGGTGTCCCCACATCCAGGCTCACTTCCCTGATAGCACGAGCTGAAAATTTTGTTTCGCTTTGCTTTGGATTATTTTAAAAAATGACTGAAGTTCATAAATTTCTTTATACTCTTTACACAAAAAGATGGAGCTTTAAAAAAATGAATATGGGAGATATCTTAACTGATAGGTTCATCTACCCTGGGCCAGGGGGTGTGAGCGCTTAACTTAAAAGACTAGTGTCATGTACTTGCATTCCCAGATGCAGTGACCAGCAGTTTTGGAGTTCTCTGAAAACTTTATTGGCACAGAAATCCAAGAAACCTATCATACAAGGTTGTTGCTGAGAATTGAAACTATAACGCTACACACGATAATAAAAGCATATTACAGTCTATAAAATCTGGCGGGCTCTAATACCATTGGCTAGCCATCATTTCCTGACATGACATTTCCTCACACCGATCAGCCTCCTTTCCCAGGCAGAAGAGTGCAACTGCATTATCTTTAGCCATTACCACCTCCCTCCACAGTTGTCAAAGAACACTCATTAGCAAGTACAAAAAGCAAAACACAAAACTGAAAATGACAGGGTTAGGTGCTGCAGTGACTGATCCTGACAGCTAGGTTGGAATCCCTGTGAGTTCAACCAATCTAGTTTCAATTAGTTGGTGTCCTTATTCTCTGAATTTTCTTGACTACAGAAGAAAGAGGAATGGAAAGATTGTCTCATTCTTCCTCCCTGGAGCCAAATAAATCTCTCTCTTTCTGTTTCATCCTGGCAAAGCAAAGAGCATAAGAGAGGCTGCTGAGAGACCAAAGACCCATCTAGCCCAGTGTCCTGGCTCCCACAGTGGCTAACAAGATGCTTTTAGGAATCTTGCAATCCAGGCATGAATGCCGCATCCCTCTCCTGCTCTTCTTCCCAGCAGATGGTATTCAGAGGCATGGTGTCTCTGACAATAGACCTGTCAAACAGCCAACAGGAGGGTTTACATACTAGAGCGTAAGGCCTCTGGCACTGTGTTCCTTCATAGTATTTATATGAGCTGTGAGCAGGAAACATTTTTTCCCTCCAGGATCCAATCACCTTTGAGGACGTGGCTGTCCATTTTTCCCCAGAGGAGTGGGCTCTTCTGGATCCTGATCAGAAAGCCTTGCATGTGCAAGTCATGGAGGAGACCCATAGGATCGTGGCCTCTCTTGGTAAGCTTTTCTAAGTGGTGATGGGTCTCAAAATGCAATAATCACAATCCCCATAATAGCAACAGTGCTGCTTCTGACATGGGAGCATATCCCAAATCATCCCAGTCTTGAAGGTAGGGCTGAGGAACTGGTGTCCCTCCAGGTGTTTTGCACTTCAGTTCCCAACAGCCCTCATGAGCCTGGCGTGTATTCCCATCAGCTTGGCCAGTGGTGAGGCATGATGGGAGTGGTAGTTCATCAGCATCTAGAGGGAGTTTTGCTCCTCACAGCTGCCTCATGTGTTGACAGATGAAAACAGTGAAATCTACATGCAGTTAAAATGTGTGCATACAGTATGTATAATTAATACTTCCCTCAGTCTTCATTTGAAATTGAGTAGCTGTAGAAATACAGTTCCACCCTTCCCCCACCTAGATGGAGATATTGAAGAGATGACTTGTGGAACCATTTTTAAAAGAGCCCCAAAAAATCAAACTTTAACTAGTCAAGAGAAATTGTGAGGAAGCTCAAAATTTGGGCGTAATTTGTAGCAAAGTTGGTTCTTAGCCACAAAAAAGTAAACTTTCCCACATGAAGACTCAAAGACATTTCTTTCCTCCAGACAGAAGGGGGTGCAATCAAAATCCAGGCAGGCATAGGAGATATGTGCCTGTGGGACACATGTTGTTCATCTTGCCATAGAGACTCCAGGCAGTCAAGCAGTCTTCATCTTTCCTGAGGACTGAAAGCCCCACTGGAGTCCAGGGTCCAACCCCAGCTTAGCCATGAAGCCCAGTAGGACCCCCTCTTACTTCAGACTTCTTAAAGTTTCTGTGATCAGTAGTCCTGCTCCCTTTGTCTAGGAGAGAATTCTGGGAAGGTCCCAAACAAGGTGTGAAAACAACAGTTCAGACAGGCTTCAGAAAGGGTTTACCGTATATTCCAGTGTATAAGATGACTTTTTAACCCCGAAAAAATCTTCTTAAAAGTCTGGGGTCATCTTATATGACAGTTAGGCTGGGTTGGGAGAAACCTCCGTGCTTCCCCAATTCGCGATGGGCCCATCGCGGGTTGGGGAGGCCTGGGAGGTGGCTGGCAAGGCTCCCCTCTGCAGTTCCCCAACCTGTGATGAGTTTGGCTGATCGCGGCTTCGGGGAAGGCGGGTGGTGGCTGGAAAGCTCCCCTAGGCAGCCACCCTTCCATCCTCCCTGAAGCCACAATCGGGCTCCCGATCGCGGCTTCAGGGAGGGCGAGTGGTGGCTGGAGAGACCCCCCCCCAGCCAGCCACTCTTCCACACACCCCCGAAGCCGTGATCGGGCTCCTGATCACGGCTACGGGGAGGGTGGTAAGTGGCTGGAAAGCCTCCCCATCCAGCCAGCCACCCCTCCGCCTTTACCAAACCCGAGATGGGGCGCAAGCAAGGTTCGGTAAAGGCAGAGGGGTGGCTGGCTGGGGGAGGGCAGCCCCATCTCGGACTGGGGAAGGACGGGAGCTGGCTAGGAAGCTTCCCACACACACAGCCAGCCAGTCATCCGAGGTGGCTAGGGAGCTTCCTAGCCACCTTGGAGGGGTGGCTGGCTGCGGGGGGGGGGAAGCATCCTAGCCAGCTCCCGTCCTTCCCGACCCATCGCGGGATGGGGAGGCGCGGGAGGTGTCTGCAGACTGGGGAATCGCAGGACTGGGGAATCTCCCTAGCCAGCCATCTCCTGCGATTCCCCAACCAGCATGCAGGCTCCTGATTGCGGCTTTGGGGAGGTTTGAAGGTTGGCTGGATGGGGGTGGATGCTTTCCAGCCACCACCTGCCCTCCTCGAAGCTGTGATCGGGAGCCTGATCGCGGCTTCAGGGAGGGGTGGTGGTGGTGGGTAGTCTTATACAGTGAGTATATCCCAAACTCTTTATTTTAACTTAAAATTGGTGGGTCATCTTATACGCCAGACTATATTTACAGATTTTTTTATTTATTTATTTATTTATTTATTTCTGCATGTTGTATCTCAAATAAAAACATAGAATCATATAGCTGGAAGAGACCATGGGGTCCATTTAGTCCAACCCCCTGCCATACAGCAATGCACAATCAAAACACACCTGACTGACGGCCATTCAGCCTCTGTTTAAAAACCTCCAAAGAAGGAGACTCCACCACACTCTGAGGTAGCGTAGTCCACTCTGAACTGCTCTTATGGTCATGAAGTTCTTCCTAACGTTTAGGTGGAATCTCTTTTCCTTCAGTTTGAATCCATTGCTCCATAGATTTTCCTTGGGTTATTTTCTTGGCTGTGAGGCCATGTTCTGGAATAGTTTCTTTCTGACATTTCACCTGCATCTGTGGCTGGCATCTTCAGAGAAATCTCTGGCATCTCTGAAGATGCCAGCCACAGATGCAGGCGAAATGTCCGAAAGAAACTATTCCAGAGCACGGCCTCACAGCCTGGAAAAATCCCAAGGAAAATCTATGGATGCTGGCCGTGAAAGCCTTTGACTTTACGTTGCTCCGTTTCCTAGTCTGTGGACTAAAGTAAACTAAAATCAGAATGAAATAAGAGTATAAAGAGGTCCAACCCTAAATATAGTTCTTGAGACTCCATGAAGAATAAAAAGCCTGGAGCCTGTAAGATCAATGATAAGGAGAAAGGACAGAGCATTTCTTCTTTTCCCACACAATTGTTTAATTTTAGAATCCTTTCCATTCATTCCCTTCCCCTTTCCTTGAGAGTCCTTTCCACTCATCCTGAGAAATAATTGTTTCCTGTTTCTCTTCTTTCCAGCATATAACTGGATGAAGAGCAACGTATGCTTCAAGTGTGGGAAATGTTTTCTACAGAAGTGGAGGCTGATCAGACACCAGAAAGCCCACAGAGAAGAAGAAAATTCTACCAGAGAGACACTCTTTAAGTGCAACATATGTGGGAAACATTTTGCCCATAATATGGCACTTTTGTTTCACAAGAGACTCTACAGTGACAAAAAACACTTTAGATGTAAAATCGCAGAGAAAGGATTTCATTACAAATTGCCCCATCTGAGACATCAAGCAGTCCACAAAGGAAAGAAAACACACCAATGCCAGGAGTGTGGGAAACACTTTGCTGGCAGATCTGTATTAGTGATTCATCAGAGAATCCACAAAGGAGAGAAACCATACAAATGCCAGGAGTGTGGAAAAGGCTTTGCTTGCAGTTCATACCTTGTGAAGCATGAGAGACTCCATACAGGAGAGAAACCATATAAGTGCCAGGAATGTGGGAAGTGTTTTTCTCAAAATTCAAGCCTTGTGAGCCACCAGAGTGTCCACACAGGAGATAAACCATTCCAGTGCCAGGAGTGTGGTAAATGCTTTTCTCAGAATTCAAGGCTTATGAGGCACCAAAGAGTCCACACAGGTGAGAAGCCATTCAGATGTGAGGTGTGTGGGAAATATTTAGCTAACAAGTTCTCTCTTCTGGACCACCAAAGAATTCACACAGGAGACTATAAATATCCATGCCAGGAATGTGGGAAATGTTTTGCTCACACTTCACACCTTGTGAGGCACCAGAGAATCCACACAGGTGAGAAACCATACCAGTGCCAGGAGTGTGGGAAAAATCTGGCTCATAAGTCATCCCTTCAGGACCACCAAAGAACCCACAGTGGAGAGAAACCATACCAATGCCAGGAATGTGGGAAATGTCTGGCTCACAAGTCATCTCTTCTGGACCACCAAAGAACCCACAGTGGAGAGAAACCATACCAGTGCCAGGAGTGTGGGAAACGTTTTTCAAAAAATTCAAACCTTGCAAGTCACCAGAGACTCCACATAGGAGACAAACCATATGAGTGCCAGGAGTGTGGAAAATGTTTTCTTCACACTTCACATCTTGTGAGACACCAGAGAGTACATACAGGAGAGAAACCGTATAAGTGCCAGGAATGTGGGAAGTGTTTTGCTAACAGGAGTTCGCTTCTGGACCACCAAAGAACTCACTCGGGAGACAAACCGTACCAGTGCCAGGAGTGTTGGAAATGTTTTGCTCACAGTTCACACCTTGTGAGGCACCAGAGAGTCCACACAGGCAAGAAACCATACCAATGCCAGGAATGTGGGAAATATCTGGCAATCAAGTCATCTCTTCTGGACCACCAAAGAACCCACAGGGGTGAGAAACCCTACCAGTGCCAGAAGTGTGGGAAATACTTTCTTTGCAGGTCTGAACTTCTGAAGCATCAGAGCAATCATATCGGAGAGGAGCCATACAAATGCAAAGTGTGTGGGAAATATTTTGCTCATACTTTACACCTTCTCAGTCACCAGAGAGTCCACACAGGAGAAAAAGCATACGAATGCCAAGTATGTGGGAAATGTTTTTCTCAAAATTCAAGTGTTCTGAGCCACCAAAGAGTCCACACAGGTGAGAAACCATACAAATGCCTGGAGTGTGGGAAATGTTGCACCTGGAAGTCAGAACTTGTAAACCACCAGAGACTGCACACAGGAGAGAAACCATACAAATGCCAAGAGTGTGGGAAAAGTTTTTCTCAAAATTCAAAGCTTCTGAGACACCAGAGAGTTCACACAGGAGAGAAACCATACCAATGCCAGGAGTGTGGGAAATGTTTTTCTCAAAATTCAACCCTTGCGAGCCACCAGAGACTCCACACAGGAGAGAAACCATACAAATGCCAGGAGTGTGGGAAAAGTTTTGGTTACAGTCAACACCTAGTTAGCCATCAGAGACTTCACACAGGAGAAAAACCATACAAGTGCCGGGAGTGTGGGAAAAGTTTTGTTCAGAATGCTCACCTTGTAAGCCACCAGAGAGTCCACACAGGAGAGAAACCATATAAATGCCAGAAGTGTGGACAATGTTTTGCTCAGAGTTCATACCTTGCAAAGCATGAGAGACTTCACACAGAAGAATCATAGAATTGTAGAGTTGGAAGAGACCATGAGGGCCATCCAATCCAACCTCCTGCCACGCAGGAAATCTTGATCAAAGCATCCCTGACAGATGGCCATCTAGCCTATGTTTAAAGACATCCAAGGAAGGAGACCCCACCATGCTCCGAGGGTGTGTTCCACTGCCGAACAGCTCTTACTGTCAGAAAGTTCCTCCTAATGTTGAGGTGGAATCTCTGTTCCCGGAGCTTGCATCCATTGCTCCGTGTTCCAATCTCTGGAGTAGCAGAAAACAAGCCTGCTCCATCCTCAAAGTGACACCCCTTCAAATACTTAAACAGGGCTATCATATCGCCTCTTAACTGAGTTTTTTTCAGGTTAAACATACCCAGCTCCCTAAGTCTCTCCTCATATGGCATGGTTTCCAGGCTTTTCACCATTTTAGTTGCCCTTCCCTGGACATGCTCCAATTTGTCAATATCCTTTTTGAATTGTGGTGCCCAGAACTGGACACAGTATTCTAGGTGAGGTCTGACCAAGGCAGAATAGAGCGGCACTATTACTTCCCTTGAATATTGCAGTCATATAATCATAGAATCACAGAATTGTAGAGTTGGAAGAGACCACAAGGGCCATCCAGTCCAAGAAACCATATAAATGCCAGGATTGTGAGAATTTTTTTCCTAGATATTCAGATCTTATGTGGCATCAGAGATTGCACACAGGAGAAAAACCATACAAATGTTAGGAATGTTGAAAATGTTTTGCTTAGAATACACACCTTGTAATTCACCAGAGAGCACACAGTAGGGCAACCACACAAATGTCTGGAGTGTGGGAAATATTTTGCTCATAGTTCATGCCTTGTGAAGCACAAAAGAGTCCACAGAGGTAAAAGCCTATTAAAATTGCCTAGAATGAGGAAAATGTTTTACTTCGAAGTCAGTTTTGAATGCGTCAGAGAACACCCACAGATGATATAGGTGTGAATATAACACAAGGGCCATCTAGTCCTACCTTTTATCAGCACTGGAATCTGTAGCTAAGGCATTCATGACATGTAGCTATCTGACCTGTAGTTGGAAATATCCAGTGTAGGAGAATACACCAGCTTCTAAATAACTCTGTTCCACTAGAGAATAGCTCTTACCTTTCAGTTCTTCCTAATGTTTTGCTGGACTCTCCCTTGTTTTAATTTGAATCCAATGACATTCCAGTGTTAAGGTTCATTAGACTGGATAGGTCTTCCCCTGGCAATTTGGTAAAACAGGAAGAACTAAGGAAAAGGATTAGGATTGGAGGAAATGCATCACATGGCTTTCTTCCTGCAAAACCTAGCAGAAGTATAGCTGGGAAACAATTGAAGAGTTGGGAATGGGGAACAGTTGCAAAATGAAAAGGAGCAAAATTTGAGTCCTGAAATGTAATGAAAAGAGGTAAAGAAATTATTTGTTTGCTTAGTGCTGAAGCAGCCATGGCCCTTATAAAATATCAGGCCCTTTAAGTCTGAAAGGCAAGTGTATCCCACCCATGGGCCTTTCTCTCTGTATGTCTTTCTGAGGCAGGTACATTGTGACTCTGTCTGGCATGGGAGACCCTACCGGTGGCTATTATGCCACCGCCAGAAATCAGTGCTCAAGTCCGTTCAGCAGTTCACCTACCTGGGAAGCATCATCTCCTCAGATGCCAAGATTGACAAAGAGATCGATCACAGATTAGCAAAGGCATATAGTGCATTTGGAAGACTCCACAAAAGAGTCTGGAGCAATAAACACCTGAGGCAAAGCACAAAAATCAGTGTGTATAGAGCCATCGTACTGTCTATCCTCCTTTATGGATCTGAAACATGGGTTACCTATCGCCACCACCTACAACTCCTCGAGCGCTTTCATCAGCGCTGTCTACGCACAATCCTAAATATACACTGGACTGACTATGTGACGAATGTTGCTGTCCTTGAACAAGCAGGGATCACCAGCATTGAGGCCATGATATTGAGAACACAGCTGCGCTGGGCAGGGCATGTTTCTAGGATGGAGGACCATCGCCTCCCAAAAATACTTCTCTACGGTGAACTCGCCACGGGTCAGCGTGGGAGGGGCGCTCCAAAAAAGCGATACAAGGACTCCCTGAAACAACATCTCAGGCTTGGCCAGATTGATCACCAACGGTGGTCCGCCTTGGCCTCACATCGGGAGGCATGGAGACGCACTATCCACAATGCTGCAGCCTTATTTGAGAACTCACGACGAACAAGTCTTGAAGAGAAACGACAACGCAGAAAGAATCACAACCCAAAAACATCACCCAAGGAGACCTTCTGCTGCACTTTTTGCAACCGGACTTGTTTATCTCGGATTGGCCTTTTTAGTCATCAGCGCGCTTGCAGAAGGCGCGGGATGAGTCCTTCCTGAATCTTCGTTTGCGAAGAAAAGCCAGAGAGAGAGACATTGTGACTCTCCTGTTTTCCTCCTCAGTTAATTTTATTCTGGTTTCTATGGTCTATTACAGGCATGCCTCAATTAACAAAGCTTCAGATAAAAGCACCTTTTAATGAAGTATTTTCATGTCCACCCAGCCCCTCTCTCGTCACCCTCTGTCTAGCAGGATGTTTTAGCACCATCAGCATTGGAAAGATATTGAAGGAGGGCTTGAGAAATACAGCCTTTGGGTGTTGGGTTGCAGCAGCATATCTGCAGTATGTAATACAAATAAAGCTTCAGGTGGGAAAGGGTGGGATTCTGCTCTCACCAATCTTACTGGTCTCTGATCCTTGCCTACATATGGCAAGAAAACATCTCTCTCCAGAATCCCTTACTGTGGATGTGTGAAGATTGAAACAGAGAGAAAAGGGGAAACAAGACAAGCCTGCTTCACCTGTTATTCCCCCCACAAAAAATAAGTATATATATTAAACTCCTGGGTATGTACAATGGGTTTAGGTATGTTGCCTCCTTCAGTGTGCTGATTGGCTGTTCCTGTCACTCCCTCAGCCAATCACCACCCACATGCAAATTCTCTCTCGACCTCATAATCTACCCCTGCCACTCATGGCCAATCTGCATACTGTGAGCGACCAAAGAATGTGCTACAGTGTTGGCTATAGTTACTAAGGCTGCAGGTCTTTCCAGTTACCCAATGTCTCATCCCACTTATGATTAAAGTTTGCACAAGAATATCATTTCTATTCCTGCTGCAACAGGACTCAGGCAGTCAACTGGTGGCAGCAATGGTGGGATGCCGTTGCTGCCACTGCCGCCGCTGCTGTTGCTGCTGCAAAGTGAGTCAACTGACGGCAGTGGCGGAACACTGCTGCTGCTGTCACTGCAACAAAACCCAGGCAGTCAACTGGTGGTGGTAGCACGAAGCCACTACTGCTGCGACAGGACTCAGGCAGTCAACTGGCGGTGGAACTCCACTGCTGCCGCTGCAGTGAAACCCAAGCAACCCCAGGTATGAGGTCTACCAGGCATTTTGGGGGGAGTTTTTTAATGGCTTCTGGCACACAGGGTCCAGCTATTTTATATTTATATATATATATATATATATATATATAGACACACACACACACATACATACAGTCGTCCCTTCACATTCATGGGGGTTACGTTCCACGGACCCCCGCGAATGAAAAATGCGCGAATAACGACTGCCTTCTCCCACCATAGCGACCATGGGGCCTCCGGAGGCCCCATAGTCACTTTCCCCAGCCTCCCCACTCCCTTCCTAGGCCTTCCCGGGGCCTCCGGAGACCCTCCCGAGGCCCCGTGGATGCCTCCCCAGCCCTCCCCCCTCCTGCCCAAGCCCTCAATGGGGCCTCCAGAGAGTGTCCGGAGGCCCCGCAGAGGCCTTTCCGGCCCTCCCCACTCCCCCCCAAGGCCTTTGTGGGTCCCCACGGAGGCCTTCCCAGCCCTCCCCACTCCCCCCCAAGGCCTTCGCGGGGCCTCGCGGAGGCCTCCCCGGACCCTCCCTGGGTCTTCGTGGGGCCTAGCAAGGCCCCACGGAGGCCTCCACGGTACTCCCCAAGGCCTTCGTAGGGCCTCGCAAGGCCCCGCGGAGGCCTCCCCGGTCCTTCCCCCTCCCGCGGAGGCTTTCCCAGCCCTCCCCCCTCCCTCCCAAGGCCTTCGCGGGGCCTCCAGAGGGACTACGAAGGCCCCGTGGAGGCCTCCCCGGCCCTCCCCGCTCGGTCCCAGGGCTTTCACGGGGCCCTCTCAAAACCGCAAATAATCAAAACCGCGAATGTGGAGGGACAACTGTATATTCACAATGGCCTTAGGTATGTAGGTATGTTGCCTCCTGGGCATGAACAATGGGTTTAGGTATGTTGCCTCCTTCAGTGTGCTGATTGGCTGTTCCTGTCACTCCCTCAGCCAATCGCCACCCACATGCAAATTCTCTCTCGACCTCACAATCCACTCCTGCCACTCATGGCCAATCTGCATACTGTGAGCGACCAAAGAATGTGCTACAGTGTTGGCTATAGTTACTAAGGCTGCTGGCCTTTCCAGTTCATCAGTGTCTCATCCCATTTATGATTTATGTCGACATAGTAGTATAATTTCTATTCCCGCTGCGACGGTACCCAGGCAATCTACTCGTGGCAATGGTGGGATGCCACTGTTGACCCAGGCAGTCAACGAGTGATGACAGCAGCAGCAGGATGCTGCTGCACGAAGACCCAGGCTGTGAACTGACAGTTGCAGGGCAACAGAGCGAGCCACCCTCAGCAATTCCTGGAAGAGTGTGGAACACTGAGAAGGGAGAAGGAGGAATTTAACTCCACCAGCCTACCTTACAGGGTTATTGTGAAGTCTACCAGGTGGTTTTGGGGGCAGTTTTTTAATAGTGCATGGTGCACCGGATCCTCTGTGTGTGTGTTGTTACTTGTTACCTGCCTCCCACCATGGATTGAGGCAAGGAACAGCAACATAAAGTACAACACATAACAGCAACGAAATGGCTAGAACTGCCATTGTGTAGTTTCTTAGTAGCAACAGTGCACATTTTTGTAGCAGCAAGATGACCAAACAGCTTTTTAAAGCAAAAGATTGCACTTTTGCCCCTTCAATTTGATTTTTTTTTTTAAAAAAACTGTACAGCAGCAACAACCTTTAGACAATAATTCTGTGAGTAATTCCCTCATGGCCACCATCTTGAATTGTGGGCATACTTCCATGTGAACTTCAAACACAGATACCTTTATATGCCAGCCATCTTCCCAAAAAACATGGACACAAATGAACGCTGCTGCAATTGTGTGTTAATATGCAGCAGTCCACATTATATTGCCTTGTATAGATGAGCCCCTATATTCCAAAGTACATGATAGGCGAGAATATTAGTTATTTGTAGAAAAGGACTGTGGATTGTATAGCATAGGTGCTGTTGGACCTGGAATGCTATACATTCTACTACTACAACTTCCATTAGCCCCATAGCTGATCTATTGAAACCAAGCCAGACAAATGTTTTTTATGGATGGGTTTATGCCATCTTGTTTGTTTGCTGTGGATTTGAACTGAAATGGAACACCAGAGCAAATCCTTGGGAAGGAAACACAGCTGCTACTACATTAAATAGAATAAAAAGCTTTGTTACAATAAAAGCTTTCCTTCAAAGAGCTCCTCTTTTCCACACTCTCTTCACGTCCCTTTGCTGTATGCATGAACACACATGTGTACCAGATTCTTCTCTCCCACAGGAGGGGAGGGCAAAGTCTCTACAGAGTCAGAGGAGTGGGGAAAGTGCTAGTTAAACCCCTCAGTAATTCCCATGAGGTTACTGACTCACAAGGGGTGAGATCTGACCAAAGCAGAATAGAGCAGTACAACCTGGATGCCTCTGTTGACACAGCCTAGAATTGTACTATGGCCAAATGTTAACAGCTGCCTAACAGTGGCACTGAAAGAGTGACTTTATATTTAGTGACTTCGTTAGATACGTTTCTTTTTTGCTTTAGCTTGACAGTCTGAAGCTAAAAAAAGAGATTAAGGGCACATCTTCACTGGGGGTAAAAATCCAGGTGAAATTTGGACTACTTCTGGCAGGCCTATCCAGATGATTTTAAATTGTGAATTTTAAACTGTGTACTGATTGTTTTCAAGTGTCTACTTGTTTTTTAAATTGATAACTGATACGTGTTTTTAACTAACATTATGTTTATGTGTTGATGTGCTGTTCCCCACCTCAATCCACAGGGAGAGGTGGGTAAGAAATAATACTAGCTGTACCCAGCATAGCATACGCTATTAAAAAATTCTCCAAAAAACTCCCAGTAGACCTCATGATAACCTTGTAAGGTAGGCCAATAGATTTTTAAATTCCTCCTCCCCCTTCTCAGCGTTCCACACTTTTTCCAGAATTGCTGAGGGTGACTCACTCTGTTGCCCTGCCACCACTGTGGCTGCCAGTTGACTGCCTGGGTCCCATCACAAGTGGCCCGTTACCGCAGCCACCACCAGTTGACTATCTGCGTCCCAATCTGGGACACAGAATGAGTGGCAGGAGTGGATTGTGAGGTGGAGAGAGAATTTGCATGTGGGCAGTGATTGGTTGGGTGTGTTTCCTGAGCAGCCAATCAGCACACTGGGAAAAGCAACATACCCAAGAGTTTTATATAGAGAGATGATAATGATTACTACTACTACTACTCTGGGCTGGAGTTGCCACACCTTACCTGGCCAAAGCCCAAATCTGCACCACTCATTGCTGTTGCAGGTCCAGCACTACCACTGCTTTCCCAGCCAGGCACCTCTTCAGCAGAACCCCTCTGGGACACAGTCACTCACTCTGAAGTCAGAACAAGGTGCCCAGCCATGAGATCAACAGTGAGGAGGTGATTGGTGTTACCCAAAATGCTCCTTGCAAAATTCCAAGAAAATATCGAGCTACTAATGTGTAGGGGAAATCAGCAGCAACTCAACTTTAGCTATGCGAAAGAGGGTAACAAGGGAATCTTGCAAACCTTTGTCTACCAGTACTACTCTGGATGGAATACACACACATGTGAAATTAAGTATGGTTTTATTAAAGAGTTTAAAAAATAACACCAGATACACACACATTCACCCAGAACATCCACACAAGTCTATAGAAAAGGCAGCAGGAAAAGTTGGGATAGAGGGTAACAAGAGGATTTGTTGGGGTGATACAACCTGTCCTGTAGTCAATCCGGCAGAGCGGATGGAGGAATATCGGTCACACAGAGGGACAGAGGGTCCCCTGGAACTGAAATCTGTGCACACTGAGGGAGATTTTAGGGGTGATATTTATACCTCCAAATGCACCTGAGGGGATTTGATGTTTCATGGGTTGAAACAATAGATTTCCTGAGCCTTCATGGATTGCACAATGAGTCTCCTGGTCTTGACAAAAGATGAGGAAAATGCTAAATGTGTTTCTTAATGTCCAGTGATTGGATGTTAAAAGCTTGAGCAATATGTCTTAAGGTCTGGGGACGGGAAAAGAAGTTTCAAAATCAGCAAATACAAAGGTTTCATTTCATCCATTGTCTCCCTTTCCTGGGAAATGTGTCCTTTTTGGCTTTTAGCCTTAGTTCTTCTTCCCTAGGGCAAGGCATGGCATTCAGCTGTCTTCTCTTGAGACCAATGTGCTTTTGCCCTTGTGGAAGGTCACATTGATGAATCAAAATTCTAGAAGTGCGGTGTAAGTCTCTGGAAGTGGAGTGTAAGCCATGCTTAACATCGGGCTACCTCAGAGTGTGTGACTGCATGCCAGTGGTGGTGGCACCAAGGAGGGAAAAACCTTTTTGCAACTGGCCCAGGCAATGACAGCAACTGCTGTATCCTGCCTCCCCACCCGCCAAATCCAGGGCGAATACATTGTTCACACACTTTGGAGAAATCTATACATTTTTAAAACCTTGGTTAAGGTGGTATACCCTGAATTTGGTGCAGATAAGGCTGAACATCATGTGCCTTTATTGCATGAGATTCGGGGATAAGGCCACCCATCAGGGGTGGGTGGATTTGCAGTTTCCCCCTCTTGTTTAGACAAGTCTTAACCCTGGGAATGAACAGCTAACTTGGTCTTTTAGAAACCTGCCTGTACAGTTCTCATAGCTATGAGAGGGGGAGGAGGGAAGGTGGATCTCACTTGTGCACTTCACTGTCCTTTGTTTCTCCATTATATAACCCTTGTGAATCCATCTTACATTGGCCCATCCTTGGAGGAGCACCTCAGCCCAGAGACTCCCTATAGCCTGCCATGGAGAATTGAATGGGCTCAGCATAGCTAGCCATGGGGAACTGGGGATGGCACAAGCTTGTTTTCTTCTGCTCTAGAGACTAGGACATGGAGTAATGGATTCAAACTACAGGAAAAGATTCCATCTAAACATTAGGAAGAACTTTCTGACAGTAAGAGCTGTTTGACAGTGGAATGCACTGCCTGGGAGTGTGATGGAGTCTCCTTCTTTGGAGCTTTTTAAACAGAGGCTGGATAGCCATCTGTTGGGAATGATTTGTTTATTCCTCCATGGCAGGGGGTTGGACTGGATGGCCCTTGTGGTCTCTTCCAGCTCTATGATTCTATGAATTTCCAGCCAGGGATAGTCCCAGCAGTTAAGCGGCCCAGTTTGACCTCATTAACAAAATGGCTGGAACCCTTCTCTGCTGTTGACCATCTATTGCACCATTTCCACCAGTAAATTATTATTACCTTCTCTTTCTAACAGCACCGTGTTTCAGTGTTCAATCAGGCAAGTTAGTTGATTGGTGTGACAATAACGGGTTCTAGTGACTGCCGCAAGAATCTGTAATGAGACCATTGACCACGACGTGATTAATAAAAGGCACTACATATCTGGAAAACCAGAATAAGTAACTGGTGGCAGAGATTCTGGATTGCTCTTCTCTTGGAACCAATGATGCATGACACAAAAGCTTCAAATGTCCTTATAAAAAATGACACCTTCATCCAGAAATGGCTTCCCTTCATAGGCTATATAAAAAGGAAGACCCATGGCCCCAAACCGCTGCTATAGCAAGAGACCTTCTGGAAAGGTGTTTTGAATGCCAAATTCCACCTACCTGAAATAAATCCAGCACTGTTGCAATACACCTCTGGGACGATCACTCTAAAGTACGGAAGAACTATGCTTGCTCTGCAATACTCATTATGAATTGATTTGTATCCTTTTGTTTGAAAAATTATTTATGTGAAAATTTATCTAGTAAAAAACTAAACCCCCGGCGCTCACCACAAAGCCATGCATTCCCTGGGGGGGGGGCTTAATTTATTTGCATTTTTTTTCCATTTTGTGGTGGTGCTCCACCTCTAACCCCCGCAAATGGGAAGGGATGACTGTAATAAAATTAAAAGGCAGCAACTAGAGAAGACTGCTGTGGCTAGAATATCTCCCCTTCCCTCCCCAACAATGATATCCAAAACCATGTGGTAATGTGGAGCTTGATATTGTGAGATCACTGTCCATAACTAAAGGAACAGACTCCCATAGAGAACACTAAAATATTGACAGATTTCTAGTTGCAGTTCTCTACCAAGTATCAATCAACAGCTACTTCATATAGAAATGTGAAGACATGAGGGCAAAATATTTTCTAACATTTTCCCCAAACACTTTTTTCCCCTGAAAAATTGGGGAGGGGGATGTTTTATGGGACAGTTTGCTTTAGAAAATGAATGCTCATTTCTTTCTTTCCTCCCTATTATTTCTAATGATTATGTAGCACAGTGGTTCTTACCTTTTCTTTACCAGGGACCCCCTTTAAGTATCTTTTGTTGCTGTGGACTTCCAAGACTAAACTCAAGGTTTAAAACAACAATAATAACAACAACACAATTACACCATCCATGAAACCTTCCATCAGAGGCACTGGAGGGGGAGGGAAGACTTTTCTTCTGCTTCTTCATGCAAGACTGTGGCTGGAACAGATTGAATGGCAATGCACAGGCCAAGTCAGCCAGCCTTTGCCTTGGCTGTCATGTGGCTGCTGTGGACCCCCTGTGAGGACACCACAAACCCGAGTCTACAGACCACAGATTAAGAACCACTGATGTAGCAGGTAGTAAGGGGATCTTGTAGCACCTTTGAGACTAACCGAAAGAAGTTGTAGCATCAGCTTTCGTAGACCCTGTCTACTTCCTTAGATGCAGTAGACCAAGTCTACAAAAGCTGATGCTACAACTTCTTTCTCTCAGTTAGTCTCTAAGGTGCAACAAAATCCCCTCGCTTACTGATATTCCAGACTAGCGCAATTATGTCTTTGAATTCTACCCTTATGTAACAGGTAGACATCCATGGAAGAATATGTAAAGCAGTGCTTATTCAAGCCATCAGCTGCCTGCCCACAGTGAATTTCCACCAAAGGAAACAATAATAGCCAAAAGGAACACACATTGTATTAATTCCTGGCATATTAGGGGCGAATGTTATTTCCACCACATCACATATCCTGAGAAGCACCAGTCTTGGTTTCCTTTTTCTCCATTCTTTTTATGGGAATGAGTGCTTTGTGCCTGTTTTACACCATG
Source organism: Gambelia wislizenii (assembly GCA_030847615.1). Classification (NCBI taxonomy): domain Eukaryota; kingdom Metazoa; phylum Chordata; class Lepidosauria; order Squamata; family Crotaphytidae; genus Gambelia; species Gambelia wislizenii. Next base: position 26,282,582 of record JAUMIR010000002.1, read on the forward strand.
AAGGACTAAAGAAGACAAAATAATTTTCTTTGTTTTACTAATGTTGATGGTTTGCCAAACATGATAATTTTATACCAGAGCAAGTTAAATAAAACACATCTTATATTCCTAAAGTAAAAAGGGATTTTCAATCTGTAAAGAATGCTAATATTGCATTTTCTGGGGGGGGGGTTCTGCTCCCCCCCAAGAAAACAACAACTCACAGCTTCAAAATTTCTATTTCTTCCCATAGCAGTTCAATACTAGGGCACTGGGTAGACATCCAGTCAAGTATAAATTGGGTTATATATTTTTCTTCTGCCCCTTCTCTTATACCATGAAGGCGAATGTTTAAATGGCGATTCTTGTTTTCCAAATCCTCAAGTTTCAGATCTAGGAATGGGACGTTTCTTCTAGTGTCTTGATCCTTGAGTCATGCAGTTTAGCCATTGCCAGTGCCTCCTCTGATGTCTCCTGTACTGAATCTATTTTGTCTGTTAGCATTGACAATTTAGATGTTATTACTACTAAGGCTGCCATCCAGTCTCGGGTCAGATGCTCTTTGTTTTACTAGGAGGTCTTGAAAATAGGTGTCAGACACAGATTTCATTTCAGCATAGCCTCCCCTCCCGCCTTGTTAGGCCCTTGTGCCATTGTGTCTTCACTGTCTGTGGTCTCATCGGCTAGTGGTATTTTACGGTCCTTTGCGGCCAGATAAGTCTGCAATTGAGGTTTTGGCCATCCTCTTGTGGCCAAGCATGGATGCCTCCAGCAATGTGTTTAAACTGATCCACGATCGATTGTTAGGCTGCAATAGATGCCAATGTCATGAGTAGCACAGGGCTCACATATCTGCCATCGTTGGCCCCTAGCTTCAAAATTTTTAGAAATGTTGCATCTCTAGTTCCACATTCTTTGTATCATACAAAACATTCCTTGCTGTGCACCAGTGTTCAGAATACAATAAACAAAACTGTTGGCAGGAAGTTTTACTGGGTCCACCATGACCATGGTCTGCTTAAGTTATTCAGTTATTTTTCATAAAGCAATCCCTTGCTTATTTAATTAGTAAGGCTCCTGCTGACTGATCTTTAAAATATTATTCAAAACTACTATAACTGTGTGTGTTCCAAGGGAAGAAGAGGCAATGGTCATGATCACTCAGATAAGACCCTCACATATACAAACAAGTTACAAACTGTACATGCCAGGGAATTATATGTCCTCCTCTTGATAAGGGATCCCTCATAGACAATAGAAGCAGAAAGCACCCTTTTGCTCACATAAAGTTTGTGTTTTGCTTTCTTAAGCTAAAAAGAACTATAAATGTCTGCGACTTTCAGAATAAACTTGTCCATCTCAATCACTGCTTTCTCTTGGTTGGACTGAGGGCTGCTTTGAGCTTGGTGGAATCTTTGGCCAAAGATCTTGTCTGTGTTTTTCTTCTTGCTCAGATTCAGAGCTCAAGCCAGCTCCATGTCTTATCTGGGTTGACATGCTGGGATCAATACCTTGATTTCACCCCACAAAACGGATTATCACAATTTGCCCGCTTGATAGCATGTTTGAGAACATGATGCAAGGGATGAAATTCCTTAACTCTTCCCTGAGAAACTTCAAGCATTACTGGTTGGGAATCCCCAGTCAGATCTAAGTCTGCATTGCAGAATGAGATAATCTCATAAAGAAGTGGGAAGACTTCACCTGGATTAAATAAGACCAGTCTCCCAACTGGTTGACAAGTGTTATCTTAGTCCCCTCACTTGCTAAGTCCTCCTAGAAATCACCATTTCAAATTGTGGTGGGGATCCTGTAGCCTGTGGTTCACATGCGGCTGGCAAGATTACAAATCATGTAGATGAGGTAGAAAACTGAAACAAGTCCAAAGGGCCACTTTTATGACCAGGAACACTCTGAGGGATGCATGGACTATGGGAAAATAAAACAAAGAACCCAAACTTGAAGGAATTTAACCTCTGGTTATAGAAAATGGGCATTATTGATGCTAAGCAATACAGAGATGCCTAGCAGCCTATGTACAGTCAGCCCTCTGTATCCACAGATTCTTTATCCACATATCCATCTATCCACGGCTTGAAAATATTTTTTAAAAAACCTGAAAAGCAAATCCTCCTGTTTGCCATTTTATATAAGGGGCGTCATTTTACTATGTCATTGTATAGAATGGGACTTGAGCATCCATGAATTCTGGTATCTATGGGGGATCCTAGAACCAAATCCCAGAGAATAACAAGGGCCCACTGTATAAGGAACACCATCTTACTACGCCATTGTATATAATGGGACTTGCGCATCCATGGGGGGGGGAGACCTGAAACCAAACTTCAGTGGATAATAAGGGCCCACTGTAAAAAGTAAATTCATCTTCTTCTTTTGGTCAAAAAATGGATGTTCTGGCAATTCTGGAGGTGTTGAAAGCCACAAAAACATTCCTGGGAGGGCCCCCACATGTGGATCAGGGACCTCACACTGCCCTAAGGGGAATGTCTCCTTCAAAAGTGAGTGTAGCCCCCCCCCAAAAAAATCTAAATGGGCTTTTTCCCTAATCCAGAAGTAATCTTCCAGTTACTTTGCTTCAAGGGGCTAATGAAGACCCTAGAAGATCTTCAGGAAGAAAAATTAAAATATACCCTGCAGACTCCTGGAGTTTCCCTGCACCAATTTAAAAGAAGGCAACTCAACTGGAGAATCATTAGAAGAGAATGCCTCCCTTGAACATTCATCTGAAGCACTGTAGAAGGTCTGACTTGCCTCAGCTCCCAACCGGGACATGCTGAATTATTGAATAATCAAGGTTTAAATTAACAAAACGCTTCAGGAGAGCAAAAAGTTCAAAACAGTTCAGAAGATCATGCCTCTAAGTCAGTAAAATAGCTCTCAGGCATCTTCAGAAAAATGACTGGACTTCTGAAGTTGGTGTGTAATAGAAATACTTCTCAGAAATATTTGGTTGCACTCTGATTTGAACAAACTCTATGATTCTGTGAAATTTCTGTGAAATAAAGTTGCTATACAACAGGCCAAACCAACCCTGGAATGATCCTCACATTGAAAACATTTTACAGGGACTGGACAGGATATAGAAACACTGAACAAAATATAAGCAGTGAGAAAAATTTAAGAGAAAATTAAACTATGAAAAGAAAGGAAACGGGCCCTCAAATATCTAACTGCACCAGCCACAAAAATTCCAGGAAGCAACAATTCAAAAACCTTACATATAGGACATATTTTAGGATTGTTTTGTGTGTGCTTTCAAAAACTGTTTTTAAAAGTTGTTTTCATGGTTTTAGAAGTGTTTCAGCTTGTTCCCTCTGTTTTTATTAGATGCACATTGTCATGGAAGTTTCAGTAGGCTAAGAAGCAATAAATGGATACTGAGATGTCTAAATAAACGGTTTAAACATATCTGTGATTCTCTCATTCCTGTGCAGATTCTCAGATCTGTCACAAGATCTAACTGGAAGAAAGCATTTCCCACATTCTTCACATTTGTATGAGTTCCTGTCTCATGTGGACTTTCTGGTGGCTCACAAGGGATGAACTATGAGAAAAACACTTTCCACACTCCTGGCATTTGTATGGTTTCTCTCGTGTGTGGCTTCTCTGGTGCTGCAAAAAGTTTGAATTATGAGCAAAACATTTCCCACACACTTGGCATTTGTATGGTTTCTCTCCTGTGTGGAGTCTCTGGTGCTTCACAAGGTATGAACTATAAGCAAAACATTTCCCACACACCTGGCATGTGTATGGTTTCTCTCCCGTGTGGACTCTGTGATGATTCCCAAGATTTGACTTACGAGAAAAACATTTTCCACACTCCTGACATTTGTATGGTTTCTCTCCCATGTGGATTCTCTGGTGGATCACCAAGTTTGAATTCAGAGCAAAACATTTCCCACACACCTGGCATTTGTACGGTTTCTCTCCTGTATGGACTCTGTGATGAGTCTCAAGACGTGTCTTACGAGCAAAACATTTCCCACATTCCTGGCATTTGTATGGTTTCGCTCCCATGTGCTCTCTCTGGTGGATTACCAAGCTTGAATTCAGAGCAAAACATTTTCCACGTTCTTGACATGTGTAAAGTTCCTCTTCTGTATGGACCCCCCAGTGGCTCATAAGTTCTGACTTGTAAGCAAAACAGTTTTCACACTCCTGGAATTTGTATGGCTTTTCTTCTGTGTGTATTCTTTGGTGGATCACAAAGTTTGAACTGTGATTTAAACATCGCCCACACTCCTGGCATTTGTATGGTTTCCCCCCAATGTGGATTCTCTTGTGCTTAACAAGGGATGAATTTTGAGTAAAACATCTCCCACACTCCTGGCATTTGTATGGTTTTTCCCCTGTGTGGATTCTCTTGTGTTTAACAAGGGATGAATTATAAGAAAAACATTTCCCACAGTCCTGGCATTTGTATGGTTTTTCCCCAGTGTGGATTCTCCTGTGCTTAACAAGGGATGAATGATAAGAAAAACATTTCCCACAGTCCTGGCATTTGTACGGTTTTTCTCCTGTATGGACTCGAAGATGAGTCTCAAGGCCTGACTTATGAGCAAAACATTTCCCACACCCCTGGCATATATGTGGCTTCTTTCCTGTGTGCCTCCTCTGATGAGTCAAAAGTTTTGATTCGAGAGCAAAACATTTCCCACACTCCTGGCATTTGTAGGCTGTCTCTCTTCTGTGGATTCTCTCATGATTTATAAGGTTTGTCTTGAGAGCAAAACCCCTACCGCATTCCTGGCATTTGTATGGTTTTTCTCCTGTGTGGACTCTCCGATGCTGCACAAGGAATGAATTGTAAGCAAAATATTTCCCACAGTCCTGGCATCTATGCAGTTTCTTTCCCCTATGGTCTACTTGGTGGCTCAGGTGGTGTGAATGATCATCAACATTTTTCACAGAGAGTCCACATCTGAAGCTTTTCTTTCCAGGGCGAGCCTTCTTGTGAGAGATGGACTGCTTCTTTGGGGCAAAATGTTTCCTACATACAGTGCAGCTGCAGGGCTTTCCTCTGGTATAATTTTCCCTTTCTTTGTGGCCTTTCACATGTTTGGTGCATAGATTTTCTTTCCTCCAATTATTTGCTGGGAAAGACAAAAGCAGAAAATTGATGTCAGCTTTTGGGGAACTGAAGATGGCAACCAGAGAAAGAAAATCTCTCTCCCTCTCTCTCTCACACAGTGTATGGTGGGGTGGAAAGAAGAATCAGCAAAGGGGACGGCCAAACAAGGAGTGAGTGAAGGAGGAGCAGAGGGAGTAAAATAGCAACAAAGAACATAAAAGACTTTAGGTGGGGAGAACTAGAAAATGGCAACCCAAAGATAAATAAAATGCATCAGGGAGACTAAGGGGTTTTGAACTCCAGTGAAACCGGTACCAGCTGAATGCACACTGGAATGGGGGGAAAAACAGTACTTGGCAGCATGTTGGATAGTTGATTTGAACAGCCCAAAAGCTGGGTACTTTTACTAGTCAACTAAAACAGAGTGAATCTCAACCTTTTGTTTAGTTTTAACATGCCTCTGTTTAAAAACATTACAATCTGACTGTATAGCCTGTAGTACTACTTTCAGTCTGTCACTAAATGCCAGAAACCAGGTTCTATGGCACAGGAGCAGGAGACCTTGAGACTTGGTCCAAATATTCGCCCATTTTGGGTGGAGACAGAATCAGGCTATTTAAACCTGGCTTCTCAACAGTAGAAACATAACAAGTCCTACTTTGGGGGTAAACCTATTACTTTGAGAACCGTACCTGTTTGTAATTCCAAGAATGTTACATCTCGTTCTGAGCTTGGAAAAGTAAAGGTTATGGACTACAAAACCAAACTCCAACCTCTGGTATTGTATGGATATAGAGAACTAGAATATGACAACCCTGAGAGAGAAGGTAAAAAAAAAACCTCTTCATGCCTTGCATGACAGATACTACCCAATTAGGGCTTACCCAGATAAAGTAGAGAACTGGGGACTCTCATTTTGTGAATGCATCCAAGGAAATACTGATATTGGAATGATTTATTTTATTTTATTTTTATGCCACTCTTACATTTCTCCGTATTGAATTTCATTTTGTTAGCTTTGGCCCAACTCTCCAGTCTATCCAGGTCATTTTGAATTTTGATCCTGTCCTCTAGGATATTAACCACCCCAGCTCCCAATTTTCTTTTATATATATATATATATATATATATATATATATATATATTCAATCTCAGTATCTCGGGGAACCCCTAGCAACCTCTTGGGAAACCACAGGGTTCCAGGGAACCCTGACTGAGAAACACTGCTTTAGGTCCTCCAACGTAACTCTATGGTATGTTTATACAGGAAGTCCTTTATTTTAATAGGATTTCCTATTATCTGTGGTAAGTTTGGAATGTTTCCCCCCGCAGATATTAGGCGACCTACATACGTTGATATTCTGCTCTTTGTTGAAAAGGGCTGCTTTTCAAAAATGTTGTTGTTATCTCTCATCATGCCTCACCACTGACCAGACTGCATGGAGTACCAGCCAAGTTGAACAAGGACTGATGGGAACAGGAGTTTTAAAACATCTGTAGTGACACCACCTCCCAAGCCCTGGCTTAAGGAGCCTCCCAAAAATTACTGCATATGAGAGTAGAAATTATTATCAATGCAGAAAAAAGAGGGAGCCTTACCAAGAGTGGCCAGGAACCCACGGGTTTCCTTCATGACCTCCCGGAACAGGGCCCTCTGGTCACGATCCAGCAGTGCCAACTCCTCCTGGGAGAAATGCACAGCCACATCCTCAAAAGTCACTGGAGCCTGGATGAAAAACAAAACATTTTCCTGCTCATGCACAGAGTAAAGATTACCAAGAGGAAAAAATCCCAAAGGACAGTTAGCATGAGCAAAGTCATTCCTTAGTTGCCTTTGTAATCTTTCCTGTTAAGGGCCAGGCTCCCGATGGCTACTAGCCAGGTTGGCTACAAGTCACCTTCAGAAGCAGAGGCAGCATACCTCTAGAGTCTAAACATATAGGAGAGGGCTATGTCATGTCTTGGCACAGTGGCTGGTGAGAGACCCTCCCTCCATGGTCCAACTGCTCTGGCCTCTGAAGGTGAGGAGAGCAGCCAGGCATAGCTCCATCATGTCTTGGCCCAGCAGCTAGTGAGAGGCCGTTCCTCCACGTTCCAGCTGCCATTGCTCTGGCCTCTGAGAGAGAAAAAAGCAGCCAACATCTGCTGGACTTATTTTTTAACCTTTACAAGTACAAGTTTATTCATACAGTCCAGCAACCCATCAAACGGCAAACTAGTTATACATTAATACATAGAACCAAGTTGGCATCCATATACCGTATATTCCGGCGTATAAGACGACCGGGCGTATAAGACCCCCCCCCAATTTTTAAGGTCAAATATAGAGTTTGGGATCTATTCGCCGTATAAGACGACCCCCCTCTTCCAACACACCCCAAATAAAATTTTTTAAAAACATCATATTTGATTTCAATATGGTAATTTTAATTCAAATGCTTATGACATGCAGGTACTTAGCAGGAAAACTGTCACTTATAAACATAAGGCATTTTTTCATCAAACATGTAAACACAAAACAGTGCAAGAGGATTAAACTTTTCCTAATTCACTCTAAAGTTGAAAGGAAGGATAAGACAATAAACCCATGGGAGTTACCATACTCTGTTTTCTAAGCTGTCAACCAAACTGGAACTGATAATGATAGGAGAAAGATTACAAACAATAGAGAGCAAGTGCCAGGCTAGACCCTGGCGAGTTAGCAACACCCGTCATAGCTGCAAGCTACGGTATGTTATTTTTATAGGTTTTGCTGGCGTGACAGTTTCCCTTTAAAAGCCTTCAAAATCCTCCTGTTCATCATCTGATATCATAAATAAATCAATGATATCTTGTGATACATTTGTAAGGCAGTCATCATATGGGTCAAATTCTGTATCTGAAGGTGTGGTCTCAGCTTCCGCTTCCTCTTCATCTTGCCACAAGTAGTCGTCCTCCATACCATCTAATGAATTTGATATGCCACACTTCTTGAAAGACTTGATTACTGTTTCTGCATCAATATCATTCCAGGCTTTTATGACAAACTTGCACAAAACATCCAACTGTGGAGCACGCATGTTTCCTCCTTTTGTGAATGACTTTTCGCCGCTAACCATCCATTCATTCCACTGTTCTCGAATGCGATCTTTAAATGGCTTGTTTAGGCACACATCCAGTGGCTGCACCAACGATGTCAATCCTGCAGGAATAACTGCCACATGTGTGTTTAACCTTGCAAGCCTTTGCTTGGTGCTGGGGGTTAAATGTGCCCTGAATATATCCCACACCAGTAGACTATGTTTTTGAATAAGTCCGCCTGGTCGCCTGCTCCATCCATTATCAAGCCATAGCTTTACCCCTTCTTCATCCATCCAGCCTTTTTCATTCACATGTACAAAACAACCAGCAGGGAACTTGAGTTTTGGCATTGTTTTTCTTTTAAAAATAATCATTGGTCTCAGTTTGGCACCATCAGCTGTGCATGCCAGTACCACTGTAAAACTGGACTTCTCATGTCCTGTTGTTTTAAGTAAAATTGTCTTTTCGCCTTTTTGATGGACAGTTTTATTTCCAACCATATCAAAATTCATTGGAGTTTCATCCATATTTCCAATACTACTTAATGCATAGCCATATTTTTTGCGCAGTTTTATTATGTATTGATGAAAATTAATTAGTTTGCAATCAAGATCTGCAGGTAATTTTTGGGCAATTTTTGTCTTTTGCCTCAGTACCAGATTATGCCTTCCCATGAATCTAGTACACCAGGATGCAGTGGCCTTAAATCTGTTGCTATGCTCTGGGTTAGATTTGGCCCACTGAAGTGCAAGCAAACGTATTTTATTTCTTGTCACTACATAACCATTCTGACGGTGCTCAGTCACCATGTCTGCCACATGTTTTTCCAGTTCTGGCCAATGTGGGGTGCCTCTTCTTAATGCACACTTACCCTTTGGCATACTCTGTAATGATTTTGCTTTCGCTTTCCAGTCCCAAACCATCTTTTCTGTTACTCCATATTGCCTTGCAGCAGCACAGTTATTATGTTCCATGGCAAAGTTTACAACTTTAAGTTTAAAACTGGCTTCATATTTCTTTCTTCTTGCTGGTGGAGCCATGATGGGGTTCTGACTGTTGGACATTTTGATATAGGTACCTCCCTATATGTTCTGATGCTATACTGTACGCCGTAGGTACCGGACTGGTGCTGTGCTGTGTGTGGTACCCTGTAAACAACAACCAGCCAACCACAATACCTGCGATTGGCTGTTTGTTGTATACAAAGCCTGCTTGGATTGGTCAGCCCTCCCTGCCTTCCCAGCCCACCCTGTCTCCAAGATTATGGTACCTTATCAGAGCAGCACAGACACACCTCTTTTACCCATCAGGCCTACCCTTGTATCCTATTAAAGATGCCTGTACATCCTACTCTACCTTTGGTGTTTCCTGACTGAGCACCCTGCTTGAATCTGCCTTTGCCCCAAACACTCGAGGGTCTAAAGCCAGTTCAAGAGTTCCCTCCCACTTAGCAGCAGCTCTCCTAAACCACTTTTCCCCTAAAACCGATTTTAGATCATTGAGTGTTTGGGGCAAAGGGATGTTGAAGCGGAAAACTCAATGGGAAAACTGCTAGTAAAGATGCAGGAGATATGGGGGAGGCAAAGTGTGTACCAGTACATTTCCCCCTGTCTTTCCCCTTCACCCCTGTTGAGGAGGAACCCCTCTCTGCTGAGGCAAACCGCTACATTCGCACCTCTTCTCTACATGGGATTGCTCCCCAAAGGGAGAGAAGGTTGGGAAAAGGGCGAAAGTGGCCGGTTTGACACTGCTATTTGTAGCACTACAGAGTATTCTTGAAAAACACAATATTCTCTGCCTGAAAGGGGGTCCGTGGCTTCGCAAAAGCTTCACAAAGGGTGAAAGTGGCCCGTTTGGCTCCACAGCCCCAATCCCTCCGTCTGGACTCCCTTCCTAAGGCCCCGATCACTCCTTCAGAGCTGCCTTCGCAAGGCAACCCAGAGGAAGGCACCGGGGCTCCAGAGTTAAAGCCCTGGCTTTGCTCTTTCTCCCCACAGAAGGAGCAAAGCAGCCCACTTTAACACAGTAGCCCCAATCCCTCCTTCTGAGTTGCCTTTCGGTGGGGAGAAAGAGCAAAGCCAGGGCTTTAACTCTGCATTCCGGATGCCTTCTTCTGGGCTGCCTTGCGAAGGCAACTCAGAAGGAGGGATTGGGGCTAACCGTGTTAAAGTGGGCTGCTTTGCTCCTTCGGTGGGGAGAAAGAGCAAAGCAGGGCTTTAACTCTGCATTCCGGATGCCTTCTTCTGGGCTGCCTTGCGAAGGCAACTCAGAAGGAGGGATTGGGGCTACTGTGTTAAAGTGGGCTGCTTTGCTGCTTGGGTGGGGAGAAAGAGCAAAGCAGGGCTTTAACTCTGCATTCCGGATGCCTTCTTCTGGGCTGCCTTGCGAAGGCAACTCAGAAGGAGGGATTGGGGCTAACCATGTTAAAGTGGGCTGCTTTGCTCCTTCGGTGGGGAGAAAGAGCAAAGCCAGGGGTTTAATTCTGCATTCCAGATGCCTTCTTCTGGGCTGCCTTGCGAAGGCAACTCAGAAGGAGGGATTGGGGCTACGTGTTAAAGTGGGCTGCTTTGCTCCTTCGGTGGGGAGAAAGAGCAAAGCAGGGCTTTAACTCTGCATTCCGGATGCCTTCTTCTGGGCTGCCTTGCGAAGGCAACTCAGAAGGAGGGATTGGGGCTAACCGTGTTAAAGTGGGCTGCTTTGCTCCTTCGGTGGGGAGAAAGAGCAAAGCAGGGCTTTAACTCTGCATTCCGGATGCCTTCTTCTGGGCTGCCTTGCGAAGGCAACTCAGAAGGAGGGATTGGGGCTAACCGTGTTAAAGTGGGCTGCTTTGCTCCTTCGGTGGGGAGAAAGAGCAAAGCCAGGGGTTTAATTCTGCATTCCAGATGCCTTCTTCTGGGCTGCCTTGCGAAGGCAACTCAGAAGGAGGGATTGGGGCTACGTGTTAAAGTGGGCTGCTTTGCTCCTCCGGTGGGGAGAAAGAGCAAAGCAGGGCTTTAACTCTGCATTCCGGATGCCTTCTTCTGGGCTGCCTTGCGAAGGCAACTCAGAAGGAGGGATTGGGGCTAACCGTGTTAAAGTGGGCTGCTTTGCTCCTTCGGTGGGGAGAAAGAGCAAAGCAGGGCTTTAACTCTGCATTCCGGATGCCTTCTTCTGGGCTGCCTTGCGAAGGCAACTCAGAAGGAGGGATTGGGGCTAACCGTGTTAAAGTGGGCTGCTTTGCTCCTTCGGTGGGGAGAAAGAGCAAAGCCAGGGCTTTAACTCTGGAGGCCCCCCCCCCCGTGCCTTCTTCTGGGCTGCCTTGCGAAGGCAGCTCAGAAGGAGGGATCAGAGCTGCCGAGTTTAACTGGGCTGCTTTGCTCCTTCTCCCCACGTTCCTCGAAGATGGTTTGGAAACCGCAAACCGCAAAGTTCACCCCCCTCCTTTGTCTTCCGTTGCTCCCCAAAGGGGGAGAAGGCAGAGGAGGGGGGCGAGTGAGCTGCTGAACACTTTGCTTCACCCCCCTGCTCCATCCCCTGCCTCTTCGCAAACGGAGCGAAGAGGCAGGAGATAGGCAGGCAGGCGAAGCAAAGTATATCCGGCGTATAAGACGCCTCTCGATTTCGGAGGGCACTTTTGAGTGCTCAAAAGTCGTCTTATACGCCGGAATATACGGTATTCTAAAATTAGTCTACAGACTTGTTGGGGCGTAGAAAGATGCACTGTTTCCACCACAACCACCTGCAGAGTTGTTCCACGTCAACAGGACACCAATGAGGTTTTCTGGAGACACTTCTGCAAAAGACTTCAGGCTGAGAAGGAAAAATTCCTTCACCCCAGCACACTGCCTTGAGCTCTGGCTTGCCAAATAAAGACAGCAACAAGGCCAGCCTTCACCCAACTTGAGGGCTTTAATCTTTGTTTGCAGTATATTTACAATATACAGTCATCCCTCCACATTCGCGGGGGTTACGTTCTTGAGACCCCGCGAATGTGGAAAAACCGTGAATAACAACTGCTCCCCACAACCCCCCCCCCCAGAGGGAGGGAGGCAGCGGGAGGAAGTCTGGCCAGCCTGGCTGGCCTCTCCGCAAGCCTTCCTGAGGGGACTCTGGGCCTTAGAATACCCGGAGACCGCTTAGGAAGGCCAGGACGGCAGCGGACGGGTGAGCAGGCGGGCGCGAAGCGAGCGCTGGGGCTTTGGCGCCCCAGCGCCTGCTTCGGAAGGCTGCGGACAGCAGCAGGCGGGCGGGTGGGTGGGTGGACAGGCGGGTGGGGAGGAGGCTGCGCCGCCACCCCCCGGCCTTCCAAAGCCAGCGCTGGGGCTTTGGAGCCCCGGTGTACGCTTCGGAAGGCCGGGGAGAGCAGCGGGCGGGCAGGCGGGTGGGTGGCTGGGCGGGTGGGGAGGAGGCTGCGCCGCCACCCCCCAGCCTTCCGAAGCCAGCGCTGGGGCTTTGGAGCCCCGGCGCCCGCTTCGGAAGGCCGGGGAGAACAGCGGGCGGGTGGGAGGGTGGGTGGCCGGGCAGGTGGGGAGGAGGCTATGCTGCCACCTGCCGGCCTTCCAAAGCAAGCGCTGGGGCTTTGGAGCCCTGGCACCCACTTCGGAAGGCTGGGGAGAGCAGCGGGCGGGCGGGCGGATGGGTGGCTGGGCGGGCGGGGAGGAGGCTGAGCTGCCTCTCCCCGGCCTTTCTCAGCGGGCTCCGGGGTCCAAAGCCCCGGACCCCGCTGAGAAAGGCCGGGGAAGGCAGCGTGTGGGTGGGGAGGAGGCTGCGCTGCCTCTCTCCGGCCTTCCAAAGCGGACACCGGGGCTTTGGGGCCCCGGAGCCCGCTTAAAAAGGCCGGGGAAGGCAGCGGGTGGGTGTCTGCCTTCCTCTCCCCGGCCTTCTTGAGTGGACTCCGGGGCTTAGAAGCCTTGGAGTCCCCTCAGGAAGGCCGGGCAAGGCAGCGGGCGGGCGGGGAGGAGGCTTTCTGAGTGGACTCCGGGGTTTGGAGCCCCGGAGCCCGCTTAGGAAGGCCGGGGAAGACAGCAGGTGGGCGGGGGGGGAAGCTGCCCGGCCTCTCCCCGGCCTTCCTGAGGGGACTCCGGGTCTTAGAAGCCTCCGAGTCTCTTTAGGAAGGCCGGGAAAGTCGGAGGGAGGGAGGCTGCCCGCCCCACCCCCAGCCTTCCTGAGCAGACTCCGGGGCTTTGAAGCCCCAGAGCCGCCTCTGGAAGGCCGGAGAAGGTGCAGGCAGGAGGTTGCCCCACCTCTCGGCAGCCTTCCCTAAGGGGCTGGGGCTAAACCGCGAATAATCAAAACCGCGAATGTGAAAGCCGCGAATATCGAGGGGCAACTGTATATACATAGTATAGGACAGCCATCTCTAATACTCATAAATCTCTCTTAAACCAACAAACTGCTTCGCCAACCACCATCCACAACAAACCCACACTGGAGATAATTCCCATCTCCTTTTTATAGGCACTTAAACAATGCCTGTTACATCAGGCATCTCAGGTGTGTATACTCTCAAATGCTAACACACACACACACACCTGCCACTGGAGCTTAACTACTTTCATTATTAAGCTTACAGCTCCATCTTGTGGTCACATTCATGTCATTTCCTGACAAGACTAAAGAAAGTACTAGCAACGTTTATACATACAGATCAGAATGGCTTTCTCCCAGGAAGAACACTTGCGAATAATATAAGACTGACCTTAAGTGTTTTGGAGTACTACGAAAAAAATAATGATAAGAAGGCAGTCTTAGTATTTGTGGACACGGAAAAAGCCTTTGATAGTCTGAGATGGTAATTTATGTAAAGTGTACTTGAAGAGATTGATGTAGGTTCAGAATTCTATCGATGTATTGATCAGATTTACAAAAAACAAAAGGCACATGTTCTAGTAAATGGGGAAAGATCCAATCAAATCAACATTCAGAAGGGAACTAGACAGGGTTGTCCTCTGTCCCCTTTACTGTTTATTCTCACTATGGAAGTTCTAAATAAACAAATCAGAGAAGAAGAAACAATTCCAGGTCTGAGACTGAAGGGCCATGAGTATAAACTGTTGGCTTACGCAGATGATTTACTGTTATAATCCAAGAGCCAGTAAACAACACGGGAAAGGTATTGGAAATAATAACAGAATTTGGGAAAGTCTCAGGCTTTAAAATCAATAAGGAAAAAATGGTCATATTAACCAGGAACTTAACAAAGACATATCGGGCAGTAAGATAGAAACTAAAACAAAGTACTGGGCATATGGTTGACTGAAAGAAGCAGCAATTGTATGAAAATAATTACAAAAGAACTTGGTATCAAATAAAGGAAGATCTCAAAAGATGGCAAAAACTAAATTTGTCGTTACTAGGGAAGATAGCCACGATCAAGATGAACATCCTGCCCAGAATGATGTTCCTGTTTCAGAACCTGGTTATATTAACTAACGAAAAGCCCTTTCAAGAATGGACAAAAGACCTAAAGAACTTCATATGGAACGGACAAAAACCCAGAATAAAATGGACATTACTTGATGCAAAGAATAGAGGAGGTGAGGCTCTCCCAAACCTCAAGTTATATTATATGGCTAGCGGGATGAATTGGATAAGCGAATGGATAATCTTACGGAACGATAGAATAATAAATTTGGTATGTGGTAATCAGAAGTTTTGAATCCACATGTACTTTTGGTACGACAGAACAAAAGTAGATAGAGAATTTGAAAACCATACAGTCAGAGGACCCCTATTGAAAATTTGGAGTAAGGTAAAGCAAAAATTCTACAGCAGCACTCCTTTATGGCTATCACCAGTGGAAGCATTCCAGGCCAGGTGGACACAAAAAGAAGATTGGTTGACTTACAATGACCTGATAAAATGGCTTAATGGAGAAAGTTGCTTAAAAACAAGAGAGGAAATACAGAGTCAAGGCTATAATATACTATGGCTAACCCACGTTCAATTAACACATAGATTTAGAGAGGACAAAATAACATATGGTTCCGTAAAGGAGAGAAATGAAATAGATAAGATTATCTGCAAACAAGGAAGAGGGAAACTAGCCAAAATTTATAAGATACTGCTTGAAAGGGAACCAGAACAAGAGTTGATTACAGATTCAATGATAAGATGGGCCAAAGATATAGGAGAGGTCATAAGGTTGGAGGAGTGGGAATGTGCCTTGATTAAAACAAATAGTTTCACCGCTAACCAAGACTTGAAGGAAAACTTTTTGAAGATAGCTAATAGATGGTATCTGACACCAGCGAGATTAAGTAAAATCTATAAGTTAACTAACAAGAAATGCTGGAAATGTGAAAAAGAGGTGGGGTCCCTTCATCATATGTGGTGGGGTTGTCCTAGGATAAAGAGATTATGGGATAAAGTACATGTTATACAAAGGACATTTGGAATAACATTTGTAATGGATCCTAAACTATATCTGCTAAATATAACAACAATATTAGAGAAGCATGTAGAGAAAAAATATTGGAGAGTGATGCTATATTTAGTTACGTCCAATAGACTGAAGATAGCTGCAATATGGAAAGCGAAAGAGACACCCAAATTAGTAGAATGGTTAGATAAATTGACAGAGATGGAGAATAATGACAAACTGACACAGATTATATATAATAGAAATGTGGAAGAAGTGAAAGAAGAATGGATGCACATTACGGATTATTTACATAAAAGAGGAAATGTTGATCACTATGAAAAGCATCAGGTGGAGGTGAGGGTTCCAAAAGTGTTGGAAACAAATGAATATATGTTGGGAATAAATGGCAAATTACACGTAGAAGATAAAATATACAATAACATACATGTGAAAGGTCAATACGGTAATTTTGGCACAAAGAGAGAAAAGGAATTAAATTGGAATAAATCCTTTGGGTTTGTAAAACAGGGGAAGTCAAGAGTGGGGAAGAGGAAAGACAAAGAAAAGTATAGAATTAAGAAGAGAAGATATTAGTTTGTGTAATTCTAGTGTAATATAAAATAACTTCTAGAATAAGGTATGATGATCGCGGATGTGTTAAAACTTAAATGTGTTAAGATTTTGTATGATGTACTAATGACTATCTGATAAATAAATAATGAAAAAATCACCTTTTAACTTCCCTCTCACTGGCCTTAATGACCACAGCCAAGAACTTGGCAACTGACAATGTAACATGAGGATATCTATCCTCTAGTAAGAAGTTGGCATAAAATGTGTTTGAACAGCCAGGAGGATAGCTTAACAAAGGAAAAACCAGTTGTTTACAAGTCTGAGAATGTAGAACGCCGGATAGTAGAATATGAGACACGGTTTCCACCTACTGTGACCCACGTGGACAGAGTCTTGATGCAAAAGGCAGTCCAGCATATCTGCCATACAGCATTGCTGAAGGAAAAACATTACATCTGGCCTTTGTAAATAGTATGCAATAGATTATTTGCATATTATTTGTAGCCAATATGCAGATAGGTTATTGCTGAATAATATGCAGCACAGTCAAGTTTGTTATGCAATCAGCCAAAGAAAACGATCCTAATACACTAGGTGAACATGACAGAAAGGATTTAGCCTGCAAACTGCAAAAAAGCAATGTCCTGAAGCCTTTGTTTAACAGTTTTTAAGGCTGTGTCATAACCCAGGTTAAGAAGGAAGGATGGTGAGAGACCAATTGTGGTTGCTTTTTGGGCTATGTACTTGGACCATCCGCTTGTATAATTGTGCCGGATTTAATTCCCTCCCCCATTGCCATTCATTCCCTTTGCTTATGTTTCACAACTTATTTAGATAGTAAGGCTGAGGGAAGCAAGAAACTGTCAAATTAATGATTTGTAAGCTGCCTAATGCTAGCTAAGGTAGAAAGGAGCAGGAAAAGAGGAAGACCGCATTACAGGCAAAGAAGACTAAATCAAGGAAGCTACGGACATGAGTCTGTAAGACCTGTACAGGGCCAGTGAGGATAGGGTGACTTGGGGCTTGTCTAAGGGGTGAAAATTTGAGAGAATACCTTTTGTCCCAATGGGATCCCACATAATTTCACCATAGATGGAAGGAGGGGGGCCAAAGAGAAGGGCAACTAAAATGGTGAAAGGTCTGAAAACCATGCCTTATGAGGAGAGACTTAGGGAGCTGGGTATGTTCAGCCTGGAAAAAAGACGGTTAAGAGGCAATATGATAGCCCTGTTTAAGTATTTGAAGGGGTGTCACGCTGAGGATGGAGTAGGCTTGTTTTCTGCTGCTCCAGAGACTGGAACACGGAGCAATGGATGCAAGCTCCAGGAACAGAGATTCTACCTCAACATTAGGAGAAACTTTTTGACAGTCAGAGCTGTTTGGCAGTGGAACGCACTCCCTCGGAGCGTAGTGGGGTCTCCTTCCTTGGAGGTCTTTAAACAGAGGCTGGATTGCCATCTGTCGGGGATGCTTTGATCGTGATTTCCTGCGTGGCAGGGGGTTGGACTGGATGGCCCTCGTGGTCTCTTCCAATTCTGCAATTCTATGATTCTATGATCTGTTTTAGTGTCACACACATCCTTTAAAGCTCAACATCTTTCTACCCAAAATACAAGTCACCCCTGCCCTCCGTATTTGCGAAACCAATATCCGTGGTTTCAGTTATCCATGGCTGAAAAAAATAAGGACCCATACCATAGACACACGCTGGAAAATGTCTAGAGATGTGTCCTCTCTAAGAATCGGTAGGTCTTCCAATACAACTCTATGGTATGTTTGAACTGGAAAGCCTTTATTTTAATAGGGTCCACTATTATCTGCGGTTTCATTTATAAATGGTAAATCTGGGAATGTATCCCTCGCGGATACGGGGGTGGTGGTGACCTGTATAAACAAATTGTCAGTTTGTTTTTTGAATGGCCACACCAAAAATAATAGAAACAATATTTTCAGCCCCCCCACGAGGGATTGTGAGCTGATGGTTATTCCCTTCATATCTTTTTAGTGATCCTACCCTTACCTGATGTGGTTCCACTCCATCACAAGAAAGAAGAGATGAATCAGTCCATACTACTTGTATTGCTGTAGCTTCTGTGTGAGAGACAAAGGAGGAGGTAAGATTGTTGCATATGACCATCTCAGAGATAATAATAATAATAATAATAATAATAAAATTTATTTATACCCCGCCCCTCTGTTAAAACAATCGGGGCGGCTTACAAAATTTAAAATACAATACAAATAAAATCCCTAAACACCCCCACTCCCACCCTCCCCCATAAAAAAACATTAAACAAATATAAATTAAAAACAACTAATCTAAAATCACATTTAAAACTATAAATACAATAAAATATAATAAATGGCCAGCAGGCTAGAAGAGGCCAGGATCCCCTGAGGCCGGGATCTAATTAGGAAAGGCCTGCCGAAAGAGATCTGTCTTTAGTGCTTTTTTAAAGCCACTCAGGCTTGTTATCTGACGGATCTCATTCGGCAGGTCATTCCACAATTTGGGGGCGATTACCGAAAAGGCCCTCTGGGAGGTTGCAGACAGCCTAGATTTTTGTGGCTGAAGCAAATTCCTCCCAGAGGACCGGAGTGCGCGGGGAGGATTGTATGGGAGGAGGCGGTTCTGGAGATAAGTTGGACCCAAGCCATTTAGGGCTTTAAAGGTAATAACCAACACCTTATACTGGGCCCGGAAACTGATAGGCAGCCAGTGGAGAGATTTTAATACTGGAGTTATATGGTCTCTCCGAGATGTTCCCGAGACCACTCTGGCTGCCATATTTTGTACCAACTGAAGTTTCCGGACCAAGCATGAGGGCAGCCCCATGTAGAGCGAATTGCAGAAATCTAGACGGGAGGTTACCAGCGCGTGCACCACAGTCTCGAGGTCCCTTACTTCCAGTAAATGGCGCAGCTGGCATATCAGCCGAAGCTGATAACAGGCGCTCTTGACTGTCGCATTCACCTGACTCGTCATCTGAAGCGATGAATCAAGGAGCACCCCCAGACTGCGAACACAGTCCTTAACGGAGAGTGTGACCCCGTCCAGGACTGGAGGTTGCAACCCAACTCCTGGTTTGGGGGCCGCTACCGTGAGCACCTCCATTTTATCTGGATTTAATCTCAATCTGTTTTTCCTCATCCAGCCCATTACTGCTTTATTGATTATTTATCTGTTTAATATATACCCCAACTTTCTCCCAATATGGTATCCACGGTGGCTTATAACACATGAATACAATCTTTAAGACACTTACTGGCAAGTAACCCCTTAAATTATGAAAATGATCTTAACAAAGCTTATTGGGAAGTAGCCCCCTCAACATCCCAGGACCTACAGCCCAAGTAAATGATCAGAATTGCATTGTAAGACAGTAAGGTATAATGGTTAGCATGTTGGGACTTGGGTTTGGTAGATTGTGGGCTTGTCTACATGGGCAATATAGCCTGTCTTGCCCTATATTAGAAACCTGTGGTCCTGACAGCAGAGGGCTTTTGTCCTGTTCTGCCTCTGGGCAGTCCTCACCACCCCCGGGGCAGAGATGGGACTATGATGGGGTAGAGCCTTTTACCATGTTTTTTTAAAAATACCTGCTTTAATCCATTCCTGCCAGGAAGGAACAAATCAGACCCTGTGTGTTCACAGGAGCCCATCCTAGCAGACCAGCCCATTGCAGCAGTTGGCGGTTTGCCTCACTCTCTCCAAAGCAGGAAGGAGTCCTGCAGCATATGACCAAGGATGGTCACATGTCGTGGGCTGGCTTCCTCACTTCCAGAAGAGCCAAGGAGACAGTGGCCGTGGCTGCAACAACAGGTGGGCGTGCCTGTCTGGACTTCCTCCCATTTTGTGGAGGGAACAGGGGAGGAACAGGCCTGATGCAGGGGAGCTAGCGTATCCTGGCTCATGTAGATGAGCCCTCAGATTCTAGTTCCCACAGAACATGAAATTTATTGGGAAATGTTGGGCCAGACATTTTCCCTTAGCCTGACCTGCCTCACGGGGCTGTTAATGGTTAGACGAAGAACCATCAGCTAATGGTTAGATGAGGAACCATCAGCTGGTAGCCCTCTTGGAGGAGAAAGTACAGCAGCTGGAGACACGGGTAGCTACACTTCAACAGATTCGCGAGCAAGAGGTTTTCCTGGACAGAACAGAACGAACAGTCTTGGATGGGGACCGCACAGAGGAAGTGGCTGTGGAGGAGAGGGTCACTTCACAGACACAGGAAGTAGACAGCTGGAGGAACGTCACACACAGAACAAGAAAATCCAGGGATTCTTCGAGCAGCTTGCAGCTACAGAATCGATTCGAAGCCCTTTCCCTTATCAAGAACAACGAGGAAGAACAGCATGGACAGACTTCAAGGGTAGAGCAGGGGACCTTGAGAGGACCACCGCAAGGAACAGCAGCTGCGAAGCCTCGGCAGAGGCGTGTGGTGGTGGTGGGGGACTCCTTGCTGCGGGGTACAGAAGCAGTGATATGTGGGCCTGACAAGATGATTCGGGAGGTGTGTTGTCTCCCTGGGGCAAAGATCTGTGATGTGACCGAGAGGCTGACAGACTTGTCAAGCGTACGGATCATTACCCCTTCCTTTTGGTCCATGTGGGAACCAATGATACTACAAGGCACAGCTTTCCCAAGATCGGAAGAGATTATGAGGCTCTGGGGAGGAAGCTGAAAGAAATGGACGCACAGGTTGTCATCTCGTCTCTTCTGCCAGTTGAAGGGCATGGTCCAAGAAGGGAGAGGAAAATAGCCGACGTAAACAACTGGCTCCGTAGATGGTGTCGCCGAGAACAAATTGGATTCTTGGATCATGGGCTGCGCTTCCATGAGGGGGGACTTCTGGCAAGAGATGGGGTGCATCTTACAACAGTTGGAAGAAACATTTTTGCCAACAGTCTCAAGAATTTGATCAGGAGGGCTTTAAACTGAGTCAAATAGGGGAGGGAGACAGTATCTGGAAGGCAAAAGGGCTGGAGAAAATAGTCAAACTGTCATAGAGGGAACAAGGCAAACAGCGCAAGGACCCAACAGTGGGAGGCAAAAAAAACTTGCACAGGGAGCAAGTAAAGGGAACACCTGGTCTTAGATGTCTCTACACTAATGCACAGAGCATGGGAAATAAGCAAGATGAACTTGAACTCCTCACACTACAAAGCAAGTATGATATAATAGGCATTACTGAAACCTGGTGGGACGAGTCTCATGATTGGAATGTAGGAATAGACGGGTATAACCTTTATAGGAGAAACAGGCCAAACAGGAAAGGAGGCGGAATAGCATTATATGTCAGGGATATTTACACCAGTGAAGTGATCCATGACATCAGTACTGGAAGCCAGGTGGAGAGCATTTGGATAAAAATTAAAGGGGAGGGAAACAACAGGGATGTTATTGTGGGACTCTACTACAGACCCCCAAATCAGACGGAGGAATTGGATGATGCCTTTCTAGAACAGATGAACACGCATGCAGAAAGGAGGGATGTAGTAGTGATGGGTGACTTCAACTATCCTGATATTTGCTGGAAATCTAACTCAGCCAAAACTTCAAGGTCTAGCAAATTCCTTACATGCCTGGAAGACAATTTCATGGTCCAAAAGGTGGAAGAGGCAACAAGGGGGTCAGCTATTTTAGATCTGATCCTAACCAACAGAGATGACCTGGTTAATGGGGTGCAAGTGGTGGGATCCTTAGGTGAGAGTGATCATGTTCTCGTGGAGTTTGTTATACAATGGAAAGGAGAAGCCAGGCATAGTCAGACACGCATTCTCGACTTTAGGAGAACTGATTTCAATAAACTCAGGGAAATACTGGGGGTGATCCCATGGTCAGGAATACTGAAAGAGAAGAGACCTCAAGACAGATGGGACTTTCTCAAAAGGGAGATACTGAAGGCACAATTTCAAACAGTACCATTGAGGAAGAAAAATGGGAGGTGTCTCAAGAAACCAGGATGGATGACTAAAGAACTTTCAATGGAGTTAAGTTTTAAACGGAACATGTATAGGAAATGGAAAAGGGGGGAAATCACCAAAGAAGAATTCAAACAGATAGCGAACACGTGTAGGAGTAAAGTCAGAAAAGCTAAAGCGCAGAATGAGCTCAGGCTTGCTAGGGAGGTTAAGAACAATAAAAAGGGGTTTTTTGGGTATGTCCGCAGCAAAAGAAGGAAGAAGGAAATTATAGGGCCACTACGTGGAGAAGATGGCAAAATGCTAACAGGGGACAGAGAAAAGGCAGAATTACTCAACACCTTCTTTGCCTCAGTGTTTTCAGAAAAAGAAAAGGAGGACCAACCTGAGGATAATGGAACAGAGGACACAACAGGGGAAATCCAGCTCAAAATAAGTAAAGAGGTAGTACAGGAATACCTTCTTAATCTAAATGAATTTAAATCTCCAGGACCAGATGAACTACATCCAAGAGTATTAAAAGAGCTGGCAAATATAATCTCAGAGCCATTGGCAATAATCTTTGAGAACTCCTGGAGAACAGAAGTCCCAGCAGACTGGAGGAAGGCAAACGTTGTTCCGATATTCAAAAAGGGGAAAAAAGAGGATCCCAACAATTATCGTCCAATTAGTCTGACATCAATACCAGGGAAGATTCTAGAGCAGATCATTAAACAGAGAGTCTGTGAACATTTAGAAGGCAATGCCATAATCACAAAAAGTCAACATCGGTTTCAGAGAAACAAGTCATGCCAGACTAATCTGATCTCTTTTTTTGATAAAGTTACCAGCTTGGTAGATGAAGGGAATGCTGTGGACATCACATACCTTGATTTCAGTAAGGCCTTTGACAAGGTTCCCCATGACATTCTTGCAAACAAGCTTGTAAAATGTGGGCTAGACAAGTTAACTGTTCAATGGATTTGTAATTGGTTGACCGGCCGAACCCAAGGGTGCTCAGCAGTGGCTCCTCTTCGTCTTGGAAAGATGTGACCAGTGGGGTGCCACAGGGTTCTGTCCTGGGCCCAGTGCTATTCAACATCTTTATCAATGACTTGAATGAGGGAATTAGGGGCATACTTATCAAATTTGCAGATGACACCAAATTAGGAGTAGCTAATACCCTAGAGGACAGGATCAAAATTCAGAATGACCTGGATAGACTGGAGAGCTGGGCCAAAGCTAACAAAATGAAATTCAGTACGGAGAAATGTAAAGTACTGCATTTAGGGCGGAAAAATGAAATGCATAAATATAGGATGGGAGAGACCTGGCTGAATGAGACTACGTGCGAAAGGGATCTAGGAGTCCTAACAGACCACAAGTTGAACATGAGCCAACAGTGCGATGCAGCAGCTAAAAAGGCCAATGCGATTTTGGGCTGTATCAATAGAAGTATAGTGTCTAGATCAAGGGAAGTAATAGTGCCACTCTATTCTGCCTTGGTCAGACCTCACTTAGAATACTGTGTCCAGTTCTGGGCACCACAATTAAAAAAGGATATTGACAAATTGGAGCGTGTCCAGAGAAGGGCAACTAAAATGGTGAAAGGTCTGGAAACCATGCCTTATGAGGAGAGACTTAGGGAGCTGGGTATGTTTAGCCTGGAAAAAAGACGGTTAAAAGGCAATATGATAGCCCTGTTTAAGTATTTGAGGGGATGTCACGCAGAGGATGGAGCAGGCTTGTTTTCTGCTGCTCCAGAGACTGGAACACGGAGCAATGGATGCAAGCTCCAGGAACAGAGATTCCACCTCAACATGAGGAGGAACTTTTTGACAGTAAGAGCTGTTCGGCAGTGGAACACACTCCCTCGGAGCGTGGTGGGGTCTCCTTCCTTGGAGGTCTTTAAACAGAGGCTGGATTGCCATCTGTTGGGGATGCTTTGATCAAGATTTCCTGCGTGGCAGGGGGGTTGGACTGGATGGCCCTCGTGGTCTCTTCCAACTCTGCAATTCTATGATTCTACGATTCTATGAGCACTTGGGAAGAAAGCCCTGATACCTGTATAACATATAAACACACATGGTTTAATCCTTACCTTGCAAGGTGATATCTCTGCCACCACCCTGCTCAATCTCCCTTTGCTGGGAATTCTGCCTCACATCTGATGGACTCTTCTCTCCCACAGTAGAATCAGAGACCTGAAAGAGCAGTGAAGCTTCAAGACACAGGATGTGGAGGATTTTTTTAAAATGGCAAAAATACTTGGGGGATACTTTTGAGACTCATGGGGTTTGAGACATGTATCCACAACCACTTCTAGAGGGAAAATGGCATTCCACCTCTAAGAATGGGAGTGGACAATTTCTGGAGGTGGATAGGAGCATGCTCCGAACACACAGGTGCTACACTCTGCCAGTGCCACCACACTGGCAGATCTGGGTGTCTGGCAATGGCACCTGAGATTTCCACTGAAAACAAGATACACAGGGAGCATGTACCTTGTTTGAAAAGAGAGTCATGCTTCTAAGAGGTTTTTGGGATTGAAGGTGTACTTCAAAACAAGAGACATGCTCCCCTTGCTCAATTCTTTCAATGCCAATTCTGGGGGGACCACATGTCAGCAGAAGAGCAACAAATTGGGTTGTGACTGAGTAGTAAAAATAAAGGGGCCTCGGAAAGGGGGCCTGTTCATCTCTGCCTTACAGACACCAACAGAAAATATTCTGACCTGTTGCTCTTTCTGCTTCTTCTCCTCTGCCTGACTCAGGAGAAAACCTTCCGCTAGGGCCACCGCCTGGGAACAGGTCTCTGCTCCACATTCTCTCACCCAACTCTGCATCTCTAAAGGTAGGATGGTCAGAAACTGTTCCAGGATCACCAAATCTAGTATCTGATGTTTTGTGTGTCGTTCTGGGTTCAGCCATTGACAACAGAGATCATGGAGGCGGCTGCAAACCTCTCGGGGCCCCTCAGCCTCCTCATACGAGAACTGCCTGAAGCACTGGTGCCGGATTTCTAAGCTGGCAATGTCCTCAGCCAGGAAGATCTGCACCGTTCTTTCCCAGAATTCCCTGCTGCGCTCAGCACAGATAGTATCAAGATCTTCTGCTTTAAGTCCAGCTGAGCCTGTCTGGTCCATCTTTGAACCAGAGTACAGTGAATCTGCCAATGGGAGCAAAGTTTTTCTTCTTCCTCCTCTCTCCGAGCAAAGACTTCCTTCACAGATTGTACTCCAAAACCGACTCTGCAAAACCAAGACAATGTTGTGGTAAGAATTATAAGAGCCCAGCTAGCAACCATGTCTTCTCCACAATGGAAAAATGGGCAAATGACAAAACCCAAAATAAATTACAAAATTTAAAGTAGAGAACTAAGATGGGTCTTTCCCCCGAGAAAAGCAGAGGACTGTTGACTTCCAACAGATATGATGGAAAAAAGAGAGACAATTTTATTATTAACAATAAAAAGAGAGACGATTTTATTATTAACAATAGCCCAACACAACTTGGCCTGAAATTATTTTTACGGACTTTTTCAGAGGATTACAACTTCCCCTGGAGAAGAGAAGGTTCAGAAGTGATGAGGTTTTTAAACAGAGCCTGGATGGCCATCTGTCAGGAGGGCTTTGATTGGGTATTCCTGCATGGCAGGCAGTTGAGACTGTATGGCCCTCGTGGTCTCTTCAGCTCTATGATTCTATGAAAATCAATCTGCACAGATTCTAAAAAGAGTGTCTGCCAAGCTTACACCTGGCACCTGATTGGTTTTAAAAGTTGACTTTAAAGTTCTAATCCCCTGAAGGAGGCCACAAAAATATTTTCAGGTTGAAACACCATTTTCAGTAATGAAATCATCTTTCCTTCCAACATCCTGAGACTTTGGCCCTTTTCTTTCAACTAAGAACCACAAAACATGATCTTTATTTACTAAACTCAGTAAATGCTGGCACATCTTCCCTCCCCCCCCACTGGTGACTCTCTATTCAGGAGTGGGCAACTGTTGGAGGCTAGGAGGCTGCGTTAGCTACCCAGGAAACCTTGGATGGCCACACCCGTCCCTCCCCAAAATCCCTCCCCTGTTGCTGCTGTCATTTTCTGCCTAAGCCACTCTCACAAAGAACAGTAACTTTCTCTCTCTCTCTCTCTCTCTTTCTCTCTCTGGCTTTTCTTCGCAAACGAAGATTCAGGAAGGACTCATCCTGCGTTTTCTGCAAGTGCGCTGATGACTAAAAAGGCCAATCCGAGATAGACAAATCCGGTTGCAGAAAGCACAGCAAGTTTCCTCGGGTGATGTTACTGGGTTGTGATTCTTTCTGCGTTGTCGTTTCTCTTCAAGACTTGTTCGGCATGAGTTCTCAAATAAGGCTGCAGCATTGTGGATACTGCGTCTCCATGCCTCCCGATGTGAGGCCAGGGCGGACCATTGTTGGTGATCAATTTGGCCGAACCTGAGATGTTGTTTCAGGGAGTCCTTGTATCGCTTTTTTGGAGCGCCCCTCTTACGCTGACCCGTGGCGAGTTCACCGTAGAGTACTAGTTTGGGGAGGCAATGGTCATGCAAAGCCAAAACATGGTTATGTTAAGAATTATTACACTGTGTGGGCAAGAAGAAGTGTGGATGCCTCCAGCTAGCCTAACCAGGTCGCCTCTTTGAGGGCAAATAATCTAGTTTCAACCTAGATTATTTATCTAGTGTGGATGCCTCCCCACACACCCAATGTATTTGTTAGCTCCTTGCAGGACAACCAACCCCTGCTGAAATCCCCTCCCCTACACAACCATTCAAAGCACAGGAGCCCTCTCCAGTTTGCAAGCTGGCAACCCTAGTTTGCCCAGTCCTACATCAGAGGAGCCTTTGGGGGCCCAACAACAACAACAGCAGCAGTTCTTGGGTTGTGCTCTATTCAGGTTGAAGTTTCCCCCTCCTATCCAAGCTTCGTCTCCCCCAACCTCCCTTTCCCTTGACTTTAATGTTCACTGCCACCTCCCAATAGCCACCATAATGACCATTTTCACCCCGTCACCCTCCTCCTCCTCCTCCTCCTCCTCCTCCTCCTCCCCAGCCTCTCTGCTCCGTGGCTGCCCAGCCTAGAAACCCCGGCGCTTCACCTCCAAATCTTTTTTCTCCTCGCTAGACCGGCACCTCCCACCCTTTTCTCGCCTTCAGGAGGACTAAAACACCACCGTTCCCTCGCGGAAGGTTGTTTCCGACGGGCCCTTTTCGAGGAGGCACCGCTTCCCTTCCTCTGTGGTTTAAACAGGGCGGCGAGCTTGTTTCCCTACTTCCCGTCACGTGGTTGAAGCCAAGCCCAACTCCTGGCAAGAAAAACACAGACTTATGTAGTTCAGTGAGGAGATGTGGCGGTTGTTTGGCCACTACATGGCGACGGAGAAGGAAGGGGATTGGGGAAAGAAAGCCTTGGCAAGTTCGCCTTTTGTTTTTCCCCTTTCCTGCTTTGCAGGCCAAAACGGAGGCTTCTCAAGCCTGGATACTTAGAATCATAGTTAGAAGAGTCCTAAAAGGTCATCTAGTCCAACCCCCGTCCTGTAGGAAAACCCAATCAAAGCACTCCCAACAATGACCATCCAGCCTCTGTTTAAAAACCTCCAAAGAAGGAGACTCCACCACACTCTGAGTGTATTTCACTTCCAAACAGCTCTTACTGTCAGGAAGATCTTCCTAATGTACCCAGCTTGTGGGGGCAGTTAGCTAACACACATTGGAAACTGTTTAATGCAGTGTGGATGTGTAAATAGCTATTGCTTAAAACAATTTGTAAGCCACTCTGATAGCCTTGTGGCTGAAAAGCAGGGTATAAATAAATAAATAAATAAATATGTTTAGGTGGAACCTCTTTTCCTGTAGTCTTAATCCATTGCTCCATGTCCTAGTCTCTGAAGCAGCAGAAAACAAGCTTGCTCCATCCTCAGTGTGACATCCCTGCAAATATTTAACCAAGGCTATCATGTCCCCTCTCAGCCTTCTCCAGACTAAACATATCCAGCTCCCTAACCCACTCCTCATAGGGCATGGCCTCCAGACTTCCCAACATTTTGATCACCCTCCTGTGGACATGTTCTAGCTTGTCCATAGCCTTCTTAATTTGTGGTGCCCAGAACTGGACACAGTATTCCAAGTGAGGTCTCACCAAAGCAGAACAGAATGGCACTATTACTTCCCTTGATCTAGACACTATACTCCTATTGGTGCAGCCTAGAATTGCATTGGCTTTTTAGCTGCTGCATCACATTGCTGACTCATGTTCAGCTAGTGATTCACTAAGACTCCTAGATCCCTTTTGCATGTACTGCCATCAAGCCAGGTGTCACCCATCCTACATTTGTGCATTTCATTTTTATTGCCCATGAGTAGTATCCTACATTTCTCCCTGTTGAAATTCATTTTGTTAGTTTATTTTGTTAGCTGGTTGCTATTGCTCATTTAGGCGAGGAGACCAATGTGCCTTTGGTATGTTTTTAGGTGCCTTTGTACTTCGTTCTGGGTTCAGTGAGGCCAGCTATCATTGAACATTGCAAACACAATTGCACTTTACATCTCGACATCTATTTTTAACAAGACAAATTATACATTACATTTGACCCATACAATATACATTACATTTGATGCATACAGTATGCACTGTCCCCAAAGTTCCTATGAGGTGCCAATGCAGGACTTGACTGAAGAACTCTTCTGCCTGTTGCTGTTGTGTGCCTTCAAGTCTTTTCTGACTTATAGTAACCCTAAGGTGAACCTATCACTGGGTTTTCTTGGCAAGATTTGATCAGAGGGGGATTGCCTTTGCCTTCTTCTGAGGCTGAGAGTGTGTGACTTGCCCAAGGTCACCCAGTGGATTTCCATGACTAAGCGGGCCTGGTTCCCCGGGCCTTGCTGCTTCTGCCTCTACTACTGCCCTGGGACTGCTTCTCACCCTGGCTGCAATTCATTGCAGGTAATTATACATTTTAAATACTGACTTGAGCATCCATGTTTTTTTTGTATCTGTGGAGAGTCCTGGAACCAAACCACCACAGATACTGAGGGCACACTGTATTTCAAAGATGGACAATCCTTTTCCGAGAAAGCTACTTATGACATAGAAATCACAGCCACAATTAAGTCTCTTCTTCCACTTGCCGATGTCTCTATGTATGAAGCATCCCAAACTTTGGCTGTTTCCACACTGCACAATTATAGCAGTTCAATGCCAGTAACAACCATGCCTCTATCCTATGGAATCCTGGAATGTGTATTTTGGTCCACTCCCTTAAACTACAGCATTATGATCTCCTGGCAAAGAGTTCTAAGCATCTCGCCAAACTATAAATCCCAGGATTGCATAGGATGAAAACATGACAGTTAAAAATAATACCAGGATAATCTATGGATGCTGGCCGTGAAAGCCTTCAACTTCACATTGAACGTCTCTATTCCAGAACACGGTCTCACAGCCTGGAAAAAACCCAAGAAAAATCTATGGATGCTAGCCGTGAAAGCCTTGGACTTCATATTGAATGTCTCTATTCCAGAACATGGCCTCACAGCCTGGAAAAAAAAACAAGGAAAATACCAGAGTGCTTTAACTGTGTAGTGTGAATAAACCCTTAATCAGAATTCTGTTAGTACCTAGTACCCAATTTAAAAATTGGGAAAGAACATTGGATTTTTATACAGAGAGCCAGCATGGCGTAGTGGTTTGAGCATTGGACTATGACTCTGTAGACCCCACTTGGCCATGAAACCCTCCTGGGTGACCATGGGCAAGTCATACATTCTCAGCCTCAGAAAACCCCACGACAGGTTCGCCTTAGAGTTGCCCTAAGTCGGAAATGACTTGAAGGCACACAACAACAACAACAACTTCTTTAGTAGTAGTCTGACAATCTCTTGAGAACATCGAAACTAAATTGCAGAATACTGTATTGACACAAATTGGTTCCAAAAGCAAGAAGTCCCCTGCTTGGCTCAATCTGTTTATGTTCTGTGGAGCATTTCCCCTGCTTTTTTATTAACATTGGAAGAAAATGTATTTCTCCTAAAGCAAACCCAACGGGTATCATAAATATACAACTGGTGAGTGGATTCCATATTTCAGCTTGAGATGGAGATAAATATTACCTGGCAAACAGTTCTATAGCTATAATGCAATGTGGAATAAAATAGGCTGAAGAGGAAAAGTCAGAATATGCTGAAGAGGAAATGTCAGAAACTGACCATAAG
The DNA here is from genome assembly GCA_030847615.1 of Gambelia wislizenii. NCBI lineage: Eukaryota > Metazoa > Chordata > Lepidosauria > Squamata > Crotaphytidae > Gambelia > Gambelia wislizenii. Next base: position 26,312,761 of record JAUMIR010000002.1, read on the forward strand.
GCCTAAATGAGGTAGAGCCATGTTGAAGAAAACAGAAAATGTTGTACAATCCTAGTGATTTCAAATTAAGTTACCTGTACAAAACATTCTGAGCCTTGTTCCAAAATATCTTGACATGTTCTGCTAATAACACAATACGAGAACTTCAGAATAAGATGCAAAGAACAAAGGTGATGTACATAATTTTAAAATAGTGTCTGTTTCTTATTGGTGAGCCTGTAAGTATATGATAGCCTTTTGTTGCTCAATTGCTGCCACTGCATGTTTTGGGAAAAATTCTATACAAAATTGTTTAATTGTTTGTTTGGGGTGGAACCCTTTTTGGGGTGGAACCCTGGGCTACCAAGTCAGAATCCACCCAACACTGTGTTTTTAAATAAACATGGGGCTTTCTAGATGAGAAGATATAATGCTGATTCCTGCACATTAATGCAAATTCACAGCAGCATTCATTTGTCTCCACAGTCCTTTGGCAAAATAGCTTGTATGCGAAGCTGTCTGCATTTGAAGTGCACACGTAGCCATGCCTGCAAATCAAAATGGTGGCTGAAAAATTACAGCGTGTTACTTTTCTCCACACGTTGTCACCACGGTACAGTAATTTTTTTTTTTAACTGTAAATCAAAGGTGCACAAGTGTGACCTTCTGCTTAAAAAAGCTCTTTGGTTGCCTGAGCGTAACAAAAAAGCACACGATCGATAACGCAAAACTCCAAAATGGCGCTTCTGGCCACTTCCTTCCCAGCAAGCTTGCCTCTGTGCACATCCAAACAATCTGCTCTCCACTTCTGCCCTCACTGAGAATGTACAGTGTCCCAAATCGGATATCCAAACGAACGGTAATGCACATTTTGATGTGTCATTTTTAAAACTTTTGGGAAAGCCACAAAAGCTTTCCCCATGCAGTAGATTGAGTTTTTGGCACCCCTTCTTCCAAATGCTGCAAATCTCATTCACAGCATGTTGGGACTGATGATATTTCCTTGAATTTTATGAATATTTTCATTGTCTAGACAACCCGAGTTCAGTCTGCTATCAGAATCCATTCACAAACTTTAAAGGGTTAAAAAAAAACCTCCCCTTTAATGCTCTAACAACCCCACCTGTACAAACCTACAGGCATACCTGTTAGCAAAGCCTCTGAGAAGATCCTTTTTACATCCACCCACCCTTCTTATCTTCCTGATCCTCTGGCTATGTAGAAGGGTGCTTTTGTGTGTCTCCCCACGCCCCCCAGTATCAGCATTAGGAGGAGGAAGGGCTGGAGAAATACAGACTTTCAATGTCAGATTGCAGCAGGTTGGTTGGTCTAGATGGCCCTCGTGGTCTCTTCCAGCTCTATGATTCTAAAGTAAACAATTGAATAGTGCTTGAGCTGGAGGGAAAATGGCATTTAGACAGTCCTACTGTGGTTGTGTGTGCTTGCCTACACCCCCCTCTGGCTTTTCTTCGCAAACGAAGAGTCAGGAAGGACTCATCCCGCGCTTTCTGCAAGCGCGCTGATGACTAAAAAGGCCAATCCGAGATAAACAAGTCCGGTTGCAGAAAGCACAGCAGAAGGTCTTCTTGACCAATGTTTCTGGATTGTGATTCTTTCTGCGTTGTCGTTTCTCTTCAAGACTTGTTCGGCGTGAGTTCTCAAATAGGGCTGCAGCATTGTAGATAGTGCGTCTCCATGCCTCCCGATGTGAGGCCAGGGCGGACCACTGTTGGTGATCAATTTGGCTGAGCCTGAGATGTTGTTTCAGGGAGTCTTTGTATCGCTTTTTTGGAGCGCCCCTCTTATGCTGACCCGTGGCGAGTTCTACAACAGGCAAGGTAAACAAGCAGCTGCCTCCAGAATCCCCAATGAACATGTGTGAACAGCAAAAGAGAGTTTATTTGAATGCAGATTTGCCTGCCTCAGCAGCTTCTCTAGCATTTTGTTTTTTAAAAGCATAAATCTATAGGCTTGGCCATCAGAATGGATGTTATTAAAAAATGAATGCTGGTGAAAGAAAAAAAAAATCATCCCTGCATGCATTTTGAAGAAGTTTTCAAGAGGCCTCTAGAAGATTCAAAATATTTTGGCTTACTTATGCAAGGCTTACCTCACCTGGTTGTTTCATTTCACTTGTGCAACTTGAATAAAGTTTGCAGAAACCTGTTGAACTGCTCTTTTTTCTCTTTTGTGGTCTAAGAACCTATCCTTATATTTTCATTTTACTACTGCCTCTGGTACCAGTCGGTATAATTTGTGTTTAGAAGTATAATATATGTTGTAGATGTAGTGTTGTTGTGTATTATTGTTATATATTATTTGATGTCTGATTTTTTTCTAATTTTTTAAATCTGTAAAATATGTGTTTAGGAAAATAAAGTTTAAAAAAGTTGTAATGCCTAGGAACATACCTGTATCCACTTTGTTAACTGAGGTATATCTGCATAATGGCAACACTAAAGGATTTTTTTAAAAAGGAGATCTACAGATGGCACCTTATCTCCACCAAACTGTTGTATCTAAATAGTAATTTATCAGAAGGGATATCTAGATAGAGCAGAGGTGAGAATCATGTGACCCTCCAGATACTGCTGGACTGCAACTCCCAGCATTCTTCACTATTGGCTAGGCTGTCCCATCATTAATAGTTCTACTACCCTAAGCTTAATATATTTTGGAATGAGGTGGGAAATGTTTTGCCTGAAATTTCAAACCAAAACATATTTCCCCCCCAGAGAACTTCTCTTATTTTCCATTTTCACTAGGCCAACTTGTCCTATAACATCCTGATCTACTGGTCTAGAACCAGTAAAGCCAGAAGTCACATCTCATAGGAGACATCTAAATGACCAACGCCTCCATGGATGGCTTCAGAAAGTGTGGGGAATGGCACTTTTGGGGGCGGGGATTGCACAGTGAAGCATTCTCTCTCTGCTTCCTTCTCCCATTTGCTATTAGGGCAATGGGGCTTTAGATAGTATAAGGGTTTCCTGCATGCCTCTACCCTACGCAGCACAGCCCCCATATTCGTGGAGAATACATTCCTGAACTTACCATGGATAATAGTGAACCTTATGAAAATGAACCACTTCTGGTCCAAGCATACCATAGAGTCGTGCTGGAGGACCTAATGACTCCTAGAGAAAATACCTCTCTAGGCATATTCTAAGTCCTCCAGCATGAGTCTATGGTCAGCTTCCAGCAGAAGGATTCCATAGAATCATGCTGGGGGACCTAGAAGAATCACAGAATCATAGAGTTGGAAGAGACCACAAAGGTCATCTAGTCCAATGCCTTACCATGCAGGAATACCCAATCTAAGCACTCCCAACAGATGGCCATCCAGCCTCTGTTTAAAAACTTTCAAAGAAGGAGACTGTACCACACTCCAAGGTGGTGCCTTCCACTGCCAAACAGCTCTTACTGTCAGGAAGATCTTCCTAATGTTTAGATGGAATCTCTTTTCCTGTAGTTTGAACCTACTGCTCCACGTCCTAGTCTCTGGAGCAGCAGAAAACAAGCCTGCTCCATCCTCAGTATGACATCCCTTCAAATATTTAAAAATGGCTATCATGCCCCCTCTTAACCTTCTCTTCCCCAGGCAAACATACCCAGCTCCCTAAGCCACTCCTCATAGGACATGGCTTCCAGACATCCCACCATTTTGGTTGCCGTCCTCTGGACACGTTCCAGCTTCTCAATATCCTTCTTGAATTGTGGTGCCCAGAACTGAACAAAGGATTCCAGGTGAGGTCTGACCAAAGCAGAATAGAGTGGCACTATTGCTTCCTTTGATCTAGACAATGTACTCCTATTGATGTAGCCTAGAATCACATTGAATTTTTTAGTAGATGCCTAGAGAGATCATATTTTTTTTCAGATGCAGGTAAGTGAATCTGCAGGTACCAGTCCCATGCATACAGAGGTCATAGTGTACATACTGCCTCTCTATAACCTTCCTAATTTGCTCAATCACCAGCTGTAATGCATGGTTTTCAATGTGTCCATGCATCTAAGCAACCAGGCAATGTGACCATAGATGCTTCTAGGTGTCTTTGGCCACATAAAAAGACACATGCATTTTTTCCTCTTCTTCCTTTGTCAAGATGGCCAGCACCAGCTTTGCTGAGCTTCTTCTCTACTTGAAACCCTCCTTTAGTTAGTCAGGGCTTAAGCAATTTATGAATATACTAGCTAAATATACACTGGACTGACTATGTGATGAATGTTGCTGTACAGTACTTGAGCAAGCAGGGATCACCAGCACTGAGGCCATGATATTGAGAACACAGCTGCGCTGGGCAAGGCACATTTCTAGGATGGAGGACCATCGCCTCCCAAAAATAATACTCTACGGTGAACTCGCCACAGGTCAGCGTAAGAGGGGCGCTCCAAAAAAGCTATACAAGGACTCCCTGAAACAACATCTCAGGCTCTGCCAAATTGATCACCAGCAATGGGCCGCCCTGGCCTCACATCGGGAGGCATGGAGATGCACTATCCACAATGCTGCAGCCTTATTTTGAGAACTCACCCCGAACAAGTCTTGAAGAGAAACGACAATGCAGAAAGAATCACAACCCAGAAACATCACCCAAGGAGACCTTCTGCTGTGCTTTCTGCAGCAGGACTTCTTTATCTTGAATTGGCCTTTTTAGTCATCAGTGCACTTGCAGAAAGCGCAGGATGAGCCCTTCCTGAATCTTCATTTGCAAAGAAAAGCCAGAGAGAGAGAGAGCTGTACCGAGTGTAACATATGCTGTTATAGCAGAAAGGTTCACATGGTTCATTATTATTATTATTAGTAGTAGTAGTATTATGGTTCACGCTATTCTTGTGGGGAAAATTTTTCAGTGTTTTACATGTGGTTTTTCACACGGTACAACTACACACTATTATTTTAGGAAAATGTTTACATGTGGGTGGTGAGTGGCTGAGGGAGTAAGAGGAGGGAGGGAATTGGTTATGTTTCCTAAGCAGCCAATCAGCACACAGGGAAAGGAAACATACCGAAGAGTTTTATATAGATAGATAGATAGATACAGACAGATGTTTTGAACGTACATTTCAAAGCAACTTGTGAAATTTTAGTTATCAAACTTACATACTGCCTGTTTACCTTACTTTGCTGAGACTAATCTCAGAAGGACCCAAGAAATTCAGTACTTTCCCTAGTGAAGAATACTGATGCTTAATTGAACCAGTCACTGTCATTCCCAAAAGGGGGTTAACACCCTGGGAATCTACCCCTAATCCCATTGCACTAAATGAAAAATAATTTATAACATGAAATCAACAACTGAAGGAGACTCTTTTGCATCAGTATGTTTTTCTTTTACTGCATTATATCTGCATACAATGCTACATCTCCATATAGACCCCTGCCCACTGGATGAAATTCTGGAGTAATCTTTTGTCAGGACTAAATCTATACAAATCCATGGGTTGAAGCCTGACCCATTGCTAATGGAACATTGTGGACTTTTTTCATGTGAAATCTTGAAATTAAAAATGCTACAAATTAATACAGTTGGCCCTCTATATACACAGATTTGGCATCCATGGATTCCATTATCTATGGCTTGAAAATATTCCTCAAAAAAATAAATTCCAAAAAGCAAACCTTGATTTTACCATTTTATATAAGGGACACCATTTTATTATGCCAGGACTTGAAAATCCACAGATTTTTGTATCCACAGGGGGTCCTGGAACCAAACCCCAGTGGATACCAAGGGCCCACTGTTCTCACTGTGCCACATTAAATTGTTAAATTTCTCTGTTAATTAATTGTTCACTTTTTGCTATTTTCAGATTGCCATCATATAAAAAAAGTTTAAATAGGTTTTTTTTAAAGACCTCCCAAATTGGAAGCACTGCTGAGACTTCTCCGTTGAGTGAATGTACCAGCAGGTTATCAAAACTGAGAAATGAATATTTTCCCCCTACAATGGGCAAGAATATGTTTACTCTATAGTATGAGTTCTCCGATGTCTCTTAAGGTCTGACCTTTGAGCAAAACCTTTCCCACACTCCTGACATATGTATGGTTTCTCTCCTGTGTGGACTCTCTGATGGGTCACAAGGTATGAATTGCAAACAAAACCTTTCCCACACACCTGGCATTTGTATGGTTTCTCTCCCATGTGGATTCTCTGGTGGCTAACAACCTGTGAACTGCAAGCAAAGCATTTCCCACACTCCAGACATTTATATGGTTTTTCTCCTGTGTGGAGTCTCTGATGCTTTGCAAGGTCTGGTTTGTGAGCAAAACATTTTCCACACTCCATGCATTTGTATGGTTTCTGTCCCGTGTGGACACTCTGGTGGATCACAAGAGTTGAATTTTGAGTGAAACACTTTCCACATTCCTTGCATTTGTATGGTTTCTCTCCTGTGTGGACTCTCTGATGCTTCACAAGGACTGACCTGTGGGCAAAGCTTTGCCCACACTCTTGGCATTTGTAAGGTTTCTCTCCTGTGTGAACTCTCTGATGGCTTGTTATCTGTGAACTGTAAGCAAAACATTTCCCACATTCCTGGCATTTGTATGGTTTCTCTCCTGTGTGGGTTCTCTGATGACTCACAAGGTCTGACTTCTGAGCACAGCATTTCCCACACTCCTGGCATTTGTAAGGTTTTTCTCCTGTATGGACTCTCTGGTGGCCCAGAAGGTGTGAATTCTGAGCAAAACATTTCCCACATTCCTGGCATTTGTATGGCTTCTCTCCTGTGTGGATTCGCTGATGAGTTACAAGGTCTGATTTGTTAGAAAAACATTTTCCACACTCCTGACATTTGTATGGTTTCTCCCCTGTGTGGACTCTCTGATGAGTTGCAAAGTATGAATGGTTAGCAAAACATTTCCCACACTCCTGACATCTATAAGGTTTTTCTCCTGTGTGGGCACTCTGGTGGATCAGAAGGGTTGAATAATGAGCAAAACATTTCCCACACTCCTGGCATTTGTAGGGTTTCTTTCCTGTGTGTACTCTCTTATGAGTCACTAGATTTGAACTGCAAGCAAAACCTTTCCCACATTCCCCACATTTGTAGGGTTTCTCTCCTGTGTGGGTTCTCTGATGAGTCACAAGGCCTGACTTGTGAGCAAAACATTTCCCACACTCTGGGCATTTGTATAGTTTCTCCCCTGGGTGGGCTCTCCAGTCCCTTGCAAGCTGTGACTTGCAATCACTAGGTTTCCCAGAGGGATCACATTTAAAGCATGTTTTCTCATGTGTAAGTTCCATACTTGGGGGGACACCTTTCCCACATGTGGTACCTTCATCTGGCTTTTCCCTGGTATACGTGTTCTCTTCTGCATGGGTTTGCTGGTGTCTGTCAAGATCCAATGTGTCTGTAAAACACTTTCCACGCTCCATGTGTATGTTTGTTTTCATCCAGATACCTGATAAAAAGAAGAACAAGCTCAGATAAGATGGAATCCAGGTAAGAAAGAGAAGGAACCTCAGGTAGGCGAAAAGTAACTCAAGCTGGGAGAAAAGAGATACTGTGCCCCTTCCCTCAAAGATCTTTTTGGCTCCCAAGTGAAGGCCTCCTTATCCCAGACTAGCCAGAGTTCTTGACTTTGCCTGTGTTTAAAAACCATTAGTTCCACCCTCACTCCAGTGCCACCTCTCTTCTCCTCAAACTCTTCTATATTGTGCTGGAATTCTTCTCTATCTTCTGACTCATTCAGCTGTACCAACTTTGCCTGGTTCCAAACTCAATTGGCCCATTCATCTCAGTGTTTTCTTCTTTTCTTCTACCTTTTCTCTATCTACAGAGATAGAACCTTGAAAGAAGGGTAGTTGAGCATGCACATGCTAATTAGCCCAAGCTGAACAAGAGCTAGAATGAAGGGAGAGAAAGACCAGCAACAGAGAAAAAGAGTTGGAGAGGGAGAATAGAAACATCACTGTGGTGAGTGGAGTCTGAGTGGAATCTTTATGGCTCAATAATTTAATAGTGGATAAGGAAAATCTGCTACCTTCATGCTGTCTTTCTCTCCTCCTCCTTTCTGTTCCCACATTCTAGTTCCCCAAATCCAGGCAGCCACACAATATTTGTGGCTTCCAAATTTGAAAAGAAGGTGAGAAAAGGATCACACAAAGAATTGAATCAAATTATGCATAGTGTTGAGAAAGTGGACAGGTTGAATGTAAAGTTTTTTTAAAAAAATATTCTTTGCATGTAAACCATATGTGTCTTGTTCTTCCCTATCCCATGACTACTCTTTTTACTAACTTTTCTCCTTCTAACACTGCCTGTCCCTTTAAGATCTGCAGGACAGATAGGCATTCAAAAAGTATAGCTCTCCAAGAATGCAGACTCCATGAAGTTTTAATCCTCCTCGAGACATCTAAAATTACTCAACTGTGTTTAGATGTCAGCACTGTAATTATTAGAAAACAAGCAGTTATATGTACATCGACTATACAGAATGATAGAAATGATCAGCCAGACCTATGTGAACTTAGGAATGAAATATTTCATATATACATTGAAAATCTTATTTTGGGGGAAATAATATGCAATACCTGGAGAGTATTTGTGATAATGGGCTCTCCCCATTATCTGACCAGTCAGTCAGTTAAACCAAGGGTTAACTAGGTGTTGGGGGTAAAGTTACACTTTATTAGGGGCAGCATCTGTCAGGAAATGACATGGATGTGACCACAAGATGGAGCTATAAGCTTAGAAATTAAAGTAGTTAAGCTCCAGTGGCAGGTGTCTGTGTGAGTTAGCATTTGAGAGTATGCACACCTGAGATGCCTGATGTAACAGGCACTGTTTAACTGCCTATAAAAAGGAGATGGGGATTATCTCCAGTGTGGGTTTGTTGTGGATGGTGGTTGGCGAAGCAGTTTGTTGGTTTAAGAGAGATTGTCCTATACTCTGTATATTTATTGTAAATATACTGCAAACAAAGATTAAATCCCTCAAGTTGAGTGAAGGCTGGCCTTGTTTCTGTCTTTATTTGGCAAGCCAGAGCTCAAGGCAGTGTGCTGGGGTGAAGGAATTTTTCCTTCTCAGCCTGAAGTCTTTTGCAGAAGTCTCTCCAGAAACCTTCTCCTTGGCATCCTGTTGACGTGGAACAACTCTGCAGGTGGTTGTGGTGGACACAGTGCGTCTTTCTATATATAGAAGTCACAGGTCAGGAGAGACAAATGACCAATTGGAGATGTCCAGAATGGCAACCTTCTAGAGACTTCAGAGAACAGGTGATAAATACTCCTTGGGGACCACAAGGGAAGTGACAGAACAAAGGGAGTGCTGAGGTGGAAACCTCGTGCCAGCGATGGGGAGATGCTGGTAAAGACTAACCAAAAGGCTTTCCTGGAATCCAACACTGGACCAGGTGCTACAAGTTAGCTTAGTTGCATTAGGGAAGTTTTGTTTATTTTCTTAACTTGGCTGGGATGACTAATTTTATCTGTAACTTAAGTGTACGTGGAACAAGAATCTTCCATGAAGAGATGTCTTCCTTGAGATGTACCTCTGCTTAGAGTAAACTTGCTTTTCTAACCTTTCCTTCAGTTCATGCTTACACATGCCTTTCGCTTAGTTTTCTCTTTCTCCCGGTGGTGGTGGGGAACGTGGAACTTCAGCAGCGCCAGAGGTAGAGAATAACAGACCCTGTAGCTTCCCCTTGAGCTACACTGAAAGGGTTAAAGTTTGAATTCAAGAGGTGGTGGCAGCTTTATACAGGGGAAATGGGGAATCCCAGGGTGTGGGGAGCACAGAGGGAACCCCCAAGTTCCATGACAGTATTTTATTCATTCTGTTTTAAAAAAGTGGTTACATGATGTCACTATGTCATGTTGTTAATAACTCAGTATTTTTTTTTTAAGTTTTCAAAACCTTTTTCTATATACTGCTTTTCCATGATAAAAATATTCAGAGTGGCAAACAGCAACATCAATGTCAAACCAGAAATAAACAAAAATAGATAAAACATTTTTTTTATAGATAATTCAATAGAGGTGAAAATGGTGGCAGAGAAGTAGCTCTGTTTAATGATTCTGCTTCTATGTTTTAGCCTTTTGTATTTCTTTACTCCTTCTGCTAGCCTTGATTATTCCCCGGTCTTATCTGAATAATTCAATAAGAATGACAACTTAACATTTAAATCATTGAACAAAAGACTAAGCAGCTCAGAGAAATAAATATACACCAAGGTTAAACAATCCACTAATAATTCAAAGGAAGAGCTCCACGCACCCCAAAACAATACACTTCCCTCATAGTTTCTCCTCCCCACCTTCTGTTGCCATCATCTAGTTCCCCAAATCCAGGCAGCCACACCAGACCTTAGGAAAGCTTCTTATATTTGTGGCTTCTGAGTTTGGAAAAAGGTGAAAAAGGCAGCTGCAAAAAGAATTTTGTGCAATTATGTGAGCTGTTGAGAAAGTGGGCAGGTTGTTTTTCTTTATCTCTTCCATAACCATCAACTTGGAAAAGATTTAAAATGGGACTAGACCAATTCATAACAGCAAGGCTATATGAAACATTCTCACCTGACTGTTCCCCAGCAATGTTTCCACTTTGTTCAGATCCTTCATGCTCTAGAATGCATGGCTTTTCTTCCTCTTCTTGCTTTATGATGTCAGAAAGTCCTATAGCAATGGGAAGCAGCAAGAGGAAAGGATGAGCAGGGCTACAGTGTTTCATCACTGTGGCAACCTCTTATGATGGCCTGGCCTGCCAAGCCATCATGGAGACTTTATCACAAACTCACAGCTTACAGCATTGGAAAATTCCAATCTTTGTTTGGTATGGTAAAGGGGTGGGGAACCCCATTGACTAAACATCACATCACCTTACTGGAGAGCCAATCTGATTTGGCAAAGGCAGACCCAAGCAGAGATGACCACAAAGACTTCAAAAGTTCTGACCTTCCTTTGTTCTAAGCCTCATGTTGGAGCCACACGGCGTAGCTCACATAAGATGCTAAACTGTGATAACAGAGGTTGGGGGGGAGCCAGTCTCTCTCAGGGGCCTGATAACATCAACAAAGGCCTTAAAAGGATACCAGAAACCTAAGGAGGAGGTTTTTATCCAAAAAGGACTCTGAATTCCATCTCCAGAGACTAAAAGGGGGCTGGCTAAGGTGAGCCTGGCCCAGCCAAACCATTGGGACTGATGATGATGATGGACATCATACATTGTAAGTTATTATTATTCTTAGTTTAGAGACTATCTAGCTACAGCCGTCCCTTCACATTTGCGGGGGTTAGGGTCGCCAGACCCCTGCGAATGTGAAAAAACTGCGAATAACAATCACCCTCCCTGGGCTTTCGCTCTCCCTGGAAAGAGAACGAAGGGCCAGCAGAAGGGTGGTTTAAGAGGCTTTTTCTCACACTCCGTGCTTGTCTGTGTCGTCTCTCCTTTTAGAAAGGGAAGGGAAGCCACAGACAAGCATGCAGGGTGAGACAAACCCGCAAATACTCAAAACCGCGAATGTCACATCCGCGAATGTTAAGAGACAATTGTAGTTGTGTCAGCTTTTATGATTTCATTTTAGTGCTCTGGACTGAATGTATACCTTCTGTAAACCTACGTTACATCCTGGGGGCATGTTGTTCTCCCAAGTTGCCTTAAGCCTGTGGAACTAAAATAAAGCTTTTCTGTTATTTCCTGTCCTCCATGGTCACGTGCCTTCTTGGTCAGGTATCAGAACTTCTCTAGGATACAGAAAAGGGTTATTATTGCTTTTTAACACAACCTGTCTGGCTTCTTGCTGCGCTGGACACAAGGGAAAGGGTTAACTCAACGAGTGGTGGTGGTGTTACCTTAGCAAGGGATTTCTAGACTAGAGGAACCCTTGAGAGTGTGTTTTCAGATTGTACAAATAAGCTAGAAGCCTTCTCTTCCTGCCTGAAGAGAGAGCCTTTGAACATTTTGACTGATATGCAGACCAGATATTATCAATATAATAGTATAGCTATTTTTAAAAAATCTTTTTATTGAATTCCCCCCTCATATATACAGTTGTCCCTCCGTATCCGAGGATTTGGTATCCACAGATTTAAGTATTCATAGCTTGAAAATATTTTTTTAAAAAATAATAATCCTGTGGGAAGGGATAAGGAAAGATTTGAAGAGATGGAGCAACTTGAATTTGTCTTTGTTTGGCAAAATAAATGCAATAAAAATGAATATACTCCCGAAATGTATTTTTATGTTCCAGAACCTACCAATCTTACTCAATGATAAACCGCTACAGGAATGGTCATATGAACTGAACAAATTTATCTGGGGAGGCAGAAAGGCAAGAATTAAACGGACAACACTAATAATTAATCATAAAGAAGGAGGAGCGTCGCTACCGGATTTGAAAACATACTATACAGCATGTAGTTTTAATTGGCTACTTGATTGGATTAAATTAAAAAACAGGAGGATGTTAACAATAGAAGGCCACAATATGAGATTTGGGTGGCACGCGTATCTGGGGTATGACAAGCAAAAAATCAATAAAGAATTTGAAAATCATATCATTAGAAAATCTCTAATTAGAATTTGGAGCAAGCTAAAGAACCAATTCTATTGTAAATTACCTATATGGATTTCCTCGCAAGAAGCCTTCTTCGGGAGATGGGAGAACACGGAAGATTGGATAAGATATAAAGATTTGATAAACTACGAAAGTACTAAAGAAGGAGAGACAATGACGATGTATACAAGAGAAGAATTGGAAAGAAAAAAGAATATAAGGATGGATTGGTTTAAATTTCTCCAAATTAAAAATAAATTCCAAGAAGACAAATTAAGATATGAATTTGAACTTTCGGAATCGGAATTAGATAAGATAATTTGGAATGAGAACGATAAATTGATCTCAAAATGTTATAAAATTCTCCTGGAAAGAGAGACTGAAATGGAGAAGGTATCAGAAGCTATGATTCGATGGGCGAAAGACTTGAAAGAGTCAATATCTATGGAAGAATGGGAGAAGGCGTGGAAAGATACGGAGGAGTTTACGGCTTGTATATCCCTTAAAGAAAATCATTTCAAAATTGTGAACAGGTGGTATTTATCACCGCAAAGGCTCAGCAAAATTTATAAATTGAAAGAAAATAAATGTTGGCATTGTGAGAAAGACATTGGGACATTATATCACATGTGGTGGGGATGCTCCAAATTACAAAAGTATTGGTATAGAATTCATAAGAAAATGCAAAAGATTTTTAAGGTGCAATATCCGATGGACCCTAAACTGTATCTATTGAACATGACGTCAAATTTGCAAACAACTTTTGTTAAGAAACATGGAAGAGCTTTGTTATACGCAGTGACGGCGGCGAGAATAACGATTGCAGCAAATTGGAAAAAGAAAGAGTTAGCTTCAATAAATGAATGGACATTGAGATTGAGAGAAATGTATGAAAATGATAGACTGACATATATTATCAACAAGAAAAAGATGTGGAAATGGAAGGAAGAATGGAAACCAATTTGTGATTATTGGGAAGCGACATGGGATATTAATGTATAACTACATAAATACAAGTACAATATTATATGAATGTAGACCAGTGAGGTTACGGAGTTAATCTATGAAAAGAAAAAAAAAAGTGTGGTTGAAATCAAGAGCACAAAATAGTTTGATCTAAAGAGTACTACATATAATTGTTGCGAAGAGATAGATAAGAGAAACAAAAGGGAGGACTACGAGATTATAAAAGAGAAATTTAAAACATAAAGAAAATCTAAGGATGTAGTAATAATATAATATAACGGGATAAGAATATTAATATATGGTGTGAGGGAGATTATGTATATATATATTGATAACATCTTGCTCAAAAGAAAGGAAATGGGAGGAGGTCTAAACTGTGTGAGTGAAAAGAAGGAAAGATTGAAGAAGAAGGACAAGAAAGAGATAATATGTAGGGAAGAGGGGGGGGGAAAGGAGATATAGATAGGTGTTTGGAAAAGAGGGAACGAGGGAGGGGGGAGTGGAAATTGGGGAGAAATGTATATATAAGCTGTTTGGTTTGTATGAGGGGTTGATTGAGTTAAATTATAAATAAAACATATAGGAAGGGAAGATGATACAGAAGGAAGAAGAAGTATGTGAGAAGGTGAGAGTATGTATGGAAAGTATTAAGTGAAGGGTCAATTATAGAAAGAGGCGGAAAGTGGGGAAAAGTGGGGAAAAGGATGGAGGGGGATGCTTGGAAATTAGGAAGTAAGGAGATTGTATTAGAGTGTATTAGAATGTATTAGAAGAAAGCTGAAATTGTTGGGAGAATGTATTGTATTGGAAAGCATTGGGATGAAAATATGTATGTGTGTGCGTATACATGAAAATTTTTGGATCTATGTTTGTAAGTATCAATAAAAAATATTAAAAAAAATAATAATCCAAAAAGCAAACCTTGATCTTGCCATCTTATATAAGGGACACCATTTTGTTATGCCATTGCATACAATGGGACAAACAAACAACGTCCTACTTTAAGGGGAAATACGTGGATGCCGCTTGACAAGTGACGAAGCGCTGCAAACCTGTGGAGCAAAATTCCAGACACAGGAAAAAGGCCTTTAGTAACCAATACTTTACCTGAGCTGGTCCCTGGGAAGGTCTCCAGTTGCCACAGAGATAGGCCGCAGGGCTCCTCCTCTTGTTCCAGTTTGACCAGCATGTTAGGAAGCCCTGATGAGGAAAAAGGGAAGAGAATGGGGTCTGTGTGGGAGAAACTAACCTCTTGAGTAAAGAAGAGCAGAATGGAATACAAGATATCCAACCCAAAGGTTCATGATGGATTAATGCATGATGGTCAAATGGGCACAGAATACTGGATATTCCCCATAATTAACTTAATGGGAAAAAAGATAGAATAGAAATTTTAAAATTCACCAACAGCTACGATTTGAAAGAAAATTATTTCAAAATGTTTTATCAATAGCACTTAACACTGGATAAGATAGCTAAAACGTACAAAACTTCCAAGAAGATTTGTTGGAAATGTGAAGAAAAGACAGGATTGTTCTATCAAATGTGGTGGTAGTGCACTAGAGCAAGAAAATATTGGGGACAAATACATCAAATTATAACACAACTTCTTAATTATGAACTTCCAATGACACCCGAACTGTACTTATGATGGATTAGTGCAGAGGCGGAATCCACAAAGATCAAGTTAATACTTGTCAACACCCAGAGATGGGCAGAGGGTCGAATGAGCTAATGCTCAGCTAACTCCTCTGTCCCTTCTTAGTCATTTCCTTTAATTGCCAAGCTGAAGAACTGAGTAACTAGAGGAGAAAGTACAAAGAAATATGGAATAGAACAGAATAGAACAAAGAACAGAATAGAATGGAAAAACAGAACAAAGGATATATTTTATTTATTTGATTTATATCCTGCCTTTTTCCCCAATATGGAACTCAGAGCAGCCCAACTGCTCAAAAAATGTCTGCCCTTTAGTGCCTATTTTGCAGCCAGTAGGGCAGGGGCAGGCAACTTTCTGGGGTTTGGGCTGTGTGTTGCTCCAAATCTCTGGGTCCCAGAGGATCACAGCTTTCTCACAACCCCATTTGTATCCTCTGCTCCCCCAACATTTTGTGCCCATAAAAAGGTCAGTTATGCCTGAGGTGATGCAATGAGGTATTCCTGATTAAAATAATTTTTATTCAAAGATTTTTTTAAAAAGAAAAAAAGACACATAGGCATAAACACACATATAAGGGGGGAGGGAAAAGAACAAAAAGGGGAAAAAACCCCGTACAGGTGTCCAGCTGAGCTACTAGACAGGCTTTGTCTGACAGGTAACACAGTGTGGTGGTGGTGGTTGTGTGCCTTCAAGTCCTTTCCAACTTATGGCAACCTTAAGGCCAACCTATCACAGAATTTTCTTGGCAAGATTTGTTCTGAAAGGGTTTGCCCTTGCTTTCCTCTGAGGCTGAGAGAGTGTGACTTCCCCAAGGTCACCCAATAGGTTTCCATGGCTGAACTGTGATTTGAACCCTGGCCTCCCAGAGTCCTAGTCCAACAATGAAACCACTACACCAAGCTGCTATCTTAATACAATGCAATCTCGTTCTGTAATTTTATGGCCATTATTTGCTTAGCCACACTCTAAAAGAAGAGATTTTATTCTTTTTACAGGTAAATATGGGTCACCCCCCTCGTATCCACAGGGGATACATTCCCAGATGTATCATTTATAAACGAAACCATCTGTCAGGGATGCCTTGATCAAGATTTCCTGCGTGGCAGGGGGTTGGACTGGATGGCCCTCGTGGTCTCTTCCAACTCTACAATTCTATGATTCTATGAAACCACAAATAATAGCGAACTGCCGTAGAGTGCCATAGATTCGAGCTGGAGGACCTGGAAAATGCCTAGAGAGATCCTTCAGATGCCTGGAGAGACCCTCCTTCCACCAACTAGGGTTAAATGGAGGAGAATCAGGAAATGGAAGAGGGAAAGAAGATCTGTTTGTTATAATTAAAAAAAAACCAGGGCGAATATATAAAGAGAAAAACTGTGGAAAAAAGGTCAAGAAGAATCACAAAGCGGAGACAGAAAGAGAGCAACACAGATAGCTGTTCTCAGTGAGGAAGGGACAGAAAACTGGAAGAAGCCAGAGAAAACAGCTTCTATGCACAGCATTAGATTATGTTCTCCTTCCTCCTTCTGGGTAATACAGGTCAACTCCCGGTATCCACTGGGGATATGCTCTAGGATACCTGAAAACATGGATAATAGGGAACCCTATTATTTTCAATGAGACAAATGCCAGAGGTTGATCATAGAATCACATTGGAGGACCTAGAAATGCCTAGAGCAGTGGTTCTTGACCTTTTCTTTATCTTTAAATACCTTTTGTTGCCATAGACCCCCAAGACCTAACTCAAGATTTAAAACCATAACAAGAACAACAATACCTGATAATAATAATAATAATAATAATACAATTATACCATCCATTAAACTAAAGCTTCCCTCACAAGCACTGTAGGGGAAGGAAGACTTTTCTTCTGCTTTTTCCTACAAGTTTATGGCTGGAACAGATTGAATGGCAATGTGCAGGCCAAGCCAGCCAGCCTTTGCCTCATCTCTTGTCATGTGGCCACTCCACTGCAAGCAGGAGGTGGGCCAAGTAGCCTTCAAGCCTTCGCAAACTGCCTATGAGGACATTGTGGACCCCTGGGGGTCCCTGGACCACAAGTTAAGAACCACTGGTCTAGAGAGAACATATTTTTTCAGACATGGATAAGTGAAACTGTGGATACTGGATCCGTGGACACATGGGGTCGACCTGTAATGGGCATAACCCATTCTTGGTGGACTCTTCCTTGCACCAACCAGCAAACTGGATATTGTACAAACCTTTGAAGCAGGGATGGGAAAGCTGTGACCCTTCAGATGTTGTTGGATTCTAACTCCGATCACACCTCACCATTGGCTATGCTGGCTAGGGTGCTGGTGGGAGTTGCAGTTTATCCACAGCTGGATACTCCTTTATTGGAGGTTTCTAAACAGAGATTTCATGGCTATCTCTCCAGAGATTCTTTACCTGTGGACACTTGTGCTGGCAAGGGGGTTGGACTAGATGACGCTTGAGATCCCTTCTGACTCTATAGGGTTCTATGATTCTATGAGGGACATACCTTTCTGGCCCCTACTCTAAGGTATAGTGCAAGAGAGTCATTACTACAATTGGCTTTTTTTTCTTCCCTCACCTCTGTCTTGCTGTGATGTAACCTCCATCTTTTATGAGATGAGCAGATCTGGAAACCATGGGTCTTGCTCAAGACAGGAGATTAAATTAGGCTCGATCAGTGGAACTCCTGTTTGAGAATATATATAGAGAGAGAGGTGGGGGGGGGGAAGAGAAATTGTTTAGTTGGCATTTAAGAACATACCAATATAGCTGTTTTCTCCTAACACAGGCACAGCCAGTAGATTAGCAATGGCCAGAAACTACTTTTGGCTCAATTAATTCTTCTGGAGGGTGTCCAAACGAGGGTGACCAAAATGGTGAAAGATCTGGAAGCCAGGTCCTATGAGGAGCAGCTTAGGGAGCTGGGTATGCTTAGTCTGAAGAAGAAAAGGTTAAGAGGGGGCATGATAGCCATGTTTAAATACTTGAAAGGATGTCATATTGAATCCTGCCATATAGGAGTACCCAATCAAAGCATTTCCAACAGACGGCAATCCAGCCTTTGTTTAAAAACTTCCAAAGAAGGAGACTCCACCACACTAGGCTGTGCTGAACAGCTCTCACTGTAAGGAAGTAGTTCCTAATGTTTAGGTGGAATCTTTTTCCTGTAGTTTGAACCCACTGCTCTGTGTCCTAGTCACTGGAGCAGCAGAAAACAAGCTTGCCCCATCCTCAGTATGACATCCCTTCAAATATTTAAACATGGCTATCATTTCCCCTCTTAACCTTCTCTTCTCCAGGCTAAACATACCCAGCTCCCTAAGCTGCTCCGCCGATCTAGACACTATACTCCTATTGATACAGCCTAGAATTGCATTGGCTTTTTTAGCTGCCGCATCATACTGCTGGCTCATGTTTAGCTTGTGGTCCACTAAGACTCCTAGATCCTTTTTGCACGTACTGCGATCAAGCCAGGTGTCACCCACCCTATATCTGTGCATTTCATTTTTACTGCCCAGGTGTAGTATCCTATATTTCTCCCTGTAGAAATTCATTTTATTAGTTTTGGCCCAGCTTTCTAATCTGTTAAGGTCATTTTGAAGTCTGATCCTGTCTTCTGGGGTATTAGCTAGCCCTCCTAATTTGGTGTCATCTGCAAACTTGATAAGAGTGGCAGTCATGTAATTCAGCAGTGGAGAGATGAGGTAGTGGAATCTTGCCCTTCCCAGTAGTCTCAGGCAAAAGCAAATTGCTGCAGCCTCTCCTAGTTTGCATGTTTTTCCTCATTAATAACTTTTGCTATCTTGACCACACTCTCAAGCTGCTTGGCCACATGTTTTCTGGTTTTCATCTCTGAAATGTTGGAGAGTTCAGGATATCTGAAAGATTGTCTTGTCCTTGTATAAGCCTGCCTAGAATCTGAACAGAAGTCCTTCAATGTGTCCCACTACCCTGAGGGGTTTGTAAGTAAGCGCATGAGACAAGTCCTTTATACATAACCTATTTTAAAACCAGGTTTAGATTCCAAAGAACAACACATACAGAACAGCACAGTCTTGGGTGGCTTTCATGGCCCTCTAGTGCACAAAGGAATAAGCAGAGAGTAAAAAGAGTTGAATCATAGAACCTTAGAACTGGAAGTGTTATCCAAAACTGGAGTTTGTGTCCTCTCGCACGTTAAAGCCAGGCAAACACACCAGAGTGGGGGGTATCCAAACTAAATTTTATTTGCTGCAGTGAAATAGGTCCCTGGGCTTAGAACCTGAGATCATCAGGACAGACCCTTCTCTCAGTCCCATCACCATCTCAAGTGTGGTTGGTGGGACACGAGAGAAGGCCTTTTTGGTGGCTGCCCCTAAACTCTGGAACTCCCTTCCCAGGGAGGCCAGAGTGGCCCCCTCCCTGTTGTCCTTCCGGCGGCAGGCCAAAACCTTTCTATTCAGGCAGGCTTTTAAAACAGACAGTACGTAAAGAACAGGTTTGCAGGAGTGGGGAACCATTGGCCTTCTACATGTATTGGACTTCAACTCCCATAAGTCTTAGCTTGAAAAGATTCTTTAAAAAATAATAATCCAAAAGCAAACCTTGATTTTGCCATCTTATATACGGGACACCATTTTGCTATGCCATTGCATATAATGGGACTTGAGTATTCATGGATTTTGGTATCCACGGGGAGTCCTGGAACCAAACCCCAGCAAATATGAAGGGACAACTGTATAGACAAATGGTGCATATTGATCCTCTCCTTATCAATCAGCCCCCTCATTGCCTGGCACTATCAGCCTCAAGCACACTCCGTTCTCTGCCTTCCTGTCAGAGTGACACAAACCATGGCCATTCAGTGTACAGGTTGATCCCCGTATCCACAGGAAATGTGCTCCAAAGCCCCCCCCCGTGGATACCTGAAACCATGGATAATAGGGAACCTATTATTTTTAATGAGACCAACACCAGAAGTTGACCATAGAATCACATTGGAGCACCCAGAAATGCCTAGAGAGAACATGTTTTTAGGACATGGATAAGTGAAACCATGGGCATCGAATCTGTGGATACAGGGATCAACCTGTATTTGGTACAGTGGGCCCTTGGTATCCGCTGAGGTGGTGCTCCAGGATCCCACCCCCCATGGATACTAAAATCTGTGAAGTCCTATTATATACAGTATAATGGCATAGTACAATGGCATTCCTTATATAAAATGGTGAAGAGCAATGTTTGCTTTTTGGAATATACATATATATATATATACATATATACATACATATATATATATACACACACACACACACATATATATATATATATATATACACACACAGTTGTCCCTCTGTATTCACGGCAGGTGGGAGGCATGGGGCTCTTTTTCTGCTTGCTGGGCAACTTTTTCTCTATACTGGACCACCAGTATCTCCCACTTTGCCTCATCAAAAGGGGTCACAAGAGTCATCTAGTCCAACACCCTTGCCATGCAGGAATATACAACTACACCATTTCTGAAAGATGCCCATCCAACCTTGGTTTAAAGACCTCCAAAGATGGGGAGTCCACCACCCTCCAAGGCAGTCTAGTCTCTTATAGTAAAAAAAAAGTTCTTCCTAATGTTTAGGTGAAATCACTTTTCTTGTCATTTGAATTTATTGGTTCTCTGCAGCAGCAGAAAACAAGCTCGCACCATCTCTTAAACAACATCCCTTGAGATAATTAAAAGATAGCTATCATGAGGTTGGATGGCCATCTGTCAGGGGTGCGTTGAATGTGTATTCCTGCCTGGCAGGGGGTTGGACTGGATGACCCTTGTGGTCTCTTCCAACTCCATGATTCTATGTCACCTCTCCAGGCTAAACACACACACCCCTCAGTCATTCCTCATAAGGCCTGGCTTCCAGACCTTTGATCATCTTGAGGTCTGTCTACACTGCAGAAATATAGCAGGTTGACACCACACCACTTTATCCACCATAGTTCTATCCTGTGGAATCCTAGTATTTGTAGTTTGGTGAGGCGCTGTCAGTACTAGCATCCCCAGACTCAGGGAACAACAGTTTCAGAATTCAGCAGAAAATTTTCTTGCCAGATATCCAAGAAAGCATACAATACAAGGTTGTTGCTGAGAATAAAACTTAACGGACACACTCTATGTTCAAAGCATTTCGCAATCTACAAAATCTGGTGGGCTTCAAAACTATTGGCGGGCTTCAAAACCATCATCCACTGACACAACATTCCTTAAGTCGAACCGTTGCACTTTTCCAAAGCCCCGAAACTAAGGGGGCATCCACACTAGAGAAATAATCCAGGTTGAAACTGGATTATTTGCATGGCTCCTTCCTATGGAATCCTAGGATTTGTAGTTTGGTGAGGCGCCAGCACTCTGTTGGAGAAGGCTAAAGACCTTGTAAAACTACAAATCCCAGGATACTATAGGAAGGAACTATGCAAATAATCCAGTTTCAAACTGGATTATCTGTGTGGTGTGGACTCCCCCTTAGTAATTAACTTGCAACTGCATCTTTATAGACGTGCCTAGCCATAGAATTGTAGAGTTGGAAGAGACCACAAGGGCCATCCAGTCCAACCCCCTGCCATGCAGGAATCACGATGTACCCCCTATTGTAAATTTTCCATAGAAAACAAGATGCCTGAAGAGCAGATCCTTTTTTTTTTTTTTTTGCATGGAGAGTCTCCCCTTGAGCAAGAACCCAGATTTTCCCCCCCTCAGCATCCCTGTTCACAAGGGGAGTCTCTTTCCACATTAGGCAAGTCAGGGTGGGAGAGAAAATGCTTAAAACTACCCCCCCCCCGGCCTTGTGTGGTGATCTGAACAAGGTGGAATAAGACAAGATAAGGTCCTTCAGCAGTCGAGCCACTGCTGAAAATTACATCATAGGTCTAGCCTTAAAATGTTTTAAGCACTAGGCAGTCTATTAATACTTTTTTTTCCAATTGATTCTCTGTACAGGATGAAGAAATGGGTAGCTATGTGACCTCCCTCCTGAAGAAGGCACTGTCCCAGATTACTGCGTAAGGCCTGGCATCTTTGGGAGACCTCAGCAGTTACAACTTCAGACCACATAAAAGAACACTGTAAAAACTTTCATTGCTAAAGGTTGTGTGTGTGTGTGTGCGTGCACTTTAAAAAAAATAATAATTAAAGATAGTTTAGTTTCTAAATTCTTGGCCTTTATTCTCATGAATGGCATTTTATTCCAGCCCTCCCTATCCTGCTGACCTGAATATCTTGTGCCTAGGATAATAGAATGTTAGAGTTGGAAGAGACCTCAAGGGCCATCCAGTCCAACCCCCTGCCATGCAGGAAATCACGATCAAAGCACTCCTGACAGATGGCCATCCAGCCTCTGTTGAAAAACCTCCACAGAAGGAGACCCCACCATCTTTTCCCAGGCAAAGCCAAAACCATTACCCATACAACAAAAAGCCCCACACAAATGGCTATGAACACTCATTATCAAGGTACAGAGAAATTATTGTACAATCAGCATCAAAGTTACAGAAAAATAATTGAACAATGGCAGGAACTACAAGGGCGATCTTGACCAGCACTAGAGTTCTCTGATAGAAAAGGCTAAATACCTCCCAAAAATACAAATATCAAGATTCCTAGGATAAAACTATGGTGGATAAAGTGGTATCAAACTGCTGTATTTCTGCAGTGTAGACAGGCCCTAGGTCTCCCTTTTCTGGACATGTTCCAGGGTGGTTTGGAGGAAAGGGAAAGACTATATTGCTCATAATCTGGACTTGTCACTTTTGCTAAACTTATCTTGCAAATTTTGGCATAAACACTACTTGAAGAGCCAGTTTAAAGAGGGGTGACCAAAAGAAATGTGTGGAAAACTCTAGAGAAACAAAGCTACTGTCAAAGCACATGGGAGAAACCAAGGTCTTTGGATTCTCAGAAGCCAAATCCACAATACACAAATAATCCACTTTGGAACTGGGTTAATTCCCTTGGCTCCTTCCTACGGAATTCTGGGATTTGTAGTTTTGCAAAGGTCTTTAGCCTTCTCTGCCAAAGAATGCTGGTGCCTCACCAAACTACAAATCCCAGGATTCCATAGGAAGGGGGCCCATGGCAAATAATCCAATTTCAAACTGGGTTATTTGTGTAGTGTGGATGCAGCCTATGATTCATTCTCAGCAACAGAGCCAGTTGCTACCCAGTGGAGAAATTGCTCTACTAGTGTTTACACTACCTGGGTGCTCCTCCTCCTCTTCTACTTGCTAGATCTTTTCTTTTTGCACCAATAATTCCTGTGTGGACTTGATCCCCTTTTTTATAATTGCCAAGATCCCTGTTTTTCTTTCTGTAACGAAGCAGACTGCTTGGGAAGGTTCTGTTTCAAAGCTATACTTCTTTCGCTGAGTGCGCATGCGCAACAGCCATCATTTCCTTTCCCCGTCATGTGATTGAAGGCAAGCCAGGCTCCTGGCAAGACAAAGGGGGCCCCAACCAATCGATGCCCTGAGAACATCGATGAGTCACAGTCTTTCCGGTCTCTCTAGGGGCATCCACGCTAGAGAAATAATCCAGGTTGAAACTGGATTATTTGCATGGCTCCTTCCTATAAAAACCTGGGATTTGTAGTTTGGTGAGACACAAGCACTCATTGGCAGAGATGAGTGCAATGGCATTGTAAAACTACAAACCCCAGGATTCTATAGGAAGGAGCCATGGAAAATAATCCAATTTCAAACTGGATTATTTGTGTAGTGTAGATTCCCCCTCTGTAGTAATGAACATAGCTGTGGCTTGAATATTCCATGAACAGGTTTGAAGAAATGGATTGTAATCCAGAAAAGCTCCTGTTAAACTCTTAAAAGATGCCATAAGACTCCTCTCCCCATTTCCTTCCTCCTCTTTTTTCTCTATATTATACTTTTCCCCTATACTATACTTTTTTTCCCAAAGCATACTAATTTCTCCTATTGAATCCTGGGGTCTGTAGTTTTACAAGCCCTTCAGCCTTCTCTGCCAAAGAGCGCTAGCGCCTCACCAAATTACAAATCACATGATTGCATAGGAAGGAGCCATGGCAAATAATCCAGTTTCAAACTGGATTATTTGTGTAGTGGGGATTGTCCAGTGTGACTTTGGTCAACAAGAGGACAGATTGCTTTAAAACTGGATCAGCCAGGGAGAAAACTTCTCCAGAAAGCTTCTGCAGCTCTTCCTATCTCTTGCATTCTGTGCTGTGATACCACCGGGCAGCCTTGGATTTCTTTTCTGGCTTTGGCACTTGACTATTTGTACTTCTACACACCTCCAAGTGTCCTCCTTGGGTAGAGACAGTCCCAATTAATCCTCTTGTCTTCCCACTTTTTCAGCTGCTTTTAAAACGTCCCAGTTTCCTAGTTTCCCATTTGATCCTCAGCAAACTTCACTTGCTGCAAAGGTCGCCAGGTATCCCTTTTTATAAAGAACGTCCTCAATTTAAGGATTAGAAAACATCTCCTTTTAGATAAACCAGTAGCTCTTAACCGTTTCTTTACCAGGGACCCCATTTAAAAAGTCTTCCCTCCCCTCCAGTACCTCTGAGGGAACGTTTAATGGATAGTTGTATCATCACCATCATCATCAGGTATTGTTATTATTATTAGGGTTTTAAATCTTCGGGGACCACGGCAACAAAAGATATTTAAAGGGGATCCCTGGTAAAGATAAGGTTAAGAGCCAATACTGTAATTTAATGTATTGAGCCCCTGCAAAATTTTTAGGTGTCTCCAGGCTGCAGTAGACTCCTGTGTAACCACCTTTCAGAAAAGTGCAGAGCTACCTAGCTAGCTGTTTGTTACCAGGACTATGGTAATATTTTAAAAATTTACGTAGAAAGTTTTTGATATGGTGAACATCATGTTTTAATAGCATTGCCAGTTTAGATTTGCCCTAGGCCCTGAGGTTTCTGGGCCAAAATCCAAGACCTAGAGATGGCCTGCGGTGATATCATCAAGTATTATTCATTAAGTACCACCGTAGTTACTCAGTTTGTCATTCAAACACAAACACCACACACACACAAACACAGAACATATGTTTCTGTTTTGGAAATTAAGACAGAAATCATCATCATCACTATCTGTTGTTGTTAGGGCTTTAAATCGTTAGTTAACTCTTGGGGGGTTTGCCACAACAGAAGATTTTCTCCTGCTTCTTCCTGCAAGTCTGTGGCAGGAGCGGATTGAATGGCAATGTGCATGCCAAGCCAGCCAGCCTTTGCCCTGGGTCTTCTCCCACGGCCACTCCACTGCAGGGAGGAGGTGGGCCAAGCAGCTTTCAAGCCTTTGCGGACCCCTGGGGTTCCCCGGATAATCATTGAAGGAATAATCATTGAAGGAAATCTATGTAGTGGACCACATTTACACATTTAATTCCTGGAAGTAAATTTTTCAAAATCCAGCGATAGGCCAGTACATTTCACCAAGGTTTCAATTGTGACTAACATTACTTAAGCATACAGATTAATACAAGAAGCATAGGAATAAATAACAACAAAAAAAATCTATACAGACAACACTTGCAATTGTAAGATAAATGTTCAGATAAATAAAGAGCCATGAGATCTTCAGACCCACTGAGTGTTAGATGACGGGTGTTTCTCACTACCATCAGGGCATACAGGATCCATCTGCAGTGTCCATCAGGTCAAGTCAAACCACAGGAATATACTGTAAACTGATGGTACATTGCTGTCAGTCTATACTAACTTTTTTTTCTAAAACAAAAGTAATGTGAATGTGCAGCCCAACAACCAATCAGGATAGCGTAAATATTGACATGTGGAGACATGCAGCACCAGCAGTACGTCACCCCCATGCAGAATTGCAAGATTGCACAATAAATGTTGACAACTGTGTGCCATTGTGCAATGTACAGTACACTACAATCCCTGTATGCATGGGACCAGGACTACAGCTGAAAAAATATGTTCCCTCTAGCATTTTCTAAGACCTCCAACGCGATTTGATTGTATGCTTCTGCCAAAAGTTGACCATAGAGTTGCCCTGGAGGACCTAGAAAATGCCTAAAGAGGTGTTCTCCTAGGAATCTCTAGGGCCTCCAGATGCCACTCTTTGGTATACCCAGGACAGAAGTTGTTCATCTCAATAGCGTTTGCTATTATTTGCAGTTTTGTGTTTCCATGTTAAATCCAGGAACATATCCCCTGTGGATATGGGGGTCATACTATATACAACTGCGAAACATGGTTCACCTATCGCCACCACTTACAACTCCTCGAACGCTTTCATCAGCGCTGTATATGCACAATCCTAAATATACACTGGACTGACTATGTGACGAATGTTGCTGTCCTTGAGCAAGCAGGGATCACCAGCATTGAGGCCATGATATTGAGAACACAGCTGCGCTGGGCAGGGCATGTTTCTAGGATGGAGGACCATCGCCTCCCAAAAATAGTACTCTACTGTGAACTCGCCACAGGTCAGCGTAAGAGGGGCGCTCCAAAAAAGCGATACAAGGACTCCCTGAAACAGCATCACCAACAATGGTCTGCCATGGCATCATATTGGGAGGCATGGAGACGCACTATCCACAATGCTGCAGCCTTAGTTGAGAAATCACACCAAACAAGTCTTGAAGAGAAACGACAAGGCAGAAAGAATCACAACCTGGAAACATCACCCAAGGAGACCTTCTGCTGTGCTTTCTGCAACCGGACTTGTTTATCTCGGATTGGCCTTTTTAGTCATCAGCGCGCTCGCAGAAAGCGCGGGATGAGTCCTTCCTGAACCTTCCCTTGCGAAGAAGAGCCAGAGAGAGAGAGCACAGCTGCAGTGTGCAATGCCTAGGGCAGAAACACAAAGCACACCTTTGCTATATGTGCAACTCTGCTTCCACTACTGTCAGCAGAATAAGCCTGTGGCACTACGGGAAATAATTTGTTCTGCATAGATGGCAAGAGTTATGCATGTGTATGCCACTAACAGAATGCCACATGTTTTCTGCTCTACATCTCCAGAAATAACAAGCAAATTAAGAAACAAAGAAAAATACAGTACTCATCAGGCCAGCTTTTTCCCAAAAGGAAAAAAAATAGCGTTCAACAGCTGCCAATGTCATTTTGGTGGACAAATCATTATTTTTAATCTAAAGCAGGGCAACTTGTAGCTCTCCAGGTGGTGTTGGATTCCCACTCCCCTCACGAAGAATCATGGATGGATGGGATGGATTTATTTCAGTCATAGGTCAGAATAGAAAAATCATGGGATTTCCAACCTAACAACATATGGGGTCTACACATTGCCTACCTATGATCTAAAGCAGTGGCTCTTAACCTTTTCTTTACCAGGGACCCCCTTTAAATATATTTTTGTTGCCATGGTCCCTCAAGACTAATACCTGATAATAATAATAATATAATTACACCATCAATTAAACCTTCCCTCAGAGGCAATGGGGGGGGTAGAGTTTTCTCCTGCTTCTTCCTGCAAATTTGTGGCTGAGGTGGACTGAATGGTGATGTGCAGGCCAAGCCAGCCAGCACCTTGGCTCCTTTCATGTGGACAATCCACTGCAGAGGAGGTGGGCCAAATTAAGAGGAATACATGACTTAGGGAGCTGGGTGTGTTTAGCCTGGAGAAGAGAAGACAGAGAGGCGACAGGATAGCTATCTTTAAATATCTGAAGGGATGTAATGTAGAAGGTATGGAGCAAAATTGTCTTCTGCTGCTCCGCAGACTAGGATTGAACTGGATTGAACTGGACTAGGACTGGATTGAAATGGCAAGAAAAGAGATTTCCCTAAACACTAGGAAGAACTTTTTTTTACTGTAAGAGCTGTTCAGCAGTGGAAAGGACTGCCTCACAGGGAGGTGGACTTTCCTCATTTGGAGGCTTTTAAACACATGTTGGACACCCATCTTTCAGGAGGGCTTCAGCTGTGTATTCCTGCAAGGCAAGGGGGCTGGACTAGATGACCCTTATTGTTCCTTCCAAGTCTTAAGATTCTATGATTCTGTTCTGAATATCTATTAAGTTTATCAAACAAAACATAGGAGATACCCAAGAATTCAAAGTGGGAACAGAGTAAACAGGCATGAGAAGGTGCTTTCATTTCAGGTATTGCCATTCATTAGTAATTTTAAGTGGTACAGTAGGAACCCTTATCTGCTGGGGATTGGTTCTGGGGAGGGGGGTGGGCGTGGATAATAAAACCATGGATAATAGTAAACACCGTTGAAAATAATGGGACTTCCGGTTTAAAATACCATAGAGTTGCCTTGAAGGACCTAGAAAATGGGTAGAGAGAACGCATTTTCTAGGAAGAGTCTATGGTAGATGTGCTGTTTTGTGTCCTGTGGATAATTGAATCAGTGGATAATGAATCAGTGGAAATGGGGGTCCTTCTGTATTTGAGCTGTTCAGCAGAGAGGAAAATATCCTATTTCACAGTGATTAAACAAGCAGATCTACAGCAATGAAATCTGCTAGGAAAATTCCATAAGGTTATCTGCTAGTTACACCAATACAGCATTGATAATGGCCTAACTCCAGTAGTCCCACATCCGTTAAGATCTGACATGTGAACAAAACATTTCCCATGCGCCTGGCATTGGTATTCCTCCCCACTTCTGTATGATGTCTCCAGTGGTTGACAAATGATTTCCCACATTCCTGGCATTTGTATGGTTTCTCTCCTGTGCTAACTCTATGATGAACCACAAGGCTGACCTGTAAGCAATACATGGGACATAGTCCTAGCATTTTTATACTTTTATCTCTTGTGTGGATTGTGTGACAGGCTGCAAAATATAAACAGTCAGCAAAACACTCCCCCCAACCCTTTAGGGGTTGGTTTTTCTCCTGTGTGAACTTCTGATGTGTCACAAAATTTGACACACAAGCAAAACTTTTCCCACATTCCTGACATTTTTTTTAAATTTCTCTCCTACATGAACTCCCTGATGAGTTGTAAGGCTTGTCTTGAAAGCAAAACCTTTTCCATCTTCTGGTCATTTCTAAGGTTTCTGTCTCATGTGGATTCTCATATGCTTTGCAAGGTGTGAATGACGAGCAAAACATTTATCACACTCCTGGCATTTGTATGGTTTCTCCCCTGTGTGAATTCTTTGATGTCCTACAAGATCTTGTTTTTGAGTAAAATATTTCCCACATTCCTGACATCCATACGGTTTTTCTCCTGTGTGGACTCTCAGGTGTCTTACAAGATGTGAATTGCAAACAAAACCTTTCCCACACTCCTGGCATTTGAACGGCCTTTCTCCCGTATGGCGTCTCTGGTGGCTGACAACCTGGGCACTGCTGGCAAAATGTTTCCCACATTCCTGGCATTTGTATGGTTTCTCCCCTGTGTGGATTCTTTGATGCTTTGCAAGATCTTGCTTCTCAGCAAAACATTTTCCACATTCTGGACATTTGTACAGCTTCTCTCCTGTGTGGAGTCTCTGGTGCTTTGCAAAGTATGAATGGTCAGCAAATACTTTCCCACATTCTTGGCATTTGTATGGTTTCTCTCCCGTGTGGACTCTTTGATGAGTGAGGAGGTTTGAACTGCAAGCAAAACACTTCTCGCATTCCTGGCATTTGTATGGTTTCTCTCCGGTGTGGACTCTCTGATGAGTCACAAGGTCTGACTTCCAAGCAAAACATTTCTCACACACAAGGCACTTGTATGGTTTTTCTCCTGTGTGGATCCTTTGATGCTTCACAAAGTCTGATTTCTGCGCAAAACATTTCCCACACTCCTGGCACTTGTATGGCTTCTCTCGTGGTTGGGGTTTCTGGGGGCTCTCAAGATACAACTTGGGATCATAGCAGTTCCTTTGTTTCTGTCCTGAGTGGATCCTCTTATGAAGTACCAGAGCCATTTTTTGGGCAAAAAGATCCCCGCAAATTGTACATTTGTAGGACTTCTTGCTGATCATGCCTTCCTCTTCTATGTGGATCCGGTGGTGTCTGTCAAGATCCAATAAGTCCATAAAACTCTTTCCACATTTGGTGCATGTATTTGTTTTCCTCCAGTTATCTGCTAGAAAGAAGGACAAGTAGACAAGATTGAATTCCAGTATGAGTGTAAAGGGACCTCAGGGAGCAGAACTGAAATGAACTACAGTTGTCCCTTTAAATTGCGGCTTTGAATTTTGCGGCTTTATGTATTCATGGAAATTCCTTCCCCCCCCCCTCTGCTTTCCCCAACATAGCCTCTGAACATTTAAGGAGGAAAATTTCCTGCACACATACACACACAGGGAAGATCCCAGCAAGCAAGCAACCCCTCCACCAGCCTCTGAGGGTCTAAGGCAAAGAAAATCACAGCCCCATGCTGTGAGCACGCAAGCAAATTCCCCCCCTTGCCACTCCCCTCTCTGTGTCTTAACAAACTGAATTGCTTCTTTAAAACTCACATTTCTCTCCATGTCTCCTCATGGCCCAAAGTAAAGCACAGCGGCAAACTGAATTGCTTCTTTAAAACTCACATTTCGAACCTTTCCTACACACATTCTCACACAGGGAAGGTGCAAGTGGCATCTCCCAGCAACCCAGCCTCTGAGCATTTAAGGAGGAAAGCTTCCTGCTGGCCCAAAGAAAAGCACAGTCCCATACTGTGAGCACGCAAGCTTTCCTCCTTAAATGCTCAGAGGCTAGGTCGGTTGCTTGCTGGCAGATGCCACCCGCACCTTCCCTGTGTGTGAATGTGTGTAGGAAAGGTCCGAAATGTGAGTTTTAAAGAAGCAATTCAGTTTCTTAAGACACAGAGAGGGGAGTGGCAAGGGGGGACTTTGCTTGTGTGCTCACAGCATGGGGCTGTGATTTTCTTTCCTCCTTAAATGCTCAGAGGCTCGGTCAGTTTCCATGTGTGTGTGTGTGTGTAGGCTGCTTTTATTCACGGTTTTTTCACTTTTGCGGGGGTCTTGTTCCCATAACCCCCGCGAATGTGAAGGGACGACTGTACAGTGATGCCGAAAAAAGAACAATATTGAGGAAGAAGTGTTCCTCTGCATCTTTTCCCCCTTTGTATGTCTTTTTGGGTCCAGGTGAAAGCCTTTTTATTCTACGCTAGCCAAAGAAACCACATCTATTAGGTATCTCATCCTAATCCCAGTGCATGCTCTCTCTCTCTCTCTCTCTCTCTCTCCCACCTCACCCCACAACTTTTTCTCATTTCTTCTGGTCTTTCTCTCTCCCCTCTGGTAAACATTCAGCTTGTACCAGCTTTGCCTGGGTTACAAGCTTCTTTTTCCTTGTTCAACACTGTGCTATTTTTTCTTCTCTGCGCCCCCCCACTGGTTTTCCTTTTGTTGCTGTTCTTTTCTCCCCGAACCCAGGCTTTTTACAGTGGGCCCTAGGGTTTGGTTCCAGGCCCCATCCCTGTGGATATCAAAATTATGAATGCTCAAGTTCCATTATATACAATGGCATAGTAAAATTGTGTCCCTGATATAAAACGGCAAAATCAAGGTTTGCTTCTTGGAATTTATAGCTGTCCCTTCATATTCGCTGGGGTTTAGTTCTAGGACCCCCTGTGGATACCAAAATCCATGAATACTCAACTCCCATTATATGCAATGGCATAGCAAAATGGTGTCCCTTATATAAGATGGCAAAATCAAGGTTTGCTTTTTGGATTATTATTTTTTAAGAATATTTTCAAACCATGAATACTTAAATGCATGGATACCAGATCTGTGGATACGGAAGGACAACTGTATTTAATTTGGGGGGGGATATTTTTAAGCCGTGGATGGTGGAATCCGTGGATGCTAAATCCATGAATACCAATGGTTGACTATAAGCCATTCCATCTCCTAACTATCCTCCATAGCCTCTCTCTCTAAAATACCCTATTCTAGTTTCCAAATTTCATTTATTTAAGGTATTTCCATGTTGCTTCCCAGTCCACAAGGGCTCCTAAGACAAAGAACAAATAAAAATAATTCAAACAGTATAGATTTAAACACACACATTAAAATACTCATTCAATGTTTGTAAACAGTCTAAAAACAATCCTATTATACAACTTCTAAAGAGATATAACAGAGCAATTTCAAACATGAAAGGCCATGCGGAACAGTACTGTTTTAAGCTGTTTGCCAGAAGCATAAAACAGATGGGGCCAGTCTAACTTCCTTGGGTAAGGAGTTGCACAGTCAGGGGGCTGCTACAGAGAAACCTTATTATGTGTACCTGCTGATCTAACTTCACCCGGTGTTGGGACATACCACAGGGCCTCCTCTGAGGATCTCAAATTTCAGGCCACCTCAAAATCCAGGCTGTCGCGCTGGCGTATTATACAATAATGATGTCGATGAAAAGGTTGATCAGCATGCACACCCACTGCTAATGACCACTCACAGAGCATAAAAAGAATTTTGGATTTCGTTAAGATTCTCTGCATATGACGCAGGGGTGCACAAGTTATAGTCTCCTGACTCACCCATGGCCATTTTTATTTCCTACCTTTTCTCCTCCTAAACTTTCTGTGCCTTTAAGAGCTGCAGGACATATAAATATTCAATAGGTATAGCCTTCCCCAGGAATGGGATTTTACAAAATTTGGAGTCTTGTTAAATTATGTAAAAATTACCAAACTGTGCACCTACACTCAATGTCATCAGCACTGTACTTATTTTTTATGCATTTTTCATAGTAAGTCAGGCACGAAGCAGCACATAGGAACATAAGGGGAGAAAAATTATACAAAACAACATATCTAAATAATTACATAACAATGGCTGTTATTGTTATGTGTCTTCAAGTTGTTTCCAACTTATACCGACCCTATGACAAGGTCTTCTTGGCAAGACTTGTTCAGATGGGGGGGGGTTGCTTTTGCCTTCTTTTGAGATGAAAGAATGTGACTTGCCCAACCTGAATATGGATTCAAACCCTGGCTTCCAGAGTTGTAGTCCAACACAGACCACTATACCATGCTAGCCCTCTAAATAACAGTTACAACTCAAAATTGAAAATCATCAAACAATTGGCTTAACAGTTCAAAGAAATATACAAATGGACCCCCATATCCACGGAACCAATATCCACAGTTTCAGTTATCCATAGGACACAAAATAGCATACCTACCATAGAATCTTCCTAGAAAATGGCTAGAGAGGCATCCTCTCTAGATATTTTCTAGGTCCTCCAAGGCAACTCTATGGTATTTTAAACTGGAAGTCCCATTATTTTAAATGGCGTTCGCTGTTATCTGTGGTTTTTGGTATCCACAGGGCCCCACAGAAACAATCCCCCATGGATACGGGGGTCGTAGTGTACATACAGTCAGACCCCCACATCCGCAGAACCAATACCTGCAGTTTCAGTTATCTGTGGGATCCAAAACAGGGACACATACCATAGAGTCATCCTAGAAAATGCCTAGAGAGGTGTCGCTAGACATCTTCTAGGTCCTCCAAGGCAACTCTATGGAATTTTTTTATCAGAAGTCCGTTACATTTAATAGGGTTTGCAATTATCCGCGGTTTCCAGTAAACGCAGTAAGTCCGGGAACTGAAGCCCCGCAGATATGGGAGTCCAACTGTCTGCAGTAAGCTCAAACAATCCACTAAATAATTCACAAGCACCACAGCATATTCAGAATCAGGCTTTGTAGTAACTGGAATTAGTAAGCACCCAATTCCAGGCCAGGGCAGGCAGCAATAGGCCAGATAAAATACCAGGATCTCTAAAGGGTTTTCTTTCTTTTTTGCTCACATAACCATCAACTTGGAAAGACTTTACGTCAGAATTAAACCACTTCATGATGGTAATCCTATCAGTGGTTTAGAAGCCATAAGGCCATCAGTCTACAAGGCACCCTATGAGCAGCACCTAATTATGAACTTCAAATTATATTAACCATTGTCTCACCTGACTGCTCACTAGCAAGATTTCCACTTTCCTCAGATCCCTCGTGAGCTAGGACACCCAATTCCTCTTCTTCCTCTTGCTTTATTACGATGTCAGAAAATCCTGAATCAACAGAAAGTGGCAAGAGAAAAAGGTTAGCAGGAGCAATAAACTTTAGAAATATTGACTGACAAGCAGCAAAGATGTCCTCACTATAACTGTTCAGCTGAATTTCTTAAAAGTTGAGTTATTTTTAATGTAATTACTTCTTCAACTGCAAGTGGGAAATGCCATTTTAGAACATACAGTAGCACCCCTGCATCTGATAATTTGCCATCCGCTGATTCAACTATCTACGAATGGCGACAGGGTGGACGGGGGGAGAGAGGGGAGGAGGAGTAGATCTCGCCTCCCTTCTCCCCTGGGATTGCTCCCGTGGTGGGAATGGCGATGCAGGGGCAAAGGGAGAGGAGGAGTAGATCTCGCCTCTCTTCTCCCTTTTCCCCCAGGATCGCTCCCATGGCAGGAATGGCGACAGGGCAAAGGGAGGGGAGGAGTAGATCTTGCCTCCCTTCTCCTTTTGCCTCCGGGATCAAGGCCATGGTGGGAATGGCAACACAGGGGCAAAGGAATAGGAGGAGGAGATCTCATCTCCCTTCTCCATCCCAAGATCACCCCCGGGATTGCCCCTGGAATTGCTCCTGTGGTGGGAATGGCAAGGGGGGCAAAGGGAGGAGAGGAGTACATCTCACCTCCCTTGTCCCTTTGCCCCCCAGGATCGCTCCTGTGGCGAGAATGGCAATCCGGGGGTGAAGGGAGGGAAGGAATAAATCTAGCCTCCCTTCTCCCTTTGCCCTCAGGATCACTCCCATGGCAGGAATGGCAATAGAGGCATTTGCTATTATCCACGGATTTCATTAATCGCGGGTGGCCCTGGAACCAATTTCCCATGGATACAGGGGTCCGACCGTATATCCCCTCTAGGAAAGAAGTGTAGTGGTGGGGGTGGGGGTAGAGTGCATCTTTGAAAATGATTCAATTCCCATAATCCTCTCATGTTTTCTATATATATTTCCATCAGGCCTGGGCCCAGAAGCAATGAAAGGCCCTCCCTCCAACCCAACTGCCACCGCCATGCCCTTACAGTGAGTGAAACTTTAATCCTTACCCCCACTGATTGATTTAATCCTTACCCCCACTGCCATTCCCTTTTCCTTATGTGTCATGTTTTATTTAGATTGTAAGCCTGAGGGCAGGGAACTGCTAAATTGACCATTTGTAAGCTGCTCTGATAGCCTTTGTGGCTGAAGAGCGGGGTATAAATAAATGAATAAATAAATAAATAAAAATAAGCACTGCTGGCGTGGGATGGGAGATGTAGTTCCAAATATCTAGGGGGCGT
This sequence comes from Gambelia wislizenii, assembly GCA_030847615.1. Classification (NCBI taxonomy): domain Eukaryota; kingdom Metazoa; phylum Chordata; class Lepidosauria; order Squamata; family Crotaphytidae; genus Gambelia; species Gambelia wislizenii. Next base: position 26,348,114 of record JAUMIR010000002.1, read on the forward strand.
GAGGTCAAGGAAGACTGACTGAGGCAAACAGCATACGCGTGAAACAATTATATTGCCCCTCTGGCTTTCCTTCGCAAACGAAGGTTCAGGAAGGACTCTGCAAGCGCGCTGATGACTAAAAAGGCCAATCTGAGATAGACAAGTCCCGTTGTAGAAAGCACAACGGAAGGTCTCCTTGGGTGATGTTTCCGGGTTGTGATTCTTTCTGCGTTGTCATTTCTCTTCAAGACTTGTTCGGCGTGAGTTCTCAAATAAGGCTGCAGCATTGTGGATAGTGTGTCTTCATGCTTCCCGATGTGAGGCCAGGGTGGACCACTGTTGGTGATCAATTTGGCCGAGCCTGAGATGTTGTTTAAGGGAGTCCTTGTATCACTTTCTTGGAGCGCCCCTCTTACGCTGACCCGTGGCGAGTTCATCCTAGAAACGTGCCCTGCCCAGCGCAGCTGTGTTCTCAATATCATGGCCTCAATGTTGGTGATACCTGCTTGCTCAAGGACAGCAACATTCGTCACATAGTCCAGTGTATATTTAGGATTGTGCGTAAACAGCACTGATGAAAGCGTTCGAGGGGTTGTAAGTGGTGGCGATAGGTGACTCATGTTTCAGACCCATAAAGGAGAATAGACAGTACAACTGTACAGTAGATGTGATCCTGCCAATGGCAAGAGATTGTTAATGCTGTTAGTAATAAAGTGTAATAATAAAGTGCTGTTAATAATAAACTGTAGGTTGCTGTAATGGTTGTTCAGCAAAAAAATACAGGCATACCTCAGTTAACAAAGTCTCTTACAAATAAGTTCCTTATTTACAAAGGTTTTGTATGCCCATTCAGCACCCCTTTTCCTCCTTCTCCTCTGCCTAGCTGGAAGTTTTTTTTTTTAACAGCATCAGCAACAGGAGGCTGGTGAAGGAGGGCTGGGAAAACATACACATTGAGTGTTGCAGCAGCGTGTCTGCAGCAAATAATGCAATAGACAAAACTAGAGCTGGGAAAGAGTAAGATTCTACTCCAGCTGAAACTACTGTGCCTACCTACCACTGGCAAAGTAAAAAATAACTGTCTTTAGCATGTTATCAAAGAACAGATCTGTCATTCCAAAATAAAAATCATAATAACAGCAGAGGCTGGTGAAACAAAAAGGTATCCTTGGGTGCATTTTGGAAGAAGCTTTCAAGTGGTCTCTACAAGGTTCAAAACATTTTTGTTCCCTTATCCAAGGCTTACCAGACATGGTAGATTCAGTTCACATGTGAATAATGTTAATGTTTGATAAAAAGTTGGCTCTTCTTCTTCTTTGTAGTGCAGGAACCTAACCCTATTTTTTAAATGCTATTTTTACCTCTGGTAACAACTTTTCTGGGAAGGAAGCAATGCCCAGGAACACATCTACTCTGTCAACAGCTGTATGAGTGCTGGCAAATAACAGACATGCTACCTTAAGAGGAAATAAGAAGATACCATCCAACAGTTGGGAAAAAAATGAAGGGAAAGGAAGACTCTTGTGGTAACTTGAGCCAAATTTATGGTGGCTTAAGTTTTCGCAAAAGGTCTCCTACATTGATTTGAATGAAGGGTTCATTAAGAGTAAAACTTAAAATAACACTCCATCTCTCTGGAATGTGGAATGTGGTGCAGGAAAGCTTAAGCCACAATGAGCGTCTTGGGGGTTGTCTAAATGATGAAAATACTCCTCACAGAATACGATGAGAATAAGTTCTGTCCCAACATGCTGTGAATGAGATTCATGGTATTCGGAACGAGGGGGGCTAAAAACTCAATTTACTGTGTGGGAAAAGCCTTTGCAGCTTTTCCCGAAGTTTTTTTTTTTAATAACACAGGTGCCTGCGCATTATCACTCGTCCGGACATCCAGTTTGGGATGCTATGTATTCTTGGTGAGGGCAGAAGTGAAGAGCTGATTGGTCGGACATGCGGGCAGGGTGGGGGCTTGCCGGCAAGGAAAGAGATAGAAGCGCCATTTTTTAGTTTCGTGTTATTGAGTGTGTGCTTCTTTGCTGCTCTGAGGTGACCAAAGCTTTCTTCAGCAAAAGGTCACTCTTGCGCACCTTTGATTTGCAAATACTGCAAAAAAATAATAATACTGTGTAGTGGCGACAACACGTGTGGAGAATAATAACATGCTGTATTCTCTGTCCCCATCTTGATTCGCAGACATGGCTGCATGTGCACTTCAAATGTGGATAGCTTCACACACAATCTATTTTGCCAAAAGAATAAAGTGAAAGATAAAGCACAGGTTTGCCTCAACAAAATGACAGCGTTGAATGAATGCTGCAAAAACTACTGATGTGGTGGTTCCTTAGGGGGAAATAAGTGGGCGCTATTCAACAAGTAACAAAGAGCTGCAAATCAGTGGGGCAAAATTCCAGGAACAGGAAAACACCTGTAGTAACCAATAGTTTACCTGAGCTGGTCCCTGGGAAGGTCTCAGATCCATGTAGATGTAGATCACAGGGCTCCTCTTCCTGTTCCAGTTTGATTATCACATCAGGAAACTCTGGTCAAGAAAGAAAGAGTAAGACAATGGGTTTTAGATGGAGAGAATAATCTCCTGGCCCAGAGAGGAGGAGAATGGGATACAGGATACCCATCCTGATGGTGCATTATGGTTTTAGCAGAGATGGAATCTACAAAGAAGGAGGTCCAATGATCACCATTGTCATGTACTTGCATTCTCAGACACAGTGACCAGAAGTTTCACAATTGATCAGAAAACTTTACTGGCACAGAAAACCAGAAAGCATATCATACAAGGTTGTTGCTCAAGAACTGAAACTTAGAGGACACCCAGTATAATAAAAGCATATTACAATCTCTAAAATCTGGCAGGCTTCCACACTACTGGTCACCCATCATCCCCGACCTCACCTTCCCATACAACATACAGCCCATTTTTTCCCAAGCTAATTTTGCAGCTGCAGGTGTATCTCCCCCTTACCATTAGCAACTGTTACTATCCCCCTCCACCATTGGCAAGAAACACAAGCACAGAGAAATGAAAATACAATTAACACTAAGGTTATAGAACAATACAGAAAATGGCAGGGTGGCTGGAACAGGCAACATCAGAGTCCGATCCTAACAACCATTCAGAAAGAGACAGGAGATGAAGTTATATTCGCTGGCACTTTCTTCCCGTTCTTTTTTTTTTTAAATCACCAAGCTAAATAATTGAATAACTAAATAAGAAAGGCCAAGTGGATACAATCAAGGAGGGAAACTGAGCACAAAACAAAACACAATAATAAGAATCCTTTTGACATGTGTAGTGTAAATATGGTTGCCAGAAAACTGGAGTGACCTCCTGTACCTTTAATGATTGTGCAGAAGAGGAGATTTCAGCAGGTGTGGCTTGCTACCTGATTGTGTGACCAGTAACACCCACTGAAATTCCCTTTTTTACGCAGCCATTAAAGGTAGCAGGGACCCTCTTCAGTTTTCAATCTGGCAGCCCTAAGTTGTGTGCCTTCAAGCCGTTTACAATTTATGGCAACCCTAAAGCAACCTTATCATGGCAAGATTTGTTGCCCATAAAAAAAAAATCAGTTCTCAAAGGCTTGCTAGAACAAAAAGGTCTTCAACCTGCCTGTGGAGTGATAGTAAGGAAGATGTCAGTCTAATCGCTCTGGGGGCCAAAAAATCCATGCTAACCTCATAGCTGCTGTGACCTGGGCACATGACATTTGTGATGATTAGCAGGAAATGTGGGGCTTTTCATTTTTATTTATTTATTTAGTTATACCCCACTCTTCAGCCACAAGGCTATCACAGCAGCTTACAAATTGTTTTAAGCAATAGCAATTTACACATTTACACTGCATTAAGCAGTTTCCAATGTGTGTTAGCTAATTGCCCCCACAAGCGGGGTACTCATTTTACCAACCTATGAAAGGATGTAAGGCTAAGTGAACCTTGGAACCTTCTGGACTTGCAGTACTGGCATTTAACCACTGCACCACCAGGGCTCCAAAAATCCAATTTAAAAAGAACTACCTCTTACCCTACATTTGCCTGGAAAATACAGATAATTATATGAGTGGCTGCCTCTGAGTTGGCTTCGGTGCACAGCTGGGGGTGGTATTCTGTTGTACCAAGTCTGTCTATTAAATAACGAGACTGATACAATAACACATTCCGGGTTGTGATTCTTTCTGCGTTGTCGTTTCTCTTCAAGACTTGTTCTGCGTGAGTTCTCAAATAAGGCTGCAGCATTGTGGATAGTGCGTCTCCATGCCTCCCGATGTGAGGCCAGGGTGGACCACTGTTGGTGATCAATTTGGCTGAGCCTGAGATGTTGTTTCAGGGAGTCCTTGTATCGCTTTTTTGGAGTGCCCCTCTTACGCTGACCTGTGGCGAGTTCACCATAGAGAAGTATTTTTGGGAGGCGATGGTCCTCCATCCTAGAAACGTGCCCTGCCCAGCGCAGCTGCGTTCTTAATATCATGGCCTCAATGCTGGTGATCCCTGCTTGCTCAAGGACAGCAACATTCGTCACATAGGTCAGTCCAGTGTATATTTAGGATTGTGCATAGACAGCGCTGATGAAAGCGCTCGAGGAGTCGTAGGTGGGATCTGAACTATGATCAAGTGTTGAAACTGCCTATCTAAATGCCAGTCTGGATGAGTGCACTAACGCAGAGATTTGTAATTGGTTGACCGGCCGAACCCAAAGGGTGCTCAGCAATGGCTCCTCTTCATCGTGGAAAGATGTGACCAGTGGGGTGCCACAGAGTTCTGTCTTGGACCCAATCCTATTCAACATTTTTATCAATGACTTGGATGACAGAATTAGGGGCATACTTATCAAATTTGCAGATGATACCCTTATACAAATAGTGCAGGGATGAGCAACTGTGGAAGGAACAGGGGTGAAAATGGCATGGCAATCCCACTGTTGTGTGACACAGGAAGGAAACTTGAAGGAGAGACCAGAGAAGGATGTTTGCCAGCAAAGATCACTTGATTTCCTACCTCTCTCTGGACAGTGATGGGTGTAACTCATTCTTGGTAGATTTCTCCACACACCAATCAGAAAACAGGGTTTTGTACAGACCCCTAGACCAAAGCTTTTTAAACTGTGACCAAAGCTTTTTAAACCCCATATGGGGTGGTGTAACTGAATGTGGGAGTCGTGAAAAATTTGGCAACAGTAAATTTGATTTGTATACCTTTTTATATACCTACTAGTTGGACCCGGCATACCATACACTGTTAAAAAACTCCCCAACAAATACCTGGTAGATCTCACAACAACCCTGTAAGGTAAACTGGTGTATTTTAATTCCTTTTCCCCCTTCTCAGCATACCACACTTTTCCTGGAGTTGCTCCCTCTGTTGCCCTGCTGCCACAGTAGACAGTTGACTTCCTGGGTCCCGTCACAGCAGTGACTGGTGAGAGCAGGGAGGGGACCTTGTGAAGCTGTGAGTATAGATGCAAATTGAGTGGATTGTGGGGTGGAGAAGGAATTTACATGTGGATGGTGATTTGCATGTGGGTGGTGACTGGCTGAGGGAGTGACAGGAGTGGCCAATCAGCACACTGAAAGAGGCAACATACCAAAACCCACTGTACCTACCCAGGAGGCAACATACCTACATACCTAAGGCCATTGTGCATACCCAAGAGATAGATAGATAGATAGATAGATAGATAGACAAATAGATAGAGACAGATATACCCAGGGTCACGTAAAAATTTATCGGGCAAAAAGGGGTCATGAGTGGGAAAAATTTAAGAAGCCCTGCTCTAGACCATGAGTGGGAAACATGTGGCCCTCCAGATTGTGTTGGACTCCAACTCCCATCAGCCCTCACAATCTGCTGTACTAAGGGTAAAGGGAACTGCAGGGCAACCATAGTCAAAGAGCCACATTTTCCTCGCTCCTGCTCTACGATTTAGTGCATAAAATCCTTTTTACTGATGTGTGCTTTTGTACCCTTACCTTCATTGTCTGATGATGTAACTTCCATTTTTCCCCAGATCAGCTAACCTAGAAACCATGGGTCTTGCTGAAGCCAGAAGATCATAGAAGGCTTGATTAATAGAAATCCTGAGAGAGAGAGAGAGAGAGAGAGAGAGAGAGAGGTATTCCATGTGAGTTCATGTGTGTCAGAATCTGAAGTATAAATTTCTATAGTAACCAAACTAAGTAAAGCAATATGGGTGTTCTGTCCTAGCAAGAGTACATTCTGCAAGTTCAGTTGCAGGCACACTCCATTTAACAAAGCCTCTGACAAAGAAGCTCTTTTTTACAAGTTTTTATACCCATCCAGCCCTGCTTTTCCTCCTTGTCCTCTGTCTAGCAGGACTTTCTTTAGCAGCACTGGCATTACCTCTTCGACAGAAAAGTCTGGTACCAGAGGCACAAATAAAATCAAAATAAAAGGGGACCGGTTCCTACACCATAAAAAGAAAAGCAGTTCATTTTTCTTCAAACTTTTCATCTCAAAGTTGACCATATGCACATGTGAAACAACCAAGTCAGGTAAACTTTGCATAAGTGAACAAAAACATTTTGAGCCTTCAACAGATCATAGAATCACAGAGTTAGAATATAATAATAATAATATAATATAATATTTATTTCTTACCCACTTCTCCCTGTGGACCGAAGTGGGGAACAACACATCAACACAATATTAATTAAAAACACGTATCAGTTAAAGCATCTATATCTGTATCTGCCACTACCGCCATGCTCCAGCCTTCCCAGGCTGAACCGGAGGGGGGGAGAGGACAGGGCCCCTGCCGCTACCGCTGAGCTCCAGCTTTCCCAGGCTGAACAGTAGGGAGTAGGGGAGATCAGGGCCTTGCCACTACTGCTAAGCTCCAGCTTTCCTAGGCTGAACAGTGGCAGGGGAGAGGTCAGGGTCCCGCCGCTACTGCCGAGCTCCAGCCTTCCCAGGGCTTACAGGGGGTGGTGGAGAGGTCAGGGTTCCGCTGTTGCTGCTAAGCTCTGGCCTTCCCAGGCCGAATGGGGGTGGTGGTAAGGGCCCCAGTGCTGCCGCCACCGCGGCCGCTGAGCTGCAGACTTGACAGGTCGAACAGGGATGGGAGGTCATGGCCCTGCTGCCACTGAGTGAACTTGGCAGCAGAAATGTGAATGGTGGTGGTGGCAGCAGGATACTACTGCAGCTGCTCCGAGAGAGACCCCACATCAGTGGTGGTAGTGGCAGGAATGGCAGCGGCGGCGGGACACCGCTTCTGCCACTCCAACTAGCTGTATCTAACGTAACATAGGTCTGTGGTGCACTGAGGGTGAGCTGCTCTGTTGACCTCCCCTGGTGCTGCTGCTGCTGCCAGTGGACTGTGGACCCACACAGTCAACCGATGGCGGGATGGCAGCGGCAGCAGGACACTGCTGCTGCTGCTGTTGCTCCAACAGGACCCATGGAGCCAATTGGTAGCGGCAGCAGTGGCACCACAGGCAGGTCAACAGAGCAACTCACACTCAATACATCACTGACGTATGTTACATCGGGTCCAGCCAGTATCCATTTAAAAATCAAGTAAGACTATGACATTTTAAAACAATCAATACACAATGTAAAATTCACAATTCAAAATAATCAGGATAGGCCTACCAGAAGAGACCAGAATGGCCATCTAGTCCAACCCCCTACCATGCAGGAATACTCTGTCAAAGCACTCCCGAAAGATAACCATCCAACCTCTGTTTATAATAATAATAATAATAAAATTTTATTTATATCCCGCCCCTCTGCAACGCAATCGGGGCGGCTTACAATATAAAAACCCCATACTCACAATACCCTAGCCCACCCACCCCTTAAAATAATATTAAATTGCAAAGGAGTTTAATTGTTTAAAGACCTCCAAAGAAGGAGATTCCACCATACTCCAACCCAGTCCATCCACTTCCGAACAGATCTTACTGCCATGAAGTTCTTCTTAATGTTTAGGTGGAATCTCTTTTCCTGTAGTTTGAGTCTATTGCTCTGTGTCCTTGCCTCTAACAAGGCAAGTGCCTGAAACCACCATGTTGGATATTCGCCATAGCGATCATGTGCTACAGCGAGAAAATAGCCTCTTTTTTTGTTCACTCCTTTCTTAAAGCGGAAGATTGCACCTTGGATTTAGTTTGGTTTTTTTTAAAAAAAAAAAAACTGTTTGGTGGCAGCAACTTGATTTAAAAAACGTGAGTAATTCACTCACGCCCACCATCTTGATTCGCAGGCATGCCCACTGGAACAACAAAAGCAGATAGCTTCACATGCCTGTGATCTTAAAAAAACACGTTAAAACAAATAGAAGCTGCTGTGAATTGGCAATATTGTGCACTAATCCACATTTTATTGCTTTGTATAGACAAGCCCTTTCTCTTTCTTTTCTCTTCTCTACTACAGACAACCAGAGGGAGAGAGGAAACTTGTGGGCCTATATGGGAAGCAAGGGGCACATCCAGATTAATTGTAAAGTCCCAGATTTTGTTCCTATTCTTTCTGATTGTATACTGGGTTAAAACAAACTGACCTGGGGAGTTGGTATACAAGGTTACTGATTTTACCAGGAGCTGCTAGAAAAATATTCTGGGATAAACAAAACGTGCATGGATCTCCAAAATAAAATGGGGAAAAACAGAAGCAACATCTGGGGCTTCCTGGCCTTTTTCATCAGTCTTCTCTTCCCCTTCTCACAAGCAGAGCTTATGTGCTCCGGATCCATTCACACCACATGATTATGGCACTATGATGTCACATTAGCTACCATGGCAACATCTTATGGAACTCTGGGTTTGGAATTGAGGGAGAGGCTTTGAGAATTCTCAGCCAGAGAGCTCTAGTCCCTCCTCAAACTGCAAATCCCAAGATTCTAGAGGATGTTGCCATGGTAGTTAAAGAGGAAAATAGGGATACATTCAGCATGGTGTAGTGGCTGGATGGAGTGTTCAATGAGGACTCTGGGCGGCCAGGTTTCAAATCCCTGCTTGGCCATGGAGACCCACTGGATGACACTCGGTAACCCTCGCTCTCTCAGCCTCACAGGCCATGGCAAAGCCTCTCTGAGGAAATCTTGCCAAGATGAACCTTGGGATCGGAAATTAGTTGAAGGCATGCAACAACTGTGTGACAACCGAGCAGGTATGAATGGGCCCGCTGGGGCTGCTGACACACTGCAGAAATAATGCAGTTTGACACTGTTTTAAGTGCTGCGGCTCAGTGCTATGATATTCTGGGATTTGTAGTTTTGCAAGATATTTTGCCTTCCCTGTCAGAGAGCTCTGGTGCCACCACAAACTACAAATCCCAGGATTCCATAGGAAAGAGCCATGGCAAATAATCCAGTTTCAAACGGGATTATTTGTGTAGTGTGGATTTGGCCTGGGGCTTCCCTGGCCAGAAATTACTCTGCTAGTCCTCTTTATCTTTTTGTGCCTTCAAGGGGGGTTATCAGGGTTTTTTCTTGGCAAGATTTGCTCAGCAAGTGGGTGGGTGGGTGTAGTTTGCCTTTGCCTTTCAGGCTGAGAAAGTGTGACTTGCCCAAGGCCTCCTTTGCCTCTCAGGCTGAGAGAGTGTGACTTGATCAAGGCCTCCTTTGTCTCCCAAGCTGAGAGAGTGTGACTTGTCCAAGGCCTCCTTTGCCTCTCAGGCTGAGAGAACGTGACTTTGCCCAAGGCCTCCTTTGCCTCCCAGGCTGAGAGAGTGTGACTTTGCCCAAGGTCATCCAGTAGGTTTCTGTGGCCAAGGAAGGATTCAAACGCGGGTTTCCCAGTGTCCTAATCCAAACACTCAAAACCACTACACCACAGCTGCCTCTCTCTCTTCGTTGCTGTAGTTTTTGTGCGCCTTCATTTCAAGTCCTTTCCAACTTTCCAACCTATCAGAGGGTTTCTTGGCAAGATTTGTTCAGAAGGGGGTTCCCTTTCTCCTCCTGAGGCTGAGAGAGTGTGACTTGCCCAAAACCTCCTTTGTGTCTCAGGCTGAGAGGGTGTGACTTTGCTCAAGGTCGTCCAGGTTTTTATGGCCAAGCGAGGATCCGAACCCAGGTCTCCCTGTGTCTTAGTCAAACACTCAAAACCACTACACCACAGCTAGCTTTCCCTTTTCATCTTTGTAGTTTTTGTGCACCTTTGGGTTCATCTACACTGTAGAAACCATGCAGTTATTGACACTCCCATGTTAAGTGCTGTAACTCTATCCGATGGCATCCTGGGATTTGTAGTTTGACAAGGTCTTTAGCCTTCTCTGCCAAAAAGAGTCCTGGTGCCTCAAAACACTACAAATCCTGGGATTCTGTAGGATGATGCCCTGGTAGTTCAAGTGGTGTCAAACAGTATTATTTCTACAATGCAGATGCACCCTTCATTTCAAATCCTTTCTAATTTATACAGCAAACCTTATCACGGGGTTTTCTTGAAGGCCAAATCCACACTACACAACTAACCCAGTTTTAAACTGGATTATTTGCCATGGCTCCTTCCTATGGAATCCTGGGATTTGTAATTTCACAAGGTCTTTAGCCTTCTCTGGCAGAGAGTACTGGTGCTTCACCAAACTACATATCCCATGATGCCATAGGAAGGAGCCACGGCAAATAATCCAGTTTCAAAGTCCAGTTGTCCCTCCGTATCCACGGATTTGGTATCCATGGATTTAAGTATTCACGGCTTGAAAATATTCTTTAAAAAATAATAATCCAAAAAGCAAATCTTTATTTTGCCATCTTCTATAAGGGACACCATTTTGCTATGCCGTTGCATATAATGGGACTTGAGTATCCACGGATTTTGGTGTCCACGGGGGTCCTGGAACCAAACCCCAGGGAATATGAAAGGACAACTTGTAGATTATTTGTGTAGTGTGGATTTGGCCCAATTGGCAAGATCTGCTCGGGGGGGGGGTTCCCCTTTGCCTCCCTCTGAGGCTGAGAGAGTGTGACTTGCCCAAGGCCACCCAGTAGATTTCCACGACCAGTGCGTCCTACTAGTCCAATATTCACACTAGGACACCACTTTGGTTAGGGATCTTTTCTTCCAAACCCAAACTTGATCCCCGCACCGGAGTAAAATTCTCACCCGGATTTTTCTCGCTTCGGAGTCGCTCCACTTGGACAGCTTTTACACAGCGATCCGGACGGGGGTCTCCGCGGAATCTCAAGCGCAGCACCGCTTTTATTTTTTGTCCTTCCTGGTGCTTTGGATTTTTGCAGACCTTTTGCAGACAATCCGGTTTTTCCACTTCCCGCCTTGTGCCTGAAGCCAAGCCAGGCGCTGCTGCAAAACCCCAAACCTGTCCAAGCTGCTTCCCGGCACCAAGGAGTGCAGGGAGGCGGAGATTAGGGAAGACGCTCGTCTGTGTGCGCTAACACGTGTATCCGGAGGTGGAGATGTCTGGGATTGTTTTGCCAGGAGCCTGGCGCGGCTTCAGTCACATGATGGGAAGTGGACCATAAAATAGGTGCATAAATTAAGAAAAAGGAAGGAAGAAAAGAAATAGGAACATACAGAAACGGAGGGGGAAAAGAGATTTCTCATATCCTCATTGTGATCTGTCGTTCACGCGCCCTTACAATCATAGAGTTGGAAGAGACCCCCAAGGGTCATCTAGTCCAACCCTCTGCACGAACACACAACCAAAGCATTTCCGACAGATGGCCATTTCCACCTGCAGGTCAGAAACAGATCCGAAGCGCTGGAAATCGTGAAGGATGGAGACCAGGAGGAGAGGAGGTGAGTAGTGCTGGATGGAGTTGGGGGGAAAAAGATCATTTGGATGAGAAGTCGCCTTTTTCTTTCTTCTCATCAGATCTTCCTTTCCAAGCTCCTGCTAGAAGGGAGAGCCAGAGGAGCAATTTTTTGAGCCAGAAGAGCTTCTGAGCAGAAGGAGAAAGAACTGGTCAGCCTTTCTCAACCTTTGTTACCCTGGTGGAACATTTGAAATAATTTTCAGGTCTCAGGGAACCCCTGCCTAAAAAATATTATATCTACACCTTTATAAAAATGTGTTTTTTTTTTCCCAATCACAGTATCTCAAGGAATTCCTAGCAAACTGTTGTGGAACCCTGGATGAGAAACCCTGCTCTAGTCTGAGGTTGGGGTCATTAGAACAGCTTGGAAGGTCCTCCCAAGTGTCCATAGATTTCTTTTGTCTCTCTCCTTGCCAGGCTGTACAAATACAGGTATACCTAAGTTAACAAAGCCCGCCCTTTTCTTCCCCATCCTTAGTCTAGCTGGACGTTTTTTAGTAGCATTGGCATTGGGAGAGGCTGAGTGGAGGAGGGCTGGAGCAACACAGACTATCGATGTTGTGTTGCAGCAGCTTGGGCGGTATTTTGGATTTTTGGAAAATGTTGGATTTTGAAATACTTGCATATACAGGTCAGCAGTGTGATGCAGCAGCTAAAAAAGCCAATGTGATTCTAGGCTGCATCAATAGGAGTATAGTGTCTAGATCAATGGAAGTAATAATGCCCCTCTATTCTGCTTTAGTCAGATCTCAACTGGAATACTGTGTCCAGTTCTGGGCAACACAATTCAGGAAGGATATGGACAAGCTGGAACGTGTCCAGAGAAGGGCATCCAAAATAGTGGGAGGTCTGCAAGCCATGCTAAGGGGCTGGGCATGTTTAGCCTGGAGAAAAGAAGGTTAAGAGGTGGCATGATGGTCATATTTAAATATTTGAAGGGATGTCATACTGAAGATGGAACAAGCTTGTTTTCTTCTGCTCCAGAGACTAGGACATGGAGCAAGGGACTCAAACTACAGGAAAAGAGATTCCATCCAAACATTAGGAAGAATTTCTTGACAGTAAGAGCTGTTCGACAGTGGAATGCACTGCCTGGGAGTGTAGTGAAGTCTCCTTCTTTGTAGGTTTTTAAACAGAGGCTGGATGGCCATCTGTCAGGAATGATTTGATTGTGTATTCCTGCATGGCAGGGGGTTGGACTAGATGGCCCTTGTGGTCTTTTCCAACTCTGTGATTCTATGATTCTAAGTCAACCCCCATATGCTCAGGGGATACATTCCAAGATAGCCACCCACCCCTGTGGATACTTGAAACTGTGGATAATACAGAACTCTATTATTTTCAATGAGATTAATTTGACCATAGAATCATATTGGAGGACCTAGAAATGCCTAGAGCAGTGGTTTTTACCCTGTGGTCTGGGGCCCCCAAAGGGGCCATGAAGTCCTCACAAAGGGTCCACAAAGGCTTGAAGGCTGCTTAGCCCATCTTCTCTGTGTGGTAGAGTGGCCACGTGACTGGATCCATGGCAAAAGCTGGCTGGTTTGGCCTCCACATTGTCATTCAGTCCGCTCCAGCCACAAACCTGCAGGACGAATAAGGAGAAAAGTCTTCCCTCCCCCTTCCAGTGCCTCTGAGGGAAGGTTTAATGGATGATGCAGTTGTGTTGTTGTTGATGATGATGACGGTGTAATTGTGTTGTTGTTGTTATTATGTGGTATTATTGTTGTTGTTTTAAATCTTGAGTTAAGTTTTGAGGGTCCGTGGCAACAAAATATATTTAAAGGAGGTCTCTGGTAAAGAAAAGGTTAAGAGCCACTGGCCTAGAGAGAACACATTTTGGGGGGGATGTGGATAAGCGAAACCATTGATACCAGATCAGTGGATATGGAGGTCAAGCTGTATTTCAAGCAATGGGGACCCACTATTTCATCTCTGTCCCAGCAGCCATTGCTTGATGTTTTGTGATACCCTCACAACTGAAGCTGACTCGTCAATCCTGCACTCTTCAACTTGGAAATGTGTTTAAGTACAGACTTCATGACTGAAAATACCTAGTCTAATTTTGGACTTCCATACTTTCCCCCAACTGCCCAGGTTCATAAGAACTCAAAAGCTTGCACACTATTGTGGAATAATGGATAGCTCCCCATCACCACCACCATTTTTAAAAAATATTATTTATTAGGTGCTGGATATTGTACTAGATTTTGTTTTCTTCTTACAAATTCTTATGGTTCACCTAGCTGTATTCATTTTTGGAAGTCATATACAGTACAGCCATCATTAGTAAATTGATAGCCAAACTATCAGAAATTGGTCTGAACCATCTTTAAAGCCCTCAAGGTTGGTAGCTCTCTGAGAGAGGATAAAATACCTCAGGCTGTTTCCTTTCTCCAAATGATGGTCAATTTTATCCGCTTGTTATAGTGTCTTCAGGTTCTTTGACAAGAAAGTCATTGAGGAGTTCCTCCAATCTCTTGATTGTTTGAGTAACTGTTTCTGCCTTTTTTCTGGCTCTACAGTATTTCTTTTGAGGGGCAGCAACTAGAACAGCCTTGCCTTTGAGCTTTCCGGAGGCATCTAGGTTTGACCAACTAGGAAAGAGAAACACTGGCCTAGAGGGCTTCTATATTAGGTACACATTTCTCTCTCAACTAATTCCTAAATACATTCATGAGATGTTTTGGCTTCCTGTTGTCCAGATTTCTCTCCCATTAAGTCTTTCATTTCTAAGACTGACAGTATCTGCATCTGTCACAGAGAAGAGGTGTCTTTCTGAAATGTTGCCCCTTTGTCTTGCTCTTCTCCCCTTCGCAGAGTGCAGAATGGGACCCCAGTCTCAATCCAGGTAGAAGAGAAGAAAGGAAAACATGTCTGTAAGAAAATCTGTTCAGGTAGGTAGATTCTCTGTAGGTGCTGATGGGTTTGTGATGGGGGAAGAGGGCACCAGACAGAAAACCCATATACAGTCGAACCACTATATCCACGGAACCAATCTCTGTGGTTTCATTGATCCACTGGACACAAAATAGGGACACATACCATAGAGTCATGTAGGAAAATGCCTAGAAAGGCATCCTCTCTAGGCATCTTCTAGGCCCTCCAACGCAACTATGGTATGTTTTTACCGGAAATCCTTTACTTTAATAGGGTTTACTGTTATCTGAGGTTTCCAGTATCCATAGGAATTCTGGGAGCTGAACCCCCACAAATAAGGGGGTCCAACTGTACATTTCTCCAGAAACAAAACTCTCCCATGGATATCTACTTTAGGTGTTCAGAACTGCAAGTGAAGCCAGTTTGATGTAGTGATTTCACTGTTGGGGCTTGTCTATACAAGGGGTAAATAATACGTATGCGTTCAAAAAGGCAGGCGTTCGCAAGCATACGAACAGCCTACATGGCTAAAAGTCCCCCCTAAACTCCACATGACCCCCTAGCCAGCTGGCCACCGCAAGTGATTTACTCACAATTTTAAAATCTCCTGCCACCTTAAAAAAAAAAAAGCAACCTTCCTGTGGTGTGCGCAGACATCATTTCATTTTTACAATATTATATAAAAAAAGAGAAGAAAATAGTAAAAATCGCCATTTCACAGACTTACCGAATGCTCACTTAGCCGGAAATCCGACATGGCGGCCACTGCTGATTCCCCTCTTTCCTAGCCCTGCCCCTTGTGCTCGTC
The DNA here is from genome assembly GCA_030847615.1 of Gambelia wislizenii. Lineage (NCBI taxonomy): Eukaryota > Metazoa > Chordata > Lepidosauria > Squamata > Crotaphytidae > Gambelia > Gambelia wislizenii. The sequence continues at coordinate 26,363,530 of JAUMIR010000002.1, forward strand.
CAGCCAATCAGATTCCCCTGCCTGTTCGTATTTGTGTGAACCTGAGTGGTCAAATGATTGCTCATTCGAAAGTCGTACAGATCATTTTCTGACATTAGAACAAGTTCTCGGATGCTGAACAAATGGACTTTGCGCATAATTTTTCTAGCCCCCCTTCTGAATGACACAAATTTGTGCACACTTCCATTTGAACGGATCGTCGATCTTTTGAACGCCGTTCATAATGTTTTTACCGTGTAGACAAGGACCCCAGTCTCAATCCAGGTGGAATAGAAGAAAGGAAAACTGGGAGGCAGATTTTGTTTACTTTTAAGGTTTCTTCTTTCCTGTTGAAGTTGTCCAGGAGTTTGTGGATAGCTTCTCTGTGCATTCTGACATGATAGTTGTTGGCCTGGTCTAGAATTTCTGTGTTTTCAAATAGCATTTTGTGTCCAGGTTGGTTTATAACATGTTCTGCTTTTGCTGATTTTTCTGGCTGGCCCAGTCTGCAGTGTCTCTCATCTTTCTTGATTTGTGTTTGCACACTGCTTTTAGTGGTCCCTATGTAAACTTGTCCACAGCTGCATGGTATGTGGTAAATTCCTGCAGCTGTGAGAGGGTCCCTTTTGTCCTTTGCTGAGCATAGCATTTCTTGGATTTTTTTGTTGGTCTATAGATTGTTTGGAGGTTGTGTTTCCTCATCAGTTTCCCTATTCTCTCTGTGACTCCTTTGATGTATGGTAAAAAAAATACCATCCCTTTGGATGGCTGTTTTTCTTCTTCATTCCTGTGTTTTTTTCTGGGTCTGGCTGCTCTTGTGATGTCTGATCTGGAGTAACTATTAGCCTGTAGGGCCCAGTTTAGGTGCCTCAGTTCGTCCTCCAGATAGTGGAGTTGACTTGAAAACAACAACAACTGTTCATGATAACAACAACATCTCGAGGAGAGAAGAGAGTCTTAATCAAAATCTTCCTTCCCAGGAGAACCAGAAAGGGGAAACTCCAGGGAAGATACAATGTGCAGGTTAATGTTCACACTTGATGACTGAGGAATGAGGAACCTCCAATTGTTGTATCTCCTCAAATCTGATGCCTACATTTTGAATAGTTTTATAGTGCACGTTTTTTTAGTGCCACCCACAAACTATTTACTGGGCATACAATAGGACCCCCGTATCCACTGATTCATTATCCACTGATTCAATTATCCATGGTTTCAGTTTCAGCACTGCTACCATAGAGTCTTCCTAGAAAAAGTGTGCTCTCTAGACATTTTCTAGGTCCTCCAAGCAACTCTATGGTATTTAAAACCAAAAGACCCATTATTTTCAATGGTGTTCACTGTTCTCCATGGTTTTCATTATCCACGGTGGGGCCTGGACCCAATCCCCCGCAGATATGGGAGTCCTACTGTTGTAAGTATGGGATAATTCTAGAAACAGTAACATCATTTTCACTCAATACCCATGCCAAATAACATCTAGCAGAGAGCTGGTCACAAGAAGTTGCAGTACCAAATCCTATGAAACTACTGCAAAACCTTATTAGTCTGGAATATCACTAAGCCAGGGGATCTTGTAGCACCTTTGAGACTAACTGAGAGAAAGAAGTTGTAGCATAAGCTTTTGTAGACTTGGTTTACTTCCTCAGATACATGGAGTAAACATCATTCCATGTACCCCAAGGTCATGGGTTCACTCCATGCATCTGAGGACGTAAACCAAGTCTACAAAAGCTTATGCTACAACTTCTTTCAGTCTCAAAGGTGCTACAAGATCTCCTCACTTACTGTAAAACCTGACATTTTAGATTTTAAAATTCCCAGATGGTTCTGCACCAGGTTACCTAAGGCAGAGGATCCTCCCCCCCGCCCAATATTGGAATTTAAGTTACTCTTGACATTTCCACAAACAAACAAAAACCACACCCACATTGTATGCATCTGGGATCAGATTGGTGGAACGATGTCATCTTTGCAACAGCAAGGATGTAGGGCTCAATTGATCAGTAATTCCTGACATCCCACCCCTCCTTTGTCTAACCAGTCAGATGAGCACATGTGTGGCAATACCTACTCATGATAAATAAGAACTCCCTTCGCATTAGAAGACTAGCACATCAGGGAACAGGTTTGTGGCCTTGTCTGCTTCCTGATGTACTATTCTTCCGTATGCTGGAAGTTAATGACATGGGCAGGAAGAAGAGTATGCTAACATGTGTTTACCCATTCTGTAGTCTTCTTTTTTTTAATAGGATTTTTATTCAAATTTAATACCTGCTAGATATACACAAAAAGGTTCTTGGTTACACACTATAATATTCCAGTATAACAATATTTACCCTCATTAATCATAAGTTTCTATACAGGCTCACCAAATGTATATCAATTTGTAGATTTTGTCTGTGCAGGTTGCCCCACCGTATCTGCCAAGGATGCATTCCTGGACTTAATATTTATAAATGAAACTGTGGATAATAGTGAACCCTATTAAAATAAAGCCCTTCCAGTACAAACATACCATAGAGTTGCATTGGAGGACCTAGTAATTCCTAGAGAGGACACCTCTGTAGGCATTTTCCAGCACAACTCATAGAATTGTAGAGTTGGAAGAAACCACAAAGGCCATCCTGTCCAACTCCTTGCCTTGTAGGAATACACGAAATGCTCCCAGCAGGTGGCCATCCAGCCTCTGTTTAAAAACCTCCAAAGAAGAAGACTCCACCGCACTCCCATGCAGTGCATTCCACTGCCGAACAGCTCTTACAGTCAGGAGGTTCTTCCTAATGTTTAGGTGGAACTTCTTTTCCTGTAGTTTGAGTCTATTACTCCGTGTCCTTGCCTCTGGAGCAGCAGAAAACAAGCTTGCTCCCTCTTCAATATGGCATCCTTTCAAGTATCTAAACATGGCTATCACGTCACCTCTTCACCTTCTCTTCTCCAGGCTAAACAGACCTTTCACCATTTTGGTCACCCTCCTCTGGACATGTTCCAGCTTGTCAATATCTTTCCTGAATTGTGGTGCCCAGAACTGGACACCATATTCCAGGTGACCAAAGCAAAATACTGTAGAGTGGTACTATTACATCCCTCAGTCTAGACACTATACTCCTATTGATGCAGCCTAGAAATGCATTGGGCTTTTTTAGTTGCCACATCACATTGTTGACTCATGTTCATCTTGTGGTCCACTAAGACTTCTAGATCCCTTTATCAACCATGTGTCACCCATTCTATATCTGCGCATGGTATGTGTCGCTATTTTTTCAGCTGCAGATACCTGAAACTACAGATTTTGGTTCCGCAGATAGGGGGGACAATCTGTACATCATTCTTTCAAATCTTGAAAGTGTTGTTAGATCTTCTACCCCTTCTCTTGGCTGAAGTGGTTGAGTTTTATTTGGGTTGTGTCATATGTTTCCCCCCCCCCCACATTTGTTTCATCTTTCTGAATGTGGACTGTCTTACTCTTTCAGGAAAAGATGACCTTTGAGGATGTGGCTGTGTATTTCACACGAGAAGAGTGGGACCTTTTGGATCCAAACCAGAGATCTTTATACAGAGAGGTTATGATGGAAAACTATGAGAGTGTTTCCTCTCTTGGTAAGGAACTTGCTTTCTTCTCAATCTACTGTATTGTCTTTCCCACTGAGATTCATGGCTTGGTCTCCCCAAGTCAGCTCCCCATGTCCAAAATCAAGATTTTCTGAATGGTTTATCAATTGTTTATCAAGTTGGTCAAGAAAGAAAGGAAGGAAAGAAAGAAAGAAAGAAAGAAAGAAAGAAGAAAGGAAGGAAGGAAGGAAGGAAGAAAGAAATGAAGAGAAGAGAGCAGGGTGAAAAAAGCAACAGAAGTATAGTAGCAGCAGAAAAACCCAAGGCAGAGAGCCTAATCACCTCAACTGATGATACAAACAATGAAGTGTTACTGAAACTGGTATGATATTTTGTCAAAAATGCAAATACAGAAGGAAAGAATAGTTTACCACAGATGCATAAACCACCAAAGACCATCACAAATAAATAGAGAAGAGAAAAGGATGTTAAAAACTATAACAACAATTCTAAATGAGATTTACAGCCAAGATGGATAACTAGGAATATAGAAATTCAGAACTAGATGGAATACCGTGACTCACAGCCCAAAAGAAAACATGCACAGAGAGATAGCAAAAGGAATATTACAAATATTGCAGAAATATCAAAATGCAAAGAGCATGTCCTCCAAACATAATGTACCAAAGTAAGTACAAATTTTTTAAAAAGGGCATGTCCAGACTGATTAAAAAGACCAGAACATCCCAGATTTTTTACTTGTTATTTCCTATTTTATTGTGGAGATCCATACATATTTTGTTCCTCCTAAAATATTTTCAGTCCACTTCTGGTACATCAGAGACGTTTTATACGAGCTCCCCATGTCAGTTTATTTTAACCGAATATAAAATTGGAAAGAACAGCAATAAAATCTAGGACTTTTCAATCAGTCTGGATGTGCCCATAGTCTATAAAAATAGGCCAAGATTTTACTGTTGGTAGCTCTCTGTGCATGTTTTCTTTTTGGTTGCAAGTTGTAATATCCCTCTGTTGTTGTTGGAGTTGACTTTGACTCATGGCGACTCCATGAATGAGACCCCTGCAAGACCCCCTCTCCTCAATTGCTCTGCTCAGGTCCTGTAGACTCAGGGCCGTGGCTTCCTTGATTGAGTCTATCCATCTGGTATGCAGCTTTCTTTTCTTTCTACCACACTCCACGTTTCCTAGCATTATTATCTTTTCTTGTGAGTCATGCCTTCTCATGATCCGGCCAAAGTACGACAGTCTCAGTTTAGTCATCTTGGCTTCCAGGGAGAGCTCAGGCTTGATTCTAGGACCCATTTATTGGTCTTTTCCATCTAGTTCTGTATTACATTCTTATTCATTTGTTATCCATGTTGTCTGTTTCCATAGGAGTAGAGTTAATGGCAGTTAATTAAGACAAAGCAATAATAATAATAATAATAATAATAATAATAAATTATTTATTTATAGCCCGCTCAATCACAAGGAATCCGGACGGGTTACAACAATAAAAACACATGGAACACAATAAAATTCAAAATTAGTCCCTTCCCAACCCCCCCCCGCAACCCAATACTAAAATTACAATTAAATAAACACAGTTTAAAAACAAAAATACAATTTTAAAAAGGGAGATAATTGGTGGACAGAGCGATGTAGATCACCTTGTGCGGGGAGAGGAGTTAAGTTGGGAAGGCCTGCTGGAAGAGATCTGTCTTAAGAGCCTTTTTAAAGGCTGTAAGAGTAGAGATGTGACGGATCTCCTCCGGCAGGTCATGCCACAGTTTTGGAGCAGCAGTGGAGAAGGCCCTCTGGTTCACCGATGTTCGCCTAGATTTTTTTGGCTGAAGTAGGTTCTTCCCCGAGGACCTTAGTGTGCAGGACGGACAATATGGAAGAAGATGATCCTTTAAGTATTCTGGTCCCGAACCATGTAGGGCTTTAAAGGTAATAACCAACACCTTGTACCTTGCCTGAAAACTAATTGGCAGCCAGTGAAGGGACTTCAGGACCAGTGTTATATGGTCATTATGGGAAATACCAGTAATCAACCTGGCTGCCATATTTTGTACAAGCTGAAGTTTCCGAACTTGGCACAAGGGCCATGGGGAATAAAATGTACAATACCTGGAGTTTAAAAGATAACAAAAGCTCCAGGCACCAATGAAGAGAAAAAGGTTAACACAGGGACTTAACTCTCCAACGTTTCAGAAATGAAACGGAGACATGTGCAGCCGAGCACCATCAGAGTGTGGTCAAAGTGGCAGAAGTTATTAATGAAGAGGAACACACAAGCTAGGAGAGACAGCAGCAGTTTGCTTTTTCCTGAGTCTCTTGGGAAGAGCAAGAATCCACTCCTCCTTTCCTCCTGCTGAGTTAATTAAGTACAAACTACTTTTACATTTTGAACTCAGTTTACAGGTATTGAAGCAAGCTGAGGACAAGGAGGGAAAGTGAGTGGAGGAGAGAGAAACTGGGACATTTTAAAAGCATCTGGGAAAGTGGGGTGGCAGTGGATTAATCAGAACTTTCCCTGCCAAACCAGGACAGTTGGAAGGTATGAAATCCCATTGTTAGTCTCAATTAGAGTAGATCCAATGACTCTAAAGAATTTATGTAAAGGTTGACTTGCCACTGAATAACTAGATTCAATGGTTTTACTCTATTTGGGGCTACCAATAAGATTTAGGCCATGCCAATGTTTCTTTTCTTTCAGGGACCTTTTGTAGTCCCTAAGGATTTTTACATGGCCTCCACTTCTTGATGCACCTTCTAAGAGTTGTTCGACAGTGGAACACGCTGCCTCGGAGTGTGGTAGAGTCTCCTTCTTTGTAGGTTTTTAAACAGAGGCTGGATGGCCATCTATCTGGAATGATTTGATTGTGTATTCCTGCATGGTAGGGGGCTGGACTAGATGGCTCTTCTGATCTCTTCCAATTCTACAATTCTATGATTCTTTCTCAGACTTAGAATTCAATCTTGTTTGTGCTTGTCTTTCTTCCCAACAGATAGCTGGAACGGAACAAACATATGTGCAAAGTGTTGGAGGTGCTTTTTTCATAGAACGGATCTTTCCAGATGCCAGAGAACCCACTCAGAAGAAGAAAGTTATACCAGGGAGAAGCCCTATAAATGCACCCTGTGTGGGGAATATTTTGACCAAAAGATGTTGCTTCACAACAGGGTCCACCACGGAAAGGATCCCTTTGCATGTGGACTGCCTGGGAAATGTTTTGACTGCAAGTTGCATCTTGTGACCCACCAAGAGGGCGACACAGGAGAGAAATCAGACAAAGGCCAGGAATGCTGGAATGGTTTTGCTCAGAATCCATGCATTGGGAGCAGCCAGACAGTTCACACAAGGGAGAAGCTCCACAGATGTCTGTTGTGTGGAAAATCTTTTGTTCACAAGTCAGACCTTGCAAAGCATCATAGAATCCACACCGGAGAGAAGCCATACAAATGCCAGGAGTGTGGGAAATGTTTTGCTTGCAGTTCACAGATTGTCAGTCACCAACGAATCCACACAGGAGAGAAACCATACAAGTGCCAGGAATGTGGGAAGTGTTTTACTCAGAATTCAACACTTCTGATCCACCAGAGAGTCCACACAGGAGAGAGGCCATATAAATGCCTGGAATGTGGGAGGTGTTTTGCTCAGAACTCACACCTTATGGTGCATCGGAGAATTCACTCAGGAGAGAAACCGTACAAGTGCCAGGAATGTGGGAAATGTTTTGCTCATACATCAGACCTTTCAACACATCAGAGAGTCCACACAGGAGAGAAACCATACAAATGCCAGGAGTGTGGAAAATGTTTTCCTCAGACATCAGATCTTGCGACACATCAAAGAGTCCACACAGGAGAGAAACCATATAAATGTCAAGAATGTGGAAAATGTTTTACTCAAAATTCAGCCCTTGTGGTCCACCAGAGAATACACACAGGAGAGAAACCATACAAATGCCAAGAGTGTGGGAAAAGTTTTGCTCAGAATTCACACCTTGTCAGCCACCAAACAGTCCACACAGGGGAAAAACCATATGAATGCCAGGAGTGTGGGAAATGTTTTGCTCACACCTCAGACCTTGTGACACATCAGAGATTCCACACAGGAGAGAAGCCATACAAATGCCAAGAGTGTGGGAAATGTTTTACTCAGAATTCATCCCTTCTGGTCCACCAGAGAGTCCATACGGGAGAGAAACCATACAAGTGCCAAGATTGTGGCAAATGTTTTTCTCAGAATTCACACCTTGTAAGTCATCAGACGGTCCACACTGGAAAGAAACCATACAAATGCCAAGAGTGTGGGAAATGTTTTGCTTGCAGCTCACGCCTTGTGAATCACCAGGGACGCCACACTGGAGAAAAAGCATACAAATGCCAGGTGTGTGGGAAATATTTCACTCAGAAGTCAGACCTTGCAAGGCATCAGAGCTCACACAAGAAAACAATGATAAAAATGCCAGAAGTGTTGGAAATATTTTGCTCCCAAGTCACATCTTAAGAGACATCAGAGGAATCATACCGGAGAGTAATCCTGTTCTTGTGCAGTGTGAAAAAATGTTTTGGTCACCACTTATGTCTGAAAATGTACCAGCAAATCTACATAGGAGAGAAATCTTATCAGTGCTCTGAGTTAGGGAGGTGCTTTTTCAACCAATCACATTTAATAAACCACCCAAATGTCATACTGGAACATACAGAGTGTGAGAAACGTTCTTGTTACAAATGGGCAACTTTTTGAAAACATCAGAACTTCCCTATAAGAGGGATACCATTTTAGGATTATGACTAAGTTCTGGCAACTTGCAGCTGAGCAACTCATGTGAAGAAAAATATAGAACTGAAACAGATCCCAAGAGTGACTTAGGGTGCATCTACACTGTAGAAATAACGCAGTTTGATACCACTTTAAGTGCTGTAGCTCCATCATGTGGAATCCAGGGATCTGTAATTTTACAAGGTCTTTAGCCTTTTCTGTCAGAGTACTGGTTCCTCACCAAACTACAAGTCCCAAGATTATGTAGTATGGAGCCATGGCAGTTTGAAGTGTTGTCAAACTGCATTATTTCTACAGTGTACATGTAGCCCAACTCCCTCAGTGCAAGGATCCACAGGTAAAGCATACCCGTAAGGTGGCCATTCAGCTCTGTCTGCCCTTGAACAACTCAAAATGAGGGAAGCTTTTTCTTTCCTAATTAGTAAAATATTCTCCTGAGTAAAGAGGTAAAAGTTCTAGAAATTTTGATACTATGGAAAAATACCATTTTCCCTATTCACCCCCAGAAAAAAATGGACATTTTTCAAAAAAACTGAAAGAAATTGACACCCATTACAAATTGAAAGTCACTTTTTTTTAACTTAAGGAACATAAAATGTAATGTATAATTTTGGTTGGCATAAAATTGCCATGTTTGATATATCATGTTTATCAATTACCGTTTTAAAGGACTACAGTTGTCCCTTCATATTCGCTGGAGTTTTTTCCAGGACCCCCCGTGGATACCAAACTCCGTGAATACTCAAGTCCCATTATATGCAATGGCGTAGCAAAATGGTGTCCCTTATATAAGATGGCAAAATCAAGGTTTGCTTTTTGGATTATTATTTTTTAAGAATATTTTCAAGCTGTGCATACTTAAATCCGTGGATACCAAATCTGTGGATACAGAGGGACAACTGTAGTTTGTTTGGATGTTAATTACAAATTTGATTTCCTCGTTAAAATTCCTTTTTTTCCCTTTCCCTTTCCTTTTAATTTTTGTTTTTGTTGTTGTTCTTGTTACAAATGGAGCTACAAAGTCCTTTGGTTTTGTTCTTTTACTAAGAGCAGGAGAAAAGCAAGAAAAACAAAAGGAAATCAATATTGGTAAAACTCCTCCATAGTGCCAAGCAGATATAAGGCACTCATTCCCATGAAAAACCTATACATATAATTCTCTTGGGTATGTTGCCATTTCCAATGTGCTGATTGGCTGCTTAGGGAACTGGCCAATCAATCACAGGTCTGTTGGACAGCCAATCAGCACAGTGGGGGCAGGACCATGTAATATCCAAACATGGCCACCAGAGAGGGAGAGGGAGTACCGTGGGGGTGGATGTGGTGTGCGCTGGAGTGCAGGGGGTAGGGGCCAAGGGGCAGAAAGAGCAGAGGGGTGGCAGGGGGGGCAGAACCAGCAGGAGGGCAGAAACAGCGGAGGGGGCGGCAGGAAGCAGAACAAGTGGAGGGGGAGCAGAAAGCAGAGGGGGCAGCAGGGGGGCAGAAGGGGTGGAGGGGGCAGAAAGTGGGGTGGTGGACAAAACCAGTGGAGGGGTAGAAAGAGCAGAGGGGGCAGAAAGAGCAGAGGGAGCAGCAGGGGGTAGAGCAAGCGGGGGGCAGAAAAAGCAGAAGGGCGGTAGGGGGCAGAACAAGCGGAGGTGGGCAGAAAGCAGAGGGGGCAGCAGGGGGACAGAACAAATGGAGGGGACAAAGAGTGGAGGGGACATCAGGGGCAGAACAAGCAGAGGGGGCATAAAGCAGAGGGGGGCTGCAGGGGGCAGAACAAGCAGAGGGGGCAGAAAGAGTGGAGGGGGCAGCAGGGGCAGAACAAGCAGAGGGGGCAGCAGGGGGCAGAACAAGAGGAAGGGGCAGAAAGAGAAGGGGGCAGCAGGGGGCAGAACCAGCAGAGGGGGGCAGAAAGAGGGAAGGGGACGGCAGGGGGCAAGGCAAGCGTGGGGGGGCGAAAGAGCAGAGGAGGTGGCAGAGGGGCAGAACAAGCGGAGGGGGAGGCAGGGGGCAGAACAAGTGGAGAGGGGCAGAAAGAGGGGAGACCTGAGACCTACTTGTTGAGTATTTTTGAAGATGAACTGGAAAAAAAATACTATTCTATATGGTAGTAACTAGTAGAATAGTTCACACCCATTATTGGAAATCTGATTTCATGCCAACAATAGAAGAATGGTCAGTTAAATTAATAGAAATGGCTAACTTAAACAACTTGACTCAAATAATAAAAGATGAAAATGTAAACTCTCTTGAAGAAGATGGGAAATGTTAAAATCAAACCTCAAAGATATTGGGGGTGACTAGGCCAATTTGGGATTTTTTCGTTGATTAATACAGTACATAAAATCTACTTAGTCCCAAAACTCTGCTCTAGATTAGCAATAGTAAAATACTGTTTGTTATAATTAATTGGCCCTTGTGGTCTCTTCCAACTCTACAATTCTATTATTCTATATCGCGATTTCCTGTGTGGCAGGGGGTTGGACTGGATGGCCCTTGTGGTCTTCCAATTCTACAATTCTATGATTCTAATAGATACAGTTGTCCCTCCGTATCCACAGATGTGGTATCCACGGATTTAAGTATTCACGCCTTCTTTAAAAAATAATAATCCAAAAAGCAAAGCTTGATTTTGCCATCTTAAATAAGGGACATCATTTTGCTATGCCATTGCATATCATGGGACTTGAGCATTCACAGATTTTGGTATCCACGGGGGGTCCTGGAACCAAACCCCAGCGAATATGAAGGGACAACTGTGATTTGAGAGAACATAAAGTCTTGTGTGATAACTTAAAGGAAAGTAATGAATTAAGAGGGACTGTAGTATGGAAGAAGAGGTTATCAATTATGCCTAATTTCTCTCTCTGGCTTGTCTTCACAAACGAAGATTCAGGAAGGACTCATCCCGTGCTTTCTGCAAGCGCGCTGATGACTAAAAAGGCCAATCTGAGATAAACAACTCCGATTGCAGAAATCACAGCAGAAGGTCTCCTTGGGTGATGTTTCTGGGTTGTGATTCTTTCTGTGTTGTCGTTTCTCTTCAAGACTTGTTTGGCGTGAGTTCTCAAATAAGGCTGCAGCATTGTGGATAGTGTGTCTCCATGCCTCCCAATGTGAGGCCAGGGTGGACCATTGTTGGTGATCAATTTGGCCGAGTCTGAGATGTTGTTTCAGGGAGTCTTTGTATCGCTTTTTTGGAGAGCCCCTCTTACGCTGACCCTTGGCAAGTTCACCGTAGAGTAGTATTTTTGGGAGGCGACAGTCCTCCATCCTAGAAACGTGCCCTGCCCAGAGCAGTTGTGTTTTCAGTCTCATGGCCTCAGTGCTGGTGATCCCTGCTTGCTCAAGGACAGCAACATTCGTCACATAGTCAGTCCAATGTATATTTAGGATTGTGCGTAAACAGCGCTGATGGAAGCGTTCGAGGAGTCGTAAGTGTTGGCGATAGGTGACTCATGTTTCAGACCCGTAAAGGAGAATAGACAATACAATGGCTCTATACACACTGATTTTTGTGCTTTGCCTCAGGTGTTTATTACTCCAGACTCTTTTGTAAAGTCTTCCAAATGCGCTATATGCCTTTGCTAATCTGTGATCGATCTCTTTGTCAATCTTGGCATCTGAGGAGATGATGCTTCCTAAATATATACTGTAATATTTTTAGTCATCAGCGTGGAATGAGTCCTTCCTGAATCTTTGTTTGCAAAGAAAAGCCAGAGAGAATGTATAAATGTGTGCAGTGGATGGTTATTGAATGATAAACTATTTTTTCCCTCTTTGCTTTCTGTTGTTAATATCAAAAACTGGTGCAATAAGAAATACATATAAAAAAATAAAATAAAGGGGCCCTAAGTAAAGAAAAGGTGAAGAGCCACTGCCCTAGAGGAGAGCTCTCCCTGGCAAATCCAGGCTTGCAGACTAGAAAGGTCTGAGGAGTTCCGCCAGGAGCCTGGCTTGGCTTCAGTCACACGACGGGAAGTCGCGCGCCTGCTCTTCGCTGACAGCGGTGCAACAGTAAAAGGGGTCCTCCGAAAACATAAACCCTTGTGTTTTTTGCTTTAATTAAAACAACAACAACCGAGAAAACAAAGTAAGGAAGCAGGTAGTCCTGGTGAGGATGACTAGGGTTGGGTCGGGGTGGGATGGGAGTAGTCTGGCTGGTAGAATAGGGAGGGGGTGGGAGGGCAGTCGAGCGATTTCTGGACCCCCAGAAGCCCCTGCCGGGAGAGGGCTGGTCAGAAAGAGGGGAGCAGATTCGTGTGGTTTTTTTTTTCCAGAGCGACTCCCCAGAAAGGATGTGTTTCCCCCACGTGAACGTTCACACGTGTCTCTTGTCCCGCATGCCAGGGGGTTGGACTAGATGGCCCTTGTGGGGTCTTCCAACTCTTAAGATTCTATGAGTCGCCCCTAGTTTAGGGTTGCCAGACTGAACCCTGAGGAGGGGGCTCCTGCCCCTTGAATGGTGGGCAAGAGAGGAACAGATAGCAAAGGAGGGGTGGCTGGCTGGTCATGCAACCAGGTCACAAGCAAGACTTGCTGAAATGTCTTCATCCACACAACCATTAAGCCAGGCAAGCGTGGAAGACTAGGGGGGCTGCATTAGGCCTCCAGGAGACATTGGAGGGTTACACCCTCCCCATCGCAGCTGCTCCTTCAATTATTATTATTATTGCTCCCAAATGCCTCCCAGTACCCTCTAGGGGGCATGGAGGCATATTTGGGGGCCCCTCATGGCTCCCTGGAGGGCCTTTAGAGCAGCCTTTCTCAACCTTTTTACCCCTGTGGAACTCTTGAAACAATTTTCAAGTCTCCAGGAACTCCTGCCTCAACAGTATTCTATCTACAGCTCAAAAAAAAAATGTTTATTTTTTTTTCAGTCTCAGTATCTCCTATCTTAGTATAAAGGTGTAAATATAATGTTCATTGGAAAAGCAAAAAGAATGATTATAGTGTGTTTAGATTAAGAGGAAAAATGTATTAGTGTTAGGATATATTTGTATTAGTAAGAAAAGAGGGGGATTTTTTTTATTTTATTTTATTATTTTATTTTTTTGCGTTATTGTTACAGCCTTTTGCGGCCGGGTGTATTTTTCAGTAGACTGGTCTTATTTCAATTTTAAAAAAAGTTACTAATCCCCCCCCCAAAAAAATCGTAGCAACCTGTTATATAACTCTAGGGTTCCAGGGAACCCTGGTTGAGAAACCCTGATTTAGAGGGAATTTCTTTTTTGGAAAATTTTGCAAACTTTGCTTTTGACCCCTGGAAGTACAGGGAAGGTCTCCAAACATGGTGAAAACACCCTCTGCATCCCTTACCAATTTTGGGGGAGATTTCAGAGCAAAAAATGGAGAGATTTTGGAGAGAATTTCTTTTGCACTTTTTGACTCCTGGGAGATGTACAAAAACAGCCCTGTAGACCCACAGGCCACACTTTACTCATCCCTCCATTAAAGGTGTTGGAGCCCTCTCCAGTTTTTTCTCTGGCAACCCTAAATTTAACAGACTCTGAGGGTGTTTTAAAATGGATTCTCGTTTTATCCACGTGTGGGAAGGGATAGCTCTGTTCTGTTTTGGAGGGTTGGGGTTGTTGCTTCTTGTCTTGGTGAATGAAACCATTAATTCATTATTTGCATGTGGTCGTAAAATGTTGCTCCTTGATTTGAAGCTCAGTGGTGCCTGCTCCCATGTCAGCATCGTAGGATTGCTCATGGGGGTGGTGTAAGGCAGTGGTTCTCTGACTCAGGTCCTCCAGATGTTTCAGACTTCAACTTCAGGAAGTCTGTCAGTTTGGCCAACGTTCAGGAATTCTGGGGGCTGAAGACCCAAACATCTGGAGATGTTGACAAACACTGTTGCAAAGGTCAGAAAACAAACAAACAAACCAACAACTCTCATTCTTGGCTTTATCACATTTCTCCAAATCCCACCAGCATTCTCATTACATCCTTTCTACATGATGCTCCCCTCGCCCTTTCTTGTTTGGAAATTCCATATACAGTTTTCCCAACCTAAAGATGTTGTACTAAAATGAAGCAGTCTTGTGGCATCTTTAAGACTAATTAATGTATATATAGGCATAAGCTATGGGCTGCAGTCAAGAAAGTTTATGATTAGTTAGTCTTAAGGGCACCACAAGACTCCTTCCTCCTTTTTACTGAAACAAATGAACACAGTGATTACCCTCAAGATTTTTCTACCTGTTTCCCCATTGACTGAAGTGTATTTGTGCATATTTTCCAACGGTACATTTCTGTCTTCCTACCGAAGTGAATGGCTGCAGGCTCAGGAGGTAGGATTGGGAATGAGGGAGGGTTTGCAGACTCTGTATATTCTGCCTCTCGTGTTTTTGTTTGTGGCCTCTGAGTGAAGGGATTTCCTCAAGGCTCTAGTTTTGAGTTTTGTCATATGCTCGCCTTTCCTTCTGGGAAAAGAGTTGATTGTTAGCTGGAACCATCCCTATTTCCTCTGTTTCATACTGTATAATAATTTGTAACTCTGCAATGTCTTGGCTTTCCATTGCTTTGGTAGCACAGCCAGTTCAGGGTGCCTTTGCCCTGAGAGAAAAGAGGAAAGAGTTCCTTTGATGCCATTTGTAGCTTTGTTGAAGCACAGGTCAAAAATGGACAAGCAAGACTCAGCTGGCTGTGAAGAAGGAAGGGGCCCTGATGCCATCAATGCTGTGAGCAATGGGGAATTCTGGGAAAGAAAGGTGCCGAAGTTCCTGCAGGGAGACATTGCAAGCTCAGATATACAGCGCCAGCACTTCAGGAAGTTCTCCTATGCTGAGGCTGAAGGCCCCCGAGAGATTTGCTGCCGACTCCACAGTCTCTGCTGTCAGTGGCTGAAGCCAGAGAGATGCACAAAAAAACAGATCTTGGATCTGGTGATCCTGGAACAATTCCTGACCATTTTGCCCTCAGAGATGTCAATCTGGGTGAGAGAGTGTGGTGCAGAGACCAGTTCCCAGGCAGTTGCCCTGGCAGAAGGCTTCCTCCTGAGTCAGGCAGAGGTGAAGAAGCAAGAAGACCAGCAGGTGAGAGCATTTCATCCTGGTTGTTCTGAGGCAGAGGCCACTCTGCCCCTTTTTTTGCTCCCCTCTCCCCTTGCAGCTGCTGCCTAATTGGTTGTTGTTCTGCCATAATTTGTCTCCTCCCAAATTGTCTTGCATAGCAAGGGCTGTGTCCCTTGGTTTAAAGTGGAATCACAGACTCATGCTGCTGCCACACTGCAGAAATAATCCACTTTGACACCACTTTAACTGCCATGGCGCAGTGCTATGGAATTCTGGGATTTATAGTTTGGTGAGATATTTTGCTTTCTCTGTCAGAGAGCTCTGGTGCCACAACAAACTACAACTCCCAGGATTCCATCAGATGTAGCCATGATAGTTTAAGCATTCTCAAATTGCATTATTTCTGTAGTGTGTCAGCAGCCTCAGAAACCTTTCTCAGGTTGCTGGGTGAGGTAAGAGACCTTGCTGCTATCCCTTGAATAGTTGTGCAGAAGAGGGAATTTTACCAGGTCTTCGTTCTAGCCTGGTTGCCTGACAAGCAACCCTTGCTGAAATTCCTTCTTCTGTGCAACCTGTTCCTTTTTTCACCTGACAACTGTAAACCTTTCGGAAGCATCATTCTGTTCAAAAGCAAGATGAGCACCTCTCTGTGTCCCATGTTTTCAAAGGATATTGCAGGGTTTATTGCTGCCGCTGCCACAAAGCCAAATTCGGCAGTGTGACGGCTGCAGTGGCAGGATATGGCCTCCAGTGGATTCAGGACTGGGTTCTCCCTACATCCACAGATGTTATCCCACTCTGCTCCAAAATGTGAAAACATCTCTGAGTGAAATGTCACTGTGAAGAGCCACCTTGCAATTATGTGGCTGAGATGCTTTGGGATAAATGGGTGTGAAGCAGTGCTTGGAAGGACAGAGGGCAGCCAATCCCGGCACAGAATGCTGTGATGGGAGGGCGGGGCCTCTGTGAGTGACAGAGTCTGGGAGGAGAATGTCAGTTGAGAGTTGTGAGTTGAAAGACAGTTGGATGAGTCAGGTGTGAGAGTCAGTGGGGAGTGAATGTATACTGGGTGTATGAATTGAGGCAAGGTCTGATACCATTTGTTTGGAATATTAATATATAGTTCACATCAAATCCTGGAAGTTGTTAAAGCTTGGTTATAAAAAGTAATCTGAACTGGTTTGTTAAATTGTTCACATTGACTCAGACTGGCTTTATTCACCCTGGCATAAGGGCTGGTCATGCTTTCCATCAGAAGAAACACTTTTAGCCAGACATGTCCACACAGAGGTCACCTAGAGACCCAGGACCCAATTCTAGAAGGGGATTTAAAAGGGGGACTATAGGGCAAGGTAAAGTGACCAGCAACTAGGCCTAGGAACTGCGGGGCCAGCCTGGTATGTCAAACATCACAGTCATGATTTCTCACTCTCTACCAATTTCCCCATGCTTTCCTTTAAGACATCAAAGGCCAAATGTGTCATATCCCCCAAGTCCCCACTCCGTCCACCAAAACATTTACCTATCTATTGTTCTTTCACTTTCCACGATTTGGATCCTTACAGCTGTTTCAGGTCAAAAATCTGTCCACAGAAGTCCAATCTGATTTCACTGTAGCAGAGAAAGTTCCATTGGATACTGGCTACAGGCCCTGGCGAAGGGAGATTGGGCAGGATGGTGAGGCGGATGCCACCTTGCAAGGTAAGGTTTAACATCAAGATGGGAGCCCATTTCTGCTTGGTATCCATCTTCTGAGGTATGAAAAAGACCAGATGGGTGCTGTTGTGTTCCCCTGAGACCTTTGCTGTTAAGGTTTGGGAGGAAGAAAGGGAGACGCTTGGCTTCATCCCTTTCCACCATCCAAAACTGATTTTTATTTTTTCAGCCGATGAAGAACAGATACACGGAAGGCAGCTCTTTCATGTGGTCAAGAGGCCAAATGAAGAGAGATGCCTTTTCATCCAAGTGATACAAAGAAGGGGTATAACATCCAAAGTACAAATTTAGGACAAGACAGATCCTGACACACATCAGGGCAAAATGAGAATTCACCTAAGAATTCTGGCCCATAAAATTTCCTTTCAATTCTCACATTTCTGGCATTGGAGAAAGAGAAAGAGACATTGAAAATCATTCTCACCTAGACTTCTTTTGTTTGTTTCCCCCAAATTAACTTTGCCTGCTTCTTTTCTTTGGAGGCCATCAATTGCTCAACTGAAGTTTTAAATTGCCATGCTAGAAATGTGGGAACTGATGGAAAATTTCATTTTGAGAGGCAGAATTCTTTGCAATGCCCTCATTTTGCCCCCTCCTCATAGCTACACCCCTGCCTTTCCCACATGATGGTTTATTTTATTTACAGTACAACTCCCATATCTGCGGGACCAGTACCCACAGTTTCATTTACCTGCGTCTTACAAAATATGTCCTCTCTCAGCATTTTCTAGGTCCTACAGCACAGTTCTATGGTATGCTTCCGCTGGGCATTGATAATAGAGTTGTGCTGGAGGACAAAGAAAATGCCTAGAGATGTGTCCCGTAGAGACATTTTCTAGGCCCTTCATCATGATTCTATGATATGCTTCTTCCAAGATCTCATGGCTGCTCTACTTCTCACATCATACAATAACTCTGGGGCTGACAGAGAGGAACTGGTTTGAGGTCATCCAGCCAGTTTCACGTCTCAGTGAGGATCTGTATCTTCCAAATTACACCCTAACAGTCCAACTACTACATCACACTGTCTTACATTGCAGTCTTGGGGACTTTACTGGGCTGAGTCCAGGAGTGTTCAAAGGGCTTATTTCCTAGTACAGGTTGAGTTTCCCTTGTCCGAAATGCTTGGGAACAGAGGCATTTTGGAATTTTTCAGATTTTGGAATACAGGTTAACCCCTGTATCTATGGGAACAGTATTCACTTATTCACATCCAAAAAATATGTCCTCTCTAGGCATTTTCTAGGTCCTCTAGCGAGATTCTATGATATGTTCCTGCTGGAAGTTGGGCCGGAAGTCAGTCATTTCAATAAGGTTCACTATTATCCATGGTTTCATATATCCATGGTAAGTCTGGGAATTTATCCCCCACAGATATGGAGGAGACATCCCTGTACAGTAGGACCCCCGTATCTTCAGGGGATTGATTCCAGGGGGACCTGTAGATAATGCAATCAGCAGATAATAGCGAATGTCCCCCCCTCCCCGTCGCCATTGCCACCATGAGAGCCATTTGGGGGGGTGAAGGAAGAAGGGAGGCAAGATCTCTCCTCCCTTCACGCCCCCCCCCATTTCCATTGCTGCCACGGGAGCCATTCCAGAGGGAGAAGGGAGATGAGATCTCTCTCCTCCTCCCCTCCCTTAGCCCCCTGTCACCACTGCCGCCATGGGAGCCATCCTGGGAGGTGAAGTGAGGCGAGATCTCTCCTCCTCCCCTCCCTCCCTTATCCACCCCCGCTGCTGTCACCAACCACAGATAATTGAATTGGTGGGTGGCAAATCAGTGGATACGGGGGTGCTACTGTACTTGCATAAACATAATGAGATATCTTGGAGATGTGGCCCACATCTAAACATGAAATTCATTCATGTTTCATATACACCTAGCCTGGAGGTAATTTTATACACAATATTTTAAATAATTTTGTGCATGAAACAAAGTTTGCATACCTTGAACCATCAGAAAGCACAGGTGTCACTATCTCAGCCACCCATGTGGACGATTTTGGAATATTTCAGAATTCCGGACAAAGGAGACTCAACCTGTAAGTGTTTTTAGAACTGCTGTCTTAACCTCTGGGACAAGTATATATATAACTGGCTTTCCCCTACCTTGGTCTCTCACACAGGAACTGGAATGATACCAGCAGCAAGGGCACAGCCATGTCTTTTCTCTTGTGATGGAGTTGAACCAGATCAGGTAAGAAGACAGATCACTGGGAAGATAGCCAGGGAGCTGCCTGGGTGCCCCTATTTCCGAGTCGCGCTGCCGATAGGGATGGCTGAGAATTTGGCTTCCCTTCACTTATTTTATAACGTTCATGCATTTCTTTATATGTTGAATAAGAAAAATAACCTGACATTCTACAAATGAGGATCTGAAAAAAAACAAACAGGCAGGTTTATCCATTCAACCAGACCAGGGACTTTCAATGTTTAAATTCTTAAAAGCTAGATTTTTTTATATTCTTTGTGTATTAAATGTTATTGGTCCTCAATTGCCGTCTCTTTTTCTTTCCCTGTGAGAGGCTCCTCATATGTAATACCTGTATAGCATCCAGGTGTAACACAATCCTCTACATGGTAGGAATAGAAGTATAGTACTTTCTTGATTTGGCCAGAAGAAACGGTGGGGGGTGGGGTTGTTTCAACTCATTTCTGAAGAACTGGGCTAATTCCTCCAAATTTCTTCCTATTTGGGACTGAAAGGATGTGGCCTTTAAAAAGTTCAAAAAGGTCAAAATCCAAAGTTCAAATAAGAAGGCAGATGGATTTTCCCACTCCTCTTCGCGGGGCTTGAACAATGCTCTCACCCCCTCTATTTTCCTCTGGCAAAGCAAAGAGCATAAGAAAGCCTTGATGGGTCCAACCAAAGGCTCATCTAGTCCAGCATCCTTGCTCCTACAGTGGCTCACTAGTAGACTCTAGGGGCTTGTCTATGCAGTGGAAAACCATACCCCTCCCTGAATCTGGTGCAGTAAGGCCACACGAGGTACTACCTTATCTCTGAATCTAGTGCAGTACAGCCACATGACATACAACCCTATCTGCACCAAACTCAGGATATTACCACCTTAACCCGGGTTTTAAAAACTCACAGTATGCTGAAGTTTGCTGGAAACTCTGGTGTTTCCTGTAGTCAGAACAATGAATTTGCCTTGGATTGGGGGGTAGAATCATAGAGGGAACAAGGCAAACAGCGCAAGGA
Source organism: Gambelia wislizenii (assembly GCA_030847615.1). Classification (NCBI taxonomy): domain Eukaryota; kingdom Metazoa; phylum Chordata; class Lepidosauria; order Squamata; family Crotaphytidae; genus Gambelia; species Gambelia wislizenii. The sequence goes on from JAUMIR010000002.1 coordinate 26,383,781, forward strand.
CCCAACAATGGGAGGCAAAAAAAACTTGCACAGGAAGCAAGTAAAGGGAACACATGGTCTCAGATGTCTCTACACTAATGCACAGAGCATGGGAAATAAACAAGATGAACTTGAACTCCTAGTACTACAAAACAAATATGATATAATAGGCATTACTGAAACCTGGTGGGATGAGTCTCATGATTGGAATGTAGGAATAGAGGGGTATAACCTTTATAGGAGAAACAGGCCAAACAGGAAAGGAGAAGGAATAGCATTATATGTCAGGGATATTTACACCAGTGAAGTGATCCACGACATCAATACTGGAAGCCAGGTGGAGAGTGTCTGGATAAAAATTAAAGGGGAGGGAAACAACAGGGATGTTATTGTGGGACTCTACTACAGACCCCCAAATCAGACGGAGGAATTGGATGTTGCCTTTCTAGAACAGATGAACACACATGCAGAAAGGAGAGATGTAGTAGTGATGGGGGACTTCAACTATCCTGATATTTGCTGGCAATCTAACTCAGCCAAAACTACAAGGTCTAGCAAATTCCTTACATGCCTGGAAGACAATTTCATAGAATCATAGAATCGCAGAGTTGGAAGAGACCACGAGGGCCATCCAGTCCAACCCTCCTACCACGCAGGAAATCTTGATCAAAGCATCCCTGACAGATGGCCATCCAGCCTCTGTTTAAAGACCTCCAAGGAAGGAGACCCCACCACGCTCCGAGGGAGTGTGTTCCACTGCCTAACAGCTCTTACTGTCAAAAAGTTCCTCCTCATGTTGAGGTGGAATCTCTGTTGCTGGAGCTTGCACCCATTGCTCCGTGTTCCAGTCTCTGGAGCAGCAGAAAACAAGCTTGCTCCATCCTCAATGTGACATCCCTTCAAATACTTAAACAGGGCTATCATATCGCCTCTTAACCATCTTTTTTCCAGGCTAAACATACCCAGCTCCCTAAGTCTCTCCTCATAAGGCATGGTTTCCAGACCTTTCACCATTTTAGTTGCCCTTCTCTGGACACGCTCCAATTTGTCAATATCCTTTTTGAATTGTGGTGCCCAGAACTGGACACAGTATTCTAAGTGAGGTCTGACCAAGGCAGAATAGAGTGGCACTATTACTTCCCTTGATCTAGACACTATACTTCTATTGATACAGCCCAAAATCGCATTGGCCTTTTTAGCTGCCGCATCACACTGTTGGCTCATGTTCAACTTGTGGTCTACTAGGACTCCTAGATCCCTTTCGCACGTAGTCTCATTCAGCCAGGTCTCTCCCATCCTATATTTATGCATTTCATTTTTCCGCCCTAAATGCAGTACTTTACATTTCTCTGTATTGAATTTCATTTTGTTAGCTTTGGCCCAGCTCTCCAGTCTATCCAGGTCATTCTGAATTTTGATCCTGTCCTCTAGGGTATTAGCTACTCCTCCCAATTTGGTGTCATCTGCAAATTTAATAAGTATGCCCCTAATTCCTTCATCCAAGTCATTGGTGGGTTGGACAGATCTCTACCTGGCAGGTGTCGCGATTTCTCTCAGTGTCTGGGCCATTTTCCGGCCTGGCACAATGAAGAAAGGTTTTTCCCTCCTTGGTGTTGCGCTGCTGGCACACAGTCGCTTGCTCTGAAGCAAACAAGGCACCCAGCCATATGATCTGGGCACCTCTGCCTCAGAACAAGTGACTGTGTGCCAGTGGTGGTGGTGCCAAGGAGGGAAAAACCTTTCTGTCACCATTCCTGGCTGGGCACTGGCTCAGAAATCCAGGGAAGTGGTAGTGCCTGCCAAACAGCAGTATATCTTGGCCCTGCCAAGTTACTGATGAAGAATGGCAGCAGCGGCAGACCCAAGCAATATACAGATGTGGGGACATGTGTAGACAATCTACCCAATGTCCCTGTGGAGTGGCAGGTAGCAGGGCAGCTCCAGGGCAGGAGTCCATTTGAACTTTTGCCCCTAGTGTCGACAAGCACAAGGAAGCCTACCAGCTGGGCTTGAGAACCATATCCCTCTCCCACTGCTTGTCTTTGTGTTCAGAAACATGATTCCTGTGTTTTTGGACCTGGGAGTAGCAGTGTGATGCAGCAGCTAAAAATGCGATTCTAGGCTACATTAATAGGAGTATAGTGTCTAGTTCAAGGGAAGTAATAGTGCCACTCTATTCTGCTTTAGACAAACCTCACCTGGAATACTGTGTCCAGTTCTGGGCACTACAATTCAAGAAGGATATTGAGAAGCTAGAATGTGTCCAGAGGAGGGCGACCAAAATGGTAAAAGGTCTGAAAGCCATGCCCTATGAGGAGCGGTTTAGGGAGCTGGGTATGTTTAGTCTAGGGAAGAGAAGGTTAAGAGGTAACGTGATAGCCATGTTTAAATATCTGAAGGGAGGTCATACTGAAGATGGGGCAAGCTAGGATACAAACTACAGGGAAAGAGTTTCCACCTAAACATTAGGAAGAACTTCCTGACAGTAAGAGCTGTTCAGAAGTGGAATACACTGCCTCAGAGTGTGGTGGAGTCTCCTTCTTTGGAGGTTTTTAAACAGAGGCTGGATGGCCATCTGTCGGGAATGATTTGATTGTGTATTCCTGCAGGGCAGAATGGGGTTGGACTGGATGGCCCTTGTGGTCTATGATTCTATGAACATAACTAGTAGCAAGAGCGCCTGCATTTCTATTCTGCTTTTCAGTGCAAAGCACTCCCTAAGTGATTTACAATGTTAGCTAATTGCCTCCAACAAGCTGGGTACTCATTTTACTGACCTCGGAAGGATGGAAGGCTGACTCAGCCTGGAGCCCTGCAGGATCGAACTCACAACGTTGTAGCTGCAGTACCAGCATTTAACCACTGGGCCACCAGGGCAAGTTGAATGACTAGTAGCCATTTCTGACTTAGATGACTAGTAGCTATTTCAAACCTTGTGGATTTCATTCATAATTTCTAAGTGCTACAGCACAATATGCATCTACCTCACCTTAACTAGCCTGTGGATTGTCTCAGGAGATAATCCTGGGGTTAGCTTTGAGCAGAACGTGTTTTCTTTTTCTCACCCAGGATCCTGTGACCTTTGAGGAGGTGGCTGTGTGTTTCTCCGAGGAGGAGTGGGCCCTACTGGATCCTAATCAGAGAGCCCTGCATGGGGAGATCATGGAGGAGACCCGTGGGATCATCACCTCTCTTGGTAAGGCTCTTTTGTTTCACAGGCTGATGAGAATATCTATTTAGGAATGCAGTAATCATTATTAAAACAAATGCAAACAATACAGCTTCTGACTTGGGGCCACGTCCCAGTTCCCACCAGCCACTGTGAGACCCTGAAAGCAAACTGGGGAACCTTTGGTGCTCCCCATGTTCTCAAACTCCTATCAACATCAGTCTTTGCCAGCATGGCCATTTGTGAAGCATGATGGGAATAGTAGTTCATCACATTGTGGAGGGCCCAAGGTTCCCCACTCCTTTAAGGGATTCAGGAGAAATGGTGCTCTAATTGGGAATGAGTTTTTGATACTATTTTTCCAGTGCTGTGGGAAAAAGTCATTCCAACTAACAAACCATCTGGCTGGCCATGAGGTTTTGTTTTTTACATATGTCGCAGAGCAGTGTTTTCTAATATTATTTCAGAAATACACACCTCAACTGCACATCTCTATGGATTACTCCTGATTCTTGCTGTTCTCCTCTTTCCCCAACTTGAACTTCCAGTTCCCAAGCCTGAACTCATTTCTCCAGTGGAGCCAAGGGAAGACCTATGGACTCCAGGTTGGCTGGACTTGGATGTGGTGGAAATCTTGAATATCAGATCAGGGAACTCATTGGGTAAGCCAGCAGGATGGAATACACCCCCCTCCTCACCAGACTCAACTAGTACAGCCTTGAAAAAGCTCTTGTTGCTCAAGCAACCATCATAAAGTTTGGAAGTTCATTTGAGAGCATGGTTTTGGCTGACTAAGAGCAATGTAGTGATACACCATTCTGTCTGAGTAGTCTCTACCAATGTACCTGTTTGTGATGTATAAATGTAATAGGCCTGCTCCAAGCAACACCTTTGCAAATCTCTAGCAGAGGAACATTTGTAGAAAAGGCTGCACATGTGTATGTTATGTGTAAAGGATGTATAACTTTTGGGGTATCATAGTGTGATACAGTGTGCTCCGCAATTCAGTGTGCTAAAGTGGATCTGAAGACTTGTAACCTATGGCAGTAGGATGGGATGGCACAAAGAAGACATCTGTGTTTTCTGAAGTGCTTGGTTGACAGATGTATGCTTTACCGCCATTTACATTATTCCAGATTTCCTCTGTAAGCTTTAAAGATCATAAAAAGAAAGAAGGTGGAATAATGTTCTTTGGAAAAGGAAGGACAGGGTTGTCTTAGAATCATAGAATTGGAAGGGACCACAAGGGCTATTTAGACCAACCCCCTGCCATGAGGGAATACACTGCTGTGTTATGTGTATCCAACCTCTGTTTAAAGACCTCCATAGAAGGAAAGTCCATTGCCCTCCAAGACAATCTATTCCACTAATGGTTCTTATGTTATTTACCCCCCTAATGTCTAGGTAAAATCTCTTTTCTTGTAATATGAATCCATTTGTTTGTGTTCAAATCTCTGGAGTAGCAAAAAGAAGAAAAGTGAAGTGGGGGGCTTTATCTGTCTTCTACATGACCTCCCTTCAGATATTGAAATGTAGCTATCATGTCATCTCTCAGTCTTCCAGGCTAAACATAATCAGTTCCCTTAGTCATTCCTTATAAGGTTTGGCTTCCAGAACTTTGATGATCTTGGTTACTCTTCTCTGGACATGTTCCAACTTGGCATAAAACAGAGATTGAGGTGAAGAGTAACTGTGTAGACCAACTGTGAAAAACAAGCTGCATAGTTTAAGAAGACTTGAGGCTTTGCTTAAGTATATTCCATTGCAATGATTTCTACCATACTTTCAAACACGCATATGAGTGCTGTATAGATCTATGGATTACTTCTGATCCTTGCTGTTCTCTTCTTTCACTAACTTCATTTCCAGTTCAAAAACCTGAGCTCAGTCCTCTAATGGAGCAGAAGGAAGAGCTGTGGGTGTCAGATGTGCCAGACTTGGATGAAACAGCAGTCTCAGATACCAGAAGTGATTCCTTGGGTAAGGCAGTTGAGCACAAGACAACCCCCATGTTGTAGCAGGAGGTGCTTAGAAAATCCCTTTATCACTCACTTAGCTATTGTAATACAGTACAACCCCTCACCCATATCCACAGGACTGGTACCTGTGGTTTCACTTAACCACATGCGAAAAAGACATATTTTCTCTAGTCATTTTCTAGGTCCTCCATCACAATTCTATGAGTCGTGCTGGAGGACCTCCAAATGCCTAGAGAAAACACCTCTCTAGGCATTTGGAAGTTCTCCAGCACACAATTCTGTGGTCAACTTCTGCCAGAAATATAGGGTTCACTACTAACCACGATTTTCGCTATCTGCGATACATCTGGGAATGTATTCCCTGTGGATACAGGGGTTGTACTGTATGGCAAGATTTGTTTTAGGGCAGGATTGGTCAAGGCCAGCACGTTTGGAGTGGCGAACTCTATGTCCATCTAGATTTCTACAGATTCTCTCTATAGGATGGGTGGGCCTTGAACAGAAAGAGGGTAGAATGGTTTCCTATAAGAAAGGAAAGACAGAGTTCACCTTGTCTGTAAAACTGAGATTGAAACAAAGTGTTACTGTATCCTCAAAGTTGGAGAGAAGATCAACCCTGTTAGGAACAGCTGAGGGAGCTAGGAGTGCACGTTGCAAGTTCGATTCCAGCCAGCTCCAAGGTTCACTCAGCCTTCCATCCTTTCGTAGGTCAGTAAAATGAGTACCCAGCTTGTGGGGGCAATTAGCTAACACACATTGGAAACTGCTTAATGCAGTGTAGATGTGTAAATTGCTGTTGCTTAAAATAATTTGTAAGCCGCTCTGGTAGCCTTGTGGCTGAAGAGCGGGGTATAAATAACTAAATAAAATATTCAGGAGGAGAGAAAATGGATTGGTGATATAGGAACTATTTTCATATATGGTCGGACCCCTGTATTCAAAGGGCTTTGGTTCCCAGACTTACTGAGAATACCAGAAACTGCAGATAACAGCAAACCCTCTTAAAATAAAGGACTTCAGGTAAAAACATACCATAGAATTGTGCTGGAGGACCTAGAAGATACCTAGAGAGGGTGCCTCTCTAGGCATTCCCATGTGACTCTGTGGTATGTCCCTATTTTGTATCCCATGGATAATTGAAACTGTGGTTCTGCAGATACAGGGATCTGATTATATTTGAAGGGCAGTCAGGTTGAAGATGGAGCAGGCTTGGGCTTTTTTTTTTCCCCAGAGAGTGAGCTAACAATGAGGGATACCTTAATGGTAAGTGCTATTTGGCAGTGAAATAAACTGCTTTGGAAGGGTCTGGGCTTTTCCTTTTTGGTGGTTCCACCAAAGGTTGGATAGCTATTTGTTGGCATGTTTTAGCTGTGGATTTGCTCCATCACAAGGGGGTTGGATGGAATCCTCATTGAAATCCCTTCCAATTCTATAATTAGGCAAGTTAATTTGACAGAAAATGGCTCTTTTAAGTCCAAATCAGCCAATACAGACTTTTGTGTGATGGGTAACTAGTAAAAAAAATCATGTGGTCCAGAAATGTTTGTGAATATATCTGGTGGGCTTTCCCACCACTCTGGGTGACCTTCGGGGTTTCTACCAACTGTACAATTGAGTAGAAACATTTTGACCCAAGATGACCATTGTAAACAACCAACACAGTTCTCTGTATGATGGCAGGCTAATGGAAAATTCTTGGTCTGGTAGTCTTGGTCAATATGTTTGCAACATTTTCCCACTACAGTTGAAAATCTCACTAGAATCATAGAACCACAGAGTTGGAAGAGACCAGCAGGGCCATCCAGTCCAACCCCCTGCCCTGCAGGAACACACAATCAAAACACATCTTACAGATGGCCATCCAGCCTCTGTTTAAAAACCTCCAAAGAAGGAGACACCACCACACTCCCAGGCAGCCACAGGGCTGATGATGAGGCAGGGGTTAATTTAGCCCATTGCAATGATTTGTAATGGTTATTTATTTATTTAGCATATTTATACCCTGCCCTTCAGCCAAAAAAGGTCCCCAAACACACATTGGATTACACCTGATTCATCTTTCCCCAACTTACCTTCCAGTACCAAAGCCTAAGCGCATTTCTCAAGTGGAGCAGAGAGAAGAGCTGTGGGCGTCAAATTGGCAGGATTTGGATGAAGTGGACATTTCTGATACCAGATCAGGCAATTCAGTGGGTGAGCCAACAGGACACAACATGGCCCCAGAGCCCTACTAGCAGCTACCTAGAAAAACTTTGTCACTCACTCAGTCATTGTAATTTTGGAAGTTCATTTTAGAGTAGAGCTAGTCACCTTTCAGGGGTTGGTGGCCACATTGGTATCTCCTGAACCAACTGGTCCTTGCACCCTACTCACTGCCACATTGCCACCATTACAGCAAATTTGAGAATGAAAAGAAAAACCACTTTCCCTTTAAGATAAAACGTTCACTCCTTCTAGTTCTTGTTTCCAAGTAGAATCATGCTTCTACAAGTGCTAATAAAACCAAAGTAAAACCAGCAGTAACAAATTAAATATTACAGTCTGTAACTTTCCAACCAGGTACAGTACCATCATGTATAGACCCAGGGCCTGTCTACACTGCAGAAGTACAGCAGTTTGGCACCACTTTAGCCATCATAGTTCTGTCCTATGGAATCCTGGTATTTGTAGTTTTGTGAGGTATTTAGCCTTTTCTGTCAGAGAACTCTGGTGTTTCACCAAACCCCAAATACCAGGATTCCTTAGGATAGAACTATGGTGGTTAAAGTGGTGTCAAACTGTTGTATTTCTGCAGTGTAGACAGGCCCCTAGAAGCAGATGAAAGTCCCTCCCTCCATCCGCACTGCCAATGCTATGACTTTGGAGGCAGAGAAGAAGAGGCAGCATCTACTGGACTTCATTCCCTCCCACGTTGCCTTTTCCTTTTGTGCCATGTCTTAATTAGATTGGAAGCCTGGGGACAGGAAACTGTTTTCTTGTTCTTTTACAGCAGGCTTTCTGTATCTGTGGGGGTTTGGTTCTGAAAACCCCCTGCAGATAAGAAAAACCATGGATGGTAGAGTCCCATATTAATCAATAGGAATGGCCATTTTAAGTATGGGTGCTGCCATTTTAGGTATCAAGTGACAATCTGTGGATGCTCAAATCTGCAGATACTGAACCCACAGATACAGAGGGTCCACTGTATTTGTAAAGCGCCATGTACAGTGATATAATAATAATAATAATAATAATAATAATAATAATAATAGGGTAAGAGTGCTAACACTGAGGTGGACTACTACACAGGGGGCTGGGACCAATTCCACCCTCTATGAGTTATATCAGCACATCTCTGGAAGTGACATCATATCACTTCTGGTCAGAATTTTCAGCCCCCTTTGGCTGTTTATCTTTGGGATTTTCAGGCAGTTGGGCAGTGAGCATGAATGAAGGAAATTGCCGCATTTGTTTGGTGTGACTTGAGTCACTTTGGGCTATTTGAGGGCAAAATGGGCCCTTGGCAGTGGGGCTTCAGCTCTCAAGAGTACCAAGTAGAATGAAAAATGTTCTTGTTGTCTACATGTGGATCTTACTGCTGGACAGTGAAAAAAGCTGATAGGAAGAAAATCAAGTCATTGGAAAAGTGGCGCTGGAGGACACTGGTATTCTAAAGACACCATTGGTTGTTATTTGCCATCAAGTAGGCTTTCGCTTAGGGCAAACCTATGAATGAAAGACCTCCAAGAGTCCCAGTCATTAACTGCCCTGTTCAAGTCTTGAAAACTCAGGGCCTTTATTGAATCAGATATACCTGTAGTGCAGCCTCCATTTCTCCCTACTCCTTCTACTTTACTGAGCATTATCATGTTTTCCAATGGTTCATATCACAATATGTCCAAAGTACGACAGCCTCCATTTAGTCATCTTTGTTTCTAACTAGAGTTGATTTGTCTTTTCAGCAGTGCATGTTATCCATAGAACTCTTCTCCAGCACCACATTTCAAATGAGTTGTTACTACAAAGATAAATGAATGGATCCTAGAGCAAATCAGGCCTAAACTCTCCATAGAAGTAAAAATGACTAAACTGAGACTGCCATACCTTGGCCATATCATGAGAAGATATGGTTCACTTGAAAAGACAATAACGCTTGGGAAGGTAGAAGGCAGTAGGAAAAGAGGAAGACCGCATTGCAAGTGGATAGACTCAATCATGGAAACCATGGTCCTGAGCTGGCAGCACCTGAGCAGGGCTATTAATGACCAGATTCTTGAAGGCAGCTCTTCGTAATAATGCCATAAGTCAAAGGTGACCTGATGGTTGATAAGAACAACAGCCAAGAATAAAAAAGCTTTCATTTAGAGCTCAAGATAGAATATAGAGTATATCCTCTCTTTGTCTGACATTTCCTTTCCATCAAATTCTTTGTTTATTTTAGTCACTTCTCTGCTCCTTTTTGGGATTCAGTCTTCACTGTCTTTTTCTTTCTTCCCAGCAGATAACTGGAGGAAAGCAAATGTATGCACAAAATGTTGGATGTGTTTTGCTCACCAGTTGGATCTCACTAGACATGAACAAACCCATGCAGAGAAGGAAAGTTATACCAGAGTGAAGCCCTACGTATGTGAAGAAAGTTTTACTCAAAAGGTGGCTCTTACACTTCACAAAAGGGGGCACACTGGGAATAAAAACATTAGATACGACCTGTCTGCGACACATTTTGATTGCAAATCACACAGTGAAGTTAAACGGAGTGCCCGCAGGGGAGAGAAACGATGCAGATGCCCAGAGTGTGGGAAATGTTTTGCTCATACATCAGACCTTCTCACGCACCAGAGAGTTCACACAGGTGAGAAGCCCTACAAATGCCAAGTGTGTGGGAAAGGTTTTACTTGCAATTCAAACCTTGTGACCCACCTGAGAGTCCATACAGGGGAGAAACCATATAAATGCCAAGAGTGTGGGAAATGTTTTGCTCACAAGTCAGACCTCGTAACTCATCAGAGAGTCCACACAGGAGAGAAGCCATACAAATGCCAGGAATGTGGGAAGTGTTTTACTCAGAAGTCTGCGCTTCTGTTCCACCAGAGTGTCCACACAGGAGAAAAACCATACAAATGTGAGGAGTGTGGAAAATGTTTTGCTCACAAGCCAGACCTAGTGAAGCACCAGCGGCTTCACACAGGAGAGAAACCATACAAATGCCACGAGTGTGGGAAGTGTTTTGTTTGCAGTTCACAGGTTGTCAGCCACCAGAGAGTCCATACAGGTGAGAAACCGTACAAATGCCAGGAGTGTGGAAAAGGCTTTGTTCGCAATTCACATCTTGTGAGGCACCTAAGAATTCACACAGGAGAGAAGCCATACAAGTGTCAGGAGTGTGAGAAATGCTTTGCTCGTAATGCACACCTTGTGAGACATCAGGGAATTCACGTGGGAGAGAAACTGTACAAATGCCAAGAGTGCTGGAAGTGTTTCATTCATAAGACAGAACTTGTGAGCCACCAGAGACTCCATGCAGGAGAGGAACCTTAAAAATACCAGGACCATGGTACAGATTTTGCTCGCAAGAGATGTGTTGAAGCATCGGAGAGTCTTCAGGAGAGTCCTTTGCATTATAGAAATGCAAAAAATATCAGAAATTTCTTGCTTACAAGCCAGAGTGTAATAGACGCTACAGTATTCATACAACAAAATAGGTATGGGCAATTTCCAGGGCTTGTGGTGTCATTTTCATAGAATATTCTATGAAACATAGAATTGGAAGAGACCACAAGGGCTATCTAGTCCAACCCCCTGCCCTGCAGCAATACAAAGTTAAAGCATTCCCGACAGATGGCTATCCAGCCTCTGTTTAAAAAACTCCAAAGGAAGAGACTCCATCACACTCCGAGGCAGCACATTCCCTCCTGCAGTTACTACTAGGTCACTTCCCCCACTGCACCCCCTAACCCAACATCATTTGTGAAGTCGAAGGCTTTCATGGCCAGCATCCATAGGTTTTCCATGGGTTTTTTCCCAGCTGTGAGGCCATGTTCTGGAATAGTTTATTCCTGATGTTTCACCTGCATCTGTGGCTGGCATCTTCAGAGAACTGAAGATTTATTACACCAGTGGTTCTCTGAAGATGCAGATGCAGGTGCAGCCATAGGTGTAGGTGAAACGTCAGGAATAAACTCTTCCAGAACACTGCCTCACAGCCCAGAAAAAAAACATGGAAAACTAACACGATTTACTTAAAAAGAAAAAAGACTTTAAGCGACACAGGGAACAATCTTGCTATGTTCTCCCCCAAAGTGGGGGGGGGGGTAAGCCCAAAAGGTTTATTTTTGTAAATCAGGTCAACTTCTGATTTACTTCTTCCTGGTTTAAAAAGTTATGTTCTGGGCCTAAAACTGTCCAGAGTAGGGCTGAAAACATATTGACATTTTCTCCTAAAGGGGATCATTTGTAAAGTTGTTTTCAACTACTTTTGGGGCAGCCTGGGGGCCATGGGGAACTCATTGGGTCACATGTGGCCTGTGGCCCCACTTTCATCACCCCTGTGCTAGAGTAACCCTTCATTTGCTAAGTGTAAAAATTGCTTAGGCTAGTGCTTTGGCTTAACAATCTGTCAGCAGATTTGTTCAGAAGATCCATCCATTCTCTTCCGTTTGAGAAATGCTTTCTTGAGGAACCACACTGGACAAACCACCCAAAACTCCTCCTTACTGGAAGTCTACCTTTCAGTGGCCCAAAGTATATGAAGCATTTTGTTGGAAAGGTGCAGAGTGTGAATCCTTAGCAGGAGAGAAGCCAGGCTAGGAGTACAGCCAGCCCTCTGTATCGATAGGTTCTGCATTGACAGATTCAACAACCATGGCTCAAAAATATTCTGGAATGGGGGTAGGGTAAAAATTCAAAAAATCAAACCTTGCAAATTTGCCATTTCATATAAAGGACACCATTTTACTACACCAGTGGTTGTGATCCAGGGACCCCCAGTGGTCTGTGATTGGGTTTAGTCTTGGGAGTCCACAGCAACAAAGCTATTTAAAGGGGGTCCCTGGTAAAGAAAAGGTTAAGAACCACTGTACTACACCATTGTATATAATGGGACTTGAGCATCCATGGATTTTGATATCCATGGGGGGGGGGGTCCTGGAAGCAAACCCCAGCAGATACAGGGGCCCACTGCATTTGCTGGTGTGCTGAGCACCGAGGGTACCCCTCACCTTATCATTCATGGTTGAGGCATCCCTCTGTGTTTGGCCCATGAGCTGCCCTAGAGAGAATGGGAAAAGTTTTGCTCAATCCTTATCCTTTGTTGGTCACTGGAAAGTGCCTCATGGAATGTGTGGGAGAAGATATAACAGACCAGGGTAGAGATACTGTATTCTCAGAAGTTGCATTGCTTTCCTAAAGTCTTTCATGGCCAGCATCCATGGGTTTTTCCTAAAGGATGCAACGTCTTGTCATGGCTGCCATTTTGTGTGACCAGTGGAGATACTGCCTTACTCCTATACAGCAGTGTCAACATGTTGTGCAAGAGTGATGCTAATTAGACAGGTGGTTGTTTCAGGATGAAGGGCCTTCCAAAAAAGCATTATGAAGGCTAATTTCATGAATCCCCATGTTTTCTCACTGAAATATGTTTGGTTGGCAAATTGTAGAGGGCTTTTGGGGAATGGCCTGTGGGGTGTCCAAATGACTGCACTGGACCTTCCAGGGGCTCTATACAACCCACTCAATTCCTACCCTGGTATGGAAAGAGAGTAAAAACATTGTTTGCAAGGAAACAACCTACCAAGATTAGGAACCCTTTCAGTCTCACAGTTGATAAAAAAACTGCCCAGGAAAGGAATGACTTTTGCAAACATCTGCGAACAATCTTAATGAAAATCCCTGTAAAAAGACCAGAGTCTTTTTAGGAATCCAGCAAAGGTCCAGCTCGGCCAGCATCTCTGTTCCATCACTGACCAGACAGGCAGATGTTCTAAGAAATCCATGAACAGGATAGGAAAGAAGCTTTGCTTCCCCATTGCTTCTCTAAAACACTTAGTACAGGTTGACCCACCCCCCTATCCGTGGGGGATACAGTACAAGACACCCCCCCTGGATACCTGAAACCATGGATAATAGGGAACCCTATTATTTTCAATTAGACGAACACCAGATGTTGAGCGTAGAGTTGCACTGGAGGACCTAGAAATGCTTAGAGCAAACATTTTTTCCCCCAGACATGAATAAGTGAAACTGTGGATACCAAATCTGTGGATGCGGGGGTTGACCTGTACTGGGAAGTATACTGCCTCTGGTGTGGCAGGTTCAACTCCCACATGACAGCAGTGTCTGGGACCATTCTTTCCGTCTCCAGTTGAAACTGTAGGGCATCAGCTTTGAAGGTGAATTTGCAATTGAGTCCAGAGTGGTAAGGCTAAGTGGTCCAGGGCTAGTTGTAAGAAAGTGACTGCAACCACCCATTATCAGCTGCAGTACAGCTGGCCCTCCACATTTGTGGGTTTCACTTTTGCGGATTTGATTATTCACAGATTATTTGCTGCTGCCTGCACTGCTGCCTTGTGCCATTTTTAATAGGGACTGCAAGCTTCATGAGACTAAGAGACACTGCAAACGTGCAGTGAGGCTTGTAAGTCCCTAATAAAAATGGCGTAAGGCAGCAGCAGAGTTGGCAGCAAGCCCCACCAGCTGTCCGTTTCTGCCTTGTGAAGGAACCCCACCACCTCAAAGGCCTCCACGCTGGGTTGAATCTGCAGGTCATCCTTTTTGTGTGTGTGAAATATGGTTTTTCGGGGTGGGGGGAGGACTAGAGATATTTGCTTTTTCCAGTTTCATGGAGATCCTCTGCCTCTAACCCCAGTGAATATGGAGAGCTGACTGTATTTTGGGAACTGGCAGGGAATATTGTGGAAGTGTCCTGGCAGTTTTCACTGCTGTAGTTCTGCTTGACTCGTAATCACTATGAAATGAGGAATTCTCCCCTCCACCCCAATTGTACAGTTTAAATATCATTTACCAGTTAGTGCTGGATGGCAATGCCTGTAATTACAGCAGCTTCTGGTATCTATTTATATATTAGGAATTCAGAGTAACTGAATAAACTGGAAATGGCATATTACAAATGTTTATTGAAGTATGGTTGATTTGACACTTGAGAGTTTTGAGTCTAGCAGAACAAAGAGTTAAGAGTCCAGGTTGCCTCCTGTATGTGCAGGACCGGTGCCTATAGTTTCAATTATCCATCATCTGAAAAATATGGTCTCTCTAGGCATTTCCTAGGTCCTCTAGCATATCCCCCAGAAGTTACCATAGAGTTGTGCTGGAGATACCTAGATAGGCAGCCTCTTTAGGCATTTCCTAGGTCTCCAGCACAGTCCTATAGGGGTTGCTATTACCTGTGGTTTCAAGTATTCACAATAAGTCTGGGAACGTATCTTCCATGGATACAGTGGACAACTTGTATTGGGTACATTTTTCACCACCTTTGCCCCTATGCTCATGGTTTCTTTAGATTAAATATTAATCTAAAGAATTGTCTTGGAATTTATATTTTATTGTATTATTAAATTATATCACCAATATATTGGAAAAATCAGGCTAGCAGTTGTACCATAATGTGGATATCGTTTTGAGAACTATGATGTCCCTTAGCAGCTTCTTCTTTGGGGCTGGATGAGTCACAATTTTATTTTAGGGGGAAAATGTTCTATACTGGCTTATATTATATTCCTGTGACTTGAGGACTAACAGGCAGCGTGAGTGAATCCTGTGTGCCTTGATGGTAGCAAAGGGACTCCTCTTCCTGACTGGAAAGACAAACATCCATTACTCAGTGTCACTATTCTATTTCTGAACAAGTATCTTATGTTCCCAGTTGCCAGTTTCCTCTGGATATAAATTTTTGATATATGGACCGCTTCTGTTGTGGTTGTTGTGTGCCTTCAAGTCATTTCTGACCTATGGTGATCCTCTCACAGGGTTTTCTTGGCAAGAGTTGTTCAGAAGGGGTTTTCCTTTGCCTGTGGCTGAGAGAATGTGACTTGCCCAAGGTCTCCCAGTGGGATTCCATGGTTTATATGAATTTAAATGCTTAACTCATTACTGTTGTTACTGCTTTCTTTTCCACTGTTGTTATGCCGTTTGTAATCCCTCCATTTTTCCTTTTTAAAAAAGTAATAATACTAATGCAAATAGTCATAACAGCTGCAACAATATCGTGGCCTATCGCTGGCTTTAAAACTGTGCCCCCAGGAATATAGGTCTTACCCCCCTTGTGCTCATATCTGTGATGTATACATTCCTGGACTTACCATTTATAGGTGAAACTTCAGATAATAGCAAACCCTATTAAAATAAAGGACTTCTGGTACAAATATATCATAGAGTGGCATTGGAAGACCTAGCGATTCTTAGAGAAGACACCTCTCTAGGCATTTTCCAGGATGACTCTATGGTGTCCCCATTTTTTCAGCTGTGGATAACTGAAACTGCAAATGTTGGTTTCACAGATTTGGAGGAGGGCAACTATATTTCTGCCTGCTGGAATGTGAAATTAGATAGCCCATTTGAGATACATTTTAAGTCTTTTGATATTAAATGTTTCCAAGAAACATAGCCTACTGCTTACATTGTTCTGCAACATCAAGTCTCTACAAGTTATTTGAGAGAGAAGTGGCATTTCAGGAGTAAATTGACTTGTTTTGTTGAAAGTGGAGAGAGTTACTTGATTATCCATTTGTTAGCCTGGGTCATTTTTAAAAACTTTTTAAAAAATTTAGATGGATCTCTTGCCAATGATGAATATTATATTCTTGCCCACCCAGATCTGACCACTATTGTAAAGATGCCTGGAAGCACTTAGGCTATTTGTCCATTTTAGAAATGCAATAGCCTGAGGCCCATTTTATTTTAATGAGTATTTTAAGTGCTGCCAGCATCTTAAGATTAATACTCAAAGGATGAACAAATCCCTTGTCTTTCAGAGGAGAATTTTAAAAATTGGGGAGGTAAAAGCAGGGATAGAGGGCATATCTAGTTTTCAATGTTAGAACCATGCCCTCCAGTGTCATAATAGGCCCCAATGGGCTGCATAGTTTATATCTACTTCATCAGGTGCATGGCATGTAGCCTCAATTAGCAGATATTTAGACATATAATAAATGGAGAGATATGAGACAATAGAAATGAAAAACCATAGAACCATAGAGATGCAAGATGCCACTAGTGCCATCCAGTCCAACCCCATGCCATGCAGGAACACACAAAGCACACCTGATAGATGGCCATCCAGCCTCCATTTAAAAAACTCCAAAGAAGGAGATCCCACCATACTCAGAGGCAGTGCATTCCACTGCCGAACAGCTCTTAACTGTCAGGAAGTTTCTCCTAATGTTGAGGTGGAATCTCTTTCCTGTCTGAATCCATTGCTCTGTGTTCTAGTTTCTGGAGCAGCAGAAAACAAGCCTGCTCCCTCATCTATATCACATGCTTTCAAGTATTTAAACATTGCTATCATGTCACCTCTTAACTTTCTCTTCTCCAGGCTAAACGTACCCAGCTCCCTAAGCCTCTCATAGGGTATGGCTTCCAGACCTCCTACCATTTTGGTCGCCCTCTCTGGACACATCCCAGCTTGTCAATATCCTTCTTGAATTTTAGTGCCCAGAACTGGGTACCATATTCCAGGTGACCAAAGCAGAATAGAGTGATACTAGTATTTCCCTTAATCTAGACACTATACTCCTATTGATGCAGCTGAGAGTTGCATTGGCTTTTTTAGCTGCCATGTCACACTGTTGACTCATGTTCAGCTTATGGTCTACGAAGACTCCAAGATTCCTTTCATATTAACATCAGCAATGATCCTAACTGGTTGTTCCAACACTCCTCAGGATCTGATGGGGCACCCTATCATGGATCATCAGATTCATACATGTATGGAGATTAAAAAAAACTGCTCAGTCCAGGGGCCCTTTCACAGTGCACTCTTACAGCCCTATGATCATTTTAACTGCTTTGGCTGCTTCCCGTGGAATCCTGGGTTTATAGTTTGGTGGGGCACTAGAACTCTCTGGCCGAGAATTTAAGTGCCCCTCCCCAAACTGCAAATCCCAGGATCCCATAGAATCTGCAGGATCTCCATCCTTGGCAGTTAAAGTGGAATCATGGTGCCATAATTGCATAGTGTGAAAGGGCCTCAGGTATAAGGAATAAAAGAAGTTTACCTCTAGAGGAACTCTTTAATAGGTGGGATAGGCGTGGGAGAGTGTAATGACAAGGGAATAAGAAAATTGCCCAAAGTATTTAAGTGTTTAAGCTTTTTTGGAGCGCCCCTCTTACGCTGACCCGTGGCGAGTTCACCGTAGAGTAGTATTTTTGGGAGGTGATGGTCCTCCATCCTAGAAACGTGCCCTGCCCAGCGCAGCTGTGTTCTCAACATCATGGCCTCAATGCTGGTGATCCCTGCTTGCTCAAGGACAGCAACATTCGTCACATAGTCAGTCCAGTGTATATTTAGGATTGTACATATACAGCGCTGATGAAAACATTCAAGGAGTCGTAAGTGTTGGTGATAGGTGACCCATGTTTCAGACCCGTAAAGGAGAATAGACAGTACAATGGCTCTATACACACTGATTTTTGTGCTTCGCCTCAGGAGTTTGTTACTCCAGATTCTTTTGTAAAGTCTTCCAAATACAGTTGACCCTCCACATTCGCGAACTCAGCATTCGCGGTTTTAATTATTCGCAGTTTTGGGAGGGCCCCCCCGGGCCCCCCAAAACCGCAAAAAGGGGCCTCCGGAGGCCCCTTGAAAGCCCTGGGAAGGAGCGGGGAGGGCCGGGGAGGCGTTCACGGGGCCTTTGGAGACCCTCCAGAGGCCCCGTGAAGGCCTGGGGCGGGTGGGGGGAGGCCCCGGGGAGGGAGGCGGGAGGGTGGGGGGAGGCCTTCACGGAGCCTTGGAAGGCTCCGTGAAGGCCTGGGGAGCGTGGGGGAGGCCGTGGAGGCCTTCACGGAGCCTTCGAAGGCTCCGTGAAGGCCCCAGGGAGGGAGGGGGGAGAGTTGCAGAGGCCTTCACGGAGCTTTGGAAGGGTGGGGGGAGGCCGCGGGGGCCTTCACGGAGCCTTTGAAGCCTCCGTAAGGCCCCGGGGAGGGAGGGGGGAGGATGGGGGGAGGCCTTCACGGAGCCTTGGAAGGCTCCGTGAAGGCCTGGGGAGCGTGGGGGGAGGCCGCGGAGGCCTTCACGGAGCCTTGGAAGGCTCCGTGAAGGCCCCGGGGAGGGAGGGGGAGGGTTGCAGAGGCCTTCACGGAGCCTTGGAAGGCTCCGTGAAGGCCTGGGGAGGGTGGGGGAGGATGGGGGGAGGCCTTCACGGAGCCTTGGAAGGCTCCGTGAAGGCCCCGGGGAGGGAGGGGGGAAGATGGGGGGAGGCCTTCACGGAGCCTTGGAAGGCTCCGTGAAGGCCTGGGGAGGGTGGGGGGAGGGCAATGAATATTCACGGTTTTTTGACATTCGCGGGGGTTCGTGGAACCTAACCCCCGCGAATGTCAAGGGACAACTGTATAGCAAAAAGGTGTTCCTTATATAAGATAGCAAAATCAAGGTTTGCTTTTTGGATTATTATTTTTTAAAGAATATTTTCAAGCCATAATTACTTAAATCCATAGATACCAAATCCGTGGATACGGAGGGATAATTGTATATAATTCTCTTGGGTATGTTGCCTTTCCCATTGTGCTGATTGGCTGCTCAGGAAACATACACCCAACCAATCACCACCCACATGTAAATTCCCTCTCCACATCACAATGCACTCCTCTCACTCAATCTGTGACCCAGATTGGGAACCAGACAGTCAACTGGCAGCGGTGGTGGCGGCAGCAGGGCAACAGAGCGAATCACCCTCAGCAATTCTGGGGGAAAATGTGGAATGCTGAGAAGGGGGAGAAGGGATTTAAATCCACTACCCTACCTTACAGGGTTGTTGCGAGGTCTACCGGGCATTTTTTGGGAGTTTTAAATGGCATATAGTACACCAAGTCCAGTTAGTACATAATATAAGCCCTTCTATCCCCCACCCAGGTCTCTCTCTCTCTGACTTTTCTTCACAAATGAAGATTCAGGAAGGACTCATCCCACGCTTTCTGCAAGCGCGCTGATGACTAAAAAGGCCAATCCGAGATAAGTCCGGTTGCAGGAAGCACAGCAGAAGGTCTCCTCGGGTGATGTTTTTGGGTTGTGATTCTTTCTGCGTTATCGTTTCTCTTCAAGACTTGTTCGGCGTGAGTTCATAAATAAGGCTGCAGCATTGTGGATAGTGCGTCTCCATGCCTCCCGATGTGAGGCCAGGGCGGACCACTGTTGGTGATCAATTTGGCCGAGCCTGAGATATTGTTTCAGGGAGTCTTTGTATCACTTTTTTGGAGCCCCCCTCTTACGCCGACCCGTGGCGAGTTCACCGTAGAGTAGTATTTTTGGGAGGCGATGGTCCTCCATCCTAGAAACGTGCCCTGCCCAGCGCAGCTGTGTTCTCAATATCATGGCCTCAGTACTGGTGATCCCTGCTTGCTCAAGGACAGCAACATTCGTCACATAGCCAGTCCAGTGTATATTTAGGATTGTGCATAGACAGCGCTGATTAAAGCACTCGAGGAGTCGTAGGTGGTGGCGGTAGGTGACCCATGTTTCAGATCCATAAAGGAGGATAGACAGTACAATGACCCAGGTGTAAAAGCAAAACAAAAACACTTCCCGTCTGTCTGTATTGCTGTTCCATGTTACACTCTTCTTACTACTCACAGTGAACACATCCTCTTCATGAATTTTAACCTTCAAATAATCTCCTAACCCCTTACCTTTAACAAAACAAGCTAATTTATCTAATGCCGCTAAATCCATCAATTTATCAATCCATTCTACTGTCAACAACCCAATCATTGCAGGCATGGGACTACAGTTGTCCCTTCATATTCGCTGGGGTTTGGTTCCAGGACCCCTATGGATACCAAAATCCATGAATACTCAAGTCCCATTATATGCAATGGCATAGCAAAATGGTGTTCCTTATATAAGATGGCAAAATCAAGGTTTGCTTTTTGGATTATTATTTTTTAAAGAATATTTTCAAGCTGTGAATACATAAATCCGTGGATACCAAATCCATGGATACAGAGGGACAACTGTCTGTGAAGCAGGAGGGCAGGAAGCAGCAGGGGATTTGCAAAAGATTTCTCTCCCTGGTAGATTCTGGCTGAAAACCGCTCCTCACCCCATCCAGTAACCAAACACAACCATACCTGTAGATTCTGTCACTGGTCCATATCATACCCTCCAACTGTCCTAATTTGGCAGGAACAATACTAATTAATCCTCTTCTATCCAACTTTTCCAGCTGCTTTAGAAATGCCCCAGTTTCTCTTTCTTCTTCCCACTTTTCCCCTTTTTCCTCAATTTACTTCAGTTGCTGCAAACCAAGTTCAAAGTGCAAAAGTATTTTGCATTCAATTAGCAGGACATGGCAGAGGGGGAAACAACAGGTGTGTGGGTGTGTGCATATACTTTCAAGTTTGGGCACTTCTTCCCTCTGTGAAATATTCCCTACAGCACCTGGCATTTCTTGGCAGTCTCCCATCCAAGTCCTAATCAGAGCTGACCCTGCTTGGCTTCCAAGATCAGATGGGACTTGATGCCTTTAGGGCAGTGGTTATTAACCTGGGCTCTGGGGGCCTCCAGGGGTCTGCAAAGGTTTGACAGTTGCTTGGTCCTGCAGTGGAGTGCCCATATGACAGGAGCCAAGGCAAAGGCTGGGTGGCTGGCTTGGCCTGCATATTGCCATTCAAGCCACTCCAGACACAAACTGTGTTCTCAATATCATGGCCTCAATGCTGGTGATCCCTGCTTGCTCAAGGACAGCAACATTCGTCACATAGTCCAGTGTACAACGCAGAAATAATCACAACCTGGAAACATCACCCAAGGAGACCTTTTGCTGTGCTTTCTGCAACCAGACTTGTTTATCTCGGATTGGCCTTTTTAGTCATCAGCACACTTGCAGAAAGTGCGGGAGGAGACCTTCCTGAATCTTCGTTTGCGAAGAAAAGCCAGAGTGAGAGAGCATATAATGGGACTTGACTATTCATGGATTATGGTATCCACGGGGCTCCTGGAAAAAAATGGCCAGCATCCATAGATTTTCTTTGGGTTTTTTCCTGGGCTTCCAGAAAACAGCCTCACAGACTGGAAAAAAAAAACCCAAGGAAAATCTATTATTATTATTATTATTATAATATTAGAGTTTTAAATCTTGTAAATCTCTGGGATCCGTGACAACAAAAGATATTTAAAGGGGGGTCCCTGGTAAAGAAAAGGTGAAGAGCCACTTCCTTTAGGGTATTCAGAGGATAGGAGGGGATAGAATATGCCCTTCCCAGCAGGTTCATACAAAAACAAGCTGCTGTAGCCCTTCCTTGCTTGTGTGTTCTTCCTCATGAATAACTTTTGCCCTCTTCACCACCCTGCGACCTTGCTTGGCCACAAGCATCCCAGTTTTCATCTGTGAAACCTTGGCGCTGCTGTCATATTCACCCGGAGCAGAATGAAGGGAGCTCTTGCCAGCAGCCTGCCTTGGCTTCAATCACGTGATGGAAAGTGGGCCATGTTCCCTAATAGAAAAAGCCGCAGGCGCAGAAGAAGAAAAGTGGTGCAGCATTAAAAGGGGCCCTCCCAGAACATCAACCTGCTGGGTCCTTCGAAAAGAGCCAGAAAACCGGAGAGGAGGAACCTGGGTGTGAATGTCTTGGCTCGTGATAAACCGAGATGGAAGAATAAAGGTCTCCCAACAAGAGGGCGAGAGGAGAAGGTTTCTTTTCCAAGCAATGCTTGCTTTCTCGGATTTATTTTGTCCCACTACTCACCCCTAGTGATTAGGCTCTGCAGGGGTTGTAAATAATATATATATATATATAATATAATATAATATAATATAATATAATATAATTAATATAATATAAAATATATTAATAATAATAAATATAATTTATTATTTTTACCCCGCCCCTCTGATAAAAACAATCCGGGCGGCTTACAACCATTAAAATATATTAAAATATTTGTAAAAATAGAGATGGTGGTTTCTCTGGGTGCTGAAAAGGATAGTTTAGTTCTGTTTTTTGGGGGTTTCCCCCCACTCAGTGCATGAAATTGAACAGTCATGTTGAGTGTGTTTTTGTTTTGGACCAGTGGTTCTTAACCTATCTTTACCAGAGACCCCCTTTAAATATTTTTGTTTGTTGCTGTGGACCCCCAAGACTTAACTCAAGATTTAAAACCCTACTACGAATACTACTACTAATAATACAACAGTGATACCTGATGACAGCAGCAACAATAGTAACAATAATACAGTTACACCATGTATTAAACCTTCCCTCAGAGGCACTGGAGGAGGGGGAGAAGACATTTCTTCTGCTTCTGCCTGCAAATTTGTGGCTGGAGTGGATTGAATGGCAATGTGCAGGCCAAGCCAGCCAGCCAGCCTTTGCCTTAGCTCCTGTTACATGGGTTGTGCAGCCTTCAAGCCTTTGTGGACCCCCTGTGAGGACCTTGCGACCTCCCGGGGATCAATGGACCACAGGTTAAGAACCACTGGACTAGCTGAATGACTTTGGGTTATTCAGAATCCACAAAAAGGTGATACTTTTATTGGCCAGCCAAACTTTAAAACACATGATGCAAGCTTTCGAAGCTCTACTGCCTCCTCTTCACCTCAGTAGTCATCCAGGGGGCAAGTTATGACAGTCTTTTGCACAGCCATGAAAGGTACGGGAGCCCCCTCCCATACAGTCTCCGTCTGGCCCAGTGTTTCCCTTACATCAGTGCAGAGACACTCCTGGAACAAGATGAGAGATTCGGCCAAGATGCTTTTGCTGCCTGAGGCAAATATACAAGTACATTGTCCACCCCCATGCATGGAAGCTGGCTGGATTCCTCCCCACAGTGCCCAGACTCTGTTCTTCCACACTCATGAAGGGAGTAGCAGGATGAAGAAAAGGCTCTAGGCTGCACACATAGAAGGCAGTCCATTTTCTGATTCTTTCATAGAATCATAGAGTTGGAAGAGACCTCAAGGGCCATCCAGTCCAACCCCCTGCCACGCAGGAATATACAATCAAGTCATTCCTGACAGACGGCCATCCAGCCTCTGTTTAAAAACCTCCAAAGAAGGAGACTCCACCGCACTTCTAGGCAGTGCATTCCACTTCCGAACAGCTCTTACTGTCAGAAAGTTCTTCCTAATGTTTAGGTGGAATCTCTTTTCCTGTAGTTTGAACCCATTGCTCCATACCCTAACCTCTGGAGCAGCAGAAAACAAGCTTTCTCCATCCTCGGTATGACATCCCTTCAAATATTTAAACATGGCTATCATGTCCCCTCTCAACCTTCTCTTCTCCAGACTAAACATGCCCAGCTCTCTACGCCACTCCTCATAGGTCATGGCAAAGAAGAATCTTTGTGGCTTTTGGGAGAAGGACCCTCCCCATGTATATACTGCACATAAAACTCTTGGGTATGCACAATGGCCTTAGGTATGTTGCCTCTTGGGTATGTACAATGGGTTTAGGTATGTTGCCTCTTTCAGTGTGCTGATTGGCTGCTCCTGTCACTCCCTCAGCCAATGACCACCCACATGCAAATTCCTTCTCCACTTCACAACCCACTCCTGCCACTCATGGCCAATGGGTATACTGGGAGCGACCAAACAATGTGCTATAGTGTTGGCTATAGTTACTAAGGCTGCAAGTCTTTCCAGTTCACCAGTCTCTCACGGCTGCACAATTCCCACTTAATGATTTAAGTCTACACCGTAATATCATTTCTATTCCCTCTGCGATGGGACCCAGGCAGTCAACTGGCGGCAGCAGCAGCAGCAGCAGAATGCTGATGCCACCGGTGTTACAGGAACTGGGCATGAGGTCTGTTTGGTGTTTTGGGGGGAGTTTTTAAACTGCTTATGGTACGCTGGGTCCAGCTAGTGTCTTTAGTTTCCCTCTGAGTTTCTGGCCTGCCTTTTTTTCTGGGGTGAGACTTGCTTGCTGCAGTTGCAGTCTTCCATTGGTTGCTTTTCCCTGACAATATAAATGATTAAATAACAGAACAATGTCTTGGTTTTGCAGGGTTTTTAACAGCAGTGCCCATTAAGGCAGTCTTTGCTAGGAAAGAAGAGAGCAGATTCATCTGTCTTCGTCGGAGGTTTCCATGAGGCACGGATCAAAGATGGAGGAGGAAAACTCAGTTGGTCCTAATGGAGGGAGAGGCCCCAGTGCCATTGAGAGTTGGGGAAGTGTGGAATTATGGGAAGAAATGATGCAGAAGGTGACACTGAGTACAGACATTGACAGTTTAGATCAGTGATGGCGAACCTATGACACGCGTGTCAGCACTGACACGCGTAGCCATTTGGACTGACACGTGGCCAAAGGCCTCCTCCCCCCCCCCGCCTGAAACCTCACCACCGTCCCTAAAGTGGCTATCAGTCGCCACTTTAGGGAGGGTGGGAGGGTGGAAGAAAGTGGTGGGCGGGGCTATGAAGCCCCGATCACCACTTTAGGGAGGTGGGGGGTTGGAGACTCGGAGCATCCCCCCCCCCGAGGCCTGCCATGCTTCGCAGAAGTCGCCTAAGAAACGCTGGGTAAGGCGGTGGGTGGGCGGGAGTCTGCCCGGCCTCTCCCCGGCCTTCCCGAGGATGCTCCGAGGCTTCAAAGCCCTGGAGCCGCCTCAGGGAGGCTGGGGAAGGCAGCAGGAGGGAGGGAGGGACTCTGCCCAACTTCTCCCCGGCCTTCCCGAGGGTGCTCCAAGGCTTCGAAGCCCCGGAGCCGCCTCGGGAAGGCCAGAGAAGGTGGTGGGACGGAGTCTGCCCAGCCTCTCCATGGCCTTCCTGAGGGGGTTCTGGGGCTTTGAAACCCTGGAGCCGCCTCAGGAAGGCCGGAGAAGGCAATGGGAGGGCGGGAGGGAGTCTGGCCGGCCTCTCCCTGGGTCCCATATAGCCCCTTCGAGAAGGTTGGGAGGGGTGGTGGGAGTGCAGTGTAGAGGCTTTTCAGCCACCCCGCCCTCCCAAGGCCACAACAAGGCTTAGAAAGCTCAATAGCAGCTTTGGGAAGGGCGCCCCCCCCAAAAGCACCTTTCCTGCCAACTCCCAGCTCTCCTGGGGCTTGGGTCTCCCCTCCCCAATGGAGCCAAGCCCCAGGTGAGTGGGGAGTTGATGTCCGGGCTTTTCTGTTTAAATCAGCTCTTCTCCCTTGAGTGGGAGGGAGAGAAGCTGATTCAAATTGGGTGCTTGCTGAGCAAACCGCAAATAATCAAAACCGCGAGAGAGTGAAAGCTGCTAATGCGGAGGGGCAACTCTATACTTTTATGTTATTTAAACAATAAATATCGCAAAATAATGTTTTTTCCTCAAAGTGACACACCACCCAAGTTATGCTCAGTTTTTTGGCGAAGTTTGACACACCAAGTTCAAAAGGTTGCCCATCACTGGTTTAGATATACAGTGCCAGCATTTTAGGCAGTTCTGTTACCAAGAGGCTGAGGGCCCCCGAGAGATTTGCAGCCAGCTCCATAATCTCTGCTATCGGTGGCTGAAACCAGGGCAACACACAAAGGCTCAGATCTTGGACTTGGTGATCCTGGAACAGTTTCTGACCATCCTTCCCCCAGAAATGGAGAGCTGGGTCAGAGAGTGTGGAGCACAGACCAGTTCCCAGGCAGTGGCCTTGGCGGAAGGCTTTCTCCTGAGTCAGACAGAGGAAAACCTATTAGAAGAACAGCAGGTGAAGACAACCATAGAATCATAGAGTTGGAAGAGACCACAAGGGCTATCTAGTCCAACCCCCTGCCTTGCAGGAACACACAATCAAAATGTGCCTGACAGTTGGCCATCCAGTCTCTGTTTGAAAACCTCCAAAGAAGGAGACTCTACCTCACTCTGAGGCAGTGCATTCCACTACCGAACAGCCCTTACCATCAGAAAGTTCTTCCTAATGTTTAGTTGGAATCTCTTTTCTTATAGTTTGAGTCCACTGCTCGTGTCCTACTCTCGGAGCAGCAGAAAACAAGTTTGCCCCATCCTCAGTATAACATCCCTTCATATATTTAAACATGACTGTCATGTCCCCTCTTAACCTTCTCTTCCCTAGACTAAACATACCCAGCTCCCTAAACCACTCCTTATGGGGCATGGCTTTCAGACCTTTCACCATTTTGGTTGTCCTCTTCTGGACACGTTCCAGCTTGTCAACATCCTTCTTGAATTGTGGTGCCCAGAACTGGTCACTGTATTCCAGGTAACCAAAGCAGAATAGAGTGGTACTACTACTTCCCTCGATCTAGACACTATGCTCCTATTGATGTAGCCCAGAATCACCTTGGCTTTTCTGGTGCTGCATCACACTGCTGATTCATGTTCAGCTTGTGGTCCACTAAGACTCCTAGATTTCTTTCACATATACTGTTGTCAAGCCAGGTGTCACTGATCCTATAACTGTGCATTTCATTTTTACTGCCCAAGTGTAGTACTCTACATTTCTCCCTGTTGAAATTAATTATGTTAGTGTTGGCCCAGCTTTACTATTTAAGGTCATTTTGAATTCTGTACCTGTCCTTCTGGGGTATTAGCTACCCCTCCTAATTTAGGTGTCTTCTGCAAATTTGATGAGCATGCCCTGTATTCCATCATCCATGTCATTGATAAAGATGTTGAATAGCACTGGGCCCAGGACAGAACCCTGTGGTACCTGAGTAGTCCCTTCTGTCCAGGATGAATAGGAGCCGTTGGTGAGCACCCTTTACTGAGGGTGTATGTCCCTCTGGCTCCCATCTACACATTCCAAGATGTTTGTTTCTGTGATTCCTTTTCTCTGTTATTCCATGTCTTGGAGTCTCACTGCTCTTTCAGGTCAACAATTGCTCCATGGAAATTCAGTCTGGTTTTCCTATGGCAGAGAAATCTCCATTGGACACAAGGCAGAGTCCACAGCAAAGGAGCATCAAGCAGGATGCTGGCACCTTCCAAGGTGAGGATTAACATAGGGAAATATGCATGTTCTGCTTCTCAGAGAAGAGGTTCTTGGAATGCTTTTATCATTCCCTGAATCTTTTGGTGTTAGCTTGGGGAGATGTTTGCCTCCATTCTTTTCTATAATTCAGAAATGTATTTCAGTTACCGATATTTAAAGACTTAATATTTGGAAACTACATGGCCAGCAGATGCAAGTAAGAAAGATTTTTACCAACATGATTATAGGTAAAAATGTCCAAAACACACATTATGGATAGGATAGTTCCCTATTTAGCCTTGCATCACTGGAGTCTTGAAGAGAAACGACAACACAGAAAGAATCACAACCCAGAAACATCACCCAAGGAGACCTTCTGCTGTGCTTTCTGCAACTGGACTTGTTTATCTTAGATTGGCCTTTCTAATCATCAGCGCGCTTGCAGAAAGCGCGGGATGAGTCCTTCCTGAATCTTCGTTTGCAAAGAAAAGCCAGAGAGAGAGAGAGAGAGACTGGAATTTATTTATCTGCTAGTTATATTGGTCTCTATTGCTGGAAAAATCCTTGCAAGGATACTCCTGAACAGATTAGTTCCTGCTGTTGCAGAAGAACTTCTCCCTGAAAGCCAATGTGGCTTCAGAGCCAATAGGAGTACTACAGACATGGTATTTGCCCTTAGGCAACTGCAAGAAAAATGTAGGGAGCAGAACAAGGGTCTCTATGTAACATTTGTCAACCTCACCAAAGCCTTTGACACTGTAAGTAGAAAAGGTCTGTGGCAGATCCTGGAAAGACTAGGATGTCCCCCCAAATTCCTTAAAATGATTATCTTGCTACACGAGGGACAGCGTGGTCAAGTCAGTTATGGCGATGCTCTTTCAGAGCCCTTTCTAATAACTAATGGAGTGAAGCAAGGTTGTGTTCTTGCACCAACTTTATTTACAATCTTCTTTAGCACGATGCTCCAAAGGGCTATGGCAGAGCTTGAAGAAGACGACGGCATCTATATACGCTACCGTACTGATGGTAGCTTGTTTAACTTAAGCCGTCTGAGGGCTCACACTAAGACTCTAAACTATCTAGTCCGTGAGCTGCTCTTCGCCGATGATGCTGCCCTTGTTGCCCACACAGAAGCAGCTCTGCAGCGCCTAACATCCTGCTTTGCAACAGCTGCAGAGCTGTTTGGGCTAGAAGTCAACCTGAAGAAAACAGAAGTTCTTTACCAGCCTGCACCACAGGACGAACACCACCATCCCCACATTGCCGTCGGCAAATCAGTGCTCAAGTCCGTTCAGCAGTTCACCTACCTGGGAAGCATCATCTCCTCAGATGCCAAGATTGACAAAGAGATCGATCACAGATTAGCAAAGGCATATAGTGCATTTGGAAGACTTCACAAAAGAGTCTGGAGCAATAAACACCTGAGGCAAAGCACAAAAATCAGTGTGTATAGAGCCATCGTACTGTCTATCCTCCTTTATGGATCTGAAACATGGCTCACCTATCGCCACCACCTACGACTCCTCGAGCGCTTTCATCAGCGCTGTCTATGCACAATCCTAAATTTACACTGGACTGACTATGTGACGAATGTTGCTGTCCTTGAGCAAGCAGGGATCACCAGTATTGAGGCCATGATATTGAGAACACAGCTGTGCTGGGCAGGGCACGTTTCTAGGATGGAGGACCATCGCCTCCCAAAAATACTACTCTACGGTGAACTCGCCACGGGTCAGCATAAGAGGGGCGCTCCAAAAAAGCGATACAAAGACTCCCTGAAACAACATCTCAGGCTCGGCCAAATTGATCACCAACAGTGGTCCGCCCTGGCCTCACATCGGGAGGCATGGAGACGCACTATCCACAATGCTGCAGCCTTATTTGAGAACTCATGCCGAACAAGTCTTGAAGAGAAACGACAACGCAGAAAGAATCACAACCCAAAAACATCACCCAAGGAGACCTTCTGCTGTACTTTCTGCAACTGGACTTGTTTATCTCGGATTGGCCTTTTTAGTCATCAGCGCGCTTGCAGAAAGCGCGGGATGAGTCCTTCCTGAATCTTTGTTTGCGAGGAAAAGCCAGAGATATTGGTCTACTAGTTATATTTTTTTACTAGCAGAAAATAGCAAAGACTTACAATGGCTATTGAGGAAAGTCAAGGATAAAAGTGCAAAGGCAGGGTTGCACTTGAACATTAAGAAAACAAAAATAATGACCACAGAGAAGTTATATAACTTTAAAGTAGTTGATGAAAACATTGAAATAGTTAAAGATTTCCCCCTATCTTGGCTCAGTCAAGAAATCAGAACATAACTAGCAGTTGGAAGGACAGCTAGGAAGAAACTAGACAAGATCCTGAAGTGTAATGATAAATAATTGAATTCCAAAATCAGAATTGTCCATACCATTGTATTTCCAATCTCTTATGTATGGTTGAGAAAGCTGCACAGTGAAGAAAGCTTATAGGAAGAGAATTCAACTCATTTAAAATGTGGTGTTGGAGAATTCTGCAGATACCACGGGCTTTCAAAAAGGCAAATAAATGGGTCCTAGAGCTAGTGTGATGTGGTTTGACTGTGATTCTGGAGACAAGGGTTTGAATCCCCACTCAGCCATGAAAACCCACTGGGTGACCTTGGGCAAGTCATGCTCTCTCAGCCTCAGAGGAAAGCAAAGACAACCCCCCCCCTCTGAACAAATCTTGCCAAGAAAACCCCATGATAGGG
This sequence comes from Gambelia wislizenii, assembly GCA_030847615.1. Lineage (NCBI taxonomy): Eukaryota > Metazoa > Chordata > Lepidosauria > Squamata > Crotaphytidae > Gambelia > Gambelia wislizenii. The sequence continues at coordinate 26,413,663 of JAUMIR010000002.1, forward strand.
TCAACATAAGTCAGAAATGACTTGAAGTCACACAACAATAAAGAGCAAGTCAGGCCTTAACTGTTTCTGGAAGCCAATATGACTAAACTGAGACTGTCATACTTTGGACCTATTATGAGAAGACATTACTCAGTGGAATCATAGAATCATAGAGTTGGAAGAGACCACAAGGGCCATCCAGTCCAATCCCTTGCCATGCAGGAATACACAAATCATTCCCGACAGATGGCCATCCAGCCTCTGCTTAAAAACCTCCAAAGAAAAGACAATAAGACTTGATGAAGTGGAAGGCAGTAGTAAAAGAGGGAGGCCGCATTACAGGTGGATAGATTCAGTCAAGGAAGCCATAGCTGTCCTGGTTTGCAAGGCCAGAACAGGACAGTTGATAAGCGTGACTCTTGGAGGTCTCTCATTCATAGGGTTGCCATAAGTCAAAATTCACTTGATGGCAATTAACAGCAACAACAAATTATATTAATATCCTGATTTTTCTCCATCATGCGTAAGACTCCTGGTTCTCCTCTCCCTCCCCACTTCATCCTCACACCAGAATCATAGAATCATAATTGGAAGAGACCACAAAGGCCATCTAGTCCAACCGCCCTGCCCTGCATGGCTACACAATCAAAGCATTCCCAACAGGTGGACATCCAGCCTCTGTTTAAAAACCTCCGAAGAAGGCGACTCCATCACACATCCTATGAGGTTGTTCAGGCTGAAAGAGAGTGAGTGGCACAAAGGGCACACAGTGAGTTTCATGGCTTTGCGGAGACTAGAACTTGGACCTCTCAAATACCAGTTTACTATCCTAACCACTGCATCACTTTGTCTCATGAGGTCATTATATGCATTTTGCAGAGAAGTGTGTTCTATTGGGCTCAAAGGGATTATTTCATAATAACTGTTTTTTGGGGGAAAGTATGGACAACAAAGACAAACATAAATGTTCACCTTCCACATACCCAGCATCCACCCCACAACCCCCTTTCCCCCTTAAAAATACTTTTTGGGGGTTCTGTTTTGCTCTGTGTGTGTGTGTGTTTAAATTATGTGTGTTAATTCCAATAAAGATGATGACGATTATATTTATTTATTTATAACCCGCTTTTTCCCCAAGCCTGGGACCCAAAGCAGCTCACACTTTAAAAAAACCCACAAAATTAAAACATACAAAAAATGTACAGTAAAACAGAATTAAATTACATTATTAAAACAATACCATAATATTTGAAAGAATAAAATATACTTAAAAGTATTAGAATCTTTTTAAAAAAAAAGATAAAAAGCTTTTAAAACAATTAAATAAAATCATACAGCACCACCTAACCTGTTCTTTAAACACTTTTTTAAGAGCCTGCCTGAATTAAAAGGTTTTGGCCTGCCGAAGGACAGCAGGGAGGGGGCTGCTCTGGCCTCCCTGAGGAGGGAGTTCCAGAGTCTAGGGGCAGCCACCGAAAAGGCCCTCTCTTGCGTCTCTGCCAACCGTACTTGAGATGGTGGTGCGACTGAGAGAATGGCTTCTCCCGATGATCTCAGGGCCCAGGCCGGTTCATAGAATGCTATTTTAAACATAGTAAGTGTTTTGGGAATGGTAATCCTAGTTTCTCAGCTATGTATATGTGATTGGCTTCCCAATGCCTTTATATCTCATACAGGAGCTGGAAGAATGCTGACAAAAAGTACTCTATCATCTCGTCTTTGTGATGGAATAGAGCCAAATGAGGTATGGGAAAGATAACTGGTAAGACAGGCAGGGAGCACCGTGAGTGCCTCTGTCCCCTGCTCACATCTCTGGTAGAGGTGGTTGAGGATCCCCCCCCCACCATTTGTTTTTGTTGTTTTGTTAAATGTATATTTGCTTTTATTCTGTGAGAAACTTGAGATTTAAAACATCTGAATGTGGGACAAATCAATTATCTCTCCAGGCATATGGATCAGAGTGCTTAGCTCTTAGTTTAAATGTTGGGTTCAAATCTCTGTGCTTTCAGCCATATTAGTTCTGAATTAGAATGGTCACTTTTCATTTGTCTGAGAGGTTGCTAAATATGAAATATCTACATAGCTGCCAGAGACAAGATCCTCTTCCTTCTGAGAACCGATGTATCTTCTGGCTGCTTGACATGGGATAGGATATAAGCTTTCTATCTAGGCATGTACACAAATCCCTCCTGGTCATGTGCAGAAGGCTAAGCTGCACTATAGGTGTAGGCACACATGGCCCACATAAGACTGCTAATGAAGCACTCAGACACAGTATGTGTATAATCTACAAGTATTTACTAAAGTACAGCAGAGTAGCATATACAAGATGGATCCATACAAGCATGCATGATCCAAGTCAGCAAGACACAAAGATTCGATGGGAAGGGACAATGGACTGCACTGCTTTATATACAACATGGTGGGTTATACATTCATACCCACAGAGCTGTTCCCAAGCTCATAGTTTGTTCAGTCCTTTCCCATGAAGATACGGGTCTGCAGACAGTACTCCAGCAACTCCCACACACTAGGCCTTGAGCAGTAAACACCAGCTGTGCTCATAGCCGTCTCTGCTGGCCCCTACTGGCCATTGCTCCTTTTACTGTAAAATGTCTACACTTTACAGTACACACTACACACTACAATCCCTGACACTTTCATGAGTGATATTTGCAGCCTTCAGGGTAGAGGACAAAATTATCAATGGAGAAAGCCCTGTTTGCTACTTGCTACATGCACCATGCCTATAAATACCACTTGCTAGTGCAGAACAATGGGGGAGGGTGGGGGAGGGTGGTGTTTTTAGTCATTATTATAATTTTTTAATTGTTGGAAGCCGCCCCGATTGTTTTTAGCAGAGGGGCGGGGTATAAATAATAATAATAATAATAATAATAATAATTATTATTATTATTAACAATAAGAGAAAGCTAAGGCTTTCATGCCCACCTTACCAGTTTCTTAGAGGGACTTGACTGCCCACTGTGACCAATTAATTTTTTAATGAGTTGGCCTGACTTCCTAAATTTCTTCATATTTGAGACAGAAAGAACGTGAAGTTTAGAAAGATCAAATATGGTAGAAAGGAAGATTCATAGATCTCCCAGTCCCTCCTCTCTGTTCTTGGACAGGTCTGTATGAAGAGTCATGCCAGATCAGAGCAAAGGCCTGTCTAATCCAGCACCCTGGTTTCCATAGTGGCCAGTTATATGATGATGATGATGATGATATTTATTTATTTATTTATTTATTTATTATTTACCACCTCTCCCCATGGATTGAGACAGGAAACAACACATCCACACAAAACAATATCAATTAAAATACATCTTGGTTAAAAATACATAAATACATAAAAACACACAATATCAGTTTAAAAGAAAAAATAAAGCCAGGACATATTCAAACAGTTTAAAATTCACAGTTATAAAGTTATCTGGATAGGTCTGCCAGAAGAGATTTGTCTTTAATGTTCTTTTAAATTCAGACAGGATATACAACTGTTGAATCTCTTCCGGCAGATCATTCCAGAGTCTAGGGGCAGCTGAAGAAAATGTCCTCTTGGTGACCGTTGCCAGCCTAATCGTGGCTGACTGGAGTATATGTCCCCCAGAGGATCTGAGTGTATGGGGTGGATTATATGGGAGAAGGCAATTCCGTAGGTAACCTGGACCCAAACCAGGTAGGGCTTTAAAGGTAACAACCAACACTTTATATCTTGCCCAGAAACTAATTGGCAGCCAGTGGAGTGATTTCAATATTGATGTAATGTGATCACTCCTAGGTGTGCCAGTAACCAATCTGGCTGCCATGTTTTGAACTACATAATTGATTATTATTTCTTACTTGCCTCTCCCTATGGATCAAGGCAGGGAACAACAAATTAACATGTAACGTTGATTAAAAACACATATCAGTAAAAAACATATTAAATTTAAAAGATCAAGTAAAACCAAGACATTTTAAAACAATCAATACACAATTTAAAATTAACAATTTTAAATAATCTGGATGGGCCTGTCAGAAGATGCCTCTGAGAATCTGACAAGGACCGCCTGAGATCCATAGCCCATTCCCACTGTTCTTCTCCAGCAAGAGAAATTCAGAGGCATGGTTCTGGAGGTCCTAGTGAGTAGTAAATATAGGACTTTGATCCATTGATAACCTTTTTCTCTACCCTGCAGGCTGTAAATGCCACCCATGAAAGCTTATATCCTATAGTATAATATGAGGTCTGTCTATTAAAGAATGAGACTGATACAATAACCCATCTTTATTTATATGTATTATAATTCTAATGCTTGTCCCCTTCAATATACTCCCCGTTCACACTCACACACTGATGCAGTCTTGTTTTTCACTGGTTGAAGGCATGGAGCGGATCAGTTTCTGTCAGCTATTCTAACACATCTGCCATTTTTGTCTTTACTGCATCAATTGACTCAAAACGTGTTCCTTTAAGCACTTATTTCTCTTTAGGGAAAAGAAAAAAGTCACACAGTGCCAAATCTGGCAAATATGGAGGATGTTCAAGTGTAGTAAAGTGTTTACCAGCCAAAAACTGCTTCACAGAAAGTGCTGTGTGAGCAGGTGCATTGTCTTGATGAGAATGAAACCATTTTCCCGCAGTTTCTGACTCTTTCTCTCAGCTTTGTCAAAACTTCCTCATAATAATGCCGGTTCACTGTTCTGCCTTCTGGAACCCATTCTGCCATAATTATGCCCTTGATGTAAAAAAAAAAAAAAACCCAATGAGCATGGCTTTCAAAGTGGACTTGCTTTGACGTACTTTTTTCATTCTTGGTGATGATGGTATTTTCCAGTGCATTGGCTGTCATTTTGTCTCAGGATCATACTGGAAGATCCAGGTTTCATCACAAATGATGATTTTTTGATAAAGGGTTTGGGTTTGCCTCAAGTTGCTGCGAATATCACGTTGCTCAACTTTTAAACTTAGCATTTTCCCAGCACACAACAGACAACACAGCTGTTTTAAATGACGACTGACAATTAACTGAATGGCTGAGAGTGTTGATGTTTGTCATGCAGGTTCAGACATGTTCAAGGTCAGCACTCAAGCGTTCACAATCAAGTCTGAAAAGTAGAAACACAGTCTCATTATTTAATAGATAGCCCTCATATTAAACCACCTCACCTTAATTAGGTTTTGGATTTTGTTAGTAGATCATCTTGGTGTTCGCTGTGAGCAGGAAATGTTTTCTTTTTCCTCCAGGGCCTTGTGACTTTAGAGGAGGTGGCTGTGTGTTTCTCTGAAGAGGAGTGGGCCCTGCTGGATCCTGATCAGAGAGCCCTGCATGGGCAGATCATGGAGGAGATCTGTAGGATTGTGGACTCACTTGGTAAGGTTCCCTCTTTCCCTGCTGATGACTTTTTTTCTTTGCCCTAATAATTACAACAGTATCAACAACCATACTGCTTCTGAGTAAGAGTGGTGTCCTAACTAACATCAAAAGCTGTGAGATCCTTAAGGCAGGACCTGTGTGCAGGCAGGTATGCATGCTGAATTGGAAGCATGCTAATTACGTGGCTCTAATTTAGCTCTTTTATTCTCTCTTAACACCCACACAGGGCATTGCTTATCTAGTCAGAGGCTTCGATCTTATCTTTTTGTTCAGTACACTAGAGTCAAATGTATGCCTCACTTTTAGAATACACCCTACAACCTGTCATCAGGTGTTTTTAATGTGCCAAGTTACAGGGTGTCTTGAGGGCATTCTTTGCAGTTTTTGTTTACATTTTTTAAAGGAATATCTGGCATTCTTTCCAGACTTGACAAAGAACCTGGTTAGGTGGTTGAAACAGGCGCTTGGTCTTCAGTACAGCCCAAACAAAAGATGGTAAGCCCCCATTCTTCTCTGCAGTGAAGGGATCCAGGGGTCCTTTCACACCACACAATTGTACCACTATGATTCCACTTTAACGGCTATGATTCCATCCTGTGGAATCCTGGGATTTGTGGTTTGGCGAGGCACTAAAGTTCTATGGCTAAGAATTCTAAAGACCCCTCCCTAGACTGCAAATCTTAGGGTTTCATAGGATGCCGTGACAGTTAAAGTGGAATCGTAGTGCTATAATTGTGCAATGTGAAAGGGGCCCAGATTCAGGCTTGTCAAGAGAAAAGGTGGGAGAACTCTCTCGTCTCCCATTTTCTCCTCTTTCTGTCCTTTCAGCCCAACATGTTCCCCCAAAGTTGGGGAGCTGTAAGGAAATTCCTACCACACTTGTCGCTCAGTCCAGTGTGGCCCATGTTGGTACAACGTGAAAGGACTGTACCTGGTAGATTAAACACTAAGTGTGCCAGACCTCTTTCTCCTCAGAAATATGGAGTGGGGGTGGGGATTGGCGTGAACCAGGAAACACAATGTGAAGATTTCCAGACCTTTCTTTTCCCTGTGGAGAGTTACGTATATACAACTTTCCCTTCAGAAACAGATGGAAGATTCTCTATCTGGGCTGAGTTCCTCCAAGCTGGGGCTGACTATTTTTCCTCCTCTGAAGCTAGTAGAACAGAAAATTTTATTTTATTTATTTTATTTTTTGGTATAATTTCTTTTTATTTATGTAGAATAGTAAAATACATTCAACATATCCATTTTGTGGTTACAGGTCACCACAAAACAACATACAGAGATAACTTTTTTATACATATATTAGAAAAACAAAAATAGAACAAAAGAAAGAGAAAATAAAAATTTTGTGTTGTTACACATGTAGAGTATATACTCTCCTGGTTGTGAGGTTCAATATGATCATGCCTGACTTTACTAAATGCACTTGTACAATGATCTATCAGGAGGTGTATGTCTTAATCTGTTAATATATCATTCCACAGTTTTTCATGAGTAGCAGGTGGGATTTGTTGAGCCAAGTTATGAATTATATAGTCAATCATTGGAAACCATTTTTCTGCAGAAGTTGTCTTTATAGGACAATCTTGGGATAATTTGTTCCTTGAGTTTTTCCATCAGCCAGATGTTCCAGAACCAGTTCCACATTTTCCCATTGTAAGATTGCCCATTTTCCAGTTTTGCGCCATCTCCAGTCTTCTCAATTGCTCCAGTCTCAATGTTGCTAATAAAAATTGTATCAGATCTCTGTGTTTGACTGTGGTGTTCTGGTCGGAGAAATAAGAGAGGAGCACCAGACTGGGTGTTATGGTAATGGTTTGTTTTATGATCTGTGAGATCAGTCTGAGTACTTCAGCCCAGAACTCTTGAACCAAGGGACAATGAAACCACATGTGGAGATAGGTGCCTTTGTCTTTGCAGCCTCTCCAACAGGTAGGGCTGCTGCTTTTGGTGATTTGGAACAATCTGTGAGGTGTCAGATGCCACTTGTACACCACTTTAAGTGTGTTTTCTTGTATTATGACTGGACTTTTCCGAAATATTGGGGATTTCCAGATGTTTGACCAGTCCTGATCACTTAAGGGGTGTGCTATATCTGTTTCCCAAGTCAATTTAAATCGTCCAGTCTCTGCCATTGTGGTTTCAGTCATGAGGTTATACAGTTGTCCCTCCACATTCGCGAACTTGACATTCGCGGTTTCGGTTATTCGCGGTTTTGGGAGGGCCCCCCCGGGCCCCCCCAAAACCGCAACACGGGGCCTCCAGAGGCCCCGTGAAAGACCTGGGGAGGGGTGGGGAGGCCTTCGTGGGACGCCGGGAGACCCTCCGGAGGCCCCGCGAAGGCCTGGGGAGGGGTGGGGAGGCCTTCGCGGGACCCCCGGAGGCCCTCCGGAGGCCCCGCGAAGGCCTGGGGAGGGGTGCGAAGGCCTTCGCGGGACCCCCGGAGGCCCTCCGGAGGCCCCGCGAAGGCCTGGGGAGGGGTGGGGAGGCCTTCGTGGGACCCCGGGAGGCCCTCCGGAGGCCCCGCGAAGGCCTCCGGAGGCCCCGCGAAGGCCTCCGGAGGCCCCGCGAAGGCTTGGGGAGAGGTGGGGAGGCCTTCGCGGGACCCCCGGAGGCCCTCCGGAGGCCCCGCGAAGGCCTGGGGAGGGGTGGGGAGGCCTTCGCGGGACCCCCGGAGGCCCTCCGGAGGCCCCACGAAGGCCTGGGGAGCGGTGCGAAGGCCTTCACGGGACCCCCGGAGGCCCTCCGGAGGCCTCGCGAAGGCCTGGGGAGGGGTGGGGAGGCCTTCGCGGGACCCCCGGAGGCCCTCCGGAGGCCCCGCGAAGGCCTGGGGAGGGGTGGGGAGGCCTTCGCGGGACCCCCGGAGGCCCTCCGGAGGCCCCGCGAAGGCCTGGGGAGGGGTGGGGAGGCCTTCGCAGGACCCCCGGAGGCCCTCCGGAGGCCCCGCGAAGGCCTGGGGAGCGGTGCGGAGGACTTCGCAGGACCCCCGGAGGCCCTCCGGAGGCCCCGCGAAGGCCTGGGGAGGGGTGGGGAGGCCTTCACGGGACCCCCGGAGGCCCTCCGGAGGCCCCGCGAAGGCCTGGGGAGGGGTGGGGAGGCCTTCGCGGGACCCCCGGAGGCCCTCCGGAGGCCCCGCGAAGGCCTGGGGAGGGGTGGGGAGGCCTTCGCGGGACCCCCGGAGGCCCTCCGGAGGCCCCGCGAAGGCCTGGGGAGCGGTGCGGAGGCCTTCGCGGGACCCCCGGAGGCCCTCCGGAGGCCCCGCGAAGGCCTGGGGAGGGGTGCGGAGGCCTTCGCGGGACCCCCGGAGGCCCTCCGGAGGCCCCGCGAAGGCCTGGGGAGCGGTGGGGAGGCCTTCGCGGGACCCCCGGAGGCCCTCCGGAGGCCCCGCGAAGGCCTGGGGAGGGGTGGGGAGGCCTTCGCGGGACCCCCGGAGGCCCTCCGGAGGCCCCGCGAAGGCCTGGGGAGCGGTGCGGAGGACTTCGCGGGACCCCCGGAGGCCCTCCGGAGGCCCCGCGAAGGCCTGGGGAGGGGTGGGGAGGCCTTCGCGGGACCCCCGGAGGCCCTCCGGAGGCCCCGCGAAGGCCTGGGGAGGGGTGGGGAGGCCTTCGCGGGACCCCCGGAGGCCCTCCGGAGGCCCCGCGAAGGCCTGGGGAGGGGTGGGGAGGCCTTCGCGGGACCCCCGGAGGCCCTCCGGAGGCCCCGCGAAGGCCTGGGGAGCGGTGCGGAGGCCTTCGCGGGACCCCCGGAGGCCCTCCGGAGGCCCCGCGAAGGCCTGGGGAGGGGTGGGGAGGCCTTCGCGGGACCCCCGGAGGCCCTCCGGAGGCCCCGCGAAGGCCTGGGGAGGGGTGGGGAGGCCTTCGCGGGACCCCCGGAGGCCCTCCGGAGGCCCCGCGAAGGCCTGGGGAGCGGTGGGGAGGCCTTCGCGGGACCCCCGGAGGCCCTCCGGAGGCCCCGCGAAGGCCTGGGGAGGGGTGGGGAGGCCTTCGCGGGACCCCCGGAGGCCCTCCGGAGGCCCCGCGAAGGCCTGGGGAGGGAGGGGGAGGGGTGTTTGTTATTCGCGGATTTTTCACATTCGCGGGGGTCCGCGGAACGGAACCCCCGCGAATGTGAAGGGACGACTGTATATAATTGCCATATGGCCTTTGACTTGATTAGTAGAGGTTGTACATAGGTTTTCAAATTTTGTTAGAGATCTGGGAACAAAGCCCTGATGTTGTAAATGGGACAGGAAATATGCAATTTGGGTATATTGCAGCCAAGCGGGCTGAATGGGGTCTAGGTCTTTTATGAGTTCTTCTCTGATTTTAGGAACATTTTTATTGTATAAGTCAGATATCATATATATCCCTTTCCTGTTCCATTCCAAATAGGTTTTATATTTGATCAGGTTGTAGAATTTAGGATGGGTCAACAATGGACGAATGGGTGATTCCTGGGGCATCATTTTATGATTCCATTTTTTCCAAATTCGTAAAGATGTTTGTAAGAAAGGGTTGTCCATGTTGTTGATTTTGGGGTAGGAAAGGTTGGAGTAGTATATTTCCATATGCTTTGGGTCTTTTTGATCTAGCTCAGTCTCAATCCAGTTGGTTTGAGAGTTTTTCTTGAATATCTGGATCAGATGTGTGAGTTGCGCAGCTGCAAAGTAGTGTGACAGATTTGGAACACCTAGCCTGCCTGCTTGAAGTTTTTGGTGTAGGATGCTTTTTGGAAATCTTGGTTTCGTGTTGTTAAAAATGAATGTATGGAATATTTTTTTTCCAGGTGTTGAAATATGCTGAGGGAGGTTCTAAAGGGATTGTGAAGAATAAGAATAGAAGTTTTGGAAGTGCAAACACTTTTGGTATTGCTATCTGCCCTAGGAGGGAGAGATTGAATGTGGTCCAGTGTTTTATTTTTTCTTTGATCCATGTAAGTTGTTTGTAATTTCGTGGCAACAGTTGACCTATATCTTTGGTAACTAATATCCCTAGGTATTTAAATCCAGAGGGTTGTAGGTGTTGTTTAGTCAACCGTTGCCATTCATGTTGTACTGCATGTGGAGTATTTGTGCACAGTAATTTTGACTTTTGCATATTTACTCTAAAACCTGTGTGTATGTCAAAGCAGGTCAGGATTTTCTGGAGGACTGGGAATGCAGTAGTTGTGTTTGTAATGTAGAGTAAGATATTGTCTGCAAAGAGACCGATTTTGTGCATTTGTCCATGGATTACTGGGCCTTCAATGTGGTGTGTCATCCTAATTTGTTCTGCAAGGGGTTCTATGGCTATTGTGAATAACAAAGGGAAAAGTGGGTGTGGTGACCTGTACACGGTCAACCCACTACCTTAACACTCTGACTTTAGGATGGCAGTCCTGTGGGTTCTCTTGCATCCCACTACTGCCCCCAAAAGAATGGGTATAGCACCAACCACTTTCTATTGGGACAGCCCTTTGTGTCCCTGATATCAGGTAGTGTGGTTTAAATTAAATGGAGGCCAAGCAGCTTTAAACTCTAATGAAAGTTTATTGAAAAATATAAAACAAATAAACTGTAGTTGAGTATTAAAGTTGTTAATTCTTCTTAAGGCTTCGTTCCATCAGATTCCTTTTAAAATAACAACATCAATCTAGATGCACCAGCACTACTAGTAACTCAGGAACAAAGTCCTAAATCCCCTTTATATACTTGACTTGCTCTGAGCCTCTCCCTACTAGACTCTCCAAGTCTATTCAGTCCCTCTCTGGTCCCTTAAGACCCTTCCGTGGTCAACAGACTGAAAAGTTCCCTCAGGTACTCCAAGAGCACACCCTCCCTTCGGTGTAACTCTTTCTTTCCAGTCAGACCTCAAAACAATTAAGCCCCTCTCACTCTCTGTCAGGCCCCTTTTATAGCCGTGCCCAGCTGCCTTCCTATTGGCTGGGCACCTACTGCTCTGAGATTGGCTAAAAGAGCGGCCTTTTCATCACACACCTCCCCCCTTTACAGGTGTATTAACACACATGACCAAACGGTTATGTGAGTTAATACAACATCACTCCCAAATTATGCTTACCTTATAACTCATAATACATAACATCATGTGAATATAAACTCTATACATATACATATGATATTTATATACACAATTATATCAAACTGTTCATAGACTCTTTATCGCTCTACTATCTTACCTCTCTTCATATTGTCTAGAGAGGCCATCTGCCACTATATTTTCCTTACCTTTTATATACTGGATGGAGTAATCAAAGTCCTGTAACATTCGACTCCATCGCAGTAACTTACTGTTATTATCTTTGGTCCGATTCAACCAGCATAAGGGGGAGTGATATGTTCTGATCACGAACTTTCTTCCCCATAAGTATGGTGTAAGCTTTTTTATAGCCCACACTATAGCCATGCATTCCTTTTCTATTGTGGCTAAGTGTTGTTCTCTGGGGAGGAGTTATTTACTTATGTACAAGATTGACTGTATCTGACCATCATTGTCTTCTTGACTTAAAACTGCCCCAAGTCCAACATTAGAGGCATCCGTGGTGACTATAAAAGTCTTAGTGTAATCTGGTGCCATCAGAACAGGCGCTGTGGTCATCAGGTGTTTTAACTCTCTGAATGCACTGTCACACCTTTTTGACCATAGGACTTTGGCAGGCTTTTCCTATCTTTGGCCAGTAAAAATTTGAAGAGATTCTTTGGGTGGTCTTCTTTATTCCCAAATGTCCTCCAAATGAACTAGATGGGCCATGTCTAGAATCTGGCTTCTGTATTTCTGAGGGACCACTAACTGTTTTTGGATTTCTTTTTGTGTTATATTTACTCTTTAGACTTCTCTATATAAGCTGACTTTGATAATTCTAAATCTGTGAAGGCGTTCTTTATTTAGCTCTACATCAGTTTCATCATTTGCCAACGTGAACAAAGGTTTTAAACATTCATCACTTCTTTGTTCTTGACCAAATTCAGGGGTGTTTTGGACTTCAATCTCCTCAGATCTCTCCTTTTCTGAGGCATTTGTCACTTTAACCTGATCTTTAGTGACCACTTCTTTTTCTTGTTCCTTTTTAGACATTGGATTGATCTGTTCCGAGGACTTTTTCTTTTCTTGTTGTCTGGTGACAACACAAGCAAATCTAGAATGTATATCTAAGTCATTTCTAATTAGACATGGGAATGGAATATCATCCCAGACTGCAAATTTCCACTAGAGGTTGTGTCCTCTAAATGAAATGTCTAACTTGCATACTGGTGCTTTAAAAGCAGGACCCCCCAAGCCCTTTAACACCATGTCTTCCTCTGGACACAAATCTTGAGGTTTTATTAAGTGTGATTTAACTATACACACTTCAGCCCCCGAATCACAAAAACCCCACACCCAGGAGTTATTTATTTGTATTAATTCTTGGTGTTCATCAGTTTCTGTTTCTGGAGGGAAATTTGTCACAAACAGGCAAGTTCTTGGAGAAGAAGCTCTCTTAGAGCCTGACATTGTTTCAACTGTTGTTTCCATAGCAACTGTCGCCTCAGGCTGTTCTCTGTGACAGCACTCTTGTATTGTATTGCTGGTTTAACTGAGTTTACACAATAAGCTGATTTTATTTTTGATTTTGAGTCCTTATTAAATATATTTGGACAGCTATATCTGAGGTAACCCAATTTTCCACATTCATAACACCTTTTCTCTCATCTTCACACAGTTTTTCTTGTTGCCAGGGTCTAAAAATTTTACCATTGTTATTCTTATCTTTCGAAGTATGCCAGTTTTTAGGATTTTTCTTTTCATTTTCCTGAGATTTTACCTCAGGTCTTGTTGTCTTTCGACCATCTTCCCTGATCAATGCTATAGCATCAAGCAATTTGGCTGCTTCTGCCACAGTCTTAGGCTGTTTTTCTTGTACCAGCCATCTATATTTTTGGGGAATAACATTATAGAATTGTTCTAATCCTATAAGACTCTGTAATTATTCCTTGGTTGTTATTTTGGCTCCTTCAATCCAACTTTTTAATAAATTATCTAACCTAGCTCCCAATTGACAAAAAGACTCATTTCCCTCTCTCTTAATTGTTCAGAATCGATGTCTATGATCTTCAGGCGTAAGGCCAAATCTTTGCCTCACCATTTCTTTAAATAAATCGCAATTTTGGGCTTCATCTGCCCTCATTTTTGCGTATATTTCTGTGAGACTCCACTAATCTGTGATCTTGAGAGGTTCTGTCTGTATTGATTTCCCAAAAATTTGTTATATTGAGTCTGTAGAGCAAAAGACCTAGTCTGCCAAAATATGTCTGTGTCAGAGAATGCTGAGAGATATAACTGTATTTGCTCCAGCTTGACCAAAAGCCCAGAAACAGACATAGTATGGTTTGTCTTGTTTATTAGAATCAGAAACAATGGACTATTCATTCAGTTTAGAAAGTGTTATCTCCTTTCTGGGCACATTGCCCAGTTCAGCTGCCTTGAGGTATCAAAAATAGTAGCTAGACACAGAGAGCTGAAAAATGATTTATGTTTCTGCCTGGTAACTACTATAATACACATGCACAGTGTCTTAGATTGTTAAGTTTTGTTTCTCTGTAATATAAAAAGATATGTGTGCCTTGTTTTGGGGAACACAGCATGGCGGTTTATGCCCTATGTCACTTTGCTACCAGAGAATAAAAGTCATCTGAATACAATAGAACCTTGACTTTGAGATTTCCTTATGATTACCCAGATAGACCTTAACAATCTCAAATAATTCATTCTTTCCTCATTCTTTATTTTCCATTCTGAACAAGTTCTTTCAAAGTTAATGAAGAAAGAGTCAATGTTATCCCCTTTATAATACCTGGGGAACCTCTTCATATCAATCTGAGGTAACCTATTTACCTCAGGGACCACTTGAGATTGAGGGATTCCCTGATCCATATTTCTCATTCTAATTTGATAATCCATTTCTTTCTCTCTTTTTTCCTTTTAAATTCTGGCCAATTCAATGGCTTTTTCTCTTTGGCCATTTCAAGTTTGATTTTCCAAATCTCTATACTCTCTTGGGGTTCAGAAATGGAGGTGTCAAGACTAGCCACCATTTCTTCCCTGACCACCTCTTCCTCCACCCCTTCAGCTACGGCTGGGGTTTTGACTTTCTTAGGAGGCATGTTACCAGTATTTCCTTACCAATACCCAAAACTTTTACCTTAGGAAATACCTTTTTACTTTGCCTCAGCTGAGTAAAATAAATTTATTTGGATCTTAAAATCAAACTAGTGATTCCCTACGTTACCACTGTCGTTTACCTCAGGAATCACGTTGAAGTAACTGTGCCTCTACCAAGTACAGAGATCCTACTTGAATCTCAAAGTCAGACCAGTGATTCCTTACTTTACCCAGACTTTTACCTCAGGAATCACTTTTGTCCGTCTTTATCTCTATCTACTAGTCTCCTACAATTACCCAATACATTTACCTCAGAGACTAGTTCTTAGATAACTGTGTGGCATGGTCAGGTTTTAAGTAATCTCTTACCAATTACCCTTTCACTGTTACTTCAGAGATTACTCCCCTAACTCAACACCCAAACCTTTATCGTTGGTTTTCTACACAAACTTTAACCAACTATGGGTATCTGGTATGTTTACTCAGACCCCTATAACTCCAGCACAGTTCTGGCAACCAGACTTTTTGGATCCCGTCGCTGCCACCAAAAATATGTGGTGACCCATACACGGTCAACCCACCACCTTAACACTTTGACTTCTTATTTCCATGTTGGTAGTATTGTGCTTTTGTGTATTGAGTGGCTATGTGTATGTTTTTTTAGATCCAATTCTTCTATTTCAGATTTGATTTTTGTCAACTGAACTAGTATCTGCTTATTCTGATTCTTATGACTTTGGGTCAGCATGTTTAGTTCATTCAATAAAAGGCATCAACATGTCTCTTTTAGTTTTTTCTGTTTTGCTCCTTCCTGTATCAAGAGGCCACGTAGGACTGTCTTTAGATTGTCCCAGAGTAGTGATTCTGTGGTGTTGTCTGTTTTGTTTTCTTGGTAGAAGTGTTTTATTGCCTGTTGTATTTGCGTTTTAAATGAGTCATTGTTTAATAAGTAGGAATTAAATCTCCAGATTTTAGTGTGTTGTGTTATTTCTGTCAAAGACCAGTCCATAGTTAGTGGAGTGTGGTCTGAGTGGAGAGCCGGGTGGATAGTTACTTTTTCAATATGGGACATGGTTAATTTATCAACAAAGAAATAATCATGCCTTGAGTAAGAGTTGTGTATTTTGGAGAAGAAGATGTAGTCTCTGGCTATGCAGTTTAGTAATCGCCATGGGTCAACTAAGTTTAGTTTTTAAAGATTTTTCAGGGGGATTTGTGGTATTGAGTGGGATTTAAGTGATTTGTGGGAGGATTTGTCCATGTATGGATTGAGGACTGCCTTAGCGTCTCCTGCAATTATCACTGCACTTTTTATCATCTGCTCCAGAGATTCCAGAAAGGAAATCAGAAATTGGGTTTGGTTAGAATTTGGTGCGTAGAAACTGGCTAGGGTGACTTCCCTGTTTAAGAGAATGCCTTGTACTATTACAAATCTGCCTTTAGGATCTGTACAGGTTTTCTGTGGGATGAATGGAGTGTGTTTGTCAAGTATTATTGCAGTCCCTCTTGCCCTCCCATTACCTCCAGCCACAAACTGTTGTCCAAATTTAGATTTTGGGAGCACCGGATTGGACGATTTGTTCTGAGTCTCTTGTAAGAAAATTATGTTCTGGTGGAGAGGTCTAATCTGTTTCAGTATCTTGGCTCTTTTAACTGGTGATCCCAACCCTCTAACATTATAGAAGAGAAATTTGAGATTAGACATATTTAGTTAGATGGGAATCGCTTTTACAGTTGTTGTTCCAAAAGTGGACTGGAGGCATCAGTTGTGGGAGGCCAGAGAGAGTGCAATCACAAATACCCAGCAACCATAATCTAGAACAGAGGACAGGTTGTTAAGGCCTCTTTTTACTGACAATGTTGAATGTGCCCTCTTGGCTACAGACCTGTCATTTGATGTCATGCGGCACGCCGCCCCAGATCAAGGCATTTCACCCAGATATGAGGTCATGTCATTTCTATCTAGCTCATAGAGTTTATGACAGATAAATACTTATCAGTCAGGTTAGCCAACAAGTAGGAGATCCACAGATGTGGACATATTGGTGGAAAGTCCATTGGAGCTTGTGAAAAGTCCAACTTTAAGGTGTGCATTTGTCTTAGTTGGTGGTGTCTGCTGGCGTCGTCATTCATTTTCTATTGTCCTGTTGTTCCAGATATTGTTATAGTTGAAGGACTGGTGGTCCGGTGTATGTTGGTCTTCTTAGATTGCGGGTCTTTTTCCCCCCGCTTGGAGACCAGGGTCCATGAGTTGATATCAGATGTGTGGATCTTCTGTGGATTTTTCTTCATGTTGTATCTCTTGTTCTAATGCTTTGGGCACAGGTACATCAATGGCGAGTAGTATATCTAGAAGTTGGAGTCTTGTGGTCGCAGTCATTTTTGTGTTATTGTGAGAAATTATGTTTGAATGGAAAGCCCCATTTGTAGCGTATCTTCTTTTTTTACAAGATTGATGTCAATGGCTTGAAGAGTTTTCTCTTGCGTAGGGTTTCTGGGGCTAAATCTTGGTAAATTGGTATCTGGTTTGTGTTGTGTAATATTGGTGCTTGTTTTGAGAGGAGGTCATATATGCAGGTTTTTACAGGGAAGTGGGCAAACCAAGCAATGATATCTCAAGGAGGTCTGTGTAGAGTAGGTGGAGGGCCCAGTGCTCTGTGGACACGTTCTATGTCATTTGCAGTAATGGTGTTGTTGGTGTTCATTGATCCAATTTACTAGGAAAGTTAAGATGTCTTTTCCTTCAGCGCCTTCCACGAAGCCGCGAAATCTGATATTTGCCCTCCTCCCTCGGTTCTCTAAATCCCCCAGCATGTTTACCAGGGATTCATTAGTTTCTTCAAGATGTTGTATTCTTAGTTGATGATTTTGCCCCATTTTGTGTGCCTCTGTGGCTGTTTCTGCCGCTTCGGAGATGGTCCCTGTGAGTTCCTTGATAGAGGTTTGCAAGGGAGCCAGGGCTGCAGACCAGTCTCTTCGTAAGTCAGAGACTATTTTTTCCACGTAGTCGTTCAAATTGGTCTGGCAGCTGCTGATTGTTTCATTGTGGTAGGGTTTCCTTTCCTCCTCCTCCTCCTCCTTCATCGCTCTTGCCTCCTCCTCCCCTACTTGCCTTATTTGTTGCAGGTGCCATCTTATCTTCCCATTCCTTGTTCTCTTCACTGCTGTGGCCTGGGGGAGTTTCCCTTCCTTTTTTCGTCATCTGGCAGTACTGAGCTCGATCTCTCAATCGGTCTCTTACTGCCAAGCATTGAGAGAATGTTTTTTTCCTGGAATGACTCCTCTCATGGCTTGAGGGCAGGCTGGAGGTTAGAAGCCTTTGGGAGCCCTCGCTCTATGTGTCCGCCATTTTAGGCATCCGGACACACACACACACAGTTTTATTTTATTTTTAAAAGGGAATGAATCTCATTCATTCTAACAAGCAAAGAAAAAATGAATCTTGTTAAACAGATTTGTTTTAACAAAATCATATGTTGTTTGTTTTATAATAAACAGATTTATTTCATAATAAATTACAGAATAAATAATAATCTTAAATAAAAACAATAGTTTTATTTATAATAAATGACAGCTTTATAATAGGAGTAGTAGGGTTTTTTTCTGTGTAGCAAGTTGCTTCTCTGTACAAGCCCTAAGAGGCAAATGGAGTTTCCAAGGGCAACAGCTCCTTTAAATACAGTAGGACCCCCATTTCCACTGATTCATTATCCACTGATTCAATTATCCACAGGACACAAAACAGCATACCTACCATAGAGTCTTCCTAGAAAATGTGTCCTCTCTAGCCATTTTCTAGGTCCCCCAAGGCAACTCTATGGTATTTTAAATTGGGAGTCCCATTATTTTCAATGGCATTCACCATTATCCACGGTTTTTGGTATCCACGCCCCCTCGAACCAATCCTCAGTCGATACAGGGGTCCTACTGTAGTCACAGTTGAAAAATAAATAAGAATTTCCTTGTGCCTGTAATGTGTTTTGGGTTCTCCTTGTGCTAGTAGTGCAGCCCAAGGCAGATTTTATGGGTCCCAGCACTTCCCAGGGGGTCAATAATAATAATAATAGCACATGCCCCCTGCAATCATCATCATCATCATTCCCCCCCAAAAAAATTTGGAGGCCCCTGGGCCATTTTAGGGACAGGAGAGGAAAAACAAGAGCCAACTTTGGATTCAGGTTATGAATTACATACTCCCCCTTTCCATTTCCTCAAATATTCCTTGGTCATCCCAATGTCAAAACCAAAAGTATTCCTGAAGCAAGTTGTGGCACACTATCTACATAGACTCTTTGGCAGCCTTTATTGGTCACAGTTTTAAAATCCACAAAGGAGAGAAACTCTCAGGTCCATACAGATGCTGGTTGACTTACAATTGACCTCATCATTGCATAAATATTAATTTCTAGAAGCATGCAGATGTTCTGGTAAAAGAATTGATATAATTCCTGATGAAATATTTGTTGGATTTTGTACGTGGACAAGAATGTCCTAAATACCCCAAAACAACAGATCTTAACCTGTGGTCTGGGGACTCCCATGGATGTCCTCACAGAGGGTCCATGAAGGCTTGAAGGCTGCTTGGCCCACCTCCTGCCTGCAGTGGAGAGGCCATGTGATAGGAGCCAAGGCAAAGGCTAGCTGGCTGGCTTGGCATACACATTGCCATTCAGTGCCTCTGAGGGAAAGTTTAATGGATGGTGTAATATTATTATTATTGTTGTTGTTGTTGTTGTTAGGTATTATTATTATTATTATTATTATTAGGGTTTTAAATCTTGAGTTAAGTCTTGGGGGTCCACAGCAACAAAAGATATTTAAAGGGGGTCCCTGGTAAAGAAAAAGTTAAGAGCCACTGCTGTAAAAGCACAAGATCTTGTTTGATCTTTGAAGTTAAGCAGGGCCAATTCTGGTTAGTACATAGATGGGAGACTGCCAGTGAATGCCATGTTGCTGTAGACTATATTTCAGAGAAGGGAACTGGCCAAACCACCTCTGAGGATTCCTTGCCTAAGAAAACCCTCTGAAATTCATGGAGTTGTTATAAGTTGACAGGTGACCTCAAGGCACACACACACAGGCAAAAAGGTATTGGATCTATATTGATTTTAAGGTTAGTATCGTTTAACTTGTTCTTGGTGATGTAATGAGCCAGCATGAGTATTATTTGTTTAGTTGAAAGGCAGTACAGAAATCTAATAAAAATAACTTGCAAGACTGCATTTTATATACACTTAATGCCACCACTTTGTAATCGCTAGGTCTGTATAGTTCTTTGTTTTTCTGGAGCACATTCATTCTGAATGCTTGCAAAACCTGTATTTTAGATAGGTAAGGCAATTCCAAGGCTGCAAGCCCAGAACAATTTCTGGCCTATGGGTCCTTTGTAGAAACCTAGATTGTCTTATCAGGAGCTCACTGAAATTCATAATGCAAGTGAGAGAATTGCATGACGCTTCAGGTGTTGTTGAACTGCAGTTCCAAGCCTTTCTCACCATGGATTATGCCACAGGCTGTTAGGAACTGCAATTGAAGAATATCTGGAGGGCCATACACATTCCTTAACTGTCATAATGGATTACTCAGTCTCATCAGCCAAGAAGATGATTTAAATTTTATTCAAGTCCAGTGCAAAAGGCAAGGAATGCATGTCTTCCATGATATTATTTCTTTATTATTGTTTTAGAACCACACTTCCAATAAGCAAAGTATCTATCTCCCCTATTTTTTTCTGACGTTTCTTTTCTTTCAGGATGTGTGTATAAAATCATAGAATTATAGAGTTGGAAGAGACCACAAGGGCCATCTAGTCCAACCCCCCAGGCATGCCGGAGTACCCAATCATAGGATTACTGACAGATAGCCATCCAGCCTCTGTTTAAAAACCTCCAAAGAAGGAGACTCCACCACACTCTGAGGCAGCACATTCCACTGTTGAACAGCTCTTACTGTCCCGAAGTTCTTCCTAATGTTTAGGTGGATTCTCTTTTCCTGTAGTTTGAGTCCACTGCTACGTGTCCTTGTGTCTGGAACAGCAGAAAACAAGCTTACTCTGTCCCCATTATGACATCCCTTCAAATATTTAAACATAGCTATCATGTCACCTCTTAACCTTCTCTTCTCCAGGCTAACCATATCCAGGTCCCTAAGCCACTCCTTATAGGGCATGTAGCTTGTTTTAATCCTGTTCTCAGTTCCTGAGTTTCCTTCTCTTTCAGGCGTGTTTTTTGTCCTTCTTCCCAGCAGATAACTTCTTCCTGTTTTTGTCCTTCTTTCTAGACAGATACCAGCGAAACCCCACAGAAGAGGGAAGTTATATCAGAGAGAAACCCTATAAATGCACACTGTGTGGGAAAGATTTTGCTCAAAGCAGAGCATTTGTGCTTCATAGGAAGGTCCACCTTGGAAATAAACAGTTTAGATATCAAGTACCTGGGAAACATTTTGACTGCAGTTTGCACTTTGTGAAGTACTTGAGAATCCACCCAGGAGAGAAACCATATCAGTGTCTGATGTGTGGGAAATGTTTTGCTCAGAATTCACACCTTGTCAGCCACCAGAGGGTGCACACAGAAGTGAAACCATATGAATGTCGAGAGTGTGGGAAATCCTTTGCTTGCAAGTCTGACCTTGTGAAGCATGAAATATTCCACACAGGAGAGAAACCATACCAATGCCAGGAGTGTGGGAAATGTTTTGCTCAGAATTGCCGCCTTGTGCGCCACAAGAGAGTCCACACAGGAGAGAAACCATTCAAGTGCCAAGAGTGTGGGAAATGTTTTGCTTGCAATTCAAATCTTCTAAGCCACCAGAGAGTCCATACAGGTGAGAAACCATACCAATGCCAGGACTGCGGGAAATGTTTTACATGCAGTTCAAATCTTGTGAGCCACCAAAGAGTCCACACAGGAGAAAAACCATACAAATGCCTAGAGTGTGGAAAACCTTTTGCTTGCAAGTCAGACCTTGTGAAGCATCAGAGATTCCATACCGGGAAGAAACCATATCAGTGTGAGGAGTGTGGGAAATGTTTCACTTCTACTTCAAACCTTGTGAGCCACCAAAGAATTCACAGAGGAGAGAAACTATACCAGTGCCAGGAGTGTGGGAAACGTTTTTCTCGCAAGGCAGAACTTGTGATCCATCAGAGAGTCCATACAGGAGAAAAACCATACAGATGCCCAGAGTGTGGGAAATGTTTTGCTTGCAATTCATACCTTTTAAGCCACCAGAGAGTGCACACAAGAGAGAAACCTTACAAATGTCAGGAGTGTGGGAAATATTTTGCTTCCAGTTCATACCTTGCGAGCCATGAAAGAGTACACATGAGAGAGAAACCACGTGTCTGTCAGGAGTTTGGGAAATATTTTATTCAAAATCCAGTCCTTCAGAGTCACCAGAATGTCAGCACAGGAGACAAACCATACAAATGCCAAGAATGTGAGAAAAGTTTTGTGTGCAATTCACAACTTGTGATTCACCAGAGGGTTCACACAGGCGAGAAACCTTACAAATGCCAGGAGTGTGAGAAGTGTTTTGCTTACACATCAGATCTTGTGAGACATGAGAGAATCCACACAGGAAAGAAACCGTATAAATGCCAAGAATGTGGAAAATGTTTTGCTTGCAGCTCACAAGCTGTCCGTCACCAGAGAATCCACACAGGAGAGAAACCATACAAATGCCAGGAGTGTGGGAAGTGTTTTGCTTGCAGCTCCCAGGTTGTCCGTCATCAGAGAGCCCACACAGGAGAGAAACCATACAAATGCCAGGAGTGTGGAAAATGTTTTGCTCAGAAAGCACATCTTCTGGGCCACCAAAGAGTCCATACAGGAGAGAAACCATACAAATGCCAGGACTGTGGGAAGTGTTTTGCTCAGAATGCACATCTTGTGGGCCATCAGAAAATCCACACAGGAGAGAAACCATACAAATGCCAGGAGTGTGGCAAATACTTTGCTCACAAGTCAGACCTTGTAAAGCATTGGAGAGTCCACACAAGAGAGAAGTTACACAAATGTGAAAAATGTGAGCAATGTATTGACTACAAGGAAGAACTTATGAACCATGAGACAGTCCACAGAGAAGAGAAAACATATAAATTGTAGGCATGGGGACATCTTAGGATTACAAGTCAGACCTTAAAGGACATAAGAAAACCCATACGACAGAGTTCTTGCCTAGTGTAGAAGAATATTTGGTTAGCACTTAAGTTTGATAACCTTCTAGGGTATCTATTCAACAAATACCTCACACGTTTTTGAGTTTGAGACATGATTTTCTTCAACTTTCACACTTAGCCATGAAAAGCTATATCCTGAAAATAAGCCCTTTGGAAACATAGTATGGGAAATGTTTTTCATCAGAAGTGTGCAACCTGTGAATCATCAGAAAGCTCCCAAGAGGAATCAAGAGATAGGGCTATAGTCCCAACAGCTCACAGAAAGTGGCAGCAGGGTAGCCCTGATGGATCTGTCTGAAGTCCAGATGATCCGGCATCTAGTTTCCAGCAGTGGCACTAGCAGGGCAGAAAAAGAGTGGCCTTTGTCACTGTGGGGTTCATTTTA
Source organism: Gambelia wislizenii (assembly GCA_030847615.1). Lineage (NCBI taxonomy): Eukaryota > Metazoa > Chordata > Lepidosauria > Squamata > Crotaphytidae > Gambelia > Gambelia wislizenii. The sequence goes on from JAUMIR010000002.1 coordinate 26,436,694, forward strand.
GCTATTTGAGTAACTAGTACATTCTCTGTCTCCTCCATTTAAAGTGGAGAGCATTGTCTTTGGAACAGAGCCTGTGGTATTGTACTGGCAACCAGGGACTGGTGTTAGTATGGTACTATGGTCAGCTATTTAGCTATTGGTGTTATCTAAGCCAGTCTCTATCTCCCATTTAAACCAGAGAGCATCATTTTTTATAGTGACATTGGAATTGCTCAGTTGTGAGGCAACTTTGGAAAGGAACTGCAGCTAACTCTGAAATGTTTCTTTTTCTTCAGCTAAGATACCATTTTCAAATTCGTGATGACCGCCAACAAGACCTTCTAGTGTCACCTTATCACCACCTGCATTAACTGCTTTAGCAACTACATTGTTAGATTGGTTTCCTATAACTTCAGAAAATTCCAAAATACCCAAGTGACAAATTGTAAATCCTCACTGAAATACAGTAGATTTTATGTTCAGACATTCTGAGTCAAGTAGAGTGAAAGTTCTGTACAAGATAATCAGTAGGAAATCAGCATTGCTTCAATAATTATTTAGATTAATTAAGGTTTCTTCAGATAGAGCTCTCTCTCTCTCTTTCTCCAGACAGACAGACAGAGTTATATCTGAAGAAACCTTTAGTAATCTAAATAATTAAATGTACATAATCTAAATAATAGATCTAAATAATAATTATTAATCTAAATCAGTGATTCTTTACCACTGGTCTGCAGACCCCTAGGGGGCTGTGATGTCCTCACAGGAGGTCCACGAAGGCTTGAAGGCTGTTCATCCCACATGACAGAAACCAAGGCAAAATCTGGCTGGCTGGCTAGACCTGCGTATTGCTGTTCAATCTACTCCAGTCACAAATTTGCAGGAAGAAGCAGGAGAAAAGGCTTCTCTCCCCTCCAGTGCTTCTGAGGGAAAGGTTAATGGATGGTGCAGTTGTATTATCATCATCATCCATCATCATCATCATCAGGTATTATTATTGTAAGAGTTTTAAATCTTAAGAAGTCTTGGGGTCCGCAGCAACAAAAAATATTTAAAGGGGATCCCTGGTAAAGAAAATGTTAAGAGCCACTGGTCTAAATAATAACAGTATGACCCCCATATCCGCGGGACTGGTACTCAAAGTTTCACTTACCGTTCTCTCTAGGCATTTTCTATTTCCCCCAGTGCAATTCTATGGTTTGCTTCTGGAGGATGTTGACCATAGAGTCGTGCTGGATGACCTAGAAAATGCCTAGAGAGGTGTTCCTTCTAGGAATCTCTAGGTCTTCTGGTGCGACTCTGTAGTATGCTTTGGCTTGAAGAAGATTTGCTATTCATGGTTTTGTATTTCCACAGTAAGTCCAAGAACATATCCCTCATGGATATGGGGGTTGTACTGTATTTAAAATATATAAAATACATAATACAATTATGTAGCACATAACTTTTTCTTTGTAGGAGAAATCAGCCATTGGCAACATAATGTGGGTAATCCCTGTTTGAGATATATGATATGCTCATGCCCAATAGTGGCTTCTCTGGGGCTGGATTTTATGATTTATATTAGTTTTGTTCTAGAAGACATCTTTGAAATCAATTGATTCTGATGATTTCTCAAACTGTATTCCTCTGACATGGGGACGAATGGATGGCCAACATCAGTGGATTGTGTGCATCTTGATTGTAGCAAAGAGACTCATCCTTCATTGTTAGCAAAATATGCCCACCCCTTCCATCCCTCAGTGGTCTGAAGGTCTCATTGCTCTACCTGTAGCTGAATGTGTGCCTTAGAGTCACCAGTTTCATCCGGAGAGAATTTGGAATATATGGGCTGCTTGAATTAACTGATGTTTAACTCATGGTTGCTGTTAACTGTTTTCTTTTCCATTGTGGCTCTGGTTTGTTTGTAATTCTGTATCTCTAGATCTAATCTATAAAGAGAAAATAATGATGACATATGCTGGCCTATAAATTCAGTTCTTAAAATGTCCCTCCTATAATATTTCTGGGTCCTTTAATGAGAAATTGGACTGCCCATTTTACATACACCTTAAGTTTTCTGATATGATGTGTTTCTAGGAAATGTGATCCACTGCTTATATTTTCTTCAGTCATTATGTAACCCAATGCTTCTCAAAGCAGTGGCTTGTGGACTAGAGCCAGTCCATGGTGAGTTTGTAGGAAAGAAAGAAATATTTGTAGCTAGTGGACATAAATATGGTAAAATAAATATGGTCACTGGCATATTAGGAAAAGAAGAGTGCCAGATCCTCACATTGGACAGTCTGAGAAGCACGGATATAATCTATTCAGTCTCTGCAAATTCTTTTAGTTGGAAAGTCTCCCTGAAGTGGACTGCACTTCTTTATAACCAGCTTGTTGGAAACAAAGATGTCATTTGTTTCCATGGACTGTGACAGCATTATAAAATTTTAGATCTCTCTCTCACTCATTCCACCCATGATGGAAAAAAAAAATCATAGAGTTGGAAAAGACCACAAGGGCCATCCAGTCCAACACCATTCTGCCCTGCAGAATCAATCAAACACAATCAAACCATTCCCGACAGATGGCCATCCAGCCTCTGTTTAAAAACCTCCAAAGGAGGAGACTCCACCACACTCCAAGGCAATGTATTCCACTTCTGAACAGCTCCTACTGTCAAGAAGTTCTTCCTAATGTTTAGGTGGGATCTCTTTTCCTGTAGTTTGAACCCATTGCTCCATGTCCTAGTCTCTGGAGCAGCAGAAAACAAGCTTGCCCTATCCACAGTATGACATCCCTTCCAATATTTAAACATGGCTATCATGTCCCCTCTCAACCTTCTCCAGACTAAAGATGCCCCATTCCCTAAGCCACTCTTCATATGGCATGGCTTCCAGACCTCCCACCATCCTGGTCACTCTCCAGACTTACTGTGGATACCACAAACTGCGGATAACAGTGAACCTTATTAAAATAAAGGACTTCTGGTGAAACATACCCTAGAGTTGTGTTGCGAGGGCCTAGAAGATGCCTAGAGAGGATGTCTCTCTAGGCATTTTCCAGTGCAACTCTATGGTATGTGTTCCTATTTTGTGTCCTGTGGATAACTGACAATATGGATATTTGTTCTATGGATACAGGGGTCCAAGTGTACATATTTATATTACTGTGTGTGTGTGTGTGTGTGTGTGTGTGTATATATCCCTCCCTTCTAGAAATCAGAACATTATTTTGTAAAGATGCTTGAAGAGCACTTAGAGCAGCCTTTCTCAACCTTTTGACTCTGGAGGAACTCTTGAAATAATTTTCAGGTCTCAGGAAACCCCTGCTTCCTGAGCCTGTTCGGTTATACACACTACAGCAAGCATAAGAATATTCAGAACAACAGCAAAAGGGAGTAAGACAATGTCCTAGTTTTCCATATGGGAAGGTATTGGCTTGGCGACAATTCAGACAAGTGAGGTTGCCTGGTAGATTCTTGCCCTGAAGAGAGCAAACAGAGACCACTTCCAAAACCTTCCCATCAGAGTCAAACAATTATACAAATAAGTGTGATTAAACTATGTCTGACAGTTACACACACACACACATATATATATATATATATATATACACTTAAGTCCTCCATGTAGTAATCATCAAACCTGACGGTTCAGACGTCCAGTTGGAAAGGCACTTGAGCAGTCATATATGTAGTAATGGTGGCATGCAATCACCCTTTGTCCCAGATACCCACAGTCACTGAAGCATACTGTGGTCTTCGAGGATCTCCAGGAATCGGACCTACCGCATAGACCTGGATGTCTGGTTTCACTGGTCCCTTCATGTAACAATAGTGAAATGTCAGTTTGAGAGTCCCTTGGTTATAATAAGGGCTATCTTATAATAGCAGAGGTAGTGTTAGAGGTAGGATTAGAGTTCCTTAAAAGTTAATTTCCGTCCCATTCGCTGCTTTGCCTCCCACTGTTCTCCAGAGGAATCTTCATTACCACATCCTGTGCCCCACCTCCTTTGGAGCTTCACCGATGCATGATGAACCCACAGCTGGACACCCTGCAGCTTCAACACTGTCAGGGTGGTAAGAAGCATGGTATAATATTCACCTTCTTTGGGGCTTTTCCTGCAGAGTTTCAGCTGCTCAGCCTTCCAGGTGCAGAGCAGTACCTGGTCTCCTGCTTTGATGTTGTGTAGAGGCTCAGCCAGGGGTAACGGGACTTGCTGTATGGCACTCCTGTGTAGATAGGGCAAAACTCGGGACATATTTTGCATATAACTCCTAAGATTAGCTTCCCGTAGGTCATGCAACATATTCTTTTCTTCAACAGGGTGTCTGCCAAGAGGGAATGATTGCCAGTGCAGCATCTCCAAAGGGCTCACCTTCATCTTACTGCTAGGGGCTGCCTGTATCCAGGTTAATGCAATGGCTAACATATCTGGCCATTTTGATATAATAATAATAATGATAATAATAATAATACTTAAGTTATTTATTACCCGCCTCTCCCCTCAGGATCAGGGTGGGGTACAACATCACAATATACATTACAGTGCAACACAATTCTATTGAATACAGTTCAATACATACAATTCAAAGCAAATTACAGACAAGGCAATTATACAACGCAGATGCCAGTAGATGGCACTGTTGGCATGTAACCATACTGCAGGAATGACAATACAGAAAATGCATTGTACTAACAACAATGGCTGCTGCTTCTTTTTGAAACTGTGTTAACAGTTTTTTCCACAGCACATCGCCCCAGCTCTTTATTATGCTGGTCCTCATTTTACCGACCTACAGAAGGATGGGAGGCTGAGTCAACCTTGGAGCCCTCTGGGATTGAATTTATAACCTTGTGGTTCGCAGTACTTGCATTTAACCACTGCGCCACGAGGGCTCCCTTATGGTTATGATTGAGTCTCTTAACATAACTTGCTTATTTGCCTCTTGAGTTTGATTTGCTCTTTCAACACTTGCACTGCTCCGAGGGTGCCAAGGAACATGATATTCCCGGTCTATCCCAAGGGCTTTCACCATTTGCTCACATAATGAGTTTTGAAACTCCAGGCCCCAATCTGAGGGTAATGCTCCTGGTATCCCAAACCTGGAGATGATTTCTTTTACCAGCATTTTAGCCACCTCTCGAGAGCCTTCTTAGTTCAACAGGGTTTAGCTTCCACCCATTGTGTCAGGGTATCAACCAAAACCAGAATAGCCCAGTACCCCTGAGCCTTTGGCAAATCTGTGAAGCCTATTTGCCATACTCCCCCTGGTGTGGGGCCCACTGCCATGGTCCTCTTTCTTTTTACCCTTATGATGTGAGGGTTATTAACCTTACAAAGAATGCATTGTTAGAGGGCCTGAGTGACATATTCCTCCATGATTAGAATATAAAATCTCCTTAAATCTGAAGTCGAAGGCTTTCATGGCCGGCACCCATAGATTTTCCTTGGTTTTTTCCAGGCTGTGAGGCTGTGTTCTGGAATAGTTTCTGATGTTTTGCATACATCTGTGGCTGGCTTCTTCAGAGAATGGTTGGGTAGGAGTGTGTCTGGGGTTTATATCTGTGAACCCCTGTAGGGCAGTATATGTAAACTTGTGTAATTGAATGGTTAGTTTCTGGGTATAGAAATGCAAGGCTCATTAGTGTCTGTTTGGCTGATGGTTGGTTGATGGGCCATTATCTGCTGGGAATCCCCCTGTCCCTGGGTGGAATTCCTTTATAAGTGTTGAGTTTTAATTCTATTGTATTTCAAAACTGGTAGCCAGATTTTGTTTACTTTTAAGGTTTCTTCTTTCCTGTTGAAGTTGCCCAGGTGTTTGTGGATTTCAATAGCTTCTCTGTGCATTCTGACGTGATAGTTGTTGGCCTGGTCCAGAATTTCTGTGTTTTTAAATAACATTTTGTGTCCAGGTTGGTTTATAACATGTTCTGCTACTGCTGATTTTTCTGGTTGGCCCAGTCTGCAGTGTCTCTCATGTTCCTTGATTCGTGTTTGCACATTGCATTTTGTGGTCCCTATGTAAACTTGTCCACAGTTGCATGGTATGCGGTAAACTTCTGCAGCTGTGAGAGGGTCTCTTTTGTCCTTCGCTGAGCATAGCATTTCTTGGATTTTTCTGGTTGGTCTATAGATTGTTTGGAGGTTGTGTTTCCTCATCAGTTTCCCTATTCTGTCTGTGACCCCTTTGATGTATGGTAAAAATACCTTCCCTTTGGGTGGCAGATCCTTTTTGCATGGTCTACCAATAGTCTACAATAAAAACAATGGTCTACAATAAAAACATTGGTAGACCATGCAAAAAGGATCTCCGAACCCCACTACCTGGAGGATGAACTGAGGCACCTAAACTGGGCCCTACAGGCTAATGGTTACTCCAGACCAGACATTACAAGAGCAGCCAGACCCAAAAAAACCCACAGGAATGAAGAAGAAAAACAGCCACCCAAAGGGAAGGTATTTTTACCATATATCAAAGGAATCACAGACAGAATAAGGAAACTGATGAGGAAACACAGCCTCCAAACAATCTATAGACCAACCAGAAAAATCCAAGAAATGCTATGCTCTGAAGACCGTCCATGCTTGCAAGGCCACAACAGATGAACCTCTGGTTTAAAGGGTGAGGCCAGTTCTGTGCACACTCCACTCCACCAAAAAAATCCATTGCACAGGCTCGAAGGACAAATCCAATTCCGAAAAAGCCCTGTAGCGATAGGCGAAGGATGAAACAGCAGGTGTAAAGATGCACTGGAAGCTGCAGACCCAACCCTGTATGCAGGCGGTTCAGGACTCTGGTCACTTGAGGCTGACCCAGGAGATGACAATCTTGTTCAGCAGCACTCTGAATGACCAAGCAGCCTTTTTTAAGGAGAGCATTGCTTGCTTCAAATGGAGAGGGGCCTAGAAAAGGTGACCTAACGACTGTGCTTTCTGCAACCGGACTTGTTTATCTCGGATTGGCCTTTTTAGTCATCAGCACGCTTACAGAAAGTGCGGGATGAGTCCTTCCTGAATCTTCGTTTGCGAAGAAAAGCCAGAGAGATCTGTTTCATCTGCTTGCCCTTTGGCAACATCCATTCTCCCTTAATTGCTTTTGCTCAATTTCCTCACATGTGTGAGCTCACTGCTAGTTAATGTAAGAATGAACTTTTGAACATGCATATGCTTTTCACTATTTTTCAAAGCCTAAATCTCCAACTATCTGTTAGTATATTATTGTTACAAACATATATGTTTTCAACTATCTTCCTAAGAGCCTGCTAATATGAGTCTACCTCTGTGTTAATATATGGGTATATGTTTTTCAAAAACTCCTGGACCCCTATGTGTCCACAAACAGAGATCAAGCAAGGGAAAGAGGGATGTTGGCATTAAAACAAAACAGTCCTGATGCTTAACTAGTGTAATGTTGCTAAAGCAATAAAGCAGGAGTGCATCCCTGTTGGTTTTGCTGGACTTCTCAGCAACTTTTAATAGGATCAACCACGGTATTGTTCTGGGCCACCTCTGGGATGGAATTTGGAGCCACTGGTGTGCAGTGCTTTTGTTCCTTCCTGGAAGAATGGGTTCAGAGGATAGTGCTGGGGATTCCTTTTCAAAACTTTATTAAAAATCAAATTATCTCTGGACTCAAAACTCTATCTACTAAACATGACAAATGTTCTACAGAAAAAAAAAGTTGGGAAATCCTCCTTTACATGGTAACATCTGCAAGAATTATTCTTGTCCAAAAATGGAAGACAGAAAAGACACCTTTAGCCGATGACTAATCATTGATATTAAATGAGATGAAAGAAATGGACAAGTTAACTTATCTTGTGAATAAAAGATTTCTAGATAAAGTAGAAAGACACTGGTCACCGGTGAGTACATACTGGGAAGAAAATACTGGAGAATAAAGAAAGACTTGGTTACAGTTGTCCCTTCATATTCACTTGGGTTTGGTTCCAGGACCCCCCGTGGATACCCAAATCGGTGAATACTCAAGTCCCATTATATGCAATGGCAAAGCAAAATGGTGCCCCTTGTATAAGATGGCAAAATCAAGGTTTGCTTTTTGGATTATCATTTTTTAAAGAATATTTTCAAGCCGTGAATACTTAAATCCGTGGATACAGAGGGACAACTGTATATACATTTTGTTTAATTTATAGTAACATTTCCAACAATCCAGTTATAATTTAGTCAGATATATATGGATAAAATTGAAGACAGTATAGTAAGTATTTACAATATCAGAATTTAGAGGGCTGCTATTACAGGTGGTTCAAATAAAGATTGGTTTATGGAATATAGAGGTATAACGAAGTTGAAATGGAAAGTCATTAACACACTTGATAGCTGGTGATATATAGGAAGTCAAAGAGTAGAAAATACATGTAAAGACTGGTTTACTCAATAATTCATTGGTTTACTCAATAATTTATATTTTTATTGTATTGTGTTTCTTTTTCTTTATAACGTAATAGATATAAAATATTTGACTATTGTAATTCAGACTTTGTATGAATAGATGCATTGTTGCCTTATGATTTATTACTTTATTACTCATTGTTTTGATCTTTTGCTTATCTTGGGTGTTGAACAGCTGTGGCTGAAAATTCAAGTTTGATCATAGAGCTCTGATGCAGGATCTCAGCCTATGTTGGCAAGTCATCTCTGTTAGCTATTTGCTGCACTTCTGATATATTTGTGAAGTTTCTTCATTTTTCACAGCTCTCAGCCCATACGTGGCCACTTCTAGGGGACAGCCTGACATAGGCCCTAGCCAGGCAGCTTCTTTTGCCTTTCTAGCCCTGGTGGCGCAGTGGTTAAATGCTGGTATTGCAGCCACAACATTGTGACTTCGATCTTGCAGGGCTCCAGGTTGACTCAACCTTCCATCCTTCCGTAGGTTGGTAAAATGAGTACCCAGCTTGTTGGGGGCAATTAGCTAACATGTTGTAAACTGCTTAAGAGAGTGCTTAGCACTATAAAGTGGTACAGAAATGTAAGTGCTATTGCTGTTGCCATGGCTACATGTCCACCCAGAGATATAGGCTGGAATACTGCATGGAATTTAGGTATGCATATGCATCACGGTTATGGTGCTACACAGTGATTTCTGGCCTGACCTCCACAATCCCCATTTCCTAGGAAGCAGCTGCTGTGATCAATGGGGATCTGTTCCACTGTTGCCTTGCAAGCATCTGACTGACATTTCCACCCCCTCCCTGTGAGCAACCAGATACTTCCCAAGCAACAGGGGAACACAACCCATTTGATTGCCACTGCTGCTGCCCAGTAAGTGGAAATCGGGGAGACTTTCGCAGTCCCTACACAGCTATGTAACAGTCATGAGTGTGTAACTCCACGTTTTGCATTCTTAATTGCCATAGAGCAGTGGTTCCCAAACTTTGGTCTTCCAGCTGTTTCAACTCCCAGAAGGCCCAGCCAACTTATCCAATGGTCAGGAACTGTGGGAGCTGAAGTCCAAAACACCTGGAGGACAAATGTTTGGGAACCACTGCCATAGATGTTTCCTGCCTTTCTCTCCTACGCAAAACATGCATCATGGCAGCATATCCATTTGTCCTTTCAAAGACAACAAAATTGCCACCTGTGGACTCTTTACTACTGATTCTCTAGAAAACATTCAAAGTGCTATCTTTGAGTACAAAAGGCTGTTGCATGATTTGAAACAGGCACTGCCTTGGGAGAAAAGCAGCATATAAATAAAATGAAATAAAAATGAATAAAATAAATACCTTCTCAAGACATTTCCTTTGTGAGGTACAAGAGATTCCGTTCTCCACTTCCTACAACTATCTGGTTAGGGCTACTCTAGAGATCTGATACCCATTCTATCATTTTCTAAATTACAGGTCGCCCCCCACTCCGTATCAGCAGAACCAATATCTGCAGTTTCAGTTATCCACGGCTGAAAAAAATAGGGACACATATCATAGAGTTGAACTGGAAAATGCCTAGGTGGGGTCCTCTCTAGGAATCATTAGGTCCTCCAACACAATTCTATGGTATATTTGTACCAGAAGTCATTTATTTTAATAAGGTTTGCTATTATCTGCAGTTTCACTTATAAATGGTACATATCCCCTGTGAATACAGAGTGTGTGTGTGTGTCAGGAACAGCTCACAACATGAGCTTCTCTGCCATTTGCTAAGTGTGATTTATGTTTACCTTGCCTCCCTTTGCAATAGTAAAGAGTAAGTGCCTGGCATGTCTGTAAATAGGTGATTCTATGAGTGGAGCCAAATTGTGAGAATTCAGAATAACAAAGGTGTGAGGGTTTAACGCGAGAAGAGGACTGTAAAAAGTTTAAAATAACCAATGAATGCAAACCACACTGGGCTTACCTGTTTTGTAAATACTTTTGTACCATTGTCCTTCCTTTTGTTCCTCACTCTAAGCAACAACCTTGAGCTAGTAACTCTGTAGAAATCTATCTAGTAATAAAGCTTACTGTTTTAAACCTGAAGCTGTTGCTTGTTGAATTTAAAGAAGACAGTTCATGACAGTGTGATCGGTACTCAAATGAATATTTAGAAAAGTGCTGTTCCTCTTCAGACACCGTAAGCTGCTTTGACATTTGCCTGGCTCACCATCTGAAACAGGGTGATGGCCTGAACTTGCCTGTACAGAACTTGCCTGAACACAAGAGTCAGAGAAGACAGGTCAACGAAGAACTCCTGCTCAAAATGGTTTTAACTTAGGCTTCTGAGCATATTAACAGAGTTTCAGTGAGCATGATCTCTTATTTATTGTCCACAGAAAGGATTCATAAGTTTATTCACAGACACACTCCCACTGGAGGCATGTGACACTTTTTATAATACGAAGTACATTTCAGATACATTGCAAAATATCAGCATAGCTTCTTACATATTTCTAGCACAAGACAGAATATTCTCTAGTCCTTTCTTTCCTATCCTTTACCTGGTGTCTCAGAGGACCAAGTATGAGGTCCACAATTCCAATGGTCTGTTGGCCCAGCAATTTACCCTCTTTGAAACAGCAGCAGCAGTCGTTCAACACAGGTCTCCAAGAGAAGTAGTCTAGAGAGGGCTACAAGCACCTATCATCTTATTAGGGATCTCCGGCATGGCTCCCACAAGGTTGCGGGGGGATTGACAGGGCTCTAGCCAAGGGCCCAAGATTAGGAAGGGGGCCTGGTGTGATATTATTTTAAGTTTTTATTATGTAAATCCATTTAGTTTTTTAAAAATAAATATAAATATTACTTTGGTGTCATCATTTAAACTGACTTATTTTAATTTTTATCCTAAATCCTGTAATACATCTTGCTGCCCTTAACTTTAGCAGTAGGCAGGGGCCCACTTCAGGATGTGCGGACCATGATCTCCGGAGATCTCTTTTCATGTATGTCCACAGCTCCTGCAGGCTGTACACCTTTTGGATTCCTGACTCATCTTCAGAGCCAATGTCCAGCTCCTGTTAGGGGCCCCTAAGCAGTTCAGTATATACCTTAAGGTTGTTGTGTTTCCTACCGTGTTCCCCAGAAAGCTTCTTAGTGCTAGCTCGATGCCCAGACAACAAGTCAGAGTCATCTATGTAAATACTTGCTATTTGCATGTATAAATCTGTGCTTAGTGAGATCAGTAAAAATAACAAAATCAGTAAAATTGACATTACTAATCAATGTTACTTCAGTAGCTTGCAACAAAATGGTAGGGTGACTTTGAACTGAAGGTGAAAAAGTGGTACTAGATGAGAAAGTGGAACTTTGCTTCTGTCTTCTCCCAAAGGAAAATGGTATTCAATCTGGTGAAATTTGAATACGTGGTACAGTCAGGCTGCAACACAAGCAGGTAAGAGGGGGTACAGGAAGATCCAACTATTTTAAATGAATTGAGGCCTCCTGCACCAGATGACTGGCATTCAAACGTAATAAGAAAACTTGAGGAGGTACTCTCACAACCTCTATCTAGAATACTTTAGAATTCATGGAGAATACTTGAGGTCCTTGCAGGAAAGATGCATGCAAACATTATTGTTGTAAAGGAGGAAAATAAGTCCCAAGAAATTATTCATCTGTCTGCTTAATGACAATACCAGGAAAGGTTCCAGAATATAGTTGGCCTACGGATACGTAGAAAAGTATGTTGTGATTTCTAATGCTCAGTAGCAGTTTCCCAAAAGCAAGCCGTGCCATGCTGATTTTCTCTTTCTCCCCTCCCCCCGCCCCAATGAGCGACTGACAAGCCTGCTAGATCAAGGGAATGGTGTGAACGTGAGGTGTCTTGATTTTGGTAAGACTTTGACAGGGTGCTGAAGGGACAACCTAATCCTCTTCCCCACCCTTCCTGGGGAACTGAGAGAAGATCTGAAATAAAGTGAATAACTTTTAGACAAAGAGTTACTGTACATGTCCCTCACTCTAGATTTAGTCACTCAATAAGTCTGACATTTACGATTAGGTAACAGGAACAATAACAGAGAGTGTGAGTGCTAAGTGTCTAATTTCAAAGATTGGTACCTTGAAGAATGAACATTCTGTTCATAATTTATTCTTACCCTGTGTAAGTTTCCATTAATGATAATTCTTTTAGCTGGTCTTAAAAGGCCAATGCGATTTTGGGCTGCATCAATAGAAGTATAGTGTCTATATCAAGGGAAGTAATAGTGCCACTCTATTCTGCCTTGGTTAGGCCTCACCTAGAATACTGTGTCCAGTTCTGGACACCACAATTCAAAAAGGATATTGACAAATTGGAGTGGGTCCAGAGGAGGGCGACTAAAATGGTGAAAGGTTTGGAAACCATGCCTTATGAGAAAAGACTTAGGGAGCTGGGTATGTTTACCCTGAAAAAAAGACGGTTACGGGGTGATATGATAGCCCTGTTTAAGTATTTGAAGGGGTGTCACATTGAGGATGGAGCAAGCTTGTTTTCTGCTGCTCCAGAGACTAGAACACAGAGCAATGGGTGCAAGCTCCTGGAACAGAGATTCCACCTCAACATTAGGAGGAACTTTTTGACAGTAAGAGCTGTTCGACAGTGGAACACACTCCCTCGGAGCGTGGTGGGGTCTCCTTCCTTGGAGGTCTTTAAACAGAGTCTGGATGGCCATCTGTCAGGGATGCTTTGATTGTGTATTCCTGCATGTCAGGGTGTTGGACTGGATGGCCCTCGTGGTCTCTTCCTAGTCTAAAATTCTATGATTCTATGAATAATGACCTCTTTCTAAGGAAAAGTGACAAGTGAGGTGGCACAGGTGAGAAGTGATATGAAAATTGAGAATTGTTATGATAACCATGTCTCAATATCTGTTGGACTATCATATAGAAGATGGAGCAAGATGGAGTTCTGCTGCTTTAGGGAACAAGCTCTGAGCAATGGATTTAAGTCACACAGAGAAAAATATTCCATCATTAATTAGGAAGGAGCTCCTAATAGTAAAAGCTATTCCAAGTAGTGCAACAGACTGCCTTACAGGCTTTTAAAATTTATTTAGCTGGAAACCTGTCAGGGACACCTTACCTGCCAGTTCCAACACTGCCAGGAGGTATCATTGGAAGGACCATGGGATCCTTTCAAACTTTATGATCCCACGATTCCTGTGTGGAGTCTTAGATGACGAACAAGGGAGGACCGGAAAGTAAAACCTTTCCCACATTCTTGGCATTTGTGTGGTTTCTCTCCAGTGTGGATTCTCTGGTGACTCACAAGATTTGATTTCCGAGAAAAACATCTCCCACACTCCTGGCATTTGTGTGGTTTCTCTCCTCTGTGGAGTCTCAGGTGACTCAGAAGTGATGAACTGCAAGTAAAACAGGTACCACATTCCTGGCATTTATATGGTTTCTCTCCTGTGTGGATTCTTTGATGCACCCCAAGGCTTGACTTCCGAGCAAAATATTTCCCACACTCTTGGCACTTGTATAGTTTCTCTCCAGTGTGGACTCTCTGGTGCTTTACAAGGTCTGAATTTTGAGTAAAGCATTTTCCACACTCTTGGCATTTGTAAGGTGTCTCTCCTGTGTGGACTCTCTGATGATTCACAAGAGTGGACTTCCGAGAAAAACTTTTTGCACACTGCTGGCATTTGTGTGGTTTCTCTCCTGTATGGAACCTTTGGTGACTCACAAGGCTTGAATTGAAAAGAAAGCATTTCCCACACACTTTGCATTTGTGTAGTTTCTCTCCCGTGTGGAGTCTCTGATGCGCCACAAAGTTTGAATTCTTTGTAAAAGATTTCCCACATTGTTGACATTTGTATGGTTTGTCTCCTGTGTGGAATCTCTGATGCGCCAGGAGGCTTGAACGGCAAAAAAAACATTTCCCACACTCCTGGCATTTGTATGGTTTCTCTCCTGTATGAAAGCTCCTGTGGCGCAGAAGCTGCGTATTGTGAGCAAAACTCTTCCTGCACTCTTGGCATTTGTATGGTTTCTTTCCTGTGTGGACTCGCTGGTGGCTCAGAAGATTTGAACTACAGGTAAAACATTTCTTACACTTCTGGCACTTATATGGTTTCTCGCCTGTGTGGAACCTCTTATGCATAACAAGGGATGAACTGAAAGCAAAACATTTCCCACACTCCTGGCATGTGTATGGTTTCTCTCCTGTGTGGACTCTTTTATGCCTCACTAGATCTGACTTCCAAGTAAACCATTTCCCACACTCCTGGCATTTGTGTACTTTCTTCCCTGTAGGAACTCTTTGGTAGCTCATACAGTGGGATGAGTAATCAAACTGTTTCACAGAGACCTCTTGTTTTAAGCCTTCCTCTGCAGGATGGAGCCTCTTGTGAAGCACAAGTTCCATCTTCTGAGCAAAACATTTCCCACAAATTATGCATCTGTAGAGCTTCTCTCTGGGAGAACTTTTCCCTTCTGTGTGGTATCTGGCCAGAACCAGTTTGTGCCTAAAACACTTCTCATCCGTGTGGCATACATTAGCTTTCTCCCAATTATCTGTTGGGGAAAAGGAAAAGAAGAGACTGATTCCCAACTGTGAGTGTCATGGAATTTCAGGGAGTGGGAAACAAGCAACCTCAGGGGAATAGAAGAGATATTGTACACCTTTATCTCTCTTCCTAGCTGTTTTATGTTCCAAGTGAAAGACTTTCTATTCTCCATGGCATTTCAACAACTGCATCTAGTGCTTTTACATCTTTACACTCCTTTACCATGCTATTCACTTCAGTTTAGTTCGGTATGCCATAGTGACTTTATTCCTGTGCTGTACACGTCCTTGTAGAAATATTCATACATTCACCCAATTAGCTCTTCCACATTTTGTCATTTGGTTACATAGTTTCTATGGGGTTCCTAGTGGTTGCATAAGGATTCACCCCTTTTAGTGTGACAATGCATAAAGCAGCTCTGCTGCAAACCAGAGCTTCCAGAAGTCACACCAAAAACTGAATCCATTTGAATGCAGTTCCAGTGCCACAGATTCTCATATATTGATTTCTGGAAGACCCTGGAGTCTGCTGGAGAACAGATCTAAACAAACAGTACAATGGAAACTGAGGAGGTATCAAAAGAAATCTGAGATAACTCCATTATTACAAAATGAAAAGAATAGGGCTTTATTTCATAACTTGTCTAGAGAGGTCTGTCCACAAAAACTCAGTGACCCAATATGGAGGGCATTAGTCAGAAAAGCAGTCAAGAGGCCAACTCTGATAGCAGTGCATGCAAAAGGGGTCTAGAACTCTTAGTAGACAACAAGCTGAACATGAATCAGCAAGGTGATGCAGCAGTCAGAAAAGCCAATGCAATTTTGGGCTGCATCAATAGGAGTATAGTGTCTCTAGATTGAGGGAAATAATAGTGCCACTCTGTTCTGCTTTGGTCAGACCTCACCTGAAATACTATGTTCAGTTCTGGGCACCACAATTCAAGAAGGATGTTGACAAGCTGGAACGTGTCCAGAGGAGGGCAACCAAAATGGTGAAAGGTCTGGAAGCCATGCTCTATGAGGAGTGGCTTTGGGAGCTGGGTATGTTTAGCCTGGAGAAGAGAAGGTTAAGAGGTGACATGATAGCCATGTTTAAATATTTGAAGGGGTATCATACTGAGGATGAAGCAAGCTTCTTTTCTGCTGCTCCAGAGACTAGGACACGGAACAATGGGTTATGGGTTCAAACTACAGGAAAAGAGAATCCACCTAAACATTAGGAAGAACTTCCTGACGGTAAGAGCTTTTCAGCAGTAGAACACACTGCCTCAGAGTGTGGTGGAGTCTCCTTCTTTGGAGGTTTTGAAGGAGACGCTGGATGGCTATCTGTCAGGTGTGCTTTGGTTGTGTGTTCCTGTATGGCAGGGGGGTTGGACTGGATGGCCCTCATGGTCTCTTTCAATTCTCAGCATCATGTAGGGGAGATGTTTTTCTTCAGCAGGGACTGGGAAACTGGTCAGGAATGAGGGGGAAATGGATGGAGCCAAACACAGACCAATTCTAGAGGAAATCCTGTTTCTGTCTGCAAAGATCTCGGACCGCGGTGGAGACCCTTTTCTCAACAGGACAATGAGCCTAAGCACACACAGCCAAAGTAACACTGGTTTAAAAATAAGAACTTGAATGTCTTGGAATGACCCACACAAAGCCAAGAGCTCAGTCTAACAGAGAATCTGTGGTTGTTCATCAAGGGTTCCCTCCACCCTGACACAGCAGGAGCCATTTTGCCAAGAATGGACAAAAATTGCAGGATACAGATCTGCAAAGCTGACAGAGATTTCGCCAAAAGACTGACACCTATAATTGATGTCAGTGCTGCTTCTACCAAGTATTGACTCAAGGGCGGGGGGGCACAAACATATTGTGAACCATGACAGTATTGTGTTCTGTACGTGAAATGGTAGGAGTGTCAAGTTCCGGGCTGTAAAATGACAAAATGTAGAAAATTCAAAGGAGGAGGAGGAGAGGGTGAATATTTCTGCGAGGCATTATATTTTCTCATGGTTTGCTATTTGCTTTTTAAATGTATTGTACATGCGCAAGCAGGTATCACTAGCATTGAGGCCATGATATTGAGAACACAGCTGCGCTGGGCAGGGCACGTTTCTAGGACGAAGGACCATCACCTCCCAAAAATAGTACTCTGCGGTGAACTCGCCACAGGTCAGTGTAAGGGGGCGCCCAAAAAAGTGATACAAGGACTCCCTGAAACAAAATCGCAGGCTTGGCCAAATTGATCACCAACAACAGTCCGCCCTGGCCTCACATCGGGAGGCATGGAGACACACTATCCACAATGCTGCAGTCTTATTTGAGAATTCATGCCGAACAAGTCTTGAAGAGAAACGACAACACAGAAAGAATCACAACCCAGAAACATCACCCAAGGAGACCTTCTGCTGTGCTTTCTGCAACCGGACTTGTTTATCTCAGATTGGCCTTTTTAGTCATCAGCGTGCTTGCAGAAAGCACGGGATGAGTCCTTCCTGAATCTTCATTTGCGAAGAAAAGCCAGAGAGAGAGAGAGAGAGAGAGAGAGAGAGAGAGAGAGAGAGATGCTTTCCAGACAATCTTGGTTATCCAAAAGTGGTGGCAATCAAAGACTACAAGAATCAACATTTAGTTAATAGCTATCTCCCAACAGCTAAACAGAAACACTTAGTGGTTGGCATCCTTTTACAGACCTCCCTATATCTCACCACCTTCTTATTTCCCCTTATGAGCCCATCAAAACTCTAAATCTTCTGCAGAGGCCATTCTCTGTGTCCCACCACATTCTCAGGCTGGGTGGTGGTCCCAAGACTTTGGAACTCCCTCCCTTGGGAGGCCAGGATGGCTCTGTCCTTGCTCTCCTTCCACCTGCAAGTTAAAACATTTTTTATGCTGTCAGGCTATTAGAAACTGACTGGGATGGGCTTTTCATGCTGTGTGGTGCTGTTTTTAAGATCTGTATGTAGTCTTTTAACATTTTTAATGTTTAATGTTTTTAACTTTATAAAGTGTTTATTTTAAAACAACTTTTATATTTATACTGATATTGAGGGTCCAAAATGCTGTTGACTGGGGTTGGCTACAGGGATCATGTGACCCCTCCCCTCTGGCCGAAGCAGCTGCATTGGCTACCAGTCTGCTGGGCAGAATTCAAAGTGCTAGTTTTGACCTTTAAAGCCCTAAATGGGTTATCTCCAGACTATCTGAAAGACCATATGCCATATACAAGCCGATCTGAGTGTTAAGATCAACAGGAGCGGACTTTCCCTCAGTCCCACCACCTTCACAGGCACGGATCGTGAGAGATCGGGAGAGCCTTCTCTGTGGCTGCTCTCAGACTGTGGAACTCCCTTCCATGGGAGGTCCACTTGGCTCCCTCCCTGCTCTCTTTTCGTCAGCAGTTCAAGATCTTTCTATTTAGGCAGGTTTTTGGATTATTATTTTTTAAAGAATATTTTCAAGCCATCAATGCTTAAATCCGTGGATACCAAATCCGTGGATATGGAAGGACAACTGTATTTTTTTTATCGATTTTATGTTTTTAATTATGTGTTTTTAACTATATTTTAATAATGAAAACTTAAAAGTTTTGGAACTTGTGAAGTTTTAGTTGTATTTTTTTAACTACTGTAACCCACCTTGAATCCCATCTTGGAAGAAAGGTGGGATATAAATCCAATAAATAAATAAATTTGTATAGTTTTAACGTGCACTGTTTTAAACATGTCATTAGCCACCCTGAGTCTCATTACTGAGAAAAAGGTGGGATATAAGTAAATAAAATCATCGTCTGCAGGCGCAAGTTTCTCTGATGCGTGCAGATATCCCTTTTCCAGGCACTGCAAGGATTGGTATTCACTTCCTCCCTCTGCATCACACAACCTACTCCACACTCCCAAACCAGCAAAGTTGACAATGCAGTGACAGGTAGTGATTGGTGTGATCACAGTATGCCAAACTAACCACAAACCCCAGAAGGCTGACCAGCCCTGAACTTCCAAACCTTATGATGGCCAAGTGAGTGACAAGAGTTCTTCTAGGCAACTGCCAAGAAGGGTTTGGTGGGCTGTACTGTGCCCAGAGGTCTTACCCACTGAAATGCTTGATCCAGTATCCAAGATTTCCACTTCATCCAAGTCCTCCACATCTGGTGGCCACAGCTCTTCCCTCTGCTGCCCTTGAGAAGTCGGCTCGGGTTTGGGCACTGGAAGACAATGTAGGGCAAGAAGAGAACAGTAAGAAATAATCTATTCAGGGTACAGTAGTCATGTGGATTTTTTTTGCAAGATTTAATGGGATATATTAAATGGGCTATACAAGTCACTCCCATTTACATGGGATTGGTACCTGCAGTTTCACCTAAGCATGGATGGGAAAAAGTTTCTGTAGGTCTCTGGAGAACCACGGAGTTGCACTGGAGATGGCATCTGGAGGTCCTCCAGCGCAACTCTATGGTCAATTTCTGCCAGAAATTGACCACAGTCACACCAGATGCCTAGAGAATTGTCTGCTCTAGGCATTTTCTAGGTCCTCCAAAGCAATTCTATGGCTGTTTGCTATTATCTGCAGTTTCAGGTACCATGCTAAGTCTGGGAACATATCCCCTGTGGATATGGGGAGGGGGTGACCTGTACATTGCAATGGAATACGTTAAGCAGCTGCATTGAACCACATGCATTGTTAGTTAGATTTCTCTTCTTTTAACTATGTTTATGCCAGGATGAAAAATTAGTGGGAAGAATAAATCAGCTGACAAAATACAGACAACCTAGGATCAGTCTAGAGCAGCTTTTCTCAACCTTTTTACCATGGAGGAACCCTTGACATAATTTTTTCAGCCCCAGGGAATCCGTGCATAAAAACTATTTATATCTGCAGCTCCAAAAATGCTTATCTTTTTTTCCAATCACACTCTCTTGGGGATCCCCTGGTGAACACTTGTGGAAGCCTTGGTCCTGGTTGAGAACCTTCATCTAGAGAGCAATCAATACAGAGTTTGTCTATATGGTGAAAATATTCCTCATAGAATTTGAGGAGAATATGATTTGTCTTAATGAGATCATGTATCAATCCACTGTATTTGGAAGGAGGGGGGCCAAAAACTTTGCAGGAAAACCCTTTGTGACTTTCCCCTAAGTTTTTAAACAACTCTGCAGGGAATGCATATTCTCACTTGTTGGGACAACCGATTCACATTGGTGCACATTCCCAATAAGATCGGAAGCGGAAAGCTGATTGGTCAGATGGTCAGGGCTGGTGCTTGCTAACAAACCAAGCGCCCAAAACCGCCATGTTGGATTTTCACCATAGTGATCATGTACTCAAGTGATGAAACAGCCTTTTTTTCTATTAATTTAAGAGGAACATTACATCTCTGCACTTTGGATGCTTTTTTTTTTTTTTAATAATGTGTGGTGGCGGAACTAACTCCTTTGAAGATGTTAGGATTTGCATCCCAGGAAAACACACAGGAATTCATTGTATGGCACACTGGAGATTATCAGACACATAAAAGGGGTGTACACGAACACCAGGAGATCACAAAAGGGCTCCTTTTCAGATGTCATTTCCCCCTCATTATGCACCCATTCTGCTGCCATTCCGTGTTGCTTTTTATTGACAGGATAAGCTGTCAATAGATCCCCTGTTCCATTTCTGTCACGGATGTTCCTGTGAGCAAAAAGGTGCCCCGTTATGCTGGTGAGATCCCAGCATCAATGCGAAGTCCCTGTCAGAACACTTCCAGGTGAGATCAGGACATCCAGGTAAGTGACATACTTTTTATGACCCTCCCTGTGTTACTTCTACCTTTTAAAGTGTGTTTTTCTGCTTGCTGACATTCTTTTCATGCTCTTTTAATTTTTAAATTTTGATCCAGGAAGTGAATGGAGCTCCGTTAGAGCTCTGTTCACTCCTGGGCTGCCAGGAGGTAAGTGTGGTGGGGAGGGTGATTGTGGTGTGGCAGGGACAGGACAGGGGCGAGAGTGGAGATTCTGTGACAGGAACACTTTTTTTGTTCCTGTCTGAAAATCTCCTAAGGTGCAGTGTTAGAGAGCTGGAGTGAGAAATGGGAAATTCGGGCTCCAGGCTTGCTCAGCTATGAAACTCTCAGCCAGCCTGATCTACCTCAACACATTGTTGTTGTGTGGTATAGCGGTTAAAGTTGCGAGGTCTTGTGGAGATGCAGGACATAAGTAGAATTCCTAAACGAACACACCCAGCCAGAGTTAATCCCTTACCCTGCAAAGTGGCCCCTCTGTCTCCCTCATGCATCACCTCCCTCCACTGGGGACTCAGCCTGGTGTCCAATGGAGCCTTCTCTTCCACAGGGAAATCAGACGGAACAGTCACAGGGAGCTCTTCAACCTGAAAGGGCAGTGAGAATTGAAAACTGAAGGCAAGTAAGGAGAAGACTAGAGAATCAATGACAGCGGCAAAAACCTGGCAAGGTGGAATGTGGCAGGAGGGGGCACAGAATATTCATCCATGCAAGATTTCGAGACAAAGGGAAGTGATAGAGCTTTTGGTTCTTAAAACCAGGACTGGCTACTCTGCGTGCTTTAAGTGTCGGTGGGTTTTAACATATTTTTTTAAAGAAGATGTTTTTAAATATTTCTATTTCTGCTTTATGTGTGTTTATCTTTACAATGTCTCCCAGGCCTTTGAGGACAAGAGGTGATAGATAACTGTTTCAAATGAATGAATGAATGAATAAAGAATCATAGAGTTGGAAGAGACCACAAGGGCCATCTAGTTCAATACCCTGCCATGCAGGAATACACAATCAAAGCATTCTCAACAGATGGCCATCCAGCCTCTGTTTAAAAACCTCCAAAGGAGGAGACTCCACCACACTCCCAGGCAGCACATTCCACTGCCAAACAGCTCTTACTGTCAGGAGATTCCTCCTAATGATTAGGTGGAATCTCTTTTTCCAGTAGTTTGAGTCCACTGCTCCGTGTGCTAGTCTCTGGAGCAGCAGAAAACAAGCTTCCTCCATCCTCAATATGACATCCCTTCAAATATTTAAACATGGCTATCTTGTCACCTCTTAACCTTCTCCTCTCCAGGCTAAGCATACCCAGCTCCCTAAGCCGCTCCTCATAGGGCATGGCTTCCAGACCTTTCACCATTTTGGTTGCCCTCCTCTGGACATGTTCCAGCTTGTCAAGATCCTTCTTGAATTGTGGTGCCCAGAACTGGACACAGTATTCCAGGTGAGGTCTGAGCAGAAGAGAGTGGCACTGTTACTTCCCTCGATCTAGACACTATACACTCCTACTGATGCAGCCTAGAATCACATTGGCTTTTTTAACTGCTGCAAAGAGTTTTGCAATGTCCTTATGCATATTTTTAACTCCTTAAAGGAGTAGGAGTGGGTAACATCTGGGAGGGAGCAGATTTTCCTGGTGAACCCATCACAGACAACATTCTCTAACAAGCTACCCATATGGCTGAATTTGGTAGTATAGCAATGACATCAAGCAAATACGAGGAGTTTCCACTGAAAACTAAGCAGGCAACACATATACAAGTTGTTCCAATATAGAATTATGCTTCCCAGAGGCTTCTGGGACTGTGATTTCATGCATGCTCACTACACACCTTGCTTTCAAAAGCAATTCAGAGGACACTAAATTTCAGAAGTACAACACATTGGGCAGTGGCTGTAGGAACAGCAGGAACAGGGAATAGGAAACACTTGGCATGTGAGTCATATGCTGCTCACCTCTGTCTTACAGACACCAGGATGAAACAGCATCACCCGTTCTTCCGGCTTCTTGTCCTCAGCTCGACTCAGAAGAAAATATTCTGCCAGGGCCACTGCCTGGGAACTGCTCTCTGCTCCACATTCTCTCACCCAGGCTGACATCTCTGGGGGTAGAATGGTCAGGAATTGTTCCAAGATCACCAGATCCAAGATCTGACTTTTTGTACGGTGCTCTGGCTTCAGCCATTGGTGGCAGAGATTATGGAGTTGGTTGCAAACCTCTTGGGGCCCCTGAGACTCCTGATAACAGAACTGCCTGAAGCGCTGGCGTTGGATATCTAAGCTGACAACATCTTCACCTAGGAACTTGGGTACTGTTCTTTCCCAAAGTTCTCCACTTCCTTCACACTTGATGGCATTTGGGCCTGTTTCTACATCAGGGCCAGCAGAGTCTTGTTCATCCATCTTTGATTCGTAGTCCAAATTACTCTTCCAGTGGGGAGAAGGAACTCTTCCTCCTTCTCTGCCAGGGTATACAATTATATTGTGCGGGGAAGAGAAAGGTGGAAGGTTCCAACTTGGGAATTAGTCTCCTCCCTGAAGAAAAGATAAGCAAATGACAAGATTCAAGGTAAAGACTTGGGGAGGTTCATTCACCTGACAGCCACAAACCAAAGTTTTTCTCTTACTCGGGAGACAGAATATGCAGCATTCCTCTCCTCTCCTCTCCCCTGCCCCCGCTCCGGGTAGACTGTCTCTAATTATTCCGCACACATATTTTCCCTCCCTTGGCCTTCCATTCAGCCATGCCATTTTCATTCCCCACCAAAACTCCTGATTAGCAACCAAGTCTTGTACCAAGAAGAAAACGAGGCAAATGAGAACATTCAGATTAGATTGAGGAAGGTTCCTTTACCTGAAACCCACAAAGCAAAATCTTTCACAGTCAGAAGACACTGGATCTTCCCACTTGAATGGGCTGTGCCTCATCCCTCTGTCATCTCTAAGATTAACTCTCTTGGACTTCCATGCAGCCATCTCATCCCTGTTCCTCCCCCACAGCCCCCACCCACACTGCCGCCCCATGATTTCTGTGCCAGGTGCCATATTCTCCTAAACCTGAACTGCTCAAAAATGCATTCAAATTAATATGGTCACTCTGTTTAAGGAAACTGCATTTATTAACATTTTGCCTTTTGAAAGTTAATGCATCTAGCAATTCTTCATAAAACTAGAAACTTTAGACAAGACATCATTTTATATACAGCTGTCCCTCTGTATCCACAGATTTAAGTATTCATCACAGCTTGAAAATATTCTTAAAAAAAAAATCCAAAAAGCAAACCTTGATTTTGCCATCTTACATCGGGAGGCATGGAGACGCACTATCCACAATGCTGCAGCCTTATTTGAGAACTCACAACGAACAAGTCTTGAAGAGAAACGACAACGCAGAAAGAATCACAACCCAAAAACATCACCCAAGGAGACCTTCTGCTGTGCTGTTTGCAACCGGACTTGTTTATCTCGGATTGGCCTTTTTAGTCATCAGCGCGCTTGCAGAAAGCGCAGGATGAGTCCTTCCTGAATCTTCGTTTGCGAAGAAAAGCCAGAGAGAGGAGAGAGAGATAAGGGACACCATTTTGCTATGCCATTCCATATAATGGGACTTGAGTATTCACAGATTTTGGTATCCACGGGGGGCCTGGAACCAAACCCCAGCGAATATGAAGGGACAACTGTACAATCATTAAAAAAAAAAAAAGACTGATACCTCTCCCTGACTTTGTAAGATACACTGCTCTGGAGGTGGAGGTTCTACTTATAACTACTACACCTAGGACAAAGCTTCTTAAACTGTGGCTTGCCACCCCATATGGGGTCACGTAACTGAATGTGGGGGTCACAAAAAATTGGCAACAGTAAATTTGATTTCTATACCTATTTTATATACCTACATAGCCGGGATCATGTAAAAATTTCTCAAGCAAAAAGGGGTCATTTGTGGAAAAAGTTTAAGAAGCCCTGACCTAGGAGATGCTTTGTTAGAACAGAGGAAACATTTTTCACAGATCAGAGGCCCCCTTTTAGGGCGGCATGTACATTTTGTGCTGCAGATCAGCTGGGATTCTCCCATTTCTTTCTGTTGAGGCCCTTTTTATTCACCTACTGAATTGGGGGGAAAATCCTTCTTTCTTCTCATTCATTCCACCCTCCCCTAAAATAATCATAATTCTTATTTCTACCACTTCCTCCTCCTTCAGTTGTGCAGCCCTGCTACGAGGAACAGTGAGACAATGGCCTCTTTATTAATGGCAACCCCAAGACAAGATCCAGTGAAGTGAACAACAGGGCAACAACTCATTATGGTTGAGTTATCATTATGGTTATAAGAATTCTTTGTAAAGTGGCTTTACAGATGTCTAAAAATATTAAAGAACCAGAAGGCTTCAGGAGTGGCAGAGCCAGACAATGGCCTCAGGCAGCAGATGTGGGGGAGGGGGGTCAGCAGAGGCTGCACCTAAACTTCTACTGACCCACCCACCCCCGCCATTCAACTCTCTTTAGGAGGGCTGAGCTGTGTATGGGTCCCACAAGGCCTCCCCTTCCTTCAGGGGCCCTGGAAGACGCTGTCCTGCCCCCAATAAGGGAGCAAAGATTTTTTTCTTTTATTATATGAGTATATTAACACAATTTATTACCTTATACAGTAGGACCCCCATATTCACTTATTCATTATCCACTGATTCAATTATCCACAGGACACAAAACAGCACACCAACCATTGACTCTTCCTAGAAAATGTGACCTCTCAAGCCATTTTCTAGGTCCTCCAAGGCAACTCTGATATTTTAAACTGGACAATCCATTATTTTCAATGGTGTTTGCTATTATCCATGGTTTTCAGTATCCATGCCCCCCCAGAACCAATCTCCAGTGGATATGGGGGTCCTACTATAATTCATCTGATTATACATTACCTATCTCAAAACTATACACAATTATTTACTAACCTCGTCTATATACAGTTGTCCCTCTGTATCTGCGGATTTGATATCCATGGATTTAAGTATTCATGGCTTGAAAATATTCTTTAAAAAACATTAATCCAAAAAGCAAACCTTGATTTTGCCATCTTATATAAGGGACACCATTTTGCAATGCCACTGCATATCATGGGATTTGAGTATTCACGGATCTGGGTATCCACGGGGGGTCCTGAAACCAAACCTCAATGAATATGAAGGGACATCTGTACATACATAATATTTCTTTAGGATAATTCCCCCCTCCCAAGGGAGCAAAGGTTTGACTTCCAGTGTGGCCATTTTCTGTAAGTGGGGACAGAGGGGGCACCACCCAGTCCTTGGCCTCAGGCAGCAAAATGCCTTGGGCCAGGGCAGCCAGGTTGAACTCCTCCAGTTGCCTCCTTCTCCATCCAACACAGACCCAGACCTCTGGCCCCGGGCTAAACAACTCCCACAGCTGCCCAAGTGCCTCGTCCTTTCCCTGAGGCCTCTCAATTCTTTTTGCTGCCTGAGGCAGAGGAATATCTCTCCCACCCCCCTAGTCCATGCAGAGCCTCTCCTTCCCTCCACCCTCGGGGGAAGCTGAGCCCCTCTCCCTCCCCTCCTGAGCCTCAGAGACTCTGCTTCCCCCCTCCTCGGCCCCCTCCCGCCCTCCTCACCTGCTCAGAGGGCCCCTGGCCCAGAAGTCGCCCCGCTGGGTCTCCCCCTTTCAAGATAATCTCTCCCCGTTGGCTTGTTGGCGGACGGGAAAGACTCCCGGTTGTTGTTTCCGGAGGACCTCTTTGAATGTAACACCGCCTCTCTTCCTCCGCCAGGGAGTAACCCATTGTTTTCCGCGTCATGTCACGTGACTGAAGCCAAGCCAAGCTCCTGGCAAAACACATCCGGGCCTTTTGCCCGCCAGCCAGGAGGAATGAATGAATCAGTGAATGAATGGCAGAGCTCTCCGGCTAGAAGGGGGGACTGTTGTGGGGGCATCCACAACAACAACAATCATGATAATAATAAATTTATTTTTACCCCACCCCTTTGCTAAAAACAATCGGGGCGGCTTCTAACAAAACGCTACAATGCCGGCTAAAAGCATCACCCACACCCATCCTCTCCCATAAAAAGATATTAAACAGTATAAAATTAAAACCACCTAACCAAAATCACATTAAAAAATCAAGTAGAAACAAGACTTTAAAAGGCCAGGAGATGCAGCTCCTGAGGCCGGGATCTAATCAGGAAAAGCCTGCCTAAAGAGAAGTAGATTACTAGAGAAGTAATCCAGGTTGAAACTGGATTATTTACGTGGTTCCTTCCTATGGAATCCTGGGATTTGTAATTTTGCTGAGACCCCAGCACAGGCTAAAGACCTTGTAGTTTGTAGAGATGTGGCAGATTTCTCTCCCTGGCACATCCTGGCTGCAAACAAACATGGGGGAATCCACACAACACAAATAATTCAGGTTGAAACTGGATTATCTGCGTGGTTCCTTGTATGGACTCCTGGGATTTGTAGTTTGATTGTTTTTTGCTCTCATTCTCCCTTGTGTCACCATGAATATCCTTACGGACTTCTCAAGCTAGATAAATGTGGACATCTTACCAGTTGCTTCCGTTTTGCTCCTCCAAACCATGTCAGAAATACACTGTACGTGGGAGGAAAGAGAGCTGATCTGACAACCATTTTAAAATGATGCTCCATTTGGCAGATTTAAATGCTGCTTTAAATATAGGCTGTGATAGAGTGTACAAAAATAGCACTGAAAAATACCCTGTCGTGTTCCATATTGTGAGGAGCAAAAGAACTGGCCAGCAAAAAGGAGGATTTCTTTTTAACACAGGCACAGGTGGAAACACACACACACACACATACCTTTTCAATGCAGATTACAGATCTTTGCAGTATTCTGACTGCTTTTGCTAAGCAATACCTGTTGCTACTATTACACTGGGCTTTCTTCATGTTTATTCAATGTGTATTTCTTGCAGTGTTTATTATTTTAGAAATTCTATGTCTGTTTTGTTGTGTATATAGGACACAAAAGATAAACCATGTCATACAAAGGTTAAAGGAGAACCTGAAAAAAAATCACTTTGGGGACGATAATTCACAGAATCCCACACCAGCTTTATGAAAGTTGTAATCCAAAAAAGGAATATTTCCAAGCACTGGGTTAAAATGTCAGAGAGCAGGACTTAGGGAGACTTAGGTTCAGATTCCTATTTCGCCTTGAAGTTCATGGGGTGACCTTGGAAGCGCTATTCTATCTCAGCCTAACTTACTCTCAAGGTTATTGTGATTTTTTTAAAGGAGAGAGTGTAAGATTATCATGAACACTGCTCAGAGATCTTCACATAAGGCAGTTGTTATTCACCTTTTTGTTTTTTAAAATTTTCTCCCTCTCTTGGACTTTAATTTTTATTTTTTATTGAAGAATTTTAAAAAAAATGTAAAGGCTTTTAAAAAAGATTTCTCTTCCTTCCTTTTTTGAAAACTCAGTTAAAAAACTGGCCTTTTATTATAATATGGTCACTTTTATTTTTTGGTTGTTTCTTCCTTGTCTTTCTGCTCTTGGAAACTGGAACATGTGTGGCTAAGCAATATCAGAATGTAGTGAAGACAACAAAAGCTATTAATGAGGAAGAACACAAGCTAGGAGAGGTTGCAGCAGTTTGCTTTTGCTTGAACTACAGTGAAGGGAAATATTTTGCCCCCTCTCCTCTCCCTCCTGCTGAGTTAATGGAGTGCAACCCTACCTTTGCACTTTGAACTCAGGTTGCAGCAACTGAAGTGAGCCATGGACAAAGAGGCAAAGTGGGTGGAGAAGAGAGAAACTGCGACATTTTAAAAGCAGCTGAAAAGTGGGATGGCAGAGGATTAATCAGGACTGACCCTGCCAAATCAGAATTGGAGGGCATGCATGTGTGAGCTAAGGCCCCTATGCCCACTCTCTTCAGCCTCCTCCTTGCTGCCATTTCATTACCTGAGGCTTGTCTATATGAGGCAAAAAACCCTGGAGTGCCTCACAGTAATGGCATCTCGCAGCACCTGCGACTTGTCTTGATGCGTCTTTGCCTCCATAAGCTTCACATGCAAGGTAGCAGCCGTGAGTAATTTACTCGTGTTTGTACTTAACCTCAATTTGATGTTGCACTTTTTAAAAAATAGGACACGGAGCAATGGGTTCAAACTACAGGAAAAGAGATTCCACCTAAACATTTGGAAGAACTTCCTAACAGGAACAGATGTTTGGCAGTGGAATGTGGTGGAGTCTCCTTCTTTGGAGGTTTTTAAGCAGAGGCTGGATGGCCTTCTGTTGGGTGTGCTTAGATTGTGTATTCCTGCATGGTAGGGGGTTGGACTAGATGGCCCTTGAGGTCTCTTCCAACTCTATGATTCTATGAGACCCCAGCATGAGCTAAAGACCTTGTTGTAGGAATCTGAGGTTCCCAGCTGTCTGGCACACCGGACATTTCATGGGAACTTCATGCTTCCTTTGTTCCTACCTTTACAATTGGGCCAATAAAACATCTGGCTTCATAAGCCATCTTTGAAGGGAAGCTCAGGAAATTACCTTGGATTTTACAACTCAGTGTTACCTTCCTATCTGTAGTTTCCCATGGAAGTTCCTTTCATGTAACATCACATCCCTAGGCTAAGACCTCCTTTGATCTCAGTGATTGAGTGTATATGGTACAGACAAATGGTTAACTGCCTACGTGACAAAGAGCCTATAAAGAAGAGAGCTTCTGCTCTTTAAGGAGAAGCTTCTTCTCATTTTCATCATGTCTCTCTGTTGCTTGCTGTAACTATCTGCCTGCATTGCTTGGACTGAGATGCAGTGTCCATTGCTCTCTCCTAATGTCTTTCTGTTAGCATGCAAACTCTGAATAAAATCTCTTAGCATTTTGCCTCTGGATCGTGATGCTTCCTTGTTACTTGCTGTAACATGTGGCGCAGCGAACAGGGACTCTAAACTTTTCTCACCCTGGAACCAAGATTCAGCTTTTCTCACCCCAGGACTTCACAGACCTCTAGACCTCTCCTCATCTTACCTCTCGCTCGGCATGAGCTAAGTAGCTACTTCACCATCGGATTGAACCGATCCCTCCAAGGTAAGTATGGGCGCTTCCTTGTCAGGAGAACAGGAGAAGCATGCAGAGGAACTCTTATTTCTTTTACAAAGAATAGATCGCCATCCTTCTTGGGATGCAGTTCAAAGGCTGGTCCTTGAACTTGGGGCAAAATGCCCATGGTACCCCCCAAAAGGATCCCTACAGCTTAAGGACTGGGAGAAATTAGGAAGGGAATTGCATGCAGAACCTAGGGCTTCAACTGAAACCTTACAGATGTGGCATCTTTCTCGTTATGCAGTGGAAAAATTTGGCTGTGAATCAAAAACTGTAGAGCTATCCACTTTTCCTCCAACTCCTCAATCCCCTTTGTTTATACCACCACTGACTGCCACTTCTGCTATTTCAACCAATGAATTTCAAAACTCAAAAAGTAATAGTGCAGTGGAGGGGATGGCAGAAGGATGTAAACATGACCCTGCCACTCCAGCTAAGGAATCAGCAGAAATGCTTGCCATATGCAACATGGAAACTAAAGATCATCTAGTCAAACCTATAACTCAGGAAGGAATGGATGAATCTTGCCAGGATGATGGGAATTGCAGTAAGGATAGTGATTCAGATTGGGAAAATCTAGAGCCCTCCAACTCAACGAATCTAAATTTTGAAATCCCTGTGACTTGCAAACAGGCATCCATCCACAAACCACGCTATAAGCCCCAAGTGGTTTGGAAAACCTTCACTAAGGCAAAGCCTGGCTCTAAGAAAGCACAGGCAAAATCAGTTCCCCACAAGACATCAAAGAAAAAGGAAATGACCTTTAAAACAAAGATTAGAGATGCAAGTGAAGTTTCACAGATGCTTGCCCCAGAAATGGATCACACAGCACCAAAGGTGATCCACTTGTGTGCCACCCCAAAGCAGGTACTGGAATGGCACAGCAGACCCCCAGATGGCACAAGCCAACTCTCTGCCTTGAGCAGAGCAAGCAATGCTTGTGAAGCTGAGATAGTGTCACCCACACAGGCTCAAATTTCAGGGAAACTCCCTAGAATACACAGGCTTTCCTTTAGGAACAAATCTACAGGATGGAACACAGGACAGAACATCCACGGAGAATGGTGAGTATGATTTTTTGTGTGTTTTTAAAGTTAATTTAGCATTTATGGAGTCCACAAATTTGGGAGGTCCCAGTAAACCAACTCTGTTCTCAGAACCTCCAAATTTAGAAGTTCCCTGTCTGCCAACCTTGAAATCCATGCTGAAAGGTCCTGATTTATCAGATCTGCCCCTTAGTCTAAAAGGTCATCCAGACAATCCCCAACTGGGCAATGGAAAGTGCAGACCTGAAGGGAATCTTTTGCAAGTTCCCCTTTTGGGAACCCCTCAGAACAACAGCCTTGATACCCCCCCATCACAGGAAATGCTCCCCAGAGAGTGAAAGCACTCAGAAAAGAGAAATAGTGTGTTCAAACCTCACAACAGCAGTTTCTCTCCTGATTTTGGATAAGGGAATCCAAACCCTTGCTGAAGAAGTCCCCAATAGAAATTCTGTGGACTGCAATGCCCATGAGGCTACAACTTCTCTAGTTTCCTTCACAATGGCAACATGCAGCTCAATTTAACCACATTCCTAAGGGTAATGGCTTCAAGTGCCAAACACCACTTAGATGAGATGCTACAAACTCCAGCCAGTCCACAAAAATCACAAGCCTCCTTTCTTGAAAGTGTTCCTGGAAACCCTGAACAGACAAAAGCAGAGAAATTTCTTTTCCTCTTTGCCATTCCTCAGAAGCTGTCTGAGTGGAAAGGCAGACCTCCAAATGAGGCTGCCCTAGCCTTTCCTAGCCTTTCAGAGGCTGAGACAGTGTTACCACTTGTGATGACTGAAAAGATGTCTCTTGACTGGAGAGATGCCAAATCTTTTGGGAATGTGCACCCCCCCATGAAACATTTAAATGCTAACAAGTTTATCCCATGAATGTATTTTTCTTCTGTAACAGTTGAGTGAGAAAACTCATATTTTTTCATTTCTTTCTCCCCCATCTTTTGGAATGGTATCCCCCATAAGGAAAGTTGGAATGGTATCTCATAAGGAAAGAAGTCCTCACAACCCACTCATTTGTAAATAGTTTTGTGCCTTTCTTTTGTCTTCTCTCTATCATGCAAATTGGGGCATTTGGAGGCCCCAGACTCATAGCATGCAATTGTAATTCTTTGAATTGGGAAAACTTTTTTTTTCTTTTTTAAGCATGTAGGAGGAAGTCAGAGCATGCACTTTGACATCCTATTGATTCCCTGATCCTTTCCAGTGATTGCTGACCCATGAAATTTTGCTGCCTGAAGTTCCCCAAAGTTACATGTTAATAACTGAATTTTGATTTTCATTGGGATTTTTGTTAAACATAGTAATTGGTTTTAGATGTTTTTGCGTTCTCAGATAGTTCTTTCATGAACTCCCACCTCTGTAAGCAACTTATGTTGGGAAAGAGAATTCCATTGTTTAAGGGAATTGCTCTATTTCTCATTTGAAGTCTTGTTATTTGACCGTATTGTTATTTTACCAGATGGTCTAAAAGCCTTGCCAATGACTCTTTTGTCTGATCTTTGGGAACCCCAATAACTTTTGTCCTTTTGCAGGTCGTAGTAGAATTTGTGCTCCTTTTAGCCATTATTTTTGCTTTGTTGTTATTGTTATTGATTTTCACTTTAGTTAAATGAGTTACTCTAAAGCCCATGATGTTTTGGTTAGTTATCCCTCAGCTATTGTTGCCATGAATGTTTTTGCATAATTTTTCAAAGCTTTTCTCAGAAATAGGTATCTCATCAGCACTAGACAAGAGTAAGCCTGAAATTCCTGGAAGCTGCCAATTTTTTGGACTGCTCTGATGCCCTCTCCACAGCTGGGGAAGGAAGATTGCTCAACTGTTGCTGATTAACTTTCATAGTTTTTCTTTGCCTTTGTTTTAGAATTTTGTTCTTTTCTACATAATTTACATAGATCTAACATGCACTGATTTTCCAATTACAGAAACAGGAATTTGAATCCAACCCTGAGGCAAAGTTGGATACCCTACAAGGGCATCCAGACTGACCCCAAAATTAAAACTTTGTCCTGCACCTTGAACTTTGGCATATGAATAACTGCATTTTACTTCTTTTTTCCCTTTCTTCAAAGATTCATCTGAGATATATTTTTCTCTTTCCTAATCTCATGACATTCTTTACAGGTCAACTTATTGGGCATAGTCACTCAAAGACTTTTGAAAAACAAAGGGGGGAGTATGCCTCTTCTGCGCTCCTTGGTAGTTATTCAGTCAAACAGTAATTGCATATTGTATATTTACACTATGAATTATTAACTTTTTCTGATTTTTCCCCAATACAGAAGCATTTTGGCACCTTTTCCCTCCCATAACCACAGGTTCTGAATAGCCAGCTTCCAGATCCTGATCCTGAATTTCAATCTCAAGCCTGCAACAAGTGATTCCATATCAACCAAACCATCAACCAGTAACTTGGGAAGATATTAAAGGACTGTTCAAACACAAATTATATTGACTGAACAAACTAAAGGACACCTGAGAACTTTTGTTGCAGCAGTTTGGACCTACTGCTAATTCAGCAAAACACTTTTGTACCTTATGTGCTTATTTACAGTCACTCCTATAACTGCTAAAGAGACTTTTACATGACTGTTTTATTCAACATATGGACACATCTGGATGTATATTATTTCTGTTTATCTCTTCCATTGTTTTCTAACTCTCTGTTGCACAATTTATATTCCATGTTTGTAAAGCCTGATCTAATTCAAACCAAGGTTCCATTGAGTTGCCAGAACATGTTTGCCACCTGCATTAATTGTTAAACATATGAATATGTATCCTTTAATGATGCTCACATAATGCTGACTATGTTTCTTGCTGCCAGTAGAGTTACTATTATTTGCTTTACCTGCATCATCACAGATATGAACTTTTTATAGAACAACAGTTGCATTATTTAAGAAACTTGACAACAAATTACTACAAATATAGGATTTCATGATCTTTTAAGCTAGCTGCCTAATCTAAACTGACTACAAACTGCCTTTGTTTGTTTCACAGGATTTTTCATGAGCCTTTCCTACAAAGAGACATCAGTTGTTATATTTGGACAACAACTAAACAATTTGGATTTTAAAAAATAAAGAAGGGGGAAATGTAGGAATCTGAGGTTCCCAGCTGTCTGGCACACCGGACATTTCATGGGAACTTCATGCTTCCTTTGTTCCTACCTTTACAATTGGGCCAATAAAACATCTGGCTTCATAAGCCATCTTTGAAGGGAAGCTCAGGAAATTACCTTGGATTTTACAACTCAGTGTTACCTTCCTATCTGTAGTTTCCCATGGAAGTTCCTTTCATGTAACATCACATCCCTAGGCTAAGACCTCCTTTGATCTCAGTGATTGAGTGTATATGGTACAGACAAATGGTTAACTGCCTACGTGACAAAGAGCCTATAAAGAAGAGAGCTTCTGCTCTTTAAGGAGAAGCTTCTTCTCATTTTCATCATGTCTCTCTGTTGCTTGCTGTAACTATCTGCCTGCATTGCTTGGACTGAGATGCAGTGTCCATTGCTCTCTCCTAATGTCTTTCTGTTAGCATGCAAACTCTGAATAAAATCTCTTAGCATTTTGCCTCTGGATCGTGATGCTTCCTTGTTACTTGCTGTAACACCTTGTAGCTGCAGAGATGTTGTGGCGGATTCCTCTCCCTGGCACATCCTTAAATGGGCTGACCAGATTCCATAGTTAAGTAACAGAGGACCTGCTGTGCATGTACAGTTTAGTGACAAGAGGACCTGCTCAGCATTAAGTCTCAAAAGAGACTGAATTTGTGAAGTCGAAGGCTTTCACGGCCGGCATCCATAGCTTTTCCTTGTTTTTTTTCCGGGCTGTGAGGCCGTGTTCTGAAATAGTTTCTTTTGACATTTCGCCTCAGAGGATGCCAGCCACAGATGCAGGTGAAACGTCAGAAAGAAACTATACCAGAACACAGCCTCACAGCCTGGAAAAAAACCAAGGAAAATCTATAGAGGCTTAATTATTCCAAATTTTTAAAAAGGTCAGATAAACAGAGGCTGGACAAGGCATTTATCAGAAAGTACTGGGAGCTACCTATTTTTCAGGATTTAGAATTATTTTGAAACAGTTTTGTTTTTGTGATGTCATTTGTCTTTTTCAGTCAAGTAACTTGAGTCTCACGTTGGCGTTCATACTTTATGTAGTGCCAAATGTGTTTGTGGATTTCAATAGCTTCTCTGTGCATTCTGACATGATAGTTGTTGGCCTGGTCTAGAATTTCTGTGTTTTCAAATAGCATTTTGGTTTATAACATGTTCTGCTACTGCTGATTTTTCTGGCTGGCCCAGTCTGCAATGTCTCTCATGTTCCTTGATTCGTGTTTGCACACTGCGTTTAGTGGTCCCTATGTAAATTTTTCCACAGCTGCATGGTATGCGGTAAACTCCTGCAGCTGTGAGAGGGTCTCTTCTGTCCTTCACTGAGGACAAAATATGAGGATATTTTTATTTATTTATTTATTTATTTATACATACCCCCGCTCTTCAGCCACAAGGCTATCAGAGCGGTTTACAATTTTTTTAAAGCAATAGCAATTTACACATCTACATTGCATTAAGCAGTTTCCAATGTGTGTTAGCTAATGGACAATGTGTGTGTTAGCTAATGGTCAATTCATAATGGAGGATATGAACGGACAACTGTACAAGTTCTCATCCCAGGATGACAAGCTGGCAAATGGGAACTTTGACAATAGGTTCTCTGGGAGGTCCCCTGAGGGCAACACAGCAAACTTTCCTTTGCTTCCTCCGCCGGGGCCCCTCTGACCTACAGCCAGACCTTGGGCCCAGGGTATATAACACCCCCCCACACACACACACACACAATGCCCGGCCCCCTCACCGGCCTCTCCCCCTCTCTTCTCAGGAGCCGCCCGGACAACACAGGTCGCCCCCTCTCGGAGCCCTCCGCAGGGAAAGAGGCAGGGTTGGAGTTTCCCACGAGCCCCTTTCAATGGCGCAACACCCTCGGCCCCTTTTCACCGGGGCACCCTTTCTTCTTCTTCCGCTCCCCGTCAGGTGACTGAAGCTGTGCCAGGCTCCTGGCAAAGCCACCCGACCGGGGCTGAGGGGCGAGTCTGTGGTCCTGGATCCGCTCCTCTTTTGGGGGGAACGGGAAAAGGGGGCTCCTCCTTCCTGGGAGAGAAACCTCCCTCCCGAGGCTCCGCCGCGCCTTCTGCTTCTCCCGGCCTCCCCGCTTCCCGCCCGTGTCCCTTCTTAGGGCTCTTGCACAGAGTGGAGGCTTGTCACCGCTTTCAGCCGCTGGAATGAGGGCCTCAACCTTTGGGTCTTCCAGTGTTTTGGACTTCAACTCCCAGAAGCCTCAGCCAGAATGAGCAATGCTGGTGAATTCTGGGAGTTGAAGTCCAAAACACCTGGAGGACCAAAGGTTGAGCACCACTGGGTGAAGAGGATGTCTTCTATAGATTTTCCTTGGGTTTTTTTCCGGGCTGTGAGGCCGTGTTCTGGAAGAGTTTGTTTCTGACGTTTCGCCTGCATCTGTGGCTGGCATCTTCTCCCTGAATACTCAAGTCCCATTCTATGCCTCTGGCTTTTCTTCGCAAACGAAGATTCAGGAAGGACTCATCCCACGCTTTCTGCAAGCGCGCTGATGACTAAAAAGGCCAATCCGAGATAAACAGGTCCGGTTGCAAAAAGCACAGCAGAAGGTCTCCTTGGGTGATGTTTTTGGGTTGTGATTCTTTCTGCGTTGTCGTTTCTCTTCAAGACTTGTTCGTCGTGAGTTCTCAAATAAGGCTGCAGCATTGTGGATAGTGCGTCTCCAAGACTCCCTGAAACAACATCTCATTCTATGCAATGGCATAGCAAAATGGTGTCCCTTCTATAAGATGGCAAAATCAAGGTTTGCTTTTGGGATTATTATTTTTTTAAATAATATTTTAAAGCCGTGGATACCAAATGTGCAAATACAGAGGGACAACTGTATATGTACCCATACATATACACAGTAGGACCCCTGTATCCACTAATTCATTATCCACTGATTCAGTTATCCACGGGACACAAAACAGCACACTTACCATACAGTCTTCCTAGAAAATGTGTCCTCTTTAGCCATTTTCTAGGTCCTCCAAAGCAACTCTATGGTATTTTAAAGCAGAAGTCCCATTATTTTCAATGGTGTTTGCTATTATCCACGGTTTTCAGTACCCACCCCAGAACAAATCCCCAGTGGATACGGGGGTCCTACTCTCTCTCTCTGTGCACACACACACACACACAGAGTACTTTTCATAGAATGATAGTTGGAAGAGACCATCTAGTCCAACCCCCTGCCATGCAGAAACACACAATTAAAGCACGCCCAACAAATATACTGTATTGCAAAATGTCACAACTTCAAATATATTTGAAGCATACAATAGAATATAATCTAATTCTTTCCTTCTGTCCTTTATCTGGTGTCTCACAGGACCAAGGATGAGCTTACCATTTGCCATAGGCAGCCCAGCAGTTATCATCTGAGCAGCACCCTGTGTTGTTCAACACAGCTCTCCTGGCAAAGCAAAGGAGGCTGCTCCCTCTCTCCTCCCCAGTCAGAGCCCCTCCCTTGCCGGATCAGGATCAGGCCCGGTCAAGCGCCTCCGGGTTCTTGGCCTCCCTCCTTTGCAGAGTCCCAAGTGGGGGGGCCTCATAAAATAATAAAAGCCAAGGTCTCGGCCCCGAGGAGTTTTGCGGGTTTTATTTGCACTTTATTAAATGTCAAGTACAGTATCTCATAGATCTACATGCACATACTGTATATAGAAAACATATTTAATCAAATCGGAACAAACAACAAATAGGCATGCTCGAGTATCTTCAATTATACTTATTTTGTTGTTCATGTAGGAAAAGAAAGAGCTGTTTGGTGTGGGCTCAGTGATTGAGTCCTGTCAAAAGGAACTAGTCCAGAATTTTTTCAGTTTGGCAAGAGAACTATACCGAGAATATTCTTCATTGGCAATATAATGAATGAATTGTTGTGTGCTTTCAAGTCTTTTCTGAAATGTCTGATCTGGACAGGGTGGCACGTGCCTTTGTTATCTCTTGTTTAGGATACTGTAACATAAGTGTTTCTGCTTGGACAACTGCTCAGAAACGTCACTTGGTCCAAAGACCTGCAGCCAGGTTGTTAATGGGCTGGGAACTGGTGGGCTGTTATAAAAAAATAAGGTCCAAGATACCCGAGTCTTGAGCCACATAGAATTTTATGGGTCATAACCAACACATTGATTTTTGCCCAGAAACAAACCAGCAGCCACTGTAGCTTTTGCAAGAAGGCAGTTGTAGGCTTCTGGTACCTCCCCATTGCCAGCCCCAGTTAACAAACTGGTTGCAGCTTCTTGGGCCAACCGATATTTCAGAGCACTTGGAAAAGTCAGAGCCATATAAAGCATGTTAGAGAATTCTAAACTCGAAGTAACTACAGCATGTGCTACCCTGCCCAGATCAGACATGTCTGTAAATGGGACCAGCTGGCTTTAACTGTGCAAATGCACCTGAACATCACAGACACCTGGGCCTCCAAGCTCAGGACTGAATCCAGTCCAAAAATGCCTCAGAATGGCTGAGCAAGGGGTTTGGACTCGATGGCCCATAAGGCCGCTTCCAACTCTGTGAGTCTGTGACTCTCTCTGATTCTATGACTTTTACTGGGAAAGGATATTTTGTTACATGAGATCATCTATTACTTTCTGAATGCTTAGAATTGCTTTTCTGTTTCCTTCTGTTTCATGGAAGGTTCTATGATTAGAGCTATCTTGTGAAAGATATCCTTAAAAGATGACCTCCTTGATTGGTCTACTTTTGCAATATTCTGATGTTTTACCAATAATTCAAACATGATTACCATTTGGTCTTCATGCAACTACTCTTTCCCCTCTTCATTGGTAGCACATCTATATTAGAAAAATCTATCCACAAGGGTCATTTCAACAGTTATCTATAGATCATTACATGTCACATGTGCCACTGATACTTCTTTGAAGAGCATAAAAACCAAAAAAGCCTCACACACTTGGGTTTCTTTCATAGGCAGTGTGATATGTGATATTTTGGCTCCAGGATCAACCCCTGGTAAATCTTGCTCTCATGGGTAACAAGCCCATGGGGACACTCAGTCCTGAGCCATGTCTTTGCCATCTTCTGATAAAATAATGTATACATCCTGCACAGCTTTTGGTTACTGGTATATGGTGGCAGTGCTGCATTCTGTAGCTGACATTTGATTCACCAGGTGGCAGCCTCTTCCACAACCACTGACTTCTTGCTGTAGAATGAAGGGATTTCTAGCCTGGCCTCCTTTACATGTTGCAAAGAGATCCAGATTGTCTCCTCTGCAATGTGGAGGTGGCTCTCAGAACAGGTCTCAGTCAGTAAGGTTCTTGTGTGTATTGTCTCCTAGGCCCTCTGTGTGGGGTTTGCTCTTGCTGTCTTTGTAACTTTCCTGGAATTTTTTTCACTCTCTGTTCTAATACAGTCTGCCTTCCTTGATGTCCCCTAAAAAACCTTGCCCCACACATCGTTCCAACTATCTTGTTCCCTTTGGCTAGCACCAAAAACACTGGACTAGAGCATCAGTCCATCTTGCCTATGTTAGCAGAGGGCATCAGAACCACTCCTTCTATTTTTATTTATTTATTTATTTTAGGTATTTATACCCCATTCTTCAGCCACAAAGGCTCTGAGCGGCTTACAAATTGTTAAGCAATAGTACTTTACACATCTACACCACATTAAGCAGTTTCCAATGTGTGTTAGCTAATTGCCCCCACAAGCTGGGTACTCATTTTACTGATCTATGAAAGAATCATAGAATCATAGAATCATAGAATTGCAGAGTTGGAAGAGACCACGAGGGCCATCCAGTCCAACCCCCCTGCCACGCAGGAAATCACAATCAAAGCATCCCCGACAGATGGCCATCCAGCCTCTGTTTAAAGACCTCCAAGGAAGGAGACCCCACCACGCTCCGAGGGAGTGTGTTCCACTGCCGAACAGCTCTTACTGTCAAAAAGTTCCTCCTCATGTTGAGGTGGAATCTCTGTTCCTGGAGCTTGCACCCATTGCTCCGTGTTCCAGTCTCTGGAGCAGCAGAAAACAAGCCTGCTCCATCCTCAGCGTGACATCCCTTCAAATACTTAAACAGGGCTATCATATCGCCTCTAAACCGTCTTTTTTCCAGGCTAAACATACCCAGCTCCCTAAGTCTCTCCTCATAAGGCATTGTTTCCAGACCTTTCACCATTTTAGTTGCCCTTCTCTGGACATGCTCCAATTTGTCAATATCCTTTCTGAATTGTGGTGCCCAGAACTGGACACAGTATTCTAAGTGAGGTCTGACCAAGGCAGAATAGAGTGGCACTATTACTTCCCTTGATCTAGACACTATACTTCTATTGATACAGCCCAAAATTGCATTGGCCTTTTTAGCTGCCGCATCACACTGTTGGCTCATGTTCAACTTGTGGTCTACTAGGACTCCTAGATCCCTTTCGCACGTAGTCTCATTCAGCCAGGTCTTTCCCATCCTATATTTATGCATTTCATTTTTCCGCCGTAAATGCAATACTTTACATTTCTCCGTATTGAATTTCATTTTGTTAGCTTTGGCCCAGCTCTCCAGTCTATCCAGGTCATTCTGAATTTTGATCCT
The DNA here is from genome assembly GCA_030847615.1 of Gambelia wislizenii. NCBI lineage: Eukaryota > Metazoa > Chordata > Lepidosauria > Squamata > Crotaphytidae > Gambelia > Gambelia wislizenii. The sequence goes on from JAUMIR010000002.1 coordinate 26,477,174, forward strand.
GTCCTCTAGGGTATTAGCTACTCCTCCCAATTTGGTGTCATCTGCAAATTTGATAAGTATGCCCCTAATTCCCTCATCTAAGTCATTGATAAAGATGTTGAATAGCACTGGGCCCAGGACAGAACCCTGTGGCACCCCACTGGTCACATCTTTCCAAGATGAAGAGGAGCCACTGCTGAGCACCCTTTGGGTTCGGCCGGTCAACCAATTACAAATCCATTGAACAGTTAACTTGTCTAGCCCACATTCTACAAGCTTGTTTGCAAGAATATCATGGGGAACCTTGTCAAAGGCCTTACTGAAATCAAGGTATGCAATGTCCACAGCATTCCCTTCATCTACCAAGCTGGTAACTTTATCAAAAAAAGAGATCAGATTAGTCTGGCATGACTTGTTTCTCTGAAACCCATGCTGACTTTTTGTGATTATGGCATTGCCTTCTAAATGTTCACAGACTCTCTGTTTAATGATCTTGTTCTAGAATCTTCCCTGGTATTGATGTCAGACTAACTGGACGATAGTTGTTGGGATCCTCTTTTTTCCCCTTTTTGAAGATGGGAACAACGTTTGCCCTCCTCCAGTCTGCTGGGACTTCTCCTGTTCTCCAGGAGTTCTCAAAGATTATTGCCAATGGCTCTGAGATTATATTTGCCAGCTCTTTTAATACTCTTGGATGTAGTTCATCTGGTCCTGGAGATTTAAATTCATTTAGATTAAGAAGGTATTCCTGTACTACCTCTTTACTTATTTTGAGCTGGATTTCCCCTATTGTGTCCTCTGTTCCATTCTCCTCAGGTTGGTCCTCCTTTTCCTTTTCTGAAAACACTGAGGCAAAGAAGGTGTTGAGTAATTCTGCCTTTTCTCTGTCCCCTGTTAGCATTTTGCCATCTTCTCCACGTAGCGGCCCTATCATTTCCTTCTTCCTCCTTTTGCTGCGGACATACCCAAAAAAACCCTTTTTATTGTTCTTAACCTCCCTAGCAAGCCTGAGCTCATTCTGCGCTTTAGCTTTTCTGACTTTACTCCTACACGTGTTCGCTATCTGTTTGAATTCTTCTTTGGCGATTTCCCCCCTTTTCCATTTCCTATACATGTTCCGTTTAAAACTTAGCTCCATTGAAAGTTCTTTAGTCATCCATCCTGGTTTCTTGAGACACCTCCCATTTTTCTTCCTCAATGGTACTGTTTTAAATTGTGCCTTCAGTATCTCCCTTTTGAGAAAGTCCCATCCGTCTTGAGGTCCCTTCTCTTTTAGTATTCTTGACCATGGGATCATCCCCAGTATTTCCCTGAGTTTATTGAAATCAGCTCTCCTAAAGTCAAGAATGCGTGTCTGACTATGCCTGGCTTCTCCTTTCCATTGTATAACAAATTCCAGGAGAACATGATCACTCTCACCTAAGGATCCCACCACTTGCACCCCATTAACAAGGTCGTCTCTGTTGGTTAGGATCAGATCTAAAATAGCTGACCCCCTTGTTGCCTCTTCCACCTTTTGGACCATGAAATTGTCTTCCAGGCATGTAAGGAATTTGCTAGACCTTGTAGTTTTGGCTGAGTTAGATTGCCAGCAAATATCAGGATAGTTGAAGTCACCCATCACTACTACATCTCTCCTTTCTGCATGTATGTTCATCTGTTCTAGAAAGGCAACATCCAATTCCTCCGTCTGATTTGGGGGTCTGTAGTAGAGTCCCACAATAACATCCCTGTTGTTTCCCTCCCCTTTAATTTTTATCCAGATGCTCTCCACCTGGCTTCCAGTATTGATGTCATGGATCACTTCACTGGTGTAAATATCCCTGACATATAATGCTATTCCTCCTCCTTTCCTGTTTGGCCTGTTTCTCCTATAAAGGTTATACCCCTCTATTCCTACATTCCAATCATGAGACTCGTCCCACCAGGTTTCAGTAACGCCTATTATATCATATTTGTTTTGTAGTGCAAGGAGTTCAAGTTCATCTTGCTTATTTCCCATGCTCTGTGCATTAGTGTAGAGACATCTGAGACCATGTGTTCCCTTTACTTGCTCCCTGTGCAAGTTTTTTTGCCTCCCACTGTTGGGTCCTTGCGCTGTTTGCCTTGTTCCCTCTATGACAGTTTGACTATTTTCTCCAGCCCTTTTGCCTTCCAGAATACTGTCTCCCTCCCCCATTTGACTCAGTTTAAAGCCCTCCTGATCAAATTCTTGAGACTGTTGGCAAAAATGTTTCTTCCAACTGTTGTAAGATGCACCCCAGCCATGGAAGGCTGAGTAAACCTTGGAGCCTGTGGGATCAAACTTGCAACATTGTGGCTGCAGTACTGTCATTTAACCTCTGCACCACCAGGGCTCCCTATGGCATCCATAATCTTTGAGTACTACAAAACTAGAGCTTCCTTGCCTGACTTTGGAACTACCGTACCTCTGATCACTTGGACAAGGCATAAGATTTGTTGTTGTTTTTGTGTGCCTTCAACTCATTTCTGACTTATGGTGACCCTAAAGCGTAATCTCAAGGAGAGAAGACAGGCTGTTCCTTATCTTGCTCATTTCTCAGGAGCATATATCCTTTCCTCAGCACCACACACTCAACTGTCACTTTGTCTTTCTTAGCTATACATTGTAACTCTTCTGGTGTCAGTGAGGTAATTTCTTCTCATTTCTAACAGGTCCTGGCTCATACTTGGCCGTACTTCTAGTGGGCAATATGGAATATGTCCTAGTCAAGGTACTACTTTTTCCTTCCTGGATTGGACACACACACACATACCACTTCTATCATGTACATGGCCATGATCACATCTCCACCCAAGGACTTCATCTCCTATGTTCAACATATGTTATTGTATATCTATATCCCAGCAACCATTTTCCATTTCAAAGAAAATAAATTTGACATGGGCAGCTGACTGACCAAAAAGCTACTTCTGTCTGGAAAATGCTGTACCATCATTGCAATGTGTACTTTCTGAAGACTTTTCCTTTATGAGGCACAGGAGGTTCTGTTCTCTGCTTTCTAACACTATCTGGTTAGGATTACTCTAGCGATTTCATACCCACTCCATCATTTTCTTAATTGCCAGACTTAATATTCAGGAAATGTTTTGTGCATTTCTACCAGCTTCCCCGGTAGGTTTATTTTAACCCAGTATAAAATCAGAAAGGACGGGAACAAAATCTGGGACTTCTCAATCAGCTTGGGTTCACCTAGAAATTAACTTCAGTCAAACACAAGGTAAACAGGCAGAATTAAAGATATAGAATTGAAAAGTTTACCAGTAGCATTGAAGTGTACATTCTCAACATGTATTTAGGTTCCCTTAGTCTTGACTAACAAAATGCTTTAGAGGGAGGAAGAGCTCAAGCAGTGCTGTGATTTACCCATCTGGGAAGGAGGAAGGAGTCTCTATGGAAGCAGAGACACCTGGAAATTCTGGAATCACATGGGACTGGTTGTCTAGTTAAACTGATCATCAGTACTAATTTATTATTATTCATATCTGAGCACAGGGATAGCTTGAAAGACAGGGAAGGCCTATACAGGTTGCCGCCCACCCCCCGGGATATGTTCCTGGACTTGCCACAGATACATGAAACTGCATATAATAGCAAACTGCCATAGAATACAGTTGCCCCTCCACATTCGCGAACTTCACATTCGCGGTTTTGGGAGGGCCCCCCCCCCAAAACCGCGACACGGGGCCTCCAGAGGCCCCATGAAAGACCTGGAGGGAGCGGGGAGGCCCAGGGAGGCTTCCACGGGGCCCCCGGAGGCGCTCTGGAGGCCCCATGAAGGCCTGGGGAGGGGTGGGGAGGCCTCCACGGGGCCCCCGGAGGCCCTCCGGAGGCGCCGCGAAGGCCTGGGGAGGGGTGGGGAGGCCTTCGCGGGACCCCCGGAGGCCCTCTGGAGGCCCCGCAAGGCCTGTGGAGGGGTGGGGAGGCCTTTGCGGGACCCCCGGAGGGCCTCCGGAGGCCCCGCGAAGGCTTGGGGAGGGGTGGCGAGGCCTTCGCGGAACCCCCGGAGGCCCTCCGGAGGCCCCGCGAAGGCCTGGGGAGGGGTGGCGAGGCCTTCGCGGAACCCCCGGAGGCCCTCTGGAGGCCCCGCAAGGCTTGTGGAGGGGTGGCGAGGCCTTCACGGGACCCCCGGAGGCCCTCCGGAGGCCCCGCGAAGGCTTGGGGAGGGGTGGCGAGGCCTTCGCGGGACTCCCGGAGGCCCTCCGGAGGCCCCGCGAAGGCCTGGGGAGGGGTGGCGAGGCCTTCGCGGGATCCCCGGAGGCCCTCCGGAGACCCCGCGAAGGCCTGGGGAGGGGTGGCGAGGCCTTCGCGGGACCCCCGGAGGCCCTCCGGAGGCCCCGCGAAGGCCTGGGGAGGGAGGGAGGAAGGGCCGGGGAGACCTCCGTGGGGCCTAGCAAGGCCCCGTGAGGCCTGGGGAGGGAGGGAGGAAGGGCCGGGGAGACCTCCGTGGGGCCTAGCAAGGCCCCGCGAAGGCCTGGGGAGGGAGGGAGGAAGGGCCGGGGAGACCTCCATGGGGCCTAGCAAGGCCCCGCGAAGGCCTTGGGAGGGAGGGGGGAGGGGAGTCGTTATTTGCGGATTTTTCACATTCGTGGTGGTCCGCGGAACGGAACCCCCGCGAATGTGAAGGGACGACTGTACTATAGAGTCATAATGGAAAACCTAGAAAATGCCTAGAAAGCACAGTTCTCTAGGAATCTGGTGCAACTCTGTGGTCAGCTTCTGGTGAATGTTGACCATAGAGTCGTGCTGGAAGACCTCCCAATACCTAGAGAAACCACCTTCAGTGCGACTCTACTCTCCTTTAGATGCTTAGAGAGAGACTTTTTATTTATTTTATTTAGTTATTTATTTATACCCCGCTCTTCAGCCACAAGGCTATCAGAGCGGCTTACAGATTGTTTTAAGCAATAGCTATTTACACATCTACACTGCATTAAACAGTTTCCAATGTGTGTTAGCTAATTGCCCCCACAAGCTGGGTACTCAATTTACGAAAGGATGGAAGGCTGAGTGAACCTTGGAGCCCGCTGGAATCAAACTTGCAACGTGGTGGCTTGCAGTACTGGCATTTAACCACTGCGCAACCAGGACTCCAAGAGACCAGGACATTTCCCCCCGTATGGGTAAGTGAAACCACAGGTACTGATTCTGTGTAAATGGGTGCAGGGGGAAACCTTTATTGCCAAAGCAGGAAAACAAAACCTTTCCCATAATCCTGGCATTCATATAGCTTCTTTCTTGTGTGGACTCTCAGGTTATTCTCTTGTGTGGAGTTTCCGATGCTTACAAAGGGCAGAACGCCAATTAAACTTTTCCCCACACTCTTGACATCTGTAAGGTTTCTCTCCTGTGTGGACTCTCTTATGACCCAGAAGATATGAGTTCCGAGAAAAACATTTCCCGCAATCTTTACATTTGTATGGTTTCAATTCCGGATGGAGTTTCAGATGAGTCAGAAGGGATTTATTGGAAGTAAAACCATTCCCACACTCCTGACATTTGTATGATTTCTCTCCTGTATGTAGTCTCAGATGCCGCAGAAGGGATGAATTTTGAGCAAAACATTTGCCACATTCCTGGCATTTGTATGGTTTCTCTCCTGTGTGGATCCTTTGATGGACTACAAGGCTTGAATTTTCAGTAAAACATTTTCCACATTCCTGGCATTTGTATGGTTTCTCTCCTGAGTGAAATTTCTGATGAGTTAGAAGGTGTGCATTGCAAATAAAACATTTCCCACATTCCTGGCATTTGTATGGTCTTTCTCCTGTGTGAAATCTCTGGTGACTAAGAAGGCATGACTTGTAAAAAAAACATTTTCCACATTCCTGGCATTTGTATGGTTTCTCTCCTGTGTGGACTCTCTGGTGGACCACAAGGCGTGATGTTTGAGTAAAACATTTTCCACAGTCCTGGCATTTGTGTGGTTTCTCTCCTGTGTGTATTCTCAGATGAATGAAAAGGTTTGAACTGGAACGAAAACATTTCCCACATTCCTGGCATTTGTATGGTCTCTCTCCTGTGTGCAGTCTCTGATGACTCAAGAGGGATGAATTGCAACGAAATCCTTTCCCACATTCTTGGCATTTGTATGGTGTCTCTCCTGTATGGATCCTCTGGTGGACCATAAGGTCTAGATTTCGCGTAAAACATTTTCCACAGTCCTCACATTTGTATGGTGTCTCTCCTGTGTGAAATCTCCGGTGGATAACAAATTGTGACCTCCAAGTGAAACATTTCCCACAGTCCTGGCATTTGTATGGTTGTTCTCCTGTATGGAGACGCTGGTGGTTTGCTAGGGTAACCTTGGAAGCCAAATATTTGCCACATGCTTCACATTTGTATGGTTTCTCTCCAGTGTGGACTCTTCGATGACTCAGAAGGTGTGGATTCTGTTTCCCAGAAACCTCACATGTAAAGCCTTTCTCTTCACAGTGATCCCTCTCATGAAGTCTAAGTCCCACCTGTTGGGCAAAACATTTGCCACAAATGGCACATTTGTAGGGCTCTTCTTTCGTACAACTTTCCTGTCCTATGTGGACTTGCTCATGTTCAATAAGATCCACTTTGTCCCTAAAACACTTCCCATACTGGTCACAGACATTTCTTTGACTCTGGATATCTGTTGGAAAGAAGAACAAGAAAAAGGACTGATTCCCAAGTGCGAGACAAAAGGAATCTCAGGGACCAGGAAAGGGACTACATGAAAAGGATCCTAAAAAGAAAACAATCTTGGGTTGCAGGAAGAGGGGGTGATACTATATCCCATTTTTCTATTCACAAACTTTTCAGTCTCCAGATGAAGGGTTTTTAGTCTGCACGATATCTGAAGAATAAAATCTCATCCCTTACATATGCTCCCATCCCTCCTTCCATCCACCTCACTCATTCTTGTCCCACCTTAAAATCTAATCTTTGGCTTGCAAATGCTCCCTCCCCCTCCTTCCGTCCAGTTCACTTGAGTGCTTCACTTCTCAAACCTACACAGCTGACAAATGCATACAGTCTGACAGCAAAAAACAAGTCAAGAGCACAGACAGTGGTTCTCTCACACATTCTTTCAGAGATAAGGCTCTGACCTTCTTTCCTTCCCACACTTGTCTCCCACACATAATCTAGATATGCTGGCCAGCTGCATTTAGCCTTTTCATTACTGGCCCCTGCACATATCATACTAGCTCTTTATAGAATAAATTTCCAGTGACTGTATATTCTAGCACCCTGACAGTGTAAGGTGTAGCAACTGGTGTGCTGACAGGATGCCAACTTGATCAGCCCTGCTGTCAAATCAACTTCTAAACCAAAGCAGGTAGGAGAAACATGAAAACTTCTGGAGCCAAACAAGCTCCCAGCCTCCATGCACACTAAGCTCTTTTTCATACTACACAGTTACAGTTCTTTCATACCACTGTAACTGCCATTCCTCCATCCTGCTAATACTCTGGTTACTGTTGTGGTTATTGAGTGTGTAAACAGAAACTTTCCAGTGCCAGGAAAAAGGGGGACTCACCAAGAGAAGCCATGATCCCACACATCTCCTCCATGACCTCCCTGTGCAGGGCTCTCTGATCAGGATCCAGCAGAGTCCACTCCTCCTCAGAGAAAGACACAGCCACCTCCTCAAAGGTCACGGGATCCTGGATGAAAAAGAAAGCATTCCCTGATCACAGCTGATATCAAGATTATCCAACGGCCAAAATCCAGAAGCCTATTTATGATGGCTGGTCTTTCACTACACATTTAAAATGTTTAACCCTGAGGTGGCTCCACAGCCTTCCAAGTGAAGGACAATGGATCCCAGCAGTTATGGAGACCTGCCAGCTCCAGGAACAGAGGCAGCATCCTCCTAAATAAAATCTGTGGGAACCAACAGTGGAAGAGAGCTTGTCCACTTCCTATAGACACCAACTGGACACTGCAGGAACCGGGATGCTGGGTGCATTTATTTATTTATTTGTCAAATTTATATCCCGCCATTCTCCCAAGAAGGGATTCAAGGTGGCTTAACAATAATTAAAAATGCAACCAAAACATCAAAAGATACAAATGTTAAAAAAATTAAGTTAAAATTGCCATTATTAAATTAAAGTTAAAACCAGATGAATTAAAAACATAAGATTGATAAAAATACAACATTAAAATGGATGAGACAAGCCTTTGCTCTGTCCCAGTAGGGCCCTTTCGATGCCCTTCGCTTTGCCAGAAGCAAGCAGAAGAAATTTATTCAGGCCTAGGGTGCATGGAAGAGAACATTTATGAGTGTACTCTTTCTTGTACTCAAAGAAAAAAAAAAGAAAAATGGCCATAACTCTAATAATAGATAAACGTGATAACTGCACAGGGATTCAAAACCAAATAGTTCAGACTTCCATGCTCAAAGTCCAGGCCCTGGATGAGTGAGCCTGTCAATATTGTTTTTTCCCACCTTTCCCATTTAAAACATTTGAACATCTTCCCATCCCAAATATGAAGAAAATTATTTTGATAATAAAAAATGAACAGAAACTATTGTGTCACTTAACTCCCCCAACCACCCTGAGATGTCAGCAGGGGACAGAGTCACCCAGGCTGTTCCTTTGGTGTCTTCCCAGTGATCCTTTATTTTACCTGCTCTGCTTCTGCTCCATCACAATGAAGAAGAGATGACTGAGTACCTGTTGCCAGTGTCCTTTCAGCCCCTGAGTGAGAGATTAAGCCAGAAAGTTGTCTCATATCCTTCTCTCAGATATTAAGATTATAATCCGAAAAACCATTTCAGGAAGTGGAATTTCCCCCTTGAAGATGGTAGGATTTACACCCCAGCAGGGTCAACAGATAGTCTTCGTAAGACTTAAAAACAGGACACCAAGATTGCAGTACCTACTGAGCCATGAAACTCACCAGGGTACTATTTTCTCTCCCTCAACCTGACCAATGTCAACAGTTTGTTCTTACAAGAATAATGTTTAGATAGAAAACCATGAGGAAAGTTGGGGTATAAGTACAACTAGAAAACAAAGATACCTCACTGAGTAAACCCTTACCTTGCAAGGTGGCACCTGTGTCCCCATCATGCATATCTTCCCTCCACTGGGGACTCTGTCGGGTGTCCAACGGAGCCTTCTCTGCCAGTGCAAAATCAGAATCAACTTCCAGAGAAAGATTTTTGACCTGGAAGAACAGTAAGGATTCAAGACATGGAATGAGAAGGAGGAGGAAAAAGGGAATGAGAGAGAGGAAAAACCTTGGTGGGGGAGGCTGGGAAATGGGTGGTGGTGGTTTGGAATTGACATCCTCAGAAAATCTCAAGATAAAGATGGACAAGTGGTAGAGCCATCAGTTCTTAAAACCAGAGATGGTTGCTTTGGCCGTTTCAACTCTTTGTGCTTTTTAAGTTTTTAAAAGGATTTTTGAAAATTAATGTGCAAAAAGCTTCAGGAGCCACTACATTTCAGCACAAAAGCAACACAATCAGAAGTGGCTACGAGAGTAGCCAAATATGGGCCAGATAAAAGGGATGCAGAAGCCATATCCAGCCACTATCACCTTAGATCCACTAGGATGACAGTTTAGATCAGGCTATTTGACAGACTATATCTCCACACATGGGCCTGCACAGACCCTGAAATCCACAGGAGGGGGGCCTTTTCTCAGTACTGCCGCCTGCAGAGGTACGGCTGGTGGAAGCACAAGGGTGGGTCTCCTCAGTGGAAATACAAGTGAGGCTGCCCCTACACTTTGGAACTCCCTTCCTAGGGAAGCAAGAATGGTTTTCATGTTAATTTTTTATATTTTTTAAAAATAATATTTTCAATAATGAAGCTGCCTTTAGTCACAATTTAAATATAATTAATAATGACAGTGGGCACTTACCTGCTGCTCTTCCTCCACATGGCTCAGAAGGAAACCTTCTGCCAAGGCCACTGCCTGGGAACACGTTTCTGCTCCACATTCCCTGACCCAGCTCTCCATCTCCGCAGGCAGGATGGTCAGGAATTGATCCAGGATCACCAGGTCCAGGATCTGACTTTTTGTGGAATATTCTGGCTTTAGCCACTGATGGCAGAGACAATGCAGTTGGCTGCAGACCTCTCGAGGACCCTTGGACTCTTGGTAACAGAACTTCCTGAAGCCCTGACGCTGTTGATCAGAGCTGACAATGTCCTCCCCTAAAATCTTTGGCACAGTTCTTTCCCAGAACTTCTCATTCCCCTCACTCTTGGGGGCATCAGTGCCTGTTTTTGCGTCAGGGCCAGCTGAGTCTTCTCCCTCCATCTTTGATCCATGCAGTGGGTCGAAGGACCTTCTCCCTCTTCTCTGTCACAGCAAAGAATTACAACTAATTAACTATTGTTAATCAGTTAAGAATTACAACTAATTAACTGTGGGGTTTTTGGTATATTGTATTGTATTTTATGTTTGTTTTAATTCTCCATTAGTTTAATTTAGTTTTAAGGGGTGGGAGGGTTAGTATTGGGAAGGATTGTTTTAACTTGCTGCTGTTTTAATCCTGTTGTACACTGCCCTGGTTGCTGAGCAGAGGGGTGGGTTAAAAATTAAAAAAAATATATTATTATTATTATTGTTGTTGTTGTTAAAGTATATGGAAGAGAAGAAACATGGAGGACCCCAGCTAGGGACCAAATATCCTCCCTTGAAGAAAGGCAGTTAGATGAAAAAATTCATAGAGACTAGGGAAGGTTTATTCATCCAGAAGCCACAAACCAGCCCTTTTCCTTCCCTTCACAAACAAAGCATTCCCCATTCTCCTGCTCCCCTAACTGGCCTGTCTCTAACCATTCCTCCCTCCCAACTTTTCCTCTCTGGATTTTCCACTTTGCTCTGCCATCTTCATTATTCAAAACTTCCACCATATTAAACTGTAGGGGGGGAAATTAACCAGCTTTCTACACTGCCATCTCCTTTTCCTTTGAGTCATGTCTTAATTAGATTGAAAGCCTGAGGACAGGAAACTGTTTTTTATTTACTTGTAAAGCACCACGTACAGCAACGGCACCAAATAAATAAATAATGATAAATAACAACAGCACAACAACTATAAGGTCTTATCCCAGTATGAAAAGGCTGGCAGGCAAATGGGAACTTGGAGACTAGATTCTCAGGGAGGTCCCTTGAGAGCCACAAACCGAAATCTTCCCTTCGCCTCCTCCGCCGGCGCCCCTCCCCCCAGACCTTGGCCGAGGGCAGGAAAGACAACCCACCTGCCCCGTCCCCACCCAGCCGTCCACCTCCCTTGGCCGCCTGAGGAAGAAAAAAGGAAGGGAAGCCCCCTCTCCGCCCCCCAGGCAACACACCCCTCCGCCTTCCGAAGCTCTCCGCGGGGAAAGAGGCGCAGGGTTGGTGTTTCCCACGAGCCCCTTTCAAGGGTGCACCATCTCTCGGTCCCTTTTCACCGTGGCACCCCTTCTTCTTCCGCTTCCTATGAAGTAGCTGAAGCTGTGCCAGGCTCCTGGCAAAAAAACACCGCGACCTGCCCCCGAGACCCGGGTTGGGGGGTGGTCCGTGGCGTTGCTAAGGCCGGTGTTTCTCCGCACTCCCGTAGTGCTGCCATCGCTTGAGGCCCAGGCGCCTACCTGCGGTTGGCATCCCTCCTTTGCAGAGTCCTAAGAAGCGGGGGGGGGGGGCTGACAAAGTTTTATTTGCAGTTTATTCCATTTCAAGTACCTCATAGTTCTACATGCCTATAATAGGACCCCCATATCCACTGTTTCATTATCCACTGTTTCAATTATCCACAGGACACAAAACAGCACACCTACCATAGTGTCTTCCTAGAAAGTGTCCCTCTCTAGCCATTTTCTAGGTCCTCCAAGGCAACTCTATGGTATTTTAAACTGGAGGTCCCATTATTTTCAATGGCATCACAATTATCCACGGTTTTCCGTATCCAGGACCCCCCCCCCGGAACCAATCCCCAGCAGATATGGGGTCCTACTGTATATGCATACAGTAACACTCCCAGATTCATGGGGGATTGGTTTCAGGGCTGCTGGACTGTCAAATCTGCGGATAATAGTGAACGCCATTTACTACCTTGCTGCCGCCGCAGGCCCCCCCCCCGGGAGAAGGGAGGGGGCAGGTAAGATACCTCCCCCCCTTTCCCCCTTCCCTTGTCAACTGTTGATAATTGAATCCAAGGTTGGCAGATCAGTGGATATGGGGGTGTTCTCTGGCTTTTCTTCACAAACAAAGATTCAGGAAGGACTCATCCCACACTTTCTGCAAGTGCACTGAGGGCTCGCACTAAGATTCTAAACTATCTCCTCCGTGAGCTGCTCTTCGCTGATGCTGCCCTTATTGCCCACACAGAAGCAGCTCTGCAGCGCCTAACATCCTGCTTTGCAACAGCTGCAGAGCTGTTTGGGCTGGAAGTCAACCTGAAGAAAACAGAAGTTCTTTACCAGCCTGCACCACAGGACGAATACCACCATCCCCACATTGCCGTTGGCAAATCTGTGCTCAAGTCCATTCAGCAGTTCACCTACCTGGGAAGCATCATCTCTTCAGATGCCAAGATTTATAAAGAGATCGATCACAGATTAGCAAAGGCATATAGTGCATTTAGAAGACTTCACAAAAGAGTCTGGAGTAATAAACACCTGAGGTGAAGCACAAATACCAATGTGTATAGATGGGGGTATTACTGTATATATAAAGGAAACGTTTTTACAAATCATAACAACTAACCAATAGGTACACTATTGCCTTAAATTATAATGAATTATTTTGTCGTTCATGTTTAGTCCCATGGAAAGGGAAGAGATGCTTCATGTAGGCTCAGTGGTCGCATCCTGTCAAAATGAACTGGTCCAAAAAAAAAAATTTTTTTCAGATCGTCAGGAAGACTCTATTCAAAATATTCTTCACTGGCAAATCTAATGAACGAACAGCTATTGTGTGCCTTCAAGTTGTTTCTAACTTATGGTGACCTGAAGGCAAACCTGTCATGGAGTTTTTCTTGGCAAGATTTGTTCATAGGGGTTTTTGCCATTGCCTTTCCCCAGGGCTCACTGGATCTTGTTTTCATAGAATCATAGAATTGTAGAGTTGGAAGAGACCATGAGGGCCATCCAGTCCAACCCCCTGCCATGCAGGAAATCACAATCAAAGCATCCCTGACATTTTGAGGTTATCATTGATAAAAGGGTCTCTCAGTCTCTAGAGGGCCTCTAGATTTCCATTGATGAAAATGGTTCAATTGGTCTGGATTTGTGAGGAATGAATACAATATAAAGGGGGACCGTGGGGAAGAAGTAGTGCGAAGGGAGCCAATCACAGCTCAGGTCTGTGTGGGAAAGAAATGTTGCAAAAACAGGTTTGTCTATGTCAGACAAGAGAGGGTTTAGATTTGAGAGAGATAAGAAACAGATAGTATACAGACAGGTCAGAGAGAATGGGCGTTTAGGGAACTGTGATTGATTTGAGAGTTCAAGGTATAGTGGTTACATGCAGGTACTGCAAGCCACAACCTCATGAGTTCAGTCCTGCAGGGCTCCAGGTTGACTTGGCCTTCCATCCTTCTGTAGGTCAGTAAAATGAGTACCCAGCTTGTTGGGGGCAATTAGCTAACACATTGCAAACTGCTTAGAGAGTGGTATAGAAATGTAGGTGCTACTGCTATTGACAGATTAATTATGTGTGTCTTAATAAACTTCCACTTGTTTGTTTGACCACTGTCTCTGTCCATATTATGTTTGGTGGAGGACTGGCCACACTAACCACAGCTGAACCCACCAACACAGGCACACATATAAGGGGTCACCCTGAGGCCCAAGTATCAAATCCAGGAAGAGATCAGATGGGGATCAAAGGCAAGGTAAGTAAGAGGATTTCAAGGGCTGGAACCATGGGGCTGCTTGGAAAGGGGATCTGTCAGAAGTAGGAATAATATTTTTGCCAGTTTTTCCAGATTTGAAAGATACTGTAAAGAAAAAGGTTGCTTGCCTCCTCTAGGAAGTTATTGCTTAGATTTAGAAAGTTAATTTCTTTATAACACATCTCTAATTACGTGTATATTTTAACAGTGACTCAATACAATTTAGCATGTCTTGTTACTCTGTCTAGTAGTCTCAAGTGAACTGTATCATGATATATTTTGAGCTTTGAAGCACCCATACCTCTTCCTTTGGTGGCTTGAAATAAAAGTTATTTTATCCATCCTGGATTTTTTTCCCTTTTGTTAATAAAATTCATGAAGAGATTCTACCATAATTTAAGCTACGAGTCTGGTAACCAAATTGGAAGGGCTTAAAACAGAAAGATAAATTTAGGTAAGAAGAAAATTTTAAAAATTACAATATAATCTACAACTTAAGTTAAATGTTTTCCTATTTTCCATTTACAATTGAGCATGCTTTAATATTGGGTTGTCATTTTAAAGCTACTTTTTTCATGTTTGCCAAGTCTAACTCTCCCCTCCCCCCATATTTTAGGGAAGCTAAAGATACTGGAAGTTGGTCTTATACGCATGTGCATGGTTTTGAATTGTTTTAAATATTCTAACTAGTTATCATCAGTCTTCTTTTAACTTGTTAAATTAATGTATTGTTTACATTGTTTGAAATGGATCATGTTCATTTTATTGTATGCTGCCCTGATATCTTTAGATAGAGAGCAGGATATGTGTTTTAATAAATAAAAAAATAGCTCGTTGTAGGATTAGGGGCCATGCCCTGGGGTGTTATACCCTTTTTGGGAAGGATGGAGACTAGCTCAGTTAACAGGAAGTCTCTGTTAGCAGTTTTCAGGGGAATGTGCCCAATCTCTTGCATTTTCCTCCAAGAATACACCCAGACGGATTAAAAAGACCAGAAGTTCCCAGATTGTCTTCTTCTTTCCAATTTTGGAGATCCATACATGTTTTCTTCCTCCCAGAATATTTTCTACTGGCTCCTGGTACAATCAGAGTTTTTTTATATCCGCTCCCTGGTTGGTTTATTTTAACACAGTATAAAATCGGGAAGAATAGAAAGAAAATCCAGGACTTTTCAATCAGCCTGGCTACACCTAGTGACTAACCAGTAAAACACAAGGTAAACAGGCAGCATTTAATATATATAATTGAAAAGTTTACAAGTAGCATTTAAATGTACCTTCTGAACATATATTTGGGTTCTTAGTCTTGACTAAGAGAATGTTTCAGGGGGAGGAAGTGCTTAAGCAGTGCTGTGATTTATCCATCTTGGAAGGAAGAGGAGTCTCTGTAGAACCACAGACACCTGGGAAATTCTGGAGTTACATGAGGCTGGTTGTCTAGTTAATCTCAACAATCAGTTCATTAATATCTATAACTGAGCAAAGGGACTGCTTGAAAGACAGGAAAAGCCTATACTGCCAAAAGCTGCCACTGCTCTAAAAGCTTTTCTGTTTGTTTGTTTTGTGTGTGTGGGGAGAGGTTGAGTGAATGTTCCTCCGGTGCTACTTGGAATGCCACCTCTGGCGAGCTGTGGCAGTGGCCTACAAATGCAACTGGTTTGGCATGGCTTTTTAGCATACTTGAGGATTTGCATGGCTGACAGAAGCACCTCCCGCCACAGTTGCCAATGTCCCAGGACTGATAGCCAGCTGGACAGCTACTGACAGACAGATCCTGTGATAAAACTCAGGGTGAAAGTAACCTTATCGACCACCAGTGGAGGGGGGAAGAGAAAGGAGTCAGGTCCCACCAAGGGTTGTTGCTAGTGTTGCCCCAGCCTCAAAAGACTTTTTGACTGGTTTTGTGCACTATGCCTCCTGATTAGATGCTTGGTGTCCAAAATCCCAGGGAGCTGGGTCTCCTCCCAACGGACAGCCCCAGAGGTCTCATGGGTATGATGTGTGGCTCCACCTGTTCCACAACTGGACAATGCACTTCTCGTCTAGTGACCCTCTAACCCTTCAGAGCATGTCTGACAAGTCCACAGAAACAACCAGGCTGTCCTCAGCTTCCACAGCTAAGAGGAGCTCATCTGAGATGGGGCAGAAGTTACAAATACAAAAACATAACCTGTCACCTTGCCCCCTCAAAAAAAAAAAAAAAAAAAAAAGAGAGAGAGAGAGAGAATTTAAATTAGGTCACAGATCGCTAGAGTTGCACACTTGGTCAGAACAGTGTCCTCCTCCACATGGGGTAGAGGTTGTTGTAATATTTGCATAGTCCTGCCTGTTTGAAGCTGAGAGGAGATGACTGAAGCTTCAGGAGACCCCCCATCCACAGCAGGAAAACAAAACCTTTCCGATCATCCTGGCATTCATGAAGTTTCCCTCCTGTGTAGACTTTCTGGTCATTCTCTCATGTGGAGTTTCAGATGTCTACAAAGGGAGGAACTGCAATTAAAGCTTTTCCCACATGCTTGACATCTATATGGTCTCTCTCCTGTGTGGACTCTCGTGTGACGCTGAAGAGATGAATTCTGAGAAAAACATTTCCCACAATATTTACATTTGTATGGCTTCTCTCCCGTATGGTGTCTCATGTGAGTCAGAAGGGATGAATTTGAAGTAAAACCTTTCCCACATTCCTGGCATTTGTATGGTTTCTCTCCTGTGTGTATTTTCAGGTGATTCAGAAGGGATGAATTGCAAGTAAAACATTTTCCACACGCCTGGCATATGCACAGTTTATCTCCTGTGTGAAATCTGTGGTGCCTTAGAAGGTGTGAGTTGGAGGTAAAACATTTCTCACATTCCTGGCATTTGTATGGTTTCTCTCCTGTGTGGACTCTCTGGTGGACTACAAGGGCTGCATTTACAGTAAAACATGTTCCACACTCCTGGCATTTGTATGGTTTCTCTCCAGTGTGGACTCTCTGGTGGACCACAAGGGCTGAATTTTCAGTAAAGCATTTTTCACACTCCTGGCATTTGTATGGTTTCTCGCCTGTGTGTAGTCTCAGATGACTGACAAGGTTTGAACTACAACGAAAACATTTTCCACATTCCTGGCATTTGTATGGTTTCTCTCCAGTGTGGACTCTCTGGTGGATCAAAACATCTGCATTTCGTCTAAAACATTTTCCACACTCCTGGCATTTGTATGGTTTCTCTCCTGTGTGTATTCTCTGATGTCGCAGCAGGGATGAATTCCAATGAAACCCTTTTCCACACTCCTGGCATTTGCATGTTTTCTCTCGTGTATGAAATCTCTGATGCCTAAGAAGATTTGACTTGGAGGTAAAACATTTCCCACATTCCTGGCATTTGTATGGTTTCTCTCCAGTGTGGAGTCTCTGGTGGACCACAAGGGCTGAATTTTCAGTAAAACATTTCCCACACTCCTGACATTTGTATGGTTTCTCAACAATGTGGGCCCTCCGGTGGAATGCAAGGCTTGAATTTTCATTAAAACATTTTCCACACTCCTGGCATTTGTATGGTTTTTCCCCTGTGTGAAGTCTCCGATGACTGGTAAGGTGTGAACTGCAACGAAAATATTTCCCACATTGCTGGCATTTGTATGGCTTCTCTCCTGTATGTAGTCTCCGATGACTGTGAAGGGATGAATTGCAATAAAAACATTTCCCACACTCCTGGCATTTGTATGGTTTCTCTCCTGTGTGTAGTCTCATATGAGTCCAAAGGGATGAATTATAACGAAAACATTTCCCACATTCCTGGCATTTGTATGGTTTCTCTCCAGTGTGGACTCTCTGGTGCTTTACAAAGTCTGACTTAGAAGTAAAAGGTTTCCCACAAACCTGGCATTTGTATGGCTTCTCTTCAGTGTGTAGTCTCAGATGACTCAGAAGGGATGAATTACAAGTAAATCCTTTCCCACACATCTGGCATTTGTATGGTTTCTCTCCTGTGTGGAGACGCTGATGGTTCACTAGACAAAACTTGGAAGCCAAACATTTGCCACATGCTTGACATTTGTATGGTTTCTCTCCAGTGTGGACTCTTTGAGGACTCAGCAGGTGTGAATTCTGTTTCCTGGAAACCCTAAAGCCTTTCTGTCCATGGTGGACCCTCTCGTGAAGCAAAAGTCCTCCCAGTTGGGCAAATCCTTTTTCAGAAATGGCACATTTATAGGACATCTCTCTCATACAACTTTCCTCTCCAGTGTGGGCTTGCTCATGTTCAGTAAGATCCAGTTTGTCCCCAAAACACTTCCCATACTGGGCACTCACATTTGTTTGACTCTGGATATCTGTTGGGAAGAACAAGAAAAAGGACTGATTCCCAAGTGCAAGAGAAAAGGAATCTCAGGGACCAGGAAAGGGACGACATGAAAAGGAAAACAATCTTGGGAGTACTGGAGGAAGGGGAGATTCTATATCCCCCCCTTTTTTTTTCTATTTACAGACCATACAGTCTCTAGGGGAAGAGATTTCAATCTGCAGGATATCTGAAAATTAAAAAATCCCTCAAAAACACTCCCACCCCTCCTTCCATCCACCTCACTCATTGTTGTCCCAGCCTAAAATCTCATCCCTGGCTTGCAAATGCTTCCCCTCCTTCCACCCAGTTCACTCGAGTCCCTCACTTCTCAGATTCTCACAGCTGACAAACTGAATGGCTAAGATGAGGGGAGGCCAGGTTGCCACTTAACAGGTGAAATGTGGACAGGCACCAGTTTTGAATGCTCAAACCGGAATAGTGCTATAGCAAATTAAGGGTTCATAGTATTCCTCTATTAACTAATTGTGTTATTGCCAATTTGAATAGTAAAACCATGTGTTTTCTCAGTCAGATTGCTTTTGTTCAGCAATATTAGAAAAGCCCTGAATCACAAGATTTTTCCTAATGTCTTATCATAATTGAGGGGACTGCTGTAGTTGAGGCCAGTCACAGAATGAACCAAAACCAATGATGCTTTCCTCTATGCTAACTGCAGCCTATACTATAAGTGAGAACACTCTGAATTTGAGAGAGGAGCTAGCAACTACTTGGTTGAGGGAGAAACTAACAGCCACTAGCTTTCTATATAGCTGCAGCACCAGTCCCTGGAGCTCAGCACAGAGCTCAGCTAACAGGTAAAGGCAACAGGGGTGTTTTGCAGGGGTACTTAGCAGCGGAATTTGAAGGGGGAGGCCTGGAGTTCTGATTCAGTGGCTAAGTTTAAAGCATATGGATAGTAAGGGAGTTGCTGCAGTCACCTGCAACAGCCGTGGTATGTCTGTATTCTTGCCAGAGGATGTGAACAGGTATACCTGCAGCAAGTGCAAATTGGTGGCCCTGTGGGAAGGACTAGCAACTTGAGGCCCGTGTATCTACTCTTCAGCATATCAGGGAGCATGAGGTTCTCATGGATAGAGCAGAGCAGACTGTCCTGGATGAGGAAGACACAGGGGAAGTCTCTGAAGAGGAGGTCACTTCCCAAACACAGGAGGTAAACATTTGGGAGAATGTGACACCCAGAAGTAAAAGGACTAGGAGTCATTCTGTGAGTCTGGAGCTACAGAATTGATTTGAAGTTCTCTCCCATATCAGAGATGATGAGGAACAGGAAGATGAGTCACAGTTCCAGTACACAGAGAATGTGTAGGTGACTGCCAAATTCAGTACATGGAATGGCCCCTAACAATCTCCAGAGGAGACTTGTGGTGCTGCTGCTGAGGGGAACAAAATCAGTTCTTTGCAGGCCTGACAAGATGTCTCAGGAGGTGTGCTGTCTCCCTGAGGCAAAAGTCTGTGATGTAACAGAGAGGCTGACAAGACTGAAGTCCACTGACCATTACCCCTTCCTTCTGATCCACATGTGAACCAATGACACTGCAGAGCATAGCCTTCAGGGTATCAAAAGGAATTATAACACTCTAGGTAGGAAGTTAAAGGACCTTTATGCACAGGCTGTCATTTTGTCTCTCTTCCCAGTTGAAGGACACAGCCTGTCCAGGAACGGAGAGAAGAATAGTGGAGGTGAACAGCTAGTTTCACAGATGGTGTCACTGGGAACTATTTGGCTTCTTTCACTATGGTCTGCTGTTTCATGAAGATGGACTTCTCACAAGAAATGGGTTGCACCTCATAGCACCTGCCAGGAACATTTTTGTTAAGAGGCTCAAAAATTTGATCAAGAGGGCTTTAATCTGAGTTGTGTGTGAGAGAGAGAGAGTATTTTTGAGGGCAGGAGTTCATTAAGCATGGGAGATAATAGCCCAACTGTTTTAGAGAGAACTGGGCAAACAGTAGAACAACCAAACAGTGGGAGGAAAAAAAAATCTTAAACAAGTTGCTAGGGGGAATGGCCCGTGGTCTTAGATGTCCCTATACTAATGCACAGAACATGGGAAATAAACAAGATGAACCTGAAGTCTGAATACAGCAAAGCAAATATGATATAATAGACATCACTGAAAGCTGGTGGGATGAGTCTCATGATTGGAATATAGTAACAGAGGGGTATAACTTATTTCAAAGAAATAGACCAAACAGCAAAGGAGTAGCATTATATGTCAAGGATGTTTACACCTCTAAAGAGATCCATGACTTAAATTTTGGAAAGTTGAAAGCATCTGGGTAAAAATTAAGGGGGAGAAGAAGAACATGGATATCATCATGAAGGTTTGCTATAGACTCACAAGCCAGACTGAGAAACTGGATATCTTCCTGGAACAGATACCAAAATAATCAGAAAAGAGAGATGTACAGTCGTCCCTCCACATTCGCGGGGGTTAGGGGCTCAAGACCCCCGCGAATGTGAAAAAAACACGAATAAAAAAAGGCCTCCCGCCCACAACCCCCCCGCCCTTCTAAAGTGGTAACGGGGCTTTTCAAGCCCCATCGACGCTTCCGGAAGCACGGGGGGTGGCTTAAAAAACTCCTGCCCGCCTGGCTGCCACCCCCCCCCCCCGCCAGCCCCTGTGCTTCCCAAAGTGGCTATATCGCTTAAGAGCCCCGTAGCTGCTTCGGGAAGGTCGGGGAGGGTGGTGGCCGGGCGGGCGAGTGGTTGGCCAGCCACCTCCCGCGCTTCCCAAAGTGGCTATGGGGCTTGAGAGCCATGTAGCCACTTCAGGAAGGTTGGGGAGGGTGGTGAGCTGGCAGGCGGTTGGCCAGCCACCCCCCGTGCTTCCTGAAGTGGCTATGGGGCTTGAGAGCCCTGTAGCCGCTTTGGGAAGGTCAAGGAGGGTGGCCGCCAGGTGTCCAGGAGGTTGGCCAGCCACCTCCTGTGCTTCCTGAAGTGGCTATGGGGCTTCAGAGCCCCATAGCTGCTTCAGGAAGGTCAGGGAGGGTGGTGTCCAGGAGGTTGGCCACCCCCCCCCCGCGCTTTCTGAAGTGGCTATGGGGCTTGAGAGCCTCGTAGCCTCTTCTGGAAGGTCGGGGGTGGTGGTGGCTGGGAGGTTGCCCAGCCCCCCCCCCGTGCTTCCCAAAGTCGCTATGGGGCTTGAGAGCCCCATAGCCACTTCAGGAAGCATGGGGGGGTGGCAGCTGGGCGGGCAGGAGGTTGGCCAGCAACCTCCATGTGCTTCCCGAAGTGGCTATGGGGCTTGAGAGCTCCATAGCCGCTTCGGGAAGGTCGGGAGGGGTGGAGGGAGGGCAGCCGAGAGGCTTTTCAGCCACCACCACCACCCTCCTAAAGCTGTGACAAGGCTTGAAAAGCCTCATTGCCGCTTTGGGAAGGGGTGGTGGTAGTGGTGGCTGAAAAGCACCATTGCTGCAAACTCCCCATCTCCCAGAGCTTGGCTCTCCACCCCAAACGGAGCCAAGTCCCAGGAGAGCGGGGAGTTGAGCGCACGGTTTGCTTTGGGAGCACTCCATTTAAATTGGCTCCTCTCCCTTGTGTGCAAGGGAGAGGAGCTGATTTAAATGGAGTGCTTGCTGAGGAAACCACGAATAGGTGAAACCGTGAAAGGGAAAGCCGCGAATGTGGAAGGAAAACTGTAGTAGTAATGGGAGAGTTCAATTATCCTGATATTTGTTGGAGGTCATACTCTGCCAACAGTATAAGATCTAACAAATTCCTTACATGCCTTGCAGACAATTTCATTCAGGGATGTTATTGTGGGACTCTACTACAGACCCCCAAATCAGACGGAGGAATTGGATGTTGCCTTTCTAGAACAGATGAACATACATGCAGAAAGGAGAGATGTAGTAGTGATGGGTGACTTCAACTATCCTGATATTTGCTGGCAATCTAACTCAGCCAAAACTACAAGGTCTAGCAAATTCCTTACATGCCTGGAAGACAATTTCATGGTCCAAAAGGTGGAAGAGGCAACAAGGGGGTCAGCTATTTTAGATCTGATCCTAACCAACAGAGACGACCTTGTTAATGGGGTGCAAGTGGTGGGATCCTTAGGTGAGAGTGATCATGTTCTCCTGGAGTTTGTTATACAATGGAAAGGAGAAGCCAGGCATAGTCAGACACGCATTCTTGACTTTAGGAGAGCTGATTTCAATAAACTCAGGGAAATACTGGGGATGATCCCATGGTCAAGAATACTAAAAGAGAAGGGACCTCAAGACGGATGGGACTTTCTCAAAAGGGAGATACTGAAGGCACAATTTCAAACAGTACCATTGAGGAAGAAAAATGGGAGGTGTCTCAAGAAACCAGGATGGATGACTAAAGAACTTTCAATGGAGCTAAGTTTTAAACGGAACATGTATAGGAAATGGAAAGGGGGGGAAATCACCAAAGAAGAATTCAAACAGATAGCGAACACGTGTAGGAGTAAAGTCAGAAAAGCTAAAGTGCAGAATGAGCTCAGGCTTGCTAGGGAGGTTAAGAACAATAAAAAGGTTTTTTTTGGGTATGTCCGCAGCAAAAGGAGGAAGAAGGAAATGATAGGGCTGCTACGTGGAGAAGATGGCAAAATGCTAACAGGGGACAGAGAAAAGGCAGAATTACTCAACACCTTCTTTGCCTCAGTGTTTTCAGAAAAGGAAAAGGAGGACCAACCTGAGGAGAATGGAACAGAGGACACAATAGGGGAAATCCAGCTCAAAATAAGTAAAGAGGTAGTACAGGAATACCTTCTTAATCTAAATGAATTTAAATCTCCAGGACCAGATGAACTACATCCAAGAGTATTAAAAGAGCTGGCAAATATAATCTCAGAGCCATTGGCAATAATCTTTGAGAACTCCTGGAGAACAGGAGAAGTCCCAGCAGACTGGAGGAGGGCAAACGTTGTTCCCATCTTCAAAAAGGGGAAAAAAGAGGATCCCAACAACTATCGTCCAGTTAGTCTGACATCAATACCAGGGAAGATTCTAGAACAGATCATTAAACAGAGAGTCTGTGAACATTTAGAAGGCAATGCCATAATCACAAAAAGTCAGCATGGGTTTCAGAGAAACAAGTCATGCCAGACTAATCTGATCTCTTTTTTTGATAAAGTTACCAGCTTGGTAGATGAAGGGAATGCTGTGGACATTGCATACCTTGATTTCAGTAAGGCCTTTGACAAGGTTCCCCATGACATTCTTGCAAACAAGCTTGTAGAATGTGGGCTAGACAAGTTAACTGTTCAATGGATTTGTAATTGGTTGACTGGCCGAACCCAAAGGGTGCTCAGCAGTGGCTCCTCTTCGTCTTGGAAAGATGTGACCAGTGGGGTGCCACAGGGTTCTGTCCTGGGCCCAGTGCTATTCAACATCTTTATCAATGACTTAGATGAGGGAATTAGGGGCATACTTATCAAATTTGCAGATGACACCAAATTGGGAGGAGTAGCTAATACCCTAGAGGACAGGATCAAAATTCAGAATGACCTGGATAGACTGGAGAGCTGGGCCAAAGCTAACAAAATGAAATTCAATATGGAGAAATGTAAAGTACTGCATTTAGGGCGGAAAAATGAAATGCATAAATATAGGATGGGAGAGACCTGGCTGAATGAGACTACATGCGAAAGGGATCTAGGAGTCCTAGTAGACCACAAGTTGAACATGAGCCAACAGTGTGATGCGGCAGCTAAAAAGGCCAATGCAATTTTGGGCTGTATCAATAGAAGTATAGTGTCTAGATCAAGGGAAGTAATAGTGCCACTCTATTCTGCCTTGGTCAGACCTCACTTAGAATACTGTGTCCAGTTCTGGGCACCACAATTCAGAAAGGATATTGACAAATTGGAGCGTGTCCAGAGAAGGGCAACTAAAATGGTGAAAGGTCTGGAAACAATGCCTTATGAGGAGAGACTTAGGGAGCTGGGTATGTTTAGCCTGGAAAAAAGACGGTTTAGAGGCGATATGATAGCCCTGTTTAAGTATTTGAAGGGATGTCACGCTGAGGATGGAGCAGGCTTGTTTTCTGCTGCTCCAGAGACTGGAACACGGAGCAATGGGTGCAAGCTCCAGGAACAGAGATTCCACCTCAACATTAGGAGGAACTTTTTGACAGTAAGAGCTGTTCGGCAGTGGAACGCACTCCCTCGGAGCGTGGTGGGGTCTCCTTCCTTGGAGGTCTTTAAACAGAGGCTGGATGGCCATCTGTCGGGGATGCTTTGATTGTGATTTCCTGCGTGGCAGGGGGGTTGGACTGGATGGCCCTCGTGGTCTCTTCCAACTCTGCAATTCTATGATTCTATGAAGGTGGAAGAGGCAACAAGGGTATCAACTATTTTAGATTTGATCCTAACCAACACTGACAATCTGGTTAGTGGGGTGGAAGTGGCAGGATTCTTAGGTGGGAGTGAACATATTCTCCTGGAGTTTGTGATACAGCAGAAATGGGAAGCCAAGGATAGTCACACACACATTCTAGACTTTAAGGAAGTTGATTTTAGTAAACTTAGGGAAATACTGGGTGTGATCCCATGGCGAGGAATACTAAAAGAGAAGGGTGTTTATGATGGATGGGATTTCTTAAAAGTGAGATATTAAAGGCACAACTTCAAACAGTTCCAATGAAGAGGGTAAAGAGGAGGTGTTCAAAGAAACCAGGATGGATGTCTCCTTCTTTGGAGGTTTTTAAACAGAGGCTGGATGTCCATCTGTCGGGGGTGCTTTGATTGTGTATTCCTGCATAGCAAGGGGTTGGACTAGATGGCCCTTGTGGTCTCTTCCAATTTGATTCAAAAGAACTTTCAACTGAGCTAAGATTTAAAAGGGACATGTACAAGAAATGGAAAAAGGGGGAAATCACCAAAGAAGAATCCAAATTAGCTAGACCTGGCATACCATACGCCATTGAAAAACTGCCTAAAAATTCCAAATAGACTTCATGACAACCCTATAAGATGGGCCAGTGGATTTTAAAATTCCTCCTCCCCCTTCTCAACATTGCACACTTTTCCAGGAACTGGTGAGGGTGTCTCTCTCTGTAGCCCTGTTGCCACCGTGTTGACTATCTGGGTCCTAAACTGGGCCACACACTGAGTGGCAGGAGTGGACTGTGAGGTGGAGAGGGAATTTGCATGTGGGTGGTGATTGGTTGGGTGTGTTTCCTGAGCAGCCGGTCAGCACACTGGGAATGGCAACATACCCAATAGAATTATATATATAGATAGGTATCACACGTAGAGAGAAAGTCAGGAAAGCTAAAGCACAGAATGAGCTAAGAATTGCTAAAGAGGGTCAAAATGATAAAAAGGGCTTTTTTGGTTATGTCTGTAGGAAAAGGAAGAACAAGGAAATGGTAGGGCCACTGCATGGAGAAAATGGAGAAATGCTAACAGGGGACACAGAAAAGGCAGAACTCCTCAACACCTTCTTTCCTTCTTGTCCCAGAAGGAAAACAGAGACCAACCTAGGAGAAATGGAGCAGATGATGCAGTCGAGGAAATACAACAAAGAATATGTAAAGTAGTACAGGAATATTTGGCTACTCTAAATGAATTCAAGCCTCCAGGGCCAGATGAACTATATATAAAAGCATTAAAAGAAGTGGCAGGAGTAATCTCAGAACCATTGGCAATCATCTTTGAGAACACCTGGAGAATAGGAGAGGTCCCAGCAGACTGGAAGAGGACAAATGTTGTCCCCATCTTTAAAAAGGAGAAAAAGAGGACCCAAACAATTATTCTCCAATCAACATGACATCAGTACCAGGAAAGATTCTAGAGCAGATCATTAAACAGTCAGTCAGTAAGCACTTAGAAAGGGATCACTAAAAGTCAACATGGGCTTTTCAAAAACAAGTCATGCCAGACTAATCTTATCTTTTTTTTTAAATAACGTTACAAGCTTGGTAGATGAAGGGAATGCTGTGGATGTAGCATATCTTGATTTCAGTATGGTCTTTGACAACATCCCACATTATATTCTTGCAATTAAGCTGGTAACATGTGGGTTAGACAATGCAACTGTTTGGTGGATTTGTAATTGGTATTCCTGCATAGCAGGGGGTTGGACTAGATGGTCCTTGTGGTTTCTGCCAACTCTATGATTTTATGAATTTACAATATTCTGTTAGAAATGCCACTTAGCAGAGAGAGATAGAAATACTCTTTCAACAGTGATTATACCTATGCTGAATTAATGCAATGCATAGAAAATGCTGAAATTCATGTTAATGCTGTGTTGGAGAAAAGAATTCCTAAACAGATAAAATATGAGATGTATGATATCTCACATGCTCCAAATCTTGTGCACAATGATGTTCCTTGTCCTTGAAAGGTACTATAAGTACCATGCGCCTTGTAAGTATGAGAAATGTCCCTCATATGAAGGTATATGCCCAGACTATGTTATTTCTATGAAACAGAATGTACTCAGATCGAAAATGTCTATGTGATCTGATGAACTACAACAGGGAGTTAATTGCATAAGTAATTGTTCTATATAACAAATACATAAAAAGAATGATGGAACCATGTGTTTATTCTTTTGTAACATAAATTTCCTGAAAGCACAAAGCTTAAGGGGAATACTGATGTTGTTTTGCCTGTTAGGCACCACTTCTGTTTCCAACCTTGGGAAACCAAGTGACAAAATGTCAAAGAACCTTCAGCCCCTCCACAGAGACACCAGAGGTAGGGGAATCACACCTCTTTCACTGGGCAAGTGTTTGCTTCCTTTCTTTTCCTTTCTTGTGGACAAGGACTTGGATTACTACAAGTTATGATAAACATTTTCTCTCCCCATAATTTTTCTCACACACCCATCCTCAAAAATTCCAGTTAATAAAAATATAGGTAGACAAAGTACTGATTGCATGTTCATTTCATACTGATTTGTTTACAGGTATTTCATTACATTAGTGCATATCCTCCCCCCCTCCTGCCCAGTTCCATTATTATAATAAATAGCACTGTTTTAATTTACTCTAATGGGGAGCAGGAAGGAGGTAGAGACTAGCAAAGAAGAAAAAGAGTTCGGATGACGGAGAAGGCAGAGAACAGAGGGAAATAAAAAGCCAGCAGGAGAGAGAAAGTAAGGGCTTATTAACCCTGGTGCAGCTGGTATGAGTTTTAAGAATACTGAGGTGGCAAAATGGAGAGGACTGGATAGTGAGTTAGCTTGAACCCCACCTCCTCCACGCTAGGTATTTTAACTAGTTTATAATAATAAAAATGTCTTGTGTGTCTTCCTGTCTCTACCACAGCTCAAAGACCAAGAAACCTCAATGCCACAATGACACAGAGGAGATCCCCCAAGGGTGTGTATCTCAACTTTACTTGATTTTTAAAACCAGTCATTTTTATCACATAGCACAGAACAAGCATTTCAGAAGGAAGACAGCAACTCAAGCACAGGAAGGCTTACAGTTCTGTCCAAATAGAATCACAGAATCATAGAGTTGGAAGAGATCACAAGGGCCATCCAGTCCAACCCCCTGCCTTCCAGGAATGCACAATCAAACCACTTCCAACAGATGGCCATCCAGCCTCTGTGTAATACTTGCAGCTGGCTTTGGATAGGCTACAACCAGGCCACTTCAACCAGGCCACTTCACCCAGGCATTTCCACAGTAGCAACAGACCAGGCCATACTGTGTAACCATGAGAACTGGTGACTGTAGAATTTGTTTGCCTCTTCACTAGTGAAGAGACAAGGAACTCTTTGAAGCTCAGAGGTGGCTGCTTTGATGTGAGCAACTACAGTTGTCCCTTCATATTCACTGGGGTTTGGTTCCAGGAACCCCCATGGATGCCAAAATCCGCGAATACTCAAGTCCCACTATATGCAGTGACATAGCAAAAAAGTGTTTCTTATATAAGATGACAAAATCAAGGTTTGCTTTTTGGATTATTATTTTTTAAAGAATATTTTCAAGCCGGGAATACTTAAATTGATGGATACTAAATCAATGGATATGGAAGGATTACTGTACAATATAGCAACCCTAAGGGAGATAAAAACTTCAGAATGAGAAAGAGACTGGTTTCTACTGGTTGGTAAGGGTTGGTAGGAGAGCACAAGCTATTTTTTTCTGTCTGTCCTATTTTTACTGGGCCTGACTGTCTGCTGTGCTGCAGAAGGTGGCTGGAGCATAGATCATATAGTAACAGGTCCTTTTGAATGCTTTGTTCCACTTGGCCAGGGCGGATGGGACTCTGGCAGATGTGAGGTACAAAGGCCCTTGAGGCTGCTCCTACTCCTGCTTCTTTAGGTGCCTGTGAACATGGGAATGGGGCCTTTTTAGGGACTGAGGAAAGTTAGAACTTTAATATTTGTCAGACTCCTAATGTCTCATAAGGGCAGAGGCACTAAGGCTGAATGAACACTGAGCTAAAGGGAGGGAAAGACCAACAAGAAAGAAACAGTGGAGCAGGGGCAGAGAGTAGAGAAGGTGAGAAGGTGGAAATGTTGAATAAACACTTTGCCAGCTCACTAGAGCTTGAAATAGACAATTAGCTACTCTGTACCCACTCACCAACTCTTTCTAGTTCTTCCCAATAAAATAAGGACAGGCATCTTTCCGCCTTAGCTCTCTCTTCCATCATCAGGTAGCCTCCTAAAGCAGGACATCTCATATTATATGGTGTGGGGTAACCAGTAGCTTTTGGTACATTATTTCTCCCCAAAGGATATAACGATCCCCTTTTCGCCCTTGAAACTTACCAGCAGCTGATGGCTCGTGGACTGCTACTGAATATCACTATCCAAAAAACAGCCTCACTTTGGCCCTCCAGATGTTGAGGAACTATTTCTCCCATCTTGTCTCCTCATTGACCCCGCTGTCTAATACAGGTAGGAGAAATGTGAAAACTTCTAGAGCCAAACAGGCCCCCAGCATCCCCTCACACTAAGCTCTCCTGCATATTACACAGTTACAGTTCTTTGATACCACTGTAACTACCATTCCTCCATCCTTGTAATACTCGGGTTATTGTTGTTGTTGAGGTTGTAAACAGAAACTCCCCACCACCAGGGAAAGAGGGAGACTCACCAAAAGAAGCCATATTTCCACACGTTTCCTCCATGACCTCCTTGTGCAGGGCTCTCTGGTCAGGATCCAGCAGGGCCCACTCCTCTTCAGAGAAAGACACAGCCACCTCCTCAAAGCTCACAGGATCCTGGGTGAAAAAGAAACCATTTCCTGAACAAAGCTGACATCAAGATTATCTAAAACCAAAATCCAGAAGCCTATTTGTCGTGGGTGGTCTTTCACTACAGATTTAAAAGGTTTAACCCTGCAGTGGCTCCACAGCCTTCCAAGTGGAGGACAATGGCTCCCAACAGTTATGGCGGCTGCTAGCTGCAGGCATAGAGGCAGAATCTCCCTAAATACTAACTGCAGGGAACAACAGCAGGAGAGACCTTGTCAGCTTCCTAAAGACACACAATTGGCCACTCTGGGAACCAGGATGCTGGATGAGACAAACCTTTGCTCTGTCCTAGTACTGCCCTTTCAATGCCCTTCCCTTTGCCAGAAGCAAATAGTAGGAGAAATTTCTTCAGGCCCAGGGAGAATGAAAGAGAACATCTATGAATTGCACTTTTTCTTGTACTCAAGAAAAACACATAGAAAAATGGCTGTAACTCTAATTATGGATAAATGTGGTAACTGCACAGGGAACCAAACCCAGATTCTTTAGACTTCCATATGCAAAGTCTGGGCCCTGTACGGGTAAGCTGGTCATTATTGGGTTTTCCCCTTTTTTGATTTCTTACTTTTCAGCATCTTTCCATCCCAAATACAAAGGAAATTAGCCATTTCTTATCATGTTTTCAACAAAAATGAACAGAAACTATACTTTTCACTCAACTTTCCTCCCTCTTCTGAGATCTCAGCAGGGGACAGTCACCCACTCTGTTCCCTTGGTGTCTTCCCAGTGATCCTTTATTTTACCTGATCTGCTTCTGCTCCATCACAACAAAGAAGAGATGACTGAGTACTTGTTGCCAGCAGCATTTCAGCCCCTGAGTGAAAGATGAAAACAGAAGATTGTCTCATATCCTTCTTTGAGATACTAAAATTACAATCCCAAAAGCCATTCTTAGGAAGTGGAATTGTCCCCCTGAAGATAGTAGGATTTATACCCCAGCAAGATCCACAGAAACTCATCATCAGATTGTAAGGTGTAGTGGTTAGGACATTAAACTAAGAAATGTCCAGTTCCCATTGAGCCATGAAACTCACCAGGGCACCTTCAACTACTCACCCGCACTCACCCTGACCAGCCTCAACAGTTTGTTATTACAACGATAACATTTAGATAGAAAGCCATAGGGAGAGCTGGGATATAAGTACAACTAGGAAACAAACATACCCTTACTGAGTTAATGTTTACCTTGTAAGGCGGCACCTCTGTCCCCATCAGACATCACCTCCCTCCACTGAGGATACAGCCAATGGGTGTCCAACGGAGCCTTCTCTGCCAGTGGAAATTCAGACTCCACTTCCACAGAGAGATTTTTGACCTGAAAGAGCAGTAAGGAGTAAAGACATGGAATGAGGAGGAGGAAAAGGGGAAGAAGAGAGAAGAAAAACCTTGGTGGGGGAGGCTGGGAAATGGGTGGTCGTGGTATGGAATTGCCACCCTCAGAGGATCTCAAGAAAAAGATGGGCAAGTGGTAGAACCATTAGTTGTTCAAACTGGGAGGGGGTCTGCAACTCTTTGTGCCTTTCAGTTTCTTTGAAAGGAGTTATTTTAATTTTTTTAAAAAATAATGTGTGGAATCTTTTTATCTAATCACCACCTAGAATAGAGTGAGGGGTGGGAGATTAATATGTTAAATTCAAAAAAATAATATTATCTTTCCTCAAATTTTAATCCCTTAGAGGAAAGGTGAACAATGGCTGGGGTGAGAAGATAAATTCTCCGCATGACCTACCTCCCTGAGACATCACTCTACAACCATAGGCACCACACTGCTCAATTTGGTGGTGTGGCAGTGGCAGAAAAAGTGAGGAATTTCCTTGGAAAACTAAGCAAACAGGGAGTATACAATAGTTTTTAAAAGAGAAGTGTGATTCCAAGAGGCTGCTGGTATCCTAATTCCCCTTGAAAACAAGGTGCATGCTTATCACGCCCCTCGCTTTCAAAAACAATTCAGGAAGCACTACATTTCAGCAGAAGAGTAACACAGTCAGCAGTGGCTATTTGAGTAGCAGAAAGAAGGTCCAGGTAAAAGGAGTGCAGGAGTCACATCCAGCCACCTTTGCCTTAGAGCCACCAGGATGACAGTTTAGGTCAAACTATCTGTTTGACCATATCTCCCCATCTGGGTCTGTACAGGCCCTGAGATCCACAGGAGGGGTCACCTACACAGTTATGGTTGGTGGAAACATGAAGGAGGGCCTTTTCAGAGGCTGCCCTTAGACTTTGGAACTCCCTCCTTAGGAATGTTTTATGTTTCTTATTATAATCTTTTTAATGGGGAAGCCACCTTCAGTCACAATCTTTGAGGGAAAAGGTGGGAAGTAAATAAAATGAATAATGACAGTATGCTCTTACCTGCTGCTCTTCCTCCAGCTGGCTCAGGAGGAAACTTTCTGCCAAGGCCACCGCCTGGGAACACGTTTCCGCTCCACATTCCCTGACCCAGCTCTCCAGCTCAGGAGGCAGGATAGTCAGGAACTGATCCAGGATTACCAGGTCCACAATTTGATTCTTTGTATGCTTTTCTGGCTTTAGCCACTGAAGGCAGAGATAGTGGAGCCTGTTGCAAACCTCTCGGGGCCCCTTGGACTCCTGGTAACAGAACTGCCTGAAGCACTGGCGCTGTTGATCAAAGCTGACAATGTCCTCCCCCAAGCTCTTTGGTACAGTTCTTTCCCAGAACTTCTCATTCCCCTCACTCTTCGGGGCATCAGTGCCTCTTCTTGGATCAGGGCCAGCTAAGTTTTCTCCTTCCATCTTTGATCCGTAAAGGGGGGCAAAGGACCTCCTCCCTCTTCTCTGTTACAGCAAAGAAATATAAATGATTAACAATTGTTACAGTTTATGGTGGGGCAGAAGAAATGTAGAAGATTTAAGGTAGGGACCTGGTGTGTTCCCTCAAGGAATGGCAGACAGATGAGAAGATTCAAACTAGCAACTAGGGCTAGTTTATTCATCCACATGTCACAAAGCAACCCCTTTCCTTCTGTTCACAGGCAGAATATCCTGCATTCCCTGGTTCCCATCAGCCTCAACTAATCTGGTCTGTGCTGAGATATCATAGTTCATCAATGTCTACAGGATCACAGGTTCCCCACCCTGTAAACTTTTCCCTCTTCTCTGTCATAGCAAAGAATTATAAATGATTAAGAATTGTTATAGTTTATATCAGGGAGGTGGGGGTGAAGGGCCCAGGTCTGTTCCCTCAAGGAAAGGCAGATGATAAGATTCAAACTGGAGACTAGGGTAGGTTTATTTACCCAGAAGCCACAAACCAACACTTTCCTTTTCTTCACAGTCAGAATATGCCTCATTCTCCTGCTTCTGCAACTGGTCTGTCTCTAACCATTCCTCCCTGCAACTTTCCCTCTCTGGCCTCCCGACTGAGCTCTGCTACCTTCATTCTCAGAGCTTCTACCATATTAAACTGAAGGGGAAAGAAGAAGAAGAAGAAGTGTTGAAGAATCGAACTAAGGACAAGTTCTCATCCCAGAATGACAGGCAGGCGGAAGCAGATCAGGATGCTGTGACCTTTGAGGAGGTGGCTGTGTCTTTCTCTGAGGAGGAGTGGACCCTGCTGGATCCTGATCAGAGAGCCCTGCACAGGGAGGTCATGGTGGAGAGGTGAGGAAATATGGCTTCATTTGGTGAGGCTCCCGCTTTCCCTGGTGGTGGGGAGTTTCTGTTTACAACCTCAACAAATAGTGCGTTTGGAAGACTTTACAAAAGAGTCTGAAGTAATAAACACCTGAGGCAAAGCACAAAAATCAGTGTGTATAGAGCCATTGTACTGTCTATTCTCCTTTATGGGTCTGAAACATGGGTCACCTATCGCCACCACTTACGGCTCCTCGAACGCTTTCATCAGCGCTGTTTACACACAATCCTAAATATACACTGGACTGACTATGTGATGAATGTTGCTGTCCTTGAGCAAGCAAGGATCACCAGCATTGAGGCCATGATATTGAGAACACACCTGCGCAGGGCAGGGCACATTTCTAGGATGGAGGACCATCGCCTCCCAAAAATAGTACTCTACAGTGAACTCGCCACGGGTCAGCGTAAGAGGGGTGCTCCAAAAAAAAGATACAATGACTCCGTGAAACAACATCTCAGGCTCGGCCAAATTGATCACCAATAATGGTTCACCCTGGCTTCACATTGGAAGGCATGGAGACGCAGTATCCACAATGCTGCAACCTTATTTGAGAACTCATGCCGAACAAGTCTTGAAGAGAAAGGACAAAGCAGAAAGAATCACAACCCGGAAACATCACCCAAGGAGACCTTCTGCTGTGTTTTCTGCAACCGGACTTGTCTATCTCGGATTGGCCTTTTCAGTTATCAGCGCGCTTGCAGAAAGCGCGGGATGAGTCCTTCCTGAATCTTTGTTTGTGAAGATGAAAAGGCAGAGAAATGGGAAATTTGACACTAGGTTCTAAGGGAGGTCATAGAATCATAGAGCTAGAAGAGACCATAAGGGACATCCAATCCAACCCCCAGCCATGCAGGAATACACAATCAAATCAAATCAAATCATTCCCGACGGATGACCATCCAGCCTCTGTTTAAAAACCTCCAAAGAAGGAGAATCCACCACACTTTGAGGCAGTATATTCCACTTCCGAACAGCTCTTACTGTCAGGAAGTTCTTCCTAATGTTTAGGTGGAATCTCTTTTCCTGTAATTTGAACCCATTGCTCTGTGTCCCAGTCTCTGAAGCAGCAGAAAACAAGCTTGCCCCTCCCTCAGTATGACATCCCTTCAAATATTTAAACATGGCTATCCTATCACCTCTCAACCTTCTCTTCTCCAGGCTAAACATGCCCAGCTCCCTTGAGGGCAACACAGCCAAGCCTTCCCTTTGCTTCCTCCGCCGGCGCCCCTCCGACTCAGGGCCAGACCTTGGGCCGAGAGTAGATCCCTCTCCACACAATGCCCAGGTCTCATGGGGCTCCTGAGGGGGAAAATATCCCTCCGGGCGCCTCTCCCTCCCCGCCGCCCCCCGCCGGCACTCTCACCCCGGCTCTCCTCAGGGAAGGAGAGGCAGGAAAAGGCGAGGCAGCGGCGAAGCCTCGGGCGGGGGGTTCCTCTCCCAGGGAGGAGGAGCCCCCTTTTTCCCCCCAAAAGAGGAGCGGAGCCAGGACCACAGACCCGCCCCTCAGCCCGGGTCTCGGAGACTGGCTTGCCAGGAGACTGGCACGGCTTCCGTCACCTGACGGGAAGCGGAAGACTAATCACGGGCCGTCCAATTAAAAGCCCCCAGGGCTATGGGGTGGTGCCCCCTTGAAAGGGGCTCGTGGGAAACCGCCACCCTTGCGCCTCCTTGCCTACGGAGAGCTTCGGAGTTTCTTCGTTGTCTGGGAGGCCCCGGAGCAGAGCGGGAGAGGCGGGTGAGGGGGACGGGAGCTGCGTGGGGAGGGATTTTTTTCCTCCTCGGGCACCCACGGGAGGGGAGGGGCAGGTGTGGGGTTTTTCTGCCCGAGGCCAAAGGTCTGGCTCTGGTCTTGAGGGGCACCGGTGAAGGAGTTCAGCCCGGCTGGCCCGACGTGACCAAGGCAGTGGGCTGCCTGAGGCTGAGGGTAAAATGGCGCCCGCTCCTCCCTCCCTCCGTGGGGCCAGGGGGGCCTCTTCCAGGGCGTCTTGGTGTGTGGGGGGGGGGTCGGGGAGGGTTGCCTGCGGGAAAGGGGGCGAGGGGGCGGCTGTACTCGCTCCTGCCATGAAAGTGAGAGGAGACCCCCCCCAGTTTCCCCTCCCCTGACTCTGGGGGCGCCGGTGGGGGGGAGGGAGGGAGGGAGGGGGAGGCCCTGGGGGGAGGGAAGGGCCTGAGGGGAGCCAAAGGACCCCCACCTCTGGCACCAATGCAAGGACCTCTTCCTCTCCCCTCGCTGTGGCCAACACGTGGGGTCCTACTAGATGCCCTCAAGGGACAAGTACAGCAGGATATTAAGGTACCTCTGTCCCCACTGGACACCCACCCTCTCTGCTGCCTCCACAGACACTGTGTCTGAACCCAATCTTTGTATATACACCGTGCCCAAAGGCCGAAAGCACATGATACACAACAATACAAGACAGAACAGACTGATACCTTAATACATTCCCACTTTTGAAATCTTCAACCTGACTGGCTGACTCTCTTAACCCTAATCCTCACTCCTTCGCTCCACACCCCACCATCAAATCTCCCATTCACTCTCCCCAACCCCCTCTGCAACTACCCTCACCCACTGTCAACCCCCATCCTATACTCAAAATCTCCTAAAATATTACACCAATCCTCTCTCCTTCTCAGCCTTTCTCTTCCTCCCTTCCTCTCCTTACCTGGTTGCTTCCACTATATATAGTACAAGAAACAACATTTTTGAGGAAGGCATGGGTAAACTCCTGAAGAAACATGTCCAAATTTTAAAAATCCACAGTAAACAAAAATTCCTTCAACCAAGGGAAATATTACTTTCAATGAATTCTGGGGAGATTTGAAATTTAAAATGGCTTATGTAGAATATAGTGGCAATTGCAGAAATCATGGAGTGTCAGTCTGGGCTTTGGGTGAGAGACAGAGATGGGATGGCTCAGTGTTGGGGCTGGAGGTGGGGAATGGTTAGAGACAGACTTCGCCGTGTTTGTGTGTGTGTGTGTGTGGATCCTGCATCTTCTAACTATGAAGTACTGTAAATGAAAGATTTTAGTTTGTTGCTCCCAAGGCACCTCCCTGAGAATCTAATGTGAAAGCTCTAACAGTTCTTAATCATTTATAATTTTTTGCTCTGATAGGGAAGAGAAGGAGGAGGTCTTTTACCCCACTGTAGGGATCAAAGATGGAGGAAGAAGACTCAGTTGGCCCTGACACAGGAAGAGGCATTGATGTCCCCAAGAGTGAGGAGTTCTGGGAGAGAACTGTGCAGAAAATCTTGGGGGAGGACATTGTTAGTTCAGATTCACAGCAGCAGCGCTTCAAGCACTTGTGCTACCAGGAGTCCAAGGGGCCCCGAGAGGTTTGCAGCAGACTCCACTATCTCTACCGTCAGTGGCTAAAGCCAGAACAGCGTACAAAAAATCAGATCCTGGACCTGGTGATCCTGGAACAATTCCTGACCATCCTGCCTCCGGAGATGGAGAGCTGGGTCAGGGAATGTGGAGCAGAAACGAGTTCACAGGCGGTGGCCTTGGCAGAAGGTTTCCTCCTGAGCCAACTGGAGGAAGAGCAGCAGGTAAGAACACATGGTTATTATTAACTTTATTTACACCCCACCTTTTTTCTCAAGATTGGGACTCACAGCAGCTTATGCATGGAAAAGATTATAATAAAAACATTTTAAAATCAACATGAAAACCAGATTAAACTATTAGCAATCTTTAAAGCATATGCTTTAAAAAGATTTTAGAATATTGTACAAAACAATTTAAAACAATACAGCATTTAGGGGCTTACTGCACTTTGAAGTAAAGTGGCAGTCCAGCAGGAAGGTTCCATCTTCCATGCTGCTTACTGCATGACATTGTCGTTCTGGTGTTCTGCCATTCCAGTCCCATAGATGACTGAAGTAAAACTGTCTTTTTGCTAATGTGTTTTTCTGGTTAGGAAAAAGATGTGGTTTTACCTCGGTCTCCCATGGGACTGGAATGAAAGAGTGATGATGTCGTGTAATAAGGGAGCATGGAAGACTAAACCTTCCTGCTGCACTGCGATAAGCCCCTTTTGTTAAAAACCTTCATTTCTATAAAGACATATTTACCTAGCTAAGGAAGGATAGCAAGGAGGGGGCCATACTTTCCTGCCGGGGGTGGTGGAGTTCCAAAGTCTAGGAACCCACTGAAAAGCCCTCCCTGGTGTTTCCACAAACCATACCTGTGCTGGCGGAGGTACTGAGAAAAGGCCCCCTCCTGTGGATTTCAGGGTCTGCACACTCCTGTAGGGAGATACGGTCTGTCAGATAGCCTGATCTAAGCTGTCATCTTGGTGGCTTGAAGGTGAAATTGGTTGTATATTCCTCCTGCGCCCCTTTTATCTGGCTATTATTCCTGCTACTCTTGTAGCAAGTGGTGAATATATTGCTCTTCTCCTGAAATTTAATGCTTCCTATATTGTTTTTGAAGGCAAGGGGTGTGGGAACATGCACCCTATTTTTGAAGGGGAATCAGGGTCCTGTGGCCTCTTCTCTTTTAAAAAGTGCCATGTACTCCCTGTATGGTTAATTTTGAAAGGAAATTCCTCACTTTTTGTGCTTCTGCCACACCACAGAATTGAGCAATGTGGTGGCTATGGTTGCAGAGTGCTGCCTCAGGGAGAGGGGTTCATCTGGAGAATCTCCTCCCCATTCCACTCATTGGCTGGATGACGACTAGAGTGCAGGTGTCATAGGTTTTGGAGCAAATACAATAAAAAAATCAGTGAAGGTTCTTTGTTATGCCTGCGGTGCATCAGTGAGACAGGCCAAATAATCATGTTACACCAGTAGGATAGCAACCTCAACCTCCCACCCAGTAGAATTATTTCAAATGCTTAGGAGTCTTTTGGATACAGGCCCAGAGAATTCAGGTATGCAGTCTACAGCCACTTGCTGTGAAAAATTTGCCAGGTACTTTGAGGAAAAAGTTGCTCACGGTTGCTTAGAAATTGACACCACACTTGTTACAGAGCCTAGGGAGGTGTTCAGCACACCATTTAGTCAGTGTTCATGGGATCACTTTCAATTATTGAGGCCTGATGATGCAGGCAAGATGCTTAAAATTGTCAGTCCACCAGATATAAGCTTGATCTTTGCCCATTTTGGCTGATAAAATCTAGCAGGGGTGGGCTGACTGGGTGGGTCCAGGGGATAGTAAATGCCTTGTTAGGTCAGGGGCAGATGTTTGCTGCCTTGAAGGAAGTGGTGGTGTGCCTATGATGTACTGGCTTCTTCAGACTCAGTAACCAGCAGTTTCAATAAACTTTATTTGGTACAGTAATCCAAAGAGCTAACCGTACAATATCATTGCTCATAATGAAAGCTATGTACAAAGCAATAAGTTACAAAGCATTTACAATCTACAAAATCTGGCGGGCTGTACAGTCATTGGCTATTCATCACTCTCACTCCCCGATCCCACCGAGAGTAGGCTCAACCCATATTTCTCATGGCAAAGACCAAGTGCAAACTTTTATCAAATGATTACAGACATAGAACGCATCCTCTGTTCTCCCAGTCAGACTACATGCTTGTTTTATAAAAGAGTGCAAACATAATTAGCCACAAAGTGATACAACAGAACTGAACTTGGCAGGAGGAGGTCTTGTCTAGGACCTTCTCCTGGAGAGGGCCTTCCTGGACCCAGAGGTATATGAGAACTACCGCCCGATTGCAAACATCCTCCTTTTGGTCAGGGTGCTTGAGTGTGTGGTGCCTGGACAACTTCAGGCATTCTTGAATGAAACAGAGTTTCCGTACCCACTTCAGCCTGGCTTCAGGCCAGGGTACAGGACCGAAACAGCCTTATTTGCTCTGATTGATGACCTACTCTGAGAGAAAGACAGAAGGAGTACTACCCTGAAGATCTTCTTGGATATCTCAGTGGCTTTTGATACCATTGATCATGGTGTCTTACTTGACCAGCCCTGTGGAATGGGAGTAGGAGGTACTGTTCTGCAGTGGCTCTGCCTCTACCTGGAAGGCTGGCTGTAGGGAGTAGCATTGGAGGATTCCTAATCAGCCCCTGAGCTATTAAGCTGTGATGTGCCATAAGGTTCTATCTTATCCCCTATGCTGTTCAGTGTCTCCATCAAGCCACTGTGGAAGGTCACAAGAGGGTTTGGAGAGGGGTGCCGTTGGCATGCTGATGATGCTGAGCTCTATTTCTCCTTGTCGACAGCTGGGGCTGTGTAGGTACTGGGGCCGGTGCCTGGATGCTGTAATGGGTTGGATGAGAGTCAGTGACCTGAAGCTGAATCCCAATCAGATGAGGCTCTGTGGATTGGTCGTTCTCAGGTCTGAGAATCGGGTAAACAGCCTGTCCTGGATGACATTGCACTCACTCCCCCTGAAGGACAGGTTCATAGCTTGGGAGTACAGTTGTTCCTCCACATTCGCGAACTCGACATTCACGGTTTTGATTATTCGCGGTTTTGGGAGGGCCCCGCTGCCCTCCCAAAACCGCGACATGGGGCCTCCCGTGAAGGCCCTGGGAGGGAGCTTGGAGGGCCGGGAAGGCCTTCATGGGGCCTTCGGAGACCCTCCGGAGGCCCCGTGAATGCCTTGGGAGGGAGGGGGGTGGCCGGGGAGGCCTCCGCGGGGCCTTGGGAGGGAGAGGTGGAGGACTGGGGAGGCCTCCGCAGGGCCTTGCGAGGCCCCACAAAGGCCTTGGGAGGGAGGGGGGAGGACTGGGGAGGCCTCCGTGGGGCCCTGCGAAGGCCTTGGGTGGGAGGGGGGAGGGCTGGGGAGGCTTCCACGGGGCCTCGGGAGGGTCTCCGGAGGCCCCAGGAAGGCCTAGGAAGGGAGTGGGGAGGCAAGGGAAAGCGACTATGGGGCCTCCGGAGGCCCTGTGGTCGCTTTGGCGGAGGAGGGGGGGAAATCAATATTCGCGGATTTTTCACATTTGCGGGGGTCCGTGGAACCTAACCCCCGCAAATGTGAAGGGACGATGCTTGTTTCTATGCTCACCGCAGCCTACACTGTAAGGGGAAAAACTGAATTAACAATACAGTTGTCCCTCTGTATCCACGGATTTGGTATCCACGGATTTAAGTATTCACAGCTTGAAAATATTATTTAAAAAATAATAATCCAAAAAGCAAACCTTGATTTTGCCATCTTATATAAGGGAACCATTTTGCTATGCCATTCCATATAATGGGACTTGAGTATTCACGGATTTTGGTATCCACGGGGGGGGGGGTCCTGGAACCAAACCCCAGCAAATATGAAGGGACAACTGTAGTCTGATTCAAATGCCACTTTGCAGAGAGTTAGGAATACTTCCTGAACAGTGATTACACTGAATCAGTGCAATGTATTGAAAATGCTGAAATTCATATTAATGCTATGTAGGAGAAAGGAATTCCTCTGCAGATGAAATATGAGATGTAGGATGCCTCACGTGCTACAAATGTTGTGTACGATGACATTCCTTATAATTGAAAGGTAGGATAAGTACCATATACCTTGTAAGTATGAGAAATGTCCCTCATATGAAGGTATATACCCAGACTATGTCATGTCTATGAAACAGAATGTACCTAGATCGAAAATGTCTATGTGATCTGATGAACAGCAACAAGGAGTTAATTGCATAAGTAATTGTTCTATATAACAAATACATAAAAAGAATGACAGAACTGTGTGTTTATTCTTCTCTAATATAAATTTCCAAAAAACCCAAAGCTTAAGGGGAATACTGATGTTGTTTTGCCTATTAAACAGCACTTCTGTTTGCAACCTTAGGAAACCAGGTGACAAAATGTCAAAGAACCATCAGCCCCTCCACAGAGAGCCCAAAGTAGGGAAAACACACGTCTTTCACTGGGCAAGTGTTTGCTGCCTTTCTTTTCTTGTGGTTATAGACTTTTGTTTTACTACAAATTATGTTAAAAAAATTCTACCCATATTTTTTCTCATACACCCACCTCCCAAAACTCCAGTTAATAAAATCATAGGTAGACAAAGTATGTAAGCCAGCATGGTCTAGTGGTTTGAGTCCTGGACTAGGACTCTGGGAGACCAGAGTTCGAATCCTCACTTGGCCATGAAAACCCACTGGGTGGCCTTGTGCAAGTCACACTCTCTCAGCTTCAGAGGAAGGCAAGGGCAAACCTCCTTTGTACAAATCTTGCTCAGAAAACCCATAAGTTGGAAATGATTTGAAGGCACATGACAACAGGCAAAGTATTGATAGCATATTCCCTTCATACTGATTTGTTTAGACTGACTTCTTTACACATATTTCATTGCATTACAGACTGAGACTCCCTTATCCAAAGTGCTTTGAGACCAGAAGTTTTTTGGGATTTTAGGTTTTTTAAATTTTTGGAATACCTGTATTTGCATATACATAGTGAATAGGGGAGAGGGGGATAGTTACACATCCAGCACCCCCTGAGTTTTTCCTTATAGAGGCCTTGCTCCATCACTGTCGGAAATTTGACAGGACGAAGAGGCAAAGGGGAAGGAAAGTAGGACTTATTCCTACGCCTCTGCATATGCAAGGCCCCTGTAAAAAGCAGACAACCGGGGAAGTGCCTGGGCACACTTTCTGCCATTTTAGCGAAGTAGCCCTCATAGCCAGGAAGGGAGGAAAAGTCCAAGCGGATCCAGCCGCACCACCAACTGGCGTTTCATTCAGCAGCCGTAACCCTCATAGCCAGGATGGGAGGGGAAAATCCTCCCTCCATGGTGATTCCCAAAAAACTCATCCCCCAAAATGGTGCACATGGTGTTTAAAAGTTTTTAAATTCTTTAAATCTATGTTTAACTTATTTTAACTTATTACTGAAGTTTAATATCTTATAGTTTAATTACGTTATAGTATAAATTATGTAACATGTTTTAATGCTTTTTGTATTCTGACCTGAGATCTTTGATCTAAATATTGAAATATCTCTATGGTCTTAATATTTAATTTATAAATATATAAATATTGTGCACCATTGCTCTAAGGGCTGAAAATATGCAGAAATAAATTTTTACTTTTAAAATTTGAAATATATTCACCCCTTTCTCCACCTAAAGTGATACGCAGATAAAAGCATTTCACACATTTTTTTAAAAATCCTTTTTAAAAATTAAAAGGCACAGAGAGTTGAAATGGCCACAGCAACCATCTCTGGTTTGAAGAACTGATGGCTCTGCCACTTGCCCATCTTTTTTTGAGATCCTCTGAGGATGGCAGTTCCTTACCACCACCCATTTCACAGCCTCCTCCACCAAGGTTTTTCCCCTCTCTCTCCTTCCCTTTTTCCTCTTTCTTTTTTCATGTCTTGAATCCTTACTGCTCTTTCAGGTCAGAAATCTCTCTGTGGAAGTTGACTCTGATTTTACACTGGCAGAGAAGGCTCCGTTGCACACCAGGCTGGGTCCCCAGTGGAGGGAGGTGATGCATGATGGGGACAGAGGACCATCCTTGCAGGGTAAGGGTTAACTCAGTGAGGATGTGTTTGTTTCCTAGTTGTGCTTATATCCCACCTCTCCTTATGGCTTTCTATCTAAACTAGCTGAACCTGGCGTACCATATGCCGTTAAAAAACTCCCCCCCAAAACTCCCAGTAGACCTCATGACAACCTGTAAGGTAGGCCACTGGATTTAAATTCCTCCTCCCCCTTCTCAGCATTCCATACTTTTCCCAGAATTGCTGAAGGTGACTTCCTCTGTTACCCTGCCACCACTACCAGTTGACTGCCTGGATCCAGCCCAGTGGCAGCAGTGGCATCCTGCTACCATCACCAGTTGATTGCCTGGATCCCATCTCAGCCCATGACTGATGAGTGGCTGAGAGAGGGAGAGGAGAGAGGGGCCCTTGTGTGGCAGTGATGCAGCAGATTGTGATGTGGAGAGGGAATTTGCATGTGGGTGGTGATTGGTTGGGTGTGTTTCCTGAGCAGCAATCAGCACACTGGGAAAGGCAACATACCCAAGAGAATTGTATATATAGATTTTATCCTTATAACAACACCCTGTTTAGATGGGTCAGGGTGAAAGAGAGTGGGTAGTCCAAGGTGGGTCGTCCACTGAGTTTCATAGCTCAGTGGGAACTGGAATCAGGATTTCCCATGTCTTCATTCAACACCCTAACCATTACACTTTACAATCTTACAGTGAATTTCTGTGGATCTTATTGGGTGTAAATCCTGCCATCTTCAGGGGGACAATTCCACTTCCTAGGAATGGATTTTATGATTGTAATCATAGTATCTGAGAGAAGGATATGAGACAGTCTTCTGGCTTCATCTCTCACTCAGGGACTGAAAGGACGCTGGCAACAAGTACTCAGTCATCTCTTTGTTGTGATGG
This sequence comes from Gambelia wislizenii, assembly GCA_030847615.1. Lineage (NCBI taxonomy): Eukaryota > Metazoa > Chordata > Lepidosauria > Squamata > Crotaphytidae > Gambelia > Gambelia wislizenii. The sequence continues at coordinate 26,520,518 of JAUMIR010000002.1, forward strand.
AGTGGAAGCAGATCAGGTAAAATAAAGGTTCAGTTGGAAGACATCAAAGCAACAGAAGAGGGAGGAGAGCTGAGTGAGAAGTATAGTTTCTGTTCCTTATTTTTATTTTGGAAATGATAAGAAATGCATAATTTTCTTCATAGTAAAATGGTGAAAGCATAGTAAAATGGCATCCCTTATATAAAAGAGCAAAATCAAGCTTTGCTTTTTGGGTGGATTTATTTATTTGTTGTTACAGCGAGTAACAAAGAAGCATCGTGAAAGTGAGCAGATTGCTACACTGATTTATTCTGGGTTTCAGGGTTTGCACAGAAACATTAGCAGAAAACAATAGAGGCTTGCTCTTCTCAGATAAGGGCATCAGAAAAAGCAGGCAGGCAGGTAGGCTTTCTAAAGCTCAGGCTTTCTTCCCCTTCAGGGGTTCCACCTTAAATAGTTGAAGAGTCCCGTAGGCACAGTTAACTATTTGCTAACCATCTGTCTGTGATACACTCAATCATTAGGATCAAAGGGTGCAGTTAGAAACTTAACTTAGGGATGTGAAATTGCATCAAAGCAAACTACCATGTGAAATATACAGATAGAAGGATAACACTGGATTGTGAAAAATTAAGCTAGCTTCTTGAGCCTTTCCTGATAGCTTACTTTGAAGATATTGTGCCCATTTTAAGGCAGGAAGAAAAGAAGCATGAAGTTCCCTTATAATGTCCGGTGTGCCTAGGCAGCTGGGACTTTCAGGCCTCTCTACAATTTGTTTGATTGAATCTGAGGATATAGTATCTTGGTTTGGATCTCTTTTACCAAATTTATCACATTTATCCATAAGTAGAGTTACAGTCATTTTTCTTATGTATTTTTCTTGAATACAAGAAAGAGTGCAAGTCAGATGTTCTCCTTGGGCCTGAACAAATCTCTCCTTCTCTTTGCTTCTGGCAAAGGGGACATAGGAAGGACCTTACTTGCACAGACCAAAGGCTCCTTTCATTCAGCATCCTGGTTCCTGCAGCATAAGCTGACAGTTTTTCTCCAGCTGTTTCCCACAGCTGGTATTTAGGCGGAGGTGTCTGGAGCTGGCAGGTCGCCACAACTGCTGAGAGCCATTGTCCTCCCAGCTATGGAAGGCTTTTGAGCCACTGCAGGATTTTCCTGCATGGCAGGGGTTGGACTGGATGGCCCTTGTGGTCTCTTCCAACTCTACAATTCTATGATTCTATGAGGGTTAAACCTTTTAAATCTGTAGTGAAAGACTAGTCACCATCAGTAGCCTTCTGGATTTTGTTGTGAGGTAATCTTGCTGTCAGCTGTGATCAGGGAATGCTTTCTTTTTCACCCAGGATCCCCTGACCTTTGAGGAGGTGGCTGTGTCTTTCTCTAAGGAGGAGTGGGCCCTGCTGGATCCTGACCAGAGAGCCCTGCACAGGGAGGTCATGCAGGAGACGTGTAGTATCATGGCTTCTCTTGGTAAGCATTAGCAGGATGGAGGAATGGCAGTTACAGTGGTATGAAAGAAATGTAACTGTAGTGTAAAAGAGGCCTTAATGTGAAGGGAGGCCAGGGATCTGTGTGCCTCCAGAAGTTTTCACGTTACTCCTACCTGCTTTGGCAAGCTGAGCCAATGAGGAGACAAGATGGGAGAAACAGCCCCTCATCATCTGGAGGGCCAAAGTGAGGCTGTTTTTTTAGGTCAGTGCTATTCTGTAGTGGTCCACAAGCTATCAGCTGCTGGTTAGTTTCCAGGAAAAAAGGAAATAGTTATATCTCATTGGCAGAAATAAGGTACTGGTCCCTGACACACTGGAGTCAAAATTTATAGGTCCCCCCACATAATATATATAGTCTGAGATGTATTGCTTTAGGAAGCTACCTGATGATAGAGGAGAGAGCTAAAGCAGAAAGATACCTCTCCTTATTTTAAAGACATAGCCGTGTTAGTCTAGAATATCAGTAAGTAAGGGGATCTTGCAGCACCTTTGAGACTAACTGAAAGAAATTGTAGCCTAAGCTTTCATCAACTTGGTCTACTTCCTCCAGCATCTGAGAAAGTAGACCAAGTCTACAAAAGCTTATGCTACATTTTCTTTCTCTCAGTCTCTAAAGTACTACAAGATGTCCTTGTTTTCTAAAAGAGTTGGTGAGTGGGTACATGGCAGCTAATGTTCTATTTCAGAATGTAGTGAGCTAGCTAAATGTTTGTTCTGCCTTTCCACCTCCACCCTTATCATGAGGAATCTGACAAAATACTGTATTGTTCTTTCCTTAAAGCTGAAACTTTCCTCAGTTTCAGTCCCTAAAAAGACCCCATCCCCATGGTCATGCTGCAAGGGCCTTTGTACCTTACCCCTTCCAAAATCCCATCCTCCCTGGCCAAGTGGAACCAAACATGCAAAAGGAACTGTTTCTAAATGTTGTAAGTCCCACAACTAGATGATCTACACTCCAGCTACCTTCTGGAGGACAGCAGACAGTCAGGGCCAGTAGAAATGAACCAGACAGAAAAAAATAGCATGGGCTCTCCTTCTCACCCTTACCAACCAGTAAATACATCTTTCTCTCTTGATCTGAAGGGTTGCCATATTCTGGTTCCTCATATCCAGGCAGCCACACCTGAGCTTCAAAGAGTTTCTAGTGCAGAAGGTAACAACAGTCACCAGTCATCATGGTTACACCACAGTATGGCCTGGTCTATTCCCCCTGTTGAAATGCCTGGTTTAAGTGACCTGGTTGTAACTCATCCAAAGCCAGCTGCAAGTATTTGGACAGAACCTCAAGGCTTCCTGCTCTTGAGGTGCTGTCTCCCTTCTGAGTAGCTTGGTGTGTGCCATGTGGTGTCAGACTCATCACAGCTACAGTCAAATTTTAATTTTTTTTTTAAATGACTGGTTTTAAAAATCAAATAAAGTTGAATGTGCACCTTTTGGGATCTTTTAATGAATGGTAAAGAATATTTGTAGTACATGTACTACATTTTATCTGTTGAGGATGTCCCTTCTCCTACAGAGCATTAATATCAATTTAATATCAATTTCATCATGTTCAATACATTGCATTGATTCAGCATAGGTATAATCACTGTTCAGAGTGTATTTCTAATTCTGCATATTAGCAATTCTTTCACAGTATTTGAAATTCAGGGTGTTCTCACTTATAGTGTAGGTGGCAGTCACCATAGGGGAAAGCGTCATTGTTTTTGCCTAAGTCCATGACTGGCCCCAATTGCTACAGTCCAGTTGGTTATGATAACATGCTAGGGGAAAATCCTGTGGTCCAGGGCTTTTCCAATATTGCTGAACAAAAGAAATCTAACTTGGAAACACTTTGGGATGATGAGACTGTACTTAATATGTTCCCCTGCCAAGCTTGTTAAGGTTCTTCGAAAATTCCACATAAGTGCCTCGCCTTTCTGTGGATTACACCTCCCTGTTCTCTCCCCATCCCAAAACTTCAGTGCCAAATCCTGAACTCATTTCTGACATGGAGCAAAGGGCATAGCTGCAGGTCCCAGATTTGCAGAACTTGAATGAAGTGGAAATATTGGATACTACAATGAGTAGCATTTTGGGTAAGCTGTTGGGATACAGCAGGACTCCAGACCCTCCTGGATTTTGCCTAGAAGAACTCTTGTCATGCACGCAGCCTTCTTAAGGTTTGGAAGTTCCTTTGACAGCAGGACCATTCAGCCTTAAAGAGTTTGCCACCAATTTGGCATCCCTTCAGAGAACATTCCACTGCATTGTCAACTTCGCAGGTTTGTGCTGATTAAAAGAAAACAATCACTGCTATTCTAAGGTTTAAAAGTTGATTTCATGGCAGGGTTGATCAAATTGCCAGGGTTCACAGTCCCTTTGGCATACTTTGCACCAGTTGCTACACCTTATATAACCAGTATAACTACTTTGTTGGTTTCGGGGTGATTAAAAGAAAACCATTGTTCCTTTAAGAGAAACCATGTCCTTTTTGTTTCTTAGGAGAATTGGGCTTCTGGGAGTATGGTTCATAAACAAGATTAGAGCCAGTACAGTGTTCTTGAAATTTCAGTGGCCCTGTTTTGGTTACCACAAATGGAGTGAGGAATCCAGGAGCAGAGGAGGGGACGGGGTGTGCTGAGAAGAGGGAGGACGTGGGCCATACCTGGCCTGCCAGACACATGTTGTCCACTCTTGACTTAGAGAATTTTTGCCACCAAGCAGTATTAATTTTTACTGAGCAGTAAACCTCACTACAGCTCAGCCCTGAAGCTCCTAGAGAACCCCATCCCTCCGATTTTCTCACCAAAACTTCGGTTCTCAATAGTCCTGCTCTCTGCGTCTAGGAAGTGCCTTTGGGAAAGTCCCAAGCAAGACAAAAAAACCAGAGTCTAGCCAGAAGGTTGCTTGCCCCAGGGTCTTGTATTCAGGCATACTAAGTGTTTCCATTGACCTTTAGTGTCTCTTGTTAATTAATAAGCACCACCAACAGGTATCCAGGGTCCTCTAGGCAGCATATACAATTGATTTAAAATGCAAATAACAAAACAATGGAAAATAGAGTGAGTTCTGCTATGATGCGTGTTTTTACAAGGCGAATTGGCAATAACATGATTAGTTAATAGAGTAATAATATTTGCAGAACACGAACTCTTAATTGCATAATTAAGAGCTATAGCACAATTCTATCTTGACCATTCAAAATTAGTACCTCTCAGCAAGTGAATTGTTGTGGCAACCCCACCTCCTCCCATCTTAGTCATTCAGTTTGTCAAATCTGTGTGGATTTGAGAAGTGAGAAACTGAAGTGAGGCGGGTGGAAAGTGGGAGAGGGGCTGTGGAGCATTTGCAAGCCAGGGATGCAATTTTGAGCCAGGAAAAGAGTGACTGAGGTGGATGGAAGGAGGGATGGGAGCATTTGTATAGGATGAGATTTTATTCTCATACCATGCAAACTGAAAAACCTTCACCTGGAGCCTAAAAAGTTTGTGAACAGAAAAAAAAGGGGGCTATAGTGTCTCCCCTTCCTCCTACACCCTCAAGATGGTTTTCTTTTCAGAATACTGTTCATGTATCTGCTTTCCCAATCCCTGAGATTCCTTTTTCTTGTTCTTATCCCCAGCAGATATCCAGAGGAAAAGAAATGTGTGTGACCAGAATGGGAAGTATTTTGGGGACAAAGTGGATCTTACTGAACATGAGCAAGCCCACACAGGAGAAGAAAGTTATACGAGAGCGACACCCTTTAAATGTTCTATTTGTGGCAAATGTTTTGCCCAACAGATGGGACTTAAGCTTCATGAGAGGGTCCACCCTGGAAGGAAAAGCCTTAGATATGAGATTTCCAAGGAACAGAATTCACCCATTCTGAGGCATGAAAGAGTCTGCTTTGGAGAGAAACCATACAAATGCCAGGAATGTGGCAAATGTTTGGCCTCAGAGGTTTCCCTAGTGAACCGTCAGCATCACCACACAAGAGAGAAACCATACAAATGCCAGGTGTGTGGGAAAGGTTTTACTCGTAATTCATCCCTTCTGAGTCATTTGGGATTACACACAGGAGAGACACCATACAAATGACAGGATTGTGGGAAAGGTTTTACTTCTAAATCAAACCTTTTGAAGCACCAGAGTCCACACTGGAGAAAAACAACACAAATGCCAGGAATGTGGAAAAATTTTTTGTTATAATTCATCTCTTTGGACTTATTTGAGACTACACACAGGAGAGAAACCATACAAATGTCAGGAATGTGGGAAATGTTTTACTCAAAATTCTACTTTTAAGAAGCACCAGACCGTCCACACAGGATAAAAACCATACAAATGCCAGAAATGTAAGAAATGTTTTATTTGCAAGTCAGACCTTCTTAGTCATGAGAGTTTTCGCACAGGAGTGAAATCATACAAATGTCAAGAGTATGGGGAAAACTTTAACTGGAGTTGCTCCCTTTATAAGCCTTTGAAACTGTACACAAGAGCTTGATCAGAGTGTCAACACAGGAGAGAAACTACTGTCATGGATGTTGGGACTTGAAGTACAATAGATTTATGCTGTAAAGTGCTGAAATTGCCTGCAGGATGCAGAAGTGAGTGCATAAAGCTTATTGGAGCTTGGAGCAAGCTTGCAAATTGAGATCAATGACCTGACAAGCACAGCCTTCAGAGTTCTTAGTATGGAGCCCTGTATTTTTCAGTTCTCTTTGGATTTCTGGAATATGAAGATGTACTCTGTACTATTGCAGATATTTTTTTATTATGCTGAAGTAAAGAGAAGTAGTTTTTTAGGCAAAAAGCTTCTGTATGTTTATTTCTCTGGTCTGGAGGATGAAGACTCTGCTGCAGACTTTTTGCTGGCTAACCTCTTATTATGCTCAGAGGTTTAGTGCGCTACCTTGACAACTACATGAATGCCAAGTCTGTGGGAAAAGTTTGTTTTCCTGCTACAGATGGAGGATCTCCTGAAACTTCAGGAATTGTCTAAACAGCAAAAATACTCCTCATGGAATGAAAGGAGAATACGATCTGTCTTAATGGCATCCTGCATTGTATCACTGTATTCAGGAGTGGGGCTAAGTATGCCATATACTCCACAGGAAAAGCCTTTGTGGTTTTTCCCTGAGTTTTTAAAAAACAGTGGGGAGAATGCGCTTTCCTGCTTGTTCTAACAAGTTAGGCAATTTGATTCGCTTTCCCAGAGGAGCAGAAGTTGAAAGTTAATTGGCCGAGCACGGGGGGGTGGGGTTTGCTAAAAAGGCAAGCACCCAGAACTGCCTTTTTAAAATTTGCCTTAGCGAGTGAGTGCTAATGCAATAAAAAGTGTGTGTGTGTATGTTTTGTTTTTGCTTTTCTGTTAAGGAGAAATATCAAACTTTCACGCCTTAGATATGCTTTTTTAAAAAACAAAACTTTGGTGGTAGCAAATTTGTAAGTAAAAATGCCAGTAATTCACTCGTGGCTGCCATCTTGGTTTGCAGGCATGCCTGTTTGCACAGCAGACACACACACACACACACACACACACACATATATATATATATATATATGGTATGTTGCCATTTGTAGTGTGTTGATTGGCTGCTTAGGAAACTAACCAACCAATCAAAGCTCTGTTGGGCAGCCAATCAGCACACTGGGGGTGGGGCATTTGGAAGTTTTACTCATTTTTAAACATGGTGGATGCAGAGGGAGTGTGAGTAGCATGGGGGATGTGGCATAGTGTGGGAAGGGTGGCACAGGGCGCAGGGAAGGCAGCACGGAGTGTGCTGAGGAGGGCACAGGGCAGCATGGGGCACAGGGAGGGCGGTGCAAGTGCAGGCAGGGTGGCACGGGGTGTGGGGAGGATGATGTGAGGGCAGGGAGGGCAGCACAGGCTGTGGGGAGGGCGGTGCAAGTGCACGGAGGGCGGCACAGGGTTCGGGAAGGGCAGTGCAATTGCGGGGAGGGCAGTATGGGGGTGCGGGCAAGGCGGTGCGAGTGCGGGGTTGTCGGCAAGTGTTGCACGGGGTGCAGGGAGAGCGCAGGGAGGGTGGCACAGGGTGCGGGGAGGGCGGTGCGAGCACAGAGAGGGCAGCATGGGGGGAGTGGCATGTGTACTGTCGGGGGTGTAGTGCACAGGGGGGAACGGTGTATGTTACACCAGGTATAGCTAGTATTGATAGATTTTCAAGCCGTGAATACTTAAACCCATGGATACCAATTTGGTGAATATGGAAGTGTTATAGCAAGTAACAAGGAAGCATCTCGATCCAGAGGCAAAATGCTAAAGAGATTTTATTCAGAGTTTGCATGCTAACAGAAAGACATTAGGAGAGAACAATGGACCCTGCATCTCAGTCAAAGCAGTGCCGGCAGGCAGATAGATACAGCAAGCTAGAGAGAGACATGATGGAAATGAGCAGAAGCTTCTTCCTTTGTCCAGGGCTTACAGGTTATATGGGCTCTATGTCAGGTACACAGTTAACCATTTGCTTAACCATTTGTGTGTTGATACACTCAATCACTGAGATCAAAGGAGGTCTTAGCCTAGGGATGTGATGTTACATGAAAGAAACTACAGATAGGAAGGTAACACAGAGTTTTAAAACCTAAGGTAATTTCCTGAGCTTCCCTTCAAAGATGGCTTATGAAGCCAGATGTTCTATTGGCCCATTTGCAAAGGTAGGAACAAAGGATGCATGAAATCTCCGGTGTGCCAGACAGCTGAGAATGTCAGATTCCTACATGGAGGGACAACTGTATATTGTGACCTGCAATTGTGCAAGTTCTGGTGTGCCCAAAGGGCGGGTCAGAAGGGTTTCTTGGCAGACCCCCCTCTTAGAATCATAGAATTGCAGAGTTGGAAGAGACCACGAGGGCCATCCAGTCCAACCCCCTGCCACGCAGGAAATCACGATCAAAGCATCCCTGACAGATGGCCATCCAGCCTCTGTTTAAAGACCTCCAAGGAAGGAGACCCCACCACACTCCGAGGGAGTGTGTTCCACTGCTGAACAGCTCTTACTGTCAAAAAGTTCCTCCTCATGTTGAGGTGGAATCTCTGTTCCTGGAGCTTGCACCCATTGCTCCGTGTTCCAGTCTCTGGAGCAGCAGAAAACCAGCTTGCTCCATCCTCAGCGTGACATCCCTTCAAATACTTAAACAGGGCTATCATATCGCCTCTAAACCGTCTTTTTTCCAGGCTAAACATACCCAGCTCTGTAAGTCTCTCCTCATAAGGCATCATTTCCAGACCTTTCACCATTTTAGTTGCCCTTCTCTGGACACGCTCCAATTTGTCAATATCCTTTCTGAATTGTGGTGCCCAGAACTGGACACAGTATTCTAAGTGAGGTCTGACCAAGGCAGAATAGAGTGGCACTATTACTTCCCTTGATCTAGACACTATACTTCTATTGATACAGCCCAAAATCGCATTGGCCTTTTTAGCTGCCGCATCACACTGTTGGCTCATGTTCAACTTGTGGTCTACTAGGACTCCTAGATCCCTTTCACACGTAGTCTCATTCAGCCAGGTCTCTCCCATCCTATATTTATGCATTTCATTTTTCCGCCCTAAATGCAGTACTTTACATTTCTCTGTATTGAATTTCATTTTGTTAGCTTTGGCCCAGCTCTCCAGTCTATCCAGGTCATTCTGAATTTTGATCCTGTCCTCTAGGGTATTAGCTACTCCTCCCAATTTGGTGTCATCTGCAAATTTAATAAGTATGCCCCTAATTCCCTCATCCAAGTCATTGATAAAGATGTTGAATAGCACTGGGCCCAGGACAGAACCCTGTGGCACCCCACTGGTCACATCTTTCCAAGACGAAAAGGAGCCACTGCTGAGCACCCTTTGGGTTCGGCCGGTCAACCAATTACAAATCCATTGAACAGTTAACTTGTCTAGCCCACATTTTACAAGCTTGTTTGCAAGAATGTCATGGGGAACCTTGTCAAAGGCCTTACTGAAATCAAGGTATGCGATGTCCACAGCATTCCCTTCATCTACCAAGCTGATAACTTTATCAAAAAAAGAGATCAGATTAGTCTGGCATGACTTGTTTCTCTGAAACCCATGTTGACTTTTTGTGATTATGGCATTGCCTTCTAAATGTTCAGAGACTCTCTGTTTAATGATCTGCTCCAGTTCTTTAGTCATCCATCCTGGTTTCTTGAGACACCTCCCATTTTTCTTCCTCAATGGTACTGTTTGAAATTGTGCCTTCAGTATCTCCCTTTTGAGAAAGTCCCATCCGTCTTGAGGTCTCTTCTCTTTTAGTGTTCCTGACCATGGGATCACCCCCAGTATTTCCCTGAGTTTATTGAAATCAGCTCTCCTAAAGTCAAGAATGCGTGTCTGACTATGCCTGGTTTCTCCTTTCCATTGTATAACAAACTCCACGAGAACATGATCACTCTCACCTAAGGATTCCACCACTTGCACCCCATTAACCAGGTCATCTCTGTTGGTTAGGATCAGATCTAAAATAGCTGACCCCCTTGTTGCCTCTTCCACCTTTTGGGCCATGAAATTGTCTTCCAGGCATGTAAGGAATTTGCTAGACCTTGAAGTTTTGGCTGAGTTAGATTGCCAGCAAATATCAGGATAGTTGAAGTCACCCATCACTACTACATCTCTCCTTTCTGCATGTGTGTTCATCTGTTCTAGAAAGGCATCATCCAATTCCTCCGTCTGATTTGGGGGTCTGTAGTAGAGTCCCACAATAACATCCCTGTTGTTTCCCTCCCGTTTAATTTTTATCCAGATGCTCTCCACCTGGCTTCCAGTATTGATGTCATGGATCACTTCACTGGTGTAAATATCCCTGACATATAATGCTATTCCTCCTCCTTTCCTGTTTGGCCTGTTTCTCCTATAAAGGTTATACCCCTCTATTCCTACATTCCAATCATGAGACTCGTCCCACCAGGTTTCAGTAATGCCTATTATATCATATTTGTTTTGTAGTGCAAGGAGTTCAAGTTCATCTTGCTTATTTCCCATGCTCTGTGCATTAGTGTAGAGACATCTAAGACCATGTGTTCCCTTTACTTGCTGCCTGTGCAAGTTTTTTTGCCTCCCACTTTTGGGTCCTTGCGCTGTTTGCCTTCTTCCCTCTATGACAGTTTGACTATTTTCTCCAGCCCTTTTGCCTTCCAGAATACTGTCTCCCTCCCCCATTTGACTCAGTTTAAAGCCCTCCTGATCAAATTCTTGAGACTGTTGGCAAAAATGTTTCTTCTAACTGTTGTAAGATGCACCCCATCTCTTGCCAGAAGTCCCCCCGCATGGAAGCGCAGTCCATGATCCAAGAATCCAATTTGTTCTCGGCGACACCATCTACGGAGCCAGTTGTTTACGTCGGCTATTTTCCTCTCCCTTCTTGGACCATGCCCTTCAACTGGCAGAAGAGACAAGATAACAACCTGTGCGTCCATTTCTTTCAGCTTCCTCCCCAGGGCCTCATAATCTCTTCTGATCTTGGGAAAGCTGTGCCTTGCAGTATCATTGGTTCCCACATGGACCAAAAGGAAGGGGTAATGATCCGTAGGCTTGACAAGTCTTGTCAGTCTCTCGGTCACATCACAGATCTTTGCCCCAGGGAGACAACACACCTCCTGAGTCATCTTGTCAGGCCCACATACCACTGCTTCTGTACCCCGCAGCAAGGAGTCCCCCACCACAACCACACGCCTCCGCCGAGGCTTCGCAGCTGCTGTTCCCTGTGGTGGTCCTCTCAAGGTCCCCTGCTCTACCCCTGAAGTCTGTCCATGCTGTTCTTCCTCGTTGTTCTTGATAAGGGAAAGGGCTTTGAATCTGTTCTGTAGCTGCAAGCTGCTCGAAGAATCCCTGGATTTTCTTGTTCTGTGTGTGACATTCCTCCAGCTGTCTACTTCCTGTGTCTGTGAAGTGACCCTCTCCTCCACAGCCACTTCCTCTGTGTGGTCCCCATCCAAGACTGTTCGTTCTGTTCTGTCCAGGAAAACCTCTTGCTCGCGAATCTGTTGAAGTGTAGCTACCCGTGTCTCCAGCTGCTGTACTTTCTCCTCCAAGAGGGCTACCAGCTTGCACTTGGTGCATGTGAAGTTCTCCACGTCTGTAGACAAGAAGACAAACATCGCACAAGTATTGTAAGTGACTGCTGCAGTCCCCTCAGTATCCATGGTGAGAGTTTTAGGTAATCTAAGAACTCTTAGTTAATGCTGAGAATGCTAAGCTGTACATTTAGGTATGCTGTATTTTTGTTTGGTTACTGAAATTCGCGCACCGTTAGGCGTGCGCCTCAGCAACAAGCAGCCTCTCCCAACAGTTTTAAAAAAAATTCAATCTCCCCAGTAAGAATGGCTGTCCAGGAGCTGCTCTCCTTCTTCTCCCTGGCAGGAAACTCGCCTGGAAACTGGCAGGAAACTTGCTGTCCAGAAGCTGCTCTCCTTCTCTCTGGCAGAAAAACTCTTACTAATTCTTTCATAGGGACCAGGTAGTCTTCTCCTTCAACGTACCTTTCCTCCCGAAGATTGCTTCTACCTTCTAACTCAACCAACCTCTGGTTATTCAAGAACTGCAAGCAGTGCCCATCTTTATCTGGAAGCTTAGATGTTAGAAGGCTGCTTCTGTTCTAAGTCGCTTGAACAAAACAGTTCTGGAAGACTCATCTGTTTGTCACCTGTGGTGCACGCATGCACACACTGTGAAGCTTTCCTTTTTGAAGCAGCTTTCATGTATTTATCTGTCCTCATCAGGTCTTCTAATTCAGCTGGATTTCTTGTGGCTTTTGATACTATTGACCAAGATATTCTTCTGGGGGCCAGGGTTAGAGGCACCGTTTTGCAGTAGTACCTGTCCTTGGTAAGAGGTGATGGTGGCAGCGGCAGGATGCCACTGCTGTTATGACAAGACCCTGGCAGTCAACTGGCAGCGGCAGGCCTCCTGTGATGGGACCCAGGCAGTCAGCTAGTGGGGCAACAGAGCAAGTGACCCTCAGTGAGTGGTAAAAGTATAAAAAACATGCCCTGTGAGGAGCAGCTTAGGGAGCTAAATATGTTTAGCCCGGAGAAGAGAAGGTTAAGAGGTGATATGATAACCATGTTTAAATATTTGAAGGGATGTCATATTTAGGATGGAGCAAACTTGTTTTCTGTGGCTCCAGAGACTAGGACACAGAACAATGGGTTCAAACTACAGGAAAAGAGATTCCATCTAAACATTAGGAAGAATTTCCTGATGGTAAGGGTTGTTCGGCAGTGGAACGTGCTGCCTAATAATAGGGCAGTCTCGTTTGGAGATTTTTAAACTGGCTGGATCGCCATCTGTCGGTGGTGCTTAGATTGTGTATTCCTGCATGGCAGGGGGTTGGACTAGATGGCCATTGTGGTCTCTTCCAACTCTATGATTCTATGAATTCTGGGAAAACTCTGGAACACTGAGAAGGGGGAGGGGGAATTTTAAAATCCGCCAGCCTACCTTACAGGGTTGTCCTTAGGACACTTCGGGGGGAGGTTTTTTAACAGTGTATGTTATGCTGGGTACAGCTAGTATAATGAATAGTATAATGAAGGAACACATTATACAGCTAATATAAATGTGGGCCTTCAAGTACGGCACTTATCTTTTCCCCTGAAAAATTGACCTCAAACTCTGCATAACCACTTCCAGAAGTTTCACAAACACGTGTGTGTGTGTGTATGTTGTCAAGCAGGTTGGCGGGGGGGGGGAATAGACTCCTGAGGGACTTCACAGGCCAAGGAGTGAAACGAATCCCCCAGCAACACCTTCTGTACTTCCACCTTTAAGATGGACCAGAGCCACTGCAAAATAGGATCTCCAAAACCCATCCCAGGCCTCAAGGATAGTGTTCTATGGTACTGAAAGCCAACAAGATGTCCAGCCAAACCAAGAGGGAGACACTCCTCTTGTCTGGTTCCTTCCTAAAACCAACCTGAAATGGGTCCAGAGTATCTCTTGTCATCCAGGATCCCTTACAGCTGAGAAGCCACCACATGCACCAGCATCTTGCCCCAAAACTGAGCACTGGAGTTTAACTGATATGTCAGGTAATTTTTTTTTATTTTATTTTATTTTATTTTTTTGAGGTCTTACAACAGTCTTCTTCAGGCAAGTTGGGACCTTGCCTTGCTGGAAGTGTTTTAAGCAGGAAGCCACTCCTTTGTTGTCCTGCTGAAGAACCAGAGGACACAGGTGAAGAAAAAAAGACAGCTGTTTCTTTGGTCAAGCAAAGGCCAGATACACAAAAGCAAGGAGAAAGGGTGGGGGGAGCCAGGCCTTTGGTATTGGGTAAAGCAGTGATGGGCAACCTTTTGAGCTTGGTGTGTCAAACATCGCCAAAAAACTGAGCATAACTCGGGTGGTGTGTCACTTTGAGGAAAAAACATTATTTCGTGATATTTAGTGTTTAATCAACAATATTATTAATTGTTTATTAATAATTAATGAGTTGTCACAACTCATGTGACAACTGAGTAATCAAAATGTACAGTCGTCCCTTCATATTTGTGGGGGTTAGATTTCAAAGAGCCCCACGAATGTGAAAAATCCGCAAATAATAACAGCGATCCCCAGCCTCCCGAAAGTGGCAACGGGGCCTTCGGAGGCCCTGTTGCTACTTCCCCCCCACCTCCCCCGGCCTCCCGAAAGTGGCAACAGGGCCTTCAGAGGCCCTGTCACTACTCCCCCACACACACCGAAAGTGGTGACGGGGCCTTCAAAGCCACCGAGCCCCTCTGGAAGGCCAGGGAGAGGCTGAGCCCGCCATCTTCCCCGGCCTTCTCAAGGCAGCTCCGAGGCTTCAGAGCCACCTCGGGAAGGTTGGGGAGAGGCTGGGTGGCCATCCTTCCGCTCGCCCACCGCCTTCCCCAGCAGAGTCCCGCCCGCCAGCCACCTTACCCGGCCTTTCCGAGGCAGCTCCAGAGAAGCACGGCAGGCCTTGGGGGGGCACGTGGGGGGAGAGGCTCCACCCCCCCGCCTCCCTAAAGTGGCAATCGGGGCTTCATAGCTCCGCCTGCCACTTTCCTCCCCCCTCCCTAAAGTGAGGCTTTGAAGCCTGGATTGCCACTTTAGGGAGGGTGGTGAGGTTGCGGGGGGGGGAGGAGGCCTAAAGCCCCCTGTCAGCATAAATGGCTACGCGTGTCAGTGCTGACACATGTCATAGGTTCGCCATCACTGAGGTAAAGACTACTTGCCATGGGTCAGCGTAAGAGGGGCGCTCCAAAAAAGCGATACAAGGACTCCCTGAAACATCTCAGGCTCGGCCAAATTGATCACCAACAGTGGTCCGCCCTAGCCTCACATTGGGATGCATGGAGATGAACTATCCACAATGCTGCAGCCTTATTTGAGAACTCACGCCGAACAAGTCTTGAAGAGAAACGACAACACAGAAAGAATCACAACCCAGAAACCTCACCCAAGGAGACCTTCTGCTGTGCTTTCTGCAACCGGACTTGTTTATCTCGGATTGGCTTTTTTAGTCTTCAGCGTGTTTGCAGAAAAGTGCGGGATGAGTCCTTCCTGAATCTTTGTTTGCGAAGAAAAGCCAGAGAGAGAGAGAGAGAGAGAGAGAGAGATTTATAATGTGGGTTTGTTTGTTGGACTAGGACCCTGGACACAGGTTTAAATCCCTGCTCAGGGATGGAAACCTGCTGGGTTTCATCATCCACGGCTTCAAAATATTTTAAAAAGGTAATAGTAGGACCCCTGTATCCACTGTTTCAATTATCCACTGGACCATAGAGTCTTCCTAGAATATGTGTACTCTAGCCATTTTCTAGGTCCTCCAAAGCAACTCTATGGTATTTTAAACCAGAAGTCCCATTATTTTCAATGACGTTCGCTATTATCCACTGTTCTCTGTATCCACACTCCCTCCCAGAACCAATCCCCAGCGGATATGGGGGTCCTACTGTGATGTGTTATAGTGAACACGGATCAGGGCAGGAGAGGGGCTCCATCTGGGGAGGGAAAGCGGGAAAAAGAGAAGCAACAGCGGAGCCTCGGCGGGAGGTTTATTTCCTTGAAAAGAGCCTCCTTTCCCGCCCAAAAGAGAAGCGGAGCCAGGACAACAGATCTCGGAAGCGGGTGGGTGGGGTGGAATTGCCAGGAGCCTGGCACGGCTTCAGTCACCTCATAGGAAGCGGAAGGAGAAGAAAGGGTCCCCGGTGAAAATGGGTCGGGAGTGGTGCCCCCTTGAAAGGGGCTCGTCGGAAACACTAACCCTGCGTTCCTTCCCTGCGGAGATCTTCGGGAGAGGCGGCGGAGCAGCGCTGGGTTGTCCAGGAGGCCCCTGAGCCGGTGATGGGAGGGAGGGGTGGGGTCTGTCCTTGGCCATCATTCCTGACTCTGGGGGCGCCAGTGAGGGGAGGGAGGGGGAGGCCCTGGGGGGAGGGAAGGGCCTGAGGGTAGCCAAAGGACCCCCACCTCTGCTCCATGCAAGGACCCCTTCCTCTCCCCTCACTGTGGCCACCAGAGGTGGGGTCCTACTAGATGCCCTCAAGGGACAAGTACAGCGGGATGTTAAGGAACCTCTGTCCCCACTGGACACCCACTCTCTCTGCTGCCGCCACAGACACTGTGTCTGAACCCAATCTTTGTACAGTTGTCCCTTCATATTCGCTGAGGTTTGGTTCCAGGACCCCCATGGATACCAAAATCCGTGAATACTCAAGTCCCATTATATGCAGTGGCATAGCAAAATGGTGTCCCTTATATAAGATGGCAAAATCAAGGTTTGCTTTTTGGATTATTATATTTTTAAGAATAATTTCAAGCCTTGAATACTTAAATCCGTGGATATGGAGGGACAACTGTATATATAGCTTCTCAGAGGCCAAAAGCATATGATACACAGCCACAATATTTTATTAAGAGATATTAAACATGACAAGACAGGCTGATACATTAATACATTCCCGCTCTTCAAGCCCACTCATCCAATCCTTAGTTTGGCTGACTGGCTCTCTTAACCCTAATCCTCACTCTCCCATCTTCCATCCACTCTCCCCAACCCACTCCACAACTATCTGCCAATCACTTTCCTATACTCAAAATCCCCTAAAATATGATATCAATCACCTATCCCTCTTAACGTTCTACCGGCTCCCACCAGCTCCTTCTCCTATTGCTTCCACTACACACAATACACAAAACAACATTTTACCACCTCAAAGTCCATGAGGAGATCACAGAGCCTTCTTCCGATTTCTTTCTGGCACCTTTAACACAGTTCTGCCCTCCAAGAAAGATGTATGTTGGGGGGAGGTGTTGAGGAGGAAAAGTTAGGAACTGTCACTGTTGACTCCCTTCATTTGCTGCCTGAGGCCTCCCTGGTGGGGCTCATTCCTGGTAGAAGGAGGAGAAGGATAGTAGTGGAACTAATAACAGTTATGATTATTTGGGAAGATGAGGGAAATGCAGCAGGCCCTCTCTCTCTCAACGTTTTAGGTTTTATGAATAGCTGATAGATATCTCAAATTTTAAAAAGCCAAAGTGTTAATCAATGAAGGTTCCTTGAACTGAGTGAAAGTATTAATTTCAGTGAATTTTGGGGAGGTAGGTATTTAAAAAGGCTTCTGTAGAATATGGCAGCAATTGTGGAAATCTTGGGACACAGTGTGGGCTTTGGATGAGGAACCAAGATGGGATGGCTCCACGGAAATCCATGGGGATAAATGTTGGGGGTGGAGGTGGGGACTGGTTAGACCTTACAGGTATGGCAGGGAGAGTATTCTGCATCTTCTGCCTGTGAAGTAAATGAAAGATTTTGGTTTGTTGCTCTCAAGCAACCTCCCTGAGAATTTAGTTGTAAGCTGTCCCGATTGTTTTTAACAGAGTGGTGGGGTAAAAATAAATTTTACTTTATTATTATATTATTTTATTTTAAATGTTGTTGTTATTATTATTATTATTATTATTAGTGTGAAAGTTTTCATTTGCCTGGCAGCCTGCCCGCTTGTCATCCTGGGATGAGACCTTGTTGTTAGTTTGACTCTTCCACATTTCTTCTTTCCCCTACAATTTAATATGGTGGAAACTTTGAGAATAAAGATGGCAGAGCTCAATGGAAAGCCCAGAGAAGGAAAGCTGGAGGGAGGAATGGTTAGGGATAGACCAGCTGGGGGAGCAGGAGAATGAGGCCTATTCTGACTGTGAAGGGAAGGAAAAGGGTTGCTTTGTGGCTTCTGAGTGTATAAACCTGCCCTAATGTCTAGTTGGATTTTTTTTCTCTCTTTTTTGTTTATTTACCTTTATTATAAGAAACTAACATTAGTTACAAAGAATTCATAAAGTAAACATTCAATAATAATCAGTTTTTAAAATTATAGTTGGAATTTTCTCATCTACCTGCCTTTCCTTGAGGGAGGAGACCTGGTCCCTAACTACAGTCCTCCAAATTTCTTCTTGCCTGCCCTATAAACTATGGCATTTCTTAATATTTTATAATTCTTTGCTGTGACAGAGAAGCGAAAAGAGAATCAAAGATGGAGGGGAAAGACTCTGCTGGCCCTAACGCAGGAAGAGGCGTTGATGCCCCCAAGAGTGAGGGGAAGGAGACGTTCTGGGAAAGAACTGTGCAGAAGATCTTGGGGGAGACCATTGTCAGCTCAGATTCACAGCGCTTCAGGCACTTCTGTTACCAGGAGTCCAAGGGGCCTCGAGAGGTTTGGAACAGACTCTTCTATCTCTACCGTCAGTGGCTAAAGCCAGAATATCATACAAAAAATCAGATCCTGGACCTGGTGATCCTGGAACAATTCCTGACCATCCTGCCTCCGGAGATGGAGAGCTGGGTTAGGGAATGTGGAGCAGAAACATGTTCCCAAGCGGTAGCCTTGGCAGAAGGTTTCCTCCTGAGCCAGCTGGAAGAAGAGCAGCAGGTAAGAGCACACTGTCATTATTCATTTTATTTACGTCCCACCTTTTTCCTCAAGATTGGGACTCAAGGCTTCCTCATTAAAAAGATGATAATAAAAACTTACAAACAATCAAAATGAACACCAAATTAAACTATTAACCAAATTTAAATATACACTCTAAAAATATATACACCAACAATACAGCACTTAGACATTTTAGTGAAAAGCAATTCTATTTAAAAAGTCTTTACCTACCGAAAGAAGAACATTACAAAGGGGGTGCCACATGTAAGCTTGATCCTTGCCCATCGTGGCTGATAAAATCTAGCAGGAGTGGACTGACCGGTGGGTCCAGGGGTGGTAAATGCCTCATTAGATCAGAGGCAGATGTCTGCTACTTTGAAGGAGGTGGTGGGTCACCGCCTCCTGAGGAGGACTTCCCTGGACCCAGAGGTATAGGAGAACTACCGCCCCTGATTACAAACATCTCTTTTTTGGGCATGGTGCTTGAGCGTGTGGTGGCTGGGCAACCTCTGGCATTCTTCGAGGAAATAAACTACCTGGACTCATTTCAGCCTGGTTTCAGGCCAGGGTACAGGACTGATATGGCCTTAGTTACTCTGACTGAAGACCTACTCCAGGGGAAAGAGAGAGGCAGTGCTATCCTGTTGGTCTCGCTGGACCCTGGAATCAGGATCCCACCAGCCTCTTGGAATCATACCTCTCTTTTAAAATGTGTTGCATATACTCTGTGTGCTTAGTTTTCAAAAGAAATGCCAAAATTTTTGTGCCTCTGCCTTGTGGTGGCTACATTGCAGGGTCCTGCTTCGGGGAGGGGGGATTCACCTAGAGAATCTCCCCCCCGGCAGCCATTGTGCACCCTTGTTACAAGGGGTTGAAATGTAAGGAAAGATATATGTAATATCTATTTATCACTCCTCACCCAGCACACCCTTGTTTGTTTGTTTTTACAAAAAAGCCCTTCCTTTTAAAGAAATGAAAATACACAAAGAGTTGAAACGGCCCCCTTGTTTTGAAGAACTGATGGTTCTATCACTTGCCCATGTTTTTCTTGGGATCTTCTGAGGCAAAGTACAAGGTGTTAATTTTTATCTTTAAAGCCCTACATGGTTTGGGTCCAGGTTACCTTCAGGATTGCCTCCCCCCATACACTCAGGTCTTCTGGATGACATTTGCTTTAACCAGCCAGGACTAGCCTGGCAACTGTCACCCAGAGGACCTTTTTGTCAGTTGCTCCCAGACTATGGAATGACCTGACGGAAGAGATTCGACAGCTAAACACACTGTTGGAAATTAAAACAGCACTAAAGACCTCTCTTTTCTGGCAGGCCTACCCACTTGATTTTAATAGATGAATTTTGAATTGGTATTTTAAGTTTATGAATATGTGTTTTTATCTGTGTGTTTAAATTATTTTATGTCATATATTGTATTTTTAATCATGTTGTTCCCTGCCATGAGCCTTGGGGAGAGGCAGGTAAGAAGAAATCATCATCATGATCATTATGGCAATTCCATACCACCACCCATTTCCCAGCCTCCCCACCAAGGCTTTTCCTCTTTCTCTTTCCCTTTTTCCTCCTCCGTCTCCTTTCATGTCTTGATTCCTTACTTCTCTCTCAGATCAAAAATCTCTCTGTGGAAGCTGAGTCTGATTTTCCACTGGCAGAGAAGGCTCCGTTGGACACCCAGCCGAATCCCCAGTGGAGGGAGGTGATGCATGATGGAGACAGAGGTGCCACCCTGCAGGGTAAACATTAACTCAGTGAGGGTGTGTTTGTTTCCTGCTTGTACTTATAGCCATCTTTTCTTATGGATTTCTATCTAAATGTTATCCTTGTAACAACAAACTGTTGAGGTTGCTCAGGGTGAGTGAGAGTGAGTAGTTGAAGGCGCCCTGGTGAGTTTCATGGCCCAGTGGGAACTGGACATTTCTTAGTTTAACACCCTAACCACTAAACTTCAGAGTTTAACAATGAATTTCTGTGTATCTTGCTGGGGTGTAAATCCTGCCATCTTCAAGGGGTACAATTCCACTTCCTAGAAATGGTTTTGGGGATTGTAATCCCCAAATCGCCCTGGTGGCGCAGTGGTTAAATGCCAGTACTGCAAGCCACCACATCGCAAGTTCGATTCCAGCCGGCTCCAAGGTTCACTCAGCCTTCCATCCTTTCGTAGGTCGGTAAATTGAGTACCCAGCTTGTGGGGGGCAATTAGCTAACACACACTGGAAACTGTTTAATGCAGTGTAGACGTGTAAATGGCTATTGCTTAAAACAATTTGTAAGCTGCTCTGATAGCCTTGTCGCTGAAGAGCGGAGTATAAATAAATAAATAAATAAATATCTGAGAGAAAGATATGAGACAACCTTCTGGTTTCATCTCTAACTCAGGGGCTGAAATGCTGCTGGTAACAAGTACTCAGTCATCTCTTCTTCATTGTGATGGAGTAGAAGCAGATCAGGTAAAATAAAGAATCACTGGGAAGACGCCAAGGGAACAGCCTGGGTGACTCTGTCTCTTGATGACATCTCAGGGGAGGGGGGGAGTGAGAAGTATAGTTTCCATTCATTTTTGTTGAAAACATGATAAGAAATTTTCTTTGTATTTGCAATGGGAAGAAATTGAAATTCAAAATGAGAAAGTGGGAAAACCCATTAATGACAGACTATTTGAAGTGGAATCTGAAGAATCTGGGTTTCGTTCTCTGTACAGTTACCACATTTATCCATCATTAGAGTTACCTCCATTTTTCTATGTATTTTTCTTGAATACAAAAAAACATGCAACTCATAGATGTTCTCTTTCCTTCTCTCTGGGCTTGAAAAAATCTGTTTGCTTCTGACAAAGTGAAAGGCATCAGAAGGGCCCTGCTGGGACAGAGCAAAGGCTCATCTCATCCAACATTCTTGTTTCCACAGTGGCCAGTTGGGTGTCTATAGGAAGGCGTAATGCTCTCTCCTGCAATTGTTACAGCTTTTATTTGGGGTGTGTGTGTGCTACCTCTGTGCCTGGAGCTAGCAAGTTGCCATAACTGCTGGGAGCCTTTGTCCTCCACTTGGAAGGCTGTGGAGCCACTTCAGGGTTAAACCTTTTAAATCTGTAGTGACAGACCAGCCACCATCAGTACCCTTCTGGATTTTTTCTTTGGCTAATCTTGATGTCAGCTGTGATCAGGAATTTTTTTTTTCCCACCCAGGACCCTGTGAGCTTTGAGGAGGTGGCTGTGTCTTTCTCTGAAGAGGAGTGGGCCCTGCTGGACCCTGACCAGAGAGCCCTGCACAGGGAAGTCATGGAGGAGACGTGTGGGGTCATGGCTTCTCTTGGTGAGTCTCCCTCTTTCCCTGGTGCTGGGCAGTTTCTGTTTATAAACTCAATAACCACAACAATAACCAGAGTATTAGCAGGATGAAGGAATGGCAGTTACCGTGGTATAGGCCGAGCATCCCTAATCCTGAATTCTGAAAACCTCCAAACCCCAAAACTTTTTGCTGCCAGACACCCACTTCCAGCTTTGAGGCTGCGGCACTCCTCCTCGTTCGTCTCTCAGATCCTCATTCTCTCTCCAGCCACATACATTATATACAACACAAGTAGCGAATGAACAAGATGCAAGGCTGGATGGAAATGTGAGAATCTGTGAAATGGTGGGAAGCATGGATTTGTGTCAAGCACAGCGCTTGGGTTTCCTGCCATTGTTGTGTCATTCCTGCAGATCACATAAGGAAATTCACCACATGTCCCTAGTATTGCCTGAAAGTCTACGGACATACAAAAGTGGTTGAAATGTAGTTACTGTTTAAAGAGTATTTCTAACTCTCCCTTCAAAGTGGCATTTCAATCTGAATACTGTAAATTCAGAGTGTTCTAGAGCTGCAGTTAGTGTAGAAGAAATTGTCTTTGGTGTGGTCCATGACTGGCCACTATTACTATAGTCCAGTCAGTTGTGATAACATGCTAATGAAAAATGTTGTGGTCCAGGGCTTTTCCAACATTGCTGAACAGAAGAAACCTAGCTTAGAAATCTTTCTAGTGATGAGGCTGTACTTAATACGTTCCCCTGCAAAGCTTGTTAAGGTTATTTGAAAATTCCACACAAGTGCCTCACCCTCCTGTGGATTATGCCTCCCAGTTCTCTCTGCCTCCCTAAACTTCTCGAAGGCCACATAGTAACCAGAATCCACATTAAAGCTCTGCTGTAAAGCAACCCCCATCCCTCCAATTTTCTCACCAAAGCTCCTGTTTTTAGTAGTGCTGTTCTCTGTGTCTAGGAAGTGCCTCTGGGAAAGTCCCAAACAAGACAAAAAAGCAACAGTCTAGCCACACAGTTGCTTGCCTCAGGGACTTGTATTCAGGCATACTAAGTGTTTTTGTTGACCTGTAGTGACTTGTTAATTAATTTTGTTTGTTGTACCCTTCTATTACCACCAGCACCAGGTATCCAGGGTTTTCTAGGCAGTATGTACAGTTGCTTTAAAATGGAAATAACACCCTTGTGTGTTAAAGGTTATGTCATAATCAAGGCACTTACAAACATATTGATTGCTCCAAAGTAGAGACTTTTTGGCGAGATGTGCTGTGCCTAATCTCCACTATAATGAACCAGACAATATATTTCTGCCTGGCATTGCTTTTACTTTCTGTATATACAGGCAGAAACAAGAGCTTGAAAAATAAGATAGCTTTTTTCTTTGCGTCGAAAATGGGACATGTAAAATTGGAAGACTGGTGGAGGAGAATTTGGGACCATTGGCTTTATGAAAAATTAACTGATAAATTAAAGTTCTTTTATTGAACGATGGTTTCCTTTCACTGAATACATTACACAGACAATTTCCATAAGATCCCCTCCTTCACATTTGAATATGTGGGCAGATACGTTAAATCTGCCAGATTCGTGAAGATTAAACTAATTGCTCTATCCCAATAAGAGCTCTGTTACAATGATGATAAATATATTGTAATCTATTCTGTGTTTTGCCTTTGTGTATCACTTCTGACAAAAACCTTGACATTGTGTCCTGGATAATGTTTGTTTTGTCTGTTAATTTATTTTAATTGTATTTTAAACAATCAAAAATCAATAAGAAATTAAATAAAAATAATGGAAATAACAAAACAATGGAAAATACAAGGCCTAGTAGACATATTCACACAGACACAAACACACACTTTGACTTTTCCACACTTTGTCATGTTAATCCTGGAGGTGAAATGGATGTAATTGTCATTGTTACCTCTTGATGTAGACACAAGACATTCAGTACCATGAAGGTTAAAAAAAAATTAGCCCCTTGAGTCAGTATTTGCTAGAATCATCTTTGGCAATTACAGATGGAAGTCTTCCTGCATAAGTCTGTATCACATTTGTGCATCCGAGTCCTGCAGTTTTCCCCAAAATTGCTCCTGCTCTATTCATTTTTGATGAACTTTCAAGTTCATCAAAACCACTTTCAGGATTTTCTGTGGATTGTCAGTTGGATTGAGGCTTTAGCTGTGCCATTCTGAGATATTCATGCTCTTGTTTTTAAACCATTCTGGGTGTTTTAGTAGGAATAGGAGTGCTCCAGGGAAAGTTCATATTTTAAATGTTTTTTTTTTAATGCATCTGCGAAGCTTTCTTCTCAGTTTGTTCCAATGGCACCTTAGCTTTCATGACACAGTTCACTTAGAGCTGGTCTTCAAAGCATTCTGGGGTTTTGCAGAAGCAGGCATATTGAATCTTGGATCACATGGCACTGGAACTGCAAACTGGCAGACTCTGTTTAGCTCCTGGTGTGACTTATGGAATGTGTGGATTTCTCCAGTGCTGCTTTAAGCATGTCCCAGCAAAGGGGTGGATCTTATGAAACCACAAGGTTGGAACATGACAAAATGTGGAAAAGTCAAAGGAGAAGGATTAATACTTTCATGAGGTACTGTAGAGAGCAGTGATTCCCAGAGTGGGCGGTACTGCCCCCTGGTGGTGGTGGGACACTCCAGAGGGCCAGTGAGGAAAAGGGGTGTCAAGGGGGCAGTGGAGATGAGAGTTTCATGAAACCTCTCTTTTCAGGGTTTCTTAAGGCCACTGTGCAGCCTCACTGATGGCTTTGTGTGGCAGTGTCTCCAGCTCTTTGCACCAGGCACTCCCTTAGCCATGTTTCGCCAATAATGGCGGCAGCAGTTAACAAGGCTTGGGTGCAGGGCCTCGTTTCTGCATCTCAGAGTGGCACCATTTGGGGACAGACTGACTGATTAGAGCAGGAGTTAGTGCACATAGCAGTAGGGGAGAAGCAAAGGTTTCAAATTTGGATCCCTACTTAAGATTAGTGAGCTTTGCTCCTGCTTTCCCTTGTCAAAGAAGCTGACAGAAGAGGCACTGGAAGAAAAAAATGCTTGTGTGTGGGGAGGAGGGGGACAAAGCTTGAAGCTTGATGTTGCTGCTTTTGTGATTCTTTTCCTCCTTCCTGCCTGTGTGAGTGAGCAACCACACACGTGCCCTCCCTTCTCATGATCCCCTCATCCCATCGCCTGCCTGCCTGCCCGCTGGTGGGACTGAGCAAAAATACGCATGTAACCTTTGTCCTCATGATTTCCTCATCCCATCCCCTTCCTGCTGGCCTGCACAATTGAATGAGTGAGCAAATGCACACACGCACCCTCCCTCCTCACAGTCTCCTCATACCATCCCTTTCCTGCCTGTCCATGTATGTGAATGAGTGAGCAAATGCACAAACAACCCTCCATCCTTGTGATCCACCATCCCATCCACCCCCAAACAAGTGCATTAGTGAGGGAATGCTTGCATGGCTGGGCCCAGCCACCGTGCCAGTTTGATTTACCCCAGTTACACTGCTGTTATCGAAGTGGTAAAAATGGCATAGGGCAGCAGCAGAGGTGGAGCAAATAATCTGCGGATAAGCAAACCTGCAAAAGTGAAACCTGCAAATGTGGAGGGAGGGCTGTAATTTTATGTAGTCTCTACACATGATTTTGCCTTATAGTTTACATGTTTTATTCTAAGAAAACCTTTTAAGATTGATGTTCGGGGTGTCTTTCAACACCAACATTCAAGGCAAAAAAAAAATGGATTGTTTGGTCTAATAAAAGTATGCTGGCTTGGCCATAGCAACCTGAGAACTGAGTTCCTCTTATTCTCCATTCTGTCTCAGAATAATCAACTTGGATGAAGTAATAAGATTTCTATTATCCCTGGACACATCTGCAGAGGCATGCTAACTGGGTCCATAGTGGTCCTCCTGTTTGCCAGACGTGTAACCCTGCTGTTAGCTACAGTAAAGACACAAATCCTCATGGTTTAGTTTTGATTACAGCCCACTGATCTACAGTTCACAATACAGTACTGGAAGAGTAGGGATTTATAGACCCCAATAATGCTACAGAAAAAAAAACCCTTCTTTTTTCAGACTGAAGTTTTGCTGTCCAGCTTGTACAACTGGCCATCTATCTAGATATTTATGTGTATCCACACATTTTAATTCATCTCATAGCCAAGGCAATATTTTTGGTCACCACAATGGGTCTCCTCTTCCTCACAAGGAGTACAGGGATTTGTCAGATGTCATTTTCAGCTTTGGGGGCATCCAGATCATTTCTGATAAGCATCACAACTCTGAGACCTGTTCTCCAGCCCTTTGCCTACTCTAGCTAGCACCACCATAAAGAAGAGGGATGGAACTCAGCTGGCCAAGGAATGCACACCATGACCAATTTGTGGAAGACTGCTTCCATGTAATAGCTTGGGATGGCCAAGTCTAACATTTTTCTTAATGTAATGTCTGGTTTCTCTAAGGACCCTAGCACCGATATTATAACACAGGAATATTCTTTTATTCACTTCTGTATATCAACACTGTCCATGTATGAAATTACTAAATATTTCATTTTCAGTGCTGTAAGGAGAAATTTTCCATGGGTTTCAATAAAACGTTTCCTTCTTGCCCGCTTTTCTCCTCACTCCCCTGTCTTTAAGCAAGGGGATTTTGTAGCACCTTTGAGACTAACTGAGAGAAAGAAACTGTAGCATAAGCTTTTGTAGACTTGGTCTACTTCTTCTATTTGGTCCTCGTAGACCAAGTCTACAAAAGCTTATGCTACAATTTCCTTATCTTAGTTAGACTTAAAGTTACTACAGTATCCCCTTGCTTATAGATATTCCAAACTAACATGGCTATGTCTTTTAATTCTGCCCTCTCTCTCTGGCTGGCCTCAGCTTAACATCATCATTTTGAAATTGATAAAAACATTAAATGAATTGTTTTTAAAACTTAAGATTTATTTGTGAAATGCATATGCTTGTTTAACATTATAGTGCTAGGATTGATTGTTTGGGATTTGCAGTAGAATCATAGACCTTTTATCAAGGAATAGACTGGGGGGGGCACTATGATTGTCGCTCAAGAGGAAAGGGGAAGTAGCCTGAAAAGATTTGGGGACCACTGGTATAGAGCATAATAATCCGCAATAAATTCAACAAGAAAGATTAAACCCACTATAACATGTGGAACTAAGTTAAAAATGAGAACATGATAAGAGTCTAAAGATATAAAAGTACTGAAAACAATTCTTCAAAAATCATGCAGACTAAAAACCCTTGACCTGGAGCTTGAAAGATCTATGAATAGCAACAAAAAAAGTGGGGGAATAATAGTATCTCCCCTCCTCCCACACCCCCAAGATTGTTTTCTTTTCAGGATCCTTTTCATGTACTCCCTTTCCTAGTCCCTGGGATTCCTTTTCTCTCGCACTTGGGAATCAGTCCTTTTTCTTGTTCTTCTTCCCAACAGATATCCAGAGTCAAAGAAATGTGTGTGCCCAGTATGGGAAGCATTCTAGGTACAAATTGGACATTACTGAAGATGAGCAAGCCCACATAGGAGAGGAAAGTCATACAAGAGAAAAACCCTACAAATGCCCCATTTGTGGTGAATGTTTTGTCCAACGATTGGGACTTAAGCTTCACGAGAGGGTCCACTCTGGAAAGAAAAGCTTTAGATGTGATGTCTCCAGGAAACCTTTTGATTACACATTGCACTATGAGAACCACCAAAGAGGTGTCATGGAAAAGAAACTACACAAATGCCAGGAATGTGGCAAAAGTTTTTCTCAAAAATCAAACCTTCGGAGTCATCAGAGAGTCCATACTGGAGAGAAACCATACAAATGCCAAGCATGTGGCAAACGTTTAGCTTCCAAGGTTTCCCTAATGAGCCATCAACGTGTTCACACAGGGGAGAAACCATTCAAATGCCAAGTATGTGGGAAACCTTTTCCTTCAAAATCTGACCTTGTGAAGCATGAAAGAGTCCACACTGGAGAGAAACCATATAAATGCAAGGAATGTGGGAATTGTTTTCGTTACAGTTCATCCCTTAAGAGTCATTGGAGACTACATACAGGAGAGAAACCATACAAATGCCAGGAGTGTGGAAAATGTTTTACTCAAAAATCAGCCCTTGTGGTCCACCAGAGGGTCCACTCCGGAGAGAAACCATACAAATGCCTGGAGTGTGGGAAGTGTTATATTTCAAAGTCACATCTTATTAGTCACTGGAGATTGCATACAGGAGTGAAACCATACAAATGCCAGGAGTGTGGGAAATGTTTTATTCACAATTCAGCCCTTGTGATCCACCAGCGAAGCCACACTGGAGAGAAACCATTCAAATGTCTTAAATGTGGGAAATGTTTTACTTACAACTCAAGCCTTCTTAGTCACCAAAGATTTCACATAGTAGAGAAACCATATAAATGCCAGGAGTGTGGAAAATGTTTTACTCAAAATCCAGATCTTGTGGTCCACCAGAGCATCCACACAGAAGAGACACCATACAAGTGCCAAGCCTGTGAGAAAGATCTTCATCACAACCCATCTCTGCTGAGTCATTTGAGCCTACACAAAGGAGAGAAACCAAACAAATGCCAGGAATGTGGGAAACATTTTTGTTGCAGTTCATCCCTTCTGAATCATCAGAGTCTTCATACAGGAGAGAAACCATACAAATGTCAGGAGTGTGGAAAATGTTTTACTCGCAAGTCATGGCTTGTAATGCACCAGAAAATGCATACAGGAGAGACACCATACAAATGTCAAGAGTGTGGGAAAAGTTTTACTGCCAAATCATGTCTCCTGTGTCATCTGAGATTACACACGGGAGAGAAGCCGTTCAAATGCCAGGAATGTGGGAAATGTTTTACTCACAAGTCAACGCTTGTGATCCACCAGAGAGTCCATACAGGAGAGAAACCATACATATGTCGGGAGTGTGGGAAGAGTTTTAATTGTCATTCCTCCCTTCATAGGCATCTGAAACTCCACACAAGAGAGTGACCAGAAAGTCTACCCAAGAGGGAAACAACATGAATGCCAACATTGTGGGAAGTTTTCTTTTCCTGTTTTGGGTGGACAGCCTCTTGAAGCTTTAGCAATCTCCTCTCACCACTGAACAGGCAGGACTGTGCAAATTATACAACAGCCTCTAGCCCATGTGAAGAATTATCCTTTCCAATTTTTTAGTTCTGCCTGACCAAATATGCAACACTTTAGTTGACTCCAGCAATCTAGTTGTGACCTAATTTAAATTCTCTTTAATTTTTGTGTGGAGGGGACAGGGTAGCAGCTAATTTCTTAGGATTTGCAACTTGTGCCCTACCGCAGAATGAGCTCATCTCAGCTCTGGAAGCTGAGGAAAGCCCGGCTGTTTCAGCAGACATGTGCTTAAAATTGTTGAGGATGGAACAAGATAAGAAATGCATTGCCCACTTGTTGACTGGGTAGAGCCACCTGTCCTGGTTATTGTCCCTCTGGGGCTATCCTTTCAGAGGAGACCCAGCTCCCTGGGGTTTCAGACACTAAGCCTCTAATCGAGAGACACAGTGCATGAAACCAGTCGACAAGCCTTTTGAGGTTGGCGCAGCAGCAGTGTCAACTCTTGGTGGGACTTAACCCCCTTATCTTCTCCCCCCCCCGCCAGTGGTGGATGGGGCTACTTTTCACCCAGAGTTTTGTCACAGGATCAGCCAGTCAGTGGCTGCACAACTGGCTGTAAGTCCCACGGCATTGACATCAGTGGCAGGGAGGTGTTTCGGTCTTAGATGGTGCTGTTCTGGCAAACCTCCTTCCTTCCCTTTCACCCTGAGTTTTGCTACAGGATCAGATAATTGCTGGCGACCCTGGCACCTTGGAATCTGTAGTCCTGGCACCTTGGAATCTTTAGGGTGGGGAGGAAG
The DNA here is from genome assembly GCA_030847615.1 of Gambelia wislizenii. Lineage (NCBI taxonomy): Eukaryota > Metazoa > Chordata > Lepidosauria > Squamata > Crotaphytidae > Gambelia > Gambelia wislizenii. The sequence continues at coordinate 26,550,082 of JAUMIR010000002.1, forward strand.
TGCTTCAGTCTTGGACGGTGCTGTGTTGGCGAAATGTGCCAGCCGTGTAACTCTTCAAGCATACTAAAAAGCCACACCAAGCCAGCTGCATTTGCAGGCCTCTACCTTGGCTGGCCAGAGGTGGCTTTCCAAAAAGCTCAAGCACATGTGCACTTACTCTTCCTTGGATTCTTCTTCCTCCTCTCTCAATATATGTTGCTCTGACCAGCCCTCAGCAGCAGCTTCTGAGAGGAGGGAGGTGTCTCCAATTTTTGAAGCTGCTTCAGCCCAGGCCCAGGAGGAGGTGGCTGAAATGGCCTCCCCTCTTGCTTCTTGTCAGTGGTAGGGAGAGCTCTCCCCTGGGGAGGAAGAGGAGGAGGAAGAGGCTCCCTGCAAGCCTGCAGCCATCCGTCTTTTGGCTACAAAAGATTTTCCTCCATGACTAAAGAAAGCCATCTGAACATTAGGGCTTTCCCTGGAGAGGGAGAGGTCAGATAAGGGGGAAGGAGACTGTTGTTGCAGAGATAAGTTTTAGGCTGAAGGAATGGAATGTGCCCACCTATAGTTTCCAGCAAGAGTTCATAGGGGGCCTTGTCTAAAGTCTTACTGAAATCAAGATATACTACATCCACAGCATTCCACTGATCTACCAAGGTTACGACTCCATCAAAAAAGCAGGAGAGATACACAAGTTTTTGCTGTTCTTGTGTGCCTTCAAGGAGACAGGTACCCAAATAGTGAATTGTCAGCAGAAGCTCTGGACATGCATGAAAACAGATCTCAGATCCTTTAATAAGACAGACAATTTTAGTCTCAAGGCCTGCTCTCTTGGAGAGCTGTGTTGAACAACACAAGGTGCTGCTAAGATTATAGCTGGGCTGTCTATAGCAAATGGTAAGCTCATACTTGGTCCTGTGAGACACCAGATAAAGGACAGAAGGAAATAATTAGTTTATGCTAGCTGGACCCAGCGTACCATACACTGTAAAAAAAACTCCCCCCAAAATGCCCAGTAGACCTCATGTCTGGTTGCCTGAGTCCTGTTGCTGCTGCAGCAACAGCGGCATCCTGCTGCCACCACTGCCACAAGTTGACTGTCTTGGTACAGTCGCAGCAGCAGCAGTGGCTTTCTGCCACCACTATGTTTTCTGCCTGGGTCCCGTCACAACGGCAGCAGTGGTGTCCCCCCTGCTGCTGCCATTTGACTGCCTGGGTCCCATTGCAGCGGGAATAGAAATGATATTACTGTATAGACTTAAATTGTAAGTGGGAATTGTGCCGCCTTGAGACATTGGTGAACTGGAAAGGCCTGCAGTGGCAGTAACTAGAATACAATAGAATAGAAATGATATTCTTGTGTAAACTTTAATCATAAGTGGGATGAGACATTGGATAACTGGAAAGACCTGCAGCCTTAGTAACTATAGCCAACACTGTAGCACATTCTTTGGTTCCTCCCAGTATGCAGGTTGGGCATGAGTGGCAAGAGTGGATTGTAAGGTGGAAAGGGAATTTGCATGTGGGTGGTGATTGGCTGAGGGAGTGACAGGAGCGGCCAATCAGCGCACTGCAAGAGGCAACATACCAAAACCCATTGTACATACCCAAGAGGCAGCATACCTACACACCTAAGGCCATTGTGCATACCTATATATTCTGTGTTATGCTTCAAATAAATGTGAACTTGTGATGACATGTTGCAATACCGTCTATCTGTCAGGTGTGCTTTGTGCGTTCCTGCATGGCAGGGACTGGACTAGATGGCCCTTGTGGTCTCTTCCAACTCTGTGATTTGATGAAAAGTACTTGTGTGTGTGTGTGTGTATGTATGTATGTATATGTATACATATGTATATGTATGTGTGTATATATATATATATACATACACAAACACACACACACACACACATATATATATATATATATATATATATATATATATCAGGCTCAGGCTCAGCCAAATTGATCACCAACAATGGTCCGCCGTCCATCGGGAGGCACGGAGACGCACTATCCATAATGCTGCAGCCTTATTTGAGAACTCTCATGCCAAACAAGTCTTGAAGAGAAACAGTAATGCAGAATCACAATGTGGAAACATGACCTAAGGAGAGCTTCTGCTGTGCTTTCTGCAACCAGACTTGTTTATCTCAGTTTGGCCTTTTCAGTCATCAGCGTGCTTGCAGAAAGCACGGGATGAGTCCTTCCTGAATCTTCGTTTGTGAAGAAAAGCCAGATATATATATATGGGTCACCTATTGCCACCACTTACGACTCCTCGAACGCTTTCATCAGCGCTGTATACGCACAATCCTAAATATACACTGGACTGACTATGTGACAAATATTGCTGTCCTTGAGCAAGCAGGGATCACCAGCATTGAGGCCATGATATTGAGAACACAGCTGCGCTGGGCAGGGCACGTTTCTAGGATGGAGGACCATCGCCTCCCAAAAATACTACTCTACCGGTCTGCTGTGCTTTCTGCAACCGGACTTGTCTATCTCGGATTGGCCTTTTTAGTCATCAACCCGCTTGCAGAAAGTGCAGGATGAGTCCTTACTGAATCTTCGTTTGTGAAGAAAAGCCAGATTATACACACACACACACACATATATATATATATTCATTCTCTCTCTCTCTCTCTCTGAATGTATTGCATACCTCTGTTTGGAATGTGTTTATGAATAAACTTATCAGTCCTTTCTGTCACCAATAAGCAGCAAAAGGCCAAGCTGCCCGGGACTGCCGTTCATATCCCTACCACCCCTCTAGTCCTTATAGGGCGTTTCGGGCAGTCGTCCTTTCCCGGCCTCTCTTCGTCCTTAGTCCCCCTTCCGTGGAAGGAAGTCCGTCCCGCGGTGCCCGAGGGGGGTCGGTCCGAGGAGGGGAGCAGGCGAGGCGGGGAGCGCCCTCCTCCAGGCACCCTCTTCACCCCGTGGGGCTCAACCTTTGCTCCTCAACCAGGCGGTTTGGACTTCAACTCCCAGAATTCACCAGCATTGCTCATTCTGGCCGAGCCTTCTGGGAGTTGAAGTCCAAAACATTGGAAGGCCCAAAGGTTGAGGCCCTCATTCCAGCGGCTGAAAGGGACGACAAGCCTCCACTCTGTGCAAGAGCCCTAAGCAGAGACACGGGCGGGGAGAGGCCGGCAGAAGCAGAAGGCGCGGCGGAGCCTCGGGCGGGAGGCTTCTTTCCCAGGGAGGAGGAGCCCCCCTTTCCCGTCCCCCCCGAAAAGAGGAGCGGAGCCAGGGCGACAATTCCACCTCTCAGCCCCGGTCGGGTGGCTTTGCCAGGAGCCTGGCACAGCTTCAGTCACCTGACGGGGAGCGGAAGAAGAAGAAAGGGTGCCCCGGCGAAAAGGGGCCGAGGGTGGTGCGCCATTGAAAGGGGCTCGTGGGAAACCCCCACCCTGCCTCTCCTTTCCGCTTCGAGAGGCTGAGAACTGAGGAGGACCCTGAGCAGAGGGGGAGAGGCGGGTGAGGGGGGTTCGGCGGGTGGAGAGGGGCCGTCCCTTCTTTTCCTTTCCTTTCCGGGCGGGAAGAGGGAGAGGCGTCGGGAGGGATTTTTATTCCCGCCTCAGTTCAGAAAGGACGGTGCAGGTGGGGTAGGGTGGGAGGTTTCTGCCCGCAGCCAAAGGTCTGGGTCTGGGTTGGTTTGTGGCTCTCAAGGGACCTCCCTGAGAATCTACCAGTTGTCCGTCCGTACCCACGGATTTAAGTGTTCACGGCTTGGAAATATTCTTTAAAAAAATAATAATCCCAAAAGCAAGCGTTGGTTTTGCCATCTTATATAATGGACACCATTTTGCTATGCCATTGCATATCATGGGACTTGAGTATTCATGGTTTTTGGTATCCACGGGGGGTCCTGGGACCAAACCCCAGCGAATATGAAGGGACAACTGTAGTCTGAAAGCTCCCATTGGCCTGCTTGTCATTGTGGGATGAGACCTTGTGGTTCCATGGAAGTCCAAGGGAGTGAGTGTTGGGGGTGGAGGTAGGAAATGGTTGCAGTCTTTCTTAACCTTTTTATCCTGAAGGAACCCTTGAAATCATTTTCAGGTCTCCCGGAACCCCTGCATAAGCCTTATTCTATTCCAGGGAGCCCTGGTTGAGAAACACTGTTAGAGACAGACCTTGCCAGGAGGTTGGGGGGGGGGCAGGACAGGGAGAGGACCCTGCATCTTATTTATTTATTTATACCCCACTCTTCAGCGACAAGGCTATCAGTGCAGCTTGCAAATTGTTTTAAGCTATAGCAATTTACACATCTACACTGCATTAAGCAGTTTCCAGTGTGTTAGCTAATTGCCCCCACAAGCCGGTTATTCATCAATAACATTTTTTGCTGTCTTGCTCATAAAGAACCTCACTGAGTATCTAGTGTGAAAGTTCCCATTTGCCTGCCAGCCTTCTTGTCATTCTGGGATGAGACCTTGTAATTAGTTTGACTCTTCACACTTCATCTTTCTGCTGCAGTTTAATATAGTGGAAGTTTTGAGAATGAAGATAGCAGAGCTCAATGGAAAGCATAGAGAGGGAAAGTTGAGGAGGAGAGGAATGGTTAGAGACAGACCAACTGGGGGAGCAGGAGAATCCCTGCCAGCCTGACCTTCGGGGATGACACCTGATAGTAGTAGTAGTTATCGTCATCATTTATTTATTTATTTATTTAGTGCCATTACTGTACATGGCACTTTTCAAGTAAATAAATAAATTTTCTGTCCTCAAGCTTACAATCTAATTAAGACATGACACAAAAGGAAAAGGAGATGGCAATGTGGGCAGCTGGTTAGTTATTTCTGTTACAGTTTAATATGGTGGAAGCTTTGAGAATGAAGATAGTAGAGCTCAATGGAAAGCCCAGAGAGGGAAAGTTGGAGGGAGGATTGGTTAGAGACAGACCAGTTGGTGGAGCAGGAGAATGAGGCCTGTTCTCACTGTGAAGGGAAGGAAAAGGGTTGGTTTGTGGCTTCTGGATGAATAAACCTGCCTTAGTCTCTGGTTTGAATCTTCTCTTCTAACTGCCTTTTCTTAAGGGGACAGACCTGGGGCCTACCTTAAGTCTTCCACATTTCTTCTCTCTAATCACCTACCCATAAACTATAACAATTATTAATCATTTATAATTTTTTGCTGTGACAGAGAAGAGGGAGGAGATCCTTTACCCCACTGTACGGATCAAAGATGGGGGAAGAAGGCTCCGCTTGCCCTAATGCAAGAAGCGGTACTGATGCCCCCAAGAGTGAGGGGAGTGAGAGGTTCTGGGAAAGAACTATGCGGAAGATCTTGGGGGAGGACATTGTCAGCTCAGATTCACAGCGCCAGCACTTCAGGCAATTCTCTTACCAGGAGTCCAAGGGCCCTCGAGAGGTTTGCAACAGACTCCACTATCTCTGCCATCAGTGGCTAAAGCCAGAACAGCATACAAAGAATCAGATCCTGGACCTGGTGATTCTGGATCAATTCCTGACCATCCTGCCTCTGGAGATGGAAAGCTGGGTCAGGGAATGTGGAGCAGAAACTTGTTCCCAGGCAGTGGCTTTGGCAGAAGGTTTCCTCCTGAGCCAACTGGAGGAAGAGCAGCAGGTAAGAGCACACTGTTATTATTCATTTTATTTCTTCCCCACTTTTTTCTCAAGCTTGGAACTCAAGGTGCCTTACATGTTAAAAAGATTTTAGTAAAAACATATAAAAATCCACATTTAAACCATGTTAAACTATTAAGCATATTTAAAACATATACTTTAATAAGAGTTTAGATTAGAACATTAAAAATATAGTTTAAAATAATACTGCATTTACATCCGTTTCATGAAAAGCCTTCAATTCTATTTAAAAAGTCTGTACCTACCGAAAGGGTTCTAGCCTCCCTAGGGAGGGAGTTCCAAAGTCTAGGGGCAGCCACTGAAAAGGCCCTCCCTCGTGTTTCTACTGCCCATACCTGTGTAGGTGGGCCCCTTCTGTGGATCTTAGAGTATGCACAGACCCGCATGGGGAGAAAGGATCTGTCATATAGCCTAACCTAAGCTGTCATCCTTGTGGCTCTAAGGCAACAGTGGCCGGATATGGCTCCTGTGCCCCTTTTATTTGTCTCTTACTCTTGCTACTCTTGTAGCCTTTGCCGAATGTGTTGCTTTTCTGCTGAAATTTAGTGACTCCTGAATTGCTGTTGAAGGCAAACAGCGTGGTAAGCATGCACTTTGTTTTTAAGGGGAACCAGTGTTGTGTGGCCTCTTCTCTGTGCTCCGTGCTCCCTGTATGCTTAGTTTTGAAAGGACATGTTTCACTTTGTGTGCCACTGCTATACCGCCAAATTTAGCAATGTGGTGGCTATGATTGTAGATTGCTCCCTTGGGGTTTCCTCTCCATTGACGCCCCCTTGTCGTGGGAGAGAGGCTTGCGTACCCTAATGATGTTTTGAGCTATGCTGGCGGTGGCATAATAGCCACCGGTAGGGTCTCCCATGCCAGACAGGTCAAAACCAAAGGGTCTGACAAAGAGTGTCAAAGGGCAGGATGGGCTCTCTAGCCTTATGGCAACCGTCCTAGGAGAAGGAAAACTCTGATCCCAAACCTGGGCAGATGGTGCTCGTCGAACCCTGTAAGGTCAACCATCTAAGAGAAGGAAACTCTAATCAAATCTACAACCCAAGGACCTCACTGCTACCATCCATGCTTGCAAGGCCAACAGATGAACCTTTGGTTTAAAGGGTGAGGCCAGTTCTGTGCACGCTGCGCTCCACCAGAAAAATCCATTGCGCAGGCTCGAAGGACAAATCCAATTCCAAAACACGAGGGCCAGCATGGTCAAGTCAGATATGGCAATGCTCTTTCAGAGCCCTTCCTAATAATTAATGGAGTGAAGCAAGGTTGTGTTCTTGTTCCAACTTTATTTACAATCTTCTTCAGCATGATGCTCCAAAGGGCAACGGCAGAGCTTGAAGAAGAAGACGGCATCTATATATGTTACCATACTGATGGCAGCTTGTTTAACTTAAGCTGGCTGAGGGCTCGCACTAAGACTCTAAACTATCTAGTCCGTGAGCTGCTCTTCGCTGATGATGCTGCCCTTGTTGCCCACACAGAAGCAGCTCTGCAGTGCCTAACAGCAGAGCTGTTTGGGCTAGAAGTCAACCTGAAGAAAACAGAAGTTCTTTACCAGCCTGCACCACAGGATGAACACCATCATCCCCACATTGCCATCGGCAACTCTGTGCTTAAGTCCGTTCAGCAGTTCACCTACCAGGAAAGCATCATCTCCTCAGATGCCAAGATTGACAAAGAGATCGATCACAGATTAGCATAGGCATATAGCGCATTTGGAAGACTTTACAAAAGAGTCTGGAGTAATAAACACCTGAGGCGAAGCACAAAAATCAGTGTGTATAGAGCCATTGTATTATTCTCCTTTACGGGTCTGAAACATGGGTCACCTATTGCCACCATTTACGACTCCTCAAACGCTTTCATCAGCGCTGTTTACGCACAACCCTAAATATACACTGGACTGACTATGTGACGAATGTTGCTGTCCTTGAGCAAGCAGGGATCACCAGCATTGAGGCCATGATATTGAGAACACAGCTGCGCTGGGCAGGGCACGTTTCTAGGATGGAGGACCATCGCCTCCCCAAAATAGTACTCTACGGGGAACTTGCCACGGGTCAGCATAAGAGGGGCGCTCCAAAAAAAGCGATACAAGGACTCCCTCAAACAACATCTCAGGTTCAGCCAAATTGATCCCCAACATTGGTCCGCCCTGGCCTCACATCGGGAATCATGGAGACGCACTATCCACAATGGTGCAACCTTATTTGAGAACTCACACCACACAAGTCTTGAAGAAAAACGACAACGCAGAAAGAATCACAACCCGGAAACATCACCCAAGGAGACCATCTGCTGTGCTTTCTGCAACCGGACTTGTTTATCTCAGATTGGCCTTTTTAGTCATCAGCGCGCTTGCAGAAAGCGTGGGATGAGTCCTTCCTGAATCTTCGTTTGCGAAGAAAAGCCAGAGAGCTCCCTTGGGGAGTGGGGTTTCCTCTGGAGAACCATAACTGTTGTATACTTGGTAGGGAGGCAGATTCTTCATATTCATATATGTATATAGATAGATCGATACACCAAGGTGGAATAAGGAGTAATATATAAATATTTCAATCTATCTATCACCCTTATTCCGCCTTGGTGCATCTGTTCACCCAGGGTAATACACAGATAAAAGCGTTTCACATATTCATTTTTTAAAAATTAAAGTCATTCCTTAAAAAAAAAAGCCACAAAGGGTTGAAATTGCAAAGAGAGGCACTTCTGATTTGAAGAACTGACGGCTCTACCACTTGCCCACTTTGTTTTTTTAGATCCTCTGAGGATAAGTATTCCCTGTCACTGCCACACATTTCCCAACTTCTCCCACCAAGGTTATTCCTCTCTCTCATTCCCTTTTTCCTTCTCCTTCTCATTAATGCTTACTGTTCTTTCAGGTCAAAAATCTCTGTCTAGAAGGTGACTCTGTTTTTCCACTGGCAGAAAAGGCTCCGTTGGCCACCCAACCAAGTCCCCAGTGGAGGGAGGTGATGAATGATGAGGACAGAGGTGCCACTTTGCAGGGTAAGGTTTAACTCCGTAAAAGTGTGTTTGTTTCCTGGTTGTACTTGTATCCCAGCTCTCCTCATAGCTTTCTATATGAATGTTTTCCTTGCAGCTATAGCAAATTATTGTTACTTCTATTAAGCAGAGTGAAGCATAGCCCCAGTGCAATATGAGCTTGTGGTATAAAACTAGATAGAAATATGCAGGATGCTCTGGTAAGATTAAAAAACAAAACTTACATTTATTGTGGCAGAGAATACATCTAAGGTAGGAAAATAGATAGGTAAAAGAAAGTTTATTTTTGAATTCATTTCTTATTTTTTAAATCATCAGGTTTATTTGTCTGTGGGACAACATCCATTACAAAATATTACAAAAACACACCAGAAAAGTATCTACAAAATACAAGGAATATACAGGAATAAAATCTTATTTATTTATTTCATTTGTATGCTGCTTTTCTACCTGGACAGGACCCATGGCGGCAGCTTCCATAAAACAAATTTAAAATACAATATATACAATGAAAATATTATAAAATCATTATAAAACAGATTAATAACTAAAACATACAAAGTTACCTAACTTTGGTAGAAGAGTCCCTAAAAGCTAAGTCTTAAGTATGCATGTAAGGCATCCTGAGTCTGAGTAGCTTCATCATGGTATTCCCTTCTCAGGCAAAGAGTTGTAAAATACTAATACTTCTTAGAGGAAGCAGGGAAGTGATCCCTACATTCAAGTAAAAAGTAAAAGCCATCAGTACATAGAGCAATGAGACAGAGAGATGAATCAAAAGGGTAGGCATGCAATTCTAGAGTTTCCTTCTGTCCTCAACTACACTAAACAAGCATTGATGCTTCTTCACTTCCAACAGCAACAACCGGTTGAAATGGGTCAGGGTGAAAGAGTCGTCCAAGGTGCCCTGGTGAGTTTCATAGCTCAGTGGGAACTGGAATCTGGGTTTCGCATCCTTAGTTCAACAATGTAATCACTACACCTTACAGTCTTACAATGAATTTCTAAGGATCTTACTGGGGGGGGGGCTGAATCCTACCATCTTCAGGAGGACAATTCCACTTCCTAGGAATGGTTTTTGGGATTGTAATCTTAATATCTGAGAGAAGGTTATGAGACAGTCTTCTGCTTTCATCTCTCATTCAGGGGCTGAAAGGATGATGGCAACAAGTACAAAATCATCTCTTCTTCATTGTCATAGAGAGGAAGCAGATCAGGTAAAAAAAGAACCACTGGGAAGACACCAAGGGAATAGCTTGGATGACTTTATTCCCTGCTGAGATCTCAAGGGTGGGAGTTGAGTGAGAAGTATAGTTTTTGTTCATTTTTGTTGAAAAAATAATAAAAGGCTAATTTTCTTCATATTGGGGGTGGAAAGATGTTGAAAAAGGGGGAAAAACCAATAGTGATCGACTCACTCATCCAGGGCCTGGACTTTGAGTGTGGAAGTCTGAACTATCTGTATTTTAATCCCTGGGCATTTTCCACATTACTCCTGAATTGGAGTTATCACAATTTTTCTGTATATTTTTTTTAATATAAGAAAGAGTGCAATTCATAAATATTCTCTTTCATTCTCCTTGGGCCTGAACAAATCTCTCCTCCTATTTGCTTCAGACAAAGGGAGGGGCATCAGAAGGGCCCTACTGGGACAGAGCAAAACTTCATCTAATCCAGCATCCTGGTTCCCACAGTGGCCAGTTGGGTGTCTATAGGAAGCCAACAAGGTCTTTCCTGCTGTTGTGTCTCACAGCTTTTATTTAGGGGGATGTTGCCTCTGTGCCTAGAGCTGGCAAGTTGCCATAACTGGCTGTGGAGCCACTGCAGGGTTAAACATTTTAAAGCTGTAGTGAAGACCAGCCATCATAAGTAGCCTTCTGGATTTTGGTGTGAGATAATCTTGAGGTCAGTTGTGATGAGGAAATGCTTTCTTTTTCTTGTTCTCCCAGGAGCCCATGACCTTTGAAGAGGTGGCTGTCTCTTTCTCTGAGGAGGAGTGGGACCTGCTGGATCCTGACCAGAGAGCCCTGCACAGGGAGGTCATGGAGGAGACGTGTGGGATCATGGTTTCTGTTGGTGAGGCTCCCTCTTCCCTTTGCACTGGGGAGTTTCTGTTTACAAACTCAATAACAACAATAATAATCAGAATGTTATCAGGATTAAGGGATGGCAGCTACAGTAGTATGAAAGAACTGTAACTTTGTGGTATGCAAGAGGATGTAGTGTGAGGGGAGTTTAGGGACTTGTGTGCCTTTGGCCCAATGAGGAGACAAGATGGAAGAAATAGTTCCTCAACACCTGGAGAGCAAAGTGAGGCTGTTTTTTAGGACAGTGCAGTCCACAAGCCATCGGATTCTGGTTAGTTTCCAGGGGCTGGCGAAAAGGAATAGTTATATTCCATGGGCAGAAATAAGGTACTGGTCCCTGACACACTAGGCCAAAATTTATTGGTTGCGCCACATCATATATCCAATATGCACTGCTTTAGGAGGCTATCTGATGTTGGAGGAGGAATGTGAAGTTGAAGGCTTTCACGGCTGGCATCCATAGATTTTCCTTGGGTTTTTTCCGGACTGTGAGGCCGTGTTGTGGAAGAGTTTACTTCTGACATTTCGGCTGCATCTGTGGCTTGCATCTTCAGAGAATGGTTGGGTAGGAGTGTGTGTGTGGGGGGGGGGGTTATATACTGTGAACCCCTGTTGGGGAGCATATGTAAATTTCTGTATTTGAACAGTTAGTTTCTGGGTGGAGATATGCAAGGAGGATTAGTGTTTGGCTAATGGTTGGTTGATGGTCCATTATCTGCTGGAAATCCCCCTGTCCCTGAGTGGAATTCATTTGCAAGTGTTGAGTTTTGATTCTATTGTTTTTCAAAACTGGAAGCCAGATTTTGTTTACTTTTAGGGTTTCTTCTTTCCTGTTGAAGTTGTCCAGGTGTTTGTGAATTTCAATAGCTTCTCTGTGCATTCTCACATGATAGTTATTGGCCTGGTCCAGAATTTGTGTTTTTAAATAACATTTTGTGTCCAAGTTGGTTTATAACATGTTCTGCTACTTCTGATTTTTCTGGCTGGCCCAGTCTGCAGTGTCTCTCATGTTCCTTGATTCGTGTTTGCACACTGTGTTTCGTGGTCCCTATGTAAACTTGTTCACAGCTGCATGGTATGCGGTAAACTCCTGCAGCTGTGAGAGGGTCTCTTTTGTCCTTCGCTGAGCGTAGCATTTATTGGATTTTTCTGGTTGGTCTATAGATTGTTTGGAGGTTGTGTTTCCTCATCAGTTTCCCTATTCTGTCTGTGACTCCTTTGATGCATGGTAAAAATACCTTCCCTTTGGGTGGCTGTTTTTCTTCTTCATTCCTGTGTTTTTTTCTGGGTCTGGCTGCTCTTGTGATGTCTGATCTGGAGTTACCAAGCCTGTAGGGCCCAGTTCAGGTGCTTCAATTCATCCTCCAGGTAGTGGAGGTACCAAAAACATTGGTAGACCGCGCAAAAAGGATCTGCGAACCCCACTATCTTGAGAACGAACTCCTTAAATCTAAAAATTTCCGTTTCCCTAGTCCCTAAAAAAGACCCCATCCCCATGGTCACAAGGCACCTACACCAGCAGCAGATAGGGCCTTTGTACCTTAAATCTGGGGTCCCATCCTCCCTGGCCAAGTGGAACCAAGCATGCAAAAGGGTCTGTTTCTAAATGTTGCAAAGCTCACAGCTGGATTATCTATACTCCAGCCATCTTCTGCAGTACAGCAGATAGTCAGGGCCAGAAGAAATGGGCGAGACAAAAAAAAATAGTTTGGGCTTTCCTTCCTACCCTTAACAACCAGTAGATATCCTTCACTCTTTTAATCTGAAGGTTGCTGTATTCTAGTTCCTTATATCTAGGCAGCCAAATCAGAGCTTTGAAGAGTTCCTTGTTTTTAGTGCAGAAGCTAACAAACAACAGTCATCAGTCCTCATGGTTACACAACAGTATGGCCTGGTCTGTTCCTACTGTTGAAATGCCTGGTTTAAGTGGCCTGGTTGTAGCCCATCCAAAGCCAGCTGCAAGTATTTGGACAGAACCTCACGGCTTCCTCCTCTTGAGGTGCTGTTTTCCTTCTGAGTAGCTTGGTGTGTGCCATGTAGTGTTAGACACACCACAGCTAAACTTGGGTTTTAATTTTTAAAAATGACTGGTTTTAAAAATCAAGTAAAGTTGTGTTGTTTGTGGCATTGAGGTTTCTTGGTCATGGAGCTTTGGTGGAGACAGGAAGACACACACGACATTTTTATTAATATAAACTAGTTAAAATACCTAGCATGGCGAAGGGGCATTTACAAACTTAGAAAGTTTTACTATCCCATTCCCTTCATACTACCTTGTCACCTCAGTATTCTTAAAACCTATACAAGATTCACCGGTGTTAATAAGACTTTTTTTCCTCTTGATGACTTTTCCATTTCCCTCAGACCTCTGTCTGCTCCCTCATCAAAACCCTTTTTTTCCTTTCTAGTCTCCTTCCTTCTTCCCCCTGCACTCATTTTGTCTTCTTCACTCCTCCCTACACCATTATGCTTGAAAAGCCTCTCCTGCTGGCATATTATCAACTTCTAGTTCCCTCTCCTCACCTGGCTATGGAGTTATGATATGTGAAGCAGTGATTGAAGGGACTGGGACCACACAATTAAATTTAAAAAGTATTATTTCTTATAATAAAGAAAGAATAAAGGATGTGCAGTAATGCAGTGAAAAATGTGTAAATAAATCAGTATGGAATGAATATGTAGTCAGTACTCTTAGCTACCTATAGTTTTATTAACTGGAATTTTGGGTGGTGCAAGTGATATATGATGGGGGAAAAATATTTGAGCATAATTTGTAGTAAATGAAGTCCTTAGCCACAAGAAAGGAAAAGAAACAAACACTTTCCCAGTGAAAGAGGTGTAATTCCCCTACCTCTGTCTCTTTATGGAGGGGCTGATGGTTCTTTGCCGTTTTGTCACCTGGTTTCTCAAGGCTGCAAACAGAAGTGTTGTCTAATAGGCAAATCAATATCGGCATTCCCCTTAAGCTTTGGGCTTTCAGAAAATTTATATTAGAGAAGAATAAACATGTGGTTTTGTCATTCCTTTTATATATTTACTACACTTAACAATTAGCTTATGCAATTAACTCCTTGTTGGGGTTCATCATATCACATAGGCAGTTTTGATCTGGGTGCAATTCTCTTTCATAGACATGACATAGTCCGAGTATTTATTTCCACATAAGGGACATTTCAAAGATAAGAATCATCATTGTACACAGAATTTGGCTATGCATCACATATTTCGTCTGTTGAAGAATTCCTTTCTCCTACACAGGGTTAACATGCATTTCAGCAAAATCTTTGGGGTGATGAGGCTCTATTTCATACATTTTCCTGCAAAGCTTTGTTAAGGTTCTTGGAAAAATCCACAATAGTGCTCTACCCTTCTGTGGATCACGCCTCCCTGTTTCCCCCCCCCCAAGCTTCCACTGCCAAATGCTGAGCTAATTTCTGACATGGAGCAGAGGGCAGAGCTGCAGGTCATAGATCTGCAGGACTTGGAACTACACTGGATTGCTCTTTGGATAAGCTGTTAGGGTACAGCAGGATGGAAGTTGGGGTGGGAGCGTTTTTGAGGGATGAGATTTTATTCTTCATATATGATGCAGACTAAAATCCCTTCACCTGGAGACTGAAAGGTCTTATAAACAGAAAGAAAGGTATATAGTACCTCCCCTTCCTCCCAAACCCCCAGGATTGTTTTCTTTTTAGGATCCTTTTCATGTAGTCCCTTAGATTCCTTTTCTCTCACATTTGGGAATCATTCTTTTTCTTTTTCATCTTCCCAACAGATATCCAGAGGAAAAGAAATGTTTGTGCCCAGTACAGGAAGTGTTTTGGGGACAAATTGGATCTTAGCATACATGAGCAAGCCGGCACAGGAGAGGAAAGTAGTGTGAGGGACAAGCCCTACAAATGCCCCATTTGTGGTGAATGTTTTTCTGGGAAAGAGAATTCATACCTTCTCAGTCATCAAAAAGTCTACACTGGAGAGAAACTATACAAATGTCAAGCATGTGCCAAATATTTGGCCTCCAGGGTTTCCCTAGCAAACCACCAGCATCTCCACACAGGAGAGAAAGCCCATAAATGCCAGGTGTGTGGGAAAGGTTTTACTTGTAATTCTTCTCTGCTGTGTCATCTGACCCTACACACTAATGAGAAACCATACAAATGCCAGGATTGTGGGGAAAGTTTTAATTCCAATTCATCCCTTCAGAGTCATTGGGGACTACATACAGGAGGAAAACCATATAAATGTCAGGAGTGTGGAAAAGAGTTTCATTGCAATTCATCTCTGCTGAGTCATCAGAGACTGCACACAGGAGGGAAACCATACAAGTGCCAGGAATGTGGGAAATGTTTTCGTTGCAGTTCACACCTTATCAGTCACCTAAGACTACACACAGGAGAAAAACCATACAAATGCCAGGAGTGTGGGAAATGTTTTACTGAAAATTCAGCCCTTGTGGTCCACCAGAGAGTGCACACAGGAGAGAAACCATACAAATGCCCAGTATGTGGCAAATGTTTGGCCTCCAGAGTTTCCCTAGCAAACCACCAGCATGTCCACACAGGAGAGAAACCCCATAAATGCTTGGAGTGCGGGAAAAGTTTTACACATAATTCGTCCCTGCTGCGCCATCGGAGCCTACACACTGAAGAGAAACCATACAAATGCCAGGATTGTGGGAAAAGTTTTTATTCCAGTTCATCCCTTCAGAGTCATTGGAGACTACATACAGGGGAGAAACCATACAGATGTCAGGAGTGTGGAAAAGAGTTTCATTGCAATTCATCTCTGCTGAGTCATCAGAGACTACACACAGGAGTGAAACCATACAAGTGCCAGGAATGTGGGAAAGGTTTTCGTTCCAGTTCACACCTTCTCATTCATCTGAGACTACACACGGGAGAGAAACCATACAAATGCCAGGAGTGTGGAAAATTTTTTACTCAAAATTCAGCCCTTCTCGTCCACCAGAGAGTCCACACGGGAGAGAAACCATACAAATGCCAGGAATGTGGGAAATGTTTTCGTCGTAGTTCACACCTTATCAGTCATCTGATAATACACACAGGAGAGAAACCATACAAATGCCAGGCATGTGGGAAATGTTTTACTCGCAAGGCAAGGCTTGTGATGCACCAGAAATTCCATACAGGAGAGACACCATACGAATGTCAGGAATGTGGGAAACTTTTTACTTGCAATTCATCCCTTCTGAGTCATCTGAGACGACACACAGGAGAAAAACCATACAAATGCCAGGAATGTGGAGAAGGTTTTACTTGCAATAAATCCCTTCTCACTCATCTGACACTACATACAAGAGACAAAGTATACAAATGTAAAGATTGCGGGAAATATTTTTCTCAGAATTCATCTCTTCTGCGTCACAAGAGAGTCCACACAGGAGAGAAACCATACAAATGTAAGGATTGTGGGAAATGTTTTTCTCAGAATTCATCTCTTCTGTGTCACAAGAGAGTCCACACAGGGGAGAAACCATACAAATGTCAAGAGTGTGGGAAAAGCTTTAACTGGAGTTCCTCCCTTTGTAAGCATCAGAAACTCCACACAAAAGAGTGACCAGAGTCTACACCGAAGAGAAACTACTTGAGTGCCAAAATTGTTTGTTTGTTGCAGGTGGAGGGCCTTCCAAACCCTTGGTTATCTGCACTCTGCTCCAAACAGGCAGGACTATGCAAATTATACAACAACATCTATCCCACGTGGAGGAATATGTTGTTCTGACAAAGTCTGTAGAGCTCCAGTTGGCAGAAAGTTTCCTTCTGAGTCAGACTGAGGAAAAGAAAAGGGAGAGCAGTAGGTGACAAACTTTTACTGTGGTGCTCTAAAGCACAGATGAGGAGAATATAACCCCCATGCTTCTTTTTTCTAGTCCCATAGTACAGTTGCCCCTCCACATTCGTAACTTTCACATTCGCAGTTTCAGTTATTTGCTGAAAGCCTCCCACCCCCCGCTCTCCACCCCTGTCCCTTCCCAAGGAAGCGAGGGACTTCTAATGAAGCCCATCGCTGCCTTGGGAAGGGGGGGTGGAAAGCTCCCTCACACCCGCTCTCCACCCCAGTCCCTTCCCAAGGCAGCGACGGACTTCTCATGAAGTCCGTCGCTGCCTTGGGAAGGGGGGGTGGAAAGGCTCCCTCCTGCCCACTCATTTCTTATTCACAGTTTTTTCACATTTGCGGGGGTTGTCTGCCCCTAACCCCCATGAATGTGAAGGGATGACTCTATCTGTCCAGGTTTTGCTCTTCTCCTGAAACTTGGTGCTCCTCGTAGTACATTTGAGAGGAGGGGGCATGGTGAGACTGCATGTTTTGAAGTAGAACGACAGTCCTAGAAGCCTCTTGATTCACAATTCTACTTTGAAACAAGCTGTGTACTCCCCATGTGTTTAGTTTTCAAAGGAACTTCTTCATTTTATTGCTATATGCAGCAGTCAACCAAATTCAACAAGGCAATTGACTCTTCCAGATGGTGCCCACCCCAACTCTTAAGAGGTTAAAAATATGAGCAAGGGCATCCTAAACATTCTTTCTATCTATTTATTTTCTAGGTCCCTTGAGGTGATATGGATAGATCAACATTTAATAATAATAATAATAATAATAATAATACATTTTTATTTCTTACCCGTCTTTCCCCAAGGTTCAAGGCAGAGTACAATACATAACATAAAATCATTAAAACACACAGGTAAAAAACACATAGGATTAAAACAAACATTACATTGAAATCATCCATACAAAATTCATAGATTAAAATCAACTGGGTAGGCCTGCTAAAAGAGGTCATTAGTAATCTTTCAAATTCCAACAGCCTGATCAGCTGTCAAATCTCTTTCAGCAGGTCATTCCACAGTCTGGGGGTGGCTGACAGTTGCCAGTCTAGACCTGGCTGATTGAAGTAAATGTTTCCCAGAGGACTTGAGTGTATGGGGTGGATTGTACGGGAGGAGGCAGTCCTAAAGGTAACCTGGATCCAAACCATGTGGGGCTTTAAAGGTAATTACCAATACTTTGTACTTTGCTCAGAAACTAATTGGCAGCCAGTAGAGTGATTTTAATATTAGTGTAATATGCTTACTCCTGGATGTACCTGTAACCTATCTGGCTGCCATATTTTGAACTAACTGGAGTTACCAAATTTGGTACAGAGGTAGCCCAATGTACAGCACATTGCTTTGAATTTACCAGCATGTGCACTACTATCTTTAGGTCTTCTAAATCTAGGAAGGGGCACAGCTGGCATTTTAAAAACATTTAATCACTAAAAATGTATAAAACAACTTCTTTGAAACTAGTTTAAAAGCTACCCACAGGTAAAGCAGCCAGAGCAGCCACCCCTGTTTTAAGACGTGAAGGCTCTACCCCTTGCTCATCTTTTTCTTGAGATACTACAAGGATAGAGATCTCCACCCTATGTCCCAGCCTCACCCACTCAAGTTTTTGCTTTTGCCATTTCTGTTTCTTCTCATTCCATGTCTTTAGTCCTTACTGCTCTTTCAGGTCCAAAACCTTCCTGTGGATGTTCTGTCTGTACATTTCAGTAGGGTTTTTTGGATTTAGGATGGGCATGTTGGAGACCTCAGGATATGTAAGTAAAACCTCCACTTTTGTGAGTGGCTTGGAGTAATTTTGGGGCATTTTGGACTTGATTCATTCATGAGCTTGGAGGCCCAGATGTCTGTGGTCTCTAGAGTGCATTTCCACAGTTAAAGCCCATTCTGCACCCATTTACAGAAATGTCTGATCTTTCTAGGGTGGCACATGCCATAGTTACATCCGGTTTAGAATTCTGTAACATGCTTTATATGGGGCTGGCTTTCCCAAGTGCTCCAAAACATCAGTTGGGCCAAGGAGCTGCAACCAGTTTGTTAACTGGGGTTGGCAATGGGGAACTACAGAGAGCATACAACTCTCTCCTTCCAAAAGCCCCAGTGGCAGTTCTGTGAAAACTTCTCCTGCTGATATAACACAAATGTTCCATAATTTTTACTCAACGCTCCATTCATCCGAATTACCCCCAGACATTAGCAAGACCAATTTCATCCAATCCCTCAATTTGACAAAAAACATTTTTGACAAAACTATCAGAACATTCTTCCCTGTTGGATAAACCAATCCAGCTGGAGGACATAAAACAAGCGCTCTCTGAATTGCCACTGCAAAAATCTCCTGGCTCAGACAGATATTCCAGAGAATTCTACAAACTGCTCTTTGACCAATTGACTCGTTACCTCTTCACATTATTTAATGATATTTTGGCTACTGGAAAAGCCCTGAGACTTGGTACAGGACTAGAATAATTCCTATCCCCAAAACTACTGAGGATCACCCAGAACCCAAATCCTTCTGTCCCATAGCCCTTCTCAATCAGGATGCAAAAATATTTACTTCCATCATGGTCTCCCACATTAATACTTTTATTCTGCAGTACATCAACCTGGATCAAGTTGGCTTCATGCCAGGTGACTGGTTGCAGAGTTCTTAATGTTCTATATCACTCTGACTGTTTGAAGACCCCCGACAATGTTCCTGTCTTTGGATGCCCTAAAGGCTTTCGATAGGCTGGAATGACCGTACCTATTTGCAGTCCTAAAAGAAATGCAGTGTGGTCCCAGATTCATTGCCGTTCTACATGACATTTATACCTACTCAACCACTACGGCATTTTCCAATGACATTGAATCACACCCATTTCGATTGTCTCGGGGTACCCAACAAGAATGTCCACTGTCCCCCTTATAACAGAACCCCTGGCAAATCTTATCAGAAACAATTGTAACATCATGGAATTGACCATCAACCAGCACCAGTATCAAGTTTCTCTTTATGCAGACAATATCCTGGTCTCACTCACAAACCCGGCATCCTCATTCCCGTTGCTGAAATTGACAACTTATGAGTTTTGGGGAATACTCAGGTTTCCAGATTAACTTTACTAAAACCACCATGCTCTGCCTCAATGCCTCTCCACATCAACAGTCCCACTGGGAATCACTCACTGGTTTACAATCCAGCCCATCTGGCTTCTCCTACCTTGGCATCATAATTATCAAAGACATTCCCCAGCTTGTTCCCGCAAATTAAAAGCCTGGTGCACTCTTCAATTATCACTTCTTGGTCAGATCGCCCTTGTTAAAATGTTTCTTACCCCTCCCCTCTTTTTTTCTCTTCCAGACTGCACCCTTGGCTCCCTCCCCTTTGATTCAAAAAATGGCAACCGATAATTAACCGTTTCATCTTTGACACATTTTCCAAAATCCATCTGCTATACTAACTCCAACTATGGAGGTGTTGCTATCGCAAATGTCTCACTATATTTTCAAGCTTTCCAGTTGAGCCATTCTGCCCAAATACTTAGCGAAAATCATTCTACATGCTGGACCAACATGGAAATATCCACTCCACCCTACTGAGCTTACCTGTCTTTACTCTCATGCCACCCATCATAAAATTAAAAACATATCCCACCCATTTTTAGCCACCTATTTAACCATATAGCAGAAATGGATTCAGCTTTTTGCCCCAGATCCCACCCCATACGACCCTTTCTCTTACATCCTGTCTTTTACTCAATATATACATTTCCCCAATACAAACTTTGGAAACAGCTAAGGCTCTATCGTGTCCAAGCCCTTTTTTACTGGAGGGAAACCTAAGTCCAAACAAGACATAACTTCTGTCTTCTCTACAATACATCTGGACTATTTCTAACTCTTTCAAGTCACTTCCTTCCTATACTGTTTGGTCACACTATGCAAACCCCCCTGCCCCCTTATCTTCTATGAAAACCTCTGCATAACATCTAACAATTGGGAAAGGGGCTTCACTGTTATCATTTACAAACTTCTAATTGAGCATGAATACGGGAGAGGACATCTGATGCACTCAGTTTGGCAGACTAACTTACACATCACAATCCCTGAGATCGACTGGGACTGCCTGTGGTCTTCTCCCCCATACAAATCCCAATCAGTGGCCACTAAGGAAGGCACCATAAAATTATTGAATAAGTGATACTTGACCCCTGTGCAACTTTCTAGGATACTTAGGAATATGTCGCCATTATGTTGGAAGGGATGTAATCTAAGGGGCTCGTATTTACATATGTGGGTGGAATGTCCAAAAGTTAACATTTTTTGGAATGATGTATTAGGTTATATTTCCTCTATCACCCAACAACACATTAATTTCTGCCTGGTCCTTTTATTATTATCGATCTACCTTAATGATAGCGAAAACTTAAAGTATAGAAAACTCATTGTGTTTCTTCTTGCTGCTGCCAGAAATGAAATAGCTAAACACTGGAAAACTGGGCTATTCTTGATAGAGGGATGGTGGGAAAAATTTTGGTCTACCTGGTTGTCAGAAAAACTGTCACACTCTATTAAAATTTGTAATGTACACACAAGGACAACTGTTTTCTTTGAAGATTTGTTTATTTTAATAACTATGTGACCAACAATGGACAACATTGCTAACCGCTCAAATCTCAGCAACCCCTCTGGAAAGATGTTTTCCACTCTGCAGATCAACCTGAGATGACCTCTTCTTCTACAGTATCTGAAACCTTCTGACTGTATCTGTGTGTGGGACATATGAAACCAGTTACACGTGTCAATGATTGAATGACCCTATCCTCCCCTGTTTTATTGTTACCCCTGTTCTCTAGTTCCGTTTTTGTACACTTGTATTTGTCAAACTATAACTCAAATAAACTACAATTATTATTATTTTTTAAAGGCCCAGTGGCTGCTGGTTTGTTTCTGGGCAGAAATCAATGAATCTGCTTCAGCCACAAAAATCTAGACTGTCTACAACCTCCCAGAGGGCCTTTTCGGTAATCGCCCCCAATTTATGGAATGGCCTGCCAAATGAGATCCGTCAGTTGACAAGCTTGAGTAGCTTTTAAAAAGCACTAAAGACGGATCTCTTTCGCCAGCCTTTCCTGATTAGATCCCGGCCTCAGGATCTCAGTCTCCTGGCTTTTTAAAATTATGTATATATTTGTTTTCAATGTGTTTTTAGTTAGAAGGTTTTAATTTTATAGTGTTTAATGTCTTTTTGTGGGGGTGGGTGGTGTTTTTAGTCATTATTATAATGTTTTAATTGTTGGAAGCCGCCCCGATTTTTTTTAGCAGAGGGGTGGGGTATAAATAAATATTATTATTATTATTTTATTATTATTATTATTATTGGTTATGACCCGTAAAGTTTTATGTGGCTCAAGACTAGGGTATCTGGACTGTCTCTTCCTATAAGAGACCACCTGTTTCCAGCTCATTAACAGCCTGGCTGCAAGTCTTTGGGCCAAGGGAAGTTTCAGAGCTCTTGTCAAAGTAAAAAGTGAGCCCCTTGGGTTTGGTGGGAGGAGAGGAGAGGACCCAGAAAAAGGGTGGTGAGTGACATGGCTGTGGAGGAGACAGTGGCCCTGTTGTTGTTGTTCCCCCCTATGAGTGGGTGGGAAGTGGGTGGTTCTCCCTGAGACTCAGCAACAATGTTAGTGGCTGGGGATGCTGGGAGCTGCAGCCCAACAACATTGGGACCCCCCCCCCATGAGCCCCGCCTTGACATGCCTGTTTCACACACATTGGAAACTGCTTAATGCAGTGTACATGTGTAAATTGCTATTGCTTAAAATAATTTGTGGGCCGCTCTGATAGCCTTGTGGCTGAAGAGCGGGGTATAAATTTTATATATATATATATATATATATATATATATATATATACCACTTAAAGCATGTTACAATATTCTAAACAGGATGTAACAAGCATTTGCCACCCTGGCCAGATTATACATTTCCATGAACAGATGCTACCAGAGACACCTGAGCTTCCAAGCTCAGGACTGAATCCTGGAATTAACTGTGAGCTTGCATCTTCAGAGGGAGTGTAACCCCACACACAGAGACCAGCTGAATCTTTGTTCTGATCTGCCTTTCAACTAACCAGGAGTACCTCTGTCTTCTCTGGATGAAGCTTCAATTTCTTTGCTCTCATCCAGTCCTTTATTGACAACAGACACTGGTTTAGAGCAGCAACAGCCTCTTTGGAGACATGTGAAAAGGAGAGAGAGAGTTGGGAATCTGCTAGGAATACCTTCTGCGCTTCCACCTCCGAGTTTAGCTGATATGTCAGGTAAAGGCTTTTTCTATAGAGGTCTTACAACAGTCTTCTTCAGGCAAGTTGGGACCTTGCCTCACTGTAAGTATTTTGAGCATGAAACCTCTTCTTTGTTGTCTAGCTGAAGAACCAGACAACACACCCAGCTGTATATTTGTTCAAATAAAGGCCAGATGCATAAAAGCAAAGAGAGAAAAGAAGTCAAGCCCTTGGTATTGGGCAAGGATTACATTTAAAGTGTGCTTTGACTGTTGGACTAGGGCAGGGGTTCAAATCCCCGCTCAGTGGTAGAAACCTGCTGCTTGGATTTGAGGAACCCACAATCTCTAAGCTCCAGAAAAAGGCAATAGCAAAACCCCCTATGAACAAATCTTGCCAAGAAATTCCCATGATAGGTTCGCCTTAGGGTCTCCATAATTTGGAAACAACTTGAAGGCACACAATAACCATTCATTCATTATATTTGCCAACAAAGAATACACTGGATATAGTCCTCCTCTAACAATTTGGAAGAATTCTGGACCAGTTCATTTTGAAAGAACACTACCATTGAGCCCACATCAAACATCTCTTTCCTTTCCTACAGTTGAACAACAAAATAATTATAATTTAGGGTCTCTTTCCGTCCCATCTCTTTCTCTCAGACTAGACATGAATGAAAAAATAATTAATTGTAATTTAACATCTTCTGTGGTATCTAATTGTTGATTCTTATGATTTGTAAAAATGTTTGCTACATGTATGTATATATACATGTAGTACTATGGATGATGGAATCTGTGGATGATGGATACAGAGGGCTGACTGTACATAGTACTACATTCATGTGTGTATGTGTATCCAGTATAAAGTTGTCCCTTTATATCCACGGATTTAAGTATTCAAGGCTTGAAAATATTCTTTAAAAAATAATTATCCAAAAAGCAAACCTTGATTTTGCTATCTTATATAAGGGAAACCATTTTGCTATGCCATTCTCCTTTATGGGTCTGAAACATGGGTCACTTATCGCCACCATTTACGACTCCTCGAACGCTTTCATCAGCGCTGTATACGCACAATCCTAAATATACACTGGACTGACTATGTGACGAATGTTGGTGTCCTTGAACAAGCAGGGATCACCAGCATTGAGGCCATGATATTGAGAACACAGCTGCGCTGGGCAGGGCACGTTTCTAGGATGGAGGACCATCGCCTCCCAAAAATACTACTCTACGGTGAACTCGCCACGGGTCAGCGTAAGAGGGGCACTCCAAAAAAGTGATACAAGGACTCCCTGAAACAACATCTCAGGCTCGGCCAAATTGATCCCCAACAATGGTCCGCCCTGGCCTCACATCGGGAGGCATGGAGACGCACTATCCACAATGCTGCAGCCTTATTTGAGAACTCACGCCGAACAAGTCTTGAAGAAAAACGACAACCCAGAAACATCACCCAAGTACACCTTCTGCTGTGCTTTCTGCAACCGGCCTTGTTTATCTTGGATTGGCCTTTTTTGTCATCTGCGCGCTTGCAGAAAGCGTGGGATGAGTCCTTCCTGAATCTTCGTTTGCGAAGAGAATCCAAAGAGAGAGCATATAATGGGACTTGAGTATTCACGGATTTTGGTATCTACTGGGTCCTGCAACCAAACCCCAGCGAATATGAAGGGACAATGTTCATTTGTGTGTGTGTGTGTGTGTGTGTATAAAATGTAGTCCTCTGTAACTATCATCCGCAGATTCCATCATCCACAGCTTGAAAATATTAAAAAAAAAATCCAAAAAGCAAACCTTGATTTTGCCATTTTATATAAGGGGCAACATTTTACTATGTCATAGTAATCATGGGACTTGAGCACAAACGGATTTTGGTATCCACGAGAATCTTGGAACCAAACCGTAGCGGATACTGAGGGCCCACTGTAAGACTTGAAGTTTGATAAAGCGCAAATAAAACCCGCAAAACTCCTCGGGGCGGAGACCTGCGCTTTTAATACTCTGTGAGGCCCCCGCTTAGGACTCTGCGAAGGAAGGAGGCCAAGAACCCGGCGGCGCTAGGACCCAGGAAAGCCCTTCGAGGCCGCCGCCAGAGCCGGGCAGGGGAGGGAAAAGGAGAAGCAGCCGCGCAGCCGCGGTGGGAGGTTTCTCTCCCTGGGGGCTCGGAGGGGGGGAGGAGCTTCATTCGTTTTGCCAGGAGCCTGGCACGACTTCGGTCGTCAGAGGGGAAGCGGAAGAAGAAGAAATGGTCCCGCGGTGAAAAGGGGCCGAGGGGTGTTGCCACCCTGAAAGGGGCTCGTGGGAAACTCCTACCCTGCATCTCCTTTCCTACGAGAGCTTCGGGAGGCGGAGCACTGGGTTACCCGGGAGGCCCCTGAGCAGGTGAGGGGAGGGGGCCGAAATGGGGAGAACCTATACGGCGGGGAGGGCCGGGGCTCCCTCGAGGGTGTCTGTCCGGAGGGGAAGCTGTAGCGGCTCCGGGAATCCAAGAGGGCCTTCCAGCCGCGGATAGGGAGGGAGGGAGGCTTCGGGGCCCCCATTCAAGGGGGAGGACCCCGCCCCTCTTTCCCCCAGTTCTGCCCAGATGGATGGCGAGGCGCTGCTGAAACCTCCGCGGCCCCCTATGGAGAGAAGACGCCCCCGACTCTCCCTCCCTCCTCCCAGCAAGAGGGAGGGCTGCCCCTCCGCTCCACCTCTGCCACACAACAACGCTTTATGAAGGGATAGGAAACACAACACAAAAGACAGATACCTTCATACACTCCCACTCTTCAAGCCCACTCATGAAATCCTCAAGCTCTCCCCTTGCTGTGGCCACTAGACGTGGGGTCCTTCTAGATGCCCTCAAGGGTCCTGTGCGGGATCTTATGCAACTTCTGTCCCTACTGGACACCCACTGTCTCTTTGTATATATAGCTTTCGCAGAGGGCAAAAGGATATAATACACAGCAACAATGTCTTATTAAGAGATACTAAACATGACAATTCAGATTGATACCTTAATATAGTCCTATTCATCAGCTTAGCTAACACACATTGGAAACTGCTTAGTGCAGTGTAGATATGTAAATTGCTATTGCTTAAAACAAATTGTAAGCTGCTCTGATAGCCTTTGTGGCTGAAGAGCAGGGTATAAATACCTAATTTTAAAATTTTAAATAAATAAAAATCCTAAACCTGACTTTCTTAACCATAATCCTCAATCCGTCACTCCACACCCCACTCTCCCATCCACCCTCCCCAACCCATTCAACAACTACCCAGACCTACTGTCAACCCCCATCCTATACTCAAAGTCCCCTAAAATACTGCACTAATTGCCTCTTCCTCTCTACCTTCTACTCCCTCCCAACAGCTCTCACCTAATTGCTTCCACTACATAGAATACACAAAGTAACATTTTACATCCTCTAAGTACATGACATCCCTCCAGTTTCCAATCTGGCACCTCTAAGGGAAAGCCATGTGGGACCCACACAGTTCTACCCTCCAAGAGAGATGTATGGCTGTGGGAGGAGGTGTTAAGGAGGAACAGGTAGGGGCTGTCACTGCTGACTCGCAGCATTTGCTGCCTGCGGCCTCTTGCTGTGATCAGTACTGGCAGCCAGAGGAGGTTGATTAAACTCTAGTAACAATTTTGATTATTTGGGAAGATGGGGGAAATGCTCTCGGCCCTCTCCCTCTCAACATTCTAGGTTTTATGAATAGTTGATAGATGTGTGAAATTTTAAAAAGCCAAATATTACTCAATTAAGGTTCCTTGAACTGAGTGAAAGTATTAATTTGAATGAATGGTTGGAGATATTTGGTATTTTAAAAGGCTTCTGTAGAATATGGCTGTAACTGCATTACAGTTGTCCCTCTGTATCCACAGATTTGGTATTCATGGATTTAAGTATTCACGACTTGAAAATATTCTTTAAAAAAAATAATCCAAAAAACAAACCTTGATTTTGCCATCTTATATAAGGGACACCATTTTACTATGCCATTGCGTATAATGGGACTTGAGTATTCCCGGATTTTGGTATCCACAGGGTGTCCTGGAACCAAACCCCAGCGAATATGAAGGGACAGCTGTAATTATGAGGAGTCAGTGTGGGCTTTGGATGACTAACAGAGACAGGATGGCTCCATGGAAATCCACAGTGAGGAGGAGAGGATCGTACATCTTCTGCCTGTGAAGTAAATGAAATATTTTGTCTGTCACTCTCAAGGAACCTCCCTGAGAATCTAGTGTGTTAGTTCTCATTTGCCTGCCAGCCTGCTTGTCATTCTGGGATGAGACCTTGTAATTAGTTCGACTCTTCCGCACTACTTCTTCCTTCCCCTTACAGTTTAATATGGGGGAAGCTTTGAGAATAAAGATGGCAGAGCTCAGTGGAAAGCTGAGAGAAGGAAAGTTGGAGGGAGGAATGATTAGGGATAGACCAGCTGGGGGACCAGAATAATGAGGCCTGTTCTTACTGTGAAGGGAAGGAAAAGGGTTGCTTTGTGGCTTCTGGGTGAGTAACCTGCCCTAGTCTCTAGTTTGAATCTTCCTTGAGAGAAGAGACCTGGTCCTACCTTAAGTCTTCCACGTGCCTCTTTCCCTCCCCCAGCAGTAACTATAATAATTCTTAATAATTTATCATATTTTGATGTGACAGAGAAGATGGAGGAGATCCTTTGCAGATCAAAGATGGAAGGAAAAGACTCAGCTGGCCCAGATGCAGGAAGAGGCTCTGATGCCCCCAAGAGTGAGGGGAATGAGAAGTTCTGGGAAAGAACTGTGCTAAAGATCTTGGGGGAGGACATTGTTAGTTCAGATCCACAGCACCAGCACTTCAGGCATCTCTGCTACCAGGAGTCCAAGGGGCCCAGAGAGGTTTGCAACAGACTCCACTTTCTCTGCTGTCAGTGGCTAAAGCCAGAATGTCATACAAAGAATCAGATCCTGGACCTGGTGATCCTGGATCAGTTCCTGACCATCCTGCCTCCGGAGATGGAGAGCTGGGTCAGGGAATGTGGAGCGGAAACGTGTTCCCAGGCTGTGGCCTTGGCAGAAGGTTTCCTCCTGAGCCAGCTGGAGGAAGAGCAGCAGGTAAGAGCATACTGTAATTATTCATTTTATGGATTTCCTACCTTGTCCCTCAAGAGTGGCACTAAAGGCGGCTTACATGTTTAAAAGATTATAATAAAAACTTTAAAAAATCAACATGAAAACTAAATTAAACTATTAACCATATTTAAACACACACTCTAAAAAGATTTTAGACTTCACACAATACCATTCAAAACAAGGTACAGTAGTACTTATGGTTTTTTTTTGTGCCTTCCAGTCATTTCCTATCATGGGGTTTTTGGAGACTGAGAGTGTATGACTCGCCCAGGGTCACCCAGTGGTTTTTCGTTGCTGAGCAGTGATTTAAACAATTGTCTCAAGTGCTGTAGACCAATGTTCAAACCACTACATCACACTGGCTCCTACAGCACTTATACCCTTTTGTTCAAAGCGTTCAGTTTTACAAAGAAATGCCATTACCTACTGAAGGAAGGACAGCAAGGAGGAAGCCATTCTAGCCTCCTTAGGGAGGGACTTCCAAAGTCTAGGAGCATCCACTGAGAAGGCCCTCTCTCATGTTTCCACCAACCATACCTGTGCAGGTGGGGGAACTGAAAAAAGTCCTCCTTCTGTGGCTCTCAGGGTCTGTGCAGACTCATGTGGGGAGATAGGATCTATCAGATAGTCTGGCCTAAACTGTCATCCTGATGGCTCTAAGGTAAAGGGAGCACTGATGGTCCAGTGGTTAAACTGCAGCCACAATGTTGTGACTTCAGTCCTGCAGGACTCTAGGTTGACTGAGCCTTCCATCCTTCCATATGTCAGTAAAATGAGTACCCACCTTGTTGGGGCAATTAGCTAACACATTGTAAACCGCTTAGAGAGTTAGCACTATAAAGCAGTATGGAATTATAAGTGCTATTGCTTTTGCTATAAAGATGGCCAGATATGGCTCCTGTGCCCCTTTTATCTGGCTCTTACTCCTGCTACTCCCATAGCCACTGTTGAATCTGTTGCTCTTTTGCTGAAATTTTGTGCTTCCTGTATTGCTTTTGAAGGCCAGGGGCATGATGAGCATGTTTTGAAGGGGAATCCTATTGGAATCCCACTTCTCTTTTAAAACATACTCCCTGTGTGCTTAGTTTTCCAAGGAAATTTCTTAAGTTTTTGTGCCACTGCCACACCACTAAATGAGGCTGCAGGGTGCTGCCTTGGGAGAGAGGGATTCAAATGGACAATCTGCCTCCCCTCCCCAACTGTTATGCACCTTTGCTCTAAGGGATTAAAATGTGAGGAAAGGTTTTTGTTTTTTTTACATATTTATTTATCACCTCTCACTCCACCCAAGGTGATGTGCAGATGAAAGCATTGCATATATTGATTTAAAATAAACAATTAAAACAATTCCTTTTAAAAAATTTAAACATAGAAACCCCTGGTTTGAAGAACATATGGCTTTACCTCTTTCCCATCTTTTTCATGAGATCCTCTGAGGGTGGCAATTCCATAATACCACCACCACCACCCATTTCTGAGCCTCCCCCACCAAGTTTTTCCTCTCTCTCTCCTTCCCTTTTCCCTCCTCCTTCGCATTCTTGAATCCTTACTGGTTTTTCAGGTCAAAAATCGCTCTGTGGAAGCAGAGTCCAATTTTCCGCTGGCAGAGGAGGCTCCGTTGGACACCTGTCTAAGTCCCCAGTGGACAGAGGTGATGCCTGATGGGGACAGAGGTGCCACCTTGCAGGGTTAGTGTTAACTCAGTGACAGTGAGATTGTGTTTTTTTCCTAGTTGTGCTTATTTCCCATCTCTCCTCATGACTTTCTATCTAAATGTTATCCTTGCAACAACCACCTGTTGAAGTGGGTCAGGGTGAAGGAGAGTGAGTAGTTGAAGGTGAGTTTTATAGCTCAGTGGGAATTGGAATCTCTGTTTCCCATTTCTGAGTTCAACACCCTAACCACTATATCTTACAGTCTTTTACAATGAATTTCTGTGGATCTCACAGGGGTGTAAATCCTACCATCTTCAGGGGGACAATTCCACTTCGTAGGAATGGATTTTATGATTGTAATCTTAATATCTGAGAGAAGGATATGAGACAACCTTCTGGCTTCATCTCTTACTCAGGGGCTGAAATGCTGCTGGCAACAAGTACTCAGTTGTCTCTTCTTCGTTGTGATGGAGTGGAAGCAGATCAGGTAAAATAAAGAATCACTGCGGAGACACCAAGGGAACAGCCTGGGTGACTCTGCCCCCTGCTGGCATCTCAGGGTGCTGGTGGAGAGTTAAGTGACTGTATCATGATAAAGATTGGGTATTTTCTTCATATTTGGGATGGGAAGATGCTAAAAAATTTAAAAGGGGAAAGGTGGAAAATCCAGTCGTGACTGGCACACCTATCCAGGGACCACGGTTTGACTATGGAAGCCTGAACAGTCTGCGTTTGAATCCCTGTCCATTGACTACATTAATACTGAATTACAGTTACTGATGTTTTTCTATGTATTTTTCTTGAATACAAGAGCGCCACTCATAGATGTTCTCTTCCATTCTTCCTGGGCCTGAACAAATGTTTCCTTCTGTTTGCTTCTGGCAAAGTGAAGGGAATCAGTATCCAGTATCCTGGTTCCCACAGCAGCCAGTTGGGTGTCTGTAGAAAGCCATCAAGCTCTCTCTCGCTGTTGTTTCCCACAGTTCTTATTTAGGGGGATACTGCCTCTGTGCCTGGAGCCTGCAACTTGCCATAACTGCTGGGAGCCATTGTCCTCCATTTAGAAGGCTGTGGAGCCACTGCAGGGTTAAACCTTTTAAATCTGTAGTGACAGACCAGCCACCATCAGTAGCCTTCTGGATTTTGTCTTTGGATAATCTTGATGTCAGCTGTGATCAGGAAATGGTTTCTTTTTCACCTAGGATCCCGTGACCTTTGAGGAGGTGGCTGTGTCTTTCTCTGAGGAGGAGTGGGCCCTGCTGGATCCTGACCAGAGAGCCCTGCACAGGGAGGTCATGGAGGAGATGTGTGGGATCATGACTTCTTTTGGTGAGGCTCCTTCTTTCCCTGCCGCTGGGCAGTTTCTGTTTATAAACTCAATAACCACAACAGTAACCAGGATGGAGGATTGGCAGTTACAGTAGTATGAAAGAACTGTAACTGTGTAGTATGCAAGAGACCTCAGTGTGAGGGGAGGCCAGGGAAATGTGTGCCTTTCAAAGTTTTCATGTTTCTCCTCCCTGTGTTAAACAGCCAGGCCAATGAGGAGAAAAGATAGGAGAAATTGTTCCTTAACATCTGGAGGGCCAAAGTGAGGCTGTTTTTAGGAAAGTGCTACAGTAAGGGATTGGTTCTGGAGGGCCCTGTAGATACTGAAAACCGTGGATAATAGCAAATGCCATTGAACATAATGGGACTTCCTGTTTAAAATACCATATAGTTGCCTTGGAGGACCTAGAAAATGGCTAGAGAGGACACATTTTCTAGGAAGACTTTATGGTATGTGTGCTGTTTTGTGTCCGTGGATAATTGAATCAGTGGATGCCTGGGTCCTACAGTGCTGGTTAGTTTCCGGGGGGGGGGGAAGAAATAGTTATATCCCATGGGCAGAAATAAGGCACTGATCCCTGACACACTGTGCCAAAATGATTTGTTATCCTTCATCATATTCTCTGAGATGCAGTGCTTTAGGTGGCTACCTAATGGAGGAGATAGCTAAGGCAGAAAGATGTTGGTGAGTGGGTAGAGAGTAGCTAATTTTATATTTCAAAATGTTGTGAGCTGGCTAAATGTTTATTCAACCTTTCCACCTCTGCATTTACCAGGCACCAGGAGCCTGATGAATGTTTTTTCCCCCTTAAAGCTTAACTTTCCTCAGCCTCCTTTTTACCCTTGTCTAGAAGTAGATACCTCCCTCTCTCAATCTGAACTTTTTTGTCTCTCAGGGTTGCCATATTCTAGTTCCTCATATCCAGGCAGTTACATCAGAGCTTTGAAGAGTTCTTTGATTCTAGAACAGAAGCTAACAAAGAACAGTCACCATTCATCATGGTTACACAGCTGTATGACCTGGTCTGTCCCTACTGTTGAAATGCCTAGTTTAAATGGCCTGGTTGTAGCTCATCCAAAGCCAGCTGCAAGTATTTGGACAGAAACTCAAGGCTTCCTGCTCTTGAGGTGCTGTTTTCCTTCCGAGTAGTTTGATGCATGCCATGTGGGGTCAGACTCACCACAGCGAAACTTGGGTTTTAATTTTCAAAAATGACTGGTTTTAAAAATCAAGCAAACTTGAGGTACACACCCTTCGGAGACCCCCTTTGTGTCATTTATGGCATTGGGGTTTCTTGTTCTTGGAGCTGTGACAGAGACAGGAAGACACGCAAGATATTGTTTATTATAAACTACTGTAGTTAAATTACCTAGCGTACGGAAGAGGGGGTTCAAGATAACTCATTATCTAATCCTCTTCATACTGTTTTGCCACCTCAGTATTCATAAAACATATACAAGCTTTACCAGAGTTAAAAGCCCTTATTTTTTCACTCCTACTGACTTTTCTATTTCTCTCTGTTCTCTGTCTTTTCCCTCATCCAAACTCTTTCTGCCTCACTAGTTTCTACCTCCTTCCTCCTGCCCTCTGCACTCATTTTGTCTTCCCCACTCCTCTCTACAATATCAGGCTTCAGGAGACAACTCACCCTCCCAAATTGCCAATTTCCGTTTCCCTCCCCTTACCTGGCTATGGGATTATGATCTGTGAAGTAGTGATCAAAGGGACTGGAATTCGCATTAGAGTAGATTAAAACAGTATTATTTATTATAATAATGAAACAGACCAAAAAAGGATATGCGATAATGCAAAGAAATACCTGTAAACAAATCAGTATGAAATGAATATGCTATCAGCACTTTGTCTACCTATATTTTTATTAACTGGGATTTTGGGAGATGCGTGTGTGAGAAAAATTATGGGGAAGATAAAATTTTGACACAATTTTAAAGCAAATCCTCAGCTGCCAGAAAGGAAAAGAAGGAAACGCTTGCCCAGTGAAAGAGGTGAGTTTCCCCTACCTATGTCTCATTATGGAGGCGTGAAGGTAGTTTGCCATTTTGTCATGTGGTTTCCCAAGGATGCAGACAGAAGTGTTGTCTAATAGGCAAAACAACATCAGCATTCCCCTTAAACTTTGATCTTTCAAGAAGTTTATATTACGGAAGAATAAACACTTGGCTTGGTCATTCTTTTTTATGTGTTTGTTACGCAGGACAATCAGTTTGTATAATTAACTTCTGGTTGAGGTTCATCATATCACATAGACATTTTTTTATCTGGATTCATTCTCTTCCATAGACATGACATACACCAAGTATATATCTCCACATAAGGGACATTTCCCATACTTACAAGGCACGTGGTACTTATAATAGCTTTCAGTGATGAGGAACATCATCATACACAATGGCAAAGAGAACCACTCACAGCTTTTCCTTCCAACTGCATCTAAGGTTATCTTGGGCCATTTCCTACATGTAGGGAGGTGCAGAAAAGGCAGAATCCACCCAAGAAAGACTCCACCTCTGCTTTTTCAACCCTCTTAAATTATATGTAACTGGAACCCATTTATTTGACACATGATCAAAAAAGTAGACCACATGTCTAATTAATGGGTTCCAGTTATAATTTAAAAGTGTTGAAAGAGCCGATCAACAAAAAGCAGGGAATGCCTCTATTCAGGCGTACTAAGTGGTTCCGTTAACCTGTAATGACTGATAATTAATTTTGTTTGTTGTACCCTTACATCACCACCAGCACCGGATATCCAGGGTTCTCTAGGCAGCATGTACAATTGCTTAAAATGCAAATAACAAAGCAATGGAAAATAGAGCGACTTCTGCTATAATGTGTGTTTCTACAATGCAATATGGCAATAATACAATTACTTAAGAGAAGAACACTGCAGAACATGAACTGTTTGTTGGCTATAGCATGATTCCATCTTGAGCATTCCAAATTAGTGCCTGTCCACATCTCACCTGTTAAGTGGCAACCCCACCTCCCCTCATCTTAGCCATTCAGTTTGTCAACTATCTAGGTTTGAGAAGTGAGGGACCCAAGTGAGCTGGAAGGAGGAGGGAGCATTTGCAAGCCAGGGATGAGATTTTGATCTGGGACAGGAGTGAGTGAGGTGGATGGAAGGAGGGATGAGAGTGTTTTGGGGGGATGAGATTTTATTCTTCAGATATCATGTAGACTAAAAACCCTTCATCTGGAGACTGAAAAGTTTGTGAATAGAATAAGGGGATATAGTATCTCCTTCAGACACACACCAAGATTGTTTTCTTTTCAGAATCCATTTCATGTAGTCCCTTTCCCAGTCCCTGAGATTCCTTTCCTTTCGCACTTGGGAATAACCCATTTTCCTTTTTTTCTTTGTTCTTCTTCCCAACAGATACCCAGAGGAAAAGAAATGTATGTGACCAGTATGAGAAGTGTTTTAGGGACAAATTGAATCTTACTGAATATGAGCAAGCCCACATAGGAGAGGAAAATTATATGAAAGAAAAGCCCTACAAATGTGCCATTTGTAGCAAATGTTTTGCCCAACAGGTGGGACTTAGACTTCATGAGAGGATCCACCCTCGAAAGAAAGGCTATAGCTGTGAGGTTTCCAGGAAACAGAATTCACCACTTCTGAGTCATCAAAGAGTCCACACAGAAGAGAAACCATACAAATGCAAGGAATGTGGGAAATGTTTTCGTTGCAGCTCACACCGTATAAGTCATCTGAGACTACACACAGGAGAGAAACCATACAAATGCCAGGAATGTGGAAAATGTTTTACTGATAATTCAGCCCTGGTGGTCCACCAAAGAGTCCACACTGGAGAAAAACCATACAAATGCCAGGAATGTGGGAAATGTTTTACCTCCAAGTCAAACATTCTTAGTCACCAGAAATTTCACTCAGGAGAGAAACCATACAAATGCCAGGAGTGTGAGAAATGTTTTACACGAAAGGCACACCTTTTGGTTCACCAAAGAATCCACACAGGAGAAACACCATACATGTGCCAAGAATGTGGGAAAGGTTTTCGTTTTGATTCATCCCTGCTGCGCCATCTAAGCCTACACACCGGAGAGAAACCATACAATTGCCAGAAATGTGGGAAAAGTTTTCATTGCAGTTCATCTCTTCAGAGTCATCAGAGACTACATACAGGAGAGAAACCATACAGATGTCAGGAGTGTGAAAAAGGTTTTCATTGTAGTTCATCCCTGCTGAGTCATCAGAGACTTCACACTGGAGAGAAACCATACAAATGCCAGGAATGTGGGAAATCTTTTCGTTGCAGTTCACACCTTATCACCCATCTGAGACTACACACAGGAGAGAAGCCATACAAATGCCAGGAGTGTGGAAAATGTTTTACACAAAGTGGAGACCTTGTGGTCCACCAGAGAGTCCACACTGGAGACAAACCATACAAATGCCCGGAATGTGGGAAATGTTTTAGCTCCAAGTCAAACCTTCTTAGTCACCAGAGATTTCACACAGGAGAGAAACCATACAAATGCCAGGAGTGTGGAAAGTGTTTCATACAAAATGCAGACCTTTTTGTCCACCAGAGAATCCATGCAAGAGGAACACTATACAAATGCCAAGAATGTGGGAAAGGTTTTCATTGCAATTCATCCCTGTTGCGTCATCTGAGTCTACACACTGGGGAGAAACCATACAAATGCCAGGAATGTGAGAAAAGTTTTAATTTCAATTCATCCCTTCAGAGTCATCAGAGACTACATACAGGAGAGAAACCATACAAATGCCAAGACTGTGGAAAAGGGTTTCATTGCAATTCATCCCTGTTGAGTCATCTGATAATACACACAGGCAAGAAACCATACAAATGCCAGGAATGTGGAAAATGTTTTAGTCACAAGTCAAGGCTTGTGATGCACCAGACAATCCACACAGGAGAGACACCGTACAAATGCCAGGAATGTGGGAAAGGTTTTACTTCCAATTCATCCCTTCTGAGGCATCTAAGACTACACACAGGAGAGACACCATACAAATGCCAGGAATGTGGGAAAGGTTTTACTTGCAATTCATCCCTTCTGAGTCATCTGATATTACACACAGGGGAGAAAGCATACAAATGCCAGGAATGTGGGAAATGTTTTACTTTTAATAAATCCCTTCTGACTCATCTGAGACTCCATACGGGAGAGAAACCATACAGATGTAAAGAGTGTGGGAAATGTTTTTCTCAGAATTCATATCTTCTGCGTCACAAGAGAGTCCACACAGGAGAGAAACCATACAAATGTCAAGAGTGTGGGAAAATCTTTAACTGGAGTTCCTCCCTTTGTAGGCATCTGAAACTCCACACAAAAGAGTAACCAGAGAGTCCACACAGGAGTGAAACTAGATGAACGCCAGGATTGTGGGAAAGGGTTTGTTTTCCTGCTGAGGACGGAGGGCCTGTCGAAGCTTCAGTTATCTCCTCTCACCTCCAAATGGACAGGACTATGCAATTGGACAACAACCTCTACCCCACATGGACACTGTTCTAACCAAGTGTGCAGGGCTTCAATTGGCTCCATGAACTGTGACCTAATATACATTCCCTTTCCTTTTTGTGGAGGGGGCAGGGTGGCAGCTAATTTTTTTAGATTTGCAACTTCTGCCCTTCCTCAGATGATCTCCTTTTGGCTGTGGTAGCTGAGGACAGCCTGGCTGTTTCTACGTACTTGTCAGATGCACTCTGAAGGTTTGGAGGTTCATGAGGTGAGCAGTGCATTGCCCACTCATGGAGTGGGCGCAACCACCCATCATGGCTGTGAGACCTCTGGGGCTATCCTTTTAGAAGAGACCTAACTCACTGGGGTTTTGGACACCAAGCTTCTAATCGGGAGACAGGGAGCACAAAACCAATCAAGTCTTTTGGGGCTGGGCCAGCATTAACAATAACCCTTGGTGGGAAACAGCTCCTTCCTCCCCACTCCCCCTCAGTGATAGATGGGTTTCACTTTCATCCCAAGTTTTGCTGCACTGTCAGCCAGTTGGTGGTTGCCCAGCTGGCTATGAGTCCTGGCATTAGTGGCACCCATGCAACGCCTAAACCACACTAAAAAGCCATGCCAAAACAACAACATTTGCAGACCACTCTTTCAGCTGGCCAGAGGTGGCATTCCAAAAAGTGCCGCAAGGGAACTCACTCCTCCTTGGATTCTTCCTTCTCTCCCAACACATGTCGTTCTGACCAGCCCTCAGCAACAGTTTTTAAATTTCATAGGGAGACGTCTCCACTTTTTGAAACTGCCCCATGGGGAGATGGCTGAAATGGCCTCTCCTCTTGCCTCTCTAATCAGTAGAAGGGAGAAAACTCCTCAGAGGAGGAGGAGGCATCCTTCAAGCCTGCAGCCATCTGTCTTTTTGCTGCAGAGGATTTTCCTCCACTCCTGAAGAAAGCCATCTGAACATTAAGGCTTTCCCAGGAGAGGGAGGAATCATATAAGAAAGAAGGTACTAAAGTCCCAGAGGCATGCTGTTGTAGGCCCAAGAAAGATGTGTTTATGCCTCTTCCAGGTATTTTTTTCCTGAAATTATGGAGCTGAAATGGACTTTTTCTGGCACCTCCAATGCAACTTCAGTTGTTTCAAAGAATAAACCTATCAACCTTTCTATTGCCAATAAATAGCAACTGATCAAGCTCACTGGAACTATTATTAATATCCCTATAACTCTAGTACTTGCAATATTTTGAGCAGTAGTTCTTTGTTGACCTATCTTTTCAGACAATGTTTTGACCTGCAGCCATGTAAGTTCTGGTGTGGTCAGGTCAGGATAGGTCAGAAGAGTTTCTATGCAGATAGCATGAACAGGTTTGAAGTACAAAACTTCAATCTTGAGGAGCTTAGCAAAAAAGCAGAAAACACCAGTTTTCTAAATACAGTGAGCCCTCGGTATCTGTGGGTTCAGTATCTGTGGATTTGAGCAACCCCAGGTTGAGTCAGTTTAAAAGACAAACCTCTGGGCTGGGAGGACCCTTTCCTCTCTATCCCCCTTAAGTTCCCTCCCTTCTTTCCCTAGCGCACTCCAATCTCACCAGATGCTGTAACCTTGAAGGCAGAGCACAGCCATTATGGCTCCTGGGAACCTAGGCCTAGCTTCTTGTATAACCGCCACATCTCCCCCTCCCAACAATAAGCTGACTCCCAACAATAAGCTGTGAGAACAACAACCTTAATTGGGAGGCCACAGCTAGGCTATTCGAACATGTTAGAGGCCTGAGAAGCAGGACTCTAACAGCAGCATGCAATAAAATCAACATGCTTAATTTAAAACAATGTAAACAATACATCGAGTTTGAAAAGCTAAAAACATATTAATCTTACAAACTAAAGAAGACAAATTATAACTAGTTGATATATTTTAAAACAATTCAAAACCATGAATGTGTATGGATCTGATTAAAATCCAGTTGGACTCCAAAGGCTTTTGTAAACAACCATGTTTTCACTTGGCATCAGAATGACAGCAGTGTATAGAATCATAGAATCATCAAGTTGGAAGAGACCACAAGAGCCATCTAGTCCAACCCCCTGCCATGCAGGAATACACAATCAGATTATTCCCGACAGATGGCCATCCAACCTCTGTTTAAAAACCTACAAAGAAGGAGACTCCATCACACTCCAAGGCAGTGTATTCCACTTCCGAATAGCTCTTACTGTCAGAAAGTTTCTCCTAATGTTTCTGTGGAATCTCTTTTCTTGTAGTTTGAGTCAATTGCTCCATGTCCTAGTCTCTGGAGCTGCAGAAAACAAGCTTGCTCCATCCTCAGTATGACACTCCTTCAAATATTTAAACATGGCTATCGTGTCCCCTCTTAACTTTCTCTTCCCCAGGCCAAACGTACCCAGCTCCCTAAGCCACTCTTCATAGGGCATGGCTTCCAGAACTCCCACCATCCTTCTTGGCCTCTGGACATGTTCCAGCTTGTGAATATCCTTCCTGAATTGTGGTGCCTAGAACTGAACATAGTAGGTCTGACCATGGCAGGTGAGGTCTGACCAAATGTAGGTGCCAATTAGGCCTCTAAGGAGTGCCGCAGCGCTCTGCTGTGGCACTCCTTAGAGGCCTAATTGGCACCTACATTTTCCAATGTAGAATGTAGACTGCCAATGTAGACTGCTCTAGACTGCTGTGGTCACTTCCAACTCTATGATTCTATGAAAAAATACCCCTTCCCTTTTTTCTCTTATGTCAATTCACTCAGAAAGATAGCTGAGGTAGCTAGAGCCCAATGCTTCAGGCAGTTTTATTAGCAGGAAACTGAGGACCCCCAAGAGATTTATGGCCAACTTCACAATCTCTGTGGCAGAATGCTATAGAAAAAGTCAGTTCTGCGACCTGGTGATCCTGACACAATTCCTGACTGCCCTGCCTCCAGAGTTGTCAGCAGGGGAGACAATGGAGTAGGGACCAGTTTTCAGGCAGCATCCCTGACAGAAGGTTTCCTTTTGAGTCAGACTGAGGACAAGAAGCAGGGAGAGGAGCAGGTGACAACCTTTTATTCTGGCAGCTCTAAGGCATAGATGATCAGGACATAACCCCTGCGCGTCTTTTTTCTGGTCACATAGTTGCTGACAAGGCCTTGCTCTACTGAAATTTGGTGCTCCTAGAAGTACTTTTGAAATGAGGGGGCATGTGAAGTGGAATTACAGTCCTACGAGCCTCTTGGGATCACAATTTTACTTTAAAACAAGCTGTGTATTCACTGTGAGCTTAGTTTTCAAAGGAAATTCTTCATTTTATTGCTATCTTTTGGCACTCCAGCAAATTCAACAAGGCAATCAACTCCTCCAGAAGGTGTTCATACTAGCTCTTAAGAGTTTAAAAACATTAAACATTAAAAATATGAGCAGAGACATCGTAAGTCTATCTATCTATATTTGAGCTATTGATCTCTAGGGTCCCTGAGGCATTATGGAGATAACAGCATTAAAAACATTTACTAACTAAAAGTGTGTAAAACACCTTCTTTGAAACTAGTTTAAAACCCACCCACAGGTAAAACAGCCAGAGCAGCCATCCGCTTTTAGAAACGAAGGCTCTAACCCTTGCTCGTAATTTTATTGAGATACTCCAAGGACTGATGTTCCATATTGCCAGTCCACATCTCAGACTCACCCATCCACATTTTTGCTTTTGCCATTCCTTCTCTATTTCTTCTTATTCCATAGCTCGAGTCCTCCCTGCTCTTTCAGGTCCAAAACCTGCCTGTGGATAGTCTGTCTGTATGTTTGGGGATTTGGGGGGCTCAGGATATGTAAATGAAATCTCCCTTTTGTGAGTGGCTTGGAGCCATTTTGGAGCATTTTGGACTGGATTCATTCCTGAGCTTGGAGGCCCAGGTGACTATGGTGTCCAGAGTGCATTTATATATTTAAAGATAGTCCCCTAGCTGCACCCATTTGCAGAAATGTCTGATCTGTCTAGGGTGGCACATGCCTTAATTACTTTGGATTTTGTATTCTCTAACATGGGGCTGGCTTTCCCAAGTGCTCTGAAATGTCGGTTGGCTCAAGAAGCTGCAACCAGTTTGTTAACTGGGGCTGGCAACAACTACAGAGAGCATACAATTCCCTTCTTGCAAAAGCTCCAGTGACTGTTGGTCTGTTTCTGGGCACAAATCAATGTGTTGGTTATGACCCATAATGTTCTACGCAACTCAAGACTAGGGTATCTGGATTACATCATCCTATAAAGAACACACTTGTTCCCTGCCTGTTCACAACCTGGCTGCAGGTCTTAGGGCCAAGTGAAGTTTCTGAGCACTTCTCAAAGCAGGCCCACTTAAGGCATGTTACAGTATTCTAAACAGGAAGTAACTAAGGTATTTGCCACTGTGGCCAGATCAGACATTTCCATGAATGGGTACTACCAGAGACACTGAGCTTCCAGGCTCAGGACTGAATCCAGGAATAGGCCCAACTGTGAACTTGCATCTTTAGGGGGAGGGTAACTCCCCTCCAACACCAGTGTTATCCCTGTTCCCTGATCTGCCTTTCAACCAACAAGGATTTCCTTTGTCTTCTGTGGATGCAACTTCCAATTTCTTTGCCCTCATCCAATCCACTATTGACAACAGACAATAGTTGGTTTAGAATAGAAACAGTTTTTTGGTGATACAGAATCATAGAAAAACAGAGTTGGAAGAGACCACAAGGGCCATCCAGTCCAACCCCCTGCCATGAGGTCAGGTGCTACCAGTAAGCTGCTAAAACCCAAATCTATTTTTCCTTTTGACATGTATGCTTGTTTTCTGTGGCTCCAGAGACTAGGACACAGCAATGGGTTCAAACTACAGGAAAAGAGATTCCACCTAAAAATTAGGAAGGACTTCCTGTCATTAGGAAGAACTTCTTGACAGTAAGAGTTGTTTGACAGTGGAATGCACTGCCTGGGAGTGTGTTGGAGTCTCCTTCTATGGAGGTTTTAAAAAGATGGCCATCTGTTGGGAATGATTTGATTGTGTATTCCTGCCTGGCAGCGGGTTGGACTGGATGGCCCTTGTGGTCTCTTCAAACTCTTATGATTCTATGCCCCATAACCAGGCTTAAAGCCAAATTGAAATGGGTCTAGAGAGAATCTCTCTCATCCAGGCTTCTCTAGAGCTGGAGAGCCACCAAATGCAGAGTTTAGAAGTGTGATTTGACTGTTGGACTAGAACCTGGCAGACCAGGGTTTGAATCCCAGTTTGGCTATGGAAACCCACTGGGGGGCCTTAGATAAGCCACAGTCTCTTAGCCCTAGAAAGGCAATGGCAAAACCCTCTTTGAACAAATCTTGCTAAGAAAACCCAGTGATAGGTTTACTTTAGGGCTGTCATAAGTTGGAAATGACTTGAAGGCACACAACAACAACGTGTGTGTTATATCTGGCAACAAAGAATACAGTAGGACCCCCTTATCTGCTGGGGATTAGTTCGGGGGGGGGAGCGTGAATACTGAAAACTGGATAATAGCAAACACCATTGAAAATAATGGGACTTCTGGTTTAAAATATCATAGAGTTGCCTTGGAGGACTTTGAAATGGCTAGAGAGTATACATTTTCTAGGAAGACTCTATGGTAGGTGTCCTGTTTTATGTCCCGTGGATAATTGAATCAGTGGATAATAAATCAGTGATAGGAGGGTCCTACTGTATTCTAAATATAGT
The DNA here is from genome assembly GCA_030847615.1 of Gambelia wislizenii. Classification (NCBI taxonomy): domain Eukaryota; kingdom Metazoa; phylum Chordata; class Lepidosauria; order Squamata; family Crotaphytidae; genus Gambelia; species Gambelia wislizenii. The sequence continues at coordinate 26,592,156 of JAUMIR010000002.1, forward strand.
CTTTTTGATAATCTGGAGGGGGGAAATCTGAACCAATTCCTTTTGACAGGACACTGCCACAGGACACACCAAACATCTCTTCCCTTTCCGTGGGACTAAACAAGAACGACAAAATAATTATAATTTAAGGTCTTCTACCATGCCTATTTGTTGTTTGGTACGATTTTTAAATATGTTTTATACACGCAGTAGATGCATATAGAACTACAAAGTACAGTTGTCCCTTTATATTCGTTGGAGTTTGGTTCCAGGATCCCCCGTGGATACCAAAACCCGCGAATACTCAAGTCCCATTCTATGCAATGGCATAGCAAAATGGTGTCCCTTATATAAGATGGCAAAATCAAGGTTTCCTTTTTTTAAAGAATATTTTCAAACCGTGAATACATAAATCCGTGGATAAGGAGGGACAAGTGTACTTGGAACTGAATGAAGTGCAAATAAAACCCGCAAAACTCCTCGGGGCGGAGACCTGCGCTTTTAATACTCTGTGAGGCCCCCGCTTGGGACTCTGCGAAGGAAGGAGGCCAAGAACCCGGCGGCGCTAGGACCCAGGGAAGCCCTTCGAGGCCGCCGCCAGAGCCGGGCAGGAGAGGGAAAAGGAGAAGCAGCCGCGCAGCCGCGCAGCCGCGGTGGGAGGTTTCTCTCCCTGGGGGCTCGGAGGGGGGGAGGAGCTTCATTCGTTTTGCCAGGAGCCTGGCACGACTTCGGTCGTCAGAGGGGAAGCGGAAGAAGAAGAAATGGTCCCGCGGTGAAAAGGGGCCGAGGGGTGTTGCCACCCTGAAAGGGGCTCGTGGGAAACTCCTACCCTGCATCTCCTTTCCTACGAGAGCTTTGGAGCATTGGGAGGCCCCTCAGCAGAGGGGGAGAAGCGGGTGAGGGAGACGGAGTGGGAGGCTGGGCGGGAGGGGGGGTCGTCCTCCCCTGACTCTGGGGTCGCCGGCGGGGGGCAGGAAGGGCCGGGGCTCCCCTGAGGGTGTCTATCTGGAGGGGGAAGCTGGAGGGGGCTCCGGGGGGCCAAGAGGACTTCCAGCCTCGGGTCTCCCTCGCCTGTCCCCCGGTTGCCCAAGGAGGAGGGAGGGAGGCCTTGGGGTTCCCCTCTCCCCAGCTATCTGCATTTCCTTGAGGGAAGAGACCTGATTGCTGCTACCTTAGGTGTTCCACATTTCATGTTCCCCACTCTATAACAATTCTTAATAATTTATAATTCTTTGCTGTGACAGAGAATTGAAAAGAGGATCAAAGATGAAAGAAGAATACTTAGCTGGCCCTGACTCAAGAAGGGGCACTGATGCCTCAAAGAGTGAGGGGAGTGAGAAGTTCTGGGAAAGAACTGTGCAAAAGATTTTGGGAGAGAACATTGTCAGCTCAGATTCACAGTGCCAACCCTTCAGGAATTTCTGTTACCAGGAGTCCAAGGGGCCCCGAGAGGTTTGCAACCAACTGCATCGTCTCTGCCATCAGTGGCTGAAGCCAGAATGTCATACAAAGAATCAGATCCTAGACCTGGTGATCCTGGATCAATTCCTGACCATCCTGCCTCTGGAAATGGAGAGATGGGTCAGGGAATGTGGAGTGGAAACTTGTTCCCAGGCGGTGGCTCTGGCAGAAGGTTTTGTCCTCATCCAGCTGGAGGAAAAACAGCGGGTAAGAGTACACTGTTATTATTCATTTCATTTACTTCCCACCTTTTTCTCAAGATTGGGTCTCAAGGTGGCTTCCCCATTAAAAAGATTTTAATAAAAATATATACAAATCAAAATGAAAACCACACTAAACTACTAACTATATTTAAAACATACACTCTAACTATACAGTTAAAACAATACAGCACTTATAGCCCTTTTGCAAGAAGTTTTAAATTCTATTTTTAAAGTCTTTACCTACTGAAAGAAGGACAGCAATTCTAGCCTCCCTTGGGAGGGAGTTCTAAAGTCTAGGGGCAGCCACTGAGAAGGCCCTCCCTCGTGTTTCCATCAACCATACCTGTGCAGGTGGTCCCCTTCTGTGGATGTCGGGGTCTGTACAGATGCATGGGGAAGATACGGTCTGTTAGATACCCTCACCTAAGCTGTCATCCTGGTGGCTCTATGGTGAAAGTGGCTGGATATGCCTCCTGCGTCCCTTTTATCTGGCCCTTCTGCTGTTCTCTTAGCCACTGCTGAATCTGTTGCTCTTTTGATGAAATTTAGTACCTCCTGAATTGCAGATGAAAGCAAGGGGCATGGTAAGCATGCAGCTTGTTTTGAAGGGGAATCAGGATCCCAGCAGCCTCTTGGAATCACACTTAGAATATGTTGCAGACTTCTTGTGTGCTTAGTTTTCAAAGAAAATTCCTCACTTTTTGTGCCACTGCCACACCACCCAATTTAGCAATGTGGTGGCTATAGTTGCAGAGTGCTGCCTTGGGGAGGGGGTTAGTGTTGCAGTTAGTGGGGAGGTAGATTTCCATATACGTGTGTGTGTGCGCGTGCGTGTGCACGCATCTCTCTCTCTCTCTCTCTGGCTTTTCTTCACAAACGAAGATTCAGGAAGGACTCATCCCATGCTTTCTGCAAGCGCACTGATGACTGAAAAGGCCAATCCGATGTATACACACACACACACTTAAATATAAATATATATCTCACCCCTCACTCCACCTTGGTGCATTTGTGCACCCAGAGTAATGCACAGATTATTATTTTTTAATTAAAGCCATTCCTTAAAAAAAAAAAGTCACAAAGAGGTGAAATAGCCAGAGGAGGCACAGTTGGTTTGAAGAACTGTTGGCTCTCCCACTTTCCCAACTTTTTCTGGAGATCCTCTGAGGATGAGTATTCCCTATCTCCACCACCCATTTTGTTACCTCTCCCACCAAGGTTATTCTTCTCTCTCATTCACTTTTCCCTCCCCTTTCTCTTTTCATGTCTTGAATTCTTACTGCTCTTTCAGATCAAAAATCTCTCTGTGGCAGTTGACTCTGATTTTCCACCAGCAGAGAAGGCTCCATTGGACACCTGGCCGAGTCCCCAGTGGAGGGAGGTGATGCATGATGGAGATAGAAATGCCTCCTTGCAGGGTTAGTGTTAACTCAGTGAGGGTGTGTTGTTTTTTTCTACATGTACTTATATCCACATTTCTTCATGGATTTCTATCTAAACCTTATCCTTGTAACAACAAACTGTTGAGGTTGTTCAGGGTGAGGGAGAGTGAGTACTGGAAGGCACTCTGGTGTGTTTCATAGCTCAGTGAGAATTGGAATCTGGATGTCCCATTCTTAGTTCAACAATGTAACCACTGCACCTTACAGTCTTTCAGTGAACCAGCATAACATGTGCTGTTATAGTTTTACATATGGGTGGTGACTGGTTGAGGGAGTGAGAGGAGGGAGGGCCCTTGTGAGGCTGGGGGTGTAGATACAAATTGAGTGGCAGGAGTGGACTGTGAAGTGGAAAGGGAATTTGCATGTGAATGGTGAGTGGCTGAGGGAGTTGGGGTGGAGGGGATTGAATGGGTATCCGGCGAATCAGCATACTGGAAAAGGAAACATACCCAAGCGTTTATATATATATGGATCTTGCTGTGGTGTAAATCCTACAATCTTCAGGGGGTACAATTCCACTTCCTAGGAGTGGTTTTGGGGATTATAATCTTAGTATCTGAGAAGAGGATATGAGACAACCTTTTGACTTCATCTCTCACTCAGGGGCTGAAATGCTGCTGGCAACAAGTACTCAGTCATCTTTTCTTCTTTGTGATGGAGAGGAAGCAGATCAGGTAAAATAAAGGATCACTGGAAAGACACCAAGGGAACAGCCTGGGTAACTCTGTCCCCTACTGGCATCTTGGGTGATGGGAGCTGAGTGAGGGTATAGTTTCTGTTCCTTTTTATTGAAACAATTAAAAAATGGATTTTCTTCATATGGGAAAACGTTGAAATTTTTAAAATGGGAAAGGGGAAAAACCCAATAGTGACCAACTTACCTATTGAGAGTCTGGGCTTTGATCTGAGCAATCTGGGTTTGAATCCCTGTTCATTAACCACATTTATCCATAATTAAGAGTTACAGTTATTTTTCTTTGCATTTTTCTTCAATACAAGAAAGAGTGCAACTCATAGATGTTCTTTTCCATTTTCCCTGGGCCTGAACAAATCTCTCCTACTGTTTGCTTCTGGCAAAGTGAAGGGTGTCGTAAGGGCCCTACATGGATAGAGTAAAGGCTCATCTCATCCTGGTTCCCCCAGCGACCAGTTGGGTGTCTATAGGAAGCCCACAAGCCCTCTCCTGCTGCTGTTTGCAGCAGCTGGTATTTAGGGGGATGCTGCCTCTATGCTTGGAGGTGGCAAGTTGCTGCAATTGCTGGGAGCCATTGTCTTCCATTTAGAACGCTGTGGAGCCACGGCAGGGTTAAACCTTTTAAATCTGTAGTGACAGACCAGCCACCATCAGTAGCCTTCTGGATTTTGTCTTTGGATAATCTTGATGTCAGCTGTGATCAGGAAATGGTTTCTTTTTCTTTTTCATCCAGGATCCTGTGACCTTTGAGGATGTGGCTGTGTCTTTCTCTGCGGAGGAGTGGGCCCTGCTGAATCCTGTTCAGAGATCCCTGCACAGGGAGGTCATGGAGGAGACATGTGGGGCCCTGGCTTCTTTAGGTGAGGCTCCCTCTTTCCCTGGCTCTGGGATGTTTCTGTTTATAAGCTCCCTAACAACAATAATAACCAAAGTATTAGTAGCGTGGAGGAATGGCAGTTATAGTGGTATCAAAGAATTGTAACTGACTAGTATGAAAGAGAGCTTAGTGTGAGCAGAGGCTGGAGGCCTGTGTGCCTCCAGAAGTTTTCACATTACTTCTACCTGTATTAAACAGCCAGGACAATGAGCCAACAAGATGTCAAAAATAGTTGCTCAATATCTGGAGAGCCAAAGTGAGTCTGTTTTTTAGGACCATGCTACTCAGTAGTGGTCCACAAGCCATCGGCTGCTGGTTAGTTTCCCGGAAGAAAAGTAATAGTTCTGTCCCATGAGTAGAAATAAAGTTCTGGTTTTTGGTTCCAGAAATTATTGGTTCCCCCACATTATAAAATCTGAGATGCATTGTTTTCAGAGTTTACTTGATGATAGAAGAGAGAGCTAAGGCAGAAAGATACCTTTCCTTATTACAGTGGGAAGAACTAGAAAGAATTGGTGAGTAGGTACAGAGTAGCTAATTTTCTATTTCAAGCTCTTGTGAGCTGACAAAGTGTTTATTCAACCTTTCCACCTACTGAATCTCTGTACTTTCTACCCTGGTCCACCTTTTTTCCTTGCTGGACTTTCAGTCTCTTGAGCTCAGTGTTCAATCAGTTTTTCTGCCTATGCCCTTATGAGACATCAGGAGCCTGATAAATGTTGTCTTTTCCTTAAAGCTAAACCTTTCCTCATCCTCTACCTCCTCCCTACCCTTATCAACCAGTACAAACCAATCTCTCTCTCATCTGAACTTTTTTGTCTCTCTCAGGGTTGCCATATTCTGGTTCCTCATATCAAGGCAGCCACATCTGAAATTTAAGGGGTGATTTCTTTCTAGCGCAGAAGTATGGCCTGATCTGTTCCTTCTGTTGAAATGCCTGGTTTAAGTGGCCTGGTTGTAGCCCATCCAAAGCCAGCTGCAAGTATTTGGACAGAACCTCGAGGCTTCCTGCTCTTGAAGTGCTGTTTTCCTTCTGAGTAGCTTGGTGTGTGCCATGTGCGGTCAGACTCACCACCGCTACAGTTGGGTTTTAATTTTCAAAAATGACTGGATTTAAAAATCAAATAAGGTTGAGATACACACCCTCCGGGATCCCCTTTGTATCATTTGTGGCATCTAGACAGGAAAACACATAGGATATTTTTATTATTATAAACAAGTTAAAATACAGTAGGACCCCCGTATCCACGGGGGATTGGTTCCAGGCTCCCCCGTGGATAATAGCAAAAGCCCCCCATTGCCATTCTCACCACAGGAGCTATCCTGGGGGAGAAGGGAGGCAGATCTACTCCTCGCCTTCCTTTGCCCCCGTGTCACCATTCTCCCTATGGCAGTGATCCTGGGAGTGGTGATCCTGGGGGCTAATGGAGAAGGTAGGCAGATCTACTCCTCGCCTCCCTTCGCCCCTGCATCGCCATTCTCCCTACGCGAGTTATCCCGGGGGTGAAGGAAGGCAGGTCTATTATTTCTCCTCTCCGTCCGTCCCCCTTGCTGTTGCCATCCTCAGATAATTGAATCAGCAGATGGTGAATCAACATAGGAGTGGTACTGTACCTACCATGAGAGTAGGGGGTCAAGCTACCTCACTAATGTATATTTAATTTCCTCCATACTATTTTGCCAACTCAGTATTCATAAAACTTTTACAAACTTCACCAGGGTTAATACAGTGGGCCCTTGGTATATACTGGGGTTTGGTTCCAAGAACTCCCATGCATACCAAAATCCATGGATACTCAAGTCCCATTATATACAATGACATAGTAAAATGGTGTCCTTTATATAAAATGGCAAAATTAAGGTTTGCTTTTTGGATTTTATTTAAAAAAAAATATTTTCAAACTGTGGATGATTGAACCTGTGTGTGTGGAATCCATGGAAGTGGAGGGCCAACTGTAAGCCCTTAATTTTTCTGTTTTGCTGACTTTTCCATTTCCCTCTGTTCTCTGCATTCTCCCTCATCCAAACTTTTTCTTCTTTGCTAGTCTGTATCTACTTCCTCTTGCCCCCTGCACTCATTTTGTCTTCCTCCCTCAGAATCACCACCACTTCCATTTCCAGCTTCTAGTTCCTTTTCCTCACCTGCCTATGGGATTACGATTTGTGATACGGTGATCTGTAAAGATATGATCAAAGGGAATACATTAAAACAGTATTTTTATTATACTAATGAAACAGAATAAAGGATATGTACGTATGCAACAAAATATGTGTAAACAAATCGGTATTTAATGAATATGTAATCAGTAGTTTGTCTACCTATATTTTAATTAACTGGAATTTTGTGAGAGGTGTGGTGAGATATTATGGGGAGAGAAAAAATTTAACATAATATGTAGTAAACTAAATCCTTAGCCACAAGAAAGGAAAAGAAGAATGGTCTATTGAAAAACAAGTGACACCTGTATTCAGTCACACTCAGTGTTTCTGTTGACCTGTAGTGACTCTTACTAATTCATGAATTTTGTTTGTTGTACCATTCCATCCCCACCAGCACCAGATCTCCAGGGTTCTTTAGGCAGCATGTACAATTGCTTAAAAATGCAAAAAAACCCCACAAAACAATGGAAAATACAGTAAGTTTTGTTATAACATGTGTTTTTACGCTACAGATTGACAATAACATGGGTAGTTAATAGAGGAATGCTATTTGCAGAATATGAACTCTTATTTGGTTATAGCGCTATTTCCTCTTGAGCATTCAAAATTAGGCCATTCCGCATCTCAGCTGTTAAGAGGCTCCCCTGCTTCCCCACCCCTCTTAGCCATTCAGTTTGTCAAATGTGTGGATTTGAGGGACTAAAGTGAACTGGATGGAAGGAGGGGGAGGGAGCATTTGCAAGCCAGGGATGAGATTTTAAGCCATGACAGACGTGAATAATGTGGATGGAAAGCAGGGTGTGAGCATTTGTGAGGGATGAGATTTTAGACTTCAAATATCATGCAGACCAAAACCTCTTCCTGGACACCCAACAGTCTGTTAATAGAAGAAAGGAATATTATATCTCCCCCTTCCTCCCACACCCCCAAGATTGTTTTCTTTTCAGATTCCTTTTAATATAGTCCCTTTCCCAGTCCCTGAGATTCCTTTTCTCTCACACTTGGGAATCAGTCCTTTTCCTTGTTCTTCTTCCCAACAGATACCCAGAGGAAAAGAAATGTGTGTGACCAGTATGGGAAGTGTTTTAGGGACAAATTTGATCTTACTGATAATGAGCAAGCCCACACAGGAGAGGAAAACTGTATGAGAGAGATACACTTCAAATGCACCATTTGTGGAAAATGTTTTGCCCAACAGGTAGGACTTATGTTTCACAAGATGGTCCACCTCGGAAAGAAAGGCTTTAGCTATAACATTTCCGGGAAACAGAATTCACCCTTTCTGAGTCATCAAAGAGTCCACACTGGAAAGAAACCATACAAATGCCAAGCATGTGGCAAGTTTTTGGCTTCCAGAATTACTCTAGCGAACCACCAGCGTCTCCACACAGGAGAGAAACCATACAAATGCCAGGAGTGTGGAAAATGTTTTACTCAAAATTCAACCCTTCTGGTCCACCAGAGAGTCCATACTGGAGAGAAACCATACGCATGCCAGGAGTGTGGGAAATGTTTTATTTCCAAGTCAAACCTTCTTAGTCACTGGAGATTTCACACAGGAGAGAAACCATACAAATGCCAGGAGTGTGGAAAATGTTTTACACAAAATGCTCATCTTTTCATCCACCAGAGAATCCACACAAGACAGACACCATACAAATGCCAAGAATGTGGAAAAGATTTTCGTTGCAATTCATCTCTGTTGAGTCATCTGAGCCTACACACTGGAGAGAAACCATACAAATGCCAGGAATGTGGGAAGTGTTTTGCTCACAAATCAAGGCTTGTGATGCACCAGAAAGTCCATACAGGAGGGGCACCATACAAATGCCAGGAATGTGGAAAAGATTTTTCTTCCAATTCATCCCTTCAGAGGCATTTGAGACTACACACAGGAGGAGAGAAACCATTCAAATTCCAGGAGTGTGGGAAAGATTTTACTTTCAATAAATCCCTTCTGAGTCATCTGAGACTCCATTCGGAAGAGAACCCATACAAATGTAAAGACTGCGGGAAATGTTTTTCTCAGAATGCATATCTTTTGCGTCATAAGAGTGTCCACACAGGAGAGAAACCATACAAATGCCAGGAATGTGGGGAATGTTTTCGTTATAGTTCAAATTTTGTCACTCATCGGAGAATCCACACAGGTGAGAAACCATACAAATGCCAGGCCTGTGGAAAATGTTTTACTCGCAAGTCAAGGCTTCTGATGCACCAGAAATTCCATACAGGAGACACACCATACAAATGTCAGGAATGTGGGAAAGGTTTTACTTCCAATTCATCCCTTCTGAGGCATCTGAGACTACATACAGGAGAGACACCATACAAATGCCAGGAATGTGGGAAAGGTTTTACTTCTAATTCATCCCTGCTGAGGCATCTGAGACTACATACAGGAGAGAAACCATACAAATGTAAAGATTGCGGGAAATGTTTTTCTCAAAATTCATCTCTTGTGCGTCACACGAGAGTCCACTCAGAAGAGAAATCATACAAATGTCAAGAGTGTGGCAAAAGCTTTAACTGGAGTTCATCCCTTTGTAGGCATCTGAAACTCCACATGAGAGAATGACCAGAGTCCACACAGTAGAGAAACTTGCCTCCAAACAGGCAGGACTATGCAAATGATGCCACATCTTCTATCCCACGTGGAGGAGGATGCTGTTCTGACTAGGTGTGCAGGCCTTCAGTTGACTCCTGCCATCTAGCTGTGACCTAATTTAATTCTCTTTATTTTTTGTGCAGAGGGCAGGATAGCAGATAATTTTTGGGGATTTGCAACTCCTGCCCTCCCTCAGATGAGCTCCTCTTGGCTGTGGATGCTAAAGAAAGCCTGGCTGTTTCCGCGGCAGAACAACAGAAGAACAACGATGTTGTGCAGTAAGGTAGTACGGAAAATGGAACCTTGCTGCTGCACTGCCACTTTACTTCAGAGTGCGGTAAGCCCCTAACTGAGAGAAAGAAGTTGTAGAATAAGCTTTTGTAGACTTAATCAACTTCCTCAGATGCAAGCATCTACAAAGCTTGTGCTACAAGTTTCAGTCTCAAAGGTACTACAAGATCCCTTTACAACTGATGTTCCAGGTTGAAATGGCTATGTCTTTGAATTCAAATTAAAGATGATTACAGTGAGTTAATGTCAAATCCAATTAAAATCGCCAGATGTAACAAGTATAAAGTGCTAATAACTGATACACTTAGGGGTTGTCTAAATGGTGAAAATAACCCTCATGGAATTCGCTGGGAATACAATCTGTCCAAATGGGATTCTGCATCAACCCACTGTATTCAAAATGATGAGGGGGCCAAAACAGCAAAACCTTTGTGGCTTTTCCTGGAGTTTTTTTTAAAAACAGCAAGGGAAGTATCCATCCCTGCTCGTTGGGACAAGTGATTCGATATGAATTGCTTTTCCATAGGACAGGAAGCACAAAGCTGATTAGTCTGCCAAGCACAGGGGGCAGGGCTTGCTAACAGGGCTAGTGCCCACTGCCACCATGTTGATTTTTGCCTTAATGAGCAATTGCTAAGGCAATAAAATGGGGTGTTTTGTTTTGTTTTTTGCTTTCCTATTAAATCATAAAATTACTCTAGCGCACCTTGGACATCTTTTTTTTAAAAAAGTTCGGTGGAGGCAAATTGAGGTAAGTACAAATGTGAATAAAGCGCGCACAGCTGCCATCTTACATGCGAAGCTTATGGGGGGAAAACACTATTAAGACAAGTCATTGCTGCTGTGGAATGCCATTACTGTGACGCTCAGGCGGGGTGCCTCGTATAGGCGGGCCATCTTCATTTTATTCTAGTTTTCGGAAAGGCATTTCAAATTTCTGACAAATTTGGGCAAAAAATACTGATGTACTTTACCCAGCCTTGTCAAGGCAGGATGCCTTTCATTGGTCTGATGAAATTCTGAACAGTAGCTCAAAAGTTAGTAAGTTTTTCCTACCCTGTAAAAATTTTATGGGTTTGGAACTAGCAAGAACACAGAGGTGGAAGACCACCAGCAGGGAGGCAGGAGGGAATCGCTGGGGCTCTATCCTTCACTCAAGCAGAGCTGAGGATGTCATTGATTCACTCCATCCCTATTGCCTCATTTTCCACCCAGGCTTGGCTGTCCTTAGAATCCTAGAGTTGGAAGAGCCTGCTTGGTGCTCCTGTACCCAATGTCTTAGAGAGGAGGGGGGCAACGAGACTGTGGAAGGGCTGACGGGGAAGCAGGTTGGCCAGGAGAAATGGCCACAGGAACAGCGCTGCCAAGTCCCACCTTCACTCTGTTAGCAGTGGGGAGAGAACTGAGATATCAGCCCCATTCGCCAGACCCAAAGTCTGCTGGGCGAAACACCAGTCTTTGTACCCTGAATCACTGTATAAAGGCATCTACTATCTTTGGCCAAAGAGGTTCTTACCTTCGAACAGAGACCCACTCAGTCAGTGTCAGATGCAAGCAAAGGACAACTTTATTAGCAGAAGCTAAGACTTTATAGACCTGCTCACAAAGGTTCAGATTGTCATAGACATGTGTGAAAGGAGGGTTGCCATGATCTCATGCAGTAAAAGTATCTGACTATAATTGGCACAGCCAGTTAAATAATGGATTATTCAATTTACCCACTGGCTATCTCCTGTTGCCTAAATGTAACAGAAATGGATACATTTTATGTTGGGAATGGCAGCTCCCAGCAGATTCACAGCTCTTTTAGTATTTCTTGATTGTACCTGTACTGCGTTCTCAAGGTTGCTTCAAATTATTCTTGCTTCCTGGTCTCTTCCAGCTCTGTGTTTCTATGTATCAGCAATCATGGCTACTTTCTAGTTTTGCTTAACGTTGACAGTCATATAGAGGAGAATACAATCAGAGACTCTGATCTACCTAGTGTCAAGTGGGTATTATTAGCATAGAAACGGAGCTTGCATTTCTTTGAAACAATAGTAAAGTTGACGGGGAGGCCGGTTGGCCAGGAGAAGTGGCCACAGGAGCAGCGCCTCTGAGTCCCACCTTCACCCCAGCTAGTCTGCTTGGAGTGTACTGCTCCTGTCTACAGGCAGATACAGAAGGAGCAGCCAGTGCTGGTGGACTCTACTCTAAGGAGGAGGCTGGCCACGGATGTTTGTGCTGTTACTCCTTTCTTCGCAAGCTTCCATGGTGCAGTAGTGTTTCCTGGTGTCACCTCACCTTCCCAGTGATGCCCCTGACCATACAAATCCCAGGAGTGTGGGAAATGTTTTGCTTGGAATCCATCCCTTCCCTCTCATCTGAGACTCCACACAGGAGAGAAACCATGAAAATGTAAAGACTGTAGGAGGCACTTTGATTGTCAAACACATCTTTTGCATCAGAGAATCCACACTGGAGAGAAACCATACAAATGCCAAGAATGTGGGAAATATTTTAATTGGCTTCTAAACTTAGTTGTGCATCAGAGAGTTTATACTGGAAAGTAACCTGTTTGGGTTGTAGCTCCATGACTATCAATAACTTGGATGAGGGAACAGAGGGCATACTTATCAAATTTGCAGATGACACCAAATTAGGAGCAGTAGCTAATACCCTAGAGGACAGGATCAAAATTCAAAATGACCTGAATAGACTAGAAAGCTGGGCCAAAACTAACAAAATTCAATACAGAGAAATGTAAGGTACTGCACTTAGGGCAGAAAAATGAATTGCATAGGTGTAGGATGGGGGAGACCTGGCTAAACGAGACTACATGCGAAAGGGATCTAGGAGTCCTAGTAGACCACAGGTTGAACATGAGTCAACAGTGTGATGCGGCAGCTAAAAAGGCCAATGCGATTTTGGGCTGCATCAATAGAAGTATATTATCTAGATCAAGGGAAGTAATAGTGCCACTGTATTCTGCCTTGGTCAGGCCTCACCTAGAATACTGTGTCCAGTTCTGGGCACCACAACTCAGGAAGGATATTGACAAATTGGAGCGTGTCCAGAGGAGGGTGACTAAAATGGTGAAAGGTCTGGAAACCATGTCTTATGAGGAAAAACTTAGGGAGCTGGATGTGTTTAGCCTGGAAAAAAGACAGTTAAGGGTCGATATGGTAGCCCTGTTTAAGTATTTGAAGGGCTGTCACATTGAGGATGGAGCAAGCTTGTTTTCTGCTGCTCCAGAGACTAGAACACGGAACAATGGGTGCAAGCTCCTGGAACAGAGATTCCACCTCAACATTAGGAGGAACTTTTTGACAGTAAGAGCTGTTCGACAGTGGAACGCACTCCCTTGGAGCGTGGTAGGATCTCCTTCCTTGGAGGTCTTTAAACAGAGGCTGGATGGCCATCTGTCAGGATGCTTTAATCATGATTTCTTGTGTGGCAGGGGGTTGGACTGGATGGCCCTTATGGTTTCTTCCAGCTCTACAATTCTATGATTCTATGACTGCTTCAAGTATTCTGTTTCATCAGGCTGAGTACTGTTTTCCTTCCACTTTCTCTCATTCATTAGCACTTCTGCTAGAAAACAAATCTTCCTTAAGGTGCATTATCAATGTCTATGGTTTAGAACAGTGGCTCCTAAACTTTTTTTTTTACCAGGGACTCATCAAGGTATTGTGAAAATATACATGTGGAATTTCCTTGTTTGTTTTTCTTCTTCCGGGCTGTGAGGCAGTGTTCTGGAGGAGTTTACTTCTAAGTAAACTCTTCCAGAACATGGCCTCACAGTCAGAAGGAAAAAAAAACCAAGGAAAATCTATGGATGCCAGCTGTGAAAGCCTTCGACTTCACATCATATGTGTGGAAATTTTCCAGTAGAAGAGGCTGTGACAACTAGGGATCAGTAGAATTGGCCCAAAGGCCCAACTGGTGTTTACCTTGAGTGTTCTGTGAAAACAGAACAGGTAGGAGTTGCTGCAAATCTAGATTCGTATTTCCAGGGGAAAGCGTTCTATGTACCATGAGCTTGGGAACAGCTCTGAGGGTATAATACCCATGATAATGTGTATATAGCAATGCAATCCTTTGTCCTACCTCTTGCTCTTCCCTTCCACTTCCTCACCTCTTCTGTTCCTGAATGTAACTACCTGGACTCTGTATTGTCATGTATATTTGCTGACATGGATCCTCATGGATCATCTGTATGTACTCTGCTATGTTTAGTAAAGGCTAGTTAGTAGACACTACCAATGTGTCTGAGTGATTTATTGTTAGCCATATGAAGGCCACATGTGCCTGCAGCTATAGTGTAGCATGGCTCTCTGCACATGCCTAGGAAGGTCTTGCTCACACACCCTGACAGGACCCCTTTTGTTGTTGCAGACCCCCAAGACTTAACTCAAGATTTAAAATCCTAACAGTAGTAATGACAATAAATAATAGTAATACAATTACACCATCCATTAAACCTTTCCTCAGAGACTCTGGACTTTTAGCCTGCTTCTTCCTGCAAGTTTATGGCTGGAGCGGATAGAAAAGCAATATGCATACCAAGCCAGCCAGCCTTTGCCGTGGTGCCTCAGTCATGTGAGCTGAGCAGCCTTCAAGCCTCCACGGACCCCCCTGTGAGAGCATTGCAGTCCCCTGGGTCCAAAGATCCAGTGGTTTAGAAAACTGGTTAAGAAAACTGGTTAAGAACCAGTGGTTTAGAAAACTGGGATAGGGCAGAACATTAGCTCCTAAGATGATACAGGGATCCAGAAAGTGAAGGGCTGGCAGGAGCCGTGGGTAGGCATTGAAAGAAATCTTCAGAGATCTGTGGTAAGAAGGATGGATGACTTACAGTTCAACCCTTAAGGCCATTTCTCTTAGAGAGCCATGCTGAACAACAGTTGCTGGTGCTAAACTGCTAGCCTTCCTGGCTGACTGATAATGGTGAATAGTAAGCTCATACTTGTTTCTGCAAGACATAAGATAAAGGATGGAAAAAAAAGTATATATGTGCTATATGAAATCTCTCTCTCTCTCTCTCTCTCTCTCTCTCTCTCTCTCTTTCTCTAACCAACATTCTGGCATGTAATTGAAAGGTACTTTGTATTATGAAATGTAATAGAACCGATGGTGGAATTGTGTATATGTATGAACCTATCAACACTTTCTGCAGACATTAAATAATAAAAGATCAAGCTGTTTGAAAATCCTGTAAATATTTCTGAAAGTTAATATTCCTTAAGACTTTCTGAGTAGAAATTCTTGACCTGCCTCTTCAGACTGTACTGTGATCTTCAGTGCTTGAAACTCAGGTATATTCAGGGTGGGTTAAGAGGGCTTTTAGGTATATAGAAGTGAATAAGATCAAGGCAAGAACCTTCAGTCTTATTCAGAAATAGGGATGAAGGAATCACACCTATTTCAGATGGCAATCCAGCCATGAGCCGAAGCAGCTTGTAGTGCCCTGCAGAGGAAGTAGGCAGAAATGCACAAAACATCCGTTTTCTGTCTAGCAGTTCAGAAAATGATGGAGTAGGTATCAGATCTCCAAAGTAATTTGAAACAGACAGTGTAACGAAATAGAGAACATACCCTCCAGTACTTCACAAAGGAAAAAGCTTGGGGGAAGTACACGTTGCAATAATGGCACGGCATTTTCCAGACAGAGCTAGTGTTTTGAAAGTCTTTCATATAGTCAACTGCCCATGATAATGTGAAGTCAAAGGCTTTCATGGCCGGCATCCATAGATTTTCCTTAGTTTATCTCTCTCTCTGGCTTTTCTTCGCAAACAAAGATTCAGGAAGGACTTATCCCACGTTTTCTGCAAGCGCGCTGATGACTAAAAAGGCCAATCTGAGATAGACAAGTCCGGTTGCAGAAAGCACAACAGAAGGTTTCCTTGGGTGATGTTTCTGGGTTGTGATTCTTTCTGCGTTGTCGTTTCTCTTCAAGACTTGTTCGGCATGAGTTCTCAAATAAGGCTGCCGCATTGTGGATAGTGTGTCTCCATGCCTCCCGATGTGTGGCCAGGGCGGACCATTGTTGGTGATCAATTTGGCCAAGCCTGAGATGTTGTTTCAGGCAGTCCTTGTATTGCTTTTTTGGAGCGCCCCTCTTATGCTGACCTGTGGTGTGTTCACTGTAGAGTACTATTTTGGGGAGGCGATGGTCCTCCATCCTATAAACATGCCCTGCCCAGTGCAGCTGTGTTCTCAATATCATGGCCTCAATGCTGGTGATCCCTGCTTGCTCAAGGACAGCAACATTCGTCACATAGTCAGTCCAGTGTATATTTAGGATAGTGCGTAAACAGCGCTGATGGAAGCGTTTAAGGAGTCGTAAGTGGTGGCAGTAGGTGACCCATGTTTCAGACCCATAAAGGAGAATAGACAGTACAATGGCTCTATACACACTGATTTTTGTGTTTCGCCTCAGGTGTTTATTACTCCAGACTCTTTTGTAAAGTCTTCCAAATGCGCTATGTGCCTTTGCTAATCTGTGATCGATCTCTTTGTCAATCTTGGCATCTGAGGAGATGTTGCTTCCCAAGTAGGTGAATTGCTGAACAGAGTTAAGCACAGAGTTGCCGAAGGCAGTGTGGGGATGGTGGTGTTCGTCCTGTGGTGCAGGCTGGTAAAGAACTTCCATTTTCTTCAGGTTGACTTCCAGCCTCGATAGTTTGAGCAATCGGATTTTACTCCTTTTTTCTTGTACAGGGTGATGATGACTGCATCTCGGAGATCTGATGGCAGTTCCACCTTTTCCCAGCAATTCACAAGGAGTTCGTGGAATTTATCATGGAGTACATGACCTCTGTGTTTCCAGACTTCAGGTGGGATTCCATCAATCCCAGCTGCCTTGCCGTTTTTCATCTGCTGTATGGCCTTAAGGGTCTCTTCCAAAGTGGGAGCTATGTCCAATTAATTTTTCACCGTTTTTTTGTATCATATGTTGGATAGCTGAGCCTTGGACTACTTGGTTGGCACTAAAAAGACTTTGAAAGTGTTCAGCTCATCAGTTCAGGATGGAGGCTTTTATCAGTAATTAATGTTTGACCATCTGTACTGTATAAGGAGCTTTGGACCTGATAAGTAGGTCCAAACACTGCCTTAAGAGCTTCATAAAATCCTCTAGAATCCCCCAGATCTGCACAGCATTGTGTCTTTTCTGTTATATTGATCCACCACTTGTTCTGTATGTCTCGGAGTTTTTATTGAAGTTTACTACATGTGAGACGGAAAGCTGCTTTTCTTACATGGCAACTTGGTTGGGTGAGGTATGCCTGGTGAGCAGTTCTCTTCTTTGCCAACAGCTCCTGGATCTCTTAGTTGTTTTCATCAAACCAGTCTTGATTTTTCTTGTGGGAGAACCCGAGGGATTCTTCTGCAGACTGGAGGATGCTGTTTTTGATATGTTGCCAAAGCACTGTAGGAGAAGGATCTGTAGGATGGTCTTCAAGTTTTGTTTGCAGGTTTGCCTGAAATTTGTCTCTCATGGTAGCTTGTTGAAGATTGTTGACTTGGAGTCTCTTCTTTAAGATGCCACCCCTCTTAGGTTTGCACTTAAGATGAAGGTTTAGTTTACATCTTACGAGGCGATGATCTGTCTGGCATTCTGTACTGGGCATCACTCGAGTATGACGGACATCGCAAATGTTTCTCTGGCAGACTAGAACATAGTCAGTGAGATGCCAATGTTTGGATTGAGGATGCATCCAGGTTGTCTTCAAGCTGTCTTTCTGCTGAAAGATAGTGTTTGTAATAGTCAGCTGTTGTTCTGCACAGAACTCTAGCAGGAGGCATCCGTTATCATTGCAATTTCCAACACCATGTTTGCCTAAGACACCTTTCCAGGCTTCGGAGTTCTTTCCTACTCTGGCATTGAAGTCACCAAGGATAATAATTTTATCTTCTACAGAGACTTTTTGTATGAAGTGGTGTAGGTCTGTGTAGAATTTGTCTTTCTCTACAGGGTCGGCTTGCATAGTTGAAGCATATATACTAAAGAGAATAACATGTGGGAGGCATAAGGAAATAATGCGATCAGAGTGTCCTGTTGGCAAGGTTTAGAGTTTGGAGGCAATGGAGTTTTTAATCATGAAGCCTACTCCTGACAGATGTTTTTCGGTTTTGGGTTTGCCAGACCAGTAAAGTGTGTAGCCGGCACCGTGTTCTATAAGGCTGCCTTCCTCATGGAGATGAACTTCACTAAGAGCAGCGATGTCGATATTAAATCATGATAGTTCATGGACTATTAGAGCAGAACAACGCTCAGGCCATCCACTATCTTCAGAGTCTCACATGGTTCTGATGTTCCAGCATGCAAGCATCAGTTTATTTACACCTTTGGAGGCTGGTGTGCGCCTTTGTTTCTTTGCCTTGGTTTGACCGCATCAGAAGATGCCCGTTGGCCGCGGCTAGCCAACAAGGTAGTTGGGGATGAGCTTTCGTTAGGCCACCTTTTCTAGGCCCCTCTCCATATGGAGCAAGCAGTGCTCTCCTTTAAAAAGGCTGCTTGGTTGTTCAGGATACTGCCGAACAAGACTGTCATCTCCCAGGTCAGCCTTGAGCGACCAAAGTCCTGAACTGCCTGCATGCAGGGTTGGGTCTGCGGCTTCCAGTGCATCTTTACACCTGCCGTTTCGTCCCTCGCCTATTGCTACAGGGCTTTTTTTTTTTTTTTTTGGATTGGATTTGTCCTTCAAGCCTGTGCAATGGATTTTTCTGGTGGAGCGCAGCGTGCACAGAACTGGCCTCACCCTTTAAACCAAAGGTTCATCTGCTGGCCTTGCAAGCATGGATGGTAGCAGCGAGGTCCTCGGGTCGTAGGTTTGATTAGAGTTTCCTTCTTTTAGATGGTTGACCTTACAGGGTTGGACGAGCACCATCTGCCCGGGGTTGAGATTAGAGTTTTCCTTCTCCTAGGACGGTTGCCATAAGGCTAGGGAGCCCATCCTGCCCTTTGATGCTCTTTGTCAGACCCTTCAGTTTTGACCTGTCTGGCATGGGAGACCCTACCGGTGGCTATTATTCCACCGCCAGCATAGCTCAAAACATCATTAGGGTATGCAAACCTCTCTCCCATGACAAGGGGGCGTCAATGGAGACGCCTTAGTTTGTACAACACTTACAAAGGAATTCCACCCAGAGACAGGGGGATTCCCAGCAGATAATTGCCCATCAACCAACCATTAGCCAAACAGACACTTAACGAGCCTTGCATTTCTATACCCAGAAACTCACCATTCAATTACACAAATTTACATATACTCCCCAACAGGAGTTCACAGCATATAAACTCCACACACACTCCTACCCAACCATTCTTTGAAGATGCCAACCACAGACGCAGGCAAAACATCAGAAAGAAACTATTCCAGAACACAGCCTCACAGCCCAGAAGAAACCCAAGGAAAATTTATGCCCATGTTATTATTATAATAATAATAATAATAATAATAATAATAATAAATTTTTATTTTTAACCCGCTCCTCTGCTCGGCAACTGGGGCAGCTTACACCAAGATTAAAACAACATCAAGTTAAAACAGTCCTTCCCCATCCTACCCTCCCACCCCTGTTAAATTTATTGTATTTGAAATGAAAAATGGAGAATGGTTGCTAGGATACAGATATGCTACAATTACACATCTTTGACATAGGAGATGAATCCCTGGATGGACATGTGCTCATGGCCATGTATATGATAGACTTGAGATGTGTGCATGAATTCAATCCAGAAAGAAAAAAGTAGTTGCTTGAGTAGGGCATATCCCATATTGCCCACCAGAAGTGGTCAAGTATTGGCCAGGACCTGTCAGAAAGGAAGAAACTTTATCCCACTAGCAGCAGAAGAGTTACAATACATAGCTAAGAGGGATGATGTGACAACTAACTACAATTCCAGCGGGCTCCAAGGTTCACTCAGCCTTCCATCCTTTCGTAGGTCGGTAAAATGAGTACCCACCTTGTGTGGGCAATTAGCGAACACACATTGGAAACTGCTTAATGCAGTGTAGATGTGTAAATTGCTGTTGCTTAAAATAATTTGTAAGCCGCTCTGATAGCCTGGCTGAAGAGCGGGGTATAAATAAATAAATAAATAAAATGGTGCTTAGGAAACTGTATATGCTCCTGAGAAATGAGCAAGATATGGAAGTGTCTGTCTTCCCTCTTTGAGATTACAGAGAAGCGTCCTAAACCTGGCCCAAGTGAGGAGAAGCCCTGTAGGGCCCCAAAGCAAGGAAGTGAGGAAGATCTAGCTATGTGGTTTTCAAAGATTATGGCTGACACAGAAGGAGTGGTCCAGATGCCCTCTGCTACCATAGGCAAGACAGACTGATGCTCTAGTCCAGTGTTTTGGTGCTAGCCAAAGGGAATGAGATAGTTGGAATGATGTGTGAGGCCAAGGTGTACTAGGCTTGATCTTTGGGGAAGGACACACGGGCAAGAGGTAACCAGTGAAAGAGCCACTGGAATATTGAGCCAGGGGTTTAGTAGGGGACATACAGAAAGGCAGGCTATATCAGAAGACAGAATGAAAAAGTTCCAGAAAACCTACAGAGATAACAAGAGCAAACCCCATACGGGGGGGCCTTGAGGCAATACAAAGAAGAACCGAGAGAACCTTAAAGACTGAGACCTGTTGTGGGAGGCACCTGCACACTGCAATGGAGACAAGAATCTGGAGCACAGAGTGCAACATGCAAGGAGAAAGCATGAGGCCAAGCTAGAAATCAATTCTACAGCAAGGAGTCAGTGCCTGAGGTGGAGGCCACCACCTGTCAGCTACAGAATGCAGCACTGCCACCATACACCAAAAGTTGTACAGTATATACACATGATTTTTTTCAGAAGACAATGGCAGGTATGGCTAAGGCTAAGTATCTCCATGGGCTTGTTACCCATCCATCAATGGTTGATAGATACTGGAGCCGAAATGTCACATACCACACTGCCAATGAAGGAAGCAGAAGTGTGTGAGGCTTTGGGGGGGGGGCTCTTTAATGAAGTGATGGTGGCTCATTGTTACAGCAAGTAACACAGAAGCATGGTGAAGATGAGCAGAATGCTACAAGACTTTATTCAGAGGTTGCATGCTGACAGAGAGACATTAGGAAAGAACAATAGAGGCTGCTCTTCGAGGCTGCATCTCAGACAAAGACATCAGGAAAGGAATGCAGGAAGGCAGGCTAGCCCCCCATTCAGGGGTTACACCTTACATAGTTTATGAGTCACGTAGGCATAGTTAACCATTTGCTAACCATCTGTCTGTGATACACTCAATCACTAGGATCAAGAGGGGTGCAGCTAGTAACTTAATGGAGAGATTTAAAATACATCAAAGCAAGCTAGAACCTTTCCTGAAAGTTTCCTTTGAAGTTATTTTATTACCTAATTGAGGCAGGAAGAAAGGAAGCATGAGATTCCTTTCCTTTGATCCTGAGTTTTCTCAGGCTCTAGGGATTTCAGGCAACCCACAGCTCATGTGACATGTCATGATCTATGGATGACTGCTGAAATTACCCTTGGGAATAGACTATAATATAGACATTTTATCAGCCTGTCAAAACATGCCCATCAAGAAACTGCCAATGGGATTGTTATACCTGTTAAAGGTAGAAATCCTTCTTAAAATGCTATTGACACTGATGGAAAAGAGTTAGTTACATAAATACCAAAAGGCAATTGTGTTTGAATTAGTGGAAAAACACCCAATATTTGCAAAAACTGGAACAATCAAGTAGGATAAGTACCTCAACTGGCTAGTGCACGATTTAGAATTCTGTAACATGCTTTATATGGAGTGTCTTTCCCAAGTGCTCCAAAACGTCAGTTGGCCCAAGGAGCTGCAACCACTTTGTTAATTGGAGCTGGCAATGGGGAGCTACAAAGAGCATACAAAAGCTCCAGTGGCTGCTGGGATGTTTCGGGGCACAAAGAAATGTGTTGGTCATGACGGGTATCTAGAGTATACCTTTCTATAAGAGCCCACCTGTTCTATAAGCACTTGTTCCCAACAAATTAGCTGCAGCTCTTTCAGCCAAGGAAATCAGAGAATCATAGATTTTGGAGAGACCACAAGGGCCATCCAGTCCAACCCCCTGCCATGCAGGAATACACAATCAAAGCACTTCCGACAGAAGGCCATCCAGCCTCTGTTTAAAAACCTCCAAAGAAGGAGACTCCACCACACTCCCAGGCAGTGTATTCCACTTCTGAACAGCTTTTATTGTCAGGAAATTCTCCCTAATGTTTAGGTGGAATCTCTTTTCATGTAGTTTGAACCCATTGTTCCATGTCCTAGTCTCTGGAGCAGCAGAAAACAAGATTGCCCCATCCTCAGTATGACATCCCTTCAAATATTTAAACATGGCTATCATGTCCCCTGTCAACCTTCTCTCCAGACTAAACATGCCCAGCTCCCTAAGCCGCTCCTCATAGGGCATGGCTTTCAGACCTCCCACCATCCTGGTCACCCTCCTCTGGACACATTCCAGCTTCTCAATAAGACTACCCAAAGATGTATATATGAAAGGTCTGGGAGTGGCTGGTTGTCCAGAGTTTGGGGTCAGGTGCTGCCAGTAAGCTGATAAAACCCAGCTCTATTTCTCTTGTTGAGGTCTCTCCAAAGAGGCTGTTGCTGCTCAAAATGGACTGGATGAGGGCAAAGGCCTTGAAGCTTCTTCATCCAGAGAGGAGACAGAGGAACTCCTGGTTAGTTGAAAGGCAGACCAGAGAAGAGGGATCCAGCTGTGTTTGGAGGGAGGGGGTTACTGTTCCCCCATCCCAGTTCGCAGTCTGCCAGGAGCCTGGCTAGGCTTCAGTCACGTGACATCAAACGGAAGCATAAGAACGGATCGTCCAATTAAAAGGCACCAAGGGGTGGTGCCCCTTGAAAGGGGCTCGTGGGAAACACCAACCCTGAGTCTCCTTCTCAGCGAGAGCTTGGGGAGGCAGAGGTGGAGCGCTGGGTGGCCCGGGAGGCCCCTCTGCAGAGGGGGAGAGGCGGGTAAGAGAGGGGCCGGGCCACTGGGGTTTTACTGCCGGAGGCCAGTGGTCTGGCCCGGAGGGGCGCCGGCGGAGGAGTTCAGCCCAAGACATTGGGCTGCCTGAGGCTGAGGGTAACATGGCGCCCGCCCCTCCCTCCCTCCGTGGGGCCCGGAGGGCCTCTTCCAGGGCGTCTTGGTGTGTGTGGGGTGTCGGGGAGGGTTGCCCGCGGGAAAGGGGGCGAGGGGGGCGGCTGTGCTTGGGGGAGAGAGAAGCTACAGCTGCTGCCTTTCCCTCTTCGCTCCAGCCATGAAAGGGAGAGGGACCCCCCCCTAGTTTTCCCTCCCCTGAATCTGGGGGCGCCGCCGGGGGGTGGGCGGGAGGGGGAGGCCCTGGGGGGAGGGGAGGGCCTGAGGGGAGCCAAAGGACCCCCATCTCTGCCCCATACAAGGACCCCTTCCTCTCCCCTCTGCCCCTCACCAGAGGTGGGGTCCTACTAGATGCCCTCAAGGGACAAGTGCAGCAGGATATTAAGGAACTTCTGTCCCCACTGGACACCCACTCTCTCTGCTGCCTCCACAGACACTGCGTCTGAACCCAATCTTTGTATATACACCGTGCTCAAAGGCCAAAAGCACATGATACACAACAATACAGGACAGAACAGACTGATACCTTAATACATTCCCACTCTTCAACCCCACTCTTGAAATCCTAAACCTGACTGACTCTCTTAACCCTAATCCTCACTCTCCCATCCACTCCCCACAGCCCCCTCTACAACTACCCCAGACCCACTGTCAACCACCATCCTATATTCAACCCCCCCAAAAAAACATCCCACCAATCACCAGCTTCTTACCCAGTTGCTTCCATGAAACAACATTTTATACCCCCTAAGTCCATGAGGTCAGAGAGCCCTCTCCGGTTTTCAGTCTGGCACCCCTAAAAGAAGAGAAGGTCTTGTTGGAATCACACAGCTCTGCCCCCCCCCCACACACACACACAAGAGATGAATGGCCAAGAAGGATATTCAGGAGGAAAAGTTAAGGGTTGTCACTGCTGACTCCCAGCATTTGCTGCTTGAGGCCTCCTGGTGGGGCATAAGAATGTGGGAGTTTTTAGGAACTTTTTATTGGAATAAGACCATTCTACTGAAAAATGCACCCGACCGCAAAAGGCCATAACAATAACGCAATAATAATAATAAAAATAAAAATTATGAATGTTTGGGGGAAATGGGACATACAGTTGGCCCTCTACTTTTGCTGGGGTTGGGGTTAAGGATCCCTGCAAAAGTGGGAAAACTGTAACTATAGCACACTGTTTTATTTTTATCTGAGAGAACACTTCTCTAGGTGTTTCTAGGTCCTCCAGCACAATTCTGTGGTCAACTTCAACTACAAATGCGTAGAGAGAAGCTATTTTTATAGATTTTTCTTTGGTCTTTTTCTGGGCTGTGAGGCCGTGTTCTGGAATAGTTTCTTTCTGATGTTTCACCTGCATCTGTGGCTGGCATCTTCAGAGAATGATTGGGTAAGAGTGTGTGTGGAGTTTATATATTGTGAACCCCTGTTGGGGAGTATATGTAAATTTATGTAATTGAATGGTGAGTTTCTGGGTATAGAAATGCAAGGATGATTAGTGTCTGTTTGGCTAATGGTTGGTTGATGGGCCATTATTTGCTGGAAATACCCTTGTCCCTGGGTGGAATTCCTTTGTAAGTGTTGAGTTTTGATTCTATTGCTTTTCAATACTGGCAGCCAAATTTTGTTTACTTTTAGGGTTTCTTCTTTCCTGTTGAGGTTGTCCAGGTGTTTGTGGATTTCAGTAGCTTCTCTGTGTATTCTAACTTGATAGTTTTTGGCCTGATCCAGAACTTCTGTGTTTTTAAATAACATTTTGTGTCCAGGTTGGTTTATAACATGTTCTGCTACTGCTGATTTTTCTGGCTGGCCCAGTCTGCAGTGTTTCTCATGTTCCTTGATTCATGTTTGTACACTGCATTTAGTGGTCCCTATGTAAACTTGTCCACAGCTGCATGGTATGTAATAAACTCCTGCAGCTGTGAGAGGGTCTCTTTTTTCCTTCACTGAGCATAGCATTTCTTGGATTTTCTTGGTTGGTCTGTAGATTGTTTGTAGGTTGCGTATCCTCATCAGTTTCCCTTTTCTGTCTGTGACTCCTGTGACCCAAGGAAAATCTATGGATGCTGGCAGTGAAAACCTTCGACTTCATACAGAAGCTATTTTTTTCACTCACATATAACATAGCAGTAGAGGCAGCAAGTCCAGTAAACTGCAACTACTGTAATCAAATCCCAAAATGTGTCTAACCCACAAGTCCCACACATTTGCTTACCCAAAATGTGGTGGGGTGATTGTAAATGAGAAGCGGTAAGGATTTTTTAATTGCTTGGGGGTGGGGGAGCCTTAACAGAACTCAGCTGCTGAATCCCAGTGGCTGTGAGTTGTGAAATGATCCTTTGAAGATTTTGACCTGTCCAAAACATTTCCTCTGTTCCAGCAAAGCAGGCTTATGTGTGGTAGTTAGAAACAGAATCCATGTACCCACTGAGGGACAAAATCAGGAGAAATGTTAATTTAAAAAAAATATATTGCATATAAAAGTGACTCAAATAAAGAAAAATTGTATTCTTCCAAACGTAGAGGTCATACGAATTATTAATAAATTTGTCCACTTTAAAAAATCCAGACTATGGACCAATGAAGGTTCTTTGAACTAAGAGAAAGTATTAATTTGAATGATTTTTGGGGAGATTTGGTATTTTAAAAGGCTTCTGTAGAATATGGCTGCAATTAAGAAATCATAGGAAGTCATGTGAGCTTTGAGTGAGGAACAGAGATGGGATGACTCTGTGGAAATCCAAGGGAATGAGTGTTGGGGGTGAAGGAGAGGAATGGTTAAAAACAAACCTTACTGGAAGCAGTCTTCTGACTATGGAGTAAATGAAAGATTTTGGTTTGTTCCTCTCAAAGAACCTCCCTGAAAATCTAGCATGAAAGTTCTTATTTGCTTGCCAGTGTACCTTGTGTTTAGTTCAAAATTTCCATGTTTCTTCTTCCCCTACAGCAGTGGTTCTTAACTTGTGGTCTGCAGACCCCTAGGGGGTCATGATGTCCTCACAAGGTACTCACAAAACTTTGAAAGTTGCTCCATCCATCTCCTCCCTGCGGTGGAGCAGCCATGTGATAGGAGCCAAGGCAAAGGCTGGCTGGCTTGGCCTGTGCGTTGCTGTTCAACCCACTCTAGCCACAAATTTGCAGGAAGAAACAGGAGAAAAGTCTTCCCTCCCCTCAAGTACCTCTGAGGGAAACGCTAATGGATGGTGTAATTGTATTACAATTGCAATCAGGTCTTATGATTACAATTGTAATCAGTACTGTAATCAGGTCTCATTGCTACAGTTTTAAATCTTGAGTTAAGTCTTGGGGATCTGCAGCACAAAAAAATATTTTAAGGGGGTCTCTGGTAAAGAAAAGGTTAAGAGCCCCTGCCCTACAGTTTAAAATGATGGAAGCTTTGAGAATGGAGATGGCAAAGTTCAATGGAAAGCCCAGAGTGGGAAAGTTGGAGGGAGGAATGGTTAGAGACAGACCAGCTGGAGGAGCAGGGCAATGCAGGATATTCTGCCTGTGAAGGGAAGGAAAAAGGTGGGTTTCTGGCATCTGGGTGAATAAACCTGCCTTAGTCTTTAGTTTGAATCTTCTCATCTGCTTTTTCTTGAGGGAGGAGACTGGGTCCCTAGCTAGAGTCTTCCATGTTTCTTCTCTCCCTTCCCATATAAACTATAAATAATTTGTAACCTTTTCTAATTCTTTGCTGTGACAGAGAAGAGGGAGGAGGTCCTATGCCCCACTGTTTGGATCAAAGATGGAGCGAGAAGACTCAGCCTGCTGTAATGCAGGAAGAGGTACTGATGCCCTCAAGAGTGAGGGGAATAAGAAGTTCTGGGGAAGATCTGTGCCGAAGATCTTGGGGGAGAACATTGTCAGCTCAGATTCACAGCGCCAGTGCTTCAGGAAGTTCTGCTACCAGGTGTCCAAGGGCCCCCGAGAGGTTTGCAGCCAACTACATAGTCTCTGCCGTCAGTGGCTAAAGCCAGAACAGCATCCAAAAAATCAGATGCTGGACCTGGTGATCCTGGATCAGTTCCTGACCATCCTGCCTCTGGAGATGAAGAGCTGGGTCAGGAACTATGGAGCAGAAACATGTTCCCAGGCGGTGGCCTTGGCAGAAGGTATCCTCCTGAGCCAGCTGGAGGAAGAGCAGCAGGTAAGAGCACGTGGTTATTATTCATTTTATGTACTTCCCACCTTTTCCCTCAAAAATTGCAACTCAAGACAGCTTTGAACTTTGTCCCCAACTTGGTTAACTTCAAACTGTTTGATAGTCCCACTCTGTGGTGACCATGAAACTCCAGAATCTGCCAGACTCAATAACAAATTATTAGGTTCTTTCTTTCCTCTCACTCTGTATACCAATTCGCCTCTATTTCTCTCAACAATATCCCCACTGCACATACATTCCCTCAGCTGGACTCACAACCATACACACATTCCTACACTCCTTTCATCACATCACATCTCACATTCTCCTTCTCAACTGTCATCCACCTCTTTTCACTCTAGGAGACCCCTCTCATACCAGTTTCCTGCCACAGGATTGGCTCCTTCATGCTCTCTCCCCATTTGCTCATCAACATTTCCATCAGGTGCTCATCACACATTCTTCACAGTGGTACAGAGACAAGGCCCTCTCCTGTGGATCTCAGGGTCTGTGCAGACCCATGTGGAGTGATAGGGTGGCTCAAAGGCAAAGATTGCTGGATATGGCTCTTGTGCCCCTTTTATCTGGCCCTTCTTTCTTCTACTCCCGTAGCCACTTCTGAATGTGTTGCTTTTCTGTTGAAATTTAGTGTCTTCTGTATTGCTTTTGAAGGTAAGGGGCATAGTGAGAATACATTTTGTTTTGAAGGGAAATCAGGGACCCAGCATCCTCTTGGAATCATGCTTCAATTTTAAAACCTGTTGTATGCTCCCTATGTGTTTAATTTTCAAAGCAAATTCTTCATCTTTTTGTGCCACTGCCATGTGGTGGCTATGGTCCCAGAGTGCTGCCTCAAGACGGTGTTTTATCTGTAGAATCTGTCTCCCTACTGGGCCTTCTCTATCTGTGAGCTGGCCACTCGTGGACTGGACCATCAGCAGATCACCGCAATCCATATTAATAAGGTTAATAAGGGGTTTGAATGTCCTGTCTGCGGGGAGGCCGCAAACCAAACTCCCATGGATAAGAAGGGGCCACTATATTTTTAAAATTTGAAATGTTTATCTGTCACCCTTCACTCTACTAAAGGTGATGCACAGATAAAAGCATTTCACACGCTAATTTTTAAAAAGTTAATTAAATAAAAAATTAAAAGGCACAAAGAGTTGAAATGGCCCTCCCTGCCCTGCTTTGAAAAACTAATGGCTCTCATCTTTTTCTTGAGATCCTCTGAGGGTGACAATTCCATATCACCACAACATCCATTTCTCAGCCTCCCCTACCAAGGTTTTTCATCTCTATCATTCCCCTTTCCCTCCTCCTTCCCCTTCCATGTCTTGAATCCTTACTGCTCTTTCAGGTCAAAAATCTCTCTGTGGAAGTTGAGTCTGATTTTGCACTGGCAGAGAAGGCTCCGTTGGACACCCAGCCGAGTCCCCAGTGGAGGGAGGTGATACATGATGGGGACAGAGGTGCCTCCTTACAAGGTTAGTGTTAACTAAGTGAGGGTGTATTTGTTTCCTAGCTGTACTTGTATCCATCTCTCCTTATGGCTTTATAGCAAAATGTTATCCTTGCAACAACAAACTGTTCAAGGTGAGTCAGGGTGAGGGAGAATGAGTTGTCCAAGGCACCCTGGCGAGTTGCATGGCTCAGTGTAAACTGGAATTGGGGTGTCTTTTTTCTTAGTTTGACACTGTAAACACGACACCTTACAGTCTTACAATTAATTACTGTGGATTTCACTTGGATGTAAATCCTAGCATCTCTCTGGGATACAATTCCACTTCCTAGGGATGGGGTGGTTTTTTTTTATGATTGTTATCTTAATATCTGAGAGGAGGATATGAGATAACCTTCTAACTTAATATCTCATTCAGAGGCTGAAAAGATGCTGGCAACAAGTGTACAATCATCTCGTCTTCGTTGTGATGGAGTGGAAGTAGATCAGGTAACATAAAGGATCACTGGGAAGACTCCCAAGGGAACAGCCTGGGTGACTCTGTCCCCAGCTGACATATTGGGGGCAGGGGAATTGAGTGAGAGCATTGTTTCTGTTCATTTTTTTTATTATAAAAATGGTAAGATATGTGGTATGATATTGTCTTCATGTTGTGGATGGGAAGATGTTGAAATTTTTACAAAGAGAAAACGAGAAACCCAATGATGATTAGTTCACCCCTCCAGGGGCTGAACTTTGCATATGGAAGTTGTTGTATCTGGCTTTGAATCCCTGTGTAGTTACCACATTTATCCATAAATAGAGTTATGGCTATTTTTCTATGTATTTTTCTTGAATACAAGAAAGAGTGCCACTCATAGATGTTCTTTTCCATTCTCCCTGGGCCTGAACACATCTCTCCTTCTGTTTGCTTCTGGCAAAGGGAAGGACATAGGAAGGGCCTTGCTGGGACAGAGCAAAGGTTCATCGCATCCTGGTTTCCACAGCAGTCAGTTGGGTTTCTGTAGGAAGGTGTCAAGCTCGCTCCACTATTGTTTCCCGCAGCTGGTATTTAGAGGATGCTGCCTCCATGCATGGATATGGCAAGTCGCTACAACTGCTGGGTTGTATGCTTTTCCACTTGGAATGCTGTGGAGCCCCTGCAGGGTTAAACCTTGCAAATTTGAAAGACCAGACACCATAATTAGCCTTCTGGGTTTTAGTGTGAGATAATCTTGATGTCAGCTGTGATCAGGAAATGCTTTCTTTTTCATCCAGGATCCCGTGACCTTTGAGGAGGTGGCTGTGTCTTTCTCTGAGGAGGAGTGGGCCCTGCTGGATCCTGATGAGAGAGCCCTGCACAGGGAGGTCATGGAAGAGACCTGTGGGATGGTGGCTTCTCTTGGTGAGACTTCTTCTTTCCCTGGCACTTGGGAATTTCTCTTTACAAACTCAACAACAACAACCAGAGTAATAGCAGGATGAAAGAATGGTAGTTACATTTGTACGAAAGAAATGTAACTGTGTAGTATGCAAGAGAGCTTAGTGTGAGAGGAGGCTGGGGGCCTATGTGCCTCCAGAAGTTTTCACATTTCTCCTACCTGCACTGGCAAGCTGGGCCAATGAGGAGGTGAAATGAGAGAAATTGTTCTTCAATATCTGGAGGGCCAAAGTAAGGCTATTTTTAGGACAGTGTTACTCAGTATCAGTCTACTAGCCAGCTGCTGGTAAATTTCCAGGAAAAGAAAGAATAGTCATATCCCATGGACAGAAATAAAGAACTGGGTCCTGACACACTGTGTCCAAGAATTATAAGTTCTCCCACTTCATATAATCTGAGATGTGTTGCTTTAGGAGGCTACCTGATGATGGAAGACAGAGTAGCTAAGCTAGAAAGACACCTTTCCTTATTATAGTAGGAATAACTAGAAAGAGTAGTAAAAAGAACTAGAAAGAGTTGAGTGGGTACAGTGTAGCTGGTCAGATAGTTGTTTGACCCAGTGGCAGCACTAGGAGGGTGCAGAGAGGCTGAACCGCACCAGGTGACACCATCACAAGGAGGGGTGACACCAGCCTTAGTAATGCCACAGGTTTGCCCCAGGATTTTGTACAAGCACCCCTTGTATATTTGGCAGGTTAGGGACCAGAACACTTGTCAAAAAGTGGAAATCAGTGAAATGCCAAACTTACAGTACTTGGTCTCTAACTCTCGAATAACTGGAGGATGCAGTACACAGACTGAATGGAAAATGGTAACAAGTTGAGGAAAAAGCAGCATGTGGTCAAAAGCAAACATCTTTTTGTTCAGTCTGAGTACTGCATCCCCTGCTTATTTGACAGCTGCCAAACTGCAGAAATCCAGCAATGCGACCACATTCCCTCTTGCAGAGGAAACCACTCACAGCTGTTCCTGCCAAGCACTTCCAAGGTTATCTTTGGCTGTTTTCTAGGCAGGTAGCAGAGGAGTGCACAGAAAAGGCAGAGTCTGTCCAAGCAATACCCCATCTCTGCTCTTTCAACCCTTTTAAATTATATGAAAGCGGAACCCATTAATTTGATGTGTGGTTGAAAGAGCAGACCACACATGAGATTAATAGTTTTAGGTATTAAGTGGCCCCTCGGTATCCACAGGGATTTGGTTCCAGGACTCCCCATGGATGTGAAAATCTGTGGATGCTCAAGTCCCATTATATACAATTGTGTAGTTAAATGGTGTCAATTATATAAAATGGTAAACAGTGAGGTTTGCTTTTGGGAATTTCTAAAAATATTTTCGATCCATGTTTGGTTGCATTGATGGATGCAGAACCTGTGAATACAAATGGCTGGCTGTAATTTAGAAGGGTTGAAAGAACAGGTCAACGAAAACTGGACAGTTGTAAAGCAGGAGATGCCTGTATACTAAGAGTTTCTGTTGACCTGTAGTGACTGTTATTAATGGATTTTGTGTGTTGTACCCTTACATCCCCACCAGCACAAGATCTCCAGCATTTCTTTAGACAGCATGTACAGTTGCTTAAATTAATCTGGGATAGAAGTGAAGGAGGTGGGTGGAAGGAGGGAACATTTGTGCAAGATGAGATTTTAAGCTGGGACAGGAATGAGTGAGATGGATGGAAGGAGGGGTGGGAGTGTTTGTGGGGGATTAAACTTTATTCTTCAAATATCATTCAGACTAATGCCTTCGCTTTGTGCCTGAAAGGTCTGTGAACAAGGATGTAGCATCTCTCCTTCCTCCCACACCCACAAGATGATTTTCTTTTCAGAATCCTCAGAAGTCCCTGAGGTTCCTTTTCTCTTACATTTGGGAATCAGTCTTATTTCTTGTTCTTCTCCCCAACAGATATACAGAGGAAAAGAAATATGTGTGCCCAGTATGGGAAGTGTTTTCAGGACAAAAGGGATCTTACTGAACATGAGGAAGCCAGCAGAGGAGAGGAAAGTTGTACGAGAGTGAAGCCCTACAAGTGCGCCATTTGTGGCAAGTGTTTTGCCCAGTTGGTGGGACTTTTGCTTCATGAGAAGGACCACCCTGGAAAGAAAGGCCCTAGATCTGAAGTTTCCAGGAAACAGAATTTACCCCTTCTGTGTCCTCAAAAAGTCCATACTGGAGATAAACCATACAAATGCCAAGCATGTGGCAAATGTTTGGCTTCGAGGGTTTCTCTAGTGAACCATCAGCGTCGCCACACAGGAGAGAAACCATACAAATGCCAAGCATGTGGCAAATGTTTGGCCTCAAGGGTTTCTCTAGTGAACCACCAGCGTCTCCACACAGGAGAGAAACCGTACAAATGCCAGGAGTGCAGGAAATGTTTTAATTGTAACTCAAGGCTTCTGAAGCACCAGAAAGTCCATACAGGAGAAACAGCATACAGATGTCAGGAGTGTGGAAAAGGGTTTCATTACAATTCATCCCTGCTGCGTCATCTCAGGCTACACACAGGGGAGAAACCATACAAATGCCAGGAGTGTGGGAAATGTTTTACTGAAAATTCAACCCTTCTGGTCCACCAGAGACTGCACACTGGAGACAAACCATACAAATGCTGGGATTGTGGGAAATGTTTTATTTCCAAGTCGAACCTTCTTATTCACCAGAGATTTCACACAGGGGAGAAACCATACAAATGCCAAGAGTGTGGAAAAGAATTTAATTACAGTTCGTCCCTTCTGGGTCATCAGAGAATACACACAGGAGAGAAACCATACAAATGCCAGAAATGTGAGAAATGTTTTCGTGGTAGGTCACACCTTGTCAATCATTTGAGATTGCACACAGGAGAGAAGCCATACAAATGCCAGGAGTGTGGAAAATGTTTTACTGAAAATTCAGCCCTTCTGGTCCACCAGAGAGTTCACACTGGAGAGAAACCATACAAATGTCAGGAATGTGAAAAATGTTTTTTTTCCAAGTCAAACCTTCTTAGTCATGGGAGATTTCACAGGGGAGAGAAACCATACAAATGCCACGAATGTGAGAAAGGGTTTCGTTGCAATTCATCCCTGCTACGTCATCAAAGAATACACACAGGAGAGAAACCATACAAATGCCACGAATGTGGAAGGAGTTTTAATTGCCGTTCCTCCCTTTGTAGGCATCTGAAACTCCACACAAGAGAGTAACCAAAGAGTCTACACAGAATAGAAAGTACATGAATGCTAGGATTGTGGGAAAGGTTTTGTTTTCCTGCTGTGGATGGGGGGCCTGCAAAGCTTTGGTTATCTCTTATCTCCAAACATGCAGGACTATGCAAATTATACAACACCCCCTACCTCACGTGGAGGAGTCCACTGTTCTAACAAAGTGTGCAGGGCTTCATTCAGCTCCACGAACTAGCTGTGACCTAATTTAAATTCTCTTTACTTTTGTGGAGGGGGCAGTACTGCAGCTAATTTGGGGGGATTTGCAACTTCTTCCTTACCTCAGACCAGCTTCTTTTAGCTGTGGAAACTGAGGACATTCTGGCTTGTCAGACATGCTCCAAAGGGCTGAGGCAAGAAGTTCATTGCCCCCTCTGGAGCAGGCAGAGGCCCTCCATCTTGGTCCTTTGGAGAAGACCCAGCTCCCTGGGATTTTGGACCACAAGCCTCTAATCAAGAGGCAGAATTCATGAAACCAGTTAACAAGTCTTTTGAGGCTGGGGCAGCAGTAGCAACAACCCTTGGTGAGATCCAACTCCCTTTTCCCTTCTGCTGGTTGGAGTTACTTTTTACTCTAAGCTTAGTCACAGGATCAGCCAGTCAGCAACTGTCCAGTTGGCTGTCACTCCTACATCATTGGTATCTGTGGTGGGGTGGTGTTTCGGTTTTGAATGGGTGCTGTGTGAGCCATTCAATTCCTCAAGCACACTAAAAAGCCATGCCAAACCAGCTGCATTTGCAGGCCTCTACCTCAGCTGGCCAGAGGTGGCATTCCAAGAAATGCCGGAGCAACATTCACTCTTCCTTGGCTTCTTTTTCCTCCTCTCCCAACATTTGTCACCCTGACCAGCCCTCAGCAACAGCTTCTAAACATTGTAGGGGAGAGGCGGGAGATGGCTGAAATGGCCTCACTTCTTGCATTTAATCACTAGTAGGGAGAGCAGTCTTCTGAGGAGAAGGAGGCATCCTCCAAGCCTGCAGCCACCTGCCTTTTTGCCGCAGAGGATTTTCCTCTACATCTGAATGTTAGAGTTTTCCCAGAGGGGTCAGATAAGGGAGAGGGCACTAATGTCCCAGAGATGTGTTATTCTAGCCTTAAGAAAGATGATTTTCCCCCCTGAAATTAAGGAGTTGAAATGGACTTCATCTGGCACCACCAGTGCTACTTTAAACGTTTCAAAGCATAAACCTTAAAACTTTTCTGTAGCAAAAAATCAAGCTGCCTGGAACTGTTGTTAATATTCTTACACCTCTAGTACTTAAGACATTTTGAGCAATAGTTCTATGTTGACTTCTCTTCTCAGACTATCTTGTGACTAGCAACCGTGTAACTTCTGGTGTGCCCAAGCATAGGTCAGAACAGTTTCTAGGCAGATAAGAGTAAACAATTGAAAGTACAATCCTTCAGTCTCAAGGAGCTTGCAAAAGAGCAGAAACCACCAATTTTCTAAACGTTTGTTCTATCAGTTGAGAATTATGATACATCAAATATATCAGATAAACCTAACCAGATATGGGTAGGAAGCAGAAAGCAGAATCTCCTGTACCAGATAGCAGAAAAGTCTTGAGAAAAGAGCCATTTCAAATCATGATACAGCTCTTTGTAGATGAGGGAGAACATTTTGAATGCCTTCAATAGTCACAGCCCAGCAGGCAAATCTAGACAACAGACTTGTTGTCTGTGATAAATGGAGAACTGTACAGATGCCAGATTATTACTTTTTCTGATTGATTTTTATTTTGTCTTTTTGAGTAAACAAGCATTACAACAAATAACTTGAGAAAATAAATAAAACAACTAATCCAAGATACGTAGCACAGTGGCGCACTGATCCATTGATCTCTCTAGTACACTGATGAAGCCGCAAAGGTTACACCTCTCTTGGATGCTAAGTTTGGTGGGAAGAGGAGTCCAAATGTAGACTGCGTTTCCAAAGATATGCTTGATTGGGTGGAGGATGCAATTAACTTGAGTGTGCGTTAATGGATTCAATAAACATTGACCAATCTGAATAAAATGACTCAGTTCTTATGTCTGTTTCAAATTCTTAGTGAGTGAAGCAGATTTTCTGATAACCAAGTGTCCCACACTTTTCTCTACCAACTGTCTATTGTCAAATCTGTTGTCTTCCAGTGTTTGGTCACTTCTTGATGAGTGGCCATGAGCAGAAATGCTATTAGAGTTTCGAGCAACTGTTATTCTTGACATGTAGAGAAAGCAACAAAAGGGCAGGACAAAAGGGCACTTTGGGCAGGTAATGTGACAATTTTTTCCCCAAGACAGCTACCCAAAAGTTTTGAACTTTAGGGTACTCAAGCCACATATGGAAGTATGAGCCCATGGATTTTCACCCTCTCCAGCAGATTGTGGGGATGTTTTTAGCTATTCTAGATCATTGGATGGGTGGCAGATGCCAGATTATGATACAGCAACATTGCATTATATTTTTGTTTTATATTTATTTTATATTCATATATGTATAGATTTTTCCTGTCTTTCAAATGATCTCTGCTCAGATATAAACTGTGACGAACAATGATGTCACCAACAAAACGTGCCAGCCAAATTTACCAGATTATTCAGTCTGGCTGCTTTTCCCTCTCGGTTCCTGTCACCTTCCTTCAGATTCCCCCTTTATCCATTCTTTGGACTGGGGCTGAATCTTTGTGGATAGATTATGAGATTGTGTGGTATCCTTTGGTAAGTGTGCCTAATATCTGTCTGTGTATAGAATGAATCACAATGAGTCTCAATTTTATGAACAAACAAAAGGATTGATTTATTAAATGTACAATTGCAACACCAATGTTTCAGTACTGTGTTTAGAACTTTGTTACTTTGCTTAACATCAATGAATGTCACTTTGAAGTGACAAACCATATGTATATGCACACAGATTAATCCTTATATATCCTAATAACTCAATAGATCCCAGACTTGTTTACTCTTTGTCTCATTGAGCCTCAGCACACTCAAACTTCACAGCCAGTGCACAAAGCCTTCACAGACTCCAAACTCAATCTCAACTAGACTCAAACGCAAACTGACTCCCAACTGACAAGCATTACTTCAAACGAGCATGCTGATAATGAGGTAATCCCAGAGCTGGTAAGTGTAATGGGAGGTGTTTCAAATGCATGCTTGTCACAGTAATGGATTGGTATTGATGGTCAGTTTAACTAGACAACTAGGCCCATGTGATCCAAAATTTCCCAGCTGGCTGTGCTTCCCAGAGGTGGTGGCTCCTTCCACCTCCTTCCAAGATGAATAAATCACAGTTCTGCCTGAGCTCTTCCTTCCTCCAAAACATTGTCTTAGTCAAAATGAAGAGAACCCAAATATATGTTCAGAAAGTGCACTTAAATGCTACTGGTCAACTTTTGAATTCTTTCTTGACTGCTGTGTGTTTGCCTTGCGTTTTACTGACGTTAGTCTCTAGGTGTAACTAGACCAGTGTTTCCCAACCAGGGTTCTTCAAGAGGTTGTGATTGTGGAGGGAAAGCAAATAGAAGTATATAGAATAATATTTATGCAGGAGTTCCCTGAGACCTGAAAATTATTTCAAGGGTTCCTCCAGGATAAAAAGGTTGAGAAAGGCTGATCTAGACTGATGGCAAAGTGGCAGATTTTATTCCTGTTCTTTCTGATTTTATAATGAGTTAAAACAGCGCGCGAATTTCAGTAACCAAACAAAAATACAGCATACCTAAAAGTACAGCTTAGCATTCTCAGCATTAACTAAAAGTTCTTAGATTACCTAAAAGCTCTCACCATGGACACTGAGGGGACTGCAGCAGTCACTTGCAACACTTGTGCGATGTTTGTGTTCTTGTCTACAGACATGGAGAACTTCACATGCACCAAGTGCAAGCTGGTAGGAGAAAGTACAGCAGCTGGAGACACGGGTAGCTACACTTCAACAGATTCGCGAGCAAGAGGTTTTCCTGGACAGAACAGAACGAACAGTCTTGGATGGGGACCGCACAGAGGAAGTGGCTGTGGAGGAGAGGGTCACTTCACAGACACAGGAAGTAGACAGCTGGAGGAATGTCACATACTGAACAAGAAAATCCAGGGATTCTTCGATCAGCTTGCAGCTACAGAATCGATTCGAAGCCCTTTCCCTTATCAAGGACAACGAGGAAGAACAGCATGGACAGACTTCAGGGATAGAGCAGGGAACCTTGAGAGGACCACCGCAAGGAACAGCAGCTGCGAAGCCTCGGCGGAGGCGTGTGGTGGTGGTGGGGGACTCCTTGCTGCGGAGTACAGAAGCAGTGGTATGTGGGCCTGACAAGATGACTCGGGAGGTGTGTTGTCTCCCTGGGGCAAAGATCTGTGATGTGACCGAGAGGCTGACAAGACTTGTCAAGCCTACGGATCATTACCCCTTCCTTTTGGTCCATGTGGGAACCAATGATACTGCAAGACACAGCTTTCCCAAGATCAGAAGAGATTATGAGGCCCTGGGGAGGAAGCTGAAAGGAAATGGACGCACAGGGCATGGTCCAAGAAGGGAGAGGAAAATAGCCGACGTAAACAACTGGCTCCGTAGATGGTGTCGCCGAGAACAAATTGGATTCTTGGATCATGGACTGCGCTTCCATGAGGGGGGACTTCTGGCAAGAGATCGGGTGCATCTTACAACAGTTGGAAGAAACATTTTTGCCAACAGTCTCAAGAATTTGATCAGGAGGGCTTTAAACTGAGTCAAATGGGGGAGGGAGACAGTATTCTGGAAGGCAAAAGGGCTGGAGAAAATAGTCAAACTGTCATAGAGGGAACAAGGCAAACAGCGCAAGGACCCAACAGTGGGAGGCAAAAAAACTTGCACAGGCAGCAAGTAAAGGGAACACATGGTCTTAGATGTCTCTACACTAATGCACAGAGCATGGGAAATAAGCAAGATGAACTTGAACTCCTTGCACTACAAAACAAATATGATATAATAGGCATTACTGAAACCTGGTGGGACGAGTCTCATGATTGGAATGTAGGAATAGAGGGGTATAACCTTTATAGGAGAAACAGGCCAAACAGGAAAGGAGGAGGAATAGCATTATATGTCAGGGATATTTACACCAGTGAAGTGATCCATGACATCAATACTGGAAGCCAGGTGGAGAGCATCTGGATAAA
The DNA here is from genome assembly GCA_030847615.1 of Gambelia wislizenii. NCBI lineage: Eukaryota > Metazoa > Chordata > Lepidosauria > Squamata > Crotaphytidae > Gambelia > Gambelia wislizenii. The sequence goes on from JAUMIR010000002.1 coordinate 26,630,361, forward strand.
AATTAAAGGGGAGGGAAACAACAGGGATGTTATTGTGGGACTCTACTACAGACCCCCAAATCAGACGGAGGAATTGGATGATGCCTTTCTAGAACAGATGAACACACATGCAGAAAGGAGAGATGTAGTAGTGATGGGTGACTTCAACTATCCTGATATTTGCTGGCAATCTAACTCAACCAAAACTTCAAGGTCTAGCAAATTCCTTACATGCCTGGAGGACAATTTCATGGTCCAAAAGGTGGAAGAGGCAACAAGGGGGTCAGCTATTTTAGATCTGATCCTAACCAACAGAGATGACCTGGTTAATGGGGTGCAAGTGGTGGGATCCTTGGGTGAGAGTGATCATGTTCTCCTGGAGTTTGTTATACAATGGAAAGGAGAAGCCAGGCATAGTCAGACACGCATTCTTGACTTTAGGAGAGCTGATTTCAGTAAACTCAGGGAAATACTGGGGATGATCCCATGGTCAGGAATACTAAAAGAGAAGAGACCTCAAGACGGATGGGACTTTCTCAAAAGGGAGATACTGAAGGCACAATTTCAAACAGTACCATTGAGGAAGAAAAATGGGAGGTGTCTCAAGAAACCAGGATGGATTACTAAAGAACTTTAAATGGAGCTAAGTTTTAAACGGAACATGTATAGGAAATGGAAAAGGGGGGAAATCACCAAAGAAGAATTCAAACAGACAGTGAACACGTGTAGGAGTAAAGTCAGAAAAGCTAAAGCGCAGAATGAGCTCAGGCTTGCTAGGGAGGTTAAGAACAATAAAAAGGTTTTTTTGGGGTATGTCTGCAGCAAAAGGAGGAAGAAGGAAATGATAGGGCCACTACGTGGAGAAGATGGCAAAATGCTAACAGGGGACAGAGAAAAGGCAGAATTACTCAACACCTTCTTTGCCTCAGTGTTTTCAGAAAAGGAAAAGGAGGACCAACCTGAGGATAATGGAACAGAGGACACAATAAGGGAAATCCAGCTCAAAATAAGTAATCTAAATGAATTTAAATTTCCAGGACCAGATGAACTACATCCAAGAGTATTAAAAGAGCTGGCAAATATAATCTCAGAGCCATTGGCAATAATCTTTGAGAACTCCTGGAGAACAGGAGAAGTCCCAGCAGACTGGAGGAGGGCAAACGTTCCCATCTGCAAAAAGGGGAAAAAAGAGGATCCCAACAATTATCGTCCAGTTAGTCTGACATCAATACCAGGGAAGATTCTAGAGCAGATCATTAAACAGAGAGTCTGTGAACATTTAGAAGGCAATGCCATAATCACAAAAAGTCAACATGGGTTTCAGAGAAACAAGTCATGCCAGACTAATCTGATCTCTTTTTTTGATAAAGTTACCAGCTTGGTAGATGAAGGGCATGCTGTGGACATCGCATACCTTAATTTCAGTAAGGCCTTTGACAAGGTTCCCCATTACATTCTTGCAAACAAGCTTGTAAAATGTGGGCTAGACAAGTTAACTGTTCAATGGATTTGTAATTGGTTGACCGGCTGAACCCAAAGGGTGCTCAGCAGTGGCTCCTCTTCGTCTTGGAAAGATGTGACCAGTGGGGTACCACAGGGTTCTGTCCTGGGCCCAGTGCTATTCAACATCTTTATCAATGACTTGGATGAGGGAATTAGGGGCATACTTATCAAATTTGCAGATGACACCAAATTGGGAGGAGTAGCTAATACCCTAGAGGACAGGATCAAAATTCAGAATGACCTGGATAGACTGGAGAGCTGGGCCAAAGCTAACAAAATGAAATTCAATACGGAGAAATGTAAAGTACTGCATTTAGGGCGGAAAAATGAAATGCATAAATATAGGATGGGAGAGACCTGGCTGAATGAGACTACGTGTGAAAGGGATCTAGGAGTCCTAGTAGACCACAAGTTGAACATGAGCCAACAGTGTGATGCGGCAGCTAAAAAGGCCAATGCGATTTTGGGCTGTATCAATAGAAGTATAGTGTTTAGATCAAGGGAAGTAATAGTGCCACTCTATTCTGCCTTGGTCAGACCTCACTTAGAATACTGTGTCCAGTTCTGGGCACCACAATTCAAAAAGGATATTGACAAATTGGAGCATGTCCAGAGAAGGGCAATTAAAATGGTGAAAGGTCTCGAAACGATGCCTTATGAGGAGAGACTTAGGGAGCTGGGTATGTTTAGCCTGGAAAAAAGACAGTTAAGAGGCGATATGATAGCCCTGTTTAAGTATTTGAAGGGATGTCACGCTGAGGATGGAGCAGGCTTGTTTTCTGCTGCTCCAGAGACTGGAACACGGAGCAATGGGTGCAAGCTCCAGGAACAGAGATTCCACCTCAACATTAGGAGGAACTTTTTGACGGTAAGAGCTGTTCGGCAGTGGAACACACTCCCTCGGAGCGCGGTGGGGTCTCCTTCCTTGGAGGTCTTTAAACAGAGGCTGGATTGCCATCTGTCAGGGATGCTTTGATCAAGATTTCCTGCGTGGCAGGGGGGTTGGACTGGATGGCCCTCGTGGTCTCTTCCAACTCTGCAATTCTATGATTCTATGAAAATAAACTGCTATTTTAAATATATTTTGAAATAAGTTTCTAATCGTACCAAGAGCTTACAGAAAGTATTCTGGGAGAATCAAAACATATATGGATTTCCAAAATAAAATTGGAAAGAACCAGGAGAAAATCTAGGGCTTTTTGGTCTTCGAAGGCTCCGTGAAGGCCCCGGGGAGGGAGGGGGGAGGATGGGGGGAGCCTGTTCAGATCCAGGCAGGGGATGAATGGGCGACCCTCTGCCCACCATGATCTCTCTGTAGCATGCAGTAGAGGAAAAGGTAAAGCTGAAGGAATTATAGTGTAGAAATCCATTTGAAAAGGTGATTGAGTACACGCGTGCGCGCACACACACACATCAACCTTCGTGCAGCTGGAAGGGATGCCTTTATTTTCAGCTTGTGAGGCTGAATCTGTTGAACGGGTGACTGACTCCTCCTTTTCTGGTCCCTGAGCTCTAAGCCCGCCCCCAGTCACCATTTCCGGTCATCCCTAGTACTGAGATATTTTGTCCCAGGCTGTTTACATTTTCGATTTTCCAAATCCTCCAGTGACTTTTTTAAAAACCAGCACAAACCGTGGGACTGGAAGTCCCGCAGGTTGAGGGATAAAAGGTGGGCCCCCTTCCGAAAATCACGTACCCGACCTGATGTACATGTAAACTGCCAGGGATCGACACGAATTCTTCCCACTACATTTTCATCATGTAAACGGCACCTCTGATATCAGAGTCTGGTTTTCTGCTTCTACTTCTGTCTTGATTACACCATCGTAGCTCTCAGGTAACTGCTTTGGTAATTCCATCTCAGGTTCCCCATGGAGATTGTTTTCATTTGGAAGTTTCACTAAAGCTGTTGGTGTCAAAACCTCAAGACAAAACAGTTCAGTGGCCAAATTGATAATTCCAGGCTCCTCCTTAAATTTATTAAGATTTTCCTTAGGGTCCATAGGCCAATTTAAACCAGATGTAATAGGGCATTGTTCCTTATTTCCCACTTCTGGTTCATTAGCCTTGATGTCATTAGACTTTCCTGGAAAGAACTGGGTAATTTTCATTTGTACTCTCTTCTGCCTTGCAGGGGGATTTAGAGTCAGTGGTAAAAGACCTAAAGTTTTATATCTCCTTCTAGTCAATTACCACCATCTTGCCATCCACAACAATTACCTCTCACTACTTAGGCTTTCCAAAAACTCCTTTTTCTTTTCTTCCTTTCCTTTTACTCTCTTTCATTTGTAATCCCAGTGCTTGCAAGGTTTCTGATACACGGTACAACAGCAGAGCAGCCAAACAATCAACAAAAGGGAGATAGCATCTGGCGGACCAGCAAAAACAAAAAACTCCTCCAACAAGGACTGCAAAATGAAACAAACTAAATAAATAAAACTGAACCAGATAAGCAACTAGCAAATTTAAAACTTTGGAAACAAAAATATAAGATAAAATCTCGTTAGAAGGTAAGAAAACGCTGAGCTCTTCAGATCACTCACTATCCTGCTGCCGCCCTATATTAATTTAACAAGTTCAAAGAAGACCAATGATGACTAGTTGGAATATTTTAAAACAATTTAAACCCCTACACAATGTTTGTGTATGTGGATCTGCATAAAACCAGTTGGGCCCCAAAGTCTTTTCCAAACAGACATGTTTTCATTTGGCACCAAAATGACAGCACTGTAGGTAGCAATTATGCCTCCAAGGAAGAGGGTATTCCGTAACGGGTGCCACAGCAGAGCAGGCCCTTTCCCATGTCCTCCAACAGCTTGTTGCCCCAACTGATAGGGATTGAGCATACCTCTCTGGTAGCTATATGAAGGAAGAGGCTTTCCTTCAAGTATCAAGGTCCCAAGCTGTTTAGGGTTTTACATGCCATTACCAGTACCTAAACTTCAGACTGGAAATGTGTTGGTAGCCAACTGGCTTGCAAGGCTGTCCCTTATTCCTAATTTTATTTCCATTTGTGGTGGAAGCCTGTGAAGGGAGGAGATGAGCGGGCCTGGTTGAAGGCAGCCAATCTCATCTCAGGGAATGCTGTGAAGGGGGTCCTGGGGAAAGAAATGGTACAAAGCTGAGGCTTGTCTCTGCCAGAGGGCAGAAAGGGAAAAGCTGACCCAGCAATAGGAACAGATTGCAGAGAGCCAGGGAAGAGCTGGAATAGAGACAAGGCAGGCAGAGGGAAAGCTACCAATTGTTTTGGGGTGCTAGGATTGACTGAGTAGTTCAAGGTTTAATGGATTAATTCATTGCCCTAGCCCAAACTGGTAGCTAGTGGAGGGATCTAAGAGGGGAGGAGACTTCAGTATTTAGTGAGGTTTAAAACAACCCAAATATCGCTATTGATAGTACATTTGGTGGAGAAGCTAGTCATGCTAACCATAGCAAACCCACCACTACAACACATCCACTGGTCCACATGGGGGGGGGTCACCCTGAGGCCCTAGTACTCAAACCAGGAAGAAATTAGGTGGAGAGAAAGGACCAGGTGAATGTAAGGAGCCCAAGGGTTGGAACTGGAAAGATGAGCCATCTTGTATATTTGATGCCAAAAAGTGGGATATTGTGAAAAGATCCATTGGTCAAGAGAAAGCCAAAGAGAGATCTTGAATCAACAGTTGGCACAACTGACAGAAAATCCACACCTGACAGAAATCCTGAACTCAGTGAGGTGATTTCTGAGGTAAAAGTTTGACGTAATGTAAAAAATCACCAAAGTAATAAGGATGCCAGTATAAATCAAGAGAAAAGAAATCGTAACAAAAACTATTTCCTGAGGTAAAATTTTTGGTAAACATAAGAAAATACAGATCCTATGGCACCCCAAAATTAAATCCAGTTTTGGAAAGCCCTGTTGGAGAAGGGGAAGAAGTGAGTGAGAGGACAATGTGCTGTTAGACCAGCCTTTCTCAACCGTTTTAAACTGGTGGAACTCCTGAAACAATTTTCAGGTCTCAGGGAACCCCTGCCTAAAAATTATTATATCTACAGGTTAAAACAATTTTTTTTCCCCCAATCTCAATAGCTGGAGGAACCCCTAGCAACCTCTTGGGGAACCGTGGTTGAGAAATCCTGTGTTACACTGTGGAAATAAGCAAAATAATAATAATAATAAAAAGAAATAATTGAATATGATAAGCTTCAGCAAGCGATAAAAAAAAAGAAAAGAATTCCAGCATGAGAAGGAATTAGAAATTATGAGAACAGAGGAATTAGAAATTATGAAAACAGAGAAAGAATGAGATTAAAGGAACAAAAATTATGAGAAAAAGAGGGAGTGCTCATGAGTTAGTGATGTATAACCTTCAAGCTCTGGTGGCTCAGTGGTTAAATGCTGATACAGCAGCCACAACGTTGTGAGTGTGATCCCAGAGGGATGCAAGGTTCACTCATAGAATCATAGAGTTGGAAAAAAACACAAGGGCCATCCAGTCCAACCCCCTGCCATGCAAGGAATACACAATCAAATAATTCCCAACAGATGGCCATCCAGCCTCTGTTTAGAAACCTCCAAAGAAGGAGACTCCACCACACTCCCAGGCAGTGTATTCCACTTCCAAATAGCTCTTGCTGTCAGGAAGTTCTTCCTAATGTTTAGGTGGAATCTCTTTTTCTGTAGTTTGAACCCACTGCTCTGTGTCCTAGTCTCTGGAGCAGCAGCTTGCCCCATCCTCAGTATGACATCTCTTCAAATATTTAAACATGGTTATCATGTCACCTCTCAACCTTCTCTTCTCCAGACTAAACATACCCAGCTCCCTAAGCCACTCCTCATAGCACATGGCTTCCAGTCCTCCCACCATCCTGGCTCTATACACACTTATTTTGTTTTAACTTTATTTTTTTCACTTTAAAGCTGTGTAAAATCATCTGTGTTCATTATATACGCCAAATTCTCCAAGCTGTTTTGTCCTTTCAAAAGCCAAGAGCAAAGGAAGAAAGGCTGGAGATCATATAGTATGTGGGGAAATCATTATTGTAATGCAATGCAATCTTGTGTATCCCATGTTAAGTTCAGTTTAGGAATTTTCCCTGCATGCATCAGTTCTTTCACACACACCTTCTCCTTTCACTAGGCAATTTCAGCCAACTGGAGCAATGGGTCATTCATCACATGACCTAATTTAAATATTATTACTTTGTCTAAGTTCCTTTTTAAATTTTGTCTCCATGTGGCTGGAGCCATTTTAGAGTCTTAGCTCTTAAGCCATCTGTGTTCCTTTTAGTCCAGTCACCATGTAGCCCACACCGCTTAAGGCTGGGTGAATTTTTTCCTACCCTAAATCCTCTTAGTCAGTTAGGGACCTTTTAAGTTTGTTTTAATATGTAGATTAAGATTGATATACCTTCAGTAAACTTTTGATATGCTTTTTAAACTGACTTCTTTGTTGTTTTTATGAGTCTAATTGACTGGGTGATCAGACCACACATTTAAATGTTAATTGATGCTTTACTCTGCTTAATTTGAAAGAAGAGTGTTTTTACTTTTAAAGAAGATATTTTTATTTTTAAAAGGGCTAGATCCATGGATTTTTTAAAATAAAATTTTAATTTAAGACTCATACCTCCCAACAGATCAGAACTATTTCTTCAGTCCTTACTTCCTGGTATGATTCTGGGGAATCCTTCTTGGTTCTACTTCATCTCTGGGCTCTGTGCCATCCTTGCTAAAGGACTCTTACAGGCAAGGCAGGGCAGGGCAGTGCGCTTGCTCCCCAGAGGATTCTGGAAACTGTATTCAGAGGCTGGTTTGTTTAGAACATCTAGGATGAAAAAGACCTCTAATTCTAGAAGTTTCAAAAAGGCCTGAAGGACTATGAGGAGAACAGAAGGCATGACTGACAAGGCCGATACCTTTAAATCCATTAATGAAGGATTCTATTGTTTGATTATTTGCTCCTTAAAAAGAGGAAGGTTTCCCCAGAGATATTTTATTCAGTGACGTTTCCAATTTACATTTCGGACTATTCATCCCTGCTCAGAGCGGGCAGACGTGGCATGGTAAAGATCTTTTTCTGTTCATCACTGATGGAGACAGAATAGTTGAAAGGTATTTATCTTCTTTAGAGCAAATAATATTATCAAAATTTAAGCTAAGCTGCTTTTGACTTAACAAGCATTTGTAAATCTCTTTTTCAGTTAATGGCTTCTGAATAGCACCTCTATCTGCAGCAATTCACACTGTCTCCTTTATGGCATGTTTGTACAATTGCTTGGTCCTGGTCTCCTGGAGAGAGTGGATGTTGGCCTCTGGTGTCCAGCAGCCAGCCAGAGCCATGGATAGAGTCAATCATCCCTGTCTTGGGTCTCTCAGGTAAGCGCTGCCCCATGGGAGGCCTGGGGGAGAGATCTGGCTACCATGATGGACCAGATTAAAGCTCTGGTAGATATCCACAACAGAGTTGGGAGCTGAGCCTGAGAAGAGAGGAACTGATGATCTTAAACCTGTATGGCCAGAGGCCTAGTGCATTCATGACCCATGGGCATGGAGGGGGTGTGGGGGTGATGTGGCAATCAGTAGCTTTAAAGCGCTACATGTCCCTGCTGAAGCTAAACTCTGGACCACCATCAGCCTGATATTCTGATCTACCCCGTCCCTGTCATCTGGACTCTGGCACAGTCACTCCCACTCTGGCTTCCTATCACTGTGCCCACCTTCCTCTGTCAAATAACTCTCCCTTCCTCTTGCTCACTATTCTGCCTGCTGCTTCCTACAGCCCTCCCCAGGCCACTTCCCACCTTTCCAAAATGTTCCTACTCAGAGGGAAAGGAAGGAAGGCAACCTCTGAAATCCTTCACATTCTCTATCAGTTCACCAGACAGAGCCAGGTCCTCTACTCATGGCTCTGGTCAGATGTCTGAGGGAGACGAAGTCCAACTTCCAGTCACAGTTTCTTCAGGAGGCCAGGAAGAAGTCTCTTTGGGCTACTGCTTGGCAGAGAGTGTCCCTTTCAAGGCCTCTCCATGAGATCAGCTGCATTGTCTGTCTAGGAAGCCTGTTTTAAGCAGACCCAGGTTAGGGGATGTGCTGCCCACCAAGGTTCCTACAGGGAGCATTTTAGCAGGGCTGTGTGGGGTAGAGCTCTAGGGAGTCTCATGTTTCTCTGGACAATCCCTGGTCTCTGAATTGTTCCCCTAGAATTAGGCATGTAGCTGTAGCTTTGAGTGTTGTTGTTAACTACCCTTGAGTCAGCTTCGATTCATAGCAACCCCATGGATGAGACATCTCCAAGACCCCTGTGTCCTCAGTTGCCCTACTCAGGTCCTGAAGATTCAGGCCTGTATCCTCCTTGACTTGAGTCTATCCACCTCATGTGTGTGGTCTTCCTCTCTTCCTTTTCCTAGCATAATTGACTTTTCTAGTGAGCAGTTCCTTCTCATGATATGTACAAAGTATGATAGCCTCCGTTTGGCCATTTTGACTTCTAATGAGAGTTCAGTCTTGATCTAAGACCCATCTGTTTGTCTTTTTGGCTGTCCACAGGAGACTCAGCACTCTTCTCCAACATCACATCTCAAATAAGTTGATATTCTTCCTATCAGCTTTCTTCACCGTCCAGCTCTCACATCTATACCTGGTGATGGGAACTACAGTGGTTTGAATGATCCTGTCTTTAGTGCTAAGTTTCTATTTTAGAATCATAGAGTTGGAAGAGACCACAATGGCCATCCAGTCCAACCCCATTCTGCCATGCAGGAATACACAACCAAAGCATTCCTGACAGATGGCCATCCAGCCTCTCTTTAAAAACCTCCACCAAAGAAGGAGACTCCACCACTCAGCCTTCTGTCCTTTGGTAGATTGGTAAAATGAGTACCAGGCTTGTTGGGGGCAATTAGCTAACACACATTGGGAACCACTTAATGCGGTGAAGATGCCTAAAGCGGTATTGCTTAAACAATTGATAAGCCGCTCTGAGAGCCTTTGTTGTTGGGGTTTTGAATGTGTAGCCCTTGGAAATTTATGTCATAAAGAGATACCATATATTCCATTTATCTGTAGAGGACAAAGCTGAAGGTTAAACAACTAGGCAGTTATAGTAGGCAGCTGATGTTTCTCAGCCAGCTTATCTCAGTGTGACTCAGAGAAGGGAGATAACATACTAGGGATGATGTCAGATGATGTCACCAGTCACCAATTGAATGAAGGGGAGTTGCTAGAACAGCTAGGAAACCCTATATAAGTTATGGTGCAAGGCAGCCCCCCTTCACTTCTTCCACTGACTTCTTTAACTGCTAAATGTAAGCTTAATTATTAGAGCAATTATTTTGCTTGTACTTTAGGATGTAAACAATAAAGACTGTTAGTTTTTAGACACTAAATGTGTCCATCTACTCATTGAACACTGAACATGCTGGAAGCATCTGGACCAAGCTTTTGCTACTCTGCTAGCCTGACTGCTGGCTGGACTCCTGAGCATAGACAGACTCCAGCAAGCTGTAGTGGGACATTTGTGGCTAAAGAAGGAGGTACAAATACCTAAATAAATAAACGTGACATGGAAAGAACTGGATTTTGTAGTAAATTTAACTCTCAGAGATGGGAGTGAAAAACAGAAGAGAATGGGATGTTAAATATCTCAGCCCGGTTCCCAGAGAAGAGTCTGTGTTTTTTGCCAGGAGCCTGGCACGGCTTCAGTCACTGATAGGAAGCGGAAGAACAAAGGTTGGTGCTCCCTTGAAAGGGGCTCGTGGGAAACCCCAACCTTGTCTCTATTTCCCTCCGGAGAGTTTCGGGAGGGGGAGAGGCGGCGGCGGCGGCGGCGGCGGCGGAGGGCCCTGAGCAGAGCGGGAGAGGCGAGGGAGGGGGAGGCCCGGGGGGGCGGGAAGGGCTGGGCCTTCCAGCCGAGGGTCTCTCTCGCCTGTCCCCCGGTTGCTGGAGGTGGAGGGAGGAGGGAGGCCTCGGGATTCCTCTCTTCGGGGCCCCCATTCAAGGGGGAGGATCCGACCCCTCCTTCCCCCCCCCCAGATGGTTGGCGAGGCGCTGCTGAAACCTCCGCGGCCCCCGAGTAGGAAGGAGGCGCCCCGACTCTCCCTCCTCCCAGCAAGAGGGAGGGCTGCCCTTCGCCCCACCTCTGGCACAGAACAACACTTAATGAAGGGATAGGAAACATAACAGAAAAGATACCGTAATACATCTCTAGTCTTCAACTCCACTGATGAAATCCTCAACCTTTCCCCTTGCTGTGGCCACGAGAAGTGGGATCCTACTAGATGACCTCAAGGGTCCTGTGCGGGATCTTATGCAACTTCTGTCCCCACTGGACACCCACTCTCTGCTGCCACCAGAATTCTTTATATATATACACTGTATATAGTGTTCCCAGAGGCAGAAATAAATGATACACAACCACAATACTTTATAAAGAGATATTTAATGTAACAGAACAGATTGATACCTTAATATATACCTTAATATATTCCCACTCTTCAATCCTGCTCATGAAATCCAAAACATGACTGACACCTTCGCTCCACATGCCACTCTCCCACCTCCCACCCACTCTCCCCAGCCCCCTCTACAACTACCCAGACCCACTGTCAACTTCCATCCCATATTCAAAATCCCCCAAACATCCCACCAGTGACCTCTCCCTTGCAACATTCTTGGCTTTATGAATAGATGTTTGAAATTTTAAACAGCCATAGTATTTATAAATAAATGAAGGTTTGTTGAACAGACTGAAAGTATTGATTTGAATGCATTTTGGAGAGATCTGGTATTTTAAAAGGCTACTGTAGAATACAACATCAATTTCAGAAATCATGTGGAGTCAGTGTGGGGTTTGGGTGAGGAAAAGTGATGGGATGGCTCCATGGAACTCCCAAGGGAGTGAGTGTTAGGAGTGGGGGCGGGAAATGATTAGAGATAGACCTTGTAAGGAAGGGGGGGGGGGTTTAGAGGATCCTGTATCTTCTGACTGTGAAGTAAATGAACGATTTTGGTTTGTTGCTCTCAAGATATCTGCCAGCCTACTTTGTGTTTAGTTCAAATCTTCCATATGTCTTCTTTCCTCTACAGTTTAATATGGTGAAAGCTTTGAGAATGAAGATGACAGAACTCAATGGAAAGCATAGAGAGGGAAAGTTGGAGGGAGGAACGGTTGGAGACGGACCAGTCGAGGGGGCAGGAGAATGAGGCCTATTCTGACTATGAAGGGAAGGAAAATAGTTGATTTGTGGCTTCTGGGTGAATAAACCTGCCCTAGTCTCTAATTTGAATCTTCCTTGAGAGAAGAGTCTTCCATGTTTCTTCTCTTCCTGCATATACTGTAACAGTTGTTAATCATTTATAATTCTTTGCTGTGACAGAGGAGGAGGTCCTTTGCCCCATTTTAGGGATCAAAGATGGAGGGAGAAGACTTAGCTGGCCCTGATGCAAGAAGAGGCACTGATGCCCCCAAGAGTGCGGGGAGTGAGAAGTTCTGGGAAAGAACTATGCAGAAAATCTTGGGGGAAGACTTCAGCTCAGATTCACAGCGCCAGCGCTTCAGGCACTTCTGCTACCAGGAGTCGAAGGGCCCCCGAGAGGTTTGCAACAGACTCCACTATCTCTACCATCAGTGGCTAAAGCCAGAACAGCATACAAAGAATCAGATCCTGGACTTGGTGATTCTGGATCAATTCCTGACCATCCTGCCTCCGGAGATGGAGAGCTGGGTCAGGGAATGTGGAGCGGAAACGTGTTCCCAGGCTGTGGCCTTGGCAGAAGGTTTCCTCCTGAGCCAGCTAGAGGAAGAGCAGCAGGTAAGAGCATGCTGTTATTACTCGTTTTATTTACTTCTTGTCATTTTTCATTATTTTATTTACTTCTTGTCTCATGACTGAGTCACATGGTGGCTTACAGATATTATATATATATATATATATATATATATATATATATATAATATAATTGACGTTGCCATTCCCAGTGTGCTGATTGGCTGCTTAGGAAACATACCCCACCAATCATAGTGCTCTGTTGGCCAGCCAATCAGCAGCTTGAGTGTGTGACCATTCCACCCCTTGCTGGAGAGACTCCTTTGCTTCCATTTCTATCCATTTCTATTTTTTTTAATATAATTTTTATTATCCATTTCTATTTTAACAAGCGGTAGATAAGGGTCCCTGGACCCCTCTTCTCTAAACGAGGCAGAGCTTTTGCATGCTACTTTCGCCAAGTATCTAGACCAGTGGTACTTAACCTGAGGTCCAGGGACCACCAGGGGTCCATGATGTCCTCACAGGGGGTCTGTGAAGGCTTGAAAGCTGCTCAGACCACATCCTGCCTGCAGTGGAGTGGCTATGTGACAGGAGCCAAGGTGTTGGCTGGCTTGGCTTGCGCATTGCCATTCAATCCACTCCAGCCACTAACCTGCAGGAAGAAGCAGGAGAAAAGTCTTCCCTCCCACTTCAGTGACTCTGAGGGAAGATTTCTCCATCAGAACTCCATCAGGCCTAGGCCCAGAAGCAGGTGAAAGGCCCTCCCTCCAGCCCAGCTGTCACCAACCTGCCCTTGGAGGGAGAGAAGAACCAGCAGTATCTGCTGGATTTAATCCCTGTCCCCACTGCCATTCCCTTTTCCTTATGTGTCGTGTTTTATTTAGATTGTAAGCCTGAGGGCAGGGAACTGTTAAATTGACCATTTGTAAGCCGCTCTGATAGCCTTGTGGCTGAAGAGCGGGGTATAAATACAATAAAATAAATAAATAAATTTCATGGATAATGTAACTGTGTTGTTGTTACGTATTATTAAGTATTACTATTATTATTATTATGGTTTTAAATCTAATGTCTTGGGGGTTCATAGCAACAGAAGATATTTAAAGGGGCCACTTGTTAAAGAAAAGGTTAAGAGGCATTGTTGTAATTGTATTATTGTTGTTGTTTTCAGATATTGTTGTTGTTGTTGTTAGGGTTTTAAATCTTGAGTTAAGTCTTGGGGGTCCATGGCAACAAAAGATATTTAAAGGGGATCCTTGGTAAAGAAGAGGTTAAGAGCCACTGGCGTAATTGTATTAGTATAGGTATGTCCAGTGTAACATACACCATTATGTGCCCTGCTGGTGTTTCAAGCGGTGATTGCAGTGTGGAGCTTGGAGTGGCAGTGTTCCTTTCACACAGTTCAGCTACATGGTATTATTTTAGAAAAAAAAATATTGCATTTTTTTTACATATGGGTGGTGATTGGCTGAGGAAGGGAGAGGAGGGAAGGGCCCTTGTGAGGCTGTGGGTGTAGATGCAGATTGAGTGGCAGGAGTGGATTGTGAGGTAGAAAGTGATTTTTACTCTGTAATAGAACTAGACCAACTTTTGATATGGGTTTTGATATCGCCCAGCACCCAGGGCGTCACATCATTGTCCCGCCGCCGCTGCAGTGGGACCCAGGCAGTCAATTGGTGAAGGCAGCAGTGGGGGCAGGGCAGCAGACCAACTCACTCTTAATGCGCTACTGGCGTATGTTACGAGGGGTACAGCTAGTATTTTAAATCTTTACTGCTCTTTCAGGTCAAAAATCTCTCTGTGGAAGTTGAAGCTGATTTTTCACTGGCAGATAAGGCTCCATTGGAAACACAGATGAATCCCCAATGGAGAGAGATGATGCATGATGGGGACAGAGGTGCCTCCTTGCCAGGTAAGGGTTAACTGTGTGGGGTGCATTAGTTTCCTAGTTGTACTTATATCCCACCATTCCTCATGGCTTTCTATCTAAAACGTTATCCTTGCAACAACAATCTCTTGAGCTGGGACAGAGTGAAGGACAGTGAGTAGTCGAAGGCACCCTGGTGAGTTTCACGGCACAGTAGGAACTGGAATCTGGATGTTGTTTTTCTTAGTTTGACACTGTAAGCACTACACCTTACAGTCTTATGAGGATTTTCTGTCAATGTTGCCTGGGTGCAAATCCTACCATCTTCAGGTGGTACAATTCCACTTCCTAGGAATGGTTTTTGGGATTTTAATCATAGTATCTGAGAGAAGGATATGAGACAACCTTCTGTCTTCATCTCTCACTCAGGGGCTGAAATGCTGCTGGCAACAAGTACTCAGTCATCTCTTCTTTGTTGTGATGGAGAGGAAGCAGATCAGGTAAAATAAAGGATCATTGGGAAGACACCCAGTGTTTCTGTTCATTTTTTATTACAAAACTGATAAGAAATGGGTAATTTTTTTCATATTTGGGATGGGAAGGTGTTGAAATGTTTACAAATGGGAGGGGTGAAAAAAAAATCAGTTATGACCAGCTCATCCATCCAGGGTCTGAACTCTGAACATGGAAGTCTGATCCATCTGGTTTTGAATCTCTATGCAGTTACCACATTTATGCATAGAGTTACAGCCATTTTTCTATGTATTTTTCTTGAATACAAGAAAGAGCACCACTCATAGATGTTCTATTTCATTCTTTCTGGGCCTAAACAAATCTCTCCTTATGTTTGCTTCTGGCAAAGTGAAGGGCATAGGAAGGGCCCTACTCGGACAGACCAAACGCTCATCTCATTCAGCATCCTGGTTCCCGCAGTAGCCAGCTGGGTGTCTATAGGAAGCCCACAAGCTCTCTCCCACCATTGTTTCCATCAGCTTTTATTTAGGAGTGTGTGTGTGTGTGGGGGGGGGGTGCTGCCTCCATGCCTTGAGCTGACAAGTTGCCATAATTGCTCGGAGCCTTTGTCCTCCAATTGGAAGGCTGTGGAGCCACTGCAAGATTACACCTTTTAAATCTGTAGCAAAAGACTAGCTACCATAAGTAGCCTTTGGGATTTTGGTGTGAGATAATCTTGATGTCAGTTGTGATCAGGAAATGGTTTCTTTTTCACTCAGGATCCTGTGAGCTTTGAGGAGGTGGCTGTGTCTTTCTCTGAGGAGGAGTGGGCCCTGCTGGATCCTGATCAGAGAGCCCTGCACAGGGAAGTCATGGAGGTGACGTGTGAGATGGTGGCTTCTCTTGGTGAGTATTAGCAAGATGGAGGAATGGCAATTACAGTTGTATGAAAGAAATGTAACTGCGTAGTATGCAAGAGAACTTAGTGTGAGGGGAGGACGGGGGCCTGTGTGCCTCCAGAACTTTTCACATATTGCCTACCTGCTTTGGCAAGCTGGACCAATGAGGAGAACAGATTGGAGAAATAGTTTCTCAACATCTGGTGGGCTGTTTTTAAGGACAGTGATACTTAGCAGTGGTCCACAAGCCATTGGCTGCTGGTTAATTTGCAGGAAAAAAAGGAATAATATCCCATGGGAGAAAGAAAGTACTGGTCCCTAACACACTGCGGTCAAAAATGATTGGTTCCCCCAGATCACATAATCTAAGATGTATTGCTTTATGAGGCTACCTGATGATCAAAAAGAGAGCTTAGTTACAAAGATACTTTTATGTATTATAGTGGGAAGAACTAGAAAGAGTAGTCGAGTGAGTACAGAGTAGCTAATTTTCTGTTTCAAAATGTACTGAGCTGCCTAAGTGTTTATTCAGTCTTTCCACCTTCCAGTCTTCTCTACTCTCTGCCCCTGCCCCATCTTTTCTTTCTTGTTGGTCTTTCTCTCCCTTTAGCTCAGTGGTCATTCAACCTTTTTATCTCTGTCTTTACGAGGCATCAGGAGTCTGATGAATGTTGTTTTTTCCTTAAGGCCAAAACTTCTCTCAGCACCAGTCCCTGAGAAAAACCCCATCTCTATGGTTACAAGCTGTCATGTACAGTTGTCCCTTCACATTCGCGGGGGTTAGGTTCCATAGACCCCCGCGAATGTGAAAATTCCGCGAATAATGACAGCCCTCCACCCGCCCTCCCCAAGCGACCCGAGGCCTCCGGAGGCCTCGCAGTCGCTCTTCCCTGCCGCCCCCCGCCCTCCCCAAGCGACCCCCGAGGCCTCCGGAGGCCTCGCGGTCGCTCTTCCCTGCTGCCCCCCGCCCTCCCCAAGCGACCCCCGAGGCCTCCGGAGGCCTCGCGGTCGCTTTTCCCGGCCGCCCCCCGCCCTCCCAAGCGACCCCCGAGGCCTCTGGAGGCCTCGCGGTCGCTCTTCCCTGCTGCCCCCGCCCTCCCCAAGTGACCCCCGAGGCCTCCGGAGGCCTCGCGGTCGCTTTTCCCTGCCGCCCTCCGCCCTCCCCAAGCGACCCCCGAGGCCTCCGGAGGCCTCGCGGTCGCTTTTCCCTGCCGCCCCCTGCCCTCCCCAAGCGACCCCGAGGGTCGCTCTTCCCTGCCACCCCCCGCCCTCCCCAAGCGACCCCGAGGCCTCCGAAGGCCTCGCAGTCGCTTTTCCCGGCCGCCCCCCGCCCTCCCCAAGCGACCCCCGAGGCCTCCGGAGGCCTCGCGGTCGCTCTTCCCTGCTGCCCCCCGCCCTCCCCAAGCGACCCCTGAGGCCTCCGGAGGCCTCACGGTCGCTTTTCCCTGCTGCCCCCCGCCCTCCCCAAGCGACCCCGAGGCCTCCGGAGGCCTCCAGGTCGCTTTTCCCTGCCGCACCCCGCCCTCCCCAAGCGACCCCTGAGGCCTCTGGAGGCCTCGCGGTCGCTTTTCCCTGCCGCACCCCACCCTCCCCAAGCGACCCCGAGGGTCGCTCTTCCCTGCCACCCCCTGCCCTCCCCAAGCGACCCCGAGGCCTCCAGAGGCCTCACGGTCGCTTTTCCCTGCCGCCCCTGCCCTCCCCAAGCGACCCCGAGGGTTACTCTTCCCTGCCACCCCCCGCCCTCCCCAAGTGACCCCGAGGCCTCCGGAGGCCTCGCGGTCGCTTTTCCCGGCCGCCCCCCACCCTCCCCAAGCGACCCCCGAGGCCTCCGGAGGCCTCGCGGTCACTCTTCCCTGCTGCCCTCCGCCCTCCCCAAGCGACCCCCGAGGCCTCCGGAGGCCTCGCGGTCGCTTTTCCCGGCCGCCCCCCGCCCTCCCCAAGCGACCCCCGAGGCCTCCGGAGGCCTCGCGGTCGCTCTTCCCTGCTGCCCCCCGCCCTCCCCAAGCGACCCCCGAGGCCTCCGGAGGCCTCGCGGTCGCTTTTCCCGGCCGCCCCCGCCCTCCCCAAGCGACCCCCGAGGCCTCCGGAGGCCTCGCGGTCACTCTTCCCTGCTGCCCTCCGCCCTCCCCAAGCGACCCCCGAGGCCTCCGGAGGCCTCGCGGTCGCTTTTCCCGGCCGCCCCCCGCCCTCCCCAAGCGACCCCCGAGGCCTCCGGAGGCCTCGCGGTCGCTCTTCCCTGCTGCCCCCCGCCCTCCCCAAGCGACCCCCGAGGCCTCCGGAGGCCTCGCGGTCGCTTTTCCCGGCCGCCCCCGCCCTCCCCAAGCGACCCCCGAGGCCTCCGGAGGCCTCACGGTCGCTCTTCCCTGCTCCCCCCCGCCCTCCCCAAGCGACCCCGAGGCCTCCGGAGGCCTCGCGGTCGCTTTTCCCGGCCCTCCCCAAACGACCCCCGAGGCCTCTGGAGGCCTCGTGGTTGCTTTTCCCTGCCGCCCCCGCCCTCCCCAAGCGACCCCGAGGGTCGCTCTTCCTTGCCGCCCCCCCCTCCCCAAGCGACCCCGAGGCCTCTGGAGGCCTCGCGGTCGCTTTTCCCTGCTGCCCCCGCCCTTCCCAAGCGACCCCTGAGGCCTCCGGAGGCCTCGCGGTCGCTTTTCCCGGCCGCCCCCGCCCTCCCCAAGCGACCCCGAGGCCTCCGGAGGCCCCGTTGTCGCTCCCCTCGCCACTTTCCCTGGACTCCCCTCGCCTCCCCGGCCCTCCCCACTCCCTCCTCAGGCCTTCATGGGGCCTCCGGAGCGCCTCCGGGGGCCCCTTGAAGGCCTCCCCAGCCCCTCCCAGGGCTTTCATGGGGCCTCCGGAGGCCCCGTGTCGCGGTTTTGGGGGGGCCGCGGGGGCTCTCCCAAAACCACGAATAATCAAAACCGTGAATGTTAAGTTCGTGAAAGTGGAGGGACAATTGTACTTGCATTGCCAGCATATTATACAATGCTGTTGCTCAGAATGAAACTTAGAAAGCGGACAGTATATTAAAAGCATATTACATTATTACAGTCTATGAAATTTGGTGGGTTTCAATACTATTGGTTAACATCAATCATCATCATCATCTTTATTTCTATCCCACTTTTCCCCCTAATTTGGACTCAAAGTGGTGTACAATAAAAAGACATTGTTAAAATCAGCAAAATACATAAGTTAAAACACAATGGAAGAACAAAAAAAAGTTAAAAACAGCTAAAATTTTAGAAACACACATACATATGCACATATACATACACACACATAACCCAGCACAGCCATTAGCAGAGACTGGCAAATAGGAGTCCCCCAGCACCACCTGGGTTTGCCTCTCCAGGAAGGAATGAAGCCACTGTAAAGCACTACCTCCAAGTCCCATCCCAGCAAGGCAACCCAGAAGGATACCATGGTCAATGGTATCGAAAGCCACTGAGAGTTCCAGTAGATCCAACAGGGACACACTCCCCCTGTCCAGCTCCCTTTGTAGGTCATCCACCAAGGAGACCAAAGCTGACTCAGTTCCATAACCAGGCCTGAAACCAGATTGAAATGGATCTAGATAATTTGTTTCATCCAGAAATTCCTGGAGTTGGGGGCCCCACATGCTCTAGAACCTTGCCTAAAAATGGAATGTTAGATACTGGCCAGTAATTATCTGGAATGTTGGGATCCAGGGATGGCTTTTTTATTGTTGGTTTTATAACCATCTCCTTCAGGCAAGCTGGAATTCTGCCTTCTTTTAATGAGGCATTAACCACTCCCTCTACCCATTTAGCTAGTCCTGGTCTGGCTTTTTTAACAAGCCAGGAAGGGCAAGGATCTAACAGGCATATAGTAGCTCTCATTTCTCTAAGAATCTTGTCCACATGCTTGGATTGCACAAATTGAAAAATATCCATTGTAACTGGACAAGTAGGGGCCAGAGTGACATCCACTGGATCTGTATCAATTACAGCATCCAAGTCAAAGCAGGTCTGAGCGATTTTATCTGCAAATTGTTCACAGCGGGCTAACAAGTGGTCTAGATTTTCCTCTCTTGGGCCAGTACATAAAAGACCTCTGACCACATGAAACAGCGCAAGTGGCCAGCTCCCTGCAGACGCAATAGAGGCAGAGTACAATTTTGCCTTAGCTCCCTGTATTGCTCTAGAGTAGCCCCTAAGATTAACATTAGCCTGTGTTTGATCAGGTGTGCTCCAAGTTCTCTGACAATGTCACTCTAGTCACATTCTTACTTGTTTCATTGCTTGTAGCTCCCTGGAGAACCGGGGGAGGTTTTGGTCCACTCCTTGAGAGGGGATGCTCGGGAGCGATTGTGTCCACTGCCCTGGCCATTTCTCCATTCCAGAGGTTGGCCAGAACTTTGACAGGACTGCCTGTCAAGGCAGCAGGAAACTCCCCAAGAGCCATCAGGAATCCATCTGGATCCATATGCCTCCTGGCTCAGACCATCTTAATGGGTCCCCGCCCCTGCAGAGATTTTGAGTTCCAGCAAGTCTAGACTCCACCAGGTAGTGATCTGTCCATGACAACGGAACAATAGATAGTTCCTCCACTCCCAGATCACATTTACCCCACCCACTGCTGAAAACAAGGTCCAGAGTGTACCGGTTAGCACGAATAGGATCAGATACCACTTGGGATAGACCCATGGTTGTTATGACAGAGTTGAAGACCTGAGCCGTTCCTGACAGTGCAGTCTCAGTGTGGATGTTGAAATCTCCCAGCACTACAAGCCAAGAGTGTTCCAACCCCAACCTGAAGAGCACCCTGGAATCTCAGGAAGGGAGATGGTGTGCAGCGGGGTGAGCGATACACCAATAAGAATCCCTATTCTGTCCCACCCACCCACCTACCCCTGACCCCCTTTTCAGATGTAACTTCCATCCCATTTTTCATAAGCTGATGATGCAGCTGTGGCTTATTTATCCACTCTCATGTACTCCCACCACAGCAATATTATTAACAAATACAAAGAAATTAAAACACAATTAAAAGCAAGGTAACAAAGAAACACTGAATTTGACAGGAATAGGTCACTTCTGGGACCAATCCTGACACAAGGCACTGACAGCAGCAGCCTCAAGGGCCTTTGTCTGCCAGAGTCCCATTGTCCCTGGCCAAGTGGAACCAAGCAGGCAAAAGGACCTGTGTTTCTAAATGTTGCAAGACTTACAGCGATACAGTCTATACTCCATCCACCTTCTGCAGCACAGCAGACTGTCACGGACAATAAATATGGAACAGACTGAAAAAATAGCTTGCGCTCTCCTTCCCACCTTTACAAAGCAGTAGACAACCAATCTCTTTCTCAATCTGAAGTGTTTATCTCCCTCAGAGTTGCCATATTCTACTAGTTCCTCATATCCAGGCAGCCATATCTCCATCCTATGGATTCCTGGGATTTGTAGTTTGATGAGGCACCAGTACCTTTTGGCAGAGAAAGCTAGAGACCTTGTAAAACTACAAATCCCACGATTCCATAGGAAGGAGCCATGGCAAATAACCAAGTTTCAAACTGGAATATTTGTGTAGTTTGGGTTTGGCCCTTGTCTCTAGTGCAGAAGCTAACAAACAACAGTCACCAGTCTTCATGGTTACACAACAGTATGGCCTGGTCTGTTCCCACTGTTGAAATACCTGGTTTAAATGGCCTGGTTGTAGCCCATCCAAAGCCAGCTGCAAGTATTTGGACAGAACCTCAAGGCTTCCTGCTCTTGAGGTGCTGTCTCCCTTTTCAGTATCTTGGTGTGTGCCATGTGGTGTCAGACTCACCACAGCTACAGTCAAATTGTAGTTTTGAAAAATGCCTGGCTGTAAAAATCAAGTAAAGTTGAGATACAAAGGAATCCCCTTTGTATCGTTTATGGCCTTTCGGTTTCTTGGTCTTGGAGCTGTGGCAGAGATTGGAAGATACAGAAGACATTTTTCTTATTATAAATTAGTTAAAATACCTAGTGTGGGGAAGAGGGGTTTCAAGCTAACTCACTATCCAATCCCCTCCATACTACTTTGTCACCTCGGTATTCTTAAAACCTATACCAGCTTCACTAGGGTTAATAAGCCCTTAATTTTTCTCTGCTGCATTTCCTTCTGTTCTCTATTTACTCCCATCCCTGCAGTGGGAAATGGTGGCTGCGGGTGCCTGCCCTATCAACAAGCCCCACTCCCTGTGCTTGTCCAGCCAATCAGATTTGTTCTTCCTCTCGTTTGGGCAAGTGAATCAAATCGACTTGCTTGTCCTAACGAGAAGGAATGCACACCCCCTCATTGTTTTTAAAAAGGAACAGGAAAAGCTTGTGAAGGCTTTTCTCCTGAGGTTTTTGGCCTTTTTTTGCTCCCCTCCTTCACAATACATCAGCACATTGCGGGATCCCATTTAGACATGTTGTATTCTCTACGATTTCCGTGAGGGTTATTTTGACCATTTAGACAACCCCATACTCTGCGTATTTATCTCCATAAAGGGGACATTTCTGAAACTTAAAAGGCACATGATACTTACAGTACTTTTCAATGATAAAGAACATAATTGTAAACAATATTTGGAGTATGTGAGTCATCCTATATCTCATATTTCATCTGTTTAGTAATCCCCTTCGCCTACATGCATTAATGCCAATTTCAGCATTTTCAGCACATTCCATTAATTCAGCATAGGTATAATGACTGTTCAAAGAATATTTCTAACTCCCTCTGCAAAGTAGCATTTCTTTCAAAGTACTGTCAATTCAGAGTGTTCTGACGTATAGCGTAAGTTGCAGTTAGCACAGAGGAGTCCATGACTGGCCTCAACTGCTGCAGTGTATTCAGTTATGATAAGATGCTAGGGAAAATCTTGTGTTCCAGGGCTTTTCCAATGTTGCTGAACAAAAGAAATCTAACTGAGAAAACTTTAGGGATGATTTGCCCCAGGATCTTGTACAGGTGTCCAGTGCTTATTCGACAGGTTAGGGGCCAGAGCACTGTCAAAAAGTGGAAATCATTGAAATGTAGAACCTACAGTGCTTTGGTCCCTAAGTGTTGAATAAGTGAGAGTGCAGTAAACAGACTGAATGAAAAATGGTAACGAGTATCAAAAGCATCTGGCAGAGTGCCATATTGTTGTTTAGTCTCTCTTCTACATCCCCTGCTTATTTGACTCCATTCCTATCTTGCATAGGAAACTGCTCCCAGATGTCCCCTCCAAGTGCTTCCAAGGTTATCTTTGGCTGTTTTCTAGGCAGGCGGGAGGTGCACAGAAAAGATGGAATCTGCTCAGGAGAGACTTCATCTCTACTCTTTCCACCCTTTTAAATTCTCTCTCTCTCTCTCTCTCTGGCTTTTCTTCGCAAACGAAGATTCAAGAAGGACTCATCCCGCGCTTTCTGCAAGCGCGCTGATGACTAAAAAGGCCAATCCGAGATCCCTCGCCAGTCACTACAGGGCTTTTTTGGAAATGGATTTGTCCTTCGAGCCTGTGCAATGGATTTTTCTGGTGGAGCGCAGCGTGCACAGAACTGGCCTCACCCTTTAAACCAGAGATTCATCTGCCGTGGCCTTGCAAGCATGGACGTGGCAGCGAGGTCCTCGGGCCGTAGGTTTGATTAGAGTTTCCTTCTCTTAGATGGTTGACCTTACAGGGTTGGACGAGCACCATCTGCCCGGGTTTGGGATTAGAGTTTTCCTTCTCCTAGGACGGTTGCCACAAGGCTAGAGAGCCCATCCTGCCCTTTGACGCTCTTTGTCAGACCCTTCGGTTTTGACCTGTCTGGCATGGGAGACCCTACCAGTGGCTATTATGCCACCGCCAGCATAGCTCAAAACATCATTAGGGTACGCAAGCCTCTCTCCCACGACAAGGGGGTGTCAATGGAGAGGCCTTTTAAATTATACAAAAGCAGAATCCATTAATTGGACCTGTGGTTGATTGAGTGGACCACACATCAGCTTAATGGGTTCTAGTTATAAAGTGAGCCTTGATATCCACTGGGGTTTGGTTCCAGGACTTCCTGTGGATATCAAAATCTATAGATGCTCAAGTCCCATTATATACAATTGTATAGAAAAAAACGGTGCCCCTTACATAAAATAGTGAACAGCAAGGTTTGCTTTTTGGAACATTTTGGAGCCGTGGTTGGTTGAATTTAGAACTGGTGGATATTGAGGGCCAACTGTAATTTCGAAGGATTGAAAGAGTGGCTCAACAAAAAGCGGACCATTGTAAAGTGGGAGGCACCCATATTCAAGCATACTAAGTGTTTCCATTGACTTGTGACTGTTACTAACTAATATATTTTGTTTGTTGTACCCTTACATACCCACCAGCACCAGATTCCAGGGTTCTCTAGGCAGAAGGCACAATTGTTTAAAAATGCAAATAACAAAACAATGGAAAATATGTTTAAGTTCTGCTATAAACATATCAGCAATAACATGATTGCTGACATGACAATGCAAATCAGCAATAACATGATTAATTAATAGAGAAATATTGTTTGCAGAACATGAACTCTTAATTGTCTATAAGCACAATTCCATCTTGAGCATTAAAATTTGGCTTCGTAGCATCTCAGCTGTTAAGCAGCAACCCCACCTCCCCTCATTTTCGCCATTCCCTTTGTCACCTGTGTGGGTTTGAGAAAGGAGAGACTGAAGTGAGCTGGATGAAGTGGGGGGGGGAGCATTTACAAGACAGGGATGAGATTTTAAGCCAGGACAGGTGGTGGCTGGAAGGGGGCTGGAAGCGTTTGTGAGGGATGAAACTTTATTGTTCAGATATCGTTCAGACTAGAAACCCTTTACCTGGAGCCTTAAAAGGTCTGTGAATAGACAAAAGGGGTATAGTATCTCCTCTTCCTCCTGCATCCCCAAGATTGTTTTCTTTTTAGAATCCTTTTCATGTAGTCTCTTTCCTGGTCCCTGAGATTCCTTTTCTCTCACTTTTTAGAAACAGTCATTTTTCTTGTTTTTCTTCCCAACAGATATTCAGAGTCAAAGAAATGTGTGTGACCAGTATCGAAAGTGTTTTAGGGACAAACTGGATCTTACCGAACATGAGCAAGCCCACACAGGAGAGGAAAGTTGTATGAGAGTGAATTCTTACAAATGTGCTATTTGTGGTGACTGTTTTGGCCAACTGCTGGGACTTTTGCTTCACGAGAGGGACCACTCTGGAAAGAAAGGCTTTAGATGTGAGGTTTCTGGGAAACAGAACTCACAATTTCTCAGTCATCGAAGAGTCCACATTGGAGAGAAACCATACAAATGCCAGAAGTGTGGCAAATGTTTGGACTCCAAGGTTTCCCTAGTGAACCACCAGCGTCTCCATACAGGAGAGAAACCATATAAATGCCAGGAGTGTGAGGAATGTTTTGCTTACAAAACTCAGCTTCTGCACCATAGGAGATCCCACAAAGCAGAGAAATCATACAAATGCCCGGATTGTGGGGAATGTTTTACTTGTAATTCATCCCTTCACAGTCATTGGAGCCTACACACTGAAGAGAAAAAATACAAATGTCAGGATTGTGATAAAAGTTTTCATTGCAATTCATCCCTTCGGAGTCATCAAAGACTACATACAAGAGAGAAACAGTACAAATGCCAGGAATGTGGGAAGTGTTTTCGTTGCAGGTCACACCTTATCAATCATCTGAGACTACACACAGGAGAAAAACCATACCAATGCCAGGAATGTGGAAAATGTTTTACTGTAAATTCAACCCTTGTCGTCCACCAGAGAGTGCACACTGGAGAAAAACCATACAAATGCCAGCAGTGTGGGAAATGTTTTACCTCTAAGTCAAGCCTTCATAGTCACCAGAGATTTCACACAGGAGAGAAGCCATACAAATGCCAGGAGTGTGGAAAATGTTTTATTCAGAAGTCGAGACTTGTGATTCACCAGAAAGTTCATACACAAGAGAGACCATACAAATGCCAGGAATGTGGGGAAGGTTTTACTTGCAATTCATCCCTTCTGAATCATCTGGGACTACACACAGGAGAGAGACCATACAAATGCCAAGAATGTGGAAAAGGTTTTACTTCCAATAAAACCCTTCTCACTCATCTGGTACTCCATTCAGGAGACAAACCATACAAATGTAAAGATTGTGGGAAAGGTTTTTCTCAGAATTCATATCTTCTGCGTCACAAGAGAGTGCACACAGGAGGGGAACCATACAAATGTAAAAAGTGTGGGAAAAGCTTTAACTGGAGTTCCTCCCTTTGTAGGCATCTGAAACGCCACATGTGAGAATGACCAGAGAGTCAACGCAAGAGAGAAACTACACAAATGCCAGGATTTGGGGAAAGGGTTTTATTTCCTGCTGCTGATGGAGGGCCCGTCAAAGTTTTAATTATCTCCTCTCACCTCCAAACATGCAGGACTATGCAAATACAGTTGTCCATTCATATTCGCTGGGGTTTGGTTCCAGGACATCCCGTGGATACCAAAATCCATGAATACTTAAGTCCCATTATATGCAATGACATAGCAAAATGGTGTCCCTTATATAAGATGGCAAAATCAAGGTTTGCTTTTTGGATTATTATTTTTTTAAAGAATATTTTCAAGCTGTGAATACTTAAATCTGTGGATACCAAATCTGTGGATATAGAGGGACGGTTGTAATTACTATCTCTGTAATACAATGTGGGAGAGTTCTGGCTAAGTGTGCAGGGCTTCATTTGGCTCCAGTTACCTAACTCTGATCTAATTTAAATTCTCTTTACTTTTTTTGTGGAGTGAGTAGGGGAGCAGTTGATTTTTTGGGATTTGCAAATTCTGCCCTTCCTCAGATGAATGCCTGTTGGCTATAGAAGCTGATGTCAGCCTGGTTGTTTCTGTGGACTTGTCAGACTCACTTCAATGGGTTGGAGATTAATGAGACATAAAGCGCATTACTTTCCTGTGGAGTGGGCAGAGCGGAGGTTAATGAGACATAAAGCACATTACCTTCTTGTGGAGCAGGCAGAGCCCCCCCGCCCATCCTGGGGCTGTACTTTCAGAGGAGTCCCACTTCCCTTGGGTTTTAGACACCAGAGCTTTAATTGGGAGGCAGAGTGCACAAAACCAGTCAACAAGTCTTTTGAGGCTGGGCTAGCAATAGCAGCAATTCTTAGTGGGGCCTGACTCTCTTCTCTCTTCTGGTGGTGAATGGGATTAATTTTTACTCTGTGTTTTGTCACAGGATGACCCTGTTGAAGTTCTGACCAATTGATCATCAGTAAGTGTGACCACCTCTATAAAAGCCAAAGTTTCAGCAGTTTGCTGGTCTGGAGCATTCAGGTGTGTGTTAACACAATGCCAAGGAGGAAAGACATCAGCAATGATCTTAGAGAAGCAATTGTTGCTGCCCATCAATCTGGGAAGTTTTCTAAGGCCATTTTGAAACAACTTGAAGTGCATCATTCTTCAGTTAGAAAGATTATTCAAAAGTGGAAATCATTCAAGACAGTTGCCAATCTTCCCAGGAGTGGACGTCCCAGCAAATTCAGCCCAAGGTCAGACATGCAATGCACAGAGAAATTGAAAAAAAAACCAAGAGGTACATCTCAGACTCTACAGGCCTCAGTTAGCATGTTAAATGTTAGAGTTGCTGATAGTACACTTAGAAAAAGACTAAACAAGTATGGTTTGTTTGGAAGTGTTGCCAGGAGAAAGCCTCTTCTCTCTAAAAAGAGCATGGCAGCATGGCTTAGGTTTGCAAAGTTGCATCTGAACAGACCACAATACTGCAGTGTCCTTTGGAAAGAAGAGACCAAAGTGGAGATGTTTGTCCATAGTGCACAGTGACACATTTGGCAAAAACCAAACATAGCATATCAGCACAAACATCTTATACCAACTGTCAAGCACAGTGGTGGAGGGGTGATGATTTGTGTTTGTTTTGCAGCCACAGGACCTGGGAATCTTGCAGTATTTGAGATGACCATGAACTTCCCTGTATACCAAAGTATTCTAGAGTCAAATGTGAGGCCATCTGTCTAGCAGTTAAAGCTTGGCTGAAATTGGGTCATGTAACAGGACAGTGATCCCAAGCACACCAGCAAATCTACAACAGAATGGCTTTAAAAGAAAAGAATCAAGGTGTTGCAATGGCCCAGTCAAATTCCAGACCTCAACCCGATGCTGTGGTGGGACCTTAAGAGACCTGTGCATAAACAAATGCCTGTGGATTTTTTTTATCTTGTAAGAGTTTAAATCTTGACTGAATGTTTTTTCATTTAAATAATCAAATTCATCCCTACAGAATTTTTATTTATCTTGTAAGATTTTAAATCTTGACTGAAACAAATGCCCGCAAACCTCCATGAACTGAAGAAACTTGTAAAGAAGAGTGGGCCAAAATTCCTCCACAACAATGTGTGAGACTGATAAAGTCATACAGAAAAGGATTACTTCAAGTCGTTGTTGCTAAAGATGGTTCTACAAGTTATTGAATCATAATGTGTACTTAGATTTTCACACATGGCTTCTCCATTTTGGCTTTATTTTTGTTGACTAGATCATGACATGGTATAATATGTCATATATTGTTTTCATCTGAGGTTATATTTACCTAATTTTAAGACTTGCTAAGGAACAGATTATTGTTACTGTGTTTTGATATGTAAAACCGTAGAATTCAAAGAGGGTGTACTTTCTTTTTTACATGACTGTAATTGGTATTGGTGATCAGTTTACCAAGACAACCAGTTCCATGTGATGCCAGAATTTCCCAGGTGTCTCTGTTTCTTCTTCTCTTTCTCCTTCCAAATGGTTATCTAAGAGCTCTGCTTGAGCTCTTCCTCTCTCTGAAAACATTCTTAGTCAAGACTAAGAGGACCCAAATATATGTTCAGAAGGTACGCTTAAATGCTACTAGTCAACTTTTAAATTCTGTATCTTGACTGCTGCCTGTTTGCCTTGTATTTTATTTACATTAGTCTCTAGGTGCATCCAGACTGATTGAAAAGTCACAGGTATTGTTCCTGTTCTTCCCAATTTTATAATAGGTTAAAATAAACTTGTCAGCGCTCCCATGGTCCCTCTCAGCTGGGTTCTTCAGAGCTGTGCCGTCCTTGCAGTGTGCAAGGCACCAGAGAATAACTCTGAGCCTCAAAGTTGTATTTACAGAACTTTACTTAACAGAGTATATACAAACTAATAGCTGTCTATCTACAGAATGATCCGACAGCTCCTCCGGCCCCAACTCCAATAATAGTTTCCCACAAAGAACATAGGCTATACCCACTTATGTACATTGTCAATGGTATGGTTGCATCAGCCATGCTGTATCATCCTGGGCGTGTCCTGTGTGATGTAGTGATGACAGTCGATGTCTATCACTATGCAGCAACCTTTGCCTTATGTTGCATCATACAGGCTTTTCAATAGCCATGGTAGCCATATT
This sequence comes from Gambelia wislizenii, assembly GCA_030847615.1. Classification (NCBI taxonomy): domain Eukaryota; kingdom Metazoa; phylum Chordata; class Lepidosauria; order Squamata; family Crotaphytidae; genus Gambelia; species Gambelia wislizenii. The sequence continues at coordinate 26,659,205 of JAUMIR010000002.1, forward strand.
CTGTCCTGTGAAATTCTGTCAGGCCTTGGCCCATGCACTGACAAAACTGCTGTTTTAAAAGGTCTCTGATTGTACCATATTCTGGGAGGAACAAAACATCTATGGATCTACAAAATTAAATCGGGGGGAAACTCCAAGACAATCTGGGATTATCTGGTCCTTTTAATCAGTCTGGATGTACCCTTTGAGGGAAATGCAAGAGATTTGGCACATTTCTCTGGAAACTGCTAATGGAGACTGACACTTAACTGAGTTACTCACCATCCTTCCCAAAAAGGGTCTTAACATCCCAGGACACTACCCCTAATCCTACAAGGAGTTATTTGTTTGTTTACTAAAACACTTCACATATATGTGACGAATGTTGCTGTCCTTCAGCAAGCAGGGATCACCAGCATTGAGGCCATGATATTGAGAACACAGCTGCGCTGGGCAGGGCACGTTTCTAGGATGGAGGACCATCGCCTCCCAAAAATACTACTCTACGGTGAACTCACCACGGGTCAGCGTAAGAGGGGCGCTCCAAAAAAGCGATACAAAGACTCCCTGAAACAACATCTCAGGCTTGGCCAAATTGATCACCAACAGTGGTCCACCCTGGCCTCACATCGGGAGGCATGGAGACGCACTATCCACAATGCTGCAGCCTTATTTGAGAACTCACGACGAACAAGTCTTGAAGTGAAACGACAACGCAGAAAGAATCACAACCCAAAAACATCACCCAAGGAGACCTTCTGCTGTGCTTTTTGCAACCGGACTTGTTTATCTCGGATTGGCCTTTTTAGTCATCAGCGCGCTTGCAGAAAGCGCGGGATGAGTCCTTCCTGAATCTTCGTTTGCGAAGAAAAAGCCAGAGACAGGAGAAAACACTTATATCCTGCTTTCCATCTAAAGATCTCAGAGTGGCATACGATAAAATAAACATGATAAAAACAATTTAAGCAATACATTGATTTTGAGAAGCTAAAAAATATTAATTTAACAAGTTAAATGAAAACAGATGGTAACTAGTTAGAATATTTTAAACTAATTCAAAAACCATGAACATGTATGGATCTATATAAAGCCAGTTGGACCCCAAAGGCTTGTGTAAACAACCATGTTTTCATTTGGCACCAGAATGACAGCAATGTAAGTGCCAATCAGGCCTCCAAGGAGAGGATATTCCTTAACGGGGTGTCATAGCAGAGCAGGCTCTTTCCTGTGTCCTCCAACAGCCTGTTGCCCAGACTGATAGGACCGAGCAGACCTCTCAGATAGGCATATGAAGGAAGATGTTTAGGGTTTTATATGTCATTACCAGTATCTGAAGCGTGTTGTCATCCAGCTGGCTTACAAGGATGTCCCTTATTCCCAATTTTATTTGCATTTGTGATGGGAGGCTGTGAAGGGAGGAGTTGGGCAAGCCTGGCTGAAGGCAGCCAATCCCAGCTCAGGGGAGCCTGGGGGAAGAAATGGTACAAAGCTGAGGCTTGTCTCTGTCAGAGGGCAGAAAGGGAAAAGCTGGCACAGAGAGGAACAGATTGCAGAGAACCGGGGGAGAGCTAGAATACAGGCAGGGCAGAAGAAAAATATCTGCCTATGGTTTGGGGGAGTTAGAATTGACTGAGTAGTTCCAGGGCTGATGGATTAATTCATTGTGTCTTAATGTCACTTCCACTTGTTGGTTTGTTTTCACCACTGTCTCTGTCTGTTCATTTTAATTTTGGTGGAGGGAATGGTCACGCTAACCACAGCAAACCCACCACTAATAATAATAATAATAATAATAATAATAAAAAAATTTATTTATACCTCTCCCCTCTGTTAAAACAATTGGGGCGGCTTACAAAATTTAAAATACAATACAAATAAAATCCCTAAACACCCCCACTCCCACCCTCCCCCATAAAAAAAATTAAACAAATATAAATTAAAAACAACTAATCTAAAATCACATTTAAAACTATAAATACAATAAAATATAATAAATGGCCAGCAGGCTAGAAGAGGCCAGGATCCCCTGAGGCTGGGATCTAATTAGGAAAGGCCTGCAAAGAGATCCCTCTTTAGTGCTTACTCACTGTTACTCACTACAACAGATCCACTGGTCTACATGGGGAGGGGTCACCCTGAGGCCCTAGTACCCAAACCAGGAAGGGATTGACTAGGTGAGGGAAAGGGCCAGGTGAATGAAAGGAGCCCAAGGGTTGGAACTGTTTGGTCAAGAGAAAGCCAAAGAGGTCTTGAGTGGAAAGTTGGCAAAGCTGACAGAAAATTCACAACTGACAGAAATCCTGAACTCAGGTGATTCCTGAGGTAAGCGTTTGAGGTAAAGTAAAATAATAATAATAATAATAAAATCCCCAAAGTAATAAGGATACCAGTATAAATCAAGTGAAAAGAAATGACTTGGATCATAACAAAAGTATTTCTTGAAGTAAAATTCTTGATAAACATAAGGAAATAATGATCCTATGGCTTCCAAAAAGGTAAAGCCAGTTTTGGGAAATCCTGTTGCAGAAGGGGAAGAAGTGAGTAAGGAGACAATGGAGACTATCATCAACCAGTACTGAGCCCATTTGACTGTGGAAATATGGCAAATAAATAATAGAATTAGCTGGGCTTGAGCACGAGATAAAAGAAAAAATTCCAGCGTGAGAGGAAATTAGAAATTACGAGAACGGAGAAAGAACAAGAATTAAAGGCACAAGAATTAACAGAAAGACAGAGGTCTCACGAGTCAGAGGTGTGTAATATATGACATGGAAAACTGGATTTCGCGGGAAGTTTAACTCTTGGGAGAAAATGGGATATTTAAAATCTCAGCCTGGCTCACGGAAGCGAGTCTGGTAGGTTTTGCCAGGAGACTGGCACGGCTTCAGTCACTGATAGGAAGCGGAAGAACAAAGGTTGGTGCCCCACTGAAAGGGGCTCGTGGGAAACCCCAACCCTTCCCCTCTTTCCCTGTGAATTGCTGCGGGAGAGGCGGCGGCGGCGGCGGCGGCCCCTGAGCAGAGGCGAGTGAGGGGGCGCAGGGAGGGACTCTGTGGGGCGGGAAGGGCCGGGGCTCCCCCGAGGGTGTCCGAGGGGATCCTGGAGGGGGCTCCGGGGGGCTAAAAAGGTCTTCCAGCCGAGGGTCTCTCTCGCCTGTCCCCCGGTTGCCGGAGGGAGGGAGGCCTCGGGATTCCCCTCTTCGGGGCCCCCATTCAAGGCGGAGGATCCGGCCCTCTTTACCCCCACTCCCCGCCCCCCGATGGATGGCGAGGCGCTGCTGAAACCTCCGCGGGCTCCGGATGGGAAGGAGACGCCCCAACTCTCCCTCCTCCCAGCAAGAGGGAGGGCTGCCCCTCCGCCCCACAACAACATTTTATGAAGGGATAGGAAACATAACACGACAGACTGATGCCTTCATACACTCCCACTCTTCACGCCCACTCATGAAATCCTCAACCTCTCTCCTTGCTGTGGCACCACATGTGGGGTCCTACTAGATGCCCTGAAGGGTCCTGTACTGGATATTATGCAGCTCCTGTTTTGTCCCCACTGGACACCCACTCTCTCTGCTGCCACCACAATCTATATCTATATCTATATCTATATCTATCTATCTATATAGATAGCGTTCCCAGAGGCCAGAAGGAAATGATACACAACCACAATACTTTATGAAGAGATATTAATGTACAGATTGATGCCTTAATATATTCTCATTCTTCAACTGCACTCATGAAATCCTAAACCTGACTGACTCTCTTAACTCTAATCCTCACTCTCCCATCCCATCCACTCTCCCCAACCCCCTCTACAACTACCCAGACCCACTGTCAGCCCCCACCCTATATTCAGAAACCCCCCAAACATCCCATCAATCGATTTACTTTGAGGGGGTTTCTGGGCTGTGAGGCCATGTTCTGGAATAGTTTCTTTCTGATGTTTCACCTGCATCTGTGGCTGGAGATGCCAGCCACAGATGCAGGCAAAACATCAGAAAGAAACCCTTCCAGAACACGGCCTCACAGCTTCGAAAAAAAAAAACCCAAAGAAAATCTGTGGATGCCAGCCGTGAAAGCCTTCAACTTCACATTCCACCAATCACCTCTCCCTTGCAACATTCCTGCGTGATTTCCTGCATGGCAGAGGGGTTGGACTGGATAGCCCTCGTGGTCTCTTCCAACTCTGCAATTCTATGATTCTCGGTTTTATGAATAGATGTGTTCAAACTTTAAACAGCCATAGTATTTATAAATGAAGATTAGTTGAACAGTGTGAAAGTATTAATTTGAATGAATTTGGGGTATATTTGTTGTTTAAAAAGGGTTCTATAGAATATGGCCTCAATTTCAGAAATCATATGGAAGTGTAAGCTTTGGATGAGGAAAAGTGATGGGATGGCTCCTTTGAACTCCAAGTAAGTGAGTGTTGGGGTGGAGGTGGGGAGTGGTTAGAAACAGACCTTGCCGGTAAGGGGTAGAGTAGAGGGTCCCACATCTTCTGACTGTGAAGTAAATGAAATATTTTGCTTTGTTGCTCTTAAGGAACTGCTCTGAGAATCTAGTGTGAAAGTTCACGTTTGTCTCCCAACCTACATTGTGTTTAGTTCAAATCTTCCATATGTCTTCTTTCCCCTACAGTTTAATATGGTGGAAGCTTTAAGAAAGAAGATGGCAGAATTCAAAGGAAAGCAAAGAGAGAGAAAGTTGGAGGGAGGCATGGTTTAGAGACAGACCAGTTGGGGGAGCAGGAGAATGAGGCCTATTCTGACTGTGAAAGGAAGGAAAAGGGTTGGTTTGTGGATTCTGGGTGAATAAACCTGCCCTAGTCTCTAGTTTGAATCTTCTGATCTATCTGCCTTTCCTTGAGAGAAGAGACCTGTTTCCTAGCTTGAGTCTTCCACGTTTCTTCTCTTCCCGCATATACTAAAAGTTGTTAATCATTTATCATTCTTTGCTGTGACAGAAAAGAGGGAGGAGGTCCTTTGCCCCACTGTACAGATCAAAGATGGAGGGAGAAGACTCACCTGGCCCTGACGTAACAAGAGGTGCTGATGCCTCCAAGAGTGAGGGGAGTGAGAAATTCTGGGAAAGAACTGTGCAGAAGATCTTGGGGGAGGACGTTGTCAGCTCAGATTCACAGCGCCAGCCCTTCAAGCAATTCTGTTACCAGGAGTCCAAGGGCCCCCGAGACGTTTGTAACAGACTCCACTATCTCTACCATCAGTGGCTAAAGCCAGAACAGCATACAAAGAATCAGATTCTGGACTTGGTGATCCTGGATCAATTCCTGACCATTCTGCCGCCAGAAATTGAGAGCTGGGTCAGGGAATGTGGGGCAGAGACATGTTCCCAGGCAGTGGCCTTGGCAGAAGGTTTCCTCCTGAGCCAGCTGGAGGAAGAGAAGCAGGTAATTGCTCACTGTTATTACTTATTTTATTCCCTTCAAGATTGAGACTCATACATGTTAAATATATATAATCAACATGAAAACCAAATTAAACAATTAACCATATTTAGAACATACACTACAAAAAGATTTTAGAACATCAGTCAATACTGTTCAAAACAATACAGCACTACAGTATTTAGACCTTTTCTGAAAAGCCTTCAATACTATAAAAAAGACCTTACATACAAAAGGAAGGACAGCAAAGGGGGGATCATTCTAGCCTCCCTAGAGAGGAAGTCCCAAACTCGAGGGGCAACCACTGAGAAGGCCCTCCCTTGTTTTTCCACCCACCACACTTGTGCAGGTGGTGGTACTAAGAGAAGGCTCTCCTGTGGATCTCACAGTTTGTGCAGACCCATGTGGCGAGAAAGATTCTCTCAGTTAGTCTCACCTAAGCTGTCATTCTGGTGGCTCTAAGGCAAAGGTGGCTGGGTATGGCTCCTGCGTCTCTTTTATCTGTCCCTTCTTTCTGTTGCTCCCTTAGCCACTGCTGACTGTGTTGTTCTGCTGAAATGTAGTGCCTCCTGAGTTGCTTTTGAAGGCAAGGGGCATGGTGAGCATGCATCTTAATTTGGATGGGGAATCTAAGCCCCAGCAATCTCGTGGAATCACTTTTCTATTTTAAAATGTGTTGTATACTTCCTGTGTGCTTAGTTTTGAAAGGAAATGCCTTACTTTTTGTGCCACTGCCACACCAGCAAATTGAGGAACGTGGTGGCTACGGTTGCAGAGTGCTGCAGAGGAGGTTCATCTGGAGAATCTGTCTCCAATTGTGCACCTTTGCTCTAAGGGCTTAAAATGTGAGGATTTTTTTTTATTTGAAACATTTATCTGTCATCTCTTAGTCCACTCAAGATTAAAGCATTTTCACAGAATTCACAGAATCAGATAAGAGTTGGAAGAGACCACAAGGGCCATCTAGTCCAACCCCATTCTGCCATGCAGGAATTCCCAATCAAAGCATCCCGGACAGATGGCCATCCAGCTTCTATCTAAAAACCTCCGAATGAAGAGACTACACCCCACTCTGAGGGAGGGTCCCAGGCGCCCCACAACTTCTCCCACCCGCTTTCCACAGGGGAACCCGGCTTTCTTGGACTACTACTACAAGCATTCTTCACCGTTGGCTGTGCTGGCTAGGACTGCTGGGAGTTGCAAAAGAGGCCACAAAAGTCCCATCCTGCCCTGACCACTATACCACACAGTCTCCCTGCCAACTGCCAGTAAATCTTTCCTCTGCTTATTTGAGCAGTGAATTGAGCTATTGGCATGATCACCATAGGTGACCAGGAACCACATACAGGTGAGCAAGAAAGTGACTGAGCTTCCATCCCTGCTCTGTGTACAGTGTGAAAACCAAAAGAGTTAGCAGTAAAACCATTCTTTTTAAAGAAATGAAAAGGCACAAAGAGTTGAAACAGCCAGAGCAACCAGTCTTGGTTTGAAGAACTGATGGCTCTACCCCTTGCCTATCTTTTTTGTGAGCTCCATTGAGGATGGCAATTCGATATCACCATCACCACCCATTTCCCAGCCTCCCCCACCAAAGTTTTTTTTCTCTCTCTCTCATTCCCTTTCCCCACCTTCTTCTTCCATATTTTAAATCCTTATTTCTCTTTCAGGTCAAAAATCGCTCTGTGGAAGTTGAAGCTGATTTTCCACTGGCAGAGAAGGCTCCGTTGGACACCCGACTGATGCATGATGGGGAAAGAGGTGCTTCCTTGCAGGGTGAGGGTTAATTCAGCGAGGGAGTGTTTGTTTCCTAGTTGTACTTATACCCCATTATTCCTCATGGCTTTCTATTTGAATGTTATCCTTGCAACAACAGTCTCTTGAGGTGGGACAGGGTGAAGGACAGTGAGTAGTCGAAAACACCCTGCTGAGTTTCATGGCTCAGTAGGAACTGCAGTCATGGTGTCCTTTTTCTTAGTTTGACACTATAAGTACTACACCTTAATTTTCTGTCAATCTTATCTGGGTGCAGATCCTACTATCTTCATGAGAACAATTCCACTTCCTAGGAATGGTTTTTGGGATTTTAATCATAGTATCTGAGAGAAGGATATGAGACAACCTTCTGTCTTCATCTCTCACTCAGGGGCTGAAATGCTGCTGGCAGCAAGTACTCAGTCATCTCTTCTTTGTTGTGATGGAGAGGAAGCAGATCAGGTAAAATAAAGGATCACTGGGAAGACACCCAGTGTTTCTGTTCATTTTTTATTACAAAACTGATAAGAAATGGGTAATTTTCTTCATATCTGGGATGGGAAGATGTTGAAATATTTACAAATGGGAGAGGTGAAAAAACCCAATTATGACCAGCTCACCCATCCAGGGCCTGAACTCTGAACATGGAAGTCTGAACAATCTGCGTTTGAATCCCTGTCCATTGACTACATTAATACTGAATTACAGTTACCGCTATTTTTCTATGTATTTTTCTTGAATACAAGAAAGAGTGCCACCCATAGATGTTCTCTTCCCTTCTCACTGGGCCTAAACAAATCTCTCTTCTGTTTGCTTCTGGCAAAGTTAAGGGCATTGGAAGGGCCCTACTAGGACAGAGCAAAGGTTCATCTCATCCAACATGCTGGTCTATAGGAAGCTGCTGTTTCTCACAGCTGGTATTTAGGGAGATGCTGCCTTTGGGCCTGGAGCTGGCAAGTCACCATAACTGCTAAGGGCGATTATCCTCCACTTGGAAGGCTGTGGAGCCACTTTAGGTTTAAAACTTTTAAATCTGTAGTGAAAGACCAGCCACCATCAGTAGCCTTCTGGATGTTGGTGTTAGATAATCTTGATGTCAGCTGTGATGAAGAAATGTTTTCTTTTTCACCCAGGATCCTGTGACCTTTGAGGAGGTGACTGTGTCTTTCTCTGAGGAGGAGTGGGCCCTGCTGGATCCGGATCAGAGAGCCCTACACAGGGAGGTCATGGAGGCAACGTGTGAGATGGTGGCTTCTCTTGGTGAGGCTCCTTTTTTCCCTGTTGCTGGGGAGTTTCTGTTTATGAATTCAACAACAATAACCAGACTGTTAGCAAAATGGAGGAATGGCAGTTACAGTGATATGAAAGAAATTTAACTCTGTAGTATGGAACAGAACTTAGTGTGAGAGGAGGCTGGAAGCCTGTGTTTTCACATTTCTCCTACCTGCTTTGGCAGGCTGGACCAATGAAGAGAACAGATGGGAGAAATAGTTCCTCAACATCTGGAGGGCCAAAGTGAGGCTATTTTTTAGGACAGTGATACTCAGTAGTAGTCCACAAGCCATTGGCTGCTGGTTAGTTTCCAGGAAAAAAAGAAAATAATGTCATATGGGAGCAAGGAAGTACTGGTCCCTGACACACTGGGGCCAAAAATGATTGGTTCCCCCATATCATATAATCTAAGATGCATTGCTTTATGAGGCTACCCTATAATGGAGGAGAGAGCGTAGTTACAAAGATACTTTTACTTATTATAGTGGAAGAATGAGAAAGAGTAGGCGAGTGAGTACAGAGTAGCTAATTTTCTGTTTCAAAATGTACTGTGCTGCCTAAGTGTTTATTCAGTCTTTCCACCTGCCAATCTTCTCTATTCTGTGCTCCTGCCCCACCTTTTCTTTCTTGTTGGTCTTTCTCTCCCTTTAGCTCAGTGGTCATTCAGCCTTTCTATCTTTGTCCTTACGAGGCATCAGGAGTCTGATGAATGCTGTTTTTTCCTTAAGGCCAAAACTTCTCTCAGCACCAGTCCCTGAGAAAAACCCCATCTCTATGGTCACAAGCTGTCATGTACTTGCATTGCCAGCATATCATACAATGCTGTTGCTCAGAATGAAACTTAGAAAGCGGACAGTATATTAAAAGCATATTACATTATTACAATCTGTGAAATCTGGTGGGTTTCAATACTATTGGTTAACATCATCATATCATCTTTATTTCTATTCCACTTTTCCCCCTAATTGGGACTCAAAGTGGTGTACAATAAAAAGACATTGTTAAAATCAGCAAAATACAAAAGCTAAAACACAATGAAACAACAAAAAAGTTAAAGACAGCTAAAATTTTAAAAACACACACACATATGCACATACACATACAGACACGTAACCTAGCACAGCCATTAGCAGAGATCAGCAAACTCCTGCCAAAAGAAGAAGGTTTTTACTTGGCTTCAGAAGGAAGACAGGGAGCATGCAGGGAGTTCCAGAGCCTAGGGGCAACCACTGAGAAGGTCTTCTCCTGAGTTCCCATCAGATACACTTGTGAGGGTGGTGGGACAGAGAGGAGGGACTCCCCAGCAGATCGAAGCACCCAGGCTGGTTCATAAGGGAGAATACGATCTGTGTATTCTCTGTGTAGGGCTTTAAAGGTCATAACCAGCACTTTGAAATGTGCCCAGAAACAGACTGTCAGCCAATGGAGCTGCTGTAACAAGGGGGTTGTATGATCCTGGTAGCTAGCTCTTGTTAGCAATCTGGCTGCAACTCTTTGAACCAGCACACAGACGAAGTGCTCTCGAAGTTGCATCCCAGAAATTCTAATTATTGATCTGTTACCCAGAACTACACTTTCATTCAGTGTTTCTCTAATTACGTTGCAGTTATGTTTCAGAATTATTAGAATATTCAACAGGATTTTCCTCATGCAGGTTTATAATGTCCAATGAACCTTTCACTATGTTGACAGTCTCCATAACACCTTTTGAATCTTTCTCCTTCAAAGAGTTATGTACAATTATTTCCAAATTCTTTTCCTTTGTAACATGCCTAGATTTAAGAGTTGGTTCTGAGTCTTTTACCTCTGCAATTACTTGTTCTCCTGCTTTCAAGTCTTTATCATATTCCCAGACTCCACAACTAGTTCTGAATCTTTTAACCCCATGGTTATTTGCTGGTCTACTTTCAAGGCTTTTTCATCTACCCAACATAAAGGTTGTACAGTTGCTTTCAAACCTTGCACTTATACTCTGCTTGTACAACTCAAATTATTTTTGGAAACTTCTGTGTTATTTGCACCCACATATTCATGAGCTAGTGCAGAATCTTTTACAGGCACATCATTGGAAGAGTCTTTAAACATTTTTCCTTCTGGTAAAATCAAAGAGGTTGATTTTCTCTCCAAATCTTCACTCTCCAAAGTTAACACAAATTTTGACATTCCCTCTAAACCCATTTGATCTTTCTTTGATGCTAATGTTTGAGTAGCTTGGATATCTTCCATTTCCTCAAAAGATTCACATTTGCTAGCTGATTCAAAGTATTTTGTCTCTTTTGTGTGCATAGACTGTATATCATGTCTAGATTTGAACAATGTTTCTGTATCATTTAATTCCAGGGTTAGTTCTGAATTTAACTTTGAAGTATTGTCATCTAAACCTTTTGCAACAGGTTAAAGGTGTTTTCCTTCTGCTTCATCTACATAAACATCTTGTCTTTGTTATATATCAAAATTTGACACCTCTCCCTCACCAAAATTATAAATGGCCATTAAGTCTCTTATCTCTTCTTCCTGTATACAGTCGTCCCTTCACATTTGCGGGGGTTAGGTTCCCCAGATCCCCGCGAATGTGAAAAATCCGCGAATAATTATTGTCCTCCCCCTCCCCCGCCAAAGCGACCATGGGGCCTCCGGAGGCCCCATAGTTGCTTTCTTTGGACTCCCCAGTCCCTTCCTAGGCCTTCACGGGGCCTCAGGAGACCCTCCCGAGGCCCCGTGGAGGCCTCCCTGGCCCTCCCCCTTCCCTCCTAAGGCCTTCACGGGGCCTCCGGAGGGTCTCCGAAGGCCTCGTGGAGGCCTCCCCGGCCCTCCCCCCTCCCTCACAAGGGCTTCACGGGGCCTCCGGAGGGTCTCCAAAGGCCCCGTGGAGGCCTCCCCGGCCCTCCCCCCTCCCTCCCAAGGCCTTCACGGGACCTCCGGAGGGTCTCTGAAGGCCCCGTGGAGGCCTCCCCGGCTCTCCCCCCTCCCTCCCTGGGCCTTCACGGGGCCTTCGAAGGCTCCGTGAAGGCCTCCCCGGCTCTCCTCCCTCCCTCCCTGGGCCTTCATGGGGCCTCTGGAAGGCTGTGCTGCCTCTCCCTGCCTCTGGAAGGCTGCGCTGCCTCTCCCTGCCTTCCTCAGCAAACTCCGGGGCTTTGGAGCCCTGGAGCCCACTGCGGAAGGCCGGGAAAGGCAGCGTGTGGGTGGGTAGGAGGCTGTGCTGCCTCTCCCCAGTCTTGGAGTCCCGGAGCTCGCTGAGGAAGGCCAGGGAGAAGCAGCACAGCCTCCTCCCCGCCCACATGCTGTCTTCCCTGGCCTTCCAAAGCCCCGGAGTTCGCTTAGGAAGGCCGGGGAGAGGCAGCGCAGCCTCCTCCCCACCCACACGCTGCCTTCCCTGGCCTTCCAAAGCCCCGGAGTTTGCTGAGGAAGGCCGGGGAGAGGCAGTGCAGCCTCCTCCCCACCCACACACTGCCTTCCCCGGCCTTCCTCAGCAGGCTCCGGGACTCCAAAGCCCCAGAGTTCGCTCAGGAAGGCCGGGGAGATGCAGCGCATCCTCCTCCCCGCCCACACGCTGCCTTCCCCGGCCTTCCTCAGCAGGCTCTGGGGATTCTAAGGCTGAAATCCCCTCAGGAAGGCTTGCGGAGAGGCCGGCTAGGCTGGCCAGACCCCCTCCCACCGCCTCCCTCCCTCTGGGGTGGTTGCAGGAGCAGCATTTGTTATTTGCGGTTTTTCCACATTCGCGGGGGTCTCAAGAACCTAACCCCCGCGAATGTGGAGGGATGACTGTACATTGCCTCTCCTTTCTGTGAAGCCCTGTATTCTCTCCCCATAGCTCCATCTCCATGGCAACCTGTTATCCTTAACTGTCACAGAATCTTGGGCTGCTGTAGGAAGAATGACATTCACACTTAGTGCTGTTTTAACTTTTGAATATACATTCCTGTCAGTTGGGCTGGTGCAATCAAACTGATAATGCCTCTGATAATGCCAAACTGATAATGCCATGTTTGAAATCAGTTTTACTACTTATGTCCACTTTTTTAGGATTAATAGATTTAATACATTCTCCCCGCCCCCTCAGGAGATATTTTCCTGTCACGTCTCCAGTGGTTGTACCTCTTTATGATCATATCCCCTGTCATGTGAAGGATTTCCCTTCCTACATATTTTCTTGTCAGTTTGATTAAATTTTGAATTTGAGTTCCAGGGCTTTCAATCTCTCTCTCTCTCAGTTCCCTTAAGTTTCTCTCATGTTGTAGTTCCATTTCTCTTAATTTCCTTCTTATCTCATTTTTCTCTTGTTCTTTTTCTCTTTATTTTCTCTCATGTTCTTTTTGAATTTCTTAGTTCCCTTTCCTGTCTTTCCTTTTTTTTTAATCGTAGCCAGTTCAGTTTCTCTCTTTATTTTTCATATCTCCAAATTATCTGCATTTTCAGAAGTAATAGAATTCAAACTTCTTGCTCTGCATGGTCTTCTATCTTTCCTCCTCTGCCTCAGGCACAAATGGTTTAATTCTCTTTGGATGCATTTTATATAGTATTCCTTTCTGTATCTGATGGTTTAATTCTCTTTGGAGGCATTTTATATAGTATTCCCTACTGTACCAACACACTTTTTCCTCAGGAATACTAAAAAGTTGATGACTTAGGTGATTTCTTACTATACCAACAACCTTTTACCTCAAAAATCACCTTTATTTCCAGTTTCAGACTGCCCAGCCCTTTATTTTCCTGGTTAAAACTGTCTTCTTTTTTCCTTACTGGCTGAATGTGTATCAACTTGACTGTTGAGGTTTGAGTCAACTTTTGACATCTTTTATACTGTATCCCTTATCTTACTCAGGCGTTTACCTCAGGGATTCAAAGTCATTATTCTCACTGTGCAGGTCTGTGCTTAGTGTCACTTTATATTGAAGCTTTTCTCCAGCACTCCCTTACTGTTGTCACATTTGTTATCTTGTATCCCCCTAGTGTACCCAATTTTTTTTTTTACAATTTACAATTTATTTCTTTTAAACTGTGCACCACCCCTTCTCCTTTTATTTTGAGGCTTGATTTTCTGTTTATTTCTTCAGTCACAAGAATTCTTTACTGTATCCAAGCAATTACGTCAGGAATTACTTGTGCTTTTGTTTCTACCACGCACCTGTACTATCCACAAATACTTACTTACTAGCTGGACCTGGCGTACCATACACTGTTAAAAAGCTCCCCCAAAATGCCTGGTAGACCTCATGATAACCCTCTAAGGTAGGCCAGTGGATTTAAAGTCCTCCTCCCCCTTATCAGCATTCCACACTTTTCCTGAAATTGCTGAGGGTGACTTGCTCTGTTGCCCTGCCACTGCTGCAACCGCCACCAACAGTTGACTGCCTGGGTCTTGTTGCCGCCGTGGCAGCATTGACCCGCCACCACCAGTTGACTGCCTGGGTCCCAATCTGGGCCACTGACTGACAGGAGTGCATTGTGAGGTGGAAAGGGAATTTGCATGTGGGTATTGATTAGTTGAGTATGGGTTGGGTGTGTTTCCCGAGCAGCCAGTCAGCACATTGGGAAAGGCAACATACCCAAGAGAATTATATATATAAAATAGATAGATATTTGGTTCTCCTTAACCAAATATATAAATGGAAATCCTTCTGTGGCCACTGGATCCTTCTCTCCCAGCACTAGATTTCTCCTAGATCTGCCTGTACTGGTTCTCTTATATCCCCTCTACCAGATTCACTAAGAATTCCTAAATCTTCCGTTGGATTTTCGAATTCCGTCGTTGCCACCACTTCTGCGATGTGCAGGCACACAGCTGAATTTACGTCACTGTTCAGCCTGGCCACCTCATCACTTACACTACCACAACTTTTGTGATGCAGGGGTTTTCAAATCCCACCGCTACCGCCAAATAAATATCTGTGGAGACCGCAGTTCCACAGTTATCACCTTTATGTCAAAATTCCCCCTTATCGCTTCCTTGGACTTGGGTTTGACTTTTGATGGATAGTACTTGCATTTGTGTGTGGGTGTTTACAGGGTTAGCATGCCAGTTAAACACCAGTAAGGGAAAATAAATTCATGAGGAGTCTGGATATGAAGATTGGCTTAGTGGTTGAACAAGGTAACAGGACTAATTTGGGCCTTCAATCAGCCTCTATTCCTCTTAACATATTCTCACTATGCATACTTTCCCTCAGCTCCACTCACACCCATACACACATTCCAGCCTTCTCCCCATCACATCACATTTTCAACTCCTTCCACTCAAAACTCAGAGGTTAACTGACTCTTTCCAACTGTCATGCATACTTAAAACATCCATAAGCCCCTCCCCTTTCAAATTCCTGCCATAGGATTGGCTCCTGGAACACATTTCTCTCATTCACTCATCCAGCCATCCGTCACAAGCCCCAACCCCTGCACTCATCTGGCCAATCAGATTTATGCTTCCTCTTGTTTGGGCAAGTGAATCAAATCAACTTGCTTGTCCTAATGAGCAGGAATACATACCCCTAGTAGTATTTAAAAAGAAACAGGAAAAACCATGAAGGTTTTTCTCCCAAGGTTATTGGCCTTTTTGGTCCCCTTCCTTCAGAATAGTCAACACATCACGGGATCCCATTTAGACTGGTTATATTCCCCGCGATTTTCGTGAGGATTATTTTGACCATTTAAACAACTCCATAGTCTGGGTATTTATTGCCATCTAGGGGACATTTCTGTTTCTTAGAAGGCAGATTGTACTTAACAGTACTTTTAAATAAGGAACATCATTGTAAACAGTATTTGGAGCACATGAGGCATCCTATATCTCATATTTAATCTGTTTATGAATCCCCATCTCCTACACAGCATTAATATCAATTTCAGCATTTTCAGCACATTGCATTAATTCAGCATAGGTATAACGACTGTTCAAAGAATATTTCTAACTCCCTCTGCAAACTAGCATTGCTATCAAAGTACTGTCAATTCAGAGTGTGCTGATGTATAGTGTAGGTTGCAGTTAGCACAGAGGAAAGCATTCTTTTTGGGTTTCTGTTGACTTGTAGTGACTGTTACTAACTAATGTATTTTGTTCGTTGTACCCTTACATCCCCACCAGCACCAGATATCCAGGGTTCTCTAGGTAGAATGCACAATTGCATAAATGTGCAAATAACAAAACAATGGAAAATACATTTAAGTTCTGCTATAAGGGGTATTTTTACAATGCTAATCAACAATAACATACTTAATTAGTAGAGGAGTGTTGTTTGCAGGACATGAACTCTTAATTGTCTATAAGCACTATTCCATCTTGAGCATTCCAAATTTGACTTCTTAGCATCTCAGCAGTTAAGCAGCAACCCCACCACCCCTCATTTTAGCCGTTCACTTTGTCACATCTGTGTGTTTGAGAAAAAAGAGACTGAAGTGAGCTGGATGTAAGTGGAAGGGGCAGTGTTTGCAAGCCATGGATGAGATTTTAGGCCAGGACAGGAGTTAATGAGGTGGGTAGAAAGAGGGCTAAAAGAGTTTGTGACGGATGAAACTTTATTATTCAAATATTATGCAGACTAAAAACCCTTCACCTGGAACCTGAAAGGTCTGTGAATAGACAAATCAATATACTATCTCCCCTTCTTCTCACACCCCCAAGATTGTTTTCATTTTAGAATCCTTTTCCTTTTCTCTCACATTTGGGAATCAGTACTTTTTCTTGTTCTTCCCAACAGATATTCAGAGGAAAACAAATGTGTTTGACCAATATGGGAAGCCTTTTGGTGACAATTTGGATCTTACTGAATATGAGCAAGCCTGGACAGAAGAGGAAAGTTGTACGAGAATGAAGCCCTACAAATGTGCCATTTGTGGTGACTGTTTTGCCCAACTGGTGGAACTTTTGCTTCATGAGGGGCACCACTCTGAAAATGAAGTCTTCAGCTGTGAGGTTTCTGAGCAACAGAACTCACACCTTCTTAGTCATCAAAGCGTCTACACTGGAGAGAAACCATACAAATGCCAGGATTGTGGGGAATGTTTGGACTCCACGGTTTCCCTAGTGAACCACCAGTGTCTCCACACAGGAGAGACCCCCTATAAATGCCAAGAGTGTGGGGAATGTTTTGCACATAGTACACAGCTTCTGCACCATAGGAGTTTCCACAATGCAGAGAAATCATATAGATGCCTGCATTGTGGCAAATTTTTTGCTTGTAATTCATCCCTTCTCAGTCATCTGAGCCTACACACTGAAGAGAAAAAATACAAATGCCAGGATTGTGGGAAATGTTTTCATTGCAATTCATCCTTTCAGAGTCACCGAAGACTACATACAAGAGAGAAACAATACAAATGTCAGGAGTGTGGGAAAGGATTTCATTCCAATTCAGCTCTGCTGAGTCATTGGAGAATACACACAGGAGAGAAACCATACAAATGCCAGCAATGCGAGAAATGTTTTCGTTGCAGTTCACACCTTGTCAATCATTTGAGACTACACACAGGAGAAAAACCATACCAATGCCAGGAGTGTGGAAAATGTTTTACTGTAAATTCAACCCTTGTGGTCCACCAAAAAGTCCACACTGGAGAGAAACCATATATATGCCAGCAATGTGGGAAATGTTTTCGTCGCAATTCTCACCTTGCCATTCATCTGAGACTACACACAGGAGAGAAGCCATACAAATGCCAGGAGTGTGGAAAAGGTTTTATTCACAACTCCAGGCTTGTGATGCACCAGAAAGTCCATACACGAGAGAGACCATACAAATGCCAGGAATGTGGGGAAGCTTTTACTTGCAATTCATCCCTTCTGAGTCATCTGGGACTCCATACAGGAGAGAGGCCATACAAATGCCAAGAATGTGGGAAAGGTTTTACTTCCAATAAATCCCTTTTCACTCATCTGAGACTCCATACGGGAGAGAAACCATACAGATGTAAAGATTGCGGGAAAGGTTTTTCTCAGAATTCATATCTTGTGCGTCACGAGAGAGTCCACACAGGAGGGGAACCATACGAATGTAAAAAGTGTGGAAAAAGCTTTAACTGGAGTTCCTCCCTTTGTAGGCATCTGAAACTCCACATGTGAGAATGACCGGAGAGTCAACACAGGAGAAAAATTACACAAATGCCAGGATTTGGGGAAAGGTTTTGATTTCCTGCTGTGGATGGAGGGCCTGTAAAAGTTTTGGTTATCTCCTCTCTCCTCCAAACATGCAGGACTATGCAAATAATACCTCTCCCCATGTGGAAGAATACACCTTTCTGGCCAAGTGTGCAGGTCTTCATTCAGCTCCAGCTACCTAACTCTGATCTAATTTAAATTCTCTTTACTTTTTGAGGAGTGAGCAGGGCAACAGCTGATTTTTTGGGATTTGCAAATCCTACTGTTCCTTAGATGAGTGCCTCTTGGCTATGGAAGCCGAGGTTAGGCTGGCTGTTTCTGTGGACTTGTCAGACACGCTCTGAAGAGTTGGAGGTTAATGAGACATGAAGTGCATTCCTTCTTGTGGAGCAGGTAGAACCCCACTTTCTGGGGCTGTCCTTTCAGAGGAGACCCACCTCCCTTGGGTTTTAAATACCAGGCCTCTAGTTGGGAGGCAGAATGCACAAAACCAGTCAACAAGCCTTTTGAGGCTGGGCTAGCTATAGCAACAATCCTTAGTGGGACTTGTCTCCCTTCTCTCTTCTGGTGGTGGATGGGATTACTTTTTATTCTGAGTTTTGTTGCAGAATCAGCCAGTCAGTGGCTACCCAGCTGGCTGGGAGTCCTACGACATTGGCATCTGTGATGGGGAGGTGCTTCTGTATTAGATGGTGCTGTTCAGGCAAAGTGCGCCAGCTGTGCAACTCCTGAAACATTCTAAAAAGCCATGGCAAATCAGCTGCATTTGTAGGCCTCTACCTTGGCTGGCCAGAGGTGGCATTCCAAGAAGCACCGGAGGAACATTATCTCCTTTGATTCTTCCTCCTTGCCTCCCAACATGTGTCGGCCTGACGAGCCCTCAGCTTTTAAACTTTGTAGGGAGAGAAGGGAGCTGTCCCCACTTTTTGAAACTACTTCAACCCAGGCCAATGAGTAGAGGCTGGAATGGCCTCCCTTCTTGCGTCTAGTCAGTAGTAGAGAGAGCACTCCCCTGATGAGGAGGCATCCTCCAAGCCTGCAGACATCCGCCTGTTTCCTGCAGAGGATTTTCCTCGAGATCTGAACATTAGCACTCTCCCAGGAGAGGGAGGTCAGGTAAGGAGGAGGGCACTGAAGTCCCAAAGATGTGGTTGTTTTAGGCTCAAAAAATATGTATTTATGCTTCTTCCAGATATTTTTTTTCCTGAAATTATGGAGTCAAATTGAACTGTGACTCATACCTCCAATGCAACTTCAGACATTGGAAATAAACCTTTTGCCTTTCTGTAGCCAATAAATAGCAAAAGTTCAAGCTCCCTGGAACTGTTGTTAATCCTCCTACAACTCTAGTACTTAAGACATTTTGAGCAGTAGTTCCTTGTTGACCTCTCCTCTCAGACTTTCTTGTGACCGGCAATTGTATAAGTTTTGGTGTGCCCAAGGGCAGGTCAGAACGGTTTCTAGGTAGATGGAGGGTGAACAAGTTTGAAGCACAAACCTTCAGGCTTGAGGAGCTTGGTGAAAGATCAGAAAACATCAATTTTCTAAATATTAATTCAGGCAGTTGAGAATTACAATAGCATCAGATTTATCGAAAAGACTTAACTAGACATGGTTAGGGAGCAGAATCTCTTGTACCTTGAGAAAATAACCATTTCAAATTATGGTACATTTCTTTGTAGAAAAGAGATCTTTTTGAATGCCTTCTATAGAGTCACTAATAGAGAGCCTCGTAGTGGAAAATTTGTTGTCTGTGACAAATGGAGGACTGTAAAAATGCCAAATTATGATAACCAATTTTGCACCATGTTTTTGTCTTATATTCCTATTCTTTTTTAATGCTATTTTGTAATTGTGTGTTATATTGTAAAATAAAATTCAACACCCTCCCCCCCACACACAAAAATAAACAGAAAAGCTCTTACAGCAATGGCAGCTTTTGGCCTTTCCTGTCTTTCAAGTGATCCCTTTGCTCAGATATACATAGTCATGAATTGGTATTGGTAATCAGTTTAACAAGACAACTGGCCCCATATGACACCAGAATTTCCCAGGTGTCTCTGTTTCCTCCTCTCTTTCTCCTTCCAAAATGGTTTTCTAAGAGCTCTGCTTAAGCTTTTCCTCCCTCTGAAACATTTTGTTAGTTAAGACTAAGAGGACCAAAATATATATTCAGAAGGTAAAATGCTACTAGTCAACTTAGGAATTCTGTATCTTGACTGCTGCCTGTTTGCCTTGTATTTTATTGAAGTTGGTCTCTAGGTGCATCCAGACTCATTGAAAAGTCACAGGTTTTGTTCCTGTCCTTTCTAATTTTATAATAGGTTAAAATAAACTTGTCAGTGCTCTTATGGTCCCTCTCAGCTGGGTTCTTCAGAGCTGTGCTGTCCTTGCAGTGTGCAAGGCACCAAAGAATTGAGCCTCAAAGTTGTATTTACAGAACTTTACTTACAGAGTATATACAAACTAATAGCTGTCTATTTACAGAATGATCCGACAGCTCCTCCGGCCACAACTCCAACAATAGTTCCACACAAAGAACATAGGCTATACCCACTTATGTACATTGTCAATGGTATGGTTGTATCAGCCATGCTGTATCATCCTGGACGTGTCCTGTGTGATGTAATGATGACAATCCATGTTTATCACTATGCAGCAACCTTTGCCTTATCTTGCGTCATACAGGCTTTTCAATAGCCATGGTAGCCATATTCTGTCCTGTGAAGTTCTGTCAGGTCTTGGCCCATGCACTGACAAAACTACTGGTATAAAACTAGTTAGAATATTTTAAACCAATTCAAAACCATGAGCATGTATGGATCTATATAAAACCAGTTGGACTCCAAAGGCTTTTGTAAACAACCATGTTTTCATTCGGCACAAGAATGGCAGCAATGTAGGTGCCAATCAGGCCTCCAAGGAGAGGATATTCCTTAACGGGGTGTCATAGCAGAGCAGGCTCTTTCCTGTGTCCTCCAATAGCCTGTTGCCCTCACTGATAGGACCGAGCAGACCTCTCAGATAGGCATATGAAGGAAGAGGTTCTCCTTCAAGTACCAAGGTCCCAAGATGTTTAGGGTTTTACATGCCATTACCAGTACCTACAATTCAGACTGGAAATGTGTTGGTAGCCAACTGACTTGCATAGATGTCCCATATTCTCCATTTGATTTGCATTTGTGATGGGGGGCTGTGAAGGGAGGAGTTGGGCAAGCCTGGCTGAAGGCAGCCAATCCCAGCTCAGGGGAGCCTGGGGGAAGAAATGGTACAAAGCTGAGGCTTGTCTCTGTCAGAGGGCAGAAAGAGAAAAGCTGGCACAGAGAGGAACAGATTGCAGAGGAGATAGGGAAGAACTAGAATACAGGCAGGGCAGAAGAAAAATATGTGCCAATGGTTTTGGGGAGTTAGGATTGACTGAGTAGTTCCAGGACTGATGGATTAATTCAGTGTGTCTTAATATAACTTCTACTTGTTTGTTTTTACCACAGTCTCTGTCTGTCCATATTAAGTTTGGTGGAGGGGCTGGTCATGCTTACCACAGTAAACCCACCACTACAACACAAATAAATTATTATTATCATTACCATTATCCACTGGTCCACATGGGGGAGGGGAACACCCTGAGGCCCTAGTACCCAAACCAGGAAGGGATCAGGTGTGAGGAAAGGGCCAAATGAGTGAAAGCACCCAAGACTTGGAACTGGAAAGGGGATCTGTCATGTATATTTGGTGCCAAGCGGTGGGAAATTGTGAGGAGAATCATTTGGTCAAGAAAGGTCTTGAGTGGAAAGTTGGCATCGCTGACAGAAAATCCACAACAGACAGAAATCCTGAACTCAAATTTCTGAGGTAAACATTTGAGGGAAAGTAAAAAATCACCAAAGTAATAAGAAAGCCAGCATAAATAAAGTGAAAAGAAATGACTTGGATCATAACAAAAGTATTTCTTGAAGTAAAATTCTTGGTAAGCATCTCTCTCTCTGGCTTTTCTTCGCAAACGAAGATTCAGGAAGGACTCATTCCGCGCTTTCTGCAAGCGCGCTGATGACTAAAAAGGCCAATCCAAGATAAACAAGTCCGGTTGCAAAAAGCACAGCAGAAGGTCTCCTTGGGTGATATTTTTGGGTTGTGATTCTTTCTGCGTTGTCGCTTCTCTTCAAGACTTGTTCGTTGTGAGTTCTCAAATAAGGCTGCAGCATTGTGGATAGTGCGTCTCCATGCCTCCCGATGTGAGGCCAGGGCGGACCACCATAAGGAAATAATGGCTTCCAAAAAGGTAAAGCCAGTTTTGGGAATTCCTGTTGCAGAAGGGGAAGAAGTGAGTAAGGAGACA
This sequence comes from Gambelia wislizenii, assembly GCA_030847615.1. Classification (NCBI taxonomy): domain Eukaryota; kingdom Metazoa; phylum Chordata; class Lepidosauria; order Squamata; family Crotaphytidae; genus Gambelia; species Gambelia wislizenii. The sequence continues at coordinate 26,681,032 of JAUMIR010000002.1, forward strand.
ATGGAGACTATCATCAACCAGTACTGACTGAGCCCATTTGACTGTGGAAATATGGGAAATAAAAGAAATAATAGAATTAGCTGGGCTTGAACACGAGATAAAAAGAATTCCAGCGTGAGAGGAAATTAGAAATTAGGAGAACGGAGAAAGAACAGGAATTAAAGGCACAAGAATTAACAACGACAGAGGGCTCACGACTCAGAGGTGTGTAATATATGACATGGAAAGAACAGGATTTCGCAGGAAGTTTAACTCTTGGAAGAAAAAGGGATATTTAAAATCTCAGCCCGGTTCCCAGAGGCGAGTCTGGGGGCTTTTGCCAGGAGCCTGGCACGGCTTCGGTCATTGATGGGAAGCGGAAGAACAAAGGTTGGTGCCCCACTGAAAGGGGCTCGTGGGAAACCCCAACACTGCCCCTCTTTCCCTGTGGAGAGCTGCGGGAGGGGCTCTGGGGATGAGGTAGGGGAGGCCCTGTGGGGCGGGAAGGGCCGGGGCGCCCCGAGGGTGTCTCTTCGGAGGGGAAACTGGAGGGGGCTCCGGATGGGAAGGAGACGTCCCCGACTCTCCCTCCTCCCAGCAAGAGGGAGGGCTGCCCTTCGCCCCACCTCTGCCACAAAACATTTTATATAGGGATATGAAGCATAACACAAAAGACTGATACCTTAATACATTCCCACTCATGAAATCCTCAAGCTCTCCCTTTGCTGTGGCCACCAGACGTGAGGTCCTTCTAGATGCCCTCAAGGGTCTTGTGCAGGATCTTACGCAACTTCTGTCCCCACTGGACACCCACTCTCTCTGCTGCCACCACAATCTTTATATATACATACAGTATAGCGTTCCCAGAGGCCAGAAGGAAATGATACACAACCACAATAATTTATGAAAGGATATTAAACGTAACAGAAAAAACTGATACCTTAATATATTCCCGCTCTTCAACCCCACTCATGAAATCCGAAATAAGACTAAGGGACTCTCTTAACCCTGATCCTCACGCCTTCGCTCCACACCCCACTCTCCCACCTCCCATTCACTCTCCCCAACCCCCTCTACAACTACCCTGACCCACTGTCAACCCCCATCCTATATATTGGCTCCTATGGTTTTCAGTATCACTTATACACTGATGACACCCAACTGTATTTTTCCACTTTGGAACTCTCTCTGGATGTTGAACAGCGAGTGTCATCATGTCTATCTGCTATTTCTGCTTGGATGCTCGTCAGCACCTTAAGCTTAATATGGACAAGACTGAACTACTTGTCTTCCTGCGAAGCCAAATCTGCATTATTCATTTTCAATCAGAGTTAGTGGCACTAATATTCAACCTGTGAAGGAAGCGCATAGTCTTGTTTTCAATTTTGATTCTTCCCTTTAGTTTGTTCCTTAAATTCAGACCATGGCAAAGTCATGTCAATTCTTTCTTTACAATCTAACGAGAATCAGGCCAGGCCTTTTCTTTCCATTTTTGCTGCTAAGACTTTGGTTCATGCACTGGTCTTTTCTCACCAGGATTACTGTAATTCTTTGCTGACTAGGCTTCCTCTTTCCCATCTTGCCCCCTTGATTTTGGTATAATACTCTGCTGCTAGGATAATTTCTAGCAGGATAATTTCTAGCAATACTCCCTGAAAAGGCCCTCCCTCATGTTTCCATCAACCATACCTGTGCAGGTGGCAGTATTGAGAGACTACCTTCTCCTGTGGCTCTCAGGGTCTGTACAGACCCATGTGGGGTGATAGGATCTGTCAGATAGCCTGACCTAAGCTGCCACCCTCATGCCTTTAAGGCAAAGGAGGATGGATATGGTTCTTGGGATCCCTTTTATCTAGACCTTATTCCTGCCACCCCTCTCCACTGACTTGTCGTGGGAGAGAGGCTTGCGTACCCTAATGTTTTGAGCTATGCTGGTGGTGGCATAAAGCCACCAGTAGGGTCTCCCATGCCAGACAGGTCAAAACCGAAGGGTCTGACAAAGAGCATCAAAGGGCAGGATGGGCTCTCTAGCCTTGTGGCAACCATCCTAGGAGAAGGAAAACTCTAATCCCAAACCCGGGGAGATGGTGCTCGTCCAACCCTGTAAGGTCAACTATCTAAGAGAAGGAAACTCTAATCAAACCTACGACCCGAGGACCTCGCTGCTACGTCCATGCTTGCAAGGCCATGGCAGATGAACCTTTGGTTTAAAGGGTGAGGCCAGTTCTGTGCACGCTGCACTCCACCAGAAAAATCCATTGCACAGGCTCGAAGGACAAATCCAGTTCCAAAAAAACCCTGTAGTGATAGGCGAGGGACAAAATGGCAGGTGTAAAGATGCACTGGAAGCTGCAGGCCCAACCCTGCATGCAGGTGGTTCAGGGCAGAAAGCGCTGGATGAATCCTTCCTGAATCTTCATTTGTGAAGAAAAGCCAGATTCCTGCCACTGCAGACTGTGTTGTTCTGCTGGAATTTTGTCCCTCCTGAACTGCTATTGAAGGCAAGGGGCATGATGACAAGGCGCCTTGTTTTGATAGGGAATCAGGATCCCAGCAACCTTTTGGAATAATGCTTCTCTTTTAAAATGTGTTACATACTCCCTGTGCGCCTGGTTTTTTAAAGGAAATTTGACGTTTTTTTGTACCACTGCCATGCTACCAAATTGAGCAACAAGATGGCTACAGTGGTTCGTCTGGAGAATCCGGCCGACCCCAGCTATTGTGTACACTTGTTCTAAGGGGATGTGAGGAAAGAGCTTGTTTTTAAAATTTTAAATACAGCTGTCCCTCTGTATCCACGGATTTAAGTGTTCACGGCTTGAAAATATTCTTTAAAAAAATAATAATCCAAAAAGCAAACCTTGATTTTGCCATCTTATAGAAGGGAAACCATTTTGCTATGCCATTGCATATCATGGGACTTGAGTATTCATGGATTTTGGTATCCACGGGTGGGGGTGGGGTCCTGGGACCAAACCCCAGCGAATATGAAGGCACAACTGTACATTACATTTTAAATAATTTTAAATAGAGGCAGTGGCAACACTCGGGGAGTGTGGAGAGGCCAGCTGGCTGCCACCGGCCTCAGTAACACCACGGACCCCAGAGAAGCCCTTCAAGGCTGATCCCTCCGGGACCTATCAGGTCAGGGGATGGGCTCTGCCTGTCTGGGGAGGAAAGGGGAGATAAGACGGGGAAACGGCAAAGCAGCGGAGCCTCGGGCGGAAGGTTTCCCTCCGCGGGGGCTTCAGGGGGACGGAAGAGAGGGACCTCCTTTTCCCGTCCAAATTGTACTCAAGCCAGTTCCTCGGCTCATGCCGGTTCCCGGAGCTGGGTTGGGTTGCTTTGCCAGGAGCCTGGCTCGGCTTCAGTCACGTGACGGCAAGCGGAAGCATAATAGTGGACCCCCCACTTAAAAGGCGACAAGGGGTGGTGCCCCATTGAAAGGGGCTCGTCGGAAACACTAACCCTGCGCCTCCTTCCCTGCAAGAGCTTGGGGAGAGGGTGAGGCGGCGGCGGAGCGCTGGGTTGCCCGGGAGGCCCCTCAGCAGAGGGGGAGAGGCGGGTGAGAAGACCGGGAGGGGGCGCCGGTGGGGACCGGGAAGGGCCGGGGCTCCCCCGAGGGTGTCTGTCCGGAGGGGAAGCTGGAGGGGCTCCGGGGGGCCAAGAGGGCTTTCCAGCCGCGGGTCGGGAGGCAGGCAGGCAGGCAGGCAGGCAGGCAGGCCGGCCTCGGGGTTCCCCTCTTCGGGGGCCCCATTCAAGGGGAAAGATCCCGGGAGGCCGCCGCCCCTCTTTCCCCCCACTCCGCCTCCCCCCCGATCGATGGGGAGGCGCTGCTGAAACCTCCGCGGCCCTCCTATGGAGAGAAGACGACCCCGGCCCCCGACTCTCCCTCCTCCCAGCAAGAGGGAGGGCTGCCCCCTCGCCTCACCTCTGCCACAGAACAACGCTTTATGAAGGGATAGGAAACATAACACAAAAGATACCTTCATACACCCCCACTCTTCAAGCCCACTCATGAAATCCTCAACCTCTTCCCTTGCTGTGGCCACCAGAAGTTGGGTCCTTCTAGATGCCCTCAAGGGTCCTGTGCGGGATCTTATGCAACTTCTGTCCCCACTGGACACCGACTCTCTCTGCTGCCACCACAATCTTTTTATGTATACTGTATAGCGTTCCCAGAGGCCAGAAGGAAATGATACACAACCACAATATGAAGAGTTATTAAACAGAACAGAACAGATTGATGCCTTAATATACTGTATTCTCATTCTTCAACCCCCCTCATGAAATCCTAAACCTGACCTACTCTCTTAACCCTAATTCTCACTCTCCCATCCCATCCACTCTCCCCAATCCCCTCTACAACTACCCAGACGCACTGTCAGCCCCCATCGTAAAGTCAAAATCCCCCCAAACATCCCACCAGTCACTTCTCCCTTGCATTCTTGCTCACATTCTCGGTTTTATGAATAGATATGTCAAATTTTAAACAGTCATGGTATATATAAATGAAGATTTGTTGAACAGAGTGAAAGTATTAATTTGAATGAATTTTGGAGAGATCTGGTATTTTAAAAGGCTACTATAGAATATGACATCAGTTTCAGAAATCATATGGAAGTGTAGGCTTTGGATGAGGAAATTGATGGGATGGCTCCATTGAACTCCAAGGGAGTGAGTGTTGGGGTGGAGGTGGGGAGTGGTTAGAGACAGACCTTGCCAGGAAGGGGTAGGGTAGAGGGTCCTGCATCTTCTGACTGTGAAGTAAATGAAAGATATTGGTTTGTTGCCCCCAAGGAACCTCCCTGATAATCTTATGCGAACGCTTTCATTTGCCTGACAGCCTGCCTGCTTGTCATCCTGGGATGAGACCTTCTAGTTAGTTTGACTCTTCCACGTTTTTTCTTTCCCCTATATGTTAATACAGTAGGACCCCTGTATGCTCAGGGAGAAATACTGTAGACTTGCCTTGGAGGACCTGGAAAATGGCTAGAGAGGATGCATTTTCTAGGAAGACTCTGATAGGTGTGCTGAAACTGAAACCATGGATAACTGAATCAGTGTAAACAGGGGTCCTACTATATGATGGAAGCTTTGAGAATGAAGATGGCAGAGCTCAATGGAAAGGCCAGAGAGAGAAAGTTGGAGGGAGAAATGGTTAGAGACAGACCAACTGGGGAAGCAGGAGAATGAGGCCTATTCTGACTGTGAAGGAAAGGAAAGGGGTTGATTTGTGGCTTCTGGGTGAATAAACCTGCCCTAGTCTCTAGTTTGAATCTTCTAATCTATCTGCCTTTCCTTGAGGGAAGAGACCTGGTCCTAGCTGGAGTCCTCCATGTTTCTTCTGTCCCCCCATAAACTATAACAATTCTTAATTATTTATATTTCTTCACTGTGGCAGGGAAAAAGGAGGAGGTCCTTTGCCCCACTCTCTGGATCAAAGATGGAGGGAAAAGACTCAGCTGGCCCTGATGCAAGAAGAGGCGCTGATGCCCCCAAGAGTGAGGGGAATGAGAAGTTCTGGGAAAGAACTGTGCCAAAGATCTTGAGGAAGGACATTGTCAGCTCAGATTCACAGCGCCAGCGCTTCAGGCACTTCTGTTATCAGGAGTCCAAGGGGCCCCGAGAGGTCTGCAGCCAACTGCATCGTCTCTGCCATCAGTGGCTAAAGCCAGAACAGCATACAAAGAATCAGATTCTGGACCTTGTGATCCTGGATCAGTTCCTGACCATCCTGCCTCTGGAGATGGAGAACTGGCTCAGGGAATGTGGAGTGGAAACGTGTTGCCAGGCGGTGGCCTTGGCAGAAGGTTTCCTCCTGAGCCAGCTGGAGGAAGAGCAGCAGGTAAGAGCACCCTGTTAAAAAGATTATAATAAAAACATATAAACAATCAATATTAAAAACCAAATTAACCATATTTAAAACATACTCTCTAAAAAGATTTTAGAACATGAAAAAATATAATTTGAAACAATACAGCACTTAGACCCTTTAGTGAAAACCCTTCATGTCTATAAAGAAGTCTTACCTACCAAAGGAAGAGGCCATTCTAGCCTCCCTAGAGAGGGAGTTCCAAAGTCTAGGGGCAGCCACTGAGAATGCCCTCTTTTGTGTTTCCACCAATGATACCTTTGCAGGTGTCCCCTCCTGTAGATATCAGGGTCTGTGCAGACTCATGGGGAAATATGTTCTGTCAGAGAGCCTGACCTAAGCTGTCATTTTGGTGTTTCTAAGGTGAAAGTGGGCCAATATGGCTCCCATGCCTTTTTATCTGGCCCTTTTTCCTGCTACTCCTGTAGCCACTGCTGAACATGTTGCTCTTCTGCTGAAATTTATTGCCTACTGAATTGCTTTTGAAGGCAAGGGGCATAGTGAGCATGCACCTTATTTTGATGGGGAATGCGTGTCCCTCTTGGAATCACACTTCTCTTTGAAAACCTGTTGTACATTCCCTGTGTGCTGTGTGATGGCTATTGTTACATCACCTCAGGATGGGGGGGGGTTCATTTGAAGAATCTGCCTCCCCACCCAGCCATTGTTCACCTTTGCTCTAAGGGGTTAAAATGTGAGGAAATATATTATTTTTAAACTTTGAAACATTTATCTGTCACCTCTCTCTCAACTCAAGGTGATGAGCAGATAAAAGCATTTCATACATTAATTTTTTGAAAAAAGTAAATAAAACCATTCCTTTAAAAGGCACAAAGAGTTGAAATGGCCAGAGCAGCCACCCCTGGTTTGAACAACTGACGGCTCTACCGCTTGCCCATTTTTCCTCTTTCTTCTTCACTTTTTCCTCCTCCTTCCCCTTCCATGTCTTTAATCCTTACTTTTCTTTCAGGTCAAAAATCTGTCTGTGGAAGTTGACGCTGATTTTGCAGTGGCAGAGAAGGCTCTGTTGGACACCCGGCCGAGTCCCCAGTGGAGGGAGGTGATGCATGATGGGGACAGAGGTGCCACCTTGCAGGGTTAGTGTTAACTCAGTGAGGGTGGTTTTTTCCCCTAGTTGTACTTACATCTACCTCTCCTCATGGCCTTCTTTCTAAACATTGTCCTTCCAACAATAACCTCTTGAGGTGGGTCAGGGTGAGAGAGAGAGAGAGAGAGAGAGAGAGTAGTTGAAGGCACCCTGGTGAGTTTCATGGCTCAATGAGAACTAGAATCTGGGTTTCCCATTTCTTAGTTTGACACTGTAATCACTGCATGTTATAGTCTTATGATGATTTTCTGTCAATCTTGCTGGGGTGTAAATGCTACTATCTTTAGGGAGTACAATTCTACTTCCTAGGAATGCTTTTTGGGATTGTATTTTTAATATCAGAGGGAAAGCTATGACAACCTTTTGGCTTCATCTCTCATTCAGGGGCTGAAATGCTGCTGGCAACAAGTACTCAGTCATCTCTTCCTCATTGTGATGGAGTGGAAGCAGATCAGGTAAAATAAAGGATCACTGGGAAGACACCAAGGGAACAGACTTTGTCCCCTGCTGAGATCTCAAGGGGGGGGGAGTTGAATGAGAAATATAGCTTTTGTTTATTTTTTACTATAAAAATGATAAGAAATAGGTAATTTTCTTCACATTTGGGATGAGAAGATGCTGAAATTTTAAAAATGAGAAAGTGGGAAAACCCAATGATGACCGGCTCACCCATCCAGGACCTGAACTCTGAACATGGAAGTCTGATCTATCTGGTTTTGAATCCCTATGCTGTTACCACATTTATGCATAGAATTACAGCCATTTTTCTATGCATTTTTCTCATATTAAAAAAAAAAGTCGCAACTCAGAGATGTTCTCTTCCATTTTTCCTGGGCCTGCACAAATCTCTCCTTCTGTTTGCTTCTGGTAAAGGGAAGGGTATCAGAAGGCTCCTGCTGGGTCAGAGCAAATGCTCATGTCATCCAGCATCCTGGTTCTCACAATGTCCAGTTGGGTGTCTATAGGAAGGAATCAAGCTCTCTCCCACTTGTTTCTCACAGGTTTTATTTAGGGGTATGCTGCCTCCCTGCCTGGAGCTGGCAAGTTGCCACATCTGCTGGGAGCCCTTGTCCTCCACTTGGAAGGCTGTTGAGTCACTACAGGGTTAAACCTTTTAAATCTGTAGTTGAAATAGCCAGGTGAGGCTAGAACTAACTTTTACTATTAATATAGAGGGACAGACTAAATATCCTCATGTCTTTTCAAGTTCTCACTGCAAGTTGACTAAGCTGAAGCCAAAGTACTCATGAAACTTTTAGTTCTGTAAACAAGCCTCTTCAGTCAAGAGTGTACCAGCTTATGGTGTCTTGTACTTCCTGAAATGTAAACAATAGTTGCAAGAAAGGGAAGCTGCTGAAAACAGCAAAAACCACAGAGGGAGGGGAATTGCCTTTTGCTTGCGTGTCATAGCTACTATAAAAGTGTTCTGCAAATGTAGTTCGAGGCTTGGCTTTTTTGGAAGTTATTCCTAGCCACAGCCCGCTAGCATTACTTTCAATAAAAGATAACTCTTTTTCTGATCTCCAAGGTCTCTCTGACTCTGAATTCTGCTACATAAAGAAAGACCAGCCACCATAAGTAACCTTCTGGATTTTGACTTTGGATAATCTTGATGTCAGCTGTGATCAGGAAATGCTTTCTTTTTCACCTAGGATTCCATAAGCTTTGAGGAGGTGGCTGTGTCTTTCTCTGAGGAGGAGTGGGCCCTGCTGGAACCTGATCAGAGAGCCCTGCACAGGGAGGTCACGGAGGAGACGTGTGGGATCTTGGCTTCTCTTGGTGAGGTTCCCTCTTTCCCTGGTGCTGGGGAGTTTTTGTTTACAAACTGAATGACAACAACAACAACCCTAGTATTAGCAGGATGGAGAAATGGCAGTTACAGTGGTATCAAAGGACTGTAACGGTATAAGATGCGAGAGAGCTTAGTGTAAGAGGAGGCTGGTGGCCCGTGTGCTTCCAGAAGTTTTCATGTTTCTCTTACCTGCTTTGGCAAGCTGGGCCAGTGAAGAGGACCAATGGAAGAAAATAGTTCCTCAACATCTGGAGGTCCAAAGTGAGGCTTTTTTTTAAGGACAGTGCTACTCAGTAGTGGTCCATAAGCCATTGGCTGCTGGTGAGTTTCCGGCGGGGCGGGGGAGGAATAATATCCATGAGCTGAAATAAGGTACTGATCCCTGACACACTAGAGTCCAGAATTATAGCTTCCCCCATATGATATAATCTGAGATGTGCTGCTTTCGGAGGGCCCCTGATAATGGAGGCGAGAGCTAAGGCAGAAAGATACCTCTCCTTCATTTAGCATAAAGAACTAGACAGGGTTGGTGAGTGGGTACAGAGTAGCTAATTTTGTAGTGAGTTACCTAAGTGTTTGTTCAACCTTTCCACCTTCCAACTTTCTCTTCCCTGCCCCAACCCACCTTGTCTTTCATCCTGGCCTTTCTCTCTCTTTAGCTCAGTGGTCATTCAATCTTTCCATCTCTGCACTTACCAGGCATCAGGAGTCTGATGAATGTTGTTTGTTCCTTAAAGCCAAAACTTTCCTCAGCACCAGTCCCTAAGAAAAACCCCATCTCCATGGTCACAAGTTGTCATGTACTTGCATTCCCAGACACAGTGACCAGCAGCTTCAGAATCAAACCGAAAACGTTATTGGCACAGTAATCTAAGAAGCATATCATACAAGGTTGTTGCTCAGAATGGAAGCTCTGAAAGCAGGCAGTATAGTAAAAGCATATTACAGTCTTGAAATCTGGCAGACTTCAATACTATTGGTTAGCCATGATCCCCTGGCCCCCTCTTCAGATGTAACATCCATCCAATTTTTCCCAAGCTGATTATGCAGTTGTGGCTTATCTATCCATTCTCACTACTAACCATTATACTCCTTTCCCAGAGGCACCACACCATCATTAACAAGCACAAAGAAATGAAAACACAATTAACAGCAAGGTTACAAAGAAACACTGAAATTGGCAGGAATAGGTTACATCCGGGCTCCCCCAAAGACACTTCTTCTCCCCCTTGTCTGTCAACCAGGTCCCAGTTTGTCCAGTTACTTGCGGTGGAACGCTCTCACCAACCAGGGAGCTGCAACATGTTCCGCATTAACCCACTCCTGTTCAGACTGGGTCAGGTCTTTCTATTGGATAAAATGTTGTAAGTGTCCTTTATATAGTCTAGAGTTCAGTATCTCGCCTACTTCAAAATGTTGGTCCCCATCCACCATGATAGGGGGCAGCTGCAGAAGCGGTTGTCTCCACTGATCTGCTCCAACTACTTGCTTTAACTAACTGAAAGAAACATTGGGTGGGTTTTACTATAGGTTTTGGGCAATTCCAACTCTGCAGTTACTGCATTAACCAGTCTCTTAATTACAAACGGTCTCACATACTTGGCAGGCAGCTTTTTAGAAGGCTGCTGAGTCTCCTAAAATTTAGTAGAGAGGTACACCTCCTGATCCACTTGAAAATTCCAGTTGGGATCATGCTTCTGGCCAGCATATTTCTTGTAAATCTCTTTTGCATAGTCCAAACCTGACAGTCTGTGGCCAAGCCATAGCCACTTGTGTTGCCCAATCCTTCAAGGACACAGGGTCAGTCTGGATGACTTCAAGCCTGGGCAACACTCTGAGATCAGTTCCATACAAAGCCTTAAAAGCTGATAGTCCTATGCTCAAGTGCAATGAGTTATTATACATCATATCAGCATATGGCAGCAATTCTGCTCAGTTGTCTTGTTGGTAGTTAACGTAACACCTTAGGTACTGCTCCAAAATTCCATTCATTCTCTCTGTCTTACCATCTGTTTCTGGATAATGGGAAGTACTCATCCCTTGTTCCATCCCTAACAGTTTCTAAAAATGCTTTCCAAAATTGCAAAGTGAATTGGCTAACCCGATCTGAGTTGATCTTACTGAGCACCCCATGTAATCTATACACATGCTGAAAGAACAATTTTGCCAACCGCTGAGGTTGGCAGCATTTTTCATGCCACAAAATGTGCTTGCTTGGAAAACAGATCAACCACCACCCAAATGACAGTTTTGGTGCTACTTGTGGGGAGATCAACTATACAGAAAATTTTATTGGCACAGTAATCCAAGAAACATATTATACAAGGTTGTTGCTCAGAATGGAGACTCTGAAAGGGGGGCTACAATCTGTGAAGCAGTGGTCTCTAAAGCAGTGATCAAAGGAACTGGACCCCCCACTATTTCTTAGAATAATGAAACAGAAAAGAAGGATATGCAATAATGCAATGAAATATGTGTAAACAAATCAGTAGGAAATGAATATGCAGTCAGTACTTTGTCTACCTATAATTTTATTAACTGGAACTTTGGAAGGTGGGTGTGTGAGAAAAAAAATATGGGGAGAGAAATATTTTGGCATAATTTGTATTTATCTATTTATTTATTTATTTGTATGCCACCTTTCTCCAAAGCTGGGACCCAAGGCAGCTTCCATAAAACAGATTTTAAAATGCAATATATACAATTAAATTATTATAAAATCAAATTAAGACATATAAAATCTGAAGCATACAAGAGTACTGTAAAGTAAAGGCCCTTAGCCACAAGAAAAGAAAGAAAACACTTTCCCAGTGAAAAAGGTGTGATTCCCCTTTTCTCTGCCTCTGTCTCTCTGTGGAAGGGCTGAAGGTTCTTTGCCATTTTGTCACCTGTTTTCCCCAGGTTGCAAACAGAAGTGTTGTCTAATACATAAAACAACATCAGCATTTCCCTTAAGCTTTGGACTGTCAGGAAATTTATATTACACAAGAATAAACCCATGGTTTCATCATTCTTTTTATATATTTATTACATATAACAATCACCTTATGCAATTAACTCCTTGTTGGGGTTCATCATATCACATTTTGATCTGGGTACATTCTCTTTTATAGACATGACATAGTCTGGGTATTTATCTCCATATAAGTGACATTTCTGTTTCTTAGAAGGCAGATGGTACTGAATAGTACTTTTCAACGAGAAGGGACATCATTGTAAACAATATTTGGAGCACGTGAGGCATCCTATATCTCATATTTCATCTGTTTAGAATCCCCATCTCCCATACAGCATGAATATCAATTTCAGCATTTTCAGCACATTGCATTAATTCAGTGTAGGTACAATGACTGTTCAAAGAATATTTCTAACTCTTTATGCAAAATGATATTTCTACAAAGTACTGGAAATTCAGAGTGTCCTGATGTATAATGTAAGTTGCAGTTAGCATAGAGGAAATAATTGTGTTTGCCTCAGTCCATGACTGGCTTCAACTGCTGCGGTCTACTCAGTTATGATAAATTGCTTGGGAAAAATCTTATGGTCCAGGGCTTTTCCAACATTGCCGAACTAAAGAAATCTAACTGAGATAACCTTAGGGGTGATTTACCCCAGGGTCTTGTATAGGCTTCACCCACTTAGTTGACCGGTTAGGGGCCAAAGCACTGTCAAAAAGTGGAAATCATTAAAATGTAGAACCTACAGTGCTTAGGTCCTAAGTGTTGAATAAGTGAGAGTGCAGTACACAGACTGAATGAAAAATGGTAACGAGTTGAAAAAAGAAGCAGCATATGTTCACAAAAGCATCCGGCAAATCACCATATTTTTGTTCAGTCTGAGTATTACGTCCCAGCTTATTCAACTTCATTCTTACCTTGCTTCGGGAACTGCTCCCAAATGTCCCTTTGAAGCACTTCCAACATTATCTTGGGCTGTTTTCTAGGCAGGTGTGGGGAGCACAGAAAAGGCAGAGTTCGCTCAGGAGAGACCGTACCAATGCTCTGTCTTTATAATGCAAATTGACAATAACATGATTAGTTAATCGAGGAAAATTGTTTGCAGAATATGAACTCTTAATTGTCTATAAGCACTATTTCAACTTGAGCATTCAAAATTAGGCCTCTCGACCATTTCACTTGTTAAGCGTCAGCTCTCCCTCCTCTCATCTTAGCCGTTCAGTTTGTCAGCTAGGTGGGTTTGAGAAGTGAAGGGCTGAAGTGAACTGGATGGAAGGATAGGGAGGGAGCATTTGCAAGGCAAGAATGAGATTTTAAACTAGAACAGGAGTGGGTGAGGTGAATGGAAGGAGGGATGGGAGCATTTGTGAGGATGACATTTTATTCTTCAAACATCATGCAAACTAAAAACCCTTCTCCTGGAGCCTGAAAGGCCTATGAACAGAAAAAAGGGATATACTATCCCCACTTCCTCCCATACCCCCAAAATTGTTTTCTTTTTAGAATTCTTTTCATGTAGTCCCTTTCCTGGGCCCTGAGATTCCTTTTCTCTTGTACTTGGGAATCAGTCCTTTTTTCTTCTTATTCCCAACAGATATCCAGAGGAAAAGAAACTCGTGTGCCCAGTATGGGGAGTGTTTACAGGACAAATTGGATGTTACTGAATGCAAGCGAGCCCACACAGGAGAAGAAAGTTCTATGAGAGAGAAACCCTATAAATGCCCCATTTATGGAAAATGTTTTGCCCAACAGGTGGGACTTATGTTTCATGAGAGGATCCACCCTGGAAAGAAGCGCTCTAGATGTAAGGTTTCCAGAAAACAGAATTCACATCTTATAATTCCTCAAAGAGTCCAGAATGAAGAGAAACCACACAAAATCCAGGATTGTGGGAGGGAAATTCTTTGCAATTCATCCCTTCTGAATCCTCGGAGACTACATACAGGAGCGAAACCATACAAATGCCAGCAATGCGGGAAGTGTTTTCGTTGCCGTTCACACCTTATCTGTCATCTGAGACTACACACAGGAGAGAAGCCATACAAATGCCAGGAGTGTGGAAAATGTTTTCCTTCCAATGCAAACCTTCTTCGTCACAAGATCATCCACACTGGAGAGAAACCATACAAATGCCAGCAGTGTGGGAAATGTTTTTGTCGCAGTCCACATCTTCTCAGACATCTGAAACTACACACAGGAGAGAAGCCATACAAATGCCAGGAGTGTGGAAAATGTTTTTCTCAAAATTCAGCTGTTCTGGTCCACCAGAGAGTCCACACTGGAGAGAAACCATACAAATGCCAGGAATGTGGAAAATGTTTTCCTTCCAAGGCAAACCTTCTTCGTCATAAGGGAGTCCACACAGGAGAGAAACCATACAAATGCCAGCAATGTGGGAAATGTTTTCATCGCAATTCATACCTTATCAGACACATGAAACTACACACAGGAGAGAAACCATACCAATGCCAGGAGTGTGGAAAATGTTTTACTGCAAATTCAACCCTTGTGGTCCACCAGAGAGTCCACACTGGAGAGAAACCATACAAATGCCAGCAATGTGGGAAATGTTTTCGTCGCAGTTCACACCTTATTGGTCATCTGAGACTACACACAGGAGAGAAACCATACCAATGCCAGGAGTGTGGGAAATGTTTTACTGTAAATTCAACCCTTGTGGTCCACCAGAGAGTCCACACTGGAGAGAAACCATACAAATGCCAGGAGTGTGGAAAATGCTATACTAAAAATTCAAATCTTCTTAGTCACCAAAGGGTTCACACAGGAGAGAAATACAAATGCAGGCTGTGTGGGAAAGGTTTTACTTGTAGTTCATCCCTTCTGAGTCATCTGAGACTCCACATGGGAGAAAAAACATACAAATGCCTGGAGTGTGGGAAAGGTTTTCTTGAAAATAAAGCCTTTGTGGTTCACCAGAGAATCCACACTAGAGAGAAACCATACAAATGCCAGGAGTGTGGGAAAGGTTTTCCTGGAAATAAAGCCCTTGTGGTCCACCAGAGGATCCACACTGGAGAGGAACCATACAAATGTCAAGAATGTGGGAAAAGCTTTAAGTGGAGTACCTCCCTTTATAGGCATATGAAATGCCACACAAGAGATTGACCAGAGAATCCACACAGAAGAAAAACTACATGAATGCCAGGATTGTGGGAAAGGTTTAGTTTTCCTGCTATGGATGGAGGGCCTGTCGAAGCTTTGGTTATTTCCTCTCATCTCCGAACTGGCATGACTATGCAAATTATACAACAAATTCTACCCCACATGGGGGAGTACGCTGTTCTGACAAAATATGCAGAGCTTCAGTCACCTCCAGAGATCTAGTTGTGATACAATTTAAATTCTCTTTACTTTTTGTACCAGAGGCAGTGCAACAGCTTTATTATTATTATTATTATTATTATTATTATTATTATTATTATTTCCAACTTCCAGCCTACTTCAGACAAGCTCCTCTTGGCTGTGGAAGCTAAGAACTCTTTGTCTGTTTCCATGGAATTGTCAAATGTGCTCCAAAGGTTGGAGTTTAATGAGACAAGAAATGCATTGCCCACTCATGAAGCGTATGGAGCCACCCATCCTGGCCATGTCCAAGAGTCCCTGAGATACGTTGTTCTAGGGCAGTAATTCCCTAACTTTGGTTCTCCAGATGTATTGGATTTCATCTCCCAGAATTCCTGAGCCAAGGGCTTCTGGGAGATGGAAGTCCAGGACATCTTGAGGACCTCAAAGTTTGGGAGTCACTCTTCAAGGCCCAAGAAAGATGTCTTTATGACTCTTCCATATATTTTTTCTAAAATAATGGAGTTGAAATGGACTGTGCCTGGCACCTCCAATACAACTTCAGTCATTTCAAAGAGTAAAGCTATCAAATTTTCTGTATGCAATAAATAGCAAAAGTTCAAGCTCCCTGGAACTGTTGTTAATCTTACTTCTACTCTAGTACATGTTGATCAGCAGTTCTTTCTTGACCTGTCATAGAATCATACAATCATAGAGTTGGAAGAGACCACAAGGGCCATCCAGTCCAACCCCCTGCCATGCAGGAATACACAATCAAAGCACTCCCAAGAGATGGCCATCCAGCCTCTGTTGAAAAACCTCCAAAGAAGGAGACTCCACCACACTCCGAGGCAGTGTATTCCACTTCCGAATAGCTCTTACTGTCAGGAATTTTTTCCTGATGTTTAGGTAGAATCTCTTTTTCTGTAGTTTGAATCCATTGTTCCGTGTCTTAGTCTCTGGAGCAGCAGAAAACAATTTCGCTCCATCCTCAGTATGACTTCCCTTCAAATATTTAAACATGGCTATCATGTCACCTCTCAACCTTCTCTTCTCCAGACTAAACATGCCCAGCTCCCTAAGCCGCTTCTCATAGGACATGGTTTCCAGACCCCAACATTTTGGTCTCCTTCCTCTGGACACATTCCAGCTTGTCAACATCCTTCTTGAATTGGTATTCTAGGTGAGGTCTGACTAAAGCAGAATAGTGGCACTATTATATCCCTTGATCTAGACACTATACTCTTATTAATGCAGCCTAGAATCACATTGGCTTTTTTAGAGGCTGCATCACACTGCTGACTCATGTTCAGTTTGTGGTCCACTAAGACTCCTAGATCCCTTTTGCATGTACTGCCCTCAAGCCAGGTGTCACCCATCCTATATCTGTGCATTTCATTTTTACTGGCCAAGTGTAGTATCCTACATTTCTCAGGTTATTTTTAATTCTGTCCTCTGGGGTATTAGCTACTCTTCCTAATTTGGTGTCATCTGCAAATTTGATCTTGGATCCATGTATATCTTACACTGTAAAGATAACAAATTATGATATAACAGTGTTGCACTATGTTCTTTCTTTATGTTATTTTGTAATTTTGTTTTATATTGTAAAATAAAATTCAATACCACCACCAACCCCATCACCACAAAAACAACAACCAGAAAAGCTCTTAGAGCATTGGCACCTTTTGGTAAAATAGGCCTTTCCTGTCTTTCAAGCGATCCCTTTGCTCGGATATATATAGTAATGAATTGGTATTGATGATCAGTTCAACAAGACAACTTGCCTGATTTGACACCAGAATTTCCCAGATGTCTGTGGTTCCACAGGAACTCCTCCTTCCTCCCTCCAAGATGGTAAATCACAGCTCTGCTTGAGTTCTTCCTCCCTCTGAAACATTCTCTTAGTCAAGACTAAGAGAACCCAAATATATGTTCATAAGGTAGACTTAAATGCTATTGGTCAAACTTTTGAATCCCATTATCTTGAATGCTGCCTGTTTGCCTTTTGTTTTACTGGAGTTAGTCTCCAGGTACATCCAGACTGATGGGAAATTCCCACATTTTGTTCCTGTTCTTTCCAATTTTATAATGGGTGAAAATAAACTGCTGGTATAAAAAGTCTCTGATTGTACCAGGAGCTGACAGAACATATTTGGGGAGGAAGAAACCATGTATGGATCTCCAAAATAAAATCGGAAAGAACCAGAAAAAAATCTGGGAATTTATGATCTTTAAAAATATATATATACATTCAAGAAACTAAAAAAACATACACAAACATACATAAACTAACAAATAAACAAATATATAAATTGTAAACTATAAAACAAGAACTTTCACATCATTCCTTCCATTTTACATTCCACCACAAATTCATCGTACTTATATGTTTTATCCCCTCTGTCCTCATTTCCTTTCTTCATACTTATTTCTCATACCTCTCATCCTCCCCCCTTCTTTCTTCACATCCTCTCACCTTCACACTTCTTCATTCAAACAGCATTCCCATCAGAAATGCCTTCAGTCTTATGTCTAAATCTTTTTGACTATCTTAATATGTCATTAAAGCATAACTCAAACAGTAATTTATTGTTATAATTATTATTTGTAACTTTCTATATGATATTTTATTAGTAGTACTATTCTAATTTTAAAACATCCTCCGGGTGAATACTATTATTAGTGTTGTTATTATCCTCTGAACAAATGCCTGGAGGAGGTAATGGGCTGGATGAGGAAAAACAAACTGAAGCTGAATCCAGACAAGACAGAGGTGCTTACTGTCAAGGGTCCTAACCTGGCTTTAGAGCTGTGTCAGTGAGTCCTGGATGGGGTTTAAAACTGTGTTTGCAGCCTGGGAGCACTTCTAGATCTGTCACTCCAAATGACAGTTCAGATAGATGCGACGGCCAGGAGTGCTACAAACTTTGGCTGTTACGCCAGCTGTGCCCCTTCCTAGAATTGGAAGACCTAAAGATGGTAATGCATGTGCTGCTATCCCCAAGGCTGGATTTCTGCAATGCGCTGTACATTGGGTTACCTCTGTACCAAGTTTGGAGACTTCAGTTGGTTCAAAACATGGCAGCCAGATTAGTCACTGGTACACCCAGGAGTGATCATATCACACCAACATTAAAATGACTCCACTGGCTGCCACTTAGTTTCTGGGCAAGGTACAAAGTGTTGGTTATTACTTTTAATGCCCTACATGGTTTGGGTCCAGGCTACCTACGAGATTGCCTTCTCCTGTACAATCCACCCCATACACTTTGGTCCTCTGGGGGACATTTGCTCCACCCAGCTAGGACTTGGTTGGCAACTGTCACCCAGAGGACTTTTTCTTCAGCTGCCCCTAGACTCTGAAATGGCCTACTAGAAGAGATATGACAGTTGAATGCACTGTCAGAATTGAAAGCAACATAAAAGACCAGTCTTTTCTGGCACACCTATCCCAATTATTTTAACTTGTGAATTTTAAACTGTGTACTGGTTGTTTTAAAATGTCTTAGTCAATGTTATGTTTAAAAGTTAGTGTGTTGTTCCCCGCCTCGATCCACAGGGAGAGGTGGGTAAGAAATAAATATTGTTATTATTGCAAGTATTATAAAGATTACATATTCTATACTGGTCTGAGCCTTCATAGTTCTTTACGTTATACAATTTTCATCCCAGTCACTACTGTGGTTCCCCACCTCTCCTCTAAAAAAATCTATTCTTGGATTCCATTCTTTATTGAAATCTTCTAAGGTTCTACCTTTGAGAAGAGTGATTAATTTGTCCATTTCCATTACATCATATAGTTTGAATAACCAGTCTTCTTGAGTTGGGACATGATCTTTCCATTTTTGGGCAAAGACAATTCTTGCCGTGGTAACCAAGTAATATAGTACTGGTATTTTGCCATATTTCTTTTCAAGACTGTTTTAAAAAATCTTCAGAGATACCCAACAGATGGAGTTCCGGTTTCATTTTGATGTCCTCTTTCAAAATCTGCGTCACTACCATATGTATCTGTTTCCATTGCTTTCTTGATTTGGTACATGACCACCAATAGTGGTTAAAAGTTCTTGGTATCTCTTTGCACTTCCAGCATTTATTGTCATTATTTTTATATATCCTTGAAATCTTATCCGGAGTGAGATACCAATGGAAGTTTGTGGCTGGAGCAGATTGAATGGCAATGTGCAGGCCAAGCCAGCTAGCCAGCCAGCCTGCCTTTGCCTTGGCTCCTGTCACATGGCCAGTCCATGAAGGGTGGAGGTGGGCCGAGCAGCCTTCAAGCCTTTGCAGATCCACTTAAAGCATGTTAGAATATTCTATGTAACTATATCAAGTCTTGAAGAGAAACGACAACGTAGAAAGAATCACAACCTGGAAACATCACCCAAGGAGACCTTCTGCTGTGCTTTCTGCAACCGGACTTGTTTATCTTGGATTGGCCTTTTTGGTCATCAGCGCACTTGCAGAAAGCGCGGGATGAGTCCTTCCTGAATCTTTGTTTGCGAAGAAAAGCCAGAAAGATGTTAGTATGTGTAATGTTATATTATCATGTAAGATGTGAAAAATAATAAAAATTACACACACATTCATATAATATTCTAAACGGGATGTAACTAAGATATTTACCACCCTGGCCAGATCAAACATGTTGGAAAACTTGAAAGCATACAAGAACAATTCCTTAGAATTGCCAACAAACAATATTCTGAAAATACTCCTCCTGAACAAATTGAAACACATCTGGCCCAGTTCCTTTTGACGAGACACTACCATTGAGGCCACAAAAAACACGTCTTTCCGTCTGGCTACACAAGAATAACAAGGGAGCCCTGGTGGTGCAGTGGTTAAATGCTGGTACTGTAAGTCACCATGTTGCAAGTTTGATTCCAGAGGGCCCCAAAGTTATCTCAACCTTCCATCTTCGGTCTCGGCTTGTGGGGGCAATTAGGTAAAAACTGCTTAATGCAGCATAGATGTGTAAATTGCTATTGCTTAAAATAATTTGTAAAAGCCGCCCTGATAGTCTTTGTGGCTGAAGAGCGGGGTATAAATACCTAAAACTAAAATAAATAAATAAATAAAATAACAAAGTAATTAATTATAATGTAAGGTACTCCAGCATGCCTATTTGTTGTTTGTTACAATTTGTAAATATGTATCCTATCTACAGTATATGCATGTAGAACCTTGAGGTACCTGGTGTTTAATCAAGGTCAAATCTCTGGCTTTTCTTCGCAAACGAAGATTCAGGAAGGACTCATCCCGCGCTTTCTGCAAGTGCGCTGATGACCAAAAAGGCCAATCCGAGATAAACAAGTCCGGTTGCAGAAAGCATAGCAGGACTCCTTGGGTGATGTTTTTGGGTTGTGATTCTTTCTGCATTGTCGTTTCTCTTCAAGACTTGTTTGGCGTGAGTTCTCAAATAAGGCTGCAGCATTGTGGATAATGCGTCTCCATGCCTCCCGATGTGAGGCCAGGGCGGACCATTGTTGGTGATCAATTTGGCCGAGCCTGAGATGTTTCAGGGTAAAAACCTGCAAAATACTCCTCGGGGCTGAGACCTGAGCTTTTATACAGTTGTCCCTCCGTATCCACGGATTTGGTATCCATGGTTTTAAGTATCCACGGCTTGGAAATATTCTTTAAAAAATAATAATCCAAAAAGCAAACCTTGATTTTGCCATGATATAAGGACATCATTTTGCTATGCCATTGCATATAACAGGGCTTGCGTATTCACGGATGTTGGTATCCACGGGGGGTCCTGGAACCAAACCCCAGCAAATATGAAGGGACAACTGATACTTTGTGAGCCCCCCGCCCCGCTTGGGCCTCTGCAAAGGAGGGAGGCCAAGACCTCGGAGGCGCGGAGGAGACAGACTTTCCAGGCTGCCTGGACAGGGCAGGGGAAGAATTGCTTTGTCTGGCTCAGCGTCGGAGGAGGGGGTTTGCCAGGAGACGGGCACGGCTTCAGCCACCTGACGGGGAGCGGAAGAATGATAAGGAGTCATCCAACTAAAAAGCGCCAAGGGCAGAGGGGTGGTGCGCCGCTGAAAGGGGCTCGTGGGAAACCCCAACCCTGCGTTTCTTCGGGAGGGGGAGAGGCTCGCGGCGGGGGAGGAGCGCTGGGGTGCCCGGGAGGCCCCTGAGCAGAGGGGGAGAGGCGGGTAAGAGAGGGGCCGGGAGGGGGCGGCGGAGAAGGAGGCTCGCCCTCCCCTAACCTTGGGGGCGTCGGTGGGGGACGGGAAGGGCCGGGGCTCCCCCGAGGGTGTCTGTCCGGAGGGGAAGGTGGAGGGGCTCCGGGGGGCCAAGAGGGCCTTCCAGCCGCGGGTCTCCCTCGCCTGTCCCCCGGTTGCCCAAGGAGGAGGGAGGGAGGGAGGACTCGGCATTCTCCTCTTCGGGTGCCCCATTCAAGGGGGAATATATCGGGAGGCCCCCGCCCCTGTTCCCCAACTCCCCCCCACATGGATGGCGAGGCGCTGCTGAAACCTCCGCGGCCCCCCTATGGAGAGAAGACGGCCCCGACTCTCCCTCCTCCCAGCAAGAGGGAGGGCTGCCCCCTCGCCTCACTTCTGACACCTATGCCATTATATGAACCCCTTCCTCTTCCTTTGCTGTGGCCGCCAGACGTGGGGTCCTACAAGATACCCTCAAGGTATTTGAGCGGGATATCATGGAACTTCTGTCCTCAGCGGACACCCACACTCTCTGCTGCCGCCACAGACTCCTTGTCTGAACCCAATCTTTGTATATATAGCCTTCCCAGAGGGGTCCTATTAGATGCCCTCAAGGGACCTGTGCGGGATATCATGGAACTTCTGTCCCCATTGGACACCCACGCTCTCTGCTGCTGCCACAGACTCTTTGAACCCAATCTTTGTATATACAATACAGTCTAGCCTTCCCAGAGGGGTCCAACTAGATGCCCTCAAGGTATCTGAGTGGGATATCATGGAACTTCTGTCCCCACTGGACACCCACACTTTCTCCTGCCACCACAGACGCCTTGTCTGAACCCAATCTTTCTATATATAGCCTTCCCAGAGGGGTCTTACTAGATGCCCTCAAGGGATCTGAGTGGGATCTTATGGAGCTTCTGTCCCGACTGGACACCCACGCTCTCTGCTACCGCCACAGTCTTTGTATGTATAGTGTTCCCAGAGGCCAGAAGGATATGATACATAACAACAATGCTTTATGAGGAGATATTAAACATAACGGAACAGATGGATACCTTAATACATTCCCACCCTTCAGCCCCTCATGAAATCCGAAACATGACTGACTGATTTGCTTAACCCTAATCCTCACTCCTTTGCTCCACACCCCACTCACGGAGCCTGCTCCAGTGTTCAATCTGGCACCTCTAAAGGAAGGCCAGGTGGGACCCACACAGCTCTGCCCTCCAAGAAAGATGAATGGCTGCGAGGGGAGGAGTTCAAGGGAAAAAGTTAGGGACTGTCACTGCTGACTCTCTAGTGGGGCCATTCCAGGCAGAAGAAAAGGGATAGTAGTGGAAGTGGTAACAATTATGATTATTTGAGAAGATGAGGCTAATGCAGTGCACCCTCTCCCTTTCAACATGCTAGGTTTTATGAATAATTGATAGATGTGCAAATTTTAAAAAGCGAAAGTATTACTCAATTAAGGTTCCTTGAATTGAATTAAAATATTAATTTGAATGAATTTTGGCAAGGTGTGTCTTTTAAAAGGCTTCTGTAGAATATGGCAGCAATTGCAGAAATCTTGGGGAGTCTGTAATCTTTAGGTGAGGAACAGAGATGGGAATGAATGTTGGGGGTGGAAATGGGGAATGGTTAGACAGACCTTAACAGAAAGGGCAGGGGGAGAGGATCCTGTATCTTCTGATGGAAATAAATGAAAGATACTGGTTTGTTGCCCCCAGGGAAACTCCCTAATAATCTTGTGTGAAAGTTTTCATTTGCCTGCCAGCCTGCCAGCTTGTCATTCTGGGATGAGACCTTCTAGTTAGTTCAAATCTCCCATGTTTCTTCTTTCCCATACAGTTTTAATATGGTGGAAGCTTTGAGAGTGAAGATTGCAGAGCTCTATGGAAAACCCAGAGAGGGAAAGTTGAAGGGAGGAATAGTTAGAGACAGACCAGTTGGGGGAGCAGGAGATTGGGGGATATTTTGCCAGTGAAGGGTTGGTTTGTGGCTTCTGGATGAATAAACCTGCCCTGGTCCCTAATTCTAATGTTTTAATCTATCTGCCTTGCCTTGAGGGGAGGAGACCTGGTCCCTAGCTGGGGTCTTCCACGGCTCTTCTTCCCCACCCCATAAAGTATAACAATTCTTAATCATTTATAATTCTTTGCTGTGACAGAGAAGTGGAAAGAACATCAAAGATGGGGGAAGAAGACTCACCTGGTCCTGATGCAGGAAGAGGTGCTGATCCCTCCAAGAGTGAGGGGAGGGAGACGTTCTGGGAAAGAACTGTGCAAAAGATCTTAGGGGAGGACTTTGTCAGCTCAGATTCACAGCGCCAGCCCTTTAGGCATTTCTGTTACCAGGAATCCAACGGGCCCCGAGAGGTTTGCAACCAACTGCATCATCTCTGCTGTCAGTGGCTAAAGCCAGAACAGCATACAAAAATTCAGATCCTGGACCTGGTAATCCTGGATCAATTCCTGACCATCCTGCCTCCAGAGATGGAGAGCTGGGTTAGGGAATGTGGAGCGGAAACATGTTCCCAGGCGGTGGCCTTGGCAGAAGGTTTCCTTTTGAGCCAGCTGGAGAAAGAGCAGCAGGTAAGACTACACGGTTATTATTCATTTTATTTACTTCCCACCTTTTCCCTCAAGATTGAGACTCAAGGCAGTTTACATGTTAAGAAAATTATAATAAAAACATAAAAATTCAACATGAAAACCAAATTAAACTATTAATAATATTTAAAATAAATGCTTTAAAAATATTTTAGAACATGAAACAATACCATTTAAAACAATTAAGCACTTAGACCCTTTTGTTAAAAGCCTTCAGTTCTATAAAAAAAAGTTGTTACCTACCAAAGAAAGGACAGCAAGGAGGGGGCCATTCTAGTCTCCCCAGGGAGGAAGTTTCAAAGTCTAGTGGCAGCCACTGAGAAGACCCTCGGTTGTGTTTCCACCAACCACACCTGCAGGTGGTCCCCTCCTATAGATCTCAGGGTCTGCGCAGTCGCATATGGGGAGATAGGATCTCTCAACATGTTCTAAGCTGTCATCCTTGTGACTCTAACGCAAAGGAGATTGGATATGACTCCTGCGCTCCTTTTATTTGGCCCTTATTTCTGTTGTTCCTGTAGCCACTGCTGACTGTGTTGATCTTCTGCTGACTGTGTTGATCTTCTGCTGAAATTTAGTGCCTCCTGAATTGCTGTTGAAGGCACAGGGCATGGTCAGTATGCACCTTGTTTTGAAGGGAAATCAGGGCCCTAGCATCCTCTTGGAATCATAATTCTTTTTTAAAACGTGTTGTATACTACCTGTGTGCACAGTTTTGAAATGAAATCCCTCACATTTTGTGCCACTGCCACACCACAAAACTGAGCAAAATGGTGGCTATGGTTGCAAATTGCTGGCTTTGTGAAGGGAGGTTCATCTGGTGAATTTGCCTTCCCCCACCCTGGCATTGCCTGGGTGATGCCTAGAGTGCAGGTAACATTGGTCTTGGAGTGAACGCAATCAAAAATCAGTAAATACTCTTTGTTGTGCCTACTGTGCAGCAATAAGACAGGCAATAATAATCATGTTATGCTACTAGTATTGCAACCTCTACCTCCTACCCAGTAGGATTATTTTAAGTGGTGAGGAGTCTTTTAGATACAGAACCAGAGAGTTCAGGTTAAAAGCCTTCAATTCTATATTGCAGAGGGTTGGACTGGATGGCCCTTGTGGTCTTTTCCAACTCTGTGATTTTAGGTATTCAACCCACAGCTACCTGCTGTGAATATTTGCCAGGTACTTCAAGGAAAAGTGTGTTCACATTCGCTCAGAACTTGACACCACATTTGTTACAGAGCCTAGGGAGGTGTCCAGCTCAGTTTTTGTTAGTTTCAGTTATTGAGGCCTGATGATGTGGACAAGATGCTTGAAGCAGTTCAGGAAACCACATGTAAGCTGGACTCGTGCCCACCTTGGCTGATAAAATCTAGCAGGGGTGGAGTGACTGGGTGGGTCCAGAGGGTGGTAAATGCCTCATTAGGTCAGGGCAGATGTCTCCTGCTTTAAAGTTGGTGGTGGTTAACCCCCTCCTGAGGAGTACCTCCTTGGACCCAAAGGTATAGGAGAACTACCGCCCAATTGCAAACATTTCCATTTTGGGCAAGATGTGTGAGTGTGTGGTGGCTGGGCAACTTCAGACATTCTTGGAGGAAACAGACAATCTGGACCCATTTCAGCCTGCTTTCAGGCCAGGGCACAGGGCTGAAGCAGACTTAGTTGCTCTGACTGATGATCTACTCCAAGGGAAAGACAGAGGAAGTGCTACCATGTTGATCATGTTATATTGTTTAATGTCTTTTTATGGGGGAGGGTGGGGGTGGGTGGTGCTTTTAGTTGGCATTGTAGAGTTTTAATTGTTGTAAGCTGCCCCAATTGTTTTTAGCAGAGCGGCGGGGTATAAATAAATATTATTATTATTATTATTATTATCATCATCATCTCCCTGAACCATGGAATCCAGGTCCCACCAGCCTTTTGGAATCACACCTCTCTTTTAAAATGTGTTGCATACTCCCTGTGTGCTTAGTTTTCAAAAGAAATGCCTCATTTTTTTGTGCCACTGCCTTGTGGTGGCTACAATTGCAGAGTCCTGCCTTGAGGAGGGAAGTTCCATCTGGAGAATCTATCCACTCTGCCCATTGTGCACCCTTGCTATAAGGGGTTACAATGTAAGGAAAGATATATGAAATAGCTATTTATCACTCCTCACTTGACCAGCCTTGGGTATGTTCAGATAAAAGGATTTGACATGTTCATTTTACCAAAACAAACAAACAAAAAACACCCTCCTTTAAAAGAAATTAAATATTAAAAGGCACAAAGAGTTCTGTGTCTAGCTTTAGCCCCATATGCACCCAACTGGCTTCAGCTTGGCCAAGTGCGCTCGTTTCTAGCACAAATAACAACAGCCGGCTTCGTCTTATGATCCGCCACGATGTACGAACATCTTTATACACTACCAACCTCACCCGTTAAGGACGAGCTAGCCGTATCTATAGCTGGCTGATTGAGGATACCTTTGGGAACACTTTACATTATAAAACTAGCTGGGAAAGCGACCTTGGAATCACCATAGCTGAGTCTGATTGGCAAAAATTATGGACCTCTTCTACATTCAGATTTCACTCCATAGCTCTCAAAGAGACTTCCTTTAAACTATTATATTAATGGTACCTTACGCCTCTCCAACTAACGAGGATGATGAAAACGGCCTCCTCTTCCTGTTGGAGAGGCTGCCCGGTTACAGGCACATATGTCTACACGTGGCTGGAATGCCCAAGTGTCAAGAGGCTATGGCTTTCCACCCTAGATGTAATTAATAGAATCATAGGGCAAATCATAGATCCATCACCAGAACTGGTTCTACTAACTCTGTTCACAAACTCAAACACAACTCTCAAACACAAAAAGATAATTGTTTTCTTGCTAGCTGTCATACGTATTGTGATTGCTAGTAATTGGAAAAACGAGATGCCCACTCTGAATGCTTGGTGGGATAAGTTCTGGGATGTATGGTTCATGGAGAAGCTTTCTGATGCCATGTGCAGATTGGCTGCCCCTGCCAATTCCACCGATTTTATTGAAAAATAGTTTCCCATTATTCATTACGTATCTAAACCCGAAGCTGCAATACTCTCCCCTTGGTACCATGATAGAATGTGGAAGGATATCCTTCCTGACCCCCCCCCCCGATCCAACATAGTGAATTGACATTCTCATGCCCCTTTGCAATACATTTGTTCTTTTTTTCTTTTGTTGTTGTTTCTTTAGTTGAGCAAATTGTTCTGTCACTTACTCATATGTATACAGTTGCCCCTCCTCATTCGCAAGCTTAGCATTCGCAGTTGGGAGGGAGGGGGGAGGGCTGGGGAGGCGACCACGGGGACTTCGGAGACGGCCTTGGGAGGGAGGGGGGAGGCGGGGGAAGCAACTACGGGGCCTCTGGAGGCCCCATGGTCGCTTTGGCGGGGGAGGGCAGTTGTTATTCGTGGAATTTTCACATTCACGGGGGTCTGGGGAACCGAACCCCCGCGAATGTGAAGGGATGACTGTACTTGTACCATATTTATACTGAAATGATGACTGTACAATTTGTGATTTTCTTTTTGTCCCATATTAATAAACCTTATTTTTTTAAAAAAGGCACAAAAAGTTGAAACAGCCAGAGCAGCCACTCCTGGTTTGAAGAACTGATGGCTCTTGCCCATCTTTGTCTTGAGATCTTCTGAGAATGGCAATTCCATACCATCACCACCACCCATTTCCCAGCCTCCCCCACCAAAGTTTCTCTTTCTCTTTCATTCCCTTTTTCCTCCTCCTTCTCATTCCATGTCTTGAATCCTTACTGCACTTTCAGGTCAAAAATGTCTCTGTGGAAGCTGAGTCTGATTTTGCACTGGCAGAGAAGGCTCCATTGGACACCCGTTGGCTGTGTCCTCAGTGGAGGGAGGTGATGTCTGATGGGGACAGAGGTGCCTCCTTGCAGGGTAAGGGTTAACTCAGTGAGGATGTGTTTGTTTCCTAGTTGTACCTATACCCCACCTTTCCTCATGGTTTTCTATCTAAATGTTATCCTTGCAACAACAGTCTCTTGAGGTGGGACAGGGTGAGGAAGAGTGAATAGTTGAAGGCGCCCTGGTGAATTTCATGGCTCAGTGGAAACGAATCTGGGTGTCCCATTTCTTAGTTTAACACCTTAACCGCTACACCGTACAGTCTTACAATGAATTTCTGTGGATCTCACTGGGATATAAATCCTACTATCTCAGGGAGTACAATTCCACTTCCTAGGAATGGTTTTTATTACTGTAATCTTAATATCTGAGAGAGGGATATGAGACAACCTTCTGTCTTCATCTCTCACTCAGGGGCTGAAATGCTGCTGGCAACAAGTACTCAGTCATCTCTTCTTCATTGTGATGGAGAGGAAGCAGATCAGGTAAAATAAAGGGTCACTGGGAATACACCAAGAGAACAGCCTGGGTGACCCTGTTTCCTGCTGAGATCTCAGAAAAGCAGGGGAGAGTTGAGTGAGAAGTATAGTTTGTGTTCATTTTTGTCAAAAACGTGAGAAGAAATGGCTAACTTTCTTCGTATTTGGGATGGGAAAATGTTGAAATGTAAAAAAAAAGAAATCTTGATGTCAGCTGTGATCAGTAAATGCTTTCTTTTTCTTTTTCATCTAGGATCCCGTGACCTTTGAGGAGGTGGCTGTGTCTTTCTCTGAGAAGGAGTGGGCCCTGCTGGATCCTGACCAGAGAGCCCTGCACAGGGAGGTCATGGAGGAGACGTGTGGGATCCTGGCTTCTCTTGGTGAGCCTAGCTCTTTCCCTGTTCCCTGTTCAAAGGGTATTTCTAACTCTTTCTGTGAAGTAGTATTTGAATAAGAGTATGGGAAATTCATAGAATCATAGAGTTGAAAGCGACCATGAGGACTATCCAATCCAACCCCTTGCTTTGCAGGAATACACAATCAAAGCACTCCCGACAGATGGCCATCCAGCCTCTGCTTTAAAACCTCCAAAGAAGGAGACTCCACCACACTCCAAGGCAGTGTATTCCACTGTTGAACAGCTCTTATCGTCAAGAAAGTTCTTCCTAATATTTATATGGAATCTCTTTTCCTGTTGTTTGAGTCCATTGTTCTATGTCCTAGTTTCTGGAGCAGCAGAAAACGAGCTTGATCCATCCTCAATATGACATAGCTATCATGTCACCTCTTACCCATCTGTTCTCTAGGCTGAATATACCCAGCTCCCTAAGCCGCTCCTCATAGGGCACGGCTTCTAGACTTTTCACCATTTTGGTTGCCTTCCTGTGGACACGTTCCAGCTTGTCAATACTCTTCTGGAATTGTGGTGCCCAGAACTAGACCCAAAGCTGAATGGAGTGGTACTATTACTTCCCTCGATCTAGACACTATACTCCTATTGATACAACCCAGAATTGCATTCCCTTTTTTAGGTGCCACACAACACTGTTCACTCATGTTCAGTTTGTGGTCTGTTAAGACTCCTAGATTCCTTTCACATGTACTGTTGTCAAACCAGGTGTCACCCATCCTATATATCTGCATTTCATTTTTTCTGCCTAAATGTAGCACCTTACATTTTCCCCTGTTGAAATTCATTTTGTTAATTTTGGCCCAGTTCTCCAATCTGTTAAGGTCATTTTGAAATCTTACCCTGTTCTCTGGGGTACTCGCTACCCCTCCTAATTTGGTGTCATCTGCAAATTTCATAAGCATGCCCTCTATTCCCTCATCCATGTCATTGATAAACATGTTGAGTAACACTGGGCCCCATACAGAACCCTGTGGCACCCCACTAGTCACTTCTTTCCAGGATGAAGAGGAGCCATTGGTGACTACCCTTTGGGTTCTGCCAGTCAACCAATTACAAACCCACCTAACAGTTACATTGTCTAGCCCACATCTTACTAGCTTAAGTGCAAGAATACCATGGGGGAACTTTGTCAAAGGTCATACTGAAATCAAGAAATGCTACATCCACAGCCTTCACTTCATCTACCAAGCATGTAACTCTATCAGAAAAAGAGATAAGATTAGTCTGGCATGACTTGTTTTTGGGAAACCCATGTTGGCATTTAGTGATCACAGCATCCCTTTCTAAGTGCTTAAAGACTGAATGTTTAATGCCCTGTTCTAGAATCTTTCCTGGTATTGATGTCAGGCTGACTGAATTATTACTTGTTTAGGTTCTCTTCCCCCCACCACCACTTTTTAAAGATGGGGACATTTGCCCTCTTCCAGTTTGCTGGGACTTCTCCTGTTCTGAAAGGAATTCTCAAAGATTATTGCCAGTGGTTCTGAGATTACTTCTGCCAGTTGTTTTAATGCTCTTTTATGTAGTTCATCTATCCTTGGAGACTTGAATTTATTTAGAGTAGCCACGTATTCCTGTACTACGACTTTACATATTCTTTGCTACATTTCCCCTACTGCACTATTTTCCCTTGGTTGGACACTGTTTTCCTTCTGGGAGAAGACTGAGGCAAAGAAGGTGTTGAGGAGTTCTGCCTTTCTGTGTCCCCTGTTAGCATTCCACCTTCTCCACGCAGTGGCCCTACCATTTCCTTGTTCTTCCTTTTCCTACGAACATAACCAAAAACATTCCTTTTTATCATTTTGAACCTCTCTAGCAAGCCTTAGCTTGTTCCGCACTTTAGCTTTTCTGACTTTCTCCCTATATGTGCTGGCTATTCGTTTGAATTCCTCTTTGGTGATTTCCCACCTTTTCCATTTCTGCTACATGCCCATTTTAAATCTTAGCTCAATTGAAAGTTCTTTAGACACCCATCCTTATCTATTTGGACACTTCTTCCTCATTGGGACTGTTTGAAGTTGTGTCCTTAAATATCTCACTTTTAAGAAACTCCCATCCATCATGAACTTCCTTCTCTTTTAGCATTCCTGACCACTGAATCACATCCAGTATTTCCCTTAGCTGAAATCAGCTTTCTTAAACTCTAGAATGTCTGTGAGACTATGCTTGGCTTCCCCTTTCCATTGTATCACAAACTCCAGGAGAACATTGTCACTTTTATCTACGGATTGTGCCATATTCACCCTACCAACAAGGTCATCATTGTTGGTTAGGATCAGATCTAAAATAATTGATCTCCTTGTTGCCTCTTTTCACCTTCTAGACAATGAAATTTTCTGCAAGGCATGTAAGGAATTTGTTAGACTTTATAGTCTTGGCAGAGTTTGACCTCCAACAAATATCAGGATAGTTGAAATACCCCATTACTGCTACATCTCTCTTTTCTGTATGTGCAAGTCATCTTTTCCAGGAAGGCATCATCTCAAGTCCTCAGTTGGGTCTGTAGTTGACCCCCACAATGACATCCCTGCTGTTTCTCTCACCTTTGATTTTTACTCAGATGCTCTCAACCTGGCTCCTGGGATTTAAGTCATGAATCTCCTCACTGGTATACACATCCTTAACATATAATGCTACTCCACCTCCCATCTTGTTTGTTCTATTTTTCTGAAATAGGTTATACTCCTTTATTACTACAGTCCAAGCATGAGACTCATCCCACCACTCATGCCTTATGAGCAGCGGCTTAGGGAGTTGGGCATGTTTAGTCTGGAGAAGAGAAGGTTGAGAGGTGACATGATAGCCATGTTTAAATATTTGAAGGGATGGCATACTGAGGATGGAGAAAGCTTGTTTTCTGCTGCTCCAT
The DNA here is from genome assembly GCA_030847615.1 of Gambelia wislizenii. NCBI lineage: Eukaryota > Metazoa > Chordata > Lepidosauria > Squamata > Crotaphytidae > Gambelia > Gambelia wislizenii. Next base: position 26,712,490 of record JAUMIR010000002.1, read on the forward strand.
AGACTAAGACATGGAGCAATGGGCTCAAACTACAGGAAAAGAGATTCCACCTAAACATTAGGAAGAATTTCCTGACAATGAGAGCTGTTCCACAGTGGAATACACTGCCTCGGAGTGTGGATCTCCTTCTTTGGAGGTTTTTAAACAGAGGCTGAATGGCCATCTGTCAGGAGTGATTTGATTGTGTATTCTTGCATGACAGAGGGTTGGACTGGATGGTCCTTGTGGTCTCTTCCAATTCTATAATTCTAAGATAAAATGAAAAATGGTACTAAGTTTTAAAAAGCAGCACATGGTCGCAAAAGCATTGTGCAAAGTGACATTTTTTTGTTCAGTCTGAGTACTGTGTCCACTGCTTATTCTACATCTGCTGAACTCCAGAAAGCCAGGAATGTGACCACATTCCCTCTTAGAGAGGGAACCACTCCCAGTTGTCCCTTCCAAGAGCATCCAAGGTTATCATGGGCTATTTTCTAGGCAGGCGGGCGGGGTGTGTGCAGAAAAGGCAGAGCCTGACCAGGAGAGACTGCACCTCTGTTCTTTCAATCTCTTTAAAATATACGAAAGCGGAATCCATTAATTGGATGTGTGGTTGAAACAGCAGACCATACGTCATCTTAATGGATTCTGGTTATAAAATGGGTCATTGGGGGGATTTCCACCTCCTGCCCTGCTACCACTTTGTGAAGCACGACCTCCATGTCACAGCCGAATTATGTCTCCCAGTGATATAGCACAAACACTCAGGTGTGGCTATGTATTCCTGGCTGTGTTTCCTTCCCTGAGAATCACACACGCCAGGCTGGATGTTTCTTGTTAACAAAAGAATGTTTATTGTCAAATGAATAAACCATGTAACTGTATAACCAAGTTATTGGGCCTGCACAAACATTTGCTCTTTATCTAAGCCTCTAACTGTCTTGGATCACTCAAAGCCTCATCTCAACTCTCTAAACTGAAAACTAAATTTAAACTCTAACTTTTTTTTATGTTTATTCTTTATTTATTTATAACAACCAAAGCAAAAACATACACGCACATAATCACATAACATACATATATAGATATGATTTCCGTATTATTACAACATGACTAAATGTGATCATACAACAATAAAAATTAATCTACATCAGACTTCCTATATGTTTGGTGCTATTGGAACCACAATATCTCTTTCAATCAATACCATTATAAGACCTTCTATTAATAGTCTTCTTTCCGTTCTCTGTTGTCTTATCTGTTATGTCAAAATGATTCTCTATCTGTCTGCTGATTCTTTCTATTTCTTTTAATTCTTATAATCTCTTCTTCTATCCCATCAGTTTCAAATATTTATTGTCATAAATCAATCCCCTTTTTTCCCATTGTTGTACTACTGGAGACCATTTTTTAAAAGATTTTCCTTTTGGTATATTATGTATTTTTGCAGTTAAGATATCTAATTCTATCATTTCTTGTGATTTTTCCATCCATTCATCCATAGTTGGTGCATTCGAGAATTTAAACTCTAACTTAAACTGAAAACTTTCCTCATTTACTCCCCTTTTATCTCCTCCAGAAGTCCCTCCTCCTTCCACCTCCTCACTGAGGATTGGCTCCTGGAGTACCATGTCCTCATTGGCTCACTAGCTGTCTGTCACACATCTCCCCCCTTTGAAAATTTTGCTATAATCATGACCTCTACAGGCCATAATTATAGCAAAAGGGTTTACATGGTACCCAGGCTAAACCATACTCAGCTAAACCATACTCACCTATGTACTTATTCTTCTTGTATAAATTTTACATTTCTAATTGCATTTTTATATACAATTACATTTAAACTTTCGCATTCCATCCAACTATTATTATAATTGTTATATACAAATCTTGCATTTATCTGTTCATCTTAAATCAAGTACTTATATATCAACATTCCCACAAAATTCTGTACCATACATTTAAATTGCAACTGGTTTTCTTTAACCTTCTCCACATTTGGGACATGCCTTAGCATTTCCCTTCCCTTGTTCCAGTTTTGGCTTACCATCCACCTCCAACTCATTCACCTCCCCCTTTTGTTCTCTTGTAAGGGATTCTTCAGCTTGAATCCTAGCAAGATTACATCTGTTGAACCCAACATTAATAACATGGTGTATAGCATTTAGTCCATTTAATTCTGTCGCTGGTTCCTCTGCTGTCTCTATGTCCATTCCAGCATCCAGCTTGGTCAGCAAAAGTCCCTGGATTCTCCAAAATCTTCTTTTCCTTGCCTTTGTCTCAGTGACAGTTCTTTATACTATGGATTTCATCTTCCGGGTTTTGCTGATGTCTCGTGTGTATCTCAAACTCGCACCTCAGCTGTAGTAATTGCTGATTTCTTATCAAGGACTTTATTTCCACTCAAGGTCTCTTTAGTTAAGTTGCAGGGTATGCCAAATTCATTAGAACATTTGACAGGGCTGTTCCCAGGCTATTCTACCTTATACCAAGGGTCTTTCACTGGTTTAAAATTCTCTGTGTCCCTTTCTGAATCTTTATCTATTACAGATTTCTGTATCAGTTTGCTCAACTCCTGTTCTTTTATAACAGGCTTAGGGTTGGGAAGTTAATTCTGCAACCCTTGCCTCTGCACTACATTGCTCTCCTGGGTTCAAGTCTTCCTCTGTCATGGTTGCACATTCCAACTGTGGTTCTGAATCCTTGAGCCCCACAGTTATTTTCTGGGCCGCTTCCAAGGCTTCCTCATTTACAGAACATATTGTTGATATTGTCACCTTACTCACCTAAAAGGTAACAACTCATAGCTCACAACAGGTAGGTAATATAGACCCCAGCTTTCTGGGTTCAGGAGTTTTATTACAAAAATAGAAAAATAAGCCATTTACAGAATAAACAAAGAATCTCATTACAAAGATAGACAAAAAGCCAATTGCAAAATAGTCAAAGTAGCCAATTACAAATTTGATATAGCCAATTATAAAATAGACTTAAATCTAAAGGCTAAGTACAAGCATGCTTGGGTTTTAGAACAGAGAGATACAGATCTCTCTATTCTAGGTGGCCTTTATGATAGAAGCAGAGCTTTAATGCCCTCCATGGAAGAGACAACTTACTGGTCCAAGAGCTTGATAGCCTAATTTTTGGCTAGCATACAAGATGTGTCTCTCAATGTACATCAAATAAATACATAAGAATCATGGAGCATAACAGCTAAGCTATGCTACAGTAGGTACAAGTATGTCTTTCAACACCCATCAAAGGAATACATGCGAATCATGGAGCATAACAACCATGCTAGATGCAACAGGAGGTCACAAACATGTCTGTCAACATACTGCAAAGGAAATACTTTTAAGTTACCTAGTGAAATGACCACCCATCCAAGACTGACTCTGAGACATGACTTCTTAGTGGAGCATAGTGACCTATTTATTTCAAAGCAACTTTGAAATACTATTTCATCCTTCACCATCAAAAGCTGGTGGTATTCCTTATCAAAAGGGGCATCTATGTTGAGGAATAAACAGTATTTCTCTGTTTTCCTGGTTTATGCCTCTAGGTGGCTCAGTTACCTTGGCAACACCACTGTCCTTCTGGTCTGAGGGAGGCTTAGCTTCACTATCAAAATATACTGGCATGCTTTTATTTTCTCCTGTTGCTTTTTTTTTTAGGGCATTCATATTTCATGTGGCCCACCTTTCAACACTCATAACAAACTCTATTTTTCATATCATTTCTGGTTGAGTACTTCTCTGAGGGAAACTCTCTTCCTCTCATGAATTGGGCTTCTTTCACCCCTCCATGTAGGAATTTCTCTTTTACTGGATTCTGGGCTATAAGTAGAGGTTTCTTTAGGAGGTGTTTTCCTGTCAGAGTATTGGGGTTTGGGATTTGTACTCCATGATTTTCTTTCCTTTTCTCCCCTTATCATGACTAAATTATCCATCATTTGGGTAGCTTCAGCTACAGTTTTTGGCCCCTTATCCTGGACTATCCATCTATACTCCTCAGGAAGAATTCTGTACAACTGTTCTAATGCCATTATATTCACAACATCCTCTTTGGTTTCAACTTTACATCCCTTCAGCCAATTTTCCAGCATTTTGTTTAGGTGACACCCTAATTGTGTATAAGTTTCCTCTGGCTTCTTTTTAATGGACCTGAACTGTCATCTGTGATGTTCTGGCATTAACCCAAACCTTTGCTTAACTCTTTCCTTATAAAGTTCAAAATCCTGCGCTTCCTCTAATCTCATCTTGCCATAAATCTCAGCTAGTCCGCCACATATTTGTGATCTTAAATACGCCATTTTTTCCTCATCTTTAATTCTCATGTCAACACATTATTACAAAAGTAATAAAGAAGATATCAATGTTATCCCCCTTATAATATCAAGGCAATCTTTTTACATCTATAGTAGGTTTATTAGTGCTGTTGCTGTTGTTACTATTATTTGTGTTTGCTTGGTTTGCTAATTCCATTTCTCTTACTCTGAGCCTATACATTTCTATCTCTGTCTTTTTCCTTTTCTCTTTCTCTAATTCCAGCCAATTCCTTTTCGTTCTCTCCTTTTCCCTTTCCCTTTCTCTAATTCTAGCCAATTCCTTTTCTGTTTCTTGTTGTTTTAATTCTTTTTCTCTTTCTCTTTCTCTAACTTCCTTTTGTAGCTCTTGTTAGTCTTATTTCTTTTTCCTTTTCAGTTCTAGCCAATTCAGCTCTTAATTTCCATGCCTCCACACTATCTGCATTTGCAGAGGTAATAGATTCTGCACTTTCAGCTCTGGATATAACTTCCTCAGTTTCCTCTTCTCCTTCAGCCACATCAGCTTTAGCTGCTTGTTTAATCTTTTTGGGCATTTTGAAGTTGTTTCCTTACAATACCTACAGATGTTTACCTCAGGAAACACTAATACTTGGCTGGTACAGGTGATTTCTTATGTTACCCAACAACTTTTACCTCAGAAATCACTTGTATTTCCAATTTCAAACTGCCCAGCCCTTGTTTTGCTTGATAAACTACTAATATTTTAATGATCTAGGTAATTTCTTACTTTACCCTGAGACTGTTACCTCAGAAATCACCTTTGTTTCAAATGTCAAACAGCCCAGCCCTTCGTTTGCTGGCTAACTGTCTTTCCCTTTTCCTTTTAAAATGGTCCTAGAGGCATGAGTCACTTTTTTTCCCTTTTTGTCTTGTATCCCTTACTTTATACCCAAGTCTTTTACTGATACCTCAGGGATTGCTGTGTCCACACACTCCAGTATCCCCTTACTTTACCCGGTCTTTTTACCTCAGGGGTATACTGCACATAGTTCAAACTGGCAGCACTTTTCCTGTCAGCACTTTATTTTGAGGCTTGACTTTCAACAACCCTTACATTTACCTTGGACAATTACCTCAGGTTTTGCTGTTACCACTCACTCCAGTATCCCCTTACTTACGCAAAACTTGTTACCTCAGGGGTATACTGTACTTTTTTAATCACAAGAATTCCTTACTTTACCACAGGACAATTACCTCAAGAATTACTTGTGCTTTTCCTTTTACCATACACACCTGTGCTATCCACACACACAAACTTATATTTGGTTCTTCCTAACCAAATATAGTAACAGGAATCCTTCTCTGGCCACTGGATCTTTCTCCCCCAGCACTAGATCTCTCCTTAGACCCTTCCGTACTGGCTTTCCCCTCTGCCCGAGTCACCAAGGATTCAATGCTGGATTCTCAATCCCTAACTGGATCCTTTGAATCCCTTCACTGGATTCTCAACCCTTCACTGGATCTTTCGAATCACGACGCTGCCACCACTTTGTGGAGAAGGGGGGATTTCCACCTCTGCCCTGCTAATAACACAGTTAGTTAACAGAGGAGTATATTTGCAGAACATGAACTCTTAATTGGCTCTAGCACTATTCCATCTTGAGCATTCAAAATTAAGGCTCTCAGCATCTCAGTTGTTAGAAGCAACCCCACCTCCCCTCATCTTAGCCGTTCAGTTCATCAACTGTGTGGGTTTAAGAAGAGAGGGACTGAAGTAAACTGGATGGAAGGAGTCAGGGGAACATTTACAAGCCAAGAATGAGATTTTAAACTGGGACAGGAGTGAACAAGGTGGATAGAAGGAAGTGGAGTGATTGTGAGGGAAGACATTTTATTCTTCAAATATTATGCAGACTAAAAGCCTTCACTTGGAGCCTGAGTGGTCTGTGAATAGAATAAAGGGATATAGGATCTCCCCTTCCTCCTAAACCCCTAAGATTGTTTTCTTTTCAGAATACCTTACTGGTCCATGAGATTTCTTTTCTCTCGCACTTGGGACTCAGTCCTTTTTCTTGTTCTTCTTCCAAACAGATATCCAGAGGAAAACAAATGTGTGTGCCCAGTATGGGAAGTGTATGGAGAACAAACTAGATCTTACTGAACATAAGCAAGCCCACACAGGAGAGGAGATTTCTACCAGAGTGAAGCCCTATAGATGCACCATTTGTGGGAAATGTTTTGCCCAACTTCTGGGACTTATGCTTCATGAGAGTGACCACCCTGGAAAGAAAGGCTTTAAATATGAGGCTTCTGGGAACAAGGACTCTCAACTTCCCAGTCATCAAAGAGTACACACTGGAGAGAAACCATACAAATGCCAAACATGTGGCAAAAGTTTGGCCTCTAGGGTTTCCCTAGTGAACCACCAGCGTCTCCACACGGGAGAGAAACCCTATAAATGCCAGGAGTGTGGGAAATGTTTTGTTCACAATACCCAGCTTCTGCGCCACAGAAGATTCCACGAAGCAGAGAAACCGTACAGATGCCTGGATTGTGGGAAATGTTTTTCTTGTAATTCATCACTTCTGCGTCATCTGATCCTACACACTGAAGTGAAAAAATACAAATGCCATGAATGTGGGAAAAGTTTTCATTGCAATTCATCCCTTCAGAGTCATTGGAGAATACATACAAAAGAGAGACCATACAAATGTCAGGAGTGTGGAAAAGGGTTTCATTCCAATTCATCTCTGCTGAGTCATCAGAGAATACACACAGGAGAGAAACCATACAAATGCCAGAAGTGTGGGAAATGTTTTCGTTGCAGTTCACACCTTGTCAGTCATCTGAGACTACACACAGGAGAGAAACCATACAAATGCCAGGAGTGTGGGAAATGTTTTACTGTAAATTCAACTCTTGTGGTCCACCAGAGAATCCACACTGGAGAGAAACCGTACAAATGCCAGAAATGTGGGAAATGTTTTATTTCCAAGTCATGCCTTCTAAGTCATTGGAGATTTCACACAGGAGAGAAACCATACAAATGTCAGGAATGTGGGAAATGTTTTCGTTGCAGTTCACAGTTTGTCAGTCATCGGAGATTTCACACAGGCGAAAAACCATATAAATGTCAGGCATGTGGGAAATGTTTTAGTTGCAAGTCAAGACTTGTGATGCACCAGAAAATCCATACAGGGGAGACTCCATACAAGTGCCTGGAATGTGGGAAAGGTTTTACTTGTAAATCATCCCTTCTAAGTCATCAGAGACTACACACTGGAGAGAAACCATACAAATGCCAGGAATGTGGGAAATGTTTTACTTCCAAGTCAAGGCTTCTAATGCACCAGAAACTCCATTCAGGAGACAAACTATACAAATGCCAGGAGTGTGGGAAAGGGTTTCATTACAATTCATCCCTAGTGCGTCATCAGAGAATACACACAGGTGAGAAACCATACAAATGCCAGGATTGTGGAAAATGTTTTACAGAAAATTCAACCCTTGTGGTGCACCAGAGAGTCCATGCTGGAGAGAAACCATACAAATGTCAGGAATGTGGAAAATGTTTTATTTCTAAGTCAAACCTTCTTATTCACTGGAGACTACATACAGGAGAGAAACCATACAAATGTCAGGAGTGTGGAAAAGAGTTTCATTGCAATTCTTCCCTTCTTGGTCATCAGAGAATACACACAGGAGAGAAACCATACAAATGCCAGGAGTGTGGGAAATGTTTTCGTTGCAGTTCACACCTTGTTGTTCATATGAGACTACACACAGGCGAGAAACCACACAAATGCCAGGAATGTGGGAAATGTTTTGCTGAAAATTCAGCCCTTCTGGTCCACCAGAGAGTCCACACTGGAGAGAAACCATACACATGCCAGCAATGTGGAAAATGTTTTACCTCCAAATCAAACCTTCTTAGTCACCAGAGATTTCACAGAGTAGAGAAGCCATACAAATGCCTGGAGTGTGGGAAAGGGTTTCATTGCAATTCATCTCTGCTGCGTCATCAGAGAACACACATAGGAGAGAAATCATACAAATGCCAGGAATGTGAAAAATATTTTCGTTGCAGTTCTCACCTTGTCAATCATCTGAGACTACACACAGGAGAAAAACCATACAAATGCCAGATGTGTGGGAAATGTTTTATTCACAAGTCAAGGTTTTTGATACACCAGAAAGTCCATACAGGAGAGAAACCATACAAGTGCCAGGAATGTGGGAAAGGTTTTACTTGCAATTCATCCTTTCTGAGTCATCTGAGATTACACACAGGAGAGAAACTGTACAAATGCCAGGCATGTGGGAAAGGTTTTACTTCCAATAAATCCCTTCTCACTCATCTGAGACTCCATACGGGAGAGAAACCATACATATGTAAAGATTGCGGGAAATGTTTTTCTCAGAATTCATATCTTCTGCGTCACAACAGAGTCCACACAGGAGAGAAACCATACAAATGTCAAGAGTGTGGGAAAAGCTTTAACTGGAGTTCCTCCCTTTGTAGGCATCTGAAAATGCACACGAGAGAGTGAGCAGAGAGTCCTGACAGGAGAGAAAGTACAAGAAAGCCAGGATTGTGGGAGAGGTTTTGTTTTCCTGCTGTGGATGTTGGGTCTCTCCAAAACTTTAGTTGTTTCCTCTCACTGCCAAACAGGCAGGCCTATGCAAATATTACAACAACCTCTACTCCACATGGAAAACTATGCCATTCTGACCAAATGTTCAGGACTTCGAACAGTCCCAGCAATCTAGTAGGAATCTAATTAAAATCCTCTTTACTTTTTCTGGAGGAGGCAAGGCAGCATCTTTTTTTTTTTTTTTGGTTTCGCAACTCCTGAGTGCCTCTTGTCTATAGAAGCTGAGGACAGCCTGGCTTATCCACAGACTTGTCAGGTACGCTCTGAAAAGGTGAATGTTCACAAGATGAGAAGCGCAGTTCCCGCATGTAGAGTGGGCGGAGCCACCCATGCTAGTTGTGAGACCTCTGGAGCTGTCCTTTCAGAGGACACACAACTCTGGAGTTTTGGACCCCAAGCCTGTAATTGGGAGGCAAGCTGCACGAAACCAGTCAACAAGTCTTTTGAGGCTGGGGCAGCAGTAGCAACAACCCTTGGTGGGACCCTTATATGGTGATGTGCAGGCAAATTGTGTAAGCCATGCAATTCCTGAAGCATGCGAAAAAGCCATGCCAAACCAACTGCATTTACAGGCCTCTTCTTCGGCTGGGCAGAGGTGGCATTCCAAGAAGTGCTGGAGGAACACTCCTCCTTGGCTTCTTCTTCCTCCTCTCCCAACACGTCGCCCTGACCAGCTCTCAGCAACAGTTTGCAGACATCATAGGGAGAGGAGGGAGATGTCTTCACTTTTTGGAGGCCCACAAGGAGATGGCTGAAATGGCCTCCCTTCTTGCCTTTAACCAGTAGCAGGGAGAGCAGTCCCCTGAGGAGGAGGTATCCTCCGAGCATGAAATCTTCCCTTTTGCTGTAGAGGATTTTCCTTCACATCTGAACATTAGGGCTTTCCCAGGAGACAGAAGGTGGTCAAAACTAGGGAGGAGGGCACTAAATTGTCAGACTTCCAGAACACGGCCTCACAGCCCCAAAAAAACAACAAGAAAAATCTGTCAGAGATGTGTTCTGTGCTCAAGAAAAGATGTGTTTATGCCTTTTCCAGATTCCCGCCCCTCTGAAACTGCAGAGTTGAAATGGACTGTCCCTACCACCTCCTGTGCAACTTTAGTCATTTCAAAGAATAAACCTTCTAACCATTCTGTAGCCAATAAATAGCAAAATATCAAGCTCTCTGGAACTGTCTTAATATTCCTATAACTCTAGTACTTAATATGTTTTGAGCAGTAGTTCTTTGTTGACCTGTCTTCTCAGATTATATTGTGACCTGAAACCATGTAAGTTCTAGTGTGCCAAAGGACAGGTCAGAAGGGTTTTTAGGCAGATAAGGGTGAACAAATTCAAAACACACACCTTCAGTCTTGAGAAGCTTGGTGAAAGAGCAGAAAACACCAGTTTTTTAAAATATTCATTCTAGCACTTGAAATTATGAAACCATTAATTCTGCTGAATAGCCTAACCAGACACAGGAAGCAGAGAGCAGAATGTCCTGAACCTGACAACAGAAAAGTATTGAGTAAGGACCCATTTCAAATCTTGACACAGCTCTTGATAGATAAGAGACAGCCTTTTGAATGCCTTCCATAGAGTCACTAATAGAGAGCCTGCTAGTGGCAAAATTATTTTTTATGATAAATGGAGAACTGGAAAGATGCCAAATTATGGTAACCAATATTGTATCATGTTTTTGTCAGGGTAATGGGATATACAACCTGGTAAATTTATACTGTAAACAGCAAGTGTAACATGTAACAGCCTGCAGGCACCAGTGGTGAGAGGCTACATGCAGCTGGCCTGAGTATCTTGATGAAGGCCTGGGAAACTAGCCTTGAAAGGAACTCTTATCTCTATGAGAGAGTGAGTGTATCTGTGTGATCCAATGTCTCTGTATACTGTTACTCCGCTAAGTAACTGTAAGCAGTTCTGTCTGGGTTTTGCAGTGACAGGGCTGTACTGTACTATATGCTGTGTAATATAGTCTTCATGAGAGGAGTCTCTGACTCACTGTAAATATTCCTATATTATGTTCTAGTAAAGAGGGTTAGTTTAGACACATGTCTGTGTGCTTATTTCAATAATAATAATAATAATAATAAATTTATTTATTACCCCTCCCCTCTGTTAAACAACCGGGGCGGCTTACAAAAATTAAAATACAATACAGATAAGTGGACATTCTCCACTTGCCTGGAGAATGAAAGCTCTGCTACAACAGCTTTCCTGCCTGGACCTCTTGATATGCTCAGAAGTTCCAGTGTGCTACCGTGTTTTATATTTGTATTTTTCTTTATGGTAATTTTGTAATGTTGTGTTATATTGTAAAATGTAATTCAACCCCCTCCACACCCAAAAAACAAACAAACAGAAAAGCTGTTAAGGTAATGGCCTTTCCTTTCTTTCAAGCGATCCTTTTGCTCAGATATAGAAAGTAATTATAGATATAGAAAGCAATTAGCTAACACACATTGGAAACTGCTTAATACAGTGTAGATGTGTAAATTGCTATTGCTTAAAACAATTTGTAAGCCGCTCTGATAGCCTTGTGGCTGAAGAGTGGGGTATAAATAATAAACAATGAATTTGTATTGATTATCAGTTTAGCAGGACAACCAGCTCCATGTGACGCCAGAATTTCCCAGGGGTCTGTGGTTCCACAGGGACTCCTTCCTCTCTTCCTTCCTCCACGATGGGTAAATCAGTTCTGCTTGAGTTCTTCCTCCCTCTGAAACATCCTCTTTGCCAAGACTAAGAGAACCCAAATATATGTTCAGAAGTTACGCTTAAATGCTACTGTCTTTTGAAATTTGTATCTTGAATGCTGCCTGTTTGCCTTGTTAATCTCCATGCACACCCAGACTGATGAAAAAGTCATGGATTTTGTTCCTATTCTTTCCAATTTTATAGTGGGTTAAAATAAACTGCTGGTATAAAAAGTCTCTGAGCTGACAGAAAATATTCAGGGAGGAACAAAATGTGTGGATCTCCAAAATAAAATCAGAAAGAACAATATGAAAATTTGGGTCTTTTTGGTCTTTTCCTCCCAGCCTGGATGCATCAGAGGAAAATGCAAGAGATTAGGCAAATTTCTCTGCAAACTGCTAACTGAGCATCCTTCCTCAAAAGGGTCTAACACCCCAGGGTACTACCCCTAATCATACAAGGAACTATTTGTTTATTAAAACATTTATATCCTGCTCTCTATCTAAAAATCTCAGAGCATGCAATAAAATCAAAACAATCAATTTAAGTCAATGGAAACTATACATTGATTTTGTAAAGCTAAAATATGTTAATTTAACAAGTTTTTAAAAGACTGATTATAACTAGTTAGAATATTTTTAAAACAATTCAAAACCACAAACGTCTGTGGATCTGTTCTGTGAGCCACCTTGGATCCCGCTTCGGGAGAAAGGTAGCACAAAGAAATAGCACAAATAAATAGCACAAATAAATAAAATAAAATAAAAAATAAATAAAACCAGTTGTTCTCTAAAGATTTTTCTAACAACCATGTTTTCATTTGGTACCAGAAAATGTTACAAGACTGAGGCTTGTCTCTGTCAGAGAGCAGAAAGGGAAAAGAGAGATAGAGACAGGGAAGAGCTAGAGGAGAGTCAAGGAGGTGGTGGTGGTGGTGGGAAATGCCTACTGTTTTGGGTAGCTGAGATTGACTAGTTCAAGGATTAATGGATTAATTCATTGTGTCTTAATAAACTTCCACTTGTTGGTTTGTTTTCACCACTGTCTCTGTTCATATTAATTTTGGTGGAGGGTATGGTCACGCTAACCACAGCAAACCCACCACTACAACAGATCCACTGGTCCACGTGGGGGGGGTCACCCTGAGGCCCTAGTACTCAAACCAGGAAGGGATTAACTAGGTGGGGGAAAGGGCCAGGTGAATGAAAGGAGCCCAAGGGTTGGAACTGTTTGGTCAAGAGAAAGCCAAAGAGGTCTTGAGTGGAAAGTTGGCACAACTGATAGAAAATCCACAACTGACAGAAACCCTGAACTCAGCGAGGTGGTTTCTGAGGTAAACATTTAAAGGAAAGTAAAAAAATCACCAAAGTAATAAGAAAACCAGCAAAAATAAAGTGAAAAGAATCATAACAAAAGTATTTCCTGAGGTGAAATTGTTGGTAAATGTAAAGAAATACAGATCCTATGGCTCCCAAAAAAGTAAAACCAGTTGTTACAGCAAGCGACCCAGAGGCAAAATGCTAAAAGACTTTATTCAGAAGTTGCATTGCTAACACAGAGAGATTAAGAAAAGAATGGAGGCTTCTCTTCTCATTCAGGGGTTACAGTTTTTTATAGATGAGAAGTCACATAGGTATAGTTAACCATTTGCTAACCATTTGTCTGTGATACAACAACAACTTACATCAAAGGTACAGCAAGCAGCCTACCAGTAGTATGTGAAAATACAGCAAGCAGGCTAACACTAGGATGTAAAAATTAAGTTCACATCCAGCTTTCCTCAAGACTTCCTTTTGTGACATTTTATTACTTAATTGAAAGGCAGAAAGAAAGGTGTGAAATTCCTTTCTTTGATCTTGGGTTTTCCCCAAAACCTAGGAATTTCAGGCTAACCCACAACCAGTTGCAGAAGGGGAAGAAATGAATGAGGAAACTATAGATACAACCACAACTGAACCCTTAGACTGGAAATATAGAAAATAGAGGAAATAATTGAATTGGCTAGGATTAAGCATGAGAGGGAGGGGGAAAGAACTCTAGTGTGAGAAGGAATGAGAAATGGGTTTTATGTGAAGTGATAGCATTGTTAAGTACAACCAAAAAAAAAAAAGTGGTAACCCTGAGTAGCAAACAAACAAAGCTTTTATATTTCTAGGATCCTTATCTTTTCTACAATTGATTGGCTTAAAAATGCTATGTAGGCAGAAAGAGAAAATAGTGAAATTACTACCTCATTGTCTCACACATGCACCTTGCTGGTATTCTGCTGAATAAGCTTCTACAAGGCATGGTTTTAATATGTGACCGCTTATAAGCATTAGCCTTTAGTAAGCGTATTTCAAGGTACCCTGTGGCACAGCTCTAAAAACAGACAATGCAGTTTTTCAAGAAACTAGAGCACAGCTTGGAGATACTATAAAGCCCAGCATGCTTAACAGTGAACTATAAAACACAGCAGGCTAAACAGGTTTCTTATGTCATTCTCTCCATTTGGTCATAACCAGTGTAAGCGGATCATGATCAACTATCTATTATATTTGTTAACTAATTTAGTATTAATTTCAGACATTTTTAGGTTAGTAAGCATATCAACATTATTACATCTTAAATAGATACAGAAAGAAGATACCACTGTTTCTAAGGCGATGGAGGTGGCAACACAATACATTCAGGAGAGCAACTACTGAAATGACTGACTTCAACAATGTGAAAGCCCATCCCATATTAGGCAACCAGGCCCAAATATCCCATGTAATGCTTCCATCCTCTTGTACCTTGTGTATTATTCTGACCACATCTTTTATTTGTTTAACATTCTTTACCACAGCTCCTGATCTGTTAACATAAAGCAGAATGTTTAACCAAAGATGGACTGAGGGAATTTATTTCTTGCTGAAGTGAAGACAATTTTCTGGAGTGGCATTAAAGCGGTTTGTTCAGAAGTTTGCCTTTGCCTTCTTCTGAGGCTGAGAGAATGTTACTTGCCTAAGGTCATCCAGCTGGTTTCCCTAGTTGAGCAGGGACCTGGTCTCCTAGTGTCATAGTCCAATGTTCAAACTACTACACCATGCTGGCTCTCTTCTGTTCCCTGGCACCAAGGAAGGGAAACATCCACCTCACAGCTGAGTGGAACCCAACTTTCTGTTCTGTCAAGAGATTTAGCATGTTAAGTTCTCAGCTGGAGCTGTGATTTATTTATTTGTTTGTTTATTTATTTATTTATTTATTTATGCATTTGCATTTGCATTTGCACTTGAGGGACTAGATGCACAACTGTAAAGGCATCTTTCCACCCCCTGGGCAATGCTTTAGAAGCTGACAGACTTCAAGATCATCCAAGATGATAGCTGATACACTGTTCTCTCTTGAAGAGACTTTGTCATTTTCTGACCCCGCCCTTGGCCTTGTAATGAAACTAGGGACACTGCTGCTGATATCTCACCTGGCTCCAGCCCTCAATGTTATATGCAATGTTATAGCTACACATGGTCTGGGAGAGTATGGTGTGTAACATAGTTAATGAAAATATATTATTAATTTTATAATTCATGCTACTGACATTGTTGTCCACTCGCCTGTCTTCCAATGCTAAGTATATAGATTAGTTTAGATAGCCTTGAGCTTCTTGCTCCCATGCCTTTTCAGTCTACAGTGAGCCCTTGGTCTCCACTAGGGTTTGGTTTCCAGGACCCACTACGGATACCAAAATCCATGGATGCTCAAGTCTCATTATATACAATGGCATAGTAAAATGGTGTCCCTTATATAAAACGGCAAAATCAAGGTTTGCTTTGTGTGTGTGTGTGTGTGCGTGTGTATATATATATATATATATATATATATATATATATATTCAAGCCATGGATGGTTGAATCTATAGATGTAGAATCTGAGGATATAGAGGGCTGACTGTAATTTATCCTCACAATGGAGTTTGTTTGGTTTTTTTAAAGAATGTATGCATACTGAACAGAGGGGTGGTATGCATATAAGAGAGGAGCTCTGTAGGGAAAGGAGAACCCATTGGAATCCTCTCTTACCCATCCTCTCTTCACCATCATCCAAATCAAACTAAATCAGAGTGTAAACACACTCCGAAAGTGACAAATTGCCCAAGCATTATCATTGCAAAACATAAAGGGTGTGCAACATGTGTGTTTCTATCTCATATTCAGGAAGCTTCACACTATACCCTCCCAGTTTCCAGTGCTGTTGCCAGCTTGAGATGTACAGTTGTCCCTTCATATTTGCTGGGGTTTGGTTCCAGGACCACCCGTGGATACCAAAATCTGTGAATACTCAAGTCTCATTATATGCAATGGCATAGCAAAATGGTGTCTCTTATATAAGATGGTAAAATCAAGGTTTGCTTTTTGGATCATTATTTTTTAAAGAATATTTTCAAACCGTGAATACTTAAATGCATGGACACAGAGGGACAACTGTATTGTATCACCTAATACCTTTTGCCAATTATCACTCTGATGCTTCTGGCCTCCTTTTGGTACTTCAATTGGTGCTGTGTGGAAACCCATTCAGCTTTCCAGGTGTAGGAGTGATCTCTCACCCACCAGAACAATGGGACTGGGCTCAAATCTCTATGGTGTTCACAGGTCCATCAAACTTGCTACCTTGACTATCTGCTGGACAGTGTTAGAGAGACAATGTGAAACTTCTGTCCCCTTTGTAGGGAATGAAATTAAACAGATCAGAGCCCAAGTTTGGAAAACTCACAGAGAGAGTCCCCATACTGCTCCTCTTGAGGCTTGACTCACCACTGTCTATCTTTAGAGGAATTAGGTGACATAATAGTACAGGTCAACCCATGTATCCACAGATTCGGTAGCCACAGTTTCACTTAATAATAATAATAATAATAAAATTTATTTATATCCCGCCCCTCTGCAAGCAATCGGGGCGGCTTACAATGATAAAATGGTAGACAGTATAAAACAACCCAAAATCCCTCCCTCCCCTTAAAACATTATTAAATTAATGCAAGTTAAAATCAATACAAGTTAAAATCAATATGTGATACAATATGTTAAATATCCTTTTAAGCAGGCAGCATCTGTTAGGAGATCCAAAAGGAACCTCCAGAGGGGGTTCCTGAGGCCGGGGTTAGCTATTCCGGAAAAGCCGGAAAAGCCTGCCCGAAGAGAACCGTCTTGACAGCCTTTTTAAAGCTGTCTAATGATGTCAATAGGCGGATCTCGTCGGGCAGGCCGTTCCACAATTTGGGGGCGACAGCCGAGAAAGCCCTCTGGGAGGTAGTCGCCAGCCTAGGTCTTTGTGACTGCAACAAATTCCTCCCAGAGGACCGGAGAGCGCGGGGAGGATTATAAGGGAGAAGGCGGTCCCTGAGATAGCTTGGGCCCAAGCCATTTAGGGCTTTAAAGGTGATAACCAACACCTTGTACTGGGCCCGGAAGCTGATAGGCAGCCAGTGGAGGGACCTCAGAACTGGAGTAATGTGGTCCCTCCTAGATGTTCCAGAAACTAGCCTGGCTGCCATATTTTGTACCAGCTGTAATTTCCGAACTAGGCACAAGGGTAGCCCCATGTAGAGAGCATTACAGAAATCCAGACGTGAGGTTACCAGCGCGTGCACAATGGTCTCAAGATCCCTTACTTCCAGAAAAGGGCGCAGCTGGCGTATCAGCCGAAGCTGATAACAAGCGCTCCTGACTGTCGCATTTACCTGATTTGTCATCAGGAGCGACGAGTCAAGGAGCACCCCTAGACTGCGAACACAGTCACTGGAGGAGAGTGTGACCCCATCCAGGACTGGAGATTGCAACTCGATTCTTGGTTTTGGGGCCGCTACCGTGAGCACCTCCGTCTTGTCAGGATTCAGTCTCAATCTGTTTTTCCTCATCCAGCCCATTACTGCCCGAAGACATTCATTGAGAGAAGAGATGCCGTCAGAATTCAAGGCCGACGAACGAGATACGGAGAAATAGATCTTATCCATGTCCAAACCAATATTTTCTCTCTAGGCATTTCTAGGTCCACCAGTATGATCCTATGGTCAAATTCTGGCATTTGTCTCATTGAAAATTATACAGTTCCCTATTAACCACTGATTCAGGTATTCAAGGGAGGTCTTGGAACATATCCCTTGCCTCTTCCGGCAGGGTTTTCCCAGTGGCTCCCTTGCTTTGTTCCTCAGTCAGGATTCCCCCTCCAACTACCCATCCCTCCTCCTCCTCCTCTCCTGTCCCTCCTTCTCCTCTCTTTTCTCTTTATCTTCCTCATTTCCTATTCTCATGAATGCAGACATTCCTACTCTCTGCTACAAGTTGTAATGTTTCTCCTTCAACCATGTTAGCAGGAGATATGAATGTTTAGGAGGGTGATCAGAAAATTAGTGTTAAATTCTGGTCTGCACATAGATTAGCATGGGGCCCCTATGCTAGCGGGGCCCCCAGGGCAACTGCCCAGTGTGCCCATGCATTAAGAAGGCACTGCCTAAGCCCACATTTCAGTTGGACCCCCTAGGCCCTACTGGCTATCTCCACATGGGGTAGGGGTATCTTGAGCATGGGGTCCATGACAAAGGTGACAAAATTAATTTTCAATCAACTTTTGCACAAAGGACACCATCCATGCCTTGTTGGCTTTTACTGGAGATTGGATGCTTGCAGGAGGCTAGAAATGCAGCTCAATTCACTCTTTATGGACCTCACAAAGCATTTAGCATCCTAGGTGTTGGTTTCCAAAGCCCCTTCCCTGCCCACATGTGATTTCTTACTTCTTCTTTGTCCTTGTTGCTCAAGGTCCATTGGGGCTCACCTTATTGCCCCGACCAAGGACTTGGAGCCAACTCAGCCCTGGCCTTGAGGAGTGAACTCACCCACTTGCACACAAAGACCATATGAATTTGCTCAGGCCCACAAGCAGAGTGTCCCAAAAGTATCCAAAAGTATTATGGGAATTTCCCTACTGCTATGAGAAGAAAGATGAAAGCAAGGAAGTTTATGTAAAACAATAGTGCTGTTGTGTACACACACACACACAAACAAATGGTGAACCCTGGGTAGCAAATGAAGCTTTTATAATTTTAGGAACTTTTATCTTTTCTACAATTGGTTGGCTTAAAATACTGTATAGGGAGGAAGAGAAAACAGTGAAATGACTCATTAATTGTCTCTCCCCCTCTTTGCTGGTGTTCTGCTGAATAAGCTTTTATAAAGCAGTGTTTCAATCTCTCTCTCTCTCTGGCTTTTCTTCCCAAACAAAGATTCAGGAAGGACTCATCCCGCTCTTTCTACAAGCGCGCTGATGACTGAAAAGGCTAATCCAAGATAAACAAGTTTGGTTGCAGAAAGCACAGCAGAAGGTCTCTTTGGGTGATGTTTCCAGGTTGTGGTTCTTTCTGCATTGTCGTTTCTCTTCAAGACTTGTTCGGCGTGAGTTCTCAAATAAGGCTGCAGCATTGTGGACAGTGCGTCTCTAAGCCTCCCAATGTGAGGCCAGGGCGGACCATTGTTGGTGATCAATTTGGCCGAGCCTGAGATGTTGTTTCAGGGAGTCCTTGTATCACTTTTTTGGAGCGCCCCTCTTACACTGACCCGTGGCGAATTCACCGTAGAGTACTATTTTTGGGAGGCGACGGTCCTCCATCCTAGAAATGGCCATGTAGTGCTGAGACAAAGGGGAGTAAAATTGAACTAATTCTGCCGCAGTAAGGAAACTTCTTTTGGTATTCAGTATGACTCTGACACTTTGTAAAGCCCAGGGCTCCTTTATTAGGCAGAGATCATTGGATTTTTAAAGAAGTCTCTGTACTACTACATCTAGGGGGAAAAAATTGAGGTGTTGTATAGGTAAAACTTAGCCAATTATAGTCCAAATTAGAAGAGGAAAGAAAAAGGTTGCCTGCAGCAGGAGTAAAAAGACCAAAAAGGTCTCAGCTACAAACCTTTAGCACCCCCGTACCCCATCCCCAGTAAAAGAACTACCTGAAGCACTGGCACTGGCTATCTGAGTTGTCTTTCTCACTGAATTGATGTAAGACATAAAAGGGAAGTGAGGGGAGATTTTATTTTTAACCTGGGTTACCATTGATAACAAGGTCTCACAATCTCTAGAGGGCCCCCAGATTTCCATTGCTGAGATTGGTTTAACTTGCGTGGATTTGTGAAGAATGAATGCCATATAAAGGGGGGCACTTGGAAAGGAGTAGAAATTAATCTTTTGGCCAGTTTTTCCATACTTGAGTGATATCTTCAGATATGAAGAAACGGGTCAGTCACCCCTCTAGGAAGTTATTGCTTAGATTTAGAAATTTAATTTCTCTATAATGCATCTCTAATTATGTTTAGATTCTAATCATAACTCAGTACAATTTTAGCATGTCTTGAATTACTCTGGCTAGTTGTCTCAAGTAAACTGTGTCATGATATATTTTGAGATTAGAAGCACCCGTACCTTTTCCTTTGGTGGCTTGACATTCTAGATTGTTGTTGTTAATGAAATTAATGAAGAAGTTCTACCATAATCTAAGTTAGGAGTCTGATAACCAAATTGGAAGGGCTTAAAACAGAAAAATATATTTAGGTAATAAATATTTTGTTTAGATAAGAAACATTTTGAAGACCACAATACAAATTAAGTTTAATTTTTCCTACTAGCTATACCAATATACCAATAGTGTATACCAATAGCTATACCAATAGTGTATACCATAATACACACCATTATCGAAACATATAAAACGCTTTGGTACATTTCCATTCCCACTCTGCTGATTGGCTGCTTAGGAAACATGTGAAGAGTACGATAATTTGGCACATTAATAGATAACCTTTCTTAATCAACTATAATGGCATATGTGACACTGGGTACAGCTAGTTTCATACTGAGCCCCTCTGCTGCCACCACGCAACTGTGCATACAGACACACACACACACCACGCTATACACACACAACCCACACACACCAGGATGTGAGAGCCCCTCCACCACTGCCATGCAACCGCACATACATGCACGTCCCCCATGCTACACACACACACACACTGCTACACACGCACATACACACACACATACCATGCACACCAGGACATGAGAGCCCCTCTGCCACCACCATGCAATCACACACACACACACACACACACACACACACCATGCTACACATACACACTACACACACACACCATGCTACAACACCCAGGCTACACACACACACACATTACACACACACATACCATGTGCGCAAGAATGCAAGAGCCCCTCTGCCGCCACCATGTTTAGAAAGGATATAAACTTCCACGTTTCCACCCCCAGTGTGCTGATTGGCTGCCCAACAAAGAGCTTTGATTGGTTGGTAAGTTTCCTAAGCGGCTAGTCAGCACACTGGAAATGGCAACATACCCAAGAGCATTATATATATATATATATATATATATATATATATATATATATATATATTTCTATTTTTCAATTTAGCAAGCTTTATTATTAAGTTACTAGCTATCTGTAGTAATGTACACTGTTATCTATATATACATAAAATGCTTCAGTATGTTTCTGTTCCTACTCTGCTGACTGGCCACTTAGGAAACATGTCAAGAGTAGGATCATTTGACCCATTTATAACCTTTCAAATCAATTACAGTCGTCCCTTTACATTCGCGGGGGATAAGTTCCACAGACCCCCGCGAATGTGAAAATTCCGCAAATAATGACTGCCCTTCCCCTCCCCTGCCAAAGCGACCATGGGGCCTCCGGATGCCCCATAGTCGCTTTCCCTTGCCTTCCCCTTTCTTCCAAGGCCTTCATGGGGCCTCCGGAGGGTCTCCGAAGGCCCGTGGAGGTTTCCCAGCCCACCCCCCTCCCTTCCAAGGCCTTCACACCCTGTGAAGGCCCCGTGTTGCTGCTTTTGGGAGAGCGGGGGGCCCTCCCAAAACCGCGAATATGCAAAACCGCGAATACTAAGTTCGTGAATGTGGAGGGGCAACTGTATAATGGTGTATGTTATGCTGTGTACAGCTAGTTTCATACCAAGAGCCCCTCCACCACTGGCATGCAACCATGTGTACACCCCCCCATGCAACACGCACACACACACCATGTACACCAGGACATGAGAGCCTTCCACCAACAACATGCAACAGTGCACACACACACACACACACACACACCACATGCAGCAGGACATGAGCCTCTCCGCTGCTGCCATACAACACACACTTACACACACACACCATGCTACACACATACAGACACCATGCTACACCCCCCACGCCATACACACTCGACATGCGACAGGATGCGAGAGCCCCTCCACTGCTGCCATGCAACCGCACATGCACATACACCATGCTACAGACACATACCCCATGCTACACACAACCACATGCAGTAGGATGTGAGAACCCATCCGCCATGCAACCATGCATACACACACCACACTACACACACACATACATCACGCTACACACACACACATTCAGCAGGATGCGAGACCCCCCCCCGCCATGCAACCGCGCATACACACACACACCATGCATGTCAGGATGCAAAAGCCCCTCCACCAGTGCCATGCAATTGCACACACACGCACATACACACCATGCTACATACATACACTACACTACACACACACACCACATGTGCCAGGACAGAAGAGCCCCTCTGCCATCTCATGCAATCACACATACATACACACCACACTATACGCACACCACAACACAAGAGCCCCTCTGCCGCCATCATGCAATTGCACATACACACACACACAGCATGCTACACACACGCACGCCACACATGCCAGGAGATGAGACCCCTTTGCCACCGCCATGCCATTGCACATACACACACATTGCACTCTACACACACACACACACACCACATGCATTAGGATATCAGCCCCTCTGCCACCGCCATGCAATCACACACTCACACACACTCCACACTACATACACCACACTACACACACACACACACACACTAAACACATACACCCCATGCGCACCACAATGTGAGAGACCCTCTGCAGCTGCCATGTTTAGAAAGGACTTGAATCATAGAATCATAGAATCATAGAATTGCAGAGTTGGAAGAGACCACGAGGGCCATCCAGTCCAACCCCCCTGTCACGCAGGAAATCACAATCAAAGCATCCCCGACAGATGGCAATCCAGCCTCTGTTTAATGACCTCCAAGGAAGGAGACCCCACCACGCTCCAAGGGAGTGTGTTCCACTGCCGAACAGCTCTTACTGTCAAAAAGTTCCTCCTCATGTTGAGGTGGAATCTTTGTTCCTGGAGCTTGCACCCATTGCTCCGTGTTCCAGTCTCTGGAGCAGCAGAAAACAAGCCTGCTCCATCCTCAGCGTGACATCCCTTCAAATACTTAAACAGGGCTATCATATCGCCTCTAAACCGTCTTTTTTCCAGGCTAAACATACCCAGCTCCCTAAGTCTCTCCTCATAAGGCATTGTTTCCAGACCTTTCACCATTTTAGTTGCCCTTCTCTGGACACGCTCCAATTTGTCAATATCCTTTCTGAATTGTGGTGCCCAGAACTGGACACAGTATTCTAAGTGAGGTCTGACCAAGGCAGAATAGAGTGGCACTATTACTTCCCTTGATCTAGTCTGTTGATACAGCCCAAAATCGCATTGGCCTTTTTAGCTGCCGCATCACACTGTTGGCTCATGTTCAACTTGTGGTCTACTAGGACTCCTAGATCCCTTTCGCACGTAGTCTCATTCAGCCAGGTCTCTCCCATCCTATATTTATGCATTTCATTTTTCCGCCCTAAATGCAGTACTTTACATTTCTCCGTATTGAATTTCATTTTGTTAGCTTTGGCCCAGCTCTCCAGTCTATCCAGGTCATTCTGAATTTTGATCCTGTCCTCTAGGGTATTAGCTACTCCTCCCAATTTGGTGTCATCTGCAAATTTGATAAGTATGCCCCTAATTCCCTCATCTAAGTCATTGATAAAGATGTTGAATAGCACTGGGCCCAGGACAGAACCCTGTGGCACCCCACTGGTCATTCCACCCCCATGTGCTGATTGGCTGCCCAGCGGAGAGCTCTGATTGGTTGGTAAGTTTCCTAAGCGGCCAATCAGTACACTGAGTATGGCAACATACCCAAGAGAATCTTTATATACAGTCATCCCTTCACATTCGCGGGGATTCCATTCCGCGGACCCCCACGAATGTGAAAAACCTGCGAATAATGACTCCCCTCCCCCTCCCTCCCCAGGCCTTCGCGGGGCCTTGCTAGGCCCCACAGAGGTCTCCCCGGCCCTTCCTCCCTCCCTCCCCGGGCCTTCGCGGGGCCTTGCTAGGCCCCACGGAGGTCTCCCCGGCCCTTCCTCGCTCCCTCCCCGGGCCTTCGCGGGGCCTTGCTAGGCCCCACGGAGGTCTCCCCGGCCCTTCCTCCCTCCCTCCCCGGGCCTTCGCGGGGCCTTGCTAGGCCCCACGGAGGTCTCCCCGGCCCTTCCTCGCTCCCTCCCCGGGCCTTCGCGGGGCCTTGCTAGGCCCCACGGAGGTCTCCCCGGCCCTTCCTCCCTCCCTCCCCGGGCCTTTGCGGGGCCTTGCTAGGCCCCACGGAGGTCTCCCTGGCCCTTCCTCCCTCCCTCCCCAGGCCTTCTTGGGGCCTCCGGAGGGCCTCCGGGGGTCCCGCGAAGGCCTCGCCACCCCTTCCCAGGCCTTCGCGGGGCCTCCGGATGGCCTCCGGGGGTCCCGCGAAGGCCTCCCCAACCCTCCCCAGGCCTTTGCGTGGCCTCCGGAGGGCCTCCGGGGGTCTGGCGAAGGCCTCGCCACCCCTCCCCAGGCCTTTGCGGGGCCTCCGGAGGGCCTCTGGGGGTCCGGCGAAGGCCTCGCCACCCCTCCCCAGGCCTTCGCGGGGCCTCCGGAGGGCCTCCGGGGGTCCGGCGAAGGCCTCCCCACCCCTCCGCAAGCCTTCGCGGGGCCTCTGGAGGGCCTCCGGGGGTCCCGCGAAGGCCTCGCCACCCCTCCCCAGGCCTTCATGGGGCCTCCGGAGCGCCTCCGGTGGCCCCGTGGAGGCCTCCTCGGGCCTCCCCGCTCCCTCCAGGTCTTTCACGGGGCCTCTGGAGGCCCTGTGTCGCGGTTTTGGGGGGGCCCGGGGGGGCCTTCCCAAAACCGTGAATAACCAAAACCGCGAATGTCAAGTTCGCGAATGTGGAGGGGCAACTGTATATAGATAGTGAAAGCTGAAACACTAACCTGTACTTACAGTTCTACAATGTTGCAGAGCTTTATTAAAAATATGCATGACTAAACGTAGGTAGATTGGGATATCCACGGAATGACAGAGGGGTCCTGGTATATTACTCGATAAAAAACACAACATAGTAATGAAATGAACCAAAGAAAAGCCATTGTTGCTGAGAATGTTAAAACTGTGATAGACCTTGACTGTGTGTGAAAAGATTGTAATAACTTAGAAACTGGCAGGAGCTGCAGTTCCCAGTAGAGGAATGTATCCTTTTCTGCAACATTAGCCTAGCCTGATTTAGGAGGCGTTAGCATATGAATGGTCAATTGCCTTACTGATGTGTTAACTGAAGTTTGCTACTTAAACTGAATAAGATCATGAGACCCTCTTTCTCTAACACAGGTACAGACCTGAGTGGGTCTATAAAGTCATAACCTCCACTTATAAAGTCGTTCTTCTTTTCTTGTATCTGCCATTGACAGAGTGGGTCTCTCTTCAAAGGTAAGGAACCTCTTTGATAGCAGATGCTTTTATACAGGGATTCAGGATCCAAGGACTGCTGTTTCACCCATAGACTCCAGCTCTGGCGAATGGGACTGATACCTCAGCTCTCTCTCTGCTAACAATATTTAATAAAGTTTTATCAGGTTTACTGAGTATAATTACCCACCCACCCCCACACACACACCTGATATTTACTTTGGTAATTTTAAAATTTTACTTCAAATGTTTACCTCAGAAATAGCCTGAATTCAGGGTTTCTATCAGTTGTGGATTTTTTGTCAGTTGTGTCAATTGTCCACTTAACACCTCTCTTTGCCTTTCTCTTAACCAATTAGGCCTCCTCACAAAATACCACCACTTGGCACCTCATATATGACTGATCCACTTTCCAGATTGGTCCTGCAGTTCCAACCCTTGGGCTCCGTTTATTCACCCAGCCCTTTCCCTAGTACCTTTGGGTAGTAGGGTCTCAAGGTGACACCCCTCTGAGTACCAGTGGATTTGTTGTTCTGGTGGGTTTGCTGTGGTTAGCGTGACCAGCCCCTCCACCATACTTAATATGAACAGAGAGAGAGAGAGAGAGAGAGAGAGAGAGAAAGGTAAACAGAATCAAGTGGAAGGTTATTAATAGACAATTTATCAATTAAGCCTTGAACTACTCAAGTCAATCCCAGCTCCCAAAACCACAGGCAGTTTTCCTCAACTGCTGTCTCTACTCTAGCTCTTCCTCTTTGCAATCTTTTCCTATCTCTGTGTCAGCTTTTCCCTTTCTGCCCTCTGACAGATATAAGCCTCAGCTTTGTACCATTTCTTCCCCCAGGACCCCCTTCACAGCATTTCCTGAGTTGTGATTGGCTGCCTTCAGTCAGGCTTGTCCAGCTCCTCCTTTCACAGGCTCCCATCACAAAATCAAATAAAATAAGTGAATAAGGGACATCCTTGCAAGCCACTTGGCTGCCAAAACACTTTCATTCTGAATTTTAGGTACTGGTAATGGCATGTAAAACCCAAACAGCTTGGAACCTTGATACTTGAAGGAAAGCCTCTTCCTTCATATGCCTACCCAAGAGGTCTGAGACACCTGGGAAATTCTGCCATCCTATCAGGCTTGTTGTCTTGTTAAACTGATCATCAATACCAATTCACTACAGAGTCTGGAGTAATAAACACCTGAGGCGAAGCACAAAAACCAGTGTGTATCGAGCCATTGTACTGTCTATTCTCCTTTATGGATCTGAAACATGGGTCACCTATCGCCACCACTTACAACTCCTTGAACGCTTTCATCAGCACTGTATATGCACAATCCTAAATATACACTGGACTGACTATGTGACGAATGTTGCTGTCCTTGAGCAAGCAGGGATCACCAGCATTGAGGCCATGATATTGAGAACACTGCTGCGCTGGGCAGGGCACGTTTCTAGGATGGAGGACCATTGCCTCCCCAAAACAGTACTCTACGGGGAACTTGCCACGGGTCAGTGTAAGTGGGGCACTTCAAAAAAGCGATACAAGGACTCCTTGAAACAACAACTCAGGCTTGGCCAAATTGATCACCAACAATGGTCCGCCCTGGCCTCACATTGGGAGGCTTGGAGACGCACTGTCCACAATGCTGCAGCCTTATTTGAGAACTTATGCCGAACAAGTCTTGAAGAGAAACGACAATGCAGAAAGATTCACAACCTGGAAACATCACCCAAGGAGACCTTCTGCTGTGGGTCCTGCAACCGGACTTGTTTATCTCAGATTGGCCTTTTCAGTCATCAGCGTGCTTGCAGAAAGCACGGGAGGAGTCCTTCCTGAATCTTTGTTTGCGAAGAAAAGGCAGAGAGAAATAGCTGATCAAAAAGATTGCTTGAAACACAGGAAAGGCCTACACAGCCAAAAGCTACCAATGCTCTAAGAGCTTTTATGTTTTGTTTTGCTTTTATGGTGGTGGGGAGGGGAATGAATGTTGTTTTACAATATAACAGAAAATTACAAAATACCATAAAGGAGGAATCCAATTATAAAACAAAAGCATAGTGTAACGGTGGCGTAACATAATTTGTTATCTTTACAGTGTAAGATATACAATACATGGATCCAAGGTGAGTGTTACTTATACAATACAGGTTAATTTCCCAGCTGTTTCTCCATAATGTAGGTGCACTACTGTCTATCAAGTGTCTTTGTCTTTTCCAGAATGAGTCTGGCTTGCCATCTGTTGCTGAGGGTTCACAGACAGACAACATCCCTACAAAACTGTGCTTATCCTTGCTAATAGCAAAAAGGAGACAAGAATGTGAAGAGAATGATTGACTGGAGCAGTATTTTTCAACATCACTTTATTTATACTGATTGGTGCAAAGTCTGAATAATTTGTCACCATTACAATTTTGTACTTGTGTATATGTTCCTTAATACTTATATAAATACGTTTCCAAAATTCATATTTTTACATAATCCAAAAGAGAAAAGTTTATTTCAACTTGATGAAAGCCTTGGCCACATAAAAATACCCTCCAACCTGAATTTTTGTTTTGCTTGGTTTACTTTGCTGCAATGGATTACATTAAAGAGTGTGTGTACATAGTCAACCATTTGCCCACATCTCATGAATTATTTATAGGTCTTGATTCTATAGACCAAGGAGTCAAACAAGATTCTTAGAGCATCACCTCTTACCAAGAACTGGAGCCACTGCAAAACAGTGCCTGTTAAACCCTGTCCCCCCAGAGGGATATCTTGGTCAATGTTATCAAAAGCCATAAGACGTCCATCCGAATTACAAAACCTGATGAAGATTAAGATTGAGATAGATACATGAAGCTTCTGAAAAAAAGGAAGGCTTCATGGGGGCAGGGGGTTGTCATGACAAACAGGTGAGGAGTCTTCTGTGACATAGGAGCCACCTCCTAACATCTAACATATGGAGGGCACACTCCAGGTCAGAAGATGGGGACTGCATGAAAGTCGGAAGAACCAGAAGCTGGTTGAAGCAGAAAGCAGAAACCACCTTCAGGAGGGAAGAGATGTCTGTGGAGAGGACTACCTCATCCTTATCAAAACACAAGTAAGAGGGGGTCTGCTTTTAGCACTGCTAGTTTGCTGGCTCTATGAGCAGAGGTGTTGATAATAAAGAAGGCTGTATTTACGAGAGCAAGTGAATGTCACAGGATTCCATAGGTTTGAAGGGACGTGACATTCACCTGTAAATGACTGAGAGCCTGCATGAGGCAGTGCCCCTCGATTAAGTGGATGAAGGGAAGCATGGTTGGTGGGGCCACCACATCGTGATAAGAAGTATGCTTGCATTGTCCTCATCTTTGTGATGACCCTGGTAAGCAGAGGAAAGAGAGGTAAAGCATACAGCAGAGGGCTTTCCCATTTGAAAAAAGAGACATTTTAGTCTTGTGATGAAATAATTTTTGGAACTCATGAAGGGATTTCCACATGGCAAATAATTCAAGAATATTGATATGAAACACCTTTCTGTGTTAGTCAAGCATCCTATGAGAGTGAGGTCTCGGGTTTTAGCATACCAACCCATCATGGATGCATCTGTGGTGAGCAACACAGATGGTGCAGGGCATGCGGAGGTAATCCCTCTCATCGTATTGGAAACATTGGTCCATGAGCGCAGGGTGAAAAAAAACAAGTGAGGTATCAAGAGGAACACAGCTGGATTGTGCTGTTTTGGATCCAAGTGGTCCAGAAAACACTTTTGTAGTGGCCTCATCCACAGCTGGGTGAAGGGGACCCTCCTGACCTTTCCTTGGGCACACTAGAAAGTGCACAGTTGTAGACCACAAAACAGTCTGAGAAGATAGGTCAACAAAGAACTACTACTCAACATTTCTTAAGTACTAGAGTTGTATGATGATTAGTAACAGTTTCAGGGAGCTTGAACATTTGGTATTTATTGCCTACAGAAAGGTCAATAGGTTTACTCTTTGAAATAACTGATGTTGCTTTGGAGGTGGCAAACACAATCCATTTCTACTTCATAATTTCACAAAAAATATATGGAAGAATCACAGACACATCTTTCTCACAAATAGAACAGTGACTCCCAAACTTTGGTCCTCCAGGTGTTTTGGACTTCATGTCCCAAAAGCCCTTGGCCAACACAGGAATTCTGGGAGATGAAGTCCAAAACATCTAGAGGACTAAAGTTTGGGATTCACTGTCCTAGAACAATACATCTTTGAGACTTTAAGACATGGCCAGGATGAGGGGCTCAACCCACTCCATGAGAGGGTAATGCATTTCTCATCTCGAGAACCTCCAACCCTTGAAGCACGCCTGACAAGTCCACAGAAACAAACAGGCTGTTTTCAGTTCCCACAGCTAAGAGGAGCTCATCTGAAGTAGGGAACAAATTGGAAATAAAAAAAAATAGCTACTGCATTGGCCCCTCCACAAAAAATAAAGAGAATTTAAATTGCATCACGTATAGATCACTGGAGCCGACTGAAGCCCTGTTCACCAGCTCAGAACAATGTATTCCTTCACATGGGGTAGAGGTTGTTGTATAATTTGCACAGTCCTGCTTGTTTGAAGGTGATAGATGACTGAAGCTTTGGGAGGCCCCCCATCTGAAACAGAAAAACAAAACCCCTCATCCTGGCATTCATGTAGTTTCCCATCATCCTGGCATTCATGTATTTTCTCTCCTGTGTGGATTCTCTGGTCAATCTCTCAAGTGGCATTTCATATGCTTACAAAGAGAGGTACTCCACTTAAAGCTTTTCCCACAATCCTTGCATTTGTATGGTTCCTCCCCAGTGTGGATTCTCTGGTGAAGCACGAGGGCTTTTTTTTCTGCAAAACCTTTCCCACACTCCTGGCATTTGTATGGTTTCTCTCCTGTGTGGACTCGGTTGTGACGAAGAAGGTTTGCCTTAGAAGGAAAACATTTCCCACACTCTTGGCATTTGTATGGTTTCTCTCCTGTGTGGACTCTCTGGTGGACCACAACGGATGAATTTTGAGTAAAACATTTCCCACATTCCTGGCATTTGTATGGTTTCTCACCTGTGTGTAGTCTCAGATGACTGATAAGGTGTGGACTGCGATGAAAACACTTCCCACATTCCTGACATTTGTATGGTTTCTCTCCAGTGTGCACTCTGTGATGAAGAAGAAAGTTTGCCTTGGAAAGAAAACATTTCCCACACACTGGGCATTTATATGGTTTCTCTCCTGTGTGAAATCTATGGTGCCTAAGAAGGTTTGAATTGGAAGTAAAAGATTTCCCACATTCTTGGCATTTGTATGGTTTCTCTCCAGTGTGGACTTTCTGGTGGACCACCAGGGCTGAATTTACAGTAAAACATTTTCCACACTCCTGGCATTTGTATGGTTTCTCTCCAGTGTGGACCTTCTGGTGGACCACCAAGGCTGAATTTACAGTAAAACATTTTCCACACTCCTGGCATTTGTATGGTTTCTCTCCTGTGTGTAGTCTCAGATGACTGATAAGGTGTGGACCACGACGAAAACATTTCCCACACTCCTGGCATTTGTACGGTTTCTCTCCAGTGTGGACTCTCTGGTGTATCAAAAGGCTTCCATTTTGGGTAAAACATTTTCCACATTCCTGGCATTTGTAGGGTTTCTCTCCTGTGTGTAGTCTCAGATGACAGATAAGGTGTGAACTGCCATGAAAACATTTCCCACACTCCTGGCACTTGTATGGTTTCTCTCCTGTGTGGACTCTCTTGTGACGAAGAAGGTTTGCCTTAGAAGGAAAACATTTTCCACACTCCTGGCATTTGTATGGTTTCTCTCCAGTGTGGACAATCTTGTGACTACAAAGGTTTGACATGGAAGTAAAACATTTCCCGCACTCCTGGCATTTATATGGTTTCTCTCCTGTGTGGAGACGCTGGTGGTTTACTAGGGAAAGCCTGGAGGACAAACATTTGCCACATGTTTGGCATTTGTATGGTTTCTTTCCTGTGTGGACTCTTTGATGACTCAGAAGGTGTGAATTCTGTTTCCTGGAAAAACATTCATCAGAAATGGGGCGTTTGTAAGACTTTTCTCTGATATACCTTTCCTGTCCTGTGTGGGCTTGCTGGTGTTCAGTAAGATTCCATTTGTCCCTAAAATACTTTCCATACTGGGCACACACACTTCTTTTCCTCTGGATATCTGTTGGGAAGAAGAACAAGAAAAAGGACTGATTCGCAAGTGCGAGAGAAGAGGAATCTCAGGGACCAGGAAAGTAACTACATGAAAAGGATTCTGAAAAAAAAAAAAACAATCTTGTGGGTGTGAGAGGAAGGGGAGATACTATATCCCTTTTCTCTATTCATAGACCTTTTAGGCTCCAGAGGAAGGGCTTTTAGTCTGTGTGATATCTGAAAGATAAAGTTTCACCTCTCACAAACATTCCAATCTCCCCTTCCATCTACCTCACTCACTGCTATCCTACCTTAAAATCTTGCCCCTGGCTTGTAAATGTTACCCCACTCCTTCCATCCAGCTTACTTGAGTGGCTCACTTCTCAAACTCATACAGCTGACAAATTGAATGGCCTGGTTGAGGGGAGGCAGGGTTGGCACTTAACAGCTGAAATGCAGACAGGCGCTAATTTTGAATGCTCAAGATGGAATCACTCTATAGTCACTTGAGTTCATGTTCTGCAAACAGTATTCCTCTATTAACTAATTATGTTATCGCCCATTTGCATGGGAAAACATGCATTATATCAGAACTCACTGTATTTTCCATTGTTTTGTTATTTGCATTTCGAAGCATTTGTGCATGCTGCCTAGAAAACCCTGGATATCTGGTGCTGCTGGTGATGGAAGGATACAACAAACACAATTAATTAATTAATTAATTAATAACATTCACTACAGGTCAATGGAAACAATATCCCTGAATACATCCATCTCCTTCTTTTCAATGGTCCACTTTTCATTGATCCGCCTTTTCAACTGTTTTTAATTATAGTCAGAACTCATTAATTCAAGATGTCGTCCACTTTTTCAACTGCACGTCTAATTAATCATTTCCAGTTAGATATAATTTAAAATGGTGGAAAGAACAGAGGTGGGGTCTATCATGGGCAGACTCCACCTGTTCTGAATGCACTCCTGCCTGCCTACGAATGGCCCAAGATAACCTTGGATGCAGATAGATGGGACAGCTGGGATTGGTTCCCTCTGGAAGAGGGAATATGATTGTGTTCCTGGATTTTTGAAGTTTGGTGGGTGTTGAATAAGCAGGGGACTGAATTCAGACTGAACAAAAAGACAGTGCATTGCATGATGCTTTGAGACCAGGCACTGCTTTTTTTCAACTCACCACCTTTTAGTCAGTGTAATGCTTCAAAAGGCTAGGGAGCAAAGCATGGAAAGTTCTACGTTTTGATAAGCAATAGTTTTATAGAATGGTTAAGTCCTTAATGTAGCTGTACGTAGAGAAGTATATATACGACTTTATAACGTAAGTTGAAGGTTAATGGTTGTCCCAGGTAAGTAGAGAAATCCATGAGATTTGGTGTATATGAAGGTGTTAAAAATCCCAGATCTCATTACTGTAATTGAGTCCTGGAGAGGTCTCAATTTCACAATGTTTTCAAAGGGGGGAGGTATGTGACGAGCATAAAGATGAGCAAATGACATGAGAGCTTGAAAGGAACCAATCCTTTCAATTCTTTCATTACAGGAGACTGTAATGGGAAGGGGGTTCTGGATGCTTGAAGGCATGTATGACAGTTAGAATGTCAGTTAGTTGACTGGAGCTGAAGGCTCTGGGTCTGTTAAAAGGGAAGAAGATATGGGGACTAAGAGACACTGACTCCCAGATATAACAACAACAACAAGGTGTGTGTGTGAAAAAAACAGATCTAATGATATGTGTGGCAAAACCAGATCTAATTTCCCCTGATGATATAAAACCTGAGGAGAAAGTGAAGCGGAAGGGATTGGGAGGTCCTGCTTTCTATGTAAGCTAGGTACTTGTGGTTGAGGTACCTATTAATTATAAAGAATGGCAAGGAACTTGTAAGGTGGCAGTGTGTACAGAAATTCCAGCACCATTTCTAATTGGAAATGATCTTGCTAGAACCGTGAACCAAGGTTGGGTAACCACTAGGCAGCAGGAAAGCCAGAAACCTGATAGTGCCTCAATATTTAAACATGGCTATCATGTCCCCTCTCAACCTTCTCTTCTCCAGACTAAACATGCCCAGCTCCCTAAGCCACTCTTCATAGGGCATGGCTTCCAGACCATCCACCACCCTGGTCGCCCTACTCTGGACATGTCCCAGCTTATCAATCACCTCCCTGAATTGTGGTGCCCAGAACTGGACACGGTATTCCAGGTGAGGTCTGACCAAAGCAGAGTTCAGTGGCATTATTATTTCCCTTGATCTAGACAAAGAGATCGATCACAAATTAGCAAAGGCATATAGCGCATTTGGAAGACTTCACAAAAGAGTCTGGAGTAATAAACACCTGAGGCCAAGCACAAAAATCAGTGTGTATAGAGCCATTGTACTGTCTATTTTCCTTTATGGATCTGAAACATGGGTCACCTATCGCCACCACCTACGACTCCTCGAACGCTTTCATCAGCGCTGTTTAAGCACAATCCTAAATATACACTGGGCTGACTGTGTGACGAATGTTGCTGTCCTTGAGCAAGCAGGGATCACCAGCATTGAGGCCATGATATTGAGAACATAGCTGCGTTGGGCAGGGCACGTTTCTAGGATGGAGGACCATTGCCTCCCCAAAATAGTACTCTACAGTGAACTCGCCACGGGTCAGTGTAAGTGGGGCGCTCCAAAAAAGCGATACAAGGACTCCCTGAAACAACATCTCAGGCTTGGCTAAATTGATCACCAACAATGGTCTGCCCTGGGCTCACATCGAGAGGCATGGAGACACACTATCCACAATGCTGCAGCCTTGTTTGAGAACTCATGCCGAACAAGTCTTGAAGAGAAACGACAACGCAGAAAGAATCACAACTCAGAAACATCACCCAAGGAGACCTTCTGCTGTGCTTTCTGCAACCGGACTTGTTTATCTCAAATTGGCCTTTTTAGTCATGAGCGTGCTTGCAGAAAGTGCGGGATGAGTCCTTCCTGAATCTTCATTTGCGAAGAAAAGCCAGAGAGAGAGAGACACTATACTCCCATTAATGCAGCCTAGAATCGCATTGGCTTTTTTGGCTGCTGCATCACACTGCTGACTCATGTTCAGCTTGTGGTCCACTAAGACTCCTAGATCCTTTTTGCATGTAATGCCCTCAAGCCATGTTTCACCCAACCTATATCTATGCATTTCATTTTTACTGCCATGTGTAGCATCCTACATTTCTCCCTGTTGAAATTCATTTTGTTAATATTGGCTCAGCTTTCTAATCTATTGAGGTCATTTTGGATTCTGATACTGTCCTCTGGGGTATTAGCTACCCTTCCTAATTTGGTGTCATCTGCAAACTTGATAAACATACCCTCTATTCCTTCATCCAAGTCGCTGATAAAGATGTTGAATAGCACTGGGCCCAGGACAGAACCCTGTGGCACTGCACTACTCAGTTCTCTCCAGGATGAAGAGGAGCCATTGTGACTACCCTTTGGGTTCACCAGTCAACCAATTACAAAGCCACCTAACAGTTGCATTGTTTAGCCCATAGGTTGCTAACTTTTTTGCAAGAATATTATGGGGGACCTTGTCTGCTGGGACCTCTCCTGTTCAGGATTTCTCAAAGAGTATTGCCAGTGGTTCTGAGATTACTTCTGCCAGTTTTTAGTACCCTTGGATGTAGTTCATCTGGACCTGGAGACTTGAACTCATTTATACTGTCCAGGTATTCCTGAGCAATCTCTTTACCTATTCTATGCGGCATTTCCCCTACTACATCATCTTTATCCCTACTGCATCATCTTGATTGAAACGGGAGAGAATGGTGGTAAAAAAGTAATGCTGTACACATTAACATGTTAAAGCCGTATTTTAGATGAGAAAACCTGGTGCTTTATGCAATGTCTGAAACAAAAGATGTGGTATGTGTATATCTCATTGGGGAAGTTTAAGGAAAATGGAGAGCAAGATCAATGAAATACACATAAATCCAACACTTACCACAGAGCAAAAAGATGAGGTGCAAGTATTGCTAGAAAGGTTTAAGTGTGTTTCCTCAAATATTCCAGGTCATGTGAAAGGGGTACAGCATTTTATAAGAACTGGTAACACTAAGCCTATTTCCAATGCCCCATATCAGGTTACAAGGAATTATGCTAACAGTGGAAGAGATGCAAAGACTGGGCATAATAGTACTATCTGAAAGTCAGCGAGTTTTGCCACTCTGGTCAGAGACAAAACTAGACAAGCCCAAGGGTAATAATGAAATGATGAACTGGAATCTATTATTCTCTGAGTTTACTGTGGATTATGGAAATCATAAGGTACCAAAGAAATGGCATGCTGATAAATTCTCCAGACAAGGAGAAGGATAAAGAAAGAGTGTATAGATATGAATATATAAAGTCTCTGTTGAAAGTTTATGTATATGTAGAGTTCTGTTGATGGGATATTTGTATATTTAATGTGTCATTGGCTATTTAAGGATATAATATCATGTATATGGAACAGTAATGCATTTATGTTA
The DNA here is from genome assembly GCA_030847615.1 of Gambelia wislizenii. Lineage (NCBI taxonomy): Eukaryota > Metazoa > Chordata > Lepidosauria > Squamata > Crotaphytidae > Gambelia > Gambelia wislizenii. Next base: position 26,748,415 of record JAUMIR010000002.1, read on the forward strand.
TATGCATAAGGTGTTATATATTTGTATAGACATTGGTAATGTAAAGACTGTATAGCAAGATGTATTAGTGTGTATTCAGGTAATGTATAATGTATTCAGGTAACGTAATATATGTAATGTAAGCGATGACTTTATAAAATGGTTAAATCCTTAATGTACTTGTATGTAGAGAAGTATATATGACTTTGTAATGTAAGTTGAAGGTTAATGGTTGTCCTAGGTAAGTAGAGAAATCCATGAGATTTGGTGTATATGAGGGTGTTAAAAATCCCAGATCTCATTGCTGTAATTGAGTCCTGGAGAGGTCTCAATTTCCCAATGTTTTCAAAGGGGGGAGGTATGTGATGAGTATAAAGATGAGCGAATGAGATAAGAGCTTGAAAGGAACCAATCCATTCAATCCTTTTATTACAGGAGACTGTAATGGGAAGAGGGTTCTGGATGCTTTAAGGCATGTATGACAGTTAGAATGTCAATTAGTTGATTGGAGCTGAAGTCTCCCTATGTGAGTATATATATATATGCAGTGAAATCTGAGCTTATGTGCTTTATGAGTGAAGTTTGAATCCTGGAATACTGTATGCAGATGCTGAAAGTCTGGATGTGAAGGTTGAATGATCTAGCCTGCCCCTTCCCTTCCCCCGGGAGAGTTCCGGTCGTGGGGGGGGGCAATGGTGGTGGTGGGGAGGGAGTGATCTCTTGCCCTCTCCCTTCCCCCGAGAGAGAGCTCTGGTTGCAGGGGGGGGGCAGGAAGGGTGAGGTGTGATCTAGCCTGCCCCTACCGTCCCCGGGAGAGCTCCGTTTGCGGCGGGGGGAAGGGAGGGAGGAAGAGGGATCTAGCCTGCCCCCTCCCTTCTCTCAGTGGTGGCAATGGCGATGGGAGGCCGGCGGTGAAGGGAGAGGAGTAGTAATTCTCCCTTCTCCTTTTGCCTCTGGGATGGGCCTGGAACCAATCCCCCATGGATACGTGGATCCTCCTGTACTGTTTGGTGGCAAAAATTCTCTAAGTCAAGAATGGATGGCCTGTGGCAGGCTAGGTATGGCCCACCTATGCCCTCTTCTCAGCACACCTCCTTCCCCTCCCCTGCTCCTGGCTTCCTCACTCCATTTATGGCCAAAAAAAAAGGGGGCCAATGAAATCTCAAGAAGAGTGCACTGGCTATGCCCCTGGTTTAGGAATGGAATCATGATCCTGCAAGCCCAATTCTACTGGTCAACAAGGAGCACACGGTTTCTTTCAAATGAAAAGTGGTTATATATCAATCACACCAAACCAACAAAGTGGTTATGCTCTGTTATTTAAGTGTAGCAACTGGCACAGTCAAATTACGTGCGACAAAGCTTCCACATTTTGACAATTTCTGCATTTTGACCATATTCTGGGCCCTAACCTGTCAAATAAGCAGGAGATGGCTGTACAACACCATGGGGAAAGCAACTGTCTGATTAGACTCTAGCTTTTTTGTCTTGTTTGGGACTTTCCCAGAGGCACTTCCTAGACACAGAGAGCAGGACTAGTGAGAAGAGAACCTTTGGTAGAAAATCAGAGGGATCAGGTTTCTCTAGGAGCTTCGGGGCTGAGCTTTAATGTGGACCCTAGTTAGTGTGTGGCTTACTGCTCAGTAAAGTACTGCAAAAAGTCTCTAAGTCAAGAGTGGACAACATGTGTTTGACAGCGGCGAACAAAAAGGGCCACTGATATTTCAATAAGAGTGCACTGGATAAGCACCTTGTTGAAGACTAGAACCAATGTTCTGGAAACCCAATTCTACTAGTAAAAAAGGAGCAGAATTTCTTTTAGAGGAAAAGTGGCTTTTCTCTCAATCACCACCAAACCAACAAAGTGGTTATGTTGTATTATATAAGATGTAGCCACTGGCGCAGTCAAAGTATGCCCAAAGGACTGTGAACTCTGGCAATTTGATCAACCCTGCTGTCAAATCAATTTCTAAACCTTAGAATAGCAGTGTAAGCAATTTGTCTTTTACTCACCACCAAACCAGCAAAGTTCACAATTCATTGGCAGGCAATGACTAGTGCTCTTAAGAGATGTCAAACTGGTGGCAAACTCTTGAAGGTTGACTAGTCCTGCAGTCAAAGGAACTTTCAATCTTTAGAATGGGTGTACCGTACCCCAGAAGAGCCATCCAGGGTGGAATCTAAGTTCTGCAAATCTGGGACATGCAGCTCTGCCCTTTACTCCATTTCAGAAATGAGCTCAGAATTTGGCACTGGAAGTTTAGGAAGTGGGAGAGAGCCAGAAGGCATAATCCAAAGAAGGATGAGGCGCTTCTGTGGATTTTTCCAAAAACCTTGGCAAGCTTTGCAGGGGAACCTATTAAGTACAACCTCTTCACCCCAACATTTTTGGAGTTAGATTTCTTTTGTTCAGCAATGTTGGTGAACATCTGACCCTGGACCACAAGTTATTTTTCTAGCATGTTCTCATATCTGACTAGACTGCAGAAGTTAAGTCAAAGCTATTTTTTCTCTCTGTCCCATTTCTACTACAATAAGGAAAGGAATCTTTCTGCCTTAACTCCCTCCTCCATCACCACCTAAAGCATCACATCTTAGATTATATGCTCTGGGGGAACCAATAATTTTTGGCCCCAGTGTGTCAGGGACCAGTATCTTATTTCTTTCTGTAGGATATAACTTTTACATTTTTTCCTGGAAAATAACCAGCAGCTGACGGCTTGTGGACCTCTACAGAGTACTACTGACCTAAAAAACAATCTCATTTTGGCCCTCCAGATGTTGAGGAACTATTTTTCCCATCTTGTCTCCTCACTGGCCTGGCTGTCTAACACAGGAAGGAAATATGTGAAAACTTTTGGAGCCACAAAGGCCCCCGGCCTCCCCTCACACTAATTTCTTTTTCATACTACACAGTTACAGTTCTTACATACTACTTGTCACTGACATTACTCCATGCTGCTAATACTCTGATTATTGTTTTTGCTGTTGTTGAGTTTGCTAACAGGAACTCCCCAGTGCCAGGGAAAGATGGAGCCTCACCAAGAGAAGCCAGGATCTCACATGTCTCCTCCATGACCTCCCTGTGCAGGGCTCTCTGGTCAGGATCCAGCAGGGCCCACTCCTCCTCAGAGAAAGATACAGCCACCTCCTCAAATGTTGCAAGATCCTGGGTGAAAAAGAAGGCATTTAATGATCATAGCTGACATCAAGATTATTTCATACCAAAATCCAGAAGGCTATTTATCGTGGGTGGTCTTTCACTACAGATTTAAAAGGTTTAGCCCTACAGTGGCTCCACAGCCTTCCAGTTGGAGGACAATGGCTCCCAGCAGTTGTGGCGACTTGCCAGCTCCAGGCACGGAGGCAGCATCCCCCTAAATACCAACTGTAGGAAACAACAGCAAGAGAGAACTCGTGGGCTCCCTATAGATACCCAACTGGCCACTGCAGAAACTAGGATGCTGGATGAGAGGCGCCTTTGCTCTGTCCCAGTAGAGGCCTTCCTATGCCCCTCCCTTTGCCAGAAGCAAACAGAAGAAGAGATTTGTTCAGGCTCAGAGAGAATGGAAGAGAATATCTATGAGTTACACTTTTTTTTTAATACAAGAAATAGCCATAGAAAAATAGCCATAACTCTAGTTATGGATAAATGTAGTAAAAGGGATCCAAACCTAGATACAGTTGGCCCTCTTTACTGAAAGATTCAACCAACCAATACTTCTCTCAACTCAGCCCCCCTCCCCTGAGATGTCAGCCGGAGACAGAATCACCTAGGCTGTTCCCTTAGAGTCTTTCCAGTGATCCTTTATTTTACCTGATCTGCTTCCACTCCATCACAACGAAGAAGAGATGACTGAGTACTTATTGCCAGCATCTTTTCAGCCCCTGAGTGAGAAATGAAGCCAGAGGTTGTCTCATATCCTTTTCTCAGATATTAAGATTACAAGCATAAAAAACATTCCTAGGAAATGTAATTGTCCCCCTGAAGATGGCAGAATTTACACCCCAGCAAAATCCACAGAAATTCACTGTAAGAATGTAAGGTGTAGTGGTTACAGTGTTGAACTAAGAAACGGGACACCCAGATTCCAGTTCTCACTGAGCTATGAAACTCACCTGGGTACCTTGGACAACTCATTCTCCTTCACCCTGTTCCAACAGGTTATTGTTACAAGGATAATATTTACATAGAAAGCCATGAGGAGAGCTAGGATAGATGTACAAATAGGAAACAAACACTACCTCACTGAGTTAACCCTTACCCTGCAAGGATGCACCTCTGTTCCCATCATGCATCACCTCCCTCCACTGCAGACTTGTCCACGTGTCCAAGGGAGCCTTCTCTGCCAGTGCAAAATCAGACTCAACTTCCACAGAGAGATTTCTGACCTGAAAGAGCAGTAAGGATTCAAGACATGGAATGAGAAGAAGGGGCAAAAAGGGAATGACAGGAAAAACCTCAGTGGGGATGTTGGGAAATGGGTGGTGGTGGTATGGAATTGCCATCTCAGAAGATTTCAAGACAAAGATGGACAAGCAGTAGAGCCATCAGTTCTTCAAACCAAGGGTGGCTGCTTTGGCCATTTGAACTCTTTCTGCCTTTTAATATTTTAAAAGGAATTGTTTTAAATGATTTTTTAAAAAGTACGACATGCATTTATCAGTACATCACCTTGAGTGGAGTGAGGGATGACAGAAAAATGTTTCAAACTTTTAAAAATAATCTATTTATTTCCTTTTATTTTAACCTCTTAGAGCAAGGGTGAACAATGGCTGGGGGGGCAGATACTCCAGATGAACCCTCTCCCCCAAGACAGCACTCTGCAACTGTAACCACCACATTGCTCAGTTTGATGGTGTGGTAGTAGCACAAAAAGTGAAGAATTTCCTTTGAAAACTAAGCATACAGGGAGTAGGCAACATGTTTTAAAAGAAAAGAGTGATTTCAAGTGTCTGTTGGGGCCTGAATTCCCCTTCAAGACAAGGTGAATGCTTATCACGTCTCTTGCTTTCAAAAGCAACTCAGGAAGCACTAAATTTCAGAAGAAGGGCAACACCATCAGCAGTGGCTACAGGAGCAGCAGGAGTTAAGAGCCAGATAAAAGGGCCCCAAGAGCCGTATTCAGCCACCATTGCCTTAGAGCCACCAGGATGACAGATTTAGGTCAGGCTATCTGACAGACCGTATCTCCCCACATGGGTCTGCACAGACTCTATGATCTGGATATGGAGAGGGCCACCTGCACAGGTATGGTTGGTGGAAACATGAGGGAGGGCCTTCTCAGTGGCTGCCCTTAGACTTTGGAACTCCCTCTCTAGGGAAGCTAGCATGGACCCCTCTTGCTGTCCTTCGTTTGGAAAATAATGACTTTTTAAAAATAAAATTGAAGTCTTTTAACAAAAGGGTCTAAGTGCTGAATTGTTTTAAACAGTACTGAATGAATTTCTAAAATCTTTTAAAGTGTATGTTTAAATATGGTTAATAACTTAATTTTGTTTTCATATTGACATTTATATGTTTTTATTATAATCTTTTTCATGTTTAAATCACCTTCAGTCTCAATCTTGAAGAAAAAGGCAGGAAGTAAATAAAATGAATAAAAAAACTGTGCTCTTACCTGCAAGTCTTCCTCCTGCTGGCTCAGGAGGAAGCCTTCTGCCAAGGCCACCGCCTGGGAACACGTTTCCGCTCCACATTCCCTGACCCAGCTCTCCATCTCCGGAGGCAGGACGGTCAGGAACTGATCCAGGATCACAAGGTCCAGGATCTGATTCTTTGTATGCTGTTCTGGCTTTAGCCACTGACGGCAGAGATAGTGGAGTCTGTTGCAAACCTCTTGGGGCACCTTGGACTCCTGGTAACAAAACTGCGTGAAGGGCTGGTGCTGTGGATCTGAGCTGACAATGTCCTCCCCCAAGATCTGGGAACACATTTCCGCTCCACATTCTCTTGCCCAACTCTCCATCTCCAGAGGCAGGATAGTCAGGAACTGATCCAGGACCACCAGATCCAGGATCTGATTTTTTGTATGCTGTTCTGGATTTAGCCACTGATGGCAGAGCCGATGCAGTTGGCTGCAGACCTCTCGGGGCCCCTTGGACTCCTGGTAACAGAACTTTCTGAAGTGCTGGCGCTGTTGATCAGAGCTGACAATGTCCTCCCCTAAGATCTCTGGCACAGTTCTTTCCCAGAATTTCTCACTCCCCTCACTCTTGGGGGCATCAGAGCCTCTTCCTGCATCAGGGCCAGCTGAGTCTTCTCCTTCCATCTTTGATCTGTACAATGGGGCAAAGGATCGCCTCCCTTTTCTCTGTCATAGCAAAGAATTATAAATGATTAACAATTGTTATAGTTTGGTGGGGCAAGAGAGAAGAAACATGGAGACTTAAGGTAAGGACCAGGTCTGTTCCCTCAAGGAAAAGCAGATGATAAGATTCAAACTGGAGATTAGGGCAGGTTCATTCACCCGGAAGCCAGATACCAACCCTTTTCCTTTCCTTCACAGGCAGAATAGGCCTCATTCTCCTGCTCCCCCAACTGGTCTGTCTCTAACCATTCCTCCCTCCAACTTTCCCTCTCTGGGCTTTCCACTGAGCTATGTCCATCTTCATTCTCAAAGCTTCCACCATATTAAACTATAGGGGAAAGAAGAAGTGTGAAAGAGTCAAACTAACTAGAAGGTCTTATCCCAGGATGACAAGCAGTAGGCAGGAAAGCAAATGAGAACTAGATTCTCAGCCAGGTTCCTTAAGAGCAACAAACTGAAATCTTTCATTTACTTCACAGTTAGAAGATGCAGGATCCTCTACCCTACCCCTTCCTGGCAAGGTCTGTCTCTAACCATTCCCCACCTCCACCACAACACGGAGCCATCCCATCACTTTTCCTCATCCAAAGCCCATACTGACTCCACATGATTTCTGAAATTGCTGCCACATTCTGTAGTAGTCTTTTGGGTTCCTGGAACCAAACCCCAGCGAATATGAAGGGACAACTGTAATACTTTCACTCTGTTCAACTAATCTTCATTTATAAATACTATGGCTGTTTAAAATTTGACACATCTATTCATAAAGCCGTTGCAAGGGAGAGGCAATTGGTGGGATGTTTGTGGGGGGGGGATATTGAATATAGGATGGAGGTTGACAGTGGGTCTGGGTAGTTGTAGAAGGGTTGGGGAAAGTAGATGAGAGTGGTGTGTGGAGCGGAGTGGAGGAGTGAGGATTAGGGTTAAGAGAGTCTGTCAGTCATGTTTTGGATTTCATGAGTGGGGTTGAAGAGTAGGAATATATTAAGGTATTGGTCAGTTTTGCCATTCTTAATATTGCTTCATAAAGTATTGTTATTATGTATCATATGCTTTTGGCCTCTGGGAAGGCTATATATACTAAGATTGGGTCCAGACACGGTGTCTATGGCGGCAGCAGAGAGAGTAGGTGTCCAGTGGGGACAGAAATTCCATGATATCCCGCACGGGACCCTTGAGAGCAACTAGTAGGACCCCATTTCTGCTGGCCACAGCAAGGGGAGAGACTGAGGATTTCATTAGTGGGCTTGAAGAATCGAAGTATATTAAGGTATCAGTCTGTTGTGTTATGTTTCACATCCCTTCATAAAGCGTTGTTGTGTGGCAGAGGTGGGGCGAAGGACAGCTCTCCCTCTTGCTGGGAGGAGGGAGAGTTGGGGGCGCCTCCTTCCCATAGGTTGGCAGCGGAGATTTAAACAAAGCTTTTCCATCTTAAAGCCTCGCCATCCGTGGGGGGAAGAGGGGCGGGGGCCTCCCCCCTGAATGGGACCCTCGAAGAGAGAAACTCCGAGGCCTCCCTCCCTCCAGACCCGCGGCTGGAAGGCCCTCTTGGCCCCCCAGAGCCCCCTCCAGCTTCCCCTCCGGACAGACACCCTCGGGTGAGCCCCGGCCCTTCCCGCCCCCCACCGGCGCCCCCTCCCGGCCCCTCTCTTACCCGCTTCTCCCCCTCTGCTGAGAGGCCTCCCGGGCAACCCAGCGCTTCGCCGCCGCCTCGCCCCCTCCAGAAGCTCTCGCAGGGGGGTTTCCCACGAGCCCCTTTCAATGGTGCACTCCCTTTGTTCTTCCACTTCCCGTCAGGTGACTGAAGCCGCGCCAGGCTCCTGGCAACCCCACTCCCTCCGCCCCCGGCTGAGATTCTGAGATTTCAAATAGCCTCGTCTTTCACTCCCATCTTTAGGGGTTAAACGTCCTGCGAAATCCAGGCGTTAAATTTACTGCGAAATTTCATAGTATTCATCTCTGACTCTTGAGCCTTCTTTTTCTCTTAATTCTTGTTCATTTTACTCTTGTTCTTTCTCTGTTCTTATAATTTCTCTATTATTTCATAACTTTTTTATTTTTATTTCATATTTTTTAATTCTTTCTCACTGGAGTTCTTTTTGTTTTCTCCCAACCTCAAGCCTACCCAGTTCCATTCTTTATTTTCCATATTTCCAGTCAAATGGGCTTAGTAGTGGTTGTCTATAGTCCTCTCACTCACTGGACTTACATTTTTAGGAGCCATAAGATCCATATTTCCTTATGTTTACCAAGAATTTTACCTCAGGAGATAATTTTGTTGTGATACAAGTCATTTCCTTTCACTTTATTTATGCTGGTTTCCCTATTACTTTGGTGTATGTGTTTCTTTCGCTTTTACTTTACCTCAGGTGTTTACCTCAGAAATCACCTCACTTGAGTTCAGGGTTTCTGTCAGGTGTGGATTTTCTGTCAGTTGTGCCAAGTGTCCACTCAAGACCTCCCTTGGGCTTTCTCTTGACCAAATAGGTCTCCTTGCAATATCCCACCTCTTCGCACCAAATATATGTGATGGATCCCCTTTCCAGGTTGGCTCTGCATTTCCAACCCTTGGGTCCTTTCACTCACCCAGCCCTTTCCCCTCACCGAATCCCTTCCTGGGTTGGGTACTGGGGCCTTAGGGTAACAGCCCTCCATGTGGGCCTGCGGATGTGTTGTAGTGATGGGTTTGCTGCAGTTAGCATGACCACCCTTCCACCAAAATTAATATGACCAGACAGAGACAGTGGTAAAAATGAACAAGTGGAAGTTTATTAAGGGATAATTAATTTATTAAGCCTTGAACTACTCAGTCAATCCCAGCTCCCAAAACAGCAGAAGTCTCCCCCTCCTTTAATTGACTGCCCTGCATCTACTGTAGCTCTTCTCTGGCTCTCTGCAATCTGTTCCTATCTCTGTGTCAGCTTTTTCCTTTCTGCCCACTGACAGAGACAAGCCTCAGCTTTGTACCATTTCTTCCCCCAGGACCCCCTTCACAGCATTTCCTGAGCTGGGATTGGCTGCCTTCAGCCAGGCCTGCCCCGCTCCTCCCTTCACAGACTCCCACCACAAATCCAAATCAAATAGGGGAATAAGGGACATCCTTGCAAGCCGCTTGGCTGCCAACACATTTCCATTCTGAATTTTAGGTACATTAGTATGGTGTGTAAAACCTGAAACAGCTTGGCACCTTGATACTTGAAAAGATCCTCTTCCTTCATATGCCTATCCGAGAGGTTGGAGGTCTGCTGTAGGCATCCTTCTTGTCCCATCAGTCAGGGCAACATGCTGTCGGAGATGGGAAAGGGCCTGCTCTGCTGTGGCACCCCAGTCATGGACTACACTCTCCTTTGAGGCCTAATTGGGACCTACATTGCTATCTTTTGGGTGCCAAATGAAAACATGGTTGTTTAGGAAAGACTTTGGGGCCCAACTGGTTTTATACAGATCCACACATGCATGGGTCTGAATTGTTTTAAAATATTCCAACTAGTTATCATTGGTCTTCTTTGAACTTTTTAAATTACTATGTTTTTCACTTTTCAAAATCAATGCACTGTTTACATTGTTTTAAATTGGTCATGTTGATTTTATTGTATGCCATCCTGAGATCATTAGATAGCAGAATATAAATGTTTTAATTAAAAAAAATAGTTCCTTGTAGGATTAGCAGTAATGCCCTGGAATGTTAGACCCTTTTTGGGAAGGATGGAAACTAGCTCAGTTAAGAGACAGTCTCTGTGAGCAGTTTGCAGAAAAATGGACCCAATATTTTGCACTTCCCTCCAAGGATTCATCCAGACTGATTAAAAAGACCAAAAAGTCCCAAATATTCATCTTCTTTCTTTCTGATTTTATTTTGGAGATCCAGAAATGGTTTGTTCTCCAGGAATATTTTCTGTCAGTTCCTGGTACAATCAGAGCCCTGGTACAATCAGAGCCTGTCCTGGTTGGTTTATTTTAACCCAGTATAAAATCGGAAAGAACAGGAACAAAAAGGACAGGTTGCTTACCTGTAACCATAGATCTTCGAGTGGTCTTCTGTGAATTCACACAGTTGGGTTATTCCTGCACCTGCGCAGAGCATACGGAACCTTCTGGTATTGCTAGGCAGAATGTGCATTGATACATTTTTGGCGATAACTCCGCCCTCACTAACGGTCCCTTAAAAGTCGCTCCTGCCTAATTCCCCTCAGTTCCTTGAATGACGCCGCAATCAGCTGCATCAGGAACATTAAGTGCATATGCAGTAGCAGGACATAGAGGGGAGGATGGGCAGGTCTGTGTGAATTCATAGAAGACCACTCAAAGATCTATGGTTACAGGTAAGCAACCTGTCCATCTTCTTTGTGGTCTCTGTGAATCACACAGCTGGGTAGGCTGGCAAGCTTCCCCACTGGAGGAGGGTATGTCCTGTACATCAGTAGTCGAGGACCACCTCACAATCAACTAAGAAAGGGATTTTTTGACAGCACATTCTTTAAACATTAAGCAATTCAGTATGAATTGATAGTCAATAGTTCAGCCATGCAATATACTCACTTATTGGATGGAGGACAGAAGCACTGCCCTCCCAAACGCAGCCTCTTTCCTAGAACGAGTGTCCCGTCTGTAGTGTGAAATGAATGTCAATGGTGAAGACCAGGTCGCAGCACGACAGACATCCTCTAGGGGGCACCCCAGAGAGGAATGCAGTCGAAGTGGAGACAGCTCTCGTAGAGTGTCCACGAACCCGTGGAGGCAGAGGCTTCTTGGCCAGTTCATAGCAGAGAGCGATGGTCGACATCACCCACTTTGAGAGACGCTGCAACGAGATCGGTGCACCTCGCTTCGAGTCAGCATAGGAGACGAAGAGCTGAGGTGATTGTCGGAATGGAGCAGTCCATTGTATGTAGAATCCAAGTGACCTCTGCACATCCATGGAATGGAGGGTACGCTTGAATTCGTCCTTCGGGTCCTGCATCAGGACAGGCAGGATGATGGGTTGGTTAAGGTGGAAACTAGAGACCACCTTGGGAAGAAAGGAAATGTCCAGGCTCAACACCACCTTATGCTTGTGGAAGCAGGTATATGGAGGGTCCTCCCGTAAGGCACACAGTTCTCCAGCTCGATGAGTAGAGGTGATTGCAACTAGGAAAGCAGTCGTCCAAGTCAGCAGCCTGAGGTTGGTAGAGGCCATGGGTTCGAAGGGCCGTCTCACCAATTGGGAGGATGAGTTCGAGGCTCCAGGTCGGAGTGGGATCGAGCACTGGAGGATGGAGGTTGACATATACCTTCAGGAACTTCTTCAACATCGGGTCCTGGAAGGGAGATGGTTGACCCCGAGCTTGGAATTCGACAGAGATAGCTGCCAGATAGCCTCTGAGAGATGAAACAGAGAGCCCTGCTTCCAACAAGTGGAGGAGGAATTGGAGGATCGTTGGTACTGAGCAAGATTGAGAGTCCGCTCCCTGGTCTACTAGGAACTTTTTGAAATGGTTCCACTTGTACAGGTAGGCTTTTCCAGTGGAGGGCTTCCTAGCAGCATCAATAATTGTCTGGACCTCTCGAGGCAGAAGGGAAGGAGAGGCGGCGTGAGACGGTCGCGGGCTCACGGTCGGATCCTCCAAGCCGTCAGGGAAAGCGTGTCGAGGTCAGGATGCCTGACCTTCCCTTGTTGAATGGTGAGCAGATTGGCTCGGTCCGGAAGGTGGAGGAAGCACCGTCTGGACAGAAGCAGCAGCGGTGCGAACCATGGTTGCCAGGGCCACCACGGAGTGATGAGGATCGCTTCTGACCGGTCCCGACGTAATTTGGCGATGACACTCGTCCCCCCTGGATTCCACGTGTCGTGTCCTGGAGCAGAACTGGTCGCACTGTCTGTTCTGAGTGGTTGTGAAGAGGTCTATCAGCGGAGTCCCCCATCAATGGAAGAGGTCTGCCACCACATGTCGGTGGAGCATTCACTCATGGACACTGGAGTTGGAACGGCTCAGTCTGTCTGCAAGAGTATTCTCCTCCCCAGGGAGATGTATGGATTGAAGAAGGATGTTCCTTTCGATGCACCAGTCCCAGACCTGAAGAGTGAGCTGGAGGAGTTGAGGGGATCCGGTGCCTCCTTGCTTATTCAGGTAATACATCACTGAAGTGTTGTCTGTGAGGAGAAGTACCGTCCTGCCTTGAACCAACACCTCGAAGGCTCGAAGGGCGTTCTGAACCGCAAGGAGCTCCAAAACGTTGATGTGCAGCTCCCGTTCTTCGGTACACCAAGAACTCTGGATCTCGTGGCACCCTAGATGGGATCCCCAACCCTGAAGTGATGCATTAGTTGTGAGGGAGACATCTGGTTAAGGAGGGTTGAAAGGATGGCCGGAGAGAACATTGGTTGGTACCAACCACCAATCCAGGGAACGGTGGACTGAACGGGGCATCATTAGGAATGTCCTGGGGGGGGGCCTTTAGATGGTCGAAGACTGCCAGGAACCAGTGTTGAAGTGGTCTGAACCGAAGTCTGGTCAGGCAAGTGGCTGACGTAGTGGCTGCCATGTGTCTCAGGAGGACTTGGATGGCTTGCGCTCGAATCCGTCCGGACCGCCGGCACTCGAGAATCAGGGATTGAAGGGTGTCGAACCGGTCCTTGGGAAGGTACACTGCTGCCGAGATCGAATCCAGATGAGCTCCTATGAATTGGATCAACTGCATAGGGTTCAGCTGCAATTTCTCCATGTTGACAACAAGTCCCAGGGTGTGCAAAACATTTAAGGTGAAGGCAATGTCCCTCTCGAGCTGGTGCCTGGAATCTGCCACAATCAGCCAATCGTCTATGTATGGGAAGACTATTACCCCTTGCTGTTGTAGGAAGGCCGCCACCGCCGCAATACATTTCGTGAACACCCTCAGGGCCGTGGAGAGTCTGACGCGGAACTGGTAGGCTTCGTCCCCGATCTGGAATGCTAGAAACCTCCTGTGGGAAGGGTGGATCCCGATGTGGAAGTAGGCATCCTTGAGATCTATGGATGCAAACCAGTCACCTTGTTGAAGGAGAGGGAGGATGGTAGCAAGGGTGATCATCCAGAACCTCTTCGGGGTGATGTACCAGTTCACTCCCCTGAGGTTGAGGATGGGACGGAGGCCTCCATCCTTCTTCGCAACAAGGAAATATCTGGAGAAGAAGCACCGGTGATGATGGTCGGTGTTCACGGGTTCGATGGCCCCTTTTTGAAGCAACGTCTGAACCTCCTCGATGAGGGGAGGGGAGGGCAGCATGGAACGGACCCGACCTGTAGGAGGCAGTTCATCAAATTTGATCCAGTAGCTGTGTTGTACAATCTGAAGTACCCAGCGGTCCGATGTTATCGAGGACCAGGCGTCCTGGAACGACGACAGGCGGTCTCCAAACAGGGGGGTCTAAAAGAAAAGGTAAACATAAGAATGAGGACAGGACAATTCAGAACCTCCTCCTGCCTTATCCTTAGATTTTTGTTTGGATGGTAGGCGGTATCAGGAGGTGGATCCTTGGCTCCTCACTGATGAGGCAGAAGACATCGGCTGCTGAAACCTAGAGCGCCTGGATGACTGAGGCGTGTTGCCTCACCTAAAAGACTGGCTGTAGGAGGAGGCAGGCCAGGTTGAACGGTGCCTGGGATGATAAGCAGAAGATGAGGACGATGGCATATCGTACTTCTGTGCGGTGGTCCTCATCTTCTGCATGAACTCTAGTTTTTCATCTGTTGACCAACTGAAGAAGCCAGAGCTGTCAAAAGGCATGTCCTCAATGGTCGCAGTGGCTTGTGTAGAGAGTCCAGACGACCAAAGCCAAGCATGTCGCTGCAGGGCGATGGAGCCTGCCACTGTTTTGGCCGCACAGTCAGCGACATGCCTTGCCGAGTTCATTTACTGCCCTGCCAGCAATTGGGCCTCTGCCTGGATAGCCTCAGCGAGTCGCCATCTCTCACCTGGCAGGTCTTGTATAAGGGGCAGCATCCTCTCCCATAACACCTGCTGGTAGGCACCCATACACGCCGAGTAACTAGCAATTTGGAAGCTGAGCCCAGCAGCCAAATAGAGTTTCTTTCCAATGATGTCCAACTTCCTTCCTTCAGGGCCAGAAGGAGTGGACTGTGTCCGATGCTGCCTCCTAGGCTGCTCTGCTTCCACGACAACCGAGTTGGGTCTCAGGTGTTCCTGTAGCCACTCGATGCCATCTCCAGCCACTCGGTATAACCGGTCAATCCTCTTTGAAGTTGAAGGGATTGAAGATGGATTCTCCCATGAACTCTGTCAACTTCAGGAGAGACAGGAGGACCAGAATGTGGGCAGCCGGGGGAGCCTTCGATTTGATCTGTTGGTATATGGGATCGACCGGCTCGGATTCTTTCTCAGTGACCTTGAGCTCCAAGGTGTGTGACATGTGCACCACCTGCTCCGTAAAGGAGTGGACATCATCCGTTGGTGAAGAAGAGTGTTTGTCCGGCAGTTCCAGCTGAGGGGATGGCAGATAAGTGAGATACTCTTCAGAGGATTCAGAGGAGATTGATGAATCTGATGATGGAGATGAATTGCGGCGGCGGCCTTGCAGGGATGATGTGTGAGGCGGCGGAGTAGGAGGCAGTGGAGGTAGTGGACGGAACAGTGACACCTGGCAGCCCGTGTCCTTCACCATTGGTTTTGATGGTTCCTTGGTGAGAAGGGAGCCCTTGTCCAGCCCGTGAAAGGAGACGGGGTGGAGACAGTGTCAAGGCATGATGGGTCACTGCCTCAATAGTCAGCTGGAACACACGTTCTCCAGCAATGTCAGCGCTTGACAGCAAGGCCAGCGGCGTAGTGAAGACACACCTGGCCAGGTCATAGGCTCCATACGCCAGTTCATCCTCTTGGATCCTAGAGGTGGATGGCTGGGGCTCATTATCAGGACCTCTAGTAGCAGTAGAGGAGTCCCAAAGCAGCTCCGATCGGGAGACGAGCAGGGTAGGTGAGGGGCCACGAGCCCGTGGCGAGACCTCTGCTTCCTCAGCAGACCCCACTTCAACTTCTACGATCTCCAAGGAGGGAGTCAGAGTGACAGCCCTGGAATGGGGTTGCTCGGTACCAACGTCTCAGTCCCGAGGCGAAGGCTGAGGCTGTGGTACAGAAGGAACAGACTGCTGTACTGGTGCAGTAGGAGTTGGCGTAACAGACAAAGTGGCCTCTCGAGCCCGTGTCGGTTCCTTTGGCCTCTCCTCAGTGTGGGTGAGCTTTGCCTTCTTCTTCTTAGGGGCTTTGCCCTTGGAAGACACAGAAGACTCCCAGTCCCGACCACCATCCCTCGAACCCAATCACTCCCAAGGATTATCCTTGGATCCGACAGCCAATGAATCTGAGGAAGCTCCGTCCCCAGCTTGGGCCGGCCTGGTGGCATGCTTGTGTGAATGGAGCACAGCCTTTGGGTCGGATGCCACCGAATTGCGCCGAGAAGGGCTACGGGAGCGGCGGCGCTTAGCCTGAGGAGACTTCAACAAGGGGAATCATCCCCGCTGTTGTGGTGATGTCCCTTGTCCCATGATGGGGGTTGAGGAGGCAGATGGGATCAAGGCCTTTTTGTAGAGAAAAGACTTGAGGCAGGAAGAGAGGCGTTTCCGTGCCTGTAGCATGAAGGCCTTGCAGTGCACACATGCATCCACATTATGAGATTCACCCAAGCAGATCAGGCAGCGAGAGTAACCATCAGAGCTGGGTAATTTCGCCTGGCAGATGATGCACCGTTTGAAGCTGGTTTTAGTGGCCATAACAGACACTAGATCAAGTCGTAGTCAGAAACAGTCCGGGTCAAGCCAAAGATCAGAGATCAGAACCAAAGCCAAAGGGGCACAAAAATCGTCAGAGATCCGAGTCAAGCCAAGAAAATCACAGTACAACCAGGAGTCAGAGGGGGGAGAAGAGATCGTTATCAAAAAACCAAGTCAAAACCAAAAGCGAAAGTGAGTACAACTAGCAAGCGAAGGTTTCTTCGAGCTGCTAACGCGGCGGAAAAGAAAGGAACTGAGGAGAATTAGGTGGGAGGAAATTTTAAGGGACCATTAGTGAGGGCGGAGTTACCGCCAAAAATGTATCAATGCACATTCTGCCTAGCGATACCAGAAGGTTCCGTATGGTCTGCGCAGGCACAGGAATAACCCAACTGTGTGATTCACAGAGACCACGAAGAAGATCTGGGACTTGTCCATCAGTCTGGATGCACCTAGAGACTAACTTCAGTAAAACACAAGGCAAACAGGCAGCATTCAAGATACAGAATTCAAAAGTTGACCAGTAGCATTAAGTGCACCTTCTGAACATATATTCGGGTTCTCTTATTCTTGACTAAGAAAGTGTTTCATAGTGTGGAAGAGCTCAAGTAGAGCTGTGATTTACCAATTTTGGAAGAAGAAAGAGAGGAAGGAGGAACCCTGTGGAACCACAGACCCCTGGGAAATTCTGGCATCACATGGGGCTGGTTGTCTTGTTAAATTGATCATCAATACCAATTCATTACTATCTACATCTGAGGAAAGAGATCACTAGAAACACAGGAAAGGCCTATATTGCTGAAAGCTGCCATTGCTCTAAGAGCTTTTCTGCTTGTGTGTGTTTTTTGTGGTGAGGGGAGGGGACTGAATTTTGTTTTACAATATAACACAAAATTACAAAATAACATAAAGGAGGAATCCAGTTATAAAACAAAAATAGTGCAACATTGGTGTATGTAATTTATACTCTTTACAGTATAAAGATATACATGAATCTAAGATGAGGGTTAATTTTACCATACAGGTTGGTAACTTCCTGGCCGTTTCTCTATAAAGTCGTGTGCACTGATGTCTGTCAAGTGTCTTTGTCTTTCCGGAATGAGAGTCTGGCTTGCCATCTGTTGCTGAGTGTTTGCAGACAGATGTCTCTGTAAAACTGTGTTTATCCTTGCTAATAGCAAAAAGGAGGCAAGGATGTGAAGAGAATGATTGACTGGAGCAGTATTTTCTAACATCACTCTATTTATATTGATTGACTCTAAGTCTATATAATTCGTCACCATTACAGTTTTGTACTTGCATATACTGTATATTCATTAGTACGTTTGAAATTCATATTTTTACATATTCCCAAACAAAAAAAATCATTCCAACATGAAGAAAGCCTTGGCCATATCAAAACACAAAATAAAACAGAACAAAACCTCTCCAACCGTTGTGTGTGTGTGTGTTGGTTGTTTCACTTTATTCCATTGGAGTACATTAAAGAGTCTGTGTATATGGGAATGGTATTAAGAAAACTGAGAGAAATTGGGTATAGGACAATTGGCGATATGGTGGAGAATTTAGGGAAAAGGATAGAGATAAATGAAATATTGGAGCTGATGGGTAATCAATATTGGCTTCAATTAGATGGTATATTTAAGACTCTACAGGAAATAATTGCTATAAAAGATTTTCAAAATCCATTAGAAGAAATACTGAAGGAGAGACAGGAAGGTAAAAAAAGGTTAGGCAGTAGGACCTATAAGATGTTATTAGACAGTCAATCTAATCCTATAGAAGGCCTATCAGGAATATGGGAAAAGGATATGAAGACTAATAAGAAAGAAATCCAACAATGGCTACAAGAAATTAAAAGTATTAAAAATAATGTTAGAAAATTACAGATGAAAATAACAGGAAGGTGGTACAGAACACCATATCAGTTAGGATATATTAATAAAAATGTCTCACCTGTTTGTTGGTATGGGTGTGGGAACAAAGGAAACTGCATTCATTTGTGGTGGTAATGTTATGAAGTACAAAGATTTTGGAAGGAAACAGAACAAGGAATGAATAAATAATAGGAAAAAATTAATTAAATAAAGAACTATTACTAGCAATAGATTTTCCTTGGTTTTTTTCTGGGCTGTGAGGCTGTGTTCTGGAAGAGTTTGCTTCTGAAGATGCCAGCCACAGATGCAGGCTAAACATCAGAAGCAAACTCTTCCAGAACATGGCGTCACAGCCTGGAAGAAACCTAAGGAAAATCTATGGATGCCGGCCGTGAAAGCCTTCGACTTCACATATTACTAGCAATGTTAGGATTATGGATTACAGCAGGAGGAGAAATATCTAGCTAAACAATTAATTATC
The DNA here is from genome assembly GCA_030847615.1 of Gambelia wislizenii. Classification (NCBI taxonomy): domain Eukaryota; kingdom Metazoa; phylum Chordata; class Lepidosauria; order Squamata; family Crotaphytidae; genus Gambelia; species Gambelia wislizenii. The sequence continues at coordinate 26,766,803 of JAUMIR010000002.1, forward strand.
ACAGCACAGGCAGTGATTGCATATGGCTAGAAAGATAAAGAAAAGTGGAATTGTGATAGATGGAAACAATATATATAGTGTATATATGTTGTTTGGTTTTATTATGGAAAAAAGGAGGGTTTATTTTGGCCAAATGAAAGAAGAGGTTTGGTTTAGTAACTGGAGAATAATGACTGAGTTTGTTGAAGGGAGGAAGGGGTATGCAAATGTTAAGGAAACAGCTAAAATGATCTTCCACATTGGAGAAAAAGGAAGTTGATATGAACATAATTCCTGGGATGGCGGGAGGGTTTGGGGAGGGGTTATATATAAAAAACAACGGTAATTTTATGTATGTATATGAGAGATTAGTTAATAATTGTGTATAATTTTGAGATATGAAATGTATAGTTAGCTGAAATACAAGGTAATACAGTTGTCCCTCTGTATCCGCAGATTTGGTAGCCACAGATTTAAGTATTCACGGCTTTAAAATATTCTTAAAAAAATAATAATCCAAAAGCAAACCTTGATTTTGTCATCTTATATAAGGGACACCATTTTGCTTTGCCACTGCATATGATGGGACTTGAGTATTCATGGATATTGGTATCCACAGGGGGTCATGGAACCAAACCCCAGCAAATATGAAGGGACAGCTGTATATTGTATTAATAAACTCATATAATAATTTTTAAAAAGAGTCTGTGTATATGGTCCACCATTTGCCCACATCTCATGAGTCATTTATACGTCTTGACTCTGCAGACCAAGAAGTCAAACAAGAATCCTCCAGCATCACCTCTTACCAAGGACTAGAGCCACTGCAAAACAGTGCCTATAAACCCTGTCCCCCAAAAGACTATCTTGGTCAATGGTATCGAAATTTGCGAAAAGTCTAGCCGAATTACAAGTCCAGATGAAGATTAAGATTGAGATAGATATGTGAAGATTCTAAAACAAAGAAGGCTTCACAGGGGGTGTGGGGGTGCTTCTCATAGGTGACAAACAGACAAGGAGTCTTCTGAAACGGTTTTGTTCAAGTGACAAGCCACCTTCTAACATCTGTAGGACACACTCCAGAACAGAAGATGGGGACTGCTTGAAAGTTGGAAGAAACGGGCTGGTTGAGACACAAGCAGTAAACACCTCCGGGAGGGAAGAGATGTCTGTGGAGAGGACTACCTTGTCCTTGTCAAAACATAAGTAAGAAGAAGTTCACCCTTAGCACTGCTAGTTCGCTGGCTCTGTGAACACAGGTGATGACAATGAAGAAAGCGATATTCATGAGAGCAGGTGGAGGTCACAGGATTCTATGGGTTTGAAGGGGCATGACATTAGCCTGAAAAGGATTGAGAGCCAGGTGAGCTGAGGGGACTGGGTGGCTTGAGCGGAGGTTCTGCTCAAGTACACCCACCTAACACCACAAATGTGGGGGGAACACCCAAACAGAGGATCAAATCAAGGAAGGATTGATCCCAGTGGGGCCTGAGATCTCTCAGACAGATCTTCAGGACCCATCGAGGTTTCGGTGGAGAATGAAGAACTGACGGGCGAGACTAGGCAGCCACTGTGATGTTAAGGTGATTTTTAGATCTAAACCCTCTCTGTCTCACTGGTTTTGAAGCGATCGGACTTTTATAAATCATAAGTTTAAGACAAAGTTCCGTTGCTACTGGGCTTTATGGGATGGAAGGAAGATCTCTTCAGGAAGCTCAGATCCATTCAATAATAATAAGAGTAGAAAACAACTACTGCCTTTGATATCTGAGACGGACGAGAGCAAAAGAAACTGACTCAACAAAGAAACAGTGAAACAGTAGCATGGTGAGTGGAAACATAATTGCCAGATAAGCTCTGGAGGGTGAAAAGAGCGGCTAAAAACTGATATAGGACTGTGTTAATATTGTGGAATTATTAATCCAAAAGGATTAAGGGGAGAGAGAGACTGAAGAAGCCAACTTCATTTCCCACTATCCACTACGAGACACTTTGGGGAGCAGCAACAAGAATGTGGGGGGGGGGTTTGACCGGAGTCTATCTGATTGGAACCTATCTGGGAAATATAATTCCAGATAATTTTGGATTTAGCCCAAGAAGAGGGCAGAAGATGTGGAATACAGGGAATTCCAAAGTAAAGGACACAGTAAAACAGTAAAAAATAGATTGGGTGACCTGCTTCAACATAGAAAACTCTGTCAAAACTTTTAACTGAACTGTCTGATATATTTAATTGTTCTCTCAAATGAATTTATCTGGATTAGACCCGCTAAGTGGATTGAAGAGGAGATGAGAGCAAAAGGAGCACACTAAGGAGAAGAAAGAAGATGGAAGAAGATAGCAGACAGACCTGGAAATGGAGTGACCTTAAATTTATTCTACTTGGGGAAAACTAGCTGAATTGGGGGGGGAGGAGGAAAGGGATCTAACAGAATGGAGAATTAGCAAGACAGGGCTGGTCATTATTAGATACACTCTTATTGAAACAGTATGAGGATCGAAGACAGAATTAGCAGTAGCATCCTTAATTAACTTATATTACAATTTTAGGATAAGCAAACAGCAATATTGTAACATTGTGAAAGAGAGTGAAAGGGAGAAGGGAGGGGGTTAGAAGAGTACTTGAGAGAAGGGAGACGATGGACATGGTGGATAAGAACTAGCAGAGAAGGCATTTTCAAGGCCACAGAAAGGGGGGAGGAAAAAAGGAGAGAGACATACACAATAATGAGGCAGGAAGCAGTGAACTTTTGTTTACTTTGACAATTAAAGGGACAGTGGACTTACGATTAGACTTCAAACTGGTGAGATAAACACATCATATAGCGGCACCCAGTGGTCAAACTAAGAACGATCAGACACTCTCCCTCCATGCTTTCCCTCTCCTTTCCTTCCCCCCCTTTTTTCTTTTCCTTTTTTATAACGATGGTAGCTACTGACTAATGATAAAGATACACTAATTGATGTAGATACTTGGCTGGATGAAATAAATACGAATTGGTGTTGTTAAGGAGGTAACCTTAATAACAGATACTGTATAGTGACAATTTAATGAAATGGGCTTTAAACAGAAGGAAGTACAGTGATTATAGCAATACAGACTAATCAAATTATAGAGGAAGAACAGATTCAAAGAAGGTTGCTCAAGAAGAATCCATGGAATACATTTAATATATATGAATACACACACACACACACACACACACATATATATGAATTAATTGGAATTAACTGGATTTTTAGAAATAATATAATCTGGATCTAAGTAACTTAAATAAAATTTATACTAATTTTTATAGAAAGATAACTTAGTCTAAGGTGGTAAGATTAAGTGCACTCAAGGTGTGAATAGCGAACTGTGAACAATTAAGATTTGTATAAGAGAAGATATCTTTAAAGAGGAAATTTAAAGATATATATATGTGTGTATGTATTAGATATACATTTCTGCATCTGCTAGAAAATGAATATGCTGACCCAGCTTAATTAATGTGCTAATTAATTGTATCACGAATCGTAGATTAGCTTGTTAAAACAGAAGAATTATTAGACTGTACAGCTGGTATCTTCACATTTTGTATTTTGGATATAAGCAATAAGACATCAGCAGGAAATAACAAAATTATAAGGAATCAATAAACATATATACAGTGCACAGAGGTATATACAGAGGTATATACAAAATATACCAGATCAAGAACAACACTGGAAAAGGTGCAAAGACTGTATTATAGATAAGTGAAACTGTAAAATAAAATAGGATACGAAAATGGCAGCCAGCACAAGAGCCAAAACGGGTGGTTCTCAAATGCAGGTTCAAACAATAACTGCAAAAAGAGGATAATTTGAGAATCCATCTAAACAAGATATCAGACTGCAAATACTTGAAGAATTAAAACTTTTTAAGAAAGAGATCCGGGAAGATTTTAAAATATTTAAGACAGAAATCAGGACAGACATTGAGAAGATAAACAGCAAGCTGGACAATTTGAAAGTAGAGATGAAAGAGTTAAAACAAAATGTGGAGGATGTTAAAGACAGAACAAAGAAACTGGAAGAACAAGCTGTACTAACCTCAACAGAACAGGAAAAAGAGAAAAACTAAACCTTGCTACAAGAGATAAGATACAGAGACAGATGCCTTAAACTATGAGGAATTCCAGAGACGACAAGAGAAGATCTATGGGGGAAAATAATACATAACTTAGAAAAATTTATAGATATTGAAAAAGAAAACCTGGAACAGATGACAGACAAACTATTTCGGTCTAACTCAGCGGTAGCAAAAGAAAGAAAGCTGCCTAGAGACGTAATAATGGTATTCACGCAAACCAGAATAAGAGAAAGAATAATTCAAGCAAGCTACAATGACAAACTGAAGATAGACGGGAAAGACATTCAGATCTTCAAAGATATCCCAAATGAAATCTTAAAGAAAAAAGAGGACTATAGAATGTTAACCCAAAAACTCAATAAACTAAATATATCTTACAGATGGGAACCTATTGAAGGACTAACTTTTTTTTACAAACAAAAAAGACAAAAAATAAATACAATCGAAAAAGCACAGGTATTTGTTAAACAAGTAGACGAAGAAGAAAAAAAGAGAGGCCAAAGTAAAGTTTAAGAAGAAGAGGTACGGAAGGGAAAAAAACACAGAAAGATTACACAGATTATAAGGAGGATAGACAGACTGAGCAGGAAGAACGGTTCCAGCAAGATCTGCAAGAAAATCAGGAAGTTGAAAAGGAGGAAGACAAAGAAGGGCCCTCAATGGAAGAAGAGCAAATGGAAAATGAAGAGGAATTAGAACATTTACAAGAAAGAGGCGAATTGGCGATAGAGTGAAAATGGCGACAACAATCAGATCATGGAATGTCAAGGGAATAAATGAACCAAAAAAAGAAATCAAATTTTTGATCTATTAGAAAGAAGCAAAACAGAAATTATCTGTTTGCAAGAAACTAAAATTCAAGAAAAAGATATTAAATTAATGCACAGAACTAAACTTGGGCAAGAATTCTTTTCAGCCTCTAAAAAAAGAAAAAAAGGTGGCAATATATGTGAGTAATAAATACACAGCTACAGAGATTATGATGACAAAGAAGGCCACTACCTCGGAGTTGAAATAAACATGATTAACACAAAAATAGTGCTAATCGCAATATATGCCCCAATTGAGAAGAAACCACAATTTTATAAAAAAATATATCAAGAACTGGGAAAATTAGACAAAAATAACATAATAATAATTGGAGATTTTAACAGTGCTCTGAAAGCGTGAAGGGACAGATCAACACCACCATCAAAAAAAATCATGGTGAACTACCAAACATTTGTCAGAATATACTAAAAGATTTCAATTTAATAGACGTATGGTCGGCAAAATGCGAAGAAACAGGTTTTACATTTTACTCTGAAACTCACAAGTCCATGTCAAGGATTGACATGTTTTGGATTTCTGCTGAACTACAAACCAGGATCAAAGAAATGGAAATTATTGCATGAATCATTTCAGACCATAACCCTATAGAGATCCAATTAAGAGGCATTAGAAAAGAATATATATGGAGATTAAAGGAAAATATGCTGAAAGAGGAAGACTTTGTAAAAAGAATTTTAAAAGAAATACAAGACTACTTTACAAATAATGAAGGAAAGGATACACCACATAAAACGACATGGGACGCTTTTAAAGCAACTATAAGAGGGGGGGTTTTACTTAGAGGTGTCGAAATCAAGAAAGCCAAACAGGAGAAGGATCAAAAATTATCACAAGAATTAAAAGAGAAAAAATCGATCTTAAGGAAAAATCCCCAAAATACTAAAAATACAAATGGAAATAAAACTGCTGCAATACAAACTTCAAGCAGACTTAATGGAAGCAATTGGGAAAAATTTAAAAAGATTAAAGCAAAGATACTTTGAAAAAGCCAATAAAGCGGGCAGATGGCTTGCACATCAATTGAAGAAAGATTCGGAAAAAAAGCAAATTACAGTGAAAGACAGTGGGGGAAGGTTTACCACACAGGAAGAAATAAAAAATGCAAAGTCTTGTATGCAAAACCAGAAGCAAAGTGTGATGTGGAGGAAATGGAAAAATATATAAAAGAAAATACACAAATAAAAGTAACAAATGAAATGAAAGAACAACTAAACCAGCCTATTAGCAATGAAGAAATCAAGCACGCCATCAACCAATTGAAAACAGGAAAAGCTCCAGGATTAGATGGTTTAACAGCCGAATTTTACAAAAGATTCCAAGAAGACTTGATACAACCATTGCAACGAATGCTGAACAAAACTACGAATGAAGGTTTACCAAACTCTTGGCAGTCTGCAAATATAATTTTGATTCCAAAAGAAGGGAAAGAAAAAAATATGGCAAATTATAGACCTATATCCCTGCTTAACGTCCATTATAAAATTTTTACTACAATCTTGACAAATAGATTGAATTCAGTAATCAGGGATATAGTGCATGAAGATCAAACTGGATTTATAAAAGGTAGATATATGTCCAATAACATAAGAACTATGATCAATGCCTTAGAATTCTACGAAAGAGCTAATGAAAAGAAGGCAGCCTTTATATTTATTGATGCAGAGAAGGCGTTCGATAATGTAAACTGGGTGTTCATATTGAAAACACTAGAAGAGCTAAATTTGGGAGATAAATTCATTCAAAATATTAGAGCGATCTATACAACTCAGAAAGCCCAATTGATAGTAAATGGCGAAATAATGGAACCCTTCGACATTCACAAAGGAATGCGCCAAGGCTGCCCATTATCACCATTGCTTTTTACTTTGGCATTGGAAAATTTAAATAATAAGATAAGAAAGGAAAATGAAATTGCGGGCCTAAAGATAAAGAGACAAGAATACAAAATAAAAGTGTTCGCCGATGACCTTATAATAATATTAGAAGAACCTCTAGAGAATATCAGGAAACTGTTGAAGATAATTAAAGATTTCGGTGAGTTAGAAGGATTCGGACTAAATAAATAAAAAACGACAAGAATTACAAAAAAATCTATATGAAAAAGAGGATGAAAAATTGAAGGAAAAATCTAGCTGTAAAATTGAAAAGAAAGTGAAATATTTAGGTATATGGTTAGTGAAATATTTAGGTATATGGTTGAGTAAAAGAAATATACATCTCTACGAAAACAACTATAAGAAACTATGGAACACAATCAAAACAGATTTAGGAAAATGGAGCAAAGTGAATTTATCACTGCTTGGAAAAATCAATTCAATTAAGATGAACATCCTTCCGAAATGCCTCTTTTTATTTTAAAATTTACCGATAATTCAAAATGACAAAACATTACAGACCTGAACATTTGAATTTAATAAATTTATTTGGGGAGGAAGGAAAACCAGAATTAAATGGTCAACTTTAACAGCGAATAAGAACGCAGGAGGTGCTTCCTTACCCAATTTGAAATTATACTATACGGCATGTGGAATCAGCTGGCTATCAGAATGGATTAAATTGAGTAATGAAAGAATCTTGACAATAGAAGGATATGCCTTAAGGTTCGGCTGGCACGCGTACATAGGCTATGGGAAATCTCGGATTCATAAAGATTTTAATAATCACATAATTTGATGATCGTTGCTGAGAATCTGGAATAAGATTAAAAGACAATTCTATGTAAAATTACCACTTTGGTTATCCCCACATGAAGCCCTATTGGGGAGATGGGAAAACCTGAACAATTGGATAAGATATAAAGATTTGATAGATCAAGAGGCATGGGAAAAGGGAGATGGTATAAAATTGCAATCAAAAGAAGAGCTGGAAGAGGCAGGAATGTCAATGAATTGGTTTAGATATTTACAAATTCAAAACAAATTTCATGAAGACAAAAAAATATACGATTTCGATATAGTAGAGAATGAAATGGATAAAATAATATGGGGAAAGGAAACTAAGAAAATCAAAGCTGTATACAAACTACTATTAGAGAGAGAATTAGAGAGTGAAAGAGTAATGGAAACAATGGACAAGTGGGCGCAAGATCTTGGTGAACAGAGGAATGGGAGAAGGTGTGGAAATAAACTAATAAATTTACAGCGTGCTTATCTTTAAAAGAAAATCTGCTAAAAATGGTAAACAGGTGGTATCTAACACCATCGTGAATCGATAAAACATATAAGACCAAAGAGAATAAATGCTGATGTTGCGGAAAAGACATTGGTACCATGTATCACATGTGGTGGGGATGCCCAATAATTCAAAATTCTGGACAAGAGTACACAAGACCATACAAAAGATATATTATACACAATACGCCATGGACCCAAAACTCTGTTAAATATGACAATGATCTTGGAAAGAAAATTTGCTCAGGAACATTGGAGAACAATGCAGCGAGATTGAAAATAGCTGCCAATTGGAAGAAAAAAGAAACCCCTACTGTTGATGACTGGTTGATCAAGCTTCAGGAAATGCAAGAAAGCAACAGATTAACCCATATCATCAAGAAAAGATCTCAAAAACGGAAAAGGAATGGACGCCAATTCGACAATATTGGGCGAAAAGATGGAATATTAAAACAAATTCATAGATAGCAGATTAAAAGGACAGTAGAAAAGGAAGACTAGCTAAAGGAACAGTTTCTATCTCTCTGGCTTTTCTTCGCAAACGAAGATTCAGGAAGGACTCATCCCGCGCTTTCTGCAAGCGCGCTGATGACTAAAAAGGCCAATTCGAGATAAAAGTCCGGTTGCAGAAAGCACAGCAGAAGGTCTCCTTGGGTGATGTTTTTGGGTTGTGATTCTTTCTGCGTTGTCGTTTCTCTTCAAGACTTGTTCGGCGTGAGTTCTCAAATAAGGCTGCAGCATTGTGGATAGTGCGTCTCCATGCCTCCCAATGTGAGGCCAGGGCGGACCATTGTTGGTGATCAATGTGGCCGAGCCTGAGATGTTGTTTCAGGGAGTCTTTGTATCCCTTTTTTGGAGCGCCTCTCTTGCGCTGACCCGTGGCGAGTTCACCGTAGAGTAGTATTTTTGGGAGGCGATGGTCCTCCATCCTAGAAACGTGCCCTGCCCAGCGCAGCAGTGTCCTCAATATCATGGCCTCAATGCTGGTGATCCCTGCTTGCTCAAGGACAGCAACATTCGTCACATAGTCCAGTGTATATTTAAGATTGTGCTTAAACAGCGCTGATGAAAGCGCTCGAGGAGTCGTAGGTGGTGGCGATAGGTGACCCATGTTTCAGATCCATAAAGGAGAATAGACAGTACAATGGCTCTATACACACTGATTTTTGTGCTTTGCCCCAGATGTTTGTTGCTTCAGACTCTTTTCTGAAGTCTTCCAAATGCACTATATGCCTTTGCTAATCTGTGATCGATCTCTTTGTCAATCTTGGCATCTGAGGAGATGATGCTTCCCAGGTAGGTGAACTGCTGAACGGACTTAAGCACAGAGTTGCCGACGGCAATGGGGGGATGGTGGTGTTCGTCGTGTGGTGCAGGCTAGTAAAGAACTTCCGTTTTCCTCAGGTTGACTTCCAGCCCGAACAGCTCTGCAGCTGTTGCAAAGCAGGATGTTAGGCGCTGCAGAGCTGCTTCTGTGTGGGCAACAAGGGCAGCAGCATCGGCGAAGAGCGCTCACAGACTAGATAATTTAGAGTCTTAGTGTGAGCCCTCAGACGGCTTAGGTTAAACAAGCTACCATCAGTACGGTAACGTATATAGACGCCGTCGTCTTCTTCAAGCCCTGCCATAGCCCTTTGAAGCATCGTGCTAAAGAAGATTGTAAATAAAGTTGGCGCAAGAACACAACCTTGCTTCACTCCATTAGTTATTAGAAAGGGCTCTGAAAGAGCATCACCATATCTGACTTGACCGCGCTGGCCCTCGTGTAGCAAGATAATCATGTAGCAAGATAATCAAAAGGAACAGTAAGAATAACAATTAAGATGGAGCTGAAGTTTAGAAGAAAAACTTTAATATAACCTAAACATTTTGATACAGGGCCAACTGCAGAACAATGTTGGGTTTAGCAGTATTGTAAAGGTATAGATACAGGAATGATAACTAATCGAGACGACTAATAAGAGATCGAAAGGAGGCGTGTGGTGGTGGTGGGGGACTACTTGCTGCGGGGTACAGAAGCAATGGTTTGTGGGCCTGACAAGATGACTCAGAAGGTGTGTTGTCTCTCTGGGGCAAAGATCCGTGATGTGACGACGTGATGTGCTGACAAGACTTGTCAAGCCTACGGATCATTACCCCTTCCTTTGGTCCATGTGGGAACCAATGATACTGGAAGGCACAGTTTCCCAAGGTCAGAAGAGATGATGAGGCCCTGGGGAGGAAGCTGAAAGAAATGGACGCACAGGTTGTCATCTCGTCTCTTCTGCCAGTTGAAGGGCATGGTCCAGAAGGGGAGAGGAAAATAGCCAATGTAAACAACTGGCTCCGTAGATGGTGTCACCGAGAACAATTTGGATTCTTGGATCATGGAGTGTGCTTCCATGAGGGGGGACTTCTGGCAAGAGATGGGGTGCATCTTACGACAGTTGCAAGAAACATTTTTGCCAACAGTCTCAAGAATTTGATCAGGAGGGCTTTAAACTGAGTCATATGGGGGAGGGAGACAGTATTCTGGAAGGCAAAAGGGCTGGAGAAAATAGTCAAACTGTCATAGAGGGAACAAGACAAACAGCGCAAGGACCCAACAGTGGAGGCAAAAAAACTTGCACAGGGAGCAAGTAAAGGGAACACATGGTCTTAGATGTCTCTACACTAATGGGAAATAAGCAAAATGAACTTGAACTCCTTGCACTACAAAACAAATATGATATAATAGGCATTACTGAAACCTGGTGGGATGAGTCTCATGACTGGAATGTAGGAATAGAGGGGTATAACCTTTATAAGAGAAACAGGCCAAACAGGAAAGGAGGAGAAATAGCATTATATGTCAGGGATATTTACACCAGCGAAGAGATCCATGACATCAATATTGGAAGCCAGGTGGAGAGCATCTGGATAAAAATTAAAGGGGAGGGAAACAACAGGGATGTTATTGTGGGACTCTACTACAGACCCCCAAGTCAGACCGAGGAATTGGATGATGTCTTTCTAGAACAGATGAACACACATGCAGAAAGGAGAGATGTAGTAGTGATGGGTGACTTCAACTATCCTGATATTTGCTGGCAATCTAACTCAACCAAAACTTCAATGTCTAGCAAATTCCTTACTTGCCTGGAAGACAATTTCAAGGTCCAAAAGGTGGAAGAGGCAACAAGGGGGTCAGCTATTTTAGATCTGATCCTAACCAACAGAGATGACCTGGTTAATGGGGTGCAAGTGGTGGGATCCTTAGGTGAGAGTGATCATGTTCTCCTGGAGTTTGTTATACAATGGAAAGGAGAAGCCAGGCACAGTCAGACACGCATTCTTGACTTTAGGATAGCTGATTTCAATAAACTCAGGGAAATACTGGGGGTGATCCCATGGTCAGGAATACTAAAAGAGAAGAGACCTCAAGACGGATGGGACTTTCTCAAAAGGGAGATACTGACGGCACAATTTCAAACAGTACCATTGAGGAAGAAAAATGGGAGGTGTCTCAAGAAACCAGGATGGATGACTAAAGAACTTTCTACGGAGCTAAGTTTTAAACGGAACATGTATAGGAAATGGAAAAAGGGGGAAATCACCAAAGAAGAATTCAAACAGATAGCAAACACGTGTAGGAGTAAAGTCAGAAAAGCTAAAGCGCAGAATGAGCTCAGGCTTGCTAGGGAGGTTAAGAACAATAAAAAGGGTTTTTTGGGTATGTCCGCAGCAAAAGGAGGAAGAAGGAAATGATAGGGCCACTACGTGGAGAAGATGGCAAAATGCTACCAGGGGACAGAGGGAAGGCAGAATTACTCAACACCTTCTTTGCCTCAGTGTTTTCAGAAAAGGAAAAGGGGGACCAACCTGAGGAGAATGGAACAAAGGACACAATAGGGGAAATCCAGCTCAGAATAAGCAAAGAGGTTGTACAGGAATACCTTCTTAATCTAAATGAATTTAAATCTCCAGGACCAGATGAACTACATCCAAGAGTATTAAAAGAGCTGGCAAATGTGATCTCAGAGCCATTGGCAATAATCTTTGAGAATTCCTGGAGAACAGGGCAAGTCCCGGCAGACTGGAGGAGGGCAAATGTTGTGCCCATCTTCAAAAAGGGGAAAAATGAGGATCCCAACAATTATCGTCCAGTTAGTCTGACATCAATACCAGGGAAGATTCTAGAGCAGATCATTAAACAGAGAGTCTGTGAACATTTAGAAGGCAATGCCATAATCACAAAAAGTCAGCATGGGTTTCAGAGAAACAAGTCATGCCAGACTAATCTGATCTCTTTTTTTTGATAAAGTCACCAGCTTGGTAGATGAAGGGAACGCTGTGGACATTGCATACCTTGATTTCAGTAAGGCCTTTGACAAGGTTCCCTATGACATTCTTGCAAACAAGGTTGTAAAATGTGGGCTAGACAAGTTAACTGTTCAATGGATTTGTAATTGGTTGTCCGGCCGAACCCAAAGGGTGCTCAGCAGTGGCTCCTCTTCCTCTTGGAAAGATGTGACCAGTGGGGTGCCACAGGGTTCTGTCTTGGGCCCAGTGCTATTCAACATCTTTATCAATGACTTGGATGAGGGAATTAGGGGCACTTATCAAATTTGCAGATGACACCAAATTAGGAGGAGTAGCCAATACCCTAGAGGACAGGATCAAAATTCAGAATGACCTGGATAGACTGGAGAGCTGGGCCAAAGCTAACAAAATGAAATTCAAAACGGAGAAATGTAAAATACTGCACTTAGGGCGGAAAAATTAAATGCATAGATATAGGATGGGAGAGACCTGGCTGAACGAGACTACGTGCGAAAGGGATCTAGGAGTCCTAGTAGACCACAAGTTGAACATGAGTCAACAGTGTGATGCAGCTGCTAAAAAGGCCAATGTGATCTTGGGATGTATCAATATAAGTATAGTATCTAGATCAAGGGAAATAATAGTGCCGCTCTATTCTGCTTTGGTCAGACCTCACCTAGAATACTCTGCCCAGTTCTGGGCACCACAATTCAAAAAGGGTATTTACAAATTGGAGCATGTCCAGAGAAGGGAAACTAAAATGGTGAACGGTCTGGAAACGATGCCTTATGAGGAGAGACTTAGGGAGCTGGGTATGTTTAGCCTGGAAAAAAGACGGTTAAGAGGCGATATGATAGCCCTGTTTAAGTATTTGAAGGGATGTCACGCTGAGGATGGAGCAGGCTTGTTTTCTGCTGCTCCAGAGACTGGAACACGGAGCAATGGATGCAAGCTCCAGGAACAGAGATTCCACCTCAACATTAGGAGGAACTTTTTGACAGTCAGAGCTGTTCGGCAGTGGAACGCGCTCCCTCGGAGCATGGTGGGGTCTCCTTCCTTCGAGGTCTTTAAACAGAGACTGGATTGCCATCTGCCGGGGATGCTTTGATCAAGATTGCCTGCGTGGCAGGCAGTTGGACTGGATGGCCCTCGTGGTCTCTTCCAACTCTGCAATTCTATGATTCTATGAAAGAAAATATCCCAAACAGGACGAGAACAGGGGAAGTCAACAGGAAAGAGAGGGATTAAGAAAGGAAAGTAAGTATGAGGGTGAGTGTAGGTGTAAGGATGGAATGTGGAAGACGAAGGAGAATGTAAGGAAAGAAATGGAAGAGGTGTTGGAAGAAAGATAGAAGAAAGGATGAAAAGATGAAAGAAAATAGAGAGTAAGATTTAGGTATGATTACGATATATATGTATATGTTTGATGTGTATGGTAAAATGAATGCAGATTATTGTCGAATTTCGTGATTATATCTGTTGATAAATGAGAGATGTACACTAAAAATAATTTTTTTTAAAAAAAGGATTAAGAGCCTGCATGAGGCAGCACCTCTATATTAGGTAAATGGGAGAATATGTAGTAGCCCTTTAAAAAATTACATTTGGGTGCACCGACCAAAAGAGGGCACCTTGCAGCTTAGAGTGAGCAGAGATGGCCACCGGATAGATCCTCAAGAAAGAGTGTTAGAGATCTTTAGCTCATCGAGATATAAAGTAGCAAATGATGTCTTTGAGGGAGAAGCTACCTGGAGCAACACCCTCGCTTCAGAGAAAAAGGAGAATGCTGCATTGGTTACTTATTGTGAAGGTGCATTCTGGTGTTGTTGAGAGGAGGAATCCATTATGACACTTGGGTTACTCCCATCATAAGTGTCATAGGAGTGTTTCATTTACTGCGGGCACCAGACCTTACTTCTCTGATCATAGAATCATAGAATTGTAGAGTTGGAAGACTATCCCATATGAAAAGAAACACAACTTAATCTTGTGATGAAACAATTTTTGGAACACAAGAAGGGATTTCCACATGGCAAATAATTCAAGGACATTGATATGAAATTAATTGTGTGGATTGGTCCAGCGTCCTGTGACTTGGGTGTGTGTGTATCTAGGGTTTTGGCACACCATCATGGATGCATCTGTGATGAGCAGCATAGATAGTGCAGGGCATGAGAAGGCAATTGGAAACATCAGTCCATGAGCTCAGGGTGAAAAAAAAAGAGCAAGGTACCAAGAGGAACACATCTGGATTATACTGTTTCAGATCCAAGTGGTCCAGGAACTACTTTTGCAGTGGCCTCATCCAGAGCTGGGTGAAGGGACCCTTCTGACCTGTCCTTGGTCACAACAGAACATACATGGTTGTAGGTCACAATATTGTCTGAGAAGTAAACCTAGGGAATTACTGGGAGTGATCCCATGGTCAGTAATCCTAAAGGAGAAGGAAGTTTATGAGTTTCTTAAAAGTGAGATATTGAAGACACAACTTTAAACACTTCAATGAGGAAAAATGAGAAGTGTCTAAAAAAACCTGGATGGATGTCTAAAGAACTCTTAACTGGGTTAAGACTTAAAAGGGACATGTACAAGAAATAGAAAAAGGGGAAATCACCAAAGAATCATTCAAATAGCCAGCTCATATAGGGAGAAAGTCTGAAAAGCTTGCATTGTCCTCCTCATCTTTGTGATGACTCTAGTGAGGGGAGGAAAGAGAGGAAAAGCATAAAGCAGAGGTCTATCCCATGTGAAAAGAAAGACATTTTAGCCTTGTGATACACCAATTTTTGGAACTCATGAAAAGATTTCCACATGGCATATAATTTGAGGACATTGAAATTACTTTTCTGCGTTGGTCCACATCCTATGACAGTGAGGTCTAGGGTTTTGGTACACCAACCCATCATGGCCACATCCATGTGACAAGCAGCACAAATGGCACAGGGCATGCAAAGGTAATCCCTCTTGTTGTGTTGGAAACATTAGTCCATGAGCACAGGGTGAAAAAAAAAACGAGTGAGGTACCAAGAGGAACATAATTGGACTGTGCTGTTTCATATCAAAGTGGTCCAGAAACCACTTTTGTAGTGGCCTCATCCAGAGCTGAATGAAGGGGACCCTTCTGACCTTTCCTTGGGCACACTAGAACGTACACAGGTGTAGGTCACAATACAGTCTGAGAAGAAAGGTCAACAACGAACTACTTACTACTCAAAATGTCTCAAGTACAGCAGTTCCAGGGAGCTTGAACGTTTGGTATTTATTGCCTACAGAAAGGCTGATAGGTTTATTCTTTGAAATAACTGAAGTTACTTTGGTGGCTGCAGACACAGTCCATTTCAACTCCATAGTGCCAGGAAAAAAATATGAACAGTGATTCCCAAACTTTGGTCCTCCAGTTGTTTTGGACTTCATCTCCCAGAAGCTCTTGGCCAACACTCAGGAATTCTGGGAGATGAAGTCCAAAACATGTGGAGGACCAAAGTTTTGGAATCACTGCCCTAGGAAAACACATATCTGGGACTCTCACACAAGGCCAGGATGGGTGGCTCCACCCACTCTGTGAGTGGCAATGCATTTCTTGTCTTGAAAACCTCCAACCTTTGGAGCACATCTGACAAGTCCACAGAAACAGGCTGTCCTCAGCCTCTGCAGCAAAAAGGAGAAACAAAACCCTTTCCACGATCCTAGCATTCGTGTAGTTTCTCTCCTGTATGGATTCTCTGGTTAATCTCTCATGTGGGATGTCAGATATCTGCAAAGGGAGTAACTCCGCTTAAAGCTTTACCCACAATCTTGGCATTTGTATGCTTCCTATCCAGTGTAGATTCACTGGTGGACCACAAGGGCCCTATTTTCAGGAAAACCTTTCCCACACTCCTAGCATATGTATTGTTCCTCTCCTGTGTGGACTCTATTGTGACGAAGAAGGTTTCCCTTGGAAGGAAAACATTTTCCACAGTCCTGGCATTTGTATGGTTTCTCTCCAGTGTGGATTCTTCTGTGGACTACAAGGTTTGAATTTGCAGTAAAACATTTTCCACACTCCTGGCATTTGTATGGTTTCTCTCCTGTGTGTAGTTTCAGATGTCTGATAAGGTGTGGATTGAGACGAAAACATTTCCCACATTGCTGGCATTTATATGGTTTTTCTCCAGTGTGGACTCTCTTGTGACGAAAAAGGTTTCCCTTGGAAGGAAAACATTTTCCACAGTCCTGGCATTTGTATGGTTTCTCTCCAGTGTGGAGTCTCTGGTGGACCACTAAGGCTGAATTTACAGTAAAATATTTCCCACACTCCTGGCATTTGTATGGTTTTTCTCCTGTGTGGATTCTCTGGTGGACCACCAGGGCTGAATTTACAGTAAAACATTTTCCACACTCTTGGCATTTGTATGGTTTCTCTCCCGTGTGTTGTTTGAGATGAGTAATAAGGTGTGAACTGCGATGAAAACATTTTTCACATTCCTGGCATTTGTATGGTTCCTCTCCTGTGTGGACTCGGTTGTGATGAAGGAGGTTTGCCTTGGAAAGAAAACATTTCCCACACTCTTGGCATCTGTATGGTTTCTCTCCAGTATGGACTCTCTGGTGGAGCACAAGGGTTGAATTTACAGTAAAACCTTTTCCACACTGTTGGCATTTGTATGGCTTCTCATCTGTGTGTAGTCTCAGATGACTGACAAGGTGTGATCTGCAACGAAAACATTTCTCACACTGATGGCACTTGTATGGTTTCTCTCCAGTGTGGATTCTCTGGTGGATCAAAAGGTCTCCCTTTTGTGTAAAACATTTCCCACACTCCTGGCATTTGTATGGTTTCTCTCCAGTGTGGATTTTCTGGTGGCGCACAAGGCCTGAATTTACAGCATAACATTTTCCACACTTCTGACATTTGTATGGGTTCTCTCCTGTATGTAATCTCAGATGACTGGTAAGTTGTGAACTGTGATGAAAACCTTTTCCACACTCCTGGCATTTGTACTGTTTCTCTCCTGTGTGGACTCTCTTGTGACGAAGAAGGTTTGGCTTGGAAGGAAAGCATTTTCCACACTCCTGGCATTTGTATGGTTTCTCTCCAGTGTGGACTCTCAGGTGGAGCACAAGGGTTGAATTTACAGTAAAGCATTTCCCACACTTCAGGCATTTGTATGGTTTCTCTCCTGTGTGTAGTCTCAGATGACGGATAAGGTGTGAACTGCGAGAAAAACATTTTCCACACTCTTGGCAACTATATGGTTTCTCTCCAGTGTGGACTCTCTGGTGGATCAAAAGGTCTCCCTTTTGTGTAAAACATTTCCCACACTCCTGGCATTTGTATGGTTTCTCTCCTGTATGTAGTCTCAGATGACTGATAAGATGTGAACTGCGATGAAAACCTTTCCCACACTCTTGGCATTTGTATGGTTTCTCTCCTGTGTGGACTCTTTGATGACTCAGAAGGTGTGAATTATGCTTCCCAGAAAAACATTTGGTGGAAATGGGGCATTTGTAGGGCTCTTCTCTTGTATAACTTTCCTCTTCTGTTTGGGCTTGCTCATGTTCAGTATGATTCAATTTGACCATAAAACACTTTCTATACTGGGCACACATATATCTTTTACTCTGGATATCTGTTCGGAAGAAAAAAAAACAAGGAAAAGGGCTTATACCTAAGTGTGAGAGAAAAGGAATCTCAGGGACCAGGAAAGGGACTACATGAAAAGGATTCTGAAAAGAAAATCTTGTGGGTGTGGGAGGACGGGGGAGATACTATATCCCTTTTCTTTATTCACAGACCTTTCAGGCTTCAGAGGAAGGGCTTTATTCTGTGTGACAGTTGAAGAATAAAGTTTCATCCCTCACAAACATTCTGATCTCCCCTTCCATCTACCTCACTCACTCCTGTCCTACCTTAAAATCTCATCCCTGGCTTGTAACTGCTCCCCCCACTCCTTCCATCCAGCTTACTTGTGTTGCTCACTTCTCAAACCCACACAGCTGACAAACTGAATGGCCTGGATGAGGGGGGGTTGGCACTTAACAGCTGAAATGCAGATAGGTGCTAATTTTAAATGCTCAAGATGGAATCACTCTATAGTCAATTAAGAGATCATGTTCTGCAAATAGTATTCCTCTATTAACTAATAGCATTATTGCCCATTTGCATGGCAAAAACATGCATTATAGCAGAACTTACTGTATTTTCCACTGTTTTGTTTATTTGCATTTTGAATCATTTGTACATGCTGCCTAGAGAACCCTGGACAAATGGTGTTGGTGGTGATGGAAGTGTACAAGAAACAAAATTCATGACAGTCACTACAGGTCAATGGAAACACTTAGTATCCCTGCATACAGGCATCCCCTGCTTTTCAATGGTCCACTTTTCATTGACCTGCTCTTTCAACCTTTTTAAATTATAGACAGAACCCATTAATTCAACATGTGATCCACTCTTTAAACTGCACATCTAATTAATGGCTTCCAGTTAGGTATAATTTAAAAGGGTCTCTTCTGGGTAGACTCCACCTTTTCCACATGCACTTCTGCCTGGCTAGGAAATGGCCCAAGACAACCTTGCAGGCGGGTGGATAGGAAGCTGGGAGTGATTCCCTCTGCAAGAGGGAATCTGGTTGCATTCCCGGCTTTCTGCAGTTTGGTGGGTGTTGAATAAGCAGGGAACTGAACTCAGACTAAACAAAAAGACAGCACATTGCATAATGCTTTTGAGACCAGGAACTGCTTTTTTGCTACTCAGCACCATTTTCCTTTCATTCTGTGTACTGCATCGAAAGGCTAGGGAGCAAAACACGGTAGGTTCTACATTTTGATGATTTCCACATCGTGCTGTGGTGCTTAACCTGTCAAATAAACAGGGGATGCCTGTAGAAGACCCTGGGAAAAGAATCAGTTTGGCTAGACTCTGGCTTTTTTGTCTTGTTTGGGACTTTCCCAGAGGTACCTCATAGACAAATAGAGGAGGACTACTGAGAAGAGCAGCTTTGGTGAGAAAATTGGTGGGATGAGGGTTCTCTAGGAGCTTCAGGGCTGAACTGTAGTGAGGACCTTGGTTGTTGTGTGTCTTACTGCTCAGTAAAGATGAATACGGTTTGGTGGCAAAAATGATCTCAGTCAAGAGTGGATGACATGCGTCTGGCAAGCCAGGCAGGTATGGCCTACATCCTCCCTCTTCTCAGCACACCCACTTTCCCTGCCCTGCTCCTGAATTCCTCACTCCGTTTGTGGCAACCAAAAAATGGCCACTGAATTTTCAAGAAGAGTGCACTGGCTAGAACCATTGTCCTGGTAACCCAATTCTACTAGTAAACAAGGAGCACATGGTTTCTTTCAAACGAAAAGTGGCTTTCTCTCAATCACCACCAAACCAACAAAGGGGTTATGTAAAGTTATGTAAGATGTAGCAACTGGCACAGTCAAAGTATGCTGAAGGGACTGTGAATCCCAGCAACTAGATCAGCCCTGCTGTCAAATCAACTTGGATGGTTCTAAGATTTAGAATAGGATAGTGAACAATCTGTCTTTTAGTCACTACAAAACCAGCAAATACACTGGCAGGGAGTGACTGGTGCTCTGAAGAGATGTCAAATTGGTGGCAAACTCTTGAAGGCTGACTAGTCCTGCTGTTGTTTGTCCTGACGGCCTCCATCTACACAACGGACAATATTCAATAATTTGGCTTGCTGTGGCCTTCCACGTGGTTGGCAAGTAAACCAGGAACTCCTCCAAGGCCAAGGCTAGATAAGCTTAACAACACATATAACATAGGGAGGGGGCCATCCAAATTCCTGTATCTAAGTCAAAGTATTTCCTGTGACCATCTGGAGGTGAATGATTCATCAATTCCCCTCAAAAATCCTCAATGGTTGCAAAATGGGGGTTTCCTCCCTACCCCTCCTCTCAATAGAAGTTATCTGCTCCCATTCAATATCAAATGTGTCACCCATTAACAATTATTAACTTTCCTGAGAATCCTTTGTTTTAGCCTGAGAAATGCCAAGAGACATTGTATTTTCCCCAAATCCCATCCCTTCAAGGGAAATTTCCAATTTAAATATCACCCCAAAACACCACCAAAATGTCTGCAGTTCTTTTTCCTCCAGCCACATTGTCGGTCTGTACAACCAGTACACAGTTCCTCTTCCTATCTCCATGCTGCCAGTTTGCTGTGAGCCCCTCAGAATGCACCTCTGAGAATCTACTGCTGCACAAATCTCTGCTCCTCTGATCAGTATTGTATCACTCCAAATCCCTTTAACTCTGTTTCTCTATCCAAATATTTCCTACTTTCTTCATCAGCCTTGTATCAGTGCTTGTAGCCTGAGTATGAGCATGAATGTTAAGATTCATTTTCAATAAAATGCAGTTTACTGTACGTTTTGGCTTTGGGTCCATTCAGTGCGTACTGGTATACACTGGGCAAAAGGTCCTACCATTACTCAGCCTCTCACATGCGAAATGGAGCTAATTAAATCCCCCAAATTAATATTTGGACACACATGGAAATTCCATGGACACTACCAATTCAGTTAACACTGCTGTTAAAAGAACTTCCACTCCTTAAAATGGCTGAGTGAGTGAAAACAGTTCTTCCAGCCAAAATCCAGGAGGATTTTGAGGTCCTGCTATACCCCAACAGCATACCCCAAGAGCCATCCACTGCAGTATCCAAGTTCTGCAAATCTGGGACCTGCAGCTCTGCTCTCTCCCCCATTTCAGAAATGAGCTCAGGATTTGGCAGGGGAAGTTTAGGCATGAGGAGATAACAGGGAGGTGTAATCCACAGGAGGGTGAGACTTTTTTCCCAAGAACCTTAACAAGCTTTGCAGAGGAACCTATTAAGTACAACCTCACTACCCCAAAATCTGAGTTAAATTTCTTTTCTTTCTTCTTCCTCAAAGGTGGGGAAAAAGAGCAAAGCTAGGGCGTTAACTCTGCAGCCCCGATGCCTTCTTCTGGGCTGCCTTGCGAAGGCAACTCAGAAGGAGGGATCGGGGCTACCGAGTTAAACTGGGCTGCTTTGCTCCTTCAGGTGCGGAGAGGGAGTGAATCTAGCGGTTTGGCTCAGTGGCCCCGCTTGCCCTGCCTTGGCTCCCTTCGGAAGGGAGCCGAGAAGGAGAGATAGGGGCCGCGGAGCCAAACGGGGCATTTTCGCCCTTTCTACCCACCTTCAAGGAAGGTGGGATAAAAGGGCGAATCTAGAAGTTTGCCTCAGCCGCTGCAGAGGCAATCCAGCAGCGGCTGTGGCAAACCACAATGTTTGCCCCCCTCCTCCATCTTGCATTGCTCCCCAAAGGGGGAGAAGGCAGAGGAGGGGGGGCGAGTGAACTGCTGAACACTTTGCTTCACCCCCCTGCTCCATCCCCTGCCTCTTCGCTCCATTTGCGAAGAGGCAGGAGATAGGCAGGGAGGCGAAGCAAAGTATATCCGGCGTATAAGACGACTCTCGATTTTGGAGGGCAGTTTTGAGTGCTCAAAAGTCGTCTTATACGCCGGCATATACGGTAAGCAGCAGCCAACTGCTTGTGGACCACTACAGAGTAGTATTGTCACTGTCCTAAAATACAATCTCACTTTGGCCTTCCAGATGTTGAGGAACCATTTTCCCCATTTTCTCTCCTCACTGGACTGGTTGTCTAACACAGGTCTAACACTGGCCTCCGCTCACACTAAATTCTCTTTCACACTACACAGTTAGTTCTTTGATACCACTGTAACTGCCATTCCTCCATGCTGCTAATACTTGGGTTATTGTTGTGGTTATTGAGTTTGTACACAGAAACTGCCCAGCGCCAGGGAAAGAGGAAACCTCACCAAGAGAAGCCAGGATCCCACATGTCTCCTCCATGACCTCCCTGTGCAGGGCTCTCTGGTCAGGATCCAGCAGGGCCCACTCCTCCTCAGAGAACGACACAGCCACCTCCTCAAAGGTCACGGACTCCTGGGTGAAAAAGAAACAATTTCCTGATCACAGCTGACATCAAGATTATCTCACACCAAAATCCAGAAGGGTACTTATGGTGGCTGTTCTTTCACTACAGATTTAAAAGGTTTAATCCTACAGTGGCTCCACAGCTTTCCAAGTGGAGGACAATGGCTCCCAGAAGCAACTTGTCAGCTTCAGGGCAACACAGCTAAATAATAATAGCTGTGAGAAACAACAGCGGGAGAGAACTTGTTGGCTTCCCATATAATATATATGTATATATATACACACCCATATATACTGGCCACTGCAGGAACTAGGTTGCTGGAGAGGAGCCTTTTTGCTCTGTCCCAGTAGAGCCCTTCCTACACCCTTCCCTTTTCCAGAAGAAAACAGAAGGAGAGATTTGTTCTGGACCAGGAAGAATGGAAGAGAACATCTATGAGTGGCATTCTTTCTTGTATTCAAGAAAAATACATTTTAAAATGGCCATAATTCTAATTATGGATAAATGTGGTAAATGCAGTAGAAGGGATCCAAACCCAGATACAGTCAGCCCTCCGTATCCATAGATTCAACCAACCATGCTTAACAATATTCCAAAAAGCAAATGTTGATTTTGCCATTTTACTATGAAGAAAAATCACCCATTTCTGATCATTTTTATAATAAAAAATGAACAGAATCTATACTGTCACTTAATTCACCCCCTCCCCTGAGATGTCAGCAGGGGACAGAGTCACCCAGGCTGTTCCCTTGGTGGCTTCCCAGTGATCCTTTATTTTACCTGCTCTGCTTCTGCTCCATCACAATGAAGAAGAGATGACTGAGTACCTGTTGCCAGTGTCCTTTCAGCCCCTGAGTGAGAGACGAAACCAGAAGGTTGTCTCATATACTATACTCATATACATATATTCTCAGATACTAAGATTACAATCCCCAAAACCATTCCAAAGAAGTGGAATTGTACCCCTAGAATTGTCGAATGAATCATAGAATCATAGAGTTGGAAGAGACCAAAAAGGTCATCCAGCCCAACCCCCTGCCACGCAGGAATAAACAATCAAAGCACCCCCAAAAGATGGCCATCCAGCCTCTGTTTAAAACCCCCAAAGGAGACTCCACCACACTACGAGGCAGCGCATTCTACTGCCAAACAGCTCTTACTGTCAGGAAGTTCTTCCCAATGTTTAGATAGAATCTCTTTTCCTGTAGTTTGAACCCACTGCTCCATGTCCTAGTCTTTGGACAGCAGAAAACAAGCGTGCTCCATCCTCAGTATGACATCCCTTCAGTTATTTAAACATGGCTATCATGTCACCTCTTAACCTTGTCTTCTCCAGGATAAACATACCCAGATCCCCAAGCCACTCCTCACAGGGCAGACCTCCCACCATCCTGGGCGCCCTCCTCCGGACATGTTTCAACTTCTCAATATCCTTCCTGAATTGTGCTGCCCAGAACTGGACATAGTATTCCAGTTGAGGTCTGACTAAAGCAGAATAGAGTGGCACTATTACTTCCCTTGACCTAGACACTATACTTCTATTAATGTAGCCTAGAATCGCATTGGCTTTTTTTCCTGAATTGTTGTTCCCAGAACTGCCCATAGTACAGTTGCCCCTCCACATTCGCGGACTTGACATTCACGGTTTTGATTATTCGCAGTTTTGGGAGGGCCCCCCGCCCCCCCCAAAACTGCAACATGGGGCCTCCGGAGGCCCCGTGAAAGCCCTGGTAGGGAGCGGGGAGGGCCGGGGAGGCCTCCACGGGGCCTTCGGAGACCCTCTGGAGGCCCGCGAAGGCCTTGGGAGGAAGGGGGAGGGCCGGGGAGGCCTCCACGGGGCCTTGCGAGGCCCCATGAAGGCCTTGGGAGGGAGGGGGGACGGCTGGGTAGGCCTCCGCGGGGCCTTTGTAGACCCTCCGGAGGCCCCGCGAAGGCCTTGGGAGGGAGGGGGGAGGGCCGGGGAGGCCTTCACGGGGCCCCCGGAGACGCTCCAGAGGCCCCATGAAGGGCTGGGGAAGGGCTGGGGAGGCGATCATGGGGCCTCTGGAGACGCTCCGGAGGCCCCATGAACGCTCGGGGACCTAGACACTATACTTCTATTAATGTAGCCTAGAATCACATTGACTTTTTTAGCTGCTGCATCACACTGTTGACTCATGTTCAGCTTGTGGTCCACTAAGACTCCAAGACCCTTTTCGCATGTACTGCCATCAAGCCTGGTGTCACCCATCCTATATCTATGCATTTCATTTTTGCTGCCCAAGTGTAGTATCCTACGTTCCTCCCTGTTGAAATTCATTTTGTTAGTATTGGCCCAGCTTTCTAATCTGTTGAGGTCATTTTGGATTCTGATCCTGTCCTCTGGGGTATTAGCTACCCCTCCTAATTTGGTGTCATCTGCAAACTTGATAAGCATACCCTCTATTCCCTCAACCAAGTCATTGATAAAGATGTAGAATAGCACTGGGCCCAGGACAGAACCCTGTGGCACCCCACTAGTCACTTCTCCCCAGGATGAAGAGGAGCCATTGGTGACAACCCTTTAGGTTCGGTCAGTCAACCAATTACAAATCCTCCTAACAGTTCACTGTCTAGCCCACAGGTTACTAAATTTTTTGCAAGAATCACGGCCGGGGGGCTTGTCAAAAGCCTTATTGATATCAAGTTACACTACATCCACAGCATTTCCTTCGTCTATCCAGTTTGTAATGCAACCAAGTCATTGATAAAGATGTAGAATAGCACTGGGCCCAGGACAGAACCCTGTGGCACCCCACTAGTCACTTCTCCCCAGGATGAAGAGGAGCCATTGGTGACAACCCTTTAGGTTCGGTCAGTCAACCAATTACAAATCCTCCTAACAGTTCACTGTCTAGCCCACAGGTTACTAAATTTTTTGCAAGAATCACGGCCGGGGGGCTTGTCAAAAGCCTTATTGATATCAAGTTACACTACATCCACAGCATTTCCTTCGTCTATCCAGTTTGTAATGCTATCAAAAAAAACGAGAGAAGATTAGTCTGGCATGACCTGTTTTTCAAAAATCCATGTTGACTTTCAGAAATCACAGCATTCCTTTCTAAGTCCTTACAGACTGTCTGTTTAATGATTTGCTCTAGAATCATTCCTAATATTGATGTCATGCTGACTGGGCGGTAATTATTAGGGTCTTCTTTTTTCCCTTTTAAAGACAGGGACAACATTTACCCTCCTCCAGTCTGCTGGGACCTCTCCTGTTCTCCAGGAATTCTAAAAAATTATTGACAGTGACTCTGAGATTACTTCTGTCAGTTCTTTTAAAACCCTTGGATGTAGTTCATCTGGCCCTGGAGACTTGAACTCATTTATACAGGCCAGGTATTCCTGAACTACCTCTTTTATCTATTCTGTGCTGTATTTCCCCTACTGCATCACTGGCGCCTAGAAGTGTCAAATGCGGCCTGAACCATCCTATGCTAGGACACGCATGCAAGGCCTAACACAGTATCATTGGTTCCCACATGGACCAAAAGTAAGGGATAACAGTCAGTGGGCTTGACAAGTCTCTTGTCAGCCTCTCCGTTACATCATGGATTTTCACCCCAGGGAGACAGCACACCTCCTGAGACATCTTATCAGGCCAGCAAGCAACTGATTCTATACCCCTCAGCAAACAGTCCTCTACAACCACCACACACCTCCTCCAACAATTGGCAGATGCCAATCTGTGTGCTAAACTGTCCAAGGTCTCACGCATGTTCTCTGAGGCCTAGCTCTGCTGCTCTCCTTCCCGTTCCTTGTCATCACTGAAAAGGGAGAGAGTTTCAAACCAATTCTGTAGTGCCAAACTCATAGAATGGCCCCTGTTCCTTCTACTTCTACAAGTCATGTTCTTCCAAACATCTACTTCCTGTGTATCAGAACTAACCTGCTCCAGAGACATCCCCTGCGTGTTCACCAAACAGGACCTTCTGCTCTGCTCTGCCTAAGAAAACCTCCTGCTCCCTAATTTGCTGTAGAGTGGCTAATTGATCCTCTAGTTGCTGGACCTTCTCTTCCAACAACACACCTAACTTGCACTTGCTGCAGGTGACTGCAGAGGCTTCCTCACTATCCATATTGAGGAATAAGTAGTACACACTAAAATAGAACGCCGGGCCTCCCCCTCAAATTCCCCTGCTAAACATTCATGCCAAATATTCCTGTTTGCTTTGCTCCTATACACCTGTCTCCAAGGACTGGGGCTGTAGCAATATAGACAGCTAGGGGCTGCTAGGTCCCCCCTTTGTCTCTGACCTGCTTCCTCTTAGCAGTCTCTGACTTGATAATAAGATTTACACCACAGCAAGATCCAGAGAAATTTGTGGTAAGACTGTAAGGTGTAGTGGTTACAGAGTCAAACTAAGAAACAGAACACCAAGATTCCAGTTCTCACTGAGCTGTGAAACTCACTCGGGCGCCTTCAACGACAATACACTCTCCCTCACCCTCTCCCACCTCAACAGGTTGTTGCTGCAAGGATAACATTTAGACAGAAATCCATGAGGAGAGCTGGGATACAAGTACAAATGGCGGGGGGGGGGGAACCACCCTCACTGAGTTAACACTAACCCTGCAAGGAGGCACCTCTGTCTCCATTACGCATCAGCTCCCTCCACTCAGGACTCAGTTGGGTGTCCATTGGAGCCTTCTCTGCCAGTGCAAAATCAGAGTCAACTTCCACAGAGAGATTTCTGACCTGAAAGAGCAGTAAGGATTCAAGAGATGGAATGAGAAGGAAGAGAAAAAGGGGGATGAGAAAGAGGAAAATCTTTGGTGGGGAGGCTGGGAAATGGGTGATGAAGGCTGGGAAATGGGTGGTGGTATGGAATTGCCACCCTCAGAGGATCTCAAGAAAAAGATGGGCAAATGGTAGAGCTCTCAGTTCTTCAAACTAGAGATGCTTGCTCTGGCTGTTTCAATCCTTTTGCCTTTTAAATATTTTTAAAGGAGTTGTTTTAAACGTATGAAATGCTTTATTTACCACATAACCTTCAGTGGAGTGAGACATGAGAGAAAAATATTTCAAAAATTTTTAAAAAATTGTATTTCCTTGTATTTTAACCCATTAGAGCAAGGGTGCACAATGTCTAGGGAGAGGAGGAAGATACTCTAGATGAACTTCCCTCCTCCAAGGCAGCGCTCTGCAACCGTAGCCACTGCATTGCTCAGTTTGATGGTGTGGCAGTGGCACAAAAAGTGAGGAATTTCCTTACAAAATTAAGCACACAGGAAGTATGCAACATATTTTAAAAGAGTGATTCCAAAAGTCTGTTGGGGCCCCAGTTTCCCTTCAAAACAAGGAACATGCTTATCACATCCCTTGCTTTCAAAAGCAACTCAGGAAGCACTAAATTTCGGCAGAAGAGCAACACATTCAGCAGTGGCTACAGGAGCAGCAGGAGTAAAAGCCAGATAAAAGGGGTACAGGAGCCATATCTGCTCACCTTTACCTTAGAGCCACCAGGATGACATCTTAGGTCAGGCTATCTAACAGACTATATCTCCCCACATGGGTCTGCACAGACCCTGAGATCCACAGGAGGAGGCCTTCTCTCAGTACTGTTACCTGCACAGGTCTGGCTGGTGGAAACATGAGAGAGGGCCTTCTCAGTGGCTGCTGCTAGATTTTGGAACTCTCTCCCTGGGGAGGCTAACATGACCCCTTCCTTTCTGTCCCTCCTTCGGTAGGTAGAGTCATAGAATCATAGAGGTGGAAGAGACCACAAGGGCCATCCAATCCAACCCCCTGCCATGCAGGAATACACAATCAAATCATTCCCGACAGATGGCCATCCAGCCTCTGCTGAAGAACCTCCAAAGAAGGAGACTCCACCACACTCTGAGGCAGTGCATTCCACTTCTGAATAGCTCTTACTGTCAGGAAGTTTCTCCTAATGTTTAGGTGGAATCTCTTTTCCTGTAGTTTGAACCCACTACTCTGTGTCATAGTCTCTGGAGCAGCAGAAAACAAGCTTACCCTATCCTCAGTATGACATTCCTTCAAATACATTATTTAAACACAGCTATCATGTCACCTCTTAAACCTTCTCTTCTCCAGACTAAACATATCCAGGTAAATACTTTTTTATAGAACTGAAGTCTTTTATCAAAAGGATCTAAGTACTATATTGTTTTAAACAGTACTGTTTAAATTTTTAAAATCTTTTAGAATGTATGTTTAAATATGGTTATTAATTTAATTTTGTTTTCATGTTGATATTTTATGTTTTTACTACAATCTTTTTCATGTGTAAGTCACCTCGAGTCCCAATCTTTGAGGAAAAAGGTGGGAAGTCAATAAAATAAATAATAAAACTGTGCTCTTACCTGCAGGTCTTCCTCCAGCTGGCTCAGGAGGAAACCTTCTGCCAAGGCCACTGCCTGGGAACACGTTTCTGCTCCACATTCCCTGACCCAACTCTCCATTTCTGGAGGCAGGATGGTCAGGAATTGATCCAGGATCACCAGGTCCACGATCTGATTCTTTGTATGCTGTTCTGGCTTTAGCCACTGACGGCAGAGATAGTGGAGTCTGTTGCAAACCTCTCTGGGTCCCTTGGACTCCTGGTAAAAGTAATGCCTGAAGAGCTTGCGCTGTGAATCTGAGCTGACAATGTCTTCCCCCAAGATCTTTGGCACACTTCTTTCCCAGAACGTCTCATTCCCCTCACTCTTGGGGGCATCAATGCCTCTTCTTGTGTCAGGGCCAGGTGAGTCTTCTCCCTCCATCTTTGATCCATAAAGTGAGGCAAAAAACTTCCTCCCTATTCTCTGTCACAGCAAAGAATTACAAATGATTAACAACTGTTATACTTTATGGGGGGGGGAGAAGAAACATGGAAGACTTAAGCTGGAGACTTGGTCTGCCCCTCAAGGAAAGGAAGTTAGATGAGAAGATTCAAACTAGAGACTAGGGCAGGTTTATCCATCCAGAAGGCACAAGCCAACCCCTTTCCTTCCCTTCACAGTCAGAACAGGCCGCATTCTCCTGCTTCCCCACCCTGTCTAGCCCTAACCATTCCTGCCTCCAACTTTCCCTCTCTGGGCTTCCCATTGAGCTTTGCCCTCTTCATTCTCAAAACTTCCACCATATTAAATTGTAGAGGAATGAAAAAATGTGGAAAAGTCAAACTAACCATAAGGTCTCATCCCAAGATGACAGGCAGGAAAGTTAGAACTTTCACACTAGATTCTCAGGGAGGTTCTTTGAGAGCAAACCAGCAAAACTTTTCATTTACTTCAAAATCACAAGATGCTGGATCCGCTCCCACTTTCTGGTAAGTTCTAAGCATTCTCCACTTCCACCCCCCACACTCACTCCCTTGGATTTCCATGAGGCCATCCTATTCCTGTTCCTCACCCAAAGCCCACGCTGACTTCCCATGATTTCTGCAGTTGCTGCCATTTTCTACAGAAGCCTTTTTAAATATTAAATCTCCCCAAAATTCATTCAAAGTAATACTTTCATTTCGTACAAGGAACCTTCATCAATTAATAGTCCGGCTTTTTAAACTTGGACACATCTATCAACCATTCATAAGACCTAGACGTTCTGAAGAATACAGTGTTTCTTTATTTCAGTTTGCAATTTTTTAAAAAAATTAACATTTCTCCCTGGTTTGGGGAGGTACACTGCTTCAGTCAACAGAGGTTATGTTTCTAACTATCACACATAAGGCTGCCTTGCTAGATGTTTGGGACAGGTCAAAATCCTCCTTGTGGGTACATTTTACAACTCCCAGCCACTGTGATTCAGCAGCTGAATTCTGTGGAGGATTTTCCCCTCCTATGAAGCCTCTAATTGTAATGTGTAAATATGTGATTATAGTGCGTTTAGATTAAGAGGAAAAATGTATTAGTGTTAGGATAGTTTTATTTTTGTATTAGTATGAAAAGAGGAAAACAATTATTATTATTTTTGTGTTATTGTTGCGGCCTTTTGCGGTCGGGTGTATTTTTCAGTAGAATGGTCTTATTCCAATAAAAAATTCCTAATCCCCCCCCCAATTCCATTAACCGGTGGCCCTGAGGGCATCTAGTAGGACCCAATTTCTGCTGGCCACAGCAAGGGGAGAGACTGAGGATTTCATGAGTGGGCTTGAAGAATGGACGTGTATTAAGGTATCAGTCTGTTGTGTTATGCTTCACATCCCTTCATAAAGCGTTGTTGTGTGGCAGAGGTGGGGCGAAGGGCAGCCCTCCCTCTTGCTGGGAGGAGGGAGAGAGAGTTGGGGGCGCCTCCTTCCCATAGGTTGGCAGCGGAGATTTAAACAAAGCTTTTCCATCTTAAACAAAGCCTCGCCATTCCATGGGGGGGGGAGTGGGGGGAAGAGGGGCGGGGATCTCCCCCTTGAATGGGACCCCCGAAGAGGGAAATCCCGAGGCCTCCCTCCCTCCCGCCTCCTTGGGCAACCGGGGGACAGGCGAGGGAGACCCGCGGCTGGAAGGCCCTCTTGGCCCCCCGGAGCCCCTCCACCTTCCCCTCCGGACAGACACCCTCGGGGGAGCCCCGGCCCTTCCCGACCCCTCTCTTACCCGCCTCTCTCCCTCTGCTGAGGGGCCTCCAGCGCAACCCAGCGCTTCCCCGCCGCCTCGCCCCCTCCAGAAGTTCTCGCAGGGGGGTTTCCCACGAGCCCCTTTCAATGGCGCACTCCCTTTGTTCTTCCACTTCCCGTCAGGTGACTGAAGCCGCGCCAGGCTCCTGGCAACCCCACTCCCTCCGCCCCCAGCTGAGATTCAGAGATTTCAAATAGCCTCGTCTTTCACTCCCATCTTTAGGAATTTTTTTTGGGAGGGGGGGGGAATTAGGAATATTTTATTGGAATAAGACCATTATACTGAAAAATATACCCGACCGCAAAAGGCCGTAACAATAACGCAATAATAATAATAGTAATTGGTTTCCTCTTTTCTTACTAATATAAAAATAAAACTATCCCAACACCAATACATTTTTCCTCTTAATCTAAACGCAGTGTAATCACATTATATTTATACAATACAATTATACCTATTTGGAAAATAGGTATACCTATACAATTATACCTATTTGGAAAAGAAAAAAATGTAATAGATTAATACAAAATAATACAAAGGGGTTAAACTTACTGCGAAATCCAGGTGTTAAAATTTCATAGTATTCATCTCTGACTGACCCATGAGCCCTGTCTTTCTTTTTCTCTTAATTCTTGTTCATTTTGCTCTTGTTTTTCTCTGTTCTTATAATTTCTCTATTATTTCATAACTTTTTTATTTTTATTTCATAATTTTTATTTCTTTCTCACTGGAGTTCTTTTTGTTATCTCCCAACATCAAACCCACCCAGTTCCATTTTTTATTTTCCATATTTCCAGTCAAATGGGCTTAGTGGTGGTTGTCTATAGTCTACTCACTCACTGGACTTACTTTTTTGGGAGCCATAAGATCCATATTTCCTTATGTTTACCAAGAATTTTACCTCAGGAGATAATTTTGTTGTGATACAAGTCATTTCCTTTCACGTTATTTATGCTGGTTTCCCTATTACTTTGGTGTATGTGTTTCCTTCGCTTTTACTTTACCTCAGGTGTTTACCTCAGAAATCACCTCACTTGAGTTCAGGGTTTCTGTCAGGTGTGGATTTTCTGTCAGTTGTGCCAAGTGTCCACTCAAGACCTCCCTTGGGCTTTCTCTTGACCAAATAGGTCTCCTTGCAATATCCCACCTCTTCGCACCAAATATATGTGATGGATCCCCTTTCCAGGTTGGCTCTGCATTTCCAACCCTTGGGTCCTTTCACTCACCCAGCCCTTTCCCCTCACCGAATCCCTTCCTGGGTTGGGTACTGGGGCCTTAGGGTAACAGCCCTCCATGTGGGCCTGCGGATGTGTTGTAGTGATGGGTTTGCTGCAGTTAGCATGACCACCCTTCCACCAAAATTAATATGACCAGACAGAGACAGTGGTAAAAATGAACAAGTGGAAGTTTATTAAGGGATAATTAATTTATTAAGCCTTGAACTACTCAGTCAATCCCAGCTCCCAAAACAGTAGCAGTCTCCCCCTCCTTTATTTGACTGCCCTGCATCTACTGTAGCTCTTCTCTGGCTCTCTGCAATCTGTTCCTATCTCTGTGTCAGCTTTTTCCTTTCTGCCCACTGACAGAGACAAGCCTCAGCTTTGTACCATTTCTTCCCCCAGGACCCCCTTCACAGCATTCCCTGAGCTGGGAATGGCTGCCTTCAGCCAGGCCTGCCCCGCTCCTCCCTTCACAGGCTCCCACCACAAATCCAAATCAAATAGGGGAATAAGGGACATCCTTGCAAGCCGCTTGGCTGCCAACACATTTCCATTCTGAATGTTAGGTACATTAGTATGGTGTGTAAAACCTGAAACAGCTTGGCACCTTGATACTTGAAAAGATCCTCTTCCTTCATATGCCTATCCGAGAGGTTGGAGGTCTGCTGTAGGCATCCTTCTTGTCCCATCAGTCAGGGCAACATGCTGCCGGAGATGGGAAAGGGCCTGCTCTGCTGTGGCACCCCAGTCATGGACTACATTCTCCTTTGAGGCCTAATTGGGACCTACATTGCTGTCTTTTGGGTGCCAAATGAAAACATGGTTGTTTAGGAAAGACTTTGGGGCCCAACTGGTTTTATACAGATCCACACGTGCATGGGTCTGAATTGTTTTAAAATATTCCAACTAGTTATCATTGGTCTTCTTTGAACTTGTTATATTACTATGTTTTTCACTTTTCAAAATCAATGCACTGTTTACATTGTTTTAAATTGGTCATGTTGATTTTATTGTATGCCACCCTGAGATCATTAGATAGCAGAATATAAATGTTTTAATTTAAAAAAAAATAATTCCTTGTAGGATTAGCAGTCATGCCCTGGAGTGTTAGACCCTTTTTGGGAAGGATGGAAACTAGCTCGGTTAAGACAGTCTCTGTGAGAAGTTTGCAGAGAAACATGCCCAATATTTTGCACTTCCCTCCAAGGATTCATCCAGACTGATTAAAAAGGCCAAAAAGTCCCAAATATTCATCTTGTTCTTTCTGATTTTATTTTGGAGATCCAGAAGTGGTTTGTTCTCCAGGAATATTTTCTGTCAGTTCCTGGTACAATCAGAGCCTTTTTACCAGCTGTCCTGGTTGGTTTATTTTTCTCTCTCTCTGGCTTTTCTTCGCAAACGAAGATTCAGGAAGGACTCATCCCGCGCTTTCTGCAAGCGCGCTGATGACTAAAAAGGCCAATCCGAGATAGACAAGTCTGGTTGCAAAAAGCACAGCAGAAGGTCTCCTTGGGTGATGTTTTCGGGTTGTGATTCTTTCTGTGTTGTCGTTTCTCTTCAGGACTTGTTCGTCATGAGTTCTCAAATAAGGCTGCAGCATTGTGGATAGTGCGTCTCCATGCCTCCCGATGTGAGGCCAGGGCGGACCACTGTTGGTGATCAATTTGGCCAAGCCTGAGATGTTGTTTCAGGGAGTCCTTGTATTGCTTTTTTGGAGCGCCCCTCTTACGCTGACCCGTGGCGAGTTCACCGTAGAGTACTATTTGGTGTGTCACTTTGAGGAAAAAACATTATTTTGCGATATTTATTGTTTAATCAACAATATTATTGTTTATTAATAATTAATGAGTTGTCACAACTCATGTGACAACTGAGTAATCAAACTGTACAGTTGTCCCTTAACATTTGTGGGGGTTAGGTTTCAAAGACCCCCGCAAATGTGAAGAATCCGCAAATAAGAAACAACCCGCCCGACCTCCCAAAAGTAGCAACAGGCCCTTCAGACGCCCCGTTGCTACTTTTCCTTCCACCTCCCCCAGCCTCCTGAAAGTGGCGATGGGGCCTCCGGAGGCCCCGTTGCCTTCAGAGGCCCCATCGCTACTTTCCCCGCACCTCCCCCGGCCTCCCTCTGACTCATTGGTTTATTTGGGGGGGGGGGATACCGCAGTGGTTAAATGCCAGTACTGCAAGCCACCACATCGCAAGTTCGATTCCAGCCGGCTCCAAGGTTCACTCAGCCTTCCATCCTTTCGTAGGTCGGTAAATTGAGTACCCAGCTTGTGGGGAGCAATTAGCTAACACAAATTGGAAACTGTTTAATGCAGTGTAGATGTGTAAATAGCTATTGCTTAAAACAATTTGTAAGCCGCTCTGATAGCCTTGTGGCTGAAGAGCGGGGTATAAATAAATAAATAAATAAAATAAAGTAGAGGAAGGCTGGGGGGCACAAGGTGAAGTGTGGGAGCAAGGTGAAGTTGGAGACAAGGAGGCAACCTGAGTTAGCCATGGAGCAGAGCATGTGTTGCCGGCTAGCCTAGAAGCGATTATGCGGGCAGCTCCTTGGCTCCCAGACCCTCGGCTTCTTCCCTTCACAGCACTTACTCCCCCTCCCCACAATGCTGTGTGCACGCACACACACACACACATTCTCCTCCCTCCCTCTTTTGGCAGCTCCCCTGTGCGGAGCTATTTAGGAGGGCTCCCTTGGAGAAGCTGTGCACAGTGCCCTGGGTTCAAACAAGAGGCCCACCTACCCACCGATGCCTCGGAGCCCCCTTGGGAAGCCCAGGGAGAGGCCGGGCAGAGTCCCTCCCGCCCATCCGCCACCTTCCTCGGCCTCCCCGAGGCAGCTCCGCAGCTTCAAAGCGACAGAGTCCCCCCGGGAAGGCTGGGTGGCCACCCTCCCGCTCGCCTGCCACCTTCCCCGGCCTTCCCGAGGCGGCTCCGTGGCTTCAAATCCACGGAGCCCCCTCGGGAAGGCCAGGGAGAGACCGGGTGGCTACCCTCCCGCTTGCCCGCCATCTTCCCTGGCTTTTCCAAGGCGGCTCCAAGGCTTTGAAGCCTCAGAGCCACCTCGGGAAGGCTGGGGAGGGGCCAGGCCCGCCCACCAGCCACCTTACCCGGCCTTTCCGAGGCAAATCCGGGGAAGCACAGCAGGCCTCAGGGGTGGTGGTGGCCAGGTGGGGGGGAGGCTCCACCCCCCCTCCTCCCTAAAGTGGCTATTGGGGCTTTGTAGCCCTGCTTGCCACTTTCCTCCACCCTCCCGAAAGTGGTGATCGGGGCTTCGTAGCCGTGCCTGCAACTTTCCTCACCCCTCCTTAAAGTGAGGCTTTGAAGCCCGGATTGCCACTTTAGGGGGGATGAGGTTGTGGGCAGGGGCAGTGGGGAGGAGGCCTTATGGCTGCGTGTCAGCACAAATGGCTACGCATGTCAGTGCTGACACGCATGTCATAGGTTCGCCATCACCGGTTTAGAGTCTTAGTGTGAGCCCTCAAACGGCTTAAGTTAAACAAGCTACCATCAGTACGGTAATGTACCTGTATATAGATGCCGTAAAATCAGAACGAACAGGAACAAAAACTGGGACTTGTCCATCAGTCTGGATGCACCTGGAGACTAACTTCAGTAAAACACAAGGCAAACAGGAAGCATTCAAGATATAGAATTTAAAAGTTGACCAGTAGCATTAAGTGCACCTTCTGAACATATATTTCGGTTCTCTTAGTCTTGACTAAGAGTGTTTCATAGGGTGGAAGAGCTCAAGTAGAGCTGTGATTTACCAATTTGGAAGGAGGAAGAGAGGAAGGAGGAGTCCCTGTGGAACCACAGACCCCTGGGAAATTCTGGCATCACATGGGGGCTGGTTGTCTTGTTAAATTGATCATCAATACCAATTCATTACTATCTACATCTGAGGAAAGAGATCACTAGAAACACAGGAAAGGCCTATATTGCTGAAAGCTGCCATTGCTCTAAGAGCTTTTCTGCTTGTGTGTGTTTTTTGTGGTGAGGGGAGGGGACTGAATTTTGTTTTACAATATAACACAAAATTACAAAGTAACATAAAGGAGGAATCCAGTTATAAAACAAAAATAGTGCAACATTGGTGTATGTAATTTGTCCTCTTTACAGTATAAAGATATACATGAATCTAAGATGAGGGTTAATGTTACCATACAGGTTGGTAACTTCCTGGCTGTTTCTCTATAAAGTCATGTGCACTGATGTCTGTCAAGTGTCTTTGTCTTTCCGGAATGAGAGTCTGGCTTGCCATCTGTTGCTGAGTGTTTGCAGGCAGATGTCTCTGTAAAATTGTGTTTATCTTTGCTAATAGCAAAAAGGAGGCAAGGATGTGAAGAGAATGATTGACTGGAGCAGTATTTTCCAACATCACTCGATTTATATTGATTGACTCTAAGTCTATATAATTCGTCACCATTACAGTTTTGTACTTGCATATACTATACATTCATTAATACGTTTGAAATTCATATTTTTACATAATCCCAAAAAACAAAAAAAATCATTCCAACATGAAGAAAGCCTTGGCCATATCAAAAAACAAAACAAAACAAAACCCCTCCAACCTTATTTTTTTTGGTGTTAGTTGGTTCACTTTACTCCATTGGAGTACATTAAAGAGTCTGTGTATATGGGAATGGTATTAAGAAAACTGAGAGAAATTGGGTATAGGACAATTGGCGATATGGTGGAGAATTTAGGGAAAAGGATAGAGATAAATGAAATATTGGAGCTGATGGGTAATCAATATTGGCTTCAATTAGATGGTATATTTAAGACTCTACAGGAAATAATTGCTATAAAAGATTGCCAAAATCCATTAGAAGAAATACTGAAGGAGAGACAGGAAGGTAGAAAAGGGTTAGGCAGTAGGACCTATAAGATGTTATTAGACAGCCAATCTAATCCTATAGAAGGCCTATCAGGAATATGGGGAAAGGATATGAAGACTAATAAGAAAGAAATCCAACAGCTACAAGAAATTAAAAGTATTAAAAATAATGTTAGAGAATTACAGATGAAAATAATAGGAAGATGGTATAGAACACCATATCAGTTACCATATATTAATAAAAATGTCTCACCTGTTTGTTGGCATGGGTGTGGGAACAAAGGAAACTGCATTCATATATGGTGGTAATGTTATGAAGTACAAAGATTTTGGAAGGAAACAGAACAAGAAATGAATAAAATAATAGGAAAAAATCAATTAAATAAAGAAGTATTGCTAGCAATAGATTTTCCTTGGGTTTTTTCTGGGCTGTGAGGACGTGTTCTGGAAGAGTTTGCTTCCGAAGATGCCAGCCACAGATGCAGGCGAAACGTCAGAAGCAAACTCTTCCAGAACATGGCGTCACAGCCTGGAAGAAACCCAAGGAAAATCTATGGATGCCGGCCGTGAAAGCCTTCGACTTCACATATTACTAACAATGTTAGGATTATGGATTACAGCAGGAGGAGAAATATCTAGCTAAACAATTAATTATCACAGCACAGGCAGTGATTGCATATGGCTAGAAAGATAAAGAAAAGTGGAATTGTGATAGATGGAAACAATATATAAGTGAATATATGTTGTTTGATTTTATTATGGAAAAAAGGAGGGTTTATTTTGGCCAAATGAAAGAAGAGGTTTGGTTTAGTAACTGGAGAATAATGACTGAGTTTGTTGAAGGGAGGAAGGGGTAT
The DNA here is from genome assembly GCA_030847615.1 of Gambelia wislizenii. Taxonomy (NCBI): domain Eukaryota; kingdom Metazoa; phylum Chordata; class Lepidosauria; order Squamata; family Crotaphytidae; genus Gambelia; species Gambelia wislizenii. Next base: position 26,804,616 of record JAUMIR010000002.1, read on the forward strand.
GAGAATGTTAAGGAAACAGCTAAAAAGATCTTCCACATGAGAGAAAAAGGAAGTTGATATGACCACCATTCCTGGGATGGCAGGAGCGTTTGGGGAGGGGTTATATATAAAAAACAACGGTAATTTTATGCATGTATGTGAGAGATAAGTTAAAAATTGTGGATAGTTTTGAGATAGGAAATGTATAATTAGCTAAAATACAAGGTAATACAGTTGTCCCTCTGTATCCGCAGATTTGGTATCCACGGATTTACATATTCACGGCTTGAAAATATTCTTAAAAAAATAATAATCCAAAAGCAAACCTTGATTTTGCCATCTTATATAAGGGACACCATTTTGCTATGCCATTGTATATGATGGGACTTGAGTATTCATGGATTTTGGTATCCACAGGGGGTCATGGAACCAAACCCCAGCAAATATGAAGGGACAGCTGTATATTGTGTTAATAAACTCATATAATAATTTTTAAAAAGAGTCTGTGTATATGGTCCACCATTTGCCCACATCTCATGAGTCATTTATATGTCTTGACTCCGCAGACCAAGAAGTCAAACAAGAATCCTCCAGCATCACCTCTTACCATGGACTGGAGCCACTGCAAAACAGTGCCTATAAACCCTGTCCCCCAAAAGGCAATCTTGGTCAATGGTATCGAAATTCGCAAAAAGTCTAGCCAAATTACAAGTCCAGATGAAGATTAAGATTGAGATAGATATGTGAAGGTTCTAAAACAAAGAAGGCTTCACAGGGGGTGCGGGGGTGCTTCTCATAGGTGACAAACAGACAAGGAGTCTTCTGAAACGGTTTTGTTCAAGTGACAAGCCACCTTCTAACATCTGTAGGACACACTCCAGAACAGAAGATGGGGACTGCTTGGAAGTTGGAAGAAACTGGCTGGTTGAGACACAAGCAGTAAACACCTCCGGGAGGGGAGAGATGTCTGTGGAGAGGACTACCTTGTCCTTGTCAAAACATAAGTAAGAAGTTCACCCTTAGCACTGCTAGTTTGCTGGCTCTGTGAACACAGGTGATGACAATGAAGAAGGCTATACTCACGAGAGCAGGTGGAGGTCACAGGATTCTATGGGTTTGAAGGGGCATGACATTAGCCTGAAAAGGATTGAGAGCCTGCATGAGGCAGCACCTCTATATTAGGTAAATGGGAGAATATGTAGTAGCCCTTTAAAAAATTACATTTGGGTGTACCGACCAAAAGCGGGCATCTTGCAGCTTAGAGTGAGCAGAGATGGCCACCGGATAGACCCTCAAGAGTGTTAGAGATCTTTAGCTCATCAAGATATAAAGTAGCAAATGATGTCTTTGAGGGAGAAGTTACCTGGAGCAACACCCTCGCTTCAGAGAAAAAGGAGAATGCTGCATTGGTTACTTATTGTGAAGGTGCATTCTGGTGTTGTTGAGAGGAGGAATCCATTATGACACGTGGGTTACTCCCATCATAAGTGTCATAGGAGTGTTTCATTTACTGCGGGCACCAGACCTTACTTCTCTGATCATAGAATCATAGAATTGTAGAATTGGATGAGACCACTAGGACCATCCACTCCAACCCCCTGCCATGCAGGAATACACAATCAAAGCATCCCTGACAGATGGTCATCCAGCCTCTGTTTAAAGACTTCCAAGGAAGGAGACCCCACCACGCTCCGAGGGAGTGTGTTCCACTGCCCAACAGCTCTTACTGTCAAAGAGCTGATCTCATCCAAAAGCTCCAAAGAGGCTGGACTCAACAAGTGGTCAGAGTGTGGCCACTTCTGAGTAAAGTATCCTGCTGTGATACATGGAGAAGAGATCTAAATGTTTCTGGAAACAGTGAAAATTGCCACTGGACAGCCGGAGGAGACCAGTGAACCATGGTTGGCGGGGCCACCACAGGAGAAAAAGAATGACACTTGCATTATCCTCCTCATCTTTGTGATGACTCAAGTGAGGAGAGGAAAAGCATACAGCCGAGGTCTATCCCATATGAAAAGAAAAACATCTTAGTCTTGTGATGAAACAATTTTTGGAACACAAGAAGAGATTTCCACATGGCAAATAATTCAAGGACATTGATATGAAATTACTTGCATTGGTCCAGCATCCTGTGACTCGTGTGTGTGTGTATCTAGGGTTTTGGCACACCATCATGGATGCATCTGTGATGAGCAGCACAGATGGGGCAGGGCATGAGAAGGAAACATCAGTCCATTGGAAACATCAGTCCATGAGCTCAGGGTGAAAAAAAAATGAGCAAGGTACCAAGAGGAACATATCTGGATTGTGCTGTTTCAGATCCAAGTGTTCCAGGAACCACTTTTGTAGTGGCCTCATCCAGAGCTGGGTGAAGGGGACCCTTCTGACCTGTCCTTGGTCACAACAGAACATACATGGTTGTAGGTCACAATATTGTCTGAGAAGTAAACCTAGGGAATTACTGGGAGTGATCCCATGGTCAGTAATACTAAAGGAGAAGGAAGTTTCTTAAAAGTGAGATATTGAAGACACAACTTTAAACAGTTCAATGAGGAAAAATGGGAAGTGTCTAAAAAAACCTGGATGGATGTCTAAAGAACTTTTAACTGAGCTAAGACTTAAAAGGGACATGTACAAGAAATAGAAAAAGGGGGAATTCACCAAAGAATCATTCAGCTCAAATAGGGAGAAAGTCTGAAAAGCTTGCATTGTCCTCCTCATCTTTGTGATGACTCTGGTGAGGGGAGGAAAGAGAGGAAAAGCCTAAAGCAGAGGTGTATCTCATGTGAAAAGAAAGACATTTCAGCCTTGTGATACACCAATTTTTAGAACTCAGGAAAGGATTTCCACATGGCATATAATTTGAGGACTTTGAAATTACTTTTCTGTGTTGTTCCACATCCTATGACAGTGAGGTCTAGGGTTTTGGTACAGCAATCCATCATGGCCACATCCATGTGGCAAGCAGCACAAATGGCGCAGGGCATGCAAAGGTAATCCCTCCCATTGTGTTGGAAACATTAGTCCATGAGCACAGAGTGAAAAAAATGAGTGAGGTACCAAGAGGAACATAATTGGACTGTGCTGTTTCGTATCAAAGTGGTCCAGAAACCACTTTTGTAGTGGCCTCATCCAGAGCTGAATGAAGGGGACCCTTCTGACCCTTCCTTGGACACACTAGAACGTACACGGGTGTAGGTCACAATACAGTCTGAGAAGAAAGGTCAACAAAGAACTACTCAAAATGTCTCAAGTACAGCAGTTCCAGGGAGCTTGAACGTTTGGTATTTATTGCCTACAGAAAGGCTGATAGGTTTATTCTTTGAAATAACTGAAGTTACTTTGGAGGCTGCAGACACAGTCCATTTCAACTCCATAATTTCAGGAAAAAAATATGAACAGTGATTTCCAAACTTTGGTCCTCCAGTTGTTTTGGACTTCATCTCCCAGAAGCTCTTGGCCAACACTCAGGAATTCTGGGAGATGAAGTCCAAAACAACTGGAGGACCAAAGTTTGGAAATCACTGCCCTAGGAAAACACATATCTGGGACTCTCACACAAGGCCAGGATGGGTGGCTCCACCCACTCCGTGAGTGGTAATGCATTTCTTGTCTTGAGAACCTCCAACCTTTGGAGCACATCTGACAAGTCCACAGAAACAGGCTGTCCTCAGCTTCTGCAGCAAAAAGGAGCTCGTCTGAAGAAGGGCCGTAGCTGGAAATAAAAAAATTGCTAATGCACTACCCCTTCCACGAGAAAGTAAAGAGAATTTAAATAGGGCCAAAGGTATATTGCTGGAGCCGATTGAAGCTCTGTTCATCTCCTCAAAACAACACACTCCTCCATGTAGGGTAGAGGTTGTTGTACAATTTGCATGGCCCTGCCAGTTTGGAGGTGAAGTGAGACAACCAAAGCTTCAGGAGGCCCTACATCTGCAGTAGGAAAACAAAACCCTTTCCATGATCCTAGCATTCGTGTAGTTTCTCTCCTGTATGGATTCTCTGGTCAATCTCTCATGTGGGATGTCAGATATCTGCAAAGGGAGTAACTCCGCTTAAAGCTTTCCCCACATCTTGGCATTTGTATGCTTCCTCTCCAGTGTAGATTCACTGGTGGACCACAAGGGCCCTATTTTCAGGAAAACCTTTCCCACACTCCTAGCATTCGTATTGTTCCTCTCCTGTGTAGACTCTATTGTGACGAAGAAGGTTTCCCTTGGAAGGAAAACATTTTCCACAGTCCTGGCATTTGTATGGTTTCTCTCCAGTGTGGACAATCTTGTGACTACGAAGGTTTGACATGGAAGTAAAACAATTCCCACATTCCTGGCATTTGTATGGTTTCTCTCCAGTGTGGAGTCTCTGGTGGACCACCAGGGCTGAATTTGCAGTAAAGCATTTTCCACACTGCTGGCATTTGTATGGTTTCTCTCCAGTATGGACTCTCTCGTGGACCACAAGGGTTGAATTTACAGTAAAGCCTTTTCCACACTCCTGGCATTTGTATGGTTTCTCTCCTGTGTGTAATCTCAGATGTCTGATAAGGTGTGGACTGCGAGAAAAACATTTTCCACACTCTTGGCAACTATATGGTTTCTCTCCAGTGTGGACTCTCTGGTGGATCAAAAGGTCTCCCTTTTGTATAAAACCTTTCCCACACTCCTGGCATTTGTATGGTTTCTCTCCAGTGTGGCATTTGTGGTGGCGCACAAGGGCTGAATTTACAGTAAAACATTTTCCACACTCCTGGCATTTGCATGGTTTCTCATCTGTGTGTAGTCTCAGATGACTGACAAGGTGTGATCTGCAACGAAAATATTTTCCACACTGATGGCACTTGTATGGTTTCTCTCCAGTGTGGATTCTCTGGTGGGTCAAAAGCTTTGCATTTTGTGTAAAACCTTTCCCACACTCCTGGCATTTGTATGGTTTCTCTGCAGTGTGGACTCTCTAGTGGATCAAAAGGTCTCCCTTTTGTGTAAAACATTTCCCACACTCCTGGCATTTGTATGGTTTCTCTCCAGTGTGGATTTTCTGGTGGCGCACAAGGGCTGAATTTATAGCATAATATTTTCCAGACTTCTGACATTTGTATGGTTTCTCTTCTGTATGTAGTCTCAGATGACTGGTAAGTTGTGAACTGTGATGAAAACCTTTCGCACACTCCTGGCATTTGTACTGTTTCTCTCCTGTGTGGATTCTCTTGTGACAAAGAAGGTTTGGCTTGGAAGAAAAACATTTTCCACACTCCTGGCATTTGTATGGTTTCTCTCCAGTGTGGACTCTCAGATGATTGATAAGGTGTGAACGGCGAGAAAAACATTTTCCACACTCTTGGCAACTATATGGTTTCTCTCCAGTGTGGACTCTCTGGTGGATCAAAAGGTTTCCCTTTTGTGTAAAACATCTCCCACACTCCTGGCATTTGTATGGTTTCTCTCCAGTGTGGATTTTCTGGTGGCGCACAAGGGTTGAATTTTCAGCATAACATTTTCCACATTCCTGACATTTGTATGGTTTCTCTCCAGTGTGGACTCTCAGGTGGAGCACAAGGGTTGAATTTACAGTAAAGCATTTCCCACACTTCTGGCATTTGTATGGTTTCTCTCCTGTGTGTAGTCTCAGATGACTGATAAGATGTGAACTGCGATGAAAACCTTTCCCACACTCTTGGCATTTGTATGGTTTCTCTCCTGTGTGGACTCTTTGATGACTCAGAAGGTGTGAATTATGCTTCTCAGAAAAACATTTGGCGGAAATGGGGCATTTGTAGGGCTCTTTTCTTGTATAACTTTCCTCTTCTGTGTGGGCTTGCTCATGTTCAGTATGATTCAATTTGACCATAAAACACTTTCTATACTGGGCACACATATATCTTTTACTCTGGATATCTGTTCGGAAGAAAAAACAAGGAAAAGGGCTTATACCAAAGTGTGAGAGAAAAGGAATCTCAGGGAGCAGGAAAGGGACTACAGTTGTCCCTCCACATTTGCGAACTCGACATTCGCTGTTTTGATTATTCGCGGTTTTGGGAGGGCTCCCCCAGGCCCCCCCAAAACCGCGACACGGGGCCTCGGGAGGCCCCGCGAAGGCCCTGTGGGGGTAGTGGGGAGGGCGGGGAAGGCCTCTGCGGGGCCTCCGGAGACCCTGCGGAGGCCCTGCAAAGGCCCTGTGGCGGGAGTGGGGAGGGCGGCGAAGGCCTCCGTGGGGCCTCCGGAGACCCTCCGGAGCCCCCGCGAAGGCCCTGTGCCGCGAAGGCCCTGGGGGGGCAGTGGGGAGGGCGGGCCCCACGAAGGCCCTGAGGCGAGGGGGGAAGAGCCGGGAAGGCCTCCGCGGGGCCTCCGGAGACTGTCCGGAGGCCCCGTTGAGGGCTTGGGCGGGAGGGGGAAGGGCTGGGGAGGCATCCACGGGGCCTCGGGAGGGTCTCCGGAGGCCCCGGGAAGGCCTAGGAAGAGAGTGGGGAGGCGGGGGAAAGCGACTATGGGGCCTCCGGAGGCCCCATGGTCGCTATGGCAGGGGAGGGGGGGGCAAACAATATTCGTGGATTTTTCACATTCGCGGGGGTCCGTGGAACGTAACCCCCGCGAATGTGAAGGGACAACTGTACATGAAAAGGATTCTAAAAAGAAAATCTTGTGGGTGTGGGAGGACGGGGAGATACTATATCCCTTTTTATTCACAGACCTTTCAGGCTCCAGAGGAAGGGCTTTTAGTCTGTGTGAGAGCTGAAGAATAAAATTTAATCCCTCACAAACATTCCGATCTCCCCTTCCATCCACCTCACTCACTCCTGTCCTACCTTAAAATCTCATTCCTGGCTTGTAAATGCTCCCCCCACTCCTTCCATCCAGCTTACTTGTGTTGCTCACTTCTCAGACCCACACAGCTGACAAACTGAATGGCCTGGATGAGGGGGGGTTGGCACTTAACAGCTGAAATGCAGATAGGTGCTAATTTTAAATGCTCAAGATGGAATCACTCTATAGTCAATTAAGAGTTCATGTTCTGCAAATAGTATTCCTCTATTAACTAATAGCATTATTGCCCATTTGCATGGCAAAAACATGCATTATAGCAGAACTTACTGTATTTTCCACTGTTTTGTTATTTGCATTTTGAATCATTTGTACATGCTGCCTAGAGAACCCTGGGCAACTGGTGCTGGTGGTGATGGAAGTGTACAACAAACAAAACTCATGACAGTCACTACAGGTCAATGGAAACACTTAGTATCCCTGCATACAGGCATCCCCTGCTTTTCAATGGTCCACTTTTCATTGACCTGCTCTTTCAACCTTTTTAAATTATAGACAGAACCCATTAATTCAACATGTGATCCACTCTTTAAACTGCACATCTAATTAATAGCTTCCAGTCAGGTATAATTTAAAAGGGTCTCTTCTGGGTAGACCCCACCTTTTCCACATGCACCTCTGCCTGGCTAGGAAATGGCCCAAGACAACCTTGCAGGCAGGTGGATAGGAAGCTGGGAGTGATTCCCTCTGCAAGAGGGAATCTGGTTGCATTCCCGGCTTTCCGCAGTTTGGTGGGTGTTGAATAAGCAGGGAACTGAACTCAGACTAAACAAAAAGACAGCACATTGCATAATGCTTTTGAGACCAGGAACTGCTTTTTTGCTACTCAGCACCATTTTCCTTTCATTCTGTGTACTGCATCGAAAGGCTAGGGAGCAAAACACGGTAGGTTCTACATTTTGATGATTTCCACATCGTGCTGTGGTGCTTAACCTGTCAAATAAACAGGGGATGCCTGTAGAAGACCCTGGGAAAAGAAACAGTTTGGCTAGACTCTGGCTTTTTTGTCTTGTTTGGGACTTTCCCAGAGGTACTTCCTAGACAAATAGAGGAGGACTACTGAGAAGAGCAGCTTTGGTGAGAAAATTGGTGGGATGAGGGTTCTCTAGGAGCTTCAGGGCTGAACTGTAGTGAGGACCTTGGTTGTTGTGTGTCTTACTGCTCAGTAAAGATGAATACGGTTTGGTGGCAAAAATGATCTCAGTCAAGAGTGGCTGACATGCGTCTGGCAAGCAGGCAGGTATGGCCTACATCAGTGATGGTGAACCTATGACACGCGTGTCAGCACTGACACGCATAGCTATTTCTGATGACACGTGGCCACTGAGGCAGTCACATGTCAAGAAGGATGTTTCATCCTCAGCTCCTGCATGGCAGGATGCTGCTCCTGAGGATGAAACATTTGCGACTAGAGTCTTGGAGTTAGAGTCTAACTCTAAGGACATTTTCAGACACAAAAAAGTCATCCTGAGGGATCAGGAGAGGTACGCGGCTATTAGTTTTTGGTTTATTAAATACAATTATAAATAACAATTATACATTTATGTTATTTAAACTATAAATATTGTGAAATAATGTTTTTTTCCTCAAAGTGACACACCACCTGAGTTATGCTCTGATTTTTGGCGAAGTTTGACACACCAAGCTCAAAAGGTTGCCTATCACTGGCCTACATCCTCCCTCTTCTCAGCATACCCACTTTCCCTGCCCTGCTCCTGAATTCCTCACTCCATTTGTGGCAACCAAAAAATGGCCACTGAATTTTCAAGAAGAGTGCACTGGCTAGAACCATTGTCCTGGTAACCCAATTCTACTAGTAAACAAGGAGCACATGGTTTCTTTCAAACGAAAAGTGGCTTTCTCTCAATCACCACCAAACCAACAAAGGGGTTATGTAAAGTTATGTAAGATGTAGCAACTGGCACAGTCAAAGTATGCTGAAGGGACTGTGAATCCCAGCAACTAGATCAGCCCTGCTGTCAAATCAACTTCTAAACCTTAGAACAGGATAGTGAACAATCTGTCTTTTAGTCACTACAAAACCAGCAAATACACTGGCAGGGAGTGACTGGTGCTCTGAAGAGATGTCAAATTGGTGGCAAACTCTTGAAGGCTGACTAGTCCTGCTGTTGCCTGCCCTGACAGCCTCCATTTACACAACGAGCAATATTCAATAATTTGGCTTACTGAGGCCTTCCACGTAGTTGGCAAGTAAACCAGGAACTCCTCCAAGGCCAAGGCTAGATAAGCTTAACAACACATATAACATAGGGAGGGGGCCATCCAAATTCCTGTATCTAAGTCAAAGTATTTCCTGTGACCATCTGGAGGTGAATGATTCATCAATCCCCTCAAAAATCCTCAATGGTTGCAAAATGGGGGTTTCCTCCCTACCCCTCCTCTCAATAGAAGTTATCTGCTCCCATTCAATATCAAATGTGTCACCCATTAACAGTTATTAACTTTCTTGAGAATCCTTTGTTTTAGCCTGAGAAATGCCAAGAGACATTGTATTCTTCTCCAAATCCCATTCCTTCAGGGGAAATTTCCAATTTAAATATCACCCCAAAACACCACCAAAATGTCTGCAGTTCTTTTTCTTCCAGCCACACTGTCGGTCTGTACAACCAGTACACAGTTCCTCTTCCTATTTCCATGCTGCCAGTTTGCTGTGAGCCCCTCAGAATGCACCTCTGAGAATCTACTGCTGCACAAATCTCTGCTCCTCTGATCAGTATTGTATCACTCCAAATCCCTTTAACTCTGTTTCTCTATCCAAATATTTCCTACTTTCTTCATCAGCCTTGTATCAGTGCTTGAAGCCTGAGTATGAGCATGAATGTTAAGATTCATTTTCAATAAAATGCAGTTTACTGTACGTTTTGGCTTTGGGTCCATTCAGTGCGTACTGGTATACACTGGGCAAAAGGTCCTACCATTACTCAGCTTCTCACATGCCAATTGGAGCTAATTAAATCCCCCAAATTAATATTTGGACACACATGGAAATTCCATGGACACTACCAATTCAGGTAACACTGCTGTCAAAAGAACTTCCACTCCTTAAAATGGCTGAGTGAGTGAAAACAGTTCTTCCAGCCAAAATCCAGGAGGATTTTGAGGTCCTGCTATACCCCAGCAGCTTACCCAAAGAGCCACCCACTGCAGTATCCAAGCTCTGCAAATCTGGGACCTGCAGCTCTGCTCTCTCCCCCATTTCAGAAATGAGCTCAGGATTTGGCAGGGGCAGTTTAGGCATGAGGAGATAACAGGGAGGTGTAATCCACAGGAGGGTGAGACATTTTTTCCAAGAACCTTAACAAGCTTTGCAGAGGAACCTATTAAGTACAACCTCACTACCCCAAAATCTGAGTTAAATTTCTTTTGTTCATGCTGGTGAACATTGTTGGGGAACATTGAACCCTGGACCACAAGTTTTTCCCTATCATGTTCTCATGCTAGACTGCAGCAGTCCCATTTCTACTAAAATAAGAAAATAATCTTTCTGCCTTAACTTCCTTCTCCATCATCACCTAAAGCAGCACATCTTAGATTATATGTTGCGGGGAAACCAATAATTTTTGGCCCCAGGGTGTCAGGGACCATGAGATATAACTATTCCCTTATTTCCTGGAAACTAAGCAGCAGCCAACTGCTTGTGGACCACTACAGAGTAGTATTGTCACTGTCCTAAAATACAATCTCACTTTGGCCTTCCAGATGTTGAGGAACCATTTCTCCCATTTGCTCTCCTCACTGGACTGGTTGTCTAACACAGGTCTAACACTGGCCTCCCCTCACACTAAATTCTCTTTCACACTACACAGTTAGTTCTTTGATACCACTGTAACTGCCATTCCTCCATGCTGCTAATACTTGGGTTATTGTTGTGGTTATTGAGTTTGTACACAGAAACTGCCCAGCGCCAGGGAAAGAGGAAACCTCACCAAGAGAAGCCAGGATCCCACATGTCTCCTCCATGACCTCCTTGTGCAGGGCTCTCTGGTCAGGATCCAGCAGGGCCCACTCCTCCTCAGAGAACGACACAGCCACCTCCTCAAAGGTCACGGACTCCTGGGTGAAAAAGAAACAATTTCCTGATTGCAGCTGACATCAAGATTATCTCACACCAAAATCCAGAAGGGTACTTATGGTGGCTGTTCTTTCACTACAGATTTAAAAGGCTTAATCCTACAGTGGCTCCACAGCTTTCCAAGTGGAGGACAATGGCTCCCAGAAGCAACTTGTCAGCTTCAGGGCAACACAGCTAAATAATAATAGCTGTGAGAAACAACAGCGGGAGAGAACTTGTTGGCTTCCCATATATATATATATATATATATATATATATATATACATACATACACACACACACCCATATATACTGGCCACTGCAGGAACTAGGTTGCTGGAGAGGAGCCTTTGCTCTGTCCCAGTAGAGCCCTTCCTACACCCTTCCCTTTTCCAGAAGAAAACAGAAGGAGAGATTTGTTCTGGACCAGGAAGAATGGAAGAGAACATCTATGAGTGGCATTCTTTCTTGTATTCAAGAAAAATACATTTTAAAATGGCCATAATTCTAATTATGGATAAATGTGGTAAATGCAGTAGAAGGGATCCAAACCCAGATACAGTCAGCCCTCTGTATCCATAGATTCAACCAACCATGCTTAACAATATTCCAAAAAGCAAAGGTTGATTTTGCCATTTTACTATGAAGAAAAATCACCCATTTCTTATCATTTTTATAATAAAAAATGAACAGAATCTATACTGTCACTTAACTCACCCCCTCCCCTGAGATGTCAGCAGGGGACAGAGTCACCCAGGCTGTTCCCTTGGTGGCTTCCCAGTGATCCTTTATTTTACCTGCTCTGCTTCTGCTCCATCACAAAGAAGAAGAGATGACTGAGTACCTGTTGCCAGTGTCCTTTCAGCCCCTGAGTGAGAGATGAAACCAGAAGGTTGTCTCATATACTATACTCATATACATATACTCTCAGATACTAAGATTACAATCCCCAAAACCATTCCTAGGAAGTGGAATTGTACCCCTAGAATTGTCGAATGAATCATAGAATCATAGAGTTGGAAGAGACCAAAAAGGTCATCCAGCCCAACTCCTTGCCACGCAGGAATAAACAATCAAAGCACCCCCAAGAGATGGCCATCCAGCCTCTGTTTAAAACCCCCAAAGGAGACTCCACCATACTACGAGGCAGCGCATTCTACTGCCAAACAGCTCTTACTGTCAGGAAGTTCTTCCCAATGTTTAGATAGAATCTCTTTTCCTTTAGTTTGAACCCACTGCTCCATGTCCTAGTCTTTGGACAGCAGAAAACAAGCGTGCTCCATCCTCAGTATGACATCCCTTCAGTTATTTAAACATGGCTATCATGTCACCTCTTAACCTTCTCTTCTCCAGGATAAACATACCCAGATCCCCAAGCCGCTCCTCACAGGGCAGACCTCCCACCATCCTGGGCGCCCTCCTCCGGACATGTTTCAACTTCTCAATATCCTTCCTGAATTGTGCTGCCCAGAACTGGACATAGTATTCCAGTTGAGGTCTGACTAAAGCAGAATAGAGTGGCACTATTACTTCCCTTGACCTAGACACTATACTTCTATTAATGTAGCCTAGAATCGCATTGGCTTTTTTAGCTGCTGCATCACACTGTTGACTCATGTTCAGCTTGTAGTCCACTAAGACTCCTAAGACCCTTTTCACATGTACTGCCATCAAGCCAGGTGTCACCCATCCTATATCTGTGCATTTCATTTTTGCTGCTCAAATGTAGTATCCTACCTTCCTCCCTGTTGAAATTCATTTTGTTAGTATTGGCCCAGCTTTCTAATCTGTTGAGGTCATTTTGGATTCTGATCCTGTCCTCTGGGGTATTAGCTACCCCCCCTAATTTGGTGTCATCTGCAAACTTGATAAGCATACCCTCTATTCCCTCAACCAAGTCATTGATAAAGATGTAGAATAGCACTGGGCCCAGGACAGAACCCTGTGGCACCCCACTAGTCACTTCTCCCCAGGATGAAGAGGAGCCATTGGTGACAACCCTTTAGGTTCGGTCAGTCAACCAATTACAAATCCTCCTAACAGTTCACTGTCTAGCCCACAGGTTACTAACTTTTTTGCAAGAATCATGGCCGGGGGGCTTGTCAAAAGCCTTATTGATATTGAAGGAGGAGAGGAGGGAGGAAGGAGGGAGGAAGAGGAGAGGTTGGGAGAAGAAAAAGAGAAGTGTTCCCGCAACCTTGCTGGCTGAAAGAGTCAAAAAATGGCGTCTGGGGTACGAAGCAGAACCAGAACATTGGATCCTTACAACTTGCAAGGACGAAGAGGTTCGACAGAAGAAGGTACCCCCCAGTATATGATGAAATTTATGGAGGAGATTCGCGACTTTAGGAAAGACATGACGGTCCAATTAGAAGATATCAACACTAAGTTCAACGCCCTTCACTCTATACTGATCCAAACTAAAAATGAGGTGAAAGAAAACAAAGAAGACATTCAATTACTGAAGAAGGACAATAAGGAGTTGCGTACGGAATTGGAGGTAATGCGGGACCAACTAGCCCTTGCGGAAGCAAGGGAGAAGGAAGCATGGATCAGACTTAGAGGGCTTAAAGAACAACCTAATGAGGACATTAAAAGGAGAATAATCGAGTTGCTGGCGCAAAATTTAGGGTGGGGCGAAGAGCAGATTAGTAACGAACTAGATCGGGTATATAGATTAAAATCAACATTTGCAATGAAAAGGAATCTCCCAAGAGACATTATAATTCAATGTACAAGGAAAGCGGTGAGAGACTTTATTATGGAGATACACTTCAACAAAGGAATATGCCATGAAGGGAAGTTGCTTATTTTGTTGAAGGAGATCCCAACGAGAATATTAAGGAAACGTAAAGACTATCAATTCTTGGTAGAAATATTGAAGAAGGAAAAAATTCCATTTAGCTGGGACAGATTAGAAGGAGTACTATTTACATATAAAAAAGAAAAATACAAAATTGATACAATTGAAAAAGCACAAGACTTTGTAAGAAAGAACAAAAGAGACTTTGGGCGACAACAAAATAAACAAGGTAATCAACAAAACAGTGAAAATGGAAGGAGAGATGATACTTGCCAGGAGGGAAGGATCTCCAAGGAAAAAGGGGAAACGGCGGAAGATGAAGAGGCAAAGGGAAAAAAAGAACTTGGAAGATAGTCTGCTGGACTTATAAGAACAAAAGAAGGGAAAGAAGGGAGAGAAAAAAAAACTAGCTAAATTGGTGATAGTGTATTAACGTGGTAAGAGAAAGTTAAAAATAAAGAGATTTAGGAATTTGTATTAGACGTAATAAAACTTGTTATAGTTAAAACAGTCTAAGGTAGATAAGACATTTGTGTGTTTTCACATATATTGATACAGGTATATATATATTTAGAAGATTGTTGATTAATAGTATTACTATTATTGTGGTGTTAGCTAACTTGAAAATCAATACAAAACAGATGGGTACAACAAAGTTTCTGACTTGGAATGTCAAGGGATTAAATGCTGAAAAGAAAAGAAAATTAGTTTTTCATCATCTTAAGAAAAGTAAATCTGATATTATTTGCCTACAGGAGACTAGGATAAAAAAGACACACGAACATCTGTTAACATGTAATTCTCTAGGAGATGTCTTTATATCATCAAATGTAAAAAAGAAAAAAGGTGTGGCATTATATGTAAATCCGCGGCTAAGGCCAACCTTGATTTTAGCCGATGAGAAGGGAAGATTCATAATGGTAGAAGTAATTATAGACAAAATTAAAATACTAGTGTTGGGTATCTATGTTCCCATAGAGGAGAAATTTAAATTCTTTGGGGAGCTAAAAAATAAAATTGGGCATCTAGGCTATAATAATTGGTGTTTGTTAGGGGATTTTAATGGGGTGGTGGAACCAAAGTTGGATAGATTTACAGAGACAAGCAATAAAAATAAAAGCAATAGGAAATACCAAGGGAAACTAACTAAAGATTTTTTTGATATAGCAGAAGAGCTACAGCTAACTGATATCTGGAGATTCAAAGAAGGATCAACCAGGAATTATACTTATTACTCAGAGGTACATTGTTCCTTTTCAAGGATTGATATGATTTGGCTTAGTACAAATTTAATAAATAAGGTTAAGAAAGTGGATATCCTACCTAAACCATTATCAGACCACAACCCGGTTCAAATGACGATGAGAGGTTCCAAAGAGATGTCTAATTGGAGAATAAATGAAGCTTTATTGCAAAAGAAAGAGGTAATAGAAGACGGGAAAAAGAAGTTAAAAGAATACTTTGAAATGAACTTAAACAAAGGAGTTAATAATAGTGTAGTTTGGGATGCTGGGAAGGCAGTGATGAGGGGTGTTTTCAAAAACTGGAACGTAATAATCAATAAGAGGAAACAAGCAGAGCGGAAAATATTATTGGATGAAATACAAGCAGGTGAACAGGAATTAATGAAAAATCCACGCAATAAGAAAATTAAGAAGCAGATTAAAATATTGCAGGAACAGTTAGCTATGACTATGCCAGAGGAGATAAAGAAAAAATTAGACTTTTTAAAACAGAAAGATTTTGAATTTGGTAACAAACCGGGTAGGTGGTTGGCTTATAGATTGAGGAAGGAAAGAGCGAAAAGATTAATCACTAAAATCAAAACAGGAGATAAAGAAATCATTGACGAAATACAAATCCAGAAAATATTTCATAATTATTTTAAGACAATATACCAAAAGAAGGAAATATCCCTAGTAAAGATAGATGAATATATTAAAAGATGTAATATTGCCAAAGTAACCGATTCCCAAAGAATGGATTTGAATAAAGATATAACAATGGAAGAAATCATGGCTACTATAAAGAGGATGAAACCCAATAAGACACCTGGGCCAGATGGTCTGCCAGCAGAATATTACAAAATTTTTCAATCAGAACTAATTGCCCCTTTTTCAATGGTTCTACAGGATATATTAAAGAAGGATGAAATCCCTAATAGTTGGAAGGAGGCAAACATAGTACTTATACCAAAAGAAGGGAAAGATCAACTACAATTAAAAAATTATCGTCCCATTTCATTGTTAAACGAGGATTATAAAATTTTCACAGCGCTATTGGCAAACAGACTTAAGAAATTTTTACAAGATTATATTCAAAATGACCAAAATGGATTCCTCCCGAAAAGACAAATAAAAGATAACATTAGGTCAGTAATTGATATATTAGAGTATTTACATTATCGAAATGAGATCAAAGGAGCATTAATTTTTTTGGATGCTGAAAAAGCGTTTGACAATTTGAATTGGGCTTTCATGATAAAAGTGTTAGAAAAAATGGATTTTGGCCAAAATTTTTGCAAGTGGATTCTAATGATTTATGGGGAACAAAAAGCTAGATTAATAATAAATGGGAAACCGACTGAAGAATTAAAAATTGAGAAAGGCACTAGACAAGGATGTCCTTTGTCCCCTCTATTGTTTATTTTGATATTAGAAATTTTAATTAACGAAATAAGGAAAGATAAAGGAATTAAAGGTATCAGGATCAAGAAAGAGGAATATAAAGTGAAAGCTTTTGCTGACGATTTGGTCCTTATTTTGGAGAATCCACTAATGGGAGTGGATAGACTAATGAGAAAAATAGAAGAATTTGGGAAGGTAGCAGGATTTATAGTTAATAAAGAAAAAACAAAAATTTTAACCAAGAACTTAGATTGGAAAGAAAAAGAAGAATTAGAAAAGATCTCAAAATGCGAGATAGTTAAAAAAGTAAGATACTTAGGAATTAATTTGACAACGAATAATCAGCAATTATTCCAGAATAATTATGAGATGACTTGGAAAAATATTAAAAACGATCTGAGTAGATGGCAAGGATTGAATGTATCATTATTAGGTAGAATAGCCACCGTGAAAATGAATGTACTACCAAAGCTAATGTTTCTCTTTCAAACAATTCCAATAATAATCTCAAATAAAATTTTCAGGAATTGGCAGACGGATTTAAATAAATTTTTATGGGCAGGGAGGAAACCCAGAATTAAGTGGAAACTTTTAACAGATGACAGAGAAAGAGGTGGATTGGGCTTACCAGACTTGAGAATTTACTTCGAAGCGACGGGTCTTTCTTGGATAAAACATTGGGTAACTTTGGAGAACAAAAGAGATTTGGAAATTGAGGGATTTGACTTAAAACTAGGTTGGCATGGATATCTGGGATATAATAAGACTAAAACGGTGAAAGATTTTAAAAATCATATAATAAGAAGATCATTGATTCGAATTTGGGAGAAATATAAAGCCAGAATATGTCCAAAAATCCCAGGTTGGCTATCCCCTCAAGAGGCCTTTTGTAAAAACGAATTGAGAGACTATAATTGGATAACATATCGAGAAATTATGAGAAAAAAAGGAAATAAATGGGAAATTAAAGATTGGCAGGAGTTGGTGGCAGAAGGTATCCAAATGCAATGGTTAAGTTATTATCAGATTCGCTCCAGAGTTAAAGAAGATTTAAAAGAACGACAATATGAAGATGAGGTGTCAGATTTTGAAAAATTAATGATGTCAGATAACAAGAATCTAATTGGCAAACTTTACAAAATGTTATTAAAGTGGCATACGGAAGACGAACAAGTAAAGGACTGCATGGTGAAGTGGGCTAGAGACATAGGGCAAATTATTCAATTAGAACAATGGGAAGCCGTTTGGAGAAGGGATTTGAAGTTCACCTGTTGTTACAATCTAAAGGAAAATTTTTATAAAGTAATGTACAGGTGGTACATGACACCACGGAAATTAGCTAAAATGAAGAAAGGTTTCTCCTCGCTTTGTTGGAAATGTAAGGCCTGCCCGGGCTCCCTATACCACATGTGGTGGGAATGTAATAGAATAAGAAAATATTGGGGGGAAATTAATAAATAGAGAAAATTATTGGAATTGTTTTAGACTTGAGACCCCAGTTATATCTGTTAAACATGATAGATATAGAAAATCCCAAAGAAAAGGAACATAGATCCCTAATACTTTACTTTGTTACGGCAGCAAGGTTGGTCTTAGCCAAAAATTGGAGAAACGAAGAAGTACCATCAAAAGCAGAATGGATAGAAAAAGTTATGGAATTAGCTAAATTAGACAAATTAACAAATTGGATGAGAAAAAAAACAACAGAAGAATACACAAAGATATGGGAACCATTTATAAAGTATTGTAAACAAAAAGAAGGAAAAACATCGGCCTTGGGTTTTTATAGTTAAACAGATATTACTTAAATGTAAGGAACCTTTTTTCTTTTAAATACACTGTGATATGGGGAATTAAGGGATCAGATGGGAGGGAATAGTCAAATGACCAACGGTTAAGGGCATTATATCCTCAATAAATCAGACATTACCTGTTGGTAGGAACTAATGATAAACCACAGTGGAAACTAATGATAACACGAAGATAATGTAGATATTTTAGATCTATTGGTAGAAAGTGTGAAATTAAGGATACAATAACTTGAATAGGAGGGTTATTTTAAAATGTGGAATAAAGTCAAGCAAGATTAAGTGGGAAGTCTTTTAACAGTTTGTGTTTTGTGTAAGCATTATGCTAAGTTATGCTAAGTTAAGTATTTGTAGATGTCGGGTGTTGGGTATCTTTTCTTGTCTGTCTTTGTTTTTGCTTTCTCTTTCTTTTGTGTATTGTATTCAGTTTACGGATTACTGTATATTATATATTATTGCTTTAGTTTTTGTTTTGTTTTTCTTTTCTTGTTTTCAAAGTCATGTATACGTTGTATGTTATATTCATTCAATAAAATTTAATAAAAAATTAAAAATAATAAAAAAAAAGCCTTATTGATATCAAGGTACACTACATCCACAGCATTTCCTTCGTCTATCAAGTTTGTAATGCTATCAAAAAAATGAGAGAAGATTAGTCTGGCATGACCTGTTTTTCAAAAATCCATGTTGACTTTCAGAAATCACAGCATTCCTTTCTAAGTCCTTATAGACTGTCTGTTTAATGATTTGCTCTAGAATCACTCCTAATATTGATGTCATGCTGACTGGGTGGTAATTATTAGGGTCTTCTTTTTTCCCTTTTAAAGACAGGGAGAACATTTACCCTCCTCCAGTCTGCTGGCGGGGGGGGGGGACCACCCTCACTGAGTTAACACTAACCCTGCAAGGAGGCACCTCTGTCTCCATTACGCATCAGCTCCCTCCACTCAGGACTCAGTTGGGTGTCCATTGGAGCCTTCTCTGCCAGTGCAAAATCAGAGTCAACTTCCACAGAGAGATTTCTGACCTGAAAGAGCAGTAAGGATTCAAGAGATGGAATGAGAAGGAAGAGAAAAAGGAGGATGAGAAAGAGGAAAATCTTTGGTGGGGGAGGCTGGGAAATGGGTGATGAAGGCTGGGAAATGGGTGGTGGTATGGAATTGCCACCCTCAGAGGATCTCAAGAAAAAGATGGGCAAATGGTAGAGCCGTCAGTTCTTCAAACCAGAGATGCTTGCTCCGGCTGTTTCAATCCTTTTGCCTTTTAAATATTTTAAAAGGAATTGTTTTAAAAGTATGAAATGCTTTATTTAGCACATAACCTTCAGTGGAGTGAGACATGAGAGGAAAATATTTCAAAATTTTTTAAAAAAATTATATTTCCTTGTATTTTAACCCACTAGAGCAAGGGTGCACAATGTCTAGGGAGAGGAGGAAGATACTCTAGATGAACCTCCCTCCTCTAAGGCAGCGCTCTGCAACCGTAGCCACCGCATTGCTCAGTTTGATGGTGTGGCAGTGGCACAAAAAGTGAGGAATTTCCTTACAAAATTAAGCACACAGGAAGTATGCAACATATTTTAAAAGAGTGATTCCAAGAGTCTGTTGGGGCCCCAATTCCCCTTCAAAACAAGGAACATGCTTATCACATCCCTTGCTTTCAAAAGCAACTCAGGAAGCACTAAATTTCAGCAGAAGAGCAAAACATTCAGCAGTGGCTACAGGAGCAGCAGGAGTAAAAGCCAGATAAAAGGGGTACAGGAGCCATATCTGCTCACCTTTACCTTAGAGCCACCAGGATGACATCTTAGGTCAGGCTATCTAACAGACTATATCTCCCCACATGGGTCTGCACAGACCCTGAGATCCACAGGAGGAGGCCTTCTCTCAGTACTGTTACCTGCACAGGTATGGCTGGTAGAAACATGAGAGAGGGCCTTCTCAGTGGCTGCCGCTAGATTTTTTAACTCCGCTGGGGGAACCAGGAAGCTGGATGAGGTGAGCCTTTGCTCTGTCCCAGTAGGGCTCTTCTGATGCCCTTCACTTTGCCAGAAGCAAACAGTGGGAGAGATTTGTTCAGGCCCAAGAATAATGAAAGAGAACATCTATGAGTTGCACTCTTTCTTGTATTCAAGAAAAATAGCTGTAACTCTAATTATGGATAAATGTGGTAAAGATGGTAAAAGGGATCCAAACTCAGATACAGTTGGCCTTCTGTATTGACAAATTCTACCAAAATAAATTTTAAAAATCCAAAAAGCAAAGCCTGATTTTGCAGTTTTATATATGGAATGCCATTTTACTATACTTTTACTATTTTATTATGAAGAAAATTATGCATTTTTGTCATTTTTATAATAAAAAATGAACATAAACAATACTCTCACTCAACTCCCCTGCCCCCCAAAATGTCAGCAGGGGATAGAGTCACCCAGGCTGTTCCCATGGTGTCTTCCCGGTGATCCTTATTTTACCTGCTCTGCTTCCACTTCATCACAACGAAGAAGGGGTGACTGAGTACTTGTTGCCAGCATCCTTTCAGCCCCTGAGTGAGATGAAGCAAAACACTACAATTAAAATCCCAAAAAGTAGTCCTAGGAAATGGAATTGTATCCACTGAAAATGATAGGATTTACATCCCAGCAAGATCCACAGAAATTCATTGTAAAATTCTAAAGTGTAGTGGTTAGGGTGTTGAACTAAGAAATGGGAAACCTTGACTCCAGTTCCCACTGAGCTATGAAACTCACCAGGGCGCCTTCAACTATTCAGTACCCCTCAATCTTACCCACCACAATAGGTTGTTATTTTCAAGGATGACATTTAGATAGTAAGCCACGAGTGGATATAAATACCGCTAGGAAACAAACACCCCCTCACTGAGTTAACCCTTACCCTGCAAGGTGGCACCTCTGTCCCCTTCAGGCATCACCTCCCTCCACTGGGGACTCGGCTGGGTGTCCAACGGAGCCTTCTCTGCCAGTGGAAAATCAAAGTCAACTTCCACAGAGAGATTTTTGACCTGAAAGGGCAGTAAGGATTGAAGACATGGAATGAGGAGGAGGAAAAAGGGAATGAGAGAGAAGAAAAACCTTCGTGGGGAAAGCTGGGGCAAGGGTGGTGGTGATGGTATGGAATTGCCACCCTCAGAGGATCTCAAGAAAAAGATGATCAAGTGGTAGAGCCATCAATTCTTCAAGCCAAGGCTGGCTGCTCTGGCCAATTCAACTCTTTGTGCCTTTTAATTTCTTTAAAAGGAGTTGATTTTTTAAAAATACATGTGAAAAGCTTTTATCTGAAAATCACTATCTGCCCTGATGAAGCGAGGGGTGAAAGATAAATATTTCAACTTTAAAAAAATAAGAATACCTTTCCTTTCATTTTAACCCCTTTGAGCAAGGCTGAACAATGGCTTAGTTGAGGGAGGGGGGAGATACTCCAGATGACACCACTTTCCCTAGGTAGGACTTTGTAACCATAGCCACCACATTGCTCAGTTTGGTGGTGTGGCACAAAAATTGAGGAATTTCATTTGAAAACTAAACACACAGGGAGTAAGCAAGACGTTTTAAAAGAGTGATTCCATGAGGTTGCTGGGGCCCAGATTCCTCTTCAAAATAAGGTGCATACTCACCATGCCCCTTGCCTTCTTTAGCAACTCAGGAGGCACTAAATTTCAGCAGAAGAGCAACACAGTCAGCAGTGGCTACAGGAGTAACAGGAGTAAGAGCCAGATAAAAGGGGCACAGGAGCCATATCCGGACACTTTCGCCTTAAGAGTGACCAGGATGACAGCTTAGCTCAGGCGATCTGAAAAATCCTATCTCCCCTAATGGGTCTGCACAGATCCTCAGAGGGCCTTCTCTCAGTACTGACACCTGCACAGGTATGGTTGATGGAAGCAAGAGGGAGGGCCTTTTCAGTGGCTGCCCCTAGACTTTGGAACTCCCAGGGAGGCCATTGGGTGCTAGAATGGCCCCCTCCTTGCTCTATCTCCTTAGCTAGATAAAGACATTTTTATAGAATTGAAGGCCTTTAACAAAAGGATCTCAGTGCTGTATTGTTTCAAGCTATATTGTTTCATGTTCTAAAATATTTTTAGAGTGTATTTTAAACAGAGTTAATTTAGTTTTCATGTTGATTTTTATATGTTTTTATTATAACCTTTTAACCTGTAAGCTGCCTTGAGTTTCAATGTTGAGGAAAAAAAGGGGGGGAGTAAAGAAAATGAATAATAACCCTGTGCTCTTACCTGCTGCTCTTCCTCTAGCTGGCTCAGGAGAAAACCTTCTGTCAAGGCCACTGCCTGGGAACACGTTTTCGCTCCACATTCCCTGACCCAGCTCTCCATCTCTTGGGGCAGGATAGTCAGGAATTGTTCCAGGATCACCAGGTCCAGCATCTGGTTTTTTGTATGCTGTTCTGGCTTTAGCCACTGACGGTAGAGATAGTGGAGCCTGTTGCAAACCTCTCGGGGCCCCTTGGACTCCTGGTAGCACAAGTGCCTGAAGCGCTGGTGCTGTGAATCTGAGCTGACAATGTCCTCCCCCAAGATCTTCTGCACAGTTCTTTCCCAGATCTCCTCACTCTTGGGGACATCCATGCCTCTTCCTGCGTCAGGGCCAGCTGAGTCTTTTTCCTCCATCTTTGATCCGTACAGCGGGGTAAAAGACCTCCTTCTCCTCTTCCCTGTCAGAGCAAAAAAATTTAAATGATTAAGAACTGTAAGAGCTTTCACATTAGATTCTCAGGGAGGTGCTTTGGGAGCAACAAACTAAAGTCTTTCATTTACTTCACAGTCAGAAGATGAAGGCTCCTCCCGCACAAACACACACACACCAGCAAGGTCTGTCTCTAACCATTCCCACCTCCAGCTCCAACATGGAGCCATCTCATCTCTATTCCTCACCCAAAGCCCACACTGACTCTCCATGATTTCTGCAATTGCTGCTACATTCTACATAAGCCATTTTAAATTCCAAATCTCCCTAGAATTCATTGAAATTAATGTTTTCCCTAGTTGAAGAAATTTTTGTTTACTTTTAAAATTTTGACATATTGGGGCAGAGTTTGTCCCTGCCTTCCTCAAAAATGTTGTTTCTTGTAGAAACGACAACGCAGAAAGAATCACAACCCAAAAACATCACCCAAGGTGACCTTCTGCTGTGCTTTCTGCAACCGGACTTGTTTATCTCGGATTGGCCTTTTTAGTCATCAGCGCGCTTGCAGAAAGCGCGGGATGAGTCCTTCCTGAATCTTTGTTTGCAAAGAAAAGCCAGAGAGAGAGAAATATAGTGGAAGCAACCAGGTAAGGGAGGGAGAGAAAAGCTGAGAGGGGATTGGTGGAATATTTTAGGAGATTTTGAATACAGTTGTCCCTCCGTATTCATGATTTGGTATCCATGGATACCAAATTCATGTATTCGTGGCTTGAAAACATTCTTAAAAAAGTAATTTTAAAAAGCAAACCTTGATTTTGCCAACTTATACAAGGGACACCATTTTGCTATGCCATTGCATATAATGGGACTTGAGTATTCACAGATTTGGGTATCTACTGGGAATTTTTTCATGGTTGGGAATTTTTTTTTATTGGAATAAGACCATTCTACTGAAAAATACACCCGACCGCAAAAGTGTCCTGGAACCAAACCCCAATGAAAATGAAGGGACAACTGTATAGGATGGGGGCTGACAGTGGGTCTGGATAGTTGCAGAGAGGGCTGGAGATAGTGAATAGGAGATTTGAGGGTGGGGTGTGTGGAGCGAAGGAGTGATGATTAGGTTTAAGAGCGTCAGTCAGTCAGGTTTAGGATTTCAAGAGTGGGAATGTATTAAGCTATCCGTCTGTTCTGTCCTGTAGTGTTGTGTATCATGTGCTTTTGGCCTTTGGGCATGGTGTATATACAAAGATTTAAATCTTCATCTTAAGTTCAAACCTAAGAGGGGTGGCATCTTAAAGAGGAGACTCCATGTCAACAATCTTCAACAAGCTACCATGAGAGACAAACTTCCAGCCAAACCTGCAAACAAAACTTGAAGACCATCCTACAGATCCTTCTCCTACAGTGCTTTGGCAACATATCAAAAACAGTATCCTCCAGTCTGCAGAAGAATCCCTCGGGTTCTCCCACAAGAAAAATCAAGACTGGTTTGATGAAAACAACCAAGAGATCCAGAAGCTGTTGGCAAAGAAGAGAACTGCGCACCAGGCATACCTCGCCCAGCCAACTTGCCATGTAAGGAAAGCAGCTTTCCGTCTCACATGTAGTAAACTTCAACAAAAACTCCGAGACATGCAGAACAAGTGGTGGATCAATATAACAGAAAAGACACAACACTGTGCAGATCTGGGGGATTCTAGAGGATTCTATGAAGCTCTTAAGGCAGTGTATGGACCTACTTATCAGGTCCAAAGCTCCTTATACAGTACAGATGGTCAAACATTAATTACTGATAAAGCCTCCATCCTGAATTGATGGGCTGAACACTTTCAAAGTCTCTTTAGTGCCAACCGAGTAGTCCAAGGCTCAGCTATCCAACATATGATACAAAAACTGATGAAAAATGAATTGGACATAGCTCCCACTTTGGAAGAGACCCTTAAGGCCATAGAGCAGTTGAAAAATGACAAGGCAGCTGGGATTGATGGAATCCCACCTGAAGTTTGGAAACACAGAGGTCATGTACTCCATCATAAATTCCACGAACTCCTTGTGAATTGCTGGGAAAAAGGGGAACTGCCATCAGATCTCCAAGATGCAGGCATCATCACCCTGTACAAGAAAAAAGGAGCAAATCCGATTGCTCAAACTATCGAGGCATAACACTGCTCTCTATTGCTGGAAAAATCCTTGCAAGGATACTCCTGAACAGATTAGATCCTGCCATTGCTGAAGAACTTCTTCCTGAAAGCCAATGTGGCTTCAGAGCCAATAGGAGTACTACAGATATGGTATTTGCCCTTAGACAACTGCAAGAGAAACGCAGAGAGCAGAACAAGGGTCTCTATGTAACATTTGTTGACCTCACCAAAGCCTTCGACACCGTGAGTAGGAAAGGTCTGTGGCAGATCCTGGAAAGACTAGGATGTCCCCCCAAATTCCTCAAAATGATTATCTTGCTACACGAGGGCCAGCGCGGTCAAGTCAGATATGGCGATGCTCTTTCAGAGCCCTTTCTAATAACTAATGGAGTGAAGAAGCAAGGTTGTGTTCTTGCGCCAACTTTATTTACAATCTTCTTCAGCATGATGCTCCAAAGGGTTACGGCAGAGCTCGAAGAAGACGACAGCATCTGTATACATTACTGTACTGATGGTAGCTTGTTTAACTTAAGCCATCTGAGGGCTCACACTAAGACTCTAAACTACCTAGTCTGTGAACTGCTCCTCGCTGATGATGCTGCCCTTGTTGCCCACACAGAAGCAGGTCTGCAGAGCCTAACATCCTGCTTCACAACAGCTGCAGAGCTCTTTGGGCTGGAAGTCAACCTGAAGAAAACGGAAGCACTTTACCAGCCTGCACCACAGGACGAACACCACCATCCCCACATTGCCATCGGCAATTCTGTACTTAAATCCGTTCAGCAGTTCAACTACCTGGGAAGCATCATCTCCTCAGATGCTAAGATTGACAAAGAGATCGATCACAGATTAGCAAAGGCACATAGCGCATTTGGAAGACTTTACAAAAGAGTCTGGAGTAATAAACACCTGAGGCGAAACACAAAAATCAGTGTGTATAGAGCCATTGTACTGTCTATTCTCCTTTATGGGTCTGAAACATGGGTTACCTATCACCACCACCTACGACTCCTCGAACGCTTCCATCAGCGCTGTTTGCGCACAATCCTAAATATACACTGGACTATGTGATGAATGTTGCTGTCCTTGAGCAAGCAGGGATCACCAGCATTGAGGCCGTGATATTGAGAACACAGCTGCGCTGGGCAGGGCACGTTTCTAGGATGGAGGACCATCGCCTCCCAAAAATAGTACTCTACGGTGAACTCGCCATGGGTCAGCGTAAGAGGGGCGCTCCAAAAAATCAATACAAGGACTTACTGAAACAACATCTCAGGCTCGGCCAACTTGATCACCAACAATGGTCCACCCTGGCTTCACATCGGGAGGCATGGAGACGCACTATCCACAATGCTGCAGCCTTATTTGAGAACTCACGACGAACAAGTCTTGAAGAGAAACGACAATGCAGAAAGAATCACAACCCGGAAACATCACCCAAGGAGACCTTCTGCTGTGCTTTGTGCAACCGGACTTGTTTATCTCGGATTGGCCTTTTTAGTAATCAGCGCACTTGCAGAAAGCATGGGATGAGTCCTTCCTGAATCTTCGTTTGCCAAGAAAAGCCAGAGAGAGAGAGAGAGAGATACAAAGATTGGGTTCACACACAGTGTCTGTGGGGGCAGCAGAGAGAGTGGGTGTCCAGTGGGGACAGAGGTTCCTTAATATCCTGCTGTATTTGTCCCTTGAGGGCATCTAGTAAGACCCCACCTCTGGTGGCCATAGCGAGGGTAGAGGAAGGGGTCCTTGCATGGGGCAGAGGCGGGGTCCTTTGGCTCCCCTCAGGCCCTCCCCTCCCCCCAAGGCCTCTCCCTCCCTCACGCCCCCCACCGGCGCCCCCAGACTCAGGGGAGGGAAAACTGGGGGGGGGTCCCTCTCCCTTTCATGACTATAGCGATGAGGGAAAGGCAGCGTCTGTGGCTTCTCGCTCGCCCCCAGGACGGCCGCCCCCTCGCCCCCTTTCCCGCGGGCAACCCTCCCCGACCCCCCACCCCCCGCATCAAGAAGTCCTGGAAGAGGCCCTCCTGGCCCCACGGAGGGAGGGAGGGAGGGGCGGGAGCCATGTTACCCTCGGCCTCAGGCAGCCCAATGTCTTGGGCTGAACTCTTCTGCCGGCGCCCCTCAGGGATAGGGCTAGACCTTCGGCTGCGAGCAGAAAAAAATCCCCCCAAGTGCCCACCTCCCTCCCCGGCTCTCCTTCACCTGCTGCGGGGCTCCCGGGAAACCCAGTTCCCGGCAGGGAAAGAGAGGCAGGGCGTGTGTTTCCCACGAGCCCCTTTTAAGGGGGCGCCACCTTTTGTTCTTCCGCTTCCCCTCGGGTGGCTGAAGCCGTGCCAGTCTCCTGGCAAGCCCGCCTCCGAGACCCGGCTGAGGGGCGGATCTGTGGTCTTGGCTCCCCCCCAGGCTCCGCCGGTGCTTCGCCTTTCCCCGCCTGACCTCCCCCCCGTTTCCCTTCCCAGGCCCTGAACGCCGGGAGGTACCCACGTATCCGAATGCGGACGCAGCAAACTATAACTCCCAGGATGGAGCAAGGCAGTCAAAATGGTGTCAGACTGGATGAGTTCCGCCAAGCCCGGGTGCTTTTGCCAGGAGCCTGGCTCGGCTTCAGTCGCGTGATGGGAAACGGAAGGAGAACGTTGGTGCCCTCTTGAAAGGGGCTCGTGGGAAACCCCAACCCTGCCTCTCTTTCCCTGCGGAGAGCCTCGGGAGGGGGCGCTGGGTTGCCCGGGAGGCCTCGCAGCGGGTCAAGGGAGGGGGCTCGGCCACCCCTCCTTCCCTCCCCCCCTCACTCCGGGGGCCTTAATTTGGGGGCTTAATGTTGTTTTACCATCCAATGTGCCCAAAGTTTCTGTCATCCAATAGTACCCAGGGTTTCAACCAGACCAGACAGGCTGCCTCAAAGTATACCTTGAAATCTGGCAAGGCAAACCCTCCCTTCTCCTTGGTCTCAGTCATAAGTTTAAAAAACCCACTTATAAATGCAGACATGTCTTTCTAACATTGTTCAAATCATTTGTTAGTTATAGTAACTGGAATAGTTTGGAAGAGAAACATAACTTCATAGGTTTTCCATTTTGTTTTGTTTTTTCAGACTGTGAGACCATGTTCTGGAAGAGTTTATTTCTGATGTTTTGCCTGCATCTGTGGCTGGCAACTTCTGAGAATGGTTGGGTAGGAGTGTGCGTGGGGTTTATATATATATCTGAGGGTGCCAGCCACAGATGCAGGCGAAAAGTCAGAAATAAACTCTTCCAGAACACAGCCTCACAGCCCGAAAAAAACCACGGAAAACCTATGGATGCCAGCCGTGACTTCACATTAAATGTAACTTCATCCCTATTTCTGAATAAGAATGAAGGTCCTTGCCTCAGTCTCCTTCCACAGGCATGTGTACACTTCACCTTAACAAGTTAGCAAAATTAACAAAACGAGCAAAATCATACAGTTAAGATTAATATCACATTAGTAGCTTGTAATAAGAAGATAAAGTGCTAAGGTATGAGAGAAAGTGGAAGGAAAACAAGACTCTGCCTGGTGAAACAGAGTACCTGAAGCAGCCAGGGAGCTACAACCCAAACAGGTTAGTTTCCAGTATGGACTCTATGATGCACAACCAAGTTTAAATGCTAATTAAAAGATTTCCCACATTCTTGGCCTTGCTATGGTTTGTCTCCACTGTGGGTTCTCTGATGCAATAAAAGGTGTGAATGACAATGAAAGCACCTCCTACTTTCCTTATATTTGCATAGCTTCTCTCCTGTGTGACATCATAGATGTCTGGGAATGGATGAATTCCAGGCAGAAGATTTCTCACACCCCTTCATTTGTATGTTTCTGTCCTGTTTGGATTCTCTGGTGACTGAGACAGCCTGAAATTAGAGCAAATCATGTCCCACGCTCCTGGCACTGGTACAGATTTTCTCTTGTATGGAGCCTCTGGTGGTTTTGCTGTTAACTGTCATCAAGTCAACTTTTACTTGTGGAGACCCTATGAGGCTTCAAATCACTCTGTCATCAACAGCCCTGCTCAGGTCTTGCAGATTCAGGACCGTGGCTTTCTTGATCGAGTCCATGCATCTGGAATGTGGTCTTCCTCTTTTCCTACTGCTTCCCACCCTCCCAAGCATTATTGACTTTTCTGGTGACTCTTGTCTTCTCATGACATAGTCAAAGTACAAATGTTCAGAGTTTTGGTGATTTAGAAGGGTGAATTCTGAGAAAAACTCTGGTCCTTCCCACTAATTCCAGATATCACAACAGAAATGGAAGGAACTCATATGCCATAGCAGTGTCACGTGATTGAATACCTGGTTTGCGATGACATGACAGAATTTGTTCCGCAAATTTGCGTTTTTTTCGCAATCCCAAAATTGTCCTGCATAGTTTACATGGCATTTATTCCTGTATCTGTTTATCTCGCGATGTTAGTTTACACTGTAATATATCCCGAGTTCAAAAATATAACGTCATATATAGTGCCGCTACTTTTCTGTTCCCACTGCCAAACGTTGTGCTCAGGTAGCCCTGTCAATCAAGCACACATGACCTCTTCTCACCACGTACTTCCTTTTGGGATTCCTGCCACAGGGATTCCTATTGGTTAAATCCTGTTTTCCTTTGGAGCTATCTCATTGGCCTGGCCATCTCACCTTTGTTTAATCATCTTCCACCTGGCTGCACAATGGCAGATGATCTGATGGAGCTGGTTGCTATTATCACATCCTGCTTATTTTTGTTTTCTCTCATATGGTCTACTATGAGGGCCATCGAGGAGAATAATTGCCTATATTGCTTCAGAAAATCAAGGTGGAGTAGCGATGGGATGAGAGTAATCTATGGATCCAGTGCAGGCTATAGAAGAAGAAAACAATGTGGTACTGTAGCAAATAACATGCTTGCTACCTCTCAGATTGTACCATCTATGCGACCAGAGATGTTAAACGGACCACAAAGAAACAGATTATTTTGGGAGTATCCTAGATCAAGGGAGTGGTGGGAGAAATTTGTTAAGATGTTGTGGTCTGACCCACGCTAGTTCTCCAACTTTAGATTGGACAGAACACTGTTCCTTAAATAGGTTGAACTTCTGCGGCCCCATGTTCAGAAGTCTGATATTTACATGAGAAAAGCTATCCCCCCAGAGAAGTGCATAGCAATTGCTATCTGGCTGCTCAGGCATCCCTGTTCATTTCTTACAGCCAGCCATCTGTTCGGAGTTGGTAGAGCTACAGTGTCAAAAATTCTGGAGGAAGTCATGTTAACCGTGGAGCATCTTTTTCTCTCCAAAGCCTTGTATCCAAGAGATCCTAAAGAGGTAGGTGGTCTGATTAAGAAAAAAACAAGCTGTAACACTTAATGCTTTTGATAATAAATGTGATACTGCACGTTACAGGAAATCCAATTCTGTGCTTTCTCTATGTAATAAAAAAAAATCTACAGCTGCACATATGTATGAGTCTGCAATGATAATTTTGGCTACTGATGGTACATTTTGTATCCACAATGCCATGTAATTGTTTTAAAAATAAATGAAACTTAATAAGTGCGAGCTATAGTTCTGTTTCTTTAACTGTTAGAAATTGCAAAGGAGCGCTTTTGCTATCAGAACTGACATTTTAATATGGATGTGGATGTTTCCTTTATGATTATGATTATAGAATTATAGAGTTCTTTATATTGTGTGCTGCTGATAGTTTCAAAAGTGCATTTTACAAAGTGAACGTTTTTGGGTTTTTTTTTCTCCTCATAACAGATAATGGCTGGATTTGAAAAAATGGGCTACCCCCATGTGATCGCTGCGCTTGATGGATGCCACATTACAATCCACCTGTGAGACAAGGCAATGACTATATTAATAGGAAGAATAGTTACTCTGTATTACTTCAAGGAGTTTGTGACCATAGAGGACTGTTTGTGGACACGGAGGTCAGTTGGAGCGGCAAGGTGCACAACACATGTATGCTGCAAAACTCAATATTTTTTGAAGCAATGGAGGCTGAAATCTATGTTCCAAATAATCCTACCATAAGAATACACAGTGTCCAGATTCCTCCACTGGTGCTGGCAGACGGAGCATACCCCATTAGGAAATGGCTCGTGACTCCATACAGAGATGCTAGATTAACTCCAAAGCAAGGTCTATACAATAAAAGTCATAATAAAGTAAGAAATTGTATCAAACGGAATTTTGGAGTCTCAAGGCGAGGTGGACGGCACTAAAGGTACCCCTTGAGGTTGCCGAACAAAACATATGTTCCATCATCGCAGCATGTGTTATTTTGCACAATTACTGTGAGACCAGAGGAGAAATATTTAGACCAGATCGGTATAGGTTCAACCATTACGTTCTGCACACCCTAGGGGCACCAATGGTAAATCTGGAACAATAAAAAAAAGATGAGGGAGAAGCTGTGGGCAATGCCATTGCTAATTTTGAGAAAACAGGCGCAGATAGCTTAGAAGTACAGTTGTACAACTTATGGCATATTATTGCATTTCTTTTACATGTATATCTCTATTGTTCTATATGTTCTGAATGTGTGTTTGTAAATAAAGCTGTACGTGCTGCCCTTCAGTGTGCATGCATCCTTTACAAAAAATAAATAGTGTTGAACCGACAATGGAATAAATGATCATTTTAAACTAGAAAGTACAAGCGGCTGTATATTTGTTGCAGAGTGGACATGCATGTCTTGCCTTTCTGGCATTGTTTGTAGAAATCTGTATCAATACACCAACACATTGCAAAGTGACCAATTGTGTCACTGGGGAAAACTTGCAACTTTTAAATTTTAAAAATCTCAACATATAAGGAGCTGGGTCTATACTAACCGCCGGAAGAGCGCTTTTTTGCCACTGCATTTGTGTTTTCAGTGCTGGCATGGCCGCTCGCAAAATAGAACCCCGGCGGATCACCTATTGGAGGTCCCAGCAGGAGGGGTGTCCTAGGAGGATCATGCACTCTTCTAATAGGGTGAAACGCCATTTCTTTTCTGCGGCAGCGGCCAGCCTTCGCAAGGCCGGCTTCAACAGATTGGCACAGCAGTGCTGGTCTAAATTCAAGGTGGTAAAGGCCAAATTTTCTTAGGCCAGAGAGGCCTATGATGGCAGCCCCCCCCCCCACGCAGGCATCCCCCTTTTGCCCACAGATGCACGATTTGTGAGTAACTGGGGGAAGACCACACTGGAGGGATCACCGGGTAGCTGGTAAGTTTTAAAAATGAGCATCCTTCACTCTTTTGATTTTGTAATCTGCAGCTGGTATTTATAACAGTACGTGTTCATGTTTTGAAAGGGATGCGTGGACGTGTGCGCAGGGTGGCACAGGCGGCAGACTCGTCTTCTGAGCCCACAGGAGAAGATGGAGGAGGGACTGTGCAGGGCGAGCCAGAGGCACCACCGCCACCAGCACAAGATACCTCATTGTAGTTTTGATGTTCGGACACTTGATTTTTTAGGACTCCCATAGGCAATGTGAATCCAGCACTTCAATTGAAAAATACCTTACATTTTAAAAGATTAAGGGAACTGTTCATTCCTCGTTCATAACTCCCCCCCAATGCTCAACATTAAGTTAGTCATTTCCGTGGGAAAAGTTTTTCTTTAGATAGAATGGGTTGTAAAAACAACATTCTCACATTAAGAATAATGCTGCACTGTTCAGCCACTTTGTTAATAATTATGTTGGAGAAATTGTTCATTGTAACTCAATGTACGGGGCTGGTGGATCTTTTAAACGCTGGACAAGTTAGTATATATCTTGGAGGTTATAATAGCAAAGAACAAATGTCTCCAATTACATAGGCATGAGCATGTTTTTCAAATATCTCAATGCAAACATAGCAGTGCATTCAATAAAAACTAAATAACTGCCCTATTTCTGGATAACTGGTGAAACACTGTCTCAGCCAACATTGCTGTAGCAATACTTTCCTGCCCCTCATTGGAAAGCCTTATGTTTGTTGTTTTAACAGAGCAAGCACCTGCAGACCAGCATCCTCTGCAATTCCTTCAGGGGGGAGAGGGCAGGATACTAATAGCTGCGATTACTGATGCAGTAGGTATGTAAATAATGTAATGTGCTAATGTGTAATAGAATTCTTTACATGGAATATGTCTGCTCAGTCTAAGAATAAGTATGATTAACAATTTCTTAAATTTACCTCGGATGATTTACACGTAGCGTGCATTATGTATGCATATATGTGATTACCAATGTGGCTTCAGAGCCAATGTGGCTTCAGAGCCAATAGGAGTACTACAGACATGGTATTTGCCCTTAGGCAACTGCAAGAAAAATGTAGGGAGCAGAACAAGGGTCTCTATGTAACATTTGTCGACCTCACCAAAGCCTTTGACACTGTAAGTAGAAAAGGTCTGTGGCAGATCCTGGAAAGACTAGGATGTCCCCCCAAATTCATTAAAATGATTATCTTGCTACACGAGGGCCAGCGTGGTCAAGTCAGATATGGCGATGCTCTTTCAGAGTCCTTTCTAATAACTAATGGAGTGAAGAAGCAAGGTTGTGTTCTTGCACCAACTTTATTTACAATCTTCTTTAGCACGATGCTCCAAAGGGCTATGGCAGAGCTTGAAGAAGACGACGGCATCTATATACGTTACTGTACTGATGGTAGCTTGTTTAACTTAAGCCGTCTGAGGGCTCACATTAAGACTCTAAACTATCTAGTCCGTGAGCTGCTCTTTGCCGATGATGCTGCCCTTGTTGCCCACACAGAAGCAGCTCTGCAGCGCCTAACGTCCTGCTTTGCAACAGCTGCAGAGCTGTTTGGGCTAGAAGTCAACCTGAAGACAACAGAAGTTCTTTACCAGCCTGCACCACAGGACGAACACCACCATCCCCACATTGCCGTCGGCAAATCTGTGCTCAAGTCCGTTCAGCAGTTCACCTACCTGGGAAGCATCATCTCCTCAGATGCCAAGATTGACAAAGAGATCGATCACAGATTAGCAAAGGCATATAGTGCATTTGGAAGACTTCACAAGAGTCTGGAGCAATAAACACCTGAGGCAAAGCACAAAAATCAGTGTGTATAGAGCCATCGTACTGTCTATCCTCCTTTACGGATCTGAAACATGGGTCACCTATCGCCACCACTTACGACTCCTCGAGCGCTTTCATCAGCGCTGTCTACGCACAATCCTAAATATACACTGGACTATGTGATGAATGTTGCTGTCCTTGAGCAAGCAGGGATCACCAGCATTGAGGCCATGATATTGAGAACACAGCTGCGCTGGGCAGGGCACGTTTCTAGGATGGAGGACCATCGCCTCCCAAAAACAGTACTCTACGGTGAACTCGCCACGGGTCAGCGTAAGAGAGGCGCTCCAAAAAAGCGATACAAAGACTCCCTGAAACAACATCTCAGGCTCGGCCAAATTGATCACCAACAGTGGTCCGCCCTGGCCTCACATCGGGAGGCATGGAGATGCACTATCCACAATGCTGCAGCCTTATTTGAGAACTCACGACGAACAAGTCTTGAAGAGAAAAGACAACGCAGAAAGAATCACAACCCAAAAACATCACCCAAGGAGACCTTCTGCTGTGGTTTTTGCAACCGGACTTGTTTATCTCGGATTGGCCTTTTTAGTCATCAGCATGCTTGCAGAAAGCGTGGGATGAGTCCTTCCTGAATCTTCGTTTGCGAAGAAAAGCCAGAGATGTGATTACAGAATTGTCATGAGTAACTTTTCTATGCTTAGTATGTGGTTACAAATATATATTGTATACAATAATAAGAAATATAAACTATATGCATTAACAGTTAATGAAAGTCAAGGGATTGAGAATTAAAGGCTCATGACCTCTGGTTTTTTAATTTTTCTAGTTGGTCTGGACTTTATCAGTGGCACAGTGGCACTGCGTACATGCCCAAACCCAGCTTCACTTCTACTAGGCATAGTATTTTGACTTTCAGAATGGGGTACTATGCCTGGCTGTGATGCAGACTGTTTCCTAACAACCCTACGCACAACAGATGTTCTAGATGCCATTGTCCCTAAATATTACACCATTTCTGAGAGCAATGATGTTTGCTTCTCCAGGCTGGTTTCTAAAAATTTACTTGTGTGTTCACACATTAAATCCTCCATTTTGTGTCTATCTTGAGCAGCTTTCTCCATTCTCTCCAATCTCTGTTCCTCCCTCCTAGATAAAGTATCCATGTGGCTGAGCATTCTGTCCAAGAGCCTGGAAGAATGGAGCATTAATTGTGTCTGATCATAAGGTTTTCGCTCTCTCCTTTTTTTATTTAGAGCAAGTCTTTCTCCAGGTATTAAAGAAGCCAAAGGATGAAGAATATTGCATGCAATTCAGCAAAGAAGGGCATAGTAGCCACATCATTACCACTCACCGAATTGTGGTCTTTCACTTGCCTATATTTTGCCCTCAAAGTATTACTTTTGGATCTACATTCTTCTGCCATCTGGTCATGCCCTCGCTTATGCATCTCTTCGGCTATCTTCACAAAGACGTCAATGTTCCAATGGCTGCTGAGGAGCTGCTCCTGCACCTTCCGTTCGCCCCACAAATCTATCAAGTTGAGAGTTTCGGCATGGCCCCAAGCGATGCCACAACCACCCTTTTTTGGTCTGACCGTGGGTGTTGACGTCATTGCTTCACGTACCATGAAAAAAAAAGAGCTCCTGAGGAAATGCGCAAAGTCTATCTATTTTTTTAAAAAAACGAGCGGGCAAAAGGCAAAAGCCACTCCCCTGTCACTGCCCACCTGGCACCAATTTCCAGTGAGGAATATTTCTTCGCACTATCTTGCTATATGGTTCACACAGCCAATATAGCGCTAAGTAGCGCTACTTTTCAAATACATCGGGAAATTTTGCGGGATCATATGTCACACTATATTTGGGTATTTTGCCATCTCCCCTTCTCAGTTAGGCGAAACTGTGTCGCAATGAGCGGTAACAATGAGGTATCTTAGCAGTATATTTAGGGGAATATTTGCCCATGTAAATGAACCCCTGGTTTCTGGAAGGCTTCCTAGTCTGCTGGAGAACACATCTAAACAGCATCATGAAGATGGACAGGTTGTTTACCTGTAAACGTGGTTCTTGTGTATGTGCAGATCAAATACGGAGTGTTTTGGAAGCGAGTAGCTTTTTTGTGGCATCCCTACCCTCCCACGGCACTCTATATCTAGTGCCAGGAAGCTTCTCCCCTCAGTTCTGGAGTCCCTTGTCACTTTGGTGGACTGGCCAGCAGAGGGGAGGAGGGTGGGTTTTTTGTGGGGGCACAGATGACCACTCAAAGAACCACAGTTACAGGTAAGCAACCTGTTCTTCTTTGTGGTCGCTGTGCCTCACACAATTGGGAGAGTAATAAGCTTACCCATGGTTGGTGGGAGCAGGCCAGCCCAATGTGGAGGAGAGAACCACTGTGTCAAAATCAGCATCTGCTCTAGCTCTACAGTCTAGGCAGTAGTGGCAGGTGAACGCTGATGGTTGGGACCAAGTAGCCACTCTGCAGACTTTAGGAAGCAATATGCTGCTATAACACACCTGAGTAGTGGTCACAGCTCTGTTGAACGGATGTGGAGTGGTTGAGGCTTCTTGGTCAATTGGTAGGTCAGGTTGATGGTATCCACTACACAGTGGGAGATCCACTAGGACAAAACTGGTGCACCAGGGTGTCGGGCCCTGTAGCAGAATAGGTGGAGAGATTTCCTGAGTGGTGCCTGTGAGGCGCAGGCGCGCCAGCTGAATTTATGTCACTGTTCAGCCTGGCCTCCTCGTCACTTATGCTTCAACCACTTTTGTGACACAGGTTTTCAGATCCCACCACTGCCACCAAATAAATAATCTGTGGAGACTGTAGTTCCATAGTAGCAATCTTTATGTCAGACTTTCCCTTTATCTCTTCCTTGGACTGGGGGTTGACTTAATCTGGATAGTATTTGTATCAGTGTGTTTAATTACAGGGTTAGCATGTCAAATAAATATCAGTAAGGGAAATAATTCATGGGGAGTCTGGATTTGATAAACAAAAGATAAAGATTGATTTATTGGTTGAACAAAATAACAGAAATGCTTTGGTCGTTATTTTCAATCCGCCTCTATTCCTCTTAACACATATTCTCACTGCACATACATTCCCTCAGCTCCACTCACAGCCATACACACATCCCAGTAAAACATCCAGAAGCCCCTCCCATTTCAGTTTCCTGCCACAGGATTGGCTCCTTCATGCTCTCTTCCCATTCGCTCATCAACATTCCATCAGTTGCTCATCACATGCTCTTCACAATGGCATATGTGAGGTGTAAAAGGCTAGCACTCTGTGTACATCTAGGGTGTGAAGAGGTTGGTCCAGTGTGGAGGAGGGGTTGGGGGAAAAGGAGGTGTCATGCCCCATGAGTTTGATGAGGGTCTGGACTCAGAGGAGGAGGGGGACATGTCAGGGAATGGCCCTATGGACCCTGGCACAGGTTTATCTACACCTGTGCCAGCAGGGAACTCTACCAACCTGGAGGCTCAAGCAGAGGAAGAGCCTGTTTCGAGTGGGTTGGCACCAGTCCTGGCAGAGAGTCCTGCCAATTCAGATAACAAAGAAAAGAGATGGACTTACCTCCACCATCATACACTCAGCAGTGAGCTCAAAAGGAAGCTCGAAGGAAATCTCTGAGACTTTATGAGAAAAACTTGCTTGTTAAGAAGCACCTGACAAAGCCTTGATTGCTATATATATGCTTGGGTAGCAATGGAGACTTTGTTAGAGATCAACTGATCTTCCTGGAGAAAGCTTCTTGCTGAGTTACTTGCCT
This sequence comes from Gambelia wislizenii, assembly GCA_030847615.1. Classification (NCBI taxonomy): domain Eukaryota; kingdom Metazoa; phylum Chordata; class Lepidosauria; order Squamata; family Crotaphytidae; genus Gambelia; species Gambelia wislizenii. Next base: position 26,842,327 of record JAUMIR010000002.1, read on the forward strand.
TGATCCTTGCTGCTTTGACTTGTGCCTCAACCTCAGACTGTTCCTCTTTACTCTGCTGCCTTGACTTGTGTCTCGACCTCGGGCTGTTCCTGATTACTCTGCTGCCTGTTTTCCACTGACTCAAGGACTTGTTTGGACCCATACAGCCTGTTATAAACCCTTGACTTTCCTGACTGTGTTCGCATTCGAGTGTGCTCATTAAAAGCTGGTCATCTTCCCAGATACTTGCTGTTTGTATATACCTTGCTGGCCGATATCAAGCTTTTCTGGACAGCAGGGCAAGATAATACCCTGATTCATAGGATAGGAGGAGACCACTTGGGGAGAAAAGATGGATTGAAATGGAACATCGCCTTGTCATGGTGGAAGACCAGGTAGGGGCAGTTTGACCAATGGGTGGAAAGTTTGCTGGCTTGCTTAGCTGAGGTGACAGCAATAAGGAAAACCATCTTCAAGATAAGGAGGCATAGGTCTACTGTGGCCAGTGGCTCAAATGGCTTGTGCATAAGTTGAGAGAGCACTAAAGAGAGGGACCATGCTGGTACTGGGTCCTGGACAGGGATGGGTAAAGGTTGGAGATACCCTTAAGGAAGCACTTTGTGATTTGGTCCCAGAAGCAGGAGGCTGAGGGGTGTCCCTCAGGCTGGTGGGCCATAATAGATGAGAGGTAGACCTTGAGTGAGCAGAGCACCAGACCTTATTCCTTAAGCTGAAGTAGAAAGGACATCACTGAGTGTGCATCTGTAGACTAGGACAGTAGGGAGAAGACTTGAGTGAAGGCACAGAATCTGTGCCACTTTGTGGCATAAGACCTACGAGTGGCTGGTTTTCATGAGGCTGCTAGAATCTCCTGGATGTGGTCTACTTGGGGCGGATTCACCATTTGGTGAGGTGAAGAAAACCTGGATTCAGGTATCTCAGAGACCCAGAGGACTGAATGAGGAGAGCAAGAAGGTGGGTAGTCTGAGGAGGTATCTCTGCTATGCAGAAATACATAATCAAATCATTCCCGACAGATGGCCATCCAGCCTCTGTTTAAAACCCCCAAAGGAGACACCACCACACTACGTGGCAGTGCATTCTACTGCCAAACTGCTCTGACTGTCAGGAGGTTTTTCCTAACGTTTAGGTGGAATCTCTTTTCCTGTAGTTTGAACCCATTGCTCCGTGTCTTAGTCCCTGAAGCAGCAGAAAAAAAGCTTGCCCCATCCTCAGTATGACATCCCTTCAAATATTTAAACATGGCTATCATGTCACCACTCAACCTTCTCTTCCTCAAACGAAACATGCCTAGCTCCCTAAGCAGCTCCTCATAGGGCATGGCTTCCAGACCACCTGGTCATTCTCCTCTGGACACGTGTCCCTTGCTCTCCAGGTGCCATCTTGTGCTCAGGTGGCTGGCCCATAATAGCGAATTATCGTCTCTGATGGCCAGGCATCACCTAATTCACCTTTTGCTACTGACATGTCTACTGCCCTTTTATCCCTCTGGTGATCATCAAATACATGTATACCTAGTTGTACCCCTTGTTTCCTGGCATTAAAAAAAAAAGGTCTAATGTAGCCAACATAACAGACACTTTTCTATTTAGGGGGTAACCATCTACATACCCAATCTCCACAAATCCAATAATGACCCTTCAAAGCCTTTCTTCCTTCCTTGGTGTATCTCAAAATTCTGACCGTGTATGGACCACACTCTTGCTGCTGACTATCCATTTAGGCGCCATTGATCCAGCCACCCACGGCCACATCTCATATTTCCCTGGCTTCCCATAGATCCAACAATTGGTTAGGTTATACTGTATATGGATGCTATCGTTTTCTGCCAGGCCCACAAATGCATTGCCTTGTGTTGTGGTAAGCTCTGTGTCGTGTGGCACTGGTTGCGTATTAGCCCACATCAGGTTTTGTAAAAAGATTACAAGTAATTGCCCATATTGAGAACAATTTCAGCCAACCGTTGTTCAAGGGCAGAGTACCAGCAAATATACTGTATTAATCCCAAAGGGAGATGGGTGTTGTTGGCTCTGTTCCCAGCAGGGCGACCTCTCACTCTGCAGGAGAGAAAGGACCTATGTGCTCTATTCTCTGCCACAGCTCCTTCCAAGTGAAGAGAGTGGGCTGTCTTCAGATATCAGGAGTAGGTTGTTGGGCTGTCCCTGTGAACAAGGTAAATAATGAGAAGTCTCAAGTTCATTCGGCTATACGCGCTACAGCAAGCAGAACAATATTCAGAACAACAGCAAACAGGAGTAAGACAATGTCCCAGTTTTCCATATGGGAAGGTGTTGTATAGGTCATCAAGGTCTGCATTCGGATACACAATCGCCCACTTGAGCTCCAGGAAAAGCAAAGCTCTGGCCATAGTCACTCTCTCTGAAGTCAAAACGGGCAGCTAGCTAGGACTTTGCTTTCCCGCAGCTCAGAGTCAAGCCCTAAGTGGGAGTAGCAGCTTTGAATGGAAGCCAAGTGCTTCACTGGGGGTAAAAATACAAAGCAGATTTGGGCTTTAGTACGTGTGGTGCTTCAATCTGGGCCAGAGTAGTCCGAATTTCATGTACCACAGCTCCAGGCCAAAGTAGCTTGAATTTCATCTGGATTTACTGCCCCCCCCCCATGGGTGGCCTGAAAATCCTAGGTTTTGGAACACCCAGACCTAAGAAAGGAACTTCAAGCCTCCTTTCTTCCTGCCTTTCAATTAGATAATAAAATATGTCAAAAGGAAGTTTTGAGGAAAGCTCCATGTTAAATTACACATCCTAGTGTTATCCTATTTGTATTTTCACATTCTAGTGTTAGCTTTCCCTTTGATCTTAGTTGTTGCTTTTATCACAGACAAGTGGTTAGCAAATGGTTAACTATGCCTACAGGACTCTTCACATATGAAAGGTGTAACCCCTGAATGGGGGGAGAGCAGCCTCCATTTCCCCCCCTTGATATCTCTGTCCGAGATGCAGCCTTGAGAAGCCTCCATTCTTTTCCCTAATGCCTCTGTGTCACCATGTAACCTCTGAATAAATCTGTAGCATTCTGTTCATTTTCACAATGCTTCTGTGTCACTTGCTGTAACACTCCCCCATGTAGTCAAGCCCAAAGGTTGTGACCTGCTGCTCTTCCCGATTCTTGCCCTCAGACTGATTCAGAAGGAAACCTTCTGCCAGGGCCACTGCCTGAAAACTGGCCCCACTCCTCTCTCACCCAGCTGACATCATTGGTGGCAGGATGGTCAGCAATTGTTTCAGGATCACCAGGTCCCAGATCTGACTTTTTCTATGGTGTTCTGGCTTTAGCCAGTGAAGGCAGAGACTGTGAAGTTGGGTGTAAACCTTTAGGGGCTCCAGGGAATCCTAGTAACAGAACTGCCTGAAGCACTGGCACTGGTCATCTAAGCTGTCTTTCTGATTGAACTGCTGTTAAGAGATAAAAGGGAAAAGAAGGGAGATTTTTTTTCACCCTTTAAGGTTCATAAAAAGAGTCTGATAATCAACTGAATTCAGCAGTTTATTTAATGGCACAGCAGGGGATGGACTCTGGCATTTCAACCCAAAACAAACAATTGAAGCAGTTTTATATAGAATTCTTTAAAAATAAATTAAATATGTCCCTCCAAGATCTATCCATTTGGGGCGAGATGCTCCAGTATGTTGGATTCTTCATTTAAAAAGGAAATATATGGATGCCAGGTAAAATAAAAGCATTTGGTTCTTCTAATCCATATAGGCATCCGTAAAACAGTTTTATGTAAAATTCCCACAACCATAATGACAACTCGATCACAATGAATTGTTGTTTCTCTCTCGTCCACATCTCTGGATTTTGTTTGGGTTTCCATTGATAAAAAGATGTAACAATCTCTAGACTCTCTAGATTTCCTTGGATGAAATTGGTTTTGCTTGTCTGGATTTGTTAAGAACGAATGCAATATAAAGGGAGGTACAGGGGAAGAAGTAGGAATTAAACTTTTGGCCATTTTTTCTATATTTGATAGATACTGTAAAGAAATGGGTTGGTCACCTCCTCTAGGAAGTTATTGCTCAGATTTAGAAAGCTAATTTCTCTATAATGCATCTCTAATTACGTATAGATTCTAATCATAACCCAGTACAGTTTGAAGTTTGAAGCACCCATACCTCATTCGTTTGGTGGCTTGAAGTAAAGTTTTTTTATACATCCTAGTTCCCCCCACCCTTTTTGTTAATTAAATTCTTGAAGAGATTTAGAAGGGCTTAAAACAGAAAGATCTGTTTTGGTGAGAATGACATTTTGAAGACTGCAATACAACCTACAGCTTAAGTTTCATTTTACTATTTCTAATTTTAAATTCAACATGCTTTAATACTGAGAGGTAGTTTTAAAGTAAGTTTCCTCAGGTTTACTGAGTATAATTACCCTCCCAACCCCACCCTTATATTCTACTTTGGTGGTGTCTTACTTTACCTCAAACATTTACTTCAGAAATCGCCTCACTGAGTTCAAGGTGTCAGTTGTGCCAATTGTCCACTCAAGAGCTCCTTTTGGCTTTCTCTTGACCAAATAGGTCTCCTCACAATATCCAACTGTTTTGCACCACATATGTATAGTATATGTGACAGATCCCCTTTCCAGGTTGGCCCCGTAGCTTCCACCCTTGGGCTCCTTTCACTCACCTGGACTTATCTCTGTGTCAGCTTTTCCCTTTCTGCCCTCTGACAGAGACAAGCCTCAGCTTTGTAACATTTCTTCCCCAGGCTCCCCTTCACAGCATTCCCTGAGCTGGGACTGGCTGCCTTCAGGGCAGGGCAAAATGCCATAGGAGGTCATGGGAAAGGGCCTGCTCTGCCGTGGCAACCCAGTTATGGAAAACCCTCTCTTTGCTGTCAGTCTGGTGCCAAGTGAAAACATGGTTGTTTAGAAAAGCCTTTGGGGTTTCACTTTTCAAAATAAATGTATTTTTACATTGTTTTAAATTGATCATGTTGATTTTATTGTCTGCTGCCCTGTGATCTTTAGACATAGAGCAGGATATAACTGTAGTAATAAATAACAAAAAACTCCTTGCAGGAGTAGGGGTCCTGCCCTGGGGTGTTAGACCCCTTTTGGGAAAGAAGGAAATTAATTCAGTTAAGAGGCTGTCTCCGTGAGCATTTTGCAAAGAAATGTGCCCAATCTCTTGCATTTCCTTCCAAGGATACATCCAGACTAATTAGAAAGACCAAAAAGACCTGAAATTTCTTCTTATTCTTTCTGATTCTTTTTATTTTTATTTTTTTGAGATCCAAACATGGTTTGTTCTCCAAGAATATTTTCTGTCAGCTCCTGGTACCATCACAGACTTTTTATACCAGCTCCCCAGGTCAGTTTATTTTAACTCATTATAAATTGAAAAGGACAGGAACAACATCTGGGACTTTTCAATCAGGCTGGATGCACCTGGAGACTAACTTTAGTTAAACACAAGGCAAACAGGCAGCTTTCAAGATATAGAATTGTAAGTAGCATTTAAGTGTACATTCTGAATATATATTTGGATTCTCTTATTCTTGACTTAGAAATCTTGACTAAGAGAATGTTTCAGAGGGAGGAAGAGCTCAAGCATGGCTGTGATTTACCCATCTTGCATGGAGGGAGAGAGGAGGAAGGAGTCCCAGTGGAACCACAAAAACCTAGGAAATTCTGGCATCACATGTGGTTGCTTGTTTTGTTAAATTAATCTATATCTGAGCAAAGGGACCGCTTGAAAGACAAGAGAGGCCAATACTGCCAAAAGCTGCCATCACTTTAAGAACTTTTCTGTTTGGGCTTTTTGTGGTGGTGGGGGAAGAGAATGAAATTTATTTTATAACATAACACAAAACTACAAAATAGCATAAAGGAATACAAATACAAAACAAAACAACATTGGTGTATCATAATCTGGCATCTTTACAGTTCTACATTTCTCATAGACAGCAAATTTGCTCTCTATGAGTGACTATGAAAGAGCTGTGCCATGATTTGAAATGGTTACTTTTTCAAGACTTTTCTGTTATCAGGTAGAGGAGATTCTGCTCTCTGCTTCCTAACCATGTCTGGTTAGGGCTTTTCGACAGATTTCATGTTATGATAACTCTCAACTGATAGAATGAGTATTTAGAAAACTGGCATTTTCTGCTCTTTCACCAAGCTCCTCAAGACTGAAGGTTTGTGCTTCAAACTTGTTCTCTATCCATCTTGAAACCATTAAGACCTATGCTTTGCCACACAAGAACTTACACAATTGCAGGTCAAAATATAGTCTGGGAAGACATGTCAACACAGAACTACTCAAAATCTTTTAAATACTAGCGGTGGAGGAATATTAACAACAGTTCTGGGGAGTTTGATTTTTTGCTATTAATTAGTTACAGAAAAGGATGGGGGGAGCTTGACCTGCTCTATGAGTGGGCAATGCACTTCTCGTTTCATGAACCTCCCACCCTTCAGAGCATGTCTAACAAGTCCACAGAAACAGACAGGCTGTCCTAAGCTTCCACAGCCAAGATGAGCTCATCTGAGGGAGGGCAGGAGCTGCAAATTAAAAAAAATAGCAGCCACCCTGCCCCTTCCACAAAACGTAAAGAGAATTTAAATTTGGTCACAGTAGATGACTGCAGCCAATTGAATCCCTACATATTGAATCAGAACAGCTTATTCCTCCACATCAGGAAGAGGTTGATTTATTATTTAAATAGTCCTGCTTGTTCTGGGGTGAGAGAAGAAAACCAAAGCTTTGGGAGGAGCTCAATTTAGAGCAGGAAAACAAAACATCTCACACAATCCCAGTATTCATGTAGTTTCTCTCCTGAGTGAACTCTCTTTTGTGGAGTTTCAGATGCCTACAAAGGGAGGATCGACAATTAAAACTTTCCCCACGCTCTTGACATTTGTATGGTTTCTCTCCCGTGTGGACTCTCTTATGACTAAGAAGGTTTGAAGAGGAAGTAAAACACTTCCCGCACTCCTGGCATTTGTATGGTTTCTCTCCAGTGTGGATTCTTTCATGCTTCATAAGAGCTGATTTGTGAGCAAAATGTTTGCCACATTCCTCACATTTATATGGCTTCTCTCTTGTGTGAACTCTCTGGTGGTTAATAAAAGTTTGAACTCTGGGCAAAGGATTTCCCACATTCCTGGCATTTGTATGGTTTCTCTCCAGTGTGGACTCTCTGGTGGACCACAAGGGTTGAATATTCAGTAAAACATTTCCCACACTCTTGGCATTTGCATGGTTTCTCACCTGTGTGTAGTCTCAGATGACTGACAAAGTGTGATCTGGAATGAAAACATTTCCCACACTCCCGGCATTTGTATGGTTTCTCTCCAGTGTGGACTCTCTAGTGGACCACAAGGGCTGAATTTTCAGTAAAACATTTTCCACACTCTTGGCATTTGTATGGTTTCTCTCCAGTGTGGACTCTCTGGTGGATCAAAAGCTTTGCATTTTGTGTAAAACCTTTCCCACATTCCAGGCTTTTGCATGGTTTCTCTCCTGTGTGGAGCCTCTGGTGGATGACAAGGGCTGAATTTACAGTGAAACATTTCCCACACTCCTGGCATTTGTATGGTTTTTCTCCCGTGTGGAGATATTGATGGTTCACTAGGGAAACCCTGGAGGCCAAACATTTGCCACAATCTTGGCATTTGTATGGTTTCTCTCCAGTGTGGGTTTTTTGGTGACTCAGATGGTGTGAATTCTGTTTCCCAGAAAATTCACATCTAAAGGCTTTGTTTCCAGGGTGGACCCTAATGTGAATCAAAAGTCCTACGTGTCGGGCAAAACATTCACCACAAAATGGGACATTTGTAGGGCTTTTCTCTCATACAACTTTCTTCTCCTGTGTGGGTTTGCTCATGTTCAGTAAGATCCACTTTGTCCCCAAAAGATTTCCCATACTGGTCACACACATTTCTTTGATTCTGGATATCTGGTGGAAATAAGAACAAGAAATAAGACTGATTCCCAAATGCAAGAAAAAAGGAATCTCAGAGACTGGAAAGGGGACTACAGGAAAAGTATTATGGAAAGAAAATAATATTGGTTTGCTGGAGGAGAGGGTGATACTATTTCCCTTTTTTCTAGTTACAGACCTTTCAGGCTCCAGGGAAGGAAGGGCTTTTAGTCTCCATGATATTTGAAGAATGAAATGTAGTTTGCCACAAATGCTCCCACCTCACCTTCCATACATGTCACTGACTCTTGCCCTGGCTTAAAATCACATCCCTGAAAATATTCCCATTATAATAAATCTGAGATGTTTCAAAAACAGGAATACTGAAATATCTAAGTATATATGGGAAGGGAAGAGACCAAGAATAAAACAGAAATTATTAACAGATTATAAGACCAGAGGTGGATGCAGCCTTCCAGACCTAAAACTGTACTACCATGTGTGTGCTCTATCATGGATAAAAGACTGGGTAACCTTAGAAAACACGAAACTGCTAGCCTTGGAGGGTCACAATTTGGTGTTTGGATGGCACACCTATCTCTGGTACGGCAAGAAAAAAGAAAACAACGGATTTGACAATCACTATGTAAGGCGAGCGCTTCTAATGACATGGCAGATATATAAAAAGAAATTCTACGATAAAATACCTTGGTGGATCTCGACCCATGAGGCCTTGTTTGGAAAATGGAAATCTGAAGAACAAACGTGGACGAGATATAAAGATCTGATAATCCAAGAAACTCAAGTAACAAAAAAGATCAAAACTAAAGAACAATTGGAAGAAGCAGGTTTCAGAATAAATTGGTTCCTTCATAAACAAATCTATGAGAAATTCAAGATGGATCTAAAATTAGAACAGTTTCAACTGGACAAAAATGATGTTGATAAGATTTTTTTCGAAAAAACAAAAAACCAAGTAGCCAGCTTTTACAAACTACTACTAGAAAGAGAACTAGAGATGGAACAGGTGAAGGAATCAATGATTAAATGGATGCAAGACTTGGGTCACAGTATTGAGATGAAAAACTGGGAAAGGGCTTGGAGGGATACTCAAAAATTTACATTAGCACAAAATTTAAAAGAAAACTTCATCAAAATGTTTTATAGATGGCACCTTACACCTGTCAAATTGGATAAGATGTACAAAACAGGGGAGAAAAAATGCTGTAAATGCAGTGAGGCTATGGGGACACTAATCCATATGTGGTGAAGGTGCTCTAAGGCAAAAGAGTACTTGAAACAAATACATGTAAAGATTAAAGAGATTTTAGACGTTTGTTATCCCATGAAACCAGAGATCTATTTGTTAAACATGCTAGGAGAGGAGGAAGGAGGTAACATAAAACACCATTGGAAGATTATACTTTATATGATATCATTGGCAAGAACTCTATTTGCACAAAAATGGAAAGAAAAATCAATCCCCACGATAGAGGAGTGGAAGATCAAATTATGGGAAATGATGGATGCAGATAGACTGTCAACACTATTAAAAGAGAGAAATGTGGAAAAGATTGAAAAGGAGTGGGAGCCTATCGTATGCTTTTTGGAATATAAACAATTTCATAAGTAAATATAAAATGAAAGAGGAAGTTGGGAACTAGTCCATAGTAAACAAAGAAAAGGAACAAGGTCTGAGAATCAGACAGAAGAAATTTAGTATTATACGGAAGAGGATATAGCTTAGAAGCAACAGTAAAGGCAGGCAAATAGGCAGAAATAATAAGGAGAAGGAAAGAAAAGTGTAACGCAAGCAATAAAGGTTAGAGGAAGGAAGTGAGGAGGGGGGAGAAAGGGGTTTTTCTTCTTTTTTCTACAACTCCAAATTTTGATTAACAAGAAAAAATAAAGTTACAAATGTAAGCTGAAAAGTATGGATGATTGAATGTGTCAAGATTTGCGTATTTTGTGCAATATATGCAAAACTGTACTATACAAACTAAAATGTGATTTGTAATATGAGTATGTGTAACAATAAAAATAATAATAATTAAAAAATCGCATCCCTGGCTTCCATCCACCTCACTTCGGTCACAATTTAAAATCTCACTCCTCGCCAATTTTCCCACCTCACTCACTCCTCTCCTGGTTTAACATCTCATCCACTGCTTGCAAACGCTCCCACACCAACTTTCCATCCACCTGTCCCAACTTATATTCTCAACCCTCAATGCCCCCCTCCTCCTGCCCAATTCTCTTGAGTCCCTAACTTCTCAAATCCACACACCTGGCAAACTGATTGGCTAGGATGAGTGGAGGTGGGGTTGCTGCTTAAAAGGTGAAATGCGGACAGGCGCTAATTGTGAATGCTCAAGATGGAATTGCACTATAGCCAATTAAAGAGTTTATGTTCTGCAAACAGTATTCCTCTATTATCTACCCTTGTTATTGCCAATTTGCATTGTAAAAACATGTATCATAGCAGAACATACTGTATTTTTTACTGCCTAGAAAACCCTGGATAGCTAGTGGTGGTGGTGATGCAAGGGTACAACAAACAAAATTCATTAATTAGTAACAGTCATTACAGATCAATGAAAACATTTAGTATGCCTGAATATTGGCATCTCCCACTTTTTAACAGTCCACTTTTCGTCAATCTGCTGTCAATTCTTTTAAATTATAGTTAGCACTCCACAGCGATGGGTTCTGTATCCATGGACTCAACCAAACACAGCTCAAAATAATAAAAAAAAAATCCAAAAAGCAAACCTTATTGTTTGCCATTTTATATAAGGGATGCCATTTAATTATGTAATTGTATAATGGGACTTGAGCATTCATGGATTTACTATCCGGGGTGGGGTGCGTGTGCTTGAACCAAATCCCAGCAGATACTGAGGACCTACTTTATAACCAGCATCCATTAATTCGACATATGATCTGCTCTTTTCAACCACACATCTAATTAATGGGTTCCGGTCACGTATGATTTAAAAGGGCCAAAACAGAAGAGGTGGGTCTCTCCAGGGTAGATTCACCTTTTCCACACACCCTCCCTACCCACCTAGGAAATGGCCCAAGATAATCTTGGATGCGCTTAGAAGGGACAGATGAGAATGGATCACAGCTGTCCCTTCCTGGCTTTCAGCAGTTTAGCAGGGGACGCAGTACTCAGGAGGGAAGAAAAAGATGGCACTTTGCATGATGCTTTTCCTGTCAGGGATGATGGGAGTTGTAGCTCTTCACCCTTGGCCCTAACTCACCACCTTGTTATGCAGCAGAGCTGACCAGCTTTGATCAGTGGTTAACGCTTTTCTCCAAAGCAGCAGAGTTTCAGAGAATAGGCTGAATATCCTGACAAACTCTCCAAGCCTTCTCTCTTTTCCTCCTCAGATGTCTCCAAAACTTTCCCAGGATTCTGCTGGCTCTTGTATCTTCACTCAGGACACCAGGCAACTCAGTAGTCTTATATAAGATCTACTTTATTCTTCTATATACAAATACTATGTGCTCAACAAATCACAATCTCTACAAATCTCCTCAACTACCCACAATATCTCCAAACTACTCCACACACATACATTGGCAAACATTGCTATTATTATAGCCATTGTTAATCACCACCCACTAGTTAGTTTCCACCCAGTGGGTGTGTACATCCATTTTGATTGGTTCACATAGTTCCACCCATGCCTAAGACCAACCCATGTATTTCAACATTTCACCTTGTACACTTAATGATTCTCAGGTGTTTCCAATCTGCATTCAGTACCTCTGTCCTTGGCTCTCAGGACTTCTAGATTACATTAGCAGTTTCACCTGTGTAGCTTCATAATTGCTCTTGCTTAGTCATTGTGGCTTTCACATACATATTTTATTTCTATCACTGTATGTCCCATGTTGCATTTTCCTTAACATTTCCGACATCATGATGCTATTTTTTTCAAATCAGCACCATTTTCCATTTAGTTTCTGTATTACGTCCCCTACGTATTTGACAGGTTAATGACCAAAGCACTGTAGTTTCCATGTTTTGACAATTTCCGCTTTTTGACCATATTCTGGTCCTTAAACTGTCACATAAACAGGGCATGCTGGTAAAAGACCCTGGGGCAAGCAACTGTCTGGCTAGACTCTGGCTTTTTGTCTTGTTTGGGACTTTCCCAGAGGCACTTCCTAGACACAGAGAACAAGACTACTGAGAACAGAAGCTTTGGTAGAAAATGGGAGGGATGGGCTAGGAGCTTCAGGGCTGAGCTTTACTGTGGATCCTGGTTAGTGTGTGGCTTACTGCTCAGTAAAGTACTTTTGACTGCAAAAATTCCCTAAGTCAAGAGTGGACAACATGTGTTTGGCAGTGGCTACCAAAAAGGACCACTGACATTCCAAGAAGAGTGCACTGGATAAGTACCATGTTTAGGACTAGAACCAAGGTTCTGGAAGCCCAATTCTACTAGTAAAAAATGAGCAGAGTTTGTTTTAGAGGAAAAGTGGCTTTTCTCTCAATCACCACCAAATCAACAAAGCAGTTATGCTATGTTATATAAGATGTAGCCACTGGCGCAGTCAAAGTATCCCCAAGGGACTGTGAACCCCAGCAACTTCATCAACCCTGCTGTCAAATCAACTTCTAAAGCTTAGAATAGCAGAGTAAGCAATTTTTCTTTTAGTCACCACCAAACCAGCAAAGTTGACAATACACTGGCAGAGAGTGGTTGGTGCTCTGAAGGGATGTCAAATTGGCAGCAAACGTTGACCAGTCCTTCATTCAAAGAATTTCCAAATCTTAAGATGGTTTAGTGCAGTGATGGCGAACCTATGACATGCGTGTCAGCACTGACACGCGTAGCCATTTCTGATGACACGCGGCCGCATGTCGAGAAGGATGTTTCACACACCCCACCCTCCCTAAAGTGGTGATTGGGGCTTCAAAGCCCCGGTCGCCACTTTTCTCCCTCCTCCCACCCTCCCTAAAGTGGCGATCAGGGCTTCGAAGCCCCGGTCGCCACTTTCCTCCACCCACCCACCCCCGCCTCCCTAAAGTCTTTTCCTCAAAGTGACACACCACCTGAGTTATGCTCAGTTTTTTGGCAAAGTTTGACACACCAAGCTCAAAAGGTTGCCCATCACTGGTTTAGTGAATGGATGTAACTATTGCATTTTTCCCTGGAAACTTAGCAGATATCAGAAGGCAATACCCTGTGGACCGCAACTGACTCCTAAAAAAGAGCCTCACTTTGGCCCTCCAGATGTTAAGGAACTATTTCTCCCATCTTCTCTCCTCATTGACTTGGCTGTCTAAAACAGGTAGGAGAAACATTAAAACTTCTGGAAGCACACAAGTTCCCGGCCTTCCCTCACACTCCATTATCTTGCATACTACACAGTTACATTTCTTTCATACCACTGTAACTGCTATTCCTCCATCCTGCTAAAACCCTGGTTATTGTTGTTATTGAGTTTGTAAACAGAAACTGCCTGGCACCAGGGAAAGAGGGAGCCTCACCAAGAGAAGCCATGATCCTGCATGTCTCTTCCATGACCTCCCTGTGCATGGCTCTCTGGTCAGGATCCAGCAGGACCCACTCCTCCTCAGAGAAAGACACAGTCACCTCTTCAAAGCTCACAGGATCCTGGGTGAAAATGAGGCATTTAATGATCACAGCTGACATCAAGAATCAAGATTATCTCACACTAAAATCCACAAGACTACTGATGGTGGCTGGTCTTTTACTACAGATTTAAAAGGTTTAACCCTGCAGTGACTCCATAGCCTTCCAGTTGAAGGACAATCGCCCTTAACAGTTATGGAGACTCGCCAGCGCCAGGCATGGAAGCAACATCCCCTTAAATACCAGGAGCTGGAAACATAGCAGGAGAGAGCTTGTGGGCTTCCTAGAGACACCTAACTGGCCCTCCCTGGGGAGGCTAGCATGACCCCTTCCTTCCTGTCCTTCCTTCTGTAGGTAGAGTCATAGAATCATAGAGGTGGAAGAGACCACAAGGGCCATCCAATCCAACCCCTGCCATGCAGGAATACACAATCAAATCATTCCCGACAGATGGCCATCCAGCCTCTGCTTAAGAACCTCCAAAGAAGGAGACTCCACCACTCTCTGAGGCAGTGTATTCCACTTCTAAATAGCTCTTACTGTCAGGAAGTTTCTCCTAATGTTTAGGTGGAATCTCTTTTCCTGTTGTTTGAACCCACTACTCTGTGTCATAGTCTCTGGAGCAGCAGAAAACAAGCTTACCCTATCCTCAGTATGACATTCCTTCAAATACATTATTTAAACACAACTATCATGTCACCTCTTAAACCTTCTCTTCTTCAGACTAAACATGTCCAGTCAAATACTTTTTTATAGAACTGAAGTCTTTTATCAAAAGGATCTAAGTGCTGTATTGTTTTAAACAGTACTGTTTAAATTTTTTAAATCTTTTAGAGTGTATGTTTAAATATGGTTATTAATTTAATTTTGTTTTCATGTTGATATTTTATGTTTTTACTATAATCTTTTTCATGTGTAAGTCACCTCAAGTCCCAATCTTTCAGGAAAAAGGTGGGAAGTCAATAAAATGAATAATAAAACTGTGCCCTTACCTGCAGGTCTTCCTCCAGCTGGTTCAGGAGGAAACCTTCTGCCAAGGCCACTGCCTGGGAACACGTTTCTGCTCCACATTCCCTGACCCAGCTCTCCATTTCTGGAGGCAGGATGGTCAGGAATTGATCCAGGATCACCAGGTCCACGATCTGATTCTTTGTATGCTGTTCTGGCTTTAGCTACTGACGGCAGAGATAGCGGAGTCTGTTGCAAACCTCTCTGGGTCCTTTGGACTCCTGGTAAAAGCAGGGATCACCAGCATTGAGGCCATGATATTGAGAACACAGCTGCGCTGCGCAGGGCACCTTTCTAGGATGGAGGACCATCGCCTCCCAAAAATACTACTCTACGGTGAACTCGCCACGGGTCAGCGTAAGAGGGGCACTCCAAAAAAGCGATACAAAGACTCCCTGAAACAACATCTCAGGCTTGGCCAAATTGATCACCAACAGTGGTCCGCCCTGGCCTCGCATCAGGAGGCATGGCGACGCACTATCCACAATGCTGCAGCCTTATTTGAGAACTCACGACGAACAAGTCTTGAAGAGAAACGACAACGCAGAAAGAATCACAACCCGGAAACATCACCCAAGGAGACCTTCTGCTGTGCTTTGTGCAACCGGACTTGTTTATCTCGGATTGGCCTTTTTAGTCATCAGCGCGCTTGCAGAAAGCACGGGATGAGTCCTTCCTGAACCTTCATTTGCGAAGAAAAGCCAGAGAGAGAGAAAAGTAATGCCTGAAGAGCTGGCGCTGCGAATCTGAGCTGACAATGTCCACCCCAAGATCTTTGACACAGTTCTTTCCCAGAACTTCTCATTCCCCTCACTCTTGGGGGCATCAATGCCTCTTCTTGCGTCAGGGCCAGCTGAGTCTTCTCCCTCCATCTTTGATCCGTAAAGTGAGGCAAAGGACTTCCTCCCTCTTCTCTGTCACAGCAAAGGATTACCAATGATTAACAATTGTTATACTTTATGGGGTGGGGTGGGGGGAGAAGAAACATGGAAGACTTAAGCTGGAGACTTGGTCTACTCCCTCAAGGAAAGGCAGTTAGATGAGAAGATTCAAACTAGAGACTAGGGCAGTTTTATTCATCCAGAAGGCAGAAGCCAACTCCTTTCCTTCCCTTCACAGTCAGAACAGACCGCATTGTCTTGCTTCCCCACCCTGTCTAGCCCTAACCATTCCTGCCTCCAACTTTCCCTCTCTGGGCTTCCCATTGAGCTTTGCCCTCTTCATTCTCAAAACTTCCACCATATTAAATTGTAGAGGAATGAAAAAATGTGGAAGAGTCAAACTAACCATAAGGTCTCATCCCAAGATGACAGGAAGGGAAGTTAGAACTTTCACACTAGATTCTCAGGGAGGTTCTTTGAGAGCAAACCAGCAAAACTTTTCATTTACTTCAAAATCACAAGATGCTGGATCCGCTCCCACTTTCTGGTAAGTTCTGTCTCTAAGCTTTCTCCACTTCCACCCCCCACACTCATTCCCTTGGATTTCCATGAGGCCATCCCATTCCTGTTCCTCACCCAAAGCCCACGCTGACTTCCCATGATTTCTGCAGTTGCTGCCATTTTCTACAGAAGCCTTTTCAAATATTAAATCTCCCCAAAATTCATTCAAAGTAATACTTTCATTTGGTACAAGGAACCTTCATCAATTAATAGTCTGGCTTTTTAAAACTGGACACAACTATCAACCATTCATAAGACCTAGACGTTCTGAAGAATACAGTGTTTCATTATTTCAGTTTGCAATCTTTTTTAAAAATTAACATTTCTCCCTGGTTTGGGGAGGTACACTGCTTCAGTCAACGGAGGTTATATTTATAACTATCACACTTAAGGTTGCATTGCTAGATGTTTGGGACAGGTCAAAATCCTCCTTGTGGGTACATTTTACACTCCCAGCTACTGTGATTCAGCAGCTGAATTCTGTGGAGGATTTCCCCCTCCTATGAACCCTCTAATTGTAATGTGTAAATATAATGTGATTATAGTGCGTTTAGATTAAGAGGAAAAATGTATTAGTGTTAGGATAGTTTTATTTTTGTATTAGTATGAAAAGAGGAAAACAATTATTATTATTTTTGCGTTATTGTTTTGGCCTTTTGCGGTCGGGTGTATTTTTCAGTAGAATGGTCTTATTCCAATAAAAAATTCCTAATTCCCCCCCCCCCAATTCCATTAACCGGTGGCCTTGAGGGCATCTAGTAGGACCCTACGTCCGGTGGCTACAGCAAGGAGAGAGACTGAGGATTTCATGAGTGGGCTTGAAGAATGGACGTGTATTAAGGTATCAGTCTGTTGTGTTATGCTTCACATCCCTTCATAAAGCGTTGTTGTGTGGCAGAGGTGGGGCGAAGGGCAGCCCTCCCTCTTGCTGGGAGGAGGGAGAGAGAGTTGGGGGCGCCTCCTTCCCATAGGTTGGCAGCGGAGATTTAAACAAAGCTTTTCCATCTTAAACAAAGCCTCGCATTCCATGGGGGGGGAGTGGGGGGAAGAAGGGCGGGGACCTCCCCCCTGAATGGGACCCCCGAAGAGGGAAATCCCGAGGCCTCCCTCCCTCCCTCCTCCTTAGGCAACCGGTGGACAACCTCCTTGGGCAACAGGCGAGGGAGACCCGCGGCTAGAAGGCCCTCTTGGCCCCCCGGAGCCCCTCCAGCTTCCCCTCCGGACAGACACCCTCGGGGGAGCCCTGGCCCTTCCCGCCCCCCTCTCTGCCCCCCCGCCACCCCCCAGCCCCCCTCACCCGCTTCTCCCTCACTGCTCAGGGGCCTCCGGGGCAACCCAGCCACCTCGCCCCCTCCCGAAGAGACACAGGGTTGGTGTTTCCCACGAGCCCATTTCAATTGGGCACCACCCCTCGGACCTTTTTCACCGGGGGACCCTGTCTTCTCCTTCCGCTTCCCATGAGGGAACTGAAGCCGTGCCAGGCTCCTGGCAAAAGCACCCGACCCGCCTCCGAGACCCGGGCTGAGCCGCGGAACTGTCTTCTTTTGGGGGGCGGGAAAAGGGGGCTGCTCCATCTCCCCCCAGGGAGAGAAACCTCCCGCCCGAGGCTCCGCTGACGCCCCCTTTCCTTCCCCATTGGAACTGAATGGCGGAGAGTAAGTTGTCCCCCTGTATCCACGGATTTGGTATCCACGGATTTAAATATTCACAACTTGAAAATATTCTTTAAAAAATAATAATCCCAAAAGCAAACCTTGATTTTCCTATCTTATATAAGGGACGCCATTTTGCTATGCCACTGCATATAATGGGACTTGAGTATTCACGGATTTGGGTATCCACAGGGGGTCCTGGATCCAAACCCCAGCGACTATGAAGGGACAACTGTATATAAGATTATCTCTCTCTCTCTCTCTCTCTCTCACACACACACACACACACACACTGTCCACGGAAACCCCTGGAATGTATCCAAATGCGGACACAACAAACTATAAATCCCACGACGGAGGAAGGGCAGTCAAAGTGGTGTCAAACTGGGAGATTTCTGCCAAGGTCGGGTGCTTTTCTCAGCTTCAGCTTCAGACGGGAAGCGCAAGGAGAAAAGGGTTCCCCGAGGAAAGGGGCCAAAGGTTGGTGCCCTCTTGAAAGAGGCTCGTGGGAAACCCCAACCCTGCGCCTCCTTCACTGCGGAGAACTTCGGGGAAGGGGGACCGGAATCCTGTCAAAGCTTCCACACACCCCATTGCAATTTTCAAAAAAACCCGTTTTGCCTCCTCATTTATTTCCCCCGCCTTCCCAAATATTCATGATTCTTACTAGTTCCACATAATTGTTGGAGTCTCAACAGATTCACCGACAGATCCGCCCCTCAGCCGGAGGCGGGTTGCCAGGAACCTGGCACGGCTTCAGTCACCCGAGGGGAAGCGGAAGGAGAAAAGGTGGTGCCCTCTTGAAAGGGGCTCGTGGGAAACCCCCACTCTGCGGCCGCGGAGCGCTGGGTTGCCCCGGAGCAAAGGGGGAGAGGCGAGTGAGAGACGGGGGGGGGGTTCTGCCTGTGGCCCAAGGTCTGCCCCTGGGTCGGAGGGGCGCGGGCGGAGGAAGGCCCGCTGGAGGAGTTCAGCCCGGCTGGCCCGACCGGCCCAAGACATTGGGCTGCCTGAGGCCGAGAGTAAAATGGCGCCCGCTCCTCCCTCTGTGGGGCCAGGGATTCTTGCGGGGAGGGTAGCCAGCAGGAGAGCGGGCGAGGGGGGCTGCTGTATTGGGGGCGAGCGAGAAGCCACAGCCGCTGCCCCAGCCATGAAAGGGAGAGGAGACCCCCCCCCCCAGTTTTCCCTCCACTGACTCGGGGGGGGGGGCAGGAAGGGCCGGGGCTCCCCCGAGAGTGTCTGTCCAGAGGGGAAGCTGGGACTCCGGGGGACCAAGAGGGCCTTCCACCCGAGGGTCTCCCTCGCCTGTCCCCCGGTTGCCCAAGGAGGGAGGGAGGGAGGCCTCGGGATTCCCCCCTTTGGGGCTCCCATTCAGGGGGGAGGATCCCGGGAGGCCCCCGCCCCTCTTCCCCCCCAGATGGATGGAGAGGCACTGCTGAAACCTCCACAGCCCCCCTCCCCGAATGTGGAGGAGTTGCCCCCCACTCTCCCTCCTCCCAGCAAGAGGGAGGGCTGCTCCTTCGCCCCACCTCTGCCACCAATGCAAGGACCCCTTTCTCTTCTCTCGCTGTGGCCGCCAGACGTGGGGTCCTACTAGATGTCCTCAAAGGACCTGTGTGGGATATTTTCTCTCTCTGGCTTTTCTTCACAAACGAATATTCAGGAAGGACTCATCCCGCGCTTTCTGCAAGCATGGTGATGACTAAAAAGGCCAATCCGAGATAAACAGGTCTGGCTGCAGAAAGCACAGCAGAAGGTCTCCTTGGGTGATGTTTTCGGGTTGTGATTCTTTCTGCGTTGTTCTTTCTCTTCAAGACTTGTTCAGCGTGAGCTCTCAAATAAGGCTGCAGCATTGTGGATAGTGCATCTCCATGCCTTCTGATGTGAGGCCATGGCAGACCGTTGTTGGTGATCCATTTGGCCGAGCCTGAGATGTTTCAGGGAGTCCTTGTACCTGTGCGAGATATTAAGGAACATGTTTCACCACTGGACACCCACTCTCTCTGCTGCTGCCACAAATGCTTGTCTGAGCCCAATCTTTATATATAAAATATAGCAATGCCAGAGGCCAAAAGCATATGATACACAACAATGTTTCATGAAGAAATACTAAACATGGCAAAACCAATTAATACCTTACTGTATAATTACTGTTAGAAATTATTTCATTGTGTATTTGTGCATGGCAGGGGATTGGACTAGATGGCCCTTGTGGTATCTTCCTATCCTGTGATTCTATGAAAAACTGTATTACTGAGAATGGCTAGGTTTCATGAATACTGTATAGTTGTCTCTTCACATTTGCGGGGGTTAGGTTCCACAGACCTCCGCGAATGTGAAAAATCCACAAATAATGATTGCCCTCCCCCTCCCCCACCAAAGTGACCATGGGGCCTCCGGAGGCCCCATAGTCGCTTTCCCCGGACTCCCTACTCCCTTCCTAGGCCTTCACGGGGCCTCCGGAGACCCTCACAAGGCCCCATGGATGCCTCCCCGGCCCTCCCGCTCCATCCCAGGGTCTTCACGGGGCCTGCGGAGGGTCTCCGAAGGCCCCGTGGAGGCCTCCCCGGCCCTCCCCCCTCCATCCCAAGGCATTCATGGGGCCTCCGGAGGGTCTCAGAAGGCCCCGTTGAGGCCTCCCCGGCCCTACCCCCTCCCTGCCAGGGCCTTCACGGGGCCTCCGGAGGGTCTCAGAAGGCCCCGTGGAGGCCTCCCCGGCCCTACCCCCTCCCTCTCAGGGCCTTCACGGGGCCTCTGGAGGGTCTCCGAAGGCCCCGTGGAGGCCTCCCCGGCCCTACCCCCTCCCTCCCAGGGCCTTCACAGGGCCTCCGGAGGCCCCGTGCCGTGGTTTTGGGAGGGCGAGGGGCCCTCCAAAAACCGCGAATATGCAAAACCGCGAATGCTGAGTTCGCGAATGTGGAGGGGCAACTGTAGTTTTATTTATTTAATTTATATGTTGCCTTTCTCTCAGAATGGGAGCCAAGGCAGCTCACAAAACAACAACAACATACAATTAGAAACAATTAAAATCACCACAATTAAATATATAAAACATACACATGTTAAAAAATAAAAACACCCCAATAAAAACCCTCTGTGTGTGCAGCCATGTATTGAAAGTATGCTTAAAGAAAACAGTCTACCTGTGAAAGGAAAGCAGGGAGGGGGCCAAGTTAGCTGCCCGTAGAAGGGAGTTACAGAGGGTGGGAGCAGCCACAAAGAAGACTCTTCTGTGTCCTCATCAAGCGAGCCTGTGATGATGGTGGGACTGAGAAACACACAAGAGGGAGAAACCCCATAACCCCCACCCAAATAGTACCACAAGTGACAAACAGGACTAAAAAACAAAACAATAAGTGTCTCAGATTTTTGCCATACAATTAACACAGACTACTATTAGAATACAACCTGTAGTGTCTAAGTGTAAGTAATCTCTGGCTTTTCTTTGCAAATGGAGATTCAGGAAAGACTCATCCTGCGTTTTCTGCAGGCGCGCTGATTACTAAAAAGGCCAATCCGAGATAAACAAGTCCAGTTGCAGAAAGCACAGCAGAAGGTCTCCTTGGGTGATGATTCTGGGTTGTGATTCTTTCTGCGTTGTCGTTTCTCTTCCGGACTTGTTCGGCATGAGTTCTCAAATAAGGCTGCAGCATTGTGGATAGTGCGTCTCCATGCCTTCCGCTGTGAGGCCAGGGCGGACCATTGTTGGTGATCAATTTGGCCGAGCCTGAGATGTTGTTTCAGGGAGTCCTTGTATCGCTTTTTTGGAGCGCCCCTCTTACGCTGACCCGTGGCGAGTTCACCGTAGAGTACTATTTTTGGGAGGCGATGGTCCTCCATCCTAGAAATGCGTCCTGCCCTGCGCAGGTGTGTTCTCAGTATCATGGCCTCAGTGCTGGTGATCCCTGCTTGCTCGTGGACAGCAACATTTGTCACATAGTCAGTCCAGTGTATATTTAGGATTGTGCGTATACAGCAGTGATGAAAGCGTTCGAGGAGTCGTAAGTGGTGGCGATAGGTGAACCATGTTTCAGACCCATAAAGGAGAATAGACAGTACAATGGCTCTATACACATTGATTTTTGTGCTTCGCCGCAGGTGTTTATTACTCCAGACTCTTTTGTTAAGTCTTCCAAAAGTGCTATATGCCTTTGCTAATCTGTGATCGATCTCTTTGTAAGCTTCCCCTGAAAGCCTTCCCCGAAGATTGATAGATGTGTCAAATTTTTAAAACCCAGAGTATTGCTCCATAAAGGTTACTTGATTCGAGTGAAAGTATTAATTTGAATTTTTGACAGATTTGGTATTTTAAAAGCCTTTGTAGAATATTGCAGCAGTCACAGAAATCATAGGAAGTCGGTGTGGGCTTTGGGTGAGAAACAGAAATGAGATGGCTCCAAGGATGTCCATGGGATAGAGGAGGGGGATGGCTAGAGACAGACTTTGCCAGTGGGACGGGAGGATCCCACATCTTCTGACTGTGAAGTAAATGAAAGATGTTGGTTTGTTGCTCTCAAGGAACCTCCCTGAGAATCTAGTGTGAACGTTCTAACTTTCCTGCCTGTCATCTTGGGATGAGACCTTATGGTTAGTCCGACTCTTCCACGTTTTTTCATTTCTCTACAATTTAATACGGTGGAAGTTTTGAGAATGAAGAGGGCAAAGCTCAATGGGAAGCCCAGAGAGGGAAAGTCGGAGGCAGGAATGCTGAATCACAGTGGCTGGGAATTGTAAAATGTACCCACAAGGAGGATTTTGACCTGTCCCAAATATCTAGCAACTCAACCTTATGTGTGATAGTTAGAAATATAACCTCCGTTGACTGAAGCAGTGTACCTCCCCAAACCAGGGAGAAATGTTAATTTTTAAAAAAGATTGCAAACTGAAATAATGAAACACTGTATTCTTCAGAACTTCTAGGTCTTATGAATGGTTGATAGATGTGTCCAGTTTTAAAAAGCCGGACTATTAATTGATGAAGGTTCCTTGTACCAAATGAAAGTATTACTTTGAATGAATTTTGGGGAGATTTAATATTTGAAAAGGCTTCTGTAGAAAATGGCAGCAACTGCAGAAATCATGGGGAGTCAGCGTGGGCTTTGGGTGAGGAACAGGAATGGGATGGCCTCATGGAAATCCAAGGGAGTGAGTGTGGGGGGTGGAAGTGGAGAAAGCTTAGAGACAGAACTTACCAGAAAGTGGGAGCGGATCCAGCATCTTGTGATTTTGAAGTAAATGAAAAGTTTTGCTGGTTTGCTCTCAAAGAACCTCCCTGAGAATCTAGTGTGAAAGTTCTAACTTTCCTGCCTGTCATCTTGGGATGAGACCTTATGGTTAGTTTGACTTTTCCACATTTTTTCATTCCTCTACAATTTAATATGGTGGAAGTTTTGAGAATGAAGAGGGCAAAGCTCAATGGGAAGCCCAGAGAGGGAAAGTTGGAGGCAGGAATGGTTAGGGCTAGACAGGCTGGGGAAGCAGGAGAATGCGGTCTGTTCTGACTGTGAAGGGAAGGAAAGGGATTGGCTTGTGCCTTCTGGATGAATAAATCTGCTCTAGTCTCTAGTTTGAATCTTCTCATCTAACTGCCTTTCCTTGAGGAAGTAGACCAAGTCTCTAGCTTAAGTCTTCCATGTTTCTTCTCACCCCGTAAAGTATAACAGTTGTTAATCTTTTATAATTCTTTCTGTGACAGAGAAGAGGAAGGAAGTCCTTTACCTCACTTTATGAATCAAAGATGGAGGGAGAAGACTCAGCTGGCCCTGACACAAGAAGAGGCATTGATGCTCCCAAGAGTGAGGGGAATGAGACGTTCTGGGAAAGAAGTGTGCCAAAGATCTTGGGGGAAGACATTGTCAGCTCAGATCCACAGTGCCAGCGCTTCAGGCAATTCTGTTACCAGGAGCCCAACAGGCCCCGAGAGGTTTGCAGCAGGCTCCACTATCTCTGCCGTCAGTGGCTAAAGCCAGAACAACGTACAAAAAATCAGATCCTGGACCTGGTGATCCTGGATCAATTCCTGACCATCCTGCCTCCAGAAATGGAGAGCTGGGTCAGGAAATGTGGAGTGGAAACATTTAGTAGAAGGTTTCCTCTTAAGCCAGGTGGAGGAAGAGCAGCTTATAAGAGTGCATGGTTATTCTTTTTATCTACTTCCCACCTTTTCTATCAAGATTGAGATTCAAGGCCTCTTAGATCATAGAATCATAGAATTGTAGAGTTGGAAGAGACCACGAGGGCCATCCAGTCCAACCCCCTGCCATGCAGGAAATCACGATCAAAGCATCCCTGACAGATGGCCATCCAGCCTCTGTTTAAAGACCTCCAAGGAAGGAGACCCCACCACGCTCCGAGGGAGTGCATTCCACTGCCAAACAGCTCTTACTGTCAAAAAGTTCCTCCTAATGTTGAGGTGGAATCTCTGTTCCTGGAGCTTGCATCCATTGCTCTGTGTTCCAGTCTCTGGAGCAGCAGAAAACAAGCCTGCTCCATCCTCAGCGTGACACCCCTTCAAATACTTAAACAGGGCTATCGTATCACCTCTTAACCATCTTTTTTCCAGGCTAAACATACCCAGCTCCCTAAGTCTCTCCTCATAAGGCATCGTTTCCAGACCTTTCACCATTTTAGTTGCCCTTCTCTGGACACGCTCCAATCTGTCGATATCCCTTTTGAATGGTGGTGCCCAGAACTGGACACAGTATTCTAAGAGAGGTCTGACCAAGGCAGAATAGAATGGCACTATTACTTCCCTTGATCTAGATACTATACTACTATTGATGCAGTCCAAAATCGCATTAGCCTTTTTAGCTGCCGCATCACACTGTTGACTCATGATATTAAAAGAATTATAATAAAAACATAACAAATCAACATGAATACAAAATTAAGCATATTTAAAACATCTTCTCCAAAAACATTTTAGAGCATGAAATAATATAATTTAAAATAATAAATTTTGATAAAGTTACCAGCTTGGTAGATGAAGGGAACGCTGTGGACATCGCATAATTTGATTTCAGTAAGGCTTTTGACAAGGCTCCCCATGACATTCTTGCAAACAAACTTGTAAAATGTGGGCTAGACAAGTTAACTGTTCAATGGATTTGTAATTGGTTGACTGGCCGAACGCAAAGGGTGCTCAGCAGTGGCTTCTCTTCATCTTGGAAAGACGTGACCAGTGGGGTGCCACAGGGTTCTGTCCTGGGCCCAGTGCTATTCAACATCTTTATCAATGACTTGGATGACAGAATTAGGGGCATACTTATTAAGTTTGCCGATGACACCAAATTAGGAGGATTGGCTAATACCCTAGAGGATGGGATCAAAATTCAAAATGACCTGAATAGACTAGAAAGCTGGGCCAAAGCAAACAAAATGAAATTCAATACAGAGAAATGTAAGGTACTGCACTTAGGGTGGAAAAACGAAATGCATAGATATAGGATTGGGGAGACCTGGCTGAATGAGACTATGTGCGAAAAGGATCTAGGAGTCCTAGTAGACCACAAGTTGAACATGAGTCAACAAGTGTGATGCGGCAGCTAAAAAGGCCAATGCGATTTTGGGCTGCATCAATAGAAATATAGTGTCTAGATCAAGGGAAGTAATAGTACCACTCTATTTTGCCTTGGTCAGGCCTCACCTAGAATACTGTGTCCAGTTCTGGGCACCACCATTCAAAAAGGATATTGACAAATTGGAGTGTGTCAGAGGGGGGTGACTAAAATGAAAGGTCTGGAAACCATGCCTTATGAGGAAAGACTTAGGGAGCTGGGTATAGTGGGGAAAAAGACAGTTAAGGGGCGATATGATAGCCCTGTTTAAGTATTTGAAGGGATGTCACGTTGAGGATGGAACAAGCTTGTTTTCTGCTGCTCCAGAGACTAGAACACAGATCAATGGATGCAGGCTCCAGGAACAGAGATTCCACCTCAACATTAGGAGGAACTTTCTGACAGTAAGAGCTGTTCGGCGGTGGAACACCCTCCCTCGGAGCGTGGTGGGGTCTCCTTCCTTGGAGGTCTTTAAACAGAGGCTGGATGGCCACCTGTCAGGGATGTTTTGATTGTGATTTCCTGCATGGTGGGATGTTGGACTGGATGGCCCTTGTGGTCTCTTTCAACTCTACAGTTCTATGATTCTAATAAAGCACTTAGAGCCTTTTGTTAAAAATACTTCAGTTCTATTTAAAAAAAGTCTGTCTCGGCTAAGGAAGGACAGCAAGGAGGGGGCCATTCTAGCCTCCTACGGAGGGACTTCCAAAGTCTAGGGGCAGCCACTGAGAAGATCCTCCCTCATGTTTCCATCAACCACACCTGTTCAGGTAGCCCTCTCCTATGGATCTTAGGGTCTGTGCAGACCCATGTGGGGAGATACAGTCTGTCAGATAGACCTAAACTGTCATCCTGGTGGCTCTAAGGCAACCTCAACATTAGGAGGAACTTTCTGACAGTAAGAGCTGTTCGGCAGTGGAACACACTCCCTCGGAGTGTGGTAGGGTCTCCTTCCTTGGAAGTCTTTAAACAGAGGCTGGATATGGTTCCTGCACTCCTTTTACCTGGACCTTCTTCCTGCTGCTCCCATAGCCACTGCTCGCTGTGTTCTTCTGCTGAAATTTAGCAGCAGAAATTTAACACCCTCCTGAATTGTTGTTGAAGGCACAGGGCATGGTCACTATGCACCTTGTTTTGATGGGGAGTCAGGGTCCCAGTGCCATTTTGGAATCACTTTTCTCTTTTAGAACATGTTGCATACTCATTGTCAGCTTAGTTTTGAAAGGAAATTCCTCACTTTTGTGCCACTGCCACACCACTAAATTGAGCAATGTGGTGGCTACAGTTGCAGAGTGCTGCCTCAGGGAGGAGGTTCATATGGAGAATCCCCACCCTAGCCGTTGTGCACCTCTGCTCTAAGAGGTTAAAATATGAGAAAACACATTTTAAAATTTTTTAAAACTTCTATCTGTCACAAGGTGATTCACAGATAAAAGGATTTCACATATTAATTTTTTTATTAAAACAACTCCTTTTAATAAAATTAAAAGGCACAAAGAGTTGAAACAGCCAGAACACCCACCCTTGGTTTGAAGAACTGATGGTTCTACCACTTTCTTATCTTTATCTTGAGATCCTCTTACGGTGGCAATTCCATACCACCAACAACAACCATTTCCCAGCCTCCCCCACCAAAGATTTTTTCTCTCTCATTCCCTTTTCCCTCCTCCTCCTCCTTCCATATTTTATACCCTTATTTCTCTTTCAGGTCAGAAATCTCTCTGTGGAAGTTGAGTCTGAATTTGCACTGGCAGAGAAGGCTCCCTTGGACACATGGACGAGTTTGCAGTGGAGGGAGGTGATGCATGATGGGAACAGAGGTGCATCCTTGCAGGGTAAGGGTTAACTCAGTGAGGTAGTGTTTGTTTCCTATTTGTACTTCTATCCCAGCTCTCCTCATGGTTTTCTATCTAAATATTATCCTTGTAACAACAACCTTTTGAGGTCGGACAGGGTGAGGGAGAATGAGTTGTTCAAGGCACCCAGGTGAGTTTCATAGCTCAGTGAGAACTGGAATCTGGGTGTCCTGTTTCTTATTTCGACACTGTAACCACTACACCTTACATTCTTAGAGTGAATTTCTGTGGATTTTGCTGGGGTGTAAATTCTGCCATCTTCAGGGGGACAATTCCACTTCCTAGGAATGGTTTTTATGCTTGTAATCTTAATATCGGAGAAAAGGATATGAGACAACCTTCTGGCTTCATCTCTCACTTAGGGGCTGAAATGCTGCTGTCAACAAGTACTCAGTCACCTCTTCTTCATTGTGATGGATTGGAAGCAGATCAGGTAACATAAAGGATCACTGGAAAGACTCCAAGGGAACAGCCTGGGTGACTCTGCCCCTGGCTGACATCTTGGGGGTGGGAAAATTGAGTGAGAGTACTATTTCTATTCATTTCTGATTATGAAAATGATAAGAAATGGGTAATTTCTCCATATTAAATTGAAAAAGAAGAGTAAAATGGTTATATAAAACAACAAAATCAAGGTTTTCTCTTTGGAATTTTTTTTTGGGGGGGGTATTTTTGAAGCAGGGTTGGTTGAATCCATTGATACAGATGGCTGACTGTATCTGGGTTTGGATCCCTTTTACCACATTTACCAAATTTATACATAATTAAGAGTTATGGCCATTTTTCTATGCATTTTTCTTGAATACAAGAAAGAGTGCCACTCATAGATGTTCTCTTCCATTTTCCCTGGGCCTGAATAAATCTCTGCTTCTGGAAAAGTGAAGGGCATAGGAAGGGTCCTATTGGGACAGTCGAAAGGCTCATCTCATTCAGCATCCTCGTTCCCCCAGTGTCCAGTTGGGTATCTTCTTTTAGTCCGCTGGCCACTTATTGTATTTTATTGTATTTATTATTTTTAAATGTGATTTTAGATCAGTTGGTTTTAATTTATAATTGTTTAATATTTTTTATGGGGGAGGGTGGGGGTGGGGGTGTTTGGGGATTTTATCTGTATTGTATTTTAATTTTTGTAAGCCGCCCTGATTGTTTTAACAGAGGGGTGGGGTATAGATAAATATTATTATTGTTGTTGTTATTATTATTATCTATAGGAAGCCCACAAACTCTCTCCCACTCTTGTTTCCCTGAGCTGGTATTTAGGGGCATGTCCCTGGAGCTGGTAAGTTACCATAACTGCCAGGGGTGACTGTCCTCCACTTGGAAAGCTGTGGAGCCACTGTAGGTTTAAACCTTTTAAATCTGTAGTAAAAGACCATCCACCATCAGTAGCCTTCTGGATTTTAGTGTGAGATAATGTTGATAACTGTGATCAGGAAATGACACTCTTTCTTTTTTCATCCAGGATCCCGTGACCTTTGAGGAGGTTGCTGTGTCTTTCTCTGAGGAGGAGTGGGCCCTGCTGGATCCTGACCAGAGAGTCCTGCACAGGGAGGTCATGGAGGAGACATGTGGGATCCTGGCTTCTCTTGGTGAGGCTCCCTCTTTCCCTGGCACTGGGGAGTTCTTTTTTACAAACTCAATAGCAACAATAACCAGAGTATTAACAGAATGGAGGAATGGCAGTTATAGTTGTATGAAAGAACTGTCACTGTGTAGTATGCAAGAGGATGTAGTGTGAAGGGAGGCTGGGAACTTGGGTGGGTCCAGAGATTTTCTCATAGTTCCTACCTGTGTTAGACAACTAGGCCAATGAGGAGACAGGATCGGAGAAATAGTTCTTCAACATCTGAAGAGCCAAAGTGAGGCTGTTTTTTACGACAGTGCTACTCTACAGCAACCCACAAGCCATTGGCTGCTGGTTAGTTTCCAGGAAAAAAGGGAATAGTTATATCCCATGGGCAGGAGTAAGATACTGGTCCCTGACACACTGGGCCCAAAAGTTATTGATTCCCTCACATCATATAATCTAAAATGTGCCACTTTAGGAGACTGGTGATGGAGGTGGCAGTTAAGGCAGAAAGATTCCTTTCCTTATTTTAGTAGAAGTGGCCAGAGAAAAAAATAGCTTGGGTTCTCCTTCCCACTCTTACTAACGAGTAGATACCAGTCTTTCTCAATCTGGATATTTATCTCCATTTAAAGAACATTTATCAGACTTACATATAGTACCTTTCAATGATAAGGAACGTCATTGTACACAATATTTGGAGCCTGTGAGGCATCCTGCATCTCATATTTCATCTGTTGAGGAATTCCCTTGCATTAATTCACAATAGATATAATCACTGTTCAAAGAGTATTTCTCTCTTTGCAAAGTGATATTAGATCCACCTTGCTGTCAAACCAGCTTCTAAACCTAATCAGAATATTGTAAATTCAGAGCATTTTCACTTATAGTGAGGTAGCAGTTATCATAGAGGAATGCATCATTGTTTTTGCTTAAGTCTGGTCCCAACTGCTTCAGTCTACTCAGTTATGATAACACACTAGGGAAAAATCTTGTGGTCTACAGCTTTTCCAACATTGCTGAACAGAAGAAATCTAACTTCTAATTTCTAAAAAGAAAACCTTAGGGGTGAGGAGGCTGTACTTAATATGGTCCCCTGCAAAGCTTGTTACGGTTCTTGGGGGGAAATCCACACATGTGCCTCACACTCCTGTGGATTACACCTCCCTGTTCTCTCCTGCTCCCTGAATTTCCAGTGTCAAATCCTGAGCTCATTTCTGAAATGAAACTGAGGGCTAAGCTGCAGATCCCAGATTTGCAGAACTTGGATACTATACTGGATGGTTCTTTGGGTAAGGTTGGGAGTTGGGAGGATCCAAAAAGCCTACTGGATTTTACCTAGAAGAAATCTTGTCAGTCACTCAGCCATCTTAAGGCTTGGGAGTTCCTTTAGCCACAGGACTGGTCAATCTTCAAGCGTTTGCCACCAGTTTGAGATCCTTTGAGAGCACCAGTCACTACCTTCCACTGAATTGTCAGCCTTGCTGGTTTGGCGTGACTAAAAGAAAAATTGCTCACTCTCCTATTCTAAGGTTTAGAAGCTGGTTTGACAGCAAGGTGGATTAAGTTGCCAGGAGTCACAGTCACTTTGGCATACTTTGACTGCCCCAGTTGCTACACCTTACATAACACAGCATAACCACTTGGTCAGTTATGAGGTGCAGTGCGGTAATTGAGAGAAAACCACTTTTCCTTTGAAAGAAATATTGTGCTCCTTGCTTACAGGTAAAATCGGGCTTCTAGAACCATGGTCCTAATCCTAAACAAAGTGCATAGCCAGTGCACTCTTCTTGAAATTTCAGTGGCTCTTTTTTGGTTGCCAGAAATGGAATAAGGAATTCAGGATCAAGTCAGCCAAAGAGGGTGTGCTCAGAAGAGGGAGAGGTAGGCTATACATGGACAGCCAGACATATGTCATCCACTGTTGACTTAGAGACTTTTTGCTGACAAACAGTATTCATCTTTACTGAGCAGTAAGCCACACAGTAACCAGGGTCCATATTAAAGCTCATCCCTGGAGATCCTAGAGAACCCCATCCCCCAATTTTCTCACCAAAGATTCTGTTCTCAGTAGTCCTACTCTTTGTGTCTGGGAAGTGCCTCTGGGAAAGTCCCAAACAAGACAATAAAAACAAAAAAGCCAGTGTCTAGCCAGACAGTTGCTTGCCCCAGGGTTTGTACAGGCATCCCCTGCTTTTTTGACAGGTTAGGACCAGAGCATGGTCAAACAGCAGAAATTCTCAAAATGTGGAACCTACAGTGCTTTAATCCATAATATGTTTAAATATCTGAAGTGATGTCATATTGAGAATAATGGAGCAAGCTTGTTTTCGCTGCTCCAGAGACTAGGACATGGAGCAATGAACTCAAATTACAGGAAAAGAGACTCCACCTAAAATTAGAAAGAACTTCCTGATGGTAGGAGCTGTTCGACAGTGGAATGCGCTGCCTCCGAGTTTGGTGGAGTCTCCTTCTTTGGAGGTGTTTAAAAAGAGGCTGGGTGGCCATCTGTCAGGAGTGCTTTGACAGATGTACAAGGCAGGGGGTTGGAATAGATTGCCCTTGTGGTCTCTTCCAACTCTTTGATTCTATGATATGGTCTGAGGTATGCTGTTTCAGGAGGCTAACTGATGATGGAGGAGAAAGCTAAGGCAGAAAGATGCCTCTCCTTATTTTATTGGGAAGAACTAGAAAGAGTTAGTGAGTGGGCAGAGAGTAGCTAATTTTCTATTTCAACATGTAGTGAACTGGCTTAGTGTTCAGTCAGCATTTCCATCTCTGCCATTAGGAGGCATGAGGAGTCTGATGAATGCTCTTCTTTTTCCTTAAAGCTAAAACTTTCCTTGGCCTCCTTCCCATCCTTACCAAGCAGTAGATACCCCCACTCTCAACCTGAAGTTTTTTTCTCAGGGTTGTCATTTTCTAGTTCCTCATATTTAGGCAGCCACATCTGAGCTTTGAAGAGTTCCTTGTTTTAAGTGCAGAAGCTAATGAGCAAAAAGTCACTTGTCATCATAGTTACACAACAGTATGTCCTGGTCTGTTCCTACTGTTGAAATGCATGGTTGTAGTCCATCCAAAGGGTTGGACAGAAGCTCAAGGCTTCCTGTTCTTGAGGTGCTGCCTTCCTTCTTAGTAGCTTGGTGTTTTAATGTTTTAAAATGACTAGTTATATAATTATCCCTTGTGGATCCCCTTCGTATTAGACATGAAGACACACAAGACGTTTACAATACACTAGTACAGTTGCCCCTCCACATTCGCGAACTTAGCATTCGCGGTTTAGAATATTTGCAGTTTTGGGAGGGTCCCCGCCCTCCCAAAAGCAGTGAAATGGGGCCTCCGGAGGCCCCATGTAGGCCTTGGGCGGGAGGGGGGAGGGCCGGGGAGGCATCCACAGGGCCTCCGGAGACGCTCTGGAGGCCCTGTGTAGGCCTTGAGTGGGAGGGGGGAGGGCCGGGGAGGCATCACGGGGCCTCCGGAGATGCTCCAGAGGCCCCGTGTAGGCCTTGGGTGGGAGGGGGGGCCAGGGAGGCGACCATGGGGCCTCCGGAGACTCTCTGGAGGCCCAGTGAAGGCCTTGGACAGGAGGGGGGAGGACTGGGGAGGCATCCACAGGGCCTCAGGAGGGTCTCCGGAGGCCCCATGAAGGCCTTGGGAGGGAGGGGGAGGAGGGGGAAAGCGACTATGGCAAAGCCGGGGGAACTCGCAGGTTTCTTTGGCTGGCTGGCTGGGGGAAGTGTTCCCAGCCAAACCTCTGTGCTTTTACAAGGGCTCCTCTGAGGAGCCCTTGTAAAATCGTAGAAGTTTGCCTGGGAACGCTCTCCCCCCACACACACAGCCAGCAACACCTCCCAGCTCCCGTCCTTCCCGAGTCTGAGATGGGGCTGGCAGCCCTATCTCGGGCTGGGGAAGGACGGGAGCTGGCTAGGAAGCTTCCCCTCACAGCCAGCCACCCCTCCGAGGTGGCTATGAAGCTTCCTAGCCATCTCCCGTCCTTCCTGAGTCCGAGATGGGGCTTCGGGGAGGGCGGGTAGTGGTGGGTAGTCTTATACAGCGAGTATATCCCAAACTCTATATTTGGGGGGTTGTCTTATACGCCCAGTCATCTTATACACCGGAATATACGGTTAACCCCCCCCCCCCCCGCTTATGTGACACAGCACAACCACTTTGTGGGTTTGGTGGAGATTAAGAGAAAACCATTTTTCCTTTAAAGGAAACCCTGTCCTCCTTGTTTATTAGGAGAATTGGGCTACCAGGAGTATAGGTCTACTCATAAGCTAGAATCATAGCCAGTGCACTCTTCTTGAAATTTCAGTAGCCCTTTTTTGGTTGCCACGAATGGAGTAAGGAATCCAGGAGCAGGGCAGGTAAAGGAGGTGTGCTCAGAAGAGGTGGGCCACACATGGCCTGCCAGACACATGTTGTCCACTCTTGACTTAGAGACTTTTTGCCATCAAAGAGTATTCATCTACTGAGCAATAAGTCACACAGTAACCAGGGTCCACATTAAAGCTCAGCACTGAAGCTCCTAGAGACCCCTATCTCTCTGATTTTCTCACGAAACCTTCTCTTCTCAGTAGTCCTGAGTAGTCCTGCTCTCTGTGTCTAGGAATTACCTCAGGGAAAGTAACAAATAGGACAAAAAAGCCTGACTCTAGCCAGACAGTTGCTTTTCTCAGGGTCTTGTACAGGTGCCCCCTCTGCTTATTTGGCAGGTTAGGGCCCAAAGCAATATACATGGAATCATAGAATTGTAGAGTTGGAAGAGACCACGAGGGCCATCCAGTCCAACCCCCTGCCACGCAGGAATACACGATCAAAGCATCCCCGAGAGATGGCCATCCAGCCTCTGTTTAAAGACCTCCAAGGAAGAAGACCCCACCACATTCCGAGGGAGTGTGTTCATAGAAATCATCAAGAAGCAGAAATTGTCAAAATGTGGGACCTACAGTGCTTTGTTTCATCACCTGTTGAATAAGCAGGGACACAGTACACAGACTGAAAGGAAAATTGTGCCGAGTTGGAAAAAAGTCTGTGCGTGGTCTCAAAAGCATAATACGCTGTCTTTTTTCCCCCCAGTCTAAGTACTACGTCTCCCTCTTATTCAGCACCCACCAAACTGCAGAAAGCCAGGAAATGCAACCACATTCCCTCTTGCAGAGGGAACCACTCCCAGCTGCACCGTCCAAGCTCATCCAAGGTTATCTTGGGCTGTTTCTTAGACAGGCGGGGGTGCATGTAGAAAAGGTGGAGTCTGTCTGGTGTAGACCCCACCTCTGTTGTTTCGACCTTTTAAAGTTAAACATAATCAGAACCCATTATTTAGACAGGTGGTTGAAGGAGCAGACCACGTATTGAATTAATGGGTTCTGGTTATAATTTAAAAGGGTTGAAAGAGCAGGTTGACCAAGAGTGTACCAGAGAAAAGCAGGAGGTGCCTGTATTCAGGGATAATAAGTTTTTCTGTTGACCTGTAGTGATTGTTATTAATTTATGAATTTTGTTTGTTTGTTGTACCCTTTCATCACCACCAGCACCAAATATCCACGGTTCTCTAGGCAGCATGTACAGTTGCTTAAAAATGCAAATAATAAAACAATGGAAAATACAGAAAGGTCTTATAGAATGTGTGATTTTACAATATAAATTAGCAATAACACAATTACTTAATAGAAGAATACTATTTGTAGAGCATTAACTTTAAATTAATGGTGTGATTTCATCTTGAGCATTCAAAATTAGCACCTGTCCGCATCTCACCAGTTAAGCAGCAACCCCGCCTCCTCTCATCCAGGCCATTCAGTTTGTCAGCTGTGAGAGTTTGAGAAGTGAGGGGCTCAAGTGAACTGGATGGAAGAAGTGTGGGGAGCATTTACAAAGGGATGAGATTTCAAGATGGGACGGGGTAAGTGAGGTGGATAGAAGGAGGGAGCATTTGAGAGGGATAAGATTGTATTCTTCAAATAACATGCAGACTAAAAAGCCTTCACTTGGAGCCTGAAAGGTCTGTGAATAGAAAATAAGGGATATAGTATCTCCCTTTCTTCCTGCACTCCCAAGATTGTTTTCTTTTCAGAATCCTTTTCATGTAGTCCCTTTCGCAGTCCCTGAGATTCCTTTTCTCGCACACATGGGAATCAGTCCTTTTTCTTGTTCTTCTTCCCAACAGATACTCAGAGGAAAAGAAATCCGTGTGACCAGTATGGAAAGTCTTTTGGGGACAAATTGAATCTTACTGAACATCAGCAAGACTGCACAGGAGAGGAAAGTTGTGTGAGAGAAAAGCCCTACAAATGCCTGATTTGTGGTGAATGTTTTTCCGGGAAAGAGAATTCACACCTTCTGAGTCATCAAAGAATCCACACTGGAGAGAAACCATACAAATGCCAAGGATGTGGCAAATGTTTTGCCTCCAGGATTTCCCTAATGTACCACCAGCGTCTCCCAATAGGAAAGAAATCATACAAATGCCAAGTGTGTGGGAAAAATTTTCATTGCAATTCATCCCTTCTGAGTCATCTAAGACTACACACTGAAGAGAAACCATACAAATGCCAAGATTGTGGGAAACCTTTTATTTCTAAGTCAGTCCTTGCGAAGCATCAGAGAGTCCACACTGGAATAAAACCTCACAAATGCCAGGAATGTGGGAAATATTTTCGTTACAATTCATCTCTTTGGACTCATTTGAGACTACACATAGGAGAGAAACCATACAAATGCTTGGAGTGTGGAAAATGTTTTACTAAAAATTCAGCCCTTTTGGTACACCACAGTGTCCACACTGGGGAGAAACCATACAAATGCCAGGAATGTGGGAAATGTTTTATTTCGAAGTCAAAGCTTCTTATTCACCAGAGATTTCACACAGGAGAGAAACCATACAAATGCCAGGAGTGTGGGAAATGTTTTACACAAAATGGAGACCTTTTGATCCACCAGAGAGTACACACTGGAGAGAAACCATATAAGTGCCAGCAATGTGGGAAATGTTTTAGTCGCAGTTCACACCTTATCAATCATCTGAGACTACACACAGGAGAGAAACCATACAAATGTCAAGTGTGTGGTGAAGGCTTCATTTGTAATTCATCCCTCCTGTGTCATCTGAGATTACACACAGGAGAGACCCCTTACAAGTGCCAGGAATGTGGGAAATGTTTTACTTTCAAGTCAAACTTTCTTACTCACCAGAGGTGTCACACAGGAGAGAAACCATACAAATGCCAAGAGTGTGGAAAATGTTTTACTCAAAATTCATCCCTTGCAGTTCACCAGAGGTTACACACAGGAGAAAAATCATACAAATGCCAGGAGTGTGGGAAATGTTTTTCACAAAATAAAAACCTTTTGGTCCACCAGAGAATCCACACAGGAGAAACACCATACAAATGCCAAGAATGTGGGATGGGTTTTCGTTTTGATTCATCTCTGGTTCGTCATCTGAGACTTCATACGGGAGAGAAACCATACAGATGTAATGACTGCGGGAAATTTTTTTCTCGAAATTCTCATCTTCTGTGTCACAAGAGAGTCCACACAGGAGAGAAGCCATACCAATGCAAGGAATGTGGCAAATGTTTTCGTTGCAGTTCACACCTTGTCATCCATCTTCGACTACACACAGAAGAGAAACCATACAAATGCCATGAGTGTGGGAAATGTTTTTCTAAAAATTCAGCTCTTGTGGTCCACCTGAGAATCCACACAGGAGAGAAACCATACAGATGCCAGGAATGTGGGAAATGTTTTCGTTGTGGTTCATCCCTTACCAGTCATCTGAGACTACACACAGAAGAGAAACCATACAAATGCCAGGAGTGCGGTAAATGCTTTCCTAAAAATTCAGCCCTTGTCGTCCATCAGAGAGTCCACACAGGAGAGAAACCATACAAATGTCAGGAGTGTGGTAAATGTTTTCCTGAAAATTCAGCTCTTGTGGTCCACCAGAGAGTCCACACTGGAGAGAAACCATACAAATGCCAGCAATGTGGGAAATGCTTAACTTCCTCCTCAAACCTTCTTAGTCACCAGAGAGTCCACACAGGAGAGAAACCATATAAATGTCCCAAGTGTCAGAAAAGCTTTAACTGGCGTTCCTCTCTTTGTAGGCATCTGAAACGCCACACAAGAGATTGACTAGAGAGTCCACATAGGAGAGAAACTACATGAATGCCAGGATGGTGGGAAAAGGTTTTATTTTCATGCTGTGGATGGAGAGCCTCCTGAAGCTTCAATTATCTCCTCTCACCTCCAAACAGGCAGGATCATGCAGATTATATAACAACCTCTACCCCATGTGGAGGAGTATGCTGTTCTGAGCAGGTGAATAGAGCTTCAGTCAGCTCCAGCTGTGACCCAGTTTAAATTCTAGCTGTGACTCAATTTAAATTCTTTACTTTTTGTGGAGGGATAGTGCAGCAGATTTTTTATTATTTGCAACTTCTGCCTTACTTCAGACGAGCTTCTCTTGGCTGTGGAAGCTGAGGACAACCTGACTCTTTCTGTGGACTTGTGAGACGTGATCCAAAGAGTTGGAGGTTCATGAAATGCATTGCCCACTCATGGAGCAGGTAGAGCCCTCCTCCTGGTTTTATCCCAGAAATGTGTTTTTCTAGGTCAGTGATTCCCAAACTTTGGTCCTCCAGATATTTTGGACCATCTCGCAGAATTCCTGACTGTTGGCCAAGGGCTTCTGGGAGATGAAGTCCAAAACAGCTGGAGGACCAAAGTTTGGGAATCACTGTTCATATTTTTTTCCTGAAATTATGGAGTTGAAATGGACTGTGTCTGCCACCTCTAATGCAAGTTCATTTGTTTCAACAAATAAAACTAGCAGCATTTCTGAAGCCAATAAATACCAAAGGTTCAAGCTCCCTGGAACTTTTGTTAATCGTTCTACAGTTCTAGTACTTAAGACATTTTGAGCAATAGTTTTTTGTTGACCTGTCTTCTCAGACTATATTGTGACCTGCAGCTATGTAACTTCAGAAGGATCCCCTTTGCCCAGCTCTGCATCGGACCACTACAAAAATGGTTCCTGGACCACTTGGTTCCAAAACAGCACAGTCCAACTATATTTCTCTCGGTACCTTGCTTGGCTTTTTCATTCTCTTTCCTGTGAAGCAAGGGTGTTGCTTCAAATATCTCCTTCAAACACGTCTTTTGCTACTTTATGCCTGTACAAGCTTAAAGATCTCTCACATTGTTTCTTGAGGGTCTATCTGATGGCCATCTCTGCTCACACTAAGCTGCAAGATGCCCCCTCTTGTTCAGTGCAGCTGGATGCAAAGACTTTTTTGAAGGGCTACATACTCCTTCATCCTCCTAATCGAGGGGCGCTCCCTTCATGGAGCCTCTCATTAGTCCTTTCCAAGCTTATGTCACACTCCTTCAAACCCATAGAATTTTGTGACCTCCACCTGCTCTCCTGGAAGACAGCCTTCTTCACTGCCATCACCTGCTCTCCTGGAAGATAGCCGCCTTCATTGCTATCACCTTTGCTCATAGAGCTAGTGAACTAGCAGCGCTAAGGGCACACCCCCTCTTACTTATGTTTTCACAAGGATAAGGTAGTCCTCTCCACAGACATCTCCTTCCTCTTGAAGATGGTTTCTGCTTTCTGTCTCAACCAGCCTCTAGTTCTTCCGACTTTCTTATTCTGTGTCACTTGGACAAACCTGTTCCGGATGACTCCGCATCTCTTTGTCACCTATGACATTCACCCTCACTCCCTTAAAATCTTCCTATTTTTAGAAGCTTCACACATCTATTTCCATCTTCATCAGGTCTTGTAATTCAGCTGGACCTCTTGTGGTTTTCGATACTGTTGACCAAGATATCCTTCTGGGGAACAGGGTTTAGAGGCACTGTTTTGCAGTGGCTCCAGTTCTTGGTAAGAAGTGATGCTGGAGGATTCTTGTTCAACTCCTTGGTCTGTGGAGTCAAGACCAATAACGATTCATGAGGCCTGGGCAAATGGTAGATCATATACACAGACTCTTTAATGTAATCATTAACAGTAAAGTAAAACAAAAATTCAGCTTTCTGGTGTTTTGTGGGGGTTTGTTGTTGTTTAATTTGGCCAAGGCTTTTGTCAAGTTGGAA
This sequence comes from Gambelia wislizenii, assembly GCA_030847615.1. NCBI lineage: Eukaryota > Metazoa > Chordata > Lepidosauria > Squamata > Crotaphytidae > Gambelia > Gambelia wislizenii. Next base: position 26,881,022 of record JAUMIR010000002.1, read on the forward strand.
TAATTTTTTCTGTTTGAGAGTATGTAAAAATATGGATTTTGGAAACTTATTTATCCAAGTACTTAGGAATACATACCCAAGTAAAAATCTGTAATGGTGACAAATTCTATAGAGTGATGTTGGAAAATACTGCTCCAATCAATCATTCTCTTCACATCCTTTTTGCTATTAGCAAGGATAAGCACAGTTTTGTGGAGATGTTGTCTGTCTGCAAACACTGAGCAACAGATGGCAAGCCCGACTCTCATTCTGGACCAACAAAGACACTTGACAGACTTCGGTGCACATGACTTTAAGGACAAGAACACAACCTTGCTTCACTCCATTTGTTATTAGAAAGGGCTCTGAAAGAGCATCACCATATCTGACTTGACTGTGCTGGCCGTGTAGCAAGATAATCATTTTAAGGAATTTGGGGGGACATCCTAGTCTTTCCAGGATCTGCCACAGACCTTTCCTACTCACGGTGTCGAAGGCTTTGGTGAGGTCAACAAATGTTACATAGAGACCTTTGTTCTGCTCCCTACATTTCTCTTGCAGTTGTCTAAGGGCAAATACTATATCTGTAGTACTCCTCATCCACAGCTTGAAAATATTAAAACAATTCCAAAAAGCAAACCTTGATTTTGCCATTTTATATAAGGGGCAACATTTTGCTATGCCATAGTAATCATAGGACTCGAGCATCCGCACATTTTGGTATCCACAGGGGTTCCTGGAACCAAACCCAGCGGATACTGAGGACCTTGAAGTTTGATAAAGTGAAAATAAAACCCACAAAGCTCCTCGGGGCTGAGACCTTGGCTTTTATTATTTTATGAGGAGCGGGGGCGAAGCAACGGAGCCTCGGGCAGGAGGTTTCTCTCCTTGGAGTCTCCGGAGGTGAGAACAGCCTCCTTTCCTGCCCCTAAAAAGAGGAGCGGAGCCAGACCAACAGCTCCGCTCCTCCGCCCAGGGGAGCAGTTGCCAGGAGCCTGGCACGGCTTCAGCTACTTGACAGGAAGCGGATGAAGAAAAGTTCCTATGCTGAAAAGAGGCCAAGGGGACAGTGCCCTACTGAAATCATTTCTCATGAAAATGTCTGTTCATGGGAAACACCAACCCTTCGCTGAGTTTTGGCGACTCCACTGAGCAGAGGGGGCCTGGGGCACTGGGGAAGGGTCTGCCCATGGCCCAAGGTCTGCCCTTGGGTTGGAGGGGCGCGGGCAGAGGAAGGTCCACTGGAGGAGTTCAGCCCGGCTGGACTGGCTGGCCCAGAACATTGGGCTGCCTGAGGCCAAGGGTAAAATGGCGCCCGCTCCTCCCTCTGTGGGGCCAGGGATTCTTGCGGGAGGGTAGACAGCAGGAGAGCAGGCAAGGAGGTGGCTGACCTGGTGGCGAGCAGGAAGCTACAGCCACTGCCTTTCCATTTTGTTGGAAGGTAATGAGTCTAAAATAAAATTGTATTAAAAAATTCCAGGATCTAGTCCTTTAAAAACAACAAGAATTATTTCCTTTTAAAAGGAGTTAAAATCATTCAGTCACTTTTGACTTCGTGTTTATGCAGAATGCGCTGAGGAAGCAGACTTAAGCTCAATTATCATCAGAGGTCTGGGATCCTCCATTTAAACTAGACTCATTACAAAAACAAAGGAGTCAGTTTAAAATGCAAAACAAAGTTTACTGAAGGTATATCAATCTCAATCTACATACTAAAACCAACTTAAGAAAAGGTCCTTAACTGAAGGTATTTAGGTAGTTAAAAACTCACTCAGCCTACAGCCATGTCTGGGTTCCGATGCATCATGGCATGGTTACAGGAAAGCTTAAGATGCATCCATTCTCATGGAGAGTCAGATTCAGAAGAGAAGCTTACACAAAAGCAATAAAATTCAAATTAATTCATGTGTCGAATGACCCAGCACTCCAGTTGGCTAGAAGTGCTCAGTGAAGTAAGAGAAGGGAATTTTGGGAGAACAAAATGCATGCAGGGAAAAACCCTAGACTTATCTAAGATGATGAATGAGGTACACAAGATTGCTTTTACATTACAATGATTATTTCCCCACATACAACACATTTCCGCTCCAGCCATGAAAGGGAGAGGAGCCCCCCTGTTTTCCCTCCACTGACTCGGGTTGCCAGTGGGGGTCGGGAAGGGCTAGGGCTCCGCCGAGGTTGTCTGTCCAGAGGGGAAGCTGGAGGGGGCTCTGGGGGGCCAAGAGGGTCTTTCAGCCGTGGGTCTGGTGGGAGGGAGGGAGGCCTAGGGGTTCCCTTCTTCAGGAGCCCCATTCAAGGGGAAGGATGCCAGGCGAAACGTCAGAAAGAAACTATTCCAGAACGCAGTCTCACAGCCTGGAAAAAAACAAAGGAAACTCACTCCCTAAGCAGTTTACAATGTGTTAGCTAATTGCCCCCAACAAGTTGGGTGCTCATTATAATATCTCTTCATAAAGTACTGTTATGTATCATACGCTTTGGGCCTCCCCGAATGCTATATATACAAAGATTGAGTTCAGAAAAGGTGTCAGTGGTGGCAGCAGAGAGAGTGGGTATCCAGTGGGGACAGGTTGCATAAAATCCCACACAGGTCCCTTGAGGGCATCTAGTAGGACCCCATGTCTGGTGACCACAGCAAGGGAAGAGGTTTAGGATTTCGTCAGTGACACTGAAACGTGGGAATGTATTAAAATATCTTTTCTGTTATGTTTAATATCTCTTCGTAAAGTATTGTTAACTGTTGCACAGGTGAGGACAAGGGAAAGCCCACCCTCTTTCAGGCTCAGGACTTAATCCAGGAATAGTTGCAGACAGTTCACTTGCATCTTCAGGGGGAGTAGTAACCCCCCTTCAACACTAGCTGGATCCCTTTCCTCTGATCTGCCTTTCAACTAACCAGGAGCACCTCTGTCTTCTCTGGATGAAGTTTCAATGTCTTTGCTTTCATCCAGTCCATTATTGACAACAGACACTAGTTTGGAGCAGAAACCGTTTCTTTAAAGATATGTCAAAAGGAGAAATAGAGTTGGGTTTTATCAGCATACTGGCAGCATCTGACCCCAAACTCTGAGCAGCCACTCCCAGATGTTTCATATATGCATATGCACATACGTGCCGGATTGTGAAGGAGTGGGGGAGAATAGACTACTGAGGGACCTCACTAGCCAAGGAGTGAAAAAGGAATCCCCCTGCAATACCTTCTGGGCTTCTGCCTCCAAGAATGACCAGAGCCACTGCAACATGTTATCTCCAAGCCCCATTCCATATACGTGACCCCCAAGGATACTGTGTTCCTTGGTACTGAAAACCACCAAGATGTCCAACTGTACCAAGATGAGGCCACTCCTCTTGTCTGGTTCCTTCAATAGGCCATCAAGGGGGCCAAAACATCTCTGCCCCATAACCAGGCCTAAGGGCAAAACTGAAATGGATCTAGACAACCTCTCTCATGTAGGAACCCTAGAGCTGCAAAGCCACCATACGCTCCAGTATCTTGCCCCAAAATTAAATACTGGAGTTTAGCTGATATATCATCAAGATGGTGAGATCCAGAGGAGGTTTTTCTGTAGAGATCTTAGAACTGCCTTCTTCAGGCAAGTTGGGGCTTTGCCTTGCTGTAAGTGTTGTGAGTGGAAACCCCTTTCTTTGTTGTGTAGCTGAAGGGCTGGAAAATAGAGGCAAAGAAAAAAGAAAGAAAACTTTAGTTATTCAAGCAGAGGCTGGATGCACAAAACCAGGACAGAAAAGAAAAATGTCAGGCCCTTGGTAATGGTCAAGGATTACATTTATAGCATGGTTTGACTGTTGGGCAAGGACCCAGGAGACGGGTTTGAATCCCCACTCAGCCATGGAAACCTACTGGGTGGCCTTGGGGAAACCACAATCTCTCAGCCCCAGAGACAGGCAATGGCAAAAACCCCTGCAAACAAATCTTGCCAAGCAAACCTCATGATAGGATGCTTTAGGGTTGCCATAAGTCCAAAGGCAAAAAACAACCACTATGGTTGATTATATCTAACAAAGAATATCCTGGATATAGCCCTCTTGACCATCTGAAGGAATTCTGAACCATTTCCTTTTGACAGGACACGACCACAGGGCTCACCAAGCACCTCTTCCCTTTCCATTGGACTAAACATGAAAGGCAAAATGATTAATTGTAATTTTAAGGTCTTCTAGCATGCCTATTGGTTGTTTGGTACAATTTTTAAATATGTTTTCTCTGTCTAGCATGCCCCCTTGTTTGTTGCGATTTCTAAAACTGTTTTCTCTATATGCACATAGGCATGTCCAACGAGGTAATACTTGAAATTTAATACATTTTTATAAAGTACAAATAAAACTTTTGTCAGGGACTCTGCAAACGAGGGAGGCCAACCACACAGGGCAGGGGAGGGTCTCTGTCGGGAGGGGGGGAGAAGGAGCAGCCAGGCCTCGGGCGGGAGGTTCCTCTCCCTGGGAGCAGCCTCTTTTTATTATTATTTTTGTATTATTATTTTTATTAATTTTTATTTTTTTTCTTTTCCAAATAGGTATAATTGTAATGTGTAACTTCTAATTTTAGTATAAAGGTACAAATATAATGTTCATTGGAAAAGAAAAAAGAGTAATTATAGCGTGTTTATATTAAGAGGGAAAATGAATTAGTGTTAGGATAGTTTTATTTTTGTATTAAGTCCCAGGACACCCTAATCCACATGTGGTGGGAATGCAATAAAATTAAAAGTTTTGGTTGAAAATACAAGAGAATATCAAACGTATATTGAAGGTCAGAGTGGATTTAATTCCTGAAGTATTTCTATTAAATATGATAAAAGGCTTGAATAAGAGGGAAGAACAGAAATATTGGAAAATCATACTATATGTGATAGCTTCATCTAGGTTGGTTATTGCTAGAAATTAGAAAACAAAAGTACCAACAATCGAGGACTGGAAAGCGAAGTTGCTAGATATGATAGAATTAGATGAATTAACTAATAGATTGAGAGATAATGATACTAGCAGGACAAGAAGGGAGTGGTCCATGCTGATAAAATGTTGGAAAGATGCAGATGATATATACAAGGATATTATTAAAGTGATATAGAAAGAAATATATAAATACTATATAGGAGGTAAACAACTGATACAGAGACGACATTTGTGATATACTGATGGTAGTTGTTGAATTGTACAAATAATATTATTAAGAAACACTGACAATATCTAGAACCCACCAAAACAAGAAAGAAAGTGAGTAAAGGGATAGATTTGGAAAGACTGTTAACAGAAATGTGTAAGCGAAATAATTCAGAATGCAGGGAGTATAAATTTAAAAAATAGATATAGGTTCTATGCTGCTGTGATTAGTTGCTGTATGTGTTTTTTAATTATTGTATGTGTTTAATCTTTTCTAGTTTAATATTATTTTAAGAGGTGGGTTGGTTAGGGTATTGAGGTCATTATGGAGTTTTTATACCGTAAGCCACCCCGATTGCGTTGCAGAGGGGTGGGATAGAAATAAATGTTGTTGTTGTTGTTGTTGTTGTTGTTTTATTGAAGTTTTGCAATACTATTGTTACTCTCTGGCTTTTCTTCGCAAACGAAGATTCAGGAAGGACTCATCCCGCGCTTTCTGCAAGCGCGCTGATGACTAAAAAGGCCAATCCGAGATAAACAAGTCCGGTTGCAAAAAGCACAGCAGAAGGTCTCCTTGGGTGATGTTTTTGGGTTGTGATTCTTTCTGCGTTGTCGTTTCTCTTCAAGACTTGTTCGTCGTGAGTTCTCAAATAAGGCTGCAGCATTGTGGATAGTGCGTCTCCATGCCTCCCGATGTGAGGCCAGGGCGGACCACTGTTGGTGATCAATTTGGCCAAGCCTGAGATGTTGTTTCAGGGAGTCTTTGTATCGCTTTTTTGGAGCGCCCCTCTTACACTGACCCGTGGCGAGTTCACCGTAGAGTAGTATTTTTGGGAGGCGATGGTCCTCCATCCTAGAAACGTGCCCTGCCCAGCGCAGCTGTATTCTCAATATCATGGCCTCAATGCTGGTGATCCCTGCTTGCTCAAGGACAGCAACATTCGTCACATAGTCAGTCCAGTGTATATTTAGGATTGTGCGTAGACAGCGCTGATGAAAGCGCTCGAGGAGTCGTAGGTGGTGGCGATAGGTGACCCATGTTTCAGATCCATAAAGGAGGATAGACAGTACGATGGCTCTATACACACTGATTTTTGTGCTTTGCCTCAGGTGTTTATTGCTCCAGACTCTTTTGTGAAGTCTTCCAAATGCACTATATGCCTTTGCTAATCTGTGATCGATCTCTTTGTCAATCTTGGCATCTGAGGAGATGATGCTTCCCAGGTAGGTGAACTGCTGAACGGACTTGAGCACTGATTTGCCGACGGCAATGTGGGGATGGTGGTGTTCGTCCTGTGGTGCAGGCTGGTAAAGAACTTCTGTTTTCTTCAGGTTGACTTCTAGCCCAAACAGCTCTGCAGCTGTTGCAAAGCAGGATGTTAGGCGCTGCAGAGCTGCTTCTGTGTGGGCAACAAGGGCAGCATCATCGGCGAAGAGCAGCTCACGGACTAGATAGTTTAGAGTCTTAGTGTGAGCCCTCAGACGGCTTAAGTTAAACAAGCTACCATCAGTACGGTAGCGTATATAGATGCCGTCGTCTTCTTCAAGCTCTGCCATAGCCCTTTGGAGCATCATGCTAAAGAAGATTGTAAATAAAGTTGGTGCAAGAACACAACCTTGCTTCACTCCATTAGTTATTAGAAAGGGCTCTGAAAGAGCATCGCCATATCTGACTTGTTACAATATTGTTAAAAAAGAGTAGCAGGGAATAAGGAATCTGGAGAATGGAAGCAGAAAATTGACTCAAAGAATTGATAAAAGAAGTCTGAAGAAAACATAGCTTTCACTAACAGAAACGGTGGAACGAAAGAAAAGGAGAGATATATACAATTTATCTGTATATCTACTCTGGTTTGTTCTAAATAATAATAATAATAATAGAAGAAGAAGAAGAAGAAGAAGAAGAAGAAGAAGAAGAAGAAGAAGAAGAAGAAGAAGAAGTAGTTGTTTAAAAACCGAATAATTTTTTTAAAAAGAGGAAAACTTTTTTTTTTCGTTATTGTTACGGCCTTTTGCGGATGGGTGTATTTTTCAGTAGAATGGTTTTATTTCAATAAAAAACTTCCTAACCGCCCTCCCCCCAAATTCCTTTTCCCGCCCCCCAAAAGAGGAGGGGACCGAGGCCAACAGATCCGCCCCTCAGCCCGGGTCTCCGAGGCGGGCTTGCCAGGAGACGGGCACGGCTTCAGCCACCTGACCGGAAGCGGAAGAATAATCATGGGTCGTCCAATTAAAAGGCCCCCAGGGCCACGGGTTGGTGCCCCCTTGAAAGGGGCTCGGGGGAAACCGCCACCCTTGCGCCTCCCGAGTAGAGGGGCCTCCGCGAGTGAGAGGGACTCGGCTTCCCTTCCTAGCCTTTGTGGTCGGGAGGAGGCAGAGGCGCCGGGAGGGATATTTTCCGCCTCAGGCGGCCAAGGGAGGTGGACGGCTGGGTGGGGACGGGGCAGGTGGGTTGTTTTTCCTGCCCTCGGCCAAGGTCTGGGGGGAAGGGGCGCCGGCGGAGGAGGCGAAGGGAAGATTTCGGTTTGTGGCTCTCAAGGGACCTCCCTGAGAATCTAGTCTCCAAGTTCCCATTTGCCTGCCAGCCTTTTCATCCTGGGATAAGACCTTACAGTTGTTGTTGTTGTTTACCATTATTTATATATTTGGTGCCGTTACTGTAGATGGTGCTTTACAAATAAATAAAAACCAGTTTCCTGTCCTCAGGCTTTTAATCTGATTAAGACATGACTCAAAGGAAAAGGAGATGGTAGTGTGGGAAGCTGGTTAGTCCCCCCCCCCCAAACTACAGTTTAATATGGTGGAAACTTTGAATAATGAAGATGGCAGAGCTCAATGGAAAGCCCAGAGAGGAAAAGTTGGAGGGATGAGTGTTTAGAGACAGATCAGTTAGGGGAGCAGGAGAATGGGGGATATTTTGCCTGTGAAGATAAGGAAAAGGGCTGGTTTGTGGCTTTTGGGTGAATCAACCTGCCCTAGTCTCTAGTATGAATCTTCTCAACTATCTGCCTTTCCTTGAGAGACGAGACCTGTTCCCTAGCTAGAGTCTTCCACATTTCTTCTTTCCCCACATAGGACTGGTTTAAGGAATTTTGGGAGCCCCTGCAGTGCTTGGGGGGGGGGATATGTTTATCTCAGGTCAATGTAACCTAACTCAGCCTAAGCTATTCACAGTACAGGATATTCAGATTATTACTAATAATGTTTTTGCAGGAGGAGGGTTACTATAGGGGCCCCCACAATGATGGGGGCCCCTGCGGATGCTGACGCCGCCGGTGCCTTAAACCGGCCCTGTTCCCACATATACTGTAATAGTTGTTAATCATTTATAATTCTTTGGTTTGACAGAAAAGAGGGAAGAGGTGCTTTGCCCCACTGTCTGGATCAAAGATGGAAGAAAAAGTCTCAGGTGACCCTGATGCAAGAAGAGGCACTGATGCCCCCAAGAGTGAGGGGAGGGAGAAGTTCTTGGAAAGTACTGTGCAGAAGATCTTCGGGGAGGATGTTGTCAGCTCAGATCCACAGCGCCAGCGCTTCAGGCACTTCTGTTACCAGGAGTCCAAGGGGCCCCGAGAGGTTTGCAACAGACTCCACTATCTCTGCCGCCAGTGGCTAAAGCCAGAACAACATACAAAAAATCAGATTGTGGACCTGGTGATCCTGGAGCAATTCCTGACTATCCTGCCCCAAGAGATGGAGAGCTGGGTCAGGGAATGTGGAGCGAAAACGTGTTCCCAGGCAGTGGCCTTGGCAGAAGGTTTCCTTCTGACCCAGCTGGCGGAAGAGCACCAGGTAAGAATACTGAATAATTAGTATTAATTCCTTTATTCATGAATCTTCCCCAAGATTGGGATTCAAGGCAGTGTACACATTTTAAAACTTAACAGTTAAAACATTTTAAAGGTCAGCATTAGAAACAAATTTAACAATGAACTATATTGAAAACCATATACACTAAATACTTCACAACCCTTTTGTTAAAAGCCTTCAATTCTAAAAGTCTGTCTAAATAAAAAAAGTCATTACCTACTGAAGGAAGGACAACAAGGAGGGGGCTATTTTAGCTTTCCTAGGGAGGGAATTCCAAAGTCCAGGAGAAGCCACTGAGAAGGCCCTCCCTCATTTTGTTTCCACCAGCCATACCTGTGCAGGTATCAAGAACTGCGGCAGTCACACATACAGACTCACACACACATTGCATATATTCAATTCACAGGCATTCGTTCCTACTTCTCACTTTTCCCAAATTGCCCCATATTACACTATTACCACTTTCTCAATGCTTCAATGGTACAACGGTTTCACCAGTGCGCCCTCACTGCGTCTTATCTGGGTACTCGGGTTGCCCTTTAGGGGGTGATCAAGCCCCTCTTCCACTCTTATGGAGTGGGCCACAATATTTCCCTTGTTTACTTGCCTGTTTTCTTTGGAGGTAGGGCTCAGTTTCCTTCTCTGTTTACTGGGTTCTCCTTGTGCGCATTGCTGTTCAGGCAGCCATGGCACAGACTCCCGTTCTTCCAACAAATGGTTGGTGGCGCCCAGAATGAGTGTGCGTGCTCATGGCCCCTTCCCAGCCACGGCAGTTAGAGCAGGCAAATGCCACCTCCTGTTCCATCACCTGCTGCCTGAATCCCGGACGAGCCCCCATTTATGATGCAGAAATCATGGAACAGCAGACCCACGGATTGGAAAGTGAGTTTTATGACACCGGTGGGCCTGACTGGAATATCTTCCAAAGAGTCAGAACCCCCGAGTCATGACTACAGAAAACCTTTATACAGTTTAATTCCCTCCTCTTTCTCTTTGTTGTCAGCAATTTCTCTGCAACAATTGTTGATAGTTCAGAAAGTACAAGGCAAAATAGCTTAGGAACATTTAGGTACAGTTTGACCGTTATTATAGAAAGAATTTGTTTACCTCAGCTTATCATATGTTTCTGGAACATAGGGTTGATTAGTAAGGAACATTGAAAAGACTTTGCAGACTTCTAGAGTCTCATGGGCTATCTAGTCTGACCCCAAATAGTAATTGTAAGTAACAGCATTCAGCAAATAGACATTAGAATGCAAATGGCTACCACACTGTGGCTCTCAGGGTCTGTGCAGACCTATGTGGGGAGATACCGTCTGTCAGATAACCAGACTTAAACATCCTGATGGCTCAAAGGTGGCTGGATATGGCTCCTGCACCTCTTTTATGTGGCCCTTACTGCTAGGAGTAAGGAATACTCATTACTCCTAGCCTGCTGCAGACTGTTGCTCTTCTGATGAAATCTCTCTCTCTCTCTCTCTGGCTTTTCTTCGCAAACGAAGATTCAGGAAGGACTCATCCCGCGCCTTCTGCAAGCGCGCTGATGACTAAAAAGGCCAATCCGAGATAAACAAGTCCGGTTGCAAAAAGCGCAGCAGAAGGTCTCCTTGGGTGATGTTTTTGGGTTGTGATTCTTTCTGCGTTGTCGTTTCTCTTCAAGACTTGTTCGTCGTGAGTTCTCAAATAAGGCTGCAGCATTGTGGATATTGCGTCTCCATGCCTCCCGATGTGAGGCCAGGGCGGACCACTGTTGGTGATCAATTTGGCCAAGCCTGAGATGTTGTTTCAGGGAGTCTTTGTATCGCTTTTTTGGAGCGCCCCTCTTACGCTGACCCGTGGCGAGTTCACCGTAGAGTAGTATTTTGGGGAGGCGATGGTCCTCCATCCTAGAAACGTGCCCTGCCCAGCGCAGCTGTGTTCTCAATATCATGGCCTCAATGCTGGTGATCCCTGCTTGTTCAAGGACAGCAACATTCGTCACATAGTCAGTCCAGTGTATATTTAGGATTGTGCGTAGACAGCGCTGATGAAAGCGCTCGAGGAGTCGTAGGTGGTGGCGATAGGTAACCCATGTTTCAGATCCATAAAGGAGGATAGACAGTACGATGGCTCTATACACACTGATTTTTGTGCTTTGCCTCAGGTGTTTATTGCTCCAGACTCTTTTGTGAAGTCTTCCAAATGCACTATATGCCTTTGCTAATCTGTGATCGATCTCTTTGTCAATCTTGGCATCTGAGGAGATGATGCTTCCCAGGTAGGTGAACTGCTGAACGGACTTGAGCACTGATTTGCCGACGGCAATGTGGGGATGGTGGTGTTCGTCCTGTGGTGCAGGCTGGTAAAGAACTTCTGTTTTCTTCAGGTTGACTTCTAGCCCAAACAGCTCTGCAGCTGTTGCAAAGCAGGACGTTAGGCGCTGCAGAGCTGCTTCTGTGTGGGCAACAAGGGCAGCATCATCGGCTAAGAGCAGCTCACGGACTAGATAGTTTACAGTCTTAGTGTGAGCCCTCAGACGGCTTAAGTTAAACAAGCTACCATCAGTACGGTAGCGTATATAGATGCCGTCGTCTTCTTCAAGCTCTGCCCTAGCCCTTTGGAGCATCGTGCTAAAGAAGATTGTAAATAAAGTTGGTGCAAGAACACAACCTTGCTTCACTCCATTAGTTATTAGAAAGGGCTCTGAAAGAGCATCGCCATATCTGACTTGACCACGCTGGCCCTCGTGTAGCAAGATAATCATTTTAAGGAATTTGGGGGGACATCCTAGTTTTTCCAGGATCTGCCACAGACCTTTTCTACATACAGTGTCAAAGGCTTTGGTGAGATCGACAAATGTTACATAGAGACCCTTGTTCTGCTCCCTACATTTTTCTTGCAGTTGCCTAAGGGCAAATACCATGTCTGTAGTACTCCTATTGGCTCTGAAGCCACATTGGCTTTCAGGGAGAAGTTCTTCTGCGATAGCAGGAACTAATCTGTTCAGGAGTATCCTTGCAAGGATTTTTCCAGCAATAGAGAGCAGTGTTATGCCTCGATAGTTTGAGCAGTCGGATTTTGCTCCTTTTTTCTTGTACAGGGTGATGATGACTGCATCTCGGAGGTCTGATGGCAGTTCCCCTTTTTCCCAGCAATTCACAAGGAATTCGTGGAATTTTTCATGGAGTGCATGACCTCCGTGTTTCCAAACTTCAGGTGGGATTCCATCAATCCCAGCTGCCTTGCCGTTTTTCATCTGCTGTATGGCCATAAGGGTCTCTTCCAAAGTGGGAGCTATGTCCAATTCATTTTTCATTGGTTTTTGTATCATATATTGGATAGCTGAGGCTTGGACTACTCGGTTGGCGCTAAAGAGACTTTGAAAATGTTCAGCCCAACGATTTAGGATGGAGGCTTTATCAGTAATTAATGTTTGACCATCTGTACTGTATAAGGAGCTTTGGACCTGATAAGTAGGTCCAAACACTGCTTTAAGAGCTTCATAAAATCCTCTATGATCACCCAGATCTGCACAGCGTTGTGTCTTTTCTGCTAAATTGATCCACCACTTGTTCTGCATGTCTCGGAGTTTTTGTTGTAGTTTGCTACATGTGAGGCGGAAAGCTGCTTTTCTTACATGACAGGTTGGCTGGGCGAGGTATGCCTGGTGAGCAGCTCTCTTCCTTGCCAACAGCTCCTGGATCTCTTGGTTGTTTTCATCAAACCAGTCTTGATTTTTCTTGTGGGAGAACCCGAGGGATTCTTCTGCAGACTGGAGGATACTGTTTTTGATATGTTGCCAAAGCACTGTAGGAGAAGGATCTGTAGGATGGTCTTCAAGTTTCGTTTGTAGGTTTGCCTGGAAGTTGTCTCTCATGGTAGCTTGTTGAAGATTGTTGACTTGGAGCTTCTTCTTTAAGATGCCACCCCTCTTAGGTTTGAACTTAAGATGAAGATTTAGTTTACATCTGACGAGGCGATGATCTGATGAAATATAGTGACTCCTGAATTGCTGTTGAAGACGAGGGACGTGGTGGGCATGCACCTTGTTTTGATGGGGAATCAGGATCCCAGCAACCTCTTGGAATCACACTTTTCTTTTAAAATGTGTTGCATATTCCCTATGCACCTGATTTTTAAAGGAAATTCCTCATTTTTTGTGCCACTGCCATACCACCAAATTGAGCAACGTGATGGCTATGGTTGCACAGTGCTGCCTTGGAGAAGTGGTTCATCTGGAGAATCTGGCCCACCCCAGCTAATGTGCACCCTTGCTCTAATGGGATGTGAGGAAAGATAGTATTTTTAAAATTTTAAATACATTTAAATTTAAATTTTAAATACAGGCAATGGTAGCACTAGGGGAGTGTGGAGAGACCAGCTGATACCATCAGGGTTGCCACCGGCCTTAGTAACGCCATGGACCCCAGGGAAACCATTCAAGGCTGCCTCTTCTGAGAATTATCAGGTCAGGGGTGGGCTCTGTCTGGGGAAGAAAAGGGGGATAAGACGGGGGAAAGGCAAAGCAGTAGAGCCTCGGGTGGAAGATTTCTCTCCATGAGGGCTTCAGGGGGAGGGGTCAGCCTCCTTTTCTTGCCCCAAAAGAGGACCAGAGCCAGACTGACAGTTCCTTGGCTCATCCTGGTCCTTGGAGACAGATTGGGTTGTTTTGTCAGGAGCCTGGCTTGGCTTCAGTCACCTGATGTGAAGCAGAAGAACAAAGGTTCACCCCAACAAAGGGATCAAGGGGTGGCGCCCTACTGAAAGGGGCTTGTAGGAAACTCCAACCCTGTGTCTCCTTCCCTGCAGAGAGCTTTGAAAGAGGGAGAGCTGGTGGCGGAGCACTTGTTTGTCTGGGAGGCCCCTGAGCAGAGGGGACTCAATGGGTGAGAGGGCTGGGAGAGGGCACTGGGGGAGAGGGAGCTTGCCCTCCCCTGATTCTGGGGGCGTTTAAGAGGAGGGGAAGGCCCAGTGGGACACCCACAGCTGTGTCCTCCAATGGAAGGGAATGGCCAGGGCTCCCTTGAAGATCTCTGGAGGGGAAACTGGATGGGTCTCTGGGGGGACAAGAGGGCCTTCCAACTGTGGGTCTCTCTCACGTGTCCCCTGGTTGCGGGAGGAAGAGAGGCCTCAGGATTCCCCTCTTCAGGGGGCCTCATTCAAGGGAGAGGATCCTGGGAAGATCCCGCCCCTCCTTCCCCCCTCATGGATGAAGACTCTCTACTGAAACCTCCATGGCCCCCGAATGGGAAAGACATGCCCCTAACTCTCCATGCTCCCAGCAAGCGGGAGGACTGCTTCTTCTCCCTACCTCTGCCACAGAATTATTATTATTATTGTTGTTGTTGTTGTTGTTGTTATTTCTATCCAGCCTTTCTCCTACCAGTGGGATTCGAGGCGGCTAACAACATTGTTATAAAAACAATACAAGCTAAAAACAGTACAAAGTTAAAATCACATTATAAATATAATTTTTTAAAGTATTAAATAATTTACAAGATAAAACCATTACAGTAGAATTAAAATACCTTTTTAAAAATCCTTCATTTTTTAAAAAAGCACACCACACAGCCTCACTAGCCCAGCCCTTGTTAGTTCATAAAAACCTGGTGGCATAAAAATGTCTTCACCTGCCACCAGAAGGTGAGCAAAGATGGGACCATCCTGACCTCTCTGGGGAAAGAGTTCCACATTCTGGGAGCAGCCACTGAGAAAGCCCTCTCCCTTGTTCCCACCAAATGTGTCTGAGAAGTTGGTGGGACAGAGAGAAGGGCCTCTCCAGATGATCTTAAAGCTCTTCTGGGCTCATACAGGGAGATGCCGTCCTTCAAATAACCTGGACCCATGCTGTATAAGGCTTTATAGGTCAAAACTAACATTTCAAATTGTGCCCGGTAATGCACTGGCAGCCAATGGAGCTGTTGCAACAGAGGAGTTGTGTACTCCCTGTAGCCAGCCTTAGTTAACAACCAGGCTGCAGCTCTTTGAACCAACTGAAGTTTCTGAGCATTTTTCAAAGGCAGCCCCATGTAGAACGCATTACAGTAATCCAGATGGGATGTAACCAAGACATGTACCACCGTGGCCAGATCCAACTTCTCCAGGAATGCACTAGCTTTAGCTGTGCAAAAGCACTCCTGGTCACTGCTGAGACCTGGAGTACTTTATGAAGAGATATTAAACATGACCAAAAAAAGATTGATGCCTTAATACATTCCCACTCATGAAATCCTAAACCTGACTGACTGACTCTTTTAACCCTAATCCTTCACTCCCCACCCCATCCTCCCATCTCTCATCCACCCTCCCCAACCCACTCTACAAGTACCCAGACCTACTGTCAACCACCATCCTATACTCAAAAGTCCCCTAAAATATTCCATCAGTCACCTCTCCCTCTTAATGTTTTACTCCCTCCTACCAGCTCTTACCTAATTGTTTCCACTACATAGAATACACAAAGCAATGTTTTACACCCCCAAAGTCTATGATGTCATAGAGCCCTCTCCAATTTTCAGTCTGGCATGCCTAAAGGAAGAGAAGGCCATGTGGGACCCACACAACTCTGCCCTCCAAGGGAGATGAATGGCCAGGAGGGGTGTTCAGAAGGAAAAGTTAAGGGATTGTCAGTGCTGACTCCTAGCATTTGCTACCTGAGGTCTCTTGCATGGGCCACTCCTGACTGAAGAAGGAGGTTGATAGTAGTAGAACTAATAAGAATTATGATTGTTTGGGAAGATGGAGGAAATACAGTCAGCCTTCAACTTTTGCTTGTATGGGGGTGCAGGATCCCTGAAAAAGTGGGAAAACTGTGAATAGAGGAGGCAATTTATTTATTTTATTTTTTAGCTGAGAGAACACCTCTCCAGGCATTTCTGGGTCCTTCAGCATGATTCATAGTCAATTTCTGACAAAAATGATTTTTAAAAAACTACATAGGGGGAGAAGCCTTAACTGAATCCAGTTGCTGAATCCTAGTGGCTATGAGTTGTAAAATGTTCCCCAAGGAGGATTTTAATCTGTCCAAAGCACTTCCCCTCTTCTAGCAAAGCAACTGTATGTGTGTTTGGTAGTAAAAGGATATCTAGCCACTGAGCCAGTGTATCTCAGAAAATCAGGGAACAATATCAATTTTTAAACAATGATTGTATTGTAAAACAAACTGTGTCTGAAATAAACAAAAATGTATTCTTCAGAATATCTGAGTCTTATGAATACTGTAGTTGATAGAGTGTCCAGTTTTAAAAAGCCAAAGTATTGCTCAATGAAGGTTCCTTGAACTGAGTAAAAGTATTAATTTGAATTAATTTTGGGGAGATTTGATATTTTAAAAAGCTTCTATAGAATATGATAGCAATCACAGAAATCATTGGAAGTCAGTGTGGGCATTGGGTGAAGATCAGAGACAGGATGGCTGTGTGGAAATCCATGGGAATGAGTGTTGCGGGTGGGGAATGGTTCGCGACAGACCTTGTCCAGGGGGCGGGGGAGTAGATCACAAATCTTCTGTCTGTTAAGTAAGTGAAAGATTTTGGTTTGTTGCCCTCAAGGAACCTCCCTGAAAATTTAGTGTGGAAGTTCTCATTTGCCTGCTTGTCATTCTGGGATGAGACCTTGTAGTTAGTTTGACTCTTCCACACTTCTTCTTTCCCCTGCAGTTTAATATGGTGGAAGCTCTGAGAATGATGATAGTAGAGCTCAATGGGAAGCCCAGAGAAGGGAAATTGGAGGGAGGAATGGTTAGAGGAAGACCAATTTGGGGAGCAGGAAAATGTGGCATATTCTGACTGTGAAGGGAAGAAAAGGTTGGGTTGTGGCCACTGGGTAAATCAACCTGCCGTAGTCTCTAGTTTGAATCTTATCTTCTATCTGCCTTTCCTTGAGGGAGGAGACCTGTTCCCTAGCTAGAGTCTTCCACATTTCTTCTCCCCCTGCACCCCATAAACTGTAACAGTTCTTAATCATTTATAATTCTTTGCTGTGACAGGGAAGAGGGAGGAGATCCTTTGCCTCACTGTACAAATCAAAGATGGAAGAAAAAGACTCAGCTGCCCCTGATGCAGGAAGAAGCAGTAATGCCCCCAGGGGTGAGGGGAAGGAGAAGTTCTGGGAAAGAAGAGTGCTGAAAATCTTGGGGGAGGACATTTTCAGCTCAGATTCACAGTGCCAGCCCTTCAGGCAGTTCAACTGCCAGGAGTCCAAGGGGCTCCAAGACATTTGTAGACAATTGCATAGTCTCTGTCATCAGTGGCTAAAGCCAGAACAGCATACAAAAAATCAGATTGTGGACCTTGTGATTCTGGATCAATTCCTGACCATCCTGCCTTCAGAGATGGAGAGCTGGGTAAGGGAATGTGGAGCGGAAACGTGTTCCCAGGCGGTGGCCTTGGCAGAAGGTTTCCTCCTGAGCCAGCTGGAGGAAGAGCAGCAGGTAAGAGCCCATTATTATTGTTAATTTCATGGACTTCCCACCTTTTCCCTCAAGTCTGAGAATCAAGGTGGCTTACCAATTAAGAAGATTATAATAAAAACATTTTAAAAATCATGAAAACCAAACTAACCATATTTAAAATATACACTCTAAAAAGATTTTACAATATGAAACATTATAGTTTGAAACAATACAACACTTACACCCTTTTGTGAAAAGCCTTCAATTCTATAAAAAAGCTTTACCTACCAAAGGAAGAACAGCAAGGAGAAGGGGCCATTCTAGCCTCCCTTGAGAGGGAGTTCCAAATTTTAGTGGCAGCCACTGAGAAGGCCTTCCCTCATGTTTCCACCAATCATACCTGTGTAGGTGGCCCCCTCCTGTGGCTCTCAGGGTCTGTGCAGACCCATGTGGGGAGATACAGTCTAACTGTCATTCTGGTGGCTCTAAGGCAAAGCTGGCCGGATATGGCACCTGTGCCCCTTTTACCTAGACCTTCTTCCTGCTACTCTAGTAGCCACTGCTGACTGTTATTCTTCTGCTGCAATGTAGTGCTTCCTGAGTTGCTTTTGAGTGAGGGGTGTGATGAGCATGCACCTTGTTGGGAAGGGGCGTCAGGGTCCCAGCAGCCTCTTGGAATCACACTTCTCTTTTAAAACCTGTGGAACACTCCCTGTGTGCTTAGTTTCCCAAGGAAATTCCTCACTTTTTGTGCCACTCTCACACCACCAAATTGAGCAATGTGGTGGCTATGGTTGAAGAGTGATGTCTTGGGGAGGTTGTTCATGTGGAGAATTTATCTCCCCACCCCAGCCATTGTTCACCTTTGCTCTAAGAGGTTCAAATTTGAGGAAAGATAATATTGAATTTAATGTACAGTCGTCCCTTCACATTCGCGGGGGTTCCGTTCCGCGGACCCCCGTGAATGTGAAAAATCCGCGAATAACGACTCCCCTCCCCCCTCCCTCCCCAGGCCTTCGCGGGGCCTTGCTAGGCCCTGCAGAGGTCTCCCCGGCCCTCCCTCCCTCCCTCTCCAGGCCTTCGCGGGGCCTTGCTAGGCCCCGCGGAGGTCTCCCCGGCCCTCCCTCCCCCCCTCCACAGGCCTTCGCGGGGCCTTCCTAGGCCCCGCGGAGGTCTCCCCGGCCCTCCCTCCCTCCCTCTCCAGGCCTTCGCGGGGCCTTGCTAGGCCCCGCGGAGGTCTCCCCGGCCCTCCTTCCCCCCCTCCCCAGGCCTTCGCGGGGCCTTGCTAGGCCCTGCGGAGGTCTCCCCGGCCCTCCCTCCCTCCCTCCCCAGGCCTTTGCGGGGCCTTCCTAGGCCCCGCGGAGGTCTCCCCGGCCCTCCCTCCCTCCCTCCCTCTCCAGGCCTTCGCGGGGCCTTGCTAGGCCCCGCGGAGGTCTCCCCAGCCCTCCCTCCCTCCCTCCCTCCCCAGGCCTTCGCGGGGCCTTGCTAGGCCCCGCGGAGGTCTCCCCGGCCCTCCCTCCCCCCCTCCCCAGGCCTTCGCGGGGCCTTGCTAGGCCCCGCGGAGGTCTCCCCAGCCCTCCTTCCCCCCCTCCCCAGGCCTTCGCGGGGCCTTGCTAGGCCCTGCGGAGGTCTCCCCGGCCCTTCCTCCCTCCCTCCCCAGGCCTTCGCGGGGCCTTCCTAGGTCCCGCGGAGGTCTCCCCGGCCCTCCCTCCCCAGGCCTTCCCTCCCCCTCTCCCCAGGCCTTCGCGGGGCCTTCCTAGGCCCCGCGGAGGTCTCCCCGGCCCTCCCTCCCTCCCTCTCCAGGCCTTCGCGGGGCCTTCCTAGGCCCCGCGGAGGTCTCCCCGGCCCTCCCTCCCTCCCTCCCCAGGCCTTCGCGGGGCCTCCGGAGGGCCTCCGGGGGACCCGCGAAGGCCTCCCCACCCCTCCCCACGCCTTCGCGGCGCCTCCGGAGGGCCTCCGAGCGTCCCGCGAAGGCCTCCCCACCCCTCCCCACGCCTTCGCGGCGCCTCCGGAGGGCCTCCGAGCGTCCCGCGAAGGCCTCCCCACCCCTCCCCAGGCCTTCATGGGGCCTACGGAGCGCCTCCGGGGGCCCCATGGAGGCCTCCCCGGGCCTCCCCGCTCCCTCCAGGTCTTTTCACGGGGCCTCTGGAGGCCCCGTGTCGCGGTTTTGGGGGGGCCCGGGGGGCCCTCCCAAAACCGCGAATAACCAAAACCGCGAATGTCAAGTTCGCGAATGTGGAGGGACAACTGTATTTATCTCTCACCCCTCACTCTGCTCTAGGTGACACATAGATAAAAAGATTTTGCACATGTAAAAAATAAAAATAAAACAACCCCTTTTAAAGAAATTGAAAGGTGCAAACAGTTGCAACAGCCAGGCCAGACCCCTCCCGGTTTGAACAACTGATGGCTCTACCATCTTTATCTTGAGACCCTCTGAGGGTGGAAATTTCGTACCATCACCACCATCCATTTCCCAGCCTCCCCCACCATTTCCTTCTCTCATTTCCTTTTTCCTCTTCCTTCTCATTTCATGTTTTGAATCCTTACTGTTGTAATAAGCATAAGATCTAGAACTACGGTCATTATAGGGTTAATGGTGAGTTACTGAGTTCTTACTGAGATCCCAACAGCCTGCAGCTGTACCTTTTATCTGAATCAGCTGTTGAGCCACTATAAGGCTAGCTCTTACTATTGTGAGTTTGCCATTACCCCTTGATTCCTCATTCATTGTATGTTTCTGTGTGACCTTTCATTGTCTGGTATGTTTTGCTATTTTATATTACTTGCTTGCCACATTGCTCTAGTTCATTTTAGCATCTTTTTCTCTACTTGTTTTGTATATTGCTTTGATGTAGATATAATGTTTGTTGCTTATTCATATAATGGATAAAGATTATTTTCAGTACTTGTTTTGTCTTCTGGATCCTATTTTTTCAACACTTTACTACTCTTTCAGGTCAGAAATCTTTCTGTAGAAGTTGACTCTAATTTTGCACTAGCAGAGAAGGCTCCGTTGGACTCCTGGACAAGTCTCCAGTGGAGGGAGGTGATGCATGATGGGGACAGAGGTGCTGCCTTGCAGGGTAGGGGTTAATTCAGTGAGGATGTGTTTGTTTCCTAGTTGTATTTCTATCCACCTTTCCTCATGGCTTTCTATCTAAAGGTTATTGTTGCAACAACAACCTGTTCAGGTGGGTCAGGGTGAGGGAGAGTGAGTAGTTGAAGGTGCCCTGGTGAGTTTCATTGCTCAGTGGGAACTGGAACCTGGGTTTCCCATTTCTTAGTTCAATACCCTAACCACTATACCTTACAGTCTTACAGTGAATTCCTGTGGATCTTGCTGGGGTGTAAATCCTACCATCTTCAGCGGGTACATATCCACTTCTTAGGAATGGTTTTTGGGATTTTAATCATAGTATCTGAAAGAAGAATATGAGATAATCTTCTGGCTTCATCTCACTCAGGGGCTGAAAGGATGCTGTCAACAAGTACTCAGTCATCTCTTCTTCACTGTGATGGAGTGGAAACAGATCAGGTAACATAAAGGATCACTGGGAAGACACCAAGGGAACAGTCTAGGTGACACTGTTCCCTGCTGACATCTTGGAAGGCAGGGGAGTTAAGTGACACTATAATTACTGTTTATTTTTAATTTTAAAAAATGAGAAGAAATGGGTAAGCTTCTTCATAGTAAAATGGTAAAAGCATAGTAAAATAGCATCCTTTATATAAAACGAAGAAAAAAAATCAAGGTTTGCTTTTTGGAATTTATTTTTTGGGGGGATATTTTTAAAGTGTGGTTGGTGGAGTCGATATAGATAGATGACTGTATCTAGGTTTGGATCCCTTTTACCACATTTATCCATAACTAGAGTTATGGCCATTTTTCTTTGTATTTTTCTTGAATACAAGAAAGAGTGCTGCTCATAGATGTTCTCTTCCATTCTCCCTGGGCCTGAACAAATCTTTGCTTCTGGAAACGTGAAGGGCATAAGAAGGCACCTATAGGGACAGACCAAAGGCTTGTCTCATTTAGCATCCTGTTTCCCCCAGTGGCCAGTTGGGTATCTGTAGGAAGTCCACAAGCGTTCTCCTGCTGTGGTTTCTCACAGCTTTTATTTAGGGGCATGTCACTGGAGCTGGCAAATCACCATAACTGCTGGGAACCATTATCTTCCACTTGGAATACTGTGGACCCACTGTAGTGTTAAACATTTTAAATCTGTAGTGAAAGACCAGCCACCATAAATAGCTTTCTGGATTTTGGTGTGAGATATCTTGATGTCAGCTGTAATCATTAAATGCCTTCTTTTTCTTTTTCACCCAGGATCCTGTGACCTTTGAGGAGGTGGCTGTGTCTTTCTCTGAGGAGGAGTGGGCCCTGCTGGATCCTGACCAGAAAGCCCTGCACAGTGAGGTCATGGAGGAGACGTGTGGGACCATGGCTTCTCTTGGTGAGGCTTCCTCTTTCCTTGGCACTGGGGAGTTCCTGTTTACAAACTCAGTAACAACAATAACCTGAGTATTAGCAGGATGGAGGAATGGCAGTTACAGTGGTATGAAAGAACTGTAACTGTGTAGTATGCAAGAGAATTTAGTCTGAGGGGAGGCTGGGAGCAGGACTACTGAGAAGAGAAGCTT
Source organism: Gambelia wislizenii (assembly GCA_030847615.1). Taxonomy (NCBI): domain Eukaryota; kingdom Metazoa; phylum Chordata; class Lepidosauria; order Squamata; family Crotaphytidae; genus Gambelia; species Gambelia wislizenii. Next base: position 26,902,944 of record JAUMIR010000002.1, read on the forward strand.
GGGTGAGAAAATTTGAGAGATGGGGGTCCTCTAGGAGCTTCAGGGCTGAAATTTAATATGGACCCTGGTTAATGTGTGACTTACTGCTCAGTAAAGATGAATACTGTTTGACAGCAGTATTCAATGCTCAGGCGAATGTAATTGGCCAAGGCAACCATGGCAGTCTAAACTCTGAATTCCGTCCTAAAGCCAGTTTGAAATGGATCTAGATAATCAGTTTCTTCCAAGACAGCTTGGAGTTGGATAGCAGAGGGATACTAAGTGTTTCTGTTGACCTGTAGTGACTGTTATTAATTAATGAATTTTGTTTTTTTGTTGCACCCTTCCATCAGCACCAGATATCCAGAGTTCTCTAGGTAAATAACAAAACAATGGAAAATACAGAAAGGTCTCTTAGAATGTGTGATTTTACAATACAAATTGGCAATAGCTCAATTAGCCAATGTTCTATAAATAGTATTCCTTTAACCTTTAATTCAGTTATGGTGCAATTCCATCTTGAGCATTAAAAAATTAGCGCCTATCCACATCTCAACTGTTAAGCAGCAACCCCACCTCCCCTCATCCAGGCCATTCAGTTTGTCTGCTGTGTGGGTTTCAGAAGTGAGGGATTCAAGTGAGCTGGATGGAAGTAGTATGGGGAGCATTTACAAGCCAGGGATAAGATTTTAAGCTAGGATAATAGGGAATGAGGTCGATGGAAAGTGGGTGTGCGAGTGTTTCCAAGCAATGTATGAGATTTTAAGACAGGACCAAAGTGAGATGAATGGAAGGAGGGAGCATTTGCAAGGGATGAAATTTAAGTTGGGACATGATTTGAGTGACATGGACAGAAGGAGGAATGGGTGCGTTTGTGATGGATGAAACTATTCATCAAACTTCATGTTGAGCCTGAAAGTTCGGTGAATAGAAAATAAGGGATATAGCATCTCCCTTTCTTCCTGCACTTCCAAGATTGTTTTCTTTTCAGAATTGTTTTCATGTAGTCCCTTCCCAGTCCCTGAGATTTCTTTCCTCTTGCACTTCGGACTAAGCCCTTTTCTTTGTTCTTCTTCCCAACAGATACCCAGAGGAAAAGAAATGTGTGTGGCCAGTATGAAAAGTGTTTTAGGGACAAATTGAATCAACATGAGCAAGACTGCACAGGAGAGGAAAGTTGTTTGAGAGAAAAACCCTACAAATGTCCGATTTGTGGTGAATGTTTTTCTGGGAAAGAGAATTCACACCTTCTGAGTCATCAAAGAATCCACACTGGAGGGAAACCGTACAGATGCCAAGGTTGTGGCAAATGTTTTGCCTCCAGGAGTTCCCTAGTCAACCACCAGCGTCTCCACACAGGAGTGAAACCATACAATTGCCAGGAGTGTGGGAAATTTTTTCATTGGAATTCATCCCTTCTGAATCATCTAAGACTACACACTGAAGAAAAATCATACAAATGCCAGGATTGTGGGAAACCTTTTATTTCTAAGTTAGTCCTTGCGAAGCACCAGAGAGTCCACACTGGAATAAAACCTCACAAATGCCAGGAATGTGGGAAATATTTCCGTTACAATTCATCTCTTTGGACTCATTTGAGACTACACACAGGAGAGAAACCGTACAAATGCTTGGAGTGTGGGAAATGTTTTACTAAAAATTCAGCCCTTTTGGTCCATCACAGTGTCCACACTGGAGAGAAGCCATACAAATGCCAGGAATGTGGGAAATGTTTTCGTTGCAGTTCACACCTTACCAGTCATCTGAGACTGCACACAGGAGAGAAACCATACAAATGCCAAGAGTGTGGGAAAGGTTTTACTGTAAATTCAAACCTTGTGGACCATCAGAGAGTGCACACAGGAGAGAAACCATACAAATGCCAAGAGTGTGGGAAAGTTTTTACTACAAATTCAAACCTTGTGGACCATCAGAGAGTGCACACAGGAGAGAAACCATACAAGTGCCAGGAGTGTGGGAAATGTTTTACCCAAAATGGGAGCCTTTTGATACACCAGAGAGTCCACACTGGAGAGAAACCATACAAATGCCAGGAGTGTGGGAAATGTTTTACCCATAATGGAAGCCTTTCGATACACCAGAGAGTCCACACTGGAGAGAAACCATACAAATGTAAACAGTGTGGGAAAGATTTTCCTTGTAATTCATCCCTTCTGACTCATGTGAGACGACATACTGGAGAGAAACCATACAAATGCCAGGAATGTGGAAAATGTTTTACTGTAAATTCAGCCCTGGTGATCCACCAGAGGGTCCATACAGGAGAGAAACCATACAAATGCAAGGAGTGTGGAAAATGTTTTTCACAAAATGCAAACCTTTTGGTCCACCAGAGAATCCACACTGGAGAGAAACCATTCAAATGCCAGGAATGTGGGAAATGTTTTACTCTAAATTCAGGCCTGGTGGTTCACCAGAGAGGCCACACAGGAGAGAAACCGTACAAATGCCAGCAGTGTGAAAAATGTTTTTCTCTAAAATCAGCCCTTGTGGTACACCAGAGGATCCACACAGGAGAGAAACCATACAAATGCCAGGAGTGTGGAAAATATTTTTCACAAAATGCACACCTTTTGTGCCACCAGAGAATCCACACAGCAGTAATAGTATAAAAATACTAAGAATGTGGGATAGGTTTTCATTTTCATTTGTCCCTGGTTCATCATCTGGGATTCAACATAAGAGAGAAACCATACAAATATAAATATTGTGGGAAATGTTTTTCACAGAATTCATATCTTCTGCGTCACAACAGAGTCCACACAGGAGAGAAACCATACAAATGCCAGGAATGTGGGAAATGTTTAACTTCCTCTTCAAACCTTCTTAATCACCAGAGAATCCACATAGGAGAGAAACCATCCAAATGTCCATATTGTGGGGAAAGCGTTAACTGGTGATTCTTCCCTTTGTAGGCATGTGAAATGGCACGCAAGAGATTGATCAGAGAGTCCACGCAGGAGAGAGACTACATGAACAACAGGATGGTGGGAAAGGTTTTGTTTCCCTGCTGTGGATGGAGGTCCTCCCAAAGCTTCATTTATCTCCACTTACCTCCAAACAGGCAGGACTAACCTCTACCCCACATGGAGGAGTATACTGTTCAAAGCAGGTGACTAGGGCTTCAGTTGGCTCCAGCTATAACCCAGTTTAAATTCTAACTGTGACTCAGTTTAAATTCTCTACTTTTTGCGGAGGGGGCAGTGCAGCAGATGTTTTTTTTTATTTGAAACTTCTGCCCTCCTTGAGACGACCTCCTCTTGGCTGTGGAAGCTGAGGACAGCTGGTCTGTTTCTGTGGAATTGTCAGATGTGCCCGAAGGGTTGGAGGTTTGCAAGACAAGAAAAGCATTGCCTGCTCATGGAACACATGGAGCCCCCCATCCTGGCTGTGTTCCAGTATCCCAGAGTTGTGTTTTTCCAGGGCAGTGATTCCCAAACTTTGGTCCTCCAGATGTTTTGGACTTCATCTGCCAGAATCCTTGACTGTTGGCCAAGAGTGTTTGGAGATGAAGTCCAAAACACCTGGAGGACCAAAGTTTGGGGATCATTCTGTTCTAAGCCCAAGAAAGATGTCTTTATGCCTCTTCCAGGTATTTTTAAAAGAAATTATGGAGTTGAAAATGCCTGTGTCTGCCACCTCTAATGCAAGTTTGTTTGTTTCAGCAAATAAACCTATCAGCCTTTCTAAAGCCAATAAATACCAAAGGTTTAAGCTCCCTGGAACTTTGTTAATTGTCCTACAACTTTGGTACTTAAGACATTTTGAGCAGTAGTTCTTTGTTGACCTGTCCTCTCCGACACTATTATGATCTACAACTGTAAGTTCAAGAGGGTCCCCTTCAGCCAGCTCTGCGTGGAACAGCTACAAAAGTCGTTCCTGGATGACTTGGATTCAAAATAGCACAGTCCACAGTGTTCCTCTCGGTACCTTGCTTGACTTTTTCACTCTCTTTACTGTGAAGCAAGGGTGTTGCTCCAGATAACTTCTTTCTCAAACATGTCCTTTGCTACTTTATGCCTCTACAAGCTGAAAGATCTCTCACACTCTTTCTTTAGGGTCTATCTGATGTCCATTTCTGCTCACACTAAGCTGCAAGATGCCCCCTCTTGGTCAGTGTAACTGGATGGACTTTGAAGGACTACATACTCCTTCATCCACCTAATTGAGGGATGTTGGGTTTATAGAGCCTCCTATTAGTCCTTTCCAAGCTTATGTCACACCCCTTAAAACGCATGAAATCCTATAACCTCTTGTAGAAGGTAGCCTTCTTCATTACCCTCACCTCTGCTCATAGAGCCAGCAAACTAGCAGTCCTAAGAGCTGATCCCCTCTTACTTACATTTTCCAAGGACAAGGTAGTCCTCTCCACAGACATCTCTTTCCTCCTGAAGGTGTTTTTTGCTTTCTGTCTCAACCAGCCTCTGATTCTTCCAACTTTCATGCAGTGCCCGTCTTCTGACCTGGAGTGCACCCTCCATACATTAGATGTTGGAAGGTGGTTCCTATTTCATGTTGCTTGACCAAAATCATTCTGGGTGACTCCATGTCTCTTTGTCACCTATGACAAGCACCCCCATCCTCCCTGTGAAGCCTTTCTTTTTTTTTAGTTTCTTTACATATCTATCTCAGTCTTAATCTTCATCAAGTCTTGTAATCAGCTGGACTTCTTGCAGCTTTTGATACCATTGACCAAGATAACCTTCTGGGGAGCAGGGTTTAGAGGCACTGTTTTGCAATGGCTCCAGTTTTTGGTAAGAGGTGATGCTGGAGGATTCTTGTTTGACTCCTTCGTCTGTGGAGTCAAGACCAATAATGATTCATGAGACCTGGGCAAATAGTGGACCATATACTCTTTAGTGTAATCCATAGCAGTAAATTAAACCCAACAACAAAAAACAAATGTGAAGTTGAAGGCTTTCACGGCCAGCATCCATAGGTTTTCCTTGTTTTTTATTTCCTGGGCTGTGAGGCCGTGTTCTGGAAGACTGTCCTTCTGACATTTCACCTGCATCTGTGGCTGGCATCTTCAGAGAATGGTTGGGTAGGGATATGTGGGGTTAATATACTGTGAGTCCCTGTTGGATAGGATATGTAAATTTGTGTATCTGAATGGCTAGTTTCTGGGTGGGGATATGCAAGGAGGATTGGTGTCTGTTTAGACAACCATTAGCCAAACAGACACTAGTCCTCCTTGCATATCTCCGCCCAGAAACTAACCATTCAAATACACAAATTTACAGTTCAAACAGGCCAGTGGAACAGATAGAGGCCAATTCAGAAAACAAGGGTTCCCTCAACAACAAAGATATGGGCGCGAGCAATGTCCCTACAGGAGTAAGATCCCAATACTGACATGATGCAACTTCCAGTGGAAGGAAGATTATTGCACTTTGCTTGGACTTGGGAGGAGGTGACTACAGATTGCTGGGTGTTACAGGTAGTCAGTCAGGGGTACAGTGTTCTTTTCCTTCACACTCCAATGAATTGATATCTTCCCTCACTGGTACCACAATCACTGGAGAAACAGGTAGTGCAGAAAGAAATAACACATCTCTTGCAAATAGGGGCAGTAGCGCATGTACCTCAACATCAGAGAGGCAAGTGAATATATTCCATCTTGTTCACACTACAGAAAGCCAGCAGTTCTTACCAACCTGTTTTAGAGTCGAAATTCTTAAAACAGCAGCAATTCAAGATGGAAACATTACAAATGACCAAAGAAAGTCTGCAGTGGGATGATTGGATGCCATCCATAGATCTGAAAGAGGCATCACTATGTATGCCAATGGATCCCTCTTGCAGGAAATATCTTTGGTTCAACTACAAGGAGAACCATTATCAATTCAAGTCTTTCCCATTTGGTCTGGCTTCTGCTCCCAGTGTTTTCATAAAAGTGCTGGTGCTAATAATTACTTGTCTCGGGAAGCAAGGGGTACAGCTGTACCGCTATTTAGATGTCATCTTAGTGAAAGCTGGGAGCAGGGCAGTGATCCAACGGGATATAGCCATAACATTGGATGTATTGCAAGGTCATGGATTGGTAATAAATTTGTAATAAGTTACAAAAAAAGCCAGTTACAGCTGACAACATTGCTGACTCACTTGGGAGTGTTAATAGAGACTCAGAAGCGTTGCTTCTTTCTTTCCCAAGAGGAGAATAAAGATACTTCAGGAGTTGATGGGCCTGATGGGAGTGAAGTCTGCAGACATAATGCTATTGGCAAAGATCCAGGAACTCTTTAATTTCCACAATGCAAATAATACCGTGGGCAAGATTCCACACGTGGCAGCTACAGTTGCTCTTTCTACTGCATCAAATGGTAATTCTGAGAAAGAAACATTACAAAATTCCAGTGACACTGAAGGTGAAGAAAGAAGGTGAAGATGGTGGCAGTCTGGACAAAGGGTCCACACTATAGACATATCCGGAAGTGATGTTGACTATGGATGCCAGTCTGTCAGGATGGGGAGCACATTGCAAGGACCAGATTATTCAGGGACAATGGACTCATCTAGCTATGAAATTCAACATCAGTTACTGGGAATTAAAGGCAGTGAGGTTAGCCTTGATGGGGTTAGCACACAAAGTCAAGAGGAAGACAGGTTCAGGTTTGCACAGACAACCAGACAGTAAGGGTCTACATTTGCAATCAGGGGAATGAGGTCCATACCCCTGATTCAGGAATCAAACATTACTTTGTTGGGCAGAAAGATTGCTAAAGGCATTGACGATGGTATATCTATGACGTTCATTGAACGTACAAGCATACTACTGGGATGTGGAAGTGTTCTAGGAGTTGCAGTTATATTATGGTCCCTTACAGGTAGATTTGTTCACCTCTAGAGAGAACAACAAATTAAGCAGATATTATTCAATAGATGGAGGAGGAGGAGCAGAGCAGCACAATGCATTAACAGCGAGTTGGCCTCCAGGAGTACATTATGCATTTCCACCATTTGTAATTCTTCAGAGGGCTGACAAAAATAAGAGTGGAAGGGACCATAGCCCTGCTGATAGCTGTGTACTGGCTGAGGAGGCCTTGGTTTCCAACTTCGCTCAAGATGTCAGTAAGGAAACCATGGAGGTTACTGCAGAGGTCAGATCTCATTCATCAGGGACCAGTATTACACTGAGATCCAAATTGGTTATAGTTAACTGCATGGATGTTGAAAGGGCCATCCTGAGTCAGCAAGGTTATACATGGGAAGTGGTGGATATACTATTGTCATCTATAAGGGACTCCATTAATAGGATATATATCACATGGAAAGCCTTTAGACAGTGGTGTGGTGCTAATGGCATTGACTGGAAAGACGTGAACATGTCAGAGATATTAAGGTTCCTTCACAATGGAATAGCGAAAGGTTGGAGGTATAACACCTTGACAAGACAAGTAGCTGTTTTTTCCACTATATTAAATGTAAAGGGTGTATAATTGTCATCTCACCCTCACATCAAGAGATTTTTGAAAGGCGCAACTTTATCATCAGCTCCAACAGTTCATGGATTTCTCTTCTGGGATCTAAACCTAGTTCTGACTGTGTTAACAAAACCACCAGTTGAGCCCTTGAAGAAAGCATCTTTACATTTGCTCTCTCTAAAGGTGGTCTTCTTAGTGGCATCAGGCAGGTGCTTGTCAGAGTTGGGAGCATTATCTGTAAAGTAGCTGGACCTGGTGTACCATATGCTATTAAAACTCTTCCCCCTAAAATTCCCAGTAGACCTCATGACAACCCTGTAAAGTAGATTAGTGGATTTTAATTCTTCCTCTCCCTTCTTCGCAATCCACACTTTTCCTGGAATTGCTGAGGGCTGCTTGCTCTGTTACCCTGCTGCAGCCAGTTGACTGCCTGGCTCCGGCCCAGTAGCAGCAGCAGCATCCTGCCGTCGCCACCAGTTGACTGCCTGGATCCCATCGCAGCCCATGACTGATGAGTGGCTGGAGGGGAGAGGGGCCCTTGTGTGGCAGTGATGCAGGGGATTGTGATGTGGAGAGGGAATTTGCATGTGAGTGGTGATTGGTTGGGTGTGTTTCCTGAGCAGCCACTGGGAAAGGAAACATACCCAAGATAATTATATAGATAGTAACCTATGTAGGTTTGATCAAGACAAGCTTACGCTGATGTTGGACCCTACATTCCTACCAAAGTGTTTAGTAAATAGGGGACTGTATCAAGACTATATACATTTGCCAATTTTTTTTCCAGATCCTAAGCACCCATTAGAAAAGTGGCATAGCTTGGATATGAAAAGAGCTGTTCAGCATTATATTAAATGGACAGCATAGTTTAGATGGAAAAGGCCTTATTTGTTTTTTATCACCCAAAAACATGTTGCGTTATATAGTGCACTGGACACTGTACGTGCTCAGAGAACCAGGCAGCCAAAAAACTAGCAGAAGTAACTCTAGTTGCCCCAGCATCTCCTTTAGGATATTCCATAAAGTTGACAGACAGTTTGGTGTCTAAGTAACTATGTTGATTACATATTAAAGTATATACAGTAAAAACATAAAGTCAATCCACTCTGTGCCTACATCACAAGACACAGCAGTCTTCATTACTGTACTGCATTATATCACAAGACAGCTCAGAGTGGGAAAACATACACTGATCACAGATACAGGGCTTAGCATTACATCATTTACATGTACGCAAACACCCTGTCTCATCCCATTCCCACATAGATAAGACTGGGACATATTCAAGGATACTTTCATACTTCCCCGTAACAAAGCCCAGCTGCATAACATGTTTACAGCTTGTACTTCTTGAATGTCCCCTACTAGTAGACGTAGTGTCAGAGTATCTCTTTACATGAATTTCATAGATTGCAAATCCCATACCCTGACAAAACAATGGGCACTAAGGCTTCAAAATATATGTTGTCTAAATGGATAAAAACATGCATATTCCTATGTTACGATTATACTCAAGTACCTAGGCCAGAACATGTGTGGGCTCATTCAACATGCTCCATGGCTACTACTACAGTATATGCTGCTTCAGCCTCAGTAAGAGGCAGCAGGGTGGAAGGAGTCCTCCACCTTCATTAAACATTATAAGATAGATAAATATAGCTTGGCACAGGCAGCATTTGGCCAGGTAGTGCTACAATCAGTGAGATAAAGGCAGGTAGCCAATTCCCATCCTATCAGTGGAAGCAGTAGTTCCCATCAGTTTGTGGATTGCTTCTCCTAATCCATCTAAAGAATTAAGAGTTGGTACTTACTGTGAGTTATCATTCTTGGATAGTAGGAGGAACAATCCTCGCCCTTCCACTGGTTGGCTGCAGGAAAAGAAAAAAAGGGGGGAAAGAAACGAGAAGTAAATGTATACATTTGTAGATATGTTGAAAGTAGGTTGAGTTTAGGTAGATTTTAGAGAACTTTAAGGTTGTAAACTTAGGGATATAGAATAGCAAGGCTATAGAAACAAACTAATGAGCTAGGGGAAGGAAGTCAACAGTTGAACAGAAAATAATTGAGAACTCCTGCCTCTTCAGCTAGTGCGAGGGGGGAATAGCCCATCAGTTTGTGGATTGTTCCTCCTACCATCCAGGAATGATCATTCACTGTAAGTACCAACTCTTCATTCTCTTCACATCCTTGCCTCCTTTTTGCTGTTAGCAAGAATAAGCACAGTTTTGCAGGGACGTTGTCTGTCTGTGAACACTCAGCAACAGATGGCCAAACTCATTCTGGACAAAGACACTTGACAGACATCGGTGCACACGACTTTATGGGGAAACGGCCTGGAAGTTACGGCCTGTATTGTATAATTGACACTCATCTTGGATCCATGTATGTCTTACACTGTAAAGATGACAAATTATGATACACCAACGTTGTGCTACGTTTTTGTTTTATATTTGTTTTCCTTCTTTATACTATTTTGTACATTTGTGTGCTATTGTAAAAGAATTCAATCCCCTCCCCCACTCACTCACACACACACACACCCAAAAAACCCCCAGCAACAAGCGAACAGAAAAGCTCTTAGAGCAATGGCTGCTTTAAGCAATATAGGCTTTTCCTGTCTTACAAGTTATCCTTTTGCTCAGATATAGATAGTAATGAACTGGTATTGATGATCAGTTTAATAAGACAACCAGCCCGATGTGGTGCCAGAATTTCCCAGGGGTCTGTGGTTCCACAGGGACTCCTCCTTCCTCTCTTCCTCCTTCCAAATTGGTAAATCACAGCTCTTACTTGAGCTCTTCCTCCCTCTGATACATTCTCTTCTAAGAGAACCCAAATATATGTACAGAATGTACACTTAAATGCTTCTGGTCAATTGTTCAATTCTATATCTTGAATCCTGCCTGTTTGCCTTGAGTTTTACTGACGTTAGTCTCTAGGCTGATGGAAAAGTCCCAAATTTTGTTCCTTTTCTTTCCGGTTTTATAATAGGTGAAAATAAACCAACCAGGCGAGCTGGTATAAAACGCATCTGAGTGTACCAGGAGCTGACAGAAAATATTCCTGGAGAACAAACCATGTTTGGATCTCCAACAAAAAATCAGAAAGAACAAAATTTGGGGCTTTTTGGTCTTTAAAAGTAGTCTGGATGTTTCCTTGGGGGGATAGCAAGAAATGGGACACATTTCTCTGCAAACTGCTAATGGAGACTGCCTTTTAACTTAGTTAGTCTCCCTCCTTCCCAAAAGGGGTCTGACACCCCAGGGCATGGCCCCTACACCTACAAGGAGTTATTTGTTATGTATTCCTACCGTTATCTCCTGCTCTATGTCTAAAGATCTCAAGGCAGCATACAATAAAATCAACATGATCAATTTAAAGCAATGTAAACAGTAAATTGATTTTGAAAAGCGAAACCCAAAAGACTTTTCTAAATAACTATGTTTTCACTTGGCACCGGACTGACAGCAAGTTTTCCATAACTGGGTTGCCATGGCAGAACAAGCCCTTTCCCATGACCTCCTACAGCATGTTGCCCTGACTGATGGGACACAAAGGATCCCTCCAGCTGACCTCAGACCTCTCGGGTAGGCATATGAACGAATAGGCTTTCATTTAAGTATCAAAGTCCTAAACTGATTAGGTTTTTGGATGCCATTACCAATACCCAGAATTCAAACTGGAAATGTATTGCCATCCAACTCACTTGCGAGGATGTCCCTTATTCTAAATTTTATTTCCATTTGTGATGGGAGCCTATGAAGGGAGGAGCTGGCAGGCCTGGCTGAAGGCAGCCAATCATAGCTGAAGGAATGCTGTAATGGAGGTCCTGGGGGGAAGAAATGTTACAAAGCTGAGGCTTGTCTCTGTCAGAGGGCAGAAAGGGAAAAGCTGACCCAGCGATAAGTCCAGGTGAGTGAAAGGAGCCCAAAGATTGGAGCTACGGCGCCAACCTGGAAAGGGGATCTGTCACATATATGTGGCGCAAAACAGTTGGATATTGTGAGGAGACCTATTTGGTCAAGACAAAGACAAAGGGAGGTCTTGAATGGATAGTTGGCACAACTGACAGAAAATCCACAGCCGACAGAAAGCCTGAACTCAGTGAGGATTTCTGAGGTAAATGTTTGAGGTAAAATAAGAAACCACCTTTCAATATGACAACATCTTAGGTCTTATATGGCCTCCAAGGCCCTCTTCATGTCCTGTCCTTCTTGCAAGGGAAAGATTTCCCACTCAGACAACCATGACCGCTGCCTGTTCTGCATAATAGAAAACCATAAGGTCTCCTCCTGTGCCATTTGCAAAGAGTTTACCAACCAAGCCCTTAAAAACAGGCTCTCCTACTTATGGGAACAGCCTCTCTGAGCAACCGACATTGCAGCCCAGAACCGACCCTTGGAAACGGCCTCTCGAGGCATCTGTTCCGGCCATTCCATCCTCTTCGTCACCATGATGTCAACACAGGCCACATCATCTGCCTCAACAGACTCAATGTTGGCACCAACTGAGATGGTCCCATCGAAAGTCTTGTCGAAAAATGGCAAGAAGTGTGCCGGTACCAAGGGTTTGGTGCCACCACCATCAAAGACATCTAAAACAGCCTACCAACCGGTCCCTCAACCAGCCCCACTGTCGGAATCGATACTGCCTCATCACTCTGTCTTGACACCCAAACAAGGTAAGATGATCATAAAGGACGGCCACCATCTTGAGGACCACCCTTCAGACTCCACATCCTCTCTCCAGTGTGGCCAGGCTTCCCTGGGCATGGATATAACCCACCTGCTTTTATTGGCTCCATGTAGGTCTCAACTAGCCTCACTACAAGACTCATGGGATTGATGGCTACACTCCAGATCCTGTGGATCCCACTCTTGAGCTTGATCTGACTCCCGTGGCTGCTCCCAGTCTCGATTGCAAGAACAATCACACAAACCTGCACTCCTCACCTCTGCTAGCAGGTCCACCAAAGTTATGATGGACTCCGGAACTGAAGGGAGTAGATTCCTAGCACAAGATATAGTGTTCTGATTTGCGCATGCACGAGATCCCAATCGTGTGAGGGCACAGATGACCATTCAAAGAACCACAGTTACAGGTACACAACCTGTCTGTCTTCATGATGCTGTTTAGTAGATTTCAAAGCCTTCCAGAACCCAGGGTATTGAATCATGTGGCACTGCACCAGTACTCTGAACTTCCCTACTTTGATCATATCATGAGAAGACACGACTCACTAGAAAAGTCAATAATGCTTGGGAGGGTGGAAAGCAGTAGGAAAAGAAGAAGACCGCATTCCAGATAGATGGACTCAATCAAGGAAGTCATGGCCCTGAGTCTGCAAGACCTGACCAGGGCTGTTGATGACAGAGTGACTTGAAAGTCTCATAGGGTCTCCAAAAGGAAAAGTCAACTTGAGAACAGTTAACAGCAAAACCACCAGAGGCTCCATACAAGAGAAAAGCTATACCAGTGCCAGAAGCATGGGAAATGTTTTGCTCTAAGTTCAGGCTGTTTCAGTCACCAGAGAATCCATACAAGACAGAAATGTACAAATGATAGGGGTGTGAGAAATTTTCTGCTTGGAATTCATCCATTCCCAGTCATCTGTGATGTCACACAGAAGAGAAGCTATGCAAAGTAGGAGGTGCTTTCATTGTCATTCACACCTTTTATTGCATCAGAGAATCCACACTGGAGAGAAATGATAGCAATGCCAAGAATGTGGGAAATCTTTTAATTAGCATTCAAACTTGGTTGTGCATCAGAGAGTCCATACTGGAAACTAACCTGTTTGGGCTGTAGCTCCCTGGCTGCTTCAGGCATTTTGCTTCACCAGGCTGAGTACTGTTTTCCTTCCACTTTCTCTCATATGTTAGCACTTCTTTATCTTCTTGTTACAAGCTACTAATTTGATATTAATCTTAACTGTGTGATTTTGCTCATTTTGTTAATTTTTTCTAACTTGTTAAGGTGAAGTGTATACATGCCTGTGGAAGGAGACTGAGGAAAGGATCTTCATTCTTAGATTTTCCTTGGGTTTTTTTCGGGCTGTGAGGCCATGTTCTGGAATACTTTCTTTCTGATGTTTAACCTGCATCTGTGGCTGGCATCTTCAGAGAATGGTTGAGTAGGAGTGTATGTGGAGTTTATATGCTGTGAACCCCTGTTGGGGAGTATATGTAAATTTGTGTAATTGAATGGTTAGTTTCTGGGTATAGAAATGCAAGGCTCGTTATTGTCCGTTTGGCTAATGGTTGGTTGATGGGCCATTATCTGCTGGGAATCCCCCTGTCCCTGGGTGGAAATCCTTTGTAAGTGTTAAGTTTTTATTCTATTGTTCTTCAAAACTGGGAACCAGTTTTTGTTTACTTTTAAGGTTTCTTCTTCCTGTTGAAATTGTCCAGGTGTTTGTGGATTTCAATAGCTTCTCTGTGCATTCTGACATGATAGTTGTTGGCCTGGTCCAGAATTTCTGTGTTTTTCAATAACATTTTGTGTCCAGGTTGGTTTATAACATGTTCTGCTACAGATTATTTTTCTGGCTGGCCCAGTCTGCAGTGTCTCTCACGTTCCTTGGTTCGTGTTTGCATGCTGCGTTTAGTGGTCCCTATGTAAACTTGTCCACAGCTGCATGGGATGTAGTAAACTCCTGCAGCTGTGAGAGGGTCTCTTTTGTCCTTCGCTGAGCCTAGCATTTCTTGGATTTTCTTGGTTGGTCTATAGGTTGTTTGGAGGTTGTGTTTTCTCATCAGTTTCCCTATTCTGTCTGTGACTCCTTTGATGTATGGTAAAAATACCTTCCCTTTGGGTGGCTGTTTTTCTTCTTCATTCCTGTGTTTTTTTCTGGGTCTGACTGCTCTTGTGATGTCTGATCTGGAGTAACCATTAGCCTGTAGGGTCCAGTTTAGGTGCTTCGGTTCGTCCTCCAGATAGTGGGGTTCGCAGATCCTTTTTGCACGGTCTACCAATGTTTTTATTTTGCTTCTTTTTTTGTCCTGGATGATGATTGGAGTTCTTGTGTAGGTATCTATCTGTGTGTGGGGGTTTTCTGTATACCTTGTGGCCTAACCATTGGTTTGGTTTGCGGATGACTAGGACATCCAAGAATGGCAGTGTTCCTTCCTTCTCTTTTTCCATCGTGAATTGGATATTTGGGTGGATGCTGTTCAGGTGGTTCAGGAATGAGACCAAATCTTCTTCTCCATGGTTCCAAATGGTGAAAGTGTCATCCACATATCTGAACCATGTTGTGGGCTTTTTTGGTGCTGTTTCCAAGGCTTGCTTTTCAAAATGTTCCATGTAAAAGTTTGCTATCACGGGGCTCAGGGGGCTGTCCATGGCTACCCCATCTATCTGTTCATAGAATTCATTGTCCCACTGGAAGTAGCTTGTGGTGAGGCAGTGTTTGAACAAGGCTGTGATGTCCTCAGGAAATATTTGTTGTATGACAGTACCATGGTGTCCATTATGGGGACTTTGGTGAACAAGGAGATAACATCACTTTTTAGAGCTCGGCCAAAATATAGGCAAAGCTTATGTATTAGAACTCCACATTGGATATCACCACTTGAAGCATTCTCCTTGAAAGGGTTGCAAAGACAAGGAAAGTGGGAAACTTACAGGGAACATTTGATTTTTAAAAAAGGAGGCATATACAAATTAAAAGGAAGAGAGCAATTATTATAGGAGGGATTAAATATGCAGGGGTTCCCATACCTACAGATCTTTGAGAGGTTTAAATTGGATTTGAAAAACAAATGCTTTGACATGCAAAAATCAGATTTTGAAAATGACTTAGTAAAAGGGGGAAAACACCTGATTTCTAAATTTTACAGAATGTTATTGAAACTTAAATTGGAAGGTGAGACAATTACAGAATACATGTTAAAGTGGGGAAAAGATCTTAGCCATAACATACTCCTTGAAGAGTGGGAAAAATTATAGAAAAACATTAACGTCTACATGAGGTGTAATGACTTAAAAGAAAATGTTATGAAAATGCTATATAGATGGCACCTCTCATCAGATAGATTAGCTAAAATATATAAAGATACTAGTAATAAAAGTTGGAAATTTGGGAAAGAAATGAAAACTCTTTTCCACATGTGGTGGAAGTGTGAAAAAGCAAAAGAAATAAAAATAAATAAAAATGATGGTGTATGATAAAAAATAAAAAAGGACAATTTAATTAATAATAATGCAATGGTAAATTGGAAAGAACTCTTTGGATTAGAATTTTATACTAACCCATATTGTGGAGAGTTAGTCTAATAATAGAAAGGTTTTGATGTTTGTATTAGTGAAGTTTAGCCAATCATTCATCATATGAGAAGCCTTTTTTTCTCTGTTTCTTTTATTTTCTCCCCCGATGTCTTGCTTTACTCTTCTCATTGATGTTTAATTTTTGTCCAAGTTAATTTTCTTAGTTACACTGTCTTTTTTCCCTCTTTTACTTGTTTATTTGTTATTAGATTTAGTCTAGGTACAATTATTTGTTATGTATATTCTTATATGTATTGAATTTTCATGTTGATGTATAGTTTAATAAATAGATTTTATAAAAAAAAACCAAGAAGGAAGTAGTAATGAAGGAATCACACCTATTTCAGATGGTGATCCAGCTATGAGATGAAGCAGCATGTAGTACCCAGCAGAGGAAGTCAGTAGAAATGTATTTTAAAAATCCATTTTCTGAATATTAAGTCTAGCAATTAAGAAAATAATAGTGTCGGTATGAGATCTCTAGATTAATCCTAACAAGATGACTGTTACTTGAAGCTGGATTACACTCAGAGAAGGAGGCATGAAAATTGGAGGAAGGAGCACCAACAATGTAAGATATGCAGATGACGCCATGCTGCTACTAGCTGAAAATAGCAAAGATTTGGAACAGTCACTGAGGAAAGTCAAGGAAGAAAGTGCAAAGGCAGGTTTACAGTTGAAGAAAACAAAAATAATGCCCATAGCACTTGAAATAGTTGAAGGTTCTCCATGTCTTGGCTCAGTCTTTAATCAGAATGGAGACTGAAGTCAGGAAATCAGAAGAAGACTAGGACTTGGAAGAGCAGCAATGAAGGAAGATCCTGAAGTGTCAAGACATATCACTGAATATGGATTGTCTAAGCCATCATGCTTCCAATTTCTGTCTATGGTTGTGAAAGCTGGATAGTGAAAAAAGCTGATAGGAAGAAAATCAACTCATTTGAAGTGTGGTGGAGAAGAGCTCTACAGATGCCTTGTTCACTGTGCTCTGTTGGGGGCAGTGTCTAGTTCATCGTGGGCACCCTGGTGAACAGCAACTGTGATGAAGGCCTGCTTTGATCAGCTGTGGGACCTGATCTAACTTTGCCTTGGCCTTGAGTTTTATTGCAGTATGGTACTTATTCTCTTCATATAATTTGGTGGCTCTTAACTTTTCTTTACCAGGGACCACCTTTAAATATCTTTTGTTGTTGCCACAGATCCCTAAGACTTAAGATTTATAATAGTAATAGTAATAATAATAATAATAATAATAATAATAATAATAATATGCCATCCATTGAACTGGAGAGGGAAGACTTTTCTCCTGCTTCTTCCTGCAGGTTTGTGGCTGGAGTGGATTGAATGGCAATGTGCACACCAAACCTGCCAGCCAGCCTTTGTCTTGGCTCCTGCCACGTGGCCACTCCACTGCAGGGAGGAGGTGGGCCAAGCATCCTCCAAGCCTTTGCGGACCCTCTGTGAGGACATCACAGATCCCTGGGGGTTCCTGGACCACAGGTTAAAAACCACTGATGTAATCAATAAACCATTCTTTTGGAGCACCTGTGAGTTTGTTTCATTTTGACCAATCCACAAGCCTGTATTAGGCTGTGAATTGAGTGGATTAGGTCCCTGGAACCATTTGGGGTGGGCATGTTGGGGGTCTGAGTAAAACGCCCACTCTTGTGAGTGGCTTGGAGCCATTTGGGGGCATTTTTGGACTGGATTTAGTCCTGAACTTGGAAGACCAGATGTGTCTGGTGTCCAGAGTATATTTGCACAGTTAAAGCCAGTCCGCCAGCTGTTCCCATTTATGGAAATGTCTGATCTGGCCAGGGTGGCACATGCCTTACTTACATCCGGTTTAGAATTCTCTAACATGCTTTATATGGGCTGGCTTTCCCAAGTGCTCTGAAATGTTAGTTGGCCCAAGTAGATGCAACCATGTTTTAAACTGGGGCTGGCAATGGGGAGCTACAAAGAGGATACAACTCCCTTCTTGCAAAAGGTCCAGTGGCTGCCACCCTATTTCTGGGCACAAAGAAATGTGTTGGTTATGACCCATAAAGTACTACATGGCTCAAGACGAGGGTGTCTGGACTGTAGCTTTCCATAGGAGCCCATCTGTTCCCAGCCGTTCTGTAAGAACTTGTTCCCAAGTTGGCTGTGTAGCCACACTGAAGAATTAAAGCAGTTTGACACCACTTTAACTGCTACAGCTCAATGCTATGGAATTCTGGGATTTGTAGTTTTGCGAGATATGTAGCCTTCTCTATCAGAGGGCTCTGGTGCCACAACAAACTACAAATCCCAGGATTTCCTAGGATGGCAAGTCATAGCAGTTAAAGTGGTGCCGAACTGTTTTAATTCGGCTGTGTGGCTACAGCCAAACTGGCTGCAGCTCTTTGGGCCAAGAGAAGTTTCTGAGCACTTGTCAAAGCAGACCCAGAGATGTACAGTTGCCCCTTCGTATTCATGGCTCTGGTATCCATGGATTTAAGTATTCACGGCTTGAAAATATTCTCTAAAAAATAATAATCCAAAAAGCAAACCTTGATTTTGCCATCTTATATAAGGGACACCATTTACTATGCCATTGCATATAATGGGACTTGAGTATTCACGGATTTTGGTATCCATGGTGGGGTCTTGGGACCAAACCCCAGCGAATTTGAAGGGACAACTGTATGAAAGGTCTGGGAGTGGCTGGTTGTCCAGAGTTGGAGGTCAGGTGCTGCCAGTAAGCTGATAAAACCCAGCTCTCTTTCTCCTTTTGAGGTATCTCCAAAGAGGCTGTTGCTGCTCTAAACCAGTGTCTGTTGTCAGTAAATGGACTCGATGAGGGCAAAGGCACTGAAGCTTCTTCATCCAGAGAGGAGACAGAGGAACTCCTGGTTAGTTGAAAGGCAGACCAGAGAAGAGGGATCCAGCTGGTGTTGGAGGGACGGGGTTACTTAGATTTTCCTTGGTTTTTTTCCGGGCTGTGAGGCCGTGTCCTGGAAGAGTTTCTTTCTGACATTTCGCCTGCATCTGTGTCTCAGAGAACAGTTGTATAGGAGTGTGTGTAGAGTTTATATGCTGTGAACCCCTGTTGGGGAGGATATGTAAATTTGTGTGATTGAATGGTTAGTTTCTGGGTATAGAAATGCAAGGCTCTTTGTTAGTGTCTGTGTGGCTAATGGTTGGTTGATGGACCATTATCTGCTGGGAATCCCCCAGTCCCTGGGTGGAATTCCTTTGTAAGTGTTGGTTGCTGTTGACCCCCTGAAGATCCCAGTTCACAGTCTGGGCCTATTGCTGGGTCCAGCCCTGAGCCTGGAAGCTCCGCCGTCTCTGATGGAGCCCCTTCAGGGGAATCTCTGACCAGGGACTCTGCCAAGGAGGGAGGCCAAGAACCCGGAGGCGCTTGGACCCAGGGAAGCCCTTCGAGGCCGCCGCCTCCTCCTCCTCCTCCGGCCAGGGGAGGGGCCCCGTCTGAGGAGGGAAGGTGGTGTCCCATCGAAAGGGGCTCGTGGGAAACCCCTACCCTGCGCCTCCTTCCCTGCGAGAGCTTCAGGGAGTGAGTGGGGAGAGGCGGCGGAGGGGGGCTGACTTGCCCGGGAGGCCCCTGAGCAGAGGGGGGGGGAGGCGGGTGAGACTCTGGGGGCGCCGGTGGGGGGCGGGAAGGGCCGGGGCTCCCCCAAAGGTGTCCGGAGGAGAACCTGGACGGGGCGCCGGGGAGAGGAGAGGGCGTTTTAGCCGCGGGTCATCCCTCCGGGAGAGGTGAATGGCTGGTGTGGGTGGGAGTGCGTCCCTACCTTAAGTCTTCCACGTTTCTTCTCCCCCACCCCTCCAGCAACATAAACTACAGTAGGACCCCGTATCCACGGATTCATTATCCACGGATTCAGTTATCCACGGGAACATAAAACAGCACACCTACCACAGAGTCTTCCTAGAAAATGTGTCCTCTCTAGCCATTTTCTAGGTTCTCCAAGGCCACTCTGTGGTATATTAAACTGGGAGCTCTATTATTTTCAATGGCATTCGCTATTATCCAAGGTTTTTAGTATCCACACCCTCCCCCAGGACCAATCCCTAGCGGATACAGGGGTCCTACTGTATAATCATGTGGTGGCTTTGGATGAGGAACAGAGAGAGGACAGTTCGGTGGAAATCCATGGGAGTAAATGTTGGGGGTGGAAGTGGGGACTGGTTCGACCTTACAGGTGCTGTGAGCAGAGGATCCTGCATCTGCTGACTATGAAGTAAATAAAAGACTTCAGTTTATTGCTCTCTAGGAGCCTCCCTGCCAATTAAATGTGAATCTTCTCATTAACCTGCCAGCCTTGTCGTTCTAGGATGAGACCTTGTGCTTAATTCAACTCTTCCACAGTTCTTCTTTCCCCTACAGTTTAATATAGTGGAAGTTTTGAGAGTGAAGATGGCAGAGCACTATGGAAAACCCAGAGAGGGAAAGTTGGAGGGAGGAATGGTTAGAGACAGACCAGCTGGGGGAGCAGGAGAATGGGGGATATTCTGATTCTGAAGGGAAGGGAAGGTAAGAAAAGGGGTTAGTTTGTGGCTTCTGGGTGAATAAACCTGTCCTAGTCTCTAGTTTCAACCTTCTTATCTAACTGCCTTTCCTTGAGGAAATAGACCTGGTCCCTGCCTTAGGTGTTCCACATCATTTCTTCTTTCCACCCCCGCATAAACTATAACAATTCTTAATCATTTATAATTCTTTCCTGTGACAGAGAAGAAGGAAGAGGTATTTCACCCACTGTATGGCTCAAAGATGAAGGAAGAAGACTCAGCTGGCCTTGACGCAAGAAGAGGCACTGATGCCCCCAAGAGTGCGGGGAGTGAGAGGTTCTGTGAAAGAAGTATGCAGAAGATCTTGGGGGAAGACATTCTCAGCTCAGATCCACAGCACCAGCACTTCAGGCACTTCTTCTACCAGGAGTCCAAGGGGCCCCGAGAGGTTTGCAACAGACTCCACTTTCTCTGCCATCAGTGGCTAAAACCAGAGCAGCATACAAAGAATCAGATCCTGGACCGAGTGATCTTGGATCAATTTCTGACCATCTTGCCTCCAGAGATGGAGAGCTGGGTCAGAGAATGTGGAGTGGAAACATGTTCCCAGGCGGTGGACTTGGCAGAAGGTTTCCTCCTGAGCCAGCTGGAGGAAGAGCAGCAGGTAGGTGCACGCTGTTATTATTCATTTTATTTACTCCCCACCTTTTTCTCAAGCTTGGAACTCAAGGCAGCTTACATGTTAAAAATATTGTAATAAAAACATATAAAAATCAACATGAAAACCAAATTAAAGTATTAACTATACAGTATTTAAAACATATACTTTAAATATATTTTAGGACATGGAACAATACAGTTTAAAACAGTTTGGCATTGAGACCCTTTTGTTAAAAGCCTTCAATTCTCTATAAAAAAAAGTATTTACCTACCAAGGGAAGGACAACAAATAGAGGGCCATTCTAGCCTTCCTAGGGAGGGAGTTCCAAAAGCGAGGCCAACAGGGTTGTTTGGCCCTGGTGTGATGGAAGAGACAGCATAAGGTGACCTTGTAGCTGTTGAATTATACTTCTCCAGCCCCAGAGAGTTTGTTGGGAGAGGTTGTTGGGCTAACACTGCTGTGAGTCTAGGATGTGGATTGCTTGAGCTGACGGTAGGTTTGGGTGGGGTCATTTGTTTGTCAGGGATTGGGATGAGGCTTGCTTGGGGGGCTCATTCGTGTTCCATTCTGTGGTGGTAAAGTTGGTTGTGAGAGCTGTTTATGTGTAAGCCCAGTGATGATAGGGAACAGGAAGGAGAGCAGGAGAGCCAGGCCTCAGAGAATGTGCGTGAGACCTTGGATGGTTCAACACACAGATTGGCCTCTGCCAACCCTTAGAGGAGGTGTGTGGTGGAGTGGGGGGGGGGAGTCCCTGCTGAAGGATACAGAATCAGTAGTTTGTGGACCTGATAAGATGTCTCCAGAGGTAGGCGACCAGGGGATCGGCTGTTTTAGATCTGATCCTAACAAACAGAGATGATCTGGTTAATGGGGTGGAAGTGGTGGGATCCTTGGCAGGAGTGACCATGTTCTCCTGGAGTTTGTTACACAGAGGAAAGGGGAAGCCAAGCATAGTCAGACATGCATTCTAAACTTTAAGAAAGCTGATTTCAGAAAACTTAGAGAAGTACGGCAGGTGATCCCATGGTCAGAAATACTAAAAGATAAAGGAGTTCATGAAGGATAGGAGTTTCTAAAAAGTAAGATATTGAAGGCACAATTTCAAACAGTTCCAATGAGAAAGAAATAGGAGAGGTGTCTAAAGAAACCAGGATGGATGTCTAAAGATTTTCCTTGGGTTTTTTTCGGGCTGTGAGGCCGTGTTCTGGAATAGCTTCTTTCTATTCCAGAAAGAAAGAACAGAAAGAAAGTATTCCAGAACACGGCCTCACAGCCCGAAGAAAACCCAAGGAAAATCTATGGATGCTGGCCGGGAAAGCCTTCGACCTCACAGTGTCTAAAGAACTTGCAACTGAGCTGAGACTTAAAAGGGGCATGTACAAGAAATGGAAAAAGGGGGAAATCACCAAAGAAGAATTCAAACAAACTAGCTGGGCCTGGTGTACTCTATGCCATTAAAAAACTACCTAAAAATGGCTGGTGGACCTCACACCCCATTACCTCTGTGCTGTTGCAGGAGCAGCAGCAGCGTCCTACTGCCACTGCCAGTTGACTGCCTGGGTCCCATTGCAATGGCGGTGGCAGCATTTCGCTGCTGACGGCAGTTGATGGTTTGGCTTTTGTTGCAGCAGCATCCCACCACCATCACCAACAGTTGACTGCATGGGTCCTGTTGCAGCAGGAATAGAAATGATATTACTGTGTAGACTTAAACTGTAAGTGGAAATTGTGCAGTCCTGAGACACTGGTGAACTGGAAGGGCCTGCAGCCTTAATAACTATAGCCAACACTGTAGTACATTCTGTGGTTGCTCCCAGTATGTAGGTTGGCCAGGAGTGGCAGGAGTGGATTGTGAGGTGGAGAGGGAATTTGCATGTGAGTGGTGATTTGCATGTGAGTGGTGATTGGCTGAAGGAGTGACAAGAGGGATCCTAAGCAGCCAGTCAGCACACTGAAAGAGGCAATGTACCTAAACACATTGTACATACCCAAGAGGCAACATACCTAAGGCCATTGTGCATACCCAAGAGTTTTTTATATATATAAATAGCCAGCTCGTATAGGGGGAAAGTCAGAAAAGCATAGATGGAACTCAGGCTTGCTAGAGCAGTTAAAAAGAATGAAAAGGGCTGTTTTTGTTATGTCCATAGCAAAAGGAAGAACAAGGAAATGGTGGTGCCACTGCAAGGAGAAGATGGGAAGTGCTAACAAGGGACAGAGACAAGACCTTTTGGTCTTGTCCCAAAAGGAGAACAGTGCTCAGCCTGAGGAAAATGGAGCAGATGATGCAGTAGGGAAAATACAGCATAGAACAGGTAAAGAGGTAGTTCAGGAATACCTGGCCAGTGTAAATGAGTTCAAGTCTCCAGGGCCAGATGAACTTCATCCAAGGCTATTAAAAGAACTGACAGAAAAAATCTCAGAACCACTGTCAATAATCTTTGAGAATTCTTGGAGAGGTCCCAGCAGACTGGAAGAAGGCAAATGTTCTCCCCATCTTTAAAGTGGTGGTGGTGGGGAGAAAACCCAAATAATTACTGCCAAGTCAGCCTGACATCAATACTAGGAAAGATTCTAGAGCAGACCATTAAATAGACAGTCTGTAAGCGCTTAAAAAGGAATGCTGTGATCACTAAAAGTCAATATGGATTTCTCAAAAACAAGTCATGCCAGACTAATCTTCACTTTTTTTTTATAGAGTTACAAACTTGGTAGATGGAGGGAATGCTGTAGTGTATCTTGATTTCAGTAAGGCCTTTGACAAACTCCCCCATGATATCTTTGTAAAAAAATAAGTAACATGTGGGCTAGACAATGCAAGTGTTAGGTGGCGTTGCAAATGGTTGACTGGCAGAACCCAAAGGGTTGTCACCAATGGCTCCTTTTCATCCTGGCGAGAAGTGGCTAGTGGGCTACCACAAGGTTCTGTCCTGGGCTCAGTTCTACTCAAGATCTTTATCAAAGACTTGAATAAGGGAATACAGGGCATTCTTATTGTGTTTGCAGATTACACCAAATTAGGAGGGGTAGCTAATAATACCCCAGAGGCTAGAATCAGAATTAAAAATGGCTATAACAGATTAGAAACTGGGCCAAAACTAACAAAATGAATTTCAGCAGGGAGAAATGTAGGATACTAGACTTGGGCAATAAAAATGAAATGCACAGATATAGGATGGGTGACACTTGGCTTGATGGCAGTACATGCAGAAGGGATCTAGGAGTCTTAGTGGACCACAAGCTGAACATGAGTCAGTAGTGTGATGCGACAGCTAAAAAAGCCAATGCAATTCTAGGCTGCATCAATAGGAGTATAGTGTCTAGATCAAGGGAAGCAATAATACCATTCTATTCTGCTTTAGTCAGACCTCATGTGGAATACTGTGCCCAGTTCTGGGCACCACAATTCTAGAAGGATATGGACAAGCTGGAACATGTCCAGAGGAGGGCGACCAAAATGTTGGGAGGTCTGGAAGCCATGCCCTGTGAGGACCAGCTTGGGGAGCTGGGTATGTTTAGCCTGGAGAAGAGAAGGTTAAGAGGGAAGATGATAGCCATGTTTAAATATTTGAAGGGATGTCATACTGAGGATGGAGCAAGCTTGTTTTCTGCTGCCCCAGAGACAAGGACACAGAGCAATAGATTCAAACTACAGGAAAAGAGATTCCACCTAAACATTAGGAAGAATTTCCTGACAGTAAGAGCTGTTTGGCAGTGGAATGCACTGCCTCAGAGTGTGGTACAATCTCCTTCTTTGGAGATTTTTAAACAGAGGCTGGATGGCCATCTGTCAGGATTGCTTTGATTGTGTATTCCTGCATGGCAGGGGGTTGGACTGGATGGCCCTTGTGGTCTCTTCCAACTCTATGATTCTATGATAGCAATGTTTAAATATTTGAAGGGATGTCATACTGAGGATTGAACAAACTTGTTTTCTGCTGCTCCAGAGACTAGGACACGGAACAATGGACACAAGCTGCAGGGAAAGAGATTCTGCCTAAACATTAGGAAGAACTTCTTGACAGTAAGAGCTGTTTGGCAGTGGAATGTACTTCCTGGGTGTGTGGTGGAGTTCCTTTCTTTGGGGGTTTTTAAACAGAGGCTGGATGGCCATCTGTTGGGAATGATTTGATTGTGTATTCCTGCATGGCAGGAAGTTTGACTAAATGGCCCTTGGGGTGTCTTCCAACTCTATGATTCTATGTTTCCACCAACCATACCTGTGCAGGTGGTCTCCTCCTGTGGCTCTCAGGGTCTGTGCAGACCCATGTGGGGAGATACAGTCTGTCAGATAGCCTGATCTAAGGTGTCATCCTGGTGGCTGTAAGGTGAAGGTGGCTGGATAGGACTCCTGCACCCCTTTTATCTGGACCTTCTTTCGGCCACTTCAGTAGCCACTGCTGACTGTATTGAACTTCTGGTGAAATTTAGTGCCTCCTGAGTTGCTTTTGCAGGAGGCATGGTGAGCATGCAACTTGTTTGAAAGGGAGTCTGGGGCCCAGCAGGCTCTTGGAATCATGCTTCTATTTTAAAACATGTTGCATACTCTCTGTGTGCTTAGTTTTCAAAGGAAATTCCTCACTTTTTGTTCCACTGCCACACCACTAAATTGAGCGATGTGGTAGCCATGGTTGCAGAGTGCTGCCTGGGGGAAAGTGTTCATACAGAGAATCTACCCCAAGCCATTGTGTACCTTGGCTCTAAGAGAGTAAAATGTGAGGAAAGATTTTATTCTTTTAATTTGAAACAGTTATCTGTCACCCAGCACTCCACTCAAGGTGATGCACAGATAAAAGCATTTCACACATTTTAATTTTTTTAAAAAATAACTAAAACCATTCCTTTTTTAAAAAATTGAAAGACACAGAGTTGAAACAACTAGAGCAGCCACCCTTGGTTTGAAGAACTGATGTCTCTATCACTTGCCCATCTGTATCTTGAACTCTTCTAAGGATGGCAATTCCATACCACGAACAACAACCATTTCCCAGGCCCCGCCCCAGGTTTTTCCTCTCTCTTATTCCCTTTTTCTTCCTCCTCCTCATTCCATGTCTTGAATCCTTACTGCCCTTGCAGGTCAAAAATCTCTCTGTGGAAGTTGACTCTGATTTTGCACTGGCAGAGAAGGCTCCGTTGAACACCTGGCCAAGTCCCCAGTGGAGGGAGGTAATACATGACGGGGACAGAAGTGCCTCCTTGCAGGGTAAGGGTTAACGCAGTGAGGTAGTGTTTGTTTCCTAGCTGTACTTATTATATCCATCTCTCTTCATAGCTTTTTATCTAAATGTTATCCTTGCAGCAACAAACTCTTCAGGGGGACAGGGAGAGTGAATACTGTAGTCAAAGGCACCCTGGTGGGTTTCATGGCTCAGTGAGAAGTGGAACCTGGGTTTCCCATTTCTTAGTTCAATACCCTAACCGCTACACCTTACAGTCTTACAAGGATTTTCTGTCAATCTTGCTGGGGTGTAAATCCTACCATCTTCAGGGGGTACAATTCTACTTTCTAGGAATGTTATTTTGGGATTTTAATTTTAGTATCTGAGAGAAAGATATGAGACAGTCTTCTGGCTTCATCTCTCACTCAGGGGCTGAAATGCTGCTGGCAACAAGTACTCAGTCATCTCTTCTTCGTTGTGATGGAGAGGAAGCAGAGCAGGTAACATAAAGGATCACTAGGAAGGCACCAGCGGAAGAGCCTGGGTGACTCTGTCCCCTGCTGATATCTTGGGGACGGGGGAGTTGAGTGAGAGCATTGTTTCTGTTCATGTTTGATTATAAAAATGATAAGAAATACAAATACTTTTCTTCATAGAAAAATGCAATTTCTTATATAAAATGGCAAAATCAAGGTTTGCTTTTTGGTATTGGGTTGGGTATTTTTAAAAACATTTTTGAAGTCTGGTTGGTTTGGTCTTTGGATATAGAGTGCTGAAGGTATCTCTGTTTTGGATCCCTTTTACATTTATTCTATTCCTCCACAATTAGAGTTACAGCCATTTTTCTATATATTTTTCTTGAATACAAGAAAGAGTGCCACTCATAGATGTTCTCTTCCATTCTTCCTTGGCCTGAACAAATCTCCCCTTCTGTTTGCTTCTGACAAAGGGAAAGACTTAGGAAGGGGCCCTACTGGGACAGACCACAGAGCTAAGGCTCTTCTCATCCAGCGTCCTAGTTCCTGCAGTGGCCAGTTGGGTATCTACAAGCTCTTTCCCGCTGTTGTTTCCCACGGCTGGTATTTAGGGGGATGCTGCCTCCATGCCTGGAGCTGGCAAGTTGCCACAACTGCTGGGAGCCATTGTCCTCCACTTGGAAGGCTGTGGAGCCATTGCAGGGTTAAATCTTTTAAATCTGTAGCAAAAGACCACCCACGATAAATAGCCTTCTGGATTTTGGTATGAAATAATCTTGATGTCAGCTGTGATCAGGAAATGCTTTCTTTTTCTTTTTCATCCAGGATCCCGTGACCTTTGAGGAGGTGGCTGTGTCTTTCTCTGAGGAGGAGTGGTCCCTGCTGGATCCTGATCAGAAAGCTCTGCATAGGGAGGTCATGAAGGAGATGTGTGGGATCATGGCTTCTCTTGGTGAGGCTTCTTCTTTCCCTGGTGCTGGGGAGTTCCTTTTTACACACTCAATAACAACAACAATAACCAGAGTATTAACAGGATGGAGGAATGGCAGTTACAGTGGTATGAAAGAACTGTAATTGTATAGTATGCTAGAGAGCTTAGTGTGATGGGAGGCCAGGGACCTGTTTGGATCCAGAAATTTTCACGTTTCTCCTACCTGCCTTAGCTGGCTGGGCCAATGAAGAGACAAGATGGGAGAAATAGTTCCTCAACATCTGGAGGACCAAAGTTAGGCTGTTTTTTAGGGCAGCGCTACTCTGTAGCATTCCAGAACCTGGCGACTTCTCGTTAGTTTCCAGGAAAAAAGAGAATACCGTATATTCTTGCATACAAGACTACTTTTTAACACTTGAAAATCTCCTCAAAAGTGGGGGCGTGGTCTTATACCCCAGTAGACCTTTTCCCCTGCTGTGAGAATGATTGAAGTGTAAAATGGCCTGGGCAGTTTTCCCAGCAGATCCTTCCTCCTGCTGTGAGAATGACTGCTTTGCATTTAAAGAGTTAAATGGCCCTCTATTTAGCTCAGGAGAGTCAAAATGATGTTTCTTTTCAGGGCAAGTTAGCCTAAAATTAGAATTTCTGGATTCAACTTCTCATTTTGCATCAAGTTTTGTCTTTGGTGAAATTCTCTTGTCTGCCAATGTGGCTCTAAAACCATTAATGTGCTCATTCATTAATGTGCTCATTCAAAAATTTGGGATTTGATAGCTTCATATTAACCAACTTACAGTATTAATGCAACCTTACTTTCCAAAGATTGAACACCACAGAGATTTTTCAAAGTATCCCATGCTTTTTTAGCTGTTCTCAGTCCTTTAATTTCACAGACTATTCTATCATCTACAGCCACTGAGCTGGCTGGCGGGTGGGGAACAGGCTTTCCAACCAGCTGGCTGGCTGGCTGGCTGGCTGGGGGGGGGGGGCAAACTCTATATTTTAGCTTAAAAATTGGGGGGTCGTCTTATGCGCCCAGTCGTCTTATACGCCGGAATATACGGTAGTTATATCCTATGGGTAGAAAGGAGGTACTGGTCCCTGATGCACTTGAGGTCAAAAATTATTGGTTCCCCCACATCTTATAATCTAAGATGTGCTGCTTTAGGAGACTACCTGGTGATGGAAAAGAGAGCTAAGGCAGAAAGATAGCTCTCCTTATTTTAGTGTGAAGAACTAGAAATAGTTGGTGAGTGGGTACAGAATAGTTAATTTTCTATTTCAGAATCTACTGAACTGGTTCAGTGTTCAATTAGCATTTCTGCTTCTGCTGTTGTGAGGCATCAGGAATCTGATGAATGTTGTTTTTTCCTTGAAGCCAAAACTTTCCTTTGCCCCAGTCCCTAAATGACCCCATCCCCATGATCACAAGGCACGTACAGCAGCAGAAGCAGCAGGAGCATGGGCATTTGTACATACAGTACAAGTGAAACCAAGCATGCAAAGGGACCCATGCTTCTAAATGTTGCAAGACTCACAACTGGTTGATCTACACTCCAACAACCTTCTGCTATAAAACAGACAGTCAGAGCCAGTGGAAAAGGGCGAGACAGAAAAAATAGCTTGAGCTCTGCATCCCACCGTTAACAGGCAGTAGGTACCAATCTCTTTCTCAATCTAAAGTTCTCTCAGGGTTGCCATATTCTAGTTCTTCATATCCAGGCAGCCACGTATGAGCTTAGAAGAATTCTTTGTCTCTAGTGCAGAAGCTAATGAACAACAGTCACCAGTCATGCTTACAAAACAGTATGACCTCATCTGTTCTACTGTTGAAATGCCTGGTTTAAGTAACCTGGTTGTAGTTCATCTAAAGCTGGCTGAAGGTATTTGGACAGAACCTGAAGACTTCCTGTTCTTGAGGTGCTGTCTTCCTTCTGAGTACCTCAGTGTTTTTCATTTTTTAAAATGACTGATTTTTAAAATCAAGTCAAGATGCACACCCTTGGGGATCAATCCCCTTTGTGTTGTTTGTGGCTTCTAGCTTAATTGGCCCTTACTTTTGCTCTCCTGCTGGCTTTTCCATTTCTCTCTGTTCTCTGTCTTCTCTCATCCAAACTCTTTTTCTTCCTTGTTGGTCTCTGTCTCCTTCCTCCTGTCCTCTGCACTCATTTTGTCTTCCCCGCCATCAAGCATCAAGAGCGCCCCCCCCCCCTCAAACTGCCAACTATTAGTTCACTGTCCTCTCTTGGCTACGATCTGTGAAGCAGTGATCTCTAAAGCAGTGACCAAAGGAACTGGGACCCCTATTAGAGTAAATTAAAGCAGTATTATATATTATAATAATGAAACAAGGAAAAAAGAATGAGCAATAATGCAGTGAAATATGTGCGAACAAATCAGTATGAAATGAATAAGCAATACATACTTTATCTACCAAAATTTTTATTAACTGGAATGGGGAGAGAGGAAAAAATTGACATAATTTGTGGTAAAGCAAATCCTTAGCCACAAGAAATGAAAGAAACCAAACACTTGCCCAGTAAAAAAAGGTGTGATTCTCCTGCTTTGGTGTCTCTGTGGATGGTCTGAAGGTTCTTTGCCATTTTGTCACCTAGTTTTCCAAGGTTGCAAACAGAAGTGTTGTCTAACAGGCAAAACAATATCAGTATTCCCCTTAAGCTTTGGGCTTTGGGGAAATTTATATTAGAGAAGAATAAGCATGTGGCTTTATCATTCTATTTATATGTTTATTACATAGAACAGTTAGTTTGTGCAGTTAACTCCTTGTTGAGGTTAATCATAAGACATATAGACATTTTCCATCTAGGTACATTCTCTTTCAAAGACATGACATAGTCTGAGTGTATATCTCCATATAAGGGACATTTCTGATACATACAATGCACATGGTACTTATAGTACCTTTCAGTGATAAATAACATGGTACACAATATTTGTAGCATGTGAGGCAACATACATCTCGTTTTTCATTTGTTTAGGAATTCCATTCTCCTATGCAGGATTAACATGTCTTTCAGCATTTTCAGCACGTTACATTAATTCAGCATAGTTATAATCGCTCTTCAGAGCATGTTACTAACTCTCGGCAAAGTAGTATTTGAATCAGATTGTTGTAAATTCAGAATGCTCTCACTTATAGTATAGGTTGCAGTTAGCACAGAGAAATGCATCATTGTTTTTGGCTCAGTCCACGACTGGCCTCAGTTGCTGCAGTCAAGTCAGTTATGATAACATATGGAAAAATCTTGTGGTCCAGGCCTTTCCAACATTGCTGAACAATTTTATGTTACACAAAAATGAAAATTTAGCTTTGTCATTCCATTTATATATTTATTATGTAGAACAATCAGTTAGAAATCTGAGAAAACCTTTCAAGTGATGAGGCTGTACTTAATATGTTCCCCTGCAAAGCTTATTAGGTTCTTGGAAAAATCCACACAAGCACCTTACCCTTTTGTGGCTTACACCTCCCTGTTCTCCCCATCCCTAAATGTCCACTGCCAAATCCTGAGCTCATTTCTGATGTGGAGCGGAGGGCAGAGCTGCAGGTCCTAGATTTGCAGAACTTAGATACCACCCTGGATGGCTCTTTAGGGTACAGCAGGACCCCCAAACCCTCCTGGATTTTGCATGAAAGAACTCTCATCACTCAGTCAGTCATCTTAAGCTTTGGGAGTTCCTTTGACAGCAGGACTGGTCAGCCTTCCAAGGTTTGCCATACCATTACATAACACAGAACAACCACTTTGTTGGTTTGGTGGTGACTGAGAGCAAAATCACTTTCTGCTCTTTCAACCCTTTCAAATTATACATAACCGGAACCCATTAGATAGACGTGTGGTTGAAAAGAGCAGACGTGTGGTTGAAAGTAGGCCCTCAGTATCTGCTGGGGTTTGGTTCCAGCACCCCTCGTCATGGATACTAAATCCATGGATGCACAAGTCCCATTATATGCAATCACATAGTTAAATGGCATCCCTCATATAAAATGGCAAACAATAAGGTTTGCTTTTTGGAATTTTTAAAATTTTATTTTTGAGCTGTGGTTGGTTGATTCCATCATGGATGCGGAGGGCCAACTGTAATTTAAAAGAGTTGACAGAGCAGATTGACAAAAAGTGGACCATTGAAAAGCAGGAGATGCCTGTATTTAGGCATACTAACTGTTTTTGCTGACCTGTAGTGACTGTTATTAATTAATGAAGTATGTTTGTTGTACCCTTCCATCTCCATCACCACCAGGTATCCATGGTTCTCTAGGCAGTAAAAATACAGTCTCTTTTGCTATAATGCATGTTTTTACAGTGCAAATTGGCAATAACACAGTTACATAATAGAGGAATACTGTTTGCAGAACATGAACTTCTTAATTGGCTATAGTGCATTCCATCTTGAGCATTCAAAATTAGGCCTGATTGCATCTCAGCTATTAAGCAGCAACCCTGCCTCTCCTCATCTTAGCCATTCAGTTCATTGGTTGTGTGGGTTTGAAAAGTGAGGGACTCAAGAGAATTGGGCAGAAGGAGGAGGAGGGGGCATTTGAAAGCCAGGGTTGAGATTTTAATTCGGGATGGGAATGAGGTAGATGGAACGTCAGTGTGGGAACATTTGCAAGTAATGGATGAGATTTTTAAGTGAGTACAGGAGTGAGTGAGGTGGGAGAATTTGAGGGGTGAGATTTTAAGTTGCGACTGAAGTGAGGTAGATGGAAACCAGAGATGAGATGTTAAGCCAGTGCAAGAGTGAGTGACATGTATGGAAGGTGAGGGGGCAGCATTTGTGAGAGATTACATTTTAGTCTTCAAATAGCATGGAGGCTAAAAACCCTTCCCCTGGAGTCTGAAAGCTCTGTGAATAGAAAGAAGGGATATGGTATCACCCCCTCCTCCCGCAACCCAAGATTGTTTTCTCTCCAGAATCCTTTTCATGTAGTCCCTTCCCCACTCCCTGAGATTTCTTTTGTCTCACACTTGGGAATCTATCTTATTTCTTGTTCTTCTTCCCAACAGATATCCAGAGTCAAAGAAATGTGTGTGACCAGTATGGGAAGTGTTTTAGGGACAAATTGGATCTTACTGAACATGACCAGTCTCACACAGGAGAGGAAAGTTGTGTGAGAGAAAAGCCCTACACATGTGCTATTTGTGGTGAATGTTTTGCCCAACAAGTGGGACTTTTGCTTCACGAGAGGGCACACCCTGGAAAGAAAGGCTTTAGATATGAAGTTTCTGGAAAACAGAATTCACACCATCTGAGTCATCAAAGAGTCCACGCTGGAGAGAAACCATACAAATGCCAAGAGTGTGGCAAATGTTTGGCCTCTAGGGTTTCTCTAGTGAATCACCAGCGTCTCCACACAGGAGAGAAACCATACACATGCCAGGTGTGTGAGAAATGTTTTTGTTCAAGTTCACACCTTATCAGTCATTTGAGACTACACACAGGAGAGAAACCATACAAATGCCAGGAGTGTGAAAAATGTTTTACTGTAAATTCAGCCCTTGTGGTCCACCAGAGGGTCCACACAGGAGAGAAACCATACAAATGCCTGGAGTGTGGAAAATGTTTTCGTCGCAGTTCTCACCTTGTCAGTCATCTGAGACTACACACTGGAGAGAAACCATACAAATGCCAGGAGTGTGGAAAATGTTTTACTGTAAATTCAGCCCTTGTGGGCCACCAGAGAGTCCACACTGGAGAAAAACCATATAAATGCCTTGATTGTGGGAAATATTTTACAGAGAATTCAGCCCTTGTGGTCCACCAGAGAGTACACACAGGAGAAAAACCATACAAATGTCAGGAATGTGGGAAAGGTTTTACGCAAAATGCAAAGCTTTTGATCCACCAGAGAGTCCACACTGGAGAGAAACCATACAAATGCCAGGAATGTGGAAAAAGTTTTCGTTGCAAATCACGCCTTGTCAGTCATCTGAGACTTCACACAGATGAGAAACCATGCAAATGCCAGGAGTGTGGGAAATGTTTTACTGAATATTCAACCCTTGTGGTCCACCAGAGAGTCCACACTGGAGAGAAACCATACAAATGCCAGGAATGTGGGAGATCCTTTTCTCAGAGTTCAAATCTTCTTAACCACCAGAGAGTTCACACAAGAGAGAAGCCATATAAATGTGAGAAATGTGGTAAATATTTCGCTCACAAATCAGCTCTTGTGAAGCATGAAAGAATCCACACTGGAGAGAAACCATACAAATGTCAGGAGTGTGAGAAGTGTTTTACTTCCTCTTCAAGCCTTCTTAGTCACAAGAGAGTCCACTCAGTAGAGAAACCATACACATGTCAAGAGTGTGGTAAAAGTTTTAATTGTCGTTCTTCCCTTTGTAGGCATCTGAAACGCCACAAAAGAATGTCCATTCAGGAGAGAAAGTACAGTTGGCCCTCCACATTACCGGGGGTTAGGGTTGCAGGGCCCCCATGAAAGTGAAAAATGCAAATACTTGCAGTACAGTGGAGGTGGAGGTGGAACTCCCTGGAAGGGCTACTCAGGCTTGTGAAGCAGGCAGCTGGAGGCAGGGGAGTATAAAGAATGTGGGCCTGGCAGGTAGGTCCTTCAGCCACCAACCTGCTTCTGGAAGCCCCATGAAGGCCCTGCTTCTGGAAGCTAAGTGCTCAGGGAAGGCAGAGGAGAAAGGAGTTTCCCAAACTCCACAAAGAAGCAGGTTTTGGGGGCTCTGTGCAACAGAGGTTTCTGCTGCTCTGCCTTCTCCCAGCGCCATGCTGAAGTGCTAAGTGCCAGTGGAAGGCAGAGAGCAGAAAATTCCTTTGCAAAGAGTTTCCCAAACCCTGCAAAGAGAAAGGCTTCGGGGGCTTTTTGCAATGGAGGTTTCTGCTGCTCTTCAGGCCAGCAGCTTGCACAGGGGGAATGGGGTGTGGAGGTCTTTCAGCTGGGAAAGGTTTTGCAAATGAAGCTCGGGGATCCTGGTTGCAAGGAAGAAACCGAGTGAGTGGCTGGAGGCTTTGGCAGGGTAAAAGAAAGAGGAAACTGAGGAATGGGGTTGGGAGGTCTTTCAGGTGGGAAGGTGTAGCAAATGAAGCCTGGGGGTCCTGGTTGCATGGAAGAAATCAGAATGAGTGGCTGCAGGCTTTGGCAGGACAGGAAGTAGTGGGGAGAAGAAGGAACAGAAGGGGCAGAGTGAGGAGGTTGGGCTACTTAAGCAGCAGCTACAAAGTCATGAATAATCAAATCAATTAAAATGAAACCCACGTATGTGGCGGGCTGACTATACATGAATGCTAGGATTGTGGGAGATACTCTGTTTTCCTACTCTGGATTGAGCTTCTGCCAAAGCTTTGGTTATCTCCTCTCACCCTCAAATAAGCAGGACTATTTAAATAATAAAACAACCTCTTCCTCATGTGGAGGAGTAAGCTGTTCTGATCCAATATGTAGGGATTCAATTGGCTGCAGTTGGTCTACTGTAACCAAATTTAAATTCTCTTTACATTTTGTGGAAGGGGCAGGGTGGCTGCTATTTTTTTTAATTTGCAGCTCCTGCCCTCCCTCAGATGAGCTCCTCTTGGCAGTGGAAGCTTAGGACAGCCTGTCTGTTTCTGTGGACTTAGCAAATGTGCTCTGAAGGGTGGGAGGTTCATGAGACGAGAAGTGCATTGCCCACTCGTGGAGCAGGTCAAGCTCCCCCCATCCTTTTCTGTAACTAATAAATAGCAAAAGATCAAGCCTCTTGGAACTGTTGTTAATATTCCTACACTTCTGCTACTTAAAAGATTTTGAGCAGTAGTTCTGTGTTGACCTGTTTTCTCAGACTATATTTTGACCTGCAATTGTGTAAGTTCTGGTGTGGCCAGGCATAGGTCCGAATGGTTTCGAGACAGATAGAGGAGAACAAGTTTGAAGCACAAACCTTCTGTCTTGAGGAGCTTGGTGAAAGAGCAGAAAATGCCAGTTTTCTAAATATTCATTCTATCAGTTGAGAATTATCATAGCATCAAATCTGTCGAATCGCCCTACCCAGACATGATTGGGAAGCAGAGAGCAGAATCTCCTGTGCCTGACAACAGAAAAGTCTTGAAAAAGGACCCATTTCAAATCATGGCACAGCTCTTGTAGATAAGAGAGCTTTTTGAATGCCTTCCATAGTCACTAATAGACAATCTGCTAGTGGCAAATTGATGTCTATGATAAATGGAGAACTCTAAAGATGCCAGATTATGATACACCAATGTTGTTTTGTTTTATATTTGTATTCCTTCTTTATGCTATTTTGTAGTTTTGTGCTATATTGTAAAATAAAGTTCTATCCCTTCCCCCCACCACAAAAAAGCCCAAACAGAAAAGTTCTTAGAGCAGTGGTGGCTTTGGCAGTATTGGCATTTCCTGACTTTCAAGCGATCCCTTTGCTCAGATATAGATCAGTATAATAAGACAAGCACCTGTGTGCGATGCCAGAGTTTCCTAGGTGTCTGTGGTTCCACTGGGACTCCTTCCTCTCTCCCTCCTTGCAAGTTGGGTAAATCACAGCCGTGCTTGAGCTCTTCCTCCCTCTGAAACGTTCTCTTAGTCAAGACTAAGAGAACCTGAATATGTTTTCAGAATGTACACTTAAATGCTACTTACAAACTTTTCTATATCTTGAATGCTGCCTGTTTGCCTTGTGTTTAACTGAAGTTAGTCTCCAGGTGCATCCAAACGGATTGAAAAGTCCCAGATTTTGTTCCTGTCCAATTTAAAATGAGTCAAAATAAACAGACCAGGGGGAGCTGGTATAAAAAGTCTCTGATTGTACCAGGAGCTGACAGAAAATATTCCTGGAGAACTAATCATGTTTGGATCTCCACAAAAGAAAGAAAAGAAAGAACAAGAAAATTTGGGACTTTTTGGTATTTTTAATCAGTCTGGCTGTATCTTCGGGGGGAAATGCAAGAGATTGGGCACATTTCTCTTCAAACTGCTAATGGAGACTGCCTCTTAACTGGGTTAGTTTCCCTCCTTCCTAAAAGGGGTCTAACACCCCAGGGCATGACCCCTGCACTTACAAGAGGTTTTTTTTAATTTAGTTCAGGTGGGGTGGGTAATTATACTCAGTAAACATGAGGAAACTTGCTTTAAAACTCCCACTCAATATTAAAGCATGCTGAATTTAAAATTAGAAAGAGTAAAATTAAACATAAGCTGTGGCTTGTATTGCAGTCTTCAAAATGTCATGTTTACCAAAACATCTGTTTTAAGCCCTTCCAAATTGGTTATCAGATTCCTTAGCTTAAATTATGGTAGAATCTTTTCATGAATTATATTAACAAAGAGGAAAAAAATCTAAGATGTATAAAATAATTTACTTCAAGCCACCAAAGGAAGAGGCATGGGTGCTTCAAACCTCAAAAGATAAAATGACAGTTTACTTGAGACTCTCTCTCTCTGGCTTTTCTTCGCAAACGAAGATTCAGGAAGGACTCATCCCGCGCTTTCTGCAAGCGCGCTGATGACTAAAAAGGCCAATCCGAGATAAACAAGTCCGGTTGCAAAAAGCACAGCAGAAGGTCTCCTTGGGTGATGTTTTTGGGTTGTGATTCTTTCTGCGTTGTCGGTTCTCTTCAAGACTTGTTCGTCGTGAGTTCTCAAATAAGGCTGCAGCATTGTGGATAGTGCGTCTCCATGCCTCCCGATGTGAGGCCAGGGCGGACCACTGTTGGTGATCAATTTGGCCAAGCCTGAGATGTTGTTTCAGGGAGTCTTTGTATCGCTTTTTTGGAGCGCCCCTCTTACGCTGACCCGTGGCGAGTTCACCGTAGAGTAGTATTTTTGGGAGGCGATGGTCCTCCATCCTAGAAACGTGCCCTGCCCAGCGCAGCTGTGTTCTCAATATCATGGCCTCAATGCTGGTGATCCCTGCTTGCTCAAGGACAGCAACATTCGTCACATAGTCAGTCCAGTGTATATTTAGGATTGTGCGTAGACAGCGCTGATGAAAGCGCTCGAGGAGTCGTAGGTGGTGGCGATAGGTGACCCATGTTTCAGATCCATAGAGGAGGATAGACAGTACGATGGCTCTATACACACTGATTTTTGTGCTTTGCCTCAGGTGTTTATTGCTCCAGACTCTTTTGTGAAGTCTTCCAAATGCACTATATGCCTTTGCTAATCTGTGATCGATCTCTTTGTCAATCTTGGCATCTGAGGAGATGATGCTTCCCAGGTAGGTGAACTGCTGAACGGACTTGAGCACAGATTTGCCGACGGCAATGTGGGGATGGTGGTGTTCGTCCTGTGGTGCAGGCTGGTAAAGAACTTCTGTTTTCTTCAGGTTGACTTCTAGCCCAAACAGCTCTGCAGCTGTTGCAAAGCAGGATGTTAGGCGCTGCAGAGCTCCTTCTGTGTGGGCAACAAGGGCAGCATCATCGGCGAAGAGCAGCTCACGGACTAGATAGTTTAGAGTCTTAGTGTGAGCCCTCAGACGGCTTAAGTTAAACAAGCTACCATCAGTACGGTAGCGTATATAGATGCCGTCGTCTTCTTCAAGCTCTGCCATAGCCCTTTGGAGCATCATGCTAAAGAAGATTGTAAATAAAGTTGGTGCAAGAACACAACCTTGCTTCACTCCATTAGTTATTAGAAAGGGCTCTGAAAGAGCATCGCCATATCTGACTTGACCACGCTGTCCCTCGTGTAGCAAGATAATCATTTTAAGGAATTTGGGGGGGCATCCTAGTCTTTCCAGGATCTGCCACAGACCTTTTCTACTTACAGTGTCAAAGGCTTTGGTGAGGTCGACAAAAGTTACATAGAGACCCTTGTTCTGCTCCCTACATTTTTCTTGCAGTTGCCTAAGGGCAAATACCATGTCTGTAGTACTTCTATTGGCTCTGAAGCCACATTGGCTTTCAGGGAGAAGTTCTTCTGCAATAGCAGGA
This sequence comes from Gambelia wislizenii, assembly GCA_030847615.1. Classification (NCBI taxonomy): domain Eukaryota; kingdom Metazoa; phylum Chordata; class Lepidosauria; order Squamata; family Crotaphytidae; genus Gambelia; species Gambelia wislizenii. The sequence goes on from JAUMIR010000002.1 coordinate 26,941,271, forward strand.
ACTAACCTGTTCAGGAGTATCCTTGCAAGGATTTTTCCAGCAATAGAGAGCAGTGTTATGCCTCGATAGTTTGAGCAGTCGGATTTTGCTCCTTTTTTCTTGTACAGGGTGATGATGACTGCATCTCGGAGGTCTGATGGCAGTTCCCCTTTTTCCCAGCAATTCACAAGGAATTCGTGGAATTTTTCGTGGAGTGCATGACCTCCGTGTTTCCAAACTTCAGGTGGGATTCCATCAATCCCAGCTGCCTTGCCGTTTTTCATCTGCTGTATGGCCTTAAAGGTCTCTTCCAAAGTGGGAGCTATGTCCAATTCATTTTTCATTGGTTTTTGTATCATATCTTGGATAGCTGAGGCTTGGACTACTCGGTTGGCGCTAAAGAGACTTTGAAAATGTTCAGCCCAACGATTTAGGATGGAGGCTTTATCAGTAATTAATGTTTGACCATCTGTACTGTATAAGGAGCTTTGGACCTGATAAGTAGGTCCAAACACTGCTTTAAGAGCTTCATAAAATCCTCTATGATCACCCAGATCTGCACAGCGTTGTGTCTTTTCTGCTATACTGATCCACCACTTGTTCTGCATGTCTCGGAGTTTTTGTTGTAGTTTGCTACATGTGAGGCGGAAAGCTGCTTTTCTTACATGACAGGTTGGCTGGGCGAGGTATGCCTGGTGAGCAGCTCTCTTCCTTGCCAACAGTTCCTGGATCTCTTGGTTGTTTTCATCAAACCAGTCTTGATTTTTCTTGTGGGAGAAGCCAAGGGATTCTTCTGCAGACTGGAGGATACTGTTTTTGATATGTTGCCAAAGCACTGTAGGAGAAGGATCTGTAGGGTGGTCTTCAAGTTTCGTTTGTAGATTTGCCTGGAAGTTGTCTCTCATGGTAGCTTGTTGAAGATTGTTGACTTGGAGTCTCTTCTTTAAGATGCCACCCCTCTTAGGTTTGAACTTAAGATGAAGATTTAGTTTACATCTGACAAGGCGATGATCTGTTTGGCATTCTGCACTGGGCATCACTCGGGTATGACGGACATCACGAATGTCTCTCTGACGGACTAGAACGTAGTCAATGAGGTGCCAATGTTTGGATCGGGGATGCATCCAGGTTGTCTTCAAGCTATCTTTCTGCTGAAAGATTGTGTTTGTAATAGTCAGCTGTTGTTCTGCACAGAACTCTAGCAGGAGGCGTCCGTTATCATTGCAATTTCCAACACCATGCTTGCCTAAGACACCTTTCCAGGCTTCGGAGTTCTTTCCTACTCTGGCGTTGAAGTCACCAAGGATAATAATTTTATCTTCTACAGGGACTTTTTGTATGAGTTGGCGTAGGTCTGTGTAGAATTTGTCTTTCTCTACAGGGTCAGCTTGCATAGTTGGGGCATATATACTAAAGAGAACAACATGTGGGAGGCGTAAGGAAATAATGCGATCAGAGTGTCCTGTTGGCAAGGTTTCGAGTTTGGAGGCAATGGAGTTTTTAATCATAAAGCCTACTCCTGACAGATGTTTTTCGGTTTTGGGTTTGCCAGACCAGTAAAGTGTGTAGCCGGCGCCATGTTCTTTAAGGCTGCCTTCCTCATGGAAGCGAACTTCGCTAAGAGCAGCGATGTCAATATTAAGCCGTGATAGTTCAAGGGCTATTAGGGCAGAACGACGCTCAGGCCGTCCACTATCTTCAGAGTCTTGCATGGTTCTGATGTTCCAGCATGCAAGTGTCAGTTTATTTACACCTTTGGAGGCCGGTGTGTGCCTTTGTTTCTTTGCCTTGGTTTGACCGCATCAGAAGATTCCCGTTGGCCGCGGCTAGCCAACCAGGTAGTTGGGGATGAGCTTTCTTTAGGCCACCTTTTCTAGGCCCCTCTCCATGTGGAGCAAGCAGTGCTCTCCTTAAAAAAGGCTGCTTGGTCGTTCAGAATGCTGCCGAACAAGACTGTCATCTCCCGGGTCAGGCTTGAGCGACCAATGTCCTGAACCGCCTGCATGCAGGGTTGGGGCTGCGGCTTCCAGTGCATCTTTACACCTGCCGGTTTCGTCCCTCGCCAGTCGCTACAGGGCTTTTTTGGAAATGGATTTGTCCTTCGAGCCTGTGCAATGGATTTTTCTGGTGGAGCGCAGCATGCACAGAACTGGCCTCACCCTTTAAACCAGAGATTCATCTGCCGTGGCCTTGCAAGCATGGACGTGGCAGTGAGGTCCTCGGGCCGTAGGTTTGATTAGAGTTTCCTTCTCTTAGATGGTTGACCTTACAGGGTTGGACGAGCACCATCTGCCCGGGTTTGGGATTGGAGTTTTCCTTCTCCTAGGACGGTTGCCACAAGGCTGGAGAGCCCATCCTGCCCTTTGACGCTCTTTGTCAGACCCTTCGGTTTTGACCTGTCTGGCATGGGAGACCCTACCAGTGGCTATTATGCCACCGCCAGCATAGCTCAAAACATCATTAGGGTACGCAAGCCTCTCTCCCACGACAAGGGGGCGTCAATGGAGAGGCCTTGAGACTACTGGCCAGAGTAATTCAAGACATACTAAAATTGTACTGGGTTGTGATTTGATACATAATTAGAGATGCATTATAGAGAAATTAACTTTCTAAATCAGCAAAAACATCCTAGATGAGGTGAGTAACCCATTTCTTTACAATATCAATCAAATATAGAAAAATTGGCCAAAAGTTTAATTCCTATTCCTTCCCCAGTGTCTCCCTTTATATTGCATTTGTTCTTCACAAATCCAGACAAGCAAAACCAGTTTCATCCATGGAAATCTAGGACTTTAGCAGACCACCCCCCTAAACCCTGTTCTTTTGCCAGCATAACTTCTGCCATTTTTATGCTGGCAAAAGAACTCCCCATGCCACAATTACGGTACCTTGCATCCGCACAAGGCTTCCCTGGCAATAAATGAGGAGTGAACGGAAATCTATTGAAATCCCACTGATTCTCATTAAAATATCTAGCACAGGAAATTAAAAAACCAAACTGAACACAAAATTTTAAAAAGCACAAAAAACACTTAAAAACTTACAAGTAAAACGGGGAGGGTCATAAAAAGAGTGCCACCTACCTGGATATTGTAAACTCATCTGGAAGTGTTCTCACTGGACTGGCCATTGACGCTGCATTCACGTGAGTACACAAAAGTGCTAAAGGAGATCTATTTACGGCTTGGGCTGGCAATAAAATAAGTTTTTTTTTTAAACTGGACATGTTCATGAAAGGGCAACATCATTTGGTATGTGCGCTCTTTCACAATTGTGACGGATAGCCAGGGAGCCAATGAGGACATGGTACTCCAGGAGCCAATCCTCTGTGAGGAGGTGGAAGGAGGAGGGACTTCTGGGGGAGATAAAAGGGGAGTGAGTGAGGAAAGTTTTTAGTTTTCCAGTTTAAATAGTTGAGAGGAGGCTTTGAGTGATTCCAGACAGTTTAACTTCCTTGGAAGTTAGAGGCTTAGAGAAAGAGCGAATGTTTGTGCAGGCCCAATAATTTGGTTATACAGTTACATGGTTTATTCGTTTGACAATAAACGTTCTGTTAACAAACATCTAGCCTGGCGTGAGTGATTCTCAGGGAAGGAGACACAGCTAGGAATACATAGCCACACCTGAGTGCTTGTGCTATACCACTGGGAGACGTAGTTCGACTGTGAAGTGGAGGCTGTGCATCACAAAGTGGTGACAGGGTGGGAGATGGAACTCCCCCCTTCTCCACAACACACTGGAGCATCTTGTCCCAAATGGCTAGGTCTTGGAAGGACACATTTAATTGAGACTGACCCAAGCAATACTGATAGTTTTTGTCAGATTAGCCACTCCTTTGTGGTGAGTGTTCTATATTTTTTTATTTGTTAATTAATTTTTTAAAAGGATTCTATATAAAACTGCTTTAATTGTTTTGGGTTGAAAAGCCAGAGTCCATCTGCCACAGTGTTGTTAAATAAACTGCTGAATTCTGTTGATTACCAGACTCCATTTATGAGCCTTAAAGAGTGAATAAATAATGTCCCTTCTCTTTTATCTGTTACATCAATTCAGTCAGAAAGACAGCTTAGGAAGCCAGTGCCAGTGCTTCAGGCAGTTCCATTATTAGGATTCCCTGGGGCCCCTAAAGGTTTACACCCAACTTCACTGTCTCTAACACCACTGGCTAAAGCCAGAACACCATAGAAAAGGTCAGATCTGGGATCTGATGATCCTGAAACAATTCCTGACCATCCTGTCCCCAGAGATGTCAGCTGGTGTAAGAGAGGAGTGGGGCCAGTTTTCAGGCAGTGGCTCTGGCAGAAGGTTTCCTTCTGAATCAGTCTGAGGGCAAGAATCAGGAAGAGCAGCAGGTCACAACCTTTGGGCTTGACTAAATACAGCGGGGCCGGGGGGATTAAAAATCTGGATAATATTCAGGCTACTTTGTCCTGGAGCTGTGGTGCATGAAATTCAGACGACTGGCCCAGATTGAAGTGCCACAACTGCCAAAGCCCAAATCTGCTTTGTTTTTTTACCCCCAGTGAAGCACTTGGCTTCCATTCAAAGCTGTTACTCCCACGTAGGGCTTAACTCTGAACTCTGGGAAAGCAAGGCCCCAGCGGTTGTTGCTCCCTCTGAAGTCACAACCATTGGCCCACCCCGTTCTGACAGAGGGAGCGATTATGGCTGGAGCTTTGCTTTTCCTGGAGCTCAAGTGGGCAATTGTGTATCCAAATGCAGTCCTTGATGACCTATGCTCATCTATTTTATAGGGCTGATAAAAAAAAAATTGATGGCTCTTTCCAGCCTGCTGCATTACTCACCTCCTCTAAAGATGCTGACACCATGTATAATGTAGTTGTGGATATAGAACGCGTTGAGTGTGGCCACGGATTTTGTGGTCTTGGCACTTTTGCTAAATGGTAACAGATAAAAATGCAAGCCTTAATTCAACACGCTATTACAGTTTCAGATACAAGATTCCCCATCGTTCTAGGATTGAACAAAATGAACAGACCCTCCCATCTTCTTATATGTTTAGTCCTTTTCACATATATGTTAATCAGTCACCTTACATCAAATGCGTGCCATTTTCTTTCAAAATCGTTGGATGGATTTGGACAAAAATTGGGTAGATGTAACCCTTATTTAAGCAACACTTTCGCAGGAAAGACGGAGCCAATGTTAGATATAATTTGTCCCGATCCATTTACATAATCTTGGGTGAATAGATAACACTGCCAGCTCTGACATCCTCCTAGCAGATGTTATTGATTTGATTTCTACGCCACTTTTCTTCCAGAATGGGACCCAAGGGAGCTCACAACATATAAAATACACACAACAATTAGAAGTAAAAACATTTAAAATTATGACAATTTAAAACTATATATAAAACATATAAAAGTTAAAAGAATAGAAACAAAAACACACCCCAATAAAAGCTTCCATGTGCACAGCTATGAATTAAAAGCTTGCTGGAATAAAAATGTCTTTGCCTGCCGACGAAAGGAAAGCAGGGAGGGGGGCAGCCTAGCCTCCCATAGACGGGCATTCCAGATGATGAGAACAGCCACTGCGAAGACACTCTCTCATGTCCTCACCAAGTAAGCCTGGGATAATGGCACGACTGAGAGAAAGCCTTCCCCCTGATGATCTTAAAATTCTGGCAGGTTCGTATTGGAAGACGTGGTCTTTCAAATAGTTTGGACCCAAGCTGTATAGGATTTTATAGGTCATGACCAGCTCTTTGAATTGTGCCCGGAAATGAACTGGTAGCCAGTGAAGCTGTTTTAACAAGGCAGTTACAGTGTATGATCCCTATAACTAGCCCTGGTCAGCAATCTGGCCACAATAATCTGGATCTGTTGAAGCTTCCAAACGCTGCCTCATGTAGAGGGCATTACAGTAGTCCGAAGGGGATGTAATCAAGGCATGCGTCACCATGGCCTGATCTGGCATCTCAAGGAAGGGCACAACTGGGGGCACTAGTTTCAGCTGTGCAAATGGACTCCTGGCCACTGCTGAGACCTGGGCATCCAGGCTCAAAGTTGACTCCGGGAGAACGCCCAAGCTGTGAGCCTGAGATTTCAGGGGGAGTGTAACTCTGTTCGGCACAGGCAGAGTCCCTTTTCCCTGATCTGCCTTTTGACTGACCAGGGGCACCTCTGTCTTGTCTGGATTAAGTTTCAATTTGTTTGCCCTTCTCCAGTCCTTTACTGACAACAGAACCAGGTTCAGTACCAAGACAACTTCCTTGGAATCAGATGGAAAGGGGAGATAGAGTTGGATGTCATCAGCATACTGGTGACACTGCACCCCAAAACTCTGGATTACCTCTCTGAGTGGGTTTGTGTAGATGGTAAACAGCATGGGGGACAAAACTGAAACCTGAGGAACCCCGAGGAACCCCACAGGCCAAGGGACGGGGCATTGAGCTTCCCTTGTTGAGGTGAGGCATTCATACCTCAGTTGGGGACTAGAATCTGGATTTCCCATAGCCTAGTCTAACATCGTAACCACTGTACCTCACAGTCTTACAATGACATCCTGTGCATTTTTCTGTATCCCATGCTCATGGCATTAATACATCACATAGTCAATGAGATGCAGTTTGGAAGGGACATGGTAATGTCATCCACTCAGAGACCATCCACTCAGAGACCCATGGAGAGGGTCAGAATATAGTCGAATATATATATTTAGAGAGAGAGAGAGAGAGAGAGAAATGGCACCTATAAAATAGGTGTTTAACTATAGGTAGATATACAGTAGATATCAAAATGAGATTTGGGTAGAGACAGTGTGGCTGAAACCCGATCTCATTGCACAGATGACTGGGATAACTGGGCACATAGTGGTTCAGAGATCCTTGAAAAACAATATCTGTCTATATATTAACAAGCAGATAGATTCATATTAGCAGGCATTTGGGAAGATAGCTGAAAACATATTGTTTTGAACAGTAATATACTAGCAGGTAGGTGGAGATAGAGGCTTAGGATCCCTATAACTTAGGAGAATAGTGAAAAACATATGCATGTCCAAAAGTTCATTCGTACATTAACTAGCAGTGAGCTCATACATTAGCTAGCAGAAGAAGCCATTAAGGGAAAATTGATGTTGCAAAAGGGCAAGCAGATGAAACAAAGAGATAGCAGATAACTAACTGCAGGATGGCCTGAAAAACAGAAAGCCATCTGGACCAAGAATAGGGAAGTGATAGTCCAAAGTAAGATAAAACAGAATTTGGGTTAGATATATTAACCTATTAGTAGCCTGGAAGGGAGTAGAAACAGTTTTGACCAGATTGATGGGAGAGAGGAAACTATCAGGCTGAACTTTAAGTGACTTTTTGCTTCATTAAGCTTGAGTGTAATATTAACTTACACTCCCAAAGGGAGGAAACGTTACTCCTTAAGGTGGGCCAAAGTACTGTATTGTAATGAGGGACCACCTTCTGGAGCACGTGCAGTACTTAAAGGATGTCATAATGTATGTATGACATAATTTCTTGAAGCCAATCAGAAGGGAAACTGAACTGGCCAATAAAAAGCATTCTGCTTCTGTAAATCCATGCTTTGAAGGGTATATAAGTGCTTGTATGAAGGAGACACCTTTGAGTAGCTCATATACCTGTGCTCTTGACACAGAAGAGCCGTTCCCACTTGCGCAAGTGGCCATAAAAGAAACCTTTTTCCTTATGACCCAGGACTCATTACTATTGATTCTTAAATAAGAGAAAATTGCTTGTTGATAATCCCAGGGCTGGTTTACACGGCAGATTTATTGCAGCAACTTGCGCTGTAAATCTTTTCTGCATCTGTGTCAGCCAGGTTTTTTTTCTAATTATGCCGCTTTTTCGTTCAGACTTGAAAAAGTGTGGGGGGCGTGGCCTCCCAAGCAGACAAAGGAAAGGCTTTATGAGGAAGAGGCTAGCTCCTGAGTGAAAGAATTTGAAGCCCTGCACTTTCGAGCTAAAGAACAGACTGCCAAAATAGCAGGGGGAAGATCAAAGAAGTGGCTGTCTCTGTGTCTCTGTGAATCTGCCTGTAAATGAACACAGTCATTCTCTGAAGCAGAGGGACAGTAATCTCTCTGCTAAAAGACCTTGCTGCCATGCCGTGGATCCTATCCCTCAGTCTCCCTCTCCCCCCCTCTCTCCCCCTCCCCCAAGCAGAGCTGACAGATGGGAATTTCATGACTGAAAGGTCTTGGGAATTCTTTTTCTTAGCAGACCTTCTGCAAAATAGCAGAGAGGATTTTTCAAAATAAGTTTCCTGATCGCTACTGAACTGAGTCCCTCTCTTTTAAGCCCACCCCTGCATCATCAACCAATCACAATGCAGCTCTGCTTTAACCCTTAGCGGAATTATAGTTCACACTGTCAATAAAGTGCTACATTGCAAATATACCAGCAAAAGTAGCGACATCCCCTGGCACACTAATTTGGGTATTTTACCTTCCCCCCTTCTGAATGAGGCGATGCTGTGCTGCGAACCGTGGGAACTATGAGCTATCTTAGCGGTATATTTAGAGGAATATTTGCCCGTGTAAACGACCCCCCAGTGTTTTGGGAGAATCTCTTTTCTTGGCATTTGAATCCATTGGTTCTCATTCTGGTCTTGAGCAGCAGAAATCAAACTCACTCTGTCTCCTACACGACATCTCTTCAAATATTTGAAGATGGCTATCATGTCAAATTCAGAAGCAGAGCAGCTGGAGAGGGTGTGCTGAAAAGCAGCCTGCTGGACATGTCTGCTCTTGACTTAGAAATTCTTTGCAGTATCCATTGCTAGTGAGGAGTGCTATATGGTAACCAGGGCCCAAGTCCCAGCTCTTCCCTGGAGTTCCTAGGAACTGGCATCCCTCAAACATTACTATCAAGGCATCTGTTCTCAACAGACCTGCTCCCTCTGTTTAGGAAATGCCTCTGAGAAAGCCCCAAACAAGATGTGAAAGCAGCTGTATGGGTTGCTTGCCCCCAGCTTCTGATGGGATATGCAGTCTGATAAATTCATGCAGTAAAGAGAATAAGAACAAGCAAATCAACATATTTGCCTACAGGGGGCATACTGTGAAAACAATGCTGTACCTGGCCTACATTATGGGTCATGTAGTCTGAGAACGTAGCCTTGAAGCAAAAAGCAGTGTCTATTTCAGGCCATGCAATCAGTATGGAAACTGTGTATGTCTCACTGAGGCAGAATGCTATTGTTATGTGTTTTGTGACTCTGAACTGAGTTACAAGCTGTAGTTTGAGCTGTGCATTGGCTTAAGCTATACAGGCTGTGGTAGTCCACAGAGATAACTCTCTGTAGGTCTGTACATATTTTTACCATGTTCCAGTAAAGTTAGTAGTTTTTAGGCACCACCTGTGTGTCTGTGTGTTTCATTGGGAATATCTGGGCCATTGCTATGGCACATGGGTATTCTGCTCCTTTGCTATATTTTAATGGCTGCCTGGATAACTATGAGTACATACAGAGTGTCCAGTGCACTCTAACACAACAGTATTCAGATGTAGTAAGTGTTTCCATTGACTGTTTATTATACTTTTAAGTCATCACCACCTACAGATCACTAATCATGGAATTAACATGGTTTCAATTTCCACTGTGACACGAAGTACACCAGACACTAAACACTATGAAGGTGTAAAATGCTTTCTTGGCAAAAGGGATCCAGCTTGTCAGGTTGGACATGGTGACATGGCGAAGAGTGATTTTCATCTCTTGTCACAGATTCTTGAGTGAGGTCTGGGCTTTGACTGGGCCATTCTCACACATTCAGGCTCTTGTTTGTGAACCACATATCAATACAGAGATGTCTTTCTTACATTGTTCAAACCATTTGTTATAGTAACTGGAATCATTTGAAAGGGAAACATAATTTCATCCCTATTTCTGAATAAGAATGAAGGTCCTTGCCTCAGTCTTCTTCCACAGGCATGTATACACTTCACCTTAACAAGTTAGCAAAATTAACAAAATAAGCAAAATCACAGTTAAGATTAATATCACGTTAGTAGCCTGTAACAAGAAGATAACAAAGTGCTAAGGTATGAGAGAAAGTGGAAGGAAAACAGTACAGTTGTCCCTCCACATTAACGGATTTGGCATTCACGGATACAAGTATTCACAGCTTGAAAATGTTCTTTAAAAAATAATAATCCAAAAACAAACCTTGATTTTGCCATCTTATATAAGGGACACCATTTTGCTATACCATTGCATACAATGGGACTTAAGTATTCACGGATTTGGGTATTCACTGGGGCGGGGGGGCGGGTCCTGGAACCAAACCCCAGCAAATGTGAAGGGACAACTGTACTCAGCCTGGTGAAACAGAGTGCCTGAAGCAGCCAGGGAGCTACAACCCAAACAGGTTAGTTTCTAACATGGACTCTCTGACGCACAACAAAGTTTGAATGCTAATTAAAAGATTTCCCACATTCTTGGCCTTGCTATGGTTTCCCTCCAGTTTGGATTGTCTGATGCAATAAAAGGTGTGAATGACAATGAAAGCACCTCCTACTTTCCTTATATTTGCATAGCTTCTTTCCTGTGTGACATCACAGATGACTGGGAACAGATGAATTCCAGGCAGAAAATTTCTCCCATCCCATCATTTGTATGTTTCTGTCTTGCATAGATTCTCTGGTGACTAAGACAGCCTGAACTTAGAGCAAAACATGTCCCACACTCCTGGCACTGGTATAGCTTTTCTCTTGTATGGAGCCTCTGGTGGTTTTGCTGTTAACTGTCATCAAGTCGACTTTTACTTGTGGAGAAAGGTTATGAAAATGATGTTCAAATGGTACCTCTCATCAGATAGATTAGCCAAAACATATAAAGATACTAGTAATAAATGTTGGAAATGTGGGAAAGAAATTAGATTTTTTTGACATGTGGTGGAAGTGTGAAAAAGCAAAAAAGAGAAAAGAAATAACGATGAAGAAATAACACCTGTTTCAGATGGTGATCCAGCTATGAGATAAAGCAGCATGTAATACCCAGCCAGGGCTGGTTTAACCATACCACCAAATCCACATGTGCAGGGGGGCCCACAGCCAGGGGGCCCCCATTCAGCGGTGTGGCCGGTGAGAGGCAGAGCGGGTGGGCCTGTGGCGGGCCCCCTTTCCTAGGAAGCCAGCTGGGCGTCCTGGTCTGCTGCTGGTGAGACACACCATGCAGTGGAGTCCCCAAGGCACCGAACACGAGCCACCACCTCGGTGCCAGCAATGCTGCCAGGGGAGAAGCCGAAGCCGCCGCGGTGCTGCTCGGAGGAAAGGGCTGGGCCTGGAGCGCTCCATCATGCACATGCTGTCTTCATCACCCGCTTGCCCGCCCGCCCTCCGGGCACCCCAGTGGAGCTCCTCCGGAGCCTCAACAAGGAGGAGCCCAGGCAGGCGCTGTCTTGAGCCCGGCAGAAGCTTGACCTCAGCCGGGCCAAGCTCAGCCTCCAGCCAGACCTCAACGCTGCTCTCTGGCTTCGCTGTATGGTGAGCCCTGCCTTCCCCCCATCCCTCAGAGTTGCCTGGCCCCCGAAGCTGAGGACTTCTCTCCGGGCAGCCCCAGGCTCCGCCAAGCAAATTGGCGCCTCAGCCTCTCAACCGAGGCGGGGTTGAAGCCTCCCCCTTCGTCAGGGCTGGTTGAAGGGCCCTGCAGCCCCAGCAGCCGCAGAGGCCCCCATCATTGGGGGGTTCATAACCCTCCTCCTGCAAATATATTATTAGTAACAATCTGAATATCCTGTATTGTGAATAGGTTAGGTCCTGAGATAAACATATGGGCCCCCAAAAATAAAGTGTTGCAGAGCCCCCCAAAATCCCTTAAACTGGCCCATATGGGCCCCCCAAAATAAAGCTTTGCAGGGGGCCCCAAAATTCCTTAAACCGGCCCTGTACCCAGCAAAGGAAGTCAGTAGAAATGTATTAAAAAATCCATTTTCTGAATATGAATTCTCTCTCTCTGGCTTTTCTTCGCAAACAAAGATTCAGGAAGGACTCATCCCACGTTTTCTGCAAGCATGCTGATGACTAAAAAGTCCAAACCGAGATAGACAAGTCCGATTGCAGAAAGCATAGCAGAAGGTTTCCTCGGGTGATGTTACCAGGTTGTGATTCTTTCTGCGTTGCCGTTTCTCTTCAAGACTTGTTCGGCGTGAGTTCTCAAATAAGGCTGCAGCATTGTGGATAGTGCATCTCCATGCCTCCCGATGTGAGGCCAGGGAGGACCATTGTTGGTGATCAATTTGGCCAAGCCTGAGATGTTGTTTCAGGGAGTCCTTGTATCACTTTTTTGGAGCGCCCCTCTTACGCTGACCTGTAGCGAGTTCACCATAGAGTACTATTTTGGGGAGGCGATGGTCCTCCATCCTAGACACATGCCCTGCCCAGCGCAGCTGTGTTCTCAATATCAAGCTCCTTGTTCAGTACAGATGGTCAAACATTAATTACTAATAAAGCCTCCATCCTGAATCGATGGGCTGAACACTTTCAAAGTCTCTTTAGAGCCAACCGAGTAGTCCAAGACGCAGCTATCCAACATATGATACAAAAAACGATGAAAAACGAATTGGACATAGCTCCCACTTTGGAAGAAACCTTTAAGGCCATACAGCAGATGAAAAATGGCAAGGCAGCTGGGATTGATGGAATCCCACCTGAAGTTTGGAAACACGGAGGTCATGTACTCCATGTTAAATTCCACGAACTCCTTGTGAATTGCTGGGAAAAAGGGGAACTGTCATCAGATCTCCGAGATGCCGTCATCATCAACCTGATATGAAGTCTAGCAATTAAGAAAATAATAGTGTCGGTATGAGATCTCTAGATTAATCCTAACAAGATGACTGATACTTGAAGGTGGATTACACTCAGAGAAGGAGGCATGAAAATTGGAGGAAGGAGCACCAACAGTGTAAGATATGCAGATGACACCATGCTACTACTAGCTGAAAACAGCAAAGATTTGGAACCTTTGCTGAGGAAAGTCAAGGAAGAAAGTGCAAAGGTAGCTTTACAGTTGAAGAAAACAAAAATAATGCCCATAGCCCTTGAAATAGTTCAAGGTCCTCCATACATGCCTTGGCTCAGAATGGAGACTGAAGTGAGGAAATCAGAAGAAGACTAGGACTTGGAAGGGCAGCAATGAAGGAAGATCTGAAGTGTCAAGACATATCACTGAATATGGATTGTCTAAGCCATCATGCTTCCAATTTCTGTGTATGGTTGTGAAAGCTGGATAGTGAACAAAGCTAATAGGAAGAAAATCAACTCATTTGAAGTGTGGTGGAGAAGAATTCTACAGATGCCTTGTTCACTCTGCTCTGTTGGGGACGGTCATGCAGTGGCTCTCAACCTTTTCTTTACCAGGGACCACCTTTAAATATCTTTTGTTGCCACAGATCCCCAAGACTTAAGATTCAAAATAATGGAGCCCCTTCATGGAAGTCTCTGATCAGGGACTCTGTAAAGGATTCAGGGGTGGGAGGGAGAATGAGCAGCCTCTTTTGTTTTGCCAGGAGCCTGGCAGGGCTTCAGTCACCAGAGGGGAAGCGGAAGGAGAAAAGGTGGTGCTCCCTTGAAAGGGGCTCGTGGGAAACCCTCACCCTGCCTCTCTTCCCCTGCGGAGAGCTTCGGGAGGCGGAGCGCTGGGGTACCCGGGAGGCCCCTGAGCAGAGGGGGAGAGGCGGGTAAGAGAGGGGCCGGGAGGGGGCGGCGGAGAGGGGGGCTCGCCATACCCTCACCTTGGGGACGCCGGTGGGGGGCGGGAAGGGCCGGGGCTCCCCCGAGGGTGTCTGTCCGGAGGGGATCCTGGAGGGGGCTCCGGGGGGGCAAGAGGGTCTTCCAACCACGGGTCTCCCTCGCCTGTCTCCCGGTTGCCGAGGGAGGGAGGCTTTGGGGTTCCCCTCTTCGGGAGCCCCATTCAAGGGGGAGGACCCCGCCCCTCTGTCCCTCAGTTCCCCTCCAGATGGATGACGAGGAGCTGCTGAAACTTCCGCTGCCCCCCTGTGGAGAGAAGACACCCCCGACTCTCCCTGCTCCCAGCAAGAGGGAGGGCTGCCCCTCCGCCCCACCTCTGCCACACAACAAAGCTTTATGAAGGGATAGGAAACATAACACGACAGACTGATACCTTCATACACTCCCACTCTTCAAGCCCACTCATGAAATCCTCAACCTCTCTCCTTGCTGTGGCCACCAGAAGTTGGGTCCTTCTAGATTCCCTCAAGGGCCCTTTGCGGGATCTTATGCAACTTCTGTCCCCACTGGACACCCACTCTCTCTGCTGCCTCCACGGACACTGTGTCAGAACCCAATCTTTATATACACTATAGCATTCACAGAGGGCAAAAACATATGATATACAACAAGAATACTTTATTAAGAGATATTAAGCATGACAGAAAAGATACCTTAATACATCTCCAGTCTTCAACTCCACTGATGAGTAGGTTTTCTGTGGTTTTTGTCTGGGCTGTGAGGCCATGTTCTGGAAGGAATAAACTCTGCCAGAACACGGCCTCACAGCCCCGAAAAAACCCACAGAAAACCTATGGATGCCAGCCGTGAAAGCCTTCAACTTCACATTCCACTGATGAAATCCTAAACCTGACTGACTGACTCTTAACCCTAATCCTCACTCTCCCATCTCCCATCCACCCTCCCCAACCCCCTCTACAACTACCCAGATTCACTGTCAACGGCCCTCCTATATTCAGAATCCCTTAAAATATTGCACCAGTCCCCTCTCCCTCTCAGGTTTCCACTACCTCCCACTGGCTCTTACCCAAATGCTCCTCCTACATAGAATACACAGAGCGACGTTTTACACCCCCTAAGTCTATGAGGTCACCGAGCCCTCTCCAGTTTTCAATCAGGCACATCCAAGTGAAGAGAAGGCCCACACAACTCTGCCCTCCAAGAGAGAGGAATGCAGGACCCGAGGTGTTCAGGAGGAAAAGTTATGAGTTGCATGGTGGGGGGAAGTTTACCAGACTTCAGCTGCTGAATCCCTGTGGTTTGAGTGATTTTGACCTGTCCTCAGTTCCAGCAAAGCAGTCTCATGTGTGTTATTTAGCAACACAATCTCCACCCACTAAGCCAGTATACTTCACAAAATTAGGGAGATGTGTTACTTTTAAAAAAATGATTTCACGTAAAATGAGCTGTGTCTGATATAAGGAAAAAAATGTATTTTTTTCAGAATGCCTAGGTCTTAAGAATAGTTGATAGATGTGTCCAGTTTTTAAAAGCCAGAGTATTAATCCATGAAGGTTCCTTGAAGTGAGTGAAAGTATTAATTTTAATGAATTTTTGAGAGATTTGGGTTGGTTTTTTTTAAAGCTTCTGTAGAATATGACAGCAGTCACAGAAATCATTGGAAGTGAATTTTGGCCTTGGGTGAGTAACACAGATGGGATGGCTCCATGGAAAGCTACAGGAGTGAGTGTTGGCATGAGGAATGGTTAGAGACAGATCTTACTGTTGGGTAGGGAAGAGGATCCAGCATCTTCAGTAAATGATTTTGGTTCATTGCTCTCAAGGAGCCTCCCTGAGAATCTAGTGTGAAAGTTCATGTGCCTGCATATCATTCTGGGATAAGACCTTGTAGTTAGCTCGACTCTCCCACAATTTTTCTCTCCTGTATAGCTTAATATGATGGAAGATTTGAGAATGAAGATGGCAAAGCTCAGTGGAAAGCACAGAGAAGGAAAGTTGGGGGGAAGAATATTTAGAATATTTAGCTATAGGAACAGCAGAATGTGGCCTAGTCTGACTGTGAAGAGAAGGAAAAGGGTTGGTTTGTGGCTTCTGGGTGGTGAATAAACCTGTCCCAGGCTGCTGCCACACTGCAGAAATAATACCATTTGACACCGCTTTAACTCATTGCTCCATCCTATGGAATCCTGGCATTTGTCGTTTGTTGTGATACCAGAGCTCTCCGACAGAGAAGGCGAAATATCTCACGAAATTACAAATCACAGAATTCTATAGCATTGAGCCATGGCAGTTAAAGTGGTGTCAAACTGCATAATTTCTGCAGTGTGGCAGCAGCCCTAGTCTCTAATTTGAATCTTTTCATCTAACTGCCTTTCTTTGAGGGAAGATATCTGGTCCCTAGATGGGGGCCTCCGTGTTCTCTTCCTGCATCTGCTATAACAATTGTTAATCATTTATAATTTGTTGCTGTGACAGAGAAGAGGGAGGAGGTCCTTTGCTCCACTGTATGGATCAAAGATGGAGGAAAATGACTCAGCTGGCCCTGATGCAGGAAGAGGCGCTGAAGCCCCCAAGAGTGAAGGGAGGGAGAAGTTCTGGGAAAGAAGTGTACCAAAGATCTTAGGGAAGGACATTGTCAGCTCAGATCCACACCGCCAGCGCTTCAGGCACTTCTGTTACCAGGAATCCAAGGGGCCCCGAGAGGTTTGCAACAGGCTCCACTATCTCTGCCATCAGTGGCTAAAGCCAGAAAAGCATACAAAGAATCAGATGCTGGACCTGGTGATCCTGGAACAATTCCTGACCATCCTGCCTGTGGAGATGGAGAGCTGGGTCAGGGAATGTGGAGCGGAAACGTGTTCCCAGGCAGTGGCCTTGGCAGAAGGTTTCCTCATGAACCAGCTGGAGGAAGAGCAGCAGGTAAGAGCACATTGTCAGTATTCATTTTATTTACTTCCACTTTTCCCCTTAACATTGGGACTCATGGCAGCTTACAGGTTAAAAGGTTATAATAAAACTTATAAAAATCAACATGAAAACCAAATTAACCCTATCTAAAACATATACTTTAAAATGTGTATGTGTATTTTAGAACCATGAAAGAATATAGTTTGAAACAATACAGCACTGAGATCCTTTTGTTAAAAGCCTTCAATTCTATAAAAATGTATTTATCTAACTAAGAAAAGAGATCAAGGAGGGGGCCATTCTAGTCTCCAGTGGCCTCTTTGGGAGTTCCAAAGTCTAGGGGCAGCCACTGAGAAGGCCTTCCCTCGTGTTTCCACCAGCCATACCTGTGCAGGTGTTAGTATTGAGAGAAGGCCCCCTTCTGTGGCTCTCAGGATCTGTGCAGACCCATGTGGGGAGAATATGGTTTGTCAGATAGCCTGACCTAAGCTGTCATCCTGGTGGCTCTAAGGCAAGGGTGACCAGATATGGCTGCTACACCCCTTTTATCTGGTTTTTACTCCTGCTGCTCCTGTAGCCACTGCTAAATATGTTGCTCTTCTGCTGAAATTTAGTGCTTCCTGAGTTGCTTTTGAAAGCAAGGGACGTGATAAGCATGCACCTTGTTTTGAAGGGGAATCAGGGGTCCAGTGGCCTCTTGGAATCACTCTTTTAAACCATCTTGCTTACTCCCTGTGTGTTTAGTTTTCAAATGAAATCCCTCACTTTTTCTGCCACTCCCACACCAACAAATAGAGTAATGTGGTAGCCATGGTTGCAAAGTCCTGCCTTGGGGTGGGGGTTCATCTGGAGTATCTCTCCCCCTGCCAGTTAACATGAGAGAAAATATATTCTTACTAGCTAGACCCAGCGTACCATATGTCATTAACAAAAAAAAAAAAAAACACCAAATGCCCAGGAAACCTCATGACAACCCTTTGAGGTAGGCTGGTTTAACTCGCCCACCTGCCACTCGTTCTGCCCCTCCCTCACTCGTTCTGCCCTTCCCCCACTCGTTCTGCCCTTCCCCCACTCTTTCTGCCCTTCCCCCACTCGTTCTGCCCCTCCCCCACTCTTTCTGCCCCTCCCACCACTTGTTCTGCCCCTTGACCCCCACCCCCTGCACTCCAGAACACACAGGCACACACCATATCCACCCCCATGTTACTCACTCTCCAGCTCCAACCGCCATGCTTGAGATCTACATGCTCCTGCCCCCAGTGTGCTGATTGGCTGCCCAACAGACCTGTGATTGGTTGGTCAATTCCCTAAGCAGCCAATCAGCATACTGGAAATGGTAACATACCCAAAAGAATTATATATATAGATTTTTTAAAGTTGAAATATTTATCTGTCACCTCTTACTCCAACAGAGCACCTATGCCATGTGCTGATAAAAACATTTCACACTTTATTTTGTTTTTAAATTGAAACAATTCCTTTTAAAATATTAAAAGGCGCAAACAGTTGAAATGACCAGAGTTAGCCAGCCTTGGTTTGAAGAACTGACAGCACTACCACTTGCCATCTTTTTCTTAAGAAACTCTGAGGGTGGGAATTCTGTACCGCCACCACCACCCATTTCCCAGCCTTCCCCACTCAGGTTTTTCCTCTGCCTTATTCTCTTCTTCCTCCTCTTTCTCCTCCAAAGTCTTCAATACTTACTTCTTTCAGGTCAAAAGTCTCTCTGTGGAAGTTGATGCTGATTTTCCACTGGCAGAGAAGGCTCTGTTGGACACACAGACGAGTCCCCAGTGGAGGGAAGTGATGCATGATGGGAACAGAGATGCCTCCTTGCAGGGTAAGGGTTAACTCAGTGAGGGAGTGTTTGTTTCCTAGTGGTACTTATATCTGCCTCTCCTCAGCTTACTATCTAAATCATCCTTGAAACAACAACCTGTGGTGGTGGGTAAGATTGAGGGGTAGTGGGTAGTTGAAGACATCCTGGTGAGTTTCATAGCTCAGTGGGAATTGGAGTCTCAGTTTCCCATTTTTTGTTCAACACTGTAACCACTACACCTTACAGTCTTACAAGGATTTTTTTGTGGATCTTGCTGGGCTGTAGATCCTGCCATCTTTGGGGGGTACAAGAGAGAAGGATATGAGACAACCTTCCGGCTTCCTCTCTCACTCAGGGGCTGAAATGCTGCTGGCAACAAGTACTCAGTCATCTCTTCTTCGTTGTGATGGAGCAGAAACAGATCAGGTAAAATAAAGAATCACTGAGAAGACACCAAGGGAACAGCCTGGGTAACTCTGTTCCCTGCTGAGATCTTGGGGGGCGGAGTTGAGTGAAAGTATGGTTTCTGTTCATTTATTATTATAAAAATGAGAAAAAGTATGTAATTTTCTTCATAGTAAAATGGTAAAAGTGTAGTAAAATGACATCCTTTATATAAAACAGCAAAATTGGGCTTTGCTTTTTGGACTTTTAAATTTTTAAATTTATTTATCTTTATTTATTTTGGTTGAATCTGTGGATGTAGCGTGCCGACAGTATCTTGGTTTGTACCTGTTTTACCAAATTTACCACATTTATCCATAATTAGGGTTACAGCCATTTTTCTCTGTATTTTTCTTGAATACAAGAAAGAGTGCAACTCATAGATTTTCTTTTCCATTCTTCCTGGGCCTGAACTAATCTCTCCCACTGTTTGCTTCTGGCAAAGTGAAGGGCGTAGGAAGGGCCCTACTGGGACAGAGCAAAGGCTTGTCTCATCCAGCATCCTGGTTCCCCCAGCGGCCAGTTGGGTGTCTATAGGAAGCCCACAAGATCTCTCCTGCTGTTGTTTCCAGCAGCTGGTATTTAAGGGGATGTTGCCTCCATTTCTGGAGCTGGCAAGTCACCACAACTGCTAGGGGCGATTGTCCTTCACTTGGAAGGCTGTGGAGCCACTGCAGGGTTAAACCTTTTAAATCTGTAGTGAAAGTCCACCCACGATAAATAGCCTTCTGGATTTTGGTTTTAGATAATCTTGATGTCAGCTTTGATTAGGAAATGGTTTCTTTTTCACCCAGGATCCCATGACATTTGAGGAGGTGGCTGTGTCTTTCTCTGAGGAGGAGTGGGCCCTGCTGGATCCTGACCAGAGAGCCCTACACAGGGAGGTCATGGAGGAAACGTATGGGATCCTGGCTTCTCTTGGTGAGGCTCCCTCTTTCCCTGGCTCTGGGGAGTTTCTGTTTACAAACTAAATGACAACAACAATAACCCCAATATGTGCAGGATGGAGGAATGGCAGTTTCAGTGGTATCAAAGAACTGTAACTGTATAGTATGCAAGAGAGCTTAGCATGAGGGGAGGCCAGGAGCTGTGTGGCTCCAGAAGTTTTCATATTTCTCCTACCTATGTTAGATAGCCAGGTCAATGAGGAGACAAGATGAGAGAAATAGTTCCTCAACATCTGGAGGGCTAAAATGAGGCTGTTTTTAGGGCAGTGCTGCTCAGTAGCAGTCCACAAGCCATTGGTCAACCTTTAAGAATTTGCTGCCAATTTGACATCCCTTCAGAGCACCAGCTCCCTGCCAGTGTATTGTCAACTTTGCTGGTTTGGTGGTGACTAAAAGACAAATGGTTTACTCTGCTATTCTAAGGTTTAGAAGTTGATTTGACAGCAGGGTTGATGAAGTTGCCAGGGTTCACAGTCCCTTGGGCATACTTTGACTGTGCCAGTGGCTACACCTAATATAACACAGCATAACCACTTTGTTGGTTTGGTGGTGATTGAGAGAAAAGCCGCTTTTCCTTTGAAAGAAACCATGTGCTCCTTGTTTACTAGTAGAATTGGGCTTCCAGTACCATGGTTCTAGTCCTAAAAAAGGTACATAACCTGTGCACTTCTTGAAATTTCAGTGGCCCTTTTTTGTTGCCACAAATGGAGTGAGGAATCCAGGAGCAGGGGAGGCGAATGGGTTTGCTCAGAAGAGGGCCATGGCGGGCCATACATGGCCTGCCAGACATATGTTGTCTACTCTTGGAATTAGCAACTTTTTGCTCTCAATCAGTATTCATTTTCACCAAGTAGTAAGCCACAAAAGTAACCAGGGTCCTCATTACAGCTCATCCCTGAAGCTCCTAGAGAAACCCCATCCTTCTGATTTTCTACCCAATCTTCTCACTAGTCCTGCTCTCTCTGTCTAGGAAGTGCCTCTGGGAAAGTTCCAAACAAGACAAAAAAGCCAGAGTCTAGCCAGACAGTTATTTGTGCAGGTTCTTTTACCAGTGTCCCCTGTTTATTTGACAGGTTAAGGACCAGAATATGGTCAAGAAGCAGAAATTGTCAAAACGTGAACGCTACAGTGCTTTGATCCCTAACCTGTCGAATAAGCAAGGGACATAATACAGAACCTAAATGGGAAATGGTGCTGAGTTGAAAAATCAGCATCACGTTGCTGCAGAAGCTTCCCCAACCAAACTGCCAAAAGCCAGGAAGGGACAGTTGTGATCCACTCCCAGCTGTCCCTTCCAAGCACATCAAAGATTATCTTGGGCGGTTTCCTAGGTGGCTGGGGAGGCTGTGTGAAAAAGGCCTACCCAGGAGAAACCCACCTCTGCTATTTTGGCCCTTTCATATCATACATAACTGGAACCCATTAATTTGATATGTGGTTGAAAAGAGCAGACCAAGTGTCTGATTATAAAGTAGGCCCTCAGTATCCATTGGGGGTTGGTTCCAGCACTCCCCATGGATACTAAATCCATGAATGCTCAAGTCTCATTGTATACAATCACATAGTTAAATGGCATCCCTTATATAATATGGCAAATAGTGAGGTTTGCTTTTTGGAATTTTTTAAATTTTATTTTTGAGCTGTGGTTGGTTGGGTCCATGGATACAGAACCCATGGATGCAGAGGGCTGACTGTAATTTAAAACAGTTGATGGAGCAGAGTGACGAAAAGTAGACTGTTGAAAAGCGGGAGATGCCTGTATTCAGGCATACTAAATGTTTTTGTTGACCTGTAGTGACTGTTATTAAGTTTGTTTGTTGTACCCTTACATCTCCATCACCACCAGGTATCCATGGTTCTCTAGGCAGTAAAAATGCAGTAAGTTCTGCTATAATGCATGTTTTTACAGTGCGAATTGGCAGTAACACAGTTAGATAATAGAGGAATACCGTTTGCAGAACATGAACTCTTAATTGGTGATAGCGCGTTCCATCTTGAGCATTCAAAATTAGGCCTGATCGCATCTCAGCTATTAAGCAGCAACCCTACCTCCCCTCATCTTAGCCATTCAGTTCATTGGTTCTGTAGGTTTGAAAAATGAGAGACTCGAGTGAACTGGATGGAAGGAGATGGGAGGGAGCATTTACAAACCAGGGTTGAGATTTTAAGTCAGGACAGGTGGATGGAAAGTTGGATGGAAAGTTATGGAAGTGTTTGCAAACAATGGATGAAATTTTAAACCAGGACAGGAGTGAGTGAAGTTGGAGAATTTGTGAGGGATGAGATTGTAAGTTGAGACTGAAGTGTGGTGGATGGAAGCCAGGGCTGTGCTTGGAAGCCAGGACAAGAGTGACATGGATGGAAAGTGAAGTGGGAACGTTTGTGAGGGAATACATTTTATTCTTCAAATATCATAGAGAATAAAAACCCTTCCTCTGGAGCCAGAAAGTTCTGTGAATAGAAAGAAGGGATATCGTATCACCCTCTCCTCCTGGAAACCAAGATTGTTTTCTTTCCATAATCCTTTTCATGTAGTTCCTTTTCCAGTCCCTGAGATTCCTTTTTTCTCACACTTGGGAATCCTCCTTATTTCTTGTTCTTCTCCCCAACAGATATCCAGAGTCAAATAAATGTGTGTGACCAGAATGGGAAGTCTTTTGGGGACAAAGTAGATCTTACTGAACATGAGCAAACCCACACAGGAGAGGAAAATTGTATGAGAGAAAAGCCCTACAAATACCCCATTTGGGGCAAATGTTTTGCCCAACAAGTGCAACTTTTGCTTCATGAGACAGTCCACCCTGGAAAGAAAGGCTTTAGATGTGAAGTTTCTGGAAAACAGAATTCGCACCATCTGAGTCACCAAAGAGTCCACACTGGAGAGAAACCATACAAATGCCAAGAGTGTGGCAAATGTTTGGCCTCCAGGGTTTCTCTAGTGAATCACCAGCGTCTCCACACAGGAGAGAAACCATACAAGTGCCAGGTGTGTGGGAAATGTTTTCGTTCCAGTTCACACCTTATTAGTCATTCGAGACTACACACAGGAGAGAAACCATACAAATGCTTGGAATGTGGGAAATGTTTTACTGTAAATACAGCCCTTGTGGTCCACCAGAGGGTCCACACAGGAGAGAAACCATACAAATGCCTGGAGTGTGGAAAGTGTTTTACTGTAAATTCAGCCCTTGTGGGCCATGAGAGAGTCCACACTGGAGAAAAACCATACAAATGCCAAGAGTGTGGAAAATGTTTTACTGAAAATTCAGCCCTTGTGGTCCACCAGAGAGTCCACACTGGAGAGAAACCATACAAATGCCAGGAATGTGGGAAATGTTTTACTTCCAAGTCAAACCTTCTTCATCACTGGAGATTTCACACAGGAGAGAAACCATACAAATGCCAGGAGTGTGGGAAAGGTTTTACACAAAATGCAAAGCTTTTGATCCACCAGAGAATCCACACTGGAGAGAAACCATACAAGTGCCATCAGTGTGGGAAATGTTTTCGTTGCAGATCACACCTTGTCAGTCATCTGAGACTACACACAGATGAGAAACCATGCAAATGCCAGGAGTGTGGAAAATGTTTTACTGAATATTCAACCCTTGTGGTCCACCAGAGAGTCCACACTGGTGAGAAACCATACAAATGCCAGGAATGTGGGAAATCCTTTGCCCAGAGTTCAAACCTTGTTAACCACCAGAGAGTTCACACAAGAGAGAAGCCATATAAATGTGAGAAATGTGGCAAATATTTTGCTCACAAATCAGCTCTTGTGAAGCATGAAAGAATCCACACTGGAGAGAAACCATACAAATGTCAGGAGTGCGGGAAGTGTTTTACTTCCTCTTCAAATCTTCTTAGTCATAAGAGAGTCCACACAGGAGAGAAACCATACAAATGTCAAGAGTGTGGGAAAAGTTTTAATTGTCGATCCTCCCTTTGTAGGCATCTGAAACTCCACAAAAGAGAGTCCACGCAGGAGAGAAACTACATGAATGCTGGGATTGTGGGAGATGTTTTGTTTTCCTGCTCTAGATTAAGCCCCTCCCAAAGCTTTGGTTATCTCCTCTAACCCCCAAACAAGCAGGTCTATTTAAATAATAAAACAACCTCTTCCTCATGTGGAGGAGTAAGCTGTTCTGATTCAATATGTAGGGATTCAATTGGCTGCAGTGATCCACTGTGACCAAATTTAAATTCTCTTTACGTTTTGTGGAAGGGGCAGGGTGGGTGCTATTTTTTTTAAAATTTGCAGCTCCTGCCCTCCCTCAGATGAGCTCATCTTGGCTGTGGAAGCTTAGGACAGCCTGTCTGTTTCTGTGGACTTGTTAGACGTGCTCTGAAGGGTGGGAGGTTCATGAGATGAGAAGTGCATTGCCCACTCATAGAGCAGGTCAAGCTCCCCCCATCCTTTTCTGTAACTAATTAATAGCAAAAAAATCAAACTCCCCAGAACTGTTGTTAATATTCCTCCATCTCTAGTACTTAAAAGGTATTGAGCAGTAGTTCCATGTTGACCTGTCTTCTCAGACTATATTTTGACCTGCAATTGTGTAAGTTCTGGTGTGGCCAAGCATAGGTCCGAATGGTTTCGAGACAGATGGAGAACAAGTTTGAAGCACAAACCTTCAGTCTTGAGGAGCTTGGTGAAAGAACAGAAAATGCCAGTTTTCTAACTACTCATTTTATCCGTTGAGAATTATCATAACATGAAATCTGTCGAAAAGCCCTAACCAGACATGGTTAGGAAGCAGAGAGCAGAATCTCCTGTACCTGATAACAGAAAAGTCTTGAAAAATTAACCATTTCAAATCATGGCACAGCTCTTTCATAGTCACTAATAGAGAGCAAATTTGCTGTCTATGAGAAATGTAGAACTGTAAAGATGCCAGATTATGATACACCAATGTTGTTTTGTTTTGTATTTGTATTCCTTTATGCTATTTTGTAGTTTTGTGTTATAAAATAAATTTCATTCCCTTCCCCCCACCACCACAAAAAGCCCAAACAGAAAAGTTCTTAAAGCGATGGTAGCTTTTGGCAGTATTGGCCTTTCTTAATTTAACAAAACAAGCAACCAAGGTTCACTCAGCCTTCCATCCTTTTGCAGGTCAGTAAAATGAGTACCCAGCTTGTGGGGGCAATTAGCTAACACACATTGGAATCTGCTTAATGCAGTGTAGATGTGTAAATTGCTATTGCTTAAAACAATTTGTAAGCCACTCCGATAGCCTTGTGGCTGAAAAGCGGGGTATAAATAAAAATAAATAAAATAAAAATAAATTTTAAAAAGCAATCACAAAAAAGAATGCCAGAATTTCCTAGGTTTTTGTGGTTCCACTGGGACTCCTTCCTCCTCTCTCCCTCCATGCAAGATGGGTAAATCACTGCCATGCTTGAGCTCTTCCTCCGTCTGAAACATTCTCTTAGTCAAGATTTCTAAGTCAAGACTAAGAGAATCCAAATATATATTCAGAATGTACACTTAAATGCTACTTACAATTCTATATCTTGAATGCTGCCTGTTTGCCTTGTGTTTAACTGAAGTTAGTCTCCAGGTGCATCCAACCTGATTGAAAAGTCCCAAATGTTGTTCCTGTCCTTTTCAAATTGTAATGAGTTAAAATAAACTGACCAGGGGAGCTGGTATAAAAAGTCTCTGATTGTACCAGGAGCTGACAGAAAATATTCTTGGAGAACAAACCATGTTTGAATCTCAAAAAAATAAAAAGAATCAGAAAGAACAAAAAGAAATTTCAGGTCTTTTTGGTCTTTCTAATTAGTCTGGATGTATCCTTGGAAGGAAATGCAAGAGACTGGGCACATTTCTTTGCAAAATGCTCACGGGGACTGCCTCTTAAATGACTTAATTTCCTTCCTTCCCAAAAGGGGTTTAACACCCCAGGGCAGGACCCCTACTCCTGCAAGGAGTTTTTTTGTTATTTATTACTACAGTTATATCCTGCTCTGTCTAAAGACTCAGGGCAGCAGACAATAAAATCAACACGATCAGTTTAAAACAATGTAAATAATACATTGATTTTGAAAAGCGAAACCCCAAAGGCTTTTCTAAACAACCATGTTTTCACTTGGCACCAGACTGACAGCAAAGAGATGGTTTTCCATAACTGGGTTGCCACGGCAGAGCAGGCCCTTTCCCATGACCTCCTACGGCATTTTGCCCTGACTGATGGGACACAAAGGATCCCTCCAGCAGACCTAGTATCAAGGTCCCAAGCTGATTAGGGTTTTAGATGCCATTACCGGGACCCCAAATTCAGACTGGAAATGTGTTGGTAGCCAACTGGCTTGTGAAGATGTCCCTTATTCCCCATTTGATTTGCATTTGTGATGGGAGCCTGTAATAGGAGGAGCTGGGCAGGCAATGTTGTGAAGGGGGTCCTGGGAGAAGAAATGTTACAAAGTTGAGGCTTGTCTCTGTCAGAGGGCAGAAAGGGAAAAGCTGACCAAAGTTAAATTAGGTGAGTGAAAGGAGCCCAAGGGTTGGAATTGCAGGCCAACCTGGAAAGGGGATCTGTCACCTATATGTGATACGAAACAGTTGGATATTGTGAGGAGGCCTATTTGGTCAAGAGAAAGCCAAAGAGAAATCTTGAGTGGACAGTTGGCACAACTGACAGAAAATCCACAACTGACAGAAAGCCTGAACTCAGTGAGGCAATTTCTGAGGTAAATGTTTGAAGTAAAGTAAGAAACCACCAAAGTAAAATATAAGGGTTGGGTGGAGTGGGTAATTATACTCAGTAAACCTGAGGAAACGTACTTTAAAACTACCTCTCAGTATTAAAGCATGTTGAATTTAAAATTAGAATTCAAGACATAAAACTACTGGGTTATGATTAGAATCTATACATAATTAGAGATGTATTATAGAGAAATTAGCTTTCTAAATCTGAGCAATAACTTCCTAGAGGTGATCAACCCTTTTTTTTTTTTTGCAATATCCATCAAATATAGAAAAATCGGCCAAAAGTTTAATTCCTACCTCCTATCCTAGTGCCTCCCTTTATATTGCATGTGTTCTTGACAAATCTAGACAAGTGAAACCAATTTCATCCTGGAAATCTAGAGGCCCTCTAGAGATAGTTACACCTTTTTATCAATGGAAACCCCCAAACAAAATTCAGAGATGTTAACAAAAGAGAAACAATAACTCATTGTGGTTAAGTTCTCATTATGGTTGTGGGAATTCTACCTAAAACTGCTTTACAGATAGCTCTCTCTGGCTTTTCTTCGCAAACAAAGATTCAGGAAGGACTCATCCCGCGCTTTCTGCAAGCACGCTGATGACTAAAAAGGCCAATCCGAGATAAACAAGTCTGGTTGCAGAAAGTACAGCAGAAGGTCTCCTTGGGTGATGTTTTTGGGTTGTGATTCTTTCTGCGTTGTCGTTTCTCTTCAAGACTTGTTTGGCATGAGTTCTCAAATAAGGCTGCAGCATTGTGGATAGTGCGTCTCCATGCTTCCTGATGTGAGGCGAGGGTGGACCACTGTTGGTGATCAGTTTGGCCGAGCCTGAGATGTTGTTTCAGGGAGTCTTTGTATCTCTTTTTTGGAGCGCCCCTCTTACGCTGACGAAGAACTAAATGATTTTATTTTACCTCGCAGCCAGTGTCCATCCACCACTGTTGTTAAATAAACTGCTGAATTCAATTGATTACCAGACTGCATTTATGAACCTTAAAGGGTAAAAACAAACAAACAAAAACACCTCCCTTTATCTCTTATATCAATTCTATCATAAAGACAGCTTAGAGAGCCAGTGCCAGCGCTTCAGGCAGTTCCATTACTAGGATTACCTGGAGCCCCTAAAAGTTTACACCCAACTAGTCTCTGCCATCACTAGTTAAAGCCAGAACACCATTAAAAAAAGTCAGATATGGTGATCTTGAAACAATTCCTGACCATCCTGCCCCCAGAGATGTCAACTGGGGTGAAAGAGGAGTGGGGCCCAGTTTCCAGGCAGTGGCCCTGGCAGAAGATTTCTGAATCAGACTGAGGGCAAGAATTTAGAAGAGCAGCAGGTCACACAACCTTTGGGCTTGACTATGTGGGGGTGGGGGTGGTAAAAATCCAGATGAAGTTCAAGCTACTTTGGCCTAGAGCTGCGGTACATGAAATTTGAACCACTCTGGCCCGGATTGAAGTGCCACACCTACCAAAGCCCAAATCTACTTTGTATTTTTACCCCCAGTGAAGCACTTGGCTTCCTTTCAAAACTGTTACTCCCACTTAGGGCTTGACTCTGAGCTGTGGGAAAGCAAAGTCCCAGCTAGCCGCCCGTTTTGACTTCAGAAAGAGTGACTATGGCTGAGGCTTTGCTTTTCCTGGAGTTCAAGTGGGCGATTGTGTATCCAAATGCAGTCCTTGATAACCTATACAACACCTTCCCGTATGGAAAACTGGGACACTGTCTTGCTCCTGTTTGCTGTTGAAGCGGGTTGGACAACGACTAGAGCGCAACTGGCGGAAAACTCGACTCTTATCCGACAGGACTCGACATAGGAATTTTCTTCGGTCCTATCGAGAGGCAATACGTGCAGCGCAGAGATCCTTCTCCTCTGCACGTATTGCGTCTGCAGAGTCCTGTCCAGCAGAGCTGTTTAGGGTGGTAAGGGAGATGACGCAGGTTATACCTGCACAGAACCCATTGCTTAACCCAACAACAGCCTGCTGTGATGCATTTAACAACTACTTTGCAGATAAAATCTCTCAGATAAGAGCCGACTTAGATGCCAGCATTTTGACAGAAACAATTGACGAGGTGTCCAGCAACTCCGTTGATGTAAGTTTACTGAATCAATTTCAATCTGTGAGTACCGAGGACGTGGACAAGCTACTTGGTAGAGTGAGGAAGACGACCTGCCCTCTTGATCCTTGCCCTTCATGGCTGGCCATCCAGGGGGGGACTGCCTTGATGGTGTTCCTTAAGGACATCATCAATGCATCCCTCAGGGAAGGGTGTGTTCCATCTTGTTTAAAGGAAGCGGCGGTTAGGCTGCTCCTGAAAAAAACTTCTCTAGACCCCCTGGACATGAATAACTATAGGCCGGTTTCTATGTTACCATTCTTGAGCAAAGTGATCGAGAGGGCAGTTGCTCTTCAACTCCAAGTGGTCTTGGATGAAACTGATTATCTAGACCCATTTCAAACTGGCTTCAGGACGGGATTTGGAGTTGAGACTGCCATGGTTGCCTTGACCGATGATCTGCATCTAAGCATCGACAGGGGTAATGTGTCCCTGTTGGTGCTTCTGGACCTCTCAGCGGCTTTCGATACGATAGATCATGGCATTCTCCTGGATCGCCTGAGAGGGTTAGGAATTGGAGGCACTGCTCTCCAGTGGTTCCGGTCCTTCCTCTCGGGCAGGTCCCAGAGGGTGCGGCTTGGGGACAGCTGCTCCAGCAGAAAGGAGCTTACTTGTGGTGTTCCACAGGGCGCCATCCTGTCCCCGATGCTGTTTAACATCTATATGAAGCCGCTGGGTGAGATTATTCGGGGTTATGGGGCTGGGTGTTATCAGTACGCTGATGACACCCAGATCTATTTCTCCTTGTCCCAATCATCGGCCTCGAATCCCAATGGCATCTCTCCTCTTAATGACTGTCTTAAAGCTGTAATGGGCTGGATGAGGAAAAACAGATTGAGATTAAATCCAGACAAAACGGAGGTGCTCAAGGTAGCGGCCCCGAAACCAGGAGTTGAGTTGCAACCTCCAGTCCTGGACAGGGTCACGCTCTCCGTTAAGGACTGTGTTCGCAGTCTGGGGGTGCTCCTTGATTCATCGCTTCAGATGACGAGTCAAGTGAATGCGACGGTCAGGAGCACTTGTTATCAGCTTCGGCTGATACGCCAGCTGTGCCCTTTCCTGGAAGTAAGGGACCTTGAGACTGTGGTGCACGCGCTGGTAACCTCTCGTCTAGATTTCTGCAATGCGCTCTACATGGGGCTACCCTCGTGCTTGGTCCGGAAACTTCAGTTGGTACAAAATATGGCAGCTAGAGTGGTCTCAGGAACATCTCGGAGAGATCATATAACTCCAATACTAAAATCTCTCCACTGGCTGCCTATCAGTTTCCGGGCCCAGTATAAGGTGTTGGTTATTACCTTTAAAGCCCTAAATGGCTTGGGTCCAACTTATCTCCGGAACCGCCTCCTCCCATACAATCCTCCCCGCATACTCCGGTCCTCTGGGAGGAATCTGCTTCAGCCACAAAAATCTAGGCTGTCTGCAACCTCCCAGAGGGCCTTTTCAGTAATCGCCCCCAAATTGTGGAATGGCCTGCCGAATGAGATCCGTCAGCTGACGAGCTTGAGTAGCTCTAAAAAAGCACTAAAGACGGATCTCTTTCGGCAGGCCTTTCCTGATTAGATCCCGGCCTCAGGAACTCAGTCTCCTGGCTTTTTAAAAATTATGTATATATTTGTTTTTAATGTGTTTTTTTAGCTAGAAGGTTTTAATCTTATTGTGTTTAATGTCTTTTTATGTGGGAGGGTGGGGGTGGGTGGTGTTTTTAGTCATTATTATAATGTTTTAATTGTTGGAAGCCGCCCCGATTGTTTTTAGCAGAGAGGCGGGGTATAAATAAATTTTATTATTATTATTATTATTATTATTATTATTATGTTGTTGTTGTTGTTGTTCTAAATATTCTTGTGCTTGTTGTAGTGTGTATAGCTGAACAAGCTTGGGACTTCTCATTATTTACCTTGTTCACAGGGACAGCCCAACAGCCTACTCCTGGTATCTGAAGATAGCCCACTCTTTTCACTTGGGAGGAGCTGAGGCAAAGAATAGAGCACATTGGTCCTTTCTCTCCTGCAGAGTGAGAGGTAGACCTGTGGGAAACAGAGCCATCAAGACCAATCTCCCGTTAGGATTAATACAGTATATTTGCTGGTACTTGCACCCTGTCTTTGAACAATGGTTGGCCGAAATTGTTCTCAATATGGGCAATTACTTGTAATCTTTTTACAAAACATGACGTGGGCTAATATACAACCAGTGCCACATGACAGAGAGCTTACCGCAACACAAAGCAATGCATTTGTGGGCCTGGCAGAAAACGATAGCATCCATATATAACCTAAGCAATTGTTGGATCTATGGGAAGCCAGGGAAATATGAGATGTGGCCTTGGGTGGCTGGATCAATGGAGCCTAAATGGATAGTCAGTAGCAAGAGTGTGGACCATACAGGGTCAGAATTTTCAGATACACCAGGAAGGGAAGAAAGGCTTTAAAGGGTCATCATTGGACTTGTGGAGATTGTGTATATAGATGGTTACTCCCTAAATGGACAGGGGTCTGTCATCTTGCATACATTAGACCTTTTTTTTAGTGTCAGGACACAAGGGACCACAACTAGGTATACATGTGTATTCGATGATCTCCAGAGGGATAAAAGGGCAGTAGACATGTCAATAGCAAAAAGGTGAATGGGTTGATGTCTGGCCACCAGAGAGGATAATTCAGTATTATGACCCAGCCACCTGGGCACAAGATGGCACCTGGGGAGCAAGGGAAACGTGTCCAGAGGAGGGCGACTAGGATGGCGGGAGGTCTGGAAGCCATGCCCTATGAGGAGCAGCTTAGGGAGCTGGGTATGTTTGGAGAAGAGAAAGTTGAGCGGTGACATGATAGCCATGTTTAAATATTTGAAGGGATGTCATACTGAGGATGGGGAAAGCTTGCTTTCTGCTGCTTCAGAGACTAGGACACAGAGCAATAGGTTCAAACTACAGGAAAAGAGATTCCACCTAAACATTAGGAAGAACTTCCTGACAGTGGAGTCTCCTTCTTTGGAAGTTTTTAAGCAGAGGCTGGATGGCCATCTGTCGGGAATGATTTGATTGTGTATTCCTGCATAGCAGGGATACTTGCTCAGACTATCTGCCTCCTCGCTCTCCTAATTCAGTCTTCTGGGTCTCTGAGATACCTGAATCCAGGTGTTCTTTGTCTCACCACATGGCAAATCTGCCCCAAGTAGAGCACATCCAGAAGATTATAGCAGCCTCATGAAAACCAGCCACTTGTAGGTCTTATGCCATGAAGTGGCGCAGCTTCTGTGCCTTCACTCAAGCCTCCTCCCGACCATCCTAGCCTACAGATGCACACTCAGTTATGTCCTTCCTCCTTCAGCATAAGGAACAAGGTTTGGTGCTCTCCTCACTCAAGGTCTACCTCTCAGCCCTTGTGGCCCACCAGCCCAAGGGACACCCCTCAACCTCCCTCTTCTGGGACCCCACCACAAAGTGCTTCCTTAAGGGTATCTCCAACATTTATCCCCCAGTCCAGGACCCGGTACCAGCATGGTCCCTCTCTTTAGTGCTCTCTCAACTTATGCACAAGCCATGTGAGCCACTGGCCACAGTAGACCTATGCCTCCTTATCTTGAAGACTGTTTTCCTTGTTGCTGTCACCTTGGCTAAGCAAGCCAGCAAACTTTCCGCCCTTCAATCAGACTGCCCCTACCTGGTCTTCCACCATGACAAGGTAATGCTCTGTTTCAATCCATGTTTTCTCCCAAAGTAGTCTCCTCCTATCATATGAGTCACGGTATAATCTTGTCCTCCTGTCTGGAAAAGCTTGATACCAGGCAGCAAAGTATATACAAACAGCAAGTAGCTGGGAAGGTGGCCAGCTTTTAATGAGGACACCAGAATGCAAACACAGTCAAGGGCTTACAGCAGGCTCTGTGGGTCTAAACAAGTCCTTGAGTCAGTGGAAAACAGGCAGCAGAGTAATCAAGAACAGTCCGAAGTCAAGGCACGAGTCAAGGCAGCAAGGATCAAGGCAATTAAGTCAGCAAGAAGCTTTCTCCAGGAAGATCAGTTGATCTCAAACGTCTCCATTGCTACCCAAGCATATATATATAGTAATCAAGGCTTTGACAGGTGATTTTTAATGAGCAGGATTTTCTCATAAAGTCTCAGATTTCCTTCCAGCTTCCCTTTGAGCTCACTGCTGAGTGTATGATGGTGGAGATAAGTCCATCTCTTTTCTTTGTTCTTATCTGAATTGGCAGGACTCTCTGCCAGGACTGGTGCCAACCCACTCGAAACAGGCTCTTCCTCTGCCTGAGCCTCCAGGTTGGCAGGGTTCCCTGCTGGCACAGGTGTAGATAAGCCTGTGCCAGGGTCCATAGGGCCATTCCCTGACATGTCCCCCTCCTCCTCTGAGTCCATACCCTCATCAAACTCATGGGGCATGACACCTCCTTTTCCCCCAACCCCTCCTCCACACTGGACCAACCTCTTCACACCCTAGATGTACACAGAGTGCTAGCCTTTTACACCTCACATATGCCATTGTGAAGAGCATGTGATGTGCATCTGATGGAATGTTGATGAGCGAATGGGAAGAGAGCATGAAGGAGCCAATCCTGTGGCAGGAAACTGAAAGGGGAGGGGCTTCTGGATGTTTTACTGGAATGTGTGTATGGCTGTTAGTGGAGCTGAGGGAATGTGTGTGCAGTGAGAATATGTGTTAAGAGGAATAGAGGCAGATTGAAAATAACGACCAAAGCATTTCTGTTATTTTGTTCAACCAATACATCAATCTTTATGTTTTGTTTATCAAATCCAGACTCCCCATGAATTATTTCCCTTACTGATATTTATATGACATGCTAACCCTATAATTAAACACACTGATACAAGGACTATCCAGATTAAGTCAACCCCCAGTCCAAGGAAGAGATAAAGGGAAAGTCTGACATAAAGATGCTACTATGGAACTACAGTCTCCACAAATTATTTATTTGGTGGCAGTGGTGGGATCTGAAAACCTGTGTCACAAAAGTGGTTGAAGCATAAGTGACGAGGAGGCCAGGCTGAACAGTGACATAAATTCAGCTAGCGCACCTGTGCCTCACAGGCACCACTCAGGAAATCTCCCCACCTATTATCTTACAGGGGCCGACACCCTGGTGCACCAGTTTTGTCCTAGTGGATCTCCCACTGTGTAGTGGATATCATCAACCTGGCCTACCAATTGACCAAGAAGCCTCAACCACTCCACATCCGTTCAACAGAGCTGTGGCCACTACTCAGGTGTGGTATAGCGGCATATTGCTTCCTAAAGTCTGCAGAGTGGCTACTTGGTCCCAACCATCAGCCTTCACCTGCCATTACTGCCTAGACTGTGGAGCTAGAGCAGATGCTGGTTTTGACACAGTGGTTCTCTCCTCCACATTGGGCTGACCGGCTCCCACCAACCATGGGTAAGCTTATTACTCTCCGAATTGTGTGAGGCACAGTGACCACAAAGAACAGGTTACTTACCTGTAACTGTGGTTCTTTGAGTGGTCATCTGTGCCCCCACACAAAGCCGCCCTCCTCCCCTCTGCCGGCAGGTCCACCAAAATGACAGTGGACTCCAGAACTGAGGGGAGAAGCTTCCTGGCACTAGATATAGAGTGCCCTGGGAGGGCAGGGATGCCACAAAAATGCTAATTGCTTCCAAAACACTCTGTATCTGATCTGCACATGCACAAGATCCCAGTTATGTGAGGTCATAGAAGACCACTTGAAGAACCACGGTTACAGGTAAGTAACCTGTCCATCTTCATGATTCTGTTTAGATGTGTTCTCCAGCAGACTTGGAAGCCTTCCAGAAACCAGGGGTGCATTTACAAGGGCAAATATTCCCCTAAATATACTGCTAAGATACCTCATTGTTCCCGCTCATTGCGACACAGTTTCACCTAATTGAGAAGGGGGGAAGGCAAAATACCCAAATATAGTGTGACATATGATCCCACAAAATTTTCCGACGTATTTGAAAAGTAGCGCTACTTAGCGCTATATTGGCTGTGTGAACCACATAGCAAGATAGTGCAAAGAAATGTTCCTCACCAGAAATTCATGCCAGGTGGGCAGTGACAGGGGAGTGGCTTTTGCCTTTTGCCCGCTCGTTTAAAAAAAAAATAGATAGACTTTGCGCATCTCCTCAGGAGCGCCTTTGTTTTCATGGTACGTGAAGCAATGGCGTCAACACCCACGGTCAGACCAAAAAAGGGTGGCTGCGGCATCGCTTGGGGACATGCTGAAACTCTCAACTTGATAGATTTGTGGGGCGAACAGAAGGTGCAGGAGCAGCTCCTCAGTAGCCATTGGAACATAGACATCTTTGTGAAGATAGCCGAAGAGATGCATAAGCGAGGGCATGACCAGATGGCAGAAGAATGTAGATCCAAAAGTAAAACTTTGAGGGCAAAATATAGGCAAGTGAAAGACCACAATTCGGTGAGTGGTAATGATGCGGCTACTATGCCCTTCTTTGTTGAATTGCATGCAATATTCTCCGGGGACTGCAGTTTGAACCCCAACCGAATTTCTCATAGCTCCTCTGCAGATCCTAGATGGTTTTCCATGGAGCGCTCAAGGATCAGCCTCTCCGGCAGCTCCGGTGGCTGATCGAGGGATACTGAGGAGACCTCTCCCCCTTTATTTGATGAAGAAGGAGGTAAGAAGGAATTCTTATGTGTTCATCTGTCCTCATTTTCATAGGGTTTATGTATTGGAAAGCTACTACTGATCTTTCAGTAACGATCTTGTTATTATACTTGCTTTTATTTATTTTTTCCATGACAACAAGAGCGCTTTGTCATTTTTTTCATGAGCAGTAGCAGGCTTTTTCTATTCCTACTATTTTTTTAATTAACCCTTAGTGTTTAATTTGTACCTAACAAAGTTATATTGATGAGTGGAGGTAGGGATTGTAAAATTGCCTTTCTAAAACAAGGGATTGCAGTCCTTTTTAAAAAGAAGGGACACATGATTCAGCGCTAAGAAAGGGATTGTTCATTTTGCGACTTTTACTTTCCAGATGTTATATGCACCTCTGTAACTTAAACTTTTGTGTGTGTCTTATAAAGTTAATGATGGAGTTTATTAATAGTAATATGACTTGGGCCACGTTTGCTATTTTGGGTATGCCACAACCATTTTTTTTTTTTTTTTGGTATTTTGGAAGTAGCGAGGTGCATTTCTGCTTCCCCCAAATGGTCTCCATCCTTTGCAGCATCTTCTTTACAGCAGGGCAATAAACAGACCATAAAAGATACTTAATTCCCCATTCACTGTGAATGCTCTTTGATTTTGTTTTTGAATTGTGTGAGGCATGTTTTTTGAAATTGATATTTAATGAATGTAAACATAGCAAGGTGTGATTTTTTTCTAAGTATATTTATATTTTGCTTGCCTAGTAGTGTACATGATATTTTTTAAAATAAATAATTAGAAAGCATGGGAGAAATTTCTGCAGTAATTCATTGCTTTTTTGGTACATGCAGGGTCCTGGCAAATTTACATTCCGAAAGGGAACATTTCCTTCACTTGAGCTACTCTTTACCTGAGTGAGTGATCATTAACATTAGCTGCTGTATTTGCGCAGTGATAGCCCCCACCCCCACCCCCGTTGGCTGTTTCTAAAGCATTGGTGCTGGAAGACAGCATATTTTGAACACTGATTTCACCTTACTGGAGAAGTAGAAGCTAAATTGTTCTCTTTAAGCCTCCCAATTATTACTGTTGCCAATTATATTAATGAAATGCCTTATCTCATGTCTTTTGGCAGAAACACAGAACCCTGAAGATACTACTCAGGCAGAATCAGTAACTTTGACTCTAGAAGAAATACCACGGGCTTCCACGCCTACCACATCTTCATTGCTGGATAGTCAGGATCCTGAAATTGATATAGCAACAGAAAGAATGTCCACTGAGTTTGAAATTGCTTGGAGCAGTCAGCAGCACAGCGTACATGATGGTAGGTGCACCGTTGAAACCACACTAACTTTTTATGCACCGACCACATAACAACGTAAATGGTTTTACTTTGCTTGTGCCTATCAAGTAACCTATTTATTTTCTCTATCCATACAGTGGCTTCTTCATCCTTTGGCTTCTTTAATGCCTGGAGAAAGACTTGCTCTAAATAAAAAAAGGAGAGAGCGAAAACCTTATGATCAGACACAATTAATGCTCCATTCTTCCAGGCTCATGGACAGAATGCTCAGCCACATGGATGCTTTATCTAGGAGGGAGGAATAGAGATTGGAGAGAATGGAGAAAGCTGCTCAAGATAGACACAACGGAGGATTTGGTGTGTGAACACACAAGTAAATTTTTAGAAACCAACCTGGAGAAGCAAACATCACTGCTCTCAGAAATGGTGCAATATTTAGGGACAATGGCATCTAGAACATCTGTTGTGCGTAGGGTTGTTAGGAAACAGTCTGCATCACAGCCAGGCATAGTACCCCATTCTGAAAGTCAAAGTACTATGCCTAGTAGAAGTGAAGCTGGGTTTGGGCATGTACGTAGTGCCACTGTGCCACTGATAAAGTCCAGACCAACTAGAAAAATTAAAAAACCAGAGGTCATGAGCCTTTAATTCTCAATCCCTTGACCTAATTTGTATGTTTAGAGTTGCTAGGTACATATCTGACATTGCAAGTTATAATACTGCACAGTACAACCAACCTCACTTATTAGATTGAAAACTGAACACATTTTTGAAGGTTACCTAATTGTAAGTAAAACATTTTTGACTCGTCTTTTTAACTGCCTAGTGGTTTCATGAAAACACCATTAGAACATGTAGCATGCTATAATCCTCATCCAATCATCTTAATGTTAAACATAAAAAGTTAAGTATGCCAGAAAAGTACTTTTAACAATAAACGCACCAGACAGTTTTGTGTAATTACAAGAATTGTTTTTGGTTTGTATTTTTCTATGTACAATATATACAATAAAATATATTTACTTTGTAAACAAAATAAATAAGTGGTTGAAATTTAAATAAACATTAAAAAAAAAATCCGGCACTCCTCGATAGCCGCGAACCTGGGCTCAAGGTGGTTAGCTAATTTTTTTTTTAAGGAACTCATTAATAAGAAATCAAGTCAGATTTATAAGTAAATACATTTTGTTATCTTGCTTCATTAACTGTTAATGCATATAGTTTATATTATTATTGTATACAAAAATATATTCGTAACCACATACTTAGCATAGAAAAGTTACTCATGACAATTCTGTAATCACATATATGCATACGTAATGCACGCTATGTGTTAGCTGTAAATTCATCCGAGGTACATTTAAGAAATGGTTAATCATACTTATTCTTAGACTGAGCAGACATATTCCATGTAAAGAGTTCTATTACACATTAGCACATTACATTATTTACATACCTACTGCATCAGTAATCGCAGCTATTAGCATCCTGCCCTCTCCCCCCTGAAGGAATTGCAGAGGATGCTGGTCTGCAGGTGCTTGCTCTGTTAAAACAACAAACATAAGGCTTTCCAAT
Organism: Gambelia wislizenii; assembly: GCA_030847615.1. NCBI lineage: Eukaryota > Metazoa > Chordata > Lepidosauria > Squamata > Crotaphytidae > Gambelia > Gambelia wislizenii. Next base: position 26,979,432 of record JAUMIR010000002.1, read on the forward strand.
GAGGGGCAGGAAAGTATTGCTACAGCAATGTTGGCTGAGACAGTGTTTCACCAGTTATCCAGAAATAGGGCAGTTATTTAGTTTTTATTGAATGCACTGCTATGTTTGCATTGAAATATTTGAAAAACATGCCCATGCCTATGTAATTGGAGACGTTTGTTCTTTGCTATTATAACTCCCAAGATATATACTAACTTGTCCAGTGTTTAAAAGATCCACCAGCCCCGTACATTGAGTTACATAGAACAATTTATCCAACATAATTATTAACTAAGTGGCTGAACAGTGCAGCATTATTTATTCTTAAAGTGAGAGTGTTGTTTTTACAACCCATTCTATCTAAAGAAAAACTTTTCCCACGGAAATGTCTAACTTAATGTTGAGCATTGAGGGGGGTGGTGGTTATGAACAAGGAATGAGGAGTTCCCTTAATCTTTTAAAATGTAAGGTATTTTTCAATTAAAGTGCTGGATTCACATTGCCTATGGGGGTCCTAAAAAATCAAGTGTCCAAACATCAAAACTACAATGAGGTATCTTGTGCTGGTGGCGGTGGTGCCTCTGGCTCGCCCTGCACAGTCCCTCCTCCATCTTCTCCTGTGGGCTCAGAAGACGAGTCTGCCGCCTGTGCCACCCTGCGCACACGTCCACACATCCCTTTCAAAACATGAACACGTACTGTTATAAATACCAGCTGCAGATTACAAAATCAACAGAGTGAAGGATGCTCATTTTTAAAACTTACCAGCTACCCGGTGATCCCTCCAGTGTGGTCTTCCCCCAGTTACTCACAAATCGTGCATCTGTGGGTAAAAGGGGGATGCCTGCGTGGGGGGGGGCTGCCATCATAGGCCTCTCTGGCCTAAGAAAATTTGGCCTTTAGCACCTTGAATTTAGACCAGCACTGCTGTGCCGATCTGTTGAAGCCGGCCTTGCGCAGGCTGGCCGCTGCTGCAGAAAAGAAATGGCGTTTCACCCTATTAGAAGAGTGCATGATCCTCCTAGGACACCCCTCCTGCTGGGACCTCCAATAGGTGATCCGCTGGGGTTCTATTCTGCGAGCGGCCATGCCAGCACTGAAAACACAAGCACAGTGGCAAAAAAGCGCTCTTCTGGCAGTTAGTATAGACCCAGCTCCTTAGCTTTTCTCATGTATGTATCAGACTTCTGAACATGGGGTCACAGAAGTTCAACCAATATAAGGAACAGCATTCTGTCCATTCTAAAGTTGGAGAACCAGCATTGGTCAGACCACACCATCTTAACGAATTTCTCCCACCACTCCCTTGATCTAGGATACTCCCAAAATAATCTGTTTCTTTGTGGTCCATTTAACATCTCTGGACGCATAGATGGTACACTCTGAGAGGTAGCAAGCATGTTATTTGCTGCAGCAATGCGTTGTTTTCTTCTTCTATAGCCTGCGCTGGATCCATAGATTACTCTCATCCCATCGCTACTCCGCCTTGATTTTCTGAAGTAGTATAGGCAATTATTCTCCTCTATGGCCCTCATAGTAGACCATATGAGAGAAAACAAAAATAAGCAGGGTGTGATAATAGCAACCGGCTCCATCAGCTCGTCTGCCATTGTGCAGCCAGGTGGAAGATGATTAAACAAAGGTGAGATGGCCAGGCCAATGAGATAGCTCCAAAGGAAAACAGGATTTAACCAATAGGAATCCCTGTGGCAGGAATCCCAAAAGGAAGTATGTGGTGAGAAGAGGTCATGTGTACTTGATTGACAGGGCTACCTGAGCACAACGTTTGGCAGTGGGAACAGAAAAGTAGCAGTACTACTATATATGACGCTATATTTTTGAACTCGGGATATATTACAGTGTAAACTAACATCGCGAGATAAACAGATACAGGAATAAATGCCATGTAAACTATGCAGGACAATTGCGGGATTGCGAAAAAAACGCAAATTTGTGGAACAAATTCTGTCGTGTAATTGCAACCCAGGGTATTCAATCACGTGACACTGCTATGGCATATGAGTTCCTTCCATTTCTGTTGCGATATCTGGAATTAGTGGGAAGGACCAGAGTTTTTCTCAGAATTCACCCTTCTAAATCACCAAAACTCTGAACATTTGTACTTTGACAATGTCATGAGAAGACAAGACTCACCAGAAAAGTCAATAATGCTTGGGAGGGTGGGAAGCAGTAGGAAAAGAGGAAGACCACTTCCAGATGTATGGACTCAATCAAGAAAGCCACAGTCCTGAATCTGCAAGACCTGAGCAGGGCTGTTGATGACTCAGTTATTTGAAGCCTCATAGGGTCTCAACAAGTAAAAGTTGACTTGATGACAGTTAACAGCAAAACCACCAGAGGCTCCATACAAGAGAAAAGCTATACCAGTGCCAGGAGTGTGGGACATGATTTACTCTAAATTCAGGCTGTCTCAGTCACCAGAGAATCCATACAAGACAGAAACATACAAATGAAGGGGTGTGAGAAATCTTCTGCCTGGAATTCATCCATTCCCAGTCATCTATGGTGTCACACAGGAGAGAAGCTATGCAAATATATGGAAAGTAGGAGGTGCTTTCATTGTGAATCACACCTTTTATTGCATCAGAGAACCCACAGTGGAGAGAAACCATAGCAAGGCCAAGAATGTGGGAAATCTTTTAATTAGCATTCAAACTTGGTTGTGCATCAGAGAGTCCATACTGGAAACTAACCTGTTTGGGTTGTAGCTCCCTGGCTGCTTCAGGTACTTTGTTTCACCAGGCTGAGTATTGTTTTCCTTCTACTTTCTCTCATACCTTAGCACTTTATCTTCTTATTACAAGTTACTAATGTGATATTAATCTTAACTGTGTAATTTTGCTCGTTTTGTTAATTTTGCTAACTTGTTAAGGTGCAGTTGTCCCTTCACATTCGCTGGGGTTTGGTTCCAGGACCCCCCGTGAATACCCAAATCCATGAATACTCAAGTCCCATTATATGCAATGGCATAGCAAAATGGTGTCCCTTATATAAGATGGCAAAATCAAGGTATGCGTCTTGGATTCTTATTTTTAAAAGAATATTTTCAAGCCGTGAATACTTAAAACCGTGAATGCCAAATCCGTGAATGTGGAGGGACAACTGTACATGTCTGTGGAAGGAGACTGAGGCAGGGACCTTCATTCTTATTCAGAAATAGGGATGAAGCTACGTTTAATGTGAAGTCGAAGGCTTTCACAGCTGGCATCCATAGGTTTTCTGTGTTTTTTTTCGGGCTGTGAGGCCGTGTTCTGGAAGAGTTTATTTCTGACGTTTCGCCTGCATCTGTGGCTGGCATCCTCAGATATACAGTTGCCCCTCCACATTAGCGAACTTGGCATTCGCGGTTTTGATTATTTGCGGTTTTGGGAGGGCCCCCCGGCCCCCCCAAAACCGTGACACGGGGCCTCCAGAGGCCCCGTGAAGGCCCTGGAGGGAGGGGGAAGGGCCGGGGAGGCCTTCACGGGGCCCCCGGAGATGCTCCGGAGGCCCCATGAAGGCCTGGGGAGGGAGGGGGGAAGCGGGGGAAAGCGACTATAGGGCCTCCGGAGGCCCTGTGGTTGCTTTGGTGGGGGAGGGGGGAGGGCAATTGTTATTCCCAGATTTTTCGCATTCGTGGGGGTCTGGGGAACCTAACCCCCCACGAATGTGAAGGGATGACTGTATATATAACCCACCCACCCCACACTCCTAACCAACCATTCTCTGAAGATGCCAGCCACAGACGCAGGTGAAACGTCAGAAATAAACTCTTCCAGAACATGGCCTGACAGCCTGAAAAAACAAAACAAAACGGAAAACCTATGAAGATATGTTTCTCTTCCAAACGATTCCAGTTACTATAACTAACAAATGGTTTGAACAATGTAAGAAAGACATGTCTGCATTTATGTGGGTGGACAAAAAGCCCAGACGGACTTTTAAACTTCTGACTGAGACCAAGGCGAAGGGAGGGTTTGCCTTGCCAGATTTCAAGGTATACTTTGAGGCAGCCTGTATGGAATGGTTGAAACCTCGGATACTACTGGATGATCAGAAACTTTGGGCACTTTGGATGGTAAAACAACATTAAGCCCCCAAATTAAGGCCCCCGGAGTGAGGGGGGGAGGGAAGGAGGGGTGGCCGAGCCCCCTCCCTTGACCCGCTGCGGGGCCTCCCGGGCAACCCAGCGCCCCCTCCCGAAGCTCTCCGCAGGGAAAGAGAGGCAGGGTTGGGGTTTCCCACGAGCCCCTTTCAAAAGGGCACCAACGTTCTCCTTCCGCTTCCCATCACGTGACAGAAGCCGAGCCAGGCTCCTGGCAAAAGCACCAGGCCTTGGCGGAACTCATCCAGTCTGACACCACTTTGACTGCCCTTGCTCCATCCTGGGAGTTATAGTTTGCTGCGTCCGCATTCGGATTCGTGGGTACCTCCCGGCGTTCAGGGCCTGGGGAGGGAAACGGGGGGGGGAGGTCAGGCGGGGAAAGGCGAAGCACCGGCGGAGCCTGGGGGGGGAGCCAAGACCACAGATCCGCCCCTCAGCCGGGTCTCGGAGGCGGGCTTGCCAGGAGACTGGCACGGCTTCAGCCACCCGAGGGGAAGCGGAAGAACAAAAGGTGGCGCCCCCTTGAAAGGGGCTCGTGGGAAACACACGCCCTGCCTCTCTTTCCCTGCCGGGAACTGGGTTTCCCGGGAGCCCCGCAGGATTTTTTTCTGCCCGCAGCCGAAGGTCTGTCCCTGTCCCTGAGGGGCGCCGGCAGAAGAGTTCAGCCCAAGACATTGGGCTGCCTGAGGCCGAGGGTAACATGGCTCCCGCCCCTCCCTCCCTCCCTCCCTCCCTCCGTGGGGCCAGGAGGGCCTCTTCCAGGGCGTCTTGATGCGGGGGGTGGGGGTCGGGGGGGTTGCCCGCGGGAAAGGGGGCGAGGGTTGGCTGTCCTGGGGGCGAGAGAGAAGCCACAGACGCTGCCTTTCCCTCATCGCTACAGCCATGAAAGGGAGAGGAGACCCCCCCCAGTTTTCCCTCCCCTGAGTCTGGGGGCGCCGGTGGGGGGCGGGAGGGAGGGGAGGCCCTGGGGGAGGGGAGGGCCTGAGGGGAGCCAAAGGACCCCCACCTCTGCCACCAGTGTAAGGACCCCTTCCTCTCCCCTCACTGTGGCCACCAGAGGTGGCGTCCTACTAGATGCCCTCAAGGGACAAATACAGCAGGATATTAAGGAACCTCTGTCCCCACTGGACACCCACTCTCTCTGCTGCCGCCACAGACACTGTGTCTGAACCCAATCTTTGTATATATAGCCTGCCCAAAGGCCAAAAGCACATGATACACAACACTACAGGACAGAACAGACGGATAGCTTAATACATTCCCACTCTTGAAATCCTAAACCTGACTGACTGACTCTCTTAAACCTAATCCTCACTCCTTCGCTCCACACACCCCACCCTCAAATCTCCCATTCACTCTCTCCAGCCCCCTCTGCAACTACCCAGACCCACTGTCAGCCTCCATCCTATACAGTTGTCCCTTCATTTTCATTGGGGTTTGGTTCCAGGACCCCCACCCGCCGTAGATACCAAAATCCGTGAATACTCAAGTCCCATTATATGCAGTGGCATGGCAAAATGGTGTCCCTTATATAAGTTGGCAAAATCAAGGTTTGCTTTTTAAAATTACTTTTTTAAGAATGTTTTCAAGCCACGAATACAGAACGCGAATTTGGTAGATACCAAATCCATGAATACGGAGGGACAACTGTATTCAAAATCTCCTAAAATATTCCATCAATCCCCTCTCAGCTTTTCTCTCCCTCCCTTACCTGGTTGCTTCCACTATATATAGTACAAGAAACAACATTTTCGAGGAAGGCAGGGACAAACTCTGCCCCAATATGTCCAAATTTTAAAAGTAAACAAAAATTTCTTCAACTAGGGAAAACATTAATTTCAATGAATTCTGGGGAGATTTGGAATTTAAAATGCTTTATGTACAATGTAGCAGCAATTCATGGAGAGTCAGTGTGGGCTTTGGGTGAGGAATAGAGATGAGATGGCTCCATGTTGGAGCTGGAGGTGGGAATGGTTAGAGACAGACCTTGCCGGTGTGTGTGTGTTTGTGCGGGAGGAGCCTTCATCTTCTGACTGTGAAGTAAATGAAAGACTTTAGTTTGTTGCTCCCAAAGCACCTCCCTGAGAATCTAATGTGAAAGCTCTTACAGTTCTTAATCATTTATAATTTTTTGCTCTGACAGGAGGTCTTTTACCCCGATGTAGGGATCAAAGATGGAGGAAAAAGACTCAGCTGGCCCTGATGCAGGAGGAGGCATTGATGTCCCCAAGAGTGAGGAGATCTGGGAAAGAACTGTGCAGAAGATCTTGGGGGAGGACATTGTCCCCTCAGATTCACAGCACCAGCGCTTCAGGCACTTGTGCTACCAGGAGTCCAAGGGCCCCCGAGAGGTTTGCAACAGGCTCCACTATCTCTACCGTCAGTGGCTAAAGCCAGAACAGCATACAAAAAACCAGATGCTGGACCTGGTGATCCTGGAACAATTCCTGACCATCCTGCCTCCGGAGATGGAGAGCTGGGTGAGAGAATGTGGAGCAGAAACGTGTTCCCAGGCAGTGGCCTTGGCAGAAGGTTTTCTCCTGAGCCAGCTAGAGGAAGAGCAGCAGGTAAGAGCACATTATTATTGTTAATTTTATGGACTTCCCACCTTTTCCCTCAAGATTGAGACTCAAGGTGGCTTACAGGTTAAAAGGTTATAATAAAAACATATGAAAATGAATATGAAAACTATGAATATGAAACATGAAAACCAACTTAATCCTGTTTAAAATACACTCTAAAAATATTTTAGAACATGAAACAATACAGCTTGAAACAATACAGCACTGAGATCTTTTTGTTAAAGGCCTTCAATGTCTTTATCTAGCTAAGATGAGAAAGCAAGGAGGGGGCCATTCTAGCTCCCAATGGCCTCCCTGGGAGTTCCAAAGTCTAGGGGCAGCCACTGACAAGACCCTCTCTCTTGTTTCCATCAACCATACCTGTGCAGGTGTCGGTACTGAGAGAAGGCCCTCTCCTGTGGCTCTCAGGATCTGTGCAGACCCATTAGGGGAGATAGGATTTTTCAGATCGCCTGGCCTAAGCTGTCATCCTGGTCACTCTTAAGGCGAAAGTGTCCGGATATGGCTCCTGTGCCCCTTTTATCTGGCTCTTACTCCTGTTAACTCCCGTAGCCACTGCTGACTGTGTTGCTCTGCTGAAATTTAGTGCCTCCTGAGTTGCTAAAGAAGGCAAGGGGCATGGTGAGCATGCACCTTACTTTGATGAGGAATCTGGGCCCCAGCAACCTCATGGAATCACTCTTTTAAAACGTCTTGCTTACTCCCTGTGTGTTTAGTTTTCAAATGAAATTCCTCAATTTTTGTGCCACACCACCAAACTGAGCAATGTGGTGGCTATGGTTACAAAGTCCTACCTAGGGGGAGTAGTGTCATCTGGAGTATCTCCCCCCCCCTCACCTAAGGCATTGTTCAGCCTTGTTCAAAGGGGTTAAAATGAAAGGAAAGATATTCTTATTTTTTTAAAGTTGAAATATTTATCTTTCACCCCTCGCTTCATCAGGGCAGATAGTGATTTGCAGATAAAAGCTTTTCACGTGTATTTTTAAAAAAACAACAAGTTTTAAAGAAATTAAAAGGCACAAAGAGTTGAATTGGCCAGAGCAGCCAGCCTTGGCTTGAAGAATTGATGGCTCTACCACTCGATCATCTTTTTCTTGAGATCCTCTGAGGGTGGCAATTCCATACCATCACCACCACCCTTGCCCCAGCTTTCCCCACGAAGGTTTTTCCTCTCTCTCATTCCCTTTTTCCTCCTCCTCATTCCATGTCTTCAATCCTTACTGCCCTTTCAGGTCAAAAATCTCTCTGTGGAAGTTGACTTTGATTTTCCACTGGCAGAGAAGGCTCCGTTGGACACCCAGCCGAGTCCCCAGTGGAGGGAGGTGATGCCTGAAGGGGACAGAGGTGCCACCTTGCAGGGTAAGGGTTAACTCAGTGAGGGGGTGTTTGTTTCCTAGTGGTACTTATATCCACTCGTGGCTTACTATCTAAATGTCATCCTTGAAAATAGCAACCTATTGTGGTGGGTAAGATTGAGGGGTAGTGAGTAGTTGAAGGCTCCTTGGTGAGTTTCATAGCTCAGGGGGAACTGGAGTCAAGGTTTCCCATTTCATAGTTCAACACCATAACCACTATACTTTACTATCTTACAATGAATTTCTGTGGATCTTGCTGGGATGTAAATCCTATCATTTTCAGTGGATACAATTCCATTTCCTAGGAATACTTTTTGGGATTTTAATTGTAGTATTTGCTTCATCTCACTCAGGGGCTGAAAGGATGCTGGCAACAAGTACTCAGTCACCCCTTCTTCATTGTGATGAAGTGGAAGCAGAGCAGGTAAAATAAGGATCACTGGGAAGACACCATGGGAACAGCCTGGGTGACTCTATCCCCTGCTGACATTTTGGGGGGCAGGGGCGTTGAGTGAGAGTATTGTTTATGTTCATTTTTTATTATACAAATGACAAAAATGCATAATTTTCTTCATAATAAAATGGTAAATGTGTAGTAAAATGGCATTCCATATATAAAACTGCAAAATCAGGCTTTGCTTTTTGGATTTTTAAAATTTATTTTGGTGGGATCTGTCAATACAGAAGGCCAACTGCATCTGAGTTTGGATCCCTTTTACCATCTTTACCACATTTATCCATAATTAGAGTTACAGCTATTTTTCTTGAATACAAGAAAGAGTGCAACTCATAGATGTTCTCTTTCATTCTTCTTGGGCCTGAACAAATCTCTCCTACTGTTTGCTTCTGGCAAAGTGAAGGGCATCAGAAGAGCCCTACTGGGACAGAGCAAAGGCTCACCTCATCCAACTTCCTGGTTCCCCAGGCGGCCAGTTGAGTGTCTCTAGGAAGCCCACAAGCTCTCTCCTGCTGTGTTTCCAGCTGCTGGTATTTAAGGGGATGTTGCTTCCATGCCTGGTGCTGGTGAGTCTCCATAACTGTTAAGGGCGATTGTCCTTCACTTGGAAGGCTATGGAGTCACTGCAGGGTTAAACCTTTTAAATCTGTAGTAAAAGACCAGCCACCATCAGTAGTCTTGTGGATTTTAGTGTGAGATAATCTTGATTCTTGATGTCAGCTGTGATCACTAAATGCCTCCTTATTCACCCAGGATCCTGTGAGCTTTGAAGAGGTGGCTGTGTCTTTCTCTGAGGAGGAGTGGGCCCTGCTGGATCCTGATCAGAGAGCCCTGCACAGGGAGATCATGGAAGAGACTTGTGGGATCATGGCTTCTCTTGGTGAGGCTCCCTCTTTCCCTGGTGTCGGGCAGTTTCTGTTTACAAACTCAATAACAATAACCAGGGTTTTAGCAGGATGGAGGAATAGCAGTTACAGTGGTATGAAAGAAATGTAACTATGTAGTATGCAAGATAATGTAGTGTGAGGGAAGGCCGGGAACTTGTGTGCTTCCAGACAATTTCATGTTTCTCCTACCTGTGTTAGACGGCCCAGTCAGTGAGGTGACAAGATGAGAGAAATAGTTCCTTAACATCTGGAGGGCCAAAGCAAGGTTCATTTTTTAGGAGTCAGTTGCAGTCCACAGGGTATTGGCTTGGTTCTTGTCCTAAACATGGTACTTATCCAATGCACTCTTCTTGGAATGTCAGTGGTCCTTTTTGGTAGCCACTGCCAAACACATGTTGTCCACCTTTGAAACACATGTTGTCCACCTTTGGCTTAGGGAATTTTTGCAGTCAAAAGTACTTTACTGAGCAGTAAGCCACACACTAACCAGGGTCCACAGTAAAGCTCAGCCCTGAAGCTCCTAGAGAAACCCCATACCTCCAATTTTCTACCAAAGCTTCTGTTCTCAGTAGTCTTGTTCTCTGTGTCTAGGAAGTGCCTCTGGGAAAGTCCCAAACAAGACAAAAAACCCGGAGTCTAGCCAGACAGCATTCTCTGTTTATGTGACAGTTTAAGGACCAGAATATGGTCAAAAAGTGGAAATTGTCAAAACACGGAAACTACAGTGCTTTGGTCATTAACCTGTCAAATACGTAGGGGACATAATACAGAAACAAATGGAAAATGGTGCTGATTTGAAAAAAATAGCATCATGATGTCGGAAAATCATCATGTAAAGTGCCATCTTTATCTTCCCTCCTGAGTACTGCGTCCCCTGCTAAACTGCTGAAAGCCAGGAAGGGACAGCTGTGATCCATTCTCATCTGTCCCTTCTAAGCGCATCCTAAGATTATCTTGGGCCATTTCCTAGGTGGGTAGGGAGGGTGTGTGGAAAAGGTGAGTCTACCCTGGAGAGACCCACCTCTTCTGTTTTGATCGGAACCCATTAATTAGATGTGTGGTTGAAAAGAGCAGATCATGTGTCGAATTAATGGATGCTGGTTATAAAGTAGGTCCTCAGTATCTGCTGGGATTTGGTTCAAGCACACGCACCCCACCCCGGATAGTAAATCCATGAATGCTAAAGTCCCATTATACAATTACAGTTGCCCCTCCACATTCGCGAACTTAACATTCACGGTTTTGAATATTCGCGGGTTTTGGGAGGGCCCCCGCCCTCCCAAAAGTAGCGACATGGGGCCTCTGAAGGCCCCATGAAGGCCTTGGGAGGGAGGGGGAGGGCTGGGGAGGCCTCCATGGGGCCTCCGGAGCGTCTCCAGAGGGCCCATGCAGGCCTTGGGCGGGAGGGGGGAGGGCCGGGGAGGTCTCCATGGAGCCCCCGGAGACGCTCCGGAGGCCCCATGAAGGCCTTGGGAGAGAGGGGGGAGGGCCGGGGACGCGATCACGGGGCCTCCGGAGACGTTCCGGAGGCCCTGTTGAGGGCTTGGGCATGAGGGGGAAGGGCTGGGGAGGCATCCACGGGGCCTCGGGAGGGTCTCCAGAGGCCCCGTGAAGGCCTTGGGAGGGAGGTGGGGGCTGTTGAAAGCGACCATGCGGCCTCCGGAGGCCCCGTGGCTTTGGCGGGGGAGGGGGAGGGCAGTTGTTACTCATGGAATTTTCACATTCGCGGGGGTCTGGGGAACCTAACCCCCACGAATGTGAAGGGAAGACTGTACATAGTTAAATGGCATCCCTTATATAAAATGGCAAACAATAAGGTTTGCTTTTTGGAATTTTTTTAATTATTATTTTGAGCTGTGTTTGGTTGAGTGCATGTATACAGAACCCATCGCTGTTGAGTGCTAACTATAATTTAAAAGAATTGACAGCAGATTGACGAAAAGTGGACTGTTAAAAAGCGGGAGATGCCCGTATTCAGGCATACTAAATGTTTTTGTTGATCTGTAGTGACTATTATTAATTAATGAATTTTGTTTGTTGTGCCCTTGCATCAAAACCACCACTAGCTATCCAGGGTTCTCTAGGCAGTAAAAAATACAGTATGTTCTGCTATGATACATGTTTTTACAATGCAAATTGGCAATAACAAGGGTAGATAATAGAGGAATACTGTTTGCAGAACATAAACTCTTAATTGGCTATAGTGCAATTCCATCTTGAGCATTCTAAATTAGCGCCTGTCCACATCTCACCTTTTAAGCAGCAACCCCACCTCCACTCATCCTAGCCAATCAGTTCGCCAGGTGTGTGGATTTGAGAAGTGAGGGACTCAAGAGAATTGGGCAGGAGGAGGGGGGCATTGAGGGTTGAGAATATAAGTTGGGACAGGTGGATGGAAAGTTGGTGTTGGAGCGTTTGCAAGCAATGGATGAGATTTTAAACCAGGAGAGGAGTGAGTGAGGTGGGAAAATTGGCGAGGAGTGAGATTTTAAATTGTGACTGAAGTGAGGTGGATGGAAGCCAGGGATGTGATTTTAAGCCAGGGCAAGAGTCAGGGACATGTATGGAAAGTGAGGTGGGAGCATTTGTGGCGGACTACATTTCATTCTTCAAATATCATGGAGACTAAAAGCCCTTCCTTCCCCTGGAGCCTGAAAGGTCTGTGACGAGAAAAAAGGGATATAGTATCACCCTCTCCTCCAGCAAACCAATATTGTTTTCTTTCCATAATACTTTTCCTGTAGTCCCCTTTCCAGTCTCTGAGATTCCTTTTTTCTTGCATTTGGGAAACAATCTTATTTCTTGTTCTTCTTCCCACCAGATATCCAGAATCAAAGAAATGTGTGTGACCAGTATGGGAAGTCTTTTGGGAACAAAGTGGATCTTACTGAACATGAGCAAACCCACACAGGAGAGGAAAGTTGTATGCAAGAAAAGCCCTACAGATGCCCCATTTGTGGTGAATGTTTCGCCCGACACGTAGGACTTTTGATTCACATTAGGGTCCACCCTGGAAACAAAGCCTTTAGATGTGAATTTTCTGGGAAACAGAATTCACACCATCTGAGTCACCAAAAAACCCACACTGGAGAGAAACCATACAAATGCCAAGATTGTGGCAAATGTTTGGCCTCAAGGGTTTCCCTAGTGAACCATCAGTATCTCCACACGGGAGAAAAACCATACAAATGCCAGGAGTGTGGGAAATGTTTCACTGTAAATTCAGCCCTTGTCATCCACCAGAGGCTCCACACAGGAGAGAAACCATACAAATGCCAGGAATGTGGGAAAGGTTTTACACAAAATGCAAAGCTTTTGATCCACCAGAGAGTCCACACTGGAGAGAAACCATACAAATGCCAAGAGTGTGGAAAATGTTTTATTGAAAATTCAGCCCTTGTGGTCCACCAGAGAGTCCACACTGGAGAGAAACCATACAAATGCCAGGAATGTGGGAAGTGTTTTACTTCCAAGCCAAACCTTTTTCATCACCGGAGATACCACACAGGAGAGAAACCATACAAATGCCAGGAGTGTGGGCAAGGTTTTACACGAAATATAACGTTTTTGATCCACCAGAGAGTCCACACTGGAGAGAAACCATACAAATGCCTGGAGTGTGGGAAATGTTTTCGTTCCAGATCACACCTTGTTAGTCATCTGAGACTACACACAGGTGATAAACCATGCAAATGCCAAGAGTGTGGGAAATGTTTTACTGAATATTCAACCCTTGTGGTCCACCAGAGAGTCCACACTGGAGAGAAACCATACAAATGCCAGGAATGTGGGAAATCCTTTGCCCAGAGGCCAAACCTTATTAACCACCAGAGAGTTCACACAAGAGAGAAGCCATATAAATGTGAGGAATGTGGCAAATATTTTGCTCACAAATCAGCTCTTGTGAAGCATGAAAGAATCCACACTGGAGAGAAACCATACAAATGCCAGGAGTGCGGGAAGTGTTTTACTTCCTCTTCAAATCTTCTTAGTCATAAGAGAGTCCACACGGGAAAGAAACCATACAAATGTAAAGAGTGTGGGGAAAGTTTTAATTGTCGATCCTCCCTTTGTAGGCATCTGAAACTCCACAAAAGAGAGTTCACTCAGGAGACAAACTACATGAATACTGGGATTGTGTGAGATGTTTTGTTTTCCTGCTCTAAATTGAGCTCCTCCCAAAGCTTTGGTTTTCTTCTCTCACCCCAGAACAAGCAGGACTATTTAAATAATAAATCAGCCTCTTCCTCATGTGAAGGAGTAAGCTGTTCTGATTCAATATGTAGGGATTCAATTGGCTGCAGTGATCTACTGTGACCAAATTTAAATTCTCTTTACGTTTTGTGGAAGGGGCAGGGTGGGTGCTATTTTTTTTTAAATTTGCAGCTCTTGCCCTCCCTCAGATGAGCTCATCTTGGCTGTGGAAGCTTAGGACAGCCTGTCTGTTTCTGTGGACTTGTTAGACGTGCTCTGAAGGGTGGGAGGTTCATGAGACGAGAAGTGCATTACCCACTCATAGAGCAGGTCAAGCTCCCCCCATCCTTTTCTGTAACTAATTAATAGCAAAAAATCAAACTCCCCAGAACTGTTGTTAATATTCCTCCACCGCTAGTATTTAAAAGATTTTGAGTAGTTCTGTGTTGACATGTCTTCCCAGACTATATTTTGACCTGCAATTGTGTAAGTTCTTGTGTGGCAAAGCATAGGTCTGAATGGTTTCAAGATGGATAGAGAACAAGTTTGAAGCACAAACCTTCAGTCTTGAGGAACTTGGTGAAAGAGCAGAAAATGCCAGTTTTCTAAATACTCATTCTATCAGTTGAGAGTTATCATAACATGAAATCTGTTGAAAAGCCCTAACCAGACATGGTTAGGAAGCAGAGAGCAGAATCTCCTGTAGCTGATAACAGAAAAGTCTTGAAAAAGTAACCATTTCAAATCATGGCACAGCTCTTTCATAGTCACTAATAGAGAGCAAATTTGCTGTCTGTGAGAAATGTAGAACTGTAAAGATGCCAGATTATGATACACCAATGTTGTTTTGTTTTGTATTTGTATTCCTTTATGCTATTTTGTAGTTTTGTGTTATGTTATAAAATAAATTTCATTCTCTTCCCCCACCACCACAAAAAGCCCAAACAGAAAAGTTCTTAAAGCGATGGCAGCTTTTGGCAGTATTGGCCTCTCTTGTCTTTCAAGCGGTCTCTTTGCTCAGATATAGATTAATTTAACAAAACAAGCAACCACATGTGATGCCAGAATTTCCTAGGTTTTTGTGGTTCCACTGGGACTCCTTCCTCCTCTCTCCCTCCATGCAAGATGGGTAAATCACAGCCATGCTTGAGCCCTTCCTCCCTCTGAAACATTCTCTTAGTCAACATTTCTAAGTCAAGAATAAGAGAATCCAAATATATATTCAGAATGTACACTTAAATGCTACTTACAATTCTATATCTTGAAAGCTGCCTGTTTGCCTTGTGTTTAACTAAAGTTAGTCTCCAGGTGCATCCAGCCTGATTGAAAAGTCCCAGATGTTGTTCCTGTCCTTTTCAATTTATAATGAGTTAAAATAAACTGACCTGGGGAGCTGGTATAAAAAGTCTGTGATGGTACCAGGAGCTGACAGAAAATATTCTTGGAGAACAAACCATGTTTGGATCTCAAAAAAATAAAAATAAAAAGAATCAGAAAGAACAAGAAGAAATTTCAGGTCTTTTTGGTCTTTCTAATTAGTCTGGATGTGTCCTTGGGAGGAAATGCAAGAGACTGGGCACATTTCTTTGCAAAATGTTCACGGAGACTGCCTCTTAAATGAATTAATTTCCTTCTTTCCCAAAAGGGGTCTAACACCCCAGGGCAGGACCCCTACTCCTGCAAGGAGTTTTTTGTTATTTATTACTACAGTTATATCCTGCTCTATGTCTAAAGATCACAGGGCATCAGACAATAAAATCAACATGATCAGTTTAAAACAATGTAAAAATACATTGATTTTGAAAAGTGAAACCCCAAAGGCTTTTCTAAACAACCATGTTTTCACTTGGCACCAGACTGACAGCAAAGAGAGGGTTTTCCATAACTGGGTTGCCACGGCAGAGCAGGCCCTTTCCCATGACCTCCTATGGCATTTTGCCCTGCCCTGAAGGCAGCCAGTCCCAGCTCAGGGAATGCTGCGAAGGGGAGCCTGGGGAAGAAATGTTACAAAGCTGAGGCTTGTCTCTGTCAGAGGGCAGAAAGGGAAAAGCTGACACAGAGATAAGTCCAGGTGAGTGAAAAGAGCCCAAGGGTTGAAGCTACGGGGCCAACCTGGAAAGGGGATCTGTCACATATACTGATATACATATGTGGTGCAAAACGGTTGGATATTGTGAGGAGACCTATTTGGTCAAGAGAAAGCCAAAAGGAGCTCTTGAGTGGACAATTGGCACAACTGACACCTTGAACTCAGTGAGGCGATTTCTGAAGTAAATGAGGTAAAGTAAGACACCACCAAAGTAGAATATAAGGGTGGGGTTGGGAGGGTAATTATACTCAGTAAACCTGAGGAAACTTACTTTAAAACTACCTCTCAGTATTAAAGCATGTTGAATTTAAAATTAGAAATAGTAAAATGAAACTTAAGCTGTAGGTTGTATTGTAGTCTTCAAAATGTCATTCTCACCAAAACAGATCTTTCTGTTTTAAGCCCTTCTAAATCTCTTCAAGAATTTCATTAACAAGAAGGAAAAAAAAAACTAGGATGTATAAAATAACTTTACTTCAAGCCACCAAACGAATGAGGTATGGGTGCTTCAAACTTCAAACTGTACTGGGTTATGATTAGAATCTATACGTAATTAGAGATGCATTATAGAGAAATTAGCTTTCTAAATCTGAGCAATAACTTCCTAGAGGAGGTGACCAACCCATTTCTTTACAGTATCTATCAAATATAGAAAAAATGGCCAAAAGTTTAATTCCTACTTCTTCCCCTGTACCTCCCTTTATATTGCATTCGTTCTTAACAAATCCAGACAAGCAAAACCAATTTCATCCAAGGAAATCTAGAGAGTCTAGAGATTGTTACATCTTTTTATCAATGGAAACCCAAACAAAATCCAGAGATGTGAACGAGAGAGAAACAACAATTCATTGTGATCGAGTTGTCATTATGGTTGTGGGAATTTTACATAAAACTGTTTTACAGATGCCTATATGGATTGGAAGAACCAAATGCTTTTATTTTACCTGGCATCCATATATTTCCTTTTTAAATGAAGAATCCAACATACTGGAGCATCTCGCCCCAAATGGATAGATCTTGGAGGGACATGTTTAATTGAGACTTACCCAAGCAATACTCATAGTTTTTGTCACATTAGCCACTCCATTGTGGTGAGTGTTCTATATATATTTTTATTTGTTAATTTTAAAAATATTTTTAAAGGGTTCTATATAAAACTGCTTTAATTGTTTGTTTTGGGTTGAAATGCCAGAGTCCATCCCCTGCTGTGCCATTAAATAAACTGCTGGATTCAGTTGATTATCAGACTCTTTTTATGAACCTTAAAGGGTGAAAAAAAATCTCCCTTCTTTTCCCTTTTATCTCTTAACAGCAGTTCAATCAGAAAGACAGATGACCAGTGCCAGTGCTTCAGGCAGTTCCGTTACTAGGATTCCCTGGAGCCCCTAAAGGTTTACACCCAACTTCACAGTCTCTGCCTTCACTGGCTAAAGCCAGAACACCATAGAAAAAGTCAGATCTGGGACCTGGTGATCCTGAAACAATTGCTGACCATCCTGCCACCAATGATGTCAGCTGGGTGAGAAAGGAGTGGGGCTAGTTTTCAGGCAGTGGCCCTGGCAGAAGGTTTCCTTCTGAATCAGACTGAGGGCAAGAATCAGGAAGAGCAGCTGGTGACAACCTTTGGGCTTGACTACATGGGGGAGTGTTACAGCAAGTGACACAGAAGCATTGTGAAAATGAACAGAATGCTACAGATTTATTCAGAGGTTACATGCTGACACAGAGGCATTAGGGAAAAGAATGGAGGCTTCTCCTCAAGATCTGTCCCAGATCTCCTTCATCTGGGACAGAGATATCAAGGGGGGGAAATGGAGGCTGCTCTCCCCCCATTCAGGGGTTATACCTTTCATATGTTAACAGTCATGTAGGCATAGTTAACCATTTGCTAACCACTTGTGTGTGATAAAAGCAACAACTAAGATCAAAGGGACAGCTAACACTAGAATGTGAAAATACAGATAGGATAGCACTAGGATGTGTAATTTAACATGGAGCTTTCCTCAAAACTTCCTTTTGACATATTTTATTACTGTATATTCCGGCATATAAGACGACTGGGCGTATAAGACCACCCCCCATTTCCAGCCAAAAATCTAGGCTTAGGCATATATTCGCCAGATAAGACCACCCCCCCAATTTGGCTGGCTAGGGGAGCCTTGCCAGCTGATCCTCTTTGTTTCCCAACTCATGAGGATCTCCTCGTGAGTTGGGAAGGCGAACAGGGTCAGCTGGCAGGGCAACATTCGCCCCTCTCTTCAACCTTCCAGTCAAACTGGACTCAAAGGTGGAGGAAAGGGGCGAAAATGCCCAGTTTGCCTCAGCAGCCCCCTTCCCTCCATCTTGGCTCTTCTGAAGGGGACCAGTGCAGGGGAAGCGGAGGCAGCCGTGGCAAACCCCTAGATTCTCCCCCTCTCCCCACCGTCAAGGAAGGTGGGGAGAAGGGGCGAACATGCCCCGTTTGGCTTCATAGGGAGGACGCGGGGCCATGGAGCCAAACCCTGGGATTCGCCCCCTCTCCCCACCGTCAAGGGAGAGGGAGCGAATCTAGGGATTTAACTCCACAGCCCTGATCCCTCTTTCTGGGCTCCCTCCTCCCGCGATTCCCCAACCCACAGGAGGCTGCCTAGTCTCCTGGTGGGTTGGGGAATGCGGGATGGCCAGCTGGCTGGGGGGGGTGGAGGGAGGGGTCTTCGCAGCCACCCCCCTCTCCAAAGCGCGGCTTTGGGAAAGGGGGTGGATGGGCGGAGGGGGCTTTGCAGCCATTCCCCCACTTCAAAGCGAGGCTTTGAGGAAAGGGGGTGGCTGGGCGGAGGGTGGCTGGGCGGAGGGGGCTTCGCAGCCACCCCCCTCTCCAAAGCGAGGCTTTGGGGAAGGGGGGTGGATAGGCGGAGGGTGGCTGTGTGGCTGGGGGGAGGGGGCTTCGCAGCCACCCCCCCTCTCCAAAGTGAGGCTTTGGGGAAGGGGGGTGACTGGGAGGAGGGTGGCTGGGTGGCTGGGCGGAGGGGGCTTCACAGCCCCCCTCTCCAAAGCGAGGCTTTGGGGAAGGGGGGTGGCTGGGCAGAGGATGGCTGGGTGGCTGGGAGGAGGGGGCTTCCCAGCCACCCCCCTCCCCAAAGCTGCGATTTCGTGCCTTTGGGGAAGGGGGGTGGATGGGTGGAGGGTGGGCGGGTGGCAGGGAGGAGGGGGCTTCCCACCCACCCCCCTCCCCAAAGCCGCGATTCCGCGCCTTTGGGGAAGGGGGGTGGATAGGCAGAGGGTGGGCGGGTGACTGGGAGGAAGGGGTGAATCCTGGGGTTTGGCTCCACGGCCCCGCGTCCTCCTCCTGGGCTTCCTTCGGAAGGGGTCGCAGAGCAAAACGGGGCATTTTCGCCCTTTTCCTCCACCTTCAAAGAAGGTGGGGGAAAAGGGCAAATCTAGCGGTTTGCCTCGGCCGCTGCAGAGGCGATTGAGCGGCGGCCGCGGCAAAACGCAACGTTCACCCCCCTCCTCTGTCTCCGTTGCTCCCCAAAGGGGGAGAAGGCAGAGGAGGGGGGCGAATGAACTTCAAAACACTTTGCTTCACCCCCCTGCCCCATCTCCTGCCTCTTCGCTCAGTTTGCGAAGAGGCAGGAGATATGCAGGCAGGTGAAGCAAAATATATCCGGCGTGTAAGACGACTCAATTTTGGAGGGCACTTTTGAGTGCTCAAAAGTCGTCTTATACGCCGGAATATACGGTACCTAATTGAAAGGCAGGAAGAAGTGAAATTCCTTTCTTAGGTCTGGGTGTTCCCAAAATCTAGGATTTTCAGGCCACCCACGGGGGGGGGGAGCATGAGTGCCCCCCTTCTTGAAAGTGTTCCTGGAAACCCTGAACAGACAAAAGCAGAGAGATTTCTTTTCCTCTTTGCCATTTCCCAGAAGCTGTCTGAGTAGAACGGCAGACCTCCAAATGAGGCTGCCCTAGCTTTTCGTAGCCTTTCAGAGGCTGAGACAGTGTTACCACTTGTGATGACTGAAAAGATGTCTCTTGACTGGAGAAATGCCAAATCTTTTGGGAATTTGCACCCCCCATGAAACATTTAATTGCAAACAAGTTTATCCCATGAATGTATTTTTTTTCTTCTGTAACAGTTGAGTGGGAAAACTCAAGATATTTTTTTTCTTTTCTGTCTCCCCCATTTTTTGGTATGGTATCCCCCACAAGGAAAGTTGGAATGGTATCTCATAAGGAAAGAAGTCCTCACAACCCACTCATTTGTAAATAGTTTTGTGCCTTTCTTTTCTCTTCTCTCTATCATGCAAATTGGGGCATTTGGAGGCCCCAGACTCATGGCATGCAATTGTAATTCTTTGAATTGGGAAAAACCTTTTTTCTTTTTTAAGCATGTAGGAGGAAGTTGGAACATGCATTTTGATTCTCTGATCCTTTCTATTCATTGCTGACCCATGAAATTTTGCTGCCTGAAGTTCCCAAAAGTTACATGTTAATAACTGAAAATTGATTTTCATTGGGATTTTTGTTCAACATAATAATTGATTTTAGCTATTTTTGCATTCTCAGATAGTTCTTTCATGAACTCCTACTTTTGTAAACAACTTATGTTGGGAAAAGATAATTCCATTGTTTTAAGTCTTGTTATTTTACCAGATGGTCTCAAAGCCTTGCCCATGACCCTTTTTTCTGATCTTTGGGGACCCCAATAATTTTTTTTCCCCTTTGCAGGTCATAGTAGAATTTGTGCTCCTTTTAGCCATTGTTTTTGCCTTGTTATTATTGTTGTTATTGATTTTCACTTTAGTTAAATGAGTTACTCTAAATCCCATGATGTTCTGGTTAGTTATCCCTCAGCTATTATTACCATGAATGTTTTTGCATAATTTCTCAAAGCTTTTCTCAGAAATAGGTATCTCATCAGCACTAGACAAAACTCCAGGAAGATGCCAACTTTTTGGACTGCCCTGATGTCCTCTCCACAGCTGGGGAAAGAAGATTGCTCAATTGTTGCTGATTAACATATCCTCATTATTTTCAGTTTTTCTTTGCCTTTCATAGAATCATAAAATGCAGAGTTGGAAGAGACCACGAGGGCCATCCAGTCCAACCCCCTGGCATGCAGGAAATCATGATCAAAGCATCCCCGACAGATGGTCATCCAGCCTCTGTTTAAAGACCTCCAAGGAGACATTGTCTGTTCGCACTAAGACTGCTTTGCCCCTGATCAGTTCCACAAAGACTAATAGGGCAAGCCTGGTTGCTCTGAGTTCCAGCCAGTTGATGCTGTGTGACAACTCTGCTTCCATCCATTTGCCCTGGGCCAAGTGCGGGCCGCCCATCCCCTGAGACTGGCGTCCGTTGTAATAAGGACTGTATCTGGTTTCCACAGTGGGCGTCCTGTGTGTACCGCTGGTGAACTCCACCACTGTAGGGATGTCGTCACCTCCCGTGTCACTCTTATCAGTTGGTGCCTCTTGAGGGCAGTTTCATTCTGAAATGGGAGTAGGAACCACTGTAATGTTCTGGCGTGAAACCTTGCCCAGGGTAGGCAATCGATTGCTGCAATCTTAGGTCCTTGTAGGTGAGCAAGGTGTATGAGATCCACCCTGGTTTTGCTCCTTACCTTCTGTATTGCTCACCGGATTGATTGTATCCTCTCCTGGGGTAGGAAGACCTGCCCTGCTGACACGTCCACCAATGCCCCCAGATGCTGTATCCGCTGGGATGACCAGCTGGCTCTTTTCGAAGTTGACCTGGAAACCGTGTGCTTGCAAGGATTCCAGAATCAGCTGTACTTCTCTTTTCACCCACGAGGCGAAGAGGAACAAATCAGTAAGCCGTCCAAATACGGATAGACATGCCAAGTACTAAGCACCTACAGCATGCCACTAATGCGATAATCATCTTGGTGAATAATCTGGGTGCCGAGGAGTGACCAAAGGGAAGGGCCTTGTATTGGAAGTGTCTGTTGTAGAAGAAACGCAGAAAACGGCGAGGTTCCGGATGAATTGGGATATGGAGGTACACATCCTGTAAGTCCAGGGACGATAGGAAGTCTCCCGGTCTCAATGGCTCCAGGATGTGTTTCAGAGTCTCCATCCTGAACTTCTGCTGGCGGATGAACTTTTGACCCCCCTGAGGTTCAGAACTGCCCTCCAGGATCCATTCTTCAGGACCAGAACTAGGATGGAGTAGCATCCCATGTTTTGTTCTGAGCCAAACACTTCCTCTATCGCACCAAATTGGTACAAATGATGAATAGCCTCTCCATCAGCTGTTGTTTTTCTACATCTCTTTGGAGTTGAGTAGGAATGAAACAACATGGAGGTCGCCGAGAAACTATCCGGTAGCCCTCCTGAATTAACTGGAGGACCCACTTATGCGAGGTAGAGGTTTCCCATACTTCCACGAAGGCCTGCAGTCGACTCCCTACCGGGGTGATGGCATCATTGCTGAGTTCTGTTGTTGCTCTTAGCAGCCTGGTTCTGACCTGATTTGCCCGTGTCTCCTTGCTGGTAATGACGCTGGTAACGGTTGTCACACCAGCGAGGTCTCGATGGTCTGAAGTCCTTGAATCTGTTAGTGGATGAGCTTGCTGAAGAACCCTGTTGACCCCGAGGAACGAAAAGGCCTGTAGCGCCTGGAGAACCTCCTCTCCTCCCACGGCTTGGCCAAGACTAAGGCCTTCTTCTTCTTGTCCTCCACCAATACAGGTTCCAAGGATTCCCCAAATAGTTTCTCACCCTAGGAAGGGTGACGAAATCAGGCTTTGTTTGGATTTGAAGTCAGCATTCCAGGATTTTAGCCATACTTGTCTCCTGGCTGCCACCATGTCCTGGCAAAGAATTGGACTGAATCCAAAGTACTATCCACCAAAAAAGTGGACACTTTCACCAATTTGTTGAGCTTTTGTCGTATTCTGGTTTGTGATTTCGGTACATCTGCCAACGCATCCTTGGACCACAGAATAGCTGCTCTAGCCATCATGGTGGTGGTGGTGGAAGCCCTAATAGCCAAGGACAGTGCCTCACAGGCCCTCTTCAATGCCATATCCATACGCCTGTCTTCCAGGACCTTCAAAGTCTCCCCTCCATCATGGCAAAAGACCGTGGATGAGACTAGTGCCGAGGCGGGGGTGTTGATAAGAGGCACCTGTAATTTGTTCATCACTTTCTTGGGCAGAGTGTACAGTTTTTTGGCATGGCTTGGCTGTCCCTTGGTCATAGCTGGGGATGCCCATTCGTTGCATATCAAGCGCATCAGCACAGCTGGCACTGGCATTTCCAGTGCCATCGGCTGTGAGTCGGGGAAGAATTCCCCAGATATCTCCGGCAGCTCCGGATCCATGTACAACTGCTGATTTGTTGGGAATTTCAGCCCTAAAGTTCTTTTGTTCTTTTCTACACAATTTACATAGATCTAACTGCATTCCTTTTCCAATTACAAAAACAGGAATTTGAATTCAACTCTGAGGCAAATTTGGGGATCCAGCAAGGGCATCCAGACTGACCCCAAAATTAAAACTTTTTGTCCTGCATCTTGAACTTTGGTAAATGAATAACGCATTTTACTTCTTTTCTCCCTTTTTTCAAAGATTAAGATTTTGTGATATACATCTCGCTTTCCTAATCTCGACATTCATAACTTTATAAGTCAACCTATTGGGCATAGTCACTCAAAGACTTTTGAAAAACAAACAAAAAGGGGGGAGTGTGCCTCCTGTGCGCTCCCTGGTGATCATTCAGTCAAACAGCAATTGCATATTGTATATTTACATTATGAATTATTAACGTTTTCTGATTTTTCCCCAATACAGAAGCATCTTTGGCACCTTTCCCCTCCCATAAACCACAGGTTTTGAATAGCCAGCTTCCAGATCCTGATCCTGAATTTCAATCTCAAGCCTGCAACAAGTGATTCCATATAAATCAAATCATTGTCCAGTAACATAAAGACATTAAAGGACATTAAGACTGATTAATAAAATACAAAGTATTTTGAGGGACAAAGATCAGGAACAAAATCTGTTGCTGCATTGGCCCTGATCACAGTGAACTCTTTGTTACTATTTGTTTTCTTTTAATCTGTTTCAGTCTTGTTTCTAGTAACGTATATTCCAACGTATAAGATGACTTTTGAGCACTCGAACATGCCCTCCAAAATTGAGGGTCATCTTATACGCCGGATATACTTTTGCTTCGCCTGCCTACCTATCTCCTGCCTCTTTGCAAACGGAGCGAAGTGGCAGGAGATGGGGCAGGGGAGTGAAACAAAGTGTTTAGCAGTTCATTGCCCCCCCTCCACTGCCTTCTCCCCCTTTGGGGAGCAACGGAAGACAGAGGAGGGGGGCGAACATTGCGGTTTGCTCCGGCCACCGCTCGATTGCCTCTGCAGCGGCCGAGGCAAACCACTAGATTCGCCGTTTCCCCCCACCTTCCTTGAGGTGGGGGAAAAGGGCAAAAATGCCCCGTTTTGCTCCACGGCCTTGATCCCTCCTTCTGGGCTCACTTCCGAAGGGAGCTAAGGCAGGGCAAGCAGCCCCGATCCCTCCTTCTGGACTCCCTTCCGAAGGGAGCCCAGAAGGAGGACATGGGGCTGCGGAGCCAAACCCCTAGATTTGCCCCCTCTCCCCACCTTCAAGGAAGGTGGGGAGAAGGGGTGAAGATGCCCCGTTTGGCTCTTCAGCCCCGATCGCTCCTTCTGGGCTCCCTTCCGAAGGGAGCCCAGAAGGAGGGATCGGGGCTGCGGAGCCAAACCCCTAGATTCTCCGTTCCTTGAAGGGCTGCGGCAAAAACCTAGATTCGCCCCCTCTCCCCACCTTCAAGGAAGGTGGGAAGAAGGGGCGAAGATGCCCCGTTTGGCTCCGCAGCCCCGAACCCTCCTCCTGGGCTCCCTTCTGAGCTCCCTTCTGAAGGGAGCCCAGAAGGAGGACACGGGGCCGCGGAGCCAAACCCCTAGATTCGCTCCCTCTCCCCACCTTCAAGGAAGGTGGGAAGAAGGGGCGAAGATGCCCCGTTTGGCTCTGCAGCCCCAATCCCTCCTTCTGGGCTCCCTTCGGAAGCCAAACGGGGCATCTTCGCCCCTTCTTCCCACCTTCCTTGAAGGTGGGGAGAGGGGGCGAATCTAGGGGTTTGCCGCAGCCGCCCCCGCTTCCCCCGCCTTGGTCCCCTTCGGAAGAGCCAAGACAAAGGGAAGGGGGCTGCTGAGGCAAACTGGGCATTTTCACCCCTTTCCTCCACCTTCGAGTCAGGTTTGACTGGAAGGTTGACGAAAGGGGTGTAAGTTGTGGCTGGCTGGCTGGCTGACTGACTGACTGGCTGGGAGAGCCCTGCCAGCGGATCCTGTTCACTTTCCCAACTCACGAGGAGATCCTCATGAGTTGGGAAACAAAGAGGATCAGCTGGCAAGGCTCCACCAGCCAGTCAGCCAAATTGGGGGTGGTGGTGGTCTTATATGGCGAATATATGCCTAAGCCTAGATTTTTGGTTGGAAATTGGGGGGGGGGTGTCTTATATGCCCAGTCGTTTTATATGCCGGAATATACGGTAATTCTTTTTATCTGATCATTTCTCATATAATGTGTGGATTCAACTAGCACAAATAAGTAATGCATCTCATTTTTGTCTATTAACTCAGTTATATTAATTGTTCTTTTAATTATGCTCATATTATGTTTTCTCCAGACCCATTCTATTTAATTGCAAGCTGATTGAGATCTCAATATACATTTATTGTCTAAAGCTGAATGTTTCTCTAGCTATCAATAGAGCAATTATTACTTGCTTCACCTGCATCATCACAGATATGAACTTTTTATAGAACAGTTGCATTATTTAAGAAACTTGATTACACATTATTACAAATATAGGATTTCATGATCTTTTAAGCTAACTGCCTTATTTAAACGGACTAAAAACTGCCTTTGTTTGTTTCATAGGATTTTTCATGAGCCTTTCCAAAAAGAGACATCAGTTGTTATATTTGGACAACAACTAAACAATTTGGATCTAAAAAATAAAATAAAGAAGGGGGACATGTGGTCATACCTGGGCACACCCAGAGAATTTCATGCCCTTCCTTTCTTCCTGCCTTTACAATTGGGCCAATAAAACATCTGGCTTCATAAGCCATCTTTGAAGGAAAGCTCAGGAAATAAACTTTGGTTTTACAACCTAGTGTTATCATGTTATCTGCAATTTCCCATGGAAGTTTTCCTTTCATGTAACATCACATCCCTAGGCTAAGACCTCCTTTGATCTCAGTGATTGGGTGTATCAAACAGACAAATGGTTAAGCAAATGGTTAACTGCCTACGTGACATAGACCCTATATAACCTGTAAGCCCTGGACAAAGGAAGAAGCTTCTTGCTGTAACTATCTGCCTGCCTGCATTGCTTTGACTGAGATGCAGTGTCCATTGTTCTCTCCTAATGTCTTTCTGTTAGCATGCAAACTCTGAATAAAATCTCTTTAGCATTTTGCCTCAGGATTGCGATGCTTCCTTGTTACTTGCTGTAACGGGGGTGGTGGTAAAAATCCAGATTAAATTCAAGCTACTTTGGCCCAGAGCTGTGGCACATGAAATTCGGACTACTCTGGCCCAGATTGAAGCACCACACTTACTAAAGCCCAAATCTGCTTTGTATTTTTACCCCCAGTGAAGCACTTGGCTTCTATTCAAAGCTGTTACTCCCACTTAGGGCTTGACTCTGAGCTGTGGGAAAGCAAAGTCCCAGCTAGCCACCCGTTCTGACTTCAGAGAGAGTGACTGTGGCTATAGTTTTGCTTTTCCTGGAGCTCAAGTGGGCGATTGTGTATCCGAATGCAGACCTTGATGACCCATACAACACCTTCCCGTATGGAAAACTGGGACATTGTCTTGCTCCTGTTTGCTGTTGTTCTGAGTATTCTTGTGCTTGATGTAGTGTGTATAGCCAAACAAGCTTGGGACTCCTCATTATTTACCTTGTTCACAGGGACAGCCCAACAGCCTACTACTGGTATCTGAAGATAGCCAACTCGCTTCACTTGGGAGGCACTGTGGCATAGAATAGAGCACAGTGGTCCTTTCTCTCCTGCAGAGTGAGATGTAGACCTGTGGGAAACAGAGCCATCAAGACCAATCTCCCTTTAGGATTAATACAGTATATTTGCTGGTACTTGCACCCTGTCTTTGAACAATGGTTGGCCAAAATTGTTCTCAATATGGGCAATTACTTGTAATCTTTTTACAAAACATGGTGTGGGCTAATACACAACCAGTGCCACATGACACAGAGCTTACCACAACACAAAGCAATGCATTTGTGGGCCTGGCAGAAAACGATAGCATCCATATATAACCTAACCAATTGTTGGGTTTATGGGAAGCCAGGGAAATATGAGATGTGGCCTTGGGTGGCTGGATAAATGGAGCCTAAATGGATAGTCAGTAGCAAGAGTGTGGACCATACAGGGTCAGAATTTTCAGATACACCAGGAAGGGAAGAAAGGCTTTAAAGGGTCATCATTGGACTTGTGGAGATTGTGTATATAGATGGTTACTCCCTAAATGGACAGAGGTCTGTTATGTTGCATACATTAGACCTTTTTTTTTTAGTGCCAGGACACAAGGGACAACTAGGTATACATGTGTATTCGATGATCTCCAGAGGGATAAAAGGGCAGTAGACATGTCAATAGCAAAAAGGTGAATGGGTTGATGTCTGGCCACCAGAGAGGATAATTCAGTATTTTGACCCAGCCACCTGGGCACAAGATGGCACCTGGGGAGCAAGGGAAACGTGTCCAGAGGAGGGCGACTAGGATGGCGGGAGGTCTGGAAGCCATGCCCTATGAGGAGCAGCTTAGGGAGCTGGGTATGTTTGGAGAAGAGAAAGTTGAGCGGTGACATGATAGCCATGTTTAAATATTTGAAGGGATGTCATACTGAGGATGGGGAAAGCTTGCTTTCTGCTGCTTCAGAGACTAGGGAGATTTTCAGACCTGCCAAAATGCCTGTTTGCCGCGCGAGCAGCCTCCCGAGACTGCTGCGCGGCAAGGGTCTACTTCGGACGACACTGTGCCTCTCGCAAAACCGTCCGTGTCACTTTCATGAAGCTTTGGACGGCTCAGCGCCATATTTCAATCACGGAGGTTGCCTGAGATTGAAATATGGCGCTGAGTCGTCCGAAGCTTCACGGAAGTGACACGGACGGTTTCGCGAGAGGCACAGCGTCGTCCGAAGTAGACCCTTGCCGCGCAGCAGTCTCGGGAGGCTGCTTGCGCGGCAAACAGGCATTTTGGCAGGTCTGAAAATCTCCTAGGACACAGAGCAATGGGTTCAAACTATAGAAAAACAGATTCCACCTAAACATTAGGAAGAACTTCCTGACAGTGGAGTCTCCTTCTTTGGAGATTTTTAAGCAGAGGCTGGATGGCCATCTGTCGGGAAGGATTTGATTGTGTATTCCTGCATAGCAGGGATACTTGCTCAGACTATCTGCCTCCTCGCTCTCCTAATTCAGTCTTCTGAGTCTCTGAGATACCTGAATCCAGGTGTTCTTTGCCTCACCACATGGCAAATCTGCCCCAAGTAGACCACATCCAGAAGATTATAGCAGCCTCATGAAAACCAGCCACTTGTAGGTCTTATGCCATGAAGTGGCGCAGCTTCTGTGCCTTCACTCAAGCCTCCTCCCGACCATCCTAGCCTACAGATGCACACTCAGTTATGTCCTTCCTCCTTCAGCTTAAGGAACAAGGTTTGGTGCTCTCCTCACTCAAGGTCTACCTCTCAGACTTGTGGCCCACCAGCCTCCCTCTTCTGGGACCACACCACAAAGTGCTTCCTTAAAGGTATCACCTACCTTTATCCTCCAGTCCAGGACCCAGTAAGAGCATGGTCCCTCTCTTTAGTGCTCTCTCAACTTATACACAAGCCATGTGAGCCACTGGCCACAGTAAACCTATGCCTCCTCATCTTGAAGACTGTTTTCCTTGTTGTTGTCACCTTGGCTAAGCAAGCCAGCAAACTTTCCGCCCTTCAATCAGACTGCCCCTACCTGGTCTTCCACCATGATAAGGTAATGCTCTGTTTCAATCCATGTTTTCTCCCAAAGTAGTCTCCTCCTATCATATGAGTCAGGGTATAATCTTGTCCTCCTGTCTGGAAAAGCTTGATACCGGGCAGCAAAGTATATACAAACAGCAAGTAGCTGGGAAGGTGACCAGCTTTTAATGAGCACACTTGAATGCAAACACAGTCAGGAAAGTCAAGCGCTTACAGCAGGCTCTGTGGGTCCAAACAAGTCCTTGAGTCAGTGGAAAACAGGCAGCAGAGTAATGAGGAACAGTTCGAAGTTGAGGCACGAGTCAAGGCAGCAAGGATCAAAGCAACTAAATCAGCAAGAAGCTTTCTCCTGGAAGATCAGTTGATCTCAAACGTCTCCATTGCTACCCAAGCATATATACAGGAATCAAGGCTTTGTCAGGACAAAGACCTGTTTGTCTTAACAAGCAGGATTTTCTCATAAAGTCTCAGAGATTTCCTTTGAGCTTCCTTTTGAGCTCACTGCTGAGTGTATGATGGTGGAGGTAAGTCCATCTCTTTTCTTTGTTATCTGAATTGGCAGGACTCTCTGCCAGGACTGGTGCCAACCCACTCGAAACAGGCTCTTCCTCTGCTTGAGCCTCCAGGTTGGTAGGGTTCCCTGCTGGCACAGGTGTAGATAAGCCTGTGCCAGGGTCCATAGGGCCATTCCCTGACATGTCCCCCTCCTCCTCTGAGTCCATACCCTCATCAAACTCATGGGGCATGACACCTCCTTTTCCCCCAACCCCTCCTCCACACTGGACCAACCTCTTCACACCCTAGATGTACACAGAGCGCTAGCCTTTTACACCTCACATATGCCATTGTGAAGAGCATGTGATGTGCATCTGATGGAATGTTGATGAGCAAATGGGAAGAGAGCATGAAGGAGCCAATCCTGTGGCAGGAAACTGAAAGGGGAGGGGCTTCTGGATGTTTTACTGGAATGTGTGTATGGCTGTGAGTGGAGCTGAAGGAATGCGTGTGCAGTGAGAATATGTGTTAAGAGGAACAGAGGTGGATTGAAAATAACGATCAAAGCATTTCTGTTATTTTGTTCAACCAACAAATCAATCTTTATGTTTTGTTTATCAAATCCAGACTCTCCATGAATTATTTCCCTTACTAATATTTATTTGACATGCTAACCCTATAATTAAACACACTGATACAAGGACTATCCAAATTAAGTCAACCCCCAATCCAAGGAAGGGATAAAGGGCTACTATGGAACTGCAGTTTCCACAGATTATTTGGTGGCAGTGGTGGGATCTGAAAACCTGTATCACAAAAGTGGTTGAAGCATAAGTGATGAGGTGGCCAGGCTGCACAGTGACGTAAATTCAGCTGGCGCGCCTGCGCCTCATAGGAACCATTCAGGAAATCCCCCCACCTACTCTTCTGCAACGGGGACTGCTGCAGGTGCACCACTCTTGTCCCAGTGGATCTCTCACTGTGTAGTGGATACCATCAACCTGGTCTACTAAGTGGCCAAGAAGCCTCAACCACTCCACATCTGTTCACTAGAGCTGTGGCCACCACTCAGGTGTGGTTTAGAGGCATATTGCTCCCTGAAGTCTGCAGAGTGGCTACTTGGTCCCAACCATCAGCCTTCACCTGCCTAGACTGCAGAGCTAGAGCAGATGCTGATTTTGGCAGAGTGGTTCCTTGGGCTGACCTGCTCCCACCAACCATGGGTAAGCTCGTTACACTCCCAATTGGGTGAGGCACAGTGACCATAAAGAAGTACACATTGCTTACCTGTAACTATGGTTCTTTGAGTGGTCATCTGTGCCCCCACACAAACCCACCCTCCTCCCCTCTGCTGGCAGGTCCACCAAAGTGACAAGGGACTCCAGAACTGAGGGGAGAAAGTTCCTGGCACTAGATATAGGGTGCCCGGGAGGGCGGGGCTACCACCAAAAAGCTACTCGCTTCCGAAACACTCCGTATCTGATCTGAACATGCACAAGATCCCGGTTGTGTGAGGTCACAGAAGACCACTTGAAGAACCACGGTTACAGGTAAGCAACCTGTCTGTCTTCATGATGCTGTTTTGATGTCTTATCCAGCAGACTTGGAAGTCTTCCAGAAACCAGGGTATTCAATCACGTGACACTGCTATGGCATATGAGTTCCTTCCATTTCTGTTGTGATATCAGGAATTAGTGGGAGGGATCAGAGTTTTTTTCTCAGAATTCACCCTTCTAAATCACCAAAACTCTGAATATTTGTACTTTGACCATGTCATGAGAAGACAAGAGTCACCAGAAAAGTCAATAATGCTTGGGAGGGTGGGAAAGAGTAGGAAAAGAAGAAGACCATGTTACAGATGGATGGACTCAATCAAGAAAGTCACGACCCTGAATCTGCAAGACCTGAGCAGGGCTGTTGATGACAGAGTGACTTGAAGGTCTCATGGGGTCTCCACAAGTAAAAGTTGACTTGACGACAGTTAACAGCAAAACCACCAGAGGCTCCATACAAGAGAAAAGCTATACCAGTGCCAGGAGAGTGGGACATGATTTGCTCTAAGTTCAGGCTGTCTCAGTCACCAGAGAATCCATACAAGAGAGAAACATACAAATGATAGGGGTGTGAGAAATCTTCTGCCTGGAATTCATCCATTCCCAGTCATCTGTGATGTCACACAGGAGAGAAGCTATGCAAATATAAGGACTGTGGGAGGTGCTTTCATTGTCAATCACACCTTTTATTGCATCAGAGAATCCACACAGGAGAGAAACCACAGCTGTGCCAAGAATGTGGGAAATCTTTTTATTAGCATTCAAACTTGGTTGTGCATCAGAGAGTCCATACTGGAAACTAACCTGTTCGGGTTGTAACTTCCTGGGTGCTTCTGGCATTTTGTTTCACCAGGCTGAGTACTGTTTTCCTTCCACTTTTTCTCATACCTTAGCACTTCTTTATCTCCTTATCACAATCTACTAATGTAATATGAATCTTAACTGTCTGATTTTGCTCATTTTGTTAATTTTTCTAACTCGTTAAGGTGAAGTGTACACATGCCTGTGGAAGGAGACTGAGGCAAGGACCTTCATTCTTATTTAGAAATTGGGATGAAGTTACGTTTCATGTGAAGTCGAAGGCTTTCACTGCTGGCATCCATAGGTTTTCTGTGTGTCCCCCCCTCCCCAAGCTGTGAGGCCGTGTTCTGGAAGAGTTTATTTCTGATGTTTCGCCTGCATCTGTGGCTGACATCCTCAGATATACATAAACCCACACACACTCCTATGCAACCATTCCTGGAAGATGCCATCCACAGATGCAGGCGAAACGTCAGGAATAAACTCTTCCAGAACATGGTCTCACAGTCCGGGAAAAAACACAGAAAACCTATGAAGTTATGTTTCTCTTCCAAATGATTCCAGTTACTATAACTAACAAATGGTTTGAACAATGTAAGAAAGACATGTCTGCATTTATGTGGGTGGACAAAACGCTCAGAATTAGATTCCGAGATTGACTGAGGCCAATGAGAAGGGAGGGTTTGCCTTGCCAGATTTCAAAGTACAGTATACTTTGAGTCAGCCCGTATGGAATGGTTGAAACCTCGGATTCTACTGGATGATCAGAAACTTTTAGCGCTAGAAGGACACTTTGGATGGTAAAACAAAGTCAAGCCCCCAAGTGAAGGCCCACCGAGTCAGGGGAGGGAGGGAAGGAGGGGTGGCCGACCCCCTTCCCCTGACCCGTTGCGGGGCCTCCCGGGCAACCCAGCACCCCCCGCCCGAAGCTCTCGCAGGGAAAGAAAGGCAGGGTTGGAGTTTCCCACGAGCCCATTTCAAGAGAGCACCACCTTTTGTTCTTCCGCTTCCCCTTGGGTGACTGAAGCCGTGCCAGGCTCCTGGCAAACCCGGGCTGAGGGGCGGATCTGTCGGTGAATCTCTTGAGACTCCAGCAATTATGTGGAACTAGTAAGAATCATGAATATCTGGGAAGGCGGGGGAAATAAATGAGGAGGCAAAAAGGGATTTTAAAAACAGCATAAGGGGGGAGCCTTAAGAGGATTCAGCTCCCCCTCCCGAAGCTCTCTGCAGTGAAGGAGGCGCAGGGTTGGGGTTTCCCACGAGCCCCTTTCAAGTGAGGAACAGAGATGAGATGGCTCCATGTTGGAGCTGGAGGTGGGAATGGTTAGAGACAGACCTTGCTGGTGTGTCTGTGTTTGTGCGGGAGGAGCCTTCATCTTCTGACTGTGAAGTAAATGAAAGACTTTAGTTTGTTGCTCCCAAAGCACCTCCCTGAGAATCTAATGTGAAAGCTCTTACAGTTCTTAATCATTTATAATTTTTTGCTCTGACAGGAGGTCTTTTACCCCGATGTAGGGATCAAAGATGGAGGAAAAAGACTCAGCTGGCCCTGATGCAGGAGGAGGCATTGATGTCCCCAAGAGTGAGGAGATCTGGGAAAGAACTGTGCAGAAGATCTTGGGGGAGGACATTGTCCCCTCAGATTCACAGCACCAGCGCTTCAGGCACTTGTGCTACCAGGAGTCCAAGGGCCCCCGAGAGGTTTGCAACAGGCTCCACTATCTCTACCGTCAGTGGCTAAAGCCAGAACAGCATACAAAAAATCAGATCCTGGATCTAGTGATCCTGGAACAATTCCTGACCATCCTGCCTCCGGAGATGGAGAGCTGGGTGAGAGAATGTGGAGCAGAAACGTGTTCCCAGGCAGTGGCCTTGGCAGAAGGTTTTCTTCTGAGCCAGCTAGAGGAAGAGCAGCAGGTAAGAGCACAGAGTTATTATTCATTTTCTTTACTCCCCCCTTTTTTCCCCCTCAGCATTGATACTCAAGGCAGCTCACAGGTTAAAAGTTTATAATAAAAATATAAAAATCAACATGAAAACCAAATTAACCCTGTTTAAAACATACACTCTAAAAATATTTTAGAACATGAAACAATATACAGTTGCCCCTCCACATTCGTGACTTTCACATTCACGGTTTTGATTATTAGCAGAAAGCTGCCTGCTCCCCCCCCCCTGCTGCTCAACACCCTGTCCTTCCGCTGTCCTGGGAAGGTGGAGTGGGAAGCAGCTGGCACGCTCGCGCTACACCCCACTCCCTTCTCAAGGCAGCGAGGGGCTTCTCAGGAAGCCTGTCCCTGCCTTGGGAAGGGGGGTTGGGAAGCAGCTGGCACACTCGCGCTACACCCCAGTCCCTTCCCAAGGCAGCGAGGGGCTTCTCAGGAAACCCCTTGCGGGCTTGAGAAGGGACTGGATTGGAAACCCGCTTGCCCGCAGGCTCATTTCTTATTCATGTTTTTTTCACATTTGCGGGGGTTGTCTTCCCCTTACCCCGGAAATGTGAAGGGATGACTGTAGCTTGAAACAATACAGCACTGAGATCCTTTTGTTAAAGGCCTTCAATTCTATAAAAATGTCTTTATCTAGCTAAGGAGATAGAGCAAGGAGGGGGCCATTCTAGCCTCTAGTGGCCTCCCTGGGAGTTCCAAAGTCTAGGGGCAGCCACTGAAAAGACCCTCCCTCTTGCTTCCATCAACCATACCTGTGCAGGTGTCAGTACTGAGAGAAGGCCCTCTGAGGATCTGTGCAGACCCATGTGGGGAGATAGGATTTTTCAGATCGCCTGAGCTAAGCTGTCATCCTGGTTACTCTTAAGGTGAAAGTGTCTGGCTATGGCTCCTGTGCCCCTTTTATCTGGCTCTTACTCCTGTTACTCCCATAGCCACTGCTGACTGTGTTGCTCTGCTGAAATTTAGTGCCTCCTGAGTTGCTAAAGAAGGCAAGGGGCATGGTGAGCATGCACCTTATTTTGATGAGGAATCTGGGTCCCAGCAACTTCATGGAATCACTCTTTTAAAAAGTCTTGCTTACTCCCTGTGTGTTTAATTTTCAAACGAAATTCCTCACTTTTTGTGCCACACCACCAAATTGAGCAATGTGGTGGCTATGGTTACAAAGTCCTGCCTAGGGGGAGTAGTGTCATATGGAGTATCTGCCCCCACTCAACTAAGCCATTGTTCAGCCTTGCTGAAAGTGCTTAAAATGAAAGGAAAGATATTCTTATTTTTTAAAAGTTGAAACATTTATCTTCCCCCTCTTGCTTCATCAGGGCTCTTAGTGATGTGCAGATAAAAGCTTTTCACACATTTTTTAAAAGAACAACTCCTTTTAAAGATATTAAAAGGCACAAAGAGTTGAATTGGCCAGAGTAGCCAGCCTTGGCTTGAAGAACTGATGACTCTACCACTTGATCATCTTTTTCTTGAGATCCTCTGAGGGTGGCAATTCCATACCATCACCACCACCCTTTCCCCAGCTTTCCCCACGAAGGTTTTTCCTCTCTCTCATTCCCTTTTTCCTCCTCCTCATTCCATGTCTTCAATCCTTACTGCCCTTTCAGGTGAAAAATCTCTCTGTGGAAGTTGACTTTGATTTTCCACTGGCAGAGAAGGCTCCGTTGGACACCCAGCCGAGTCCCCAGTGGAGGGAGGTGATGCCTGAAGGGGACAGAGGTGCCACCTTGCAGGGTAAGGGTTAACTCAGTGAGGGGGTGTTTGTTTCCTAGTGGTACTTATATCCACTTGTGGCTTACTATCTAAATGTCATCCTTGAAAATAGCAACCTATTGTGGTGGGTAAGATTGAGGGGTAGTGAGTAGTTGAAGGCGCCTTGGTGAGTTTCATAGCTCAGGGGGAACTGGAGTCAAGGTTTCCCATTTCATAGTTCAACACCATAACCACTATACTTTACTATCTTACAATGAATTTCTGTGGATCTTGCTGGGATGTAAATCCTATCATTTTCAGTGGATACAGTTCCCTTTCCTAGGAATACTTTTTGGGATTTTAATTGTAGTATTTGCTTCATCTCACTCAGGGGCTGAAAGGATGCTGGCAACAAGTACTCAGTCGCCCCTTCTTCATTGTGATGAAGTGGAAGCAGAGCAGGTAAAATAAGGATCACTGGGAAGACACCATGGGAACAGCCTGGGTGACTCTATCCCCTGCTGACATTTTGGGGGGCAGGGGTGTTGAGTGAGAGTATTGTTTATGTTCATTTTTTATTATAAAAATGACAAAAATGCATAATTTTCTTCATAATAAAATAGTAAAAGTATAGTAAAATGGCATTCCATATAGAAAACTGCAAAATCAGGCTTTGCTTTTTGGATTTTTAAAATTTAATTTGGTGGGATCTGTCAATACAGAAGGCCAACTGCATCTGAGTTTGGATCCCTTTTACCATCTTTACCACATTTATCCATAATTAGAGTTACAGCCATTTTTCTCTGTATTTTTCTTGAATAGAAGAAAGAGTGCAACTCATAGATGTTCTCTTTCATTCTTCTTGGGCCTGAACAAATCTCTCCTACTGTTTGCTTCTGCCAAAGTGAAGGGCATCAGAAGAACCCTACTGGGACAGAGCAAAGGCTCACCTCATCTAGCATCCTGGTTCCCCCAGCAGCCAGTTGGGTATCTCTAGGAAGCCCACAAGCTCTCTCCTGCTGTGTTTCCAGCTGCTGGTATTTAAGGGGATGTTGCTTCCATGCCTGGTGCTGGTGAGTCGCCATAACTGTTAAGGGCGATTGTCCTTCACTTGGAAGGCTATGAAGTCACTGTATGGTTAAACCTTTTAAATCTGTAGTAAAAGACCAACCAGCCACCATCAGTAGCCTTGTGGATTTTAATGTGAGATAATCTTGATGTCAGCTGTGATCACTAAATGCCTCCTTATTCACCCAGGATCCTGTGAGTTTTGAAGAGGTGACTGTGTCTTTCTCTGAGGAGGAGTGGTTCCTGCTAGATCCTGACCAGAGAGCCATGCACAGGGAGGTCATGGAAGAGACGTGTGGGATCATGGCTACTCTTGGTGAGGCTCCCTCTTTCCCTGGTGTCGGGCAGTTTCTGTTTACAAACTCAATAACAACAATAATCAGGGTTTTAGCAGGGTGGAGGAATAGCAGTTACAGTGGTATGAAAGAAATGTAATTGTGTAGTATGCAAGATAATGTAATGTGAGGGAAGGTCGGAAACTTGTGTGGCTCCAGAAGTTTTCATGTTTTCTCCTACCTGTTTTAGACAGCCAAGTCAATGAGGAGACAAGATGAGAGAAATAGTTCCTTAACATCTGGAGGGCCAAAGTGAGGCTCTTTTTTAGAAGTCAGTTGCGGTCCACAAGCTATTGGCTTCTGGTTTCTGCTAAGTTTCCAGGGGAAAATGCAATAGTTACATCCATTCACTAAACCATCTTTAGGTTTGGAAATTCTTTGAATGCAGGACTGGTCAACGTTTCCCACCAGTTTGACATCCCTTCAGAGCACCAGTCACTCCCTGCCAGTGTATTGTCAACTTTGCTGGTTTGGTGGTGACTAAAAGAAAAATGGCTTACTCTGCTATTCTAAGCTTTAGAAGTTGATTTGACAGCAGGGTTGATGAAGTTGCTGGGGTTCACAGTCCCTTGGGGATACTTTGACTGCGCCAGTGGCTACATCTTATATAACATAGCATAACTGCTTTGTTGGTTTGATGGTGATTGAGAGAAAAGCCACTTTTCCTCTAAAAGAAACTCTGCTCATTTTTTACTAGTAGAATTGGGCTTCCAGAATCTTGGTTCTAGTCCTAAACATGGTACTTATCCAGTGCACTCTTCTTGGAATGTCAGTGGTCCTTTTTGGTTGCCACTGCCAAACACATGTTGTCCACTCTTGACTTAGGGAATTTTTGCAGTCAAAAGTACTTTACTGAACAGTAAGCCACACACTAACCAGGGTCCACAGTAAAGCTCAGCCCTGAAGCTCCTACAGAAACCCCATCCCTCACATTTTCTACCAAAGCTTCTGTTCTCAGTAGTCTTGTTCTCTGTGTCTAGGAAGTGCCTCTGGGAAAGTCCCAAACAAGACAAAAAAGCCAGAGCTGTGGAGTGCTAACTATCATTTAAAAGAATTGACAACATATTGACGAAAGGTAGACTGTTAAAAAGGAGGAGATGCCCGTATTCAGGCATACTAAATGTTTTCGTTGATCTGTAGTGACTGTTATTAATTAATGAATTTTGTTTGTTGTATGCTTGCATCGCCACCACCACTAGCTATCCAGGGTTCTCTAGTTAGTAAAAAATACAGTATGTTCTGCTATGATATATGTTTTTACAATGCAAATTGGCAATAACAAGGGTAGATAATAGAGGAATACTGTTTGCAGAACATAAACTCTTAATTGGCTATAGTGCAGTTCCATCTTGAGCATTCAAAATTAGCACCTGTCCGAATCTCACCTTTTAAGCAGCAACCCCACCTCCACTCATCCTAGCCAATCAGTTCGCCAGGTGTGTGGATTTGAGAAGTGAGGGACTCAAGAGAATTAGGCAGGAGGAGCAGGGGGGCATTGAGGGTTGAGAATATTAAGTTGGGACAGGTGGATGGAAAGTTGGTGTTGGAGCGTTTGCAAGCAGTGGATGAGATTTTAAACCAGGACAGGAGTGAGTGAGGTGGGAAAATTGGCGAGGAGTGAGATTTTAAGTTGCGACTGAAGTGAGGTGGATGGAAGCCAGGGATGTGATTTTAAGCCAGAACAAGAGTCAGTGACATGTATGGAAAGTGAGGTGGGAGCATTTGTGATAGATTACATTTTATTCTTCAGATATGATGGAGACTAAAAACCCTTCATTCCCCTGGAGGCTGAAAGGTCTGTGACTAGAAGAAGAGGATATAGTATCACCCTCTCCTCCAGCAAACCAATATTGTTTTCTTTCCATAAAACTTTTCCTGTAGTCCCCTTTTCCAATCTCTGAGATTCCTTTTTTTCTCACATTTGGGAAACAATCTTATTTCTTGTTCTTCTTCCCAACAGATATCCAGAGTCAAAGAAATGTGTGTGACCAGAATGGGAAGTCTTTTGGGGACAAAGTGGATCTTACTGAACACGAGCAAACCCACACAGAAGAGGAAAGTTGTATGAGAGAAAAGCCCTACAGATGCCCCATTTGTGGTGAATGTTTTGCCCGACACGTAGGACTTTTGATTCACATTAGGGTCCACCCTGGAAACAAAGCCTTTAGATGTGAATTTTCCGGGAAACAGAATTCACACCATCTGAATCACCAAAAAACCCACACTGGAGAGAAACCATACAAATGCCAAGATTGTGGCAAATGTTTGGCCTCAAGGGTTTCCCTAGTGAACCATCAATATCTCCACACGGGAGAAAAGCCATACAAATGCCAGGAGTGTGGGAAATGTTTCACTGTAAATTCAACCCTTGTCATCCACCAGAGGCTCCACACAGGAGAGAAACCATACAAATGCCAGGAATGTGGGAAAGGCTTTACACAAAATGCAAAGCTTTTGATCCACCAGAGAGTCCACACTGGAGAGAAACCATACAAATGCCAGGAATGTGGGAAAGGTTTTACTGTAAATTCAGTCCTCGTTGTCCACCAGAGAGTCCACACTGGAGAGAAACCATACAAATGTCAAGAGTGTGGAAAATGTTTTACTGAAAATTCAGCCCTTGTGGTCCACCAGAGAATCCACACTGGAGAGAAACCATACAAATGCCAGGAATGTGGGAAATGTTTTACTTCCAAGTCAAATCTTCTTCATCACCGGAGATATCACACAGGAGAGAAACCATACAAATGCCAGGAATGTGGGAAATGTTTTACTTCCAAGTCAAACCTTCTTTATCACTGGAGATTTCCCACAAGAGACAAACCATACAAATGCCAAGAGTGTGGAAAATGTTTTACTGTAAACACAGCTCTTGTGGTCCACCAGAGGGTCCACACAGGAGAGAAACCATACAAATGCCT
The DNA here is from genome assembly GCA_030847615.1 of Gambelia wislizenii. Classification (NCBI taxonomy): domain Eukaryota; kingdom Metazoa; phylum Chordata; class Lepidosauria; order Squamata; family Crotaphytidae; genus Gambelia; species Gambelia wislizenii. Next base: position 27,018,930 of record JAUMIR010000002.1, read on the forward strand.
AGAGTGTGGAAAATGTTTTCGTCGCAGTTCTCACCTTGTCAATCATCTGAGACTCCACACTGGAGAAAAGCCATACAAATGCCAGGAGTGTGGAAAATGTTTCACTGTAAGTTCAGCTCTTGTGGTCCACCAGAGGGTCCACACAGGAGAGAAGCCATATAAATGTGAGGAATGTGGCAAATATTTTGCTCACAAATCAGGTCTTGTGAAGCATGAAAGAATCCATACTGGAGAGAAACCATACAAATGACATTAATGTGAGTAAGGTTTTACACAAAATGCAAAGCTTGTGATCCACCAGAGAGTGCACACTGGAGAGAAACCACACAAATCCCAGCAATGTGGAAAAGGTTTTTGTTGCAGATCATCCCTTGTCAGTCATCTGAGACTACACACAGATGAGAAACCATGCAAGTCCCAGGAATGTGGGAAAGGTTTCATTGAATACTCAGAATCCACCAGAGTCTGCACTGGAGAGAAACCATACAAATGCCAGGAATGTGGGAAATCCTTTGCTCAGAGTTCAAACCTTCTTAACCATCAGAAAGTTTTTACAAGAGAGAAGCCATATAAATGTGAGAAATGTGGCAAATATTTTACTCACAAATTGGCTCTGATGAAGCATAAAAGAATCCACGCTGGAGAGAAACCATACAAATGCCAGGAGTGTGGGAAAGGTTTTAATTGTCGTTCCTCCCTTTGTAGGCATCTGAAACTCAACAGAAGTGTCTACTCAGGAGCGAAACTAGATGAATGTTGGGATTGTGGGAGGTTTTGTTTTCATGCTCTGGATAAAGGTCCTTTCAAAGCTTTGGTTATCTCCTTTCCCCTCCGAACAGGCAGGACTATGCAAATAATACAGCAACATCTTCTAATCTAATGTGCAGGGCCTCAATCGGCTCCAGTGATCTACTACGACCAAATTTAAATTCTCTTTACATTTTGTGGAGGGGACAGGGTGGCTGCTCTTTTTTTTAATTTGCAGCTCCTGCCCTCCCTCAGATGAGCTCCCCTTGGCTGTGGCAGCTGAGGGCAGCCTGTCTGTTTCTCTGGACTTGTCAGACGTGCTCTGAAGGGTGGGAGGTTCATGAGATGAGAAATTAATTGACCATGCGCGGAGCAGGCAGAGCCATCCATCCTGACCATGAGACCTCTGGGACTGTCCTTCCGGAGGAGATCCAGCTCTCTGGGGTTTTGGACATCAAGTATCTGATCAGGAGGCAGAGTGCACGAAACCAGTCAAAAAGTCTTTTGAGGCTGGGGCAGCAGTAGCAACAACCCTTGGTGGGATCTGTCTCCCTTCCGGTGGTGGATGGGGTTACTTTTCATCCCAAGTTCTGTCATAGGCTCCGCCAGTCTTTGGCTGCCCAGCTGGCTGTGAATCCTGGGACCTTGTGATCTGTGGCAAGGATGTGCTTGAGTATTAGATGGTGATTGTTAAACAAACTGCCAGTCATGCATCTCCTCAAGCATGCTGAAACCCATACCAGACCAGCTGCATTTGTAGGCCTCTACCTCAGCTGCCCAGAGGTAGTATTCCAAGAAATGTCAGAGCAATGTTCAATGCTCCTTGGATTCTTTTTCCTTCTCTCCCAACATGTGTCGCCCTGACCAGCCCTCAGCAACAGCTTCTCAACATCATAGGGAGTGGAGGGAGAAGTCTCCAGATTTTGAAACAGATTTAGCCCAGGCCCATGCCCATGAGGAGGTGGCTTAAATGTCCTTCGTTTTGCTTCTACTCTGGATTAGAGAGAAAACTCCCTTCAGAAGGAGGAGAAGGCATCCTCCAAGCCTGCAGCCGTTTGCCTTTTTCTGCAGAGGATTTTCTTCCATTCCTAAAGAAAGCTATCTGAAACTACAAAAACATTTGGGGCTTTTTGGTCTTTTAAAGTGGTCTGGATGTATCCTTGGAGAGAAATGCAAGAAATTGAGCACATTTCTTTGCAAACTGCTAATGTAGACTGCCTCTTAACAGAGTTAATCTTCCCAAAAGGGTCTAACACCCCAGGGCAGGATCTCTACTCCTGCAAGGAGTTTTTTGTTATTTAGTTCTACAGTTATATCCTGATCTATGTCTAAAGATCTTAGGGCAGCATACAATAAAATCAACATGATCAATTTAAAACAATGTAAACAGTACATTGATGTTTAAAAACAAAAACCCAAAAGCGTTTCTAAACAACTATGTTTTCACTTGCCACCAGACTGACAGCCATGTAGAAAGGAGAGGGTCTTCCATAACTGGGTTGCCTCATCAGTGCAAGCCCTTTCCTATGTCCTCCTACAGCATGTTGCCCTGACTGATAGGACACAAACGATCCCTCCAGCATACCTCGGACCTCTCAGGTAGGCATATGAAGGAAAAGGCTCCCTTCAAGTATCAAGGTCCCAAGCTGATTAGGGTTTTGGATGCCATTACCAGTACCCAAAATTCAGACTGGAAATGTGTTGTCATCCAGTTTGCTTGCGAGAATGTCCCTTATTCCCCATTTGATTTGCATTTGTGATGGGAGCCTATGAATGGAGGAGTTGGCAGGCCTGGCTGAAGGCAGCCAGTCCCAACTCAGGGAATGCTGCGAAGGGGAGCCTGGGGGAAGAAATGTTACAAAGCTGAGGCTTGTCTCTGTCAGAGGGCAGAAAGGGAAAAGCTGACCCAGCAATAAGTCCAGGTGAGTGAAAGGAGCCCAAGGGTTGAAGCTATGGGGCCAACCTAGAAAGGGGATCTGTCACATATATGTGGTGCAAAACAGTTGGATATTGTGAGGAGACCTATTTGGTCAAGAGAAAGCCAAAGGGAGCCCTTGAGTGGACAGTTGGCATAACTGACAGAAAACCCACAGCTGACAGAAAGCCTGAACTCAGTGAGGTGATTTCTGAGGTAAATGTTTGAGGCAAAGTAAGAAACCACCAAAGTAAAAATAAGGGTCGGGTGGGTAAATATACTCAGTAAACCTGAGGAAACTTACTTTAAAACTATCACTTGGTATTAAAGCATGTTGAATTTAAAATTAGAAATAGTAAAATAAAACTTAAGCTGTAGGTTGTATTGCAATCTTCAAAATGACATTCTTACCAAAACAGATCTTTCTGTTTTAAGCCCTTCCAAATCTCTTCATGAATTTCATTAACAAAAAGAAAAAAATCTAGGATGTATAAAAAAGCTTTACTTCAAGCCACCAAAAGAAGAGGTATGATAAAACTGTACTGCGTTGTGATTAGAATCTATACATAATTAGAGATGCATTGTGGAGAAATTAGCTTTCTAAATCTGAGCAATAACTCCCTAGTGAAGGTGACCAACCCATTTCTTCACAATATCTTTCAAATATAGAAAAATTGGCCAAAAGTTTAATTCCTACTCCTTCCCCAATGCTTCCCTTCATATTGCATTCATTCTTGACAGATCCAGACAAGCGAAACCAATTTCAGCCATGTAAATTTAGAGGCCTTCTAGAGATTGTTACACCTTTTTATCACTGGAAACCCCCAAACAAAATCCAGAGATGTGAACAAAAGGAAACAACAAGTTGTCGTTATGGTTGTGGGAATTCTACATAAAGCTGCTTTACAGAAGCCTATACGTTTTAGAAGAACCAAATGCTTTTATTTTACCTGGCACCCATATCTTTCCTATTTAAATGAAGGATCCAACACTGCAGCATCTTGTCCCAAATGGCTGGGTCTTGGCAGGACACATTTACAGTTGTTCTTCCACAGTCACAGATTTGGCATTCACGGTTTTAAGTATTCACCGCTTGAAAATATTCTTTAAAAAATAATAATCCAAAAAGCAAACCTTGATTTTGCCATCTTAGATAAGGGACACCATCTTGCTATGCCATTGCATATCATGGGACTTGAGTATTCATGGATTTAGGTATTCACGGGGGGTCCTGGAACCAAACCCCAGTGAATATGAAGGGACAACTGTAGTTGAGACTAACCCATGCAATACTGATAGTTTTTGTCATATTAGCCACTCCTTTGTGGTGAGTGTTCTATGTTTTTTATTTGTTAATAAAATATATATTTTTTAAGGATTCTATATGAAGTGGTTTAATTGCTTGTTTGGGGTTGAAATGCCAGAGTCCATCCCCCACTGTGTAATTAAATAAGCTGCTGGCTTCAGTCAATTACCAGACTCCATTTATGAACATTAAAGGGTAAAAACATGTGGAAACCTTCTAGTCCTTTCTAAACATGGTGGTGGCAGAGGGGCACTCATGTCATACAATGTGTGGTATGTGTAGTGTGTGTGTGTGTGTGTGTGTGTGCACAGTTGCATGGCGGCAGCAGAGGGGCTCTTGCATCATGGCACGTGTGTGTGTGTATGCACAGTTGCATGGCAGCAGCAGAGGGGCTCTCTTGTCCTGGTGCGCATGGTGTGTGTGTACACGTGCGGTTGCATGGCAGTGGCAGAGGGGCTGTCACATACTGATGTGTGTAGCATGGTGTGCGTGTAGTGTGATGTGTGTACATGCAGTTGGATGGTAGCAGGGCTCTTGCATCCTGGCGTGCATTATGTGTGTGTATTGGGCACAGCTGATTGAAAACAAGCAGGTAGATTCATATTAGCAGGCACTTAGGAAGACAGTTGAAAACATATATAGTCCTCCACTCCAATTTGCAGGGGTTGGGGCGGAGCACCACCACGAAATTGAAAAAAAAAAAAAAGCGAAATTGAACCTTTGGCTCTCCCCCCACCCCAACAAGCTCCCCTGCAAGAGCGGCAGTGGGACCTGGAAACTCGCTGTGCTCACCGCAGGTTTGTTCAGCTTTCCTTCCCTGTGGGGGGGGGGCGAAAACCACTCACCCCCCTCCCCGCGGCCTCACAACTCCGCAAATTCACAAAACCACAAAATGGAAAGCTGTGAATTGGGAGGGACAACTGTATCTTTCTAACAATAATATGTTAACAGGTAGTTGGAGATCTAGGCTTTGGAGAATAGTAAAAAAACATACGCATGTTCAAAAGTTTATTCATACACTAACTAGCAGTGAGCTCATACATTAGGCCCTGGTGGCGAAGGCTTGTGGGGCAATTAGCTAACACACATTGGAAACTGCTTAATACAGTGTAGATGTGTAAATTGCTTTAGCTTAAAACAAATTGTAAGCCACTCTGATAGCCTTTGTGGCTGAAGAGTGGGGTATAAATAATTAAAAATATTTTAAAAAATTAGCTAGCAGAGTAAGCCATTAAGGAAAAACTGATGTTGCCAAAGGGCAAGCAGATGAAACAAAGAGATAGCAGATAACTAACTGCAGGATGGACTGAAAAACAGAAGGCCATCTGGACCAACAATAGGGAAGTGATACTCCAAAGCAAGATAAAACAAAATTTGGGTTAGATATAATGAGCTATTAGTAGGTCATTATAGCTACCTGCCCCCAATTATAATAGAACCAGTTTTGACCAGATTGATGGGAGAGGGGAAACTATCAGGCTGAACGTTAAGTGACTTTTTGCTTCATTAAGCTTGATTGTAATATTAGCTTACATGCCCAAAGGGAGGAAAAGTTACGCCTTGAGGTGGGCCAAAGTATTGTAATGTGGGACCATCTTCTGGAGCACGTGCAGTACTTAAAGGATGTCATAATGTAAGTATGCCATAATTTCTTGTAGCCAATCAGAAGGGAAACTAGACTAGCCAATAAAAAGCATTCTGCTTCTGTAAATCCATGCTTTGCAGGGTATATAAATGCTTGTATCAACGGAGACACATTTGAGTAACTCATCTGCCTGTGCCTTTGACACAGAGGAGTTGCTCCCACTTGCACAAACAACCATAAATGAAGCATTTTTCCTTACAACCCAGGACTCCTTACTATTGATTTTTTAAAAAGAGAAAATTTTGCGTTGATATTCCCAGTGTTTCAGGAGAACCTCTTTTCTTGGCATTTGAATCCATTGTTTCTCATTCTGGGCTTGAGTAGCAGAAATCAAGCTCACTCTATCTCCTACATGACTTCTCTTCAGATATTTTAAGAAATGGCCTCACATCAGGAGGCATGGAGACGCACTATCCACAGTGATGTAGCCTTATTTGAGAACTCACACCGAACAAGTTTTGAAGAGAAATGACAACGCAGAAAGAATCACAACCAGGAAACATTATCCAAGGAGACCCTCTGCTGTGCTTTCTGCAACCGGACTTGTTTATCTCAGATTGGCTTTTTTAGTCATCAGCGCGCTTGTGGAAAGCGCGGGATGAGTCCTTCCTGAATCTTCGTCTGCGAAGAAAAGCCAGAGAGAGAGACACATGGGCCATGCAACATTTTCCCATACAGATAAAGGTTCACTCTCCACACTTCTGTTCCCATGGTTGCCTCTTAGGAGATTTTCACACTACACTGTTATAGCATTACTATCCCACTTTATTTGCTCTGGCTTCCTCCTGTGGAATTCTGATGTTTGTAGTTTAGTGAGGCGTAAGAGCTCTCTGGCTGAGAGTTGTAAATGTCCCTCACTAAACTCTCTCTCTCTGGCTTTTCTTCGCAAACGAAGATTCAGGAAGGACTCATCCCGCGCTTTCCGCAAGCGCGCTGATGACTAAAAAAGCCAATCTGAGATAAACAAGTCCGGTTGCAGAAAGCACAGCAGAGGGTCTCCTTGGATAATGTTTCCTGGTTGTGATTCTTTCTGCATTGTCATTTCTCTTCAAAACTTGTTCGGTGTGAGTTCTCAAATAAGGCTACATCATTGTGGATGGTGCGTCTCCATGCCTCCTGATGCGAGGCCAGGGCGGACCATTGTTTGTGATCAATTTGGCCAAGCCTGAGATGTTGTTTCAGGGAGTCCTTGTATCGCTTTTTTGGAGTGCCCCTCTTACGCTGACCTGTGGCGAGTTCACTCCAGGATTCCACAGGAGGCAGTCATAGCAAATAAAGTGGAATAGTAACGCTATAACAGTGTAGTGTGAAAATCTCCTTAGACTAAGGAGATTTTCACATTACACTGTTATAATGTTACTATTCCACTTGAACTGCTCTGGCTGCCTCCTGTAGAATCCTGGGATTTGCAGTTTAGGGAGAGTTTACAACACTCAGCCAGGGAGCTCTTAGGCCTCACTAAACTACAAACCCCAGAATTCCACAGGAGGAAGCCAGAGCAGTTCAAGTGGAATAGTAACACTATAACAGTGTAGTGTGAAAAAATCTAGATATGCTAGCCAGCTGCGTTTAGCCAGCTCACTGCTGGGCCTTGCGGGACGTAGAGGGAAAGGGGGGGGGAGGCAAAGCAGCGGCGGGCCTCGGGCAGGAGGTCTCTCTACCTGAGAGGAGCCCCCTTTTCCCGCCCTGGAGCCAGGAGGACAGATCCTCCCCTCAGCCGAGGTCTCGGAGGCGGGTTTGCCAGGAGACTGGCACGGCTTCAGCCACCTGATAGGAAGCGGAAGAAGAAACGGTGGTGCGCTCTTGAAAGGGGCTCGTGGGAAACCCCCACCCTGCCTCTCTTTCCCTGCGGGGAGCCTCGAAGCTCTGGGTTGCCCGGGAGTCCCCTGAGCAGAAGGGGGAGAGGCGGGTGAGGGGCCGGAGGGGGGTCTCAGCTTCCTTTCTTTCCCTTCCCGTCCCTTTATGGGCGGGAGGAGGTAGAGGCGCCGGGAGGGGGGAGTAGGGGGGAGATTCTGCCCTTGGCCAAAGGTCTGGGTCTGGCCTTGGGAGAGAAGGGCCCGCTGGAGGACACTGGGCTGTCTGAGGCTGAGGGTAAAATGGTGCCCGCTCCTCCCTTCGTGGCTTTTTGTTGGGGTGGTGGTGATCAAATTGGTGATCCATTTGGCCGAGCCGGAGATGTTGTTTCAGGGAGTCCTGTATATATAGCCTGCCCAAAGGCCAAACACACACAATGCACAAGAAGAATACTTTATGAAGGGATATTAAACAGGACAAAACAGACTGATACCTTAATACACTCCCACTCTTCAACCCCACTCCTGAAATCCTAAACCTGGCTGACTCTCTTAAGGCTAAATTTCCCACCTTCATTCCACACACCAATTTCCCATCTGCTTTCCCCAACCCACTCCACAACTACTCAGGCCCACTGTCAACTACCCTTCCTAGATTCAAAATCCCCTAAAATATTCCACCAATACTTCTCCCTCTCAGCTTTTCTCTCACTCCCTATAGCTCCTTACCTGATTGCTTCCACTACACAGAATACACGAAACAACATTTTACCCTCTCCATGGAGACCTGATTGGCATCTACATTGCTGTGATTTGGTGCCAAATGAAAACATGGTTATTTCAAAAAGCCATTGGACCCCAACTGGTTTTATGCACATCCATACTGAAATGGCAGTGAAATGTCACCAAAATGGTGAGAGGTCTGGAAGCCATGCCCTATGAGGAGCAGCTTAGGGAGCTGCATATGTTTAGCCTGGAAAAGAGAAGGTTAAAGGGAGACATGACAGCTACATTAACTATTTGAAGGGATGTCATACTGAGGATGGAGCAAGCTTGTTTTCTGCTGCTCCAGAGACTAGGACAATGGACTCAAACTACAATGGACTCAAACTACAGGAAAAGAGATTCCACCTAAACATTAGGAAGAACTTCCTGACAGTAAGAACAGTTTGTCAGAGGAACACACTGCCTCACAGTGTGGTGGAGTCTCCTTCTTTCGAGTTTTTTAAACAGAGGCTGGATGGCCATCTGTCGGGAGTACTTTGATTGGGTATTCCTGCATGGCAGGCAGTTGGACCAGATGGCCCTTGTGGTCTCTTCTAACTATGATTCTATGATTCTCATCTAACTGCCTTTCCTTGGGGGAAGAGACCTGGCCCCTACCTTAAGTCTTCCATGTTTCTTTTCCCCCCGCATAAACTATAACAATTCTTAATCATTATAATTCCTTGCTGTGACAGAGAAGAAGGAAGAGGTCCTTTGCCCCCACTATAAGCCTCAAAGATGGAGGGAGAAGACTCAGCTGGCCCTGACGCAAAAAGAGGCAGTGCTGCCCCCAAGAGTGAGGGGAGGAAGAAGTTCTGGGAAAGAACTGTGCAGAAGATCTTGGGGGAGGACATTGTCCCCTCAGATTCACAGCACCAGCGCTTCAGGCACTTGTGCTACCAGGAATCCAAGGGGCCTCGAGAGGTTTGCAACAGACTCCACTATCTCTGCTGTCAGTGGCTAAAGCCAGAACAGCATACAAAAAATCAGATCCTGGACTTGGTGATCCTGGAACAATTCCTGACCATCCTGCCTCCAGAGATGGAGAGCTGGGTGAGAGAATGTGGAGCAGAAATGTGTTCCCAGGCAGTGGCCTTGGCAGAAGGTTTTCTCCTGAGCCAGCTGGAGGAAGAGCAGCAGGTAAGAGCACAGGGTTATTATTCATTTTCTTTACTCCCCACTTTTTTCCTTTGACTCAAGGTGGCTTACAGGTTAACTATGATTCTATGAAAATGTTATAATAAAAACATATAAAAAATCAACATGAAAACCAAAGTAACCCTATTTAAAATACACTCTAAAAATATTTCAGAACATGAAAGTCTATAGTTTGAAACAATACAACACTGAGATTCTTTTGTTAAAAGGCCTTCAATTCTATAAAAATGTCGTTATCTAGCTAAGAAAAGAGAGCAAGGAGGGGGCCATTCTTGCTTCCAGTGGCCTCCCTGGGAGTTCCAAAGTCTAGGGGCAGCCACTGAGAAGGCCTCCCTCGGATTTCCATCAACCATACCTGTGCAGGTATCAGTACTGAGAGAAGGCCCCCTCCTGTGGCTCTCAGGGTCTGTGCAGACCCTTGTGGGGAGATACAGTCTGTCAGATCGCCTGACCTAAGCTGTCATCCTGGTGGCTCTAAGGCAAAGGTGGCTGGCTATGGCTGCTGTGCCCCTTTTATCTGGCTCTTACTCCTGCTGCTCCCATAGTCACTGCTGACTGTGTTGCTCTTCTGCTCAGTGCTTCCTGAGTTGCTGTAGAAGGCAAGGGGCATGGTGAGCATGCACCTTATTTTGATGGGGAATCAGGGCCCCAGCAACCTCATGGAATCACTCTTTTAAAACATCTTGCTTACTCTGTGTGTGTTTAGGTTTCCAACTTTGTGTTACAAGGTCCTGCCTGGGGGCGTTGCTGTCTGGAGTATAGCCCCCCCACACAAACACCTAAGCCATTGTTCACTCTTGCTTGAAGGGGTTAAAATGAGAGGAAATCTTATTTTTAAAAGCTGAAATATTTATCTGTCACCCCTCCTTCACCAGGGTACCCAGTGATTTGCAGATAAAAGCTTTTCACACTTTATTTTTTTTAAAAAACAACTCCTTTTAAAGAAATTAAAAGGCACAAAGAGTTGAATTGGCCAGAGCAGCCAGCCTTGGCTTGAAGAACTGATGCCTCTACCACTTACCCATCTTTTTCTTGAAATCCTGTGAGGATGGCAATTCCATACCATCACTACCATCCTTACTGCTCTTTCAGGTCAAAAATCTTTTTCTGGAAGTTGAATTTGATTTTGAACTGGCAGAGAAGGCTCCATTTGACACCCAGCCGAGTCCCCAGTGGAGGGAGGTGATTCATGATGGTGACAGAGGAGTCTCCTTGCAAGGTTAGTGTTAATTCTGTGAGGATGTGTTTGTTTCCTGGTGGTACTTATATCCACCTCTCCTTATGGCTTTCTTCCTAAAAGTTATCCTTGCAACAACAACCTGTTCAGCTGGGTCAGGGTGAGAGGTAGTGAGTAGCTGAAGGCACCCTGGTGAGTTTCATAGTGCAGTGGGAACTGGAGTCAGGGTTTCTTAGTTCAACACTCTAACCACTGACTAGAACTTACATCTTACAATGAATTTCTGTGGATCTTGCTGGGATGTAAATCCTATCATCTTCAGTGGATACAATTCCATTTCCTAGGAATACTTTTTGGGATTTTCATCATAGTATCTTGCTTCATCTCACTCAGGGGCTGAAAGGATGCTGGCAACAAGTACTCGGTCACCCCTTCTTCGTTGTGATGAAGTGGAAGCAAAGCAGGTAAAATAAAGGATCACTGAGAAGACACCAAGGGAACAGCCTAGGTGACTCTGTCCCATGCTGGCATCTTGGGGGGCAGGGGAGTTGAGTCAGAGTACTGTTTATGTTGATTTTTTATTATGTTGATTTTATTATGTGAAATGCATAATTTTCTTCATAGTAAAATGGTAAAAGTGTAATAAAATGGCATCCCTTATATAAAACAGCAAAATTGGACTTTGTTTTTTGGAATCTGTTGATACAGAGGGCCAACTGTATCTGAGTTTGGATCCCTTTTACCATCTTTACCACATTTATCCATAATTAGAGTTGCTGCCATTTTTCTCTGTATTATTCTTGAATACAAAAAAGAGTGCAACTGATAGATGTTTTCTTTCATTTTCCCTGGGCCTGAACAAATCTCTCCTACTGTTTGCTTCTAGCAAAGTGAAGGGCGTAGGAAGGGCCCTAATGGGACAGAGCAAAGCCTAGTCTCATCCAGCATCCTGGTTCCCCCAGCGGCCAGTTGGGTGTCTATAGGAAACCCACAAGCTCTCTTCCAATGTTGTTTCCTTCAGCTGGTATTTAGGGGAAGCTGCCTTCATGCCTAGACCTGGCACATCACCATAACTGCTTGGAGCCATCGTCTCACTTGTAGGCTATGGAGTCACTGCATTGTTAAACATTTAAAATCTGTAGTGAAAGACCAGCCACCATCAGTAGCCTTCTGGATTTTGTTGTGAGATAATCTTGATGTCAGCTGTGATCAGGAAATCCTTTCTTTTTCTTTTTCACTCAGGATCCTGTGACCTTGGAGGAGGTGACTGTGTCTTTTTCTGAGGAGGAGTGGGCCCTGCTGGATCCTGACCAGAGAGCCCTGCAAAGGGAGGTCATGGAGGAGACGTGTGGGATCCTGGCTTCTCTTGGTGAGGCTCCCTCTTTCCTTGGCACTGGGGAGTTCCTGTTTACAAACTGAGTGACAACAACAATAACTAGAGTATTAGCAGCGTGGAGGAATGGCAGTTAAACTGTATAGTATGCAAGAGAGCAAAGTGTGAGAGGAGGCTTGGGGCTTGTGTGCCTCCAGACATTTTCATGTTTCTCCTACCTATGTTAAACAGCCAAGTCAATGAGTAGACAAGATGGGAGAAATAGTTCCTTTAGAGACTCTTTGCTCTCAGTCAGTATTCATCTTCACTGAGCAGTAAGCCACATAGTAACCAGGGTCCTCATTACAGCTCTGTCCTGAAGCTCCTAGAGAAACCCCATCCCTCCGATTTTCTCACCAAAGCTTCTGTTCTCAGTAGTCTTGTTCTCTGTGTCTAGGAAGTGCCTCTGGAAAAGTCCCAAACAAGACAAAAAAAGCCAGAGTTTAGCCAGACAGTTGCTTGCCCCAGGGTCTTTTACAGGCATCCCCCATTTATTTGACACATTAAGGACCAGAGTACAGTCAAAAAGGGGAAACATGGAAGCTACAGTGCTTTGGTCCCTAACCTATCAAATAAGCAGGGAATGTAGTACAGAGACTAAATGGAAAATTGTATCAAGTTGAAAAAAATAGCATCATGATATCAGAAAAGCATTGTGCAAAGTGCCATCTTTTTCTTCTCTCCTGAGCCCTGCATCCCCCGCCAAACTGCAGAAAGCCAGAAAGGAATGGCTGGGAAACACTCCCAGCTGTCCATTCCATGCGCATCCAAGATTATCTTGAGCTGTTTCCTAGGTGAGTGGGGTGGGTGCATGGAAAAGGTAGAGTCTATCCGGGTGAGACCCCACCTTATATGTAACCAGAACCCATTAATTAGACAAGTAGTTGAAAAAAGCAGACCATGTCTTGAAATAATGGGTGCTGGTTATAAAGTAGGCCCTCAGTATCTGCTGGGGTTTGGTTCCAGCACACCCTCCCCCCCATGGATACTAAATCCATGGATGCTCAAGTTCCATTATATACGATCACATAGTTAAATGGCATCCCTTATACGGCAAACAGTAAGGTTTGCTTTTTGGAATTTTAAAATTTTTATTTTTGAGCTGTGGTTGGTTGGGTCCTTGGATACAGAACCCACGGATGCAGAGGGCCAACTGTAATTTAAAAGAGTTGACAGAGCATATTGACAAAAAGTGGACCATTGAAAAGCAGGAGACGACTGTATTCAGGCATGCTAAATGGTTCCGTTGATCTGTAGTGACTGTTATTAATTAATGAATTTTGTTTGTTGTACCCTTACATCATCACCAGCACCAGGTATCCAGGGTTCTCTAGGCAGTAAAAATACAGTACGTTCTGCTATAGTGCATGTTTTTACAATGCAAATTGGCAATAACAAAGTTATAGAGGAATTCTGTTTGCAGAACATGGACTTCTAATTGGCTATAGTGCAATTCCATCTTGAGTATTCAAAATTAGTGCCTGTCTGCATCTCAGCTGTCAAGCAGCAACCTCATCCCAGCCACTCATTTTGTCAACTGTGTGGATTTGAGAAGTGAGGGACTCAAGAGAATTGGGCAGGAGGAGGGAGGGCATTTGCAAGCCAGGGATGAGATGTTAAGTTGGGACAGAAGTGAGGTGGATGGAAAGTTGGTGTGGGAGCATTTGCAAGCAGTGGATGAGATTTTAAGCCAGGACAGGAGTAAGTGAGATGGGAGTGTCCCTGAGGGATGAGATTTTAAGTTGGGGCTGAGGTGAGGTGGATGGAAGCCAGGTATGAGATTTTAAGCCAGGGCAGGAGTGAATGACATAGATGGAAGGTGAGGTGAGAGCATTTGTGAGGGATTACATTTTATTCTTCAAATATTATGGAGACTAAAAACCCTTCCCCTGGAGCCTGAAAGGTCTGTGAATAGAAAAAAGGGATATACTGTCACCTCCTTCCCTGCACCCAAGATTGTTTTCTTTCCAGAATCCTTTTCCAGCAGTGTGGCAGGGGCTTCCTTCATACTATGTTCTTCCCTTGCACTGGATAGGCAGGGCAAATAACCAATTAGAAACAAAGCACCACCCTGAGGAGGAGAGCAGCCTCAACCTTCCCAGTTCAGTTCTGTGCAGTTTGGTTCAGGACTTTTGGGCTCCAGCTTTTTCTTGCTGTATCCACCTTGAGAAGAAAGGCTTCTAGGTCCAAACTGACCAAACTGACACTTCTCCGACCTTTCCTCAGATGAACAGTTGGGACTGGGAAACAGATTGACCCCGTCAAGGGTTCGCAACCTCTCAGACCTCTCCAGAGGTGCTGAGGTAAGGCCTGTGACAACCACCATGGCGGTGCTGGCACATGATGAGGACCTGGGCTCCGGGTTGGACCATGCACTTCTAGCGGCGGACACACAATGGGTGCCACAGCTACAAGTGGCCTGGACAACTCCTCAGCCTCACTTCCTCCCCTTGCCATTGATGGCTGCGAGCTGCCACCATAACTGGCCAAATGGATTGTCCTCATTGCATGCCATGTCATTGTGGTGAGCGGCTCTAAGGAGGAGGGGGGAGGCTGAGGCCCTGTCGGATTCTTCTGCCCAGGCCAAGTCGCTTTTGTGCCCTTTTGCAAGGGGTGGAGCTTCGGTCCCTATATAGCCGAATATCTGTTGAGGCAGGGTTGTCTCACATGGCACCAAAGCGCTGTTCAACAGACACACATGTCATCCCTGCCAAAAAGAGGCCACAAGCAGCGCCTTCCCAGGTGGTTCGTCATTCCTCACTGTTGCGGAAGGCAAGGAAGAAGTCTTCCTGGGCTGTATTTCCTGCTTCAGCGGAGGAGGAGTCTGGGGGGTCTGTGGCTGGATCTGACAAGGAGAAAGGGGAGTTGTTCTCAGAGGAGGAAGAGGACATTCCCCAACAGTTGTCACCCAGACTTTTTGAGGCTTCTGTTTTTCCTGTCCTACTCAAAGAGGTCGAGAAGTCTTTGGGACTCCAGGTTGTACCCTGCCCCACCGGGGACACCCTTGGGAGAGTCCCTGAAATTAGAACCCAGTCCAGATGAGACCATTCTGTGGTTCCTTTCTCTGAGGTGTTTTCTCAAACCTTGGAAGGGAAATGGGGCTTCCCTGGGACTTCCTGTTCTGCCCCTGCTGTGGCTAGGAGTTTTTATACTCTACCCTCACAAATCATGGAGAACCTCTAAACTGCCACCCAATGATGCTCCAGTGGCAGGTCTCATTTTGGGCTCGCTTTTCCCTCGGGATAATGATGACCGTTTGAAGAGTCCTGAGGACAAGAAGGTATGTTTTTAAGGAGGGCTCATGAGGCTTGGGCTCTGGCCATCAGGGCTGCTGCAGCCATTTCCTTGTTTGCAAGAGCCACTATTCATTGGACCAAAGACCAAGGGGAGCCCAGGGTGAAGCAAAGTCTACACAGGAGTTCCAAGGCTGCTGCCTTTACAGCAGATGCCAATCTGGATGCTATGCAATTCTCGTTCTCTGGCAGCTGAAGTAGCAGCTAGATGGCAACTGTGGCTAAAAAATTGGAATGCCAACCCAAAGCCCAAGTCAGATTTAGCTGTCTGTCCCTTTAAAGGGTACAAGTTGTTCGGAGATTCACTGGAGAAGATCTTAGTGGGAACGAAGGATAAAAAGAAGGACTTGTGTCTTTGCCCAAGAAGGATAAGAAGGCCTTCTGTTCTAATACCCAGCAGTTTCTCAATTATAGACCTCAATATAAACAACGGGACTTCAGACCTTTTCGGTCTAGCTGGGGAATTTTTAAACAACAGGGAAAACCACAAGGTTTGGTGTTCAACAAGAACTCCTCTGGCCAGTCTTCCAAACTAGGGGGTGGAGTGGAAATCTGGTCGTTCTCCTTGATTAGAAAACTGCTCCAGTGGGGGCACGCCTTCTTCTGTTTGCCCATTGTTGGAGGAATGTTTCATCCAACTCTTGGGTGCTCAGAACGTTTCACAGGGATACACCATAGACTTTATCAGGAGGCCACCACCTATTTTTCACTATTCTTTCCATTCACTGTCAAATCAGAAACATCCTCTTACATTGGATACAATCTCCCATCTGCTTCAGATTCAGGCAGTGGAACCAGTGCCCCCACTGCAGAGATTTCAAGGTGTATTCCCACTTCTTCCTGGTCCCCAAAAAGAACAAGGATTGGAAGGCTATCCTCAGTCTTTGGGGACTTAATCTTTAGGTGGTGAAATGCAAGTTTTGAATGGAGACATTGTGTTCCATTCTGAAGTGTGTTTAGTAGGGAGATTTTCTGGTATCCCTGGATTTACGGGAAGCCTATCTTCATGTTCCTATATATCCAGCACACTGTTGCTTCCTTCAGTTCACCTATCAGGAGGAACATTTTCAGTACAGAGCTCTTCTATTCAGGCTCTCAGTGTCCCCTCAAGTATTTACAAAGGTTCTAGTAGCTCTTATTACCTACCTCAGACTGAAAGGGGTCCAAGTTCATCCTTACCTGGACGACCTCCTGATATGGGCTCCTTCATCCCAGATAGCTCAGCAACACGTCAGGTCCAACATCTCTTGTCTGGAGCATTTCACATTCACGATCAACAAAGAAAAAAGCCAGTTGGAGCCTATACAGTGGCTTTAATATCTGGGGGCCTTGATAGACACTCAGAGTTACAGGGTCTTTCTCTCCGAGGACAGGAGAAAGAAACTCCAGATCCTGATTCTTCAGGTACACGATCAGGGATTCACTTTCCTGTCTGTGTTGGCCAAGCTCCTGGGCCTCTTGGTGGCATGCATTGATTCTGTATCTTGGGCCAGGTTCCATCTTTGGACTCTGCAGTGGTTCCTGCTCCCCTTCCAAGATCAGATTGCCACCAAGCAAATTCTTCCACTACAGATTCCATTGGATTCCATGAAGAAACCTCTTTCTTGGTGGCTGACATATGTGCTCAAGGAGGGGATTCCAATCCAGGATGCCAGGAGAATCCTGGTGACTACAGATGTCAGTCTGAGGGCCTGGGAGGCCCATTGCAAGGGTCAGATGGCCCAGGGACTGTGGTCAGCAGAGGAATCTGCACAGAGCATCAATTGATTGGAGCTGCGAGCGGTTCGCTTGGCACTCATTCAGTTTCATTGTCTGGTGCTGGATCGTCATGTCCTGATTCAGACAGATAACTTTTGCATGAAGGCCCACATAAACAGATGGGGGGACTTGTTCCCACTCCTTGATGTCAGAGACCACACTTTTACTGATGTGCGGGGAGGTGCACCTATTGTCAATATGGGCAGAGTATTTACAGGGTTCCCTCAATCTTCAGGCAGAGTGGTTGAGCGGACAGAGTGTGGATCAGGGGGAGTGGGGTCTAAATTCCATAGTTTTTCATATGATAGCTCAGTGGTTCGGCCATCCTTGGCTGGATCTCTTTGCATCTCAGGAGAATCACAAATTGCCTTGGTTTGATATCCAAGTTTTGGATGAAGAATGCATTGACATTCGATGCCCTTATGATAACCTGGCCAAAAGTTTTATGTTACACCTTTCTTCCATTGGTACTACTCTCTAGGGTGCTCTGCAAAATCAGACTGGAAAAGGCAGAAGTGGTTCTCTTTGCTCCCAGATATCCACACAGACCTTTGTTCCCTGACACGGTCAACCTTCAGGTCAGGGAGGCTTTGCCTCTCCCTCCCTGGAAGGACCTCCTCCATCAGAACAGGATGTTACATCCAGACCCAGGCTGGTTACAACTGCATGCCTGGAGGTTAAGAGGGGACAGTTGTTAGCAAAAGGGTATGCATCAGAAGTGGTGGATACTATTTTAGCTGCATGTTGCCATCCATTTGTATGAATCCACTCAGAGAGCCTTTTGCAAATGGTCTCAGTGTAAAGGGATTCACCTGGAAGGGGCTTCGGTGGCTTCTGTTTTGGCCTTTCTCCAGGTGGGTCTTAACAAGGGCTTGGCCACTAACACTTTGGGGAGGCATGTTTCGGCCTTAGGTTCCATTTTAAGAAGTGGTGCTAGGAGGACTTTGGCTTCTCATCCATATATTAAGAGTTTTTTGAAAGGGGTTTCACAATTGAGGCCACTGGTTGTTTACCGGTTTCCTTCTTGGGACCTCTGTGTTGTTTTACAGGCACTTCTCAAGTCTCCATTTGAACCTCTTCATTCAGTGGAGTTGAAATTTCTTACTTTTAAGGTAGTATTTTTAGTTGCTATCACTTCGGCACATAGGGTGTCTGAATTGGGAGCTTTATCAGTCAGAGAGGAGCTCTGCATTTTTCATAAGGATTCCATTACACACCAGTTGGATCCTTCTTTTGTTCCAACGGTAAATTCTCTGTTTCACAGGACTCAGGAAACTTACTTCTCCGTTGGAAGGAGTGGCATAAACTCGATGTGCAGTGTGCACTGAAATTTTATTTCAAACAAAGGACTTTAAGATATCAGATAGTTTGTTTCCTTTTCTGAGGTTTCAAAGGGGCGTAGAGTCTCCTCTTCTACACTGGCTCATTGGTTGCAATTATGTATACATTTGCTGTATACACATAGTTCTTTACCTCTGCCTACAGGAGTTGTGGCACATTCTACACAGAGTGCTGCTACTTCTGCAGCTTTGGCCACCTCAGCTCCATTACTGGAGATTTGTCAGGCTGCTACATGGGCATCCAAATCTTCCTTTCTCAGACATTACAGGATAGAAAAATTTGCCTTTGTTGATGCGTCTTTTGGCAGATGGGTCTTGCAGCAGGTTGTTAAGCACTGAGTATAAGTTGCTCTCCCTTCTGGTGACTGCTTGTGTATGTTCCAGTATGAAGGAAGCCCTCCCCACATTGCTGGAAAATGGAATATTGGTACTTACCATGAAGGTTCCTTTTCAACAGTTGTGGGGAGGGAATCCTTCCCGCCTTTCAGTTTAAGGTTGTTGTTCTTGTTATTCCTTTTTACTTGGTGTAGCTGGAGTTTTCTTTTCCATCACTGGGAAGGTTGGGGCTCCTCTCCTCCTTAAGGTGGTGCTATGTTTCTAATTGGTTATTTGCCTTGTCTATCTAGTACAAGGGAGAAGTCAACCCAGTATGAAGCAATCCCTCCCCACAACTGCTGAAAAGGAACCTTTACAGTAAGCACAAATGTTCCGTTTTCATGTAGTCCCTTTTCCAGTCCCTGAGATTCCTTTTTTCTTACACTTGAGAATAAGTTTCATTTCTTGTTCTTCTTCCCAACAGATATACAGAGTCAAAGAAATGTGTGTGCAAAGTATGGAAAGTGCTTTAGGGACAAATTGGATCTTACTGAACACGAACAAGCCTGCACAGGAGAGGAAAGTTGTATGAGAGAAAAGCCCTACAGCTGCACCAATTATGGTGAAAGTTTTGCCCAAAACATGGTACTTTTGCTTCATGAGAGGGTACACCCTGAACAGAATTCACACCATCTGAGTCATCAAAGAGTCCACACTGGAGAGAATTCATACAAATGCCAGGAGTGTGGCAAATGTTTGGCCTCCAGGGTTTCCCTAGTGAACCATCAGCGTCTCCACACAGGAGAGAAACCATACCAGTGCCAGGAATGTGGGAAACGTTTTTGTTCCAGTTCATACCTTATCAGTCATTTGAGACTACACACAGGAGAGAAACCATACAAATGCCAGGAGTGTGGAAAATGTTTTACTGTAAATACAGCCCTTGTGGTCCACCAGAGAGTCCACACTGGAGAGAAACCATACAAATGCCTGGAGTGTGGGAAATGTTTTACTGTAAATTCAGCCCTCATGGGCCACCAGAGAGTCCATACTGGAGAGAAACCATACAAATGCCAGGAATGTGGAAAATGTTTTACTGAAAATTCAGCCCTTGTGGTCCATCAGAGAGTCCACACTGGAGAGAAACCATACAAATGCCAGGAATGTGGGAAATGTTTTACTTCCAAGTCAAACCTTCTTCATCACTGGAGATTTCACACAGGAGAGAAACCATACAAATGCCAGGAGTGTGGGAAAGGTTTTACACAAAATGCAAAGCTTTTGATCCACCAGAGAGTCCACACTGGAGAGAAACCATACAAATGCCAGCAGTGTGAGAAATGTTTTCGTTGCAGATCACGCCTTGTCAGTCATCTGAGACTACACGCAGATGAGAAACCATGTAAATGCCAGGAGTGTGGGAAATGCTTTACTGAATATTCGACCCTTGTAGTCCACCAGAGAATCCACACTGGAGAGAAACCATACAAATGCCAGGAATGTGGGAGATCCTTTGCTCAGAGTTCAAACCTTATTAACCACCAGAGAGTTCACACAAGAGAAAAGCCATATAAATGTGAGGAATGTGGCAAATATTTTGCTCACAAATCAGCTCTTGTGAGCCATGAAAGAATCCACACCGGAGAGAAACCGTACAAATGTCAAGACTGTGGGAAAAGTTTTAATTGTCGTTCCTCCCTTTGTAGGCATCTGAAACTCCACAAAAGAGAGTTCACTCAGGAGAGAAACTACATGAATGCTGGGATTGTGGGAGAAGTTTTGTTTTCATGCTCTGGATAAAAGCCCTCCCAAAGCTTTGGCTATCTCCTCTCCCCACCACCACCACCCCGAACAGGCAGAACTATGCAAATAATACAGCAGCCTCTTTTGATCCAATGTGCAGGGCTTCATTCAGCTCTAGTGATCTACTGTGACCGAATTTAAATTCTCTTTAGGTTTTGTGGAGGGTCAGGGTGGCCGCTATTTTTTAAAATTTTTATTTTCAACTTCTGTCCTCCCACAGATGAGCTCCTCTTAGCTGTGGAAGCTGAGGACAGCCTGTCTGTTTCTCTGGACTTGTCAGACATCCTCTGAAGGGTGGGAGATTCATGAGATGAGAAGTGCATTGACCACATGCGGAGCAATTAGAGTCTCCCATCCTGGCCATGAGACCTCTGGAACTGTCCTTCCGGAGGAGGGTTTGGACACCAAGCATCTAATCAGGAGGCAGAGTGCACAAAACCAGTCAACAAGTCTTTTGAGTCTGGGGCAGCAGTAGCAACAACCCTTGGTTGGATCCACCTCCCTTTTCCCTTCTGGTGGTGGATGGGGTTACTTTTCACCAAGCGTTCTGTCACAGGCTCTGCCAGTCTTTGGCTGCCCAGCTGTGAGTCCTGGGACCTTGGCATCCATGGCAGTGAGGATGTGCTTCTGTATTAGATGGTGCTGTTCCCGCAAACTGTGGCAGCCATGCAACTCCTCAATCATGTTAAAAAGCCATGCCAAACCAACTGCATTTATAGTCCTCTACCTCAGCAGGCCAGAGGTGGCATTCCAAGAAACGCCGAAGGAACGTTTATTGCTCCTTGGATTCTTTTTCCTTCTCTCCCAATATGTGTCGCCCTGACCAGCCCTCATCAACAGCTTCTAAACATCATAGGGAGTGTAGGGAGAAGTCCCCACATTTTGAAGCTGCTTCAGCCCAGGCCCATGAGGAGGTGGCTGAAATATGCACCCAATGTAGGTTGCAGGAGTCACAAAAGAGCAGCTCTCTATGTCTGTGACTATTAACTTTCCAGTCAACTACTAGTTCCAAGAAGCTCGCTTGTTCTAAAGTTGCCAAACTGCCTGACTTATTTTGACTAGAAGCTTTTCTTTTGCTCTTTAGCTACACCTAATATTTCACCCATGCACTTGCCATTAATTCTGTTACCTCACCGATCTTTAATTTTCCATCTATTCCAGTGGTTCTTAACCTTTTCTTTACCAGGGACCCCCTTTAAATATCTTTTGTTGCCACAGACCCCCAAGACTTACCTCAAGCTTTAAGACCATAGTAATAATAATAATAATAATAATAATAACCTGATGAAGCTAATAATACAGTTACACCATCCATTAGATCTTCCCTCAAAGGCACTGGAGCGGGAGGGAAGACTTTTCTCCATCCTGCAAGGTTGTGACTGGAGCAGATTGAATGGCAATGTGCAGGCCAAGCCAGCCTTTGCCTTGGCTCCTGTCATGTGGCAACTCTACTACAGGCAGGAGGTGGGCCGAGCAGCCATCAAGCCTTCGCGGACCCCTGTGAGGACATTGCGGCCCCATGGGGGTCCATGGACCACAAGCTAAGAACCACTGATCTATTCATTCAGCCTAAATTCTGTTGCCTCACTGGGATGTAAATTCTATTGTTTTCAAAGAAGTGAGTTCTAAGTGTTTTTTTATTGTAATATTAATCTCATTGAATCCTATTAAAATCAAACATCTATGCAAAACCACAAAGGCTAGAAATGTAAAACCTTTTAATTAAATCCTATTAAAATTAAAATTTGTTCTGAACCATGTGGGCTAGAAACTTAAATCTCATTGAATTCTATTAAAAATAAACGTGGTGGTCCAAACCATGAGGGTGAGAAATTTAAATCTTATTAAATCCTAGTAAAATCAAGCTTTTTTTCCCCAAACCATGAGGGCTAGAAACTTAACTGTTATTCAACATTTATTAAACATTTATTTGAAACAATGCGGACTAGAAACTTAAATTTTATTACAGCCAAGAAAATAAAACTTATTTCGAACCATGAGGATCTTGGAGTCTTTCTTGGATGATGGTCTGTCCTTACACCCCTTTATGAGGACAAATGCAAAGGCATGTGTGATAGCCTATTATCACAGCATGTAACTTCCATCTTTTGAACATCCATAGGTTTCATAGGTTTTTGACCGTCAAGACTGCCCATTTGCTTGTCCAGACCTTGGTTATTTCACGCCTGGACTATTGTAACAGCCTATTGGTAGGTTTGCCTTCCTGCTCTCTAAACTCCTCTGATTTTAATCCAGAACAATGCTGTTCAGGTTGTTTTAAATATTCTTAAATACTTACATGTCTCCTCTCCTCATAAATCCCTCCACCAGTTACCAGTTTGGTCTAGGGCTCATTACAAGATTTTGGTTCTGGTATTTAAGGTCCTGCCCTTTAACCTTCCCCAGTATCTGGCAGCTCAGTTAGCATGATATTGTCAGGAAATGACATGGATGTGACCACAAGATGGAGCTGTAAGCTTAGAAATGAAAGTGGTTGAGGTCCAGTGGCAGGTGTGTGTGTGAGTTAGCACTTGAGAGTATGCACAGCTGAGATGCCTGATGTAACAGGCATTGTTTAACTGCCTATAAAGAGGAGATGGGAATTGTCTCCAGTGTGGGTTTGTTGTGGATGGTGGTTGGCGAAGCGGTTTGTTGGTTTAAGAGAGATTGTCCTATACTCTGTATATTTATTGTAAATATACTGCAAACAAAGATTATAGCCCTCACGTTGAATGAAGGCTGGCCTTGTTGCTATCTTTATTTGGCAAGCCAGAGCTCAAGGCAGTGTGCTCGGGTGAAGGAATTTTTCCTTCTCAGCCTGAAGTCTTTTGCAGAAGTCTCTCCAGAAACCTTCTCCTTGGCATCCTGTCGACATGGAACAACTCTGCAGGTGGTCGTGGTGGACACAGCGCGTCTTTCTATGCCCCAACAGATATGTATCATCTAGGAATTTAAGATCTACAAAGGTTTGTTGGTGGTTCCACCAATGCATATGGCTCTATCAAGGGTGCCAGCCTTCTAGGACCTGGCTGCATTTGTAGAACAGTCTTCCTTTCCACCTCCAGCTGGGGAAGGATCTTACCCACTTTCATAAAGTGTTGAAGACCTTTCTCTTCAATTCACCATATTAAGCTGCTGAGTCTGCCTAAGGTGGCCAAGATGGGTTGCAACTGACAGGGAGTGAGTTTGTTTCCAGTATATTAGTAAAGTATTTTAGTATTTTAGTTTTTATACTGTTGTGTTTTATTGTTTTGTTTTTGACTACGGTTGTCCCTCCGTATTCATGGATTTAAGTATTCATGGCTTGAAAATATTCTTAAATAATAATCCAAAAAGCAAACCTTGATTTTGCCATCTTATATAAGGGACACCATTTTGCTATGCCATTGACAACGCAGAATCACAACCCGGAAACATCACCCAAGGAGATCTTCTGTTGTGCTTTCTGCAACCGGACTTGTTTATCTCAGATTGGCCTTTTTAGTCATCAGCGTGCTTGCAGAAAGTGCGGGATGAGTCCTTCCTGAATCTTCGTTTGCTAAGAAAAGCCAGGGAGAGAGAGAGAGCATATAATGAGACTTGAGTATCCATGGATTTTGGTATCCACGGGGGTGGGGGTGGGGTCCTGGAACCAAACCCCAGCGAATATGAAGGGACAACTGTATATATGTCTGATGTTCAGCCCTTTGGTGAAAAGGGCATTATAAATAAATGTTGTTGTTATGACTAGAAACTTAAGTCTTATTAAATCCTAGTAAAATATAGCAGTAGGGAGAGAACTGAGATTATCTGCCCCATTTGCCAGACCCGGAGTCTATGGGCAAAACAGCAGTCCTTGCATCCTGAATCCCTGTATAAAGATAAAAGAACACCTTTATTAGTGGAGGTTATGACTTTATAGACCCGCTCCTATGTCTGTACACATGTTAGAGGGGTTCTCATGACTAGCAAACTTCAGTTAACACATCAGTAGGACAATTGACCATTCATATGCTCCTACATCAGGCTAGGCTTATGTTACAGAAAATAATACATTCCTCTGCTAGGAACTGCAGCCCCTGGCAGTTTTAAAATTGTTACAATCTCTCACACACAGCCAAGGTCTATCACAGTACAGTTGCCCCTCCACATCTGTGGCTTTCACTTTCACAGTTTCAGCTATTCGCGGTTTGCTCAGGAAGCACCTCATTTAAATCAGCTTCTCTCCCTTGCACACAAGGGAGAGGAGCCGATTTAAACGAAGTGCTCCCTGAGCAAACAGCACCTCCTAACTCCCTGATCTCCTGTGACTTGGCTCCATTTTGGGTTGAAAGCCAAGCCCCGGGAGAGCAGGGGTTCAGGGCAAAGGTGCTTTTCAGCTACCTCCACACCCTTTCCAAAGCGGCAATGCGGCTTTTCCAGCCTTGTCGTGGCTTTGGGAGGGTGGGGGGTGGCTGAAAAACCTCTGGGCCGCCCTCCCTCCACCCCCTCTGCAGCCTCCCCAAAGTGGCTGCAGAGCTTCAAAGCTCCCCAGCCACTTCGCGAAGGCGGGGAGAGACGTGCCACTCCCCTGCCCAGCTGCTTCCCTCCCCAGCCTCCCGAAGTGGCTGAAGGGCTTCAAAGCCCCCCAGCCACTTCGGGAAGGGCGGGGAGAGGCTGGCCACCCTCCTGCCCGTCTCCCTCCCCGGCCTTCCCAAAGCGTGGCAGGGGGCAGGGGGGGTGGCCAGGTGGACGGGAGGCTTTTTACCCACCCACCCCCCGTTTCCCAAAGCAGCAATGGGGCTTGAAAAAGCCCTGTCGCCACTTTAGAGGAGTGGGGGGAGGGGTTGTGGGCAGGCAGGGGGAGGCATTTTTATTCACGGTTTTCCCACATTTGTGGGGGTCTTGAACCCCTAAGCCCCGCAAATGTGGAGGAACGACTAATAACATTCTCAGAAAAAAACAGCCTTACTTTGGTTCATTTTATTACTATCTGTTTTGTATATAGCAATATACCAGGACCCCTCTGTCATTCTGTGGCTATCACAGCCCACCTGTGGTTAGTCATGCATGCTTTTAACAAAGCTCTGCAGCATTGTAGGACTATAAATACAGATTAGTGTTTCAGCCTTCATTGTGACTATTTTCTATAGGCCTTTCCAACAGCTTATGTCTCTATTAAATTATTTCTACTCCTGCCTATATAAGAAGAAGTGGAACATCACAATCAAGAACATGACCAACAATCTCCTTAAGAATTGCTCATATCAGACACCAGTGTAGGTTCTCCAGTCTGCTGGGAGACTGGATCACCACCCATATTTAGAGGTTTGATAAAATAATAATAATAATAATATTTATTTATACCCCGCCCCTCTGTTAAACAATCGGGGCGGCTTACAATAATTAAAATACAATACAGATAAAAATCCCAAAACACCACCTACATCCACCCTCCCCCATAAAAAGATATTAAACAAATATAAATTAAAATTAAATCACATTTAAAAACAACAAATACAATAAATAGCCAGCAGACTAAAAGAGGCCAGGAGCCTCTGAGGCCGGGATCTAATTAGGAAAGGCCTGCCGAAAGAGATCCGTTTTTAGTGCTTTTTTAAAGCTACTCAGGCTTGTCATCTGACGGATCTCGTTCGGCAGGTCATTCCACAATTTGGGGGCGATTACCAAAAAGGCCCTCTGGAAGGTTGCAGACAGCCTAGATTTTTGTGGCTGAAGCAAATTCCTCCCAGAGGACCAGAGTGTGTGGGGAAGATTGTATGGGAGGAGGCGGTTCCGGAGATAAGTTGGACCCAAGCCATTTAGGGTTTTAAAGGTAATAACCAACACCTTATACAGGGCCCAGAAACTGATAGGCAGCCAGTGGAGAGATTTAATACCGGAGTTATATGGTCTCTCCGAGATGTTCCCGAGACCACTCTGGCTGCCATATTTTGTACCAACTGAAGTTTCCGGACCAAGCATGAGGGTAGCCCCATTAAGAGCGCATTGCAGAAATCTAGACAAGAGGTTACCAGCGCGTGCACCACAGTCTCGAGGTCCCTTACTTCCAGGAAAGGGAGCAGCTGGCGTATCAGCCAAAGCTGATAACAGGCACTCCTGACCGTCGCATTCACCTGACTAGTCATCTGTAGCGATGAATCAAGGAGCACCCCCAGACAGCGAACACAGTCCTTAATGGAGAGCGTGACCTCGTCCAGGACTGGAGGTTGCAACCCAACTCCTGGTTTTGGGGCCGCTACCGTGAGCACCTCTGTTTTGTCTGGATTTAATCCCAATATCAAATACATGGCCCACTGCAGGTAAGTTTCTTCCTTCAAATTGGGCATGGAGGTGGACTTCCACCTTCAGATAGTGTTGCTTTTAATGTGTGTAATCCTTTCCACTCATCCTTCTCTATGTTTAGAGGAGCAATTTAGCCCTTCTCCAACAATATGAACAGTTGTACAGTGGTCGTCTGATGTACAGCTGGACCCCCAAATCCATGGATACTGGAAACCACAGATAATAGCAAACCCCATTAAATAAAGAACTTCCGGTAAAAACATATCATAAAGTTGTGTTGGAGGACCTAAAATGAACCAATGTGACTCTGGTATATGTCCCCTGTTTTGTGTCATGTTGATAACTGAAACTGCAGAGATTGGTTCTGCAGATATGGGGGGTCCAACTGTATTTTTATATTGAAGCTCTTGGAAAAGGGTAAGAGCCATCCTCCTTGCTCCTCAGTGTCAATTTCCGGTCTGGCATCCATTTTGAATTCTGGTGGTTGATCTGCGTTTTTCCCACGCTTCCTCCCTACAAATGAGCATCAGGGAATAAGGGGCACCTCACACTTCCATGGCACTCTGTGTGTGTTTAACAAGGAGGGAACATTCCACCAACCCCCCACCAAGTATAATTTATAGGGTCGAGTGTGACTCGTTTAGTAGGAGCAAATTTCCAGACTCACTCATGCAGCACCATTTTTGAGCATGTATAGGATCGTAAGAGTTGGGAAGGGACTACAAGAGCCATCTATCTAGTTCAACCCCTGCTATGCAGGAGTGCACAACTAAAGCATTCCTGGGAGTGCTGGGCACAGTATTCCAGGTATGAATACTTTGCCACATATGTGCACACCCCACACAGGATCCCTGGCTAGAAGCTTCATCCTCAAACAGAGATTAAGAAGGAAGGATCACAAGTGATGGGGGAACAAGAAGTGGGTCAATGCCTCCAGTGAACACCACCACAGAACAGGAGACAGTCTGAAGAAATCTAGGTCTGGTATAAAGTCTGAGGGGAGCTGTGCATTTAGCAAAGGGGCTGTCCAGTGCCAGCTGTGCCCTTTACTGGGGAAGGCTGATCTGGCCCCAGTGGTTCATG
The DNA here is from genome assembly GCA_030847615.1 of Gambelia wislizenii. Classification (NCBI taxonomy): domain Eukaryota; kingdom Metazoa; phylum Chordata; class Lepidosauria; order Squamata; family Crotaphytidae; genus Gambelia; species Gambelia wislizenii. Next base: position 27,046,664 of record JAUMIR010000002.1, read on the forward strand.
CCTTAGCTATTTTCCAATTAGACTACTGTGCTCTATGTGTGTGTGTGTGTGTTTCTGTACCTTTAAGTTACCTTTTGACTCATGGCAAACTTCTGAATTTCATAGGCAAGGAATGCTCAAAGGTAGTTATGCCAGTTTCTTCCTCTGAAATGTAGCCTATGGCACCTGGTATTCCTTAGTAGTCTTCCATCCAGGTACTAACCAGAGCTGACTCTGCTTAGCTTCCCAGATCAGACAGTATCTGGTGCCTTTAAGGTGTTTGGGCCCCTACCTCTATTTTTTATTTTTTTTTTTATTTAGTTATTTATACCCCGCTCTTCAGCCACAAGGCTATCAGAGCAGCTTACAAACTGTTTTAAGCAATAGCTATTTACACATCTACACTGCATTAAACAGTTTCCAATGTGTGTTAGCTAACTGCCCCCCACAAGCTGGGTACTCAATTTACCAACCTACAAAAGGATGGAAGGCTGAGTGAACCTTGGAGCCTGCTGGAATCGAACTTGCAATGTGGTGGCTTGCAGTACTGGCATTTAACCACTGTGCCACCAGGGCTCCCTCTCTACATGGGGCTACCCTTGGAAAAAGTGTTTGGAAGCTGCAGTTAGTGCAAAACACAGCAGCCAAATTGGTGTCAGGGTACATGTTAAAGACCATGTAACTGTCAGGATTCTGGGACACATCTCTCTGGCTTTTCTTCACAAAGATTCAGGAAGGACTCATCCCACACTTTCTGCAAGCGCGCTGATGACTAAAAAGGCCAATCCGAGATAATTCCGGTTGCAGAAAGCACAGCAAAAGGTCTCCTTGGGTGATGTTTCTGGGTTGTGATTCTTTCTGCGTTGTTGTTTCTCTTCAAGACTTGTTCTCAAGGCGTGAGTTCTCAAATAAGGCTGCAGCATTGTGGATAGTGCGTCTCCATGCCTACCAATGTGAGGCCATGGCGGGCCATTGTTGGTGATCAATTTGGCTGAGCCTGTGATGTTGTTTCAGGGAATCCTTGTATCGCTTTTTTGGAGCGCCCCTCTTATGCTGACCTGTGGCGAGTTCACCGTAGAGTATTATTTTCGGGAGGCGATGGTCCTCCATCCTAGAAATGTGCCCTGCCCAGCGCAGCTGTGTTCTCAGTATCATGGCCTCAATGCTGGTGATCCCTGCTTGCTCAAGGACAGCAACGTTCATCACATAGTCAGTCCAGTGTATATTTAGGATTGTGCGACACATAATCACTGTGAATTTTATAATGTAAAGAGTTGCTGCCAGCAGGGGCCAGTAGTGAGGGCTAGCAAAACAGGTTTACATTAGTCTGCATGAGAAGCAAAGCATGAGGAAGAGATACAGCCTCTATCACCCTGAGAAAGACTGGATAAACCACTTGTGGGAATAGGCAACTATATGGCCTATAATGTGATGTAAACATGTACTGGTATAATCCTATGTCCCACCCTCACTGCACTCTGTATCAGTCCTCCGTCCTTGACAGTACTGCCATGAGTGCTGTGCTATGTAGTCTGTGTATTTGGAGTCTCAGACTCATATCGATTTCTTTAGTATGCTCAAGTAAAGGACAGTAATTTAGACACAATCTCTGTGTCTGTGTGGTCATTCTGATGTCTGCTGTTTTTGCTACAAGATTTATTTGCTGCCTGGTTCTCTTCACATGCTCAGAGGAGCCAGTGCACACCCTTGACAATAACGCTGGTCTGATAAGAACTACACTGAAAGACCCCCTCCTCTCATAGGAGCCTGTCTGAAATTTGAGATGCTCAGAGGGGATCCTGTTGTGTGTCTCAATACTTCTTGGAGTTGTCAGTATGAACATGTACAGGGCCTTCTCTGCAGCTTCACCCTGACTCTCAAACTCCTTACTCAGGAAGTTAGGCTGGCTGCATCTCTTAAAAGCTTTCAGTGAGCAACCAAAACAGTGCTGTTCCTGATGGCTTTTAATGTTTGAAATTGCTCTGCTTTAACATTTGTATTTAAGGATCCTTTTTAGATTGCTTTTAAACATTTTTGAAGAATATTCTAATGTGTTTTTTAATGTTTTTATCTTGGTATTGTTTTAATTGTTTTTACTTTGTTCATCACCTTGGGAGCCCTTGTGGGCTTGGAGGCAATACAGAATTATCCTCAACAAACAAAAAAATACATCTGAGGGCCATGTTCTGTTTGCTAGAAGAGAAAAGAGCCCTGGTGGCGCAGTGGTTAAATGCCAGTACTGCAAGTCACCACGTTGCAAGTTCGATTCCAGCGGGCTCCAAGGTTCACTCAGCCTTCCATCCTTTCATAGGTCGGTAAAATGAGTACCCAGCTTGTGGGGGCAATTAGCTAACACACATTGGAAACTGCTTAATGCAGTGTAGATGTGTAAATAGCTATTGCTTAAAACAGTTTGTAAGCTGCTCTGATAGCCTTGTGGCTGAAGAGCGTGGTATAAATAAATAAAAAAAATAAAAATAAAGAAGTGTAGCGATGAGAACTCCTGAAATCTCTTAATTTTATATTAAATGGGTGGTTGGGTGCAGAATTACGAACGACGCACACTAAGAACAGAGAAAAAAACAGAAAGGACAACCATGAATTAAGTATACAAAATACATGTAATCTCTGTATCATCTTTTTCCTTTTCAAATATAGCTGGAACAGTGAGAAGGTGGCTGTTTATCTTCCTGGTCACGAAGGATGATCTCCTTTGGTACGGTCAGGGTAGAGGCAAGATCTACTTGCATGGTCTCTTCATTTCTCCTCAAGTGACAGGTGCATAATTGGGCAGAAAAATTAGTATGAGTGAATATGAGCCAAATAAATTAGCATGGATCTGAACAAGCAGTCACAATAAAGCTACTGCTTGACACAACCATATTGTAGGTCTCAAAGTGCCATTATCTGCATTACATCACCAGCACCTGGCTGAAGAAGCCCATTTTCACTTCCAAACACCAGGTAGTGTCCAATATAACACCAATATCAATCTAGAAAACAGCATTTACAGAGGTTAAGATATTATCCCATTACATGACACAGACCTTCCAAATCCCTTGTTTGATTTGACTATAAGCATCCGGATATCAAATCTACTGCATTCCAGTTAGCATTTACAATCTGCCCTTTGAGGTTTTGGAAATTTATCTGAGTCTAATAAATTAATCTAACAATATAGGAGATATCAAAGAAGCGGATGACCATAAATAGAAACCAGTAGGTGTTGTCATTGCATGTATTCCAAGTGATAAATGGTATGAAAGCCACAGAATAGAAAAATCCCCATTTCATGGCAAGTAAAAAGCAGTGAGGGCTGCCAGCATTTCTGAAAAGGGTATCCAACAATTATAATAGTACTTGTCATAATTCTACTTTCTCTAGCCTCATGATTGACCCTGAATTATTTAAAAGTTTATATAGACAGCAGAAATGAGGAGGGGCCCCTTGACTAGTAAAGAAATTGTGTGGTTTGAGCATTGGACTAGCACTCTGGGAGACCAGAGTTCAAATTCCTACTCAGACATGGAAATCCACTTGATTACCTTGATCAAGTCATACACTCTCAGCTTAATTTCAGACCATGAACTGATGAATTACAGCCCCACCTTTTCACTTATGTAGGGGCGATTCAGGTTTTTCAAAAATTGTACATTTTCATTAAAATAAGACACAGTGCTGCCAAGGGGCTTATTTGCAAGATGAAATATTGTATGGTTTGCTAAGTGTGATTGGTCAAGAAAGAATCCCCAAATTCAGAGAAATGAGTGGATTCACTGGTAGATTATTGAACCTGAGTAGTGACCAAAACCTTTTCCCACACCTAACGTGAATAAGGGTACTCTCTTGAATGAGATAGCTAGTGTCTCTTAAGGTCTGATTTCTGAGTAAAACATTTCCCACACTGCTGACATCAGTATGGTTTCTCTCCTCCATGCACCCTGAGGTGCCTCAGAAGACCTGACCTGCTAACAAAACATTTCCCACAATCCTGACATTTGTATGGTTTCTCTCCAGTGTGGATTCTTTCATGCTTCACAAGACCTGATTTGTGAGCAAAATATTTGCCACATTCCTCACATTTATATGGTTTCTCTCCTGTGTGAACTCTCTGGTGATTAAGAAGGTTTGAATTATTAGCAAAGTATTTCCCACACTCCTGGCATTTGTATGGTGTTTCTCCTGTGTGGATTCTCTGATGAGTCAAGAGGTTTGAATTTCGGGGAAAACATTTCCCACACTCCTGGCATTTATATGGTTTCTCTCCTGTGTGGATTCTCAGATGCTTAAGAAGGACTGACTTCTGTCCAAAACATTTCTCACATTCCTGGCATCTGAAAGGTTTTTCTCCTGTGTGCACCCTCTGGTGGACCATAAGCTGTGAATTCCGAGCAAAACATTTCCCACACTCATGGCATCTGAATGGCTTCTCCCCTGTATGGACACTTTGATGGATCACCAAGTGTGAATTATAAACAAAACATTTTCCACACTGCTGGCATTTGTATGGTTTCTCTCCAGTGTGGATTTGCTGATGCTTCACAAGGGCTGACTTGCTAGTAAAACATTTGCCACACTCCAGACATTTGTATGGTTTCTCTCCTGTGTGGACTCTTTGGTGCTTCACAAGATCTGCCTTTTGAGCAAAACATTTCCCACACTCCTGGCATTTGTAAGGCTTCTCTCCTCCGTGGAGTCTGAGGTGTCTCACAAAACCTGAACTACAAACAAAACATTTCCCACACTCCTGACATTTGTATGGTCTCTCTCCTGTGTGAACCCTCTGATGAACCACAAAGAGGGAGTTGTGAGAAAAGCACTTACTACACTCCTGGCATTTGTATGGTTTCTCTCCAGTGTGGATTCGCTGATGCTTTGCAAAGTTTGAATGGTCAGCGAAACATTTCCCACACTCCACGCATTTGTATGGTCTCTCTCCTGTATGAGCCCTCTGATGAACCACAAAGAGGGAGTTGTGAGAAAAGGACTTACCACACTGCTGGCATTTGTATGGTTTCTCTCCTGTGTGGATTTGCTGATGTTTCACAAGAGTTGATTTGTGAGCAAAACATTTGCTACACTCCTGACATTTGTATGGTTTCTCTCCTGTGTGAACCCTCTGATGAACCACAAAGCGGGAATTGTGAGAAAAGCATTTACCACAGTCCTGGCATTTGTACAGTTTCTCTCCTTTGTTGACATTTTGGTGGTTTTTAAGGGACAACATACAATCCAAACGCTTCTGAGATACTTCACACTTAAAGTGTTTGTTTCCAGGTTGGATCCTCTGATGATGCATTAGAGTCATTATTTCCAGAAAAGGTTTCCCATAATTAGTCCATTTGTAGGATGTTTCTCCAGCATAATGTTCATTTTCCACTTGGGTTTGCTGGTATCTACCAAAATTCCCTTTGTTTGCAAAACACATCTGATACTTGGAACATATCTTTCTTTTCCTCCAGTTATCTGATGGAAAGAAGGACAAGCAAAGTCAAAATTGAATCCTTGGTCTAAAAGAGATGGAACCTTATTAACTGAAAATGGACTCAAACAAACTGCAAAAATGTTGACAGCCAAGACATATCAGGAAAAAAAGAGGAGAAAAAGCCTACATTCCTCCACCCCGCAGGTGCTTGGCCCCTACAAAATTATCTTTTCAGCTCCCAGAGAAGCCCTTTTATTCTATATGATAGCATAAAAACAGTCTTCAATTGCCCTACATCAGTCTGGAGACCATCTAATCTAAGCTGGGAGTCCTACAAAAATGGCCTCAAGACCCTGGCCCTCTGTCTGGCATATTTCCACCTGCCCTGGAAGGTCAACATCCTGACAGATTCTAGCTATAAAAACTGATGCTCTCCTTGAAGGAACACATTTTTTTTAGTCCTTGTATCTGTGGCAACATTTTGCTTGCTATAGCAAGCACTACTGTAAGCTATAGCAAACACAACTGTAAGCCTACTGTATGGTTATTCAAATCTTGAATTGTAATTGTTATCTGATCATCCAGAAATAATTCTTCTTCAGCAAGCAACCTCTTTTTGATGCTGCTGTCAGCTGCTCTGCATATGGTTTTACCATGGCAAATCTCATGATAAAGGTAATGAGAGTGATCACCATGCTGCTCAGAGTCCCAGTTGAGTAATTTTAGGTACACGAAGCAGGGTCTCATATCCTCCTCTAATGTGCAGAAGACATCTTGGATTTCCTCCATAGATCTTTTTGCAGGGGAGACACCTTAGTCTGTGATTGGGGCAAATGATTTGGGGGTCCTGAACAACATTCATAGAATCATAGAATTGTAGAGTGGGAAGAGACCACGAGGGCCATCCAGTCCAACCCCCCTGCCACGCAGGAAATCACAATCAAAGCATCCCCGACAGATGGCCATCCAGCCTCTGTTTAAAGACCTCCAAGGAAGGAGACCCCAGCACGCTCCAAGGGAGTATGTTCCACTGCCGAACAGCTCTTACTGTCAAAAAGTTCCTCCTAATGTTGAGGTGGAATCTCTGTTCCTGGAGCTTGCACCCATTGCTCCATGTCCTAGTCTCTGGAGCAGCAGAAAACAAGCTTGCTCCATCCTCAACGTGACACCCCTTCAAATACTTAAACAGGGCTATCATATCACCTCTTAACCGTCTTTTTTCCAGACTAAACATACCCAGCTCCCTAAGTCTCTCCTCATAAGTCATGGTTTCCAGACCTTTCACCATTTTGGTCGCCCTCCTTCCCACCCAGGCTGACCAGCTCATACATCTGGACTTCATAGCTTGGCTGAGGAGGTTTATGGCTTCTGAATAACAGGGATTCCCTCCTTACTTCCACAGAGCATGCATACGGAGCCTGCACCCACTCAAGAACACAAATGAGGTATGGGGAGGGGTAGGGAGACTCCGGCACCCTGTCTACCCAGTGTTTGGCCTCTGACCTCTCCAGTGTGGAGGAGGAAGAGGAAGAGTCCAGCTCAAGTTCCTGGCAATGTGGCCAACATCTTGGCCATGCTGTAAGGAAGCCCTCACATGACAGCAAGGCTACCATCTTGAAACTGCTGCACCAGGACCTCTTCCCTCCCCAAAAAGAGCCAGAAAGAGTTCTGAAGAGGTGAAATAGCACAGCACAACACTGCCAGGAAAGCCACAAGTTTCTGCTACCCAGGCCACTCTTCAGCAGAGGAAGGCAGGGACTCTTCTGGTTGTCTCTTGGCTTCAGACAGGGAAGGGGGGGGAGCTTTCTGAGGAGGAGGGGTTAGACCAACAGGAGGGTCCCCACTCTGTCAGGCTGTGAAGCCCATCCAGGATGTCCTCTGCACATTACTGTATATGGAATGACTGTTTCACAGTATGCCAATGATTTTCTCTGTTGAATTTCCATTCCTGAAAAACCTAGCCTGTTTGAATACCTGTATTGGCTGCAGCTGTAAAAGGCAAAGGACTCTATCAGGTGGTAAAGGAAAGAGATCATGGGAGGCTGCACAAAACACCTTGGGTTGCAGACTGTGACCACCACCCCCCATGTGATATGCAAAGAACCTCAGAGAATCTAACCTTCTGATTCCTGATACGATTTATAAAGCAAGTTTGAAAGAGGTACTTCTGACAGAGAAAGAAACTGCATCCATTCTGTTGAACCCTTTTATGGCTCAGCACATGATTGACATAATATACAATATGTGTATATGGATTTAGTGAACTAGACTATGGCAGGTGAGGGAGTTCTAGTCTGCTAACAATGAGATTTAGGAGAGCTAAAGAACTAAAAACGTAAATGGTCAGCAGCGTGGAGAGAAGGATCAGTCAGAAAGACAGAATGGAGAAGATAAAAAAGAAACCCAGGTGAAGTTGGGGCAGGTTGAATGATTATCAGAATGGACAGAGAGAAAGAGCTGTACAAAAAAAAAGAATTTAGGTGCAGAACAGAAAATACAGCACACTAGGGTGAGGGTAGGAGTAATTGATTTTTATGAATCGATTTCTATGAATCCAGCTTTTAATCAATATTTTGACTGAAGCTTGGTTTCAATGTGTTGTTTTTCTTACATTTATCTCATTGGTTTGCTATGTATCTCCCTTTTCAGTCTGTTTCACTAAATGTTGTACAATAGGACTCCTGTGTCCACTGAATAAATTATCCACAGGACACAAAACAGCACACATACCAGAGTCTTCCTAGAAAATGTGTCCTCTAGCCATTTTCTAGGTCCTCCAAGGCAACTCTATGGTATTTTAAACTGGAAGTCCCATTATTTTCAATTGCATTTGCTATTAGCCACGACTTTCTGTATCCACGGGGGTGGGGGGAGGCAGAACCAATCCCCTGCAGATACGGGGGTCCTACTGTATTCAGTCTCAGTCTCTCTGATTCGGTATAAAAGGCTTCAGAGGTTATATTCCCATCATCTCTGATCAGAGAAAGGCCAGCCTTGGGATGGTGTAACCCAACCTCGTGAAGGTCTACTGAAAATTTATCTACACGAAATGTAACACAGCAGGGATCTATTAGAATTAGCTTGTCAAAGGTTCTTGTGCTTATTATGGTCAGCCCTCAACTTTTGTGGGGTTTAGGAGCACAGGATCCCTGTGAAAGTAGGAAAACCACAAATATAGTACACTGGGTCTTTTTTACCTGAGAGAACACTTCTCTAGGCATTTCTAGACCCTACAGAGTGATTCTATGGCCAACTTCCACCAGAGGTTTGCCAAAGAATTGCACAGGAGGACCTCGAAATGCCTAGAGAGAATATATTTTTTCAGTCACGTATAGGAGAGCAGCGGAGACAGCAGCAAATTCAGTCATCTGGGAATAATCAAACCCACAAATGCTTAATCCACTCCTGTTTATCTATGTTATCGTGAACTAGCTATGATTTTTCTTCAGTTCATACCTCAAGAATTGTTTTTAATGGATGCAGACTCTTTTTAGTGAATCTGGGTCTTATCTTACTGCTTCCTATTTTGAAATGAGCTACTCTTCACGATAAGGACTTCACAACCCTGCCTTGAGGATGGTGTGAGTTGGAATACTGTTGACATCACAGTTATTGCACTTGTAAACAGAGGCACTCCACAGTCAGAGAAACAGGAAGCCTTACCAAGAGAGGCCACAATCCCAAAGTTCTCCTCCATGACCTGCCTGTGCAGGGCTCTCTGGTCAGGATCCAGCAGGGCCCACTCCTCCTGGGAAAAATATACAGCCACCTCCTCAAAGGATACAGGATCCTGGACGGAAAAGAAAACATTTCTCGCTCACACTTAATGTTAAGGTTACCAACAATGAATCAAAGAAGGGCTAATTAAATTTTTTTCATGAGTGACATAAAACAGATTTCTCAGTAGAGAACAAGATAGCCAATGGCTACAAGTCATGTGACTATTTGTACACTTCAGGAGCAGAGGCAGCATGTCTGTGAACACCCGCTGCTAGAGAACAAAAGGGAGAGAAGGCCAGGTAGGCTTCCTAGCGGAAGCTGGTTGGCCACTGTGGGAACCAGGAGAATGGACTAAATGGGTGTTTGATTTTGGCAAAGCTAAACCACTGCCCTAAAGGCACCAGATCCTGCCTGATCTTGGAAGCTAAGCAGGGTCAGCCCTCATTAGGACTTGGATGGGAGACTGCCAACAAATCACAGGTGCTGTAGGATGTATTTCAGAGGAAGGAACTGGCAAAACCACCCCTGAATACTCCTTGCCCAAAAAAACCTTATGAAAAATTAATGGGGATTGCAATAAGTCGCTGGGGACCTACTGTTATTGCTAAATGTAGGTATGTGTTTTTATCAAATGTTTTAATTGTTGTTTTAATTTGTAAATTGATTTAATAACTTTTTAAGGGGGGGAAGGGAGTATATTGTTTTACTTGTATGGTTTTTTAATGTTGTGAACCGCCCTAATTGGATTACCAAAGGGCGGTATATAAATAAATTTTATTATTATTATTATGATTATTACACATATGCATAATAGCTAAAGGATGGCCATAGCAGGTCAGACCAAACAGAACCAAAGTTTGGCTTTAAACCCAACATGGAGGGTTAGTTTCTCTTTCTCCAGGGTTTGAATGTTTAAAACCACAAGTTCTTTTCATCCAAACATCAAAAATTGAGGGATTTTGTCTAGTTCTTCCAAAAGAAGTAGAGACAAAATGCTTCCTCATTTGCACTGGCCAAATTCAATAAATATTGTTACAATAGGACCCCCATATCCACGGGGAATGGTTCGGGGGGGGCGTGATACTGACAACCGTGGATAATAGCGAACACCATTGAAAATAATGGGACTTACAGTTTAAAATACCATTGTGTTGCCTTGGAGGACCTAGGAAATGGCTAGAGATGACACATTTTTTAGGAAAACTCTATGGTAGGTGTGCTGTTTTGTGTCCCATGGATAATTGAATCAGTGGATAATGAATCAGTGGATATGGGGATCCTACTGTACTTTTTATTGCCAGTAGGGAGGGAAGTGCATGCCTCAATATACAGGTCAACCCCCGGATCCATGGATGTGGTGACCATGGTTTCACCTATTCACGTCTGAAAATATATGTTCTCTATATGTTCAGAGAACCAAATCATGCCAGACTAATCTGATCTCTTTTTTTGATAAAATTACCAATAGATATATGATGGGGGAGACCTGGCTGAACCAGACTACATGTGAAAGGGATCTAGGAGTCCTAGTAGACCACAAGGCCAATGCAATTTTGGGCTGCATCAACAGAAGTAATAGTGCCACTCTATTCTGCCTTGGTCAGGCCTCACCTAGAATACTGTGTCCAGTTCTGGGCACCACAATTCAGGAAGGATATTGACAAATTGGAGCGTGTCCAGAGGAGGGCAACTAAAATGGTGAAAGGCCTGGAAACCATGCCTTATGAGGAAAGATTTAGGGAGCTGGGTATGTTTAGCCTGGAAAAAAAGACAGTTAAGGGGCGATATGATAGCCCTGTTTAAGTATTTGAAGGGCTGTCACATTGAGGATGGAGCAAGCTTATTTTCTGCTGCTCCAGAGACTAGGACATGGAGCAATGGATGCAAGCTCCAGGAACAGAGATTCCACCTCAACATTAGGAAGAAGTTTCTGACAGTAAGAGCTGTTCGGCAGTGGAAGACACTCCCTTGGAACGTGGTGGGGTCTCCTTCCTTGGAGGTCTTTAAACAGAGGCTGGATGGCCATCTGTTGGGGATGCTTTGATTGTGATTTCCTGCATGGCAGGAGGTTGGACTGGATGGCCCTTGTGGTCTCTTCCAACTCTAAAATTCTATGATTCTATGATTCTAGGCATTTCTAGGTCTTCCAATGTGATTCTATGGTCAACTTCCAGCATTCATCACATTGAAAATAATGCGGTTCTATTATCCATTTTTTTAACTTTAAAACAGTTTCCATTCTGTGTGGGTTTTAAAAACTTAATAAATTTTAACAAGAAATTGTTTTAATCTGTTATTAAATAATATAGGTTCTTCCTCCTCCCCGTATTCACAGGGGATACATTCTCAGACTTACCGCTGATATGCAAAACTGCATATACAGTTGTCCCTTCACATTCACTGGGGTTTGGTTCCAGGACCCCCCATGAATACCCAAATCTGTGAATACTCAAGTCCCATTATATGCAATGGCATAGCAAAATGGTGTCCCTTATCTCTGGCTTTTCTTTGCAAACGAAGATTCAGGAAGGACTCATCCTGTGCTTTCTGCAAGCGCGCTGATGACTAAAAAGGCCAATCCGAGATAATCAAGTCAGGTTGCAGAAAGCACAGCAGAAGGTCTCCTTGGGTGATGTTTCCGGGTTGTGATTCTTTCTGCGTTGTCATTTCTCTTCAACACTTGTTCAGCATGAGTTCTCAAATAAAGCTGCAGCATTGTGGATAGTGCATCTCCATGCCTCCCGATGTGAGGCCAGGGCAGGCCATTGTTGGTGATCAATTTGGCCGAGCCTGAGATGTTGTTTCAGGGAGTCCTTGTATCGCTTTTTTAGAGTGCCCCTCTTATGCTGACCGGTGGCAAGTTCACTGTAGAGTACTATTTTTGGGAGGCGATGGTCCTCCATCCTAGAAACATGCCCTGCTCAGCACAGCTGTGTTCTCAATATCATGGCCTCAATGCTGGTGATCCCTGCTTGCTCAAGGACAGCAACATTCGTCACATAGTCCCTTATATAAGATTGCAAAATCAAGGTTTGCTTTTTGGATTATTATTTTTTTAAGACTATTTTCAAGCCATGAATACTTAAAACCGTGAATGCCACCTCTGTGAATGTGGAGGGACAAGTGTATTAGCGAACCACTATAAAATAGTACTGGAGGACCTAGGAAATGACTAGAGAGGATGCCTCTTTAGGCATCTGGCACAACTCTATGGTCATCTTCCAGCAGATGCTGACCATGGAGTCATGCTGGAGGATATCTTGATGCCTAGAGAGACCACCTCCAGCACAACACTATGGTCCTCCAGATGCACAGAGAGACCTCCCTCTCCCCCGAGTGTTGGTAAGTGAAACTCCGGGTACCCATCTTGCATATATGGTGGGGGACTGTATTTTTATCTCTTATACATCAATCCAAGGCCCTTGGAAGACCAAGAACCAAAAACATAAAGCAATAAATAAATGGAAACAAAATTCTTGCACATCCCCACCACATCTGTGAGCAGGAGACAGAAACATCCAGGCTTCTCCCTGCTGCCTGCTGATTCTAGTGATCCCTTTTACCTGATCTGGCTCCATTTCCTCCCACAGATGAGAAGACAACTGAGTATTTGTTGCCAGCATCATTCCAGTCCCTGCAAGAGAGACAAAGGTGAGGGGAAGGCAGTAGCACAGCATGTGGCTGTCTTGCAGATTACAATTACCATTCCCAAAACAGTAAGCAAGACAATCCTGTAGCACCTTTGAGACTATCTGGGAGAAAGACGTTGTAGCATAAGCTTTTGTAGATTTGGTCTACTTCCTCAGACATCCTGCCGGTGTATTTTGCCTGCAGATCTGGCCCTTTCCTCCCCCGTTAGCTACACAGAACAGGATGGAGTCCAGACAGCCACGTTGGCCGGTCTCTGCAGCCGTCACCACTGCTGCCATCTGCATCACTCTCTCCAGAGCCAGGAAGCCAGTCTGCTGCACATGAGCAAGGCCCCCTGCATGTGACTAGCCTTAGGCACGTGCTGTGGGGCTCCTTCCTGGCTACAGAAAAGTGAGGCTGACAGCAGCTGCAGTGATGGGCTGGCGTGGCAGTCTGGGCTCCTGCGGTCACATGGGGGCCTGATCTGTTTTTTGTTGGCTGGAGTGCATTTTATCAGGTATCTTTTCAAAAGCAGTGTAACGGGCTTTCCCGTGTCTTGACCCTGTCTTTGCCTCAAGGGTCGTGAGGACCGCCCGGGAGCAAAAGCCCTGCATCGTCTGGACTGCAGGACTATAAGATGGGGGCAAGAGGGGGTACATAGCTCATCCAGACAAGGTCTTAGACCGTTGAACTGGGGCTTGGGGAATGCACATTTTAGGCTGCTGCTACACTGCAGAAATAATGTAGTTTGACATTGCTTTAACTGCCATGGTTCCATGCTATGGAATTCTGGGATTTGTAGTTTTGTAAACTATTTAGCCTTCTCTGTCAGAGAGCTCTGGTGCCACAACAAACTACAGTTATGAGAACAAAGGGATTTGACAGGAAATAATGAGATCAAAAGCACACTGAAGAGGAAGAGGGGTATACATATAATTATGAAAAGAAAAAAAAACCCACCACTGTCTGAGAGTTCAGTGTTACCTTGCAAAATGACCCCTCCATCCTCTTCCTGTTTTATTTCCCTTGACTGGGGACTCTGTCCGGTGTCCACTGGAGCCTCCCCTGCAGCAGGGAAATCTGACAGAACCTCCAGGGAGAGCTTTTTCACCTGAAACTGTGGTGAGGATTTAATACAAAGAGTGCGTAGAAGGATTAGAAAATGCCTGATACATCTGTGGGGATAAAATTTTGAGACATCTATCTGTTCATCTACCACCAATTCTAGAAGAGGGAGATTTCTAGGGGTGAAGGAGAGCACATTCCACACCTGAACCCACCAGAGCCACACACGTCCATTTCAGCCACAGCAGCAAAGCTAGTTCTACATCAGTGGCAGCTACACAATCTGTGACTTCCTTTAAAAACAAGGCAGGCAAGGAAGATGCATCTAGATTTAAAGCAGAATTTTGCTTCTAAGAGCCTGGATTTCTGATCGGCTAGAAACCAGGACATGACAGACTTTTCAGTGTCTCAGCTACAAATACTTTGTCCCCTGAACAAAACCCCCATTTTTAAACTGCATAGAATCATAGAATTGCAGAGTTGGAAGAGACCACGAGGGCCATCCAGTCCAACCCCCTGCCACGCAGGAAATCTTGATCAAAGCATCCCCGACAGATGGCAATCCAGCCTCTGTTTAAAGACCTCCAAGGAAGGAGACCCCACCACGCTCTGAGGGAGTGTGTTCCACTGCCGAACAGCTCTTACTGTCAAAAAGTTCCTCCTAATGTTGAGATGGAATCTCTGTTCCTGGAGCTTGCATCCATTGCTCCGTGTTCCAGTCTCTGGAGCAGCAGAAAACAAGCCAGCTCCATCCTCAGCGTGACATCCCCTCAAATACTTAAACAGTTCAGTGGAGTTCCATTTTGCCCACTCCTTCCAACCCTTCCAACAGACTTTTCTGAAGTGACTCTTCCATTGCCGGTGGCAGTTTATTTTTTGCTGCCTGCCTCCGAATTGTGACTCCCAGCCCCAAATGTGCTTGAGTAAACACTGTGTCTACTGTTTTCTCTCTCTAATTACTGAGCTGTTAGTTAATGTCCAGCTCATTCAGCTGCCTGCTATAAAAAGTTTGTAATAATAATATGATGGGATATGTAGTAGCTTAGTCAGAGATGAGATTGTTGCTTGTGTTTTCATGTATTCCTTTGCCTATAATGAACTGCTGGGGAAAAGGGGGTGAGACAGAGAGAAATGAAAGAAGAGGAAAAAATATTTTGGTTTATTAATGCATGAAAGTATAGCCTACCAAAAGTTTGAATATGTAGATGCTTTTAATATCATTTGCTATCGTGACTTTCACTCCTGACAATGAAAGGCGGTAAAGGATGTCTACTGCAGTTTCTATAATAAAGCTCCTCTGAGTTAATATAGAAAGCCTGGATTTTGGAACTGTTCGGACCCAGTGCATGACAAAGACTGTGATCCCACTTCAAAATAAAGGCCCCTTTGTTCCCTAAACCAACACAGGGGCACCAAATGTCAACAGAAGTGCAACAAATATCCCAGTGGCTATGGGAGCTGGCAGCACGGGGGACAGAAGGAATTGGAAAACGGACACAGGGGCCCATGTCCTGCTCATCTCTGCCTTACAGATGAAATGCTCTCACCTGCTGCTCTTCCTGCTTCTTCTCTTGCTTACTCAGGATGTAACCTTCTGCCAGGGACACAGCCTGGGAACAAGTCTCCGCTTCGCATTCCCTCACCCAGTTCCCCATCTCTGGGGGCAGGATGGTCAGGAACTGCTCCAGGACCACCAAGTCCAGCAGCTGATTTTTGGTCTTTTTCTCTGGCTTCAGCCACCGATGACAGAGATCGTGTAGTTGGCTGCAAACCTTTCGGGGACCCTCAACCTCCTTGCAGGAGAACTGCCTGAAGCACTGATGCTCTATGTCTGAACTGGCCAGGTCTTCATCCATGAACCTTTGCACCATTCTTTCCCAGAATTCCCCACTGCTCACAGCACTGATGGCATCAAGGCCTCTTCTTGCTTCAGCACCAGCTGAGTTTGGCTCATCCATCTTAGAACTGGCGTCCAATGAGGCTGCCCACAGGATCAGAGTTCCTCCTACTCTTCCTCTCTCAGAGCAAAGGTCCCTTACCAGCTTCTTCTCAAAAACACTGCAAAGCCAAGCAATGTTTGGTCAAGTATTGTGTGGAAGACTCCAGCTAGGAACCACATCTTCCTAAAGGAAAGACAGGCAAGGACAAAACATAAAATGGAAAGTTGGGTATGTTCTTTCAACTGAGAGTCACAGTGTCAGACCTTTACTGACTTAGAGGGCAGAAGATGTTGGTGCCCCCACCCCCACCTCTCCGTCTCTTCTCAATGGCCAGCTTCCCTCTCTCAGCCTTCCACCCAGGCTGCCTCCTCATGAGGCCTTCTGCAGTTATTTTGTTCTACCTAAGTATATTTATGATAAAATATGCTAAAACATTTATTTAAATAATGGCTTTTACTTGGCCCCAACCTTATTTAATCAGATTTTTAAAAACTGAATGAAGCAATGATTTGTCTACACATTTTCACTAAACCTAGACACTCTGGTGGGCAAACTTCATCCTTATTTTAGACATTGTTTATTTTATATTCAGCCTTTCCTAAATCAGTTCTCTTGGATCTCCTGGGCTACAATGCCCCAGCCAGTGGAGTTTCTGCTTCTACCCATCACACCTAGAAATGGCCTTCCTAGAACAGAGCAAAGGTTTGCAAAGAATACTCTCCTTCATCCAGGCAGATCATATATTTTCACAGCTGGTGTTCACTGGTTCTGTTCTGCTGAGGCCATTTTTTCCATATGGGTTTTTTAAAACAAAACAAAACCCGCTTTTCCTAATCTTTCATTTTTCCCCTCCTCTAAAATAATTATAATGGTTGCTAGTCTTACTACTATCCTATCCCTCCTCCTTGCAGCACCGGCCCTACCATTAGGCACAGTGAGGCAGTGTCAGGATCAGACCCCTTGACTCCTGTTCCTGCTATTTTTGCTTATTCTTCTGTGGTGTTGGTGGAGAATGTGTATAGCAGTTGGTGGGGTGTGTGTGTACGCGTAACCATTCAGAATTTGCTTGGGAGAAGAGATAATCATGCAGCTGCAATTAACTGTTTTCAAAACTGTTTTCAAAGCCTGGGAAAATGCTAGTTTTGGTTTAAGGAATGCTAGTGTCAGTGGATGATGGATAACCAAAATGGTGGGAGGTCTGGAAGCCATGCGCTATGAGAAGTGGCTTACGGAGTTAGGTATGTTTAGCCTGGGGAAGAAAAGGTTAAGAGGCAATATGATGGCCATATTTAAATATTTTAAGGGATGTCATGCTGAGGATGGAGCAAGCTTGTTTTCTGCTACTCCAGAGACTAAGACAAGGTGTAATGGATTCACACTACAAGAAAAGAGATTCCACCTAAACATTAGGAAGAACTTCCTGACAGTAAGAACTGTTTGGAAGTGGAATGAACTGTCTCGGAGTGTGGTGGAGTCTCCTTCTTTGGAGGTTTTTAAGCAGAGGCTGGATGGCCATCTGTCAGGAATTATTTGATTCGGTATTCCTGCATAGCAGGGGTTGCACTAGATGGCCCTTGTGGTCTCCTCCAATTCTATGATTCTATGATTCTGCGGTGATAATGATGATTTCTTATCCACCTCTTCCTATGCGTCGAGGCAGGGAATGACAAATTAAAATACAACAGTTAAAAGCACATAACACCAATTAAAATACATAACCAGTTAAAAGAGCATAAGGTCATTTAAAAGAACAAACATATTAAAACAATCATTTCCTAATTTAAAAACGCATAAATTAAAAATAATCTGGATAAGCCTACCAGAAGGGATTAATTTTAGTGCTGTTTTAAACACAGAGTATCATCTTGTCAAATCTTTTCTAGCAGGTCAACCAATTGAAGTTTCTGAACTTGGTACAGAGGTAGCCCAATGTACAGCGCATTGAGGAAAACCACCCTGGAGGCAACCACTGTGTGCACTACTATGTTCTTTGGGTCCTCTATAATTTGATGACTGTGTAGAAGAGGGAATTTCAGCAGATATGGTTTGTCCTGCAACCAGAGAATAAACCCCACACCTGCTGAAATCCATTATTATTATTATTATTATTATTATGCTTACCCCCTCCCAAAAGGACAGGAGCCCTCTCCAATTTTCCCTCTGGCAACCCCATCCTCCAGTGGCTCCTAAGGGAGAAAGTTAGCCCCACAGTGTCCCATCATGGGCCTCCTCCATCCCCTCGGCCTCCCAGTCCCTGGAGGCAGGAGACCCCCAGCACCCCTCCCTCACCCCATCCAAATTGGGGAGAACAGCAAAGCCCCCCCTCTCTCAATCCTCCCCAGGAGACCCCAAAGTCCTCCTGGTACTTTTCAGGGTTTCCTTGGCTCAGAAATCCCTCTCCTGGATCTATTCCCCCCCCCCCAATAAACCTCCTCCCTCTTTCTTCCCGCATTTCTCACCCGCTTCCCTCCTGGTTTCTCTCCTTCGCGGCTTTCAGGCTCCCCGCTTGGTTTCTGTCTTTTAGGCAGACGAAGGGGCCGGTGTTTCCGGAGGGCCCCTTTTAATGCGACACCGCTTGTAGTTCTCGGGGAGCCTTGGCGCCTCTTCTTCCGCTTCCTCTCCGGTGACTGAAGCCAAGCCAGACTCCTGGCAAGAGGAGGAGGAAGGCCCCTCCAATCGCTCCCGGAGCACATGGATGAGCAGCAGCTTTTTTCTCTCTCTCTCTCTGAGACTTCACGGGGAGGCTGTTGCAAGGGGGAGATTTCAACAGGTGCGACTTGTTCTCTGGTTGTATGAAATCCCCCCCTGTACACAACCATTAAAGTTAAAGCAACCGTCTCCAGTTTTCAGTCTGGCAACCCTAACCACACAGACCCACCCAGCCTCCCTGAGAACATGAATGAGTGGTAGGGAGTCCCGTGTGTCTTTTGCTCCTGGAATAGAATGGGACACAGGTGACCCATGGGTCATCTATCACCAACACCTACAACTCCTCAAACGCTTCCATCAGCGCTGTATACGCACAGTCCTAAATATACACTGGACTGACTATGTGATGAATGTTGCTGTCCTTGAGCAAGCAGGGATCACCAGCATTGAGGCCATGATATTGAGAACACAGCTGCGCCGGGCAGGGCACGTTTCTAGGATGGAGGACCATCGCCTCCCAAAAATAGTACTCTACGGTGAATTCGCCACGGGTCAGCGTAAGAGGGGTGCTCCAAAAAAATGATATAAGGACTCCCTGCGTTTTCTTCGCAAACAAAGATTCAGGAAGGACTCATCCCGCATTTTCTGCAAGCGCACTGATGACTAAACAGGCCAATCCAAGATAGACAAGTCCGGTTGCAGAAAGCACAGCAGAAGGTTTCCTTGGGTGATGTTTCCGGGTTGTGATTCTTTCTGCGTTGCTGTTTCTCTTCAAGACTTGTTCAGCATGAGTTCTCAAATAAGGCTGCAGCATTGTGGATAGTGTATCTCCATGCCTCCCAATGTGAGGCCAGGACGGACCATTGTTGGTGATCAATTTGGCCGAGCCTGAGATGTTGCTTCAGAGAGTCCTTGTATCGCTTTTTTGGAGCGCCCCTCTTACGCTGACCCGTGGCGAGTTCACCGTAGAGTACTATTTTTGGGAGACGATGGTCCTCCATCCTAGAAAGGTGCCCTGCCCGGCGCAGCTGTGTTCTCAATATCATGGCCTCAGTGCTGGTGATCCCTGCTTGCTCAAGGACAGAAACATTCGTCACATAGTCCAGTGTATATTTAGGATTGTGTGTATACAGCGCTGATGGAAGCGTTCGAGGAGTCCTAAGTGTTGGCGATAGGTAACCCATGTTTCAGACCCGTAAAGGAGAACGGACAGTACAATGGCTCTATACACACTGATTTTTTGTGTTTCGCCTACCAACTACTGTATTCATAAAACCTAGATATTTTGAAGGGTTCACTTTTTGCAGTCTGTTTTAAATAGGCTCATCTTTTAAAGATTAACATTTCTCCCTGGTTTTGGGAGGTACCCTGGCTCAGTGGATGGAGGTTGTGTTTCTAACTACCACATATAAGGAGGCTGCTTTGCTGGGACAGAGGAAATGTTTTGGACAGGTCAAAATCCTCCTTGAGGGTACATTTTATAACTCATAGCCACTGGGATTCAGCAGCTGGATTCTGTTTAGCCTTCCTCTCCTCTACCCCATGTAGTTTTTTTTTAAAAAAATCTTTTTTCCTTCTCATTTATTTTCCCCATCTTCCCCAATAATCATAACTCTAACTAGTGCCACACAATGGGTGGCAGGCAAATGAGAACTTTCATCCCTCTCCTTGCTCAGCCCGGGTCCCTGAGGCGGGTCAGGTGTTTTTGCCAGGAGCCTTGCACGGCTTCAGTCACCTAACCGGAAGCGGAAGAACAAAAGGTGGTGCGCCACTGAAAGGGGCTCGTGGGAAACCGCAACCCTGCCTCTCTTTCCCTGCGTTGGGCTTCGGGAGGGGGAGAGGCAGCGGCAGAGGAGGAGTGCTAGGTTTCCCGGGAGGCTTGGCGGGTGAGAGGGCCGGGAGGAGGCGAAGAGGGAGGCCCGGGGGTCGGCGGGAATGGCTGGGGCCCCCCTGAGGGTTGCCAGAGGAAGCCCACCTCTCCCCTTGCTGTGGCCACCAGACGTGGGGTCCTACTAGATGCCCTCAAGGGACCCTTGCGGGATATTATGGAGCTTCTGTCCCCACTGGACCCCCCCTCTCTTTGCTGCCGCCACAATCTTTGTATATATAGCCTTCCCAGAGGCCGAAAGCAAATGATACACAGCCACAATATTTCATTAGCTAACACACATTGGAAGCTGCTTAATGCAGTGTAGATGTGTAAATTGCTATTGTTTAAAACAATTTGTAAGCAGCTCTGATAGCCTTGTGGCTGAAGAGCGGGGAATAAATAAATAAATAAATAAATAAGAGATATTAAACATGACAAGACAGATCAATACATTCCCTTAATACATTCCCACTCTTCAAGCCCACTCATCAAATCCTCAACCTGGCTGACTGACTCTCTTAACCCTAATCCTCACTCTCCCATCTCCCATCCACTCTCCCCAACCTCCTCGACAACTACCCAGACCCACTGTCAACACCCATCCTATAATCAAAGTCCCCTAAAATAGTCTACAAATCCCCTCTCCCTCTCAGCTTTGCTCCCTCCCACCAGCTTCTTCCCCAATTGCTTCCACCACATAGAATACATGAAGCAATGTTTTACACCCCCAAAGTCCATGAAGTCACAGAGTCCTCTCCAGTTTTCAATCCGGCACCTCTAAGGGAAGGCCATGTGGGACCCACACAACTCTGCCCTCCAAGAGAGAGGAATGCAAGGGGGGTGGCTTGTTCAGGAGGAAAAGTTAGGGGCTGTCACTGGTGACTCCCACCCAGCATTTGCTGCCTGAAGTCTCCTGCTGGGACCACTCTCGGCAGAAGAAGATGGGAGATAGTAGTGGAACAAATAAGAATTACGATCGGGAAGATGGAGAAAATACAGGTCGGCCCCTGATAGAAAAAGAGAAAGTTGCCTATATAGATCAACCTCCGTATCTGCAGGGGATATGTTCCAAGACCACTCGTGGATACCTGAAACCATGGATAATAGGGAAGCCTATTATTTTCAATGAGACGAATGCCCGAAGTTAACCATAGAATCACACTGGAGGTCCTAGAAATGACTAGAGAGAACATATTTTTTCAGATGTGGATAAGTGAAACCGTGGGTATCAAATCTGTGGATATGAGGGTCAACCTGTACAGTCAGTCCTCAACTTTCACTTGTCTGGGGTTGCAGGATCCCTGCAAAAGTGGAAAAACTGGGAATAGTGGAGGCTATTTTTTAATACTCTTTTTTACCTGAGAGAACACTTCTGTAAGCATTCCTAGGTCCTCCAGCATAATTCTATGGTCATCTTCCTAATCATGCTGGAAGACCTAGAATTAGAAATGCCTAGAGAGAACCTATTTTTTTGGTTGCATATAGGGTAGCAGCAATTACAGTAATCGGCAAATAATCAAATCTCACAAATGTATTTAACCCAGAAATGTAGAATCATAGAATTGCAGAGTTGGAAGAGACCACAAGGGCCATCCAGTCCAACCCCCTGCCATGCAGGAAATCACGATCAAAGCATCCCTGAGAGATGGCAATCCAACCTCTGTTTAAAGACCTCCAAGGAAGGAGACCCCACCACACTCCGAGGGAGTGCATTCCACTGCCGAACAGCTCTTACTGTCAAAAAGTTCCTCCTAATGTTGAGGTGGAATCTCTGTTCCTGGAGCTTGCACCCATTGCTCCGTGTGCCAGTCTCTGGAGCAGCAGAAAACAAGCCTGCTCCATCCTCAGTGTGACATCCCTTCAAATACTTAAACAGGGCTATCATATCGCCTCTTAACCGTCTTTTTTCCAGGCTAAACATACCCAGCTCCCTAAGTCTCTCCTCATAAGGCATCATTTCCAGACCTTTCACCATTTTAGTTGCCCTTCTCTGGACACGCTCCAATTTGTCAATATCCTTTTTTAATTGTGGTGCCCAGAACTGGACACAGTATTCTAAGTGAGGTCTGACCAAGGCAGAATAGAGTGGCACTATTACTTCCCTTGATCTAGACACTATACTTCTATTGATACAGCCCAAAATCGCATTGGCCTTTTTAGCTGCCGCATCGCACTGTTGGCTCATGTTCAACTTGTGGTCTATTAGGACTCCTAGATCCCTTTCGCACGTAGTCTCATTCAGCCAGGTCTCTCCCATCCTATATTTATGCATTTCATTTTTCCGCCCTAAATGCAGTACTTTACATTTCTCCGTATTGAATTTCATTTTGTTAGCTTTGGTCCAGCTCTCCAGTCTATCCAGGTCATTCTGAATTTTGATCCTGTCCTCTAGGGTATTAGCTATTCTTCCTAATTTGGTGTCATCTGCAAATTTGATAAGTATGCCCCTAATTCCCTCATCCAAGTCATTGATAAAGATGTTGAATAGCACTGGGCCCAGGACAGAACCCTGTGGCACCCCACTGGTCACATCTTTCCAAGACGAAGAGGAGCCACTGCTGAGCACCCTTAGGGTTCGGCCGGTCAACCAATTACAAATCCATTTAACAGTTAACTTCTCTAGCCCACATTTTACAAGCTTGTTTGCAAGAATGTCATGGGGAACCTTGTCAAAGGCCTTACTGAAATCAAGGTATGCGATGTCCACAGCATTCCCTTCATCTACCAAGCTGGTAACTTTATCAAAAAAAAAGAGATCAGATTAGTCTGGCATGACTTGTTTCTCTGAAACCCATGTTGACTTTTTGTGATTATGGCATTGCCTTCTAAATGTTCACAGACTCTCTGTTTAATGATGTGCTCTAGAATCTTCCCTGGTATTGATGTCAGACTAACTGGACGATAATTGTTGGGATCCTCTTTTTTCCCCTTTTTGAAGATGGGAACAATGTTTGCCCTCCTCCAATGTGCTGGGACTGCTCCTGTTCTCCAGGAGTTCTCAAAGATTATTGCCAATGGCTCTGAGATTATATTTGCCAGCTCTTTTAATACTCTTGGATGTAGTTCATCTGGTCCTGGAGATTTAAATTCATTTAGATTAAGAAGGTATTCCTGTACTACCTCTTTACTTATTTTGAGCTGGATTTCCCCTATTGTGTCCTCTGTTCCATTATCCTCAGGTTGGTCCTCCTTTTCCTTTTCTGAAAACAATGAGGCAAAGAAGGTGTTGAGTAATTTTGCCTTTTCTCTGTCCCCTGGAACTTTCTTTCTTCTTCTTTCCTCTTGAAAATGTGAAGCAAGCTTTTTTGGAAGAGTAAGAAATGGGGGATGCCTCTATGGAGGGTGGCAATTTGAAAATGCAGAAGGAAGATGCCTTGAAGAATGTGACACAGAGAAGCAGAATTCACAAGAACCATGCTTCAAGTACAGAGCTACACACTCAATTTTAAGCTCCCCCTTTAAGCGACCATTAAGAGACACAGGACGGAAATAGGGACAAGCCTCACACCTCTGAAGTTATGGAGGTGTCCCTGGAGGGTTCTATGGATAGAAGAGGTTGGATGGCCATCTGTTGGGAATGCTTTGATTGTGTATTCCTACATGACAGGGAGTCGGACTAGATGGCCCTTGGGGTCTCTTCCAACTCTATGATTTTATGATTATAAGAACTACAGTACTGTGAATTTCCAGAGGAAGAAGAAACATGTGGTGGTAGCAGGTGATTCCCCATTGTGAGGAACGGAAGCAGTGGTGTGAAGACCTGATAAGAGGTCTCAAGAGGTACACTGTCTCCGAGGCCAAAGATCATAGAATCGTAGAACCATAGAGTCAGAAGAGACCACAAGGGCCATCTAGTCCAATCCCCTGCCCAGTCAAAGTATTCCCGACATATGGCCACCCAGCCTCTGTTGAAAAACCTCTAAAGAAGGAGATTCCTCCACACTCCGAGGCAGCACTTTCCACTGCTGAACAGCTCCTACCCTCAGGAAGTTCACCCTCTCTGGTAAGTTGAAGTGTAGAAACATGGTGTAAATAACCCAAGGCTGCCCAGGGGGTGGGATTGTTTTAGTTTGGGAACTCTATAGACTGCAAGAGGATTTGGGCCAGGACTGCTTGTTTTGACCTCACTCTTGCAGTCTCGCTTAAATGTCTACCTGTTTTGCTCAGCCTCCCAAATGCTTCTATCACACAATTTTAATGATTTATACAAGCATATACACCTATTTTGAACTGGACTGAAAATGCTGCTTAACAGTGTTACTTGACAGCTGAAAATGATGCTATCTACAAGCAACCTTGGAATTCCAATTCTCCAAACTACTGGCTTATTGCTTCCAGCCTGAAAAAGAGAGGGAATTATTCTGTTCCCAGTCTGCCACTGGCAGCAATTTGGAGAAAATGGAAACAGTTAGGTCTCTACCAGCTTTGCAGATATGAAAAGCCACTAAGAGAACTGAATACATTGTCATAGATGATGAAGAACTTAGAATTGCTATGTGTGCTGTAGTGACATATTTTCTTATTCTAATATTTAATGTCCTTTTATATAGTATTGGTGCAAGTACTGTGTCATCCACCTTAATGTCATATTTTTATGTCTTATTTTTTAAAGCTTAAAAGTCTATCCTTGCAATGCCAAAGACAAAGAGGCAAAATGGCAGTTTTAATGATGATCTCCAGAAGGAATTCAAATGTATTAAACTGGACAAACTGTGTAGTGATGGGGAAAAAGTGGTATGCCAACCTTGTAATGTCCATTTTCCCATTGGTCATGGAGGCAGAAGTGACATCAACCAACATCTACGTAGCTAGAAACATAAGGATGTTAAAAAGACTCTGGCTTCAGTTAAAAACATGAGTTCATTTATGAAACCTGATGGTGATAGTGAAAGTGATAAAATTGCCACAAGTGAAGCTCTTTTTGCTCATCATACTGTGCATCATGGCGAAAGTTTTCATGCAAATGATTGCTTTTCAACATTGATAAAGAAAAGTTTATTCAGCATGTACCAAATCAGAAGCAATAATTACCAACATTTTATCACCATACATATTAGGCAAAGTAATAGGGGATATGAATAAAATAAAAAGCATTACAGTCAGTTTAGATGCATTAAACAAACAAAATCAATCTTTTTCCAATCGTCATGTGGTACTTTTTACCGACTTGTGGTGTTCAGGATAAAATTATATACTTTGTTTCCTTACCTGGTGAAACATCCAATCTATAGTGTGCTATGTTGAAGAAAGCAATTGACAAATTTGCATTACAAAACAAATTTGTTGCTTTGTGTGCAGATAACACAAAACACCAATTTTGGTGTTTGCAAAAGGCTTTGCAAAAATAATGTGTGGCGAAAACCTGAAACTGAACTGAAGAGGCTGATTATCAGTATTGGTTATGGGGCACACATTATACATGATTGTCTCCAGTGTGCTGTCAACTGTTTACCAATTGATATTGAATGTTTTGCAGTGAAAGTATACAAATATTTCCATATATACACAGTTAGAGTTGAAGAAGTGAAAAACTTGTGTGACTTTGCAGGAAACAATCATGCTACATTGTTAGAGCATGGAAATACAATATTTTTGTCCTTGGGTCCATCAATTGAGAAATTTAAACATGTTTGATGGGCTAAATTCTTATTTTCTTTCTTAAGAAAAATGCTGCCATGTTGCAAAAAGTGTTTGAAGACCCCTGATTGAAATTGTGGCTGTAATTTGCAAGAGATCTTGTGTCTATGTTCCAAACAGACATTAGTTTAATGTAAAAAGATAATATTTCAGCTACAGAAGTAGCCATAAACATTGAAACTCTTGTAAACAATTTAGAGTCCAGAAAAAGCGAAGTGTTTGTAACTACTGATGTCAAAAAAACAACTGAAAATGTTAGTAGATTCAGGAAAAATTAATTAGGCTAAGTTTTTTGAGGTAGCTGAGAATTTCTATGAAACTAGCTTAGAATATGTCAACGTGGAAGTGCAGTGTAGGAAACACTGAGAGGTTCAAGTGGGAGCTACTAAGGAAGACACCTGAATGGAAAGAAATACAGGACAGCCTGAACGAGAAACTCATCACACACACACAAACAGAAGAAACTTGTGTATTTGATCAGTGGACCCTCATAAATTCTACAATTGTGAGGCAGTTGGATACATGGAATAAAGAAAACATTTCTGTATACAAAAGATGCCTAGACTTTAAGGACTCTGTAATATTATAGAGCTGATTCTTTGTCTTCCAGGAAGTGCAGCACTTATCAAGAGAATATTTTCTGTTATAAACAGTATGTGGTCAAAGGAGAAATCTAGGGCTCATCTATACAAGGGGGAGAAATGGGTTGCTCCAAAGAAATAGCAATTCACAGCACTGTGACCTGTCCTAATGATTTTACAGACCTCCCCAAACTTCACATACCCCCTAACCAAGATGACAGCCGTGAGTGAATTCCTCGCGTTTTAAAATCTGCTGCCACCGAAATTAAAAAAATGTTTACCATGGTGCACACAAGCGATACTTCATATTTACAAAAGAAAAAGAAGAAAAGAGAGGAAAAGATCGCCAGTTTATCCCCTTACTAATCTCTTGCTTAGCCAAAAATCCAACATGGTGGCAGCAGGCGCTTACCCTGTTTGCAAGTCCCGCCCCATGCTTGTCCGGCCAATCAGCTTGCACTGCCTCAACACAGGGATGCAAATGCAACTGTTTTAATGATCAGACATTTGCTATACACACTGATTTTTGTGCTTTGCCTCAGGTGTTTATTGCTCCAGACTCTTTTCTGAAGTCTTCCAAATGCACTATATGCCTTTGCTAATCTGTGATCGATCTCTTTGTCAATCTTGGCATCTGAGGAGATGATGCTTCCCAGGTAGGTGAACTGCTGAACGGATGTAAGCACAGATTTGCCAATGGCAATGTGGGGATGGTGGTGTTCGTCCTGTGGTGCAGGCTGGTAAAGAACTTCCATTTTCTTCAGGTTGACTTCCAGCCCAAACAGCTCTACAGCTGTTGCGAAGCAGGATGTTATGCGCTGCAGAGCTGCTTCTGTGTGGGCAACAAGGGCAGCATCATCAGTGAAGAGCAGCTCACGAACTAAATAGTTTAGAGTCTTAGTGTGAGCCCTCAGGTGGCTTAAGTTAAAAAAGCTACCATCAGTATGGTAACATATATAGATGCCATCTTCTTCTTCAAGCTCTACCGTAGCCCTTTGGAGCATCATGCTGAAGAAGATTGTAAATAAAGTTGGAGCAAGAACACAACCTTGCTTCACTCCATTAGTTATTAGAAAGGGCTCTGAAAGAGCATCGGCATATCTGACTTGACCGCGCTGGCCCTTGTGCAGGAAGATAATCATTTTACAGAATTTTTCTGGTGGAGCGCAGCGTGCACAGAACTGGCCTCACCCTTTAAACCAGAGGTTCATCTGCTGTGGCCTTGCAAGCATGGACGGTAGCAGCGAGGTCCTCGGGTCGTAGGTTTGATTAGAGTTTCCTTCTCTTAGATGGTTGATCTTACAGGGTTGGACGAGCACCATCTGCCCGGGTTTGGGATTAGAGTCTTCCTTCTCCTAGGATGGTTGCCACAAGGCTAGAGAGCCCATCCTGCCCTTTGACGCTCTTTGTCAGACCCTTCGGTTTTGACCTGTCTGGCATGGGAGACAGGTCAAAACCGGTGGCTATTATGCCACTGCCAGCATAGCTCTAAACATCATTAGGGTACACAAGCCTCTCTCCCACGACAAGGGGGCATCAATGGAGAGGACATTACAATTATACACATTTGGAAAAGAAAACAAATTAATAAATAATGATAATAATATAATACAAAAATCTTCCAGGGGTTTTAGACTTCAGCTCCCAGAATCCCTCATAATTGGCCAAGGTGGCTGAGGCGTCTGGGAGTTGAAGTCCATAAAAAACCCTAGCGGGCTAGAGCTTGTGAATCACTAAGGAAAGGGCAGGCCTTCCGCCAGGAGCCGGGCTTGGCTTCAGGCACGTGATGGGGAAGGAGAAAAACCGAACACCCCATTGAAAAGAACGGAGAAGGCCGAGAAAGAGGCTGTGCGCCACACGGAAAGCAACCCGTCGGAAACACCAACCCAGAGTCGTTAACTTTAATATTTATACCGCATCTCTTTTAAAACGGTGAAGGAGGGTAAGGAGGCGAGAGTCCGGGTGAGGATGGAGGGGAGGTCAACACCTCGAAGAAAGGGGGAAGGGTTTTAGTGGGTGACCCCCAGCGGAGTGCTTAGAAGGGGTTCCCCCCAGGAAGAGGAGGAGGAGGAGGAGGAGGAGGAGGAGGAGGAGGAGGAGGAAGGGAAACTGAGGCTTCGGGCGGCCCTTCGTGGCTGCCACTGGCTCTGGGAACAAGGGGGGGCTCCTGGAGGAATGATTCCTTCCCGCTTCCTGAGGCCAAAGGAGCTTGGCCAGACCTAGTGGGGAATCAGGTAAGAAGCTAATTGAGGAGCTCTGTGTGTGTATACTATATATATGTGTGTGTGTGTGTTGCTTTCTGCACAACGTCTTAAGTTTGCCCCTTGTAGCACCTTTGAGACTTGAGGCCAAAAACCACCCTACACAAATCATTCAGTTTGAACCCAGTTTATTTGCCATATTTTGTTTCCTTTTCCAGGCTTCCTGGGATCTGTAGTTTTGCAAAGGTCTTTAGCCGCCTCTGCCAAAGAGTGCTGATGGTGCCTCACCAAATGACAAATCCCAGGCCTTCCATAGGAAGGAGCCAATATGGCAAATAATTCCCATTTCAGACTGGATTGTTTGTTTGAAATGGGGATTATTTGCTGTATTGGCTCCTTCCTATGGAATCCTGGGATTTTTAGTTTGCAACGGTCTTTGGCCACCTCTGCCAAAGAGTGCTGATGGTGCATCACCAAATGACAAATTCCAGGCCCTCCATAGGAAGGAGCCAATATGGCAGATAATTCCTGTTTCAAACGGGATTGTTTGCGTAGGGTGGCTTTGGCCTCACTGAGAGAAAGAGGCTGTAGATAAGATATTTGGATGAAAGAAAATAAGCTTTCCTAGACTTTGGCCAAACCGCACTACACACGTCATCCAGTTTGAAATGGGAATATAAGGGGGGTATTTATAAATATTTATAACTATAGGGTGGATTTGGCCCAACTGAGAGAAAGAAGTTGTAGCACAAGCTTTCCTAGAGTTTGGCTAAATCCATGCTACACAAATCATCCAGTTTGAAACAGGAATCATTTGCCATATTGGCTCCTTCCTATGCAATCCTGAGATTTGTAGTTTTCCAAAAGTCTTTAGCCTTCTCTGCCAACACGTGCTGGTAATGCCTCACCAAATGACAGATCCCAGGCCTTCCATAGGAAGGAGCCAATATGGCAAATGATTCCCATTTCAGACTGGATTGTTCGTTTGAAATGGGGATTATTTGCCATATTGGCTCCTTCCTATGGAATCCTGGGATTTGTAATTTGCAAAGGTCTTTGGCTGCTTCTGCCAAAGAGTGCTGGTGGTGCCTCACCAAATGACAAATCCCAGGCCTTCCATAGGAAGGAGCCATTATGGCAGGTAATTCCCGTTTCAAACGGGATTGTTTGTGTAAGGTGGCTTTGGCCTCACTGAGAAAGAGGCTGTAGCAGAAGCTTTCCTAGACTTTGGCCAAATCTTCACTACACACATAATCCAGTTTGAAATGGGAATATGAGGGGGTATTTATAAATTTTATAAATATAGGGTGGATTTGGCCCACCTGAGAGAAGGAAGTTATAGCACAAGCTTTCTAAGACTTCAGTGAAATTCGCGCTACACAAATCATTCATATCTGTATCACACTACACTGTTATAGTGCTATTATTCCACTTTAACTGCTATGGCTGCCTCCTGTGGAATCCTGGCGTTTGTAGTTTAGGGAGACCTAAGAATTCATTGGCTGAGAATTCGAAATGCCTCTCTCTGAACTGCAAATCCCAGGATTCCACAGGAGGCAGCCAGAGCAGTTAAAGTGAAGTAATAGCACTATAACAGTGTAGTGTGATATGATTCCCAGTTTGAAATGGGAATTATTTGCCATATTGGCTCCTTCCTATGGAATCCTGAGAGTCTGTAGTTTTCCAAAGATCCTTAGTCTTCTCTGTCAAAGCGTGCTGGTGGTGCCTCACTGAACAACAAATCCCAGGCTTCCATAGGAAGGAGCCAATATGGCAAATAATTCCCATTTCAAACTGGATTGTTCATTTGAAATGGGGATTATTTACCATATTGGCTCCTTCCTATGGAATTCTGGTATTTGTCATTTTACAAAGGTGTTTTGCCTTCTCTGCAAAGCATGCTGGTGGTGTCTCACCGGACAACAAATCCCAGGATTCCATAGGAAGGAGTCAATATGGCAAATAATTCCTATTTCAAACTGGATCGTTTGTGTAGGGTGGCTTTGGCCTAACTGAAAGAAAGAGGTTGTAGCATAAGCTTTCCTAGACTTTGGCCAAATCTACACTACACAATTCATCTCGTTTGAAATGGGAATATGAGGGGGTATGAGGTCTCTGTTCATTCTTGCGTTACTTGTTGGAGGTCTGGGTGGCTGGGACCCAGCAAATGAGCCAGTATTGAGAGTTTGTGGAGTGGGAAAGCGCTATACTAAACCTTTGCGCTGGCTAATGGTTTGGATACCATTAGACAGTCCCAAGATATTTCCATCAAGCATATTTCAAGCCACTGCCAGTTTGAGGAGTCAGTTCAGGCTCTTGCAGAGAGGGGGTGATAAGATTGGGAATAGCTTTTCTAGATTAGAAATTATTTATAGTCTTTGTATGGTATGCATCTGTTGGATATGTTAGTGATCTGAAGGTAAAATATATTATTGGTTTCCTTTAATATGTTCATTTCTCTTAAAATTAAAAGAATTTAATTTATCCTAGGAATGAGATTTGCTTTATATATACTGTTTATTATTCTACTGTACTTTTTTTTGCAATTGCATTCCTTGGATTTGTTATGAATTATTCTATGTTCCATTGTACTGTCTATCCTCCTTTATGGATCTGAAACATGGGTCACCTATCGCCACCACCTACGACTCCTCGAGCGCTTTCATCAGCGCTGTCTACGCACAATCCTAAATATACACTGGACTGACTATGTGACGAATGTTGCTGTCCTTGAGCAAGCAGGGATCACCAGTATTGAGGCCATGATATTGAGAACGCAGCTGCGCTGGGCAGGGCACGTTTCTAGGATGGAGGACCATCGCCTCCCAAAAATACTACTCTATGGTGAACTCGCCATGGGTCAGCGTAAGAGGGGAGCTCCAAAAAAGCGATACAAAGACTCCCTGAAACAACATCTCAGGCTCGGCCAAATTGATCACCAACAGTGGTCCGCCCTGGCCTCACATCGGGAGGCATGGAGACGCACTATCCACAATGCTGCAGCCTTATTTGAGAACTCATGACGAAAAAGTCTTGAAGAGAAACGACAACGCAGAAAGAATCACAACCCAAAAACATCACCCAAGGAGACCTTTTGCTGTGCTTTTTGCAACCGGACTTGTTTATCTCGGATTGGCCATTTTAGTCATCAGTGCGCTTGCAGAAAGCGCGGGATGAGTCCTTCCTGAATCTTCGTTTGCGAAGAAAAGCCAGAGAGAATTCTATGTTCTTATGTTAACTTGTATTTATAAATATAGGATGGATTTGGCCCAACTGAGAGAAAGAGGTTGAAGCATAAGCTTTCCTAGACTTTGGCCAAATCCATACTACACAAATCATCCAGTTTGAAACAGGAATTATTTGCCGTATTGGCTCCTTCCTATGAAATCCTGAGATCTGTAGTTTTGCAAAGTCTTTAGCTTTCTCTGCCAACACGTGCTGTTGGTGCCTTACCAAATGACAAATCCCAGGATTCCATAGGAAGGAGCCAATATGGCAAATAATTCCCATTTCAAACTGGATTGTTCGTGTAGGGTGGATTTGGCCTAACTGAGAGAAAGAAGTTGTAGTATAAGCTTTCATAGACTTTGGTTCCTCAGATGTGTAAGGAAGTAGACTAAGGGCTTATCTACACAGGCTAAATACCCTGTTTTGCCCCCACCCACCTTTTTCTCAGAGTCCTGCAGTCCATATGACACAGAGAACACTTAGGAGTTTTCTAAAATGATTAAATATAAAAAGGTACATTTGAAATATAGAATGGCTCTTAACCTTTGCTTTACCAGGGACCCCCTTTAAATAACTTTTGTTGCCATGGCCCCCCAAGACTTAACTCAAGATTTAAAGCACCACTACCACCACCACCAATAATACAATTACACCAACCATTATTAAACCTTTCATCCCTGGAAGGGGAGGAAAGACTTTTCTCCTGCTTCTTCCTGCAAGTTTGTGGCTGGAGCAGATTGAATGGCAATATGCAGCCCCAGCCAGCCTTTGCCTTGGCTCCTGTCACATGGCCACTCCAATGTGGGAAAGAGGTAGGCCAAGCAGCCTTCAAGCCTTCGCCTCACCCTGTGAGGACATTGCATACCCCTGGGGATCCATGGACCACAGGTTAAGAACCACTGATAAAGAAGAACTTATGTGCTCATTAGAATGCCCAAGTTATATTACTGAAAAGCTAATAGGTGTATCGACCTTTAGAAAAACAGGTTATTAAAAAGAGAAGATTTCTTGAACCACATGGAAGCCATAATTCTATGAGTTTTCTAAAAAGGAATCTGATGGCAACAGAAGGCTTTGTGGGCAGCAGCATAAGTAGAAGTGTTGTTGTTGTTGTTATCATTTATTTATATAGTGCCATCAATGTACATTGTACTTCACAAGTAAAACAACAAAAAACAATGGGCCCTGGCAAAGGTGTACAATTTAAAATATATGTCTATACGCATGCGTGCACACACACACACACACATGCAGAGGGGAGAAAGGAATAATAAAATATAAAACTAAACCATTCAGTACGACCCCTGTATCCACAGAAGATATGTTCCCAGAAATACTGTGGATACTAGAAGCCATAGATAATAGCAAACCCTATTAAAATGTATTACTTCCAGCCCAAACATACCATGGAGTTGTGTTGGAGGACCTAGAAGATGCCTACGGAAACTGTTTCTGTTTTTTTAGACTCAGGTAGGTGAATCTGCTGATATGTGGCCCACAGATATGGGAATCATACTGTACAATTGTAACACAAATTGTCTAGATAAACTACAAAAAATACAATGTAAGCTTTGGAAGAGAAATAGAGGCAGGGTGGTTCAGTAGAAGACTGGAAGACAGAAAGTGGGGATAGGACGGAGAATGGTTAGAAAGAAACCAGACATGTAGGAGGAGGATGCATCTGCTGACTCTGAGCTAAATGAAAGACTTTGAGTCATGCCTCTCAGGTGAAAGAACCTCTCCAACTCTCTAGTCTGAATCCTCCCATTTGCTTGCTTTTCCTACAAGAACTGGTGCTACTTCGCTTCTTCTCCATGTCTTCCATATCTCTCTATATAAAACTCTTAAGTATGTTTCCTTTCCCAGTGTGCTGATCGGCCGCTTACCTAACCAATCCCCTCACTCCCTCAGCAAATTGCTGCCCACATGCAATTTCCCTCTCCACCTGACAATCCACTCCTGCTACTCAATCTGCATCTACACCACCAGCCTCGTAAGGGCCCCTCCTTCCTCTCACTCCCTTAGCCACTCACCACCCACATGTAAAACAGTGCAATACTTTAGAAATTATAAAGATTAAAAATACAATTGTCCCTCCATATCCACGGATTTAAGTATCCACGGCTTGAAAATATTCTTAAAAAAATAATAATCCAAAAAGCAAACCTTGATTTTGCCATCTTATATAAGGGACACCATTTTTCTATGCCATTGCATAGATCTGAGTATTCACGGATTTTGGTATCCACGGGGGGTCCTGGAACCAAACCCCAGCAAATATGAAGGAACAACTGTACAGTCAAATGTAGGTGGTATACCACTGCAGAGTGTCTTTGGGTAGTGTGTAGCTGAGCTGTATGAACCTTTCAAATCTACTATAATGGCTTATGTTATGGTGGGTTAGCTAGCCGTATAATAATTATTAAGAGAATAATATTTGCCTTTACAGAGCTTTGTTAAGGAGTCTTTGTCCTGAGAAAGAAAATGGAGGAATTCCTTTGACTCTGTCGGGTCAAAAAATAGATGCACAAGACTCAGCTGGCCCTGAAGTTGGAAGAGACCCCAGTGCCCCCAAGAGTTGGGGAAGTGAGGAATTCTGTGGAGGAACAATGCTAAAGTTCCTGGGTGGCCAGTTCAGAGGTACAGCGCCAGTGCTTTGGGCAGTTTTGTTACCAGGATTATAAGGGACCCTGAGAAGTTTACAGCCAGCTCCATAATCTGTGCTGTCAGTGGCTGAATCCAGAGGAGCGCACAAAAAAAGCAGATCTTGGACTTGGTGATCCTGGAGCAGTCCTTGACCATCCTACCCCCAGAGATGGAGAGCTGGGTGGGAGAAAGCGAAGCAGAGACCTATTCCCAGGTGGTGGCCTTGGCAGAGGAATTCCTCCTGAGTCAGGCGGAGGAGAAGACAATGCAGGAAGATGAGCAGGTGAGAGCATTTCATCTTTGTGTCTGCAAAAAACAGAGATGAGCAGTCTATAGCCCAGTGTCCCCTTTTCCCAGTTTCCCTACTGCTGACCGCAAAGCCTTTTAATGTTGCTATTGTTCTGCTGGTTTTCATTTTAATAATAACTTTTGATATACTTTTTGTATGTCTTTTAATTTATTTATTTTTAAAATCCAAGCCTCATTGACATCTAGTTTGGGGGAACGGCAGGCTATAAGTGAATTTGATACGCAAAATTTCAAGCTCCTACCCCCATAGCCAGTGTCAGATTTTGCATTTTGAAATAGTGCCACCATTCCAAGTGTTGTTGTTGTTGTTGTTGTTAACTGCTGTGAAGTCAACTTTGATTTATGGCACCCTGTGAATAAGAGACCTCCAAGTCACCCTGTTATCAACAGCCCTGCTCAGGTCTCACAGATTTAGGGCTGTGGCTTCCTTGATTGACATCTGGACTGAGGTCTTCTTACCTACTGCCTTCTTCTTTACCAAGCATTCTTGTCTTTTCTTGCAAGTCATGTCCTTTCATACTCCAAAGTATGACAACCTTAGTTTAGGTCTCTTGGAGAGCCTTAATAGCAAAACACTATCCTGATGATAATGAGGGAAAAACTTGGCTATTAGATAGTGGGGCAACTCACTATATGATAAATGATGTGAGAGTGTTGAGCAATGTTAAAAATGCTTCAGTAACCAATATTACACTTGCAGATGGTGCTCCCAGCAATGTGCAGAAAATGGGCACTGCATATGTCCCATCTTTTGACAAAGATTTTGATAATGTCTTATGTGTGAACAAACTGGAAAATTGCATATTGAGTATATCCCAAATTACCACAAATGGTTATAAGGTAATATTTGAAGGGAATCAATGTACAATAAAAGAAAGACATAACATGAATAATGTCTGTGCAAGAGGGATAAAGAAACATGGGTTGTATTACATGTTACCTAAAGGGAAGGTGGCAAATGTGAATCCTGCAGACAGTGTGCCCCTACATGACAAATGTGTTCATTATTGCCATAGACTAATGAGCCATGCTAGTTTCAAAGGGTTAAAGGAGCTAGCAAAGGTTTGCCCTAGTCTAAATATGAAACGCTGCCCAAAGTTTTTAGAATGTGCAGTGTGTAGGAAAGTTAAAGTGAAAGCTTTCCCAGTTGCCCGAAAGACCAAGGGTGTCACCCAAAGACCCTTTGAGGTTGTTCATGCCGACTTAGCTCTTATAAACCCACTGTAGGGGGTAATCGTTATTTGTTTGTAATTGTGGACAGACACGCTAGGTACACCTACGTGTATTTGCTAAAGGAGAAAAGTCAAGCTGCAGTAAATTCTGTGACTGGGTAAACATGGTGGAACGCGAATTCCCATCTTTTAAGGTTTCCAGTCAAGTGCCTGATAAAGGAGGGGAATTCTTATCTAACAATCTGCAGAATTGGTTGTGTAGGAGGGCCGTCAAGCACAAGACCACAAACCCAGCGTCTCCAGGGGAGGATGGGCTTGCTGAAAGAAAAATTGGGATGCTAAAGAGTATGATGGAGTGCATGATGGAAGGTGCACAAGCCCCAGCTGGGCTGTGGGGGCAGGCAGTGAGAACTGCTGCTTACCATATGAATAGACTGTGGACGTCCAGTGTCAGTCAGACCCCATATTGTCTATTGTATGGTAGAGCACCAAACCTCAAGCACCTGAGGATTTTTGGGCAGTTTGCAAATGTGCTTATTCACCCTAGCCTAAGGAAGCCTGGGCAGCCTAAGACCAGGAGACTGCATTTTCTCGGCTATGAGGGTAATAAGTACATATTTTCTCTCTCTCCTGGTATGGTGACATACTCTAGGAGTGCAAAATTTGAAATGTACTCAGGGTGGGATAGATTGCACTGCAATCAGGAGGATTTTGTTCCCTTAGGGAGGGATGTGCCAACAACAACTTCCAAAAGTCCCACAAATGGAGGGGTGGTTGAAACTGATGATGATGAAGGGGAGGCTGAGGAAGAAAAGCCTAGTACTTCAACACACACCCAAACACACATTGAGTCCAACATGCTCTTGAAGAGGGAACCTGACACAAGGAGAGAAACTAGCAGTAGTGCAAGTGAAGATGAGTCAGGGAGAACTAGGGTGATCATCCCCAGAAGGTCAAAGAGGTTCAGAAGGGCTCCTGACAGATTTGTAGTTCAGGAGGCCAGGCTGTGCAGTGTCATAGCAGAGGAGCCTGCACGTTTTCAGGAACTCCTAAAATTTCCCCAAGAAGAGCAGGAGAAGTGTTACTCAGCCATGGACTCTGAGTTCAAGTCACTGGTGGAGAGGAAAGTGTTCCAAGTAGTAGAGAGGCCCAAAGACCAGAAGGTTGTTGGTTGCAGGTGGGTCTACAAGCTTGAAGACATGCCTGATGGGACACAAAAGTATAAGGCACACTTGGTTGCGAAAGGTTTTTCCCAGGAGCGCTACACAAACTTTGATAAATCTTTTTCGCCCACAGCAAAGCCAGAAAGTCTTAGGTTAATGTTAGCTGTAGCAGCCAAGAGGAAGATGGTTGTGCAACACTTTGACTTTGAGACAGCATACCTGAATGCTGATCTTGAGGAGACAGTGTTCATGGAACAGGCCCCTGGGTATGACAGCGCAGGTGAGAGTAAGGTGTACTTGTTGCGCAAAGCACTCTACAGCTTTAAGCAAAGCGCCAGGTGCTGGAACAAGTGCATACACCAAGTTCTGGTGTCATTAGGGTACACGAGGAGTGTAGCAGATGCCTGTGTGTACACACCAAGGGGGCAGGAGATAGTGCTGTCATACTTGTCATCTATGTGGACGACCTCTGTGTGGCAGCAAAGAGTGTCAAAGATGTCAAGAAGGTGCAGGTGGAGTTAGAAAACCAGTTCAAGCTAAAGGATTTAGGCAACCTGAAGTGTTATTTAGGCGTTGAGGTAGAGAGAACCGGTAATGGAGAATTTTTCCTAAGTCAAAAGAAGAAAATTGACAGTTTTGTTGCCAAGTGTGGGTTAAATGAGGCAAAAGTGGTCAGGACGCCAGTGACCACTGATTTTGTAAACTTAGGGCAGAACAGGATTTTGAGAGGCCAGACTTGTACCACTCAGTGGTTGGCAGTCTGTTGTTTATTGCAAACAACACAAGGCCTGACATCAGTTTTGCAGTTGGGGTGCTCAGCAGAAGGGTCTCCAAGCCAAGGAGGGTGGATTGGGAAGCCCTGAAAAGAGTGGTTAGATTTCTCAAGGGAACCAGGGACATGAGCTTGAAGCTGACAGGAAGTCAGGTGGCGCTGGAGTGCTATGTGGACAGTTCATTTGCTGCAGAGACCTTAGACAGGAAGTCACTGACTGGGTTGGTGGTCAGGTATGCAGAAAGTCCCATAGCGCGGAGATCAAGGAAGCAGAACTGTGTAGCCATAAGTACCACGGAAACTGAATTCACAGCTTTGTCTGAGATGGCAAGTGAGGTACAATGGATTAGGCAGATGCTTGCAGATCTTGGTGAGCTGTGCCAAATGCCTGTTGAGGTGCATGAGGACTCACAAGCCTGCATAGCGATGGCAGAAGCAGAAAACCTGACATGTAGGACAAAATACATTGCGGTACGTTACCAAAATGTGAGGCAGTTAATACAGGAAGGTGTCTTGTATCTGAGGTACTGTCCATCAGAGGACAATGTAGCAGACCTGCTCACAAAAGCCCTTCCACCAGGAAGCCATGAGTTGGCAAAGAGGCTGGGCCTTGTCACTAGTGTGTAAGGTGAAAGGTCAAAAAAGGGGAAAGGTCAACCGACAGTTGTCCCTTCACATTCGCGAACTCGACATTCGTGGTTTTGATTATTCGCGGTTTTGGGAGGCCCCCCCGAGCCCCCCCAAACCGTGACACGGGGCCTCCGGAGGCCCCGTGAAAGCCCTGGGATGGAGCGTGGAGGGCCGGGGAGGCCTCCACGGGGCCTTCGGAGACCCTCCGGAGGCCCCCTGAAGGCCTTGGGAGGGAGGGGGAAGGACTGGGGAGGCCTCCGCGGGGCCCCATGAAGGCCTTGGGGAGGACAGGGGAGGCCTCCGCGGGGAGGGCTAGGAAGGCCTCCGCGGGGCCTTCGGATACCCTCTGGAGGCCCCGTGAAGGCCTTAGGAGGGAGGGGGGAGGGCCGGGAAGGCCTCCGCGGGGCCTTGCTAGGCCCCGCAAAGGCCTTGGGGTGCACCGGGGAGGCCTCCGGAGTCTTGGGGGGGAGGGGGAGGGCCGGGAAGGCCTCCGAGGGGCTGCCGAGGCCCCGCGAAGGCCTTGGGGTGCACCGGAGAGGCCTCCACGGGGCCTGGCGAGGCCCCGCGAAGGCCTTGGGGGCGAGGGGGGAGGGCTGGGAAGGCCTCCGCGGGGCCTTGCGAGGCCCCGCGAAGGCCTTGGGGTGCACTGGGGAGGCCTCCGCAGGGCCTGGCGAGGCCCCGCAAAGGCCTTGGGGGGAGGGGGAGGGCCGGGAAGGCCTCCGAGGGGCCTGGCGAGGCCCCGCAAAGGCCTTGGGAGGGAGGGGCAGGGCCGGGGAGGCCTCCGCGGGGCCTTGCGAAGGACTGGGGAGGCCTCTGCGGGGCCCTGCGAAGGCCTTGGGGGGGAGTGGGGAGGGCTGGGAAGGCCTCCGCAGGGCCCCGCAAAGGCCTTGGGCGGGAGTGGGGAGCGCCGGGAAGGCCTCCGCAGGGCCCCGCAAAGGCCTTGGGGGGAGGGCCAGGAAGGCCTCCGTGCGCCCCATTGAGGCCTTGGGCGGGCGGGGTGAGGGGTGGGGAGGCATCCACGGGGCCTTGGGAGGGTCTCCGGAGGCCCCGGGAAGGCCTAGGAAGGGAGTGGGGAGGCGGGGGACAGCGACTATGGGGCCTCCGGAGGCCCCATGGTCGCTATGGCGGGGGAGGGGGGCAAACCATATTCGCGGATTTTTCACATTTGCGGGGGTCCGTGGAATGTAACCCCCGTGAATGTGAAGGGACGACTGTATGTGTATGATGTTATGTTGAAATGATAACGTGTCCTGAGCAGTAGTTTGACCATTTTGGAGGGGATTGTCAGGAATTGGATACTGAACCCTGAGTTTTAAAATGGCCAAACAACTGCAGAAATCATGCTGAGTCCTGATGACTGACTCCATTAACTGCCAGTCATGCTAATCATGCTACAACTGCATGAGAAAGGTTGCATCAGAAGAGGGTTACTACAGTACAAAGTCATGAAGGTAGAAATCTGATGCAATGTAACCAGGTGCTTGGCTAAGCCAATGCTGTACTGTGTGTATATAAGAAAGCCAGATCAGTGTTCATTCTTTTTCCTGTGATCCTGAGATGCCTAGCGTAGCACTTTGCTTGTATATACTGAAACTACTGAAGATTAAAAAGCACCTCCTGTTTTCTGGATGCCAAACACTATGTTTGTGAGTATTCTTGGGAAAGAGTTGCTACCAAGTCTGCTGAGATAGTTTTTTGGTTTCACCTGGGGATTGATTGTCCCATCATCCCCTGACATGTTATGCCATCTGTTCCTGGTAATTTATTTCTCCCAAGTGCTTTTGTGTGTGGTTTCCTCTTCACTTTCTAAAATTGTGGCTTCATCTTCAAATGGTTCTACCTTGAAGGAATCTGTCATCCTTTAATCTCTGTTATGTAGTTCAGTGTATTGTTTCCACTGTCTTTTTATTTTTTTCTTGATCATGTAGTGTGTTCCCCTGTTGGTTGTATAGCATCCCCACCCTTGGTTTAACTTTCCCTTTGATCTCTTGGATCTTGTGGGAGAGGTCTGTTGTTCTACTTTTTTTGTTGTCATCTTCTATTTCTCTGATTGTTATAGTGGCTGTCTTTGTCCCTCTGCACAAGTTGTTGAATAGTTCCGTTCAGGGTTCCCATCCTATTTCAGTCCCCTTGTTCTTTTGCTTCTCATCTGTCCTTAACTTCTTGAAGAGTTTCATCTGTCATTCAGTGAAGCTTTTCTTTCTTTTTAGCTTTAGATAGTGACTTTTTTTTTTTTTTGCATTCTTCACTCTGTGTCCCTGGCTTCACTCCAGAGTTCTTTTAAAATAAGGTTTCCTTGTTTTCAGGTCTATTCTCTATTGTGTCTTTTTTTAAAAGAGGAAATTATAGGTTTTCTGTAATTTACAACTGTAGAATTGTTCGGGTAACACCCACTCTTTATAAAAATAAACATTTTATTATGTGTTAAATCTTAGAGAGGAAACTTCAATACTGATTGTCAGTATAACACCAGATAATAACAGAGAGAAGAAATACCCAGTCCAATACCAAGGGTTCAAAATCTTACAGAAGGTTGTATCAGTTGTTGATTTTTTTTTCTTAGAATAATCACAGGCTGAATCTCTCAAACTCTGTACACCCCAAATCCATCCCTGAAGACGTTTGACTCTTATAATTTCTTTTGCAATCCCTCTCCTCCTCCTTCGTCTTTCAGGTCAAAAATCTGTCTGTGGAAGTTGAGTCTAATTTTGCACTGGCAGAGGAGGCTCCCTTGGACACTCAATTGAGTCCCCAGCAGAGGGAGGTGATGCATGATGGGGATGGAGGTACCTCCTTGCAAGGTAAGGGTTAACTGTGAGGGTGTGTTTGTTTCCTAGCTGTACTTATATCCACAGGGTGATGGGGCTGCTGCCTTGTAGGATAAGTATTAGCACAGAGTGCATGTGTGTGTGTGTGAGAGAGAATTGGTAATATGCCTGCCTTTTCCTCCAGTGTGCTCAGACTCATGGTTTCCCATCTACCTGCTGTACTTTGTACTCATCAC
The DNA here is from genome assembly GCA_030847615.1 of Gambelia wislizenii. NCBI lineage: Eukaryota > Metazoa > Chordata > Lepidosauria > Squamata > Crotaphytidae > Gambelia > Gambelia wislizenii. The sequence continues at coordinate 27,088,285 of JAUMIR010000002.1, forward strand.
AACAACAAACCTAAGCATTAAAACAGGCCAAAAGAGGTTGATTGGACTGTATGCAATAATGATAATAACATTAACAAAGCCATTCACAGTCCGCAGGGCTTCCCAGCTCACATCATTGAAAACGGGGGGAACTGTGTCCCTCCAGAAGTTTTCAAATTCATCCTTCTAACAGGCCTATACAGCCCAGCCAATGGGAAATGTAGTTCTTCAACTTTGGAGGGTCAAAGCTTCCCTCATCCTTCCTTAAGGAATTCTGGAGATGAACAGTAATCACCATTCAAAACTAATAATCAAACTATTAATTAAATTTGTTAAAATCCAGAAGAGGTAAAATATATACATTTTCTTGAATTTAGATGGACTTCACATACAGATTGAGTCTCCCTTATCTGAAATGCAGAGGTATTTTGGATTTTGGAATACAGTCTGACCCCTGTATCCATGGATTTGGTATCCACAGTTTCATTTATCCACATCTGAAAAAAAAATGTTCTCTTTAGGCATTTCTAGGTCCTCCAATGTGACTTTATGGTCAACTTCTGGTGTTTGTCTCATTGAAAATAGTAGGGTTCCCTATTATCCACGGTTTTAGGTATCCACATGGAGTTTTGGAACATATCCCCAGAAGATACAGAGTCAACCTGTATTTCAGAATTTGGAATACTTGTATATACATAATGAGATATCTTGGAGATGGGATCCAAATCTAAACATGAAATTTCATTTATGTTTCATATGCATATAGCCTGAAGGTAATTGTATACACAAAATTTTAATAATTTTGTACATGAAACAAAGTTTGTATACATTGAATCATCAGAAGCAAAGGTATCACTACCTCAGTCATTCATGTGGACAGTTTTGGACTTTGGAATCTTTTGGGTTTCAGAATTCTGGATGCAGGAGAGTCAACCTGTGTTAAACATATGACACTCATAACCATATGGTCTGATGAGGCTGTACTTAATGTATTCCCTAGCAATGGTTTTTAACCTTCTTTCAAAAATCCTCCTGTCTTTGTCCCTGAACGACCATTATTAAAACTGAACTTGTTGCCTCATCACCATACCCACAAGTTTTGCATTTTTATGGCTATTTATACAGGCTGCTTATAAGGTCTGTTTCTAGGCACTAGTTCACTCCATGCATCCAAGGAAGTAGACTAAGGCTGCTGACACATTGCATAAATAATGCAGTGTGACACTGCTTTAACTATCATGGCTTCATTCTATGGAGTCCTGGGATTTGTAGTTTGTTATGGCACCAGAGCTACAAATCCCTACAAACTACAAACCCCAGAATTCCATAGCATTAAGCTGTGGCAGTAAAGCAGTGTCAAACTGGCTTATTTCTGTGTCAGCAGCCTTAAGTTTCAAAGGTGCGACAAGATTCCTTTGCATACTGATATTCCAGACTAACATGGCTATGTCTTTGAATTCAAAAATCCACAAGAGCTTCACACCTCTACAGATTACTCCTCACTGTTCTCTTGTTTCCCCACGTTGCCTTCCAGTGCCAGAACCTGAGATGACGTCTCAAGGGGAGCAGAGAGAAGAGCTGTGGCTGCCAGATGTCCTAGACTTGGATGAAGCAGACATCTTAGATACCAGCTCAGACGACTCATTGTGTAAGCCCCCCGGGCACACCACAACCTCCCCCAACCCCACAAACCCCTCCTGGCAGTGGCCTACAAAGAATCTTTTCACTCAGCCATCTTAAAGTTTAGGTGTTCATTTGACAGTAGGGCTGATCAACCTTCAGAAGTTTGGGGCCACTTTGCCATGCCCTGAACACACAAGTCACTGCCTGCCACTGCATTGTCAACTTTGCTGGTTTGGTGTTGACTGAAAGAAAACCCACTTTTCTTTGAAAAGAAAGTGACCGATACTCATGAATTGTTTGTTCTGCTTTTAAGACCCCCCCCCCCGCTTCCTCCCTGGGTAACCAAGGTTCTCTGGGCAGCGTGTACTTTAGACTGAAAATGGAAATAGCAAAACAGTGAGAAAATACAGTGCTTTAGAGAAATATTCACCTCCCCCATCCATTTTGCTTTACCACATTTTGTTGTGTTGCAACCTGGAAGGTGGCATTCTGACCACTGGATGTACACCAATGTACAGGTGCAAAATATTTTTATCATGCCCCTGAGTCAGTCCCGTGGATATCAAAATCCGTAGCTGTTCAAGTCCCATTATATACAATGGCATAGTAAAGTTGTGTCTCTTATATAAAATGGCAAAATCACAGTTTTGGATTTTTTTTTTTTTTTTTTTTTTTTTTTTTGTGGGGAGGGAATATTTTCAAACCATGATGATTGAGTCTGTGGATATGTAGGGCTGACTGCCCTAAAGTACTGAAAAGAATAAAAGCCCCTTCATCTGGCACCCAAAAGATCAGTGAGAAGACAACAAAGACACAGTGGAGATTTTCAGACAACACAGTTATAGTGTTACTATTCCACTTTATTTGCTATGGCTGCCTCCCATTGAGTCCTGGGATTTGCAGTTTAGGGAGGGGCATTTACAACTCTCAGCCAGAGAGATCTTAGGCCTCACTAAACTACAAACCCCAGAATTCCACAGGAGGAAGCCAGAGCAGTTAAAGTGGAATAGTAACACTATAACAGTGTAGTCTGAAAATCTCCAATGTCTCTTCTTTTTCCTCATGATTGCTTTCCTTTTTTAGGACCATCTTCATTTAGTCCCTTTTCCATTCCCTGATATTCTTTTTATGTCATGTTTGGGACTTTTCTTGCTCTTCTTCCCAACAGATATCCATAGGAAAATAAATGTATGTGCCAAAGGTGGGGAGTGCTTTGGGCCAAAATTGGATCTTGCAAGACATCAGCATGCCCACCCAGAAGAGGAAAGTTATACCAGAGAGAAGTCCTATGAATGTCCCATCTGCGGGAATTGTTTTGCCCAAAAGGTGGAGCTTACGCTTCACAAGAAGATCCACCCTGGAAAGAAATGCTTTAGACAAGAGGTCTCTGTGAAACATTTTGATTACACATCGGAACCTGTGAGTCCTCAGAGAGTTCTCGTGGAAAAGAAATTACACAGTTGCCAAGAGTGTGGAAAACATTTTACTTTAAAGTCCGATCTTCTGAGACATCAGAACATCCACACTGGAGAGAAACCCTACAAATGCCAGGAATGTGGGAAATGTTTTTCTCGGAACTCAAGCCTTTTGCTGCATCAGAGGACCCACACAGGGGAGAAACCATACAGATGCCAGGAATGTGGCAAAGGTTTTGCTCAAAATTCAAGCCTTGTGCTGCATCAGAGGATGCACACAGGAGAGAAGCCATACAAATGCCAGGAATGTGGAAAAGGTTTTTCTCGTAGTTCATCCCTTCTGCGTCACCAGCAAGTCCACACAGGGGAGAAACCATACATGTGCCAGGAGTGTGGGAAATGTTTTTCTTTTAATTCATCCCTTACAAATCATAAGAGACTCCACACAGGGGAGAAACCATACAAGTGTCTGGAGTGTGGGAAGTGTTTTCCTCGGAATTCCAACCTTCTGAGTCACCAGAGAACCCACACAGGACTGAAACCATACAGATGCCAGGAGTGTGGAAAAGATTTTGTTTCCAAGTCAGACCTAAGGAGGCATTATACCATCCATGCAGGACAGAAGCTATACAAATGCCAGGAGTGTGAGAAGTGCTTTGATTGCAGTTCACACCTTGTCATGCATCAGAGAGTCCACACAGGAGAGAAACCATACAAATGCCAGGAGTGTGGGAAATGCTTTGTTCGGAATTCAAGCCTTGTCTCTCACCAGAGAGTCCATGCAAGAGAGAATCTGTACAAATGTCAGTAGTGTGGGAAATCCTTTTCTTGTAATTCATACCTTACCTATCATAGGATCGTCCACACAGGACAGAAACCATTCAAATGCAACAAGTGCAGGGAATGATTTATTCACAGTACACAGCTTCAGCACCATGGAAAATTCAGTAGAGCGAAACTGAGAGCGGATATGATGGCAATGTAGGCAGCCCCGGGCTTGTTTTATTCCTTTATTGCTCTTCTCTTTTTCTTTTTGGGAGGTACACAATACTAGAAAAGGTATTTTTTTCATAAACATTTTTTAAATATAAAATATTAAAGCCAACATTTTAGACATTTTACACAAACCCACAAATAAAAACATAGCTATAACAAACAATAACAAACTTAAAACATTAACCTACTACACATAAACAACTGCAATAACATAACATAGACAATACAATTACTTCTTATTCTTGACTATAGTCTATCTATTACATAAATTTCTTTAATATAGTTAAATTGAATGCACATTATAACATATCACATAGTTTGAATTATTACTTCCCCCCCTGCATAGGTTACAAACACAAGTAAGATCATAAAATCTTCAAGTCAAATATAGAACTATCAATCAGAACAGAATATCTTATTCTCTATCTTTGTACCTCTATAATTGATACTATTTTTCCATTCTTGTTTTATTTTACATCCATGAACTCTACTATATATCTTAATTCTAACCTCTTTCTAGTCTGTTACCAAAGCACATCGTTCTTTCCCTATTGTTTATTTCATTTCATTTTATTAACCCTTGTATGCCCTCCTCTCCCCAGACCAATTTGAAATATAAAATTAACTTCTCCCAGTCTTTTTCAGACTTTTCCAGTGTTTTGTTTCGGAACAGATTGGTAAGTTTGTCAGTCTCAACAAGATCATATAGTTTGAGTAACCAGTCTGTTGTGTCAGGGATCTCTTTTGATTTTCAATTCTTTGCATACATCAGCCTGGCTGCCAAAATCATATTAAAAAAAGTGCTTCCCCACATATCTCTGAATGTGTATCTACAGTTCCTAACAAATACATCTTTGGGTGCAATTGGATCATTAGGTTTAATATTTCTTTTATTAATGCATGTACCGTATTTGTTTCCAAAACCTTTGGGCTGTTATGAATTTCCACCATAAGTTATTAAATCGTACCAGTTTTAATACTAGAAAAGTTCTTATAACTGACTGACAGTTTTGTTTCCTCACTGAGCAGTTGAAGTTTGAATTGTTGTTGTGGTTTGCTGTCAAGTCAATTTCAACGTACAGCAGCCCAGCCTTATGACTAAGAGACCTCCAGAAGCCCCGGTCAGCAGCAACCATGGTGTGTCCAAAGTACCACAGCCTCATGATAGCCATCTTGAATTATGGTGCAGTATATTATGAACTACCATGGAAGAGAAGAATAATAATAGGGAAAATATAAGCTCGTGAATCAGTCCGTCCTGGCATTTGGAGGAGTCAGTCTCTTGGACTTGAAAGCTGACTAGGCCACTGTTAATTCAAAGCTTTCTCCAGTGCGGAATTGACTAACAGCCGCCATATTGCGGAGTGGCATTTATGATCACTCCACATTTCATTTTACAGGTTCTAATGTGTACGCTTTTTGCAACAGAAAGTGCAAATGTAGCTGCTCAGAAGGTGGAATGTAGCTGCTCTGCTCTCCCTTTATAGTAAAAGGGGTAGAAATTCTTTGAACTAATGTGATTTAAATGACATTGCTTTATAAACAGAGAGCCTGGGGATGTTTTGAGAGCTTTTTGAAAGCAGTATTTCTTTTAAGGAAGGAAAGAGGCTAAATTGAGATAAACCTGGGTCATTGTCCCTCACCACCACTTCCTTAGCTGTGAGGAAAAGTGAAGAAGGAGGGAAGGCTATTTGAACTGCAAATTTGGTGTTGTTATATTTCTATGTGCCTCAATGCCTACACCCTCTCATAAAAGCAGCTTGTCAGGATCAGCTCTTAAATGACCTTTTCCTGCCATGAGCTGTATGAGCTAGTGACCAGTCAATGTTCTGCATTTCTTTTGAAATGGAAATACAGTGATGTACTGGAGATGGGCTTTGTTGGGAACAAATAGTTTGGGAGAAGGGGTGTGTGGATATTGAGGCAACCAATCAGTGAGTCGCCTGCCAGATTTGCCTGACTGTAAATACGAAGTCGAAGACTTTCATGGCTGGCATCCATAGATTTTCCTTGGGGTTTTTTCCGGGCTGTGAGGCCATGTTCTGGAATAGTTTCTTTCTGACGTTTTGCCTGCATCTGTGGCTGGCATCTTCAGAGAATGGTTGGGTAGGATTGTATGTGGAGTTTATATGCTGTGAACCCCTGTAGGGGAGTATATGTAAATTTGTGTAATTGAATGGTTAGTTTCTGGGTATAGAAATGCAAGGCTCATTAGTGTCTGTTTGGCTGATGGTTGGTTGATGGACCATTATCTGCTAGGAATCCCCGTGTCCCTGTGTGGAATTCCTTTGTAAGTGTTGAGTTTTAATTCTATTGTATTTCAAAACTTTCAATTATAGAAATGTACATATACTCCCCTACAGGGGTTCACAGCATATAAACCTCAGACACACTCCTACCCAACCATTCTCTGAAGATCCCAGCCACAGATGCAGGCGAAAAGTCAGAAAGAAACTATTCCAGAACATGGTCTCGCAACCTGGAAAAACAACCAAGGAAAGTCTATGACTGTAAATACTTTTTATTTTACTGCTTTTCTTTTGATGTTGTACTCTTTTGATTTCTGTTAGCAATAAAGCTTAATGTTTAACCCTGAAGCTGTTGTCTACTGAGTCTGAAGAAGGGGATATATGACACAGCTGCACTTATAATGTCACGTGGTGGGGTCTCCTTCCTTGGAGGTCTTTAAACAGAGGCTGGATGGCCATCTGTCAGGGAAGCTTTGATCATGATTTCCTGCGTGGCAGGGGGTTAGACTGGATGACCAGCGTGGTCTCTTCCAACTCTACAATTCTATGATTCTAATGTGGCTGTAAAGCATTTAGTAGGCAGTGACAGGACACAGTGTATAAGCAATAGGTGGATATATCAATAGTGTGACTGAGGACGAAAACATCAGGGAAGGAAGAGTAAATTAGAGAATAAGGAGTAAACTAGAAGAGGCTGTGTTTGATAGAATTTTTGGACTAGGACTTGGAATCATAGCATTGGAAGAGACCACAAGGGGCATTCAGTCCAACCCCCTGCCATGCAAGAATACAAAATTAAATCATTCCCGACAGATGGCCATCCAGCCTCTTTTTAAAAACCTCCAAAGAAGGAGACTCCACCACACTCTGAGGCAGCCCATTCAGCACATTCCACTGCCAAACAGGTCTAACAATCAGGAAGTTCTTCCTACTGTTGAGGTGGAATCTCTTCTACTGTAGTTTGAGTCCATTGCTCCGTCTCCTAGTCACTGGAGCAACAGAAAACAAGGTTACTCCATCCTCAATATGACAACCTTTCACGTTTTTAAACCTGGCTATCATGACTTGTGCCATTGGTTTTAAATTTGTTTAAATTAATTGTTGGCTGCTTTCCTGTTAAAGTGACCTGCATGTACAGTGCTATCAAAGTCAAACAAACTGTTCTTGGACTACTCCAGACAGGGCAAATACATTGAGAGGTTGCTGGTATTTATTGCTGTAGCTCTGGGTGTTTTCCAAAATATTCAAACACTGTTTGGCCTGTTTTCTGGCAGTTCGTAACTGTGTCACGTCATTCCCACCCTCAAGGGGGTTTCTTTTTAATCCTGTGTCATATCAGAGTTGAAAAGTCTCTTCTCTTCTTCCTTTCTATTCTTTGAAATTTTAAAAAAAGACATATTGTGTATTGGTGAAATGGCACTTTTTGCACAATAACACTGTCACTCTCTTAAGATCTAATGGAGCTCGACTATATGGGGGGGTAAAAATACAATTGAAAATCGGACCTCTTTGGCCTGGAGCTGCCCCGCACAATATTCAGACCACTCTAGTCAGGATTTAAATGCCACACCTAGCTGGCCAAAAAGTCCAAATCTCCCTATCAGATTTTTAGCCCCTTGCTGTAGGTCCATCGCCGCTGCCTAGCCAGGCACCTCTTTCCAAAGAGCTTTATGTGTACTCTAACAAGGCAGACCCCTGGTGTATGGCTGCTCATTATGAGGTCAGAGGGAACAACTGCCCCAGATGGAGTCACTCCTTCTGGCCCTCAGAACGATCAATCAGTCGTATGCTGGGGGTCTGCCTTCCTGATGTATGGCTGCTCATTATGAGACTGGACGGAGCAACTCCGCCTGGAGCAATTGCTGCCTCTGACCTCATAATGGAGTGGCGGCCATATTCCAGGAAGGCAGACCCCCAGCGTACATAGAATTTCCTTGGTTTTTTTCTGGGCTGTGAGGCCGTGTTCTGGAATAGTTTCTGACGTTTTGCCTGCATCTGTGGCTGGCATCCTCAGTGTGCAGCTGATCATTCTGAGGGTCAGAGCGAGCAACTCTGCCTGGCACAGGACAACAGGCACTGCTATTTTCCCCTTTGGTTCCACCAACAGCTCTGCCGTCCTGGTGTATAGTAAACGAGTGACTGTGCTGGGAAGGCAGAGGCAGCAGCACAGAGGGGAAATGGTGGTGCCTGTCAGGTAGTGCTTGTAGTGCCTGTCTGCGGAGCCTTTATACATACTACAATTTTCTCTAGAATTTCCAGTAAACAAGAAAACTGAGTCTTCCAAAACCGGGTCTATCCAGGGCTGGTTTAAGGAATTTTGGGGGCCCTGCAGTGCTTGTATGTTTATCTCAGGTCAGTGTAACCTAACCTAACCAATTCACAGTACAGGATATTCAGATAATTAATAATGTTTTTGCAGGAGGAGGGGTATGTCAGCCACCCCCCCCTAATGATGAGGCCCTCTGTAGCTGCAGGTGCTGCAGGGCCTTTGAACTGGCCCTGGGTCTACCCACTATCTGGTTCAGATAGGGCCATAAGTCATGTGGCACTATCACTCCAGGTTCGGGGATAATGCTGCCTTAGCTGCTCCAGCAGAAAGGAGTTTACTTGTGGCGTTCCGCAAGGCGCCATCCTGTCCCCGATGTCGTTTAACATCTATATGAAGCTGCTGGGTGAGATTATTCGGAGTTAACACCCAGCCCCATAACAGGGCTGATGACAGTACGCTGTACACTGATGACACCCAGATCTATTTCTCCTTGTCCCGATCGTCGGTCTCGAATTCCAATGGAGGTCTCCTCTTAATTATTGCCTTAAAGCAGTAATGGGCTGGATGAGAAAAAACAGATTGAGATTAAATCTGGACAAAACGGAGGTGCTCACGGTAGCGGCCCCAAAACCAGGAGTTGGGTTGCAACCTCCATTCCTGGACGGGGTCACACTCTCCGTTAAGAACTGTGTTCGCAATCTAGGGCTGCTCCTTGATTCATCGCTTCAGATGACTAGTCAGGTGAATGCGACGGTCAGGAGCGCCTGTTATCAGCTTGGCAGCTGCGCCCTTTCCTGGAAGTAAGGGACCTTGAGACTGTGGTGCACACGCTGGTAACCTCTTGCCTAGATTTCTCCAATGCGCTCTTCATGGGGCTACCCTCGTGCTTGGTCCGGAAACTTCAGTTGGTACAAAATATGGCAGCCAGAGTGGTCTTGGGAACATCTTGGAGAGACCATATAACTCCAGTATTAAAATCTCTCCACTGGCTGCCTATCAGTTTCCGGGCCCAGTATAAGGTGTTGGTTATTACCTTTAAAGCCCTAAATGGCTTGGGTCCAACTTATCTTCGGAACTACCTCCTCCCATACAATCCTCCCGCACACTCCGGTCCTCTGGGAGGAATTTGCTTCAGCCACAAAAATCTAGGCTGTCTGCAACCTCCCAGAGGGCCTTTTCGGTAATCGCCCCCAAATTGTGGAATGACCTGCCGAACGAGATCCGTCAGATGACGAGCCTGAGTAGCTTTAAAAAAGCACTAAAGATGGATCTCTTTTGGCAGGCCTTTCCTAATTAGATCCCGGCCTCAGGGGCTCCTGGGCCTTTTTAGTCTGCTGGCTATTTATTATTTATTATTTTAATGTGATTTTATATCTGTTGTTTTAATGTATTTGGTTTAATGTCTTTTTATGGGGGAGGGTGGGGTGGGTGGTGTTTGAGGATTTTAATTTGTATTGGTATTTTAATTTTTGTAAGCCACCCCGATTGTTTTTAACAGAGGGGCGGGATAAAAATATTATTATTATTATTATTATTAATCGGGCTAGATTGGGGGGATTTGGATTTTATCGCAAGTATAGATAAGGTCAGGGACTTCAGTGAGTCTTAAAAGAGCAATATCACTGGAAACTATTAACCTGTGGTCCGGAGACCCCCAGGAGGCTGCAATATCCTCACAGGGGTCCACAAAGGCTGAAGGCTGCTTGGCATACCTCCTCCCACATTGGAGCGGCCACATGACAGGAGCCAAGGCAAAGGCTGGCTGGCTGGCTTGGCCTGCAAATTGCCATTCAATCAGCTCCAGCCACAAATTTGCAGGAAGAAACAGGAGAAAAGTCTTCCCTCCCCCTCCAGTGCCTCTGAGGAAGGTTTAATGGATGGTGTAATTGTAATTATTATTATTATTATTATTAGGTATTATTTTTATTATTATTAGGGTTTTAAATCTTGAGTTAATTCTTGGGGGTCTGCAGCAACAAAAGATATTTAAAGGGGATGCCTGGAAAAAGTTAAGAACCACTGGTCTATGATACTGAACTCCAAGCAGCCTGGGGAAACTGTTTCAGTATTAATCAGAATCCAGCCTGGTTCTGCACCCTGATTTTCCCCAAGACTACAAGAGCTCTTTGCATACTGATCAGGGCTATGTGTTTGAATTCTACCAATCAGGGCAAATGATTAGTTTTGACTGAGGAGCAAGAAAACTGGAGTGTAGAGGGAGAAAAGGAAAAAAGCTGCAGATTTTGGTGGCGGTATTGTTATATATAGTGCTATTATTCTACTTTTAACTGCTCTGGCTGCCTCCTGTGAAATCCTGGGATTTGTAGTTTAGGGAGGGGGATTTAGAACTCTTAGCCAGACAGCTCTTGGGTCTCACTAAACTACAAATCCCAGAATTCCACAGGAGGCAGCAAGAGCAGTTAAAGTGGAATAATAGCCCTATAACCGTGTACTGTACTGTAGAATGCTCTAGACCCACTGTCAATCACCATCCTGTATTCAAAAATCGCCTCAAGCATCCCACCAATCGCCTCTTTTTCAACGTTCTACTCCCTCCCACCACAGCTCCCTCCCCAATCGCTTCCACTACAAGCCCCTCCTTCCCCCAGACTGAGAGCTTCGCCGCCGGCTCTAAACTCAGGGTAGGCCTCGGCCTCTGTTTTGCCAGGAGCCTGGCAGGGCTTCAGTCACATGAGAGAGGGAAGGTACAAAAGGCGCAGAGGACGGAGAAATGGTGTCCTATCTAAAAAGGACCGGGCGGAAACACCAACCTTGAGTCGTTTACTAAATGAGTTCCGAGCCTGGAGATCGCGAAGAAGGGAGAAAAGGAGGCGAGCCCGGGGTGAGAGTTGGGGAAGGAAAAGCTGGCAACACAAATAGCGGGAGGGTGTTTTTTTTCGGGGGCGGGTGGGATTCTGGGCTGGGGAGCCCCTAAGTGAAGGCGCTGGTGAGAAGGAGGGAGGGAGACACTACTGAGGCCTCAGGCCGACCTAGGGGTCTGTCAGGGGTCTGGGGTAGAGGCTCAGCCTATCCCCAGCTGTGGGTGGAGATGATGATAATAATAATAATAATAATAATTTCTTCTTAGCCTCCTTTCCCTATGGATTGAGGTGGGGGAAAGAACAGAATTAGTATATAAGCATTATGTTAGTTAAAAACAACTCTCTCAATTAATAATGCTTAGACTAAAGGCCATTCACATACAAAATGAATAAGACCAATATCCAGTTGTCCCTCCTTATCCACGGATCTGGTATCCATGGATTTAAGTATTCACAGCTTGAAAATATTCTTAAAAAATAATAATCTAAAAAGCAAACTTTGATCTTGCTATCTTATATAAGGGACACCATTTTGCTATGCCATTGCATATAATGGGACCTGAGTATTCATGGATTTTGGCATCCACGGGGGGTCCTGGAACCAAACCCCAGCAAATATGAAGGGACAATGTGTGTGTGTGTGTGTGTGCGTGCGTGTATAAAACACTTACGACTCCTCGAACGCTTTCATCAGCGCTGTATACGCACAATCCTAAATATACATTGGACTGACTATGTGACAAATGTTGCTGTCCTTGAGCAAGCAGGGATCACTAGCATTGAGGCCATGATATTGAGAATGTAGCTGCGCAGGGCAGGGCACGTTTCTAGGATGGAGGACCATCGCCTCCCAAAAATAGTACTCTACGGTGAACTCGCCACGAGTCAGCGTAAGAGGGTGCTCCAAAAAAGTGATACAAGGACTCCCTGAAACAACATCTCAGACTCGGCCAAATTGATCACCAACAATGGTCCGCCCTGGCCTCACGTCGGGAGGCATGGAGACGCACTCCCGACGTGAGGCCATGGCGGACCATTGTTGGTGATCAATTTGGCCGAGCCTGAGATGTTGCTTCAGGGAGTCCTTGTATTGCTTTTTTGGAGCGCCCCTCTTACGCTGACCCGTGGCGAGGTCACCGTAGAGTACTATTTTTGGGAGGCGATGGTCCTCCATCCTTAGACTAAAGGCCATTCACATACAAAATGAATAAGAACAATATAAAAGTGCAACATTATACAAGTGCTACTTAAAATAAACAGCATCTAAATATCATGTATTAAAAAGATGAAATTCAGTACTGTTAAAACACATGCAATATAAACAACACTGCTTAAAATTAGGTAAGATCATCCCCACAGCAATAATCTGTAATCTCAGCAATACATTTTGCACATATTTTCATCACTGCCAGGGCAAAATGAGAGAAACGTTTGTGAAGTTGCCATAGAGTCAATACTAGATAGGAGATAGAAAATCTTTTTAGAAGCAGTATTAGAATGCAGATGAGATAGAATAGACCCCAGAAACTTGGTTCTTAGGTCCGAACAGAAAAACAAGTAATGAGGCAAATCCTCAATTTCTAGGGCCTCACAAATACACAAATGGAGGGCCAAAGGTGCATGAGAATATATGCCATCAATCATAGCTGTAGGCATTATTTGAAAATGAAAGGCTGTAAAAACTTGCCTAAGTTTTGGGAATGTGAGCTTTGCTAGGTAAACAGCCCTTTGATGGTCCAATTTATAAAGTCTAAACCATTTTGAACATTTAGAGTTGTTCATTGCCTGTCTGTCCAAGTTGGACACCATGGTTATAAGTGTCATATCAATTAACAAGAACAGGTAAGACTTAAGACATTTTAAACCAATCAATACACAGTTTAAAATCCACACTTTAAATCATCTGGATAGGCCTGCCAGGAAAGACTGGTCTTTAATGCTGTTTTAAATCCAGATGGCATATTCAGCTGTCATATCTCTTCTAGCAGGCCATTTCGAGTCTAGGGGCAGCTGCAGAAAAAGTCCTCTGGCTGACCATTGCCAACCTAGTCCTGGCTGGCTGGAGCAAATTTCCCCCAGAGGGAAGAGGGGGAGACATTAGGAGGACCTTTCCCCCTCTCTTGGGAACCAATGGGCCTTGAACAGCCTTATTGGGGCAGGGGGTGAGGGTAAGGGAGGATGACAGTTGGGGAGAGGTATGGGGCTCAGTGTGAGTGTGTGTTTGGGGTGTATGTGTTACCTTGCCATGTGGGAGCTGAGATAAAGGACAGTAAAATTTAACTCCTTCCGCAGCAGGAAGGCAACCCCTCTTGGTTTCCAGGATGTCTCTGTTACTTTGTGAAGGCATGGGGTCCTTTGTTAGGCAGAGATAATTGACTTTCTCAAGGAGTCTCTGTACTGCTACATCTGGGGGGGTGGGGGTAGAATTAAGTGCCTTATAGGTAAATCTTAGCCAATTATAATCTGAAAGAAAAGTTTTACCTTTGTTGGAGGTAGAAACCATGGAGAGTTAAGTCCCAGTCCATATTTACTTCTTGTTTAGGATTCCCCTGTTGCAACAAACTTCAAATCCACAAAACATATCGAAGGGTAGCCGTGTTGGCCATGCAGTAAAACAAAGTCCAGAATCCCCCCACCCCAAAAGCAATATCTTTATTGGCCAACCAAAATGCAAGCATCATGTTTTTTGCATTTTGGTTGGCCAATAAAGGTATCACTTTTTTGTGGATTCTGGATTTTGTTTTGCTGTGTGCCCAACACGACTACCTCTGAAGGTGTTTTCTGCACAATGTCTGGGTAGCACAGAGGCCCCCACAGAGAGGCCGCTGGAGCAGGTGTGTGCTTTGTTGCTGCCCAACAACAAAGGACAAGATGCAGCCTCCTGCCCAGATACTGACTTGAGGGTCAGTTGAAGCATTACTTGCACACTGGTGCCAGGCCAACAGATCCACACTATGCAAATAATTTGCCATGGCTGCTTCCTATGGAATCCTAGGATTTGTTGTTTGACAAATTTCTTTAAAAGTAGCAAAATTTTACTACATTATGTATAAGCTTTGCCCATATATGGTTGCCAATAGTCACTGATGTTAGAGGTCGTCTATGATGCTCATTTTATTGATTGTATTTTTATTGGTCAAAACCCCTCTGAACAAATTTTGCCGAGAAAAACCCACGATAGCTTTGCTTTTGGGTTGCCATAAGTCAGAAATGATTGAAGGCAACAACAACATTTTTAATCTTTGTTTTAATATTTTAAATGGTTTTAATTTTGTTTTTACATTTAATTTTGTATGTTCTTAACTATATGTGTTTTATTGTAATGTTCTGCTTTTTGTAAGCCATCTAGAGTCTAAGTCTGGGAGAAAGGCGGGATATAAATAAAATCATGGATGGGTGGTTGGAATATTCAGCTTATTCGGTGTAAAAGCACATGGTAGCAGGAAGAGAAGGTAACAGTTTTGCTAGGGAGGGAGTGTAGGTAGAGGCGTTACAATAGGAATAGAGGTGGAATGGTTCAAAGGAAGACAGAAAGGATATATTGGAATGCTGTGTCCTTCAATATCTTGAAGGATATTGACAAACTGTAATATGTTCAGAGGAGGGCAATCAAAATGATGAAATGTCTGGAAGCCATACCCTATTACTTGGATGATGGAAAAGTTTGCAAATGACACCAAATTAGGGGGGTTAGTGAATACCCCAGAGGATAGGATCAGAATTCAAAATGACCTTAACAGATTAGAAAGCTTGGCCAAAACTAACAAAATGAATTTCAGCAGGGAGAAATGTAGGATACTACACTTGGGGAGTAAAAATGAAATGCACAGATATACGATGGGTGACACCTGGCTCGATGGCAGTGCATGCAAAAGGGATCTTCGGGTCTTAGTGGACCACAAGCTGAACATGAGTTAGGAGTGTAATGTGGCAGCTAAAAAACCCAATGTGATTCTAGGCTGTATCAATAGAAGTATAGTGTCTAGATCGAGGGAAGTAATAGTGCCACTCTGTTCTGCTTTAGTCAGACCTCACCTGGAGAATACTGTGTCCAGTTCTGGGCACCACAATTCAAGAAGGATACTGACAAGCTGGAACGTGTCTAGAGAAGGGCAATCAGAATGGTAAAAGGTCTGGAAACCATGCCCTGTAAGGAGCGGCTTAGGGAGATGGGTATGATTAGCCTGGAGGAGAAAAGGTTAAGAGGGGACATGATAGCCATATTTAAATATTTGAGGGTATGTCATATTGAAGAAGGAGCAAGCTTGTTTTCTGCTGCTTCAGAGACTAGGACAGGGAGCAATGGACTCAGATGCCAGGAAAAGAGATTTCCATCTAAACATTAGGAAGAATTTCCTGATGGTAAAAGCTATTTGACAGTGGAATAGGCTGCCTCAGAGTGTGGTGGAGTCTTCTTTGGAGGTTTTTAAACAGAGGCTGGATGGTCATCTGTTCAGAATGCTTTGATTGTGTCTTCCTGCATGGCAGGGAGTTGGACTAGATGTCCCTTGTGGTCTCTTCCAACTCTATGATACTTTGAGGTTGTATGTGTGAACAGCAATATAAATGCAAAACTTGTGGGTATGGTGATGACATGACAAGGAAATCACAGTACACATATTATAACACTAGTTAATCCCCCAGTCCAAGGAGTTGGACTGGATGGCCCTCATGGTCTCTTCCAACTCTATGATTCTAAGAAAGAGAAAATGGAGAGGGATGGGGAATGCTTAGAAAGAAACCACTTATGCCAGAAGATGTTACCTCTTTTGATTCTCAGGTAAATGAAACACTTTGGTTGATGGCTCCCAAGCGGAGAAAATTCTCGTTCTAATCTGAGTTTTCTCATTCTGGTACAAGACCTGGTTGTACACTTGGTTCTCTGACATTTCTTTGTATGCACAAGTGTCATTGTCATTAGCAAAATGTCTTGATTTTCCAGAGATTTGGTTGTTCAGTCTGTTGAGGGGTTCTTTGCCCTGAAAAAGAAGAGGGAAGTCTTTCAACCCTATTAGAGGCTTTGTTGGAGCACAAATGAAAGATGGACACACAAGACTCAACTTGTCCTGAAGCAGGAAGAAATTCCAGTGCTACCAAGAGTGAGAGAAGCGGGGAATTCTGGAGAAGAACATTACAGAGGTTCCCGGTTGAGGACCTCACCAGCTCAGAGGTAGCCCGCAAGCACTTCAGGCAGCTCTGTTACCAGGAGCCTGTGGGCCCCCGAGAGGTTTGCAGCCAGCTTTATAATCTCTGCCATCAATGGCTGAAGCCAGAGCGACACACCAAGGCTCAGATCCTGGACCTGGTGACCCTGGAGCAGTTCCTGGCTATCCTTTCTCCGGAGATGAAGAGCTGGGTGACAGAATGTGGAGCAGAGACCTGTTCCCAAGCAGTGGCCCTGGCAGAAGGTTTCCTCCTGAGCCAGGCAGAGGACAGAAAACAGGAATGGCAGCAGGTGAGAGCTTTTTGTCATAAGGCTCTAAGGTAAAGATGAGCAGATGATGACCCCTGTGCCTCTTTTTCTAGCCTTTCCAGTCTCTACTGCTAACTGCAAGAGCTTTTAATATTTGTAGTGTTCCTCTTATTTTTAGTTTTTTTTTAAATGAACTTGTTTTAAATGGTTTAATTGTATAGATAGTTTAACTGTATTGTAACAATAACATTTTGTTCTTTTTTACTTGTATTTCTGTATGTGTCTCATCAAAGCCAGTGTGGTAAAGATAGTGGTTTGAGTGTTGGACTAGGATTCTGGGAGATGAGGGTTCAAATCCCTGATCAGCCATGGAAATCTGCTGGGTGACTTGACCAAAACACACACTCTCAGCCTCAGAGAAATGGCCATGGCATACTCTCTCTGAATAAAGCTTGCCAAGAAAACCCTATGATAGGTTCTCCATAGGGTCACCGTAAGTTGGAAACGACTTGAAGGCACACATCAACAACTACAACAAGTGTGTCTTGCCTCTTATTTAGGTCAAATCCATCCTACACAAAACAATGCAGTTTGGAACTGGATTATTTGCCATGGGTTTTTCCTATGGAATCCTGGGATTTGTAGTTTGGTAAGGCACCAGCATGCTTTGGCAGATAAGGTGAAAGACCTTGTAAAACTACAAAGCCCAGGATTCCATAGAAAGGAGCCATGGCAAAAAACCCAGTTTCAAGATGGATTATTTGGTGTCGTGTGGATTTGGCCTGATTGCAATCACTGTAAGCTGTCTGGAATTCTAATATGGGGGGAAAGATGGGATGTAAGTGATTTCTTTTAAAAAATTACAAAGCACAGTTGCCACCTTTGGGGTCGTCGCCAAATTTGTTGCCCTTCTGCTGAAATGTGTCCCTTTAGAATTGGCTTTTGAAGCAAGATGCTGTTGGAGGTGAAACTGCATTCCCAAGGGTCTCTTGGAAGATTTAGTCTGCTTTAAAACAAGGTCTCCTTGTTTTTGGTTTGGCTCCCTGCATGCCTTCTTTTCAAAGGAGATTCCAGGTTATATTGCTGTCGTTACAACATCTTGAAACTTGCCCGTGTGGTGGCTGCAGTGACAGGATGTGGTCCTCCTAGTGGGTTCAGGGATGGAATGTGCCCTTACTCCCAGAAGTAGCCCACCCCCCTGCTAAGGGAGGATATTTTAAATTCTCTGCCACTGGTCTTTTTTCTTGAAGGGCTCCCAGGATGGATGTTTGAAAAGACCCAAGTACCAACCCCATGTGTAAAGATCTTTTACTCTGTCGTTTCTTTCAGACCAGAAGTTTTTCTGTGAACATTCAGTCTCATTTTCCTGTGGCAGAGATGGGAGCTCAGTTCAGAGGGATCAAAGAGGACAGTGACACAACTGCCTACTTGCACAGTAAGGATCACTACTGCATATATGTCTGAACTGATAATACAGTAAGATCCCTATTTCCGTGGAACCAATATCCACGGTTTTAGTTATTTGCAGGACACAAAACAGGAACACATACCGTAAAGCCTTCCAAGAAAATGCCTAGAGAGGCATCCTCTCTTAACATCTTCTAGCTCAGTGAGCCCTAAACTTTTTCTGGTTACCACCCCCTTTCCTCTTGGATGACAATCCTAGCACCCCCCAACACTTCTTTTTCTTGATATTAGGTCTACTGTTCCACTGCAAATTCAAAACAGCCAATCTGGCACTATAAAGTTAAAGAAGTGTATGTATTTCACAAATAAAGCTTAACTTTAAAAAGCAATTTATTTAATCTTTTTATCAAATTGATAAATGGTGATATTAAGCCAAGGCCAGTTAGAGAGAGGGGGGTGAGGGGGAAAGAGGGGAAGGAGGAAATTTCTTATTAATGGAACTTAGATATTACTCATGTAGAATTCCTCCTTGCAGCATTGAAAACCAGATGCTTAGTAATATCTTACATGGACAGTGTTGATATACAGTTGGACCCCCATATCTACAGGTATAGTTCCCAGACGTACTGTGGCTACCAATGAACCCTATTAAAATACAGTTGGCCATCCATATCCACAGATTCTGCATCCACAGATTCAAGCATTCATCCATGGCTTGAAAATATTCCCCCCCCCCAAAAAAAATCCAAAAAGCAAGCCTTGATTTTGCCATTTTATATAAAGGATACAATTTTACTACGCCACTGTATGAGACATGCACATCCACGGATTTTGGTATCTACGAGGGGTCCTGGAACCAAACCCCAGTGGATACTAGGGGCCCACTGTAAAGGACATCTGGTAAAAACATACCATAGAATTGCACTGGAGAACTTGGAAGATGCTTAAACAGGATGCATTTCTAGGCCTTTTCCAGTGTGTCCAAACAAAAAATGTTATTTAAAAACACCAAAATTCTGGATCAGGCCAACAACTGTCATGTCAGAATGCACAGAGAAACTATTGAAATCCACAAACACCTGGACAACTTCAACAGGAAAGAAGAAACCCTTAAAGTAAACAAAGTTTGGCTACCAGTCCTGAAAAACACCAAAATCAAAACTCAACACGTGCAAATGAATTTCACCCAGGGACAGGGGGATTTCCAGCAGACAATGGCCCATTTACCAAACAGACACTAATCCTCCTTGCATATCTCCCCCCAGGAACTAGCCATATCAAATACACACATTCAAATACAAATACACACATTTACATATCCTCTCCGACAGGGGCTCACAGTATATAAACCTCACACACCCCTACCCAACCATTCTCTGAAGAATGCCAGCCACAGATGCAGGCAAAACAGCAGGAATTTAAACTCTTCCAGAACAGGACCTCACAGCCCGGAAAAAAACCACGGAAAACCTATGTCCAAACACTGTTCAGGCAGCAAGCCAAAGGCTCATTATTACACAGCTGATAGCAGAGGACAGCACAGTCAAGCTAATTACAGGCAAAGGAATAAAGGACTATTATCAACCTAACAGAACGGCAACTGTCAAAAGAAGAAACATCCATCCTGTCCAAAGGAGGCAATTTTGCAGTTACCACCACCAGAATCCCAGTTGAAGACATCATCGCCCATGTTGAATCTGCCCCCTACCGTCTCCCGGAGGAAGAGACAGAGAGATAAGAGGAGAAACAGCTAGGATCCTGAGGAAGGCAAAACCATCACCCAGCAACATAACCATAAAAGAAAGAAAAGCCATCAAGGATCTCAGTGCAGATCCAGAAACGATTATTCTCCCAGCAGACAAAGGCAATGCCACAGTAATCATGGAAACAGAAAAATACAGACAAAAAATAAGGGAACTCTTAGACCCTGCAACATACAGAAAACTCAAGCAAGATCCGACCAACAAAATCACCAGAAAAACAAATGCCTTGATCAAGAATTCATCAGTTCAGCCAATCATACCCCAGAATCTGTGCAGATCAGAGGCTCTCCCACCAAGACTATATGGATTTCCCAAGATCCACAAGGATTCCATTCCACTCCGACCCATAGTGAGCGCCATTGGATCCCCCACGTATGACTTGGCCAAGTTTCTGCCCACACAATTTCAACCCCACATAGGGCAAACCCCTCACTACATCAAAGACTCATCTCATTTCATAGAAAAAATCAACAACATCGAACTGAAATCTGGAGACAGACTGATCAGTTTTGATGTTGTCTCCTTGTTCACCAAAGTCCCCATAATGGACACCATGGTACTCATACACCAAATATTTCCTGAGGACGTTACAGCCTTGTTCAAACACTGCCTCACCACAAGCTACTTCCAGTGCGATAACGAATTTTACAAACAGATAGATGGGGTAGCCATGGACAGCCCCCTGAGCCCAGTGATAGCAAACTTTTACATGGAACATTTTGAAAAGCAAGCCCTGGAAACAGCACCAAAAAAGCCCACAACATGGTTCCAATATGTGGATGACACTTTCACCATTTGGAACCACGGAGAAGATTTGGTCTCATTCCTGAACCACCTGAATAGCATCCACCCAAATATCCAATTAACGATGGAAAAAGAGAAGGAAGGAACACTGCCATTCTTGGATGTCCCAGTCATCCGCAAACCAAACTAACAGTTAGGCCACAAGTTATACAGAAAACCCACACACACGGACAGGTCCCTACAGAAGAACTCCAGTCATCACCCAGGACAAAAAAGAAGCACAAAAAAAAAAACATTGGTAGACCGTGCAAAAAGGATCTGCGAACCCCACTATCTGGAGGATGAACCGAAGCACCTAAACTGGACCCTACAGGCTTGGTTACTCCAGACCAGACATCACAAGAGCAGCCATACCCAGAAAAAACCACAGGAATGAAGAAGAAAAACAGCAATCCAAAGGGAAGGTATTTTTACCATACATCAAAGGAGTCACAGACAGAATAGGGAAACTGATGAAGAAACACAACCTCCAAACAATCTACAGACCAGCCAAGAAAATCCAAGAAATGCTATGCTCAGTGAAGAACAAAAGAGACCTTCTCACAGCTGCAGGAGTTTACCGCATACCATGCAGCTGTGAACAAGTTTACATAGGGACTACTAAACGCAGTGTGCAAACACGAATCAAGGAATATGAGAGACACTGTAGACTGGACCAGCCAGAAAAATCAGCGGTAGCAGAACATGTTATGGACCAGGCCAACACCTATCATGTCCGAATGCACAGAGAAGCCATTGAAATCCACAAACACCTGGACAACTTCAACAGGAAAGAAGAAACCTTAAAAGTAAACAAAATCTGGCTCCCAGTTTTGAAATAAAATAGAATCAATCAACACTTACAAAATAATTCCACCCAGGGACAGGGGGATTCCCAGAAGATAATGGCCCATCAACCAACCATTAGCCAAACAGACACTAATGAGCCAGAAACTAACCATTCAATTACACAAATTTACATATGCTCCCCAACAGGGGTTCACAGCATATAAACTCCACATACACTCCTACCCAACCATTCTTTGAAGATGCCAGCCACAGATGCAAGCGAAACGTCAGAAAGAAACTATTCCAGAACACGGCCTCACAGCCTGGAAAAAACCCGAAAAACCTGGGGAATTGTTCTCAGAGTTGTGATGCTTATCAGGAATGGTTTGGATGCTTCCAAAGCTCAAAATGACATCTTACAAATCCCTGTACTCCCATGAGGAAGAGGGACACATTGTCGTGACCAAAGATATTGGCTGGCTGCAAGGCCAATTAAAATATGTGGATACGCATAAATATCTACTCAGCTGGCCAGTTGTACAAGTTGGACAGCAAAATTTTGTGGCATGATTGGACTGGAGAAGGAGGGGTTTTTTTTCTGTAGTATTACTGGGGGCTATAAATGCCTGCTCTTCCAGGACTGCATTGTGATCTGTAGATCAGTGGGCAGTAACCAGAACTAAACCATGAGGATTGGTGTCTTTACTGTAGCTCTCAGCAGGATGACACGCCTGGCACAGGAGGACTACCATGGACGCAGTTTGCATGCCTCTGCAGATATGTGTAGGGATAACAGAAATGTTGCTTATTACTTCATTCAAGTTGACCATTCTGAGATAGAATGGAGAACAAGAGGTACTCAGTTCTCAGGTTGCTATGTCCAAGCCAGCGTATTTTTATTACACCAAACAATCCATAATATTTTGCCTAGGATGTTGGTGTTCAAAGACACCTTCAGCAGCAATCTTAAAATGTTTTCTTAGAATAGAATTTGTAAACTGGAAGGCAAAATTATGTGTACAGAGTACATAAAATTACCTACAGTCCTCCCTCTACATTTGTGGGTTTCACTTTTGCAGATTAGCTTATTTGCAGTTTAATCACCCTGCCACCATTGCTTTGACAACACCAGTGGCACTGGGAGAAAATCAAACTGGCAGGGATGTTGGGCCTGGCTGCACATGCATTTCCTTGCTAGTGCTCTTGCTGGGGGTGGGGGGATGGGACAGGGGGGATTACAAGGTCATTTGTCCATTTGCTCACTTACTGTTCCCCCCCCCTTCACCCACACACAAGCGTTTTTTTTCTTCCAGTATCTCTCCTCTTGGCCTGTTCAACAATGATAAGCAGGAGCACCAGTGCAGGTTTAGCCTGCCAGCCAAATCCTGGCAAGGCTCACAAACCTTAAGCGGTGTCCCAAACTAGAAAGCTCCCTTTTCCCACTGATATTTCTTCCTTGTTACCACATGCACTACTAACTCATGGCTGCCCATCTACCTGCTGTACTTTATCCTCACCGCAACAACCTTGAGCAATAAATCAGGGTGAGAGAAGGTGATTGGCGACTGAATAATTTGTGTGGCTTTGTAGGACTAAAACCTGCGTTTCCCAAATCCCACTTCAACACCCTTATCAGTACATCAGACACTGTGAAGTCCTATTCATTTTATGGGGATGTAAATTCTGTCATGTTCAAAGAGATTGTTTTCTGATAAGTGTTTTTTTGGAATTGTAATCATAATCTGCAAAACAACTACATGCTATGGCTTTCCCCTCACCTTTGTCTCTCTTGCAGGGACTGGAATGATGCTGGCAACAAATACTCAGTTGTCTTCTCAACCTTGGGAGGAAATGGGGACAGATCAGGTAAGAGGGATCACTAGAAACAGCATGCAGCAGGGAGTAGCCTGGATGTTTCTGTCTCTCATTCACACCCCTAGTAGGAATGTGCAAGAATTTTGTTTCCATTTATTTATTTAGGATTTGGTTCTTTGTTCTGTCGGGATATTGGGACATGCAGTTTAATAGATTTATGCTATAAAGAGCTGAATAGCCTACAGAGTGCAGCAGAGAGAGCTAACAGGAGCCTGCTGCGGCAAGCCTGTATAACAAGATTAATGACCTGACAAACCCTGCTGTGGAAATTTGGAGCCTAGGAGGGATATCTATCTCTGCTAGAGAGAATGTCTATTATCTTTAAAAGAACAAGGTTGTTGTGAACTGTGTGATTAGCAATCCTATGTAACTGTTTCCAGTTCTGTTCTGGGCTTTGCAGTATAAAGATGTGTTTTTGCTGAATGCTGTAATATATAGTTCTCGGAGGGGATTCTCTGTAACATTGTAAATAACTTTATTATGCTATAGTAAAGAGAAGTAGTTTGTAGGCACAAGCCTGTGTCTGTGTGTTCTTATTCTTTTGCCTGGAGGATGAAAACTGCTATAACTTTTTGCTGCCTGAATTTTTTGACATAGTCAGAGGCTATCAGTGCGCTAATGTAACATTCTAGGTCTTCCAAGGGCCTTGGAGTGATGTATAAAAGATACAAATACAGATCCCCATCCCCAATTTGTGCAGGATCAGTACTTTCAATTTCATTTACCAAAGGTTGGCGGGGGAGGTCTCTCTAGGCATCAGGAGGTGCTCTAGCATGACTCCATGTTCAACTTCTGCTGGATGTTGACAATAGAGTGTGCCAGATGCCTAAACGGGCATCCTCTCTAGGCATTTTCTAGGTCCTTCAACGCTATTGTGTTGTGGTTCGCTAATATATACAGTACATAGTTTTACATACCTGCCATAAGTCTGGGAATATATCCCCCATGGATACAGTAGGTTTAAATAATACAGTGTATTATTTAATAAAAGGTTAAAACAATTTCTTGTTAAAATTTTTAATAGGTTTTTAAAACCCACACAAAATGAAAACAGTTTTAAAAGCTGTTTGAAGTTATAAAAATTGTGAGTTTAAAGCACATTTGGGATGGGACAAAGTTGAAATTTTTAAAATGCTAATGTGGGAATACCAAATACAGTCCATTTTGATATATCCAGGGTGAGAGTTTTGAATGTACGGTACAACTTTTTAAAAGTCTGGGTTTTTATCCCTGTGAATTCGGCTGTTTTAGTCTTGAATTGACATTACCACATCTTTTCTTTTTCCATAGAGGTTGGTCATGTACAATGTGGTCTCTTCCAACTCTATGATTCTATGATTCTATATATTGAGGCATGCATTTCTCTTGTGAATTTGGCCAGTGCAAATGGGGAAGAATTTTGTTTCTATTGCTTTTTGAAGAGCTGGAGAAAATCCCCCAGTTTTTCATATTTCGATGAAAAGAACTTGTGGTTTTAAACATTCAAATCCTGGAGAAAGGGAAACTGACCCTCCATGTTGGGTTTAAAGCCAAACTCTGCTTCTGTTTGGTCCGACCTGTCATGACCATCCTTTAGCTATTATGCATGTATGTGTGTGCCTTCAGGTTGCCTGTCAACTTATGGCAATCCCCATGAATTTTTCACAGGGCTTTTTTTGGACAAGGAGTATTCAGGGGTGGTTTTGCCTGTTCCTTCCTCTGAAATACATCCTACAGCACCTGGGATTTGTTGGCAGTCTCCCATCCAAGTCCTAACCAGGGCTAACCCTGCTTAGCTTCCAAGATCAGGCAGGATCTGGTGCCTTTAGGGCAGGGGTTTAGCTTTGCCGAAATCAAACACCCATTTAGTCCATTCTCCTGGTTCCCACAGTGGCCAACCAGCTTCCTCTAGGAAGCCTACCTGGCCTTCTCTCCCTTTTGTTCTCCAGTAGCGGGTGTTCAGAGGTATGCTGCCTCTGCTCCTGAAGCGTACAAGTAGTTAACATGACTCGTAGCCATTGGTATCTTATCCACTATTGAGAAGGCTATTTTATGTCACACCTGGAAAAAAAATCAATTAGCCCTTCTTTGGATTCTTTGTTGGTAACCCTAACATTAGGTGTGAGCAAGAAATGTTTTCTTTTCCGTCCAGGATCCTGTATCCTTTGAGGAGGTGGCTGTATATTTTTCCCAGGAGGAGTGGGCCCTGCTGGATCCTGACCAGAGAGCCCTGCACAGGCAGGTCATGGAGGAGAACTTTGGGATTGTGGCCTCTCTTGGTAAGGCTTCCTGTTTCTCTGACTGTGGAGTGACGGCAACAGTATTCCAACTCACACCACCCTCAAGGCAGGGCTGTGGAGTCCTTATCATGAAGAGTTGCTCATTTCAAAATAGGAAGAAGTAAGATAAGACCCAGATTCACTAAAAGATTCTGCATCCATTAAAAACAATTCTCGAGGTATGAACTGAAGAAAGATCATAGCTAGTTCACGATAGCGTAGACAAACAGGAGTGGATTAAACATTTGTGGGTTTGATTATTCCCAGATGACTGAATTTGCTGCTGTCTCCGCTGCTCTCCTATACATGACTGACAATATATTTTCTCTCTAGGCATATCTGGGTCCTCCTGTGCAATTCTATGATTTGAATAACCATATAGTAGGCTTACAGTAGTGTACATACACTGAGATTAAATGATTTACCAATACCTCAGACTAAAACAAAGGAGAGGAATCCAAATAGTAGCTAAACTCCATGTTATAGCAAGCAAAATGTTGCTACAGATACAAGTACTAAAAATATTTGTACCTTCAGGGAGAGCATCAGTTTTTACAGCTAGAATTTGTCAGGACCCTGACCTCCCAGGGCAGGTGGAAATATGCCAGACAGAGGATTCCCAGCTCAGATTAGATGGTTGCCAAACTAATGCAGGGCAACTGAAGATTGTTTTTATGATATCATGTAGAATAAAAGGGCTCCTCTAGGTGCTGAAAATATTATTTTATAGGGGCCAAGCACCTGTGCGGTGGAGGAATGTAGGCCTTATCTCCTCTTTTTTCCTGATATGTCTTGGCTTTCAAAATTTTTGCAGTTTGTTCAAGTCAGTTTTCAATCCATAAAGTTCCATCTCCTTTAGACCTAGGATTCAGTTTTGACTTTGCTTGTCCTTCTTTCCATCAGATAACTGGAAGAAAAGAATGCTCTGTTCCAACTATCAGATGTGTTTTGCAAACAACTGGGATCTTGGTAGACACCAGCAAACCCATGCAGAAAATGAGCAACATGCTGGAGAGACATCCTACAAACAGACTAGTTATGAGAAACCTTTTCTAGAAAAGACTATCCTAATGCATCACCAAAGGATCCAGTCTAGAAAGAAACAATTTAAATTTGAAGTATCTGAGAAGCATTTGGATTGTATGTTGCCCCTTAAGAACCACCAAAATGGCAAAAAAGGAGAGAAACTATACAAGTGCCAGGAGTGTGGTAAGTGCTTTTCTTGCAACTCCCTCTTTGTCGTTCATCAGAGGGTTCACACAGGAGAGAAACCATACAAATGCCAGTATTGTGGGAAACATTTTGCTCGCAAGTCAGATCTAGTCACTCATCAGAGAATTCACACAGGAGAGAAACCATACAAATGCCAGCAGTGTGGGAAATGTTTTCCACAAAATTCAAACCTCGTGTCCCACCAGAGAGTCCACACAGGAGAGAAACCATACAAATGTCAGGTGTGTGGCAAATGTTTTGCTCTCAAATCAACTCTTGTGAAGCATCAGCGAATCCACACTGGAGAGAAACCATACAAATGCCAGGACTGTGGTAAGTGCTTTTCTCACAATTCCCTCTTTGTGGTTCATCAGAGAGTTCATACAGGAGAGAAACCATACAAATGCCTGGAGTGTGGGAAATGTTTTGCTGACCATTCATACTTTGTAAAGCATCACAAAGTACACACAGGAGAGAAACCATACAAATGCCAGGAGTGTGGCAAATGTTTTACTCAAAAAGCAGCTCTTGTTAATCATGAAAGAATCCACACTGGAGAGAAACCATACAAATGTCAGGAGTGTGGAAAATGTTTTGTTTGTAGGTCAGGTTTTGTGAGGCACCTCAGAGTCCACGGAGGAGAGAAGCCATACAAATGCCAGGAGTGTGGCAAATGTGTTGCTCAAAAGGGACATCTTGTGAATCACCAAAGAGTCCACACAGGAGAAAAACCATACAGATGTGAGGAATGTGGCAAATATTTTGCTAGCAAGTCAGCCCTTGTGAAACATCAGCGATTCCACACTGGAGAGAAACCATACAAATGCCAGGAGTGTGGGAAATGTTTTGTTTATAACTCACACTTAGTGATCCATCAAAATGTCCATACAGGGGAGAAGCCATTCAGATGCCATGAATGTGAGAAATGTTTTGGACAGAAGTCAGTCCTTCTTAAGCATCAGAGAATCCACACAGGAGAGAAACCATATAAATGCTAGGAGTGTGGGAAATGTTTTCTTCGCAGTTCAACTCTTGCGAGGCACGTCAGTGTCTACAGAGGAGAGAAACCATACTGATGACAGGCATATGAGAAATGTTTTTCTACAAGTTCAAACCTTGTGAAACAAGAAATCCCACACAGGAGAGAAACCATACAAATGCCAGCAGTGTGGGAAATGTTTTGCTCAGAAATCAGACCTTAAGAGTCACCAGTTATTTCATTCAAGAGAGTATCCTAATTCATGTTAGGTGTGGAGAAAGTTTTTGGTCACCACTCAGGTTTGATAATCTACCAGTGAATCCACTCATTTCTCTGAATTTGAGGGATGCTTTGTTGACCAATCACACTTAGCAAACCATGCAATATTTCATCTTGCAAGTAAGCACTTTGGCAGCACTGTGTCTTAAATATTTTTACTGAAAATGTGCCATTTTTGAAAAATTTAAATCACCCCTACAGAAGTGAAAAGGTTGGGCTGTAATTCAGCAACTTGTGGTCTGAAATTAGGCTGAGAGAATATGATTTGCTCAAGGTAATCAAGTGGATTTCCACAGCTGAACGGGAATTTGGAACACTGGTCTCCTGGAGTGCTAGTCTAATGCTCAAACCACACAGCTTCTTAGTCAAGGGATCCCTCCTCGTTTCTGCTGCCTATATAAACTTTTAAATAATTCAGGGTCAATCATGAAGCTAGAGGAGAAAGTGAAATTCTGACAAGTACTATTATAATTGTTGGATACCTTTTTGGGAATTGTTGCCAGCTCTAACTGCTCTTTACTTGCCATGAAATGGGGATTTTTCTGTTCTGTGGCTTTCATACCATTTATCACTGGGAATATATGCAATTACAACACCTTCTGGTTTCTATTTATGGTCATCTGCTTCTTTGGCATCTCCTACATTGTTAGATTAATTTATTAGAC
The DNA here is from genome assembly GCA_030847615.1 of Gambelia wislizenii. NCBI lineage: Eukaryota > Metazoa > Chordata > Lepidosauria > Squamata > Crotaphytidae > Gambelia > Gambelia wislizenii. The sequence continues at coordinate 27,117,061 of JAUMIR010000002.1, forward strand.
CTCAGAGAAATTCCCAAAACCTCAAACGGCAGATTGTAAATGCTAACTGGAACGCAGTAGATTTGATGTCCAGATGCTTATAGTGAAGTCAAATAAGGGATTAGAAAGTTGGTGCAATGTAATGGGTGGGATGATATCTTATCCTCTGTATGTGCTGTTCTTTAGATTGATATTGGTCTTATATTTGACACTACTTGGTGTTTTGAAGTGAAAATGTCTTTATCAATGTTCACGGCTTCAGCTATCATTTGGACACTGAGTTGACAGTCTCCTCAAAGAATCTGGCTGATTTTTTCCACAATTTCTTTTGTTCTTGAAGTGGAAGGTCATCCAGGGCGTTCATTGTCTTCCACATTCTCATGTTCTTCTCTGACTCTTTTGTGCCACTCAACGCACGCGCACAAGACATACAGTCTTCCCTGTAAGCCTCAGTAAGCATTTGAAAAGATTCTGTTGGTGTTTTGTTCAATTTTACTAAAAATTTCAAATTGACACATTGCCTGACTTTTAAACTTAGCATTTTTCCGGCACACATCAGACAACATAGCTCTTTTAAACAATGACTGACAATTAACTGAACAGCTGAGAGTGTTGATGTTCATCATATAGGTTCAGACATGTTCAAGGTCACCACTCAAGCGTTCACAATCAGTTCTCCCTGATTTGCCTGAAAGGTAGAAACACGGTCTCATTATTTAATTCTCTCTGGCTTTTCTTCGCAAACGAAGATTCAGGAAGGACTCATCCCACGCTTTCTGCAAGCGCGCTGATGACTAAAAAGGCCAATCCGAGATCTCCATATGGAGCAAGCAGTGCTCTCCTTAAAAAAGGCTGCTTGGTCGTTCAGGATGCTGCCGAACAAGACTGTCATCTCCCGGGTCAGGCTTGAGCGACCAATGTCCTGAACCGCCTGCATGCAGGGTTGGGGCTGCGGCTTCCAGTGCATCTTTACACTGCCGGTTTCGTCCCTCGCCAGTCGCTACAGGGCTTTTTTGGAAATGGATTTGAGCTATGCTGGCGGTGGCATAATAGCCACTGGTAGGGTCTCCCATGCCAGATGGTCAAAACCAAAGGGTCTGACAAAGAGCGTCAAAGGGCCGGATGGGCTCATTAGCCGTATGGCAACCATCCTAGGAGAAGGAAAACTCTAATCCCAAACCCGGGCAGATGGTGCTCATCCAACCCTGTAAAGTCAACCATCTAAGAGAAGGAAACTCTAATCAAACCTACAACCCGAGGACCTCACTGCTACGTCCATGCTTGCAAGGCCATGGCAGATGAACCTTTGGTTTAAAGGGTGAGGCCAGTTCTGTGCACACTGCGCTCCACCAGAAAAATCCATTGCACAGGCTCGAAGGACAAATCCAGGACATTATATGCAATGGCATAGCAAAATGGTGTCCCTAATATAAGATGGCAAAATCAAAGTTTGCTTTTTGCATTATTATTTTTTAAAAAATATTTTCAAGCCGTGAATACTTAACTCCGTGGATACCAAATCCATAGATACGGAGGGACCACTGTATTAAAATCACTCCACTGGCTACCAGTAAATTTCCAGGCAAATTACAAAGTGTTGGTTATTACCTTTAAAGCCCTATGTGGCTTGGGTCCAGGTTATCTTCAGGATTGCCTCCTCCCATACAATCTGCCCCATACACTCAGGTCCTCTGGGGGATGTTTACTTCAATCCCTTTCGCATGTGTCACCCATCCTATATCTGTGCATTTCATTTTTACTGCCCAAGTGTAGTATCCTACATTTCTCCCTGTTGAAATTCATTTTGTTAGTTTTGGCCCAGCTTTCTAATCTGTTCAGGTCATTTTGGATTCTGATCCTTTCCTCTGGGGTATTAGCTACCCCTCCCAATTTGGTGTGAACTCCAAAGTGGATAATCAAAGCTTCTGGTGCCTGGTGCTTATCTGACATAAGCAGAAGTTCCACGGGTAAAGTTCCCTCACACTCACCACTTCTCTCAGTTATGGCAGAAATGGTAGCTCCATGTTTATGCTGACTCCAGTGTTGTGAGCAAAGAGATCCAGCTTGGTGTGGTGATTTGAATGTTGGACAATGTCTCTAGAGACCAGGGTTCGAATCCCCACTCGGCCCAGGAAACTCACTGGATGATCTTGGGCAAGTCACACTCTCTCAGTCTAGGAAGAAGATCGCGGCAGACACCCTCTGAACAAATGTTGCCAATAAGATCCTGAGAGAGTTGCCTTAGGGTCACTGTAAGTCAGAAAAAATGAATGCAACAACAACAGTGCTGCAATGCTCCATGCATCTGAGGAAGTTGACTAAGTCTAGGAAAGCTTATGCTCCAACTTTTTTCTCTCAGTCTCAAAGATGCTACAAGATCCCTTTGCATACTGATATTCCAGACTAACACAGCTATGTCTTTAAATGCTGCAAGCCGATACTCCGCATCCTTGCATGCCTTTGCTCTAGTAGGAACTTTTGCCGGCCATCCTGACCAGCAGAGGGGGTCCAGAGGATAGAGTTTGGCCACAGACTGACCAAATTTGCCCATCCCTGCTTTAAGGTAGCAGCTAATTAAGGCTGCAGAGACACTGCATAAATAATGCAGTTTGACACTGCTTTCACTGCTATTGCTCAATGCTATGGAATTCTGGGACTTGTAGTTTTGTGGGATATTAGTCTTCTCTGTCAGCTAAGGTGCCACAACAAACTACAAATCCCAGGATTCCATAGGATGGAGCAATGAGATTTAAAGCAGTGTCAAACTGCATTATTTCTACAGTATCTAGCAACCTAAGTTTCTGTGCCAGCTTCTGCTACCTGCAAATGCTCTTCTCCTGGCAGATACTGCCTTGAAATAGCCTCCAAAGGCAGATGGAACTCCCTGCCACTAATTCATGTTCTCTGGTACCAGATTGGGAGAATCAGTGTTCATCTGAAGCAAACAGGAAACATGGCCTCCAATCAAGCAAAATACCAACAGATAAACAGAGGGGGAGGGCGGACTCCAAATGGATAATTTAAAAAGTGTTAAGACAGAAAGTGATGTTATGAGAAATAAGGAATACAAGGCAACAGAAGGATATAGGCAATAAGTATATAACACCTTGTAAGGCCATATAGGTTATGAGGGACAGTGTGGTGTAGTGGTTTGAGTGTTGGATTAGGAAACTAGGAGACCAGGGTTTGAATCCCCACTCAGTTACGGAAACCCACTGGGTGAGCTTGGGCAAGTCACACTCTCTCAACCTCAGAGGAAGGCAAGGCCAACCTTCCTCTGAACAAATTCTGCTAAGAAAACCTGGTGATAAAATCTCAGGGTGGCCATAAGTCAGAAATAACTTGAAGGCACACAACAAAGGCCACATAGAGCCTACATAGCCTAGTGGTTTGGGTGTCACTCTGGGAGACCAGAGTTTGCATCCCCGCTTGGCTGTGGAAACCCACTGGGTGACCTTCAGTAAGTCACACTCTCTCAGCCTCTGAGGAAGACTCCCCTCTGAACAAATCTTGCCAAGAAAACCCTATGAGAGGTTAACCTGGGGGTCGCCATATGTCAACAATAGCCATATACAAGACTTGTTTTGTGATATATTCTCCCTCTGGTTCTCTTGCGTGCACATCAGGTTTGATGTCATAGGCTGGAGCAATTCTCTCTCTGACCTTGACTGGTGGTAGAAGCCATCCCTTATTTACACTGCATTTGAAAATAAAAGGGATTGTTCTTAGGTTTTTCGTGTTTTTTGGGGGGGCTGTGAGGCCATGTTCTGGAAGAGTTCATTCCTGACGTTTCTTTCACCTGCATCTGTGGCTGGCATCTTCAGAAGAGGCATTGTTCTGTTCCAGTGGTTCTTAACCTGTGGTCTGGGGACCCACAATGTCCTCACAGGGGGTCCATGAATGCTGCTTTGCCCACCTCCTCCCCGGCCTCGGGACAGGAGCCAAGGCAAAGACTGGCTGGCTTGGCCTGCGCATTGCCGTTCAATCCAATCCAGCCACAAATGTGCAGGAAGAAGAAGGAGAAAAGTCTTCCCTCTCTTTTCAGTGCCTATGAGGGAAGGTTTAATGGATGGTGTGATATCATCATCGTCATCATCGTCATCATCATTTTATAGTTTTAAATCTAGAGTTAAAGTCTTGGGGATCTGCAGCAACAAAAGATACTTAAAGGGTGTGGTAAAGGTAAGGTTAAGAGCCACTGTTTTGTTCCATCCAACTTCTCAGGGAACAGATTGTACTGTATTTTTTCTTGCCAGAAACTTAGATTGGCTTCGGGGTCGGGGGTGGGGTGGGGAAAGAGAACAAGCGCAAAAACCTGCATTGTTAGAAAAGCAGCGCCACATTAAAAAGGGCACCTCGGAAACAGCAACCCTTTCCTCTGCTGGCTCAAAGCTCAAGGCAGAGAGAAAGAGAAAGACCCCTGGAAAAGACAAAAGAGGGAAACGGGGAAAGGGTGAGAATCCCTGGTGCTGGACAAAGCTGGGGGGCGGGAGGTCAGCCAAACAAAACAAAAAAGGCGGGAGGAATTGGCGGGAAATCGGGGAACCTCTGAGTACAGAGGGCTCTGCAATGGGGATGGAAAAAAGGGGGCAGAATAGGGGGGAAGGCTGACTTAGGGGTCTCCCAGGGGGAGGAGCTCTGGGGGAGAGGTTTGCCTCCCCCCCCCCATAACGTGAGCTGCGAGAGGCTCTGAGGGGAGGATTTCCCGCCTCAGGTGCCGAAAGATCTTGAGCGCCCTTGTGGGGGAAAGGAGAAAAGGAAGCAAGATGGCAACTAGGGAACAATGTGGGGAGCAAGAGTACCGGGGTCCGGCCCCGTGTCTTTGAAGCTCCCCCACCCCCAGAGAGAGGCAAGCGGAGAAAAAAAGGTCCCACCTAAACATTAGGAAGAAATCCCTGACCGTAAGAGCAGTTTGGCAGAGGGATGCACTGCCTCAGACTGTGGTGGAGTCTCCTTCTGTGGAGGTTTTTAAAAGGAGGCTGGATGCCTGTCTGTCAAGGAATGATTTGATTGTGTATTCCTGCATGGCAAGGGGTTGGACTAGATGGCCCTTGTGGTCTCTTCCAATTCTATGATTTTTCCAGGAAGCTGGGCTGGTCCAAGACTTTAGGTTGCCTGATGGAAAGGTTCGGATGGCATCTCCCTCCATTTCCATGCGTTGAAGCTAAACCCAGGCTGGCAGCAGGCTTTCCTTCAATGCTGCTGACAGGAACTAGGGTTGCCAGAGTGAAAACGGGGGTGGGGGTCTACACTGCAGTTTGACACCACTTTATCCCCCATAGTTCTATCCCAGTGGTTCTTAACCTTTTCCTTACCAGACACCCCCTTTTAAGTATGTTTTGTTGCCGTAGACCCCCAAGATTTAAAACAACAACAATAATATTTCATAATAACACATGACGATGCTACAATGACACCATCCATGAAACCTTCCCACAGAGGCACTGGAGGTGGAGGGATGACATTTCTCTTGTTTAGATTTTCCTTGTTTTTTTCTGGGCTGTGAGGCTGTTTTCTGGAAGAGTTTCTTTCTGATGTTTTGCCTGTGTCTGTGGCTGGCATCTTCTAAGAATGGTTGGGTAGGAGTTGTGTGTGGAGTTTATATATTGTGAACCTCTGTTGGGGAGTATATGTAAAATTTATGTAATTGAATGGTTAGTTTCTGCGTATAGAAATGCAAGAATGATTAGTGTTTGTTTGGCTAATGGTTGGTTGATGGACCATTATCTGCTGGAAATCCTCCTGTCCCTGGATGGAATTCCTTTGTAAGTGTTGAAATTTGTTTCTATTGTTTTTCAAAACTGGAAGCCAGATTTTGTTTATTTTTAAGGTTTCTTCTTTCCTGTTGAAGTTGTCCAGGTGTTTGTGGATTTCAATAGCTTCTCTGTGCATTCTGACATGATAGTTGTTGGCCTGGTCCAAAATTTCTGTGTTTTTAAATAACATTTTGTGTCCAGATTGGTTTATCACATGTTCTGCTACTACTTGCCCAGTCTGCAGTGTCTCTCATGTTTCTTGATTTGTGTTTGCACACTGCGTTTAGTGGTTCGTGTGTAAACTTGTCCACAGCTGCATGGTATGCGGTAAACTCCTGCAGCTGTGAGAGGGTGTGTTTTGTCCTTCGCTGAGCATAGCATTTCTTGGATTTTCTTAGTTGGTTTGTAGATCGTTTGGAGGTTGTGTTTCCTCATGGGTTTCCCTATTCTGTCTGTGACTTCTTTGGGTGGCTGTTTTTCTTCTTCATTCCTGTGTTTTTTTTCTGGGTCTGGCTGCTCTTGTGATGTCTGATCAGGAGTAACCATTAGTAACCATTAGCCTGTAGGGGACAGTGGGATTTCCAGCAGATAATGGCCATCAACCAACCATTAGCCAAAGAGACACTAAATCATCCTTGCATTTCTATACCAAGAAAATAACCATTCAATTACACAAATTTTACATATACTCCCCAACAGAGGTTCACAATACAGTATATAAACTCCACACACACTCCTACCCACCCATTCTCTGAAGATGCCAGCTACACATGCAGGTGAAACGTCAGGAAGAAACTATTCCAGAACACAGCCTCACAGCCTGGAAAAAAACTCATGGAAAATCTATGGATGCCAACCATGAAAGCCTTCAACTTCACATTTCTCTTGCTTCTTCCTGCAAGTTTGTGGCTAGAGCAGATTGAATGGCAATGTGTAGGCACAGCCAGCCTTTGCCTTGTCTCCTGTCATGTGGTCACTCCAGTGCAGGGAGGAGGTGGGCCAAGCAACTTTCAAGCGTTTGCAGACCCCCTGTGAGGACATCATGGACCATGGGGGTCCCCAGACCCCAGGTTAAGAACCACTGTTCTGTCCTATGGAATGGTTATATTTGTGAGTTTGGTGAGATATTTAGCCTTTTCTATCAGAGAACTCTGGTGCCTCATCAAGCTACAAATAATCCATAGGATTCTATAAGATAGAACTATGGTGGATAAAGTGGTGTTGAACTGCTATATTTCTGCAGTGTAGGCAGACTCCTGAGAGGGCTTTTGTACATTTAATGGTACAGCGCCAGTGTAGTGCAATCTTTTGAGTGTTAGTCTAGGACTCTGGAAGCCAGGGTTCAAAACCCCTTGAGAGACCTTGGTCAAGCCACATTCTCAGCCTCAGAGGAAGGCCATGGCCAACCATCTCTGAATAAATCATGCAAGAAAACCTGTGAGAGGTTCACCGGTGGCATAGAAGGGGGAATGTCAGCAGATTACAACCAGGCTGCACTTGATGGAATTCCTTCTATACCACCATTAAATGTATAGGAGCCCACTCCAGTTTTCACTGTGGCAACCTTAGACAGGCCACCATCCTCCAGTGCCTCCGAGGGATGGGGAGAACAGAGGACAGGCCGATGTGGGACTCACATAGCTCTTCCCTTCAAGAGAGCATAGTGCCTGGGATGCTGTAGAGAAATGGCTGGGAGCCACACCCCTCCCAGGAGCTGCTGCTGAGGCAGTTGGTTGTCTCACTCTGCTCAGTTGTAGGGCCTTGCAAAGCACAGGATCTCTGGCTTTTCTTCGCAAACGGTTGCAAACGAAGATTCAGGAAGGACTCATCCTGTGCTTTCTGCAAGCGCACTGATGACTAAAAAGGCCAATCCAAGATAAACAAATCTGGTTGCAGAAAGCACAGCAGAAGGTCTCCTTGGGTGATGTTTCTGGGTTGTGATTCTTTCTGTGTTGTTGTTTCTCTTCAAGACTTGTTCGGCGTGAGTTCTCAAATAAGGCTGCAGCATTGTGGATAGTGCGTCTCCATGCCTCCCAATGTGGACCATTGTTGGTGATCAATTTGGCCAAGCCTGAGATGTTGTTTCAGGGAATCCTTGTATCGCTTTTTTGGAGCGCCTCTCTTACGCTGACCCGTGGCGAGTTCAGCGTAGAGTACTATTTTTGGGAGGTGATGGTCCTCCATCCTAGAAATGTGCCCTGCCCTGCGCAGCTGTGTTCTCAATATCATGGCCTCAATGCTGGTGATCCCTGCTTGCTCAAGGACAGCAACATTCGTCACATGGTCAGTCTAGTGTATATTTAGGATTGTGCGTATACAGCACTGATGAAAGCGTTCGAGGAGTCGTAACTGGTGGCGATAGGTGACCCATGTTTCAGACTCATAAAGGAGAATAGACAGTACAGTGGCTCTATACACACTCATTTTTGTGCTTTGCCTCAGATGTTTATTACTCCAGACTCTTTTGTGAAGTCTTCAAAATGCACTATATGCCTTTGCTAATCTGTGATCGATCTCTTTGTCAGTCTTGGCATCTGAGGACATGATGCTTCCCAGGTAGGTGAACTGCTGAACGGTCTTGAGCACAGATTTGCTGACAGCAATGTGGGGATGGTGGTGTTCGTCCTTTGGTGCAGGCTGGTAAAACACTTCCGTTTTCTTAAGGTTGATTTCCAGCCCAAACAGCTCTGCAGCTGTTGCAAAGCAGGATGTTAGGCACTGCAGAGCTGCTTCTGTGTGGGCAACAAGGGCAGCATCATCAGCAAAGAGCAGCTCACGGACTAGATAGTTTAGAGTCTCTTTTCCTGTAGTTTAAGTCCATTGCTCAGTGTCCTAGTCTCTGGAGCAGCAGAAAACAAGCTTGCTCCCTCAGATGAATCCCAACTCCTCTTGGGTACAAAATATACAATCTGTCTGGAAGAGGAGAGTATTCTCTGTGCGTAAAGTTTGCTTTGTTCTAGCAAGGCAGCTCAAAGATGTGATAGCTAGTAAAAGAAACTCTTATCTGCTGAGGCAGTATACCTCAGAAGAAGAGAGAACTGATTTTTTTTAAAAGAAAGTCTGAATCTAAAAACATATAAAATAAACAAGATATTTATCTGGGTTTTGTGAAAGGATGTACTTGGAGGGTTGTTGTGTGCCTTCAAGTCGTTTCTGAATTATGGTGACCTAAGGCAAGCCTATCATGGGTTTTTCTGAGGCTGAGAATGTGTAACTTGCCCAAGGTCACCCAGTTGGTTTTCATGGCCAAGCAGGGATGCAAACCCTGGTCTCCAGAGCCATAGTCCAACACTTAAACCACTACACCGCGCTGGCTCCACTGAGAGGATTACTTCATTTATATTATTTATCTTGTTTTAATTAAAATGTTTCCATCCCATCCTATATCAACAGATCTCAAGGCCCTGATTAATCAACTTTGCTTTTGAGGGAAATAACCTTTTTTTGTAGCCAGTAAAAGCTTTTATTAATACAAATGTTGAAGTAGTTTAGCGTAAACTAGAGGCTTGTCTAGGCACAACTGTTTACTGCAAGTGGGCGTGCATTGTTGCTCATTCACAGTGAAGTTGATTTATCTTCACATTTCTGCACCTGTTCACATCCATTCATATTCATTTGGATTGAGTGGGCACAAGCGCTAATAAACAGTAATTGAGTGAAAATATGCATTGATGCAAATTTGAACAGCCACATGTTCGAAAATGCACATTTATGTGCATTTTTCAGGAAGCTGGGGAAAACTGAGTCCTTTTACTGCATGGTTTGTGGAGCTTTTAGCTCCCCTCCCTCCAAATACTACAAAATGCATTTGGACACAACGTAGTCTCTGTGAATTCTATGAGGAGCATTTTCATTGTGGAGACAAGCCCTAGGCTTAGGAAGAACACAGTAACTGGAGAACACCTCATGAGGAGGCAGTGAGGGTGCAGGCCTTGGGTGATGAATGGCAATAAGATGTGTCAGTGGCGATGGAAGGCCAATGAAGGACTACGAGAGGGAAGGTGAGACTGAGGAACAGTTAGAGAGATGGAGTGGAAGGACACACTAGCATTTTATGACTCATTAGTAAATAGAGAAAGAATTTCCCTGATTCTCTGGCTTAAATTTGGTTATCTGTCTACCTTTTCTTCAAGGGAGAGATGTGGCTAGTAGTTGGAATTTTCCACATTACTTCTTGCCTACAGAGTGTAGTAGTTTTTAACACAACAGTATCTTGGGTTTTCAGAATTTTGGGAAGCGCCTGCTAAAGAAGTCTTGGCCCTGGAAGAGGAGGAGGAGGAAGAAGAGGAGGAGGAACAACTTTGATCCTGTGGGTAGCTTCATCAGACACTGGTACAAAGATGGATGGGCCAGACTCAGCTGGTCCTGAAGCAGGAAGAGGTCTTGAAGCCTTCACTGCTGTAAGCAGCAGGGAAAGAACCATGCAGACGTTCCTGAGTGGTGACCTTGCCAGTTCAGACATACAGCGTCAGCGCTTCAGGCAGTTCTCCTGTGAGGAAGTTGAGGGCCCCCGAGAGGTTTGCAGCCAGCTCCATGACCTTTGCCGTCAGTGGCTGAAGCCAGAGAAAAAGACCAAAAATCAAATGCTGGACCTAGTAATCCTGGAACAGTTCCTGACCATCCTGCCCCCAGAGATAAAGAACTGGGTTAGGGAATGTGGAGCAGACACCTGTTCCCAGGCAGTGGCTCTGGCAGAAGGCTTCCTCTTAAGTAAGAAAGAGGACAAGAAACAGGAAGAGCAGAGGGTGAGTCCATTTCATTTTCTAAGGCAGAGATGAGCAGTACATGGACCCTGTGCTCAGTCTCTTCTGTCCCTACTGCTGCCAGCCTCATAACTACTGGGATATTTGTTGTAATTCTGTTGAAATTTGGTGCCCTCAGTGTTGGCTTAGAGAGCAAGGGGGTCCTTGTTTTGAAGTGGAATCACAGTCCTGAAGTGTCTTGGAAGCAAAATTCCACTTTGAAACTAGATGCATCTTCCTTGTCTGCCTTGTTTTAAAGGAAATCACAGATTGCCACTACCACAAAATCAGATTTGCTGCTGTGGCTGCAATGGAAGTGCGTGGCCCTGGTGGGTTCAGGTGTGGAGTGTGCTCTCTGCCACCCCTAGAAGTCTCCACTTCCCCCTCTATAAAGTATGACACCCTCCTTTTCTAGAAGAGATTGTAGATGAATGAATGGGTGTCTCAAAATGTTATCCCCACGGATGTATAGCATTTTCTAATCTTTCTCCATGCTCTATATCTTGCATCCTCACAACTGTTTCAGATGAAAAAACTATTTCTGGAAGTTCAGTCAGATTTCCATGCTTCAGGGAAAGCTCCATTGGATGCCAGGCAGAGTCCCCAGCAAAGAGAAATGAAGCAGGAGAGTGATGGCAATGTCACTTTGCAGGGTAAGGATGAACTCTGATAGGCTGTGATTTACCTCCCATAATTATGTTGATATCTCACATTGTCCTCAGACTTTATGGCTTTGTATTTAAACCCTTTGTTCTCATGCTAACCCTATGAGGTAGGTCAGGCTGTGGGCTTGTCTACAGTTACTAAAAAAAAGTACTCATCCCATAGTCTCTGCAATCAGTTCATAGGAGATTCTGGATGATTCTCAGGGAATCTGCAGGGAATGCGCTTCCAAGGGCTTTAATCCACTTTTTAAAAACTCACCTTTTACCTCTGGCTTTCCCCAAACATCCAGATAACCCTGGGGCTGTTTACATGATGAAAATGTCATGAGATGAACTCGTGATGAACCATGGTTGTTCACATGTTCATCGTGATGATCTCGAGCTTTTCAGAAGGGGGGCCACCATATATCCTCCAAGGAGCATGACTTTCCGTCCCTCAATTTTTCCTGTGTTTTTTAAAAAGTCTCGGGAGGTTGCAGAAAATCAGATATGTGAACAGGTCAGATACAGATACAAAATATCTCGGGAGTAGGTGATGGCCGGAAATTGAGGTGGGCAGGGGTGGGCACAGAGTTCAGAGAAGGAGGGGTCAGTCACCCTTTTCAATAGATTCAGCCTCACCGCCTGAAAGCAAAGGCTTCCCTCCCTGCTGCAGTAAGGTCTGTGTGTGTCTGTGCCATAAGTCACCCTGTTCAATGGATTTTTACATTGCAAACCCCTCAGCTCCCAGATCGCCTCTCCCTTCAAATTCCCTCCACCCTCCCCTGCACAGAGTGTTGTGTGTTTTAAATGGGAGTTTCACACTGCAAACCTCAGGGCTCCAGATCACCTCTCCCTTCTTCTTCCCTCCACCCTCCCCTGCACGGAGGGTTGTGTGTTTTAAATGGGAGTTTCACATTGCAAACCTTGGGGCGCCAGATCACCTTCTTCCCTTCGCCCTCCCCTGCACGGAGGGTTGTCTGTTTTAAATGGGAGTTTCACACTGCCAATCTTGGGGCTCCAGATCGTCTCCCTTCGTCTTCCCTCTGCCCTCCCCTGTATGGAGGCTTGTGTTTTTTAAAGGATTGTGTTTGTCTGTGCCGTCAATCACCCTTTAAATGGATTTTTACATTTATTTGGTATTAATCTCTGTGGCAAGGCCATCAGAGGATGTTTTTTTAAAGAAATTGTGCAGAGGGAGTTGCCTTCACCTTCTTTCTCTGACTAATGCAGAAGCTTGAACAAACATTTGTGGCAGCCAATAGCATCACTTGTGTTGGGAAACTCCACAGGAAATACGTCACCCAGGTTGTGAAAAAACGAGTAATCTCATCCTTGACTAACAGCTAAAAAAAATATATCCCGGAACCTTTCCCCATGTAAACAAAACAACAACAACATGGGATACTATATCTTGGGATCTTGCTTTTGTCACGGAAAAGGTTGTCGTGTAAACAACGATCCTGGGATATTGTTCATCCCATGATAAATTGTGTAAACAACAAGGGACGAGTTCAGGATCAGGAAATCCCGTTTCTCCCGTGATAAAAACTGTTGTGTAACTGACGCCCCTGTGTGTGGTCTGTGCTCCAAGGTGGCTTTGGTGTGGAGCTGGGAGTGGGAGGAGCTTTTGGTGGGTGGAACTGATTGGTTCTGGCAAGCATGGTATGTGTTGCCATGTTTTTTTTTACTTCAGCGCTGGGCACAGTCAAGCCAAACTGATTTTTTTTGTAGTGTAGACAAGCCCTGAGAGAGTGTAACTGGTGCCAATTCAGCCAGTGATCCTGAAGCTTCCAGCCCCAGTTCAATGTCCAGCCATTACCACCTGCTGTCATACAGTGCAATCCTATGAATTCAAGTGCAATGTGTTTGATGGTTTACTGTCTAGGAAGGGTTTTAGGGATTGTAATCATAGCCTCTGAGACAAGCCTAGGTGATTTGCTTCCCACTGCCTTTGTCTCTTATGCAGGCACTGGAACAATTTTGGCAACAGTTACTCAGTCATCTCTTTTTCTTTGCGATGGAGTAGAACCGGATCAGGTAAGGAGAACGATCACTGGGATCAGACACAAAGGGATTTGTCTAGGATTTCATATGCCTGATAGGGATAGCTGAGAATATTGTTTCCATGCATTTTTGGAAAAAAAAAATAACAAAAACTGGCGATTTCCTAAATATTTAGGGAGTGGAGATGTAAAAGGCCAGGTGGGAATCCCTGTGCATTTAACCACATTAATGCTTAATTAAGAGGTTCTTTTCTCTGAATTTGTCTTGAATGGGTAAAAATCCTCCCATTCCTCCTACATAGATAAAGAGAAATCTATCTCTTTTTTACTTCTGGCAAAGCTGAGAGTGCAAGAAGTGTCCTGCTGGACAGACTCATGTGAATCAGGTCCTGCTAGGTCATACCCATCTAGTCCAGCCTCCTTCCCATGGTGGCTAACTACAGTTGGCCTTCCACATTTGCAGGCGTTAGGGGCACAGAACCCCTGCAAAAGTAGGGAAAAACACAAATATCGTAACCCCTCCCCACAAACTTGCATACTACAGGTTCCAGATCAATGGGCTGGGAAGGGGTTTAAAACCTGGCTGAGATATCACGTTGGCAACATGAGAGAGGGAGTGATGGGCTGCTGCTGTTAGAAGGACAGGAGATTAAGAGGAGGATTGGGAGAAAGAAGAATGGGGCAGGAAGGTGGATGGGCTGGGAAAGGGTTTAAAATCTGACTGAGGCATCATGGTAGCAAGTTGGGAGAGGGAGTGACAAGCTGGCGCTGTTGGAAGGACAGGAGATTGAGAGGAGGATTGTGGGGGGAAGAGGAGCAGGGCAAGCTAGTTAAACAGCAGCTACAAACTCGTGACAAAGCAAATCTACAAAAGAGCAACCCATGAATGTGGATGTCTCTAGTAAGTACAAGCTAGGTATCTATAACCCTGTCCTGCTGTTGTTCTGTAGCAACTGACATGCAAAGGGATGTTCCCTCAGCTCCTAGAACTGGCAAGTAGTAGACATGACTACAAGGCAAATACTTTTGTCTTCAGTTACAGAGTCTGTGAATGCCACTTATGAAAGTTTTAATCCTGCACTGTAAGATCTGCTCACTCCATGTTAACCTCCCTTTTCCATTTTGTTTGTCGATCACCTTGATCTGAAGTGTAAGCAGGAAAACTTTTCTTTTTTATCCAGGTCCCCGTGGCCTTTGAGGAGGTGGCTGTGTGTTTCTCTGAGGAGGAGTGGGCTTTGCTGGATCCTGATCAAAGAGCCCTGCACATGGAGGTCATGGCAGAGACCCAGGGAATCCTGTCCACTCTTGGTACTGCTCTTTCCTTCCCTCACTGATCATGGTTTCTATTTAAAAATGCAAGAATCACAATAACAAGAATAGCAACAGTACTGCAGGTTGTTCCTCTTATCTGTGGGGGACACATTCCAAGTCCCCCCATGGATACCTGAAACCATGGATAATAGGGAATCCTGTTATTTTTAATGAGACAGACACCAGAGGTTGATGATAGAATCACATTGGAGGACCTAGAAATGCCTAGAGAGAACATTTTTTGGACATGAATAAGTGAAACCATGGATACCAAATCTGTGGATACTGGAGGGCGTTGACCTTTACTTCCAAATAGGATTGATCTCTCAATTTCCCAGTGGGGAGGACTGCAGAGCATCCATTTGCTTGGGTAGTTTCTCCCCATTTGCTCCTAGTAGGCAGGGAACAACTTTTTTAGGACTGTCTACTAGTGAGGTCATCTGGGAAGTCAGTGTCAAGGTCACAGCCTCACTACCTGCCCTTTGTCCTGGGAGAAAAAACAGGAGGAGACAAAAAACATCAACATTCTGAAAAACATTAAAAACAGTTCCACTCAAAGAGATAAAACTCAGTCTCTGTTCAAATGACCCACAGACTATCCCTCTATCACCAGCACCTTGGGTGGGTCTGGATGCTCTTTGTCTCTCCACTGGAAAAGAATGTATCACAGGTAAGACCTTCAACGTTCTTTTTCCCAGTGGGGAGGACTGCAGAGCATCCATTTGCTTGGGATGTACAAAAGCAACAACCCTGCGGGTGGGCCTGGCGGTGGCTTAATCCATCAGGGACTGACAACATGCTGCAGGGCTCTTCCACCAAAACGTTGCTATGGCAGACTGCAACCTGTCCAGACTATAGTGTCTGATGAAAGTTGATGAAGACTTCCAGGAGATTGCCCTGCAAATTTCCTCTAAGGAGGAGTCTTTATTCCAGGCCACCATTGTTGCCACACTTCTAGTGGAACGTGCCACCAAATGCCTTCTGGCACTGGAATGCCAGGGACTTGTAGCATGCCGCAATACATGCTCAGATCCAACGCCCTAGCGTTGAGAATCTCCAGAATCCCATAATGCAAGAGTGGGCAGCTTACAGCTCTCCTGGTGGAGAAGCAAAGGCTTCTGGTGGAGCAGACATGGAAGGATGCTCGGTACCTGTTTGTGGTGAAAGCAGAAATGCAGGCCCCCTTTCTATGCTAATACAGTAGCACCTCAGCATCCATGGGGGATTGGTTCCAGGGGTCCCCGTGGATGGTGAAATCTATGGATAATAGCGAACGCCCTGGAGAGGGAGGGAGGCTCGTGGCCCAGGCATCCTCCACCACCGCCGCCACCACCACCACCCTTGCCACTGTTGCGGCCTCCCAGACCTTCTCCACTGCTGCACACCCCGCTGCCGCCATCACCACTGATGCCGCCCTGCCTCCTCTTCCTTTTCCTCCTCCACCATCACCATCACTGCTGCCCTGCCTCCTCCTCCACCATCACCATCACTGCTGCCCTGCCTCCTCCTCCACCATCACCCACACTGTTGCCTGTCCGTCACCACTGTCATCCCCCCCGCCATCTGGCCTCCTTCTCTGCTGCCATCACCCTCACTGCTGCCCAGCCGTCGCCACTGCCGCTGCTGCCGCCGCCCAACCTCACTGCTGCCTGGCCTTTTCCTCCTCCTCTGCTGTGCCACTGTCATCACCCCTGTTGCCGTCAAGGCCTCCCAGGCTTCTGCCATCTCTGCCTCCATGTGCCCCATAACCACCATCAGGTTGCTGCAGCCTCCTGACATCCCTTTCCTCCCTGTCCACCCTGCCCACCCTGAGTGTTATTGTCTTTCAAATTTAAAATTTGACAGCGATATTTTCCGGCTGAGGACCTTGTCATGGACTCAGATGGACATTGCCTCTGAAAGTCTGAAAGGACTTGTCCTTTTAAAAAAAATATGTAATTAAAAAAATCTCCTTCCTAACCAGAATGAGTATATTTCTAAAAATATATCCGGATGGCTTGGTGAACATCCAAAGTGTGCCATATCACATTCAGGTGGAGCAGGCAATTGGCCTATGGTCAAGATACCAATGAGGAGACACGATATCTCTTCTTTTGCCCCCAAGGTGGTTGTTTTTTTTTTTTAAAGGATCTTTTGTATTTGATCCCATTCTCAATCCTTGAGATATGTTTTTGCTCATATCTGGGAATCAGTCTTTCCTCTTCTTGTTCTTCTTCCCAGCAGGTAACCAGTGTGAAAAAAACGAATGTGCCAACCCTGGGGATTCCTTTAGGCATAAAATGGAGTCTGCCAAGCACCAGCAAATCCATACAGAAGAGAAAGGTTATGCAGGAGAAAAGCTCTGCAGATGCACCATATGTGAGAAACATTTTGTCCAAAAGATGGCACTTATGCTTCACAAGAGAGTCCACCCTGAGAAGGAATTCTTTACAAGCGAACTCTCTCTGAAAGGTGTGGATTGCAAATTGGATCGTGAGGACTACCAGAGAATCCAGATTGGAGAGAAACCATACAAATGCCAGGAGTGTGGGAAATGTTTTTCTCACAATTCACACCTTGTGCTGCATGAGAGAGTCCACACAGGAGAGAAGCCATACACATGCCAGCACTGTGGGAGATGTTTTTCTCACAATTCACACCTTGTTCTACATGAGAGAGTCCACACAGGAGAGAAACCATACAAATGCAAGGAGTGTGAGAAATGTTTTGTTTCTAGTTCGGATCTTGTGAGGCACAAGAGAGTCCACACTGGAGAGAAACCATACAAATGCCAGGAGTGTGGGAAATGTTTTGTTTGCAGGTCAGGTCTTGTGAGGCATCTGAGAGTCCACAGAGGAGAGAAACCATATAAATGCCAGGAGTGTGAGAAATGTTTTGTTTCCAGGTCAGATCTTGTGAGGCACCTGAGAGTCCACACAGGAGAGAAACCATACAAATGCCAAGAGTGTGGAAAATATTTCGCTTCCAAGTCAGAAGTTGTGAAGCACCTGAGAGTCCACACAGGAGAGAAGCCATACAAATGCTTGGAGTGTGGAAAATGTTTTGCTTCCAAGTCAGAACTTGTGAAGCACTTGAGAATCCACACAGGAGAGAGGCCATACCAATGCCAAGAATGTGGAAAATGTTTTACTTCCAAGTCAAAAGTTGTGAGGCATCAGAAAATCCACACAGGAGAGAAACCGTACAAATTCCAAGAGTGTGGGAAAAATTTTGCTGCCAAATCAGAACTTGTAAACCACCAGAATGTGCACACAGGGGACAGTCCATACAAATGCCAGGAGTGTGGAAACTGTTTTTTTGTCCAAGTCAGACCTTTGGAAAAACCAGATGGTCTTCATGGGAGAGAAGTGATACAAATGCCAGGAGTGTAAAAAAAAAAAAAAAGAAGAAGTTATACTTAATTTTCCCCCCTGGTCCATGAGATGGTCCAGAAACCATACAAATGCCAGTCATGAGGGGGGCAGGGGAAATATTCAGGATCCATACTTTCCACCAGAGAGTCCATACAGGAGTGAATGTTAAAAAGCAGACTGTGAGGGAGATAGTTTATTTTCTAGTCAGACCACATCATGTACAAGTGTCCACACAGGAATCACAAAATTATAGATTTGGCATAGACCTCAAAGATGATCTTGTCCTACCGCTACCAGTGCAGGAATATGTAGCCAAGGCATCCCTGAGAGGTGGCCATTTAACCTCCAGCAAGGTTCCAAGGCAGTTTGTTCTGTATTAGGTTCATCCTAACATTTTGTTGGAATCTCTTTTCCTGTTACCTGAATCCAGTGGTTCAGATCCTGTCCTTTATAGCAGCAGAAAAGAAGCTTGCTCCATCTTCCAGAGGACAACCCTTCAGATATTTAATCATGGTTATTATATTACCTCTCGATCCTCTCTTTCCCAGGTTAAATATGCTCAGCTACCTCAACCATTTCTCAGAGGGCTTGATTTCCACAACTATTACTGTCTTGGTTGAACTCCTTTGTAGCTTGTCCTTTCTAGCTTGTCCATATCCTTCCTAAACTGTGGTCCTGAGAACTGGATGTAGTTCTCCAGGTAAGATCTTGCGAAAGTGGAACAGATTGGAACTATTACTCTCCTTGATTCAGACACAATACTGTACATCTATTGATGCAGCACAGAATTAAATTGGGTTTATTTACACACACACACATACGCGCGCACACACAGGCTAGAGAGAGAGAGAGAGAGAGACAGCCTATGTAATTGTGTGTGTGTGTGTGTGTGTGTAGTTGTTTTAGCTTGCGTTGTACAAAGACATCCAGATCCAGTTCTGGGCACCACAATTCAGGAAGAATATTGAGAAGCTGGAACGTGTCCAAGGAGGGTGACCAGGATGGTGGGAGGTCTGGAAGCCATGCCCTATGAGGAGCAGCTTAGGGAGCTTGGTGTGTTTAGCCTGGAGAAGAGACGGTTGAGTGGTGACATGATAGCCATGTTTAAATATTTGAAAGGATGTCATACTGAGGATGGGGCAAGCTTGTTTTCTGCTGCTCCAGAGACTAGGAAATGGAGCAATGGGTTCAAACTACATGAAAAGAGATTCCACCTAAACATTAGGAAGAACTTCCTGGTAGTAAGAGCTGTTCAGAAGTGGAATACACTGCCTTGGAGTGTGGTGGAATCTCCTTTGGAGGTTTTTAAACAGGCTGGATGGCCACCTGTTGGGAATGATTTGATTGTGTATTCCTGTATGGCAGGGGGTTGGCCTGGATGGCCCTTGTGGTCTCTTCCAGCTCTATGATTCTATGGTTCTAGATCCTTTTGACATGTAATATTATCAAGTCAGGTGTCAACTATCACATATTTGTGCATCTAATTTTTCTAACTAAATGTAGTACTTCACAAGCATCCTGTTAACATTCATTTTGTTAGCACTGGCTAAGTTCTCGTATCTGTAAAGGCCATCTGGAATTGTGATCTTGTCCTCTGAGAAGTTGGCTACCTCTCACTGTTCAGTGTTGCTTTCAGATTTAATGAGAATCCTCTCTGTTCCTTCACTGAAGTTATTTGTAAAGATGTTGAACAACACTGGACCCAGGGCAAAACCTGATTTATCACTTCTTCCCAGGTGGGGAGGAACCATTGATGAGAACTCATGGGAGATCTTGTCGGAAGCTGTTATTGAAAAAAGATTGCTGTATATCTACAACATTCTACTGTACATAGTTTATAACTCTGTAAAAGAGAGAGAGAGAGGGAGAAGTAAGGTTAGTGTGGGATCAACTGTTTTTGAGAAATCCATTTTGGCCCTTAGCCATTACAGCATTCTTTTTAAGTGATCACAGGTCAAGTGTTTAATGATCTGGGCTGCTGACACACTGCAAAAATAATGCAGTTTGATGCTGCTTTAACTGCCATGGCTCCATCCTATGGAATTCTGGGATTTGTTTTATGAGTTATTTAACCTCTGTCAGAGAGCTCTGGTGCCACAACAAAC
Source organism: Gambelia wislizenii (assembly GCA_030847615.1). NCBI lineage: Eukaryota > Metazoa > Chordata > Lepidosauria > Squamata > Crotaphytidae > Gambelia > Gambelia wislizenii. The sequence continues at coordinate 27,136,957 of JAUMIR010000002.1, forward strand.
TACAAATCCCAGGATTCCATAGAATGGAGCCATGATAGTTAAAGCACTATCAAACTGCATCAGTTCTGCAGTGTGTCAGGAGCCCTGTTCTATAACACTTCTTGGTATGGGCATCGGGCTGACAGTTTGGCAATTGCTTGGTCCTCTGGTTTTTTTCTTCTCCCATCTGCAGGGATCTTACCTATTCACTGAGAATTCTCAAAGATTACATTTGCAAATTCCATTATTAGCCTTGGAGGTGGCTCATTTGACCCCAGAGATTTGAGTTCACAGAAAGTAGCTAAGTATAATATTTCATTACCACACCTTTACCCATTTTGGTCTGCAGCTTCCTCCTTGCATCGTTTATTCTTATTACACACACACACACACACACACACACACCAAGTTGAGTACTCTTTTCCTTTCTGGAAAAGACAGATGCAAAGCAGGTGTGGACCAGTTCTTTCCCCAGTCAGGTCTGCCTTTTATTGTATTTGACTAAAAACCATTACAAGCCACATAAGGAAATATATTTTACAGTAATAAAATACAGTAAATGCAAAAGTCAGGTTACCAGGTCCCCTGCACAGTCCTCTGCAGCAGCATTCAGTGATTGTGTAGATACTCTAGGAAGCTTCAACAAACAAAGTGTTTTTTCCTCATTTTTCTGAAAGTAGTGCATTTTTACTTTGTTTTATAATATCTGGGATGTGAAGTCGAAGGCTTTCACAGCCGGCATCCATAGATTTTCCTTGGTTTTTTTCCGGGCTGTGAGGCTGTGTTCTGGAAGAGTTTATTTTTGATGTTTCACCTGCATCTGTGGCTGTCATCTTCAGAGAACAGTTGTATAGGAGTGTATGTGGAGTTTATATGCTGTGAACCCCTGTTGGGGAGTATAGTAAATTTGTGTAACTGAATGGTTAGTTTCTGGGTATAGAAATGCAAGGCTGATTAGTGTCTGTATGGGTAGTAGTTGGTTGATGGGCCATTATCTGCTGGAACACCCCCTGTCCCTGGGTGGAAACTCAAAAGTGTTGAGTTTTGATTCTATTGTTCTTCAAAACTGGGAGCCAGGTTTTGTTTACTTTTAAGATTTCTTTCCTATTGAAGTTGTCCAGGTGTTTGTGGATTTCTATAGCTTTTCTGTGCATTCTGACATGATAGTTGTTGGCCTGGTCCAGAATTTCTGTTTTTAAATAGCATTTGGTGTCCAGGCTGGTTTATAACATGTTCTGTACTGCTGATTTTTCTGTCTGGCCCAGTCTGCAGTGTCTCTCATGTTCCTTGATTCGTGTTTGAAATCCACAAACACCTGGACAATTTCAACAGGAAAGAAGAAACCCTAAAAGTAAACAAAATCTGGCTCCTAGTTTTGAAGAACAATCAAATTAAAACTCAACACTTACAAAGGAATTCCACCCAGGGACAGGAGGATCCCCAGCAGATAATGGCCCATCAACCTACCATTAGCCAAACAGACACTAATGAGCCTTGCATTTCTATACCCAGAAACTAACCATTCAATTACACAAAAAATTTATATACTCCCCAACAGGGGTTCACAGCATATATACTCCACATACACTCCTACCCAACCATTTTCTGAACATGCCAGCCACAGATGCAGGCGAAATGTCAGAAATAAACGCTTCCAGAACACAGCCTCACAACCTGGAAAAAAAACCCAAGGAAAATCTAATATCTGGGATGTTCCTTGTATTTAGTACAGCTATTGCTGCAGGCTGAGTGCTGAATTGGGGTTCTGTTTTGCCAAATTTCAGCCCCGAATGCTGAATAGCAATGTAATAAGATTGTTTGTGAAGTATAAAACAGGACTGTTTGCGTAATGCCAAAGGCATAGGCCCTGATCTGTTCCAGGTAGGAAGGCAACCCCACTGTAAACAAACTGATAAAGGGAGAAATAGCCTGAAAGAGAACATGAACAAATGATTGACTTGTACTGAACCCAACTACAGTAGGACCCCTGTATCCACTGATTCATTATTCACTGATTCAATTATCCACAGGACATAAAACAGCACATTTACCATAGAGTCTTCTTAGAAAATGTGACCTCTCTAGCCATTTTCTAGGTCCTCCAAGCAACTCTGGTATTTTAAACTGGAAATCCCATTATTTTCAATGGAGTTTGCTATTATCCACGATTTTCAGTATCCATGGAACACCCACCCCAGAACCAGTGGTGGGTTACTAGTGTCAGATAGCTAATGTAATCAGTTGGAAGGCAGCCAGAAACTACTGGCTCCATAGAAATCAATCAATAAAGACCCACTGAAATAAATGAGCTTTGCAGGCGGCCTCCCCACCTTTCTCTAAAACCTAGCCGGGAAAATGAAGGAGTTTTTTGGGAAGAAGCTGGAGGAACCCTAAATTTGCTTTTTTGGTGGGAAGGAAGGTGGGGGGAAGGGCCCCCCTTTGGGTGTCAGGAGGGGGCTCATGGAGGGAGGGAGCCTTGGTTGAGGGAAGAAAGGAAGGAAGCCCATCTTCTGTCCTCTCCATGGCATCAGGATACTGGGGAGGGGTTCAAAGGGGAGACTGTCCTTGCTTGCCGTGTGTGTGTTTTGTGTGTGGGGGGGTCTTTGGCTCTGGTCACGGCTTTGGGGGTCTTCATGAGGCATGTGGAGGGGTGGGGGACTATTATGGGAATGGGGTTGGACTAGATGGCCCTTGGGGTCCCTTCCAGCTGTGTGATTCTATGGAATACACTGCCTCAGAGTGTGGGGAGTCTCCTTCGTTGGAGGTGTTTAAACAGAGCCTGGATGGCCATCCATTGTTGGGCTGTGCTTGGATCGTGTCTTCCTGCAGAGCAGAATGGGGTTGGACTAGATGGCCCTTGGGGTCCCTTCCAGCTCTGTGATTCTATGGAATACACTATTGAAAATGATATGTCACAGACTAAATATCAATAAGATCTGTGATCTGATTGGATGAGGATTATTGTTCTTATACACAATTTAACATTGATTATATAAGCAGAGGATACTAGAGATCTGTCTCTGATTGGACGGATAGAGACTGGGAATGCTATAAAACCAGGAGACACAGAATCCAGGCTAACCAAGTGTTAACATGTATCAGCATAGCTATATATGACAGCTTTGTTGTTCCTAGCTGATAAAAAGCTAGCAAGATACAGGCTATAATGATAATATATTTCCTATCTGGATAGTTTCTTCTTTGTTTTTGTTAACTGCTGTCAAGTCAACTTCAACTTATGGTAACCCCATGAATGAGAGAACTCTTAAGTCACCCTATTATCAACAGCACTGCTCAGGTCTTACTGATTCAGAGCCATGGCTTCCTTGGATTGAATCCATCCATAATGCAGTCTTTTCCTACTGCTTTCTTCCTTGCCAAGCATTATTGCCTTTTCTAGTGAGTCATGTCTTCTCATGATACATCTGAAGTCCAACAGTCTCAGTTTAGTCATTGTGGTGTCTAGGGAGAATTCAGGCTTGATTTGCTCTAGGACCCGTTTCTTTGGGAAATACAATGGCACGGACAATCCTAACTTTAGTATTCAATTATATATCTTTACACTTCAGGATCTTGTATTGTTCCTTCATTGCTGCCCTTACGAGTCCCTAGTTTCCTTATTTCTTGTCTGCCGTCTCTGTTCTGATTAATAACTGCACCAAGGTAATCATTCCAAGTCTTTGCTATTTTCTGCTAGTAATATGGTGTCATCTGCATATCTTAAATCATTGATGTTCCTTCCTCCAATTTTCATAGAATCATAGAATTGGAAGAGATCACAATGGCCATGCAAGAATACCCAATCAAAGCACTCCCGACAGATGGCCATCCAGCCTCTGTTTTAAAACCTTTTAAAACCTGTTTTAAAACCTTCAAAGTAGGAGACTCCACCACACTCTGAGGCAGTGTATTCTACTGTCAAACAGCTCTTACCTTCAGGAAGTTCTTCCTAATGTTTAGGTGGATTTTTCTTTTCTTTTGTCAACTCCTTTCCTCCATGTCTAATCCTGCTTTACATATGATATGTTCAATGTACAAGTTAAACAGATAAAGTGATAAAATGCAGTCTTGCCATATCCCCTTGCCAATTGGAAACCATTCTGTTTCTCTGTACTGTGTCCTGATGGTTGCCTCATGTCCTGAGTACAGGTAACATATCAGGACAATCAAATGTTATGGCACATCCATTTGTTTAAGAGCAATCCATAGTTTTCAATGATCTACACAGGCTTTGCAACAATCTATAAAGTACAGGCTGACTCTCTTCTGAAATTCTTTGGTATGCTCCATTACCAAAGGTATGCTTGCATTATGATCCCTAGTGCCTCTTCCTTTCCTGAACCCAGCTTGGACAGCTGACATTTCTCACTCCATGTATGGTAAAAATCTTCATTGCAGAATTTTGACCATCACTTTGCTTGTGGGAGATTAATGCAATGGTCCTGTGGTTAGAGCAATCCCTGGCATCCCCTTTCTTGGTGATGGGAATGTATATTGAGTGTTTCCAGTCTGTGAGCAGTTATTTTGTTTTCCATATTTGCTGACAGATTTTAGAACTAGAGTAGATACTGTCTCTGTAGCTTGAAGCAGCTGTATTGGTATGCCATCTGTTCCTCGTAATTTATTTCTCCCAAGTGCTCTGAGTGCAGCTTCCAGAGTTTGTTCCTGTGAACAAGTTGCTGAACAGTTGCATTCAGGTTCTGACCCTATTTCTGTCATGTTTTACTTTTGCTTCTCATCTGTCTTTAACTGCTTGAAGAGTTTCATCTGTCATCCACTGATGCTTCTTTTTCTTCTGACCTGGGGGTTTCATCTTCTGACACTCTCTCTTGTTTTATTTTGCATTGTCTCATCATAGTGTTTACATAGTAAAAGACATTCAAAAGGGGTTTACCATACCACTTTTTGTGCAGTGCTAACAAGTGTTAGCTATAGCTGTTGTCTCTGAGAGATCCTCCACCAGTATCACCCCCTCGCTATAGCTGCCACCTAGTAGTTGTTTTGCACATTTCATCTGGATAGATAGATGCCCATAGATGTAATGGATGCTGCAATAACGAGGTTGAAGTGATCACAAAAAATGATTATCTTCCCTGGCTGCCTGTGTTTCCTCCACAGATGGTATAAGACAGTGATTCTTAACCTGTGGTCCACGGACCCCTAGGAGGCCACAGTGTCCTCCCAGGGGGTCTGTGAATGCTTTTGAAGACTGCTTGGCCCACCTCCTTCCCACAGTGGAGCAGTCACCTGAAAGGAGCCATGGCAAAGGCTGGCTGGCTGCCTTTCAGTCCACTCCAGCCACAAACTTGCAGGAAGAAGCAGGAGAAAAGTCCAGTGCTTCTGAGGGAAAGTTTAATGGATGGTCGTCATCATCATTATATTATTATTATTATTATTATTATTATTATTATTATTATATCTCGAGTTAAGTCTTGGGGGGGTCTGTGGCAACAAAAGCTATTTAAAGGGGGTCCCTGGTAAAGAAAGGGTTAGGAGCCACTGGTATATGAGTTAGAACACCCTAATATTGTATAAGAAGCATGATGCCTTACCTGCAGTGTAATGTAACTGATAATTAATGTGTCTAGACAATGAAAAGTTCCTTCGTGAGAGCAGGGTATATTATCAAGATTGGATTTGAATGAACTCCTATAAATCACTGAAATCATTGTCAGTCTTAAACATTTTTTTTAAATAAGTCAGTTTGATCCATGAAGGGAGGAAAATAAGTTCCAACCATGTCTAATTAGCCTTTGACATATTAAAAAGTTTCTATAAATATCATTAACCAGCAAGGGGCAGGAATTGAGACAAGTATGGCTATACCTTCAGATATTCTAGCACTGATATTCCAGTAGAATATTTGAAAGAGAAAATTATGGTAATAAATCAATCTTACTGGCATCATCTTGTATAGCAGTAATAATTGTAAAGAACCACAAAAGTTAAATCGTGAGTGTTTAATAGATACATGCTTGTTTTTATATAAGTGTGTTTCTTTAAAAAAACACAATATCTGCATTAGGGTTTTTAAGTTATTGCAAGTCTTTGTTTTTCTGTCTGTACTGAGACCATTTACATTATAAGACACCATGTTGGTAACATTATGAACCATGTTTATGAGTTATTTATTGCTGAAATCAATATTCAGGTGCTATGCAACAGTCCTGTTGACACGCTCTTGTTACCTGAATTACGTGTGTGTGTGTGTGGAACCCCATGCGTGTTCAGATATTAATATGGGAGATTTTAATTAGCTCAATATGATAGCGATAGGCAGGGTAAAATGTGGGACTTTTTGACTATGTATACTAGTATTAACTGACGAGAGTCATTGCCAGGAAATAAAATTATTATTTTTTTAAATAATCTTGAGAACACACACACTCAGGCTTCAAGTAATCACACAAGGCTATTGAAGAGAGCAGGAAGTATTGGGACTGAGGAGTAGAGTTCAGGGTGATGGGCTATACTACACCTATCCAATGAGCAGAGATTCATGTAGTAGAAGGTACTCAGAATGCAGCTCTGAGGGTTGTGCAGCAAACCAGCAGAATAATAGGTGGGAGAAACTGCGAACCTAGTGACACAGACTGACTAAAGTGTTGAGAAGAAGGAAGCTGTGCACCCTTTGATTGTGTTCTGGAGTGATATTTATACTTGATATCTGCCCTGAGGGGGTGTTATGAGTGGAATACAAGGGAGTTTCCCATAGTTAGACAATGGAAGCTCCGGTTGGGCTAACAGTCACTAATGCCTGAGATGTTAAAACTGATAGGCATCAAGCAACCTTCTGTTGCTTAAGGGCAGGTGTGAAGGGAAACCAGTTTTGCAAGACAAAGTGTATCCGGTCACTTTGATTGAATTAGTGAATGGCTCACTTCTGTGTAGGTCCAGGAGAATGAGCACATCTCCACCCTAAATACCAGGGTGGTCCCCATAATCACTACCTGGGTGTTTCTTTTAGGAATTTGGGATGGCCTCTTCCTTAAGTTTTCTGAGCACACCTTGAGTCCTTGCATTTAGGAGGCCCTGGTCTACTGCCAGCCATGTGGAAGGCCAATAAATAAGCCAATTTATGAAATACAGCCAACTGATTAATGATTGGAAGGGTGGGGGTATCAGGGCAGGTAACACTCCCATTGAGAAAAGAACAGAGGAGCTAATCTAAACTGTAACATTTTAATTAAGAACTTTGAGAAGTTCAATCACTTAAAACATTCTAAAAGTCCCCTAACAAGCTGAGAAACGGTGTTCTCTGCACAAGATCCTTCGGTGAGGATAAGAGAGGAGGATTGTAACAAAATACCATTCCACAATTAATCGATCCACATTTACTAAGAGGCCAAATTATTGAAGCAACAATCAACATTATAAAAGAAGACTGAACCCAACACACGTTAGCATTCCAAGTACAAGAAAACAAGCATTTCCTTGTTTTAATTGTTCTTTTGGTACAATGGGGGGGGGGCGGGAACAATAGGAAGAAAAAATGGCATGAATGGTGCTAATAAATCATTCTCACCAGCACCGTCTTTTGTATTAACAATAATTCCCTCTCTCTCTCTGGCTTTTCTTCACAAACTAAGATTCAGGAAGGACATTTAAAAACCCACAAAAACGTGCCATTTTCAATTTATATTCCTTAGGAATTTGATTTCTTCATTTAGAATTGACCAATTCCCAATTTTGTTTCTGCTTTCTTTTTTTGCTCAGCTGTACCTTTCCTATCCTCTTGGGAGGGCTTAGTAGGTTTTGAGACCAATGCTGAATCTACAAGGCTAAATAATGCATCCTTACCTCAGTCTCAGTCCTGTTGAAACACACAATGTTGCTCTTGATCCAATGTGAAAACACTTGTTTTTAGCACCTGAGGGTTTGAGGTGATTTTTTTAAAAAAAACTCCATTGTTTTTTTAGGGGGGAGAATTTATTTATTTAAAAATGTAAGGGTTGATGTGCAAATTGGGATTGGGGTGGAGGTGGGGATAGGGGGACACTAGGTTGGTGGGAGGTCACCAAGGTCAATTGATCAATCCCACTACAGAAAGGTCACTCCCTTGTTTGTATCAATGTCTGGAACAAGCAGTTTTTTTTTTCTTTCAGGTTTGGTGTTTTGTATGCAAACTTTTGCATACATAGCATTGCACATATTCAGCATTACACCTCCCTCTGATCAACCAATTTTACTTTGCAGAATGGTGGGTGCCCTTTTGAGCCATGGGAAAAGAGGTATCTCATGGAGCAGGGAAGAGACGAATTACCTGATCGCCATTTGGGGTGAACAAACCAACACATAACTCCATGCATCTGAGGACGTAGGTCACTCCTCACTGCTGCAAAAAGAGTTAAATTTTACTGTCCATTGTCTCAGCCCCATATGGTCAAGAAGTAGGAGTGGCCTCTGCCTGCATGAGATCCCTCACCTGAGCAATACAAGAAACATCTTGAGACAAAATGTAGGCCTGTGACTCTAACATCATCACTTTTCTTTCTTTATTTTAAAACATATTTTGCCTGTTGAAGAAGCCAGTAGAACTTTGAAAGCTTGCATCATGTGTTTTGCATTTTGGCTAGCCGATAAAGGTATCATTTTTTTGTGGATTCTGGAGTTTATATGCTGACCTTTATGCGTCAGCCCTTTCTGAAACAGCAGAAGTTCTGCAGGTGATGTTCCCTCCCATCCGCTTCTCTGAATTATGGTAGAGATGAGTTAAACTACTTTGAATCCCATCTTGAGAGAAAGGTGGGATATAAATCAATCAATCAATCAAACAAATAAATAAATGATGGCTCCATGTTTACAGTGTCTAATGCCACTGTTAGCAGTAGGGAGAGAACTGATAAAGGTATCTGCTATCTTTGGCCAAAAAGATTCCTTACCCTTGGCCAGGCACACAATCAGTGCCAGGAACAAGCAAAGAACAACTTTATCAGTGGAAGCAAAGAATGTATAGACCTACTCACAAGGGTTCAGATTGTCATAGACACAGGAGTTAAAGGAGGAAGGTTCTCATGATCTCATGCAGTAAAAGTATCTGACTATAGATGGCACAAACAGGTAATTAATTATTTGCTTCACCCCTGCTAATTCATGTTGGATAAATGTTCCAGAAAGGGATACATTTTATGCTGGGCATAGCAGCTCCTAGCAGTTTCATGGCTGGTACGGAACCTCTGATTGTACTGCACTCTCAAGGTTGCTTTAATTTATTATTGCTTTGGCATGTATCAGCAATCATGGCTGCTCTCTGGTTTTGCTTAACTCTGACAGTCATTTAGAGAACACAATAAGTGATCCTGATCTACCTACTGTCAAACGAATTACAGTAGCACCCCGCCATCTGCTGATTTGCCATCCGCTGATTCAATTATTGGCAGATGGTGACAGCAGGGGTGGGGGTAGACGGGGAGGGAGGGGATGTTAGGAGGACACAGCAATCTGATGGCGATTGCGGGGTACACGGAAGTGGAGGTGGCGTAGGCCTGGGAGGCCTTGATGGCAGTAGGGGTGATGACGGTGGTGCAGTGGAGGAGGAGGCCAGGCAGCAGTGAGGGCAGGCAGCGGCGGTGGAGGAGGAGGCTGGGCAGCAGTGAGGGTGATGGCGGCAGGGGAGAAGGAGGCCAGGAGGTGCGGGGGGTGATGACAGTGGCGGCAGCAGCAGAGGAATAGGATGGGCAGCAGCAGGGGTGATGGCAGAGGAGAAGGAGGAGGCTAGGCGGCAGTGGTGGTGATGGTGGCAGTGGGGTGTGCAGTGGAAAAGGCCTGGGAGGCCGCGACAGCAGCAGGGGTGGTGGCGGAGGATTCCTGGTCCACGAGCCTCCCTTCCTCCTCCAGGGCGTTCGCTATTATCTGCAGATTTCACCATCCACGGGGACCCCTGGAACCAATCCCCCGCAGATGGCAGGGTGCTACTGTACTAACATAGAAAGGGAGCCTGCATTTCTGCTTTCACCACAAACAGGTATCCAGCGTCCTTCCGTGTCTTTGCTCCACCAGAAGCCTTTGCCAGGGCTTCTGGCTGGCGAAAGGGATCAGGAGCCAGAATGTGGCCTCCAGAGATGCCAAAAAGCAGGAATGGGCAAAAGATAGATAGCGGGGGTGTTTTTTGTCTGAGCAGTTGCAATCCTACTCCTTTTGACTGCAGATGCTCTTCATGGAAGATTAATCTCCTTGGCAGATCCTGCCTTGAACCAGCTTCCCCAACCAGCTTTGATCCATAAGTAAAGGCACATGAACTCCCCACCACTCTTTCTTGTTTTCAGAGAGCAGACTGGCAGTGTGTGTGCATGTGTGTGTGAGTGTACAGTATTTTTTTTCTGGCCAGGAAACTTGCTTGGCTTGCAATCACATGATAAGAACCTGAAAGCAAGGTTGCTTTAGGTCAGTGGTTTTTAACCTGTGGTCTGGGGACCCCCAGGGGTCTGCAATGTCCTCACAGGGGGACACAGGCTTGAAGGCCGCTTGGCCCACCTCCTCCCTGCAGTGGAGTGGCCATGTAGCAGAAGCCAAGGCAAAGACTGGCTGGCTGGCTTGGCCTGCGCATTGCCATTCAATCTGCTCCCACCACAAATTTGCAGGAAGAAGTAGGAGAGATGTCTTCCCTCCCCCTCCAGTGCCTCTGAGGGAAGGCTGTCTGCAACCTCCCAGAGGGCCTTTTTGGTAATCGCCCCCAAATTATGGAATGGCCTGCCAAATGAGATCTGTCAGATGACGAGCCTGAGTAGCTTTAAAAAACACTAAAGACGGATCTCTTTCGGCAGGCTTTTCCTGATTAGATCCCAGCCTCAGGAGCTCCTGGCCTCTCTTTTTTTGTTTGTTTTTAGTCTGCTGGCTATTATTTTTTAAATGTGATTTTAGATTAGTTGTTTTTAATTTATATTGGTTTACTATCTTTTTATGGGGGAGGGTGGAGGTGGGTGGTGTTTAGGGATTTTAATCTGTATTTGTATTTTAAATTTTGTAAGCCGCCCCGATTGTTTTCAACAGAGGGTTGGGGTATAAATAAATTTTATTATGATTATTATTAATGGATGGTGCAATTGAATTGTTATTGTTATTCTTAGGGTTTTAAAGCTTGAGTTAAGTCATAGGGGACCATGGCAACAAAAAATATTTAAAGGGAGTCCCTGGTGAAGAAAAGGTTAAGAGTCACTGCTCTAGGTTTAATTCTTTAAAAGGGGAGGGACAGGGGCATTTCTTTTTTTCCTTTTTTTTCTGGAGATCTGGGCTTGTACACTACAATGGAAAAAGAGAGAAAAACAGAGAGAGTCTCCTCCTGATCCATGCTCTCAGTGATCAGAGGGGATGGCTTGAGCTTCAGTCATGTGATGGGAAGTGAAATGGGGAAGATCCCAAATTCTGCAGAGGAAGGAAAATCCTGCCACCTTTAAAAGGGGGAGGAAGCCTGGGAAAACTCCACCTCTTCGTCTGCTCAAAACACGAATGCCCGGCTGGAAAAGGTGAAGGAGGGAATCAAGGCGGTGCTGGAGGGCGCTGGGAAAGATGCACAGGGGAGGATTTGCCAGGACCGGTTTAAGGAATTTGGGGGGGGGGCCTGCAATGCTTTATTTGGGGGGGGGGCATATGTTTATCTCAGGTCAATGTAACCTAACTCAACCTAAGCTATTCACAGTACAGGATATTCAGATTATTACTAATAATGTTTTTGCAGGAGGAGGACTACAGGGGTCCCCACAATGATGGGCCCCCCTGCGGATGCTGACGCTTCTGGTGCCTTAAACCAGCCCTGGGATTTGGTGGGAGATCTAGCAGAGGAACTAGATCGGGGAGCCCCTGAGCAGAGTTTGGGGGGGTTGTCTGCAGCTGAGAAGGAGGAGAAAGGATTCAAGAGGGAAATTGAGGTCGACCCCCAGGAGTTTCCTGGAGGAGGGGTCCCCTGGAGAGACTGGGCACCCCCCCTTTTCTAAACTGAATCATCCACACTACACAAATAATTCCGTTTGAAACTGGATTATTTGCCATGGCTCCTTTCCATGGAATCCTGGGATTTGTAGTTTGGCACTCTTTGGCAGAGAAGGCTATTGGCTTGGTTAAAACTACACATCCCAAGATTCAGTAGGAAGGCGCCATGGCAAACAATCCAGTTTCAAAAGGGGTTATTTGTGTAGTGTGGATGCACAGTCCTCTTTCTCTCAATGCTCTGGGATCAGTTTGTATTTTCTATGGGGCGAGATGAAGCAAGGTGGAAACTGGGGAGCAATGAGGGGAGAGGTCCTTTCCACAGTGTCAGGGTCTGGCTCGGTGTCACTCGGGGGGGACCCAGAGAGAGGCAGCCGGCAAGAAGTCTCTTCCCAAAAGCTGGGGTGGCCCAAGACTTTGGGCTGCCTGAGGTAGAGGTCAGGATGGCATCTCCCTCCACTTCCATGTGCTGGAGCTCATCAGGCGGGCAGGTGGCTCTTACCTTCAACACTGCTAGCAGGAGCTAGGGTTGCCAGAGTGAACACTGGAAAGGGCTCCTCAGCCTTTAGTGGTTGTATAGAAGATGGGATTTCAGCCGGTGTTGGCTTGTCACACAACCAGGTAACAAAGGAGGGTGGTGGAGTCTTCTTCTTTGGAGGCTTTTTTAAACATAGAAACATAGAGTTGGAAGAGACCACAAGGACCATCCAGTCCAACTCCCTGCCATGCAAGGAACACACAATCAAATCATTCCCAACAGATAGCCATCCAGCCTCTGTTTAAAAACCTCCAAAGAAGGAGACTCCACCACACTCCCGGGCAGTGTATTCCACTTCCAAACAGCTCTTACTGTCAGGAGGTTCTTCCTAATGTTTAGGTGGAATCTCTTTTCCTGTAGTTTGAACCCATTGCTTCGTGTTTTAGTTTGTGGAGCAGCAGAAGACAAGCTTGCTCCATCCTCAGTATGACATCCCTTCAAATATTTAAATGTGGCTATCATGTCCCCTCTCAACCTTCTCTTCCCCAGACTAAACATGCCCAGCTCCCTAAGCCACTCCTCACAGGGCATGGCTTCCAGACCCCTCACCATTTTGGTTGCCCTCCTCTGGACATGTTCCAGCTTCTCAATATCCTTCCTGAATTGTGGTGCCCAGAACTGGACACAGTACTCCAGGTGAGGTCTGTCCAGAGTGCTTTGTTTGTGTATTCTTGCAGGGCATGGGGTTGAACTAGATGGCCCTTGTTGTCCCTTCCAACTCTATGATTCTATGACTATGAAAGTGACACCTGCTGAAAATCCCTCTCCTACACAGCCATTAAACATTGAGGAGCTCTCGCCATTTTTCACCCTGGCACTGTCTTCCAGGGCCTCTGAGAGGAGCCAAGAATGGATGAGAGGACTTGTGGGACCCAAACAGAGCTCTGCCCTCCGAGGGAGTGGAATGGTGGAGGTGAGGGGTTCAGGACAAAAGGATGGAGGGATGCCACTGCCACTCCTCAAAAGCTGCTCCCTGAGGTGGTTGTCTCCCTCTGCCTAGTTGTAGGGTCTGCCTCACAAAGAGGATGAGGATCGTAGTGGATCTAGTAACAATTATGAAGATTTTGGAGGAGGGAAAAATGAACAGATAAGTGAAAGAGGGTGTTTTTGTATTTTAACACCTCCCCAGATATAGATTTACAGACTGGTTTTAATAGAAAGGAACTGAAGAAACCTGGCTCCTCTTATTACTATTATTATTACAGTATTATTATTATTTACATCTCACCTTGGGTCCCATTATAGAGACTCAAGCAGCTAACAGTGAGTTTAAAACAATACACAAACAGTATAAATATAAATATGAAATTTAAAAAGCGGATTAAAACATTGTATTGTATTAAAACATTACAAATATTAAAATACAATAAAACTATATACAGTACACCTTAAAAACCAAACTGCACAGCACATATGAGCCCAGCCCCTATCAGATTGTGACTGCCTGATGGCACAAGAACATTTTTTACTTGTTGCCGAAAGGAGAGCAGAGACGGGGCCATCCTGGCCTCCCTAGGGAGGGAGTACCAAAGTCTGGGAGCAGCCATCGAGAAGGCCCTCTCCCTCGTTCCCACCAAATGAACCTGAGAGGGTGTTGGGACAGGGAGAAGGGCCTTGCCAGATGATCTAAGAGCTCTAATGGGCTCATAAAGGGAGATAATGGTCCTTCAAATAACCTGGACCCAAGCCATATAGGGCTGTATAGGTCAAAACCAGGACTTTCAATTGTGCCTGGAAACAGACCGGCAGCCAATGGAGCTGTTGCAATGAGAGAGTTGTGTGCTCCCTGTAGCCAGCTCTGTCTGTCTGAAAGGAGGAGGATGTTCTCTGTATGCAAGGTTTGTTCGTTTCCAGTCAGGCAGCTTCTAGATGTGATAGCCAGAAAAAGAAGCTCCATCTACTGAGGTAGTGTTATCTCAGAAGATTAGAGAGAATATTAAAGTCAAGATTTCCATGGCATTGTACAGTTGTCCCTCCGTATCCACGGATTTGGTATCCACGTATTTAAGTATTCCCAGCTTTAAAATATTCTTAAAAAAATAATAATCCAAAAAGTAAACCTTGATATTGCCATCTTATATAAGGGACACCATTTTGCTATTTCCCTTTCTCCACCTTGCTAAATCAGAGATGCTGAAGAGCGCTCCTTTGCTTAAAAAAAAATGTTTTTTTGCTCTGCCACTCGAAAATAGTACACAATTGCTTCTATGAAAAGCGACAATGGCTGCTCTGGCCACTTTGTCACTGGCAAGCCTGCCCCTGCACATGTCCAACCAAAACATTTTGATTTCCGGGATGTGCCCCAATTTGAATTGGTTTTCAAACAGGCTAGAATGTGTATTTCTGCGTTTTTTTTTTTTAATTAGCAATAAACAACAAAGGCTATTATTGTGAAGTACATGCAGTTTTTGGCCCACTCCTTTCAAATATGATGGATGGCTGGGGGAGCTCATCTGGCCAAAAGCTATTCCCCTCACATTCCGAGAGGATTTTTTTCACCGTCTAGATAACACCTATGACTCTCAAGTAAATAAAGAGGCCTTGTTTTGTGGGTCTCAGATAAAAGAACTTCCCTGTCTAGCGTAAGTTTGGTCATTCACATTTCTATCCTTCAAGGAGGAAATATAGTGGCTAGCTGGAGTTTTCCACATTTGTTCTTGCCCATGTAATATAATGATTGTTGACACAATGTCTTGACTTTACAGAGTTTTGTAGCAAAGCCTGATGAGCAAAACCTTGGCCCTGGGCAAAAGAGGGAAGGAGGAAGAGTAACTACAGCATCCTCATTGGCAGCTTTGTTGGACACTGGTTCAAAAATGAATGAACCAGACTCAGCTGGCCCTGAAGCAGGAAGAGGCCTTGATGCCATGCATGCTGGGAGTAGTGGAGTATTCTGGGGGAATATGGTGCAGAGGTTCATGGGTGACAACTTTGCCAGTTCAGACATACAGTGTCAGCACTTCAGGCAGTTCTCCTACAAGGAGGTTGAAGGACCCCGAAACATTTGCAGCCAACTCCATGATCTCTGTCGTCAGTGGCTGAAGCCAGAGAAAAAGACCAAAAATCAAATGCTGGACTTGGTAGTCCTGGAACAGTTTCTGATCATCCTGCCCCCAGAGATGGCAAACTGGGTGAGGGAATGTGGAGTGGACACCTGTTCCCAGGCAGTGGCCCTGGCAGAAGGTTACATCTTGAGTAAGAAAGAAGAGAAGAAGCAAGAAGAGCAGCAGGTGAGAGCATTTCATCTGTAAGGCAGAAATGAGCAGGACATGGGCCCCTGTGCTCCATGTTTTCCAGTCCCTTTTGTCCCTACTGCTACCACTCCAATAGCCGCTGGGATATTTGTTGCATTTCTATTGAAATTTGATGTCCCCAGTATTGTCTTAGAGAATACCTGTTTGGAGGACTCCTTGTTTTGAAATAGAATCACAGTTTGATAAGTGTCTTGGAAATAAGATTTTGCTTTAAAATAAGATGCATCCACCTAGTCTGCATTGCTTTCAAAGGGAACCACAGATCTTGTAGCTGCCACCGAAGCAGAACCAGATTTTCTGGTACGGTGGCTTCAGTGACAGTGTGTGGCTCTGGCAGGTGTAGTTGTGGAATTTGTTCTTCTCACCCCTCCAAGTACCCTCGTCTCACCCTAAATTGTGAACCCCTCCATTTCTAGAGGAGGTTTTGGGTCAAAGGATGGATGGGTGGATGGATGGTTGGTTGAGTCTAACCCTACGGTGTCTACATCATCCCCCGCAGATGTACAACATTTTCTCTAATCCTTCTCCACACTGTATGTCTTGAATCCTCACAACTGTTTCAGGTGAAAAAGCTCTCTGTGAAAAATCAGTCTGATTTCCCTGCTGCAGGGAAGGCTTCATCAGACACCAGGCCGAGTCCTCAGCGAAGGGACACCAATTTACAAGGTGAGGATGATCTCTGGGAGGGTGATTCATAATTTTATTTACATCTCCCATCTTCTTCAGTGTGCTCAGACATTGTTGTGAGAACAATAATCCTGTAATGCATGCCAGACAGAGTGAGTGTAACTGGCTAAAGGCCATCCAATGAGTTTCCTGGTCAACAGGGACAAGAATGTGAGTGACGTTCCCAAGGCCCCGTTAAAGACCTTCACCATTACTACCTTGCTGTCTATATGCTTTAGTCAAATATTATTTCTATTGTGTTTCTGCTAAGGGTTTGGGGGATCGTAATCTCAGGGCTTGTCTAGTGGGCAATTTATCCTGTTTTAGAGCCGTGCAATCCAAACAACACAGGGCTCTTGTCTCAATTCACCTCAAGGCAGTCCTGATAATGTCGGAGGCAAAGCTGGGAAGTGTTGCTGTGGTAAACCCATTAAATATGTTTTAAATTAAAACCCAGGAAATTATGCGTGAAAACCCAGATGGGTTAGGCACAGGGACACAGGTTTGGGGGATTGTAGTCTCTGAGACAAGCATGAGCGACTTGCTTCCCACTGCCTTGATCTCTCACACAGGGGCTGGAACAACACTAGCAACAATTCCTCAGTTGCCTCTTCTTTCTTGCAATGGAGAAGAACCACAACAGGTAAGAAAAAGAATCACTGGGATCAGCCATGAAGGGATGAGTTTGGAGCCCTCTCTCTGCAATGCAGTCCCTGGTAAATATGGCTGAGAACAACGTTGCCATTCATTGTTTGAAAAAATAATAAAAACTGGGAATTTCCTAAATACTTTGGGTGGAAAGGTGTTAAGGATTTTAAAATGTCCTCCTGTGTTGGGCTTATTTAGAATATATGTTAATTTATCATTTTCTTGCATCTCTCTTAATTTTGTTAACCAATCATAAATTTGTGGTATTTCTTTGTTTTTCCAATTTTTTGCTACCATCAATCTTGTTGCCGTTATTACGTAAAGTAATGTTCTCTGATGACTTTGTTTAAAATTTTTCTCTAAGTCAGAGGTAATATTTAGTAGGTACAATTTAGGGCTCATGATAAATTGAATTCTATATAGAGGATGAAGAAGGTGTGAAGGTATGAGGAAGTGAAAGAAGGAAATAAGATGTGAAAAGGGAAAGGAAGGAAAAGATGAAAGAATAGGATGGAAGGTGAATAGGAAAAGGGTGGATGGGAAAAGGGAAATGATTGTGAGGATGGATTGTTAAAGATACCTGTTAATGATGGAAATTGGATATGTAGATGAAATAATAAGATATTAACATGAATGGAGATCGTGGATAATGTGAAAATATGTATGTAAGTTAAGATTATGAGAAGTCAAAATAAATAAAATAAAATAAAATGTGCTTCTGGAGTTGGCAAGTAGCACACATGACTAATAGGCAAAGAATAGGGGAGAGACAACAAAGCAGACTCTTTAATCCATCAAGGCCTGGGCAGTTGAGCACTTTGTCGACAGAAGTTTGAGTTTGAATCTCCTACTTGGACTAGGAAAAATCTCTCTCCTTGTTGCTTGTAGCAAAGCTAAGAGCCTTAGAAAGCACATGCTGGTCAGGCCAAAGGCCCATCTGGCTCAGCATCCTGATTCTCAGAGTAGCCAACCAGATGCCTCTTGGAAAATTACAAGCTGGTTATGATAGCCTTAGGCCTCTCCCACTGTGGTTTCCCAGCAACTGGCATTCAAAGGGATGTTCCTTCTGCTCCTGGAACTGGCATGGAGCACACAGACAAATTAGGCAAATAATTGTTAGGAAGGCTGTGAATCCCATCCACCACTTTAATGCTGGAATATAGGACCTTGTTACCCACGTTAACCTCCCTTTTTTGTTTTGTTTGTCAATCTCCTTAATGCATGGTGTAAGCAGGAAACTAATGTTTTCTATTTTTCACCCAGGATCCTGTGACCTTTGAGGAGGTGGCTGTGTCTTTCTCTGAGGAGGAGTGGGCCCTGCTGGATCCTGACCAGAAAGCCCTGCACAGGGAGGTCATGGAGGAGATGTGTGGGATCATGGCTTCTCTTGGTGAGGCTCTTTCTTTCTCTCGCTGATAATAGTATCTACAGGTCACCCCCCACCTCCATATCTGTGGGCCATACATTCCTGGACTTAATGGTTTATAAGTGAAACTGTGGATACTAACAAACCATATGAGAATAAAGGACTTCTGGTACAGAGTTGTGTTGGAGGACCTAACAATTCCTAGAGAGGATGCCACTCTAGGCATTTTCCAGTGCAACTCATAGTATGTGTCCCTATTTTTTTTCAGCCATGGATAACTGAAACCATGGATAATGGTTCCATGCATACAAGGAGTGACCTGAATTTTAAAAAGCAAGAATCATAAGAACAAGTACAGCAATGTATACCAAGCACTGGGAGATTTCTTAAGGCAGTCTGGCCAGTATGCCCTTCAACTTGGTCATCAACAAGGCATGATCAGAGTGGTAGTTCATCTCCACCAGGAGAGCTGTAAGCTCCCCACTCTTGCATTATGGGATTCTTAAGATTCTCATTCTGGTTAGGAAGGAGATTTTTAAAATTAAATATTTTTATTGAATTTTAAATTTGAAAGACAATAGCAGTCATCAAAGCGTGTGTGTGTGTATCAAAAGTGAAAGAAAAGAAGAAAATAAAAATAAATATAGAATTACATAAAACCAACAATATCATAGTACAACATAGTACACCCCCAGCAGCCAAGTGAACTTAAACTCCCCATTTATCTGTACTGCAGTTCCATCTTACATATTATACTATAGCCCTCTCTGTAAAATACTATCTTAGCATTTCTAATTCTCTGAGTTTCCCTGAAAGAATGAATAATTACCATTCAGATCCTAAGATTAATGTGTCTCCCCTTAGCATCTTAACATAATCCCTAACAGGTTTCCAGTTTTGTTAGGGAGGAGATTTTTATGCCGATACTACAGCAATGGGGGTGTTCTTTAAGAGGCTGCCTCAGAATAGATGAGAAGGATGGGCTTTCACAGCTGCTGGAGATGTTCTTGAGGCAACTGAAGTTCCTCCACTCTGCCTAAACTCAGCACCATCAGCATTGTTGATTTGTATGCCACTTTTCCATGGTAAGACCATGGTCAAAGCAGCTTACAGTAACACCAGAAAAAAAATTGTTCTGAGAATTTTTGAGAACAACGGAGAAATTGTTCAATCATGCCCTTTAAGGCTTCCTTTTATTTCCCACTCTTTTTACCACTTTGTTAATCTCTGGGCCCTTAGCAACTTTCCAGGAACAGGGATGCCCCAAAGTTTGGAATCTTGTTTAAGGCAGCAAAGACAGCCTCCCTGTGTCTCTGCTCAGCCTCATGTTTCCATCCCATCTGCACAAAAGAACAATCTCATTAAGGTTTATGGTAAGGACTCCAAACCTAGTGTAAGAGCTTCCTCTGCTCAAGAAACCAGTGCTTCTGACCTGGAAAAAAACCTCCATTCTGAACTACATTCCTCAGAATCCACCTCACAGCCAGTATGGCCACTTTCTACGGAGATCAATATAATAGATCACTCTACAAACCTCAGAAACGTAAACATTTGATTTCAATCAAAGTCACAATTTCATTCATTGTCTAATAATACTTACTCCTTGATTCTTGTAAATAGTAGAGCAACAAAATGATAAGGGTTGTTTTTTTATTCCAAGTTGTGGTGGAAACTTCCATGTAGCAACACTTAACAGGGTTTATTTCCCTTTACATGGAGGATACTCGAGGCTAATTCTGCACATGTAATTATCAGAAACGAAATCCCACCCATTTCCAAATCTAAAGTGGAATACTGTTGCGATGATGCATAGGATCTTACCTGTTCAAGCACAAAAATCACACCTTAGCTGGAATTGTGGCTCAAAGAGAGAAGGGAAATTCTGGAGAAATATTCTGGCATACTTTGTGATGAGGCAAGTCCTTCGCCACAAAAAGGAGAAAAAATTGCATAGGAACATGCCCATAGATTGAGTCACTCAGAGAAGAGGACAGGGCTATAGGTTGCCCACAAAAGACATGTTGCGCACCTCTGGCTTACTGGCTTTATGCAGTCAAACAGTTGCCTTCTTTACTGAGCACTATGCTGCAATAGAATCTAGGGCCCAATCCTAGCTTAGCGACACAGCTCCAGAGCAACCCCAAAGGCTCACACTTTCTTCCCAGAGCTGCTTTTATTTCTAGTTCTCTACCCTGACTCTCAAAGATGCCTCAGGAACCCAAAGAAGACATGAAAGGAACACTCTACCCAGCCAGGTTCTTGTGTTCAGACAGTGAAAATTGTTTCACTGATCTGTCGTGACTGATATTTGTGACTGTTCTAACTGAAATGAAACCCCTCTTGCATGTGAAACTAAACTGAAAACTGAGACTTTGGTCTTTAATATTTTTTTTAAATATCATGGACAATAAAACAATTTCCTTCTTTGGCAGTTTGGAGTCTCCTTCATTTTTAAACAGAGGTTTAAAACAGAGGCTGGTTTTTAAACAGAGGCTGGATGGCCATCTGTTGGGTATACTTTGTGTATTCCTGTATGGCAGGGGGTTGGACTAGATGGCCCTTGTGGTCTCTTCTAACTCTATGATCCTATTATTCTGTGAATCTTACCTGGAGCTTGAAGACCAATGAGGAGAGGTTGCTTTCCTGGAGATTGCTCTCCTTTCAGCATCTTGCACACTTGGTTCCTTTCTCATTCCCTGACATTCCTTTTTGTTCACATTTCAGAATCAATATTCAGTTCTTCCTGTCCTTCTTTCCAGCAGGTAACTGGAGAGGGAAAAATGCATGTGCCGAACATGAGAATTCTCTCAAGCAAAACGTGGAAGTTCCCAGACATGAGCAAGCCCACACAGAAGAAAAATGTTGTTCTGGAGAGAAGTTCTGGAAATGCACCAGCTGTGGGAGATGTTTTGCCCAAGAGATGGCACATGTGGGTCACAAGAGAATGCAACCTGGAAAGAAACACTTTGGCAGTGAACTCTCTGTGAAAGGTATTATTTGCAAATTCAACGATCAGAGCCATGAGAGAGTCCATAAAGCAGAGACCTCATACAAATGCCAGGAATGTGAACAATGTTTTTCACAGAATGCACACTTTTTGAGCCACCAGAAGGTCCATGCAGGAGAGAGACCATTGAAAAGCCAGGAGTGTGGAAAATGTTATGTTGAAAATACATACCTTCTCTTCCACCAAAAAATTCACACAGAAGAGAGACCATACAAGTGTCAGGAGTGTGGGAAAGGTTGTACTCGCAGGTCAGAACTTGTGATCCACCAGAGAATCCACACAGGAGAGAAACCATACAAATGCCAGGAATGTGGAAAATGTTTTGGTTCCAAGTCAGAAGTTGTGAAACACCAGAGAATCCACACAGGAGAGAGACCATACCAAAGTCAGGAGTATGGAAAATGTTATACCCCAAATTTAAACCTTCTCATCCATCAGAGTGTCCATACAGGAGGGAAACCATACCAGTGTCAGAAGTGTGGAAAATGTTACACCCAAAAGTCAAACCTTGTCATACACCAGAGAATCCATACTGGAGAAAAACCATACCAATGCCAGGAGTGTGGGAAAGGTTATACTCGCAAGTCAACCCTTGTGATCCACCAAAGAACTCACACAGGAGAGAGACCCTACCAATGTCAGGAATGTGGAAAATGTTGTACCCAAAATTCAGACCTTGTCATCCACCAGAGAGTCCACACAGGGGAAAAACCATACCAATGTCAGGAGTGTGGAAAACGCTACACCCAAAATTCACACCTTCTCATCCACCAGAGAATCCATACTGGAGAAAAACCATACAAATGCCAGGAGTGTGGAAAACGTTACACCCAAAATTCACATCTTCTCATCCACCAGAGAGTCCATACAGGAGAAAAACCATACCAATGCCAGGTATGTGGGAAAGGTTATACTCGCAGGTCAGGACTGGTGATCCACCAGAGAATTCACACAGGAGAGAGACCATACAAGTGCCAGGTTTGTGGGAAATGCTTTATTCGGAATTCAAATCTTCTGAGGCACCAGGCAATCCACACAGAAGAGAAAACATTAAAAAGCCAGCTGTGAGAAAAATGTTTTGCTTTTACATTGGAGCTTTCAACACATCAATCCACACAGAAATCACCAAATGATAAGTTTGTTTAGACCCCAAGGACAAGCTAGTTCTACCCCCTGTCAGTTCATTCATCTGCAGCTAAGGCATCCCTGTGCAGATGTTATCTAAGGCAATATGTTCCACTGTGGAGTAGCTCTTAAAATCAGAAAGTTCTTACTAACATTTTATATGAATCTCTTTTTCCTATGAGTTGAATCCACTGGGTTAGATGCTGTCCTCTGGAGAAACAGCAAATAAACTCATGCCATTTTTCACATGATAGGCCTTCAGGTATTTCAAAACATTTATCATATCACTTATTGTCTCTTCTCCAGGCTAACCGTAACCAACGCCCTCATTATTTTCTCAGAGAGATTGGTTTCTGGACCCTATTCTGTTTTGGCTGAGTTTCTTGGGTATTTTCTAGCTTGTCCACAGCCATCCTAAATTGTGGACCTAAAATCTGGACACAGTACTTGATCAGTTGAGATCTGACCAAAGCAGAATCAAGTGGAACGATTACATTCCTTGACCTAGACAGTATACATTTGTTGATGCAGCACAGAATTGCCTTGGATTTTTATTTACGTCTACATATTTTTGTACCTACTATCACACTAACTTGTTTAGCTTGTAGTCCACTAAGGCACCTTAATCCTTTTGACATGGATTCTCTCAAGCCAGATGTCAGCCATCACCAGTTCATCCAGAATTTTGTTAGCACTGGCCATGTTCTCCAATCAGTAAAAGGCATCTTAAATTGTGATCTTGTCCTCTGAAATATTGGCTACCTTTCTTAGTTCAATGTTGCCTTCAGATTTACTGAGTACAGTAGCACCCCCATAACTGGGGGGGATTGGTTCTGGGGGTCGCTGGATAATAGCGAACACCCTCCACCACCACCACCCCGCCACAGGAGCCATCTTGGGGAAAGAGGGCAGGCACAATCGCTCCTGCCCCCTCCCTTCCCCCTTCGACCCTGCCATGGCCCCACCGTGAACGGAGCAATCCCAGGGGACGTGGGGGAGGCACGGTTGCTCCTACCCCCTCCCTACCCCCGCCATCACCAACCGCAGATAATTGAATCCGCGGTTGGCGAATCAGCAGATATGGTGGTGCTATTGTATTCCCCTTATTCCTTCATTGAAGTTATGTATCATCATCATCAACAACAACAACAATAATAATAACTTTATTTTTGTACTCTGCCTTTTGCCTATTAGGCAATCAAGGTGGCTCACAACAATTGGATATAAAAACAAATCCATAACAACAGTAATAACTTAAAACAATTTACCCCCCTTAAAATTACATATAATAGTGGATATATTTAAAATAACTGGCAAATTCACCAGTGACATAAAATAACTACCCTAAAACTTTTAAACTATGGAATCAAAACATAAAAACATAAACATAAAAACATAAAAAGAAGGAGAAGCATCCATTAAAATGGTCTGTTCTATTCAGGGAAGGCCTGCTGGAAGAGATCTGTTTTGATGGCTTTTTTGAAATTCTCCAAGCTAGTTGCTTGACGGATCTTCTCCAGCAAGATATTGAACAATACTGGACTTAGGGCAAAGCGCATCTCTGCAGATGAGCAACTGGGGGCCAGCAGTTGCCCGACCCTCTATCTTTCTTCTTTTTGAAAACGGGGACATTTTCGAATTTCCTCTCTGCAGAGAACTTGTCTGTTTACCAGGAATTCTCAAAATATTACATCTGCAAATTCTTTTATTATCTTTGGAGGCATGAGAATTGAGTTCACTGAAAGCAGTTAAATAACTCATTACCATTTCTTTACCCATTTGGGTCTGCAGCTTCCTCACTGCATCATTTATTGTTTCCCCCAAGCTGAGCGCTTTTTTCCTATTGGGAAAAGACAGATGCAATGTACGGGCAGACCAGTTCTTTCCTCAGTCACACTGACCTTTTATTGTATTTGACTAAAAGCCATTACAAGCCTAATAAGGAAATATATTTTACAGTAATAAATGAAATAGATGCAAATGTCAGGCTAGTGAGTCTCCTGCACAGTCCAGTGCAACAGCATTCAGAGTGTTTGCATGAATACTCTTGGACGCATCCTGTGGGGGACCAAGGTAAAACCATGTCTTTTTGCTAACTGGAAAAACCCATTGGCAAAAAGATGTCGTTTTAGCTCTGTCCCCCACTGGAATGAAAGAACGTTCCTGCTCCCTTGCTGTTTTTCTTCAGAGCATGGTAAGGCCCTTAGATGACGGAATAGAAAGCATGCTTATCAAATTTACAGATGACACTAAATTAAGGATGGAGGGTAGGATCAGAATTCCGAATGATAGATAGATAGGGAGAACTGGGACAAAACTAACAAAAAGAATTTCAACAGGGAAAAATGTACAGTACTGTATCTAGTCAGGAAAAATGAAATACATAAATATAGGATGGGTGACACCTGGCTTGAAACTGGAACACATCTAGGGGTTTTAGTAGAAGTTTGGAAGCTTCAGCAGGTCCAGAATGCTGTGGCAAGGCTGTTGACTGGGGCTGGGTACAGGGATAATGTGACTTTTCTGTTGAAAAAGATCCATTAGCTACCAGTCTCTTTCCAGACAATTAAAAGTGTTGGTTTTGTCCTTTAAAGCCCTACACAGCTTGGGTCCAGACTACTTAAAACACATTTTAAGGAGCAGCTTAGGGAGCTGAGTATATTTAGCTTGGAGAGGTTTATGAGGTGATGTGATAACCATGTTTAAATACTTGATAGGATGTCATATTGAAGAAGAAACAAGCTTGTTTTCTGCTGCTCCAGAGATGGGGGTTTTCCAAATGATGAAAAAAAAACTCACAGAATGTGAGAAGAATCCTACCTGTCCTAATGGCATTCCATGTGCCACATTGTGGAGGGGGGCAAAAAAGGCCAAAAACCTTGCCAGAAAAATCTTTGTGGCTTTTCTCATCCTTTAAAAATATAAATAAATGAAGGGTGTGCATTTCTGCTTGTTAGGACAAGCGAGTCGATTTGATTCACTTGCCCAAATGAGAGGGAGAGCAAATCTGATTGGCTGGATGAGTGCAGGGGGTGAGGCTTGCTAACAAGGCAAGCACCCACTGCCGCCATGTTTGTTTTTCACCTTAGTGAGTAACTGCTAAGGTGAGAAATTGGAATGTTGGTGGTTTTATTTCCTTTTGAGTTCATTTGAAAAATTGCTCAATTGCATCTTTGAAATTGTTTTGGGGGAAAATAATGGTGGCAGCAAATTGAGGTAAGTGCAAATGCAAGTAAATCACTTGCAGCTGCCATGTTTTCTAGTGGGTGTTCAAACCTGAAGGGGGCAGAAAAACCATTAGGTTGCTGCTGCTGCTGCGAAATGTTATTAGTGTGCAACATTCCTTTTTTTTATTGGCTCGTATAGACAAACCCTAGGTCATGGAGCAGTGAACTCAAACTACAGGAAAAGAGATTCCACCTAAACTTTAGGAAGAACTTCCTAACAGTAAGACCTGTTTAACAGTGGAATGCACTGCCTCGGAGTGTGGTGGAGTCTCCTTTGTTGGAAGTTTTTAAACAGAGGCTGAATGGCCATTTGTCGGGAGTGCTTTGAGTGTGTATTCCTGCAAGGCAGGGGATTGGACTGGATGGCCTTTGTGGTATCTTCCAGCTCTATGATTCTATCTGAAAGACTGTATCTTGTCATACAAGCCAATTTGAGTTTTAAGATCTGCAGGGGAGAGCTTTCTCTCAGTTCTACCACCTTTGCAAGCATATTTGGTGAGGGATTGGGAGAGAGCCTTCTCCGTGGCTGCTCCCTGACTGGAACTCCGTTCTGCGGGAAGTCCAGCTGGCCCCCTCCCAGCTCTCTTTCCGCTGGTAGGTGAAGATGTTTTTATTTAGGCAGGCCTTTGAATTTTAGTTGTGGAGCAGTAGTGTGTGTGTGAAGAGGTGTGATGTATTTTAAATATTTTTAATCTTTTACTGGAAATTATGTTTTAAATATGTTTTAAGTGTTTTTAATCATGTTTTTAAAAATAATATTGTTATTTAATTCTTTTTGTGACTTCTGTGAAATACTCTTTTTTTTGCCTTAATCTTAAGTACAGTATTCTAAGCTGCCTTGAATCCCATCTTAGGGGGAAAAGGCAGGATATAAATTCAATAAATAAATAAATAGACCACAAGCAAAATATGAGGCAGCAGTGTGATGTAGCAGCCAAAAGAGCCAATGCAATTCTGGGCTGCATCAACAGGAGTATAGTGTCCAGATCATAGTACATGTTGCCCCCGTATCCACATGGGATACATTCCCAGACATACCGTGGATAATAGCGAACCATATTGAAATGAATTACTTCTGATTTGACTTTTGGATGCTCAAGCATACCATAGAACCACACTGGAGGATCTTAGAAATGCCTGGAGAGGCACACATTTTTTCAGATGTGGATAAGTAAAATCATGGATACTGGTCTCATGGATACAGGGGTCAGCCTATAGTCTCATTCTGTTCTGCTTTGGTCAGATATCACCTGAAGCACCATGTCCAGTTCTTGGCAACACAGTTCAAGAAGGACATTGAAAAGCTAGAACATGTCTGGAAAAGGGTGACCAAGATGATCAAAGATCTGGAAATCAAGCCTTATGAGGAACAACTTAGGGAATTGGCTATGTTTAGCTTGGAGAAGAGAAGACTGAGAGTTGACAGGATAGTTATCTTTAAATGTCTGAAGAGATGTCATGCAGAAGATGAAACCAGCATGTTTTCTGCTGCTCCAGAGCCTAGAACAGGAACCAATGGATTCAAATTACAAGAAACGAGATTCCCCGTAAACTTTAGGAAGAACTTCTTTATGATAAGAGCTGTTTGACAGTGGAATAGATTGCCTTGGAGGATGGTGGACTCTCTATCTTTAGAGGTCTTTATGAAGACGTTAGATGGGCATCTTTCAGGAATGCTTTAATTGTGTATTCCTGCATGGCCAGGGATTGGACTAAATGGCCCTTGTGGTCCCTGCCAAACCTATGATTATATGATTGTATTATTCAGTTCTCACTATTTTCAATATTACAGTTCACTTGTTCACTATGGTAATATCCTTGTACAGACAATCAGCTTTGAGTGCTTCAGCCTTCAGTTATGCTGGAAGGATTAATCATATCCTCAGAGAAACAGAAACTAACACATTTCCTTTGTAAATGTTTGTTGTGACGTAGTAAATCTGATTTTAATTAAATTAGAATGGAATGCAGAGTTAGATTTCCCTATAGGAACCAACCAATGGCAAACTGCCCTTGCTTCAATCCCCAAGACATCTTTACATTTAAAACTTTGGTTGAGCAAATATTGATATTTTGGGTATGGTGACATACTACCAAGAGATGACAAGGAGATCTTCGCACAGACAATTTAGATGTGTTCCTCACACATATATGGTGATAAAACTCCTTTGTCTAATCCATGAATAAGAGATAAAGTGGGGAGAGAGGGAATACCACTTTCTTGAACTTTTGAGTGGTTATATGCT
The DNA here is from genome assembly GCA_030847615.1 of Gambelia wislizenii. Taxonomy (NCBI): domain Eukaryota; kingdom Metazoa; phylum Chordata; class Lepidosauria; order Squamata; family Crotaphytidae; genus Gambelia; species Gambelia wislizenii. The sequence goes on from JAUMIR010000002.1 coordinate 27,164,935, forward strand.
GACATAGGCTTCACCCGTTTCTGAAACATAGCTCACATGATATAGGCAGAAGTTCTCCAGGGGAAGTTCTTTCCCATCTACCACTTCTCTAAACTAAGGTGGAGATGATGCATCCGTGTTTACAGAGTATCTAATGCCAAAAGCAGATACTTTTACTTATTGTTGCAGTGGGCCCTTGGTATCTGCTGGGGTTTGATTCCAGGACACACACCCCTGTGTATACCAAAATCCATGGATGCTCAAGTCCCACTATATACAGTGGTGTAGTAAAATGGTGTCCCTTATATAACATGGCAAAATTTGGAATATTTTTACATATACAGTATTTTCAAGCCAAGGATAGTGGAATCCGTGGATGAAGAATCCGTGAAAATGGAGGCTTGACTGTATATTATAATTATATTTATTTGTATTTTGCCTTTCTCACAAAATTGGGACTCAAGGCTAATTTAAAAAGAACAATACAAGAAAAAAACATACAAAAAATGAACATTAAAGTGGAATTAAACTAGTCCCTATATTAAAATAGTTCAGAACTATACTTAATAAAATACAATTCAAAAGATAAACCATTAAACAGTTTAGTTTACAACTATACAGCACCGTTTAACCCCTTGTTTAAAAACTATCTGTATTAAAAGCCTGTTGAAAGAGAGAGGTTTTTGCCTGCTGACAGAAAGGCAAGGAGGGGGCCATTCTCACCTCCCTTGGAAGGGAGTTCCAGAGTCTGGGGCAGCCACCAAGAAGGCCCTATCGCTATGTGCTTGTGACAGTGGTGGGATTCAAAGAAGGGCTTCTCCTGATGATCTCAGGGTCTGGGCAGGCTTATACAGGGAGATATGGTTTGCCAGATAGCTTGGACCAGACTGTATAGGTCTTTATAGGTCATAACCAACACTTTGAATTGTGGCTGCAAACAAACTGGCAGCCAGTGGAACTGTCTAACAGAGGAGCAGTATTTTATTATTTATTTATTGGATTTATATCCTGCCTTTCTCCCAAAATGGGATTCAAGGTGGCTTACAATAATGAAAAAAATACAACCATGATCCCTGTTGCCTGCACCGGTAAACACTGGCTGCATCTCTTTGTATTAGCTGAAGCTTCCGAACGCTCTTCAAAGGCAGCCCCATGTATAGTGCAAAGGGATCTTGTATCATTTTTGAGACTGACAGAGAAAAAGAAGTTGTAGCATGAGCTTTCGTAGACTTAGGCTGCATCTGCACTGCAGAAATAATCTAGTTTGACACCAGTTTAACTACCATGGCTCCATCCTATGGAATCCTGGGATTTGTAGTTTGTTGTGCCACCATAGCAGCGCTATATACGCACAATCCTAAATATATACTGGACTGGCTATGTGACAAATGTTGCTGTCCTTGAGCAAGCAGGGATCACCAGCATTGAGGCCATGATATTGAGAACACAGCTGCGCTGGGCAGGGCGTGTTTCTAGGATGGAGGACCATCGCCTCCCAAAAATAGTACTCTACGGTGAACTCGCCACGGGTCAGCGTAAGAGGGGCGCTCCAAAAAAGCGATACAAGGACTCCCTGAAACAACATCGCAGGCTTGGCCAAATTGATCACCAACAGTGGTCCGCCCTGGCCTCGCATCGGGAGGCATGGAGACGCACTATCCATAATGCTGCAGCCTTATTTGAGAACTCATGCCGAACAAGTCTTGAAGAGAAACGACAACGCAGAAAGAATCACAACCCAAAAACATCACCCAAGGAGACCTTCTGCTGTGCTTTCTGCAACTGGACTTGTTTATCTCGGATTGGCCTTTTTAGTCATCAGCGCGCTTGCAGAAAGCGCGGGATGAGTCCTTCCTGAACCTTCGTTTGCAGAGAAAAGCCGGAGAGAGACAGCTCTCTGACAGAGAAGACTTAATACCTCACAAAAGTACAAATCCCAGAATTCCATAACATTGAGCCATGGCAGTTAAAGAGGTGTCAACCTGCATTATTTCTGCAGTGTGGCAGCATTATTTCTGCAATGTGGCAGTAGTCTACTTCCTCCTATGCTACAATGTATTTTGCTCAAAGGTGCTACAAGATCCCTTTGCACACTGATATTCCAGACCAACACAGCTATGTCTTTGAATTCTACCCTCATGTAAGCGTATTACGGTAGTCCGAACAGGATGTAATTAAGACACCATTGCCAGATCTGGCATTTCATGTCTTTGTTGCACCAGAAGCCTTTGCCAGTCCTTGGCTAGAGAAAGGTGCCAGGGGCCAGAATTTAGCCCACAGACCTGCCAAATCTGCCCATCCCTGCTCTATGGTAGCAGGTGAGAAAGTTTTTGCTCCAGCACCTGCTATAACAACAACAGCTGTTTGACAGTGGAACGCACTGCCTCGGAGTGTGGTGGGGTCTCCTTCTTTGGAGGTTTTTAAACAGAGGCTGGATGGCCATCTGTCCGGAATAATTTGATTGTGTATTCCTGCATGGCAGGGGGTTGGACTGGATGGCCCTTGTGGTTCCTTCCAACTCTATGATTCTGTAATAATAATATTTATTTATTTCCTGCCTCTCCTGATGGATTGAGGAGGGGAACAACAAATTAACACATAAACATACCATCGGTTAAAAATGCATATAAGTTAAAAACATATATCAGTTTAAAAGAACCAGTAAAACCAAGACATTTTAAAACAATACACAGTTTAAAATTCACAATTTAAAAATCATCTGGATAGGTCTGCCAGAAGAGGCTGGTCTTTAATGCTACTTTAAATTCAGACAGCGTATTCAGCGGTCGTATCTCTTCCCGCAGGCCATTCCACAGTCTAGGGGCATCTGAAGAAAAAGTCCTCTGGGTGACAGTTGCCAACTTCATCCTGGCTGACTGGAGCAAATGTCCCCCATAGGATCTGAGTGTATGGTGTGAATTATACAGGAGAAGGCGATCTTGTAGGTAACCGGGGCCCAAACCACATAAGATTGTAAAGATAATAACCAACACTTTGTACCTTGCCCAGAAACGAATTGGCACTCAGTGGAGTGATTTTCCAACTCCTTTTGACCGAAGATGCCATCTGCATGGAGGATTCCTGTTCCTGTCAGACCCTGCCTTGAAAGAGCCGCCCCGCCTGCTCCAGTCCATGAATAAAGCATGTGGAACTCCCTACCACTTTTTCATGTTCTCAGGGAACAGACTGGTTGCAGGGTGGGTGGTGGGTGGAAGGTCTGTTTTTATTTGGCCAAGAGACTTAATTGGCTGCAGTCCCATGAAGGGAAGCAGGAAACAAGGTTGCTCTCTAGGGTGCATCCATACTAAACCAATAATCCAGTTTAAAACTGGATTATTTGCCAAGGCTCCTTCCTATGTAATCCTGGGATTTGTAATTTGGTGAGGCACGGACAGCTCTGGCAGAAAAAGCTAAAGACCGTGTGAAACTACAAATCCCAGGATTCTATAGGAAGGAGCCATGGCAAATAATCCTAGGATTTGTAATTTGGTAAGGCACCAACAGGCTCTGCCAGAGAAGGTTAAAGACCTTGTAAAACTACAAATCCCAGGTTTCTATAGGAAGGAGCCATGGCAAATAATCCAGTTTCAAACTGGATTATTTATATAATGTGAATTAATTTACAGAGAGGGACAGTGGCGTTTCTCTCCTTGCAAATCTTCGCTTGCAGCAGCGAATAAAACCTACCAGAGAAACCGCCACCCATCCATGTACTCGGAGATCAGATTGGACGGGTCTGAAGAAGAGCGGGGCAGGGCGTCAGTCACGTGACAGGAAACGGAAGGGGGGAAAGCGGAGCCACATTAAAAGGGACCCCCTCGGAAACACAGACCCTTTTGTGTGTGCTCAAAACATGAACACGAGGCAGAGAGCCTTGGAGCTGTGAAGGAAGGCGGCGGGAGGCGAGGCGGAGGAGTCCGGGTGAGAATCGCTGGTTTTGGACGGATCTGGGAAAGGAGGATACAGCCGGGCGAAGAAGGGGAAGGTTTGGAAGGAGATCCAGCAAAGGGATGAGGAGACCGGGGAGCCCCTGAGCAGAGGCCCCCCTGCTGAGATGGACGGGATGGACACGGGCCAAGTCCACACAGCACCAACAATCCGGTTTGAAACTGGATTATTTGCCATGGCTCCTTCCTATGGACTCCTGGGATTTGTAGTTTGGCGAGGCACCACCATTCTTTGACAGAGGAGGCTAAAGGCCTTGCAAAACTACAAATCCCAGGATTCCATAGGAAGGAGCCATGGCAAATGATCCAGTTTCAAACTGGACTGTTGGTGTTGTGTGGACTTGGCCTGAGACTCCAGGTCAACCTGGTGGATGGGTTCCGCTTCCCTTGTGCATGGACTGAGCCTGCGAAAGCTTATGCCACAAACATTTTTCTCTCAGGCAGCATCTGCACTGCAGAAATAATCCAGTCTCACACCGCTTTAACTGCCATGGCTCCATGCGATGGGATCCTGGGATTTTTAGTTTGCAGTGGCACCAGAGCTCTCTGACAGAGAAGGCAAAATGTCTTGAAAAATTACACACCCCAGAATGCCATAGCATGGAACCATGACAGTTAAAGCGATGTCAAACTGGAGTATTTCTGCGCTCAAACATGCTATGGGATTGGTTTATATTTTTGGAGGGGGGGGGTTGATGAGGCAATTTGGTACCTGGGGGGAACAATGTGGGAGAGGCACTTTTTGCAAAGTGTAGGGGTCTGGCCCTGTGTTGCTCAGGGGCTCCCACAGAGAGGCAGCCGGGGAGGAATCTCTTCCAGGAAGCTGGGCTGGTCCAACACTTTGGGTTGCCTGAGGTAAAGGTCACAGAATCATAGAGTTGGAAGGGTCCTAGGGGCCATCAGGTCCAGCCCATTGCTCAATGCGGGATCTCCAGCTAGACCAGTGGTTCTTAACCTGGGGTCCATGGACACCCAGGGGTCCACGATGTCCTTACAGGGGGTCTGCGAAGTTTTGAACGTTGCTTCGTCCATCTCCACTGCAGTGGAATGGCCATGTGACCGGAGCCAAGGCAAAGGCTGGCTGGCTTGGCCTGCACATTGCCATTCAAGCCACACCAGGCACGAACTTGCTGGAAGAAGCAGGAAAAAAGTCTTCCCTCCCCATCCAGTGCTTCTGAAGGAAAGTTTAATGGATGGTGCAATTGTATCATCCTCGTCATCGTCATCAGGTGTTGTTATTTTAAATCTTGAGTTAAGTCTTGGGTATCCATGGCAACAAAAGCTATTTAAAGAAGAATTTCTGGTAAAGAAAAGGTTAAGAGCCAGTGAGCTAGAGCATCCCCAGCAGGTAGCTGTCCAGCCTCTTTCTGAATAGTTCTAGAGACTGAGACCCCACCACCTCTCTAGGCAATTGGTTCCATTGCCAAGCTGCTCTCATTGTCAAGAAGTTCCTCCTGATGTTCAATTGAAATCTCCCTTCCTGTAACTTGAAAACCTAGTTCTACCCTCTGAGGCAACAGGGACCAAGTCTGCTCCCTCCTCTTTGTGGCAGCCCTTGAGGTATTTAAAGAGTGTGATCATGTTAGCCTTCGCAGTCTTCTTTTCACTGGGATGAATATGCCCTGCTCCTCCAACCTCTCATATGTTTTGTTCTACAAGCGCTTGTCCGAGCTTGCGCCAACTTGTCTATATCCTTAAAATGAAGCACCCAGATGGCGCCTCCCTTCATTTCCAAGTGTTGAAGCTGAGCAGCCTGGCAGATGACTTTCCTTTAACACTGCTAGACAGGAGCTAACATTGCCAGATTGAAGACTGGAAAGGACTGCTTGTACCTTTAGTGGTAGTTCAGCAGAAGGAGAAATGCCATTAAAGGTAGAGGAGGCTTTTCCAGTTTTCAGTCTGGCAATCTTAAACAGGACACTGTCTTCCAGGGCCTCTGAGAGGAGCCAGGAGTGGGGCAGAGGCCCTGTGGGACCCAAACAAGGCTCTGCCCTCCAAGGAAGTAGAATGGTGGAGTTGAAGAGCTCCACCCGAAAGGTTAGGGTCGCCACTGCTACCCCCAAGAAGCTGCTGCCCAATATGATTTTCTCACTCTCCTTAGTTGTACAGCCAGCTTCATAAAGAAGAAGAGGACAGTAGTGCATCTAGTAACAATTGCTAAGATTTTGGAGGAAGGGGAAATTAACTGGTAAGAGAAAGAGAAGGAAGGTGAGGCTGCAGAACAGATAGGGAGACAGTGGGGAAAGATGGACCAGTGTTATTTGACCATCAAGTAAATAAAGGCTTTGCTTTGTGGGTCTCACATGAAAGACCTTTCCTGATTATCTAGTGCAGTGGTTCTTAACCTTTTCTTTACCAGGGACCTCCTTTAAATATTTTTTGTTGCCACGGGCCCCCCAAGACTTAAGATTTAAAACAACAACAAAAATACAATGTGAAATCGAAGGCTTTCATGGCTGGCATCCATAGGTTTTCATGGTTTTTTTTCCAGGCTGTGAGGCCATGTTCTGGAAGAGTTTATGCCTGAAGATGCCGGCCACAGATGCAGGCGAAACATCAGGAGTAAACTCTTCCAGAACACGGCCTCACAGCCCGGAAAAAAACCACAAAAAGCAACAATACAGTTGTTCCTCCACATTCATGGATTTAAATATTCACGGCTTGAAAATATTCTTTAAAAAATAATGATCCAAAAAGCAAACCTTGATTTTGCCATCTTATATAAGGGACACCATTTTGCTATGCCATTGCATATAATGGGACTTGAATATTCACGGATTCGGGTATTCATGGGGGGTCCTGGAACCAAACCCCAGCGAATGTGAAGGGACAACTGTATAATTACACCCTCCATTAAAGCTTTCCTCAGAGGGACTGCAGAGAGAGGGAAGACTTTTCTCCTGCTTCTTTCTGCAAGTTTGTGGCTGGAGCTGATTGAACAACAGCCAGCCAGCCAGCCTTTGCCTTGCTCCTATCACATGGCTGCCCCACTGTGGGGAGGAGGTGGGCCAAGCAGTCTTCAAGCCTTCATGGACCCCCTGTGAGGACATTGCAGTCTGCTGGTGGTCCATGGATCATATTTTAAGAACCACTGATCTAGTGTAGTTTGGTCATTCACATGCCTTTCCTTCAGGGAAGAGACATGGCTGCTAGCTGGGGTGTTCCACCTTTGTTCTTGCTCATATAGTATAAAAACTGCTAACATAATGTCATGGCTTTACAGAATTTTGGAACAGAGCCTGAGGAGGGAACCTTGGCCCTGGCCCTGAGAAAGAAGGAGAAGGATTTTGGTCTTCTAGACAACCTCACTGGACACTGATTGAAAGATGGATGAACTAGACTCAGTTGGTCCTGAAGCAAGAAGAGGCCTCGGTGACATCAGTGCTAAGAGCAGTGGGGGATACTGGGGGAATATAGTACAGAGGTTCCTGGGTGCCGACCTTGCCAGTTTAGACGTACAGTGTCAGCGCTTCAGGCAGTTCTCCTATGAGGAGGTTGAGGGGCCCCGAGAGGTTTGCAGCCGACTCCATGAGCTCTGTTGTCAGTGGCTGAAGCCAGAGAAAAAGACCAAAAATCAGATGCTGGATTTGGTGGTCCTGGAACAGTTCCTGACCATTCTGCCCGCAGAGATGGAGAACTGGGTGAGGGAATGTGGAGCAGAGACATGTTCCCAGGCAGTGGCCCTGGCAGAAGGCTTCCTCCTGAGTAAGAAAGAGGAGAAGAAGCAGGAAGAGCAGCAGGTGAGAGCATTTCATCTGTAAGGCAGAGTCAAGTAGGACATGGGCCCCTGTTTTCCAGTCTCTTCTATCCCTATTGCTGTCATCCACATAGCCATGGGGATATTTGGTGCATTTCTATTGATATTTGTTTCCCTCAGTATTGGCTTAGGGGGCAAGAAGCTCCTTGTTTTGAAGTGGAATCACTGTCCCCAAAGCCCTTTAGAAGCATGATTTTGCTTTAAAACAAGATGAATCCTTCTTCTCTGCATGGGAACCAGAGATCTTGTGGCTGTCACTGATACAGAAATATTTGCTGGTGTGGTGGCTTTGATGGCAGTGTGTGTAGTTCTGGTGGGTTCAGGGATGGAATGTGTTCTCCATGACTCCAAGTACCCTGTTTCCATTCTAAAGTATGAAACCCTCCTTTTCTAGAGGAAGTTGTGGGTGAATGGGTGAATCATTGGTTCAATCTAACCCTATAGTGTCAACATCATCCCCCGCAGATGTACAGCATTTTCTCTAATCCTTCTCCACACTCTATGTCTTGAATCCTCACAACTGTTTCAGGTCACAACATTTTCTGTGGAAGTTCCGTCTGATTTCCCTGCTTCAGGGAAAGCTTCATCGGGCTCCATGCAGAGTCCCCAGCGAAGGGACACCACTTTACAAGGTAAAGATGATTTCTGGGAGGGTGTGCTTTGATTTGTAATTATATTTACATCCCCCATCTTCTTCAATATGCTTGAGGACAGAAATCCATAACCATGCAGTGCAAGCCAGACTGAGGGTATAACTGACCAAAGGTCATCCAGTGGGTTTCATGTCACAGTGGGGACTAGAATATGGTGTTCCCAATACCCAGAGAAACAGCTTAACTATTAGTACATTGCTATCTGTGTACTTTAATTGGATCTAACTTCTATTGCATTCAAGATGTTTCTCTTTAGCAGGGGTTTGAGGGATTGTAGTCTTAGTCTCTGAGACAAGCACAAGTGACTTCCTTCCCACTGCCTTGATCTCTCATACAGGTGCTGCAAGAACACTAACAACAATTGCTCATTTGCCTCTTCTTTCTTGCGATGGAGGAGAACCACATCAGGTAAGAAAAAGAATCACTGGGATCAGCCATGAAGGGATGAGTTTGGGGTCCTCTCTCTGCAACGCAGTCCCTGGTAAAGATGGCTGAGAACAACATTGCCATTCATTGTTCGTGAAAAAAATAATAAAAACTGGGAATTTGCTAAATATTTTGGGTGGAAAGCTGTTGAGAACAAAAGATTTGCTCCTGGAGTTGGCAAGTAGCACACATAACTAGGGTCCTTTCCAAATTACTGCAAAAAAGCCAGATCTCTCACAGAAAATCTTGTTTATTACTGTTTGGAACTTCCCAGAAAAACATTTTTCAGTCCTGACATGCCTCTCTAGCTGGCAGAGAAGGGAGGAAGGATGAAGGAAGCTGAGTAAGCAGTTTGGTCAATTAACATTCAGATTTCACAAGGCTATAGACAATTGGCCAATTGTAGATCTCTTCTGTGTGCTCTGGAGACCTGGTTGGGCATGCCTTCTTTTTTAAAGGTGTGTGGTGTCCTCAAGTTGCCTGTTGACTTATGGTAACCCCATGAATTTCATAGGGTTTTTTTAAGCAAAGAATACTCAGAGGTGGCTTTGCCAGTTCCTTCCTCTCAAGTATAGCCTATAGGTCTGGTTAGCTGAGCACTTTGTTGATAAAAGTCTTTGATTGAATCTCTCTCCTTGTTGCTTGTAGTAAAGCTAAGAAGAGCCTCAGAAGAGACATGCTGGGTTAGGCCAAAGGCCCATCTGGTCCAGCATCCTGATTCATACAGTATGCCCTATGAGGAGCGGCTTAGGGAGCTGGGCATGTTTAGCCTGGAGAAGAGAAGGTTAAGAGGGGACATGATAGCCATGTTTAAATATTTGAAGGGATGTCATATTGAAGAGGGAGCAAGCTTGTTTTCTGCTGCTCCAGAGACTAGGACATGGAGCAATGGACTCAAACTACAGGAAAAGAGATTCCACCTAAACATTAGGAAGAACTTCCTGACAGTAAGAGCTGTTCAGAAGTGGAATACACTGCCTCCGAGTGTGATGGAGTCTGCTTCTTTGGAGGTTTTTAAACAGAGGCCGGATGGCCATCTGTCAGGAATGCTTTGATTGTTTATTCCTGCATGGCAGGGGATTGGACTGGATGACCCTTGTGGTCTCTTCCAGCTCTATGATTCTATTTGTAGCCAGCCAGATGCCTCTTGGAAGACTACAAGCTGGGTATTATAGTCTTAGGCCTCTCTTGTTAGTGTTCCCCAGCAACTGGCATTCAAAAGAATGTTCCTTCTATTCCTGGAACTAGCATGGAGCACACAGACTAATGAGGCAAATGATTTTATCCCTTGTTAGGAAGGCTGGGAATGCTACTGCAGTTTTAATGCTAGAATATAGGACCTAGTCACCCCACGTTAACTTCCCTTTTGCATTTTGTTGTCAGTCATCTTAATGGTGGATGTGAGCAGGAAACAAGTGTTTTCTTATTTCCTTCCAGGATCCTGTGACCTTTGAGGAGGTGGCTGTGTCTTTCTCTGAGGAGGAGTGGGCCCTGCTGGATCCTGACCAGAAAGCCCTGCACAGGGAGGTCATGGAGGAGATGTGTGGGATCATGGCTTCTCTTGGTATGCCTCTTTCTTTCTCTTGCTGATCTGTTTAAAAATGTGAGGATCTTGAGACTAAGGACATCCACTTAGACCAACCAGTGGGAGGTTTCTTAAGGCAGAGCTGGGAACTGATCTCCCTCCATAAGTTTTGACACTCCCCATCAGGTCTTGCCAGTCGGGCAGGTACACTGTTCAGTTTGGCCCGTCGTGGGGTGTGGTTCGAGCAGTAGTTCATCTGCACCTGTTGAGCTGTAGGTTCTCTACTCTTGTTTTATGGGATTGTGGAGCTAGTCTGGTTAGGACAGAGATGTTTTTTAATGGTATTTATTAATTTTGACACCTACAAACTAATTCACAACAAAACAAACAACGTTCAAGACAAGCAAGAAAAAGACAGTGCATATACAACATGTACGTATAGCTAAAACTAAACGAAACTACTCTACGCTCAACTAATACCATGACACATTGCTAGAGCACTGATCTATTACAATAAGCACAACTGAACTAAACCTCTCTCTCTGGCTTTTCTTCACAAACGAAGATTCACGAAGGACTCATCCCACGCTTTCTGCAAGCGTGCTGATGACTAAAAAGGCCAATCCGAGATAAACAAGTCCGGTTGCAGAAAGCACAGCAGAAGGTCTCCTTGGGTGATGTTTCCGGGTTGTGATTCTTTCTGCGTTGTCGGAAACACTAAAGAACTCTGCCCCCCCCCCCCCCGCAAACAATAATTTTAAAAAGTTAGTAAAAAACGTGCTTTTTAAAATATATATATAGGTTATTAACAACATGTCAGAGTGGCACAATGTAACCATTTCTTTCCAACGGAACGAACAAAAAAACTCGGCAGGCATTGCAGTTATTTCCCCCAATAGTAAGGTTTTGGCATGTAACTGCATCTTCAGAATCAGTCAACAGTAGCTTCAGGGTTAAACAGTAAGCTTTATTGTCAAAGAAGAAACTAAAGAGCAAAAAGTGTCACGGACGCACACTGGTTCCTCTGAGCATGTCAAGAGGACCATGCAGCAAATAAATCTTGTAGCAAAAACAGCAGACATCAGGCTGATGAAATGAGCACACAGACACAGAGTGTGTGTCTAAACTACTGTCCTTTACTTGAGCATACTAAAGAAATGTATACAATGAGTCTGAGACTCCAAATCATAGACTATATATCTCAGCAGTACTGTCCAGTACTGTATAGCATGGAGTGCACAGTTCAAGCACAATGTCCAAGAGCAAATATCTAAGTGAACTGTGAGGGTGGGAACATATGGTTATACAATTATATGTTTATATTACATTCATGGGTCATGTAGTTACCCATTCCCGTACACACATGGTTTATCCAGTTGTTCCCAGGGTGATAACAGCTGTATCACTTCCTCTGCTTTGGCTCTCACACAGGTTAATGTAAACAGCATCTTGTTGTGAACACTAGCTGCATGTAGCTAGCCCACTATTGGCTCTGCTGGCAGTAGCATTTAACATAACATGACAGCTGTTTACAATATGAAATTCTCAGTGATTGCATATCCCAGCATCCTTTCAAAAAGTATACAACGTCATTGCTTTGAATGAAACTCAAAGGAACCACAGTATAATAAGAAGTATTTACAGTCAGCCAGATCTGGTGAGCAACTCATTCATCAGTTACCCAAATATACACACTCCCTCTTCTCACCAGCCTTAATTATACCTATTGTTTTTCCCACAGTCTTTTCAGCTGCAGTTTCCTCCCAATCATTTGTTCTAATAGAACCCATCCTCAACACAACAATTTGTTACCATTTCAAAGGAACTGCAAAACATCCAGTGGTAACATCAGCACACAATTAATGGCAGGAAAAGGTCGCTTAACATCAGCAGACAAAATTAATGGCAGGAAAAGGTCACTTTATGACCTGATCCTGACAGATTTTCAAGATTTATATGAACTCTTTGGCCCCGTTTACACGGCAAAATAAGTCGTGTAATAATTCGGCAAGACTCCTGATAGTTCCCACGTGTTTCGACGCAGTATCGCCCTTTTCAGAAGGAGGGGGTGAAAAAAACCCATAAGTGGCGCAACTTTTGACAGCGCTGATTTACCGCTCTTTTTTAAAAAGTTCCGCAGTATTGCGCATTATCGATGTTGTGAACTATCCGACATCTACTTTCGCTACTTTTTCAACAACCGGAAATTAGGCGGATCCTGGGAGTGGCCCACTATAGCATCCCTCCCACCAAACAAAAACATCTGTAAAGATTGCTTTATCCCTTTTTGTAATAGCGGAGCAGAGAACAAAGAAGGGTAGAAGGGGCATTGCATGGAGCCATGCAGAGACTGTTGATTTGCTGGATCTTTGGGGGGAAGAAAAAGTACAAGAACAGCTTAGAACATGTCATAGAAATATCGTTCTTGTTCTATGAAGGATCGCAGATGCCTACATCTATTCCTTCTTCTAATAAACCTTCTGCGTCGAAAAAACCTGCATGCATCCTGAAATGCAGAAATTGTGGCTATGATCTTGAACATCAACAAAAAACAGCAAGAAATAGTTGCAAGAGTCTCAATCTTTAAATAGATTAGCTAGGGATAACCTATCGATGGTGGGCGAACGATGAGGTGCAGCAGGTATAGGTGTGCCCAATCAGATTTCTCAGAGCGGGAAAGTTTAATAGAAGCTGTCAACCAATAGGATTAAGAGTGATGGGAGCACAAAAAGGAAGTTAAGTTTTAAGTAGTGACGTATGCCGCTGATTGACAGCTATGGTAATAGCTAAAATGCGAAATGTCGATACTGTGGGAACTAAAAAAAAAACGAAATCAAAAAATTCGTAACTTATTTAATTGCGCAGAAGTACATCATGTGAACTCTGTTTGCGGAGTACTACAAAAAGTAAACAAAAATCGTGTACACTATTCGACGCTAAATCGAAAATGCGATATTGCGATACATTGCGGAGAAAATAGTGCCGTGTAACCGGCCCCTTTGTTTCAAAGGTTCACAGCATGAGAAAATAACAATAAATTTACCATTCAACTAAAGCCTCTCTCCATAGGTCCAAATGTGACTGTGGAGCAGGTGGAAACTCCCTGCTGTCATTGATAAAATTACAGTAATAAAAAGAAACCATGTAAAAAAACATGTGCCATTCTGCCATTACAAATTTAATTAAATTCCACTTGCTAGAATTAGTAGAAACCGGAACCACAAATATTGCGTTGTTAGAATTCTGATTGCTCAAACATAAATAAATAAATCCATAAACAGTTTCCAATCTTTCATAAAATCTTCAATTGGTTTGTCTTTGAAAATTCACTTCCATTTAGCCACTTGGGCAAATTCTGCAATCTTAGCAACCCCTTCTTCCATCGCCGGTCCTTCAGTCTGTTTCCAAGTTTGAGCGTACACTATTCTTGCAGCCATTGTCATATATCAAAGGAACTGTGCCCATAGTTGATACCAGTTAGTAAAGAGATTTTGATGCTGATAATGTAGCAGTGGATGTGTTCTTTGGAAGGGTACTTGATGAGACAAAAGAAGGATGGGCTAAAGCAGAAATATACCTCTCCCTTTGTACTATGCCAGTGGTTCTTAACCTGTGGTCCAGGGACCCCCCAAGAGTCGACAGTGTCCTCATAGCAGGTTCATGAAGGCTTGAAGCCTGCTTGGCCCACCTCCTGCCTGCAGTGTAGTGGCCACATGACAGGAGCCAAGGCAAAGCCTGGCTGGCTGGCTTGGCCTGCGCATTGCCATCCAATCCTCTCCAGTCACAAACTTGCAGGAAGAAGCAGAAAAAAAGTCTTCCCTCCCCTCCAGTGCCTCTGAGGGAAGGTTTAATGGATAGTGTAATTGTGTTATCATCATCATCATCATCAGATATTATTATTATTATTATTATTATTATTAAGGTTTTAAATCTTGAGTTATGTCTTGGGGGTCTGTGGCAACAAAATATATTTAAATGAGATTCCTGGTAAATAAAAGGTTAAGAGCTACTGTAAAATATGCTGTTATTGTTATATTTGTACCCTGCCTTTCTCTCAAAATAGGGAGTCAAGGCACCTTACAATTTTAAAAACATACACTGTACAGCTAAAAACAGATAAAACGTTAAAATGGAATTAAACCTTTCCCAGTATTAAAACAATTAAATGTACACTTTTTAAAAAATGAAAAGTAACTGAAAGATAAAAAGGAGTGAAAAACAGTTCCATCTAAAACAATACTGCACCCATACCATGTTCTTTAAAAACATTCTGTTTTAAAAACCTCACAGAAGGGCAGCAAGGATGGGGCCTTTCTGGCCTCCCTCAGAAAGGAGTTCCAGAGTCTAGGGGCAGCCACCAAGAAGGCCCTCTCTCACATGCTTACAACCCAAGCCTGTGATAATGGTGGGACAGGTGAGAGAATTGGTGGGAACAGGCAAGATTGGGGGATACAGGGAAGCTAAATGTTTACTATGGTGGTGGTTAACCTTTTCTTTACCAGGGACCCCCTTTAAATATCTTTTGTTGCTGTGGACCCCCAAGACTTAACTCAAGATTTAAAACCCCAATAATAGTAATTACAGCAACAACAACAATCCATTAACAATTACACCATCCATTAAACCTTCCCTCAGAGTCACCAAAGGAAGGACGACTTTTGCTTCTTCCTGCCAGTTGGTGGCTGGATCAGATCGAATGGTAATGTGCAGGCCCAGCCAGCCAGCCAGCCAGCCAGCTTTTGCCTTGGCTCCTGTCATGTGGCTGCTCCACTGTGGGGAGAAAGTGGGCTGAGCAGCTTTCAAGCCTTCGCAGATCCCCTGTCAGGACATTGCGGTTCCCTGGGGGTCCCACTGGTCTATTACAAAATGTTGTGTTCTGATTTGAGAATTTCTTTCCTTTTAAAAAAGAATTATTGGAACACATGGAAACTCACACAAACATCTTTTACATATATTAAAAAACATATAAGGAATACAAACAAACAATGCATTTCTAACAAACAACCTAAATGTACAAGGGTACACTAACTATGGCCAAATCCACACTACACAAATAATCCAATATGAAATGGGATTATTTGCCATTGCTCCTTCTTATGGAATCCTGGGATTTGTAGTTTGGTGAGCATTGGCAGCGAATGCTAAAGACCTTATAAAACTATAATTCCCAGGATTTCATAGGAAGGCACCATGGGAAATAATCCAGTTTCAAACTGGATTATTTGTTCAGTGTGGATTTGGCCATTGACTTCCTTTTCCATATCAGAGGGTTCTACTTGTTAATGCTGTAATTCTTAAATGCTCTATCTTACTACACTTCTACCAATGATATATTTCTATTATTTTTCAAATCTGAAAACTGATCTATTTCCCCATCATTATTTTAAACACAGGGTAGGGTAAACAAATCCCAGTGTTTCTTAAAGTTTATCAATGATCTTTCCTTAATTAGCACCGTTTCAGCCAGTTCACGTACTTTGACTATCCAGGCTTCCCATGTTGGTAAGGCACTCTTTTTCCGTTTCTGTGCATATACTATTCTCTCAGCCGTTGTCATATATTGTAGAATTCTTCCATAGTCTTTCTCCACTTGTTGATCCAACATTCCAAACAAGTACATCTCAGGCTTCTTCTGTAAAAGTATTTTCAACATGTCTTTCAACATCATATAGATGTGAGTCCAAAACTTCTGTGCTTTGTTACATGTCCACCGTAAATGATAAAAAGTTCCTGGGTTTTGGGCAAATTTCCAGTAGTTATTTGCAACGTTCTTATACATCTTAGACAACCTTTCTTGAATCATAGAATCATAGATTTGGAAGAGACCACAAGGGCCATCCAGTCCAACTCCCTGCCATGCAGAAATACACAATTAAAGCACTCCCAGCAGATGGCCATCCAGCCTCTGTTTAAAAACCTCCAAAGCGACTCCACCACACTACGAGGCACTGCCAAACAGGTCTTACTGTCAGGAAGTTCTTCCTAATGTTTAGGTGGAATCTCTTTTCGTGTAGTTTGAATGCATTGCTCCGTGTCGTAGTCTCTGGAGCAGCAGAAAACAAGCTTGCCCCATCCTCAGTATGACATCCATTCAAATATTTAAACATGGCTATCATGCCACCTCCTAAACTTCTCCAGGCTAAACATACCCAGCTCCCTAAGCTGTTCCTCATAGGGCATGATTTCTGGATCTTTCACCATTTTGGTTGCTCTCTTCTGGACACGTTCCAGCTTTTCAAAATCTGTTGTTAGCACTTTTACCCCAGTGCTTTCTTCTGGCTTTCCTTCCTCCATGCTACTCTCTCTCTCTCCCCCTCTCTGTCCTGTCCTAGTGTTCATTCAGTCTGTACAGCTTGGCCTAAGTTAGAAAACTCCCTTGTCCCCTTCACAGCAGTGTCATTTCATTTCTCTCCTCCCTTCCATGCTGGTCATTCTCTCTCCTTGCCGTAGTCTTGTTTGAGCTTTGCCTGGGGCAGAAAACCCTTCTCCCTCTTCACTGCAGTGCTGTTTCATTTCTCTCTTCTTTCCTTTCTATCTCCCCGCTTTGATGCTCATTCAGCGTTGGTGTCCCCACAATTGCCAGATACCAGGAATCTGAGGAGACCTTTTACTTCTTACAGAGTTTCTGGGCCTTTCACAGTTGCTGAAGATCGGGATGACTGAAGTTCCCCCACTGTGCCTAAACTCAATGGCATCAGCCCCTTTTTCCATGGTAAGACCATGGTCAAAGAGGCTTATAGGAAGGTCCAGGGGGAAAAGTTACCTCACGTTGTAATTCAGTAATAAGCCTGACTCTCATTCATGCTCTTCATAGAATCATAGAATCATAGAATCATAGAATTGCAGAGTTGGAAGAGACCACGAGGGCCATCCAGTCCAACCCCCCTGCCACGCAGGAAATCACAATCAAAGCATCCCCGACAGATGGCCATCCAGCCTCTGTTTAAAGACCTCCAAGGAAGGGGACCCCACCACGCTCCGAGGGAGTGTGTTCCACTGCCGAACAGCTCTTACTGTCAAAAAGTTCCTCCTCATGTTGAGGTGGAATCTCTGTTCCTGGAGCTTGCACCCATTGCTCCGTGTTCCAGTCTCTGGAGCAGCAGAAAACAAGCCTGCTCCATCCTCAGCGTGACATCCCTTCAAATACTTAAACAGGGCTATCATATCGCCTCTAAACCGTCTTTTTTCCAGGCTAAACATACCCAGCTCCCTAAGTCTCTCCTCATAAGGCAAGTCTCTCCTCATAAGGCAATGCTCCCTTTACTTTCCCACTCTTTTACCACCTTTGTTCTTCACTGAATTCCTAGGCCTTTAACAACTTTCCAGGAATAGGAATTGCACAAAGTATAGAATTCTCTTTAATGCAGCAAAGATCACCTTACCATGTTTCTGCTCAGTCTCATGTTTCCATCTTGCACTAAAGAACAATCTCCTTAAGCTTTATTATAAGGACTCCAGAGCTAGTGTAAGTAAAGAGCTTTTTTTGGCTAACAAAACAAAACCAAACCCAGTGTTTCTGAGCTGGTAGGAAAAAACCACAACCCTCTTCTGGAATACATCCCTCAGAATCCACCTCACAGCCAGCATGGCTATTCTGGCTCAGAGATTAACAGGTCACTACAGTTTTAAATTCTAGAAGCTTAAAAATGTGATGTGACTCACACCCATGACTTCATTCATTGGCTAAAAATATAATAATAAAAATATTTCATTCTTGTACAGTGGGCCCCTGGTATCTGCTAAGGTTTGTTTCCAGGATCCCTCATGGATAGCAAAATTTGCGGATGCTCAAGTCCCATTATATACAATGGCATAGTAAAATGGTGTTCCTTATATAAAATGGCAAACAGCAAAGTTTGCTCTTTGGATTTTAAAAAAATATATTTTCAATCCTTGGATAGTGGAATCGGTGGATAACAAATCCATGGATACGGAAGGCTGACTGTATATAGTAAATTCTGGTTGGTCATGAGGAACAAAATGGTATGGTTGTTTGATTGTTTTTAAATTCCAAATTGTGGGGGAAACTTCCATGTAGCATTAGGCCTTCTCGAACATACTGTGGGTCTCACATCATTTGCCTAAATAAGGAAGGAAAGATTCTAGAAATCCAGCACCTAACAAGGGTTGCTTCCCTGTAAAAATAGGACATTGGAGGGCAATTCTACTTACACTTTTATTTGAAACTTGATTATAGTCCCACCCATCTCCGATCGAAAGCAGAATAATGCTGTTGAGATGGTGAATGGAATACATATTCAAGCACAAAAACCAGTCCTTAACGTGAGTTGTGGCATGCATGAGACAGGGAGGAAAATTCTGGAAGGAGAATAATTCTGGTGTCTCTCTCTCTCTGGCTTTTCTTTGCAAACGAAGATTCAGGAAGGACTCATCCTGAGCTTTCTGCAAGCATGCTGATGACTAAAAAGTCCAATCCGAGATAAACAAGTCCAGTTGCAGAAAGCACAGCAGAAGGTCTCCTTGGGTGATGTTTCCGGGTTGTGATTCTTTCTGTGTTATCGTTTCTCTTCAAGACTTGTTTGGCATGAGTTCTCAAATAAGGCTGCAGCATTGTGGATAGTGTGTCTCCACGCCTCCCGATGTGAGGCCAGAGCGGACCATTGTTGGTGATCAATTTGGCTGAGCCTGAGATGTTGTTTCAGGGACTCCTTGTATTGCTTTTTTTGAGTGCCCCTCTTATGCTGACCAGTGGCGAGTTCACCGTAGAGTAAATTCTGGTGTAGTTTGTAGTAAAACAAGTCCCTCACCACAAAAACGACAAAGGTTTGCGCATGAACACAGAGAGAGATCCAATCACCTGGAGAAGAGGGGGTATGCTCAAAAGTAGGCAGCGCAGGATTATATGTGACCCACAGAACATGTGTTGTCCCGCCTTTGCTTTAGATGCTCTATAGAGTCAAAGAGTTTCTTACTTTAGTGAGCTCTAAGCCCTACTGGAATCTAGGGCCCAGTCCCAGCTCAGTTGGAAACCCTAATCACTCACACTTTCCTCACAAAGCTTCTGTTATTTTTAAGTCTTCCTTCCTCCATCTCAGAGATACCATAGAATCCCAAAGAAGACATGAAAGCAATGTCAGCCCAGCCAGTTGCTTGCCCCCAGGTTCTTGTATTCAGATGTGTTAATTGTTTCTGTCAGGGCGCACGAACAAGACCCTCTGTGCATGCACAGAGAGCCATGCTACACTATAGTTGCAGGTACATGTGGCCTTCATAAGGCTAACAATAAATCACTCAGACACATTAGCAGTGTTTACTAACTCTCTCTCTCTCTCTCTCTGGCTTTTCTTCGCAAACGAAGATTCAGGAAGGACTCATCCCGCGCTTTCTGCAAGCGCGCTGATGACTAAAAAGGCCAATCCGAGATAAACAAGTCCGGTTGCAAAAAGCACAGCAGAAGGTCTCCTTGGGTGATGTTTTTGGGTTGTGATTCTTTCTGCGTTGTCGTTTCTCTTCAAGACTTGTTCGTCGTGAGTTCTCAAATAAGGCTGCAGCATTGTGGATAGTGCGTCTCCATGCCTCCCGATGTGAGGCCAGGGCGGACCACTGTTGGTGATCAATTTGGCCAAGCCTGAGATGTTGTTTCAGGGAGTCTTTGTATCGCTTTTTTGGAGCGCCCCTCTTACGCTGACCCGTGGCGAGTTCACCGTAGAGTAGTATTTTTGGGAGGCGATGGTCCTCCATCCTAGAAACGTGCCCTGCCCAGCGCAGCTGTGTTCTCAATATCATGGCCTCAATGCTGGTGATCCCTACTAACAAGGCTTTACTAAACATAGAAGAGTATATACATATGATCCATGAGGATCCATGTCAGCAAACATGCATGACAATACAGAGTCCAGGTAGTTACATAGCAGGATCAAGAAGAGAAGGGACAAAGGATTGCATTGCTTTATGTACACACTATCATGGGTATTACTCTCATACCCTCAGAGCTGTTCTCAAACTCAAGGTACATACAATCTTTTTCCATGAAGATATGGATATTGCCCTACGTCCTGTCTCCACAGAATATTCACAGTAAGCAGCTGTGCTTTTGGGCTGATTTTACTGACCCCTAGTGGCCACTGCCTCTTTCACTGGAAAATTTCCACTCATGTATTCCACATTACCTGACAGTTTCACTGACTTGTCATGACTGAGGATTTTTTTTTTACTGTAACTGAAACGAAACCCCTATTGCATGTGAAACTAAGCTGAAAACAGAGCTTGATAGAAAGCATATTGAAATATTAAATGTCTGATAATGTTTTTTTTTTAATCCTGTGAAGAATAAAAACCTTTTATTTGGAGCCTGAAAGACCAATGCTTTCCCCAAGGTTGCTCTTCTTTTAGAGCTGTGTTGATTTGGTTCCTTTCTTGTTCCTTGAGATTCCATTTTGCTCACACTTGGGAATCAATCTTTTGTCTTCTTGTCCTTCTTCCCACCAGGTAACTGGAGAGCAAAAAATATATGTGCCATGTATGAGAATTCTCTTGGACAGAACTTGGAGTTTCCCAGATATGAGCAAGACCACACAGAAGAGAAAAGTTATACTGGAGAAATGGTCTCGAAATGCACGAGATGTGGGAGATATTTTGCCCAAAAGATGGCACTTGTGTGCCACAAGAACCTTCAGTCTGGAAACAAACAATTTGGATGTGAACTCTCTGTGAAGGATTTAGATTTCAAATCGTATGAACAGAGCCACCAGAGAGTCCATGCAGGAAAGAAACAACACCAGTGCCAGGACTGTGAGAAATATTTTGCCTGCAGTTCATCCCTTGCGAAGTACCAAAGAATTCATATAGGCAAGAAATCATACCAATGCCAGGAGTGTGGAAAATGTTTTGTTTCCAAGTCAGAAATTGTTAGGCACCTGAGAGTCCACACAGGAGAGAAACCATACAAATGCCAGGAGTGCGGAAAATGTTTTGCCTGCAAATCAGATCTTGTGAGGCATCAGAGAGTCCACACAGGAGAGAGACCATACAAGTGCCAAGAGTGTGGAAAATATTTTGCTTCCAGTTCAGTTTTGAAGCACCTGAGAATTCACTCTGGAGATAAACCATACAAATGCCAGGAGTGTGAAAAATGTTTTGCCTGTAAGTCAGATCTTGTGAGGCACCAGAGAGTCCATACAGGAGAGAGACCATTCAAATGTGAGGAGTGTGGAAAATGTTTCATTTCCAAGTCAGGACTTGTGAATCATGAGAGAGTCCATAGACCAGAGACATCATATCATTGCCAGGAGTGTGGGAAAAGGTTTTCACGATATTCACATTTTTTGACCCACCAGAAAGTCCACACAGGAGAGAGGCCATTCAAATGCCAGGAGTGTGGGAAATGTTACATTGAACATTCACACCTTCTCTTCCACCAAAGAATCCACACAGGAGAGAAACCATACAAGTGCCAGGAGTGTGGGAAAGGTTGTACTCGCAAGTCAGAACTTGTGATCCATGAGAGAGTTCACACAGGAGAGAGACCATACAAATGCCAGGAGTGTGGGAAAGGTTGTAGTCGCATGTCAGAACTTGTGATCCATCAGAGAAGCCACACAGGAGAAAAACCATACAAATGCCAGGAATGTGAAAAATGTTTTGTTTGCAAGTCAGAACTTGTGAAACACCAGAGAGTCCACACAGGAGAGAAACCGTACCAGTGCCACGTGTGTGGGAAATGTTATACCCAAAATTCACATCTTCTCTTTCACTGGAGAATCCATTCAGGAGAAAAACCATACAAATGCCACGTGTGTGGAAAATGTTTTGTTCATAATTCATACCTTGTTTGCCACCAGAGAGTCCACACAGGAGAGAGGCCATACAAATGTCATGTGTGTGGGAAATATTTCATTCGGAATTCAAATCTTGTGAAGCACCGGAGAGTCCATGCAAAAGAGAAATCTTTAAAAAGCCAGCTGTGAGGAAAATGTTTTGATTTTACCTCAGAGCTTTTAACACATCAGAAATCACAGAAATCTAAATTCATTTAGATCTCAAGGGCCAGATAGTCCATCCCTGTCAGTTCATGAATCTGCAGCTAAGGCATGCCTAAGAGGGTGCTATTTAGCCTGAAGTTGAAAACCTTCAAGAAAGATCCCAAGGTAATATGTTTCACTCTGGAGCAGCTCTTAAGATTAGGAAGTTCTTTCTAACGTTTTGTTGGAAACTCCTTTCCTGTATGAGGAAGGTATCCTTTGGAGCAGCAAAAAACAAGCTCAGTCCATCTTCCACACGACAATCCTTCAGATATCAAAAAAAGGTTATCATATCACAACTCTGTATTCTCTTTTCCAAGCTAAACACATTCAACTCCCTCAGTAGTTTCTCAGAGAGCTTGGTTTCCAGTCCTTTTGTTTGATTTCATTGGCCATTTTCTAGCTTGTCCTAGGCTTCTCATTCAACCAAGGGATCCCTCTACTTTGGCTCAGCTTTGTCCTTTTTCACTTTTTTCTCTATACTACTGGAATTGTCTACTGAATATCTGTGGACTGCTGCTTCCCTCATTGCTTTTAAAGCTCAATTTAAAACTTTTTTCCCCCAAAGCTTTTGGAATTTTAGGGGGGGTAGCACAGAGAACTTTTCCTTATCATACATTTGATTAAAATGAGGATTCTTTATCTCATCATCGGTTTAATTTTAATTTTTATACTAGTTTCTATCACCATTTTAGCAAAGAAGAAATATTAAAGACGATATCTTAATAGTTCATGTTGTGGTGATGGTGGTGGTGTGCCTTGAAGTCATTTCCAACTTATGGCAACCCAAAGGTAAATCTTTATCACAGGGTTTTCTGAGACTGAGAGTGTGTGACTTGCCCAAGGTCACCCAGTGGGTTTTCATGGCTGAGCATGGATTTGAACCCTGGTCTCCAGAATTGTAGTCCTATACTCAAACCACTATGCCACACTGCCTCCCAAAAGTTCATACCATTATTTATATTTCAGTGATTTTTTTAACTGATAAAAGTTGCTTCAAAACCTAAAACAAAAAGAAATACAGTAGGACCCCTGTATATGCTGGGGATTGGTTCTTGGGGGTAGGTGTGGATACTGAAAATCATGGATAATGGCAAATGCCATTGAAAATAATGGGACTTTTGGTTTAAAATATCATAGAGTTGTCTTGGAGGACCTAGAAAATGGCTAGAGAGGACACATTTTCTAGGAAGACTCTATGGTAGGTGTGCTGTTTGTATCCTGTGGATAATTGAATCAAAATGAATCAGTGGATACAGGGTCCTAGTATACCAGAAGAGAGGGTGAAGAGGAAAGAAAGAATGACATCTATTTGAATAAATAAACTTTCTGAATTAAGAAAAAAGGAAAAAAATAAGCACACACCTAAGAAATAGAAGGCTACGGGAAGAAAATGTAAGCCTTGGGCTATTATGTTTCAGCCATTAAATTATATAGATAAACTGTACTGTGACCTTATCATTCCAACAATTTAAGAAGCTGTGTCCATCACAGCATAAATCTGTTATACTTCTACAAGTGTGGTTCTCGTCTCCTTTATGTTAATTTAATCCAGTCAACCACATGCCATTCTTTCTCCAACCAGTCTTTGGATGTAGGTACAGGTCGACCCCTGTATCTGCAGGGGATACATTCCAAGACTCCCATGGATACCTGAAACTGTGGATAATAGGGGACTCTATTATCTTCAATGAGATGAATGCTGGAAGCTGACCACAGAATCTCACTTGAGGATTTAGAAATGCCTAGAGAGAACATACTTTTTCAGATGTAGGTAAGTGAAACTGTGGGTACCGAATCCATATGGGGATTGACCTATACTTTTTTCCTTTTCCATAATATAGCAATACAAATTTTTGCTGTAATCAAAAGGATTGACTATTGCAGTCATCATTTCTAAATCTTGCTTGGATTTCAGATTAAAAAAAATAGAACTATTTTGGGATTATGTGTAAAATTATACCTAGAACTTTCCTGAGTCACGTCAAGCCAAAATGTCTGTAATTAAAAAAACAACAACAGTGTAAATAGTCTGCTTTAAGATGTCTGTATGTCCAGCAAAACATTTTTTTCTTGCATGTCTTTGGTAGTTTATATGGGCTACCAGTGATACACCATTTTAAAGAAATTGTCTTTAAGATTTACATGGATCACAGTTGAAAGGATTGTATCAAGAGCCATAACCAATCTGTTCTATTCTGGGATTAAATTGTAGTAAGTCTTTTCCCCATTTGCTCCTTTATGTGGGATACAATGGGCCCTCAGTAACTGCTGTGGTTTGGTCCCGGGACCAGCCATGGATACCAAAATTGGTGGATGCTCAAGTCCCATTATATACAATGGCATAGTAAAATGGTGCCCCTTATATAAAATGGCAAAAGCAAGGTTTGCTTTTCGGAATTAATTTTTAAAATATATTTTCGAACCATAGTTGGTAGAAGATGCAGAATCCATAACTACGGAGGGCCGACTGTATAAACAAGTACATTTGATGTTAGAAAAGATTGAATAGACTTTTGTGATTAAATTGTCTGAATTTGACTTAATTAAAAAGATTTCAAAGTGTGTGTATCCTTGGCATGTTCCCATTTTTAAAGCTGTTCTGCTATATGTCTAATCTGGAAGAGGTGAAATAGAGACGAATGTGCACTTTCTGATATTAATAATGATTCTTGATATGAAGTATATGATTTTCTTTTGTCCAAATATCTGATGGTAGCCTTTTCTCCAACAATGAGATGTTAATAGTTCTATCTAATTCATCGCTTGCAAACTCATTACCAATAGATGTCAGTGGAGAAAAACCAGGGGGCTTAAGGGTGCAGCAAATTTACCGTACTCCAGATTTTGAAAATGGATTTTGGAGAAGATCATATCTTTGGACTGGAGATACACATTTTTTTGTTTGTACCAAATCAGTTCCCATAAATGCTTTCCATACACATGCTGTTCCACTATTCCAAGCTTATTTGGACTATACCATCCTTTAATTTGAGCTATTTTTATTGCAGGATAATAACAAAGTATGCTTGGAACTCCCAGTCTGCCTTTTGTTGGTTTTTGATAAAGGTTTTCATAACCTGTTCTATGAGCCATATTATCCCATAAAAAATTCATAATTTTCTGCTGACAAATTTTCAGTTGGCTATTCTGAATTGCAAGAGGTAGTATCATGAGCAGAAGGATTCCTTTGGTAGAATCACCATATAGAATCATAGAATTGTAGCGTTGGAAGAGACCTCAAGGGCCATCCAGTCCAACCCCCTGCCAGGCAGCAATACACAATCAAATAATTCCCGACAGATGGCCATCCAGCCTCTGTTTAAAAACCTCCAAGGAAGGAGACCACCACACTACGAGGCAGTGTACTCCACTTCTGAACAGCTCTTACTGTCAGGAAGTTCTTCCTAATGTTTAGGTGGAATCTCTTTTCCTGGAGTTTGGACCCATTGCTCTGTGTCCTAGTCTCTGGAGCAGCAGAAAACAAGCTTGCTCCATCCTCAGTATGGCATCCCTGCAAATATTTAACTATGCCTATCAAGTCACCTCTCAACCTTTGTTTCTCCAGACTAAACATGCCCAGCTCCCTCAACCGCTCCTCATAGGACATGGCTTCCAGTCCTCCCACCATCCTGGTCTCCCTCCTCTGGACACATTCCAGCTTCTCAATATCCTTCCTGAATTGTGGTGCCCAGAACTGGACACAGTATTCCAGGTGAGGTCTGACCAAAGCAGAACAGAGTGGCACTATTATTTCACTTGATCTAGACATTATTCTCCTATTGATGCAGCCTAGAATTACATTGGCTTTTTTAGCTGTTGCATCACACTGATGACTCATGTTCAGCTTGTGGTCCACTAAGACGTCTAGATCCCTTTCGCATGTACTGCCATCAACTTAGGTGTCACCCATTTTATATCTCTCTCTGGCTTTTCTTTGCAAATGAAGATTCAGGAAGGACTTATCCCATGCTTTCTGCAAGCGCACTGATCACTAAAAGGCCAATCTGAGATAAACAAGTCCGGTTGCAGAAAACACAGGAGAAGGTCTCCTTGGGTGATGTTTCTGGGTTGTGATTCTTTCTGTGTTGTCGTTTCTCTTCAAGACTTGTTTGGCGTGAGTTCTCAAATAAGGCTGCAGCATTGTGGATAGTGCGTCTCCATTCCTCCCGATGTGAGGCCAGGGTGGACCATTGTTGGTGATCAATTTGGCTGAGCCTGAGATGTTGTTTCAGGGAGTCCTTGTATCATTTTTTTGGAGCACCTCTCTTACGCTGACCCGCGGCGAGTTCACTGTAGAGTATTATTTTTGGGGAGGCGATGGTCCTCCATCCTAGAAATGTGCCCTGCCCAGCGCAGCTGTGTTCTCAATATCATGGCCTCAATGCTGGTGATCCCTGCTTGCTCAAGGACAGCAACATTCGTCACATAGTCCAGTGTATATTTAGGATTGTGCATATACAGCGCTGATGAAAGCGTTTGAGGAGTCGTAAGTGGTGGCAATAGGTGACCCATGTTTCAGACCCGTAAAGGAGAATAGACAGTACAATGGGTCTATACACATTGATTTCTGTGCTTCGCCTCAGGTGTTTGTTACCCCAGACTCTTTTGTAAAGTCTTCCAAATGCGCTATATGCATTTGCTAATCTGTGATCGACCTCTTTGTCAATCTTGGCATCTGAGGAGATGATGCTTCCCAGGTAGGTGAACTGCTGAATGGAATTAAGTACAGATTTGCTGACGGCAATGTGGGGATGATGGCATCCTATATATGATTTCTGATAAAGGTTTTCATCAGCTGTTCTATGAGCCCTCTTATCCCATATACATTTCATAATTTTCTGCTGCCAAATTTTTAGCTGGCTATTCTGAATTGCAAGAGGTAATGTGAGCAGAATCACCATATTTACAGCTGCTACTCTTCCTAACCAAGATAGTGGGTATCTTTTCCAGTTACTAAGGTCTTTCTCCATTTGTGATGCTAATAGGCTACATTTATGTTCTTTCATTTTTTTTCAATCAGTGGAAAGAAGGAAAAGATAAAGTTAGATTGACTCATGCTTTTCAATTTCTACCTACCTCTTTCTTTGAAAAAAAACCCCTCAGAATTCCCATTGAATTAAATGAACAAACATATATTCTTCACTAATATTTGCGGATCATGCTTCTAAATAGGGAGCACTGAGGCAGAGCATGTTGTGATTCATTTGTGGAGAAAAATGTTCTGCCTATGCTCAGAAGCACTCTAAACACTTCTGATCATTCATTATCAACCCTTGTTTCACTGACTGATCTTTGTAGCCTGCCACTTATTGCTGCACTTGCGGTGGATCTGTGTCTTATATTACAGGCTTCGTACTCCAACTATATTATTATGTATGTTTGTTTGTTTGGTTTTTTAATTTATATGCCACCTTTTTGTTTTATGTTTTTATGTTTATGTTTTTATGTTTTTATTCTATAGTTTTAAAGTTTTAGGGTAGTTATCTTATGTCACTGGTGAATTTGCCAGTTATTTTAAATATATGCACTATTATATGTAACTTTTAGGGGGGTAAATTGTTTTAAGTTATTACTATTGTTATCGATTTGTTTTTATATCCAATTGTTGTGAGCCGCTTTGATTGCCTAATAGGCAAAAGACGGGGTACAAAAATAAAGTTGTTGTTGTTGTTATCATTATCATTATCATCTTTCTCCCAGAGTG
The DNA here is from genome assembly GCA_030847615.1 of Gambelia wislizenii. Classification (NCBI taxonomy): domain Eukaryota; kingdom Metazoa; phylum Chordata; class Lepidosauria; order Squamata; family Crotaphytidae; genus Gambelia; species Gambelia wislizenii. The sequence goes on from JAUMIR010000002.1 coordinate 27,192,910, forward strand.
GGATCCAAGGCAGCTCGCAGAAAGAATTTTTTTTTAAAAGATAAAAACCACACCCCAATAAAAAGCCTCCGTGGGCACAGTTACATAAAAAAGTTTTGCCTGCTGGTGAAAGGAAAGCAGGGAGGGAGTCAGCCAGATGGTGGGAGCAGCCACTGAGAAGGCTCTCTCTTGTGTTCTTACCAAGTGAACCAGTGATGGTGGAAAGACTGAAAGAAGTCCTCCCCTGAAGATCTTAGGACCCTTGGGGCAGAAATCCAGGTCTGAGGCAGTCAACTTTTAAAAATGGCAAAAAAGATGAAAACTGCAGCCGTCACCCATTGTTTCTTCATACAATATTGTATGAAAGAAATGGACTGGCTGTGGGAATTAGGTTTTGAATCAATCGATAGGTCAGTCAAGAATTCTTTGCTTTTTCAATGTTGTGATCCACTTATCAGCTACACATGGGTGAACAATGATAATATTTACAATTGCAGTACCTTTTGGGGCGCTCCAAAAAAGTGATACAAGGACTTCCTGAAACAACATCTCAGGCTCGGCCAAATTGATCACCAACAATGGTCCACCCTGGCCTCACATCGGGAGGCATGGAGACGCACTATCCACAATGCTGCAGCCTTATTTGAGAACTTACGCCGAACAAGCCTTGAAGAGAAACGCCAACGCAGAAAGAATCACAACCCAGAAACATCACCCAAGGAGACCTTCTGCTGTGCTTTCTGCAACTAGACTTGTTTATCTCGGATTGGCCTTTTTAGTCATCAGCGCGCTTGCAGAGGCGCGGGATGAGTCCTTCCTGAATCTTTGTTTGCGAAGAAAAGCCGGAGAGAGACCTTTTGGTGTCCATATATGAACCATTAACCCTGAGTGCTTCAGCCCTGTGGCTCTTCTGGAAGCATTCAGAGGAATGGGCCCATTCACACTACAGAATTATAGCATTATTATTCCATTTCAACTGCCATGGTTTCATCCTATGGGTTGCTGGGACTTGCAGTTTAGGGAAGGGCATTTAGAATTATCAACCAGAGCGCACCAGTATCTCACCGGTTACTGTAAAGAAGGGGCTTTCTTTACCTGTAGCTCTAGGAGTAATTAGTAATTCAGATCAAGGCTGAATCCACACTGCACAAAAAATCAAGTTTGAAACTGGATTATTTGCCATGGCTCCTTCTGATAGAATCCTGGGATTTGCAGGGTTTTTTAAATTAAATAATTTTATTAAACAACAATATTAACAAATAACCAAACATAAAGATATGACAACAATAACAATAAAGAAAAAAAGAAAAGAAAAAGCAAACAAAAACTAGACAACATATATTAAAAAAAGCTTTCCATCTATTCTCTTCCTGCCCTATACTTTCTTGTGTCAGTACATCTCCTTCAAAAATACTTTTAATCACATTTAATTCCAAGCTAACATAACTAATACTAACTAGTATTTCTTTCATTATCAAATCATTCCATAACCATATCACTTTTCCAGGGGATTTGCGGTTTTGTGAGGCCACCGGCACTCTTTGGCAGGGCAGGCTAAAGACCTTGGAAAACTACAAACCCCAGGATCCCTTAGGATGGAGCCATGGTAAATAATCCACTTTCAAACTGGAATATTTGTGTAGTATGGATTCAGCCCAAGTCTGGTGAATCAAGGACCCAGATTTAATTAGGGAAAGAAATGCAGGTTAAGAACCACTGTAATAGAGGATAAGCACACACAAAAAATTTCCTCCCCCAAGCTATGTTATCAGGGAGCAGATTGGTAGGGTCTGTGTTTTCTTGCCAGGAGTCTGGCTTGGCTTCGCTTACGCAATAGGAAGTTGGGTGGAGCCTCGAGCCAAGCAGCCAAAGAAGAGCGGTGCCACGTGAAAAGAGGCACCCCAGAAACAGCAACCCCTTGGTCTCCTCAAAGCAATGCTGGAAATGGTGAAAGGAGGGAAGCGAGGAGGACTGCAGGTAAGAAGTGGTGGTGGGTGTTGTTGGGAAAGAACTACCGGCAAAAAGAAGAGATGGGAATTTTAGCAAAGAAGGATTTGTGGGTTGGGGACTCCAGACGGGAGATGGGGGGGGGGAGGTATGGTTCCAGATTGAAAACTAAAATGTGAAGAAAGGCTGAAGAAAAACATCGCACCCCACAAAGGAGTCAGGGAGCATAGGATCTCCCCAAGCATCTCTTCCAGAAAGCAGAGGCAGAAATCAAGCTGAAATATTCTTCCCCCACCTCCATTAACCCTTATCCTGCAAGGTGGCTCCTCCATCATCCCCTTTTGCCTGCTATCTTAGGGAGCCTTCTTGGCCAGAGCAAAATCAGACTGGATTTCCACAGAATTTTTTTTTCTAACCTGAAAGAAAATAAGCATCCAAGAGATGGAAGGAACAGAAGCAGGGACCTTGAAGTGTTATTAAAAGTGGGTCAACATGAGCAGGCAGGTCGTTGTTAGTTTTGCCTCGTTTCAGATAGTTTTTTTAAATAAAACAATTAAAAGACAGAACGTATTGCGGAAAATAACAACCAATCAATCCAAACAGGAAATAACCTGACTGCTATCATAGAATCACAGAGTTGGAAGAGACCACAAGGGCCATCTATAAAAACAATGGCAAAATAAAGCTGAGTAAATAAATAAGTAGATTTAAAATGCATAAATAAAAATTCCATTAACCTGTCAAGCAGAAGGAAAAACCCTATTAAGTGAATGCAAAGGTGCCTATGAAGTCTCCTGTCACATCTGTCCCTCCACTACACTATGTGAAAAACAGACTCTGTGGAAATACAGGCCGACCCCTGTATCCACGGTTTCACTTATCCACCTCCAAAAAAAGTTGTTCTTTCTAGGCATTTCTAGGTCCTCCAATGTGATTCTATGGTCAACTTCCAGTGTTTGTCTCACTGAAAATAATAGGGTTGCCTATTCTCTACAGTTGAAGGTATCCACAGAGGGCCTTGGAATGTATCCCCTGTGGTTAAAGGGGTCGACCTGTGTGTTAGAAGATACTGGGCCACACACATAATTATCTCAAAAGAAAATACAAAAATGGCTATATCTGTTAGAATAAAAAACTAGAGAGGGCTCCCATACCTTTAATGGCTGCACCAGAGAGTAGTTCAGCAGGTGTTCCTTGTTACCTGGTTGCATGACAAGCAACATCTGTTGAAATTTCCTGGTCTGCACAACCATTAACAGTACCGGAGCCCTCTCCAGTTTTCACTCTGGCAACCCTAGAAGGGACGGAGGAAAAAATGAATGTTCCAGGCTGACATCATGGTCTCTGTTAGAGGAAGGGGAAAGGGCTTGGCTTCCCCAGAATGTGGCCAGGAAGAGGGAGAGGGCAGTGAATTAGGATGGACGTTGGAGAGAGGCATATTTTCTGTAAGTTATCTGGCTCTGTGTCACTTTGAGAGCCTCACAGAAAAACCGCCAGAGGGAAGTCCATGGAAGAAGGCCTAGCTGGCCCAACAGCTTTTCCAGCCTGAGGTAAAGGGTTGCCACAGCTTGGAGTTGGTTGTGAAACATCTCCTTATCTCAAGAGAGACTTCAGAATAGCTCATTCACAGGATCTCTTGTTTCCTTTGTAGGCCTTGGTGTCTCCAGTCATTTTACCTGAGACAGAACCTGGTAAAAGAGAAAAGTGCTTTTCTGGCATTTTGAAAACTACCTGGGTGCACAGAAGAGAAACCAAGACTCTGACTATCAGTTGTTAAGAGAAGGATTTCACGCTGGTCAAGCTAAGTACAGAAGAGAGTTCTTGGGAAGAGCCATAATGGACAAGAGCTTGGGGGAGAAGATGCTCAGTTCTAAGGCCCAGCACCAGCACTTCAGGCAATTGGGCTACCAGGAGGTTTTGGGGCCCCGAGAGGTTTGCAGCCAGCTCCACAATCTCTGCTATCTGTGGCTGAAGCCAGGGAGACACACCAAGGCTCAGATCTTGGACCTGGTGATCTTGGAGCAGTTCTTGACTGTCCTTCCCCCAGAGATGGAGAGATGGGTCCGAGAGTGTGGAGCAGAGACAACCTCCCAAGCAGTGGCCTTGGCAGAGGGTTTCCTCCTCAGTAAGGCAGAAGAGAAGAAGCAGGAAGAGGAGCAGGTGAGGCCATTTTGAGGGGTAATCAATAATATTCTTGCAAGGGTTTGGGAAATTCTTGAATGCACTGAGTCTTAACACAGATAAGAAAGAAGGGCTTCTGGTCATTCCAAAGGCAGATCAAGGAATAGAGATACAGCCTGTGTTGGATGGGATTATGCTTCCCTAGAAGACATAGTTTCATGTCCTCCAGGGTGCAGCCCTGAGCCTGGATGCTCCATGTTCAGTGGCGGCCAGGAGCACTTTTGCACAGTTAAAACGAGCATGGAAACTGCTTCTGTTCCCAGTGTTGTCTGTTTTGGCCACCGTGTCGCAGGTCTTAGTCACTTCCCATTTGAATGACTGTAACATGATACATACATATACATAATAAAATTGTGTAAATCTAGCCACCACTTCTCAGCTTTTTTCTAGAAATCATCTAACGTGGTAATCATTCACCAAGGCCTTGTCCTTTCTTTTCCTAATTCTTTTTCTTTTCTTCTCTTGTTTCTGCTTCTGCTGCAGGACTTCTTTGTGGAAGAGATGGCTGAGGTGGAGAAGCTTCCTTATGAATCCAATCAAAGGCAGCAGCCCAAGTGGATGATGCAGGACAGAGAAGGAGAGTCCTCCTCAATGAGTAAGGGCTAAGAGGGTAGTTTTCTACTTTGCTTTCTCCTCTCAAGTATGTCTGAAATATCTGGGCTGTATGGATTGGAGCACTTTTAACAATTTTTTTTATAACCTAACCAGTAATTTGAAATCCATGCATACATCGGTGAACAAAGTCTCTGATAGTGAAGCTTCTTTTTCCAATGATGTTTTATTCTTGTCCTGCCCTCTTTTGCTCCTGATCTTCGGTGTAGCTGGATTTTTTCTAGCAGCTTTGGCACTGGGAAGTTGGTGAAGGGAGGATTGGAGAACGACAGACTTTTAATATCAGGTTATGGTAGCATGTCTGCAGAAAACCATGCAATAAAGTTTGATGTTGGAAGGAGTAAAATTCTGCTTTAGCCCATCCTATTGTAGTGGTGTTTGCCTTCCTACAACAGGCAAGGGAATCGGCAGCTGCCCCCAGATTGCCTTACTGAGCATGTGTGACCAGCAAAACAGAGAGAAAGGGGTAGAGTAGAGATGCTAGCCTCACCAGCTCCCCTTGCCCTTGCATATTTTTAAAATGCAGAGATCTGTAAGTATTACCAAAAAGAAAATCATAAGAAAAGTCTTCAGATGGTGTGTAGAAAGTGTAAAATGCTTTTGTTTTCTCATGCAAGCTTTATTGTGTCCGACCCCTTTCATTTCATGGGTACATTTTGTTGGTTTTGAATAAAAAGGTTGCTGAAACTTGTTGAAGTGCTCTTCTTTTTTGCGGTTCAGCAACCTATCCCTATTCTTTCCATGTGAAGTAATGCCTGGGAGCACATCTGTTTGGTTAACTGAAGGATACCTATGCAGGTCTTTAAAGGGGCAAAGATGAATGGAAGGGCTACTTTAGTGGGTTGGTATCCTCATCACCAGACAGCACCAAGAATCCACCTTCAGGTCCTGTCTCCTCCCTGTGCAGGGAAGAACCAGCAATCTGGACTTCTTGGCAATTTATTAGCTTATCAACCCAGTTTTGGTGCTTTATTCTTCAAGGTGTTTAACATTTTTTTGTGGCTATTTAATTCGCTGGGATGGTTCCCTGCTTGCTTTGCATACATTTACTAAGATTCCCCCGCCCCCAATACAATTGACAACCTCAGGGTTACATTGATTCTACAGTGACCTCCAAGTTCTTTTTGTGTGTACACTATGGTGTTTGCTGCATTTGCATGAGTAGGAGGAACTTGAAGGAGGAGGAAGAGAAAATGACTAACAACCTTCTCTTTGCTTTTATTTTTCTCACAGGTGGTAGAATAAGGAGTGGGCCTATATGTACAAGAACATCTCTTCAACATGATGGACTCAGAACAGCCTCTGCAAGACTCTGTCAGGTAGGGGACAGGATCTCAAGTGATGGGTGCCCATGTCCCTTTGACCACCCTCTGGTCTCCACAGAATCTTGTTCTTTTCTTTGCTTCCATCAAAGTTGCCACTGTAGGCAGCCTGTGGATGTCATCGTGTAAGGATTTTAATTTTTTTGAGCACTGTGAAACACTATGGTTCTCTTTCTTCAGGTGACCTTCAAGGAGGTGGCTGTGTATTTCACGGAGGAGGAGTGGGCCTTGCTGGACCCAGGCCAAAGGGCCCTTCATCAGAAAGTGATGGAGGAGAATTTGGGGATCCTGTCCTCGCTGGGTAAGGCTCCCTCTTTTTTGTGAGCCATCGACTCAGTTTAGAAGTGCCGAAAAATAAGATCAGAGTTCTTCACTCTTCAAGTAGCCCAAGATGTTGATTTCTGGCCTCTCTTCCCAGGAAGCCCTTCACTAGCAGATCTTGGTCAAGGTCACAGCGAATGATGGGAGGTCCAGATGGATTCCTTAGCATGGACCACTGGGTGGAATGTTGGGGGCCCCAATAGAGGTGTACCTCCAAAAGGACCTACTTTACGTCCTTCAATGTCTGCTGTGGCCCCATCCAACCTTCATTAAAAATGAAAGATTGAGTTGTGAGAACGCAGAAGGAGAGTCACATCTTGCTCCCTTGCTACCACCAGGTAGCTCAGGGTGTGGATGGAGAGGCTGCCATCACTTGCTCTGGCCTTCCTGCAAAGAGAAGAAGAAAACAGAGCTCGAGTGTGGAGGCAGTAGCTTGTTGGTGTGAATGGAGGACATCCTGTACTGAATGTAGAGATATAACATGAACAACAATATCTCTGGCTTTTCTTCGCAAATGAAGATTCAAGAAGGACTCATCCTGCGCTTTCTGCAAGTGCACTGATGACTGAAAAGGCCAATTCGAAATAAACAAGTCCGGTTGCAGAAAGCACAGCAGAAGGTCTCCTGGGTGATGCTTCTGGGTTGTGATTCTTTCTGCGTTGTTGTTTCTCTTCAAGACTTGTTCGGCGTGAGTTTTCAAATAAGGCTGCAGCATTGTGGATAGTCCGTCTCCATGCCTCCCGATGTGAGGCCAGGGCGGACCATTGTTGGTGATCAATTTGGCCGAGCCTGAGATGTTGTTTCAGGGAATCCTCGTATTGCTTTTTTGGAGCACCCCTCTTACGCTGACCCTAACAACAATAATCATAATTTAATTCTTACCCTCCTCTCCCTAAGGCTCATGTTGGGGTACAACATGATTTAAAATACCATATATAACTGAAACATAAAATCATTTAAACACATAGGTTAAAAACACATAGAATTAAAACAAATGGATATAAGTCCAACCTCATCTCAATAATAATAATAATAATAATAATAATAATAATAATCCTGAGCACCATTGTTGTTGTGTGCCTTGAAGTCATTTCCAACTTATGGTGACCTGAAGGTGAAGCTGTAATGGGGCCTTCTTAGCAAGATTTGTTGAAAGGCTGTTTGTCATTTCCTTCCTCTGAAGCTGAGAGAGCGTGACTTGCCCAAGTAACCAAAACTGGAATAAATAATGAAGGTGGTTACTTTGTTGTATGGACATTTTAGGATTTGAACTTCCAGTTTTTTTCCAAACTTCTTAGGACACTCGTATTCTCTGAGGTTGGGGAAAGAAGGAATCCAAAGACAGATGGGAAAGGCCTATCACCGCCCAAAGGAAGTAGGAAGTTGCATCATGGCCTTATGCAAATTTTGTCTTGTAGTCCTGTGAGTTACCACAAGGGCAGTTCAACTTCCTGCTTCGCTCAGACTGGAGCTAGGTCTTTCTCCCAGAGCGATTCCTCCTCCTTTGGGTGTGCCTTTTCCTTCTCTCTGCCTACTTCTTTTCCTTTTCTTATTTCTTGCTCTGTCTGTTGTTTCTTCTTCATACCATCTTTTTTTTAAAAAAACCCTTTCTTCCCTATTTATTGTGGGGCTTTTGTATCTTCCTCCCCCTGCTCTTTTCCCTCTCTGGAAAGGATGGCTAATGGGAGTAAGGGAAAAGGGAAGAACGGGAAGGATTCGGCCAAGACTTCTTACAAGATGGCCAAACCCCGGGTCTCCCAGAGCCGCTCTCAGAGCGAGCTGGGGATGACCGAGTGGGAGGCAGGCCCAGCTAGTGCCCAGAGCCGCTAAGCAGATGGCATCGCTGGCAGTTGCCTGGAGCCACTTGGGGAACGCGCCAGGGGCACCAGCCTTGGCAGTGGCAGGAGACCAGCCTGAGAGTCAGGCACACAGGCTGTCCTGTCCTCATGAGGATCTGTCATCGGAGCACCGGAACGGCCCACCCCCAACCATTTCTGCAACTGCGGCTGCAGCAAGAACGGCTCCTGAGTTGCAGGGGATCGCCGGACAGACATCCATATGCCGTCAGGTTCCAGAGGTACTGGGGAGCGGGAAGCCTGGGACTATCCCTGTCCTCCGGCCGGGTCCCTTAATGCCCTTCCTGAGTCGGGCTGACATTGTAGGACTTTTATTTGCCGCAGGATATCTTGCGCCGCCACCACCACAGGAAGTGGTCATCAGTGAAAATAATTCCGTGGGGGAGGAAAGGGCAATTGCGGGTCCTTCAACAGTGGCCCAGATGAATCAAATGGGGAGGGATCAGACCATCCGGACAGCCTTACAGCTGTTATCAAGCATCCTCCTCCTTGATGAAGGCGGCCCAAGCCTAGGGTCTCAGGCCTCCCCAACAGTCCTGGCTTGAGCCAAGCTGCTTGCTATTGGGAGCCAGCAGTGAGCCTCTTGCCTGGGCATCTCTCTCATTCAGTGGAGCACCCAGGCCGCACTACACATCCCAACCTGGCTACACCAGTGGGGTGGGGACAGACCCAGTCCAATCAGGGAACCCACATACACTCATCCTGCCACATCACCAGGGGTCATCAGGGAACCAAGGGACATCCAACCAAACAGTTCTGAGACTACCTATGGCCCCTCAGACGAGTCTGCTAATGAAAAGGAAGTCTCGCCCCATCCACTCTTTGGAAGAGTTGGGAGAAGAGTCAGGTGAGGAGACCCAACTGTACGATGCCATCAGAGGGGCACATGCCCTTGACGAGGACGAAGTCAACCCCCAAGAGGAGAGGGAGGAGGGTGAATAGTTGGACTCAGAAAAAAACTGAGTCAGACCCTTCCAATAGGCTTTTTCACCGCAACGACTATTCCTCCTATTGAAGGTGGCTTCAGTACTGGGCCTCTCAGCAACACCTGTTCAGCAGGGAACAGTGGAGAATCCCTCCCAGCCCCAGAACTAGAGAGTGGTCTCTGTATTACACCACCCCCAAAGGCTCAAAAAAGAGAACTTCCTTTCCTAGAAAGCTTTATGCAATTGCTTTCAGAGGAATGGGAGAAGCTGTTGCAGGGAAAGAGGGGCACCATGATAGCCCAGAAGTTCTGTGCTCCCAGCAAGAAGATTCTGAATAGCTTACTGATTTCTGCAGTCAATAAACTGGTAGCATCCATTGTCTCCAATTTTCTAGTGCCCAAAGAGGGTGAAGCCCTTCTTAAGGACCCGGATGAGAAGAGAGCTGATGGGGCCCTGAGAAAGGTCCACAAGGTGTCCGCCTTAGGTGTCAGAGCTTCAGCTGTGGCATCGCTGTTCGTGAGAGCCTCTATCTTATGGTTGCAGGACATTTTCGAGGTTCAACAGCTAGACACTTGAACCCTGCACAAGATTTTAATGAGGGCTTTGAAGGCCTTACAGTTCATCGTAGACGCTTCACAAGACTCCATCCTTCACAGCAAGATCCATAGGAGCTGCAGTGGTAGCAGGACGATCCATTTGGCTGAAACATTGGGAGGTGGACACTCGTTCCAGATCCACCCTGTCCACCACGTCATTCAAAGGTGTCAAGCTCTTTGGAGAAGAGGCACTGAAGGACATTTTAGTGAAAACCAAAGATACAAAGCAAGCAATGCTTACGTCGACTTGGCGAGGAGAAAGGAAGGGGAGCAAGGGACCCTTTCAGTCCTCCCAGATCTTTAATCCATTTTGGGAGTACAGTAGACAGAGAGATTACCGCACCTTCTGACCAGCCTGGGTTAGGACCAAATACACCATTCGCCAGACCTCAAACTTGCAGAATGCGAGTAGCCGCAGAGGTGGCCACCAGTCCCAGAAGGGTGGCCCCAGATGACAAGTCTGACTTCCAATCAGCTCCTGTAGGTGGCAGACTTTCTCTGTTCCAGAATGTGTGGGCAAATTCTACGTTGGACAGATGGGTCCTCACGACGATTTTGCAGGGCTACCACATAGAGTTTGACACAATGCCCAGGAACAGGTTCCTCCCCACCCCAGTACCCAAGAATCCACAGAAGGCGTCAGCCTTCTCCAATGCCATTCGCTACTTAAAGAACATCAAGGCAGTAGAAGAGGTCCCAACACAACAGTGTTTCTCAGGGATGTACTCCATCATGGTTCCCAAAAAGGACGGAGGCTCCCGATCAATATTAGATCTAAAATACATGAACTCGAGTGTTACCTACAAGCATTTCTGGATGGAGACCCTCTCATCCATCAGAGAAGCCCTGCAGAAAGGAGACTTCCTCACATCCCTGGATCTTTCCAAAGCCTATATACACATCAAGATAGACGAGGAGAGCAGGCAATGTCTCCACTTTGCCTTTGGGGAACAACATCTTCAGCTCAGTTCAGTTCAACTTCTATTCAGCTTTGCATCTGCCCCCAGATTATTCACCAAGGTCCTGGTAGTATTGATCGCGTTTCTCAAGACACAAGAGATACATCTCTATCCATACCTGGACAATATACTTCTAAGGGCACCCTTGTTTGAGAAAGCTCAGATGGATCTTCAAGCAGCACTTCACTATTTGCAATGTCATGGGTTCATAGTGAACCTCAAGAAGAGCCATCTCATCTCACCCCATCACAGACCATATCCCATCTGGTGACCTGGATAGACACGAGGACTGGAGAAATCTTCCTCTCACAGGACAGGCAGCAAGTGATCAGGAAGGAAGCTCAGATGTCAAGGACGCTGTCACTAGTTCCCCTGACCTCCCTGGCTAGACTCTTAGGCCTCATGATTTCGTCAATGCAGGTAGTATATTGGGCCAGGTTCCATTTGAGACGCCTGAAGGTGTTCCTGTTGGAGTACCAGGAACAGATTTCCCTGTGCAAGTGCATATTACTCCATCTCCCCCAAATGATCAGGAACTCGCTGTCCTGGTGGGCCAAGAAAGGGAACATCTCAAAGGGTTTCCCCTTCATTCTGCCTCACCAGGTCACAGTCACTTTAGACGCCAGCCTGAGCGGCTGGGTTAGGGGAAGTAACACAAGGCTCCTGGAACCTCCAGAATCAGAGCCACAGCATCAATTGGCTGGAACTTTGGGTAGCACAACTGGCATTACAATACTTCATGCCGCTGCTGAAAGATTGACACGTTCTTGTACTGACAGACAACACAACAGCCTGATCTTACATCGCCAAGCAGGGAGGCTCAAGGTCACGGTTGCTCCAGATGGAGGCAGATCTCCTATTCCATTGGGCGGGGAACAACGTACAATCCATAACAGCCCAGTACCTTCAGGGTTCGGACAACCGAAAGGTAGACTACCTAAGCAAACACTTGGTGCTCCCAGGAGAGTGGAAGCTGAACCAGGAAGTGTTTTGTCAGATCCAGAGGTGCTTTGGACTCATGAAGGTCAACATGTTCACATCACAGACCAATACCAAGCTGAAACGCTTCTTCTCCAGGTACCTGAGTCCAGTAGCTGAAGGTGTGGACGCTGTATGGAGCATTTGGCCAAGAGGCCTACTGTATCTGTTTCCTCCTCTGCCACTAATAGCAAGTCTGCAGGAAGGTGAGGCAGGACCAAGTGCAAGTTGTCCTCGTAGCCCTTCACTGGCTGTGGAGACCATGGTTCTTGGACCTCATGAACCTATTTGTGGAGGAACCATGGCTCCTCCCTTGGAGAGAAGATCTCCTACAATAGGGTCCAGTCAACCATCCCAGACCTGATTGGCTCCAGCTAGTAGCTTGGAGACTGAGCGGAGAGCGCTGAGGGAATGTGGTTACCAGGAATCAGTGATAAACACACTTCTCTCATCACTTAGACAATCCACTGCAAGGATATATGAAGCAACTTGGCAGGCCTTCCAGCATTGGTGCACCTCTAACTCCATTCCTCATGACGAACCAGTGGTGAAGCATGTGCTAGCTTTTCTGCAGAGGACTGGACCTCAGCCTCCACCCTAACATGATGAAGAGGCAAGCAGCAGCCCTAGCCTCAGTTCCCCCTTTGCCTTAGGGACAACAGATCTCCTTTCACCCACATGTACAGTGGTTCAAGTAGCCTTCTTGGTGGCTATCACCTCAGAGCGTCGAGTGTCAGAGCTAGCAGCCTTATCTGTCAGGGAGCACCTGTGCACCTTCAGTGACGACTTTGTTGACCCTTCAGCCAGATCCCTCCTTTAGGCCAAAGGTTCTATCAAATTTCCACATCTCACAGGAGTTGGTACTCCCATCCTTCTGCCCAAACCCCTCGCACTCAAGGGAACAGCTATGCACAACTTGGATGTTAGGAGAGCTCTCAAGATATACATCAGATGGACTAGTTCTTTCCGATGCTGCGAGGCCCTCTTTGTTTCATTCAACCTAGCATCCATGGGAGCTAAGGCAACAAGGCAAACCATAGCCACATGGCTGAAAGCCTGTATTTTTTTTAAAAAAAAAATTATTCCAAAAAACCCCAACATACTAACATTTAACATCTATAGCATATTGTGAACTACACACAACATGCATAGTATATGATATGAATCCTAAGAGAAAAAAGGGGATAAAGTGATAAAGTGCAAAAAACAAAAAAAGAATAAAAAAGAAAATATTTGAAAAGAAAGAAAAAAAAACCAACTAGTACTAAAACTGGTTCTTCCTATTTGCCTATAATAATGTTTCTTATCTTGAAACTATTTGCAAACCTCTCAATTATAAATACAATATCCATTACAAACTCCCTTTTCATTATCAAGCCAAAAGGTTCTTACTGTAACTTCATTATCAAGCTAAAGGGTTCTTACAGCTTAAATCCACTAATCACCCGGTCTCCTCTTATATTATTAATATAATTCATAAAAAGTTCCCACGTTTTTATATTAATTTTTTAATCCCTTATCATTACCGTAATTAAACTGGTTAACTTGTCCATCATGGCTATTTCCATCAATTTTTCAATCTATTCTGCTGTGTCCCGGATCTTCTCTGTTTTCCAATACCTCGCATATATTATCCTTGCAGCTGTAACCATATAATTAATTAATACCTTATTTTCTCTTTCTACATTATTCTCCATATCAATCATATTTAATAAAAACAATTCAGGTTTTAGGGCTATATTTTTTCCCAAGATTTTTTGCATCTCTTTCACAATTCTCTTCCAGTAACTCTTAGCACACTTACACGTCCACCATACATGGAAAAATGTCCCAACCTTTTGGTGGCATTTCCAGCATTTATTATCTACGTTTTTTTAATACATTTTTGCTAATCTTTTTGGGGTCCTATACCACCTAAATAATAATTTGTAATAATTTTCTTTTAAATCCTGACATGTAAAATTTATACCTCTCCTCCACCCGTCTTCCCATTGTTGCATAGTAATATTATATCCTATATTCTGTGCCCATTGGACCATATATTCTTTCACCTGCTCTTCTTCAGTATTATAACTTAAAAGTAAATTATACAACTTTGAAATCATATGTTTATTTCCTGACTCTATAGAGTTTTCTCCAGTTCTATTTTCTCACTTTCAAATCCATATTTCAAAACATCCTCCTTAAATTTTTCCTTTAATTGATAATATACCAACCATTGTATCTTAATCCCACTTTCCTCTAATTCATTTATCTGTTTAATTTCCCATTTCTCTTTAACTTTTTTCAATAAATCTCCATATACTATCCACTTTTTTTCCTGTCCCATCTCTCCTATTACCATATATTCCGGTGTGTAAGATGACTGGGCATTTAAGATCACCCCCCCATTTTTAAGTTAAAATATAGAGTTTGGGATATACTTGCTGTATAAGACTACCCACCACCACCCGCCCTCCCTGAAGCCCCATCTTGGACTCGGGAAGGACGGGAGCTGGCTAGGAAGCTTCCTAGCCACCTCGGAGGGGTGGCTGGCTGGGGTAGGAAGCTTCCTAGCCAGCTCCTGTCCTTCCTGAGTCTGAGATGGGGCTTCAGGGAGGGCGGGTGGTGGTGGGGTAGTCTTATACAGCGAATATATCCCAAACTCTATATTTTAACTTAAAAATGGGGGGTCGTCTTATACTCCCATCTCGGACTCGGGAAGGACAGGAGCTCGCTAGGAAGCTTTCTAGCCACCTTGGAGGTTTGGCTGGCTGTGGGGGAGAGCGTTCTCAGCCAAACCTCTGCGCTTTTACCAGGGCTTCTCGCAAGGAACCCTTGTAAAAGTGCAGAGGTTTGGCTGGGAACGCTCCCCGCAGCCAGCCAGCCAGCCAAAGAAACTTCCAAGTTCCCCCTGCTTTGTCAAAGCAGGGGGAACTGGCAAAGCAGTGGGAACTCGGAGGTTTCTTTGGCTGGCTTGGGGGAGCGTTCCCAGCCAAACCTCTGCACTTTTACAAGGGCTCCTCACAAGGAGCCCTTGTAAAAGCGCAGAGGCTTGGCTGGGAAGGTAGAGGAGAGGGGCGAATGTACCATACACGCTTTGCCTCACCCCCCCGCCCGATCTCTTGCGTCTTCGCTCCCTTTGCGAAGGGAGAGAAGAGGCAGGAGATCAGGTGGCGGGTGAGGCAAACCGTATACCCGGCATATAAGACATTTAGGGATATTTTCCAGGGTTCAAAAGTTGTCTTATACGTCGGAATATACGGAAGTTGCTTCTTGAGGGGAAACACAATTACACAATTGTAATTTTTATACTACATCTTCTCTTATACTTTACCCATACTCTCAATAGCAATCTCCTTATTATATGATTATTTAAACTTTCGTTAGCTTTAATCTTTCCATACCACAGATGTGAATGCCAACTAAACTTAAGATCTTATCCTTCCAATTCTAACAAATTCTAACAAATTTTTGTCCTCTAAATTAATCCACTCCTTAACCCATGTTATACATACAGCCTCAAAATATATTCTTAAATCAGAATAGCCTGTATGTTCATGGATACGATGCATCCAGAACGCCAAGGCCATTGGGAGTGATGACCCACTCAACAAGATTAGCTGCCATTTCGGTGGTCTTCTCAACTAATACTGCCATAGCAGAGATCTGCAGGGCAACAACCTGGAGTACCACCTCTTCATTAATCAGACATTACAAGGTGGACAAGTTCAGATCAACAGATGCCACCTTCAGGAGGAGGGTACTCCAGGAAGTAGGCGCTAGACTTTCTCACAGTCATGCCTGCCCGTCATGAGGGTAATATAGCTTGGGCACGTCCCATCTGCCTTTGGATTCCTCCTCTCCCCAACACCAGAGAATGCTACATTGGTTAACTTACTGTGAAGGTACATCCTGGGGGATTGGGGAGAGGAGGAATCCACCCCTCCCGGTGACTGTGGCGAGTAATATGTTATGTTTTTTCTATATGCATGTAAATATTGCTATTTTGCTCTTCCTGTTGTGTTTACTTTCTCCTTCAGGGCTTACTAGCCAGGAACTGGCCTCGTGGTAACTCACAGGACTACAAGACAAAGGAGATTTAAAATTTGCATAAGGCCATGATGCAGCTTCCTGCTTCCTCTCTGTGGTGATAGGACTTTCCAATCTGTTTTTGGATTCCTCCTCTCCCCAACCCCCAGAATGTACCTTCACAGTAAGTAATCAATGTAGCATTTTGTAGAGATGTTCTGTGTAAATTGCAGAGAGCTTGACATGGATTAACAAGTTTTTTTCCACTTCCTATCACAAAACTATACTCAAGTAATAACTAATCCCTCATATGCCTACATAATATTTGACATAGATAATAAGTGAACTTTTTCTTGCTGTTTCCTGAACTAATATTCACATGACTTGAGAATTTGTTGTGGTGGTGCCTCATACAATAAAAAAATGAAATTGAAGAGAACTGGAATTTAGTGGTTATTATTTACACTCTAAATCAAATCCATCTGCTCTAAAGTTCATTCTTCAAATCAGTACTTCAAACTGTATCTCAGCATTACCCAAATCCTTAGAGCTGCCTGCTTTCAAGGAAAGAAATAAAGAAAGGGATCAGCAGAGTTAATCTCTTAGGAAAACCAGTGGAGAGGCTTTGGAGTCCCATCTCTCACTCTGAGGTCTTTTGAGATTGATAGAAATTAACTGACTAATGGTGCTGTCACTTTGTCTTCATTTTTGTTTCTTGAGTTCTGAGCAGTTCTTTCTCTTCCTTCCAGGCAATTATGGGGAACTAAATGAGTATAAAGAGGAATCATGCCAAACATTGCTGCAGAGAGACCAGTTTAAACAAGTAAAAGAGAAGGAAAGAAAAACTGACCCTGAAGAGAAGTGGAGGACCACACATCCTTCTCAGAAAAGTGGTGTTTATGGAATCTCAGTCCAAGGGATAAGGCAAAAAGGAAAGAAAAATAAATATCTTTGTTTTGTATGTGGGAGTAGCTTCAGGTCTAAAGCAAGCCTTAATCTTCACATGAGGACTCAGATAAGGAAGAAGTCTTTCCAAGGTGTTGAGTGTGGAAACAGCTCCAGTCTGATTTCACTCAAAAAAATTCACACAAGAAACAATCCATTAAAGTCCTTCAGTTGTGGAAACAAGTTAAGGTTGAGGTCACAACTTCTGACAGACCAAACAACCCATGCTGACAAAAAACTGTTTAAGTGCTTGAAAAATGAAAAGAGTTTCCATCAGAAGGCATTCCTCTATTGCTATCAAGCACTCCACACAGGGGAAAAACCATTTCACTGCTGGGCATGCAGAAGGGGTTTCATTTGGAAGAAAAACCTAATTTGTCATCAAGCAACACACAGAGGCAAAAAACCTTTTAAATACCTGGAGTGTGGAAAAAGTTCCACTCGGAAAGCAAACGTCACTTATCATCAGCAAACTCACACAGTGGAGAAACCATTTAAATGCCTGGAGTGTGGAAAAAGTTACACCCAGAAGAACAGCTTCACCTATCATCAGGCAACTCACACAGAGGAGAAACCATTTAAATGCCTGGAGTGTGGGAAAGGTTTTATTCAAAAGACTCACCTCACCTATCATCAAGCAACTCACACAGGGGAAAAACCATTTAAATGCCTGGAGTGTGGTAAGGGATTTATTTGGAAGACACAACTCACCTATCATCAAGCAACTCACACAGGGGAGAAACCATTTAAATGCCTGGAGTGTGGAAAAGGTTTTATCTGGAAGGCACAACTCACCTCTCATCAAGCAACTCACACAGGGGAGAAACCATTTAAATGCCTGGAATGTGGAAAATGTTTTATTCAAAAGACCCATCTCACTTATCATCAAGCAACTCACACAGGGGAGAAACCATTTAAATGCCTGGAGTGTGGAAAAGGTTTTATTCAAAAGACTCACCTCATGTGTCATCAGGCAACTCACACAGGGGAGAAACCATTTAAATGCCTAGAGTGTGGAAAAGGTTTTATTCAAAAGATTCACCTCACCTATCATCAGGCAACTCACACAGGGGAGAAACCATTTAAATGCCTTGAGTGTGGAAAGGGATTTATTTGGAAGACACAACTCACCTATCATCAGGCAACTCACACAGGGGAGAAACCATTAAAATGCCTGGAGTGTGGGAAAGGTTTTATCTGGAAGGCACAACTCACCTCTCATCAAGCAAGTCACACAGGGGAGAAACCATTTAAATGCCCAGAGTG
This sequence comes from Gambelia wislizenii, assembly GCA_030847615.1. Classification (NCBI taxonomy): domain Eukaryota; kingdom Metazoa; phylum Chordata; class Lepidosauria; order Squamata; family Crotaphytidae; genus Gambelia; species Gambelia wislizenii. Next base: position 27,210,809 of record JAUMIR010000002.1, read on the forward strand.
TGGAAAAGGTTTCATTCAGAAAACAGACCTCACTCGTCATCAAATAACTCACACCGGGGAGAAACCATTTAAATGCATGGAGTGTGGAAAAGGTTTCATTCATAAAATAGACCTCACTCGTCATCAAGCAACTCACACAGGGGAGAAACCATTCAAATGCCTTGAGTGTGGAAAATGTTACACTCAGAAGAACAGCTTCACCTATCATCAGGCAACTCACACAGGGGAGAAACCATTTAAATGCCTGGAATGTGGGAAAGGTTTTATTCAAAAGACTCACTTCACCTATCATCAGGCAACTCACACAGGGGAAAAACCATTTAAATGCCTCGAGTGTGGAAAGGGATTTATTTGGAAGACACACTTCACCTATCATCAATCAACTCACACAGGGGAGAAACCATTTAAATGCCTTGAGTGTGGAAAAGGTTTTATTCAAAAGACTCACCTCTCCTCTCATCAAGCAACTCACACAGGGGAGAAACCATTTAAGTGCCTTGAGTGTGGAAAGGGTTTTATTCAAAAGACTCACCTCACCTATCATCAAGCAACTCACAGAGGGGAGAAACCATTTAAATGCCTAGATTGTGGAAAGGGTTTTATTCAAAAGACTCGCCTCACCTATCATCAGGCAACTCACACAGGGGAGAAACCATTTAAATGCCTGGAGTGTGGAAAAGGTTTTATTCAAAAGATTCACCTCACCTATCATCAAGCAACTCACACAGGGGAAAAACCATTTAACTGCCTGGAGTGTGGAAAAGGTTTTGTTCATAAAATAGACCTCACTCGTCATCAAATAACTCACACAGGGGAGAAACCATTTAAATGCCTAGAGTGTGGAAAAGATTTTATTCAAAAGACACAGCTCACTCGTCATCAGGCAACTCACACACGGGAGAAACCCTTTAAATGTCTGGAGTGTGGAAAAAGTTTCAGTCAGAAAAGGTATCTCACTCATCATGAGGTAACACACATGGGATAAACTATTTAAATTCCTGGAATGTGGTAAAGATTTTATTAGAAGATACAACTTTACTTGTCATAAAGCAGTTGACACAAGGGGGAACCCAGTTAAATGTCTAGAGTTTCCAAAAGAATTTTTTTTTTCAGAAGAAGCACCTCACTTGTTACCAAAGAACTCACACAGGTGAGAAACCTTTTAAATGCTTGGGGTGTGGATAAGGTTTCGTTCAGAAGGCATGTCTTGATTCTCATCAAGCAACGCACACAAAGCAGAAGTAGTTGAAAGTACAGTTGTCCCTCCGTATCCATGGATTTAAGTATTCACGGCTTGAAAATATTTTTTATTTTCTTCACATCTATATGACACTCACAGAAAGTCTGCAATAAGAAAAATGAAGAAAAGCATAGAGAAAACTATTCAAATTCTTAAAGTGTGGGAAAGCATGTAATAGGAAATATGATACTAAAGAATCCAGACCAGGTGGAAAATGTATGAATGCTTCTAAAAGGAAATGAGCTTCCATTAGAGGCAAGTCCCTAGGTCACACTAAAAAATGGAGACAGGGAGAACAAAATCACACAGTGGAAAAGCCATTTAGATACTTTCACATAAAAAAACAACCTAAACTTCAAGAACGACTGGAATATTGTTAAAAATTATTGATGTGTAAGTGGGGAAATTTACTAAGAATTGGCTTTGAAAACTGCAGTAGTATCATATTACAGTGTAATAACAAAGATGCTAGCATGAAAAAGAAAGTAAGATTAACTAACAAGTAGAACCAACAGCTGAGAGTTACGAAGTTATATGCAATTGTCATATGTTGTTTTTAGATCCAAGAAAAATGTCACGGTGTGAGGTTTTATTGTGATTTCTTGTATTATATATTATATGTTGTCTTCTTTTCTGTAGTGTTAATAAAATTATTAAAAAGAAAATAAAAATTAAGTATACCATAGTTAACAAAGCCTCTGACTAAAAAGCTCTGTTCTACATAATCTTTTTACACTTGTTCAGCATCCCTTTTCCTCATTCTCTTTTTAGCTAAATGCTTTTTAGCAGCATCACCATTTGGAGGATAATGCAGAAGACTGGAGAAACACAGAGTCTTGATGCTGGGTTGCAGCTGTTCATTGGTATTCTCAATAAACCTTGACCTTTCAATTGCTCTCTAGAAGGTTGAAAATGTTTTGTTTCCTTAGGCAAGACTTACCTGACCTGGTTGTTTCCTTTCACATGTGCGTATTCTTTTGAATAAAATGAAACATTTGCTGAACCATGTGGAACTGCTCCTTTCTTTTCTTTCTTTTTTTGTGGTGAAGGAACCTATCCCTTTTCTTTCCATGTTATTTCTACATCTGCTACCAAATTTCTGTTTAGGAAGCAGTATCCAGGAACACGTTTACTTGGGCAGCGGGGATATATATATACACAGCAGGAGAGTATGATCTCTAGAAAGGATGTTTCTTAGAACGGGGCACCTTTCTCAAATGTCTAAGAATTCACTTGGGGAATAGACCATAGGAATGCTCAGAATCCAGAATGAGTTTTAATCTAAGATAAAGAGAGCATACATTTTAAAAAGATAATTGATTTTCAGTGTGTTGGGCATCTTGGAAATGCTTTAAAGAAATGGCTAATCTATCTTTCTCCAAACAGTACAAGAGGGTGGGGTTTCTTTTTTGAAAATTCAGGTAGACTAACTAAAAAGGGTGATTACTACATAATTGAATTTGCAGAAGTAGTAACTGTAAGGGTAAAGGAAGGTGCACTGAGAGAAGATCATGCTTGGTAAAGTGAAGCCAGTCTGAAAAAGAAAGATCACATTATAGTTGGATTGATGTAATCAAGGGAGCTGGGGCACCGAGTTTGGAAGGTCTGGGCCAGAGAGTTGATGATTGGGGTTCTTCAAAGTTTCTCCTTCCAGGGTTGCCATAAGTTGAAGCTGACAGCAAATAAAAACAGCAACAACACACATGGAAATGTGGTGTCAGGTCTCTGGCTGCTAATTAGTATAGTTAGATGCTACTTTGTCTATTTAGCCATAGTTAGGCCAGTTTGCCAGCCAGAGACTTGACATGAGTGTGACAGCTTATGGGAACGTTTGGTAGGTGCTGGAATGTGCTTGGTACTGTCTGTTAGCAGGCTCAAAGTCATTTCAGCTTGGGAAGAAAAAGGGAGTTGGAGCTGGGAGAGCAATCTCCAGTTAGGTCAGGTGGAGGGGGAGAGGTAATCAGTTTGGCGCAAAGGGGGAAAACAAAACTGGAAAGATATTAGAGGTGGGGTGTTGGCGGGTATGTTTCAGATCTGTCAATGATGGATTACTGGAGCCCTGGTGGCGCAGTGGTTAAATGCCAGTACTGCAAGCCACCACGTTGCAAATTCAATTCCAGCGGGCTCTAAGGTTCACTGAGCCTTCCATCCTTTCGTAGGTCGGTAAATTGAGTACCCAGCTTGTGGGGGGTAATTAGCTAACACACATTGGAAACTGTTTAATGCAGTGTAGATGTGTAAATAGTTATTGCTTAAAACAATTTGTAAGCCGCTCTGATAGCCTTGTGGCTGAAGAGCGGGGTATAAATAACTAAATAAAAATAAAATACTGTTTACTTTGATGCTTTTTGCAATAAAAGCATTTCAACTGATGCCTGTTGTCAAGTGATGGAAGTTTGACAGGGTTCATCACAGCTGACGAGAGGTGTCGGATCAACAGCCTGGGGAAATGGAGCTGGACAAGACGGAGGTGGCGGGAGTTGGCAGCAAGGGTGCCAAGGGGACCTCCCAGACCAAGGCAACCAGGTGGGCGGTATGCAGGCTCGACAAGAAGCAGCTAAGGGTATGGGAGAGATGACAGCAGTGCTCTCCCTCATGCCGGCCAGACAGACGGGGACTGTAATGAAACAGAAGTGGGCTTGGTGCCCTGACCCAGATGAGCGAGGGCAAGATGCCCAGCGGTCCCAGAGGTGGGACAAGAGATCCTGCAGGGCTTAACAGTATGGCAGGGCGCCGTTCGGTTGATTTGGAAATGGACATGGAAATAATGAAGTGTGAGATGAATACAGTCTTGCCTGGCTGAGATCGTGGTAAAGTTGGAACACATGGACAAGGGAGCTACAAGGAGAGCCCCAGTGGCAGTGGCCACAAGGGAAGCGATTCTGGTAGGGCCTTCTGCGGCAGCTCTGAAAAAAGGGCCAGAGGGAAGCTTGGGAAAGGAGGAGGTGGCTCCGGGACCCATGGTGACAGTGGCTCCACCGGCACCAGCAGTGGGATGCCCGGATGCGCCAGTCCCGGCAGCACCAAGACGAGTGCTGCGCTCACTGACCGATCGAGGGTTGAAGGCCACATTCAGTGGGGATGCCAAGAAATTACCTTATTTCCTGGCCCAGGTAAGGGGTTTCATTTGACAGCAGGAAGGAGCCTTCCAGTCAGAAGAGGCAAAGGTCTAGTATGTGTCCAGCCAGCTAGAAGGGGAGGGGGCAGAGTGGCTGGTGGGGCTGTACAACATGGCAGTACATGAGCTCGACAGTCTGGACAACTTCATGATGGTTATCCAGGCTTGAGGACCTCTTCCATCAAGAATGGGCTCGTATGGAGTTGCAGCGAATGCGCCAGGGGTGTTGGACCATGGCAGAATATGCGACTGAATTTCGCCAGCTGGCCAGACAGATTCCAGATTGGACTGAGGCAACTAAACACCAGTACATTTGAGATGGTCTCAGTGCGGACATACTACAGTGGGTGCTCGTCCAGGGCAAACTTGAAACTCATTGGGTGAATGCACCTGGCGGAAATCCAATTTTTTGTTTCCATGTCACCAATGTTTCCACGGTGGTGCAAAAAATGCCCCAAATATGTGCTTGTTCTGATTGCGTCTCCGGCATCATTTGGAAAAGTAAAATGATATCAACATGATATTTAAAAAAAAAAATTCATGGAATCTGACTTTTACTGAAGGAAAACAAAACAAAATCTTTTCCTTCTTTGGCCATCCCTCTCACTGCCTCAAGTTTGGAGCGCAAGAAACCTTCCATCCATCTTCGTGTCGGAAAGATATGAACACAGGAAGCTGTTCTTAGTCTGTGTGAAGTCGAAGGCTTTCATGGCCGACATCCATAGATTTTCCTTTGATTTTTTTTCAGGCTGTGAGGCTGTGTTCTGGAATAGTTTCTTTCTGACGTTTCGCCTGCATCTGTGGCTGGCATCTTCAGAGAATGGTTGGGTAGGAGTGTGTCTGGGGTTTATATGCTGTGAACCCTGTTGGGGAGTATATGTAAATTTGTGTACTTGAATGGTTAGTTTCTGGGTATAGAAATGTGAGGCTTGTTCGTGTCCGTTTAGCTAATGGTTGGTTGATGGGCCATTAGCCTGTAGGGCCCAGTTTAGGTGCCTCAGTTTGTCCTCCAGGAAGTGGGGTTCGCAGAGCCTTTTTGTGTAGTCTACCAATATTTTTATTGTGCTTCTTTTTTGTCCTGGGTGATGACTGGAGTTTTTGTGTAGGTATCTGTCCATGTGTGTGGGTTTTCTGAATACCTTGTGGCATAAGCCACCCAAAGGGAAGATATTTTTACCATACATCAAAAGAGTCACAGACAGAATAGGGAAACTGATGAGGAAACACACCCTCCAAACAAGTTACAGACCAACCAAGAAAATCCAAGAAATGCTACACTCACTGAAGGACAAGAGAGACCCTCTCACAGCTGCAGGAGTTTACTGCATATCATGCAGCTGTGGACAAGTTTACATAGGGACCACTAAATACAGTGTGCAAACACAAATCAAACAACATGAGAGACACTGCAGACTGGGCCAGCCAGAAAAATCAGCAGTAGCAAAACATGTTATAAACCAACCTGGACTTAAAATGTTATTTAAAAACACAGAAGTTCTGGACCAGGCCAACAACTATCATGTCAGAATGCACAGAAAAGCTATTGAAATCCACAAACACCTGGATAACTTCAACAGGAAAAAGAAACCTTAAAAGTAAACAAGATCTGGCTCCCAGTCTTGAAAAATACGAAAATCAAAACTCAACACTTGCAAGTGAACTCCACCCAGGGACAGGGGGAGTTCCAGCAGATAATGGCCCATCAACCAACCATTAGCCAAACAGACACTAACAAGCCTTCCATTTCTATACCCAGAAACCATTCAATTACACAAATGTACATGTACTCCCAACAGGTGTTCACAGTATATAAACTCCACACACACTCCTACCCAACCATTCTCTAAAGATGCCAGCCACAGACGCAGGCAAAACTTCAGAAAGAAACTATTCCAGAACAGGGCCTCACAGCCTGGAAAAACAAAAACAAAGAAGCCCCATATCTTCCCCACATGTATGTTGGGGGTCCTGCCCCCTCCCCCATGTATGACACCCAGGGAAAACTCAGCTCCCCCAATCCCCACCCCATTGCAACCCTTGCAAGGCCTGGTGGACTACAACTCCCACCAGTGAGCTTAGGCACTGTAACCACTACAGCTTCCAGTCTGCCAGGGACTTTCTGTCGGTCTTGCTGTTCCTGCCATCTCCGGGGGTGGGTGAAGTTTTGGGGGTTTCCACCCGAGAGGAGGGGGGGGGAGTCCGACAGCCTTCTGGCCCCCTCCCTGGGGGCTGCTGGCACGACAGCCCCTCCTCCTCCTCCTCCGCCGCCGCCGCCTCTCCTCCTTCCTTCCTGGCAGGGAGGGAAGCAGCTGAGGGAAAACGAACCAGGGCTGGCTGGGAAGAGGCCGAGGAGGGACGCTCTCCCATTTGGAGGGGGGGAGCTGAGTGAGAGGGTCGTTTCTGTTCAGTCTTGGCTACAGAAATGACAAGGTTTCCTTGGCCGCAGAATTGCCAAAGGGGAGACCAAGGCGCCCCCCCATCTCCCGCCCCAAAAGCAGAGGGTGAGGTGGGAGAGGGAGGGGCTCCTCCTCCAGAGTCCTCCAGGGAGGGGCCGGCCTCGGCTAGAGCGTCCTTCCGGGATCCCAGCAAAGGCGCTCTAGGAAACGTACGTGGCCGGAAGAGGCGGGGCCCGAGGCGAGTGACGGACAGGCAAGTGCGGAGGGAGGGGCCCGAGGCCTGAGGAGGGGGCTGGCAGGGGAGACCCCCCTTTCCTTTCCTTTCCTTTCCTTTCCTTTCCTTTCCTTTCCTGGGGGAGCCCGAGGCTTTGGGGTCCCTCTGAGCCCCCCTCGAGGAGGGCCTTTGGGCCAAGGGGGAGACCCCAGGGAGAGGCCAGGCAGGCAGGCAAGGGGGGCTGGAGGGGAAGGAAACCCCCAGGGGTGGGAGAGGGAGGGGAGGGAGGGGGAGACCCCCGTGGGCTGGGAGGGGAGCCAGCAAGACCCCCCTCCACGAGGAAGACCCTTTCTGGGCAGCTGCTGATGGGCTCCTTGGGTTGGAAAGACCCTCTTGTGGCTCTCCAGGGGGTCTGTCTGGTGACGTCTCCTCACGACAACCCTGCGAGGGAGGCCGGGGTGGAAGATGGCGCCCTGCGGGTGTTTCCTGGGTGGGGATTTGCAGGTGGATCCCTCCAGGCCGGTGCTCTGACTGCTACACCCTCTTGCCTCTTGGCTGAATCCATTGCAGGCTGAGGGATGGAGCAAAGGGGGAAAGTCCCCCACCCCTTAGGTCGAATGAAGCACTTGCCTCAAACACCAGAGGCTGGCAGGGGCGGCTTCTCTGCTGTGCCTCCCCTTGGATGTAACAGTGTAAATGATAACTTTATCCAGGGATGAGCAGGTGCTGCCTTGTTCATTGCTTCAGGCAACAAAATATCATACAGCCACTGTAGAAAAATTAAAGAGCAACACCATTTCTGCCTACAGAGATGTGTTAACATTTTGGAGGGTTAAAAAAAAAGGAAAGATGAAAAGGTTAGGCTGGGAATTCTTAGGAACATGGCAAGTGGGAAGAGGCTGCCTTGAAAATTTGCATGATGGTCTTGATTTGTGGCTAAAAAGAAAAGGACTCCCCCGCCCCCTGCTCACACAAACACCCTCCCTGTTCCCAATTTCTTTTTCAGGTGAAGGTAATTTTCTGTACAGAGACAAGAGCTACTCTCCAGCTTGGATTGGGTGATAAAACATCTAATCTCAGGAGAGATTTCAGAATGGCTCATTCACAGGGTCTCTTGTTTTCTTTGTAGCCTTGGTGTCCCCAGTCATTTTACTGGAAGCAGAACCTAGTAAAGAGTAAAGTGCTTTCCTGGCAGAGAAGGGAAATGAAGACTCAGGCTACCAGACATTAAGAGAAGGATTTCACGCTGGTCCGGCTAAGTATGGAAGAGAGTTCTTGGGAAGAGCCATAATGGAGAAGCTCTTGTATGAGAAGATGTTCAGTTCTGAGGCCCAGCGCCAGCACTTCAGACAGTTGGGCTACCAGGAGGCTTTGGGGCCCCGAGAGGTTTGCAGCCAGCTTCACAATCTCTGCTGTCTGTGGCTGAAGCCAGAGAGACACACCAAGGCTCAGATCCTGGACCTGGTGATCCTGGAGCAGTTGCTGACTGTTCTTCCCCCAGAGATGGAGAGCTGGGTCCGAGAGTGTGGAGCAGAGACGACCTCCCAAGCAGTGGCCTTGGCAGAGGGTTTCCTCCTCAGTCAGGCAGAAAAGGAGAAACCAGAAGAGGAGCAGGTGAGGCCATTTCAAGGGATAATCAGTAATATTCTTGCAAGGGTTTTGGAAATTCTTGAACACACTGATGCTTAAATCAGACAGGAAAGAAGGGCTTCTGGTCATTCCAAAGGCAGAGCAAGTAATAGAGATACTGTACAGCCTGTCTTGGATAGGATTATGCTTCCCTAGAAGACACAGTTTGCATGTCCTCCAGGGTGTAGCCCTGAGCCTGGATGCTCCATGTTCAGTAGTGGCCAGGAGCGCTTTTGCACATTTAAAACAAGCATGGAAACTGCTTTTGTTCTCAGTGTTGTCTTTTTTTGGCCACAGTGTCACAGGTCTTAGTCACCTCCCATTTGAATGACTACAACATGATACATACATACACATAATAAAATTGTGTAAATCTAGTCACCACTTCTCAGCTTTTTTCTAGAAATCATCTAACATGGTAATAATACACAAAGGCCTCATGCTCTTCCTTTCTTTTCCTAGTTCTTCTCTTTCTTCCCTTGTTTCTGCTTCTGCTGCAGTACTTCTTTGTGGAAGAGATGGCTGAGGTGGAGAAGCCTACTTCTGAATCCAGTCAAAGGCAGCAACCCAAATGTATCATGCAGGACAGAGAAGGAGAGTCCTCCTCAATGAGTAAGGGCTAAGAGGGTAGTTTTCTAGTTTGCTTTCTCCTCTCAAGTGTGTCTGAAATATCTGGGCTCTGTTGATTGGGACACTTAATTTTTTTTTTATAGCCTAACCAGCCCTTTGAAATCCAGGCATACATCGGTGAACAAAGTCTCTGATAGTGAAGCTTCTTTTTCCAATGACATTTTATTCTTGTCCTGCTCTCTTTTGCTCCTGATCTTCTGTGTAGCTAGATTTTTTCTAGCTGCATTGGCTTTGGGAGGTTGGTGAAAGAGGACTGGAGAATGACAGACTTTCAATATCAGTTTACGGTAGTATGTCTGCAGAAAACCATGCTATAAAATTTGAAGTTGGAAGGAGTAGAATTCTCCTCTAGCCCATCCTAATGTAGAGGTATGTGCCTGCCTACAACAGGCAAGGGAATTGGCAGCTGCCCCCAGATTGCCTTACTGAGGACATCTGCTTGGTTAACTGAGGGATACCTATGCAGGTCTTTAAAGGGGCAAAGATGAATGGAAGGGCTACTTTAGTGGGTTGGTATCCTCATCACCAGACAGCACCAAGAGTCCACCTTCAGGTCCTGTTTCCTCCCTGTGCAGGGAAGAACCAGCAATCTGGCTTCTTGGCAATTTATTAGCTTATTGACCCACTTTTAGTGCTTTATACTTCAAGTTGGTTAACATTTTTTTGTGGCTATTTAATTCGCTGGGATGGTTCCCTGCTTGCTTTGCATACATTTACTAAGATTCCCCCGCTCCCAATACAATTGACAACCTCAGGGTTACAATGATTCTACCGTGATCTCCCAGGTCTTTTTGTGCGTACACTATGGTGTTTGCTGCATTTGCATGGGTAGGAGGGATTTGAAGGAGGAGGAAGAGAGAAGCTAACAACTTTCTCTTTGTTTTTATTTTCATCACAGGTTGTGGAATAAGGAGTGGGCCTATATGTACAAGAACATCTCTTCAACACGATGGACTCAGAACAGCCTCTGCAAAACTCTGTCAGGTAGGGGACAGGATCTCAAGTGATGGATTTCCATGTCCCTTTGACCACCCTCTGGTCTCCACAGAATCTTGTTCTTTTCTTTGCTTCCATCAAAGTTGCCACTGTAGGCAGCCAGTGGATGTCATCGTGTAAGGATTTTAATTTTTTGGAGCAATGTGAAACACTGTTGTTCTCTTTCTTCAGGTGACCTTTGAGGAGGTGGCTGTGTATTTCACAGAGGAGGAGTGGGCCCTGCTGGACCCAGGCCAAAGGGGCCTTCACCGGAAAGTGATGGAGGAGAATTTGGGGATCCTGTCCTCTCTGGGTAAGGCTCACTCTAGCTTTTGATCCATTAACTCAGTTTAGAAGTGCTGAAAAATACGACCAGAGTTCTTCACTCTTGATATATTCAAGCAGTCCAAGATGTTTCCTTCCAGCTCTGCTGACTTCTGGCCTCTCTTCTTAGGAAGCCCTTCACTAGCAGATCTTGGTCAAGGTCACAGTGGATGATGGGAGGTCCAGATGGATTCCTAAGCATGGACCACTGGTTGGAATGTTGGGTGCTGTGGCCCCATCCAACCTCCATTAAAAATGAAAGATTGAGTTGTGAGAAGGCAGGAGAGTCACATCTTGCTTCCTTGCTACCACCAGGTAGCTCAGGGTGTGGATGGAGGGGCTGCCATCACTTGCTCTGGCCTTCCTGCAAAGAGAAGGAGAAAACAGAGCTCGAGTGTGGAGGCAGTAGCTTGTTGGTGTGAATGGAGGAGATTGTGTATTGAGTGTAGAGATATAACATGAATAACAATATCTCTGGCTTTTCTTCGCAAATGAAGATTCAAGAAGGACTCATCCCGCACTTTCTGCAAGTGCCGCTGATGAATAAGAAAAAGGCAAGAACAAAATGGAAATATTTGATAGATGTGAAGGATAGAGGAGGTTGTGATATGCCAGATCGAAAACATACCACCAAGCAGCATCATTAGTATGGTTTCAAGATTGGATAAGATTAGAAGATGAGCAGACATTGAATATAGAAGGGCACAATTTAAGGTTTGGGCGCCATGCTTATCTGCAATATGAAAAGGAAAAGATTAACAAGGACTTCAATAACCATTGTATAAGAAAATCATTTTTGAAAACTTGGAAGGCAATAAAACAAATATTCTGTATGAAAATACCTCTGTGGATATCACCACAGGAAGCCTTTATGGGAAGGTGGATAGAAACAAAGAACTAGTTAAGATATAGTGATTTAGGAATCAAAGACAAAAACGAAGAATTCATTCTGAGAATGAAAGAGCACTTAGAGGAGACGCAGAAAATAAATTGGTTTGAGTACTTGCAGTTAAAGGAAGATTTAAAGAAGACCACAAAAAAGAGGGGTTTGAAATGGAAAATAATGAGCTGGACAAAATTATATGGGAGGAAAGTAAATATATATATATATATATATATATATAATTGTTATTGTTAGTAGAACTAGAGCAAAAAGGTTTCCGGCGTGACGCCGTCCTGTTCGGCTGTAGGGAAGCAGAGCTCTGACAGTAGCTTGCAGCAGCATACCCGGGTAGAGACACTTGAATACCGGCAAACCCTCTCCAGGAGGAGAGGAAATTGTGGGCTCGCAGGGGGTGAATGCCAGCCTGAGTACCCCCGAAAATAACTGTTTTGGAGGTATAGCAGAGCCGAGGAACCATAAAGCCTCAAAGCTTTGGCAGGTATCGCCTTGGCGAATCTAGGGACGCCTGCGCCTATTTTACAAAAAAAAAAAAAGCTAACAAAGAGCGAACGCAGAGCAACCCAGGGAACTTCCCAATTCAGTTTTTCCCAACAGGAGAAAACCCGCTATATCAAGAATAAGGGGAGAGTAAACAAATATAAAATAAAGAACCAATAGAACTGAGGGTTCTGATACAAGAGATTTAAAACGGAGGAGACGCTAACGACTTGGAGAATGGCGAAGGATGAGCTGTGAGTAACTTGAGAGGAGGTGGATGGAGTAGTAAAGTTTGTAGCGCAAGCAAGCAAGGAGGGGTGAAAATCTGCAGTACGATTGAGAAAGGAGAGGAGAAAGTTTACAGCGGGAGCAAGGAAGGAGGGGAGAAAGCTAGCAACGCGAACAAGAAAGAAAAGGAAAGTTTGCAGCTTCAGTTGGACAGGAGGAGTGAAAAGTTGCAGTGTGAAGGAGCAGAGGAAAAGAATGAGACGAAGTGAGACGGATGGAGAATTTGAATGGAAATGAGCAATGGTAAGGAAGGTTTAAACTGCTTGGGTAGTCTTTGAAAAGAGAAAGGGAAAAAAAACAATCCAACTGAAACACGGAAAAGTCAAGAGAGAAACAACTCCTTGACATAGCAAGGCTCTCTTACTCCCTAATCCCCTCTAAGTAAGGAAATCGAATTAGAGGAACTGGTGGGGATAAAGAGGACAAGAGATTACAAACAGGAGGCTGACCTGTGACTTTTGTTTCCGGAGAAAAGCGACGTGTAGGTGGTGACTGTGAAAGTGACGAGCGAACTGAGAGGAGATAAGTGACGAGGAGGGAAAACTCGAAAAGCAGAGAGCGTCAAACAGAAAGTAGAAAATATAAAACAAAGAAAGCAAGCAGTAAGCAACAAGTAGCATACAAAGGCTGTAATAAGAAGAAACTGAAAAGCTGAGTGGTAGAACGAAAAGCAGGTCTACTTTGAGGCGATATTGGAATTGATACAATTAAAGTAATATTGGAAAGGATTGGTTTAAAGAAGGTTGTTAAGTTGAGAGTGAGGGAAGGAGAAAAGAAAAGAAGTGCTGAGAGGGGAATATTGCATTAAGATCAAATTTTCAAATTATAATTCAAACGGTGGGACGAAGAGAAAATAAGGTGCGTTAGAAATACAAACTGATTTGTTGTATACTGTAAGAACTGTAAGAACAAATTCGGCTAACTACTTAGAATACATTAATAATCTACACACTTTAGTACTATTATCAGTGGAATTTATAGATAGGAACTGAGGGATATTAGAAGTTGGAAATAAAAGCTTAACTTCATTGTTGGTTGTATTAAAACTCATAGATTATATAAATGAATATATATAGAAAATTAATGACTGAAAGGGAGACATCTGCTAATTGTTATAAGTGGTGTTACAAGAGCTGGTTATATCATCTAAAAATTGTGGTTTATCACAAAGGTGAATTGAAAAGTGGGGGGAAAGTAATAATTGTGAGAAAATAAAGGGTGTGAGATTTGGGATAGTAAACAAAGTAAAATAAATATAAGTATCCCACTAAAGGAAACGAATAAGCAAAGTAAAGGAAAGAGCACAGAATAAGAGTACAAATTTATTAGCTGAAAAGGGGGGAAAATGATGACTACTGGGCAAAGAAAAGCAGCAATACAAGCCCAAGCTCAATTAAGTACACAAAGAAGACCTTCAATTGAAGGTCCAATGAAGAATATGGATTTGAGTGTGTTAATTTTAGAAAAAATGAGAAAGGAGATGAAAAAGATGAGACAAGAGATAAGAGCAGAACTGAAAGAGATTCAAACAGAAATTAGAACAGATTTAAATAATGAATTGACTGCCTTTGGAAGAAAACTTGACAAATTAACAGAAGAAATGAATGTTATGAAACAAGATATAGATAATATAAAAGAGAATTCGAAAAGGCTAGAAGAGAATACACAATCTGTCTCCAGAGAACAAGAACTGATGAAGAAAACAATATTTATTAATGAATCCAGATACAGGGAAAGGTGCTTGAAATTAAGAGGATTGCCGGAAGAATTGAATGAAAAGTTAGAAGAGAAAGTAATACCAGCATTAGCCAAGTTTGTTGATTTGCCTGAAGGTAATCTTGATAAGGAAGTGGATAAATTGTTTAGAGTAAATTCGGTGTTAGTCAAAGAAAGAAAGATACCACGAGATGTTGTGGTATGTTTTACAAGGAATAGGATAAGGGATCAAGTTGTTCAACAAGGCTACATGAACAAATTAATGATAGAGGAAAAAGAGATAACAATTTATAAAGATGTACCACCAGAAGTTTTAAAGAAAAGACAAGAATACAAGTTTCTTACACAACAACTCATCAAGCATAACATAAAATACAGATGGGAAAGAATGGAGGGAGTATCTTTTATGTATTTACAGAGAAGATATAGAATAAACTCCATAGAAAAAGCAAGAGATTTCTGCAGAAAACTTAAGAAAAAAGAATGAGAGAGAACAAGGAGAATTAAAAAAGCAGATAGAATGGACAAACACACTGGAAGAAACCGACATGGATAAAGACATAGGCGCACAGATAAAATAAATGGAAGAGGAAGAAGCAGAAGAAAAAGAAGAAGAAGAAGATAGAGAGGAAGAAGCTCTGGTAGAAAAAAAGTGATCAAGAAGAGGAAAAGGAAGGAGAAATTTAGCGATACTGTAAAACTGAAAAAATGGAATGTAAAGTAATTTCATGGAATGTGAAAGGGATAAATTCCAATATTAAAAGGCGCCAGATCTTTCATTATCTAGAAAAATTAAGGACAGGGATTATATGCCTACAAGAAACATGCACCAGAGAAAGAGATAAAAGATATTTAAAAAACCCCAAATTAGGACAAAATGTTATTGCGGCGGGATAGAAGAAAAAAAATGGTGTAGTTATGTACATAGACAGACAATAACCAATAAGAGAAATGTTTAAAGATCCTAATGGGGGGTTTGTAGGAGTAGAGGTAAAGCTGGAAAATACAAAACTACTAGCGGTAGGGGTATATGAACCCTACAAAATAAAGAAAATTTCTTTCGAAAGCTGAGGTCAGACATTGAAAGGACTGAAATGGACAAAATCCTAATGTTAGGGGATTGGAACGGAGTTATGGATCCCAAATTGGACAGATCTTCTGAAAAACATCAGGAAGAATCAGGGAAAACTTCCCAAAATATTTTTTGAAATGATATCCGAATTATGATTAATGGATGTATGGAGAACCAAATACAGAAACACAAAAAGCTACATTTTCTTTTCAGATGCCCACCACACACTGTGTAGAATAGATATGATCTTAACATCAAAAGATATCATAATAAATGTTAAAGATATGGAAGTGTTGACAAAGTGGATATCGGATCATAATCCGATTCAAATAAAATTACGAACTAAATGTAAGGAATACAACTGGAGACTTAACGAAGTACTGTTAAAAGATTAAAAAGACATGAAGAAAGCAAAAGACATGTTAAAATTATATTTATTGGAAAACACAACAGGGGATGTAAAGATGAAAAACAGTGTGGGAAACGAGTAAAGTAGTTATGAGAGGTTTTTTTCATGAAGCAAATGTATGAAAGAAGAAAAGAAGAAGCTAAAAAATCACAAGTCTTGTCTAAGGAGATAGCTTTAAGAGAGAAAAAATTAATAGAAAACCCTAGAGATAGACACCTCTACAAGAAATTAAGATGCTAAAAAAACAAGTACAATCACAGATGATGGGAAAAATAGCAGAAAAGCTAAAAATAATGAAACAAAATTACTTCGAGTCAGCAAATAAAATTGGGAGGTGGCTGGCACAAAGACTTAAAAGAAACAAAGAAAAAAAGATCATTACAGAATCGAAATATGGGGGGAAATAGTTACAGACTCAAAACTAATTAAAAAGTGTAAATGGTGCAAGACAGAGAAGATAAGAATTAGAAAGGGCACGAGACAGGGGTGCCCACTTTCCCCTCTTATCTTCATAACTGTTATAGAGATACTAATTAGTAGTATAAGAAATAATAAGAAGATAATTGGTACCAAGGTCAAAGGCATAGAGTATAAGATAAGAGCTTATGCAGATGATCTGGTTATAATCCTAGAGGAGCCTATCAAACAGTTGTAAGAGTTAGGAAGGACATTAGAGGAATATGCAAGAGTGTCTGGTTTCAAAATAAATACAGATAAAATGGTGGTTCTAACAAAGAATATAATCAAGAAAGAAGAGGAACAACTACATAGAATAACACATTATAGGGTTGGGAAGAAAGTTAAATATCTAGGCATTTGGATCACAAAAAGAAATTTGGATTTATATGACAACAACTATAGCAAGTTATGGAGAGAAATTAAAGAAGATCTGCGGAAATGGTCCAAACTTAATCTAACTTTTTTTGGCAGAATTGCTACAATCAAAATGAGTATTTTGCCTAGATTTATGTATTTATTTCATAACATACCTATTATTCATAATGATAAATACTTTAAAATCTGGGAAAAAGGAATATCAAAGTAATTATGGCAAGGAAAAAAACAAAGAATTAAGTTAAAATTATTGAAAGATAAGAAGGAAAGAGGCACTTGTGCACTTCCAGACCTACAGTTATACTATCAGGCGTGTGTGTTAACATGGATTGAAGACTGGATTAAACTCAGTAATAAAGGGCTGTTAGCTTTAGAAGGGATCATAGAATCATAGAATTGCAGAGTTGGAAGAGACCACGAGGGCCATCCAGTCCCCGACAGATCATCCCCGATGCATCCCTGACAGATGGCCATCCAGCCTCTGTTTAAAGACCTCCAAGGAAGGAGACCCCACCACGCTCCGAGGGAGTATGTTCTACTGCCGAACAGCTCTTACTGTCAAAAAGTTCCTCCTAATGTTGAGGTGGAATCTCTGTTCCTGTAGCTTGCATCCATTGCTCCGTGTTCCAATCTCTGGAGCAGCAGAAAACAAGCTTGCTCCATCCTCAACGTGACACCCCTTAAAACAGGGCTATCATATCGCCTCTTAACCGTCTTTTTTCCAGGCTAAACATACCCAGCTCCCTAAGTCTCTCCTCATAAGGCATGGTTTCCAGACCTTTCACCATTTTAGTTGCCCTCCTCTGGACACGCTCCAATTTGTCAATATCCTTTTTGAATTGTGGTGCCCAGAACTGGACACAGTATTCTAGGTGAGGTCTGACCAAGGCAGAATAGAGCGGCACTATTGCTTCCCTTGATCTGGACACTATACTTCTATTGATGCAGCCCAAAATCGTATTGGCTTTTTTAGCTGCCGCATCACACTGTTGACTCATTTTCAACTTGTGGTCTACTAGGACTCCTAGACCCCTTTCGCACGTAGTCTCATTCAGCCAGGTCTCCCCCATCCTATATCTATGCATTTCATTTTTTCACCCTAAGTGCAGTACCTTACATTTCTCCGTATTGAATTTCATTTTGTTAGTTTTGGCCCAGCTCTCCAATTTATCCAGGTCATCTTGAATTTTGATCATGTCCTCCAGGGTATTAGCTACTCCTCCTAATTTGGTGTCATCTGCAAATTTGGTAAGTATGCCCCTAATTCTGTCATCCAAGTCATTGATAAAGCTGTTGAATAGCACTGGGCCCAGGACAGAACCCTGTGGCACCCCACTGGTCACATCTTTCCAAGATGAAGAGGAGCCATTGCTAAGCACCCTTTGGGTTCGGCCAGCCAACCAATTACAAATCCATTGAACTGTTAACTTGTCTAGCCCACATTCTACAAGCTTGTTTGCAAGAATGTAATGGGGAACCTTGTCAAAGGCCTTACTGAAATCAAGGTATGCGATGTCCACAGCGTTCCCTTCATCTACCAAGCTGGTAATTTTATCAAAAAAAGAGATCAGATTAGTCTGGCATGACTTGTTTCTCTGAAACCCATGTTGACTTTTTGTGATTATGGCATTGCCTTCTAAATGTTCACAGACTCTCTGTTTAATGATCTGCTCTAGAATCTTCCCTGGTATTGATGTCAGACTAACTGGACGATAATTGTTGGGATCCTCTTTTTTACCCTTTTTGAAGATGGGGACAATGTTTGCCCTCCTCCAGTCTGCTGGGACTTCTCCTGTTCTCCAGGAGTTCTCAAAGATTATTGCCAATGGCTGAGATTATATTTGCCAGCTCTTTTAATACTCTTGGATGTAGTTCATCCGGTCATGGAGATTTAAATTCATTTAGATTAAGAAGGTATTCCTGTACTACCTCTTTGCTTATTCTGTGCTGGATTTCCCTGTTGTGTCTTCTGTACCTTTATCCTCAGGTTGGTCCCCCTTTACCTTTTCTGAAAACACTGAGGCAAAGAAGGTGTTGAGTAATTCTTCCTTTTCTCTGTCCCCTGTTAGCATTTTGCCCTCTTCTCCGCATAGTGGCCCTACCATTTCCTTCTTCCTCTTTTTGCTGCGGACATACCCAAAAAAACCCTTTTTATTGTTCTTAACCTCTCTAGCAAGCCTGAGCTCATTCTGTGCTTTAGCTTTTCTGACTTTACTCCTACATATGTTCGCTATCTATTTGAATTCTTCTTTGGTGATTTCCCCCTTTTTCCATTTCTTATACATGTTCCGTTTAAAACTTAGCTCTGTTGATATTTCTTTAGTCATCCATCCTGGTTTCTTGAGACACCTCCCATTTTTCTTCCTCAATGGTACTGTTTGAAATTGTGCCTTCAGTATCTCCCTTTTGAGAAAGCCCCATCCGTCTTTAGGTCTCTTCTCTTTTAGTATTCCTGACCATTGGATCACCCCCAGTATTTCCCTGAGTTTATTGAAATCAGCTCTCCTAAAGTCGAGAATGCATGTCTGACTATGCCTGGCTTCTCCTTTCCATTGTATAACAAACTCCAGGAGAACATGATCACTCTTACCTAAGGATCCCACCACTTGCACCCAATTAACCAGGTCATCCCTGTTAATTAGGATCAGATCTAAAATAGCTGACCCCCTTGTTGCCTCTTCCACCTTTTGGACCATGAAATTGTCTTCCAGGCAAGTCAGGAATTTGCTAGACCTTGAAGTTTTGGTTGAGTTAGATTGCCAGCAAATATCAGGATAGTTGAAGTCACCCATCACTACTACATCTCTCCTTTCTGCGTGTGTGTTCATCTGTTCTAGAAAGATAACACTGAGGTTTGGTTGGCCCGCATACATTTGTTATAATAAAAGAAAAGATAATAAGGAATTTGATCTACACTGCATAAGGAAAGCATTACTAAATACATGGGTAAAAATAAAGAATTTTTTTTACAGAAATATACCAATGTGGGTGTCAACAGAAGAAGCTTTCTTTTGCAGAACTAAAAATATAAACGAGACTTGGCTAAAATATAAGGAGATTATTACTAAAGATGAATATGGGAATGTGCAGATAAAACCCAGAGATCAATTAAAAGAGCAGGGCTTCAAATTAAATTGGTTTCAATATAAACAAATCTATGAAAGGTTCAAGATGGATCAAAAATTGAGAATTTTGAATTAGAAGAAAATAAAATAGAACAATTTTTGATCAAAAGAGGAAACATATAACAAAATATTATAACATCTTATTGGAAAGAGAAATGGAAAATGAAACAATTAAAGATCAAGTGATAAGATGAGCACAAGATATTGGTCGAACTATAGATTTAGATAAGTGGGAGAAATCTTGGCTAAATACTCAAAAATTTACATCATCACAAAGCTTGAAAGAAAATTACGTGAAAATATTTGGAAGATGGTATTTAACACTGGTAAAATTGAATAAAATTTATAAGACAGGCTCACAGAAATGTTGGAAATGTGAGCAAGCAAAGGGTACCCTATATCATATGTGGTGGTCGTGTCAAATAGCGCAAAATTTCTGGAAAAAAATTCATGTTATAAGTGAAATGGTAGGAGTAAAATTTCCTATGAAGCCTGAGACCTATCTGTTGAATATGATAGACATGACTGATCAAAAATTAACTAATAAGTACTGGAGGGTTATGTTATATATGATCTCAGCTGCAAGGGTTTTATGTGCAGCAAAATGGAAAAAAAAGAAGCTCCTACAGAAGAGGAATGGCTTCTTAAACTTAAAGATATGATGGGCACGGACAGGCTCACTGTGCAGTTAAAGGATAAATCAATAAATAAGATTGAGGTGGAATGGTCTCCAATAAAAACATATTGGAAGAAGAAATGGAGAAATCTGGTTAAATTTGACCTTTAAAGATTTCAATAAAATATCAAGACTTTAGAGGGCGGTTGAATTTATTACTTGAGATTAAGTCAGTATAGGGGTAATCAGTTTAGTTAAATTTAATGGGATTCAAATGGATGTCTGATTTAGCAAAAGTTGGGAAGACCAGGGAAAGGACCAGGAAACTGTTGGGATGTGGGACTAAGGAATGTGATAGTTTATATCTTTGAAAAAAGTTACATTGTCTATGTGAAACTATGAGAATGTAAAAAATGTATTAAGATGTATATTTGTATGTAACTTAATAAAAAGTAAAAAAAAAGAACTAGAGCAAAAAAAAAATAGTTCATGACAAGATGGGCGAGAGACTTGGGGCATACACTTAATTTGGAAGCATGGGAAAAGGCAAGAAGAAAGATGTCGAAATTCACAGCTAGCCAGAATTTAAGAGAAAACTATATAAAGGTAGTACAAAGATGGTACTACACACCAACAAAATTAAATAAAATGAATAAAACAATAAATATGGAATGCTGGAGATGTAAATCAAACCCCGGAACTTATATACAGATGTGGTGGAAATGCAAGAAAATTCAGGAGTTTTGGCGGAAAGTGCATAAAGGTATTAAACAAATATTGCAAGTAGAGTTTGAAATGAAACCAGAAGTATATTTGCTGAACATGATAGACGTACCGAGTCAGGAAGCTGAATAAAAGTATTGGAAGATCTTGCTATATATGATAGTAGCGGCTAGATTGATAGTAGCCAGAAAATGGAAATCACCAGATATGCCAAACATAGATGAATGGAAGGATAAACTATTAGAAATTATAGAAATGGACAATTTGACAAAATAGGATTAAAAATAGGTCAAGTAAGAAACTCTTAGACAAATGGTCAATAGTGATAGAGGACTGGGGGGAAAATGGATATATATTTGATAAACAAATAATGTTTTATAAAGTATTAGTAAAGCTAGAACAGAAGAAATAAAAGAAAAAAGAGTAAGGGATATAGTGATGGAGTGACGAGTTAAATGATTGTAATAACCAAAGACTTTATGATTTCATATAAATCCTTATACCCGGAGGTGACTTTGAGGAAGTAATTTTTGTTTTTTTGGTGGGGTTTTTTGGTTCTGTTTATTTGTTAGTCCTTTTTTTAATATATATAGAAATGAATTGGATAATAAGAAAATACTACAGTCGTCCCTTCACATTCGCGGGGGTTCCGTTCCGCGGACCCCCGCGAATGTGAAAAATCCGCAAATAACTACACCCCTCCCCCTCCCTCCCCAGGCCTTCGCGGGGCCTTGCTAGGCCCCGCGGAGGTCTCCCCAGCCCTCCCTCCCTCCCTCCCCAGGCCTTCGCGGGGCCTTGCTAGGCCCCGCGGAGGTCTCCCCGGCCCTCCCTCCCCAGGCCTCCCTCCCTCCCTCCCCAGGCCTTCGCGGGGCCTTGCTAGGCCCCGCGGAGGTCTCCCCGGCCCTCCCTCCCTCCCCAGGCCTTCGCGGGGCCTCCGGAGGGCCTCCGGGGGTCCCGCGAAGGCCTCCCCATCCCTCCCCAGGCCTTCGCACCGCTCCCCAGGCCTTCGCGGGGCCTCCGGAGGGCCTCCGGGGGTCCCGCGAAGGCCTTCGCACCGCTCCCCAGGCCTTCGCGGGGCCTCCGGAGGGCCTCCGGGGGTCCCGCGAAGGTCTCCCCACCCCTCCCCAGGCCTTCGCGGGGCCTCCGGAGGGCCTCCGGGGGTCCCGCGAAGGCCTCCCCACCCCTCCCCAGGCCTTCGCGGGGCCTCCGGAGGGCCTCCGGGCGTCCCGCGAAGGCCTCCCCACCCCTCCCCAGGCCTTCGCGGCGCCTCCGGAGGGCTTCCGGGGGTCCCGCGAAGGCCTCCCCACCCCTCCCCAGGTCTTTCACGGGGCCTCTGGAGGCCCCGTGTCGCGGTTTTGGGGGGGCCCGGGGGGGCCCTCCCAAAACCGCGAATAACCGAAACCGCGAATGTCATGTTCGCGAATGTGGAGGGACAACTGTATATATGGACACATAGTGGAAACATGGAATATTAAAAGACATAAATATACAAATGTATTAATGTATAAATGTAGAACTCAAGAATAATGTTGGATAAGTAAGCTATCAACTGTTATCTAATAACGAAGATAAAAAAAGAAGGCAGAAGGAGAGTCACCTCTTGCTTCCTTGCTGCCACCAGGTAGCTCAGGATGTGGAGGGAGGGGCTGCCATCACTTGCCCAGGCCTTCCTGCAAAGAGAAGGAGAAAGCAGAGCCCGGGTATGGAGGCACGAGCTAGTTGGTGTGAATGGAGGACATCCTGTACTGAGTGTACACATATAACTTTAAGAACAATAATCATAAAATACAGTATATAACTATATATAACTAAAACATAAAATCATTTAAACATGTAGATTAAAAACACATAGACTTAAAACAATGGATATAAATCCAAGCTCATCTCAAAAAAAAAAAAAAAAGAATTACCTGAGCACCTTAAAGTCATCTTCAACATATGGTGAGTGAAGGTGAACCTGTCATGGCACTTTGTTAGCCTGATTTGTTTGATGGTGGTTTGTCATTGCCTTCCTCAGAGGCTGAGAGAGTGTGCCTTGCCCGAGGCCACCCAGTGTATTTGAACCCTGATCTCCTGGAATCCTAGTTCAATGCTCAAACTGCTGGTTCACCCTTAGCCCCATTAGACAGCAAGATATTTTGTCATTCTTTCAGCAGAACATTTTTTTGCACTAAATAACCCAAACGGGAATAAATAAGGTAGCTACTTTGTTGTATGGACATTTTAGGATTCGAACTTCCAGGGTTTTTTTTCAAACTTACTAGGACACCTGTATTTTGTAGAGATGTTCTGCATAAGTTGCAGAGAGCTTGACATGGATAAAGAAGTTTATTTCTACTTCCTATCACAAAACTATAGTCAAGTATTAACTAATCTCTCATATACATACATAATATTTGACATGGATAATAAGTGAACCTTTTTTTCTTATTCCCTGAACTAATATTCACATGACTTGAGAATTTGTTGTGGTGGTGCATCAAAAAATGAAAATGAAGAGAACCAGAATTTAGTGGGTATTGTTTACACTCTAAATTAAATCCATAGATAGATGCTCTAAAGTTCATTCTTCAAATCAGTACTTCAAACTGTATCTCAGCATTACCCAAATCCTTGGAGCTGCCTGCTTTCAAGGAAAGAAATAAAGAAAGGGATCCGTGGAGCTAATCTCTTAGGAGAACCAGTAGAGAGGCTTTGGAGTCCCAGCTCCTTCTCTGAGGTCTTTTGAGACTGATAAAAATTAGCTGACAAATGGTGCTGACACTTTGCCTTCATTTTTCTTTCTTTAGTTCTGAGCTGTTCTTTCTCTTCCTTCCAGGCAATGATGGGCAACTGAATGAGTATAAAGAGGAATCATGCCGAACATTGCTGCAGACAGACCAGTCTAAACAGGTAAAAGAGAAGGAAAGAAAAACTGACCCTAAAGAGAAGCAGAGGACCACACACCTTTCTCAGAAAGGTGATGTTTATGGAATCTCAGTCAAAGGAATAAGGCAAAAAGGAAAGGAAAGAAATAAATATCTTTGTCTTGTATGTGGGAGAAGCTTCAGGTCTAAAGCAAGCCTTAATCTTCACAGGAGAACTCAGACAAAGGAGAAATCTTTCCAAGGTAGTGATTGTGGAAACAGCTCCAGTCTAATTTCACTCAAAAAAAGGTTGAGGTCACAACTTCTGACAGACCAAACAACTCATACTGACAAAAAACTGTTTAAATGCTTTAAAAATGAGAAGAGGTTCCATCAGAAGGCATTCCTCTATTGCTGTCAAGCAGTCCACACAGGGGAAAAACCACTTCACTGCTGGGCATGCAGAAGGGGTTTCATTTGGAAGAAAAACCTCATTTGTCATCAAGCAACACACAGAGGCAAGAAACCATTTAAATACCTGGAGTGTGGAAAAAGTTACAGCCAGAAGAACAGCTTCACCTATCATCAGGCAACTCACACAGGGGAGAAACCATTTAAATGCCTGGAGTGTGGAAAGGGATTCATTTGGAAAGCACACCTCAATTTTCATCAAGCAACTCACACAGCGGAGAAACCATTTAAATGCCAGGAGTGTGGGAAAGGTTTCATTCATAAAACACACCTCACTCATCATCAAGCAACTCACACAGGGAAGAAACCATTTAAATGTATGGAATGCGGGAAAAGTTTCACTCGAAAAACATACCTCACATATCATGAAGCAACTCACACAGGGGAGAAACCATTTAAATGCCTGGAGTGTGGAAAAGGTTTTATTCAAAAGACTCACCTCACCTATCATCAAGCAACTCACACAGGGGAGAAACCATTTAAATGCCTGGAGTGTGGAAAAAGTTACACCCAGAAGAACAGCTTCACCTATCATCTGGCAACTCACACAGTGGAAAAACCATTTAAATGCCTGGAGTGTGGAAAAAGTTACACCCAGAAGAACAGCTTCACCTATCATCAGGCAACTCACACAGGGGAGAAACCATTTAAATGCCTGGAGTGTGGAAAGGGATTTATTTGGAAAGCACACCTCAATTCTCATCAAGCAACTCATAGAGGGGAGAAACCATTTAAATGCCAGGAGTGTGGAAAAGGTTTCATTCATAAAACAGACCTCACTCATCATCAAGCAACTCACACAGGGAAGAAACCATTTAAATGTATGGAATGTGGGAAAAGTTTCACTCGAAAGACATACCTCACATATCATCAAGCAACTCATACAGGGGAGAAACCATTTAAATGCCTGGAGTGTGGAAAAAGTTTTATTCAAAAGACTCGCCTCAATTATCATCAAGCATCTCACACAGGGGAGAAACCATTTAAATGCCTGGAGTGTGGAAAAGGTTTTATGCAAAAGATTCACCTCACCTATCATCAGACAACTCACACAGGTGAGAAGCCATTTAAATGCCTGGAATGTGGAAAAGCTTTTATGCAAAAGACTCACCTCACCTATCATCAAGCAACTCACACAGGGGAGAAACCATTTAAATGCCTGGAGTGTGGAAAGGGATTTATTTGGAAGACACACTTCACCAATCATCAAGCAATTCACACAGGGGAGAAACCATTTAAATGCCTGGAGTGTGGAAAGGGTTTTATTCAAAAGACTCACTTCACCTATCATCAGGCAACTCACACAGGGGAGAAACCATTTAAATGCCTGGAGTGTGGTAAGGGATTTATTTGGAAGACGCAACTCACATCTCACCAAGCTACTCACAAAAGGGAGAAACCATTTAAATGCTTGGAGTATGGAAAAGGTTTTATTCAAAAAAATGCACCTCACCTATCATCATGCAACTAACAAAGGAGAGTAACCATTTAAATGACTGGACTGTGGTAAGGGATTTATTTGGAAGACCCAACTCACGTCTCACCAAGCTACTCACAAAGGGGAGAAACCATTTAAATGCCTGGAGTGTGGAAAAGGTTTTATTTGGGAGGCACAACTCGTCTCTCATCAAGCAACTCACAGAGGGGAGAAACCATTTAAATGCCTGGAGTGTCCAAAAAGTTACACCCAGAAGAACAGCTTAGCCTATCATCAGGCAAGTCACACAGGGGAGAAACCATTACATGTCTGTAGTGTGGAAAGGGTTTTATTCAAAAGACTCACCTCACGGGGGGGGGGCGTGTCCGGACACCTAAGATGGCGGACGTGTAGAGTGAGGGCTCCTGAAGGCTTCATAATTTTAACCTGCCCTACAGCGACCAGATGGGTCCTTCTGTAAATAAAGAATCACCTTCCTGATGCTTGGTAGCAAGAGACTGTCTGAGAGACTGATCTCTGAATACTGCCAGAAAAAAAGAGGAAGAGAAACCCCCTCGGATAACAGTAGTGAGGAGGAGGACGAGTGGGAAGATAAGATGGCGCCGACAATAAACAAGTCGGGCAAAGGAGGAGGTGGTAAGGGAGAAAACAGCGGAGGGGGAGGAAAGGAAACCTCACCTAAAGAAAATAAACAACTGCTGCCAGACCAGTTTGAACTGCTCTGTGAGAAAATTGTCTCTGACCTTCAAAGAGACTGGTCTGCAGCCCTTGCTCCCCTACAGACCTCCATCAAGGAGCTTACAGGGACCATCTCTGAAGTTGCAGAAACGGCCACTGAGGCACACAAAAAGGGGCAAAATCATGAAATCAGATTGCAGCACCTTGAAGAGGCCAATGAATCTCTAACAAATAAGCTGGAGGATTTGAAAAATCGAGGGAGACGGGCTAATATCAGATTTCGTGGTTTTGTAGAGGGCGCTGAGGGAAAAGACATTCTAACCTTTCTAGTAAACTGGATTAACGAGCACTGCCCCAGCGCCACCATTACTGCAACTGATATAGAATGCGTTCATAGAGCACTGGGCCCCCCACCCTCTTTAAACAGACACCCTCGGGATATAATTGCTCGATTTACCAATTTTTCCATAAAAGCCCGCATATTTGACCTCCTTTCAAAACAAACATCGATATTTCACAATGCAACCCAGATAGCAATATATCAAGATCTGGCCCCAGAAACTTTACGCAAAAGAAAACTCTTCAAACCATTGACATCAATTTTGCAAGCTTGATATTCCAGTGCCTACAACGTTGGAACAAGAGATACGTCATGAGGACAACTGGGCCGCACAGAGGATTCACCCGTCTGATACCAACAAGTGGACTCAGATCTCCAAACGCAAAAGTGCCCAACTCCCCCCTCTTCTGGGGCTTTTTGAGCCCCTTCTCCACTTTGGGGGGGGCTGAAAACCCTGCCAGCCACCCCCCCTTCCCAAAGTGGCGATGGGGGTTTTCGAGCCCCATCGCAGCTTTGGGAGGCTAGGGGCTTCAAAAGCCTCGTTGCCACCCCTGCGAATGTGAAGGGACGACTGTAATAACAAAGATACTAGTGTGAAAAAGAAAGTAAGATTAACTAACAAGTAGAACCAACAGCTGAGAGTTAGGAAATTATATACAGTTGTCATTTGTAGTTTTTAGATCAGGAAAATGTCATGGTATGAGGTTTTAATGTGATTTCTTGGGTTATCTATTATATGTTGCCTTGTTTTCTGTATTGTTAATAATTATTAAAAAGAAAATAATGCAAGTATACCACAGTTAACAAAGTCTCTGAATAAAAACTTCTGTTTTAAATTATCTTTTTATGCTTGGTCAGCATCCCTTTTCCTTCTCAGTCTGTTTCTAGCTAAATGCTTTTTAGCAGCATCACCATTTGGAGGATAGTGCAGAAGTCTGGAGAAACACAGAATGTTGATGCTGGGTTGCAGCAGTTCATTGGCAGTAACACATTCTCAATAAACTTTGAGCTGAGAAAGAACAGAATTCTACTCTGGCTGATCCTAGTATAGCTCTTGTGTCCCTGCCTAGAACAGACAATATAAACAGCATCTACCCACCAAAATATGTTATAGAGTATGTGGGAACAACAGAAAGAGAAAAGGAGAAAGCAGTTTAGCCCACCTCACCAGCTGCCCACAATATATTAAAAAAGAAATCATAGAGATATAGGTGAGGCCACCAAAATGAGAAAATGGTAAGAAAAGTATAGAATCATAGAATTGTAGAGTTGGAAGAGACTACAAGGGCCATTCAGTCCAAACCCCTGCCACATAGGAAATCACGATCAAAGCATCCCTGACAGATGGCCATCCAGCCTCTGGACACAGTATTCTAGGTGAGGCCTGACCAAGGCAGAATAGAATGGCACTATTACTTCCCTTGATCTGGACACTACTATTGATGCAGCCCAAAATCGCATTTGCCTTTTTAGCTGCTGCATCACACTGTTGACTCATGTTCAACTTGTGGTCTACTAGGACTCCTAGATCCCTTTCGCACGTAGTCTCATTCAGCCAGGTCTCCCCCATCCTATATCTATGCATTTCGTTTTTTCACCCTAAGTGCAGTACCTTACATTTCTCCGTATTGAATTTCATTTTGTTAGCTTTGGCCCAGCTCTCCAGTCTATCCAGGTCATTTTGAATTTTGATCCTATCCTCTAGGGTATTAGTGCCTCCTCCTAATTTGGTGTCATCTGCAAATTTGATAAGTATGCCACTAGTTCCCTCATCCAAGTCATTGATAAAGATGTTGAATAGCATTGGGCCCAGGAAAGAACTCTGTGGCACCCCACTGGTCACATCTTTCCAAGACGAAGAGGAGCCACTGCTGAGCACCCTTTGGGTTTGGCTGGTCAACCAATTACAAATTCACTTAATAGTTAACTTGTCTAGCCCACATTTTACAAGCTTGTTTGCAAGAATGTAATGGGGAACCTTGTCAAAGGCCTTACTGAAATCAAGGTATGTGACATCCACAGTGTTCCCTTCATCTACCAAGCTGGTGATTTTATCAAAAAAAGAGATCAGATTAGTCTGGCATGACTTGTTTCTCTGAAACCTATGTTGACTTTTTGTTTTTATGGCATTGCCTTCTAAATGTTCACAGACTCTCTGTTTAATGATCTGCTCTAGAATCTTTCCTGGTATTGATGTCAGACTAACTGGATGATAATTGTTGGAATCCTCTTTTTTACCCTTTTTGAAGATGGGGACAATGTTTGCCCTACTCCAGTCTGCTGGGACTTCTCCTGTTCTCCAGGAGTTCTCAAAGATTATTGCCAATGGCTCTGAGGTTACATTTGCCAGCTCTTTTAATACCCTCTGATATAGTTCATCTGGTCCTGGAAATTTAAATTCATGTAGATTAAGAAGCTATTCCTATGCTACCTCTGTTTATTCTGTGCTGGATTTCCCCTATTGTGTCCTCTGCCTTCAATATCTCCCTTTTGAGAAAGTCCCATCCGTCTTGAGGTCTCTTCTCTTTTAGTATTCCTGACCATGGGATCACCCACAGTATTTCCCTGAGTTTACTGAAATCAGCTCTCCTAAAGTCTAGAATGTGTGTCTGACTATGCCTGGCTTCTCCTTTCCATTGTATAACAAACTCCAGGAGAACATGATCACTCTCACCTAAGGATCCCACCACTTGCACCCCATTAACTAGGTCATCCCTGTTGGTTAAGATCAGATCTAAAATAGTTGACCCCCGTTGCCTCTTCCACTTTTTGGACAATGAAATTGTCCTCCAGGCAAGTAATGAATTTGCTAGACCTTGAAGTTTTGGTTGAGTTGGATTTCCAGCAAATATCAGGATAGTTGAAGTCACCCATCACTACTACATCTTTCTGCGTGTGTGGTCATCTGTTCTAGAAAGGCATCATCCAGTTCCTCTGTCTGACTTGGGGGTCTGTAGTAGAGTCCCACAATAACACCCCTGTTGTTTCCCTCCCCTTTAATTTTTATCCAGATGCTGTCCACCTGGCTTCCATATTGATGTCATGGATCTCTTCACCGGTGTAAATATCCCTGATATATAATGCTATTCCTCCTCCTCTCCTGTTTGGCCTGTTTCTCTTATAAAGGTTATACCACTCTATTCCTACATTCCAATCATGAGACTCTTCCCACCAGGTTTCAGTAATGACTATTATCATATTTGCTTTGTTGTGCTAGGAGTTCAAGTTCATCTTGCTTATTTCCCATGCTCTGTGCATTAGTATAGAGACATCTAAGACCATGTGTTCCCTTTACTTGCTGCCTGTACAAGTTTTTTTGCCTCCCACTGTTGGGTCCTTGCACTATTTGCCTTGTTACCTCTATGACAGATGGACTATTTTTTCCAGCCCTTTTGCCTTCCAGAATACTGTATCCCTCCCGCATATGACTCAAGTTTAAAGCCCTCCTGATCAAATTCTTGAGACTGTTGGCAAAAACA
This sequence comes from Gambelia wislizenii, assembly GCA_030847615.1. NCBI lineage: Eukaryota > Metazoa > Chordata > Lepidosauria > Squamata > Crotaphytidae > Gambelia > Gambelia wislizenii. The sequence goes on from JAUMIR010000002.1 coordinate 27,240,751, forward strand.
TTTCTGCCAACTGGTGTGAGATGCACGCCATCCCTTGCCAGAAGTCCCCCCTCATGGAACCGCAGCCCATGATCCAAGAATCCAAATCGTTCTTGGCAACACCATCTACGGAGCCAGTTGTTTATATCAGCTATTTTCCTCTCCCTTCCTGGACCATGCCCTTCAACTGGCAGAAGAGACGAGATGACAACCTGTGCATCCATTTCTTTCAGCTTCCTCCCCAGAGCCTCATAATCTCTTCTGATCTTTGGAAAGCTGTGTCTTGCAGTATCATTAGTTCCCACATGGACCAAAAGGAAGGGGTAATGATCAGTAGGATTGACCAGTGTTGTCAACCTCTCCGTCACATCACGGATCTTTGCCCCAGGGAGACAACACACCGCCTGTGTCATCTTGTCAGGCCCACAAATGACTTCTGTATCCCTCAGCAAGGAGTCCCCCATCACCACCACTCTCCTTCCCTGAGGCTTCGCAGCGGCTGTTCCTTGCGGTGGTACTTTCAGGGTCCCCTGCTCTGCCCCTGAAGTCTGTCCATGCTGTTGTTCCTCATTGTCATCGATAAGGGAGGGAATTTTGAATCGATTCTGTAGCCGCAAGCTGCCAGAACAATCCGTGGTTTTTCTACTTCTGTGTGTGACATTCCTCCAGCTGTCTACCTCCTGTGCGTGTGAAGTGACCCTCTCCTCTGCAGCAAATTCCTCTGTGTGGTCCCTATCCAAAACTGTTCATTATGTTTTGTCCAGGAAAACCTCTTGCTCAAAAAATGGAGAAGTGTAGCTACCTGGGTCTCCAGCTGCTGGACTTTCTCCTCCAAGAGGGTTACCAACTTGCACTTGATGCATGTGAAATTCCCCACATCTGTAGACAAGAAGACAAACATCCCACAAGTGTTGCAGGTGACTGCAGCAGTTCCCTCAGTGTTCATGCTGAGAAGTCTTAGGCAATCAGTGCTGCTTATGCTGTACTTTTGCTTGGTTGATAAATTTGCACACTGGTAGGTTGATAAATTTGCACACCTATCTATCTATCTATGTTATCCAACTCTTGACAATATGAAACTGCATATGTATCTGTTTTTTAAATAACTATGGTCTTCTTTTTCTTTTCTTTTTTCCTATTTTGTTTTTTAATAAAAATTAATTAAAAAAAATAAAAAAAATAAAAAATTTGCACACTGGTAGATACACGCATCTGGAAGGAGTTATGTAGAGCTAGGCTCCCAGCTCCACCCCCTAGTGACTCACAGATGTGACTCACAGAAGTTCCACCCCCTCAGCAACAAGCACACTCTCCCAGGAGTTTTTTAAAAAATCAAACTCACCCACTCAAAATGGCTGCCCAGAAGCTGCTCTCCTCCTTCTCCCTGGCAGGAAACTGGCCTGGAAAGCCTCTGGAACAAGTTATATAGAGCTAGGCTCCCAGCTCCACCCCCCTAGTGACTCATAGATGTGACTCACAGAAGCTCCACCCCCTCAGCAACAAGCACATTCTCCCAAGAGTTTTTTAAAAATTCAAACTTACTAAAAAATGGCTGCCCAGAAGCTGTTCTCCTTCTTCTTCCTGGCAGAAGAGTAGAGGATGGTGAAAGATGCATTTTGGAAGAATCATTCAAGTGCCTTCTAGAAGGCTGAAAATGTTTTGTTACCTTATACAAGACTTACCTGACCTGGTTGTTTCCTTTCACATGCGCATATTGTTTTGAATTTGCTGAAATACATTTTACTGTGTGATGGCTCTGTCAGTACTCACACACTGAGACAATTTCCATTGATCAAGAATGGTTTGGTGCAGCAGGAATTGAAACGTTCAGGATCAGGTTCAAAGGCAGTTCTGAACTCAGATTTCAGGATACAGGGGATAATAGGAATCTTAGGTTTCGGTTACATCATGCAGACAACTGCAGAAGCTAACAAAGGAGCATTCCATTCCTTACTTTCCCATAGCACCCTATTAAAACTTAATTGCCTCCACGACCTTGAAGGCCTAGTAACAGATAGTACGGTCAGAACAGTTTCCCAGGGAAAGAAAGACATCTAATCCCAGCATGCCTTCTGCTCATGTCAGGCTCTGGCATGCTAGCTAGGCCTAACCAGCAAAACACATTCAAACTAGCTAACTATACAGTGCCCATGCCAGATTCCCCCAAAGCCAAAGGACAGGTTGCTCACCTGTAACCATAGATCTTCTTCGTGGTCTCTGTGAATCACACAGTTGGGTTACTCCTGCGCCTGCGCAGAGCTTCGGAAACTTCTAGAATCGCTAGGCAGAATGTGCTTTGATACATTTTTGGCGGTAACTCCGCCCATCCTAACAGTCCCTTATAAGGGCTTCCCGCCTAAAATCCCCTCAGTTCCTTTCTTTCCGCCGCATTAGCAGCTTAAGGAACTTCTGTGTGCTAAGTGTTCTTGAAATTTTATTGGTTTTGACTTGGCTTGCTCTTTCGACGACGTTTTTTCGCTACTCCCAACGGCTTTGGTGTCTGACTGGTATTTTGGCTTTTGATCACTTCTTCTGGCTTTTGACTACGATTTCTGCTCACTCCCTCGGCTTGTCACTATTTCCGCTCTCTGTTACTGACCTTGGACTGGCTTGACGTCGATTCTATCCTTGACGACTTCTGCGGTATTGTGATTTATGATGTCTACTAAAGGGGCATTTAAGCGGTGCGTGATCTGCCAAGCGAAACTCCCAAGTGCGGATGGACATTCCCGCTGTTTGATCTGTTTGGGAGAATCCCACAATGTAGACGCTTGCGTCCATTGCAAAGCTTTCACCCCGCAGGCCAGGAAACATAGGCTCTCACGCCTTAAATCTTTCTTATATGAAAAGGCCTTGCTCCCGACCACACCACCTGCTTCTGTTTCGGCTCCTCCATCGGAGTCTCGGGGCCGTGAACGCTCTCGATCCCCACCGTCTTCTGGTCAGAAGCGCCGTCGGTCTTGAAGCCCTTCGAGGCGTCGTTCCACTGCATCGGATCCCGAGGCCCTACGCTCTGCCCATCCATGTGTATCCTCGGATTCGACTTGAGACCGTTTGGAGAAGGCTAAAGAGCCTACCCCATCGACCTCTAAGCAGGCTATGGGTGAAAAGGAGCCCTCTTCCACTGCTTCTGCTTCATCCTCTGAACCTCCTAAGAAAAAGAAAAAGGAGAAGCATCTCTCCAAACGCTCAGAGGGCAAGAAGGATAAAGATAAAAAAATCAAGCCGGCGGAGCGTGTTGTTCCACAAGTCCCTCCTCGGGATCCGAAGGGCTCTGATGATACGTTCCTCCGCCCTCCACCATCATCCACTCCTGATGTGGCAGTCCGTGATCTGAGGACCCCTCCTCGATCTTTGGATGTTGTGACTGTTGAGCTTTCCACTGCCGTGGATGTTGCGAAGTGTGTGGAATCGTCACCAGCTTTAGTTGTGTCACGGGACCAACTTCTCCAACGTCACTCTTCGGACGTCGACATGGAGATTGTCGAATCCGAAGACCTGCCTCGACCTCTCGTTCCCTCCATCAGAGAAGATGTGCCAGCTTATTCTGCATATGATTTGGCCCGCTCCATTTGCAGAACTCATCTGGGCTCCCTGTCGGGGTCGCAAATCTTCAACCCCAGAGGAGATCTTATTGAGGTACCGCAACCCTCGCTTCCGAGACTACATTCTCGCTCACCTGTGATTTTGGATGTTGCTTCACAACGGGATGCTACTGTTCAGGTCTCGCCGCTTGAGCACCGACCTCTGCCGCGAACTCCACCGACCCCACAGCCTCGCTCTCCCACACCAACTCGACCTAGAAGCCGTTCGCCTGATGTGTCTTCATCCGAGTCAGTTGCGTCCTCGGACTTTTACAGGCCCTATCTGCTGTCTCCAAAGTCAGAGCTTATGGACGACGATTCCACTTCCCCGACAGATGATGTCCGAGCCTTCGGGGAACAGATGGTGAGGATGTCACGCGTTCTAGACTTGAAAGTCAAGGATCGACCAGCTGACCCTGTGGATCCCATCTTTCAGAGGGTACAATCAAAAGCACCACCTTCTGCAATCATCCAAGTCCTGCCTTCGTTATTGAAACTGGCCCAAGGGTCTTGGGAAAACCCTTCATTGATACAATCCACATCCAAAAAGATTGACAGGCTGTACAGAGTTGGCGGAGAGCATGTCGACTGGTTGCAAAACCACCTGAAACCGAACTCTGTAGTTGTGGAAGTAGCCCAAAACAGGAAGCAACGCCGGCCCTTATCTTCCCCTCCAGACTCTGAGGGTAGAAAGCTCGACATTGTGGGCAAGAAGATATATTCAGCAGCTGGGTTGAGCTTCCGTGTCGCTAACTACTCGGCGTGCATGGGGGCATACCAGCAAGTGTTATGGGAACGAATGAATCTCTTGATCAAAGATCTTCCTGAAGAACGGCGCAGAATGGCAGAGGCTATCCAAGCTGAAGCACAAGCTCTTGCGGGTCTTCAAATAAACTCGGCCAGACATGTGGCAGACTGCACAGCAAAAGCCATCGCTGGCTCGGTAGCCCTGAGATGTCATGCTTGGCTATGTTCTTCTGGCCTCACGCCCCAGGCGTCAGCAACAATTGAAGATCTTCCCTTTGACGAGTCGGGTTTGTTCAACGGTTCTACAGACGACAAACTCGAATTCGCTCAAAAGATGAGAAATACAGCCAGGAAGTATGGTATGGGCTCCACCTCCACCTACCAATACCAGCCCAGAGGGCGGTATCCATGGCAGGCCTCATCCTATGGCCAACAATCCAGACGGGGGTACTCCGGTCAGACCTACCGGCGTTCCCGTTATGTTCCTTCCACATCTCCAGCCTCTTCGGTGAGGAGCCAGGGCTCGGGCTCCAGACACCGACAACAGCCCAGGCAACGACCCAGGGACCAGGGTCGAAGGAAGTTCTAACCCCTCCTATTTGATGATCTCTCTGTTTCTCCCTAGACTCCTCTCTTCGGGGATCGACTGTCCAACTACCAAGACGCCTGGTTCTCAGTGACTTCCGATCGATGGGTGCTCAAAATCATCCAAACAGGCTATTGGATAGAGTTCGACACTCTGCCTCCGACGGGACAGGTTCGTTCAACACCGCCCTCCCCTTCCCTCCTCGAGGAGGTGGACACCCTGCTGCAGAAGGGGGCCATCGAACCCGTCGACCCCGATCTCCATCACCTCTGCTTCTTCTCGAGGTACTTTCTGGTCGACAAGAAAGACGGCGGGCTGCATCCAATTCTCGACCTTCGCGGAGTGAACAAGTACATAACTCCAAAAAAGTTCAGGATGGTCACCTTGGCTTCAATCCTTCCACTTCTGAGGCAGGACGACTGGTTTGCATCCATAGACCTGAAGGACGCCTATTTTCACATCGGGATCCACCCGGCCCACAGGCGCTTCCTAGCATTTCAGATCGGGACCGACGTCTTCCAGTTCAGGGTCCTCCCCTTCGGTCTCTCCACCGCTCCTCATGTCTTCACAAAGTGTATGGCGGTGGTAGCGGCTTTTCTTCGGCAGCAGGGTGTAGAAATCTTCCCTTACATCGACGACTGGAGGGTTGTTGCGCAGACTCGTCATCAGCTCAAACTCGATATTGGCCTCTCCTTAGATGTCTTAGGTTACCTGGGACTTGTTGTCAACTTCGAGAAATCCCAACTCCTGCCGACACAGGTGATTCAGTTCATTGGTGCACGTTTGAACTCTAACCGCGACAGCTTACTTGCCTCGGGACCATTTCGACACCCTCCGTTCCCTAATCTATACCTGCCGTCGGTCAAGGAGGCTCCCGGCACACTCAATCCAAGTGCTCCTCGGCCACATGGCTGCTACGACTTATGTGACTCGGCTTGCCAGACTTCGGTTCCGCCCTCTCCAGCATTGGTTTCTGCAAGTATTCGACCCTCTTCACGATTCTCCTGGCAAGATGCTCACTGTACCGAGAGTGGTCCAGAGGTCACTGGACTGGTGGCTGGTACTGGACAATGTTTTGTCGGGCATGCCATTCGACCTTCCTCAACCAGACGCCTCTGACAACAGATGCGTTGATGCAAGGATGGGGAGCGCATCTCGACTCCTACGAGATCCGAGGTTCATGGAGCATGGAGGAGCAAGCCCTCCACATCAACGTGCTGGAGCTCCTTGCGGTTCAGAAAGCGTTGAGGGCCTTCGAGCCCCTGGTGAGGGGCAAGACAGTACTAGTGCTGACGGACAACACGTCGGTCATGTACTACATAAACAAGCAGGGAGGCACGTGATTGTCACAACTTCTCCAACTCACGCTGGACATATGGGAATGGTGTGTGACAAGAAAGGTGTTTCTCCAATCCATTCACCTACCAGGGGAAGAAACCACTCTTGCCGACGGACTCAGCTGTTCGAGTCTCTCCATCCATGAGTGGCAGCTTCACAGGTCGGTCGCTCTAGAACTGTTTCGAACCTGGGGGTTTCCTCAAGTGGATCTTTTTGCTTCTCCCGAGAACGCCCAGTGCCCCCAATTCTGCTCGAGGCGCCCAGCTCTGAGGTCGAGAGGAGACGCGTTCCTGTTTCGATGGTCGGGCCCGTTACTGTACCTGTTCCCCCCCATTCCCGTTGCTGACAAGAGTGATCACCAAGCTTCGTTGGGACAGAGCGAACGCCATCCTTATCACACCATGGTGGCCTCGACAACCGTGGTTTGCAACCTTGCTTCGGTTGTCAAATCGGCGTTTCATCCGCCTTCCATCCCGTCCAGATCTGCTCACCATTCAGGAAGGCAAGGTCAGACATCCCAACCTGGACACTCTAAACCTGACTGCCTGGAGGTTGACCCTGTGACTCTCCATTCGGATTCGACTCCCTCGGGTTCATCCTCGGTACTGAGGCTACCTCCATCTCTACACCCGGACGTCCAAGCCATCATCGATGCGGCACGGAGGCCTTCCACCAGGAGATCCTATTACTATAAGTGGAAGTATGAAAGCTTCCTGTCATCTCGGGATCCAACCATTGACCATTTCTCCATCCTGACAGTCTTGGAATTTCTTCTCCACCTGTCTTCTGCGGGTCTGTCATTGTCTTCAATCAGTGTTACTTGGCGGCCATCTGCACTGAATTCCAGGCTAGGGGTCTCCCTTCCCCCTTCGTGGATGCCACGGTGAAGAAGTTCTTGAAGGGCTTTGCGAACCTCCATCCCCCGGTGACTGAACCGACACCGTCTTGGAGCCTCGAACTGGTCCTCTCACAGCTGGTCCGCCGACCGTTTGAGCCGATGGCTTCCACCAACCTCCGATTGCTTTCCTGGAAAATGCATTCCTTGTGGCCATCACTTTGGCGTGTAGGGCTAGTGAGCTCTGTGCCTTGAGATCAGACCCTCCTTACACTGCTTTCCACAAGCACAAAGTGGTCCTCCGTCCCGACATCTCCTTCTTACCGAAGGTGGTCTCCAGTTTTCACCTGAATCAAACCATCACTCTCCCCGCTTTGATGCAGGATCCGAAAGACTATTTTGAATGCGCCCTTCATATGATGGATGTCAGAAGGGCTCTGGCTTTCTACATTCAATGGACTGCGTCCCACAGAAAGTCACCCAAACTGTTTGTGTCGTATGCTGAATCGAAACTGGGAGAGCCCGTTTCTTCACAGAGACTGTCGAAGTGGGTGACCTCGACGATCGCTCTTTGTTATGAACTGGCCAAGAAACCTCTGCCGTCTCGGATTCGAGGACACTCTACGAGAGCTGTCTCCACCTCGACAGCTTTTCTCTCTGGGGTGCCTCTAGAGGACATTTGCAGAGCTGTGACCTGGTCGTCACCTTTGACTTTTATATCTCATTATAGACTTGATTCTCGTTCTAGGAACGAGGCAGCCTTTGGGAAGGCTGTGTTGTTGTCTTCTATACAATGAGTGAGTGTTTATGTTGCCAAGTCATTGTTGTTACATGTTTTGATCATTTCAATTAATAATGTGCTTTTAGTGTTTTACTCTCAAATGGTTGATGTGTATGGTATATAGGTGTAGGACATACCCTCCTCCTGAATGGAAGCTTGCCAGTCTACACCCAACTGTGTGATTCACAGAGACCACGAAGAAGATGGACAGGTTGCTTACCTGTAACCATAGATCTTCGAGTGGTCTTCTGTGAATTCACACAGACCCGCCCATCCTCCCCTCTATGTCCTATTACATCATATAAACATGATTAATGTTCCTGATGCTGCATATTGTGGCGTCATTCAAGGAACTGAGGGGATTTTAGGCGGGAAGCCCTTATAAGGGACCGTTAGGATGGGCGGAGTTACCACCAAAAATGTATCAAGGCACATTCTGCCTAGCGATTCTAGAAGTTTCCAAAGCTCTGCGCAGGCGCAGGAGTAACCCAACTGTGTGAATTCACAGAAGACCACTCGAAGATCTATGGTTACAGGTAAGCAACCTGTCCATCTTCGAGTGGTTTTCTGTGAATTCACACAGTTGGGTTATTCCTGCGCCTGCGCAGTGCATATGGAAGCTTCTAGTATCGCTAGGCAGAATGTGCATAGATACATTTTGGCGGTAGCTCCCTCCACAATAATGGTCACTTAAAAGGCTCTCCCGCCTAAATCCCCTCAGTTCCTTGAATGACGCCTCAGTCAGCAGAATCGTGAAGACTCTCAGTGCCGTGGAGAGTCCGAAGGGTAGAACGCAGAACTGGTAGGGTTCGTCCCTGATCTGGAACGCCAGAAAACTCCTGTGGGCAGGATGAATCCCAATGTGGAAGTAGACATCCTTGAGATCTATGGACGCAAACCAATCTCCGCGTTGAAGGAGAGGAAGAATGAGAGCAAACGTAGTCATCCTGAATTTCTTCGGGATGATGTACGAGTTCATTCCCCTCAGGTCGAGGATGGGACGGAGGCCACCATCTTTCTTCGGGACCAGGAAGTATTTTGAAAAGAAACAGAGGTGGCGATGATCAGGATCCACAGGCTCGACAGCTCCTTTTTGAAGCAGGGTTTGAACCTCTTCGAGGAGGGAAGGGGAGGGCGGCGTCACACGGATCCGACCTGTTGGAGGTCGTTCGTCGAACTCAATCCAGTAGCCCTGTTGTACAATCTTCATTACCCAGCAGTCCAATGTTATCAGGGACCAGGCGTGCTGGAACGACGACAGGCGATCTCCAAACAGGGGGGTCTAAAAGAAAAGGGAAACATCATCAAAAGGGAGGCACTTAAAATCTCCTTCTGGCTTGGTCCTTCGACCTTTGTTTCAAAGGCAGTCGGTACTGTGAAGTGGACCCCTGGCTCCTCACCGAGGAGGTGGAGGACATCGGTTGTTGGAACCGGGAATGCCTAGAGGATTGAGGCGTGCCACTTCATCTAAACGGCTGACTGTATGAAGAGGCATGCCAGCCTGAACGATGCCTGGGGCGGTAAGCAGAAGATGAGGCCGTTGGCATACCGTACTTCCGTGCGGTGGTCCTCATCTTCTTCGTAAACTCCAACTTCTCGTCCGTTGAGGTGTTAAAGAGGCCGGAGCTGTCAAAGGGCATGTCCTCTATAGTGGCAGATGCTTCTGCGGACAACCCAGAGGATCGAAGCCAGGTCGTGGAGGCAATTAAGTTTTAATAGGGTGCTATGGGAAAGTAAGGAATGGAATGCTGGGTTTAGTTAATTGCCTGGCAGGGCCCCGCTTCATCAGACAACTATCCATCTGGAATAGCCAGATGGGGTGGCGGAGCTTTTCAGTGTCCAGTCCTAGTTCTGTGACTAAGGGTGGGTGGATCAGCACATCGGTGCAAGCACAGTCCACCATGATCATTACAGGGGGGGAGCCTTCCCCCTTGCCCCAATCTTGGCTTTAATGAAAAATGGGGTTTTCACTCCACTCACCACAGACTCCATGTGCTCTCCAGGGTTAGCCCGCCATCTGGCGCACACTAGGGACGGCTCTGCCCATTCCCCGACAGTTCTCCTTTGGAGGATGAAGCGTCCATCTCGTTGGTCTCCCATGGAGTCTCCTCAGCCAGAAGGCTGGGCATCACTGCATGCACCCTTGCTTTGGGCTTGGCTTTCGCTGGTGTCTTCCTCAGGTTTCTTGGCCGGCTCCTCCTTGCTACCACTGGACTACTTGTCTGGGCACTCCGTGATCCTATCTTCACTCTTGCCACAGCATAGGCAAAGGCCCATCCGCATCCTCCAGTCCCGTTCCATCTCCATAGGGGTGGATGTGGGCTGAGCCTTCAGTTTCTTGGCTGCTCCACTGCCCGGCTTACTGACCCACCCCTGCCACTGTTTTGCTAGCTTCACACTCTGCCACAGTGCCTCCACCTCACCAGCCAGTTGTACCCACCCGAGCAAGGTCTTGGGGTTACCCTGGATCACAGACCACTTGAGTATATCAGCGTTGAGGCCATCTTTGAAGTGCTGCACTTTTGTCACCTCGGTCCAGCTGGGGACTTGACTCACCAACCATCGAAACTCTGTAGCATACTCGGCCACCAGCTGTGTTCCCTGGTACAGTCGTTGCAGCTCCGTGCGGGCCCGTTCCCTACGGAATGGATCCTCAAACTGCGCCTGTAGCGCTGTCATAAACTCGGTGAGGATGCCCAACTCGGGGGCTGCCATGTCGTACAGACCCTCCAGACACTCTGCTTTCTCACCCTCCAGCTGGCCTGAGACGTACTGAACCTTCTCCTCTTTGGTCTGGAGCTCTCCTTCCCAGCGGCTCATGAACCCCATCACTTGGGTCAAAAAATAGGGCAACTTCATGGCTTCCCCATCAAAGGTTGCCTTTAGGCCTTGGTGTCTGAACCCTCGGGGCTGCTCCCATGGCTTGACGGGACCAGGTCCCACTGGTGGGGCAGGTGGTCTGGGAGCCAGCTGAGCCGGGATCCCCCCCCCCAGGCACTTGAACTGGAACTGGGGTTCCTGCCCCACTCTCGCCAGGTATTCCCACTGGGACTTGACCTGCCGCTGTCAGAAATTTTATTGCATCATAGTATCCAGCCATTGTGCCAAAACCAGAAAAAGAAATAAAATCAAGCCAATTTATATATAATACATAATAAACAGTAATCAACAATCAATAAATCACTTTTCATACCCCCTTTGTTCTTTATGGCATGTAAATGTAAGGCCCCAACAAGAAATTTGGATGTCCTAAAAGACACATATTTCTCAAACAGACAGGAAACCTTCACAGAAGAAGATTTTCCCTTTTAAAACATCATTAGGGGAAAAATATACTTATTCCTGAGATTGTTGTAAACAGGGCATTCAAGCAAATGTATTAATTCTTCTATTGAAGCAGAGTTACACATACATACTCTATCCTTCATAGGGACATTCTTATATCTGCCCATTTAAATTGCCAATGGGAGGACATTCAGTCTAGCATGCAGAAGGGCTAACTTCATTTTAAGGGTTGGAAGATCAACCAAATAGGGAGCCGCGAATTCAGTGGAATAAAGGAAACCAAAAATATTAGATTGGCAGGACTTCAGTCTCTGGAGTTCGGTGTACAGGAGCAAGGCGAACAGGAGAGAGGACAACAGGGGTGTTTGGCATGGGTGTTTAGCGGGGAGTTTGAGGGGGAGGCACAATTCTTTTTCTGAGGGGGAAGGGCTACTGCTGAGCTGCCTGGGGGTGGAACTAGCCACTACCTCTATATAACTGCTGCTGCACTCTTTCCAGGTTAATCTTAGAAAATCAGCGGCAAGTGCCTCGTGGCGTGCACAGCTCTAACATTACAGGTCTTCTGAGAAGGAGATCTCAGAAGGGGGTCTTTCTGAGGTCTTCTGAGAAGGTCTTAGGAGGTCTTCTGAGAAGCCAGGCCAAGGGGCATTGAGTGGAGGGGGGATACTAGAGGAGTTTGGACAGGGAAGCCTAAAGTTCTCTTTCATTGTCTACTTAAGAAATCTGAATATGGCCAGTGAGGGAACTGCTGCAGTCACCTGCAACACCTGTGGGATGTTCGTCTTCTTGCCAGAGGAGGTGGGGAGCTATATCTGCAGCAAGTGCAAGTTGGTGGCCCTGCTAGAAGAGAAAGTCAAGCATCTTGAGGACAGGGTATCTACTCTTCTGAGTATTAGAGAGTGAGAGGTTTTCTTGGCCAGTGTGGAGAAGACTACTATGGATGAAGAACACACAGGAGGTGTCTACGGAGAAGACCATTACCCATACACAGGAAATGAACACATGGAGGAATGTGACACAGAGAAATAGAACGGCCAGGGCTCATTCGGCCCGCTTGAAGCTACAGAATTGATTTAAAGTTCTCTCTCTTTCCAAAGAAGAAGAGGAAGAGCAGCAGTGCCAGGCCTCAGGGAACATACAGGAAACCTTAGTAGATCCAGCACGTGAAGTGGCCTCTGCCAAGACTCAAAGGAGGAGGAGGGTGGTGGTGATAGGGGATTCCCTGTTGTGAGGAACAGAAGCAGAAGTCTGCAGGCCTGACAAAATGTCTCGGGAGATATGCTGTCTCCCTGGGGCAAAAATTCAAGATGTAACAGAGAGGCTGAAAAGACTCATCAAGCCTTCTGACCGTTATCCCTTCCTTTTGGTCCGTGTGGGAACCAATGATACTGCAAGGCATAGCCTCAAGAAGATCACAAGAAATTATGAGGCTTTGGGTAGGAAGCTGAAGAACCTGGATGCACAGATAGTCATTTCATTTGTCCTTCCAGTGGAAGGGCATGGCACAGGAAGGGAGTGAAGAATAGTGGAGGTGAACAACTGGCTACACAGATGGTGCCCCCAGGAACAATTTGGCTTCCTGGACCACGGAATTCGGTTTCAGGGAAGGTGACTTCTGGCAAGAGATGGGCTGTACCTCACAACAGTTGGTAGGAATGTTTTTGCTAAGAGTCTGAAAGATCTCATCAGGAGGGCTTTAAACTGAGTTGTATGGGGGAGGGAGACAGTACTCTTGAAGGCAGGAGTTCATGGAGTGCTAGAGATAATAGCCCAAATGTTATACAGAGAACAAGGCAAATAAAACAACAATCCAACAATAGGAGGAATAAACCCTTTAAAAGGCAGATAGGGGAAATGGCCCATGGTCTCAGATGTCTCTATACTAATGCACAGAGCATGGGAAATAAACAGGATGAACTTGAACTCTTAGCACAGCAAAATAAATATGATATCATAGGCATCACTGAAATCTGGTCGGATGAGTCTCATGATTTGAATGTACTATTAGAGGGGTATAGCCTGTTTCAGAAAAATAGACCAAACAGGAAGGGTGGTGGAGTAGCATTATACATTAAGGATGTGTACACTTGTGAACAGATCTATGGCTTAAATCCTGGGAGCCAGGCTGAGAGCATCTGGGTAAAAATTAAGGGAGAGAGAAACAGCAGGGATATCATTGTGGGGGCCTACTACAGACCTCCAAGCCAAACCGAGGACTTGGATTATGCCTTCCTGGAACAAATGACTGTGCAGGGATGGAGTAGTAATGGGGGGATCCAACTATCCTGACGTTTGTTGGAAGTCCAACTCTGCCAAGAATTTAAGGTCCAACACATTCCTCACTTGCCTTGCAGACAATTTCATTGTCCAGAAGGTGGAAGAGGCAACAAGGGGATCGGGTGTTTTAGATCTGATCCTAACCAATGGAGATTACCTGGTTAATGGTGTGGAAGTGGCAGGATTCCTAGGGCGGAGTGACCATGTTCTCCTGGAATGTGTTATACAGAAGAAGGGGGAAGGCAAGCATAGTCAGACATGCCTTCTAGACTTTAAGAAAGCCGATTTCAGAAAACTTAGGGAATTACTGGGGTTGATCCCATTGTCAGGAATACTAAAAGGTAAAGGAGTTCACAAAGGATGGGAGTTTCTAAAAAGTGAGATATTGAAGGTACAACTTCAAACAGTTCCAATGAGGAGGAAAAAGGGGTGGTGTCTAAAGAAGCCAGGATGGATGTTGAAAGAACTCTCAACTGAGCTAAAACATAAAAAAGACATGTACAAGAAATGGAAAAAGGGGGAAATCACCAAAGAAGAATTCAAACAAATAGCCAGCGCATGTATGGGGAAGTCAGAAAAGCCAAAGGTCAGCTGGAGCTCAGGCTTGCTAGAGAGGTTAAAAACAATAAAAAGGGCTTTTGGTGGGTATGTCCATAGCAAAAGGAAGAACAAGGAATTGTTAGGGCTGCTGTGGAGATAAGATGGCGAAAGACTAACAGGGGACAGAGAAAAGGCAGTACTACTTAACACCTTCTTTGCTTCAGTCTTCTCCCAAAGGGGGAACACTGCTCAACCTGGGGAAGATGGAGCAGAGGATGTGGTAGGGGAAATACAGCACAGAACTGGCAAAGAGGTAGTTCAAGAATACCTAGCCAGTATAAATGAGTTCAAGTCTCCAGGGCCAGATGAACTTCATCCAAGGGTATTAAAAGAACTGGTAGAAGTAATCTCAGAACCACTGTCAATAATCTTTGAGAATTCCTGGAGAACAGGAGAGGTCCCAGCAGACTGGAGGAGGGCAAATGTTGTTCCCATCTTTAAAAAGGGGGGGGGGAAGAAGACTGAAATAATTACTGCCCAGTCAACCTGACATGAATACTAGGAAAGATTCTAGAGCAGATCATTAAACAGACAGTCTATAAGCACTTAGAAAGGAATGCAGTGATCACAAAAAGTCAACATGGATTTCTCAAAAACAAGTCGTGCTAGACTAATCTCTTTGATTGAATTACCAACTTGATAGATGAAGGGAATGCAGTGGATGTAGTGTATCTCGATTTCAGTAAAGCTTTTGACAAGGTCCCCCATGATATTCTTGCAAAAAAGTTATTAACCTGTGGGCTAGACAATGCAACAGTAAGGTGGATTTGTAATTGGTTGACTGACCGAACCCAAAGGGTAGATGGCCCTTGAGGTCTGTTTCCTCATCCAAGTCATTGATGAAGATGTTGAATATCACTGGGCCCAGGACAGAACCATGTGGCACCCCACTGGTCACTTCTCTCCAGGATGAAGAGGAGCCATTGGTGACTACCCTTTGGTTTTGGTCAGCCAACCAATTACAAATCCACCTAACAGTCGCATTGTCTAGCCCACAGGTTACTAACTGTTTTGCAAGAATATCATGGGGGACCTTTTCAAAAGAATATAATGGGGGGGCTCTTTGGTGATTTCCCCCTTTTTCCATTTCTTGTACATGTCCTTTTTAAGTTTTAGCTCAGTTGAGAGTTCTTTCAACATCCATCCTGGCTTCTTTAGACATCTCCCCTTTTCCCTCCTCATTGGGACTGTTTGAAATTGCGCCTTCAATATCTCACTTTTTGGAAACTCCTATTCTTCATGAACTCCTTTATCTTTTAGTATTTCTTTTTATATATATACTTTATTTTTTACAGAAAAAAAACCAAAAACAAACATTCTCTTATATTCACAATCTTACTTTTTTTACATCCATATTTCCAACATATTTTCTCTTCCTTTTTCTTCCATGCATTCCTTCATTCATTTTCCATCCATTTTACTTTATACGCCATACATCATCTATACATCTATGCTGTCAGGAAATGACATGGATGTGACCACAAGATGGAGCTGTAAGCTTAGAAATGAACGTAGTTAAGCTCCCGTGGCAGGTGTGTGTGTGAGTTAGCATTTGAGAGTATGCACATTTGAGATGCCTGATGTAACTGGTGTTGTTTAACTGCCTATAAAAAGGAGATGGGAATTATCTCCAGTGTGGGTTTGTTGTGGATGGTGGTTGGCGAAGCAGTTTGTTGGTTTAAGAGAGATTGTCCTATAACTCTGTATATTTATTGTAAATATACTGCAAACAAAGGTTAAAGCCCTCAAGTTGAGTGAAGGCTGGCCTTGTTGCTGTCTTTATTTGGCAAGCCAGAGCTCAAGGCAGTGTGCTGGGGTGAAGGAATTTTTCCTTCTCAGCCTGAAGTCTTTTGCAGCAGTCTCTCCAGAAACCTTCTCCTTGGCGTCCTGTCGACGTGGAACAACTCTGCAGGTGGTCGTGGTAGACACAGCGTGTCTTTCTACGCCTCAACATATGCTTCTATAAATCCTCATTCTTTTATTTCCTTCCATACAATCCTAAGTAAGCAAGTTTATAACTTTACCTCTTATAGACTTATTATATACCTCTGTCATTACCTCTTCTTTCACCTTTCTTATTTCCTCTCATTTCAAATTCTCGCATATCCATCTTACTCTCTTTCATCTTATCTATTCCTCTCTTATCTTTAAGGCTCCTTGCTTTTGATTTTATCTCTTTTCGATCATTCCTATCATTTTCCTATTCCTGTCGTCTCCTCTTTTTTTCCTAATAATATAAAAATTATAATAGTAACATATTTTAACCCCTTCCGCTTCTCCATTGTCCTTCCAATGTTTCATCATCGGTAGCCATTTTTCCATTGATTTCTTTTCGGGTATGTCCCTTAACCTATTTGTTAAGCTATCCAGCTCTATCATGTCTATCCTTCCCGGCCCTCGCCCCTCCCTCCCAAGGCCTTCGCAGGGCCTCGCAGAGGCATTCCCGGCCCTCCCTCTTCACCCCCAAGGCCTTCGCAGATAAAAATATATAAAGATGTTCCACCCCAGATATTAAAAAAAAAAAAAGACTGAAAATAGATTTTCCTTGGTTGCTTTTTTCCCCCCCGGGCTGTGAGGCCATGTTCTGGAATAGTTTCTTTCTGACGTTTCACCTGCTGGTGGCTGGTATCTTCAGAGAATGGTTGGGTAGGATTGTATGTGGAGTTTATCTGCTCTGAACCCCGGTGGGGAGTATATATAAATATGTGTAATTGAATGGTAAGTTTCTGGGTGTAGAAATACAAGGCTAATTAGTGTCTGTTTGGCTAATGGTTGGTTGATGGGCCATTATCTGCTTGAACTCCCCCTGTCCTTCGGTGGAATTCTTTTGTAAGTGTTGAGTTTTGAGTCTATTGTTCTTCAAAACTGGGAGCCAGATTTTGTTTACTTTTAAGGTTTCTTCTTTCCTGATGAAGCTGTCCAGGTGTTTGTGGATTTCAATAGCTTCTCTGTGCATTCAAACGTGATAGTTGTTGGCCTGGTCCAGAATTTCTGTGTTTTTAATAGGGAAACTGATGAGGAAACACAACCTCCAAACAATCTGCAGACCAACCACGAAAATCCAAGAAATGCTACACTCAGCGAAAGACAAAAAAGATCCTCTCACAGCTGCAGGAGTTTAGCACATACCATGCAGTTGTGGACAAGTTTACATAGGGACCACAAAACGCAGTGTGCAAACTCGAATCGAGGAACATGAGAGACACTGCAGACTGGGCCAGCCAGAAAACTCAGCAGTAGCAGAACATGTTATAAACCAACCTGGACACAAAATGCCCCTCATTATATTCTTTTGACAAAGTCCCCCATGATATTATTGCAAAAAAGTTAGTAACCTGTGAGCTAGACAATGCGACTGTTAGGTGGATTTGTAATTGGTTGGCTGACCAAAACCAAAGGGTAGTCACCAATGGCTCCTCTTCATCCTGGAGAGAAGTGACCAGTGGGGTGACACAAGGTTCTGTCCTGGGCCTAGTGCTATTCAACATCTTCATCAATGACTTGGATGAGGGAATAGACCTCAAGGGCCATCTATCCTTTGGGTTCGGTCAGTCAACCAATTACAAATCCACCTTACTGTTGCATTGTCTAGCCCACAGTTTAATAACTTTTTTGCAAGAATATCATGGGGGACCTTGTCAAAAGCCTTACTGAAATCGAGATACACTACAGCCACTGCATTCCCTTCATCTATCAAGTTGGTAACTCTATCAAAAAAAAGAGATTAGTCTAGCACGACTTGTTTTTGAGAAATCCATGTTGACTTTTTGTGATCACTGCATTCCTTTCTAAGTGCTTATAGACTGTCTGTTTAATGATCTGCTCTAGAATCTTTCCTAGTATTCATGTTAGGCTGACTGGGCAGTAATTATTTCAGTCTTCTTCCCCCCACCTTTTTTTAAACATGGGGACAACATTTGCCCTCCTCCAGTCTGCTGGGACCTCTCCTGTTCTCCAGGAATGGTCAAAGATTATTGACAGTGGTTCTGAGATTACTTCTGCCAGTTCTTTTAATACCCTTGGATAAAGTTCATCTGGCCCGGGAGACTTGTACTCATTTAT
This sequence comes from Gambelia wislizenii, assembly GCA_030847615.1. Taxonomy (NCBI): domain Eukaryota; kingdom Metazoa; phylum Chordata; class Lepidosauria; order Squamata; family Crotaphytidae; genus Gambelia; species Gambelia wislizenii. The sequence goes on from JAUMIR010000002.1 coordinate 27,258,825, forward strand.
ACTGGCCAGGTATTTCTGAACTACCTCTTTACCAATTCTGTGCTGTATTTCCCCTACCACATCCTCTGCTCCATCTTCCCCAGGTTGAGCAGTGTTCCTTCCATGTCGCATGGGAGGAAAAGGCATCATTTTTTACTCACGGAAGTTTTTCATGAATAAAAAGTGGTGCTTTTTCTTTCCATGCGACACAGAAGGAAAATGGAGGGTAATGCGAGAGGGACGGTGGCATCAGAAACTGGCCCCCTGCCGCAAAACAGCTGCGTATCTCTCCCGATCCCTCAGGATGACTTTTTGTGCCTGAAAATGTCCTAAGAGTTAGACTCTAACTCCAAGACTCTAGTCACAAATGTTTCATCCTCAGGAGCAGCAAATGTTTCATCCTTGGCTACTGCACTTGGCTGTGCAGGAGCTGAGGATGAAACATCAAAAATAGCTACGCGTGTCAGTGCTGACACGCCTGTCATAGGTTCGTCATCACTGCCATAGAAAAATTTGGAAGACAATACATCATGTCACAGATACTGTAAATCAAGGAGTAGATAAACCTGTTGGGGGTAGAAAGACGCGCTGTGTCCACTACGACCACCTGCAGAGTTGTTCCACATCGACAGGATGCCAAGGAGAAGGTTTCTGGAGAGACTTCTGCAAAAGACTCCAGGCTGAGAAGGAAAAATTCCTTCACCCCAGCACACTGCCTTGAGCTCTGGCTTGCCAAATAAAGACAGCAACAAGGCCAGCCTTCACTCAACTTGAGGGCTTTAATCTTTGTTTGCAATATATTTACAATATATATACAGAGTATAGGACAATCTCTCTTAAGCCAACAAACTGTTTCGCCAACCACCAACCACAACAAACCCACACTGGAGATAATTCCCATCTCCTTTTTATAGGCAGTTAAACAATGCCTATTACATCAGTATCTCAGATGTGCATACTCTCAAGTACTAACTCACACACTCACCTGCCACTGAAGCCCCCGCAGCCACTTTGGGAAGGGCGGGGGGGTTAGAAAGGCTGGGGAGAGGCAGTGCAGCCTCCTCCCCACCCGCTGCTGTCCCTGGCCTTTCTCAGTGGGGTCCGGGGCTTTGGAGCCCCAGAGCCCGCTGAGAAAGGCCAGGGAGAGGCAGCGCAGCCTCCTCCCCACCCACACGCTGCTTTCCCGGCCTTTCTCAGCGGTGTCCAGGGCTTTGGATCCCCGGAGCCTGCTGAGAAAGGCCGGGGAGAGGCAGCGCAGCCTCCTCCCCACCCACACGCTGCCTTCCCTGGCCTTTCTCAGCGGGGTCCGGGGTTCAAAAGCCCCGGAGCCCGCTGAGAAAGGCCGGGGAGAGGCAGCGCAGCCTCCTCCACCCACACGCTGCCTTCCCCAGCCTTTCTCAGCGGGGTCCGGGGCTTTGGATCCCGGAGCCTGCTGAGAAAGGGCGGGGAGAGGCAGCGCAGCCTCCTCCCCACCCACACGCTGCCTTCCCTGGCCTTTCTCAGCGGGGTCATTTCTGACGTTTCGCCTGCATCTGTGGCTGGCATCTTCAGAGAATGGTTGGGTAGGAGTCTGTGTGAGGCCCTGTTGGAGAGGATATGTAAATGTGTGTATTTGAACGGCTAGTTTCTGGATGAAGATATGCAAGGAGGATTAGTGTCTGTTTGGCTAATGGTTGGTTGATGGCCCATTATCTGCTAGAAATCCCCCTGTCCCTGGGTAGAGTTCATTTGCAAGTGTTGAGTTTTTATTTTAGTGTTTTTCAAGGCTGGAAGCCAGATTTTGTTCACTTTTAGGGTTTCTTCTTTCCTGGTGAAGTTGTCCAGGTGTTTGTGAATTTCAGTAGCTTCTCTGTGCATGGATGCTGGTTGTGAAAGTCTTTGACTTCAGATTCTATGATTCATCCTCAGAAAGCTTGGTGGTTCCCAGCTTGAGGAAGATGCTACAAGGCAGATCTATCCTGCAAAACCCACTTCAACGCTTCCTCACTTTGCTTGGGTGTGTGTGAAACAAAGCAAAGTCCAAAGCAGTTTGCTTACAAACTACTTATACAAATCAAGAGACAGACTGCAATAGTCCATCACAGCTCTCCTTCTCCAGTCTCCCCCACCCATTCATTTCTGCAAGAATCCCTTCCCCCAATATCTTTAGAATGGGAGAGGGAGGCAAAGGTAAGAGGGAAAGGAGGAGAGGAGGAATGGTATTGCACTATAAAGAGAAACACATGGAGCTTTTATGGTAGGCAGGAGCAAATGGCAAGTTTTATGGTTCATAGACACTACTAATTCCAGACAGCTTAGGCCTCTTTTATATGAGGGGGGAATAATGGCATTTTGCTGCAGCAGCAACTTCTCTTAATGGTGTTTTGGCCCCAGCATCCCCCATAAACTTCACATGCAAGATGGCGGCCACGAGTGATTTGTTTGCATTGGTACCCAGTTCCTTTTCAAGCCTCTTCCCAGCCAGCTTCTGATCCTGGTGGCAGTGGGTCCCTTCTGTCAAAAAAAAAAATTTTTTTTTAATGGTAAAGCTCACAATCATGGCTGCACACTCCTGGCCAATTGGAAGGTCTCTTCTGTCCCTCCAGACCGTGCAACAGTTTCTGCAGTAGTCTTAATGGTTGGTGGTGCACATTTCTCTCAGTTTTCAAAAACTCTTGGGAAATCTCCAAAGTCTCCTATTGCACTGATTAAATGCAGTACCTCATTTGGACAGAGGGAATTCCCCGTAAGTTCCCTGAGGATTATTTTTGCCATTTAGACAGGCCCTTCATGTTTTATAGGATTATAAACCATAACTGTGGAGGAAGAGATGGAACTGACACAGAACTCCCTCTGATGTCCTACCTGCAGGGCACAGCACCTCCTCTGAGCATATGCAGAACACCTTTCCTTTTCCAAATAGAACAAAAACAATAAGGGATATTCCCTGAGGCCAGAAGAGCTTGTAATTTGTGTATACTGAATGGGACACCTAAAATCCTGTGCAGGTATACCTCAGTTAGCAAAACCTGTTGCACTACAACTTCCATCAATGTAGTTTAACAGTACAGTTTGATGTAGGTGCCTGAAACCTGTGATGACCTCCTCCCAACAGCTAGATTTCAATTCCCATTATCCTCAGCCCTGGAAAATGTTATTTTTTTAGATTTCCATTCTCAAAATCCCCAAACCCCCCCCCCCTTTGCTACCAAAATATATAACATAACACTAAGCCACTTCTTGTCCCAGGAGATTCTCTACGAGTCTATGTTGTGTATTCCTGCATGCCAGGAATGGATGGGAAATCACCTGCCAGGGAATCCCAGGTGCTGTGAGCATTGTTTGAGAGGAAAGAACTGACAAAGCCAGCTCAATTGGTGCCCCGAAGCCACATAAACACACCCACTTTGCAGTCTCTGCGGCCCCTGTCACCAGTTGGGCCATACCTGACCCTAGTGCCAAACGTGGCCCCAAGGATATTTTTACAGTCATTGGTTCCTCCAGGGTGTCACCCTGACAATCCCCAGAGCCCAACAAACTCCGGGTGTGTATATGAAGAGAGAGAAAAGGCATGACTGGGGCGCTGAAGCTGCTTTTGCATTTTCCCTACCTTTTCTTTTTTTTTCTTCCTAGTTTGGATGGACTACATCTCCCAGAATCTCCATCCAGCACAGCCACTGAGCCACCTTTGTTGGGTTGGTTACAACAAGGTAACTTTTCCAGGCAGTGTTGGGTTAGGGGAGTGTTGCAGTGCAAAAATGTAACGCAATCTTTTCCAGTCCTTTGACCGGCGATGCTGATTGGGGAATTCTGGAAGTTACAGTCCAAAATCCAAAACTTCGTCAGGCTGTGGCTGGGTTTTTGACGGGGAGCCAGCCAGGGTAGTCGCCTCCAGAGGAAGCCCCATTTCTTCCCCACATGTATGTTGGGGGTCCTGCCCCCTCCCCCATGTATGACACCCAGGGAAAACTCAGCTCCCCCAATCCCCACCCCATTGCAACCCTTGCAAGGCCTGGTGGACTACAACTCCCACCAGTGAGCTCAGGCACTGTAACCACTACAGCTTCCAGTCTGCCAGGGACTTTCTGTCGGTCTTGCTGTTCCTGCCATCTCCGGGGGTGGGTGAAGTTTTGGGGGTTTCCACCCGAGAGGAGGGGGGGGGAGTCCGACAGCCTTCTGGCCCCCTCCCTGGGGGCTGCTGGCACGACAGCCCCTCCTCCTCCTCCTCCTCCTCCGCCGCCGCCTCTCCTCCTTCCTTCCTGGCAGGGAGGGAAGCAGCTGAGGGAAAACGAACCAGGGCTGGCTGGGAAGAGGCCGAGGAGGGACGCTCTCCCATTTGGAGGGGGGGAGCTGAGTGAGAGGGTCGTTTCTGTTCAGTCTTGGCTACAGAAATGACAAGGTTTCCTTGGCCGCAGAATTGCCAAAGGGGAGACCAAGGCGCCCCCCCCATCTCCCCCCCCCAAAAGCAGAGGGTGAGGTGGGGGAGGGAGGGGCTCCAGAGTCCTCCAGGGAGGGGCCGGCCTCGGCTAGAGCGTCCTTCCGGGATCCCAGCAAAGGCGCTCTAGGAAACGTACGTGGCCGGAAGAGGCGGGGCCCGAGGCGAGTGACGGACAGGCAAGTGCGGAGGGAGGGGCCCGAGGCCTGAGGAGGGGGCTGGCAGGGGAGACCCCCCTTTCCTTTCCTTTCCTTTCCTTTCCTGGGGGAGCCCGAGGCTTTGGGGTCCCCTCTGAGATCCCCCCCGAGGAGGGCCTTTGGGCCAAGGGGGAGACCCCAGGGAGAGGGCAGGCAGGCAAGGGGGGCTGGAGGGGAAAGGGACTCCCAGGGGTAGGAGAGGGAGGGGAGGAGGGGGAGACCCCCAGGGGTGGGAGGGGAGCCAGCAAGACCCCCCTCCACGAGGAAGACCCTCTCTGGGCAGCTGCTGATGGGCTCCTTGGGCTGGAAAGACCCTCCTGTGGCTCTCCAGGGGGTCTGTCTGGTGAAGTCTCCTCACGACAACCCTGCGAGGGAGGCCGGGGTGGAAGATGGCGCCCTGCGGGTGTTTCCTGGGTGGGGATTTATTTGCAGGTGGATCCCTCCAGGCCGCTGCTCTGACTGCTACACCTGATTGCCTCTGGGCTGAATCCATTGCAGGCTGAGAGATGGAGCAAAGGAGGAAAGTCCCCCCACCCGCCTTAGGTCGAATGAAGCACTTGCCTCAAACACCAGAGGCTGGCAGACAGCAGGGGCGGCTTTTCTGCTGTGCCTCCCCTTGGATGTAACTGTGTAAACCACACTTTATCCAAGGATGAGCAGGTGCTGCCTTGTTCATTGCTTCAGGCAACAAAATATCATACAGCCACTGTAGAAAAATTAAAGAGCAACACCATTTCTGCCTACAGAGATGTGTTAACATTTTGGAGGGTTAAAAAAAAGGAAAGATGAAAAGGTTAGGCTGGGAATTCTTAGGAACATGGTAAGTGGGAAGAGGCTGCCTTGAAAATTTGCATGATGGTCTTGGTTTGTGGCTAAAAAGAAAAGGACTCCCCTGCTCACACAAACACCCTGCCTGTCCCAATTTCTTTTTCAGGTGAAGGTAATTTTCTGTACAGAGACAAGAGCTACTCTCCAGCGTTCACAGGGTCTCTTGTTTTCTTTGTAGTCTTGGTGTCCCCAGTCATTTTACTGGAAGCAGAACCTGGTAAAAGAGGAAAGTGCTTTCCTGGCACAGAAGGGAAATGAAGACTCAGGCTACCAGACGTTAAGACAAGGATTTCACGCTGGTCCGGCTAAGTATGGAAGAGAGTTCTTGGGAAGAGCCATAATGGAGAAGCTCTTGTGTGAGAAGATGTTCAGTTCTGAGGCCCAGCACCAGCACTTTAGACAGTTGGGCTATCAGGAGGCTTTGGGGCCCCGAGAGGTTTGCAGCCAGCTTCACAATCTCTGCTGTCTGTGGCTGAAGCCAGAGAGACACACCAAGGCTCAGATCCTGGACCTGGTGATCCTGGAGCAGTTCCTGGCTGTCCTTCCCCCAGAGATGGAGAGCTGGGTCCGAGAGTGTGGAGCAGAGACCACCTCCCAAGCAGTGGCCTTGGCAGAGGGTTTCCTTCTAAGTCAGGCAGAGGAGAAGAAGCTGGAAGAGGAGCAGGTGAGGCCATTTCAGCCAGGTCAATTAGACCATTTCATCAGTAATATTCTTGCAAGGGTTTTTGGAAATTCTTGAACACTCTGAGGCTTAATGCAGACAAGATAGAAGGGCTGCTGTTCATTCCAAAGGCAGATCAAGGAATAGGGATACGGCATGTGTTGGATAGGATTATGCTTCCCTAGAAGACACAGTTTGTATGTCCTCCAGGGTGCAGCCCTGAGCCTGGATGCTCCATGTTCAGTGGTGGCCAGGAGCACTTTTGCATAGTTAAAATGAGCATGGAAACTGCTTCTGTTCCCAGTGTTGTCTGTTTTGGCCAGTGTCGCACATCTTAGTCACCTCCCAGTTGAATGATGTAACATGAAAAATACATACACATAATAAAATTGTGTAAATCTAGCCACCACTTCTCAGCTTTTTTCTAGAAATCATCTAACATGGTAATAATTTACCAAGCCCTCATCCTCTTCCTTTATTTACCTAATTTTTCTCTCTTTTTTTTTCCTTCCCTTATTTTTGCTTCTGCTGCAGGACTTTTTTTTGGAAGAGATGGTTGAAGTGGAGAAGCCTTCCTCTGAATCCAGTCAAAGGCAGCAGCCCAAGTGGATCATGCAGGACAGAGAAGGAGAGTCCTCCTCAATGTGTAAGGGCTAAGAGGGTAGTTTTCTACTTGGCTTGGTGTGTCTAAAATATCTGGGCTGTATGGATTGGGGCACTTTACCCATTTTTTTTTAATAGCCTAACCAACACTTTGAAATCTAGGCATACATCGGTGAACAAAGTCTCTGATAGTGAAGCTTCTTTTTCCAATGATGTTTTATTCTTGTCCTGCCCTCTTTTGCTCCTCATCTTCTGTGTAGCTGGATTTTTTCTAGCAGCATTGGTACTGGGAGGATGGTGAAGGGAGGATGGAGAACCAGAGACTTTCAGTATCAGGTTACAGTAGTATGTCTGCAGAAAACTATGCAATAAAGTTTGATGTGGGAAGGAGTAAAATTCTGCTCTAGCCCATCCTATTGTAGTGACGTGTGTCTGCCTGCAGCAGGCAAGGGAAACGGCAGCTGCCCCCAGATTGTGTTACTGAGCATGTGTGACCAGCAAAACAGAGAGAAAGGGGTAGAGTAGATATGCTGGCCTCATCAGCAACCCTTGCATGTTTTCAAAATGAAGAGATCTGTAATTCTCGTTACCAAAAAAGGAAAACAAGAAAAGTGGAGGCTATGTTGAAGTGCTCTTCTTTTTTTGGTTCAGTAACATATCCCTATTTTTTCTGTATTACTTCTGCCTCTGGAACCAAGTTTTCTTTTAAAGAAGGAATGCCCAGGAGCTGATCTGCTTGGTTAACTGAGGAATACCTGTGCAGATGTTTAAAGGAGCAAAGATTAATGGAAGGGCTACTTAAGTGAGTTGATATCCTCATCACCAGGCAGCCCGAGAGTCCACCTTCATGTTCTGTCTCCTCCATGTGCAGGGAAGAACCAGCAATCTGGATTTCTTGGCAATTTATTAGCTTCTTAGCCCAGTTTTGGTGCTTTTTTTCTTCAAGTCAGATAATCTTTTTTTGTGTGTGTGGCTATTTAGTTATCGGTGGGATGATTGTCTGCCTGCTTTGCATACATTTATTAAGATTCCCCCACCCAATACAATTGACAAGAGTAGGAGGGACTTGAAGAAGGAGGAAGAGAGAATGGCTAGCAACCTTCTCTTTGCTTTTATTTTTCTCACAGGTGGTGGAATAAGGAGTGGGCCTATATGTACAAGAACATCTCTTCAGCACGATGGACTCAGAACAGCCTCTGCAAGACTCTGTCAGGTAGGGGACAGGATCTCAAGTGATGGGTGCCCATGTCCCTTTGGCCACCCTCTGGTCCCCACAGAATCTTGTTCTTTTCCTTTCCTTCCATCAAAGATACCACTATATGTAGCCTGTGGATGTCATTGTGGAAGGATTTAAAAAATTTTGAGCACTGTGAAACACTATTGTTGTCTTTGTTCAGGTGACCTTTGAGGAGGTGTCCGTGTATTTCACGGAAGAGGAGTGGGCCCTGTTGGACCCAGGCCAAAGAGCCCTTCATCAGGAAGTGATGGAGGAGAATTTGGGCATCCTGTTCTCTCTGGGTAAGGCTCCCTCTTTTTGCAATCCCATCAGCTCAGTTTAGAAGTGCTGAAAAATAACATCAGAGCTCTTCTTCACTCTTGATATATTCAAGCAGTCCATGTCATTTTCTTCCAGCTCTGCTGACTTCTGGCCTCTCTTCCCAGAAAGCCCTTCACTGGCAGATCTTGGTCAAGGTCACAGTGGATGATGGGAGATCCAAATGGATTTCTAAACATAGACCACTGGGTGGAGTGTTGGGGGCACTACTAGAGGTGTTCCATTCCCCAAAGGGTTGCCGCTGTGGCCCCGTCCAACCACCATTCAAAATGAAAGATTTGAGTTGTTTAAAAGAAAGTGAGAAGGCAGAAGCAGAAAGGAGCCACATCTTGCTTCCATGCTCCCACCAGGTAGCCAAGTTCCATTCCTTCCACTTCATCTTCCAAAGATGGAGAGAGAGGCAGAGGAAGGACTTGGAGGGAGGGGCTGGCATCACTTGCCCAGGCCTTCCTGCAAAGTGAAGGAGAAAGCAGAGCCTGGGTGTGGAGGCAGGAGTTGGTTGGTGTGAATGGAGAACCAGCTTTGCTTCTCATCCTGTACTGAGTGTAGAGATAGAGCAACAACAGCAATACATAATCATAATTTTATGTCTTACCTACATCTCCCCAAGGCTTGAGGTGAGGTACAACATGAATTAAAATGCAATATATAACTGAAATGTGAAATAATTTAAATACATAGGTTAAAACACATAGAATTAAAACAAATGGGTAGAAATCCAAGCTCATCTCAATTTTTTTTCCTGAGCACCATTGTTCTTGTGTGCCTTGAAGCCATTTCCAAGTTATGGTGAATTGAAGGTGAACCTGTCATGGGACTTCATTAGCCTGATTTGTTTGAAGGTGGTTTGTTGTTGCCTTCCACTGAGGCTAAGAGGGCATGACTTGCCCAAGGCCACCCAGTCCATTTGAACCCTGGTCTCCTGGAATCCTTGTCCAGTGCTCAAACTGCTACACTGTACTGGTTTGCCCTTGTACCCATTAAATAGCAAGATATTTTGTCATGCTCTTAGTAGAAGAATTTCTTTTTTTTTTCTTTTTCTTTTTTCTTTTTTGCACTATATAACCAAAACTTACTGGAATAAATAATGAAGTTAGCTACTTTGTTGTGTGGACATTTTAGGATGAGAACTTCCAGGTTTTTTTCCCCCAAACTTATTAGGACACTTGTATTTTGTAGAGATGTTCTGAGTAAATTGCAGAGACCTTGACATGGATAAAGAAGTGGACGTTTTTTTCCTGTTCCGTGAACTAATTTTCACATGACTTGAGAATTTGTTATGGCGGTGCCTCCTGCAATCAAAAAACAGCTGAAATTGAAGAGAAGCAGAGTTTAGTGGGTATTCTTTACACCCTAAATTAAGTCCATAGATAGATGCTCTAAAGTTCATTCTTCAAATCAGTACTTCAGACTGTATCTCAATATTACCAAAAAATGTTAGAGCTGCCTGCTTTCAAGGAAAAGGATAAAGAGAAGTCTCAGTGGAGCTCATCTCTTAGAAGAACCAATGGAGAGGCTTTGGAGTCCCATCTCCCTCTCCGAGATCTTTTGAGGTTGATAGAAGTTAGCTGACAAATGGTGTTCACACTCTTTTTTCCTTTTCTTTCTTGTGTTCTGAGAAATCCTTTCTCTCCCTTCCAGGCAATGAAGGGCAACTGAATGAGTATAAAAGGGAACCATGCCGAGCATTTCTGCAGAGAGACCAGTGTAAACAGGTAAAAAAGAAGGAAAGAAAATCTGACCTTCAAGAGAAGAGGACCACATACCCTTCTCAGAAAGGTGATACTTATGGAACCTTAGTCCAAAGAATAATGCGGAAAGGAAGGAAATAAATATCTTTGTCTTTTATGTGGGAGATGCTTCAGGTTTAAAGCAAGCCTTAATTTTCACAGGAGGACTCAGATAAGGAAGAAATGTTTTCCATGGTGATGAGTGTGGAAACAGCTCCAGTCTGTGAAGTCGAAGGCTTTCACGGCTGGCATCCATAGGTTTTCTGTGGTTTTTTTCTGAGCTATGAGGCCATGTTCTGGAAGAGTTCATTCCTGACGTTTTGCCTGCATCTGTGGCTGGCATCTTCAGAGAATGGTTGATTAGGGGTGTGTAGAGTTTATATCCCAGAAAGAACACTGCCTCACTGCCTGGAAAAACCCCACAGAAAAGCTCCAGTCTGATTTCACTCAAAAAAATTCACACAGGAAAGAATCTGTTTAAGTCCTTCAGTTGTGGAAGGACTTGGAGATCCTCACAGAGAAGCTACCAGAGGAGAGTCCATGGAAGGAGGCCTAGCTGGCCCGACACCTTTTGCAGCCTAAGGTAAATGGTGAGATGGCATCTGCTCCTGTTGCCACATACTGAAGCTGACAGGCAGGTTCTTGGATCCTATGAGTTGCTGGAATGAAGACTGGAGATGGTGTCTGTACCTTTAATGGTTGTGTAGAAGTGGGAATTTCAGCAGGGGTCACCTGTCACACAACCAGGTCACACATCTCCAGTTTTTACTCTGGAAACCTACCTCCTGAGAGCCAGTGTGGTGTAGTGATTTGAGCACTGGACGAGGACTCTGAAGACCAGGGTTCGAATCCCTGCTTGGTCACGGAAACCCCACTGTGTGACCATGGGCAAGTCATGTTCTCTTGGCCTCAGAGGAGAGCAAGAGCAAACTCCCTCTGAACAAATCTTACCAAGAAAAAACAGAGTTGTTACAAGTCAGAAATGACTTGAAGGCAGACAACAACAAACCCTACCTTCAACAGTAGTGACAGAATAATATTCTCCAAGGCTGAGGTTGCCAGATTGAAAAGCAGAAAGAGCTCCTGTACCTTTAATGATTATATAGAAGAGGAAATTTCAGCAAGTGTTGCTTATCATACAACCAGGCAACCAACAATACCTGCTGAAATTATCTCTAAAGGTACAGGAGCCCTCCTGTATTTCACTCTGGCAACCCTATCCATGTTATGGGCCAGAAGTCAGCTTCTCAAGGTGAACAGCAGCCTCAAAGGAGGACAAGCAAACACAACACACTGGGAGCTCATCACGCCACGAATGACATCTAGCTGTCTCCAGCCTGTTTAAGGAGGGCAGAGGGCAGTAGACCAATGCCAGAAACAACGTGTGTGTTTTGTCTGCTTCTACCATTGAGATCTGCACTTTGGACCTCTTGCTTGTTATCTACCTGGACTCCTTGACACACACTGCGTTACCTTGCTGTTTGCCAGATTCCAGATTCTTGGACTGACTTTGAATACGCTTTCGGACAAGCTTCTCAGAACTATGAGAATGTTTCCGTTTGTTTGCTTTCTGCTAGCTTTGCATGATTGCCTGACAACAGGGGGCATGCCTACGACAATCCAGGACCTGTGAGGGGAGTGAAAGAGGTTATGCAGAACACACACAGATCTGCCCTCCAAGAGAAGTGAATGGCCAAAGTGACTCAGGAGGAACGGCTGGGGTTGCTATTGCCTTCCCCCTGGAGCTGTTGCCTGAAATAGTTGTCTCACTCTGCCTACAAAGAGGGTTGTAGTGGAAATAGGTACAATTACAACTATTTTAGGGGAGGAGGGGGGAAAAGATAAGATAAACTTGTATAGATAAGAAATAGGCCTCAGCAGAACATAACCACTTGATTTCAGCTCCTGTAGGGCACAAAAAAATGATTGACCTGGAAGCATGAGGATGTTCTGTGTCCTCTGTGCCAGCAAGGTGGCTTCTATGAGCAATAGGTGGAAATAGGATGTTCCTTCAGTTAAGGCAATGTTCTTTAAAAGATCAGAGAGAACTGATTAAATCAGAGGGTTCTGAGATCAGAGAGAACTGAATTTTAAAATGGCTAAGCAAAATACAATATGTCTTTTAAAAAAAGCTATTTGCCTGTTAGAATGTCTAGGTTTTATGAAAACACGTACAGGTATACCTCAGTTAATGAAGTAGATGTGTTCCTCTTTGACAGAACATTTGGTATCAAAGGTAGAATAGGGATATGTTCCTGCACCCCAAAAAGAAGAGCAGCTCAGTGTGTTTCACTTAACTCCCCCCCCCCAAAAAAACCCTAACAATATGTTCTTTCTTTCTTTCTTTCTTTCTTTCTTTCTTTCGGCCCATCAGAATACATGGTACTTTGCAAATAAAACCACTGAAAACTGGGTCCTACCAAAAGGGTACAATCTGAAATACATGTGTATAAACACACATACACACTCTCACAAAGAGGGAAGGAAGGAATAATAAAATACAAAACTATACAACACATGATCTAAATAAAATACAAAAAATATAATAGATACAGCAAACTGGCAAATATGTGTAATCAAAAGAGTTTTATGAGGCACCAGTGTTCTTTGGCAGAGAAGGCTAAAGACCTTGTAAAACTATGCATCCCAGGATTCCAAAGGATGGTGCTATAGCACTTAAATGACATGGTAGCACACTGGTGCCTCTGAGCATATCAAGAGGACCAGGCAGCAAAAGTTGTAGCAGAGTTGCAATCATCAGGCAAAGAAATGAGCACACAGACATGTGTCTAAACTATTTCTCTTTACCAAAGCATATTATTGTGATATTTACAATGAGTCTGAGATGCCTATCATACAGACCACATACCACAGCACAGAGTACAGTGCAGTCCTGTCACTGAACAGCCCAGACTGAACTACACAGTCTCAGAGCAAAATCCAACTCAATAGTACAGAGACTGGTTCTCACACACATTCTTCACAGAGATAAGGATTTGGCCTTCTCGCTTCCCACGCTAGCTTCCCAGGCCTAATCAAGATATGCTAGCCAGCTGCATTTAGTCTTCTCATTACTGGCCCCTGCAGGCTGTAACATATCATACTTGTTCTTTATAGTATAAATTTCTAGTTTGTATATCCCAGCACCCTGACATTAAAGTGGTGTCAATCTGGATTATTTCTACAGTGTAGATGCACCCAAAGTCAGGCCATTAAGTTACATAATTAAGTACAGTAGGCCCGTGTATTACATGAGCTTGTATTACATGGGTTCATATTTTTTTTCTGGGCATTTCCTAGGTCTCCTAGCATGATTCTATGCTATGCGTCTGCCAGAAGTTGACCTTAGAGTCACACTGGAGGTTCTAGAAATGCCTTGAGCAGTGGTTCTTAACTTGTGGTCTGCGGACCACCAGTAGTCTGCGATATCCTCACAGGGGGTCAGCGAAAGCTTGATGGCTGCTCATGCCATGTGACAGGAGCCAAGGCAAAGGCTGGCTGGCTTGGCTTGTGCATCGCTGTTCAATGTGCTCCAGCCACAAATTTGCAGGAAGCAGGAGAAAAGTCTTCCCTCCCCTCCAGTGCCTCTGAGGGAAGGGTTAATGGGTGGTGTAATTATATTATTATCTGTTGTTGTTATTATATTTAGGGTTTTGAATCTTGAGTTAAGTCTTGGGGGTGCGCGGCAATAGAAAATATTTAAAGGGGGTCCCTGTTTTTTTTTAAAAAAAGTTAAGAACCACTGACCTAGAGAGTTCATTGTTCATGTTGGATAAGAAAAGATAAAAAAAAAGGCTTCCAGATTAGAGACTGACCCCCAAATCCACAGGGGGTATGTTCAAAGACACACACCCCCTGCAGATACCTGAAACCATGGATAATAGGGAATCCTATTATTCTCAATGAGATGAGTACCAGAAGTTAACCATAGAGTCACACTGGAGGACCTAGAAATGCCTAGAGAGAACATATTTTTTCAGACATGGATAAGTGAAACCGTGGATACCGAATCCACGGATATGGGGGTTGGCCTGTACAGTTGTCCCTCTGTATCCATGGATTTGGTATCCATGGATTTAAGTATTCACGGCTTGAAAATATTCTTTTAAAAATAATAATCCAAAAATCAAACTTTGATTTTGCCATCTTACATTAGGGGGCACCATTTTGCTATGCCATTGCATATACTGGGACTTGAGTATTCATGGATTTTGGTATCCATGGGGGTCCTGGAACCAAATCCCAGTGAATATGAAGGGACAACTGTATATGCAGAAATCGTTCTACGCGAGGGGTCCTGGAACAGATACCTTGTGTTCTACGTGGACCTATTGTGTACTTAACTAAGTAGCTGATACAGGATTCCAGCTGTGGTTGCTAGCTAGAGTCTTGCATGTTTCCTTTTGCCCCTAATATGCAATACTTTGTAACACAACAAATGTCTTGGCTTTGCAGAGATCTGGAGCAGAGCCTGTTACAAGCGACTTTTCCCCAAGAGAGAAGAGGGAGGAGTAATTTTGATCCCTTTCCCAGCTTCATTGGCGCATGGAACAAAGATGGACGAACCAGGTTTATCCAGCACTGGAGCAGGAAGAGGCCCCAAGAGCATCAGTGTTGGGAGTAGTGCGGTGCAGAAGTTCATGGGTGAGGACATAGCCAACCCAGACGTGCAACGGCAGCGCTTCAGAGAGTTCTCCTATGAGGAAATTGAGAGGCCTCGAGAGGTTTGCAGCTGTCTCCGTGATTTCTGCCGTAAGTGGCTGAAGCCAGAGGAGCAGACCAAAAATCAGATGCTGGACTTGGTGGTCCTGGAACAGTTCCTGACTGTCATGCCCCCAGAGATGGAGAGCTGGGTGAGGGAATGTGGAGCAGAGACCTGTTCACAGGTAGTGGCTCTGGCAGAAGGCTTCCTCCTGAGTAAGAAAGAGGTTAAGAGACGGGAAGAGCAGAAGGTAAGATAAGTTCATTTGTAAGGTAGAGGTGAGCAGGACACCACTCCTTTGCCCCCCTTTTCTCCCCAGCCTCTTCTACTCTGTTGCTGCCACCCAATCTTGGCCACTGCTACATTTATTGCTTACTTGCTGAAATCTGCTGTCTCCACTGTTGGTATTGGTTTACCAAATTATAAGAGATTCCACCTAAATATTAGAATATTAGGAAGACTTTTTTTTTTTTTTTTGCTGTAAGAGCTGTTCAGCAGTGGACTAGATTACCTCAGAGGATGGAGGTCTTTAAACAGAGGTTGGATGGACATCTTTCAGGGAGTGCTTTAGTTGCGTATTCCTGCATGGCAGTGGGGCTGGACTTAGATTGCCCTTGTGGTCCCTTCCAATTATATGATTAACCAAGTCAGAAGCATGGAAAGCAAGCCCCTTGTTTTGAAGTGGAATCACAGCCCCAGAAGCATCTTGGGAGCTTGATTCTGATTTAAAAGAAGGTGCATGCTCCCTGTGTGCCTTGTTTTCAAAGGAAATCATGGGTCTTATCACAGCTTCTGCTGGAGAACCAGATTTTTCTGGTGTGGTGGCTACAAAGATAGTGTTTAGCCCCAGTGTGTTCAGTGTTCCTGGTTCTGACCCAGCTCACCCTCTGTGAAGGGTAAAACTCTCTTTTTCTAGAGGAGGTGGTGGATAGCTGTCTCAAACCCCACAGGTTTCAACCCACTCCCATAGGTTTTTGACATTGTCTAATCCTTCTCCATGTTCTCTATCTTGAATCCTCACAACTGTTTCAGGTTGAAAAACTCTCTGTGGAAGTCCCGTTTGATTTCCATGCACAAGGAAGGGCTGAGTCAG
The DNA here is from genome assembly GCA_030847615.1 of Gambelia wislizenii. NCBI lineage: Eukaryota > Metazoa > Chordata > Lepidosauria > Squamata > Crotaphytidae > Gambelia > Gambelia wislizenii. Next base: position 27,274,587 of record JAUMIR010000002.1, read on the forward strand.
ACTACAGATGGAGTCCCCAACAAAGGAAGATCAAGCGGGAAGGAGACAGAGATGCCATCTTGCAAGGTAACAATGAACTACAGAAGGGTTTACGTTTGTGTGTGTTCTTTTTTTTAAAAAAATTGTGAAATATTATCACAATGTGAAATAAAATATGCAAGCCATAAAACTGATGCATCATGTACAGTACAACCCTGTGTCCGCAGCAGATATGTTCCCAGACTTACCATGGATACTGGAAACCACAGATAATAGCAAATCCCATTAAAACAAATGACTTCTGGCCTAAGCATACCATAGAGTTGTGCTGGAAGACCTAGAAGATGCCTAGAGAGAACACCTCTAGGTATCTTCTAGGTCCTCCAATGTGACTGTGGAGAGCTGAAGCATACCATAGAGTCAAGCTAGAGAGCCTAGAAGATGTCTAGAGAGAATACTGTATTTTCTGGCGTATAAGACGACTTTTTAACCCAGGAAAATCTTCTCAAAAGTCGGGGGGTTTCTTATACACTGGGTGTTGCCTTATAGGGCGGGTGCTGAAACTTGAATCTGCGGTTGCTGCATATGGTGGGAGGAGCTCAAAAACTGGCTGGACCGGGGGGAGGGGAAGCTTGCCATCCAACTCCCGCACTTCCCGAAGCCACAATGGGGCTGGAGAACCCCATCACAGCTTCAGGAAGGGCAGAGGGGTGGCTGGCTGGACGGGGGGAGGTTTGCCAGCCACCACCCATGCTTCCCAAAGCCGCAGTGGGGCTCCCCAGCTCCATCGTGGCTTCGGGAAGTGCAGGAGGTGGATGGCAAGCCTCCCCCCTATCCAGCCAGCCACCCTTCCGCCCTTCCCGAAGGAGCGAGATCTGAGAGGTCCCAAGATTGGGAAGGGCGGAGGGGTAGCTTTCTGGACGGGGGGAGGCTTGTTCCTGAGGACTGCAGTGAAGCGGCGTAGGCGTGCATGTGCGAGATCTGAGAGGCAGAGAAGAAGGTAATAGGATACAAGGGTGGGCCAGATGGGTGAAAGAGGTGTGTTTGCACTACCACTCTGATAGTCTTGGAGACAGGGAGGGCTGGGCAGGCAGGGAGAGCTGACCAATCCAAGCAGGCTTTGTATACAACAACCAGCCAGTCACCGGTAAGGTACATTGCTTGCCGTGATTGGCTGGTTGTTGTATACTGGGTACCACATCCAGTACAGCGCCAGTATCTGTACCTGTTCATCCAGTATAGCACCAGTACATACAGTACAGTATACAAATGTCCAACAGTCAAAACCCCATCATGGCTCCACCAGCAAGAAGAAAGAAATATGAAGCCAGTTTCAAACTTAAAGTTGTAAACTTTGCCATGGACAATAATAACTGCGCTGCTGCAAGACAATATGGAGTAACAGAAAAGATGGTTTGGGACTGGAAAGCAAATGAAAAAGTATTAAAGAGTATGCCAAGGGGTAAGTGTGCATTAAGAAGAGGCACCCCACATTGGCCAGAACTCGAAAAATATGTAGCAGACATGGTGAATAAGCATCGCCAAAATGGTCATGTAGTGACCCGAAATAAAATACGTTTGTTTGCACTTCAGTGGGCCAAATCTAACCCAGATCATAGCAACAGATTTAAGGCGACTGTATCCTGGTGTACTAGATTCATGGGAAGGCATAATATGGTACTGAGGCAAAAGACGAAAATTGCCCAAAAATTACCTGCAGATCTTGATAGCAAAGTAAATAGATTCCATCGATATGTAATACAACAGCACACTAAATATGGCTGTGCGTTAAGTAGTATTGGAAATATGGATGAAATGCCAATGAATTTTGATATGGTTGGAAATAAAACTGTCCATCAAAAAGGTGAAAAAACAATTTTAATTAAAACAACAGGACATGAGAAGTCCAGTTTTACAATGGTACAGTGCCATAGATATGCAGGCCTTCCTAATCAGATGCGAATAGAAAGGACAAATAGCAGAGTTGCAGCAGAAACATGAGGAAAGTGGGCCCAGTTGCATACTTGGTGTAAAAACACGGAGACAGACAAAATTCAGTCCTTTGAAGGCTTTATTGGAATAACTAAAGCAAACTACTGAAAACAGAATACATCATGGCTATTTTACTAGCCAAGCATCAGATCTAAGGAAAAAATCATCCTGAGTCTCTCTGTGTCAAACAGAGACCCTCCTGCGTCTAACAGGCACCATCAGTGTCTCAACACAGACTGAATGATAGCAGATTCAGTGAAAAGCATAACAATAACATTCTCAGGCTTTCACAGCCTCAGTGTGGGAATCAGACAGATAACAGTTACAGAACTCAATAAACAGCACCTGGACATTTTGCCAGACTACATGGAAATGACCTCACTGTTGTTTAACCTTGTAACATAAACACAGTTGAGGCCTGGCTGAACTTTAAAGGCCTTGTGAGACAGTAGTCTTTTGCCTAGCTGAAAAATCATCATGGGCATAATATGACTCCAATGCCCATTTTCCTTGACAGGATGCACAGCTGATGGCGCCAAACTGAGACCAATGATTATTTTTAAAAGAAAAACAATGCCGAAATTCAAGTTCCCTGTTGGTTGTTTTATACATGTGAATGAAAAAGGCTGGATGGATGAAGAAGGGGTAAAGCTATGGTTTGATAATATATGGAGCAGGCAACCAGGTGAACTTATTCAAAAATGTAGTCTACTGGTGTGGGATACGTTCAGGGCTCATTTAACTCCCAGCACCAAACGAAGGCTTGCAAGACTAAACACACATGTGGCAGTTATTCCTGCAGGATTGACATCGTTGGTACAGCCACTGGATGTGTGCCTAAACAAGCCATTTAAAGATCACATTCGAGAACTGTGGAATGAATGGATGGTTAGCGGCAAAAAGTCATTCACAAAAGGAGGAAACACACATGCTCCACAGTTGGATGTTTTGTGCAAGTTTGTCATAAAAAGCCTGGAATGATAGCGATGCAGAAACAGTAATCAAGCCTTTCAAGAAGTGTGGCATATCAAATTCATTAGATGGTATGGAGGACGACTACTTGTGGCAAGATGAAGAAGAAGCCGAAGCTGAGACCACACCATCTGATACGGAATTCGATCCATATGATCACTGCCTTACAAATGTATCACAAGATGTCATTGATGTACTTGTGATATCAGATGACGAACAAGAGGATTTTGAAGGCTTTTAAAGGGAAACTGTCACGCCAGCAAAACCTGTAAAAATACCGTAGCTTGCAGTTATGATGAGTGTTGCTAACTTGCCAGGGACTTGCCTGGCACTTGCTCTCTCTCTATTGTTTATCTTCCTCCTATCATCATCACCTCTCCATTGACGCCCCCTTGTCGTGGGAGAGAGGCTTGCGTACCTTAATGATGTTTTGAGCTATGCTGGCGGTGGCATAATAGCCACTGGTAGGGTCTCCCATGCCAGACAGGTCAAAACCGAAGGGTCTGACAAAGAGCGTCAAAGGGCAGGATGGGCTCTCTAGCCTTGTGGCAACCGTCCTAGGAGAAGGAAAACTCCAATCCCAAACCCGGGCAGATGGTGCTCGTCCAACCCTGTAAGGTCAACCATCTAAGAGAAGGAAACTCTAATCAAACCTACGGCCCGAGGACCTCACTGCCACGTCCATGCTTGCAAGGCCACGGCAGATGAATCTCTGGTTTAAAGGGTGAGGCCAGTTCTGTGCACGCTGCGCTCCACCAGAAAAATCCATTGCACAGGCTCGAAGGACAAATCCATTTCCAAAAAAGCCCTGTAGCGACTGGCGAGGGACGAAACCGGCAGGTGTAAAGATGCACTGGAAGCCGCAGCCCCAACCCTGCATGCAGGCGGTTCAGGACATTGGTCGCTCAAGCCTGACCCGGGAAATGACAGTCTTGTTCGGCAGCATTCTGAACGACCAAGCAGCCTTTTTTAAGGAGAGCACTGCTTGCTCCATATGGAGAGGGGCCTAGAAAAGGTGGCCTAAAGAAAGCTCATCCCCAACTACCTGGTTGGCTAGCCGCGGCCAACGGGAATCTTCTGATGCGGTCAAACCAAGGCAAAGAAACAAAGGCACACACCGGCCTCCAAAGGTGTAAATAAACTGACACTTGCATGCTGGAACATCAGAACCATGCAAGACTCTGAAGATAGTGGACGGCCTGAGCGTCGTTCTGCCCTAATAGCCCTTGAACTATCACGGCTTAATATTGACATCGCTGCTCTTAGTGAAGTTCGCTTCCATGAGGAAGGCAGCCTTAAAGAACATGGTGCCGGCTACACACTTTACTGGTCTGGCAAACCCAAAACCGAAAAACATCTGTCAGGAGTAGGCTTTATGATTAAAAACTCCATTGCCTCCAAACTCGAAACCTTGCCAACAGGACACTCTGATCGCATTATTTCCTTACGCCTCCCACATGTTGTTCTCTTTAGTATATATGCCCCAACTATGCAAGCCAACCCTGTAGAGAAAGACAAATTCTACACAGACCTACGCCAACTCATACAAAAAGTCCCTGTAGAAGATAAAATTATTATCCTTGGTGACTTCAATGCCAGAGTAGGAAAGAACTCCAAAGCCTGGAAAGGTGTCTAAGGCAAGCATGGTGTTGGAAATTGCAATGATAACGGACGCCTCCTGCTAGAGTTCTGTGCAGAACAACAGCTGACTATTACAAACACAATCTTTCAGCAGAAAGATAGCTTGAAGACAACCTGGATGCATCCCCGATCCAAACATTGGCACCTCATTGACTACGTTCTAGTCCGTCAGAGAGACATTCGTGATGTCCGTCATACACGAGTGATGCCCAGTGCAGAATGCCAAACAGATCATCGCCTCGTCAGATGTAAACTAAATCTTCATCTTAAGTTCAAACCTAAGAGGGGTGGCATCTTAAAGAAGAGACTCCAAGTCAACAATCTTCAACAAGCTACCATGAGAGACAACTTCCAGGCAAATCTACAAACGAAACTTGAAGATCATCCTACAGATCCGTCTCCTACAGTGCTTTGGCAACATATCAAAAACAGTATCCTCCAGTCTGCAGAAGAATCCCTTGGCTTCTCCCACAAGAAAAATCAAGACTGGTTTGATGAAAACAACCAAGAGATCCAGGAGCTGTTGACAAGGAAGAGAGCTGCTCACCAGGCATACCTCGCCCAGCCAACCTGTCATGTAAGAAAAGCAGCTTTCCGCCTCACATGTAGCAAACTACAACAAAAACTCCGAGACATGCAGAACAAGTGGTGGATCAATATAGCAGAAAAGACACAATGCTGTGCAGATCTGGGTGATCATAGAGGATTTTATGAAGTTCTTAAAGCACTGTTTGGACCTACTTATCAGGTCCAAAGCTCCTTATACAGTACAGATGGTCAAACATTAATTACTGATAAAGCCTCCATCCTAAATCGTTGGGCTGAACATTTTCAAAGTCTCTTTAGCACCAACCGAGTAGTCCAAGCCTCAGCTATCCAACATATGATACAAAAACCAATGAAAAATGAATTGGACATAGCTCCCACTTTGGAAGAGACACTTAAGGCCATACAGCAGATGAAAAACGGCAAGGCAGCTGGGATTGATGGAATCCCACCTGAAGTTTGGAAACACGGAGGTCATGCACTCCACGAAAAATTCCACGAATTCCTTGTGAATTGCTGGGAAAAAGGGGAACTGCCATCAGACCTCCGAGATGCAGTCATCATCACCCTGTACAAGAAAAAAGGAGCAAAATCCGATTGCTCAAACTATCGAGGCATAACACTGCTCTCTATTGCTGGAAAAATCCTTGCAAGGATACTCCTGAACAGGTTAGTTCCTGCTATTGCAGAAGAACTTCTCCCTGAAAGCCAATGTGGCTTCAGAGCCAATAGGAGCACTACAGACATGGTATTTGCCCTTAGGCAACTGCAAGAAAAATGTAGGGAGCAGAACAAGGGTCTCTATGTAACATTTGTCGACCTCACCAAAGCCTTTGACACTGTAAGTAGAAAAGGTCTGTGGCAGATCCTGGAAAGACTAGGATGTCCCCCCAAATTCCTTAAAATGATTATCTTGCTACACGAGGGACAGCGTGGTCAAGTCAGATATGGCGATGCTCTTTCAGAGCCCTTTCTAATAACTAATGGAGTGAAGCAAGGTTGTGTTCTTGCACCAACTTTATTTACAATCTTCTTTAGCACGATGCTCCAAAGGGCTATGGCAGAGCTTGAAGAAGACGACGGCATCTATATACGCTACCGTACTGATGGTAGCTTGTTTAACTTAAGCCGTCTGAGGGCTCACACTAAGACTCTAAACTATCTAGTCCGTGAGCTGCTCTTCGCCGATGATGCTGCCCTTGTTGCCCACACAGAAGCAGCTCTGCAGCGCCTAACATCCTGCTTTGCAACAGCTGCAGAGCTGTTTGGGCTAGAAGTCAACCTGAAGAAAACAGAAGTTCTTTACCAGCCTGCACCACAGGACGAACACCACCATCCCCACATTGCCGTCGGCAAATCAGTGCTCAAGTCCGTTCAGCAGTTCACCTACCTGGGAAGCATCATCTCCTCAGATGCCAAGATTGACAAAGAGATCGATCACAGATTAGCAAAGGCATATAATGCATTTGGAAGACTTCACAAAAGAGTCTGGAGCAATAAACACCTGAGGCAAAGCACAAAAATCAGTGTGTATAGAGCCATCGTACTGTCTATCCTCCTTTATGGATCTGAAACATGGGTCACCTATCGCCACCACCTACGACTCCTCGAGCGCTTTCATCAGCGCTGTCTACGCACAATCCTAAATATACACTGGACTGACTATGTGACGAATGTTGCTGTCCTTGAGCAAGCAGGGATCACCAGCATTGAGGCCATGATATTGAGAACACAGCTGCGCTGGGCAGGGCACGTTTCTAGGATGGAGGACCATCGCCTCCCAAAAATACTACTCTACGGTGAACTCACCACGGGTCAGCGTAAGAGGGGCGCTCCAAAAAAGCGATACAAAGACTCCCTGAAACAACATCTCAGGCTTGGCCAAATTGATCACCAGCAGTGGTCCGCCCTGGCCTCACATCGGGAGGCATGGAGACGCACTATCCACAATGCTGCAGCCTTATTTGAGAACTCACGACGAACAAGTCTTGAAGAGAAACGACAACGCAGAAAGAATCACAACCCAAAAACATCACCCAAGGAGACCTTCTGCTGTGCTTTTTGCAACCGGACTTGTTTATCTCGGATTGGCCTTTTTAGTCATCAGCGCGCTTGCAGAAAGCGCGGGATGAGTCCTTCCTGAATCTTCGTTTGCGAAGAAAAGCCAGAGAGAGAGATCATCATCAGTTCCAGTTTGCTTGACAGCTTAGAAAACAAACAGCATAGCAGCTCCCATGGGTTTATTGTCTTATCCTTCCTTTCAGCTTTAGAGTGAATTAGGAAAAGTTTAATCCACTTGCACTGTTTTATGGTTACATGTTTGATGACATTATGTTTATAAGTCACAGTTTTCCTGCTAAGTACCTGCATGTCATAAGCACTTGAATTAAAATTACCATATTGGAATCAAATCTGATGTGTTTTTTTTTTAATTTTTATTTGGTGTGCGTTGGAAGAGGGGTAGTCTTAAATGGCGAGTATATCCCAAACTCTATATTTTAACTGGAAAAGTTTGGGTCGTCTTATATGCCCAGTCGTTTTATACACCGGGATATACGGTATATCGATCTATTTTACTATTTCAGTATTGAGATAAATGTATGTTACCAAAACCTTTAAATAAAAAATGAAATATAAACAAAAGAAAAAAGAAAAGGTGAATAGTATTGATGGGAGAATTCTGAAAAGGAAAGACGTAGAGTGGATTTTAATACTGAAATCTTTGCTCCTCAGAGGTCTACATGAGGAACTTGAAGTCCTCCCAGTCTTTCTTCTGAGTTTTCTGATAGTCCACTTTCCTTCAAGCCCATTTACACTGAGGTGTCCTTATCTAGCAGCCCTTTTTTTCTGAACATCTGCAGAAGTTTTTTAAAAAACACCTTTAGCCTCAGGCTGCATCTGCGCAACAGAAACCATCCAGTTTGACACCACTTTAACTGCCATGGCTCAATGCTATGGAACCCTGGGATTTGTAGTTTGTCGTGGCACCAGAGCTCTCTGACAGAGGAGGCTAAAATACCTCACAAAACTACAAATCGGAACATTGGTACTCACCGTGAAGGTTCCTTTTCAGCAGCGATGGGGAGTCTTGGCTCCGCCTCCACTTAAACAGGCAGGATATCTGCAAATAGAAATTCAAAATACACAACGCCAGCCTCCCCAGAACATGTTACAGCTCCGACCAACAGAAACAACTTCAACAAACAACTACAATGTCAAAGGTCCAGCACACATCAAAGTATGAAAGAGGGGGGGTGCAAGGAGTCCCTCCCCATCACTGCTGAATGTTAGAAGGGACTAGAGTGAGGATTTCCCAAGCAATAGCTCAGCTCCTCCCCTGCAGTCATTACCACTTTGCTGTCTTAAAGTGTAATCCTACGCATTCTGTTGGGGTGTGTGTTCTGTTACGTTCAAGGGTTAACTCCCTAGTAAAAGGAGTTGGGGGATTGTGATCTTAGTCTCTGAGATAAGAACAGGTGACTTGCTTCCCTCCGCTTTTGTCTCTCACACAGGAGCTGGAACGTTGCTGACCACAGGTATTCACTCATCTCTTCTGACATGTGACGGAGTAGAACCTGATCAGGTAAGGATCACTGGGATCAAACCCAAAGGAATCACCTTGGAGTCTCCTTTCCACAGCTGACATTCCTGGAAGGATTCATTGATTTTGTGTGTTGTGGGGGAGGCGAATATCAAAAGAGTCATGGATAGATTTTTCCTTCCATTCACCTTGGACCAGAACAAATCTCTTTCTCATGGCTTGCTTCTGGCAGGGCTAATAGCTTAACAGCTTTATTTGTTGTATTTTATTTTATGCTTTTGTGAACCACCTTGGGCCCTGCTAGGTCAAGGCAAAGGTCTGTTCAGACCACTGTCTTAATTCCTGTGCAACCAGCCAGGAAGCCGACAAGCTATGCATGACCGCTGTAGCCCTCTCCTGCTGTTCTTCCCCAGTAGCTGGTATTCAAAGGCATGATGCCACTGCCCTTGGAGCTGGCAAGTAACCTGCATGGTTAACCACCAGTAAACTGTGAATGTCACTCATTCAAGTTTAAATTTTGCAGGTTCCAGTGACCTTTGAGGAAGTGGTTGTGTGTTTCTCCCCCGAGGAGTGGGCCTTGTTGGATCCTGATCAGAGAGCCCTGCACAAGGAGGTCATGGAGGAGATCCATAAGATTGTGTCTGCCCTTGGTATGTGTCCTTCTTTCTCTCACTGATAATAATTTTTCTTTTTTAAAAAAATGCAGGAATCATAATAGCAGCAATATATTGCTTCAAAATGGGAGCAGTCTCTCAACTCATATTATTCACTGGGAGGTTCTTTTAGGCAGGGGTGGGGAAATCAGCACCCCTCCAGATGGTTTGAAACTCCTCTTCCTATCAGCCCTTGCCAGCCTGGCCACTACTCCCTCTTGGCTTGACCACTGATGTTGGGATCACTAGTTCTTCAGCATCTGGAGGGGTGTAAGTTCCCTGTTCATGCTTTATGGGATCCTAGAGATCTTCAGTCCTGATCGGCAAAGAGATTTTGATTCTAATAGTATAGCAACAAAGCCTATCTGTGGACAGATAGCAGGGATGGGCTAAAGCAGAAATATATCTCCCCCTTGTATCAGTGGGAACAATTAAGGAGGGGGATACAGGCCAGCTAATTGCCTATTTCTAGTATCAGATTTGAGAATTTCTTTCGTAACAGAAAGTAACAAAAGCAGCTGGCTTCACTTGGGTAAATACATCTGTGGTTGCACCTTCACCCCTGTGCTTTCTTCTACATCTCCTTCCTTCACAATACTCTTTTTTTCTCTTTGCTGGTCTTTCTTTCTCCCAGTCCTGGTTCTCATTCAGTCTGTTCCAGCTTTGGCTGGGTCAGAAAACTCTTCTGACCCAGGCAAAAAGATTAGCAGGGGACTTCAGGACCACACAAGTGAGGTCAGACACAGACACATACATAGACACCTTTGCTATTATAGATTAGCAAAAGTACCCAGTTTGGAGTGAGGGTGGGTGTTTCAGACCTCTACACTCACTATCCAACTTGCCAGTAATTTTTCACCACTTCACTATTTATTAATCCAGTATAAGATTCATCTGAGCTAATCTCCTCTATTCCTTTTTTTTCCTTCCCCTCTTGTCCCCCACCCACTGTTTTAATTCCTTGCTGGTAATCCTGGGATATATTTGGGATGAATGTTCTGGGGTCAAGAGTGAATGTATGTAATGGAATCAACATACAATGAACATTTATTCTACCTATATCTTTATTAGAAACTGGATATAATTCCAACCAACTCCCATCCAAAATGGGATGTTGTAGAGAGAGTGCATAGAACCTTGTATGTTGAAACAGAAAAACAACCTTGAGTGGAGGTATGGGGGAAGGGAAATTAGGGAGAGAGAAAGATTCCAGCATAGTTTGTCATAAAGCGAGTCCCTCATTACAAAAAGCCAAACATTTTCACCTGAACTCACATAGACATCCAGTGACCCAGCAAGGAAAGGGTCCACTCAAAAATGGGCAGGGCAAAGACATATGTAGCTCATGAAACACACATTGTTCACATTACCTGAATGCTTTATTCAGTCAAACGATTTCCATCTTTACTAAGCACTAAACACACTGGAATCTAAGGCCCAGTCCGAGCTCACCCATGCAGCTTGGAGAACCCCATCCATCAATCTTTCAGGCAAAGCTTCTGTTATTGGTGCTCCTGAGTCTAGGAGATACCTCAGAGATAGTTCCAAGCAGGACGTGAAAGCAACAGTCTAGCAAGCCAGCTACACACATAAAAAAGGATTTTGTTAACATTCAGTCTGATATTGTTTATTATTTTTTATTTCTTGTAGCTGAAATAAAACCATAATAGCATGTGAAACTGAACTGACATAAAAGAGTATTAATACATAAAAGCCCTAAAAAAAAGTTTTTGAAATACAGGTCGATCCCCGTATCCATGGTTTCACTTATCCACGTCCAAAAAAAGTTCTTTCTAGGATTTCTAGATCCTCCAATGTGATTCTATGGTCAACTTCTGGCATTTGTCTTATTGAAAATAATTTGTCCAGTTTCAGGTATCCATAGGGGGTCTTTGAATCTATCCCCTGCAGATATGAGGCTTGATCTGTATCGTGAAGACCAAAAAGCATTCACTGTAGCCTGAAAGACAAATATATACAAAAAAGGGATGAAAGTATTATTTTCCCACGCTAATGTTGCTTTCATTTTAGGACCTTGTTCATTTAGTCCCTTTCATACTTCTTGAGATCTGCTTTCATGCACATTTGAGAATCAATATTTCTTCTTTCTTCCCAGAAGGTAACCAGAAGGGGAAACATACATCTCTCAAGCGTGAGGATTGTTTTTGGCACAAATTGGAGCCTACCAGACAGCAGCAAGCGCACGTGGAAGAAGAAAATTCTTCCACAGAGAAGCCATGGAAATGCATTATATGTGGGAAGCATTTTGCCCTAAAGATTATGCTTGTGTTTCACAGGAGAAGCCACACTAGAAAGAAAAGCTCTAGTTGTGAAGTTTCTGTGAAAAGTTTTGATTCCCCATGGGACCATATGATCCACCAAGGAATCCACACAGAAAGTAAGCCACACAGATGCCAGGACTGTGGGAAACACTTTGCTTTCAATTCACTACTTGTGATCCATGAGAGAATTCACACAGGAGAGAGGCCATATAAATGCCAGGACTGTGGGAAATGTTTCACTCAGAATTCATACCTTCTGGGCCACCAGAGAATCCACACAGGAGAGAAACCATACAGATGTCAAGAATGTGGGAAGTGCTTTTTTCGCAGTTCACATCTGCTGCTTCATCAGCGGGTTCACACAGGAGAGAAACCGTACAAATGTCAGGAGTGTGGAAAGTCATTTCCTTGCAGCTCATCCTTCATGAGGCATAAGAGAATCCATACAGGAGAGAAACCATACAAATGCCAGGAATGTGGCAAATATTTTGCTCAGAAGTCATGGCTTGTGACTCATCAGAGAATCCACACGGGAGAGAAACCATACAAATGCCAGGAATGTGGGAAATCCTTTACTCAGAACTCACACCTTGTACTTCATCAAAGAGTCCATACAGGAGAGAAACCACATAAATGCCATCACTGTGGGAAATGTTTTCCTTGCAGTTCATCCCTACTGACTCATAAAAGAGTTCACACAGGAGAGAAACCATACAAGTGCCAGGAGTGTGGGAAAGCTTTTGCTCAAAAGTCAGAACTTGTGAGGCACCTGAGAGTCCACACAGGGGATAAACCATACAAATGCCAGGAATGTGGGAAAAGTTTTGCTTGTAGTTCACAGATTGTCAGTCACCAAAGCAGCCATACAGGAGAGAAACCATATAAATGCCAGGAATGTGGAAAATGTTTTTCTCGGAAATCTAACCTTGTGAGCCACCAGAGAGTCCACACAGGAGAGAAGCCATTCAAATGCCAGGAATGTGGAAAATGTTATACTCACAGTTCACACCTTCTGGTCCACCATAGAGTCCACACAGGAGAGAAACCATACAAATGCCAGGAGTGTGGGAAATATTTTTCTCAGAATTCACACCTTGTGCTTCATCAGAAACTCCACACTGGAGAGAAACCATACAAATGTCAAGAGTGTGGAAAATATTTTGCTCAAAAGACAGAACTTGTGAGGCATCAGAGAATCCATACAGGAGAGAAACCATACAAATGTGAGGAGTGTGGTAAGTCTTTCCTTCGCAGTTCACATTTTCTGCTGCATCAGAGAGTCCACACAGGAGAAAAACCATACAAATGCCTGGTATGTGGAAAATGTTTTGCTTGGAGTTCTAATCTCATGGGCCACCAGAGAGTTCACTCTGGAGAGAAACCATACAAATGCCAGGAGTGTGGGAAATGTTTTCTTCAAAATTCAACCCTTGTGAGCCACTGGAGGGTCCACACAGGAGAGAAACCATATAAGTGCCAGGAGTGTGGGAGATGTTTTTCTCAGAACTCAACCCTGGTAAATCACCAGAGAGTCCACACAGGAGAAAAACCATACAAATGCCAGAACTGTGGGAAATGTTTTCCTAGAAATTCAAACCTTGTAAGCCACCAGAGAAGTCACACAGGACAGAAGCTATAAAATGCCAAAGGTATGGCAAACGCTTTGCTTTCAAGTCAGGTCTTGTGAACTGTGACACCTCAGAATGAACACAGGAATCACAGAACCATAAATTTGCAATACATCCCCAGACTTATCCGTTTCAATTCTCTACCAGTGCAGAAATCTGCACTGAAGGAATCCCTGAGAGGTGGACATCTTACTTCTGGTTGAAAATCTCCAACAAAGGCTACAAGGTATTTGTTCCATTGTAGAACAGTTCTTACCCTCTGGAGATGGCAAATGATTTGAATCCACTGGTTCAGATACTCTGGAGTTTCAAAAAACTATCTCACCTAATCTTCCACATGACAGTTCTTCAATATTTGAAGATGGTTATCTCATCCTCGTGAGAACTGGACAGAGTACTCCAGCTGAGATCTGACCAAAGATGAATTGTGTTTAGACCCTGTCCACCTGCTAATGGAGCACAGAATTGCACTGGATGGTATTTTGCTACTCTGATCACACTGCTGACTCATTTAGCTTGTGGCCTACCAAGACACCTAGATTCTTATCAGTGGTGAATAGCTCTTACAATTAGGAAGTTCCTCCTGAGGTTCAATTGGAATATGTTTTACTGAACTTTTAATCCATTGATTCAGATCCTGTCCTCTGTAGAAACAGAAAACAAAATTACTCTATCTTCCACATATAGTCCTTATTTCAAGATGGTTATCCTATCACCTCTCAATCTTTTCTTTTCTAAGCTAAACATATCCCACCTCCTTACGTGATTCTCAGAGGGCTTGGCTTCCGGACTCTTTAATGTCCTCATCAACCTCCTTTGGACCTGTTCCAGCTTGTCTATATAATTCCTACACTGTGATGCTGAATACTGGACACAGTACACCAGGTGAAATATGCCCAAAGCAGGATAGAGTAGAACTATACTCCTTGACCTAGACACCAAATATTTCTTAAGGCAGCACAGATTTCCATTGGAATGTTTCTTGCTGCTGCTATCACACTGTCGATTCATGTGGCTTGTGATCTTTTAAGACGCCTCCCATTCACATGTACTGCTCTCAAGCCAAGTGTCACCCATCATGTGTTTGTACATCTGCATTTTCATGCCTAACTGTAATACCTTACAATTATACCTGTTGAAATTCATTTTGTCTGTATTGATCCAATTCTCCAGTCTGTTAAGGTAATCTTGAATTATGATCCTGTCTTCTGAGGCTTTAACAATCTCTGATGTCATCTACAGATTTGATGAATATAACCTTTATTTCTTAATTAGTCATATATAAATACGTTGAACAACACTGGACACATGACAGAAGCCTGCAGCATGTCACTTCTTTCCATATGATTGGTGAGCATTCTTTGGTCCTTGTTATGCATCAATCAGCTGCAAGCCCACTTAGAAGTAGCTTTGTCCAGCCCAGTTGTTCTCAAATTTTGATCTGAACCAGAATGCCCAAGAATTCTGAAAACTGAAGTCCCTAACATCTGGAGGACCAACATTTGAGAACCACTTATCTAGCCCACATTTTATTCTTTGTTTTAGCAAGAATATCATGTCAGACCTGTCAAAACTTGTACAGTTGTCCCTCCGTATCCACGGATTTGGTATCCACAGATCTAAGTATTCACGGCTTGAAAATATACTTAAAAAAATAATAATCCAAAAAGCAAACCTTGATTTTGCCATCTTATATAAGGGACACCATTTCCCTATGCCGTTGCATATCATGAGACTTGATTATTCATGGATTTTGGTATCCACAGGGGGTCCTGGAACCAAACCCCAGTGAATATGAAGGGACAACTGTACTGAAATTGCGATATACTACATCTACAGCATTCCCCTTTGTTCTACAAAGCTTCCCACAAACTTGGTCTCTTACACAGGGGCTGAAATTATGCTGCCAATAAATATTTGATCCAACTTCTTCCTTGTGAAGGAGTGGAGCTGGATCAGGTAAGGAAGAAAATCATTGGAAGGACATGAAGACATCAGCCTACAGTCCACTGTGTGTGTACAATTCCTTTCATGATAAGGATGGCTCAGGATATTGTTTCTATTCTGAACTAGAACTAATAGATATTTGCATCCCTCCTCCCTATACCAGAACACATCTATATCCATCCCCCTGTTTGCTTCTGGCAAATGTAATAATTTATGAAGGACTCCGTTGGATCAGACCAAAGGCCCATCCAGGCCAGCATCCTTTTTCCCCACAGTGACCAGCCAACTGCCTTTAGGAAGCCTCACAAACTAAGTGTGAAAGCCATCTCTCTCTCTCTCCCTCTGTTCTTCTCCAGCACTGGGCATATTTAAAGGGATGCTGCTGCTTCTACTTGAGTAGTAGCCAACATGACTTGTACCCATTGGTAACCTGGTGCTCTACAAGCAAAGCTGCAAATGCCACTCATTAATGTTCAAATCTTCATAGAATCATATTGTTGGAAGAGACCACAAGAGCCATTAGTCCAACCTGCTGCCGTATAGGAATACCTAATCAAAGCACTCCCGACAGATGGCCATCCAGCCTCTATTTAAACACCTCCAAAGAAGGAGACCACCACACTGCAAGGCAGTGCATTCCACTGCCGAACAGCTCTTGCTGTCAGGAATTTCTTCCTAATGTTTAGGTGGAATCTCTTTTCCTGTAGTTTGAACCCATTGCTCCGTGTCCTAGTCTCTGGCGCTGCAGAAAATAAGCTTGCTCCATCCACAGTATGACATCCCTTCAAATATTTAAACATGGCTGTTATGTCACCTCTTAACCTCCTCTTCTCTAAACTAAACATGCCCAGCTCCTTAAGCCGCTCTCCATAGGGCATGACTTCCAGACCTCCCACCATTTTTGTTGCCCTCCTCTGGACGTGTTCCAGCTTCTCAATATCCTTTCTGAATTGTGGTGCCCAGAACTGGACTTAGTAGTCATAGAGTTGGAAGAGACCCCAAGGGCCATCTAGTCCAACCCCTGTGCCATGCAGGAATAAACAATCAAAGCACTCCCGTCAGATGGCCATCCAGCCTGTTTAAAAACCTCCAAAGAAGGAGACTCCACCACACTCTGAGGCAGTGTATTCCACTTCCAAACAGCTCTTAATATCAGAAAGTTCTTCCTAATGCTTATGTCCTTTCTCAGACACCTGAAGTTATCCAACGGTGCTCAGAGCCATCAGCATTTGTATGCCACATCTCCATGGTAAGACCATGGCGAAAGCTGTGTACAGTAACATCAGAAAAAGTAACATAACATTTCAATTCAATAACAGTCACAACCGGAAAATTGTATGGTAAATTTAACATCTCACACAACACAATGTACACTAAGGTTAAACAAGCCCTTAATAATTTGCACTACAGTAAGTTCTTACAGGTACCAAGATGGGGGGCAGGGGTGAAATGAGATTTTATCCAAACCTAAATATTGTCTCAGACATGATTTTTAAAGCTGATCCCATTGTCATGATTGTTAGGTACCTTCTGTAACTGCCTTATTTGGGGCTCTGCCTTCCTAGACCACTGGCAATTAATCTGACACAAAAACAGGATCTAGGGCCTTACCAAGTACCAACAATTTCTCTCTCTCTCTCTCTCTCTCTCTCTCTGGCCACTATAGTCACTTGTCTTCCAAGAAAACATACCTTCCAACTGTCCCCAATTTTGCAGACATTCCTCTGCCGTCCCACTTTTTTCAGCTATTTTAAAATGTCCCAATTGACTCTTTCCTTCTCCCTGCATTTCCCCCCTTTCTCCTCAGCTTACTTCAAGTGCAAAAGTAGTTTGCACTCAGTTAACCCAGCAGTGAGGAGCGGAGCAGGCAGAAATCTTGCACTTCCCAGTGTGCTCCAGCAAACGCAAACTGTGGCAGCCTCTCCTATCTTGTGCCTTCTTCATTAATAACATTTGCCACTTTGGCCACACTGATTTGCTTGGCCACAGATGTCCCAGTTTTCATGTACTGGTTTGAGTGTTGGACTACAAGGTCAGCGTTAAAATAGAATTAAACTATCTACAGTATTAAAACAATTTAAAACAAACACAATGGATGTGGAAAAGGCATTTCAATATGAACAATACAGCACCCTCTAAAGCCCTTCCTTTGAAAACATTCTGTTCCAAAAGCCCATAATAATAAAAATGATTTGCCTACTAATAGAAGAACAGCAAGGAGGGGTCCATTCTGGCCTTCCTGGAGGGAGAAGTCCAGAGCCTAGGGGCAGCCACTGAGAAAGCTCTGTTCCGTGTCCTGGCTAGCCATGCCAGTCTCTGGTTTCTCTGGATATGTTTTTTTAATGTTCAGTGTTTTTATTAACCTATATGTTTGATTGTTGTGGCTGTCTTCCCATTACGGTGCATTGTCGAATAACAACAATAGTGGTGTTAACCCCAAATCCATCCTGTAGAAATAGCTTTATTGGGGCAATGGAAAAGTGTAAAATACATCATGCTAGCTTTGGAATGAGAGCTAGCGTGGTATAGTGGTTTGGATTTTGGAGTAGGACTCTGAAGACCAGGGTTCAAATCCCTGCTCAGCCATGGAAACCCCCTAGGAGACCTTGGGCAAGTCACCCTCTCTCAGTCTCAAAGGAAGGCCGTAGCAAACACTTCTGAACAAACCTTGCCAAGGAAACCCTATAACAGGTTAGCCTTAGGGTAGCCATAAGTCAGAAAACAACCTGAAGGCACACAACAAGCACAGCTTTTAAAGTTCTACAGGCTTCTTGATCAGAAAGAGACAGCAAAATAGCATACTGGGGAAATAAAGTGATGGTGTTTCGGTCCCTGTGTCCACTTTCCACTTTAGAATTTATAGGAGTGTGTGTAAACAAAAAGTGAAGGTTCCCCCATTGCTGTAAGTGAAAACCAAAGGGATTACCACAGAAAGGACTTTGAACCCTCTTGTTTTTGTGTTGTGGCCAATAAAGTTGTCACTTCAATTATTTATTTTTTTATTGGGTTTATATCTCACCTTTCTCCCAAAATGTGATTCAAGAAGGCTTACAATAATTTTAAAAGGATACAACTAAAACATTAATGACAAAAGTTTAAAATAATTAAATATAACCATTATTAAAACTTTAATAATAATAATAATAATAAATTTATTTCTATCCTGCCCCTCTGCAACACAATCGGGGTGGATTACAATATAAAAACTCCATAATTGCAGTACCCTAGCCCACCTACCCACAACATAGTTAAAAACATAGTTTCAAGTAAGAAATTAAAAAGATAAAAAAACAGCACACGAGTTACATGCACACACTCACATACTACATAATTCCATAATTAAAATTCACAATTTGAAAGCCTGCCTAAATAAAAATGTCTTCACCTGCCTGCAAAAAGAGAGCAGGGAAGGAGCCAGCCAGCTGTGAAAAGAAGTTCCACAGTTTGGGAGCAGCCATTGAGAAAGCTTTCTCCTGTCTTCACCAACTGCACTTGCAAAAGTGATGGGACCTCACCTGTCAATTTTAATACTCGGGCTGCCTTGTATAGGAAGAGAAGGTCTTGCAGATAGTCCAGATCCAAGTCAATAAAATGACCATTTCAACAAATTAAATGGCCATCTTTACAGTGAAAATTATTTTCATGGAAGATTTAAAATTCAAGTTACAAGAAAAGAGATCTCATCTAAACATTCAGAAGTACAGTATTGTAAGAGCTGTTTGACAGTGGATGAGGCTGCCTCAGATGGTGGAGGACTCACTCTCAATCTTTTTGTGGGGGGGAGAGGATCTTTAAACATAGATGGACATCTTTAAGGGAGTGTTAATTGTGTATTTTTGCATGGGTAGGAGTTGGACTAAATGGCCTTGGACCCCTTCCTAACTTGAAGATACTATGATTCGGAGCTGCTTCCATGCCCCTCTCTCATGGTGACATCCCTGGTAGGGTTGTGTGAAAATTTTGTTTTAGCATATTTTACAAACATTTGCAAATGTCATCACACACAAACGGGGGTTGGACTAGATGGCTCTTGTGACCCCTTGCAACTATTTAAGGTTACAGTAGGACCCCTGTATCTGCTGGGGATTGGTTCTGGAGGGGGGTCATGGATACAGAAAACTCTGGATAATAGCAAACACCATTGAAAATAATGGGACTTCTGGTTTAAATTACCATGGAGTTGCCATGGAGGACCTAGAAAATGGTTATAGAGGACACATTTTCTACGAAGACTCTATGGTAGGTGTGCTGTTTTGTGTCCTGTGGATAATTGAATCATGGGATAATGAATCAGTGGATATGGGGGTCTTACTGTATAAAATTCCTCTTCCTGCCAGAGCCTGCCTTGAAGCTTTCTGCTCCAACCCATGGCCAAAGGCACATGGGACTCTCTGCCACTCATTCATGCTCTCAGGGAGCAGATTTGGGGGGGGGGGTCTGTGTTCATCTCCCCAAGAATTTATTGGGCATTAGTTACATGGAAAACAAAATTGCTTACCCATTTAAAAAAGGGGGGGGCACAGGGGCATTTTTCTCCCTGGCAAATTTTGACTTGAAACAGCCACACAGTAACCCACCCATATTCTCAATAAGTGCTTTAGATCAGTGGTTCTTCTCCTGTGGTCTTGGGACCCCCAGGGGTCAACAATATCCTCACAGGGGGTCCACAAATGCTTGAAGGCTGCACCTCCTGCCTGCAATGGAGTGGCCACTTGCCAGGAGCCATGGCGCTAGCTGGATGGCTGGCTTGGCCTGCACATTGCCATTCAATCTACTCCAGCCACAAACTTGCAGGAAGAACAGGAGAAAAGTCTCCCCCACCACCACCAGTGTCTTTGAGGGAAAGTTTAATCAATAGTGTACAGTAATGCTATCATCATCATCATCATCATCATGTGCTGTTGTTGTTAGGGTTTTAAATCTTGAGTTAAGTTTGGGCCCAGGGCAACAAAAGGTATTTAAAGGGACTCCCTGGTAAAGAAAAGGTTAAGTGCCACTGATTTAGATAGCCTGCTTTATTCTTGCCAGGAGCCTGGCTTGGCTTCAGTCACGTGACGGAAGCGGAAGGTGATTACTTTAAAAAAAGCTGAAAACGTGTAGAGGAGGAAAAGTGGTGCCACCTTAAAAGGGACCCCCGGAAACACCAACCTTTCTGTATGAATAAGCCAAACCTGAAGTACCTCTCCTTGCAAATTGGGTAAAGGAGGGAAACCAGGAGGATTGCTGATGTTGCTGCTGCATGGACTTAAGGAAAGAAAGATCCAGGGAAAAAAAGGGGGAGATTTTGGGGGAGGTCTAGGAGTGGGATTTCTAGAGGGAGGAACCCCTGGTAAGAAGGAAGGGGGGGAATAGAGGGGGAAACTGAGGCTTTAAAGGGCGTGGGAAGAGGGAGAGGTACTGGGGAGATCCCCCCCCCCAGTGCTTCTGAGGGGACTGGTGGTGGTGGTGGTTGTAGCAGTAGAAGACACACAGTAGACGTGTGTCTAGAGCTGTTGCCACCTGGAATGCAAGGCAGGGCTCCTGTACCTTTAATTGCTGGATGACAAGAAGATTTCAGCTGGTGCAGCTTGTCAAGCAAGCAACACCTAATAGTGCCGTGGTTCTTAACCTGTGGTCTGGGGACCCCCAAGCCTCCGCAGTGTCCTCACACAGGGGGTCCTCCAAGGCTTGAAGGCTGCTCAGCCCACCTAACAGGCGCCAAGGCGAAGGCTGGCTAGCTTGGCCTGCACATTGCCATTCTATCCTCTCCAGCCACAAACTTGCAGGAAGAAGCAGGAGAAAAGTCTTCCCTCCACCTCCAGTGCCTCTGAGGGAAGGTTTCAGGGATGGTGTAATTGTATTGTTATTATCAGGTATATTAGGATTTTAAATATTGAGTTAAATCTTGGGGGTCTGCGGCAACAAAAGATATTTAAAGGGGTTCCCCGGTCAAGGAAAGGTTAAGAGCCACTGACCTAATTGAACTTCCGTCTTCCACACCAGCATTAAACAAGTAGGAGGCTTTTCATCTCTATTTTGTCTGGGACACACACACACAGAGACTTCTGCCCTCCAAGAGAGGTGAATAGCCATGAGGCCTCAGGAGGTGGGGACTGCCACCACCACCTCTGCCAGAAGCTGCTCTGTGAGGTGTTGGCAGTGCCACTTAAGGAAATCTACCTAGAGAAACGGAGAAGTAATTTTGGCTGGGGTTGGTTTAAACCAAATGACTTAAGAAACAAACACTCCTCTTTTCTTTAAAAAAAAGATTATTAATATTTTCTAAAAGTCTAGCTATTATTACTCTTTTCCTATCCTCTGACTGGAACAACTATGACTTTGAATTTGGACATTTTAACAGTTTATTAGCAGTTATTCATTGTTTGACCAGTATCTGGTGTCAGCTGCTTCTTTTTAATCACTTTATTTTATAGCACAAGAAATGGCATTCAGAAACAAATCCTTCAATTAACATAAGTTCAACCCAAACAATTTGTTTTAAAAGAGCACTTTTTAATGAACAATGATTATTTAAGCCAGTGGCTATAACATTTGAGCTGCATTTTACTACCTAATTTTCTGATTTAGTGTTACATTGGTTTTAATGCCAAACACCCCCCCCCATTTTTTTAAAAAAATAGGTATGTGTGTGTTTTTAAACCTGATTTTTTCCAACCCTGATTTTGGCCCTGTCTGTGGCTTCCTTGGAACACAGGTCAAAGATGAATGAGCGAAACTCAGTTGTCTCTGAATCAGGAAAAGGCCCCAATGCCATAGGTGCTGGGAAAAGCAGGGAATTATGCAAAGGAAGGGCCCAGAAGCTCCAGGATGAGGCCAATGTCAGGTCAGATATGCCTTGCCAGCGTTTCAAGAAGTTATGTTACCAGGAGTCCCAGGGGCCCCGAGAGGTTTGCAGCCAACTCCACAATCTCTGCCGCCAGTGGCTAAAGCCAGAGCAACACACAAAAAGCCAGATCTTGGACCTTGTGATCCTGGAGCAATTTCTGGTTGGCCTTCCTCCAGAGATGGAGAGTTGGGTGAGAGAATGTGGAGCAGAGACCAGTTCCCAGGCAGTGGCTCTGGCAGAAGGCTTCCTCCTGAGCCAGGCAGAGGAGAAGAAGCAAGAAGAGGAGCAGGTGAGAGCATTTCATCCTGGTGGCTCTGAGGCAGAGGTTGGTAGCACTTGGCCCTGTGCCCCCTTTTTTCAACCCCCACTACAACCACCCCATAACTGCTGCCAGTTTTACCACTGTTGTGACAAAATTGAATCAGCTTTTCCATCTCCTATGAAAGCAAGACCTTTGTGTTTAAAAACAAACCCTATGGGAAGCATGATTCTGCTTGAAGACAATGTACAGGTTGCCCCGCCCCCATGTCTGCAGGGGATAAGTTCCTGGAGTTACCGTTTATAAGGAAAGCTGTAGATAATAGTAAAACCTATTAAAATAAAGGATTTCCTGTACAAACATACCATAGAGTTGCATTGGAGGACCTAGTGATTCCTAGAGAGGGTGCCTCTCTAGGCACTTGCCAGCATGACTCTATGGTATGTGTTGCTGTTTTTTCAGCCGTGGATAACTGAAACCTCAGGTATTGGTTAGGCAGATATGTGGGGTGATCTGTACATGCTCCCTGCATTTTCAAAGATAATTCCAGACTTTATTGCTGTTACTGTGAATGGCTAAGCTTGCAGGACATGGCTTCCATTGAATTAAGGAGGGCAATAACTCCTACAGCCTCAGAGGAGTTGCCTACCCCTGCTCTAAAAATCTGAGGTATCCCAAGATGGATGCCTAAATGCCTAAATCACACTGACTGACATTTTTGCCTGTGTCATTCCTTACCTGTTCTTTTGGCTCATTCCATTCATTAGATCCTCTTTCAGGCAGAAAAACTGCCTATGGCCATCCAGGCTGATTTCGCTGTGGCCAAGAAAGCTCCAGAAGACACCAGACAGAACCTTCAGCAAAGAGGAATGAAGCAGCATGGTAAGGGAGATGCCACCTTGCAGGTAAAGGATTAATTGAATGTGTTGGCATGGCTGCGGTAACAAAGGGACATATATACACATCTGGTGGGACTGTGACAAGGTTCAAAGATTCTGGCAAGCTGTAATATATGGAATTAATATGAGAATTGGGGAAAATCTGGAATTGAATAAAGAGGAAAAGGCATAATGCTAAAGGTTAAAAATATGGAATCAAATAAAGAAGAGGAATATTTAGTCAGTTATTAAAAGCAGGACAGGCAGCAATCGCATATGGATGGAAGGATGAACAAAGCTGGAAGTTAGGGAAATGGATTCATTATATAGCAGAAAATATTATGTTTGATTTCATTTTGGAAAGAAGTGCTATTTATAAAGGTCAGAATAAAAAGGAGATATGGGTAAGGAATTGGAGAATATTAATTGAAATAGTAAGAAAGGATGAGGGGTACAAGGAAGTGAATGAGACATTTAAGACAGTATTCCACATAAAGGGAAATGGATATTAAGTTATCATTGGATCATTTCAGAGGGAGGCACTGGGAATAATTTGGTTTATATAAACAACAATGTAATAGCAGGATGTATTGTAATAAAAATTACATTAAAAAAAAGAATTAATAGGCTGGCCAGGGTGAAGGATATTTCAATTTGGTTTCCATCTTTGCACTGTGGAAAAAAAATCCTTGTGTTGGTTTTTATGTTCCCCAACTTACTTGTGGGGTGGGGATGATGCTTTCCTTAAGCCTTTTTCCATGTTTCGAAAATGTGTTTTCCTTTTTAACTCCTGAAGATCCAATTCATGGAAAGCTGTTTGTGGCCAAAGGACCCAAGAGGGAGAGATGGATTTTCAGCCCAATGTTAGCATGGGTTTATTGTTGTTGTTATGTGGCTTCAAGTGGACTCTAACTAATGCAAACCTGTCATAGGGTTGCCTTGGAAGGATTTGTTCAGAGGAGGTTTCCCTTTGCCTTCCTCTGAGGCTAAGAGGGTGACCTACCTCAGGTTTCCATGGCAACAATACAAATTTCTAAAGTGCAAATCAAGAACAAGGCAGATCCTGACACCCACACACATTTAAATTTGCCAGATTTATTTATCTATTTACTAAACTGACATCTTGTGAAGGCAGCAGCTCTCTAACCATAAAACCTCAGTAGGGTAAAGCTGTGCTTAAGAAAAAGACTGCTTGGAGAATGTTGTAAACACTTAGAGATTTCAAGTTACATTAAACATACATCCCTCAATTAGTTGTAATCCTATAACATCAAAAAATTCCTTAGCTTATTTACCCTGATTTTTCTTTAAAAATTTTATGCCTGTTATATCAATCTATATGTGGCTGTACAGCACCATTAAAACCTCCCAGTAAATACCAATTTTCATAGCTCAACTGTGTTATTATATTTCTTAATTCTTTGTAGAATGTATGTTTCCTTAACTGGTGCATAGATACCAATTACTAACATTTTCTTGTTGTTTATATTGATCTCTCCTGCGATAAATCTTTCTTTGTCATCTGACAATATTAAATTTGGCCTTAGATCACTTTTAATACACATCACCATACCATTTTTCTTTTTCTGTTCCAATGATAAGAATGGTTGGTAAGATTTCTATATAAGCTTAATACAGCTGCCTGGTAGGCAATAGATTCTGAGCAAGTGTGCCAGACTTCTCGGTGTGGCATCTATGTAAATTTATTTACTGGTATTTATTCTCCCAAGATGGGATTCAAGGTGGGTGTGTAAATAAACTGCTGTGTTCAATCTGCCAACAGACTCTATTACTGACTCTTAAATTTCCCCACACCTGCCTTTCTGCCAAATGTGCTCAAGACCTTATATGGCCCTCTTCCGTCCCAACAACAAACCAACCCTGTGAGGTTGCTCAGGCTCATAGAGAGTAAGTAGCCCATGGTCCCCTACAGACTTTTATGGCTCAGTGGGGATGAGAAGCTAGATCTCTCCAGTCTCAGCCCCAACACTGTGTTTGAAGGGGTTACTTTCTAGAAATTGTTTTCAGTATTGTAGTCTTAGTCTCTTAAACAAACTATCTATGTCTCTCTCATTCACGGGCTGGAATGATTACACCAACAGGTATCCAGCCGTTTTTTCTTCATTGGGGTGGAAGAGAACCTTATCAGGTAGGAGAAAGTCTCTCTTGGGTGACAGATGATATGACAGCCATATCTGAAAGGTTGTCATGTAGAAGATGGAGCCAGCTTATTTTCTGTTGCTCCAGAGACTTGAACACAAACCAGTGGATTCAAATTACGAGAAAAAAGAGTCCACCTAAACATTAGAAAGAACTTGCTTACTGGAATTCCTGTTCAACAGTGAAATAGACTGCCTCAGAGGGGGTGTGTGAGGGTGTTGGGCTGAGCTCCTCTAAAAAGATTTTGTAAAACGGTGCTTCTTTTTCAGAGACTTGTGGTATGCCTGTATTCCCTCCATACAGGAAATAACAGTACTTATTGAGTTTGGAATTACATCTGTCCTCTATGCTGGCAGCAAAATGCTGACAGTAACATTCCCTGTTGAACTTGTCCAGAAAGTTCTGTGCCATTTGAGACATAATTTTGGGGTGTTTTGTCTATAGGTCACACCCACCCCCGTATCCACAGGGAATACATTCCTGGACTTAAAATTTATAAGTGAACCTGTGGATAATAGCAAACCCTATTGAAATAAAGGACTTCCTATACAAACATACCATAGAATTGTGTTGGAGGATTAAACGAGTGCTAAAGAGGATACCTCTCTAGGCATTTTTTAGCATGACTCTGTGGTATGTGTCCGTATTTTTTTCAGCCGTGGATAAATGAACCCACATATATTGATTCCATGGATACGGGGGCAGGGGGAGACTTATATACAGTGTTTTTATTTGCATTTCTTTTTATTGTGTAAGCCACCTCAGATCCCAGCTATTGGTGTGTTAAATTGACCATTTGTAAGCCACTCTGATAGCCTTTGTGACTGAAGAGCGGGGTATAAATACAATAATAAATAAATAAATAAATAATGAGAAATAATTTGTAAAAGTATAAATAAAAGTAATACCTACAAATAATAATAATAATAATAATAATAATAATAATTGCCTATTAGGCAATTTGACCAGTGCAAAGGAGAAGAATTTTCTCTGAAGATGCCAGCCACAGATGCAGGCGAAACGTCAGAAGTAAACTCTTCTAGAACACAGCCTCACAGCCTGGAAAAAAACACAAGGAAAATCTACAGAAGAATTTTGTTTCAGTTCTCTTTTTAGGAACTAACCCAAACCTTCATTTTTTCCCCCATATTGGACAAAAATAACAATGTTTTTCAAGAACTGAGAGAGGGCAAGAGCTGTACTAGTTGGTTTTAGCCTTAGAAAGAGATAAAGGAATCCAGGGCGATCTTTGAGACAGACGAGGAAGAAGAATTTCCTAGCCTATGTTTTCATAGACTCAGTCTTACCTGTGGTGAAATGGACTAAGTCCCCAAAATGCTTATGCTAGATTTTTTTCCTCACAGTTAGTCTCAAAAGGGCAACTGAATTCCTTTATGTCTTTTGAGGTTTTTAAGCTACCGTAATCTGCATGATCTGTAGCCAAATAACTTTGTTCTCCATTAGGAGGGCTGTGAATGCCATTCCGTAAACATTTTAAATCCTGCAATATAATACCCAACTCACCTTAACTAGCCTTCTGGATTTTGATGTTAGATAATCTTGATGTCAGCTGTGATCAGGGAATGTTTTCTTTTTTTCACCCAGGATCCCGTGACCTTTGAGGAGGTGGCTGTGTCTTTCTCTGAGGAGGAGTGGGCCCTGCTGGATCCTGACCAGAGAGCCCTGCACAGGGAGGTCATGGAGGAGACTCGTGGGGTCATGGCTTCTCTTGGTGAGGCTTCCTGTTTTCCTCACTGATAATAATTTCTGTTTGAAAACGCAATAATCGCCATAACAATAACAGCAACAATGAAGTGTAAGCAGTGTGCCAAATCATATCAACCATGGCCAAGGCGGGGGCAAGGAGCTACTTAAGGCACAGCTGGGGAATTGGTTTCCCTCCAGACATTTTGAAATTTGTATTCTTTCAGCTTTAGACTGTTTGGCCTTGGAGAGGAGTGATGAGAGCCAGCGTGGTGTTGTGGTTTGAGCATTGGACTAGGATGTTGGGAAACGAGGGTTCAAATCACTGCTCGGCTGTGGGAATCCAGTGGGTGACCCTGGGCAGGTCTCACTCTCTCAGACTCTGAGGAAGGCAAGGGCAAACCTCCTCTGAAGAAATTGTGCAAGAAAACCCCGTGATGGCCTTAGGGACTACTATAACAGCGAATGATGGTAGAACTAGCTCATGGGCATCTGGCATGCCAAAGATTCCCCTGCCCTCGTATTAGAACATAAAAATTAAGCCTGAAAGATTCTTTGTTTGGAGATTTGCTTTGTTCTGGCCATGGAGAGTGAACAAATGTTTGGACATGAGTGCACACCCGCATGTGAAATCACACAGAAGGCATGCTTACCTTGCCTGAGACTGGGAAGCCACTGCCAGAGTAGGAAAACAGAAAGAGAAGATCCATATGCCCTATTTGTTGCACCTGTTCCAAAGGAGTAGATTTCTCAGAGTTTTAGCCCCTCTGAAATGATGGTGGTGGTGGTAGTGGTGAAGATCATTTATTTATACAGTATAGCGCCATCTTATGTACATGGCACTTTACAGTAAAACAAGCACGCAAAAAAACTATATTGGGTCCTGCCAAAGGCATACAATCTAAAATAAGTGTATACATAAACACACACAGAGGGAAGGAATAATAAATATGAAACTATAAAATACAATTGCAGAACAAATTATCCAGATAACAACAAAACAAAAACAAAACAGTATGAAACAGCAAGAAAATATAATAATAAACTGATCAATACATGTTATCAAATTTAAAACAGCCATATATGTACATAATATAAAACAAACTAACCAATCAAAATATACCTGTACAAGATGATAAAACAGTATCAAACAGATTCCAAAAGCTTTGGAAAACAGAAAAGGTTGCAATTGAGATTTTAAAAAACAAGAGAAGGAGCAGTCCACAAATGTTCAGGGAGGGAATTCCAAGAATATTGGGCAGCAAGTAAGAAAGGATGAAGCTGACCCAGAGAAGAAGAAACCCTTGGTTGGGTGAGAAGCCTCAAGTTTCTGGAACGCAGATCTCAAGCAGACCAGTAAGAAGAAATGAGGGCTGAAAGATAGAGGGTGAGCTAGGTTGTGTAGGGCTGTTTATTTCATCCCCTCGACTACTTTGATGTCAATTTTTTGGTAACTCATCTGCTTTGGCTTGGATCTTCTGGTCATCTTTGATCATGAGATGCAGGATGTGGGACACAGGCGTTTGTATTGAGTTCTACGTTCAGCCCAGCCTTCAGCTACTACTTGGATCCCAACCAACCTCTGGGCCTTGGAAGATAACTTTTCCCCCTAGAAGTGGCAAATCATTTCTCCAGGTGTTTTGAGGGCTGTGATTTCTATTTTCTAAGATCTTCCTGCCTCTGGCTCTGACTATTTTTAAGACCCCAAATAACCTTAAAAAAAAGAAAAGAAAGCAGGAATATATTTTTCCCTTTCGTTGTTAATACGTGAACAGAATAGAATTTTAATCTTGCAGATGGTTAGAGAAACATTTACAGCCTTTTCTCCTAACATTCCAAGCTCCGCACTTAGGGAACTTAGGAAATCACAAGCTGAAAGTAAGTCTTTTTTGCTTGAGCATCCTACTTTTACCTGATGTTTAGTGTGCAGTTCTAAGTCCTTTAGATACAGAGCTTGCAATGGTTAAGAACAGTAGTTCTTAACCTGTGGTCCATGGACCCCCCAGGGGGCTACAGTGTCTGCACAAGGGGCCCACAAAGGCTTGAAGGCTACTCAGCCTATGTGACAGGAGCCAAGGCAAAGGCAGGCTGGTTGGCTTGGCCTGTGCATTGCTCTTCAGTCCTCTCCAGCCACAAATTTGCAGGAAGAAGCAAGAAAAAAGTCTTTCCTTCCTTCCAGTGCCTCTGAGAGAAAGGTTAATGGATGATGTAATTTTGTTGTTGTTGTTGTTAGGGTTTTAAATCTTGAGTTAAGTCTTGGGGGCCCACAGCAAGATTAAAGAAAATACTTGGAAAAGAAAAAGTTAAGAACCACTGATTTAGGAGAGAAAAAAAGGCTCAACCCCCCCCCCATCTCTCCAAGCTCTGATTTAGAAAACTAAGCCATATATGAGGCAACAGTGGAATGATGCAGCAAAAAAGGCTAATTCAATTCTAGGCTGCTTCAGCAGAGCTATAATGACCAGATGAAGAGAAGTTATAATATCACTTACTCTATATTAAGCAATCTTAGTCTGGAATATAGTGTCCAGTTCATGGCAGTAGTGTTTAAGAAACTGGCATGTGCTCAGAGGAGGGCAATTAAGAATATTTGGAGACCAAAGAACAATTGTGAGAGCTAGTTATGGAAACAGAGGATATACAATAGCCAGTTTCAAACATTGGAGGGGCTGTCAGTAAACAATGGAACAAGATTGGTTTTTTGCTGATGAAGAGGTAAGGATAACTTCCTGACAGTAAAGACTGCCTCAGAAGGTGTGGGCTCTCCTTTGGGATGGGCTTTTAAACAGAGGTTGGGTAGTCATCTGTCATGGATGCCTTTGCTGTGGATCTCCTGCTTCAGCAGGCAGTTGCGCTAGATCAGTGGTTTTCAAACTCTGGTCCTCCAAATTTTGGGGACTTCAGTGCCCAAGAATTCCTGAGCACTGGCTCTGCTTGTGTGTTTGTGCCTTCAAGTTGCTTGTCAGCTTGTGGCGACCCCATGAATTTCATAGGGTTTTCTTAGACAAGGAATACTCAGAGATGGTTTTGCTAATTCCTTCTTCTGTAATATAGCCTAGAGTACCTGGCTGACCCTGCTTAGCTTTCAAGATCAGACAGGATCTGGTGCCTTTAGGGTATTTAGGCCTGAGCACTGGCCATACAGGCTGGAAAGCATAGGAGCTGAAGTCCAAAGCCTCTGGAGGACCAGAGTTTGAGAATCACTGGATTAAATGATTCCTGAGATGCCTTCCAACTCTATTGTTTCCTGCTTTTATTACTGGGCAGAAAATTTGACAAAGGTTACCTTTTATAGGCCAAAAGACTAATACAGTCCTCTGTTTGATTGCAGCTTAGTCATGATTATTTTGGTCTACTATGTTTCTAAAGCTTTTCCAGCACTGTTTTTTTTTTAAAAAGTAAAGCTAACAAACCACATGGCTACTGATGTGGCTTTGCTTTATGTATCCAGTTGTGAATGTTACTGTTCTTTCAAAAAGGCACCTAAGGACACACATATCTATGAATGACTCCTCACTGTTCTCTTCCCCCTCCCCGCCCAACTTAACTTCCCATTCCAGAGGCTGAGTTCATTTCTCAAATGAAGCAAAGAGAAGACCTGGGAGTGTCTGTGTCACAGGATCTGCCCAAAGCAAACATCTCTGGGACCCAATCTGGGAACTCATTGGGTAAGCCAGCTGGACATCGCACAACCCAAAATCTGACTAGGAGCTTTCTGGGGCAGGAGGGATTGATTACTTCTTTATTTATTTTCTTGAATTTATACCCCAATTTTCTCCCAGATGGGATCCAAGATGGCTTATAAAAATATAAATCAGATTACAGGTCACTCCCTGTTTACGTGGAGATACATTCCTGCCCTTTCCACTGATGCATAAAACCAGATATGATAGCAAACTGCTATAGAATCACACTGGAGGATCTAGAAAATGCCTAGAGAGGATGCCTCTCTAGGTATCTGGCTTGACTCTGTGGTTAATGTCTAGTGGAAATTGACCATAGAGTTGCACTAGAGACTGCTGACACACTGCCAAAATAATGCAGTTTGACACCACTTTAACGATTATGGCTCCATCCTATCAAATCCAGGGATTTGTAGTTTGTTGTAGCACCAGAGTGCTCTTGACACAGAAGATGTCTCACAGAACTGCAAATCCCAGAATTCCATAGAATTGAGCCATGGCAGTTAAAGTGGCGTCAAAGTGGATTATTTCTATAGGGTCAGCAGCCTAAGTGTCTATGTAGAAAGGCCTTAATTCGGCACATGAGCCGCATGGTTGTTTTATTGTATCTATTACAGTTTTTGCATGCTATACTGTTGTTTTAAAGTACAGTTGACCCTTCATATTCGCCGAGGTTTGGTTCCAGTACCCCTGTGGATACCAAAATCCGTGAATACTCAAGTCTCATTATATGCAATGGCATAGCAAAATGGTGTCCCTTATATAAGATGGCAAAATAAAAGGTTTGCTTTTTGGATTATTTTTTTTTTAAAGAATATTTCAAGCCATGAATACTTAAATCCATGGATACCAAATCTGTGGATATGGAGTTACAACTGTATTGATGTTTCAATAGGGCACTTTACTTATTTGTGTTTTAACTTCTTTACTACTAATATTTTAATTCATGTGCCTTTTTTAAATTCAGGCATGAGCCATCTGGGGTCCCATTCAGGAGAAAGGTGGGATATAATTTAAATAAGTATAACTTCCCCACCTTTCCTGCTAGTGGAGGAAAATATCAGCAGCTAGAAAGGAAGGGGTGGGGTCAGTCAAAAACAGACAGAGCCACATGTGCCTGTAGGTCAAATGTTGCCAACCCCTGTCTTAGAGGCTCTTTACCATCAAACAGTATGTACATTTTCTTGTTGTTGCTTTCACGTTGTTTCTGCCTTATGACGACCCTATCATGGGGTTTTCTTGGCAAGATTTGTTCAGAAGGGGGTTGCCTTTGCCTTCGTCTGAGGCCGAGAGAGCACGACTTGCCCAAGGTCGCCCAGTAGGCTTCCATGACTGAGCAGGGATTTGAACCCTAGTCTCCAGAGTCTTAGTCTAGTGTTCAGACTAATGGGCCATGCTGGCCCTTACCCCATTGGTCAGTAAAGATATATGTAGCTGTAGTAGTTGTATGCCTTCAAGACATTTCTGGCTTATGGCAACCCTAAGGTGAATCTATCGTAGGGTTTTCTCGGCAGAATTTGTAATGTCCATAGAAATCCAGGTCACAAGTCCAATTGAGCCAATAAGGCTTGTGAGGTAACCCTTTTTCCCAGCCTGTCCTACCTAAGCTGCTGTTAGTAATAGTCCAGCACACTCTGTCTAGAAAATAGCTCTGGGAAGGTCACAAACAGGACATGAAAGCCACAGGCTTCTCAGATGGCTGTTTTCCCCCAGGTCCTTGAGCACATCTGACTGGTCTAACTTAACTGTCACAATTGATGTGTATTCATGTCTTTCATTTGTTAGATTTTTGCCTTCCACCACCCAAATACATTTTCTAAGGAGTATGTGCAGTACATTAAAAATACAAAATGCCACTAATAAAACAATGACTAAAGAACAGTAGATAATAAAACCAAAATAAAACCTGCAGCAAAGAGTAGAAACACCAGTGTATGTGAAATTAAGGAGCCCTGGTGGCGCAGTGGTTAAATGCCGGTAATGCAGCCACAACGTTGTAAGTTCGTTCTCAAGGGCTCCAAGGTTGACTCAACCTTCCATAATTTCTTAGGTTGGTAAAATCAGTACCCAGCTTATGGGGGCAATTAGCTAACACACATTGGAAACCACTTAGTGCCTAGCGTACTATAAAGCAGTGTAGATGTGTAAAGTGCTATTGCTTAACAATTTGTAAGCTGCTCTAAGAGTCTTTGTTGCTGAAGAGTGGGGTATAAATACCTAAATAAATAAATATAACTACATAAAACTTATAACAAGAGTGATAAAATGTAAATGCACTAAAATTTGTTCTTAAAATAGCATCTAAAATAAAAACTCTCCATGTGTAACTGAAAAGATCATAAGTTAGGTGCCAGCAATTTATGGAGGGTGGGGGGAAATCAACCCAGTATCATTTCTTTTCCATTGTTTTTTTTATTATTATTTAGGATCTTTGCAGGTCAACCTCTCTCAACCTTTTTACCCTGGAGGATTCCTTGAAATAATGTTCAGGTCTTAGGGAACCCTTGCATAAAAATTATTATATCTACAGCTCACAAAAAATGTTATTGTTTTATTCAGTTACAATCTTGTGTGAAACCCGTAGCAATGTCTCATAGAACTCTGGTTGAGAAATCCTTCCGTAGATTGTTTCAGTCTCTTTTCTGTTCCTTGAGGTTCCTTTTCTCTCAGAGATGGGATTCAATCTTGTTTTGTGTTTCTCCTTCTTCCAAGCAGATAAGGGGAGGAAAACAAATGTACGTGTCAAGTGTAGGAAGAGTTTTAGGCACAAATTGGATCTTGCCAGACACCAGCAAGCCCATACAGAACAGAAAGGTTATACCAGAGAGATGTCCTACAAATGCAACGTATGTGGGAAACGTTTTTCCCAAAAGATGGCTTTTACACTTCACAAGAAGGTCCACCTTAGAAAGAAACACGTTAGAGCTGAAGCGTCTGGGACACATTTTGCCAGCCACCAGAGATTTGGCACAAGAGTGAAATCATACAAATGCCAGGAGTGTGGAAAATGTTTTTCCCAGAAATCAACCCTTGTGACACATCAGAGAATTCACACAGGTGAAAAACCATACAAATGTAAGCAATGTGGAAAATGTTTTATTAACAGTTCAAGCCTTGTGATTCATGAGAGAATCCACACAGGAGAGAAGCTGTACAAGTGCCAGGAGTGTGGCAAGTGTTTTGCTCACAAGACAGACTTTGAGAGGCACCAGAGAATCCACACAGGAGAGAAACCATACAAATGCCAGGAGTGTGGGAAAAGTTTTGCTCAGAATTCATCCCTTCTAGTCCATGAAAGAGTCCACACAGGAGAGAAACCATACAAGTGCCAGGAATGTGGCAAGTGTTTTCCTCAGAGTTCAACCCTGCTAGTGCATCAGAGAGTCCACTCAGGAGAAAAACCATACAAGTGCCAGGAGTGTGGAAGATGTTTTGCTTACAGTTCACAACTTGCAGTCCATCAAAGAGTCCACACAGGGGCAAAACCATACAAATGCCAGGAGTGTGGAAAACTTTTTTCTCACAGGTCAGATCTTATGACTCATCTGAGAGTCCACACAGGGGAGAGACCATATGGATGTGAGGAATGTGGCAAACGTTTTCTTTGCAGCTCAAACCTTACAGCTCACCAAAAAATTCACACTGGAGAAAAACCATTCAAATGCCAAGAGTGTGGGAAAGGTTTTATTAAGAATTCAAGCCTTCTGAGCCACAGCAGAGTCCACACCGGGGAGAAACCATACAAGTGTCAGGAGTGTGGGAAATGTTTTGCTCACAAAGCACACCTTGTCCTGCACCAAACAGTCCACACAGGAGAGAAGCCATACAAATGTGAGGAATGTGAGAAATGTTTTGCTCGCAAGCCAACCCTTGTGACTCATCAGCGAGTCCACAAGGGACCTTATAAATGTCAGGAATGTAGTAAATGCTTTTGTGAGAAGTCAGATTTTGAAACTCACCAGAAAATCCACACAGGGGAGAAACCGTATAAATGCCCAGAATGTGGGGCATGTTTTATCCGCAAAGCAAACCTTGCAAGGCATCTTCAGTTCCACACTGGTAAAGAGCAATACAAATGTCAGGATTGCGGGAAATGTTTTGCTCACAATTCAAAGTTTGTGGTACACATGAGAGTCCACACAGGAGAGAAACCATACAAATGTCAGCAGTGTGGCAAATATTTTGCTCGCAAATCAGACCTTGTGAGTCATCACAATGTCCACACAAGAGAGAAAGCATACAAATGCCAGGAGTGTGGGAAATGTTTTGGTTACAACTCAAATCTTAACAAACATCGGAGAACTCACAAGAGTTAACCTGTTCTTGCCCAGTGCGGAAGCGTTTTGGTCACCATTCAAGTACAGTCGGCCTTCTGTAGTCACAGATTTGGCATCCACAGATTCCACCATCCACAGCTTGAAAATATTCCTCCATATTATATATTGTATGAAAGATTAATGATGTGTGTTAGATTATATGGTAACATCGTTAACTTAGTTGTTTGGAGTGCATACAGTTTTGTTTTATAATTTGTTTAATAAAGGGGGTGAAAGAAAATATTCCTCCAAAAAATAAATTCCAAGAAGCAAACCTTGATTTTGCCATTTTATATTAGGAACATCATTTTACTGTGCCATTGTATACTGGGATTGAGAATCCATGGATTTTGGTATCCATGGCGGGGTGGGGGGTCCTGCCAAACCCCAGCGAATAACAAGGGCCCACTGTATGATGATACATGTTGATGAATCCACTCAGAAGAGAAGACCCTTGTGTACTCTAGGTTTGGGGGGATGCATTCTTGACTAGTCATATTTAACCTAGCAGCAAAACCTTCCCACTGGAAACAAATCATGTGAAAGCTTGTCTTGGGAAATGGCTTTACTGCAAATGTATGATTTTTTATTAGCAACAAAAACTTTACAGGAGTGAAGCCTTCAGGTGTTTGATAATGTTGAAATGAGGCTCGTGATTTCAGCATAGAGGCACCTCACTATCCCAATTTGGGTTGAGCCCTTCTGCCACTTGGACTACAGGTCGGTATGGGAAGTATGGGAGGAGGTTTGCTCATTGTAATCCTTTTGTTCATCACCAGATTGCCCACCAGGAGAAGGAACAGTAGAATCTCTTGAGGTGTTGGGGAACGTATAGGAAGAAGGTTAAAAACATTGTTTGCCTTCAGAGAAATAACAGATGGGGAACCATTTTTATCACTCCTTTAGTAAAAATATTCCCCAGGAAAGGGACATCGTTGCTAACATCTGTGAATAATCTTTCAGAAAACCTCTTTAAAAACTAGACTGGTAACAAAAGTGTCCTGATGTATCTACCCAAGGCTTACATCAGTGGTTCTTAAGCTGTGGTCCGGGAACCCCCAGGGTGCACGATGTCCTCACAGGGGGTCTGTGAAGGTTTGAAGGCTGCTTTAGCCCACCTCCTCCCTGTAGTGGAGTGGCCACATGACAGGAGCCAAGGCAAAGGTTGGCTGCCTGGCTTGGACTGCAGATTGCCATTCAATCCAGCCACATACTTGCAGGAAGAAGCAGGAGAAAAGTTCCCTCCCCCTCCAGTGCCTCTGAGGGAAGACATAATGGATGGGATGATGATGATGATGATGATGATTTTAAATCTTAAGTCTTGGAGGGCCACGGCAACAAAAGATATTTAAAGTGGGCCCCTGGTAAAGAAAAGGTTAAGAGAGAGTGGCTTAGATAATCTAGCATCCAGCTTTCAATGCTGACCAAGCAGATGCTTCTGTGAAACTCACCAGCAAGCCAGAAAATTGGTAATCCTTCCCCGTTGCCTCTCTCAATGTCTGTTTTTGGCAGATATACTGCTCCTGCTAAGGGAGGTTCTGTTTATCTCCCAAGAGTATCCAAGCCGGTTTCTTGCTTCTACTTAAACTGAGGAGTGGCAACTTGGGCGGTGATCTTCAAATAGAGGCCCACATGCTAAGATTGTCATCCATGCTCAGTCATGACGTTAACTAGTGGAAGGAACTGCAACTTAACCATTAGCAGCAGCAAACTTTGTAATTAGCAGGTCACCATGCAAATACTTCTGGGTGGTTGTCATTGGTCTCCATCTGTTTGTTCAGACCCCATGAAATTGGGATTTTCCACCCCTGTTCTACAGGTTCAGTACCATTTACCCGTGAGAGCTGATTGGCAATGCCTGAAATTGAAGCTGCTTCTGGTGCTTGTTTCCAGTAAAGATGCAGTTCGGGCGTTAGCCTCTCCTGTATTGTTAGATGAACTTCTTGGTGCTTTGGACTGTAAATACAAGTCGCCCCTCGGTTTGTATGGGACCAGTACCTGTGGTTTCAATTACAGTAGGACCCCCATATCTGCTGGGGATTGGTTCTGACGGGGTGTGTGTGGAAAGCGAAAACAGTGGATAATAGCAAACGCCATTGAAAATAATGGGACTTCTGGTTTAAAATACCATAGAATTGCCTTGGAGGACCTAGTAAATGGCTACAGAGGACACATTTTCTAGGAAGACTCTATGGTAAGTGTGCTGTTTTGTGTCCTGTGGATAATTGAATCACTGGGTAATGAATCAGTGGATATTGGAGTCCTACTGTATCCGTTGTCCAAAAAATACAGTCTCTCTAGGCATTTCCTACATTCTCCAGCATGACTCTATGGTACCTTCTGCCAGAAGTTACCATAGAGTTGCACTGGAGATCCCTTGAGTGGCTTCTCTAGGCATTTCCTAGGTCCTCCAGTGCAATTCTATGGGGTTTGCTATTACCTGAGGTTTCAAGTATCTCCTGCAAATATGGCAGATGACCCGTATGTTTATTGGAATGCTGTAAATCTCCTCTTCAGAAGTGTTTGAATCAAACGGAAAAGGAATTAGAATGTTTTCAACAATATTATTCATGGAAAACCAACTAAGCCTCTGTACACATTGCTTCTTAGGATCAAAAGTTAAGACTTGTTCAGCAGAAATTATGTTGGAAACAATTTTTTAAGGAAAAGCCTGGCTCTTTCGTCTAGGTGTAGGGAATTAAATCAAGATACAGTAATGCCTCTTTGAGACCTACAATGTAGTGACTGTTAGACTTACTAGTTTCATCAGTATCTTTTTTTCTTTATTAAAAACCTGGATATGTTTTTGTTATCTGGACAGCTTGTATTAATCATGATTGTTTTTGCTCCTTCCTCCTCTGCTGTTACTGTACACACACACACACACACACACACACACATATATATATATATATACCTTTCCATGTTTCTTTTCCTTTGTTTAACATGCTAATGATAATAATAATAAAAAATAGCAATTAAAACAGGTTAGATTATTGCTAGTCTTATGAAAGTATGTCCCTAGATATATAGGACTTAAGCACAGATTTGCCAACAGCAGTGAACTCGCCACAGGTCAGCGTAAGAGGGGCACTAAAAAAAACAACGATACAAGGACTCCCTGAAACAACATCTCAGGCTCGGCCAAATTGATCACCAACAATGGCCCACGCTGGCCTCACATCGGGAGGCATGGAGATGCACTATCCACAATGCTGCAGCCTTATTTGAGAACTCACGCCGAACAAGTCTTGAAGAGAAACGACAACACAGAAAGAATCGCAACCCGAAAACATCACCCAAGGAGACCTTCTGCTGTGCTTTCTGCAACCGGACTTGTTTATCTCAGATTGGCCTTTTTAGTCATTAGTGCGCTTGCAGAAAGTGCGGGATGAGTCCTTCCTGAATCTTTGTTTGCGAAGAAAAGCCAGAGGGAGCTATATAGGAAGCTCCACACTTATGAAATGGGTTCAGGACAGCGGACTGTCAGAAAGTGGAACTGGTTGAAAAATGGAACCCAGGTCTTTTTTAGCTGCAAATGCATTTTGGTCACTGAAGCATATTGAGGATGGAGCAAGCTTGTTTTCTGCTGCTCCAGAGACTAGGACATGGAGCAATCGACTCAAACTACAGGAAAAGAGATTCCACCTAAACATTAGGAAGAACTTCCAGATGGGAAGAGCTGTTTGGAAGTGGAATACACTGCCTCCTACTGTGGTGGAATCTCCTTATTTGGAGGTTTTTAAAGAGGCTGGTTGGCCATCTGTCAGATTGTATATTCCTGCATGGCAGGGGGTTTGGACTAGATGCCCCTTGGGGTGTCTTCCACCTCTCCGATTCTATTCTATCAACCATGTGCATGGCACTCTAAATTAGAAACGCCAATATATTAATTAGTAATGTTAATTACGGTGAACTCGCCACGGTGAACTCGCCACGGGTCAGCGTAAGAGGGGCGCTCCAAAAAAGCGATACAAAGACTCCCTGAAACAACATCTCAGGCTCGGCCAAATTGATCACCAACAATGGTCCGCCCTGGCCTCACATCGGGAGGCATGGAGACGCACTATCCACAATGCTGCAGCCTTATTTGAGAACTCATGACGAACAAGTCCTGAAGAGAAACGACAACGCAGAAAGAATCACAACC
The DNA here is from genome assembly GCA_030847615.1 of Gambelia wislizenii. NCBI lineage: Eukaryota > Metazoa > Chordata > Lepidosauria > Squamata > Crotaphytidae > Gambelia > Gambelia wislizenii. The sequence continues at coordinate 27,313,744 of JAUMIR010000002.1, forward strand.
CAAAAACATCACCCAAGGAGACCTTCTGCTGTGCTTTTTGCAACCGGACTTGTTTATCTCGGATTGGCCTTTTTAGTCATCAGAGCACTTGCAGAAAGCGCGGGATGAGTCCTTCCTGAATCTTCGTTTGCGAAGAAAAGCCAGAGAATGTTAAAAATAGGAAAGTGACAGGCCAGAAAGGAAAGCCAAGGCTACCCGGATATATCAGGCCATGGGATTAGCTTAATCTGGAAAGCAAAGTGTACCTGGAGATAGATTACAATAGAGAGGGTCTAAATACCCTAAAGGCACCAGATCCCATCTGATTGTGGAAGCTAAGCAGGGTCAGCCATGGTTAGTGCTTGGATGGTAGGCCGCCAACAGGGTGCTTGTACGCTATATTTCAGGGGAAGGAACTGGCGAAACCGCCTCTGCGGGTTCCTTGCCTAAAGTATTTAATTTTCGGAGGGTTTTCCTCCCTGACAGATCCTCCCCGAAAGGGGAATTTCTGCCCTCTCATCCATGTGCTCTGGCAGCAGATAGGACGGGTCTGTATTCCTCCTGCCAGGAGCCTGGCGTGGCTTCGGTCACCTGACAGGAAGCAGAAAAAAAACGTAAACAGGCTGCGGTGTCACACTAAAAAAGCACTTCCGGAACTTCCACCCCCCCCACTTCCTCCTTTCTGGCCAAAGAAGGACAAAAGCAGAGGGAATCTTGGAGGAACCCGGGTGAGAATTGGTCGAACTGGGAAAGGAAAATCCAGGCAGTGGGGGAAGATGGATGGAGGGGGAAAGAAAGAGACCCATCAGCGGGGTTTTCTGGGCCAGGGAGGCCTCGAGAGGAGGAGAGACGGAGGGGAAACCGAGGCTGTGGGCCTTCCCTGGTGTCTCCCGGGTGGGGTTCTGAGAAAGTTGTGGGTTCCCCATATTTATTTTCCCCAGCTGGTCTCACACACACACCCAGTTCAAGAAGGCTCTGCAAGCCTTTATGAATTTGGCCGCTTTTTTAAAAAAAATTCCCTTGTTTTCTCTTTTTGGAAAAAAAAATCTCTTTTTCCCCTTAGGGAATGCAACTGATCAGCCATTTCAATAGTATTCAAAGATATTAGTGTTAGTCTGTTTTAGCATTAAAAACATATCAAGGAATCTTGTCGCCACCTTTGAGGCTAACTGAGACAAAGAAATTTTGAACACCCAAGCTGACCCCTGTATCCACGGATTTGGTGTCCACGGTTTCACTTATCCACATTTTTTTTAAAATACGTACTCTCTAGGCTAGGGTGGCCATAATTCTCTTCCACAAAACTAGGGCAAAAATATACAGGACTGGAGTGGGCAGATTGACAGTCCCTCCCCCAAGCAAACCACATTTTGACATTTAACATTGTTTTCTCGCTCTGGTTTTTCTTTGCAAACGAAGATTCAGGAAGGACTCATCCCATGCTTTCTGCAAGCGTGCTGATGACTAAAAAGGCCAATCCGAGATAAACAAGTCCGGTTGCAGAAAGCACAGCAGAAGGTCTCCTTGGGTGATGTTTCCGGGTTGTGATTCTTTCTGCGTTGTCGTTTCTCTTCAAGACTTGTTCGGCGTGAGTTCTCAAATAAGGCTGCAGCATTGTGGATAGTGCGTCTCCATGCCTCCTGATGTGAGGCCAGGGCGGACCACTGTTGGTGATCAATTTGGCCGAGCCTGAGATGTTGTTTCAGGGAGTCCTCGTGTCACTTTTTTGGAGCGCCCCTCTTACGCTGACCTGTGGCGAGTTCACCGTAGAGTAGTATTTTGGGGAGGCAATGGTCCTCCATCCTAGAAACGTGCCCTGCCCAGCGCAGCTGCGTTCTCAATATCATGGCCTCAATTATAGCATAGATATTTCAGTGGTAGTAGTATTTGTTGGTATCATCATCGTTATCATTTATATAGCATAATCAATTTACATGATGCTTATTCCCTGGTTGCAAGGCTGCTTGGAAGTGAAGTTCTACACTCAGTGTTGACACGCACTACACAACACAAGGCCTCCTGGACTCGGCGTCTGCACTCTCCTCCTTTCCTTTATTTTCCTTTCCTACCTTCTGGATTCTTCTCTTGCACTCGGCACTCCTGCCTTTTGGGCTCTGGCATGCTTGTGCAGGACTACCCAGAGTGGCCTGCACTCTGGCTAAGGAGGAATCCTAGATCTGCTGTTTCAACTGGCCCAGCTAGCTGGGACATTTTTATAGTTCCTTCAATCCGGGATTTTCCTGGTTTTCCAGGATAAGTGGCACCCCTGCTCTAAGCATTTCTAGGTCCTCCAATGCTATTCTGTGGTCAATTTCTGGTGTTGGCCTCATTGAAAATAATGGGTTCCTTATTATCAGTGGCTTCAGGTATCCACATATGTCTTGGAATGTTTTCCCCATGAATATGGGGGTCAACCTGTAATTTATTTATTTATGTGATTTATATGCTGCCTTTCACCCAGAGTGGGGCCCGAGGCAGCTTACAAAAAAATCAGTTAAAATGGGCAATACAATTTAAAATGCAATACAATTTAAAAACGATTAAAAACATCACAATTTTAAAAATTAAAATTATTTAAAACATACACAAGTTTAAAAAAATAAGACTATGGCATAGCACATTTGTCCACTGGAGTTTATGAAACCTTGTGCTAGAAATGTCTTAGTGAGTTTCAAAAGCATTACAGGACCCCTTGAGCTTTTTGTATGATCAGTAGGGTTGCCAGATTGAAAACTGGAGAGGGCTCCTGCCTTTTTTTAATGGTTGTGAGGAAGAGGGGGTTTCAGCAGATGCTGCTTGTCTGGCAGCCAAGTCTTCTACACAACCATTGAAAGAACAGGAGCCCTTTTTAGTTTTCAGTTTGGCAACCTGAACGCCTTTCAGCAGCATGGAAGGAAAGTGCCACCTTTCAACTTGCTCAGTTTCAATGGATGCAAATAGCAAGAGGCATCACCTTGCCCTTTACCTCAGACAGCCAAGGGTCTTGGACAATCCCAGCTTCCATGAACAGTTTAGGAGCCCACCCCAATTTTTACTTTGGCAACCCTAAGAATCAGCCATATCTGTGTTTTGTCTACAGCTACCAAAGTATTGTTTCGTGTTCAGAGCCCTCAATGGCAGGGTTGGCTGGTTTAAACCAAATGACTTGGGGCGGGGGAAACAAGACACTCCTGTTTTTTAAAATCGATTGTTCATATATTTTTTAAAGTCTGGCTATTTTTACTCTTTCTCAACCCTCTCACTGGAACAACAGTAACTGAATTTAAACATTTTAACATTACCAGTTTATTGACAGTTCATGATTAGACCAATGTCAGTTGCTTCTTTTTAATCACTTTATTTTATAGTGCAAGAAATGCCATTCAGAAACAAGTCCTTCAGTTAACTTAAGTTCAGCCAAAACAAATTTCTGTAAAAGAGCACTTTTTTTTTCTCAGAACAATGATTATTTAAACTAGTGACCATAAGATCTGATTTAGTCCTATACTGGTTTTAATGCAAAAAAAAACACTCCCACCTGGTTTAAGCAACAAAAAAAAAAGTTTGTTTTTTTTAAAACTTGGTTCTTTTCCCAACCCAGCTCAGTAGGACTCTCTGTTTTTTTCTGTGTGGAAATTCCACACGTGTTTTCCTTTCCTGTCTTTATCTGGCAATAGTTATTCAGTTAGCTATTATGCTTCCCTCCTTTTTTCCTGCCAAGAAAGGAAAGGGTGTGAGGTCCTGATGGGGTTTTCTGCCTCAGGTACCAAAAGTGCACGACCCATCTTGAGGACTAGACACTTTGATGGTCAGGGGATTTTCTACAATTGGCCCAACATCTCACTTTTACCCTGCATTGTGCCAACACAGGCACAGGGAGTCTGCTGGATAAGACCAGCCTGCCCCAAGACATTTTGCTGCCTGAGGCTAAAGGCAGAGTGGTGCCTTCCCCAAAGTTCAAGGCAGAGGAATTGACCATACTGGCACTTAAATCTTTCCTTCAATGTACTGGTGACAGGACAATGCCCTTCAGTGGATTGTGATGTGGAGAAGGAATTTGCATGTGGGTGGTGATTGGTTGGGTGTGTTTCCTGAGCAGCCAGTCAGCACACTGGGAAAGGCAACATACCCAAGAGAATTATATATATGTGGGCAAAGGGGGAAGGGGGCGAGATTGCTTCTCCACCCCCTTTGCTGTTGCGATCGCCACCGCGGCAACAGGAACCATCCCAGGGGAAGAAACAGTTATGTCACCCCTCTTCCCCATTTGCCAGCTTGATCACCGCTGCAATGGGGCCATGACAGGGGTGAAGTGGAAAGGGGTGAGGAAGAAGCAAACTCAACCCCCTTTCCCAGGATGTCACCCCGGGATGGCATTTGCTATTATCCACGGAATGCACCATCCGCAGGAGGCCCCAGAACCAATCCCCCGTGGATATGGGGGTGTTACTGTATAAAATAACTAATAAAAACCAACCACAAAACCATATGATCATATACAAGTAATATCTACTAACAAACAATAGTAAAAAAAAAAAATTAAAAAGCAATAACAAACAGACCTGTTCAGTTTAACTTCCTTCCCTTCTAGAAGTTGGTTTCAAATGTTCTCTTACTATTGCATTTCATTATCATATTGGAATCTATTTTTAATCTAACAGGCTACATTGGACACTCAGCAGCATACCCAGCAAAGGGAGGTCTACCAGGAGGCGGGTAGAGTAACTATTTGCAGGGTAACTATTAATATGTATGTGTGTGTGTGTAAGCTTGATTTCTCCATACTTAAATATTGAAGTCCCCCTTTGGAAGCTTTTGTGTCCCCCTGGGTCAGAGAGGAGAGATAAGTACTTGTCTCCAACCTTTTCCACAGCTCAAATTGGTTTCATTTTTGGCCCCTGAAGTTCTGGTTCATGGAAAGCAGCCCTTTCATTTGTGGCCAAGGAGCCAAATGGGGAGAGATGCATTTTTGCCCAAGCAAAATTAAGAAGAGATGTAAATACGGGAAAAGAGTTTCCACCTAAAGGTTAATAAGGACTTCCTGACAGTAAGAGCTGTTCGACAGTGGAATGCACTGCCTCAGAGTGTGGGGGAGTTTCCTTCTTTGGAGGTTTTTAAACAGAGACTGGATAGCCATCTGTTGGGTGTTCTTTGACTGGGTAGGCCTGCATGGAAGGGGGGTTGGACTAGATGGCTCTTGTGGTCACTTCCAACTCTTTGATTCTATGAATACCCAAAACACAAAATAAAAATACAGATATACCTTAGACTTGGAGGTCTCTCATTCATGGGGTCACCGTAAGTCAAAGTTGACAACAGTTAAGAGCAACATACCTCAATCAATGAAGTAGATAACATATGCCAATATAGTTGATTTGAAAGGTTATATTTTAATGCATCAAATGATTGTACTCTTGACATGTTTCCTAAGCGGCCAAACAGTAGAGTGGGAACGGAAACATACTGAAGCATTTTAGGTATGTAGATAACACTGTATGTGAAGTCAAAGGCTTTCACAGCCGGCATCCTTAGATTTTCCTTGGTTTTTTTCCAGGCTGTGAGGCCGTGTTTTGGAATAGTTTCTTTCTGACGTTTCGCCTACATCTGTGGCTGGCATCTTCAGATAAATGGTTGGGTAAGAGTGTGTGTGGAGTTTATATGCTGTGAACCCCTGTTGGGGAGCATATGTAAATTTGTGTAATTGAATGGTTAGTTTCTGGGTATAGAAATGGCAGGATTGTTAGTGTCTATTTGGCTAATGGTTGGGTGATGGGCCATTATCTGCTGGGGATGCTCCTGTCCCTGGGTGGAATTCCTTTGTAAGTGTTGAGTTTTGATTCCATTGTTTTTCAAAATTGGGAGCACGGTTTTATTTATTTTTAAGGTTTCTTCTTTTCTGTTGAAGTTGTCCAGGTATTTGTGGATTTCAATAGCTTCAACAGGGGTTCACAGCATATAAACTCTACACACACTCCTACCCAACCATTTCTCTGAAGATGCCAGCCACAGGTGCAGGTGAAACGTCGAAAGAAACTATTCCAGAACACGGCCTCACAGCCCGGAAAAAAAACCAAGGGAATTCTGTAACAGTGCATGTTATGCTGGGTATAGCTAGTTAAAGGAAATTAAGAGAGAAGTCATAGAATCATAGAATTGTAGAGTAATTTTGTAGAGTAAGGTTGCCAAATTAAGAGCAGGAGAGGGCTCCGGTGCCGTTAAAGATTGCATAAAAGTGAGAATTTCAGCAGGGGTTGCTTTTCATGTAACCAGGTAAGAAGGTGCATTTGTTAAAATTCCTCCCATTTTCAAAACAGGAATATTCTAAACACACATCCCCCCACGCTACACCCCCCACACACTGCACACACACACTACACCCCCCACACTACACGCCCGCCCACCCCATGTTACACCCACCCACGGTACACACATCTCTCCACGGTACAGACACAACTACACCCCCCACGGTACACACACACACACCGCTACAGCCCCCCCACGCTACAGCCCCCCCACCTATCGCTGGAAAGCCTCTCTGGTGCCATCATGTTTACAAAAGACTACATCCCTCGCACTACACACACATCCCCGCATGCTACACAAACAACCCACACTACACCTCCCCACGCTACACACACCACACTACAGCCCCCCTGCTACAGCCCCCCAGTATACACACACACATACCAGCCTTTTGCTGGAAAGCCTCTCTATCATGTTTACAAAGGACTACATCCCTCACGCTACACACACATCCCCTCATGCACACCCACACCCACTACACCCCCCCACGCTACACACACACACACACACACCATGCTACATTCCCTTGCTACATCCCCTCCTACACACACACACCTCTTGCTGGAAAGCCTCTCTGCTGCTACCATGTTTACAAAGTACTACATCCTCCTTGCTACACACATACACACCATGCTACACACACATCATGCTACACCCCCCCCCCTGCATGCACATCACTGGAAGGCCTCTCTGCCGCCGCCATGTTTAGGAAGGACTTAAACTTCCACATGATTCCGCCTCCAGTGTGCTGATTGGCTGCCCAAGGGAGAGCTTTTATTGGTTGGTAAGTTTCTAAGCAGCCAATCAGCACACTGAAAATGGCAACATACCCAAGAGAATTATATATAAAGATGTTCCTTGGCAATATTTCTTCCCCAGAAAATTTGGTACTAGAGAGAGACGAGTCTGGAAGCCACGCTGTATGAGGAGTGGCATAGGGAGTATGTTTGCCTGGAGAAGAGAAAGTGAATAGGTGAAATGTTAGCCATGTTTAAATACTTGAAAGGATGTCATATTGAAGCGGGAGCAAGCTTGTTTTCTGCTGCTCCAGAGACTAGAACATGGAGCAATGAACTCAAACTACAGGAAAAGAGATTCCACTTAAACATTGGGAAGAACTTCCTGACAATAAGAGCTGTTTGGAAGTGGAATACACTGCCTCGCGGTGTGGTGGAGTCTCCTTCTTTGGTGGTTTTTAAACAGGCTGGATGGCCATCTGTCAGGAGTGCTTTGATTGGGTATCCCTGCATGGTGGGGGGGTTGGACTAGATGCTTTATGATTCTATGATAACATGGAAAGAATACAGCTAGTAAGTTCTTGGATCACGCACAGAAAAAGAGCACTTGGAACATATTTCAGGAATCTCTTTATTCCAAACAATAGGGGCGCTCCAAAAAAGCGATACAAAGACTCCCTGAAACAACATCTCAGGCTTGGCCAAATTGATCACCAACAATGGCCCGCCCTGGCCTCACATCAGGAGGCATGGAGACGCACTATCCACAATGCTGCAGCCTTATTTGAGAACTCACGCCAAACAAGTCTTGAAGAGAAACGACAACGCAGAAAGAATCACAACCCAAAAACATCACCCAAGGAGACCTTCTGCTGTGCTTTCTGCAACCGGACTTGTTTATCTCGGATTGGCCTTTTTAGTCATCAGCGCGCTTGCAGAAAGCATGGGATGAGTCCTTCCTGAATCTTCGTTTGCGAAGAAAAGCCAGAGAGAGAGAATGAATGTGTGAAATCCAACAACCAGGTCAGGTAAGCCTTGCAGAAAGAAACAGAACCATTTTGTAGACCCCTAGGAGGCTTCTTCCAAAATGCAACAGATGTCTGCCTCTCATCCCCCTTTTATCACATAGCACCTCACTGTAGCAATCCAAATGGGCACAGTTCTCGGGGGGGGGGCTTCTGCTGAAGGACTCGGGCAGAGTCACTGAGAAGTCAGAACACTCTACCCTACTGAGTTGGGAGGAGGCTTTGGGAATCCCCTGCAGCCTTGCTGCCTCTCCACCCTTTGCTATACATACCTCTTCTGTGAACCTTTGTAAGCAACCTCAAGAGTTAGTCTCCTAGCCCAAAAGGAAGCTCCAAGGTAAAATCCTGTTCTTCCTTTGTAGAACTGATGTCCCACCTTTCCTCCAAAGCGCTGCAGGCCCAAATGATTTCCTCCCACCCACTTTGTCCTTACACAACAACCATTCTCTGAGGCAGGCCAGGTTGAGAGAGAGTGGGTGTGGCTGGCTCATGGTCATGTGGCTGCAGAATTAATGCAGTTTGAAACCGCTTTAACTGCCATGGCTCAATGCTGTGGAATTCTGGGATTTGTAGTTTTATGAGATATTTAGCCTTTTCTGTCAGACAGCTCTGGTGCCACAAAAACTTTGTATGCCTGGATTTGATGGGTTGGAGCCATGGTCGCTAAAATGGTGTCAAACTGCAGTATTTCTGCAGTGTGGCAGCAGCCCAGGTCTACTTGCATCTGAGGAAGTAGACTAACCTCAATCCAAACTACATGGCCATGGCACCTTCCTGTTCAATCCTGGGATCTGTAGTTTTACAAGGTCCTTAGCCTTCTCTGTGAAAAGAGTGCTGGTGCCTCACCAAACTATAAATCCCAATATTTCATATGATGCAGCTATGGCAGTTAAAGCGGTGTCTAACAGCATTATTTCTGCAGTGTGGCAGCAGCCTTAGTTCTGCGCGTTTTATGGAAGTGCAAGTCCTCTCATAGGGCCAATGTAATATTTTCACAAATCTCCTCTGAAGGAATCTTGCCAAGAAAATTCTAGGATAGGGTCACCATAAGTCAGAATTTACTTGAAGGCACATAACATATTGAAGATGGAGCAAGCTTGTTTTCTGCTGCTCCAGAGACAAGGACACAGAGCAGTGGACTCAAACAACAGGAAAAGAGATTCCAAGTAAACTTTAGGAAGGAAGAACTTCCTGACAGTAAGAGCAGTTCGGCGATGGAGTGCACTGCCTCGGAGTGTGGTGGAGTCTCCTCCTTTGGAGGTTTTAAAACAGAGGCTGGATGTCCATCTGTTGGGAATGCTTTGATTGTGTGTTCCTGCATAGCAGGAAGGTGGACTTGATAGCCCTCGTGGTCTCTTCCAACTCTTGATTCTGTGAACAAACAGCCAAGTCCTATTATGTTTAAGACATTCTAGTACATGTTTGGGGGATAGTAATGCTAATCTCTGAGACAAGTGTGTGCTTCTGCCCCCCTACCACTTTTATCTCTCACACAGGCACTGGAGTGATACTGCCAACAAGCGCTCAGGCATCTCTTCCTGGTCGTGATGGAGTTTAACCAAATCAGGTGAGGAGAAGGGTTACAAAAGAGCTGCTTGGATACTTCTGTACCCCATTCAGATTGCTACAGGCCACATGATGTATGTTGCATTTTTGGATTTGAATACATTGTTTTCTGAATACTTAGCAATAGTAGGCATTGAAGCTCTGGGAAGTGAACTTGGGAAAACAGCAATTCTGGTCAGAGTTTGCAGTAAAGCAGGTTAGACAGGCTCTAACAGGCTACCAGGAAGAAGGAATTCTCGAAAGTTCGGTTCATTAGTAAGGAAGTTATAGAGAAACCTGTCTGAGCCCATATTCAAGGTCATTTCTCCTTGGCTGAGAGATGAGTCAACACATTGGTGCTGTGTGTTAAGGAAGATAACCTGTGCAACCCCCTGCTTAAATGAGTAATTACTTAAATGAATAATTAATGGCAAAAAAACCTGTCATATTTTGGACATATCATGGGACAACTTGACTGACTGGAAAATATGATAATGCTGAGTAAAGTGGAAGGCAGTAGGAAAAGAGAGAGAATGGATTCCAGTGGATAGGCTCAGTAAAGGGAGTCCCCTCCTCCCCGCCCTGAGTTTGGCCATTCGTAACAGGATATCTTGGGGGCTTCATTCATAGGGTGGTCATAAGGTTTTTTTTATATAATCCACAGTGATAATTTAAAAAAAAAGTTTTAAAATTTTATTTACATTTTCCTCCATGACAAATATCCCTTAACTTAATACAGGTGCCCCCCGCCATCTGTGGGAATACATTCTCAGGCTTACTGCGGTTATCTGAAACTATGGATAGTAGTGAATGGACACAGAATCACATTGGAGGACCTAGAAAATACCTAGAGAGGATGCCTCTCTAAGCATCTGGCGTGACTCTGTGGTCAACTTCTGGTGGAAGTTGACTATAGAGTCATGCTGTATGACCTCCAGATGCATAGAGAGATGACCTCCAGTGCAACTCTGTGGTCCTCCAGATGCCTAGAGAGATCTTTCCCCCTGACCGTGGTTAGGTGAAATGATGGGTAGCGATCCTGCGTAAATGGGATGTACAACATTCAGTCCCCCTTCTTCATCCTCCCTCCCACCGACAATCTTAGTTAATAAGTCAGGCATCACTGTATATTACAGCAAATCTAACACATCTTCTCCATCATTGACAAATGATTTGTATATTGTTCTCAAGGAAAATTTCATCAAATGGCAGTTAAATCCACAGTTTGCACAAGTAAATAAAGTAATAAAGGACTTCCGAATTTCATCAAATTTATCCTGTTTGATTTCTCCTTTTGCTAATCTCTTTTCAAGTAATGCTATAGGCCATACTCTATTTATACACTTTTGTACTGAAAGATCCTCCTAACATTTCCCCTGATTTCACTATGGTATTTCTGATCTTGCAGCACTTAACAAGACTGCTATAAAAAATACAGAGTTTTTTTTAACAACAGTCAGCCCTTAATATCTGCAGGCTCTGGATTTAACCAATCATGGATTAAAAATACACAACATGTTGATTTTCCTGGCTATATTCTTAGTACAGTTAGCCCTCCATATCCATAGGGGAATTGGTTCCAGAGCTCTTCATGGATACCAAAATCCACACATGATAATGTCAATACACAATACAGAACACAAGTAGCGTAGTATGTACTGTATTGGCAAGGCTGGAGAGAGACTCGGGATCTGTGAAATGGTGGGAGGCATAGATTCATGCTTAGCGCTATGGTTGGACTCCTGCCATCTCAGAGATCCTTGGTCTCTCTCCAGCCTCATCAACACAGTATGTACTACGCTACTTGTGTTCCTTATTGACATGATCACGCATGGACATGATCATGCATAGATGCGAGCTATCTCTAAGTAGCTCTGGAACCAATCCAGCAGGCTCCATTGGACACCCAGCAGCATACCCAGCAAAGGGAGGTCCAGGAGGAGGAGGATGGAGGTGCTATTTTGCAGGGTGACTATTAATACGTGTGTGTGTGTGTGTGTGTGTGTGTGTGTAAACTTGACGTCCCCATACTTAAAAATTGGAAGTCCCCCTTTGGAAGTGTTTATGTCCCCCTGAGTCAGAGAGTCAGAGAGAAGTACTTGTCTCCAACCTTTTCCACAGCTCAAATTCATTTCATTTTTGGCCCCTGAAGTTCTGGTTCATGGAAAACAGTCCTCTCATTTGTGGCCAAGGAGCCAAATGGGGAAAGAGGCATTTTTACCCAAGAGAAATTAAGAAGAGGTATAAATATGGGAAAAGAGATTCCACCTAAACATTAATTAGAACTTCCTGACAGTAAGACTTGTTCAGCAGTGGAATGCACTGCCTCAGAATGTGGTGGAGTCTTTTTTAAATAGAGGCTGGATGGCCATCTGTTGGGAATGTTTTGATTGGTTAGCCCTGCATGGCAGGGGGTTGGACTAGCTGGCTCTTGTGGTCTCTTCCAACTCTATGATTCTGTGAATACCCAATCCCCGTGGATACAGAGGGCCAACTATACTAAGAATATAGCCAGGAAAATCAGCAGAGCCTTATTGCTAAATTTAAAAACTAGTAAGGGAAATGGAAAAAAAATATTTTAAATGTTTATGAATTGAATGTGCCTCTGCTCTTCTCTGGGACAGTTTGAAGGGAGTCCTAAGAGGAATTTCATTGTGGGAAGCTCTAGGATTATTATTTTTTAAAAAAGAAGTCAATAGCATTTGAGCATAGGGTTACAAAAAGATAAAAATAATCATGAACTGTTAGTCAAACATTTCGGGAAAAAAAAACAGGTAGTAAAAGTTCAGAATGGTCCCAGAGAAGAGCAAAATTAGAGTAGGGTTGCCATAAGTTGAAGCTGATTTGAGAGCACATTGCAACAACCCATGTATGGTGATGTAGAATTGTCCTGTGTATTGTGCTGTTTTATCAAAACATATGGACTCTCAGTCCAGGGCTGAAGTCCCACATGGTTAGCTAGGGCTCCTTTGTCTCTATCCCCCTGATTGCATTGGGGGTAGCCACCTCTGTAGCCGTTCCATCACAGGGGGAGAACAGGCGGGGAAGGGGTTGGAGAGGCATCTGCTCGTGTCTCGATAACCAGATGCAGGCCGAGGACAGCTTCCCCAGCACTCTTACCAGCAACGGGATGGCTGGAGGGAGTGGGCATTAACACAGCCCAGTGGTGAGTCCTGGAGAGGGGTTTTGGATGTTGTGAAGGCAGGAAGAGAATACCATCCTCCACAGGAAAAACAAAAAAACCCCAAGGCAAACAAAAATTGCAAGGAGAAGGTGGACTTGCACTTGCAAAGGTCTTTAACAGGATGACTGCCAAAGCATGTAATGTTGGCGCGCCAGTCTTCAGTGTACCGTATTTGAATGCATAAACATTTTAACCCTTTTCACTGAAAAAAATACAGGTTCCCTGCCCGCCCGCCCCGGTTTATGAAGGATCAGTACCCGCAGTTTCACTAACCATGGTTGGGGAGGAGAGAGATCTCTCTAGGCATCTGGAGGACCATAGAGGGATGCTGGAGGTGGTTTCTCTAGGCATCTGGAGGACCTCCAGCATGACTCGATATGGTCAACTTCCACATGAGTTTTGCCAGAGGCCTACAGAGGTGTCCTCTCTAGGCATTTTCTAGGTCCTCCAGAGTGATTCTATGGCCATTTGCTAATATCTGCAGTTCCAGATAACCGCAGTAAGTCTGAGAATGTATCTCCCACAGATACAGCGAGATGCTAAAGATACTAAAAACATTGCATAGCAATAGAATTTCTGTTACTTCCTGAATCTTGAAACTCAATTATTTTGAAGCACACTGGAAAATAGTGTTGTATATGGTTACAGCCACCAGAGTGTTATTTGCACAAAAATGGAAAGCGAAGGAAATCCCCACAATCTATGACTGGCTAATCAAATTAAAAGACATGTTGGGACTTAGATAAATTAACAGCAGTGTTAAAAGAAAGACCATTAAATCGAGTAGAAGAAGAACAGAAAGTGATCAAAACACAATGGAAAAAGAGATGGCAAAATCTAAGCAATTTCAGCGCTTAAAGCAAAAAATGGAAGGGCAAAACAACACTAGAGCTTACTAGAGAGTAATCCACATGAAAATTTATACTGAAAGTGTAAGAAGCAAGGACATTTATCATAGAATAGAAAAGCAAGAGGGGGGGGGAAGCAAATTCCAGCCAAACTTGTTATAGATTTGTTTTTATATCCAATTGTTGTGAGCCTCCTTGATTGCCTAATAGGCAAAAGGCAGGGTACAAAAATAAAGTAGTAGTAGTAGTAGTAGTAGTTGTTGTTATATATCATGGGGGAAAGCTGTTAATTTTGCTGTGGCTATGCTTCTTTTATATGCTTCTTTCATACACACAAACACACACACATATACAGTAGGACTCCCATATCAGCAGGGGATTAGTTCTAGGCCCCACCACAGATAACGAAATCCTCAGATAATAGCAAATACCATCACCACTGGAAGCCTCTCAGGGAAGGGAGGGGGAGGCAAGCTCGCCACCCAAGGATAATTGAATCAGCAGATTGAGAATCAACAGATGTGGGGGTGCTTCTGTATATATAAAGGTATATATATTCCATATATATGTAAGGGTACTTATCTTTCCAGTATATATTTCTTTTATAAGGAGAAAAATATTAGATCTGGTAAATATGAAGGTATATACATATGAAACAGTGTAACTTAATAACAAAATTATTTAAAAAAGAAACTTAGTTATTTAAGTGGGAATTCCTCTGCTCACCTTCCTGCGCAGATGATTCTGGCTGAGACCCTACACCAGCTTGGCCTAGCTTAATGCTCTGCCTGTGCATCTTCCTTCCTCCTCCCCTCCTCAACACTGTCAACTTGATTGCTGGTGGGGCATCCCACCAGGGCCAGTTAGTACCTGGGGAGGCCAGGCAGGTGCCAGGGCATCCTCCTCCTGTGCTTCTGCCATTAGGAGCACCATAAAGTTGTCGTGATGATGGAAACTCCTGTTCTCGACAAGAAAAGGTTGCACATGCCCCTTGTGAATGGTTAAATCCCACAGTGTAATAGCTCTGCAGCCCCATGTGAAGCTGCCTTTTTGCATTGTGATTGTCAAGTTATCTTGGTGTTAGCTATGAACAGGAAACCATTTCTTTTTTCATCCAGGGTCCAGTGACCTTTGCATTTCACAGAGGAGGAGTGGACCCTGCTGGATCCTGATCAGAGAGCCTTACACGGACGGACTGTGGAGGAGAACTGTGGGACCCAGACTTCTCTTGGTAAGGCTCTTTCTCTCTCTTATGATGTGTTAAAAAAAGAAAAAATGCAATCCTCATCCTCATCACTGATGAAATTTTAAAATGTTGTTCTTGTTGAATAATTAATATTTTATTAATTTAAATGCAGTCAGACCCTCGTATCCATGGGAGTTCAATTCCTGGACTTCCACGGATACTGGAAACCCCGGATAATAGTGAACCCTATTAAAATAAAGGACTTCTGATATGAACATACCATAGAGTTGTATTGAAGGACTTAGAAGATGCCTAGAGGGGACACCTCTCTAGTCATTTTCCAGTGCAACTATGGTATGTGTTCAAATTTTTTCATCTGCAGAAAACTGAAATCACAGGTGTTGGTTCTGCAGATACAGTGGTCCGACTGTACTAATACTGATGGTGATCATCTTGATGATCCTCATGATGATTGTCATGATGATCGTAATGATGGCAGGAACAATATGGCTTCCAACTTGGAGCAATGTCTCAGATAAGACACTGGGGAGCACATAAAGCCTGGCTTGGGGAACTGGGGTGTCTCCAGGTCGTTTTGGATGCCTCTTTCCAGAAACTCTCACCAGCTGGCCAGTAATCTCTGCAGTTTGGCCACTAGTGAGGCATGACAGGAATAGTAGTTCATTAGTATCTGGAAGGCTATGGGTTCCCCACTCTGCCTTATGGGATTTTGAAGACGCGTATGTTTCACTGTGGAGGAGTGGGCGCTTTCACAGGAGGAGAGCCTCCCACAAGGAGATGGTGGCTTGTGCCCTCTTCTAGTAAGGTAAGGCTCTCTCTTTCCCTCACTGATGGTGGTGGTGATGGTTAGTGGAGGTGGTGATGGTGATGATGATGATAATTTCTTTGCCCATTCCTGGAATAGTCTGATCTGATTGCAGTAACATGTGCCTTGATTACATCACACTTGGATTACTGTAATGCAGTTTACCAAGGGCTGCCTTTAGAAGGGGCTCAGAAACCTCATTTTGCCCAAAGAGCTGCAGCCAGATTGGTAACCGAGGATCAATAGGAATCTAGTGTCTAGATCAAAGGAAATAATAGTGCCACGCTATTCTGCTTTGGTCAGACCTCACCTGGAATACTTTTGTCCAGTTCTGGGCACCACAATTCCAGAAGGATATCGACAAGCTGTAAGGGATCTAGAGGAGGGTGACCCAAATGGTGGTAGGTTTGGAAACCATGCCCTGTGATGAGCAGCTTAGCCTGGAGAAGAGAAGGTTAAGAGGGGACATGATAGTCATGTTTAATTATTAGAAGCGATGCCATACTGAGGATGCAGCAAGCTTGCTTTCTGCTGCTCCAGAGACTAGGACACGGAGCAATGGACTCAAACTCCAGGAAAAGAGATCCCATCTAAACATAGGAAGACCTTCCTGGCAGCAAGAATTGTTTGGCAGTGGAATACAGTACGTGGGAGTGTGGTGGCCTCTCCTTCTTCGGAGGTTTTTAAACAGAGGCTGGTTGGCCATCTGTTGAGTGTGCTTTGATTGTGTATTCCTGTAGGGCAGGGGGCTGGACTAGATAGCCTTATGGTCTCTTCCAACTCTATGATTCTTTGATGGATACAGGACGTGCCCCATTGCTATAACAGCTCTGCTGGTTGCCTGTCTATTTCAAGACATGGTTCAAAGTGCTGGGGATGACATATAAAGCCCTGTTTGGTCTGGGCCCAGGCTGTTTGAAGGACCAGCTTTCCCTAATGAGCATGCTGGAGTGCTGACATCTTTAGGGGAAGCCCTTCTCTCTGCCTTTTCAAGCTTGTTTGGCAGGAACAAGGAAGAGGGCTTTCGCGGTGACTGCTCCCAGGTTTTGGAACTCTTTCCCCTAGGGAGGCTAATGTGTGTCTCTTCTTGCTCTTCGGGAATGCTTTGATTGTTTTTTCCTGCATGGCAGGGACTACATAGCCCGTATGGTTTCTTCCAACTATGTGTCTGCCAATGAGTAAACACATTCTTATTCCTTCTCAAGAGACCCCCCCGCCCCATGTGTCAGGGATCAGTACCATATTTTTGCCCATGGGTTACAGTTTTTTCTTTTTTCTTTTCTGGAAGCTCTCCAGGGATCAGGGCTGTGAGTAGCACTGTCCTAGAGTGTTCTGTTCCTCTCTGATCACCATAGTTTAAAAAGGGTATTGAGAAGCTGTATCATGTCCAGAGAAGGGCAACAGCTGAGATCCTTGAAGGGTCTTTGAAATCCAAGACCTACTGATAATTGATGGAGTTAGGTGTGCTGAGGCAGAGAATTGGGAGGTGATGTGATAGCCAGTTTCAAATTTCAGACAAGCTGTCTAAAATTTCAATAAACCATGAATGGGAACTTCTTGTTCAGCCCTGGAACAAACTGTCTTGGAAGGTGGTGGATCTACTGCTGGCTGAGGTTTTAAAATAGGCTGGATGGCCATCTGTCAGGGATACTTAAGCTGTGGGCTTCCTGCATCATCAGGGGCTTGAACTAGATGAGAGAAGGGCATTGTTTACCTAGTCTGTTGAATTCCCCATTCCTGAAAAACCTATACTGGTTGAATACTTGTATCAGCTGCAGCTATGAAAGGCAAGGGGCTCTATCAGTTGGTAAAGGAAATGGATCGTGGGAGGCTGCACAAAACACCTTGGGTAGCAATTTGTGATCCCCTATGTAAAGAACCTCAGAGAATCTTAACTTTCTGGCTCCTAATCTGATTTATAAAGCAAGTTTGAAAGAGATGCTTCTGGGAGGGAAAGAAACTGTGTGTGGATGATGTTGATCCATTTCATGGTTCACCACATAATTTATATAATAAACAAATATGCCTGTCTGGATTTGGTGAACTAGAATATGGCAACACCAGAGAGCATCCAGCTTTGCTGCATAGTAAGCCCCATTGAACACTTGAGTTCCGCTCCTGGCTCAGCCATGAAATTCTTAGGGAACTCCTGTCTGATGGCCTCCCATTCAGAGCTTTTGTTATTCGAAGTCCATCCCCTGTGACTGTGAATTCCTCTGGGAAGGGATCAAGCAAGATATGAAAGCAACAGTCCTCCCAACCTGTTTTGTCACCAGGTTCTTATTAACAGCTCCATTTAGCTGTCCTAGGTGATAGTTATTTATTGCCCCTACAGAGCTTTATTCCCTCCCTGCAAACTATGGTTTTTGTGGGAGGTGTATATAAAACAGAAAATGCAAATAATAATTTAAAAAACAGAAGGCAGCTCAGAATGAAACTGAGATAAGACCAGCAGCAAAGAGTAGAAACACTAGTAAAATAAAATAAAATAAGAGTGCTCACATCTTAAGAGCACTGAAAACTATTCTTGAAATACTTTGTAGAATAAAAGGACCTTCACTTGGAGCTGAAAAAAAACATGATGTAGGGGGAAGGCATCCATGGGAGGAAAAAAGGTAGAATCAACAATCTCTCAGCCTTGTTTCTGATTTTTCTTCCATATCAGGACCTTTGTACGACAATTTTTATTCATGACAAACATATACAAGTTATAGCCATCAAATTACAATCTTACAAAACTTAATAAAACTGTTTAAAACTTTTAAAATTATTGTTGGCTGTATAATATATATAGCAATAAACGTTTAATAGAAAGATTACAAAAGTGTTTAATATTAACCATGACATGGTGTTACATAATCCATTCAAATCAGTATAAATATAGTTATCACAAGTTCCCACCTGGACCATCATCCTCAAAATCTAATCTGAGTTCGGCTGTTTTCACCGCAAATCTGGCAGTATTAAACATGACAGACTTGGCTGTATTGGATAGCAAATATATGATTTTCTCCAGATCTTTTGGTTAGCTACTAGTTATAAACTTCTCTTCATGTAGCATATAATGTATGGTTTCTTCAGTGTCCCCACTTCCACATATGCAAACATGCTGCTCCCTGGGGATCTTTTTATATTTCCCTTCAATAAAATTGGTTTTCATTTTCTGGAATCGTAGGGCTATAAGAGCCCTGCAAAGGAGAAGTTGAGTAATTTCTGATAGATATTTCTCCTCTCCAAAGCATATCTTTACAAGGGGAAACTGGAAGAGAACTTTGAAGCTCTCAATAGCCTCAATATCCCACAAAGCATAATATTCTTGCATCCTTTCTTTAATAGGTTTCCTACTGTGCTTGCTGAATATCACTAGATTTTAGAACTGTAGGCTCCAGGCCAAATATCTGGACCTTTGTAGTTTCTTTAAGTCCATTTGCTGCTCCATTAGGTTCCCCCTCTTGCAGAGGTGGGATTCACTCTTGTCTTGTGTTTGTCTTTCTTCTCAGCAGATAACGGGAGGAAGACAAATGTGTGTGCTGCCGAATTAGGGAAGTGTTTAACACGCAAAATGGATCTTGCTAGACACAGGCAATCCCATGCAGAAGATAATGCCAGAGAGATGTCTTCCAAATGCATCAGTTGTGGGAAACATTTTCTCAAAAAGATGGTACATACATTGCATAAGAAAGTCCACCATGGAAAGAAGGTCTATAGGTGTAAGGTGTCTGGGAGGTGTTTTGATTGCACATTGCAAGTTGTGAGCCACCAGAGAGTCCACATAAGAAAGAAATCGTACAAGTGCTATAAATGTGGAAAATGCTTTCCTCACTACTCACACCTTCTAGTTCATCAGAGAGTCCACAAAGCAGAGAAAGCATACAAATGTCAGGAGTGTGGCAAACATTTTATTTTCAATTCCAGTCTTGTGAACCACCAGAAAGTCCACACAGGACAGAAACCATTCAAATGCCAGGAGTGCGGAAAATGTTTCCGTCAGAATTCACACCTACGGTCCCATCAAAGAGTCCACACAGGACGGAAACCATACAAATGCCACATTTCCCAGTGTGGAAAATGTTTTACTGACAAATCACACTTCGTGATCCATCAGAGAGTGCACACAGAACAAAAACCATACAAATGCCAGGAGTGTGGAAAATGTTTTCGTCAGAATTCAAACCTTGTGATGCATCAGAAAATCCACAAAAGGAAACCACACATGTGCCAGGAGTGTGGGAAAATTTTTGATCACAAGTCAGACCTTGTGAAACATGAGAGAGTCCACACAGGAGAGAAACCGTACAAATGCCAGGTGTGCGCCAAATGTTTTGCTTGCAGTTCACAGGTTGTCCGCCACCAGAGAGTACACATAGGAGGAAAGCCCTACAAATGCCAGGAGTGTGGGAAGTGTTTTGGTCACAATTCAGACCTTGTGAAGCATCAGAGAGTCCACTCAGGAGAGAAACCATACAAATGCCAGGAGTGTGGGAAATGTTTTGGTCATACATCAAGCCTTGTGAAGCATCTGAGAGTCCACACAGGAGAGAAACCATTCAAATGTCAGGAGTGTGGGAAATTTTTTTCTCAAAATTCACACTTGGTTATCCACCAAAGAGTCCACACAGGAGAGAAACCCTACAAATGTGAGGACTGCGGAGCATGTTTTGCCCACAAGACACATTTTGTGACCCACCAAAGGCTGCACACGGGCGAGAAACCATATGAATGTCACGAGTGTGGAAAATGTTTTGCTCAGAATTCAAACTTTGTAAGGCACCAAAGAATCCACACGGGGGAGAAACCATACAAATGCCCGCATTGTGCAAAAGGTTTTGCTCACATGGCTGACCTTGTGAAGCATTTAAGAGTCCACACAGGAGAGAAACCATACCGGTGCCAAGAATGTGAGAAATGTTTTTCCCAGAATTCTCACCTAGTGACTCACCAAAGGGTTCACACAGGAGAGAAACCATACAGATGCCAGGAATGTGGAAAGTATTTTGCTTACAAGTCACAATTAGTGACTCATGAGAGAGTTCACATAGGAGAGGAGCCATACCAATGCCAGGATTATGCAGAAACTTTTGTTCCCATGTCAGACCTTGTGAGCCAGCCTACAGTCCACACAGAAGAAACCATACAAATGCCAGGAATGTGGGAAATGCTTTGGTCTCAAGTCAGACTTTGAAAGACACCAGAGACCTCATACATGTGATAACCCTTGTCTTGACCCCATGAGGATACATTTTGTCAACACTCAGGTTGATAATATACCAGCAAATCCACTCAGGAAACCAACCTCACCCATTCTCTGAGTTTGATTGAAAGCTTGATGAATTACACTTAACAATCCACTTTGAACTCCATGCTGAGAGGGAAAGGCCAGTATCCTCGCTCACTTACGATGTCATAAGTTGGACTCAAGACCCTGTAGCTGTTTCCTATTCACATTCACAATTGTGGCATCATAGCCCTGATCATAAATGCCCCTGAAATACCCTATAAGTCCAGCCATGTGTCCCAGGCATGGAGTTCTGCAGCACTGGGAACCAGGGCACTGACGGATGATGCATCCAGCTCCCTCCCACCAGTAGTTAATGATGGACCGACAAGTTGTAACAGGTCCCCGCAGGACCTGAGGAGGATGAAGGCTATGTGGCTTTTACCAGAATCATGCTGACCCATCCAGCCAAGACCAGCTTTCAGTTTCCAGCCTTGACTGAACAGATGCTTCTGAGAAATTCCCGAAGCCGAGCACAGGAGCAGTGGCTTTTCCCTTTCGCTTCTCTCTCTAGCCCCTGGGACTGCAAGATATACTGCCTCAAATGAGGGAGGTTCATGTTTTACATGTCAGCGGTATCCCAAGCCCATTCTCGATGTCTCCCATTTTAAATTGGAAGACATAAACTTTGATTGTGAACCGAGGCTTTTGAGCATTGTTGAAAGGCTAACCTGTACAGACTCAATCGGAGCAACTACAGTGAACACATTGGCTTAAATTCAGCGGCTGGTCCCAAACCAGCAGAGACCTGCTGAATCAATGGGAACTTAGTGAGTTTACACATAGGTATGTTCCATTGATTCAAAGGGTCTACTCTAGTTGGCACTAGTAGCTTGGATTTAGGTGATCAGATGTAGTTCAGGAGATTATTCATGCATGTCTGCTTGTTTAATAATGAAAAAAGGGGTTTTGTTTCACCCTCTTTGTATATTCACTAATGGAGCAACTGCAACTAACCCATTATCACTATAATATTTCTTTTGCAATTAGTAAGTAGCCTTGTGGGAACTTCTGTCCATTCTCACTGCTGTTTGATCACTGTAAAATTGGTTTTTAAAATTGTAATATGTTTTTTAATTTTTGTTTTTGTTTTGTTTTTTTGGTTGGTTGGTTGGATATTCTGCAGCAATGCCATTAGAGCTGAGTGGGTATACCTGCAATAATAGCATTGTCTGGCGGTTGCTTATTAGCTGTCTCCTCAGGCTATGTTGGTATTTACTATTTTATTAAGTGAACTTACCGGCTCTTTAAGAAAAATATAAACTGAACAATGGTAAATCTTAGATGCTTTTTGGGATGCAGTAGCTTTGATGGTGGGGTGCTTAACAATTGAGTAGAATATTCTGCACAATATAATCAGTGAAACCCTGCCTTCTCCTTTATAACTGGGGTAGGCAAAGTGCAGCAAAGGGATTGTGTGCAGCCTAGAGATGTGAAGGGCTGGAAAAAAAACCCAGAAAAATTCAGAAAAAAATGTTCTTTTTCTGGTTTTTTTCCTGAAGCCTTGTTTTTTTTCTGAAAAAATGAAGAAAATTGATTATAGAATGTTTTAACATGATGAACAAAATCTTTAAGACAATAAAATCTTTAATATATCAATAGTGATAATTTTATGCCAAATTAAATTCTACATAGTCATATCTTATGACCCTAAAGTAACAGAGTGAATTTCAATCTTAAAAAGTGCTAATGTTGCATTTTAAAAAAATTCCAAAAATTTCAAATTTTTCTGTGGAAAAAACCCAGGAAAAAAACAAATTTTTTCCATGGCTTCAAAATTTCCAGAAATTTTACATCTCTAGTGTAGCCTTCAGGGTTTGAAAAATATTTCTGCCACAAAATCTCCCCAAATGCCCTCTTGGGTGTGTGGCGGGCATTTTTGACACTGGAGCTGGGCATGTTTAGCCTGGAGAAGAGAAGGTTGAGAGGTGACATGATAGCCATGCTTAAATATTTGAATGGATGTCATACTGAGGATGGGGCAAGCTTGTGTTCTGCTGCTCCAGAGACTAGGACAGGAGCAATGGGTTCAAATTACAGGAAAAGAGATCCCACTTAAACGTTAGGAAGAATTTCCTGACAGTAAGAGCTATTTGGAAGTGGAATACACTGCCTCGTAGTGTGGTGGAGTCTCCTCCTTTGGAAGTTTTTAAACAGAGGCTGGATGGCCATCTGTTGGGAGTGATTTGATTGTGTTTTCCTACACAATCCAGTGGGACTGGATGGCCCTTGTGGTCTCTTCCAACTCTATGATTAACCACCACCAAACCTGGCGAGGCCTTTAAAAAAAACAACTGGAAGTGAATTCTGGTCACTTCCAGCTGCTAAAAAATCACTACCTCTCCTGAGCCTAAAATGGTCCTGGAAAGGGGAAAACGTTGCAAAAAGAGGCCTCTGTGACTTCTAGAGGACATTTTGAGGCAAAAAGAATTCTTAATTTTTTTGTGTGTGAGGGGTGTGGCCCTCAAAGCTCTCCTGGGGGACAAATGTGGTCCTTTAACCTCCTGTAGTTGCCCACCTCAAGTACAGAGGGAGTCTATGGGCTTCTCCTCCTTTTGAGGTGCCTCCAGTGTGTTCCCCCAAATCCTGATCTCAGTCAGGTGTAATTTTTTGGTGTTTTGTTTTTTTGTTTTTTTTAGGCATGATTCACTGCTAAATTTTGGCAGCACACTGCCCCTCCTCCTCCTCCTCCTCCTCCTCACTCAAGCAAGCAAGGCACTTTATGAATTGCTGGCAGCCACACATCCCTGCCTCTCAGCCCAGAAAGTGGCCACTAGCTCTTTCCAAAATACCCCACTTCCTACAGAGCCAGCGGTCCTTTTTCTTCATTGGGGAGGTGGAGATGAGGGCCTATCTTCACCGCCTTGCTTGCTTTCAGGGGTTTTAGGCAGAGCTAGCAAGCACACTTTCCTTGCTCAGAAAAGTTTCACATCCTCTCAGTTGGAGAAGCGTGGTTGATGGCTCTTTTAGACTCGAGAGGTCCTTGGGGCAAGCAAGGCATTACAAGAAGAGCCAGCTGCTAAGTTTTCACATCTCTTAGGAGAAGTACTGATCTAACTACAGTCAGATCCCTGTATCCATGGGGGTTCAGTTCCCAGGCTTACCGCACATACCAGAAACCATGGAGAATAACAAATCCTATTCAAATAAAAGACTTCCAGTTCAAATATATCACAGAGTTGCATTGGAGGAGCTAGAAGATGTGTAGAGAGGATGCCTCTCTAGGCATTTTCCAGCACAACTCTATGGTATGTGTCCCTATTTTTTTCAACCGCAGATAACTGAAACCGTGGATATTGGTTCCACAGATACAGGGGTTCGAGGGGCACCCAGAGGGCCACATAATTCCCAACACCAAGCTCGGTCTTGCTGAGGTTGATGCAGATAATGCCTCTTTGCAACTTATAAGGTGGTTGCGCCCAGTAGAGGTAAAATGTGATTTGTGTTACTTTTGTTTTAGATTTTTAATATACTGTATCTATATAAATGGATGCCGATGTTTTTGTCAAATTATATTCCAATGACTTGAGGACTAAAAGATGGACCGTGCAAGTGGATCCCGTGAGCCCTGGTGGTAGCAAAGAGGCTCATCCTTCATGGTTGAAAAGAGAAAACACCTTCTGTCAGTCACTGATTGGTCCAGAGATTTTATTATTCCATCTGTTTCTGATTATGTATCTTAAGAATTGCCAATTTTGTCTGCATTTTTAAAAAATATATGGTCTGCTTGTATAAACTTTTTCTGCTTAACTCATTAGTTGTCATTGCTGGTTTCTCTTTCACTTGTCGACTGCAATCCTGCATGGGTCATTGTGTGCAGAACTATGCTACATTGAGCCATTTACTACCCCCTGGACCTACTGTAGAGCTACTATCTACTGGACCTCCACCATGACCAACAGAAACATCTGGCTGTGTTCACATAACCAGGTGTGAAGTGATAACATCTTCCAGTGAGGTCCAGTGGGATCTTCCAGAGGTCTAAGCAGCTGACATAATTATTTTGTGCCTGGCTACAAGGACATAGCCAGATCCTTTTATGATTTACTCCCACTTTTCACCAGTCATGGAGTGGCTGGGGTGGGGGGCTTCAGTGGTTCTACAATAGGTCCCAGGGGACTGATCACTGCCAAGGGAGGAAGGGAATACCAACCTCTGCAGCGACCATAATTAGACATACACGGACATGAGCTTGTTTGTTATGCCTGCGTATGCCACTTAACAGAGTGCCAGCTGATGTATGCGTTCTTTGTTCTGGACCCCTGTCCACCCACCTCATATAAAACTATGAGATTTTACAAAGTACAAAAGTTCATGATGATCTTAACAGTGGTCATGTAATGAGCAGCTGTTGGGAGGTGAAAGTAGAGATGATCTCGATGTGTTATGCATGTACAGTGATGGAAGAATTTTTGTCCAATCCAAATGTAAGAGGTGGGAAAGGTGGAACTCTACCTGTTGAGCTTCTGCTTGGATATGCACATATACTCACCATTTTCTGCAACAAAGCTTATACAGTTGACCCTTTGTTTCCACAGTCTTCATACATGGCTTGAAAATATACTTTAATATTTTTTTTCCAAAAAGCAAACCTTGCTGTTTGGCATTTTATATAAGAGACACCATTTTACTATGCTGCGCTTCCATGAGGGGGGACTTCTGGCAAGAGATGGGGTACATTTCACACCAGTTGGCAGAAACGTTTTTGCCTACAGTCTCAAGAATTTGATCAGGACGGCTTTAAACTGAGTCATATGGGGGAGGGAGACAGTATTCTGGAAGGCAAAAGAGCTGGAGAAAATAGTCAAACTGTCATAGAGGGAACAAACCAAACAACGCAAGGATCCAACAGTGGGAGGCAAAAAAACTTGCACAGGCAGCAAGTAAAGGGAACACATGGTCTTAGATGTCTCTACACTAATGCACAGAGCGTGGGAAATAAGCAAGATGAATTGGAACTCCTAGCACTACAAAGCAAGTATGATATAATAGGCATTACTGAAACCTGGTGGGATGAGTCTCATGATTGGAATGTAGGAATAGAGGGGTACAACCTTTATAAGAGAAACAGGCCAAACAAGAGAGGAGGAGGAATAGCATTATATGTCAGGGATATTTACACCAGTGAAGAGATCCATGACATCAATACTGGAAGCCAGGTGGAGAGCATCTGGATAAAAATTAAAGGGGAGGGAAACAACAGGGATGTTATTGTGGGACTCTACTACAGACCCCCAAGTCAGAGGGAGGAATTGGATGATGCCTTTCTAGAACAGATGAACACACACGCAGAAAGGAGAGATGTAGTAGTGATGGGTGACTTCAACTATCCTGATATTTGCTGGCACTCTAACTCAACCAAAGCTTCAAGGTCTAGCAAATTCCTGACTTGCCTGGAAGACAATTTCATGGTCCAAAAGGTGGAAGAGGCAACAAGAGGGTCAGCTATTTTAGACCTGATCCTTACCAACAGGGATGACCTGGTTAATGGGGTGCAAGTGGTGGGATCCTTAGGTGAGAGTGATCATGTTCTCCTGGAATTTGTTATAGAATGGAAAGGAGAAGCCAGGCATAGTCAGACACGCATTCTCGACTTTAGGAGAGCTGATTTCAATAAACTCAGGGAAACAGTGGGGGTGATCCCATGGTCAGGAATACTAAAAGAGAAGAGACCTCAAGATGGATGGGACTTTCTCAAAAGGGAGTTACTGAAGGCACAATTTCAAACAGTACCATTGAGGAAGAAAAATGGGAGGTGTCTCAAGAAACCAGGATGGATGACTAAAGAAATTTCAACAGAGCTAAGTTTTAAACGGAACATCTATAGGAAATGGAAAAAGGGGGAAATCACCAAAGAAGAATTCAAACAGATAGCGAACACGTGTAGGAGTAAAGTCAGAAAAGCTAAAGCGCAGAATGAGCTCAGGCTTCCTAGGGAGGTTAAGAAAAACAAAAAGGGGTTTTTTTTGGGTATGTCTGCAGCAAAAGGAGGAAGAAGGAAATGGTAGGGCCACTATGCGGAGAAGATGGCAAAATGCTAACAGGGGACAGAGAAAAGGCAGAATTACTCAACACCTTCTTTGCCTCAGTGTTTTCAGAAAAGGAAAAGGGTGACCAACCTGAGGATAAAGGAACAGAGGACACAATAGGGGAAATCCAGCACAGAATAAGCAAAGAGGTAGTACAGGAATACCTTCTTAATCTAAATGAATTTAAATCTCCACGACCAGATGAACTACATCCAAGAGTATTAAAAGAGCTGGCAAATATAATCTCAGAGCCATTGACAATAATCTTTGAGAACTCCTGGAGAACAGGAGAAGTCCCAGCAGACTGGAGGAGGGCAAACATTGTCCCCATCTTCAAAAAGGGGAAAAAAGAAGATCCCAACAATTATCGTCCGGTTAGTCTGACATGAATACTAGGGAAGATTCTAGAGCAGATCATTAAACAGAACATCTAGAAGGCAATGCCATAATCACAAAAAGTCAACATGGGTTTCAGAGAAACAAGTCATGCCAGACTAATCTGATCTCTTTTTTTGATAAAATTAGCAGCTTGGTAGATGAAGGGAACGCTGTGGATATCGCATACCTTGATTTCAGTAAGGCCTTTGACAAGGTTCCCCATGACATTCTTGCAAACAAGCTTGTAAAATATGGGCTAGACAAGTTAACTGTTCAATGGATTTGTAATTGGTTGACCGGCCGAACCCAAAGGGTGCTCAGCAATGGCTCATCTTCATCTTGGAAAGATGTGACCAGTGGGGTGCCACAGGGTTCTGTCCTGGGCCCAATGCTATTCAACATCTTTATCAATGACTTGGATGAGGGAATTAGGGCCATACTTATCAAATTTGCACATGACACCAAATTAGGAGGAGTAGCTAATACCCTGGAGGACAGGATCAAAATTCAAAATGACCTCGATAAACTGGAGAGCTGAGCCAAAGCTAACAAAATGAAATTCAATACGGAGAAATGTAAGGTACTGCACTTAGGGCGAAAAAATGAAATGCATAGATATAGAATGGGGGAGACCTGGCTGAATGAGACTACGTGTGAAAGGGATCTAGGAGTCCTAGTAGACCACAAGTTGAACATGAGTCAACAGTGTGATGCGGCAGCTAAAAAGGCCAATGCGATTTTGGGCTGCATCAATAGAAGTATAGTGTCCAGATCAAGGGAAGTAATAGTGCCGCTCTATTCTGCCTTGGTCAGACCTCACCTAGAATACTGTGTCCAGTTCTGGGCACCACAATTCAAAAAGGATATTGACAAATTGGAGCGTGTCCAGAGAAGGGCGACTAAAATGGTGAAAGGTCTGGAAACCATGCCTTATGAGGAGAGACTTAGGGAGCTGGGTATGTTTAGCCTGGAAAAAAGACGGTTAAGAGGCGATATGATAGCCCTGTTTAAGTATTTGAAGGGGTGTCACGTTGAGGATGGAGCAAGCTTGTTTTCTGCTGCTCCAGAGACTGGAACACGGAGCAATGGGTGCAAGCTCCAGGAACAGAGATTCCACCTCAACATGAGGAGGAACTTTTTGACAGTAAGAGCTGTTCGGCAGTGGAACACACTCCCTCGGAGCGTGGTGGGGTCTCCTTCCTTGGAGGTCTTTAAACAGAGGCTGGATGGCCATCTGTCAGGGATGCTTTGATCGTGATTTCCTGCGTGGCAGGGGGTTGGACTGGATGGCCCTCGTGGTCTCTTCCAACTCTGCAATTCTATGATTCTAAGGCTTGGGTATGTTTCCTTTCCCAATGTGCTTGATTGGCTGCTTAGGAAACATACCCAATCAATCTCCTCCCTCTTCTTCCCTCAGCCAGTCACCACCCACATGCAAATTCCCTCTCCACCTCACAGTCCATTCCTGCCACTCAGTCTGCATCTACGCCCACAGCCTCACAAGTACCCCTCACTCCCTCAGCCACTTACCACCCACATGTAAAGCAATGCAAGCTGAACCATGTGACCCTTTCAAATCTACTAGAATGGTGTATGTTACACTGGGCACAACTAATTTTTATATGTATTAGCTTGGCTGTGGGACAGGTCCAGAAGCCCTGTGGTATTTCCATCGTATGTAAAGTTTGGTATGTTTAGTATGGAATAGAAAAAGGTGATATGACAGCCATCTTCATATATCTCTAAGGCTGCTATATGGAAGGTGGAGCAAGTATGTTTTCTGCTGCTTCAGAGTGGTGACAATAACAATTACTAATATTATTAATATATTATTACAGGTTGCTCCCTGTATCTTCAGTACTGGTAACTGCAGTTTCATTTAACTGCAGTTGGGGGAAGGTCTCTCTAGGCATCTGGAGGTCCTCCAGTGTGACTATGATCAACCTCTGCTAGAAGTTGACCATAGAGTCATGCTGGTGGACCTCCAGATGCCTAGAGGGGTGCCCTCTCTAGACATTTTCTAGGTCCTCCAGTGCAATTCTATGCTGGTTCACTATTATCTGCAGTGTCACTTATGAACAGTAACTCCAGGGATGCAGGGGGGACAACCTATATTATTATTATGCCCCAAGCTACTGCAAACTGCACAATAGGAAAATGTAACTAAAAATTAGGAAGACCTTCCGTGATGCTAAGTTGTTTTACTGTAGAATAGACTCCCTCACAAAGTGGTGGGCTCTTCTTCATTAGAGAACTTTAAATCGAGATTGGATGCCCACCTCTAGAGGTACTTTGAGTGGGGGATTTCTGCACTGGCAGGGTTTTGACTAGATGGCTCTTCCTAATACGAGTACAATTCTACACCCAAGAATGCCTGGAGCACAACTCTTTGGGAGTGTGAGGAATGCCCATATGATGTTGAGAAGAGTAGAAGATTTGACAGTAAAGAAAATGGAAAGCCTGCAAGTGTTTGTGAAAGGGACCATAGAGAAGCAATGAGAGAAAGTATCAAAGATGAGAACTGTAGTCACTCCCTTTTTATAAAGGAAATACTCAAACTTACCTTTTTAATAAAAATTTATTTATTTCAAGACAATAAACATTAACTCATACAACCACACATTTAAAAAAAACACATATCACATTGAAAATACACAAAAGCCATTAAACCCAAACTTGTGATTAATTTCAGTTATCTTAAATTACATACAAAACAATAAGTTGACTTCCTCTTCTGTTAAAATTTAGTTAATGATACTAATTTTCACCTTCCCCTAATCTTTCTTGAACTTTCCATTCACATGATTTCTATTGGTCTATTAATAAAAGACAGCAAGTTAGTAATGAAAAACTATTACTGAGAATTACATTATCCCGAGAAGCTATTCTTTCTTATTCCATCCTGTCATGTTACTACGGTTACTTACTTGTAACCTCAAAAATTTTGAAACGACAACCATCTACTTATTCTGTCTATATAGTCCCAAAAAAAGGCTGCTAGGTTTCCAAAAATAATTCTTTTGATTTGTGGCTGTCCTTGAGCAAGCAGGGATCACCAGCATTGAGGCCATGATATTGAGAACACAGCTGTGCTGGGCAGGGCACATTTCTAGGATGGAGGACCATCGCCTCCCAAAAATAGTACTCTACGGTGAACTCGCCACGGGTCAGTGTAAGAGGGGCGCTCCAAAAAAGTGATACAAAGACTCCCTGAAACAACATCTCAGGCTCGGCCAAATTGATCACCAACAGTGGTCCACCCTGGGCTCACGTCGGGAGGCTTGGAGATGCACTATCCACAATGCTGCAGCCTTATTTGAGAACTCACGCCAAACAAGTCTTGAAGAGAAATGACAACGCAGAAAGAATCACAGCCTGGAAACATCACCCAAGGAGACCTTCTGCTGTGCTTTCTGCAACCGGACTTGTCTATCTCGGATTGGCCTTTTTAGTCATCAGCACGCTTGCAGAAAGCGCGGGATGAGTCCTTCCTGAATCTTCGTTTGCGAAGAAAAGCCAGAGAGAAAAAGGTAAGTTGTTCCATCTTTGCTACCTCTGTTAATTTTTCTAACAATTCTTCCTCAGATGGAATTGTCTCTTTCCGCCAATGTCTGGCATAAACTATTCTCGCCATGGTTATCATGTGCCATAATAATCTTCATTAGTAAACAAATTGTTATCAAAAATACCTAGTATGAACAGTTCTGGAGATATTTACTTACTCTTATTTGAAGGGAAAGTCTTAGAAAGAATCAACCATTTTTATTTATTTATTTAGGTATTTATACCCCACTCTTCAGCCACAAAGGCTCTCAGAGTGGCTTACAAATTGTTAAGCAATAGCACTTTACACATCTACACCGCATTCCAATGTGTGTTAGTTAATTGACCCCACAAGCAAGGTACTCATTTTACCAACCTATTGAAGGATGGAAGGCTGAGTGAACCTTGGAGCCCTTGGGATCAAACTTGCAACGTTTTGGCTACAGTACTAGCATTTAACCACTGCGCCACCAGGGCTCCCAACTGGCTACACCAAGGTTATATGTGTGAGTTATTCCTAATAAAACCATAACAGAATCTATCTCCAGGTTGGCCCTGCAGTTCCAAGCCTTGGGCTTCCTATCATTCACATTCCCTTTTACCCTTAAAATTCCTCCCTGGCGCTGGTACTAGGGCCTAAATGTCACCACTATACTGGACAAGTGGCTGTGTTGGATCAGGAGGTTCAGCATGACCACTCTTTCTTGTTAATTATCTATCTATAGACAATGCTCAGATATGTTTCCTATCCCAGTTTGCTAATTGGCTGCTCAGGAAACACACCCAACCAATCATCTACCACATGCAAATTCCCTCTCCACCTCACAATCTACTCCTGCCACTCAATCTGTATCTATACCCCAAGCATCACAAGGGCCTCTCCCTCTTCTCCTTCAACTACTCACCAGTCGCGGGCAGCAATGGAACGCAGGCAGTCAAGTGTCATTGTCAGCAGGATGCCACTGCTACTGCTACGATGGGACCCAGGCAGCCAACTAGTGGCAGCAGCACACCACTGCTGCCACTGCAATGGCACCCAGGCAGTCAACTTGTGGCAGCCATGGCAGTGGCAGGGCAACAGAGCAAGTCACCCTCAAATGATTCCGGGAGAACGGCATATGGTATGCCGGGTCTAGCTAGTTACATTAAAACATTCAGAGATGTAGAAAATAAAAACAGCCAACATTCATTGTATAACAAATAAACAGCTTGTCCTTTATGCTGGTTCCACACACTGTGCACAATAATTTCTCACGTTTCAGACAAAGTAACACTTCTCTCTGAACTCTCTTGTGTTCTCACTCTCATCAAACCCTATTCAAATCTTCACTCCTCTCTTCCTAACTGGCCCTTGCTCTGTTTCTGACTGGCCCCATCTAACTGTTTAACAGACAAGTCTCACAGTTCTAATCTTTTCACCAATAGCATTATGTGAGCTATAACTGGCTGGCTGTAACCAGGCTTGTCTAGTTTCTTTCTTCACACTGCTGTTTTACTGATTTTAATTTGTTTTGCTTAGCAAATATTGTCACCTGTGCTTACCCGCTTATCTTTTTGTGTGTGCGTGTGTACAGTCAGCCCTTCATAGTCATGAATTTGGCATCCATGGATTCAAGCATTCATGGCCTGAAAATATTCCACACACAAAAAAGTTCCCCCAAAAAGCAAAGCTTGATTTTGCTATTTTATATAAGGGACACCCTTTTATTATGCCATTGTATACAATGGGACTTGAGCACCCACAGATTTTGATATCCACGGTGGGTCCTGGAATCAACCCCCAGTGGATAGCAAGGGCCCACTGTACATCTTATACAGATAATAAAGTCAAAATCAGTATCAATGAATGGCTACCGTTGTGCAATGTGCAATCCAGCTCCCAATGCCTGTCCAGTTGGGATTTATACAGGCCTCCAAAGTTGAGGGCCCACCTTGGGCATGCTGCACTTGGTGAGCATCTGCTCTCACAGAGTCAGGATATTGGTGGAATGTTGATCTGCTAGGGAGTCATGTTGTAGTTCACTAAAAAGCAAGTCCAGGTGGTGGGGATGAGGATAGAATACAGTAATTAGTAAATATCATGGTTTCATTGGGTCTTGATCCCACAATAAGAGGCACATGGCAGATACCAAAGGTTTTGAAGCCACATCTAGACAGGCGCCCTGCCAGACATGAGCTGCCTCTGCCTGCCCCCAAACCACCCTTGCAAATGTGCCTTCAGCTTCCTGTCTCCTGAATAATGAGTACTTGAGAGACAGACAAACATGGGGCTCTGTCGAGAAAGCAACTAGGTACCAGCAAAGTATAAACAGCACTAGTCTGGGAAGGGAGCCATCTGTTAATTAGATCACAGGAATGCAAACACAGTCAAGGATTTAGCCCAGTAACACAATCCAAAAGGTCAGGGGCTTACGGCAGTCAGTCAGCGTGGGTCCAAAATAGTCTGTGGATCAACAGGAGCAGCCAGCAGAGTAGTCAGGGACAGTCCAAGGTCTAAGCACAAGTCAAGGTAACAGAAGTCAGGATAATCAGAATCTAGGCATTGAAGTCAGCAGGAAGCTTTCACCAGGAAGATCAGTTGATCTCTGACAAAGCCTCCATTGCCTCACCCAGCATATGTAAAGCAATTGGGGCTTTGTCAGATGTCTTAACAAGCAGGTTTTTCTCATAAAGTCTCAGAGATTTCCTTTGAGCTTCCTTTTGAGCTCGCTGCTGGGTATACGATGGTGGAGGTAAGTCCTTCGCCTTCTTCATCCTTATCTGAGTGGGCAGGACTCTCTGCTGGGACTGATGCCAACCCACTCAGACCAGCTCTTGAGCTCTTCCTATGCTCAAGCCTCTAGGTTGGCAGGGTTCCCTGCTGGCACAGGTGTAGATAAACCTGTGCCACGGTCCCTAGGGCCGTTCCCTGCCATGTCCTCCTCCCCCTCTGACTCTATACCCTCATCAGGGTCACAGGGCATGACAGGCTCATTCACACTACACAAAGGTAAGTGCTACATTCCAAAGATGGGTATGGAACCCTAGCACCAACCTCAAAGTAACCAACATGTATACAAGAAGAGATGAAAAACAAAATCCAGAATCCACAAAAAAGCAATACATCTCTTTTGCAGCAGTGAGGAAGTTCTCTGGTGTCCAGGATGTCCCATTTCTTTGTGAAGCCATGGCCTCTTTTGCAAGCAGAGATAATTGGATCTTTCAAGTCTCTGTATTGCTGCATCTGGAAACTTTTAGGTGTTGTATAAGTAAAACTAGCCAATTTTAGTCTGAAAGAGAAGTTTTACCATTGTTGGAGGTAGAAACCTCCGAGTTTAGTCCCAGTTCATATGTTCCACTTATTTAGGATTCCCCTTGTTGCGTCAATATGAGGTATTATATGTATTACTGAGATTGGGGGGGAAACATAGAAATCCTTCAACCTATTAAATTATGCACAACCACATATCTTAGAAATTACAATTGCCTAAATGAAACATTAAAGGAAAATCCAAACAACCAGGTTTTAAATGACTAAGGAATTATGATTATAAGTCCACGTAGGACAAAAGAGCTACCCAATATAACATCACTGTAATTGTGTAGTGTGAAGGGTCCCAGTATGGTTTCACGGTTGGGACATGAAGCCTCTTTGGAGGCCTGCCTCCAGATCTTCCTAGATGAGGTACAGCAGGATCCCTGTATCTGCGGTTTCAGTCATCCGTGGGACACAAAACAGAACACATACCATAGAGTCTTCCAAAAAATGCCTAGAGAGGCATCCCCCAAGGCAACTCTGTCATATTTTAAACCAGAAGTCCAATTATTTTCAATGGCATTTCCAGTATCCGTGTTAAGTCTACTGTATTTGCAAAGCAGTGTTCTCCTCATGTGGGAACATTAGCCTCCTAACTGGGAGACTGTTCTGTTTCTTTGTTCAAAATTTACCTGCCAAGAAAATAGAAGCTGACAATGGACTGTTGACCGCCAACTTTTTCAACCTTAAAGCCACGAGATCAGTTTTTCTTATGGCTTGGCTACGTAAAGGTGACCATTTTTAGACTGCATTGATAATTGGGGAGGAGTTGAGATTTTTTAGCTGATTGGCTGAAAGGAGGCTGAAGCAGGTATAAAACAGAAGCGTCTTGGGCAGCAGAGAACCAGATTTTGGTCTCAGCAAAGCTGGTCCACTTCTGCAGCTGCTACTACCAGGCAATTGCTGATAATTTGAACTCCTACTTCTCATAGGGTTATTTCTTTCTAGATTAAGCTTGGTTTCTGATACCCACTAGAATGCCAGTGTAGAAACAGTTGTACACAGACATCCTAGGAAAGGGAGTGTAATACTTTGCTATATAATTTTAACCGAGGAGAAAGTTTTTTACAAGAATGTGCCTAGACTGATTCAAAGTCTATGTAAGCTGTACTGCTGCAAACAGCATATTTATCTGTGCTGTGATACTAGAGTAAATATTAGTATGCCACATGACTTTCAAACCTGGCAATAAATGGGCATCATATACTGTATTCTTTGGTGTGATCAATAAGAAACTATTTCCAAACTACAGCTACTGCACAACGTTTTCCTCAACTGCCATATTCTTTCTCTTCAGTCCTTACATGTAAAAAAAAAAAATTCCCCTCCTCTTCCTCTCCCAGGAAATGTCACTGCCATTTCAGAAATGCAAGGAATTCCCCCCCCCGTTTTTTGTTGTTGTTTTGTTTTTGTTTTTTAGAAAGGGACCAGAGAAAAGGGACTCAAAGAAAGGTGGAGATGATGATGATGATAGCAACAGTGTCCCATAGCTTGCATTCAGATTCACTTGGCACCAAAGCACAAGAAGGGGCTCCAGCTAGTTCCTTAACCGACCACAGTGGATTACTTCCTTTAAGAGGATATGTCCAAACATTAATACAAGGTAATAGATGTGCCCAATGCTACGTAAGAAGGTCTGGAAAGCCAAACCCTCCCTCTTTGATAGGAATTTGCACTCCTTTCACTGAAAGATTAATCTAGGAGGAGATGAGCCCCTCAATCTAGGAGGAGATGAGCCCCTCAAAATATCTTAAACAGTGCATTTAGTTTTTGAAAATATTTGCAAGGAATTCTGTGAATAACAAAGGCTTGAAGGCTGCTTGGCCTGCCTCTTCCCTGCAGTGGAATGGCCACGTGATCCAAGGCAAAGGCTGGCTGGCTTGGCCTGCCAATTCAATCCATTCAATCCATTGGAGCCACGAATTTGCAGGAAGGAGGAGAAGAAAAGTCTTCCCTCCCCCTCCAGTGCCTAAGGTTTAATGGAAGGTGTAATTGTACTGTTGTTGTTGTTATTAATCTTGAGTTAAGTCTTGGGGGGCCACGGCAACAAAAGATATTTAAAGGGAGTCCCTGGTAAAGAAAAGGTTAAGAGGCACTGCTCTAAAGTGTAAAAGTTCTGAAAGAAATTATTGCTGTGATACAGTACAATGGGGAAGGTCAATATGAGAAAAGAAAGTCTCCATATTCTATTAGTGAATTTTATTCTTGAAGCTATAATGATCCACATAAAACTTCAAAAATTGTAGATTTATATCTGTAGACAAGGTATATAAATTTCAGCCTTGGATAGCTGAAATAACATTGTTTTGCTGTTGATGCTTAAGGTAATGTACCAGCATCTTGTTGGGATGTTCTGCCTTTTCCCAATATGCTTGCCATAGACATGTCGAAGCAGGTTCAGTTTGTTGCAGGATATTATTCAATTCATATTTAACTCTTTGTAATTCTTGATAAAGTTATTCAGATGGAGAAATTGAGACTTCAGCTCTTGTTCAATAATTCCTTTTTTATTTTAAAGTCTTTTTTAATAAGAAGAATAAGCAATGATTATACCCTGAATGTAGGCTATCCATGCTTCCCATTCATAATACTGTATTAACTCGCAGAGCTTTTGTTCTTTTTAAAATATTCCATCAGATCTGCTGACATGTTAACCCTAAACTGTTCATCATTGAGAAGTGAAAAATTAAATCACCAGACATGAAAGGATTTAGGAGCATTAGAAAAGTGCAGTTCTAGACAAACTGGAGTATAGTTTGATATTATCGAGGATTCAATTTTGCATGTGTTTATATTTCTAAACAAAGATGCAGAAATTAAATCTAATCTGAAACAATTGTGGTGGCCAGGTCAGATAAATGTATACTCCCTATTTCCTGGATGTACAGTTAGCCATGCATCAATTAAACCATATTAATTCATATATGCCTGTAAAGTAGCTCCCACCATAAACTGTTTCCTTGGTTGAGGTGTATTTGTGTCTAACTAAAGGATCCAAAATTTTGTTACTATCACCACCAACAGTCAAGTAATTGTATTCGAAGTCAACAAGGTTACTAAAACATGAAACATCCCTAGGGCATCAACTTTAGGCCATAAACATTAATCCAAACAATTTTTCAAAATATTTTACAAGCAAAGTTTTTTAAAAATCCATTTGGATCTACCATTGCCCACTGTACTGAACTAGAAACATGCTTGGTGAATTAGGAATGCTGCATCTTTATACCATCTAGAAAAATTTGTTAACATAGATTTCACCAACCCAATTTTTCTGAAGGTTGCTTGCATCCTCTGTCATCAAATGGGTTTCTCAGAGGAATGAAATGTCAGTCTTAAATTCTTTTAACTTAGAAAGCACTTGCTTTTGTTTGTTTACATCTTGCAGCCCTTTGACATTCCCTGAAACCATCTTAAGCATTAAGCCAGAAGTACATCTTAGCATCTACATCACACCCATGATTTCCAGGATTACAGTACAGTAACTTGATAAAAAAAAAAGCTTGCATAAAATAGCATATATTTCCTAATTAGTGATCTGTAGTTATTCATTCCATAAATCATCACTTCACTGTTT
This sequence comes from Gambelia wislizenii, assembly GCA_030847615.1. Lineage (NCBI taxonomy): Eukaryota > Metazoa > Chordata > Lepidosauria > Squamata > Crotaphytidae > Gambelia > Gambelia wislizenii. Next base: position 27,351,453 of record JAUMIR010000002.1, read on the forward strand.
ACACTGCTTATGGTAATCGTACAAATTCTGAGAAACCTTATAAAATCACTTATGATGAATAAAATAAAATAAAAAATATTTTTTAAAAATCATTTAAATGGCTTCTCTCCTATATGAGTTGCTTGATGACGAGTGAAGTTTGTCTTCTGAGTGAAGCTCTTTCCACACTCCAAGCACTGAAATGGTTTCTCTCCAGTATGAATTCTTTCATGATGAGTGAGGGTTAGTTTCGCACTAAAACATTTTCCACACTCCAAGCACTTAAATGGTTTCTCCCCTGTGTGCACTGTTCGATGCCTAGTAAGTGTTATTTTCCAACTGAAACTCTTTCCACACAACAGGCATTTAAATGGCTTCTCCCCTCTGTGCATTGCCTGGTGACTATTGAAGCTCTGCTGCTGATTGAAGCTTTTTCCACACTCCAAACATTTAAATGGTTTCTCTTCTCTGTGAGTTACTGTGTGACGAGTGAGACTTTGCTTCTCTCTGAAACTTTTTCCACACTCCAAACACTGAAATGGTTTCTCTCCTGTGTGAGTTATTTCATGACGACTGAGGCTTCGCTTCTCCCTGAAACTTTTCCCACACTCCAAACACTGAAATGGTTTCTCACTTGTGTGAGTTACTTCATGACGACTGAGGTTTCCCTTCTCGCTGAAACTTTTTCCACATTCCAAACACTGGAATGGTTTCTCACCTGTGTGGGTCACTTGATGATAAGTGAGGTTTGTTTTCCTAGCAAAGTTTTTTCCACACACCAAGCATTTGTATGGTTTTTCCCCTGTGTGAGTGGCATGATGACAAGTAAGGAATGACCTTGAACTGAAGCTTTTTCCACACTCCAAGCATTTAAATGGTTTCTCACCTGTGTGTGTTGCTTGATGACAAGTGAGGCCTGCCTTCCAAGTGAAACTCCTTCCACACTCCAAGCATTTAAATGGTTTCTCACCTGTGTGAATTGCTTGATGACAAGTGAGGCCTGCCTTCCAAGCAAAACACTTTCCACAGTCTGAGCATTTATATGGCTTCTCTCCTCTGTGTGTTGCTTGATGGTGAGTGAAGCTTCTTTTCTGCTTGAACCCTTTTCCACACTCCAAGCACTTGAAGGGTTTCTCCCCTATGTGTGTCCTTTGATGTGATATCAACTTTGACCTCCACAAGAAGCCTTTTTCACAAATCAAGCACTTAAATGGTTTCTCTCTTGTTGGACTTCTTTCATGTGAAAGCAGACTGGAGGTCTTTCCAAACTCACCACCTTGGAAAGATTTCTCCCCTGCGTGAATTCTCCTATGAAAATTAAGGCTTGCTTTACACTTAAAACCTCTCCCACATTTACCACAGATATATTTTCTCCTTTCCTTTCCTTTCCCTGTTATTTCTTGGACTGCAGTTGCACAAACTTCACCATTCTGAAAAGCAGGCTGAAGCAAGGGCATCCTACTCTTGCATTCCATGTCTGCTTTTATCTGCTGTTCTTTCATCTGCGTCCATTTAATTCTTTGAATTAAGGTCCTCCAAGGTTCTCTTTCATTCTCACTCTCCTGTCTTTCTCCACCTTCAAAGGAGAGAAATTAATGGTCAGAGTATAAAGGGAGAAGTGGAGTCTGACATCAAAGGGATAACAAAATGTGTTAGTTGACTTCCTTTTACATCAGTCTGAGGAGGCCACTGGAGAGAGAGAGAAAGAGAAAGAGAAAAAGAGAAAGATATGGGACACCAGAGTCTCTCCACTGCCTCTCCGCTGCACTAACGTCTTGCCTTCAACTCCTTCCTTGAAAGATCCAAGCTCTACGGTTCTGCAGTCTTCCACCCTAACACAACAACTCTTTCCTTCCTTTTCTCTCATTCCATGAAGACCATGTCTGGTTTGTTTGTCATCCTGAGTAAGATGCTGGAGGAGAGGAGAAGACCTTCCCACATATGGAATAGATTGTGCTGGCTGGCATTAATGCAGAATCAATACTGTGCAGCATAAGGTCTTGTGCCCATGGAGAATAAGACCCATTGCATGGACTACAGTTTGCACACTGATTTGCCTGGGACTACAGAATAAACTTTCTAGCTGGGGTAGAATCCTAGTATCTGGGGACTTAATTAGGAATGTAATGAATACTCACAATTTTTTTTTCTCTTGACAATTTCAGCAATTTTGTGTTCAACAAGGAATTCTCAATTCCTGTGAAATTACTCCAGGAGAGGGTGAAACAAGGCATATTTTTTGGTCATGGCCTCTGCAATTTGCATAAAACATCTCTGCTGAATATTAGTACTCTAATAATTAAAAAGGATCCAAACAAGCTACTTGAATCTTCTAATCCTAAAAATATCCAAACAACAAAGTGGATGCCTTTGTTGATTTGTACAACTGTGTGATTATGCTCACACAGTGCAAATGAGTGTTCTCATTCTCTTACTAAGAGCAAAATACTTTGGTCTACAATGGGCCAAGGAGAATACTTGACAATAACAGATGAGCCTGGATTTGTATCTCTAGAATCAGTACAGAATGAAACACAACACCAGTTCTCCATTCTCACTAACCAGCCCATGCCTTCACACCAGAGCTTAGCTTTCTCCTTCTCTTTGCAGGAAGGCCTGTGTGAGCGATGGCAGCCACTCCCTCCAAGTACTCACCTTCCCTCCTTTTACTGGAACACTCTGCCTCTTTTGCACATCTTTGGGGGGATTCAGTGGGAGGAATGGGACTTAGCTACCCAGTGGCAGCAAGATGCAGCTGCTTTCTCCTTTTGCCTTCTCAGTTGCCCTTCAACAATTCAATCTGCCCTTTTTAATCCTGGGTGGATTGAGCCACATCAGCAGACGGAGGCCCTACAAGAAGGGATACCTCTGCTAGGGCCTCCAACTTTTCACCCAGTGCTTCACCAGGTTGACCCAGCCTTCCATAAAAAAATTGGTAAAATGAGGACCAGCACACTAAGAGCTGGGGCAACATGCTGTGAAACTACTAATATGGTTTCCAATAAGAAAAACAACAGCAGCAGTCACTTATTTAATGTACAATGCATTCTGGGGGAAAAAAGGTCACTTCTGCAGTGTCATCTGCATGCCAGCAGCGCCACCTATTGGCACTTACATTATCTGCGTTGTGCAATTGTCTGTAATGTATAACTGCTGCACTATGTTTGTATTGATTTCTGATCTGTATAACATTGTATAATTTGCTGAACTGTATTAAATTGTATGTGATGAACTGTACTGTATTACTGTGTGTATTGCAATGTATGTACCCCACCCCAATCCTGAGGGGAGAGGCGGGTAATAAATAAATAAATAACTATATTATTATTATTATTATTATTATTATCTGAACTTCACATCATTCACTGTGGTCTTAACCAAGGTCTGCTACTAAAGGTCTTCTGGGGAAGAGAGACCAGCAACCAGGCTGCAAGATGATGACTCAGCCTGCTTTACTCTATCAAGACTGAAGAAGAGCCCTCATGTTATTTTTAAAATGCTTGTCAACTGATTTGATCCACCACAAGAACAAGGCAGCCTTACCCAGAAAGGACACCATCCCCAAATTCTCCTCCATCACTTCCCTATGAAGGGCCCTTTGGTTTGGGTCCAGCAGAGCCCACTCCTCCTCTGTGAAAAACACAGCCACCTCCTCATAGGTCACCTGAAGAAAAGACACATCATCCGTGAGCAACAATTCCAGTCAGAAGAGAGAACAGTATGGTTTAGTGTTGCCCAAAATCATTAAAATCTTCACACAACAGCAGCCATAGTCCCCCGGGCAGCAATCGACACAGAAGCAAAGGAAAAGAGTGATGTCCTGTGGGGCCCAGAGAGAGGTGCGAGGGAAATGGGCACTCAACCTGCCCTCTCCTTGACACACCAGGAATCCTGCCCCCTACCTGATCCTGTCTTCCAGATGCTGTTCTAAATCCATCATGATGAAGAGCTATGCCTGTAGATATTGGCCTGGTCCTTATTCCACCTCCTATGGGAACAGAAAAAAAACAAATTTTATCATTTTCTCTGTATCTGATTGACTTTCTATATATCACCACAAATGTAGCCAATAATATAAGATACACAAACAACTGAAAGGTGACGGCAGAATCAAAGGAACCTGCTGGGTGAAAGAATTAAAAACATTTAATTTTGTTTTGGCTTCCAAATGTTAATAAATGTTTTTAATTATACTTCAATCTTTTTAATTTGCAGGCAGTCTTGCATCCTAATTTTGGGGATAAGACAGGGAATAAATAATTATGATAATGATAATGATAATATTGTTTTAATAAACATATTGGAAGCAAGCAAACAAGCAGCCTAGGAAGAACTAAATGGCTGCAGAACGTTAACTGAGAGGAAGAACCAAAATCTGGATGCAAAGAGATCGGAATGAAGTCCCTATAAGGAAATGACTGAGGTATCCCAAAAGAGGCAGAGAAAAACCTCTGGGCGGGTCATCTACTAGCTGACATTGGAAAAAAAATATTTTAAAATGTCACCAGAAGCAACAGCTGTCTTAGGCTAATTTAGTCTGAAATGGAAACTACTTCCCCTAAAGGGCCCCCTGAGGACTGGAGATGCTCCGGGAAAGGGATGCTGACTGGCTCTTCTGGGGGGAAATGTTGAGGGAGAGAGGAAGAGAAAGGAGACGAAACTCAGTGGGTGGAACCTTCAGGAGATACACTCAACTTGCCTACATTTTTTTTTTTTTTGGCAGGCCTCTGCTGGCTTCTTCTACATGTGAAAGGGATCTAGGAGTCTTAGAGACCCACAAGCTGAACATGAGTCAGCAGTGTGATGTGGCAGATAAAAAAGCCAATGTGATTCTAGGTTGCATCAATAACCTGTGGCCCTCCAGGTGTTCTGGCCTCCAACTCCCAGATGTCTGAGCCAGCTGGTCCAATGATCAGGAATTCTGGAAGTTGGAAGCCAAAACATTTGGAGGGCTGCAGGTTATGCAAGCCTGGCTCTAGATCAAGGAAAGTGATAGTACCACTCTATTCTCCTTTGGTCAGACCTCACCTGGAACACTGTGTCCACTTCTGCGTACCACAATTCGAGAAGGATATTTATTGACAACCTGGAACGTGTCCAGAATGGGGGCAACCAAAAGTGGTAAAAGGTCTGGAAGCCATGTCCTATGAGGAGTGGTTTAGGGAGCTGGGTATGTTTAGGCTGGGTAAGAGAAGGTGAAGAGGTGACATGATAGTCATGTTTAAATATTTGTAGGGATGTCATATTGCGGATGGAGCAAGTTTGTTTTCTGCTGCTCCAAGAACTAGGACACGGAACAATGGACTCAAACTACAGAAAAAGAGATTCCACCTAAACATTAGAATAATAATAATAATAATATTTATTTGTATCTTGCCCCTCTACAAAATGCAATCGGAGCTGTTTGGCAGTGGAATGTGCTGCCTCAGAATGTGGTGGATTCTCCTTCTTTGGAAGTTTTTAAACAGAGGCTGGACGGCCATCTGTTGGGAGTGCTTTGATTGTGTTTTCTTGTAGGGCAGGAGGTTGGACTAGATGGCCCTTGTAGATTCTTCTAACTCTATGATTCTATTTATGCCTAAGATTTAACTAGGGTCAGCTCTCAAAGCAGATTTCAGCTGAAACGCCACAAGAGAACAGTAATGTTGAAGAGATTCGTCTGCATGCTTCAGTGCATTTAAGAGGTAGAGGGGAGGGTTTTCTGGCTCTGGCAGAGAATGATACAGACCACGCTACAAGCTCTTGCCTGCACAGGGAGGGGGAAGAATGTGAGGGTGGATCCTCAGGCTGTCTGGTGGCCAGGGTACCAACCCACAGAAGCAGCCTTTCCGTGGGTCTTTTCTACTTTCTAAAGCTGTGATTTCAAAGTGCTGGCGAGGATTCAAAGGCCCCCTTTGCCCTTACCCAGTGACATGGACACTCTGTCCCCATCCTGTGTAGTCCTCTTGGTCTCCATCTCAGCCGTCTCCTCCACAAACAAATCCTGCACCAGAAGCAGCACCAAGGATGGAAAAGAAAGAGGAGAATTAGATGGTGGTGGTGGGGAATGAAAGCCAAAGGAGGTCTGGGCGGACCACCCAACTTTGGATGTTATGATCTCCAGAAGAAGAAAAAAAGAAGGAAGTGGTGATATTTCCCCCCTTCACCACTGCTATCCTCGTTTCTATCCCATCTTAAACAGTAAACAAAAATTAAAATACAAAGATAAAAACATTTTTAAAGTACATACAAAGTAATTTAAGCTATCTATAGAATTAAAACCATTTAAAATATAAAGATCCAAAGACAACAGTAAAACAATAAAATAGACCAGTGGCTCTTAACCTTTTCTTTATCAGGGACTCCCTTTAAATATCTTTTGTTGCCACAGACCCCCAAGACTTAACTCAAGATTTAAAACCATCATCATCATCATCACCAACACCACCCAATTACACTATCCATTAAACCTTCCCACAGAGGCACTGGAGGGAGAGGAAAGACTTTTCTCCTGCTTCTTTCTGCAAGTTTGTGGCTGGAGCAGATTGAATGGCAATGTGCAGGCCGAGCCAGCCTTTGGCTTGGCTTCTACCATGTGGCCACTCGACTGCGAGGAGGAGGTGGGCCAAGCACACTTCAAGCCTTTGTGGACTCCCTGTGAGGACATTGTGGACCCCTGGAGGTCTGTAGACCACAGGCTAAAAACCACTGAAACAGACCATTATTAAAAATTCCTGTCAGCCAGTTTTCAAATTAGAATAAAAAAGTTTAATCTGCAACAACAAAAAGTGAGGACAGAGCCAGTCTGACTTCCACAGGAAGGGAGTTCCAGAGCCCGGGGGGGGGGCAGCCACCAAGAAGACCCCCTCCCATGTTTCCACCATATGTGCCCAGGATGGTGGTGGCACATATTGTGCCAAGGCACACTTATATAAGAAAACACGGTCTTTCAAACAGCATCAAACAGAGCTCTATAGAGCTTTACAGGACATAACCAACACTGAAGTATGCCCGGAAGCAGACTGGTCACCAGTGGATGTGCTGCAACGAAGGAGTCATATGTTCCCTGTCACCATACCCAGTTAACAAAGTGGCTGCAGCTCTTTAGAGCAACTTAAATTTGGACGTATTCTACAAATTCTACACCAGCCTGCTATAGCAATCCAAAAGGGATGTGACTCAGGCATGACTCAACACAGGTGAATCAGACATTTCCAAAATAGTCAAAGTTGCCTAACTATTTCTATCTGGGCAAAAGCTGTCCTGGTCACCAGTGAAACCATAGTGCCCAGGTTCAGAGCTGAACCCAGAAGCCCATGCAGCCTGTGAACCTGTGTCTTCTAGGGAAGTGTAATCCCATCCAGCCTAAGCTGAATCCCTCTTCCTTGGTTGGCTTGGACTCAGCAGCTTCTCTTTATTGTCTGGATCAAACCTCAGTTGGTTCAACTATTTTCAATATTGCCAATAAATATTCCTGACCCTTTGAAACAACAAGGATGAAACAGTCACCTGCTCCTTTTCCAGCTTCTTCTCTGCCTGACTCAGGAGGAAACCCTCTGCCAAGGCCACTGCTTGGGAGGTGGTCTCTGCTCCACACTCTCGGACCCAGCTCTCCATCTCTGGGGGAAGGACAGCCAGCAACTGCTCCAGGATCACCAGGTCCAGGATCTGAGCCTTGGTGTGTCTCTCTGGCTTCAGCCACTGACAGCAGAGATTGTGGAGCTGGCTGCAAACCTCTCGGGGGGCCCAAGCCTCCTGGTAGCCCAATTGTCTGAAGTGCTGGTGCTGGGCATCAAAACTGAGCATATTCTCCCCCAAACACTTCTCTCTAGTTCTTCCCAAAAGATCTCTTTTGTGCTCAGCCTGAATAGGATGGGAGTCTTCTCCTAACCCATGACCAGATGAGTCCAGCTTTTCCATTTTTGCTCTTTTCTCCCAGGCAGTTTCCAACATGGCCAAAGGAAGACTTTCCTCTTTGGACAGATTCCGTCTCAGAGACCCAAATTGCTCAGATAGCAAAATCACCAGGGACACCAAAGACCTGCAAAGAAAACAAGATTCCCTGTGAATGACCTATTCTGGATATGCTCTTGAAATAAGGTGTTTTACTATCAGTTTCAAGCTAGAAAACAGCTTTTTCCCCCTATACCGAAGACAATTAACTTCACTTCAAAGAAACCAGGAGTGGGGAGAGGATGGGGTTTTCTTCCTTTTTGGCCAGAAGCCAAGTCATCATGCAATATACATTCTTTCGACTTCTCCCATCCCTCACAATTCACTGCCTTTGTCACCTTTCCTTCTACCCTCCTTTTTCTAGCACATCCATTAAACTCTGTCTCTAGGTAAGAGTATTTTTATTGAATTATGAACTACAAATACATCTGCAGCTATTATCCATCATCAGCCTCCATGTAATCTCCCTGACTGCAATGAGAATATTATTGTTTCCTCCAACAGGTGTTGTTCATCTGCTACACAAAATGTTTCAAGGTGGATACAGCAATCTCTACTTTAAATTCACTGGTCCATAGCCCCCTTGCTTGTTGTTCACATAGTCTATCAAAGGCATCTAAGTCAAATAAAGCATGCACTTTTCCCCCTCAGAGTATTCTGTATCATTTTGTAAGCTTTTTGTTAAGTGCAAAGTCCTACAATGGTGATTTTTAAAAATTGCTTCTGCAATGCCTACAAGGCCAGCACAAGACATTTTGCTGCCTGAGGCAAAAGACAAGATAGGACCCTCTTGCCCTTTGGATAAACTGTGGTGTTTACATAGCTTAAAAGCAGAGGTTGCCATTGCTGCCTCCGCATACAGCAGTGATTCCCAACCTTTGGTTCTCCAGATGTTTTGGACTTCAACTCCCAGCTTGGCCAATCAGTAGGAATTTTGGGAGCTTAAGTCCAAAACATCTGGAGGATCAAAGGCTGGGAACCACTGACATGTAGCATTGAGGCTACCACTTTATGCTGTCTAAGTGTACCACCAACCCTGCATGACTTAAAAACTCCTCAGTCTGAAGAACCACTGAGAGACAATGCAGTATATCAGCTTCAGCCACAGACTACACTGACCCATGTGCAAATTTGTTGTTGTTAGCTGCTTGTCAAGTCCCTATCATGACCCTATGAATGAGGGACTTCCAAGTCACCCTGTTATCAAGAGCCCTACCCAGGCCTTACAAACTCAAGGTAACCATGACTTCCTTGCTTGAGCCTATACACCTGTAATGGGGTCCTCCTCTTTTCCTACTATTGTAACTTGTAATGTTTTAGTTATATTTTTTAAATTATTATAAGCCGCCTTGAATCCCATCTTGGGAGAAAGACGGGATATAAATCCAATAAATAAGCAAATACCTTTCCATGTGTTAGGCCCTGGGTGCAGGCCTAGCCCCAGAAATCTTGGTTCAGGATTCATAAGAACGTGCTAGGCCTTGTTTGCCTGTGAGAAGGTCAAAGAGAGGTTTCTCCTGGGAATGAGAGACACAGTGTGGCCTATAAAATAAGGATGTTCGGGTCTGAGAGTACCTGGCGCCAACTAATTGACCTGATAACATTTTTCTCTGCTAACGAATTCTACTCATGAGTTTCGTTTCTCCTCACATTGCTTGTGAAAGCTAACCCATATAAGGGAGAGATAGATCTGGGGCAGTTCCTTCTCTTTCAGTGTATGCAGCTCTGAAGGGCAGGTGCATTTCTTTTTGCTTTTCTATCTGCCTTTCTGTCTTTTTGCCTTTCTATCTGCCGTCTTCAATAAAAAGTAGCCTATTTGAGACCAAAACTGTTGCATGATTATTTCTGTCTGCTTCACTTCCCTCCAGAACCCAGCATGCCCCCCAAGCCAGGGCGGTGCTGCTGGTGTAGAACACCATGGTAGTGTGATTGCTGCTCTTGTGAGGGAAGAGGCTGTAATGCGGATAGCACTGCTGCTTGTAGGATCTCCCAAGCAGACAGGCTTCTGCTCTCAACCCAGAGGGAGAGGCAGGAAAGAAATAATAACAACAACAACATCATCAAGCATTATAATTATCTGAGAAAGCACACTAAATGTGCCAAACAGCTACTGATCATCAGCAGTAGTGTATGTGTGTGTGACATTGGTGAAGGATCTCTCAGAGATGGCAGTGGCACCATAGCTAACACTTGTTAGTTCTGCACAGGAGGCAGCACCAGAAAACCACCTCTGATTGTCTTTTACCATGAAAACCCACTGACAAGATGATCCAGGTGCAAATCCCCACTCAAAAAATGCAGTTCACGGAAGAGGCGCCAGCAGAGCAAAGTCTTTCATCCTGTCCTTCTTCACAGGGTCGTTGTTGTGAGGGCCAAACAGAGAAGGCAGGGGAGCACAACACTTTTTGCATATGCCTGGCAGTCAGGATGGGCAACTATACCTGAATGCAAGAAATAAAGATTTCCACAGATGTTCACATGGAGGGAAGATGGGAGGCAGGGCAGGTCCTCCTTGCTCTTCTCATTCCACTGGGGTCGGGTGACCCACTTTCAGCCATTAATTTAAGGGAGATTTAGTCACAACAAATTTTGCGCGTTTTTAGCAGCGTGGCATCACTCTAGCAAATGTTCATTCGTATTGGATGACATCTTTAATGGCCAGGCTATATTGTTTAATATTTGGATTGGCTGTGTATGCGTGTGTCTGTATGCCCTATCCAGGGAAGTTAAACAGCAACGACATGAACAACAACAAAAACTATGCTAGAAAGATCCCAAAGCACCACTACTAACTTGAAAGAACCACTGCAGATATCTTCTCAAAAGAGACACACAAAGACATGCACATACAAATCCAAAACCTTCTTTTATATACAGTTGTTCCTTCAATATTCACTGGGGTTTGGTTCCAGGACCCCCGTGAATACCAACGTCCGTGAATACTTAAGTCCCATGATATGCAATGGCATAGCAAAATGGTGTCTCTTATATAAGATGGTAAAATCAAGGTTTGCTTTTTGGATAAATATTTTTTAAAGAATATTTTCAAGCCGTGAATACTTAAATCCATGGATACCAAACCCATGGATACAGAGGGACAACTGTAGTTTTGTTCTCTTCTTTTCTTTTAAACAAACTCAACAACAGAAGAAACTTACCCCAGTACTGGTGCTGCCTAGTAGATGTTTGACCCATTTAGCTCCTCGGTAAAAGCCTGTCTGACATGGAAGACCCTACCAGCCTCGCTGCTACTGTCAGCATAGCCTCTTGCATCACAGAAGCATGCTATCTCAACACTGGAAAAGTAGTGCCAATGGGTGGGACCATATGGAATCCTTAGTAATGCCCAATGCCTCTCTACAGCTTGCTGCAGCCACACACCGAATGGTCTCCCACACATATTCGCCTCTTCTTCTCCCACACACCCCCTGCCACAATCTAGAAGAGAATGAGGTATCCAATTACAAAGTCTGTGTTTTTAACTCCAAACTCTCTTTCTGTACCTATTTTCCTCTGCAGCAACAATTTGAAACATCCTCTTTACAGTTGTCCCTTCATATTCACTGGGGTTTGGTTCCAGAATCCCCTGTGAATACCAAAATCCCAGAATACTCAAGTCCCATGATATGCAATGGCATAGCAAAATGGTGTCCCTTGTACAATATGGCAAAATCAAGGTTTCCTTTTTGGATTATTATTTTTTAAAGAATATTTTCAAGCCGTGAATACTTAAATCCATGGATACCAAATCCGTGGATATGGAGGGACACATAGGTCATTCCCCCCTCTTACAGTAATGTGCAAACATACACTTCCCTTTCTCACATGCACACAGATGCAACAACACACACATACCTCTCTCCCTCTCCCTGCCTCACATACAGGTACACACACTCTCCTCTCAGACATAAATGTAAATACACATCTCAAGCCGGCAGGAGTTTCCTGGCTTGTGTCTTGATGATCCTGCACACACTCACATATGCATACAGCCTTCAGAGGTTACCTCTGTGCTCTTGATCATCTCAATGTCAGACCTTTGTAAATACAGTTGTCCTTTCACGTTCGTTGAGGTTTGGTTCCAGGACCCTCCCCCCCCCCCGTGGATACCAAAATCCGTGAGTATTCAAGTCCCATTATATGCAATGGCATAGCAAAATGGTGTCCCTTATATAAGATGGCAAAATCAAGGTTTGCTTTTGGGATTACAGCTGTCCCTTCACATTTACTGGGGTTTGGTTCCAGGACCCCCCGTGAATACCCAAATCCGTGAACACTCAAGTCCCATGATATGCAATGGCATAGCAAAATTGTGCCCCTTATATAAGATGGCAAAATCAAGGTTTGCTTTTTGGATTATTATTTTTTTTAAGAATATTTCAAGCCATAAATACTTAAGCCCGTGGATACCAAATCCGTGGATACGGGGAGACAACTGTATAGGGGAGAAACAGAAGGTTAATAAAGGGAGCCGGGAGGATAAAAAAAAATAGCTTGAATAAGGGAGATCCTGGGAAATAAGGGAGAGTTGGTCAGTCTACACCGGGGGTCTCCCTTTCCCTACCCCTCCACTTGCCGCCCACCTTGCAGCCCTGGGAGTCTCCCCCTTGGCCCAAACACCGCTCCAGGTAGGAAAGGGGGCGGCCAAAGGCTCCCCTTCCCCGCCCTCCCCACAGAAAAGGGAGCCAAGCCTTGCCGAGAGAAGGCAGAACCTCTCCCCACCTCAACGCTGTCTTCAAATTGGCTCCCCTCGGGAAACAGGTGTCGGGTCTCCGCCCCTTCCGGCCTTGGCCACGCCCCTTCCGGCCACAGGTGTGCGAGAATCTCCCTAGAGAGGAGCTACGGGCATTCCAGAGTGACCGTTAACCATAAAGGAGGTGGAGGAACTAGCCAGAGTGTCACCCAGGTAGAGCCCCTACCTATCTGGGCGCCTCTCTGGCTCAGGGCTTTCCAAGCTTTGGTCCCTCAGGTGCGTTGGACCTCAACTCCCAGAAGCCCCAGCCAGCTTGGCCAACAGTCAGGAATCCTGGGAGTTGAAGACCAAAACATCTAGAAGACCCAAGTTTGCAAACCACTGCAGTTTGGTTAGTTCAGTATTTCCAAACATTGGTCTTCCAGGTGTTTTGGACTTCAGCTCCCAGAAGCCCCAGACAGCTTGGCCAACAGTCAGGAATCCTGGGAGCTGAAGCCCAAAACGTCTGGAGGGCCAAGTTTGGAAACCACTGCAGTTTGGCTAGTTCGGTGATTTCCAAACATTGGTCTTCCAGGTGTTTGGGACTTCAGCTCCCAGAAGCCCTAGCCAGCTTGGCCAACAGTCAGGAATTCTGGGAGTTGAAGTCAAAAAAATCTAGAAGACCCAAGTTTGGAAACCACTGCAGTTTGGCTAGTTCAGTGATTTCCAAACATTGGTCTTCCAGGTGTTTTGGACACCCAGAAGTCCCAGCTACATTGGCCAACAGTCAGGAATTCTGGGAGTTGAAGTCGAAAACATCTAGAAGACCCAAGTTTGGAAGTCACTGCAGTTTGGCTAGTTCAGTGATTTCCAAACATTGGTCAGCCAAGTGTTTTGGACTTCAACTCCCAGAAGCCCCAGCCAGCTTGGCCAACAGTCAGAAATTCTGGGAGGTGAAGTCCAAAACATCTGGAGGGCCAAGTTTGGAAACCCCTGCGGTTTGGCTAGTTCAGTGATTTCCAAACATTGGTCTTCCAGGTGTTTGGGACGTCAGCTCCCAGAAGCCCCAGCCAGCTTGACTAACAGTCAGGAATTCTGGGATATGAAGTCTTAAAACATCCAGAGGACCTGAGTTTGGGAACCACTGGGCTAGTTCCTCCCACTCCTCTATGGATGGCGGAAGGAGATGATCCTCCGGGCTGCTATGGAAGGGTGACTGACTGGGAAAGGCGAGGCAGGAAAAGGGGTGAGGTAGATAGAGGGGGAATGGGGCCAGGTTGGGGGGAGTGAGGAGGCAGGAGGTCTTCTGTATGGAAGGGTCTGAGAAAAGCAAACAAGACTTCCAGCCCACTCACCCCCTAAACCTATGGACCACCAGGTATTTTGGACTACAGCTCCCAGAATACCTGACCATTGGACCAGCTGGCTCAGGCTCTGGGAGTTGGAGTCCAAAACACCTGGAGGGCCACAGATTGGACATCACAGCCCTAATGGTATCACCTTTTTGTAGGTTTTGTTCTGCATGGCCAACAAGGCTACCCCTGAATGGGTTACCCCAGTCTTCAGTTCATATAGGAATTTCCTTTACTATCGTTGAGAGGAAGGCCCTTCTTTGGTTCATTATCTAAATTTTTCAGTGGTTGCCCAACTTTGGTCCTCCAGGTGTTTGTTTTGGACTTTGGCTCCCCTAATTCCTGACTATTGGCCAAGTTGATGGAGGCTTCTGGGAGTTGAAGGCCAAAACAAATATCTGGTAGACCAAAGTTTGGGAACCCTAGAATGGACCGGACAACGTGGGTAAAGTGGGGGTAGTGGTGGTAACTATAGCTTTCTCATTTGTTCAAACAAAGGCCTGACACAAAAAGACAGGAATGAGGGGGGGATACATCAGGCTCTGAATATTGGGCAAGAACTGCGTTTATAGTATTGAAGCTGCCAGCATTTCAGAAGTATCCTGGAGACTTCTCCAAGCAGTCCTCCTTTGAGCTTCTCCTAGTGTGTATTGATCACAGGTGTGTATCTCTTAGCAACCCTTATCAAATTAGAACAGAACTTCGGCATTTCCGCTGAAGCTGTTTCTTTTACTTTTTGCAGAGCTCAGCTGGCCTTCTGGCCCAGTGAGTCTTAACCTTTTCTTTGGGGGGGTAAAAAAAAATGTCCCCAAATCACCTCAAACATGGTGGTTTGGATCTACTTGTCCCCCTATCATCCCCCCAAAAGTGCAACAATCAGAACTTCTGAGGTCGAGTCCTGGACCCCAAAGTGATATGATGTAACTTCTGGTCATGCTGGGAATAATGGTGTGGATCACAAGAGATTGTGAGGCAGGAAAACAGCTCCACCCCCTTCCCATTTGCCCACCCTGGTTTAAATAAAAAACTGACGCTATGGTATTTGTAACATGATAAAAAGAGAAAATACTATACAGAGCAATAGTGTAACCCTGCATTGTAACAAACGATGGTCCATGATTCTCATGGCAAACTGTACTAGTCAGGGTAGAGTATCAAAAAAATGCGCAGCATCACTGAATTTTCAAAAGCATGATTTCGCTTTATTGATTATATGAACAATAGATTCAGATTAGCTTTAATTTTTTTACTTCATAATGTCCATTACAATCACAGAAGTATTTCCCCCCTACATTTACCCACAGTGATTTACAGAAAGTTCTATTCAGAGATCTACCTTTTAACATGTTGATTAATTGCTTTCAATATCTTGACTGTACTTTCAAACATTTTTATCTGAAATTTTTGCAACTCAAAGTTGTGATGATGTAAGTAAAAACCAAAAAGGATTTTCAAGTCACAAAATACATTACAGTATATAAAACACAAACTGGTGTCTCTTCGTGAAGTCAGTGGTGACTGATGAATATTTGGGTGAAAAAGCCTTGCTGTTGTTATTTGCTGACAAGTCGACTTTGACTTCTTGGCAACCCTATGAATGAAAGACCTCCCATATCCCTGGTCATCCACCAGGCCATGACTTTTGACTTACAAAGCATTAGTAAATCTTTCTTTTTCACTACCACTACTACTATAGTTATTACGCATTAACCAGTTCACAGTAATAGGGGAAAACAGCAATGCCAATCACAAATTAAACATACAGGTTAATACAAACACTTTTAACATTAAAAATATATCCAGAGAAACTAGAGACTGGCATGGCTGGTGGGGATGTGAGACAGGGCCTTTTAGGTAGCTTCTCACAGACTTTGGAATTCCCTCCCTAGGGAGGTTTAAATATTTGAAGGGATGTCATACTGAGGATGGAGCAAGCTTGTTTTCTGCTGCTCCAGAGACTAGGACACGGAGCCATGGGTTCAAACTTCAGGAAACAAGATTCTACCTAAACATTAGGAAGAACTTCCTGTCAGTAAGAGCTGTTTGGAAGTGGAATGCACTGCCTCGTAGTGTGGTGGTGTCTCCTTCTTTGGAGGTTTTTAAACAGAGGCTGGATGGCCATTTGTCGAGAGTGCTCTGAGTATGTATTCCTGCATGGCAGGGGGTTGGACTGGATGGCCCTTGTGGTCTCTTCCAACTCTACGATTCTATGGAGGCCCAGATGACTCCCTTCTTGCTCTCCTTCTGTTGGCAATTGGAAACATTTGTGTACCACCAGGCTTTTAGAAACAATGGGAAGGGCTTTTAACCTTATGCTGTTTTATGGTAATTAATTTTAATGTTTTTAATGTTTAATAATTTAACATCATAAGTTTATTGCTTTTAAATAACTTCCATATTTGTAATTTTTGAACTCTTTATATAGTTTTTAATCTATACTGTTTTCATATATTGTAAGCTACCTTGGGTCACATTTTTGGAGGAAGGCAGGATATAAACGAATAAAAGAAATAATAATCTTGTTTAAGGAGCATCTAAAATTGTTAGAATTTATAGTAAGCTGTTGCTGACTTACAAAGCACTTGTAAATCTCTTTCCCCTCCCCCATTAATGGCTTATGAATAGCACCCCTAACTGCAGCAATTCATTGAAACTGTCTCCTTCATAACATGTGTGTACAACTGCTTTTAGTATATATATATATATATATCTTCAGTTACTTTGATTTAGGTGGATTTATTTTGTTTTGATATTCTGTTGATAAATTAATAACATTTCAGTTAATTTCTTGATGTTTTCCATCTGTTGTTTATTTGCTTATGATTCACAGGCTATGCTGACCAAGTAATTCTGGACGCTGGGAGTCCAAAATCTTTTCCCAACACCCAGAAATCTCTCTGTGCCTGACCCCAGGCAATGGCTCTGCTGGAAACTGGGATCAGGAACTGTCTGGGAACCCTACTTTGCTCAAATAGTCCAGAGTGGAGGGCAGGTCTCTTGTTATAAGTAGCATGGAATAGGCCTCCCAAGACAGATTCAGTGGAACAGGCAACCCTGGGGGACCTTGACGCTCATGTTCTTGGACAAGTGGTAGTCCAAAGGAACTTGGCCCTGGCCTCCTAGAGAGAGTAGAAGTTGGCCTCTGGTGTCCAGCAGTCAGCCAGAGCCGTGGATAGAGGTGCAGGTTCTTTCCTTAAGCATACCTGATTAGGGAGCCCTGGTGGAGCAGTGGTTAAATGCCAGTACTGCAAGCCACCACGTCGCAAGTTCGATTCCAGCCCGCTCCAAGGTTCACTCAGCCTTCCATCCTTTCGCAGGTCAGTAAATTGAGTACCCAGCTTGTGGGGGGGGGGCAATTAGCTAACACACATTGGAAACTGTTTAATGCAGTGTAGATGTGTAAATAGCTATTGCTCTGATAGCCTTGTGGCTGAAGAGCGGGGTATAAATAAATAAATAAATAAATAAATAAATAAATGACAGGTGAATGGAATGAAGGGTAAGAACAATAGGGTAAGAACTGAACCTGGGATGTAGAGACAGGAGGAACTGAAGGTCCTAAATCTGTGTGGCCAGAAGCCCAGTGGATTAGTCTACCTATACGCATGGGGGTAGTAATGGAAAACCTTCCAAGGCTCCATGTCCCTGCCAAAGCTGAATTCTGGGCCACCATCAGTCTGGTAGTCTGATCTCCCCCTCTCTGTCATCTGGACTTTGGCACAGTCACTCCCCACTTTGGCTTTCTGTAATTGTGCCCACCTTCCTCATGCTCACTACTCAACCTACTGCTTCCTACAGCATTCCTCAGACTGCTGTTTTCCAAGATGTTCCTACTGAAGGGACCTCTCCCTCAAGGAGGAAAGGAAGGACAGCAAGCTCTGAAATCCTTCACATTGGCAATCACTTCACCAGATAGAGGTCCTGAGGAAAGGAAGTGGCACGTCTGCTTATGGGTCTGGTTGGTTGCCTCTGGAAAACTTCCAGTCAGTTTCTTCAGGAGGCCAGGAAAAAGACCTTTTGGGCTACTGTTTGGCTAAGAGCGTCCCCTTCAAGGCTCCTCCAGGATGCCAACTCCATTAAGTCTGTCTGGGTAGCCTGTTCTATGTAGACCCAGACTAGGAGACCTGCTGTCCACCAAAGCTCCCATAGGGAGCATTTCAGCAGGGCTAGGTGGGGTAGGAGGTCAGTTGCTTCTTGGGACAATCCCTGGTCGCTGAATTATTGCCCTAGCATTAGGCCTGCAACTTTTTAGCCTTGAGTGTTATACAATATAGAATTGTTACAATATGATATCACAGGTGTCAGAAAAGGCCAAGTCCCTGCTTCCTTCACAGAAATGACAGCTCTGAAAAGGGTGCTTTTGGAACGGGAAAAGAGTGGAAATGGGAATCCATAAACCTTTGGCAATCACAATATCCAAGTGTTACTTTTTTGGACAACAACTCTGAAAAATGTCTTAAGTCAGCATGAGAACTGGCTATGCTAATTTTTTGGGGGGGGGTCTGAAACTTAAAAATGGAACTTTCCCAAGCTCTGTTTGTAGCCCATCACATAAATTACAAGCCTGATCAAAGAATGCAAGGACCAAAGGATAACTTGGTAAATACTTTACCAAGTTATCCTTTGGTCCTTGCATTCTTTGATTATTCTCCCTTTCATCTCCCAGGGAGGGTCATACCCACATAAGAGATGCAAGGAACCCCCCTTTATAGACAGAAGACCCAAAGAAAAATGGCCTCAGGGACTGACTAGGCAAGTGGCATTTATTGGAGCAAAAGTGTCTTGGAGCCCCAATTCAGATTCCCTTGGAACCAAGGCACAGGAAGGGGCTCCTGCTAGTTCCTTGTTGGAACTACACTGTCAAGGGAATCTTGTCCTCAGGCATGAAAGCTTCTTCACATTGAAAACCCCGAGCCATCTATTTCATCAGCAAGACAGATCTCAGTCATGCCACATAGTGATTTTGCTCATGGTTCTGCTGTAGCCAATTTGAAACTGGGGGTCCATTCACATCACACAATTATAGTGCTATTATTCCACCTTAACTAGCATGGTTCCATTTTAGGGATTCCCGAGTTCTGTAATTTGGTGAGACACTAGAGCATTCTGTCTGAAAATTCCAAATATCTCTTGCCTAATCTGCCAATATAAAGATTCCATAGGATGAAACCATAGCAGTTAAAAGTGGAAATAATAGCACTATAATTCAGTGTTCTGGATGGGCCTCTGATGGCCTGGTACCTGCAGAGGAGAATCATTGACAGAGAGAGACAAATGGATGGAGAGATAATTATTAAACTATTTACTGGTCAATTTTTCAATGTGCAATCTTTCCTTGGTCCTTTCAGCTTATCCTGCAGTAATTGTTCACACACACCCCACTTACCCTTCTCCAGCCTGATTTGTCTCATTCTATTGTTTTTTTTAAATCCTTGCTGAAAACAGCCCACATACAAAACTTCTGGTTTAATACCTAGTTAGAAAAAGACCTCATCTGGGCCTAAGATAGCCAGGGAAGTGGGAATGTGGTGAAATTGCTCCTACTAAAGGGCATGGGGGGAGTTTTAAGGGAAAGCTTGATTTTTTTTTCTTATTTTGACTTGGGAGGGGCTGCCTCAGAGACAAGAAGATCTATATTCCAATAAAGACACATGGCTTACTTGCTTTTTAAGGCTCCCTCCAGGTATGTAAGAGAACCAGCATGGTGTAGTGGTCTGAGTGATAAACTAGGACTCTGGGAGACCAGGGTTTGAATCCTTGCTCAACCATGGAAACCTTGGGCAAGTCACACTCTCTCAGCTTCAGAGGAAGTCCATGGCAAACCCATTCTGAACTAATCTTGCCAAGAAAATCCCATGATAGGTTTGCCTTAGGGTTGCTATAAGTTGGCAATGACTTGAAGGCACACAACATGTTGTATGTAGCAGCTCCATGAAATCTTAGAAATCTAGACTTGGAAGGGATCCCAAGGGCCATCTAGCCCAACCTCCTGCCAGGCAGGAATAAATAAGTAAAGCATCTCTGAGAGGTGGCCATCCAACCTCTGTTTTAAAAGCCTGCAATGAAGGACAGTCTGCCGCCTTCCAAGGCAGTCTATTCTACTATCAAACAGCTCTTACCATCAGCCTGTTCTTCTTAACGTTTAGTCAGAATCTCCTTTCTTGCCATTTGAATTTGCTAATTTTGCTAGTAGCAGCATTTCCATTGCAGTTATAGTGCCCAAGAAATTATCATAACCCATCACATAATACATACAGAGCAGTCACTTTAAGACAATGATAAAAAGTCACTTTAAGACACTGTGGTAGTTCTTGATTATGAAGATGATAAAATAACAACAACGTAATGTTTTCACAGTGGGATAGGTGCTTTACTTCACCACCTGTTCTACTGCTCACATGAAGATGAACTGCAAAACTTAACATGCATTGTGAAGTCGAAGGCTTTCACAGCCAGCATCCATAGATTTTCCTTGGGTTTTTTCCGGGCTTTGCATTGCTAAGGAGAAAGATCAATACAATGAAAACCACATATTATATGCAGGACAAATAATGGGAAGCTCATGGAAAATATTAACTAAGAGTTTATAGTTAGCTATCTTTTTTCTTTTGGAAACAGCTGATTCATATGATTCTGCGGAATCCAGTTTCACTAATTTCACACAGGAAGAACAAGCCACCAGATCGTCCTAGAGAATCCTGTGTTCTCTTACCACCAGGGCAAGTGCAATACAGGCAGCCATCTGTTTGGTACAATTCAGAAACAAAGACTGTGATGTTAAAGACTTTTGTAAAAAAAAAAAAGTATTGATTAGAGAAATTAAGACAAATATGGTTATGTATGTGATCTTTAATACATGTAATAAGGTAAGTGATCTGTTGGGAGGGGTAAAAAGTACTGAATTTTGGGGGTGACTGGCTGAATGAAAGAATGCAAAAAAAAAAAGGCTGGTGTGTGTGTAGGACAGACAGTGAGAGATACGGGTCTGTCAGTTAGGAATCTAAGAGAGAAATATGTGAGTTAGAGCTAGCTGATTAGGGTCAATCATCTAGTGCCATCTAGTGGTTCCTCTTCATCTTGGAAAGATGTGACAGAACCACAGGGTTCTGTCCTGGGCCCAGTGTTATTCAACATCTTTATCAATGACTTGGATGACAGAATTAGGGGCATACTTATCAAATTTGTAAATGATACCAAATTAGGAGGAGTAGCTAATACCCTAGAGGACAGGATCAAAATTCAAAATGACCTGAATAGTCTAGTAAGCTGGGCCAAAGCTAACAAAATGAAATTCAATATGGAGAAATGTAAGGACCTGCACTTAGGGTGGAAAAACAAAATGCGTAGATATAGGATGGGGGAGACATGGCTACGTGCGAAAGGGATCTAGGAGTCCTAGTAGACCACAAGTTGAACATGAGTCAACAGTGTGATGCGGCAGCTAAAAAGGCCAATGTGATTTTGGGCTGCATCAATAGAAGTATAGTGTCTAGATCAAGGGAAGTCATAGTGCCACTCTATTCTGCCTTGGTCAGGCCTCACCTAGAATACTGTGTCCAGTTCTGGGCACCACAATTCAAAAAGGATATTGACAAATTGGAGCGTGTCCAGAGGAGGGCAACTAAAATGGTGAAAGGTCTGGAAACCATGTCTTATGAGGAAAGACTTAGGGAGCTGCGTATGTTTAGCCTGGAAAAAGACGGTTAAGGGGCAATATGATATCCCTCTTTAAGTATTTGAAGGGGTGTCACATTCAGGATGGATCAAGCTTGTTTTCTGCTGCTCCAGAGACTAGAACACGGAGCAATGGATACAAGCTCCAGGAACAGAGATTCCACCTCAACATCCGCCTATTGACATCATTAGACAGCTTTAAAAAGGCTGTCAAGACGGTTCTCTTCGGGCAGGCTTTTCCGGCTTTTCCGGAATAGCTAACCCCGGCCTCAGGAACCCCCTCGGGAGGTTGCTTTTGGATCTCCTAACAGATGCTGCCTGCTTAAAAGGATATTTAACACATTGCATTACATATTGATTTTAACTTGTATTGATTTTAACTTGCATTAATTTAATAATGTTTTAAGGGGAGGGAGGGATTTTGGGTTGTTTTATACTGTCTACCATTTTATCATTGTAAGCCGCCCCGATTGCTTGCAGAGGGGCGGGATATAAATAAATTTTATTATTATTATTATTTATTAACATTAGGAGGAACTTTCTGACAGTAAGAGCTGTTCAGCAGTGGAACACACTTCCTTGGAGCATGGTGGCGTTTCCTTCCTTGGAGGTCTTTAAACAGAGGCTGGATGGCCATCTGTCAGGGATGCTTTGATCGTGATTTCCTGCGAGGCAGGGAGTTGGACTGGATGGCCCTCATGGTCTCTTCCAACTCTACAATTCTATGATTCTAGTGTTCAATCTTGCCTTTGCAAGCTTTTTGACCATGCCCTTGTCTCTAACCCATCAAATAAGCAGGGGATTCCTGTACAGTATTTCAGTTTAATAACTTTTACTATAATAGTACTATTGGTTGAGTTCAGATACATAGTCCCTGTGGGGGCAGCAGTAGTTCAAGGGTGGTGGTGTCCAGTGGCGATTATAAGAAAAGTCTTATATAGGAATCAGGAGGGCATCTAGAAAATCCCCACATTTAGTGCCATAGCAGTGGGACATGTGGACATCCAGACATTTGGTGGCAGTGGTAGGACAGGTAGATGGCCTCCACATGGCCATCGAACTTCTGCTAAGACATTCAGGACATATCACCACCTCATGAGGTAGCTTGTTCTACTGCTGAACAGTTCTTACTGTCAGCCACTTCTTCCTAAATCTTTCTTTGAACTCTCCTTTCTTGTCATTTGAATCCACCAATTCAGCTTCAGTCCTCTAGAATAGCATAAAACAAGCTTCCTTCTTAAAAACAGATCACAAAAGTTCTAAACTGGAGAGCTGAAAAACTGTAACAGTTAGGGTTTCCCCACTCTCCATTGGGGAGGGGCAGGAGCATGGGTGACAGGCAGCTTGAACATTGCTCAACTAATGCAAAGATGATTTGGGACAGCTTCCAAGATGATTAGGGACATGACAGTGGGTTTGAGTGTTTAGGACAGGAGTTAACTTCTATGTGTGAATGTTTTTATGAGGAAAGACTGAAACACTCCCCATAATTTTGTACTCTGATTTTTAAATAATTTCCCCATTCTTATGAATTCTTTGATGTCATCTAAGCTGTCAGTTCTTATTGAAACTTTTTCAAAACTCCAGACATTTCACTCTTTCTCCCCTGTGTGAGTTGTATGATGATGAGAGAGGCTTATTTTCCGACTGAAGCTCTTTCCACATTCCAAGCATTTAAATGGTTTCTCTCCAGTGTGAGTTACTTGGTGGCAAGTGAGGTGTGTCTTCCTACTGAAATATCTTCCACAATCCAAGCATCTAAATGGTTTCTCCTCTTGGTGTATTGCTTGATGACGAGTAAGGTCTGACTTCCAAAGGAAACTCTTTATACACAACAAGCATTTAAATGGTTTCTCTCCTGTGTGTATTGTCTGATGCCGAGTGAGGGTTATTTTCCAACGGAAACATTTCCCACACTTCGGGCATTTAAAAGGTTTCTCCTGTGTATGTGTTCCCTGATGAAAAGTGAGGCTTCGCTTCTGACTGAAACTTTTTCCACATTCCAAACATTTAAACGGGTTCTCGCCTGTGTGAGTCACTTGATGACAAGTGAGGTGTGTTCTCCTACGGAATTTTCTTCCACACTCCAAGCATTCAAAAGGTCTTTCCCCTGTATGGGTTGCATGATGACGAGTAAGGTGCGATCTCCAAGTGAAGCTCTTCTTACATTCCAAGCATTTAAACGGTTTCTCCCCTCTGTGCACTGCCTTATGACCAATGAGAGTTCGTTTCCAAATGAAACTTTTTCCACACTCCAAACATTTAAATGGTTTCTCTCCTGTGTGAACTGCTTGATGATGAGTGAAACTATTTTTCTGACTGAAACCTTTTCCACACTCCAGGCACTTAAATTGTTTCTCTCCTGTGTGCATTGCTTGATGACGAGTGAGACTTTTCCCCCGAGTGAAACTTTTCCCACACTCCAAGCATTTAAATGGTTTCTCCCCTGTGTGAGTTACTTGATGACGAGTAAGGTGTGACCTCCAAATGAAGCTCTTTCCACACTCCAAGCATTTAAATGGTTTCTCCCCTCTGTGTGTTGCTTGATGACTACTGAGGGTTATTTTACCACTAAAACTTTTTCCACACTCCAGGCATTTAAATGGCTTCTCCCCTGTGTGCGTCGCTTGATGGTAACTGAGGCCTGCCTTACAAGTGAAACTCTTTCCACACTCCAGACATTTAAATGGTTTCTCCCCTGTATGAATTCTTTGATGGCAAATAAGGTCTGTCTTCCATCTGAAGCTCTTTCCACACCATGAGCATTTAAATGGCTTCTCCTCTGTGTGTATTGCTTGGTGACGAATGAGGTGGGTTTTCCGACTGAAGCTCTTTCCACACTCCAAGCATTTAAATGCTTTCTCTCCTGTGTGAGTTGTTTGATGATAGGCAAGGGCTATTTTCCCACTAAAACTTTTTCCACACTCCAGGCATTTAAATGGTTTCTCCACTGTGTGAGTTGACTGGTGATAAATGAGGCTTGTCTTCCAGCTGAAGCTTTTCCCACACTCCAAGCATGTAAATGGCTTCTCCCCTTTATGAATTCTTTGATGATAAGTGAGGCTTCTTTTCTGACTGAAATGTTTTCCACACTCCATGCATTTATACAGCTTCTCCCCTGTATGAATTCTTTGGTGTGACAGAAGGACTGAGCTTTGGGTGAAGCTCTTTCCACACTCCAAGCATTTAAATGGTTTCTCACCTGTGTGCATTGCCTGATGATAAGTGAGGCCTGCCTTCCAAGTGAAACCCTTTCCACATTCTGAGCATTTGAATGGCTTCTCACCCCTGTGTGTTGCTTGATGGTGAGTGAAGCTTCTCTTCTGCTTGAACCCTTTTCCACACTCCAAGCACTTAAATGGTTTCTCCCCTATGTGTGTCCTTTGATGTGATATCAACTGTGACCGCCACAGGAAGCTCTTTTCACAGTTCAAGCACTTAAATGGTTTCTCTCTTGTGTGAGTTCTTTCATGTGAAAGCAGATTGGAGGTCTTCCCAAACTCACCACCTTCAGAAGACTTCTCCCCTGTGTGAATTCTCCTATGAAAATTAAGGCTTGCTTTACACTTAAAGCTCCTCCCACATGCAGGACAAAGGCATATACTCCCTTCCTTTCCTTTCTCTGTTATTTCTTGGACAAAGGTTGCACCAAGGTCACCATTCTGAAAAGCAGGCTGAAGCAAGGGCATCCTTCTCTTGCCTTCCATGTCAGTGTTTGTCTCCTGTCCATTCATCTGTGTCCATTTAGCTCTTTGAATCAAAGTCTTCCATGGTTCTCCTTCATTCTCACTCTCTTGTCTGTCTCCACCTTCAAAGGAGAGAAACAAATGGTCAGAGCATAAAGGGACAAAACTAACATCAGAGAGGTAACTAAATGTGTTAGTTGACATCTTTTTGCTTCCATCTGAAGAGGCCACTGGAGAGAGAAAGAGAAAGACAGAAATGGGAGCCCGGAGCTGCTCCAATGGCTTTCTTAAGTGACCAGCTCCACTAAGCATTTCATAGAATCATAGAATTAGAAGAGACCGCAAGGGCCATCCAGTCCAACCCCCTGCAATGTAGGAATACACAAAGCACACCCAACACATGACCATCCAGCCTCCGTTTAAAACCCCCCCAAAGAAGAAGACTGCACCACACATTAGGAAGAACTTCCCAACAGTAAGAGTTCTTTGACAGTGGAATGTGATGCCTCGGAGTATGGTGGAGTCTCCTTCTATGGAGGTTTTTAAACAGAGGCTGGATGGCCATCTGTCAGGAATGCTTTGATTGTGTATTCCTGCATAGCAGAGGATTGGGCTGGATGGCCCTCATGGTTTCTTCCAACTATATGATTCTATGGCTTAGCTCACATGTAGCTAGTTGAAGCAAGGAAACTAAATATATCTGTTTACTTCTTTTGCCTTTTGCCTTGCCTTTCAACAATTCAATCTTTCATTTTTCATCATGGTTTGATGGAACCAGAGCAGCAGATGGAGGAGGCAAATCAGGCCCTCTACCAGGACCCCTAACACTCCTCCCAGTGGTGCATGCTTTATAGCACATCAGGACCTCATAGCATTCACTGTAGCCTTGGACAAGTGCTGATACTGAAGGGCTTCATGGGAAGACAGACCAGAAGCCAGCCAAGCTACAAGATGCGGACTCAGTCTGCTTTACTAAAGCAAGACTGAGAAAGAACGCTCGGGTTATTTCCAGTGTTAGTCAACTGAATCACAAAAAAGAGAAGTCTCACCCAGCAAGGACACAGTTCCCAAATTCTCTTCCATCACTTCCCTGTGAAGGTCCCTTTGGCTTGGGTCCAGCAGAGCCCACTCTTCCTCTGTGAAAAACACAGCCACTTCCTCAAAGGTCACCTGAAGAAAGACATGTTATCCATGAGCAGAAAATGCCAACCCTAATCAGGGAAGAAAAACAAATGAACAGTGTAGTTTGGTGCTGCAAAAATATATAAAAATTTCACACAACAGCATTCACAGAATGCTACATGTGACAGAAAGAAGGGAAAAGAGTGAAATTCTGAGGAGAGCAGGGAGAGAGGTGCAAAGGAAATGGGAACACAGCCTGCCCCATTATTGATCCACCATAAATATTGCCCCTACCTGATCCTGTCTTGCAGGTGCTGTTCTGACTCCATCGTGATGAAGAGAGGTGCCTATACACATTGGCCTATTTCTCATTTCACCTCCTATGGGAACAGAAAAGGCAAAAGGCAGGGGTATTTAGAATCATAGGGTTGGAAGAGATCACAAGGGCCATCTAGTACACCCCCCTGCCATGCAGGAATATACAATCAAAGCATTCCCAACAGATGGCCATCCAGCCTCTGTTTAAAGGGAGCCCTGGTGGCGCAGTGGTTAAATGCCAGTACTGCAAGCCACCACGTTGCAAGTTCGATTCCAGCGGGCTCCAAGGTTCACTCAGCCTTCCATCCTTTCGTAGGTCGGTAAATTGAGTACCCAGCTTGTGGGGGGCAATTAGCTAATACACATTGGAAACTGTTTAATGCAGTGTAGATGTGTAAATAGCTATTGCTTAAAACAATTTGCAAGCCGCTCTGATAGCCTTGTGGCTGAAGAGCAGGGTATAAATAAATAAATAAAATAAAAATTAAAAAAAATAAAAACCTCCAAAGGAGGAGACTCTACTACACTCCCAGGCAGCACATTCCCTGCTGAACAGCAATTACTGCCATGAAGTTTACCTCTCTCTCTTTCTCTTTCTGATTCAATATAACCATATTTTACCGCAATAGGATACATAAACAAAATTGGAAGGTAACAGCAGAGTCAAAGGAACCTGCTAAGTGACAGTCGGCCCTCTGTATCCATGGGTTCTGCATGCATGGATTCAACCAACCACGGCTCAAAAATATTCAGGGGGCGGGGGGAGATTCCAAAAAGCAAACCTTGCTGTCCATAATTTTATATGAGGGATGCCATTTTACTACACCATTGTATATAATGGGACTTGAGCATCCACAGATTTTGGTAGCCACCGTGTGTGTGTGTCCTGGAACCAAAACCCAACTAATACTGAGGGACCACTGTATGTTTTTAACTATATCGTAATCATTTTAGCTTGTAGGCAGTCTTAGCACTAGATGGAGAAAATTAAAAGTCCATTGAGGACTGAAGATGCTCCAAGGGAAAAGAATGTTCCAAGGGAAAAGAGTCTTCTGGGTGTGTGTGTGTAACAGCTGGTGGTAAGGGGGAGAAAAAAAGGGGGAAGTAAACCGAGTGGCTGGAACCTTCCACAGATCCACTCCACATGGCCTCACTTTGTTACAGGTGCTAGTAGGCTTCTTATATTTATACCAATATGTAATCAGAACTAACACAAGGGAATAATAGCATTAAAGAGAATCATTTGTGTGTGTCAGTGTACAGTTGTCCCTCCACATTTGAGGTTTTGACTTTCGCGGTTCCGTTTATTAGCAGAATTTCCTGCCCCCCCCCTCCCGGGAATGCACAGCTTTCATTGGCCTTTGTTCCCTGGGGGAGGGTGGGGGGGCACCCCAGGAAGGCCCACACCATCTGCCGCTGTCCCCCCATGGGGGGCTTAAACTGAAGCCGCTTGCTTAGAAGGCAAGGCATGAGAGCAAACCCCTGCTGCGTTCCCCACAAAGACAAGCCTCCAAGTGCTCAGCAGTGGCGGTGCGTGGGTCAGCAGCAGGGATGGGGGCGCAAAAGGGAAGGGGTGGAGAGATTCTGCCTGTCCACCCCCTTTCTCCCTCACTCAAGCCCCGATGGGCGTCACAGCATATCGGGCCTTGAACAAAGGAGAATTGGGGAGTAGAGGCTCTGCCTGTCCACCCCCTTTCCCCCTCGCTTAAGACCTGATGGGCCCGGCAGTGGATTGGGCCTTGAGCAAAGGGGAAATGGAAATCCGATGGGCCCCACAGTGGACTGGGCCTTGAGAGAAGGGGAAATGGGGAGGAGAGGCTCTGCCTGACTGTCCCCTTTCCCCCTCGCTCAAGACCCAATGGGCGCCACAGTAGATCGGGCCTTGAGTGAAGGGGAAATGGGGAGGAGAGGCTCTGCTTGTCTGTCCCCTTTCCCCCTCACTTAAGACCTGATGGGCGCTGCAGCAGACCAGGCCTTGAGTGAAGAGGAAACAGGGAGGAGAGGCTCTGCCTGACTGTCCCCTTTCCCCCTCGCTCAAGACCCAATGGGCGCCACAGTAGATCGGGCCTTGAGTGAAGGGGAAATGAGGAGGAGAGGCTCTGTCTGTCTGTCCCCTTTCCCCCTTGCTCAAGACCTGATGGGCACTGCAGCGGATCAGGCCTTGAGCGAAACGGAAATGGCGAGGAGAGGCTCTGCCTGTCCATCCTCCTCCTCTTCCCTCATGGTGGCAGTGACGGGGCGAGTGATGGTGATGGTGGCAGCAGAGGCCTTGGAAGCCTAGGCGGGCCGGGTTGCAGTGGCAGCCTGGGCCACGAGCCTCTCTCCCTCCCTTCCTCCACGTTCCATCCACACACCCCCAACCAATCTTTACATAAGTTTTTATTCACTTTTTTTTACATTCGCGGGGGCTTGAGCCCCTAATCGCCATGAATGTAAAGTGAGTACTATATTAAAGAGGTGGTGGGGAGGAACAGATTTTTTGGCTCTGGCAGATAATTACAGTTGGACCCCTGTATCTGTGGAACCAATATCCACAGTTTCAGCTACCAGCGGCTGAAAAAATAAGGACACATACCATAGTCGTGCTGAAATATGCCGAGAGGTATCCTCTCTAGGCATCTTCTAGATCCTCCAACACAATTCTATGGTATGTTTGTACTGGAAGTCCTTTATTTTAATAGGGTTCGCTGTTATCCACAGTTTTTGGTATCCACAGTAGATCCAGGAATTGAACCCAAGTGGATATGGGGGTCTGACTGTATATAGTTCAGGTTTCCAAACTCTCCCTGACAGGACTGGAGGGTGAACCAGGATACAAACCCGTACAAGCCGCCCTTCCATTGATCTTTTTTTCTTTATAAACTTGTGATTTCAAAGTGCTGATGAGGATACAAAGGGCCCTTTTGCTCTTACCCAGTGAGATGGACACACTGTCCCCATCCTGCACAGTCCTCTTGGCCTCCACCTCAGCCGTCTCTTCCACAAACAAGTCCTGCACCAGAAGGAGCAGCAAGGATGGCAAAGAAAAAAGAGAAACAGAAAAGAATGGGACCAGAATGTCTGGGTGGACCATCCCCACTTTGGCTGATTTCCAAAAAGTGAGGGAAAGTTTTACATCACCACCATGACTGCTACTATCATTTATATCCCCATCTTTTTTTCAAGGAATGGTTCTCCAGACGGCTTACAGAAATTCAAACAAAAAGATAAAAACATACAAAAATTACAGATAAAAAGTAATAGAGCTCTCTATAGATATTAAAACAATTTGAACCATGTAGACCCAAAGTCAACAATAAAACAACAGAACAGCACGTTATTAAAATCCTTTTCAGTCAGTTTTCAGAATCAGACTAAAATCTGAATAAAGAAGTTTTCCTCTGCAAAGAGAAGAACAGTGAGGAAGGAACCAGTCAGTCCTCTTTAGGGAGTTCCAGAGCTTGGGAATCACCACCAAGAAGACCCTCCCCCATGTTCCCACAAAATGTGCCCAGGTGTGTGGTGGTACTTCAGAGCCTAGGCACGTTCATATGAGAGAATACAGTTCTTCAGATGGCCTCAACCAGAGCGATATAGTGCTTCATAGGACATAACCAGCATGCTGAATTATGTCTGAAATCAGACTGGTCACCAGTGGAGCTTTTTTTAAAAAAAAAACAGGTTCCTTTATTAATTAACAATAAAAATGACAAACAAAAAAACAGACAAAACCACACCAAGAAACCCAAACATTTTATTGAAGAAACAAAATATTATACACATAGAAAAGAAAAAAAGGACTTCCAACTTATATCTATTAAAAGTATATAACTCTGTATCTCAATATAATTTCCTCTAACTTAAGTAAAAATAATTTAAATAACCATAATCGTATCACCAAATTATTTTTATACTCTATAATCACTATAAATACCAAGTATAAATCAATTTATACCATTTAACAAATTATCAAATTAAACTTACCGTATATCAGTTTACATAACAAAATATTATAAGTACACATCTGCACAATCTTGATAAACAAATAACTCAATTTTCACTAAACAGCATTTGCTGTTTAGACAACAAATGCTGTTGTCTAAACAGCAAAAATACTCTTCATGGAATGTCAGGAGAACATGACCTCTCTTAATGGCATCCTGCATCATATCACCATATTTGGAAGGAGGAGGCTAAATATCCCATATACTCTGCAGGAAAAGCCTTTGCGGCCTTTCCCAGAGTTTTTAAACAACAGCGGGGGTGGAATGTGCATTCCTGCTAGTTGGGACAAGTGATTCGATTAGATTCTCTTTCCCATACGAGCAGAAGCTGAAAGCTGATTGGCTGGATGAGGGCAGGGGTGGGGCTTGCTAACAAGGCAAGCATCCTGAATTGCCTTTTTTTTCACCTTTGCAAGCCAGCACTAATGCAATAAAATGGGGGGGGGGTATTTGTTTTTTGCTTTTCTATTAAGGTGAAATATCATTCTTTCGCACCTTGGGAATAGTTTTTTTTTTTAAAATACTGTTCTGCGGCAGCAAATTGGTAAGTAAAAACACAAGTAATTCACTCGTGGCTGCCATCTTGATTTGCAGGCATGCCCGTTTGCACAGCAAATGCGGATAGCTTCACATGCCTGCCATCTACCTAAAAAAAAGAACACACACAAAAATTAAGATAAATTGCAGCTGCTGCAAGTTGCCTTTACTACGGAGCAATCTGCTTCTTTTGCCTCGTATAGACAAGTCCCTAGTGGAGCTTTGTAACAATTTGGGCCCTTCCTGTATCCAGCTCCAGTTTCTGTATATTCTTCAAGGCAGCCTCATGTAGCGTTACAGTAACTGAAATGGGATGTAACAAAGGCATGTGTCACCTTGGTGAGATCAGATACCTCCAGCAACAGGCATAGTTGGCTCACTAGTTTTAGCTGTGCATAACCATGCCTGGCCACCACAGAAACCTGAACATCCAGGCTCAGGCCTAAATCCAAGAATACAACCAGACAGTAAAACCTGTGTCTTCCCACACATCACAGGCTGAACTGTTATTTTGTATCTGCTTTTTGACCAACTAGGAGCCCTTCTTTTCTTGTCTGGATTAAACCAGACAATGTCCTTTCAAAATCCTTCTTTTGATGTGACCAGGGGAAAAAAATACTCTCACCTGCAGCACTTCCAGCTTCTTTTCTTCTGCTTGACTCAGAAGAAAACCCTCTGCCAAGGCCACTGCCTGGGAACTGGTCTCTGCTCCACATTCTCTCACCCAGCTCTCCATCTCCAGGGGAAGGACAGCCAGAAACTGCTCCAGGATCACCAAGTCCAAGATCTGAGCCTTGGTGTGTCTCTCTGGCTTCAGCCACTGACAACAGAGATTGTGGAGCTGGCTACAAACCTCCCGGGGTCTCAAAGCCTCCTGGTAGCCAAAATCCTTGAAGTGCTGCCCCTGCATGTCCAAACTGAACACATCCTTCCCCAAACTCTTTGCTGTGGTTATTCCCAAGAACTCAGCCAGAAGAGGATGAAGGGCTTTTCCTAATTCATGGACTGCTGAGCCTTCCTTTTCTGTTGTTTCTCTGTTCTCCCAGGCAGTCTCCAACATCGTCAAAGGACCACTTTCCTCTTTTGATAAATGCTGTCTCAGGCAATGACTGGCAAATTTACCGGAAACACAGAAGCCTACAAGGAAAACAGGATATTGCTGTAAGCTACTTTCAATACCAAAATCAGAAAAGGGTGGGACATAAATAAAAATATTAAGAACAGCTACTACTACACCAACAGCAATAATAATAATAATAATCTATTATTGAACTATTCTGGAGACCCTCTTAAGTTAAAGAGAGAAAGGGCAGAAGAGAACGTGAACGGTACCTTTAAGACTAACTTAAAGGCACTACTAAATTCCTTCCACCCCAGAACCCTTTTTCCTTATTATATTAGTCCAAACTAGCACAGCTATTTATTGAGGTAAGGAAATGTTTTACAATCTGATTCAAACTGGAAAGTGGCTCCTTTCTCTACAGAGAAGACAATTACCTCAAATTCAGAGAGAAATTAAATAGTGGGTGGGAAGTGATTTTCTTTCCTTCTTGGTCACTAACCAAGAACATCAAGCAAAGCAGCATCCTTACACTTGCTCTGCCCCTAAGAATTCACTGCCTTCTCTCTTTGCCTTTCTCCCACCCATCCCAATCCTTGTGTTTTTGGAACATCTCTCCAAGTATATGTCTGTAGGCAGAAATGGTGTTGCTTTTTAATCCTTCTGCAAAGCCTACAAGACATTTTGCTAACTGAAGCAAAGAACAAAGCAGCACCCCCTTACGCCTTGGATAAACTGTAGTGTACACTGTTGTGTCCTCCGTCGAAGGGAGGCACAGCAGAGACGCTGCCACTGCTGTCTGCCAGCATCTGGTGCCCAAAGCAAGTGCTGCACTTGGCCTAAGGGTAGCACTTTTCCTACAGGAGTTTAAAACCTCACTGTAGTTTGCACTATCCCTCAATCTGAAGTAGATTCTGCTGAGAGGCAACAGGGTTCAGCAGTTAGAGCATTGGACTGGAGTAATCCATGCGCAAATCCCCACCCTAAACACACCTGCAAAGCATCACCTTTCATCCCAGCCCAGTGGTTTTTAACCTTTTCTTTACCAGGGACCCCCTTTAAATATCTTTTGTTGCCATGGACCCCCAAGACTTAGCTCAAGATTTAAAACAACAACAACAACACAATACAATTATACCATCCATTAAACCTTCCCTCAAAGGCACTGGAGGGGGAGGGAAGACTTCTTTCTGTAAGTTTGTGGTTGGAGTGGATTGAATAGCAATGCACAGGCCAAGTCAGCCAGCCAGCCAGCCTTTGCCTTGCCTCCTGTCATGTGGCCACTCTACTGCAGTGAGGAGGTGGGACAAGTAACTTTCAAGCTTTTGTGGATCCCTTGTGAGGACACTGCAGACCCCTGGAGGTCTGCAGACCCCAGGTTAAGAACCACTGCCCTAGCCTCCTTCACAAAGACATTTTGCCAGATGCCTTCCAACAAGAAAAATAGTATATTTAATATAAGCGGCAAATAAAGTGCTCCAGAGAATTTCCACATGGAGTGAAGTGGGGGGAGAGGTCTTGCTTGGTCTTCTCCTCCCAT
This sequence comes from Gambelia wislizenii, assembly GCA_030847615.1. Classification (NCBI taxonomy): domain Eukaryota; kingdom Metazoa; phylum Chordata; class Lepidosauria; order Squamata; family Crotaphytidae; genus Gambelia; species Gambelia wislizenii. The sequence goes on from JAUMIR010000002.1 coordinate 27,385,308, forward strand.
CATGGTCTCCTGAAACAGGGGGTTGCTCCCCGCCCCATCTGTTTAGGCTGAGGGTCTCTGCCACTGGTCAGGTAATCTGGATTCTGTCTGGGGTTCTAGAGGTTACACTCTGTACTTCATGGGTACATTCCCAGGCTTCAAAGTTGGCAACCAAATAAATCTGGCCATCACACTCCCTCCCACCAATCCCCTGGCTGGGTTTTCCAACTCCACCATCAACCTTCCACTTGCCTGCCTCCCCTCTTCCAGTTGCTCTCCTTTGTAGCCCTTGAATAGGCAGCAATGGAGTTGCTTTTTGATCTTTTGCACCCATTTGGCCCTTGAATAATGTGTGTAGTTCACACAGCTCTGTCCTCTATCAAAGAACAGCAAAGATGTGGCCACAGCTGTTTCCCAGCATCTGATGCCTTCATTTCACTTAAAGGATGGCACCATCCCTGCATGAGTTAAAAGCTCATTGTACTTGACATCCCTCCATATGAATTAGATCAGCAGAGAGACAAAGTAGTGAGATGGTAAGAGATGCTCAACCATGGGATATGCTCCCTTGGAGTGTGGTGGAATCTCCTTCTTTAGAGGTGTTTAAACAGAGGCTTGGATGGCCATCTGTTGGGAGTGCTTTGGTTGTGTATTTCTGCAGGGCAGGGATTGGACTAGATGGCCCTTGGGGTCTCTTCCAACTCTATGACTCTATTCTATACTGTTCTGTTCTATGGCAATGGTTCTTAACCTGTGGTCCGTGGACCCCCAGGGGGCAGCAATGTCCTCACAGGAGGTCCATGAAGGCTTGAAGGCTGCTTGGCCCACCTCCTCCCTGCAGCAGAGTGGCAGTGACAGGAGTCAAGGCAAAGGCTGGCTGGCTTGGCCTGCACATTGCCATTCAATCAGCTCCAGCCCCAAACCTGCTGGAAGAAGCAGGAGAAAATTCTTCCCTCCTCCTCCAGTGCCTCTGAGGGAAGGTTCAGTGGGTGGTGTAATTGTATTACTATTGTTATTGTTTTAAATCTTGAGCTAAATCTTGGTGGTCCACAGCAACAAAAGATATTTAAAGGGGTTCCTGGTAAAGAAAAGGTTAAGCGCCACTGGCCTATGGTGTATCTGTCAGAGCATCAGACTGCTGTGATCCCACCTCTCATCATCATCATCATCATCATGTATTATCAGGTATTATTGTTATTGTTTTAAATCTTGAGCTAAACCTTGGTGGTCTGCAGCAACAAAATATATTTAAAGGGGGTCCTGGTAAAGAAAATGTTAAGAGCCACTGGCCTATGGTATAGCTATCAGAGCATCAGGCTGTAGTGATTTCCCACCTCTCATTATCATCGAGAATTATTATCAGGTATTATTGTCATTGTTTTAAATCTTGAGCTAAATCTTTGGGGTCCGTGGATCCTAACCAACAGGGATGACCTGGTTAATGGGGTGCAAGTGGTGGGATCCTTAGGTGAGAGTGATCATGTTCTCCTGCAGTTTGTTATACAATGGAAAGGAGAAGCCAGGCACAGTCAGACACGCATTCTTGACTTTAGGATAGCTGATTTCAATAAACTCAGGGAAATACTGGGGGTGATCCCATGGTCAGGAATACTAAAAGAGAAGAGACCTCAAGACGGATGGGACTTTCTCAAAAGGGAGATACTGAAGGCACAATTTCAAACAGTACCATTGAGGAAGAAAAATGGGAGGTGTCTCAAGAAACCAGGATGGATGACTAAAGAACTTTCAATGGAGCTAAGTTTTAAACGGAACATGTATAGGAAACGGAAAAAGGGGGAAATCACCAAAGAAGAATTCAAACAGACAGCGAACACGTGTAGGAGTAAAGTCAGAAAAGCTAAAGCGCAGAATGAGCTCAGGCTTGCTAGGGAGGTTAAGAACAATAAAAAGGGTTTTTTGGGTATGTCCGCAGCAAAAGGAGGAAGAAGGAAATGATAGGGCCGCTACGTGGAGAAGAGGGCAAAATGCTAACAGGGGACAGAGAAAAGGAAGAATTACTCAACACCTTCTTTGCCTCAGTGTTTTCAGAAAAGGAAAAGGAGGACCAACCTGAGGAGAATGGAACAGAGGACACAATATGGGAAATCCAGCACAGAATAAGCAAAGAGGTAGTACAGGAATACCTTCTTAATCTAAATGAATTTAAATCTCCAGGACCAGATGAACTACATCCAAGAGTATTAAAAGAGCTGGCAAATATAATCTCAGAGCCATTGGCAATAATATTTGAGAACTCCTGGAGAACAGGAGAAGTCCCAGCAGACTGGAGGAGGGCAAACGTTGTTCCCATCTTCAAAAAGGGGAAAAAAGAGGATCCCAACAACTATCGTCCAGTTAGTCTGACATCAAAACCAGGGAAGATTCTAGAACAGATCATTAAACAGAGAGTCTGTGAACGTTTAGAAGGCAATGCCATAATCACAAAAAGTCAACATGGGTTTCAGAGAAACAAGTCATGCCAGACTAATCTGATCTCTTTTTTTGATAAAGTTACCAGCTTGGTAGATGAAGGGAATGCTGTGGACATTGCATACCTTGATTTCAGTAAGGCCTTTGACAAGGTTCCCCATGACATTCTTGCAAACAAGCTTGTAGAATGTGGGCTAGACAAGTTAACTGTTCAATGGATTTGTAATTGGTTGACCGGCCGAACCCAAAGGGTGCTCAGCAGTGGCTCCTCTTCGTCTTGGAAAGATGTGACTAGTGGGGTGCCACAGGGTTCTGTCCTGGGCCCAGTGCTATTCAACATCTTTATCAATGACTTAGATGAGGGAATTAGGGGCATGCTTATCAAATTTGCAGATGACACCAAATTGGGAGGAGTAGCTAATACCCTAGAGGACAGGATCAAAATTCAGAATGACCTGGATAGACTGGAGAGCTGGGCCAAAGCTAACAAAATGAAATTCAATACGGAGAAATGTAAAATACTGCATTTAGGGCGGAAAAATGAAATGCATAAATATAGGATGGGAGAGACCTGGCTGAATGAGACTACGTGCGAAAGGGATCTAGGAGTCCTAGTAGACCACAAGTTGAACATGAGCCAACAGTGTGATGCGGCAGCTAAAAAGGCCAATGCAATTTTGGGCTGTATCAATAGAAGTGTGGTGTCTAGATCAAGGGAAGTAATAGTGCCACTCTATTCTGCCTTGGTCAGACCTCACTTAGAATACTGTGTCCAGTTCTGGGCACCACAATTCAGAAAGGATATTGACAAATTGGAGCGTGTCCAGAGAAGGGCAACTAAAATGGTGAAAGGTCTGGAAACGATGCCTTATGAGGAGAGACTTAGGGAGCTGGGTATGTTTAGCCTGGAAAAAAGACGGTTTAGAGGCGATATGATAGCCCTGTTTAAGTATTTGAAGGGATGTCACGCTGAGGATGGAGCAGGCTTGTTTTCTGCTGCTCCAGAGACTGGAACACGGAGCAATGGGTGCAAGCTCCAGGAACAGAGATTCCACCTCAACATGAGGAGGAACTTTTTGACAGTAAGAGCTGTTCGGCAGTGGAACACACTCCCTCGGAGCGTGGTGGGGTCTCCTTCCTTGGAGGTCTTTAAACAGAGGCTGGATGGCCATCTGTCGGGGATGCTTTGATTGTGATTTCCTGCGTGGCAGGGGGTTGGACTGGATGGCCCTCGTGGTCTCTTCCAACTCTGCAATTCTATGATTCTATGATTCTATGAAAATATATTTAAAGGGAATCCCTGGTTAAAAAAAAAAAGGTTAAGAGCCACTGGCCTATGGTGTAGCTGTCAGAGCATGACTGCAGTGATCCCAAAACCTCTCTCCAAAACCTGCACAGCTTATGAAATGGGCATGGGCACCCCCTTTCATCCTAGCCTCCTCCGCAGGATTGTTGTGAGGACACTTTGCCAGCAAAAACAGGATCATTAACCCAAGCAGCAATTCAACAGCTGTAAAGACAATTTCCACATGGACTCGAGAAGAGGAGGGGGTGGAGAGAGGTCTTGTTTGGTCTCCTCCTCTTCCCATCTGGGTCTCCTTCCTTGCCTGCCTGCAATCCCTGGGTGGGTTTTCCTCTCCCCAGCTCCCCCCAGCTCCCCCAACTTGCCTGCCTCCCCTCTCCCAGTTGCCCTCCCCTTCCAGGTAGAGGGGGCTCACCTCTCTCCCCAGCCCCACAGAAAAGGGGGGCTGAGCAAAGCAAGGGAAGGCAGGCAGGAGGAGAAACTCCCAGCTCCTTCTCCAGGCTTGCTTCTCCTGGGACGCAGGCACCTGCAGCTCCCCCTGGCTGTCACTCTTGGCCTTGGGCCCGCCCCTTCCGGCCATGTGTGGGGGTAGGCATCTTCCTAGAGAGGCCCTGCAGGGCCTCCAGATTGGCACTCTAGGAAGTTGTTTCATTCCTGGAGTGGGGAGACTCTGAAGAAGGTGCTGAGAGATGCTTCTCCCCCCACCCTTGCTCCCCTTTCCAGCCCTCTTTCTTTGGGGTGCAAGAGAGAGAGAGAGGGAGGGAGGAACCTGGGTCTCTCATCCCCCCCAGCAGAGGGTCTGGTCAGTTTCTCCTTCTCAAAATGCAGGTTGGGGAAGGAAGGCAAGGGTTGCCAGAATGAAAACTGGAGGGGGGCTCCTGTCCCTTGAATGGAGAGGGGATTTCAGCAGGGGTTGCTCCTCACACAACCAGCCACACCTGCTGAAATCCCCAATTCTATACAGCTATTAAAAGGACAGGAGCCCTCTCCAGCTTTCACTCAGGCACTCCCTAAGGGGACTACAGCCAGTCATGGAGACAAGAGAATCTGTGCAGAGAGAGGGCTGAGAAAAGCAAGCAAGATCGCCCTCCCCTTCTTCATCTGAACATGTTCTTGTGATGAATGTTGCTGTCCTTGAACAAGCAGGGATCACCAGCATTGAGGCCATGATATTGAGGACGCAGCTGCGCTGGGCAGGGCACATTTCTAGGATGGAGAACCATCGCCTTCCAAAAACAGTACTCTACAGTGAACTTGTCACCACGGGTCAGCGTAAGAGGGGCGCTCCAAAAAAGCGATACAGGGACCCTGAAGCAACATCTCAGGCTTGGCCAAATTGATCACCAACAATGATCCGCCCTGGCCTCACATCAGGAGGCATGGAGATGCACTATCCACAGTGCTGCAGCCTTATTTGAGAACTCACACCGAACAAGTCTTGAAGAGAAATGACAACACAAAAAGAATCACAACCCGGAAACATCACCCAAGGAGACCTTCTGCCGTGCTTTCTGCAATCGGACTTGTCTATCTCGGATTGGCCTTTTTAGTCATCAGCGCACTTGCAGAAAACACGGGATGAGTCCTTCCTGAATCTTGGTTTGCGAAGAAAAGCCAGAGAGAGAGAGAGCCCCCCCCCCTTCAGATCATTTCTTATGTTTCCTCGAAGGCATTTGGCCAAGCACCTGACTCTACCTCCCTCCCCATTGTATTATTTCAATTATTTGCATCACTCCAGGCATTGTCTGATGCCCTTAACCCAGCCTTTCTCAACCTTTTTATCCTGGAGGAACCCTTGAAAAATTTTCAGGTCTCAGCAAACCCCTGTATAAACATTATTCTGTATACTGCTATTGCTTCCCCCCACCCCTGCACAATCACAATCTCTTGAGGAACCCCTAGCAACCTCTTGGGGAGCCCTAGGGTTCCGGGGAACCCTGGTTGAGAAACACTGCCCTAACCACTTCAACACATTGCCCTTCAGTGAATCATGGTGCTATTGAAGTGAGACGAGTTCTGAGGAGAGCATCACACTTAGACAATGATCCCCTAAGTGGGACCCAAAGTTGGAAGCCTCAGAGATGCTTTTCTCCTCTGTTGGAGGACAGAGCTGTGTAGAGGACACAACCTGTCCTGGGGCAAGGGAAGCCATATGATTCTCAGGCATCAAAGTGTCTTGGGACAGCAGCATAGGTACTGTAAAAAGATTAAAAAGCACAACAGTTATTTCCCCTAGAGCAGTGGCTCTTAACCTTTTCTTTACAAGGGACCCCCTTTAAATATCTTTTGTTACTGCAGACCCCCAAGACTTAACCCAAGATTTAAAACCATAATAGTAATAATAATAATACTTGATGATGATGATGATGATACAATTACACCACCTAAGAGGCACTGGAGGTGGAGGGAAGACTCTCTCCTGCTTCTTCCTGCAAGTTTGTGTCTGGAGCAGATTGAATGGCAATGTGCAAGCCAAGCCAGCCTTTGCCTTGGTTCCTGTCACGTGGCCACTCTATTGCAGGTAGGAGGTGAGCCAAACAGTCTTCAAGCCTTAACAGACCCCCTATGAGGACATTGCAGCCCCTGGGGGGGGGCAGGCCACAGGTTAAGAACCACTGCCATGTTGACTACATGCCAGTCAAGGGGAACAGTGGGAGGAATGTACCAGGAAAATCGGAGAGCGCGAAGTGAGTTTTGAGAGTGAGAGAGGAATGGGTCTCATGCTGTCTTGTACAGAAATTTGGGTCTGTGGAGGAGACGGGAAAGAAAACTTGCCTCACTCCCACCACCTACCCCTACTTTGTCTTTTGAGTTGTGGGCTAGAAAAGAACTTCCTAATTGTTGTGGTTTTTGTTTTCTTTATAAAGAAAGGAGCCAGGAGGTTCCAATTCTTAGGTTTCCTTCCTCCTCTCGGATGAAAATGCATCAATTACTTTCACTGTCACTAAATTTTATGCAGCTGCAGGTGCTGTTCAACAAGCCTGTGGTACAAGCTAGCACCCCTCTAAATTTGAGAGTGAAATTTGTATCATTCCTTCTCTTCTCTGTTCATTTTAATTAGCTGTGCTGTGTGCATTTTCTGTTATAGTGCTAGTCATAGACTGTAACCAAGATTGATTGATTGAAGGAGCCAATTTGCAGCCTGAATGTGATTCTGAAACATCTCTCAAGAACGGGAGAGTGTTCATAATACCTCCCTCACCAAACACCTTGCTTGTTTGCTTGATTTTAGTCAGGATTTTAGGGATTTTAGTCAGTATTGTTGTATTTTAACTGTTGTAAGCCACCCCAATTGTTTTTAACAGAGGGGCAGGGTAATAATAATAATAATAATAATAATAATAATAATTGCTTTTCCATCTCCTCTATCCCCAGTAATTTCCCCTGTCTTTTTGCCTTGCAGGAGAATCTGGCAAATGTGAAAAATCTTCCTCCTTTTGAAACCTACCTGTAAATATGGAAAGGCGAGACTCTGTTGGGCCTAAGTTAGGAAAAGGTCCTCCTCCTGTTCAGGCCAAGACTCATGGAGCATTCTGGGAAAGAAATGCACAGAAGAGCCTGGGGAAGCATATGCTCGATTTAGATGTACAGTGCCAGCGCTTCAGACAGTTCTGCTATGAGAAGGCTGAAGGGCCTAGAAGGGTTTGCAGCCAGCTCCACAATCTCTGCTGTAAATGGCTGAAGCCAGAAAGGCACACAAAGACTCAGATCCTGGACCTGGTGATCCTGGAGCAGTTCCTGACTGTCCTTCCCTCGGAAGTGGAGCGTTGGGTGAGGGAGTGTGGAGCAGAGACCAGTTCCCAGGCAATGGCTCTGGCAGAAGGTTTCCTTCTGAGTCGAGCAGAGGAAGAAAGGGAGAAAGTGCAGCAGGTGAGAAGGTTTCATCCCAGTAGTTTCAAAGGGCTGAGAATGCTTATTTTGAAACTCCTTACTGTATACCCAATTTTTTTCCTGAAAATCATACAGTGTGTGGATAGTCAACCCTGACCTTGTCCTGTTTCACTCTTGTCTTAATTCTTCCCTTTCTTAATGTGATCCTTCCTGTTTCTTCTGATGAAGGACTTGTTTGTAGAAGAGATGGCCAAGGCAAAGAAGTGGATCGTGCCAGACAGGGGCAGAATCTCCACCTCATTGGGTAGGGATGAAGGGGCCATTTTTTTTCTTGGCCCCTTCCTTTCAAGTATGCTGAAAATTTGTGGGCCGTGTGGGTTGCTGTTCTTCTATTATTATTATCATTATTATTATTATTACTACTACTAATACTACTTTGCTACCTGCCTCTCCCCTTGGATCAAGGCAGGGAACAAACAGATTAACACACAACACCTGATGCCAGTTAAAATACATGCCAGTTAAAAACACATAAACTCGTTAAAACACATAATATCAATTTAAAAGAACAAATAAAACTAATACATATGAAAACAATTTATAATTCATAATTTAAAAATAATCTGGAGAGGCCTGCCAGAAAAGACTGGTCTTTAATGCTTTTTAAAAATTCAAACAGCGTATTTAGTTGTTAAATCTACTCCGGCAGGTCATTCCAGAGTCTAGAGGCGGCTGAAGAAAAAGTCCTCTTGGTGACTGTTGCCAGCCTAGTCCTGGCTGACTGGAGTAAATGTCCCCCAGAGGACCTGTGTGTACTGGGTGGATTACATGGGACAATTTAACAGTTATATGAATCCAGCACTTTGAAACCGCATGTATATAAGGAAGGAAAGGTCAGTGGAAGGGCTGCTTTGGGGGATTGGTATCCTTATCACCCCAGACAACCCCCGAGTCCATCTGCAGCTTCTGCCCCCTTCCTGTGTGGAAAGAGCCTGAAACCTAGGGCTGGTCTATATAGGGAGGCGGAGATGGAGTACCTTGTAGTTATGGCATTTTGCAGCAGCAGTGACTTGTCTTAACAGTGGGATTGGCCTGAGAAGCCCCATAAGCCTCACATTCCAGATGGTGGCCGCAAGTGATTTACTTGCATTAGTTCTTCCCCACTGCCAAACTTTTTTTTTAAAATGTTGTCTAGGCACGCTGGAGTGATAAAGCAATTTTCCAAGTTACAAGGACAGCGAAAAACCCCACAAACACTCCATTTTATTGCCTTAGCAATCGTTTGTTAAAGCAAAAATTCAACATGGTGGCAGCGGCACTTGCCCTGGTAGCAAGCTCCAACCCCTGCTCTCATCCAGGCAATTATCTTTTTGCATCCACTTGTATGGAAAAAGCGATTCAAAGCTAATTACTTGTCCTAACAAGCAGGAATGCACACCCCCTCACTGTTTAAAAAAAATATGGGAAAAGCTGCGAAGGCTTTTCCAGCATTGTTTTTGCTGTTTTGGGCCACCAAACCTGCAACAACTCACAACAACCAGCTGGTCAAGGGCAACTTCAAAGCGCTAGCCCCGCTTTATCTCAGGGTTCAGCCGCCGCCTCTTCACCCTCTGTTCCTCCCACATCAACACCTATGGTTCCCTTAGTTCCACTTTTGAACCAGTGTTATCACGTTTAAGCAAATGTGTGGAGTGTGTATTTGGTTTTGTAGCTTGCCCTTTACTTTTATGCACTGGATAGGAATGGACAGAATCTGTGTTTTGTATTAACACAAGGATAACTTTATTAGAGAGAAATAGATGTAACATTTACTTAGGAGATCTTTACTTAGGAGATCTGGTATTCAGAACTTTTAGTGTACTGGCAGACTGTCAGGTTATAGTATCCACACTTGATCTCTCCCTCCTTGGCCAGGGCAATGGCAGTTGGGATAGAGGGAGGGCCATTCTGCTTCTGGGCCAGGGTAAGATGGAGTTTGGCCTGACTTGCCTTCTCTCCCTCCTTGTCCAGGGCAATGGCAGTTGGGATGGAGGGAGGGCCGTTCTGCTTCTGGGCCAAGGCAAGATTGAGTTGTGCCTGCCTTTCCTTCTCTCCCTCTGCAGCCAGGGCAATGGCAGTTGGGATGGAGGGAGGGCCATTTTGTTTCTGGGCTGAGGCAAGATGGAGCTCTGACTGTCTTTCCTACTCTCCCTCTGCAGCCAGGGCAATGGCAGTACCCACACTTGATGGCAAACTGTTACAGATTGTTTGCACTTCCTTCTGATATCTTCCCTATAACTCATTCACTCTTTATCCATTCACTATTCACACCCAGACTCTCAACCTCAACCATGTAGTGTCAGGATATTAGGACATGCAGTAAATTTATTCTGTAAAGAGCTGAGATGTAGCAAACAGTCTGCAGAGAGCTGCAGAGTGAGCTAGCAGCAGTTTGCAGAAGCCAGATGGGTAAATGCATCACTATTGATTAACTCACAGCCCTGGAGCAGAGCTGAGCTGGACTGAGAGCTAAGTAGTCTTGTTTTGGATTTCACTGTGTAAAGGTGTCCTGCTTAGGATCTCACAGTAGGAAGATGTTTTTCTTCTGAATGCTGTATATGTCTGTAAATATACTTCATTATGCCCAAGTAAAGAGAAGTTTATTTTAGACACAAGCCTGTGCCTGTGCCTTTATTCTTATACCTGAAGGAACAACACTCTGCTGTTTATTTTTTCTGCCTGGACCTGTTTAGGTACCCAGTGCACGCTATCACCTGACATGTAGCTTACACACACAGAGCCTTCTGCTCCAGCCTCCTGTCATCAACCCCTTCCGTTCTTAACTCAAGCTTAACTATCTCTCCCCCACTGTCATGCACACTTAAAATATCCAGGAGCCCCTCCCCTTTCTGCTTCCTGTCAGAGGACTGGCTTCTAGAACACACTTTTCCCATTTGCTCATCCAGCCATCCATCATACCCCTTCTTCTGAATACTGTGCATTAATGTGGGATCCCATTTAGACAGGAAGGATTCCCAGCAAATTCCATTAAGTTTATTTTCACCATTTAGACAATCCCCTAGACCAGTGATGGCGAACTTATGACACGTGTGTCAGCACTGACACGCGTAGCCATTTGAGCTGACACACAGCTGTAGGCCTCCTCCCCGCCGCCCGCAACCTCACCACCCTCCCTAAAGTGGCGATCGGTCGCCACTTTAGGGAGGGTGGGAGGGTGGAGGAAAGTGGCGGGTAGGGCTACGAAGCCCCGATCACCACTTTAGGGAGCCGGGGGGAGCCTCCCCCCACACCTGGCCACACACCCCCTGAGGCCTGCCGTGCTTCCTCGGAGCCGCCTCGGAAAGGCCGGGTAAGGCAGCGGGTGGGTGGGCGTCTGCCCAGCCTCTTCTTGGCCTTCCCGAGGGGGCTCCAGGGCTTTGAAACCCCGGAGCCGCCTCAGAAAGCCAGAGAAGGTAATGGGAGGGCGGGAGGGAGTCTGGCCGACCTCTCCCTGGGCTTCCCGAAGGGGCTCTGGGGATTGAGAGCCCCACATAGCCTCTTCGGGAAGATTGGGAGGGTGGAGGGAGTGCGGTGTAGAGGCTTTTCAACCACCCCCACCCTCCCAAAGCTGCAACAAGGCTTAGAAAGCTCAGTAGCGGCTTTGGGAAGGGCAGGGGGGGCTAAAAAGCGCCTTTCCCACCAACTAGAATGGAGAGTTGAGCGCCTGGCTTGCTCAGCAAGCACTCCATTTAAATCATCTCCTCTCCCTTCAGTGGGAGGGACAGAAGCTGATTTAAATGGGGTGATTGCTGAGCAAACCGCGAATAATCAAAACTGCGAGAGTGACACCTGCGAATGTGGAGGGGCAACTGTATACATTTATGTTATTTAAACAATAAATATCGTGAAATAATGTTTTTTCCTCAAAGTGACACACCACCCGAGTTATGCTCAGTTTTTTGGCAAAGTTTGACACACCAAGCTCAAAAGGTTGCCCATCACTGCCCTAGACAATATCCTCTACAGCCATAACCAGAAAAAACCTCCTTCTGCCCCATTAAGATACAGGCCTCTACCAAGGAGTCCTTAGTGACATTTGTGAAGGGAGAAGCTGGGCAGGCCTGGCTGAAGGCAGCCAATCCCAGCTCAGGGAATGCTGTGAAGGGGGTCCTGGGGGAAGAAATGCTACAAAGCTGAGGCTTGTCTCTGTTAGAGGGCAGAAAGGGAAAAGATCTCAAGGAGACAAGGTTTGGATTTGAGAGAAATAAGGAACAGACAGTATAGCAGCAGTCAGCCAGGGAGTTAGGAGAACTGACTGGAGGTTTAGGGAGCTGTGATTGATTGAGAGCTCAAGGGTTAATATATTAATGAAATGTGGCTTAATAAACTTGTTTGTTTGTTTTTACCCCTGTCTCTGTCTGTTCATATTAAATTTGGGGAAGGGCTGGTGGTCATACTAACCACAGTGAACCCGCCACAACAATTTTAGCTGTATTTTTTAATTGTTGTAAGTCACCTTGAGTCCCTTCTTGGGAGAAAGATGGGGTATAAATCTAGTTAAATAAATAAATAAATAAATAAATAAATAAATAAATAAAACATAGCCCAGGTCCACCGAATAAGGGGTCACCCTGAGGCCCAAGTCCCCAGTCCAGGAAGGGATTGGGTGGGAAACAAGGGCAGAGTGAGGGGCAGGATTTTAAGGGTTGGAACTGCAGAGCCAGCCTGGAAAAGGAATCTGTCACAATGTTGTTCCCTTGCAATCACCACCCACATGTAAATCAATGCAGTATTTTTTTCCTAAAATAATAGTGTGTAGCTGAACCATGTGAACCTTTCAAATCTACTATAACGGTATATGTTATGTTGGGTACAGCTAGTGTGTGTGTGTATGTGTGTGTGTGTATACACACATATATAATAGAATTGGAAGAGACTACAAGAGCCATCCAATCCAGCCCCCTGCCCTGCAGGAATACACAAAGCATTCCTGACAGATGGCCATCCAGCGTCTGTTTAAAAACCTCCAAAGAAAGAGAGTGCACTGCCTTATACTCCAAGGCAGTGCATTCCACTGACAAACAGCTCTTACCTCTTTTCCTGTGGTTTGAATCCTTTCGTAGGTTTGAACTGAAAGAGGCTTCAGGAGCCAATCTCAGTTAAATTTTGGGAATTAATTATGAGAAGCCAGTGGGGTCCTGCAACAAGAAGGATGGTGAATGCAGTGTGGAGCCTTCAAACACGTTTCCAGCCATTTAGTTCCAGTTTGGTTTTGTGTTGTGTTTAGGTGGGTGTGGATGAACTTCAGTTAGAAATCAAGGGAATGGGACATGGCTCCCCTTTTCTCCTTTTGTGTCCCTCACAGGAGATGGAAGCTGGACACAACCCACATGTATTGGTTCATCTTTTGATTTCGATGCTCTTGATGCAGCTTCAATGAGACTGGATCACGTAAGAGGAAGGATCCCTGGAGGGCTGGATATTCTTGACTCTCTCCCTGGGCATGAAATAATATTTTCCTTTAATCAAAGATGCCCACTCTTAATGCCCTGTTTAAAGATTAAAATCCACTTAGGCAACTCCAAGATACATTTTTTTCTTGTTGGGACTGGCACTTTCTGCTCATGAATAACGTATCTTTCTTCAGGTGGCCTTTGAAGAGGTGGCTGTATTTTTCACACAGGAAGAGTGGGCTCTACTGAACCCAGGCCAACGGGCCCTTCAGAGGGAAGTGATGGAGGAGAATTTCAGGCTCGTGTTCTCTTTGGGTAATTCTACCTCTTTCTTGTTATTCATCAAATATGTGCCAAAAAAATCATTATTCCCTCATCCAACCTATGGTATTTCAGAAAGCTGAGTTATCCTCTTTCACCCTGGTTGGTGTTTGAGATCTCATCAGAGACTTTTGTCAAGGTTACGGTGGATGATGTCAGGTCCAGATGTGTTGCTAAGCATGGACCACTGGGGGATGACTGGGCACCTGGAAAGGTGTCCCCCAGAAGGGGTTACTCGGCTTCCACCAAACGCCCTAGTGGTTATCTCCAGTTATCATAAAGAATGAAAAATCAACTGTCGGGGGCAACGAGAAGACAAGAGTGAAGTTCCTCCACTAAGGAACAAACACACTTTAGTGGCTCACTCCTACAGGAAAGCAGAGACCAGTTTCATTCATGTAGTTCCCCAAAGATACACAAAAGCAACTGAATGTTCTAGCAGGAGGGTGAGCAGGTAGAGGAAATGGAAGGAATCACTTGTCCATTCCTTCCTGCAAGGAGCAGGGAAAAACAGAACAATGGTGTAATGGGAGGAGCTGGTGAGAAAATATAGAGAACTAGTGTTGAACTGTATAGTGTGCTAAGTTGTGGGCTATAAATCTTTCCTTTGAATATAATCCTCATTTTTCAGATCTTCACACATGAGGATCATGAATCACATAATTATTCTATTGCCCTGTTAGATAGGAAGGTGCTCTCTGTAGGAGAACCTTCACCTTCCCAAAGTAAGTAAAATTAAACAATTGCACAAAAGAACAAACATGTCTACATTGATGTGTGGACTTTTTTAGGATCAGAAATTATGGTTAAGTTGTTTGTGCCTTTTTTTTAGCAGTGAGTCAGTTGTTCAGTGCCTCCTGTGTGTATATAAAGGGCATTCTTATCAAGTTTGCAGATGACACCAAATAATCTTAACAGATTAGAAATCTGGGCCAAAAGTAACAAAATGAATTTCAACAGGGAGAAATGTAGGATACTACACTTGGGCAGTAAAAATGCAATGCATAGATATAGGATGGGAGACACCTGGCTTGATGGCAGTACATGCAAAAGGGATCTAGGAGTCTTAGTGGACCACAAGCTGAACATGAGTCAGCAGTGTGATGCAGCAGCTAAAAAAGCCAATGCGATTCTAGGCTGCATCAATAGGAGTATAGTGCCTAGATCGAAAGAAGTAATATTGCCACTCTATTCTGCTTTAGTCAGACCTCAACTGGAATATAGTGTCCAGTTCTGGGCACCGCAGTTCAAGAAGGATATTGACAATGTGTCCAGGGGAGGGTGGCCAAAATGGTGAAAGGTCTGGAAGCCATGCCCTGTGAGGAGCAACTTAGGGAGCTGGGTATGTTTAGCCTAGAGAAGAGGAGGCTAATAGTTGACGAGATAGCCATGTTTAAATATTTGCAGGGATGTCATACTGAGGATGAAGCAAGCTTGTTTTCTTTTCTTTTTTTAAAATATATTTTTATTAATTTTATAATCATACATTATATTATCCAATCAATACTTAGTTAGTATAACACATAAAATTACTATAAACATCGCAATTTTTCTATTAACTAATTTCAAAAGTTAACATAGATTCTTTACTATAATTCTATTCAAAAATATTCCTCTCCATTGACGCCCCCTTGTCGTGGGAGAGAGGCTTGCGTACCCTAATGATGTTTTGAGCTATGCTGGCGGTGGCATAATAGCCACTGGTAGGGTCTCCCATGCCAGACAGGTCAAAACCGAAGGGTCTGACAAAGAGCGTCAAAGGGCAGGATGGGCTCTCTAGCCTTGTGGCAACCGTCCTAGGAGAAGGAAAACTCCAATCCCAAACTCGGGCAGATGGTGCTCGTCCAACCCTGTAAGGTCAACCATCTAAGAGAAGGAAACTCTAATCAAACCTACGGCCCGAGGACCTCGCTGCCACGTCCATGCTTGCAAGGCCACGGCAGATGAATCTCTGGTTTAAAGGGTGAGGCCAGTTCTGTGCACGCTGCGCTCCACCAGAAAAATCCATTGCACAGGCTCGAAGGACAAATCCAGTTCCAAAAAAGCCCTGTAGCGACTGGCGAGGGACGAAACCGGCAGGTGTAAAGATGCACTGGAAGCCGCAGCCCCAACCCTGCATGCAGGCGGTTCAGGACATTGGTCGCTCAAGCCTGACCCGGGAGATGACAGTCTTGTTCGGCAGCATCCTGAACGACCAAGCAGCCTTTTTTAAGGAGAGCACTGCTTGCTCCATATGGAGAGGGGCCTAGAAAAGGTGGCCTAACGAAAGCTCATCCCCAACTACCTGGTTGGCTAGCCGCGGCCAACGGGAATCTTCTGATGCGGTCAAACCAAGGCAAAGAAACAAAGGCACACACCGGCCTCCAAAGGTGTAAATAAACTGACACTTGCATGCTGGAACATCAGAACCATGCAAGACTCTGAAGATAGTGGACGGCCTGAGCGTCGTTCTGCCCTAATAGCCCTTGAACTATCACGGCTTAATATTGACATCGCTGCTCTTAGTGAAGTTCGCTTCCATGAGGAAGGCAGCCTTAAAGAACATGGCGCCGGCTACACACTTTACTGGTCTGGCAAACCCAAAACCGAAAAACATCTTTCAGGAGTAGGCTTTATGATTAAAAACTCCATTGCCTCCAAACTCGAAACCTTGCCAACAGGACACTCTGATCGCATTATTTCCTTACGCCTCCCACATGTTGTTCTCTTTAGTATATATGCCCCAACTATGCAAGCCGACCCTGTAGAGAAAGACAAATTCTACACAGACCTACGCCAACTCATACAAAAAGTCCCTGTAGAAGATAAAATTATTATCCTTGGTGACTTCAATGCCAGAGTAGGAAAGAATTCCGAAGCCTGGAAAGGTGTCTTAGGCAAGCATGGTGTTGGAAATTGCAATGATAACGGACGCCTCCTGCTAGAGTTCTGTGCAGAACAACAGCTGACTATTACAAACACAATCTTTCAGCAGAAAGATAGCTTGAAGACAACCTGGATGCATCCCCGATCCAAACATTGGCACCTCATTGACTATGTTCTAGTCCGTCAGAGAGACATTCGTGATGTCCGTCATACCCGAGTGATGCCCAGTGCAGAATGCCAAACAGATCATCGCCTTGTCAGATGTAAACTAAATCTTCATCTTAAGTTCAAACCTAAGAGGGGTGGCATCTTAAAGAAGAGGCTCCAAGTCAACAATCTTCAACAAGCTACCATGAGAGACAACTTCCAGGCAAACCTACAAACGAAACTTGAAGACCATCCTACAGATCCTTCTCCTACAGTGCTTTGGCAACATATCAAAAACAGTATCCTCCAGTCTGCAGAAGAATCCCTCGGGTTCTCCCACAAGAAAAATCAAGACTGGTTTGATGAAAACAACCAAGAGATCCAGGAGCTGTTGGCAAGGAAGAGAGCTGCTCACCAGGCATACCTCGCCCAGCCAACCTGTCATGTAAGAAAAGCAGCTTTCCGCCTCACATGTAGCAAACTACAACAAAAACTCCGAGACATGCAGAACAAATGGTGGATCAATTTAGCAGAAAAGACACAACGTTGTGCAGATCTGGGTGATCATAGAGGATTTTATGAAGCTCTTAAAGCAGTGTTTGGACCTACTTATCAGGTCCAAGGCTCCTTATACAGTACAGATGGTCAAACATTAATTACTGATAAAGCCTCCATCCTGAATCGTTGGGCTGAACATTTTCAAAGTCTCTTTAGCGCCAACCGAGTAGTCCAAGCCTCAGCTATCCAACATATGATACAAAAACCAATGAAAAATGAATTGGACATAGCTCCCACTTTGGAAGAGACCCTTAAGGCCATACAGCAGATGAAAAATGGCAAGGCAGCTGGGATTGATGGAATCCCACCTGAAGTTTGGAAACACGGAGGTCATGCACTCCACGAAAAATTCCACGAATTCCTTGTGAATTGCTGAGAAAAAGGGGAACTACCATCAGACCTCCGAGATGCAGTCATCATCACCCTGTACAAGAAAAAAGGAGCAAAATCCGACTGCTCAAACTATCGAGGCATAACACTGCTCTCTATTGCTGGAAAAATCCTTGCAAGGATACTCCTGAACAGATTAGTTCCTGCTATTGCAGAAGAACTTCTCCCTGAAAGCCAATGTGGCTTCAGAGCCAATAGGAGTACTACAGACATGGTATTTGCCCTTAGGCAACTGCAAGAAAAATGTAGGGAGCAGAACAAGGGTCTCTATGTAACATTTGTCGACCTCACCAAAGCCTTTGACACTGTAAGTAGAAAAGGTCTGTGGCAGATCCTGGAAAAACTAGGATGTCCCCCCAAATTCCTTAAAATGATTATCTTGCTACATGAGGGCCAGCGTGGTCAAGTCAGATATGGCGATGCTCTTTCAGAGCCCTTTCTAATAACTAATGGAGTGAAGCAAGGTTGTGTTCTTGCACCAACTTTATTTACAATCTTCTTTAGCACGATGCTCCAAAGGGCTATGGCAGAGATTGAAGAAGACGACGGCATCTATATACGTTACCGTACTGATGGTAGCTTGTTTAACTTAAGCCGTCTGAGGGCTCACACTAAGACTCTAAACTATCTAGTCCGTGAGCTGCTCTTTGCCGATGATGCTGCCCTTGTTGCCCACACAGAAGCAGCTCTGCAGCGTCTAACGTCCTGCTTTGCAACAGCTGCAGAGCTGTTTGGGCTAGAAGTCAACCTGAAGAAAACAGAAGTTCTCTACCAGCCTGCACCACAGGACGAACACCACCATCCCCACATTGCCGTCAGCAAATCTGTGCTCAAGTCCGTTCAGCAGTTCACTTACCTGGGAAGCATCATCTCCTCAGATGCCAAGATTGACAAAGAGATCGATCACAGATTAGCAAAGGCATATAGTGCATTTGGAAGACTTCACAAAAGAGTCTGGAGCAATAAACACCTGAGGCAAAGCACAAAAATCAGTGTGTATAGAGCCATCGTACTGTCTATCCTCCTCTATGGATCTGAAACATGGGTCACCTATCGCCACCACCTACGACTCCTCGAGTGCTTTCATCAGCGCTGTCTACGCACAATCCTAAATATACACTGGACTGACTATGTGACGAATGTTGCTGTCCTTGAGCAAGCAGGGATCACCAGCATTGAGGCCATGATATTGAGAACACAGCTGCGCTGGGCAGGGCATGTTTCTAGGATGGAGGATCATCGCCTCCTCAAAATAATACTCTATGGTGAACTCGCCACGGGTCAGCGTAAGAGGGGCGCTCCAAAAAAGCGATACAAAGACTCCCTGAAACAACATCTCAGGCTCGGCCAAATTGATCACCAACAGTGGTCCGCCCTGGCCTCACATCGGGAGGCATGGAGACGCACTATCCACAATGCTGCAGCCTTATTTGAGAACTCACGACGAACAAGTCTTGAAGAGAAACGACAACGCAGAAAGAATCACAACCCAAAAACATCACCCAAGGAGACCTTCTGCTGTGCTTTTTGCAACCGGACTTGTTTATCTCGGATTGGCCTTTTTAGTCATCAGCGCGCTTGCAGAAAGCGCGGGATGAGTCCTTCCTGAATCTTCGTTTGCGAAGAAAAGCCAGAGGAGAGAGAGAGAGGGATTCAAAAATATTAATTCCCCTACCCCCCCACCACCTCAGTGCTTCCCTTCACCGGAGCTGTTATCCCTTACCTAATCTTTCCAGAATCTCATTTCTTCTCGTGGAGGTAACCTCCTATCTTTTGTCTGTAATACTTTTTTAACAAATACTTTCCAAATTTTATGAAAGTCACTTTCTTTCCAACTTCCTCTTCTTACTTTGATTCTACATGTTAACTTATCATTTATTGCCATCTTCCACACTTCTTTATACCACTCCTCCACTTGTACATTTATTTGCATTTTCCAGTGTCTTGCTATAATTAATCTTGCTGTCGTTAATAAATTTGTTATTAAATCCTTTTCTGCTTGGTTCCCATTCTCTCCATTATAAATTGACATCAATGCTATGCTCGGTTTCCTTTCTATATTTCTATTCATAATATTCTCTATTTCTATGAAAACCGTTTCCCAAAACTGCTGTACAAATTTACAATTCCACCACATATGCATATATGTACCTATTTCTTGACAACCTCTCCAACAATAGTTAGAGTTATTCTTATCTATATTATGCAGTCTTGTTGGTGTCAAATACCATCTCCATATTATTTTATAATAATTTTCTTTTATCCGTATCGACATATTTTTTAGATGTCTTTGTTTCCATATCTTATCCCATTCATGATCTCCAATTTTTTGTTTCAAATCTTCCTCCCATATTCTCCTTAAATATTCCCCTTTGTCTTTTTTTCCTTATTTTTTATCAATATTTTATATAATTCACTTGTAATACCTTTCATACTTTCATTATCATTCCTCTTTTCACCTTTTTTCACCAAATTTTCAAATTTTGTAAATTCCCTTGTTTCTTTATTCTTTTTCCAATTTTTAATCCATTGTTCTAACTGTATGCAATTAAACCATGAAATTTTCATTCCACATAATTTCTCTCTTATACTCCCTTTCTCATTCATCCATCCTATCCATCCCTCTATTTTATCTAGTCCTCTTTTCTTTAATTCCTTTCCCATTTTTTCCTTCAAATTATTTGGGAATTTTTTCCCCATTATAACCGGTGTTAATACTGAATCAATAGGCAAAAATTCTCTCTTATATTTATACCATATTTCCCATATATTTTGCAGAAATGGGTTCTCAATTCCTTTAATTTCCTTTTTTGTAAAATTATCAAAAAATATGTTCCATATTCTCTTTTCTGTTCTCCCTGTTTCTGTCTCTAACCATTCTAAATCCCCCTGTCCTACAATTCCTTCTATAATATATCTCAATTGATTAGCTTTATAATATCCTTTTATTTTGGGAAGACCAAGTCCTCCCTCCTTCTGTGATATATACCAAAATAATTTATTTAATCTTGTCCTTTTCCCTCCATTACAATATTTATTCAACATATTTTGCCATTTTTTCAGTTCTACTTCTGATATTTTCATTGGTAATATTCTAAACAAAAAATTTAGTTTAGGTAATATTTTCATTTTAACTGAAGCTACTCTTCCAAACCATGATAGTTGAATATTTTTATATTCTTCCAACTTCTTTTCCATTTCTTTCCTTAGTACCGTAATATTTTTCTCTTCTAGTTCTTTTAAATCTTTTGTAATATTTATTCCTAAATACTTAATATTACTTTTTAATCTTACTTACTTGTTTTCTGCTGCTCCAGAGACTAGGACACAGAGCAATGAATTCAAACTACAGGAAAAGAGATTCCATCTAAATATTAGGAAGAATTTCCTGACTGTAATAGATGTTCAACAGTAGAATGCGCTTCCTCGGAGTGTTGTGGAGTCTCCTTCTTTGGAGGCTTTTAAACAGAGGCTGGATGGCCATCTGTTGAGAGTGCTTTGATTCTGTACTCCTGCATGGCAGGGGGTTGGACTAGATGGCCTTTGTGGTCTCTTCTAACTCTGTGATTCTGTGATTCCATATGATTTCCTAAAGGGAAAATACTGCTGTGAAGAGAAAGTTCACAGAAATTGCAATGAGAAAAAACAGGGGTCTTTATCTCACTCTTGCCTGCAGACAAGGAATCTCTGAAAATACCTTGTCAGTATCATAATTTAGCAAGTATTCCTTATGTCCTTGAGTCCACAGATACTGGGACTCTAATCCCAGCTATAGAGCCTCAGGACAGTCAATATATCTTGCCTGTTTTTATTGAGGTTCACAGTGGGGACTAAACATCACTCAAACACAATTCGGATCCTCTCCCTCTGTCTCTGCGCTGTCAGTTACAAATGCATACATTAATTTATTTTGAGGGTGAGCAACTTATTTGCCCTCAAGAGGTTGTTGGACTGCAACTTCTATCATCATTCACCATTGGCTATGCTGCATATGGTTGATGGAAGTGAAGTCCAAAAACATCTCTACAACCACACGTGTTCTGATGCATTCATTAAAAACAGTTCTGCTCTGTGCTATGACCAAAAATGCTCCCATAGCATCCAAAGGGTCTGAAAAAAAATCCAGATAATTCCTGTGCACAGCCTTAAAGGAAAGACATGCTTGTTTTCTGCTGTTCCAGAGACTAGGACATAGAGCAATGGGTTCAAACTACAGGAAAAGAGATTCCACCTAAACATTAGGAAGAACTCCTGACAGTAAGATCTGTTCAGCAGTGTAATACACTGCCTCGTAATGTAATGGAGTCTCCTTCTTTGGAGGTTTTTGAACAGAGACTGGATGGCCATCTGTTGGGAATGATTTGATTGTGTATTCCTGCATGGCAGGAGGTTGGACTGGATAGCCCTTGAGGTCTCTTCCAACTCTATGATTCTATAATTCTATGACATCAAGGGCCAAAAATGTATGGGGGTGGTTAAGGGGAAAACCAGACTGAGCCACCACCAGTTCTTCAGGCTTCAAAATCCTGCTTATGGAACTAGGTTCTATGGAAAGAGTTGAAGGAGGGGCTCCATGGAAAATCTAAAAAGCCAAAGGAAAGGTCCAGGTCTGCTCTCCAGTAGTCTCCTCTCCTTGATGAAAATGGATGTCAGCTAACCAATTGTGTTAACACTTGGTGGCCCATCTCCATTTCTCTCTGGGGCTCTGAACAGTTCTTTCTCTTTTTTCCAGGTGGTGATGGGCAGTTGGATGAAAATGAACTACACAGGGAGTTATTCAAAAGAATCAAATGTAAACAGATGGAACCAAAAGGAAGAAACACTGGTGCTCATAGGAAGATGAGGAAGAAGGCATCAGCTTCTCAGGGTGTGGAGGACTGTGGAATCTCAGTCCAAGAAACACCACAAAAAGGAAAGGAAAGGAATAGAAGCACTTGTCTACTATGTGGAAGACACTTCAGTTGTAAACAAAGCCTTGATTCTCATATGAGAACTCACCCAGGACAGTTATCTTTTCAAGGTGGCAAGTGTGGAAAGATCATCAAAATTAGTAAAGGCTTCATTTCCCATCCAAGAAATCAGATGAGCCACAAACCATTTAAATGCTCAGATTGTGGAAAGAGCTTCACTGAGAAGATGCAGCTGACTTGTCATCAAGCAACTCACACAGGAGAGAAACCATATCAGTGCCTAGAGTGTGGGAAAAGTTTCATTCAGAAGGTGCACCTCACTTTTCATCAAATAACTCACTCAGGAGATAAACAGTTTAAATGCTTGGAGTGTGGAAAGAACTTCAGTTGGAAGAGAAGCTTAAATCGTCACCAACTATCCCATATGGAGAAGAAATCATTTAAATGCTCAGAATGTGGAAAGAACTTCAGTCAGAAGACACACCTCATTCGTCATCAAGTAACTCACAGAGTGGAGAAACCATTTAAATGCTTGGAGTGTGGAAAGAGTTTCAGTCAGAAGTCACTCCTCATTTGTCATCAAAGAATCCATACAGGAGAGAAACCATTCAAATGTTTGGAGTGTGGAAAGAGCTTCATTCGGAAGACGCACCTCACTTATCACCAAAGAATCCACACAGGAGAGAAACCATTTAAATGCTTGGAGTGTGGAAAGGGCTTCAGTCAAAAGTCACTCCTTATTCGCCATCAAACAATTCACACAGGGGAGAAACCATTTAAATGCTTGGAGTGTGGAAAAAGCTTCTGTCAGAAGACAGACCTCACTTGTCATCAAAGAGTTCACACAGGGGAGAAACCATTTCAGTGTTTGGAGTGTGGAAGAAATTTCAGTCGGAAGACGCACCTCGCTTATCAAAGAATTCACACAGGAGAGAAACCATTTAGATGCTCAGAATGTGGAAAAAGTTTCAGCCAGAAGGCATACTTCATTTCTCATCATGCATCTCACACAGGGGGAAAACCATTCAAATGGTTGGAGTGTGGAAAGAGCTTCAGTCAGAAGACAGACCTCACTTGTTCTCAAAATGTTTGTACGGGAGAGAAACCATTTCAGTGCCTGGAGTGTGGAAAACATTTCAGGCAGAAGATACACCTCACTTGTCATCAAACAGCTCACACAGGGGAGAAGCCATTTAAATGCTTGGAGTGTGGGAAGTGCTTTAGTCGGAAGAGGGACTTCACTTGTCATCAGAGAATTCATACAGGAGAGAAACCATTTGAATGCTCAGAGTGTGGAAAGAGCTTCAGCCGGAAGGCTCACCTCACTTGTCATCAAAGAATTCACACAGGGGAGAAGCCATTTAAATGCTTAGAGTGTGGGAAAAGTTTCATTCAGAAAATACACCTGATTTGCCATCAAGCAACTCACACAAGGGAGTAGCAAAGCAAATCAAGATTGGGCAAACAACAGAGCTGAGGTCACCCCTCCATCAGATTTTGGGCTGCTTTGGTGTCCCTGAGGGCTGTAGAATGTTGTCAATGCTGCCATTTTGGGCAATTGGAAGTGACAGTCCAGTGTCATTTGAAGATACTGTGGTGGGAGGTTTTCTGCAGTTCTTGGGTGGGAGAATACTTGATACATCATTTTATAATCCTATTTTGGATGTAAAACAGGATGCTAGAGCCATCATCAGAGGTTGAGTTAGGGTCCAATAGGCCCCACAGCCCTCCTAAGAATCGCATGTGACCTGCAGGTCACACAATTCTCACCTTTTCTTTAAGTGCAGAAAGAGCTTCCATAAGAAGACAGACCTCCTTTCTCATTAAGGAACCCACTCACACTAGTGGGATCATTTAAGTACTGAGTGTGTGGGAAGTGATCCCTCATTTCATATGGAAGAACTGACAGAAGACCTAATTTTTTGTCAGAAAAAACTGATAAATATATAATTTTCTTTCGTCCTTATTGGAACTGTTGTCAACAATATAAATTCTTTTAGTGATATGTGAAAGAAAGATTAAGTGGCAATGCTTACTGCAAAGATCAGAAAGGCATTTCAAGTTTGTGTTTTTGTTTATCAAGTAATGCACAATTATTACTTGGCAATAAATACTGTGTCCTGTGTTGAAGGCATAAAAAGTAGAAAATCTGATATGGAAATGTTTACAGGTCACACACACATCATATCCATGGGGAACATTTTCCTGGACTTGCCCTGTTGAAATGAATGACTTCCAGCTCACCTTCTGACAGACACATACCATAGAATCACGCTGGAGGACTTAAAAATGCCTCTCTCTTTGGCTTTTCTTCGCAAACGAAGATTCAGGAAGGACTCATCCCGCGCTTTCTGCAAGCGCGCTGATGACTAAAAAGGCCAGCCCGAGATAAACAAGAAAAATGCCTAGAGAGGTCATATAGCAGACAAGACACAACGCTGTGCAGATCTGGGTGATCTTAGAGGATTTTACGAAGCTCTTAAAGCAGTGTTTGGACCTACTTATCAGGTCCAAAGCTCCTTATCTCATTAAATACGCAGATGAGAACTAGTATGGTATTGTGGGTCCTAGAACAAATCAACCTGCACTCTCCCTAGAAGTCAAAATGACTAAATTGAGGCTGTCATACTTTGACCACATCATGAGAAGGCACGACTGTGACAAGCGGTTGATGGATGCTGCTGAGCGAGTGATAAGAGAACATGAGGAAGTCAATCCCAGAACAGGAAACTAATGAGAAGGATTTCCTAGCATTTGAAAGGTGTGCATGTCAGTTGAGAGAGTCAGTTTTTGTTTGGTTTCTTTTGAGTTCAGTTAGTGATGACTGTGTGCAGTACGGTCTGTGCTTGGGAAAGTGTTGAGGCTGAATGGTTTATAGAGCGAGTGGGAATTAAAAGCGTAAGAAAGAGTGATTGAGTCTGGTGTTTATCTGGTTTTATTATTCAGGGCTCAAGACTTCTATATGTAATTGGTTACCACAGAGTGGAACTAAGAGATATTAAGAAATTAACAAAGTTGGAGGCACATTATTGAAGCACTGTCCAGAAAAAAACCATGGAAAATCTATGGATGCCGGCCGTGAAAGCCTTCGACTTCATATTGAAGCACTGCTGTTACAAACATACAGTTAATAAACCAATCTTTGTGCTTTGTTTACAAAGTCTAGACTCCTCGTGAATTATTTCCCTCACTGACAGCTATTAGGCATGCTTACCTATAGAGTCTACACAATCACATATACTACCCACAGAAAGTCAGACCCCAGTTCAAAGAAGGGATGAGGGGAATCTGAAAAGGAAGGTGGCAGTGGTAGTGGAGAGGTGGACAGGCTGAATAATTGGGTATATTTGCCTGGTGCGTCCAGTCCTTCACTGAAAATCATTAGAAAAGACAATAATGCTCGGAAAGGTGGAAGGCAGTAGGAAGAGAGAAAGATCCCATACCAGATGGATACTCGATCAAGGAGGCCACGGCCCTGAGCCTGCAGGACCTGAGCAGAGCAGTTGAGGATAGAGGGTCCTGGAGGGGTCTTATTCACAGGGTTGCCATGGTTGGGGTCAACTTGAAGGCAGTTAACAACAACAACAATGATGTGGTGGTTTGAGTATTGGACCACAACTTTGGGGGACCCGGGTTCAGATCCCTGTTCAACTATGGAAACCCACTGGGTGACATTTGGCAAGTCACACTCTCTCAGCCTCAGAGGAAGGCCATGGCAACCCTTCTCTGAAGAAATCTTGCTGAGGAAACCCCATAATAGGTTCACCTTAGGGTCCCTGTAAAAGTTAGAAATGACTTGAAGGCATATAAATACACGGAGATTTAGGTGCTTCTGAAAAATAATCCCTCCTCCTCCCACATACATATTATTATATCGTGGGGGAGAAAGGTATGCACAAACTTGTCCCAATGTCTTGTTGGAATTCTAAAGCCCTGAATGGAAGGATTCCCCAGGGAATATGATGGATGACAAATTAACGTCTGAATTACAGCTCATTCCAATCCAAATATGGTTTAAAACTGTAGTCTGTTCGTTCATCCATCTGTCTAAGGAAGAGTGATGAAGTTTTTGTGCCTAATTAAAAAAAAAACTTTACTGCCTTTGGTAAAAGGTAGAGCGATGAAGGTTTTGTGCCTAATTTTTTTAAAAATACTTTACTGCCTTGGTAAAAGGTAAAATGGTAAAAGGGAGGGGGGGGCAGAGCTGTTAAACAAGCCTTCCTTACCAGGAATAAACCAAGAAAGAATCCCTTAAACTAGTGGTTCTTAACCTGTGGTCAGCAGACCCCCAGGGAGCTTCAGTGCCCTCACAGGGGGTCCGCAAAGGCTTGAAGCCTGCTTGGCCCACCTCCTCCCTGCAGTGTAGTGGCCGCATGACAGGAGCAAAGGCTGGCTGGCTGGCTTGGCCTGTGCATTGCCATTCAATCCACTCCAGCCACAAACTTGCAAGAAGGAGCAGGAGAAAAGTCTTCCCTCCCCCTCCGGTGCCTCTGAGGAAAGGTTTCATGGATGGTGTAACTAACTGTACGATTGTTATTGTTTTGTTTTGTTTTAAATCTTGAGTTAAGTCTTGGGGTTCCACAATATGAAGAGGTGTCCTTGAAGGAATGGATGAGAATCAGCCAATCAAAGCGCAGGATGGTGAGATGGGAGGGGGCTCTGCGAGGGAGAGTCAGAAAGAATGACAGTTGAGAAAAGAGTTGGGAGCAAACTGTGAGGAGAGAGGGTGGTATGAGTCAGATGAGAGAGACTAGGGGGAAAGTGGATGATTAGAGTGGAAGTATGGTCTGTCACTAACTGAAAGAACCATTGTTAATATATTGTTATTACACAGTCCTGTAAGTTGTTAACACATTGTTATAATATAAACTCTTTTGTTAACTGTTACACTGGCTCATCTATATATATAAAATCTCTCTCTGTAGATTTCTCTCTCTATAAAACTCTTGGATATGTTTCTTTTCCCAGTGTGCTGATTGGCCACTTAGGAAACATCCCCTCCCTCCTCTCACTCCCTCACCCAATCACCACCCACATGCAAATTCTCTCTCCACCTCACAATCCACTCCTGCCACTCAATCTGCATCTACACCCCCAGCTTCACAAGGGCTCCTCCCTCTTCTCACTCCCTCAGCCACTCACCACTCACATGTAAAACAATGCAATATTTTTCCTAAAATACCATGTAGCTGAACTCTGTGAAAGGAGTCTGAGAAAAACACGTAAAACAATTTATTTATTTGTAAAAATTTGTAAAAATGGGTTAACCGTGTGAAAGAACTCTGACAAACCATAGGAGAAATTGTAACACAACATTAGAGGACAGATCAAATAGACTAAGTCATTGAAATGAAACATTATGATAAAAAGGACAAACAGAGAATATTACATAAAGAGAAGAGCAATTGGGCATATGTTATGCCGGGTACACCTAGTATCTTATATATATAATTCTCTTGGGTATGTTGCCATTTCCAGTGTGCTGATTGGCTCCTTAGGGAACTGGCCAACCAATCACAGGTCTGTTGGGCAGCCAATCAGCACACTGGGGGCAAGACCATGTAGATTTCAAACATGGAGGCTGGAGAGGGAGAGTGAGTAGCATGGGTGTGGGGTGTGTGTGTGTGTGTGTGTGTGCGTACTGGAGTGCAGGTGGTGGGTGGGAGTTTGGCAGCAGGGTGTATGTGAATTTGGTGGCATGGGAGGTGAGTTTCCTGGTGGGATGGCAACCAGTGGGAGAGCAAGTTTGGAGGAGGGGTGAATTCAGCGGTGGGGTGGAGTTCGGTGGCGGGGAGTTTGGAGGCAGGAGGGCGAGCAGCAGGGGTAATTGATTAATGTCATTGGCCAAAGAAAAACCCCAGACCTAAGAAGAGGAGGTCAGCCCAGAGGAGGGAAACAGCACAGGTACAGGTTGCTCCCCCATATCTGCGGTGGATATGTTTCCAAACTTCCTGTTTATGAGTGAAACCACAGATTTCGCTATTAAACCCTATTAAATTAAAGGGCTTCCTGTACAAACATACCATAGAGTTGTGTTGGAGGACCTAGAGATTCCTAGAGAGGGTATCTCTCTAGGCAGTTCCCAGTATGACTCTATGGTACATGTCTCTGTTTTTTCAGCCGTAGATAATGGAAACCACAGATATTGGTTCCGTAGATACAGAGAGGTGCGTGTATGACCTGTATTTGCAAAATCTGCATCCTTTGGGGTCTGCAAAGCTTGTCTATCTTCCTGGAAAGCATCCCCATTTTCAAAAACAACATGTGATGTTTTCAAAACCTGTTTGGAACTCTGACATGGGGCAGGGCAGGGTGGATTTCAACAGGCAGCATCCCCTGGTCTCTTGAGCGAGTCGGAAACTTTCCTCCAACCCCCGATGTCCCCTTCCTCTTCAAACCAACCTGGGGAAGAAAAAGGGATTGGAGGAGAAAGTGGTGGTAAGGCTGCTGGAGTTTCCCTTTCTTTAATTTCCCACCGTTTTCATAAAAGGGGATGACAAATAGGAGAAGTGGAGCTCTGGAGCAACATGGGACTTGTTCTCACCTGACTGTTGGGTTTGAGTGTGCGCTATAAACTATCCAAATGGTTGGATATGGGCCAGGGGAGGGGGGGGAAACAGAGAACAAACAAGCATATAGACTGTGCACCCCTTTATTGCCCATACCTAGGGCTGTTTGCACCCATGGCCCCCTCACTGCTGAAATGGGGAACCCCTCCTGAAGCCTCCCTCCTTCAGGTTTTCCTGTTGGTGTCTTGTATGTTTTTCACCTTACTTGGGAATTTACTATGGGCCTCCTAACTGGGGATGTGGAAGGAAGACCTTAACCATAAAATCTTTGGTTTTCTCAATATATTGGTTTGTGCTATACTTATGGGTGGGAAGGTATGATTTTGGTGGGGTATTGTGCTGGGGCCCACTGAGTGATCTTGGGCAAGTCGCACATTCTCAGCCCCAGAAAATCCTGTGATTGGGTGGCCTTAGGGTCGCCCTAAGTCGGAAACAACTTGAAGGCACACAACAAAAAATTGAATTGGGATGCTGTTAGGTTTCTACTATTGGCTTCGTGTGTGAAATGCAATTCCTGCACTTATTTTTATTTACAGATTTAGTCATCTCCCAGTTTCCTCTTCTGTCCAGCCAAGTGTCCACATGAAAGGTAAATGGTGGCCTCTCAGAGAAGCCCACCAGAGGACAACATGAGTGAAACAGCCCCTTCCCACCTGTAGGCCCTAATAACAATGGAAGATCAGCCAGGCCACACACACAATGCTTTTTCCCAGTCTCAGTAACAAACCTGCTTACACATAAAGAGGATGAAAAGAGTGTAAATGCTCCTAATCAAGAGTAAACTCTGGGAAATGTGGGAAAGAGACCTGTGAAAGGAGGCAGTTGAATCTTGAAGGACGCAGCCCAGTTCCATGCTGAGGTCATAATGGGTGGTTCTGATGTATCTTCATTCCAGATCCATGTCCAACAGCCTTCCTTTTGTGACCCCTGGCTGAACTCAAGGCCCAGTAATTCTTGTGGTTGCAATGCCCAGGTCTTGTGCTACTCACTTTGAGTAAATTTGTGTCGTTTTTATTTATTCATTTAACTCTGTGATTCCTAAGCTTTGGTTCCCCCAGGTGTTTTGGACTTCATCTCCCAGATTTTATTCAGGCATGGAGATGTAAATATGGCCAAAGAAAATGTTAAATCATTTTAGCCAGCTAGGCATCACACAAACACACACTTTTGACCATTGTAACCCCCTTAGATTTGGCATGCAAGGTTAAAGAAACTGAAATGGAAGCAATCTGACAATCCGACCACTTGCCCTTAACAATGTTTCTCTCTAAATGAAGTTATAACCCATTGTTTCAATTGGAGATTTTATTGTTATCAAATGAGGTTATTAATAGAATACATTAAAGAAGAAATTGGACATTTCTTTAAGGAAAAGAAGTTGCCAGGAACTAGCTCTGCACTGTTATGGTACACCCTAAAAGCATTTCTTGGAGGACATTTAATAAAAGAAGGAACTACAATAAAGCAGCAAAGAAAAAAAATAACAGAAATTATCAAGCTGCTTAGGGAAACTGGGTGTGTTTAGCCTGGAGGTTAAGAGGTGACATGATAAGCCATGTTTAAATATTTGAAAGGATGTCATATTGAAGACGAGCAAGCTTGTTTTCTGCTGCTCCAGAGAATAGGGCCAAATCCACACTACACAAATAATCCAGTTTGAAACTGGATTATTTGCCATGGCTTCTTTCTGTGGAACCTGGGGATTTGTAGTTTTATAAGGTCTTTAGCCTTCTATGCCAAAGAGTGCTGGTGCCTCACCACACTTCAAGTCCTGGGATTCAATAGGAAGGGCCACTGGCAAATAATCCAGTTTCAATCCAGTTTGTGTAGTGTGGATTTGGCCAAGGTCCTTGTTAGTCTTGCATTGTTCCCACAGAAAGACTGAACAACAAAACTTAATTGGTTGGCTGAGCATTTCAGAGGAAAGCCAAGATTTCATTCCAGAGCAACCCAAGAGCCAGATATATAACATGGTACCTTTTTCATTGCATCCTGTTTAGCAGTGTGAACAGGTTACTTGTATTTGAGAGAGCCATGTTGGAGTGAAGGGCCATTTGTATGTTTTTAATGCTTTTTTTCCTAGTGATGCTGGTAGAGATGTAAGTAGCAAGATGGACCATCACTTACTGTATTCCTTATCTGGGATGCTTACACCTAAGTTGTTTTCTCTAGGTGCAGTTTATATATGAATGTTCTATATCCATTTATAGATACCAGCAACTGTACTCTTAGGTTTAGTTAAGTGGACAACACATACCTCTTTGAATTTCATCACAGATCTAGGAGAGCCACGTTTTGATTTTACCATCTGAGCAAAATGAAGACTTGACATTTCTGGAACCAGTTTATGTTCACACGGTGCAGTTTTTCATCCAGATCTGTTAGGGAGTGTGGTTGGCCTCTAGTAACCTGTGCCAAAGAGTGCTGGTGCTTCACCACACTACAAATCCCAGGATGCCATAGAAAGGCATCAAACTGGATTATTTGTGTGGTGTGGATTGAGCATTTTTGTGATCTGGGCAGCAAGGTTGGAGATGGCACTGAAGTCAATTAGCTTGCCTAATCTTTCAACCACGGCTTCAGAGTCTGGAATCTGGCCTTATGTGAGAAATGAAGTCACAAAATGAAACAGAACAAACAGGAGACAATGATAGCAATTTTATTAAGATATGGTATCATTATCTTTGCTAATAAAGACTATACACAAACCTCCAAAACAATTAAAGACATTTGGATCAGCTTGTTCTAGTTTCTATGGACATTGTTACAGCCAATATGGACTTTATCTCTGTTAATTGGACTGATCAATACAAAAATCTCCCTAAATAAGAACAGTGAGTTCACATATGTGTTCTCCTTTTTTGCATTCTTCTTCCTTCCTCATTATGATTTAATGTACGTTGTGATGATTGTGTAGTTCTTTGCAGTGAAGCTTCTGGGAGTTGTAGTCTGAAAAACAAACTTTCCCAAGCTTGGCTTGCAACCCACCTCCTGAGCTTTAGGTCCAGTATTTCATGGACACAAGTCTGCTCAATAGGAAACATGCCCAAACCGGGAAACCGAACAGCACTTTCCCCAACTGTCAAGTCCTTTAACCTCTTTGGTCCTTGTATACCTTGGTATTTCCCTTCTTCCTCTGCAGTGTCTAAAGGCCTTTCCTGCACCACCATTCCATGCCTCTTGGGGAGCAAGTAGGGTCGGATAAACATCCAGCTATGTTCTTATAGGCAGACAAAAAAAGATTACAGCACTGCTGAGACCTCTGGGAGACCCCAGTGGATCTCAGTGCTGATCTAATCATTTTGCATCTGGCAATGAGGACAGAGCCAGTGTGGCATAGTGGTCTGGGTGTTGGGACTAGGGTACTGGGGACCAGGGTTCCAATCCCTCCTTAGCACTGGAAACCCACTGGGTGACCTCAGACAAGTCACTCTCAGTTCCCCTCTAAACCAATTTGGCAAATGTACCCAGTAACAGGTTCTTCTTAGGCCCCATAAGTTGGAAATGACTCAAATACACACAACAGTAATGGCAGCACAGCTAGACACTTGTCCAATCTTGCCTGATCCCCATGAGATATGGAATGGCTATGCAAGATGCAGAGGCTTTATGGTAAATCCAGGTGGTGGCGGTAGTATATAGCTTAGCCTAGTATAGGTCTACATGCAGAACTACTTACCCATACAAGATCGTAGCCCTTGATTACCCATCTCTTATTCTTTCTGTAGTAACTTTCCTATTGCTTTTTCAGGCAGCTAGCTTTGGCTGCATGGGTTCATGTTATTTTTCTGACCATACACATTCCTACTCCATGTTAAAATCCCATCTATATATATGTAATTCTCTTGGGTATGCTGCCTTTTCCAGTGTGCTGACTGGCTGCTTAGGAAACATACCCAACCACTCCCTCAGCTAATCACCACCCACATGCAAATGTATATATTCCAATGTCATTCTGGGAATGACCAAACAATGTGCTGCAGTGTTGGCTATAGTTACTAAAGCTACAGGCCTTTTCAGTTCACCAGTGTCTCAGGGCTGCACAATTCCCACTTACGATCTAAGTCTACACAGTAATATATCCATTCCCACTGAAATGGGATCCAGGTAGTCAACTGGCGGAGGGACCCCACTGCTGAGACGGGACCCAGGCAGTCAAGTGGCAATGGCAGCGGGAAGCTGCCGCCGCCACTGCAACAGGACCCAGGCAGTCAACTAGCGGTGGTGGCAGCAGGGCAACAGAGCGAGTCACCCTCAACAATTCTGGAAAAAGTGTGGAACACTGAGTAGGGGGAGGAGGAATTCAAATTCACCGGCGTACCTTACAGGGTTGTCGTGAGGTCTACCAGATGTGTTTAGGGGAGTTTCTTAATGGCATATGGTACGCTGGGTCTAGCTAGTACCAAGAATTTTCATTATACTGTTTGGAATTAAAGACTGTCTGAGACAAAAACCAATTATCTTCTGTTGTCACCTTATCATCAGTGCCCCAAAGGAGACAATAATGGTGCTTATGGAGACCCATCACCGCAAGGTTTTAGCAACACAAGGCCTGATGCTGAGATGAGGCTGAAGTGTTTTGACTCTATAATCAACCAATCCCAGCTGTTCTTCCTTGTTTGTTCGGGGCATGGAGTAGAATTCCTCTGACTAATGAAGAGGGGGAAACTGTTAGCACTTTTAACTTTAGACCGGCTGTCTTCAAGTTGCCTTGGATCACTTTGTTGTACTCCCTCTCCTTATATGCCTAAACTGTATCTCTAATTAATCAACTGAAACAACTGCACCACAAAAAATCTGGGAAATGAAGGAACATTTCACTGGACAGTACAGCCCTCATTGGCAGCCCCCTGACCACTACACCTGAGTAGACCAACCTGGCAGGTATTCTACACTATTGTCACCTGAAGAAATGGTAAACTGTGTTCCTGAGTTTCAGCCGCTTTCCACATACAAGTTTTTGTTGTTGAGCAAAGCCTGTTTACAAGCGGTAGTATGGCAACCCGGACACTGAATCCTAGAGCAAAGTGTTAGACTTCAAGTAGGCCTCCTGCTTTACTCTGCAACTTTTCATGTTTGCATCTGTGTGTGCACACCTAAATATGCATGGCTGTGGAAGCTACAAGCCTCACAGTATTTTAAAAATATTTTAAATTATTGAATGATTGAAAAACTGGGGTGGGAGGAAGGACCCTTTTGGGATGCTGCTTCTACAATTCCTTTTGATCTAGTACAAATCTGCTAACAAGAGCTTAGAAGTCATTTCACCAAAGGTCTCCAGACAGAATGTTATTCTGCTGTGGAAGAGGATGTAGCAGAGCATTCCAAATTGCCTGGAAATCATGCACAGCTACAGAAGGTTCTTCTTAGTCGCCCTCCATTTGCAGAGAGCAAAAAACTCCATAATGCCCCAACTACTTATTTTCCCCCTAGAGAATGCTGGGAAAAGACTTGAGCACATTTATGGATGTTTCTATAACACCAGCTCTTTCCACTCACACTCTTCCTGCCAATAATGTTCCTGACCCAAAAGACACTTAAATCTTAAATATACATCTATCAGATTGGGTAAGATTAATTCTACTCATAGCATTCACAAAATAAATCAAAATCTACTACTTAAATGTAAGCAATGAATATGTAAGCACTTCTACAGATCTGTGAGATTTTTTTTACTGTTTATATAATGATCACCCACTAGTTACCTACCACGAACTGATAATGAACTACAGGGTTTTTACTTATTGAAGGACAAAAGGATCTTTAAGTTAAACAGTTGTATACAAAACATTTCATTGTACAAGTCTTCCTTACAGGAGCAAACAAACCCTTGACCTTTACCGATGGCTTCAAACTCAGGGTTTCTCCTTTAAGATATTAACCACTCCACATTGCCAATTAGTTTTTTAATATCTGTCACCCAGAACTCATTGGAAACCGCAATTTTCTTTGTGTGCCTTACCTTTAACAGATTCATTACT
Organism: Gambelia wislizenii; assembly: GCA_030847615.1. Lineage (NCBI taxonomy): Eukaryota > Metazoa > Chordata > Lepidosauria > Squamata > Crotaphytidae > Gambelia > Gambelia wislizenii. The sequence goes on from JAUMIR010000002.1 coordinate 27,420,024, forward strand.
TCTTTCTATCTCCAAATTCATGATTCTGTGTCATTTAGCAGATTCAGTTAGTCTTTACCTGCAATTTCCACAAAATACTTCTTATATTGTTAGAAGAGAAGCGGATCAGTAATTTCTTTGTAATCTTACAAACAAGTCAAATAAACTAAAAAATAACTATCATTTTAAAATATATGTTAAATTGTATTGTCATATGCCTTTAAGTAATTTCTGACCTAGGATCACCCTATCTTGGGATTTTCTAGGCGAGATTTACTTAGAGGTGGTTTGCCATTGCCTTCCCCTGAGGCTGAGAGAGCATGGCTTGCTCAAGAGCTTTAAGTGGGTTTCCATGGCTGAGCAGGGATTCAAACCCTGTCTCTCCAACACTAGTCCAACACTACCACTACTAACATGCTTACTCAAAACATGTTAAAAAAAAATTCTTATTAAAACTCAATTTGAAATCTGAGCATTCATGTAGGGGTATCCTCCATATGAACTCTTAGATATTCAACAAGGTCCCTGGTTTAAAAAACACCTCAATATCACACGCTACCATATTTCACATCAAAAAATACAGCCGTAGTCTCTCCCTAAAATAGCTGTTTACACACTCAAAAGCATTTAAGTGGTCTTCTCCCTGTGTGATTTCTTTGGTGTGATAACAGCAGTGAAGTTCCAATGAAACAATTTCCACACTCCAAGCATTTATCAGAACCATCTATGTTCTTTAAATTAAGATTCACCTCTCACTGAAGCTCGTTTCTCATTACATGTATTCATACATTCTTCTTCCTGTCTGGGTTCTTCAATGTAAAAAAAGGAAGCTGTAGTATTCCCACACTCAATTCATTTACATTCTTTCCCTTCTGTGCTCTCTCGCTGATAACAGTAGATTTGGCTTCTACTATGTGAATTTCTCTCGAGTGTCATAAGATGTGAGTAATGATTGCATCACTTTCCACATTCATGTGTATGAATTCTTTCGTGTCAAATACGGTGTCAGCTCCAACTGTAACTATTTTCACTTCTGAAACATCCCAATGGTTTGTTGCTGCTTGGTGAGCTGTGAGGCTTTTCCTCCAGCTGAAGCTCTTTCCACACTCGGAACACTTAAATGGTTTCTCCCCAGTATGAATTATTTGATGACGAGTGAGATCTATCTTCTGACTGAAGCTCTTTCCACACTCCAAGCACTGAAATGGCTTTTCCCCTGTGTGAACTGCTTGATGGCGAACGAGGAGTGACTTCTGACCAAAGCTCTTTCCACACTCGGCGCATTTAAACGGCTTATCTCCTGCATGCATTTTTTGATGATAATTAAGTTTTGTCTTCTGAGTGAAACGTTTTCCACACTCCAAGCACTGAAATGGCTTCTCCCCCGTGTGAATTGCCTCATGGTGAACAAGGAGTGACTTCTGGCTGAAGCACCTTCCACACTCCAAACATTCAAATGGTTTCTCTCCTGTATGAGTTCTTTGATGAGCTGTGAGGTGTGTCTTCCGACTGAAGCTTTTTCCACATTCAAAGCATTTGAACAATTTCTCCCCTGTATGAGTTGCTTGATGACCAATGAGGTTTGTCTTCTGACTGAAGCTCTTTCCACACTCCAGGCACTGAAACGGTTTCTCCCCTGTGTGAATTGCCTGATGGCAAGTGAGGTTTGTCTTCCGACTGAAGCTTTTTCCACATTCCAAGCATTTGAACAGTTTCTCTCCTGTATGGGTTGCTTGATGACCAATGAGATTTGCCTTCTGACAGAAGCTTTTTCCACACTCCAAACATTTAAATGGTTTCTCTCCGGTATGAATTCTTTGATGACAAGTAAGGTCTGCCTTCTGACCAAAGCATTTTCCGCACTCCAGACACTTAAATGGTTTCACCCCTGTGTGGACTGCTTGATGGCGAGTAAGGTCTGCCTTCTGGCCAAAGCTTTTCCCACACTCCAGGCACTGAAATGGTTTCTCTCCTGTGTGAACTGCCTGATGGCGAGTAAGGATTGACTTTTGAGTGAAGCATTTCCCACACTCCAAGCACTGAAATGGTTTGTCCCCTGTGTGAGTCGCTTGATGCCAAGTGAGGTGAGTCTTCTCACTGAAGGTCTTTCCACACTCGAAGCATTTGAATTGCACTTGGCTCATCTGTGTTGTCTGGTGGGAAATCAGGCCTTTCCAAACATTGAAGATCTCTTTACACTCACCACCTTTGAACGGTATGTCCCCTTCGTGGGTTCTCGTAGGACAACTAAGACTTGTTTTACAACTGATGCTTTTCCCACATGGAAGATAAATACACTCCTTTCCATTTTGTGTGATTTCTTCGGCTGAGATTCCATAGATCTCCCCAGCCTGAGAAGGTGATGTTTTGTCCCCCCTCTTCGTATGAGTGTCCCTGTTACTTCCATTCTCTTCCATCTGTTTATATGTGGCTCTTTCGGACAACAGCCTGCTTGGTTCCCCTTCGTTTTCACTCAGTTGTCCACCACCAGCTGGAAAGAAGAGAAAGAACTGGTCAGAGCCCAAAATACAAATGGAAGACAAAGTATTAATGGCATTTGTCATCACTCAGTATTAATCTCCGGTGGTCTTGGAGAGGAAGGTGGGACACCACAGCCTTTCCACTGACTCTCCTGAAGGCCATCACTGCTGAGGCCCTACTTCAGCTTCTTCCTTGAAAGCTGGTTGCACCAAGGATTTTGGAATCTTTATGAACTGTTCTCTCCACTCTCCTTCTGCTGTTCCTTTCCCACTGTAAGCCTGTAGGTAGGTAATGTTTGGTTTGTTTCTGATCTCGAGTAATGTGTGTTGCAGGAGAGGAAGTGACTCTCCCATATACAGAACAACTAGGGCTGGCTGGCATTAATACAGTTTATAGAATCATAGAGTTGGAAAAGACCACAAAGGCCATCTAGTCCAACTCCCTGCCCTGCAGAAACACACAATCAATGCACTCCTGACAGATGGCCATCCAGCCTCTGTTTAAAAACCTCCAAAGAAGGAGACTTCACCACACTCTGAGGCTGTGTTCCACTGCTGAACAGCTCTTACTGTCAGGAAATTCCTCCTAATGATTATGTACAATCTCTTTTCCTGTAGTTTGAATCCATTGCTTCGTGCCCTAGTCTCTGGAGCTACAGAAAACAAGCTTGCTCCACCCTCAGTATGACATCCCTTCAAATATTTAAATATGGCTATCATGTCACCTCTCAATCTTCTCTTTTCCAGACTAAACATGCCCAGCTCCCTAAGCCGCTCCTCATAGGGCATGGCTTACAGACCCCCCTCCATCCTGGTTGCCCTCCTCTGGACATTCCAGCCTGTCAGTTCAATTTGTTTTATCTGTCTGTGGCACAATGTCCATTGTAGAACACCGTGATCATACAACATATATACTACAAGAGGTCTAAAGCTAGTGGCATCCTTCCCATGTGTGACAAAGGAATCACAGAGAAGATCAGAAATCAAAAGACCAACCAGATGTTACTAAATAAAATATCACTTCATATGAATAATAATAATAATGGCAACTACAACATCTGATCCTCTTTGCAATCCACTACCGAAGTCTTTACAAATTGGCAGCACATCTTTCAGGCTGCTACCACAAACACTAATGCAGAATCAGTTTTGTTCAGCAAGTCGTGTTGTCTTCATGGAGACTGAGGCTCAACTCCAAGCTGTTAACCCACCAACAAATGTTGGGATACTGAAATACAGTCAGCCCTCTATATCCACAGATTCAACCATCCATGGCGTGAAAATAGTAAAAAACAAAACAAAACAAACAAAAACTAAATGAAATTCCAAAAAGAAAATCTTAATTTTGCCATTTTATATAAAGGACACAATTTTGCTACAACATTGTATATAATAGGACTTGAACATCCACACCCTGGAACCAAACCCCAGCAGATACCAAGGGCCCACTGTGCGATTTGAAGAATGTACTTTAGTGCATCTATGCCCTAATCAAGGATTTAAAGTGTACTCACTAAATGTCTTGTTCTTGTCAAATTTCAACTGGTCTGACTCTATGAGATACATTGACAAGGAATTCTCAGGTCCTGTGAAATTACAGTTCTCCCTCCATATCCATGGATTTGATATCCACAGATTTAAGTATTCATAGCTTGAAAATACTCTTAAAAATTAATAATTCAAAAAGCAAACCTTGATTTTGCCATCTTATATAAGAGACACCATTTTGCTATGCCATTGTATATAATGAGACTTGAGTATTCGCAGATTTTGGTATCCACGGGGGGGTCCTGGAACCAAACCCCAGTGAATATGAAGGGACAACTGTACTCAGCATCAAGTGAGGGTGAAACAAGGAGCACTCCCCCCCTCCTTGTCAGGCTCTCTGTAATCTGTGCAGAATATCTCTATGCAATATTAACATCCTAATAAATAAAAAAAGACTGAGACCCACCATCTGTAGGTTCTGACCCTAAAAAGTCCATACAACAAAGAAGGTTCCTTCACTGCTTTGCCCAACTGCACTATTCTTTGCCCTCAGGGGCAAAAATGAGATGAGCTTGGATTTATATCATTACTGTTTTCACTTATTCTTACTGAGAGCTCTACAAAATACCTTGCTCTCTAATTCCTATTCGTTTCCGGGCACAGTACAAGGTGTTGGTTATAACCTTTAAAGCCCTGCATGGCTTGGGTCCAACTTATCTCCGGGACCGCCTCCTTCAGTACGACCCTCCCTGCGCACTTTGGTCCTCTGGGAGGAATCTGTTACAGCCTATGAAAACAAGGCTGTCGGTGACCTCCCAGAGGGCCTTCTCCGCTGCTGCTCCCAGATTATGGAATGGCCTGCCGGACAAGATCCATCTTATTAACACCTTAGACGGCTTTAAAAAAGCTGTCAAGACGGATCTTTTCCGGCAGGCCTTTCCTGAATAACTATCCCGGCCCAAGACTCGGTTGTCCTCCCTGAGCTGTAATCATTTATTTTTTTAAAAAAACTATTGTATGTTTTAATATTTTTCTAATTTATATATTTTTAATTTACTGTATGTTTTTAATCTTTTATAGTTTAATATTATTTTAAGGGGGGGTGGGCTAGGGTACTGGGACTATGGAGTTTTTATATTGTAAGCCGCCCCGATTGCGTTGCAGAGGGGAGGGATAGAAATAAAATATTATTATTATTATTATTAATTATTATTTAATTTATATTCTGCTTTTCTCATGCCAAGCAACCCAGGGTGGCGTACAAAATTTTGAATAAAAGTTTAGCTGAGAATGTACTGTTATAAAATTTTAAAACCATTAAACATCAGTTCTAGTAAAAGCACATATATTAATTAAAGGTTCAAAATACATTTGAAACTACCTTCAAAGCATAATTAGAAACATATAAAACAAAAACAGAGGACGCCACTTAGAATACTATTCTGACATATAATTAAAAAGGCCTGCCTAACTAAAAAGGACTTCATCTGCCAGTGGAAAGAGAGCAGGGAGGAGGCTAACCAGACCTCATGTGGGAAAGGGTTTCACAGGCTGGGAGCATCAACTGAGAAGGGTTTTGCCTGTGCCCTTACCAAATGTGCCTGGGATGGTGGTGAGGCTGGGGGAAAGCCCTACCCCAAAGATCTTAGAACTTGGGCCTGCTCCTATGGGGAGGTACAGTCTTTTAGATAGCCTGGACCTAAGTGGTATAAGGCTTTAAAGGTCATAACCAGCATTTTAACTGGGGAGGAATAATTTTGTGGTTCCTTGCCCGCATGGGCAAAGATGAGATGAGGTTGGATTTATATCCCTGGGTTCGAGACAGGATACAACACAACACCAGATCTCTATACATACTAAACATCCCCAGCTAGGGCTCTGTTTTCTTCTTCTATTTGCTGCGACTAGGTAAGTAATGGTAAGTACTCCCTCTAATGCCTCACCTTCTGCACCTTCTCACCTGCTGCAGAAGGAGTTAAGTTTTACTGTCTTTTGTCTTAACACACCACATGGTTCTGGGCACCACAATTCAAGAAGGATATTGACAAGCTGGAATGTGTCCACAGGATGATCAGGATGGTGGGAGGTCTGAAAGTCATGCCCTATGAGGAGTGGCTTAGAGAGCTGGGCATGTTCAGCAAGTAGAAGATTAAGTGGTGACATGACAGCCATGTTTAAATATTTGCAGAGATATCATACTGAGGATGGAGCAAGCTTGTTTTCTGCTGCTCCAGAGACTAGGACACAGAGCAATTTGTTCAAACTACAGGAAAAGGGATTCCACCTAAACATTAGGAAGAACTTCTTGATGGTAAGAGCTGTTCGGCAGTGGAATGCACTGCCTCAGAGTGTGGCAGAGTCTCCTTCTTTGGAGGTTTTTAAACAGAGGCTGGATGGCCATCTGTCTGCTTTGATTGTGTATTCCTGCAGGGCAGGGGGTTGGACTACATAAACCTTGTGGTCTCTTCCAACTCTATGATTCTATAGCCAAAAAGTAGGACTGGCCTTTGCTTGCATGAGATCCCTTACCTGAACAACAGCGCAAGCAACATCTGAGACAACATGTAGGCCTGTGACTTCAACACCGTCACTTTTTTTTCCTTTATTTTTTAAACATCTTTTGCCAGATGAAGAAGCCAGTAGAGCTTGCTTGCATCATGTGTTTTGCACTTTGGTTGGTCAATAAAGGTATTGCTTTTTTGTGGACTCTGGATTTTGTTTTGCTGCATGGCCAACATGGCTACCCCTGAATGCCTCACCTTCCCTCTGTAACCCTTTACCATTTTTTTGTACCTTTAGATACTCCCTGAAAGTGAACCTGTGAAATTTGGCTGCTCCTTTGAGAAGGAGGGGCCTCAGCTTTTATCTTCTCACTTGCCTGGAAACAACCCAATCTTTCGATTTTAACAGTGGGTGGATGGAGACAGAGCGGCAGGTGGAGGAGGCAAAGCAGGGTGAGGAGGATGACTCTAGTGGAGACCCCAACGTCCCCCCCCCCCCGTGCTCTATCTGAACCTTACATAATCTGCTGGAGCCTTGACCAAGGTTTACTGGTGAAAGACTTCCTGGGAGGAAAAACCAGAAACCAGCCAGGCTGCAGGACGATGACTCAGCCTGCTTTACTATAGTAAGATTGAAAAAGGGCTCTGATGTAATTTTCTCGCATTGGTCAACCAATTTGATCAACCCAGCAAGAGGGAGCCTTACCCAGAGAAATCATGATCCCCAAAATCTCCTCTGTCACTTCACAATGAAGAGTCCTTTGGCACGGGTCCAGCGTGGTCCACTCCTCGTCCGTGAAATATACAGCCACCTCTTCAAAGGTTACCTGGAGAAAGACAAGTTATCTGTGAGCAAACCCAAGTCAGAAAAGAGAATAAAGTTGTTTGGGGTTTACTGAAACAATTTAAAAAAGGAACGGAACTGAGTTGTTAGAAGTGAAAAAGCTTACATATAGAGCAGTTAGGGACAGAGGAAGCCCTGAAGTGCATGCCTGCTGTCCTGTTTTCACCTCTCTTTCTTGGATCTATGTGCTCAAGTCCTTTCTGCTTCCTGAAGAAATAGTTAGTTAGTATTTCTAAGACACTTTGTTTGGAAGGGAGATCATAAGGCTCCAGCCTCAGGATACCTTATACTTACACATGAGAATCAACTTTTAGGGACTCTTGTACCAATGTACAAGTCGACTCCCATATCCATGTATTCGGTATCCATGGTTTCACTTATCCATGTCCAAAAAAATATGTTCTCTCTAGACATTTCTACATCCTCCAATGTGATTCTATGGTCAACTTCTGAATTTCGTCTGATTTAAAATAAAAGGGTTCCCAATTATCCATGGTTTCAGGTATCCATGGGGGTGGGGGTGGTCTTGGAACGTATCCCCTGCAGATATGAAGGTCGATCTGTATAGGGAACTTTTTTCTATCTACTTTTCTATCCAAGATGTATTCTCTGCAACAATAAATGTAAGTGTTGCTTTTTTCTTAACCTTGCAAGAACATCCTGCACATCTTTATCCTGTTTCTACCACAAGCTCATCTATTGTCTGGGGCAACACGGCACTCTGCTTAATACAGATACCAATATTTCCTACACTGAGTGTCTGGAACCTTCCACAACAGCATTCACAGGCCCCTTACTGGGCAAATTTGACAGAAACAAAGGAGGAAAAGGAGATTCTGTGGAGGCAAGGGAGAGACGCAGGGGACATGGGCACCCAGCCTGATCCCCTCTTGGCCCACTAGTTATCCAGCCTCTTACCTGATTCAGCCGTGCAGAAGCTGTTCTGGGTTCATCAGAATTAAGAGACGTGCTTGTACAGGTAGGCTGTGCCATCATATCAACTCCTGTGAGGAACAGAGAAGACAGAAGGGAGGGGCTTTCACCATTCTCCCTATTTCTGATTCAAGTCTTTCAGTATTCACACAAAAATGGGGAAATTGGTAAACTCACAGACACCAACATCTGGATGTAAAAAAAGAATCAAGGTAACCGGAGGTTGGCAGGGGTACATAAAAATCTTAATAAATGCACACCAGGTCCAACAACAAGCAAGTGTTCCAGGGAAAACTAAATGGCCGAAGAAAGTTGGAGGGGGGGGGGGAAAGCACCAAAATTTGGGTGAGACGTAAATGCAACGGACTTCTTGCAGTAAGAGGTTGAGGAAGGAAACCCAAACCTTGCTCTCTAATTCATATCCATGGAACCAATATCTGCAGTTTCAGATATCCACAGTTGGGGAAAAAAAATAGGGACACATACCATAGTCATGCTGGAAAATGCCTAGTGGGGTGTCCTCTCTAGGAATCACTAGGTCCTCCAACACGACTCTATTGTATGTTTCTACCATAAGTGCTTTATTTTAATAGGGTTTGGTATTATCCATGGTTTCACTTGTGAACAGTAAGTCCATGAATGTATCCCCTGTGGATATGGATGGGTGTGTGTGACCTGTATACAAAAAGAGGCAGAGAAAAATGTCTAGTTCACACTGAGAAGATAATTTTTAAATGTCATCAGGGAAGAAAGTGACAGCTGCCTATATCAATCTTAGTCTACTAGAGCCCACTGAGGACTGCAGATGGTCAACGGGAAAGGGATGGTGACTGGCAGTTTGTATTATCTTTCTCTCTCTCTCTCTCTCTCTTTTTGTAAATGTGAAATATTGCTTGTGTGCACCATGGAAAAAGTTTTTTTTAAATGGTGGAGGCAGATTTAAAAGTGTGAGTAATTCACTAGCAGCGGCTAACTTTTTATCAGCAGCGGCAAGTGGCAACTGCTGTGAATTGCTATCACTGTGGACCAATAGGGAGGGGATCTTAGTCTAGGTCCTTGGTGCTTTCCTGCACAAGGTGGTGGCAGGACCTGTCGATAGACTCTGGGGCTGTCTGGCAGCCAGGCTACCAGTCCAGAGGAGGAACCCCTCCCTTCATCTGTTCTCCTTTATAATTTCAGAGCAGTTGGGGTACATAAAACAGTTAAAGCACTGCAATCCATACAGCCCAGGTATTTCAGGCATACTTGAGGGGAGGGGGCATGCAGAAAAGAGCCCTGTTAGCCCTTACTTGTTGAAGTGGACGCCACGTCTCCATCTGGTACGATCCAACTGGGGCGTAGTGTCTGACCAGACTCAGAAGGACACCTCTTCACCTCATCCATCTCTTCCATGGTCAAGTACTGCACCGGAAGCATAAGCAAGGAGAGGAAAGAAAGAGGAAAATCAGAAAAATGAACTGAAACAGACAAGGTCAGTCTTCCCACGCTGGATGGTTTCCAGAGAAAATGAGGGAAACGCTAGGGAGCTCTACATCTTCTACATCATCACCATCATTGTATTCATTTATACCCCATCTTTTCCCCAGGACAAGGATTCCAAGTTGCTTACAGCAGTTAAAACAAATGCCACCCCTCCAAACAATAAACACATACAACCAATAATTAAGATAGCTATTAAGCAATTTAAAACACAGAGGTTCAACGGCATGAGTAAAACAACAGAACAGCACATTATTTTAAGCCCTTTCAGTCAGTGTTCAGAAGCCTATTATTATAAAGAAGTTTTCACCACCTGATGGAAGGTTGGCAAAGAGGAAGTCAGTCTGACGTCCTTGTGAAGGGAGCTCCAGATCCTGGTGGCAGCCACAAAGATAAATAAGTTCCCATGAGATATGACCACAAGGATGGTGACACCTCAGGGCTGGGCACACTCATATGAGAGAATGCAGTCCTTCACAGCCTGGACCCAAGCCGTGTAGGGCTTTACAGGACATAACCAGCACTACAAACTGTGCCTTGAATCAGACGAATTACTAGCAGACCTGTTGTAATAAAAGGAGTCAAGGGTTCCCTATAACCAACCTAGGTTAGCTATCTATTTGCAGCTCTTTGAACCAGGTGACGTTTCTGCACATTCTTCAAAGACAGCCCCATGTATAGCGTGTCACAGCAGTGGTTCTTAACCTAGGATCTGCGGACCTCTCCTCACAAGGGGTCCACAAAGGCCTGAAGGCTGCTTGGCCCACCTTCACACCACAGTGGAGTGGCCACATGACAGGAGCCAAGGGAAAGGCTGGCTGACTTGGCCTGCACACTGCCATTCAATCTGCTGCAACCACAAACTTGCAGGAAGAAGTAGGAGAAAAGATTTCCCTAACCCTCTGGTGCCTCTGAGGGAAGGTTTAATGGATGGTGTAATCATATATGTATTATTATTAGGTACTATTATTATTATTATTGTTTTAAATCTTGAATTAAGTCTTGAGGTTCTGCAGCAACAAAATATATTTAAAGGGAGGGTTCTGGTAAAGAAAACGTTAAGAGCCCCTGTGTTACAGCAACTCAAACAAGTTGTGATTAAAGCATATGTCACCATGGTCAGATCAGCCAATGTCAGGAACATGCACAGCTGGAGTTCTGCCATGCAAAAACATTCCTGGGGCCCACAGAAACATGATAATCCAGCCTCAGGGCTGTATCCAGCATGATACTCAGGCTGCAAACCTTTTTCTTCAGGGGGATGGAATCCTTATTCCCTGCTCTGCCAGCTGACTAATCACACTCCACTTTCTTGTCTGGATTAAGAATCTGTTTGTTCTAGAATCCTTGCAAATAAACAGCCCTGACCTTTTGAAACAACCAGGATGAAACACTCTCACCTGCTGCTGCTTCTTCTCCTCTGCCTGACTCATGAGGAAACCTTCCGCCAAGGCCACTGCTTGGCAAGTGGTCTCTGCTCCACATTCTCTCACCCAGGTCCCCATCTCCAGGGGAAGGATGGTCAGAAATTGCTCCAGAACCAAAAAGTCTAGGACCTGAGCCGTGGTGTTTTGCTCCAGCTTTAGCCACTGATGGCAGAGAGCATGGAGTTGGCTGCAAACCTCTCGGGGCCCCAAAGCCTCCTGGTATTCAAACTGTCTGAAGCGCTGCTGCAGGACATCAGAATTGAGTACATCCTCCCCCAGGCTCTTTTCTGTGGTTCTTCCCAAAACTTCTTTGGTGTGCTCAGCCTGAATGGAATGAGGGTCTTCTCCTAACTCACAGCAGACGGAGTCTGGCTTTTCCATTTTTATTCTTTTCTCCCAGGCAGTTCCTAACATGGCCAAAGGAATACACTCCTCTTCTGCCATATTCTGTGTCAGGCAAAATTACTGGGGACACCAAAACCTACAAAGAAAACAAGATTTCCTATGAATTATCTATTCTGAAGACCCTCTTGAGGCAAAGAGATGTCTTATCAGGGTTGGCTGGTTTAAATTGGGTTAAGCCATGTGTGTGTGTTGTCTATGGCTGCCAAAGTACTGCTTTGTGTTCAGAGCCCACAATGGATAGGGTTGGCTGATTATTTTAAACCATGACTTAAACCAAATGACTTTAAAAAAACACTCCTGGTTTTTTAATTGATTGTTCATGTATTTTTTAAAAATCTGGCTATTATTACTATTTTCCAGCCCTCTTACAGGAATAACAATGACTGTTTGAATTTAAAATTTCAACATTAACAGTTTATTGGCAGTTATTTATGGTTAGACCACTATCCAGCATCAGTTCCATCTTTTTAATCGCTTTATTTTATAGTGCAAGAAATGCCATTCAGAAACAAATCTTTCAAGTAACAAACATTCGGCTTACTTTAAAATTGCCCTTGTTAAACAACAATGATTATTTAAGCTAGTGGCCATAACGTGTGAACTGCGTTTTGCTATTTAATTCTCTGATTTAGTCCTATATTGGTTTTAATGCAACCCCCCTCCCTCTTAAAAAAAACACAAACAGTTTAAATGAAAAAACCTATGAGGGGTTTAAAATCAAATTCAGGTTGGAAAGTGACTCCTTTCTCTGTACAGAAGACTAGGAATATGTAGGATGTGTGTATTGGGGGTCCTTTTCTTCTTAGCAACATACTAAGAACACCACGCAATGCATCATTTTTCCAAATGCTCTGTCCCTACAATGCCTACAAGACCAGCCCAGATGGCCAGCCATTTTGCTGCCTGGGGCAAAGGACAAGATGGCACTCCATCAAACCTAGGATAAGCTGTGTAGTTTACCCAGCTCTATCCTCCATTAAAGGGAATGAGCTGCAGGGTCACTGCCGCCGCTTTTTACCAGCATCCGAAGCCTGATGGGATTCCTTCATTCTGCCTAGCATTGCCAGAGTGAAACCTGGAAAGGCTCTTTAATGGTTGCATAGAAGAGGGTTGGTGCAGAAGGCTGTGCAGAAAAGCCAGCATGGTGGAATGGTCTAAGTGCTGGACTACAACTCTGGAAATGGTTCAGCCATAGAAACTCATTGGGTGACTTTAGGCAAGTCAAAGGCAAAGCCCCTGTGAACAAATCTTGTCAAGAAAACCCCATGATGGGTTTGCCATAAGTCAGAAACAACTTGAAGGCACACAGCACACACAAGCTGGAAAGTGTCCAGAGGAGGGCGACCAAAATGGTGAAAGGTTTGGAAGCCATGAGGAGCACCTGAGGGAGCTGGGCATGTTTAACCTGGAGAAGGTTGTGAGGTGGCATGATGGCCATGTCAAATATTTGAAGGGATGTCATACTGAGGATGGAGCAAGCTTGTTTTCTGCTGCCCCAGAGACTAGGACATGGAGCAATGGATTCAAACTACAGGAAAAGAGATTCCACCTCAACATTAGGAAGAACTTCCTGACAGTAAGAGCTCTTTGACAGTGGAACATGCTGCCTCATAGTGTGTGGTGGAGTCTCCCTCTTTGGAGGTTTTTAAGCTGTGGCTGGATGGCCAGCTGTCGAGCATGCTTTGATTGGGTATTCCTGCATGGCAGGGGGTTGATCTAGATGGTCCTTGTGATCTCTTCTAACTCTATGATTCTAACAACAACAGAACAGGGAATTTCAGGAGGTGTTGCTTGTTCCCTGGTTGCGTGACAAGCTAAAGCCACTTAAATTTTTCCCTTCTACACAACCATTAAAGATTTTATTTACTTAAAGTATTTCTGCATCCTCTCCAACCTACAAGGACTCTCAATGCAATGAGCAAATAAAAATCAATTCAAACAATACAAAGATTTTCTTTAAAAACACATTAAAATACTCTTAAAAACAGTCTAAAAACAATGCTACAGGAGACCCCTCTCCAGTTTTCACTCTGGCTGTCTCCCATTCTGCCTGAAGGAGTACCAATTCTGCAGGAGTTTAAAGCTCCTTGAACTTTGTACCCATTCTGAAGCTGATCCCAATGAGGCAATGTGGCCTAATGACTAGAACAGCAAGTTCAGGTCCTCACCCACCCAAAAATTGCAACAAAGCAAAATGTTTCATCTTAGCCTCCTTCAAAGAGTTATTGTGAAGACAAAGCAAGGGAGGTTGCAAATTTGCCAAACTGCCTTGAGACAAAGGAGGGGACATTTAATCACAGGAAGATATAGATATTGCAAAAGAGGAGGAAGATTGGTGGGGGGGTCTTTCTTGCTCTTCTCACCCCATAGAGCAGTGGTTCTTAATCTGTGATCCGAGGACCCCCCAGGGGGCCGCGATGTCCTGACTGCGGCCCCGTGAAGACTTGAAGGCTGCTTACCAGCCCATACGACAGGAGCCAAGGCAAAGGCAGGCTTGGCCTGCGCATTGCCATGCAATCTGCTCCAGCCACAAACTTGCAGGAAGAAGCAAGAGAAAAGTCGTCGTCCCCTTTTCAGTGCCTCAGAGGGAAGGGTTAATGGATGGTGCAATTGTATTGTTATTATTACCAGGTATTATTATTAGGGTTTTTAAATCCTGAGTTAAGTCTTGGGGAACCAAGGCAACAAAAGATATTTAAAGGGGGGTCCCTGGTAAAGAAAAGATTAAGAGCCACTGGCCTAGAGGCCTCTCTGTTGTCTGTCTTTCCCTCATTTCTTCTTCTCCTCCTCCTCCTCCTCTACCACCCCCTTGCCTGCCTCCCCCCTTCCAGCACCCTCCCTCGCAGCCCCCAATGATGGGGGTCTTCCTCCTGGGCCCAAAACCACACTCGAGGCGGGAGCGGGGAAAACAAAGGCCTCACCTCTCTCTCTTTCTCCTTGCACAAAAAAGGGGACGGAGCTAACCACAGGGCCCGAGGGGGCGGAGTCAGCCTGTGGCTCCTCCCTCTCCTCGTCCTCCTCTACCACCAGTAGGCGGCTCCTTCCGGAAAGCAACAAGTGAGCCCGCCCCCTTTAGCCGTCACTCTCGGCCTTGTCCCCGCCCCTTCCGGCCATGTGTGTGAGGCTCTTTCCTAGAGAGGCGCTGTAAGGGGATAGAGTTGCCTCGTGGAGGACCCGAGGGGCGGAGTCAGCCTGTGGCTCCTCCCTCTCCTCTTCCTCTACCACCACTAGGCGGCTCCTTCCGGAAAGCAACAGATGACCCCGCCCCTTTAGCCGTCACTCTCGGACTCGTCCCCGCCTCTTCCGGCCATGTGTGTGTGGAAGCTCTTTCCTAGAGAGGCGCTATAAGGGGATAGAGACGCCTGGCCGGAGTTGGCTCTTGGAGGACTGTGGAGAAGGAGCTGAGCCACCCTCTCTGTGAGGAGGGGGACTAAGAGAGAGGAGCCTTTGTCTCTGGGAGAGGAGGGCGAGCGAGCGAGCGGACAAGGCAAGGCGGGGAAGAAGTGGGAGGTGAGGAGGAATAAAACAAAGCCAGTGAGGAGAGCTGGGAGGCTGGGGGTGAAAACTGGAGAGAGCTCCTGACCCTTTCGTTGTTGCAGGCCAAGTCAACACTGTACATAATAATACAGTTTGAAACTGGATTGTTTACCATGGCTCCTTCCAATGAAATCCTGGGATGCGTAGTTTTCTTTGTCAGAAAAGGCTAAAGATCTTGTAAAACTACACATCCCAGGATTCCATAGGGAAGGGATGACCCATGGCCAATAATCCAGTTCCAAACTGGATTAATTACGTACAGTTGTCCCTCTGTATCCCCACGGATTTGGTATCCACGGATTTAAGTCTTCACGGCTTGAAAATATTTTTTAAAAAATAATAATCCAAAAAGCAAACCTTGATTTTGCCATATTGTACAAGGGACACCATTTTGCTATGCCATTGCATATCATGGGATTTGAGTATTCACGGATTTTGGTATCCACGGGGGTCCTGCAACCAAACCCTAGCGAATATGAAGGGACAAGTGGTATTTTAGTGTGGATTTGGCCCTAGGCTTCCAAGAGGTTAGGGGGAATCCACACTGAACAAATACTTCCAGTTTGAAACTTGGTTATTTGCCATGGTTCCTTCCTATGGAATCCAGGAATTGGTAGTTTGTCAAGGTCTTTATCCTTCTCTGACAGAAGGCTGGTGCCTCACCAAACTACAACTCCCAGGAATCCATAGGAAGGAGTCATGCAAATAATCCCGTTTCAGCCTGGATTATTTCTCTACTGTGGATGTGCCTTAAAATTAGTCTCTTGCAGCATAAAAAGGGAGGGTGGAGCGACCCTAAAGCGAACCAATCACATGTTTTTATTTGCAAGATTTGTTTGGAGGGGGTTTGGCTTGGCCTTCCTCTGAGGCTGAGAGAGTGTGACTTGCTCAAGGCCACCTCTGAGCAGAGATTTGAACCCTGGTCTCCAGAGTCGTAGTCCAACGCTCAAAGCACTACAACACACTGGATCTCTTTTGTCCTGCTAGCTGCTTTTAATTTAGGATGGCAGAATGAAAATTGAAGAGGGCTCCTGTACCATTAATGGGTTTTTATTTTAACTGTTGTTTTTTTCTAGCGTAATCTTTTGTGGATATAAACCCACTTCTTCACATGCAGTATAGAGAGATATTAACGCTTCAGATTATAAAGCATAATTTACAGTTGTGGGAATGGGACGGAATGTAATGGGATCCAGAAAGATGCAAATCAATATCCCCTGCCCTAAATTTTCAAAGGCATGGAGGGGGATGATGCAGATCTTTCAGATCAGGGGTCAGTTAGTGTGGATGTGTGAAAGAAGTTAGTCTCTTGAACCATAAAAAGGAAAAAGGGAATGGAAGTGACCTTAAGGCAAACCTGTCATGGCTTATGGGTTGGGGGGGGGGCAAGATTTCTTCAGGGAGGGTGGGTTGGCCTTCCTCTGAGGCTGAGAGTGTGTGACTTGCTCAAGGCCACCTCTGAGCAGAGATTCGAACCCTGGTCTCCAGAGTCATAGTCCAGCACTCAAACCATACTGGCTCTCTTTTGTCTTGTTGGCTGCCTCAAATTTAGGATTACAGAATGAAAACTGGAGAGGGCTCCTGCGTGTTTAATGGGTTTTTATTTTAACTGGCTTTTATTTTGTGGATATAAACCATTTCCTCACATGTAGTACAGAGTGATATTTAAAGCCTCGGGTTATAAAGCATATTTATACAGTTGTGGGACAGAATGTAATAGGATCCAGAAAGATGCAAATCATGTCCCTTGTCCTAAATTTTCTAAGGCCTGGTGGAGGTGATACAGGTTGTTCAGATCTTTACAATAGTCAGTTAATGTTGATGTATGAAAGAAGTTAGTCTCTTGTATTATAAAAAAGGAGGGAATGGGAACAACCTTAAGGCAAAGGTATCACAGGGTTTTTTTTGGGGTGGTGGTGGCAAGATTTCTTCAGAGGGGGTTTGCCTTGGCCTTCCTCTGAGGCTGAGAGAGTGTGACTTGCCCAAGGCCACCTCTGAGCAGAGATTCGAACCCTGGGGGGCATCCACACTAGAGAAATAATCCAGGTTGAAACTGGATTATTTGCATTGCTCCTTCCTATGGAATCCTGGGATTTGCAGTTTGGTGAGGCAGCAACACTATGTCAGAGAAGGCTAAAGACCTTGTAAAACTACAAATCCCAAGATTCCATAGGAAGGAGCTATGCAAATAATCCAGTTTCAAACTGGATTGTTTGTGTTTTGTGGATTCCCCCCAGAGTCATAGTCCAACATTTAAACCACTACACCACGCTGGGTCTCTTGTCCTGCTAGCTGCCTCTAATCTAGGGCCCCGTTTACATGGCAAAATAAGTCGTGTAATAATTCGGCAAGACTCCTGATAGTTCCCACGTGTTTCGACACAGTATCGCCCTTTTCAGAAGGAGGGGGTGAAAAAAACCCGTAAGTGGCGCAACTTTTGACAGCGCTGATTTACCGCTCTTTTTTAAAAAGTTCCGCAGTATTGCGCATTATCGATGTTGTGAACTATCCAACATCTACTTTCGCTACTTTTTCAACAACCAGAAATTAGGGGGATCCTGGGAGTGGCCCACTATAGCATCCCTCCCACCAAACAAAAACATCTGTAAAGATTGCTTTATCGCTTTTTGTAATGGCGGAGCAGAGAACAAAGAAGGGTAGAAGGGGCATTGCATGGAGCCATGCAGAGACTGTTGATTTGCTGGATCTTTGGGGGGAAGAAAAAGTACAAGAACAGCTTAGAACACGTCATAGAAATATCATTCTTGTTCTATGAAGGATCGCAGCTGCCTACATCTATTCCTTCTTCTAATAAACCTTCTGCATCGAAAAAACCTGCATGCATCCTGAAATGCAGAAATTGTGGCTATGATCCTGAACATCAACAAGAAACAGCAAGAAATAGTTGCAAGAGTCTCAATCTTTAAATAGATTAGCTAGGGATAACCTATCGATGGTGGTCGAACGATGAGGTGCAGCAGGTATAGGTGTGCCCAATCAGATTTCTCGGAGCGGGAAAGTTTAGTAGAAGCTGTCAACCAATAGGATTAAGAGTGATGGGAGCACAAAAAGGAAGTTAAGCTTTAAGTAGTGACGTATGCCGCTGATTGACAGCTATGGTAATAGCTAAAATGCGAAATGTCGATACTGTGGGAACTAAAAAAAAAACGAAATCGAAAAATTCGTAACTTATTTAATTGCGCAGAAGTACATCATGTGAACTCTGTTTGCGGAGTACTACAAAAAGTAAACAAAAATCGTGTACACTATTCGACGCTAAATCGAAAGTGCGATATTGCGATACATTGCGGAGAAAATAGTGCCGTGTAACCGGCCCCCTAGATTGCAAATGAAAACTGGAAAGCAATAAATTTACTTACCAAATGTCAGTTTCCCTTGTGTATATGTAGTGTGCCAAGAGGGTCTTGTCATTGTTCATATCTCTTCTAATGTATTGGAATTTGTGAATACTGTATAATTCAAGTCAGATGTTTTTCTTTCTAGTCTTCCTTTGTAATCTCCTTTTGAACCCAGGGAAACTGACTTTTCTTAAGCAGATATATTGCTTTCACACATCCACACTAACTGGACACTGTAAAGATTTGAAAGATCTGTATCACCTCACCCAGCCCTTTGAAAATATAGGGCAAGGGACATGATTGGTTTCTAAACTGGACAGGGAAGCAAAGTGAAGTACTTCATGTCTTTTGCATCAGTCTGTTTGCTTGCCTGCTTGATGAGGTTGCATGCGCTCCCTTTTTGTGTAATTCCAGGGGCCCATTCACACTACAGAGCATAGTGTTATGATTCCATTTTTACTGCCAGGGTTCTGTCCTGTGGAATTCTAGGACTGTCAGTTCAGGGAGGTGCATTTAGTATTTCAGCCAGAGCATCCCAGCGGTTCACCAAACTACAAACCCCAGGATTCCCTAGGATGGAACCATGACATCTAAAGTACCTAGGGGAAGTCCTCACCACAGACCCAATAGCTAACACACATTGGAAACTGCTTAATGCAGTGTAGATGTGTAAATTGCTATTGCTTAAAACAATTTGTAAGCTGCTCTGATAGCCTTGTGGCTGAAGAGCAGGGAATAAATAAATAAATAAATAAAATGATTTGCATCTGTGCCTCACTGATTTCCATCTTTGTGGATCTGTTAAATTCCATCCACTATCACAACTGTATAAATATACTTTATAGCCTGAGGGTTTAATATCACTCTGTACTGCATGTGAAGAAGTGGGTTTATAGCCACAAAAGCCCATGTTAAAACAAACTAGCTTGTCTTAAAGGTGCTGCCTCATTCCCCCCCCTCCTTTTTAATGTCCCTTAAATAGTTATGTAGAAGAGGGAATTTCTGCAGGCCATGCAACCAGATTAATAGCACCTGCTGAAATTCCCTTGTCTGTTGCTGTATTGCCTTCAAGTCATTTCAGAATTAATGGCAACTCTTTTTACACAACTATTAGCAAGTCACCTCTTAATTTAGGATTGCAGAAAGAAATCTGGAGAGGGCTCCTAGAATCATAGATCATAGAGTTAGAAGAGACCACAAGGGCCATCTAGTCCAACCCCCTGCCATGCAGGAACCATAATCAAAGCACTCCCAACAGATAGCCACCCAGCCTCTGTTTAAAAACCTCCAAAGAAGGAGACTCCACCACACTCTCAGGCAGTGTATTCAACTTCCGAACAGCTTACTGTCAGGAAGTTCTTCCTAATGTTGAGGTAGAATCGCTTTTCCTGTAGTTTGAACCCGTTGGTTATTAAATTACCAAAGATTTAAATACCTGTGCTTGGCAGAGACCTGCTAAAGTTGCCCACTTCTGCTGTACATTCATAGGCAGGGAAGATTCAGCCCCAGACCTGACCTGCTTTGACTGAAGATCCTGATGTTTTACCTGAGACTGTCTGCATGCAGGTACCTAGGCCATATCCTTATCAGTGCATGGCTTATTTTGTTCTAATGAGCAAATGGTCTTTGTGGCTGTTGTTGTGTGCCTTCAAGTCATTTCTGACTTATGGCAGCCCTAAGGTGATCCTATCATGGGGTTTTCTTGGCGAGATTTGTTCATAGGGAGTTTGCCTTTGTCTTTCTTTGAGGCTGAGAGAGTGTGATTTGCCCAAGGACATCCAGTGGATTTCCATGGCTGAGTGGGGATTTGAACCCTGGTTTCCAGAGTTGTAGCCCAACGCTCAAACCACAGGCTTCTTGAACCACTTATCCTCCACTTATCCATGTTATCAGAGGGCAGACTGAATGGGTCTGTGGTTGGCTTTCTAGAAGTCTGACTTGGGTTCAGTCCCATAATGAAAAGCAGAAAACAAGATTGTTAACCATTCAACTTGCATTTGTTCTTAAACTTTTAACAGGTTCTGTGTTGTTGTTGCTAACTGCTCCTGAGTTGACTTTGACTCATGGTGACCCCGTGAATGAGACACTTCCAGGATCCCTTGTCCTCAGCTGCTCTGCTCAGCTTCTGTAGGCTTAGGGCTGTGGCCTCTTTGATTGAGTCTATCCAGCTGATATGTGGCTTTCCTCTCTGTCTACTGCTCTCCACCTTTCCTAACATTTATTATATTTTCTTTTGCCTTCTCATGTTGTGTCCGAAGTACAACAATCTCAGTTTAGTCATCTTGGCTTCCAGGGAGAATCAAAGAGTTGGAAGAGACCATGGGGGCCATTTAGTCCAATCCTCTGCTTTGCAGGAATACACAATCAAAGCACTGCTGACAGATGGCCATCCAGCCACTGTTTAAAAACCTCAAAGAAGGAGACTCCACCACACTATGAGGCAGTGCATTCCACCTGGGAACAGTTCTTACCTTCACGAAGTTCTTCCTAATATTTAGGTCAAATCTCTTTTCCTGTAGTTTGAGTCCATTACTCCATGTCCTAGTCTCTGGAACAGCAGAAAACAAGCTTGCTCCCTCTTCAATATGACATCCCTTCAAGTATTTGTGTCCTAGTCTGTGGAGCAGCAGATAATTCAGGCTTGATATGTTCTAGGACCCATTTATTGGTCTTTTTGGCAGTCCTTGGTGTGCATAGGACTGTTCTTCAGCACCATTATCTCAACTGAGTTGATTTCCTTTCCGTCGTCATTCTTCACTGTCCAGCTCTCACTTCCATACATGGTGATAAGAAATGTGATGGCTTATGATTTCCTGCATGGCAGGGTGTTGGACTGGATGGCCCTTGTGGTCTCTTCCAACTCTACAGTTCTATGATTCTATGATTCTATATCAGGATTTGTATTATATTATATATTATACATACTATATTATGTATCACTGTATATATTATGTATTGTATATGATATATTTTCCCACATTAATAAATACTTTGCTGTATTATGTTTGCTGTGCATGTTTGCAGTGGCTGTAAGCAGTAAAATGTTGGATGGACTTGGGTTCAGTCACATAATGGATAGTGGAAAACAAAATTGTTATCCTTTCAGTTTAATATATTGTTATCCATTCAATTCAAATTCAAAGTGCTAGTTAAGACGTATAAATCAGTATAGGGCTTAGGTGCCCAAATCTTCAGAGCCTTGTGGGAGGGTTTTCTTCCATCTCACCATCCTTCTGAGCTTGTCTTGTGGGGGCACATCAGAGGACCTTCTTGGTGGCTCTTCTCTGGCTGTGAAATTTCCATCCACAGCAGACTAGACTAGAACCCTGACAGTTTTCCCTTCACTGACTGGTAAAGACCTATTTAAACAGCCAGTTTGTGTGAAAGGCCTTTTAATGGGGGAGGGGGTGGTTGCTGCATTTCTTGTTAATATCTTCAACATGATTTTATACTGTTTTAAATTGTAGGTGTTTTTGCGGGATAGCTAATTTTATTGTTTTTAAACATTTGTATCAAGAGTTTTAGCTATGGCTTGCTTTAACTGTTTTGTTAGTTGTTTTTGGTTCCTTGGGCAAAAAACAGCATGTAAAAAGACAGGCAGAAAAAGAAAAGCGTGTGAAGCCCCTGGGATCAACAAAGTTGATCCTAATTGTCCTGACTGAAGCCTTCCTGTGTTCCTAACAGGATGGCAGGTTCTGACCCTCTAGATTCTCTTGGACTGTAACTCCCAGTATTCTTCACCCATGGCTAGGACAGCCAGGGCTGATGGGAGCTGCATTCCAACAGCATCTAGAGCACTATGTTTTGTCCATAGTTATAGCACTGTGATTCCACTTGAGCTGCCATGGCTGCATCCTATGGAATCCTGGGGTTTGTAGTTTGGGAAGGTACTAGGACTGTCTGGCTGAGAGCTCTAAACATCCCTTCCCAAACTGCAAATCCCAGGATTCCATAGGATGCAACAATGGCAGTTCTAGTAGAATCATAGTGCTAGAATTCTGTAGTGTGAATTGTCCTGTGAGTTGACCCATGTTTAGTGGTTCCTCCCATCAGTACTTGTATTTGCCAGGGTTGAAAAAACATAAAGTTAAAAAGCAACAACCCCAAACCCTGTTTTTGTTTTTATTTGTTTAAACGGGGATTTGGGGGGCATTAAAACCAATATAGGACTAACTCAGAAAATTAAGTAGCAAAATGCAGGTCAGATGTTATGGCCACTAGCTCAAATAATAATTGTCCTTTTAAAAGTGCTCTTTTAAAGCTGGTTGTTTTGGTTGAACTTAGGTTAATCGAAGGATTTGTTTCTGAATGGCATTTCTTGCACTTTGAAATCTTTCTCTGGCTTTTCTATGCAAACGAAGATTCAGGACGGACTCATCCCGCGTTTTCTGCAAGTGTGCTGATGATTGAAAAGGCCAATCTGAGATAAACAAGTCCGGTTGCAGAAAGCACAGCAGAAGGCCTCTTTGCCTTTGTTTGACCGCATCAGAAGATGTCCGTTGACCACGGCTAGCCGACCAGATAGATGGGGATGAGCTTTCGTTAGGCCACCTTTTCAAGGCCCCTCTCCATATGGAGCAAGCAGTGCTCTCCTTAAAAAAGGCTGTTTGGTCATTCAGGATGCTGCCGAACAAGACTATCATCTCCCGGGTCAGCCTCAAGCGACCAAAGTCCTGAACCGCCTGCAAGCAGGGTTGGGTCTGCGGCTTCCAGTGCATCTTTACACCTGCCATTTCGTCCCTCGCCTATTGCTACAGGGCTTTTTTGGAACTGGATTTGTCCTTCGAGCCTGTGCAATGGATTTTTCTGGTGGAGCGCAGCGTGCACAGAACTGGCCCTTTAAACCAAAAGTTCATCTTCTGTGGCCTTTTAAGCATGGATGGTAGCAACGAGGGTCTCAGGTCATAGGTTTGATTAGAGTTTCCTTCTCTTAGATGGTTGACCTTACAGGGTTGGACGAGCACCATCTGCCCGGGTTTGGGATTAGAGTTTTCTTTCTCCTAGGATGGTTGCCATAAGGCTAGAAAGCCCGTCCTGCCCTTTGATGCTCTTTGTCAGACCCTTTGGTTTTGACCTGTCTGGCATGGGAGGCCCTACCGGTGGCTATTATGCCACCACCAGCATAGCTCAAAACATCATTAGGGTACGCAAGCCTCTCCCCCACGACAAGGGGGCGTCAATGGAAAGGACTTTGAAATAAAGTGATTAAAAAGAAGCCACTAAGACTGGATACTGAGCTAATAATGAACAACTACCAATAAATTGTTAAAGTTAAAATGTTTAAATTCAAACAGTCATTGTTGTTCCATTAAGCGCACAACAACAAGAGGCTATAATAATATCCAGTCAATTAAAAAAAAAGAATAATCCATTTTAAAAACCAGGAGTGTTTTTTTAAAGTAATTTGGTTTACGCCAGCCAACCATGGTTCTTGCAGTTCCCCACTGCCTGCTGTCTGAATCAGCCCTGTGTCTACCGGTAGGGCTGGCCCTCCTGCATGCTCCAGGGCCACATGTAGGGAAGTGTATGGCACACCATCCATTGGTTTCTGAGCCTTTTGGACTGGAGAAGTGTAAATAGCTAATTGGTGTAAATAGTAACCACAGGCAAATGCCCAGGCCAGAGATGAAATCTGACACTGCCCAATCAGAGCAGAGCATGAGATTACAGTAATTTGGTCTGAGAAGTGAGAGCAGTGTAGATGGAGTTGTGGTGGAGGATTTCTCTCCCTGGCATGTCCTCACTTGTAACAGTTCTCCACCCCTATCCTGCCCTAACCAGTGACCATAAGGTGCAGGAAGTGTTGCCAGGCTTTCAAAATTATAATAAAGGACAGCCAAAATTGTGACCTGCAGGCTTCACAATCAGGAAAGAGCTGTTAACAAGTCTGTGTTCTACTTAAATGCAATGTGTTTCCCTGTAAAATCAACATGTTGTCCACTTCATAAATTATGGGATGCATACATTTCTGTCTTTATGAAGGGCCCAACCTTAAAAAAATGTGGGGGGGGGGTTTGATACCATGAAGCCTGTATAAAAGGTAGTGCATTCCAGTCCTCAAACAGAGGCATCCCTTATAATAAGGGACACCTTGTTGTGTGCTTTTAAACTGTTTCTGACTTACAGTGGCCCTAAGGAGAAGCTATAAATGAGATTTTCTTATTCAGAGGAGTTTTGTTACTGCTTCCCTCTGAAGCTGAGAGAGAGTGTGACTTACTCAGGTTTATCCACTTGGTCTCCATGGCTGAGTGGGATTTGAACCCTGGTTTTCTAGAGTCCTAGTCCAACGTTCAAACCACGACATCATAATGGCTCTCTTAGGGACACCTACCAGCCCTTTAAGCGGCAAGCTTTCTGTCCATCAAATCAGGAACGTCCTTTATCATAAGGGATGTCTTTCAACCCTAGGCACAGGGGACACCCTACCTCTCATCCTCCTTCTCTAGCAGATCAAATGGGTCTGTATTTGTTTTTCCAGGAACCTGGCATGGCTTCAGTAACATGACAGGAAATGGGAAGCAAACAGACAGTGGTAGAGAAGTAGTAGTGCCATACTGAAAGGGGCAGTTCCAAAACACGAACCTCTCAGATCTTAGTAAAAGATCCAAACAACAAAGCTAGGGAACATACTTAGGGGGAGCTGTGTTGGCTATGCAACAAAATACAACAAATTTTAAAAGCCACAAAACTGTTATTTTTATTGAGCCAACTAAAATGCACAAAATACATCAAGGAAGCTTTCAAAGCATCACTGGCTTCTTCATCAGGCAAAGATGTAAACAGGAAAAGCAAAGTGATTATGTTAGAGTCACAGGTCTATATTTTGTCTCAAATACAGTTGCCCCTCCGTATCCATGGATTTTGTATCCACGGATTTAAGTATTCACAGCTTGAAAATATTCTTTTAAAAAGAATAATCCAAAAAGCAAACCTTGATTTTGCCATCTTATAGAAGGGACACCATTTTGCTATGCCATTGCATATAAAGGGACTTGAGTATTTACGGATTTTGGTATCCATGGTGGTCCAGGAACCAAACCCCAGCGAATATGAAGGGACAACTGTACAGTTAAGATGCTCTGGATATCAATGCAGGCAGAGGCAGCTCCCCTTCTTGGCAGGGGTGGGGGACTGGGACAAAAGGCAGTAAAAGACAGGCAATAAAATTTCAAATCCATTTGGAGCAGCAAAGACAAAACTAGGGTCTTGAGGAGCCAGGAAGGAGGGAAACAAAGAAGAAATTGGCAGAAGCTTGCTGGTGCTGGATTGAATTGGGAAAGAAAGATCAGAGAAAAGGGAGAAAGATTTGTGGATGGGGGAGATTTAACCTGAGGGAGACCTCAAGAGGCTTTGCAGGGGAGAAGAGAAGGCAGGGAGGAGACAAAGGATTGAGGCTCCAGACTGACCCAGGTCTGGGGAAGGGGCTTTGCTAGGTCAGCGCTGGTTCAACAGGTGCTGCAGGCATTTTCTAAATCTTCTTTGTGTCCTAGAAAAGATCCCTCAGTTCAATGTGAAGTCAAAGTCTTTCACGGCCGGCATCCATAGATTTTCCTTGGGTTTTTTCCGGGCTGTGAGGCCGTGTTCTGGAATAGAATTCCATCCAGGAATATGGGGATTCCCAGCAGATAATGGATCATCAGCCAAACAGACACTAATGAGCCTTGCATTTCTATACCCAGAAACTAACCATTCAGTTACACAAATTTACATATACTCCCTACAGGGGTTCGCAGCATATAAACCCCAGACACATTCCTACCCAACCATTCTCTGAAGATGCCAGCCACAGATGCAGGTGAAACGTCAGAAAGAAACTATTCCAGAACACGGCCTCACAGCCTGGAAAAAAACCAAGGAAAATCTATCCCTCAGTTCTCTTTTGAAAGGTGTTTGTTTGTTTTCTCAGAAAATGAAGCTGTGCCGCTTTAGTTTTTGTGTGTCAGTATTTGGTAGTAAAAATATTGTTCTGTCTTTAGAGGCTCAATAAATTTCTGGCATTCTGTATTTTTCCCCTTTCTGCATAGAAATTCAGTATGCATTTTGTCCTTATTTAACTGGCTGTTTTATTGGTTGTTGGTTGTTCGATTGGTTTTCATTTTTTTTTTTATTTTTTACTGGGCAGAAGGGAAAGAGGAAGAGGGATAGTTATAATAGTTTCCACCTCAGGTGCCAAAACAACTTAATCCGTCTTGAGAACCAGGAGTTTAGATTATGGAATGGATTTTCTTCTCAAGGTCTCCTTTTGTCCTTGCATTGCACAGACATCAGAACAGAAAGGTGGCTGAATAGGAGTCAAGAGGAGGCTAAACTGGCTGAGACAATGTCAAGACAGTCTTCCCTACCGCAGTTCCACATACAGAAGCAAACACGGCAGGAACAGCATGAATGAAGGGGAAGGACTGTGAATTGGGGTGTAGAATAGAAATTGGATGGTCCCATGAAGTACCAAGAGAAGGAATGTGGGGTGTGTGGATGAGTGGTTGTGGGAGAATGCTGTATGTTTTCACATTAGGAAGAACTTTCTGACGGTGAGAGCCTTGGAATATGGTGGAGACTCCTGTCTTTGGAGATTTTTAAACAGAGGTTGGATGGCCATCTGTCTGGTGTGCTTTGATTGTGTGTTGCTGCAGGGCAGGGGTTGGACTACATGGCCCTTGTGGTCTCTTCCAACTCTATGATTCTGTGAAATAAAAGGCTTTGGTTTGTGGTTCTTGAATGAAGGAACCTCTTCAACTCTCTATTCCCGGTTACTTGAAGGACGGTATCTTCCTGTATGAGCCCAGTAGAGTTCTAAGATCATCTGGAGAAGCCTCTCTCTCTGTCCCACCACCTTTTCAGACTCATTTGGTGGGAACAATAGGGCCTTCTTGGTGGCTGCTCTCAGGTTTTGGAACTCCCTCCCAGAGAGGCCAGGATGGCCCCATCCTTGCTTTCCTTCCAGCAGCAGGTTGAAACATTTTTGTGCCACTAGGTTTTTACAAACTGACAAGGGCTGGGCTTTTAAGGCTGTGTGGTGCTTTTTGTTAAGGGTTTTTATACTGTAGTTGCATTTTATTATTTTTAATGTTTTACTTATAAATTGTTTAATAATTTTTAAAATTTTATATTTACATCATCATTATTGTTATTAACTTTTATTCTTGTAACTATCTTGCTAGCCGCTTCAAAACCCATTATTGGGAGAAAGACAGGAGATAAATTGATAAAATAAAATAAAAATAATACTTTGGGTTTTCTCATTATTTTTCTTGTCCATACAGTGTAATATGTACAGTCGGATCCTGATATCTGCAGGGGTTCAGTTCCCAGACTTTCTGGAGATACTGGAAACCGCAGATATCTGCAAACCCTAATAAAATAAAGGGCTTCTGGTACAAACATACCATAGAGTTGCATTGGCCGACCTAAAATATGCCTAGAGAGGATGCTCTCTAGGCATTTTCCAACAAGACCATGGTATATGTCCCTATTTCTTTCCAGCCATGGATAACTGAAGCTGTGGATATTGTTTCTGTGGATACGGGTGTCCAGCTGTATTAACAGAACAATGCCTTGGTTTTGCAGGTCTTTAAGAGCAGACCCTGGTAGAAGAGCCTTTGTCTGCAGAGAGAAGAGAAGGGAGTCATTTTGACCCCCTCCCCTCTTGCTGAGTCTGTGGAGCATAGATGAAAGATGGATGAGCAGAAAGCAGCTAGCCCTGAAACAGGAAGAGACCCTGAGGCCGTCAAGATTGAAAGAAGTAGGGAATTCTGGGAAGGAACACTGCAGGAAATCCTTGGTGAAGACACTGTCAGCATAGATGCGCAGCACCAGCGCTTCAAGCAGTTCTGTTACCAGGAGTCCCAGGGCCCCCGAGAAGTTTGCAGCCAGCTCCACATTCTCTGCTGTCAGTGGTTGAAGCCAGAGAGACACACCAAGGCTCAGATCCTGGACCTGGTGATCCTGGAGCAGTTCCTGACTGTCCTTCCGCCAGAGATGGAAACTTGGGTCCGAGAGTGTGGAGCAGACACCTGTTCCCAGGCAGTGGCCCTGGCAGAAGGTTTCCTTCTGAGCCAGGCATTGGAGAAGAAGCAAGAAGAGGAGCCGGTAAGGTCATTTCACTATTTAGAACAGAGTTTGGCAACAGGGGATGTATGTAATGTATTTCCCCACTGTACCCACTGCCACTGCCAGACTTGCTGCCTTGACACTGGAATTTGGTTCATGAGCCATCATAATGGCCTTAGAAAACAAAAATCTTATTCTTTAAGACAGAAGCATGAACCAAGAATTACAAATCTGCTTTAAAACAAGGTGCATGCTCTGTTTGCACCTTGTTTTCAGAGGTGATTGCAAGGTAAGGGTACAGCCCCTGGTAGGCAGTAATGCTCTCCCAGCTTTGCTTGTAGGGTCAAGAATATAAGGACATATCTCCTAAAGCCAGTAGCCCATCTTTTTCTTGAAACCATGGGTGCCCCAGTTCCCTCTATCGAGTCCTAGCTTCACCTGCTGAGATCACTAGCCCTTTGCCTCATTTGATGCCTTGGTTTCTTTTTCAGGTCACAGATCTGCCTGTGAGTGTTCAGTCTGTGCTAGAGAAGGCTCCATGGGATGCCAGGCAGAGTCCTCAGCAAAGGGAGCTAAACCAGGAGAGTTACAGAGGTGCCACCTTACCAGGTAAGGATGAACTCTGAAAGCGTGCATTTAATTCAGCTTAGACTCCTCCTGATGAAGTATGCAAGAGATCCATTTTGCAGGAGATTGTTTTCAGTCCTTTCCACAGTCCAAAAATGGGCTTAATTTTCAATTCATGAAGACCTGATTTAGGAAAACTGACCTGTCATTTGTGACCAAGGCACCAAATGCGGAGAGATGTGTTTCCATTCAAGTGAAACAGGAAGAGCACAAACACGTAAAATACAAATGAAGGGTAAGATAGGTCCCAGTCCATTTAGATTTGACTCATTCATTGATTCATTCGTTTACAAGTTATATCCCACCTGTCCTCCGGTGTGCTTAAAACTGCTTAGCCCTTTTCCCTTCCCACTTTATGTTCACACAACAGCCACCCTGTGAGGTAGGCCAGACAGAGAGAGAATGGCCTGATCCATGCTACACAAATAATTCTGAGATTTGTAGTTTTACAAGCTCTTTAGCCTTCTCTGCCAAAGAGTGCTGGTGCCTCCCCAAGCAACAAATCCCAGGATTCCATAGGGAAAAGCCATGGCAAATAATCCAATTTCAAACTGGATTATTTGTGTAGTGTGGATGTACATAGTGTGACTGGCCCAGTGTCACCCAATGAGATTTATAGCTCATGTGGGACTAGAACCTGGATGTACCAACTCTTTTCAACATCCCAACCACTACACTACACTGCCTTACAGTGATGTGTATTTCATGGAGATGCAAATGCAATTGTGTTGGAAAGGATTACTTCCTAGGGAATGTTTGTATCTGTTTGTTTATTTAAATAATTATATCCCATCTTCTCTCTAAAGATTTCAGGATGGCATGTAATAAAACCAATATGATCAATTCAAAACAATATAAACCATAAAATTATTTTAAAAGGCTGAAAACAGATTAAACAGTTTTAAAAATTGAAAGGAGAAAGATTCTAACCAGCTAAGATACTGTGATTTCAAACAGTTCAAAACGAAGCACATGTGTGGATCTGTATAAAACCAGCTGGGCCCCAAAGGCTTTTGTAAACAGCCATGTTTTCACTTGACACCAGAATGACAGCAATGTAGATATCAATCAGACTTGTAAGGGGAGGGCATTACATAACTAAAGTGCCACAACAGAGAAGGCCCTTTCCCATGTCCTCTGACAGTATATTACCCTGAGTGGTGGGAAATAGAGGAGGGTCCCTCCATCAGACCTCAGACAGGGATATGTAGGGAGAGGCGCCCCTTGAAGTATTGAGGTCCTAAGCTGTTTAGGAACGTGAGCGTTGTGGATTTTTTTATTTATTTTAAATATTTGTATCTTGCCCTCCCTCATGAGATCCGATACAATTACAATTAAAACAATATAAAACCAGTTAAAACAGTTTCGAATAAAAACAAAAATAATTTAAATCAGATAAAAGAATATTAAACAGATCACTGAGTTAAAATGGACAACAGAGTTAAAACAGCAGAAAAGGCTAAAAGAATTAAAACCATGTACAATATGACCATGGGGTCGGTACTTGCAGTTTCACTTTCCTGCATCTGAAAAAATATGATCCCTTAAAGCATTTTCTAGGTTCTCCAGCAACATTCTGTACTATGTTTCTGCCAGAAGCTAACCATAGAGTCATGCTGGGTGACCTAGAGAGGTGTTCTCTCTAGGAATCTCTAGGTTCTCCAGCGCTATTCTGTGGTATGCTTGGGCTGGAAATTCATTTTAATAGGACTCGCTATTTACCATAGTTTCCAGTATCCATGGTAAGTCCATATCCCCCTGGATACGAGAGTTGTACGATATATATATGTGTGTGCGTGTGTTTGTGTGTGTGTGTGTGTGTGTATATATATATATATATAGAGAGAGAGAGAGAGAGAGAGAGAGAGAGATCAGGATTATACTCCTAGTCTGTGAGACAAGCAGATGTGATTGGCTTTCCATCACCTTTTTCTCTCACACAGAGGCTGGAATGATGGTGGCAACAAGTACTCAGTCGTCTTTTGTACATTTTGATGGAGCGGAAACAGATCAGGTAAGCAGAAGGATCCCTGGGTAAATGTAGAAGGAGCAGCCTGGGTGCCTCTGTCCCCCATTCACTTCCCTGGTAGGAATAGACAAGAATTTTGTTTTCTTTTGTTCTCTTTCAAAACATGGATTCTCAAATTTCATGATATTCAGGTTGAGGAGTTTATTAAAAATGTGAATGTAGAAACAACCAGAACTGACAGGTTCATTCATTCAGGCCCAGGGTTCAGAGTCCTTGAAATTCTGGGTTCGAATCCCTGTGCTTTCCACCATGTTTGAACTGCTACCTTTTTTCCTCTGAGAAGTTTCTCATGAGCAATACTTATAGAGCAACCAGGTAGAAAAGGATCTCCTCAGTGCTCAAATTGGGGTACAGTTGTCCCTCTGTATCCATGGATTTAAGTATTCACGGCTTGAAAATATTCTTTAAAAAAATGATAATCCAAAAAGCAAACCTTGATTTTGCCAGCTTATATAAGGGACATCATTTTGCTATGCCATTGCATATGATGGGACTTGAGTTTTCACAGATTTTGGTATCCATGGCGGGTCCTGGAACCAAACCCCAGCGAATATGAAGGGACAACTGTATTTTCTAAATCTGGCAAGTTCAAGTGGAGGGCAATATTACTTTTTGAGAGATGGATCCAGATCTCCAGGTTTCATCATATTTGCGAGAAAAGGTTTCTAAAACATTAAATATACAAGTTAAGGAAACCAATAGAGTTTCCTATTCCATCTCCTTGGGCCTCTCTACTTCTTTTTACTACAGGTAAAGCAAGAGCCTTGTCTAGATGAGAGTATACAATGCTGATTCCTGTGCATTATTGCACATTCGCAGGAGTGTTTTT
Source organism: Gambelia wislizenii (assembly GCA_030847615.1). Taxonomy (NCBI): domain Eukaryota; kingdom Metazoa; phylum Chordata; class Lepidosauria; order Squamata; family Crotaphytidae; genus Gambelia; species Gambelia wislizenii. The sequence goes on from JAUMIR010000002.1 coordinate 27,451,988, forward strand.
TTGTCTCCACAGTCTTTTGGGGGAAAAGTAATGCAAGCTATTTGTATTTGAAATGCAAATGCCCATGAATCAGATGGTGGCTGAATAAATTAGTATGTTGTTATTCTGCACATATTGTTGCCACTGCAGAGGGGTTTTTTAAACTTTAAAGCAAAGGTGCACAAGTGTGACCTCCTGCTTGAAAAATTATTTGGGCACCTCAGCACAGCAAAAAAAGTGCAAGTTCCCCAGTGCAAAAAATCCAAAATGGAACTTCCAGATACTTCTTTGCCAGAAAGCCTACCCTCTGCGCACATCCGACCAATTTGCTCTCAAGTTCAGCCCCCTGTGAGAATGTGCAATGATGGGAATCAGTTGGTCTAACAAGTGCTAATTAGCATTCCCATGCATTATTTTTAAAAATATGGAAAAAGCCACAAAGGCTTTTCTTGCATAGTTTTTGGCCCCCTTCCTTCAGAATAAGACAAATCACCGTAGGATCTCGGTGGGACAAACGGTATTCTCCTCACATTGGATGAGGAGTATTTTCACCGTATGGACAACCTGTGTTTCAGAAGCGCCCTGCTTGGTCAGAACAAAAGGCCCATCTTGTCCTGTGTCCTGGTTCTCACGGTGGCCCACCAGGTGCTGCTAGGAAACCTACAAGCTGGATGTGAAAGCCGTAGCCCTCTCCCTCTATTGTTCTCCTGTAGGGGGAACTAGCATTTGGATACCCGTTGCCTCTGCTCCTAGAGGTGATAAATTACCAGAAGCCATTGGTAAAAACCTTTTCCTACATTTTGAAGGTTGGTGCCACTCATGAATGTTTAAATTGTACAGCTTTGGCGTTAGGGTTGTTGATAATCTTAATGTTAGCTGTGATCAAGAGGTTTTTTTTTCTTCCTTTTCATCCAGGGTCTGGTGATGTTTGAGGAGGTGGCTGTGGATTTCTCCCAGGAGGAGTGGGCATTGCTGGATCTGGGCCAGAGGGCTATGCACAGGGAAGTCATGGAGGAGAACCGTGGGATCGTGACCTCTCTTGGTAAGGCCCCCACTTTCCCTGGCCGATAAGATTGATTTCAAATGCAATTATCGTGCTAAAAGCAACAGCACTGATACTGCCTCAAAGTCGGAGCAGTGCTCCAACTCACACCGTTGGATGATCCTTAACGCCTGTAACCACCAACATTTCTTAAATGGAAATTGGGGCACGTGGGCCAAGCAACATCAGAGTGTGTTCAAGATGGTAAAAGTTATTAATGAAAAAGACTACACAACCTAGGAGAGGCTGCAGTCGTTTGCTTCTGCCTCAGTCTACTGGGAAGGAGAAATTCCATGCTGCCCTTTCCAGCCTGCTGAGTTAATTGAATGCAAACTACTTTTGCACTTTGAACTCAGTCTGTAGTGACTGAAGTAAACTTATGACAAAGAGGAAGAGTGGGAAAAGGAGAGAAAAACTGGGACATTTTAAAAGCAGCTGAGAAAATGGGACAACATAGAAGCAATTGAGACTTTTCCCTGCCAAATTGGGACAGTTAGAAGGCATAGTATCTGTCCAGAAGTTGTTGAATTCCAGTTTCCTATCATAGAACCATAGAATTATAGAGTTGGAAGATACCACAAGCAGGGCCGGTTTAACCTGTCTGCCAAATCAGCATTGGCAGGGGGCCCCGAGGTCAAGAGGGACCCCCGAGGTCAAGAGAGGGCCCCGTGTTGGCCTCCTTAATCTGACGAAGGAGACAGCCAGGAGACAGCTGGGAGAAGCCCCCTCTTACCCTCCTCCTCCAAAAACCTCCTGCTGGCTTTTTTAAAAAAACAAACAAAACAGCCTCTCCAAAACTAAAGAGAAAGAGAAAGAAACAGCAGCCCTCTGTGGCAGAAGCTGGAGGGAGAGGCACGTTGGAGAGGGTGAGTGTGTGTGAGAGAGAGAGACGGGGAATTTGAGGGTTGTCTCCCTCAGAAAGGGCTTCTTTCTTTCTTTCTTTCTTTCTTTCTTTCTTTCTTTCTTTCTTCCCTTTCCTTCCTTGCACATAGATCCCCTCCAGCCCATCTTTCCAGCTGCTTGTAACATGTCTTGGTTCCTCCCCCTCCCTTTCCCCCTTGTTCTTCAGCCATCCAACCTATGTTTAAAAAAACCCAAAGAAAGAGACTCCACCACACTCCAAGGCAGTGTATTCCACTTCCAAACAGCTCTTACGGTCAGGAGATTCTTCCCAATATTCAGGTGGAATCTCTTTTCCTGTAGTTTGAACCCATGGCTCCGTTTCCTAGTCTCTGGAGCAGCAGAAAACAAGCTTGTTCCTTCCTCAATATGACATCCCTTCAAATATTTAAACATGGCTATCACGTCACCTCTCAACCTTCTCTTCTCCAGGCTAAGCATACCCAGCTCCCTAAGCCGCTCCTCATAGGGCGTAATGGCTTCCAGACCTCGCATCATCCTTCTCAGTATCTTTCTTGTGCCCAGAATTGGAAACGGTATTCCAGGTGAGGTCTGACCAAAGCAGAATGGAGTGATACTATTATTTCCCTTGATCTAGACACTACTCCTATTAATGCAGCCTAGAATCGCGTTGGCATTTTTTGCTGCTGCATCACACTGCTAACTCATGTTTAGCTTGTAGTCTACTCTTTATTTTCTTTGAAGAAATCTATAGGCACTAACTATTACATTAATTGCTAATAAACAAAAAATATTATGTTAGTGCCTATAATATAGTTTTTAAACTAAATTATTGGTGGCAAATTATGTAATACAGTAGGTCCCTCTTATCCACTGGGGATTGGTTCGGGGAGGGGGCGTGGATTCTGAAAACCATGAATAATAGTGAACGCCATTGAAAATAATGGGACTTCTGGTTTAAAATACCATAGAGTTGCCTTGGAGGGCCTAGAAAAGGGCTAGGGAAGACACATTTTCTAGGAAGACTCTATGGTAGGTGTGCTGTTTTGTGTTCCATGGATAATGAATCCATCGATACGGGGGTCCTACTGTAATCTGAACATCCTGTACGGTGAATAGGTTAGGTTACATTGATCTGAGATAAACATATGGGGGCCCCAAAGTAAAGCATTGCAAGGGGCCCCAAAATTCCTTAAACATGCCCTGACCACAAGGAACATCGAGTCCAACCTCCTGCCTTACAGGAATACACAATCACAATGGCAATTGTGTATTCCTGCAAGGGAGGGGGTTGGGCTGGATAGACTTCGTGGTTTCTTCCAACTTGATGGCTATGATGGATAGTGTAGAATCAAACTGCTCAATAGTGAGGCATGATGTTCTTCACAGGGTTCTGTCCTGGGCCCAGTGCTTTTCAACACCTTTATCAATGACTTGGATGAGGGAATAGAGGGTATGCTTATCAAGTTTGCAGATGACGCCAATTAGGAGGGGTAGCTAATACCCCCATAGGACAGGATCAGAATCCAAAACGATCTGAACAGATTAGAAAGCTGGGCCAAAACTAACAAAATGAATTTCAACAGGTAGAATGTAGGATGCTACACTTGGGCAGTAAAAATGAAAAGCACAGATACAGGCTGGGTGACACCTGGCTTGATGGCAGTACATGCGAAAGGGATCTAGGAGTCTTAGTGGACCACAAACTGAACATGAGTCAGCAATGTGATGCAGCAGCCAAAAAAGCCAATGTGCCAGTCTATTCTGCTTTGGTCACACCTCATCTGGAATACTGTGTCCAGTTCTGGGCACCACAATTCAGGAAGCATATTGAGAAGCTGGAACGTGTCTAGAGGAGGGCGACCAAAATGGTTAAAGATCTGGAAGCCATGCCCTCTGAGGAGCTGCTTAGGGAGTTGGGTATATTTAACCTGGAGAAGAGAAAGTTGAGAGGGGACATGATAGCCATGTTTAAATATTTGAAGGGATGTCATACTGAGGATGGAGCAAACTTGTTTTCTAGGACACAGAGCAATGAGTTCAACCTACAGGAAAAGAGATTCCACCTAAACATTAGGAAGAACTTCCTGACAGTAAGAGCTGTTCGGAAGTGGGATACACTGCCTTGTAGTGTGGTGGAGTCTCCTTCTTTGGAGGTTATTAAACAGAGGCTGGATGGCCATCTGTTGGGAATAATTTAATTGTGTATTCCTGCATGGTAGGGTGTTGGATTAGATGGCCCTTGTGGTCTCTTCCAACTCTGTGATTCTATGATTCTTCAACTTGTAGAGGACCCAAAAATAAGGCAGGGATGGATAACTACTTCAGGGCCAAGCACCACTCTCATGCTGTACCCCACCAGCACCACAGCAAGCCTAAATATCTGTTTCCCTTCTTGGTCCACCTCAAAATGGCAACAGGAAGTGATGCTGCATCATTTTCTTATTTTATTGAATTAGAATTTGAAAGACAGTAAGACTTAAAAGAAAAAGAATACACACACAGGCAGAGTAGCACCCCTGTATCTGCAGGGAATTGGTTCTGCTCCCCCCCCCCGCAGATGGTGAATTCTACGGATAATCACTCCTCCCCCCTTCCCCCTTTGCCACTGCTATGGCCCCACTGCAGCAGCAATCGCAGGGGGGAGGGGGGAGGGGAGAAGGCAAGATAGCTCCCCCCTTCCCCCCACGATGGTCCTGCCGTGGAAGCTGTTGTGAGGGCGAAGGGGGAAGGGGAGGGGGCGAGATCACTCCCCTCTTCCCCCACACCGTGGCAGCAGTCGCAGGGGGAAAGGGGGAGGCATGATCACTCCTCCCTCTCCCTTCCCTCTTTGCCCCTGGGATTGTTGCTGTGGCAATAGAAGCCCTCCCAGGGGAAGGACAGGAAGGTGAGTTCCCTTCCCCCCACCATCTCCAACTGTGGATAATTGAATCTGTGGTTGGTCAGTCAGTGGATATGGGGGTGATACTGTATATTACATACATACATACATACATACATATATATTCATCCATATATGTATGTATGTATAAAGGTAACAAAAAGAAAGGAATGAAAAATTATTGAATCTGTGGTTGGTCAAAAAAAATAAAATAAAACCAACAATATCACTGTACATAGTATCATAGTACAACATAATGCACTCCCACCATTGAAGTGTAATTAGAACTCTCCATTTATCTATGCTGCAATTCTGTTGTGCATGTTATACTAATACTCCTCTGTGTAGAACTCTGTCTTTCTAACTCACTTAATTTTCCTGAAAGAATTAAGTTACCACTTGAATCCTAATTTACTGTGTCACCCCTTAATTTTCTTGACATAATCTCTGAACTATGCTGCATCATCTAACAGGTAAAACACTCTCCATCCAATATTAGCACATAGTGATAAGATTTTTGATCTTGCTAATAATTAATGTAACTTTTAAAGTCTTTTACTCCTAATGTTGCTTGGCCTGAATTTTGAGGTCTTAGCAGTCCCAAAACCAGAGTTTGGTGACTACACAGGGGTCATGGATTCAGGGGGTTTCTCCTATCTAATTTCCTGCAGGCCGCACCTCCCTGATCATGCTCCGAAATACCTTTATCTTCATTTGAAGTCTTCCCAAAATGGTGTCACTTTCCCTTGCCATTTTGAGAAGGACCCCAATGAAAATAGATGTATTAGAGAGCCGGAGGCCTTTCTATGTGGGCCTGGGGTGTTTTGCCTGCAATGTTCAGGTGAAAAAAATCCCCCAAATTGCCCTGTTTAAAAATAGATAGGTGGTTAGGGGGCCTCAGGGGCCAGATGCAGCCCATGGCTTACACTTTACCACTCCTGCCCTAATCAAAAGATGAAATCAGCAGTGTGATGCTAGTACTGTGCTACTATGTTTTGATCAGATCTCTCCAGAGTACTGTGTCAAGTTCTACACACTACAGATGACTTTTCTCAGTCCAGATCACTAGCCCAGTGTTCTGAGTGATGGCAAGCAAGTGAGAAAGATCTTGTGGCCCAGCAACCTGGGTGAATATTTTTACCAGGCTTTTCCACCACTGTTTTCAAAAAAGAAATCTACCGGTAACTTAACAGACCCTGTGGTTGGTGAATAGGCTTTTTCTGAAAATATCCCATGGCATGCTTTTAGTGTTCTGTGAATTATTTCTAATTCTTGCTGTTCTCATCTTTCTCCAACTTCAGTTCCAGGAACAAACCCTGATCAAGTGGAACAGAGGGAAGAGCTGAGAGTGCCAGTTTCGCAGGTCTTAGATGTGGCAGAAATCGTGGATACTGGATCAGGTGATTTATCAAGTAAACTAGCTAGGCACAACAGTACAGTAGGACCCCCATCCACAGGGGACTGGTTCCGGGGGGGGGGCGTGGATATCGAAAACCGTAGATAACAGAAAACACAATTGAAAATAATGGGACTTCTAGTTTAAAATACCATAGAGCTGCCTTGGAGGACCTAGAAAATGTCTAGAGAGGATGCCTCCCTAGGCATTTTCTAGGAAGACTCTATGGTAGGTGTGCTGTTCTGTGTTCTGCGGATAAATGAATCAGTAGATACGGGGTCCTGCTGTACTCCCAAATGCTACTGGCAGTCACCTAGAAAATGTCTGGTCACTCAGCCACTCTAAAATGTGTAAGTCCATTTCAGAGCAGTACTTTCTAAGCTGTCTGATCTGGGAGACTTAATTTTTTACGTCAGTGTGCCATCTGATACCATCTTTGTGCCTATTGACTACAGTTGTACCTTTTTTTCCCTGGAAACTCTCCAGGAAATGGCTGCTGATGGCTTGTGGCCCAATACCTTCGAATGGCACTGTTTTAAAGCAACATTGATCACTTTTTAAGGGTTGGGGGGACCACACTGGCATTTCCTGAACAGATGAGGAGCTGCACATTACTTGTGTTTTCCTTCCCCTGGGAGCCTAGAGCAGCTGAATCACCATGGTCTGAATCATGTCCCCACCCAATACTTTCTGGGTGGTGGCAGGTTTTTGGATGAACTGAGAGGAAGAAAATAGCTCTCTGTGCCCCATCCTAATAGTGGCATGCTTAGGCAAGGTACACTGTCAATAAATTAATGTTATCAGCCATCATAAGCTGTCTGTGTTTGTGCTTCTTCTCAGCAGATAGCTGGAGGAAAATGGATATAGGACACCAATGTGTAAACATATTTGATCTTGCAAGACACCAGCAAACCCACACAGAAGAAGAAAATTACAACAGATGCACCAGATGTGGAAAATGTTTTCCCCAAAAGATGGCCCTTATGCTTCATAAGCAGGCCCATTCCGGAAAGAAATGCAGGAAATATTTGAATCACAAATTGCACTTTGCAAAACACCAGAGAGTCCACCCAGAAGAGAAACAGCGCAAGGGAGACTTTGTGGGTCAACAAAGATTCCACACTGGAGAGAAACGGTACAGATGCCAGGAGTGTAGCAAATGTTTCGCTCACAGCTCAAACCTTTTGGCTCATCTCATAGTTCACACTGGGGAGAAACCATACAAATGCCAAGAATGTGGGAAGGGTTTTGTTTATAAATCAGGCTTTGTGAGGCATGAAAGAGTCCACACAGGAGAGAAACCTTACAAATGCCAGGAGTGTGGAAAAAGTTTTGCTCACTCATCAATCCTTCTGATTCATCAGAGAGTCCACACAGGAGAGAAACCATACAAGTGCCATGAGTGTGGAAAAAGTTTTGTTCAGGAGTCAGGCTTTATGAAACATGAGAGAGTCCACACGGGAGAGAAACCATACAAATGTCAGGAGTGTGGGAAATGTTTTGCTCACTCATCAGCCCTTCTGACTCATCAGAGAGTCCACACAGGAGAGAAACCATACAAATGCCAGGATTGTGGGAAACGTTTTGCTCGCAAGTCAGACCTAGTCACTCATCAGAGAATCCACACAGGAGAGAAACCATACAAATGCCTGGAATGTGGGAAATGTTTTGCTCAGAATTCAACCCTTCATGTCCACCAGAGATGTCACTCTGGAGAAAAACCACACAAATGCCAGGAATGTGGAAAATATTTTACTCATAATTCAACCCTTCTAGTCCACATGAGAACCCACACAAGAGAAAAACCATTCAAATGCCCAGATTGTGGAAAATGTTTTGCCCAGAATACACGCCTTCTGGTGCATCAGAGATTCCACACTGGGGAGAAACCTTACAAATGCCAGGAGTGTGGGAAATGTTTTGTTGGAAAGGCAAACCTTATGGGTCACCAAAAACTCCACACTGGAGAGAAACCATACAAATGCCAGAAATGTGGTAAATGTTTTGTTCGCAGTTCAGACCTTTTGACTCATCAGATAGTTCACTCTGGTGAGAAATTATACACATGCCAGGAATGTGGGAAAGATTTTATTCGGCATTCAAGTCTTGTCATCCACCAGGCAACCCACTCAACAGAGAACCCATACAAATGCCAAGAGTGTGGCAAATATTTTGTTTGCCAGAGAGTCCTTGTGAATCACCAGAGGATCCACAAGGGAGAGAAAACATACAGATGCCAGGACTGTGGGAAAAGTTTTGTACAGAAGTCAGGACTTGTGAATCACCAGAAAATCCACACAGGAGAGAAACCATACACTTGCCAAGAATGTGGGAAAAGTTTTGTTCATAAGTCGAGTTTTGTGAAGCATGAGAGAGTCCACACAGGAGAGAAGCCGTACAAATGCCAGGAGTGTGGGAAATGTTTTGCTCATTCATCAGCCCTTCTGACTCATCAGAGAGTCCACACTGGGGAGAAACCATACAAATGCCAGGATTGTGGAAAATGTTTTGCTTATAAATCAGACCTTGTGAGTCATCAGAGAGTCCACACAGGAGAGAAACCATACAAATGCCTGGAGTGTGAAAAAAGTTTTGCTCGGAAAACACTGCTTAACAGACATGAGAGAATGCATAAAAGTAACTCTGTACTTGCCCAGTATGGAACAGTTTTGATCAGTGGTCAGTTATGGCAGTCTAGCAGCAAATCTAGTCAGGAGGAAAACCATACAGTTATGAGTAATGTGGTGAATGCTGTGTTCACACATCCGATTTTATGATTCATCAGAGTGGTATTTCAGCAGAGAAACCATACGAATGTCATAAGTGTGGGAAACAAAAATATTGTGAACGTTCTAGAGACCGCATGGTGGTTTCTTCCAAAAATGCATGGGGGTGGTGGTTCTTCTTTCAACATTTTCCACTTTTCTTACTATTTCCATTTTGGTGACCAAACATATAGTTTTATTGGGGCAGGGTATAATATGCTGAAGGTAGCTATTGAGGCAGGCTTATCTATTCTCTGTTTTCTCTCTGCCCTGCTATTCCCTGGTTTATCTTGCCTACTAGGATAGGCAGGCTCTCACAGCTACAGTAGAATCCCTCTTTCCCAGCTCAAGCTTTGTTGATTGAATTCTTTACGGTAGACACACTGCTGTGGCTGCAGCTCAACCCTGCCTGGGTTTCTTCAGCCCTACTTCACCATCCTTCTATTCTGCTTTGGTCAGACCTCACCTGGAATACTGTGTTCAGTTCTGGGCACCACAATTCAAGAAAGATGTTGACAAGCTGGATCATGTTCAGAGGAGAGCAATCAAAGTGGTGGGAGGTGTGGAAGCCATGCCCTATGAGGAGCAGCTTAGGGAGCTGATTATGTTTAGCCTGGAGAAGAGAAGGTTAAGAGGGGACATGATAGCCATTTGAAGGGATGGCATACTGAGGATGGAGCAAGCTTGTTTTCTGCAGCTCCAGAGACTAGGACATGGAGCAATGGACTCAAACTACAGAAAAAGAGATTCCATCTTAAACATTAGGAAGAACATCCTGACATAAGCGCTGTTCGGCAGTGGAATGCAGTGCCTGGGAGTGTGGTGGAGTCTCCTTCTTTGGAAGTTTTTAAACAGAAACTGGATGGCCATCTGTCGGGAATGATTTGATTGTGTGTTCCTGCAGGGCAGGGGGTTGGACTGGATGGCCCTTGTGGTCTCTTCCAACTCTATGAACCTCCCAATGCCAATGTTGCTTTTAAAAAATCAGAGCTAGACAGAGAATCGGGAATAAAAGCCAGGGGAGAGGTTGGACAGTTATGGAAAAGCTTTCTAGAACAGAGCTTCACTGTCAGAAGCTTTGTTAACAGAGGTATGTTATCAAACTGCATCATTACTTACTTTTTTTTTCCAGTATGGAAACATTTTTTTACCTCAGTCAGGTATGGAAATGTATCAAATCAGGAGAGAAACATGAGCAGTCTGTGTTTGGGAGGTGCTTTTTTTTTTTTTTTTGTACCAACTGCATTTCACATAACACACTGAAAACCTCCACATTAGTAATAAACTCTGTAAAATTGCAGTGTGCAAAATGTTTTATCACAAACAGGAATCCTTGGAGGAGTACAGCCAAACAAGAGATGGGAAGGCCTGCAGGAAGGGGCAATTTCCCCCCTGCTTTTTCCCCAAAAGCCTTTTTTTCTAGAAAAATTGGGCAAAAAATAGATTATGGAATCCACTTGGATTATGGAATCATTTAGAATGATGAATAAAACGTTTAAGAGAAGATGTTCATGTAATTTGCTGGGCCCCCCCAAAAAAGAAGAAGAGTTTTATGTAAGACTGTGTACAATGTCAGATCATTACAGTGGCCACTCTTGGTTTCTTTTTCTCATTTCTTTTTATGGGAATGAGTGTATCATGTCTGCTTGACACTATAGAGAGCTAGTTGAGACATTTTTTTTTTAATTGGGGGGTGTCACTAGGACAGTGCTTGGAAAGATAGCAGATTCTGCATAATCTCGTCTCCCAAACAACAGATTACACATACTGTATATTCTTTTAATACTCAGTGCGGATGAGTCTTTGTACCCTCTCCCTACCCAAATGAGCCAAGATCAGTTGGGGCATTGAGAAATTTCCTTCAGTGTTTATTTTGGAGCAAAATCACTGTCCCCAAAAAAGAGGCCGCAGTAGTGATCATGAAAGCCCAACCTTAGGAGGTAGAAGAATGATAAGATCTCCCAGTAAAGATTTTGACCCTCTTTGGACTTGCATCATAAATTGCAACTGGGACAGGATCTCAGTAACCATCCATGTAAAGTGAAACTTGATGAAATTGCTGACAAGATTAGCTAACATTGCTGAAACAACAGAACAAGCAATGGAGCTTGGAGTTACTCATCAAAAGACCCTAGCAACTATAGAAAGGTTCACAACAGATCTCCAGGCTAAGGTTGAACAACTCAGAAGCAAAGGTGGGGAAAAATCTAACCTTCATTATTAGAGACAGGATTTTGCAAAGGCAGATTTACATGGTGTAGTGCTGGATTTACTGCTATATGAAATTCATGGGGTTGCCATAAGTCAGCTGATGACTTGAAGGCACAAACACACATACATATACTTCCAGATATGCCACTCAGTAAATCAGACACCATGGCTGCCTTCAGAGCTTTCCCATTCAGACCAAAGGAGGGGTAGCAGACCCAAGAGAAGTGATAGTTAAGTTTGCTAAGGAAGGTATACAAGATGCCATCTTGGCTGCTATGAAGAATAAAAGTTCTACAATACAGTTGTCCCTTCATATTTGCTGGGGTTTGATTCCAGGACCCCCTGTGGATACCAAAATCTGTGAATACTCAAGTCCCATTATATGCAATGGCATAGCAAAATGGTGTCCCTTATATAAGATGGCAAAATCAAGGTTTGCTTTTTGCATTATTATTTTTTAAAGAATATTCTCATGCTGTGAATACTTAAATCTGTGGATACCAAATCTGTGGATATGGAGGGACAACTGTATATGAAGGTGCTTCTGTGGCCTTCTTTCAGGATAGTAGCCCTTCTTGTTGTGTGCCTGCAAGTCATTTCCGACATGATGACCTTAAGGTGACCCTTTTTCTTGGCAAGATGTGTTCAGAGGAATTTTGCCTTTGCCTCTCTGAGGCTGAGAGTATGACTTGCCCAAGGTCACCCAATAAGTTTCCATTGTCAAGCAGAGATTTGAATCCTGTTTGTCAGAGTCCAACAATCAAAACACTACACCACACTAGCTCTCATGTGTTAGCCCTATCACTCTTCAAAAACAAAGCTTTCCAAAGCTACACAAAGAGTTTGAGAGAAAAAGGAGTCTCATACCTCTGGAACTATCCTACAAAGTTAACTGTTTGGCATGAAGGTAAGATTTACTGTTTTGAATAATCCTGCTGAAGCCTTCCTCATTAAAAACCACCTTGCCCCAATCAACTGATTTATCAGAAGATAATACAGTGGAGGAATCTCTTAGAAACCTTACTGTGCCTGACCCACAAGCCTGGCAATGCCTGAGCAGCAAATCTTGGAAGAAATGACTTTAATGCTGTTAGATTGTTAAGTCTATACAATAATTAAAGCTGTTGTAAGCAAAAAGGCATCAATGCTTATACAGCTGTCCCTTCATATTTGCTGAGGTTTGGTTCCAGGATCCCCATGTATATCAAAATCTATGAATACTCAAGTCCCATTATATGCAATGGCATAGCAAAATGGTGTCCCTTCTATAAGATGGCAAAATCAAGGTTTGCTTTTCGAAATTAATTTTTAAAGAATGTTTTCAAGCCGTGAATACTTAAATACGTGAATACTTAAATACGTGGATACGAAGGGACAACTGTATAAAGTGATCAGTGAGACAGAAGAGTCTAACGCCTGACCTTTGTTTTCACTTCTCTGTATCTCTTCTGTCCATGCACTTAAGCCTTTATAGGAGCCCTGGTGGTGCAGTGGTTAAATGCCAGTACTGCAACCACAATGTTGAAAATTCAGTCCTACAGGGCTCCAAGGTTGACTCAGCCTCCCATCCTTCAGTAGGTTGGTAAAATGAGTACCCAGTTTGTTGGGGGCAATTAGCTAACGCATTGTAAACTGCTTAGGGAGTGCTTTGCACTGATAAGCAGTATAGAAATATAAATGCTATTACTATTTTGCTTCTTTCTTACATGTAAATGTCACTTCCTCCTTTTTTGACATGTTCGTCTCTTTGTTTTCCTTTGTCTGGGAAGGGGCACCCATGGGTCGCCAACCTCAGTGACAGATGCCAGCTTACACCCACACCTGAGAGCCAGCTTTTAGGGGCTCTTCTAACCAGGTTTAGGTCAACTTATTTTGTCTATCTTCTTTACTCCTAAAATGTTTTTCCCGAGACAATAAATGTAAGTTTTTAATTTTTACCTTACAAGAGCTTCCAGAATCATTTCTCTTGTTTTTGCCACAATATGCCCACAAAAGCAATCTCTTTGCGTGATATGTTTGCTCTTTTCTTTTACCTGCACATTTGCTACTCTGGTGTTAACAGAGACAGGGACGATGAATGGCAAATCAAGCTCTTTGTCCTCATTTAGGGTTGCATTAACCCTCAAGGCAAACTTGAGCCTTAGAATGGGGCTTCTTTATTGTGTTTCCTAGTTTTAGTTACATTTAATATTGTTTGAATTATTTGAAGATTGATTATTGGAGATCGGGGTTAATTGCTCTTGCTCCAGTAATGGAACCAGCATTTTTGACTCCACCATAATGACTTTTTAATCCAGTCTAAAGGAGCAGGATTCAGAAAATCATAAAGGCTGAAACCTCAGATATACTTAGACTTCAAGAGACTCGCCACAAGGAGGACCCATCCAGATTGCTGCCTGGTCTGTTTTAATTTAATTTTTCTTTTTAAACAAATCATGATAATTTATAGTTGTTAACAAACATTCCAGTCTCTTTGAACTCCATAAAATATTTAGGAGTGAAATTACCAATCCACTTGCTAAAATGCTAAAACAAATACATTTGGACTCACACATCCATGTTTCACTTATCTGTGGGCCACAAAATAAGGGATCCATACCATAGAGTCGTGCTGAAAAATGCCTGGAGATGCATCCTCTCTAGACATCTAGGTCCTTCAATGCAACTCTATGGAATGTTTTTACTGGAAGTCCTGTAATTTTAATAGGGTTTGCTATTAACTGTGGTTTCTGGTATCCACCCTAAGTCTGGGAACCAAAACCCTGCAGATACAGCAGTCCTGCTTGTGAAGCAGGGGGGATTGCCTCCTCCCACCTCTGCCACGACTTGTGATGCCTGGCGTCGTCCTAGTGGCGCTGGGGCCTTTCCCATCCTACCACTGCCACCACTTTGTGATGCGCGGCCTCCACATCACCGCTGAACTACGTCTCCCTGTGGTATAGCAAAAGCACTTAGGTGTGGCTTTATATCCCTGGCTCTGTCTCCTTCCCTGAGAATCACTCACACCAGGCTGGATGTTTCTTATTAACAGAAAAATGTTTATTGCCAAACGAATAAACCATGTAACTGTACAGTTACCCCTCCACATTCGCAGCTTTCACTCTCACGGTTTTGATTATTCGTAGTTTGCCCAGCAAGTGCCGAATTTAAATCAGCTTCTCCCCCTCGCACCCAAGGGAGAGGAGCCAATTTAAACGGAGTGCTTGCTGAGCAAGCGAGGCAATCAACTACCCGCTCTCCTGGGGCTTGGCTCCATTTGGGGTGGAGATCCAAGCCCTGGGAGAGCAGGGAGTTGGTGGGAAAGGTGCTTTTTAGCCCCCACCCCCCCGCCCTTCCCAAAGCCGCGATTCAGCTTTCCAAGCCTTGTTGCGGCTTTGGGAGGGTGGCTGAAAAGCCTCTCCACCGCGCTCCCTCTACCCCTCCTGACATTCCCAAAGAAGCTATGGGGCTTTCAATTCCCGGAGCCCCCTTGGGTAGGCCAGGGGGAAGCCGGCCAGCCTCCTGCCTGCCGCCTTCCCCAGGCAGCTCTGGGGCTTCAAAACCCTGGAGCCCCTTCAGGAAGGCCGGGCAGAGGCTGGATGCCTGCCTGCCTGCCGCCTTCCCTGGGTGGCTCCGGGTTTTCAAAGCCCCGGAGCCCCCTCGGGAAGGCTAGGGAGAGGCTGGCCAACCTCCCAGCCACAGCCACCCCAACCTTCCCGAAGCAGGTATGGGGCTCGAGAGGCCCATAGCCGCTCGGGAAGCACGGTAAGTGGCAGAGGGGGTGGCGGCCAGGCAGGTGGAGGCCTTTGGAAGGGTGGGGGGGCTGGCGGAGGCCTTTTTGGTGGTTTTTTCACATTCATGAGGGTCTTGAGACCCTAACCCCTGTGAATGTGGAGGGACTACTGTGTAACCAAGTTATTGGGCCTGCACAAACATTTACTCTTTCTCTAAGCCTCTAACAAACAAGGAACTTAAACTGTCGTGAGTCACTCAAAGTCTCATCTCCCTCCACTCTTCTAAACTGAAAAACTCAACTGAAAACTTTCTTCACTCACTCCTGCTTTATCATAGAATCATAGAATCATAGAATTGCAGAGTTGGAAGAGACCACGAGGGCCATCCAGTCCAACCCCCCTGCCATGCAGGAAATCACAATCAAAGCATCCCTGACAGATGGCCATCCAGCCTCTGTTTAAAGACCTCCAAGGAAGGAGACCCCACCACGCTCCGAGGGAGTGTGTTCCACTGCCGAACAGCTCTTACTGTCAAAAAGTTCCTCCTCATGTTGAGGTGGAATCTCTGTTCCTGGAGCTTGCACCCATTGCTCCGTGTTCCAGTCTCTGGAGCAGCAGAAAACAAGCCTGCTCCATCCTCAGCGTGACACCCCTTCAAATACTTAAACAGGGCTATCATATCACCTCTAAACCGTCTTTTTTCCAGGCTAAACATACCCAGCTCCCTAAGTCTCTCCTCATAAGGCATTGTTTCCAGACCTTTCACCATTTTAGTTGCCCTTCTCTGGACATGCTCCAATTTGTCAATATCCTTTCTGAATTGTGGTGCCCAGAACTGGACACAGTATTCTAAGTAAGGTCTGACCAAGGCAGAATAGAGTGGCACTATTACTTCCCTTGATCTAGACACTATACTTCTATTGATGCAGCCCAAAATTGCATTGGCCTTTTTAGCTGCCGCATCACACTGTTGGCTCATGTTCAACTTGTGGTCTACTAGGACTCCTAGATCCCTTTCGCACGTAGTCTCATTCAGCCAGGTCTCTCCCATCCTATATTTATGCATTTCATTTTTCCGCCCTAAATGCAGTACTTTACATTTCTCCGTATTGAATTTCATTTTGTTAGCTTTGGCCCAGCTCTCCAGACTATCCAGGTCATTCTGAATTTTGATCCTGTCCTCTAGGGTATTAGCTACTCCTCCCAATTTGGTGTCATCTGCAAATTTGATAAGTATGCCCCTAATTCCCTCATCTAAGTCATTGATAAAGATGTTGAATAGCACTGGGCCCAGGACAGAACCCTGTGGCACCCCACTGGTCACATCTTTCCAAGACGAAGAGGAGCCACTGCTGAGCACCCTTTGGGTTCGGCCGGTCAACCAATTACAAATCCATTGAACAGTTAACTTGTCTAGCCCACATTCTACAAGCTTGTTTGCAAGAATGTCATGGGGAACCTTGTCAAAGGCCTTACTGAAATCAAGGTATGCAATGTCCACAGCATTCCCTTCATCTACCAAGCTGGTAACTATCAAAAAAAGAGATCAGATTAGTCTGGCATGACTTGTTTCTCTGAAACCCATGCTGACTTTTTGTGATTATGGCATTGCCTTCTAAATGTTCACAGACTCTCTGTTTAATGATCTGTTCTAGAATCTTCCCTGGTATTGATGTCAGACTAACTGGACGATAGTTGTTGGGATCCTCTTTTTTCCCCTTTTTGAAGATGGGAACAACGTTTGCCCTTCTCCAGTCTGCTGGGACTTCTCCTGTTCTCCAGGAGTTCTCAAAGATTATTGCCAATGGTTCTGAGATTATATTTGCCAGCTCTTTTAATACTCTTGGATGTAGTTCATCTGGTCCTGGAGATTTAAATTCATTTAGATTAAGAAGGTATTCCTGTACTACCTCTTTACTTATTTTGAGCTGGATTTCCCCTATTGTGTCCTCTGTTCCATTCTCCTCAGGTTGGTCCTCCTTTTCCTTTTCTGAAAACACTGAGGCAAAGAAGGTGTTGAGTAATTCTGCCTTTTCTCTGTCCCCTGTTAGCATTTTGCCATCTTCTCCACGTAGCGGCCCTATCATTTCCTTCTTCCTCCTTTTGCTGCGGACATACCCAAAAAAACCCTTTTTATTGTTCTTAACCTCCCTAGCAAGCCTGAGCTCATTCTGCGCTTTAGCTTTTCTGACTTTACTCCTACACGTGTTCGCTATCTGTTTGAATTCTTCTTTGGTGATTTCCCCCCTTTTCCATTTCCTATACATGTTCCGTTTAAAACTTAGCTCCATTGAAAGTTCTTTAGTCATCCATCCTGGTTTCTTGAGACACCTCCCATTTTTCTTCCTCAATGGTACTGTTTGAAATTGTGCCTTCAGTATCTCCCTTTTGAGAAAGTCCCATCCGTCTTGAGGTCCCTTCTCTTTTAGTATTCTTGACCATGGGATCATCCCCAGTATTTCCCTGAGTTTATTGAAATCAGCTCTCCTAAAGTCAAGAATGCGTGTCTGACTATGCCTGGCTTCTCCTTTCCATTGTATAACAAACTCCAGGAGAACATGATCACTCTCACCTAAGGATCCCACCACTTGCACCCCATTAACCAGATCGTCTCTGTTGGTTAGGATCAGATCTAAAATAGCTGACCCCCTTGTTGCCTCTTCCACCTTTTGGACCATGAAATTATCTTCCAGGCATGTAAGGAATTTGCTAGACCTTGTAGTTTTGGCTGAGTTAGATTGCCAGCAAATATCAGGATAGTTGAAGTCACCCATCACTACTACATCTCTCCTTTCTGCATGTATGTTCATCTGTTCTAGAAAGGCAACATCCAATTCCTCCGTCTGATTTGGGGGTCTGTAGTAGAGTCCCACAATAACATCCCTGTTGTTTCCCTCCCCTTTAATTTTTATCCAGATGCTCTCCACCTGGCTTCCAGTATTGATGTCATGGATCACTTCACTGGTGTAAATATCTCTGACATATAATGCTATTCCTCCTCCTTTCCTGTTTGGCCTGTTTCTCCTATAAAGGTTATACCCCTCTATTCCTACATTCCAATCATGAGACTCGTCCCACCAGGTTTCAGTAACGCCTATTATATCATATTTGTTTTGTAGTGCAAGGAGTTCAAGTTCATCTTGCTTATTTCCCATGCTCTGTGCATTAGTGTAGAGACATCTGAGACCATGTGTTCCCTTTACTTGCTCCCTGTGCAAGTTTTTTTGCCTCCCACTGTTGGGTCCTTGCGCTGTTTGCCTTGTTCCCTCTATGACAGTTTGACTATTTTCTCCAGCCCTTTTGCCTTCCAGAATACTGTCTCCCTCCCCCATTTGACTCAGTTTAAAGCCCTCCTGATCAAATTCTTGAGACTGTTGGCAAAAATGTTTCTTCCAACTGTTGTAAGATGCACCCCATCTCTTGCCAGAAGTCCCCCCGCATGGAAGCGCAGTCCATGATCCAAGAATCCAATTTGTTCTCGGCGACACCATCTACGGAGCCAGTTGTTTACGTCGGCTATTTTCCTCTCCCTTCTTGGACCATGCCCTTCAACTGGCAGAAGAGACGAGATGACCACCTGTGCATTCATTTCTTTCAGCTTCCTCCCCAGGGCCTCATAATCTCTTCTGATCTTGGGAAAGCTGTGCCTTGCAGTATCATTGGTTCCCACATGGACCAAAAGGAAGGGGTAATGATCTGTAGGCTTGATGAGTCTTGCCAGCCTCTCGGTCACATCACGGACTTTGCCCCAGGGAGACAACACACCTCCCGAGACATCTTGTCAGGCCCACAAACCACTGCTTCTGTACCCCTCAGCAAGGAGTCCCCCACCACCACCACACGCCTCCGCTGAGGCTTCGCAGCTGCTGTTATCTCTTCCAGAAGCTCTTCCTCCTTCTGCCTCCTCACAGAGGATTGGCTCCTGGAGTACCATGTCCTCATTGGCTCCCTAGCTGTCCGTCACACACCTCCCCCCTTTGGAAAATTTTGCTATAATTATGACCTCTACAGGACACAATTATAGCAAAAGGCTTTACATATTCCCTAGACTAAACAATACTTATCTGCTCTCAAACATTCTTGTATACATTATACAATTATTTCATTAAACAGTGAATTGTTTCATTACTTACATAAGTGTTTTGGCAATTGTACATATTTACACATAAACTTACCCAGTCATCCCAGGGCTATCCTATCTGACACTTCATACAGTTCAAACATTGTATTATCTAATCATAGAATCATAGAATTGTAGAGTTGGAAGAGACCACGAGGGCCATCCAGTCCAACCCCCTGCCACAACTGTTAAGATGTTAATCATCTTAACAATTGTTAAAAAACATTCAGTAAATTCTATACATTTACATAGACATATGCATTCATTTCCTGTTCATTTTCCCCTTCAACCTTTCCCTTGTTTGTAAAATATACTAGCAATTTTATTTCCGGGGCCCAGCTTTGCCTTGGTCTCTGCAGGGTTCTGATGGCCCTCTGCCAGCTCTGATGGTTCCTTTGTCTTTTCAATGTCCATTTGACTTTCAGCATATTTATAAAGGGTCTTGGTCTCTCCAGAATCTTTCCTTCCCCATCTTGGTCTCACTCCTCTATCTTCAAGATTCCAGGTTCTGGGTTCCACTGGTGACTCATCTGTGCCTGGACCAAGTGCTCTTCAAGCTTGCATCCCAGCTGGGTTAATTGCTGGTTTTGTATCCAGAACTACACTTTCATTCTGGATAACTTTACTTAAGTTGCAGGACATTCATCAGAATACTACTCAAGATTTTCCTCATGCTGTGGGCTTTTCTCTATACTGTACTGTCTTTGCTGTCAATAATAATAATTATTTTTACCCTGCCCCTCTGTTAAAAACAATCGGGGCAGCTTATAACAGTTAAAATACAACAATACAGACTAAAATCCCTAAGCCCCACCCTCCCCCATAAAAAGATATTAAACTAGTATCAAATTAAAATCCACCTTTTAAGTTTTTAAAATCCACCATTTTAAGTTTTTAAAATCACATAAATAAATACAAAAATCAACAGCCTGCGAGTCAGGGTAGAGGAGTAAAAGCAGCCAGGAGACACAGCTCCTGAGGCTGGAATCTAATCAGGAAAGGCCTGCTGAAAGAGATCCATCTTTAATGCTTTTTAAAAGCTACTTAAGCTCATCATCTGACGGGTCTCGTTTGATAGACCATTCCATAATTTGGGGGTGATTATCTTAAAGGCCCTCTGGGAGGTTGCAGACAGCCTAGATTTTTGTGGCTGAAGCAAATTCCTCCCAGACGACTGGAGTGCGTGGGAGAATTGTATGGGAGGAGGCGGTTCCAAAGATAAGTTGGACCCAAGCCATTTAGGGCTTTAAAGGTAATAACCAACACCTTATACTGGGTCCAGAAACTGATAGGCAGCCAGTGGAGAGATTTTAATACTGGAGTTATATGGTCTTCCCGAGATGTTCCCAAGACCACTCTGGCTACCATATTTTGTATCAACTGAAGTTTCCGGACCAAGCACAAGGGTAGCCCCTAGTAGAGTGCATTGCAGAAATCTAGAGAGGTTACCAGCGTGTGCACCACAGTCTCGAGGTCCCTTACTTCCAGGAAAGGGCACAGCTGGCCTATCAGCCAAAGCTGATAATAGGCACTCCTGACTGTCGCATTCACCTGACTAGTCATCTGAAGCGATGAATCAAGGAGCACCCCCAGACTGCAAACACAGTCCTTAACGGAGAGCGTGACCCCGTCCAGGACTGAAAATTGCAAATCCGCGCTTGGTTTCGGGGCCGCTATCGTGAGCACCTCCATTTTGTCTGGATTTAGTCTCAATCTGTTTTTCCTCATCCAGCCCATTACTGCTTTAAGACAATCATTAAGAGGAGAGATACCATCAGAATTTGAGGCCGACAATCGAGACAAGGAGAAATATATCTGGGTGTCATCAGCATACTGATAACACCCAGCCCCATAACTCCAAATAATCTCACCCAGCGGCTTCATATAGATATTAAACAACATTGGGGACAGGATGGCGCCCTGTGGAACGCCACAAGTAAGCTCCTTTTTACTGGAGCAGCTGTCCCTGAGCAGTACCCTCTGGTACCTGCCCGAGAGGAAGGACCAGAACCACTGGAGCGCAGTGCCTCCGATTCCTAAACTACTCAGGCGATCCAAGAAGATGCTATGATCTATCCTATCGAAAGCCGCTGAGAGGGCTAGAAGCACCAATTGGGTCACACTACCCCTGTCGATGCTTAGATGCAGGTCGTCGGTCAAGGCAACCATACCAGTCTCAACTTCAAATCCCATCCTAAAGCCAGTTTGAAATGGGTCTAGATAATCGGTTTCATCCAAGACCACTTGGAGTTGAAGAGCAACCGCCCTCTCGATCACTTTGCTCAAGAATGGTAACACAGAAACCGGCCTATAGTTCATGTCCAGGGGGTCCAGAGAAGTTTTTTTTTTCCAGGAGCGGCCTAACCACCACTTCCTTTAAACAAGATGGAACACACCCCTCCCTGAGGGATATATTGATGATGTCCTTAAGGAACACCATCAAGGCACACACACCCAGATGGCCAGCCATGAAGGGCAAGGATCGAGAGGTCAGGTCGTCTTCCTCACTCTACTAAGTAGCTTATCCACATCTTCGGTATTCAGACTGAAATAGATCCAGTTAAATTACATCAACGGAGTTGCTGGACACCTCATCAATTGTTTCTGTCAAAATACTGGCATCTAAGTCAGCTCTTATCTGAGAAATTTTATCTGCAAAGAAGTTGTTAAACGTGTCACAGGAGGCTGTTGTTGGGTTAAGCAACGGGTTCTGCACAGGTATAACCTGCGTCATCTCCCTTACCACCCTAAACAGCTCTGCTGGATGGGACTCTGCAGACACAATACGTGCAGAGGAGAAGGATCTCTGCGCTGCACGTATTGCCTCTCGATAGGACCAAATAAAGTTCCTATGATGAGTCTTGTCGGATAAGAGTCAAGTTTTCTGCCAGTTGCGCTTTAGTCGTTGTCCAACCTGGTTCATTTTCCTAAGCTCTGATGTATACCATGGCTTACGGTTTGGAGCGGGTTGGAAAGCACACTTGGGAGCGATTGTGTCAATAGCCTTGGTAAGGTCGGTGTTCCAGGTATTAATTACCAACCATTAAACCCTCCAAGGCTTTCTGGAGTCCTATTGGTTCCATTAGCCTTGAGGGGCGGACCATTCTAATGGGTCCACCATCCCCGGTGGAGCTGGAAGAGACTCTTAGTTCAGTCTTGACCAGGAAATGATCCGTCCATGACAATGCGGTGGTTTTAATAACTGCCGCCCATGGATAGCACAGTGTTTGGGCCCGATGACCAATTGGGATAGGCCCATGTTTCTCATGGTTTCCATGAACTCCCGAGCCATACCAGTCAGATTTGTCAAACTGGTCTCGACTGGAATGTTGAAGTCGCCCAAAACTAAAAGTCTGGGCGACTCCAACAGCAACTCTGAGACCAGCTGTGTCAGGTCCGTTAGGGAGTCCGCTAGACAACAGAGTGGTTGGTATACTAGCAGAATCCCCAAACTATCCCTGGTCCTCAGGTTAAGGTACATACACTTGAAGTGGACTGTGTTCTGGATAGGTATCCTGGTCAAAGTCAGATTGTTATAAACCAGAGCCACTATGCCCCCCGCCCACTTTCCCTCACCTGCTCACTGACAGAATATCCAGCTGGGAGGGCCTGTGTCCACATGACAGCGCTATCCCCTCCCAACCAGGTTTCTGTGAAGCAAGCCAGGTCGGCATTCTAATCCAAAAGAGGATCGTAAATAGTGTGAGTTTTTTTCTTAACCGACCTTGCATTGCAGAGGAACAAAGTAAGGTTCTGTGGAATGGTTGGTACGCTCTCCAATCCATTCTGGGAAACAGAGTGAACTGAAGGTGGGATAGCTAACAAACAGCAATCCCGCCTCCTTTTGTAACATCTGTTCACTCCGTTCTGACCATATCTCTCTTTCCCCAGTACAACTCCATTTTCTGCCCTGACTCCATTCCTGGTCTCAGCTGACTCCAATTCAAAATGATGCTACCGCTGTTGCCGGTGGTCGGGCTAGCTAGCGGAGCGTCCTTTCAAGGCTCTCGTCGGTGTTAAGATGTTAAAGAGTTCCTTCTGCAGTCTTCTAGCCCCGGTGACAGAAATATATATTCAAAAGTTAAAATGGCTCTGTGTGGGAATGCCAGTCCTCCTTTAGCCCAAGATTCAGTTACAGTTATATGAGAACATTTCACTATCTCTGAAAACTCTACAATTGTTTTCCTGCTTTCAGGTCTTTTGCTGCCATTTATAGACTTCAAAACTAGTTCTGAATCTTATGTGTTATTGGTACCCACATATTCATGAGTTACTGTAGAGTCTTTTATAGGCACACTGTTGGTAAGGCCTTTAAAGATTTTTCCTTCTAAACTTATTGGCTTTTCTTTGGCTTCACTGCTTAGGCCTCTCTGAGGCATCTCGGTCTCTATGGTAAGATTACTGTCTCTCTGGCCTGTAACTGAATCTTGGGCTAAAGGAGGGCTGGTGTTCCCCCATAGAGCCATTTTAACTTTTGAATATATATTTCTGTCACTTTGGCTTGTACAATTAAATCAATAATGTCCCTGTTTTCCACATTTAAAACAAGTTTTCCTACTCATGTGCCCATTTTTAGGGTTACTATATTTAGCAAATTCTTTTTTCCTCTCAGGGAATGTTTCCCTGTCACCTTTCCTAGGTTTATACTCTGTAATTTTCATGGCCTCTTTGTTTGTGGAATTAGCTGAGGTAAGTTCCTTTTTTTCTTCCTGAAATTGGCTTCTTTCACCCCTCCATTGTTTAACTTCTCTATTATTGTGTTCTGGTCCATACACAGAGATTTCTTTCAGGATTGGTTTTGACAGTTGTGCCTCTTTATAATATTTAGGGCATTTGGTTACATCAGGGTGAGGAGAAATGGTTTTCTTATCTTTAGGAGCTAGACTTCCCGTCAATTTTATTCCCTTCAATGTAAGATTGTCCATTTTCCCCTCATGAGCTTTTTCCTTCCTTATCCTCCTCTCCCTCTGTTCCCTCAACTTTCTCTCTAGCTGAAGTTCCAATTCTTTTAATTCCTTTTGTAATTCCTCTTGCTGTCTTCTTTCTCTTAAGTTTCTCTCATGTCACAGATCCATTTCTCTTAATTTTCTCTCATATTCTTTTTAAAATTCTTGATGTCTTAATTCTGTTTCCTATCTTTCCTTTCTTATCTTAGCCAATTCATTTTCTCTAGATGCTAAACTTTTAACTCTCTCCATTGCTTCCTCCCCCTCTTCAGGCACAAAAGCCTTAACTGCTAATTCCACCTCCCTCACTCTGAGCCTATACATGTCCAACTCATATTCTCTCTCCTCTTCCCTTTCTCTAATTCTAGCTAACTCCTTATCTGTTTCTTGTTGTTTCATTTCCTTTTGTCTCTCCTTAATTACAGCCATTTCAACTCTTAATTTCACATCTCCACATTGTCTGCCCTTTCAGAGGTAATAGATTCTAAGCTTTCAACTCTGGACATAACTTCCTCAGTTTCCTCCTCTCCTTGAGCCACATCAGCTTGAGCTGCTTGTTTAATCTTTTTGGGCATTTTGAAGTTGTTTCCTTACAATACCTGCAGACTTTTACCTCAGGAAACACGAATACTTGGCTGGTACAGGTGATTTCTTACATTACCTGACAACTTTTACCTCAGAAATCACTTGTATTTCCAATTTCAAACTGCCCAGCCCTTGGTTTGCTGGATAAACCACTAATATTTTAATGATCTAGGTGATTTCTTACTTTACCCTGAAACTGTTACCTCAGAAATCACCTTTGTTTCAAATGTCAGACAGCCCTGCCCTTAGTTTGCTGGCTAACTGTCCTTTCCTTTTCCTTTTAAAATGGCTCTAAAGGCTTGAGTCACTTTTTTTTTCTTTTGTCTTGTATCCCTTACTTTATACCCAAGTCCTTTTACCTCAGGGATATAGGTAATTCTTTTTATTGTAGTAGGTCTGTGCTTAATGTCACTTTACTTAGAGGCTCCCCTCCCCCAGCAAATCCCTTACAAATTACCCTTGGAACGGATACATCAGGGATTGCTGTTACCACACACTCCAGTATCCCCTTACATTACCCAAATCTTGTTACCTCAGGAGTATACTGTACTTGGTTTAAACTGGCAGCACTTTTGCTGTCAGCACTTTATTTTGAGGCTTGACTTCCAGTAAATCCATTACGTTACCTTGTACAATTAGCTCAGGAATTGCAGTTACCACACCCTCCAGTATGCCCTTAGTTCTGTTCTATAAAATCCTGGTATTTGTAGTTTGGTGAGACACCAGAGTTCTCTGACAGAGAAGGCTAAATACCTCACCAAACTACGAATATCAGAATCCCATTGGATAGAACTACAGTGCACAAAGTGGTGTCAAGCTGCTGTATTTCTGCAGTGTAGACAGGCCATAGGACTCTGGAGACCTGGGTTTAAATTCTCACTCTGCTGTGGAAACCCACTGGGTGAAACTGAACAAGTCACACACACTTGGTCTTAGAAGAAGGCTATGGCCAAACTCCTAAACAAATCTTGCCAAGAAAACTCCATAATAGGCCTTAGGGTCACCATAAGTCAGAAATGAGTTGAAGGCACACAACAACCGCTGGAAAAAAAATTGCAGCTAAGGCTACAAAAAAAAGAATGTACAAGCATTCTGAAAGTTGTTGTGATGGACTGTGCAAGGAACTTGCTAACATGACTTTAGCATGTATTTTATTATTGTAAAATAATTTTTCTTATGTGGCTTGTAATGGCTTTTTGTCAAATAGAATAAAAGGTTGACTGATTGACTGACTGACTATAAACTATTAGTCAGTGTGACAGTTGAAACCCACGAGGATTCTTATACATATCATCCACATATACATAACATGTAACATAAATACATAGTGATTAACTTAATCCTTATGGGATCCACAGCAAACTTCTCAGAAATGCTATCTGTTTGTTTGTTAATCATGTACACATACACAATATAATTTATATATTACCAGTGTATAAGATGACTGGGCGTATAAGGCGACCCCCCAATTTTTAAGTTAAAATATAGAGTTTGCCCCCCCATCCCCGTCCAGCCAGCCACCTGGCTGGAAAGCCTTCCCCCTACCAGCCAGCCAGCTCAGTGGCTGTAGATGATGGAATAGTCTGTGAAATTAAAGGACTGAGAACAGCTAAAAAAGCATGGGATACTTCTGAAAAATCTCTGTGGTGTTCAATCTTTGGAAAGTAAGGTTGCATTAATAATGAAGTTGGTTAATATGAAGCTATCAAATCCCAAAATTTTGAATGAGCACATTAATGAATGAGCACATTAATTATTTTAGAGCCACATTGGCAGATAAGAGAATTTCACCATAGACAAAACTTGATGCAAAATGATAAGTTTGAATCCAGAAATTCTAATTTTAGGCTAACTTGTCTTGAAAAGAAACATCATTTTGACTGCTTTTTGTCTCTACTGAGCTAAATGGAGGGCAATTTAACACTTCAAAGACAAGGCAGCCATTCTCACAGCAGGGGGAAGGATCTGCTGGGAAAACTGCCCAGGCAATTTAACACTTCAAAGACAAGGCAGCCATTCTCACAGCAGGGGAAAAGATCTGCTGGGCATATAAGATGACCCCCCCACACACTTTTGAGGAGATTTTCAAGTGTTACAAAGCAGTCTTATACGCAGGAATATACAATATATATATATATATAGAGAGAGAGAGAGAGAGAGAGAAAGAGAGAGAGAGAGAGAGAGAGTAGAAGATGCTACAAGGTGCTACAAGATCCCTTTGCATACTATTATTTCATTGCATTATATTTTATACTAGCTCAACTTGGTATACCATACACCATTTAAAAACTCCCAAAAAAATGCCTGGTAAACTTCATGACAACTCTGTAAGGTAGGCCAGTGGATTTAAATTCCTCCTCTCCCTTCTCAGCATTCCACACTTTTCCTGGAATTGCTGATAGTGACTTACTCTGTTGCCCTGCCTTTGCTGCCACTGCCACCACCACCAGTTGACTGCCTGGGGTCCCAAACTGGGCCACAGATTAAGTGCATTTTGAGGTGAAGAGGGAATTTGTATGTGGCTGGTGATGGGTTGGGTGTGTTTCCTAAGCAGCCAATCAGCATACTAGAAAAGGCAACATTCCCAAGAGAATTATATATAGAGATTATCATACTGATGGTAGCTTGTTTAACTTAAGCTGTCTGAGGGCTCGCACTAAGACTCTAAACTATCTAGTTCCTGAGCTGCTCTTCACTGATGCTGATGCCTTTGTTGCCACACAGAAGCAGCTCTGCAGCACCTAACATCCTGCTTCGCAACAGCTGCAGAGCTGTTTGGGCTGGAAGTCAACCTCAAGAAAACGGAAGTTCTTTACCAGCCTGCACAATAGGACGAACACCATCATCCCCACATTGCCATCGGCAACTCTGTGCTTAAGTCCATTCAGCAGTTCACCTACCTGGGAAGCATCATCTCTTCAGATGCCAAGACTGACATAGAGATCGATCATAGATTAACAAAGGCATATAGCACATTTGGAAGACTTTACAAAAGAGTCTGGAGTAATAAACACCTGAGGCAAAGCACAAAAATCAGTGTGTATAGAGCCATTGTACTGTCTTTTCTCCTTTATGAGTCTAAAACATGGCTCACCTATCACCACTACTTACGACTCCTTGAATGCTTTCATCAGCGCTATATATGCACAATCCTAAATATACACTGGACTGACTATGTGACGAATGTTGCTGTCCTTGAGCAAGCAGGGATCACCAGCACTGAGGCCATGATATTGGGAACACAGCTGCGCTGGGCAGGACATATTTCTAGGATGGAGGACCATCACCTCCCAAAAATAGTACTCGACGGTGAACTCACCATGGGTCAGCATAAGAGGGGTGCTCCAAAAAGCGATACAAGGACTCCCTGAAACAATATCCCACGCTCGGCCAAATTGATCACCAACAGTGGTCCGCCCTGGCCTCACATTGGGAGGCATGAAGACGCACTATCCACAATGCTTCAGCCTTATTTGAGAACTCACGCCGAACAAGTCTTCAAGAGAAACGACAACGCAGAAAGAATCACAACCTGGAAACATCACCCAAGGAGACCTTCTCCTGTGCTTTCTGCAACTGGACTTGTTTATCTCGGATTGGCCTTTTTAATCATCAGCGCGCTTGCAGAAAGCGCAGGATGAGTCCTTCCTGAATCTTCGTTTGCGAAGAAAAGCCAGAGAGATTTTATATACGATAAAAATATCATAGAATCATAGAATTGGAAGAGACCACAAGGGCCATCCAGTCCAACCCCCTGCCATGCAGGAGTACCCAATCAAAGCACTCCCAACAGATGGCCATCCAGCGTCTGTTTAAACACCTCCAAAGAAGGAGACTCCACCACACTATGAGGCAGTGTATTCCAGTTCCAAACAGCTCTTACTGTCAGGAAGTTCTTCCTAGTGTTTAGGTGGAATCTCTTTTCCTGTAGTTTGAACCAACTGCTCTGTGTCCTAGTCTCTGGAGCAGCAGAAAACAAACTTGCACCATCCTCAGTATAACATCCCTTCAAATATTTAAACACGGCTATCATGTCACCTCTCAACCTTCTCTTCTCCAGACTAAACGTGCCCAGCCCCCTAAGCCGCTCCTCATAGGGCATGGCTTCCAGACCTCCCACCATTCTGGTCACCCTCCTCTGGACACGTTCCAGCTTCTCAATATCCTTCCTGAATTGTGGTTCCCAGAACTGGACACAGGATTCCAGGTGAGGTCTGACCAAAGCAGAATAAAGTGGCACTATTACTTCCCTTGATCTAGACACTAGATCAAGATATATTATATTTTAGACATAGTATATATTATATTTATATTTATAATATACTACACACACACACACACACACACTGGCTTTTCTTCGCAAACGAAGATTCAGGAAGGACTCATCCCGCGCTTTCTGCAAGCGCGCTGATGACTAAAAAGGCCAATCCGAGATAGACAAGTCCGGTTGCAAAAAGCACAGCAGAAGGTCTCCTTGGGTGATGTTTTTGGGTTGTGATTCTTTCTCCGTTGTCGTTTCTCTTCAAGACTTGTTCGTCGTGAGTTCTCAAATAAGGCTGCAGCATTGTGGATAGTGCGTCTTCATGCCTCCCGATGTGAGGCCAGGGCGGACCACAGTTGGTGATCAATTTGGCCAAGCCTGAGATGTTGTTTCAGGGAGTCTTTGTATCGCTTTTTTGGAGCGCCTCTCTTACGCTGACCTGTGGCGAGTTCACCGTAGAGTAGTATTTTTGGGAGGCGATGGTCCTCCATCCTAGAAATGTGCCCTGCCCAGCGCAGCTGTGTTCTCAATATCATGGCCTCAATGCTGGTGATCTCTGCTTGCTCAAGGACAGCAACATTCGTCACATAGTCAGTCCAGTGTATATTTAGGATTGTGCGTAGACAGCGCTGATGAAAACGCTCAAGGAGTCGTAGGTGGTGGCGATAGGTGACCCATGTTTCAGACACACACACACACACAATATATTTTAATGGAAAAAAAATATAATGTGGCTTTGTCTGTCTGTTGGTTGTTTTTTTACAAAAACCCACCAGGATCAATAAACAGAAATATACAGTCTTGTTCTTGAACACCAGTGGTTTTTGTTTGCTTTTCCACTCCAGGTTTAGTTTCTTCCTCCCTCCACTGCTTTTGACTGCAGTGCTTCCCAAAGGGTTAATCCTACCAAGCATGCCTTCCTAGAGAGGAGGGAAGATGGAAAGCATTAGCCTGAGGGGGCTTTTCCCTGTAAAATAAGGAGTGAAGGGAAGGAGGAGGAGGAAGAAAAAAAGAATAAAGAGGAGGGGGGAACGTCATTGCAGCTGCAAAAAAAGGAAAAGAAGGAAGAGGTTAACAATCAGCCAAGAAGGTGAATGAAGAGTGGGGGAAGCAGAGCAGAGAAGGAGGAGAGAGCAGGAGAGAGGAGTATTTTGGGGGGAAAGACACCCCGTCTTCAGACACCCCCACCCCTGGTAGGAGCCTTTATACTCATCTCCTTCCAGATCAGGAAAAAGAAGGTCATACTCCCCATCACCTATGTTCAAAGTGTTGAGGGTCGCCCATGCTTTTTCTTTTAAGGTGCATTGCGGGTGGGGGAGAGAATTGCATGGAAATTACCCTTATGGGTCAGACAGGTGGAGTGTGTGTCTGTGTCCATCCCTCTGTCCATTGCTAGGGGCTCCCTCTTCTGCTTCCACAGGGGGTTTCTGCCTGTGCTGGCCTCTCTCAGGCAAGCCAACAAAAAGAAGCTTAGATTCCTAAGAATTGGAAGGGATCCCCAAGGGTCATCTAGTCTGACCCCCCAGGCTGGGCACAGTGAAAGCATCTCTGAGAGGTGCTTTCTCAATATCCTTCCTCAATATCTCCTCCGCGAATGGAGGAGAGTCAAGGATGCATCCACGCCACATAAATAATCCCGTTTGAAATTGGATTGTTTGCCATGGCTCTTTCCTATGGAATCCTGGGATTTGTAGTTTGGTGAGGCACCAGCACAGTTTGGCAGAAAAGGCTGAAGACATTGTACAACTACAAATCTCAGGTTTCATTCGGAAGGAGCCACTGCATTCAAGCCAGTTTCAAACTGGATTATTTCTCAGCCACCTCTGAAGGCAACCTGTTCACTGTTTTTGCTGTCAGGAAGTTCTTTCTAAGATTCAGTCAGAATTTCCTTTCTTGTCATTTGAATCCATTGGACTTGCCAGCCTTCTTAAAGCAAGGGTGATCAGGGTGTTGTATTCCAGGGCCATGTTGTTTGCAGCTCCCAGCATCACTCCCCATTGGCTGTGCCACTTTGAGCTGATGAGCGTTGCTGTCCAACAATTTTCTGGAGGGACAGAGTTTGTTGTCCATCATTGTCCAAAAAGCTGACAAATGTATTATGGTGGTATGGGCTTAGCCTCCTTTATCTGGAATTCTGAAATTCAAAATACTCCAAAAACCTTGGCTGAGATAGTGACACTTTTGCTATTTGATGGTTCAGTGTACACAAACTTTGTTTCATGCACAACATTATTAAAAATATTGTATCAAATGACCTTCAGGCTATTGTGTGTATAAGGCATACATGAAACATAAATGTATGTTGTGCTTCAACTTGGCTCCCATCTCCAAAATATCTCATTATGTACGTATATGCAAATACAGATATTCCAAAATCTGAACTATGGAACACATCTGGTCCCACAAGCATTTTGGATAAGGGATACTCAGCCCATATACATTTTTGTGGACTATGGTTCACATAATCAGACACATAAAGTACTGAGTGACCTGGATAGATAGATAGATAGGGCTTATTTTAGGGCATTTCAGGGATGGAAGTTTACTACTTCTTCTTCCTCAGAATGGTAAGGGCAGACAGACCATGTCAGTCACACAATTATTTTAAAAATACTACTACTGCTGCTGTTTATTATTACAGTTGCCCC
The DNA here is from genome assembly GCA_030847615.1 of Gambelia wislizenii. NCBI lineage: Eukaryota > Metazoa > Chordata > Lepidosauria > Squamata > Crotaphytidae > Gambelia > Gambelia wislizenii. The sequence goes on from JAUMIR010000002.1 coordinate 27,483,396, forward strand.
TCTGTACCCATGGATTTAAGTATTCACAGATTGAAAATATTCTTTAAAAAATAACAATCCAAAAAGCAAACCCTGATTTTGCCATCTTATATAAGGTAGACAGTTTTGCTATGTCATTGCATATAATGGGACTTGAGTATTCACGGATTTTGGTATCCACAGGGGTCCTGGAACTAAACCCCAGCGAATATGAAGGAACAACTGTATTGTTTTTGTTGAAACATTTTGATCAGACACCAATCAGCCAATTATCTTAAAAGTACTCCTATTTATTATTATTATTATTATTATTATTATTTTAATCTTGCCTCAATCAGAAGCCAATCTGCCAATTATCGTGAAATACTATTTCTTCTTCTACTACTACTTTGTTGTTGTGTGTTTTCAAATCGTTTCTGACTTATGGCGACTCTAAGGTGAACCTGACGGTGAGACAGTGTGACTTGCTCAAGGTCACCTAGTGGGTTTTCATGGTCGAGCAGGGATTCAAATCCTGGTCTCCAGGATTGTAGTCCAACACTCAAACTAATATGCCATGCTAGCTCCCTCTTCTTCTACTGCTACTACTGCTACTACTGCTAATTATTATTATTGTTATTAGTATTCTTTTAAATTGCTTCAGTCAGAAGTTATTTTAATCCATTTGAACCTGAGGTGTAGATTTATTGTACTTAGGTTAATGATAAGAATAATAACAACAACTTACTACTACTACTCTCTGGCTTTTCTTCGCAAACGAATATTCAGGAAGGACTCATCCCGTGCTTTCTGCAAGCGCGCTGATGACTAAAAAGGCCAATCCGAGATAAACAAGTCCGGTTGCAGAAAGCAAGGCAGAAAGTCTCCTTGGGTGATGTTTCTGGGTTGTGATTCTTTCTGCGTTGTCGTTTCTCTTCAAGACTTGTTTGTCGTGGGTTCTCAAATAAGGCTGCAGCATTGTGGATAGTGCATCTCCATGCCTCCCGATGTGAGGCCAGGGCGGCCATTGTTGGTGATCCATTTGGCCGAGCCTGAAATGTTGTTTCAGGGAGTCCTTGTATCGCTTTTTTTGGAGCGCCCTTCTTATGCTGACCCGTGGTGAGTTCACCGTAGAGTACTATTTTTGGGAGGCGATGGTCCTCCATCCTAGAAATGTGCTCTGCCCAGCGCAGCTGTGTTATCAGTATCATGGCCTCAATGCTGGTGATCCCTGCTTGCTCAAGGACAGCAACATTCGTCACATAGTCAGTCCAGTGTATATTTAGGATTGTGCGTATACAGCACTGATGAAAGTGTTCAAGGAGTTGTAAGTGTTGGTGATAGGTGACCCCTGTTTCAGACCCATAAAGGAGAATACATAGTACAGTTGTCCCTCCACATTCGCGAACTTGACATTCGCGGTTTTGGTTATTCACGGTTTTCGGAGGGCCCCCCCGGCCCCCCCCAAAACCGCGACACGGGGCCTCCAGAGGCCCCGTGAAAGACCTGGAGGGCGCGGGGAGGCCCGGGGAGGCCTCCACGGGGCCCCCGGAGGCGCTCCGGAGGCCCCATGAAGGCCTGGGGAGGGGTGGGGAGGCCTTCGCGGGACGCCCGGAGGCCCTCCGGAGGCCCCGCGAAGGCCTCCGGAGGCCCCACGAAGGCCTGGGGAGGGGTGGGGAGGCCTTCGCGGGACCCCCGGAGGCCCTCCGGAGGCCCCGCGAAGGCCTCCGGAGGCCCCGCGAAGGCCTGGGGAGGGGGGGAGGGAGGGCCGGGGAGACCTCCGCGGGGCCTAGCAAGGCCCTGCGAAGGCCTGGGGAGGGAGGGGGAGGAGAGTAGTTATTCGCGGATTTTTCACATTCGCGGGGGTCCGCGGAACAGAACCCCCGTGAATGTTAAGGGACGACTGTACAATGGCTCTATACACACTGACTTTTGTGTTTCGCCTCAGGTGTTTATTACTCCAGACTCTTTTGTAAAGTCTTCCAAATGCGCTATATGCCTTTGCTAATCTGTGATCGATCTCTTTGTCAATCTTGGCATCTGAAGAGATGATGCTTCCCAGGTAGGTGAACTGCTGGACGGACTTAAGCACAGAGTTGCCGACGGCAATGTGGGGATGGTGGTGTTCGTCCTGTGGTGCAGGCTGGTAAAGAACTTTCATTTTCTTAAGGTTGACTTCCAGCCCAAACAGCTCTGCAGCTGTTGCGAAGCAGGATGTTAGGCGCCGCAGAGCTGCTTCTGTGTGGACAACAAGGGCAGCATCATCAGCGAAGAGCAGCTCATGGACTACTAGTACTACTACAGTAAAATAATCTGGTCCTAGGACTCTGTTTCTACTACTGCCAATTAGGTTGCTTTTTAAGGAAAAACTGCAAGTTCTTGTCTGAAAGGAGCTCCCCCCGCCGCACACTATTTTTCAAGGGAAAACTACTTTTAAATTGACTCCTCAGTTACCATGTAGTGTATAAGGAATGCCAAGGAAGCTGTGGAAAGGAATATGTCCTTCCATATAGGCATATAAGACTGCATTCCTGTGTTTCCATGGCACCAGAGTTATCAAAAACATGAGTGGTAAAGGGGGAAAAATGAATGGTGCCTAGAACCTTGACTTATCTCACAGGATGGGATGTGTAGACACACTGGTTTGTCATACACGTCTGCTAAGAATTACACCCTCTTGAGTTCAGGGGAGAGAGCTAGCATTGTGTCGCGGTCTGAGTGTTTGACTAGGACACTGGGAGGCCAGAGTTCGAATCCCTGCTCAGCCATGGAAACTCAGTGGGTGAACTTGGGCAAGTCACTCTCTCTCAGCCTCAGAGGAAAGCAAGGGCTATCACACTCTGAACAAATTATGCCAACAAATCCCATAATAAATTTGCTTTAGGATGGCCATAAGTCAGAAAAGACTTGAAAGCACACAGCAACAGAACATTCGGGTAAGAGTGCATTGGGTGGCACCCTTTAACATCGAGAGCCTTTCGCCATTTTCTTCTTCTTACTAAAGAAAATGAAATGGGGCATTTGTAAGGAAAATAGTAAAGTTCAATTTATGTCTGCTAGCTATTTGATGGCTAGTTGTTGTTGTTGTTATGGTGACATTCCCACTAGTGGCTGCCTATCTTCCTTTGTTTTAGAGACTGGAGCGCTTCTCTAGCTTTCTGTAATTTTGTCAAGAGCTTTCCTCAGGATGAAAATGGAAGAACAAAATCCAGCAGCCGCAAGGCAAAGAGAGGCATTGGAAGTGACAGGCAGAGCCCCTCATGGCTTCCACGGCGCCACCAGTCATAAGCCAAGAATGATTTTGGAAGGAAAAAGGGAAACCTTGGAAGCAATGCGTTCTGGGAATACTGGGGGATTCCACAAAAAGTCCATTCCTCCTCCAATGAAAGAGGAGGAATCGGAAGACAGTTTGGTACACTGCTGGGAAGCCCAATGGCAGGAGTTCTTGAAGACGGTGGAATCCCCTCATCCTAATTGGGGAACCCCACAGTTGCCAGAGGAGCCCATGCCATGGGACGATGCTCAGGCGTTCCTGCTTTCCTTCGAGCAAGTGGCCGAAGCCTGTCAGTGGCCTGAGCAAGAGTGGGCAACCCGACTCCGGCCGGCCCTTAGAGGAGAAGCTGAACTAGCCTTTGAAAGGATGGAGGGTGGCGATAAAAGAGATTACGGGAAGGTGAAGGTCGCCATCTTGAGACAGGACACCCTGAGAAGGGAGAGACAGCGCCAGCACTTCAGGCGTTTCTGCTACCAGGAGTCTGAGGGGCCAAGAGGGGCCTACAACCAGCTGCAGGAACTTTGCCAGGGGTGGCTGAAAGTCGAGAGGCACACAAAGGAGCAGATCCTGGAGCTGTTGATCCTGGAGCAGTTACTGGCCATCCTGCCACCTGAAGTCCAAAGCTGGGTACGGGAATGTGGCCCGGAGACTTGCTCCCAAGCAGTAGTCCTGGCTGAGGATTTTCTGCTGAGGCAGAGAGAGGTTGAAGACTGTCGTGAACACCAGGTGAGACCGTGTTACTGTGATCCTGGAGCCTCTGAATTTCCAGACTTGAAAAAGTAGCAGTAGTAGTTGTTGTTGTTTGGAAGACCGTCCCCTGATTCCCCCAACCAGCATAGCTAGAATCCCCCTGGGGGATTCTGGGAGTTTTTAGACCTCAAAAAACATTTCCAAGCTCCAAATGTGAGGAAGCTTACTTGGTATCTTTACATCCAGTTCTCCATTGTGTGGCTGCATGCCTTGCTGGGTAGCTGTCCAACAGGTCAAGGGGAAGGTCTAAAATGAGACCAAAGTAGCCCTTGGAGCTTTTTATCTGGTCCAAGAACAAGGAAGTGGGTCATAGAATGATAGAGTTGGAAGAGACCACAAGGGCCATCTAGTCCAACCCCCTGCCCTACAGGATGTAACAATGATAGATAACATACCAAGAAAAAAAAGAGAGATAATAATTCATTAAACAAAGACATGGAAATGCTGTCTCTGAATACAGTCATCCCTGCACATTTCCAGATTAAACATTCATGGATTTGATGCTTTACTGATTTGATTCATATGTTCTTCCATCTTGTATTCCCCCCTTCCCATTCTTTTTATCCTGATCCTGAATGGGCTCCTATCTTTGCCCATCATAGGTGGTGGTGGAGGAGGAGGAAGAAGAGGCAGCTGCCAGTTCCTTTGAGATCCAGCAGAGGCGGCTTTGTGTAGACGCCAAGCAGGAAGACAAGGACAAAGGAGAAGCCAAGCTGTTGGGTAAGGAGAGATGGGGTTTTTTTTGGGGGGGGGATAGTTCAGAAGCTTTAAAAAAACTGGCCAACTGTGGAGGGAGAGGGGGCCATTTTGCACCCCCACATCCCTCTCCAGGCTACATTGGCAACACCCTGGATGCCACTTCAAGTTTTAATTTTAGCTGCTTTTCAGTTGATTGGGGTGGGGTGGGGATTGTCATTGTATTTTTATATTACTTGAGGGTCTCGGGGGTATTCGTGTCAAAACAGCCACATTTTTGCAGCCATTTTGACTAGGGTTTCCAAAGTTAAAATTGGAGAGGGCTCCTCTTCCCTTCAGTGGTTGTGTAGAAGAATGAATTTCAGTAGCTGTGGTTTGTCATGCAACCAGCTAACAAGCGACAGCTGCTAAAAGGCCCTCTTCTATTAAAGATACAGAGGTCTGCTCCAGTTGTCAGCCTGGCAACCCTACTTTTGACCTGTTTTTGTCCATTTGAGGTTGAAAATTTAGCCATGAAAAATACTGTTTTTTTTTTAAGAGGGGCCTGTAGGCTTTGAAAGGATTTGGGGCCACAGAATGGAAGGCCTGGGCCACACGTGGCCCACCCCTGGCTTTAAAGCTTCCCTCAGCACTCTGCTAAGAATCTGACAAAGTTTCTTTTGTGGACCAGAATTGTCTGATGGCTTTACAGGGACTTGTGCCGTACACTCCTGAGCTCCTGGCAAAACTGGAAAATTAAACGTTTAAATTAACTTAATAAGAAGAGAAAGCACCATGGTCAGAGCTAGGGCCAGCTCTACCATGAGGCTGAGTGAGGCAATGACCTCAGGCGTCAGGCAGTGGCAGCCCTCTTCTTCCTCAGCCGATCCAGCCATTCCCATCTGTTGGAAGGTCGAGCCACGTGTAACACAAGGCTGGCCCAGGCCTTGCTCACCAGGTCTGCTGCTTCGGGTCCTCAGTGGAAGAAATTTTTTACATTTCCTGTGACCTGCAAGTTTATTCAGCTTTTGGGCACAGGAATGAGGAGGTGACGTCATCTTGTCCTTTGATCCAACCAGCAAAATGTCTGGGATTGGATCTCTTCAGAGTGTTGGCTACTTGGCACAAATACAGTGGGACAATGCCCTATAGTGTCACTGCGAGTCTTAGAAGGTGGAGGAGAGGCCTTGTAAAATTTATAAATTTTAATTGTATATATTGTATTTTTAATCTGTTGTTTTATGGAAGCCGTCTTGAGTCCCATTTTGGGAGAAAGGCAGCATACTAATGAAACAAACAAACCCAGACAAAAACACACAAACTGGGTGTGGGACACAGACAGCTCTGCCTCCTAAGAGAGGGGAATGCCTGGGGTGGAAGGGTTGGGGCTGCTGGCCCCAAACATCTGCTGCCTGAGGCAGTTGCTTCACTCTGCTTAGCAGAGATCCAGTCCAAAAAGGATGAGCATGCTGGCAATAATCACAGTAGCAGTAATAGAGTGGGCCCTCAGTGGAGTTTCATAGAATCATAGAATCATAGAATCATAGAATTGCAGAGTTGGAAGAGACCACGAGGGCCATCCAGTCCAACCCCCCTGCCACGCAGGAAATCCCAATCAAAGCATCCCCGACAGATGGCCATCCAGCCTCTGTTTAAAGACCTCCAAGGAAGGGGACCCCACCACGCTCCGAGGGAGTGTGTTCCACTGCCGAACAGCTCTTACTGTCAAAAAGTTCCTCCTCATGTTGAGGTGGAATCTCTGTTCCTGGAGCTTGCACCCATTGCTCCGTGTTCCAGTCTCTGGAGCAGCAGAAAACAAGCCTGCTCCATCCTCAGCGTGACATCCCTTCAAATACTTAAACAGGGCTATCATATCGCCTCTTAACCGTCTTTTTTCCAGGCTAAACATACCCAGCTCCCTAAGTCTCTCCTCATAAGGCATTGTTTCCAGACCTTTCACCATTTTAGTTGCCCTTCTCTGGACACGCTCCAATTTGTCAATATCCTTTCTGAATTGTGGTGCCCAGAACTGGACACAGTATTCTAAGTGAGGTCTGACCAAGGCAGAATAGAGCGGCACTATTACTTCCCTTGATCTAGACACTATACTTCTATTGATACAGCCCAAAATTGCATTGGCCTTTTTAGCTGCCGCATCACACTGTTGGCTCATGTTCAACTTGTGGTCTACTAGGACTCCTAGATCCCTTTCGCATGTAGTCTCATTCAGCCAGGTCTCTCCCATCCTATATTTATGCATTTCATTTTTCCGCCCTAAATGCAGTACTTTACATTTCTCCGTATTGAATTTCATTTTGTTAGCTTTGGCCCAGCTCTCCAGTCTATCCAGGTCATTCTGAATTTTGATCCTGTCCTCTAGGGTATTAGCTACTCCTCCCAATTTGGTGTCATCTGCAAATTTGATAAGTATGCCCCTAATTCCCTCATCTAAGTCATTGATAAAGATGTTGAATAGCACTGGGCCCAGGACAGAACCCTGTGGCACCCCACTGGTCACATCTTTCCAAGACGAAGAGGAGCCACTGCTGAGCACCCTTTGGGTTCGGCCGGTCAACCAATTACAAATCCATTGAACAGTTAACTTGTCTAGCCCACATTCTACAAGCTTGTTTGCAAGAATGTCATGGGGAACCTTGTCAAAGGCCTTACTGAAATCAAGGTATGCAATGTCCACAGCATTCCCTTCATCTACCAAGCTGGTAACTTTATCAAAAAAAGAGATCAGATTAGTCTGGCATGACTTGTTTCTCTGAAACCCATGTTGACTTTTTGTGATTATGGCATTGCCTTCTAAATGTTCACAGACTCTCTGTTTAATGATCTGTTCTAGAATCTTCCCTGGTATTGATGTCAGACTAACTGGACGATAGTTGTTGGGATCCTCTTTTTTCCCCTTTTTGAAGATGGGAACAACGTTTGCCCTCCTCCAGTCTGCTGGGACTTCTCCTGTTCTCCAGGAGTTCTCAAAGATTATTGCCAATGGCTCTGAGATTATATTTGCCAGCTCTTTTAATACTCTTGGATGTAGTTCATCTGGTCCTGGAGATTTAAATTCATTTAGATTAAGAAGGTATTCCTGTACTACCTCTTTACTTATTTTGAGCTGGATTTCCCCTATTGTGTCCTCTGTTCCATTCTCCTCAGGTTGGTCCTCCTTTTCCTTTTCTGAAAACACTGAGGCAAAGAAGGTGTTGAGTAATTCTGCCTTTTCTCTGTCCCCTGTTAGCATTTTGCCATCTTCTCCACGTAGCGGCCCTATCATTTCCTTCTTCCTCCTTTTGCTGCGGACATACCCAAAAAAACCCTTTTTATTGTTCTTAACCTCCCTAGCAAGCCTGAGCTCATTCTGCGCTTTAGCTTTTCTGACTTTACTCCTACACGTGTTCGCTATCTGTTTGAATTCTTCTTTGGTGATTTCCTCCCTTTTCCATTTCCTATACATGTTCCGTTTAAAACTTAGCTCCATTGAAAGTTCTTTAGTCATCCATCCTGGTTTCTTGAGACACCTCCCATTTTTCTTCCTCAATGGTACTGTTTGAAATTGTGCCTGCAGTATCTCCCTTTTGAGAAAGTCCCATCCGTCTTGAGGTCCCTTCTCTTTTAGTATTCTTGACCATGGGATCATCCCCAGTATTTCCCTGAGTTTATTGAAATCAGCTCTCCTAAAGTCAAGAATGCGTGTCTGACTATGCCTGGCTTCTCCTTTCCATTGTATAACAAACTCCAGGAGAACATGATCACTCTCACCTAAGGATCCCACCACTTGCACCCCATTAACAAGGTCGTCTCTGTTGGTTAGGATCAGATCTAAAATAGCTGACCCCCTTGTTGCCTCTTCCACCTTTTGGACCATGAAATTGTCTTCCAGGCATGTAAGGAATTTGCTGGACCTTGTAGTTTTGGCTGAGTTAGATTGCCAGCAAATATCAGGATAGTTGAAGTCACCCATCACTACTACCTCTCTCCTTTCTGCATGTATGTTCATCTGTTCTAGAAAGGCAACATCCAATTCCTCCGTCTGATTTGGGGGTCTGTAGTAGAGTCCCACAATAACATCCCTGTTGTTTCCCTCCCCTTTAATTTTTATCCAGATGCTCTCCACCTGGCTTCCAGTATTGATGTCATGGATCACTTCACTGGTGTAAATATCCCTGACATATAATGCTATTCCTCCTCCTTTCCTGTTTGGCCTGTTTCTCCTATAAAGGTTATACCCCTCTATTCCTACATTCCAATCATGAGACTCGTCCCACCAGGTTTCAGTAATGCCTATTATATCATATTTGTTTTGTAGTGCAAGGAGTTCAAGTTCATCTTGCTTATTTCCCATGCTCTGTGCATTAGTGTAGAGACATCTGAGACCATGTGTTCCCTTTACTTGCTCCCTGTGCAAGTTTTTTTGCCTCCCACTGTTGGGTCCTTGCGCTGTTTGCCTTGTTCCCTCTATGACAGTTTGACTATTTTCTCCAGCCCTTTTGCCTTCCAGAATACTGTCTCCCTCCCCCATTTGACTCAGTTTAAAGCCCTCCTGATCAAATTCTTGAGACTGTTGGCAAAAATGTTTCTTCCAACTGTTGTAAGATGCACCCCATCTCTTGCCAGAAGTCCCCCCGCATGGAAGCGCAGTCCATGATCCAAGAATCCAATTTGTTCTCGGCGACACCATCTACGGAGCCAGTTGTTTACGTCGGCTATTTTCCTCTCCCTTCTTGGACCATGCCCTTCAACTGGCAGAAGAGACGAGATGACCACCTGTGCGTTCATTTCTTTCAGCTTCCTCCCCAGGGCCTCATAATCTCTTCTGATCTTGGGAAAGCTGTGCCTTGCAGTATCATTGGTTCCCACATGGACCAAAAGGAAGGGGTAATGATCCGTAGGCTTGACGAGTCTTGTCAGCCTCTCAGTCACATCACAGATCTTTGCCCCAGGGAGACAACACACCTCCCGAGTCATCTTGTCAGGCCCACATACCACTGCTTCTGTACCCCTCAGCAAGGAGTCCCCCACCACCACCACACGCCTCCGCTGAGGCTTCGCAGCTGCTGTTCCTTGCGGTGGTCCTCTCAAGGTCCCCTGCTCTACCCCTGAAGTTTGTCCATGCTGTTCTTCCTCGTTGTCCTTGATAAGGGAAAGGGCTTCGAATCGATTCTGTAGCTGCAAGCTGCTGGAAGAATCCCTGGATTTTCTTGTTCTGTGTGTGACATTCCTCCAGCTGTCTACTTCCTGTGTCCGTGAAGTGACCCTCTCCTCCACAGCCACTTCCTCTGTGCGGTCCCCATCCAAGAGTGTTCGTTCTGTTCTGTCCAGAAAAACCTCTTGCTCCCGAATCTGTTGAAGTGTAGCTAGCCGTGTCTCCAGCTGCTGTACTTTCTCCTCCAAGAGGGCTACCAGCTTGCATTTGGTGCATGTGAAGTTCTCCACGTCTGTAGACAAGAATACAAACATCGCACAAGTGTTGCAAGTGACTGCTGCAGTCCCCTCAGTGTCCATGATGAGAGCTTTTAGGTAATCTAAGAACTCTTAGTTAACTCTGAGAATGCTAAGCTGTACTTTTAGGACTGCTGTATTTTTGTTTGGTTACTGAAATTTGTGCGCCGTTAGGCGCGCGCCTCTGGCTCTTGAGGGTAAAAGGGGAAGGTCAGAAGTTCAAGCCCCTCAGCAACAAGCAGCCTCTCCCAACAGTTTTTTTTAAAAAATTCAATCTCCCCAGTCAGAATGGCTGTCCAGAAGTGGCTTCCTTCTTCTCCCTGGCAGGAAACTGGCAGGAAACTTGCTGTCCAGAAGCTGCTCTCCTTCTCTCTGGCAGGAAACTGGCCTGGAAAGCCTCTGCAAGGACTTATATAGAGCTAGGCTCCCAGCTCCACCCCCTAATGACTCACAGGTGTGACTCACAGGTGTGACTCACAGGAAGGCTCTTGAGGGTAAAAGGGGAAGGTCAGAAGTTCAAGCCCCTCAGCAACAAGCAGCCTCTCCCAACAGTTTTTTTAAAAAATTCAATCTCCCCAGTCAGAATGGCTGTCCAGAAGTTGCTTCCTTCTTCTCCCTGGCAGGAAACTGGCAGGAAACTTGCTGTCCAGAAGCTGCTCTCCTTCTCTCTGGCAGGAAACTGGCCTGGAAAGCCTCTGCAAGGACTTATATAGAGCTAGGCTCCCAGCTCCACCCCCTAATGACTCACAGGTGTGACTCACAGGTGTGACTCACAGGAAGGCTCTTGAGGGTAAAAGGGGAAGGTCAGAAGTTCAAGCCCCTCAGCAACAAGCAGCCTCTCCCAACAGTTTTTTTAAAAAATTCAATCTCCCCAGTCAGAATGGCTGTCCAGAAGTGGCTTCCTTCTTCTCCCTGGCAGGAAACTGGCAGGAAACTTGCTGTCCAGAAGCTGCTCTCCTTCTCTCTGGCAGGAAACTGGCCTGGAAAGCCTCTGCAAGGACTTATATAGAGCTAGGCTCCCAGCTCCACCCCCTAATGACTCACAGGTGTGACTCACAGGTGTGACTCACAGGAAGGCTCTTGAGGGTAAAAGGGGAAGGTCAGAAGTTCAAGCCCCTCAGCAACAAGCAGCCTCTCCCAACAGTTTTTTAAAAAAATTCAATCTCCCCAGTCAGAATGGCTGTCCAGAAGTTGCTTCCTTCTTCTCCCTGGCAGGAAACTGGCAGGAAACTTGCTGTCCAGAAGCTGCTCTCCTTCTCTCTGGCAGGAAACTGGCCTGGAAAGCCTCTGCAAGGACTTATATAGAGCTAGGCTCCCAGCTCCACCCCCTAATGACTCACAGGTGTGACTCACAGGTGTGACTCACAGGAAGGCTCTTGAGGGTAAAAGGGGAAGGTCAGAAGTTCAAGCCCCTCAGCAACAAGCAGCCTCTCCCAACAGTTTTTTTAAAAAATTCAATCTCCCCAGTCAGAATGGCTGTCCAGAAGTGGCTTCCTTCTTCTCCCTGGCAGGAAACTGGCAGGAAACTTGCTGTCCAGAAGCTGCTCTCCTTCTCTCTGGCAGGAAACTGGCCTGGAAAGCCTCTGCAAGGACTTATATAGAGCTAGGCTCCCAGCTCCACCCCCTAATGACTCACAGGTGTGACTCACAGGTGTGACTCACAGGAAGGCTCTTGAGGGTAAAAGGGGAAGGTCAGAAGTTCAAGCCCCTCAGCAACAAGCAGCCTCTCCCAACAGTTTTTTTAAAAAATTCAATCTCCCCAGTCAGAATGGCTGTCCAGAAGTTGCTTCCTTCTTCTCCCTGGCAGGAAACTGGCAGGAAACTTGCTGTCCAGAAGCTGCTCTCCTTCTCTCTGGCAGGAAACTGGCCTGGAAAGCCTCTGCAAGGACTTATATAGAGCTAGGCTCCCAGCTCCACCCCCTAATGACTCACAGGTGTGACTCACAGGTGTGACTCACAGGAAGGCTCTTGAGGGTAAAAGGGGAAGGTCAGAAGTTCAAGCCCCTCAGCAACAAGCAGCCTCTCCCAACAGTTTTTTTAAAAAATTCAATCTCCCCAGTCAGAATGGCTGTCCAGAAGTGGCTTCCTTCTTCTCCCTGGCAGGAAACTGGCAGGAAACTTGCTGTCCAGAAGCTGCTCTCCTTCTCTCTGGCAGGAAACTGCCAGTTTGGTTCCAGGATCTCCCGTAGATACCTGTATGGGCATGACAACCAAAATCCATAGATGCTCAAGTCCCATTATATACAATGGTGTAGTAAAATGGTGTCCCTTATATAAAATGGCAAACAGCAAAGTTTTGGAATCCCCACCCCCCGAATATTTTCAAGCTGTGGTTGGTTGAATCTGTGGGTGCAGAATCTGTTGATATGGAGGGCTGACTGTAGGCCTGAGGAAGCAGGGAGCAAATGGGACAGGTCTTCAGAGCCTCTTTTTGGCTTCCCACAAGGAGAAACTCTTCTTTCACTGTTTCTTTTCAGTAGCTGTTTGTTTTTTCCCCTCATCAGAAAAAAAGTCCCCAAGGAACTTGCCATTTGGTCTCTGTCTTGTGTCACGAGCTTTCTAGCTCCAATGACTGCTTGTCTTCCATGGCAGGGGACCAAACAGGCTGTTGCCCCTATTGTTCCTTTCAAGACAACCTCTCTGGCTTTTCTTCCCAAATGAAGATTCAGGAAGGCAACCAACAGCCTGAATAACACAGTTCTCCCTTGCCAATCCATAAAGACAACTTTTCAAAGGGACAAAAGTTCACTCTCTTCTCCACTTACACTTAGGGCTTGTCTATACCAAAAAAAAAAAAAAAAAAAAGAGGACTCACCCTGAATCTGGCTCTGACAGTCCAGCTGGTTCCAGAGAGGATCCTCATTTTGTTGTCTTTAACCCAGCTTTGCTCTGAACTAAGCAAATTCAGGAAAAACCCTGGGGTTTTCCAGAAACTCCATAGTGACCTCGGGGTCTTTTGCTATCTGGACAGCTGGATCAGGTCTGATTCCACCCAATCCAATTGTCTACACACAAATGTGGTGCCATCTCCCTTATCCTGTGCTGAGGAGCTCTATGTGCTTCTGCTGAGGGCAGAACGGAGTGCCCATGTGATCAACGAGGAGGGGGTAGGTGGCCTCCCCTCCATTTTGATCACATATTTAGGTGCCCATTCTAACTCCAGCAGAAGCGATGGCACACCGGCAGGTTTTCCATGGAGTTCCTTGGCGGGTGAGGAAGTGGTTGGTGGCTGCTCCAAAAACAGCAGACAGGCCAGTGAGGCCGATGCAGTGTCGGCCGGCTGGCCTGTGCAGACAGCAAAGGCCGTTGCACCAGATTTAGCCCAGTGCATGTGGCTACCGTCGTGATCAATCCGGGGCCAGTTCAGAGCATAATGCTCCAGACTGGTCCGAATATAAGCAGCCAGTGTAGACAAGTCCTTAGTCTCTTTCCTCTCCTTGTTTGTCACAAGAAGCTGAGTTATAATTCAAAAGGGTAAATTTTTTTCTTATATATCAGGCGTGGGGAAAATTTGGCCCCAAGACTGTTTTTGTGGCACCCAGGATTCTCCGAAAATGCTCCCTAGGGGGAGTGGGAGACCATTCTGGCAAATGTTGGCCCTCATAGGCCTTTTTAGGTGCAACAGGAAATGACCTGGAAATTCACTTCAGGATCACTTCCTGTTGTAAGAAAGGCTTTTCTTGGGCATAAAATGGCCCTGAGGATGTGAAAACTTGGTGTCATTTGGCATTTGAGGATAATTTTTTTTTTAATTAGGTATTTATACCCTGCCCTTCAGCCCCTACGAAAGGATGGAAAACTGAGTGAATCTTGGAGCCCTCTGAAACTGAACTTGCAACATGGTGACTTGCAGTACTGGCATTAACCACTGCGCCACCAGGACTCCCTTAAACATTTTACTTAGGGGGTATAGTGTGGTGTAGGAGCCCTGCAAGATCTTCCTTTACCCCTGAGAGTTGCCACCTGCGCAGTATATGCAGCAGAGTTTGGAAGGATCACCAAGTTACCTTTTTTGTAATGAGGGAGCAGTGTAGCAGCAGCTCTGACTGGCAATAGCTCGCCAGTGTTTGAGACATATTTCTCAGCTGTGCCTCGAGATGTCTGGTATTCAGTGCTGGTTTCCCATCCAAGTACTACCAAAGTACAGTGGGCCCTTGGTGTCAGCTGGGGTTTGGTTCAGGACCCCCCCATGGATACCAAATCCGTGGATGCTCAAGTCCCATTATATACAATGACATAGTAAAATGGTGTCCCGTATATAAAATGGGGAAATCAAGGTTTGCTTTTTTGGATATTTTTAAAAAATATTTTCAAGTTGTGGATAGTAGAATCCATGGATATGGAATCCATGGATACAGTGGGCCAACTGTATTAAACATACCAAGCTTGCTTAGTTTCCGTTAATCAGAGAAGATCAGATGTGTTCAAGATGGAGCTGCCTTGGATTCCATCCTGGAAGAAAAGTGGAGAATTAATCCAATCAATAAATCAGTCTGTCAGTCAGTAAGACTTCTTACCTGAGAACATATCCTTGGTCTCTGCTATACTAACTCCCTTGGCTGCCATTGGTTTTCTCTCTTTATTCCAGCAGGTGATGTATGGGAGAGCGAGGAAAAGGGGGAACTACCTGGGATGTCATCAGAAAGAGACAAGCACAAGGGATTGATACAGAGTGTCAGCAACGAAGATGCATTAAAGAGGCACAAGGGAACCCAACTTGAGGAAGGGAATAATAATGAAATTCCTTGTCAGGATGGAGACTACGATGAAATCATTATTCAAGAAGAACAACGGAACAACTGCCTCAGTGCACATTGGAGAATTCACACAGGAGAGAAACCTAGCAAAAGTTTGACGTTTGGGCAGAGCTTGAATCAGCACAGAAGCATGACTGAATATCAAGTGCTGCGGCCAGGGGTGAAGCCATATAAATGCTTGGAATGTGGGAAGAGTTTCAGTCAGAGCACACACCTTACTTCACATCAAAGAATACATACAGGGGAGAGACCGTACAGTTGCCCAAACTGCAGTAAGAGCTTCAATCAGAGCACCAGCCTTATCCAACATCAAAGAATTCACACAGGGGAGAAGCCATATAAATGCTCAGAATGTGGCAAGAGCTTCCGTCACAGCACCAGTTTTACATCGCATCAAAGAATCCACACAGGGGAGAAACCATACAAGTGTTCTGATTGTGGCAAAGGCTTCTGTAATCAGTCTGGTCTTATAAACCATAAGACCATTCACACAGGGGAGAGGCCATATAAATGCTTGGAGTGTGGGAAGAGTTTCAGCCAAAGTACACACCTTACTTCGCATCAAAGAATCCACACAGGGGAGAGACCATATAAATGTTCAAACTGTAACAAGACCTTTTGTGATCAGTCAGGTCTTGTTAAACATCAAAGGATACACACAGGACAGAAGCCATACAAATGCCTGTCTTGTGGAAAGAGCTTCAGTCAGAGCACAAACCTTATTAGGCATCAGAGAATTCACACAGGAGGTGGAGTACCCATATTAGGTTCCCCATATTCTTAAGGCAACAGATGAGGCCCTGCTCCATGTGCCATTAGTTTCCAAGGCTTTGATACGATGTAGATCAAGCAGGGTCTTTTCAGTACAGTCGGACCCGTTTCTGCGGAACCAGTATCTGTGGATTCAGTGTTTCATGGGACACAAAAAAAAATAGGGGACACATATCATAGAGGCATCCTCTCTAGGCATCTTCTAGGTCCTTCAGTGCAACTCTATGATACGTATTTACCAGAGGTCCCTTCTTTTAATTGGGTTCACTGTTACATGTGGTTTTCGGTATCCACGGTAAGCTGGGAACCTCTGGCTTTTCTTCGCAAACAAAGATTCAGGAAGGACTCACCCCGCGCTTTCTGCAAGCGCGCTGATGACTAAAGCTGGGAACCAAACCCCTGCGAAAATGAGGGTCTGACTGTAGTTGCTTCTTTATGGAAATCCCTGTGGAAGGGATTCAATTGTGACTCATTTGTGGTTTTAACTGCATGTTTTATGTGACTCATTTGTGGTTTTAACTGCATGTTTTAATTAATTGTGTTTAATTCTTTTATGGGCACAGTGTAGGGTAGTGGTGGACAAAGTGCACCCTTCCCAATATTTGTTGGGTCACAGCTTCCAGCATTCCTTCTTATTGTCTATGTCTGTTAGGGCTGATGGGAGTTGGAGTCCAGCAGGATCTGGAGGGCCACCCTCTGCTTAGCCCTGGCCTAGAGGGTCCTTCTGGATTGGACACTAGACTCATAAGACCATACAATTAGCTAGAGTATGGACATTGTTCATATGAAAAAAATCCACATAGGAAAAACAATAGATAAATAAATGATTTTTCCCCCACTGGGAGAGCAAACACAAGTGCCATTGACTTATCTGGACATTGCCATTATAGCAGAAGTATCAAATGCTCAAACTGAAGTTTTTTTGGGGGGGGATAAACAGAGGCGATTAGACATCAAGATAAGACCATACAGGTGATTGTGATGGAAACTTGAATCAATTCGGAAGAGAGGTCGGGGTGTGTGTGTGTGAGAAGAGAAGAGATGTGAGGGCTTCTGTTGTTTCGCTGTCATTCCATTGTAGCTCTAGCTGCAATGGAGATATCACTTGGTGATACTTTAACAGCTGCATCCTGTGAAAAAGTGCCAACAGATGAATTTCAAATGACTTTTGCTGTTGTCTAAATGGCAAAAACACTCCTCACAGAATGTGAGGAGAATGCTATCTTTCTTAATGGGATTCTGCATTGTTTCACTGTATTCAGAAGGAGGGGGCCAAAAATGCTATATACTCAGCAGGGAAAGCCACTGAAGCTTTTCCTGGAGTTTTTAAAAAAACAGTGGAGGGGTGAGGGGTGCACATTCCTACTCATATGGATAAGCAGCACAAGTTGATTCAATTTCCCATACAAGCGGAATCTGAAAGCTGATTAGTTGCACAAACATGGGGGGGGGGAGAGCTTGCTAACAAAGCAAGCGCTCTGAACCACCACATTGGATTTTCGCCTTAGCGAACAAGCACTAAGACAATAAAATGGGGGGTTGGTTTTTTTTGCTTTTTTATTAAGGTAAAATATCACTCTAGCACACATTGGATATAGTTTGCTTAAAAATGTTTGGCGGCAGCAAATTGAGGCAAGTAAAAAAGTGATACTTCACTCGCAGCCACCATCTTGATTCACAGGCATGCCCATTTGCACAGTAAACACGGATAGCTTTGCATGCATGTGATCTCCAAAAAAAAAAAAAACACCCCAAAACCCATTAAGACAAATAGCAGCTGCTTCGAATTGCCATTACTGCGGAGCAATCGGGGTTTGTTTGTTTGCCTCATATAGATGAGACCTTTTGCACCTCTAAGACTGGCCATGCTTGCTGAGGGATTCTATGAATTAGGAACTAAAAAAACAGGGGAAAGCCTAGTTTTCAAGGCCCAAATTTTTAAAAAATTAAATTATTTTTGGTTCAAAGTGCTCCCCAACAGCTCCAAGGTGGTATGAAAGCAAATTTGTCATGTTTTTGGCCTTCTGGCCATTTTTTGGCCAGAAGAGGCCTTTTTTCCTTATAGGAAAATGACCTGGGAGTCAAATTCCATCTTTCCAGGGCCTAAAATGAAATTGGCCCCCATACTCTTCCTCGTTGGGGGTAAAAAAAAATTAAATTTGCTTGTGGCCCTCCAAAGTCCCCTGTTGAGCCTATTCAGTGCCTTAGCCCGACAGTTGTCCACCCCTGCTATATGATGATGGCCAGTGTGCCTGTGGCACCTGTGTTTTTGTAAGTGAGACAGTAACCCACTCTAGGTTTTAGTCGGAATTTTAAAGTAGCTATCCAGGGTATTGAACTCTGTCCCCAAAATAGATTCTTTAGTGTTCAGACTAAAACCTTGAGCAGATTTGCCTCTTCCCTGTCCCCCAGAAACTACAAGTTGCCATTGGCAAGATACACCCCCACATATGTCTTTTTCTGTGGGCCTTCCACCACTATGCTAAAGGCACACCATTGACCTTTGGAATCACCAAAAATCCTTTCCCATCTTTATTTTATTTTCAGAAGAGAAGGAGCCACTCTGTTCTGCCAGCCTGGAAGGCTGTATGGCGCAGCAGGATACTGGTAGCCTCCTGTACCATAGAGAGCCAAGAACCTTGATGGCAGCCCCTGATTTTCAGTAGTGGGAGATATAGCTTCCGGTGACTTGATGGGAATCCAATGGCCACACATCCCAACACCTGGAAATTGGCCACCTCTGGAGAAAGAATTAAGCTCTGTTGGATACAGTGGGACTTTTTTGGCTGAACATGAGCAAGATTGTACTGCAAGTATTATCAGGTCGATCCTGTGTGATTACATACAGTTGCACCTCTGTATCCTTGGAACCAATATGAGTTGGATATCAATTATCCACAGCTGAAAAAATAGGGACACATACCATAGAGTCATGCTGGAAAATGCCTAGAGAAGTATCCTTTCTGGGAATTGCTAGGTCCTCCAATGCAACTCTATGGTATGTTTGTACCGGAAGCCCTTTGTTTCAATAGGGTTCGCTATTATCTGCAGTTTCCAGTATCTGCAGTAAGTCTGGGAATTGAACCCCTGCGGATATGGGGTCTGACTAATGAGCACTGAAGAGTTTATATTTTTCATCCTATTATGTGTATGCTTCTTTCTTGTATCATTTTCTTACTTTTTTAGTTGTAAATAAGAAAGGATACAAATTAAAATTAAATTATGGCAATACAAAGGTCTATTAGTCCGTGAAAGGAAACCAGACTAGTTGAAATTAAGGTAGCTTCAAGTGGCTGGTATGGGACATTCCTGGATATAGCAGAGGTACTCTTCCCTCCATTTGTTGTTGTTAACTGTCCTTGAGTTGACCTCGACTCATGGCAACCCTGTGAATGAGACACCTCCAAGACTCCCTGCCCTCAACCTCTCTGCTCAGGCCCTACAGGCTCAAGGCCATGGCCTCCTTGATTGAGTCTCTCCATCTGGTATGCAACCTTCCTCTCATTCTACCCCTCCACCTTTCCTAGCATAATTGTCATTTCTACTGAGTCACGCCTTCTCATGATGTGGCCCAAGTATGACAGCCTCATCTTGGCTTCTAAGGAGCAGGGCCGGTTTAAGGAATTTTGGGAGGCCCTGCAACCCTTTATTTTGGGGGGCCCATATGTTTATCTCAGGTCAATGTAACCTAACCTAACCTAACCTATTCATAGTACAGGATATTCAGATTATTATTAATAATGTTTTTGCAGAAGGAGGGTTACGACGCCCCCCCCCAACTATGGGGTCCCCTGCAGCTGCAAGTTCATGCTTGATCTGTTCTAGGACCCATTTATTGGTCTTTTTTGTTCAACCACAGTATCCATAGAGCTCTTCTTCAGCACCACATCTCAAACAAGTTGATTTTCTATTAGCTTTCTTCACTATCTGCTTTTCTTCAGCTCTATGACTGCAAGCCGGTTTGGGGTTTGAAAGTAGGTCGTAGTGCTTTAAAAACAAGAATCAGGTCATATGATAGGCCTGCCTAGCCTAGCATCCTGTTTCCCAACCAGTTGCCCCAATCAGAAGTCCACTAGCACAAGTTGTGTAACTGATTTTGAGAGGCTGAAGGTATCATAAATCCTGGAAGTATGGTAAAACCATCCTGACTTTTCAACTGAGAGACATTATCCTCCATGAATTTGTTTAATCCAGAG
The DNA here is from genome assembly GCA_030847615.1 of Gambelia wislizenii. Taxonomy (NCBI): domain Eukaryota; kingdom Metazoa; phylum Chordata; class Lepidosauria; order Squamata; family Crotaphytidae; genus Gambelia; species Gambelia wislizenii. Next base: position 27,503,225 of record JAUMIR010000002.1, read on the forward strand.
GTGGGAATTGCGTGGCCTTCCAGACATTTCACGTTGCAGCATTCCTCACTGTTAGCTCTGCTGAATAATATCTAGAAGACAATACATTCCCACCCATGATCTAATCATATCTAATTGGAGACCATCTTGTGGCATGAGTTCCAGAAGTGAAATATTACAGGATGAAGAAGGCATTTCCTTTAGTCTGTCCTGTGCATATTCTCAGTTGTGTGTTCTCCCTTCCTCTTTTGCTCTTTTTTTTGGTGAAACTGTGAGGTCCAAAGAGTAATTAAACTAATGCATTTTCTTCCAAAAACGTGTGAGCGTAGCTACATTTTTTTTTTTTTTTATTCCCTTCCCAAAGTGTGCCAGTGGCCATGCTGGCAGGGGGATTTGGGGAGTTGTGATAAAACTCCATACATTTGAGGAAGTACTCCGTGAAAACTCATGTAGTAAAAGTGTGGTCCACAGGCCATAGGCCTGGTTCCCCCTAGCCCACCATTTTGGAGGCAAAAACCTTTGTTGGCCTGTCAAAATTCCGACCCCCAGAGGTGTAGTGGAAGGGAGGCCCTCCAAGGGCTCTTTAACCCCCAATAGTTGGCCACTTCTGCTAAAACGTATGCCAACGCTACAATAAAATCCTACTTTTAAGGTGCCTGGAGAAGCTGAAAGCTTGCCACTTTCAGTTCCACCATAGTTCTATCTTATGGAATCCTGGTATTTGTAGTTTGGTGAGGCACCAGACTTCTCTGACAGAAAAGGCTAAATACCTCATCAAACTACAAACACCAGCCTTCTATCCACACTACACAATCTAGTTTGAAACAGGATTAGTTGTCATGGCTCCTTCCTATGGAATCCTGGGATTTGTAGTTTTACAAGGTATTTAGCCTTCTCTGCCAGAGTGGGTGTCTTGCCAAACTATAAATCCCAGGATTCCAAAGGAAGAAGCCATGGCAATTCAGTTTCAAAGTGGATTATTTGTGTCATGTGGGTGCACCCCAGGTTTCTGTAGGACTGAGCTGTGGTAGATAAAGTGGTGCCAAACTGTTCTATTTCTGCAGTGTAGACAGGCCCTAAGGAACCTTAAAAGACAAACAATTTTTATTTGGCATAAGGTTTTGGGGCATGTAGCTTCCCTCATTGACCTATAGGAGCCTCAATCCTATCTGGCTTTTTCTTCGCAAACGAAGATTCAGGAAGGACTCATCCCGCGCTTTCTGCAAGCGCGCTGATGACTAAAAAGGCCAATCCGAGATAAACAAGTCCGGTTGCAAAAAGCACAGCAGAAGGTCTCCTTGGGTGATGTTTTTGGGTTGTGATTCTTTCTGCGTTGTCGTTTCTCTTCAAGACTTGTTCGTCGTGAGTTCTCAAATAAGGCTGCAGCATTGTGGATAGTGCGTCTCCATGCCTCCCGATGTGAGGCCAGGGCGGACCACTGTTGGTGATCAATTTGGCCAAGCCTGAGATGTTGTTTCAGGGAGTCTTTGTATCGCTTTTTTGGAGCGCCCCTCTTACGCTGACCCGTGGCGAGTTCACCGTAGAGTAGTATTTTTGGGAGGCGATGGTCCTCCATCCTAGAAACGTGCCCTGCCCAGCGCAGCTGTGTTCTCAATATCATGGCCTCAATACTGGTGATCCCTGCTTGCTCAAGGACAGCAACATTCGTCACATAGTCAGCCCAGTGTATATTTAGGATTGTGCGTAGACAGCGCTGATGAAAGCGCTCGAGGAGTCGTAGGTGGTGGATTAGAGTAGACCCATTGAATCAATGGAATTTACCTACATGTTAACTTACCATTCAACAATTAATTCGATCGGTTTGCTGTTTGGAACTACTAACCCATAGCATTCAAACCAGAGAGTACAGTACTGTACTGCAATTCGATGATGATGATGGTGATGATGATGATGATGATGATTAGATTGACCAACTCTCCCTTATTTCCCAGGACCTCCCTTATTTAAACTTTTTTTAAAAATCATCCTGGCTCCCTAATTGACTTTCTATATTTCTGAAGGTCTGACATTCAGATGTCAAGGGCAAGCAAGTCGACACACAGAGGGAACCCATGAAGGCTAGATACATGTGTGTGTTGTGTGTGTGTTTGTGAGGATCATCAAAAAGCAAGCTTGAGGTGTGTGTTCGCATTTACGCCAGAGAGGGGAGTGTGTGTTGTTCCATCTGTGTGCATGTGAGAAAGGGAAGTGTATATTTGCATCTTCCTGTAAGAGGGGACATGCATCTCTCTATATAAAAGGAGTGTTTTTTTTTAATTTGTGTGGGGGTGAGTGTGTGTCTTTGTGTGTCTGTTTTGATAAGCTATCTATAATGATTCTTTCAGTTTTCTTTCAAGTTAGTAGTGGTGCTTGGAATCTTTTTAGAATTGTTGTTGTTCTTGTTGCTGTTTAAGTTCCCTGGATAATGCATACATGCAGAAACATACAAAGCCAATCCAAATATTAAACAATATGGCCTGGCCATTAAAGATGTCATCCTATACCAATGAACATTTGCTGGAGTGATGCCACACTGCTAAAAATGCGCAAAATTTGTCGCGACTGGACCTATCACACTATACTGTTAGTGCTGTTATTCTGCTTTAACTGCTATGGCTGCCTCCCATAGGATTCTGGGGTTTGTAGTTTAGTGAGTCCCAAAAGCTCTCTGGCTGAGAGTTGTAAATGCCTCTCCCTAGACTGCAAATCGCAGGATTCCACAGCAGGCAACCATAGCAGTTAAAGTGGAATAATAGCGCTATAACAGTATAGCGTGGTAACCTCTTTTAAATGCATGGCCAAAAGTTGGTCACCCTAGTGATGATTCACATTTTTGGGAGAGTAGTAGGAACTGTAATGGAGGGGAAGGAGAGGGAATTGAAATGCAAATGTTTAAATATGTATGGATCAAACTGAAGAGATGGAAAAATAGACTATAGGCCCAACAAGGAAACAAGAGCTGTGGAAAGGGTGGTGGTCGGGTAAGCACCAGTGAAGAACAGAGACTGGATTTCTAGAGTTGAATTGCAAACCACAGACATAAGAAAAATAGAATGATAGATAACTTTGTAACCAATGTGGTACGGTATTTTCACTGTCAGACTAGGACTCTACAGGCTGCTACCACACTGCAGAAATGATGCAGTTTGACACCACTTTAATTGCATGGCTCAATGCTATGGAATCCTGGGATTTGTAGTTCTGCGAGAGATTTAGTCTTCTCTTATCAGAGAGGTCTGGTGCTGCAACAAACTACAAATCCCAGGATTACATAGGATGGAACCATGAGAGTTAGAGTGGTGTCAAACTGCATTATTTCTGCAGTGTGGCAGCAGCCTAGTAAGAGACCCGGGTTTGAAGCCCCGCTCAGCCATGGGAAATCCACTGGGTGACCCTGAGCAAATTACACTCACCCTAAGAGGAATCAGAGTATCTTAGTGTTGGAAGGGTTCTCAAAGGTCATCTAGTCCAGCCCCCTGCCATGCAGGACTGTATTTTGACCAATAGCTTTGCCACAATGTAAATCCTGACACCATTATACTTCCTTCTCCCCATATTATAGGTTGGGAAGCATTATAGATGGGCAAAAGTGGCTTAGGACAGCCCTGCAGCCCTGTAGCACCAGCCAATATGGCGAGTTGGGAGCAACTGAGAGGCAGAGGCGGAGAAGGGTTTTCAACACAGCTCGGTTGCATCCACACTACACAAATAATCCAGTTTGAAACTTGATTATTTGCCATGGCTCCTTCCTAGAGAATTCTGCGATTTGGAGTTTGGTGAGGCACCACCACTCTTTGGCAGAGAAAGAGAAAGGAGATTTTCACACTACACTGTAATAGTGTTACTATTCCACTTTAACTGCGCTGGCTTTCTCTTGTGGAATTCTGGGGTTTGTAGTTTAGTGAGGCCTAAGAGCTCTCTGGCTGTGAGTTGTAAATGCCCCTCCCTAAACTGCAAATCCCAGGATTCCACAGGAGGCAGCCACAGCAAATAAAGTGGAACAGTATCACTATAACAGTGTAGTGTGAAAATCTCCAAAGACTTTGGGAAACTATCAATCCCAGGATTCTAGAGGAAGGAGCCAGGGCAAATAATCCAGTTTCAAACTGGATTATTGCTGTAGTGTGGACTAAGCCCTGCTGTTGGGGAAGACAAAGTGCTGTCAAGAGCCCAGTGTGCAACAACCCTACAATTACAGCCCACTATTACTATTATAGAGCAGAGGCAGGTCTAAAAGGCTAGATAAGATTTGTAGTTTTTAAAAAAGCTTCCAATTTTTCCCAGGTTGCAGCAAAGGCGCTGTGCATTTCTCTATAATATTATATATCTATATTCCAAATTTGGGTCAAACCCCTTCTTGCTGTTCTGTTCTTTGGCTCCTCCGCCCCCCTCTGGGAGTCATCTCCTTGTTGGCTGTTCTTTTCAAATGGTTTCCCTCCCCCCTCTGTCTGAATGAATGGTAGTAGCAGCAGCTTGGTTATAGCTCTTCCTTGGTTTGTTTTGGAGAGGACGGACTCTGGTGAGTACAAGGATTTTCCACATTTATTTTCCCCAAGAGGAAGAGAAAAGAAACAGCAGAAACAGAGATCTGTAGCTGGAAGGAACCAATATCCAGGAAGGCAAAGCTGCAGGAGGGGTTGTCCTTGCCTCTAATCCAATAGCATGTAACAACACAGTGTGGTGTAGTGGTTAGAGTAGCTGGGCTGGGAGAGGCATAGGGTGAGCAAGGTGCAAATCCCCATTGAACCTTGGAACTCAGTTGAATGACCTGGCCTACCTGGCAGGGTTGTTGTGGAAAAAGGAAAAGGCCATTGACACTGCCTCCTCCTCCTCCTCCTTCTTCTTCCTCTTCTTATTATTTATTTCTTACCCGCCTCTCCCTATGGATCTAGCAGGGGAGCAACACAGTAACACAGAGACATGTGCTTAAAAGCACATATCAAATTAAAAACATAGATCGAGAGAACAAGTAAAACCAAGACATTTTAAAACAGTGAACACACAATTTAAAATTCACACTTTAAAATCAGAGGCTAGTCTTTAATGCTGGTCTTTAATGCCGACTTGAATTCTGACAGGGTATTCAGCTGTCGTATCTCTCTTGAGCTGATAGAAAGAAATTTGGCTTCTACATGTGGCAAATATATTTGCGTGGTCACAGTTTCCACAACCCCCCCCCCAACTGTATTAGGGTTTTTCTGATGTCCTCAGGGTGGAGGAGGAATGCAGCATGCTTTTGATGTCCAATAAATTAGACAGCAGAACAGGACTACTCCCACTTGCCTACCTCACAAGGTTGTTAGGAGGATAAAATATGGAAAAAGCATGGCTTCTGCTTTGAACTCCTCAGAGGAAAGACGGTATATGTACACCACACACGTACACACAAAGAGCAAAAATAAACATATTTCTGCAAACATTTTATTCAGAACAACGTGCACGTGTGGAATGAATGAAACAGGTAGGTCAGGCAGGCCTTGCAGAAATAAACAAAAACATGTTGTAACTTTCAGATTCCACTTGAAAGCTTTAAAAAATGGATCTAGGCATGATTTCACCACCACCACCATCCTCCATTTTTGTTATGATTTCCATTTAGATGACCAGACTTATAGATCTGTTTTTGTGTGTGGGGTGGGTGGGTTGAGCAGGGATCACCAGCATTGAGGCCATGATATTGAGAACACAGCTGCACTGGGCAGGGCACGTTTCTAGGATGGAGGACCATCGCCTCCCAAAAATACTACTCTACGGTGAACTCGCCACGGGTCAGCGTAAGAGGGGCGCTCCAAAAAAGCGATACAAAGACTCCCTGAAACAACATCTCAGGCTTGGCCAAATTGATCACCAACAGTGGTCCGCCCTGGCCTCACATCGGGAGGCATGGAGACGCAATATCCACAATGCTGCAGCCTTATTTGAGAACTCACGACGAACAAGTCTTGAAGAGAAACGACAACGCAGAAAGAATCACAACCCAAAAACATCACCCAAGGAGACCTTCTGCTGCGCTTTTTGCAACCGGACTTGCTTATCTCGGATTGGCCTTTTTAGTCATCAGCGCGCTTGCAGAAGGCGCGGGATGAGTCCTTCCTGAATCTTCGTTTGCGAAGAAAAGCCAGAGAGAGAGGGTTTGGTTTGGTTTTTGGTTTTTTAGCACGCTGACAGTAGCTAGTGAGGCTGACTTATCTGCTATTTTGCTATTCAGTAACCAGCGTAGTGTAGTGGTTTGAGTATTGGGACTGGGGACTTTATCAGACATGGCAAGAAGAATGCGACGATACCAGAAATGGGCGACATTATCAGACGTTGTTGTCATTCAGCCGTTCCAGGGGCATAGCACAGGTGTGAATAAGATGGAACTTTTTATTGACGGCTTAGCCAGTCAATAAAAAAGTGATGCCTCCTCCATGCCAATGCTGTGCCCCCGGAATGGCTAACCAACAAGGGCATCTGATAATGTCACCTGTTTCTGTTATCATCACATTTTTCTGGCACGGTTTTGTAGCGGTAAGTACTTAGTCTGATAAAGTCCTATGAATGGAGACCAGGGGTTTGAATCCTTACTCAGCTATGAAAACCCACTGGGTGACCTTGGGCAAGTCACACACTCTCAGCCATCTGAAAACCCTGTGATAGGATTGCCTTAGGGTCACCATAAGTCAGAACAACTTGAAGGCACACAACAACAACAAGGGATTCAGGCAGCAACTGATGATTTCCTTGCTTTAGGCAGGCAGACACAGCTGAAGTATGATCATAGAATCATGGGATCATAGAGCTGGGTACTGCAATTCAATAAGGATGTTGATAAGCTGAAATGTGTCCAGGGGAGGGTGACCAAAATGGTGGGAGGTCTGAAAGCCATGCCCTATGAGGAGCGGTTCTTAACTTGTGGTCTGGGAACCCCCAGGTGTCCACAGTGTCTTCACAGGGTGTCTGCAAAAGCTTGAAGGCTGTTTGGCCCACCTCCTTCCTAAAATGGAGCGGCCACATGACCAGGAGCCAAGGCAAAGGCTGGCTGACTGGCTTGGCCTGCGCATTGCCATTCAATCTGCTCCAGCCACAAACTTTCAGGAGAAAAGTCTTCCTTCCCCTCCAGTGCCTCTGAGGGAAGGTTTCATGGATGGTGTAATATCATCATCATCATCAGGTGTTGTTGTTAGGATTTTAAATCTTGAGTTAAGTCTTGGGTGCCCTTGGCAACAAAAGATATTTAAAGGGGGTTGCTGGTAAAGAAAAGGTTAAGAGCCATTGACGTAGGGCTTTAAAAGTTACCAACCCTTCATAACTGTCCGGAAACTGGACTGTATCACTAGAGGCCATAGCGAGAAAAACCTTCTTCTGCCTTCCTAATATACAGATAGTGATATTTGTGATGAAGTCACTTTATGAGTGCAGCTTGACAGCTGGTTGCCAGGCAACAGGCAGCATGGGAGGAGTGAAACCCGGCCCAGTTGCAGGTGGTGGGCGGGGCCTCCTGGTGAGGGGGCGTGGTTAACAGAGAGTCCTGGGGAGTTGGTTCTAGACAGAGAGGGAGGAGGAAAGAGTTGGGAGAGCTGAGGAGCTGACACAGAGATGGGGGTCTACTGTCAGGCCCATCCATGTAGTCTGTAGGTTATCCAGGCTTCATGGATGAGCCAGTCATGAAATTGGTGGAGGCCCAGGCCTACTGCCCTTGCTTGGGCTTCTCAGCGTTTGGACGAGGTGAACAAGTACATAGCCCCAAAGAAATTCAGAATGGTCACCTTGGCCTCCATCCTCCCGCTCCTGAAACGAAACGACTGGTTCGTCTCCATAGACCTGAAGGACGCCTATTTCCACATAGGGATCCATCCAGCTCACCAGCGCTTCCTTGCATTTCAAGTTGGGATGGGTGACACGTGGCTTGATAGCAATGCATGCAAAAGAGATCTAAGATTCTTAGTGGACCACAAGGTAAACATGAGTTAGCAGCGTGATGTAGCAGCCAGAAAAGCCAATGTGATTATAGGCTGCATCAATAGGAGTGTACTGCCTAGATCGAGGGAAGTAATAGTGCACTCTTTTCTACTTTGGTCACACCCCACCTTGAATACTGTGTCCATTTCTGGGCACCACAATTCAAGAAGAATATTGACAAGTTTAGCCTGGGGAAGAGAAGGCTAAGAGGGGATATGCAGGGCTGGTTTACGGCACTGGCAGCGTCAGCATCCTCAGGGGGCCCCATCATTGTGTGCCCCCCCATAGTAACCCTCCTCCTGCAAAAAACATTAGTAGTAATAATCTAAGTATCCTGTACTGTGAATAGCTTAGGTTGAGTTAGGTTACATTGACCTGAGATAAACATGGGCCCCCCAAAATAAAGCATTGCAGGCCCCCCCAACATTTTTTAAACCAGTCCTGCCCCTTTGAACAAACCTTGCCTAGAAAACCCCATGGTAGGTTCGCCTTAGTCAGAAATGACTTAAAGTCACATAGGTAAACACACACAAATTTCGTTTGCAGGTTGAACTCAGTTGGCAGCAATGGAAAGAAGCTGAAGACCAAGGGGTGAAGGAAGGGAGGGGAGAGACCCCAGGAAACCATGTTAAGAGCAGCTGGAAAGATGGGCTGGAGGGGATCTACGTGGAAGGAAGGAAAAGGAAGGAAGGAAGGAAGAAATAAGAAGCCCTTTCTGAGGGAAAGAGACAACCCTCAAATTCCTACCCTCTTTTTCTCACACACACACACTCACCCCTCTCCAACATGCCTGGCTGGCTTGCATTTTGCAGCAGCAAACTCCCTCCAGCTTCTGCCACCAAGGGCTGCTGCTTCTTTCTCTTTCTCTTTCTAGTTTGGGAGATGCTGGGTTTTGTTTTTGTTTTTTTGGTTTTTAAAAAAAAGCCAGCAAGAGGTTTTTGGAAGAGGAGGGTAGGAGGGGGCTACAAAGCAGCAGCTCCTCCCAGCTGTCTCCTGGCTGTCTCCTTCCTCAGATAAGGAGGGCAGCAGCCCCCCCCCCCCGCCAATGCTGATTTGGCAGACTGGTTAAACCGGCCATGCAAAGGGGGTATGCCTTTGTCATCCTTTGAAGCTGAGAGAGTGTGACTTGCCCAAGGTCACCCAGTGGGTATTCATGGCTGAGTAAGGATTCAAACCCTGGTTTCCATAGTCATAGAGCAATGCTGAAACTTCTACAACACTCTAGCTCTTTTAACAGAATAATATAAAGAATATAAATTAAAACTTGGAGTAATATTACTGGGAACAATGGTTTTATTGTTGTCACTAAAACACCAGTAGCCCATTAGCATTATGTGAGAGACATTGGCCTAGAGCAGTGGTTCTTAATCTTTTCTTTACCAGGGACCCCCCTTTAAATATTTTTTGTTGCCCCAAGACTTAACTCAAGATTTAAAAGCCTAATAATAATAGCTACTAATAATAGCTAACAACAACAACAACATTACAATTACACCATCCATTAAACTTTCCCTCAGAGGCACTCTTGCTTCTTCCTGCAAATTTGTGGCTGGAGTGGATTGAATGGCAATGTGCGGGCCAAGCCAGCCAGCCTTTGCCTTGGTTCCTGTCACGTGGCTACTCCACTACAGGGAGGAGGTGGGCCAAGCAGCCTTCAAGCCTTTGTGGACTCCCTGTGAGGACATTGCGGACCCCAGGTTAAGAACCACTGGGCTAGAGAATGCTGGAAAAGGAACAATGCAACCAGACCTTGAGAAGGGTGCTGACAGGGGGATTCTGGGAGGTGTAATCTAAGAATAACTTTCCCAGGCTCTGAATGCAGCCTAGAATCATAGGGCTGGAAGGGACCCCAACAGCCATCCCATCTGATCGGCTTCTGCCCTGCAAGAACACACAATCCCAGCAATCCTGACAGATGGCCATCCAACCTCTGTTTAAAAAAACCCAAAGGAGGAGACTCCACCACACTCCAAGGCAGCAATATATTCCACTTCCAAACAGCTCTTTCTGTCAGGAGGTTCTTCCTAATATTCAGGTGGAATCTCTTTTCCTGTAGTTTGAACCCATGGCTCCGTGTCCTAGTCTCTGGAGCAGCAGAAAACAAGCTTGATCTTCCTCAGTATGACATCCCTTCAAATATTTAAACATGGCTATCACGTCACCTCTCAACCTTCTCTTCTCCAGGCTAAGCATACCCAGCTCCCTAAGCCATTCCTCATAGGGTGTAATGGCTTCCAGACCTCCCACCATCCTTCTCAGTATCTTTCTTGAATTGTTGTGCCCAGAACTGGAAACAGTATTCCAGGTGAGGTCTGACCAAAGCAGAATAGAGTGATACTATTGCTTCCCTTGATCTAGACACTGCTCCTATTAATGCAGCCTAGAATTGCATTGGCATTTTTTGCTGTTGCATCACAGTGCTAACTCATGTTCAGCTTGTAGTCCACTCTTTCTTTTCTTTGAGGAAACCTACACCATTACGTTAATTGCTAATAAACAACAAATATTATGCTAGTGCCTATAATATAGTTTTTAAACTAAATTATTGGTGGCAAATTATGTAATACAGTAGGTCCCTCTTATCTACTGGGGATTGGTTCGGGGGGGGCATGAATTCTGAAAACCATGAATAATAGTGAACGCCATTTAAAATAATGGGGCTTCTGGTTTAAAATACCATAGAGTTGCCTTGGAGGGCCTAGAAAATGGCTAGGGAGGACACATTTTCTAGGAAGACTCTATGGTAGGTATGCTATTTTGTGTCCCCTGGATAATGAATCCGTGGATATGGGGGTCCTACTGTAATCTGAACATCCTGTATGTTGAATAGGTTAGGTTACATTGATCTGAGATAAACATATGGGGGACCCAAAATAAAGCATTGCATGGCCCCCCCAAATTCCTTAAACCAGCCCTGGCTGGCATCCTCGTAGTGACATGCACAAATGTAAGTCCACCTTGCACCTGTGCATGTCTTTGGGGGGGCACTGGGGAGCTTGGTATTTTCTTCCACTCTCAACATCCAAAGGCTACCTCCTGCCAGGATCAAATAGTTAGGGCTGCAATAATCTTCTGAATGGCCATTCTGTGGGTGGTAGAGAGCATGGGGTGAGATGGGGAGGACCACAGAAGCTTCTGGATATGCCCCATAGCCAGGCATAAGCCAATGACATAATCAGCCAAGCCTCCAGCAGATCTTGATGGATGATGATGTCAATCTGTATACACTTCTCTGATCTCTCCTTTCCACCAGCCACAGAATGGCTGTTCAGGGGAGCTATCATAGCAAAACTCTTTGGGTTGTGAGTGTGAGGAGTGCTGAGTTATAGCAGAGTTCCACCTGTGTATGCTGGGCAGTGTGGGATCTCTGCCATAATCGCCTTCCTGTGTGGAAGGGAAAAGTGAAAAAACAGTGTGTGTGTACATGCTACTGCTGAACTTTGGCAGCATGGTTCTGCTGGTCTTAGTAAATAATAATAATAATAATAATAATAATAATAATAAATTTATATGCCGCCCCTCTGCGAACAATTGGGGCGGCTTACAACAGTAAAATAGTACATAGTATAAAACAACTCAAAATCCCTTCCCCCCCTTAAAACATTTTTAAATCAATACAAATTAAAATCAACATATAATACAATTGGGTCTAGGGTGATGCAACACAGCCATTTCAGTGCTGCTGATTCAGGGTGGCTGGTTTAGCATGGGCAGTTGATCATGGCCATTTCAGCGCAGCCAATTGCGTGCAGCTCTTTCAGTGCCAATCAGATTGGATGATTTAGTGTCACTCTTTCAGTCCGGCAATTTAAACAAGCAACTGTTTCAGGAAGGTGGTGGTGGGGACGATGGGGTTAGAGTTCCCACACACAAGACACATAGGCCCTTGCCCATACCGACCCAGCCATGCCCATCTGCCACCCATCCAGGCTGGAATCCCTGCAAGCCTGGCCTTTGGCTATTTTACTCGCTGGTAAGAAGATAAAGTTTTAAGGTGACATGATAGCCATGTTTAAATACTTGAAAGGATGTCATATTGAAGGATGGCCCTCGTGGTCTCTTCCAACTCTGCAATTCTATGATTCTATGATTCTATAAGGAGCAAGCTTGTTTTCTGCTGCTCCAAAGGACATGGAGCAACGGACTCAAACACAAGTGTCTTTACTGTGCAATCGAACTGAGCAGCAAAGCAGCTAATGTGAGGCAGTCCCACAAATGGAGTGCTACCATGGAAAAGGAAGGCAAACTGCTCCCAGACAAGGAGTTTCCTTTTCCCCCTGGAACAGATGGGTGGAATTCTCTCCCACCAACTATCTTTATTTCTCCTGTGGATAGACATAGTTGGATGTATCCAAGATCTTGCCATGTATTTCTGCCAACCTAATCTCATTTCAAGATGGGGTGTGTAACAGGGCTACCAGCAAAAATTCTTTGTGGACAGGATCATATGGGGTGAAGTGTTCATATGTCCTGGACATTCAGGAATTTGTAGCTGAGAACCATCTTCAACTGAGCCCAGGAACAACGGGAAAGCAAGTGCAGTTCGAGTAATATTGACCATATAGCCTACATTTGAAAGCAGTTCAATTGTAGCATTTTGCACCAGCTGCAATGTCTTTTTCTTTTGGATGGGAGAGATGGGCTTTTATTTTATTTTGTTTTATGGCTCTCCCACATTTCCCCCAAACAAGTCAGTCTACATGGCTTCTCGTGGTGGGGTCTCCTTCCTTGGAGGTCTTTAAATAGAGACTGGATAGCCATCTGTCAGGGATGCTTTGATCGTGATTTCCTGCATGGCAGGGGGTTGGACTGGATGGCCCTCGTGGTCTCTTCCAACTCTATGATTCTATGAAAAGAGATTCCATCTAAACATTAGGAAGAACTTCCTGACAGTAAGAGCTGTTTGGCAGTGGAATGCACTGCCTTGTAGTGTGGTGGTCTCCTTCTTTGGAGGTTTTTAAACAGAGGCTAGATGACCCTTTGTCAGAAGTGCTTTGATTGTGTATTCCTGCATGGCAGGAGGTTGGACTAGATGTCCTTTGTGGTCTCTTCCAATTCTATGATTCTATAAAGCCTGAATGGAACTCAACAGCACTTATTCTCAAATAAGCCTACTTGCCCTCTGCCCTCCTTTGAGGGTGCAACCTGGCCAAACCCCCATAATAGCCTTGGGAAGACAAAGAGTGTGGAGCCCATGTTGAAGTTGAAGGGGGTTGATTCCCACAGTGGTGCCCTTCTGGGAGTGGAGGAAGGGCCCAGATCTGAGAGGACTGATCTTGGAGGAGGGCAAGGAAAGCAATGATGTTCTAGACCTCTATGAACAGCCAGCCCTCCTCTTTGAAGTGGTTCCTACCTGGGAGGGTGGAGGGAGAGGAACATAAAGTAATACTCCCCCTTTCTGTGTGTGTGTGTGTATGTGTGTGCATGCGCATGCATGCACATAACATGGGGAATCCCCCCCAAAGGACGAGCAATCTTTCACCAAGAGCTGAGGTGGGAAGGAAAGGCAGACGAGAGGAAGTGGAAGAGCATAAAGAGGAAACTTGGGTGGGGGATGGGGAGGAAAGAACCCCATGCTGTCAAATACATGGCCCCTGAAATCATCTGGACATCATCCCCACTCCCCACTGATTCCTCCCTCCCCCCGCCCTGTGTGTTTTCACTGCTCCAAAAGAGTGGCGTTGAATCATCTGCTCCAATCAGCACTGAAACAGCTGTGCTCAATTTGCCACGCTGAAATAGCTGCGATCAACTGGTTGTGCTGAACCAGCCAAGATGAATCATCCCATTCTACTCAGTAAATGGGATCACTGGAAGGCCACATATGGCTCACTCTCACTTTAGGGGTTGAAAAAGAGAGAGGCAGGAACAATCTATATATATATACAGTTGTCCCTTCATATTCACTGGGGTTTGGTTCCAGGACCCCCCGTGGATACCAAAATCTGTGACTACTCAAGTCCCATTATACGCAGTGGCATTGCAAAATGGTGTCCCTTATATAAGATGGCAAAATCAAGGTTTGCTTTTGGGATTATTATTTTTTTAAGAATATTTTCAAGCCGTGAATACTTAAATTCGTGGCTATGGAGGGACAACTATAATTTTCTTGGGTATGTTGCCTTTCCCTATGTGCTGATTGGTTGCTCAAGAAACACAACCAACCAATCACCATCCACATGCAAATTCCCTCTCCACCTCACAATCCACTCCTGCCACTCAGTCTGTGGCCCAGATTGGGACCCAAGCAGTCAACTGGTGGCGGCAAGGAGCAACAGAGCGAGTCACCATCAACAATTCCGGGGAAAGTGTGGAATGCTGAGGAGGGAGAGAAATTTAAAAATCCACTGGCCTACCTTGCAGAGTTGTTGTGAGGTCTACAGGGAGTTTGGGGGGAGTTTTTCAACAGAGTATGGTACGCTGGGTCCAGATAGTTTACTGGTAAAGATGAGAGAAAGGGTACATAAAGATACACAGATAAAGGAGAGGTCAGAAGTTCTACATTCCCTTTACAATTTCCTTTCTGTCTCTAGTGGTGTATCCACATTTCACAACTATAGAGCTTCAACCCCATTTGAGTTGCCATGGCTCTTTCCTGTGGGTTAGTACTGGGTACTCACAATTCTGTGCAAGATAGGTCTAGTGCTGTAGTTAAGAGGATGGCACCTCACCAAACTACAAATCCCAGAATTTCATAGGAGGGAGCCATGTCAGCTAAAGTGGGATCAAACTGCTATAATTTTGGAGTGTGGATACACCCACAGTTTTCTGAGCATAAGGGTTGGAATCATATGCCCTCTGTAGCTCCCAACATTCCTCTTCAGCAACTGTACCGGTTAGGGCTGATGGGAGGTACAGTCCAACAATATCTGGAGGACCACATGATTCAGTTATATACGACCAAAAAAATATGTTCTCTCTAGACATTTTCTAGGTCCTCCAGCATGAATATTATATGTTTCCGCCAGAAGTTGACCATAAAGCCATGGGGGACCTAGAAATGCCTAGATAGAACACTTCATTGTTCCTTTTGTGTAAGCAAAATAGGATTCCAGATCATGCATGAAAATTGTTCTACATGAAGGGTCCTGGACTGGATTCATCATATTATACATGGGCCTACTGTATTTTGATTTATCAAAATTGTCCATCAGGACATCATCCCCCACTCTGACAGAGGTGAAATAGCTCACAAAAACTACAAATCCCAGAATTCCACAGCATGAGCCATGGCAGTTAAAGTGATATCAGCCTGGATGATTTCTGCAGTGAAGATGCAGCCACAGAAGACTGATAATAAACACTGGAATCAAGCCAGCATTTTTTAAAAATGCTTATCGACTTTTCCTGTCTTCTTCAATGGCTCACGTAGCAATCATTTATTTAATAAACTCTTGGCACCATTATCAAATATTTAGATACCTGCAACAAATCATATGCATTAAGTATTTAGAACAAACCATTGTTTTTCCCCCTATGAATGGTTTTTATAATTATCTTTAATATGTATACTTCAAGAAAGATATCTGTTTTATCACTTCCTGACTCTGAGGATTGCCAGCTGTCAGTTTTTTGGAGTCCGGTCTCTCCCCCCCCCCCGCCGCCACAACTCGTTGTTTAGCCTTTGTGGTCTGTGGATGGTCCAAGAAGCAGGTACAGCACAGTTGCCATCCTTGCCTTAAAGATTAGGGAGGCAAAGACATAAGTCTCATTCCTAAGTCTCATTTGGGCAGTGGTTCCCAAACTCTGACTTCAACTTCCAGAAGCCTTGCCCAGTGATCAAGGATTCTAGGAGCATTAGTCCAAGACACCAGGACAACCAAGAGTTTGAGAACTGCTGCTATGAGGTATTCTGTCTCAGGAATGCTGCTGGAATGACCAAGCTAAGTGGACAAAAGCGTATTATGCATCCTTTCCCTCACTGTCTAGAAAACACTGCTGAATACCACATGCACATATTTTTTCCAGGGGAAGAATGTTGCTATATGCCTTCAAGTTGAGTCCTGATTATGGATTTCCTTGGCAGGATTTATTCAGAGGTTTGCCATTGCCTTCCTCAAAGGCGACTCGGCCAAGGGGATTGTCATGTCCCTGGTGTTATAGAGATATGGGTAGCTTTCACTGCTGTATTAGGTAGCTTATTAACATTGTTGGGCCTACTAGTAATCACACCAGGGTCTTGACATGAGCATAGAGCATTATGGAAGGTTGGTGTGGTTGGTATGTGTTGGTGGAAGCTGGCACAGCTCATCAAGGTCATTTATCTTGGGAAAGTTTAAGGAGTGAAGCATGGGGCTGCCAGTACCAATTAGCCAAGTGGCGGGTAGAGGAAATTGAAACCAAGGGAATGTATTAATGATGGGCTTTTGGCACCAAGACCTTAGAACTGTCAACGGACTGTTACTGTACAAATCTATATCCTGAGACAATAAAGCATTCCCAGCGATGCCTGTTGTTCTGGTGAGTGGATGTTGATGGAGTTCATCACAGACGTTTGAACCCTGGTCTCCGTAATGCCATGCTGGCTTAGGAGGAATACAATCCCCCTGAGGGGGAGACAGATTTAAACCAGTTTGAAGTAGGAGCGAAACTCTGGAGATTTTCAGACTACACTGTTATAGTGTTACTATTCCACTTTAACTGCTTTGGCTTCCTCCTGTGGAATTCTGGGGTTTGTAGTTTAGTGAGGCCTAAGATCTCTCTGGCTGAGAGTTGTAAATACCCCTCCCTAAACTGCAAATCCCAGGATTCAAGAGGAGGCAGCCATAGCAAATAAAGTGGAATAGTAACACTATAACAGTGTTGTCTGAAAATCTCCTCTGAATCATGGACAGTTTGGAAAAAAAAACAGCATCTCTTGTTCTGTTTTAAAAGGTAGTCTTTTCAAAATACAGAGCCTTGCTTGATAATATCCAATGGTACATGATAATATTTGACCAAACCTATTTGGACTGGCTGAATACCTAGAATCATAAGTGTTGTCTAAATGGTGAAAATACCCCTCACAGAATTCGTTTGTAATACCTTTTTTTCCAATGAGATCCCACAGCGATTTGCCTTATTCGGAAGGAAGAGGGTGAAAAACTCCATTTACTGCATGGGAAAAGCCTTTGCGGCTTTCCCCATACAGGTATTTTTAAAAATAATACGAGAAAACGTGCATTAGCACCCATTAAGACAACCGATTTGATCTTCTGTGCAGTCTCAGAGAAGGCAATACTAGAGATCTGATTGGTTGGATGTGCGCAAGGGGTGGGCTTTCCGGCAAGGCAGATCTCAGAAACGCCATGTTGGATTTTCGCATTAGCAGTCATACACTTTTCTCCTCTGCCAATCGCCCAAATATTTTTTTAAGCAGGTCACACTTGCAGCAATGGCAGCATTTATTGCTTTAATTTACGGCCACCATTTTGATTCACAGGCATCTAAACTTTAAACCATGTATAGCTTCTCAGCATATTGTTTCTGCAAAATATTGTGAAGGCAAAAGAATGCAGCTGCAAATTGGCAATAATGTACTGGAAACAGCATTATTTTCTCTCATTTAGATATGCCTATAGAGTTGGGAGAGACCACAAGGATCATCCTGTCCAAACCTACCACTCAGGAATACACAGCTCTCTAATCTGTTAAGGTCATTTTGAATTCTCATCTTATCCTCTGGGGTATTAGTTAGCAGGAATACAGAAATTACTCTTGACAGATGGCCATCCAGCCTCTCTTTAAAAACCTCCAAAGGAAGAGACTCCACCACACTCTGAGGCAGTGTATTCCCCTGTCGAACAGCTCTTACGTCACAGGAAGTTCTTCCTAATGTTTAGGTGGAATCTCTTTTCTAAGCCTGTATCTAAACAATCTTAAGTAGGAGTCAACATGGCAATTTGGGTGTGCCAGTGAGGCCTAAGATATAACTGCAACTCTTAATTCTTCCCCTAGCTCTTCATTTCCCCCTCAAACCCCAAAGGCATAGCTAGTTACCAAATAGTGGAGTTCTCATCTCCACAAAAGCATGGAAATAACTCAAGCATTCTAACACTCCCCTTTCCATGGCAAAAGCAGTTCATTTGGCAGTAAGCCCTGCTAAAGTGGAAACTTGTTTGGTCTCCAGGAGGCAAACATAACTTGTCCTAGGAGGCCAGTCAATCTGCTAATTACTAGGATGTTCCAAAGCCGCATTAGGTGCTCCTAACTGAAGGTTTTCTCCACATTCAAAAACAGTTATAGTGTCATTCACTGTGTACATTTTCTGATGTCCCAGGCATGATATATGCTAATTTAAGCTTTGATCAAAATTAGGACATTTATACTGTTTTTCCTCAATGTGAATTCTCTGCTGAATAGGGCCAGACTGCTCAGAAAAGCCTCTGCTACAGTCTATGTTTTTATATGTCCTCTCCCCCATGTGGATTCTTTGATGGGAAGCAAGGTAGGTGCTCCGACTGAAGCTGTTTCCACACTGCATGCATTTATGGGGTTTCTCCCCCGTGTGAATACGTTGGTGTGAATTCAGGACTGCTTTCTGACTGAAGCTTTTGCCACACTCAATACATACATATGGCTTCTCTCCAGTGTGAATTCTCCGGTGCTTAACAAGAGTGGACAGATCGCAGAAGCTCTTTCCACAGTATGAACAGCTATACGGTTTCTCCCCTGTGTGGATTCTTTGGTGCGAAGCAAGTAGGTCACTCCGTATGAAGCTCTTCCCACACTCCAGGCACTTATATGGCTTTTCTCCTGTGTGGATTCTCAGGTGTATTTTAAGGCTTGACTTATAGCTGAAGACTTTCCCGCAGACATTGCACTTATACTTTCTCTTTTCAGTTTGCTTGTCTTCTGGGATGGATGTGCTATGGAATGCAACACCCTGACATACCATGGAGGTTTTCCACCATTTGTCTGTTTGGTGGTTTCTTGTCTTCCTCCAAGAGGCACCTTGATTTCCAAAGTTTTCTTCTAGCTCTTGCTCCACCCTTTCTAATGGGACCCCTGTAGACAGTTCCCTGTTATTCTCATTTTGCTGAACATCACCTGTTGGAATAGAGAGAGGCCTGGTAAGTGCAGGAAGGAGGGACCCAGCCTCTAAACCAGGAAATGGCTTGGACATGAGCCTAGAAAAGCAACTAGCCTGGAAAAAAAATCACCAAAATCTTACGTCTTGTCTACGTTGGCAAAAAAAAAAAAGCAGACTTACCCTGAATCTAGTGCTGATAGTCCAGATGATATACGGCTACTTCTGGGGAGGAACCACATTTATTTATTTATTTATTTGCTTATTTATTTGCCCTTAATCCAACTTTGTTCCAAATGAAGTAAAGCCAGGGAAAACTCCAGGGTTTCCCAGAAACTCCAGAGTAAACTTGGGTTCCTTTGCTGTCTGGACAGCTGGACTGGGTTTGATTCACCCGATCCAGTTGTCTATATGCAAATGCAATGCCATCTCCCTTACCCTAATCTGTGCAGTGCAGGGAAGGGGATAGATACCTGTCAGAGCCTTCATCGCCTCTCCCCTGTTTTCAGAGCCGCTGCTGCTACCTCCCTGGCTAAGTAGCTCCCTGCAAGAGCCTGTCTGGCATCATTGCTTCTGCTAAGGTCAGAATAGGCATGAATCTGATCAACAAAGAAGGTCTAAAGCAACCCCCTCCTTGTTGATCACATGTCTAGATGCCCCACACTGAACAATTTGGGCAATTGGGAGGTAATGTACTTCACTTTTAATCAATGTGTCACCTAAACTGCTTTTAATTTAATATTCTAGTTTGTTTAATTGTGTTTGAACGTTATAACTTTTTAGTGTTTTTAAAATTTGTGCCTATTTTTAGTCTTGATCCTGAGCCACTCTTGAGCCCCAGTTTTGGGGGAATGGCAGAAAAGCAAATAAACAAATTAAAGAAAGAAACAAATATTAAGAAAGTTTAAATTTCTTAATTATTATGTATTTTTCATCGGCATCCTATATCATCTTTTACTTAACATACATTTTACGTATTCTTAGCTAAGTAGCAGAAATGCTAAGAAACTCTGTTAGTGAATTGCAAAGAGGCATACAGTAATCCCCTTATCTGCTGGGGATTGGTTCAGGGGGGACTCTGTGAATACCGAGAACCATGGACAATAGCGAACGCTATTGAAAATAATGGAATTTCTGGCTTAAAATACCATAGAGTTGCCTTGGAAGACCTAGAAAATGGCTAGAGAGTACACACTTTCTAGGAAGACTCTATGGTAGGTGTGCTGTTTTGTGTCCTGTGGATAACTGAATCAGTGGATAATGAATCAGTGGATACGGGGGTCCTACTGTATTGGGAAACCAGCAAGAGCACATTGGTCACTTTGCTGACTCCCCTATATAGTAACATCACAGCAGCCCTTTATGGGACATGAACATTACAGAACTGCTCAATTCTATTCCCCACAGACTTATGAAGTCCACTTATATACAAGGACTCCCTGAAACAACATCTCAGGCTCAGCCAAATTAATCACCAACAATGGTTCGTCCTGGCCTCACATCGGGAGGCATGGAGACGCACTATCCACAACACTGCAGCCTTATTTGAGAACTCACACCAAACAAGTCTTGAAGAGAAACGACAATGCAGAAAGAATCACAACCCAGAAACATCACCCAAGGAAACCTTCTACTGTGCTTTCTGCAACTTGACTTGTTTATCTCAGATTGGCCTTTTTAGTCATCAGCACTTTTGCAAAAAGCATGGGATGAGTCCTTCCTGAATCTTCGTTTGTGAAGAAAAGCCAGAGAGAGATGAAGAGATAAGTCGTATACACAATTTCAGCCCTTTTTCTTAACCACCCAACAAAGCTACCAGAAATACTTCTTCTTAGAGCTCATGTACACAAACCAACTCCCCACTGATGTATCCTAGCCATGGATTAGGCCTGTTCTTCCCGTTACTGCCTCCAAACGAGCCAGAGTCCAAACAGGCACGCCAGCCTGTCATTGCAGCCACTGATGCCACTATCTCCCTCACTCTCTCAGAAGGCAGGAAACTGGCCCACAACATGTGACCAAGGCCTCCTGAATGTGAGCAGCCTTGGTCACATGCTGCGGGACTCTTTCCTGCCTTCTGAGAGAGCAGGGCAGACCACCACCACCAGCAGCAGCAGTGAAGACAGGTCTGCTGGGATCGAAGCCTGGGGTCTCACAGGACCCAATTGGTTCCTTCCCAGATTAAAGGAAGTATTAAAACATTGTATTGGGCCCTATCCCATCTTAGCCCCGTATCTGCCCCTGGAGTGGTGAGGACTGCCCGGGGGTAGAATGGGGCAAAAGTCCTGTGTCATCAGGACCACAGGGCTCTAAGACAAGGGCAAGATGGGGTATATTGCCCGTGTAGACAGGCCATTAGTGACCCAGGATTTCACTTACCATGTGAGCTGAAGTTTCCAGAGTCAGCCTCCTGTTTGACCACCATGCTCAGAGGTCTCTTTACATCTTCAGACGTTGCCAGCTCTGCCTCAGCCAATGAGATGCCTTCTGGCTCCAAGGGTGTCACGGCTGTCACCACCTGAAATAGCAGGGAGGATTGGAACGTGAAACAGGACCAAGAAATGGTGATGACTGGCAGCACCAAAGGAAGAAGAAAGGCCTGGCACCTGTATCTGTTCCCCTTCAACCAGGCCAAATAGCTCTTGCATTCAGCCATTTGCATAAAGACGTGAAGGCCGGGGGTGGTGGTGAGGGAACAAAAACAAATTGGAGAAAAGCAATTTTCCTCCATTTTTCCAGAGCCTCTTATGGAGTCTTTTCTTTTAGAATGAAAAAAAATGTTTAAGACAAGATGCTCTAATATTTACTGGCCCAAAATAATTTCTAAAGACTTTCTAGATTTTCAGACAACACTGTTACAGTGTTACTATTCCACTTTATTTGCTATGGCTGCCTTCTGTTGAATCTTGGGATTTGCAGTTTAGGAAGGGGCATTTACAACTCTCAGCCAGAGAGATCTTAGTCCTCACTAAACTACAAACCCCATAATTCCACAGCAGGAAGCCAGAGCAGTTAAAGTGGAATAGTAACACTATAACACTGTAGTCTGAAAATCTCCTATGTAAGAGGAAGACTTTTATGTAAGACTATGTGCAATATCAGATGAGATAAAATTCCTGGTCTGTTTGCCTTTTCTCAAGTTTTTTTATGGAAATGGGTGTATTCTGTCTACTTGAGGCTACAGAGAACTAGTGGAGACAAAATAATTTTTTCTGTTTTACTAATGTTGATGGTTTGTTTTGTTTTTATTGGGGTTTTGTTTTGTAAAACTGCTCCTCAAACTGGCAAAACTAAAGAGATTTCTTACAATTCCTTATAAGTGTTCCTTAAAGCTCAAGAACTTGTAGCTTCATATGTAACAACAACAACAATTCCACAATCCATTTCCCCCCAATTTCTCTGGGGGAAAAAGGCTTCGGGGTGGGGGTGGGGGACAGCTATTTTTCCTAATTTTTTGAGATTTCTTCTGGGCCTCCACGTTTGTACTTACTCCTTGTTGTATATATATATTAGCAGGGCCCTGTTGTTTGTTGTTGTTGTGTACCTTCAAGTTGCTTCTGACTTATGATGACCCTATTGCAGGGTTTCGTAGGGGTTGAGAGCGTGTGAGTTGCCCAAGATGACCCAGTGGGTTTTTATGGCCAAGGAGAGATTTGAACCCTTGTCTTCAGAGTTATGGTCCAACACTCAAACAACTACACCACGCTGGCTCCCTAGGTTAGGTCAAATTGCCCACAAGGGCAAGCCCAAAATGTCTTGTACCTGCTACAAAAGACACTATGGTGCACCCCTCTATTTCATTTACAGAAGCCAAATGTCACCTTCAACACTGGCAATGGTTTAAGGCCCCCCAACAAAAGAAATCCCACCTAAATTTTAGGAAGAACTTCCTGACAGTAAGAGCTGTTTGGTGGTGGAATGCACTGCCTCAGAGTGTGGTGGAGTCTCCTTCTTTGGAGGTTTTTAAACAGAGGCTGAATGGCCATCTGTTGGGAATGCTTTGATCGGGTATTCCTGCATGGCAGGGGATTGGGCTAGATGGCCCTTGTGGTCTCTTCTGACTCTGTGGTTCAATACCTGAGAGCAGCAGATTGGTTTAGGCAGGGGTAGGCCGCTATAGAGGAGCTGAAGGCCAGCTCAAGCTTGACAAAAAGTGATGCAACGTCACTTCTTGGGACTGGCCCAAATATGTCCTATGGTTGGGGATGGGGTTGGGAGTAGTAAGGGGCCCAAGGAGAGTCAAACAATCACATTTTGTGGCCAGTTTGAGTGGTTTTTAAAAAGATTGGCATTTTAAAATCTTTTTTCTATTGTTAATCTGAGGCAGTCTGGGAGTTACAAAATGGGCCCCCATAGTGAACCTGTGAGCCACACTTTCCCCTTTGTTGGGTTAGTGGGGGCAGGACAACCTAAGTGGCACAGAAAACTTTGTCCTTCAAGGGACGGAAACTGGCTGGGTACCTCAAGAGGAGCAGCTGGGGGCCTTCCACAGCTTCTCTCCAACAGCTGGTACTTTAGACTATTGCGATTGTGAAGAAAGTACTGGAAAACTCATTATGTACACATAAAACAATGAGGAGAAGCTGCACATGCTATTGGATGGTCAACCCAAATTTAATCTACAGTATTATTAGTTTGAGGTCTCTGTTGTTTTTGTAAAAGTTCCACACGGGATTTCCCAGCTGCTTTGGACCTACAATCTTTAATATAAAAGTTATATGGATTGACTTTTATAATAAAGATTGTAGGTCCAAAGCAGTTGGGAAATCCTGTGTGGAACTTTTACAAAAACAACAGAGACCTCAAACTAATAATAGATTAAATTTGGGTTGACAATTCAATAGCATGTGTAGCTTGTCTCCTCATTGTTTTATGCGTACATAAATCTGTGCTCAAGTCCGTTCAGCAGTTCACCTACCTGGGAAGCATCATCTCCTCAGATGCCAAGATTGACAAAGAGATCGATCACAGATTATCAAAGGCATATAGTGCATTTGGAAGACTTTACAAAAGAGTCTGGAGTAATAAACACCTGAGGCGAACCACAAAAATCAGTGTGTATAGAGCCATTGTACTGTCTATTCTCCTTTATGGGTCTGAAACATGGGTCACCTATCGCCACCACTTACGACTCCTCGAACGCTTTCATCAGCGCTGTATATACACTAAATATACACTGGACTGACTATGTGACGAATGTTTCTGTCCTTGAGCAAGCAGGGATCACCAGCATTGAGGCCATGATATTGAGAACACAGCTGCGCTGGGCAGGGCACGTTTCTAGGATGGAGGACCATCGCCTCCCCAAAATAGTACTCTACAGTGAACTCGCTACGGGTCAGCGTAAGAGGGGCGCTCCAAAAAAGCGATACAAGGACTCCCTGAAACAACATCTCAGGCTCGGCCAAATTGATCACCAACAATGGTCCGCCCTGGCCTCACATCAAGAGGTATGGAGACGCACTGTCCACAATGCTGCAGCCTTATTTGAGAACTCATGCCGAACAAGTCTTGAAGAGAAACGATAACACAGAAAGTATAACAACCTGGAAACATCACCCAAGGAGACCTTCTGCTGTGCTTTCTGCAACCGGACTTGTTTATCTCGGATTGGCCTTTTTAGTGATCAGCGCGCTTGCAGAAAGCGCGGGATGAGATTAATGGATTGATATTAACATTGATAGGCTGAGTAATTGACTAGATAGATAGTATCAGACAGCCATGTGACTTATTTCATGACATGCTTCCTTTTCAAAGACTATCTGGAATATGTAATTAATAACAAACAAACAAACTGTACACTCGGTTCTTTCAACATATGTTGAAAGTAATTTGGAGAGTATTTTCCACTCCAGTGTTTTCTTCTGAATGGTATGTATGTTTCAGATATGTTAAACAATGTAATTTTATGGTTTTATGAGATAAGGTTAATGTAGTGTTGTCCTGTCCTTTTAATATCTATAATAGATCATATTTGTGTTTTGTTTTTAGCCCCTGAAGAAGGCCTTTTACATGCAGGCTGAAACACATAGAGCTTTTTTCATAAAATGAATAAACAGTTGATCATCCAATAGCACTCACTGTCTCCTAATTGTTTCTTACTTCAGACAATTGCCTCAATGTGCCCAAGAGCAGGGCTAGCCCTGTTCTTTGTATACCTCTCCCCACACTATGATACGTGCTCCTGAGTGTGGTAGGTGCTCCAGAGCATCAAAATAGGTGGGTGGGAAAATAAATCTCACCTGCTGTTCCCATCGCAAAGATTCTCTTTGCATCCAAAGGAAATCCTCCGCCAGAGCCACCGCCTGGGTGCAGGATACTGGGCCACATTCTCTCACCCAGTTCTGGACCTCTGGGGGAAGGACTGTCAAGAACTGCTCCAAGATCAGCAGCTCCAAGATCTGCTCCTTGGAGTGCCTCTCAACCTTCAGCCACCTCCGGCAAAGCTCCTGGAGCCGATTGTAAACCCCCCTTGGCCCCTCGGCCTCCTGGTAGCGGAAATGCCTGAAGTGCTGGCGCTGCCTTTCTCTGCTGATGGCATCCCCTTGCAAGATGGCTGCCTTGACCTTCCCGTAATCCTTCCGTTCTCTGCTGTCGAGACGGCTGAAGGCCTGCTTAGCTTCACCGCTGAGGGCCGGCAGGAGTCGAGTCACCCACTCCTCTTTGGGCCACCGGCAGGCTTCAGCCACTTGCTCAAAAGAGGCCAGAAAGGCCTTGGCGTCATCCCATGGGGTGGGCTCCTCTGCAATCAATGGGACTTCCAATCCTGACTCTATAGTCTTCAGGAACTCCTGCCACTGAGTCTCGCACTGCTGAAGTAACCCCTCGCAGGGTTCCTGTTTAATCTCTTCCCCTGGCTTCCTCTGAAGAAATCCTTGGACACTTTTCTCTTGGAGAATATGAGGGACCAGCTCAGCAGCCATTTCTCCTCCCTCGTCTGAAAGGGAACTCTTATCCTCACTCAAGAAATGGGCTCTCTTGAAGGTGTCCAGCAAATAGGGCACAAAGGGAGGAGAACAGAATGTAAATTTCCCTGGTTCTTGCTGACAGAATTATTCCACAGTGACTGACACAGCGTCAGATATTCCGCAATAAAATGGGACTAAAGATCTTCCGGAACAGGTGAAGTTTTTTCCTCCCTGAGGAAGAGAGAAGATTTTTAGAAGTAGGACAAAATGTACACAGAGGCCTACTACATACAAAGGAAGCCTATGTTCCATTTGGTACCTATTTATTTATTTAAACATTTAAAAACCCTTCATCTACACCGTGAGTGGGAATTGTGTGGCTGTCCAGATGTTTATGGACTCCAGTTCCCAGCATCTTAACCAGATAACCAGAGATGAAGAGTGCTAGGTGTTGTAATCCAACAACATTTAGGGGGCTGCATTATTCCCACCTGATCTTTCAGATATCATAGACTCATACAGCTGGAAAAGACCGCAAGGGTCATCCAGTCCAACTACCTGCCGTGCAGGAATACACAATCAAATCATTCCCAACAGATGGCCATCCAGCCTCTGTTTAAAAACCTCCAAAGAAGGAGACTCCACCACACTATGAGGCAGTGTATTCCACTTCCAAACAGCTCTTACCATCAGGAAGTTCTTCCTATTGTTTAGGTGGAATCTCTTTTCCTGTAGTTTGAACCCATTGCTCCGTGTCCTAGTTTCTGGAGCAGCAGAAAACAAGCTTGCCCCATCCTCAGTATGACATCCCTTCAAATATTTAAACATGAGCAAAGTACAAAATATCAGAGCAAAGTACAAAATAACACAATGTGGTTTTATCACCCCACATTCCATCCTACCCATCCCACTATGTGTATGTGTATACATTTACTTTATTTATTAAAGTATTTATATTGCACCTTCGATTCCCAAATCTCAGGGCAGCATACAATTAAAAACAATCTAACCTACATGAAACGATTTAAAATTTAAAACAGCAAAGGCTGATCTGAACAGACTAAAAGTGTATTAGAAAGCATGCAAACAGACAGCCAGGAAGTAAATATATATTTGTCTATGTAATAAACAAATATATAAAAGTTATAATAGATCTGCCAAACAGTCAATAGTCAACATATAAAAAACATGTAGTCCAAACAATTATGGAGTACATGTTTTTATCCTTAAAGGTTGACTTAGTATCATCTTAAAATAAATTACAGAATTTTACATTTTCTGATCTCATAGGACCAGAACCAAATCCTAATATAGGGTTGTCAGAGTAAACATTGGAGAGGGCTGTAAAAGCGTTAATTTGTGTAAAAGCGTTAATTTCAGCAGGTGTTAATTGTTACCTGGTTGTGTGACAAGCGACACCTGCAAAAATTTCCTTTTCTCAACAGGCATTAAAGGTTCAGGACCCTTCTCCAGTTTTCATTCTGGCAACCCTAGTAGCAATAGAGGTGAAGGTCCATTAGGCTTGAATTCTTTAAGTGAAGGAAAACCGATGACCCTGGATCTAAACTAGCCTTTAATAAACTAAGTCTTGCCTCATTTAAACACTGCCATCTTTTTCAGTGGCCACGATTTAAGTTCCTTTAACCTTTTAGTTCTTCCCACAAGACTAAGCCAAACACATCAGTGTAGAATTCCTCAACAAATAAGAGTAAAAATGCTTCTTGCTTTCACTACCTGTTGTTAACTGTGTGGTAGAGCTATTTGTTTATTATGTATACCGGTCACCCCCACCCACCCCCGTATCTGCAGAACCAACATCCACAGCTTCAGTTATCCACTGTTATCCCAATGGGACATATACCATAGAGTTGTACCAGAAAATGCCTAGAGAGGTGTCCTCTCTAGGAATTGTTAGGTCCCCCAAGCTTGCTCCATTCTCAGTATGACATCCCTTCAAATATTTAAACATGGCTATCATGTCCCCTCTTAACCTTCTCTTCTCCAGGCTAAACATATCTAGCTCCCTAAGCCACTCCTCATAGGGCATGGCTTCCAGACCTCCCACCATTTTGGTCGCCTTCCTCTGGACACATCCCAACTTGTCCATACCCTTCTTGAATTGTGGAACTGGACACAGTATTCCAGGTGAGGTTTGACCAAAGCCCTAAGTCATAGTCAACTTAACAGCTGCTACCAACAACACCATTTGGAAGTTTTGCTGTTGTTTTTCTTTTTAATGGTCTTTGCAACAACTTCAAACTTCAGTTGCGTTCTTAGAGATATACAGTTTCGGCATCCAAAGAAAAGAGGCAGCCATAGTTTTTAAGGGAATGCAAAACACAGGAAATAGGAGAGTTCTAAGTGGGAAGGAACTTTCAGGGTCTCACATTCTGCATTTCTAGAAGGGGAGCAGAATTCAAATTTTGGGGAAGCTATGCCCTTATTATACCCACCCCCCATCTATATTTCACTCCCAAAGTGAAAAGTATGTACAGGCCAATTCCATACTACACAAATAAATCCAGTTTGAACCCAGATGATTTGCCAGGGCTCCTTCCCATGGAACCCTGGGATTTGTAGTTTTGGCGAGGCACCAGCACTCTTTGGCAGAGCAGGCTAAAGACCTTTGCAAAACTATAAATCCCAGGATTCCATAGGAAGGAGCCATGGCAAATGACCCATTTTCAAACTGGGTTATTTGTGTAGTGTGGATGTGGCCTGTGTGTGTGTCTCTATCTCTCTCTTCCTTCCCTCTCTAGACCCAGGTAAGGACTCCCTCTCTTTTCCCCCTTGAGAGATGCAACTCACCCACTTGTCCTTCCAAAAGGGAGCCCCAAACCAACAGCTAAGCCCGACAGGAGGCACAAAAAATACAATACAATAAAATAAAGTGCATTCACAAGACTCACTTTCCAGGGGAGGAGACACAAGACAGGAAAAGGCTTGTCCAGATCTAGAAAGGCCCCTCTAGGAAGCTGGGTTTTTCTCTCTTTTTCCTCCTCTGCAAGCTAGTGCTGCTGGTGGTACTGTATTTTGCAGAGTTTTTTGCAATCAGACCTTCTCTTTCTGGTCTTGGATTTTCTTACGCTCGAATCTTTCCTTTGGCTCCCCCGTTTGCCTGTGCTTTTGCTTTTCCAAAAACTTTTCCGGGTCTTTTTTTCTTTTCTTTTTGGCATAAACAAAACAGGCTAGCCAGCCAATCACCTCCTCTTAGGCGTGTGGTGGATTCTGGGAGTTGTAGTTAACAGGGAGGTAAGCAGCCTTGGGAGAGACAGCGCGGTGTAGTGGTGTGAGCATTGCACGACGACTCCGGAAGCCAGGGTTCGAATTCCCCGCTGGGCTTTGAAAAACCACTGGGTCACCTTGGACGAGTCACACTCTCTCAGCCTCAGAGGCCAAATCCCGTGATAGGTTCGCCATAAGTAGGAGACCACTTGGAGACACTCATAACAACAACAAAAGCCGTTCTGGGGCAAAACACGCTCAAAAGAGAGTCTCTTGGCATGTTAAAAAGGCCTCACCATGTTGGACTACAACTCCCATCGGTTGATGCGACGGGAGTTGTAGTCCAACACGTGGAGGTGGTGATAGGTAACCAGAGACCGAGGTCAAATCGATACTACACAAATAATCCAGTTTGAAACGGGATTATGTCATATGGCTCCTTCCTATTGAATCCGGGGATTTGTAGTTTTACAAGATCTTTAGCCTTCTCTGCCTTGCCAAACTGTAAATCCCAGGATTCCATAGGAAGGAGACGTGGCAAATAATCCAGTTTCAAACTGGATTACTGGTGTCGTATGGATTTGGCCAGGCCTAACAAGGGCTTCTAAACTTGGGAGTGATTTCCATTTATTTTAATGACACTTTCAGTAGAATTGCATTTGTTAGACTAGGAGTAGAATTCCCAGCATCCCCTGCAAGCTCAAGAGTGGATTCCCAACTAGGCCAGCCTGTTCAACTGAACCAAATAGTGCTTAATTCTGAGTAGAAATGGAGGGGATGGGACTGTAACAAAAGTATTATGACTGTATTGTATAAGTTTTCATGCAAACAGGGTCAGCTTCATGGGAATTGTTGCTGTTCATCTGAAACCAACAAAAAACTGGTCAAGGCTTTTGGAAAGAAGGAATAGGTACACAAATTTATATATGTAAATATATAGTTTTTATATTTATGAAATGTTTTGTTATATATATTATAAATCTACAATATATTGAGAACACAGCTGCGCTGGGCAGGGCATGTTTCTAGGATGGAGGACCTTCGTCTCCCAAAAATAGTACTCTATGGTGAACTCGCCACGGGTCAGCGTAAGAAGGGCGCTCCAAAAAATGATACAAGGACTCCCTGAAACAACATCTCAGGCTCGGCCAAATTGATCACCAACAGTGGTCCGCCCTGGCCTCACATCGGGAGGCATGGAGACGCACTATCCACAATGCTGCAGCCTTATTTGAGAACTCACGCCGAACAAGTCTTGAAGAGAAACGACAATGCAGAAAGAATCACAAACATCACCCAAGGAGACCTTCTGCTGTGCTTTCTGCAACCGGACATGTTTATCTCAGATTGGTCTTTTCAGTCATCAGCGTGCTTGCAGAAAGCGCGGGATGAGTCCTTCCTGAATCTTCATTTGCGAGAAAAACCAGAGAGAGGGAGAAATGTATTTATTTATATATAAATGTTTAGAAACATACCTTAGGTTGCTGACACACTGCAGAAATAATCTAGTTTGACACCACTTTAACTGCCATGGATCAATGCTATGGAATTCTGGGATTTGTAGTTTTGTGATATATTTGACCTTCTCTGTCTGGTGCCACAACAAACTACAAATCTCAGGATTCTATAGGATGGAGCCTTGATAGTTAAAGCATTGTCAAGCTGCATTATTTCCGCAGTGTGTCAGCAGTTTCAGTTCAGAAAGCCTCTGATAAAGAAGTTCCTTTTTACAAGTTTTTTTTCCACAATACTCCCTACCCTTGTCCTTTGTCTAGCTGGAAGTTTCCCCCCAGCATTGGTATTGTACGATTGTTAAGGAAAGGTGGAGAAATGCACACTTTTAGGGTTGGGTTGCGGCAGCATGTCTAGAGTAGATGCAATAAAGCTAGAGTTCGGGGTGTGGGGGGAAGTGAGATTCGACTCTAGTTGATCCAAGTGTAGCTATATGTATCAGCCTACAACAGGCCAGGTAAAGAGCAACTGCCTCCAGAATCCCATACTAAGCATGCATGTTAAGCAAAAACAGAGAGACAAAGACAGAACCCATAAGCCTGCTTCACCAGTTATTCCAGCATGTTTTAGGTCTCTAGGTCTTTAAATTTGGGCACCAAAATAGAAATCATAAGAAACATGGAGGCTGAGGAAAGAAAAGATTATGTGGATGATGATGATGATGATGATGATAATGATTTCATACCTGCCTCTCCCTATGGATCAAGGCAGGGAACAACAAATTAACTTATAAACCCTCTCTGGCTTTTCTTCGCAAACGAAGATTCAGGAAGGACTCATCCCGTGTTTTCTGCAAGCGCGCTGATGACTAAAAAGGCCAATCCGAAATAGACAGGTCCGGTTGCAGAAAACACAGCAGAAGGTTTCCTCGGGTGATGTTACCGGGTGGTGATTCTTTCTGCGTTGCCATTTGTCTTCAAGACTTGTTCGGCATGAGTTCTCAAATAAGGCTGCAGCATTGTGGATAGTGTGTCTCCATGCCTCCCGATGTGAGGCCAGGGTGGACCACTGTTGGTGATCAATTTGGCCGAACCTGAGATGTTGTTTCAGGGAGTCCTTCTATCACTTTTTTGGAGGACCCCTCTTACGCTGACCCATGGCGAGTTCACCGTAGAGTACTATTTTGGGGAGGCGATGGTCCTCCATCCTAGAAATGTGCTCTGCCCAGCGCAGCTGTATTCTCAATATCATGGCCTCAATCCTGGTGATCCCTGCTTGCTCAAGGATAGCAACATTCGTCACATAGTCAGTCCAGTGTATATTTAGGATTGTGCGTATACAGCACTGATGAAAGCGTTTGAGGAGTCGTAAGTGTTGGCGATAGGTGACCCATGTTTCAGATCCATAAAGGAGAATAGACAGTACAATGGCTCTATATACACTGATTTTTTTGTTTCGCCTCAGGTGTTTATTACTCCAGACTTTTTTGTAAAGTCTTCCAAATGCGCTATATGCCTTTGCTAATCTGTGATCGATCTCTTTGTCAATCTTGGCATCTGAGGAGATTATGCTTCCCAGGTAGGTGAACTGCTGAACGTACTTAAGCACAGAATTGCTGACGGCAATGTGGGGATGGTGGTGTTCGTCCTGTGGTGCAGGCTGGTAAAGAACTTCTGTTTTCTTCAGGTTGACTTCCAGCCCAAACAGCTCTGCAGCTGTTGCGAAGCAGGATGTTATAAACACAATGTTAGTTAAAATCATATATCAGTTAATAATATCTCTCTGTATAATTCTCTTGGGTATGTTGCATTTCCCAGTGTGCTGATTGGTTGGCTGTGTTTTCTGAGCAGCCGTTCACCACCCCCATGCAAATTCCCGCTCCAGCTCACAATCTGCTCAGTCTGCATCACCGCCTCACAAAGGCCCCTCCCTCCTCTCACTCCCTCAGCTACTCACCAGTCACTAGGACCCAGGCAGTCAACTGATAGCAGTGGCAGCAGGACATTGCTGCTTCCACTGTGCTGGGACATAGGCAGTCAGTTAGCTGTGGCGATGGCGGGACGCTGCCGCCAGCACTGCAATAGGACCCAGCCAATCAACTTGGCAGTGGTGGCTGGGTAACAGAGTAAGTCACCCTCAGCAATTCCGGGGAAAGCGTGGAATGCTGATAAGGGAGAGGAGGAATTTAAATCCACTGGCCTACCTTACATGGTTGTCATGAGGTCTACCAGGCATTTTGGGGGGAGTTTTTTTTTTTTAAACAGCGTATGGTATGCCAGGGCCAGCTAGTATATCAATTTAAAAGAACAAGTAAGACCAAGATGTTTTAAAATAATAAATACACAATCTCACAATCAATACATAATCCCTGGATGCCTTTTTGAAATAGCATTAAAGTAGTCTCTAGATGGTTCAAAATAGTTTTGTTTATTTGCGCAAAGCTTACCTGACCTAAGTGTTTCATTACATATATACATATTGTTCGTTTTGGATTTTAAAAATTGCTGAAACATGTCAAACTCCTGTTTCTTCTTCTTCTTTTTGGTGTAGGAACTTATCTCCATTCTTTCCATGTTATTTCTGCCTCTGGTACCACATTTTCTGTTAAATAAGTAGTGCACTGAAATACATCTACTTTGTTAACTGAGGTCTCTCTGGCTTTTCTTCGCAAACAAAGATTCAGGAAGGACTCATCCCGCGCTTTCTGCAAGCGCACTGATGACTAAAAAGGCCAATCCGAGATAAACAAGTCCGGTTGCAGAAAGCACAGCAGAAGGTCTCCTTGGGTGATGTTTCCGGGTTGTGATTCTTTCTGCATTGTCGTTTCTCTTCAAGACTTGTTCGGCGTGAGTTCTCAAATAAGGCTGCAGCATTGTGGATAGTGCGTCTCCATGCCTCCCGATGTGAGGCCAGGGCGGTCCACTGTAGGTGATCAGTTTGGTCGAGCCTGGGATGCTGTTTCAGGGAGTCCTTGTATCACTTTTTTGGAGCACCCCTCTTACGCTGACCCGTGGCAACTTCACCATAGAGTACTATTTTGGGAGACGATGGTCCTCCATCCTAGAAACGTGCCCTGCCCAGCGCAGCTGTGTTCTCAATATCATGGCCTCAATGCTGGTGATCCCTGCTTGCTCAAGGACAGCAACATTCGTCACATAGTCAGTCCAGTGTATATTTAGGGTTGTGTGTACACAGCGCTGATGAAAGCGTTCGAGGAGTCGTAAGTGTTGGCGATAGGTGACCCATGTTTCAGACCCATAATATTCCTCTTTTTTAAATCTTTGTTTTATTTTATCTTCACAATTCTTTAAGAAAACATTTCTAAGTGTGGGAGGGGGAAGCAAAACAACAGTGGGATCATATAGCTCTCCAGATATTGCTGGACTGCCATGCCCAACATCCCAAGCCAGCATAATGGAATGCTTGGAGTTGCAGTCCAACAACATTGGGAGGGCCTTGTGAGGATTCCAGTACTTGAGGCAAAATGAGATGGCAGATAATCCACCATACCCAATACCACCAGTACCCCACCACAGGTGGGCAGTTTTCTTGATATTTTAAGTTGGTATTTTAAGTTCAAATCAACCTCTTTTTTGAGACTCAGTAAAAAGGTATAAGATAATGCCTGGTGTGGGGAAAGCAGAGAGGGAAAAAGTGATCTTCCCTGCAGAGATTATTGGTTTTTTTCAAGAAGTCTCTGTACTGCTGCTGGATTTTAAAATACAGTAGGACCCTCGTATCTGCGGCAGATTGGTTCGGGGCCCCACTGTGGATAACAAAATCCACAGGTAATAGCGAACACCATTGAAAATAATGGGACTCCCAGTTTAAAATACCATAGAGTTGCCTTGGAGGACCTAGAAAATGGCTAGAGAGGTCATATTTTCTAGGAAGACTCTATGGTAGCTGTGCTGAAACTGAAACCATGGATAATTGAATCAGTGGATAATGAATCAGTGGATATAGGGGCCCTATTGTACCTCATTTTGCTGCAACATGGGGAATCCTAAACAAGAGAGAAATATGGATTGGGACTAAACTCTGAGGTTTCTACCTCCAACAAAGGTAAAACGTCTCTTTTGGACTTCAGGCAACTTTTGAAAAGTTGGTTCCAGATGCAGCAGTACAGAGACTTCTTGAAAAAACTACTGATCTCTGCTTAACAAAGGGGCCCATGGCTTCACAAAGGAACAGGGATATCCTGGATACCAGAGAGGTCACCTCACTGCTGCCAAAGGAATTAAATTTTACTGACCTTTGTCTCAGCACTACATGGCCAAGAACTGGATTAGCCTCTGCATACATGAGACCCCTCACCTGAACAACAGCACAAGGAACATCTGGAACAACATGTAGTCCTGTGGCTACAACATAGTCACTTTTCTTTCTTTATTTTAAAACATCTTTTGCCTGATGAAGGAGCCAGTAGAGCTTAAAAAGCTTGCATCATGTGTTTTGCATTTTCGTTGGCCAATAAAGGTATCACTTTTTTTATAGATTGGATTTTGTATAGAGAACACTTAATCACTCATTTCAGGTAAGAAAAGTAGAGTTCCAGATTATATGTGAAAATCATTTTATGTGAAGGGTCCCAGAATGGATCACTCATGTTATGTGGGGGCCTACTGTGCAAAAAAAGAGATTCCACCTAAAAACTGGGAATAACTTTTTTACTGTTAAGAGCAGTGGATTAGATTGCCTCACAGGGTGGTGGACTCTTTATTTTTGGAGTCTTTAAGCAGGTTGGGCATAGGGCTCACACTAAGACTCTAAACTATCTAGTCCATGAGCTGCTCTTCGCTGCTGCTGCTGCCCTTGTTGCCCACACAGAAGCAGCTCTGCAGCGCCTAACATCCTGCTTCGCAACAGCTGCAGAGCTGTTTGAGGTGGAAGTCAACCTGAAGAAAACAGAAGTTCTTTACCAGCCTGCACCACAGGACGAACACCACCATCCCCACATTGCCATCAGCAACTCTGCTCAAGTCCGTTCAGCAGTTCACCTACCTGGGAAGCATCATCTCCTCAGATGCCAAGATTGACAAAGAGATCGATCACAGATTAGCAAAGGCATATAGTGCATTTGGAAGACTTCACAAAAGAGTCTGGAGCAATAAACACCTGAGGCAAAGCACAAAAATCAGTGTGTATAGAGCCATCGTACTGTCTATCCTCCTTTATGGATCTGAAACATGGGTCACCTGTCACCACCACCTACAACTCCTCGAGCGCTTTCATCAGCGCTGTCTACGCACAATCCTAAATATACACTGGACTGACTATGTGACGAATGTTGCTGTCCTTGAGCAAGCAGGGATCACCAGTATTGAGGCCATGATATTGAGAACACAGCTGCACTGGGCAGGGCACGTTTCTAGGATGGAGGGCCATCGCCTCCCAAAAATATTACTCTACGGGTGAACTCGCCGTGGGTCAGCGTAAGAGGGGTGCTCCAAAAAAGCGATACAAAGACTCCCTGAAACAACATCTCAGGCTTGGCCAAATTGATCACCAACAGTGGTCCGCCCTGGCCTCACATCGGGAGGCATGGAGACGCACTATCCGCAATGCTGCAGCCTTATTTGAGAACTCACGCCGAACAAGTCTTGAAGAGAAACGACAACGCAGAAAGGATCACAACCCAAAAGCAACACCCAAGGAGACCTTCTGCTGTGCTTTTTGCAACCAGACTTGTTTATCTCGGATTGGCCTTTTTAGTCATCAGCGCGCTTGCAGAAAGCGCGGGATGAGTCCTTCTTGAATCTTCGTTTGCGAAGAAAAGCCAGAGAGAGAGAGAGAGAGAGAGAGAGAGAGAGAGAGCATCTTTCAGGAGTGCTTTCGCTGTATATTCCTGCATGGCAGTGGGTTGGACTAGATGGCCCTCAGGTGTCCCTTCCAATTCTATGATTCTGATGTATTTTATGACTTTGGGTTGGCCTAATAAAGATATCACGGCAAATTTTTGTGGTGTGTGTGTGGGGGGAGGATTTTGCTATACAGTTGTCCCTCCGTATCCACAGATTTGGTATCCACGGATTTACGTATTCACAGCTTGAAAATATTCTTTAAAAAATAATAATCCATAAAGCAAGCCTTGATTTTGCCACTTTATATAAGGGACACCATTTTGCTATGCATATAATGGGACTTGAGAATTCACAGATTTAGGTATCCACTGGGGGCCTGGAACCAAACCCCAGCAAATATGAAGGGACAACTGTATTTTGCTGCATGCCAAACAGGGCTATATCCCTGGATATGTGTTTATCCCCAAACATGTGGATCTTCCAGTATGCCCCACAGCAGCAATCTGCCTCATTCTGCCCCACAGCAGGGCCAGTCCTGTCTGAATAGAAAAGAGAAGGAGCAGGTCCAAAATAAACCAACTAACAGAAGGAAGGGGAAGGGGAGAAAAAGCCCTTTTCCTCTTTCCACAATGAAACCAACCTCTCAGGGTTAAGTTGACAGAGCAGATTCCTAGAGAAGCCAGACAATATGTTAAAAAGGGGTGTGTGGAAGGCTTCAGTTTTAAACCCCCTTCCTGTAAAGGGGGGGTGAAAAAGAGAGTGAGATTGAGTCACACTCAAATTTCCTAGCAGTCTCAAAACCACAGAAGACGGTTTGGCATCCAGTACATGAAAGGTAAGCTTTGCAAAGAGCAAAGGGAAGGCAGCAATCTGAATTCTTCTTTTTTTTGTGCAAAAAGTTAAAAGCCATGTTAGGCTATTTTGGTGCAGAGCAAGGCAGAGAGAAGGCAGCTAGTGGCCTTCCTGGAAGACTACTAACCCATTTCTTTTAGCACCAGCTTTCCTAGATCACACCATCCACTCTTCCAAAGGGAACCCAGGAATCCAAGACTGCACCCCCTGAAAGCTCCTGCCAAAAAAATTGGCTCATGGGGAAAGTGCCTGGAGATGGGGTGAAGGGGAAAGTATGTGATGCTGCAGGAGAGACCTTAAAAATGGTGCTCTGTTGGGGGGAGTTGTGGGTCAGAGATCCTCCTCTGGATGGTTAGTTATCAAGCGAGCTCTGGATTCTTGTCTTTTTGTTGCAAAATTTTTTATTAGTTAAATACAGCAAAGGGGGGGGGAGAATTTGTTTTAAGAAACGATGTAACTAATACATAAGTATAAGAAGAAAAAGAGAACAAAAAAGTAACATCATGTAACATAAATTACTAGAAAAAGCAGAAAAAAAACAAAGTACTGTACATAATATAGACTCCTAACCACCACCAGTGTAAAAATAAAACAAAATGCGGTGAGGGGGGGGGAGAGACAAAAGACTTCCTGTTTGTCTGTACTGCTGTTCCATATTACACTCTTTGTACTCTTCATAATGAGTACTGTACATCCTCTTCATCAATTTAACCCTCTTTTCCTATTATAAGGAAAGTAGCTCTTTCTATATTATACATTAAATCCCGATACAGCTAAGGCCCCTCTTAACAGCTTAACTTAACAGCTTAACTTAATTAGTAAATGGTTCCCATACCTTCAAATATTTTCCTAACCTTTAACAAAACAAGTTAATTTAGCTAATGCTGCTAAGTCCCATCAGTTTATCAATCCATTCTACAAGGCCTGGAATTACAGTAGGACCCCCCCCCCCGTATCCACTGATTCATTATCCACTGATTCAGTTATCTATGGGACACAAAACAGCCCACTTACCATAGAGTCTTCCTAGAAAATATGTCCTCTCTAGTCATTTTCTAGGTCCTCCAAGGCAACTCTGTGGTATTTTAAACCAGAAATGCCATTATTTTCAATGGAGTTCGCTATTATCCATGGTTTTCAGTATCCATGGCCCCCCAGAACCAATCCCCAGTGGATATGGGGGTCCTACTATATTTCTTTCCCCCAATATTTCGCATAGATAAGTCTTGTGGCTGTGACCATATAGTAAATTCAGGTTTTGTTATCTCTTTCCACTTTGTCCTCAAAATCAATCATATTCAATAAGAGCAGTTCTGGTCTAAAGACCAACTCTCTTCCCAAGATTGGATCCGTGTCTTTTTGTGGGGAAGGGAATGGATGGGAAGAAAACGCACCCAGTGCCTCTCTATCAGGGCCAGGGGGGTGCCAGGCTCAGTCTTGGCAACATTGACGGCAGACTGATTTGCCACAGTGTGGGGTTTGTCTTTGGGCTAGATAGTGCCAGGTTTCAAATTTTTCAAAGGGAAGGGCAGGTTTTCGTCTTTTTTTTTCCCCCAAAGGAAGAACCAACTTTTCTTGCCTTTCTTTTACTGCCTTTGTTCCCAGTCAACCCATGACCATTGGGTGTGTGGCTTGGTTGTCTACTTTCAGGGTCTTCTGCACCAGTGTTTCTCAGGCTATCTGAAGGGAGGGGGTCTTCCCCTGTGTACCAGGGACTAGCACTAAATTTGTCCCTATTTGGGTACAATTCTTTCTTTCCTGGAAACTCGCCAGGGGACTGGCCAGGGACAACGGACAATAAAAGACTGCAATAAAATTTCAACTCCATTAGCAATGGCAAAGTCCTTCCTGTGCGAACATAATGAGTTTGTAGCATAAGCATAAGTAGACTAGGGTGACGTCTTCCCAATTTGAGTTAAAGCAAAATATATTTAAAACTGTAGAACAAAGAGTAAAAAAACACACAGTTAAACAAAGCAAACATATTAAAAACCGGAAACATAACCAGCGGTAGCCATATGTTGACCATACAGCAAAATAAAACAAAATCCACTAAAGAGCAATACAGTTGTCCCTCCACATTCACAGATTTGGCATTCATGGTTTTAAGTACAGTATTCACAGCTTGAAAATATTCTTTAAAAAATAATAATCCAAAAAGCAAACCTTGATTTTGCCATCTTATATAAGGGATACCATTTTGCTATGCCACTGCATATAATGGGACTTGAGTATACACGGATTTGGGTATTCACGGGGGGTCCTGGAACCAAACCCCAGCAAATGTGAAGGGACAACTGTACTTTTATTGGCCAACCAAAATGCACAAAACACTTCATGCAAGCTTTTGAAGCTCCACTGGCTTCTTCATCAGGCAAAAGATGTTTTAAAAAATCATATAGAAGAAAAGTCACAGTGTTGGAGTCACAGTTCTACATTTTGCATCAGCTGTTTCTGTTATAGTTCAGTTGGTCTGGAGGGATCTCAATGCAGGCAGAGGCCACTGTCCTTCTTGTCCAAGTGGAGACTGAGACAAAGGACAATAAAATTTAAACAGCAACAGTAAAGTAACTCCTCTTGAGATCTAGGGTGTCTCAAAAGGAGTTATAGGTTAAGTCTCCCTTATTCAAAATGCTTGGGCCCAGAGGTATTTTAGATATTGGAATATTTTGGATTTTGGAATACTTGCATATACATAATGAGATATCTTGGAGATGGGACTCAAGTCTAGACACAAAATTCATTTATGTTTAATATTTATACACATAGCCTAATGGTAATTTTATACACAATATTTTTAATAATTTTGTGCATGAATCAAAGTTTGTGTGCATTGAATCATTAGAAAGCACAGGTGTTACTATCTCAGCCACCCATATAGACAATTTTAGATTTTGGAATATTAGGAATATTTTGGATTTCAGAAATCCATACAAGGAAGACAGCCTGTACTTTATGACTACCCATTCTTTTAACCTTTTCCACCCGAACCCCTACATCCCAGCAGAGCTCCACATTCCATGATGAGAAAATTTGGTTGTGCCCCTTGTCTTTCCTTTCCTCTCTGAACTACTGTAGTTTAGGGGTGAGAATTTTTCCTCCTCCACTTTCCTTTTGGGTTGTGTCTTTCAGGTTGTAAGCATACATGTAGGGACTGTCTTATTTTTGATAATTTGTGGACCACTCTGGGAGGTGGTTTTTTTTTTTTTTTTTTTGGAAGTGAATGTGGCAAATAATAGATACTGTCTACAAGCAAACTGAACAAGTTTTGCTGCAAAGCAAAAGAATCAGAGTTGGTTAATACCTTTCTTTGGAACGCTCAAACACCATGTAAGTGGATAACTGTGGAGTGCTGGTACTGTCTCCTTACAATTATTAGATCATACTCACAGTGTGACTTCACTCTGCTTTTAAAAATTCTAGTCCTTCACCATTCCATCCAACATCTCACAAATGAAAACTGGGGGCTTGTCTACACTGGTGGGAAACCCCGCATCTACCTTGTAGCCGTGATGGATTTCTTTGATTTGCAGCAGCCCTGTAAATGCCACATGCACCAAGTTTGTCCGGTTGTAGATCGGAGTATCCTGCCACACTGTAATCTGTATCGGAGTAAGATGGCGGTCCAACCTGATCATGTGTCCTAAACGTTGTACTATTTCTTGGCACACGTCCTGGACGCCACTGTTGTTTTTTCTGTTTGCTCGTGTGTGTGAATAAGCGAATATACATGCTCCCAGAGTACTACATTACTGGATAAGTGGCGATAACGCTTATCCAGATATGTGTATAAAATAAAATAAAATAAATGTGCTAGAACGGAGTCCCGTCCACCAGAAGTCCCACCTCATCTTTGTTCCAAAGCCAATCCTAGGCTGCCACAAAAGCCAGAAATCCAGGTTTTCCCCTCAAATGTGGAGCAACCAATGAATAGATTTTCCTTGGTTTTTTTTCCGGGCTGTGAGGCCGTGTTTTGGATAGTTTCTTTCTGACGTTTCGCCAGCATCTGTGGCTGGCATCCGAGAAAAAAAACAAGGAAAATCTATGGATGCCGGCCGTGAAAGCCTTCGACTTCACAACCTATGAATCTTACAGATCCAGAGTTTCCTGCAGAAACTTTGGTGAAAATGAACATTGTCAAAAACATCGTGTATCAACTGTGCAACATATATGGGGCTAGTATGGGATTTTTTATTTTTATTTTTGCCTGTGTAGACAAGCCCTGGGACAGGTGTGGCCAAAGAACATCAGAGTGTGGTCAAGATGGCAACAGTTATTAATGAAGATCACACAAGCTAGGAGAGGCTAAAGCAGTTTGCTTTGGCCTGAGCCTAATGGGAAGAGCAAGATTCCAGCCCCTTCCCTCCTCTACCCCATGATGAGTTAATGGAGTGCAAGTGACTTTGGTACTTTGAATGCAGTTTGCAGCAACTGAAGCAAGCTGAGGACAAAGGATGAAAGTGAGAGGAGGAGAGAAAGAACTAGACATTTTAAAAACAGCTGAAAAAAGGAATAACAGAGGATTAATTGGGACTCTCACTGCCAAACTGGGACAGTTGTAGGGTTTGCTCACCTAAATTTAATCTCCAACTTTGATGATAATGAGGATTGGCATTTTATTCTGCTCCAACTCAACATAGAATCCTGGAAATTTCCTCCCAAGTTTTTGAATTCCAGACAGATTTTTGTCCACAGAAATAACTATAAATTTTACTTCACTGCTCTTTTCCTATTATAACGGGACCTGTGAGCTCTGTGCTGGATAGAGTCAATTTTAAATTTTCAAAGGCAATTATTTTTTCTCCCCTTGTACAAGAACAAGAAAAAGCAATAAAAAGACAGTAAAATGAAGAAACAGCTTACTGCCTTTCTTATATTGCCTTTCTTTTTCCCAGGAGGCCCAGGGGCTGTAGAGAGTATATCCTGATGAGCTGAATTTGAGAGTGGACCCTAAAGATTGTCACTTCCCTGCTCCTTCCTCAGCCTACTTTTTTGGAAGCATCTTTGCTTGATGAAGAAACATTTGTCCAGAATTTTGCTCCTTTTGGTTGGCCTAAAAATATTGTTACAGTAGGAACTTTGGAATCTGCTATACAGTTCACATATGTAATCATGTGTTTGCATTTTTTGAGGTACAACCCAGTATCACCCTACTTCATTAGGGTGCCCAGATCTCAAGGCTTGGCCCCAGGTCTGGTTTAAGGCACCGGCGGCATCAGCAGCTGCAGGGGGCCCCATCATTGTAACCCTCCTCCTGCAAAAACATTATTAGTAATAATCTGAATATACTGTACTGTGGATAGCTTAGGCTGAGTTAGGTTACATTGACCTGAGATAAACATATGGGCCCCCCAAAATTCCTTAAACCGGTCCTGCTTGGCCCCTTTTCTCTGGTAATCTAGGATTTTAGTTTGGTGAGGTACCGACGCTCTGGCAGGGAAGGCTAAAGACCTTGTAAAACTACAAATCCCAGGATTTCTGAGGAAAGTGCCATGGCAAATAATCCAGTTTCAAACTGGATTATTTGTGTAGTGTGGATTTGGACTCATCAGTCATCAACAAACTTGTAAACTCAGGACTCTGGCTTCTTGGAATCAG
This sequence comes from Gambelia wislizenii, assembly GCA_030847615.1. NCBI lineage: Eukaryota > Metazoa > Chordata > Lepidosauria > Squamata > Crotaphytidae > Gambelia > Gambelia wislizenii. The sequence goes on from JAUMIR010000002.1 coordinate 27,545,992, forward strand.
TCCATCTGTGATGTGATAGTCCTCTTTTCCTACTGCAGAAGTATAGCTCTGGACGGAGAAAATGTGAGCATTGCTTCCTCAAAGAAGCGTGTTTCTCCCATGAAATTTTCTGTCGGTCCCCAAATTTCTAGTATTGCAGAGAATGAGACATTGGAAATCGTTCACACCTTGTACTCTTCTATTTGCTGGGTTTGCATTGCCTTGGCTGCTTTGGTGGCATCTTTTCTTTGGATGTCTAAACTGCATTTCCAAAAGCTGAGGTTTTACTGCTGTGCAAGAAATTTGCAGAGTGAAGGAAATTTCATTTGGGGGAAGTCAGAATAATTATTGGGGGGGGGAGCAATGCCTTCATGTTGTTCCCCCTGCGGCTGCACCCCTGCCTTCCACTTTACTGACCATTGTTGTCTTTTTCTGGTGAGTGATGCTGCCACATGATATGTCCAGTGAGGATAGCCTTAGTTTTGTCATTTTGACTTCTAGCAAGAATTCAGACTTGATTTGCTCTTGGAGATATTTATTTCTATATTTAAATCTTTATTCAAATATTATTAATTATTAAGATATATATACATAAAGATATGATTAATTATATACATGCGGTATAAAATATATTATAGTACAGTATATAAATTTATAAATTATGAATTCCAACTAGAGTAGACACCAGGAATCCATGGAATTAACCTATGTATTTACCATTCAACAGCTGATTCAATTGTTTTAGCCTGCTGCCACACTGCAGAAATAATCCACTTTGACACCGCTTTAACTGCCATGGCTCAATGCTATGGAATTCTGGGATTTGTAGTTTTGTGAGATATTTAGCCTTCTGTGCCAGAGAGCCCTGGGGCCACGACACACTACTAATCCCAGGATTCTATAGGATGGAGTCCATGGTAGTTAAAGCAGTCTAAAACTGGATTATTTCTGCAGTATGGCAGCAGCCTTAGTCTATTTAGGAGTAACTAATAGGATTCTAGCCTATATATAAGTTATAGTTATAATTATATATACTGTAAAGATGTTTTATAAACAATCTTATATTTTATACATTTATAAATTACCATTTACAAATGTAAATAATTAATGATTAAAGTTATAAATGATAATTTACACATTTATATGTTTACAATTGATAATTTGTAAAGACTGCTGTGTTCTGGTGTTCTTGTGCTCTAAGACAGGTGAGGTCAAAGTGTGTGGCTCATGGGACTGCCCAGCAGTAAAACTTTTTGGGGGAAAAGTTCTTCTGAAATGCCCCAAAATTATCTCTATGGGTTATGGAGGGCATTTCTACCACATTTGGAGCCCCATCTGACTCCTCAGGGGTCAGAATGCGACTTAGGGAGCTGGGCGTACTTTGCCTGGAGAAGAGAAGGTTAAGAGGGGACATGATAGCCATGTTTAAACATTTGAAGGGATGTCATACTGAGAATGAAGCAAGCTTGTTTTCTGCTGCTCCAGAGACTAGGACATGGAGCAATGGACTCAAACTACAGCAAAAGAAACTCCACCTAAACATTAGGAAGAATGAAATTTTGCAAATTTTGCAGTTTTTTTTAAATTTGCTTCAAAATGCCCTCTAGGGACCCAGGAAGGCCCCAAAACATGCCCCCATGTTCCCTACAGGACTTTGGTGGCAAATAATATATTTACAGGTTGACCAATGTATCCATGGGACTGATATCTGCTTTCTCTGAGAGAGGGGTGATACGGGTCCTTCAGGTCTGGGTTTCATCAGTCACCGCCCAGGTGTAGCAGGAAGTTACATCAAGCCTCTTGATATTCAAATTCCTTTGTCTTCATCTCCTCCATCCTGGAGACATGAGGCCAGTTCTAAGTTCCTGCTTCGCCCAGTAGGTAGCTGAGAAATCTCCTCCGTCTGTATTTCCTATCTCCACCTTTATTTTACCCTTTTCACTATTTTTTTTCACTCTCTTTCTTTCTGTAGTTCTACAGTCCTTACCTTCTCTTTTGAATTTCCCACCTTTAAAAACAAAACAAAACACCTCCTCTCCTCTCTCTGCGGCTGCTCAGTCAGCTCCAGCCTGCTCTGTCTCTCAGTTCCTCCCTCCCATCTCCCTCTTCAGTTTTCTTTCTCGCTGAGGCCATGCAGGCCCAGGAGATCCTCCAGCAGGCAGGGAAGGACTCCGGAGTGGCCGGGGATGCGGTTCTTGACCGCGGCCACTCTGAGGACACGAAGAGTGCTGCTGCGGGAGCCGCGGTCGCCATTGCTGCCGCTGCTGGCTCCCACATGGGCGTCCCTCAGAGGGACGCGGCCCGGAAGGCACACCAGGCCATCGTGGCTGGGAAGGCCTCCGATGGCCAAGCGGCAGCCAAGCCACGGAAGAGGCCAGCACAGCCCAGGAAGAAGCTGGCCTCCGACGCCTCCAACGGGGCCGCGATTGATCCTCCGTCCCTTTGGAGCGCATGGCACTCTCCAGGTCCCTGCTGCCAGGCTTGGACGGGGGTAGGAGCCCCCGAGAAGGTAAAAGGGGTCCTTGGGGGGAGCGGGGACGAACTGCCCCTTCCCCCATGCATTGTGCCCTCCCTGCTCTTGGGGACGGCGTGCCTTCTGCCTCCCTGGAGGCCAAGCGGAACACCGGAGGGGGATGGGGGGAGCGAGGACCCACTTACCCACGCGGAGCCTTTACCATCCACCGGGCCCCAGGCGCCCGCCGCCACTGCCACGGGGGAGGGGGATACACTGCATGGGGAACCCCAGGCGTCGATGGATCCCACAGCGGAGAGCAGCCAGGCCCTGGCCCAACCGAGCCATCCCCCAATGAGCCTGGGCACGGAGGGGCAGGCCTTACAGGCCTCAACTCCCCAAGCACCCCCCCTACAGGCTCCGGCCATACTGGACGCGACAACTAAGGCTCTGGCTCCCCAACCTCCACTCCCCCCAGCCTTGCCGGTCCAGGTGCCACCCCAGCAGCACCAGCTGCCTGTGGTACTCCAACCATGCCCCAACAGGCGGTGGCCAATCAGGTGCAGCAACCGGTGGTTTACCAGGCCTTACCACCCCAAGGGCTGGTGAACCAGACCCTGAGCATGGGCAACCAAGCACAGGCTTACCTCCCACCCGTGCCCCAGCCTCAGCCTATCCAGGCGATGGAGTATCAGGCACAGGCCTACCAGGCCCCAGTTCTTCAAGCCCTGGCCCTCCAGGCCCCCACGGGCTATAACAACCAAAACCACCATGGTATCCCAGTGTTCTTTGATCATTCCAGTGGGGAGGAGTCCGACATTGAGTGGGTGGCCGCTCAACCACCCGAGGCCAGGGAGAACAGGCCTGCACAGCAGGGGGGTCGTAGAAAGCGTAAGGGCGCTATTAAGGCAGCCCTGCAGTTACTTTCAAAGGCACTACTCTCAGATGAGGATTCGTCTGAAGAGCCCGGCACGAGCGCCTCAACCTCGGGGGTTCCCCCCAAGGACCAGGCGAACAATGTGCAGCCCCGCCAATCCACAGGCCAAAGCTAAGTCCGCGTCCAAGGGCCCCAGGATCCAAATGAGAGGCGCAGATGTCCTGGTCAAGAAGAGGAAGGACCCTCCCTCCAATCACTCCTCTGCAGAGTCCCTTCCACCCTCGGATGAGGAACGCGCCCCCACCGATGTTGTCAGGGCGTTGGGGGCCCACGATGATGTGATCCTAACTGACAAGGAGGAAGGCGAAATCTCTGATTCCGAATCAGCGGACCAGGACCACTCAGATCGCCTCTTCCAAGGAGAGTACATCCCTCTCCTTACTAGGATGATGTCAACCCTAGAAATTACACCTGCAGACACGGATCAAGCTCCATCGACATCGTCGTCCAACGAGAAGGTTGCTGCAGTGATGCGCACCTCACGCCCAAAGAAACCGGAACTACCCTTCCCAGAGGCCTTCTGGTCCCTGGTAACCGATGAGTGGGAGAAACCTTCTATGGGGAGACGGGGCACCACTGTAGCACAGAAGTATTACAACACCAACCAACGCTTTCTGGACCTCCTAAAGCCCCCAGTGGCCGACAATCCGGTTGCGTCTCTCGTCTCAAATTGTCTGGCTCCAAAGAAAGGAGAGGGCTCTCTCCGGGACCCGGATGAGAAAAGAACTGACGCAGCCATCAAGAAGGCCCATGACTCCGCGGCATGCGGGGTCAGGTCCACGCTGGCCATATCTCTCTTCTCCAGAGCGGCAATTGTGTGGCTACAGGAACTCATGGAGATCCAGGAGCTTGACCCAAATGTGCTGCACAAGTCTCTGCTTCGGTTCCTACGTACCCTCTTCTTCATAGCAGATGCGGCACAGGACGCCATGAATTCTTCTGCCCGCGTGATTGGAGCCCTCACGCTGGCCAGGAGATCAGTCTGGTTAAAGCACTGGCAAGTGGATACTCCTACCAGGGCAGCACTGGCCTCAGCAGCCTTCAAGGGCCTTAAACTGTTTGGGGAGGAGGCCCTGAAGGGTATCCTCGTCGAGACAAAGGACAAAAAGTTGGCTATGCCCTCCACACTCAAGAAGTCAGACAAGAAGAGTGGCAGGCGCCCCTTTCAAACTTCTCGTCCCTTTCATTCCTTTAAGGGATTTGGGAAGCAGCGAAACTACAACTCTTCTCGCCCACCATGGGTTAAGCCAAACTACGTCATCAGACAGAACACTGGATCACAGCCCAGCAGCAGCAGAAGGGGAGGCTCCAATGCACAGCGTGGAGGCTCCCGACAACAATCCTGACTCGGGGTCGCCCCCAGTGGGCGGCCGACTCAGTCTGTTCCTCGGGCCTTGGTCGAACTCGACAACGGACAGGTGGATCGTCTCAACAATCACCCACGGGTACAAAATCGAGTTCGACTCAAGGCCAAGGGGCAGATTTCTCCCAGCCCCAATCCCCAAGGACCCAAGAAAGGCAAGAGACCTGAAGATAGCCATAACTCACCTAAGGGACATAGCCGCCATAGAGGAAGTACCAGCCTCTCAACGCTTCTTAGGGGTGTACTCCTTCTTCTTCACAGTACCAAAGAAGGACGGCCCGAAGGAGAAACTCTGGCATAACCTAGATGTCAGGAGGGCTCTGAAGATCTATATTAGACATACTGCTCCCATCAGGCGCTGTGATGCCCTGTTTGTCTCATTCTCTCAGACAGCCATAGGGACCAGAGCTTCACAGAAGACCATCGCTTCCTGGATCAGGGCCTGTATCTTCGAGGCCTATGACTCAGCTAGGCTTCCCAGACCTTCAGGGGTCACGGCACATTCGACTAGGTCAGCCGCGACATCCGCTGTTTTCTCTACTAACGCTTCCCTAGTAGAAATCTGCAGGGCAGCAACCTGGAGCACACCGTCCACCTTCATCAGACACTATAAGGTGGACAAGTTCCGTTCCGCCGAGGCGAACTTCGGTCGGAGGGTGCTCCAGGAGGTACTCAAAAACTGATGCCGCCACCTCCGCAGTCACTCCCACCCTAGTGAGTTAGCTTGGGCACGTCCCAGACCTGAAGGACCCGTATCACCCCTCCCTCAGAGAATGCCACATTGGTTACTTACTGTGAAGGTGCATTCTTGAGGGAATGGGGTGATACGGGTCCTTCCCCCGCCCAGTGACTGCGCACGTTTTTTCTCACATGGCGGTACCCTTAATACCTAGTTCTGTTTAATACTATTTTACTTGATCGATTTCCTTAGTCCTTACAGGGCTTTGCTAGTCAGTGAACTGGCCTCGTGGCTCCAGGATGGAGGAGATGAAGACAAATTTGAATATCAAGAGGCTTGATGTAACTTCCTGCTACACCTGGGCGGTGACTGACGAAACCCAGACCTGAAGGACCCGTATCACCCCGTTCCCTCAAGAATGCACCTTCACGGTAAGTAACCAATGTGGCAATTTCACTTATCCATGCCTGAAAAATTATGTCCTCTAGGCATTTTCTAGGTTTTCTAGCATGAATCTATGGTACACTTCCCTGGGAAGTTAGGCCAGAAGTCATTCATTTCAATAGGGTTCACTGTCATCCAAGGTTTCACGTATCCACGGTATGTCTGGGAACATATCCTCTGTGGGTATGAGGGGGCAGTCTGGTTTGTTTTGGGGTTTGTTTGTTTTTAGCAGGAGTAGGTATAGTGTGTGTAGTGCCCTCCAAGGTCTCCTGGAGGGTTCATGTAGCCCCCTAGTCTTCCAGAGCTGAGTTGACTCGGGAGCTCTGACTCAGGCAATTGGCAGAAATCTTGGTTACAGCCAGTCTTTCTGACTGCAGAAAGGAGAGCAACCAGTCCCTCTGCAGACTACCGTAATTCTTTTAACTCCTCTCTTCTTCACTACAAATGCTGTGGTAGCTGTGTTTTAACCATAAGTCAAATTTCGAAGTCCATATTGTGGTAATTTCGTTATTTGGCAAGGAAGAAGTCACAATGTTTGTGTGAGAACCACAGGTTTCGAAACAACAGGTTTCTTCCTCAGGGCTTATGTTGGAAAAAACAGCCAGAGGGGTAGGGGAGTTGCAGTTTTAGAACAGGAGCAGTAGGGGTGTAGCTTCAGAGAGCGGGTGTCAGCATGAGGGCACTGCCCTCCCAATAAGAATTCTTCCCCCTCCCCAATGATCCAAGGTTGAGAGGGGACATGATAGCCATGTTTAAATATTTGAAGGGATGTCATACTGAGGATGGAGCAAGCTTGTTTTCTGCTGCTCCTGAGAATAGGACACAGAGCAATTCGTTCAAACTACAGGAAAAGGGATTCCACCTAAACATTAGGAAGAACTTCCTGACAGTAAGAGCTGTTTGGAAGTGGAATGTACTGCCTCGTAGTGTGGTGAAGTCTCCTTCCTTGGAGGTTTTTAAACAGAGGCTGGATGGCTATCTGTCGGGAATGATTTGATTGTATATTCCTGCAGGGCAGGAGGTTGGACTGGATGGCCCTTGAGGTTTTAAGTTACTGCAATGCTAGAAATCATAGAATCATAGAGTTGGAAGAGACCTATGATTCTATGATTTCTAGCATTGCAGTAACTTAAAACTTCGGTTGAGCTTTTAGAAATACAGTTTAGGCATCCAGAGAAAAAAGGCAGGCAAAGTGACCAAGGGAATAGGATCACAAAGAGTTCTAGGTGTGAATGTCTTGCCGTGTCTCACTCTCTGCAATGTGAGAAATGTGGGACTGAAGGAAAAATTCATTTGGGGGAACAGAATTATGATGCGGTCCGGAAGCCATGCTCTGTGAGGAGCGACTTAGGGAGCTGGATATGTTTAGCGTGGAGAAGAGAAAGTTAAGAGATGATGTGATAGCCATATTTAAATATTTGAAGGGATGTCATATTGAGGATGGAGCAAGCTTTTTGCTGCTGCTTCAGAGACTAGGACATGGAGAAATGGACTCAAAACTACAGGAAAACAGATTCCACCTAAGCTTTAGGAAGGACGTCTTGACGGTAAGAGCTGTTTGACAGTGGAATACACTGCCTGGGAGTGAGGTGGAGTCTCCTTCTTTGGGGTTTTTTAAACATAGGTTGGATGGCCATCTGTCAGGATAGCTTTGATTGTGTATTTCTGCAAGGCAGAGGGTTGGACTGGATGGCCCTTGAGGTCTCTTTCAACTCTATGATTCTTTGGGGGTGGGGTAAAGCCCTCATTTTGCCTTCTCTGTAACTATACCCCTTCAGGAGTGGGATTCATGCAGCCCTCTAGATGTTGTTGAACTCCTAGCTTCTCTCACCAGCATGGCCAATGGTGAGGAAGGCTGGAAGTTGGAGGCCAGTAACAGCTGGAAGATCAAATACCGTAATTCCCACCCAAACCTTCAAGTCACAAGGGGCTTGCCTGGATTTCTAATTTATACCAATTTATATCACACTGTCTAATATTGCTTCTTGGCTCTTCTTATCACCTTCTTGTCCAAATTCACTCTTGACTTAAAAAAAAAAATAAAGGCAGAACCTTTTGGTTCATTTCTGTGCATCTCACTTGTGAAGTGGGTTATGATGTTATGTGTGTGGTGGTTTCCAAATCTGTCAAACATCATCAGGCCAATACTTTGCAAATATCCTGGATGCTCTGAGCAGTTCTGTGCTGCCCTGCTACTCTGACACTAATCCCACTATTACATATAATGTAGCTAAATTTTGCACAGCAGTGATCAAAGTGAGATGGGCAATGATCAGTGTCATGGTTTAGTATATTATGGATTGTTTTTCTGATATTTGGACACCTATCAGATATGTAGTGTGCAATTTTATTCCGTTTTACTTTATTTTTCTTATGACTTTTAAATGTTTTAAATGTTTTTAAAAGTATATTATGGATATGTAATGTACAATTTTATTCTGTTTTAATTTACCTTACTTATGACTTTTAAATGTTTTAAATGTTTTTAAATGTTTGTGTTTGCAGTTATTGCTGGTTCTTGTTCGCTGGTCTTTGACCGTAATAAATATTTACTTACTAAATCTGTCAAATATCTTAGTTGTGCTTCCAGAGAGCTGCAATCCACATAGGGTAACCCCAAGTGCCTCTTTAATTTTTAGAATAATTTTCTCTAGGCAGTTAGGGCTGTAAAGTGGTACACTGTAATAGTCCTACTGCTGTGTTTGTTTCCTTAGGGCAAGATTACTACCATGTCCCAGTTCACACAGGAAGTAAGCATGTACAAATAAAGCCTACACTTTAGCTCAACAAGTCTATGGAACTTAAAAGAAAACTATAATGGTGTAGCAAATTGGCTCTTAACCTTTTCTTTACCAGGGACCCCTTTAAATATGTTTTGTTGCCGTGGACCCCCAAGATGTAACTCAAGATTTAAAACAACAACAACAATAATAATATCTGATGATGATGATGATACAGTTACACTGTCCATGAAACCTTCCCTCAGAGGCACTGGATGGGGAGGGAAGACTTTTCTCCTGCTTCTTCCTGCAAGTTTGTGGCTGAAGCAGATTGAATGGCAATGCGCAGGCCAAGCCAGCCAGCCTTTGGCTTGACTCCTGTCATGTGGCCACTCCACTGCAGGTAGGAGGTGGGCCAAACAGCCTTCAAGCCTTTGCAGAACCCCTGTGGAAGAGCCATTGGGGCCCTTGCAAACTATTTTTGCACTTGGAACTCAGTTTGCAGCAATTGCTGAGGACATAGTGGGAGGAAGGAAGAAAAATTTTAAAATTTTAAAAGCAGCTGAAAAAGTGGAACCATGGAGGATTAGTACCAAATCAGGAGAGTTGGAGAGTATGATTTTAAGTGCTGCATCAGAGATTAATTTTAATTGGCATGCAGTTGAGTCAGGGCCTTGTCAGTTGTATCCCCTTAGCTTTGGAGTTCTCTCCCAGAAATATTCATAAGCTCCATCTTTGTTAGTTTTAAAACAGATCTTGAAAATATATTTACGTATCTGCGGGGTTCAGTTCCCAGACATACCGTGGATACTGGAAACCACATATAACAGTGAACCCTAGTAAAATAAAGGACTTCTGGTAAAAACATACCATAGAGTTGCACTGGAGGACCCAGATGATGCCTAGAGAGCATGCCTCTCTAGGCATTTTCTGAGTCAACTCTATGGTTTGTGTCCCACGGATAACTGGAACTGCAAGTATTGGTTCTGTAGATATGGGGGTCCAGCTATTTCCAAATGTAGTCTGGTCAAAGTGCTGTTAATTAGGTTTTAAACCACTGCTGTTCTTATAGGGATCCCCTCACAGTTGTTTTGCTTTTCTTTGTTTTGTTGGTAATTGTATTGTTGTTGCCTTTTTGTTTTTATATTTTTGTTCCACGTTTTAAAATTTTGTCTTATGTTTTAATTTGCCCTGAATGGCTGTGGGATATAAGAATGATGAACCATGTTGTCTTTTAAAAACATACAGTCTTTTAAAAAGAGTAAATAGAAACTGACTTTGAATAGAGTTGCCTTGTGACTGGATATAATTTGCAGCCTAATCCCACATTTTCCACTCTTCTAGCAGAATTATTCTTGTCCCTGACCCGTGTTGGCAGGACAGTTGTCCCTCCACATTGGCAGATTAAACATTTGCTGATTTGATTATTCGCAGATTACCAAGTATGTTTGTTCTAGGCCTCTTCTAGGTCCTTCAGCGCAGTTCTATGGCATGCTTCTGCCGGTTGCGCTGGACGGCCTACAAATGCCTAGAGAAGTATTCTCTCAAGTAAAAAAAAAAAAAGCAAGCCTATATTCGCAGTTTTCCCACTTTCGTGGGGGTCCTCCGCCCCTAACCCTGGCGAACGTTGAGGCTGATTGTACTTGATATTATACAGTATTTATTTCAGCTATTTTCTGTGCAAGGCCTTTCTCCCCCTGCTTAGTTAAGCTGGCAGTGCTAAACCCCTGAAGTGGACCCATCTGAAGTTAAAATGCTAGTAACTGAAGTCTGCTACATAGCAACCGCCCTGGGGTTTTCTCAAATGGCAGGAAACCAGACACCCGATGAAATAGATGCCATTCCTAAAGCTATCTAGTTTGCTTTCTTTTGACTTTCTCTGCCCTAAAACATCTAGCATAGATAAATGACCCACAGCTTTAACAATATAAATTTCGAATTTTGCTACAGTTTTTGTGAGCTTGGAACAGGATGGAGACACTTTCGAGTTTATGAGGGGCTGAAAAAGGAGAAAGGACATTTTATTGCTCTCTTTTATTGCCTTTGTTTTCCATAGACAAAAGCACTTCTGAGTATTCCTGGCCTAAGGCCTTGTGTAGACAAAAGAATGCAGATTGATGCACATATTTGCAAATTTGCAGCAGCGCTGATTTGCCATGGTTTTTCCCGCGTTTGAAGTGCATACGGAGCCATGCCTGCAAATTAAGATGGTGGCCGACAGTAAGCGCGTTATTATTCTCCATATGTGTTATTGCTGCTGTGCACAGTATATATTTTTTTAACTTATAAATCAAAGGTGCACAAGTGCAATCTTCCACTAATAAAAAGCTCTTTGGTTGGCTCAGCACAACAAAAAAAGTGCACACTCAGTAATACGAAATGCAAAAATGGCACTTCCAGCCCTTTTGTTTCCAAAAAGCCCCCACCCCACCCCGCACATCCAACCAATCTGCTGTTGACTTCTGCTTTCACCAAGGATGCGCATATGTGCACATTATTTTTTAAAAAAATATTGCAAAAATCTACAAATTAATCTTAATTTAATTAGGTATTTATACCCCACCCTTCAGCCACAATGGCTATCAGAGCGGCTTACAAAGTGTTTTAAGCAATAGCAATTTACACATCTACACTGCATTAATCAGCTTCCAATGTGTATTAGCTAATTAGCTAATTGCCCCCACAAGACGGGTACTCGTTTTACCGACCTACGAAAGGATGGAAGGCTGAGTGAACCTTGGAGCCGGCTGGAATCAAACTTGCAACATGGTGGCTTGCAGTACTGGCATTTAACCACTGCGCCACCAGGGCTCCACGAAGGCTCTTCCAGTGCAGTATATGGCATTTTTTAGTCCCCCCTTTCCAACTGCCACGAATCTCTTTCAGATCTCATTGGGACAAAAGGTATTCTTTGCAAATTCTATGAGGGGTATTTTCACTGTCTAGACAACCCCTAAGAAACCCTATGAAATTCAGGTTTTTTTTTAATGCAGATTAAAAGCCTTAAAATCATATAAAATAAATATCATTTAAAAAATCATTAAAAGTCAGAATATAAAAACCAATAAAACAGAATATAAAAATATAGGAAGGATATACTACTACATTGCCCACTAATGTGTAACTAGATATTTGGCTCCTGGCCTGACCCCCTAAACCTACCTTAACTACCAGTGGCTGCACCAAGCAATGGAGGTCTGTTCTGCTGATGATTGGGCTGCAGCAGGATGTTTTCTGCCCCTTCCTGCCAGCAAGCAAGCCTGCCATGAAGAATTGCAATAGGGGTCCTGCTTCTGATTGTTGCAACCTCACTTGCTGGTGGGAAGAGGCTAGAAATGTCATCCTGCTGTGCTCCGATCACCAGCAGAATAGACCCCCATTGCTTGGTGTGTCTGCTGGCTCTTTAGGTAGGTTATGGGGCATTTATGATCATGACAATAGGGCTACAATAATGAATACAGTAGGACCCCCGTATCCACAGAACCAATATCTGCGGTTTCAGTTATCCATGGGACCCAAAACAGAACACATACCATAGAGTCTTCCTAGAAAATGCCTAGAGAAGCATCCTCTAGCATTTTCTAGGTCCTCCAGGGCAACTCTATGGTATTTTAAACCAGAGGTCCCATTATTTACAGTGGTGTTTGCTGTTATCTGCAGTTTCCAATATTCACAGTAAATCCAGGAACTGAAGCCCTGTGGATATGGGGTCCTACTGTACATAATATTACTGAATATAGAGCAGTGACAGATCTGTAAGTCTAGGTTATAGGGAGCATATAACTCCCCTTTTAAAACAACTTAACTGGTTACTGGTTCATTTCGGGGCACAATTCAGAGTGCTGGACATGACCTATAAGGCCCTATATGGCTTCGGTCCAAACTATTTGAAAGACCGTATCTCCCCATACGAACCTGCAAGGGTCCTAAGATCTTTAGGGGAAGGCTTTCTCTCAGTCCCGCCATCATCACAGGCTCACTTGGTGAGAGGACATGAGACAGAGCCTTCTCGGTGGCTGCTCCCACCCGCTGGAACACCCTTCTTCAGAAGGCTAGACTGGCCCCCTCCCTGCTTTCCTTTTGCTGGCAGGTGAGGATGTTTTAAGCAAGCAGGCTTGTAATATGTAGCTAGGTTTATGGAGACTTTTATTGGGGTATGTTTTTATTTATTTATTTACTTTTAGTTTGCTTATTTTTGTCTTTTAACTTCTATGTATTTTATATAATTTTAGATTTTTACATTGTGGTGTTTTAAATTGCTTTTTACATTGTAGTTTATGTGATATTTTGCAAACTGCCTTGGGTCCCTTCTCTGGGAGGAAGGCAGCATATAAATTAAATAAATAAATAAAAACAAATAAGTTCCAAATCTGTAGCTGCAATACTGGATGCTAACCCTTTTAAGAAAAGTCAGAAAATAAAAATAAAATAATAAAAAAGTCCACTGTAGTCAATTCTTAAAAGCTTGTTGAAATAGGAAAGTTTGTTGATCTGTGGCTCCTTCTGCTAGATCCAATATGTGCCCATTTCTTTTTTATTTATAGATTCAGACTGTCACTGAGGGCATCTTCAGACCTGTGGGTTCATTCTGTGGGCTAACGAATACCTAGAAGGTTCTAGAAAATCCTCTATGCACAACCCCTCCCTCCTAGGAGGACCATGAAAGAGAATGACAAGGAGCTACCTCAGCTTTGGGTAACCAAGTCACAGAACATCTGGGTGAAATTTGCAGCCTGGGAAGCGGTAATCCGACATCCGTTTAAGGCACGGGAGGATAAACAGATTGTCCTGATGTCCTTTGGGGGAGCAGCTGAGGAGAGCCTGCACCCTAAACTAGAAGGGGTGACTCGTATCCCCTCAGCTCCCCACGCAGCACCTCCAAAGATCTGCAGGGTAGAGGCAAAGTCTTCTAGGAAGGGTGTCCTGCAACGAGAAGCACAGTGTCAACACTTCAGGGAGTTCTGCTACCAGGAGGCCGAGGGGCCTCGAGAAGTTTGTGGCCAACTCCACGGCCTTTGCCATTAGAGGCTGAAGCCAGAAGGGCACACAAAAGAGCAGATCCTAGAATTGTTGGTTCTAGAGCAGTTTCTGGCTGTCCTTCCCATGGAGGTGGAGAGCTGGGTTAGCAAAAGCGGTCCAGAGAGCTGTGCTCAAGCGATAGCCTTGGCTGAAGGTTACTTAAAGAAGCAGGAAGAAGCCGAGGACTGGGTAGACAAACTGAGGGAACCCATTTGGATAATTCTGGGCAAGCTAGAGGGTACTAGATGGGACATAGGGTAAGATTTTCTTCCCACCCGAGGGTGGGAGAGGGGTGCTGTAAGGTCATCTTGAATTGACTCTTTGATTATTTATTTACAATATTTGTTAGCTGCCTTTCAACTTGCTAGGGCTCCCAAGGTGATGTACAGTAAAACTTGTTTAAAAAATAATTATTTAAAAAACAGATTAAAAAAACAATTTTAAAGACCACTTTAGAAGTGTTTCCTGCCTGACATAGAGGGATCGTTAAATTATTTTTTCTTAGCTGAGAACATAGGCTGCCAAATTTAGTTGATTAATTAGCACCAATCATTCAATAATATGTTAATGGGGTACAAAGGTCCTCTCAATTAATCAGCAGCAGGTTAGAAATATATTTTAAATATAGATTTATCTGACAGATCTGATATTTGAAATGCAATCACTATCTTATAAGTTTTTGCTTCTCTGTATGTGAGTGAGAGAAGTGAGTTAATCAACATATAAAATACAACATTCACATATGAAATGCAGTTTGCCCTCAAATTTCATAGGGGTTAGGGGTGCAAACCCCCTGTGAAATTGAAAAAGCCACAAATATAGGCCTGTGTACAGTATTTTTTACTTGAGAGAACACTTATTTAAGCATGTCTAGGTCCTCTAGTTCAACTCTATGGTGAACTTCCACCAGAACCTGGAGGACCTAGACATTTCTAGAGAAGTGTTATCTCTAGATATGTTTAGGTCTTCCAATGCATCTCTACGGTCAACTTCTGCTGGAAATTGACCATAGAATCACACTGGAGGACTTAGACCTGCCTAGAGAGAACACATTTTTTTCAGTCATGAATAGGGAAGCAGTGGGTAAGAAATAAATATGATGATGATGATGATGATGATGATGACAATGATGATTGCAGTAATCTGCAAGGCATCAAATCTATGAATGCTTAACCTGCAAATATGAATGGATGACTGGACAGTCAAAGGCTGCTGACACACTGCAGAAATGATCCAGTTTGACACCACTTTAACTGTCATGGTTCAATGCTATGGAATTCTGGGAGTTGTAGTATTGTGAGATATTTAGCCTTCTCTCTCAGAGAGCTCTAGTGCCACAACAAACTACAAATCCCAGGATTCCATAGGCTGGAGCTATGATAGTCAAAGCAGTGTCAAACTGGATTATTTCAGCAGTGTGCAACAGCAGCCTAAGACATAAGAGGCATTCTCTTCTATGAGATGCAAAAGAAATACCTTTGTTAAGACAGAAAAGACTTTCCATTGTGTGTATGAGTGAGAGAGAGGATAATATCTCTCCGAAGAGAGTATTAGAAGAGGCATTCCCATCTATGAATGTCAGACAGGGCAGTGCCTTTGTTAAAATGCTCTTAGAAAAGACATTGTGAGTGTGAGAGTAGAGAGGGGGTGCATTTTATAAAGTAGTATTAGAACACACATTCCACTGTGTATGAATCTGAGGAGGGAATGCCTCCTCTTAGCAGGGTCCAAATACCCTAAAGGCACCAGGTCCCATCTGACCTTGGAAGCTAAGCACAGTCAGCCCTGGTTAGTACTTGGATAGGAGACCGCCAGTGAGTCCCAGGTGCTGTAGGCTCTATTTCAGAGGAAAGAACTGGCAAAACCACCTCTGAGTATTCCTTGCACCCTATGGAATTCATGGGGTCACCATAACTCAACAGGTGACTTCAAGGCACATACATATGCCTCTTCTTAAGCTGGTATTAGAAGAGACATTTCTTTCTGTGTGAGGTAGTGCGAAGTGAGAGTGACTCCTCTAAGATGGTTTGAGTCAGTGTTCCTTCTGTAAGAAAAGGGAGAGAAAGAGAAATACACCTCCTCCTTGGTATTAGCAGAGATGTTCCCTTGTGAGACACAGAAGGAGGAGAATGCTTCTCCTCCTAAGACAATTCCAGCTGGAAGAACAGGACTAACATTTCAATATATATAATTATCTTGGGTATGTTGCTGTTCCCAGTGTGCTGATTGGCTGCTCAAGAAACACACCCTACCAATCACCACCCACATGCAAATTTCCTCTCCACATCACAATCCACTAAATCTGCATCACCGCCTCACAACGGCCCTTCCCTTCTCTCCCTCCCTCAGCCACTCATCAGTCACAGGCTGTGATGAGATCCAGGCAGTCAACTGGAGGCGGTGGCAGGATGCCGCTGCTGCCACTGGGCCAGAGCCAAGCAGTCAACTGGCCGTGGCTGTGGCAGGGTAACAGAGCGAGTCACCCTCAACAATTCCAGGAAAAGTGTGGAATGCTGAGAAGGGGAACGATACATTTAAATCCACTGGTCTACCTTACAGGGTTGTCGTGAGGTCTACCGGGCATTTTGGGGGGAGTTTTTTAATGGCATATGGTACACCGGGTTCAGCTAGTTTCAGTAAATGAGTTCAGAGGATTATGCTGTACAAGAGATAAGCAGAGACATTGCAGAAAAAGCAGGGGTTTTTTTTTGATACATTAAGGCTGGTGGGAGTTGCTGTTGTTCTTTGTCTTCAAGTTGTTTCCATCTTATGGCAAACCTAAGGTACCTATCACAGGGTTTTCTTGGCAAGACTTGTTCAGAGGGGGTTTGCTTTTGCCTTCCTCTGAGGCTGAGAGAGTATGACTTATCCAAGGTCATCCAGTGGATTTCCATTGCTGAGCGGGGATTTCAACCCTGGCCCTCAGAATCATAGTCTAGTGCTCAAACCACTACAACATGCTGGATCTTAGTAGGGGGTTTCATTAGGCCCACATTAAACTTGGGGGGGGGGGCTGCACCCCTCACCACACCCACTCCCATAAAAATGTCCTCTGGGGCACAAGATGGACATTTTCATCAAGTTTTTGGGCCTTCCTTGGCCATTTTAGGTCTGAGAGAGGCCTTTTTTAACAAGTGGAAGTGAGTGGAAGTCACTTCTTGTTTCAAAAAAGGCCTCTCTTGGGCCTACATAGGCCCAGGGTGTGCCCCAAAGATGGTGGAAATGGCATCCCCCTGAGAAGGCATTTTGGAGCAAAAAAAAAAAGTTGATTTTTCCCCCCAAAAAGTTTTGTCTGACTCCTTGGGGTCCCAGGGAGCCTCCAAACATAGCGGAAATGCCCTCTACAACCTCTAGAAGACATTTTGACACAAACCACTTTCTGACTCCCATGATGGGCCCTGGGGGGCACAAAAATAGTCCTGGATTACCCCTCAAGCCTGCAGTAAGAGCAAAAGTTGTGCTCTTAATTATGAAGCTTTCAGAGAGCTGAGGGTGGTGAAGGAGTGAAGATAGTGGGGAGGATCTATCAAGATACAAGAGTGGTGAGGTAAGGGTTGAGCTAAGACAATGTACAACTTTGAAGGCAAAGTCTAAGGCTTAGGTCCCACATCGAGATTGCATGGTGCATATCTCCACAGATGGAGTTAATGCATATTTTGTGCTACACAGCCCCGTGTTGAACAGCATTATTGCACAACTGCATGCATGCAGCCGAATACACAGACAAGTGGGCATTTCATGAGCCCCTGTGGGGCCCATGGCTCTGTATTCCCAGCTCTGGTTCCACAACCTGGAACCGAATGCAGATGTTCTGCACTGGGCAGACATGTCTCACTACTTCTGTAGGGGAACGTACACATGCCTGAGACACCAGTGGGTTACTGATTAAGGAGTGTGGGGCAGATATAGTGGAAGAACTATATCTGAGGACATATATGTAAAGAATATGCTGTTGCATTGTTCCCCAAAAGTGGCATCTTCTCACCTATTCCTTTCTTTGAATCCTCAATTATGATCTTTTAGGTGTCCCCAAAAGAAGAAATGAATGCTGCCATGGAAGAAGAGGATCTATCAGAAATGTGGCAAGAGGCACCTTTGATCAAGCAGAAGGGTGATGGAGATGACATTAAGCTAGGTAAAGAGGTCTTGAGACTCAGTGCTTGGTTATTCATGGAATCATAGAGTTGGAAGAGACCACAAGGGCCATCTAGTCCAACCCCCTGCCCTGCAGGAATATACAATCAAAGCATTCCCGACAGAAGGCCATCCAGCCTCTGTTTAAAGATCCCCAAAGAAGACTCTGAGACACACTCTGAGGCAGCACATTCCACTACCAAACAGCTCTTACTGTCAGGAAGTTCTTGCTAACATTTAGGTGGAATCTCTTTTCCTATAGTTTGAACCCACTGCTTTGTGTCCTAGTCTCTAGAGCAGCAGAAAACAAGCTTGCTCCATCCTCAGTATGACATCCCTTCAAATATTTAAACATGGCTATCATGTCACCTTTCAGCCTTCTGTTCTCCAGGTTGCTGGGCCCCAATATGGCAAGAGAATGTAAATTCAGAGTAAACAAAAGTAGGATCAGTCTGACAGGATCCCTATGCTTTCTCAGCATGTCAAGAGTGAAAATCAGGGGAGAACTGAAGACACTTCTGGTCTTAGAACCTTAGAGTTGAAAGGAACCACAAGGGCCATCTAGTCCAACCACCTGCCCTGCAGGAACACACAACTAGAGCACTCCTGGAAGATACCCATCCAACCTCTGTTTAAAGACCTCCAAAGATGGAGAGTCCACCACCTTCCGAGGCAATCTGTTCCACTGTTGAACAGCTTGTACAGTAAAAAAAAGTTCTTTCTAATAATTAGGTGAATTTTCTTTTCTTGTAGATTCCAAGTTAATTCCATTTAACTTGAATTAATTATCATTGTATAGTGGTTTTAATGGTGTTATTTTAATGCTTGTGGATTATGGATTAATGTTTTAAATGATGTTTGCCGCCCCAATCCTCATGGGAAGGCGGGATATAAATAAACAACCTCCTCCTCCTCCTCATTATTATTATTATTATTATTATTATTATTATTATTATAATCCATTGGTTCACATTCTAATCTCTGGGACAGCAGAAAGCAAGCTGGCTCTATCTTCTTCGTGACATCACTTCAGATATTTAAAGAGTGCTCTCATGTCTCCTCTCAGGCGAATGGGATAATTTGCTATGGCTCCTTCCTACGGAATCCTGGAAGCTGAAGTTTTCCATGGTCTTTAGACTTCTCTGCCAAAGAGTGCTGGTGCCTCACCAAACTACAAATCCCAGGATTCCATAGAAAGAAGCTTTTGCAAACAATTCAGTTTCAGTAGTCTGGATTTGACCTCAGTCTTCTCTTCTCCAGACTAAACAGACCCAGCTTCATATGTAGGTCCTCATAAGGCTCGGTTTCCAGATTTTTGAAGAAGACAACTGGGGAGGGGGCTGAAAATGTGACAGAATTCACACACACACACACCAAGATCCCATAGAGGACAAGTCTTTTAACATCAACACAAAAAAATATTTGCCCACAGGCTCCACTTTGCCCATTCCTGTTCTAAAATGTGTTTATGTGGTATATCATTCCAGTGGTGTTGGTGGGGCTGTTGACAATCATGGAATGATTGTCAGAGAGTGTTTTTATACGGGTGGAGACTGGCTGAAAGAATGAGAGGGGAGATACTGTTTGGAATGAAGTGGGTACAAGTGAGGGTGAGAAAGACAGTTAGGAAGACCGTGGTGAAGGAGGGAAAAGTGTACCGTAAGAGTGGTACGATTAAGGATGAAGGAAAAGGATAGTCTAAAAAAAAACAGTCAATGACAGTAATCCCTCCATATTTGCCGATTAAGTATTTGCCGATTTGATTATTCACGGATTACTAAATATGTTCTCTCTAGGCATTTTCTATGTTTTCCAGCGTGATTCAATGGTATCCTTCTACCTGAAGTTGACCGTAGAGTCATGCTGGAGGACCTAGAGATTCCTAGAGAAAGCACTTCTCTAGGCATTTGTACATCTTCCAGTGGGATTCTATAGTCAGCTTCAGCAGAAGTTGGGGAATTTGGGGGTAATTTTTCACCCAAACGTCCAGTAGACATTGACTGTGCTGAAGGACCTACAAATGCCCAGAGAAGTGTTCTCTCAGGTTAAAAAAAAAGAAAAAGATAAATAGTAGCTGATTCTCATTTATCTGATTCTCATTTATCATGTAACTGAGGTTAGAATCCCATTGTGTAGGCCCAGCCAGAATGGATTCCTTGAATCAATTATTGAAAGGAAAGTCAGCACATTGATTTAACAGGTCTGCTCTAATCTATATATATATAATTCTCTTAGGTATGTTGCCGTTTCCAGTGTGCTGATTGGCCGCTTAGGAAACTGACCAACCAATCAAAGCTCTGTTGGGCAGCCAGTCAGCACACTGGGTGCAGGAACATGTGGACGTTTAAGTCCTTTCTAAACATGGCGGCAGCAGAGGGGGTGTGAGTAGCATGGGGGGATGTGGCATGGTGTATGTGTGCCGTGTGGCACAGGGAGGGTGGAACGGGGCGCATGGAAGACAGCCCGTGGAGGGTGGTACGGATGTGTGGAGGGAGGTGCAAGCATGTGGAGGCTACGGGGACGTGAGGAGGGCGGCACAAGCACAGGGAGGGTGGCACTGGGCGTGTGGTGAGCGGCATGGGGCACGTGGAGGGTGGCACGGGGCACATGGAAGATGGCATGGGGCACGTGGAGGGTGGCGGGGGTGCGAGGAGGGCAGCACAAGCATGCGGAGGGCAGCATGGGACATGTGGAGGGTGACACTGGTGCGTGGAAGGCAGCGTGGGGTGCGAAGAGGGTGGTGGGGGCACGAGGAGGGAGGCACGAGCACGGGGAACGCAGCACAGGGTGTGAGGAGGGCAGCACAGGGTGTGTGGATGGAGGTGGGGGCGCGAAGAGGGCGGCACAGACATATGGAGGGCGGCACGAGCATGGGGAGGGTGGCAGAGGGCACGTGGAGGGAGGTGCGGGCGCAAAGAGGGAGGCGTGGGGGAGCGGCATGTGTACTGTGGGCAGTGTAGCACGGGGGGGGGGGAACAGTGTATGTTACACCGGGTATAGCTAGTAGGAATTAATTGTAGGATTCAAATACAGTATTTATGTGCTGGAGGGTAGGGAGGAGTCAGGTATACACATTTAGCTTCCTGAGACTATACGTTTTGGCAAGAGGGAGACTGTGACAGATCCCTCTCCACAACCTGCATTGGTGTGAAAATGAAAACAGAAGAAAACTACTGGTCACTCCCAGGCTTTTAAATTAATTTATTTATTGGCTGATTTTCAGCTTACCTCTCCACACCCCCTGCATTTTTAGCAGTTGGAGAAGGCCAGTCCTGCCCGATTAAAACATGCTGATTGCTTTTTCAGCCAGAATTTGGGAGATCTGGGGGTGATTTTTTACCTGAAAAATCTAAAAATAAAAAAGGATTGGGAGATCTGGAGGCTTTGTTGGGGCTTGGAGGCCTTAAAAAAAGAAAAAAAGCACCTGGGGCCCATATGTGGCCCACAGACTGTACTTTCCCCACTCGTGCTGTACATAATACAATATTCCTCTCCCCCCCCCCCCCGCTTTTGATAAATCTTTCACTGCCATAGGGAATATCTGAGTATAGCCTATTAGTCAAAGGTACCCCAAAAGATATTATAATGTTGAGAACTGAATTTGTGTAAAGATTATGGTGGCTGCACATACCCAAATAAGAGAAGGGTGTGAAAGATTTCTCCAAGGTGGTGAATTGAAACCCAGTAGCCAGAAGGAAAGAGGATTGGAGGAAAGGTCGTAGCCACTAGAGTAGCACAAAGAGCTTATAAACTCCCCTGGAATCCTTGTAACAGAATATATGCTTAGCCATGCTCTGAAACCCTTTTAATGTAATACGTCTCTCTTCATACCAACAGAAGAAGAGAGCATGATGAAGGCGGTGGAAGAAGATCCACAGCAGGAAAGTTCCAAGCAAGCAGAAATGGTCTTGGAAATCACCAAGAAAAAGGCTTCTTTGTGTCATGAGCAGGAAGATACTCCCAACATCCAACAGAGCTTCCTAAGTGAGCTCAAAACTCATTCAGACAAGATCCCTGTTGATGTTGTTCCTTATGCGAATGATCTTGGAGTAACCACAGTTGACCAGATTATTCAGAAGAGTGGGAATGGTGAGACAAGCTCTCAACATGGACAGCGTTTCAGTGTGATCCCGTCTGTTAACATGACTCAGGGAACCAACCCAGTAGAGAAGCGCTATAAATGTTTGGTCTGTGGGAAAGGTTTTGCGGTGAGATCTGGCCTCACCGCACATGAGAGAACCCACACGGGCGAAAAGCCATACACGTGCTCAGACTGCGGAAAGAGCTTTAGCGTGAGCTCCAGTCTTAAGGCTCACAAGAGAACCCACACAGGAGAGAAACCGCATGAATGTTCACACTGTGGGAAGAGGTTCTCTGTCAGCTCGACCCTCAAGAAGCATTACAGAACCCACACGGACGAGAGGCCATATGAGTGTTTAGATTGTGGGGTGAGATTCCGCCAAAGAGGCAGTCTGAGAACTCACCAAAAAATTCACACAGGGGAGAAATCCTGTGAGTGCTCAGTATGTGGGCTAGGTTTTAGTGAGCTCTCAGCCCTTTTTGCGCATTATAGGACCCATACAGGAGAAAAACCCTACAAGTGCTCTGAGTGTGACAAGAGCTTCTACCAGAAACAGGGGCTTGTTCTCCACCTAAAGATGCACTTTGGGGAAAGACCATATAAATGCTCAGAATGTGGGAAAAGCTTCAGTGTGAGTTCACGCCTTAAGAAACATCAGTTAATCCATACAGGAGAGAGACCCTTCCAGTGTCAGCAGTGTGGGAAAAGTTTTTGTTCAAGCACAGATCTCATAATCCATGAGAGGGCCCATGCTGGAGACAAGCCATATCAGTGCTCTTTCTGTGGGAAAAGGTTCTGTCGTACCTCTGAGGTGGTTAGTCATGAGAGAATCCACACAGGCGAGAAACCCTACAAATGCCTGGAGTGTGGGAAGAGCTTTAGTGTTAGCTCACGCCTTAGTACGCACAAGAGAGTCCACACAGGGGAGCGGCCATTTAAATGCTTGGAATGTGGGAAAACTTTCACTTATAAAGCCCACCTGGTCGCACATCAGAGAATCCATACAGGAGAGAGACCATACAAGTGCTCAGTGTGCGGGAAAACCTTTCGTGTACGTGACTGCCTTATGGTACATGAGCGAATCCATACTGGGGAGAAACCATTTAAATGCTTAGATTGTGGGAAAAGCTTCCGCAACAGCTCCTATCTGGTTCATCACCAAAGAATGCATGGAGAAAGAAACAAATAAATTTAGTGTGGGGGACAATGTGGAACATTACCTTCATGGTATAAAGAGTTCTATGACAAATGTAAATAGTTTATTTCATGGATGGGTTGATAGTGGTAAGCTTGCAAAATATCACAACAGGAGAATGAGAAGTAAAGACTAGCGCTTGGGAGCATTATGTGCTTTAGGAAATACAACTCCCTCAAACTTCAAATCAGCATGGGAGCCCTGGCCATGTTGGCTGAGGAATTCTGAGAAGTGTAATCCAAAATAGTAACATTCCTATGCTCTGGTTAATGCAATACGGATGGGATTCCCCTGAAAAGCCCATGCCCATCTCCAATCATAACAGCAGAGCATTCACGTTACACAATTATAGCACTATTAGCTTGACCTGGCGTACCATACACCATTAAAAAACTCCCCCCAAAACACCCAGAAGACCTCACAACAACCCTGTAAAGTAGGCTGGTGGGTTTAAATTCCTCTTTTCCTGGAATTGCTGAGGGTGACTCACTCTGTTAGCCTGCTGCAGCCACCACCAGTTGACTGCCTGGATCTCATCACTGCCTGTGACTGATGAGTGGCTGAGGGAGGAAGAGGAGGGAGGGGCCCTTGTGAGACGGTGATGCAGATTGAGTGGATTGTGATGTGGAGAGGGAATTTGCATGTGGGTGGTGATTGGTTGGGTGTGTTTCCTGAGCAGCCAGTCAGTACACTGGGAAAGGCAACATACCCAAGATAATTATATAGAGAGATGATTCCACTTGAACTCCATCCTGGGGAATATTGGGAATCCCAAATAGGTAAATCACAAAAGGCCTCAGGTAGTCAGTCACAAAGAGTCCAGGATGGATTTAGAAAATGTACAGCAAGATCTGTCTGGTATTGCCAATCTATTTTCTCTCATTTCTTAACAGGTCATGCAATTTCACTGCCTTCTACTATTTTCTGAGTTTCTCCCCATTTTCACATCAGATCTCAGTTGTAATGACTAAAAGGGGTGGATGGGGAGGGGAAACGGTAACATTAGCCTCCTTCTACAATATAAGCATTATTGTCCTGCTGACATTTCGCAAAAGCTGTGAAGGAACAATTTACAAGAATCATACAGTGTATCTGTACTACAGTGGACCCTCCATTTCTGTGGGGGTTTGGTTCTGGAACTCCCTGCGGATAGCAAAAACCGTGCATGGTTAAGCCCTATATAAATTAATGGGTGCTGCCATTTTAGTTATGGGCATCACCATTTTAGGTATGCGGTGGTGCCATTTTGGGTATGGACACTGCCATTTAAAGTATGCAGTGCTGCCACTTTAAGTATGGGCACCACCATTTTAAGTATGTGGCGATGATCCACAGATGCTGGAATTTGTAGATACCGAACCCACTGTACATGGTTATCACAGTTTGATATCATTTTAATGGCCATGGCTCCATCCTATGGAGCCCTGAGATTTGTGGTTTGGGGAAGAACTCACAATTATTTGCTTTGTATGTTTTCAGGGGAGGGCATAGAGCTTAGGATGTCCAGATCTCCCATTTTATACAGTGTAATGGGCTCGGCCCTGCCTCCTACTCTTTGAGTAAGAGAGGGGACCCCTGCATTCTGTCAGCTGCTACCACCCACTAATTCACCCCACAACTCCATACTTAGTGGGTTTAACTGGCACTGTCCCCCACCTCTGACTCTGCAGAGACTTTCTCTCCCCCTCCAGTGGGAGATGAGAATCACACACACACAAACACACACACAACCCGAGCAAAAGCAGATGAAGACAGAGTGGGAGATCTTTTAAAGAAAGCTTTTATTCTAAGTAGGCAATTTTATATTAGCAAAAGGTATCTTGTACATGAAGGCACTTTCCTTCTGGCATTTCTTAGGAATAGTTCCAAAGTTACAAAAACAGTCAAAGTCAGAGGCTCTTAAGTTTTTCTTTACCAGGGACCCCCTTTAAATAGCTTTTGTTGTCATAGACCCCCAAGCCTTAATTCAAGATTTAAAACGCTAATAATAATAATAATAATAATAATACCTGAAAATAATAATAATAATACAATTATACCATCCATTAACCCTTACCTCAGAGGCACTGGAGGGGATGAAAGACTTTTCTCCTGTTTCTTCCTGCAAATTTGTGGCTGGAGTAAATTGAAGAGCAATGCCCAGGCCAAGCTAACAAGCCTTTGCCTTGGCTCCTGTCATGTTGGCTGAGTAGCCTTCAAGCCTTTCTGGACCCCCTGTGAGGACATTGCAGCCACCTGGGGGTCCACGGACAACAGATTAAGAACCACTGGTCTAAGTCATATACAGCTGAGATGAAAAAGAAAACATAAGCCCTAACATGACTAGCTATAACATTCCTATTCTACTCACTCTACAGATGGGCTTCTGGTCTTTCGGTGTTCATGGAAAGCTGGGAGTCTGGCTCTCTTTGTCCAGCCTAGGAGCAAGCTTCATAGGGCTGTGAGGCAAGCAGCACCTCTCCTACCTCTCCATCAGTCCCCAAAGACCCCCCTCTCTCCTCCCCATCTCTCTTTCCCACACACCTACACCTAGTGACATGGTGTTTTATAATCTCTCACTTTGGAAGCATCTCAAAGCTTTCACACTTCTCACAAGCTGGTCATCCCCACAGGGCAATTGTCTCTCATGATCTCTACTGACCCCCCAATAAATGTAACCTAACCCATTGTGTCATTAACCCTTATAATGAACCCTGGAGGAGAGATGATACCCCTATTGTGTTGGCCAGATAATGGGACAACCTATATTTGGGGGTTTGGAACCCATATTGGGACTGTACAGAACACCCCAAATCTTCTATCCCTTGGAATTTTCAGCATAGAAGTCATTCCCGCTCCCAACAGACCAACTCCCTGAGCATTTGTTACACAACAACCAGGCTTTCTGTGGAGATCACCACCATTATTGTGGCCCTGTCTTTTCTCCTCTCTGGCTGCATAGGCAGACCAGATAGCAATGTGACTGTGACCTTTTAATCCTGTGATGATTGGCACGACATCACTTGATTTTCATGGGAATTTGGGTTCCTGCAAGATCTGACAGGAGCTGTGAAACCTCACAAGAGGCCTTCCTCTCGCCAGACTGGATGCAGCCTTATATAGCTCTGCCTCATGTGTCTTAGCCATTCTTGAACTGCCCGGGCAACAGGGAAGAGTCTGTCCAATATTGCTCTGCAGAAAACCTGGCAAGCCTACAAGAGCTGCATGTCCCTCACCAGATTACAAATCCCAGGATTCCATAGGATGGAACTATGTCAGTTATAATGGTATCAGACTGCTATTAACTGTGTAGTGTAGATAGACCCTTGTAGGTCAAGGTCCTATTTGAGGTTGGTGATGTGTAAAGTTCTGTCAGCATACTTACATGGAGGCTGCAAAGATGGCCAAAATTTTCCAAAGTTGACTCAGCTTTCCATTCTTTTATAGTTTGGTAAAATGAGTACCCAGCTTGTCAGGGCAATTAGCTAACACTTTGTAGACTGCTTGGAGAGTGCCTAGCGCTATAAAGCAGTGTAGAATTTGTAAGTGCTATTGCTAACAATTTGTAAGCTGCTCTGAGAGCCTTTGTGGCTGAAGAGCAGGGTATTAATACTATAAATAAATAAATAAATAAATAAAGTTATTCCCCAGAAAACTCTTAAGAGGCCAGAAGTCCACTGCTGGTTTTGAAAAATGGGTATTTTTTATATTAAAAAGTATAGACAGTGAGTGGACTGCAACCTATTTGAAAAGGATACCATTCATGGAGCCTTCCAGGAGAGGCCATTGATTGTTTTGGGGTCACCAGAAGAAGGATGTCTGGAGGATCTGGAAGCTTTGGAAGGCCACAAAGAGAGCTTTGGGGGGCCAAATTTGATCCTAAGGTCATACTTTCCCCATCCTGTCTAAAATTATCTAACCATATCACTCAGACTAACAGAGGGCTACATGCTATCTGGAGTTAGCTGAAGCTAGGGGTACAGAGTTATATGGGGTTTATGGGGCTCTCCCTCCATAATCCTTTGCCTAGTTTGGGGGACTCTGCTGGCTTTAAGTGGACCATGCTTCCAACAGTCCAGCCTTCACAAAAGTCACATTGGAATTCTGATACTTGTATGCTTTCCCCACACCACCTGTATCCAATTGACTCAAGTTAGGCTAACAGTTGATCTGAAACAAGATACAGCTTATGGTCCGTGTAACAAGAAAACTACAAGCATACCTCAGTTAATGAAGTCAATGTATTCCTAGGCTTTCCTTCTTTAAGGGAAAATTTGGCACCAGAGTCAGAAATAATATGGAAAGAATAGGTATTGTTTTCTACAGCATAAAGGAAAAAAAGAGCAGTTAACATGTTTCTGCAAACTTTTTATTCAGAACTAAAAAATGAAATGAAACAGGTAGGCCAGGTAAGCTTTGCATAAGTAAAAGCATTTTGAGCCTTCTAGAGACCACTTGAAGGTGTTTTCCCAAAAGCATTTAGTGATGATTTCCTTCCACCAGGCTCTACTTTTCTTATGATTTGAACTTTGGTGTCCAGACTTTTAGATCTATGCTTTTTAACATGTTGGGTGGTAGCTGGTGAGGCAGGCTTGTCTGCTCTCCCCTTTTCTCTTTGTTTTAATGTTCATGCATGCTCAGTAAGGGATTCTGGAGTCAGCTGCTGTTTACCTTGCCTATTTTAAGGAGGCACACATGGCTATAATAAGATCAGCTACAGAAGAATCCAGTTCTTTCCTCGCTCAAGCTTTATTGCATTGTTTACAGTAGGACCCCTGTGTCCACTGATTCATTATACACTGATTTAATTATCCATGGGACACAAAACAGCACACCTACCATAGAGTCTTCCTAGAAAATGTGTCCTCTCTAGCCATTTTCTAGGTCTTCCAAGGCAATTCTATGGTATTTTAAACTAGAAGTCCCATTATTTTCAAAGGCGTTCACTATTATCCATGGTTTTCGGTATCCAAGCCCCCCCCCCCCGAACCAATTCCCAGTGGATATGGGGGTCCTACTGTACAGGTATGTTTCTCCAGCATCCAGAATGCTGATGTTGCTAAAAATCTTCCTGCTAGACAGAAGAGAAGGAAGAAAAGAGGGGGCTGAGTAGGTGTAAAAAGCCTTTGTAAAAAGGAGCTTCACTGTCAGACGGGTAGTGGGATACATCAAAGTCTCTTTGGGGTGGTTGGTTATTGTGGTACCTTTGGAAATACAGGCCACCCACTGTATCCACGGGGGATGCATTCCCAGACTTACTGCAAATACCTGAAAGTGTGGGTATTAGCAAACCCCATAGAATCGTGCTGGAGGACCTAGGAAATGCCTATAGAGGCTGCCTCTCTAGGAATCTCAAGTCCAACTCTATGGTAACTTCCAAGTTACCATAGATTTGCACTGGAGGACCTAGGAAATGCCTAGAGAGACCATTTTTTTGATGATGGATCATTGAAACGGCAGGTACTGGTCCTGTACATATAGGGTGACCTGTACCACATCTAATCTCATTCAATGCTTTGCAGAGTCAGGCCTGATAATACCTGTATGAGAGAACACCAGGAAATACCAGAGATCCCCAGGAAGAATTAGGAAAAATTCCTGCCTGAAATCCTGGAGAGAAACATTTCTGTTGGTCAAAGTTGACATTTCCAGGCTAGATGGATCAAAAGCAACAAATGTTCCTCGACTGACATTTACTGGTTTACAAGAAATTATCTTCATAGCTCATTCTGATACCTTTGCTGGATTTGATAGCAACAGTTGCAACTGATTATGTTCTCCTGTTCTAATATTTTGATGGACTTTTTGTATCCACTGCTACAATGCAGCCTCTGGCATTTGTATTGATAAAGGTTTTTCGTTTGGTTTGATCATCACCCTGAAAACTTAGTGGGGAAGGGTGGTAGAACTTTTCTTAATAAAAAGAAATGAATAAAGGAATACAATACAATAAATTGTGTCTGTAAGTATCCTAGCCTTAAATTCTACACCTGCTATTCTCCAACAAGTTGTCTCTTGGCACACTTCCACACTCACGGGAAATCAATTTGCCTTTCTTGTCCCAACGAGCATGAATGCACATCCCCCCTGCTGTTTTTTAAAAGCTCTGGGAAGGCTTTTCCTTTGGAGTTTTTGGCGTTTTTGGCCTCCCTCCTTCTGCAAGGAGTATTTTTGCCGTTTAAACACCCCCTTTGTTTTTTAAAAAAAACCTCAAAAGTGATTCTTTTTTAGATTTTCCTTGGTTTTTTTCCAGGCTGTGAGGCCGTGGTCTGGAATAGTTTCTGATGTTTAGCCTGCATCTGTGGCTGCCATCTTCAGATTTCTCTGAAGATGCCAGCCACTGATGCAAGCGAAATGTCAGAAAGAAACTATTCCACAACACGGCCTCACAGCCTGGAAAAAAACCAAGGAAAATCTATGGATGCCGGCCGTGAAAGCCTTCGACTTCACATTGAACAATTTGTTTTTAGTTTGCCAGCTTTCTCCTTTTCGTTCGTTCCTTTTATACTTCCCAAGTTGTGCATAATGTTTCACAATGTGCACATCCCTCTTTCTCCCCATGGTTTTGCAAAACAGTTCTGCTGCAAGGGAGGAGAGGCAATGGAAAGACAAATACGGGAGTGGGAGAAAGAGATCACCAGGTCTCCCCATTCAGTTTAGGGTGCCGGGAGACTTGCTGTGAGGTGGGGTGTATGATCTCATCCCACACAACTATAAGGAAATAAGGAAGAGTAGACCATGCAGTTTATTTGTTTTAAAAAGGGGGTGTGGGTTTGGAAACAGGAAGCAGCAGCCCACAGCAACATTACAGTTCACCCCTATATCTGCAGAACCAATCTCCACGGTTTCAGTTATCCATGGCTAAAAAATAGGGATACGTATAAAGTCGCACTGGAAAGAACCTCTCTAGGAATGGCTAGGTCATTAAACGTAACTCTATGGTATGTTTGTATTAGAAATCCTTAATTTTAATAGGGTTTGCTATTATCCGGGGTTTCTCTTATAAACGCTAAGTCCAGGAACATATCCACCATGGATATGGGGGTGGGGAGCAGCCTATATGCAACCAATTAGGCATTTAATATTTAAGTTTTTAGTATGGAGCTGGAGTTGGAATCAGAACATTTCTACCAACTCCAACTCCGGTTCTGACTCTACCCATAATTGCTTCTGACTCTGATTCAAATTCCCTGACTCCAAATCTGCAGCCCTGATAAAGTGGCTGCGATGAAACATTGGAATTTATGCCCCCCACAAAAAGTATCATTTGCCATCTGCAAAGAATTGTGGGCACATAAGACAGAAAATGTCAGAAATATTAAAGTAAAAATCCTATGGGATTAAAACTGGCAAGCAATGAGAACATAATACAGTAGCACCCCTGCATCCACTGATTCACTACCTGTGGATTCAATTATCTGCAGATAGCAACGGGTGGTGGTGGAGAAAAATGGCAACAAGGGCCGAAATGGGGCTGGGGGGGTGAAGGGAGAAGAGGAGACATATCCCTTCCTCTTCCCTTTGCCCCCAGGATCGCTGCCCAGGATCACTCCTGGGGTAGAAATAGTGATGTGGAGGCAAAGGAAGCAATCTCGTCCCCCTTTCCCAGGATAGCATAAGCTATTATCCACAGAATTCACCATCCACAGGAGGACCCAGAACCAATCCCCCGTGGATGCAGGGGTACTACTGTATGCCAGACAGCGGGAGTTGAGAAAAAGAAAGCTTGGAATATAGATGTGGTAATCTGGGAGAGTGGTGGGGGGGGGAGCTGGTGTGATGTAGTGGTTTGAGCATTGGATTAGGACTCTGGAGATGAGGGTTCAAATCCCTGCATGGACATGAAAACCCACTGGGTGACCTCGGGCAAGTCACACTCTCTCAGCCTCAGAGGAAGGCTATGGCAAATGTCCTATGAACAAAACTTGCCAAGAAAATGTGATAGGTTTGCCATAAGTCAGAAATGACTTGAAGGTACACACGACAACAACAAATCCCAAGGTAGGCGGAGAGAAGCAGCAGAAAATTTGAATTAAATCACCATGAAGAGGATCACAATTAGCACAGTCATAGTGACACCACTTGGAACGTGACACATTACCAGACCCTACTTCACCAATTCCTAGATCCTTGGACAGAAATCCAAATCATTGACAGTCCAAATCTCCTGTCAGGGACACCTGGTAAATCATGAAATTGAGGTAATTTATATAATAAATGATAATGCTAGTGTTGTTGTGTGCCTACAAGTCATTTCTGACTTATGACAGCCCTCACGGGGTTTTCTCAGCAAGATTTATTCAGAAGTCTTTGTCTTCCTCTGAGGCTGAAAAAGTGTGACTTGCCCAAGGTCACCAAGGTTTCAGTGCAAACCCTGGTCTCCAGAGTCTTAGTCCAATGCTCAAACCACTATGCCACACTGGCTCTGATGATGATGATGATGATACTGATAATGAAATGGCCCATAGGCAGAATTACAATAGCAGAGTCAAAGAAAATGACACTACAGTTGTCCCTTCATATTCACTGGGACTTAGTTCCAGGACCCCCATGGATACCCAAATCTGTGAATACTCAAGTCCCATTATATGCAATGGCATAGCAAAATGG
Source organism: Gambelia wislizenii (assembly GCA_030847615.1). Classification (NCBI taxonomy): domain Eukaryota; kingdom Metazoa; phylum Chordata; class Lepidosauria; order Squamata; family Crotaphytidae; genus Gambelia; species Gambelia wislizenii. Next base: position 27,577,584 of record JAUMIR010000002.1, read on the forward strand.
TGTCCCTTATATAAGATGGCAAAATCAAGGTTTGCTTTTTGGATTATTATTTTTTAAAGAATATATTCAAGCCATGAATACTTAAATCCATGAATACCAAATCCGTGGCTATGGAGGGACAACTGTACTTTGAATATGACGCATTATCTGATGCAACAGTAACCTCACTCATCACAATTCAAGAAGGTTATGGACAAGCTGGAACCTGTCCAGAGGAGGATGACCAAAATGATGGGAGGTCTGAAAGTCATGCCCTATGAGGAGCGGCTCAGGGAGCTGGGTATGTTTAGTCTGGAGAAGAGAAGGTTGAGAGGTGACATGATAGCCATGTTTAAATATTTGAAGGTAAGTCATACTGAGGATGGAGCAAGCTTGTTCTCTGCTGCTGCAGAGACTAGGACAAGGAGCAATAGGTTCACACTGCAGGAAAAGAGGTAAGAGCTGTTGTGGAATGTGCTGCCCTGGAGTGTGGTGAAGTCTCCTTCTTTGGAGGTTTTTAAACAGAGGCTGGATGGCCATCTGTCCCTAGTGCTTTGATTGTGTATTCCTGCAGGGCAGGGGGTTGCACTAGATGGCCCTTGTGGTCTCTTCCAACTCCATGATTCGATTCTAGGACAGAATCCACGACGCCCCTTAGTAATACCAGGTAAACTGTGAAACCAGAATAACAGCAACATGCTAGTTATTAAAATATAATCATCAGCATGGCAGGGGGTTGGACTAGGTGGCCCTTGTGGTCTCTTCCAACTTGATGAGTCTGTGATTCATTCCTAGATTGGAGGGCGGAATCCAGACCCCCCCTTCAATAATGCCAGGTAGACTGTGAAACCAGAGTAACAACAACACAATAGTTATTCAAATCTATTATAATCACCAGCATGGCAGGCGGTTGGACTAGATGGCCCTTTGGTCTCTTCCAACCCGACGATTCTATGATCTCTCCTTTGCCCTGCAACGAACAACACAGCAGGCAGAAACCCATCCGGTAGAGCTTCCCTTCCTTCTCCTCTCAGCACAGAGGGATAGGGGTGGAACAACTGTTCACAACATTGTTTTGAGGAGAGGGGGGAAACAAATGGGATCTCACCCTCACACACAAGCCAAGAAAAAAAAGAACTCCATCCTGCCGGAGACCTCTTTGCCTTTAGAGGGGCTGGGAAAGAGGGCTCACTCCGGACTGATTCCTAGAGAGGCCGGCGGGGTGGTCTGCAAGCCAGGCCGGAGCCCGTGGTGTCCGAGGGCAAAGCCAGCCTCTTCCTGCCTGGCCCCCTCCGTCCCCTCGCGCGTGGGAAGCTCCCGCCCGGGTCTCCCCGGAGCCGGAGAGAAGTTCGCGCCGCGGGAGGAAAGGGGCCGACGGTGGGTGAGCGGAGCCGCCTGGGGAGCAGGAGACCCCGGCAGGCAGGGAAGGAGGGAAGGAGGACGGGGTTGCCTTCCCCCAACCAACCTCTTTCGCCTTTCCTTCCTCCCTACCTACTTTCCTCCTCTCCTGTATTTACTCTGCTCTTTCCTTCCTTCCTTTCCTTCCACTTCTGCCTTGTTCATTAAAAATTCATATGTTGCAATAATGATGATGATAAGGATGATAGCGTAATCTTTCCAAACATTCCATTGCAATATTATTATTGTTTGATGCACAGCACCTTGTTAAAAATGCATAATAACTAATAATAAAGAAAGCATCATACAATCATAGAATTGTAGAGTTGGAAGAGACCACAAGGGCTATCCAGTCCAACCCCCTGCACGCACCATCTTTCCAAACATTGCATTATATATATATATATATATATATATCTACACACACACACATATACACATTGTTTTATTATTGTTTGATGCACAACACCTTGTTAAAAACGCATAATAAATAATAAGGATAGCATAATCTTTCCAAACATTGCATTATATATATATATATATATATATCTACACACACACACATATACACATTGTTTTATTATTGTTTGATGCACAACACCTTGTTAAAAACGCATAATAAATAATAAGGATAGCATAATCTTTCCAAACATTGCATTATATATATATATATATACACACACACACACATACACAGATATATATATATATATACACACACAGTATTATTATTGTTTGATGCGCACCTTGTTAAAAATGCATAATAAATAATAATAATAAGGCTAGCATAATCTTTCCAAAGATTGCATTTTATATATACACACACACACACATATGCAGTACTATTATTGTTTAATGCACAACACATAATAATAATGTCTCTCTCTCTCTCTCTCTCTCTCTCTGGCTTTTCGCAAATGGAGATTCAGGAAGGACTCATCCTGACTTTCTGCAAGCACGCTGATGACTAAAAAGGCCAATTCGAGATAAACAAGTCCGGTTACAGAAAGCACAGCAGAAGGTTTCCTTGGGTGATGTTTTCGGGTTGTGATTCTTTCTGCGTTTTCGTTTCTCTTCAAGACTTGTTCGGCGTGAGTTCTCAAATAAGGCTGCAGCATTGTGGATAGTGCGTCTCCATGCCTCCTGATGTGAGGCCAGGGCGGACCGTTGTTGGTGATCAATTTGGCCAAGCCTGAGATGTTGTTTCAGGGAGTCCTTGTATTGCTTTTTTGGAGCACCCCTCTTACGCTGATCCGTGGCGAGTTCACCATAGAGTACTATACACACACACACACATGCAGTATTATTGTTTGATGCACAACACATAATAATATATAATAATAATAATGCATAATAATAATAAGGACTGTATCATATTTCCAAACATTGCATTGCATACAAACACACACACACACACACACATATGCAGTATTATTATTGTTTGATGCACAGTGCCCTTGTTAAAAATGCATAATAAAGAATAATTACAAAGATAGCATCATCTTTCCAAACATTGCATTATATATATATATATATATATACACACACACACACGCACGCACACACACACACATATATGCACAGTATTATTATTGTTTGATGCACAACACCTTGTTAAAAATGTATAATAAATAATAATAATAAGGATAGAATAATCTTTCCAAACATTGCATTATACACACACACACACACACACAGAGTATTATTATTGTTTGATGCACAACACATAATAATAAATAATAATAATAATGCATAATAATAATAAGGATAGTATCATATTTCCAAACATTGCATTATACACACACACACACATATATGCACTATTATTATTGTTTGATGCACAGCGCCCTTGTTAAAAATGCTTAAACAACAACAACAACATCTTTCCAAACATTGCATTATATATTTTGTTGATGGTAAACAGTGGGCATCACTTACAGTTCTCACAACCGCCACTCATCCAATTTCCAGACACATCCTATCCTCCCTTGTCTCCCTGTATAACACAAACTAGTTACAAGTAACTAGTTACTAGTTACAAGTACAGAAAAATGCAAACATCAAACGCACACACAGAAATAGAAACATGCTGTGTTACAATGATTTTGGCAGGAGAGGGTCACATCTAGAACCGATCCTCAGAAAAACGCAAGATGTACATGTAGCAAATAATTTAAATTTCCAGCATACTTATAATTGTGTTAGTATTAAAAAGAGCAACAAAGCATCTAACCTTAAAGGCTACATTTATGTGGCATATAAACTTTAATGGACTGCAACCTACTTCATCCTCTGCATGATAAACACAGTAAAAGTCTACATTAATTGAATGCTACAGTTCCGCAGATCCCTCAGTCTCAAAATATGAAAAGACGTTTTCCTTTCATTTCAAGTATGGTGTGTACTCGATTACTGTTGGCCTGTTAATTGTATACTTTTAAATCGTCACTTAATAATTTGATGCCTTGAGTTGTGCTATATTATTTGCACCACTTTAGTTAAGTGTGAGGCTTGCAGCATGTTTTTAATTGATTAATCTTACCGCTATTGGCCAGTGAAAGACATTTTGGATTTAATTTGTGAGTTTACCTGTATTTATAATCCACTAACTTTCAAACGTCTGCATGTGAGAAAATTCTAATTATCAAGAAATATGCATACCTTCTCTATTTCATACATGATGCACATGTATGGCACATATCCCTTGAGTATGTTTTTAGTTGAAATGCAGGATAAGCATCATCATCATCATCATCATTGGGATTGCCTCAAAGGGGATGTTTCCCTCATAGAAGGATATGCCTGTTTAAAGATGGCACACTTGCTATCTGAAGTTTTAATTATTATTTCTATTATTTTTATAGTTTTGCTGTTAAATATTTATTCATTTATTATTTCTTTCCTCAAGCTTATACATGATTCTCCTCCTTTTCACTTCATCCTAATAACAACCCTGTCAGGTAGGTCAGGCTGAAAGAAAGAGAGTGTCTGGCCCAGAGGTACTCAGTCATTATCATGGCTGAATGTGGACTTGAACCTAGATCTCTCCAGTCTCAGTTCAACACTAACCACTATGCCATACTGCCTCTCGTTGGGGTGTAATTCTTCGCTAATTTCATTCTTGAAGGAAGGAACAAGTAGTTTAAACAATTTTCTTCCTGCTGTACAGTTGTCAAAGACAATTTGCTATTTAGGGTTTACTTTGTGCAAAGTTTGCATGTGGCTTTCCCCCTCAGAAAACAGCATTTTCTGTGAAGGAAACAGCTTTTCCTGTAAGGGAATTTTAATTTCTGCACAGAAGATCTAATTTCCTGTGCAGAAAACGGTATACAGGTCACCCCCTATTTATGCAGGAGAAACATTCCAGAACTTACCGCAGATATGTGGAATCGTGTATAATAGCAAATCATCATAGAATAATATAGAATTGTGCTGGAGGATGTAGAAAATGCATAGAGATCCTCTCTAAGCTTCTGGTGTGACTCTATGGTCAACTTATCATAAAAACGCTGGAAGACCTCCCAATAGCTAGGGAGACCACCTCCAGCATGACTCTTTGGTCCTCCAGATGCCTAGAGAGACCTTTTCCCCCTGACCGTGGGTAAGTGAAACCATGAATACCAATCCCATGTAAACTGGGATGGGGGGACACATAGTTGGAGATGTCTTCAAGTCAAAATTTGTAAATTTTTTTGCTTAGAAAACAGCATGCAGAAAAAGCCATTTGTGAATTTTGCACAGAATAAACTTTGAATTGTGAATATTCTGTCAGTCCAGAATATTCCTTATCAGGGTTTCCCAACACCCCAAAAAAACATTTTTCAGTCATTTCCCAAATATTGTAATATTCTTTCTATCACTATGCTTGATATTGCAAACACCTGCTTTATCAATCAGTTGTGCTGTTAATGTTTAAAATGTTTTAATTTAAGTCATAATACACAATAATTATTTGTGTCATTTCCTTCCACCCCATTCAGGAAAAACATACCCTCGTGGAACAACACTGGATTCTTGTAACCTTATGATGAACTACAATATTTTACATTTTCTCAGAGAAAGAGAAAGGCGAACATGCAAATGCATACCAAGAGAGACCCATACACATCAAACAAAGTTTGAGACATGACTGCTCAGCACTTGGAAACATTAGCACTAATGTTTAAATGTAAATGTTCAGTCACTGAAGAAAATGTTAATTGATTAACCTTGAAGGGCTAAGAGAAGATCATAAAAATTAATGTTAAATTGCTATTAAAATCTCTCTCTCTCTCTCTCTCTCTCTCTCTGGCTTTTCTTCACAAACGAAGATTCAGGAAGGACTCATCCCACACTTTCTGCAAGTGCGCTAATGACTAAAAAGGCCAATCCTATTAAAATAATTAATTACTAAAATATGGTGGCCTCCTCCCAAATTGGTTTCCAAAAAGTAACTAATTAAAATAACGTGAAATGGTCATTGTTACTATAAAAAGTAAATGTTGTTGACATTTGATGACTAAAGTGATGGATTTTTAAAACCGCTATTGAAAAGTAGGGATAACAAACATAAAATTTAACATGCTGTTTCCAAGTTCTGTGACTGCTTGAGGCAAAATATATATATATATATAAAAAATAAAAGACTGACAGGGAGAGAGAAAGAGAGAGGAAGTCAGCACAGGCTTTGGCCTCGCACCTCCATATTGGAACAGGAAGTTTCTCCAGGAATGAAAATGGAGGATCGGGACTCAGAAGGCCCCAAACCATTGATGGAGTTGGAATACAAAGGCAAAGGCCCTCATGCCATTCCATTTGGGATCACCAGAGCCTTTTTGGGGTGGGCACCCTCACAAGTCAAGCAAGAGCCTGGCAAGGGGGTGCCCCGGTGTTGGGAAAATCGGTCAGAAGATTTACCCAAGGCAGGACAATCACCTCAGTCTGGACAGGGAAACCCACAGCAGCTGGAGGATGACACCAAGGCCTTTCTTGTATCCTGCAAAGGAGCTGGAGAAGCCAACAAGTGGCTTGATGAAGGAGGAGGTGCCCGACTTGTTCCGGCCACAGAAAAGGGTGCCACAAAGGAAGAGAACTCAGGAGAGGATGCCCTGAGCCGGGATATACTCCGCCAACGCTTCCGGGAATTCCGCTATCAGGAGGCTGAGGGGCCCCGCGAGGCCTGTGGACGCCTCTGGTACCTCTGCCATCGATGGTTGAAGCCGCAGAAGTTTTCCAAGGAGCAGATTCTGGAGCAGGTGATCCTGGAGCAGTTCTTGACTATCCTGCCATCTGAGATCCGGATCTGGGTTCGGGGGAATAATCCAGAGACCTGCGCCCAAGCTGTGGGCCTGGCGGAGGATTTCCTGCAGATGAAACAAGAGGCAGATGAGCAGGAGGAAAAGGTAAGAGCCAGTTGGCAACAAGTTGGTTGCTCATCTGCCCAGGTGATGGTGTCTACCTTTGCACATGGTGAGGGGTTTCTTTCGTCTCATAGGAGCATTTCAGAGGTGGAAAGGACTGTTGGAGAGGACTGCAAAGGCTGTCTAGCCCAACCCCCCTGCCATGCAGTAATACCCAACTAAAGTTGTCCTCTGTTTAAAGACCCCCAAAGAAGGGGAGTCCGCCACCTTCTGAGGAAGGTTATTCCACTGTCAGACAGCTCTTGAAGTAAAACAAGTTCTCCCTAATGTTTAGTTGGAATCTCTTTAAATTTGAATCCATTGATTCATGTTCTAGTCTGTGAAGCAGCAGAAAATAAGCTGTCTCCATTTTCTATGTAACATCCCTTCAAATATTTAAAGATAGAGCTCATATCACCACTCAGTCTTCTCTTCTTCATGTTAAAAATGCCCAGCTCTCTCAGTTGTTCCTCATAAGGCTTGGTTTCCAGACCTTTAACTGCCATTGATAGCCCTTTTCTGGATATGTTCTAGCTTGTCTATATCTTTCTTGAATTGAGGTTCCCAAAACTGGAGACAAGTCTCACCAAAACAGAATAGGGTGGCACTAATACTTACCTTGACCTAGACGCCTGTTGATGCAGCCCAGAATTGCATTGCCTGTTTTTGCTGCTGCACCACACTCTTGACTCATGTTCAGTTCTGGTCTATTAAGGTGCCTAGATCCTTTTCACATGTACTGCTTTCAAGCCAGGTGTCACCCATTCTATATTTCTACATTTCATTTTTTCTTCCTAGATATAGTATCTTAACATTTATTCCTCTAGACCAGTGCTTCTTAACCTGTTGTCCATGGACCTCCAGGGGGTCGTGATGTCCTCACCGGAGGTCCAAGAAGGCTAGAAGGCTGCTCAGCCCACTTGACAGGACCCAAGGCAAAGGCTTGCTGGCTTGGCCTGTGCACTGCTCTTCAATCTGTCCCAGCCACAGATTTGCAGGAAGAAGCAGGAGAAAAGACTTCCTTCTCCTCCAGTGCTGCTGAAGGAAGGTTTAATGGATGGTGTAATTGTATTATTATTACTATAACTATTATTATTATGTGTTGTTGTTGTTGTTAGGGTTTTAAATCTTGAGTTAAGTCTTGGGGGGTCCGTGGCATCAAAAGATATTTAAAAAGGGTCCCTGGTAAAGAAAAGGTTGAGAACCATTGCTCTACACATGTAAACCCAGGAAGTTTAAATCAGTTATCTGTAGAACTACCTCATTATTCCTTTCATCACAGGACTCTAGGATGATTAAATTTCCAGATAATATTGTGAACCTGGAAGTATCTTTTATTTGCTATTATATCAAGCACCTTTGCCCTCTTTTCCTCCCCACCCCCCAGCATTCACCTCTGGAGAGTGAGACAGACAACTCTCGCTTGGCCCTAGAGCAGTTTGCTTTAGCCGATCCTCTGCCAAGCCCTCTGGATGTTGACTTTCCCTCCCCGGAGCCCCGGAGGAGGAGGGATGCCTGGTCCCGCAAGGAGACCATCGCCTTCATTGATATTTGGAAAGCGGAGGATGTCCAGATCGCTTTGGGACAGCAGTACCGCAACATGAAGCTCTTTGCTTGGATTGCAGACCGGTTGCAGGAGCGGGGCTTCGAGCGGGACGCAGAACAGTGCCGCAGCCGGGCCAAAGACCTCAAGCGGGGCTACAAGGAGATCAAGTGCGGGAACCTCCACTCAGGCCGGGCCCCTAAGACAGCCCCGTACTTCAAGCTCCTGGAGCAGTTCCTCTGTCTCCGCAAGGGCATTGTCTGTGGCAAGGTGTGTGGAGCCGGAGTGGTGGAACGCCTGGACAAGAGGCGGAAGCGGCTGCCCCTCAACCCCATGGCAGCCACCCAGATTGCGCAGGAAGCTTTCATGGCAGGGCTGGAGGGGTCCAAGGTGGAAGCACCTGAGCAGCCGTACATCACCCTGTCGCCCCAGGCTGTCCCACCCAAAGAGGTTCCTCCCAAGGGGGTCCGTGGTGCTCCCAGCGACCAAAGGCAGCGAGCCTGGCAGCCATCCAAGGATGTGCAGACTGTGGAGAGCAAAGACCCTCTTCAGAGCACTGATGTTCCTTTGCCTCCCAAGGTGGTTCTGGCTGAGCCTCCAGTGGCTGGTGAGTAACCATGGCTACATTTATTCCATAGAATCATAGGCTGAGATCTGGAATCTAACAGGTGGAACACTCTGCCCCTGCAGTTCTGTTCCTTCCTCCTGCCTCAATAGTTGTCAAGCCCTCCTTGGGGAAGAGGCTGCTGCTATGGTTGTTTGCTGACCAGCCAGGGATGCAGAGGGGAAGAAACTCAGCTGTTGAAGAAGCTGGTGGTGTCAGCTGCAAGGGGAAAAGAAAGCTGCTCCCCCAGATCGAGCATAACCTCATTTCTGTTCCCCATGCCTTCTTTGACCAGGCACTTCTTCTCTGGGTCACTTCCCTGCCTTTCCCCTCCTTGGCTAGTAAACAGCAACAGCTTGACAGCTGCCAGAGGGGGAAGGTTTTAGATGGGGCACAAGGGACCAGAGAATAGCTCTTTGCACCCTGCCTGAAAGAAAACTTGTTTGTGTGTCACCCAGAGTGACAGTCCCATGTGTCACCAGTGGGTGTCTGACCATTGAGTTGGAAGGGATCCGAGAAGTGATCTAGTCCAACACCCTGTCAAGTGCAAGAATCCACCACTAAAGCACTCTGAGAGATGCCCTTCTAATCCGTGTTTAAAAACCTCCAATGAAGCAGCGTCTGCCACCTTTCAAGGCAATCTGTTCCACTGTTGAACAGCCTTATCATCACAAGTTGGTTCTTAATGTTTTGATGATATTTTAGATTTGGAAGAGACCACCAAGCGTCAGTTAGTCTAATCCCCTGCTAGTGAATGAATCCATAGATAAAAGATCCCTGAGAGGTGGCCATCCAGCTTCCACTTGAAAAATTTGAAATAACGAAAAGTTCACCACCTTCATTAGCAGAATCTTCATTACAGATCACCCCCTGTATCCATGAGGGATAAGTTCCTGGACTGACCGTGTATAAGTGAAAATGTGGATAATAGCAAACTCTTAAAATGAGGTACTTCCAGTACAAATATAGCATAGAGTTGTGTTGGAAGATCTAGAAGATGCCTGGAGAGGATGCCTCTTTAGGCATGTTCCAGCACAACTCTATGGTACGTGTCCCTATTTTGTGTTCCATGGATAACTGAAACCACAGATATTGGTTCCATGGATATGGCAGGGCAGGGGTGTAACCTATACTTCATTACTTAAAAAAAAATCTGAATGAAGCAGCACAGAGCAATGGATTCAAACAACAGGAAAAGAGATTCCACCTAAACATTAGGAAGAACTTCCTGATGGTGAGAGCTGTTCAGCAGTGGATTAGGCTGCCTGGGAGTGTGGTGGAGTCTCCTTCTTTGGAGATTTCTAAACAAAGGCTGGATGACCATCTGTCGGGAATGTTTTGATTGTACTCTTGCATGGTGGGTGAGGGGGATTGGACCGGATGGCCCTTGTGGTCTCTTCCAACTCTATGATTCTAAGTAAGTACTTGGGTGATGCAATTTTATTCCTCTGGTCTTTTATTGGCCTGCACCTCTGTAAGTGTAAAAGTAATTAAATGTTGTATTTATTTCAAAGTCTGGGTGACATTAAGGCAGGATTTTTGGGCAGGCCTCCAGTCAGCTGCATGAGCAGAAAGGCCCTACTGAAAGTAGCAGGGCTGGCTTCCTTGATTCATTTCAAAAGATCTGTAAGTCTACCCTCAGATTTACCATCTTAAAAAGTCATGACACAAGAGGAGACAAGAATGGGTAGGGAAAAGGAAAACAGCAGAACTCAGGCACAAGGTCTTATTTCTGAGGTGCAGGAGGGGGAGCAAAATGAGGGCATTGTCCCACAAATAAGAATTAATCACCTCCATTAAGTTGTCCTTCGGTCCCCAAATTTCTAGCATAGTGGTAACTTTAAAACTTCAGCCCAGCATTTAGAAATACAAGGAAAGTGCCACAGCAAATAGAAGAGTTCTAAGTGTGAATGCTTTTTAACATCTCACTGTCTACATTGCTAGAGAGCCAGCATGGTGTAGTGGTTTGAGTGTTGGACTATGACTCTGGAGACCAGAGGGTTCCAATCCATGGAAACCCACTGGGTGACCTTGAGCAAATGACACTCTCTCAGCCTCAGAGGAAGGCAATGGCAACCCCCCCTCTGAACAAATCTTGCCAAGAAAACTCTGTGATAGGTTCGCCTTAGGGTTGCCATAAATTGGAAACACCTTGAAGGCACACAACACGCGCACACCTGCAATGCTAAAATTTGAAGGACTGAAGAAAATCTAATTGGGAAGGTGGGATTCTTATGGGGAGGTAGTGCTCTCATTTTGCCCTTCCTGCTCTAGTTTATCTGCTGGTGTGATGAAATGACTGTGGGCTAAGAGCCAGGGGAGGAGACAAATCCCAATACTTCCTGGTGTAAAAAAATGGCTTCTTTTGGGCCTAAATGGCCCAAGAAGGCCTCAAAATGGTAAAAATACCCCTATGTGCCCAGAGGGCATTTGGGGTAATATACTTGTACATGAGAGCCAGCGTGGTGTAGTGGTTTGAACGTTGGACTATGACTCTGGAGAACAGGGTTCGAATCCCTGCTCAGGTATAAAAACCCACTGTGTGACCTTGGGCAAGTCATATTCTCACAGCCTCCGAGGAAGGCAATGGCAAACCTCTTCTGTGTAAATCTTGCCAAGAAAACCCTGTTTGTCTTAGGGTTGCCATAACTCAAAAATGACTTGAAGGTACACAACACATACACACACATATATTGATGAGAGCAGGTGTGGTGGAGGGTGTGGCCCTCCAAAATCTCCTTTGGGGCTAATACCAAGCTGCTCTATATTATATACTTTCCCCTATAGCCTCCCAATTCCATGAGCTGTGATTGGCTGGCTCTACCCAGTCTTGAGAAACAAAAGCTGGGGAACATCCAGTGGAATCCACAGGAGAGAAAGCGAGACACGCCTCCAAGTGCTCAGTGGATGGTTGTTCTTATTTTGGAAAAAGCCCAATGTGTTTCAGCTTATACAGTTGGTCCATTGTATCCATGGATTCAACAAGCCACAGATTGAAAATCCCCACCACCACACAAATTAAAAAATACAACCCACAAACCTTGCTGTTCACCATTTTATATAAGGAACGCCATTTTATTGTGCCACTGTATATAATGGGACTTGAGCATCCACAGCTTTTGGTATCCACGGGGGTCCTGAAACAAAAGCCCAATGGATACCAAGGGCCCACTGTATATATTTCAATGGCCGCCTTCAGGGGCTGCACACAAACATAAAAACAACTATAAATACTGTATAAAATTTAAAAAGGACATAATTATATAATAACTAGCTGGACCCAGTGTACCATACACTGTTAAAAAACTCCCCCCAAAATGCCCAGTAGACCTCATGCCTGGTTGCCCGGGTTTTGTCGCAGCGGCGGCAGCAGCGTCCTGCTGTTGCCACTGCCAGTTGGCTGCCTGGGTTCTGTTGCAGCTGCAGCAGTGGCTTCCCGCTGCCACCATGGTCACCAATTGACCACCTGGGTCCTGTTGCAGTGGGAACAGAAATGATATTACTATGGAAATTTAAATCATAAGTGGGAATTGTGCAGCCCTGAGGCATTGGTGAACTGGAAAGGCCTGTAACCTTAGTAACTATAGCCAACACCATAGCACATTGTTCAGTTGCTCCCAGTATGCAGAGTGGCCATGAGTGGCAGGAATGGATTGTGAGGTGGAGAGGGAATTTGCATGTGGGTGGTGATTTGCATGTGGGTGGTGATTGGCTGAGGGAGTGACAGGAGCGGCCAGTCAGCACACTGAAAGAGGCAACATACCTAAACCCATTGTACATATCCAAGAGGCAACATACGTACATACCTAAGGCTGTTGTGCATACCCAAGAGTTAGATAGATAGATAGATAGATAGACAGATAGATAGACAGACAGATAGATACATTATACATTATAATACATATCATTCTAATCTGTATACACTACCCATGCTTGCCCAGCTTTTTGTTTCACAGATGGTTTTGAATTTCTGCAAAATGGGATGTGCTACTAAGTCCACCGTGTGTGGGTAATGCCAGTTTGGCTGTGTGTGTCACGGCCCTCAGCGCGTGTATAACAGAAACAATGGGACAAGCTGACAATTCTACTCTCCCATTCATACCCTTTGTTTCCCACAGAGGCAGTGGAAGAGCACTGGCGGCCGGCCACAAGCACCCCAGACCGCGTGCGCCACAGGCGGGAACGCAACTGGAGACAGCGCTTGGAGTCCACCTGCCACCTGGTGGCCCCCTCCCCTTCCTCTTCTTCCAAGGCAAATTATGAACTTGTGGACATGCTCCGGCAGCTGCACCAACAGGACCTGCAGGCCTTTGAGACCACAAGACAGGAGGAGCGGGCAGAGGACAGGCTGGAGCGGCGTCAGGAGAGGCAAGAGCGGAAGCAGGACCGGGACACCACTCATCGTATGATCGCCGCCATTGAGCGGTCCCATCAGACCCTGGCGGACCTTATGGGGAGGCAAACCTCTGCCATGGAGGCCATTGCGACTGCTTTTTCAGTCCAGAGATATCCCTCTCCTGGCCCTTTTTCAGGCTGCCCTATGTACCCAGGCTTCAGCCCACCGTGGTCAGCTCAACAGTCTGCTCCTAACTCCGGCAAGGGGCAGGCCAACACATCAAGGAGCAGCACAACACTCCTGCAGTCTTCTGTCCCAGATGAGCCTGGGACCCATGTTCCTCCTGGGCTAGAAAGTGATAATACAGAGCCTGACCCTACACTTGGTCCTACCACCATTTCTCTTGGTGACCCGAATCCTCCACTGATCCCAAGTGCCAAAGATGTCTCAGGCCCTTTGCCTACAAGCCCTCATCCCCTCAGAGCCGGTCCCAAACGGGTCACAAAGAGAAAAAATTCTGACTGAGAAATCTTTGATCCACATGCTTTTAAAGATGGCCAACTCCTGACCCTCTTTTCCAAGTGGTCTTGCTCGGTTGTGAATTAAATATTAAAATTTGTTGATGTTTCTTTCTGCTTCATGTTCACATTAGTTGCTTTCCTTGCCAAAGGTAGGGGTGGGTTCTCTTTAGGTCAGTGGTTCCCAAACTTTGGTCCTTTAGGTGTTTTGGACCAGCTCCCAGAAGCCCCTGGTTACCTTGCCAAATAAGCAGGAATTCTGGGAGTTGAAGTTCAAAACACCTGGAGGACCAAGATTTGAGAAACATTGCTACAGGTATTTTGGACTACAACTCCCATAGATCCTTACTACTGGTCACCCTGGCTGGGGCTTAGGAGCTGTAAGCCAAAATATTGGAAGTACCAAAGTTTCACACTCCAGCCTAGAGGGAAATTTCTAAGATGGTAATGTTCACATGACACCTCCTGTTACAAGCTGACAGCCCAGTCTCTCAGAATTAGGGCATCCCCCACATCCACTGCCAGATGAAATTTATCTCTTTTTTCCAACTCCATTTGCCAGAAACTTTTCAGTTACTACCAGGAACAAATCTTGGTATCCAATTAATGAGAGACTCTCGGATTTTACTATTTTGAAAGAATCCTAGAATTGCAGAGTTGGAAGAGACCACAAGGTCATCTAGTCCAACCCCCTGCCATGTAGGAATACACAATCAAAACATTCCCAACAGATAGCCACCCAGCCTCTGTTTAAAAATCTCCAAAGAAGGAGACTCCACCACACTCCCAAGCAGTGCATTCCACTGTCGAACAGCTCTTATCTTCAGGAACTCCTTGCTAATGTTTAGGTGGAATCTCTTCCTGTAATTAGAATCCATTGCTCCGTGTCCTAGTCTCTGGAGCAGCAGAAAACAAGATTGCCCCATCCTCAGTATGACATCCCTTCAAATATCTAAACATGGCTATCATATCACCTCTTCACCTTCTCCTCTCCAGGCTAAACATACTCAGCTCCCTAAGCTGCTCCTGATAGGGCATGGCTTCCAGACCTCCCATTTTGGTTGCCCTCCTTTGGACACATTCCAGCTTGTCCATATCCTTCTTGAATTGTGGTGCCCAGAACTGGACACAGTATTCCAGATGAGCTCTGACCAAAGCAGAATAGAGTGGTACTATTACATCCCTTGATCTAGACTACTACTATTGATGCAGCCCAGAATCACATGGGCTTTTTTAGCTGCTGCATCACACTGTTCACTCATGTTCAGCTTGTGGTCTACTAAGACCCCTAGATCCCTTTCACACGTGTTGTTGTCAAGCCAAGTGTCCCTCATCCTATATATCAGAATTTCTTTTGTTCTGCCTAAATTTAGTACCTTACATTTCTCCCTGTTCAAATTCACTTTGGTAGTTTTGGCCCAGCTCTTTAATCTGTTAAAGTCATTTTGAATTCTGATCCTGTCCTCTGGGGTCAATAGTGGCTGGAGCAGCATCCTGTATTGGGTTGTGGGCAAAGCATTTTGTTATGTCCGTCATACGGCTCTGCAGATACACAGACCCACATGGCCAGATTCATCATTCTTTCCCAACCTCACACAGATTAACATATTAGAGAGCAGTTTGGCAAAGCTACCCAGGGAATTCAAACATAGCAAATACAGTATAAGCAAGTACGTATGAATGCTTTTCAGTGTCTCACTCTGCAGGGACATATTATGTGGGAGATAATTCTTATTTGGGGGGGGTCATGCCTCTGTTCCCACCCCCTTTAGCTACACCCCAATCAAGGATAGGAAATTGCTACCTTGCTACTATTGAATATTTACCAGAGCCTGGAAGCATATTTTTTGATTCTGCAATGCATAATTTCAGTCCACAAAAGTCAATTTTCCAGTCCCCAGTTTTTACAGCTGGAGAAGGAGTCAGCTATTTTTTTATTTACTTATTTGCCTCTTTAGGGCCTATCCACATTGATTTAGCAGTGTGTGTGAACTGCTCAGTGGGGCACCATTTGATGTGCTGCAGCAAAAATGTCTTGGGACAGCCCTGCAATGAGATTATTTTTACCTGATTATCAATCATAAAGCAGTTTAGCACCTAGTGTTGCCAGAGTGAAAACTGGGGGGGGGGGAGGTGAGGTTGTACAGTAATGGTTGTACAGTTGTCCCTTCACATTCGCGGAGGTTAGGTTCTGCAGATCCCCGCAAATGTGAAAATTCTGCGAATAAAGACTGCCCTCCCCCTCCCTCCCGAAAGTGGCAACAGGACCTCTGGAGGCCCCGTCGTCACTTCCCCTCGCCTCCCGCTGCATTCCTGAAGTGATGATGGGGCCTCCGGAGGCTCCATCGTCACTTCCCCTTGCCTCATGCCTCCTTCCCGTAGCGACCACGGGGCTTCCGGTTCCCCGCGCCTCCCCCCACCCTCCCGAAAGTGGCAACAGGGCTTCAGAGGCCCCGTTGCCGTGAGTGTGGAGGCCGCGAATGTTGAGGGAGGACTGTATACAAGAGGGAATTTCAGCAGGTTGTTTGTCATGCATTGCCATGATTAATAGGGTTGTTAGACTGAATGAAAACAGGAGATGGCTCCTGTCTAAGAGTTGGGTAGAAGAGGGAATTTCAGCGGCTGTTTCTCCTTATCTGGTTGGGTGACAAGCAATGCTTCTTGAAATGCCCTCTTTTACACAACCACTAAAGGTACAGGAGCCCGCTCCAGTTTTCAATTTGGCAAAAAAAAAAAAAAAAACCCTCTGAAAAACTTCTTGCCAAGAAAACCCTGCAATATGATTGCATCCCCTCCAACTGGACAGAGTTGGCAGGGGCTGCCCTGGTTTAATCTGTTCTACTTTTTCAGTTGCTTTTAAAATGCCTTGGCTTATCTCTCCTCCTATTTCCCCTCCCTTTGTTTGTCTGCAGCCTACCTCAGCTTCCTATGGAATCCTGGGGTTTGTAGTTGACACATTATAGTGCGCAGGACACTCTGTACATGCTCAGAAAGATCCAGGCAGCAAAAAATTGTAGCAGAGTTGCAGAAAAAAAACATTTGCCCCAGCATTAGCCTTAAGACGTCCAATGAAGCCTACAGACACTCAAGTGGTGTCTAAACTACTAAACTTTACTGAAACATTTAAAATATATACAGAAACAATAGCAAATCCTCTCTGTGGCAATAATCAGGATTTAGCATCTTTAGCCACTGCATAGTCCAACAGACAGCTTAGACCTGGTTACAGAGCTTCAAAACTCATACTGTAAACGTCCTGCCTCAGTGAGACTAAGGCCCCGTCTACACGATGGAAAAAATCCATACGGCGTTTGAATGTTCAATCATTCGAATCTGATCCATCGTGTACACATGATCAAACATTCCAATGGCTGTACAGATGTTTGGAAATCGGCAAATTTACCAAATGCAAGACTTTACGGGGGAATTTGCTGCCCCCCTTCCAAATGCTACGTTTACATTCGAATGATTGTTTGTACAAACGATCGATCTTTTGAACACAGTATGGATTTTTATCATTGTGTAGACGGGGCCATACATACAGTTCCCATGCAGATTAGGAGCCTTCAAGGCTACCTTCCCATAACATAGGCCAGCGGCAGCCTTGTTTTCACCAAGATGCCTCCTGTAGGCAGACATGTTGGTTTGCTTGCTCTGTATCTCTTTACAGCATGAATTTATCAGACTTCATATCCCATCATACTCTTGGCAGTAGTTTGGCGAGGCACCCACACTCCGGGGCAGAGAAGGCTAAAGACCTTGTGAAATGACAAACCCCGTGTCCATAGGATGGAGCCATGGCAAATAATCCACTTTCAAACTGGATTATTTGTGTAGTTTGGCTCTCTGCTACATGGTGTTTGCCTTTAGGTGCACTAGAATTTGCAAAGGACTTGAAGGTGAAGAGCCACAGCTCCTCCTCTGGGCAGGACCAGTCTTGTACTCCTGGGGGGCATCCACACTAGAGGTTGAAATTGGATTATTTACATGGCTCCTTCCCATGGAATCCCGGGGTTTGTAGTTTGGTAAGGCACTAGCACTTTTTGGCAGAGAAGGCTAAAGACCTTGTAAAACTACACATCCCAGGATTCCATAGGAAGGTGCCATGCAGATAATCCAGTTTCAACCTGGATTATTCATGTAGTGTGGATCCCTACTATACAGTGTCCACCTTTAGGCGCACTATAATTTGCAAAGGACTTGAAGGTGCAGAGCCACATCTCCTCCTCTGGGCAGGGTCAGTCTATATTCCTGGGGGGCCATCCACACTAGAGGTTGAAATTGGATTATTTGCCATGGCTCATTCCTAGGGAATCCTGGGGTTTGTAGTTTGGTAAGGCGCCAGCACTTTTTGGCAGAGAAGGCTAAAGACCTTGTAAAACTACACATCCCAGGATTCCATGCAAATAATCCAGTTTCAACCTGGATTATTCGTGTCGTGTGGATCCCCCCCCCCTGGATTTTGGGGGACTGCATTTCTTTTTCTCCTTGTCCCTGAAGAGGAAGAGATCCCAAAGTAATGCCAGATCCCCACGAAGGGTTAAGGCGATCGAGTTTACGCCTGCTAGAAAGACGAGGGAGGAACTGGAGAGAGAAATGCAGAGAGGGGGGGGACATTGCAGGGGGTTTACAAGTCCCTTCCTGTTCCTGGAGGGGAGGAGAAAGAGGTTAGTTGGAAGGAGGGGAGGGGGGAGAAAAGGTTTTTTTCCTCCCCTTTGGAGTCAGTGTCCTGCTCCAAGGGCTTTTTGCAAGGCGCTCGTCCTGCAAGGAGGCGGATCCTTTTTTGTTGTTGTTGCTGCAAAGGTGAGTTATTAATCTGGGATAACGGGGTGGAGGAAGGGAGGGATGCAGCTGCAATAAAATGTATTGATGAATCATAATCGAATCACAGCAATCAGCTTGGGAAAGAAAGGAGAGGGGAAGGAAACAAAGAAACTAGAGCCCCTGATCTCTAAACCATGGCTATAGTTGTGATTTGTGACCATCCCTAAAAAGGAAGATTTCAAAAGGATTATGATGCTGTGTGCATTTGAAAAGTTGCGGTCCCTTGAACGACTGTCCCAATGCAGTCCTGAGTGGAGGTCTACTCAGAAGTAAGATCCTCCACTCCGGAACATAGTAGGAGATGCTCCCAGGGAATGGTGTGTAGAGAATTGTAGCCTTAGGGGATGTATTGTTTTCCATATGTAGGGGACTGATAGGATCAGTGATGAAAGTGACTTCCAGAGGTGTTTGACTACAGCTCCCATCGTTCCTAGTTAGGCTAGCCACCCAGATGATGAGAAAGGGTGGTTTAAGAACTGGAAGACTTGGGTTCAGATTCCCCTTCAGCCATGAAACTCACTGAATGAGCCTTAAACCTACCTTCCAGGGATGTTGGGAAGATCAAATCAGAAGTTAGATGATAACAATCACAACAGATCAGAAGTTAGGGAGTCAACCATATATGCTGCCTAGCACTCCTTATAGGAAAAAGTGAGGCAGGAACGTAATAAATTATCTGTGTAATATGGGCCAAAGACTGGAAGACCCAAGTTCAAATGACTACTCCTTCAGCCCAGAAATTCACTGGATGATCTCAGTCTAATCTACTTTGCAGAGATGTGGAGATAAAATCAAGAGCTGGGGAATAAATCCTGTCTAGCACATCTTGGAGAAAAGAGGTGAGACATGAATGAAATAAATCAATAAATGCAGGAGGACTGAATTCAGTTTCAGATAAATTCTTAGTTTAAAGCTTTTCATAGAATCATAGAATTAAAGAGTTGGAAGAGACCATGAGGGTCATCCAGTCCAACCTCCTGCCATGCAGGAATACACAATCAAATCATCCCCGACAGATGGCCATCCAGCCTCTGTTTAAAGACCTCCAAGGAAGGAGACCCCACCACGCTCTGAGGGAGTGCGATCCACTGCCGAACAGCTCTTACTGTTAAAAAGTTCCTCCTAATGTTGAGGTGGAATCTCTGTTCCTGGAGCTTGCATCCATTGCTCCGTGTTCCAGTCTCTGGAGCAGCAGAAAACAAGCCTGCTCCATCCTCAATGTGACACCTCTTCAAATACTTAAACAGGGCTATCATATCGCCTCTTAACCGTCTTTTTTCCAGGCTAAACATACCCAGCTCCCTGAGTGTCTCCTCATAAGGCATGGTTTCCAGACCTTTCACCATTTTTGTCGCCCTCCTCTGGACACGCTCCAATTTGTCAATATCCTTTTTGAATTGTGGTGCCCAGAACTGGACACAGTATTCTAGGTGAGGTCTGACCAAGGCAGAATAGAGCGGCACTATTACTTCGCTTGATCTGGACACTATACTTCTATACTTTTACATGTTAGTAACTAGTAACTAGTAATTAGTAGCTAGAAACATGGTCTGTGATCTAGGATATTGGCTGGTCCAGACATCGCTTTTGCTAGAAACATGTTTGGTGGTTCTTTATTAAGTTACTCTCAGCTTCCAACCTCACCTCTGTAATATAGAATAAATGACATAGGTCTATTCTGTAGGGCTGTTGTGAGATGTGTTGTGTGCTTGACATAATCTGTTTAAATGCAGGGTTAATTCATAAAACCTTCCATCAACCTCTGTACAAGAAAGTGCAAAATTCATCATGCAAGCTTTTAAAGCTTCACAATTCAGGAAGGATATTGAGAAGCTGGAACGTGTCCAGAGGAGGGCGACCAGGATGGTGGGAGGTCTGGAAGCCATGCCCTATGAGGAGCGGCTTAGGGAGCTGGGCATGTTTACTTTGGAGAAGAGAAGGTTGAGAGGGGACGTGACAGCCATGTTTAAATATTTGAAGAGCTGTCAGACTGAAGATGGAGCAAGCTTGTTTTCTGCAGCTCCAGAGACTAGGACACAGAGCAATGGGTTCAAGCTACAGGAAAAGAGATTCCACCTAAACATTAGGAAGGATTTCCTGACATTAGGAAGAACTTCCTGACAGTAAGAGCTGTTCGGAAGTGGAATACACTGCCTTGTAGTGTGGTGGAGTCTCCATCTTTGTGGAGGTTTTTAAATAGAGGCTGGATGGCCGTCTTTCAGGAATGTCTTGATTGTGTATTCCTGCATGGCAGGAGGTTGGACTGGATGGCCCTTGTGGTCTCTTCCAACTCCATGATTCTATGGCTTCTTTCATCAGGGGAAGATGGTAAAAATCATACAGGAGAAGAAAGGTTATGATGTTAGTCACACAGGCCTACATTTTGTCTCAGATATTACTTCTCTTGTCAGTTAAGATGGTCTAGAGAGGGATATGAATGCAGGCAGGCACCACTCCCCTTCTTGGCCATGTGAGGACCAGGGACAAAGGGCAGTAAAAGACAGGCAATAAAATTTCATATCTATTAGCAGCAGATGTATTTTGTGCTTTTTAGTTGGCCCAATAAAATTATCACTGTTTTGTTGATGCTGGATTTTGCTGCATGGCTAACACGGCTACTCCTTAATATGTTTCCTGAATTTGAAGATAACTGAATTTAGCAGCACAGGGGAGCCTTTAAGATGAAGGAGCTAATGGATTGGGGCTTAACTCTTTGAGGTTTCTATGGCAAGTTTTACCTGTATAGCACCTAAAAGCTTTTCCAGATATAAAAGTACAGAGACTTCTTCAGAACTTCAGTGTTCTCTGCCTAAGAAGGGACAGTTAGCTCCATATAGCTAGAAAGCCTGGATCTCAATGGAAATTGCTTTGCTGCTGCTAATGGATTTGAAATTTTGTTACTTGTCTTTTACTGCCCTTTGTCCTGGTCCCCACATGGCCAAGAAGGGGAGTGGCTGCTGCCTGCATTGAGATCCCTAGACCAGTGGTTCTTAACCTGTGGTTCACGGACCCCCAGGGGGCTGCGATGTCCTCATAGGGGGTCCTTAGAATCATAGAGTCATAGAGTTGGAAGTGACCACAAGGGCCATCCAGTCCATCCCCCTGCCATGCAGGAAGGTCCGCGAAGGCTTGAAGGCTGCTTAGCTCAGCTGACAAGGAGCCAAGGCAAAGCCTGGCTGGCTTGGCATGCGCATTGCCATTCAATCCACTCCAGCCACAAATTTGCAGGAAGTCTGACTAAAGAGTAAACCTAATACAGTCAGATCACTGTATCCACGGGGGTCGGTTCCTGGACGTACTGTGGATACTGGAAATGATAGATAATAGCAAACCCTTGTAAAATAGAGGACTTCTGGTACAAACATACCATAGAATTGCATTGGAGGACCAGGAAAATGCCTAGAGAGGACACCAGCAAAACTCTGTGGTACGTGTCCCTATATTTTTCAGCCCTGGATAACTGAAACTGTGGATATTGGTTCTGCAGATACTGAAGTCCGAATGTATTACTTGAGTGAACATCTATCTGAGCAATGGGAGTTCTTGCTTCCTTTTTATCCCCAGAAGCCCTCTGGACAGATGCACCCATCCCCCAAATTTGTTCTGGAAAGTTTCTCAAAAGGAGATAGAAAGAAAGATCTAGCACTAAGTTGGGTCTAATCATTATCACTTATGACTTTGTCAGCTGGCTCAGAGATATCAGTTTATATTAAAGGTTTAGGATATAAACCCATAAAGAAATAAAATAATTAAACACTTTTGAAGGTTGAAAGACCTCACTACAAACTGTTTTGGGGAACTCTGCTCCCCAAATTAAAAAAGCAAACAAAACTCCAACCCCACAAAACCCATGAGGTGTCCAGAAGGGAGGTGTCATCCATTCTGACTGCCCAAGTTGGGTGTCTCGACAAGTTGTGAAGGAGCCAAAAACCA
The DNA here is from genome assembly GCA_030847615.1 of Gambelia wislizenii. Lineage (NCBI taxonomy): Eukaryota > Metazoa > Chordata > Lepidosauria > Squamata > Crotaphytidae > Gambelia > Gambelia wislizenii. The sequence goes on from JAUMIR010000002.1 coordinate 27,600,097, forward strand.
GGGAGTGTGGGTCTCTATGCTCTGATAGGAATGATGATGTTGGCAGTTTTATTTGCCTTTTCCACCACCGCCGCACACCTACTCAACATTTTGTTTGAGCTCACTGCCATAGCCTCCTTTCTTCGTCAGATATTGCTAGCTTGGATCTTCAGTTGGAACTTTGGCTCCTCTATGCATCAGTTTTCACGTGCTTACACTCAACGTCATTTGCTATACAGCTGTCCTTCCGTATCCATGGATTTGGTATCCACAGATTTAAGTATTCATGGCTTTGAAAATATTCTTTAAAAAAGAATAATCCCAAAAGCAAACCTTGATTTTTGTCATCTTATATAAGTCCCACTGCATATAACGGGACTTGAGTATTCATGGATTTTGGTATCCATGGGGGTCCTGGAACCAAACCCCAGCAAATATGAAGGGACAACTGTACTTATGCCCAGTTTGGAGAGCTACTTCTGGGGCTTATTGCTATTTTTGTTTGAATCACCCTTAATAATTTATTGTCTTCCACAAACTGGGCCACAAACTTGCTGCTTGTCCCTCACTCTGATAATCTGTGCTGAACTTTAAAACGGTCTCAACACACAATCTCTAGGGATCAATGCAAGAAGTTCGTCAGTTGTGAGAACTGACCATTTTATTCCTGCTCTCCACGTCTCTCTTAAACCATTTGAAATTCTTCTTTCACCTCAGCTTCCAACCTGTAAGAAGCCAGTCCTCAAATTCTCAACTGCTAAGCAATTTGTCACATAAGATCCCTTCCCAGGGACTAAAAGTGAAGAGTATTACATGGTGTTGTAACATTTGTGAGGTGTTAATGATTTATGCTTGCTGGTTTTTTTTTTTTTTACTTTAATATCATTAGCAGCCTAATCTATACAATGTTGATATGAGGTATCTTCTAATGTTTGGAACTTTCACGCACACACACACACACACACACATAAGATAAAAAATAAGAATACTTTCTAGCTAGCACTCAAAAAAAAAAAGAAAAGAAAGAAAGAAAGAAAGAAAAGAAAATGAAAACCAATTGTCCAGTCTAAAAATTCCATAGTGAACTGTTTCCTTTCTTCCTTCCTTCCAATTTTTATATCCCATCCTATATCTAAGGATCTCAGGATGCTGTACAATACTGTAAAATCTGTTTAACGTGCAAGAAAACGTGCAAGAAAAAGCAATAACAGCACAGTTGTCCCTTCATATTCGCTGGGGTTTGGTTCCAGGACGCCCCGTGGATACCAACATCCGTGAATACTCAGGTCCCATTATATGCAATGGCATAACAAAATCACAGTTTGCTTTTTGGATTATTATTTTTTTAAAGAATATTTTCAAGCTGTGAATACTTAAATCCATGGGTACCAAATCTGTGGATATGGAGGGACAACTGTAATTGTAAAATGCTACAAATATATTTATCACTTAAAACCAGACAATTTCAGACCTATTAAAACAATACGTGTGCATACACACACACACACACACAATATCTTGGGTATGCTTCCTTTCCCGGTGTGCTGATTGGCCACTTTCCCAACCAATTCCCTTCTTTCCCTCACTCCATCAGCCAGTCACCACCCACATGCAAATTCCCTCTCCACTTCATAATCCACTCCTGCCACTCAATCTGCATCTACACCCCCAGCCTCCCAAGGGCCCCTCCCTCCTCTCACTCCCTCAGCCACTCACCACCCACATTGCAAAACAATGCAATATTTTAGAAATTTAGAAAGATGATAAATCATAAAAGTAGTCCTCACTGGGAAATACAGTCAGATGTAGGTGGTATGCTACTGCAAAGTGTTTGGGAGGCTAAAATAATAATGTGTAGCTGAATCGTGTGAACCTTTCAAATCTACTAAAACTCTATGGCGTATGTTACACTGGGTCAGCTGGTTTAAAATAATGCCAATAGTGCATATTCAGTCAGTAAAATCAATTAGGTCTTGAAGACTTTAATGAAAAGCCATGGTTTGACTTGACACCAGAATGATGTCCACAATGGCGGCAATCAGGCCTCTGAGCGGAAGGCGTTCCACAACCACTTAATGCATGATTATTAAATGTACTGGGACAAATCCAATTAACGGCTGCTGCCACACTGCAGAAATAATTTCTTTGACACCGCTTTAACTGCCATGGCTCAATGCTGTGGAATTCTGGATTTTGTAGTTTTGTGAGTTATTTAGCCTTCCCTGTCAGAGAGCTCTGATGCCACAATAAACTACAAATCCCAGGATTCCATAGGATGGAGCCATGATAGTTAACGTGGTATCAAACTGCATTATTTCTGGAGTATGGCAGCAGCCTTAGTCCTAGGTAAAAGAGATCCATTGAAATACATGGGATATGTTAGCCACTATTTGCGCAAGTCCCGTTGATTTCTATGGGCCTTCCCTAGTTGGGATTGAAAGTGGATTTAGCTATTGTTACATTTTCCCACTCTTTCTTCAAAAAGCTCAACATAGTTCTCCCTCCGCCACCACCAATTTTATCTTCACAGTAATCCTGTGAAATAGGCTAGGCTGAGAAAGTATGAATGGACCATGATCACCCAGGGAGTTTCATGCCAGAGCAAGGATTTGACCTGCCTTTTGTTCAACACTCCAAACCTCTGGTAGGGGACCTTTAACCCACCAGATCTTTAGGAGAAGTATAAATCTCAGTGGTAGAGGATTATGGGAGTTGTAATCCAAAGTTTGCCCCTTCTCCTCTAACCATTGCACCATATTGGCTCTCCTTAAATAAGTAAATAACCAAAATATATTACAGTTGGCCCTCTACATTTGCGGGTTTAACTTTTGCGGATTTGATTATTCATAGATTCTTTGCTGCTGCCTTTGCTGCTGCTCTCCACATTTTTAATAGGTACTTCAAGCCTCGCGAGATTGAGAGAGATTGTAAACGTGCAGCAAGGCTTGTAAGTCCCTAATAAAAATGGCGTAAGGCAGCAGCGGAGGCAGCAGCAAGGCCCACCAGTTGCCCACTTCTGCCTTGCAAAGGAACCCTGCCACCTTGAAGGCATCCATGCTGGGCTGAATCCACAGATCATACTTTTTGTGTGTGCTAAATATGGTTTGCGGGGGGGGGGGCTAGAGATATTTGCTGTTTTTCCACTTTCGCATGAGTCCTGTGCCTCTAACCCCAACGAACGTGGAGGGCTAACTGTATGTTCTTGTGCCATGCAGATATCCTGTGTGAACTGAAGCAGGACCTGGTTATACCCCTCTCGTACCTGCCGCCCCAGTGCAAAAACAGAAAGTGCCAAAAGCAGAAGTGAAGGAGTGGGCAAAAGTCCCCCTGGACCTGAGAGAGAGGAAATGGCTTCGAAAGAGGAGGAAGATGAGGTGGCCATCCCCTTGGCTCTCCGTGAATATTTTCCTACCGAGGGGGCTGGCAGGAAGACGGTGGAACAGCACCCCCCAAGTCCCAGAGGGCAAGGAGACGCATCGGAGGGAATGGAAATGAGCAACCATGTGGCCTTGGTGAAAAACGAAGACATAATTGGGTGTGAGCCAGAGCCCATGGAGATGTTGGCAACATCTCAGTCAGAACTGAAGCACCCCCACCTCCCAGACCCCCCACGTTGGGACGATATATTCCTGACTTCTGTTGAAAAGGCAGTCATTAACCATCCGGGAAAATGGATGTCTAATCTCATCCCGGGCCTCAAAGAGGAAAGACAGCGATTATTTGAGGAGCGGGAGGCAGGGGACTATGGGAAGGTGAAGGCGGCCATCTTGAGGGTTGATGCCATCAGCACAGAAGTCCAGCGGCAGCACTTCCGGCGGTTTCTATACAAGGAGGCCGACGGGCCCCGTGAGGCCTGCAGCCGCCTCTGGTTCCTTTGCCATCGGTGGCTGAAGCCTGAGAGGCACACGAAGGAACAGATCCTGGAGCTGTTGATCCTGGAGCAGTTCCTGACCATCCTGCCCTCAGAGATCCAGAGCTGGGTCAAAGATGGGTGTCCAGAGACTTGTGCCCAGGCGGTGACTTTGGCGGAGGATTTTCTGCTGCGGCAGCGAGAAGCTGAGAGGCCAACACAGCAAGTAAAAATCTTCATACTTGGTGATTCAGTCATCCCATATGCCATGAGTCAGTTTTCAGCACGTGGTAGAGATGCAAGCACTCTGGAGACGGTTAAAGTAGTGGTATCCAAGCTGTGGTCCTCCAGGTGTTTTGAACTACAGATTCCAGAATTCCTGACCAGTTGGCTCAGGCGTCTGGGAGATGGAGTCCAAAACAGGTTGGATACCACTGGTTTAAACCATGGGTGGGAAACTGTGGAGCTTGGCCAGGTGCCAGTTTCCCCCTTCCCGGCCCTCCTCTGCAAATCACCCTTCCTGCACAGGAAGCCTGAATGCTTCCATTTTCCTGTGCAGTCCCTCTCAAAATGGCGACAGTGATGGAAAGTGACATTTTAAGGACTGTAGAGGAAAACAAAGGTATTTGGGGGTAGTACAGGGTGCTGGGGTGCTTGGAAAGGTGGAGTGGGGTATTTTTGCATATTTTCAGGCATTTGAGGGGCTTTCTGCATGATTTTAGAATTAAAAAATGCCCAAAAATTGCACTGATTTTTTTCTAAAGAATTGTGGAACTTAGGATCCGGTAGGGGCTTTAGGGTTCACAGAAGTGGAGTCCAGGGTCTGCCTGCAGGCCAGGCCATATTATGCACCATTTAAATAAGCATAGGTTGGATAGGCCTTCTGTCTGGGATGTTATAGTTGCAAGCTTACTACACAGAGTAGGAAACTGGACCTAATCAGAGTTTGGGAAAGTTACTTATTTTGGACTAGAGCTCCTAGAATCCCCTATCCAGCATGGCCCCTGCTCAGATAACCTACAGGATCCCTTCCACCTGTTAAAATTCTACAGTCCTATAAAATATGGATTCCTGGGGATGTTTAGTCTGGAGAAGAGAAGGTTGAGAGGGGATATGATAGCCATGTTTAAATGTTTGAAGGGATATCATACTGAGGATGGAGCAAGCTTGTTTTCTGTTGCTCCATAGGCTAGGACATGGAGCAATGGGTTCAAACTACAGGAAAAGAGATTCCACCTAAACATTAGGAAGAACTTCCTGACAGTAAGAGCTGTTCAGAAGTGGAATGCACTACCTCATAGTGTGGGGGAGTCTCCTTTGGAGATTTTTAAACAGAGGCTGAATGGCCGTCTATTGGGAATGCTTTGATTGTGTTTCCTGGAGGGCAGGGGATTGCGCTGGATGGCCTTTGTGGTCTCTTCCAGCTCTATGATTCTATGATTCTAAGCAGTTGTTGTTGGTGAGATGTGTTAGAGTCCAGTAGGATTTAGATACATTCAATAAGTAGATGTCTCTGGGAGACATCTACTTCAGTCAGCCAAAACTAGGCTGACCTTTACCCAGAGGACATTTTCTCCAGCTGCCCCCAGACTGTGGAATGACCTGCTAGAAGAGATTTGTTAGCTCAAGATGCTGTCTATATTTAAATCAGCAGTAAAGTTCAGTCTCTTTCAGGACGCCCATCCAGGTTACTTTTAAATTATGGTTTTTAAAGTATGGCAGGCTCTCTGGCTTTGTGAGGGTTTGGTTCCAGGACCCTCCACAGATGGCAAAAAAATGCAGATGGTCACGCCCCATATTATTAAATGGTGGTGATGTGTAGATGATCTCCGGGCAGTTGAAACTGTGGATTTAGATCTCATGGACTGGGAGGGCTCCAGTGTATTTATTGATGGATGCTAATATGTATTGATTTTATACACTCTTTTAACTCATGTTGTATGTTCTGTTATTTGTTGTTGTTCCTGCCTTGATCCACAGGGAGGGCTGAGTAAGAAATAACAACAACAACAACAACGAGCTTTGAAATTCTGTAACCATAAGCTTCTGTACACCAAGCAATCTTTAACTGTCCATTGAACTTACGTTTATTAAATTATTCTCGTATTCTACACATGTATAATAGTTGTTGCGCTATTGGAGTAGTTGAGTTCAGTTGCACTGTCAGAGTGGTTGAGTTCAGACACATGGTGTCTGTGGTGGCAGCCGTTATTTAAGAATAGTAGTAACTTTTGTGCCATAGTAGTGGGGCAAGTAGATGTCCCCCCCCATTTGGTGGCAGTGGTGGGTCAGGTGGAGGCCACACAATCCCATCTTCTCCAGCCCCATGCCCCTCCATCCCAGGCCCCTGAACATGACCTTCTCTTCTATTTCAGGTGCCAGGATTGCTTGAGGAGCCGGTTGGGAGCTCCCCTGTGATGGAGGGAGAGCCTTTGGACACTGACCAAAAGGAGTTGTACCTGGAGGTTAAGCAAGAGACTGTTATGGATGGCATCCCCTTAGGTAATATGGAATGTTTCTTTTAACATTAATGACCTACTCTTCTATTTCAGGTGCTTTATCTGCTTTACTTCCCCCCCTCCCGCCATTTCTGCTAGACATAAGAGCATCACAACATTGAAGTCCACTTTGTATTCTCTCAACTGGAAATTAGGTTTGGCCACTGCTTTGATGAGTAAGGTTTCAGTAGGTGCTGGCCTCAAAGGTCTGGAAACCAGTCAAATTAGTAACCTGTGGGCTAGACAATGCAACTGTTAGGTGGGTTTGTAATTGATTGACTGACCCAACCCAAAGGGTAGTCACCAATGGCTCCTCTTCATCCTGGAGAGAAGTGACCAGTGGGGTGCCACAGGGTTCTGTCCTGGGCCCAGTGCTATTCAACATCTTTATCAATGACTTGGATGAGGGAATAGAGGGCACACTTATCAAGTTTGCAGATGACACCAAATTAGGAGGGGTAGCTAATACCCCAGAGGACAGGATCAGAATCCAAAATGACCTCAACAGGTTAGAAGCCTGGGCCAAAACTAACAAAATGAATTTCAACAGGGAGAAATGTAGGATATTACACTTGGGCAGTAAAAATGAAGTGCACATTTATAGGACGGGTGACACCTGGCTTGATGGCAGTACATGCAAAAGGGATCTGGGAGTCTTAGTGGACTACAAGCTAAACATGAGTCAGCAGTGTGATGAAGCAGCTAAAAAAGCCAGTGCAATTCTAGGCTGCATTAATAGGAGTCTAGTGTCTAGATCAAAGGAAGTAATAGTGCCACTCTATTCTGCTTTGGTCAGGCCTGACCTGGAATACTGTGTCCAGTTCTGGGCACCACAATTCAGAAAGGATATTGAGAAGCTAGAACTTGTCAAGAGGAGGGCGACCAGGATGGTGGGAGGTCTGGGAGCCATGCCCTGTGAGGAGAGGCTTAGGGAGCTGGGCATGTTTAGTCTGGAGAAGAGAAAGTTGAGAGGTGGCATGATAGCCATGTTTAAATATTTGAAGGGATGTCATACTGAGGATGGGGCAAGCTTGTTTTCTGCTGCTTCAGAGACTAAGGCACGGAGCAATGGGTTCAAACTACAGGAAAAGAGATTCCATCTAAACATTAGGAAGAACTTCCTGACAGTAAGAGTTGTTTGGCAGTGGAATGCGTTGCCTGGAAGTGTGATGGAGTCTCCTTCTTTGGAGATTTTTAAACAGAGGATGGATGGCCATCTGTTGGGAATGATTTGATTGTGTATTCATGCATGGCAGGGGTTTGGACTGGGTGGCCCTTGTGGTCTCTTGCAACCCTGTGATTCTAGGAATGACTTAGAGAGCTGGATATGTTTAGCTTACATAAGAGAAGAGGTGATGTGATTGAAGGAACATCTTGTGGCACTTTGAGGAAGCTTGTTTTTTGTTGCTCCAGAAACTAGAACACAAACCAGCAGATTCAAATTACAGGATGCCCACTGTTTATGCAGATATGTTCCTGGACTTACTGCAGATAGGTGAAACCATGTATATTATCCTGTGCAGATGATTTTAAATTGTGAATTTTAAACTGCGTACTTATTGCTTTAAAATGTCTTAGTTTTGCTCATTTTTTAAACTGATGCTGTAGGACTCCTGTATCCACTGATTCATTATCCATGGATTCAGTTATCCACAGGACACAAAACAGCACACTTACCATAGTGTCTTCCTAGAAAATGTATCCTCTCTAGCCATTTTCTAGGTCCTCCAAGGCAACTCTATGATATTTTAAACCAGAAGTTCCATTATTTTCAATGGTGTTTGCTATTATCCATGGTTTTCGGTATTCACGCCCCACCCCCGAACCAATCCCTAGCGGATACAGGGGTCCTACTTTATGTTTTTGACTGATATGTGTTTAAATAATACTAGCTGTACCCACTGTAACATTCTCCATTATAGTTTTACATGTGGGTGTTGAGTGGCTGAGGGAGTGAGAGGAGGGAGGGGCCCTTGTGGCGGTGGGGTGTAGATGCATATTGAGTGGCAGGAGTGGATTGTGAGGTGGAGAGGGAATTTGCATGTGGGTGGTGATTGGCTGAGGGAGTGAGAGGAGGGAGGGGATTGGTTGGGTATGTTTCTTAGGTGGCCAATCAGCACACTGGGATCAGAAACATACCCAAGTGTTATAGATAGAGTATGCCTTTTTGTTGATATATTGTTCCCTGCCTGGATCCACAGGGAGAGGCAGGTAAGAAATTGATGATGATGATGATGATGTTAGTGAACCATCATAAAGTCACGCTGGAGGACCTCTCAATACCTAGAGAGGCCATCTCCAGTGCGTCTCTGGTCCTCCAGATGCCTAGAGAGACCTTTTCCCCCGATCACAAGTAAGTGAAACCGCAGGTACCAATCCCATGTAAATAGGGGGCAACCTGTACAAGAAAAGAAATTACACCTTAACATTAGGAAGAACAACTTTACAGTACAAGCTGTTCAACAGTGGAATAGGCTATTTTGGAATGTGATGGACTCTGCATCTTTGGAGGTCTTTAAACAAAGGCTGGATGGGCATCTGTCAGGAGTGCTTTGGTTGTATATTCCTGCCTGGGGGGGGGTGGACTAAATGGCCCTTGCAGCCCCTCCAGCTCTTAAGATTCTATGATCTTGGGGACAGCGTTCAGTATGTTAGACAGCTTCCTTAAATGTTGAATTAAGCCCTGGAGTGGATTTGCTGCTGCACTGACCTGAAGCCACCATGGCCAATATCCAACTTCCTATTTTAAACCCCTTCTGTAAGATTTTTAGGACCAGGAAGCAATATATAAATATATTAAGTAAATATGGCCAGCCATGAGGGCTAGAAACTTTTTTTTTTGTAATGAAAAAATTGATCCTTGGGAAGCATAATTTCATTAATCCTGAGCATAATCTACTCAAATCCCCCCCCATTGTTTCAATGGAATTTATGCCCAGACAAGTGTATATAGGATTGTGACTTCTGTTTCTTTGCTCTTTTTATGCTTCTGTGGAACTGGTTTTGGTTCAGCCACTGTAAAAGGCTAATGAAATTAATTTGATGCCTTAACATAGAATTATTGATGCTGTCTAGTGTACAGGTCGCCACCTGTATCTACAGACCCAATATCCATGGTTTTCAGTTATCCATGGGACACAAAATAGGGACACATACCATAGAGTTATCCTGGAAAATGTCTAGAGTGGCATCTTCTCTAGGCATCTTCTAGGTCCTCCAATGCACCTCTGTGGTTTGTTTGTACAGGAGGTCCTTTATTTTAATAGGGTTTGCTATTATCTATGGGTTCACTTACACATATAAGTCCAGGAATGTATTCCCCACAGATATGGGGGTGACCTGTAATTTGCATTGCTGTGATATTCTCTACATATGGTTTCTCTTTTTAAAAACGAAGATATGGCTAATAAATGCCAACTGTTGGTGCTAATTTTACACTTATTCCCTCAGATCAGCCGTGTGTGAGTGAAAACGATGAGGGGAGTCCCCAGCCCAAAAAAACTCAACATGAGGAACTGTGTGAAACACCTGAGGGAACCATTGAGGAGAAATTTCCCTTCTTTTGTGAACAGAAAGATCTGCCTGAAAGTCAACATGCACCAGAGAAACACCCCAAGAAGCCCCCGAGGAAGAGGGTCCAAAAATCTGTTCCCTTGGTGGGTGGTTACAAAGATCTCACTCTAACCACAAGAGAAAAGGAAACAAACGATGAGGCATCTGTGAAGATTATAGTCTGTGAAGAAACTTTCAGTCAGGGTTCAGATTCAGCAGGAGAGAAGATTCACCGATGTTCAGTGTGTGGTAAGTGTTTTAGTCTTCGGTCGCGCCTTATAGTCCACGAGAGAACCCACACTGGTGAGAAGCCGTATACGTGCTCTGAATGTGGGAGAAGCTTCAGTGTGAGTTCAAGTCTGATTGCTCATAGGAGAACCCACACGGGAGAGAAGCCCTACAAGTGTACACACTGTGCAAAGAGTTTCAGTGTGAAGTCAGGTTTGATTGCACACGAGAGAACCCACACAGGAGAGAAGCCGTACAAATGCTTGTACTGTAGCAAGAGCTTCCGTCGCAATTCAGGCCTTGTTAGCCATCAGAGGATCCACACTGGGGATAAGCCCTACCAGTGCTCTGTTTGTGAAAAAAGTTTCAGTGACATCTCAAACCTCATTACACATCATAGGATACACACTGGGGAGAAGCCATACAAATGCTTGGAGTGTGGGAAAAGCTTCAGCCAGAGTTCATACCTCAATAGCCACCAGAGAATCCACACAGGAGAAAAACCATATGAATGTTCTGAATGTGGGAAAACCTTCAGCGTAAGCTCTCGCCTTCGGAAACATCAGAGAAGCCACACAGGAGAGAGGCCGTTTATATGTTTGGACTGTGGAAAAACTTTCAGTGAAAGTTCAGATCTCCTCGCTCATGAGAGGGCACACACCGGTGAGAAACCATATCGATGTTCATTCTGTGGGAAGAGCTTCTTGCGTAGTTCAGAGGTAGTTAGCCATGAGAGAATCCACACAGGTGAAAAACCGTATCATTGTGGGGAATGTGGGAAAAGCTTCAGTGTGAGCTCACGCCTCAGTGCACACCGGAGAATCCACACAGGGGAGAAGCCCTTTCAGTGCATGGTATGTGAGAGAAGCTTCAGTTACAAATCACACCTCATTACTCATCAGAGAATACACACTGGCGAGAAGCCCTTTCAGTGCTCAGTTTGCGGGAAGAGTTTCCGCGGGAGTTCCAGCCTTGTTGCTCATGAGAGGACACACACGGGTGAAAAACCATACCGATGTTTGGACTGTGGGAAAAGCTTCACTCAAAGCTCGAACCTTATTAGTCATCAGAGAATCCATGCAGACGGGAATTCCTGAAAGATCGGTTGGATGAGCCTCACAGGGTTATCTAAACTTTCTTCCCACCCCTTTTCTTAATGAGACTTGATTCCTTAGTACATCGTTAGTAGTTTCTCTTCTTTTCTCTGGAAGGGAATGTTTTAGCAGTTGTGGAACAGCAATGGAGTCTTACTACTTTTTTCCAGCACAGGGCAGCAACATAAGAACCCTTTAAAATGAAAAGGGATTGTGCTTGTCCATCCCAACCAAAAAGGGTGGAGCTTAACCACTGGTGATGGTTTGCCCTCAACAGATTAATGCATTAAATTGCATAGAAGGTCAGCTAGATAGAAGGTGATCTCTTTTCTTAAATGCCTGCCCTGGCTGTATTCTTCAGATCTTTGGAAAAGTTTCTTCTTCTCTTCCAGAAAGGAGAGGAAATTTTTCCGGCTTAGGCTAGACTGTTCAGAATGTAGGGGAAGGTTCTCAAATCTCCGAAGAAGGCACAATAGTCTGAAGCCTAGATCTGATTGCTTTGGCTTTTTAAAAATTGCTGTGAAATGACAGAAGGTTTGCTAGCTGAACACCGTTCGGAAAAGGGACCAGTTTTGACTAAGGTAAAGCAAAGAGGCATAAGGAGAGAGAATGCCTGATCTTGAAGGCTGGCAGTTTCCAAGTGGGAAGTGGAAAAGAGGGAGGACATCATTTCATGATCCTGCATTTTAGATCCTGCCTTCTTGAAGACAAAATTCTGTTTTTACATTCTTCCCCAAACCTAGAGACTCTGATGTTAGAACATTTTATATGACTTTGTTTCTAGTGGGTCTTAAAAGTGACAGAAAAAGAGAAAGAGAACCAGAGATAAGTTTTTAGGAGAATTTTTAGTTAATTTTTTCCACCCTGCCTTTATTTTATTTTTTTACTAACAAAGTGCATACAGTCCCCAGAATCAAGTGCTAAGTCTTGGCTTGGACTGTACCAGGTCAGGCTGCCAAGGGAGGGTTTTCCACATTGGAGCGTTCCCCACCATGAAAAAACAACTCCCTGCAGGTAGATAAATAGCCTGTAAGGGAGGCAGCTAGGTTCAGGCCTTCTTCTTGACCCATTAGTTTTCTGCAAGCAGGTTGAATCCCAGCTCCAAGCATTCAAGAATGTGATTGTCCTCCCCCTCCCAACTTTCCAAATGGAGATGTTAAAAACAGAAATACAAATTGGTATTGCTGATTATATAAACGGATCAAAAGTCTAGGGTGGGTGGTTTCCTAATGACTAAATAAATAAATAGAGATGGAGAATTAGTTACAGTGGGGATTATTTGTTAAGTGAACCTAGAAAAGACCATTGGGGGCATGACTGGACTAGAATTGTGAACCAGGAAGAGGTTCACAATTCTCCTGTGGCAGGGGAAGACCTTCTCTGCGTCTTTAGGACCTTATGTGAGTATTCAAGGTCTCCTTTGTTTTTTTGTTTAGTTGTGTTTTTGAAATGGGAGCAAACTTCCACATCGTCCCCAAAGCAGGGCTGACCTGGGGCCTTGGGCTGCCTTGGAGCAGAGGTGCTGCCTGCCTGGGGCCAAGGACAAGAGGGGGCCACTCATCCCCAGATCATAGACAGAAGCCAACTACAGTGGCAGTGTTGTATCTGCACTGCAGAGAAGTAGTGCTTTGATACTGCTTTAACTGCCAGGACTCCATTCTATGAAATGCTAGGATTTGTAGTTTTGTAGGAGACTTAGAATTCTGTTGCTAGAGAGCGCTAAGGGTATATCCACACTGCATAACTACAGCAGTTTGATACCACTTTAATTGTTGTGGCTTTATCCTGGGATTTGTAGTTTGGTGAGGCACTTGAAATTGTCTGCTAGAGACCTCTAATCCACTTCTCTGAGGTACCACACTAGAACTCTCTGGCAGAGCATTCCAAATACTTGGGACTATAAAGTATTTGGTTCAAATACATGGAACTATAAATCTGAATTAGGGCAGTTAAAGTGGAATTGAACTGCTACAAATTATATAGTGTGGATGAGCAATAATTCTGTAGTTCAGGGATGTGCACTAGAGAATTCTGAGGCCCTCCCCAGACTATAAATCCCAGGAGTCCATAGGATGGAGCCATGGCAATAGAACTGGTATCAAACTGCTGTAACTGTGCTGTGTGGGCTGCCACCTTCCTCAGCTTCTGCCACCCAGGGCAGTAACCTCACTGTTGGGGCTAGCTCTGCCCAGAAGCAGTGCTTGTAAAACATAAACTAGCTGACAATTCTGAGAGTTCTGGTTTAAAAGAAAGAACTTCTATGAGCTCTTTAATGGGAGCAGCAGCATAGCTTGATTGGTACACCAGTGAAAATGGAAAGGGGAAAGGTTTAAGATTCCCAGAGCCCCACTGAATAGGTAGGACTGTAAGACTGTACGGATGCTGACATCCTTCTCCTGATGGGCTATTGACATCAATCTCACCTATAGGCTGAGGCAAGATACCCAAAGTTGACCTTTCAAGTCTCCATTCACTTCTCAGCCCTTTGGCTCAAAAATAAAGCATTGCTTTTGGGGCATTCTTACAAAAGGCCCACTGTTCTGTCTTGGTTCTGCCCTGCCCCATGAAACAATGTGAAGAAAAAAGTCTGGAATCCTGCATGGGGAGACTTGCGTGTGGCATTTAAATATATTTGCTTATTTAAAGTATTTTGGTATTGCCTCCCAGCCCTCAGGGGCTCCTGAGGTGATGAAAAAATAAAAACAATACAATTAAAACAATATAGAGATTTTATTTTTTTAAAAAAAACACAATAAAATACACTTTAAAAATTTGTAAAAAAAATCTAAAAACAATCCTAGAATCCAGTTTTGAAACAGTTAAAAACAGCATTTTCAAACATTGAATGCCATGTGGAACAGCACTGTTTTGGCTGCCTGCTGGAAACTTAAAAGTAATGGGGCCAGCCTAATTTCTTGTGGTAGGGAGTTCCACAGGCAAGGCACTGCTACAGAGAAAGTCCTGTTACATGTACCACCAAACTAACATCATGAGGTGTTGGGACATGCAACCGGGCTTCCTCTGAAGATCTCCAATTTCTGGCAGGCTCATATGGGAGGAGGCGGTCTTTCAGATATCTTGGCCCAAGTCATTTAGGGCTTTATAGGTCACCCACCACCTTGAATTGATATCAGAAGCAAATTAGAAGCCAGTGCTGTATTTGCAGGACTGGTGTTATATGGTCTCTAAAATGTACACCTGACACCAGTCTGATGCTGCATTTTGCATGAGCATCTGAACATATTACAAGGGCAGCCTCACATAGAGTGCGTTATAGTAGTCTAATTAGTAGGTAACTAAGATGTGAACCCTGTGGCCAGATCTGTCTTCCCCAAGAAAGGGGCACAGCTGGTGCACTTGCTGAAGCTGGGTAAAGGCACTCCTGGTCACTGCAGCAACCTGGCTTTCCTGGAGCAGTGCTGGATTCAAGAGTATCCCCAAGCCACAAGCCTGATCTTTCAGAGGGAGCACTACCCAATCCAGAACAGACGGTGATCCCAATCCCAATTAGTTTTCCTACTGACCAGCAGCACGTCTGTGTTGTCTGGATTAAGCCTCAGTCAGTTTGCCCGCATCCAGTCCTTTACTGCATGCAGACAATGATACAGTCCTACCACACCCTCCTTGGCATCAGTTGTAAAGCAGAAATAGAGCTTGGGTATCATCGGCATACTGATGACATCCAGCCCCAAAGCTCTAGATGACCTCTCCCAGCAGCTTCAAGTAGATGTTAAAAAGTATCCCGTAGAACTCCACAGGTCAGAAGGCTCAACAACAGCACCACCCTCTGGGAACATTCATACCAGTAGGTATGTCTTCCCATGCCGCCCACCAAAACGCAGCTTTCAAACAAAGCATCCCCTGCAACACAGTCATGTTGTCAGAGATGGCGGGGGGGAATCCGTGGAGATGTACGCAGCTCTTTTCCTGTAGATGTACATGCTGCAACTGGCATCTGCAGAGACCTCTGGGGATCCTTGGGAGGTCTCTGCAGATGATAATCCGATCTCCACGACAACCAAACAAGATTGTCACAACGACCATCATAAATTGCCAATAGAATTCTGTCCAATACTTTTTCTTGGAACTGGTTTGTAAGGCCACTATTGGAAGGTAAATTGTTGGCATTCCACAGATGGTTAGAAGCCTGGGTTCCCTGCAGTCCACAGCCTGGGAACCTTTGCTGGTGTCCTGTTAGTGAATTACTATGACGTAAGTCAGATATGCCATCATAACTCACTTCTATGGGTATTGCGTTGGTCAGAATTCTGTTCCAATGGCCAAAATACATACAGCCCAAACTCACCTTGTAGCAGCACACCACCCTTCTCCATCTGTGATGTGCTGTGATAGGTGTCTGTAAAGACCTCCAGGGGTCCCTGCAGCATGTCTAGCTACAAGAAAATAGTTGGACACATCCCCACTCAATCTCTGACAACATGGAAAGGCCTGTGTTGGAGGATCTGCGCTGCTTGCAAGGTGATCTTTGGGGGAGTAGAAGCAGGAAAGGTAACTAACGTGATACACGTACATCTCCCGATGCAGAATCTCAGCCGTCACTTTTTTGGCGTTCCAGTTCCCAGAATCCTGTCCAGCCAGTGGGGCAGCCAGGGAACTGTAGTCTGAAAAGAAAAATAGCTTTCAGAGAACATTTCTGACCTGTGGATGGTTGTGGGTACCTCTGCCTGTCCCATCTCATTTTGAATGTAGTGCCACGTTGGGGTAACAGCTTTCAATTTTGAACATCAGTTGGTTGCAGTCCTTTTAAGAAGCACGGGGTTGGGGGCGGGGGGATAGTTAGTTTTATCCAAAGAGAGTTTCCATCCAGAGGGAGAAAACCTTTTTTTTTTTTAATGCAGAAATAAAATTCTATTTGCAGTTCCATCTGCTTTAAGGCTGTGTGTGCTTTTATTTTTAGCCTATGCTTTTTATTAAAGAGGTGTTTGTATTTTAATTTCACAGCACAGTCACAGAAGACAGCAAGAGGGACAAATAATAACATAAAAGGGAGGCCTGTAATTGAAGGGGAAATGTCTTGGAAAAGTTACTTTTATGCATCCTAATTCCCAGAATCCTGAGCCAACATGGTCCCTGGCTGGGACAGAGTCAGGGTCCAAAAACTGACTTTCAAATTCTGGAAAAAACAAAAACAAACAGGACTATATGGGAGAGGGGGAAGGAGTGTAGCTACCAACTGCAATATGAGGGTACCTTCTGCCCCATTCCCCCCAGAATTCTGCTTTCAATGCAATCTTCCTTCAGCCCCCAGATTTATAGTACTGCAGAAAGAGCCCCAGAAAATGCCTAGAACTTTTGAGAACCAGTGTGGTGTAGTGGTTCGAGTGTTGACCTAAAACTCTGGAGACCAGGGTTTGAATCTCCACATGGCCATAGAAACCCACTGCATGACTTTGCATAAGTCACACTCTCTCAGCTTTGGAGGAAGGCAAAGCCCCTTTGAACAAATATTGCCAAGGGAGGCCCTGTGATAGGTTCTCCTTAGGGTTGCCATAAGCTGGAAACACAGGCACACAACCACAACCTAGAACTTTTGTATTTACTGTGTTCACTTAGCCAAGGGAAGAGGAATGCTGGGAGTTGCAATCCAACAGCATGTGTATGGTTCCCATTGCGCGCATATATATATATATATATATATATATGCAATATATATATGCTATATATATATATATATGGAAAGTTAGGGTTGACCCTTAAGCCTAAATACCCTAAAGGCACCAGATCCTGTCTGAACCCAGGACATGTTAGTGCCTGCAGTACAGCAGTAAATGTTGCCCTTCTCCACCCACCCACCCCATCCCAGGTCAAAGGATATTGGAGGTGCTTATAGTCCCTCAACCCTACTGAATTTACTTGGCACCTGAGACAGAATAGCCCACAAGCGTATCTTTCCATCTCCCTGGTGGTAAAAGAAACACTGCTGCAAAATAAGCCATGCGTTGGTTGCCTTTCTGTGGTGCTTTCAATCCGATCCATTAGGCAACTTGTACTGTGTGAAGAGGCCAACGTGGACAGATGATCAGGGGACTATGTTGAATCCAGTGAGATGTGGAGTGATCTCCCACTATTTAGTTCACCCTCCTCTGGACACACTCCAGCTTGTCCATATTCTTCTTGAATTGTAGTGCCCAGAACTGGACACAGTATTCCAGGTGAGGTCTGACCTAAGCAAAATAGAGTGGTGCTATTACTTCCCTCGATCTAGACACCAGACTCGTATTGATACAGCTGAGAATCGCTTTGGCTTTTCTGGCTGTTGCATCACACTGCTGATTCTAGCATTTTTTAGGCCAAGCCGCCTTCATGTATCCTTTCCCCACGCTAGGCAATTGCCTCCTGTGCCCTGATTGCTGGCTAAATGGACCCACCCTCATTCCTTGGTGCGTCTGCTGGGAGGCATTTACACTTCTGGCACTATTGATTAGGAAGTGTTAATGAATACTGAGTAATTACAGAGCCATAACTGCAATAACACCAGTCGATAACAGTAAGTGTTAAGTGACATCTTGGAACTGTAAATTTTCCTGGTTTTAAGAGTAGCTTTTGAAACTCCACTTTCTTCACCTGGGGAAAAGTTCAGGACAAACTCTTGCTAAGTCAAATCACATGGGAAGAAAAAGCTACTGGAACCAGGTGGCATGTACAGCATGGCCCTGTATCCACTCCCAGGCTTACTGGAAACTGCCAATAATAGCAAACCCTATTAAAGTGAACAACTTCTGGGCTGAGCATACCATAGAGTCACACTGGAGAACCTAGAGGTTCCTAGGGAAAACATCATGCTGGAGGATGTAGAAAATGCCTAGAGAGACCATATTTTTTTGGATGTGGGTAAGCGAATCTGTGGGTACCAGTCCCATGGATATGGGGGTCATACTGTATGTTGCATCATATATAGAATATGGGTTCCATATTGGGAGAAAAGGAAGACATAAACCACATAAATACGATATAATGTAAAAAAATTACACAAGCCACAAATCAATAAATTTATGAATAAATAATATAAATATGTATTAAATGCCTTAATACATGTTTGGAAAACAAACTTGCACAACATTCGAGGTGATAAGTCATGGGACACTGAAGCAAGGACACAGGTAAGCTATGTTAAGCTTGGCATCCCTGAATATGTCTCCTCTGGAAGAATATTCTGAGCAATTCCAAGCCCACCCATTGACTGTAGCTTGATGTGGCTCAAAATACATTGTACAATAGCTTTGGAAGAAGAAAACTGATTGGTGACCAAGCAGAGCTAGGAAGAGACCTCTAGCTCCAGACTGCCTAATAGAAGCCACGTGGCAACCAATACCAACTGGTACTTAATGCCTTTGTAAGTGGACCTACATGTAGAGGAGAAAGAACTGGGTAGTTTCACAATACCGATATTTACCTAGGGGCTGTTGTGATTTTATAATGTACAAGTGTCCATTGCATAAGAGTAGCCAGTGGAGTGACTGATACGCCATAGTCCCTATGTGCAATGGGCACCTATGCACATCAGGGCAGTCCCAATGCACAGCTGGACACCAGCTAGGAAGTGCTGGAGCACAACAGGATGCCCAGTGCCCATCACAAGTGCCCGATGAGCATGAGAAGTGCCCAATGAGCATCAGGTCCCGATACTCATGAAAAGTGCCCAATGCACATGAGACATTCCCAGTGAGCATGAGAAGTGCCCGATGCCCATCAGAAGTGTCCAATGAACATGAGAACACTCCTGCTGGTGCCCTGCTGTGCATTTTTGTAATTCACTAACAGTTATGGTTGCACTTCTGCAACGTAGCTATGGATTCATAAACTTACGAAACATCGACCATGATGTAGAATCTCAGTCACTGTTTTTAACTCATATCTCAGTTGCCCAGTGTGGTCACAGCTTCTGGCATTTTTTTCCTTTTCTTTTTTTTTTTTTGCTGTAGGTCCTCTGGTGTACACTGAATACCGTAAATATATGTTGACTCAACAAAATGTCACAATATGGGCTGCTTTGGTTCAGGATTCCACCTGCTCCTTTCCACTCCCTTATTTCCTATTTTGCATCTCAGTGGTCAGCGTTCTGTGGCTACTGAACATGTCCATCTTTCTCAGCATGCTTTAGGATGGGGAAAAGGCATATCATCTGCCACATGGAGAACCTACTCTTCCTTTAAAAATGTATTTATTTATTTATTTAAGTGTTTGTTTTTCAGTGTGCGGCAGCAGAAAAAGCTTTTAATGGAGGGGGAGTAGTGTTTTTTATTTTATTAAGTTTTAAGCATCTTTTAATGCTGTTTGAAACTTGTGCTTTTTCAACAGAAATGTAGTTTAATTGTGTTTTAACTTTTGTATTAAGACTCTTCTAAATGTATTGTGCTTCTAAAATGTTGTACACTGCCTTGGATCCCATGCTGGAAGAAAGGTAGGATATTAAATTAAACAAACAAACCAACATTGAAGGCCCACAATTCCTGTAGGAGACTCTCCCTCCCAAGACCCCCAGACTCCTGATTTTTTTTTTTTTTAAAAAGGGGGAATATTCAACTTTCACCCTCCTTCAAAAATACAGCAGCTGGGAGCAACGTCCCACCCTCCCCAAATGGCTGGCTTTTGGCCCAGACCAAAAGTGATGCCATGCCAAAGGCCTCTCAGTTGGCTGAAACATGACCACGTGGCTTGCTGTGGAGGCAAAATTGGCATCCACCTTGGTGGAGTTACACACTCCTCTCTTATAGGTTTCCTCCCTGCATGGACTCCCCCCAAGACTGCTTTTCTACTTCTGCAAAGCATGGAGTTTCTCCAACCTTGTTGTCACCTCCTTTTTGGGGAATGGGTAGTGTAGTTTTGGCTACTTGAGCAACATCCAAACATCAAACAGAGAAGACATGATAGACCACCCCTTGTAATAGGTATCTGAAGAATGGTTCACTGTAAAAATTCATAAGCAACAGAATAAACAGCAGTTAAACAATACTAAAAACATTCAAAGGAGTTAAAAAAATAACCAAGTAGAATTTGTCCAAAAGGTGCATGTGTTTTGAAAGCATATAAAGAGTCATATAAAATTGAGAAAAATGTTTTTCCTTGGTTTTGCTTGCTGTCTAAAAGATAATGAAGTAGCTTCTTTAGAGAGTGAATGCCATCAAAGGTCCTGAGATACATCAAAGCAATTAAATCTCCAATATGAATCTTTAACATCAGCTTCATTAAACACATAATTAGAAGCCATACATTTGGTGCATTACCACAGTAAAAAAACACCCCAATTTGAGATTTATTACCTATTTTTATACCACCTGTATACAGAATTTTTGTTGGTTTTACATCCACAAACATTAACATGTCTGTAAGAGCTTACAGTAAATGTTTCAAGTACAGTTTAAAATTTCTCAGTTCAATTGGGATGATGACTACTACCAAACATTTATGGAGACTGCATTGGTATCCCAGCAAAGAAAATCTAACAAATCCACAAGTAGTCTTTTTGCCCTTCAAGAAGAGGATAGCAGTTTAAATATTTCTAAATGATGAGTGAAGCAATAATAATAATAATAATAATAATAACAACAACAACAACAACAACAACTTTAAAAAATGCAAGATTGCACATAGAAAGGAGAATAACCAGAGAATCAGAACCAACTAATCATAATCCCAAGGTTCAGGATAATAGTTCATTATCTGCAGATTTTTCTGCTGCATGAGTCCTTTTATGCAGCATCAGAAGTGAGATCTGACAGAAGCTTTTATCACATTCAGGGCAGGTGTATAATTTTCTGTCAAGGTGGGTTCTCTGGTGTCTAGTGAGGTATGACTTGCAGACAAAGCCCTTACCACAGTCTGAGCACTGAAAGGGTTTCTCACCTGCATGGATTCGTCTATGGTGAATGAAACCAGAGCGGGAGCTGTACCCATTCCCACAAAGCGAACACGTGTATGGCTTTTCACCAGTGTGGATTCTCTGATGACGAGTAAGGTCTGACATCCATGCAAAACTTTTTTCACAAGCAGAACAGTTATAGGTGTTCCCACTGTGGGTCCTTTGGTGTGCAGTCAGATGTTTCTTGTGTATGAAGCTTTCACCGCACTCAGTACACATGTATGTCATCTCTCCATTGCTGTTTTTAACCTTCTTAAAAAGCCCTGATTTTTTCAGGGGTTTACCAACCACAACACCAGTCTTGAGTTGAGGCTCTAGTCCTGTCTCAGCAAAGATCTTGTCTACCTCACAAGAACTGGGTTTATTCCCATTGGTTTTGGGTTCATCTCCCGGCTTCCTTTTTTGCTTATGAAGGTTCTTAAGGGCTTTGGCCACATCCTGTCCATCTGAAAGATCCTCTCTTGCCCTTCTTGGAGACACTCTGTGGGGTTCACATTCTTCAGAGATGTCTTGGTGATTGGTGCTCTCTCTGTTTCCACTTGCCTGCCCCAAATCTAATGGAACAAAAAAGAGAAAAGGATCCAGAGGGTGCCCTTTAGCCCCACCCCCAATTTTGGTGTTCAGTTCCCAGAAGTCTCAGCCAATTATGACGAATGGTCAGAGATTGTGGGAGTTTTGTTTGTATTTCTTTTTATCTGTACACTGCCTTGAGTCCCAGTCTTGTGGGGAAAGCAGTGTATAAATGGATTGATTGCAATCTAGTCCACAATATTGGAAGGGGAAAAGTTCCCCACCCTTGCTATAGCTCTGTGGTTATGAGTTCAAAGGAGTTGGTGCCCCCAGGACAGTAGCATTCCCATCAATGTACCACATACCACCATTTCAATGGTGGCTTCATAAACTCCCATTGAATCTAGAGTTCTCAAGTGTCCTATTTTGTACAGAATGTCCCTGATTTAGGGGCTGAAAATCCTGTCCCATCTTCTATATATATATAATTCTCCTGGGTATGTTGCCTTTCCCAGTGTGCTGATTGGCTGCTCAGGAAACACACCCAACCAATCGCCACCCCCATGCAAATTCCCTCTCCACTTCACAGTCCACACCTGCCACTCAATCTGCATCTACACCCACAGCCTCATAACGCCCCCTCCCTCCTCTCAATCCCTCAGCCACTCACCAGTCACAGGCTGCGACGTAACCCAGACAGTCAACTGGCAGTGGTAGTGGCAGCAGTGGAACACTGCCACTGCCACTTCAATGGGAACAAGGGAGTCAACTGGTGGTGGCAGCAGATGCTGCTGCTGCCACTGCAACAGGACCCAGGCAGTCAAGTGGTGGCGGCAGCAACCACAGCAGCAGCAAGGCAACAGAGCAAGTCACCCTCAGCAATTCCAGGAAAAGTGTGGAACACTGAGAAGGGGGAGGAGGAATTTTAAAATCCACTGGCCTAACGTACATGTTGTGAGGTCTACAGGATGTTTTGGGTTTTTTTTTAACAGCGTATGTTACACCTGGTACAGCTAATATTGGTGTAACGCTCCAAATCCTGTAGTTTGATCAATATGAGTGGGAAGAGTCATGGTCACAACAGATGGACCCCTGATCATTTGGTCTGTAGTTAAAAATGGCCTCATATTATATACCAAAGGTTGGGGCAGGGCTCATTCTGTGGTGAGTGCAGCTGGCACTTGCTCTTCTTCCTCTCTGTGCCAACTCTGAGCTGTGTGCGCACAGCAGTAAATTTCTAACCTCCCAATAGCTGCTGGCCTGCCATATCAACATTTCCCTGGGCTTCGGGCTTCCCGTGAGATATGAGATCTCACAGGAACCTGGCGATCTTAGCAGAGGCCTTATATATGTGAGCCTGATATAGGCCTGCCTCACATGTCTCCAGCCAGTCTTGAGCAACTGAGTGGGGAGGATGTGGTTAGACCTGTCCTGAGGACTAGGCCTTCTCTCTCCTCTTCCCCCTTTGCGTTGTATCATAATGTTCTGTCTGTTCTGTTTTACTTCCCCCTCACTAAGGCTGACATTTATGAAGACGTGGTATATCCTGGAGGACAACCCCCCTAAGGTTGCAAAGGTTGGTCAATTTGGTGTTTACAAGGGCTGATTTTCTGCCTTGGGACTGCCTAGGGGCCACATGGACTGCCTGAATACTAAAAAATTAGCTGTACCCAGTGTAATATACATCGTTATAGTAGATTTGAAAGGTCACATGGTTCAGCTACACGCTATTATTTTAAGAAAATAATATTGCATTGATTTACATGTGGGTGGGGAATGGTTGAGGGAGTAAGAGGAGGGAGGGGCCCTTGTGAGGCTGAGGGTGTAGATGCAGATTGAGTGGCAGGAGTGGATTGTGAGGTGGAGAGGGAATTTGCATGTGGGTGGTGATTGGCTGAGGGAGTGAGAGGAGGGAGGGGCCTTTGTGAGGCTGAGGGTGTAGATGCAGATTGAGTGGCAGGAGTGGATTGTGAGGTGGAGAGGGAATTTGCATGTGGGTGGTGATTGGCTGAGGGAGTGAGAGGAGGGAGGGGCCCTTGTGAGCCTGGGGGTATAGATGCAAACTGAGTGGCAGGAGTGAATTGTGAGGTGGAGAGGGAATTTGTATGTGGGTGGTGATTGGCTGAGGAAGTGAGAGGAGGGTGGGGATTGGTTGGGTATGTTCCCTAAGCAGCGAATCAGCACACTAGGAAAGGAAACATACTCAAGCCTTTTATATATATAGATGGAAGAGCAAAAATGGAAGGCACTAGAAGTCTGGAAATGGGTATTTAGTGATGTTAAAGAATGCAGCGAGGGTTCTGCAGCATATTTTAAGGGAGAATCACTCCTCCTGGACTATTCCAGGAGAGGCAACAAATGGTGCTTTTTTGCCAGAAGAAGAGTGGTCCAGGAAATCCAGGAGGTTGGAAACAGGCACAAAAATAGCCTTGCACGCCTGCACAAAGGGCTATGCAGCATTACACTCCCCAGCACGTTTGGTGGGACATCAAGGCAGAGAGCCTTCTCAGTGGCTGCTCCCAGAGGTTTTTAAACAGAGGCTAGATGGCCATCTGTTGGGAATGATTTGATTGTGTATTCCTGCATGGCAGAGGGTTGGACTGGATGGCCCTTGGGGGTCTCTTCCAATTCTATGATTCCAGGAGACTTGGGCTCCTAAACTTGAATTCTCACAGGCTTTTAGGGATTGACTTCAAGGGGTTTTTAAGGGTATGCTCTCTTTTTTATTTTTATCTTAATACCTTTTAATGAATTTTAAAATGGCTGTTATTCTACAGATGGCTTCACTGTACTCTGAAATAACTTCTATATATTTTATTGATGTTTTTGTATGTATTTAAATTTGCATTGGTTTTTAATATTTTGCAATAATAATAATAATAATAAGATGATGATGATGATAGAAGAAGAGGGGGGGGAGGAGGAGGAGCTTGGAACTGTTATTTGTTCATTATGGCTCCCAGAATCCCCAACAGGCATGGTTAGCAGCCATCCAGGCTGGGGGATTCTGGCGGTTGTAATCCTAAAAAGGAACTTTTCTGACACAAAATTATGGATAAAATCACAAGTGACTTACAAGTAATGTCCAGTTTTTGGTGGACGCTGAAAGTCATGCTGACAAACCAAGAGGTAGGTATGTCCCCACATACTCCCCTGTCTCGTAGGATGGGACAAGTTGGGAAAGACATCTTGCCAATTTTTCTGACAAGAAAAGGGTGATTTGTTTCTAGGAAACTTGCAGGAATAGCAATTCACCAGAAATGGAGTTCTAGTCATTTCACTGGGGAGAGGGATTGGCATTCTTGGGAGGCTGTATGGCCACCAGAGGCTACCAGGGTTAGAAAAAATAGCCTGCAGACCCTCCATAATAGCCCACCCTTTACCCTTTCCTTCCATGGGAGATGCTCCAATTCTCTCACCTATTTGCTCTTTCCTGTACTGCTCCACCATTCACACACAGCAGTTAAAACTTGCACCTGATTCACACTAAACTATCTTTACCATGATGAGAACCAGCCTGCCCAACCCCACCCACTAATATACCATGGTTTAGGGTGGAATTCAAACCATAATCTATGTTTCCTCTTACCTATGGTTAAGAAAAAAACATGGTTAATCTTAACCATGATCCACTGATAAAAAGCTCATTTCATAACTCATGGTTTAAAGTTGCCCAGTTTTGAAGAAAGCAGAGTTAAGATTAACGACCATTAGTTGGTCTCTGATGACACATCACACTGTTGCCAAGCAGAAGAGGAAGGGAAAAAAGCTTCCAAATGCCACCTTGGTGCTGCACAGAAGGAGCACAGAGGAAGGAACTGCCTGAACCAAAGCTCACCTAGGCTTGTTCCCATTACACTAAACCAGGGGTGGGCAATAAACAATCCTGTGGGCCATATAAGGCTCTTAATATTTTGCCCCCACCCCCAGTTAGAGTCTTCCCTTATCCTTGTTCACCAAAATCAGGACCCTGGGCCTCAAGAAATCGCCAACCCTTCCATCTCTCTATCTCTTTTGTGGTACCAGAATGGTGTCGTGGTTTGAGCACTGGCCAATGACTCTGGAGACCAGGGTTCAAATCCCTGCTCAGCCATGGAAACCCACTGGATGACCTTGGGAGTCACACTTTCTTAGCCTCAGAGGGAGGCAAAGGTCCTCTGAATAAATCTTGCCAAGAAAACTCTGTGATAGGCCCACTTTAGGGTCGCCTCGAAGGCACACAACAACAAGTCTGAACAAGGCCAAGGTTTTCTGCATTCCCAGAAGGTCACACTCTCCACATACAGGAAACATATTAAATAAATTATTGGGCTGTGGAAAATTCTACTGCTCTTCTTCACCTTAGGATCTGCCTTATTGGGCAGATTCTCGACATCAAAGAATGAATCCTTCTTCCTATAGCAGAGAGTGGAATCAAGCGCTACTCCTATCAGCCCTAGCCAGGTCAGTCAACTATGAGGAATGTTGGGAGATGCAGTCCAACAGCAATGGGACAACTGCATGATTCCTAGCCCTCATCTACACAATGCAAGCTACAATTCCTAACAGCCTGTACATATGCAATTGCACATCCAATGGTTCCCCTCCCCAAAAAACAAAAACAGTCATAGAAGGAATGGAGAACAACCTTTATTGTGTTAGCAGTTGAATGCTCCTGCATTCTACAGTGTCTAAAAACATGACATTTCTGACTAAAGGTCATCCCAAGTGAGCAAGAATTATGGGCAATACTGATTTTCTACAAGAAGCTCCTCCTCCACCACCACCACCACCACCGTCCAAGCCTCAGTACAGCTAACGTGCTGTGTGGATTCTCTGGTGTCTGTTAAGGCATGTGTTGCGAGAGAATCTTTTCCCACACACTGTGCACTCGTGCGGCCTTTCCCCCGTGTGGATTCTGCGGTGCGTATTAAGGTTAGCTTTCTGGCTGAAGCTTTTCCCGCAGCGCAAGCACTCGTACGGCCTCTCCCCAGTGTGGATTCTCTGGTGAGTATTAAGGTAAGAATTGCGAGAGAATCGTTTCCCACAGGTTGGACACTTGTGAGGCCTCTCGCTCTCACATCTTTTATGGTGCCCAATGAGTTGAAATTTCTGACTGAATCGTTTTCCACAGTCCAAGCATTTAAAAGGCTTTTCTCCTGAGTAGATGCTCTCATGCTTAACGAGGCTTGGGCTTTGACCAAACCTTTTTCTAAGCACACCGCAGATATTTGGTCTCTTACCAGGGTGGATTCTCCGCTGAAACACATCTTCCTTCAGATCCTGGAAGGCTCCCCCCAATGGAACAGAGATATCTGCTCCTTGCCCTGAGCTGACCTCCAGATCACTCTCTAGAATGGTTCTCTGCTCACAAAATTGGGGAATGTTCTCAGTCGCTCTCCAAACGGTTGGCCTGTGGGCTGCCAGTTGCTCTGAACCTTCTGATGCAAATTCTCGTCCTTCACCAATGGTCATCCACCCTTTAGCACCTGAACAAAAAACAGAACAAAATTCCTTGTTTTCAATTCAGAGAGAATTAATGTTATTCCTATGGGGTTGGGACAGGGAGCAACCAAGGCAGAGGAAGTGCCAAATCTAAAGACTGCCTGGGCAGGTGGGGTGGGGACATTTTAATTTTTGTCCTGGGTGTGTTTTCCCCCCCGTCCTTCAGGTTTTCTGTAGATGGAAATGGGGAAAAAAATTAAGTACATCAGACCCTGTATCCATGGAATCAATATCTGCGGTTTCAGTTAACTGGGGGACACAAAACAGGGACACATACCATAGAATTATCCTAGAAAATGCCTAGAGGGTCATCCCCTCTAGACATCTTCTAGGTCCTCCAAGGCAACTCTGTAGTACTGGAAGTCCATGATTTTAATAGGGTTTACTGTTATCCATGGTTTCCAGTATCTGCGGTAAGTCCGAGAACTGAACCCCTATGGATACAGGGGTCCAACTGTATATGAAGCTCTAGCATTGGTGTATTTTCCCCATTCCCTATTCTGGGGTTCACAGGAAGAGAAGTGTATTCTATCTGAAGCTTAATGATATCCACATTTAGCATGGCCTGAAATTATCTCCTCTTGGCATTTCCATTGTTCCCCCCACCCATATTTTACCTTTATTATATCAATCCTTATTATTACATTTTGTTGAATGAAAAGATAACAGCACAAACACAAAACTAAGAACAACAAGAGAGAAACAGCACATGACTGATTTGTGAATGCTGTACCAGAAGAAAACATAGAATCATAGGTTGGAAGGGATCACAAGGGTCATCTAGTCCAACCTCTCCCATGCAGGACACACCATCAAAGTATTACTGAGAGATAGTCACCCAACCCCTGTTTGGGGACATGAAAATCACCCTGAAAAGGTTTTTATGAAAAATTGGAGGGTCAGTAGTGGGCTTTGGGGGAACAGACTCCAGGGGCCACAAAAGGAGGGTCCAGGAACTGCTTTATTACACTGGAGGACATTATAGTGTTTTGTCTAGTAACCCACTGTCATTGTTTGCCATGATACTGGATAGGAGAAACTAGTTCTGTTGCATACTGTGAGCTACTTTTTCCTTTTCTATTACATGCATTTTTTTTAAAAAAAATTGGAACACAGTACAGCTACATAGTGTAGGGCAGCAGTGTAGATGGTGGTAAGCCCTGGCTACCAGGCATGCATTCTGGGGACAGGAGTGGGAGGAAGCGAGATGGCATAGCCAAGTTTGTAGCCAAACATTGCACAAGCCGCAGTCATATTAGAGGCTGTCTTCTTCCTCCTCCACCACCACCCAGCCAAAGTGAGGTCTAGTGTGGGGCATGACAGCAGTGGGGGCTGGCGACCATCTCCAGCCTTGGCTTGGAGGAGAGCCCCAAGCCAAAAAAACAAAAACCAGTCCCTGTATCCTCTCCCCTACTTCTACTGCCAGAGCCCAGAGCCCAGTCAGTGCCTTTCCTACCCAAGTCTTCTGTGGATGGAAACCCACTAATCGCAGCCAACTCTGGCCAGCTGCCCGCTTCCACCTTCAAGGCAGTGGCACTCCTGCTCATTCATTGGATAGAGACACGAGGATCTCTGAAAAGGCAGATGGTGTGGTTTCCTGCCATTTCACAGATCCTCACATCTCTTTCCAGCCTTGCAAATACAGTACAGGTATGTATGTGTTGTAGCTGCAAAAGGTTTGAATTCTGAAGTACTGTATTTCAGATTTTGGAATTCTGGATAAGCGATACCCAACCTGCACTACCCTTTCTTTTTTGAGAGGAAACACTTTACAACCGATGAGGAAATCGTATGAAAGCTGAATAATTCTGGTCAATATACTTCTGAAACCAGTGATAGCTGGTGGTTTCCATGTTGATGAAGTGTTAAATCCATTCTGGTCTTTATTCAAAATTTTAATGCAGCTATTGAAGGTACTGAATCAGCTGAAAGATTCCTTTAACCTTAAAGTTCAGACTAAAATTCAGAGAGGATCCTTTGTCCCGCTGACAGGGAAGTCATTAGCCACAATTATCTAAAAACTGCCCTCTAAAAGTACAGGTTGCCTGCCCCCCATCCATGGAACCAATATCCATGGTTTCAATTATCTGCAGCTGAAACAATAGGGATACATACCATAGAGTCACACTGGCAAACGCCCAGAGAGGTGGCCTCTCTAGGAATCACTAGGTCCGCCAACACAACTCTATTGTAAGTTTGTACTAGAAGTCCTTTATTTTAATAGGGTTTGCTATTATCTGTGGTTTCACTTATAAACGGTAAGCCCAGGAACATATACCCTGCAGATATGGGAGGGGGGTTGACCTGTAATTTTCCCAGGTAACTAGAAACCATTACTATTTACACCACTGAACTCAATTCCCTCTTACTCATTATGTTACTTTCGAGGTTCTCCACAACCTGACCAGTCCACCTCGTCTTGTAGGATTCTAGGAGTTCATGTCCAAATAAGTAACTTTCCCAAGCTCTGTGGGTAGCCTTATACACTCAATTATGTCCCCTCCCTTTTACTCACTTTTTTCTCAACTTAAAGTCCAAACTGTGCATGTGTGTGCCTGTATATTTGGATCAGATGCCCAATTGTACTGTTAGTTGTCCCTGCTCCTCCACAGAGAAGGACAAGTATACAGGTTGAAGGAGTCCTGAACCTCACATCAGAGGTATGTGTCTGTGTGAGCCTGTGTGTGTGTGTGAGAGAGAAAAACTACAACATGTCTGGTGGCCAATTTTCTGCCCTAACTGTCAAAAATGCCAAAAAATGAACAAAAATGAAAAAAAGGGGTTGAAGTCCACTTTTGATTTGGATAATGGTTATTTTTTTTAGAGTAAACCAGTGGCTTTTAACCTTTTCTTTACCAGGGACCCCTTTAAATATCTTTTGTTGCACGGACCGCCAAGATTTAACTCAAGATTTAAAACCCTAGCAACAACAATAATAATAACTAATAGTAATACAATTACACCATCCATTAACCCTTACCTCAAAGGCACTGGAGGGGAGGGAATACTTTTCTCCTGCTTCTTCCTGCAAATTTGTGACCGGAGCGGATTGAAGAGCAATGTCCAAGCCAAGCCAGCCAACCTTTGCCTCAGCTCCTGTCATGCGGGCTGAGCAGTCTCAAGCCTCCTTGAGGTCCATAGACCAGAGGTTAAGAACCACTGGTGTAAACTGTTCAGTTCACAACCCAAAGGTAAACTGTTGCTCCTAGAGGGTTCCAAGGGAGGCAAATCACTCTTTTCAGCCAGAAAAAGTTGGTCTGTGACTCTGAGGACCTCAAAGACAGCCTTGAGGAGGCCATATGCAGTACCAGGAATATATTTTGCCCACCCTCTGCCACAGGGAGAGAAGAAGCCACTCCTTGCAGGCTGATTTGGACTCTCCACAGAATCCATCAGCGAAGACATGAGAGTCAAAGCTGTTTTTCGATACCTGCAGGACTCCAACCAAAAATGGAGCAGACCAGGAAGCCATTAACACTACACAATTATAGCCCTGTTATTCCACATGAACTTCCATGGTTCCATTCTATTGAATCCAAGGATTTGCAGTTTAGGGAGGGGCTTTTAGAATCTTAGCCCCAGGGCTCCAGTGTCTCTCTAAACTACAAATCCCAGGATGCCATAGGATGGAGCCATGGCAGTTCAAGTGGAATAAGAGTGCTGTAATGGTGTAGTGTGAATGGGCCCCTCTGTTGCTTCACAGGACAAGACAAAAACCAGGTGGGTGGAAAGAGCAGGTAAAGGCATTCTGTCTAAATGCCAGCAGAAACATCAGGAGGAATGGGCAAGGGTTCTAAGGAACCAGCTGCCCTGGGCTCCCCTTCACTGGAGGTTGTTCTTGCTATTCATAATGATAATTCAGTGTTTACCCTGTCTTTCCTCATAGGTGCTCAGGGCAGCCAGGGTTTGGAAACAACAAATTACAAATAACACAGCTACCTGTAACTAGCTGCCAGGAGAAAACCAAAGTGGGATAAAAAGTACATTTCCAAAGGAACACAACAAATAGGAGTGAAGTTACTTTAACTGGTGTAATGAGTAATGGTTTCTGGTTACTTGAAAAACTTACTTTTCAAAGGACCTTAGAGACACCTGGACAGGAATTCTTTACATTTTATGTGATTTAGCGATTTAATGTGATTCATTAAAAAAGCAACACAGAGGAATAGAAAACCAACAGGCAGAACAATTAGCAATAGAACAAGTTAGTTTTTCCAATTCTGCAGTGAATAATGTGTTACATTGCAAATCCTGTAATGAATAACTAAACAGACGGCCCTTAAAAAAGTAACTTTGTTACCTACTCTGAAGAGATTTTCTACAAAACAAACAAACCCACACATAGTTAAAATCACAAATTGTAAATATAGTACGACCCCATATCTGCGGAGGACATGTTCCTGGACTTACCATGGACACCAGAAACTGCAGAAAATAGCAACCCCTATTCAAATGAATGACTTCTGGCCCAATCGTCTGACAGAATCATGTTGGAGGACCCAGAACATGCCTAGAGAGAACAGCTCTCTAGGCATTTTCTAGGTTCTCCAGTACACATTTATGGTCAGCTTCCAGTGGAAGCATACCATAGAATGCACTGGAGGATGTAAAAGATGCCTAAAGAGACCATATTTTTTTGGACGTGAGTAAGCGAATCTGCAGATATGGGTCCCATGGATATTGGGGTGGGGGAGTCGTACTGTAACTAAAAAAAATTCACAAATTGCACACATCTCAAATTTTTGTTTCTGTACATGTCTTGAGTCTTGCAGTACCTTAAGATTAACAGGTTTTATTTGGCATACACTTTCATGGACTTCAACCAATGACCCTGGCTGCATGTTGAAAAAGGACCATGCCAAAAAAACCCAAATAATAGATTACATACATCTGCTAAAGTACAATCACAAAGAAACAAAGGAGGTCTGCCATGGAGGCTGAAGTTATAAGATCCCAGCACTGAGCCAGGGATCAGACTAGATGACCTCATGGATCGCTTCCACATCTAAGAGCCTATGATTATAGTTCTCACCTATCAAGATGGCTTCTTCATTGTCTTCCTCTTGCTTGGTCTCCTTGGGCAGCTGCTTGTGGCTGCTGGGGGCGGATGGAACGGCTCCCAGCTCACAGAAATTCAAAACCACTTCCTCAAAGGGTGGCGTGACCTGAAAAAGCAGGCAAGGTCCCCTTCAGGGTAGAAGAACAAGGTTTGGGACTTATTCAAGTGGTCTTAGGGACCGAACTCTGGATGCAAATGTGGGCGTGTGTGTGTGTATGTCTCTCACACACTCTCTCTCTCTCACCTGGGGGTTCTGTTGCTCTACCTCTCTCTGCATGTGCAGGAAATTCTCAGCGAGGGCCACTGCCTGGGCGCAGGTCTCAGGGCCTCGTTCCCTGACCCAGTTCTGGATCTCTGAGGGCAGGACAGTCAGAAACTGCTCCAGGATGAGCAGCTCCAAGATCTGCTCCTTCGTATGCTTCTCAACCTTCAGCCACCGGCGGCAAAGTTCCTGGAGTCGGCGGTAAGCCCCTCTGGGACCCTCGGCCTCCTGGTAACAGAAGTGCCTGAAGTGCTGGCGGCTCTTCTCCCTGTTGAGGGCATCCCCTCGCAAGATGGCCATCTTCACTTTCCCATAATCCTTTCTGTCTCGAGCCTCCAGCCTGCTGAAGGCCTGCTTGGCTTCTCCTCGGAGGGCTGGCAGGAGTCGGGTCGCCCACTCTTCTCTGGGCCACTGGCAGGCCTCAGCCACTTGCTCAAAGGAGGTCAGGAAGGCCTTGGCATCATCCCACGGCGCGGGTTCATCTGGCAACTGTGGGAACCCCCAGCCTGAACAAGGAGACTCCACTTCCTTCAGGAACTCCTGCCATTGGACTTCCCAACGCTGAATGAGCCCTTCGCTGGCTTCCTCTTTAATCTGTTGCACCGGCATCTTTTGTAGGAATTCACGGATGCAGCTCCTCTCGATGGCATGTGGTGTTTTTCTTGCCCCTTCCAATCCTTCCACCGGTTTGGGATCTACTTGGCTTGTCTCCTCCATTTTCATCCCTTGTGGACTTCTCTGCATGGAAGATTCTCAGAAAAGGTGGGGCACAAACAGGAAGTTTGTGTTTTTGAAGACCAGAGTTGAAGACCCTGAGGTGAGAAATGTTTGAGGACATGTGAGAGAATTAGCCACAGTTTCAGTAACAGTCATTCCCCCATTTGTAACCCCATGACTACATTCCTACTTGAACTAACTCATATGGGATCTGTGAGAAAGGAAAAATGGTCACAGAAAATTTCAGAACAGTGTAAGGAAACAGGAAAGCCTTTTCTCTACACCACAGAGGTTTGATTTGGCCTAGTCTTCATTAACTTCAAGAATGTCCTCTTCTGATGTGGAGCTTTGAAATGTTACTATTGGGATAAGAACAGCCAGAATTCTGCGGCTAGTACAGTCACCGAGGAATTCTGGGAGTTGTCATAAAAAGGAATACAGTTGGACCCCTGAATCCGTAGAACCAATATCCGTGGTTTAAGTTATCCATGTGACACAAAATAAGGGACAGATACCATAGGGTTGCAGTGAAAAATGCCTAGAGAGGCATCTTCGATAGGCATCTCCTAGGTCCTCCTAGGCAACTCTATAGAATCATAGAATCATACAGTTGGAACCCGATAGTATGTTTTTACTGGAAGTCCTTTATTTTAATAAGGTTTGCTGTTATCCACAGTTTCCAGTATCCACGGTAAGTCTGGGAACCAAACTGTCACAGATACGGGGATACAACTATATTTCTAAGTTCTGATTTGTTGGAATACCTATGTGATTTTTTTTATAACACAAACATGATCACCTGCTAACACTGGCCAATCAAAACACAGAATGTGATCAAAAAGTTGGCACACAGACAGAAAAGCCTATATGAGCCTGCCTGGGCCCTGAGATCATTAGGAGAGGCCCTTCTCTCATTTCCACCATCATTGCAAGCACAGTTGGTGGGGACATGAGAAGGCCTTCTTGGTGACAGCTTCTAGATTGTGGAACCCCCATCCCAGGGAGGATAGAACCAACCTGATGGCACACAACCACCAATCTTAAGAAGCTACCTTACGTTGATTCAGAGCACTAGGGAGCTTTTGATGATTTCAGGCCCTTTCCCAATGTATTTATTTATTTATTATTTTGTTTTATTTTTTTAATTTATTTATACCCCACTCTTCAGCCACAAGGTTATCAGAGCGGCTTACAAATTGTTTTAAGCAATAGCACATGTACACATCTACACTGCATTAAGCAGTTTCCAATGTGTGTTAGCTAATTGCCCCCACAAGCTGGGTACTCATTTTACCGACCTACGAAAGTCGGAAGGCTGAGTGAACCTTGGAGCCCGCTGGAACTCGAACCTGCAACTTAAATCCTAGCATAAAACTCTACTACGTTGCATGATCTGCTGTTAAAGGGACACCCACAAGGAACACCCCTGTCAAATTGGAAACCCCAATTGTAAAATCTGATAAAAGGGCCATCTAGTCCAATGCAAGAATAAGTAACTAAAACACTCCTAAAAGATGCCTATGCAACTTCTGTTTAAAGACCTCCAAAGGAGAGCCCACACCCTCAAAGGCAGTCCATTCCATTGTTAAACTGCTCTTACAGTAAACAAATTCTTCCCAGTGTTTAGCTGGAATCTCTTTTCTTGTCATTTGAATCCACTGGATTGTGCTCTAGGCTGCTGGCACACTGCTGAAATAATGCTGTTTGACACTGGTTTAACTGCCCTGGCTCAATGCTCTGGAATTCTGAGACGTGTAGTTTTGTGAGATTTTTAGCCTTCTCTATCAGAGAGCTCTGATGCCCCCAGAAAACTACAAATCCCAGGATGTCACAGGATGCAGCCATGATAGTTAAAACAGTGTCAAACTGCATTATATCTGCAGTATGTCAGCAATCCTAGTCTCTGGAGCAGCAGAAAAACAAGCTTCCATAGGATATCCTTTTAAACATAACTATCATGCCACCTCTTAACCATCTCTTCTCCAGGCAAAACACACCCAGCTCCCTAAACCCTTTCTAAACACTATAAGTGAAGATGGATCAACTGAGGCTAAACTTTGGAAGAGACCACAAGGGCCACCTAGTCCAGCCCCCTGCCATGCAGGAATACACAATCAAAGAACTCCCAACAGATGGCCATCCAGCCTCTGTTTAAAAACCTCCAAAGAAGGAGACTCCACCACATTATGAGGTAGTGTATTCCACTTCTGAACAGCTCTTACTGTCAGGAAGTTCTTCCTAATGTTTAGGTGGAATCTCTTTTCCTGTAGTTTGAGCCCATTGCTCTGTGTCCTAGTCTCTGGAGCTGCAGAAAACAAGCTTGCTCCATCCTCAGTATGACACCCCTTCAAATACATTATTTAAACATGGCTATCATGTCACCTCTTAAACCTTCTCTTCTCCAGGCTAAACATGCCCAGCTCTCTACGCCCTTCCTAGCACTAGAAGCGAAAATGACTCAACTGATGCTGAGGTTAAACGTTGGCCTTAACATGAGACAACATGACAAGCTTATCATGTCACCTTTCCTGAACTTATGAGACAACATGACTTGATGATGATGATGATGGCAATAATTCTTGGAAAAGAGTAGGAAAACAGAGAGACCATCCTACAGGTGGATAGAATCATTGACTCCTAGAGTTGGAAGAGACCATAAAGGCCATCTAGTCCAGTGGTTCCCAAACTTTGGTTCTCCAGGTGTTTTGGACTTCAGCTCCCAGAATTCCTGACCATTGGACAAGCTGGCTGGGGCTTCTGGGAGATGAAGTCCAAAACTGCCTGGAGAACTAAAGTTTGGAAACCACTGATGTAGTCCAACCCCCTGCCATGCAGGAATACCCTTCCACCAAGGAAGCCACTGGCTGCCCTGAATTTGCCAGACCTGAGCAGGGCAGCTGATGACTGGGACTCTTGGAAATCTCTCATTTATAGGGTCTCTGTCAGTCGACTGGACTGCAAACAACAACAGCACCCTTCCTGATAAGGCTTGGCCAGCTCTCTTTCCTAATCCACTCCTCCCCTTCCCCAAACCCACTCCCAATTCTTTCCTTCCTTCATTTCTGCTCCCTTTTTAGCTG
This sequence comes from Gambelia wislizenii, assembly GCA_030847615.1. Classification (NCBI taxonomy): domain Eukaryota; kingdom Metazoa; phylum Chordata; class Lepidosauria; order Squamata; family Crotaphytidae; genus Gambelia; species Gambelia wislizenii. Next base: position 27,636,290 of record JAUMIR010000002.1, read on the forward strand.
CAACATTTCCCCCTTTAAGCAGCCCCTCGCCCTCCTCCTCCTCCTTCCTGGGACTCACCCGAAACCCCTCCAAAAATCGCACTCCTTTTCCTGGATTACACAACCTGCCAAGGAGGAAGGCACACCGGAAGTGATCTTGGGACCTTTTTCACACACCCTCCCAGGCTCAAACACAGCACGCGACTTCCGCTTTGCCGCTCTAGCCGGCGCAGAAAGGACCTCCCAGAAACTCTCTGCTGACTTATTGGCTGGATATAGTCTAAGGAAGAATGGAATTATCTGCAACCCATATGGGATGAGAATTGGGGGAAGTTAGCTATATTAAGCTTCTGAAGCATAGTTTAAACCAGTAGGGTCCAACCTGTGGCCCTCCAGGTGTTTTGGACTCCAACTCCCAGAAGACTGAGCCAGCTAATCAGGAATTCTGGGAGCTGTAGTCCAAAACACCTAGAGGGCCACAGGTTGGACATCACTGGTTTACAGTGGACATCTCCCCCTCCAGTGCTTCTGAGGGAAGGTTTAAAGCAGTAGTTTCCAAACGTTTGTCCTCCGGGTGTTTTGGACTTCTACACCCAGAAGCCCCAGTCAGGTGGTCTAATGGTCAGGAATTCTGGGAGCTGTAGTCCAAAACACCTGGAGGGCCACAGGCTGGACATCACTGGTTTACAGTGGACACCTCCCCCTCCAGTGCCTCTGAGGGAAGGTTTAATGCAGTGGTTTCCAAACTTTGGTCCTCCGGGTGCTTTGGACTTCAACTCCCAGAAGCCCTAGTCAGCTGGTCCAATGGTCAGGAATTCTGGGAACTGTAGTCCAAAACACCTGGAGGACCACAGGTTGGACATCACTGGTTTACAGTGGACACCTCCCCCTCCATTGCCTCTGAGGGAAGGTTTAATGCCTGTGGTTTCCAAACTTTGCTTCTCCAGGTTTTTAGACTTCATCTCCCAGAAGCCTTAGTCAGCTGGTCTAATGATCAGGGATTCTGGGAGCTGTGGTCCAAAACACCTGGAGGGCCACAAGTTGGACCCCACTGGTTTACAGTGGACACCTCCCCCTCCAGTGCCTCTGAGGAAAGGTTTAATGCCTGTGGTTTCCAAACTTTGGTCCTCCGGGTGTTTTGGACTTCAACTCCCAGAAGCCCTAGTCAGCTGGTCTAATGGTCAGGAATTCTGGGAGCTGTGGTCCAAAACACTTGGAGGGCTATAGGTTGGACACCATTGGTTTAAAGTCATAACTTATATCTTGAAATACTGTATTCCAATCGTTGTTTCTACTTTTTTTCTACTCTTTTTTAGAATATCTCCTGATCCTTATGATTATATTGAAGACACTAAAATAATCAGCAGACATTTTAGTAATATTGTATACTGCAATATATGATATTGAAGAGGTTAGTTGTTTACAAATTTAGAACCAGATTCTTAGAATATAGAGGATAGGAAGTAATGTGCAACAATACTGCGTACGTCAGGGAAAAGACTGTTGTTGTTTTTTTGGGATGGTGTAATTAGTCTTTTGTTTTTCTAGTATGAGAAGTAATTATCATATTTAATCATACCTAATTTATCTATGTATTTTCCTTCATCTTGTATGTATCTATGTTGCCAATGTGCTTATATTTTTAGATACTTTTATAAAAATAAATTTTAAAAAACAAAACAAGAACCTCTCTGGGCTTAACCCTTTGCGTGCCTGTTACACATTACGGAGTGGGCATAAGGGGAGGGTGCCCAAAACTCAAAGGTAGATCACATGCCATGAGCAAGTCACACTCTCTCAGCCTCACAGGAAAGTAAAGGCAAACCTTGCCAAGAAAACCCTGTGATAGGGCTGCCTTAGGGTCACCGTCAGAAACAACTTGAAGGCACACAACATCAAAGACCTTTGCAAAACAGATTTCTCATCTAGTCCAATCACCTGCTAAGGTACACACCCTATATTTTTATTAAATATGTCAAGGTTACAACTTCTTCCTTTTTAAAACTGTACAAAGCCAAATGACTAGCCACTTTAGTCCATTGTGGGTAAAACAGCAAAGGTCTAAAATGTGCAATTGCATGATTCCACAAAATGACCTTTAGGGTGTTGGGCAGGGAGCATTTCCACCATGTTTGGAGGCTCCTATGGTCCATAACAACTTTTGCAAAAGTTTTTTTAAAAAATTGCCCCAAAATGCCCGCTAGGGGGCCAAGAAGACCTAATAAGATGGTGAGAATGCTCCATGTCCCCTAGCATAATCATTCTCAGTTTTTACCCCTGTGACACTCTTTACATCTATATGTGGATGTTGCTACATTGTCCCCCTCCCCCGAAACTGGAAGTCCCATGTGCCAGGTGCACATTCTTCCTAGTCTGCCACATCTGGAGAGTATGCCAACTGCCAATGAAATTGAAAGAGCACAAGCACTGCAGCCGAAGCAGGAAGAATGTGTGCTTGGACCTTGCCACTGCTGCTGCCTTACGCCATAGAAACTTAAGAATCACAGGGTTCAAAAAGACTACAAGGGCCATCTAGTCCAACCCCCTGCCATGCAGGAATACACAAACAAATCATCCAGCCTCTGTTTAAAAACTTCCAAAGAAGGAGATTCCACCACACTACGAGGCAGTGTATGTATTCCACTTCTGAACAGCTCTTACTGTGAGGAAGTTCTTCCTAATGTTTAGGTGGAATCTCTTTTCCTGTAGTTTGAACCCGCTGCTCTGTGTCCTAGTCTCTGGAAAAGCAGAAAACAAGCTTGCCCCATCCTCAGTATGACATCCTTAAAAGTATTTAATCATGACTATCATGTCACCCCTTTAACCTTCTCTTCTCAAGGCTAAACATACCTAGCTCCCTAAGCCACTCTTCACAGGGCATGGCTTCCAGACCTTTCACCATTTTGGTCTCCCTCCTCTGGATACATTCTAGCTTGTCAATATCCTTCTGGAATTGTGGTGCCCAGAACTTGACACAGTATTCCACAGTATTCCAAAGCAGAACAGTGGCACTATTACTTCTTTCAATCTAGACACTATATTCCTACTGATGCAGCCTAAAATTGCATTGGCTTTTTTAGCTGCCACATCACACTGCTGACTCATGTTCAGCTGGTGATCCACTAAGACTCCTAGATCCCTTTTGCATGTATTGCCTTCAAGCCAGGTGTCACCCATCGTATATCTTTGCATTTCATTTTTACTGCCCAAGTGTAGGATCCTACATTTCTTCCTGTTGAAATTCATTTTGTTAATATTGGTCCAGCTTTCTAATCTGTTGAGGTCATTTTGGATTCTGATCCTGTCCTCTGGAGTACTAGCTATTCCTTCTAATTTGGTGTCATCTGCAAATTTGATAAGCATGCCCTCTATTCCCTTATCCAAGTCATTGATAAAGATGTTGAATAGCACTGGGCCCAGGACAGAACCCTGTGGCACCCCACTGGCCACTTCTCTCCAGGATGAAGAGGAGCCATTGGTGACCACCCTTTGGGTTGGGTCAGTCAACCAATTACAAACCCACCTAACCTATTGTCTAGCCCACATTACTTTTTTGCAAGTTAGTCTCTCGCTTCTCTACCCACCAGCCACATGCTTCACAAACCCAAGAATGCTTGCCTGGCATCTGGGGCTTACCTCTCTCTCTGCTGGTGCCCTGGGACCCAGGGGCATTAATACTTTAATGTCCAAAAAATTTCTTGCACTCCTTCCTTGAGCAAATATCACCCCCCCCCACCCCGAGGGGCACACACTCCAGTTTGAGAACTGCTGCATAGCAGGTGTTTGGAAGAAAAAAAATTATTTTTGCACATGTGGCATATGTATGTGTCTGTGTGCAGCCCTCCAAGGTCTCCTGCAACCCACGCCTGGTCTAGAGACCAATTCCTTCCATACCATTCTGGTCATTACCTTAAATTGAAGACAGACTCTTCTCTGAATTCCACCCCAAAGTAGAAGTTCACCTTGAGGATCACAAGGGAGACACAGGGCCTTCTCAATAGCTGCACTTAATTCTGGAATGAAGAGCAGTCAGGAACACAAAAACAACCCTACTGGATCAGACCAAAAGCTTACTTAGTTCAGCATTCCTCCCCCCCCCCCATAGTTAACCAGTTGCCCACTAGCAGGAGATAAAAGACAACAGAGCCTTCCCTTGTACAGTGGGCCTTCAGCATCTGCAAGGGTTTGGTGACAGGACTCCCCAAGGATAAGAAAAAATGCGAACGCTCAAGTGCCTATTAATGAAATGGCCTCGGGCAGTGGCAAGCCCCAGCTGCCAGGAGCACCACTAGACACACATTCTTCAGGCTCCCCTGCCTCTGAGGGAACACATTAGCCACCAGCTTCTGCCCTCGAGGTGGCCATTGTGGCACTTCTGCTCATTCCTATTAGATACCACACCCCAAAAGACACAAGGCTTACAGAGAGCCATGAACACAAGACTACAGAGAGACCACGTCATTTCGCTCATCTATCATCTCCCTGCAGCTTTGCATTTGCATCTCTCTGCAAGCCTCCTGTCTTTTGGGATATCTTTTAGGGTGTTGCGTCTTTTCTGATAAGGAAGGAAGGAAAGGTGGGCAGCATTGGCAGCAGCAGGTGCTGCGCCCACCCCAAAATTGGAGGTTGTTGTGTGCATGTCTTTTCTGATGTGGAAGGGAGCAGCATCCATGACTGCCACACACACCCCTTGAAGCCTGAGGCTATTGTGTGCACGTCTCTCCACAAGCCTCCCATTTGCATCTCTCTGCAGCCTTTCCAGTCTCACAAATGTGTTGGGTACAGTACTGTACAGGTATTGTATACAGTACTGCAGTTTGAATCCATGGTAGGTTGAATCCATGGATGATGAGCCGGCTGTATTTTTCAACCATTGTTGCTGAAGTCCATTTTATGCCAGCAAGCTTTTGATTGTTCTTAGTGTGGCAGAAGATGTTTTCACATTTGGTTTTTGAAGTGCTGACCCTGTCTCCTTGGTTGATCGTTTTAGACCACTGTTTGTCTGTTACAATGTTTAAATATTGGAAACCATTATGAATGGCCCTCTTGTATCAGAAGGACAAAATAGAGGTGCCTTAACAAGACTCACAGTGTATCTGTCCTACACAGTTACAGAGCTCTGATATCACTTTAAATGTCATGGCTTCCACCTATGGAATATTAGGATTTGTAGTTTGGTGAGGTACTTTCAATTCTCTCCCAGAGAGCTCTAGTCCAGTGATTCTTCAACTCTGGTTCTCCTGATGTTTTGGACTTCAGTTTCCAGAATCCCTGACCATTGGCAAGGCTGGCTGAGGATTCTGGAAACTGGAGCCCAAATCATCTATATGATCAGTTTGAGAATAACTGTGTCTCATCCATTAATCTGAATTACAGGTTGACCCCATTATCCATGGGGGTACACTCCAAGAGCCCCCATGGATACTGAAACCATGAATACGGAACCCTATTATTTTAAATGACACAAATGCTGGAAATTGACCATATAATTGCACTGGAGGATGTAGAATTGCCTAGAGAGAACATATTTTTTGAATGTGAATAAGTGAAACCGTGGATACTGAATCCATGGCTACAGAGGACAACCTGTACTGCATTCCCCCTGGACAACTACAGTACTAGAGCTCTCTGGCAGAAAATTCTAAGCCCCTCACCAAACTGCAAATCCCAGGATTCCCTAGGATGAAAACATGAGAGTGAAAGTGGCAGCAAACTGGTGTAACTATGTAGACACATTCTTAAGAGAGGGAAGATCTGTTTTCAAAATCCTTATCCATTAACATACAATGTTCACTGAGTTGCTTTGGGAATTAAATTGGTGGTTGTGACAGGGACAGAAGCGCTATGCATGGGAGGGAGAGAGGGCACTTGTTCTGGCCCTTAAGAAATAATGATTTGTCTTCAATTTTTCCTTGCATTCACTTTTCTTTGGGTGCTTTGTTTACATGTAAAATCATACTATCAGAAAGGTTCTGGAGACAGGAATCTACTTGTAAACATGGCACATGGGTAGCATGCACCTTGATTAAAAGGGGGGAAAGGTACTTTTAAAGTAATAGTGATTTTTCTCCCCACTGCCATGCCACTGAATTTTGGTGGTGATATCTGTAGTGGCATGATGTGCTTCTTTGTGAATTTGTGTGTGGAGGTGGAACAGAGCTTGGGGAAAAATCTTTTTTGAGATTACAGCTATCGGTTATCCCTCAGCCAGCATGGGCCATGAGAACTGGGGAATTTTGGGATGTTTTAGTAACTTCTGGAAAAGTAACTTTTCTAAGATCTGGAAAAATACTCCCCAAATCATGGAAGATAACCACCCCTGGTATACGGAAACAATGGGATTCCGAAAAATGAAACCAGCAAATGACATGTGATCATTCCTGCAGAGTCTATACTGAAATATAAGACACAATTTCCAGATTTCATCAGATTCAAAATGTTCCTCATTCTGAATAGTTTTATAGTTTCTTCCCCCCTGTGGTTAAGGTGGGTGGGACAACAAACACAAACTGTACAGAGGGAGTACTGGACTATAGAAACTGCCTTATATGAAGGCATCAATCAATTTTGCTCAGTATTATCAACCCTGCTGAGTTTCAGTCAATCCTGCAGAGTATCAGATGGAGTGTTTTCCCATCCTTAATGGAAAATGCTGGGGCTTGAACCTGCAACCTTTAACTTGCAAAGCACAGGCTCTTTCACTAAGCTATGCCCCTTCCCTCCTGTACAGTGCCCATGGCAATACATAAGGCCTGGTGTGAACAGATTCTGTTCTCACCATCCCACCATTTCTTTCATTCCCCGCTCCTCCTGGTTGATATAGAGAAAATTACAGTTGAAAATCTCTGACAGAGGGAGTGCTTATACAATTATTTGCTGGTGAGAGGCAAGCTACACGTTAGAAACAAGAGTTGCATAATTTCGCCACATGTTACGGCAAGACGCTCATTCCAACGGAAGCTCTTTCCATGTGAAACAATTGCAGGTCTTCTTCCTGGAATGGATTCGCTCATGTTTCATAAGGTGGGACTTCTGAATGAAGGTCTTCTCACAGACAGAACATTTGTATGGCTTTTCACCAGTGTGTGTTCTCAGATGGACAGTGAGGTTTGCATTTTGGCTGAAGCCTTTACCACAAGCGGAGCACTTGTAAGGTTTCTCCCTCGTGTGGATTCTTTCATGAACAATCAGCTGACAAGTACTTCTGAAATTCTTCCCACAGGCAGAGCATGTATGTGGCTTCTCCCCTGTGTGGATTCTCTCATGAAAAATAAGATCTGACCTTTGCCGAAAGCACTTCACACAATATGAACACTGATGTGGTTTCTTCTGCCTTGTGTGAATTTGCTGGTGTCTCTTAAGGTGATCCTTGCGACTGAGGATTTTTCCACACTCTGCACACTGGTATGGACCCTCCTGGATGTCAACTTTTTCACATATAAGAAAACTGGAACTCTGTTTGAAACCTTCCTCAGACCCACCAAGTAAACTTGCCTTCTGCCACTCAAGGGTTTCACCGAAGGTTTCCTTGTCAGACATGAAAGAGATTGATCTATCCCCTATAGTCCTAGGACAATGGTCTCTGAGCTGCCTAAATGATCCGTGTTCATCTTCAAAGGCCCCTCCTTGTACATGAACCTGGGGAAAGATCTCTCCAGCTCTTCTTCTAGAGGGTTCCATTTGCTCAGGGCTCTGAAGCTGATACTTATGTTCTTCACATTCACCTATTTGTGTGTAATCTATAGAAATGGGGGGAAAAAGATCCAGGTTGACAATAAGATTAAGATTAGAAACAACAGTACCACCTCCCATGTGCGGGACCAGTACTCGTGGTTTCAATTATCTGTTGACCAAAAAATATGGTCTCCCTAGGCATTTCCAAAGTCCTCCAGCTTGATTCTATGGGGTTCATTATTACCCATGGTTTCAAGTATTCGCAGTAACTCTGGGAACGTATCCCCTGTGGATACAGTGGGAGTCCTGTAATAATGTTTGGTGGTGGTGGTAGTAGTAGTAGTAGTGGTAGAAAAGGTTGCTAGGTCAAGAGCATCCCAGGCCCAAAGATTTTAGGGCCAAAACCTGAGATGTAGGGAGGATTCCTGGTGATGTCATTAAGCATGATACTTTAATCATCAACCACATAGAATGCACCATTCAATTTTTTTTAAAAAAACACTAACAAATGACACACACACCCTTTTCAAGACGGTTTCCCTCATCCTGGATAGAAGAAGAAGAGTGCAACCCTGAGACCTGGGACCCTTTGCAAGTGTATTAGGAGTAGTTAACAGCATCCTTCCTTCAAGGAGCTTACAGAACTGTCTATGATTCTCCTCAGCCCTTCATTTTCTCTTACCATTAAATTTATTTATTATTTTTTATTTATTTCATAGAATCATAGAATTGCAGAGTTGGAAGAGACCACGAGGGCCATCCAGTCCAACCCCCCTGCCACGCAGGAAATCTTGATCAAAGCATCCCCAACAGATGGCCATCCAGCCTCTGTTTAAAGACCTCCAAGGAAGGAGACCCCACCACGCTCCGAGGGAGTGTGTTCCACTGCCGAACAGCTCTGACTGTCATAAAGTTCCTCCTCATGTTGAGGTGGAATCTCTGTTCCTGGAGCTTGCACCCATTGCTCTGTGTTCCAGTCCCTGGAGCAGCAGAAAACAAGCCTGCTCCATCCTCAGCGTGACATCCCTTCAAATACTTAAACAGGGCTATCATATTGCCTCTTAACCGTCTTTTTTCCAGGCTAAACATACCCAGCTCCCTAAGTCTCTCCTCATAAGGCATCGTTTCCAGACCTTTCACCATTTTAGTTGCCCTTCTCTGGACACGCTCCAATTTATCAATATCCTTTCTGAATTGTGGTGCCCAGAACTGGACACAGTATTCTAGGTGAGGTCTGACAAAGGCAGAATAGAGTGGCACTATTACTTCCCTTGATCTAGACACTATACTTCTATTGATACAGCCCAAAATCGCATTGGCCTTTTTAGCTGCCGCATCACACTGTTGGCTCATGTTTAACTTGTGGTCTACTAGGACTCCTAGATCCTTTTCGCATGTAGTCTCATTCAGCCAGGTCTCTCCCATCCTATATTTATGCATTTCATTTTTCCGCCCTAAATGCAGTACTTTACATTTCTCCGTATTGAATTTCATTTTGTTAGCTTTGGCCCAGCTCTCCAGTCTATCCAGGTCATTCTGAATTTTGATCCTGTCCTCTAGGGTATTAGCTACTCCTCCCAATTTGGTGTCATCTGCAAATTTGATAAGTATGCCCCTAATTCCCTCATTTAAGTCATTGATAAAGATGTTGAATAGCACTGGGCCCAGGACAGAACCCTGTGGCACCCCACTGGTCACATCTTTCCAAGACGAAGAGGAGCCACTGCTGAGCACCCTTTGGGTTCAGCCGGTCAACCAATTACAAATCCATTGAACAGTTAACTTGTCTAGCCCACATTTTACAAGCTTGTTTGCAAGAATGTCATGGGGAACCTTGTCAAAGGCCTTACTGAAATCAAGGTATGCGACATCCACAGCTCTCCCTTCATCTACCAAGCTGGTAACTTTATCAAAAAAAGAGATCAGATTAGTCTGGCATGACTTGTTTCTCTGAAACCCATGTTGACTTTTTGTGATTATGGCATTGCCTTCTAAATGTTCACAGACTCTCTGTTTAATGATCTGCTCTAGAATCTTCCCTGGTATTGATGTCAGACTAACTGGACGATAATTGTTGGGATCCTCTTTTTTCCCCTTTTTGAAGATGGGAACAACGTTTGCCCTCCTCCAGTCTGCTGGGACTTCTCCTGTTCTCCAGGAGTTCTCAAAGATTATTGCCAATGGCTCTGAGATTATATTTGCCAGCTCTTTTAATACTCTTGGATGTAGTTCATCTGGTCCTGGAGATTTAAATTCATTTAGATTAAGAAGGTATTCCTGTATTTGAGTATTTATACTCCGCTCTTCAGCCACGAAAGCTTTCAGGGTGGCTTATAAATTGTTTAGTAATAGTACTTACACATCTAGACCGCTTTATAGCACTAGGTACTCTCTAAGCAGTTTTACAATGTGTTAGCTAATTGACCCCACAAGATGGGTACTCATTTTACCAACCTACAGAAGGATGGAAGGTTGAGTCAACCTGGAGCCCTGCAGGACTGAACTCACAATTTGTGGCTGCAGTACTGGCATTTAAACACTGCGACACCAGGGCTCCTTTGCCACCTTGTCCAAAATACTCAGTGCAGGAATTCCACACCATATGGCTGTCCAGTCTCTGTTTGAAGACCTTTGGGCCAAACATACCTAGTTCCTTTGAACGTTCAAAGGATGGTCATGTAAGGAGCTTCAGCACATTGAAAAACTTGTGTGCAAGGAACTGTACTTACCTAAAAGCATCGCATCACCTCCTGGCTTGGTATCCCTGCAGAGCTGTCGTGGCCAGAGGTCAGATGGGCTCTCAGAGAAACTCACAGCCACCTTCACGAATGGTGTCAACACCTGAAATGACAGGGATGGTTCCTTTCTGAAAAAGGAGGCACAGCTTGATGGGCAAGGTCATAGAATCATAGAGTTGGAAGAGACCCCAAGGGCCATCTAGTCCAACCCTCTGCCATGCAGAAATACACAAGAAAAGCACTCCGAACAGATGGCCATCTAGCCTCTGTTTAAAACTTCCAGAGAAGGAGACTCCACCACATCCCAAGGCAGCATGTTCATCTGGCGAACAGCTCTTACTTTCAGGAAGTGATTCCTAATGTTTAGGTGGAATCTCTTTTCCTGCAGTTTGAGTCCATTGCTCCATGTCCTAGTCTCTGGAGCAGCAGAAAACAAGCTTGCTTCTTTCTCAATATGACATCCTTTCAAATACAGTGGACTGGGGACTGGTTCCGAGACCACCAAAATCCGTGGATGCTGAAGTCCTACGATATACAATGGCATAGTAAAATGGCGTCCCTTATATAAAATGGCAAAATCAAGGTTTGCTTGTTGGATTCCCCTCCCTCCCAGAATATTTTCAAGTCTTGGATGGTTGAATCCATGGATACAGAATCCATGGATATGGAAGGTCAACTGCATTTAAATGTGGCTATCATGTCACCTCTTAACTTTCTTTTCCCCAAGCTAAACATAACCAGCTCCCTAAGCCACTCCTCATAGGCTATGGATTCCAGACCTTTTACCATTATGGCTGCCCTCCTCTGGACACATTCAATACCCTTCTTGAATTGTGGTGCCCAGAACTGGGCACAGTATTCCAGGTGAAGCCTGACAAAAGCAGAACAGAGTGGTAGTATTACCACCTCAGTGGCACAACAGAACCTGGAAATGTTACTTCACCAGACTACAGCTCCCAGTACCCTCCAGAAAGCATAGGCAGTGGTCTGGGAATTAAAAAATGTAACATTTTGAATCTCTGGAACCTGTTTCAGATCAAATTACACTCCCTCTTATGGATCAAATCTGTAGCCTGGTTCTGCATTCAGATGATGCTCTGGACTATGGGATATTCAAGCGCCCATTCTCCAAATTTGATTGAGAAACCATGGTTAAAGAAGAAATGATCTTCCTATGGTTCACTGTAGGGATGGGAAAATATTTATTACTAGCTTTCAGGACAGAAATCAGGGTCCCCAGTGGTGGTGAAACCTCATCAGAAAGAATAAATAGGCCAGAGAAAATCTTGCAGTTTTCTCCCAGTATTTGAACATCCTGAAGTTTTGTGTAAGAATGGTTCTACATAAAGATGTGAGGTGTTTTTGTATAAAAAGCTGTGGGTTTTTTGTGCAGAAAACATTTCCTGTACCAAACCCCTGTTTTCTGTGCAAAAAAATTAAATAAAAATAAAATCCTTCTGCACAGACAACAGGTTTTTGCACAAAACAACACTTTGGGACATTTGAATACTGAGAATACTGAGGAGAAAAATTCATCTAGGAGTCTTAATGGACCACAAGCTGAAAATGAGTCAGCAGTGTGATGCAGCAGCTAAAAAAACCAATGCAATTCTAGGCTGTGTCAATAGGAGTATAGTGTTTAGATCAAGGGAAGTAATAGTGCTACTCTATTCTGCTTTATTCTTGTAGTAGCCATTTCAACTCTAATGTCTATTTGCTGAATGCTGTTACTTACAATTACTATTTGGGGTCAGACTAGATAGCCCATGAGACTCTGGAAGTCTGCAAAGTCTTTTCAATGTTCCTTACTAATCAACTCTATGTTCCAGAAACATATGATATGCTGAGGTAAACAAATTCTTTCTCTAATAAGGGTCGAACTGTACTTAAATGTTCCTAAGCTATCTTGCCTTGAACTATCAACACACTGTCTCAAGGAAAACTCAAGGGAAACTGTTTTCCTGAAATGTAAACAGTATTGCAAGAAAGGGAAGTGCCAAATATGGACACCCAAATGTGGGTGAAGTGCTCCTGTTTGTATTTCACAACATACTGTATTTCTCTATAAAAAGTTGCTTTCAAAGTGGCTCGGGGCGCTTTGGACTTTTGGAAGCTATTCCAACCAAGGGCCCGCGCGTAATTGAAAATAAAGCTCACTTTCTCAACTTCTCTGTGGTCCTGAGTCTGGTTCCTGCAACAGTCTGATCTCACTATCATAATTATTTGTTCCCACATGCAGGAATGAAACAGTCAGTGGTTTACATTCCTAGTTCGCTGTGCTTTGGTAGTACCAAGAATGGACCAGAGCAATGTGTTATATTTGGGCTGGAGGCTGGGAGAGGTTATGGCCAAGAATGGCTGCAGTCAGGTTTATAAAATCTGGGGTGGAGAAAGTGGATAGGGAGAAAAATCTATTTACTATAACGCAGTGGCAGCGTCCCCTAAAACTGAGCAGTGAGTGATTCAGAACAGATAAAAGGATGTACTGTACTTCTTCACACAGCACACAGTTATACTATGGAACTCATGGGTACAAGATGGCTGCCAATTTGGATGGCTTTAAAAGGAGACTGGAAAAATTCAAGGAGGATAGAGCTATTAAAAGAGCTACTAGCCAGGATGAAAACAAAAACTGGAGAGCATCCAATAAAACCTACTAGAAAAGGGGAAATATATTTCAAGATCTCAAAAAATGATTATTAGCTAAATAGCCCAACACATGGATATTTTAAATATTGTAGATAATGTAGACATTTTATTTAGCTAGCTATGCACAGAATACAAAGAACAACATTCACATCTTTTCAGTTCGCCAGTAAATGATATTGAAGCTTTGATCAGATATTACTGCAGACCTTAGCTCTAAGTCGGTACATGCAGGCTATTGTACAAACATTAAACTGACTGTACAATTATGCCTTGTCCTTTGTATTCTTTGTATAGCCTGCTGAGGAAGACCTTACTACATACTGAATCATGTCAGCCTTTTAAGCTAAACTTAGCCTTTTAAGGTAAAGTTAGTCCAACCCTTAAAAGAACTGCTCAAGGTGCTAGACCTATTTGTGGGATATCACTCAGCACCTTGGAGAGCCATTCCCTTCCAAACCATGAGACAAGAGAATCAGCTGTTCCTTGTGCCATTGCCATGCCGGCATGAGTTTTAAAAGTATTTATTTTTGTAGATTTTTGGAAAGTAAGGAAGCCTGATATCCCTTCCACTTCATCTTTTTAATGGTTGTTTTTATGGTTTTTATTCATGGGTGGCCTGTGGTACATGTGAGGTTGGGCAGGTGCTTTATCCTACTACTGAAGGGTGTAGCACCCACACCAACTTGGAAAATGGACCACTGGTGGTTACTTTTTTATTAAATGTATTTTATGTAGGTTGTTAGCTGCCTGAGGTTAAAGGTGAGCTATAAATCAAATAAAATCAAAACCAGTCAATATCTTCACCTGTTTGTCCTCTATTTCGTCCTCTCGCTGCCTCAGGAGGAAATCCTCCGCCAGGGCCACTGCCTGGGCGCAAGTCTCTGGGTTGTGTTCCCGGACCCAGCTCTGCATTTCCCGAGGAAAGATGGTCAGGAGCTGCTCCAGGACCAACAGCTCCAAAATCTGCTCCTTAGTGTGCTTCTCGACTCTTAGCCACCCGTGGCAAAGTTCCCAGAGTCGGCTATAAGCCCCTCGTGGCCCCTCAACCTCCTGGTAGCAGAAGCGCCGGAAGTGCTGACGCTGCTTCTCCCTCCTCAGGGTGTCCTGGCGCAAGATGGCCGCCTTTACTTTCCCATAATCCTCTCTGGCTCGGCCCTCAAGCCTGTGAAAGGCCTGCTCGGCTTCTCCGCAGAGAGCTGGCAGGAGGTGGGTGGCCCATTCTTCTTTGGGCCATCGGCAGGCTTTGGCCACTTGCTCAAAGGAGGCCAGAAAGGCCGTCGTATCATCCCATGGGGTGGGCTCATCCAACAACTGTGGGACTGCCCAGCCTGAATGAGGTGACTCAGTTGTTTTCAGGAACTCCTGCCATTGGTTATCCCACTTTTGAAACTGGCCCTCATCTTTTTCTTTTTTAATCTGTTCTTCTAGTCTCTCCTGCTGGAACACCCCAATACCTCTGGCCTGGAGAACATAAGGAGATCCTCCAAGTCCCTCAAACCCATCCTTCATGATGGTGCTCATTGGGTCTTGTTCCTCCATTTTCATCTTGGCAACCTCTTGGCTGGTCTCCACAGAACACTCTCCTTACTAGAGTCCTAAAATGAATAACATACTGGTGGTTATGAGAATATGCGTAACAAGTTTAAATTTCACCTCAGTCATCAGGAATGTCAGAAATCTCAGCAGAGCTTGCATAAAGGCATTGTCTCAGTAAGCAGATTGTCAGAGGTGGCACTGAGGTGTCAGAGCACAGAGCTAATTGAATTAGCTCATTGCTTTTACGTATGGCAGTGGCTCTTAACCTTTTCTTTACCAGGGACCCCCTTTAAATATCTTTTGTTGCTATGGACCCCCAAAACGTAACTCAATATTTAAAACCCTAATAATAATGATGATATTATACACGAGGGCCAGCGTGGTCAAGTCAGATATGGCGATGCTCTTTCAGAGCCCTTTCTAATAACTAATGGAGTGAAGCAAGGTTGTGTTCTTGCACCAACTTTATTTACAATCTTCTTTAGCACGATGCTCCAAAGGGCTATGGCAGAGCTTGAAGAAGACGACGGCATCTATATACGCTACCGTACTGATGGTAGCTTGTTTAACTTAAGCCGTCTGAGGGCTCACACTAAGACTCTAAACTATCTAGTCCGTGAGCTGCTCTTCGCCGATGATGCTGCCCTTGTTGCCCACACAGAAGCAGCTCTGCAGCGCCTAACGTCCTGCTTTGCAACAGCTGCAGAGCTGTTTGGGCTAGAAGTCAACCTGAAGAAAACAGAAGTTCTTTACCAGCCTGCACCACAGGACGAACACCACCATCCCCACATTGCCGTCGGCAAATCAGTGCTCAAGTCCGTTCAGCAGTTCACCTACCTGGGAAGCATCATCTCCTCAGATGCCAAGATTGACAAAGAGATCGATCACAGATTAGCAAAGGCATATAGTGCATTTGGAAGACTTCACAAAAGAGTCTGGAGCAATAAACACCTGAGGCAAAGCACAAAAATCAGTGTGTATAGAGCCATCGTACTGTCTATCCTCCTTCATGGATCTGAAACATGGGTCACCTATCGCCACCACCTACGACTCCTCGAGCGCTTTCATCAGCGCTGTCTACGCACAATCCTAAATATACACTGGACTGACTATGTGACGAATGTTGCTGTCCTTGAACAAGCAGGGATCACCAGCATTGAGGCCATGATATTGAGAACACAGCTGCGCTGGGCAGGGCATGTTTCTAGGATGGAGGACCATCGCCTCCCAAAAATACTACTCTACGGTGAACTCGCCACGGGTCAGCGTAAGAGGGGCGCTCCAAAAAAGCGATACAAAGACTCCCTGAAACAACATCTCAGGCTTGGCCAAATTGATCACCAACAGTGGTCCGCCCTGGCCTCACATCGGGAGGCATGGAGACACACTATCCACAATGCTGCAGCCTTATTTGAGAACTCACGACGAACAAGTCTTGAAGAGAAACGACAACGCAGAAAGAATCACAACCCAAAAACATCACCCAAGGAGTCCTTCTGCTGCGCTTTTTGCAACCGGACTTGTTTATCTCGGATTGGCCTTTTTAGTCATCAGCGCGCTTGCAGAAGGCGCGGGATGAGTCCTTCCTGAATCTTCGTTTGCGAAGAAAAGCCAGAGAGAGAGAGAGATTAACAACAACAACACCTAACAACAACAACACAATTACAGTATCCATTAAACTTTCCCTCAGAGGAACTGGAGGGGGAGGAAAGACTTTTCTCCTGCCTCTTCCTGCAAGTTTGTGGCTGGAGTAAATTGAATGGCAATGTGCAGGCCAAGCCAGCAAGCAAGCCTTTGCCTTGGCTCCTCTCATGTGGCCACTCCCCTGCAGACAGGAGGTGGGCCAAGCAGACTTCAAGCCTTTGCGGACCCCCTGTGAGGCCACTGGGGACTCCTGGGGGTCCCCGGACTACAGGTTAAGAAACACTGACGTATGGTACAGGACATTATCCAGTACCAACATGGAAGGCCTGCCTCTCCAGTTCTTCATCTTGGACAGCAAAATGTCTTCCCTGACCCTGAGGGAAAACATTTCTGTCTCTCTCAGCCTTAAGCACAATCCACCACAAACTGAAAAGCTGATACAATTTTATGGCTAGTGTGTAGAGTTAGACTGGAGAGACCGAGGTTTAATTCCTTGTCCAGCCACAATACAGTAGGCCCTTGGTATCCGTGGGGGTTTGGTTCCAGGTCCCCCTATGGATACCAAAATCTGTGGATGCTCAAGTCCCATTATATACAATAGTAAAATGCCATCTCTTATATAAAATAGTGAAAAGCAAGGTTTGCTTTTTGGAATTCCCCCCACCCGAATATTTCTGAGCAGTGGTTGGTTCTGTGGATGCAGAACCCATGGATACAGAGGGCTGACTGTACTCACTGGACATTGTGATCCAGTCTGTATCTTATTGACTTGCCTACTTCACAGGGTTGTTATGTGGCTCAAGGGGATTGCCCACAGATGCTGCCCAAGCTCTCTGCAGAAACGATTAAATGTTTTAACCGAGGCTCCATCCTCCAAAATCCTGGAGTACATAGATTGGTAAAGGACTTAAAAATTCACAGCTAGATGTAATGTCTCTGTTATGTGCCTTCAAGCTGACCCTGACTTATGGCATATTTATCACAGGGTTGTTCCTCCCCCCCCCCCCGCCAAGATTTATTCTGAGGAGGTTTGCATTTGCCTTCCTCTAAGTCTGAGAGAGTGTGTGACTTGTCCTGTTGAATACTAGCCTCTCAGACTCCTAGCCCAGCACTCAAACCACTATACCACACTGGATCTCAAATTAAGTGCCTTCCAGTTCACTCTGACTTATGGCTACTCTAAGGCAAAAGTATCATGGGGTTTTCTTGGCAAGATTACTTCAGAGGGCCCAAGGGCTACAAACACAGCCCTGGGGCCACATGTGGCCCACAGCCATATTTTCCCTACCATCACTCTAGGGAATGTAATTGGCCAATTTGGAGCTCACTTTGGCCTGTCTTATGCCCAGGGAAGCCTTTTCCCCCAAACTAGGAGAGACTTCTAGATTGAAAATAGCACACCCTCCCAGCCACACTTCTTTCACTCCAAAATTGTTGTTACTGTCATGCACCTTCAAGTTGACTCCGGCATCCTATCCTAGGATTTTCTTGACAAGGTTTATTCAGAGGAGATTTATTGCCATGGCCTTGCTCTGAGGCTGAGAAAGTGTGACTTGCCCAAGGCCACCCAGTGGGTTTCTATGGCTCAAGAGCAGTTTGAACCCTTGTCTCCCAGAGTCCTAGTCCAACATTCAAACCACTACACCATGACGGCTCTCTAAGATTAGTGTCTACCTCACCAAACTACAAATCCCAGAATTCCATACCATAAATGGAGCTATGACAGTTAGAGGCAGTGTGGTGTAGTAGTTTGAGTGGAACGTGTCCAGAGGAGGGCAACCAAAATGGTGGGAGGTCTGGAAGCCATGCCTTATGAGAAGTGGCTCAGGGAGCTGGGTATGTTTAGCTTGGGGAAGAGAAGGTTAAGAGGTGAAATGACATGCATGTTTAAATATTTGAAGGGATGTCACACTGAGGATGGAGCAAGCTTGTTTTCTGTAGCTCCAGAGACTAAGACATGGAGCAATGGACTCAAACTACAGGAAAAGAGATTCCATCTAAACATGAGGAAACATTTCCTGACAGAAAGAGCTGTTCGGCAGTGGAATATGCTGCCTTGGAAGTGTGGTGGAGTCTCCTTCTTTGCAGGTTTTTAAACAGAGGCTGGATGTCCATCTGTTGGGGGTGCTTTGATTGACTATTCCCTGCAGGGCAGGGGGTTGGACTAGATGGCCTTTGTAGTCTCTTCCTACTCTATGATTCTATGAATGCTGGACAAGGACTCTGGAGAGACCAGGGTTCAAATCCCTGCTCAGCCATGGAAGCCCACTGGTGGTGGTGGGGGCTCTGGCAAGCCACACTCTCTCAGCCTCGGAGGAAGGCCATGGCAACCCCCCTCTGAACAAATCTGCCAAGAAAAACCTGTGATAGGGTCGTCTTGGTGTCCCCATAAGGCTTGAAGGCACACAACCACACCAACACAAACTGCTATAATTAAAACAAGCCATCCATCCCACATTCATTCCTCATCCCTTTGCAAGAGCTGGCTAGAGAGGACATCTTTTTCAACCTTATCTTTGAAAGACACAGGGGCTTGTGTTTTTTTTCTCTCCATATAGTTAACCCCTTCTTATTGCCCCCACCCATAGGTTCCCTTCTTTCAAAATCTTGATTTTGGACACCTGAGCACACACTTGGGAAATGGAGCAAACACACACTACCCCCCTCCTCCTGGCTTCTATGCTCCCTTCCTCTCCCTGCCTCTTTTCCCCTTTCTTCCTCCCCTGTGATGCAACAATCCGGTTCCCCCCCTCCTCTTGCCCTTTGGAACATTCCTGTCTCCCCCTTTTTTTGTTCCAAGTTCAGAGTTCCAACTCACCCAGAGCCACGTTGGTTCTCCCCTATCAATCGGATCACGGCACAATAGCCTGTAGAAGCTCCTTAATTGCTTTGCAGGGGGGGGGGAGCGTGAGAAAGTTCAGTTTCCGGGGGAGGGGACACAAGGGGGCGGAGCTTTGGGTGTTGACATCATTGGCCTGTAGAAAGGGGTCTGCATGCATCTTTTTCTCTCTGTATGCAGAGGGTTGAGCCAGGGGGTCTTAATCTGGGGCCCAGGGAGTGTGATATCCTCACAGGGGGGGTCTATGAAGACTGCTCAGCCTATCTCCTCCTTTCAGTGGAGTGGCCATGTGGCAGGAGCCAAGGCAAAGGCTGGCTGGCTTGGCCTGCATATTGCCATTCAGCCCACTCCAGCCACAAACTTGCAGGAAGAAGCAGAAGAAAAAGTCTCCCCTCCCACTCCACTGCCTCTGAGGGAAGGTTTAATGCAATGGTTTCCAAACTTTGCTCCTCCAGGGTTTTTTTTTTTTTTGGACTTCAGCTCCCAGAAGCCCCAACCAGCTTGTCCAATGGTCAGGAATTCTGGGAGCTGAAGTCCAAAACTCCTGGTGGAGCAAAGTTTGGAAACCACTGGTTTAATGGATGCTGTACAGTTGTCCCTCTGTATCCACGGATTTGGTATTCATGGTTTTAAGTATTCACGGCTTGAAATTTTTCTTTAAAAAATAAGAATCCAAAAAGCAAACCTTGATTTTGCCATCTTATATGAGGGACACCATTTTGCTATGGTCCACCTTGGCCTCACATCGGGAGGCATGGAGACGCACTATCCACAATGCTGCAGCCTTATTTGAGAACTCATGCCGAACAAGTCTTGAAGAGAAACGACAACGCAGAAAGGATCACAACCCAAAAACATCACCCAAGGAGACCTTCTGCTGTGCTTTCTGCAACCGGACTTGTTTATCTCGGATTGGCCTTTTTAGTCATCAGCGCGCTTGCAGAAAGTGCGGGATGAGTCCCTTCCTGAATCTTTGTTTGCAAAGAAAAGGCAGAGAGAGAGCATATAATGGGACTTAAGTATTCACGGATTTTGGTATCCACGGGGGTTGGGTTCCGGAACCAAACCCCAGCGAATATGAAGGGACAACTGTAATTGTAGGAGTCCAGTGTCTAGATCAAGAGAAGTACAGTAATAGTGCCACTTTATTCAGTTTTAGTCAGATCTCATCTGGAATACTGTGTCCAATTCTGGGCACCACAATTCAAGAAGGATATGGACAAGCTGGAACATGAAGGATTTTAAACAGAGGCTGGATGGCCATCTGTCAGATATGCTTTGATTGTGTATTCCTGCAGGGCAGGGGTTGGACTAGATGACCCTCGTGGTCTCTTCCAACTCTGATTCTATGAATAACAAAGCCAAGTTCATCCATACCATAGTATTTCTGATTTCTATGTATGGTCGTGAAAGCTGGGTAGTGAAAAAAATGAAAATGAAAAAAAGGTCACTAAGTGGCTTTCCACAGCTGGACGTCGATGTGAACCGCCATCTTCATTGTCATAGTCCAGCTTTCAACTACACCTTTCTGGTTCTCTGCTTTGTAAATAATTCCCTCAAAAGCACATTCTTCTATTCTGTTCTCAGGGGGGCAGAATGAGGCCATTCCCTTTCAGATAAGAATTCTGTTCCCCCAATTAAATTGTCTTTCAGTCCCAGAATTTGTCAAATTACAGTAACTTCAAACTTCAGTTGAACATTTAGAAAAACAGCAAACACATTCGGGGTAGCCATGTAGGCCATGCAACAAAACAAAATCCAAAATCCACAAAAAAGCAATACTATTATTGGCCAACCAAATGCAAAACTCATGATGCAAGCTTTTGAAGCTCTACCAGTTCTTCATCAGGCAAAAGGTGTTAAAAACACAAAGAAACGTGACAATGTTAGAATCACAGGCCTACATGCTGTTTCAGACCAGGCATGCAAAAAAGGGAGGTGGGCAAAGTGACCCCACAGCAAATATAAGAGTTCTAGATGTGAATTATTTTAGCTGTCTCACTCTCTGCTATGCTAAAAACAGGGAGAGGTGGGTAATAATAATAATAATAGTTATTATTTAAAAAATCTGGGGACTGAAGGAAAATTTAATTGCAAGGGGGAGCATTTTTATTTTTAATATCCTCATTTCCCCCCATCCCAGTAGCTATACCCCTGCCTGTCCAGACTGCAGGAGCTGTTATTTTAAAAGGCCATTTTTTTCACATTATTTAAATCCAGGGAAATAATTTCCCTTGGAAGTTATTTATTAATAATGATTCCTTTATAGCCTCACAACTTTACCCTGCAACTTTGACTCAAAGGGGCTTACAAAAATTAAAGCTAATACCAATAACAAACCATGCAAGTCAAAACATACAAAAATTACTAATAATATGTAATTAAATCATCCATTGAATGAAAACAATTCAAGAGAAATCTGTAGGGGCTTACCACACTCCAAAGAAAAGCGTGTCGTTTTGCCCGCCCCCCCCACTTCTGAATACAGCGAATCGCCATGGGATCTTGTTCGGACAAAAGGTATTCTCAAATTCTATGATGAGTTTTTTTCACTGTCTAGACAGCCCCAGAAGCAAAATCCAAAAGATTCTTGATAAACTAGAAAATTGGACTGAAACTAATAGAATGAAATTTGGTTCAGACAAATGCAAAATTCTACATTTAGGCCACAAAACCCAAATGCACAGTTACAGAAAAGGAGATACTTGGCTTAGTAGCGCTACATGCTACATAAAGAACCTTGGGATTATTGTTGATCATGGGTTGAATATGACCAAGCAATATGATGCTGGAGCAAAGAAGGCAAATAGTATTTTAGCCTGCATTAATAAAGTCACATTTTCCAATACAAGGGAAGTTATAGTCCCACTATATTCTGCACTAGCCAGGCTTCATCAGGAGTACTACATTCAGTTCTGGGCACCTTGTTTTAGGAAGGGTATAGACAAGCTGGAGCAGATTTAGAGAAGGGCAACAAGGATGAAAAGAGGTGTGGAGAACAAATCATATGTGGAAAGGTTGGAGGAACTGGGCATGTTCAGCTTGGTGAAGTGAAGACTGAAGGGTGACATGATTGCACTCTTTTAATATCTAAAGGGTTGCTGTGAAGACACACCCAACAAAAGGTGGTGGCAGGTTTGGGTGTGCAACGCCAGTACCCTGGTGAGATCAAACTCTTTTACCCAAAAAGGCTCTGATGCTGAATATCAAGTTCAAAAAAGGGGGAAGTTTATTTTAAAGAACAAAAGAAAAGGGCTTTCTCCTCCCCAGCTCTAAAAGGCTAGAAACAAAAGATACTTTACAGTTTGAGTTTCAGCAATCTTCAGGGTGTCATCTCTCTGGGTTTGATCTTGGTTTGGTCTCCTCACTCAGTGGAGCTGGTGCAGCGTCTTTCAGCTCCTGATTCCTTTGACTTATTTGTTGTTGGTAACTAATTTGGCTAAATGGTGTAAGAAATGCCCTTCCCAGCTGTCTGGGCCTGTTTGCCACCAATAAAAAAGCTCCCTGCAAGCTCACAGCGAAGACTGACCAAAGAAGCTAAAAAGCTTCTAGCTGAACAGAGTTTGCTGAGAAGGGAGAAACCAAACCTGGAAAAATGCAAGGGAATTCTTCAGCTCCTCCCACCACTCTAATACAATGAAACATTCCTAAGCTTATCCATACTAAGGCCTGAATCAAAACAAAGGAATATGCAGGGGAAATTCAAACAGTCCTGGCTGGACATCACAGTTGTCACAGAAAGGAGGGTGAAGGTTTGCTGCCCCAGGAGGAAGGACCAGTTCTAATGATTTTAAGTTATGGGAGGGTAGATTTCAGTCAAACATAGAAGGAATGTCTTGACAGTAACAACTGTTTGAAAATTGAACCATTTGTCTAGATAGGTAGTGGGTCTCCTTCTCCGGATGTCTTCAAAAAGAGGCTGGACAGCTACCTGCTGGGGATGTTTTACCTGGATTTCCCACATTTGGTTTTTTTTGGTTTTTGGACTCAGTGGCCTATGAGCCCCGTTCCAAATCTACAATTCTATGATTTCAGACAGTCTGAGGGAGGACCCAAGGGTGCAGCTTCAGAGCATGCAAAGATAATAAACACAAACCATTTTTTACCAAGTTTGTCTGGAGTGGTTAATCCTTTAGAAGCTTGAATTTGGTAGGATAATTTCTCCACGAGTGCCATTAATAAAACCCTATTTAATCAAGCTCAAAGAGTGAGACTTTATACTGCAACTTGCCACTTGCTCCTGTGAAGATGGATAGCAAGAGTATGTACCTTCAAATCATTTCTTGACTTATGGTGACCCCATTAATTTCATAGGGTTTTCTTAGGCAAGGATTTCTCAGAGGTGGTTTTGCCAGTTCCTTCCTAGCCCTACAGCAGATTTGTCAGTAGTCTCCCATGAAAGTACTACTCGGCTAACCCGGCTTAGCTTCCAAGATTAGACAGGGTCTGGTGCTTTTAGGGTATTTAAGCCTTCTAGAGCTCCAAAAAACAACATAGGTTGTTTTGTTATTCTGAAGAGAAAATCAAGGGCCTTGCTCTAAAAGCTTTCAACCAATGAGCAAAATAATGACATGAAGAAAAGAACCTGGTTTACTACATAGAATGGTGATGGCGAACCTATGACACACGTGTCACCACTGACATGCGTAGCCATCTGTAGTGACATGCGGCTAGGTCTACTCCCCCCTTTCCCCCTGCAACCTCACCACCCTCCCTAAAGTGGTGGGCGGGGCTATGAAGCCCTGATCACCACCACCACCCCTGAGGCCTGCCTGCTTCCCCGGAGCCGCCTTGGATAGGCCGGGTAAGGTGGCGGGCGTGTTGGCGGGAGTCTGCCCGGCCTCTCCCCGGCCTTCCTGAGGGGGCTGCTGGGCTTTGAAGCCCTGGAGCCACCTTGGAAAGGCTGGGGAAGGCAGTGGGCTGGTAGGTGGGCGGGAGTCTGCCTGGCCTCTCCCCGGCCTTCCCGAGGGGGCTCCAGGGCTCCGAAGCCCTGGAGTCGCCTTGGAAATGTTGGGGAAGGCAGCAGGTGGGAGGGAAGGACTACGCCTGGCCTCTCCCTGGCCTTCCCACAGTGGCTCTGGGGCTTCGAAGCCCTGGAACCACCTCAGAAATGCCAGGGAAGGCGGCGGGAGGGAGGGAGTCTGCCTGGCCTCTCCCCGGCCTTCCTGAGGGGCTCCAGGGCTTCGAAGCCCCGGAGCCACCTCGGAAAGGCCGGGGAAGGTAGCGGGCGGGAGGGAGGGACTCTGCCCGGCTTCTCCCCAGCCTTCCCGAGAGGGCTCCAAGGCTTTGAAGCCCCGGAGCCACCTTGGAAAGGACGGGGAAGGTTGTCGGACGGCTGCTGGGAGGGAGGGAGGGACTCTGCCCAGCCTTTCCCCGGCCTTCCCGAGGGGGCTTCGAGGCCTCGAAGCCCCGGAGTCACCTTGGAAAGGCCAGGGAAGTGGCAGGAGGGAGGGAGGGACTCTGCCCGGCCTCTCCCCGGCCTTCCCAAGGGGGCTCTGAGGCCTCGGAAATGTTGGGGAAGGCAGCGGGCGAGAGCCTTGGAAGCCCTTCGGTGCCTTGGGAAGAGAGGGGGATATGCGTGCGGGTGGGAGGCTTTCCACCCTCCCCTTGCCAACGCAGTGACAGGCTTCATGAGAAGCCCATCGGTGCCTTGGGAAGGGAGGGAGGGAAGCATACGGGTGGGAGTTTTTCTACCCTCCCCTTGCCAAGGCAGTGACAGACTTCATGAGAAGCCCATCGGTGCCTTGGGAATGGAGGGGGGGAAATGTGCAGGTTGGAGGCTTTCCACGAATAGTCAAAGTAACGAATGTGGAGGGGCAACTGTATACATTTATGTTATTTAAACAGTAAATATCGCAAAATAATGTTTTTTCCTCTAAGTGACACACCACCCGAGTTATGCTCAAATTTTTGGCGAAGTTTAACACACCAAGCTCAAAAGGTTGCCCATCACTGATTATCATACAATCATAGAATTGTAGAGTTGGAAGAGACCACAAGGGCCATCCAGTCCAACCCCCTGCCATGCAGGAATACACAATCAAAGCAGCCCTGACAGATGACCATCCAGACTCTGTTTAAAGACCTCCAAGGAAGGAGACCCCACCATGCTCCGAGGGAGTGTGTTCCACTGCCGAACAGCTCTTACTGTCAAAAAGTTTCTCCTAATGTTGAGGTGGAATCTCTGTTCCTGCAGCTTGCATCCATTGTTCCGTGTTCTAGACTCTGGAGCTGCAGAAAACAAGCTTGCTTCATCCTCAATGTGACACCTCTTCAAATATTTAAACAGGGCTATCATATCGCCTCTTAACCGTTTTTTTCCCAGGCTAAACGTACCCAGCTCTCAAAGTCTTTCCTTAAGGCATGTTTTCCAGACCTTTCACCATTTTAGTCGCCCTCCTCTGGACACGCTCCAATTTGTCAATATTCTTTTTGAATTGTGGTGCCCAGAATTTGACACAGTATTCTAGGTGAGGCTGACGAAGGCAGAATAGAGTGGCACTATTACTTCCTTTGATCTAGACACTATACTTCTATTGATGCAGCCCAAAATCGCATTGGCCTTTTTAGCTGCCGCATCACACTGTTGAGTCATGTTCAACTTGTGGTCTACTAGGACTCCTAGATCCCTTTCGCACGTAGTCTCATTTAGCCAGGTCTCCCCCATCCTATATCTATGCATTTCATTTTTCCACCCTAAGTGCAGTACCTTACATTTCTCCGTATTGAATTTCATTTTGTTAGCTTTGGCCCAGCTCTCCAGTCTATCCAGGTCATTTTGAATTTGAACCCATCTAGGGTATTAGCTACTCCTAATTTGGTGTCATCTGCAAATTTGATAAGTAGATGACACCAAATTAGGAGGAGTAGCTAACATCCTTTCCAGCAGGTTGAGAGTAAAGAGGAGTTAATCTAGCAGAGCTTGCCAGGAGTTAAAATACCAACTACAGTATGTAGTGTTTTAAACCCCTGTTCCCTATATGGAGCTGAGGGGGATTTAAATGGTGTGGGGACACCTAGATTTTAACCCAATCTGCTCCTGTAACTCCTGCATTTAATTTGGATTCCCATCACCCTTTAAGCATACACTCTGATTGTCTGAGCAGATAAGCGAAACATACACTCAGATAACCATACATACACTCGGGGGAATCCACGCTACATAAATAATCCAGTTTGAAACTGGATCATTTTCATGGCTCCTTCCTATGGAATCCTGGGATTTGTAGTTTTACAAGATCTTTAGCCTTCTCTGCCAAAGAGTGCTGTTGCCTCACAGCACTCACATTACAAATACCAGGATTCCATAGGAAGGGGCCATGCAAATAATACAATTTCAACCTGGATTATTTCTCTAGTGTGGATGCCCCATCAGATTGAGTAAAAATATTCCTCATAGAATTCAAGGAGAATATGATTTGTCTAAATGGGATCCCACATCAATCTGCTGTATTCGGAAGGAATGGGGCCAAAAACACCAAGTTCTCAGTGGGAAAAGACTTTGCAGCTTTTCCCATTTTTTAAAACACTCCAAAGGAAACATATATTTCCATTTGTTGGGACAACCGATTCACTTTGATGCCCATTCCCAATAAGAGTGGAAGTGGAAAACTGATTGGTCAGATGTGTGCAGGGGCAGAGCTTGCTGGCAAGGCAAGTGCCCCAAACCACCATGTTGGATTTTCACCACAGCAATCATGCACTGAGGCGATCAAACTGCTTTTTTTTTAATGTTTAATCAGAACATCACACTCTGCACCTTGGATATGCTTTTGGAAAAAAACAAACCCTGTTTGGCAGCAGCAACTGGTGGGAATAAAAGCATGAGTAATTCACTCACTCTCGCCATCTTGATTCACAGGCATGCCCGTTTGAACAATAAAAACAGATAGCTTTGTATGCCTGCAATGTTGTCAAAAAAGTGGAGACAAATGAAAGTTGCTGCGAATTGGTGTTAGTCAGCATTAATCCACATTTTGTAGCCTTGTATAGACAAGCCCAGAATCAATCCAGTCTTCCAAATTTGCCTCAGCAGATTTAGTCTTTTGTCTTCTAGTGATAATACAGGTTGCCCCCTGTATGCGTGGGACTGCTACCCACAGTTTCAATTAGCCATTGTCCAAAATATATGGCCTTTCTAAGCATTTCTTAGGTCCTCCAGTGTGACCCACTGGAATTTACCATAGAGTTGTGCTAGAGATGCCTAGAGAAGCACCTCTCTTGGCATTTCCTACATCCTCTAGTGTGACTCTATGGGGTTTGCTATTACCCACGGTTTCAAATACTCATGTTCAGTCTGGGAACATATCCCCCACAGTTCTGGGTGGTGGGGTATGACGTGTATATATCTTTGCATCATATTCTGCGATATCTCTACCTAATATACAGAATCAGTCTGGTCAGAATTTACACCCATTTCATAGATTCCTTCTTTCCCTATCAAATAAATCTTTACCTCAGCCACTTGGACTTCCCCCAACTCCTTTAATGTCCATGATTTTGTGGGGGGATTAAGTCTGAGGCAGAAATTAAGTCTTCACTCACCCAAGTCATTTCAGTCTGAACATTTGTGTGTTTGTGTTGACAAAGCATCTGCAACATTATTTATGTTAATTGTAGCTGGAGCACACAATGTTTTTAAGTCTTCCCCACAAGCATTTTGAAAATTGGTTTCCCACATTTGAAACAGGTCTTTCTTGTATATGTACCTGCCTTCAAGTCACCTGCCGACCTATGGCGAACCCATGGATTTCATAGTGTTTTCTTTGGCAAGGAATACACAGAGGTTTTTTTTGCCAGTTCCTTCCTCTGATTTATAGCCTGCAGCACCTTGTATTTGTTGGCGGTCTCCCATCCAAGTACTAACAGGGCTCACCCTGCTTAGCTTCCAAGATCTGGTGCCTTTCAGGTATTTCAGCCAGGTCTTTCTTACATCTGTGTTAAATACAGTTTTAAATTGTCCTTTTTCTCTAAAGGAACTCAGTCCCTTTTCCCACCTATATTGTACTATATTCTTTATGTTCAGTTGGTTTAAAGTGGTTTTCTGTTGGTTGTTTGCCTCTGCTTCCCCATCTATAGCTCTGCTGATTCTTCAACCGATTGTATGCCCTTGTTCCTCACAAGCAATCTGATTTTTGAGGGCAGTTGAAACAAAACTGACCCAAAATCATTACAGGTTGACTTCTGTATCCATGGGAGATATGTTCAAAGACTCCTCATGGATACCCGAAATCATGGCTAATTGGGAAACCTGATATTTTAAATGAAATGAATGCCGGAAGATGACCACAGAATCACATTAGAGGACCTAGAAATGCCTAGAGAGAACTCCCCCCCCCCCAGACGTGGATAAGTAAAACCATGGATGCCAAATGGGAGTCAACTTGTACCTTCCTCATGTCCTCTTTTATTTTGGCTTTTGCACTGTTCATTCATTCACCAAATAAAATGGTTATCCTGGCTCCCAAGTCTATATATGTCTTCTTACACTGAATGTGACAGTGTCTGAATTGTTTTCTGAAGCTGCCTGGCCCTCATCCGAATCTTTTAAACATAACCTCTAAGAAGACCATAAGTTAAAGGCTGTTCTGAGGTAAAACTGTGATATGCTTCAGCCAGTTCTACCTTAATCAAACAAGCTTGGAATATATTTCATATAATCAGTACTGTTTCTCAAATTTTAGTAGCCTTTTCAAAAGCTGACTAGAATATTTTCTGGATCATCAGCCAGTGCATAAACCATAACATCACTCTTGGATATTGTTTAAGGGCTCTCAACTTTAACCTTTTCTTTCTCTTCTTGCTTTTCCTGCTCACTTTGTTCAGCTTTCCCTTTGTTCCTATCTTCATCTTTTCAAGCACCTTTTCAAGTATTTATTTTCTCTCCAATTACTGTTGTCTCCATTTTTCTTTCTTCTGCCTCAAATTTCATTCCCTGTCAGCTTTCTGTTTTCTATTTTTCTCCTTTACTTCAGTCTGAAATCTCCTTTCCCTTTCCTTTTCTCTCATTCCCATATTTTAATGCTATTTTGTTCCCTCAAAATGTCTAACTGAACTTGATCAGTGGTTGAGGATTCTGGGTTTTTAACTACTACTGCTGCTGCTGCTGCTACTACTACTACTACTTCTACTTATTATTATTATTATTATTTTATTTTATTTGTATCCTGCCTTTCTCCCAATATAGGGATTCAAGGCAGCTAATAACTTATCCCTGCCTTACCAGGGTCAGGAATTATCAACATTACAGTCATCCCTCCACATTTGTGGGTTAAGCATTAATGGATTTGATTATGTGCGGATTTGATTAATATGTACTTGACCACAGAATTGCAATGGAGGTCCTACAAATGTCTAGAGAAATAGTCTCTCAGGTTAAAAAAAAATAGCAGG
This sequence comes from Gambelia wislizenii, assembly GCA_030847615.1. Taxonomy (NCBI): domain Eukaryota; kingdom Metazoa; phylum Chordata; class Lepidosauria; order Squamata; family Crotaphytidae; genus Gambelia; species Gambelia wislizenii. The sequence goes on from JAUMIR010000002.1 coordinate 27,665,741, forward strand.
CCTATATTTATCATTTTCCCACTTTTGCAGGGATGCTACACCCCTGATCACAAAAGTTGAGGGCCGTCTTTACTTTTAATTCCTCTACTATTCTTTCATATGTCAAGTTCACTATCTTGTACCTCTCAATCAATGCCTCTTAAGCCCAACTTCTTCCATTTTCCTCACACACTTCTGTTTGAAACACACTGTTTCATACACCTCTTATCCAAAATACAGCTTTGGATCACACTTCTGTTTTGAACACACTCTTTTGGTTGCAACATACACTTTGCTTTGTATTATACGCTGCTTTGTATCCCATTACTCTTCTACCAATTATGAGGATCATCCACCTGTCCTGCCAATGCCATCACATGTGAAGACCTCCTCCTGACCTACCGCTATGGCATCAAATGTGGGGACATTCTATATGCCCTTCTGGGTCCTCTGCAAGACTGTCTAATCCCATCACTAGACACCACAGACATCGTACGTCATCGTATGTCTGAACTCAAGCATTCCAATAACCTTTATGGAGTGTTCTCAGAGGTAAAAAGGTATAATACAGAAAATAATTTATTAAACAGAAGTTCAACACCCAGTTAAAAATTACTTCAAGTTGGACACTCAATTCTCACTCTCTCACTGTCATCCACTTAGCATTGCTAATATTCCATACTCTCACCCTCTCCCAAAAGATCACTTACTTTATTACATTTACTATACATCACATACATATCCAGGAGCCAGTGTGGTATAGTGGTTTGAGTGTTGGACTAGGAGACCAGGATTGAATCCCCGCTTGGCCATGGAAACCCACTAAGTGACCTTGGGCAAGGCACGCTCTCTCAGCCTCAGAGGAAGGCAAGGGCAACCCCCACCCTGAACAAATTCTTCCAAGATAGGTTCATCTTAGGGTTGCCATAAGTCAGAAATGACTTGAGGACACACAACAACAACAAACATACATATCCATACCTTATCTTAATTTCTCTAATGAACACAATTGCATTTTGAGATAGAATCATAGAATTGTAGAGTTGGAAGAGACCACAAGGGCCATCCAGTCTAACCTCCTGCCATGCAGGAAATCACGATCAAAGCATCCCCGACAGATGGCCATCCAGCCTCTGTTTAAAGACCTCCAAGGAAGGGAGACCCCACCATGCTCTGAGGGAGTGTGTTCCACTGCCGAACAGCTCTTACTGTCAAAAAGTTCCTCCTAATGTTGAGGTGGAATCTCTATTCTTGGAGCTTGCATCCATTGCTCTGTGTTCTAGTCTCTGAAGCAGCAGAAAACAAGCTTGCTCCATCCTCAATGTGACACCCCTTCAAATACTTAAACAGGGCTATCATATCGCCCCTTACCCATCTTTTTTCCAGGCTAAACTATTCCACGAAATGGGTGAGGAGCCAGTAGATTACATAAATTCAGAACGTCACAAACAGCAGTTTAAAAAGGGAAGCCCCACTGATAGCATATTCCAACTTTCCCCAAATCTTCTGTTACTGGACAGAATAGCTTTCTCTTATGTAGTTTCAGGGGCCAGTTCGTGGAAAAATCATTATATTTCCCCATTATATTGAAGGAGATGGGGGTTTAACATTAACTAGTGCCTGGAGTGTTTGCACCTTCTGTTGGTAATTTAAAAATCTGATAATAGCATCCCTAGAGAAGCCCTTTTGTTTTAGGAAGCAGGGATCTGTGTACCCTCTCCAGGTCCATGATTATCAGATGGAGATCCAGGCATATTTGAGCAAACCAAGTTAACATGAAGGAGAGTACATCACCCTCCTTCTGCATCGAACTCCATCATTCAGAGGGTGCCAAGATCCTTGACCTTGTCTTGAAGGGCTAGGCTGGCTTTTATAAATCTTCAATCTTTTGGTTGTGAGAAATGCTGCAATCCAGTACTTACCTAGCTAAGGCTTCAATATTTCATAGTTTTGTGTTTAGTGCTTGTACAGTTGTGTCAACTGGTGATATTGCTTCTGTCATATTTTTCTGGAATTCTGCCTTCAGCTGAATTAGTAATTCATGGACTGATTTGTGAACATTTTTTGCATTTTTAATAGGACACTGCATCTGCACTGCAGAAATAATCCAGATTGACACTGCTTCAGCCGCCATGGCTCAGTGCTATGGAATTCTGGGATCTGTATTTTTGTGAGATATTTAGCCTTCTCTGTCAAAGAGCTCTGATGCCACAACAAACTACAAATCCCAGGATTCCATATAGCATTGAGCCATGGCAGTTAAAGCGGTGTTAAACTGGATTATTTCTGCAGTGCAGATGCAGCCTGGGAGGCATTTTGTTGCTTGAAATATTATTTCTCCCAGGGCCATTGTTGCCTATCATTGCTGCATCTCACTGGGGAAGTCTTGAACTGCCAGGTCATTGTGACTCATAGTAAACTCATAGATATGATTCTAAAGGAAAATCTGCAGACCTTCTCATACCCCAGTGATATGAGGGATACTTAGCAGTCAGGTGTGATCCATGTTCATATGCTAGATTTTTATTTATCAGTTGGCAGTCGCTGGAGCTAAGCAGTTATGTGTTTGCCACCACTGACAGCTACCCATGCCTCCCTAACTTTTGTAATCTTGATCACATGCTGATGTTGCTTGGCTACACATCTCCTGGTTTTAATCTGTGAAATATTGGATGTTATGGGAAAGTTTCAGCTGTTAATTCCTGCGTTGGCAGGACATTGGTCTAGACAACCCATTAGGTTCCTTTCATAAAATCAGAGAATTGGAAGAGACCACGAGGGCCATCTAGTCCAACCCCTGCCCTGCAGGAATACACAGTCAAAGCATTCCTGACAGATGGCCATCCAAGCCTTAGGCAGGAAAAAAAAAAAGGAAATGCACAGATATAGGATGGGTGACACCTAGCTTGATAGCAGTGCTTGCAAAAGGGATCTAGGAGTCTTAGTGGACCACAAGCTGAACATAAGTCAGCAGTGTAATGTGGCAGCTAAAAAAGCCAATGCAATTCTAGGCTGTAACAATAGGAGTAGAGTGTCTAGACTGAAGGAAGTAACCGTGCCACTCTATTCTGCCTTCTGTCAGACCTCACCTGGAATACCATGTCCAGTTCTGGGCACCAAAATTCCAGAAGGATGTTGACAAATTGCAGCATGTCCAGAGGAGGGTGACCAAAATGGTGGGAGGTCTGGAAGTCATGCCCTATGAGGACTGGTTTAAGGAGCCAGGTATGTTTAGCTGGGGAAGAGAAGACTAAGAGATGACATGATAGCTATGTTTAAATATTTGAAGGGATGTCATACTGAGGATGGAGCAAGCTTGTTTTCTGCTGCTCCAGAGACTAGGACACGGAGCAATGGACTCAAACTACAGGAAAAGAGATCCCAGCTGTCATGACCCTGGTGTCATAGGGGTAGATAGGTAGCTTTTGCTGTTGTATTAGGTAGCTTATTAACATTGTTGGGCCTGCTAGTGCTCACACCTGGGTCTTGATATGAGTAGACAGCATTATGGGAGGCTGGTGTAATTGGTGTGTGCTGGTGGAAGCCTGCATGGCTTGTTAAGGTCATTCCTCTTGGGAAAGTTTAAGGAGTGAGGCCTGGGGCTGATAGTACCAATTAGCCAGGTGGCAGGTATAAGAAATCAAAACCTATGGAATGTCATGAGGGGTTTTGGCGGCAAGACTTCAGATCCATTAATGAACTGTTACTTGCCTCAGAGTGTGGTGGAGTCTCCTTCTTTGGAGGTTTTTAAAAGGAGGCGGGTGGCCACCTGTCAGGTGAGCATTGATTGTGTATTCCTGCAGGGCAGGGGGTTGGTCTGGATGGCCCTTGTGCTCTCTTCCAATGCCTCCAAGTTGCCTGCAGACTTATGGCAACCCTGTGAATTTCATAAGGTTTTCTTAGGCAAGTAATACCCTGAGGTGGTTTTGCCAGTTTCTTCTGAAACATAGCCTACATCAGGGCTTCTAAAACCTTTTCCACTCACAATCCCCTTTTGCCTGAGAATTTTTTATGTGATCCAAGGTATATGGGTATATAAAATAGGTATACAAATCAAATTTACTGTTGCCAAATTTTTAATGACCCCCATTCTGTTACGCGACCCCATATGGGGCTGCGGCCCACAGTTTAAGCAGCTTTGGCCTACAGCACCTGGTATTTGTTGGTCGTCTCCCATCTAAGTACCAACCCAAGCTGACCCTGCTTCGTTTCTAAGATCAGATGGGATCTGGTGCCTTTAGGGCAGTGATGCCCAAACTCTAGTCCTCCAGTTGTTTCAACTCCCAAACACCTCAGCCATTTTTACCAATAATCATGGATTCTGGGAGCTGAAGTCCAAAACACATGGAAGATCAGAGTTTCAGAAACACTGTTTTAGGGTGTGCTTCTACTGATATGTGACATCAGAAGACTTGTGAGTCCTGAAGCATATGGATACCTTGTTGACAACATTTCCTTTCAAGCTGATGCCATGACAAGCTTTTTCATGGTGGGACTTTTTCAGTGGCGATACCCTAGCTTTGGAACTCCCTTTCCTTAGAGGGTCCAACTGTCCTGCACACTTCCGAGAACAAAATGTTTTCTGCATATAGTGAAATCTTGTACTGATGCCCAGCTATTGTCGGCCCTGTAATGTCTAGGTCTTTTCTGATGAGAATTGCTAGGGGCTCTATTACGATGGCAAGTAAGAGTGGGGAGAGTGGACACCCCTGTCGCGTTCCTCTGAGTAGGTGAAATGGGGAGGATTCTACACCATTGAGAAGTGTAGTTGCTGTGGAATGAGAATAAATGTCTTGTAGGAGAGAGATGAATTTTGGGCCAAAGTGCATGGCTTGTAGTATTGAAAAAAGGTAGGGCCACTCTATACAATCAAAAGGCTGTAGAGCATCAAGAGAAAGAAGCATCAGGGGTTTCTTGTTTTGGTTGGCATGGTGGATGAGGTTAAGTGCCTTTTACATGGAGTCTGAGAGACGGCAGTTTGGCATAAAGCCAACCTGATCTGGGTCAATATATTGCAGGATGAAGGTGTTAATGCGAGAAGCCATGATGGAGGTGAATATTTTTGCAGCCTGGTTAAGGAGTGCTATGGGTCGAAAGGCTTTGGGGTCTGGATTAGTTTCTGTTGTCTTTGTCTTTATCCTGGTTCTATGCCAGTTCTCTGGAGCCTTTCTTGAGGATAGTATATTGTTGAACAGTTGGAGGAGATGGGGAGAGATTTGATCATATAGTTGTTTATAGAATTCACTCGAGAACCCATCAGGTCTTGATGACTTGTGAGGCAACAATTTAGAGATTGCTTGCTTTATTTCATCAATTAGGATCAGTTTATCTAGAAGGGATGAATGTTCTGGTGATAGTTTTGTTAATGGCAAGGATTGAACAAAGTTCACCACCTCTTCATCTGTGGGCGATTCAGAGGTGTATAAGGTGGAATAGAACTCACGGAATAGAGATGTCATTGCTATAGGAGATGTTATAATAGAGCCATCTGGGGCCGAGATAGAAGGTACTATCTTTTTTGAGGCTTTTTGTTTTACTGCTCTAGCTAGCAAGTGGGATTTTTTTTGTTTCCAAATTCATAATAGTAAGCCTTGGTGTAATAGAGGGATATCTGGATCGTCCTGTTGTCCAGTGCCACTAAGGCTGCTTTATGTTGTTGCAACTGCACGTATATCAAAGGATCTGGCGTTGCTTTATATTGGTTAGAAAGGGTCTGGATTGCTTGTAGCAAGTCAAGTTTGTTTCGTCTTTTGATTCTTTTTGTGTAGCCCCTTCCTTAATCATGATACCTCTAAGGACAGCTTTAAGGGGTCCCACAGGAGAGCATCAGAGGTGTCTGGAGTTGAATTTTCATGATAGAAGTGGACAATTTCTTCTGCTATTTTATTTTTGAACTGTTCATCTGTTAATAGGGATGGATTAAACCTCCATATATGTGTCTTGTGTATGTCAGGTCCTAGTTGCCATGTCAGTGTCAGGGGTGTGTGGTCGGAATGAATTATAGGAAGTATTTGAACATCAGGGATGTTGGGTAGTAGAGCTCGTGATATAAAAAAGTGATCAATCCTGGTACGAGTTGTGTGATGCAGAGTAGTAAGTGTAGTCTTTTTCAAAGGGATGAAGAAATTTCCAAACATCTACTAAGCCATCTTTATTGATTGAGTTTTGGGGAGGAGGCGCTTTCGAGGGGTGTGATTTGTCTAGACTATTGTGCATCACTAGGTTAGTATCTCCTGCAAGTATTACATCACCTTTTGCGATATCTTCAAATTTTGAGAGAAACTGGGACATGAATTTGCATTGGTTAGTGTTGGGTGAGTAGTAAGTGCCAATGGTAACAGGTTTATTTGCTAACACTCCATTTAGTATTATGTAGCGGCCAGCAGGATCTCGTATTATTTGATTGAGTTGGAAGGAACAGGAAGTATTATTTGATTGAGTTGGAAGGAACAAGCCACCCCTCGTTCCTTGTTTGAATTCCCTGCAGAGTATTGGGTTTCAAAGAACTTTTTTGGGAGGATAGGGTGAGCGCTCTTCCTATGTGTTTCCTGCAAGAGGACTATGTCTGGGCAAAGTTGCTTTAAGTAGTTAGAAACACGGGTGCGCTTAGCAGGACTTCCCAGTCCCTTGGCATTTAGACTAATAATTTTCAATGCAACCATTTGGAGTGTGTGGAGACATCATGTATATGAATTAGAAAATTGTGGCATGTGTTCAAATGGAAAGACGATGCATAAGAGGAATTGAGGGGTGTCATTGTGTTGATGTAATCCAAAGAGAACTTGCGGCTTGCAAAAAGGGGGAAGTAAACTTGGTTCAGTATAACCAGAAAGAACAATGGAGGGAGACTGAGGGAGTCTTGGGACCTGATCAAAGATCCATCATCGATCTCCTCCAGTGGGGGGGTATACTCACTAGCTATAGGCAGGTGGGGGACGGATTCACCATAGTGTGCAGAAGTAGGAATATGAGGTGTTTGGAGTGGAGAGGTATGGAATTTAATGAATAATTGAAGGATAGTGAATGGGAAGGGTGGTAACTGTGGAGTATAGCACCACACCATTGTTATTTTTAAAAGCACAATTACAAGGTAATAGAATAGGGATAGAAGAGAAATGGGGGGACGGCAACCCCGCCTCAAGAAGCTTACAATATAAATGTGGAGAGAGGTTGGGAACTGACAATGGAAAAGGCAGGAGAGAAGGGATGGGCAACTGACAGTTGTGGGTAGGAGTTATATGAATATGAGCTTTCTTCCATCTGGGGATGTAGACTGTGAGTCTACACTAACTGGGGGTAAGTCTGATTCCCAGATAAACATGTAAAAGATTAACCTATTGAATGAGAGAGAAAGACATAATATTGGGGTTGGTTGGTTAGATGGGTCCTATAACAGAATCTGGAGAGGATTGAGAGCTGGATGCAAACAATACCCTATTCTAGGTCTTCCTGGATGAAACTGATTATTGTGGTCCATCCCAGGCTGGGCTGAAGCCTGATTTGGGGACAAAAACAGCCCGGATCTCCTGGGATGATGGCCTACACCAGAATAGAGTGTATGAGGCATGTGGTCAAACAGCCCAGGAGAGGTCAGAAAAGGCAGGTTCCTAAGCTGGGGTGTTATTGGTGAGTGGGAAAGGATGGCAGGGAAGGTGGGGCTACAGCGGGGAGAGATCCACAGGAGGGATGGAGTCATGGTGTCGACACCCCGCCCCCGGTAGAACAGGGCAGGAGGCGAGGCAGTATAACCCCAATCTGTGAGTACCGATGACGTGGACAAGCTCCTTGGTAGTGTGAGGAAGACAACCTGCCTCCTCGACCCTTGCCCATCTTGGCTGGCCGTCCAGGGAGGGGATGCGTTGTGGAAGTTCCTTGTGAGCATCATCAATGCATCCTTCAGGGAAGGATATATTCCATCATGTCTAAAGGAGATGGCTGTTAAGCCTATTTTGAAAAAACCTTCCCTGGCTATGAATAATTATAGGCCAGTCTCTTTATTACCATTTTTGAGCAAGGTGATTGAGAGGGCGGTTGCTCTTCAACTCCAAGCTGTCTTGGATGAAACCGATTACCTAGACCCATTTCAAACTGGCTTTAGGACAGGCTTTGGGGTTGAGACTGCCATGGTTGCTTTGACCGACGATCTGCGTCTAAGCATCGACAGGGGTAGTGTGACCCTGTTGGTGCTCCTAGACCTCTCAGTGGCTTTTGATACGATAGATCACAGCATTCTTCTGGATCGCCTGGGGGAGTTAGGCATCGGAGGCACTGTTTTGCAGTGGTTCCGGTCCTTCCTCTCAGGCAGGACCCAGAGAGTGCTGCTCGGGGACAGTAGCTCCAGTAAAAGGGAGCTTACCTGTGGAGTACCACAGGGTGCTATTCTGTCCCCAGTGTTATTTAACATCTGTATGAAGCCACTGGGTAAGATTATCCGGAGTTATGGAGCTGGGTGTTATCAGTACGCTGATGACACTCAGATCTATTTCTCCATATCTCGTTCGTCGGTCTCGAATTCTGACGGCATCTCTTCTCTCAATGAATGTCTTCGGGCAGTATTGGGCTGGATGAGGAAAAACAGATTGAGACTGAATCCAGACAAGACGGAGGTGCTCACGGTAGCGGCCCCGAAACCAAGAATCGGGTTGCAATCTCCAGTCCCATTGACTCATGAGGGAGATCTATCTAGGGGCGCTCCATCTCATCTCCCCAGCCCAGCAAGGCAAGAGAAAGGCACCCCCACCGCCCCAAGGCCCCCCCTGCATCACAATAGTAGGTGCAATGGGGCCCCCGATACAGCTAGTATAAACTTATTTTTTATTTGATTTTTAATACCGGGGGGAGAAGCAAAAGAGGGAGGAGAAGTACATAGGATATGAAACTGGGCTAGGCAAATCCATTAATATAAATGATCATATTTCAAAAAAAAATGTACTGTTTTGTAGAAGTTAATGACTAGAAAAAATGCACACTGATGAGTAACTGAAGTAGTGGGATCTTCTGACCATAGGTAAATGTTTGTTTTCCAAAAGTGCTCTTACAGCAAAACTAAGGGCACATGGGATCTAATCACACTGACCATTAGTTGAATTCCATGTCAGAGCTATAATTTTCAAAGAACCTGTGTGGCTACAAATATCCAAAAGTTTTTTTATATACAAAAATTGATGGGGTGTAATATAGCCAACCCCAAAGAGGTAACCACTGAACAGACCCAAATCATAATGACATAGGGGGACGATGATTTTTATTACATCACCAGCTTGCTGAAGTTGTCTAGATTTCTTTCTAAATAGGTATCATTGAGTCCAAGATACCTGAAACATTACTTTCTGCAGAACCAAACATAATTTTAAATCTAAATGAATTTCAGCTACTAAAGCAAGAACAGTTTTTCAATGGTGGATTTGTATAAAACAATTTAGCTCTGTGTTCCATTCAACAATAATTTCATTAACATCAAGTTTAACGCTTTCCAAAATACATTTATATACCAGATTTCTTGATTTCCTTGACTGAGTCTATCCACCTGTAATGTGGTCCTCCTCTTTATCTAATTCCTTCAACTTTATTGAGCATTATCTTTTTCTCCAATGAGTCATGTCATTGCATAGTAGATCTGGAGTCTGATGGCCTCAGTTTAGGGAGAGTTCAGAACTAATTTCATCTCTGACCCATTTATTTGGCTTTTTTGCAGCTCACGGTATTCACAAAATTTTCCTCCAGCACTGCATTACAAAGGGGTTCATTTTCTTCACTACCCAGCTTTCACGACCATACATAGAAATCAGAAATACTATGGTATGGATGAACTTGGCTTTGTTATTCATAGAATCAGAGTTGGAAGAGACCACGAGGGCCATCTAGTCCAACCCCTGCCCTGCAGGAATACACAATCAAAGCATTCCTGACAGATGGCCATCCAGCCTCTGTTTAAAAGCCCCCAAAAGAGGCTTTGAGATAGGACCATATTTTCTGCCTAGTAACAATTCTGTATTTTCCAATAAGCAAAAACTTGAAGTGGCTTTGTGTCCTTAATAGTAGCTATTTTCAACGGATCTTCATTTGATATATCCTTAAATATATAATAGTCTTTACAACATTTCCAGTATAACTGAAAAGGTGGAAGCATTGATCCCATGTGTTGGTGGAAATGTTTTCCCCAAAACAGCAACAGACAACAGAACAGCCCTAAAGTGAGCGAAAGTGATGCAATGTCACTTCCAGTTGCCCCAAATGAACAGCGGTGAGTGTGGACTGCAGCTCTGAAGAGCTCCAAAGAAGCTGATCATGCCATAGTGTAGTGGCATACTGGGCCCTGTAGTGTGTCCATTTCTGAATGGAATTGCTACCGTCTAGTGTGGGTTGTCTGATGACTCATGAGATATGTCTTCTGAACGAAACTCTTTCCACACTCCAAGCACTGAAATGGTTTCTCCCCTGTATGACTTCTTTGATGACGAATGAGGAGTGACTTTTGACTGAAGCTCTTTCCACACTCTAAGCATGGAAATGGTTTCTCCCCCGTATGCCTTCTTTGATGACAAGTGAGGTTTGCCTTCTGACTGAAGCTTTTCCCACACTCCAGGCATGTAAATGGCTTCTGCCCCGTATGAATTCTTTGATGACAAGTGAGATGCGTCTTCCGACTGAAGTTCTTTCCACATTCCAAACATCTGAAGGGTTTCTCCCCTGTATGACTTCTTTGATGACTAGTGAGTTCTGTCTTCCGACTAAAGCTCTTTCCACACTCCAAGCACTGAAATGGTTTCTCCCCTGTGTGAATTCTTTGATGACTAGTGAGGTTTTGCTTCTGAATGAACATCTTTCCACACTCTAAGCATTTAAATGGTTTCTCCCCTGTATGACTTCTTTGATGACAGGTAAGGCCTGTCTTCTGACTGAACCTCTTTCCACACTCTAAGCACTGAAATGGTTTCTCTCCCGTATGACTTCTTTGATGACAAGTGAGGTCTGCCTTCCGACTAAAGCTCTTTCCACACTCCAAGCATTTAAATGGTTTCTCCCCTGAATGAACTATTTGATGACAAGTGAGAAGTGACTTACGATTGAAGCTCTTTCCACACTCCAAGCATTTAAATGGTTTCTCTCCTGTATGACTTCTTTGATGATAAATAAGGAGTGATTTCTCACTGAAGCTCTCTCCACACTCAAAGCATTTAAATGATTTTTTTCTGATATGGGTTGCCTGATGACAAACGAGGTGTGTCTTCTGAATGAAACCCTTTCCACAAGGGAGGAGTGACTTATGACTGAAGTTCTTTCCACACTCCAAGCATTTAAAGGGTTTCTTTCCTGTATGATTTGCTTGATGACGAATTAGGTTTATCCTCCAACTGAAAACCTTTCCACACTCCAAGCATTTAAATGGTTTCTCCCCTGTATGAATTGCTTGATGACAAGTGAGGAGTGTCTTCCGGCTGAAGCTCTTTCCACACTCCAAGCATTTAAAAGGTTTTGCTCCTGAGTGAGTTACTTCATGACGAGTGAGGTTTCTCTTCCGAATGAAACTTTTTCCACATTCCATGCACTGGAACGATTTCTCTCCTGTATGAGTTGCTTGATGATAAGTGAGTTCTGTCTTCCAACCGAAACTCCTTCCACACTCCAAGCACTGAAATGGTTTCTCCCCTGAATGAGTTTTTTGATGACTAGTGAGTTCTGTCTTCCGACTAAAGTTTTTTCTGCACTCCAAGCATTTAAATGGTTTCTCTCCTGTATGACTTCTTTGATGATAAATGAGGAGTGATTTCTCATTGAAGCTCTCTCCATACTCAAAGCATTTAAATGATTTCTCTCTGATGTGGGCTGCCTGATGACAAATGAGGTGTGTCTTTTGAATGAAACCCTTTCCCCACTCTGAGCATTTAAATGGTTTCTGTCCAGTATGGGTTGCTTGATGATAGGTGAGGTATATCCTCCGATGGAAGCTCTTTCCACATTCTAAGCACTGAAATGGCCTCTCCCCCGTATGAATTCTTTGATGACAAGTGAGGTCTGTCTTTTGCTTGAAGCTCTTTCCACACTCCAAGCATTCAAATGGTTTCTCCTCTGTATGAATTGCTTGATGACTTGAAAGCCTACAGCTGAAGTTTTTTCCACATTCCAAGCATTCAAATAGTTTCTTCCCTGTGTGGGTTTCTTGATGGCAAGTGAGGTGTGTCTTCTGGATAAAACCCTTTCCACACTTTAAGCATTTAAATATCTTCTCCCTTTTGTGTGTTGCTTGATGACAATTGAGGAGTGTTTTCCGGCTGAAGTTCTTCCCACATTCCAAGCATTTAAAGGATTTCTCTCCTGTATGGCTTCTTTGATGATAAATGAGGAGTGACTTCTGACTGAAGCTCTTGCCACACTTGAAGCATTTAAATGATTTCCGTCTGCTGTGAGTTGCTTGATGATAAGTGAGGTGTGCTTTCCGACGAAATCTCTTTCGGCACTCCAAGCATTTAAATGGTTTCTCTCGCGTGTACATTCTTTGATGGGAAATCAGGGCTTTCCTTACACTGATCTTTCCACACTCACCATCACTGAAAGGTATTCCCCCTGTGTGAGTTCTCACACGACAGTTAAGATTTGCTTTAAAATTGAAGCTGCTCCCACACAGAAGGCAAATACATGTATTCTTTTCTATTCCTTTTTGTGTTATTTCTTGGGCTGGGATTCTGCAGACTCCAGCACCCTGAGAAGCTGATGCTTTCTTCCTACTCTTCTCTTGAGGGTCAGGGTTTCTTCTATTCTCTTCCATTTCTTGACATTTGAATCTTTTGGACAATATCCTGCATAGTTTCTCTTCATTCTCACCCAGTTGCCCCTCTCCACCTGAAAAGGAAAGAACAAATTGGTCAGAGTCCCAGAGAGACCATCCATCCCTGTATTTATACCCCAAGCTGCGACTCAAGGTGGCTTACAAAAGACAGAAAATTACAATAAGAACCCATATATAGTCGGCCCTCCACATTTGTGGGGGTTAGGGGTGCAGGATCCCTGTGAAAGTGTAAAACTGTTAATATCCCAAACATGCATGTGACAGAGGACAATTCCTGGCTGCTGCTGCAAAAATCTGCAGGGCCAATCGTGGCTCATCCTCCTTGGTGTCCTCCTCCTCTCTGACTCCTTTCCCACCAACAGCCTGGCCTGTTACTTCCTTTGCCTCTTTGGCACAACACCTCTGCTTCGCTCCAAGGCTGCCTCCACCAGACCTCCATCACGTCCGCCGGTCTCCAAGCCTTCTGTCACCTGTCTCCTAGGCTGATGACAGGGAAAGAAATGTTTGTAGCAGCAGCGCCAAGGCACCCACCTCTCTGCCATCTGAATGACAGAGAGGAGGTGAAGCAGGAAAGGCTTAGAGACTGGTGGAGGTGACAGTGGTCTAGCAGAGGTGGCCTTGGAGCAAGGCGGAGGCACTGTGGTGCCAAAGCGGCAAAGGGAGTGTGATAATGGGCTCTCCCATTATCTGGGCAGCACAGCCAACCAGGTAAACAAAGAATTAAGGCTGTATTAGGTTAAATTACAATTTATGAAGGAGAGCATCAGGAGATAGCTGACTAATGAGATGACCACCTGGAGGGAGCTTCAAGATGCTTTTGGGAAAAGGTGATAAATATTTCCTCAGGGGCCACAAGGCAAAAAGAAGAACAAAGGAGATGAACAAAGAGAGACCTGAGGTAGCTATGGGGAGAGGCAAAAGGCCTAGACTCCAAACTTCCATGAATATCCAGCACATCTGGACTGCACTCTTCATGAGTAGATTAGGGAACTTCATAGAATCATAGAATTAGAAGAGACCACAAGGGCCATCCAGTCTAACCCCCTGACATGCAGGAATACACAATCAAATCATTCCCAACAGATGGCCATCCAGCCTGTTTAAAAAAACCCAGAGACTCCACCACACTACGAGGCAGTGTATTCCACTGCCAAACAGCTCTTACTGTCAGGAAGTTATTCCTAATGTTTATATGGATTCTCTTTTCCTATAGTTTGAACCCATTGCTCTATGTCCTAGACTCTGGAGCAGCAGAAAACAAGCTTGCTCCATCCTCAGTATGACATCCCTTCAAATATTTAAACATGGTTATCATGTCACCTCTTAATCTTCTCTTCTCCAGACTAAACATAGAATCATAGAACCATACAATCATAGAACTGTAGAGTTGGAAGAGACCACGAGGGCCATCCAGTCCAACCCCCTGCCACGCAGGAAATCTTGATTAAAGCATTCCCGACAGATGGCCATCCAGCCTCTGTTTAAAGACCTCCAAGGAAGGAGACCCCACCACGCTCCGAGGGAGTGTGTTCCACTGCCGAACAGCTCTTACTGTCAAAAAGTTCCTCCTAATGTTGAGGTGGAATCTCTGTTCCTGGAGCTTGCACCCATTGCTCCGTGTTCCAGTCTCTGGAGCAGCAAAAAACAAGCCTGCTCCATCCTCAACGTGACACCCCTTCAAATACTTAAACAGGGCTATCATATCGCCTCTTAACCGTCTTTTTTCCAGGCTAAACATATCCAGCTCCCTAAGTCTCTCCTCATAAGGCATGGTTTCCAGACCTTTCACCATTTTAGTTGCCCTTCTCTGGACACGCTCCAATTTGTCAATATCCTTTTTGAATTGTGGTGCCCAGAACTGGACACAGTATTCTAGGTGAGGTCTGACCAAGGCAGAATAGAGTGGCACTATTACTTCCCTTGATCTAGACACTATACTTCTATTGATACAGCCCAAAATCGCATTGGCCTTTTTAGCTGCCGCATCACACTGTTGAGTCATGTTCAACTTGTGGTCTACTAGGACTCCTAGATCCCTTTCACATGTAGTCTCGTTCAGCCAGGTCTCTCCCATCCTATATCTATGCATTTCATTTTTCCACCCCAAGTGCAGTACTTTACATTTCTCTGTATTGAATTTCATTTTGTTAGCTTTGGCCCAGCTCTCCAGTCTATCCAGGTCATTCTGAATTTTGATCCTGTCCTCTAGGGTATTAGCTATTCCTCCTATTTTGGTGTCATCTGCAAATTTGATAAGTATGCCCCTACTTCCCTCATCCAAGTCATTGATAAAGATGTTGAATAGCACTGGGCCCAGGACAGAACCCTGTGGCACCCCACTGGTCACATCTTTCCAAGACAAAGAGGAGCCACTGCTGAGCACCCTTTGGGTTCGGCCGGTCAACCAATTACAAATCCATTGAACAGTTAACTTGTCTAGCCCACATTTTACAAGCTTGTTTGCAAGAATGTCATGGGGAACCTTGTCAAAGGGCTTACTGAAATCAAGGTATGCGACATCCACAGCTTTCCCTTCATCTACCAAGCTGGTAACTTTATCAAAAAAAGAGATCAGATTAGTCTGGCATGACTTGTTTCTCTGAAACCCATGTTGTCTTTTTGTGATTATGGCATTGCCTTCTAAATGTTCACAGACTCTCTGTTTAATGATCTGCTCTAGAATCTTCCCTGGTATTGATGTCAGACTAACTGGACGATAATTGTTGGAATCCTCTTTTTTCCCCTTTTTGAAGATGGGAACTACGTTTGCCCTCCTCCAGTCTGCCGGGACATCTCCTGTTCTCCAAGAGTTCTCAAAGATTATTGCCAATGGCTCTGAGATCACATTTGCCAGCTCTTTTAATACTCTTGGATGTAGTTCATCTGGTCCTGGAGATTTAAATTCATTTAGATTAAGAAGGTATTCCTGTACTACCTCTTTGCTTATTCTGAGCTGGATTTCCCCTATTGTGTCCTCTGTTCCATTCTCCTCAGGTTGGTCTTCCTTTTCCTTTTCTGAAAACAGTGAGGCAAAGAAGGTGTTGAGTAATTCTGCCTTTTCTCTGTCCCCTGTTAGTATTTGGCCATCTTCTCCACGTAGCGGCCCTATCGTTTCCTTCTTCCTCCTTTTGCTGCAAACATACCCCAAAAACCCCTTTTTATTGTTCTTAACCTCCCTAGCAAGCCTGAGCTCATTCTGCGCTTTAGCTTTTCTGACTTTACTCCTACACATGTTCGCTATCTATTTGAATTCTTCTTTGGTGATTTCCCCCCTTTTCCATTTCCTATACATGTTCCGTTTAAAACATAGCTCCATTGAAAGTTCTTTAGTCATCCATCCTGGTTTCTTGAGACACCTCCCATTTTTCTTCCTCAATGGTACTGTTTGAAATTGTGCCTTCAGTATCTCCCTTTTGAGAAAGTCCCATCCGTCTTGAGGTCTCTTCTCTTTTAGTATTCCTGACCATGGGATCACCCCCAGTGTTTCCCTGAGTTTATTGAAATCAGCTCTCCTAAAGTCAAGAATGCGTGTCTGACTATGCCTGGCTTCTCCTTTCCATTGCATAACAAACTCCAGGAGAACATGATCACTCTCACCTAAGGATCCCACCACTTGCACCCCATTAACCAGGTCATCTCTGTTGATTAGGATCAGATCTAAAATAGCTGACCCCCTTGTTGCCTCTTCCACCTTTTGGACCATGAAATTGTCTTCCAGGCAAGTAAGGAATTTGCTAGACCTTGAAGTTTTGGTTGAGTTAGATTTCCAGCAAATATCAAGATAGTTGAAGTCACCCATCACTACTACATCTCTCCTTTCTGCATGTGTGTTCATTTGTTCTAGAAAGGCATCATCCAATTCCTCCGTCTGATTTGGGGATCTGTAGTAGAGTCCCACAATAACATCCCTGTTGTTTCCCTCCCCTTTAATTTTTATCCAGATGCTCTCCACCTCGCTTCCAATATTGATGTCATGGATCTCTTCACTGGTGTAAATATCCCTGACGTATAATGCTATTCCTCCTCCTTTCCTGTTTGGCCTGTTTCTCCTATAAAGGTTATACCCCTCTATTCCTACATTCCAATCATGAGACTCGTCCCACCAGGTTTCAGTAATGCCTATTATATCATATTTGTTTTGTAGTGCTAGGAGTTCAAGTTCATCTTGCTTATTTCCCATGCTCTGTGCATTAGTGTAGAGACATCTAAGACCATGTGTTCCCTTTACTTGCTGCCTGTGCAAGCTTTTTTTGCCTCCCATTGTTGGGTCCTTGCGCGATTTGCCTTGTTCCCTCTATGAAAGCTTGACATAGGTCATCTCGTCTCTTCTGCCAGTTGAAGGGCATGGTCCAAGAAGGGAGAGGAAAATAGCCGACGTAAACAACTGGCTCCGTAGATGGTGTCACCGAGAACAAATTGGATTCTTGGATCATGGACTGCGCTTCCATGCGGGGGGACTTCTGGCAAGAGATGGGGTGCATCTTACAACAGTTGGAAGAAACATTTTTGCCAACAGTCTCAAGAATTTGATCAGGAGGGCTTTAAACTGAGTCAAATGGGGGAGGGAGACAATATTCTGGAAGGCAAAAGGGCTGGAGAAAATAGTCAAACTGTCATAGAGGGAACAAGGCAAACAGCGCAAGGACCCAACAGTGGGAGGCAAAAAAACTTGCACAGGGAGCAAGTAAAGGGAACACATGGTCTCAGATGTCTCTACACTAATATAATCTCAGAGCCATTGGCAATAATATTTGAGAACTCCTGGAGAACAGGAGAAGTCCCAGCAGACTGGAGGAGGGCAAACGTTGTTCCCAACTTCAAAAAGGGGAAAAAAGAGGATCCCAACAATTATCGTCCAGTTAGTCTGACATCAATACCAGGGAAGATTCTAGAGCAGATCATTAAACAGAGAGTCTGTGAACATTTAGAAGGCAATGCCATAATCACAAAAAGTCAACATGGGTTTCAGAGAAACAAGTCATGCCAGACTAATCTGATCTCTTTTTTTGATAAAGTTACCAGCTTGGTAGATGAAGGGAATGCTGTGGACATCGCATACCTTGATTTCAGTAAGCCCTTTGACAAGGTTCCCCATGACATTCTTGCAAACAAGCTTGTAAAATGTGGGCTAGACAAGTTAACTGTTCAATGGATTTGTAATTGGTTGACCGACCGAACCCAAAGGGTGCTCAGCAGTGGCTCCTCTTTGTCTTGGAAAGATGTGACCAGTGGGGTGCCACAGGGTTCTGTCCTGGGCCCAGTGCTATTCAACATCTTTATCAATGACTTAGATGAGGGAATTAGGGGCATGCTTATCAAATTTGCAGATGACACCAAATTGGGAGGAGTAGCTAATACCCTAGAGGACAGGATCAAAATTCAGAATGACCTGGATAGACTGGAGAGCTGGGCCAAAGCTAACAAAATGAAATTCAATACGGAGAAATGTAAAGTACTGCATTTAGGGCAGAAAAATGAAATGCATAAATATAGGATGGGAGAGACCTGGCTGAACGAGACTACATGTGAAAGGGATCTAGGAGTCCTAGTAGACCACAAGTTGAACATGACTCAACAGTGTGATGCGGCAGCTAAAAAGGCCAATGCGATTTTGGGCTGTATCAATAGAAGTATAGTGTCTAGATCAAGGGAAGTAATAGTGCCACTCTATTCTGCCTTGGTCAGACCTCACTTAGAATACTGTGTCCAGTTCTGGGCACCACAATTCAAAAAGGATATTGACAAATTGGAGCGTGTCCAGAGAAGGGCAACTAAAATGGTGAAAGGTCTGGAAACGATGCCTTATGAGGAGAGACTTAGGGAGCTGGGTATGTTTAGCCTGGAAAAAAGACGGTTAAGAGGCGATATGATAGCCCTGTTTAAGTATTTGAAGGGATGTCACGCTGAGGATGGAGCAGGCTTGTTTTCTGCTGCTCCAGAGACTGGAACACGGAGCAATGGGTGCAAGCTCCAGGAACAGAGATTCCACCTCAACATGAGGAGGAACTTTTTGACAGTAAGAGCTGTTCGGCAGTGGAACACACTCCCTCGGAGCGTGGTGGGGTCTCCTTCCTTGGAGGTCTTTAAACAGAGGCTGGATGGCCATCTGTCGGGGATGCTTTGATCAAGATTTCCTGCGTGGCAGGGGGTTGGACTGGATGGCCCTCGTGGTCTCTTTCAACTCTGCAATTCTATGATTCTATGACTATTTTCTCCAGCCGTTTTGCCTTCCAGAATACTGTCTCCCTCCCCCATTTGACTTAGTTTAAAGCCCTCCTGATCAAATTCTTGAGACTGTTGGCAAAAATGTTTCTTCCAACTGTCATAAGATGCACCCCATCTCTTGCCAGAAGTCCCCACTCATGGAAACGCAGTCCATGATCCAAGAATCCAAATTGTTCTCAGCGACACCATCTACGGAGCCAGTTGTTTACGTCGGCTATTTTCCTCACCCTTCCTGGACCATGCCCTTCAACTGGCAGAAGAGTCGAGATGACAACCTGTGCCTCCATTTCTTTCAGCTTCCTTCCCAGGGCCTCATAATCTCTTCTGATCTTGGGAAAGCTGTGCCTTGCAGTATCATTGGTTCCCACATGGATCAAAAGGAAGGGGTAATGATCCGTAGGCTTGATGAGTCTTGTCAGCCTCTCCGTCACATCATGGATCTTTGCCCCAGGGAGACAACACACCTCCCGAGTCATCTTGTCAGGCCCACAAACCACTGCTTCTGTACCCTGCAGCAAGGAGTCCCCAACCACCACCACACGCCTCCACCGAGGCTTTGCAGCTGCTGTTCCTTGCGGTGGTACTCTCAAGGTCCCCTGCTCTACCCCTGAAGTCTGTCCATGCTGTTCTTCCTCGTTGTCCTTGATAAGGGAAAGGGCTTCGAATCGATTCTGTAGCTGCAAGCTGCTCAAAGAATCCCTGGATTTTCTTGTTCTGTGTGTGACATTCCTCCAGCTGTCTACTTCCTGTGTCTGTGAAGTGACCCTCTCCTCTGAAGCCACTTCCTCTGTGCGGTCCCCGTCCAAGACTGTTCGTTCTGTTCTGTCCAGGAAAACCTTTTGCTCACGAATCTGTTGAAGTGTAGCTACCCGTGTCTCCAGCTGCTGGACTTTCTTCTCCAAGAGGGCTACCAACTTGCACTTGGTGCATGTGAAGTTCTCCAGATCTGTAGACAAGAATACAAACATCGCATAAGTGTTGCAAGTGACTGCCGCAATCCCCTCGGTGTCCATGGTGAGAGCTTTTAGGTAATCTAAAAACTCTTAGGTAATGCTGAGAACGCTAAGCTGTACTTTTAGGTATGCTGTATTTTTGTTTGGTCACTGAAATTCGCGCGCCATTAGCCGCTTGCCTCAGCAACAAGCAGCCTCTCCCAACAGTTTTAAAAAAAATTCAATCTCCCCAGTCAAAATGGCTGTCCAGAAGCTGCTCTCCTTCTTCTCCCTGGCAGGAAACTGGCCTGGAAACTGGCTGTCCAGAAGCTGGTCTCCTTCTCTCTGGCAGGAAACTCATAGGGCATGGCTTCCAGACCTCCCACCATCCTGGTTACCCTCCTCTGGACACATTCCAGCTTCTCAATATCCTTCCTGAATTGTGGTGCCCAGAACTGGACACAGTATTCCAGGTGAGGCCTGACCAAAGCAGAATAGACTGGCACTATTATTTCCCTTGATCTAGACACTAGACTCCTATTAACGCAGCCTAGAATTGCATTGGCTTTTTTAGCTGCTGCATCACACTGCTGACTCATGTTCAGCTTGTGGCCCACTAAGACTCCCAGATCCCTTTTGCATGTATTGCCATCAAGCCAGGTGTCACCCATCCTATAAATGTGCACTTCATTTTTACTGCCCAAGTGTAATATCCTACATTTCTCCCTGTTGAAATTCATTTTGTTCGTTTTGGCCCAGGCATCTAACCTGTTGAGGTCATTTTGGATTCTGATCCTGTCCTCTGGGGTATTAGCTACCCTTCCTAATTTGGTGTCATCTGCAAACTTGATAAGTGTGCCCTCTATTCCCTCATCCAAGTCATTGATAAAGACGTTGAACAGCACTGGGCCCAGGACAGAACCCTGTGGCACCCCACTGGTCACTTCTCTCCAGGATGAAGAGGAGCTGTCTAGCTTAGTCGTGTTAGGGCTTGTGATTATTTTATAAACTTGGCTGGAATGACTAGACTTATTTGTAACTTGATAACTCCCAAGTGTGCCTGGGAAGAAGGTGTCTTTCATGAAAGAGTACCTTTACTATGCTATGTAATCTGCTTGGAATAAACTTCCTTTAGAGCTCTCCCTCTCAGCACTCTATGTTCACGTGCCTCGCTTGGCTCTCTTTCCGCAGGTGTGTGGGGAGGTGAAACTGTAGAGTCGGAGTGGAAAGTACACATCGAACCCTATATGTTCCCATTGAGTTACACTGAAAGAGGAAACAGAAGTCAATGGATAGTGGCGGCAGATTCTAGATTAACTGGAGTTCTTGGTGTGCGTATGCATGCGTATAGGAAACCTCCAGAGCGTCACAGGGAGTAACAACTATTGGTGGGAAAGGAGGAGGACGGCAAGGTTGAGCCACCACCAACTTCACCCTGTGAGGTCTCCCAGACCTAGGGCCTTTTCTAGAGCCAGATGTATCTCTGGCGGCAGCATCTGCTCCTCTTCTTCGTCCTGCGGATGAGCCAGAGCAGGGCTGCCCCAACTGCTTCCTTCACCCTCTGCTTGCAAAGCCATGGAGGTCTCAGCTGAAGATAGTCCTATGAAGTGAGTGGGGGAACAGCAGCAGCAGGAAGAGGAGGAGGAGGAAGGGAGGAGGAGGAGGAGGGAGGGAGGGAGGGACGGAGTAAGAGCCAGCAGCTCAAAGGAGCACCTCCCACCATTGCTCCCCATCATTACAGTACAATCATCACCACCACCACCAGTAGCACCCAGGCCGCGGGAAACAGGAGAACAAGGCCAACATGTATGGCATGAACTACCTGTCATGGAAGGAGAAGTGTTAAGTACAATGTAGCTGCTGCTTAAAATAGTTAAATAGCAGCTACATTGCTAGTAAAGCAGCAGCTACAAACTCACATATAATCAAATCTTTAGGAAGGAACAGAGCCACTGTAGAACACATTAGAAACTGCTTAGAGAGTGCCTAGCACGCTATAAAATGGTATAATGTGTAAGTGCTATTGCTTAACAATTTGTAAGCTGCTCTGAGAGCCTTTGTGGCTGCAGAGTGGGGTGTAAATATCTAAAATAAATAATACAATAGAACAGTGCCTCTGAGTCCCTTCCCAAAGATGCAGCCCAGAAGAATAACATGTTCGGTACTATTGAACACTGCAGAGAGGTACAGCAGAATCAACAGGAACATATTCCCCGTCCTGTTTCCAGCAAAGCTCATCCACCAAAGGGACCAAAACTCTCCCTGTCCCATAACCATAGCTTAAGCCATACCGAAATGGATCTAGATCAATGGTTCTTAACCTGTGGTCCAGGGACCCCCAGGGACCGCAATGGCCTTACAGGGGATCCGTGAAGGCTTGAAGGCTTCTTGGCCAACTCCTCCCTACCATGGAGAGGTCACATGACAGGAGCCAAGGCAAAGGCTGGCTGGCTTGGCCTGCACATTGACATTCAATCCATTCCAGCCACAAATGTGTAGGAAGAAACAGGAGAAAAGTTCTCCCTCCTCCTCCAGTGCCTTTGAAGGAAAGTTTAATGGATGGTGTAATTGTATTATTATTATTATTATTATTATTATTATCATCATCATCATCATGTGTTATTATTATTAGGATTGTAAATCTTGAGTTAAGTCTTGGGGGTCCATGGCAACAAAAGATATTTAGAGGCGTTCACTGGGAAAGAAAAGGTTAAGAGCTAGTGATCTACATAGTTTGCTTCATCCAGGAACTCCTGGAGCTGGAAAGCTACCATACACTCCAGTACCTTGTCGAAAAATGGAGTATTGGAGATTGGCTGATAATTATCTAATAGTGTGGAATTGAGGCAAGCCCTTTTTACCTTCAGCCTTACAACTGTCTCTTTTAGGCGTGCTGGAACCATGCCTTGCTGGAAAAGGCACTGCACATTCCTATTACCGATCCAACCCGTCCCCATCTGGCCTCTTAAATAAGCCACGAACGGAACATTGGAAACTTACCGTGAAGGTTCTTTTTCAGCAGACATGGGGAGGGACTCCTTTCCTGGGTATTGGCTCCACCTCCTGTCAATCATAGGCAGGGCAACCTGTAACAAAGCAGAAGAGGCCATCCCTCCCGGAGGTGGAGCCAACCCCAACCTCCCCAGGAATGATCAAGCAGCTCCAGACTAAATACAAGAATATACTAAACATAGAAAACATAACACATAATTATACTCCCCCCCCCTTTTTTTTTGGGTGGGTAAGGAGTCCCTCCCCATGTCTGCTGAAAAGGAACCTTCATGGTAAGTTTCCAATGTTCCGTTTTCCAGCAGACTGGGGAGTGACTCCTTTCCTGGGACCTAAACAAGTGGTCCACAATGGGACGGGTCAACTAGACTACCACTATATACAAAAATATGACTTGTTATCAGACCTACAGAATGACCTGCTGGAGCACCCTTCTGCCAAAGGCCGCATCCGCAGAGGCATACTCATCGACCCCGTAATGCCTAGTAAAAGTGGATGAAGAGGCCCACGTCGCAGCCCTACAAATGTCCATGATGGACAGGGAACTCCCCAAAACAACTGAAGTAGAGGCACTACGCGTCGAGTGCGCCTGAATACCCTTCGGCACAGGTACCTTACTGGTAATATAGGCCTGTTCTATGCAACACCTCAACCATCTAGCAATTGTCGATGAGGAGACCCTCTTCCCTTTTGCCGAACCCGAATAAGCGACAAAAAGGGAATCTGACCTATGAAACTCTTCTGATCGCCTCAGATAGATTTTTAGAGCTCTCTGCACGTCCAACATGTGCCATAATCTCTCCAATTCTGTACTTGGTGATGGACAGAAGGTTGGTAAAACCAACTCCTGAGACCTGTGAAAGGCGGAATTTACCTTAGGAATGAATGACGGATCCAACCTCAACCTCACAGAATCCTTAGTAAATACACATAGATCCTGACGCACTGACAGTGCACTTATTTCAGAAACCCTTCTTGCTGATGTGACAGCAACTAGAAAAAACACCTTCCAAGTTACAAAACTGAAATCTACCGATCTTAAAGGTTCGAAGGGGGCCTGCGTCAATGCCTTCAAGACCACGTTCAATTTCCACGACGGAAACCTGTGGACTGTCGGAGGTCGCAAGGAAGATACCCCTTTTAGAAAACTGCGGACGTGTGGGTGAGAGGCAAGAGTTTGGCCCCGCTGCCCCTTTATAATGGAACCTAAGGGGGATACATGTCTCTTCAACATGTTTGCCGCCAGGCCCTTCTTTAAACCTGCCTGGAGGAAGGCCAGAACCGTGCCTACTGAAGCCTTCACAGGCTGGACCCCTCTTGGTCTACACCATCTACAGAAGGCCCTCCATGTGGCTTCGTATAACCAAATTGTAGCGGGGCGTCTCGCAGCTAGCATGCTCTCAACCACCCCCGCATCGTAACCCTTCTTTAACAAACGCTTCCGCTCAACCTCCAAGCGTGAAGTTGTAACCAGCCCAGATCTGGATGAAGAAGACCACTTTGTGATAAAAGATCCGGCCACGGAGGCAGAGGCCATGGTTCCTCCACCTGAAGATGAATCAACTCTGGGAACCAGGGCCTTCTTGGGCACTTTGGGGCAATTAGAATCACTTGTCCTTCTTTATTTTCCTCAGCACACGTGCCAACAGAACAACTGGAGGGAAGGCATAGCACAATCCCTGAGGCCATGTTATCGTCAAGGCATCGAATGCTGATGCCCCCTGAGTCCAAAACCTGGACACGTATCGAGGTAGTTTGTGATTCACGTCTAGGCAAAAAAATCCACCACTGGTTCCCCGAACCGGAACACAATCATTTGAAACACCAAGCTGTTGAGACTCCACTCGCTGTGAGCCATAGTGTGTCTGCTCAGCCAATCTGCCTGAGAATTCAGTTTCCCTTGCAGGTACTCCGCCTTGATCGACAGGACGTTCTCCTCTGCCCAGGTAAACAGCAACCTGGCCTCCTGCATGAGTGAACACGAGCGGGTCCCCCCTTGATTGTTTATGTGGGATCTGGTCGATATGTTGTCCGTTCGAATCAGTACATGCTTGCCCCTGATCCGCTGAGAGAACCTTATCATAGCTAGTCTCACTGCTCGCAACTCTAGGAAATGTATACTGCACTGTTGCTCCTGCTCGGACCACAGCCCCTGAGTCATCTGATCTTCACAGTGGGCTCCCCAGCCTGTCAGGGACACATCCGTTGTCACCACTATCCTCCTTGGTTCCCCAATCGCCACCCCTTCGAGCAGAAGGGCTGACAGCCACCACCTCAGTGACTTCTTCACCTGAAGGGGTACCTTGATGAACCTGCACGCCTTCCGCGCTATCAGGTCCTGAAAGGGAAGGAGGAACCATTGAAGCTCCCTGAGGTGGAACCTGGCCCAAGGCACCAACTCTATACAGGCTATCATCAGCCCTAGTAGCCGTGCCAGAGACATGAGAGGGACTTTGGCCTGTACTAAGATCATCTGAACCATTTCCTGAATCTTTATTCTTTTGTCCTCCGGTAGGAACACCCGGAACCTCTCGGTGTCCAAGACGCTCCCCAGGTGTTGGATCCTCTGTACCGGTTCCGTTTCACTCTTTTCTCTGTTCACCTTGAAGCCATGCCGTTCCAGGCATTCTATGGTCTTTGCTACATCCTGAATCGCCTACGCATAGTTTGGAGCTCTTATTAAAATGTCGTCCAGATAAGGGAAGAGGCGTACTCCCTGTGAGCGTAGGTGTGAAACCAGAGCTACCAGCACCTTGGTAAAAACCCTGGGAGACGATGAGAGACCGAACAGAAGAGCCCTGTATTGGTAGTGCTCCTTCCCATATGTGAAGCGAAGAAATCTCCTGTGGGCTGGATGAATCATAATGTGGAGGTAAGCCTCCTGTAAATCCAGAGATGCCAGTTAGTCTCCCTCCTGGATCCCTTCCAGTATTGAATGCAAGGTTTCCATCCGGAACTTGCGCCGCGCCACCCAACTGTTGACTCCTCTCAGATTTAAGATAGCCCTCCAATCCTTGTTCTTCTTTGGAACTAGGAAGAGATGGGAATAGACTCCCAAGAATCTCTCTTCTTCTGGCACCACTTCTACTGCCTGAATCTGAAATAAATGGCTGATGGCTGTCCTCATCTGTTGATGTTTCTCCTTGGATGCCGTCGTAAGGGACTGAACAAAGGAGTTGGGGGGTTTCTCCAGAAAATCTATGGTGTAGCCCAGGCTGACCGTCCTGACTACCCAGGCATCTGAGGAGGTAAGTCCCCAGATCCCCGCAAACCTGGCCAGCCTGCCGCCCACCGGGATGTCCATGTAGTCAGAGTGGTTGGGGTCCCTGGCCTCCTTGCTTGGCGCCCTGGGAGGGGGGGGCCTTGCCAGAGTGGGGGGGTCTCGCTCTGGGAAAGGGCTTGGGGGAACCCCAGTTGCCCCTGAAGGGTCTAAACTCTCCCTGACTACCATTCCGGGCTCCTCTGAAGTCACGAAAATTGGAACAAAAAGGCCTACGACTCTCTTTCTTGGGTAAAGAGGGTAGGGCCTTCTTTTTATCTTTGGTTTCAACCAGAACCTCATCCAGGGTGTCACCGAAAAGTTTTCCACCCTTGTAAGGACAGGTGGACAAGTTAGCTTTGGCCTTATTGTCCGCGTTCCAGTTCCGCAGCCATAGCTGGCGCCTCGCAGTGACATTCGCACCTACCGCCCTGGATGAAAAGCGTAGTGCGTCTAGACTAGCGTCAGCCACGAAGGCAGAGGCCTTCGCTATCTTGCTCATGCTTTGACGAAATGTGACCTCATTGTCCGGGATGTTATTTACAAGGTCCTTGGACCATCTGATGATGGCTCTGGAGAATAGGAAAGCAGCCGCTATTGCTCTAATTCCCAGCGTTGAAGCTTCATGTGACTTGCGAAGGAAGATCTCTATGCGTTTGTCATCTGGGCCTTTTAGGTTCTCATCGCCATTTCGAGGAAACAAAGAACCGGAAACCAGCCCTGCCACTGGCGCATCGATGGCGGGCAGTTTAAGTAACTCCATCAACTTGCTCACAAAAGAGTACAGTTGCTTAGCATAGGTGGGTTGCGTCTTGGAACGACCAGGGTGATTCCATTAATCCACCATAGCGTCCTTCAGAATCTCAGGAAAAGGTAATAAATTCCCAGCACTTTTCCCTGAGGGTCTGAGTTCTGGAACCCTCTGACTGGTTTCCCCTTGGGAATTCTCAGAAGATTCCAATGCTAAGGCTCTCAGAACCTTTTTCAACAGGAGGGAGAAAAAGGCAGATTCAAACAGCCTAGGAGACCCATGCTCCTCCCCATCCTCTTTTCCCCTCAGAGGAAAGCTCTCCCTCCTCGTGGTCCTGTAGACCGGCCTCCTCCTCCTCCTCCCTGGAGGCTCCGACTGCCTCAGAGACCAGGTGTTTGGTCTTTTTTGTCCGTTTGCACGGTGGGGGGGTCTCCCCCTCCAGTCGTGGTTGTTCTGCCGTGCCGCGATTCGCCCGATCTGGCTGGGGCGAGAGCGGTGGCACCGCGCTCCGCTTTGGGGCTCTGCCAGTGGCCCCGGTCCCACCGCTGGTTGATGGGACCGCCGGGACACCTCCCCCTGTTTGCCCCACTGTCCCCACGAAGCTCGCCCCTGCCGTCAGAGTCTGCTGCGCTACCAGCGCAAGCCAGGAGGCAAGCTCCGGTGGCAGGGTCTTACCTCCCAGGATGAGCAGGGGTAGGTCGTCGCTGGTGAGGCCGCCCTCGATCCTTGGTGCGCCCGGTGTCGGTTCGGTCCGAGGGGCGCCGCGCGGCCTCGTCCTCCACAGTGTGGTCCACCTCCTGGGAGGAGGCCCCATCACGCTGGAGCAGCGGCTTGTTTCCAGCCGCCAGGCTCAAGGTGTGCCCTCTGGGGGGATCACGGAGCTCCTCATCAAGTAACTGGGATCCAGTCCCAGTGAGATCCGAGGCAGAATCCTCCTCTTCAGAGGAGAGATCACCCCCACGCATATGCTTGAGTATGGGGGCCGCCATCTTGGATCCTTTGTTCTATCTGTGATCATCTGGAGCACAAGGAAACCCTGTGTACTCACAGCAGAGGCAGAACAGAACTGGGGAGGTTGGGGTTGGCTCCACCTCCGGGAGGGATGGTCTCTTCTGCTTTGTTACAGGTTGCCCTGCCTATGATTGACAGGAGGCGGAGCCAATACACAGGAAAGGAGTCACTCCCCAGTCTGCTGGAAAAAGGAAAGTATCTAGCATACATATGGCAGCTCTCCCCAAGGATCCTGTCAACATCTTCTGGTTGTAGAAGCTGGAAGCTATCCATTAACATTGGACAAGCAGGAGCCAAGGTTACACCCACAGGATCAATATGAATTATAACATCCAAGTCAGAATGGAAATCCTTAGTGAACTGTTCTAGTAGGCTATCGAGTGGTCTAGATTCTGCTCTTGTGGGCCAAGGTGTAAAAAATCTAATGACACAAAACAGCTCCACTGGACAGCTCTTTGCAGATGCAACGATAGCAAAGGGAAAATACTTTTCCAGTGCCTGCATTTGCCACAGAGTAGGCTTTCAGATAAGCTCTAGCCTGCGTTCAGTCAGATTTGCTCTGAGTTTTCTGCCACTGTCACTCTAGTCACTGTCTCATTTCTTTCATTGTTACCAGGTCTCTGGAAAACCAGGGGCTTGGTTTGGCTCGAGGCCATATCCCCATTCCAGGGCTTTGACAGAACCACCAGGGATCCATCCTGATCCATTGGTTCAAAACACAACAGCCAGATTAGTCACTGGTACATCCAGAAGAGATCATATCACACCAATATTAAAATCACTCCACTGTCTGCCAATTAGTTTCCAGGCAATGTACAACGTGTTGGTCATTACCTCTAAAGCCCTACATGGTTGGGATCCAGATTACCTGTAGGATTGCCTTCTCCCGTATAATCCGCCCCATACACTTAGGTCCTCTCGGGGACATTTGCTCCAGTCAGCCAGGACTAGGTTGGCAACTGTCACTCAGAGGACATTTTCTTCAGCTGCACCTAGACTGTGGAATGGCCTGCTGGAAGAGACCATAAGGGCTATCTAGTCCAGCCCCCTGCCCAGCAGGAATACAGCTGAATATGCCATCCGAATTCAAAGCAGCATTAAAGACCAGCCTCTTCCAGCAGGCCTATCCAGATGATTTCAAAGTGTGAATTTTAAATTGTGTCTTTGATTGTTCTAACATGTCTTGGTTTTATTTGTTCTTTTAAACTGATAAATGTTTCTAACTGATGTGTGTTTTTAACCAATGTTATGCTTATGTGTTAATTTGTTGTTCCCTGCCTCAATCCATAGGTAGAGGTAAGATACAATCATTCTCCTCCTCCTCCTCCAGCAGACCGTATTAGTCACCCCCCACCCCTGGCGAGGCTCTTAGTCCCCGCAAGTCTAAAACCCACCAGAAACAGATCTGTACATGAGAGCGGAGGCATAGAGAGTTACTCCACTCCCAGATCACCATCATCCCACCCAGCAGAAAAGACAAGGTCCAGCATTTGCCTGGCAATGTGAGTAGGGACAGATACCACTTGGGACAGATTCATGTTCATCATGGCAGAATGAAGTCCTGAGGCACTCCTGAAAGGGCAGTGTCAGCATGGATATCCAACTCCCTCAGCACCATAAGTTGAGGGGACTCTAGTCCAACCCCCTGCCCTGCAGGAATACACAATCAAAGCACTCCCGACAGTTGGCCATCCAGCCTCTGTTTAAAAACCTCCGAAGGAGACTCCACCACACTCTGAGGCAGTTCGTTCCACTTCCGAACAGCTCTTACTGTCAGGAGGTTCTTTCTAATGTTTAGGTGGAATCTGTTTTCCTGGAGTTTGTGTCTACTGTTCTGTGTCCTAGTCTCTGGAGCAGCAGAAAACAAGCTTGCTCCAAAAATGGCTATCATATCCCTTCTCAGTCTTCTCTTCTCCAAGCTAAACATTCCCATTTCACTAAGCCATTCCTCATAGAACTTCGTTTCCAGACCTAGTAGCACCAGCTTGTCGATATCCTTTTTGAACTGCGGTGCCCAGAACTGGACACAGGATCTGACCAAAGCTGTGTAGAGCAGTATTACATCGCTAGATAAAGATCCAGAACCCAAAAATGAGACATACTGGAAGAGGGTCAATAGGAGTATAGTGTCTAGATTGAGGGAAATAATAGTACCACTCTATTCTGCTTTGGTCAGACCTCACCTGGAAT
Source organism: Gambelia wislizenii (assembly GCA_030847615.1). Lineage (NCBI taxonomy): Eukaryota > Metazoa > Chordata > Lepidosauria > Squamata > Crotaphytidae > Gambelia > Gambelia wislizenii. The sequence goes on from JAUMIR010000002.1 coordinate 27,695,884, forward strand.
ATTGTGTCCAGGTCTAGGCACCACACTTCAAGAAAGATATTGAGAAGCTGGAACGTGTCCAAAGGAGGGCAACCAAAATGGTGGGAGGTTGTCCTCCTTTGGGAGTTGGGTATGTTTAGCTTGGAGAAGAGAAGGGGAAGAGGTGATATGATAGCCGTGTTTAAATATTTGAAGGGATGTCATATTGAGGATGGAGCAAGTTTGCTTTCTGCTGCTTCAGAGTCTAGGATATGGAGCAATGAATTCAAACTATAGGAAAAGAGATCCCAGCTAAGCATTAGGAAGAACTTTCTGACAGTAAGTGCTAATCAACAATGGAATGCACTGAAGATGCCAGCCACAGATGCAGGCAAAACATCAGAAAGAAACTATTCCAGAACATGGCCTCACAGCCCGGAAAAACCCCAAGGAAAATCTATGGATGCCGGCTGTGAAAGCCTTCGACTTCACAATGGAATGCACTACGTGGGGGTGTGGCAGTCTCCTTCCTTGGAGGTTTTTAAACACAGGCTGGATGGCCATCTGTCGGGAATGCTTTGATTGTGTATTCCTGTAGGGAAGAGGGTTGGACTAGATGGCCCTTGTGGTCTCTTCTAACTCTATGATTCTATGAGGATGACTCAGATATCTTAAATACAAAAAGATTTAAAAGGCAGTAATGTTTTGTTTTGTTTTTTTGGTCATTTATAAATAATGAACCTCAAGAAAGAAAAGGACTTACCCAGAGAGGACACGAGCCCCAAAGTCTCCTCCATCACTTCCCTGTGCAGGGCCCATTGTTCTGGGTCCAGCAAGGCCCACTCCCCCTCAGTGAAAAACACAGCCACCTCTTCAAAAGTCACCTGGAGGAAGAAACATTACTCATCAACAGAAAAGGCTGACATGAATCTGGTAGACTGTACTTGCCTAACCAGATTAAAAATTTTTTTAACATTATATTTTTATTGATGAAAATACAAGATCTTTTATACAGTTAACTGTTAGATTGACAGTTCCAATACCATGTATTTTCAACTTTTTTTTTTACAGTTTTTATCATTTACTATTTATCTTATAATTATTTTACAGAATCTTCTCACTGTATTGACTTCCTTTTGTTTATCCAAAGTCATAAGATAGGTTCATAACCATTTTTAATGCCTTCTGTTTTCCCCCGTATTTTAAATGTTTACTCCACCTATTCACAGGTATAGAATGGGTGACACCTGGCTGGCAGTACATGTGAAAGGGATCTATGAGTCTTACAGGACCACAAGCTAAATTTAAATATTTGAAGGGATGTCATACTGAGAATGGAGTGAGTTTGTTTTCTGTTGCCCCAGAAACAAGGACATGGAGCAATGGACTCAAGCTACAGGAAGGACAGGTTGTTTACCTGTAACTGTAGTTCTTTGAGTGGTCATCTGTGAATTTACACATAAAGAGTTAATCCTGCACCTGCGCAGAGCACTTCGGAAAGTCCTTAGGATTTAACTTGAGTTTTGGCAGTAGCTCTGCCCACCCTCCCGTGGCCTATATAAAGCCCCTCCCTGCCTGCCTCTTCAGTTCCTAATAGCCGCTAGAAAGCAGCATGTATGTTAAAGAAATGAGGTCAGGGCAGAAGTGGGGAGGATGGGCGGAATTGTGTGAATTCACAGATGACCACTCAAAGAACTACAGTCAAAGGTAAGCAACCTGTCCTTCTTCGTAGTCTCTGTGAATGCACACATAAAGGGTAAACTAGCAAGCTCATCTATAGGTGGTAGGTGCCCTGACAATAAAATACGATAGACACCATATCAACATAAAGAAATCAACTTTTATTTAATCAGCTTATGTAGATCCTCTAGTCACAGAAGACAAAAGCACCGTTCTCCCTAGTGCAGCATCTCTCCGGGACATAATGTCCAACTTGTAGGCTTTTACAAAAGTGAGGGATGCTGCCCACGTCGCCGCTCAACATATGTCTTGTATAGGAACTCCACTCAAAAAGGCTCTTGATGTGGAGGGTGCTCGTGTAGAGTGGCTACAGATCATAGGAGGAGTATTCTTCCCCGGCAGCTGATAGGCCAATCTGATTGCAGAGGCTACCCCATTTCGAAAAACATTGTGAAGACACAGGCTCACCCTTGCGGTGTCCATCGTAGCAGATGAACAGTCAGGTAGATTGCAGAACAGCACAGATCTGTTGATGTAGAAAGCCAGTGCATGTCTCACGTCCAAAGCATGTAAATGGCGCTCTATGTTCGATGATGGGGCCTGAAAGAGAGCTGGAAGGACTGGTTGAGGTGGAAGGAGGAAATAATTTTAGGTAAGAAGGCCACATCTGGTCGCAGCACCACTTTGTCTCGATGGAACCGAATATATGGAGGATCCATGCAGAGAGCACACAATTCACTCGCACGTCGAGCTGAGGTGATTGCCACTAGGGATGCAGTCTTTATGGACAAAAGGTACAGTTTGCAAGATGCCATAGGTTTGAAGGGGGCGCTTGTGAGACAGTTAAGTACTAACTCAAGGTTCCAAGCCGGTACTGGTCCTTTAACAGGTGGATTCAAATTTTTGTAACCTTTAAGAAAGTTTTGAACTAGAGGATCTTTAAAGCAAGATGGTTTTCCTTCTCGCTGGGAGTGCCATTTAACAGCTGCCACGTAGCCTCTTATTGACGAAGTCGGAAGTCCTTTCAAAGAGGGGGATGCTAGAAAGTCCAGCAATCCTGGTATACCCGGTGTGGTGGACCATGAAGTGCGTCTATTTAAAAAGGACTGGAACCTCTGCCATTTATAGTTATAGTTTTTTAGTGTTGTAGGGCATTGTGCTGCATCGATTAAGGATCTGACCGCTTGAGGGAGAGCCCCTAAGGGGTCACAAGCCAAGCTGTTGGTTGAATGGAGGCTAAGTCTGGATGACTGACCAATCCGTTGTGTAATGTTAGTAGATCTGTTCATATTAGAAAGCAAATGAAGCATCACTTCAACATTAGGAGTAGAGGCGCAAACCACACTTGCCTCGGCCACCAAGGTGTGATTAGGATGCACCGACTCTTGTCCCGCTGGAGCCTGGAGACCATTCTCGGTAAGAGGGGAAATGGAGGAAATGCATACAGCAGAGGACCTTCCCATTTGAACAGGAAGGCATCTCCCAGGCTCCCTTTGTTGGGGTGACTCCTGGAGCAAAACACTGTGCATTTGGCATTCTCTTTGGAGGCAAACAGATCTATGGAAGGAACTCCCCAAGCCTTGAATAGACCGTGAAGAACGTTCTGATTCAGTGACCATTCATGATTGGAGGTTTGAGTCCTGCTCAAGGCGTCTGCAATGAGGTTCTGGTCCCCCGGAAGGTGTATAGCTGTCAGAGAGATATCCCGTCTTACACACCAGTCCTAAATTTGCATCGTCAGGTGCAGAAGTGTTGGGGATTTGGTCCCACCTTGCTTGTTGATATAGAATACCACTGAGGTATTGTCCAAGATTATCTGCATCAGGTGTCCTTTTAGAGAGGGTTCGAAGGCTTTCAGGGCCTTGAACACTGCAAGGAGTTCTAGTTTGTTGATATGTGAGGTCCTCTCTGTTGCTGACCACTGGCCCTTGATCTGGAAGTCCTGGAAGTGGGCTCCCCAGCCTGATAAGGATGCGTCTGTCGTGACTGATCTTGTCGGCTGCCTCTGTTGAAAGGGTAGCCCTGCTTGGACCGTCTTTGGATCTGTCCACCATCTGAGAGTAGTATGGATGGGTCGTGGAATTGTCATCATCTTTTTGGGGCCATCCTTGAAAGGATGGAAATGTGCAATGAACCATGCCTATAGGGATCGCATTCTCAGTCTGGCAAGTGGTGTCACAGCGGTTGTCGAGGCCATGTGGCCCAAGGTGTGCTGTATGGTGTGTACTGAGGTACGACGATAATTTATGCAGCACTTGCCCATAGCATGTAGCGACTTGAACCTGTCGTCTGGGAGATACGCAATGCCTGCGAGTGAATCTATGGTTGCTCCGATGAAGCGTACAACACGGCAGGGTTCCAGATAGGATTTCTCTTTGTTTATTGTGAAACTGAGAGCATCCAACAGTGACAGAGAGGTTTGAAGGTCGTGTGCAGGTTTTTCGGCTGAGTGGGTCGAAAAAAGCCAGTCATCTAAGTATGGGAAGACCACGATGCCTCTTTGCCAGAGCCATGCTACGACAATGGCCACACACTTTGTAAATACCCTTGGGGCTGTACAAAGGCCAAAGGGAAGGACCTTGAAGTGGAACACGTAATGGCCAACTGCAAAAGCAAGGAATCCTCTGTGGGCTGGTGCAATGGGGATATGAAAATATGCATCTTTGAGGTCCAGCGTGGCAAACCAATTTTCTTGTCGAAGGAAAGGAAGGATCATAGATAGTGACACCATCCGGAATTTCTTCGGACAAATGTACATATTGACATCTCTTAGGTCTAGGATTGGACGTAGTCCTCCATCTTTTTTGTCCACAAGGAAATACCGGGAGAAAAAGGTGCTCTGAAACTGTGAAGGCAGAACGGCCTCTATGGCCCCTTTGAGCAACAGTGTGTCTACCTCTTACATGAGAACTGTTGATGAAGGCATTCTTCTGTAGATACCTCGAGGTGGATGGTGGTTGAACTCTATGAAATCTCTCTCTCTCTCTCTGGCTTTTCTTCGCAAACGAAGATTCAGGAAGGACTCATCCCGCGCTTTCTGCAAGCGCGCTGATGACTAAAAAGGCCAATCCAAGATAGACAAGTCTGGTTGCAGAAAGCACAGCAGAAGGTTTCCTTGGGTGATGTTTCCGGGTTGTGATTCTTTTTGCGTTTTCCTTTCTCTTCAAGACTTGTTCGGCGTGAGTTCTCAAATAAGGCTGCAGCATTGTGGATAGTGTGTCTCCATGCCTCCCGATGTGAGGCCAGGGCGGACCATTGTTGGTGATCAATTTCGCCGAGCCTGAGACGTTGTTTCAGGGAGTCCTTGTATCGCTTTTTTTGAGCGCCTCTGTTACGCTGACCCGTGGTGAGTTCACCGTAGAGTAGTATTTTGGGGAGGCGATGGTCCTCCATCCTAGAAACGTGCCCTGCCCAGCACAGCTGTGTTCTCAATATCATGGCCTCAATGCTGGTGATCCCTGCTTGCTCAAGGACAGCAACATTCGTCACATAGTCAGTCCAGTGTATATTTAGGATTGTGTGTAAACAGCGCTGATGGAAGCGTTCGAGGAGTCGTAGGTAGTGGCGATAGGTAACCCATGTTTCAGACCCATAAAGGAGAATAGGCAGTACAATGGCTGTATACACACTGATTTTTGTGTTTCGCCTCAGGTGTTTATTACTCCAGACTCTTTTGTAAAGTCTTCCAAATGCGCTATGTGCCTTTGCTAATCTGTGATCGATCTCTTTGTCAATCTTGGCATTTGAGGAGATGATGCTTCCCAGGTAGGTGAACTGCTGAACGGACTTAAGCACAGAATTGCTGACGGCAATGTGGGGATGGTGGTGTTTGTTCTGTGGTGCAGGCTGCTAAATCCTTTTTCTATAATGCTGAGAACCCAGCGATATGAACTATTCGGCTCCAGCATGCGAGCAATGCGGTAAGACGGTTGGCTGGCGAGATGGAAGTCACTGAAAAGGAATGTGTGTAGTCACACGATGTTTTGACTGATCCGTTTTCTTTTTTCCAAAATGTGTTTTAGGATGGAACAAAGTCTGGAACTTTTTGTGAGCCTGATAGGTTGAAGTAGAAGCCCGGGAGTGTGATGGTGGAGGGTTGAACCTTTTACTGTATGAAGATGGGAACCGTCTGTTGGCAAATCTTGACCTCTGCATCTGGTATGTGCCTGGAAGCCCAAACTTTCTCGCTGTAGTGCGCATTTTCTGAGCATGCTCCAACTTAGAATCAGTGTCGGCATGGAATAGGTCTAGTTCGTTGAATGGTAAGTCTTCAATCATAGAGCGGGCAGTATGTGATAGGCCGGACGATCATAGCCACTCATGACAGCGAACAGCAATGGAGCTTGCCACAATTTTGCAAGTACAGTCCCCTAGATGCTTAGCTGCTTGTCTTTGATAGCCTGCTAATGACAGGCTTTCCTATCTGAACAAGTTCACAATTCTTTGGTCTTGTTCCGAAAGCTTTGCGAGATGTGGGGCCAGAGACTCCCATAAGAATCTCTGATATGCACCCATACATGCTGTGTAGGCCGCAATCTTAGTTAACAGACATGCAGATGAATAAAATTTTTGCCCTATGGCATCCAACTTTTTCCCCTCTCTATCCATGGGAGTGGATAGTAGTTTTTGTGATGTCCTCGTCTGTGCAGCGTCTACTACTACCAAGTTTAGCTTTGGATGATATGTAAGCCAAGGAGCTGACTGAGTTGACACCTGATATAGGTGATCCAATCTGCGAGAAGTCAGAGGCACAGATGATGGTAAGGTCCAGGAACTTTTTAATATTTGCAACAGGTATGGAGATATTGTCATTGATGGAATTGCAGGTGATCATTGTGAAGATCCTCGAAGATTGGGTCGTCAACATGCTTCTCGTCACGATCCACTGGAATGCCCAAGGCCCCAGCTATCCTCAACATCAGATCTGCAAAAGCTTTCACATTGTCTGTTGGTGATGGCGGGTCAGGAATTGCTCCTCTGGGTTTTGATGACACCTTCGGTGAAGGGGATTTAGTGTGTAACCTCTCACCAAACGCCAATGACAAAGTAGATAACGACTGTCTGAGTCTAATTTGTTCCTGCGGCACAGCATGTGGCTTCTGTGAATGATCATGGCCCTTTTTCTTTGGGCGCTTTGCAACTTGAGAAACCTCTGGCGTCCAAGACCTTGTTGTTGTTTGGGAGTCAGCAGGTGATGGTTGCTGTTTCTGTGGAGACTGAGACTTTTGTAGTCGTCTCGTGTCTAGCTGAGTCGGAGTTGGTTATTTTGACTTCGAAGAATGACGTGATGTAACATCTTTTTCACGAACATCAGGTACGCGGTATGGGGATGGCACCCCTTTAGGTGGTGATTGGTCACACTTCCTCTTTTTCTTCGTGTCATCAGAGCGGAACCACTCCCAATCCCGTTGGTCATTTCCTCGACGGTACCGACGTGTGGTTGATGGGGGCTCAGTATAGTAACGGTACCTTGCTTCTCTGTCCCAAGGGTCCCATCGGTGTTGTGATTGCAATCGATACCCATGGTAAGTGCAGTAGGGTCCCTCGTGTTTCCAATACCAGTCACAGTTCTCAGATAGGGTATCATCTGAAGAGTAGAGCTCATACCCCGAAGCAGGAGATCGAGAGTAAAGTGTTGACCAGGACTCCTGTAATGAATGGGACCGCCTTCCTGAATGGGATCTGTGTCTCAAACGGCACCACTCTCGGAACAGTCTTCTCGAATGGGATCTACTTCTCGAACAGGACCACTCTCATGACAGATTCTAAGGTGGAGGCCGGTGCTGAGGTGATGGCGAACAGGACCGTCCTCTTGGAACAAGTTGTCTCATTGGTGTCCGGGATGGAGATTGAGATCGGGAACTGCTGACATCTCTCCGCGATATTGGAGAATGTGTTGGCGATCTTGAACAGGATTGACGTGCTCTATCTGCAGTTGACGGTACCGGAGATCTTGACTGGGATTGACGAAGTTCCCTTTCACCCGATTCTGGAGAAAGTTGGATGACCTGGATCTCTGGGGAAGATTCCCTGACTTCGCCCTCCGAGCGTGAAGCGGTACCGTATGCGGTTGACCTGGTCAGCAAGGGATCATCTCTGAGTCACTCAATTTGCGTGTTGGTATCTTGATCCACAGGGGCAAGACTAGGTGGTTTTGCTGTAGTCGAGGCTTGTTGTCTGACGTGGTGAGGAGTGGGTGCAGCGCTCGTCTCCCTGATCATCAGCTGTCCTTGTTGGTGGGGACCACTCCAGTGGGGCTGTTTTCTTCTTCCTTTGCGGAGACCTCTTGGGTACCGTAGTAGAGCTCCTAGCAGAATTGGTGGGTGAAGTCAGCCACACTGTCTTCTGTTTCTCCTTGGCTGTACCAGAGGAGCCCGATGGTTTGGTAGGTCTCGAGGTGCTACTTGCAGTACCGGGTGCACAGTCCTTCCCTTTTTGTTTATGTGCGGCATGAGAGTCGGTACCAGCCATGACTTCGGTACCACGTTCCTTCGGTCGCTTAGGCTTTGAAGCTGACAGAGATTGGTCTCGATCGCCCGATGATACCTTCGGTTTCTCGGTTGATTTCGAGCCCTTCAATACCATGGTCGAGGCCGATAAGGCATGCTCGTACAGGAGGGCTTTGAGGTGCTTGTCCCTGTTCCAGTAGGTTTGGTGCGTAAACGCCTTACAGTTTCTACAAGAATGGATGTTATGAGCCTCTCCAAGACACAATAGGCATTTTGAATGTCCGTCAGACTCTGGCATTTTTGCCGAGCAAGCCGAGCACTGCTTGAAGAATCCCACCAAAGACGCCAACACCATATTTTCTTTAGGGGAGGGGCGGGGTATGGTACTGTGCCACAAATCAGAGAACGAGAAGACAATTCCAATTTTTAATTTTTTTATTTATTTATACCCTGCTCTTCAGCCTCAAGGCTATCAGAGTGGCTTACAAATTGTTTTAAGCAATAGCAATTTACACATCTACACTGCATTAAGCAGTTTCCAATGTGTGTTAGCTAATTGCCCCCAATAGCTGGGTACTCATTTTACCAACCTACGAAAGGATAGAAAGCTGAGTGAACCTTGGAGCCCGCTGAAATCGAACTTGCAATGTGATGACTTGCAGTACTGGCATTTAACCACTGTGCCACCAGGGCAAATTCAGTCCGGGTCGAAGCCAAAGAGAGTCCAATAAGCGCCAAGCCAAAACAGAATCCAAAAGTGGTGGTCCAAACACAGTCCAAGTCTACCTGAATTCAAACTCTAACCTAAAGAAGTTCCTCAGTGCTGCTTTCACGGCAGAAAGAAAGGAACTGAAGAGGCAGACAGGGAGGGGCTTTATATAGGCCACGGCAGGGTGGGCGGAGCTACTGCCAAAACTCAAGTTAAATCCTAATGACTTTCCGAAGTGCTCTGTGCAGGTGCAGGATTAACCCTTTAACAGAGACCACAAAGAAGAAAAGAGATTCCGCTTAAACATTAGTGTAGTGGCCATGTAGACTCTAATGTCTATTTGCTGAATGCTGTTACTTACAATAACTATTTGGGGTCAGACTAGATAGCCCATGAGACTCTAGAAGTCTGCAAAGTCTTTTCAATGTTCCTTACTAATCAACTCTATGTTCCAGAAACATATGATAAGCTGAGGTAAACAAATTCTCTAATAGCGGTCGAACTGTACCTAAATGTTCCTAAACTATTTTGCCTTGTACTTTCTGAACTATCAACAATTGTTGCAGAGAAATTGCTGACACCAAAGAAAAGGAGGAGGGAATTGTTTTTGCATACGGTCATTAAACTGTATAAAGGTTTTCTGTAGTCATGACTCGGGGTTCTGACTCTTTGGAAGATATTCCAGTCAGGCCCACCGGTGTAATAAAACTCACTTTACAATCCGTGGGTCTGCTGTTCCATGATTTCTGCATCATTAGGAAGGACTTCCTGACAGTAAGAGCTGTTCAGCTGTGGAGTGCGCTGTCTCGGAGTGTGGTGAAATCTCCTTCTTTGGAGGTTTTTAAACAGAGGCTGGGTGGCCATCTATTACGAGGGCTTTGATTGGGTAGTCCTGCAGGGCAAATGTGGATTGGATGGGATGGACCTTGGGGTCTCTTCCAGCTCTATGATTCTATGAGTCGGGAGTGCTTTGATTCGGTATTTGTGCATGGCAAAGGATTGGACTAGATGGCCCTTGTAGTCTCTTCGAACTCTATGATTCTATGATTACCTTAATATTTCCTTATGAGTTTTAACTGTTGCTGTCTCCATTATAAACTAATCATCTAAATAAGATGTAGTAAATCTCAAAAAGGATATTTCATTAATACTACATACTTCTTTCCAGAAATTTATATTTGTAACCAGTCTCTGTATGTCAAACATGGCAACCACTATAGGGAAGCCTAATGAACAGAATACACTCTTTTAGCTGCAGGGATACCTGGAGAGGTCAGGGACACCCAGCCCTCCAAGGATCCTACACCTACCTGATCCAGTCTCATTAAAGATGCACCAAGAGTATCACTATCATGAGATGAACTAGCATGCGTTGTCCATGCCCTTGGTCCATCTCCTGTGAAGGACACAAAACAAGAAAGGGTGAGTCATACACCAGTCCTTCTATTTCTGACTGATGTCTTTCCCTAGTCATTAAAACAGACAGAATTATACCAAACACATACAAGTTGGCGGTGGAAGGAAACTTAGAGTAACTCCAAGATCAGGAGACCTAAATCTTGTACATACATGTCACCCAATATATGCACAGGGGATATGTTCCCAGACTTACCATGAATACTTGAAACCTGCAGGTACAGTAATATTAAATCCCATAGAATTGCTCTGGAGGATCTAGGAAATGCCTAGAGAGGATGCCTCTTTAGGCTGTTCCAGCACAGCTCTATGGTAACTTGCCAGAAGTTACCATTGAGTTGCACTGGAGAACCTAGGAAATGCCTAGAGACCATACTTTTCAGACAATGGGCACTGTATATTCCGGCGTATAAGACGACTGGGCATATAAGACCACCCCCCAATTTGGCTGGCTGGCTGGGGGAGCCTTGCCAGCTGATCCTCTTTGTTTCCCAACTCACGAGGATCTCGTGACTTGGGAAAGCGAATAGGATCAGCTGGCAGGGCTCTCCCAGCCAGCCGCAACATTCGCCCCTCTCTTCCACCTTCGGTTGCTCCCCAAAGAGGGTTAAGGCAGAGGAAGGGGCCGAATGAACCCGGTTTGCCTCAGCCACTGCCCATTCCCTCCGTCTTCATTCCCTTTGCAAAGGGAATGAAGACGGAGAGGATGGTCGGCATCCGTGGCAAACTGCGGCATTCGCCCCTCTTCCACCTTCCAGTCACCCTTGACTCGAAGGTGGAAGAAAGGGGCAAATATACCCAGTTTGCCTCGGCGGCTGCCCATTCCCTCCATCTTCCTTCCCTTTGCGAAGGGAAGGAAGACAGAGGAAATGGGCAGCCACCAAGGCAAACCATGGCATTAGCCCCTTCCTTCAACCTTCCACTCAAACTTGACTCGAAGGTGGAGGAAAGGGGTGAAAATGCCCAGTTTGCCTCGGCCGCCCCCTTCCCTCCGTCTTGGCTCTCTTCCAAAGGGGACCAAGGCGGGGGAAGCGGGGGCGGTTTGCCGCGGCAAACTGTTAGTTTTGCTCCTTTCCTCCACTTTCAAGGAAGGTGGAGGAAAGGGGCGAAAATGCCCAGTTTGCCTCGGCCGCCCCCTTCCCTCCGTCTTGGCTCTCTTCCAAAGGGGACCAAGGCGGGGGAAGCGGGGGCGGTTTGCCGCGGCAAACTGTTAGTTTTGCTCCTTTCCTCCACTTTCAAGGAAGGTGGAGGAAAGGGGCGAAAATGCCCAGTTTGCCTCAGCAGCCCCCTTCCCTTCGTCTTGGCTGTCTTACGAAGGGGACCAAGGCGGGGGGAGCGGGGCCGCCGAGGCAAACCGCTAGATTTGCCCCTTTCTCCCACCTTCAAGGAAGGTGAGGGAAAGGGGCGAAAATGCCTAGTTTGCCTCGGCGGCCCCATTCCCTCCATCTTGGCTCTCTTCCGAAGGGGGCCAAGGTGGGGAAAGTGGGGCCACCGAGGCAAAGTGCTAGATCTACCCCTTCAAGGATTCAAGGCAAACCGCTGGATTCAAGGAATGTGGGGGAAAGGGGCGAATCTAGCGGTTTGCCTTGGCAGCCCCGCTTCCCCCGCCTTGACCCCTTTGGAAGAGAGCCACGATGGAGGGAATGGGGCCGCTGAGGCAAACTGGGCATTTTCGCCCCTTTCCCCCACCTTCCTTGAAGATGGGGGAAAGGGGCGAATCTAGCGGTTTGCCTCGGCGGCCCCGCTTCCCCAGCCTTGGTCCCCTTCGGAAGAGAGCCAAGACGGAGGGAAGGGGGATGCTGGGGCAAACTGGGCATTTTCGCCCCTTTCCCCCACCTTCCTTGAAAATACCGTTTGCCTTGGCCGCCCCCCCCCCCTCCATCTTGGCTCTCTTCTGAAGGGGACCAAGGCGGGGAAGCAGGGGCGTCCATGGCAAACCGCTAGAGAAGGTGGGGGAAAGGGGCAAAAATGCCCAGTTTGCCTCAACTGCTGAACACACAGGCGATCGAGCAGCGGCTGTGGCAAACCGCAACGTTCTCTCACCTCCTCTGTCTTCTGTTGCTCCCCAAAGGGGGAGGAGGCAGAGGAGGGGGGAGAATGAACTGCTAAACACTTTGCCTCAGCCCCCCGCCCCATCTCCTATCTCTTTGCTCCGTTTGCGAAGAGGCAGGAGATCGGTAGGCGAGTGAAGCAAAGTATATCCAGCATATAAGACGACCCTCAATTTTGAAGGGTATTTTTGAGTGCTCAAAAGTTGTCTTATACGCTGGAATATACAGTAACTGAAATGGCGTGCATACCTCACCCACACATACTGGGGTGGGGGTGGGACAACCTATATATGCGAAGCAACAAAAAAAAAGAAAGGCTCTGGGGAAACTACCTGTCTCCAGAAAGCTTATTTACCGGTATTCATCTGTTTGAACCATTTACTTACTATCATTTCTCAAGCCACAAGAGTCCCTGAGGTGATGCACAATGGATGTTAAAGTTTAAAATGTTAAATATGTAAATAAAACAAAACTTGGCTTTAAAATAGCTTAAATCTTTAGAAATATGGAAATGGACTCAAGAAGAGTAAAAGCTGGGTGAGAAGAATGAAGCTGGCGTAGAAGGCAAGGCAAGGTTCATTGATACAGAACACTGCAAAGAACGCAGGCAGATGTCAGGACAGGTCATTCACAGCTTCAAACGGAGAATCTATTTTTCAATCTCACCAGGGAGAGATATAGAGAACTGCTTTGAGTGTTCCTTCCCCAACCCATGCACATAAAATAAAATAAATAACCCAAAGAACTGAATGAGGGACAGCACTACTCAGTGGGCAAGGAATTTTGACCGACTATTTGAGGAGAAAATGAGCTGGAGGAAAAAGGAACACAGCTGAGTTGCTGAACCATCATCACTTTACAGCGCCACCTTTTGTGGCTCTTTTCTTAGATAGAGCCAAAATTCAAAACCAAGATTAGTTCCCAAAGTAGCTTTCAGTTTAAACTTACACAAGGATAAAATATCCTTAAGGTTTTCATGGTATGCATCTGTACTTCAGCAGGGCTGAAGGAGGTTTTTCTGAGTATGGCCGCTAGTGATAGAGTCCAGGTACCAGGCTCTTCCCCACACATGAAGGGGGCAGGACCTGCAGCTAGGACCCTCTGGTGGCCATTTCATCTTTCCTCCCTTATCCACGCATAGGTTCAAAGTGCTGAGTACATAAAACTTGTCAAGTGCAGCGACTCACTCAGCCCACATGTCTTCAGCATATGCAAGAGGAAGAAGCCAGGAAGAAAAGAGCCCTCTTCAGTCTTACCCACTGAGATGGAGACTCTGTTCCTGTCCGGCAGGATCCACTTGGTTTCAGGAGGACCCTCCTCTGTCTCAGCTGCTCCTTTCACAACCAAGTCCTGCAGTGGAAAAAAACTAGTCAAGATGACCAATAAATGAGGATCAAGCAAAGAATGGGAAGGGATAAGGTCCAAGAGCACCATCCACCCATTAGATGATTTCTGGGTATGCAGATACACTTGAAAATAAAGCATAAGTGCGAAGGTCTGCTGCTTTACAGAAAAGCAAACTTTGCCTGCCTGCAAACACTGCCTTACCAGGATAAACAACTGACCATATTTTGTGGGGAGGGGAAATGTGTTTCCAGTAAAGGGATGGAGGTAATGGTATTCAGGGAGCAGCCATTCAAGTTATTCAGGGTAGAGGAAGATATGAAAATGTGGGACGGACGGTTGCACTATTCTGGGGACAGAGTTTCCAATAGGTGGTTAGTCACCCCCTCCCCGCAAACTGTCTCCTGTCCCAAATAATCTGGATAGCCATGGTAGCAACCCTCCTGGGCTGAAAATTCTGCAGCTCAATGCCAAGTCGGTGAATGGTAAAACAGCTACCATTCAGGACCTGATGCTGGATGAACATGCTGACCTGGCATGTATTACAGAGACCTGATTGGAAGAGGCTGCAGGGGGAGGGGAGTTAATCTCTCCCAGCTTTGCCCACTAGGACTCTTTGTGCAGCAGCGAGACCCAGGCCAGGGGGGTTAAACTGCAATGGTCCACCAGAAGAATATCCACCTGACCTGGCACCCCATCCCTCAGTCTGCAGGGTTTGAGTGTGTTTATTTAAAGGTGCGTAGCCGGAACAGATTAAAGATTCTGTTGGTGTTTTGTCCACCCCACTCTCAACATTCTCCCTTCCTGAACTAGCCAGGATGGTCTCGGGGGTAGTGTTGGAGTCTCTGCGGCTTGTGATGCTGGGGGACTTCAACATCCATGCTGAAGCTACCATGTTGGGAGTGGTTCAGGACTTCATGACAACCATGGGTTTGTCCCAAGTGGTATCTGGCCCCACTAATGCCGCTAGGCACATTCTAAACTTAGACACTCTAGGGCCTTATCTACATGGGCTATTTACCCCATTCTGTCCCTGTCTGAGGATCTACAGTCCAAATAGTGCAGGGCATTTGCCAGTTCTGCCCCTGGGCAGTCCTTACAACACCAGGACAGAAATGGGGCTCAGTGACAAGCTGAGGTAGGGCCTGAAACAGCAATTTAAAAAAATTCCCAGCTTACTCCATTTCCACTGGGAAGAAACAGATTGGGCCCCACTTGTCCATAGGAACCCATCCCTGCAGGCTGTCCCATCACTCTAGCTGTCAGTTGCCCTTACTTTTCCAGTCCAGACTGCAGGCCTGCAGCATGTGACTAAGGCTAAACACATGCAGGGGGCCTTGTCACATAATGTGGACCAGTTTCCTGGACTCAGCAGACCAATGAAAATGGTGGCGGTGGCTGCACTGATGGGTTGGTGTTGTGTCAGGACTCCAGCCCATTTCATTCAGGTAATGGGGGCAGAATGGGCCTAATCCACAGCTGGAATGTAGATAAGCCCTGAATCTGCAAATGGAAGAGCTTTCTACTATTTTGTTGTCACAGACAGATATCTTCTTGGTCAGGTTTAGACTTGCTGGGATTCAGAGCCCCTACAGGGGTGGGGGACTCATTAAGATGGTCTGCCCCAGGAGGCTTATAGATGTGGATGGATTCCTGATGGCTCTTGGGGAATTTCCTGCTTCCTTGGCAAGTTATCCTGTTGAAGTCTTGGCGGATCTCTGAAATGGGGAAATATACAGGGCAGTTGACACGATCACTCCTAAGCATCCCTTTTCACAGAATAGAGGTTAAACAGCATACTGGTTTTCCAAGGAGCTGGCAGCAATGAAATGAGTGAGATGGAGACTACAACGACAGTGGCAGAAAAGTCAGAGTGAATCCGACTCAAAACAGGCTAAAATCTATCTGAAGGCCTATGGTGGGGCAATAAAAGTAGCAAAAAAGTCTTTTCTGGCAAATACCATTGCATCCGTACAGAACCATTGAGTAGCGCTGTTTTGAGTGGTCAATGATCTGTTATGTTCTTGCCCAAAGGAGAATGTAAGGCCACGCACCAGCCCACTATGAAGAAATTGCCCACCATTTTGAAGAAAAAAAATTGCTTGGATTCACTTTGACTTAGTTGCCAGGGTTGATACAGTTCCAGTAGATATAACCCTTGTCCCTGCTTGTCCAGTATTGATAGCTACCTTTCAGTTTTGTCAGGGTGCTGGGATATACAATCACTGGAAATTTATACTATAAAGAGCTAGTAGGGTATCCTATAGCCTGCAGGGGCCAGCAATGAGAAGGCTAAATGCAGCTGGTGAGCATATCTAGATTATGTCTGGGAGACAAGTGTGGGAGGGACATTTGAAGAAAGTCTGAAGTAGGTGGGAAAATATGTGTGAGAATCACTAACTGCATAACCCATAACTTTACTGTATCTGTAGTGTATAACTAGATGATCCCACACTTTCGGTTTCTGCACTTAACTTGGATTTAGCTCTCAGACTGTATGCTTTCAGTCTGGACTGTACAGTGCAAAACTGCACTGTGTATTGTGCTGTGATACGTAGTCTGTATGCTAGGAGTCTCATACTCACTACAAATTTTACTACAATATGCTTTAGTAAAGAGGAATAGTTTAGACACATGTCTGTGTGCTCATATCTTCACCTGATGATTGCAACTCTGCTATGACAACTTTTCTTGCCTGGTCCTCTTCATATGCTCAGAGGCACCAGTGCACTACCATGACAAATTTGTGCAGCCCAAGGATGTGGACAGGGATCCTTGGAGAGGTGAGAGCCACCACATGCATCCTTGTTCATCCCAGCTAATCAAACAAGATAGAGGAGGACTTGTTGAGTGGGTAAGGGAAGTGATTAATGCCTCGTTACAAGAAGGCTGGGTCCCAAGGAGTCTGTGGTAAGACCTCTTCTGAAAAATACTTCCCTGGATCCTACTATACTCGATAACTATATGTCAGTCTCCAACCTTCCATTTTTGGGCAAGGTACTGGAATGTGTGGTGGCTTCTCCAGGGGTTACTGAACGAGGCAGATTGTGTAGATCCATTTCAGTCTAGTTTCAGACCTAGTTATGGGCCAGAGGCAGCTTTGGTCGTCTTGGTGGATGACCTACGCAGGGAACTGGACAGGGGGAGTGTGCCCCTATTGGTTCAGCAGCTTTCAATACCATCGACAATGGTATCCTTCTGAGTTGCCTCTCTGGGATAGGGCTTGAAGGTACTGTTTTACAGTGGTGAACTCAGAGGGTGGTGCTCGAGGATTCCTGCTCAGCACCATGGTCATTGGCCCATGGAGTCCCTCAGGGTTCAGTCTTATCCCCTATGCTATTTTATGTCTACATGAAACTGCTAGGAGAGTTTGTCTGGAGTTTTGGGGGTCAGGTGTCACCACTATGCTGATGATACCCAGCTCTATTACTCCTTTCCACCTAATTCCAAGCAGGCTATTCCTCTGCTAAACTGGTGCCTGGCAGCTGTAATGGACTGGATGGGCGTAAACAAATTGGAGTTTAATATAGAAAAGACAGGGGTGCTGCTGGTCAGTTGAAAAACAGATCTGGAAATAGCAATTCAGCCTGTGTTAGATGGGGTTACACTCCCCCTGAAAATGTATGTTCACAGTTTGGGGATACTCCTGGATTCTTTTTATTTTTATTTTACAGCTCTGAGCCTGGCGGACCAGGTCTCAGCAGTGACCAGGAGTGCTTTCACACAGTTAAAGTTAGTGTGCAAACTGCACCCGTTCCTAGAAAAGTCAGATCTGGGCACAGTGGTACATACTTTGGTTACATCCTATTTGGATTACTGTAATGCACTCTATGTAGGGCTGCCTTTGAAAAGTACTCAAAAACTTCAGTTGGCCCAAAGAGCTGCAGCCAGGTTGTTAACTGGGGCTGGCTACAGGTTTGTTTCTGGGCATAATTCAAAGTGCTGGTATTGACTTATAAAGCCCTGTACAACTTGTGTCCAGGTTATTTGAAGGACTGTATCTCTAGGACTAGGACACGGAGCAATGGGTTCAAACTACAGGAAAAGAGATTCCACCTAAACATTAGGAAGAACTTCCTGACAGTAAGAGCTGTTTGGCAGTGGGAATGCACTGCCTCTGAGTGTAGTGAAGTCTCCTTCTTTGGAGGTTTTTAAACAGAGACTAGATGGTCATCTGTCAGGAATTATTGATTGTGTATTCCTGCATGGCAGGGGATTGGCCTGGATGTCCCTTGAGGTCTCTTCCAACTCTATGATTCTATGATCTCCCTGCATGAGCCCATTAGACTCTAAAACCATCTGGAGAGGCCCTTCTCTATGTCCCACCACCATCTCAGGCTCATTTGGTGGGAACAAGGGAAAGGACCTTCTCAGAAGCTGCTCCTAGATCTTGAGAGGCCTGGATGGCCCCGTCCTTGCTCACCTTCCATCAGCAGGTCCAAACATTTTTATGCCATCAGGCTTTGACAGACTGACTGGGGCTGGGGTTTTAATGCTGTACAATTCTGCTTTTAAGGTGTGTATACAGTTTTCCCTTCACACTTGCTGGAGTTTGGTTCCAGGACCCCCTGTGGATACCAAAAACCCGTGAATATTCAAGTCCCATTATATGCTCTCTCTCTCTCTCTGGCTTTTCTTCGCAAACGAAGATTCAGGAAGGACTCATCCCGCGCTTTCTGCAAGCGCGCTGATGACTAAAAAGACCAATCCGAGATAAACAAGTCCGGTTGCAAAAAGCACAGCAGAAGGTCTCCTTGGGTGATGCTTTTGGGTTGTGACTCTTTCTGCGTTGTCGTTTCTCTTCAAGACTTGCTCGTCGTGAGTTCTCAAATAAGGCTGCAGCATTGTGGATAGTGCGCCTCCATGCCTCCCGATGTGAGGCCAGGGCGGACCACTGTTGGTGATCAATTTGGCCAAGCCTGAGATGTTGTTTCAGGGAGTCTTTGTATCGCTTTTTTGGAGCGCCCCTCTTACGCTGACCCGTGGTGAGTTCACCGTAAAGTAGTATTTTTGGGAGGCGATGGTTCTCCATCCTAGAAACGTGCCCTGCCCAGCGCAGCTGTGTTCTCAATATCATGGCCTCAATGCTGGTGATCCCTGCTTGCTCAAGGACAGCAACATTCGTCACATAGTCAGTCCAGTGTATATTTAGGATTGTGCGTAGACAGCGCTGATGAAAGCGCTCGAGGAGTCGTAGGTGGTGGCGATAGGTGACCCATGTTTCAGATCCATAAAGGAGGATAGACAGTACGATGGCTCTATACACACTGATTTTTGTGCTTTGCCTCAGGTGTTTATTGCTCCAGACTCTTTTGTAAAGTCTTCCAAATGCCCTATGTGCCTTTGCTAATCTGTGATCGATCTCTTTGTCAATCTTGGCATCTGAGGAGATGATGCTTCCCAGGTAGGTGAACTGCTGAACGGACTTGAGCACTGATTTGCCGACGGCAATGTGGGGATGGTGGTGTTCGTCCTGTGGTGCAGGCTGGTAAAGAACTTCTGTTTTCTTCAGGTTGACTTCTAGCCCAAACAGCTCTGCAGCTGTTGCAAAGCAGGATGTTAGGCGCTGCAGAGCTGCTTCTGTGTGGGCAACAAGGGCAGCATCATCGGCGAAGAGCAGCTCACGGACTAGATAGTTTAGAGTCTTAGTGTGAGCCCTCAGACGGCTTAAGTTAAACAAGCTACCATCAGTACGGTAGCGTATATAGATGCCGTCGTCTTCTTCAAGCTCTGCCATAGCCCTTTGGAGCATCGTGCTAAAGAAGATTGTAAATAAAGTTGGTGCAAGAACACAACCTTGCTTCACTCCATTAGTTATTAGAAAGGGCTCTGAAAGAGCATCGCCATATCTGACTTGACCACGCTGGCCCTCGTGTAGCAAGATAATCATTTTAAGGAATTTGGGGGGACATCCTAGTCTTTCCAGGATCTGCCACAGACCTTTTCTACTTACAGTGTCAAAGGCTTTGGTGAGGTCGACAAATGTTACATAGAGACCCTTGTTCTGCTCCCTACATTTTTCTTGCAGTTGCCTAAGGGCAAATACCATATCTGTAGTACTCCTATTGGCTCTGAAGCCACATTGGCTTTCAGGGAGAAGTTCTTCTGCAATAGCAGGAACTAACCTGTTCAGGAGTATCCTTGCAAGGATTTTTCCAGCAATAGAGAGCAGTGTTATGCCTCGATAGTTTGAGCAATCGGATTTTGCTCCTTTTTTCTTGTACAAGGTGATGATGACTGCATCTCGGAGGTCTGATGGCAGTTCCCCTTTTTCCCAGCAATTCACAAGGAATTTGTGGAATTTTTCGTGGAGTGCATGACCTCCGTGTTTCCAAACTTCAGGTGGGATTCCATCAATCCCAGCTGCCTTGCCGTTTTTCATCTGCTGTATGGCCTTCAGGGTCTCTTCCAAAGTGGGAGCTATGTCTAATTCATTTTTCATTGGTTTTTGTATCATATATTGGATAGCTGAGGCTTGGACTACTCGGTTGGCGCTAAAGAGACTTTGAAAATGTTCAGCCCAACGATTTAGGATGGAGGCTTTATCAGTAATTAATGTTTGACCATCTGTACTGTATAAGGAGCTTTGGACCTGATAAGTAGGTCCAAACACTGCTTTAAGAGCTTCATAAAATCCTCTATGATCACCCAGATCTGCACAGCATTGTGTCTTTTCTGCTATATTGATCCACCACTTGTTCTGCATGTCTCGGAGTTTTTGTTGTAGTTTGCTACATGTGAGGCGGAAAGCTGCTTTTCTTACATGACAGGTTGGCTGGGCGAGGTATGCCTGGTGAGCAGCTCTCTTCCTTGCCAACAGCTCCTGGATCTCTTGGTTGTTTTCATCAAACCAGTCTTGATTTTTCTTGTGGGAGAAGCCAAGGGATTCTTCTGCAGACTGGAGGATACTGTTTTTGATATGTTGCCAAAGCACTGTAGGAGAAGGATCTGTAGGATGGTCTTCAAGTTTCGTTTGTAGATTTGCCTGGAAGTTGTCTCTCATGGTAGCTTGTTGAAGATTGTTGACTTGGAGTCTCTTCTTTAAGATGCCACCCCTCTTAGGTTTGAACTTAAGATGAAGATTTAGTTTACATCTGACAAGGCGATGATCTGTTTGGCATTCTGCACTGGGCATCACTCGTGTATGACGGACATCACGAATGTCTCTCTGACGGACTAGAACGTAGTCAATGAGGTGCCAATGTTTGGATCGGGGATGCATCCAGGTTGTCTTCAAGCTATCTTTCTGCTGAAAGATTGTGTTTGTAATAGTCAGCTGTTGTTCTGCACAGAACTCTAGCAGGAGGCGTCCGTTATCATTGCAATTTCCAACACCATGCTTGCCTAAGACACCTTTCCAGGCTTCGGAGTTCTTTCCTACTCTGGCGTTGAAGTCACCAAGGATAATAATTTTATCTTCTACAGGGACTTTTTGTATGAGGTGCCGTAGGTCTGTGTAGAATTTGTCTTTCTCTACAGGGTCGGCTTGCATAGTTGGGGCATATATTCTAAAGAGAACAACATGTGGGAGGCGTAAGGAAATAATGCGATCAGAGTGTCCTGTTGGCAAGGTTTCGAGTTTGGAGGCAATGGAGTTTTTAATCATAAAGCCTACTCCTGACAGATGTTTTTCGGTTTTGGGTTTGCCAGACCAGTAAAGTGTGTAGCCGGCGCCATGTTCTTTAAGGCTGTCTTCCTCATGGAAGCGAACTTCACTAAGAGCAGCGATGTCAATATTAAGCCGTGATAGTTCAAGGGCTATTAGGGCAGAACGACGCTCAGGCCGTCCACTATCTTCAGAGTCTGGCATGGTTCTGATGTTCCAGCATGCAAGTGTCAGTTTATTTACACCTTTGGAGGCCGGTGTGTGCCTTTGTTTCTTTGCCTTGGTTTGACCGCATCAGAAGATTCCCGTTGGCCGCGGCTAGCCAACCAGGTAGTTGGGGATGAGCTTTCTTTAGGCCACCTTTTCTAGGCCCCTCTCCATATGGAGCAAGCAGTGCTCTCCTTAAAAAAGGCTGCTTGGTCGTTCAGAATGCTGCCGAACAAGACTGTCATCTCCCGGGTCAGGCTTGAGCGACCAATGTCCTGAACCGCCTGCATGCAGGGTTGGGGCTGCGGCTTCCAGTGCATCTTTACACCTGCCGGTTTCGTCCCTCGCCAGTCGCTACAGGGCTTTTTTGGAAATGGATTTGTCCTTCGAGCCTGTGCAATGGATTTTTCTGGTGGAGTGCAGCGTGCACAGAACTGGCCTCACCCTTTAAACCAGAGATTCATCTGCCGTGGCCTTGCAAGCATGGACGTGGCAGTGAGGTCCTCGGGCCGTAGGTTTGATTAGAGTTTCCTTCTCTTAGATGGTTGACCTTACAGGGTTGGACGAGCACCATCTGCCCGGGTTTGGGATTGGAGTTTTCCTTCTCCTAGGACGGTTGCCACAAGGCTAGAGAGCCCATCCTGCCCTTTGACGCTCTTTGTCAGACCCTTCGGTTTTGACCTGTCTGGCATGGGAGACCCTACCAGTGGCTATTATGCCACCGCCAGCATAGCTCAAAACATCATTAGGGTACGCAAGCCTCTCTCCCACGACAAGGGGGCGTCAATGGAGAGGCATTATATGCAATGGCATAGCAAAATGGTATCCCTTATATAAGATGGCAAAATCAAAGTTTGCTTTTTGGATTATTATTTTTTTAAGAATATTTTCAAGCTGTGAATACTTAAATCTGTGGATATCAAATCCGTGAATACGAAGGGACAACTGAGTAGTCTTTTACCGCACTTTAATATTCTTAATGTTTTAACCTCATAAATTTATTATTTAAAAATGTTATATTTATGCTTTTACTAATTCCTTTTGTGTGGTTTTTAATATGCACTGTTTTAAATACATTGCTAGCTGCCTTGAGTCCCATTATCAGGAGAAAGGCAGGATATCAATGCATATAACAACGACAACACCAAATAAGCATTCCCAGCCCTTGAAAAGTGCCAAAATAAACCATTCTCACCTGATGCTCTTTCTGCTCCTTCTCCTCTGCTTGACTCAGGAGGAAACCCTCTGCCAGAGCCACTGCCTGGGAACTTGTTTCTGCTCCACACTCTCTCAGCCAGCTCTCCATCTCTGGGGGAAGGATAGCCAAGAATTGCTCCAGGACCACCAGGTCCAGCATTTGGGCCTTTGTGTGCCTTTCTGGCTTCAGCCACTGGCGGCAGAGACTGTGGAGTTGGCTGCAAACTTTTCTGGGCCCTGCAGCCTCCTCATGCCGGAAATGTAGATGCTGTAGATCTGAACTGAGCACATCTTTCCTAAGGCTGTGTTGTGTGGTTCCTTCCCAGAATACTCCACTGCTCTCAGCCTGAACAGCAAGAAGGCCTTTTCCTAATTCAGGCCCAGCAGATTCCTCGTTCTCCATCTTGGACTTCTCTTTCGGCCAGATTGTCCTGTAAGGCAAAAGACTGGAAATATTAGTGGGGATAGAGATCTCAACAAGGAAAGCAAATGTTTGCTGAGGGAGCTATTACAGTTGTCCCTCCGTATCCATGGATTTAAGTATTCACGACTCGGAAATATTCTTTAAAAAATAATAATCCAAAAAGCAAAGCTTGATTTTGTCATCTTATATAAGGGACATCATTTTGCTATGCCATTGCATATAATGGGACTTGAGTATTCATGGATTTTGGTATCCAGAGGGGTCCTGCAACCAAATCCCAGTGGATATGAAAGGACAACTGTGTTTACATTTTCACGTTTTACAATCACATTCAAGCTGGAATGGATCCTTTCTTTCCTTCCCCTTGCTCAAACTTTCCATTCTCTTCTCCCTTCTCCACAGACCCAAGCCTACATACAATGCAGCTTCCTCCCCGTTGCTCTATCCTGATCAAACCACACTTCCCACTCTATCTGGTGTGTTTCTCCCCCATTCCCCCATGTAGTCAATCTAATGTCTCCAGGATGAAACGATGGCACCTTTTCATCTTTTCACAGTGCCTTTGGAGCCATTTTGCTGCTTGAGGGAGACGAAGGCAGCCCTGATGCCAGGCCAAGCTCAGGGCAGCCCACAGCTTTGCCCCCCAATAAAGGAGAACTGGGGGGCTTCCACTTTTGGTTCCCAGGAAATGCAGCCTGAGGCAATCGCTTTGCTCTGCCTGATGGAGGCCCTCTCACTGTGTGTGTTAAAAACTCAGTGCATTTCATAAACAGTACCCCCACCCCCAGTCAATCTATAGCACCTTGGCTGAGAGGCGACGTGATGGAGTGGTTAGAAGGTATGGCGAACACTGCTGTGTCCCAGGTTCAAATCCCACCCGGAACTGCAGTTTAGGAACCGGGCCAGGCTCTGCCTTTTGCTTTCTGTGGGGAGGATCTAACAGAGACCTGCTCTCCTCAGACCCTTCCCTGCAGGGGACCCCCGCCTCCTTCCATCACCCACACCCACTCACTCGCCTGCCTTGC
Source organism: Gambelia wislizenii (assembly GCA_030847615.1). Classification (NCBI taxonomy): domain Eukaryota; kingdom Metazoa; phylum Chordata; class Lepidosauria; order Squamata; family Crotaphytidae; genus Gambelia; species Gambelia wislizenii. Next base: position 27,719,950 of record JAUMIR010000002.1, read on the forward strand.
CTTGCCTTTCCCAGCCAGCCAGCCGGTCTCCCTCCCTGCCTCCCTCCCAGGGCAGCCCTGCTGTGGATCTCCCCCTTGGGCCAAATGGCGGGGACTCCACGGGGAAAGAGAGACGAAGCCCCCCCTCTTCCCGCCCCACAGAAAGGGGGCTGAGCAGAGGCGGCGCCTCAGGCAGGCACGGCTCAGCTCCCCCAGAGTCCTCCAGGCAGGGACCCACCTCTCCCAAGGCGGCCCTTCCGGCTTCCCCCGGGCCTCTCTAGGACAAGCCTCACCCATGGCCGGAAGAGGCGGGGCCAAGGCAAGAGTGACAGCTAGGCAGTTTCTAGGGGGAGCCTCTTAGAGCCCCCCGCCCCCTTCTCTGTGGGGAGCGAAAGAGGGGCTCTGGCCTGGTGGGGACAGGGCCGCTTTAAGGAATTTTGGGGCCCCTGCAATGCTTTATTTTGCCCCCCCCCAAATAAATATGTTTACCTCAGGGCGATGTAACCTATTCACAGTAGAGGATGTTCAGATTACAGTAGGACCCCCGTATCCACGGATTCTTTATCCATGGGATACAAAACAGCACGTCTTCCATAGAGTCTTCCTAGAAATGTGTCCTCTCTAGCCATTTTCTAGGCCCTCCAAGGCAACTCTGTGGTATTTTAAACAAGAGGGGGGCTGGTGGTAGGGAAGCCCCCCCAGAGCGAGGTTTTATGTATGTGGGGAAGGCGGGCAAGCTCTTTTTTTTTTTTTTTTTTACGATTACAGCTGATCTGAGAGAACCAGTATAACACTTTTAAAGTGCTGGAATTAGAACAGGGATGCCTGTCTTTTTCAGGTTACCTGAATACGTGTGAATATGCCTTCCAGGTCATCTCTTGACTTATGGCACCCCCTTCTTCCTTCTGGCCAAAATGCACATTATTATTATTATTATTATTATTTTACAATTACAGCTGATCTGAGAGAACCAGTTTAACATTTTAAGTGCTGGAATTAGAAAGGGATGCATGTCTTTTTTGGGTTATCTCAATACCTGTGTATGTGCCTTTCAGGTCCTCTCTAGACTTATGGAACCCTCTTCTTCCTTGGGTTTTTTTTTTTTTGGTTTTTTTTTTACAGTTACAGCTGATCTGAGATAATCAGTCTAACATTTTAAGTGCTAGTATTAGAAACAGGGATGCATGTCTTTTTTAGGTTATCTGAATATGCATGCGTGTATGTGACTTCCAAGTCGACTCTTGACTTACGGCGCCTCTTCTTCCCTTCAAGTGGAAATGTCCTCTGCAGCTCTTCATTTCTTGCCAAGGGCGGGATGCTCCCCACCTCCCTTGTGCTCCCCTCAACAACCACCCTGTGAAGGGGGCCTGGATGGAGACTGTGCTCAGCCCACATGCTCTCTGCTCCCAATCTGCAAGGATGGTGCTACTCTCAGGCAGGATGATGCCATTGCTTCAGGCTCTGAGAAACATTCAGGGTAGTAGGGGTAGTAGCTGTGTTGGCTTTGCAGCAAAATACACATTAAAGCCACAAAACCATGGGAAGCAGCAGCAGGAGCCTTCCAGTTGGTCGTCCCCTATGCAAAAGACGGACCAGAGGGAGCACCACTTTGTCCTTTGGCTCTTTCACAAAGATCACTCTGGTGGGTACTGTAGACATTGTAGATCTCTGGCTTTTCTTTGCAAACGAAGATTCAGGAAGGACTCATTCCGCACTTTCTGCAAGCGTGCTGATGACTAAAAAGTCCAATCCGAGATAAACAAGTCCGGTTGCAGGAAGCACATCCTTGGGTAATGTTTCCAGGTTGTGATTCTTTCTGCGTTGTCATTTCTCTTCAAGACTTGTTCGGCGTGAGTTCTCAAATAAGGCTGCAGCATTGTGGATAGTGCATCTCCATGCCTCCCGATGTGAGGCCAGGGCGGACCATTATTGGTGATCATTTTGGCTGAGCCTGAGATGTTATTTCAGATGTTATTGTATCACTTTTTTGGAGTGCCCCTCTTACGCTGACCCATGGCGAGTTCACCGTAGAGTACTATTTTGGGGGAAGCATCATCTCCTCAAATGCCAAGATTGACAAAGAGATCTATCACAGATTAGCAAAGGCATATAGTGCATTTGGAAGACTTTACAAAAGAGTCTGGAGTAATAAACACCTGCGGTGAAGCACAAAAATCAGTGTGTATAGAGCCATTGTACTGTCTATTCTAGGTAGACTGCAGTGGCCTAACCAGATTTCAGTTCTGAAACATGGCAACCACTGTAGGCAAGCCTAATGAACAGAAAAGGTTCTTTCAGCTCCAGGGAGATGTGCAGGAGTCAGGGATACCCAGCCCTCAACGGATCCTGACCCTTACCTGATCCAGTCTCATTGGAGCTGCAGAAAGAGTATTGCAATTATGAGGTGAACTAATATGTGTTGTCCATGTCTTTGTTCCATCTCCTGTGAAGGACACAAAAGAAGAAAAGACGAGTCATACAGAAATCCTATTTCTGACTTTCCATAGTCATGGAAACCTCAATGAAATTATACTGAACCCACACAAGCTGGTGATGGCAGGAGAGTAGTTCCAAGATTGAAAGGGGGACCAAAATCTTGTAAATATATACAAAGCAACAAAGAAAGATAGGCTTAGGGAAAACTATGTAAATGTGGACACAGAGCAACAGATTCAAACTACAGAAAAAGAGATTCCACCTAAACATTAGGAAGAACTGTTAGGGTATGCAGCCCCTCTGAGGCATTCTGTTCAGAGGGAACAATAGCAGAGACAGCAAAAAACGCGAGGACCATATGCTCTCTCTGCATACTTAGGTGTGTAGACGCATGAAGACATGGAGACAGATGAAAAATACCCCTTTCAGTTTTATTTAGAAATTTAAAAAACTATAGGAAACAAAAAATAACATTCTGGCTACTTCAGCCATGCTACAAAGCTAAGCAGGAAAAATTATTTGCACTGTCTGTATTCTTTCTTCACAGACTGCAGATTACAATGCAAAAAAGCAGTTTCGCTTCACACAGCTATACTGATTAGAGCTACCCATAACATCATCTTGGTTCACAGGCAAAGCTGTGAGAGAAGGGATATAAGACACAGCTGCCTGGAAAACCTCCAGGCCCAATGAATTTTTTTACATACTGTCTGACCTCTGAGAAAGCTATAGCCAGGCCTGATGAAAACCAGGACCCATTCAGACCAGAATTTGCCCAGCTTGAAAATTTACTACTAAAGTCTATGGATACAATAGCACTAAAACATTGATTTCCCTGACAAGAACTTCCTGACAGTAAGAGCAGTTTGGCAGTGGAATGCACTGCTTCTTAGTGTGGTGGAGTCTCCTTCTTTGGAGGTTTTTAAACAGAGGCTGGATGTCCATCTGTCGGGAGTGCTTTGACTGTGTATTCCTGCATGGTAGGGGGTTGGACTGGATGGCCCTTGTGGTCTCTTCTAACTCGATGATTCTATGAAAACTACCTGACTTTAGAAAGGACAGGTTGCTTACCTGTAACCATAGATCTTCGAGTGGTCTTCTGTGAATTCATACAGCTGGGTTACTCCTGCGCCTGCGCAGAGTATCAGAACCTTCTGGAATCGCTAGGCAGAATGTGCTTTGATATATTTTTGGTGGTAACTTTGCCCATCCTAACGGTCCCTTATAAGAGATTCCCGCCTAAATCCCCTCAGTTCCTTGAATGCCGCAATCTGCAGCATCAGGAACATTAAGCATGTTATATGATGTAATAGGATATAGAGGGGAGGATGGGCGGGAATTCACAGAAGACCACTTGAAGATCTATAGTTACAGGTAAGCAACCTGTCCATCTTCTTCGTGGTCTCTGTGAATCACACAGCTGGGTAGACTGGCAAGCTTTGCTCCAGGAGGAGGGTATGTCCTATACATATTGACCTTAATGTCATGATGCATAGTCCAACCTTAGTTAGAGTTTTGACAGCACATTCTTAAGAAAGAACTAACTAAACCACATATACTCATCATATCGTGAAACCATCAAATGACATAGCAAACATTAACACTCACTCATTGAATAGAGGACAAAAGTACAGCTTTCCCAAAGGCAGCCTCGTTCCTGGAACGAAAGCCAGGTCTGTAATGGGAAATAAAAGTCAAAGGTGAAGACCAAGTTGCAGCTCTGCAAATGTCCTCTAGAGGCACCCCAGAGAAGAATGCTGTCGAGGTGGAGACAGCCCTCGTTGAGTGTCCTCGAATCTGTGGTGGTAGTGGCTTCTTTGCCAGTTCATAGCAGAGAGCAATGGTCGATGTCACCCACTTTGACAACCGCTGTGGAGAAATTGGCTCTCCGAGCTTTGAGTCAGCATATGACACAAACAATCTCGGTGACTTTCTCAAGGGAGCAGTTCTCTGAATGTAAAAAGCAAGGGCCCTCCTGACGTCCATGGAATGGAGGGTACGCTCGAATTCGTCCTTTGGGTCCCGCATCAAAGCAGGGAGAGTGATGGATTGATTGAGATAAAAACTCAACACCACCTTTGGAAGGAAGGAGATATTGGGACGGAGCACCACCTTATGCTTATGGAAAGCAGTGTATGGAGGGTCAGATCTCAAGGCACAGAGTTCACCAGCTCGACGCGCTGAAGTAATGGCCACAAGGAAAGCAACCTTCCAGGACAGCAGTCGCAAGTGGGTGGAAGCCAAGGGTTTGAAGGGGCATCGGACCAGCTGCGAGAGGACCAGTTTGAGGCTCCACGTTGGGGTAGGCTCGGTTACCGGAGGATGTAGGTTGGCGTAGCCTCTCAAAAACTTCTTAACTGTTGCATCAGTAAAGGGAGACGGGTGACCTCTTGCTCGAAACTCGACGGATATAGCTGCCAAATAGCACCTGATTGATGAAAGCGACAGGCCTGTAGAAGACAAGTGGAGAAGGAACTCCAGGATGGTCGGAACGGAGAATGGTTCAATGCCCGACCCTTGAGTAGACAGAAAAGCTTCAAACTTCTTCCACTTGTAGTGGTACGACTTGCGGGTAGCTGGTCTTCGGGCAGCATCGATAAGAGCCTGGACCTCTGGAGGAAAAGATGCAAAGTGCGTCAGTATCGAAGATGAATCCGAGACCCTCGGTACTGAGGAGAGAGTCACGGAAGGAACCGCCATGCCGTCAGACGTAGAATCTCTATGTCTGGATGTCTGACTTTCCCATTCTGGATGGTGGAAAGATCGGGATGGGACAGAAGGTGGATGAAGCGATGCCTGGCTAGACGCAGAAGGGTTGCAAACCAGGGTTGTTGAGGCCACTACGGGGTGATGAGGATGGCATCCGCTCGATCTCGACGGAGTTTGGCAATCACCCTTGTCAGCAGTGGGAATGGAGGAAAAAGGTAGAGAAGTGGACCCGTCCAACGGAACAGGAAGGTGTTGCCTCTTGATCCTGGAGCACATCCCCTGGAGCAGAATTGGAGGCACTGAGTGTACTCTGGAGATGCAAAGAGGTCGACTTGGGGAGAGCCCCACCGTTGGAACAGGTCTGAGGTTACAGACCTGTGTAGCTGGCATTCATGGATGGAGAGGCTTGAACGGCTGAGTCCGTCTGCAAGAGTGTTCTCTTCCCCAGGAAGATGGATGGATTGGAGAAGGATGTTCCTGCAGACGCACCAGTCCCAAATGTCCAGTGTGAGTTGGAGAAGTTGAGAGGATCTCGTTCCTCCTTGTTTGTTTAGATAGTACATGACTGAAGTGTTGTCTGTCACTACCAGAACAGTTCTGTTCCTTACCAGGGATTCGAAGGTGCCTTCTGGACACCGAGAAGCTCTAGGACGTTGATATGGAGAGCTTGTTCTTTGGTATTCCAAGAACCCCGTATCTCATAGGATCCGAGATGGGCTCCCCATCCCTGCAGCGAAGCATCTGTTGTCAGAGAGACCTCCGGTTGAGGAGGGACGAATGGCATACCCGATAGGACGTTGTCCAGTTCCAACCACCACTCTAGAGATCGATGAACCACCTGTGGCATCGTGAGCATTTTGTTTGGAGAGTCATGGAGATGGTCGAACACTTGCAGAAACCAATGTTGGAGCAGACGGAACCGTAGTCTGGCGAGGCGGGTCACATAGGTAGTAGCTGCCATGTGCCCGAGAAGTACCTGGACCGAATGAGCAGGGAGTCTCCAGGACCAATGGCAGATATGGATCAGAGACCAAAGGGTGTTGAACCGTTCCCGAGGCAAGTACGCTGCGGCTGCTGGGGAGTCCAGACGAGCTCCAATGAACTGGATTGTTTGAGCTGGCTGGAGCTGTGACTTCTCTATGTTGACAACAAGTCCCAGGTAGTCTAAGACATCTAAGGTGAGTCCAACAGCAACTTCAAGCTGAAGTCGAGAGTCGCCACAATCAGCCAGTCATCGATGTAGGGGAAGACCACTACTTCCTGTTGGCGAAGAAAAGCTGCTATCACCGCCATGCATTTCGTGAACACTCTTGGAACAGTCGAGAGTCCAAATGGCAGGACCCTGAATTGGAAAGTGTCTGTCCCGACCTGGAATGCAAGGAATCGTCTGTGGGATGGATGGATTCCGATGTGAAAGTAGGCGTCCTTCAGGTCTATGGACGCGAACCAGTCGTACTGTCTCAGGAGATGGAAGCCAGGGTGACCATCCTGAATTTCTTTGGAGCTATGTACCTGTTTACCCCATGGAGGTCGAGAATGGGATGCAGGCCACCGTCCTTCTTTGTGACCAGGAAGTACCTCGAGAAGAAGCAGAGGTGGTGAAGGTTGGAGTCCACGGGTTCGATGGCCCCTTTCTGCAGCAGAGTCTGCACCTCCTCAAGGAGGGGAGGGGAGAGCGGTGTTGATCGAACCAGACCTGTCGGAGGTAGAGATTCGAATTTGATGCAATAGCCATTCTGGATGATTTGAAGTACCCAGCAGTCTGATGTTATTGAAGACCAGGCTTCTTGGAATTTCGACAATCGATCCCCGAAGAGTGGTGTCTAAGGAAAGAGAGAGATAGAGTGAGGAGGGAATTTAGAATTTTCTCCTGCCTTGATCTTTCAATCGTTGTCTCGGTGGCTGTCGGTATCTTGAACCCGACCCCTGGCTCCTCACCAATGAGGCTGGAGAGGGAGAGGGTACGTATCGGGATTGGCGGTATGATTGGCCAGAGAACCCCCGACAGAATTGTTGGCCTGATGATGAAGTCTGCCAGGTGTAGCGGCCCCTAGGACGGTACTGAGAAGATGAGGAGGTGGTCATACCGTATTTTCTAGCAGTGGTCCTCATCTTCTGAGTGAATTCGAGCTTCTCATCAGTTGATCCATTGAATAGTCTGGACTTATCAAAAGGGAGATCCTCAATAGTAGCCAAGGCCTGTAGGGTGAGGCCCAGTGATTGGAGCCACACATGCCGACACAGGGTGGTGGATCCTGCTATGGTCTTGGCCGCACAATCCGCAACATGACGGGCCGAATTCATCTGTTGCCCCGCAAGTGATTGTGCCTCAGCCTGGGTAGCCTCAGCCATCCTACGGCGTTCATCCAGAAGGTCCTGGATGAGGGGTGTCATCCGCTCCCACAACACCTGTTGATAGGCCCCCATACAAGCTGAATAGTTGGCCACACAAAAACTGAGTCCTGCCGCAGAGAAGATCTTTTCCCCCATGATGTCAAGTTTCTGACCCTCCAGGTCCGGTGGGGTTGACTGAGGCCGGCGCTGCTTCCTATTTTGAGAGGGTTCAGCCACTACAGAGTTTGGCTTCAGATGGTTTTGAAGCCAATCAATGTGCTCACCTCCAATTTGATACAGTCAATCGATCTTCTTGGAAGTAGACTGTATCGAAGAAGGGTTCTCCCAAGAACCTTGGGTGAGTTTCAACAATGATGGCAAGACTGGAATCGAAGCTGTAGGGGGGGGGCTTGGATTGAATCCGATGGAAAATCGGGTCCACCGGTTCGGCCTGTTTCTCCTCCACCTTGAGGTCCAGAGCATGAGACATACGGACCATCTGCTCCGAAAAAGCACGGATGTCATCAGTGGGCGAAGCAGAATCATCCTCAATCAGCTCTGCCCGGGGTGACGAAAGATAGGGTCGGTATGGGTCCCAGGAAGCAGATGAGGACGTTGAACCCTCTGGCGATGGACTGTGGTCACCCCAAAGCAGACAGGTGGTGCGTGGTGAAGGTGTCGGAGGAGTGCGAGGCAGAGGATGTTGTTCCGGACGGGGAGATACTTGACTCTCTGCATCCTTCCTCGGAATGAGTCTCTGTTCTTCCAGTTGAAGTGGTCTGGGAGATCGAGCAACAGAGCGACCCGCAAAGATAGTGCTGAGATCGTCACCTCGCAAAGTCAGAATCTGGGAGCCCGTGGGTGACATGAACTCAGTACGGCATATGGACCTGGCAAGGTCGTAAGCAGTATAGGCCGGTACGTCCTCATGGATGGTGGTAGGAGACAATCGGCCTCGAGCCAGAACTTCGGACTCGACAACTTCGACCTCGACATCAGAGGAAGACCGTTCCAGAAGTTGAGCCTGGGAAATTACAAGGGTGGGTGATCGGCCCAGCCGTTGTGGTGACCTCTCTGTCTCAGTACCAGACGGAACATCGACAGCCACTATTTCCACCGATCCCGGTGGAGTAAGTGAACGGTGAGGAATGCAAGCCTCTGTAGTCGACACAACCGACGGCTTGGAGAATGTAACCTCGGTATTGGCCTGCAGGTGTGGAGGTGGAGGGACCGCAGAAGGATCAGCCAAAGACTTAGCCTTTTTAGAAGCCTCCTTGGACTTGCTCTTCGACTTGGAGGTGTCATCATGTCAAGAGATACGCTTTTTTTTCCTCTTCTTTTTAAGAGATTGGGAGGCCTCAGCAGAAGTACTCGGACGACTCATAGTTTCAGCAGGCGCCCGATCTCGAGGGACAGCCTTTGAGGGCGAAGGTTTCTGGTCCCGAGCCAATGTTGGTCGAGATCGATCCCGAGCCGAATCCAAAGGAGCATGCTTGTGCAAAGTATCACAGCCTCAGGGTCAGAAGCCGTCAAACGACGTCGGGATGGGCTCTGAGAACGATGACGCTTCTGGCTCGTAGACTTCAGAGATGGTGAACGACCTCGTTTTTGGGGCTCGGATGCTGGAGTGGAGGCCAGGGCCGAGACAGAGGCAGGAGTCGAAGCAGCGGCCAGGATCAAAGCTCTCTCATAGAGGAAAGATTTAAGCCGAGAGAGCCTGTTCATGTGAGCCTGAGGAATGAAGGCCTTGCAGTGCACACATGAGTCGACATTATGGGTCTCCCCAAGGCAAATCAAGCAGCGGGAATGACCATCTGTGCTTGGAAGTTTAGCCTGACAGATTACACATCTTTTCAAGGCCCCTCTTCCAGACATGTTTACTCATGAAGTCACCAAATACAGAAGGAGAATCCAGAGAATAGTCAAAAACAGTCCAGGTCAGCAATGGTAAATCAGAGGTAGAATGCCAAATCCAAGGGAGTAAGAGAGATCGTCGTCAAATAGTCAAAGCGGTCCAGGTCAACAGCGAAATCAGAAGTAAAATGCCAAATCCAAAGGGAGTGAGAGAAAGTTGTAGTCAAATACCAGAGCCAAGTCAAAACCAGAGAAATCGAAAGTGAAATAACTAGCGAACGAAGGTTCCTTCAAGCTGCTAACGAGGCGGAAAGAAAGGAACTGAGGGGATTTAGGTGGGAATCCCTTATAAGGGACCGTTAGGATGGGCGGAGTTACTGCCAAAAATGTATCAAAGCACATTCTGCCTAGCGATTCCAGAAGGTTCTGATACTCTGCACAGGCGCAGGAGTAACCCAGCTGTGTGATTCACAGAGACGACGAAGAAGATGTTTATTTGTTTATCTATGTGAAACATTTGCAGTGATACACAATGGATGTTAACGTTTAAAACATTAAATACACAAATAAAATAATTCAAAAAGGCAACTAAAATTCCTCTCCAGAAATAGGTTACATGTTTAAAAATATGTTAACTAATTCAAGAAAGGTAAAAGCTGGATTCTGGATGAGAAGAATGAAGATGGTGTAAAAGGAAAATCAGAGAAAGACTCATAGCTTTTTAAAAAATCTAGAACACAGCTTGTTGTCTGGATAGGTCACTTCCAGGTTTGCACTAAGAATCTATTTTTAATTCTCAGAAGGGATAGAAGTGAAAACTTCTTTGAGTGTTTCCTCCCTGATTCCCCCTGCCCACAAAACCAAAAGGAAAATAAATTACCCAGAGGCGAAGGAGAACTGGCACTGGCAATGGGAAAGGGGTGCCAAGTGTCTCTTTCAGAGGGAAATGGGATGAGGGAAAGAAAGGATAAGGAAACTCAATGGTTGGAACTTTAATTAGCTCCACTGAGGAACATGTCAGGAACATTTCTAAAGCTTAAACTGAGGGTAACACAATTCCATCCCCAGATAAAACCTCACAGCGTGAGAATGGCACGCAGGGAGGTTTCAGGGGAGGGTGGGGTGCCAGGCATCTGCAGGTGCTCGACATTGAGCCGCTTGGGAGAACAATATTCCCAGGCCTGGAAGGCCTAACCTCGTCCAACGCTGAGAGGCCCAAGCACGGGCAGTAGGCCTGGGCCTCCACCAATTTCATGACAGGCTCATCCATGAAGCCTGGATAACCTACAGACTACATGGATGGGCCTGACAGTAGACCCCCATCTCTGTGTCAGCTCCTCAGCTCTCCCAACTCTTTCCTCCTCCCTCTCTGTCTAGAACCAACTCCCCAGGACTCTCTGTTAACCACGCCCCCTCACCAGGAGGCCACGCCCACCACCTTCAACTGGGCCGGGTTTCACTCCTCCCATGCTGCCTGTTGCCTGGCAACCAGCTGTCAAGCTGCACTCATAAAGTGACTTCATCACAAATATCACTATCTGTATATTAGGAAGGCAGAAGAAGGTTTTTCTCACTACGGCCTCTAGTGATACAGTCCAGTTTCCGGACAGTTATGAAGGGTTGGTAACTTTTAAAGCCCTACGTCAATGGCTCTTAACCTTTTCTTTACCAGCAACCCCCTTTAAATATCTTTTGTTGCCAAGGACACCCAAGACTTAACTCAAGATTTAAAATCCTAACAACAACACCTGATGATGATGATGATGATGATATTACACCATCCATGAAACCTTCCCTCAGGGGCACAGGAGGGGAAGGAAGACTTTTCTCCTGCTTCTTCCTGAAAGTTTGTGGCTGGAGCAGATTGAGTGGCAATGCGCAGGCCAAGCCAGCCAGCATTTGCCTTGGCTCCTGGTCATGTGACTGCTCCACGTTAGGAAGGAGGTGGGTCAAACAGCCTTCAAGCCTCTGCAGACACCCTGTGAGAACACTGTGGACCCTGGGGGTTCCCAGACCACAAACTAAGAACCACTGCCTTACATGGTTTGGGTGCAGGTTGACTATGGGGCTGCCTTCTCCCATATAATCTGCCCCACACACTTAGGTCCTCTGGGGGGTCTTTTGCTAGAGTGGCAACTGTCCCCCAGAGGAATTTTTCTTCTGCCTTCCCTAGATTGTGGAACAGCCTGCTAGAAGAGATACAACAACTGAATACGCTGTCTAAATTTAAAGTAGCATTAAAGACCAGTCTCTTCTGGCAAGCCTATCCAGATTATTTTAAACTGTAAATTTTAAATTGTGCATTGGTTGTTTTAAAATGTCTTGGTTTTACTTGTTCTTTTAAACTGATATATGTTTTAACTGATATGTATTTTTAACCAACTAGCTGGACCTGGTGTACCATACACTGTTAAAAAGACTCCCCCAAGCTCGGCCGCTTTCTCCTTCTCCTCCACTTTGTCTCTGTCTCTCTTGAGGTCTACTGAGGCCTCCCCACATCATCTTCTCCTCAGTCCTCTCAATGATTGCCTTAAAGCAGTAATGGACTGGATGAGGAAAAACAAATTGAGACTGAATCCAGACAAAACGGAGGTACTAACAGTTACAGGCCCGAAACCAGGTCTGGGAATACAACTTCCAGTCCTGGATGGAACTACACTCTCCTCCAAGGATTGTGTTCGCAGCCTGGGGGTGCTCCTGGACCCGACGCTCCAGATGTCTAATCAGGTAAATGCGACGGTCAGGAGTGCCTGTTATCAACTTCAGCTGATACGCCAGCTGCAACCTTTCCTGGAAAGCAGGGACCTCGAAACTGTGGTACATGCATGGGTAACCTCCTGTCTGGATTTCTGTAATGTGCTCTACATGGGGCTACCCTTGTGGTGCTTGACTCGGAAACTTCAACTAGTTCAGAACATGGCAGCCAAGTTGATTTCTGGCATTTCCAGAAGAGAGCATATAACACCTGTGCTAAAAGCTCTCCACTGGCTGCATGTCAGTTTTCGGGCACAGTACAAGGTGTTGGTTATGACCTTTAAAGCCCTACATGGCTTGGGTCCAAGTTATCTCCGGGACCGTCTCCTTGCCAGACGAGATCCGTCTTATTACCACCTTAGACAGCTTTAAAAAAGCTGTCAAGATGGATCTTTTCCGGCAGGCCTTTCCTGAATAACTATCCTGGCCCAAGACTCGGTTGTCCTTTCTGAGCTGCAATTGTATGTTTTAATTTTTTTTCTAATTTATATATTTTAATTATTGTATGTTTTTAATCCTTTATAATTTAATATTATTTTAAGGGGTGGGTGGGCTAGGGTATTGTGATTATGGAGTTTTTATATTGTAAGCCGCCCCGATGCGTTGCAGAGGGGCAGGATAGAAATAAAATTTTATTATTATTATTATTATTATTATTATTATTAATTAGTCATTGCCATCATAGCAGCCAGAGCCGCTTCCTCATCAGCCTCCACCACCACCACTACCTCCTCCTCCTTGGGGGCTGCGTTTCCTGCTTCAACGGGCTCAAATGTGGCTGGTTCTGGGGGCAGCGGGGCTAGCAGAGGAGGAGGTGGCGCCATTGTCACTGACGTGGGCCTGATGATCTCACTGATGGGCACCATGAACAGGAGAAAGAAGCCCTTCTTAGGCATGCCTACCCCACTGGGCTATATGTCGGGCCTGGGGCCACAGCTGAGCCAAGCGAGGCAGGCCACTGGATTTTTGCAGTGGGCGGCTGTGAGGTTGGTGGCAGAAGAGCGACTCCAACTTGGAGACCCCGGCCCAGTAGTCAGTTAGGCTTCAGGTCCTGTCTGGATTTCCTTTTCCAGGGACACCCTTCCTCTCTCTTTCAACCATCTCTGGAGAAAACCTAATGCTTCTGCCTTAGTAGTATTTCCCCTTTCCGTCCTTTCTATAATCACTCCCAGTGTGCTGATTGGTCAGCCAATGGAGAGCTTTGATTGGTTGGAAACTTTCCTAAGTGTCCAGTCAGCACACTGGAAATGGACAGGATACCAAGCTGCAGAAGCAATCCTTCTCTTGATCTTTCCTCCCTTATATACATTCGGTCTCAAAGTCTAAGACAGATGTAACTGTTGGAGTGCAGCAACCCAAAGAGCCACCATTATCTTTAGACTACCTGAGAGGCAGGGTGTAGAGACGCCTGAAATTCCCAGCTGTCTAGGCACACTGCACATTACTAAAGGAACTTCATGCTTCTTTTCTTCCTGCCTTAAACTGGGCACAATCTCTTCAAAGTAAGCTATCAGGAAAGGCTCGGGAAGCTAGCTATTTTTTCACAACCCAGTGTTATCCTTCTATCTGTAGTTTCACATGGTAGCTTGCTTTGACATGTCATTTAAATGCTTTGAGTATGGAGAGAGCTTCAATGAGAAATCACTCCTCATTTATCATCAAAGAAGTCATACAGGAGAGAAACCATTTCAGTGCTTGGAGTGTGGAAGGAGTTTTGGTTGGAAGACAGAACTCACTTATCATCAAGCAACTCATACAGGGGAGAAACCATTCCAGTGCATGGAATGTGGAAAAAGTTTCATTCAGAAGAGAAGCCTCACTCATCATGAAGTAACTCACTCAGGAGAGAAACCTTTTAAATGCTTGGAGTGTGGAAAGAGCTTCAGCTGGAAGACAATCCTCACCTGTCATCAAGCAATTCATACAGGGGAGAAACCATTTAAATGCTTGGAGTGTGGAAAGGTTTTCAGTTGAAGGATAAACCTAATTTGTCATCAAGCAACTCATATAGGAAAGAAACCCTTTAAATGCTTGGCGTGTGGAAAGAGCTTTAGTCGGAAGGCAGACTTCACCTGTCATCAAAGAAGTCATACTGGAGAGAAATCATTTCAGTGCTTAGAGTGTGGAAAGAGGTTCAGTGAGAAGACAGGCCTTACCTGTCATCAAAGAAGTCATACAGGGGAGAAACCATTTAAATGCTTAAAGTGTGGAAAGATGTTCATTCAGAAACAAAACCTCACTAGTCATAAAAGAATTCACACAAGGGAGAAACCATTTCAGTGCTTGGAGTGTGGAAAGAGCTTTAGTCGGAAGATAGAACTCACTAGTCATCAAAGAAGTCATACAGGAGAGAAACCCTTCAAATGCTTGGAATGTGGAAAGAACTTCAGTTGGAAGACGCATCTCACTTGTCATCAAAGAATTCATACGGGGCAGAAGCCATTTGCATGCCTGGAGTGTGGGAAAAGCTTCAGTCAGAAGGCAAACCTCACTTGTCATCGAAGAAGGCATACGGGAGAGAAACCGTTTCCATGCTTAGAGTGTGGAAAGAGCTTCAGTCAAAAGTCACTCCTCATTCGTCATCAAAGAAGTCATACAGGGGAGAAACCATTTCAGTGCTTGGAGTGTGGCAAGAGTTTTGTTCAGAAGATGTATCTCACGAGTCATCACACAACCCACACTAGACAGTAGCAATTTCATTCAGAAATGGACACACTACAGGGCCCAGTATGCCACTACACTATGGCATGATCAGCTTCTTTGGAGCTCTTCAGAGCTGCAGTCCACAATCACCACTGTTCATTTGGGGCAACTGGAAGCGACATTGCATCACTTTCGCTTACTTTAGGGCTGTTTAGTTGTCTGTTGCTATTTGGGGGGAAACACTTTGACCAACACATGGGATCAATGCTTCCACTTTTTCAGTTATATTGGAAATGTTGTAAACAATATTATATATTTCTCTCTGGCTTTTCTTTGCAAATGAAGATTCAGGAAGGACCCATCCTGCGCTTTCTGCAAGCGCGCTGATGACTAAAAAGGCCAATCACGTCCGGTTGCAGAAAGCACAGCAGAAGGTCTCCTTGGGTGATGTTTTCAGGTTGTGATTTTTTCTGCGTTGTCGTTTCTCTTCAAGACTTGTTTGGCATGAGTTCTCAAATGAGGCTGCAGCATTCTGGATAGTGTGTCTCCATGCCTTCCGATGTGAGGCCAGGGCGCACCATTGTTGGTGATCAATTTGGCCGAGCCTGAGATGTTGTTTCAGGGAGTCTCTGTATCACTTTTTTGGAATGCCCCTCTTACGCTGACCCATGGCGAGTTCACCATAGAGTAGTATTTTTTGGAGGCGATGGTCCTCCATTCTAGAAACGTGCCCTGCCCAGCGCAGCTGTGTTCTCAATATCATGGCCTCAATGCTGGTGATCCCTGCTTGCTCAAGGACAGCAACATTCGTCACGTAGTCAGTCCAGTGTATATTTAGGATTGTGCGTAGACAGCGCTGATGAAAGCGTTCGAGGAGTCGTAGGTGGTGGCAATAGGTGACCCATGTTTCAGATCCATAAAGGAGAATAGACTGTACAATGGCTCTATACACACTGATTTTTGTGCTTTGCCTCAGGTGTTTATTACTCCAGACTCTTTTGTAAAGTCTTCCAAATGCGCTATGTGCCAAATGCGCTGGGCAGGGCATGTTTCTAGGATGGAGGAACATTGCCTCCCAAAAATAGTATTCTACGGTGAACTCGCCACGGGTCATCGTAAGAGGGGCGCTCCAAAAAAGCGACACAAAGACTCCCTGAAACAACACCTCAGGCTTGGCCAAATTGATCACCAACAATGGTCCGCCCTGGCCTCACATCGGGAGGCATGGAGACACACTATCCACAATGCTGCAGCCTTATTTGAGAACTCACGCTGAACAAGTCTTGAAGAGAAAAGACAACGCAGAAAAAATCACAACCTGAAAACACTATCTATCACCAAAAAGAAAGAAATGCTTCAAAGGATAACAATGAAACTCTTCAAGCAGTTAAGGACAGATAATAATAATAATAATAATAATAATATGAGAAGCAAACGTAAAATGTGACAGAAACAGAGTCAGAACATTGAATACAACTGCTCAATGACTTGTGCACAGGGACAAGGAAAACTACTGTAACAATCAATGCAGAGAAATAGACGCTGACAACAAAAAAGGAAGAACAAGAGACCTGTTCCACAAGATCTGAGAAATCAAAGAGAAATTTAAACGATATGACTAGCAGGGGAACACATTACATGACCAAGTACATTACATGACCAGCCGCCCCGATTGTTTTTAGCAGAGGGGCGGGGTATAAATAAATTTTATTATTATTAAGTAGAAAGAAAAAGATGATGGAAACAATACACAGAAGAACTATATAAAAGAGATGAAAGGGTGACAGATTCATTTGAGGAAGAACCATATGAAGATGAACCTCCAGTTTTAGAATATGAAGTGGAAGCCACAGTCAGAGTACTTGGGAGAAATATATCACCAGCAACAGATGGCATACCAAAAGAACTATGTTAATCTACAGAGACAAAATTAACTCTAGTTCTAACTAAAACCTGTCAACAAATATGGAAAACAAAACAAAGGCCCACAGATTGGAAACACTTAATCTACATTCCAATCCCCAAGAAAGGAACACCAGGCATTACAGTAACAACAGGACCATTTAATTAATTTCCCATGCAAGCAAAGGGATGCTCAAAATTCAGTAACAAAGACTTTTACCATATATGGAGCAAGAAATGTCAGATGTCCAATCTGGGTTCAGGAAAGGAAGAGGCACTAGGGATCATATTGCAAACTATGTTGGATAATGGGCATACCAAAGAATTTCAAATGAAAACCAGACTGCGCTTTATAGATTGTTGCAAAGCCTTTGATTGTATAGATCATGAAAAACTATCGATTGCTCTTAAAGTAATGGGTGTGCTGCAACATTTGATTGTCCTGAAGCATAACCTGTACTCAGGATAAGGGGCCACTGTTAGGACAGAATGGTTTCTAATTGGCAAGGGGGTCAGGCAAGGCTGCATTTTATCCTTTCAATTGGTCTACTGAACATATCATATGTAAAGCAGGATTAGACTCAGAGGAAGGAGGCATGAAAATCAGAGGAAGGACCATCAACAATTTAAGCTATGCAGATGGTGCTATACTACTAAGCAGAAAACAGCAAAGATTTGGAAGGATTACTAAAGAAAGTCAAGCAGAAAGTGCAAAGCTAGGTTTATAGGTGAACATTAAGAAAACAAAAATAATGATCACAAATGATTTACATAACTTCAAAGTAGAGAATGAAGACAATGAAATTGTTCAAGATTTTCTATACTTTGGCTCAGTTTTTGTTTTTATTCAAATAAAAGAAGGATGGGGATCTGAGATTGGTAATGCATTTCACTCTCTCTCTCTCTGCCTTTTCTTTGCAAACGAAGATTCAGGAAGGACTCATCCCGCGCTTTCTGCAAGCACGCTGATGACTAAAAAGGCCAATCCGAGATAAACAAGTCCGGTTGCAGAAAGCACAGCAGAAGGTTTACTTGGGTGATGTTTCCGGGTTGGGATCCTTTCTGCGTTGTTATTTCTCTTCAAGACTTGGTTGCCGTGAGTTCTCAAACAAAGCTGCAGCATTGTGGATAGTGCATCTCTATGACTCCCGATGTGAGGCCAGGGCGGACCATTGTTGGTGATCAATTTGGCCGAGCCTGAGATGTTGTTTCAGAGAGTCCTTGTATCGCTTTTTTAGAGTGCCCCTCTTACGCTGACCCGTGGCAAGTTCACCGTAGAGTAGTATTTTGGGGAGGCAATGGTCCTCCATCCTAGAAATGTGCCCTGCCCAGCACAGCTGTGTTCTCAATATTATGGCCTCAATGCTGGTGATCCCTGCTTGCTCAAGGACAGCAACATTTGTCACATAGCGTGATGATGACTGCATCTCTCATATCTGATGGCAGTCCCCCTTTTTCCCAGCAATTCACAAGGAGTTTCTAGAATTTATCGTGGAGTACATGACCTCCATGTTTCCAAACTTCAGGTGGGATTCCATCAATCCCAGCTGGGTAATGCATTATAGACCTGTTAAATTGACCATTTGTAAGCTGGTCTGATAGCCTTTGTGGCTGAAGAGCGTGGTATAAATACATAAATAAATAAGTATTAATCAGAATGGAGACTGCAGTCAAGAAATCAGACTTGGACAGCAGCTATTGGGGAACTAGACAAAATCCTGCAGTGTCCAGATGCACCACGGAAAAGTTAGGCTTGTCCTTGCCATTGTACTTCACATTTGTCTGTATGGTTGTGAAAGCTGGGAAGGGAAGCAACTGAGGTTAGGAGTTGCGAAGTAACAAACTACAGAAACTCAAAAGCTTGTATTACATATATATATATGTGTGTGTGTGTGTGTGTAAACTTTAAACGCAAGTAATGTATCATATGAATCAACTATAAACCTCCCTCCCTTAACCCCCCTCCCAAGCCAGCCCGCGGATCCCCCCCCCTCTCAGCCCAAAACCCCAAAGGAAGAGGGCAGCAGAGGGGAGGGGCTCCTCCTCCAGAGTCCTCCAGGGAGGGGCCGGCCTCGGCTAGAGCGTCCTTCCGGCTCCTGCCTGCCGCTCTAGGAACGCCCTCAGGCCCTCCTCTGTGGCCGGAAGAGGCGGGCCCGAGGTGAGAGTGATGGACGGGCTAGGGTGGAGGTGAGGGACGGAGGGAGGGAGGAGCTGAGGAGGGATCTGGCAGGGGAGACCCCCCTTTCCTTTCTGGGGGGAGGGCGAGGCTTTGGGGTCCCTTTGAGCCCCCCTCGAGGAGGGCCTTTGGGCCAAGGGGGAGACCCCAGGGAGGGGCCAGGCAGGCAGGCAAGGGGGGCTGGAGGGGAAAGAGACCCCCAGGTGTAGGAGAGGGAGGGGGAGACCCCCGTGGGCTGGGAGGGGAGCCAGCAAGACCCCCCTCCACGAGGAAGACCCTCTCTGGGCAGCTGCTGATGGGCTCCTTGGGCTGGAAAGACCCTCTTGTGGCTCTCCAGGGGGTCTGTCTGGTAAAGTCTCCTCACGACAACCCTGCGAGGGAGGCCGGGGTGGAAGATGGCGCCCTGCGGGTGTTTCCTGGGAGGGGATTTGCGGGTGGATCCCTCCAGGCCGCTGCTCTGACTGCTACACCCTCTTGCCTCGGCTGAATCCATTGCAGGCTGAGGAATGGAGCAAAGGAGGATGAGTTTTTAGCCCATGTGGGAAAGTCCTGAACGAAGCACTTGCCTCAAGCCCAAGAGGCTGGCAGACAGCAGGGGCCGCTTCTCTGTTCTTCCTCCCTGTTTATGTAACTGTAAACTACACTTTATCCAAGACAGGAGGGGGTGCTGCCTTGTCCATTGAGTCAGGCCACAAAAAAATGTGTAGGCATTCTGGAAAAATTAAAGAACAACACTGTTTCTGCCTACAGAGATATGTTAAAAGGAGGATAAGGAAAAAGAAAGGTGAAAAGAGCAGACCTGCCTGGAATTCATAGGGACAGAGCAAGTGGAAGGAGGCTGCCTTGAAAACTTGCATGATGTTCTTGGTTTGTGGCTAAGAAGGAAATGACCCCCCCCCTCCACACACAAACACCCTCTCTGTCTCCAATTTCTTTTTGAGGTGAAGGTGGTTTTCTGTACAGGGACAAAAGCCTCTGTCCAGCTCGGATTGGGTGGTAAAACATCCCCTTATCTCAAGAGAGACTTCAGAAGAGCTCATTCACAGGACCTCTTGTTTTCTTTGCAGGCCTGGTGTCCCCAGACATTTTACCTGATAAAAGAGGAAGTTGCTTTTCTGGCATGTTGGAAACTGTCTGAGTGCAGAGAAGAGAAACCAAGACTCAGTCTACTAGATGTTAAGAGAAGGATTTCATGCTGCTCAGGCTAAGTACAGAAGAGAGTTCTTGTTAAGAATCATAATGGAAGAGCATTTTTGGGAGAAGATGCTCAGTTCTGAGGCCCAACGCCAGCACTTCAGACAATTGGGCTACCAGGAGGCTATGGGGCCCCGAGAGGTTTGCAGCCAGCTCCACAATCTCTGCTGTCGGTGGCTGAAACCAGAGAGACACACCAAGGCTCAGATCCTGGACCTGGTGATCCTGGAGCAGTTGCTGACTGTCCTTCCCCCAGAGATGGAGAGCTGGGTCCGAGAGTGTGGAGCAGAGACCACCTCCCAAGCAGTGGCCTTGGCAGAGGGTTTTCTCCTGAGTCAGGCAGAGGAGAAGAAGCAGGAAGAGGAGCAGGTGAGGCCATTTCATCCTGGTCATTTCAAGGGCCATCAATAATTGTCTTGCAAGGATTTTGAAAATTCTTGTCTTGTAATGCTCCATAGGGCTTGGGTCCCAGTGTTTTTAAGGAGTGCCTTCTCTCACATGAGTGTGCTCAACCCTGTGGCACCACCATCCTCATGGGCACATCTTGTGGGAACGTGGGATAGAGCCTTCCCAGTGGCTGCCCTCAGGCTCTGGACCTCCCTTCCGAGAGAGGTTGGACTGACACTGACTCCTTCCTTCCTTTCCTTCTCTCTTCAGATGAAAGCAGCCTTCTGAAAATTAACTGAAAGCACTTTGAGTGATACTTTTGTTGTTGTTTTCTTCTTGCCTTTTCATATCTGTGTTTATGTGGTTTCAATTCTGTAGATGTCTTCGTATTTAGCTATTACACTTGTCCCTTCATATTCACTGGGGTTTGGTTCTAGGACTCTCCATGGATACCAAAATCCGTGAATACTCAAGTCCCATTATATGCAAATGGCATAGCAAAATGGTGTCCCTTGTATAAGATGGCAAAATCAAGGTTTGCTTTTTGGATTATTATTTTTTAAAGAATATTTTCAAACTGTGTGAATACTTAAAATCCGTGGATACCAAATCAGTGGATATGGAGGGACAACTGTATATGTGTATGAATTTATCTTTGTGGTTTATTTCTAATTACTGTAAACCACCGTGACTTCCAGTCATGATAAAAACATGTGACACAAATGAATAAAATCATGATGATGCTGTAAATCTAGCTACCACTTCTCAGCTTTTTTCTGGAAATCATCTGACATGGTAATAATGCACCAACTTCTTCCTTTCATGTCTTATTTCTATTCTTTCTTCTCTTGCGTCTGCTTCTGCTGCAGGACTTCTTTGTGGAAGAGATGACTGAGATGGAGAAACGTCCTTCTGAATCTAGTCAAAGACAGCCAAAGTGGATCATGCAGGACAGAGAAGGAAAGTCCTCCTCAATAAGTACGGGCTAAGATGCTTGTTTTCTGCTTGAATCTCCCCTCTCAAGCATGCCTGAAATATCTAGGCTGTATGGATGGTGGCACTTTAACTATTTTTAGATAGCCTAAGTGGACTTTGAAATTACAAGCATACCTCAGTAATTAAAGTGAAGCTTCTTTTTTACAATGACTTTTTATGCCTGCCCAGCCCTTCTCTTGCTCCTGATCTTCTGTGTACTGGATTTTTTCCAAGCAGCATTGGCACTGGGAGGATGGTGAAGGAGGATTGGAGAAACACAGGGGTCGTTTACACTGGCAAATATTCCTCTAAATATACTGCTAAGATAGCTCATAGTTCCCACGGATCGCAGCACAGCATCGCCTCATTCAGAAGGGGGGAAGGTAAAACACCCAAATATAGCGTGCCAGGGGATGTCGCTATTTTTGCCGGTATATTTGCAATGTAGTGCATTATTGGCAGTGTAAACTAGCATTCCGCTAAGGGTTAAAGCACAGCTGCATTGTGATTGGTTGATGATGCAGGAGTGGGCTTAAAAGAGGGGTGGGGAGGAGGCAAAGACAGTTGCCATTAGAGAGGAAACTTGCAAAAATCCTGTCTGCTATTTTGCAAGCCAGTTTGCAAAACAAAACAAAACAAAAAAAAGGATTCCCAATAATTTTCATTCAAGGAATGAATGAACCCTTCTCATCCTCTCTGCTGTTTTGAAAGTATGTAAATGCTCGTTCGTCATATTTTATCCTGTGCATGGGGGAGGGAGAGAAACCATTTCACGAAGGGCTGTAGCAAGCTGAACTGCTATTCCCCCCCCTCTCTCTGCTTGGCGGAGGGAGGGAGTGGGAGGGAGAGAGAGAGAGAGCAGCTGGAAAAACTTGCGATCCACGGCATGGCAGCAAGGTCTTTTAGCAGAGAGATTACTCTCCCTCTGCTTTACGGAGTGAGTTCATTTACAGGCAGATTTACAGAGACACACAGAGCCACTACTTTGATCTTTCCCCCCTGCTATTTGGGCAGAGTCTGTGAGTCTTGCCTTATGTCCTTCCTCATACAGCCTTTGTCTGCTTGGGAGGCCACACCCCCCACACTTATTCAAAGTGACATAATTAGAAACTTCAAAGCGACATAATTAGAAAAAAAACCTGACTGGCACAGCTGCGGAAAATAATTAAACTGCAAGTTGCCGCAATAAATCTGCTGTGTAAACCAGCCCACAGACTTTCAGTATCAGGTTACAGCAGCAGGTCTGCAGAAAACTGTGCAATAAAGCTTGATGTGAGAAGGCATAGAGTTCTGTTCTACCCGATCCTACTCTAGTGGTGTGTGCCAGCCTACAACAGGCAAGCTAAATGGCAGCTGCTCCCAGATTGCGTTACTGAGCATGTGTGACTAGCCAAACAGAGAGAAAGGGAAGAGTAGATAAGCTAGCCTCACCAGCTCCCCGTGCATATTTAAAAAATGCAGAGATCTATAAGTTTGTCTACCAAAATGGAAATCATAAGAAAAGTGGAGGCTGGTGAAAGAAAAACTCATCCCAGGTGTATTTTGGATGAAGCCTTCAAGTGTTCTGTAGAATGTTTTAAATGTTTTTTTTTTTACTTATGCAAGGCTTATCGACCTTTTTCATTTAATTTTGTTGGTTTTGAATAAAAAGGTTGCTGAAATATGTTGAAGTACTCTTCTTTTTATGGTTCTGTAACATATCCCTATTCTTTCCCTGTTACTTCTCCCTCTGGAACCAAGTTTTCTGTTAAAGAAATAATGCCCAGAAGCACATTTGCTTGGTTAACTGAGAGATACCTGTGCATGTCTTTAAGGGAGCAAAGATGGCTGCTTTAGTTGGTTGATATGCAGAGCCCACCTTCAGGTCCTGTCCCCTCCCTGTGCAGGAAAGAATCAGCAATCTGGACTTCTTGGCAGTCTATTAACTTCTCAACCCTGTTTTTGTGCTTTTTTCTTCGAATTAGTTAACATTTTTGTGGCTAATTAATTCTCTGTGGGATGGTTGGTTGCTTAGCATACTTTTATTAAGGTGGTTTCTTGTATACCTGACAAGTTCAAGGTTACATTGATTCTGCTGTGACTTCCCAGTTCTTTTTCTGTGTACACAATGGTGTTTGCTGTATTTGCATGAGTAGGAGGGACTTGAGGAAGGCAGAAAAGAGAAGAGTTAACAACCTTCTCTTTCCTTTTCTCTTCCTCACAGGCGATGGAATAAGGACAGGGCCTACATGTACAAGAACATCTCTTCATCAGGATGGACGCAGAACAGCATCTGCAAGACTCTGTCAGGTAGGAGACAGAGTCTCAAGTGATGGGTGCCCATGTCCCGTTGATCGCTCCTTGGTCCCACAGAACCTTGTTCTTTTCCTTTCCACAAGCTATAAGCAGCTTGTGGATGATATAATGTAAAGATTTTAATACTTTTTTTAGGAATGTGAAACACTATTGTTCTCTTTCTTCAGGTGACCTTCGAGGAGGTGGCTGTGTATTTCACTGAAGAGGAGTGGGTCTTGCTGGACCCAGGCCAAAGGGCCCTTCATCAGAAAGTGATGGAGGAGAATTTGGGGATCCTCTCCTCTCTGGGTAAGGCTCCCTCTTTCTTGTGATCTATCAACTCAGTGCTGAAAAATAAGATCAGAGTTCTTCACTCTTAAGAATATTTTGAAGCTGTGAATACTTAAATCCTTGGATACCAAATCCCTAGATACAGAGAGACAACTGTAGTCATTAGAGTGTTTTCTTCCAGCTCTGCAGACCTCTGGCCTCTTTTCCCAGGATGCCCCTCACTGGCAGATTTTGGTCATGGTCACAGTGGATGATGGGAGGTCCAGATGGATTCCTAAGCATGGACCACTGGGTGGTGTGTTGGGGGCCCCACTAAAAGTATTCCCCAAAAAGGCCCTACTTTGCCTCTTTCAGCTGTCACTGTGGGCCCATCTTGCCTCTATTAACAATAAAAGTTTGAGTTGTTTATAAAAAAGTGAGAAGGCAGATGGTAAAAAAAGCCACATTTTTTAATTTAGTCATTTATACCCTGCTCTTCAGCCACAAGGCTATCAGAGTGGCTTACACATTGTTTTAAGCAATAGCAATTTACACATCTGCACTGCAAGAAGCAGCTTCCAATGTGTGTTAGCTAATTTTGCTTCCTTCCTCCCACCCGGTAGCTAAGTTCCCATTCTTCCCACTGATTCTTCCAAGGATGCAGAGAGAGGCAGAGTGTTCCAGTGAAGGGAGGGAAGGGCTTGGAGGGAGCGGCTGCCATCACTTGCCTAGGCCTTCCTGCAAAGAGAAGGATAAAGCAGAGGCTGGGTGTGGAGGCAGGACCTGGTTGGCATGAATGGAGGACCAGCTTTGCCTCACATCCTGTACTGAGTGTAGAGATAACAACAACAACACCAATTTTATTTCTACCCGCCTCACCCCAAGGCGCGAGGTGGGGTACAACATGAATTAAAATACAATATGTAACTAAAACATAAAATCATTTAAAAAGATAGGTTAAAATGCATAGAATTAAAACAAATGGATATAAAACCAAGCTCATCTAAAAAAGTGTTTTTCCTGGCACCACTGTTGTTGTGTGCTTGAAGTAATTTCCAACTTAAGGTGACCTAAAGGTGAACCTGTCATTGGGTTTTCTTAGCAAGATTTGTTCAAAGGCAGTTTATCATTGCCTTCCTCTGAAGCGGAGAGAGTGAGAGTTCCCCAAGGCCACCCAGTGAATTTGAGCCCTGGCCTCCTGGAATCCTCATCCAACACTCAATCTGCTACATCATGCTGGTTCTCCCTTGGCCCTGTTAGGCAGAAAGACATTTTGTCATGCTCTGGTGAAGAACGTTTTTTGTGGGTTTTTTGCACTGAGGAGATATTATACTACTAGCTATACCCGGCATAACACACTGCTTTAGTATGTTTCCGTTCCCACTCTGCTGATTAGGCGCTTAGGAAAAATGTCAAGAGTACGATCATTTGACGCAATAATATATAACCTTTCAAATCAACTATAATGGCATATGTTACGCTGGGTACAGCTAGCTTCATACCGAGAGCACATCCGCC
Source organism: Gambelia wislizenii (assembly GCA_030847615.1). NCBI lineage: Eukaryota > Metazoa > Chordata > Lepidosauria > Squamata > Crotaphytidae > Gambelia > Gambelia wislizenii. Next base: position 27,745,355 of record JAUMIR010000002.1, read on the forward strand.
ACCACCATGCAAACACACACACACATAACTCTCAACAGACACACACGTCATATGCACCAGGACATGAGTTCCCCTCCAGCATTATGGAACTGCGCGAATATACACACAGACACCACGATATACACGCACACCCCACACTACACACACACAGCACATGTGGCAGGATGCAAGAGCCCCTCTGCCACCATGGAACCGTGCATACACACACATGCACACCATGCGTGTCAGGTGTTAGAGCACCTCTGCCACCGCCAGGTAACTGCATGTACACACACTACACGAGACACACACCAACAGGACATGAGAGCCCCTCCACCGCCACCATGCAACTGTGTATACACACGTGAACACGTCAATAGAAGTATAGTGTCCAGATCAAGGGAAGTAATAGTGCCGCTCTATTCTGCCTTGATCAGACCTCACCTAGAATACTGTGTCCAGTTCTGGGAACCACAATTCAAAGAGGAGATTGACAAATGGGAGCATGTCCAGAGAAGGGCGACTAAAATGGTGAAAGGTCTGGAAACCATGCCTTATGAGGAGAGACTTAGGGAGCTGGGTATGTTTAGCCTGGAAAAAAGACAGTTAAGGGGTGCTATGATAGCCCTGTTTAAGTATTTGAAGGGGTGTCACGCTGAGGATGGAGCGGGCTTGTTTTCTGCTGCTCCAGAGACTGGAACACGGAGCAATGGATGCAAGCTCCAGGAACAGAGATTCCACCTCAACATTGGGAGGAACTTTTTGACAGTAAGAGCTGCTTGGCAGTGGAACACACTCCCTCGGAGCGTGGTGGGGTCTCCTTCCTTGGAGGTCTTTAAACAGAGGCTGGATGGCTTCTAAAACTTCTAAAGTTAATAGAAGTTTTTCTTTCTTGAGTATTGAGCAGTTCTTTCTCTCCCTTCCAGGCAATGATGAGCAATTGACTGAGTATAAAGAGGAATCATGCCGAGCATTGCTGCAGAGAGACCAGTGTAAACAGGAACAAGAGGAGGAAAGAAAAATTGACCCTGAAGAGAAGAGGAGGACCACACACCCTTCTCAAAAAGGCGATGCTTATGTAACCTCAGTCGAAGGAATACCACAAAAAGGAAAGGAAAGAAGGAAATATCTTTGTCTTGTAGGTGGGAGAAGCTTCAGGTCTAAAGCAAGCCTTAATCTTCACAGGAGGACTTGGACAAAGGAGAATTCTTTCCAAGGTGGCGAGTGTGGAAACAGCTCCAGTCTGTGGAAAAAGTGTGGAAAAAGTTTCAATCAGAAGGCAAATCTCACCTTTCATCAAGCAACTCACATAGGGGAGAAACCATATAAATGCCTGGAGTGTGGAAAAAGTTTCACTCAGAAGAGATACCTCACCTCTCATCAAGCAACTCACACAGGGCAGAAACCATTTAAATGCCTGGAGTGTGGAAAAAGTTTCACTCAGAAGACAAACCTCACCTGTCATCAAGCAACTCACACAGGGGAGAAACCATTTAAATGCTTGGACTGTGGGAAAAGTTTCAGTCAGAAAGGAAACCTCGCCTGTCATCAAAGAAGTCACACAGGGGAGAAACCATTTAAATGTCTGGAGTGTGGCAAAAGTTTCAGTCAGAAGAGATACCTCACCTCACATCAGGGAACTCACACAGGGAAGAAACCATTTAAATGCTTGGAGTGTGGAAAAAGTTTCATTCGGAAAATAAGCCTTACTTATCATGAAGCAACTCACACAGGGGAGAAACCATTTAAATGCCTGGAGTGTGGAAAATGTTTCATTAATAAAACATGCCTCACTTCTCATCAGAGAACTCACACAGAGGACAAACCATTTAAGTGTCTTGACTGTGGAAAAAGTTTCAAGCGGAAGAGAAACCTCACCTTTCATCAAGCAACTCACACAGGGGAGAAGCCATTTAAATGCCTAGAGTGTGGGAAAAGTTTCATTAGGAAAATTAGCCTCACTTATCATCAGGCAACTCACACAGGGGAGAAACCATATAAATGTCTGGAGTGTGGAAAAGGTTTCACTCAGAAGACATACCTCACCTCTCATCAAGCAACTCACACAGGGCGGAAACCATTTAAATGCCTGGAGTGTGGGAAGAGTTTCACTCAGAAGACAAACCTCACCTATCATCAGGCAACTCACACAGGGGAGAAACCATTTAAATGCCTGGAGTGTGGAAAAAGTTTCACTCAGAAGGGAAACCTCACCTATCATCATCAGGCAAATCACACAGTGGAGAAACCATTTAAATGTCTGGAGTGTGGAAAAGGTTTTAGTCAGAAGAGCAACCTCACCGGTCATCAAGCAACTCACACAGGGGAGAAACCATTTAAATGCCTGGAGTGTGGAAGAGGTTTCAGTCAGAAGAGGAACCTCACCTATCATCAAGCAACTCACTCAGGGGACCAACCATTTAAATGCTTGGAGTGTGGAAAATGTTTCAGTCAGAAGAGGACCCTCACCTATCACCAAGCAACTCACTCAGGGGATCAACCATTTAAATGCCTGGGGTGTGGAAAAGGTTTCATTAATAAAACAGGCCTCACTCATCATCAGAGAACTCACACAGGGGAGAAACCATTTAAATGCCTGGAGTGTGGAAAAGGTTTCATTAATAAAACAGGCCTCACTTGTCATCAGAGAACTCACACGGGGGAGAAACCATTTAAATGCTTAGAGTGTGGAAAAGGTTTCAGTCGGAAAGCACACCTCACCCTTCATCATGCAACTCACACAGGGGAGAAACCATTTAAATGCCCAGAGTGTGGAAAAAGTTTCACTCAGAAGACATACCTCACCTCTCATCAAGCAACTCACACAGGGAGGAAACCATTTAAATGCCTGGAGTGTGGGAAGAGTTTCACTCAAAAGACAAACCTCACCTATCATCAGGCAACTCACACAGGGAAGAAATCATTTAAATGCCTGGAGTGTGGAAAAAGTTTCACTCAGAAGGGATACCTCACCTATCATCATCAGGCAAATCACACAGTGGAGAAACCATTTAAATGCCTGGAGTGTGGAAAAGGTTTTAGTCAGAAGAGCAACCTCACTCGTCATCAGAGAACTCACACAGGGTTAAATGATTAGAGTGTGGAAAAGGTTTCAGTCAGCAACCACACCTCATCCTTCATCACACAACTCACACAGGGGAGAAACCATTTAAATGCTCGGAGTGTGGAAAAAGTTTCTCTCAGAAGGCAAAGCTCACCTATCATCAAGCAGCTCACAGAGGGGAGAAACCATTTAATTGCCTAGAGCGTGGAAAAGGTTTCATTGAGAAGGCATGTCCTGGTCATCGTCAAGCAACTCATGCAGGACAGAAGCAGCCGGAGGTATTTGAATGTTGAAAACTTTGATTCAGATTGGAAATCATGCATGACATGAAAAAAATGATATCCAAGATAAGCCATTTATATACTTAGCAAGTGAAATGTGTTTCACTGCTTTTCTCCTCATGACACTTATAGAAAGTCTCCAATAGGAAATACCAAGAAAAACACATGGGAAGATAACTATTAAAAGGAAACATAGTGTGGGAATGCATGTAAAAGAAAATATGATATTAAAGAATTGAGACAGGGAGGAGAACATATGATTGCTTCTATAAAGAAATGAGCTTTAGCTACAGGTGAGTCCCTAGGTGACACTAAAAGATGTAGACAGGGAGAAAGAAATCATACAGTGGAAAAGCCACCAATAGTAAACTTCAAGAAAGACTGGAATATTGTTAAAAATTATATGATAACATAAATGGGGAAATTTAGTGAGAATAGGTTTTGAAAACTAGGAAGATATCATTACAGTGGAATAACAAAGATGCTTGCCTGAAAAAGAAAGATTAACAAGTTGAATGAACAGCTGAGAGGTTACATGTAGTTGTTATATGTAGTTTTTAGATTCAGAAAATGTCATGGTGTGATATTTTAATGTGATTTGCTGTATTATGTGTTTTCTTGTTTTGTGTAGCATTAATAAAAATATTTTTTAAAATGTTAACAAAGTTAACAAAGCCTCTGACTAAACAGCTCCATTTTTACATAGTCTTTTTAGACTTGTTTGGCATCCTTTCCCCTCCCCATTCTCTTTCTAGCCAAAGATGCTTTTTAGCAGCATCACCATTGGGAGGACAGTGAAGAGGATTAGGGAAACACAGACACCTGAGTGGTTACAGCAGTTTGACAGGAGTAACAAATTCTCAATAAAGCTTCAGCTGAGAAAGAATAGAATTCTACAAGCTATACCCGGTGTAACATATGCCGTTATCTATATATATAAAACACTTTGGTATGTTTCTGTTCTCCCCCGGCATAACATACACTGTTATCTATCTATATAAAATGCTTTAGTATGTTTCCGTTCCCACTCTGCTGATTAACTGTTTAGGAAACATGTCAAGAGTACTGTCATTTGACACATTAATACATAACCTTTCAAATCTACTAGAATGGCGTATGTTACACCGGATACAGCTAGCTTCATACTGAGAGCCCCACCATCGCCGTGCAACCACACGTACACACACAGAGAGACAACGCTACACACACACATCATGTGTGACAGGACATGAGAGCCCCGCTGCCACCACCATGCAACCATGCATGCACACCAAGACTCGAAACCCCACTGCCATGCAACTGCATACGCACATACGCTACACACACCAGGATGCGAGAGCCCCTCTGCCACCACCATGCAACTGGACATACACACATACACCATGCTAACATACACCACCCTACATACATACTCCACATGCTCTTGATGATCTGGTGTTTCAGAAAAAGTCGATCTTCTCTGGGCTTCCTTTTGGATCTCTGCTGGCTGAAGGATGGTATGGGTAAGTCCTTTCCTCTTCCTCCTCCATATGTGAGTTGGCAGGGCTCACAGCTGGGACTGGAGCCAATCCACTAGGACCAGGCTCTTCCTCTGCTTCGGACTCCAGGTTGGCAGATTTCCCCACTGGCACAAGTGTAGATAAACTTGTGCCAGGATCCATAGGGCCATCCTATGTCATGTCCTCCTCTTGATTCCTTACCCACCTTAGACTCAAGGGGCATGAAAAATTGGGAAGCTGCCTAAGCAGCCAATCAACACACCTGGAACAGCAACATACCCAGGAGAACTGTATATATATATGTATATATATGTGTGTGTGTATATATATATATATATATATAGAGAGAGAGAGAGAGAGAGAGAGAGAAATCTGGTCCTAGTACAGTTGCCCCTCCACATTTGCGGCTTTCATTTTTGTGGTTCCACCTATTCATGGTTTGCTCAACAAGCGTCCCATTTAAATCAGCTTCTCTCCCTTGCACACAAGGGAGGGAAGCTGATTTAAATGGAGCGCTCCCCAAGAAAACCACATGCTTCTCGAGCCTTGTTGTTGCTTTGGGAGGGCGAGGGGGCTGAAAAGCCTCTCCGCCGCCTGCCCACCCACCCCCACCTTTCCTGAAGCAGAGATGGGGCTTTCCAAGCCCGATTGCTGCTTTGTGAGGGAGGGGGTGTAGCTGAAAAGCCTCCCCATCACCCACACAACACCCCCCACCCTTCAAGACTTCAAAAGCCCCGTCTTGGTGCTGGAAGAACGGCCTACGGGAAAAGGGTATGAGAACCCAGAGGTTGTAGCACTAGCTACTGGGACAAAGGAGAGAAAAAGGGAGTGGGCAACCCAGAGGTGGACTGGCAGGAAGAAAAGCAGGAAGGGGTTCAGGTCCCCACAGAATGTCAAGACTTGCAAGAAATCTCCACAGAGGCGGAGTGTGACATTTTACCTCCAGGTAGGCCAACAGACTGTGTTGTAGAAATTGCCCTAGGATCCAAATTGCCTAAACCCAAACAATATGCTATGACTCCAAAAGAGATGAAGGAACTGAGGGAGTTTGTACACAAAAATTTGGAATGTGGCTTCATTGAACCCACTATATCCCCGATGGGGGCTCTGGTGCTTTTCAAATAAAAGAAGGACGGGGGTCTGAGATTGGTAATGGATTATAGAGGGTTAATGCTATAAGCATGATCAACAAGAACCCCATTCCTCTGATCTGGGACTTACTGGGGCAGTTGGCTACCAGCAAGATTTTTACTAAGCTGGACTTATGGGATATATACTCTTGTGTGAGAATCTGAAAGGGAGATGAGTTCAAACCTCTTCTTCCACGTCGCATTCCTTAATTCTGTTTCTGATTTTCTCTCTATCCTTCAAAATTTGTAACCAATGGTCCTCAGTTCCCTCATCAAAATCATGGGGAGTTCCAAGCGTCATTTCATTCCCAAAGAGTATTTCGTAGGGGCTATATCCAAATTTCCCAATAGGGCTACTCCACATTGCCATTAAAACAAGGCGTACTTTCTCTGCCCAGTCCTTCCCTTTGGCTTTAACTAATTTTCTCAACATATTTTTTTATTGTTTGATTAGCTCTTTCCACTCTCCCTGAGGATTGGGGCTGATAGGAAATGTGGATTTTCCTCTTTATTCCTAAGGCTTTTTACATATTTTCCATTTCTTTGCTAATAAAAGCAGCTCCTCAATCAGAACTAATAATACTTGGAACTCCCAGTCTTACAAATAATTCTGTAAACAGTTTCCTTACTGTTGTTTTAGCATCGTTTGATCTTGTAGGATATGCTTAAATAAAATTGCTAAAATTATCAATTGCCACCAATAAATATTGATATCCCTCTTTAGTCTTACGTAGTTTATCAATATAGTCAATATATACAGTTCCCCATGGTACCCATTCTTCTCACTCACTCTCTCTCTTCCTCCCTCCCTCCCTCCCTCTGGCTTTTTTTTGCAAACAAAGATTCAGAAAGGACTCATCCCACACTTTCTGCAAGCGTGTGGATGACTAAAAAGGGTTTCTGCGTTGTTGTTTCTCTTCAAGACTTGTTCGGCGTGAGTTCTCAAATAAGGCTGCAGTATTGTGGATAGTGTGTCTCCATGCCTCCCGATGTGAGGCCAGGGCGGACCATTGTTGGTGATCAATTTGGCCAAGCCTGAGATGTTTCAGGGAGTCCTTGTATTGCTTTTTTAGAGCGCCCCTCTTACGCTGACCCATGGCGAGTTCACCCTAGAGTACTATTTTGGGGAGGCGATGGTCCTCCATCCTAGAAACATGCCCTGCCCAGCGCAGCTGTGTTCTCAATATCATGGCCTCAATGCTGGTGATCCATGCTTGCTCAAGGACAGCAACATTCGTCACATAGTCAGTCCAGTGTATATTTAGGATTGTGCGTATACAGCGCTGATGAAAGCGTTTGAGGAGTCGTAAGTGGTGGCGATAGGTGACCCATGTTTCAGACCCATAAAGGAGAATAGACAGTACAATGGCTCTATACACACTGATTTTTGTGCTTTGCCTCAGGTGTTTATTACTCCAAACTCTTTTGTAAAGTCTTCCAAATGTGCTATATGCTTTTGCTAGTCTGTGATTTATCTGTTTGTCAATCTTGGCATTTGAGGAGATGATGCTTCCCAGGTAGGTGAACTGCTGAAAGGACTTAAGCATAGATTTGCCTACGGCAATGTGGGGATGATGGTGTTCATCATGTGGTGCAGGCTGGTAAAGAACTTCCGTTTTCTTAAGGTTGACTCCCAGACTTTGTCTAAGGGATTAGACAAGCGGAGGAGGTGGCAAAAGACCATATTTGTCCAAGCTTACTGGGTGAGGAAAGTAAATCCCATCTCAGAAAAAGCCTGGGAAGGTCGACGCCAGAATTCCACCCAAGGAGATCTAGCGCAGTACGGTGAAAGCAACGCCACAAATTTTAAGAAATATACAGGATAAGACATAAGCTGAAGTAAGCAAGAATTTCTTTTTTCTAACCATAAAAAACACCTTTTGTTAATTCTGTTGTACCGGACAAACGGCTACATTCTGAGGCTCAGACGAGCGAGGGTAACTCGATCTGGTGACGTGAAGCTTTGGAGACTCAGCTGAAACTGCTGGGGAGAGTAGAGTCAAGTGAAGGAGGAGAAAAGAGAAGAGAGAGACTGTGAAATGAAAAGTTGATAAAATTGAGATAATAAGGTCAGGTTTTGTATTAAAGAGAATCATAGGTGTAAAAAAGAGGAGAAAACAGAGCGGAAGTTGTGAAAGAGGAACTGAAGGAAAGATGGAGTAAAGGAGGAGTGAAGTAAAGAGCGGAGTAAGTTGAAATCTGAATGGGATTGTAAAGGCGAAAGCAGAAGGGAGAGAAAGAAACAGCTAACGACAGGAGAAAAGGAAAATACGGAGACTAGTTTGAAGCAAGAATCAGCCCTAGAAGTTGGAAAGGGAAAGGGAAAGCTAAATAACAAGAGGATAAGATATAACTTTAAGAAACGAAGCTCTGGAGGCAAATAAAACAGACTGTGATGGATTACAACAGAACCACAAAGCAAAGCGCTGAGAAGGGAAAATTACAGAAAGGGATGTGGCAACTAAACCCCAGCTGAATAAAGAAGAAGAGGCTAGACTGAAATTCGAAAAGTGGAAAAGGGAGTGAAGTTGAATATAAAAAATTAAATAGAGAGAAATTAAAGTCAAGGAAAAAAAAGAAGTGAATATAAACACGGAAGAAGTTGTTGAAAGAACCAACTGGAGAAAGAACAAACCGAAGCGGGGGGGGGGAATTAAAATTAGGACTGAATCTCTCTGGCTTTTCTTCACGAATGAAGATTCAGGTAGGACTCATCCCGCATTTTCTGCAAGCGCGCTGATGACTAAAAAGGCCAATCCGAGATAGACAAGTCCGGTTGCAGAAAGCACAGCAGAAGGTTTCCTTGGGTGATGTTTCTGGGTTGTGATTCTTTCTGTGTTGTCTTTTTCTTCAAGACTTCTTTGGCATGAGTTCTCAAATAAGGCTGTAGCACTGTGGATAGTGTGTCTCCATGCCTCCCAATGTGAAGCCAGGGCGGACCATTGTTGGTGATCAATTTGACTGAGTATGAGATGTTGTTTCAGGTAGTCCTTGTATCGCTTTTTTGGAGCACCCCTCCCATGCTGACCTGTGTCGAGTTCATCGTAGAATACTATTTGGGAAGGCAATGGTCCTCCATCCCAGAAATGTGCCCTGCCCAGTGCAGCTGTGTTCTCAATACCAGCTTCAATGCTGGTGATCCTTGCTTGCTCAAGGACAGTAACACTCGTCACATAATCAGTAGGTAAAAAGGTGATAAGGAAGTAAGTAGTAAGTAGTAAGATAACGTGGAAGACATTTAAAGTAAGAGGAGAGTAGTAAGGAGGGAGAGTTGTGTGGTGAAGATAGTAGAAGGTACAAAGCATAAAATAGTTATAAGGGAGTAGAGGAGAAGAGAAAGGTTTTTTTAGTTTCTTTTTTTCCCTTTCAACTGTACTTTACTTATAGTTGAATTAATTATAGAATATTATTGGAAATTTATGAGGCAAACATATGTAACTTTGTGTATTGCTTATATATAAATTGAAACTTTAAAAAGCTATATAAGTAGATATATAATTGAACTGAGAGTATTAATTGTGTTAGTGGAGTATATAGAAATTATATAGAATTTGGGGAGCTACATATCCTAAAACTGTGAAATCACAAAACATTTGGATATGATATGTATATCATTGATCTGAATTGTATATGGGTTTTGACTTAAGTTCATTAAGTATTATCCTGAATTAATTGTGTGCATATTGCTATTCAGATTAATTGTTTATAATATTTTGAATTAATAGGATACAATCAAGGGGAATCAATTGTTAAATCATATACAGAGTGTATATAAATGGAAATGAATTGAGTATAAGAAATAGTATATAGACAATTTTAAGAATAAATATAAATTATACAAAAACAGGGGAGAATGGGTGGAGGATCAATTGGCAGAAATTTGACAGTAGGAATTGATTAATTGATTAATTGAAATTTAAGGAATTAATTGAAATTTGAGGAACATCGATTAATTGATAAATAAATTAATGGTATATTATAAAGCTTATGAACTTGGTAATTTGCATAACTAAGGATAGAGTACTATAATCAAGGAAGTTGATGCATACGTATATATATATTTGGATAACAATTACGGTAAATTAACTAAGGAAGGTTATTATGTAATTCAATTGTATTGTAAAGCTGATATTAATTTGGATATAATTTGAATAGAATAGAATTAAAAATAGATAAATATTTAGATTTTTATGAAGTGGGGAACCCTTTAAGGATATCGAATATAGCAGTAATCTTGAGAGGATATAAATCGTGAACCACAACTTAAGGAAAGAATTGAGGGAGATGCCGATTTCAAGGAAAATGATGACTCAGACGAGGTCACAAGCTCAAGAGGTTAGGAGATCATCAATTGAGTTGTCAGCAAAGATTGGAGATACAAATATGCTATTATTACAAGAATTCAAAAAATTAAGCTTGGAATTGAAAACTGAAATGAAGGAATTGAAGGGGGAAATAAAAGATTTGCAAAAACAACTAGAAAAATTTGGGTCACAACTAGAGATGGCAATGAAAGATATAAATAAAATCAGTAAAGATTTAGAAGATTTACAAACAAAAACTGATATGTTAGAAAAAAGAGCTCAATCTCTAGAGAATAAAATGGAGCAAGAAGAAACTCAGAAATTGGCACAGGAGAGTTATAAAAGAGGAAAATGTATTAAAATTAGAGGATTAACAGAAGAGAAAGATGAAGATATAGAAATGAGGGTGATTCCAGCATTAGCAGTATATATAGGATGGGATCAGGAGCAGTTTGACCTGGAGGTAGATAAACTATTCAAGATAAATTCTTGGATAGCAAAAAAATAAATAAATTACCCAGAGATACAGTAGTATATTTTGTAAGGGAAAGAGTTAACGATATGATAATTCAACAAAGTATTAAGATGAATTTGAATATAGAAGCTCAAGAATTAAAAATCTATAAAGATATACCCACCCAAATTTTGAAAAAAAGGAAGGAATATAACTTTTTAATGTGAGTCCTTAGAGAAAAACAAATAGGGTATAAATGGAACAAAATAGAAGGAGTTTTGGTAACATATCAGATGAGGACATATATGATAAACACTATATCTAAAGCAAAACATTTGCTGGATAAACTACAAAAAGAACAACATGAGAAAATGATTTGAACCTAAATAGGTCTGAAAGCACATGGAACAAATTATGAGCCACAGCTCCTCATAACAGTGTATCTGCAAATGCAAGGGGAACTAGGTTAAAAATTACATAAATGATATTGCATACCAGGAAAACTCAAGAATGAATTACAATATGTCACAATTGTGCTGGGGAGGTTGTATGTCTAAAAGGATATGTATGTAGCTTAGTTGTCTTAAAGTTAAACAAGTTGATACAATATTTTACACTTTTTGTGAGACACTAAACCAAGAAGTGTGCTTTAAAGGGGACTTATTGTTTCTTTCAATAGTTGTCGGCAGCAACAAGACCATCACAAAATAAAGATTTAGTTTCTCATCTCCCAACGGCTGCAGGCATGGAAATTCCACAGGACCAGAACCACTACAGCAGCTTTTCAGGGTTGGTTACAAACCGCGTGGAAACCCACAAGATCACAAGAAAGTGACTTACAATCTGAAAAGTAGTACAAGCTGCGTGCTGATTTGGTTGCTCAAGCTTGCAAAATTTAAGCCCACCAAAAACGTAAATAATGGGTTCATGAGGTATATAAGAAAATAAAGCAGAAAGTTCTGTGTCTTGTTGTTGAATGTGTGTGTGTCACAGACAGCTTAGTTCCAGGCAGAATGCCAACACCACTGTCTAAAAGAGATGCTAGCATAAAGAAGGCCTTGACTGATAACCAACACAAAACAGGTGCCAGATGAAAGGGAACAACTGATGCAGTTGGATGGATAAATGGATTGTGGATAAATGGCTGATTTACATGGTTTAAGATGATAATCTTCCTCTATGGGTAAACTAGTAAGAAGTCTGCTAAAGAGACGCAGATGGTATAAATATCCAGTCCTTATGAATATGTAACATCTTACCTTCCATTCTTGTCAGAAAAACTCCTGGAAAGAGTGGTCCTGATGCAAAAGTGAGAAAAAGAAACAGTGAAAGAAGAAAGGGTTTTGCTCACTCCACATGATGCGAGATGCTCACAATGCCTTACCTAAGGAAGAGATGCATAGTCTGAATACTGTATGATGTGACAGAAAGTGATCACATTCCTGTCACAAAAACTCCCAGAAAGAGTGGCCTTAGCAAAAAGAGAGAAAAAGAGACAGTGACGCAGTGCAGAATGACCTCCAGCACCCTAAAGAAGAGAACGAGAGATCCAGTGATGAGAGAAACTGCTGATGCCAGAGACCCTAATTCTATCAGGGCTAATGGCCATGGAAATGAAGAGGCAAGGAGAAACCACTGAGAAGATGAAAGTGGCTATGAGAATACCTCCAATTCTGTCCAGAAATGTCCAGTGTGGGAGAAATAATGTGTACAGAAGAGGCCAAGAAGATTCCTCTACCCAAAGGAGAAGAGCCCCCCCCAAAAAGAGGAAACCAACACCTGTAATGATAGAAAAGCTGCTGCATAAAAAGCCTGAATATCATCCAAAGGAAAGGAGAAGGAGTTCCCACCAGGAGAAGAATGTGTATGGTTGCTGGAGGAAGAAAATACGCTGTAGTGCAGTGTTATCAAAATGAATTGTGTTTAGGAGTCGGTGCCTAGAGCATGCACAGATTGCTGTGCTAACAGCTTGGAAGGAAACTTCCTGACTTGGAGATGCTGGCAGGAGTCAGGTAACACTGAAGAAGGTCTTCTTGAAAGTGAAAGAACCACGCCTGAACAAAAATCATAAAGATAATGACACATTGGCAGCAATATGGTACCCCTTTATTCTCTCTCTGGCTTTTCTTCGCAAACGAAGATTCACGAAGGACTCATCCGGCATTTTCTGCAAGCGCGCTGATGACTGAAAAGGCCAATCTGAGATAGACAAGTGCGGTTGCAGAAAGCACAGCAGAAGGTTTCCTTGGGTGATGTTTCTGGGTTGTGATTCTTTCTGCGTTGTCGTTTCTCTTCAAGACTTGTTCGGCGTGAGTTCTCAAATAAGGCTGCAGCATTGTGGATAGTGTGTCTCCATGTCTCCCGATGTGAGGCCAGGGCGGACCATTGTTGGTGATCAATTTGGCCGAGTCTGAGATGCTGTTTCAGGGAGTCCTTGTATGGCTTTTTTGGAGGGCCCCTCTTACGCTGACCCGTGGCGAGTTCACCGTAGAGTAGTATTTTTGGGAGGCGATGGTCCTCCATCCTAGAAACGTGCCCTGCCCAGCACAGCCATGTTCTCAGTATCATGGCCTCAATACTGGTGATCCCTGCTTGCTCAAGGACAGCAACATTCGTCACATAGTCAGTCCAGTGTATATTTAGGATTGTGTGTAAACAGTGCTGATGGAAGCGTTCGAGGAGTCGTAAGTGGTGGCGATAGGTGACCCATGTCCCTTTATTATGTCTGCAAATAAAGAAAGACACTTTACAAACTCGCTCTCCATTTTGTTAACTTCTGAAAATCTACTTTCTAACTGAGAAAAAAGGACAAGAAAATGAGTAATAGATAACCCCAGTCTCTTCTGTCATATAATTTGTTTAAAAGAAAAAAAATCTATGAGTATGAAGTTGAATCTTTTCTTGAAATTGATGCAACATCTCATTTGCTTATTTTATTCTGTTTGATCGTTATGTTTTTTTGTTATGAACTTGTTGCGCTACAGCCTGCTGGAGTCTGTCTATGCTCAGGAGTCCAGCCAGCAGTCAGGTTAGCAGAGTAGCAAAAGCTTAGTCTAGATGCTTCCAGCATGTTCAGTGTTCTATGAGTAGATGGGCACATTTAGTGTCTAAGAACTAACAGTCTGTATTGTTTACATCCTAAAGTACAAACAAAATCATTGCTATAATAGCTAAGCTTACAGTTAGCAGTCAGTCAAAGAAGTAAGTTGAAGGAGTGAAGTGGGCTGCCTTACACCATGACTTATACAGGGGTTCCTAGCTGTTCTAGCAACTTCTAGCAACTCCCCTTCATACCATTGGTGCTGGTGACATCATTTGACATCATTCCTACATGCTATCTCCATTCTCTTAGTCATACTGAGATAAGTGGGCAAAAAACATCAGCTGTCTACTCTACTGCATAGCAGTGTAACCTTCACCACTGAACTGGCTTCTCCCCATATGAATTCTTTGATGACAAATCAGGCCTGTCTTAAAACTGAACCTCTTTCTACATTCCAAGCACTGAAATGGTTTCTTTTGTCTGAGTTGCTTGATGACTAATGAAGTTTGGGTTACAACTGAAACCCTTTCCAAACTCTAAGCATTTCAATGGTTTCTTTCCTGTCTGACTCCTCTGATGAGATGTAAGGCCTGTCTTCTGACTGAACCTCTTTCCACATTCCAAGCATTTAAATGACACAGCAGCACACTGGTACCTCTGAGCATATCAAGAGAACCAGGCAGCAAAAGTTCTTCTAGCAGAGTTGCAATAATCAGGCTGAAGAAATGAGCACACAGACACAAGCTTGTGTCTAAACTACTTCCCTTTATTAGAGCATGTTGGAGCAGTATTTACAATGAGTCTGAGACTCTTAGCATACAGACTATATAACACATCAGAATATACAGTACAATCCTGCACTGTACAGCCCAGACTGAATACGCATAGTCGAAAGGCAAACTCCAAGTACAAAGACAGTGAGTGAGAACATCTAGATATACAGATACAGTACGCTCATGGGTTATATAGTTGGTGTTTCTCATATACATGGGCTACACAACATTTTTTACAGATAAGGGTTCACTCCTTAGATTTCCATTCCCACGGCTGACTCTTGGACTTAATCTAGATATACCATCCAGCTGTGTTTAGCCAGCTCACTGCTGGCTCCGGCAGGCTGTAGCACATTATACCATGCCAGTTCTTTACAGCATAAATTTCCAGTGATTGCATGTCCCATCACCTTGATAGTTTCTCCCCTGTCCTTGTTCAATCTCCTGTGAAGGACACAAAAGAAGAATGCACAAGTTGTACACAAATCCTATTTCTGACTTTCTGTAGTCATCAAAACTCCAATAAAATTATACCAAACACACACAAGTTGGTGATGGTAGGAAACTCAGAGTAATTTCAAGGGCAAAAAAGGCACCAAAATCTTGTAAATATATACAAAGTAACAAAAGAAAGATAGGTTCAGGGAAAACTATATAAAGATGGACACAGAGCAACAGATTCAAATTACAGGAAAAGAGATTCCATCTAAACATTAGGAAGAACCTCCTGACAGTAAGAACTATTAAGCAGTGGAATGCACTGCCTCAGTGTGGTGGAGTCTCCTTCTTTGAGGCTGGATGACCATCTGTCGATAGTGCTTTGACTGTGTATTCCTGCATGGTAGGGGGTTGGACTGGATGGCCAACTCGATGATTCTATGAGAACTACCTGACTTTAGAAAGTTTACTTGTTTATCTATGTGAAACATTTGCCTACAGCATCTGAAGCCAGCAGGGTCCCTGCAGTGATACACAATGGATGTTAATATTTAAAACATTACATAAATAAAGTAATTTTTAAAGGCAACTGAAATTCCTCTCCAAAAATAGGTTACGTGTTTAAAAATGTGTTCACCAACTCAAGAAAGGTAAAAGCTGAATTTTGGATGAGAAAAATGAAGATGCTGTAGAAGGAAGATCAGAGATCGTAGATTAAAAAAAAAATCTAGAACAGACCTTGTTGTCTGGATAGGTCACATCCAGGTTTGAACTGAGAATCTATTTTTTAATTCTCAGAAGGGATGGAAGTGAGAACTTCTTTGAGTATTTCTTCCCTGACTGCCCCCCGCTCACAAAACCAAAAGGAAAATAAATTACCTAGAGGCCAAGGAGGACTGGCAACGGGAAAGTGGTGCCAAGTGTCTCTTTCAGAGGGAAATGGGGTGAGGGAAAGAAAGGAGAAGGAAGCTCAATGGTTGGAACTATAATTAGCTCCATTGAAACTGCCACATTTTGTTGCAGATCCCAAGTGGCTTGTCATATTTATCCCCCAAATTCAAATCTGTGATTAGTTCTCAAAACAGCTTTCAATTCAAAGCCACACAAAGAAAAACATGCGACGGTGCCTTTGTTAACACGTGGTTGGTCTCATGCTACCAGCCTCATAAGGCACCCTGTCACCTGAAGTGTAAAAGGGCCGGGGTTCCAAGTGTTTCCATAAATCAGTTGCAATATTTTAGGTAGCGTGTTTTCTCTTATTTCCAGTTACTAGTAATCAATGCAGTCTGAGTCAACCACTATAAAACAAACAGTAACTTTTATTGAAGAAAGTACAGAGATAAAATATTTATGTGAGTTGTTTCAAGCTCAGAATGGTTACATTAAAATCACATGTTTGGCAGACTTTAACTGATCTCTATCTAACTACCTTCCTCTAGACCAGGGTTTCCCAAAAGTTGGTCTTCCAGATGTTTTGGACTTCAGCTCCCAGAATTCCTGACTGTTGGCCACTAAAGGAGTGGGAGGGTCTATGGAGGAAAAACATGAAATTTTCACCAAACAGTGAACTAAAGGAGAATTGTTACAAAATGCAACACCGGTGGTCTTGCAAAGCCTCAAAATTGTTTTGGAAAAATATACATAATCTGATCTGGAAGATAATTAAAATAGATTTCAGATTCAAACCAGAATTATATTTACTAAACATGTTTGACAGGGAATTACACCATCCATTAACCTTTTCCCTCAGAGGCACTCTTGATTCTTCCTGCATGTTTGTGGCTAGAGTGGATTGAATGGCAATATACAGGCCAAGCCAGCCAGCCTTTGCCTTGGTTCCTGTCACATGGCTGTTCCACTACAGGGAGGAGGTAGGCCAAACAGTCTTCAAACCTTTGTGGACCCCCTATGAGGATATCATAGAATCGTAGAGTTGGAAGAGACCACAAGGGCCATCCAGTCCAACCCCCTGCCATGCAGGAAATCACGATCAAAGCATCCCTGACAGATGGCCACCCAGCCTCTGTTTAAAGACCACTGGGCTAGAGAATGCTGGAAAAGGAACAATGCAACCAGACCTTGAGAAGGGTGCTGGTAGGGGGATTCTGAGAGGTGTCATCCAAAAGTAACTTTCCCAGGCTCTGAATGCAGCCTAGAATCATAGGGCTGGAAGGGACCCCAACAGCCATCCCATCCGATCAGCTTCTGCCCTGCAGGAACACACAACCAAAGCCCTCACGACAGATGGTCATCCAGCCTCTCTTAAAAACCTCTGAAGAAGGAGACTCCACCACACTCCCAGGCAGTGTATTCCACTATAGAAACAGCTCTTACCATCAGGAACTTCTTCCTAATGTTTAGGTGGAATCTCTTTTCCTGGAGTTTGAACCCTTTGCTCTATGTCCTAGTCTCTGGAGCAGCAGAAAACAAGCTTGCTCCATCCTCAGTATGACATCCCTTCAAATATTTAAACATGGCTCTCATGTCACCTCTCAACCTTCTCTTCTCTAGACTAAGCATACCCAGTTCCCTAAGTTGCTCCTCATAGGGCATAATGGCTTCCAGACCTCCCACCATTTTGGTTGCCCTCCTCTGGACACATTCCAGCTTCTCAATACCCTTCCTGAATTGTGGTGCTGAGAACTGGACACAGTCTTCCAGGTGAGGTCTGACCAAAGCGGAATACAGTGGCACTATTACTTCCTTTGATCTAGACACTATACTCCTATTAATGCAGCCTAGAATCACATTGGCATTTTTTGCTGCTGCATCACACTGCTAACTCATGTTTAGTTTGTAGTCTACTTTCTTTTTTTAAGGAAATCTACACCATTATGTTAATTGTTAATTAACAAAAAATATTTTGCTAGTGCCTATAATATAGTTTTTAAACTAAATTATTGGTGGCAAATTATGTAATACAGTAGGCCCCCCGTTATCCACTGGGGATTGGTTCTGTGCGGGCATGGATTCTAAAAACTTGGATAATAGTGAACACCACTGAAAATAATGAGACTTCTGGTTTAAAATACCATAGAGTTGCCTTGGAGGGCCTCGAAAATGGCTAGGGAGGACACATTTTCTAGGAAGATTCTATGGTAGGTGTGCTGTTTTGTGTCCCGTGGATAATGAATCCGCGGATACGGGGGTCCTACTGTAATCTGAACATCCTGTATTGTGACCAGAAATAAACATTTGGGGGCCCCAAAATAAAGCATTGCAGGGCCCCCCAAAATTCCTTAAACCAACCCCGAAAACACCAGTCTATAAATGAATTTAGAAAAGAGTGGAGATGTTTAATTGAATATTGGAAAACTGAAGGAAATAGTATAAGAGCAATCTGGTTTATTGATTAAGGAAACTTAATGAATCTACAAGAAACAATGTAAATATGTATATGAATCTCTTTGTCTGGAGAATACAGGTGAAAGGTTATACACAGAAATGTATCTATAGAAAAAAGGAATTCTGTATCTATGTATTAAGGGCATAATACAATCTAAAAGAAAATGGATAGAAAGCCAATGTTAGAAATACAATCGAATTCAGACAACAGTGTAAAGGAAGTAAATGGAATTTTATTATGTGAAATAAATTTAAAAATAAAAAAAATAAAAAAAATAGAAGAGCTATGACAGCTGAATACACTGTCTAAATTTAAAGTAGCATTAAAGACCAGTCTCTTCTGGTAAGCCTATCCAGATTATTTTAAATTGTAAATTTTAAATTGTGCATTGGTTGTTTATTATTATTATTATTATTATTATTATTATATTGAATACACATAACATACAACATAAATTACAAAAACATATACAAATAATTGCAAAAACAAAAACATATACAAATAAAAAAAGACACCCAACACATACAAAACATCTAATTTAACATTGTGTTCACACAACACCTAAACAATTAAAAGACTTCCCGCATGATCTTGTTTGACTCTACTACAGTACACGTTTTGAAATTGCCCTCCTATTCAAATTGTTATGTCCTTAATATCACAATTTTTAACTTATAGATCTAGATTTTCCACTGTAATTTGTCGTTTATTCCTAAAAACAAGTAGTATTTTATTAAATAATAAATAACCTTATCTTATAACCATCCATCTTCCATTATATATTCCCTTCAGTACAACTCCTTAACTTCAAGTATCACAGTGTAACAAAAAGAAAAAAAAAAGTTTTCATTATATATACATGATATCTGTCTAACTGTAAAAGCCCAGAGTGGTTATACAGTTGTCCCTCCACATTCGCGGGGGTTAGGGGCGCAAGACCCCCGCGAATGTGAAAAAACCACGAATAAAATAAAGGTCATGCCACGCCCTCCAGGAACCCCCCCGCCCTCCCAAAAGCGGCGATGGGGCTTCTAAAGCCCTGTCGCTGCTCCTCTCCACCCCCCGCCCTCCCAGAAGCAGCGAGGGGGCTTCTAAAGCCCCATCGCTGCTCCTTTCCACCACACCCCGCCCTTCCAAAAGCGGCGATGGGGCTACAAAAGCCCCATCGCTGCTCCTCTCCACCCCCCCGCCCTCCCAGAAGCAGCGAAGGGGCTTCTAAAGCCCCATCGCTGCTCCTCTCCAACCCCCGCCCTCCCAGAAGCAGCGAAGGGGCTTCTAAAGCCCCATCGCTGCTCCTTTCCACCACCGCCCGCCCTTCCAAAAGCGGCGATGGGGCTGCAAAAGCCCCATCGCTGCTCCTCTCCACCCACCCCCCGCCCTCCCAGAAGCAGCGAGGGGGCTTCTAAAGCCCCATCGCTGCTCCTTTCCACCCCCCCCCCCGCCCTCCCAGAAGCAGCGAAGGGGCTTCTAAAGCCCCATTGCTGCTCCTTTCCACCACCCCCGCCCTCCCAGAAGCAGCGAAGGGGCTTCTAAAGCCCCATCGCTGCTCCTCTCCACCCCCCCCCCCGCCCTTCCAAAAGCGGCGATGGGGCTGCAAAAGCCCCATCGCTGCTCCTCTCCACCAACACCCTGCCCTCCCAGAAGCAGCGAGGGGGCTTCAAAAGCCCCATCGCTGCTCCTTTCCACCACCCCCGCCCTCCCAGAAGCAGCGAGGGGGCTTCAAAAGCCCCATCGCTGCTCTTCTCCACCCCCTCCGCCCCAGCTGCTTCCCCCCCTCCTTCCCCAGGCACCGAAAGGCTTCTTCAGAAGCCCTTCGGAGCCTTGGGAAGGGAGTGGGGCGCAGAGGCAGCGTGCCACCTGCTTCCCCCCTCCTTTCCAAGGCAACGAAAGGCTTCTTCAGAAGCCCTTCGGAGCCTTGGGAAGGGAGTGGGGCGCAGAGGCAGCGTGCCACCTGCTTCCCCCCCCTCCTTTCCAAGGCAACGAAAGGCTTCTTCAGAAGCCCTTCGGAGCCTTGGGAAGGGAGTGGGGCGCAGAGGCAGCGCGCCAGCTGCTCCCCTTCCCTCAGAACCAGTGCCCCAGCTGCTTCCCACCCCTCCTTCCCAAGGCACCGAAGGGCTTCCTCAGAAGCTCTTCATTGCCTTGGGAAGGGAGTGGGCGCAGAAGGAGCAGGTTAGCTGCTCCCCACCCCTCCTTCCGAAGGCAACGAGGGGCTAAGCCCTTTCCTGCCTTGGGAAGGGAGGGTGTGTTGAGGAGGGGGGGGGAAGTAGACTTCCGCGAATAATCAAAACTGCGAATGTGAAAGTTGCGAATGTGGAGGGGCAACTGTATTTCCTTTTTGTTTACAATACTTTATAAATGGTTCCCATATCTATATATTCTTCTGTTGTTTTTTCCTCATCCAATATGTCAGCTTATCCAATTTAGCTAATTCCATTACTTTCTCTAACCATTCTGTTTTTAACGGGACTTCTTCATTTCTCCAATTTTTTTGCTAAAACCAGTCTTGCTGCCGTGACCAAATAAAATATTAGGGATCTATGTTCCCTCTCTTTTGAGTTTTCTATATTAATAATGTTTAATAGATATATTTTGGGTCTTAAATCTAGATTAACTCCTATAATTTTCTCTATTTCTTTATTAATTTTTCCCCAATATCTTCTTACTTTATTGCAATCCTACCACATGTGGTATAGGGAGCCTGGACAGACCTTACATCTTCAGCAGAGTGGAGAGATGCCCTTCTTCATTTTTGCTAATTTAAGCGGCGTCATATACCACCTATACATTAATTTATAGAAATTTTCCTTCAAATTATAACAACAGGTAAAATTCAGTTCCCTTTTCCAAACAGCCTCCCATTGCTCCAATTGAATATTTTGCCCTATATCTCTGGCCCATTTCACCATACAATTCTTTACTTGTTCATCTTCCATATACCATCTCAATAACATTTTATAGAGTTTACTAATTACATTTTTATTATCTGATATCACTAATTCTTCAAATTCTGAGATTTCATCTTCGTATTGTCTTTCTTTTAAATCATCTTTTATTCTAGAATGAATCTGATAATAACTTAGCCATTGTATTTGAAATCCTTCTGTCACTAAGTCCTGCCAGTCTTTAATTTCCCATTTGTTTCCTTTTTTTTCATGATTTCTCAATAGGTTATCCAATTATAGTCCCTTAATTCATTTTCACAAAATGCTTCCTGGGGGGATAGCCAACCTGGGATCTTTGGACATATCCTAGCTTTATATTTTTCCCAAATTCGAATCAGTGATCTTCTTATTATATGGTTTTTAAAATCTTTAATAATTTTGATCTTGTTATATCCCAAATATCCGTGCCAGCCTAATTTTAAATCAAATCCCTCTAACACTAAATCTCTTTTGTTCTCCAGTACTACCCATTGTTTCACCCAAGAGAGACATGTTGCTTCAAAATAGATCCTCAGATCTGGTAAGCCCAGTCCGCCTCT
Source organism: Gambelia wislizenii (assembly GCA_030847615.1). Taxonomy (NCBI): domain Eukaryota; kingdom Metazoa; phylum Chordata; class Lepidosauria; order Squamata; family Crotaphytidae; genus Gambelia; species Gambelia wislizenii. The sequence continues at coordinate 27,767,147 of JAUMIR010000002.1, forward strand.
TTCTCTGTCATCTATTAAAAGTTTCCATTTAATTCTGGGTTTCCTCCCTGCCCATAAGAATTTATTTATATCCGTCTGCCAAATTCTGAAAATTTTATTTGTAATAATTATTGGAATTGTTTGAAAAAGGAACATTAATTTTGGTAATACGTTTATTTTAACAGTGGCTATTCTACCTAGTAATGATAAATTCAATCCTTGCCATCTATTCAGGTCATTTTTAATATTTTTCCAAGTCGCCTCATAGTTATTCTGGAATAATTGCTGATTGTTAGTTGTCAAATTAATTCCTAAATATCTTACTTTTTTTACTATCTCACATTCTGATATCTTTTCTAATTCTTCTTTTTCCTCCTTATCTAAATTCTTAGTTAAAATTTTTGTTTTTTCTTTGTTAACTATAAATCCTGCTACATTCTCAAATTCTTCTATTTTTCTCATTAATTTATCTGCTCCCTTTATGGGATTCTCTAAGATAATTACCAAATCATCAGCAAATGGTTTCACTTTGTATTCTTCTTTCTTAACCCTGATACCCTTAATTCCTTTATCTTTCCTTATTTCATTAATTAAAATTTCTAATATCAGAATGAATAATAAAGGAGACAATGGGCATCCCTGTCTAGTGCCTTTTTCAATCCTTAGTTCATTAGTTAGTTTCCCATTTATTATTAGTCTAGCTTTTTGTTCCCAATAAATCATTTGGATCCATTTGCAAAAATGTTGGCCAAATTCCATTTCTTCTAACACTTTTATCATAAAGGACCAATTTAAATTGTCAAACGCTTTTTCTGTATCCAGAAAGAATAGGGCTCCTTTAGTTTCATTGTGATAATGCAAGTACTCTAATATATTGATTACTGATCTGATATTGTCCTTTATTTGCCTTTTGGGAAGAAATCCATTTTGGTCACTTTGTATAGAATCTTGTAAGAATTTTTTTGAGTCTATTTGCCAATAAAGCTGTGAAAATTGTATAATCCTCATTTAACAATGAAATGGGATGATAATGTTTTAATTGTAATTGATCCTTTCCTTCTTTTGGGATTAGTACTATATTTGCCTCTTTCCAACTGCTAGGAATTTCATTCTTTTTAAATATATCTTGTAGTACCATCGAAAAAGGTGTAATTAGTTCTGCTTGGAAATTTTTATAGTATTCTGCTGGCAGACCATCTGGTCCTGGTGTCTTCTTGGATTTCATATTCCTTATGGTAGCTATAATTTCATCTATTGTTATATCTTTATTCAGTTCTATTTTTTGAGTATCTGTTACTTTAGTAATATTACATTTTTTGATATATTCGTCCATCTTTACTAGGGGTACTTCTTTTTTTGATATATTGTCTTAAAGTAATTGTGGAATCCTCTCCATTGACGCTCCCTTGTCGTGGGAGAGAGGCTTGCGTACCCTAATGATGTTTTGAGCTATGCTGGCGCTGGCATAATAGCCACTGGTAGGGTCTCCCATGCCAGACAGGTCAAAACCGAAGGGTCTGACAAAGAGCGTCAAAGGGCAGGATGGGCTCTCCAGCCTTGTGGCAACCGTCCTAGGAGAAGGAAAACTCCAATCCCAAACCCGGGCAGATGGTGCTCGTCCAACCCTGTAAGGTCAACCATCTAAGAGAAGGAAACTCTAATCAAACCTACGGCCCGAGGACCTCGCTGCCACGTCCATGCTTGCAAGGCCATGGCAGATGAATCTCTGGTTTAAAGGGTGAGGCCAGTTCTGTGCACGCTGCGCTCCACCAGAAAAATCCATTGCACAGGCTCGAAGGACAAATCCATTTCCAAAAAAGCCCTGTAGCGACTGGCGAGGGACGAAACCGGCAGGTGTAAAGATGCACTGGAAGCCACAGCCCCAACCCTGCATGCAGGCGGTTCAGGACATTGGTCGCTCGAGGCTGACCCGGGAGATGACAGTCTTGTTCGGCAGCATTCTGAACGACCAAGCAGCCTTTTTTAAGGAGAGCACTGCTTGCTCCATATGGAGAGGGGCCTAGAAAAGGTGGCCTAACGAAAGCTCATCCCCAACTACCTGGTTGGCTAGCCGCAGCCAACGGGAATCTTCTGATGCGGTCAAACCAAGGCAAAGAAACAAAGGCACACACCGGCCTCCAAAGGTGTAAATAAACTGACACTTGCATGCTGGAACATCAGAACCATGCAAGACTCTGAAGATAGTGGACGGCCTGAGCGTCGTTCTGCCCTAATAGCCCTTGAACTATCACGGCTTAATATTGACATCGCTGCTCTTAGTGAAGTTCGCTTCCATGAGGAAGACAGCCTTAAAGAACATGGCGCCGGCTACACACTTTACTGGTCTGGCAAACCCAAAACTGAAAAACATCTTTCAGGAGTAGGCTTCATGATTAAAAACTCCATTGCCTCCAAACTCGAAACCTTGCCAACAGGACACTCTGATCGCATTATTTCCTTACGCCTCCCACATGTTGTTCTCTTTAGTATATATGCCCCAACTATGCAAGCCGACCCTGTAGAGAAAGACAAATTCTACACAGACCTACGCCAACTCATACAAAAAGTCCCGGTAGAAGATAAAATTAGTAGCCTTGGTGACTTCAATGCCAGAGTAGGAAAGAACTCCGAAGCCTGGAAAGGTGTCTTAGGCAAGCATGGTGTTGGAAATTGCAATGATAACGGACGCCTCCTGCTAGAGTTCTGTGCAGAACAGCTGACTATTACAAACACAATCTTTCAGCAGAAAGATAGCTTGAAGACAACCTGGATGCATCCCCGATCCAAACATTGGCACCTCATTGACTATGTTCTAGTCCGTCAGAGAGACATTCGTGATGTCCGTCATACCCGAGTGATGCCCAGTGCAGAATGCCAAACAGATCATCGCCTCGTCAGATGTAAACTAAATCTTCATCTTAAGTTCAAACCTAAGAGGGGTGGCATCTTAAAGAAGAGGCTCCAAGTCAACAATCTTCAACAAGCTACCATGAGAGACAACTTCCAGGCAAACCTACAAACGAAACTTGAAGACCATCCTACAGATCCTTCTCCTACAGTGCTTTGGCAACATATCAAAAACAGTATCCTCCAGTCTGCAGAAGAATCCCTCCGGTTCTCTCACAAGAAAAATCAAGACTGGTTTGATGAAAACAACCACGAGATACAGGAGCTGTTGGCAAGGAAGAGAGCTGCTCACCAGGCATACCTCGCCCAGCCAACCTGTCATGTAAGAAAAGCAGCTTTCCGCCTCACATGTAGCAAACTACAACAAAAACTCCGAGACATGCAGAACAAGTGGTGGATCAATTTAGCAGAAAAGACACAACGCTGTGCAGATCTGGGTGATCATAGAGGATTTTATGAAGCTCTTAAAGCAGTGTTTGGACCTACCTATCAGGTCCAAAGCTCCTTATACAGTACAGATGGTCAAACATTAATTACTGATAAAGCCTCCATCTTGAATCGTTGGGCTGAACATTTTCAAAGTCTCTTTAGCACCAACCGAGTAGTCCAAGGCTCAGCTATCCAACATATGATACAAAAACCAATGAGAAATGAATTGGACATAGCTCCCACTTTGGAAGAGACCCTTATGGCCATACAGCAGATGAAAAACGGCAAGGCAGCTGGGATTGATGGAATCCCACCTGAAGTTTGGAAACACGGAGGTCATGCACTCCACGAAAAATTCCACGAATTCCTTGTGAATTGCTGGGAAAAAGGGGAACTGCCATCAGACCTCCGAGATGCAGTCATCATCACCCTGTACGAGAAAAAAGGAGCAAAATCCGACTGCTCAAACTATCGAGGCATAACACTGCTCTCTATTGCTGGAAAAATCCTTGTAAGGATACTCCTGAACAGATTAGTTCCTGCTATTGCAGAAGAACTTCTCCCTGAAAGCCAATGTGGCTTCAGAGCCAATAGGAGTACTACAGACATGGTATTTGCCCTTAGGCAACTGCAAGAAAAATGTAGGGAGCAGAACAAGGGTCTCTATGTAACATTTGTCGCCCTCACCAAAGCCTTTGACACTGTAAGTAGAAAAGGTCTGTGGCAGATCCTGGAAAAACTAGGATGTCCCCCCAAATTCCTTAAAATGATTATCTTGCTACACGAGGGCCAGCGTGGTCAAGTCAGATATGGCGATGCTCTTTCAGAGCCCTTTCTAATAACTAATGGAGTGAAGCAAGGTTGTGTTCTTGCACCAACTTTATTTACAATCTTCTTTAGCACGATGCTCCAAAGGGCTATGGCAGAGCTTGAAGAAGACGACGGCATCTATATACGCTACCGTACTGATGGTAGCTTGTTTAACTTAAGCCGTCTGAGGGCTCACACTAAGACTCTAAGCTATCTAGTCCGTGAGCTGCTCTTCGCCGATGATGCTGCCCTTGTTGCCCACACAGAAGCAGCTCTGCAGCGCCTAACGTCCTGCTTTGCAACAGCTGCAGAGCTGTTTGGGCTAGAAGTCAACCTGAAGAAAACAGAAGTTCTTTACCAGCCTGCACCACAGGATGAACACCACCATTCCCACATTGCCGTCGGCAAATCAGTGCTCAAGTCCGTTCAGCAGTTCACCTACCTGGGAAGCATCATCTCCTCAGATGCCAAGATTGACAAAGAGATCGATCACAGATTAGCAAAGGCATATAGTGCATTTGGAAGACTTCACAAAAGAGTCTGGAGCAATAAACACCTGAGGCAAAGCACAAAAATCAGTGTGTATAGAGCCATCGTACTGTCTATCCTCCTTTATGGATCTGAAACATGGGTCACCTATCGCCACCACCTACGACTCCTCGAGCGCTTTCATCAGCGCTGTCTACGCACAATCCTAAATATACACTGGACTGACTATGTGACAAATGTTGCTGTCCTTGAACAAGCAGGGATCACCAGCATTGAGGCCATGATATTGAGAACACAGCTGCGCTGGGCAGGGCACGTTTCTAGGATGGAGGACCATCGCCTCCCAAAATACTACTCTATGGTTAACTGGCCATGGGTCAGCGTAAGAGGGGCGCTCCAAAAAAGCAATACAAAGACTCCCTGAAACAACATCTCAGGCTTGGCCAAATTGATCACCAACAGTGGTCCGCCCTGGCCTCACATCGGGAGGCATGGAGACGCAATATCCACAATGCTGCAGCCTTATTTGAGAACTCACGACGAACAAGTCTTGAAGAGAAACGACAACGCAGAAAGAATCACAACCCAAAAACATCACCCAAGGAGACCTTCTGCTGCGCTTTTTGCAACCGGACTTGTTTATCTCGGATTGGCCTTTTTAGTCATCAGCGCGCTTGCAGAAGGCGCGGGATGAGTCCTTCCTGAATCTTCGTTTGCGAAGAAAAGCCAGAGAGAGAATTGTGGAATATTTTCTGAATTTGTGTTTCATCAGTAATTTCTTTATCTCCTGTTTTAATTTTCATAATTAATCTTTTGGCTCTTTCTTTTCTCAACCTGTAGGCCAACCATCTGCCCGGTTTATTACCAAATTCAAAGTCTTTTTGTTTTAGGAAGTCTAATTTTTTCTTCATTTCCTCTGTCATAATCATGGCTAACTGTTCTTGCAATATTTTAATCTGTTTCTTAATTTTCTTGTTATGTGGATTCTTCACCAATTCCTGTTCACCTGTTTTTATTTCGTCCAATAGTATTTTCCGCTCTGCTTGTTTCCTTCTATTAATTATTACATTCCAATTTTTAAAGACCCCCCTCATTACTGCCTTCCCAGCATCCCAAACCACACTGTTATTTACTTCATTATTTAGATTCAGTTCAAAATATTCTTTTAACTTTTTCTTACTGTCTTCAATTACTTCTTTTTTTAATAACAGTGCTTCATTTATTCTCCAATTAGTCACACCCTTATTACCTTTCATTGGCATTTGAACCAGACTGTGATCTGATAGTGGTTTGGGTAAAATATCAATTTACTTAACCCTGTTTACTAAGTTTGTACTGATCCAAATCATGTCAATCCTTGAGAATGAACAATGTACATCTGAATAGTAAGTGTAATTTTTAGCTTCTCCTTCTTTGAATCTCCAGATATCTGTTAACTGCAACTCTTCTGTTATATAAAAAAAATCTTTGGTTAATTTCCCTTGGTATTTTTTATTAATTTTGTTTTTAATACATTTCTCTGTATATCTGTCCAGTTTTGGCTCCACCATCCCATTAAAATCACCTAGCAAACACCAATTATTGTAATTTAATTGCCCAATTTTATTTTTTAGTTCTCCAAAGAATTTGAATTTCTCCTCTATAGGAACATAGATACCTATTATTAATATTTTAATTTTGTCCAAAATTATTTCCACCATTATAAATCTTCCCTTCTCATCGGCTAGAATCAAGGTTGGTTTTAGCTGTGGGTTTACATATAGTACCATGCCTTTTTTCTTTTTTACATTTGATGATACAAAAACTTCTCCTAAGAAGTTATATTTTAACAAGTGTTCATGCGTTTTTTTTTATCTTGGTCTCCTGTAAACAAATAACGTCAATTTTATTTTTCTTGAGATAATGAAATACTAGTTTTCTTTTCTTTTCAGCATTTAGTCCCTTAACATTCCAAGTCAAAAATTTTGTTGCAACCATCAGTTTTTTACAAATTCTTAACTTAAGAGCATAGCAGTAATGGTAATGGTATTTATTAATAACCTCAAATGTTTTAACTATTTTAGACTATTTTTACTATATCAAGTTTTATTGTATCTATTACAAATCTCTAAATTACTTTATTTCTGATTTTTTCCTTCCACGTTATCACACTTGGACCAACTCAGCTGGGTTTTTATTCCAATTCTTGTAAGTCCAGCAAACTATCTTCAGGATTCTTCTCCTCCTCAATTCCTCTATCTTCTGCCGTTTTCCCCTTTTCCTTAGAGGTCTTTTCTTCTTGGTGAGTATCATCTTTTCTTTCATTTTCACTGTTATTTTGATCATTTTGTCTTTTTTGTTGACGCCCAAAGTCTCTTTTATTCTTTCTTACAAAGTCTTGTGCCTTTTCAATTGTATCAATTTTGTATTTTTCCTTTTTGTATGTAAATAATACCCCTTCTAGTTTATCCCAACTGAACGGGATTTTTTCCTTCTTCAATATTTCCACCAGAAATTGGTAATCTTTGTGTTTCCTTAATATTCTCATTGGAATCTCCTTCAGTAAGATAAGCAATTTTCCTTCATGACAGATACCTTTATTGAAGTGCACTTCCATGATGAAATCTCTCACCACTTTCCTTGTACATTGGATTATAATGTCTCTTGGGAGATTTCTTTTCACAGCAAAAGCTGATTTCAACCTATACACCCGATCCAATTCATTACTAACCTGTTCTTCGCTCCACCCTAAGTTTTGTAGTAACAGTTCAATTATCCTCCTTTTGGTATCTTCATTAGGTTGTTCTTTAAGTCCTCTAAGTCTGATCCATGCTTCCTTTTCCCTTGCTTCTGCAAGGGCTAATTGGTCACGCACTGTTTCCAGTTCTATACGCAGCTCCTTGTTGTCCTTCTTTAATAATTGAATATCTTCTTTATTTTCTTTCACTTCATTTTTAGTTTGGACCAGTATAGTGTGGAGAGCATTAAATTTTGTGTTGATGTCTTCTAACTGGACCGTCATATCTTTTCTAAAGTCCCGGATCTCCTCCATAAATTTCATCATGTACTGTGGGGTGCCTTCTTCTGTCGAGCCTCTCCGTCCTTGCAAGTTGTAAGGATCCAATGTTCTGGTTCTGCTTCGTACTCCAGACGCCATATTTCAATTCTCACCACCAAAAAAGTTACAAAAGCTCTTCTCCTTCCCTCCTCTTCCTTTTCCTTTTCCCCTCCCCTCCTCTCCTCCTTTTCTCCTCTTCCCTCACCTTTCTCTACTTCCTTCTCCCTTCTCTCTCTATTCTCCTCCTCCTCTCTCCTTCCCCCTCTCTCCTCCCTCTCTTTCCTTTTTCCTTTTTCAATATCTTCCAACCCCTTTTCCAACTCTTACTCCCTTTTCCTTCCCTTACTTCACTCTACCTTCTTTTTCCTTTTCCTTTTCCTTCTCTCCTCCTTTTCTTTCTCTTCTCTTCCCCTTCTCTTCTTTATTTTCAGTTACTTTCTATTCTACCTACTCCCTCTTTCTATTCCACTTACTATAACTTTCTACCTATTACCTTAATCCTTTATAATTCGCTATTCACTTCTTAATATTTCTACTCTTTTCCTTATTCTTGACCTTTTTCAAATGTGAGGAGTCTAGTATCCAATTATAACTATTTTGGGAGGAATGGAGGGGGGAGAAAGAAGGGAGAAAATCAAAATTTATAAAAATATAAAAATTTAAAAATATAGAGGAGACACATGATGTTCGGACCCTCAATGGGAAAAAAAAGAAAGAATAGGTACCCTTGAAAAGAAAAGAATAGGTACCCTTGAGGGTCCTCACCATGGGAAAAGGAAAAAAATCAAAAAAATCACAAGAAATGAGTATAAAAAAATATAGGAAAAAAGGCAGAATCAAATAGCTGCTGGACTAATAATTATTAAATCAAGAGTTCATATGTAGTCTTTAGACAAAAAGAAAAAAAAGACAAAAAAAAGAACAAAAAACAAGAGCAAAAATAAAGAGAAGAAAAAAAAAAGGGACACACACACACCAAGATCAGGCTCTCAAAATATTTATGTTTTCATGCTTGGTGTCTTGGCAGCTTTCCAGACATGCGCTAAAGACTTTTAGCTTTGGCTTTTTCAAGGTCACTATACCAGGCTTGCTATTATGATAATGACTCAGCAAGATATAAGTTAAATACCAACAAAATTATACCAACAATAATCAGTTCTTATTTAAATCAAAAAGAAAAAAGAAGAACAAATATGAAAAATAAAGGACTGCTCACATAAAATAAGAAAAAAAATCCTGACAAATATAAAGACAAAGGTATAGAAACAAAATGCAAGTATAAGTATAAAAAATACCAAAAAATACCAAGAATACACAGACACACCAAAAAAGTAAAAATACGAAGAAAAATGAAGAAAAAAATGAAAAAGGAAAAGCAAAAGCAAAAAAGAACACAACACAATACAGCAATAAAGAAAAAAGATATATATATGTGTGTGTGTGTGTGTGTAGTAATTATATTAGTTGCAAGCTGAGAAAATAAAAGGGCAAAACCAGCAAGACAAATAAACAGATGATTTGCAGTTAATTTGCTTAGAGAGCCTGAGGCAATTACCCGATGGAACAAAAAGAAAGAACAAAAGAACAAAAAAGGAAAGAAAAAGAGCTCTTCCTGAGCAAGCCTTTCCCGTTCTCCACCTGGGTTGGTAAATCAATAATAAACAGATAACTCAGAATCAGGCCAATATCCCATAAAAATAATGCTCTAAAGACAGAGGAGTATTATAGTCTCCCAAGATCAAGCTCCACGGACCTTTTCTTGTCAGGTTTCTTTGCTTTACACCATAGCGTCTGGCGGCTTCTTCAGCGAGTGGTGAGTTTGCCTCTTGCCCCACTCTTCTCCCGCTGTGGCTAAGAACCACCATTTAGCATTCATCGTGCCCGCTTCCCCACAATCACCTCTCTCACTCTAGTGGGTTTTTACTTCTGAAGCTCTATTTTTAGTGGCCTTTTGGACCCCCTCGCCTGGGGGACCTTTCGTCAGGGATTTTAGGAGCCTTTTAGCCCCGATAGCTCTACCCTCAGCCGCTATGGAGGTTTCGGGGCCGGAGCCCCTCTGGATCGATCTTCGCCTCGCTCTGTCCCAGACCGGAAGTCCGTGCATTGGCTGTTTTAAAATGTCTTGGTTTTACTTGTTCTTTTAAACTGATATATGTTTTAACTGATACGTGTTTTTAACCAATTAGCTGGACCTGGCGTACCATATACTGTTAAAAAAACTCACCCAAGCTAGGCCTCTTTCTCCTTCTCTTCTGCTTTGTCTCTGTCTCTCTTGAGGCCTACTGAGGCCTCCCCATATCATCTTCTCCTCAGTCGTCGCCATCATGGCAGCCAGAACTGCTTCTTCATCAGCCAGCACCACCACCACCTCGGGGGCTGCTGCTCCCACTTCAACAAGCTCAAATGTGGCCGGTTCTGGGAGCAGTGGGGCTGGTGGAGGAGGTGGCGGTACCTTGGGCCTGATGATCTCACTGATGGGCACCATGAACAGGAGAAAGAAGCCCTTCTTAGGCATGCCTACCCCACTGGGCTACATGTCAGGCCTGGGCCACAAGTGAGCCAAGCGAGGCAGGCCACTGGATTTTTGCAGTGGACAGCTCTAAGGTGAGTGGCAGAAGAGTGACCCCAACTTGGAGACCCCTGCCCGGTAATCAGTTAGGCTTCAGGTCCTGTCTGGATTTCCTTTTCCGGGGACCCCCTTCCTCTCTCTTTGAACCTTCTCAGGAGGAAACCTAATGCTCCTGCCTTACTAGCATTTCCCCTTTCCCTCTTTTCTACAATAGCTCCCAGTGTGCTGATTGGTTGGCCAATGGAGAGCTTTGATTGGTTGGGAAGTTTCCTAAGCAGCCAATCAGCACACTTGGAACAGCCAGGATACCAAGCTGCAGAAGCAATCCTTCTCTTGATCTTTCCTCCCTTACACACATTTGGTCTCAAAGTCTAAGATGGATGTAACTGTTGGAGTTCAGCAACCCAAAGAGCCCCCATTATCTTTGGACTACCCGAGAGAAAGGGTCTGGAAGAATAGAGCCCCCTTCATCCTTACCTATGGAAGCAGAGACTCTGGCCCTGTCTGGCCTGATCCACTTGGTCTTAGAAGGACACTTCTCTACCTCAGTTGTCTCTTCCACAAAGAAGTCCTACACCGGAAGAAGCGGCAAGGATCACAAAACAGAGAAAGAAAGTCAGGATGACCCATCAGCACTCTGAATGGCGTCCAGAAAAAAATGTGGTTATGCAGATATTCTTGAAAATAAATATTCCCAGCCTGTTCAAATTACCAAAATGAAATGATGGATGGATGACTTGCAGAGATTTGTTAGTGTGACAAAACAATCAATATAAAATGAAAACAATGGAAGAATTAGAATCTGAAGGATACAATTGTCAATGATATCTATATCAACAACTTATTGAGTGGTTTTAAAAGGGTAAGAAATGAGAGGGAGTTGAATTAACAAAATCAGAGTCTGAAGTTCAATTGTGCTCAGAGGATGATTAGTTACTAAGATGTATAAAATGTTGCTAAAAATTAAAATGGAGGAAGAACAAGTAAAAAGAACATATGATCAAATGGGACAAAATATTGGTCATGAGCTAAAGCTAGAGCAATGGGAGAAAATGTAAAATAAAGGGGTTGAAATTTACTTTAGAGTTATGATCTTAAAGGACATTTTTATAATTTTTATAAAGGACATTTTAGATGCATATTGATGCATCTAATAATCCTGAGAGATTGTCAAAAAGGTATAAGGTGGGGAGGTCTAACAAAAAGGTATAAGGTGGGGAGGTCTAACAACAAGTATTGGAAATGTTTAGAACTTTTAATCATATGTGGTCTTGTGAAAGAGAAAAAAATACTGGATTCAGATTCATAAATTGTGGGAAGATATAATGCAAGTTAAAATTCAATTGAAACCAGAACTTTTTTTTCCTTGGGGATGTTGGATAAACATCTGGAAAAGAAATATGGAAGAGTTCTACAATATATGGTGACTGCAACCAGACTTTTTTAAAAATGGAAGGATACTGTGATAACCAACACAAGAAGAGTGGCTGATGAAGTTACACGACCTCACCAAAATGGATAAGTTGACAACATTGATCAAAGATGACTCCACGGCAAATTTTAAGAAAGACCAGCATTTAGTGATAATTTATAGGCCACAATTATGGGGGAAATTATTTATTTTCGTGTTTGAAGATTAGTATAATTTCACTCATAGCAGAAGAACATAGAAGATACCATGAACGAGAAAGTTAGACTTAAGATTAACTATAACCAACAACTTGGTGGTAGGAAATAAATTGGGTGTAGTTTCAGGCGATATGTAATTGTGTATTTTGCACAATCCTAAATATACACTGGACTGACTATGTGACGAATGTTGCTGTCCCTGAGCAAGCAGGGATCGCCAGCATTGAGGCCATGATACTGAGAACACGGCTGCGCTGGGCAGGGCACATTTCTAGGATGGAGGACCATCGCCTCCCAAAAATACTACTCTACGGTGAACTCGCCACGGGTCAGCGTAAGAGGGGCGCTCCAAAAAAGCGATACAAAGACTCCCTGAAACAACATCTCAGGCTCGGCCAAATTGATCACCAACAGTGGTCCGCCCTGGCCTCACATCGGGAGGCATGGAGACGCACTATCCACAATGCTGCAGCCTTATTTGAGAACTCACGATGAAGAAGTCTTGAAGAGAAACGACAACGCAGAAAGAATCACAACCCAAAAACATCACCCAAGGAGACCTTCTGCTGTGCTTTTTGCAACTGGACTTGTTTATCTTGGATTGGCCTTTTTAGTCATCAGCGCGCTTGCAGAAAGTGTGGGATGAGTCCTTCCTGAATCTTCGTTTGCGAAGAAAAGCCAGAGAGAGAGATGTTTGTAATGTTTGCTTTGTTTAATGTGCTTGTTCTTGTTTTTTCTTTTGTGTATTGGTAAAAACAAACCAGAATGAAACCTTCCCACCTGCTCCTCTTTCTGCTTCTTTTCCTCTGCCTGACTCAGGAGGAAGCCTTCTGCCAGGGCCACCACCTGGGAACTGGTGTCTGCTCCACACTCTTTCATCCAGGCTGAAATTTCTGGAGGAAGGACAGCCAAGAAACCCTCCAAGTTCACCAGGTCCAGCAACTGGGTCTTTGTGTGCCTTTCTGGCTTCAGCCACTGGTGGCAGAGATTATCGAGTTGGCTGCAAATCTTTCTTGGCCCTTCAGCCACTTCATAGCAGCCTGCATTTCACTGCCTGAAATGTCGGTACTGCACATCTGAAGTGAGCATATCTTTCCTCAGGATATGCTGTGTTATTCCTTCCTGGAATGCTCTGCTGCTCTCCGCTTGGACATCAGTAAGGCATTTTCCTAATTCAGGTCCAGTGGAATCCTGCTTTTCCTTCCTTGACTGGCAAATATTCCAAACAGACAAGCTTTTTTTTTTTCTTTTTGCCAGATTCTCCTGCAAGGCAAAAGACTGGTAAAATCAATGGGGAATAACAGCCTTAAAAATAAAAGCAAGATGTTGCGTGAGTGAGCTATTATGATCTGTCTCAAGCATTAGAGAAATGTTGTGTGACAGACAGGAAAGTGAGCAAATGGGATGAGAGCTTGAAAGGAACCAATTGTAGAACAGGAGAATGTATTTGGGGTGGGGGGTTTCCATGTATCTGAAGTGAGGCTTGACAGTTAGTGAGTGTGTTAGTTCAGTTGACGTCAGTTGAATGGAGCAGAAGGCTCAGAGTGTGTGTGTATAAGTGAGGTTTGAATTCAATAAAATAGTGTGCAGAGGTGTGAAAGTCTGAACGTGGAGGTTGCATGGACAAAGAGCGAATGAGGCTGGATTATAGGGGAAATATTAGAACAACCATAGAACAATCTGTGCTAAGATATTTAGGTTTGGTTACTATTAAGATTGGTTGCTGTAAAGTGACAGTCTGACTACATAGCACATGATTGCCAAAGTTAATGTTACATCTTTATCCTTTTAATAAATCAATCCTTTATTGTTTATTCAACTCCAGACTCTTGATGGTTCATTCAACATATATACAGTAAAGGCACACTTACCAGGAAAACACCACACACCATTTGGTTAACTAAGTTCATTCCTGGTTCAGATAAAAGGAACTGGGGGGAAATAAGAAGGGGAGGTAGAAGGAACAGAGGGTGGAGGCAGCCAGGTTGAACACTTAGGTAAAGTGGGCTGGCGTGCTTGAGTTTGCCGTTGGCCACCATGACCTTGTGATACACATATCAAGTGGCAGTAGTGTCACAGTAAGTACCTAGCATAAATTTCCCACGTAGTTATGCACTGATTGTTTATGCAACCCATGTGTTGAACTGCAGTGTTGCACAACTTGAGGGCACACCCAAATGTCCATGTGTATATCCAATGGCATCACACACACAACTCCGTTTGTGCAAAGTTGAACTCACTGTGGAGTTTCTAATTTGGACAAAAACATCCAATTGCTTCCGTAGGGGAACTTACACGTAAGCGTAAAACATTATCACAAGAGTAAGGCTCACTGCCTAGATTGGTCCAATTTTGCAAAGCAACGCAAACAAGACATAGAGAAAAAACAATGATTCCTTTTTGCAGCAGAAATAGGTACATACTTTGAGACAAGTTACAAGGAGACATTTCAGAGTGCAACTTAAATATCCCTTTTTACATGTTGTTTATTGACCAAGCATGCACAGCTAGTTCAAAGCACATCCTCTATGTCTGCATTCTATAAACATTCCCAAGGTGTTCCAGAGATGGCTGTCATTGTCCAGAGCTGTTTATCATAGCAGATAACAGGGTTGTAGTGTGTGGAAGTTTAATAAAGTGGAACCTCAGTTTGTTTACTTCAGGGAGTCTGTAACTTTAAATAAGGAATGCAATTAAGAGTTGGAAATCAATCCTTTCTCACCTATGTGTTAAATCACAGGATGGAGTCAGGGGGTCTGGGGGACGAGAGTCACCTGTAGCCTATGTGATCCTCTCACAGGAGTTGGAGTTTTAGGTCTCTGAATTCAGGATGAAAATAGGCAATTTCCAAGATGATGAAGATGATGGAAGAGGATGGTTTAGCCTTCTTAAATACAGTCAAATTGAAGAGGCAATCGTGAACCACAAGAAAGGAAAGGGCTTACACAGAGAGAACACAAAACCCAAATTTTCCTCCATCACTTCCTTGTGCAGGGCCCATTGTCGTGGGTCCAGCAAGGTCCATTCCTCCTCTGTGAAAAACACAACCACCTCTTCAAAAGTCACCTGAGAGAAGAAATGTTACATGAAACAGGCATGGTTCCCCACCTTTAGCTCTCAGACTGAGAAATTGATGGTCCCTGGCACTCGTCAGCTAATCTGGACTCTGGCCAGTGTCACCTGCCATAACCTTCTGGCCACCGGAGTGCCCAGCTTATGATGGTGGTTGAACTGGATAGTCAGTATTAACACCAACATTCCACTTAAATATTCTTAAGTCTTGGATTTTCAGGATATTTACATGGGAAAGGAGCAAATTCTATGGAGCTAATGTGGCTATTTGTTATATGCAGTCATAGCTTGTCCATAAGCAGAAAAGGCTGACACTAATCGAAAAAGAAAATTAGATAGAATTGAGTTGCTTAACCAGATTTCATTTCTGAAACATTGTTGGGAAGCCTAATGAACAGAAGAGCTTCTTTCAGCTCCAGAGAGATGTGCAGGGGTTAGGTACACCCAGCCCTCCAGGGATCCTGCCCCCTACCTGATCCAGTCTCACTGAAGCTGCACCAAGAGTATCACTATCAACAGATGAACTAGTATGCGTTGTCCATGCCCTTGTGCCATCTCCTGTGAAGGACATAAAGGAGAAAAGGCGAGTCATACACCAATCCTTCTATTTTTGACTGAAGTCTTTCCACAGCATCAAAACATTTTTAAAAAGATGCCAAACACACACAAGGTAGAAGGAAACCCAGAAGAGCTTGATGCCAGAGCAGCTTTTGGTATCATACCCTTTGACCCCTGAACTCCCTAAACCTCCAGATCCTGGCCCCCTGACTCCTGACCCTTCTTTTTCATCCCAACCCCATTTGACCCCATCCTCACCTCCCTCCATCTCCAACACTTGTAAGGCTACACCTTAGGAAAATCCTGAGGAGGTAGAGGTGATGCATTCAGAGGAACAAGAGATACAATCACCAGAGCTGTGTTGAGAAAGAGTGTATTAAAAAAGAGATCTTTAATAAGTTAAACTGTAAGCTAGATTTCAGTTAAATTAGACTTTAAGTTAGATTTTTAGTAGAAAAATAATTATTTCAATCGGTATGGCCAATATACTTCTGTTAGTTTTTTGGTTATTTATAACGGAGTCCTTAATAAATTTTTGGGTACATAAAACAATGGGTTCATTAAAAATTGCCATGTGGAATGTCCGTGGCTTGCGAAATGAGGATAGGCGCAATGAGATTTTGCCCTGCCTTGGTGGCCTGCATTACGACATCACTGTATTGCAGGAAACTCATATCTGTAACAAACAACAGCGGAGCCGGTGTCAGAGGTTGTGGACACAAGGACCTTCTGTATGGTCATATGGGGAGTGTGGCGGTTGGGGAGTAGGGGTTCTGTTTAGGGCCAGGAACAATTTGACCATTGATTTCGTGTTAGAAGTAGTTTTGGGGAGCTTGTTGGTGGTGGATTTTAGTATGGAGGAAAATCAGAAATATGGAAGAGTAGAAAAGAAGGCTTTCAGGCTGTGTGGGCTTTACGCTCCTGTAAAATATGCCGAACGGAAAAAGTTTTTGGGGTATTTAAAAGATCAGTGTAACACTCGGCGGCATCTTATTATTGTAGCAGATTTCAATAACTGGGCAAGGATGATGGACAGGAGTGCTTACGCAGACCAGAAAGAGCGGACAAAGGTGTCTCTGCCCAAACCCCTGACAGCAGAGGAAAGAGAGTTAGAGTCTTTTCTAGAGAAGCAAGGTCTTAAGCTCTTGACATGGTGAATGAGTTAGAATTTTTTTCCTGTTTATTACAGAAAGACTTTTGGTTCAGATTTTCCCCCAATGGAAGGAATTCGATTTACTCATTATCACAAAACCTCAGCCAGCAGAATAGACCGTGTGAGGACAGTGAAGGAAATGAAGGTGGAAAAGTGCACTGTTATGATCACTCCTTGGTCAGATCATGGGCTCTTGGCTATAGAGTTCAGTATAGGTCAGGTTTACCCCAAAGGGAGACCTCTCTGGAGGTTGCACCCTAAATTTTTGGAAAATGTGGCATGTAAAGAGCGCATCACCTCAGCACTAGCCCACAGCCTAACTCTTGCTGACATGTACAAGGATGATTTGTGCAGGTGGTGGGAACGTGTGAAGCGTGCAGTTTGGGCCACTAGCCAGGCTTATGAGACCAATGTTAATGGGAGACAGATTCAGGAGTATCATTTGGCCATTTATCATTTTTTGAAGTGTCATTATCAATTGAACCAAGGTGTTCCTTTTTCAGAACAAGAGCTTAACTGGGAGAAGGGAGTGATAGCAAGATTTTGCCAAAAGCAAAGACAAAACAGAAAGAGGAGTAAAAATTTCAGGACTCGAGGTGGTGTGGTCGACGTGGACAAGTGGGCAGGAGCCTGGAGTCCAAAGGCTCCTATCAAATTAAATGGCTTGAGGGCCTCTGAGTCAGACCCTATTGCATTTAGACCAAGTGAAATGCTGGATATCATGGAGGGATATTACAGGCAGTTATATGCTCAGAAGAACATAGATATAGAAGAGATGAAGGTTTTTTTCCAAGCTTTTTTGGACGACCAGATGGGCACCCTCTGTAAGGGTTTGAGTCCAGAGGACAGGAAGAGGTTGGTCTCTCCTATAGAAGAACAAGAAGTTCATGAGGTCATAGTTCAGGGGAATGGTAAGTCGGCCCCTGGCCCAGATGGCCTCAGTTGGAATTTTTATAAAGTTTACAGGAAGTGGATTGTTCCCCCTTTAACCATTTTGTTTAATTTTTTGTGGGATAATAATGAGCTCCCTGAGACATTTTGTCAAGGGGTCATGATTTTTCCCCCAAAGGAGGGCAATCCTCCCCTCCCCTCCGAGGGATGGAAAGAAAATTGGTATCGCTGGTTGGAAAAGGGTGGCCCTCTGGCAGAGATGGAAGCTGACCATTTACCAGAGAGCCGCTTTTGTAAATACCTACCTGCTTCTGGTGGCAGCCAACTCGGCGGCTGTTTCCCACCTCCAGATTCAGTGATTAAAGAAGCTGATCAAGTTCTCTTCAAGTTCCTTTGGGGAATGGCCACGTTCCTCCTGACAAGAGCAGTGGCTTATGGGCAGGTAGAACAAGGGGGTCTGGACTTCCCAGCCCTGGGAGCTAAGTTCATTGCCATCTTTTCTGCCCAAAATTTTGGGAAAGTTTCTCTGTTGCAAAAGGGTCAGATTCAACCTCAGGCTTGGCTAGTTTTGTTTTGTGAGTGCTGGATGGGGACTAGATGGGGAAAGACTTGGTGGGAGGAAGGCTCATTAAGTTTTAGGTTTTCTTTGCTTGAAAAACTGAAAGCACCAGATTATTTGAGAGACTTTGTTTTTTACATAAAGAAATATAGAATTCATGCTGAGGAGTTGAAGGGGGAAGACAGACCAGGTCAGAGCATCAAGAGAGGTTTGTACAGGAAAATAGTAGAGGAGATTTACATTAACCCATGTTTGCAAAAACGTCAGGTTAAACTAGATTTATCGGAGTACCTAAATCACCAGACTAACCCAATTGAGTATTTCATGGACAAAAGGGTCCCCAAAAAGTTGTGGGACTTGAGGTGGAGACTCTACCATCATGTTCTTAATCTGAGGGGAAGGAGGATAAGCAGACTTGTCCTCATCTGAAATGTAAAAAGGCTGAGATTTTGATGGCGTGGCACAAAAGGAGACGATCAGACATTTTGTCCAGGACTGCCCAAGTGCCCGGGAAACATGGGAGGAGGTTGCCCGGGTCCTGGATTGGCCAGATTTGGCACAACAGTCTTGGGAGACAGTGCTTTTGGGGACCGAACCTCTGGAGGGTGTCAGAGGACCCAGAAAGTCAGTGGGCCAAAAAAGGAAGAGGAAGGAGTCTGGTTCCGTGGCTGAGAGGTTTTGGAAAGTGGCCTGGTCCACGGTGTGCCTGGTAAACCTCTATGTGATGTTAGGGTTATTTTTCCAAAGACAAAGGGAGGTAAAGAGTCAAAATCTGCAGGATGTAAAAGGCACTGCTTACTATGTGAAGAACTTAATTGAACATTTAGCTTTGAGTGAAAAAGAGAAATTGCCAAACCATCGTTGGAAAAAGTTTTGGCTGTGGTTTAGTGAGACAACCCCAGCAATAACATAAAAGGACATTTTAAATAAATATTTATTATTATTATTGTATTTTTGTATTATTTTTATTATTTTTATTGATCTTTTATTGGTTTTTTTTCTTTTCCAAATAGGTATGATTGTAATGTGTAAATATAATGTGATTATAGTACGTTTAGATGAAGAGGAAAAATGTATTAGTGTTAGGATAGATAGTTTTATTTTTGTATTAGTAAGAAAAGAGGAAAACAATTGGTATTATTTTTGCATTATTGTTACGGCCTTTTACGATCGGGTGTATTTTTCAGTAGAATGGTCTTAATCCAATAAAAAATTCCTAATCCCTCCAAAAAATTCCAAGATTGGAAGGGGGACAAATTCCTGTAAATATATACAAAGCAACAAAAGATAGGCTCAGGGCAAACTACCTGACTTCAGAAAGCTTATTTATCTATTCAAAGCAGTGTTTCCCAAACTCTGGTCTTCTAGGTATTTTGGACTTCAGCCTGATCATTGGCCAAGGTGGCTGAGGCTTCTGGGAGTTGAAGTCCAAAAAACCTAGAGAGCTAGAGTTTGGGAATCACTGATTTAAAGCATTTGCCTATCACCTCTCAGCGACCAGGGTCCCTGAAGTGATGCATAATTGATGTTAATGTTTAAAATGTTAAATACATAAATAAAAACACTTAAAAAAACAAATGAAACTCCATTTTAGAAATAGCTTAAATGTTTATAAATATGGAAACTGACCCCAAAAGGATAAAAGCTGAGTGAGAAGAATGAACCTGGTGTAGAAGGAAGAGCAAGAAAAAGCTCAATGATATAGTATAGATATAGAATACAGGTGGATGTTATGATAGGTAATTCGCAGCTTCCATCTGAGAATCTATTTTTCATTCTCACCAGGGAGGGAGAGGAGAATTTCTTTGAGTGCTCCCTCCCCAATCCATGCACGTAAAGTAAAACAAAACAAAACAAAACACCCCAAATAGCTGAACAAGGGATGCCAATACTCAGCAGGAAAGGGATTTTGACTTACCCTTTCAGGAGAGAATGGGCTGGAGGAGAGAAAGGGGAAGCAACTGAATTGCTGAACCATCATCGGTTCACTTTACAATGCCACCTTTTGTGGCGCTTTTCTCATACAGACCCAAAATTGAAAACCAAGATTGGTTCCCAAAGCAGCTTTCCATTCAAACTTACAGAAGGGAACAACATAATTAGGAACTCCTTAGTATGGATCTGTACTTTAATGGGGCTTGAGGAGTTTTTTTTAAAGCTATCACTGTAAGTGATACAGCCCAGGTTCCAGACTCTTCCCCACAAAGGACGGGGGTGGGTGGGGAGGAGCTGCAGATGGGACTCTGGGGCTGCCTGATGGACAGAGAAACAACCCACAGAAGCAGCCCTGCCATTTGATCCTTCCTCCCTTATCCACACATAGCTTCAAAGTGCTGAGAACATAAAACTTTTCAAGTGCAGCAACTCACACAGCCCACATGTCTTCAGCATACGCTAGAGCAGTGATGGGCAACCTTTTGAGCTTGGTGTGTCAAACTTTGCCAAAAAACTGAGCATAACTCAGGTGGTGTGTCACTTTGAGGAAAAGACTTTAGGGAGGCGGGGGTGGGTGGGTGGAGGGAGAAAAGTGGCGACCGGGGCTTTGAAGCCCCAATCACCACTTTAGGGAGGGTGGGGTGTGTGAAACATCCTTCTCGACATGCGGCCGCGTGTCATCAGAAATGGCTACGCGTGTCAGTGCTGACACGCGTGTCATAGGTTCGCCATCACTGCGCTAGAGGGAGCCAGAAAGAAAAGAGCCCCCTTCAGTCTTACCCACTGAGCTGGAGACTCTGTCCCTATCTGGCAGGATCGACTTGGTTTCAGAAGAACCCTTGTCTGCCTCAGCTGTTCCTTTCACAATCAAGTCCTGAAGGGGGAAAACCAGCCAGGATGACCAATAAGTGAGGATCAGGAGGCGGTGGTGGAAATGAAGAGGATATGGTCCAAGAGCACCATCCAGCTGTTGGGATGATTTCTAGAAAAAAGTGGTTACACAGATATACTTGAAAATAAATATATTTTTTAAATATCTTATTTACATTTTCAGATTATTCTACTTACATACATGATATATACATTTCCAATCAACTGTTAACCATTAAATATTAAATATTCCCAGCCCTTTGAAAGTACCAGAATGAAACACTCTCACCTGCTGCCCTATGCGCTTCTTCTCCTCTACTTGACTCAGAAGGAAACCCTCAGCCAGGGCCAATGCCTGGGAACTCGTTTCTACTCCACACTCTCTCAGCCAGCTCTCTCCATTGAGGGAAGGACAGCCAAGAATTGCTCCAGGACCACCAGGGCAAGCATCTGAGTCTTTGTGTGCCTTTCTGGCTTCAGCCACTGGTGGCAGAAATTGTGAAGTTGGCTGCAAACTTTTCTGGGCCCTTCAGCCTCCTCATAGCAGAACTGCTTGAAATGTTGGCACTGTAGAACTGAACTGAGCACATCTTTCCTCAGCCTGAGCCTGAGACAATCGGTTTATTCTGCCTGATGGAAGCACTGTTCCTGTGTGTGTTAAAAATCCACTACATTCATAAACAGCAGCACCACCTCCAATCTACAGCAGATAGGCTGAGAGGCTACATGGTATAGTGTTTAGAACATAAGACTAACATGAGGGGATGTGGCTGACAGCTGGCAATGGCAGACATTTAGACACCGAGCTATCAATGGCCCCAACTTAATCTAAAATAAACCTGCTACAATCCAAGCTCAAATTGAACACATCCTATATGTTGGGAAGCAAAAATGACAGTGGACAAGTTCATCATGGACTTTTACCACTTGCCCAAAGAACACAGAAGGCCACCTAACATGGCACCCGGGCCTGGCAAGGCTGGGTGGAACGAAGCCTCCCTGGTCACAGAATCATCACTTTCAGATTCTCTAGCTAAGCTACAAGAGAATCTAATATGGGACCTACAAAAAGAACTGACGGCACCCCTGGATCCTGTCAACTCAAAATTAACAGCCCTCATGCAAAGAATCGAGTCCGTTGAAGAAACCGGGGATGAGGCATTTCAGCTATCCACGGCCCATAAGACTCACCTCAGGTGCCTTGATGATGCCCACAATGCCCTGAATGACAAGATTGAAGATCTCGAAAACAGGAGCAGACGTCTTAACATACGCCTGCATGGGGTATCGGAAGACCTTGAATGTGGGGACTTTCTGCAACTCATAGTCAATTGGATCAACTCTCCTCTCCATTGACGCCCCCTTGTCGTGGGAGAGAGGCTTGCATACCCTAATGATGTTTTGAGCTATGCTGGCGGTGGCACAATAGCCACCAATAGGGTCTCCCATGCCAGATAGGTCAAAACCGAAGGGTCTGACAAAGAGTGTCAAAGGGCAGGATGGGCTCTCTAGCCTTATAGCAACCGTCCTAGGAGAAGGAAAACTCTAATCCCAAACCCGGGCAGATGGTGCTCGTCCAACCCTGAAAGGTCAACCATCTAAGAGAAGGAAATTCTAATCAAACCTACGGCCTGAGGACCTCACTGCTACCATCCATGCTTGCAAGGCCAGCAGTTGAACCTTTGGTTTAAAGGGTGAGGCCAGTTCTGTGCACGCTGCGCTCCACCAGACAAATCCATTGCACAGGCTTGAAGGACAAATCCAATTCCAAAAAAAGCCCTGTAGCGATAGGCAAGGGACAAAATGGCAGGTGTAAAGATGAATTGGAAGCTGCAGACCCAACCCTGCATGCAGGCGGTTCAGGACTTTGGTCGCTCGAGGCTGACCTGGGAGATGACAGTCTTGTTCGGCAGCATCCTGAATGACCAAGCAGCCATTTTAAAGGAGAGCACTGCTTGCTCCATATGGAGAGGGGCCTAGAAAAGGTGGCCTAACAAAAGCTCATCCCCAACTACCTGGTTGGCTAGCTGCAGCCAACGGGAATCTTCTGATGCAGTCAAACCAAGGCAAAGAAACAAAGGCGCACACCGGCTTCCGAAGGTGTAAACTGACGCTTGCATGCTGGAACATCAGAACCATGCGAGACTCTGCAGATAGTGGACAGCCTGAGCGTTGTTCTGCTCTAATAGCCCATGAACTATCACGGCTTAATATTGACATCGCTGCTCTTAGTGAAGTTCGTCTCCATGAGGAAGGCAGCCTTAAAGGACACGGCACCGATTACACACTTTACTGGTCTGGCAAACCCAAAACTGAAAAACATCTTTCAGGAGTAGGCTTCATGATTAAAAACTCCATTGCCTCCAAACTCGAAACCTTGCCAACAGGACATTCTGATCACATTATTTCCTTACGCCTCCCACATGTTGTTCTCTTTAGAATATATGCCCCAACTATGCAAGCCGACCCTGTAGAGAAAGACAAATTCTACACAGACCTACGGCACCTCATACAAAAAGTCCCTGTAGAAGATAAAATTATTATTCTTGGTGACTTCAATGCCAGAGTAGGAAAGAACTCTGAAGCCTGGAAAGGTGTCTTAAGCAAGCATGGTGTTGGAAATTGCAATGATAACTTGCTAGAGTTCTGTGCAGAACAACAGCTGACTATTACAAACACTATCTTTCAGGAGAAAGACAGCTTGAAGACAACCTGGATGCATCCCTGATCCAAACATTGGCACCTCATTGACTATGTTCTAGTCCGTCAGAGAAACATTCACGATGTCCGCCATACTCGAGTGATGCCCAGTGCAGAATGCCAGACAGATCATCGCCTCGTCAGATGTAAGCTAAATCTTCATCTTAAGTTCAAACCTAAGAGGGGTGGCATCTTAAAGAAGGGACTCCAAGCCAACAATCTTCAACAAGCTACCATGGGAGACAACTTCCAGGTAAACCTGCAAACAAAACTTGAAGACCATCCTATAGATCCTTCTCCTACAGTGCTTTGGCAAAATATAAAAAACAGTATCCTCCCATCTGCGGAAGAATCCCTTGGGTTCTCCCACAAGAAAAATCAAGACTGGTTTGATGAAAACAACCAAGAGATCCAGGAGCTGTTGGCAAAGAAGAGAACTTCTCACCAGGCATACCTCGCCCAGCCAACCTGCCATGTAAGAAAAGCAGTTTTCCATCTCACATGTAGTAAACTTCAACAAAAACTCCAAGACATGCAGAACAAGTGGTGGATCAATATAGCAGAAAAGACACAACGCTGTGCAGATCTCGGGGATTCTAGAGGATTTTATGAAGCTCTTAAGACAGTGTTTGGACCAACTTATCAGGTCCAAAGCTCCTTATACAGTACAGATGGTGAAATATTAATTACTGATAAAGCCTCCATCCTGAATCGATGGGCTGAACACTTTCAAAGTCTCTTTAGTGCAAACCGAGTAGTCCAAGGCTCAGCTATCCAACATATGATACAAAAACTGATGAAAAATGAATTGGACATAGCTCCCACTCTGGAAGAGACCCTTAAGTCCATAGAGCAGCTGAAAGATGGCAAGGCAGCTGGGATTGATGGAATCCCCCTGAAGTCTGGAAACACGGAGGTCATGTACTCCATGATAAACTCCACAAACTCCTTGTGAATTGCTGGGAAAAGGGAGAACTGCCATCAGATCTCCGAGATGCAATCATCATCACCCTGTACAAGAAAAAAGGAGCAAAATCCGATTGCTCAAACTATCGAGACATAACACTGCTCTCTATTGCTGGAAAAATCCTTGCAAGGATACTCCTGAACAGATTAGTTCCTGCCATTGCAGAAGAACTTCTTCCTGAAAGCCAATGTGGCTTCAGAGCCAATAGGAGTACTACAGATATGGTATTTGCCCTTAGACAACTGCAAGAGAAATGTAGAGAGCAGAACAAGGGTCTATATGTAACACTTGTTGACCTCACCAAAGCCTTCGGCACCATGAGTAGGAAAGGTCTGTGGCAGATCCTGGAAAGACTAGGATGTCCCCCCAAATTCCTTAAAATGATTATCTTGCTACACGAGGGCCAGTGCGGTCAAGTCAGATATGGCGATGCTCTTTCAGAGCCCTTTCTAATAACTAATGGAGTGAAGCAAGGTTGTGTTCTTGCACCAACTTTATTTACAATCTTCTTCAGCATGATGCTCCAAAGGGCTACGGCAGAGCTTGAAGAAGACGACGGCATCTATATATGTTACCGTACTGATGGTAGCTTGTTTAACTTAAGCCGTCTGAGGGTTAAGACTCTAAAGGCACTAAGACTCTAAACTATCTAGTCCGTGAGCTGCTCTTCGCTGATGATGCTGCCCTTGTTGCCCACACAGAAGCAGCTCTGCAGCGAACAACATCCTGCTTCGCAACAGCTGCAGAGCTGTTTGGGCTGGAAGTCAACCTGAAGAAAACGGAAGTTCTTTACCAGCCTGCACCACAGGACGAACACCACCATCCCCACATTGCCGTCGGCAAATCTGCGCTCAAGTCCGTTCAGCAGTTCACCTACCTGGGAAGCATCATCTCCTCAGATGCCAAGATTGACAAAGAGATCGATCACAGATTAGCAAAGGCGTATAGTGCATTTGGAAGACTCCACAAAAGAGTCTGGAGCAATAAACACCTGAGGCAAAGCACAAAAATCAGTGTGTATAGAGCCATTGTACTGTCTATTCTCCTTTATGGGTCTGAAACATGGGTCACCTATCGCCACCCCTTACGACTCCTCGAACGCTTCCATCAGCGCTGTTTACGCACAATCCAAAATATACACTGGACTGACTATGTGACAAATGTTGCTGTCCTTGAGCAAGCAGGGATCACCAGCATTGAGGCCATGATATTGAGAACACAGCTGCACTGGGCAGGGCACGTTTCTAGGATGGAGGACCATCGCCTCCCAAAATACTACTCTATGGTTAACTGGCCATGGGTCAGCGTAAGAGGGGCGCTCCAAAAAAGTGACACAAAGACTCCCTGAAACAACACCTCAGGCTCGGGCAAATTGATCACCAACAATGGTCCGCCCTAGCCTCACATCAGGAGGCATGGAGACACACTATCCACAATGCTGCAACCTTATTTGAGAACTCACGCCGAACAAGTCTTGAAGAGAAACGACAACGCAGAAAATATAACAACCTGGAAACATCACCCAAGGAAACCTTCTGCTGTGCTTTCTGCAACCGGACCTGTCTATCTCGGATTGGCCTTTTTAGTCATCAGTGCGCTTGCAGAAAGCGTGGGATGAGTCCTTCCTGAATTTTTGTTTGCGAAGAGAAGCCAGAGAGAGAGAGAGGATCAACTCTAACTGTCCTGATCTGGCTCTACTCCCATCTGTCATAGAACGTATACACAGAGTCACGGCTTTCTTCTCACAAAAAGGCAACTTCCTCAGAGACATATTCATACGCTTTGCTAGACTCCTGAAGAAGCCTCTAACTCTCACTAAATTATCTGAAGTTTCAGACTGTCAATGTGACAGCATACCAGTATCTGAATTCAAGACCTCTGTGCAGACACACTTCAGAAAAGACGGGCGATGCACCCCCTCACTACCATCCTCTGGAAAGAAGGTGTCTGATACCACTGGGGCTATCCATTTAAAATCATCGTGACTACGGGCACCAACACCATGATCATCTCTACCCGTGCACAACTACTAGACATCCTCATTGCCCTCAATGTTCCAGTGCCTTGGGAGACAGAAGCAGAAAGCAGAAGGAACGGTTCCAGCTAAAGATGATCCTTCTGCCCCTGAGTGGAAAACCATCAGGCAGAAGAAAAGACTAACTTTGTAAACCTTGTCTCGATCGGGCCTACAATCAAAGTGCTTTTTTTTAACCTGGCAATGCAACACTGATCACTTAACATTCCCAGTTACCTGTGGGGGAGCACAGGACCACCATATTGTCATCTTCCTCTCATCAAACCCTTGTTACGGGCTCAAACCTGAGTTCCCTTCCCAGGAGCTCCAGGTTAGCCCTCTCTCTGTAGGGTTAGTCCTGAGTTCAGGATCCTCACTCCAGGATGTTCCCCACAGTCCCCAAAACCATCCAGTAGCCGCCACCACCACCCACTGTGTCAAACCGTGGGGCTTCCTTCCCCTTGGGACCCCCCCTTTCTTACGCACAATGCAGTGGGAAGTTGTGCATAGTCTATATTAATCAGTGGCACTCCTTGCCACTGCAAAATCAACTAACTCCCTCCTCCTAACGCCAGAGGAGGCTCACAGTAGCATAGTCAAGAGTAAGGCATGTGGTAAGCATCAGTATAGGAAGATTAATCAGTTTACTTTATTCAAGAGAAGCAGTCATGCAATCTCACATGAGGCAGGATTCTCCCCTACCTCAGGCAGGCAGGCTTAAAGTGATAGCAATACAGAGTATCAAGATCAAAGCATTACATTACTCAGGTTACATTCAGTTACTAATTTAGTTACATTCAACCAAAGTAAAGAAATTAAAAAGAATTTCCTAACACAACTAAACAGGCCCTCTAATAAATACTTGCAGTTTGTTGCCTTGAGATCTTATCCAGGCAGCTGGGAGCAAAAGCCAGAGATGGAATGGCTGTGCTCTACCAGCATAGCAGTCTTTGTTTTCTTCACATTTTCCAGAATCTCTCTCTCCAAATCCCACTCATCTCATTCACATCTCACTCACACTGGTCTCAAACAAAAGCAATTAAATCCTCTCCAGATTTCCCTGACTTAAATCTGTAATTGGTCAGTCCAGTCACATGATGTTATGGTAGATGTCATCTCATTAGCTCTGTGAAGGTGGTGCTTGAGCCCCTTCCCATTAACCCTTTTCTTACCTGATAGTATGCTGGCAAGACAATCTGTTTACAGACAAAGAGAATTATAGTTCTCTAGCAGAATGATGGGAGTTGCACCTTGTGGCAACATGATGGAACTCCATCATGACAACCCTGTCTTCCATAAATCTTCCACCTTTAGCAATTGATTGGAACTCGCAATATTGTTTCCTCTGGCGCAAAGTGCAAAACATCTCCTAACTACGACTCCAAAACCACTCTGTCTGCTGGGTAATTTCCCTCACACGTCGCTCCTCTAGTTAACAACCACTCTGTTTGGGTATCGAGGACCAGCAGCAATTGTTAGGCTTGCCCTCACCCTTCATGTTTTCCCAGAGGAGACTGGTCCTGATGGACCCAGTCAGGGTTATGCCCTCGGGCACATACCCCCTCCTCTTGGCTATGTTATTTCTGGTTTCCAGACTTTACCCCTGAAACCCCCTGATAATTACTTCTCCTCCTGGCAGTCCTTAATAGACACCTTCATATTTTCCAAAAAGTGTCCTCAGTTTCCCAAACATATCCGGTTCAGTGAATTTCAGCATTGTGGCCTTAGTGTTCTGAGATTCGCCCTTTATTTCGATGCCTTCCAAATTCTTAACATTCTGCATATCTTACAGAAAAACATTGCCACCAACTGGGTAAACCTAGAATTCAACCCACGCAAACCTCTCAAAATAAGGACTTTCTTCTCTGATATGTCTAGCAAATGCATTAAGGAAATCACCAACCATTCCTCTGTACGTAACTACTTGCGAGGAGGACATGGAAAAACATACAAGCACCCAATCCCTCACCAATCCAGCCTTTCACCCTACACCCTTCTTT
Organism: Gambelia wislizenii; assembly: GCA_030847615.1. NCBI lineage: Eukaryota > Metazoa > Chordata > Lepidosauria > Squamata > Crotaphytidae > Gambelia > Gambelia wislizenii. Next base: position 27,795,715 of record JAUMIR010000002.1, read on the forward strand.
TTATGACCCTGATAAACTCTTAACCTTTAAATCATGGGAGAATCAAGGGCTATACACCACTGAATACCTTTTCAATGCTAATGGCCCCAAAACTAAGGAAAACCTATTACATTCATTGACCCCATTCTGCCCTAACTAGTTACAAGTACAACAGGTATTATCATTTACAGCACGTTTGGCCTGCACTTTAACCCTGTTTGACCAAATGTGTACAATGACAACCATCTCAGATAGAGGCCAGGCTTCCAGGACCCACAAATGGATGCTTGAGAGCTCACTTTGGGGGGGGGGGGGCTTGTTCACAAAGTGGGCTGAGAGGCTGATCTTAAGCTATCCATCCCAGACAATGATTGGATTGCTATCTAGACTTCTCCCTATAACAAACTTAAATCAATCTCATTCAGGGAGACATCACTAAAACTTATACACAAATGGTACTTAACGCCAATCCATCTAGCACGCATGATAAATCAAACTAGTTCTAGCTATTGGCAGGGCTGCACAGCTAAGGGCACTTACTTACATATGTGGCTAGAATGCCCAATCGTATACGCCTTTTGGAGCTCGACCCTTAACATTATAACTAGAATCACTGGGCAAAGCATACCATTCTCCCCTGAATTACTCCTGCTCTCCCTATTTCTAGGTAATATCAAATCTCTCAAACACAAAGGGTTGATAATATTTCTTCTAGCCACAACTAGAGCTGAAATAGCCCGCCACTGGAAAACTGGATCATTTACTCTGTGGGGCTGGTGGAGAACGGACAATATACTTTCGCGTCTTTCACTGAAAAATGGTTCCTTCTAGTGGATTACTTGAACTCTGCTGTGGCTGACTATAAACCTCCACCTCACCATTGCAAGCTATGGAAAGACGTGATTGTCTGAACCCACTTAATTTTGTTGATAGTCAACTCAGTTAATACTGTACTCAATCTCAACCCATACACCTGTTTTTGCCTTTTCCGTTGTTTGGTTTTTGTAATATCTTAGTTTTTCTATTTATTATTTTACTGCTACGCCTTTGTACAGTTTTGTTGTATAATAAAAAAAATTCACAAAAGCAAAAACACACACACACACAAAAACTCCAACAACAAAAAACATGACTAACACCAGTGGCATTACTAGAAGGTTATGAAGAGTGCTCACCACACCAGGTGACATCTTCAAAGGGGGGGTGTCAAAAAAAAAGGGAAAAGGAGGGAGAGAGGAAAGAAAAGAGGAGGAAGGAAAGAAGGAGAGAAAGGGAAGAGCCCCATGTGTCTGGTGAAAAACTATTAAATCTAGCATCAAAGAGATGTGTGCCCTACAGATATCCAGGAGGAGATTTTCATGGTGGGGGAGAGAGAGAGAGAGAGAGAGAGAGAGAGACTTGGCAAATAAAAATTGGGGCAGAGGGAGAGACCTCCTTTTCTTTCTTGGCTGCATTCTTCAAGCAACCAAAGAGGCAATTGTATACTTGGACATCACCTGACGACTAATATAGAAATCAAATAGACTACACAATTGGAAGAAGATGATAGAGAAGCTCCATTCTCTCTCCAAAAACTAGACCAGGAACAGATAGTGGCACAGACCATGAACTCTTAAGATCAAAAATTAGAGTGAAGCCTAAACCAAACAACATGCTGAAATACAACCTGAAGACCATCCCCATAGAATTTGAAAATAAGGAGAAAAAATAGATTTGCACTATTAAGCCTAATTGACTGGCAGGAGAGATGCAAAAAGACACTATCTATCACCAAAAAGAAAGAAACGCTTCAAAGGATAACAATGAAACTCTTCAAGCAGTTAAGGACAGATAATAATAATAATAATGATAGAAGCAAAAGTAAAATGTGACAGAAACAAAGTCAGAACATTGAATACAACTGCTCAATGACTTATGCACAGGGACAAGGAAAACTCTCTCTCTCTCTCTCTCTGGCTTTTCTTCACAAACGAAGATTCAGGAAGGACTCATCCTGTGTGTTCTGCAAGCGCGCTGATGACTAAAAAGGCCAATCCGAGATAGACAAGTCCGGTTGCAGAAAGCACAGCAGAAGGTTTCCTCGGGTGATGTTACCGGGTTGTGATTCTTTCTGCGTTGCCATTTCTCTTCAAGACTTGTTCGGCGTGAGTTCTCAAATAAGGCTGCAGCATTGTGGATAGTGTGTTTCCATGCCTCCCGATGTGAGGCCAGGGCAGACCATTGTTGGTGATCAATTTGGCCGAGCCTGAGATGTTGTTTCAGGGAGTTGTTTCAGGGAGTCCATTGATTGTTACAAGGAAAACTACTGTAACAATCAATGCAGAGAAATAGAAGCTGACAATAAAAAAGGAAGAGCAAGAGACCTGTTCCACATGATCTGAGAAATCAAAGAGAAATTTAAATGATATGACTAGCAGGGGAAGACATTACATGACCAAGTACATTACATGACCAGCCACCCCGATTGTTTTTAGCAGAGGGGCGGGGTATAAATAAATTTTATTATTATTATTATTATTATTAAGTAGAAAGAAAAAGATGATGGATACAATACACAGAAAAACTATATAAAAGAGATGAAAGGGTGACAGATTCATTTGAGGAAGAACCATATGAAGACTAACCTCCAGTTTTAGAATGTGAAGTGGAAGCCGCACTCAGAGTACTTGGGAGAAATATATCACCAGCAACAGATGGCATACCAAAAGAGCTATGTTAATCTACAGAGACAAAATTAACTCTAGTCCTAACTAAAACCTGTCAACAAATATGGAAAACAAAACAAAGGCCCACAGATTGGAAACACTTAATCTACATTCCAATCCCCAAGAAAGGGACACCAGGCATTGCAGTAACAACAGGACCATTTAATTAATTTCCCATGCAAGCAAAGGGATGCTCAAAATTCAGTAACAAAGACTTTTACCATATATGGAGCAAGAAATGTCAGATGTCCAATCTGGGTTCAGGAAAGGAAGAGGCACTAGGGATCATATTGCAAACTATGTTGGATGATGAGCATACCAAAGAATTTCAAATGAAAACCAGGCTGCGCTTTATAGATTGTTGCAAAGCCTTTGATTGTATAGATCATGAAAAACTATCGATTGCTCTTAAAGTAATGGGTGTGCCACAACAATTGATTGTCCCGATGCATAACCTGTACTCAGGATAAGGGGCCACTGTTAGGACAGAATGGTTTCTAATTGGCAAGGGGGTCAGGCACGGCTGCATTTTATCCTTTCAATTGGTCTACTGAACATATCATATGTAAAGCAGGATTAGACTCAGAGGAAGGAGGCATGAAAATCAGAGGAAGGACCATCAACAATTTAAGCTATGCAGATGGTGCTATACTACTAAGCAGAAAATAGCAAAGATTTGGAAGGATTACTAAAAAAAAGTCAAGCAGAAAGTGCAAAGCTAGGTTTATAGTTGAACATTAAGAAAACAAAAATAATGACCACAAATGATTTACATAACTTTAAAGCAGATAATGAGGACAATGAAATTGTTCAAGATTTTTTATACTTTGACTCAGTTATTGGTGTTTTTCAAATGAAAGAAGGATGGGGATCTGAGATTGGTAATGTATTTGTAGACCTGTTAAACTGACCTTTTGTAAGCTGGTCTGATAGCCTTTGTGGCTGAAGAGTGGGGTATAAATACATAAATAAATATTAATCAGAATGGAGACTGCAGTCAAGAAATCAGACTTGGACGGCAGCTATGGGGGAACTAGACAAAATCCTGCAGTGTCCAGATACACCACGGAATACAAAAGTTAGGCTTGTCCTTGCCATTGTACTTCACATTTGTATGTATGGTTGTGAAAGCTGGGAAGGGAAGCAACTGAGGTTAGGAGTTGCGAAGTAACAAACTACAGAAACTCAAAAGCTTGTATTACGTGTGTGTGTGTAAACTTTAAGCGCAAGTAATGTATCATATGAAACGAATCGACTATAAACCTCCCTCCCTTAACCCCCCTCCCAAGCCAGCCCGCGGATCCCCCCTCAGCCCAAAACCCCAAAGGAAGGGGGCAGCAGAGGGGAGGGGCTCCTCCTCCAGAGTCCTCCAGGGAGGGGCCGGCCTCGGCTAGAGCGTCCTTCCGGCTCCCGCCTGCCGCTCTAGGAACGCCCTCAGGCCCTCCTCTGTGGCCGGAAGAGGCGGGCCCGAGGTGAGAGTGAAGGACGGGCTAGTGTGGAGGTGAGGGACGGAGGGAGGGAGGAGCTGAGGAGGGGGCTGGCAGGGGAGACCCCCCTTTCCTTTCTGGGGGGAGGGAGAAGCTTTGGGGTCCCTCTGAGCCCCCCTCGAGGAGGGCCTTTGGGCCAAGGGGGAGACCCCAGGGAGGGGGCAGGCAGGCAGGCAAGGGGGGCTGGAGGGGAAGGAGACCCCCGGGGGGGAGAGGGAGGGGGAGCCCCCCGTGGGCTGGGAGGGGAGCCAGCAAGACCCCCCTCCACAGCAAGACCCTCTCTGGGCAGCTGCTGATGGGCTCCTTGGGTTGGAAATACCCTCTTGTGGCTCTCCAGGGGGTCTGTCTGGTAAAGTCTCCTCACGACAACCCTGCGAGGGAGGCCGGGGTGGAAGATGGCGCCCTGCGGGTGTTTCCTGGGAGGGGATTTGCAGGTGGATCCCTCCAGGCCGGTGCTCTGACTGCTACACCCTCTTGCCTCTCGGCTGAATCCACTGCAGGCTGAGGGATGGAGCAAAGGAGGAGGAGTTTTTAGCCATGTGGGAAAGTCCTGAATGAAGCACTTGCCTCAAGCCCCAGAGGCTGGCGGACAGCAGGGGCCGCTTCTCTGTTCTTCCTCCCTGTTTATGTAACTGTAAACTACACTTTATCCAAGGCAGGAGGGGGTGCTGCCTTGTCCATTGAGTCAGGCCACAAAAAAATGTGTAGGCATTCTGGAAAAATTAAAGAACAACACTGTTTCTGCCTACAGAGATGTGTTAAAAGGAGGATAAGGAAAAAGAGAGGTGAAAAGAGCAGGCCTGCCTGGAATTTGTAGGGACAGAGCAAGTGGAAGGAGGCTGCCTTGAAAATTTGCATGATGGTCTTGGTTTGTGGCTAAGAAGGAAATGACCCCCCCCCACACACACACAAACACCCTCTCTGTCACCAGTTTCTTTTTGAGGTGAAGGTGGTTTTCTGTACAGGGACAAAAGCCTCTGTCCAGATTGGATCGGGTGGTAAAACATCCCCTTATCTCAAAAGAGACTTCAGAATAGCTCATTCACAGGACCTCTTGTTTTCTTTGCAGGCCTGGTGTCCCCAGACATTTTACCTGATAAAAGAGGAAGTTGCTTTTCTGGCATGTTGGAAACTGTCTGAGTGCAGAGAAGAGAAACCAAGACTCAGTCTACTTGATGTTAAGAGAAGGATTTCATGCTGCTCAGGCTAAGGATAGAAGAGAGTTCTTGGGAAGAATCATAATGGAAAAGCATTTGGGGGAGAAGATGCTCAGTTCTGAGGCTCAACGCCAGCACTTCAGACAATTGGGCTACCAGGAGGCTATGGGGCCCCGAGAGGTTTGCAGCCAGCTCCACAATCTCTGCTGTCGGTGGCTGAAGCCAGAGAGACACACCAAGGCTCAGATCCTGGACCTGGTGATCCTGGAGCAGTTGCTGACTGTCCTTCCCCCAGAGATGGAGAGCTGGGTCCGAGAGTGTGGAGCAGAGACCACCTCCCAAGCAGTGGCCTTGGCAGAGGGTTTTCTCCTGAGTCAGGCAGAGGAGAAGAAGCAGGAAGAGGAGCAGGTGAGGCCATTTCATCCTGGTCATTTCAAGGGGCCATCAATAATTGTCTTGCAAGGATTTTGAAAATTCTTGTGTTGTAATGCTCCATAGGGCTTGGGTCCCAGTGTTTTTAAGGAGTGCCTTCTCTCACATGAGTGTGCTCAACCCTGTGGTGCCACCATCCTCATGGGCACATCTTGTGGGAATGTGGGAAAGAGCCTTCCCAGTGGCTGCCCTCAGGCTCTGGACCTCCCTTCCGAGAGAGGTTGGACTGACACTGACTCCTTCCTTCCTTTCCTTCTCTCTTCAGATGAAAGCAGCCTTCTGAAAATTAACTGAAAGCACTTTGAGTGATACTTTTGTTGTTGTTTTCTTCTTGCCTTTTCATATCTGTGTTTATGTGGTTTCAATTCTGTAGATGTCTTCGTATTTAGCTATTACACTTGTTCCTTCATATTCACTGGGGTTTGGTTCGAGGAGCCTCCATGGATACCAAAATCCATGAATACTCAAGTCCCATTATATGCAAATGGCATAGCAAAATGGTGTCCCTTGTATAAGATGGCAAAATCAAGGTTTGCTTTTTGGATTATTTTTTTTTAAAGAATATTTTCAAACTGTGTGAATACTTAAATTCCATGGATACCAAATCCGTGGATATGGAGGGACAACTGTATATGTGTATGAATTTATCTTTGTAATTTTTTTTCCTAATTACTGTAAACCACCGTGACTTCCAGTCATGATAAAAACATATGACACAAATGAATAAAATCATGATGATGCTGTAAATCTAGCTACCACTTCTCAGCTTTTTTCTGGAAATCATCTAACATGGTAATAATGCACCAACTTCTTCCTTTCATTTCTTATTTCTATTCTTTCCTCTCTTGCATCTGCTTCTGCTGCAGGACTTCTTTGTGGAAGAGATGGCTGAGATGGAGAAACGTCCTTCTGAATCTAGTCAAAGACAGCAGCCAAAGTGGATCATGCAGGACAGAGAAGGAAAGTCCTCCTCAATAAGTACGGGCTAAGATAGTTGTTTTCTGCTTGAATCTCTCCTCTCAAGCATGTCTGAAATATCTGGGCTGTATGGATGGTGGCACTTTAACTATTTTTAATAGCCTAACCGGACTTTGAAATTACAAGCATACCTCGGTAATTAAAGTGAAGCTTCTTTTTTACAATGACTTTTTATGCCTACCGAGCCCTTCTCTTGCTCCTGATCTTCTATGTACTGGATTTTTTCCAAGCAGCATTGGCACTGGGAGGATGGTAAAGGAGGATTGGAGAAACACAGACTTTCAGTATCAGGTTACAGCAGCAGGTGTGCAGAAAACCATGCAATAAAGCTTGATGTGGGAAGGCATAGAATTCTGTTCTAGCCGATCCTACTCTAGTGGTGTGTGCCAGCCTACAACAGACAAGCTAAATGGCAGCTGCTCCCAGATTGCGTTACTGAGCAAGTGTGCCCAGCCAAACAGAGAGAAAGGGAAGAGTAGATAAGCTAGCCTCACCAGCTCCCCGTGCATATTTAAAAAATGCTGAGATCTATAAGTTTGTCTACCAAAATGGAAATCATAAGAAAAGTGGAGGCTGGTGAAAGAAAAACTCATCCCAGGTGTATTTTGGATGAAGCCTTCAAGTGTTCTATAGAAAGTTTCAATTATTTTTATTTTTTTTACTTACGCAAGGCTTATCAACCTTTTTCATTTAATTTTGTTGGTTTTGAATAAAAAGGTTGCTGAAATATGTTGAAGTACTCTTCTTTTTATGGTTCTGTAACATATCCCTATTCTTTCCCTGTTCCTTCTCCCTCTGGAGCCAAGTTTTCTGTTAAAGAAATAATACCCAGAAGCACATTTGCTTGGTTAACTGAGGGTCTTTAAGGGAGCAAAGATGGCTGTTTTAGTTGGTTGGTATGCAGAGCCCACCTTCAGGTCCTGTCCCCTCCCTGTGCAGGAAAGAATCAGCAATCTGGACTTCTTGGCAGTCTATTGACTTCTCAACCCAGTTTTTGTGTTTTTTTCTTTGAGTTAGTTAACATTTTTGTGGCTAATTAATTCTTTGTGGGATGGTTGGTTGCGTAGCATACTTTTATTAAGGTGGTTTCTTGTATACCTGACAAGTTCAAGGTTACATTGATTCTGCTGTGACTTCCCAGTTCTTTTTCTGTGTACACAATGGTGTTTGCTGTATTTGCATGAGTAGGAGGGACTTGAGGAAGGCAGGAAAGAGAAGGGTTAACAACCTTCTCTTTCCTTTTCTCTTCCTCACAGGCGATGGAATAAGGACAGGGCCTACATGTACAAGAACATCTCTTCATCAGGATGGACTCAGAACAGCATCTGCAAGACTCTGTCAGGTAGGAGACAGAATCTCAAGTGATGGGTGCCCATGTCCCGTTGATCGCTCCTTGGTCCCACAGAACCTTGTTCTTTTCCTTTCCTTCCATCTAAGTTGCTACGATAAGCAGCTTGTGGATGATATAATGTAAAGGTTTTAATACATTTTTTAGGAATGTGAAACACTATTGTTCTCTTTCTTCAGGTGACCTTTGAGGAGGTGGCTGTGTATTTCACGGAAGAGGAGTGGGCCCTGCTGGACCCAGGCCAAAGGGCCCTTCATTGGAAAGTGATGGAGGAGAATTTGGGGATCTTCTCCTCTCTGGGTAAGGCTCCCTCTTTCTTGTGATCTATCAACTCAGTGCTGAAAAATAAGATCAGAGTTCTTCTTCACTCTTAAGAATATTTTGAAGCTGTGTATACTTAAATCCATGGATACCAAATCCCTAGATACAGAGAGACAACTGTAGTCATTAGAGTGTTTTCTTCCAGCTCTGCAGACCTCTGGCGTCTCTTCCCAGGATGCCCCTCACTGGCAGATTTTGGTCATGGTCACAGTGGATGATGGGAGGTGCAGATGGATTCCTAAGCATGGACCACTGGGTGGAGTGTTGGGGGCCCCACTAGAAGTATTCCCCGAAAAGGCCCTACTTTGCCTCTTTCAGCTGTCACTGTGGGCCCATCTTGCCTCCATTAACAATAAAAGTTTGAGTTGTTTATAAGAAAGTGAGAAGGCATATGGAAAAAAGAGCCACATATTTTTTTTAATTTAGTTATTTATACCCCGCTCTTCAGCCACAAGGCTATCAGAGTGGCTTACACATTGTTTTAAGCAATAGCAATTTACACATCTACACTGCAAGAAGCAGTTTCCAATATGTGTTAGCTAATTTTGCTTCCTTCCTCCCACCCGGTAGCTAAGTTCCCATTCTTCCCACTGATTCTTCCAAGGATGCAGAGAGAGGCAGAGTGTTCCAGTGAAGGGAGGGAAGGGAGGTGAAGGGACTTGGAGGGAGCGGCTGCCATCACTTGCCTAGGCCTTCCTGCAAAGAGAAGGATAAAGCAGAGGCTGGGTGTGGAGGCAGGAGCTGGTTTGGCATGAATGGAGGACCAGCTTTGCCTCACATCCTGTACTGAGTGTAGAGATAACAACAACAACACCAATTTTATTTCTACCCGGCTCACCCCAAGGCGCGAGGTGGGGTACAACATGAATTAAAATACAATATGTAATTAAAACATACAATCATTTAAAAAGATAGGTTAAAATGCATAGAATTAAAACAAATGGATATAAAACCAAGCTCATCTAAAGAAATGTTTTTCCTGGCACCACTGTTGTTGTGTTCTTGAAGTAATTTCCAACTTAAGGTGACCTAAAGGTGAACCTGTCATTGGGTTTTCTTAGCAAGATTTGTTCAAAGGCGGTTTATGATTGCCTTCCTCTGAAGCGGAGAGAGTGAGCTTTCCCTGAGGCCACCCAGTGAATTTGAGCCCTGGCCTCCTGGAATCCGCATCCAACACTCAAACTGCTACATCATGCTTGTTCTCCCTTGGCCCTGTTAGGCAGAAAGACATTTTGTCATGCTCTGGTGAAGAACGTTTTTTGTGGGTTTTGTGCACTGAGGAGATATTATACTACTAGCTATACCCGGCATAACACACTGCTTTAGTATGTTTCCGTTCCCACTCTGCTGATTAGGCACTTAGGAAAAATGTCAAGAGTACGATCATTTGACGCAATAATATATAACCTTTCAAATCAACTATAATGGCATATGTTACTCCGGGTACAGCTAGCTTCATACCGAGAGCCCATCCGCCACCACCATGCAAACACACACACACATAACTCTCAACAGACACACACGTCACATGCGCCAGGACATGAGCGCCCCTCTGCCATTATGGAACTGCGCGAATATACACACAGACACCACAATATACACGCACATCCCACACTACACACACAGCACACATGGCAGGATGCAAGAGCCCCTCTGCCACCATGGAACCGTGCATACACACACATGCACACCATGCGTGTCAGGCGTTAGAGCACCTCTGCCACTGCCATGTAACTGCACGTACACACACCACGCTACACACACACAGAGCACGCTACAGACACACACACCAACAGGACATGAGAGCCCCTCCACTGCCACCATGCAACTGTATATACACAAATGAACACGCAATGGTACACACACAGACACACACCACACTACACAGATACCCCACACTACATGCCATCACACGCACGCTGCACACGCATGCACCCCATACTACACACACACACACATACACTCCACCCTACACCCCACTTGTGCCAGGACACGAGAGCCCATCTGCCACCATAATGCAACTACACAAACCCCACACAACATTCCCTATGCTACACACACACTACAACCCCACACCACACTACACGCATACTACCCACCTAATGCTACACACATACACCTCACCCTACATTCCCCAGAATACACCCCCATGCTCAGCTGCTTCCTGCACAATCCTACTGATTCTGTATTAATGCTATCCAGCAGAATCTGTTGCTTCTCTAAGGAAGTCTCCTCATCTGCTGGAACATCTTACTCAAGATCAGGAGCAATCCAGAAATTGTCTGCCCAGAGCCTTATGCTGAGAAATGGCATGAGTACAGCAAAACCAAGATAATCTTGTTTAAGGGGACAGGCAGGGAGGATAAAATGAGATTGCCAATCCATATCATACCCAAATCCCTAGAGCTGATTGCTTTCAAGGAAAGATGAAGGAAGGGATCAGTGGAGCTTAACTCTCAGGGGAACCAACGGAAAGGCTCTGGAGTACCATCTCCCTCTCTGAAGTCTTCTAAAGTTAATAGAAGTTTTTCTTTCATGAGTTTTGAGTAGTTCTTTCTCTCCCTTCCAGGCATTGATGAGCAAGTGACTGAGTATAAAGAGGAATCATGCCGAGAATTGCTTCAGAGACACCAGTATAAACAGGTAAAAGAGAAGGAAAGAAAAACTGACCCTGAAGAGAAGAGGAGGACCACACACCCTTCTCAAAAACGTGATGCTTATGTAACCCCAGTCGAAGGAATACCACAGAAAGGAAAGGAAAGAAGGAAATATCTTTGTCTTGTATGTGGAAGAAGCTTTAGGTCTAAAGCAAGCCTTAATCTTCACAGGAGGACTCGGACAAAGGAAAACACTTTCCAAGGTGGCGAGTGTGGAAACAGCTCCAGTCTGTGGAAAAAGTGTGGAAAAAGTTTCAATCAGAAGGCAAATCTCACCTTTCATCAAGCAACTCACACAGGGGAGAAACCATTTAAATGCCTGGAGTGTGGGAAGAGTTTCACTCAGAAGACAAACCTCACCTATCATCAGGCAGCTCACACAGGGAAGAAACCATTTAAATGCCTCAAGTGTGGAAAAAGTTTCATTCAGAAAATAAGCCTCACTTATCATCAAGCAACACACACAGGGGAGAAACCATTTAAATGCCTCAAGTGTGGAAAAAGTTACTTTCAGAAAACAAGCCTCACTTATCATCAAGCAACTCACACAGGAGAGAAACCATTTAAATGTCTGGAGTGTGGGAAAAGTTTCATTTGGAAAATAGGCCTTACTTATCATCAAACAGCTCACACAGGGGAGAAACCATTTAAATGCCTAGAGTATGGAAAAAGTTTCACTCAGAAGGCAGCACTAAGCTACCATAAAGGAACTCACACAAGGAGGAAACCATTTAAATGCTTAGAGTGTGGGAAAGGTTTGACTAACAAAATAGATCTCATCTTTCATAAAGCAACTCACACAGGGGAGAAACCATTTAAATGCTTGGAGTGTGGGAAAAGTTACAGTTACAAGACAAACCTCACCTATCATCAAAGAAGTCACACAGGGGAGAAACCATTTAAATGCCTGGAGTGTGGGAAAAGTTTCCTTCAGAAGGTACACTTTACTCGTCATCAAGCAACTCACACAGGAGAGAAACCATTTAAATGCCTGGAGTGTGGAAAAAGTTTCACTCAGAAGGGATACCTCTCCTATCATCAAGCAGCTCACACAGGGGAGAAACCATATAAATGTTTGGAGTGTGGGAAAAGTTTCATTCAGAAAATAGATTTCACTCGTCATCAAGCAACTCACACAGGAGAGAAACCATTTAAATGCCTGGAGTGTGGGAAAAGTTTCCTTCAGAAGGTACACTTAACTCGTCATCAAGCAACTCACAGAGGAGAGAAACCATTTAAATGCCTGGAGTGTGGAAAAAGTTTCACTCGGAAGGCATACCTCTCCTATCATCAAGCAGCTCACTCAGGGGAGAAACCATATAAATGTCTGGAGTGTGGGAAAAGTTTCACTCTGAAGACATACCTCAGCTCTCATCAAACAACTCACATAGTGGAGAAACCATTTAAATGCCTGGAGTGTGGAAAAGTTTTCAGTCAGAAGGGATACCTCTCCTATCATCAAGCAGCTCACACAGGGGAGAAACCATATAAATGTTTGGAGTGTGGGAAAAGTTTCATTCAGAAAATAGATTTCACTCATCATCAAGCAACTCACACAGGAGAGAAACCATTTAAATGCCTGGAGTGTGGGAAAAGTTTCACTCAGAAGGGATACCTCTCCTATCATCAAGCAGCTCACACAGGGGAGAAACCATATAAATGTTTGGAGTGTGGGAAAAGTTTCATTCAGAAAATAGATTTCACTCGTCATCAAGCAACTCACACAGGAGAGAAACCATTTAAATGCCTAGAATGTGGGAAAAGTTTCCTTCAGAAGGTACACTTCACTCGTCATCAAGCAACTCACAGAGGAGAGAAACCATTTAAATGCCTGGAGTGTGGAAAAAGTTTCACTCGGAAGGGATACCTCTCCTATCATCAAGCAGCTCACACAGGGGAGAAACCATTTACATGCCTAGAATGTGGGAAAAGTTTCACTCTGAAGACATACCTCAGCTCTCATCAAACAACTCACATAGTGGAGAAACCATTTAAATGCCTGGAGTGTGGAAAAGGTTTCAGTCAGAAGAGGAACCTCACCTATCATCAAGCAACTCACACAGGTGATAAACCATTTAAATGCCTGGGGTGTGGAAAAGGTTTCATTAATAAAACAGCCCTCACTCGTCATCAGAGAACTCACACAGGGGAGAAACCATTTAAATGTTTAGAGTGTGGAAAAGGTTTCAGTCAGAAACCACACCTCATCCTTCATCAAGCAACTCACACAGGGGAGAAACCATTTAAATGCCTAGAGTGTGGAAAAAGTTTCTATCAGAAGGCAAAGCTCACTTATCATCAAGCAGCTCACACAGGGGAGAAACCATTTAAATGCCTAGAGTGTGGAAAAAGTTTCTCTCAGAAGGCAAAGCTCACCTATCATCAAGCAACTCACACAGGGGAGAAACGATTTAATTGCCTAGAGTGAGGGAAAGATGTCATTGAGAAGGCATGTCTTGGTCATCATCAAGCAACTCATGCAGGACAGAAGTAGCCAGACGTATTTGAATGTTGAAAACTTTGATTCAGATTGAAGATCATACATTACATGAAAAAAATGATATCCAAGATAAGCCATTTATATACTTAGCAAGTGAAATGTGTTTCACTTCTTCTCACCTTATAATAATAATAATAATTAAAAAAAATTATTTCTATCCCGCCCCTCTGCAACGCAATCGGGGCGGCTTACAATATAAAAACGCCATAGTCCCAGTACCCTAGCCCACCCCCCCTTAAAACAATATTAAACTATAAAAGATTAAAAACATACAGTAAATTAAAAATATATAAATTAGAAAAATATTAAAACATACAATAGGTTTTTTTAAAATAAATAAATAAATAAATAAATAAAAAATAAATGATTACAGCTCAGGGAGGACAGCTGAGTCTTGGGCCGGGATAGTTATTCAGGAAAGGCATGCCGGAAAAGATCCGTCTTGACAGCTTTTTTAAAGCCATCTAAGGTGTTAATAAGACGGATTTCGTCCGGCAGGCCATTCCATAATCTGGGAGCAGCAGCGGAGAAGGCCCTCTGGGAGGTCACCGACAGCCTTGTTTTCATAGGCTGTAACAGATTCCTCCCAGAGGACCGAAGTGCGCGGGGAGGGTCGTACAGAAGGAGGCGGTCCCGGAGATAAGTTGGACCCAAGCCATGCAGGGCTTTAAAGGTTATAACCAACACCTTATACTGTGCCCGGAAACGAATAGGCAGCCAGTGGAGAGCTTTTAGCACAGGTGTTATATGCTCTCTTCTGGAAACACCAGAAATCAACCTGGCTGCCATGTTCTGAACTAGTTGAAGTTTCCGAGTTAAGCACAAGGGTAGCCCCATGTAGAGCGCATTACAGAAATCCAGACGGGAGGTTACCAGTGCATGTACAATTTTAATGGTTGATAAATAAAATATAACAGCTTTTGAGTGTTTCCAACATATTCTTCCCTTATGGAGGAATAGAAATGTGGAAAATGTTACACTAGAATGTAAAATCTAAATGGTTTTTTTAGAGTAGTTCAGTTGGCAAAAGTTGTCAGGAATGTAATCTATTATTTGCAGATAATTCCTGCAAAAGCTATACTGTTGATATCCTATTGAATCCCCCCCAGTGATTGAAAAGTGCCAAGAGATCCCAAGCCAAGGTTCTGGTAATTAGAAAAGGAAAATTGGCCAATAACTTAAAGCCGGTGTTAGATTCCCTGGGGAAATGACCTGATAGGGCCAATGACACCCCCCACCGTACATTACACTGGAAGCGCAGCACCAGCAGCCTTATTATGAAGAAAGGAGGGGCAAGATGGCAACAGACTAATAACTTCTGAACTGTCCTCCCATCACTATCTGGTATTATCACTTCATATACTTAAAAATGCCACCCAATGACAAGAAAAGACAAGAAAAGAATTCAGCTTAGCCCCAGCAATAACGCTAGAACCCAGATGAGATGAGAATTTACTGACTTTTCTCAGTGGCAGCAATGGCAGCTTCTTCGCTCCCTAAGACACCACAGAAATCTGAACTAAACAAAATAGCTCCTCAAAATCTAAATGTAAACTATTCTCTGGGACAGGGAGAAAACAGAGATAACTTGCTGGCAGTATATTTTACAATAACGCTACTCAGCCCTTCTATTCTTATATTGCAAAGATTAAAATGCCCAGTACTACAGATGCATCCTGAGCTGACAATTAAATTCCAGCAGCTATGCAAACTTAGCCCAAGGAAAAAAAACAGTCTTCACCACCACGTATCTTATTGGATAAGCCAAAGGATGCTCCCTTAACTAAAGAGAAGGGATCCATGCCTGCTTGTGATCCTCATTTTACTGCCCATGCTGCGCTGGTTCTTCCAGCCTCCCTACCAGAACAGACAAAGCAGAAAATACAGGAAAGTGAATTCCTCCACAGAGGAAGACACAGTTACAGTCATCCCAGTCATTTAAACAAGGTATGTTACCCATTCAGCCCCTGGTCTACAGGGCAACTGCCTGACTTACAACTGACTAGCACAAGGTTCCCCTAATGACCTGGAACTGTATGAATTGGAAAATCCACTACACCTCATATATAGAGAAGCTTCAAGAAATTGTAGAGCTATGTGCTTACACTATGGCTTCACATATGCGAAATTGGCTAGATTGCCAACAGCAGCTATTAACCCTATTCACCACTGAAGAGAGGCGATGCATTACACAACAAGCAGGAGCAGAAAGCTTTGGCCAGAGCTCCCAAGAATCATGCTGATGCTCAAAGGAGGATGCGAGAGAGAGTGCCATCAGGGCAACCCCGCTGGGATCCTTATGAGCTGGAACAGATAAAGCGCCTCATCCAATATCAGACCCTACTGTTAGAAGCCATGATGGGATAAAAAAAAGCAAGTTAACATGACTGAAGTCTCAAAAGTACTAGAGGGAGCCACTGAAGCCCCTGGAGCCTAACTTGAGTGCCTTCTAGATGCCTATCACCAGTATACCTCCTCAACCCTGAATAACATGACTTTTGTAACAGAGTTATGAAGGTTTTGCAGAAAAAAATATGAAGGAATTGTTGGAAGTAACCCAGAACGCATTGTGTATGTGAATAGAAGGTATTGTGCATGTGAACAGAAGGCGTAGAATATGCGAATAGAGACGAAGAGAAGTGAGAGAAGGACTGGAAAATAGACAAGAAGCTGGAGTTTCTTGCAGCAGCACTGGTGGAGCAGCGTAAAAAAGACACGGAGATGTGGAGATGAAAGAAAAAGCCTGGAAGAGGCAGAGAAGGAATCAATGTGCCTGGTGTGGACAAGAAGGACATTGGCAGTGTGAATACAAAAGACCAGATGGAAGAAGAAGAGAGAGACTGAAATGGAAGAGGGAGGAGACAACTGGCAGACGAAAACACAAGCAGAGGTATTTGCAGAGGCTCCTTTCATCAGAATGACAGAAGCAGAGCTCATTGAATATAACAGACTGGGCACCCTAATTAAATCCAGTGGACTTTACATTGTGCATATCATCTTCAGAGTTCTAGACAAGTGGAGAGGATGAATCAAACTATCAAAACTCATCTGGCTAAGCTGTGCCAGGAAACCAAGCAAAAGTGGACAGAAAATACTGCCCTTGGCCCTGTTTAGGATTCATTATACCCCACATAAGACTGCTGGCTTGTTCCCATTTGAATTAAGGTATGGTAGGTCACCCCAGATTTTGGTTGGGATAAGGGGGGAACATACAAGAGTTAGTAAATGTTAGTTTGCAACAAGAGGTGCAAATGCTAGATAATGTATTGCAAGCCCAATGCTGATATGTGTTAGAAAACCATTCCTATTACAGAAGTTCATCCATTCCAACCAGGAAATGAGGTATGGGTTAAAGATTGGGAAAAAGACTCTTTGACTCCCCATTGGAAAGGCCCTATAATTGTCATCCTTTCTACCCCTACAGTAGTAAAAATAGCTGGTATTAAACCCTGGATACATTGGACCCAAGTTAAGAGGGCAAAAGGGGGGTGGACAGTGGCTGGTAATCCTAATAACCCTTTACAGATCACTCTGAGGCGGCAGCACGAAGATTCAAGCTAGGTTCTACGCCACACACACCTGGAAGCTGTGTGGTTTGTACAACCAGACTTGCAACTGGAGAGGAAAGAAGACGGAACTAAGCCCTACTGCCGCTAACCAGTGGAAATAGCGGCCCCGCGTACGGCTAGATTCCATAGAAGATAACTATGAATGCTATCGTACTTTGTGTTTATTTCCTTGGGATGGGAATTGTATTTGGGGAAAGCTCAATTCTGGGTGATGGGTTCTTCTCACAACGTATGGCTGATAACTATTGGGTGCATCTTGCTAATATCTCAGGAGTAGACCATTTTTGTTTGCCTAGTGATTTACCTGCTAATCGTTTAATAAGTACCTGTCTTGTACCTGTATGTCATCACCCCGAGGTAATACGCAATCACACAATGTTTGCCCATGTTAATTTTCATATAAATAGGACCTATTCCCAGAGCCATCATTGGGGTAGTGTCAGGAACTTTACCCCCTACTGAATTTGCTTTGCGCACCCCTACAGGGGCTGCCATAAATGCTACATGTGCTAGGATGCTTAACTGTTCTAAATATACCAAATGATGTAAAGCTATTCCAGCCCCCTCCTTCCATTGTAGCTCTGTTCAAAATATTTCTTTTTATTTTGCCCATATACTCTTTCCCCATGGCTGGTTTTGGACTTGTGGTTCTCACACAGGGCCTTATATCCCTGCTAATTTGTCAGATAGTCATCTATGTTGTCTAAGTCGTTTAGTTTCTGTACTTCCACCCTGGCCAGCACGAGCCCATCGTCACTCTAGGGCCTTATAACTTGCTGAGGACTGCAATAACCATTTGCATCTTTTCTCTGATGGGGAAATGTTAGCCCTATCTATATCTTTAGTTGGAGTCCCAGGTCTGGCCTTATATGATGACATGGAAATTAATAGATTGGCATGTGCTCTAATTAAAAATATCAATGCAACTTCCCGTGCTTTAGCCCTGTTAAATAAGGAACAGCGTGAACTGCTAAATGCTATCTTAGAAAACTGAACTGGCATAGACTATCACTTTCTGCTTCATCATTTAGGCTGTGAAACTCACCACAAATTGTGTTGTTTTAATTTAACTGATAATAGCCATGCTGTCAGTGTTCAAATTGCTACTCTACATAACATTGTATCCAAAATATAGCAAAATATAAATACGTGGTTTGATTGGCTCACTAATTGGCTTCCTAATTCCAGTTGGCTCAAAGGATTGTTTTTTCACGGTTTTACTAGTAATATTAACTATGCTTCTATGCTATGTTTCTGTATTCCATGCTTGTTTCAATGTTTGGTTAATGTTTTTCAAAGAACTGCTAGTAGAACAGCTGCATTTTATGCTTTGATGGCTTAAATACAGATTTACTTGTGTGAAATGTATTAATTGTCTTTGAAATTAATCATTTAATTTAAAGGGGGGAATGTGGTAGCCATTTGCATTCTAATGTCTATTTGCTGAATGCTGTTACTTACAATTATTTGAGGTCAGACTAGATAGCCCATGAGACTCTAGAAGTCTGCAAAGTCTTTTCAGTGTTCCTTACTAATCAACCCTATGTTCCAGAAACATATGATAAGCTGAGGTAAACAAATTCTTTCTATAATAACGGTCAAACTGTACCTAAATGTTCCTAAGCTATTTTGCCTTGTACTTTCTGAACTATCAACAATTGTTGCAGAGAAATTGCTGACAACAAAGAGAAGGAGGAGGGAATTAAACTGTATAAAGGTTTTCTGTAGTCATGACTCGGGGTTCTGGCTCTTTGGAAGATATTCCAGTCAGGCCCACCGGTGTAATAAAACTTACTTTCCAATCCGTGGGTCTGCTGTTCCATGATTTCTGCATCAGTACCACAGTTTCGAGGTCCCTAATTTCCAGGCAAGGGCGCAGCTGGCGTATCAGCCGAAGTTGATAACAGGCACTCCTGACCGTCGCATTTACCTGATTAGACATCTGGAGCGTCGGGTCCAGGAGCACCCCCAGACTGCGAACACAGTCTTTGGAGGAGAGTGTAGTTCCATCCAGGACTGGAAGTTGTATTCCCAGACCTGGTTTCAGGCCTGTAACTGTTAGTACCTCCGTTTTGTCTGGATTCAGTCTCAATTTGTTTTTCCTCATCCAGTCCATTACTGCTTTAAGACAATCATTGAGAGGAGAGATGCCATCTGAAGTCGAAGCTGATGACCGAGACATGGAGAAGTATATCTGGGTGTCATCAGCATACTGATGACAACACACTCCATGCTTCCGAATGATCTCTCCCAGCGGCTTCATATAGATGTTAAATAGCATCGGGGACAGGATGGCACCCTGAGGAACGCCACAGTTAAGCTCTATTCTGGTAGAGCAGCTGTCCCCGAGCCTCACCCTCTGGGATCTGCCCGAGAGGAAGGAACGGAACCACTGCAAAGCAGTGCCTCCAATTCCTAACCCCCTCAGGCGATCCAAGAGGATGGAATGATCTATTGTGTCAAAGGCCGCTGAGAGGTCCAAGAGCACCAACAGGGTCACACTACCCCTGTTGATACCCAAGCGGAGGTCATCAGCCAGAGCAACCATGGCAGTCTCCACTCCATATCCCGTCCTAAAGCCAGTTTGAAATGGATCTAGATAATCGGTTTCATCCAAGACAGCTTGGAGTTGGGAAGCGACCGCCCTCTCAATCACCTTGCTTAGAAAAGGCAGCAAGGAGACTGGTCTATAGTTGTTCCTGTCCAAGGGGTCCAGGGAAGGCTTTTTCAGGAGCGGCTTAACCGCCGCTTCCTTCAGACAGGGTGGAACGGACCCCTCCCTGAAGGACGCATTGATAATATCCCTAAGGAGTACTCTCGATGCGTCTCCCCCTTGGGTGGCCAGCCAAGATGGACAGGGATCGAGGGGACAGGTCGTCTTTCTCACTCTACCAAGGAGTTTGTCCACGTCATCGGTACTCACAGATTGAAGCTGATCCAATAAAATTTCATCAATGGAGTTGCTGGACACCTCATCTATAGATTCTGTCATAACACTGGCATCTAAGTCGGCTCTTATCCGAGAGATTTTATCTGCAAAGTGGATATTAAACGCATCACAGCAGGCCGTTGTCGGGTTGAGTAAGGGGTTCTGCGCAGGTGGAATCTGCGTCAGCTCCCTCACCACCCTAAACAGTTCTGCTGGACGGGACTCTGCAGACGCAATACGTGCAGAGGAGAAAGACTTCTGCGCTGCACGTATTGCCTCTCGATAAGATTCAAGGAAATTCCTATGACGAGTCTTGTCGGACAAGAGTCGAGTCTTCCGCCAGGTGCGCTCTAGTTGTTGTCCAGCCTGCTTCATCTTCCTAAGCTCCTCTGAATACCAGGGCTTACGGTTAGGAGCAGGCTGGAAAGGACGTTTGGGAGCGATTGTGTCGATAGCCTTGGTGAGGTCGGTGTTCCAAATATTAACCAAAGCTTCAACAGAATCACCGGCGTTACCAACCATTAAACCCTCCAAGGCTTTCTGGAATCCAATTGGTTCCATTAGCCTTCGAGGGCGGACCATTCTAATGGGTCCACCACCCCCGGTGGGGCAGACAGTGGCTCTTAGCTCCATCTTGACCAGGAAATGATCCGTCCATGACAATGCAGAGGTTTTAATAACCTCCGCCCACGGATATTCCTGTTCCGTACTAAAGGCCGCATCGAGGGTATGACCTGCACAGTGAGTAGGCCCGACAACCAATTGGGATAGGCCCATGTTTGTCATGGATTCCATGAACTCCCGAGCTGCGCCAGTTAGATTTAGCAAGCTGGTCTCAAGTGGGATGTTGAAGTCGCCAAGAACTAAAAGTCTGGGCGACTCCAGCAGCAACTCTGAGACCAACTGTGTTAGCTCGGTTAGGGAGTCTATTAGACAACGGGGTGGCCGGTATACTAACAGAATCCCTAAGCTATCCCTGGACCTCAGGCTTAGGTACATACACTCGATGTGGACTGTGTTCCGGATAGGCTTCCTGGTCAAGGTTAGATTGTTTTTATGAACCAGAGCCACTCCACCCCCCCGCACACTTTTCCTTACCTGCTCACTAACTGAGTACCCGGCCGGGAGTGCCTTCGCCCAAGTCGCAGCACTGGCCTCTCCCAGCCAGGTCTCCGTAATGCATGCCAGGTCGGCAGCCTCATCCAATAAGTGGTCATGGATAATATGCGTCTTGTTTTTAACCGACCTGGCATTGCAAAGGAGCAGAGTAAGGGTCTGTGGAATGGTTGGTGCGCTCTCCAATTTATTCTGGGAAACAGAGTGAACTGAAGGTGGGATAGATATTAAACATCGATCCCGCCTTCTTTTGTAACAATTTTTCACTCTGTTGCCGCCATACCTTCCCTTCCCCCACACAACCTCAATTCCCGCTCCCAAATCATTCCCGGCCCCTGGTAGGTGTTCCTGGGGTGGGGTGGTGGAGTGACTTTTAAGGCCAGCCACTCCTGGCCACACCCCAACTCCCTGCTGTCTCAGCTGCCCTTACCCCGGTGTAAGGGGAAGGAAGGAAGGCTCCCCCACAGCCCTGCAGAGTCTTCTTCAGGCTGGCTGGCTGGCTGGCTGGTAGGTGTTCTATGACACTCACAGATAGTGTTCAATAGGAAATACCAGGAAAAGCACATGGGAAGGTCACTATTAAAAGGAAACACAGAGCGGGAATACATGTAATAGGAAATATGATATTAAAGAATTGAGACAGGAAGAAGAACATGATTGCTTCTAAAAAGAAATGAGCTTTAGATACAGGTGAGTCCCTAGGTGACACTAAAAGATGTAGACAGAGAGAAAGAAATCACGCAGTGGTAAAGCCACCAGATGCTTTCACATATAAAATAAATATACTAAACTTCAAGAAAGACTGGAGCATTGTTAGAAATTATATGATAACATAAATGGGGAAATTTAGTGAGAATAGGTTTTGAAAACTAGGAAGATATCATTACTGTGGAATAACAAAGATGCTTGCCTGAAAAAGAAAGTTAGATTAAGAAGTTGAATGAACAGCTGAGAGGTTACATATAGTTGTTATATGTAGTTTTTACATTCAGAAAATGTCATGGTGTGATATTTTAATGTGATTTGCTGTATTATGTGTGTTCTTGTTTTGTGTAGCATTAATAAAAATATTTTTTAAAATGTTAACAAAGCCTCTGACTAAACAGCTTCATTTTTACATAGTCTTTTTAGACTTGTTTGGCATCCTTTTCCCTCCCCATTCTCTTTCTAGCCAAAGATGCTGTTTAGCAGCATCACCATTGGGAGGTCAGTGAAGAGGATTAGGGAAACACAGACATCTGAGTGGTTGCAGCAGTTTGACAGGAGTAACAAATTCTCAATAAAGCTTCAGCTGAGAAAGAATAGAATTCTACAAGCTATACCCGGCATAACATATGCCGTTATCTATATATATAAAACGCTTTGGTATGTTTCCGTTCCCACCCTTCTGATTGGACACTTAGGAAACGTGTCAAGAGTACAATCATTTGACGCATTAATACATAACCTTTCAAATCAACTAGAATGGCATATGTTACGTCAGATACAGCTAGTTTCATATCGAGAGCCCCACCATCGCCATGCCACCATGTGTATACACACACAAACACAGAGGCAATGTTACACCCATACATCATATTTGGCAGGACACGAGAGCGCCGCTGCCACCACCACACAACCATGCATTCACATCAAGACTCGAAAGCCCCACCGCCATGCGACTTTATATGCACATACAAAGGCTACACATACAGCACGCTACACACATCAGGATGTGAGAGCCCCTCTGCCACCACTATGCAACTGCACATACATATATACACCACACTAACATATACCACCCTACACACATACTCCATGCACACCACAACACAAGGGCCCCTCTTTTGGCACCATGTTTAAAAAGGACTTGAAGCTTTCTACACGTTTCCATCCCTAGTGTGCTGATTGGCTGGCCAATAGAGAGCATCGTTGATTGTGTCTGGGAAAGCAACCGGATGCCGGCAAGTATAAACAAACAGCAAGGTCTGGGAAGGTGGCCAACTCTTAATGATAACAAGTTAAATTAAGTGGAGCCAGATAAGGTTCAGTTTCTTGAGAAGCAGCAACACAAGTAGGAAGACACACAGAGAATTGTCCAGAATACAGTCCAAGAGTCAAGGCTTACAAAAGGCAGTATAGTCAAGAAGCAAGTCTAGTTCAACAGGATTCTCTCTCTGGCTTTTCTTTGCAAATGAAGATTCAGGAAGGACTCATCCCACACTTTCTGCAAGTGCGCTGATGACTAAAAAGGCCAATCCAAGATAAACAAGTGCGGTTGCAGAAAACACAGCAGAAGGTCTCCTTGGGTGATGTTTCCGGGTTGTGATTCTTTCTGCGTTGTTGTTTCTCTTCAAGACTTGTTTGGCGTGAGTTCTTAAATTAGGCTGCAGCATTGTGGATAGTGTGTCTCCATGCCTCCCGTTGGGAGGCCAGGGCGGACCATTGTTGGTGATCAATTTGGCCGAGCCTGAGATGTTGTTTCAGGGAGTCCTTGTATCACTTTTTTAGAACGCCCCTCTTATGCTGACCCGTGGCGAGTTCACCGTAAAATACTATTTTGCGGAGGCGATGGTCCTCCATCCTAGAAATGTGCCCTGCCCAGCGCAGCTGTGTTCTCAATATCATGACCTCAATGCTGGTGATCCCTGCTTGCTCAAGGACAGCAACATTCATCACATAGTCCAGTCTATATTTAGAGGAGGGGGGTTAACGTTGCGGTTTTCCGCAGCCACCGCATGATCACCTCTGCAGCTGCTGAGGCAAATCGCTAGATTTGCCCTTTTCCCCCACCTTGCTTGAAGGTGGAGGAAAAGGGCGAAAATGCCCCGTTTTGCTCCGCGACCCCGATCCCTCCTTCTGGGCTCCCTTCCGAAGGAAGCCCAGGAGGAGGATGCGGGGCTGTGGAGCCAAACCCCAGGATTCGCCCCCTCCTCCAAGCCACCCGCTCACCCTCCACGCATCCACCCCCACTCCCCAAAGCTGCGGAATCGTGGCTTTGGGGAGGGCGGGTGGCTGGGAAGCCCCCTCCTCCCAGCCACCCTCCCACCCTCTGCGCATCCACCCCCCCTCCCCAAAGTTGATAGAAATTCAACAAAAAATAATCTCGGATCATAGTCCAGTGACTTTGGAGTTAGATAATAGAAAAACACAGTATAAATGGAAACTTAAAGATATATTACTGAAAAAAGAGGCAGTAGTAGAATGGATAAAGAAAGACTTGAAGCAATGCTTTAGAGAAAACATGGATAAGGGGACGATGATAGATATAGTGTGGGATGCGGGAAAGGCGGTGATAAGAGGACAACTTCTAAAACAGGAATATGAATATAAAAAAAAGCAAACAAAGAAAAGAGAAAGAACATAAAGAAAAAATCAAGGAGAAAGAAGTTCTAAAAAAGAAATCCAAAGGATGAAAAAGTTAGTAAAGAATTACTGAATTAAAAAAAAAAATAGAAAGTAACATGATAATGGAAATTGTAAATAAAATGAAATATGACCATCAGAATCAATGGTCATATTTGAGCAATCAAATAGACCTGGTAAATGGCCGGCGTATAAGCTAAAGAAAGAGAGGGAAAAAAGGTAATCATGGAAATAAGAGATGAGAAAGTAATATGTACAAAGCAAAAAGATATAATTAAAGTATTTAAGGAATATTATACAAAGTTATATAAGAAACAGGAAAACAGAAATAATTATAGTACCAAAATAAAAGAATATTTAGAAAAAGAAATACTGAAGATAACAGAAGAACAAAAAATCAAATTAAATAAGCCAATTTCCAAATTAGAAATTAGAGAAGCAATAAGAAAGGTGAAACTTGGGAAAACCCCAGGCCCAGATGGATTCTTGGCATTGTATTACAAGACCTTTGAAGAAGAACTCCTGGAACCTCTGTGTAGACTATTAAATGAAATAAATAAAGGGAAATGTCCAGAATCTTGGGGCAAGGCGGATATACCTCTAATCCCGAAAGAAGGGAAAGATTTGACTATACCAGCAAATTATAGACCAATTTCGCTTCTCAATATAGATTATAATTTTTTTACAAATATATTGGCGGAAAGATTAAAAAGAATTTTGAGAAACTGGGTCTATGAAGATCAAAGTGGATTTCTCCAGGGCAGACAAGCCAAAGATAATGTAAGAGTGTTAATAAATTTATTAGAATTCTATGAAAAATATAACGAGAGAAAGCTATTAATGATCTTTATGGATGCTGAAAAGGCTTTTGACAACGTAAGCTGGAAATTTATGTTGGAGGTTTTAAAAATGATGACTATAGGTGAGAAATACCACGATTGGATAAGCAAGATCTATAATAATCAAGAAGTCCAGGTGATAATCAACGGAGAAAAAACAAAACCATTTAAAATTAAAAGGGGACCCGTCATGGGTGCCCACTTTCCCCGTTATTGTTTATTACTATACTGGAGGTATTGACAAGGAAAATAAGAAGAGATCATCAGATAGGAGGATGGAAATGGCAAGGCCAAGAATACAAATATAAAGCCTTTGCTGATGACCTGCTCTTCATTTTAGATAACCCAAATTGAAAGTTTAAAAATATTATTGGAAACAGTGGAAGAATTTGGTCAACTAGCAGGTTTAAGAATAAATAAAGAAAAATCAGAAATCATAGAATCATAGAATCATAGAATTGCAGAGTTGGAAGAGACCACGAGGGCCATCCAGCCCAACCCCCCTGCCACGTAGGAAATCTTGATCAAAGCATCCCCGACAGATGGCAATCCAGCCTCTGTTTAAAGACCTCCAAGGAAGGAGACCCCACCATGCTCCGAGGGAGCGTGTTCCACTGCCGAACAGCTCTTACTGTCAAAAAGTTCCTCCTCATGTTGAGGTGGAATCTCTGTTCCTGGAGCTTGCATCCATTGCTCCGTGTTCCAGTCTCTGGAGCAGCAGAAAACAAGCCTGCTCCATCCTCAGCGTGACATCCCCTCAAATACTTAAACAGGGCTATCATATTGCCTCTTAACCGTCTTTTTTCCAGGCTAAACATACCCAGCTCCCTAAGTGTCTCCTCATAAGGCATGGTTTCCAGACCTTTCACCATTTTAGTCGCCCTTCTCTGGACACGCTCCAATTTGTCAATATCCTTTTTTAATTGTGGTGCCCAGAACTGGACACAGTATTCTAAGTGAGGTCTGACCAAGGCAGAATAGAGTGGCACTATTACTTCCCTTGATCTAGACACTATACTTCTATTGATACAGCCCAAAATCGCATTGGCCTTTTTAGCTGACGCATCACACTGTTGGCTCATGTTCAACTTGTGGTCTACTAGGACTCCTAGATCCCTTTCGCACGTAGTCTCATTCAGCCAGGTCAATGTTAACAAAGAATCTAAGAAAACAGGAAAAACAGGAGTTGGAACGATTGTCAGGGTTTAAGATAGAAAAAAAAGGTTAAATATGTAGGTATTACTATCACAAACAAGAACACAGATTTGTTTGAACATAACTATGTGAAACTATGGAATAAGATTAAACAAGATTTAAAGAAGTGGGAAGAATTAGACTTCTCAATTTTGGGTAGAATATCATCAATTAAGATGAATATATTACCGAGAATTTCAGAATTTACCAATCATAAAGAGTGATAAATTAATGGATATATGGAAAAAAGACCTAATAAAATATATATGGAAAAGCAAGAAAGCTAGAATAAAATGGGATATATTAACAGATTCCAAAGAGAGGGGAGGCTTAGCCCTACCAGATTTACAAGTATATTATCATGCCAGTGCAATTATTTGGTTGATGGAGTGGATAAAATTAGAAAACCTCTAGATTATTAATATTAGAAGGATTCAATGCAAGGTTTGGCTGGCATGCCTATTTATGGCATAATAAAGCAACTGTCCATAAGGAATTTAAACATCACTATATTAGAGCGTCACTATTGAGAACCTGGACAAAATACAAAGGGAAGTTATATATGAAAATACCATTATGGTTATCTAACCATGAATCATATTATAAAAAAGAATATATACTTAATAAAGGGGCATGGTTGACATATAGACATATTGAAAAAGGAAGGAGACACATATAAAATGAAAACTCAAGAAGAACTAAAATTGGAAAATAAGAAATGTCACTAGCTACTATACAAACAATTAATGGAAAAATTTAAAATAGATCAACAAAATAGATTTGTAGGAATAGAAACAGAAATGTTGCAATTTGATGAATTAATACAAAGTGGTAAGAAGAAGGTGTTATCAAAGGTGCATAAAATAATATTGAATTTAAAACTAGAACAGGAAACTATTAAGCCATTAATGATAAAATGGGTGCAAGATCTGGGCCATGAAATACTATTGGAACATTGGGAAAGATTGTGGGGAAAAAGTTTATCTTTCACTAGAAGTTATAATATATAAATAAAATACATTTGCCCTGTCGCGAAGCGAACTTAAATAGCTGATAAGATCGCCCGGCTCGGCAACAACTCAGTTGAAAAGCACAGTACCTGGTGTTGTCAGTAGCAGTCCTATAGGGTCAGAAGTACACACACACACACACAGAGAGAGAGTGAAGAACGAAGAGGCAGTCCGAGGTCAAAAGGATTCCGGCAGGTGGGTCAACAAAGGCAGTCCAAGGTCAAGATATCCGAAGTCTCAAGATAGCAAGGTTCCAAGAAGCAGGAGAGTCACAGGCAGAGGCTTCCTCCAGGAAACGCAGACTGCTTGAAACAAGGAACTCAGCACCCCCCAGCTGCTTATGTTGGCCTAGTTCTCACTCCCAGCTGCGGGGTGATTGATGAGCTTCTGTCTCTTAATCTCCGGGAACGACACAGCCACACCCTCTCTGCTCTCCTTTGGCTAAAGGTAGGTACCTGCTCTTCTACCTCTTGCTCTTACTCTACTATGTCTCCCAGGCTTGGACCCTGTGCTGGGAGAGGGCTAGGCTGCTGAGCCCTGGGTTCTTCAGGGCTAGACTCAGACTCAGCCAGCTCTTCTGCTTCTGGCTCAGCCTCCGCACCTTCTGAGTCCTCAGAGTCCTGGCTGACCATGACATCATTCCCCCCCCCATTATCCTCCCCCGCACCTGGAGGAGGACGAGGCCGGTCTGGGAAGTGGTGGTGAAACGCCCGAACCAGGCAGGGAGCATGGACATCGGAGGCACCTTCCCAGGAGCGGTCCTCTGGCCCATAGCCAACCCAGTCGACCAGATACTGAAGGCGGCCCCAATGGCGACGAGAGTCCAAGATCTGGGCCACCTCAAATTCCTGTTCCCCATCCACCAAAACCGGATCGGGCGGAGGTGCAGGACCATCGTCGGGACGAAGCTCTGTAGCCGGAAGCAGTAGGGACCGATGGAAGACTGGATGGATCCGCCACATCCGCGGAAGCGGGAGCTGAAAAGCCACGGGATTCACCTGGGCCACAATTTTGTACGGCCCTGCAAATCAAGCATCCAACTTCCGACACGGCTGCTGGAGTGGGAGATGGCGTGTGGACAGCCAGACCGAATCCCCCACCTGCAAAGGAGGACCTTCCTGCTGACGACGATCCACGCCCCGCTTATACGCCTCCTTGGCCACCTCAAGCTGTTCCTGTAGCAAGGACTGAGCAGCCCAGAGTTCCTGGAGCCACTGATCTGCCGCAGGGACCGCCGAGCCAGGGGCCACAGCTGGAAATCCCCAAGGATGGTAGCCGCCGGTGGCAAAGAAGGGCGTCTGCTGGGTGGAGTCATGCACAGAGTTGTTGTAGGCGAGCTCAGCCAACAGCAGCAGGTCAACCCAGTTCTCCTGGCGGTAACTGGAGCAACAGCGGAGGTACTGCTCCAGTGTCCCATTCATGCGTTCTGACTGGCCATCGGACTCAGGATGGTGCACTGAGGACAGGTGAGGCGCGATGTCCAGGAGCCGCATCAGACTAGTCCAGAACCGGTCCGTAAACTGGGCTCCTCGATCAGAGACTACTCCCTCAGGAAGGCCATGGAGCCGGAAGATGTGCTGTACAAACATCCGGACCGTCTCCTTCACCGTGGGGAGGCCAGTACAAGGCATGAAATGAGCCATCTTGGAGAACAGGTCCACCACCACCCAAATGGTGGTACAGCCTGCAGAAGGGGGTAGGTCCGTGATAAAGTCCATCGAGATGAGTTTCCAGGGCCCCGAAGGTGTCGGCAGAGGCAGCAGTAAGCCCGCAGGTCGCCCTG
The DNA here is from genome assembly GCA_030847615.1 of Gambelia wislizenii. Taxonomy (NCBI): domain Eukaryota; kingdom Metazoa; phylum Chordata; class Lepidosauria; order Squamata; family Crotaphytidae; genus Gambelia; species Gambelia wislizenii. The sequence goes on from JAUMIR010000002.1 coordinate 27,825,064, forward strand.
GATGATCCTTAGCACGGCGACACACAGGGCAAGTGTCCACATACTGGGTCACCTCTGCATGGACCTGAGGCCACCAAAACTCCCGGGTGAGGAGGTGCAGTGTTTTGCAAAATCCAAAGTGCCCCACCGTTTTGGCATCATGGCACAACTGCAGGACCGCCTCCCAACATGGGCCTGCTAGTACATAAAGGTGGCCCCGGTGGTAGAGCAGGCCATCTCGAAACTCAAAAGGAGAGGCATCCCCCTCCGCCGAATGCTGGGTCACGAATGGGTCCCGGCTCTGGAGGTCACAAATCTGGTCCAGCAGTGTAGCCTTCCTTGGAGCAGCAGCAAAATTCTCTGGGCGCAGAATGGTTCCGTGCTGTACTCTGGCTTCCGGGAGAGAGCATCGGCCTGCCGTTTCTGGGCCTGAGGAACATACTGGTGCTGGAAATTGAAGCGCTCAAAAACAGGGACCACCGCTTCTGCCTCTGGGACAACTTCCGGGCCATCTGGAGATGCTCCAAGTTCCTGTGGTCGGTGTGGACCCGGATGGGATGAGCCACTCCCTCCAACAGATGCCGCCACGTGTCAAAGGCGGCCTTAATAGCCAACAGCTCTTTCTCCCAAATTGTGTAATTGCATTCAGGAGGAGACAGCTGACGGGAATAAAAGGTGCAAGGCAACAGGCGACCCTCGGCCCCCGTGGGCTGAAGCAGCACAGCCCCAATCGCCACGTCTAAGGCGTCTGCCTCGACCACAAAAGGTGTCCGTGGATCCGGGTGCTGCAGGATTGGGGCCGACGTGAACTTCTCCTTTAGGACCTCAAACGACTTCTGGGCTGCAGGTGTCCACTGAAAGCGGGTCTTCCCCCGCAGCAGTTGGGAAAGAGGGCTCGCCGGGGCCGCATAATCCACAATGAATTTTCTGTAGAAGTTGGAGAACCCCAGGAACCGCTGGACATCCTTCCGGCAGCGAGGAGTTTGCCATGATAACACCGCCTCCACCTTGGAGTTGCCCATGGCCACCCCCTGAGTGGAGATTCGGTAGCCCAGGAAGTCCACCTCCCGGAGGTTGAAGGCACACTTTTCCAACTTGGCATAGAGGCGGTGTTCTTGAAGATGCTGAAGGACGGCCCGAACGTGGGCGTCATGGGCAGCCTGGCTGGCAGAATAAATAAAAAAGTCATCCAGGTAGATGATCACAAAGTGATCTAGATAGTCCCGGAAGACATCGTTGACGAAGTGCTGGAATTCGGCTGGGGCATTACAGAGGCCAAATGGCATGACGATGTACTCATAATGTCCATACCTTGTCTGGAAGGCTGTCTTCCATTCGTCCCTGGCCCTGATCCTCACCAAGTTGTAGGCCCCTCTGAGGTCCAACTTAGGGAAGACCTTGGCATGGCGGAACCGCTCCAGCAGTTCTGGGATCAGCGGCAAGGGGTACCGGTTCCTGATGGTGATCCAGTTAAGGGCGCGGTAGTCATTGCAGAGACGTAACTCCCCATACTTTTTCCGCACAAACAACACAGGGGCATCTGCAGGAGACTTTGAAGGGCGGATAAACCCCTTCTTGACGTTCTTTTCCAAGAAATCCCTCAGAGCTGCCAGCTCAGGCTCTGAGAGGGAGTAGAGGCGTCCCGCTGGGATTGGGGCCCCAGGTATCAAGTCAATCGCACAGTCATACGTCTGTGCAGCGGGAGCCGATCCACCTCCTTCTTGTCAAAGACGTCAGCGAAATCCCAGTATTTCTCAGGCAACATCACTGAGCACTCCTTGGCGTCTGTTGCCATAGCCGCCAGGATCTGCTCCAGCCAACAGTGCTCCTGGCAAAACCTGGAGGTGAACAGAACCTCCCGCTGGGCCCACAAGATGTGTGGATAATGCTTGGAGAGCCAGGGCATCCCTAGGACCAAAGGGAAGTGAGGCACCTCGGCCAACAGGAACTGGATCTCCTCGACGTGGCCCTGGATCTCCAAGTGAAGCAATGGAGTCTGGTGAGTGACAGGACCGGACTGCAGGAGCCGCCCATCTATAGTCTCTATGGGTCTAGGCTCAGCTAGGGCCTCCAGTGGTATCTGATGACTGGTGGCAAATCCTAAGTCCATGAAATTGTTGGAGGCGCCCGAGTCTATCATGGCTCCCAGGGGGACAAGCTCCATGGAAGGCAGTCTAAGGTTAGCCGCCACCAACGGGTCTTTGCTGCAGGTCATGCTGGGGTTAGCAGGTTCCGAGGATGTTCCCAGGTGGTGAACCTGCTCTATACCTGGGACTGGACATTTCCCGGCAGCGGTGCTTGGTGTCCCTTGGCTGGGCACTTTCTGGCAAAATGCCCTGAGAGACCACAGTACAGGCAGAGCCCCTCTCTCCTCCTTCGTTCCTTCTCAGCCGCAGTGAGCCGCGGCTGAGCCCCTCCCAGCTGCATTGGTTCTTCTGCAGGTGGGGCAGCCATAGGGGAAGTTTTTGGTGGCTGGTGTGCAATCACTGGGGAAGAGGGCGGGTTGGAACGCCTGGCCTGCCTGCGAGCTGAGAGGCGGCAATCTATGCGTGTTGCTTGGGTTATTAAGGCAGTTAAGGCGTCTGGAGGCTCTGAGCGGGCCAGCTCATCCAAAATGGGGTCTGCCAACCCCCAGCGAAACTGGGCCTGCAAGGCACTCTGATTCCATGTCAGGTCCTGGGTTATGAGACGGAAGGCGGTGGCATATTAAACCACAGAGCCTTTGCCTTGCTGGAGGGTCTTAATCCGGTGCTCAGCAGTTTCAGTCTTTACAGGATCACCCCAGGTAGCTCTCATTTCCTGCAGGAAATCCTGCAAGCTGTTGAGGACTGAACTATCCTCATTCAGATAGGGAGTAGCCCATTTACTTGCAGGACCAGCTAACAGACTGATAATGAAAGCCACTTTGTGAGTGTCCATGGGGAAATCAGCTCCTCTGATTTTGAAGTGCAGCTTGCAGTTTGCAATAAAACTGTCCAATACTGCTCTATCACCAGAAAACGTTTCAGGTAAAGCAATGATAGATTTCCCCCGGGGCTGGGGTGGGGGTTGGTTCTGGAGTGCAGCCAAGCCTTGAGTTAATTGTGCCAGCTGGGCTGCTAATTGCTGGTTTTGGGATAACAGTTCCTGAATCACAGCAGACTCGGCCATCTTATCAACTTAATTAGGGGTTTCAAGCAGTTCTGTTGCGAAGTCAACTTAAATAGCTGATAAGATCGCCCGGCTCGGCAACAACTCAGTTGAAAAGCACAGTACCTGGTGTTGTCAGTAGCAGTCCTATAGGGTCAGAAGTACACACACACAGAGAGAGAGAGAGAGTGAAGAACGAAGAGGCAGTCCGAGGTCAAAAGGATTCCGGCACATGGGTCAACAAAGGCAGTCCAAGGTCAAGATATCCGAAGTCTCAAGATAGCAAGGTTCCAAGAAGCAGGAGAGTCACAGGCAGAGGCTTCCTCCAGGAAAGGCAGACTGCTTGAAACAAGGAACTCAGCATCCCCCAGCTGCTTATGTTGGCCTAGCTCCCACTCCCAGCTGCGGGGTGATTGATGAGCTTCTGTCTCTTAATCTCCTGGAACGACGAAGCCACGCCCTCTCTGCTCTCCTTTGGCTAAAGGTAGGTACCTGCTCTTCTACCTCTTGCTCTTACTTTACTATGTCTCCCAGGCTTGGACCCTGTGCTGGGGGAGGGCTAGGCTGCTGAGCCCTGGGTTCTTCAGGGCTAGACTCAGACTCAGCCAGCTCTTCTGCTTCTGGCTCAGCCTCCGTGCATTCTGAGTCCTCAGAGTCCTGGCTGACCATGACATGCCCCTCCACGTTCGCGAACTTAGCATTCGCGGTTTTGATTATTCGCGGTTTTGGGATGCCCCCCCCCCCGCCCTCCCAAAACTGCGACAAGGGGCCTCCGGAGGCCCCGTGAAGGCCCAGGGAGGGAGGGTGGAGGCCTGGGGAGGCCTCCACAGAGCCTTAGAAGGCTCCGTGAAGGCCCGGGGAGGGAGGGGGGGAGGGGCGTGGAGGCCTCCACGGAGCCTTAGAAGGCTCTGTGAAGGCCCAGGGAAGGAGGGGGGAGCACCGGGGAGGCCTCCACAGAGCCTTCGAAGGCTCCGTGAAGGCCCACGGTTGGAGGGGGGAACACTGGGGAGGCCTCCACAGAGCTTTCGAAGGCCCTGTGAAGGCCTTGGGAGGGAGGGGGAGTGCCAGGGAGGACTCCACAGGGCCTCGGGAGGGTCTCTGGAGGCCCCGTGAAGGCCTTGGAAGGGAGGGGAGGTGGGGGAAAGCGACTATGGAGCCTCCAGAGGCCCCATGGTTGCTTTGGTGGGGGAGGGGGAGGGCAGTCATTATTCGCAGAATTTTCACATTCGCGGGGTCTGGGGAACCTAATCCCCACGAATGTGAAGGGACGACTGTATATACAAGGTAATGATGAGATGGCATCTAACACTGGTGAGATTAGCTAAAATATATAAAAATATGTCAGACCAATGTTGGAAATGCCAGAAAGCCTCGGGTACTTATTTTCACATATGGTGGAACTGTGAGAAGGCTGGGAAATTTTGGGATAAAATTCACAGAACAATACTAAAAATATTTAATACAAATTATCCACATGATCCAGAGATCTATCTACTAAATATGTTTCATAAAATAGATGAAAGATTGCAGAAAAGATATTGGAGGATTTTAGCTTATATGATGACTGTGGCTAGAATACTTTATGCGAAACATTGGAAAACAGCAAACATACCAACGATTGAAGAATGGTTGGGTAAACTTCAAAAGATGTGCGGTATGGATAAACTTATGATTCTGATAGATGAGAAAAACAATAAAAGACTTGACAGTATGGGAAGTTTTGAATCCTTTATGGAAAGAGAAATGGGGCAGAGAATGGGAGAAAATAATTTAATTTAGAATGTAAATGTAAAATGTAAAATAAATAGAGCATCAATGTAATGGAAATGGAAAAGAGAAATTTGCGATTATTAAGTAAAAAGGGGTAGAGTAGCATGAATTGAGCAATATGGTTTGAAAAGAAATGAGGAGGTCATGTGGTATATATGTAAGTTTGGAAGAGAATTGCAAGAAGGGATAAATGATGAAAGGTAAATATGTTGGAGAATGGTGAAAGAATGAATAGTTAAGAATGTTAAGAAATAAAAGAATAAGATATATAGAGGAACTACATTATGTAATGTATGAAATGTTTTGTTTTTAATGTATGTTTTGTTTTTGGAAAATTCTGAATAAAAATATATATATTTAAAAAAATGAGGTTGACTTCCAGCCCAAACAGCTCTGCAGCTCTTGCGAAGCAGGATGTTAGGCGCTGCACAGCTGCTTCTGTGTGGGCAACAAGGGCGAACCATCATCAGCGAAGAGCAGCTCACAAACTAGATAGTTTAGAGTCTTAGTGCGAGCCCTCAGACGGTTTAAGTTAAACAAGCTACCATCAGTACTGTAACGTATATAGATGCCGTCTTCTTCTTCGAGCTCTGTCGTAGCCCTTTGGAGAATCATGCTGAAGAAGATTGTAAATAAAGTTGGTGCAAGAACACAACCTTGCTTCACTCCATTAGTTATTAGAAAGGGCTCTCAAAAACATTGCCATATCTGACTTGACCGTGCTGGCCCTTGTGTAGCAAGATAATCATTTTAAGGAATTTGGGGGGACATCCTAGTCTTTCCAGAATCTGCTACAGACCTTTTCTCCTCATAGTGTCGAAGGCTTTGGTGAGGTCGACAAATGTTACATAGAGACCCTTGTTCTGCTCTCTACATTTCTCTTGCAGTTGTCTAAGGGCAGATACCATATCTGTAGTACTCCTATTGGCTCTGAAGCACATTGGCTTTCAGGAAGAAGTTCTTCTGCAATAGCAGGAACTAATCTGTTCAGGAGTATCCTTGCAAGGATTTTTCCAGCAATAGAGAGCAGTGTTATGCCTCGATAGTTTGAGCAGTCGGATTTTGCTCCTTTTTTCTTGTACAAGGTGATAATGGCTGCATCTCGGAGATTTAACGGCAGTTCTCCTTTTTCCCAGCAATTCACGAGGAGTTTGTGGAATTTATCGTGGAGTGCATGACCCATTATTTTACTGGAACTAATATTCCTTTTTGTTTCTCATATTCTCTCTTAACCAAATTGCAAGGTACACAAGATTCAATTATGTTATGTATCATTTGTTTCTTTCCCTTCCATTCCCGAAAGGGTTCTCATAGAATCATAGAATTGTAGAGTTGGAAGAGACCATGAGGTCCATCCAATCCAACCCCCTGCCACGCAGGAAATCTTGATCAAAGCATCCCCGACAGATGGCAATCCAGCCTCTGTTTAAAGACCTCATAGTCTTTATAGATCATAGTCTGATCGTTTAAAGACCTTATCAATTCCTTCATGTCCTATTTCATGTAAGTCCCATAACAGCTGTTATTAATCAGTCTTTTCATTGTTTTCCTTAAAACTTTTAATTTCCAGTTTAGTAGTTTTTACTAATTCATCTACAGAATTATTTCCTATAATAACCCAATCATTTCCCTTTCTCTTTTGTGCCTTAATCCAAGCAAATTGAACATTGGGTAAATCTTGTAAGAGTTCCCACATCCTCTGCCATTGTTCCTTGTGTTTTAATTCTTCCCTATCTGCATTTTGAAAACCATCTTTTGACCAAAAAGGTAGATATCTTGTTATACCTTTCTAAACATATTCACTGTCTAAGATAACAATACTTTCCCCAATCTCTTCCCCCTCTTGTTTTCTTAGAAATTCCAGAACTTTCAAAACAGCCTCAACTTCAGCTTCCTGAGCCCCAAAACTATTGGAGATTATACCACATTTTCCCTTTAACCGAAAAGGATTAAACCAAGCCCAGACTGTAATGCGTACTCCATGTTCATACCATGAACCTCCATCTGTGAAGAAAACATCATCATTTTCAGTTAGACTTTGTAAATCAAAACTTCATTTATTAACTGTAATATTTTCCTCCTGTGAACAGTCATGCTCTGAAAATTCCCTAAAAATCGAGTTCATGGGGTCTATTGCTTGAATAATTTGATAATCAATTCCTTTCTCATTCAGAAAAACAGTCCATTGAATAAGTCTACTGCTACTCACAGCAGGCATTTTTCCTTGAGGATATACTTTAAAACACCATGCCTAGACTGAATAATTATTTTCCCATCCCAATAATAAATTCCCATTCTTCTAATGCCCACATGGTGGTGGTAGCAGCCTTCTCACATTCATTATATTTCTGTTCAGGGCCCGTCAAATTTCTACCTTTATAAGTAATAGGATGTAAGTGGCCTGATTCATCCTTTTGATATAAGCCAGCAGACATAGTGTCTATAGACCAATTTGGTCTGAGATAAAATTCTTTAGATGAGTCAGGCTGCCACAACTTTATCTTCCTCCTAACCCATTGCTTTAAATACTGGAAATTGCTTTCACAGTGTTTGTCTCAATTCCACTCAACATTTTTCTTCAGAAGCCTGTATATAAGTTTAACTAAAATAGCAAAATCAGGAATATGACTCCAAACAAAGGAAAATGTGCCTAAAAGTCATCTGAAATCTTTAACATTCTGAGGACTCTGAATTCCACACAAAACTTGTATTCTATTATCCTCAATAACCCTCCCCCTGCTTCCAAAGTGATACCTAAATATTTTACTTTAGACTGTGCAATTTGGGCTTGTTCTAAGTTGACCTTAAATCCTGTATCCTTCTTTAACTCTAAAACCCGTTTTGTCCTTTCTCTAATTTCCTCCAGAGTTTTCCCTACAACTAATATGTCATCCACATAAGATATCACAAAGGGACGATCACCAGGCCCTAACTTATCGAGCATCTGTGTCACATATTTATGTGCAATGGCAGGTGAGTTATGGAACCCCTGTGGGACACAGGAGAATGTAAATTGTTTTCCACCTAAGGTAAAAGCAGGGCCCATAGGTCTGAGAGGGTCTATCTGTATTGATTTCCCAAAAGTTTGTTATATTGAGTCTGTAGAGCAAAAGACCTAGTCTGCCAAAATATATCTGTGTCAGAGAAAGGTGAGAGATATAATTGTACTTGCTCCAGCTTGGCCAGAAGCCCAGAAACAGACATAGTATGCTATGTTTGAAACAAATAATATGGTTTGTCTTGTTTATTAGAATCAGAAACAATGGGTCATTCAGCCTAGGAAGTGTTATCTTCTTCTAGGCGCATTGCCCAGTTCGGCTGCCTTGAGGTATCAAAAATACAAAGACATAGAGCTGACAAATGATTTCTGTTCCTAAAAAAGGTCTGTTTGGTGACTACTATAATACACATGTGCAGTGCCTTAGATGTTTAGGTTTTGTTCCTCTGTAATATAAAAAGATATGTGTGCCTTGTTTCGGGGAATACAGCATGGCTGTTTATGCCCTGTGTTACTCTTTGCTAGCATAGAATAAAAGTCATCTGAATACAATTGAACCTTGGCTTTGAGATTTCTTTATGATTACCCAGATAGACCTTAACACATCCACATTCATAACATATTGTAACAAATATTGTAACACATTTCAGGTCCTCTCTTGACTTATGGCACCCCCTTCTTCCTTTAGGCCAAAATGCTCATGTATATATTTTTTACAATTACAGCTGATCTGACATAGTCTAACATTTTAAGTGCTAGTATTAGAAACAGGGATGCGTGTCTTTCCTAGGTTATCTGAATACACATGTATGTGCCTTCCAGGTCGTCTCTTGACTTATGGCGCCTCATCTTCCCTTCAAGTGGAAATGTCCTCTGCATCTCTTCATTTTTTGCCAAGGGTGGGGTGCTCCCCACCTCCCTTGTTCTCCCATCAACATCCACCCTGCAAAAGGCCCTGGATGGAGACTGTGCTCAGCCCACGTGCTCTCTGCTCCCAATCTGCAGGGATGGTGCTACTCTTAGGCAGGATGAAGCCATTGCTTCAGGTTCTGAGAAACATTCAGGGTAGTGCCTGTGTTGGCTTTGCAGCAAAATACACATAACCCTCAAAGCCACAAAACGGCAGGAGCCTCCCAGCTATTCCTTCCATATGCAAAGGATGGGCTGTTGCCCAAAATGCTCCTTAGAAAATTCCAAGAAAATAATCAAGTTTGTAATATGTTGGGGAAATTAGCAGCGACTCGACTTTAGCTATGCGAAAGGGGTAGCAAGGGAATCTTGCAAACCTCTGTCTACCAGTACTAGTCTGGATGGAATACACACACATGTACAATTAAGCATGGTTTTTATTAAACAATTCAAAAATAACACCACATACACACACTCACCCAGAAAAAGCATTCACACAAGGCTATAGAAAAACAGTGGGAAATACTTAGAGGGTAGCATGAGGATTTGTTGGGGTGATACAGTCAATCTGGCAGAGTGGATGGAGGAACTGGGGTGGCTAACACAGAGTGACAGGGTTTCCCCTATAATTGACTGTGCGCACTGGGAATATTTTTGCGGGGGTCATTTATACCTCCAAATACACCTGAGGGGATTGATGCTTCATGGGTTGAAACAATAGATTCCACGAGCCTTCATGGATTGCACAATGAGTTTCTTGGTCTTGACAAAAGGTGTGAAAGATGCTAATGTTTCTTAATGTCCAGTGATTGGATTTTGAAAGCTTTATCAAGGGTCTTAAGGTTTGGGGATTAAGGGAAGGAAGTTTCAAAATCAGCAAATACAAAGGTTTCATTTTATCCATTGTCTCCCTTTCCTGGGAAATGTGTCCTTTTTGGCTTTTAGTCTTAGTCTTTCTTCCTTAGGGCAACACATGGCATTCAGCTGTCTTCTCTTGAGAGCAATGTGCTTTTGCCCTTGTGGAAGGTCATATTGATGAACCAAAATTCTAGAAGTGGGGTCTCTGGAAGTGGGGTGTAAGCCATGCTTAGCAGGGCCAGAGGGGGAACCACCTTGTCCTTTGGCTCAGTCAAAGAGATCACTCTGGTGGGTAATGTAGGCATTGTAGATAGGGCTGTTATATTCCAATTCCTCAAGCATGGATTCCCCCCCACGCACACACACTCTTGAGCACTGGAATAAAAGGTGGGAGTTGTATGGCTTTTAGGCCACATGTGTATCTTGGGAAGGTAAACTGTGGCCTTTGGGATCCCAGCTGAACGTCAATGATGGTGCAAGCTCATAGTTTTACAGACCAAAAAGGACTCAAAAGAGCTAAAGAGCACTGCCAGAAATAATAGAAAAACCCACGTTTTACTATGTATATTGATTCCTAAAATGCCAGATCTTTAATTTTGCATAATTGGTATTTCACAATCAAGGCCTTCCCTGATCCATCGTGTAATTTGAATCACTTTGTTCATCTTTAATACTAAAGGGGTGACATTATAAAGGTATATTTTTTAATTAGAATTAACTTGCCCACCCATCATGTTTCTAAAGACATGAGAAAATGATCTGAACCTAAATAGATCTGACAGCACATGGAACAAATTATGAGCCACAGCTCCTCATAACAGTGTATCTGCAAATGCAAGGGGAACTAGGTTAAAAATTACATAAATGATATTGCACACCAGGAAAACTCAAGAATGAATTACAATATGTCACAATTGTGCTGGAGAGGTTGTATGTCTAAAAGGATATGTATGTAGCTTAGTTGTCTTAAAGTTAAACAAGTTGATACAATATTTTACACTTTTTGTGAGACACTAAACCAAGAAGTGTGCTTTAAAGGGGACTTATTGTTTCTTTCAATAGTTGTCGGCAGCAACAAGACCATCACAAAATAAAGATTTAGTTTCTCATCTCCCAACGGCTGCAGGCATGGAAATTCCACAGGACCAGAACCACTACAGCAGCTTTTCAGGGTTGGTTACAAACAGCGTGGAAACCCACAAGATCACAAGAAAGTGACTTACAATCTGAAAAGTAGTACAAGCTGCGTGCTGATTTGGTTGCTCAAGCTTGCAAAATTTAAGCCCACCAAAAACGTAAATAATGGGTTCATGAGGTATATAAGAAAATAAAGCAAAAAGTTCTGTGTCTTGTTGTTGAATGTGTGTGTATCGCATACAGCTTTAGTTCCAGGCAGAATGCCAACACCACTATCTAAAAGAGATGCTAGCATAAAGAAGGCCTTGACTGATAACCAACACAAAACAGGTGCCAGATGAAAGGGAACAACTGATGCAGTTGGATGGATAAATGGATTGTGGATAAATGGCTGATTTACATGGTTTAAAATGATAATCTTTCTCTATGGGTAAACTAGTAAGAAGTCTGCTAAAGAGACGCAGATGGTATAAATATCCAGTCCTTATGAATATGTAACATCTTACCTTCCATTCTTGTCAGAAAAACTCCTGGAAAGAGTGGTCCTGATGCAAAAGTGAGAAAAAGAAACAGTGAAAGAAGAAAGGGTTTTGCTCACTCCACATGATGCGAGATGCTCACAATGCCTTACCTAAGGAAGAGATGCATAGTCTGAATACTGTATGATGTGACAGAAAGTGATCACATTCCTGTCACAAAAACTCCCAGAAAGAGTGGCCTTAGCAAAAAGAGAGAAAAAGAGACAGTGACTCAGTGCAGAATGACCTCCAGCACCCTAAAGAGGAGAACCAGAGATCCAGTGATGAGAGAAACTGCTGATGCCAGAGACCCTAATTCTATCAGGGCTAATGGCCATGGAAATGAAGAGGCAAGGAGAAACCACTGAGAAGATGAAAGTGGCTATGAGAATACCTCCAATTCTGTCCAGAAATGTCCAGTGTGGGAGAAATAATGTGTACAGAAGAGGCCAAGAAGATTCCTCTACCCAAAGGAGAAGACCGCCCCCCAAAGAGGAAACCAACACCTGTAATGATAGAAAAGCTGCTGCATAAAAAGCCTGACTATCATCCAAAGGAAAGGAGAAGGAGTTCCCACCAGGAGAAGAATGTGTATGGTTGCTGGAGGAAGAAAATACGCTGTAGTGCAGTGTTATCAAAATGGATTGTGTTTGGCAGTCGGTGCCTAGAGCATGCACAGATTGCTGTGCTAACAGCTTGGAAGGAAACTTCCTGACTTGGAGATGCTGGCAGGAGTCAGATAACACTGAAGAAGGTCTTCTTGAAAGTGAAAGAACCACGCCTGAACAAAAATCATAAAGATAATGACACATTTGCAGCAATATGGTACCCCTTTATTATGTTTGCAAATAAAGATAGACACTTTACAAACTCCCTCTCCATTTAGTTAACTTCTGAAAATCTGCTTTCTAACTGAGAAAAAAGGACAAGAAAATGAGTAAATGATCGTTATGTTTTTTTGTTATGAACTTGTTGCGCTACAGCCTGCTGGAGTCTGTCTATGCTCAGGAATCCAGCCAGCAGTCAGGTTAGCAGAGTAGCAAATGCTTGGTCCAGATGCTTCCAGCATGTTCAGTGTTCTATGAGTAGATGGGCACATTTAGTGTCTAAGAAGTAACAGTCTGTATTGTTTACACCCTAAACTACAAACACAATCATTGCTCTAATAGCTAAGCTTACAGTTAGCAGTCAAAGAAGTAAGTTGAAGGAGTGAAGTGGGCTGCCTTGCACCATGACTTATACAGGGTTTCTTAGCTGTTCTAGCAACTTCTAGCAACTCCCCTTCATTCCATTGGTGCTGGTGACATCATTTGACATCATTCCTAGCATGCTATCTCCATTCTCTTAGTCATACTGAGATAAGTGGGCAGAAAAACATCAGCTGTCTACTCTACTGCATAGCAGTGTAACCTTCAGCTTTGTCCTCTACAGATAAATGGAATATATAGCATCCAAGGGCTACACATTCAAAACCCTAACAGAACTATGACATTTGTACAAGGTATATTTGAAAAGCTTTCTATTTCTTCACAATAAGATAAAATTGCAAAACAAAACAAAACAAATCCCAGCACTTAAAAATGCTGCTTTGGCTGTTCGTCACACAAAAACAGCAATAGCTCCCTGCAAATTTGAGTGGAACTGATGAAATGTCACCTCCAGTTCCTCTAAATGACAACAGTGATTGTCCATTGAAGCTCCCCAGAGCATCAAAGAAGCTGATAACCTTGTAGCAGAGCCACCTGGGCTCTGTACTGTCAAACCAGACTGAAATTGCTACACTCTGCTGTGACATGCCTGATGACATGAGAGGTGCATTTATGAATAAAACTCTTCCCACACTCTAAGCACTGAAATGGCTTCTCCCCATATGAATTCTTTCATGACAAATCAGGCCTGTCTTAAAACTGAACCTCTTTCTACATTCCAAGCACTGAAATGGTTTCTTTTGTCTGAGTTGCTTGATGACGAATGAAGTTTGGGTTGCAACTGAAACCCTTTCCAAACTCTAAGCATTTCAATGGTTTCTCTCCTGTCTGACTCCTCTGATGAGATGTAAGGCCTGTCTTCTGACTGAAGCTCTTTCCACATTCCAAGCATTTAAATGACACGGCAGCACACTGGTACCTCTGAGCATATCAAGAGAACCAGGCAGCAAAAGTTCTTCTAGCAGAGTTGCAATCATCAGGCTGAAGAAATGAGCACACAGACACAAGCTTGTGTCTAAACTACTTTCCTTTACTAGAGCATGTTGGAGCAGTATTTACAATGAGTCTGAGACTCTTAGCATACAGACTGTATAACACATCAGAATATACAGGACAATCCTGCACTGTACAGCCCAGACTGAACACGCACAGTCGAAAGGCAAACTCCAAGTACGAAGACAGTGAGTGAGAACATCTAGATATACAGATACAGTACACTCATGTCTATCCTCCTTTATGGATCTGAAACACGGGTCACCTATCGCTACCACCAGGACTCCTCGAGCGCTTTCATCAGCGCTGTCTACGCACAATCCTAAATATACACTGGACTGACTATGTGACGAATGTTGCTGTCCTTGAGCAAGCAGGGATCACCAGCATTGAGGCGATGATATTGAGACACAGCTGCGCTGGGCAGGGCACGTTTCTAGGATGGAGGACCATCGCCTCCCAAAAATACTACTCTACGGTGAACTTGCCACGGGTCAGCGTAAGAGGAGTACTCTAAAAAAGCGATACAAGGACTCCCTGAAACAACATCTCAGGCTCAGCCAAATTGATCACCAACAATGGTCTACCTTGGCCTCACATTGGAAGGCATGGAGACGCACTATCCACAATGCTGCAGCTTTGTTTGAGAACTCACGCCGAACAAGTCTTGAAGAGAAACTACAGCGCAGAAAGAATCACAACCCGGAAACATCACCCAAGGAAACCTTCTGCTGTGCTTTCTGCAACCGGACTTGTTTATCTCGGATTGGCCTTTTTAGTCATCAGCGCGCTTGCAGAAAGCGCGGGATGAAAGTCCTTCCTGAATCTTCGTTTGCAAAGAAAAGGCAGAGAGAGAGAGAGAGAGAGAAGAATGGGTACCATGGGGAATTGTATATATTGACTATATTGATAAACTACGTAAGACTAAAGAGGGATATCAATATTTATTGGTGGCAATTGATAATTTTAGCAATTTTATTGAAGCATATCCTAGGAGATCACATGATGCTAAAACAACAGTAAGGAAGCTGTTTACAGAATTATTCGTAAGACTGGGAGTTCCAAGTATTATTAGTTCTTACTGAGGAGCTGCTTTTATTAGCAAAGAAATGGAACATATGTAAAAAGCCTTAGGAATAAAGAGGAAAATCCACATTTCCTATCACCCCAATACTCAGGGAGAGTGGAAAGAGCTAATCAAACAATAAAAAATATGTTAGGAAAATTAGTTAAAGCCAACAGGAAGGATTGGGCAGAGAAAGTACGCCTTGTTTTAATGGCAATGTAGAGTAGCCCTATTGGGAAATTTGGATATAGCGCCTACGAATACTCTTTGGGAATGAATGACTCTTGGAACTCCCCATGGTTTTGAAGAGGGAACTGAGGACCATTGGTTACAGATTTTGAAGGACAGAGAGGAACTCAGAAACAGAATTAAGGAATGCGACGTGGAAGAAGAGGTTTGAACTCATCTCCCTTTCAGATTCTCACACAAGAGTATACATCCCACAAGTCCAGCTTAGTAAAAATCTTGCTGGTAGCCAACTGCCCCAGTAAGTCCCAGATCAGAGGAATGGGGTTCTTGTTGATAATGCTTATAGCGTTAACCCTCTATAATCCATTACCAATCTCAGACCCCCGTCCTTCTTTTATTTGAAAAGCACCAGAGCCCCCATCGGGGATATAGTGGCTTCAATGAAGCCACATTCCAAATTTTTGTGTACAAACTCCCTCAGTTCCTTCATCTCTTTTGGAGTCATAGCATATTGTTTGGGTTTAGGCAATTTGGATCCTAGGGCAGTTTCTACACCACAGTCTGTTGGCCTACCTGGAGGGAAAATGTCACACTCCACCTCTGTGGAGATTTCTTGCAAGTCTTGACACTCTGTGGGGACCTGAACCCCTTCCTGCTTTTCTTCCTGCCAGTCCACCTCTGGGTTGCCCACTCCTTTTTCTCTCCTTTGTCCCAGTAGCTAGTGCTACAACCTCTGGGTTCTCATTCCCTTTCCCCGTAGGCCTTTCTTCCAGCACCAATCGCGAATGTGCTCTCTGCACTTTGGGTTGTGTAAAGCTACCATCCCTTTGGCCCAACTAATGGTGGAGTTGTAAAACCATAGCTAGTCAATGAGGCAACCTTCCCTTTTGGCGGGGCCAGTGGCTTCCCTTTGGGTGACTTGCCTTTTGGTGACCGGGCATCCCCGAGGCCTACTGCCACTGATGTTATTTGCTCTGGACAGTTGGTGATACAATGGCCACCTTTTCTGCAGTGCAGGCATAGACCCAGGTGCATGTGCTTGTCCCACTCCGACTCTGCCGGTGCGTTGGCTGACTATGTACTCTTCTTCCTGCTTCTGGCACTTCCTTTGGGCTTGCTCACCCAGTTCTGCATCTGTGTAGCAAACTTAACACCCTAGTGTGCAACTTCTACCTCCCCAGCCAATCTCAAGCAGTCAAGGAGGGTATCCAGATTCCCTCAGTGCAACGATCACTCCAGAATGCCAGGATCCAGCCCATCTTGAAGGTACTGGATCTTAGCAGTCACAGACCTCTCCAGTCATTCCACTACACTCGTGGGGTTGGAGCGCAAGACCTGCACAAATGTGAAAAAACATGAATAAAAATTCACCTCCCCACAGCCCATCCGCAACCCCCCCGGCCTTCCAAAATGGAGAGGGGCTCCTGAAGTCTTGAAGGGGGTGTTGTTATGTGGGCAATGGGGAGTCTTTTCAGCTACGCCCCCTCCCTCGCAAAGCAGCGATTGGGCTTGGAAAGCCCCATCTCTGCTTCGGGAAATGTAGGGGTGGGTGGGCAGGGGGTGGGGAGGCTTTTCAGCCCCCTCACCCTCCCAAAGCACCAATGGGGCTCGAGAAGCATGTGGTTTTCTTGGGGAGCGCTCCATTTAAATCAGCTCTCCTTCCTTGTGTGCAAGGGAGAGAAGCTGATTTAAACAGGGCACTTGCTGAGCAAACCACGAATAGGTGGAACCACAAAAATGAAAGCTGCAAGTGTGGAGGGGCAACTGTACTATGACAAGCCAGAATCTATATATATAGTTCCTTCCCCTGGGTATGCTGCTGTTCCAAGTGTGTTGATTGGCTGCTTAGGCAGCTTCCCAACTTTTCATACCCCTTGAGTCTAATGTGGGTAAGGAATCAGGAGGAGGACATGGCATAGGATGGCCCTATGGATCCTGGCACAAGTTTATCTACACTTGTGCCAGTGGGGAACTCTGCCAACCTGCAACCCTAAGCAGAGGAAGAGCCTAGTCCTAGTGGATTGGTTCCACTCCCAGCTGTGAGCCCTGCCAACTCACATGCGGAGGAGGAAGAGGAAAGGGACTTACCCATACCATCCTTCAGCCAGCAGAGATCCCAAAAGGAAGCCCAGAGAAAATTGATATTTTATCTGAAACACCAGATCATGAAGGAGCACCTGAGACAGCCCTGATTACTATATATACACCTTGGGAATGCTATGGAACCTTTGCCAGAGATTAACTGATTGCCCTGGTGACATTTATGGCTGTTATCTGTGACTCATCTTCATTGCCTTGAATCCTGCTTGACCTCAGACATCCTTGTGACTATGCTAACTGCTAATCTATTTGGAAGACTTTACAAAAGAGTCTGCAGTAACAAACACCTGAGGCGAAGCACAAATATCAGTGTGTATAGAGCCATTGTACTGGCTATTCTCCTTTATGGATCTGAAACATGGGTCACCTATCGCCAATGCTTACGACTCCTCAGTTTTCATCAGCGCTGTATATGTACAATCCTAAATATACACTGGACTATGTGATGAATGTTGCTGTCCTTGAGTAACCAGGGATCACCAGCATTGAAGCCATGATATTAAGAACACAGCTGTGCTGGGCAGGGCACGTTTCTAGGATGGAGGACCATCGCCTTCCCAAAATAGTACTCTACGGTGAACTCGCCACGGGTCAGCGTGAGAGGGACGCTCTAAAAAAGTGAAACAAGGACTCCCTGAAACAACATCTCAGGCTCGGCCAAACTGATCACCAACAATGGTCCGCCCTGGCCTCACATCGGGAGGCATGGAGACACACTATCCACAATGCTGCAGCCTAATTTGAGAACTCACGCCGAACAAGTCTTGAAGAGAAACGACAACGCAGAAAGAATCACAACCCAGAAACATCACCCAAGGAGACCTTCTGCTGTGTTTTCTGCAACCACACTTGTTTATCTTGGATTGGCCTTTTTAGTCATCAGCGCACTTGCAGAAAGTGTGGGATGAGTCCTTCCTGAATCTTCGTTTGCGAAGAAAAGCCAGAGAGAAAATCCTGTTGAACTAGACTTGCTTCTTGACTATACTGCCTTTTGTAAGCCTTGACCCTTGGACTGTATTCTGGACAATTCTCTGTGTGTCTTCCTACTTGTGTTGCTGCTTCTCAAGAAACTGAACCTTATCTGGCTCCACTTAATTTAACTTGTTATCATTAAGAGTTGGCCACCTTCCCAGACCTTGCTGTTTGTTTATACTTGCCGGCATCCGGTTGCTTTCCCAGACACAATCAACGATCCTCTCTATTGGCCAGCCAATCAGCACAATAGGGATGGAAACGTGTAGAAAGCTTCAAGTCCTTTTTAAACATGGTGCCAAAAGAGGGGCCCTTGTGTTGTGCATGGAGTATGTGTGTAGGGTGGTATATGTTAGCGTGGTGTATATATGTATGTGCAGTTGCATAGTGGTGGCAGAGGGGCTCTCACATCCTGGTGTGTGTAGCGTGCTGTGTGTGTAGCCTATGTATGTGCATATAAAGTTGCATGGCGGTGGAGCTTTCGAGTCTTGGTGTGAATGCATGGTTGCATGGTGGTGGCAGCGGGGCTCTCGTGTCCTGCCACACATGGTGTATGGGTGTAGCATTCTCTCTCTGTGTGTATGTGTGTGTATACATGGTTGCATGGCAATGGTGGGGCTCTCGATATGAAACTAGCTGTATCCGACGTAACATATGCCATTCTAGTTGATTTGAAAGGTTATGTATTAATGTGTCAAATGATTGTACTCTTGACACGTTTCCTAAGTGGCCAATCAGAAGAGTGGGAACGGAAACATACCAAAGCGTTTTATATATATAGATAACAGCATGTGTTACGCCGGGTATAGCTTGTAGAATTCTATTCTTTCTCAGCTGAAGCTTTATTGAGAATTTGTTACTCCTGTCAAACTGCTGTAACCACACAGGTG
Organism: Gambelia wislizenii; assembly: GCA_030847615.1. Classification (NCBI taxonomy): domain Eukaryota; kingdom Metazoa; phylum Chordata; class Lepidosauria; order Squamata; family Crotaphytidae; genus Gambelia; species Gambelia wislizenii. The sequence continues at coordinate 27,843,780 of JAUMIR010000002.1, forward strand.
TCTGTTTCCCTAATCCTCTTCACTGACCTCCCAATGGTGATGCTGCTAAAAAGCATCTTTGGCTAGAAAGAGAATGGGGAGGGAAAAGGATGCCAAACAAGTCTAAAAAGACTATGTAAAAATGGAGGTGTTTAGTCAGAGGCTTTGTTAACTTTGTTTTTTATTAATGCTACACAAAACAAGAAAACACATAATACAGCAAATCACATTAAAATATCACACCATGACATTTTCTGAATCTAAAAACTACATATAACAACTATATGTAACCTCTCAGCTGTTCATTCAACTTGTTAATCTAACTTTCTTTTTCAGGCAAGCATCTTTGTTATTCCACTGTAATGATATCTTCGTAGTTTTCAAAACCTATTCTCACTAAATTTCCCCATTTATGTTATCATATTATTTTTAACAATACTCCAGTCCTTCTTGAAGTGTAGTATTTTTATTTTCTATGTGAAAACATCTGGTGGCTTTTCCACTGTGTCATTTCTTTCTCTCTGTCTACATCTTTTAGTGTCACCTAGGGACTCACCTGTATCTAAAGCTCATTTCTTTTTAGAAGCAATCATATGTTCTCCTCCCTCTCTCAATTCTTTAATATCATATTTCCTATTACATGCATTCCCGCTCTGTGTTTCCTTTCAATAGTGTCCTTCCCATGTGCTTTTCTTGGTATTTCCTATTGAACACTATCTGTGAGTGTCATAAGGTGAGAAGAAGTGAAACACATTTCACTTGCTAAGTATATAAATGGCTTATCTTGGATATCATTTTTTTCATGTATGATCTTCAATCTGAATCAAAGTTTTCAACATTCAAATACCTCTGGCTACTTCTGTCCTGCATGAGTTGCTTGATGATGACCAAGACATGCCTTCTCAATGACATCTTTCCCTCACTCTAGGCAATTAAATCGTTTCTCCCCTGTGTGAGCTGCTTGATGATAGGTGAGCTTTGCCTTCTGAGAGAAACTTTTTCCACACTTGAGGCATTTAAATGGTTTCTCCCCTGTGTGAGCTGCTTGATGATAGGTGAGCTTTGCATTCTGAGAGAAACTTTTTCCACACTTGAGGCATTTAAATGGTTTCTCCCCTGTGTGAGTTCTTTGATGAAGGATGAGGTTTGGTTTCTGACTGAAACGTTTTCCACACTCTAAACATTTAAATGGTTTCTCCCCTGTGTGAGTTGTCTGATGACGAGTGAGGGCTGTTATATTAATGAAACCTTTTCCACACCCCAGGCATTTAAATGGTTTCTCCCCTGTGTGAGCTGCTTGATGATAGGTGAGCTTTGCATTCTGAGAGAAACTTTTTCCACACTCCAGGCATTTAAATGGTTTCTCCCCTGTGTGAGTTCTTTGATGAAGGATGAGGTTTGGTTTCTGACTGAAACCTTTTCCACACTCTAAACATTTAAATGGTTTCTCCCCTGTGTGAGTTCTCTGATGACGAGTGAGGGCTGTTTTATTAATGAAACCTTTTCCACACCCCAGGCATTTAAATGGTTTCTCCCCTGTGTGAGTTGCTTGATGATAGATGAGGCTCCTCTTCCGACTGAAACCTTTTCCACACTCCAGGCATTTAAATGGTTGATCCCCTGAGTGAGTTGCTTGATGATAGGCGAGGTTCCTCTTCTGACTGAAACCTTTTCCACACTCCAGGCATTTAAATGGTTTCTCCTCTGTGTGAGTTGCCTGATGATAAGTGAGGCTAATTTTCCTAATGAAACTTTTCCCACACTCTAGGCATTCAAATGGCTTCTCCCCTGTGTGAGTTGCTTGATGAAAGGTGAGGTTTATCTTCCGGTTGAAACTTTTTCCACAGTCAAGACACTTAAATGGTTTGTCCTCTGTGTGAGTTCTCTGATGACAAGTGAGGCGTGTTTTATTAGTGAAACATTTTCCGCACTCCAGGCATTTAAATGGTTTCTCCCCTGTGTGAGTTGCTTCATGATAAGTAAGGCTTATTTTCCGAATGAAACTTTTTCCACACTTGAGGCATTTAAATGGTTTCTCCCCTGAGTGAGTTGCTTGATGATAGATGAGGCTCCTCTTCTGACTGAAACCTTTTCCACACTCCCGGCATTTAAATGGTTGATCCCCTGAGTGAGTTGCTTGATGATAGGTGAGGTTCCTCTTCTGACTGAAACTTTTCCCACACTCCAAGCATTTAAATGGTTTCTCCCCTGTGTGAGTTGCTTGATGACAGGTGAGGTTGCTCTTCTGACTAAAACTTTTCCCACACTCCCAGCATTTAAATGGTTTCTCCCCTGTGTGACTTCTTTGATGATAGGTTAGTATTGTCTTCTGAGTGAAACTTTTTCCACACTCTAGGCATTTAAATGGTTTCTCCCCTGTGTGAGTTGCCTGATGATAGGCAAGGTATTTCTTCTGAGTGAAACCTTTTCCACACTCAAGGCATTTAAATGGTTTCTGCCCTGTGTGAGTTGCTTGATGAGAGTTGAGGTTTTTCTTCTGACTGAAACTTTTCCCACACTCCAAGCATTTAAATGGTTTCTCCCCTGTGTGAGTTGCTTGATGACAGGTGAGGTTGCTCTTCTGACTAAAACTTTTCCCACACTCCCGGCATTTAAATGGTTTCTCCCCTGTGTGACTTCTTTGATGATAGGTTAGTATTGTCTTCTGAGTGAAACTTTTTCCACACTCTAGGCATTTAAATGGTTTCTCCCCTGTGTGAGTTGCCTGATGATAGGCGAGGTATTTCTTCTGAGTGAAACCTTTTCCACACTCAAGGCATTTAAATGGTTTCTGCCCTGTGTGAGTTGCTTGATGAGAGTTGAGGTTTTTCTTCTGAGTGAAACTTTTTCCACACTCCAGGCATTTAAATGGTTTCTCTCCTGTGTGAGCTGCTTGATGATAGGTGAGGTATCTCTTCTGAGTGAAACTTTTTCCACACTCCAGGCATTTAAATGGTTTCTGCCCTGTGTGAATTGCTTGATGAGAGGTGAGGTATGTCTTCAGAGTGAAACTTTTTCCACACTCCAAACATTTATATGGTTTCTCCCCTGTGTGAGTTGCTTGATGATAGGTGAGGTATCTCTTCTGAGTGAAACTTTTTCCACACTCCAGGCATTTAAATGGTTTCTCCCCTGTGTGAGTTGTTTGATGAAGGATGAGGTGTGGTTTCTGACTGAAACCTTTTCCACACTCTAAACATTTAAATGGTTTCTCCCCTGTGTGAGTTCTCTGATGACGAGTGAGGGCTGTTTTATTAATGAAACCTTTTCCACACCCCAGGCATTTAAATGGTTGATCCCCTGAGTGAGTTGCTTGATGATAAGTGAGGCTCCTCTTCTGACTGAAACCTTTTCCACACTCCAGGCATTTAAATGGTTGATCCCCTGAGTGAGTTGCTTGATGATAGGTCAGGTTCCTCTTCTGACTGAAACCTTTTCCACACTCCAGGCATTTAAATGGTTTCTCCCCTGTGTGAGTTGCTTGATGACCGGTGAGGTTGCTCTTCTGACTAAAACCTTTTCCACACTCCAGGCATTTAAATGGTTTCTCCACTGTGTGATTTGCTTGATGATGATAGGAGAGGTATGTTTTATGAGTGAAACTTTTCCCACACTCTAGGCATTTAAATGGTTTCTCCCCTGTGTGAGTTGCTTGATGACGAGTTAAGTGTACTTTCTGAAGGAAACTTTTCCCACACTCCAGGCATTTAAATGGTTTCTCCTCTGTGTGAGTTGCCTGATGATAAGTGAGCCTAATTTTCCTAATGAAACTTTTCCCACACTCTAGGCATTTAAATGGTTTCTCCCCTGTGTGAGTTGCTTGATGAAAGGTGAGGTTTATCTTCCGGTTGAAACTTTTTCCACAGTCAAGACACTTAAATGGTTTGTCCTCTGTGTGAGTTCTCTGATGACAAGTGAGGCGTGTTTTATTAGTGAAACATTTTCCACACTCCAGGCATTTAAATGGTTTCTGTCCTGTGTGACTTGCTTGATGAGAGATGAGGTATGTCTTCTGAGTGAAACTTTTTCCACACTCCAGACATTTATATGGTTTCTTCCCTGTGTGAGTTGCTTGATGAAAGGTGAGATTTGCCTTCTGATTGAAACTTTTTCCAGACTTTTTCCACAGACTGGAGCTGTTTCCACACTCGCCACCTTGGAAAGTGTTTTCCTTTGTCCGAGTCCTCCTGTGAAGATTAAGGCTTGCTTTAGACCTAAAGCTTCTTCCACATACAAGACAAAGATATTTCCTTCTTTCCTTTCCTTTCTGTGGTATTCCTTCGACTGGGGTTACATAAGCATCACCTTTTTGAGAAGGGTGTGTGGTCCTCCTCTTCTCTTCAGGGTCAGTTTTTCTTTCCTTCTCTTTTACCTGTTTATACTGGTGTCTCTGAAGCAATTCTCGACATGATTCCTCTTTATACTCAGTCAGTTGCTCATCAATGCCTGGAAGGGAGAGAAAGAACTGCTGAAAACTCATGAAAGAAAAACTTCTATTAACTTTAGAAGGCCTCAGAGAGGGAGATGAGAGATGAGCTCCACGGATACCTTCCTTTATCTTTCCTTGAAAGCAATCAGCTCTAGGGATTTGGGTATGATATGGACTGGCAATCTCATTTTATCCTCCCTGCCTGTCCCCTTAAACAAGATTATCTTGGTTTTGCTGTACTCATGCCCTTTCTCAGCATAAGGCTCTGGGCAGACAATGTCTGGATTGCTTCTGATCTTGAGTAAGATGTTCCAGCAGATGAGGAGACTTCCTCAGAGAAGCAACAGATTCTGCTGGATAGCATTAATACAGAATCAGTAGGATTGTGCAGGAAGCAGCTGAGCATGGGGGTGTATTCTGGGGAATGTAGGGTGGGGTGTATGTGTGTGTGTGTGTAGTATGGGGTGCATGCGTGTGCAGCGTGCGTGTGATGGCGTGTAGTGTGGTGTGTCTGTGTAGTGTGTGTACCATTGTGTGTTTACGTGTGTATACACAGTTGCATGGTGGCGGTGGACGGGCTATCATGTCTTGTTGGTGTGTGTGTCTGTAGTGTGCTCTGTGTGTGTGTGTAGCGTGGTGTGTGTACACGCAGTTATATGGCGGTAGCAGAGGTGCTCTAATGCCTGACACGCATGGTGTGCATGTGTGTGTATGCACGGTTCCATGGTGGCGGAGGGGCTCTTGCATCCTGCCACATGTGCTGTGTGTTTGTAGTGTGGGGTGTGCGTGTATATCGTGGTGTCTGTGTGTATATTCGCGCAGTTCCATAATGGCAGAGGGGCGCTCATGTCCTGGCGCATGTGACGTGTGTGTCTGTTGACAGTTATGTGGGTGTTTGCATGGTGGTGGTGGATGTGCTCTCGGTATGAAGCTAGCTGTACCCGGCGTAACATATGCCATTATAGTTGATTTAAAAGGTTATATATTATTGCATCAAATGATCGTACTCTTGACATTTTTCCTAAGCGGCTAATCAGCAGAGTGGGAACGGAAACATACTAAAGCATTTTATACATGTAGATAACAGTGTGTTACGCCGGGTATAGCTAGTAGTATAACATCTCCTCAGTGCAAAAAACCCACAAAAAACGTTCTTCACCACAGCATGACAAAATGTCTTTCTGCCTAACAGGGCCAAGGGAGAACCAGCATGATGTAGCAGTTTGAGTGTTGGATGCGGATTCCAGGAGGCCAGGGCTCAAATTCACTGGGTGGCCTCGGGGAACTCTCACTCTCAGCTTCAGAGGAAAGCAATGATAAACTGCCTTTGAACAAACCTTGCTAAGAAAACCCAATGACAGGTTCACCTTTAGGTCACCTTAGTTGGAAATTACTTCAAGCACACAACAAGAGTGGTGCCAGGAAAAACATTTCTTTAGATGAGCTTGGTTTTATATCCATTTGTTTTAATTTTATGCATTTTAACCTATCTTTTCAAATGATTTTATGTTTTAGTTACATATTGTATTTTAATTCATGTTGTACCCCACCTCGCGCCTTGGGGTGAGGCGGGTAGAAATAAAATTGGTGTTGTTGTTGTTATCTCTACACTCAGTACAGGATGTGAGGCAAAGCTGGTCCTCCACTCATGCCAAACCAGGTCCTGCCTCCACACTCAGCCTCTGCTTTATCCTTCTCTTTGCAGGAAGGCCTAGGCAAGTGATGGCAGCCGCTCCCTCCAAGCCCTTCCCTCTCTTCACTGGAACACTCTGCCTCTCTCTGCATCCTTGGAAGAATCAGTGGGAAGAATGGGAACTTAGCTACCGGGTGGGAGGAAGGAAGCAAAATTAGCTAACACATATTGGAAACTGCTTCTTGCAGTGTAGATGTGTAAATTGCTATTGCTTAAAACAATGTGTAAGCCGCTCTGATAGCCTTGTGGCTGAAGAGCAAGGTATAAATAACTAAATTTTAAAAAAGTGGCTCTTTTTTCCATCTGCCTTCTCACTTTCTTATAAACAACTCAAACTTTTATTGTTAATAGAGGCAAGATGGGCCCACAGTGACAGCTGAAGGAGGCAAAGTAGGGCCTTTTCGGGGGATACTTTTAGTGAGGGCCCCAACACTCCACCCAGTGGTCCATGCTTAGGAATTCATCTGGACCTCCCATCATCCACTGTGACAATGACCAAAATCTGCCAGTGAGGGGCATCCTGGGAAGAGAGGCCAGAGGTCTGCAGAGCTGGAAGAAAACACTCTAATTACTACAGTTGTCTCTCTGTATCTAGGGATTTGGTATCCATGGATTTAAGTATTCACAGCTTCAAAATATTCTTAAGAGTGAAGAACTCTGATCTTATTTTTCAGCACTGAGTTGATAGATCACAAGAAAGAGGGAGCCTTACCCAGAGAGGAGAGGATCCCCAAATTCTCCTCCATCACTTTCTGATGAAGGGCCCTTTGGCCTGGGTCCAGCAAGGCCCACTCCTCTTCCGTGAAATACACAGCCACCTCCTCGAAGGTCACCTGAAGAAAGAGAACAATAGTGTTTCACATTCCTAAAAAAAGTATTAAAATCTTTACATTATATCATCCACAAGCTGCTTATCGTAGCAACTTAGATGGAAGGAAAGGAAAAGAACAAGGTTCTGTGGGACCAAGGAGCGATCAACGGGACATGGGCACCCATCATTTGAGATTCTGTCTCCTACCTGACAGAGTCTTGCAGATGCTGTTCTGCGTCCATCCTGATGAAGAGATGTTCTTGTACATGCAGGCCCTGTCCTTATTCCATCGCCTGTGAGGAAGAGAAAAGGAAAGAGAAGGTTGTTAACCCTTCTCTTTTCTGCCTTCCTCAAGTCCCTCCTACTCATGCAAATGCAGCAAACACCATTGTGTACACACAAAAAGAACTGGGAAGTCACAGCAGAATCAATGTAACTTTGAACTTGTCAGGTATACAAGAAACCACCTTAATAAAAGTATGCTAAGCAACCAACCATCCCACAGAGAATTAATTAGCCACAAAAATATTAACTAACTCGAAGAAAAAAGCACAAAAACTGGGTTGAGAAGTTAATAGACTGCCAAGAAGTCCAGATTGCTGATTCTTTCCTGACAGGGAGGGGTCAGGACCTGAAGGTGGGCTCTCCATACCAGCCAACTAAAGCAGCCATCTTCGCTCCCTTAAAGACCTGCACAGGTATCTCTCAGTTAACCAAGCAAATGTGCTTCTGGGCATTATTTCTTTAACAGAAAACTTGGTTCCAGAGGGAGAAGTAACAGGGAAAGAATAGGAATGTTTTACAGAACCACAAAAAGAAGAGTACTTCAACATATTTCAGCAACCTTTTTATTCAAAACCAACAAAATTAAATGAAAAAGGCTGATAAGCCTTGCGTAAGTAAAAAAAAAAATAATTGAAACTTTCTATAGAACACTTGAAGGCTTCATCCAAAATACACCTGGGATGAGTTTTTCTTTCACCAGCCTCCACTTTTCTTATGATTTCCATTTTGGTAGACAAACTTATAGATCTCTGCATTTTTTAAATATGCACGGGGAGCTGGTGAGGCTAGCTTATCTACTCTTCCCTTTCTCTCTGTTTGGCTGGTCACACTTGCTCAGTAACGCAATCTGGGAGCAGCTGCCATTTAGCTTGCCTGTTGTAGACTGGCACACACCACTAGAGTAGGATCGGCTAGAACAGAATTCTACACCTTCCCACATCAAGCTTTATTGCATGGTTTTCTGCACACCTGCTGCTGTAACCTGATACTGAAAGTTTGTGTTTCTCCAATCCTCCTTCACCATCCTCCCAGTGCCAATGCTGCTTGGAAAAAATCCAGTACACAGAAGATCAGGAGCAAGAGAAGGGCTGGGCAGGCATAAAAAGTCATTGTAAAAAAGAAGCTTCACTTTAATTACCAAGGTATGCTTGTAATTTCAAAGTCCAGTTAGGCTATCTAAAAATAGTTAAAGTGCCACCATCCATACAGCCCAGATATTTCAGGCATGCTTGAGAGGAGAGATTCAAGCAGAAAACAACCATCTTAGCCCATACTTATTGAGGAGGACTTTCCTTCTCTGTCCTGCATGATCCACTTTGGCTGCTGTCTTTGACTAGATTCAGAAGGACGTTTCTCCACCTCAGCCATCTCTTGCACAAAGAAGTCCTGCAGCAGAAGCAGATGCAAGAGAGGAAAGAATAGAAATAAGAAATGAAAGGAAGACAAGAATTTTCAAAATCCTTGCAAGACAATTATTGATGGCCCTTGAAATGACCAGGATGAAATGGCCTCACCTGCTTCTCTTCTGGCTTCTTCTCCTCTGCCTGACTCAGGAGGAAAGCCTCTGCCAAGGCCACTGCTTGGGAGGTTGTCTCTGCTCCACACTCTCGGACCCAGCTCTCCATCTCTGGGGGAAGGACAGTCAGCAACTGCTCCAGTATCACCAAGTCCAGGATCTGAGCCTTGGTGTGTCTCTCTGGCTTCAGCCACTGAAAGCAGAGATTGTGGAGCTGGCTGCAAACCTCTCGGGGCCCCAAAGCCTCCTGGTAGCTCAATTGTCTGAAGTACTGGCACTGGGCCTCAGAACTGAGCATCTTCTCCCCCAAATGCTTTTCCATTATGATTCTTAACAAGAACTCTCTTCTGTACTTAGCCTGAGCAGCATGAAATCCTTCTCTTAACATCTAATAGACTTAGTCTTGGTTTCTCTTCTCTGCACTCAGACAGTTTCCAACATGCCAGAAAAGCAACTTCCTCTTTTATCAGGTAAAATGTCTGGGGACACCAGGCCTGCAAAGAAAACAAGAGGTCCTGTGAATGAGCTATTCTGAAGTCTCTTTTGAGATAAGGGGATGTTTTACCACCCGATCCGATCTGGACAGAGGCTTTTGTCCCTGTACAGAAAACCACCTTCACCTCAAAAAGAAATTGGTGACAGAGAGGGTGTTTGTGTGTGGAGGCGGGGGGTCATTTCCTTCTCAGCCATAAACGAAGACCATCATGCAAATTTTCAAGGCAGCCTCCTTCCACTTGCTCTGTCCCTATGAATTCAGGCAGGCCTGCTCTTTTCACCTCTCTTTTTCCTTATCCTCCTTTTAACACATCTCTGTAGGCAGAAACAGTGTTGCTCCTTAATTTTTCCAGAATGCCTACAAAGTATTTTGTTGCCTGAATCAATGGACAAGGCAGCACCCCCTCCTGCCTTGGATAAAGTGTAGTTTACAGTTACATAAACAGGGAGGAAGAACAGAGAAGCGGCCCCTGCTGTCCGCCAGCCTCTGGGGCTTGAGGCAAGTGCTTCATTCAGGACTTTCCCACATGGACTAAAACCTCCTCCTCCTTTGCTCCATCCCTCAGCCTGCAGTGGATTCAGCCGAGAGGCAAGAGGGTGTAGCAGTCAGAGCACCGGCCTGGAGGGATCACCTGCAAATCCCCATCCAGGAAACACCCACAGGGCGCCATCTTCACCCTGGCCTCCCTCGCAGGGTTGCCGTGACTTTACCAGACAGACCCCCTGGAGAGCTACAAGAGGGACTTTCCAGCCCAAGGAGCCCATCAGCAGCTGCCCAGAGAGGGTCTTCCTCGTGGAGGGGGGTCTTGCTGGCTCCCCTCCCAGCCCACGGGGGTCTCCCCCTCCCAGCCCACGGGGGTCTCCCCCTCCCACCCCTCCCTCTCCCACCCCTGGGGGTCTCTTTCCCCTCCAGCCCCCCTTGCCTGCCTGCCTGGCCCCTCCCTGGGGTCTCCCCCTTGGCCCAAAGGCCCTCCTCGAGGGGGGCTCAGAGGGACCCCAAAGCCTCTCCCTCCCCCCAGAAAGGAAAGGGGGGTCTCCCCTGCCAGCCCCCTCCTCAGCTCCTCCCTCCCTCCCTCCCTCACCTCCACACTAGCCCGTCCATCACTCTCACCTCGGGCCCGCCTCTTCCGGCCACAGAGGAGGGCCTGAGGGCGTTCCTAGAGCGGCAGGCGGGAGCCGGAAGGACGCTCTAGCCGAGGCCGGCCCTTCCCTGGAGGACTTTGGAGGAGGAGCCCCTCCCCTCTGCTGCCCCCTTCCTTTGGGGTTTTGGGCTGAGAGGGGGGGATCCGCGGGCTGGCTTGGGAGGGGGGTTAAGGGAGGGAGGTTTATAGTCGATTCGTTTCATATGATACATTACTTGCGCTTAAAGTTTACACACACACACACATACATGTAATACAAGCTTTTGAGTTTCTGTTGTTTGTTACTTCGCAACTCCTAACCTCAGTTGCTTCTCTTCCCAGCTTTCACAACCATACATACAAATGTGAAGTACAATGGCAAGGACAAGCCTAACTTTTGTATTCCGTGGTGTATCTGGACACTGCAGGATTTTGTCTCCTTCCCCCATAGCTGCCGTCCAAGTCTGATTTCTTGACGGCAGTCTCCATTCTGATTAATACTTATTTATTTATGTATTTATACCCTCTCTTCAGCCACAAAGGCTATCAGACCAGCTTAAAAATGGTCAATTTAAGAGGCCTATAATGCATTACCCAGCTGGGATTGATGGAATCCCACCTGAAGTTTGGAAACACGGAGGTCATGTACTCCACGATAAATTCCACAAACTCCTTGTGAATTGCTGGGAAAAAGGGGGACTGCCATCAGATCTCTGAGATGCAGTCATCATCACACATTGTGACAAATGTTGCTGTCCCTGAGCAAGCAGGGATCACCAGCATTGAGACCATGATATTGAGAACACAGCTGCGCTGGGCAGGGCACATTTCTAGGATGGAGGACCATTGCCTCCCCAAAATAGTACTCTACGGTGAACTCGCCATGGGTCAGCGTAAGAGGGCCGCTTCAAAAAAGTGATACAAGGGCTCCCTGAAGCAACATCTCAGGCTCAGCCAAATTGATCACCAACAATGGTCCACCCTGGCCTCACATTGGGAGGCATGGAGACACACTATCCACAATGTTGCAGCCTTATTTGAGAACTCACGCTGAACAAGTCTTGAAAAGAAACGACAATGCAGAAAGAATCACAAACATCACCCAAGAAGACCTTCTGCTGTGCTTTCTGCAACTGGACTTGTTTATCTCGGATTGGCCTTTTTAGTCATCAGCGCGCTTGCAGAAAGCACAGGATGAGTCCTTCCTGAATCTTCGTTTGCAAAGAAAAGCCAGAGAGAGAGAGAGTGAAATGCATTACCAATCTCAGATCCCCGTCCTTCTTTTATTTGAAAAAAACCAATAACTGAGCCAAAGTATAGAAAATCTTGAAGAGTTTGATTGTCTTCATTCTCTACTTTAAAATTATGTAAATCATTTGTGGTCATTATTTTTGTTTTCTTAATGCTCAACTATAAACCTAGCTTTGCACTTTCTGCCTTAACTTTCTTTAGTAATCCTTTGCTATTTTCTGCTTAGTAGTATAGCACCATCTGCATAGCTTAAATTGTTAATGGTCCTTCCTCTGATTTTCATGCCTCCTTCCTCTGAGTCTAATCCTGCTTTACATATGATATGTTCAGTATACCAATTGAAAGGATAAAATGCAGCCTTGCCTGACCCCCTTGCCAATTAGAAACCATTCTGTCCTAACAGTGGCCCCTTATCCTGAGTACAGGTTATGCATCGGGACAATCAAATGTTGCGGCACACCCATTTCTTTAAGAGCAATCCATAGTTTTCATGATCTATACAAACAAAGGCTTTGCAAGAATCTATAAAGCACAGTCTGGTTTTCTTTTGAAATTCTTTGGTATGCTCATTATCCAAAATAGTTTGCAATATGATCCCTATTGAATTTTAAAAACCGCCACAAACCGCGGGCAGGTGAGTGTGGAGGTGAGAGAGAGAGGGAGGGAGGGAGGGAGGAGCTGAGGAGGGGACTGGCAGGGGAGACCCCCCCTTTCCTTTCCCTTCTGGGGAGGAGGGTGAGGTTTTGGGGTCCCCTCTGAGTCCCCCACGAGGAGGGCCTTTGGGCCAGGCAGGAGACCCCAGGGAGGGTCAGGCAGGCAGGCAAGGGGGGCTGGAGGGGAAAGAGACCCCCAGGGGTAGGAGAGGGAGGGGTGGGGGAGACCCCCATGGGCTGGGAGGGGGAGCCAGCAAGACCCCCCTCCCCAAGGAACACCCTCTCTGGGCAGCTGCTGATGGGCTCCTTGGGCTGGAAATTCCCTCTTGTGGCTCTCCAGGGGGTCTGTCTGGTAAAGTCTCCTCACGACAACCCTGTGAGGGAGGCCGGGGTGGAAGATGGCGCCCTGCGGGTGTTTTCTGGGTGGCCATTTGAGCCAGCCAATAGCATCGCTCGTGGCACGGAACTCTATCAGTCACCTGTTCAACAGATTCAGCCTCACCAGCTGAAAACAAAGGCATCACTTCCAGCTGCATGAAGGTTTGTGTGTGCGTGCGTGTACTAAATCACCTGGTTCAATGGATTTCTACACTGCAAACCCTTCAGCTTTAACCTGTTCCTCTACTGCATGCTGGGTTTAAATTTTAAAGTGAGAGTAAATTATAAAGAGTTCGTGGACGGAGGATCGCCCATTCATTCCCTGCCTGCATCCCCTCCCTGGGTCTGAACGGATAATCAAACATTCATCCACCCCCTCCCCAAGGCACAGTAAAAAATGCCAGCATCTGAGCGGATGATCACACATTCATCCGTCCCCCCCTAAGGCACAGTAAAAATTGCCAGCATCTGGGTCTTTCAAAATGCCTTGTGTATCCTCCTCTTATGATCCCCTGCACTGTCATGAAACCTTCACTCCACAGCTGCCTCTGCTTAAAAGGTTAACATTTTAAAGAGACAGGATAACCGCAAGCCTCTGGCCCCCTGCACTCAGCTTCCTGGCTGAAAGCATACTGGCTTGGGCTTGTGTCTGTGCGTGCGTGCATGCATGCCGGGGCTCCAGTCCGCTCTGCTTTTGATCTCTCTCACACTCCCCAGCACCAACTGATCGCTCCTTCCTCCCCAGTTTAGCTGGTGTTCTTTCATTTCTAAAGGAAAGCACCGGGTTTAGCCACTGATCGCTCCTTCCTCCCCAGGATTCCTCCCCTCATCCCCTCAGCACCTCATCCCCAATGCAACACTCACTCATCCCCTCATCCCCAACCAGAATCCTGCACAAACATTTGAGCCAGCCAATAGCATCGCTCGTGGCGCGGAACTCTAAAGGAAGTACGTCACTGAGGTTGTGAAAAAACGGACATTAAAGGACTAATAAAGACATTAAAGGACATTAAGACTGATTAATAAAATACAAAGTATTTTGGTGGACAAAGATCAAGAACAAAATCTGTTGCTGCATTGGCCCTGATCACAGCGAACTCTTTGTTACTATTTGTTTTCTTTTAATCTGTGTCAATCTTGTTTCTAGTATTTCTTTTTATCTGATCATTTCTCATAATGTGTGGGTTCAACTAGCACAAATAAGTAATGCATCTCGTTTTTGTCTGTTATCTCAGTTATATTAATTGTTCTTTTAATTATGCTGATATCATGTTTTCTCCAGACCCATTCTATTCAATTGCAAGCTGATTGAGACCTCAATGTACATTTGTTGTCTAAAGCTGAATATTTCTCTAGCTATCAATAGCTACTATTATTTGCTTCACCTGCATCATCACAGATATGAACTATTTATAGAACAACAGTTGCATTATTTAAGAAACTTGACTACACATTACTACAAATATAGGATTACATGATCTTTAAAGTTAGCTGCCTAATCTAAACTGACTACAAACTGCCTTTGTTTATTTTATAGGATTTTTCATGAGCATTTCCTACAAAGAGACATCAGTTGTTATATTTGGACAATCTCGATTTTACAATCTCGATTTTAAAAAATAAAGAAGGGGGAAATGTAGGAACCTGAAGTTCCCAACTTCATGCTTCCTTTGTTGCGTGCCGGAGTGAGACAGCAACCCGGCAGCCCTCCCTTCCCCAAATGGCCCAGAAATAAAGACGCTGCAACAACATAGGATTCACAAAGTGTATTGGTACAGGTGAGAAGTAAGTGGCAGAAAAGGCCACAACTTGTGGATGGTAGTTGCCTAGTTGTCACATGAGCATGGAGGTGGACCAGCCAAACCTGACCAGCAAATGGGGGTCACATAACCGGAAACACGTGACCGGAAACACGTGACCGGCAGAAAACCAGTGACCGGAAAGCACATGACCAAAAGGCACGCGACCGGAAAACACGTGACCGGAAACACGTGACCAGAAGCACGTGGCTGGGTCACTGGACTACCCAGTGAGGGGAAGGGGGGAGCCAGCCTTTCCCCCCACTGGAAAGGTGGGGAGGAACAGCTCCCCCCATGCTCCCTCTAGCAAAATGGTCCCCCCCATGCTCACCGCCACCCCTCACAAGCTGTGACAAGAAACACACAAAACATGCAAGATCTAGCTAATACAAAGTTAATATATCTAGGGTGGGTGGGTTGGGTCTTCGGCTCCACGGAGCCAACTGCTCTGACCCGGCTCGCACTGGGGAATTTATCCCCAGTTGCCGGACCAGGGGGAAGACTGCAGGCTGCAGTTTCCACCCCTTAGCCAATCAGAGAGCAGGAAAGTCCCGCTCTCTTATTGGCCGGGGGTGCTCCTAAACAGCCAATCAGGAAGGGTCAGCCCCTTTCTGATTGGCTGCCGTACGATCCTTCTCCCAACCAGCCGAAGCTGCCTGGGAGAAGGCTCAGAAGATAGTGGCGCCCATGCCGATCCATGAGGTAGGTGCTGCGGAGGGCTCCCCCGGGGCAACACAAGCTGCAGGGTAAGTCCCGCAGCTTTAATTGCATGCCGGAGTGAGACTGCTCCCCTGGCAGCCCCCCCTTCCCCAAATGGCCCAGAAATAAAGACACTGCAACAACATAGGATTCACAAAGTGTATTGGTACAGGTGAGAAGTAAGTGGCAGAAAAGGCCACAACTTGTGGATGGTAGTTGCCTAGTTGGCACATGAGCATGGAGGTGGACCAGCCAAACCTGGTCAGCAAATGGGGGTCACATGACCGGAAACACGTGACTGGAAACACGTGACCGGCAGAAAACCAGTGACTGGAAAGCACATGACCGGAAGGCACGTGACCGGAAACACGTGACCGGAAGCATGTGGCTGGGTCACTGGACTACCAGTGAGGGGAAGGGGGGAGCCAGCCCTCCCCCCACCGGAAAGCTGGGGGGACAGCTCCCCCCACGCTCCCTCCAGCAAAATGGTCCCCCCCATGCTCACCGCCACAGAGCTGAGCCACCACCGCTCGTCTTCCACCAACCTGGCAGCCACCATCCTCTCACCTGACCAACCTTCTGATACGGGGGATTCAGGATGGACCTAAGGAGTAGACGAGCCCTGGGCGGATATAAGTGGCGTATGCTGTGGAGCGCCATCTGCCAATGCATTGAATGGTGGGTGGAGGCAGGCCTTCCCCAGCTGCCGTGGTGGCTGCCCTGATGCGGAAGGAGTGGGTGCCAAACTCGTCTGCCGGACAACCAAGCCAACTCAGCGCTGCTCGTAGGATGCTGGCAAATTGGAATCTGGTGAGTGCTGATGTGTCCTCGTGGATGAAGAGAATGCCTGGGGTGTCGGGGAGTTGCTGCAGGAACCGCTGCATGAGTGCCACCGGACAGGCCGCTGGATCAGCCAGCCTAGATAAGTGGATGTAAGTCCCTCTCCCTTGCTGGTCAGTCTTGGACCGCCGGATCCATATCCTCACGCCAGTATCTTTCACGGTCACGTCATCCCTCCGGAGAGCCCGATTGGACCTGTTGTTCTTGGAGCCGCATACCAGTTCCCCAATCTGCAAGGCTGCGAAGAAAGCGGTAGAGAGGGCAGAACGGAAAAGCAGAGCTTCATACCTGGAACTGCAGATGCTAGGTAATGCTGCTAGGAGATGACACAACAGCTCATAAGATATGGGTCTCCTGGGATCCCGGTTTTGAGTCCCGCCGCGACGCCAACACTCCAGTGCTCGCAGGACCATGAAGGAGTTGCATGGGTTACCCTGCCCGGCCAACTTGCTGAAAAAGTCGATGGCTGCCAGGTGCAGCGAGATGGTCCTTGGAGCTCGCCCATGTTCTTTCAGGTCTGCGATATAGTGCAAGACCTCTCGCTCCGCCGATGGCCAGGAGCTGCTATAGTTGTGCTTTCTTCTGAAGCTGAAGAATTGTTGCACTGCCCTGGAATAGCTGGTCCGGGTGGAAGGTGCCAGTGAGTTGAGAACCCCCTGGATCACCGTTCCTTCCCAAGGAGCCAAAGCTCTTCCGGGAACGTGGTTGGATCGCGGTCTGCTCCTAGCGCTAGGTCCCGGAAACACTCGTCCTGGAATCGAGACAATGCATCTGCTATTCCGTTGTCAATTCCTTGGAGATGTTTGGCTGAGAAAGAGAAAGAGATGTTGTTAGCCAGACAGATAAGGACAAACTTTCTGACGAGTCGCATGACCCTGTCATATTTTGAAGACTGTCTGTTAATAATTCTGGCAACTGCCTGGTTGTCACACCAAAAGCAAACTCTCTTGTTTCTGAACTCCTCCTTCTAGAGGCATACAGCCACCACTATGGGGAAGAACTCAAGGAAAGTCAGATCTCAAAGAATACCTGAATCCCCCCAATCAGAAGGCCAACGCTGGGCACACCAGTGTCCCCTAAAATACACCCCGAACGCGAAACCCCCGGCCGCATCTGAATGCACCTGGAGCCCTGTCCCGAGCTCCGCCTCCCCCTGCCAAAAGGACACCCCATTGCACCCTTCCAAAAATTGGAGCCAAACCCTAAGATCCTCCCTCACAACCCTGGAGATGCGTAGGTGATGTGTGGCGCCCTGGCACCTGCCGTGACCCGTGCCAGCCTGCTACAGAAGGCCAAGCAGAGACTGAATTTCCTTCAGCGTGGCCTTCTCCTTGGTCAGCAGGTGGCGCAGCATGCCCTGGATGCCCTTCAGCTTGTTCGCCGGGAGTCACGAGACTTCCGCAACCGAGTCCAGCTCTATCCCCAGGTAGGTCATGGAGCTAGACGGCCCCACCATCTTGTCTGGCGCCAGGGGAACCCCGAATTCTCAAGCCATCTCCTGGAAAGAATTAAGCAGAAAACCACACTCCTCCCCCCCCAGCCGGCCCCACCATTAGGAAATCATCGAGGTAGTGGGTAACCGAGGTGAGCCCAGTGCGTTGCTGCAAGGCCCATTCCAAGAAGGTGCTAAAGGCCTCGAAAGCTGAACAACTGATGGAGCAGCCCATAGGGAGAGTCATGCCGTAGTACCACTGCCCTTGGAACATGAAACATAGCAAGCAGTGATCCTCGGGATGGACAGGGAGTAGCCGGAAAGCCGACTGAATGTCGCACTTTGCCATAAGGGTGCCCGGCCACAATCCCTTGCTAGGTGTACTGCTTGATCAAAGGTCGCATAGCGCACTGAACGCAGCTCAGGTGGAATCGCGTCGTTGACTGAAGACCCCCTGGGATAGGACAAGTGGTGAATAAGCCGGTACTCCCCAGGTGATTTCTTGGGTACCACACCCAGCGGGGATACTCTAAGGTTGTCCATGGGGGGGGAAGGGAATGGGCCGGCTACCCTGCCTGCGGTGCATTCCTTGGCGATTTTGGCGGCCACCACTTGTGGCATGGCAGCCGCTGACTTGAAGTTTCTGGAACTGGAGGCCAACCTAGGGCTCACTGCCAGAATCCTGAAGCGAGCAGAAAATCCCTCTTTGAGGTAGCACGTAGCCTGCCTATCTGGGTAGGCGTTCAACAGGGGGAGCATGGCCTGGAGCTTAACAGGGGTGAAGGCCATCCTGTGTGGAAGCACCTGGTCCCTAGTTCTTGCTACTTCCTTGCCTGGCGTTGCCCCCTGACCCTGCCTCCTTCTTAACGCCGGAGGAAGCAGCGCATCCAGAGCGAAAGGACTGGGAAGAGGACCCGGCCCGGGAGCAGCTGGTCTTGGGGTGGTTCCCGTAGCAGCTCTCGCAATAGTGCTCAAACTTGCAACAGGAACGAAAACATTTCCCCAAGTTGAACTCCCAACAGACCAGCCGCCAGGGGTCCTTCTTCCGGGGTGGCTTAGCCACCTCCGTCCTCCCCTTGAGATGGGAGCCCACGATGACCAGCCACAGCTTGTCATTAATGAGGTCCCACCTTGCCCTAGCATTCTGAGATGCCCTCTTCCGGAACGCTGTGTCATATTCAATGGCTGCAGAGTCACCAGCCAAAGCTCTGGCCTTAACCACATTGCTCAAATGGTTAGCTAGATGCCATCCCCTCTCGGGGTAGGCGATGCCCACCACTCCCATGAAAACGGTGTATCCAGCTAACCAATTGAAAAACGTATGATCTACTGGGTCCGGTTTGGCCTTATCCGAGCTTTTTTCAGATTTAGGTGCGCTGCCCACCTCCCCCTCAGGTTTGAGCAGGGTAAAAACATCCACATAATACCCTTTTAAAATGTTGTCCCGCACTTTCCTTTCCAGGGGGATCCCAGGGGGATCCTCGTGGTCCTGGAACAACTTAGGGGTAGGGTTGTCGGGAGCGGGGTCATCACCATCACGCCAGGCCCTGGCTGGGCCTGATGCAGAGGGCCCCTGAGAAGACCGGGCTTTGATGGCCCAGGGGGGTAAACTGGGAAGAGAGGCAGCAGCCCTCCAGTATCCCCCCGGTCCATCTCATCCTCAGAGGACTCACCCAAAGAAGCCTCGCTGTCTGAGTCTCTCCTTCTCTTGCGCTTGGCATGCCGCCTCTTTTTCTCATGCTTTGTCCCCTTCCAATTCCTCTTTCCAGCTTTCTTCCTCTCTAGAGATGAAGCTGCAGAGGATGCCACGCTGATGTCGCTCTCCAATGCCGAGCGATGCCTACGCCATATGCCGGCCGTCCTGGCCGAGTTGGAGGGTGATGCTGTCTAGCCCTCTGACTGTTCCCTGGCGCTGGCTGCTGTGCTAGGTGCTTGTCCCTTCCCATAGGGGTTTGATTCAAATTCCCTGCTGGACCTGAGTTCCCCCACCTGTTCGGCCAGGAGTGACACCGCTTTGGTGAGCTCCTGCAGGTTGGGCGCCTCGGTGCCAGACAAGAGGTTCTGAACCGCCCCAGCGGACCCATCAGTAGCCCGTGGGTTGCGTTTGCCTGTCGCTGCCTTCCCTCGCTCCCGTGGTGCTAGGACAGCCCAAGACCTGGGTGTCCTGCCCGTTTGGGCTCGGGTAACAGGCCTGCTAGGCTGGGCCTTTCTCTTGGGAGGCATAATGCCTGTGATTCAGTTACGATTGTATGTGACTAGGACCGTATCCCAATGTAGGCTTGTCCGCCCGTCTCAGGCCCGAGACCTACTTATGCCCCACTGGCTTGTCTACCCTTCTTAGGCCCGAGGCCTAACTTATGCTCCACTGGCTTGTCCGCCCCTCGTAGGTCCGAGGCCCAACTTATGCCCCACTGACTTGTCCACCCTTCTTAGGCCTGAGGCCTAGCTTATGCTCCACTGGCTTGTCCGCCCCTCGTAGGTCCGAGGCCTAAGTTATGTTCCACTGGCTTGTCCGCCCTCTTAGGCCTGAGGCCCAACTTATGCTCCACTGGCTTGTCCGCCACGCCACGCCTGGGCCGCCGCGCTCGGCTTGCCCACTCCCCCTGGGCTCACCTGCAGACCCCCCGGCTCTGCAGTTGCCCCCCCGGCCCGATGGCACACCCTTTTCCCAGGTGGTGGCCCCGCCGGGTATCCGATGCCACCCTGGGTGCTAGCCGCTCTACGGCGTCACCCCTGCCCTCCACCAGGTGGGTAGCCTTGGTGCCACCCCCTGCCTGCGGTGCCGCCCTCGGCCCGCCCTGGGTGCTAGCCACTCTACGGCGTCACCCCTGCCCTCCGCCAGGTGGGTAGACTCGGTGCCACCCCCCTCCTGCGGTGCCACACTCGCCCCTACTCGCTTGGTGTGGTGCTAGCCGCCTTCGGCGTTGCTACCCCCCCACTTCCAGCCGGGTAGCCCCAAACTACTCCAGCCCCCCCGTTGCCAGCCGGCGACTGTGATTCCAGCTCTTTTCCCGCTCCCTGGAGGTGCTAGCTGCCTTCGGCGTCGCCACCCCCGTCATCAGCTGGGTAGCCCGTGCTACTCCAGCCTGTCCCAACCTGGGACCGTGGGTCGACCCAGCTGCCTGCCACTGCCGGTCGCTGCTGTCCATCACCTCCAGCCCTCTTGACGTCCACCGTCCGCCGCTTGCTGTCTGCCGCCTTCACGCCGGCTGGAGGCTTCCCGGAGCTCCAAGAAAGCTCCTTCATCTTTGGCTTGACGGAGCCAACTGCTCTGGCCCCGCTCACGCTGGGGAATTTATTCCCAGTTGCTGGACCAGGGGGAAGACTTCAGGCTGCAGTCTCCGCCCCTTAGCCAATCAGAGAGCAGGAAAGTCCCACTCTCTGATTGGCCCGGGGTGCTCCTAAACAGCCAATCAGGAAGGGGCAACCCCTTTCTGATTGGCTGCCATACGATCCTTCTCCCAACCAGCCGAAGCTGCCTGGGAGAAGGCTCAGAAGATGGCGGCACCCATGCCGCTCCATGAGGTAGGTGCTGCGGAGGGCTCCCCCGGCGCAACACAAGTCGCGGGGTAAGTCCCGCAGCTTTAATTCCTACCTTTAAAATTGGGCCAATAAAACATCTGGCTTCATAAGCCATCTTTGAAGGGAAGCTAAGGAAATTACCTTGGGTTTTACAACTCAGTGTTACCTTCCTATCTGTAGTTTCTTTCATGTAACATCACATCCCTAGGCTGAGACCTCCTTTGATCTCAGTGATTGAGTGTATCAAACAGACAAATGGTTAAGCAAATGGTTAACTGCGTACGTGACATAGATCCTATATAAACTGTAAGCCCTGGACAAAGGATGAAGCTTCTGCTCATTTTTCATCATGTCTCTCTGTCGCTTGCTGTAACTATCTGCCTGCCTGCATTGCTTTGCCTGAGATGCAGTGTCCATTGTTCTCTCCTAATGTATTTCTGTAAGCATGCTCTCTGGCTTTTCTTTGCAAACGAAGATTCAGGAAGGATTCTTCCCGCGCTTTCTGCAAGTACACTGATGACTAAAAAGGCCAATCCGAGATAAATGTTGTTTCAAGGAGGCCTTGTATAATTTTTTTGGAGCACCTCTCTTACGCTGACCCATGGTCAGTTCACCGTAGATTAGTATTTTTGGGAGGCGATGGTCCTCCATCCTAGAAACGTGCCCTGCCCAGCGCAGCTGTGTTCTCAATATCATGGCCCCAATGCTGGTGATCCCTGCTTGCTCAAGGACAGCAACATTAGTCACATAGTCATTCCAGTGTATATTTTCTCTCTCTCTTGTGCGTAAACAGCACTGATGAAAGTGTTCGAGGAGTCGTAGGTGGTGGCGATCGGTGATCCATGTTTCAGATCTGTAAAGGAGAATAGACAGTACAATGGCTCTATACACACTGATTTTTCTGCTTTGCCTCAGGTGTTTATTGCTCCAGACTCTTTTGTGAAATCTTCCAAATCCGCTATATGCCTTTGCTAATCTGTGATCAATCTTTTTGTCAATCTTGGCATCTGAGGAGATGATGCTTCCCAGGTAGGTGAACTGCTGAATGGACTTGAGCACAGAGTTGCTGATGGCAATGTGGGGATGGTGGTGTTCGTTCTGTGGTGCAGGCTGGTAAAGAACTTCTGTTTTCTTTAGGTTGACTTCCAGTCCAAACAGCTCTGCAGCTGTTGCGATGCAGGATGTTAGGCGCTGCAGAGCTGCTTCTGTGTGGGCAACAAGGGCAGCAGCATCAGCGAAAAGCAGCTCATGGACTAGATAGTTTAGAGTCTTAGTGTGAGCCCTCAGACGGCTTAAGTTAAACAAGCTACCATCAGTACGGTAACATATATAGATGCCGTTGTCTTCTCCAAGCTCTGCCATAGCCCTTTGGAGTATCATGCTGAAGAAGATTGTAAATAAAGTTGGTGCAAGAACACAACCTTGCTTCACTCCATTAGTTATTAGAAAGGGCTCTGAAAGAGCATCGCCATATCTGACTTGACCACGCTGGCCCTTGTGTAGCAAGATAATCATTTTAAGGAATTTGGGGGGACATCCTAGTCTTTCCAGGATCTGCCACAGACCTTTTCTACTCACAGTGTCGAAGGCTTTGGTGAGGTCAACAAATGTTACATAGAGACCCTTGTTCTACTCCCTACATTTTTCTTGCAGTTGTCTAAGGGCAAATACCATATCTGTTGTACTCCTATTGGCTCTGAAGCCACATTGGCTTTCAGGGAGAAGTTCTTCTGCAATAGCAGGAACTAATCTGTTCAGGAGTATCCTTGCAAGGATTTTTCCAGCAATAGAGAGCAGTGTTATGCCTCGATAGTTTGAGCAATCGGATTTTGCTCCTTTTTTCTTGTACAGGGTGATGATGACTGCATCTCAGAGATCTGATGGCAGTTCCCCTTTTTCCCAGCAATTCACAAGGAGTTCGTGGAATTTATCATGGAGTACATGACCTCTGTGTTTCTAAACTTCAGGTGGGATTCCATCAATCCCAGCTGCCTTGCCATTTTTCATCTGCTCTATGGCCTTAAAGGTCTCTTCCAAAGTGGGAGCTATGTCCAATTCATTTTTCATTGGTTTTTGTATAATATGTTGGATAGCTGAGCCTTGGACTACTTGGTTGGCACTAAAGAGACTTTGAAAATATTCAGCCCATTGATTCAGGATGGAGGCTTTATCAGTAATTAATATTTGACCATCTGTACTGTATAAGGAGCTTTGGACCTGTTAAGTAGGTCCAAACACTGCTTTAAGAGCTTCATAAAATCCTCTATGATCACCCAGATCTGCACAGCATTGTGTCTTTTCTGCTATATTGATCCACCACTTGTTCTGCATGTCTCGGAGTTTTTGTTGAAGTTTACTACATGCGCGGCAGAAAGCTGCTTTTCTTACATGGCAGGTTGGCTGGGCGAAGTATGACTGGTGAGCAGTTCTCTTCTTTGCCAACAGCGCCTGGATCTCTTGGTTGTTTTCATCAAACCAGTCTTGATTTTTCTTGTGGGAGAACCTGAGGGATTCTTCTGCAGACTGGAAGATACTGTTTTTGATATGTTGCCAAAGCACTGTAGGAGAAGGATCTGTAGGGTCGTCTTCAAGTTTTGTTTGCCTGGAAGTTGTCTCTCATGGTGGCTTGTTGAAGATTGTTGACTTGGAGCCTCTTCTTTAAGATGCCACCCCTCTTAGGTTTGAACTTAAGATGAAGATTTAGTTTACCTCTTACGAAGCGATGATCTGTTTGGCATTCTGCACTGGGCATCATTCGGGTATGACAGACATCATGAATGTTTCTCTGGCGGACTAGAACATAGTCAATGAGGTGCCAATGTTTGGATCGGGGATGCATCCAGGTTGTCTTCAAGCTATCTTTCTGCTGAAAGATTGTGTTTGTAATAGTCAGCTGTTGTTCTGCACAGAACTCTAGCAGGAGGCGTCCGTTATCATTGCAATTTCCAACACCATGCTTGCCTAAGACACCTTTCCAGGCTTTGGAGTTCTTTCCTACTCTGGCATTGAAGTCACCAAGGCTAATAATTTTATCTTCTACCGGGACTTTTGGTATGAGTTGGTGTAGGTCTGTGTAGAATTTGTCTTTCTGTACAGGGTCGGCTTGCATAGTTGAAGCATATATACTAAAGAGAATAACATGTGGGCGGCGTAAGGAAATAGTGCAATCAGAGTGTCCTGTTGGCAAGATTTTGAGTTTGGAGGCAATGGAGTTTTTAATCATAAAGCCTACTCCTGAAAGATGTTTTTTGGTTTGGGGTTTGCCAGACCAGTAAAGTGTGTAGCCTGTGCCATGTTCTTTAAGGCTGCCTTCCTCATGGAGACGAACTTCACTAAGAGCAGCGATATCAATATTAAGTCGTGATAGTTCATGGGGTATTAGGGCAGAACGACACTCAGGCCGTCCACTGTCTGCAGAGTCTCGCATGGTTCTGATATTCCAGCATGCAAGTGTCAGTTTATTTACACCTTTGGAGGCTGGTGTGTGCCTTTGTTTCTTTGCCTTGGTTTGACCGCATCAGAAGATGCCCATTGGCTGCGGCTAGCCAACCAGGTAGATGGGGATGAACCTTCGTTAGGCCACCTTTTCTAGGCCCCTCTCCATATGGAGCAAGCAGTGCTCTCCTTAGAAAAGGCTGCTTGGTCGTTCAGGATGCTGCCGAACAAGACTGTCATCTCTCGGGTCAGCCTCGAGCGACCAAAGTCCTGAACCGCCTGCATGCAGGGCTGGGTCTGCGGATTCCAGTGCATCTTTACACTTGCCATTTCATCCCTCACCTATCGCATGCAAACTCTGAATAAAATCTCTTTAGCATTTTGCCTCTGGATCGCGATGCTTCCCTGTTACTTGCTGTAACACTATGAGATGGCTGAAGGGCCAAGAAAGATTTGCAGCCAACTCTATAATCTCTGCCACCAGTGGCTGAAGCCAGAAAGGCACACAAAGCCCCAGTTGCTGGACCTGGTGAACTTGGAGAGTTTCTTGGCTGTCCTTCCTCCAGAAATGTCAGCCTGGATGAAAGAGTGTGGAGCAGAGACCAGTTCCCAGGTGGTGGCCCTGGCAGAAGGCTTCCTCCTGAGTCAGGCAGAGAAAAAGAAGCAGAAAAAGGATCAGGTGAGAAGGTTTCATTCTGGTTCTTTTTTACCAATACACAAAAGAAAAAATAAGAACAAGCACATTAAACAAAGCAAACATTACAGAGATAACAAAATACACAATTACATATCGCCTAAAGCTACACCCAATTTACTTCCTACCACCAAGTTGTTGGTTATAGTTAATCATAAGTCTAACTTTCTCGTTCATGGTATCTTCTATGTTCTTCTGCTATGAGTGAAATTATACTAATCTTCAAACACTAAAATGAATAATTTCCCCCATAATTGTGCCCTATAAATTATCACTAAATGCTGGTCTTTCTTAAAATTTGCCGTGGAGTCATCTTTGATCAGTGTTGTCAACTTATCCATTTTGGTGAGGTCGTGTAACTTCATCAGCCACTCTTCTTGTGTTGGTTATCACAGTATCTTGTCATTTCTAAAAAAGTTTGGTTGCAGTCACCATATATTGTAGAACTCTTCCATATTTCTTTTCCAGATGTTTATCCAAAATCCCGAAGAAAAAAAAAGTTCTGGTTTCAATTGAATTTTAACTTTCAGTATATCTTCCAACAATTTATGAATCTGAATCCAGTATTGTTTTCTCTTTCACAAGACCACATATGATAAAAATTTCCAAACATTTCCAATACTTATTTGTTAGACCTTCCCCTCCCCCTTATACCTTTTTGACAATCTCTCAGGAGTTAGATACATCAACTTATAAAAATGTCCTTTAAGATCATAACTCAAAGTAAATTTCAACCCCTTTATTTTACATTTTCTCCCACTGCTCTAGCTTTAGCTCATGACCAATATTTTGTCCCATTTGATCATATGTTCTTTTTACTTGTTCTTCCTCCATTTTAATTTTTAGCAACATTTTATACATCTTAGTAACTAATCATCCTCTGAGCACAATTGAACTTCAGACTTTGATTTTGTTAATTCAACTCCCTCTCATTTCTTACCCTTTTAAAACCACTCAATAAGTTGTTGATATAGGTACCATTGACAATTGTATCCTTCAGATTCTAATTCTTCCATTGTTTTCATTTTATACTGATCATTTTGAGACACTAACACATCTCTGCAAGTCATCCATCCATCATTCCATTTTGGTAATTTGAACAGGCTGGGAATATTTATTTTCAAGAATACCATTTTTCTGTGATACACTCAATCACTGGGATCAAAGGGGTGCAGCTAGAAACTTAACTTAGGGATGTTGAAAATACATCAAAGCAAGCTACCATGTGAAACTACAGATAGAAGGATAACACTGGGTTGTGAAAAATTGGTTAGCTTCCTGAGCCTCTTCTGATAGCTTACTTTGAAGAGATTGTGCTCAATTTAAGGCAGGAAGAAAAGAAGCATGAAGTTCCCTTAGTAATGTCCGGTGTGCCTAGACAGCTGGGAATTTCAGGCGTCTCTACACCCTTCCTCTCAGGTAGTCCAAAGATAATAGGGGCTCTTTGGGTTGCTGCACTCCAACAGTTACATCTGTCTTAGATTTTGAGACCGAATGTATATAAGGGAGGAAAGATCAAGAGAAGGATTGCTTCTGCAGCTTGGTATCCTATCCATTTCCAGTGTGCTGATTGGACACTTAGGAAAGTTTCCAACCAATCAAAGCTCTCCGTTGGCTGACCAATCAGCACATTGGGAGTGATTATAGAAAGGACAGAAAGGGGAAATACTACTAAGGCAGAAGCATCAGGTTTTCTCCTGAGATGGTTGAAAGAGAGAGGAAGGGGGTCCCTGGAAAAGGAAATCCAGACAGGACCTGAAGCCTAACTGACTACTGGGCCGGGGTCTCCAAGTTGGGGTCGCTCTTCTGCCACCAACCTCACAGCCGCCCACTGCAAAAATCCAGTGGCTTGCCTCGCTTGGCTCACCTGTGGCCCCGGGCCCAACATGTACACAGTGGTGTAGGCATGCCTAAGAAGGGCTTCTTTCTCCTGTTCATGGTGCCCATCAGTGAGATCATCAGGCCCACGTCAGTGACAGTGGCGCCACCTCCTCCTCTGCTAGCCCCGCTGCCCCCAGAACCAGCCACATTTGAGCCCGTTGAAGCAGGAAACGCAGCCCCCAAGGAGGAGGAGGTAGTGGTGGTGGTGGAGGCTGATGAGGAAGCGGCTCTGGCTGCTATGATGGTGACGACTGAGGAGAAGATGATGTGGGGAGGCCTCAGTAGACCTCAAGAGAGACAGAGACAAAGTGGAGGAGAAGGAGAAAGCGGCCAAGCTTGGGGGAGATTTTTTAACAGTGTATGTGGTACACCAGGTCCAGCTAGTTGGTTAAAAATACAAATCAGTTTAAACATATATCAGTTTAAAAGAACAAGTAAAACCAAGACATTTTAAAACAATCAATGCACAATTTAAAATCATCTGGATAGGCCTCCCGGAAGTGAATGGCCTTTAATGCTACTTTAGACAGTGTATTCAGTTTATCTCTTTTAGCAGGTTGTTCCACAGTCTAGGGGAGGCTAAAGAAAAATTCCTCTGGGTGACAGTTGGCAGCCTAGCAAAAGACCCCCAGAGGACCTAAGTGTATGGGGCAGTTTATACGGGAGAAGGCGGCCCCATAGTTAACCTGCACCCAAACCATGTAAGGCAGTGGTTCTTAACTTGTGGTCTGAGAACCCCCAAGGGTCCACAATGTCCTCACAGGGTGTCTGCAAAGGCTTGAAGGCTGTTTGGCCCACCTCCTTCCTAAAATGGAGCGGCCACATGACCAGGAGCCAAGGCAAAGGCTGGCTGGCTGGTTTGGCTTGTGCATTGCCATTCAATCTGCTCCAGCCACAAACTTTTAGGAAGAAGCAGGAGAAAAGTCTTCCTTCCCCTCTGTTGCCTCTGAGGGAAGGTTACGTGGATGGTGTAATATCATCATCACCATCATCAGGTGTTGTTATTAGGATTTTAAATCTTGAGTTAAGTCTTGAGTGCCCTTGGCAACAAAAGATATTTAAAGGGGTACAGAAAAGGTTTAAGAGCCACTGACGTAGGGCTTTAAAAGTTACCAGCCCTTTGTAACTTGCCTGGAAACTGGACTGTATCACTAGAGGCCATAGCGAGAAAAACCTTCTTTTGCCTTCCTAATATACAGATGAATAGCAAGGAGTCCTTAGTGATATTTGTGATGAAGTCACTTTATGAGTGCAGCTTGACAGCTGGTTGCCAGGCAACAGGCAGCATGGGAGGAGTGAAACCCGGCCCAGTTGCAGGTGGTGGGCGGGGCCTCCTGGTGAGGGGGCGTGGTCAACAGAGAGTCCTGGGGAGTTGGTTCTAGACAGAGAGGGAGGAGGAAAGAGTTGGGAGAGCTGAGGAGCTGACACAGAGATGGGGGTCTAGAGCAGTGGCTCCCAAACTTTGGTCATTCAGGTGACCTCAGTTCAATTCCCAGAACCCCCAGCTAGCGTGGCCAACAGTCAGGAATTCTGGGAGCTGAAGTCCAAAACATCTGGAAGACCAACGTTTGGGAAACCCTTGTCTAGAGGAAGCTAGTTAGATAGAGATCATTTAAAATCTGCCAAACGTGTGATTTTAATGTAACCATTCTGAGCTTGAAACAACTCACATAAATACTTTATCTCTGTACTTTCTTCAATAAAAGTTACTGTTTGTTTTATAGTGGTTGACTCAGACTGCATTGATTACTAGTAACTGGAAATAAGAGAAAACACGCTACCTAAAATATTGCAACTGATTTATGGAAACACTTGGAACCCCGGCCCTTTTACACTTCAGGTGACAGGGTGCTTCATGAGGCTGGTAGCATGAGACCAACCACGTGTTAACAAAGGCACCGTCGCATGTTTTTCTTTGTGTGGCTTTGAACTGAAAGCTGTTTTGAGAACTAATCACGGATTTGAATTTGGGGGATAAATATGACAAGCCACTTGGGATCTGCAACAAAATGTGGTAGTTTCAGTGGAGCTAATTAATGTTCCAACCATTGAGTTTCCTTCTCCTTTCTTTCCCTCACCCCATTTCCCTCTGAAAGAGACACTTGGCACCACTTTCCCGTTGCCAGTCCTCCTTGGCCTCTAGGTAATTTATTTTCCTTTTGGTTTTGTGAGGGGGGGACGGTCAGGGAGGAAATACTCAAAGAAGTTCTCACTTCCATCCCTTCTGAGAATTAAAAAATAGATTCTCAGTTCGAACCTGAATGTGACCTATCCAGACAACAAGGTCTGTTCTAGATTTTTTTTTTATTTTACGAGTCTTTCTTTGATCTTCCTTCTACAGCGTCTTCATTCTTCTCATCCAGAATTCGCTTTTGCCTTTCTTGAGTTGGTGAACACATTTTTAAACACGTAACCTATTTTTGGAGAGGAATTTCAGTTGCCTTTTAAAATTATTTTATTTATGTATTTCTCTCTCTGGCTTTTCTTCGCAAACGAAGATTCAGGAAGGACTCATCCCGCGCTTTCTGCAAGCGCGCTGATGACTAAAAAGGCCAATCCGAGATAAACAAGTCCGGTTGCAAAAAGCACAGCAGAAGGTCTCCTTGGGTGATGTTTTTGGGTTGTGATTCTTTCTGCGTTGTCGTTTCTCTTCAAGACTTGTTCGTCGTGAGTTCTCAAATAAGGCTGCAGCATTGTGGATAGTGCGTCTCCATGCCTCCCGATGTGAGGCCAGGGCGGACCACTGTTGGTGATCAATTTGACCGAGCCTGAGATGTTGTTTCAGGGAGTCTTTGTATCGCTTTTTTGGAGCGCCCCTCTTACGCTGACCCGTGGTGAGTTCACCGTAGAGTAGTATTTTTGGGAGGTGATGGTCCTCCATCCTAGAAATGTGCCCTGCCCAGCGCAGCTGTGTTCTCAATATCATGGCCTCAATGCTGGTGATCCCTGCTTGCTCAAGGACAGCAACATTCGTCACATAGTCAGTCCAGTGTATATTTAGGATTGTGCGTAGACAGCGCTGATGAAAGCGCTCGAGGAGTCGTAGGTGGTGGCGATAGGTGACCCATGTTTCAGATCCATAAAGGAGGATAGACAGTACGATGGCTCTATACACACTGATTTTTGTGCTTTGCCTCAGGTGTTTATTGCTCCAGACTCTTTTGTGAAGTCTTCCAAATGCACTATATGCCTTTGCTAATCTGTGATCGATCTCTTTGTCAATCTTGGCATCTGAGGAGATGATGCTTCCCAGGTAGGTGAACTGCTGAACGGACTTGAGCACTGATTTGCCGACGGCAATGTGGGGATGGTGGTGTTCGTCCTGTGGTGCAGGCTGGTAAAGAACTTCTGTTTTCTTCAGGTTGACTTCTAGCCCAAACAGCTCTGCAGCTGTTGCAAAGCAGGATGTTAGGCACTGCAGAGCTGCTTCTGTGTGGGCAACAAGGGCAGCATCATCGGCGAAGAGCAGCTCACGGACTAGATAGTTTAGAGTCTTAGTGTGAGCCCTCAGACGGCTTTATTTAATGTGTTAAATATTAACATCCATTGTGTATCACTGCAAAACTTTCTAAAGTCAGGTAGTTTTCATAGAATCATCGAGTTGGCCATCCAGTCCAACCCCCTATCATGCAGGAATACACAGTCAAAGCACTATCGACAGATGGTCATCCAGCCTCAAAGAAGGAGACTCCACCACACTCTGAGGCAGTGCATTCCACTGCTTAATAGTTCTTACTGTCAGGAGGTTCTTCCTAATATTTAGATGGAATCTCTTTTCCTGTAATTTGAATCTGTTGCTCTGTGTCCATCTTTACATAGTTTTCCCTGAACCTATATATTTACAAGATTTTGGTCCCTTTTTCAACCTTGGAATTACTCTGAGTTTCCTATCATCACCAACTTGTGTGTGTTTGGTATAATTTTATTGGAGTTTTGATGACTACAGAAAGTCAGAAATAGGATTTGTGTACAACTTGTGCATTCTTCTTTTGTGTCCTTCACAGGAGATTGAACAAGGACAGGGGAGAAAGTATCAAGGTGATGGGACATGCAATCACTGGAAATTTATGCTGTAAAGAGCTGGCATGGTATAATGTGCTACAGCCTGCTGGAGCCAGCAGTGAGCTGGCTAAATGCAGCTGGATGGCATATCTAGATTAAGTCCAAGAGTCAGCCGTGGGAATGGAAGTCTAAGGAGTGAACCCTTATCTGTAAAAAATGTTGTGTAGCCCATGTATATGAGAAACACCAACTATATAACCCATGAGTGTACTGTATCTGTATATCTAGATGTTCTCACTCACTGTCTTTGTACTTGGAGTTTGCCTTTCGACTGTGCGTGTTCAGTCTGGGCTGTACAGTGCAGGATTGTCCTGTATATTCTGATGTGTTATACAGTCTGTATGCTAAGAGTCTCAGACTCATTGTAAATACTGCTCCAACATGCTCTAGTAAAGGAAAGTAGTTTAGACACAAGCTTGTGTCTGTGTGCTCATTTCTTCAGCCTGATGATTGCAACTCTGCTAGAAGAACTTTTGCTGCCTGGTTCTCTTGATATGCTCAGAGGTACCAGTGTGCTGCCGTGTCATTTAAATGCTTGGAATGTGGAAAGAGCTTCAGTCAGAAGACAGGCCTTACATCTCATCAGAGGAGTCAGACAGGAGAGAAACCATTGAAATGCTTAGAGTTTGGAAAGGGTTTCAGTTGCAACCCAAACTTCATTCGTCATCAAGCAACTCAGACAAAAGAAACCATTTCAGTGCTTGGAATGTAGAAAGAGGTTCAGTTTTAAGACAGGCCTGATTTGTCATGAAAGAATTCATATGGGGAGAAGCCATTTCAGTGCTTAGAGTGTGGGAAGAGTTTTATTCATAAATGCACCTCTCATGTCATCAGGCATGTCACAGCAGAGTGTAGCAATTTCAGTCTGGTTTGACAGTACAGAGCCCAGGTGGCTCTGCTACAAGGTTATCAGCTTCTTTGATGCTCTGGGGAGCTTCAATGGACAATCACTGTTGTCATTTAGAGGAACTGGAGGTGACATTTCATCAGTTCCACTCAAATTTGCAGGGAGCTATTGCTGTTTTTGTGTGACGAACAGCCAAAGCAGCATTTTTAAGTGCTGGGATTTGTTTTGTTTTGCAATTTTATCTTATTGTAAAGAAATAGAAAGCTTTTCAAATATACCTTGTTCAAATGTCATAGTTCTGTTAGGGTTTTGAATGTGTAGCCCTTGGAAATTTATATCATAGATACTATATATTCCATTTATCTGTAGAGGACAAAGCTGAACGTTACACTGCTATGCAGTAGAGTAGACAGCTGATGTTTTTTGCCCACTTATCTCAGTATGACTAAGAGAATGGAGATAGCATGCTAGGAATGATGTCAAATGATGTCACCAGCACCAATGGAATGAAGGGGAGTTGCTAGAAGTTGCTAGAACAGCTAGGAAACCCTGTATAAGTCATGGTGCAAGGCAGTCCACTTCACTCCTTCAACTTACTTCTTTGACTGCTAAATGTAAGCTTAGCTATTATAGCAATGATTTTGTTTGTAGTTTAGGATGTAAACAATACAGACTGTTAGTTCTTAGACACTGAATGTGCCCATCTACTCATAGAACACTGAACATGCTGGAAGCATCTGGACCAAGCATTTGCTACTCTGCTAACCTGACTGCTGGCGGGATTCCTGAACATAGACAGACTCCAGCAGGCTGTAGCGCAACAAGTTCATAACAAAAAAACATAACGATCAAACAGAATAAAATAAGCAAATGAGATGTCTGCGAAGAAAAGCCAGAGAGAGAACACTCATAGGTTATATAGTTGGTGTTTCTCATATACATGGGCTACACAACATTTTTTACAGATAAGGGTTCACTCCTTAGACTTCCATTCCCACGGCTGACTCTTGGACTTAATCTAGATATGCCATCCAGCTGCATTTAGCCAGCTCACTGCTGGCTCCGGCAGGCTGTAGCACATTATACCATGCCAGCTCTTTACAGCATAAATTTCCAGTGATTGCATGTCCCATCACCTTGATACTTTCTCCCCTGTCCTTATTCAATCTCCTGTGAAGGACACCAAGAAGAATGCACAAGTTGTACACAAATCCTATTTCTGACTTTCTGTAGTCATCAAAACTCCAATAAAATTATACCAAACACACACAAGTTGGTGATGATAGGAAACTCAGAGTAATTCCAAGGTTGAAAAAGGGACCAAAATCTTGTAAATATATACAAAGTAATAAAAGAAAGAAAGGTTCAGGGAAAACTATGTAAAGATGGACACAGAGCGAAAGATTCAAATTACAGGAAAAGAGATTCCATCTAAACATTAGGAAGGACCTCCTGACAGTAAGAACTATTAAGCAGTGGAATGCACTGCCTCAGAGTGTGGTGGAGTCTCCTTCTTTGAGGCTGGATGACCATCTGTCGATAGTGCTTTGACTGTGTATTCCTGCATGGTAGGGGGTTGGACTGGATGGCCAACTCGATGATTCTATGAGAACTACCTGACTTTAGAAAGTTTACTTGTTTATCTATGTGAAACATTTGCCTACAGCATCTGAAGCCAGCAGGGTCCCTGCAGTGATACACAATGGATGTTAATATTTAAAACATTACATAAATGAAGTAATTTTTAAAGGCAACTGAAATTCCTCTCCAAAAATAGGTTACGTGTTTAAAAATGTGTTCACCAACTCAAGAAAGGTAAAAGCTGAATTTTGGATGAGAAAAATGAAGACGCTGTAGAAGGAAGATCAGAGAAAGACTCGTAGATTTAAAAAAAAATCTAGAACAGACCTTGTTGTCTGGATAGGTCACATCCAGGTTTGAACTGAGAATCTATTTTTTAATTCTCAGAAGGGATGGAAGTGAGAACTTCTTTGAGTATTTCCTCCCTGACCGCCCCCCCTCACAAAACCAAAAGAAAATAAATTACCTAGAGGCCAAGGAGGACTGGCAACGGGAAAGTGGTGCCAAGTGTCTCTTTCAGAGGGAAATGGGGTGAGGGAAAGAAAGGAGAAGGAAACTCAATGGTTGGAACATTAATTAGCTCCATTGAAACTAATTTTGTTGCAGATCCCAAGTGGCTTGTCATATTTATCCCCCAAATTCAAATCTGTGATTAGTTCTCAAAACAGCTTTCAATTCAAAGCCACACAAAGAAAAACATGCGACGGTGCCTTTGTTAACACGTGGTTGGTCTCATGCTACCAGCCTCATGAAGCACCCTGTCACCTGAAGTGTAAAAGGGCCGGGGTCCCAAGCGTTTCCATAAATCAGTTGCAATATTTTAGGTAGTGTGTTTTCTCTTATTTCCAGTTACTAGTAATCAATGCAGTCTGAGTCAACCACTATAAAACAAACAGTAACTTTTATTGAAGAAAGTACAGAGATAAAATATTTATGTGAGTTGTTTCAAGCTCAGAATGGTTACATTAAAATCACATGTTTGGCAGACTTTAACTGATCTCTATCTAACTACCTTCCTCTAGACAAGGGTTTCCCAAACGTTGGTCTTCCAGATGTTTTGGACTTCAGCTCCCAGAATTCCTGACTGTTGGCCACGCTGGCTGGGGCTTCTGGGAATTGAACTGAGGTCACCTGAACGACCAAAGTTTGGGAGCCACTGCTCTAGACCCCCATCTCTGTGTCAGTTCCTCAGCTCTCCCAACTCTTTCCTCCTCCCTCTCTGTCTAGAACCAACTCCCCAGGACTCTCTGTTGACCACGCCCCCTCACCAGGAGGCCCCGCCCACCACCTGCAACTGGGCCGGGTTTCACTCCTCCCATGCTGCCTGTTGCCTGGCAACCAGCTGTCAAGCTGCACTCATAAAGTGACTTCATCACAAATATCACTAAGGACTCCTTGCTATTCATCTGTATATTAGGAAGGCAAAAGAAGGTTTTTCTCGCTATGGCCTCTAGTGATACAGTCCAGTTTCCAGGCAAGTTACAAAGGGCTGGTAACTTTTAAAGCCCTACGTCAGTGGCTCTTAAACCTTTTCTGTACCCCTTTAAATATCTTTTGTTGCCAAGGGCACTCAAGACTTAACTCAAGATTTAAAATCCTAATAACAACACCTGATGATGGTGATGATGATATTACACCATCCACGTAACCTTCCCTCAGAGGCAACAGAGGGGAAGGAAGACTTTTCTCCTGCTTCTTCCTAAAAGTTTGTGGCTGGAGCAGATTGAATGGCAATGCACAAGCCAAACCAGCCAGCCAGCCTTTGCCTTGGCTCCTGGTCATGTGGCCGCTCCATTTTAGGAAGGAGGTGGGCCAAACAGCCTTCAAGCCTTTGCAGACACCCTGTGAGGACATTGTGGACCCTTGGGGGTTCTCAGACCACAAGTTAAGAACCACTGCCTTACATGGTTTGGGTGCAGGTTAACTATGGGGCCGCCTTCTCCCGTATAAACTGCCCCATACACTTAGGTCCTCTGGGGGTCTTTTGCTAGGCTGCCAACTGTCACCCAGAGGAATTTTTCTTTAGCCTCCCCTAGACTGTGGAACAACCTGCTAAAAGAGATAAACTGAATACACTGTCTAAAGTAGCATTAAAGGCCATTCACTTCCGGGAGGCCTATCCAGATGATTTTAAATTGTGCATTGATTGTTTTAAAATGTCTTGGTTTTACTTGTTCTTTTAAACTGATATATATTTTAACTGATATGTATTTTTAACCAACTAGCTGGACCTAGTGTACCACATACACTGTTAAAAAATCTCCCCCAAGCTTGGCCGCTTTCTCCTTCTCCTCCACTTTGTCTCTGTCTCTCTTGAGGTCTACTGAGGCCTCCCCACATCATCTTCTCCTCAGTCGTCGCCATCATAGCAGCCAGAGCCGCTTCTTCATCAGCCTCCACCACCACCACTACCTCCTCCTCCTTGGGGGCTGCTTTTCCCACTTCAATGGGCTCAAATGTGGCTGGTTCTGGGGCAGCGGGGCTGGCGGCAGAGGAGGTGGCACCACTGCCGCTGCCTTGGGCCTGATGATCTCACTGATGGGCACCATGAACAGGAGAAAAAAGCCCTTCTTAGGCATGCCTACACCACTGGGCTATATGTCGGGCCTGGGGCCACAGCTGAGCCAAGCGAGGCAGGCCACTGGATTTTTGCAGTGGGCGGCTGTGAGGTTGGTGGCAGAAGAGCGACTCCAACTTGGAGACCCCGGCCCAGTAGTCAGTTAGGCTTCAGGTCCTGTCTGGATTTCCTTTTCCAGGGACCCCCTTCCTCTCTCTTTCAACCATCTCTGGAGAAAACCTAATGCTTCTGCCTTAGTAGTATTTCCCCTTTCTGTCCTTTCTATAATCACTCCCAGTGTGCTGATTGGTCAGCCAACGGAGAGCTTTGATTGGTTGGAAACTTTCCTAAGTGTCCAGTCAGCACACTGGAAATGGACAGGATACCAAGCTGCAGAAGCAATCCTTCTCTTGATCTTTCCTCCCTTATATACATTCGGTCTCAAAATCTAAGACAGATGTAACTGTTGGAGTGCAGCAACCCAAAGAGCCCCTATTATCTTTGGACTACCTGAGAGGAAGGGTGTAGAGACGCCTGAAATTCCCAGCTGTCTAGGCACACCGGACATTACTAAGGGAACTTCATGCTTCTTTTCTTCCTGCCTTAAATTGAGCACAATCTCTTCAAAGTAAGCTATCAGAAGAGGCTCAGGAAGCTAACCAATTTTTCACAACCCAGTGTTATCCTCTATCTGTAGTTTCACATGGTAGCTTGCTTTGATGTATTTTCAACATCCCTAAGTTAAGTTTCTAGCTGCACCCCTTTAATCCCAGTGATTGAGTGTATCAAAGAAAAATGGTATTCTTGAAAATAAATATTCCCAGCCTGTTCAAATTACCAAAATGGAATGATGGATGGATGACTTGCAGAGATGTGTTAGTGTCTCAAAATGATCAGTATAAAATGAAAACAATGGAAGAATTAGAATCTGAAGGATACAATTGTCAATGGTACCTATATCAACAACTTATTGAGTTGTTTTAAAAGGGTAAGAAATGAGAGGGAGTTGAGTTAACAAAATCAGAGTCCGAAGTTCAATTGTGCTCAGAGGATGATTAGTTACTAAGATATATTAAATGTTGCTAAAAATTAAAATGGAGGAAGAACAAGTAAAAAGAGCATATGATCAAATGGGACAAAATATTGGTCATGAGCTAAAGCTAGAGCAGTGGGAGAAAATGTAAAATAAAGGGGTTGAAATTTACTTTGAGTTATGATCTTAAAGGACATTTTTATAAGTTGATGTATCTAACTCCTGAGAGATTGTCAAAAAGGTATGGGGGGGGGGGAGGTCTAACAAATAAGTATTGGAAATGTTTGGAAATTTTTATCATATGTGGTCTTGTGAAAGAGAAAACAATACTGGATTCAGATTCATAAATCGTTGGAAGATATAATCCAAGTTAAAATTCAATTGAAACCAGAACTTTTTTTTCCTTGGGGATGTTGGATAAACATCTGGAAAAGAAATATGGAAGAGTTCTACAATATACGGTGACTGCAACCAAACTTTTTTAGAAATGAAAGGATACTGTGATAACTAACACAAGAAGAGTGGCTGATGAAGTTACAGGACCTCACCATAATGGATTAGTTGACACACTGATCAATGATGACAGTCTTGTTCGGCAGCATCCTGAACGACCAAGCAGTCTTTTCTAAGGAAAGCACTGCTTGCTCCTTATGGAGAGGGGCCTAGAAAAGGTGGCCTAACGAAGGTTCATCCCCATCTACCTGGTTGGCTAGCCGCAGCCAACGGGCATCTTCTGATGCGGTCAAACCAAGGCAAAGAAACAAAGGCACACACCAGCCTCCAAAGGTGTAAATAAACTGACACTTGCATGCTGGAATATCAGAACCATGCGAGACTCTGCAGACAGTGGATGGCCTGAGTGTCGTTCTGCCCTAATACCCCATGAACTATCACGACTTAATATTGATATCGCTGCTCTTAGTGAAGTTCGTCTCCATGAGGAAGGCAGCCTTAAAGAACATGGCACAGGCTACACACTTTACTGGTCTGGCAAACCCCAAACCGAAAAACATCTTTCAGGAGTAGGCTTTATGATTAAAAACTCCATTGCCTCCAAACTCGAAATCTTGCCAACAGGACACTCTGGTCGCACTATTTCCTTACGCCGCCCACATGTTATTCTCTTTAGTATATATGCTTCAACTATGCAAGCCGACCCTGTACAGAAAGACAAATTCTACACAGACCTACACCAACTCATACCAAAAGTCCCGGTAGAAGATAAAATTATTATCCTTGGTGACTTCAATGCCAGAGTAGGAAAGAACTCCGAAGCCTGGAAAGGTGTCTTAGGCAAGCATGGTGTTGGAAATTGCAATGATAACGGACGCCTCCTGCTAGAGTTCTGTGCAGAACAACAGCTGACTATTACAAACACAATCTTTCAACAGAAAGATAGCTTGAAGACAACCTGGATGCATCCCCGATTCAAACATTGGCACCTCATTGACTATGTTCTAGTCCGCCAGAGAAACGTTCATGATGTCTGTCATACCTGAGTGATGCCCAGTGCAGAATGCCAAACAGATCATCGCTTCGTAAGAGGTAAACTAATTCTTCATCTTAAGTTCAAACCTAAGAGGGGTGGCATCTTAAAGAAGAGACTCCAAGTCAACAATCTTCAACAAGCCACCATGAGAGACAACTTCCAGGCAAACAAAACTTGAAGACCACCCTACAGATCCTTCTCCTACAGTGCTTTGGCAACATATCAAAAACAGTATCTTCCAGTCTGCAGAAGAATCCCTCAGGTTCTCCCACAAGAAAAATCAAGACTGGTTTGATGAAAACAACCACGAGATCCAGGAGCTGTTGGCAAAGAAGAGAACTGTTCACCAGGCATACCTCGCCCAGCCAACCTGCCATGTAAGAAAAGCAGCTTTCTGCTGCGCGTGTAGTAAACTTCAACAAAAACTCCGAGACATGCAGAACAAGTGGTGGATCAATATAGCAGAAAAGACACAACGCTGTGCAGATCTGGGTGATCATAGAGGATTTTATGAAGCTCTTAAAGCAGTGTTTGGACCTACTTAACAGGTCCAAAGCTCCTTATACAGTACAGATGGTCAAATATTAATTACTGATAAAACCTCCATCCTGAATCGATGGGCTGAACATTTTCAAAGTCTCTTTAGTGCCAACCGAGTAGTCCAAGGCTCAGCTATCCAACATATGATACAAAAACCGATGAAAAATGAATTGGACATAGCTCCCACTTTGGAAGAGACCTTTAAGGCCATAGAGCAGATGAAAAATGGCAAGGCAGCTGGGATTGATGGAATCCCACCTGAAGTTTGGAAACACAGAGGTCATGTACTCCATGATAAATTCCACGAACTCCTTGTGAATTGCTGGGAAAAAGGGGAACTGCCATCAGATCTCCGAGATGCAGTCATCATCACCCTGTACAAGAAAAAAGGAGCAAAATCCGATTGCTCAAACTATCGAGGCATAACACTGCTCTCTATTGCTGGAAAAATCCTTGCAAGGATACTCCTGAACAGATTAGTTCCTGCTATTGCAGAAGAACTTCTCCCTGAAAGCCAATGTGGCTTCAGAGCCAATAGGAGTACAACAGATATGGTATTTGCCCTTAGACAACTACAAGAAAAATGTAGAAACAAATGATACATAACACAATTGAATCTTGTGTACCTTGCAATTTGGTTAAGAGAGAATATGAGAAACAAAAAGGAAAATTAGTTCCAGTAAAATAATGGGTCATGCACTCCACGATAAATTCCACAAACTCCTCGTGAATTGCTGGGAAAAAGGAGAACTGCCGTTAAATCTCTGAGATGCAGCCATTATCACCTTGTACAAGAAAAAAGGAGCAAAATCCGACTGCTCAAACTATCGAGGCATAACACTGCTCTCTATTGCTGGAAAAATCCTTGCAAGGATACTCCTGAACAGATTAGTTCCTGCTATTGCAAAAGAACTTCTTCCTGAAAGCCAATGTGCTTCAGAGCCAATAGGAGTACTACAGATATGGTATCTGCCCTTAGACAACTGCAAGAGAAATGTAGAGAGCAGAACAAGGGTCTCTATGTAACATTTGTCGACCTCACCAAAGCCTTCGACACTGTGAGTAGAAAAGGTCTATGGCAGATCCTGGAAAGACTAGAATGTCCCACAGATTCCTTAAAATGATTATCTTGCTACATGAGGGCCAGCGCGGTCAAGTCAGATATGGCGATGCTCTTTCAGAGCCCTTTCTAATAACTAATGGAGTGAAGCAAGGTTGTGTTCTTGCACCAACTTTATTTACAATCTACTTCAGCATGATACCCCAAAGAGCTATGGCAGAGCTTGGAGAAGACGGCAGCATCTATATACGTTACCGTACTGATGGTAGCTTGTTTAATTTAAGCCGTCTGAGGGCTCACACTAAGACTCTAAACTATCTAGTCCATGAGCTGCTTTTCGCTGATGATGCTGCCCTTGTTGTCCACACAGAAGCAGCTCTGCAGCGCCTAACATCTTGCTTCACAACAGCTGCGGAGCTGTTTGGACTGGAAGTCAACCTAAAGAAAACAGAAGTTCTTTACCAGCCTGCACCACAGGACGCAAACACCACCATCCCCACATTGCCATCAGCAACTCTGTGCTCAAGTCCATTCAGCAGTTCACCTACCTGGGAAGCATCATCTCCTCAGATGCCAAGATTGACAAAAAGATTGATCACAGATTAGCAAAGGCACATAGCGCATTTGGAAGATTTCACAAAAGAGTCTGGAGCAATAAACACCTGAGGCAAAGCACAAAAATCAGTGTGTATAGAGCCATTGTACTGTCTATTCTCTTTTACGGATCTGAAACATGGATCACCTATTGCCACCACCTACGACTCCTCGAACACTTTCATCAGCGCTGTATACGCACAAGAGAGAGAGAAAATATACACTGGACTAACTATGCGAGTAATGTTGCTGTCCTTGAGCAAGCAGGGATCACCAGCATTGGGGCCATGATATTGAGAACACAGCTGCGCTGGGCAGGGCACGTTTCTAGGATGGAGGACCATCGCCTCCCAAAAATACTACTCTATGGTGAACTGACCATGGGTCAGCGTAAGAGAGGCGCTCCAAAAAAATTATACAAGGCCTCCTTGAAACAACATCTCAGGCTCGGCCAAATTGATCACCAACAATGGTCCGCCCTGGCCTCACATCGGGAGGCATGGAGATGCACTATCCACAATGCTGCAGCCTTATTTGAGAACTCACGCCGAACAAGTGTTGAAGAGAAACGACAGCACAGAAAGAATCACAACCCAGAAACATCACCCAAGGAGACCTTGTGCTGTGCTTTCTGTAACCGGACTTGTTTATCTCGGATTGGCCTTTTTAGTCATCAGTGTACTTGCAGAAAGCACGGGAAGAATCCTTCCTGAATCTTCGTTTGCGAAGAAAAGCCAGAGAGCATGCTAACAGAAAGACATTAGGAGCGAACAATGGACACTGCATCTCAGGCAAAGCAATGCAGGCAGGCAGATAGTTACAGCAAGCGACAGAGAGACATGATGAAAAATGAGCAGAAGCTTCATCCTTTGTCCAGGGCTTACAGGTTATATAGGATCTATGTCACGTACGCAGTTAACCATTTGCTTAACCATTTGTCTGTTTGATACACTCAATCACTGAGATCAAAGGAGGTCTCAGCCTAGGGATGTGATGTTAAATGAAAGAAACTACAGATAGGAAGGTAACACTGAGTTGTGAAACCCAAGGTAATTTCCTGAGCTTCCCTTCAAAGATGGCTTATGAAGCCAGATGTTTTATTGGCCCAATTGTAAAGGTAGGAATTAAAGCTGTGGGACTTACCCCGTGGCTTGTGTTGAGCCGGGGGAGCCCTCCGCAGCACCTACCTCATGGAGCGGCATGGGTGCCGCCATCTTCTGAGCCTTCTCCCAGGCAGCTTCGGCTGGTTGGGAGAAGGATCGTACGGCAGCCAATCAGAAAGGGGCTGCCCCTTCCTGATTGGCTGTTTAGGAGCACCCTGGGCCAATCAGAGAGCGGGACTTTCCTGCTCTCTGATTGGCTAAGGGGCGGAGACTGTAGCCTGCAGTCTTCCCCCTGGTCCAGCAACTGAGACTAAATTCCCCAGAGCGAGCCAGGCCAGAGCAGTTGGCTCAGTGGAGCCGAAGATGAAGGAGCTCTCTTGGAGCTCCGGGAAGCCTCCAGCGGGCGTGAAGGCGGCGGACGGTGAGC
The DNA here is from genome assembly GCA_030847615.1 of Gambelia wislizenii. Taxonomy (NCBI): domain Eukaryota; kingdom Metazoa; phylum Chordata; class Lepidosauria; order Squamata; family Crotaphytidae; genus Gambelia; species Gambelia wislizenii. The sequence continues at coordinate 27,885,986 of JAUMIR010000002.1, forward strand.
GGCGGATGGTGGACGGTGGACGTCGAGGGGGCTGGAGGCGATGGACAGGAGCGACCGGCAGCGGTAGGTAGCTGGGTCGACCCACGGTCCCAGGTTGGGACAGGCTGGAGTAGCGCGGGCTACCCAGCTGATGACGGGGGTGGTGACGCCGAAGGCAGCTAGCACCTCCAGGGAGCGGGAAAAGAGCTGGAATCACAGTCACCGGCTGGCGACGGGGGGCTGGAGTAGTTTGGGGCTACCCGGCTGGAAGTGGGGGGGTAGCAACGCCAAAGGCGGCTAGCACCCCACCAAACGAGTAGGGGCGAGTGCGGCACCGCAGGAGGGGGGTGGCACTGAGTCTACCCACCTGGCGGAGGGCAGGGGTGACGCCGTAGAGTGGCTAGCACCCAGGGCGGGCCGAGGGCGGCACCGCAGGCAGGGGGTGGCACCAAGGCTACCCACCTGGTGGAGGGCAGGGGTGACGCCGTAGAGCGGCTAGCACCCAGGGTGGCATTGGATACCCGGCGGGGCCACCACCCGGGAAAAGGGTGTGCCATCGGGCCAGGGGGGAAACTGCAGAGCCGGGGGGCCTGCAGGTGAGCCCAGGGGGAGTGGGCAAGCCGAGCGGGGCGGCCCAGGCGTGGCGTGGTGGACAAGCCAGTGGAGCATAAGTTGGGCTTCAGGCCTAAGAGGGCGGACAAGCCAGTGGAACATAAGTTAGGCCTCGGACCTACGAGGGGTGGACAAGCCAGTGGAGCATAAGTTAGGCCTCGGGCCTAAGAAGGGTAGACAAGCCAGTGGGGCATAAGTAGGTCTCGGGCCTGAGACGGGCGGACAAGCCTACATTGGGATACGGTCCTAGTCACATACAATCGCAACTGAATCACAGGCATTATGCCTCCCAAGAGAAAGGCCCAGCCTAGCAGGCCTGTTACCCGAGCCCAAACGGGCAGGACACCCAGGTCTTGGGCTGTCCTAGCACCACGGGAGCAAGGGAAGGCAGCGACAGGCAAACGCAACCCACGGGCTACTGATGGGTCCGCTGGGGTGGTTCAGAACCTCTTGTCTGGCACCGAGGCGCCCAACCTGCAGGAGCTCACCAAAGCAGTGTCACTCCTGGCCGAACAGGTGGGGGAACTCAGGTCCAGCAGGGAATTTGAATCAAACCCCTACGGGAAGGGACAAGCACCTAGCACAGCAGCCAGCGCCAGGGAACAGTCACAGGGCTAGACAGCATCACCCTCCAACTCGGCCAGGACGGCCGGCATACGGCGCAGGCATCGCTCGGCATTGGAGAGCGACATCAGCGTGGCATCCTCTGCAGCTTCATCTCTAGAGAGGAAGAAAGCTGGAAAGAGGAATTGGAAGGGGACAAAGCATGAGAAAAAGAGGCGGCATGCCAAGCGCAAGAGAAGGAGAGACTCAGACAGCAAGGCTTCTTTGGGTGAGTCCTCTGAGGATGAGATGGACCGGGGGGGATACTGGAGGGCTGCTGCCTCTCTTCCCAGTTTACCCCCCTGGGCCATCAAAGCCCGGTCTTCTCAGGGGCCCTCCGCATCAGGCCCAGCCAGGGCCTGGCGTGATGGTGATGACCCCGCTCCCGACAACCCTACCCCTAAGTTGTTCCAGGACCACGAGGATCCCCCTGGGATCCCCCTGGAAAGGAAAGTGCGGGACAACATTTTAAAAGGGTATTATGTGGATGTTTTTACCCTGCTCAAACCTGAGGGGGAGGTGGGCAGCGCACCTAAATCTGAAAAAAGCTCGGATAAGGCCAAACTGGACCCAGTAGATCATATGTTTTTCAATTGGTTAGCTGGATACACCGTTTTCATGGGAGTGGTGGGCATCGCCTACCCCGAGAGGGGATGGCATCTAGCTAACCATTTGAGCAATGTGCTTAAGGCCAGAGCTTTGGCTGGCGACTCTGCAGCCATTGAATATGACACAGCGTTCCGGAAGAGGGCATCTCAGAATGCTAGGGCAAGGTGGGACCTCATTAATGACAAGCTGTGGCTGGTCATCGTGGGCTCCCATCTCAAGGGGAGGATGGAGTTCAACTTGGGGAAATGTTTTCGTTCCTGTTGCAAGTTTGAGCACTATTGCGAGAGCTGCTACAGGAACCACCCCAAAACCAGCTGCTCCTGGGCCGGGTCCTCTTCCCAGTCCATTCGCTCTGGACGCCCTGCTTCCTCCGGCGTTAAGAAGGAGACAGGGTCAGGGGGCAACGCCGGGCAAGGAAGTAGCAAGAACTAGGGACCAGGTGCTTCCACACAGGATGGCCTTCACCCCTGTTAAGCTCCAGGCCATGCTCCCCCTGTTGAACGCCTACCCAGATAGGCAGGCTGCGTGCTACCTCAAAGAGGGATTTTCTCCTGGCTTCAGGATTCCGGCAGTGGGCCCTAGGTTGGCCTCCAGTTCCAGAAACTTCAAGTCAGCGGCTGCCATACCACAAGTGGTGGCCGCCAAAATCGCCAAGGAATGCACCGCAGGCAGGGTAGCTGGCTCATTCCCTTCCCCCCCCCATGGACAACCTTAGGGTATCCCCGCTGGGTGTGGTACCCAAGAAATCACCTGGGGAGTACTGGCTTATTCACCACTTGTCCTATCCCAGGGGGTCTTCAGTCAACGACGCGATTCCACCTGAGCTGCGTTCAGTGCGCTATGCGACCTTTGATCAAGCAGTACACCTAGCAAGGGATTGTGGCCCGGGCACCCTTATGGCAAAGTGCGACATTCAGTCGGCTTTCCGGCTACTCCCTGTCCATCCCGAGGATCACTGCTTGCTAGGTTTCATGTTCCAAGGGCAGTGGTACTACGACATGACTCTCCCTATGGGCTGCTCCATCAGTTGTTCAGCTTTCGAGGCCTTTAGCACCTTCTTGGAATGGGCCTTGCAGCAACGCACTGGGCTCACCTCGGTTACCCACTACCTCGATGATTTCCTAATGGTGGGGCCGGCTGGGGGGGGAGGAGTGTGGTTTTCTGCTTAATTCTTCCCAGGAGATGGCTTGAGAATTCGGGGTTCCCCTGTCGCCAGACAAGATGGTGGGGCCGTCTAGCTCCATGACCTACCTGGGGATAGAGCTGGACTCGGTTGCGGAAGTCTCGTGACTCCCGGCGAACAAGCTGAAGGGCATCCAGGGCATGCTGCACCACCTGCTGACCAAGGAGAAGGCCACGCTGAAGGAAATTCAGTCCCTGCTCGGCCTTCTGCAGCAGGCTGGCATGGGTCATGGCAGGCGCCAGGGCGCCACACCATCACCTACGCATCACCAGGGATGTGAGGGAGGATCTTAGGGTTTGGCTCCAATTTTTGGAAGGGTGCAATGGGGTGTCCTTTTGGCAGGGGGAGGCGGAGCTCGGGACAGGACTCCAGGTGCATTCAGATGCGGCCGGGGGTTTTGCGTTCGGGGTGTATTTTAGGGGACACTGGTGTGCCCAGTGTTGGCCTTCTGATTGGGGGGATTCAGGTATTCTTTGAGATCTGACTTTCCTTGAGTTCTTCCCCATAGTGGTGGCTGTATGCCTCTAGAAGGAGGAGTTCAGAAACAAGAGAGTTTGCTTTTGGTGCAACAACCAGGCAGTTGTCAGAATTATTAACAGACAGTCTTCAAAATATGACAGGGTCATGCGACTCGTCAGAAAGTTTGTCCTTATCTGTCTGGCTAACAACATCTCTTTCTCTTTCTCAGCCAAACATCTCCAAGGAATTGACAATGGAATAGCAGATGCATTGTCTCGATTCCAGGACGAGTGTTTCCGGGACCTAGCGCTAGGAGCAGACCGCGATCCAACCACTTCCCGGAAGAGCTTTGGCTCCTTGGGAAGGAACGGTGATCCAGGGGGTTCTCAACTCACTGGCACCTTCCACCCGGACCAGCTATTCCAGGGCAGTGCAACAATTCTTCAGCTTCAGAAGAAAGCACAACTATGGCAGCTCCTGGCCATCGGCAGAGCGAGAGGTCTTGCACTATATCGCAGACCTGAAAGAACATGGGCGAGCTCCAAGGACCATCTCGCTGCACCTGGCAGCCATCGACTTTTTCAGCAAGTTGGCCGGGCAGGGTAACCCATGCAACTCCTTCATGGTCCTGCGAGCACTGGAGTGTTGGCGTCGCGGCGGGACTCAAAACCGGGATCCCAGGAGACCCATATCTTATGAGCTGTTGTGTCATCTCCTAGCAGCATTACCTAGCATCTGCAGTTCCAGGTATGAAGCTCTGCTTTTCCGTTCTGCCCTCTCTACCGCTTTCTTCGCAGCCTTGCGGATTGGGGAACTGGTATGCGGCTCCAAGAACAACAGGTCCAATCGGGCTCTCCGGAGGGATGACGTGACCGTGAAAGATACTGCCGTGAGGATACGGATCCGGCGGTCCAAGACTGACCAGCAAGGGAGAGGGACTTACATCCACTTATCTAGGCTGGCTGATCCAGCGGCCTGTCCGGTGGCACTCATGCAGCAGTTCCTGCAGCAACGCCCCGACACCCCAGGCATTCTCTTCATCCACGAGGACACATCAGCACTCACCAGATTCCAATTTGCCAGCATCCTACGAGCAGCGCTGAGTTGGCTTGGTTGTCCGGCAGACGAGTTTGGCACCCACTCCTTCCGCATCAGGGCAGCCACCACGGCAGCTGGGGAAGGCCTGCCTCCACCCGCCATTCAATGCATTGGCAGATGGCGCTCCACAGCATACGCCACTTATATCCGCCCAGGGCTCGTCTACTCCTTAGGTCCATCCTGAATCCCCCGTATCAGAAGGTTGGTCAGGTGAGAGGATGGTGGCTGCCAGGTTGGCGGAAGACGAGCGGTGGTGGCTCAGCTCTGTGGCGGTGAGCATGGGGGGGACCATTTTGCTGGAGGGAGCGTGGGGGGAGCTGTCCCCCCAGCTTTCCGGTGGGGGGAGGGCTGGCTCCCCCCTTCCCCTCACTGGTAGTCCAGTGACCCAGCCACATGCTTCCGGTCACGTGTTTCCGGTCACGTGTTTTCCTGTCACGTGCCTTCTGGTCATGTGCTTTCCGGTCACTGGTTTTCTGCCGGTCACGTGTTTCCAGTCACGTGTTTCCGGTCATGTGACCCCCATTTGCTGACCAGGTTTGGCTGGTCCACCTCCATGCTCATGTGCCAACCAGGCAACTACCATCCACAAGTTGTGGCCTTTTCTGCCACTTACTTCTCACCTGTACCAATACACTTTGTGAATCCTATGTTGTTGCAGTGTCTTTATTTCTGGGCCATTTGGGGAAGGGAGGGCTGCCAGGGGAGCTGTCTCACTCCGGCATGCAATTAAAGCTGCGGGACTTACCCCGCAGCTTGTGTTGCCCCGGGGGAGCCCTCCGCAGCACCTACCTCATGGAGCGGCATGGGCGCCGCCATCTTCTGAGCCTTCTCCCAGGCAGCTTCGGCTGGTTGGGAGAAGGATCGTACGGCAGCCAATCAGAAAGGGGCTGACCCTTCCTGATTGGCTGTTTAGGAGCACCCCCAGCCAATCAGAGAGCGGGACTTTCCTGCTCTATGATTGGCTAAGGGGCGGAGACTGCAGTCTTCCCCCTGGTCCGGCAACTGGGGATAAATTCCCCAGTGCGAGCCGGGTCAGAGCAGTTGGCTCCGTGGAGCCGAAGACCCAACCCACCCACCCTAGATAGATTAACTTTGTATTAGCTAGATCTTGCATGTTTTGTGTGTTTCTTGTCACAGCTTGTGAGGGGTGGTGGTGAGCATGGGGGGGACCATTTTGCTAGAGGGAGCATGGGGGGAGCTGTTCCCCCCCACCTTTCAGGTGGGGGGAGGTCTGGCTCCCCCCTTCCCCTCACTGGGTAGTCCAGTGACCCAGCCACATGCTTCTGGTCCCGTGTTTTCCGGTCACGTGCCTTCCGGTCATGTGCTTTCCGGTCACTGGTTTTCTGCCGGTCACGTGTTTCCAGTCACGTGTTTCCGGTCATGTGACCCCCATTTGCTGACCAGGTTTGGCTGGTCCACCTCCATGCTCATGCGCCAACTAGGCAACTACCATCCACAAGTTGTGGCCTTTTCTGCCACTTACTTCTCACCTGTACCAATACACTTTGTGAATCCTATGTTGTTGCAGCGTCTTTATTTCTGGGCCATTTGGGGAAGGGAGGGCTGCCGGGGTTGCTGTCTCACTCCGGCACGCAACAAAGGAAGCATGAAGTTGGGAACTTCAGATTCCTACATTTCCCCCTTCTTTATTTTTTAAAATCCAGATTGTTTAGTTGTTGTCCAAATATAACAACTGATGTCTCTTTGTAGGAAAGGCTCATGAAAAATACTATAAAATAAACAAAGGCAGTTTGTAGTCAGTTTAGATTAGGCAGCTAACTTTAAAGATCATGAAATCCTATATTTGTAGTAATGTGTAGTCAAGTTTCTTAAATAATGCAACTGTTGTTCTATAAAAAGTTCATATCTGTGATGATGCAGGTGAAGCAAATAATAGTAGCTATTGATAGCTAGAGAAATATTCAGCTTTAGACAATAAATGTACATTGAGGTTTCAAGCAGCTTGCAATTGAATAGAATGGGTCTGGAGAAAACATGATATGAGCATAATTAAAAGAACAATTAATATAACTGAGATAACAGACAAAAACGAGATGCATTACTTATTTGTGCTAGTTGAATCCACACATTATGAGAAATGATCAGATAAAAAGAATTACTAGAAACAAGATTGACACAGATTAAAAGAAAACAAATAGTAACAAAGAGTTCGCTGTGATCAGGGCCAATGCAGCAACAGATTTTGTTCTTGATCTTTGTCCATCAAAATACTTTGTATTTTATTAATCAGTCTTAATGTCCTTTAATGTCTTTATTAGTCCTTTAATGTCCGTTTTTTCACAACCTCAGTGACGTACTTCCTTTAGAGTTCCGCGCCACGAGCGATGCTATTGGCTGGCTCAAATGTTTGTGCAGGCTTCTGGTTGGGGATGAGGGGATGAATGAGTGTTGCATTGGGGATGAGGTGCTGAGGGGATGAGGGGAGGAATCCTGGGGAGGAAGGAGCGATCAGTGGCTAAACCCGGTGCTTTCCTTTAGAAATGAAAGAACACCAGCTAAACTGGGGAGGAAAGAGTGATCAGTTGGTGCTGGGGAGTGTGAGAGAGATCAAAAGCAGAGCGGACTGGAGCCCCGGCACGCATGCACGCACGCACAGACACAAGGCCAAGCCAGTATGCTTTCAGCCAGGAAGCTGAGTGCAGGGGGCCAGAGGCTTGCGGTTATCCTGTCTCTTTAAAATGTTAACCTTTTAAGCAGAGGCAGCTGTGGAGTGAAGGTTTCATGACAGTGCAGGGGATCATAAGAGGAGGATACACAAGGCATTTTGAAAGACCCAGATGCTGGCAATTTTTACTGTGCCTTAGGGGGGGACGGATGAATGTGTGATCATCCACTCAGATGCTGGCATTTTTTACTGTGCCTTGGGGAGGGGGTGGATGAATGTTTGATTATCCGTTCAGACCCAGGGAGGGGATACAGGCAGGGAATGAATGGGCGATCCTCCGTCCACGAACTCTTTATAATTTACTCTCACTTTAAAATTTAAACCCAGCATGCAGTAGAGGAACAGATTAAAGCTGAAGGGTTTGCAGTGTAGAAATTCATTGAACCAGGTGATTTAGTACACGCACACACACACAAACCTTCGTGCAGCTGGAAGGGATGCCTTTGTTTTCAGCTGGTGAGGCTGAATCTGTTGAACAGGTGACTGATAGAGTTCCGTGCCACGAGCGATGCTATTGGCTGGCTCAAATGGCCACCCAGAAAACACCCGCAGGGTGCCATCTTCCACCCCGGCCTCCCTCGCAGGGTTGTCGTGAGGAGGCTTTACCAGACAGACCCCCTGGAGAGCCACAAGAGGGACTTTCCAGCCCAAGGAGCCCATCAGCAGCTGCCCAGAGAGGGTCTTCCTCGTTGAGGGGGGTCTTGCTGGCTCCCCCTCCTAGCCCACGGGGGTCTCCCCCACCCCTCCCTCTCCCACCTTGGGGGTCTCTTTCCCCTCCAGCCCCCCTTGCCTGCCTGCCTGGCTCTCCCTGGGGTCTCCCCCTTGGCCCAAAGGCCCTCCTCGAGGGGGGCTCAGAGGGGACCCAAAAGCCTCACCCTCCTCCCCAGAAGGGAAAGGAAAGGGGGGTCTCCCCTGCCAGCCCCCTCCTCAGCTCCTCCCTCCCTCCCTCCCTCCCTCACCTCCACACTCGCCCACCCGCGGTTTGTGGCGTTATTTAAAATTCACTAGGGATCATATTGCAAACTATTTTGGATAATGAGCATACCAAAGAATTTCAAAAGAAAACCAGACTGTGCTTTATAGATTCTTGCAAAGCCTTTGTTTGTATGGATCATGAAAACTATAGATTGCTCTTAAAGAAATGGGTGTGCCACAACATTGATTGTCCCGATGAGTAACCTGTACTCAGGATAAGGGGCCACTGTTAGGACAGAATGGTTTCTAATTGGCAAGGGGGTCAGGCACGGCTGCATTTTATCCTTTCAATTGGTATACTGAACATATCATATGTAAAGCAGGATTAGACTCAGAGGAAGGAGGAAGGAGGCATGAAAATCAGAGGAAGGACCATTAACAATTTAAGCTATGCAGATGGTGCTATACCACTAAGCAGAAAATAGCAAAGGATTACTAAAGAAAGTTAAGGCAGAAAGTGCAAAGCTAGGTTTATAGTTGAACATTAAGAAAACAAAAATAATGACCACAAATGATTTACACAACTTTAAAGTAGAGAATGAAGACAATCAAATTGTTCAAGATTTTCTATACTTTGGCTCAGTTATTGGTTTTTTTCAAATAAAAAAAGGATGGGGATCTGAGATTGGTAATGCATTTCATTCTCTCTCTCTCGCTGGCTTTTCTTTGCAAATGAAGATTCAGGAAGGACTCATCCCGCGCTTTCTACAAGCGCGCTGATGACTAAAAAGGCCAATCCGAGATAAACAAGTCCAGTTGCAGAAAGCACAGCAGAAGGTCTTCATGGGTGATGTTTGTGATTCTTTCTGCATTGTCGTTTGTTTTCAAGACTTGTTCAGCGTGAGTTCTCAAATAAGGCTGAAGCATTGTGGATAGTGTGTCTCCATGCCTCCCAATGTGAGGCCAGGGAGGACCATTGTTGGTGATCAATTTGGCCGAGCCTGAGATGTTGCTTCAGGGAGTCCTTGTATCACTTTTTTGAAGCGGCCCTCTTACGCTGACCCATGGCGAGTTCACCGTAGAGTACTATTTTTGGGAGGCGATGGTCCTCCATCCTCGAAATGTGCCCTGCCCAGCGCAGCTGTGTTCTCGGTATCATGGTCTCAATGCTGGTGATCCCTGCTTGCTCAGGGACAGCAACATTTGTCACAATGTGTGATGATGACTGCATCTCAGAGATCTGATGGCAGTCCCCCCTTTTCCCAGCAATTCACAAGGAGTTTGTGGAATTTATTGTGGAGTACATGACCTCCGTGTTTCCAAACTTCAGGTGGGATTCCATCAATCCCAGCTGGGTAATGCATTATAGGCCTGTTAAACTGACCATTTTTAAGCTGGTCTGATAGCCTTTGTGGCTGAAGAGCGGGTATAAATACATAAATAAATAAGTATTAATCAGAATGGAGACTGCAGTCAAGAAATCAGACTTGGATGGCAGCTATGGGGGAACTAGACAAAATCCTGCAGTGTCCAGATACACCACGGAATACAAAAGTTAGGCTTGTCCTTGCCATTGTACTTCACATTTGTATGTATGGTTGTGAAAGCTGGGAAGGGAAGCAACTGAGGTTAGGAGTTGCGAAGTAACAAACTACAGAAACTCAAAAGCTTGTATTACATGTGTGTGTGTGTGCGTGTAAACTTTAAACGCAAGTAATGTATCATATGAAACGGATCGACTATAAACCTCCCTCCCTTAAACCCCCTCCCAAGCCAGCCCGCGGATCTCCCCTCAGCCCAAAACCCCAAAGGAAGGGGGCAGCAGAGGGGAGGGGCTCCTCCTCCAGAGTCCTCCAGGGAGAGACCGGCCTCGGCTAGAGCGTCCTTCCGGCTCCTGCCTGCCGCTCTAGGAACGCCCTCAGGCCCTCCTCTGTGGCCGGAAGAGGCGGGCCCGAGGTGAGAGTGATGGACGGGCTAGGGTGGAGGTGAGAGAGGGAGGGAGGCCGAGGCCAGAGGAGGGGGCTGGCAGAGGAGACCACCCTTTCCTTTCTGGGGGGAGGGAGAGGCTTTGGGGTCCCTCTGAGCCCCCCTCGAGGAGGGCCTTTGGGCCAAGGGGGAGACCCCAGGGAGGGGCCAGGCAGGCAAGGGGGGCTGGAGGGGAAAGAGACCCCCAGGTGTAGGAGAGGGAGGGGTGGGAGGGGGAGCCCCCCGTGGGCTGGGAGGGGAGCCAGCAAGACCCCCCTCCACGAGGAAGACCCTCTCTGGGCAGCTGCTGATGGGCTCCTTGGGCTGGAAAGTCCCTCTTGTAGCTCTCCAGGGGGTCTGTCTGGTAAAGTCTTTCACGACAACCCTGCGAGGGAGGCCGGGGTGGAAGATGGCGCCCTGTGGGTGTTTCCTGGGTGGGGATTTGCAGGTGGATCCCTCCAGGCCGCTGCTCTGACTGCTACACCCTCTTGCCTCTCGGCTGAATCCACTGCAGGCTGAGGGATGGAGCAAAGGAGGATGAGTTTTTAGCCCATGTGGGAAAGTCCTGAATGAAGCACTTGCCTCAAGCCCCAGAGGCTGGCCGACAGCAGGGGCCCCTTCTCTGTTCTTCCTCCCTGTTTATGTAACTGTAAACTACACTTTATCCAAGGCAGGAGTGGGTGCTGCCTTGTCCATTGATTCAGGCAACAAAATACCTTGTAGGCATTCTGGAAAAATTAAGGAGCAACACTGTTTCTGCCTACAGAGATGTGTTAAAAGGAGGATAAGGAAAAAGAGAGGTGAAAAGAGCAGGCCTGCCTGGAATTCGTAGGGACAGAGCAAGTGGAAGGAGGCTGCCTTAAAAATTTGCACGATGGTCTTAGTTTATGGCTGAGAAGGAAATGACCCCCCCCCTCCACACACAAACACCCTCTCTGTCCCCAGTTTCTTTTTGAGGTGAAGGTGGTTTTCTGCACAGGGACAAAAGCCTCTGTCCAGATCGGATCGGGTGGTAAAACATCCCCTTATCTCAAAAGAGACTTCAGAATAGCTCATTCACAGGACCTCTTGTTTTCTTTGCAGGCCTGGTGTCCCCAGACATTTTACCTGATAAAAGAGGAAGTTGCTTTTCTGGCATGTTGGAAACTGTCTGAGTGCAGAGAAGAGAAACCATGACTCAGTCTACTAGATGTTAAGAGAAGGATTTCATGCTGCTCAGGCTAAGTACAGAAAAGAGTTCTTGGGAAGAATCATAATGGAAAAGCATTTGGGGGAGAAGATGCTCAGTTCTGAGGCCCAGTGCCAGCACTTCAGACAATTGTGCTACCAGGAGGCTTTGGGGCCCCGAGAGGTTTGCAGCCAGCTCCACAATCTCTGCTGTCAGTGGCTGAAGCCAGAGAGACACACCAAGGCTCAGATCCTGGACCTGGTGATCCTGGAGCAGTTGCTGACTGTCCTTCCCCCAGAGATGGAGAGCTGGGTCCGAGAGTGTGGAGCAGAGACCACCTCCCAAGCAGTGGCCTTGGCAGAGGCTTTCCTCCTGAGTCAGGCAGAGGAGAAGAAGCAGGAAGAGGAGCAGGTGAGGCCATTTCATCCTAGTCATTTCAAGGGCCATCAATAATTGTCTTGCAAGGATTTTGAAAATTCTTGTCTTCCTTTCATTTCTTATTTCTATTCTTTCCTCTCTTGCATCTGCTTCTGCTGCAGGACTTCTTTGTGCAAGAGATGGCTGAGGTGGAGAAACGTCCTTCTGAATCTAGTCAAAGACAGCAGCCAAAGTGGATCATGCAGGACAGAGAAGGAAAGTCCTCCTCAATAAGTATGGGCTAAGATGGTTGTTTTCTGCTTGAATCTCTCCTCTCAAGCATGCCTGAAATATCTGGGCTGTATGGATGGTGGCACTTTAACTGTTTTTAGATAGCCTAACTGGACTTTGAAATTACAAGCATACCTTGGTAATTAAAGTGAAGCTTCTTTTTTTACAATGACTTTTTATGCCTGCCCAGCCCTTCTCTTGCTCCTGATCTTCTATGTACTGGATTTTTTCCAAGCAGCATTGGCACTGGGAGGATGGGGAAGGAGGATTGGAGAAACACAGACTTTGAGTATCAGGTTACAGCAGCAGCTGTGCAGAAAACCATGCAATAAAGCTTGATGTGGGAAGGCGTAGAATTCTGTTCTACCCAATCCTACTGTAGTGGTGTGTGCCAGCCTACAACAGACAAGCTAAACGGCAGCTGCTCCCAGATTGCGTTACTGAGCATGTGTGACCAGCCAAACAGAGAGAAAGGGAAGAGTAGATAAGCTAGCCTCACCAGCTCCCCGTGCATATTTAAAAAATGCAGGGATCTATAAGTTTGTCTACCAAAATGGAAATCATAAGAAAAGTGGAGGCTGATGAAAGAAAAACTCACCCCAGATGTATTTTGGATGAAGCCTTCAAGTGTTTTATAGAAAGTTTCAAAAAAAATTTTTTTTACTTATGCCAGGCTTATCAACCTTTTTCATTTAATTTGTTGGTTTTGAATTAAAAGGTTGCTGAAATATGTTGAAGTACTCTTCTTTTTGTGGTTCTGTAACACATTCCTATTCTTTCCCTGTTACTTCTCCCTCTGGAACCAAGATTTCTGTTAAAGAAATAATGCCCAGAAGCACATTTGCTTGGTTAACTGAGAGATACCTGTGCAGGTCTTTAAGGGAGCAAAGATGGCTGTTTTAGTTGGTTGGTATGCAGAGCCCACCTTCAGGTCCTGACCCCTCCCTGTCAGGAAAGAATCAGCAATCTGGACTTCTTGGCAGTCTATTAACTTCTCAACCCAGTTTTTGTGCTTTTTTCTTCGAGTTAGTTAACATTTTTGTGGCTAATTAATTCTCTGTGGGATGGTTGGTTGCTTAGCATACTTTTATTAAGGTGGTTTCTTGTATACCTGACAAGTTCAAAGTTACATTGATTCTGCTGTGACTTCCCAGTTCTTTTTGTGTGTACACAGTGGTGTTTGCTGCATTTGCATGAGTAGGAGGGACTTGAGGAAGGCAGAAAAGAGAAGGGTTAACAACCTTCTCTTTCCTTTTCTCTTCCTCACAGGCGATGGAATAAGGACAGGGCCTGCATGTACAAGAACATCTCTTCATCAGGATGGACGCAGAACAGCATCTCCCAGACTCTGTCAGGTAGGAGACAGAATCTCAAATGATGGGTGCCCATGTCCCGTTGATCGCTCCTTGGTCCCACAGAACCTTGTTCTTTTCCTTTCCTTCCATCTAAGTTGCTACGATAAGCAGCTTGTGGATGATATCATGTAAAGATTTTAATACTTTTTTTAGGAATGTGAAACACTATTGTTCTCTTTCTTCAGGTGACCTTCGAGGAGGTGGCTGTGTATTTCACGGAAGAGGAGTGGGCCTTGCTGGACCCAGGCCAAAGGGCCCTTCATCAGAAAGTGATGGAGGAGAATTTGGGGATCCTCTCCTCTCTGGGTAAGGCTCCCTCTTTCTTGTGATCTATCAACTCAGTGCTGAAAAATAAGATCAGAGTTCTTCTTCACTCTTAAGAATATTTTGAAGCTGTGTATACTTAAATCCATGGATACCAAATCCCTAGATACAGAGAGACAACTGTAGTAATTAGAGTGTTTTCTTCCAGCTCTGCAGACCTCTGGCCTCTTTTCCCAGGATGCCCTTCACTGGCAGATTTTGGTCATGGTCACAGTGGATGATGGGAGGTGCAGATGGATTCCTAAGCATGGACCACTGGGTGGAGTGTTGGGGGCCCCACTAAAAGTATCCCCCGAAAAGGCCCTACTTTGCCTCCTTCAGCTGTCACTGTGGGCCCATCTTGCCTCTATTAACAATAAAAGTTTGAGTTGTTTATAAGAAAGTGAGAAGGCAGATGGAAAAAAGAGCCACTTTTTAAAAATTTAGTTATTTATACCTTGCTCTTCAGCCACAAGGCTATCAGAGTGGCTTACACATTGTTTTAAGCAATAGCAATTTACACATCTGCACTGCAAGAAGCAGCTTCCAATGTGTGTTAGCTAATTTTGCTTCCTTGCTCCCACCAGGTAGCTGAGTCCCATTTCTCCCACTGACTCTTCCGAGGATGCAGAGAGAGGCAGAGTGTTCCAGTGAAGGGAGGGAAGGACTTGGAGGGAGCGGCTGCCATCACTTGCCTAGGCCTTCCTGCAAAGAGAAGGATAAAGCAGAGGCTGGGTGTGGAGGCAGGAGCTGGTTTGGCATGAATGGAGGACCAGCTTTGCCTCACATCCTGTACTGAGTGTAGAGATAACAACAACAACACCAATTTTATTTCTACCAGCCTCACCCCAAGGCGTGAGGTGGGGTACAACATGAATTAAAATACAATATGTAATTAAAACATAAAATCATTTAAAAAGATAGGTTAAAATGCATAGAATTAAAACAAATGGATATAAAACCAAGCTCATCTAAAAAAGTGTTTTTCCTGGCACCACTGTTGTTGTGTGCTTGAAGTAATTTCCAACTTAAGGTGACCTAAAGGTGAACCTGTCCTTGGGTTTTCTTAGCAAGATTTGTTCAAAGGCAGTTTATCATTGCCTTCCTCTGAAGCGGAGAGAGTGAGAGTTCCCCAAGGCCACCCAGTGAATTTGAGCCCTGGCCTCCTGGAATCCTCATCCAACACTCAATCTGCTACATCATGCTGGTTCTCCCTTGGCCCTGTTAGGCAGAAAGACATTTTGTCATGCTCTGGTGAAGAACGTTTTTTGTGGGTTTTTTGCACTGAGGAGATGTTATACTACTAGCTATACCCGGCGTAACACACTGTTATCTACATGTATAAAATGCTTTAGTATGTTTCCGTTCCCACTCTGCTGATTAGCCGCTTAGGAAAAATGTCAAGAGTACGATCATTTGACGCAATAATATATAACCTTTCAAATCAATTATAATGGCATATGTTACGCCGGGTACAGCTAGCTTCATACCAAGAGCCTATCTGCCACCACCATGCAAACACACACATAACTCTCAACAGACACACACGTCATATGCACCAGGACATGAGTGCCCCTCCAGCATTATGGAACTGCGCGAATATACATACAGACACCATGATATACATGCACACACCACATTACACACACACAGCACATGTGGCAGGATGCAAGAGCCCCTCCGCCACCATGGAACCGTGCATACACACACATGCACACCATGCGTGTCAGGCATTAGAGCACCTCTGCCACCGCCATGTAACTGCATGTACACACACTACGCTACACACACACACAGAGCACACTACAGACACACACCAACAGGACATGAGAGCCCCTCCACCGCCACCATGCAACTGTGTATACACACGTGAACACGCAATGGTACATACACAGACACACACCACACTACACAGACACCCCCCACTACACGCCATCACACGCTGCACACGCATGCACCCCATACTACACACACACACATACACCCCACCCTACACCCCACTTGTGCCAGGACACGACAGCCCCTCTGCCACCACAATGCAACTACACAAACCCCACACAACACCCCCCATGCTACACACACACTACACACATACTACACACCTCATGCTACACACATACACCCCACCCTACATTCCCCAGAATACACCCCCATGCTCAGCTGCTTCCTGCACAATCCTACTGATTCTGTATTAATGCTATCCAGCAGAATCTGTTGCTTCTCTGAGGAAGTCTCCTCATCTGCTGGAACATCTTACTCAAGATCAGGAGCAATCCAGACATTGTCTGCCCGGAGGCTTATGCTGAGAAAGGGCATGAGTACAGCAAAACGAAGATAATCTTGTTTAAGGGGACAGGCAGGGAGGATAAAATGAGATTGCCAGTCCATATCATACCCAAATCCCTAGAGCTGATTGCTTTCAAGGAAAGATAAAGGAAGGGATCCGTGGAGCTCATCTCTCATCTCCCTCTCTGAAGCCTTCTAAAGTTAATAGAAGTTTTTCTTTCATGAGTTTTCAGCAGTTCTTTCTCTCCCTTCCAGGCATTGATGAGCAACTGACTGAGTATAAAGAGGAATCATGTCGAGAATTGCTTCAGAGACACCAGTATAAACAGGTAAAAGAGAAGGAAAGAAAAACTGACCCTGAAGAGAAGAGGAGGACCACACACCCTTTTCAAAAAGGTGATGCTTATGTAACCCCAGTCGAAGGAATACCACAGAAAGGAAAGGAAAGAAGGAAATATCTTTGTCTTGTATGTGGAAGAAGCTTTAGGTCTAAAGCAAGCCTTAATCTTCACAGGAGGACTCGGACAAAGGAAAACTCTTTCCAAGGTGGCGAGTGTGGAAACAGCTCCAGTCTGTGGAAAAAGTGTGGAAAAAGTTTCAATCAGAAGGCAAATCTCACCTTTCATCAAGCAACTCACACAGGGAAGAAACCATATAAATGTCTGGAGTGTGGAAAAAGTTTCACTCAGAAGACATACCTCACCTCTCATCAAGCAACTCACACAGGACAGAAACCATTTAAATGCCTGGAGTGTGGGAAGAGTTTCACTCAGAAGACAAACCTCACCTATCATCAGGCAACTCACACAGGACAGAAACCATTTAAATGCCTGGAGTGTGGAAAAAGTTTCACTCAGAAGGTATACCTCACCTATCATCAAGCAGCTCACACAGGGGAGAAACCATTTAAATGCCTGGAGTGTGGAAAAAGTTTCACTCAGAAGAAAAACCTCAACTCTCATCAAGCAACTCACACAGGGCAGAAACCATTTCAATGCCTGGAGTGTGGAAAAGGTTTCACTCAGAAGACAAACCTCACCTATCATCAGGCAACTCACACAGGGAAGAAACCATTTAAATGTCTGGAATGTGGGAAAAGGTTCATTTGGAAAATAGGTCTTACTTATCATCAAGCAACTCACACAGGGGAGAAACCATTTAAATGCCTTGAGTGTGGAAAAGGTTTCACTCAGAAGAAATACCTCGCCTATCATCAGGCAACTCACACAGGGGAGAAACCATTTAAATGCCTAGAGTGTGGAAAAAGTTTCACTCAGAAGACAATACTAACCTGTCATCAAAGAAGTCACACAGGGGAGAAACCATTTAAATGCCGGGAGTGTGGGAAAAGTTTCAGTCAGAAAAGAAACCTCACCTATCATCATCAGGCAACTCACACAGTGGAGAAACCATTTAAATGCCTTGAGTGTGGAAAAGGTTTTAGTCAGAAGAGCAACCTCACCTGTCATCAAGCAACTCACACAGGGGAGAAACCATTTAAATGCTTGGAGTGTGAGAAAAGTTTCAGTCAGAAAGGAAACCTTGCCTATCATCAAAGAAGTCACACAGGGGAGAAACCATTTAAATGTCTGGAGTGTGGCAAAAGTTTCAGTCAGAAGAGAAACCTCACCTATCATCAGGCAACTCACACAGGGGAGAAACCATTTAAATGCTTGGAGTGTGGGAAAAGTTTCATTCGGAAAATAAGCCTTACTTATCATGAAGCAACTCACACAGGGGAGAAACCATTTAAATGCCTGGAGTGTGGAAAATGTTTCACTAATAAAACACGCCTCACTTGTCATCAGAGAACTCACACAGAGGACAAACCATTTAAGTGTCTTGACTGTGGAAAAAGTTTCAACCGGAAGATAAACCTCACCTTTCATCAAGCAACTCACACAGGGGAGAAGCCATTTGAATGCCTAGAGTGTGGGAAAAGTTTCATTAGGAAAATTAGCCTCACTTATCATCAGGCAACTCACACAGAGGAGAAACCATTTAAATGCCTGGAGTGTGGGAAAAGTTTCCTTCAGAAAGTACACTTCACTCGTCATCAAGCAACTCACACAGGGGAGAAACCATTTAAATGCCTAGAGTGTGGGAAAAGTTTCACTCATAAAACATACCTCTCCTATCATCATCAGGCAAATCACACAGTGGAGAAACCATTTAAATGCCTGGAGTGTGGAAAAGGTTTTCGTCAGAAGAGCAACCTCACCGGGCATAAAGCAACTCACACAGGGGAGAAACCATTTAAATGCCTGGAGTGTGGTAAAGGTTTCAGTCAGAAGAGGAACCTCACCTATCATCAAGCAACTCACTCAGGAGATCAACCATTTAAATGCCTGGAATGTGGAAAAGGTTTCAGTCAGAAGAGGAGCCTCATCTATCATCAAGCAACTCACTCAGGGGATCAACCATTTAAATGTCTGGGGTGTGGAAAAGGTTTCATTAATAATACAGCCCTCACTCGTCATCAGAGAACTCACACAGGGGAGAAACCATTTAAATGTTTAGAGTGTGGAAAAGGTTTCAGTCAGAAACCACACCTCATCCTTCATCAAAGAACTCACACAGGGGAGAAACCCTTTAAATGCCTGGAGTGTGGAAAAGGTTTCAGTCAGAAGAGGAACCTCACCTATCATCAAGCAACTCACACAGGGGAGAAGCCATTTAAATGCCTCAAGTGTGGAAAAAGTTTCTCTCAGAAGGCAAAGCTCACCTATCATCAAGCAGCTCACACAGGGGAGAAACGATTTAATTGCCTAGAGTGAGGGAAAGATGTCATTGAGAAGGCATGTCTTGATCATCATCAAGCAACTCATGCAGGACAGAAGTAGCCAGAGGTATTTGAATGTTGAAAACTTTGATTCAGATTGAAGATCATACATTACAGTCGTCCCTTCACATTCGCGGGGGTTCCGTTCCGCGGACCCCCGCGAATGTGAAAAAACCACGAATAATGACACCCCTCCCCCCTCCCTCCCCAGGCCTTCGCGGGGCCTTCCTAGGCCCCGCGAAGGTCTCCCCGGCCCTCCCTCCCTCCCTCCCCAAGCCTTCGCGGGGCCTTCCTAGGCCCCGTGGAGGCCTCCCCGGCCCTCCCTCCCTCCCCAGGCCTTTGCGGGACGTTGCTAGGCCCCGCGGAGGTCTCCCCGGCCCTCCCTCCCGCCCTCCCCAGGCCTTCCTGGGGCCTCCGGAGCGTCTCCGGAGGCCCCAGGATCGCCTCCCCAGCCCTCCCCAGGCCTTCCTGGGGCCTCCGGAGCGTCTCCGGAGGCCCCAGGATCGCCTCCCCAGCCCTCCCCACCGCGTCCCCAGGCCTTCCTGGGGCCTCCGGAGATGCTCCGGAGGCCCCAGGATCGCCTCCCCAGCCCTCCCCACCCCGTCCCCAGGCCTTCCTGGGGCCTCCGGAGCGTCTCCGGAGGCCCCAGGATCGCCTCCCCAGCCCTCCCCACCCCGTCCCCAGGCCTTTCTGGGGCCTCCGGAGATGCTCCGGAGGCCCCAGGATCGCCTCCCCAGCCCTCCCCACCCCGTCCCCAGGCCTTTCTGGGGCCTCCGGAGATGCTCCGGAGGCCCCAGGATCGCCTCCCCAGCCCTCCCCACCCCGTCCCCAGGCCTTCCTGGGGCCTCCGGAGCGTCTCCGGAGGCCCCAGGTTCGCCTCCCCAGCCCTCCCCACCCCGTCCCCAGGCCTTCCTGGGGCCTCCGGAGCGTCTCCGGAGGCCCCAGGATCGCCTCCCCAGCCCTCCCCACCCCGTCCCCAGGCCTTCCTGGGGCCTCCGGAGATGTTCCGGAGGCCCCAGGATCGCCTCCCCAGCCCTCCCCACCCCGTCCCCAGGCCTTCCTGGGGCCTCTGGAGCGTCTCTGGAGGCCCCAGGATCACCTCCCCAGCCCTCCCCACCACGTCCCCAGGCCTTCCTGGGGCCTCCGGAGCGTCTCCGGAGGCCCCAGGATCGCCTCCCCAGCCCTCCCCACCCCGTCCCCAGGCCTTTCTGGGGCCTCCGGAGATGCTCCGGAGGCCCCAGGATCGCCTCCCCAGCCCTCCCCACCGCGTCCCCAGGAACGCCTCCCCAGCCCTCCCCACCGCGTCACCAGGCCTTCCTGGGGCCTCCGGAGCGTCTCCGGAGGCCCCAGGATCGCCTCCCCAGCCCTCCCCATCCCGTCACCAGGCCTTCCTGGGGCCTCCGGAGCGTCTCCGGAGGCCCCAGGATCGCCTCCCCAGCCCTCCCCACCGCGTCCTCAGGCCTTCCTGGGGCCTCCGGAGATGCTCCGGAGGCCCCAGGATCGCCTCCCCAGCCCTCCCCACCCCATCCCCAGGCCTTCCTGGGGCCTCCGGAGCGTCTCCGGAGGCTCCAGGATCGCCTCCCCAGCCCTCCCCACCGCGTCCCCAGGCCTTCCTGGGGCCTCCGGAGCGTCTCCGGAGGCCCCAGGATCGCCTCCCCAGCCCTCCCCACCCCGTCCCCAAGCCTTCCTGGGGCCTCCGGAGACGCTCCGGAGGCCCCACGATCGCCTCCCCAGACCTCCCCACCCCGTCCCCAGGCCTTTCTGGGGCCTCCGGAGATGCTCCGGAGGCCCCAGGATCGCCTCCCCATCCCTCCCCACCGCGTCCCCAGCCCTTCCTGGGGCCTCCGGAGCGTCTCCGGAGGCCCCAGGATCGCCTCCCCAGCCCTCCCCACCCCGTCACCAGGCCTTCCTGGGGCCTCCGGAGCGTCTCCGGAGGCCCCAGGATCGCCTCCCCACCCCTCCCCAGGCCTTCATGGGGCCTCCGGAGCGCCTCCGGGGGCCCCGTGGACGCCTCCCTGGGCCTCCCCGCTCCCTCTATGTCTTTCACGGGGCCTCTGGAGGCCCCGTGTCGCGGTTTTGGGGGGGCCCGGGGGGGGCCCTCCCAAAACCGCGAATAACCGAAACCGCGAATGTCAAGTTCGCGAATGTGGAGGGACAACTGTACATGAAAAAAATGATATCCAAGATAAGCCATTTATATACTTAGCAAGTGAAATATGTTTCACTTCTTCTCACCTTATGACACTCACAGATAGTGTTCAATAGGAAATACCAAGAAAAGCACATGGGAAGGTCACTATTAAAAGGAAACACAGAGCGGGAATGCATGTAATAGGAAATATGATATTAAAGAATTGAGACAGGGAGGAGAACATGATTGCTTCTAAAAAGAAATGAGCTTTAGATACAGGTGAGTCCCTAGGTGACACTAAAAGATGTAGACAGAGAGAAAGAAATGACACAGTGGAAAAGCCACCAAATGCTTTCACATATAAAATAAAAATACTAAACTTCAAGAAGGACTGGAGTATTGTTAAAAATTATATGATAACATAAATGGGGAAGTTTAGTGAGAATAGGTTTTGAAAACTAGGAAGATATCATTACTGTGGAATAACAAAGATGCTTGCCTGAAAAAGAAAGTTAGATTAACAAGTTGAATGAACAGCTGAGAGGTTACATATAGTTGTTATATGTAGTTTTTAGATTCAGAAAATGTCATGGTGTGATATTTTAATGTGATTTGCTGTATTATGTGTTTTCTTGTTTTGTGTAGCATTAATAAAAAACAAAGTCAACAAAGCCTCTGACTAAACACCTCCATTTTTACATAGTCTTTTTAGACTTGTTTGGCATCCTTTTCCCTCCCCATTCTCTTTCTAGCCAAAGATGCTTTTTTAGCAGCATCACCATTGGGAGGACAGTGAAGAGGATTAGGGAAACACAGACACCTGAGTGGTTACAGCAGATTGACAGGAGTAACAAATTCTCAATAAAGCTTCAGCTGAGAAAGAATAGAATTCTACAAGCTATACCCGGCGTAACATATGCTGTTATCTATATATATAAAACGCTTTGGTATGTTTCCGTTCCCACTCTGCTGATTAGCCGCTTAGGAAAAATGTCAAGAGTACGATCATTTGACGCAATAATACATAACCTTTCAAATCAACTAGAATGGCATATGTTACGTCGGATACAGCTAGTTTCATATCGAGAGCCCCACCATTGCCATGCAACCATGTATACACACACATACACACACAGAGAGAGAGAATGCTACACCCATACACCATGTGTGGCAGGACACGAGAGCCTCGCTGCCACCACCATGCAACCATTCATTCACACCAAGACTCGAAAGCCCCACCGCCATGCAACTTTATATGCACATACATAGGCTACACACACAGCACGCTACACACACCAGGATGTGAGAGCCCCTCTGCCACCACTATGCAACTGCACATACATATATACACCACGCTAACATACACCCCCCTACACACATACTTCATGCACAACACAAGGGCCCCTCTTTTGGCACCATGTTTAAAAAGGACTTGAAGCTTTCTACACGTTTCCATCCCTATTGTGCTGATTGGCTGGCCAATAGAGAGCATCGTTGATTGTGTCTGGGAAAGCAACCGGATGCCGGCAAGTATAAACAAACAGCAAGGTCTGGGAAGGTGGCCAACTCTTAATGATAACAAGTTAAATTAAGTGGAGCCAGATAAGGTTCAGTTTCTTGAGAAGCAGCAACACAAGTAGGAAGACACACAGAGAATTGTCCAGAATACAGTCCAAGGGTCAAGGCTTACAAAAGGCAGTATAGTCAAGAAGCAAGTCTAGTTCAACAGGATTTTCTCTCTGGCTTTTCTTCGCAAACGAAGATTCAGGAAGGACTCATCCCACACTTTCTGCAAGCGCGCTGATGACTAAAAAGGCCAATCCAAGATAAACAAGTGCGGTTGCAGAAAACACAGCAGAAGGTCTCCTTGGGTGATGTTTCTGGGTTGTGATTCTTTTTGCGTTGTCGTTTCTCTTCAAGACTTGTTCGGCGTGAGTTCTCAAATAAGGCTGCAGCATTGTGGATAGACCGTCTCCATGCCTCCCGATGTGAGGCCAGGGCGGACCACTGTTGGTGATGAATTTGGCCGAGCCTGAGATGTTGTTTCAGGGAGTCCTTGTATCTCTTTTTTGGAGCACCCCTCTTACGCTGACCCGTGGCGAGTTCACCGTAGAGTACTATTTTGGGGAGGCGATGGTCCTCCATCCTAGAAATATGCCCTGCCCAGCACAGCTGTGTTCTCAATATCATGGCCTCAATGCTGGTGATCCCTGCTTGCTCAAGGACAGCAACTTTCGTCACCTAGTCAGTCCAGTGTATATTTAGGATTGTACATATACAGCGCTGATGAAAACTGAGGAGTCGTAAGCGTTGGCGATAGGTGACCCATGTTTCAGATCCATAAAGGAGAATAGCCAGTACAATGGCTCTATACACACTAATATTTGTGCTTCGCCTCAGGTGTTTGTTACTGCAGACTCTTTTGTAAAGTCTTCCAAATAGATTAGCAGTTAGCATAGTCACAAGGATGTCTGAGGTCAAGCAGGATTCAAGGCAATGAAGATGAGTCACAGATAACAGCCATAAATGTCACCAGGGCAATCAGTTAATCTCTGGCAAAGGTTCCATAGCATTCCCAAGGTGTATATATAGTAATCAGGGCTGTCTCAGGTGCTCCTTCATGATCTGGTGTTTCAGATAAAATATCAATTTTCTCTGGGCTTCCTTTTGGGATCTCTGCTGGCTGAAGGATGGTATGGGTAAGTCCCTTTCCTCTTCCTCCTCCGCATGTGAGTTGGCAGGGCTCACAGCTGGGACTGGAACCAATCCACTAGGACTAGGCTCTTCCTCTGCTTAGGGTTGCAGGTTGGCAGAGTTCCCCACTGGCACAAGTGTAGATAAACTTGTGCCAGGATCCATAGGGCCATCCTATGCCATGTCCTCCTCCTGATTCCTTACCCACATTAGACTCAAGGGGTATGAAAAGTTGGGAAGCTGCCTAAGCAGCCAATCAACACACTTGGAACAGCAGCATACCCAGGGGAAGGAACTATATATATAGATTCTGGCTTGTCATAGTGCAGTTGCTCCTCCACACTTGCAGCTTTCATTTTTGTGGTTCCACCTATTCGTGGTTTGCTCAGCAAGCGCCCTGTTTAAATCAGCTTCTCTCCCTTGCACACAAGGAAGGAGAGCTGATTTAAATGGAGCGCTCCCCAAGAAAACCACATGCTTCTCGAGCCCCATTGGTGCTTTGGGAGGGCGAGGGGGCTGAAAAGCCTCCCCACCCTCTGCCCACCCACCCCTACATTTCCCGAAGCAGAGATGGGGCTTTCCAAGCCCAATCGCTGCTTTGCGAGGGAGGGGGCGTAGCTGAAAAGACTCCCCATTGCCCACACAACAACACCCCCTTCAAGACTTCAGGAGCCCCTCTCCATTTTGGAAGGCCGGGGGGGTTGCGGATGGGCTGTGGGGAGGTGAATTTTTTATTCATGTTTTTTCACATTTGTGCAGGTCTTGCGCTCCAACCCCACGAGTGTAGTGGAATGACTGGAGAGGTCTGTGACTGCTAAGATCCAGTACCTTCAAGATGGGCTGGATCCTGGCATCCTGGAGTGATCGTTGCACTGAGGGAATCTGGATACCCTCCTTGACTGCGTGAGATTGGCTGGGGAGGTAGAAGTTGCACACTAGGGTGTTAAGTTTGCTACACAGATGCAGAACTGGGTGAGCAAGCCCAAAGGAAGTGCCAGAAGCAGGAAGAAGAGTACATAGTCAGCCAACGCACCGGCAGAGTCGGAGTGGGACAAGCAGATGCACCTGGGGCTATGCCTGCACTGCAGAAAAGGTGGCCATTGTATCGCCAACTGTCCAGAGCAAATAACATCAGTGGCAGTAGGCCTCGGGGATGCCCGGTCACCAAAAGGCAAGTCACCCAAAGGGAAGCCACTGGCCCCGCCAAAAGGGAAGGTTGCCTCATTGACTAGCTATGGTTTTACAACTCCACCATTAGTTGGGCCAAAGGGATGGTAGCTTTCCACAACCCAAAGTGCAGAGAGCACATTCGCGATTGGTGCTGGAAGAAAGGCCTACGGGGAAAGGGAATGAGAACCCAGAGGTTGTAGCACTAGCTACTGGGACAAAGGAGAGAAAAAGGAGTGGGCAACCCAGAGGTGGACTGGCAGGAAGAAAAGCAGGAAGGGGTTCAGGTCCCCACAGAGTGTCAAGACTTGCAAGAAATCTCCACAGAGGTGGAGTGTGACATTTTCCCTCCAGGTAGGCCAACAGACTGTGGTGTAGAAACTGCCCTAGGATCCAAATTGCCTAAACCCAAACAATATGCTATGACTCCAAAAGAGATGAAGGAACTGAGGGAGTTTGTACACAAAAATTTGGAATGTGGCTTCATTGAACCCACTATATCCCCGATGGGGGCTCTGGTGCTTTTCAAATAAAAGAAGGACGGGGGTCTGAGATTGGTAATGGATTATAGAGGGTTAACGCTATAAGCATGATCAACAAGAACCCCATTCCTCTGATCTGGGACTTATTGGGGCAGTTGGCTACCAGCAAGATTTTTACTAAGCTGGACTTGTGGGATGTATACTCTTGTGTGAGAATCTGAAAGGGAGATGAGTTCAAACCTCTTCTTCCACGTCGCATTCCTTAATTCTGTTTCTGATTTCCTCTCTGTCCTTCAAAATCTGTAACCAATGGTCCTCAGTTCCCTCTTCAAAACCATGGGGAGTTCCAAGAGTCATTCATTCCCAAAGAGTATTCGTAGGCGCTATATCCAAATTTCCCAATAGGGCTACTCCACATTGCCATTAAAACAAGGTGTACTTTCTCTGCCCAATCCTTCCCGTTGGCTTTAACTAATTTTCCTAACATATTTTTTATTGTTTGATTAGCTCTTTCCACTCTTCCTGAGTATTGGGGTGATAGGAAATGTGGATTTTCCTCTTTATTCCTAAGGCTTTTTACATATGTTCCATTTCTTTGCTAATAAAAGCAGCTCCTCAATAAGAACTAATAATACTTGGAACTCCCAGTCTTACGAATAATTCTGTAAACAGCTTCCTTACTGTTGTTTTAGAATCATTTGATCTTCTAGGATATGCTTCAATAAAATTGCTAAAATTATCAATTGCCACCAATAAATATTGATATCCCTCTTTAGTCTTACGTAGTTTATCAATATAGTCAATATATACAATTCCCCATGGTACCCATTCTTTTCTCTCTCTCTCTCTCTCTCTCTCTCTCTCTCTCTGGCTTTTCTTCGCAAACGAAGATTCAGGAAGGACTCATCCTGCGCTTTCTGCAAGCGCGCTGATGACTAAAAAGGCCAATGCGAGATAAACAAGTCCAGTTGCAGAAAGCACAGCAGAAGGTTTCCTTGGGTGATGTTTCCGGGTTGTGATTCTTTCTGTGTTGTTGTTTCTCGTCAAGACCTGTTCGGCGTGAGTTCTCAAATAAGGCTGCAGCATTGTGGATAGTGTGTCTCCATGCCTCCCGATGTGAGGCCAAGGTGGACCATTGTTGGTGATCAATTTGACCGAGCTTGAGATGTTGTTTCAGGGAGTCCTTGTATCGCTTTTTTGGAGCACCCCTGTTATGCTGACACGTGGCGAGTTCACCGTAGAGTATTGTTTTTGGGAGGCGATGGTCCTCCATCCTAGAAATGTGCCCTGCCCAGCACAGCTGTGTTCTCAATATCATGGCCTCAATGTTGGTGATCCCTGCTTGCTCAAGGACAGCAACATTCGTCACATAGTCCAGTGTATATTTAGGATTGTGCGTATACAGCACTGGTGAAAGCATTCGAGGAGTCGTAAGTGTTGGCGATAGGTGACCCATGTTTCAGATCCATAAAGGAGAATAGACAGTACAATGGCTCTATACATACTGATTTTTGTGCTTTGCCTCAGGTGTTTATTACTCCTGAATCTTTTGTAAAGTCTTCCAAATGCGCTATATGCTTTTGCTAAGCTGTGATCGATCTCTTTGTCAAACTTGGCATTTGAGGAGATGATGCTTCCCAGGTAGGTGAACTGCTGAGAGGACTTAAGCATAGATTTCCCGATGGCAATGTGGGGATGATGGTGTTCATCCTGTGGTGTAGGCTGGTAAAGAACTTCCGTTTTCTTAAGGTTGACTTCCAGACTTTGTCTAAGGGATTAGACAAGCGGAGGAGGTGGCAAAAGACCATATTTGTCCAAGCTTACTGGGTGAGGAAAGTAAATCCCATCTCAGAAAAAGTCTGGGAAGGTCGATGCCAGAATCCCGCCCAAGGGGAGCTACTGCAGTGCGGTGAAAGCAACGCCACCACTTTTAAGAAATATACAGGATAAGACATAAGCTGAAGTAAGCAAGAATTTCTTTTTTCTAACCATAAAAAACACCTTTTGTTAATTCTGTTGTACCAGACAAACGGCTACATTCTGAGGCTCAGACGAGTGAGGGTAACTCGATCTGGTGACGTGAAGCTTTGGAGACTCAGCTGAAACTGCTGGGGAGAGTAGAGTCAAGTGAAGGAGGAGAAAAGAGAAGAGAGAGACTGTGAAATGAAAAGTTAATAAAATTGAGATAATAAGGTCAGGTTTTGTATTAAAGAGAATCATAGGTGTAAAAAAGAGGAGAAAACAGAGCGGAAGTTGTGAAAGAGGAACTGAAGGAAAGACGGAGTAAAGGAGGCGTGAAGTAAAGAGTGGAGTGGAGTAAGTTGAAATCTGAATGGGATAGTAAAGGCGAAAGCAGAAGGGAGAGAAAGAAACAGCTAACGACAGGAGAAAAGGAAAATACGGAGACTAGTCTGAAGCAAGAATCAGCCCTAGAAGTTGGAAAGGGAAAGGGAAAGCTAAATAACAAGAGGATAAGATATAACTAAGAAACAAAGCTCCAGAGGCAAATAAAACAGACTGTGACGGATTGCGACAGAACCACAAAGCAACGCATTGAGAAGGGAAAATTACAGAAAGGGATGTGGCAACTAAACTCCAGCTGAATAAAGAAGAAGAGGCTAGACTGAAATTCGAAAAGTGGAAAAGGGAGTGAAGTAGAATATAAAACATTAAATAAAGAGAAATTAAAGTCAAGAAAAGAAAAGAAGAAGTGAATATAAACACGGAAGAAGGAGTTGAAAGAACCAACTGGAGAAAGAACAAACCGAAGGGGGGGAGGGATTAAAATTAGGACTGAATAGTAAATAGGTAAAAAGGTGATAAGGAAGTAAGTAGTAAATAGTAAGAAAAACATGGAAGACATTTAAAGTAAGAGGAGAGTAGTAAGGAGGGAGAGTTGGGTGGTGAAGATAGTAGAAGGTACAAAGCATAAAATAGTTATAAGGGAGTAGAGGAGAAGGGAAAGTTTTTTTAGTTTCTTTTTTTCTTTCAACTGTACTTTACTTATAGTTGACTTAACTATAGAATTGGAAATGTATGAGGCAAACTTATGTAACTTTGTGTATTGCTTATATGTAAATTGAAACTTTAAAAGCTGTATCAGTAGATATATAATTGAACTGAGAGTATTAATTGTGTTAGTGGAGAAGTATATAGAAATTATATAGAATTTGGAGAACTACATAGCCTAAAACTGTGAAATCACAAAACATTTGGATATGATATGTATATCATTGATCTGAATTGTATATGAGTTTTGACTCAAGTTCATTAAGTATTATCCTGAATTAATTGTGTGCATATTGCTTTTCGAATTGTTTATAATATTTTGAATTAATAGGATACAATCAAGGGGAATCAATTGTTAAATCATATACAGAGTGTATATAAATGGAAATGAATTGAGTATAAGAAATAGTACCGTATATAGACAATTTTAAGAATAAATATAAATTATACAAAAACAGGGGAGACTGGGTGGAGGATCAATTGGCAGAAATTTGACAGTAGGAATTGATTAATTGATTAATTGAAATTGAAGGAATTAATTGAAATTTGAGGAACATCGATTAATTGATAAATAAATTAATGGTATATTATAAAGCTTATGAACTTGGTAATTTGCATAACTAAGTATAGAGTACTATAATCAAGGAAGTTGATACATATGTATATATATTTGGATTAACAATTACGGTAAATTAACTAAGGAAGGTTACTATGTAATTCAATTGTATTATAAAGCTGATATTAATTTGGATATTATTTGAATAGAATAGAATTAAAAATAGATAAATATTTAGATTTTTATGAAGTGGGGAACCCTTTAAGGATATCGAATATAGCAGTAATCCTGAGTGGATATAAATTGTGAACCACAATGTAAGAAAGAATTGAGGGAGATGCCGATTTCAAGGAAAATGACGACTCAGACGAGGTCACAAACTCAAGAGGTTAGGAGATCATCTATTGAGTTGTCAGCAAAGATTGGAGACACAAATATGCTATTATTTCAAGAATTCAAAATATTAAGCTTGGAATTGAAAACTGAAATGAAGGCATTGAAGGGGGAAATATAAGTAGATTTGCAAAAACAACTAGAAAAATGTGGGTGACAATTAGAGATGGCAACAAAAGATATAAATAAAATCAGCAAAGATTTACAAGATTTACAAACAAAAACTGATATGTTAGAAAAAATAACACAATCTCTAGAAAATAAAATGGAGCAAGAAGAAACTCAGAAATTGGCACAGGAGAGTTATAAAAGAGGAAAATGTATTAAAATTAGAGGATTAATGGAAGAGAAAGACGAAGATATAGAAATGAGGTTGATTCCGGCTTTAGCGGAATATATAGGATGGGATCAGGAGCAGTATGGCCTGGAAGTAGATAAACTATTCAGGATAAATTCTTGGATAGCAACAGAATAAATAAATTACCCAGAGATATAGTAGTATATTTTGTAACAGAAAGAGTTAAGGATATGATAATTCAACAAAGTATTAAAACGAATTTGAATATAGAAGGTCAAGAATTAAAAATCTATAAAGATATACCCACCCAAATTTTGGGAAAAAAAGGAAGCAATATAATTTTTTAATGTGAGTCCTTAGAGAAAAACAAATAGGGTATAAATGGAACAAAATAGAAGGTGTTTTGGTAACATATCAGATGAGGACATATATGATAAACACTATATCTAAAGCAAAACATTTGCTGGAGAAAATACAAAAAGAACAGGCAAATGGCAATGGCAAAAAAAGAAGAGAAAATAATGGAATTGAACCCGAGAATAGAAAGGAGAAAATAAACCAAAATAAAGAAGAACATGGCATTAATACAAAAGTAAAAGAAGAGAGTAACAGAAACAGAAATAACCAAACAAAAAAAATACAAGAATAAAGATATAAAGAAGAGAGAAGACAAGACAGATGCAAGTGGAGAATCAGATGAAGGTGAAAAGACAGAAATAATAACTCAGGAAAGGTTGAGAAGAGGAGAAAGAGATGAAGAGGAAGAAGTGGAATTAGAAGTGGAAGAGGAGGTATTGGTAGAATCAGAAATTGAAGAAGAAGAGGTGCTAGGAGCAATAGGTGGAATAGAAGTGGAAGAGAAAGTAGAAGTAACAGAAGAAGAACACGAAATAGAATAAGGAGATATAACTAGTTTATTAAATATAAGCAAAAATGGAAGGAAGAATAATAAACTGGAACATTAGAGAGCTAAATAGTCCAAAAAGAGATGATTAGTGTTTGATTTTTTAACAAAACAAAGACCTGAGATAGTGTGTTTGCAAGAGACACATATTAGAGATCAAGATAGGAGACTATTGCAAAATAAAGTTTTGGGTGAACTCTATACGACAAAATACAATAGAAAGAAAAGAGGGGTGGCAATTTATGTAAATAAGAGATATGAATCCCATGAAATATTCAATGACGTAAATGGACAATATATAGGAGTAGAGATAGCAATGCAAAATAAGAAGATCTTGATGATAGGGATCTACGGACCCCAGGAAAAAAAAGGGAAATTTTATAAAAATCTCCAAAAAGAGGTGAGGAAATATGTTTATGATAAATTTATTTTCGCTGGAGACTGGAATGGTGTTCTAGATCCAATACTTGATAGATCAATGAAATTAACAAAACCAACTAAAAAAAGGCTCAAGGCAAATTACCAAAGAAGTAAATGTATTGATGGACCTACTATCCCTAAAAGATTGTTGGCGAATCATACATGGTCAAGAACGTGATTATACATACTACTCAGATAGATTTCAGCCATGGTCTAGACTAGATATGTTTTTGATATCTGAAATTCTATTAAAAGATGTAAGGAAGATAGAAATTCAACAAAAAATAATCTTGGAACATAGTCCAGTGATTTTGGAGTTAGGTAATAGAAAAACACAGTATAATTGGAAACGTAAAGATATATTACTGAAAAAAGAGGCAGTAGTAGAATGGATAAAGAAAGACTTGAAGCAATATTTTAGAGAAAACATGGGTAAGGGGACGATGATAGATATAGTGTGGGATGCGGAAAAGGCGGTGATAAGAGGACAACTTGAAAATTGCAAATAAAATGAAGTATGCTTATCAGAAATACTTTGAGCAATCAAATAGGCCTGGTAAATGGCTGGCGTATAAGCTAAGGAAAGAGAGGGAGAAAAAGGTACCGTATATTCCGGCGTATAAGACGACCCGGCGTATAAGACGACCCCCCCAATTTTTAAAGTAAAATGCAGAGTTTGTGATATATTCGCCCTATAAGACGACCCCCCTCTTCCAACGCATAGCCCCCGCATGCCCCTCCTGGGCTCACTTCCAGGAGGGAGCGCAGGAGGAGGATGCGGAGGCTGTGCGCCCAAAGGGGGCACGTTCGCCCCTTCTCCCCACCTTCCAGGAAGGTGGGAAGAAGGGGCGAATCGCGGTTTGGCCACGCAGCCTCCGCATGCCCCTCCTGCGCTCCCTTCCAGGAGGGAGCGCAGGAGGGGGATCCGCAGGCTGTGCGGCCAAACGGGGCTTTGGGGGAGGGGGGAGGCTAGGGGGAGGCTAGGCGGAGGGTGGCAGGGGGGAAGGGGCTTCACAGCCACCCCCCCTCTCCAAAGCGAGCCTTTGGGGAAGGGGGGTGGCTGGGCGGAGGGTGGGAGGGTGGCAGGGAGTAGGGGGCTTCCAAGCCCCCCTCCCTTTCGGGAGGGGGGTGGATGCGCAGGGGATGGGTGGGGGGAAGGGAGGAGGGGGCTTCTCCGCCACCCCCCTCCCTGAAAGCGCGTTTCTGCGGCTTTCAGGGACGGGGGTGGATGCATGGGGAGTGGGAGGGGGGAAGGGAGGAGGGGGCTTCTCCGCCACCCCGCCTCCCTGAAAGCAGCGGTTCCGCTGCTTTCAGGGACGGGGGTGGATGAGCGGGGGGTGGGCGGGGGGAAGGGA
The DNA here is from genome assembly GCA_030847615.1 of Gambelia wislizenii. Taxonomy (NCBI): domain Eukaryota; kingdom Metazoa; phylum Chordata; class Lepidosauria; order Squamata; family Crotaphytidae; genus Gambelia; species Gambelia wislizenii. The sequence continues at coordinate 27,918,046 of JAUMIR010000002.1, forward strand.
GGAGGGGGCTTCTCCGCCCCCCCACTCCCTGAAAGCAGCGGTTCCGCTGCTTTCAGGGATGGGGGTGGATGAGCGGGGGTGGGGGTGGGGGGAAGGGAGGAGGGGGCTTCTCCGCCCCCCCACTCCCTGAAAGCAGCGGTTCCGCTGCTTTCAGGGATGGGGGTGGATGAGCGGGGGGTGGGCGGGGGGAAGGGAGGAGGGGGCTTCTCCGCCCCCCCACTCCCTGAAAGCAGCGGTTCCGCTGCTTTCAGGGACGGGGGTGGATGAGCGGGGGGTGGGCGGGGGGAAGGGAGGAGGGGGCTTCTCCGCCCCCCCACTCCCTGAAAGCAGCGGTTCCGCTGCTTTCAGGGAGGGGGGTGGATGAGCAGGGGGTGGGCGGGGGAAGGGAGGAGGGGGATTCTCTGCCCCCCCCACTCCCTGAAAGCAGCGGTTCCGCTGCTTTCAGGGACGGGGTGGATGAACGGGGGGTGGGCGGGGGGAAGGGAGGAGGGGGATTCTCTGCCCCCCCACTCCCTGAAAGCAGCGGATCCGCTGCTTTCAGGGACGGGGTGGATGAACGGGGGGTGGGCGGGGGGAAGGGAGGAGGGGGATTCTCTGCCCCCCCCACTCCCTGAAAGCAGCGGTTCCGCTGCTTTCAGGGACGGGGTGGATGAACGGGGGGTGGGCGGGGGGAAGGGAGGAGGGGGATTCTCTGCCCCCCCACTCCCTGAAAGCAGCGGATCCGCTGCTTTCAGGGACGGGGTGGATGAACGGGGGGTGGGCGGGGGGAAGGGAGGAGGGGGATTCTCTGCCCCCCCACTCCCTGAAAGCAGCGGATCCGCTGCTTTCAGGGACGGGGTGGATGAACGGGGGGTGGGCGGGGGGAAGGGAGGAGGGGGATTCTCTGCCCCCCCACTCCCTGAAAGCAGCGGATCCGCTGCTTTCAGGGACGGGGGTGGATGAGCGGGGGGTGGGCGGGGGGAAGGGAGGAGGGGGCTTCTCCGCCCCCCCACTCCCTGAAAGCAGCGGTTCCGCTGCTTTCAGGGAGGGGGGTGGATGAGCAGGGGGTGGGCGGGGGAAGGGAGGAGGGGGATTCTCTGCCCCCCCCACTCCCTGAAAGCAGCGGTTCCGCTGCTTTCAGGGACTGGGTGGATGAACGGGGGGTGGGCGGGGGGAAGGGAGGAGGGGGATTCTCCGCCCCCCCACTCCCTGAAAGCAGCGGATCCGCTGCTTTCAGGGACGGGGTGGATGAACGGGGGGTGGGCGGGGGGAAAGGGAGGAGGGGGATTCTCCGCCCCCCCACTCCCTGAAAGCAGCGGTTCAGCTGCTTTCAGGGACGGGGTGGATGAACGGGGGGTGGGCGGGGGGAAGGGAGGAGGGGGATTCTCCGCCCCCCCACTCCCTGAAAGCAGCGGTTCCGCTGCTTTCAGGGACTGGGTGGATGAACGGGGGGTGGGCGGGGGGAAGGGAGGAGGGGGATTCTCCGCCCCCCCACTCCCTGAAAGCAGCGGTTCCGCTGCTTTCAGGGACGGGGTGGATGAACGGGGGGTGGGCGGGGGGAAAGGGAGGAGGGGGATTCTCTGCCCCCCCACTCCCTGAAAGCAGCGGTTCCGCTGCTTTCAGGGAGGGGGGTGGATGAGCAGGGGGTGGGCGGGGGAAGGGAGGAGGGGGATTCTCCGCCCCCCCACTCCCTGAAAGCAGCGGTTCAGCTGCTTTCAGGGACGGGGTGGATGAACGGGGGGTGGGCGGGGGGAAGGGAGGAGGGGGATTCTCCGCCCCCCCACTCCCTGAAAGCAGCGGTTCCGCTGCTTTCAGGGACTGGGTGGATGAACGGGGGGTGGGCGGGGGGAAGGGAGGAGGGGGATTCTCCGCCCCCCCACTCCCTGAAAGCAGCGGTGCCGCTGCTTTCAGGGAGGGGGTTGGATGCACGGGGAGTGGGCAGGGGAAAGGAGGAGGGGGCTTCCTAGCCACCCCCCCAAAGCCGCGGTTCCGCGACTTTCGGGAGGGAGGGTGGAAGCGCGGGGGGGGCGGGTGGCAGGGAGGAGCACTTTGCTTCACCCCCTGCCCGATCTCCTGCCTCTTCGCTCCGTTTGCGAAGAGGCAGGAGATAGGCAGGCAGGTGAAGCAAAGTGTATCCGGCGTATAAGACGACTGTCAATTTTGGAGGGCACTTTTGAGTGCTCAAAAGTCGTCTTATACGCCGGAATATACGGTAATAATGGAAATAAGAGATGGGAAAGTAAGATATACAAAGCAAAAAGATATAATTAAAGTATTTAAGGAATATCATACAAAGTTATATAAGAAACAGGAAAATAGAAATGATTATAGTACCAAAATAAAAGAATATTTAGAAAAAGAAGAAATACCGAAGATAACGGAAGAACAGAAAATTGAATTAAATAAGCCAATTTCCAAATTAGAAATTAGAGAAGCAATAAGAAAGATGAAACTCAGGAAAGCCCCAGGCCCAGATGGATTCTTGGTATTATATTACAAGACCTTTGAAGAAGAACTACTGGAACCTCTGTGTAGACTATTACATGAAATAAATAAAGGGAAATGTCCAGAATCTTGGGGCAAGGCAGATATAACTCTAATGCCAAAAGAAGGGAAAGACTTGACTATACCAGCAAATTATGGACCAATTTCGCTTCTCAATATAGATTATAAATTTCTTACAAATATATTGGCGGAAAGATTAAAAAGAATTTTGAGAAACTGGGTCTATGAAGAAGTGGATTTCTCCAGGGCAGACAAGCCAAAGATAATGTAAGAGTGTTAATAAATTTAATAGAATTCTATGAAAAACATAACGAGAGAAAGCTATTAATGATCTTTACGGATGCCGAAAAGGCTTTTGACAACATAAGCTGGGAATTTATGTTGGAGGTTTTAAAAATGATGACTATAGGTGAGAAATACCATGATTGGATAAGCAAGATCTATAATAATCAAGAAGCCCAGGTGATAATCAACGGAGAAAAAACAAAACAATTTAAAATTAAAAGGGGACCCGTCAGGGGTGCCCGCTTTCCCCATTATTGTTTATTGCTATACTGGAGGTATTGACAAGGAAAATAAGAATAGATCATCAGATAAGAGGATGGAAATGGCAAGGCCAAGAATACAAATATAAAGCCTTTGTTGACGACCTGCTCTTCATTTTAGATAACCCAATTGAAAGTTTAAAAATATTATTGGAAACAGTGGAAGAATTTGGTCAACTAGCAGGTTTAAGAATAGATAAAGAAAAATCAGTAATGTTAACAAAGAATCTAAGAAAACAGGAAAAACAGGAGTTGGAACGATTGTCAGGGTTTAAGATAGGGAAAAAAGGTTAAATATGTAGGTATTACTATCACAAACAAGAACACAGATTTTTTTGAACATAACTATGTGAAACTATGGAATAAGATTAAACAAGATTTAAAGAAGTGGGAAGAATTAGACTTGTCAATTTTGGGTAGAATATCATCAATTAAGATGAATATATTACCGAGAATGATCTATTTATTTCAGACTTTACCAATCATAAAGTCTGATAAAGTAATGGATACATGGAAAAACATGGAAAAAAAGACCTAACATCGGTGAGATTATCTAAAATATATAAAAATATGTCAGACCAATGTTGGAAATGCCAGAAAGCCTCAGGTACTTAGTTTCACATATGGTGGAAGTGTGAGAAGGCTGGGAAATTTTGGGATAACATTCACAGAACAATACTAAAACTATTTAATACAAATTATCCACGTGATCCAGAGATCTATCTACTAAATACAGTTGCCCCTCCACATTCGCGAACTCAGCATTCGCAGTTTTGGATATTCGCGGTTTTGGGAGGGCCTCTGGAGGCCCTGTGAAGGCCCGGGGAGGGAAGGGGGAGGGCCGGGGAGGCCTCCACGGGGCCTTTGGGGACTCTCTGGAGGCCCCGTGAATATAATAATAATAATAATAATAATAATAATAATAATATTTTATTTCTATCCTGCCCCTCTGCAACGCAATCGGGGCGGCTTACAATATAAAAACTCCATAGTCCCAGTACCCTAGCCCACCCCCCCTTAAAATAATATTAAACTATAAAAGATTAAAAACATACAGTAAATTAAAAATATATAAATTAGAAAAATATTAAAACATACAATAGTTTAAAAAAAAAAAAGATTACAGCTCAGGGAGGACAGCCGAGTCTTGGGCCGGGATAGTTATTCAGGAAAGGCCTGCCGGAAAAGATCCGTCTTGACAGCTTTTTAAAAGCTGTCTAAGGTGGTAATAAGACGGATCTCGTCCGGCAGGCCATTCCATAATCTGGGAGCAGCAGCGGAGAAGGCCCTCTGGGACGTCACCGACAGCCTTGTTTTCATAGGCTGTAACAGATTCCTCCTAGAGGACCGAAGTGCGCGGGGAGGGTTGTACGGAAGGAGGCGGTCCCGGAGATAAGTTGGACCCAAGCCATGCAGGGCTTTAAAGGTTATAACCAACACCTTGTACTGTGCCCGGAAACGAATAGGCAGCCAGTGGAGAGCTTTTAGCACAGGTGTTATATGCTCTCTTCTGGAAACACCAGAAATCAACCTGGCTGCCATGTTCTGAACTAGTTGAAGTTTCCGAGTTAAGCACAAGGGTAGCCCCATGTAGAGCGCATTACAGAAATCCAGACGGGAGGTTACCAGTGCATGTACCACAGTTTCGAGGTCCCTAGTTTCCAGGCAAGGGCGCAGCTGGCGTATCAGCCAAAGTTGATAACAGGCACTCCTGACCGTCGCATTTACCTGATTAGACATCTGGAGCGTCAGGTCCAGGAGCACCCCCAGACTGCGAACACAGTCTTTGGAGGAGAGTGTAGTTCCATCCAGGACTGGAAGTTTTATTCCCAGACCTGGTTTCGGGCCTGTAACTGTTAGTACCTCCGTTTTGTCTGGATTCAGTCTCAATTTGTTTTTCCTCATCCAGTCCATTATTGCTTTAAGACAATCATTGAGAGGAGAGATGCCATCTGAAGTCGAAGCTGATGACCAAGACATGGAGAAGTATATCTGGGTGTCATCAGCATACTGATGACAACGCACTCCATGCCTCCGAATGATCTCTCCCAGCGGCTTCATATAGATGTTAAATAGCATCGGGGACAGGATGGCACCCTGAGGAACGCCACAGTTAAGCTCTATTCTGGTAGAGCAGCTGTCCCCGAGCCTCACCCTCTGGGATCTGCCCGAGAGGAAGGAACGGAACCACTGCAAAGCAGTGCCTCCAATTACTAACCCCCTCAGGCGATCCAGGAGGATGGAATGATCTATTGTGTCAAAGGCCACTGAGAGGTCCAAGAGCACCAACAGGGTCACACTACCCCTGTCGATACCCAAGCGGAGGTCATCAGCCAGAGCAACCATGGCAGTCTCCACTCCATATCCCGTCCTAAAGCCAGTTTGAAATGGATCTAGATAATCGGTTTCATCCAAGACAGCTTGGAGTTGGGAAGCAACCGTCCTCTCAATCACCTTGCTTAGAAAAGGCAGCAAGGAGACTGGTCTATAGTTGTTCCTGTCCAAGGGGTCCAGGGAAAGCTTTTTCAGGAGCGGCTTAACCGCCGCTTCCTTCAGACAGGGTGGAATGGACCCCTCCCTGAAGGACGCATTGATAATATCCCTAAGGAGTACTCTCGATGCGTCTCCCCCTTGGGTGGCCAGCCAAGATGGACAGGGATCGAGGGGACAGGTCGTCTTTCTCACTCTACCAAGGAGTTTGTCCACGTCATCGGTACTCACAGATTGAAGCTGATCCAATAAAATTTCATCAACGGAGTTGCTGGACACCTCATCTATAGATTCTGTCATAACACTGGCATCTAAGTCGGCTCTTATCCGAGAGATTTTATCTGCAAAGTGGATGTTAAACGCATCACAGCAGGCCGTTGTCGGGTTAAGTAAGGGGTTCTGCGCAGGTGGAATCTGCGTCAGCTCCCCCACCACCCTAAACAGTACTGCTGGACGGGACTCTGCAGACGCAATACGTGCAGAGGAGAAAGACTTCTGCGCTGCACGTATCGCCTCTCGATAAGAATCAAGGAAACTCCTATGACGAGTCTTGTCAGACAAGAGTCGAGTCTTCCGCCAGGTGCGCTCTAGTCGTTGTCCAGCCTGCTTCATCTTCCTAAGCTCCTCTGAATACCAGGGCTTACGGTTAGGAGCAGGCTGGAAAGGACGTTTGGGAGCGATTGTGTCGATAGCCTTGGTGAGGTCGGTGTTCCAAATATTAACCAAAGCTTCAACAGAATCACCGGCGTTACCAACCATTAAACCCTCCAAGGCTTTCTGGAATCCAATTGGTTCCATTAGCCTTCGAGGGCGGACCATTCTAATAGGTCCACCACCCCCGGTGGGGCAGACAGTGGCTCTTAGCTCCATCTTGACCAGGAAATGATCCGTCCATGACAATGCAGAGGTTTTAATAACCTCCGCCCACGGATATTCCTGTTCCGTACTAAAGGCCGCATCGAGGGTATGACCTGCACAGTGAGTAGGCCCGACAACCAATTGGGATAGGCCCATGTTTGTCATGGATTCCATGAACTCCCGAGCTGCGCCAGTTAGATTTAGCAAGCTGGTCTCAAGTGGGATGTTGAAGTCGCCAAGAACTAAAAGTCTGGGCGACTCCAGCAGCAACTCTGAGACCAACTGTGTTAGCTCGGTTAGGGAGTCTGTTAGACAACGGGGTGGCCGGTACACTAACAGAATCCCTAAGCTATCCCTGGACCTCAGGCTTAGGTACATACACTCGATGTGGACTGTGTTCCGGATAGGCTTCCTGGTCAAGGTTAGATTGTTTTTATGAACCAGAGCCACTCCGCCCCCCCGCCCACTTTTCCTTACCTGCTCACTAACTGAGTACCCGGCCGGGAGTGCCTGCGCCCAAGTCGCAGCACTGGCCTCTCCCAGCCAGGTCTCCGTAAAGCATGCCAGGTCGGCAGCCTCATCCAATAAGAGGTCATGGATAATATGCGTCTTGTTTTTAACCGACCTGGCATTGCAAAGGAGCAGAGTAAGGGTCTGTGGAATGGTTGGTGCGCTCTCCAATTTATTCTGGGAAACAGAGTGAACTGAAGGCGGGATAGATATTAAACATCGATCCCGCCTTCTTTTGTAACAATTTTTCACTCTGTTGCCGCCATACCTTCCCTTCCCCCACACAACCTCAATTCCCGCTCCCAGATCATTCCCGTCCCCTGGTAGGTGTTCCTGGGGTGGGGTGGTGGAGTGACCTTTAAGGCCAGCCACTCCTGGCCACACCCCAACTCCCTTCTCAGCTGTCTCAGCTGCCTTTACCCCGGGGGTAGGGCCAGGGAGGCCTCCACAGGGCCTTGCGAGGCCCCTTGAAGGCCTTGGGGGGAGGGGGAGGGCCAGGGAGGCCTCCACGGAGCCTGGCGAGGCCCCGTGAGGGAGGGGGGAGGGCCGGGGAGGCCTCCACCAGGCCTTGTGAGGCCCTGTGAAGGCCCTGGGTGGGAGGGGGAGGGCCGGGGAGGCCACCATGGAGCCTCCAAAGGCTCCATGAAGGCCCTGGGAGGGAGGACAGGGGAGGCCTCCACAGAGCCTCGGAAGGCCCCGTGAAGGCCCTGGGTGGGAGGGGGTTGGGCCAGGGAGGCCTCCATGGGGCCTTGCGAGGCCCCTTGAAGGCCTTGGGGGGAGGGGGAGGGGGAGGGCCAGGGAGGCCTCCACAGAGCCTGGCGAGGCCCCGTGAGGGAGGGGGGAGGGTCGGGGAGGCCTCCACCAGGCCTTGCGAGGCCCTGTGAAGGCCCTGGGTAGAAGGGGGAAGGCCTCCACCGGGCCTTGTGAGGCCCTGTGAAGGCCTTGGGGGGGAGAGGGAGGGCTGGGGAGGCCTCCACGGAGCCTCCGAAGGCCCCGTGAAGGCCCTGGGAGGGAGGGGGTTGGGCCAGGGAGGCCTCCACGGGGCCTTGCGAGGCCCCTTGAAGGCCTTGGGGGGAGGAGGAGGGGGAGGGCCAGGGAGGCCTCCACGGAGCCTGGCGAGGCCCCGTGAGGGAGGGGGAGGGCCGGGGAGGCCTCCACCAGGCCTTGTGAGGCCCTATGAAGGCCCTGGGTGGGAGGGGGAGGGCCGGGGAGGCCACCATGGAGCCTCCGAAGGCTCCATGAAGGCCCTGGGAGGGAGGACAGGGGAGGCCTCCACAGAGCCTTGGAAGGCCCCGTTAAGACCCTGGGAGGGAGGGGGTAGGGCCAGGGAGGCCTCCACGGGGCCTTGCGAGGCCCCTTGAAGGCCTTGGGGGGAGGAGGAGGGGGAGGGCCAGGGAGGCCTCCACGGAGCCTGGCGAGGCCCCGTGAGCGAGGGGGGAGGGCCGGGGAGGCCTCCACCAGGCCTTGTGAGGCCCTATGAAGGCCCTGGGTGGGAGGGGGGAATGTAATGAATGAAATGTTTTGTTTTTAATGTATGTTTTGTTTTTGGAAAATTCTGAATAAACAATATATTTTAAAAAAAAGGTTGACTTCCAGCCCAAACAGCTCTGCAGCTGTTGTGAAGAAGGATGTTAGGCGTTGCACAGCTGCTTCTGTGTGGCCAACAAGGGCAGCATCATCAGCGAAGAGCAGCTCACAGACTAGATAGTTTAGAGTCTTAGTGCAAGTCCTCAGATGGTTTAAGTTAAACAAGCTACCATCAGTACTGTAACGTATATAGATGCCGTCTTCTTCTTCGAGCTCTGCCATAGCCCTTTGGAGCATCATGCTGAAGAAAATTGAACATTGGGTAAATCTTGTAAGAGTTCCCACATCCTCTGCCATTGTTCCTTGTGTTTTAATTCTTCCCTATCTGCATTTTGAAAACCATCTTTTGACCAAAATGGTAGATATCTTGTTATACCTTTATAAACATATTCACTGTCTAAGACAAAACTTTCCCCAATCTTTTCCCCCTCTTGTTGTCTTAGAAATTCCAGAACTTTCAAAACAGCCTCAACTTCAGTTTCCTGAGCCCCAAAACTATTGGAGATTATACCACATTTTTCCTTTAACCGAAAAGGATTAAACAAAGCCCACACTGTAATGAATATTCTGTGTTCATACCATGAACCTCCATCTGTGAAGAAAACATCATCATTTTCAGTTAGACTTTGTAAAGCAAAACTTCGTTTATTAACTGTAATATTTTCCTCCTGTGAACAGTCATGCTTTGAAAATCCCCTAAAAATCGAGTTCACGGGGTCTATTGCTTGAATAGTTTGATAATCAATTCCTTTCTGATTCAGAAAAACAGTCCATTGAATAAGTCTACTGCTACTCACAGCAGGCACTTTTCCTTGAAGATATACTTTAAAACACCATGCCTAGACTGAATAATTACTTTTCCCCATCCCAGTAATAAATTCCCATTCTTCTAATCCCACATGGTGGTGGTAGCAGCCTTCTCATACTCATTACCCACATAATAGAAAAGCTGCTGCATAAAAAGCCTGACTATCATCCAAAGGAAAGGAGAAGGAGTTCCCACCAGGAGAAGAATGTGTATGGTTGCTGGAGGAAGAAAATACACTGTAGTTCAGTGTTATCAAAATGAATTGTGTTTGGCAGTAGGTGCCTAGAGCATGCACAGATTGCTGTGCTAACAGCTTGGAAGGAAACTTCCTGACTTGGAGATGCTGGCAGGAGTCAGGTAACACTGAAGAAGGTCTTCTTGAAAGTGAAAGAACCACGCCTGAACAAAAATCATAAAGATAATGACACATTTGCAGCAATATGGTACCCCTTTATTATGTTTGCAAATAAAGATAGACACTTTACAAACTCCCTCTCCATTTAGTTAACTTCTGAAAATCTGCTTTCTAACTGAGAAAAAAGGACAAGAAAATGAGTAAATGATCGTTATGTTTTTTTGTTATGAACTTGTTGCGCTACAGCCTGCTGGAGTCTGTCTATGCTCAGGAATCCAGCCAGCAGTCAGGTTAGCAGAGTAGCAAATGCTTGGTCCAGATGCTTCCAGCATGTTCAGTGTTCTATGAGTAGATGGGCACATTTAGTGTCTAAGAACTAACAGTCTGTATTGTTTACATCCTAAACTACAAACAAAATCATTGCTCTAATAGCTAAGCTTACAGTTAGCAGTCAAAGAAGTAAGTTGAAGGAGTGAAGTGGACTGCCTTGCACCATGACTTATACAGGGTTTCTTAGCTGTTCTAGCAACTTCTAGCAACTCCCCTTCATTCCATTGGTGCTGGTGACATCGTTTGACATCATTCCTAGCATGCTATCTCCATTCTCTTAGTCATACTGAGATAAGTGGGCAGAAAAACATCAGCATTTCAATGGTTTCTCTCCTGTCTGACTCCTCTGATGAGATGTAAGGCCTGTCTTCTGACTGAAGCTCTTTCCACATTCCAAGCATTTAAATGACACGGCAGCACACTGGTACCTCTGAGCATATCAAGAGAACCAGGCAGCAAAAGTTCTTCTAGCAGAGTTGCAATCATCTGAAGAAATGAGCACACAGACACAAGCTTGTGTCTAAACTACTTTCCTTTACTAGAGCATGTTGGAGTAGTATTTACAATGAGTCTGAGACTCTTAGCATACAGACTGTATAACACATCAGAATATACAGTACAATCCTGCACTGTACAGCCCAGACTGAACACACACAGTCGAAAGGCAAACTCCAAGTACAAAGACAGTGAGTGAGAACATCTAGATATACAGATACAGTACACTCATGGGTTATATAGTTGGTGTTTCTCATAAACATGGGCTACACAACATTTTTTACAGATAAGGGTTCACTCCTTAGACTTCCATTCCCATGGCTGACTCTTGGACTTAATCTAGATATGCTATCCAGCTGTGTTTAGTCAGCTCACTGCTGGCTCCGGCAGGCTGTAGCACATTATACCATGCCAGCTCTTTACAGCATAAATTTCCAGTGGTTGCATGTCCCATCACCTTGATACTTTCTCCCCTGTCCTTGTTCAATCTCCTGTGAAGGACACAAAAGAAGAATGCACAAGTTGTACACAAATCCTATTTCTGACTTTCTGTAGTCATCAAAACTCCAATAAAATTATACCAAACACACACAAGTTGGTGATGATAGGAAACTCAGAGTAATTCCAAGGTTGAAAAAGGGACCAAAATCTTGTAAATATATAGGTTCAGGGAAAACTATGTAAAGATGGACACAGAGCAACAGATTCAAATTACAGGAAAAGAGATTCCATCTAAATATTAGGAAGAACCTCCTGACAGTAAGAACTATTAAATAATTTTAAAAGGCAACTGAAATTCCTCTCCAAAAATACGTTACATGTTTAAAAATGTGTTCACCAACTCAAGAAAGGTAAAAGCTGAATTTTGGATGAGAAAAATGAAGATGCTGTAGAAGGAAGATCAGAGATCGTAGATTAAAAAAAAATCTAGAACAGACCTTGTTGTCTGGATAGGTCACATCCAGGTTTGAACTGAGAATCTATTTTTTAATTCTCAGAAGGGATGGAAGTGAGAACTTCTTTGAGTATTTCCTCCCTGACCACCCCCCCTCACAAAACCAAAAGAAAATAAATTACCTAGAGGCCAAGGAGGACTGGCAATGGGAAAGTGGTGCCAAGTGTCTCTTTCAGAGGGAAATGGGGTGAGGGAAAGAAAGGAGAAGGAAGCTCAATGGTTGGAACTTTAATTAGCTCCATTGAAACTACCACATTTTGTTGCAGATCCCAAGTGGCTTGTCATATTTATCCCCCAAATTCAATTCTGTGATTAGTTTTCAAAACAGCTTTCAATTCAAAGCCACACAAAGGAAAAAATTGCAACGGTGCCTTTGTTAACATGTGGTTGGTCTCATGCTACCAGCCTCATAAGGCACCCTGTCACCAACACTAACCCTACTTCCACCCTTTTAACACTGTCCTGAAGTGTAAAAGGACTAGGGTCCCAAGCGTTTCCATAAATCAGTTGCAATATTTTAGGTAGCGTGTTTTCTCTTATTTCCAGTTACTAGTAATCAATGCAGTCTGAGTCAATCACTATAAAACAAACAGTAACTTTTATTGAAGAAAGTACAGAGATAAAATATTTATGTGAGTTGTTTCAAGTTCAGAATGGTTACATTAAAATCTGTCTAGAACCAACTTCCCACGACTCTCTGTTGACCACGCCCCCTCACCAGGAGGCCCCGCCCACCACCTGCAACTGGGCCTGGTTTCATTCCTCCCGTGCTGCTTGTTGCCTGGCAACCAGCTGTCAAGCTGCACTCATAAAGTGACTTCATCACAAATATCACTATCTGTATATTAGGAAGGCAGAAGAAGGTTTTTCTCACTATGGCCTCTGGTGATACAGTCCAGTTTCCGGACAGTTATGAAGGGTTGGTAACTTTTAAAGCCCTACGTCAGTGGCTCTTAACTTTTTCTTTACCAGCAACCCCCTTTAAATATCTTTTGTTGCCAAGGGCACCCAAGACTTAACTCAAGATTTAAAATCCTAACAACACCTGATGATGATGATGATGATGATATTACACCATCCATGAAAACTTCCCTCAGAGGCACTGGAGGGGAAGGAAGACTTTTCTCCTGCTTCTTCCTGAAAGTTTGTGGCTGGAGCAGATTGAATGGCAATGCACAAGCCAAGCCAGCCAGCCAGCCTTTGCCATGGCTCCTGGTCATGTGGCCGCTCCATTTTAGGAAGGAGGTGAGCCAAACAGCCTTCAAGCCTCCCCTAGACTGTGGAACAGCCTGCAAAAAGAGATACGACAACTGAATACGCTGTCTAAATTCAAAGTAGCATTAAAGACCAGTCTCTTCTGACAAACCTATCCAGATTATTTTAAATGGTGAATTTTAAATTGTGCATTGATTGTTTTAAAATGTCTTGGTTTTACTTGTTCTTTTAAACTGATATATGTTTAAACTGATATGTATTTTTAACCAACTAGCTGGACCTGGTGTACCATACACTGTTAAAAAATCTCCCCCAAGCTTGGCCGCTTTCTCCTTCTCCTCCACTTTGTCTCTGTCTCTCTTGAGGTCGACTGAGACCTCCCCACATCATCTTCTCCTCAGTCGTCGCCATCATAGCAGCCAGAGCCGCTTCTTCATCAGCCTCCACCACCACCACTACCTCCTCCTCCTTGGGGGCTGCTTTTCCCACTTCAACGGGCTCAAATGTAGCTGGTTATGGGGCAGTGGGGCTGGCGGCAGAGGAGGTGGCACCACTGCCGCTGCCTTGGGCCTGATGATCTTGCTGATGGGCACCATGAACAGGAGAAAAAAGCCCTTCTTAGGCATGCCTACCCCACTGGGCTATATGTCGGGCCTGGGGCCACAGCTGAGCCAAGCGAGGCAGGCCACTGGATTTTTGCAGTGGGCGGCTGTGAGGTTGGTGGCAGAAGAGCGACCCCAACTTGGAGACCCCGGCCCAGTAGTCAGTTAGGCTTCAGGTCCTGTCTGGATTTCCTTTTCCAGGGACCCCCTTCCTCTCTCTTTCAACCATCTCAGGAGAAAACCTGATGCTTCTGCCTTAGTAGTATTTCCCCTTTCTGTCCTTTCTATAATCACTCCCAATGTGCTGATTGGTCAGCCAACGGAGAGCTTTGATTGGTTGGAAACTTTCCTAAGTGTCCAATCAGCACACTGGAAATGGATAGGATACCAAGCTGCAGAAGCAATCCTTCTCTTGATCTTTCCTCCCTTATATACATTCGGTCTCAAAGTCTAAGACAGATGTAACTGTTGGAGTGCAGCAACCCAAAGAGCCCCCATTATCTTTGGACTACCTGAGAGGAAGGGTGTAGAGATGCCTGAAATTCCCAGCTGTCTAGGCACACCGGACATTACTAAGGGAACTTCATGCTTCTTTTCTTCCTGCCTTAAATTGAGCACAATCTCTTCAAAGTAAGCTATCAGAAGAGGCTCAGGAAGCTAGCCAATTTTTCACAACCCAGTGTTATCCTTCTATCTGTAGTTTCACATGGTAGCTTGCTTTGATGTATTTTCAACATCCCTAAGTTAAGTTTCTAGCTGCACCCCTTTGATCCCAGTGATTGAGTGTATCACAGAAAAATGGTATTCTTGAAAATAAATATTCCCAGCCTGTTCAAATTACCAAAATGAAATGATGGATGGATGACTTGCAGAGATGTGTTAGTGTCTCAGAATGATCAGTATAAAATGAAAACAATGGAAGAATTAGAATCTGAAGGATACAATTGTCAATGGTACCTATATCAACAACTTATTGAGTGGTTTTAAAAGGGTAAGAAATGAGAGGGAGTTGAGTTAACAAAATCAGAGTCCGAAGTTCAATTGTGCTCAGAGGATGATTAGTTACTAAGATATATTAAATGTTGCTAAAAATTAAAATGGAGGAAGAACAAGTAAAAAGAACATATGATCAAATGGGACAAAATATTGGTCATGAGCTAAAGCTAGAGCAGTGGGAGAAAATGTAAAATAAAGGGGTTGAAATTTACTTTGAGTTATGATCTTAAAGGACATTTTTATAAGTTGATGTATCTAACTCCTGAGAGATTGTCAAAAAGGTATAAGGGGGGGGGAGGTCTAACAAATAAGTATTGGAAATGTTTGGAAATTTTTATCATATGTGGTCTTGTGAAAGAGAAAACAATACTGGATTCAGATTCATAAATTGTTGGAAGATATACTGAAAGTTAAAATTCAATTGAAACCAGAACTTTTTTTTCCTTCGGGATTTTGGATAAACATCTGGAAAAGAAATATGGAAGAGTTCTACAATATATGGTGACTGCAACCAAACTTTTTTAGAAATGACAGGATACTGTGATAACTAACACAAGAAGAGTGGCTGATGAAGTTACACGACCTCACCAAAATGGATAAGTTGACAACACTGATCAAAGATGACTCCACGGCAAATTTTAAGAAAGACCAGCATTTAGTGATAATTTATAGGGCACAATTATGGGGGAAATTATTCATTTTAGTGTTTGAAGATTAGTATAATTTCACTCATAGCAGAAGAACATGAATGAGAAAGTTAGACTTAAGATTAACTATAACCAACAACTTGGTGGTAGGAAGTAAATTGGGTGTAGCTTTAGGCGATATGTAATTGTGTATTTTGTTATCTCTGTAATGTTTGCTTTGTTTAATGTGCTTGTTCTTATTTTTTCTTTTGTGTATTGGTAAAAAAGAACCAGAATGAAACCTTCTCACCTGATCCTTTTTCTGCTTCTTTTTCTCTGCCTGACTCAGGAGGAAGCCTTCTGCCAGGGCCACCACCTGGGAACTGGTCTCTGCTCCACACTCTTTCATCCAGGCTGACATTTCTGAAGTAAGGGCAGTCAAGAAACTCTCCAAGTTCACCAGGTCCAGCAACTGGGTCTTTGTGTGTCTTTCTGGCTTCAGCCACTGGTGGCAGAGATTATAGAGTTGGCTGCAAATCTTTCTTGGCCCTTCAGCCATCTCATAGTGTTACAGCAAGTAACAGGGAAGCATCGCGATCCAGAGGCAAAATGCTAAAGAGATTTTATTCAGAGTTTGCATGCGATAGGTGAGGGATGAAATGGCAAGTGTAAAGATGCACTGGAAACCGCAGACCCAGCCCTGCATGCAGGCGGTTCAGGACTTTGGTCGTTCAAGGCTGACCCAGGGGATGACAGTCTTGTTCGGCAGCATCCTGAACGACCAAGCAGCCTTTTCTAAGGAGAGCACTGCTTGCTCCATATGGAGAGGGGCCTAGAAAAGGTGGCCTAACGAAAGCTCATCCCCATCTACCTGGTTGGCTAGCCGCGGCCACGGGCATCTTCTGATGCGGTCAAACCAAGGCATAGAAAAAAAGGCACACACCAGCCTCCAAAGGTGTAAATAAACTGACACTTGCATGCTGGAACATCAGAACCATGCGAGACTCTGCAGATAGTGGAAGGCCTGAGCGTCATTCTGCCCTAATACCCCATGAACTATCACGACTTAATATTGATATCGCTGCTCTTAGTGAAGTTCGTCTCCATGAGGAAGGCAGCCTTAAAGAACATAGTGCAGGCTACACACTTTACTGGTCTGGCAAACCCAAAACCGAAAAACATCTTTCAGGAGTAGGCATTATGATTAAAAACTCCATTGCCTCCAAACTCGAAACCTTGCCAACAGGACACTCTGATCGCATTATTTCCTTATGCCTCCCACGTTATTCTCTTTAGTATATATGCTTCAACTATGCAAGCCGACCCTGTAGAGAAAGACAAATTCTACACAGACCTACGCCAACTCATACCAAAAGTCCCGGTAGAAGATAAAATTATTAGCCTTGATGACTTCAATGCCAGAGTAGGAAAGAACTCCAAAGCCTGAAAAGGTGTCTTAGGCAAGCATGGTGTTGGAAATTGCAATGAGAACTCCTGCTAGAGTTCTGTGCAGAACAACAGCTGACTATTACAAACACTATCTTTCAGGAGAAAGACAGCTTGAAGACAACCTGGATGCATCCCCGATCCAAACATTGGCACCGCACTGACTATGTTCTAGTCCACCAGAGAAACATTCATGATGTCTGTCATACCCGAGTGATGCCCAGTGCAGAATGCAAAACAGATCATCGCTTCGTAAGTGGTAAACTAAATCTTCATCTTAAGTTCAAACCTAAGAGGGGTGGCATCTTAAAGAAGAGACTCCAAGTCAACAATCTTCAACAAGCCACCATGAGAGACAACTTCCTGGCATTGCAAACAAAACTTGAAGACCACCCTACAGATCCTACTCCTACAGTGCTTTGGCAACATATCAAAAACAGTATCTTCCAGTCTGCAGAAGAATCCCTCAGGTTCTCCCACAACAAAAATCAAGACTGGTTTGATGAAAACAACCACGAGATCCAGGAGCTGTTGGCAAAGAAGAGAACTGTTCACCAGGCATACCTCGCCCAGCCAACCTGCCATGTAAGAAAAGCAGCTTTCCGTCTCACATGTAGTAAACTTCAGCAAAAACTCTGAGACATGCAGAACAAGTGGTGGATCAATATAGCAGAAAAGACACAACGCTGTGCAGATCTGGGTGATCTTAGAGGATTTTATGAAACTCTTAAAGCAGTGTTTGGACCTACTTATCAGGTCCAAAGCTCCTTATACAGTACAGATGGTCAAACATTAATTACTGATAAAGCCTCCATCCTGAATCGATGGGCTGAACATTTTCAAAGTCTCTTTAGTGCCAACGGAGTAGTCCAAGGCTCAGCTATCCAACATATGATACAAAAACCGATGAAAAATGAATTGGACATAGCTCCCACTTTGGAAGAGACCTTTAAGGCCATACAGCAGATGAAAAACAGCAAGGCAGCTGGGATTGATGGAATCCCACCTGAAGTTTGGAAACACAGAGGTCATGTACTCCATGATAAATTCCACGAACTCCTTGTGCATTGTTGGGAAAAGGGGAACTGCCATCAGATCTCTGAGATGCAGTCATCATCACCCTGTACAAGAAAAAAGGACCAAAATCCGATTGCTCAAACTATCGAGGCATAACACTGCTTTCTATTGCTGGAAAAATCCTTGCAAGGATACTCCTGAACAGATTAGTTCCTGCTATTGCAGAAGAACTTCTCCCTGAAAGCCAATGTGGCTTCAGAGCCAATAGGAGTATAACAGATATGGTATTTGCCCTTAGACAACTGCAAGAAAAATGTAGGGAGCAGGGTCTCTATGTAACATTTGTCGACCTCACCAAAGCCTTCGACACTGTGAGTAGAAAAGGTCTGTGGCAGATCCTGGAAAGACTAGGATGTCCCCCCAAATTCCTCAAAATGATTATCTTGCTACATGAGGGCCAGCGCGGTCAAGTCAGATATGGCGATGCTCTTTCAGAGCCCTTTCTAATAACTAATGGAGTGAAGCAAGGTTGTGTTCTTGCATCAACTTTATTTACAATCTTCTTCAGCATGATACTCCAAAGGGCTATGGCAGAGCTTGGAGAAGACAATGGCATCTATATACGTTACCGTACTGATGGTAGCTTGTTTAACTTAAGCCGTCTAAGAGCTCACACTAAGACTCTAAACTATCTAGTCCATGAGCTGCTCTTGGCAGATGATGCTGCCCTTGTTGCCCACACAGAAGCAGCTCTGCAGCGCCTAACATCCTGCTTTGCAACAGCTACAGAGCTGTTTGGGCTAGAAGTCAACCTTAAGAAAACGGAAGTTCTTTACCAGCCTGCACCACAAGACGAAAACCACCATCCCCACATTGCCATCGGCAACTTTGTGCTTAAGTCCGTTCAGCAGTTCACCTACCTGGGAAGCATCATCTCCTCAGATGCCAAGATTGACAAAGAGATTGATCACAGATTAGCAAAGGCATATAGCGCATTTGGAAGATTTCACAAAAGAGTCTGGAGTAATAAACACCTGAGGCAAAGCACAAAAATCAGTGTGTATAGAGCCATTGTACTGTCTATTCTCCTTTATGGATCTGAAACATGGGTCACCTACCACCACGACCTACGACTCCTTGAACGCTTTCATCAGCGTTGTTTACTCACAATCCTAAATATACACTGGACTGACTAGGTGACGAAAGTTGCTGTCCTTGAGCAAGCAGGGATCACCAGCATTGAGGCCATGATATTGAGAACACAGCTGTGCTGGGCAGGGCATATTTCTAGGATGGAGGACCATCGCCTCCCCAAAATAGTACTCTACGGTGAACTCGCCACGGGTCAGCGTAAGAGGGGTGCTCCAAAAAAGAGATACAAGGACTCCCTGAAACAACATCTCAGGCTCGGCCAAATTCATCACCAACAGTGGTCCGCCCTGGCCTCACATCGGGAGGCATGGAGACGGTCTATCCACAATGCTGCAGCCTTATTTGAGAACTCACGCCGAACAAGTCTTGAAGAGAAACGACAACGCAGAAAGAATCACAACCCAGAAACATCACCCAAAGAGACCTTCTGCTGTGCTGTCTGCAACCGGACTTGTTTATCTCGGATTGGCCTTTTTAGCTATCAGTGCACTTGCAGAAAGTGTGGGATGAATCTTTCCTGAATCTTCGTTTGCGAAGAAAAGCCAGAGAGCATGCTAACAGAAAGACATTAGGAGAGAACAACGGACACTGCATCTCAGGCAAAGCAATGCAGGTAGGCAGATAGTTACAGCAAGCGACAGAGAGACATGATGAAAAATGAGCAGAAGCTTCATCCTTTGTCCAGGGCTTACAGATTATATAGGATCTATGTCAGGTACACTGTTAACCATTTACTTAACCATTTGTCTGTTTGATACAATGCTGCAGCCTTATTTGAGAACTCACGCCGAACAAGTCTTGAAGAGAAACGGCAATGCAAAAAGAATCACAACCCGGTAACATCACCTGAGGAAACCTTCTGCTGTGCTTTCTGCAAGCGGACTTGTCTATCTCAGATTGGCCTTTTTAGTCATCAGCGCGCTTGCAGAAAACGCGGGATGAGTCCTTCCTGAATCTTTGTTTGTGAAGAAAAGCCAGAGAGAGAGAGAGAGAGAGAGAGACTCAATCACTGAGATCAAAGGAGGTCTTAGCCTAGGGATGTGATGTTACATGAAAGAAACTACAGATAGGAAGGTAACACTGAGTTGTAAAACCCAAGGTAATTTCCTGAGCTTCCCTCCAAAGATGGCGTATGAAGCCAGATGTTTTATTGGCCCAATTGTAAAGGTAGGAACAAAGGAAGCGTGAATTTGGGAACTTCAGATTCCTACATTTCCCCCTTTTTTATTTTTTAAATCTAAATTGTTTAGTTGTTGTCCAAATATAACAACTGATGTCTCTTTGTAGGAAACGATCATAAAAAATCCTACAAAATAAACAAAGGAAGTTTGTAGTCAGTTTAGATTAGGCAGCTAACTTTAAAGATCATGAAATCCTATATTTGTAGTAATGTGTAGTCAAGTTTCTTAAATAATGCAACTGTTGTTCTATAAAAAGTTCATATCTGTGATGATGCAGGTGAAGCAAATAATAGTAGCTATTGATAGCTAGAGAAATATTCAGCTTTAGACAATAAATGTACATTGAGGTTTCAAGCAGCTTGCAATTGAATAGAATGGGTCTGGAGAAAACATAATATGAGCATATTTAAAAGAACAATTAATATAACTGAGATAACAGACAAAAATGAGATGCATTACTTATTTGTGCTAGCTGAATCCACACATTATGAGAAATGATCAGATAAAAAGAATTACTAGAAACAAGATTGACACAGATTAAAAGAAAACAAATCATCGAATCATAGAATTGCAGAGTTGGAAGAGACCACGAGGGCCATCCAGTGCAACCCCCTGCCATGCAGGAAATCATGATCAAAGCATCCCCGACAGATGGCCATCCAGCCTCTGTTTAAAGACCTCCAAGGAAGGAGACCCCACCACGCTCCGAGGGAGTACGTTCCACTGCCGAACAGCTCTTACTGTCAAAAAGTTCCTCCTAATGTTGAGGTGGAATCTCTGTTCCTGGAGCTTGCATCCATTGCTCCGTGTTCCAATCTCTGGAGCAGCAGAAAACAAGCTTGCTCCATCCTCAACGTGACACCCCTTCAAATACTTTAAACAGGGCTATCATATCGCCTCTTAACCGTCTTTTTTCCAGGCTAAACATACCCAGCTCACTAAGTCTCTCCTCATAAGGCATGGTTTCCAGACCTTTTACCATTTGAGTCGCCCTCCTCTGGACACGCTCCAATTTGTCAATATCCTTTTTGAACTGCGGTGCCCAGAACTGGACACAGTATTCTAGGTGAGGTCTGACCAAGGCAGAATGGAGCGGCACTCTTACTTCCCTTGATCTAGACATTATACTTCTATTGATGCAGCCCAAAATCGCATTGGCATTTTTAGCTGCCACATCACACTGTTGACTTATGTTCAACTTGTGGTCTACTAGGACTCCTAGATCCCTTTCGCATGTAGTCTCATTCAGCCAGGTCTCCCCCATCCTATATCTATGCATTTCATTTTTTCGCCCTAAGTGCAGTACCTTACATTTCTCCGTATTGAATTTCATTTTGTTAGCTTTGGCCCAGCTCTCCAGTTTATCCAGGTCATCTTGAATTTTGATCCTGTCCTCCAGGGTATTAGCTACTCCTCCTAATTTGGTGTCATCTGCAAATTTGGTAAGTATGCCCCTAATTCCCTCATCCAAGTCATTGATAAAGATGTTGAATAGCACTGGGCCCAGGACAGAACCCCGTGGCACCCCACTGGTCACATCTTTTCAAGATGGAAGAGGAGCCATTGCTGAGCACCCTTTGGGTTCGGCTGGTCAACCAATTACAAATCCATTGAACAGATAACTTGTCTAGCCCACATTTTACAAGCTTGTTTGCAAGAATGTCATGGGGAACCTTGTCAAAGGCCTTACTGAAATCAAGGTATGCGATGTCCACAGCGTTCCCTTCATATACCAAGCTGGTAATTTTATCAAAAAAAGAGATCAGATTAGTCTGGTATGACTTGTTACTCTGAAACCCATGTTGACTTTTTGTGATTATGACATTGCCTTCTAAATGTTCACAGACTCTCTGTTTAATGATCTGCTCTGTTTAATGATAGTAACAAAGAGTTTGCTGTGATCAGGGCCAATGCAGCAACAGATTTTGTTCTTGATCTTTGTCCACCAAAATACTTTGTATTTTATTAATCAGTCTTAATGTCCTTTAATGTCTTTATTAGTCCTTTAATGTCCGTTTTTTCACAACCTCAGTGACGTACTTCCTTTAGAGTTCCGCGCCACGAGCGATGCTATTGGCTGGCTCAAATGTTTGTGCAGGCTTCTGGTTGGGGATGAGGGGATGAATGAGTGTTGCATTGGGGATGAGGTGCTGATGGGATGAGGGGAGGAATCCTGGGGAGGAAGGAGCGATCAGTGGCTAAACCCGGTGCTTTCCTTTAGAAATGAAAGAACACCAGCTAAACTGGGGAGGAAGGAGCGATCAGTTGGTGCTGGGGAGTATGAGAGAGATCAAAAGCAGAGCGGACTGGAGCCCCGGCACGCATGTATGCACACACACAAGGCCAAGCCAGTATGCTTTCAGCCAGGAAGCTGAGAGCAGGGGGCCAGAGGCTTGCGGTTATCCTGTCTCTTTAAAATGTTAACCTTTTAAGCAGAGGCAGCTGTGGAGTGAAGGTTTCATGACAGTGCAGGGGATCATAAAAGGAGGACACACAAGGAATTTTGAAAGACCCAGATGCTGGCATTTTTTACTGTGCCTTAGGGGGGGATGGATGAATGTGTGATCATCCACTCAGATGCTGGCATTTTTTACTGTGCCTTGGGGAGGGGGTGGATGAATGTTTGATTATCCCTAGACCCAGGGAGGGGATACAGGCAGGGAATGAATGGGCGATCCTCCATCCACAATCTCTTTATAATTTACTCTCTCTTTAAAATTTAAACCCAGCATGCAGTAGAGGAACAGGTTAAAGCTGAAGGGTTTGCAGTGTAGAAATCCATTGAACAGGGTGATTTAGTACACACACACAAATACACAAACCTTCATGAAGCTGGAAGGGATGCCTTTGTTTTCAGCTGGTGAGACTGAATCTGTTGAACGGGTGACTGTTCTGGTCGCTGATCTCTGAGCCCACCCCAGTCATCATTTCCGGTCATCACCTAGTACCAAGACAGATTGTCCTGGGCTGTTTACATTTCTGATTTTCCGAATCCTCCAGTGAATTTAAAAAACCGCCACAAACCGCAGGACTGGAAGTCCTGCAGGTTGTGGGATAAAAGGTGGCCCCCCTTCCAAAAATCAAAATCACGTGCCCAACCCGATGTATGTGTAAACAACCAGGGTTCGACACGAATTATTCCCACTACATTTTCATCGTGTAAACGGCACCCAGTTTTAGAAAGTGAAGTGGAAGTCGCACTCAGAGTACTTGGGAGAAATATATCACCAGCAACAGATGGCCTACCAAAAGAGCTATGTTAATCTACAGAGACAGTAACAACAGGACTGTTACATTAATTTCCCATGCAAGCAAAGGGATGCTCAAAATTCAATAACAAAGACTTTTACCACATGTGGAGCAAGAAATGTCAGATGTCCAATCTGGGTTCAGGAAAGGAAGTGGCACTAGGGATCATATTGCAAACTATGTTGGATAATGAGCATACCAAAGAATTTCAAAAGAAAACCAGACTGTGCTTTATAGATTGTTGCAAAGCCTTTGACTGTATGGATCATGAAAACTATGGCTTGCTCTTAAAGAAATGGGTGTGCCGCAACATTTGATTGTCCCGATGCGTAACCTGTACTCAGGATAAGGGGCCACTGTTAGGACAGAATGGTTTCTAATTGGCAAGGAGGTCAGGCACGGCTGCATTTTATCCTTTCAATTGGTATACTGAACATATCATACGTAAAGCAGGATTAGACTCAGAGGAAGGAGGCATGAAAATCAGAGGAAGGACCATTAACAATTTAAGCTATGCAGATGGTGCTATACCACTAAGCAGAAAATAGCAAAGATTTGTAAGGATTACTAAAGAAAGTTAAGGCAGAAAGTGCAAAGCTAGGTTTATAGTTGAACATTAAGAAAACAAAAATAATGACCACAAATGATTTACATAACTTTAAAGTAGAGAATGAAGACAATCAAATTGTTCAAGATTTTCTATACTTTGGCTCAGTTATTGGTTTTTTTTTTCAAATAAACGAAGAATGGGGATCTGAGATTGGTAATGCATTTCACTCTCTCTCTCTCTCTCTCTCTGGCTTTTCTTTGCAAACGAAGATTCAGGAAGGACTCATCCTGCGCTTTCTGCAAGCGCGCTGATGACTAAAAAGGCCAATCCGAGATAAACAAGTCCGGTTGCAGAAAGCACAGCAGAAGCTCTTCTTGGGTGATGTTTGTGATTCTTTCTGCATTGTCGTTTCTTTTCAAGACTTGTTCAGCGTGAGTTCTCAAATAAGGCTGCAGCATTGTGGATAGACCGTCTCCATGCCTCCCAATGTGAGGCCAGGGTGGACCACTGTTGGTGATGAATTTGGCCGAGCCTGAGATGTTGTTTCAGGGAGTCCTTGTATCTCTTTTTTGGAGCACCCCTCTTACGCTGACCCGTGGCGAGTTCACCGTAGAGTACTATTTTGGGGAGGCGATGGTCCTCCATCCTAGAAACGTGCCCTGCTCAGCGCAGCTGTGTTCTCAATATCATGGCCTCAATGCTGGTGATCCCTGCTTGCTCAGGGACAGCAACATTTATCACAATGTGAGATGATGACTGCATCTCAGAGATCTGATGGCAGTCCCCCTTTTCCCCAGCAATTCACAAGGAGTTTGTGGAATTTATCGTGGAGTACATGACCTCCGTGTTTCCAAACTTCAGGTGGGATTCCATCAATCCCAGCTGGGTAATGCATTATAGGCCTGTTAAATTGACCATTTTTAAGCTGGTCTGATAGCCTTTGGGGCTGAAGAGTGGGGTATAAATACATAAATAAGTATTAATCAGAATGGAGACTGCAGTCAAGAAATCAGACTTGGACGGCAGCTATGGGGGAACGAGACAAAATCCTGCAGTGTCCAGATACACCACGGAATACAAAAGTTAGGCTTGTCCTTGCCATTGTACTTCACATTTGTATGTATGGTTGTGAAAGCTGGGAAGGGAAGCAACTGAGGTTAGGAGTTGCGAAGTAACAAACTACAGAAACTCAAAAGCTTGTATTACATGTGTGTGTGCGTGTAAACTTTAAACGCAAGTAATGTATCATATGAAACGAATCGACTATAAACCTCCCTCCCTTAAACCCCCTCCCAAGCCAGCCCGCGGATCCCCCCCTCTCAGCCCAAAACCCCAAAGGAAGGGGGCAGCAGAGGGGAGGGGCTCCTCCTCCAGAGTCCTCCAGGGAGGGGCCGGCCTCGGCTAGAGCGTCCTTCCGGCTCCCGCCTGCCGCTCTAGGAACGCCCTCAGGCCCTCCTCTGTGGCCGGAAGAGGCGGGCCCGAGGTGAGAGTGACGGGCGGGCTAGTGTGGAGGTGAGGGACGGAGGGAGGTGCTGAGGAGGGGTCTGGCAGGGAGACCCCCCCTTTCCTTTCTGGGGGGAGGGAGAAGCTTTGGGGTCCCTCTGAGCCCCCCTCGAGGAGGGCCTTTGGGCCAAGGGGGAGACCCCAAGGAGGGGCCAGGCAGGCAGGCAAGGGGGGCTGGAGGGGAAAGGGACCCCCAGGTGTAGGAGAGGGAGGGGGAGCCCCCCGTGGGCTGGGAGGGGAGCCAGCAAGACCCCCCTCCACGAGGAAGACCCTCTCTGGGCAGCTGCTGATGGGCTTCTTGGGCTGGAAAGACCCTCTTGTGGCTCTCCAGGGGGTCTGTCTGGTAAAGCCTCCTCACGACAACCCTGCGAGGGAGGCCGGGGTGGAAGATGGCGCCGTGCGGGTGTTTCCTGGGAGGGGATTTGCAGGTGGATCCCTCCAGGCCGGTGCTCTGACTGCTACACCCTCTTGCCTCGGCTGAATCCATTGCAGGCTGAGGAATGGAGCAAAGGAGGATGAGTTTTTAGCCCATGTGGGAAAGTCCTGAATGAAGCACTTGCCTCAAGCCCAAGAGGCTGGCAGACAGCAGGGGCCCCTTCTCTGTTCTTCCTCCCTGTTTATGTAACTGTAAACTACACTTTATCCAAGGCAGGAGGGGGTGCTGCCTTGTCCATTGATTCAGGCAACAAAATACCTTGCAGGCATTCTGGAAAAATTAAGGAGCAACACTGTTTCTGCCTACAGAGATGTGTTAAAAGGAGGATAAGGAAAAAGAGAGGTGAAAAGAGCAGGCCTGCCTGGAATTCGTAGGGATAGAGCAAGTGGAAGGAGGCTGCCTTGAAAACTTGCATGATGTTCTTGGTTTGTGGCTAAGAAGGAAAGGACTCCCCCCACCTCCACACACACAAACACACTCTGTCACCAATTTCTTTTTGAGGTGAAGGTGGTTTTCTGTACAGGGACAAAAGCCTCTGTCCAGCTCAGATTGGGTGGTAAAATATCCCCTTATCTCAAGAGAGACTTTAGAAGAGCTCATTCACAGGACCTCTTGTTTGTTTGTTTTTTGTTTTGTTTTTTTGCAGGCCTGGTGTCCCCAGACATTTTACCTGATAAAAGAGGAAGTTGCTTTTCTGCCATGTTGGAAACTGTCTGAGTGCAGAGAAGAGAAACCAAGACTCAGTCTACTAGATGTTAAGAGAAGGATTTCATACTGGTCAGGATAAGTACAGAAGAGAGTTCTTGGGAAGAATCATAATGGAAAAGCGTTTGGGGGAGAAGATGCTCAGTTCTGAGGCCCAGCACCAGCACTTCAGACAATTGTGCTACCAGGAGGCTTTGGGGCCCCGAGAGGTTTGCAGCCAGCTCCACAATCTCTGCTGTCAGTGGCTGAAGCCAGAGAGACACAGCAAGGCTCAGATCCTGGACCTGGTGATACTGGAGCAGTTGCTGACTGTCCTTCCCCCAGAGATGGAGACCTGGATCCGAGAGTGTGGAGCAGAGACCACCTCCCAAGCAGTGGCCTTGGCAGAGGCTTTCCTCATGAGTCAGGCAGAGGAGAAGAAGCCAGAAGAGAAGCAGGTGAGGCCATTTCATCCTGGTCATTTCAAGGGCCATCAATAATTGTCTTGCAAGGATTTTGAAAATTCTTGTCTTGTAATGCTCCATAGGGCTTGGGTCCCAGTGTTTTGAAGGAATGCCTTCTCCCACATGACTGCTCAACCCCGTAGCACCACCATGCTCATGGGCACATCTTGTGGGAATGTGGGATAGAGCCTTCCCAGTGGCTGCCCTCAGGCTCTGGACCTCTCTTCCGAGAGAGGTTGGACTGACTCCCTCCTTCCTGTCTTCAGATGAAAACAGCCTTCTGAAAATTAACTGAAAGCACTTTGAGTGATATTTTTTGTTGTTGTTTTCTTCTTGCCTTTTCATATCTGTGTTTATGTGGTTTCAATTCTGTAGATGTCTTTGTTTTTAGCTATTACAGTTGTCCCTTCATATTCGCTGGGGTTTCGTTCCAGGACCCTCCATGGATACCAAAATCCGTGAATACTCAAGTCCCATTATATGCAAATGGCATAGCAAAATGGTGTCCCTTATATAAGATGGCAAAATCAAGGTTTGCTTTTTGGATTATTATTTTTTAAAGAATATTTTCAAACTGTGAATACTTAAAATCCGTGGATACCAAATCCATGGATCCATATGGAGGGACAACTGTATATGTGTATGAATTTATCTTTGTGGTTTTTTCTAATTACTGTAAACCACCGTGACTTCCAGTCATGATAAAAACATGTAACACAAATGAATAAAATCATGATTATGCTGTAAATCTAGCTACCACTTCTCAGCTTTTTTCTGGAAATCATCTGACATGGTAATGCACCAATGTCTTCATTTCATTTCTTATTTCTATTCTTTCTTAAATTGCGTCTGCTTCTGCTGCAGGACTTCTTTGTGGAAGAGATGGCTGAGGTGGAGAAACGTCCTTCTGAATCTAGTCAAAGACAGCAGCCAAAGTGGATCATGCAAGACAGAGAAGGAAAGTCCTCCTCAATAAGTAAGGGCTAAGATGGTTGTTTTCTGCTTGAATCTCCCCTCTCAAGCATGTCTGAAATATCTGGGCTGTATGGATGGTGGCACTTTAACTATTTTTAATAGCCTAACCGGACTTTGAAATTACAAGCATACCTCGGTAATTAAAGTGAAGCTTCTTTTTTACAATGACTTTTTATGCCTGCCCAATCCTTCTCTTGCTCCTGATCTTCTATGTACTGGATTTTTTTCCAAGCAGCATTGGCACTGGGAGGATGGTGAAGGAGGACTGGAGAAACACAGACTTTCATTATCTGGTTATAGTAGCATGTCTGCAGAAAACCATGCAATAAAGCTTGATGTGGGAAGGTGTAGAATTCTGTTCTAGCCGATCCTACTCTAGTGGTGTGTGCCAGCCTACAACAGGCAAGCTAAAGGGCAGCTGCTCCCAGATTGCGTTACTGAGCAAGTGTGACCAGCCAAACAGAGAGAAAGGGAAGAGTAGATAAGCTAGCCTCACCAGCTCCCCGTGCATATTTAAAAAATGCAGAGATCTATAAGTTTGTCTACCAAAATGGAAATCATAAGAAAAGTGGAGGCTGGTGAAAGAAAAACTCATCCCAGGTGTATTTTGGATGAAGCCTTCAAGTGTTCTATAGAAAGTTTCAATTTTTTTTATTTTTTTTTACTTACGCAAGGCTTATCAACCTTTTTCATTTAATTTTGTTGGTTTTGAATAAAAAGGTTGCTGAAATATGTTGAAGTACTCTTCTTTTTGTGGTTCTGTAACACATTCCTATTCTTTCCCTGTTACTTCTCCCTCTGGAATCAAGTTCTCTGTTAAAGAAATAATGCCCAGAAGCACATTTGCTTGGTTAACTGAGGGATACCTGTGCAGGTCTTTAAGGGAGCAAAGATGGCTGTTTTAGTTGGTTGGTATGCAATGCCCACCTTCAGGTCCTGACCCCTCCCTGTCAGGAAAGAATCAGCAATCTGGACTTCTTGGCAGTCTATTAACTTCTCAACCCAGTTTTTGTGCTTTTTTCTTCGAATTAGTTAACATTTTTGTGGCTAATTAATTCTCTGTGGGATGGTTGGTTGCTTAGCATACTTGTATTAAGGTGGTTTCTTGTATACCTGACAATTTCAAGGTTACATTGATTCTGCTGTGACTTCCCAGTTCCTTTTCTGTGTACACAATGGTGTTTGCTGTATTTGCATGAGTAGGAGGGACTTGAGGAAGGCAGAAAAGAGAAGGGTTAACAACCTTCTCTTTCCTTTTCTGTTCCTCACAGGTGATGGAATAAGGACAGGGCCTACATGTACAAGAACATCTCTTCATCAGGATGGACGCAGAATAGCATCTGCAAGACTCTGTCAGGTAGGAGACAGAGTCTCAAGTGATGGGTGCCCATGTCCCGTTGATCGCTCCTTGGTCCCACAGAACCTTGTTCTTTTCCTTTCCACAAGCTATAAGCAGCTTGTGGATGATATAATGTAAAGATTTTAATACTTTTTTTAGGAATGTGAAACACTATTGTTCTCTTTCTTCAGGTGACCTTCGAGGAGGTGGCTGTGTATTTCACGGAAGAGGAGTGGGTCTTGCTGGACCCAGGCCAAAGGGCCCTTCATCAGAAAGTGATGGAGGAGAATTTGGGGATCCTCTCCTCTCTGGGTAAGGCTCCCTCTTTCTTGTGATCTATCAACTCAGTGCTGAAAAATAAGATCAGAGTTCTTCTTCACTCTTAAGAATATTTTGAAGCTGTGAATACTTAAATCCATGGATACCAAATCCCTAGATACAGAGAGACAACTGTAGTCATTAGAGTGTTTTCTTCCAGCTCTGCAGACCTCTGGCGTCTCTTCCCAGGATGCCCTTCACTGTCAGATTTTGGTCATGGTCACAGTGGATGATGGGAGGTGCAGATGGATTCCTAAGCATGGACCACTAGGTGGTGTGTTGGGGCCCTCACTAAAAGTATCCCCCGAAAAGGCCCTACTTTGCCTCCTTCAGCTGTCACTGTGGGCCCATCTTGCCTCTATTAACAATAAAAGTTTGAGTTGTTTATAAGAAAGTGAGAAGGCAGATGGAAAAAAGAGCCACTTTTTTAAAATTTAGTTATTTATACCCCGCTCTTCAGCCACAAGGCTATCAGAGCGTCATATAAATTGTTTTAAGCAATAGCAATTTACACATCTACACTGCAAGAAGCAGCTTCCAATGTGTGTTAGCTAATTTTGCTTCCTTGCTCCCACCAGGTAGCTAAGTCCCATTTCTCCCACTGACTCTTCCGAGGATGCAGAGAGAGGCAGAGTGTTCCAGTGAAGGGAGGGAAGGACTTGGAGGGAGCGGCTGCCATCACTTGCCTAGGCCTTCCTGCAAAGAGAAGGATAAAGCAGAGGCTGGGTGTGGAGGCAGGAGCTGGTTGGCATGAATGGAGGACCAGCTTTGCCTCACATCCTGTACTGAGTGTAGATATAACAACAACACCAATTTTATTTCTACCCGCCTCTCCCCAAGGCGCGAGGTGGGGTACAACATGAATTAAATACAATATGTAACTAAAACATAAAATCATTTAAAAAGATAGGTTAAAATGCATAGAATTAGAACAAATGGATATAAATCCAAGCTCATCTAAAAAAATGTTTTTCCTGGCACCACTCTTGTTGTGTGCTTGAAGTAATTTCCAACTTAAGGTGACCTAAAGGTGAACCTGTCCTTGGGTTTTCTTAGCAAGATTTGTTCAAAGGCAGTTTATCATTGCTTTCCTCTGAAGCTGAGAGTGAGAGTTCCCCGAGGCCACCCAGTGAATTTGAGCCCTGGCCTCCTGGAATCCTCATCCAACACTCAAACTGCTACATCATGCTGGTTCTCCCTTGGCCCTGTTAGGCAGAAAGACATTTTGTCATGCTCTGGTGAAGAACGTTTTTGGTGGGGCTTTTGCACTGAGGAGATGTTATACTACTAGCTATATCTGGCGTAACACACTGTAATCTACATGTATAAAATGCTTTAGTATGTTTCCGTTCCCACTCTGCTGATTAGGCGCTTAGGAAAAATGTCAAGAGTACGATCATTTGACGCAATAATATATAACCTTTTAAATCAACTATAATGGCATATGTTACGCTGGGTACAGCTAGCTTCATACCGAGAGCCCATCCGCCACCACCATGCAACCACACACACACACCACTCGACAGACACACACGTCACATCCGCCAGGACATGAGCGCCCCTCTGCCCCCATGGAACTGCGCGTATACACATGCAGACACCACGCTATACGCGCACACACACCACACTACACACACAGCACACGTGGCAGGATGCAGGAGCCCCTCTACCACCATGGAACGGTGCAAACACACACATGCACACCATGTGTATTAGGAGGTTAGAGCACCTCTGCCACTGCCATATAACTGCGCGTACACACACCATGCTACACACACACAGAGCACGCTACAGACACACACACCAACAGGACATGAGAGCTCCTCCACCGCCACCATGCAACTATGCATACACACATGAACACACAATGGTACACAAACAGACACACACCACGCTACACCCTCACCACACCCACATTGCACATGCACGCACCCCATACTAGACACACATATACACCCCACCCTACACACCATTTGCACTAGGATGCGAGAGCCTCTCCACCGCCACCATACAACTACACAAACATACAAACCCCACACAACACCCCCCATGCTAAACCCACATGCTACACACACACACTACACGCCACACACACACTACACACATACATCCCACCCTACATTCCCCAGACTACACCACCATGCTACATGCACACCCCACACTATACACCCCCCATGCTACACACACACCACACTACATCCCACGCTACCCACTCACCCCACACTATACTGTTGTAGTGCTAGTATTCCACTTAAATTACTATGGTTGCCTCCTGTGTAATCCTGGGATTTGCAGTCTAGGGAGGGACATTTACAACTCTCGGCTGCTTCCTGCACAATACTACTGATTCTGTATTAATGCTATCCAGCAGAATCTGTTGCTTCTCTGAGGAAGTCTCCTCATCTGCTGGAACATCTTACTCAAGATCAGGAGCAATCCAGACATTGTCTGCCCAGAGCCTTATGCTGAGAATGGGCATGAGTACAGCAAAACCAAGATAATCTTGTTTAAGGGGACAGGCAGGGAGGATAAAATGAGATTGCCAGTCCATATCATACCCAAATCCCTAGAGCTGATTGCTTTCAAGGAAAGATAAAGGAAGGGATCCGTGGAGCTCATCTCTCATCTCCCTCTCTGAGGCCTTCTAAAGTTAATAGAAGTTTTTCTTTCTTGAGTTTTGAGCAGTTTTTTCTCTCCCTTCCAGGCAATGATGAGCAATTGACTGAGTATAAAGAGGAATCATGCCGAGCATTGCTGCAGAGAGACCAATGTAAACAGGAACAAGAGGAGGAAAGAAAAACTGACCCTGAAGAGAAGAGGAGGACCACACACCCTTCTCAAAAAGATGATGCTTATGTAACCTCAGTCAAAGGAATACCACAAAAAGGAAAGGAAAGAAGAAAATATCTTTGTCTTGTATGTGGGAGAAGCTTCAGGTCTAAAGCAAGCCTTAATCTTCACAGGAGAACTCAGACAAAGGAGACACATAAAAAAATTCAAAGAAGAGAGATACCATTTAAATCCTTCAGTTGTAGAAACGACTTAAGGTTGAGGTCACAACTTCTGACAGACCAAACAACCCATACAGACAAAAAACCATTTAAATGCTTGAATAGTGAAAAGAGGTTCTGTCAAAAGGCCTTCCTCTCTTGCTATCAAGCAGTTCACACAGGGAAGAAGCCACTTCACTGCTGGCCGTTCAGAAGGGATTTCGTTTGGAAGAAAACCCTCATTTGTCATCAAGGAACACACAGAGGGAAAAAACCATTTAAATGCCTCAAGTGTGGAAAAAGTTTTTGTCAGAAAAGGTATCTCACTGATCATCAAGCAATTCACACAGGAGAGAAATCATTTAATTGCCTGGAGTGTGGGAAACATTTTACTCTAAAGGGAAACCTCAATCGTCATCAAGCAACTCACACAGGGGAGAAACCATTTAAATGCCTGCAGTGTGGAAAAAGTTTCAATCAGAAGGCAAACCTCACCTATCATCATGCAACTCACACAGGGGAGAAACCATTTAAATGCCTAGAGTGTGGGAAAAGTTTCATTCGGAAGATACACCTCACCTTTCATCAAGCGACTCACACAGGGGAGAAACCATTTAAATGCCTGGAGTGTGGAAAAAGTTTCAGTCATAAGGGAAGCCTCACCTGTCATCAAGTAACTCATACAGGGGAGAAACCATTTAAATGCCTAGATTGTGGGAAAAGTTATAGTCAGAAGGGAGCCCTCACCTATCATCAAGCAACTCACACAGGGAAGAAACCATTTAAATGCCTAGAGTGTGGGAAAAGTTTCATTCGGAAGATACACCTCACCTTACATCAAGCAACTCACACAGGGGAGAAACCATTTAAATGTCTGGAGTGTGGAAAAAGTTACATGCGGAAGACATACCTCACCTTACATCAAGCAACTCACTCAGGGGAGAAACCATTTAAATGCCTGGAGTGTGGAAAGAGTTTCACTCAGAAGAGAAACCTCACCTATCATGAGGCAACTCACACAGGGAAGAAACCATTTAAATGCCTAGAGTGTGGGAAAAGTTTCATTCGGAAGATACACCTCACCTTACATCAAGCAACTCACACAGGGGAGAAACCATTTAAATGTCTGGAGTGTGGAAAAAGTTACATGCGGAAGACATACCTCACCTTACATCAAGCAACTCACTCAGGGGAGAAACCATTTAAATGCCTGGAGTGTGGAAAATGTTTCACTAATAAAACAGGCCTCACTCGTCATCAGAGAACTCACACAGGGGACAAACCATTTAAATGTCTGGAGTGTGGGAAATGTTTCAGTCAGAAAGGAAACCTCACCTCTCATCAAGCAGTTCACACAGGGAAGAAACCATTTAAATGCCTAGAGTGTGGGAAAAGTTTCATTTGGAAAATAAGCCTCACTTATCATCAGGCAAATCACACAGGGGAGAAACCATTTAAATGCCTGGAGTGTGGAAAAGGTTTCATTAAAAAAATAGACCTCGCTCATCATAAAATAATTCACACTGGTAAGAAACCATTTGAATGCCTGGAATGTGGAAAAAGTTTCTATCGGAAGATATACCTCACCCTTCATCAAGCAACTCACACAGGGGAGAAACCATTTAAATGCCTGGAATGTGGAAAAAGTTTCATTTGGAAAATGAGCCTCACTTATCATCAAGCAACTCACACAGGGGAGAAACCATTTCAGTGCCTTGAGTGTGGAAAAGGTTTCACTCAGAAGAAATATCTCGCCTATCATCAGGCAACTCACACAGGGGAGAAACCATTTAAATGCCTCAAGTGTGGAAAAAGTTACATTCGGAAAATAAGCCTCACTTATCATCAAGCAACTCACACAGGGGAGAAACCATTTAAGTGCCTAGAGTGTGGAAAAAGCTTCACTCAGAAGGCAACACTAAAGTATCATAAAGCAACTCACACAGGGGAGAAACCATTTAAATGCCTAGAATGTGGGAAAGATTTCATTAGAAAAATAGAGCTCACCTTTCATCAAGCAACTCACACAGGGGAGAAACCATTTAAATGCCTGGAGTGTGGGAAAAGTTTCATTCGGAAAATAAGCCTTACTTATCATCAAGCAACTCACACAGGGGAGAAACCATTTAAATGCCTGGAGTGTGGGAAAAGTTTCACTCAGAAGGCAAGATTAACCTATCATCAAGAAACTCACACAAGGAGGAAACCATTTAAATGCCTAGACTGTGGGAAAGGTTTTATTAATAAAATAGATCTCACCTTTCATCAAGCAACTCACACGGGGGAGAAACTGTTTAAATGCCTAGAGTGTGGAAAAACTTTCAGTCAGAAAGGAAACCTCACCTATCATCAAGGAACTCACACGGGGGAGAAACCATTTAAATGCTTAGAGTGTGGAAAAAGTTTCAGTCAGAAGAGAAACCTCACCTATCATCAGGCAACTCACACAGGGGAGAAACCATTTAAATGTCTGGAGTGTGGAAAAAGTTTCATTCGGAAAATCAGGCTCACATATCATCAGAAAACTCACACAGCGGAGAAACCATTTAAATGTCTGGAGTGTGGGAAATGTTTCATTAATAAAATAGACATCACTCGTCATCACATAACTCACACAGGGGAGAAACCATTTAAATGCCTGGAGTGTGGAAAAGGTTTCACTCGGAAGATACAACTCATGCATCATCAAGCAACTCACACAGGGGATAAACCATTTAAATGCCTGGAGTGTGGGAAAAGTTTCATTTGGAAAATTAGTCTCGCTTATCATCAGGCAACCCACACAGGGGAGAAACCATTTAAATGCCTAGAGTGTGGGAAAAGTTTCCTTCAGAAGGTACACTTCACCCTTCATCAAGCAACTCACACAGGGGAGAAACCATTTAAATGCCTGGAGTGTGGGAAAAGTTTCCTTCAGAAAGTACACTTCACCCTTCATCAAGCAACTCACACAGGGGAGAAACCATTTAAATGCCTAGAGTGTGGGAAAGGTTTCACTCGGAAGATACACCTCATGCATCATCGAGCAACTCACACAGGGGAGAAACCATTTAAATGCCTAGACTGTGGAAAAAGTTTCACTCAGAAGACTCACCTCTCCTATCATCAGGCAACACACACAGGGGAGAAACCATTTAAATGTCTGGAGTGTGGAAAAGGTTTCAGTCAAAAGAGCAACCTCACCTATCATCAAGCAACACACACAGGGGAGAAACCATTTAAATGCCTGGAGTGTGGAAAAGGTTTCATTAATAAAACAGGCCTCACTCGTCATCAGAGAACTCACACAGGGGAGAAACCATTTAAATGCTTAGAGTGTGGAAAAGGTTTCAGTCAGAAAGCACACCTCACCCTTCATCACGCAACTCACACAGGGGAGAAACCATTTAAATGCTCGGAGTGTGGGAAAAGTTTCTCTCAGAAGGCAAAGCTTACCTATCATCAAGCAGCTCACACAGGGGAGAAACCATTTAAATGCCTAGAGTGTGGGAAAGGTTTCAGTCAGAAAGCACACCTCACCCTTCATCACGTAACTCACACAGGGGAGAAACCATTTAAATGCTCGGAGTGTGGAAAAAGTTTCTCTCAGAAGGGACAGCTCACCTATCATCAAGAAACTCACACAGGGGAGAAACCATTTAATTGCCTAGAGTGTGGGAAAGGTTTCATTGAGAAGGCATGTCCTGGTCATCATCAAGCAACTCATGCAGGACAGAAGCAGCCGGAGGTATTTAAATGTTGAAAACTTTGATTCAGATTGAAGATCATACATTACATGAAAAAAATGATATCCAAGATAAGCCATTTATATACTTAGCAAGTGAAATGTGTTTCACTTCTTCTCACCTTATGACACTCACAGATAGTGTTCAATAGTAAATTCCAAGAAAAGCACATGGGAACGTCACTATTAAAACGAAACACAGAGCGGGAATGCATGTAATAGGAAATATGATATTAAAGAATTGAGACAGGGAGGAGAACATATGATTGCTTCTAAAAAGAAATGAGCTTTAGATACAGGTGAGTCTCTAGGTGACACTAAAAGATGTAGACAGAGAGAAAGAAATCACATAGTGGAAAAGCCACCAGATGTTTTCACATAGAAAATAAAAATACTAAACTTCAAGAAGGACTGGAGTATTGTTAAACATTATATGATAACATAAATGGGGAAATTTAGTGAGAATAGGTTTTGAAAACTAGGAAGATATCATTACAGTGGAATAACAAAGATGCTTGCCTGAAAAAGAAAGTTAGATTAACAAGTTGAATGAACAGCTGAGAGGTTACATGTAGTTACTATATGTAGTTTTTAGATTCAGAAAATGTCATGGTGTGATATTTTAATGTGATTTGCTGTATTATGTGTTTTCTTGTTTTGTGTAGCATTAGTAAAAATATTTTTTTAAATGTTAACAAAGTTAACAAAGCCTCTGACTAAACAGCTCCATTTTTACATAGTCTTTTTAGACTTGTTTGGCATCCTTTTCCCTCCCCATTCTCTTTCTAGCCAAAGATGCTTTTTTAGCAGCATCACCATTGGGAGGTCAGTGAAGAGGATTAGGGAAACACAGACACCTGAGTGGTTACAGCAGTTTGACAGGAGTAACAAATTCTCAATAAAGCTTCAGCTGAGAAAGAATAGAATTCTACAAGCTATACCTGGCGTAACATATGCCATTATCTATCTATATATAAAACGCTTCGGTATGTTTCTGTTCTCCCCCGGCATAACATACACTGTTATCTATATATATAAAATGCTTTAGTATGTTTCCGTTCCCACCCTTCTGATTAACCGCTTAGGAAACATGTCAAGAGTACGATCATTTGACACATTGATACATAACCTTTCAAATCAACTAGAATGGCATATGTTACGTCGGATACAGCTAGTTTCATATCGAGAGCCCCATCATCGCTGTGCAACCACACGTACACACACAGAGAGACAACGTTACATACACACATCATGTGTGGCAGGACATGAGAGCCCCGCTGCCACCACCATGCAACCATGCATGCACACCAAGACTCGAAACCCCACTGCCATGCAACTGCATACGCACATACGCTACCCACACCAGGATGCGAG
This sequence comes from Gambelia wislizenii, assembly GCA_030847615.1. Taxonomy (NCBI): domain Eukaryota; kingdom Metazoa; phylum Chordata; class Lepidosauria; order Squamata; family Crotaphytidae; genus Gambelia; species Gambelia wislizenii. Next base: position 27,955,304 of record JAUMIR010000002.1, read on the forward strand.
AGCCCCTCTGCCACCACCATGCAACTGTACGTACACACATACACCATGCTAACATACACCACCCTACATACATACTCCACATGCTCTTGATGATCTGGTGTTTCAGAAAAAGTCGATCTTCTCTGGGCTTCCTTTTGGATCTCTGCTGGCTGAAGGATGGTATGGGTAAATCCTTTCCTCTTCCTCCTCCATATGTGAGTTGGCAGGGCTCACAGCTGGGACTGGAGCCAATCCACTAGGACCAGGCTCTTCCTCTGCTTCAGACTCCAGGTTGGCAGATTTCCCCACTGGCACAAGTGTAGATAAACTTGTGCCAGGATCCATAGGGCCATCCTATGTCATGTCCTCCTCCTGATTCCTTATCCACATTAGACTAAAGGGGCATGAAAAATTGGGAAGCTGCCTAATCAGCCAATCAACACACTTGGAACAGCAGCATACCCAGGGGAACTATATATATAGATTCTGGCTGGTCCTAGTACAGTTGCCCCTCCACATTTGCGGCTTTCACTTCCATGGTTCCACCTATTCACAGTTTGCTCAGTAAGCGCCCTGTTTAAATCAGCTCTCCCTTGCACACAAGGGAGGGGAGCTGATTTAAACAGCCCTCCCCAAGAAAAGCACATGCTTGAGCCCTGATGCTGCTTTGGGAGGGTGGGGCCCCTTGTCGCCTGCCCGTCGCCTGCCCGCCACCCCTGCTCCTCCCAAAGCAGCGATGGGAGGGCTGGGGGGGGTAGCGGAAAAGCCTCCCTGCCGCACGCCTGCAACCCACCCACCCTTCCCAAAGCAGCGATGGGGCTTCTTGAGCTGAAAAGTCTCCCCACTGCCCACTCCCCTGCCCTTCCCAAAGGGGCGATGGAGCTTCTTGAGCCCCATCAGAGCTTTGGGAGGGCAGGGTTGGTGGTGAATGGGAAAGCGGCTACAAGGCTTCAAAAGCTCTGTCTCCACGTTGGAAGGGTGGGGGGGTTGTGGGCGGGCAGTGGGGAAGTGAAAGATTAGCACACCTCACCAACTACCCACAGATATTTTTTTGAACTAGATATATAAGTTAAGACTACCAAAATGGAAATCATAAGAAAAATGTAAGTGTCAGGATGATCTGGACATTAATGATCTGTAATTAGTTCGGTATGCAAGTGTCAGATGTTTGGCCTCCCTTTGAAATGGGAGAGAAGCTAAGGCAGGCAGAGATCCATCTTGCCTCAGCCCAGAAGCAGAATGACCCCCTTCATCCCAACCACCATTGCCCTGGTTGTAGAAGGAGAGACGGAAAGCCAGGCAGAGCTGTATCTTGCCTCAACCCAAAAGCAGAATGGCCCTCCCTCCATCCCAACAGCCATTTCCCTGGCCAAGAAGGGAGAGAAGCTAAGGCAGGCACAACTCCATCTTGCCTCAGCCCAGAAGCAGAACGGCTTTCCCTCCATCACAACCAGCATTGCCCTGGCCAAGGAGGGAGAGAAGAGAATGATAGACTTGATCCCTTCCCCTACTGCCATCCCCTTTCCTTTTGTATCATGTGATTATAAGCTTGAGGGCAGGGCACTCTTTTGTTGTTGTTGTTTGTTTTAAAGTGCCATATACATTGATGGTGCTATAGAAATAAAAGATTATAACAATAATAAATGGGATAGCCAAAAAAGGGGGAAGCTGGGAGGACAAATGTTTGAGAGTTCTGGAAGGTCTGCAAGCCATAAAAGGTCTGGAAAGGTCTGGAAACCATGCCTTATGAGGAGAGACTTAGGGAGCTGGGTATGTTTAGCCTGGAAAAAAGATGGTTAAGAGGCAATATGATAACCCTGTTTAAGTATTTGAAGGGGTGTCATGTTGAGGATGGAGCAGGCTTGTTTTCTGCTGCTCCAGAGACTGGAACACGGAGCAATGGACGCAAGCTGCAGGAACAGAGATTCCACCTCAACATGAGGAGGAACTTTTTGACAGTAAGAGCTGTTCGGCAGTGGAACACACTCCCTCGGAGCGTCGTGGGGTCTCCTTCCTTGGGGGTCTTTAAACAGAGGGTGGATGGGCATCTGTTGGGGATGCTTTGATTGTGATTTCCTGCATGGCAGGGGGTTGGACTGGATGGCCCTCGTGGTCTCTTCTAGCTCTACAATTCTATGATTCTATGAGATAACCCTACAGATGCAAACACTGTAAACAAAGAGGTGGATGTTTTGTACTGAATGAGATGGAGGGGGTAGATGTTGGAATAGCCAATTAATGAGTTTCCCACCAGAATTGGCTGATTGTAAATACCTTATATTACCCTGCTTTTCCTTTGTGCTTCATTTGAAGCAACAATATTGTACTGCTCACTCTTTAGGTTTGTTAGTAAAGCCTACTGTTTAACCCTGAAGTTGTTTGTCTACTGAGTCTCAAGAAGTGGGGTACATGACAATTTGCTTTGAATCTTTCTAAGTCAAGACTTTTTCTTTTTTTATTATTATCTTTTTTTAAAAATTCCATACACATAAAATCACATACAATCATACAATCGACTTCCTTCCCAACTATACTTTGAACTTGATTTTTTTACATTCTTTTTTACTTTCTTACATACAGTTTAAATTGTTATTACAGTAAAATTATTGATACAGTAGCTTATTTTCCAATCTTCTTTCCTAAAATACATTTGTTACTATATCTCCCTCCAAAAGGTAACTCACAAAAAATCTGATATTCTTTCCTTGTTTTTAATTTTATCAACAGTACGGATTAATCTGTAAACCATGTTGTTGCATGAATGCTCCAATCCGATTTCCAAAATTCAATTAAGTTTTCCCAATCTTTTCTAAATTTATCTAAGGATTGAGATCAAATCCAACACATAAATTGTTCTAATCTCACCACCTCCTGTAACTAACATCCATTCATCTATGTTTGGGATTGTTTTTTGCTTCCAGTATCTTGCATATACTATTCTAGATATTGTTATCATATAGCACATCACATGTCTAAATTCGTTAGGGAAAACCCTGTCAAAAATATTCAATAGGTATAATTCCAGTTTCAATTTGTAATCAATTTTCAATATTTTCCTAATTGTATCATGAATATTGATCCAGAACTGTCTTGTTACTTTACAGATCCACCACATATGGTAGAATGTACCATTCGCCTCACGACACTTCCAACACTCACTTGTCATGTCTTTATACATGACTATGGAGATGAGAGAAATGAGGAAGGATATTAAGAAGGAATTGGATGAATTTGGAAAGAAATTAAATAAAATAACAACAGATGTAGAACAAGTAAATGAGAAAGTAGAAGAACTCCAAACAAAAACAAAAAAGTTGGAAAAGTCCACTGATAGTTTGAGAATAGAACAAAGACAAGACCAAGATAAGAATCTAGAAGTGCAGTTAAAATTGAGAGAGAAGTGTTTGAAGCTGAGGGGTTTGGTAGAAATGGAGAAAGAGGATTTGTATGAAAGAATAGTGCCAGAAATTGCAGAATTTGTGGAAGTCCCGTTGGAGAAGTTTGAATTGGAGGTGGACAAAATATTCAGAATCAATTCAAAATTAGCAACACAAAGGAAGTTACCTCGAGATATTGTAATCTATTTTACAAGAGGGAGGATAAGAGATTTGATTCTATAGAAAATAGATCTAAATTAATAATTGATGATTGTGAAATAGCAGTGTATAAAGATATTCCGGCTCAAATTTTAAAGAGGGGGAAAGATTTATCAGTTTATTACATCTAGGTTACAAAGAAAGAACATGCAATATAAATGGGAAAACATAGAAGGAATATCTTTTACTTATGATCAAAAAAGATATAGAATCAATATGATTAAGAAAGCGAAAGATTTTTTGACTAAGTTTAGTAGAGAATTTAATGGCACCCAGGAAGGGAAAGGAAGAGGAATGAATAACAATAAAACTACAAAGATAGATTCCTGAGATGTGACAGATTGAGAATATGAGGGGAGATAAAGATGAGAGAACACTAACATTGGAGGGGAGTGGAAGGATGGAAGAGGAGGAAAGTATTGAGATAGAGGAAGAGGTGATGGAAGAGGAGGAGGGAGAAAGTGTAATAGAAGGGACAGAAGGAGAGGAGGAATAGGAGGAAAAGGAAGAAATTAGTATAAACCTAAAGGGTTAGAATAATATATATGTCTGTATATATCTGTATACTGATAAATAAATATATTTGGATAAATAATAACATTACTTCTAAGGTACGAATATTTAATAAATTAAATAAAATAAATTGATTATGAAACTTATCTCATGGAATGTGAGAGGAATGAATTCTCCCCACAAAAGGAAGCAAGTATTTCACCTTCTAGAAAAAATGAAAGCTGACGTTACTTGTATTCAAGAGACCCATATAAAGGAGGAAGATAAAAAATTAATAAGAAATAGGAAATTAGGTCAAGAATTCACGAACCTGGGAAATAAAAAGAAAAAAGGTATAGAAATATATGCTAATAGGAAAATAGAAGTGAAGGGAGTATTAAAGGATCCAAACGGAAGATTTCTTGGAGTAGAATTAAAAAATGTTAGGGAAACCAATTTTGATCCTAGGGGTGTATGCCCCATCCGAAAACAGAGATAGATTTTATAGAGACTTATTGAAGGTAGTACTAAATACAGACTGTGATAATCTTATATGCTTGGGAGATCGGAACGGGGTGCTGGACCCATTGATGGATAGAACTCAAGGGGAGAAACCTAAAAGGAGAATGAAACAAGGAAAATTGCCAAAATCCTTTATAACCTTCATGGACAATCTTGCATTAATTGAGGTATGGAGACATCTATACGGTAAGGTGCAGGATTTCACATACTATTCATTCAGTCATGAATCTCTGTCCCATATAGATATGTTTCTACTGTCTAAAAACATGGCTAAGAATCTTAAGGACATGTAAATATTGCCGAGAACACTGTCGGATCATAACATGATAAAACTGTGTATAAAGAATACAAGTAGAGAATATAGTTGGAGGCTTGATGAATCACTAATATTGGAAAAGAAGGTACAGGAAAGAGTAAGGCTGGCACTGAAGAATTGCTTTAGGGAAAATAGAGGTGAAAAATTAGCACTACCCATCATTTGGGATGCAAGCAAAGCTGTTTTAAGGGGAGTACTAATGCAAATTAATTGGGAAAAGAAAAAAAGGAGAGGAGGGAAGATGCAGATACTGCAAGAAGCATTAATAAGCAAGGAAAAGCAACTTAAAAATGATATATCAAATCCAACTCTGTTGAAAGAATTAAAGATAATTCAAGATCAATTGAGGGTAGAGATTGCTGAGGAAATAGAAAAAAAGATGAGATTTGTAAGGCAGAAGTACTTTGAAAACAGAAATAAGATAGGAAAATGGCTGGTGTACAAGTTGTAAAAGGATCAGAAGAAAAAGCTAATCTTAAAAATAAAAGAAAATTGGAAGTTATTAACTGACCAAGGGAAGATTAGGTCTAGTTTTCAAAGATATTACACCGAGTTATTTCAGGAAGCCCCTGAAAGTGAACTTAAAAATGATAAAATAAGGGAGTATTTGAATGAACAAGGTATCTCTAAAATAAGCGATACTCAAAGAGAAGAGTTGAATAAGCCAATAACTATACATGAGGTGGAAGGAGCCATTAAATCATTAAAGAACAGGAAAACGCCGGGGCCGGATGGATTCCCAGCAACCTACTATAAGACCTTTGAAGAAGAGTTGAAGACCCCTTTATTAGAGACATTTAACTATGTAATTAGAGGTGGGAATGTACCAGCATCCTGGAGAAATGCTAACATATCATTAAGATTGAAAGAAAATAAAAGAACCAGATCAAATAAACAGCTACAGACCCATTTCATTGTTAAACACCGATTACAAAATTTTTGCAACCATTATGGCTAACAGACTGAAGAATGGTTCAAATCATAGTTAATGATCAGAAGACAAAAGTAATAAAAATGGAGAAAGGGATGAGGCAAGGGTGTCCTCTGTCCCCGTTACTTTTTATAATGGTCTTGGAAGTTTTGTGTAGGAAGATAAGATCTGAGGAAGGAGTCAAAGAAGTTCGAATTAAAAAACAAACATATAAATTAGCCGCATTCACAGATGACTTGGTAATATTCTTAGAAGACCCTTCAGAGTCAATTACGACTCTGCATATGATATTGGAGAATTATGGTAAAATTACTGGGATTAAGATCAATAAGGACAAAACGAGTGTACTGACAAAGAATATTGATAAAAAAGAAGAAGCTGAAAGATATCGAATTTCAAATTGGAGAAAAAAATTAGATACCTAGGAATAATGATCACTAAAAGTAATATGGACTTGATTGACAATAATTATAAGAATATTTGGAATGAAATTAAACAAAGTCTTGAGAAATGGAAACAATTAAACTTATCCTTGTTAGGCTGTATTTTGGCTGTAAAGATGATGTTATTACCGAAAATGCTCTATCTATTCCAAAATTTACCGGTAATACGCAACGATAAACTCTTTAAGGAATGGGATAGAGACTTGTCTAGATTTATTTGGCAGAACAAAAAGCCTAGAGTAAAATGGAAAATTCTACAAGAGGATAAATTCAGAGGAGGCTTAGCTCGAATTTAAAATTATACCATCAATCGTCTGCGTTGGTTTGGATGTATAACTGGTTCATTCTCAGGGATGATGGGATTATTACATTGGAAAGTTCAGATATTAGATATGGGATTCATGCCTATCTATGGTATGATAAAGTAAAGATTGATAAGAATTTCAATAAGCACTTCATTTGAAATGCTTTGATCAAAATATGGACGACACTGAAGGCTAAGATGTATTTTAAGTTACCATTATGGGTCTCCCCACAAGAAGCATTTAGAAGAACAGAGATGCCTCATCTAAAAAGTTGGTTGACATATAATGACCTAATAATATTCCAGAAGGGATCTCCTAGGTTCAAAACAAGAGTGGAATTGGAGGGGGAATGAAAAATTGGCAATTGGTTTTAATATAGACAATTGTTAGAGAGATTCTGTATGGATAAAAAACTATGGGGGATAGAAAATCTAAAAACAGAGCTTGACTTTTTGATAATGGACGACAGTGACTTTAAAATATCAGAGGTATACAAAATGTTGCTAAAGCTAGATCTAGAATCAGAACCCATTAAAGAGTTTATGGTAGAATGGTCACGGAATATTGGATGCAGTATCCTAATTGAAGAGTGGGAGGCTTTATGGGAAAAAATATGAAATTTACACTTTGTAGTGATTTGAGAGAGAACTGCTACAAGATGCAATTCCGATGGTACATCACACCACACAAGTTGGCTAAGTCAAGACTTTTCTTGGAGCACCATGTTCTAGGGCAGTGATGGCAAACCTATGACACGCATGTCAGCACTGACACGCGTAGCCATTTCTGATGACATGCGGCTGCTGAGGTGGCCGCATGCCGAGAAGGATGTTTCATCCTTAGCTCCTGCATGGCCAAGTGAAACATTTGCTGCTCCTGAGGATGAAACTTTTGCAACTAGAGTCTTGGAGTTAGAGTCTAACTCTAAGGACATTTTCAGACACAAAAAAAGTCATCCTGAGGGATCAGGAGAGGTACACGGCTGTTCCGCAGCAGGGGGCCAGTTTCTGATGATGCCGTCCCTCTCGCGTTACCCTCCGTGTTCCTTCCGTGTTGCATGGAAGGAAAAGGTGCCGCATTTTATTCATGAAGAACTTCCGTGAACAAAAAGTGGTGCCTTTTCCTTCCATCCGACACAGAAGGAACACGGAGGGTAACGTGAGAGGGACGGCGTCGTCAGAAACTGGCCCCCTGCTGCGAAACAGGCACATACCTCTCCTGAGCCCTCGGGATGACTTTTTTGTGTCTGAAAATGTCCTAAGACTCTAGTCGCAAATGTTTCATCGTCCCCTATTAGACACTCTGTGCCAGAGGTCTGTAGGCCAAAACAACAGAAGTCCGGCACAGAGTGTCTAGTTCTGGGACTTCCGGATAAGCTGGGAAGCCGGGAACAAAGAAGTCACTAAGCTGGTAAGTTAATTAGTTTTTAGTTTATTAAATACAATTATATATAACAATTATACATTTATGTTATTTAAACTATAAATATCAGGAAATAAATGTTTTTTCCTCAAAGTGACACACCACCCGAGTTATGCTCAGTTTTTGGGTGAAGTTTGACACACCAAGCTCAAAAGGTTGCCCATCACTGTTCTAGGGTAAAGCCTCTGATGAAATTAAGGAGATCTCTGGCAATACCTCCCAGGAGAATCGTCCAAAGAGGAAAAAGAAAGGAGTGTTGACCAGACTGGGAGCAGCCATGGGAACGTCATTGAGCACTTCAAAGAAGGAGACCGAGCTACCAGTGGCAGTGGTGCCCTGAACCAGATGAAAGTGGGAGGTGAATGAGTCGCCATTCCCAGTGGTGAGATGCCACGTCCAGTGGAGCATATAGTGCTTTCCATCCCTGTGGAGCTGTGGCTGAGGACTGGGAAGCTCCATTGCCAGGTACAGTATTTGCAGTGACATCAAGGAGCTCAAGGGCTGCATCTAAGAGATCCTGAACCAGCTCTCCCAAAACAGGGGAAGCAAACAGGGGTGTGCTGTGGGTGGTAGTGGCACCAATAGAGTGGCTAAGGAAGGGGAGTAGTGGAGTGCAACCACTAGCTATAGTGAGGAGAGCAAGCATGAGGATGCCCAAGAGCCCCAGCCTCTACCCATCCCAGTGGAGATCCTCACATACACTGATCAAGGCCTGAAGGCTGCTTTTGATGGAGATGCCAAGAAGTTGCCATTCTTCCTAATCCAGGTGAAGGGGTTCGTGTGAGAATGGGAACACACCTTTCGGTTGGAGGCTGCTAAAGCACACTACATGTCAGCCCAATTCAAGGAAGGGGTAGCAGAGTGGCTGATGGATCTCTACAACATGATGGCCCTGGAACTGGAAAACTTCAACGCCTTCATGATGGGGCTAAGAGCCCACTCTGAGAACCCATTCAGGCACGAACAGGCCTGCACCAGCTTACAAAGGCTGTGCCAGAGGAACAAGATGGTGGCCGAGTACACAACTTAGTTTCAACTCCTGGCAGATCCAATCCCTGATTGGTCAGAGACCATCCAGATCCAATACCTTCAAGATAGGCTGGATCCTGGCATCCTGGAGTGATCGTTGCACTGAGGGAATCCAGATACCCTCCTTGACTGCTTGAGATTGGCTGGGGAGGTAGAAGTTGCACACTAGAGCATTAAGTTTGCTACACAGATGCAGAACCGGGTGAGCAAGCTCAAATGAAGTGCCAGAAGCAGCAAGAAGAGTACATAGCCAGCCAACACACCGGCAGAGTCAGAGCAGGACAAGCAGATGCACCTGGGGCTATGCATGCACCGCAGAAAAGGTGGTCATCATATTGCCAACTGTCCAGAGCAAGTAACATCAGTGGCAGCAAGCCTGGGGGATGCCCAGTCACCAAAAGGCAAGTCACCCAAAGGGAAGCCACTGGCCCTGCCAAAAGGGAAGGTTGCCTCATTGACTGGCTATGGTTTTACAACTCCACCATCAGTTGGGCTAAAGGGACAGTAGCTTTCCACATCCCAAAGTGCAGAGAGCACATTTGAGATTGGTGCTGGAAGAAAGGCCTACGGGAAAAGGGAATGAGAACCCAGAGGTTGTAGCACTAGCTACTGGGACAAAGGAGAGAAAAAGGAGTGGGCAACCCAGAGGTGGACTGGCAGGAAGAAAAGCAGGAAGGGGTTCAGGTCCCCACAGAGTGTCAAGACCTGCAAGAATTTCTGCAGAGGTGGAGTGTGACGTTTTCCCTCCAGGTAGGCCAACAGACTGTGTTGTAGAAACTGGCCCGGGATCCAAATTGCCTAAACCCAAACTATATGCTATGACTCCAAAAGAGATGAAGGAACTGAGAGAGTCTGCACACAAAAATTTGGAATATGGCTTCATTGAACCCACTATGTCCCCGATGGGGGTTCTGGTGTTTTTCAAATAAAAGAAGGATGGGGGTCTGAGATTGGTAATGGATTATAGAGGGTTAATGCTATAAGCATGATCAACAAGAACCCCATTCTTCTGATCTGAGACTTGCTGGGGCAGTTGGCTACCAGCAAGATTTTTACTAAGCTGAACTTTTAGGATGCATACTTTTGTGTGAGTATCTGAAAGGGAGATGAGTTTGAACCCCTGTCCCTGTTCAGCGTTCTCCACTTGGTCTCAGAAAGTTTGGTGCATGAAGATGCAGATGTTTCTGTGCTGGGAGGGCTGCTGGGATCCTGTGGTGAATCCTCCTGCACAGCCTACAGCTGCTGAGAGAAGGGCAGAGGAGAGAGCATGTGCAGCTATTATCCTGGGGCTGGAGGACACACAGCTAGCTTATGTCAGAGATCTGCAAGCAGCCAAGTAATGTCGGGATGCTTTGAGAACAATTTATGTTTGTTAGATGAGTGGATCTAAGATTCTACTCATGAGAAAGCTGTACAAAGCCCAGCTATGACCAGGTGATGATTTATCTCTGCATTTGCAGCATCTGCAGTCTCTGTTTCTTTGCAAGAGGTGGGGCTTTATTATATTGAAGCAAAGAAAATTTATATTATTCTTAACTCTTTGGACTTGAGATGGGATTTTGTAATTAGCAGTGTGGGGGTGATTCCTGAGAAAGAATTACCAGTGCTTTACATCTCTGGGAGGCATTTGGAGGAACAATAGAGACACCAGGCACGTACAGCCAAGGAGAAACAGCACCGCTCCAAAAATAAAGAGAACACTCCAATTCTTTCAAGAATAAGGCTACAGAGAAAGCGTTTGAAGCCAGAAAATGCTGGACCTGTGGGTTTACAAATCATCTCTTGGGAGTGTCCAAAGAAGCAGCAAGATAGCAGCCGTAAATGAAAGAAGAAAAACAAAAGCAGTCAGTGTACTCAAGCAGTTTCAGCAGTTGTGAGAAAAGGAAATTCCACAGACATAATTTTTTGGGTGCTGGATTCTGGATGCTCTGTATATCTGGCTAACAGCGACTCTGTGTTTGTGAATACATCAGATGCTAAAATTTGTAATTTAACGGGACTTCCGGTGGAGAGTGGGAGGCGACAGACGCAGAGCAGAGTAGCTCCGTGTGGTCTGTTCAACTTTGGATAAGGGTAGCTTCAAAAAAGAAATCTTTTTTGGGGTATATCTTATCCCTGTGATGGGAAATAAGATAAAGGATCCTGAAGTGTCTCCTAGTAAATTTTCGGAAAGAGGTGAAATGGAGGTTTCGCCGATTTCCGGGAAGGTTTGGAGCTAAGGGGGCGCCCTGCTAAAGAAGAGTTGCGAGAGACCAAAGCTTCCCACCTCAGCCAAATCAAGCGGAAAATTCTCTTGGGAGCACAAGAAGTTATAATTATCATATTGAACAACTTTGGCTGTAAATAGGGATGAAAACTGTATTACTTCGAAGCTTTGGAGACTCTGTCGAAGGAATCAGAAAAACTGTATGTAGAAGCAAAAGAAAAATCCTCTGGGGAATAGAAATGCGAATTGAAGGAACTGGAGGAATATAAAGGAACTACAGGAATATATGGAACTCCAGTGACCATAACTGCAGTTGGTACTTGTATTTTGAGTTGTATGGTTTTGATATTGCTTCATCTCCTCCCCAGAGTGGTTGGTGCTGCAGGGTGCTACTCGCGGGCAAGCAGAGTGTAAATGTGCAGCTTGTAAAAGTGGAGGCACAGTGGAGGCTTAATTGGTGGATAAAGTCTATAACTAAATATTTTTGACTAGTTGAGAGAGTATCTTTTTGAATTTGTGCATAGCTAACACGATTAAATTGAAGGGACATTGATTAAGGACAGTCGATCTGCTGGCCCCCCTGAATAGGCTTACTTAAGGCCAGAACTTGGCTGCAGCTGGATGTAGGGCATGGGAAGCAAGAAGGGTGGTGTACATGAAATGAAATCTGGCAAAACACCTGGGTTAGTTAGCGTGAGAGCTATAGGACTAAGTCTCAACGGTTTGGAAGGAAAGCTGAGATAGTTGAGAAGGAACAACAAGAATTAACAAATATTATTAGTGTATATAAGGAGGAAGACAAAGAGATCTGAGAAGGGAATAGAAGAGAATAGAAGCGAAAGGACGGAGCAAAGAAATAGGAAAAAGATTAAAAAGTGCTGCGGTGGAAAAGTTGAATAGAACATAACATCTGGTAATAAAAGTGGACTGGGGAAGACCTAAGGGGTGGAGGTGGTAAATTCAGAAATATTAAACTAAGCTGAGAGAACTATTCTTAACTATTTACTATTGTTAAGAGTCAAATAGAAAGAACAGTGACTGAAGGATAGAGATCAGAGAGTACTTTTGTTAAAGAACATTATAGTGGATAATTGCTTTCATTTCTTTTTCTGTTTTAGATGTTAATCATCAGAAGTATATATATAAATGCCAGAGTATTTGATGTTATGTGAAGTGAGAGGATGAAGGTGAGAGGGTATTAAGAATATTCAGAGTTGAGTATTAAGTACTGAGATATTGATTTTATATATATATATATATATATATATATATATAAATACATATGTAGTATGAGCACATATATGCATGTGTAGGTTTAGAGAGAGAGAGAGAGAGAGAGAGAGAAAATATATACAGCTGTATGCATGCCATCCAAAGCTAAGGTCATGTCCCTCAAGGGCTAGTATTTTTTTACTAACTAGACGTATCCATGCCACTAGCCAGGTGAGAGAACAAGCTTGATAGTACTTATATAGGTTCGGCAAAGCGCATCCTCCTCTCTCTTTTCTGTTAACAATTTGCACTTTATTCTCGCTTTTTTGCCAAATATAAGTAAACATTCTTTATTCCAAACATTGAAGCATTTATTATTTATTATTTATTATAATTGGTAAATTTTGAAAGAGGAACATAAATATAACTTAATTTATAATAAGAAGAAAAAAACCAAAATTTTTGATCATCATTATGTAACCCCACTTCCAAGGCACCCCACTTCTGGAATGTTAGCATTGCCCTGCACCCCATTTTTACAGGCCTGAGAAGCTGGCCAAGCTTGGTTCATTACTGTGGCCTTTTACAGGGGTAAAAGACAGGATGGTCTCACAAAAGGTCATTTTTGGTTTTTCCCTGGAAAGGAAAGCCTGGGGCTGTGAAGGGCCAAAAGAAGACACATTCCACATCAATGGGAAGGTAATGGATGGAAAAACCCTTTTGTATTTGCTGATTGTGAAATTTCCTCTCCTCAGCTCCCAACCTTAAAGAAGTTGCTCAAAGCTATTAAAATTCAATCACTGGACATTAAGAAACACATTTAGCATTTTCTACACCTTTTGTTAAGGCCAGGAAACTCATTGTGCAATCCATGAAGGCTCATGGAATTCATTGTTTCAACCCATGAAGCAACCAATCCCCTCAGGTGTATTTGGAGGTATAAAAGACCCCCCAAAATATGCCTCATTGCGCACAGTTGTAGCAGGGGGAAAACTCTGTTACTCTGTGTTAGCAAAATCCAGCTTCTCCATCCACTCTGCCAGACGGACTACAGGACAGGTGATATTATGTACCCCAGCAAAACCCTCTTGCAACCCTCTATCCCAAATTTTCCTACTGTTTCTTTCTATAGCCTTGAGTGAATGCTTCTTCTGGGTGAATGTGTGTGTGTTTGGTGTTATTTCTGAACTCCTTAATAAAAAAAAAACCATACTTAACTTTAAATGTGTACGTATTCCATCCAGACTAGTACTGGTATAATTGGTTTAAAAGATTCCCTGGTTACCCCCTCTTGCATAGCTAAAGTCAAGTTGCTGCTAATTTCCCCAACATATTAGAAACTCAATATTTTTTGGGAATTTTCCAAGGAGCATTTTGGGTAACAATTATGTTAGAAAAGCACTGCTTAAGGTCTGGCTTGATTTGAAAACAAAATTTTATCATAAAATACCATTGTGGGTTTTGACACAAGAATCCTTTTTTGGGATGTAGAAAATGTCAAAAATAACCAACCAAGATTGGTTAAGATATAAGGAAATCCTCAGAGATGAAATGCAAGACCAGGCAAAAATAAAAATGAGAGATGAGTTGCAAGAAGAAGGTTATAATGTAACCTGGTTTTTGTACAGACAAATTTGTGAAAGATATAGAATGGATTTAAAATTAGAAAATTTCCAATTAGAGCCAAATGAATTAGACAAAATAATATATGAAAATGGAGAGCATCACATTGCAAAGTATTATATAACTTTGCTAGATAGAGAAATGGAAGATGAATTAATTAAAGAAACCATGATAAGATGGGCGAAAGAAATTGGACATGTTATAGAACTTGATTGGTAGGATATTACGCACAAATTCACGCTATCTCAAAAAATGAAAGAGAACTATTTGAAAATGTTCCATCAATGGTATCTAACGCCTGTTAAATTAGATAAGTTGTACAAGACTGGGAAGAAAGAGTGTTGGAAGTGTGGGAGATCAGAAGGGACATTTCATCATAAATGGTGGAAATGTCAAATGGCAAGAATATATTGGAAAAGGATACATGATAAGATAAAAGAAATCTTCAGAATAAATTATGGTCTGGAACCTGAAATTTATTTACTAAATATGGTTGATAGAATTGCAGAGGGAGCAGCTAAAGGAGCAAAACAGATTTTACTATATATGGTAACCATCGCGAGAATTCAGTATGCAAAATATTGGAAAGAAAAAAGAATTCCATCTGTAGATGAATGGCTCAGAAACCTCTATGATGCTCTAGGCTTGGATAGGCTGATGGCTAGATTAAAGCATAAGTCACTGAGTAAAATAGAAAAGGAGTGGTAGCGTATTAAAAAAAATTTGGAAAGAAAAATGGAATATGGATGTGTAATAAGGAGAAAATAGGCCTTCTACTAGATAAACATGGTAGTTTTTGCTTTGCTTAGAAGTTTGTTTAGACTCATACTGGTGTAGACTGGGCCCATAACCTGAAACAGTAGTGCACTGGATCCTCTGAGTATATCAAGAGGACCAAGTAGCCAATGTTGTAGCAGTTTCATTCATCAGGTGAAGAAATGAGCACACAGATATAGATGTGTGTCTAAACTATTTCTTTACTAAAACATATTATAGCGATATTTAAAGTGAGTATGAGACTCCTCCCATACAGACTGTAAATCACAGCACAACGTATAGTGCAGTCCTGTCACTGCAAAGTCCAGACAGAACTATATATTCACAGAATTCAATAATAGAGAGATAGTGGTCCTCACACATATTCTCTCACAGAGATAAAGTTTCTAGTCCTCTCACTCCCCATGTGAGCTTCCTAGGCGTAATCAAGATATTCTAGCCAGCTGCATTTATCCTTCCCGCTACTGGCACCTGCAGGCTCTAACATGTCATAATTGCTCTTTACAGTACAGTCATCCCTTCACATTCGCGGGGGTTCCGTTCCGCGGACCCCCGCAAATGTGAAAAATCCGCGAATAATGACTCCCCTCCCCCTTCCCTCCCCAGGCCTTCGCGGGGCCTTGCTAGGCCCCACGGAGGTCTCCCCGGCCCTTCCTCCCTCCCTCCCCAGGCCTTCGCGGGGCCTTGCTAGGCCCCACGGAGGTCTCCCCGGCCCTTCCCCCTCCCTCCCCAGGCCTTTGCAGGGCCTTGCTAGGCCCCACGGAGGTCTCCCCGGCCCTTCCTCCCTCCCTCCCCAGGCCTTCGCGGGGCCTTGCTAGGCTCTACAGAGGTCTCCCCGACTCTTCCTCCCTCCCTCCCTCCCCAGGCCATCGCGGGGCCTCCGGAGGGCCTCCGGGGGTCCCGCGAAGGCCTCCCCACCCCTCCCCAGGCCTTCACGGGGCCTCCGGAGGGCCTCCGGGGGTCCCGCGAAGGCCTCCCCACCCCCCCCAGGCCTTCATGGGGCCTCCGGAGCGCCTCCGGGAGCCCCGTGGAGGCCTCCCCGCTCCCTCCAGGTCTTTCACGGGGCCTCTGGAGGCCCCGTGTCGCGGTTTGGGGGGGGCCCGGGGGGGCCCTCCCAAAACCGCGAATAACCAAACCCGCGAATGTCAAGTTCGCGAATGTGGAGGGGCAACTGTATATATTTTTGGGTTTACTATCCCAGTACCCTGACAGTCTTATCTGTATGGGAAAATGTGGTGAGAACCATTAGCTGTATAACTCACGACTGTACTGTATCTGTACTGTATAATTAGATCACCCAGTCACTGTCTCTGCTCTTGACTTGGATTTATCTCTGACTGTGTATACTCAGTCTGGGCTGTAAAGTACAGGACTGCACTGTAAATTGTGCTGTGCTATGTAGCCTGTATGCTAGGAGTCTCAGACTCATTGTAATTATTTCTCCAACATGCTTTAGTAAAGAGAAGTAGTTTAGACATACATCTGTGTTTGTGTGCTCATTTCTTCACCTGATGATTGCAACTCTGCTACAACAACTTTTGCTGCCTGGTCCTCTTGATATGCTCAGAGGTACCAGTGCACTGCTGTGACAGCTGCATCCACCACAAACAGGTTCTGCACCAGAAGAAGCAGCAATGATCACAAGAAAGGGAAGAATTAGAAAAAGAATGGAAGAGGACAAAGCCTGGGTGAGTCATCCCCACTCTGGGGGTTATCAGAAAAAACTGGGCACACAGTAGATAGATGCATAGTAGATGAAACACTCATCTGCTGGTGTTCTTCCTCTAGCTTCTCCTCTACCTGAGTCAGGAGGAAACCTTCTGCCAGGGCCACTGCCTGGGAAATGGACTTTGCTCCACCTCTCTGACCCAGCACTCCATCTTTGGGGAAGGACAGTCACAAATGGCTCCAAGATCACCTGGGCCACCATCAGGGTCTTTGTGAGCCTTTTTGGCTTTAGCCACTGATAGCAAAGTCTGTGGAATTGCCTTTAAACTTTTCTGGGCCCTTCAGCTTTCTCACAGCAGAAATATCTGAAATGCTAGGCACTGTAGATCTGAACTGAGCATATCCTCCCCTGGGCTCCCTTCTGTGATCCTTTCCCAGAATGCTCCTCTGCTCTTAGCCTGAAGGGTCAGAAGGGCTTTCCCTAACTTCTTGGGTGCCATGTAAAGATCACCATAAGCTGGAAATGAGTTGAAAGCACACAACCCACAATGGAGGAGGCAGATAGTCGCATGAACTTTCTTAAGCCCCTTGGAAAAAAGACAGATGACCCTAAGTGGCACCAAAGAACACTTCTGCATGGAATGATGGGGAGGAGGTCTCATTTGTTTTTCTGAAACCCTTTGCTAACGGAGTCTCCCTGCCTCTATGACCCCTTCCATGGGCTCCATTTCCACATATACTGCCCATATCCCTTTCCTGCCAACACATGGACACACATACAGGAGCAGAGCCAAAGCTGCAAGCGATGGCCAGGCGGAGGACAATTGGTGCCTGTTTCCCAGAGGAAGCCATTCTGAGAAAGCTGGGAGGGAAGGTCCACCCCCTTCCCTTTGCTCTGCCTTCTTTTCTATGGGGTGAGAGACTTTTGTTGGCCCCTCTGAAGCCCCCTCAAGTGTGTTTGGGCCAAGAGGGAGGCACACAGGACCCTCTTGAGACGTCAGGTCCTCAAACTAATGAATCTGTACCCCTCAGCAGGGAGTCTCTACCACCATCACATGCCTCCTCTGCGGATTGGCAGAGGCCAATCTGTTTTCTGAAAGTCTCGTGCACATTATCTGAGGCCTGGGTCTGATGCTCTCCTTCCCGTTCCTTATCATCAGTGATAAGGCAGAGCTTCAAATGGATTCTATAGCGCCAAAGGCATAGAATGACCCCTGCTCCTACATTCCTCCAAATTTCTAGCCCCTGTGTATGGGAACTAACCTCCTCCACAGAGACATCCCCTGTATGTTTCCCAACCAGGACAGTCTGTTCTGTTCTGTCCAAGAAAACCTACTGCTTCCTAAAGGCTGGAGAGTGGATAAATGAGCCTCAAGTTGCTGGACCTTTCTGCCAACAACCAACCAACTTACACTTGCTGTAGGGGTAGTTACACACAGCTTGTATATACCTCAAAAATGGATTTCAGTCTTCAATGAACTTATCTATCGATTTTTCCTTTAATAGCATAGTTAATTTACCCAACTCAGCCAGTTCAAATATCTTCATGATCCAGTCCTCCACCGATGGTACATCTTGGTTCTTCCAAATTTCTGCATGCTTTATTTTCAGTGTTGTAATCAAATAACGTAACAGTTTTCCATATGTTCTCAGTATGTTGCTCTTGTCTAATAAACCTAACAGGAAAACTTCTGGCTTTAGCCACAATTTTATCTTGAGATGCTTTACTATCTCACAGTGGATCTTTTCCTAATACCTTTTTGCCTTATTGCACATCCACCATGTATGGTAGTAAGACCCATTTACTACACTTCCAGCACTTATTTGTAACTCCTTTATATATCTTGAAGACCACCCTACAGATCCTTCTCCTACAGTGCTTTGGCAACATACCAAAAACAGTATCCTCCAGTCTGTGGAAGAATCCCTCAGGTTCTCCCACAACAAAAATCAAGACTGGTTTGATGAAAACAACCAAGAGATCCAGGAGCCGTTGGCAAAGAAGAGAACTGCTCACCAGGCATACCTCGCCCAGCCAACTTGCCATGTAAGAAAAGCAGCTTTCTGTCTCACATGTAGTAAACTTCAACAAAAACTCTGAGACATGCAGAACAAGTGCTGGATCAATATAGTAGAAAAGACACAATGCTGTGCACATCTTAGAGGATTTTATGAAGCTCTTAAAGCAGTGTTTGGACCTAATTATCAGTCCAAAGCTCCTTATATAGTACAGATGGTGAAACACTAATAACTGATAAAGCCTCCATCCTGAATTGATGGGCTGAACATTTTCAAAGTATCTTTAGTGCCAACGGAGTAGTCCAAGACTCAGCTATCCAACATATGATACAAAAACCAATGAAAAATGAATTGGACATAGCTCCCACTTAAGACCCTTAAGACCATACAGCAGATGAAAAATGGCAAGGCAGCTGGGATTGATGGAATCCCACCTGAAGTTTGGAAACACAGAGGTCATGTACTCCATGTTAGATTCCACAAACTCCTTGTGAATTGCTGGGGAAAAGGGGAACTTCCATCAGATCTCCGAGATGAAGTCATCATCATCCTGTACAAGAAAAAAGGAGCAAAATCTGATTGCTCAAACTATCGAGGTATAACACTGCTCTCTATTGCTGGAAAAATCCTTTGCAAGGATACTCCTGAACAGATTAGTTCCTGCTATTACAGAAGAACTTCTTCCTGAAAGCCAATGTGGCTTTAGAGCCAACAGGAGTACTACAGATATGGTATTTGCCTTTAGGCAACTGCAAGAGAAAGGTAGAGAACAGAACAAGGGTCTCTATGTAACATTTGTCGATCTCACCAAAGCCTTCGACACTGTGAGTAGAAAAGCTCTGTGGCAGATCCTGGAAAGACTAGTATGTCCCCCCAAATTTGTCAAAATGATTATCTTGCTACATGAGGGCCAGCGTGGTCAAGTCAGATATGGTGATGCTCTTTCAGAGCCCTTTCTAATAACTAATGGAGTTAAGCAAGGTTGTGTTCTTGCTCCAACTCTATTTACAATCTTCTTCAGCATGATGCTCCAAAGGGCTACAGCAGAGCTTGAAGAAGACGACGGCATCTATATACGTTACCGTACTGATGGTAGCTTGATTAACTTAAGCCATCTGAGGGCTTGCACTAAGACTCTAAACTATCTAGTCCGTGAGCTGCTCTTCGCTGATGATGCTGCCCTTGTTGCCCACACAGAAGCAGCTCTGCAGCTCCTAACATCCTGCTTCGCAACAGCTGCACAGCTGTTTGGGCTGGAAGTCAACCTGAAGAAAACAGAAGTTCTTTACCAGCCTGCACAATAGGACAAACACCACCATCCCCACATTGCTGTCGGCAAATCTGTGCTCAAGTCCGTTCAGCAGTTCACTTACCTGGGAAGCATCATCTCCTCAGATGCCAAGATTGACAAAGAGATCGATCACAGATTAGCAAAGGCATATAGCGCATTTGGAAGACTTCACAAAAGAGTCTGGAGTAATAAACACCTGAGGCGAAGCACAAAAATCAGTGTGTATAGAGCCATTGTACTGTCTATTCTCCTTTATGGATCTGAAACATGGGTCACCTATCGCCACCACCTACGACTCCTCGAGCGCTTTCATCAGCGCTGTCTACGCACAATCCTAAATATACACTGGACTGACTATGTGACAAATGTTGCTGTCCTTGAGCAAGCAGGGATCACCAGTATTGAGGGCATGATATTGAGAATACAGCTGCACTGGGCAGGGCACGTTTCTAGGATGGAGGACCATCACCTCCCAAAAATTGTACTCTACAGTGAACTCGCCATGGGTCAGCGTAAGAGGGGCAGTCCAAAAAAGTGATACTAGGACTCCCTGAAACAACATCTCAGGCTCAGCCAAATTGATCACCAAAAATGGTCCACCCTGGCCTCACATCGTGAGGCATGGAGACGCACTATCCACAATGCTGCAGCCTTATTTGAGAGCTCAGGCCAAACAAGTCTTGAAGATAAACGCCAACGCAGAAAGAATCGTAACACGGAAACATCACCCAAGGAGACCTTCTGCTGTGCTTTCTGCAACCAGACTTGTTTATCTCGGATTGGCCTTTTTAGTCATCAGCGCACTTGGAGAAAACGCAGGATGAGTCCTTCCTGAATCTTCGTTTGGGAAGAAAAGCCAGAGAGAGACAAGCTGGAATGGATCCTTTCTTTCTTTCCCCTTGCTCAGACTTTCCCTGTTGCTCTATCCTGATCAAACCACACTTCCCACTCTCTCTGGTCTGTTTCTCCCCCATTCCCCCATGTAGTTAATCTAATGTCTCAAATGTCTCCAGGATGAAACTGTGTGCCTTTTCATCTTTTCACAGTGCCTGTGGGGCCAGGGAAAGACATTTTGCTGCTTGAGGGAGAAGAAGGCAGGCCTCAAGCCAGGCCAAGCTCAGGGCAGCCCACAGCTCTGCCCCCCCCACACACAATAGTGGGGAAGAGGAACTGGGATGTGTGTGTTTAAAACTCAGTGCATTTTATAACAGTACCCCCACGACCCAGTCCATCTATAGCGAATTGGCTGAGAGGCTATGCGACGTAGTGGTTAGAAGGTAAGACGAACACTGATGTGTCCCAGGTTCAAATCCCCATCAGGAAGTGCAGTGTAGCAACTGGGCCAGGCTCTAGTGCTGTTGTTGTTGTTGTTAATCAAGCCCACTCACGGGGCTGTTGTGAGGCTCTAACAGAGGAGGCAGACAGAGACACGGGCTTGGCCAACCCCCTTGTAGGAAGGGAAGCCAGGCGATGGCAAATGAGTGGCCCCAGAGGACACGTCTAGGTCGGGTGGCGAGTGGGGGGGGGGGCTGCCTTGCTCTTCCAGCCCCCTCCCTCTTCCGGGGCCCCATCCCCCCATCTCCCGCCCCCTCCCTCCCTCCCTTCCTCCTTCCTTCCTTGCCTTTCCCAGTCGGTCTCCCTCCCTCCCTCCCAGGGCAGCCCTGCTGCGGATCTTGTCCTTTAGCCCAGGGACAACGGAGGGAGAGGAACTGACCGAGGTTGGCGGGGAGACCGAGGCTCCTCTCTCTCTCTCTCTCACACACACACACACACACACAGAGCGGGGGGGGAGGGAAGTCAGGGGTGGCTCCCTCTCCAGAGTCCTCCAGGGAGGCTAGAGCGTCCTTCCGGCTCCCGGCCTGCCGCTCTAGGAACGCCCTCCCGTACACGTCTATGGCCGGAAGAGGCGGACCCGAGGCGAGAGTGACAGCCGGGCGAGTGTGGAGGTGAGCGGGGGAGGGGGGCCGAGGCCTGAGGAGGGGCTGGCAGGGAGACCCCCTTTCCTTTCCCTTCCTTTCCTTTCTGGCGGGGGGGAGGGAAGGAGGGGGAGGCCTGGGGTCCCTCTGAGCCCCCTGGAGGAGGGCCGAGGGGGGACCAGAAGCCCCTCCAGCCCAGCCGTCCCTCCCGGCCAGTCCGAAGGGGGCTCCTTCGGACAGGCGGCGGCGCCCAGTTCGCTCCCACCCGGAAGGCAGGCAGGCAGGCAGTTCGGCCGCTGGGTTGTTCAGCCAGAGCTTCCCGGGAGGCGCCGGCTCTTTCTGCCCCCCCCCCGCCTTCCGCGGGCGCTGCTGGGCTGATCCAATAGCGCTGCCAGGGTCTCCAGCCCCCCTTTGGGCTCGGAAGGGCCAGCCCTGTGCCTCCCCCGCCCGTGTCTTTCTCCCTCGCAGAGGGCTGGGCTGTGTGTGCTTGTGAGAGTGTGTGCGTGTGTGTGTGTCACCCTCTGCCTCGGGCGGGCATGGCTCCCTGTTTCAGGGCTCCCCGTCTGTGGCAGGATCTGCACCTGGGGCCCGGAGGCAGCGCATGGCGGACAACAGGCCTCCTTCCCAGAGGGACCCCCGGTGCCTCGGCCGCCGCCTCCTCTTTTCTAGAGGAAAAAAATGGGAGGGAGGGAGGGAGGGACCCTCTGGCAGCATTGTTAGTTAAGACTGGGCTCCTTCAGCATGAGCTTGCAGGGATTTCAATCCCGCTCTCCATGGGCATTTATGGAATAAGTCTTGAAGCCGTGGGTAGATAGCCGTGAAGTGGCTGTGGGGACAGGATGAGAGTGTAATAGGATGCAGAGGTATGCAAAGGGTGACCCCGGCTGGGTGAGGGGTTTGGCTGTGCTCTATCCATCATCCTCTCCTACCTCCTGTCCTACTTCACAGGGCTGTTGTGAGGATCTAATAGACGAGGCAGGCAGCCGGGTGGGCTTTCTCGAGCCCCTTGGAGACAAGGCAGGATACGACCCTCAGCCACCCAGGAAGGGCCCCCAAGAAGGACCTTCCCAAAGCATGGAGGGAGGGGGAGGCCTGGCTGGTTCTTCTTCTTCTCCTGGGCCCTTCCCTAGAGGGGTCTCCCCACCTTCCCACCCTTCTTCCTTCCCCTTCATGCCTTTCCCAGTCAGTCTCCCTCCCTCCCTGGGCAGCCTTGTGGCGGATCTTGTCCTTCAACCCCAAAAAAGCACCAGAGGGGAGAAGGACTGAGCGGGTCTCTCTCTTTCTCTCTCTCTTCCCTCCCACAGAAAGGGGGCCAGAAGAGGCGGAGCCCAAGGTGAGAGTGACAGACTGGCTAGTTTGAAGGCAAGATGGGAGCCCAAGGCCTGAGGAGGGGGCTAGCAGGCAAGAACTTCCTTTCTAAGAGGAGGGAGGGGGGAGAGAGAGCCTTTGGCGGCCCTTATGAGCCCCCTTCAAGGAGGGCCTTTAGACCAAAGGAGATACCAGGCAGGCAGGCAAGAGGGGCTGAAGGGGAAAGAGCCCCCCAGGGGCAAGATGGGGTGGGGAGGGTGGCAGGATGGAGGGAGACCCCTGTGGGCTGGGATTGGGAGCCAGCAAGACCCCCCCCCTCCACGAAGAAGACCCTCTCTGGGCAGCTGATGATGGGCCCCTTGGGTTAGAAAGACCCTCTTTAGGCTCTACTGGGTGTCTGGTAATGTATCCTCACAACAACCCTGTGAGGGAGGCCAGGATGGAAGATGTCACCCTACGGGTGTTTCTTGAATAGGGATTTGCACATGGATTCCTCCAAACTGGTGCTCTAACTGTTACACCCTATTGCTTCTCAGCTGAATCTATTTTAGATGGTGGAAAGTAGGATGAATTTTTAACCCAGGTGGGAAAGTCTCCACCTCCCCCCCTTAGGCCAAATGAAGCACTTGCCTCAAGCACCAGAGGCTGGCAGGCAGCAGAGGCAGCTTCTCTGCTCTTCCTCCCCTTGAATGTAACTGTATAAACTACACTTTCTCCAAGGCACAAGGGGGTGCTGCTTTGTTTTTTGGTTCAGGTAACAAAGTATCTTGTAGGCATTGTAGGAAGATTAAAAAAGCAACATAATTTCTGCCTACAGAAATGTGTTAAAAGGAGGATAAGAAAATAAAGAAAGGTAAGAACAGGCCTGGAATTCTTAAGGACAGAGAAAGTGGAAGGGGGCGGCCTTGAAAATGTGCCTGATGGTCTTGGTTTGTAGCTAAGAAGGAAAGGACTCCCTACACACACACACACACAAACATCCTCCCTGTCCCCAATTTCTTTCTGAGGTGTCTAGCTTGGGTCAGGTTGTAAAACATTTCCTCATTTCAAAAGAGACTTCAGAATAGCTCATTCACAGGATCTCTTGTTGTTGTTGTTTTTGTTGTTGTTTTTGTAGGCCTTGTTATCCCAAGTAATTTTACCTGAGGCAGAACCTGCTGAAAGACAAAAGTGCTTTCCTGGCATGTTGGAAACTGCCTGGGTGCACAGAAGAGAAACCAAGACTAAGTCTACTAGACGTTAAGAGAAAGATTTCACGCTGGTCAGGCTAAGTACTGAAGAGAGTTCTTGGAAAGAGCCACGGAAAAGCAATTGGGAGCAAAGATGCTCAGTTCTGACGCCCTGTGCCAGGACTTCAGGCAGTTTGGCTACCAGGAGGCTTTAGGGCCCCGAGAGGTTTGCAGCCAGCTCCACAAGCTCTGCTGTCAGTGGCTGAAGCCAGAGAGACACAGCAAGGCTCAGATCCTGGACCTGGTGATCCTGGAGCAGTTGCTGACTGTCCTTCCCCCAGAGATGGAGAGCTGGGTCCGAGAGTGTGGAGCAGAGACAACCTCCCAAGCAGTGGCCTTGGCAGAGGGTTTCCTCCTGAGTCAGGCAGAGGAGAAGAAGCCAGAAAAAGAGGAGCAGGTGAGGCCATTTCATCCTGGACTTTTCAAGGGGCCATCAGTAATTATTTGCAAGGCTTGGATCCCGGCATTTTGAAGGAGTGCCTTCTCCCACATGAGTGTGCTCAACCCTGAGGCGCCACCCCCCTCATGGGAACATCTTGTGGGAATGTGGGATAGAGCCTTTCCAATGGCTGCCCTCAGGCTCTGGATTTCCTTTCCAGGGGACGTTGGACTGATTCCCTCCTTCCTATCCTTCTCTCTTCAGATGAAAACAGCCTTCAAAAAACTAACTGAAAGCACTTTGAGTAATGTGGTTTTCTGTTGTTTTATTGTAGCCATTTCATCTCCGTATTTAAGTGGTTTCAGTTCTGTGGATTTATCTTTGCATTTTTCTTTGTGCTTTTTCTAATTGCTGTAAACCACCACAAGTCCCAGAAAATTACATGGTATACAAGTCAATGATGATGATGTAAATCTAACTACCACTTCCCAACTTTTTTTTTGGGAAATAATGTAAAGTAGGAATGATGCACCAAGGTCTCATCCTCTTTCTTTTCCTGTTTCCTCTCTTTTCTTCCTTTGTTTCTGCTTCTCCTGCAGGACCTCTTTGTGGAAGAGGTGGCTGAGATGGAGAAACATCCTTCTGTATCCAGTCAAAGGGAGCAACCCAAGTGGATCATGCAGGACCGAGAAGAAAAGTCCTCCTCAATGAGTAAGAGCTAAGAGGGTAGTTTTCTGCTTGACTCTCTCCTCTCAAGCATGTCTAAAATATCTGGGATGTATGGATTAGGGCACTTTAACCATTTTTATATCACATAACCAGCACTTTGAGATTACAAAGCATACCTCGGTAAATAAAGTCTCTGACAGTGAAGCTTTTTTTACAATGACTTTTAATGCCTGCCCAGCCCTGCTTTTGCTCCTCATTTTCTGTATAGCTGGGTTTTTTTCTAGCAGCATTGGCATTAGGAGGATGGTGAAGGAGGATTGGAGAACCACAGACTTTGATTAACCGGTTACAGTAGCATGTCTGCAGAAAACCATGCAATAAAGCTTGATGTGGTAAGGACTAGAATTCTGTCCTAGCCCATCCTATTGTAGTGGTGTATAGCAGCCTACAACAGGCAGGCTAAACAGCAGCTATCAACAGTTTGCCTTAGTGAGCATGTGTGACCAGCAAAACAGAGAGAAAGGGAAGCATAGATATACTAGCCTCACCAGCTCCCCTTGTGTATTTAAAAAAAGCAGAGATCTGTAAGTCTCGCTACCAAAAAGGAGCTTTTTGTTGGTTTTGAATAAAAAGGTTGCTGAAATCTGTTAAAGTGCTCTACTTTTTGGTGGTTCAGGAACCTATCCCTATTCTTTCCATGCTACTTCTACCTCTGAAAGCACGTTTTCGATTAAAGAAGTTATGTCCAGGAGCACATCTGTTTGATTATATGAGTGATACCTATGCAGGTCTTTAAAGGGGCAAAGATGATTGGAAGGGCTGCTTTAGTGGGTTGGTATCCAGAGTCTAGCTTCATGTCCTGTCTCCGTCCTGTTCAGGGATGAAGACTTTGTTGAGAAAACTGTCCATTTAAACCATGCTAAAATAGTTTGTATGGCTGTGAAGGGTGTGTAACGCCAGATGTTAGCCCTGTGTAATCACCACAGTATATCAGAGTGCTAAGACCCAGTTTGTTGTGGGTTGTAGTTAGTGGGTTGTAGTAGATGTCTAGCAGTGGATTGTGTATGTTTACTGAGAGTAGTTACTGTGTATGTTGGAGATAGTCAAAGGAGTGTTTATATCTTGTATATATTCTGCAACAAAAAGATAAAGAGCATCCAAGGACTTCGGAAGAATCCAACTGTGTCTGTGCTTCATTTCAAGGTTGGTCAGTGCCATATTGCCAAATACTGCTAGAGGGTTTTGCACTCTGCTATAAGTTGCTACTGCTGGGGACAAGCACCTCAGACAGTGCTGTTAGTTGGCTTCTTAGTGGACCTAGTTTTTGTATTTGTTGCTGCACACCTTGCAGGGCATAAAAGAGAGCCAACAAAGGCTTATGGGCCCAGGCTGCGCTAGTCTGTGCTAGTCTGTAACTGCCTTTGCCAGTTATTTTGAACCCTGTTTGAACCAGTGCTTGCAAGCAGTTTTTTGTTCCTGAGTTAAGTCCGTGAGTCGCAGACTGTTTTGTGTTGCTGGGAGGCTGAAGGAAGAAACTGTGCCGCAGAAGAACAGTGTTTGCAGTTTGCAGTTTTTTTTCCTGTGTGTTTTCCCAGTGGAGAGACCTCAGAGTATTCTCAAGATCTCTGGGTTAGCTCCACCCACTCACTCCTGGTAGGCAGGTAATAAAAAACCCTTGTGTAGCCCCCTTCCTCTGAGGTCATCCAGGGGGAGCGACTCACCTCTGGCCAGTTATTTCCTGCCTACCACTCCTGGATGTCGCTTTGTTTCTAAGCTTCTGGTTTGGCCACGTGTTTGGAACAAAGTCTCAGTGGCCATTATGGAGAGTTCTAAGGAAGAAGAAGGCAAAGGGATCTAAGAAGGGGGACAAGACCCCCGCATTGCCCCAAGATCCCATGTTGAGAAAGGGGGACAAGCTCCCTTTGTCGACCAACAATCCTTCCCTGAGTACTACTCCTCCTTTAGAGCTGGAAGAGATTCAGGAAGTAGCTGCTAGGGTCACTCTCCTATAAGAGGAGGTAGAGACCATTGTAGAGTTGGGGGAAACGTCCAACAAGATTGCGGCTGAACCCAACTTCCCTGTGGTCCCAGATGCGGGCAGAGAGGAGGAGGTGAGTACAATGGGGCCCCCAGGGACTGCGTCAATAAATAAGGACCCTGCGCCAGGCTTGGCTGCATGGGTAAAGGACTTGGTGGCCAGGGAGACTTTGGGAGTTTTGGCTGCTGGCCTTGTCCAGCCAGCCCTGTTGGGACTTACTGGTTTGTGGCAGAGGGGTGGCCATTCAAAGCTGCTCCACCGCTTCAGGGGGTCGACCATGCTTACTGCCGGTCGACACAGCAGCTGCAGCCCTCCACCCACCCCAGCCAGCATCAGCTCAGCCAGCTGAATCTTGCCAGCCTTCCCCTCCCACCAGTCATGTTACCGTAGCAACAGCTGACTGGGCTCACTCCTTCACTCCCAGTGCTGGGCCTTTCTTCCCAGGGGGCCCCTTTACTACTCCCAATCCAGCCTCCCTCTCACCATTTGGCCAGTGAGAGGCCACAGCAGAAGCAGACAAACAAGCAGGCAAACACTCTCTCCCATGACTCTGTTAAAGCGGCAGCTAGAGGAAGTCTGGGAGACAAGGCAGCATCAAAAATCCAGCCTGGACACTCAGGAAGGGAGCAGGAATTGGAAAGCAGGCCTGGGACTTCTGGCATTTTGCAGGCTGCTGCCTCCACTGCAAAGGATGGAGCCAGGTCGGGTGGCGGGGGGTGGGGGAGATGATGAAGAGGAGTGGGAGGAGGAGGAGGAGGAGGATTGCTGGACCTCAAGATCAGAGATGGGGGCTACCCTTCTCCCTTCCAAGCATCAAGGACTGGAGAAAGGAAAAGAGGCAGCTGATCATCATTCTTTAGCTGAGGAGGGGGAAGTGTCAGAGGAGGAGGATTCCACAGAGGGATCTGATCTAGATCAGGAGGCTGAATTTTCTGCTGAGGAGGGGGTGGATTCTGAGACCACCCGCTCATCTGCAAGGCTTTTCAAGTTAGAGGATCTTCCCACTCTATTTAGAAAGACTGTCAAGACTCTAGGCCTTAGTCTGAGTCAGTCTCAGGAACCGCAATTGGACCCTGATCTCCCTAAGATGTCAACTGATTTTTTTCCATCCTCCATGCTTCCATCTATGGAGATGCCTGTGCCAGCCAATTTAATGCAGGTTCTGAGAGAGGAGTGGGGAGCACCAGCTGGAAGTAGGTAACAGCCCTCCTTCGCCAAGAAGTTATACTCCTTGCCCAAGAAGGTCATGTCTAAGCTTCAGGTGCCTCTTATTGAAGCTCCTGTTTCTGCATTGGTTTCGTCTGCGGTGTTTTGTCGTGATGGTGAGGACCCACTTAAGGTTCCTGAGGACAGGCACAAGGATGTTGCCCTCAAGAGGACACACAAGGCATTATCTGTGGCCATTAGAGCTTCCATCATTGCCACGATGGTCGCAAGGGCTTCATTACAATGGTCCAGGGATCTACTGAAGGAATTCCCAAAGTCCAAGCTCCAGGTGTGTCAGGGACTTAATAAGATCTCCCGCGCTTCGGCCTTTCTTGCTGAGAGCTCACTGGATGCAGTCCAGTTTTCTGCCAGGGCTCAAGGCGCAGCGGTAGCAGCCAGACGTCTGTTGTGGCTTAAGAGCTGGCATGCAGATTTCAAGTCCAAGCAAAACCTAGTTTTTTCTCCCTTCTTGGGAGGTAAACTATTTGGAGAGTCTCTGGAACCTGTTTTGGTGGAAGACAAAGACAAGGAAAAAGCCCTGATTTCATCTAAGAAGCAGGATGACAGGAAGATGCCTCGCCACAACCGTCCTTTTCATTCCTACTGATTGCAGTCTGGGAATACCTCTTCCTCTGGTTTCAACAGAGAGAATAGGGGTTTCAAACAATGCTGGGGAGACAACAAGTCACAGCGCATGGGGCAATCTGGAGCTGCGGGTAGACCTTTCCGTTCCTCCAGTTCAAAGCCCAACTCCAAGAACCAGCAAGCATGACTTGAGGGTACCGGTCGGGGACAGGCTGCAGGACTTTGTCTCGACCTGGGAGAACTCAACCACAGATAAATGGGTCCTTCAGACACTACGCCAAGGTTACCGCATAGAGTTTTTCTGCCTGCCCCCGTGCTGCTTCATCCCTACTCTATGATCCAGGGACCCAATGAAACATCGTCTAATGCTAGATGCTGTTTCCAACTTGATAGATTTAGGAGCAATATAGGACGTTCCGAGTGCCCAGCGGACCCAAGGCTGTTACTCCCGATATTTTCCTGGTGCCCAAGAAGAATGGCAGCTGGCGTGCCATCCTCAATTTAAGGGGCCTCAGCTGCTTCGTTCAATTGCGCAAGTTTCAGATGGAGACATTAAAGCACATTCTGGAAGCCCTCAGACCAGGGGATTTTCTCTCCTCCTTGCATCTATGGGATGCGTATCTCCATGTTCCGGTTCTACCACAACACCATCGGTTTCTCCGCT
Organism: Gambelia wislizenii; assembly: GCA_030847615.1. Classification (NCBI taxonomy): domain Eukaryota; kingdom Metazoa; phylum Chordata; class Lepidosauria; order Squamata; family Crotaphytidae; genus Gambelia; species Gambelia wislizenii. The sequence goes on from JAUMIR010000002.1 coordinate 27,985,129, forward strand.
TTGCCTACCACAGGAGACACTATCAGCATCACAGCATCAATTGGCTGGAACTTTGGGGGGTCCGTCTGGTCCTTCTGGCCTTTCTGCCACATGTGTGGGGCAAGGCTGTCCTCGTGCGGACCAACAACTCCACAGCAAAGGCTCACATAAATTGAGAGGGGCGCACGAGGTCCAGCTCCCCCATGGAGGAAGCGACTCTTCTTTTGTAGTGGGCAGAGACAAACCTGCTGTCCCTAGAGGCGGAGCATCTGCAGGTCTCGCTCAGCTCCAAGGTGGATTGGCTCAGCAGAACAGACATCAACCAGGGAGAGTGGAGTCTGCATCCGGAGGTGTTCAAACTGGTTTCCCCGTGATTGGAGCGCCCGACGCTGGATCTTTTTGCTTCCCCAGTGAACGCCAAGCTGCCCTGATTCTTTTCGAGGTATCTGAGCGAGGGTGCTGAAGGGATGGATGCTCTGACTCAACCATGGCCCCCCGAACATCTTTATGCCTTCCCTCCCATTCCACTGATAGCAAGGGTGTTAAGTCAAGCACGGATGGAGGAAGTGGAGATCATTCTGATTGCTCCAGCTTGGCCCCGGAGGGCTTGGTTCTCCCAAGATTCTGTCGATGGTATTAGCGTCGATGCCTCTTCCGACTCGGACGGATCTGCTATCACAGGGGCAGATTCATCACCCAGATCCCAATTGGCTTCAACTTCATGCCTAGGGATTGAGAGGGAGATGTTGAGAGCTAAGGGCTATCCCCCATTCGTGGTAGATACTATCCTCACCGCTAGACGTGATTCCATGCAGAGGATTTATGAATATAACTTCAGAGTTTTTCATCGGTGGTGCAGAAGAAAGAAATTTAATGAGTTGGATATATCGGTTCCTACGCTTTTAGGCTTTTTACAAGATGGAGTTACACGGGGGCTTTGCCCCAACACCATCAAGAGACAGGTGGCTGCTATTGTCTCAATCCTGCCAACTGACAAGGCCCCACAGATATCGACTCATCCAGATCTATGAAGGTTCTCAAGGGGTTTTCTAATTTGGCTCCCCCTACAGTCATAGATTTCCCTCATGGGATCTGCACATGGTTCTGAAAGCTTTGACAGTCCCGCCGTTTGAAACCTCAGGCAGGTTTCCCTGAAACATATGTCATGGAATGTCCTGTTCCTTGTGGCCATCACACCAGCGCATGGAGTATCAGAATTAGGGGCGTTGTCTGTACGGAAGGACCTCTGCCTCATCAGGCTGGATTCAGTGGTCCTTCATACGCGCCCGGATTTCAAACCAAAGACGAACACTGTCTTCCACGTTTCACAGGATCATTGTTCTTCCGTCATCCTGTCCAAACCCTTCAAGAGAGTTGGAGAGGATTTGGCACACTGTTGATATCCATAGAGCGATACGGATCTACACGAAGAGGACCAGCTCATTCAAACTATCGGTTTCAATGTTTGTGTCGGTACACCCAAGATATCTGGGCTGCAAAGTCTCTTCCTCTACTTTGAGCAGGTGGATTCGTGCTTGCATTGCCACCTGTTATGAGTCCCTGAACGTTCCAGTTCCAGAGGGTGTCCTAGCCCACTCTACCAGAAGTGCAGCAACCTCAGCAATGTGGGACAGGGATGCTTCCCTGGAGGAGATTTGCAGGGTGGCCACATGGAAGTCTTCATCCACGTTTCTCCATCATTATAGACTTGACAAGCTGCAGTCCACTGAAGTTGCATTTGGCAGGAGGGTTCTGCAGCAGATTGTCAGGCCCTAGTGGCCGGGGTTTTTTCTCTATGCCAGCTCCCACCCTGTTGTTTTTTTTTCCCGGTGGGCTTTGGTAGATCCCAGAGATCTTGAGAATACTCTGAGGTCTTTCCACAGGGAAAAGGAACGTTGGTCTTACCTGTGGTAAGTCCTTTTCCAGGGGAGAGACGAAGAGTATCCTCCCCACCCAGGATGCTGGCACACAAACACAAGTATACATATATATTTTTGCCTATTGACCATAATCTTTTTCCTGTTTACTATTCTTTGTTGGTGTTGATGTATTATTCCAGGAGCACATATGGAGGCTTTTGTATGAACTGGCCAGAGGTGGGTCGCTCCCCCTGGATGACCTCAGAGGAAAGGGCCTACATAAGGGTTTTTTATTACCTGCCTACCAGGAGTGAGTGGGTGGAGCTAACCCAGAGATCTTGAGGATACTCTTTGTCTCTCCCCTGGAAAAGGATGTATCACAGCTAAGACCAATGTTCCTTTTTGCAAGCAACTGGCAGTGAGCATTTGACTTATTTTGAGTTTGTGCCTGAACAGAAGAAACAACCCATGGAGCAAAGAGTTTGTTTTTCATTTTTGAATTACTTGTTTTGTAAATAGCCTGCTGATATGGCTGGAGTCACTGTAACAATTAGCTTTGCTAAACTAGATGGCACCAGTTATTCCACATGATCTGTGATGGTAAAAAGTCTGCTTGTTCGAGAGAACCTGGTTCATTATAAAACCCACCCACCGCAGGACCATGGAGTAATGAGCAGAGACTTGCTGACCAGAAAGCAAGAGCTACTATTATTTTGTGTTTAGATGCTGACCAAATTGTCTACATAACCAACATGATGACTGCATTGGAATGCTGGCAGAGCTTGCAGGATGTTTACCTGAGGGACTCCAGTGTGTCCAAGATGATATTAACACACAGCCTTTACAACACCAAGTTGAGAGATGGTGAGAATGTAAAGTGCCATTTGGACAGAATCACGTGTCTGTTCATTCAGTTGCAGAAAAGAGGCATGCATTTCACTGAGGCACATAAAGCCTATATAGTACTTAGCAGCCTGAATGAAAGCTGGGATGTTTTGTTCTATAGTCTGCAGAGTTTGCCAGAGACTGAATTGACCTTGAATCTGGTCTCTACCCACATTCTGGAAGAAAATGAGCAGAGGAGCTTTGAGGCTGAAAGTCGTGGTCAGCAGCATGCCAAGAAAGCAGATAAGGAGCAACACCAGACAACAGCTTCTCATGAGCAAGGTGAGGCTATGTGCAACCTGGTGAGGCAGTGCGGAAAGGAGAGGCCTTTGAGAAGAAATTGTCCTGCCACGTTTGGCCACAGTAGGGAGCAGAGAAAGCAGCAGAAGCTTGCAAGCAAGTCTTCTCAGGCAGCTGGGTGTAGTTTTCTCATGGCAGCTGTTGGTGAAGCTGGAGCCAAGTTGGTGTGGTTGCTGGACTCTGGAGCCACACACCATATGGTGAACTGTTTGGAGCTTCTACAGGATGTCAAGCCTTCAATAGTCTCCAAAGTGGACTTGGCAGATGGTGCTCCAAGGAAGGTGGAGTAGATGGGAACAGCATTTATTCCCTGTTTAAGGAAACAGTTTCTCAGTTTTGTTTGCTCTGAGTTCGAAGACCTGTTTTAAGTGTATCTACCTTGACTGGTGATGGGTATAAGGTGATATTTGAGAAAAGTCATTGTATTATTTCCAAGAGATGTAAGGTCTGTGCCAAGGGTGTTACTAGATATGGGTTTGTGTATCAGTTAAAAACCAAAGAGCAAGCATTTACAAGATTTAAAGAATGGGTGGCTATGGTTGAGAGAAATTTTCCCTTTAAAGTCACGTTTATTTCTGACAGAGATGGGGAATTTCTTGGGAATGCATTTCAACATTGGCTTAGGATGAGGGGCATTCAGCATAAAACAACTAGCCCATCTGAAAATGGTCTGGCTGAATGTAGAGTAGGCATATTGCAATCCATGAAGGACTGCATGCTGGTAGATGCCCAGCCACCTGGTGATTTGTGGGGTGAAGCAGTGGTATGTGTAAACCATATAGTCCCCCCTTCTAATTCGTGGGGGGTTAGAGTTAGGGTTAGGGTTAGGGTTAGGACCCTCACAAATTTGAAAAAAACACAAATAATGGGGGGCCTGGAAAGCCTCCCCACCGCTCGCCCTATCCCCCTGCCCCTTCCAAAGTGGCGGGGAGGCTAGGCAAGCCTCTCCGTCGCTCACCCAATCCCTAGTCAAGCCACTCAGAAAGCCTGCAGGCTCAGGCCTCAAGCAGCTTGGCTGGGGAGGTGGCGACGTGCCTCCTCCCCGGTCAAGCCGTTTGGTAAGCCTGCAGGCTCGGGTCTCAAGCAGCCTGGCTGGGGAGGTAGCGACTTGCCTCCTCCCCGGTCAATCTGCTTGGAAAGCCTGCTGGCTCAGGCCTCAAGAGGCTTGGCTGGGGAGGAGGCAACTCACCTCCTCCCCAGTCAAGCCACTCGGTAAGCCTGCATGCTTGGGCCTCGAGCGGCTTGGCTGGGGAGGAGGCGACTCGCCTCTTCCCCAGTCAAACTGGTCGGAAATCCTGCCAGCTCAGGTTTGGTCGGCTTTCCTTCCATGTGGGGGGAAAAGCTGAAAACCACCTCCTCCCCGCAGCCTCAGCTTTTCCCCCAACAGGGAAGGAAAACCTATCAAGCTTGCAGCGCTCGCCACGGTTTTGGTTGGCTTTCCTTTCCTGTGGGGGGAAAAGCTGAAAATCGCTTACCCCCTCCCTGCAGCCTTGCAAATCCACAATTAGAAAGCTGCGAATTAGAAGGGACTGTAATTAACAGGGTCTGGAATTCTAGTATTAATCAGACACCTTATGTTATGTTATATGGGAGAGAACCTAGCCTGAAATACCTTAGAGTATTTGGACAGTTTGCCAATGTCCTGATACAAAAAACCTTGAGGAGAAAAGGTCAACCCAAGTGGAAGAGGTTGAGATTTGTTGGATATATGGGTAATAGGTACCGGTTTGCTCTAGGAAATGGACAGGTTGTGTACTTGAGGAGTACAAACTTTGAGACTCATAGTGGTTGAGACAAAATACACGCTAACCAGGAAGTATTTCTCCAAACACTAGTTCTAGAGGAGGACATATCCACAATTGGAGGGGTGGAAACCCCTGATGGTGTACAGCAATCCCTGATAGTATACAGCAGCAACAGCCTAGCACCTTACAGCACGCCCCTACACGTTAGGGTAAAAGAAAGGACTTGGTACATAGTGAGTAGTAGTGAAGAAGAGGCTGTTATCATACCCAGGAGGTCAAGGGGCAAAGATGAATGGAAGGGCTGCTTTAGTGGGTTGGTATCCATAGCCTACATTCATGTCCTGTCTCCTTCCTGTTCAGGGATGAAGACTTTGTTGAGAACACTGTCAGTTTAAACCATGGTAAAATAGTTTGTATGGCTGTGAAGGGTGTGTAACACTAGGTGTTAGGCCTGTGTAATCACCACAGTATATCAGAGTGCTAAGACCCAGTTTGTTGTGGGTTCTCGTTAGTGTGTTGTAGTAGATGTGTAGTGGTGGATTGTGTATGTTTACTGAGAGTAGTTACTGTGTATGTTGGAGATAGTCAAAGGAGTGTTTATATCTTGTATATATTCTGCAACAAGAAAATAAAGAGCCTCCAAGGACTTTGGAAGAATCCAACTGTGTCTGTGCTTCATTTCAAGGTTGGTCAGTGCCATATTGCCAAATACTGCTAGAGGGTTCTGTACTTTCGCACTCTGCTATAAGTAGCTACTGCTGGGGACAAGCACCTCAGACAGTGCTGTTAGTTGGCTTCTTAGTGGACCTAGCTTTTGCATTTGTTGCTGCACGCCTTGCAGGACATAAAAGAGAGCCAACAGACTTCTTGGAAATCTATTCCATTCCTTTCCCAACCCAGTTTTTGTGCTTTTTCCTTCAAGTCGGTTAACATTTTTTGTGGCTATTTAATTCTCAGTGGGATGGTTGCCTACTTGTTTTGCATACATTTATTAAGGATTTTTTTCATACCCATGACAGCATTGGGCTTACATTCATTCTGCTGTGACTTCACAATTCTTTTTCTGTGTACACTATGGTGTTTGCTCTATTTGCATGAGTAGGAGGGACTTGAGGAAAGAAGAAAAGAGAATAGTTAACCTTCTCTTTCCTTTTCTCTTCTGCACAGGCTGTGGAATAAGGACAGGGCCTCTATGTACAAGAACATCTCTTTATCATGGTGGACTCAGAACAGCATCTGCAAGACTCTGTCAGGTAGGAGACAGGATCTCACGTGATGGGTGCTCATGTCCCTTTGACCGCTCCTTGGTCCCCACAATCTAGTTCTTTTCATTTCCTTCCATCAAAGTTGCTATTATAAGTGGCCTGTGGATGACATCATGTGAAAATTTTAATTTTTTTTTTAGCAATGTGAAACACTATTCTCTTTCTTCAGGTGGCCTTCGAGGAGGTGGCTGTGTATTTCACAGAGGAGGAGTGGGCCCTGCTGGATCCAGGCCAAAGGGCCCTTCATCAGAAAGTGATGGAAGAGAATTTGAGGATCCTCTCCTCTCTGGGTAAGGCTCCCTCTTTCTTGTGATGGGTCAGCATAGTTTAGAACTGCTGAAAAATAAGATCAGAGCTCTTGTTCTCTCTTGATATATTCATGCAGTCCAAGTCATTTTCTTTCACTTCTGCTGCCTTCTGGCCTCTCTTCCCAGGAAACCCTTCACTGGCAGATCTTGGTCAAGGTCACAGTGGATGATGGGAGGTCCAGATGGATTCCTAAGCCTGGGCCACTGAATGCAGTGTCGGGGGCCCTACTAAGAGTAGCCCCCAAAGAGGGCCTACTTTGCCTCCTTCAACTGTTGCTGTGGCCCCATCCAGACTCCACGAAAAGTGAAAGATTGGATTCTTTAAAGACAAGTAAAAAGGCAAAAGGAGAAAGCAACCACATGCTTCCATGCTCCCACCTGGTAGCTAAGTCCTGTTCCTCCCATTGAATCCTACTAATATGCAGAGAGAGGCAGAGTGTTCCAGAGAAGGGAGGGAGGGGCTGTCATCCCTTGCCCAGGCCTTCCTGCAAAGAGAAGGACAAAATAGAGCCTGGGTATGGATGCAGGAGTTAGCATGACTAGAGGACCAGTTTTGCATAACATCTTGTACTGAGTGTATCCAAGCTCACCTCAAAAAAGTTGTCTCCTAGGCCTCGTTGTTGTGTGCCTTCAAGTCATTTCCAACTTAATGGTGATCTTAAGTTGAACCTTGTCATGGTGTTTTCTTAGCAAGAATTGTTCGAGGGTGTTTCCTTTTGCCTTCCTCTAAAGCTGAGAGTGTGTTACTTGCCCAAGGCCACTCTGCACATTTGAACCTTATTTTCCTGGAGTCCTAGTCCAACACAAACTGTTACACCATGCTGGTTCTCCTTTAACCCCGTTAGACAGCAAGATGTTTTTTCATGCTCTCTAGTGATGATCAATTTTTTTTTTGCACTGTATAAGCAAAACTAGACTAAATAATGAAGGTATCTACATTGTTGTATGGGCATTTTAGGATTAAAACTTCCAGTTTTTTAAAAAAATTGGATACTAGTATTCTGTAGAGATGCTCTGTGTAAATTTCAGAGGCATTGACAGGGATAAGAAAGTGGACCATGTCTTCTTGTTCCCTGAACTACTTTTCACATGATTTGAGAATTCGTTGTGGAGGTTTCCCATACAATGAAAAACAGCTGAAATGGAAGAGAATCCAAAATGTAGTAGATATTCTTTACACCATAAATTGTCCGTAGTAGATGCTGTAATGTTCATCTTCAGATCAGTACTTCAACCTGTATATCAGCATTACCTGTGGGGTTTTAACAGCTGGGATTGATCCCCAATCTCTAGGGACGCAACACCACTTGCTGCACAATACTCATTCTGCATTAATGCGATCCAGCAGAATCTGTTGCATCTGGGAGAAGGTCCCCCTCCTCACCTGGAACATCTTATTCTCAAGATTAGAAGCAATCGAGATATTGCCTATGAAGAGGATTACAATAGGAAAGGAACAGTAGAACAGGAAAACGAAGATCATTGCATTTAAGGAGATAGGTGAGGAGGATAAAATGAGATTATCACTCCATATCATACCCAAATCCTTAGAGCTGTCTGCTTTCAGGAAAGATGAAAGAAGGGATCAGTGGAGCTCATCTCTCGGGGGAACCAATTAAGAGGCTCTGGAGTCCCATCTCTCTAGTTGAGGCCTTCTGAAGTTCATAGAAGTTAGCTAGCAAATGGTGTTGACACTCTTACTTCCCTTTCTTTCTTGAGTTCTGAGCAGTCCTTTCTCTCCTTACAGGCAATGAAGGGCAACTGAATGAGTATAAAGGGGAATCATGCCGAGCATTGCTGCAGAGAGACCACTGTAAACAGGAACAAGAGAAGGAAAGTAAAATTGACACTGAAGAGAAGTGGAGGACCACGCATCCTTCTCAGAAAAGTGATGTTTATGGAACCTCAGTCCAAGGAATAAAGCAACAAGGAAAGGAAAGAAGTAATTATCTTTGTCTTACATGTGGGAGAAGCTTCAGTTCCAAAGCAAGTCTTCAGCGTCACCGGAGAACTCAGACAAAGGAAAAATCTTTCCAAGGGGGTGAGTGTGGAAACAGTTCCAGTCTGGTTTCACTTAAAAATGTTCAAACAAGAGAGAGACCATTTAAGTCCTTCAGTTGTGGAAACAGTATCAGGTTGAGGTCACAACTTCCAGCAGACCAAAGAACCCATACAGGTGAAAAACCATTTAAATGCTTGAAGAGTGAAAAGAGGTTCTGTCAAAAGGCATTCCTTTCTTGTTACCAAGTAGTTCAAACAGAGGAGAAACGACTTCACTGCTGGGTGTGTAGAAGGAGTTTCATTTGGAAGAAAAACCTCATTCGTCATCAAAAAACTCATACAGGGGAGAAACCATTTAAATGCTTGGAGTGTGGAAGATGTTTCAGTCAGAAAATACACCTCACCTATCATCAAGCAAATCACGCAGAAGATAAACCATTTAAATGCCTGGAATGTGGGAAAAGTTTCATTCGGAAGACAGCCCTCACCTATCATGAAGCAACTCACACAGGGGAGAAACCATTTAAATGCCTGGAGTGTGGAAAAAGTTTTATTCTGAAGATTCAACTTACTTATCATCAAGCAACTCACACAGGGGAGAAACCATTTAAATGCCTGGACTGTGGAAAAGGTTTTATTCGGAAAGCAGACCTCACTCGTCATGAAGCAATTCACACAGGAGAAAAACCATTTAAATGCCCGGAGTGTGGAAAAGGTTTTATTTGGAAGACAGACCTCACTCGTCATCAAGCAATTCACACAGGAGAGAAACCATTTAAATGCCCGGAGTGTGGAAAAGGTTTTATTTGGAAGGCAGACCTCACCCGTCATCAAGCAATTCACACAGGAGAGAAACCATTTAAATGCGTGGTATGTGGAAAATGTTTTATTCAGAACACAAATCTCACTCGTCATCAAGCAGTTCATACGGGAGAGAAGCCATTTAAATGCCTGGAGTGTGGGAAAAGTTTCATTCATAAGACAGACCTCACTCATCATCAAGCGACTCACACAGGGGAGAAACCATTTAAATGCCTGGTGTGTGGAAAAGGTTTCAGTCGAAAGGTACACCTTGGTCATCATGAAGCAACTCACACAGGGAAGAAGCAGTTAAAAGTATTTGAATGCTGAAACTTTTCATTCACAGTGGACAGCTTACTTGCCATTTAAAAAAAAACATACCCAGGAGTGTGGTGGGAACCTCAAGGGCAACTACAAAACATGCCAGCCAAATTTACCAAATTGTTCAGCCTGGCCACCTCCATCCTCAGTTCCTGCCACCTTCCTTCTAATTCTCCGTCTTGCTCCCCTTTATCTGGGCTGGCTTTATAACCAGGATATGTGGATGTGTGGTATTTCTTGGTAAGCATACCTTTAAACTGTCTTTAGATAGAATTAATCACTGGATTAATTGAGTCTGGATTGTATGAACAAAGAAAGGAATGATTTAATGAAGTTATAGTTGTAACATCAACGTCGCAACGTTGTGCTTAGAACTTTATTACTTAACAGCCTTGAATATCACTCTGAGATGATAAACCACAAATGTAATGGTTACATAGATTGATGCATCTTTATCAATGACTTGGATGAAGGAAATGGTTTCTATAAATACACAGAATCATAGAATTGTAGAGTTGGAAGAGACCACAAGGGCCATCCAGTCCAACCCCCTCACGATCAAAGCATCCCTGACAGATGGCCATCCAGCCTCTGTTTAAAGACCTCCAAGGAAGGAGACCCCACCACTCTCCGAGGGAGTGTATTCCACTGCCAAACAGCTCTTACGGTCAAAAAAATCCTCCTAATGTGCTGCACAGCGGGTAATGCCTGCGCAGAGCACTCAGAACACTCTAGAATCGCTAGGCAGAACATGTTTTGCAACATTTTGGCAGTAACTCCGCCCATCCTAACGGTCCCTTTCAAGGCGCTCCCGCCTAAATCCCCTCGGTTCCTTTTTGTCTGCTGTGCAGGAGCAGCACGAAGGAACCTCTGTCGCTAGAGTTCTTTCACTTTTGGTCTTACTTTCATTGGATTGACTTGGACTGTTCTTGGACTTCGACTTTGGATTTTCTCTTTTCTTGTTGTGATTTCTGGCTTTGACCTTCGGACTGTTTCAACTCTCTTGTCTCTCTTCAACCCTTTGGTTTGGCTTCTGTCAGATTTGGCACGACCTGGACTGGCTTGACTCTTCTTTGTCTCACCTACTTGTCGGTTATGGCTTCTAAATCTGCTGCCTTCAAACGGTGCTCCGTTTGCCAGGCGAAACTCTCAAGTTCTGATGGGCACTCAAAGTTCCTCATATGCCTGGGTGAGGCCCACATTGTGGATGCTTGCGTTCACTGTCGGGCCTTCACCCCTCAAGCTCATAAGCAACATTCTTCTCGCCTGAAATCACTTCTATATGAGAAGACATTGTTTCCAGGGGTTGCATCTGCTTCTACCTCGACTGTCCAAGCTTCGGATGTTCAGTCTCAAAAGAGGGGTTGCTCCCTGTTGGTGAGTCCGACTGCCAACCGCCAACATCAATCCCCGAGTCCGTCCCAACATCAGTCAGTGGCTTCAAACCAGGAGGCTGTACCATGATCTCAAGCATTTGACTACATCGGGACCGTCACGGGACCATGATCCGAGACCCTCTACATCTGCTCGAGACCAAGGAACGTCGAAACTGTCAGGCTCCAGTAGGGAGTGGGACTCCTGGGCTTCATCCAAACAGGACAAGCCGAAGAAAAAGAAGCATACCCCTTCTCGTCTAGCCCAGCGTCCAAGGTCCACTATTGTGGCCACAGCAGCATCTGAGCTTGTGACACAACCACAAACTGCCGAGGTCATTGCAGTGCCGGCAGAGTTGTCCCTATGCCTGTACCAGCCCAGGTGACGGAGACGGAGGCTTGTGCTTGAAGCCGTTCCCACTCTCCAGAGGTGACTTCGACTCCCTCCTTGGAGATTGTGCAGGTGGAAGTGGGCAATGTCTCTGATGAAGAACTCCAGACTTACCGACTACTTAGGCTCAGTCCCCAGTGCTTATAGTATCACGGGACGAACTCCTTGGTAAGGAGATGATATACGCTGATGTCGAGACCACGTCTCAAGAGGTGACTGGAAGAGCTCCAACTCCGTCTTCTCACTTTTCGTACTCCAAGCATTCCTATGGTGCCTATGATGTGGCCTGTTCTCCGTTTGAGCTTCCACTGATGTCTCCACTGAGATCCCAGGGTCTTACGTTCACCCATCGTTCTCAGTTCGGCTCGGATTCAGACACTGGGCATGCTCACTACCAGTCACCACTGCACATCTCCTTTCATGGGCTGGAAAAAACTTCTATCAAAGGCTTTCGAACTGTCTAGTCTCTCATGAAAGATACAGGGAGTCAAGTGTCCCCAGTGCGGTCTGAACCTCGTTCTCTGCCTCCGATACCACCAATGCCTCCAATACGGACTACCTCATTGTATCATAGACCTCGCAGCCCTTCATTGTCGTCGTCCTCCTTGGTTTCGTCGGTTTCCTCCATCTCATAGGTACCACATGCTCCTTCTCCACCGCCTGACTTATTGGATGAAGATTCATTGTCGCCCACCAACAATGTTCATACCTTCATTGAACAGGTGGTAACAATGTCCCACGCCCTGGATTTGAAGATTCCAGAGAAAGAATCCAATCTGGTGGATCCCATCTACCATCGGATCAAATCCAAGGCCCCTCCTATGGCCAACGTTCCTATGCTTCCTTTGCCGTTGAAGCTTACACAGGGCTCGTGGGAGAATCCGTCCTCGATCCCGTCAGCGCCGAAGTGGATCGACCGCTTATACTGTATTTCCAGAGACAACATTGACTGGCTGCAGGAGCACCTCTGCCCGAATTCAGTTGTTGTGGAGGCATCTCAGCATAGACAGCAATGTCATACACAGACGACCCCAGCGGATCCTGACAGCAGAAAACTGGATATTATTGGGGAAAAGGTCTACTCAGCCGCAGGATTGAGCTTCCGGATCGCAAGTTACTCTGCGTGTATGGGAGCCTACCAACAAGTCCTATGGGAGTGTATGGGCTCTCTCATCTAGGATCTGCCTGATGAGAAGTGAAGGATGGCAGAGGCAATACAAACGGAGGCTCAGTTGCTGGCAGGTCAGCAAATGAATTCTGTGAGATTGTGCTGTGAAAACTGGCTGGTTCCGTGGCTCTTAGATGTCACGCCTGGCTCCATTCATCCGGACTTGCCCCATAAGCCTCTGTTATCATTTAAGACATGCACTTTGACCACTCTGGCCTCTTCAGCGCTGACACCGATGAGAAGCTGGAGCTCACACAGAAGATGAGGACCACCGCAAGGAAGTACGGTATGCCATCAACCTTATCTTCTGCATATCAGTCGAGGGGCTGCTCCGGTTGGCATTCTTCCTCCTACTCCTAGTCTTTCCATAGGGGATATACACCTCAACCATCCAGGCGTACTCGATACCAGCAACTGGCTTCATCAGCATCCTCGGTGAGGATCCAAGTCTCTACCTCCCTGTACCGTCTGCTGGCCGAGCATAGAGCAAAAGACCAAGGACAGAGGCGATTTTGAGCATCTACTCATCTTGTTTTCTTCCTCCTTTAGAGTTCAATGTTTGGAAATGGCCTGTTGATGTTCCTGGACACCTGGTTGATGATAACATCAGACCTTTGGGTGCTTCGCATTGTCTGGGAAGGTTACTCCATCGAGTTTGAGACACTTCCACCGACAGGCCAGATCCGAACAACACCACCCTCCCCTCCCCTCGAGGAGGTGCAGCTGCTACTACAAAAAGGAGCCATTGAACCTGTGCTCCCGGAACATCGTTACCTCTCCTTCTTCTCGAAGTACTTCCTAGTCACCAAGAAGGATGGCAGCCTGCGTCCGATCCTTGACCTCTGTGGGGTGAACGAGTTTGTTATCCCGAAGAAGTTCCATATGGTCACTCTGGCTTTGATCCTGCCCCTTCTCCAGAGGGGAGACTGGTTTGCCTCGATCAGTCTCAAGGACACGTACTTCCATGTGGGGATCCACCTGGCTCACAGGAGATTCCTCACCTTCCAGATCGAGACTGAGGCCTTTCACGTCCACATCTTACCGTTTGGTCTGGCCACAGCACCGAGGGTCTTCACGTAAAGTATGGCACTGGTGGCAGCTTTTCTGTGCCAGCAAGGGGTAGTCGTCTTCCCTTACATTGACGACTGGCTCCTGGTGGCAGGATCTCGCCCTCAGCTTCTCATGGACATCAACACAACATTATGTCTCCTAGATGTGCTTGGGCTTGTTGTCAACCTGGAAAAGTCACATCTCGAACTGGAGTAATCCCTCCAATTCATAGGAGCCCGTCTGGATTTGAGGCATGCAATGGCATACCTGCTGGAGGCCCGCATCGATACCCTAAGAGGTTTAATCCATCGCTGCCGTTTATCCTGTAGGATCTCTGCACATTCTGCTCAGGTTCTCCTCGGCCACATGGCGGCCATGACATTGGTTACCCGCTTTGTAAGGCTTTGATTCTGACTGCTCCAATCTTGGTTCCTGGGCGTCTTCGACCCACTGCGGGACCCTCCTCACAAACTCCTCACTATGCCTTGGGTGAGCCAGCGCTCCCCTGGACTGGTGGTTAGTACCGAGCAATGTCCTATCGGGCTTGCTGTTTGACCCCCCGCAACCACAGGTCTCCATCACTATGGATGCATCCTCGCTCAGGTGGGGAGCCCACCTTGAAACATATGCGGTTCGAGGCATCTGGATTACTGAGGAATGGGAACTCCACATCAACGCTCTCGAGCTGTTGGTGGTACAGAAGGTGCTTCAGGCCTTCGAGAAGCTGGTGACCGGCAAGACTGTCCTCTTGGTGACGGATAACGCATCGGTCATGTATTACATTAACAAACAGGGAGGAACGAGATCCCATTCCCTGCTGTCAGTGACCCTTGAGATCTGGGACTGGAGCATTCTGAGGTGTATTCTCCATTCAATTCATCTTCCGGGAGAGGAGAATATTCTTGCCGACGGACTGAGCTGTTCAAACTTGCCCATTCACGAGTGGATGTTGCATCGGTTGGTAGCTCGGGACCTGTTTCGACGATGGGGAACTCCTGAGATCGGCCTCTTTGCAACTCCCGCCAACACACAGTGTCGTAAGTTCTGCACCAGTTCTCGGGTTTGGGGGAAACGCTTTCCTCTTCCAATGGAATGGATGACTGTTGTACCTATTTCCCCCGTTCCAATTGCTGACCAGGTTAGTAGCCAAGCTTTGTCGGGACTGATCAGATGCGATCCTACTTGCTACATGGTGGCCTTGTCAACCTTGGTTCACACCCCTTCTTCGTCTGGCCCGCCGCCGATTCATACACCTGCCGTTCCATCCCGACCTACTAACCATCCAAGACGGGAACGTCAGACACCCAGACATACAAACCCTCAAGTTGGTGACTTGGAGAGTTCAGCCTTGAATCGGTCATTGGGTTCATGCCGTCCTGTCTCACCAGATATTCCTCCTGATATCCAGATGGTACTTGATGCATCTCTTCGCACTTATATGCGTTGTTCCTACTCATACAAGTGGAACCGTTTCAATTCCTTTTTGTCAGACTGGCGTCTCACGGTCGAATCCTCCTCCATGACCATCGTGCTCCAGTTCCTCCTCCATCTGTCAGATTCGGGACTATCTCTTTCGTCTCTGAGGTGCTATTTGGCAGCCATCTCCACTGAACTGCAGGCACGGGGTCTAACTTCTCCGTTTCATCACGCACTGGACAAGAAATTCCTGAAGGGTTATGCCAACCTCCATCCTCCTGTCATGGAGCCCACACCGGCTTGGAGCCTGGAACTTGTCCTCTCTCAGCTGTCGAAGTGACCCTTCAAGCCCTTGGCTACTACAGACCTGAGGCTTTTGTCTTGGAAAACAGCCTTTTTCATAGCAGCTGGTGAACTATGTGCACTCCATGTCAATCCTCCATATTTGGCCTTCCACAGCCACAAAGTTGTTCTGAAACTAGACATTTATTTCTTCCCCAAAGTGGTTTCTAGCTTTCACTTGAACTAATCCATTGTCTTCCTGGCCCTCATGCAGGACCCAAAGGGTGACTTTGAACGGTCTCTCCATTCCTTGGATGCTCAGAGAGCCCTTGCTTTCTATGTACAGCAAACAGCTCCATTTCGAAAGTCTCTGAAACTGTTAGTCTCCTATGTAGTCTCTAAATTGGGTGTCCCTGTTTCTCCACAGCATTTGTCTAAATGGGTGGTTTCGACCATCTGTCATTGTTACGAACTGGCCCAGAAGCCCTTACCTTCTCGGGTTTGAGAACACTCCACCAGGGCTGTCTCAGCTTCAGCTGCCTTCCTCTCTGGGATCTCCTTGGAGGACATTTGCCAGGCAGCTGCATGGTCCACATCATTGACATTTATATCTCATTACAGATTGGACATTCAGTCTTGTAATGAGGCCGCGTTTGGGAGGGCAGTATTATCTATTCAACGAGTGAGTTTTTATTGTGGTCAACTTGGTACTGTATGGTTATTGGTTACTCTGAAATTAATACACGATAGTGCTTCTGTACACAGTACTTAGTGTTCATTACTACAATTCAGAAATATCACTTGTCAAACATTGTCCTGGGTTTACCTGTTAGCATGACATACCCTCCTCCTCGAGTGGAAGGTTGCTAATCTACCCACTGTGTGTATTCACAGAGACCACGAAGATGGACAGGTTGCTTACCTGTAACCATAGATCTTCAAGTGGTCTGCTGTGAATTCACACAGACCCGCCCATCCTCCCCTCTATGTCCTACTATGACATATGTATGCTTAATGTTCCTGATGCTGCTACTTGTGGCGTCCTTCAAGGAACTGAGGGGATTTAGGCAGGAGTGTCTTTAAAGGGACCGTTAGGATGGGCGGAGTTACTGCCAAAATGTTGCAAAACATGTTCTGCCTAGCGATTCTAGAGTGTTCTGAGTGCTCTGTGCAGGAGTTACCCACTGTGTGAATTCACAGAAGACCACTCGAAGATCTATGGTTATAGGTTAGTAACCTGTCTGTATGCTTACCCAGTTTGCAGGTGATACCAAATTAGGAGGGGTAGCTAATACCCCAGAGGACAGGATAAGAATCCAAAATGACCTGAACAGATTAGAAAGCTGGGCCAAAACTAACAAAATGAATTTCAGCAGAGAGAAATGTACTATACTACACTTGGGCAGTAATGCACAGATGTAGGATGGGTGACACCTGGCTTGATGGCAGTACATGCGAAAGGGATCTAGGACTCTTAGTGGACCACAAGTTGAACATGAGCCAGCAGTGTGATGCAGCAGCTAAAAAAGCCAACGTGATTCTAGGCTGCATTAATAGGAACATAGTGTCTAGATCAAGGGAAGTAATAGTGCTGCTCTTTTCTGCTTTGGTCAGGCCTCACCTGGAATACTCTGTCTAGTTCTGGGCACCACAATTCAGGAAGGATATTGAGAAGCTGGAACATGTCTAGAGGAGGGCAACCAGGATGGTGGGAGGTCTGGAAGCCATGCCCTATGAGGAGTGGCATAGGAAGCTGGGCATGTTTAGTCTGGAGAAGAGAAGGTTGAGAGGGGATATGATAGCCATGCTTAAGTATTTGAGGGGATGTCATACTGATGGAGCAAGCTTGTTTTCAGCTGCTCTGGAGACTAGGACATGGACAATGGGTTCAAACTACAGGAAAAGAGATCCACCTAAACATTAGGAAGAACCTCCTGACAGTAAGTGCTGTTTGGAAGTGGCATACACTGCCTCGTAGTGTGGTGGAGTCTCCTCCTTTGGAGGTTTTTAAAGAGAGGCTGGATGGCCATCTGTCGGGAGTGATTTGATTGTGTGTTCCTGTGTGTCAGGGGGTTGGACTGAATGGCCTTTGTGGTCTCTTCCAACTGTATGATTATCATCTTGTCTCTCCCATTGCTGCTTCACAGTGTCCAAAGGACCTCTCACTCTTCTCCCAAACAGCATGTCATGTCTCTGCTGTTAGTTGTCTAGATTGCTGTGTTGTGTTACAGCATTAATTAGCATTGATGGGCCTGCTATTAGTCTAGTTCCTGCAGAGACCAGACACAAGTAGAATTCATTATGGGAGATTGGCCGGGGCTGGAATGTGGTGGTTGTGATCGGCAGGGAAGCCCAAGATTATTTCCCCTGGGAAAGTTTAGGGAGTGAATGCAAGATACAGACCGTCACAATTAGGCAGGTGGATGAGGGAAAGTGAAACCTAAAAATATACTACTGATGAGCTTTTGGCGCCTTTGTCTCAGAACGGTCAATGCATTGATCCTGTGCACAACCAGTCCCTTGCAATAAAATATTTTGAACCAATGCCTGTTGTTTGAATGATTGGAAGTTGACGGAGTTCATCACATAGCAGTTCAAACAGACTGAAACCAAGGCTCTCTTGTGGTACATCTCAATAGGCGAATAGTAAATGTTGTAACTTGGCATCCCGGTTGTTTGCATTAGCTGCTTTCATTCTCATGTATATCACTGACATTTTGTCTTTCAGTATTTTTACTGGGTTCACCAATAGACTGATTTTCTGTTTCTGGATTTGACGTCCTGACATATTCCTGGTTTTCATGAAGCCCAGTGGTTACACAAACTTGCTTAATATTTCTAGCTAGGTCATTTCTTGTTAAAGATGGAGCTGGAATGTCATGATCAACTGCCACTTTCCATATTCCTTGCCACTCCTTATACTTAGCCACAGGTACATCAAAAGCAGGTGCTCCTAATTTTTTTTAATCAGACTTTCTCCTCAGGTTTGATATCTTCAGGGAAATGTAAATGCTTGGAGTGTTGGAAAAATTTCATTAAAAATAAGTTTCACTAGTCGTCAAGCGGTGCAACACAGGGGAGACACCGTTTATGTGCTTAGTTTGTGGGGAAAGTTTCAGTTGGAAAACAAGCCTCACCTTTCATCAGGGAACTCACACCCACGAGAGAAAAAGTTGAAATGTGTGGAGTGTGGCAGGACAGAAAGAGTTGAAATGACTAAAATGTGAAAGTAGTTACAGTAGAAGCTGGTACCTTATGTGACTTCAAAGAATGTATGTGCAGGAGAAACCACTGAAATGCTTGGAGGAAGAAAAGTTTTATTTTTTTAATATTTATTTATACCCCGCTCTTCAGCCAGAAGGCTATCAGAGCGGCTTACAAATTGTTTTAAGCAACAGCTATTTACACATCTAACTGCATTAAACAGTTTCCAATGTGTGTTAGCTAATTGCCCCCACAAGCTGGGTACTCATTTTACCGACCTACGAAAGGATGGAAGGCTGAGTGAACCTTGTGCTTTAGTCGTTCCTCACATCTTACGACACTCCCCAAAATCTACACATAGTATAAACCAAGTCAACTCTTATTACAGAAAGCACACAGAAGGGAATCTATTAAAATGTTTGAACAGTTGGAACCTAGACGCAGTCCAAAGAGGAGAAGAATGTATAAATGCTTGCAAGGAGAGATAAACTTCAGTCAGAGATG
Organism: Gambelia wislizenii; assembly: GCA_030847615.1. Taxonomy (NCBI): domain Eukaryota; kingdom Metazoa; phylum Chordata; class Lepidosauria; order Squamata; family Crotaphytidae; genus Gambelia; species Gambelia wislizenii. Next base: position 28,003,981 of record JAUMIR010000002.1, read on the forward strand.
GATGTGTATGTCATATTAAATAATGCAGATGGGGAGGAAACCCGGTAAGTGCTTAGAATGTGGAAAGTCTTTCCTTGCAACCTTCGTGCAGATGCAAGACCATAGGAATCACATATCTAACCCAATACGAAGTGCCAGTGGTATAATATTAATAATATACCATAACTTACATTTCTCTAGTCACAATTAGCTACAATATATATAATGCCAATAATACTTGTATTTATATGGAATACACACTTTCAACAGTATATACACAAATGAAACAATAATGAACTTTTCAATACTATACTTAATATATAATTTGATAATTTTTAAACAAGAATTGATGATCCTCTAGAATGAAACAATAATGATCTTTGTATAGTGTTACATTCACACCAATACAGTATTAAACATGTAATACAATAATTTTTAATTTTTAAGCAATGATTGATAAACCTATATAGGTGAGTGTATGGAATGATAATACATTCAAAATTATGATGAACTCTAAATACACTCTATATAGATGAACTCTATATACGACATATGTATATAAGAAAATATAGCTTAACTTATAATGCTGCTTGGCCCTTCTGCCAACACAGTGCAAACTACAATAAGAAAGGTGGGTAAACAGAATCCATATAATTATTAGGCAACGAATAAACTCCATGTATTCGTTGGTTCTATATCCTAGGCAATTCCTATTGATTATATGTCCTAGGCATACTACAACCCCCGGAGCAAATTGTCCAGGAAAGCAGCTAACTGGATAGGTGATAAGATGGAGACACAAGAAGCAAGGCTTTGCAACAACACGGAAATAATGCAGAAGCACAGTACCAGTCCAATAGCAGAAACCAGGGGCAAGCCAAAGGTCCAAGAGTTCAGGGTCAGTGAGTCCAGTCCAGGGTCAAGAGTTCCAGCAAGCAGGTCAGTAAGTCCAGTCCCATATCAAGAGTTCCAGATAAATCCAAAGTCTAGGAGGCAAGGTGTCAAGCAACAAGGTAGTCAAGAGTCAAATGCTTTCACCAGGGAACACAGCCTCTGACAAAGAAGCTTGGTGTCTCACAGCTGTTTATGGTGGCCCAGCTCCTAATCACAGCTGTTTGGTGATTTCTGAGCGTTTCTCATTTAATCTCCAGGAAGCCAGAGACACACCCTTTCTGATCTTCTCTGACTAAAGGTAGGTACCTGCTCTTCTATGTCTCCCAGGCCTGGATCCTGTGCTGGGGGGAGGCTAGGCTGCTGAGAAATGAGCTTTGCTGTAGTTGGCATAACAGGGCTAGGTTCTGGCTCAGCCAGCTCTGCTGGAGCTGGCTCAGCTCCCTTATATCCTGAGTCCTCTGAGTCCTCAGCCTGGCTGGCCATGACACAAATATGGTGTCGTTTTGGTACCTTTCATGGCCCTTCCTCAGTGCCAATCTATATATGACATATAATTGTACACTTGAACTAAATTATACCTTCAACTAAATTACTAATGGAGTAATGTTGTTTCATGTGCAATTATAAAATGCAAAAAGGCTCACCTTACAAATTTATTTTCTTTCCGTGTTAAATATAGAAGTGTACAAGAACCTGGATAAACTGTAAAAATACTATTTTTAGTTTCCTATTGACAGCTTATTAAAGAATTAATTTTTAACAGTTATATGCTTACTTAGTCAAATTTTAACTGCTGGGACAATTATTCCCCCCTTTTTAAAGCAGTATGTCCTATCTGCATAAAAGCATATATATATATATATATATATATATATATAATTTTAAATATTGGTGTGCAATTATTACCATTACTACATTAGTATATAGGTTGATATATACGCTTACCTTTGACTGCCTTGGTTGATAGCCAACGATGCAGTGATTATGTCTGTATTACACTAACCTTATACAGCCTGAGTTTCTGACTACTATTGATTCTAACTCCTATGGTTTCAACTCTTAAAGTGAACCAATACTCTTTTTACCCTTCCCCAGAAGGTGTGTCCTTCTGTGCATTACACCCAACAATATGGGCAAAACTATTAACCTCATAAATATGATGTATAATCAATTCTGTCATTTAAACCAGATGGACTTACTTACAGTATTAAGTCTGTGAATCCAGAAACATTCTCTTTGAAGAGTTTTCTTTGAAACAAACTACCTTGCTGTGGTTGATACTGAATGGTTTCTATTCCAAAGAATTTTAAAGACTCTGCATCATGTTTGTATTTTATAAAGTGCTCAGCTAGTGGGCTATCATAATTTCTCATTCTAATTTGACTTTTATGTTCTCCTATCCTAATTTTCAAAATCCTGCTTGTTTGACCAATGTAAAGTAACTTACAAAGGGCACAGAATCCTGTAAATGACTCCAGAGGAGTTACAGTTTGTTGGGGTGTATGAGTATAAAAATTAAAAAAAATTAAAGATTCCAGGGAGCAAGCCCTTTAGGAATATCTTCTTAAGAAAAGTTTCCTTTAAAGTAAGCAGAGTTAGCCTAAGGAAGACTGACCAAGCTCAACTTGCATTTGTGTGTTCTGAATCACCCAGACATTAAAGTCAAGCAGACAAATTAAGGACAATAAAGGTGTTTGCTTAAAAATGCATATCAAAACGTTTACTGAAGGTATAGCAACCCCAATTTACATATGCAAAACAAATCTAGGTCCTTCACTAACTAAGAGGATTACAGTTCAGGGTAGTAAACTCATCCAATCTTGGGAGGTTCAGGTTAGGATAATCAAATCAGAAGTTTCTAAGTATTACAGCAGTAACATTCATATTTAATTAGAAAAAGAGGTGATTGTAGGTAAGCGAGAGGTCATCTCTCTGCTTCATGAATGGAGGTCAGATGCATGGTAGGAAAGGGAAGAAAATGGAAAAGAGAACCTCCTGTTGAGACTGCAAAACCCCAAGAAGGGACAAAGGATCATAAAACATTTAAATTAGGAGGCCATGTGATGAATGACTCAATGTTCAACCCATAGCTCCAAATGGCTAAGATAGCTTGAGAGGAGAAGTGGGGTAGGAACTTAAGCATGCAAGGAATTTCCTAAACTTACTAAGTAAGGGTGTAAGAAGAATGTTACATTTCCCACACAATTTGAAAAAGTTTACACGGGGAAACCTCTGCAGTATGAGGATGTTTAAAAGACTGAATTTTAAAAGATTGCTTACAACAGTTACAGTGAGTACAAAGATAATGTCCTTTGGGTCTGATATCTCTGTCTTTAATATCTGTGTGTGTCAGCTTATCTTTTAGATTTGTAGGGCGACAAAAGGCAAGTATGGGGATATTTTTGACATCAAGGAATATGTTGTATTAAATGCCAATGGTTAATACTAATATTCTGAATGGCATGAAATACTTGATTTAACATAAATATACCCACTATCCTGTCACTGTGCTGACTTTTTTTGAAGTTAATAAAGAGTTTCTGTCAATTATATCAGCTCTTGCATTATATCATTGCCACTTTCCATTGGGTTAGATAGTCACAGACACCCACATATTTTGTTGTCATAGGAATCACATGGCAGGAAAAGTTTTTACTGCTTAAAGAACTTTGTTGGGAAGACCACCATCTTTCACAACAAAAATGGAGAGGAGGAGGGTGTGATATGTGGAAAGAATATCTCTTAGACCTCACTCAGGCAATATCCCCTCCCTCCATGAATGCTGAGACTTCAGAATGAGTTTTAATCAAAGATAAAGCTATCTTTTTAAAAATTGATTAAAATCTGGTTTGTGGGAATCGTTGGTAATGCTGCAAAGGAATGTAATTCACCTGTCTCAAAACAATATGTCTTATGTGGGAATTTCAAGCAGAGAGTAACTGGAAATGCTAAATGATATTTAATTGGTAATTTAGAGATGTAAAGACTCTATTAAGGACTATAAACGGGCACAGGTACAAAGAGGAAGGCAGGTGTCCATTGGGATTCTGGATAACATATCTCTGGCTTTTCTTCGCAAACGAAGATTCAGGAAGGACTCATCCTGCACTTTCTGCAAGCGCGCTGATGACTAAAAAGGCCAATCCGAGATAAACAATTCCGGTTGCAGAAAGCACAGCAGAAGGTCTCCTTGGCTAATGTTTCTGGGTTGTGATTCTTTCTCTGTTGTCGTTTCTCTTCAAGATTTGTTTGGCCTGAGCTCTCAAATAAGGCTGCAGCATTGTGGATAGTGCGTCTCCATGCCTCCCGATGTGAGGCCAGGGCAGACCATTGTTGGAGATCATGAGATGTTGTTTCAAGGAGTCCTTGTATCGTTTTTCTGGAGCACCCCTCTTACGCTGACCCATGGCGAGTTCACCGTAGAGTACTATTTTTGGGAGGCGATGGTCCTCCATCCTAGAAATGTGCCCTGCCCAGAGCAGCTGTGTTCAAGCTGTGCTTGAATAGTAGATTTTGAGTTATTGTGTTAAAGTTATGAGTACAATTACTTTTCTCTAACCCAATGTTTCCCAAATTTTGGTCTTCCAGATGTTTTGGACTTTAACCCCCAGAATTTCTGACTATTGGCCAAGCTGGCTGGGGCTTCTGGAAGTTAAAGTCCAAATAGCCATAGTACCAACGTTCTGGGACCATTGATGTAGTCTGACCTATGTATATTTAAAGCTTTAGTCTACGTGCGAAAGGGATCTAGGAGTCCTAGTAGACCACAAGTTGAACATGAGTCAACAGTGTGATGCGGCAGCTAAAAAGGCCAATGCGATTTTGGGCTGCATCAATGGAAGCATAGTGTGCAGATCAAGGGAAGTAATAGTGCCGCTCTATTCTGCCTTGGTCAGACCTCACCTAGAATACTGTTTCCAGTTCTGGGCACAATTCAAAAAGGATATTGACAAATTGGAGCGTGTCCAGAGGGGGGCGACTAAAATGGTGAAAGGTCTGGAAACCATGCCTTATGAGGAGAGACTTAGGGAACTGGGTATGTTTAGCCTGGAAAAAAGACGGTTAAGAGGCGATATGATAGCCCTGTTTAAGTATTTGAAGGGATGTCATGCTGAGGATGGAGCAGGCTTGTTTTCTGCTGCTCCAGAGACTGGAACACGGAGCAATGGGTGCAAGCTCCAGGAACAGAGACTCCACCTCAACATTAGGAGGAACTTTCTGACAGTAAGAGCTGTTCGGCAGTGGAACACACTCCCTCGGAGCGTGGTGGGGTCTCCTTCCTTGGAGGTCTTTAAACAGAGGCTGGATGGCCATCTGTCAGGGATGCTTTGATCGTGATTTCCTGCATGGCAGGAGGTTGGACTGGATGGCCCTTGAGGTCTCTTCCAACTCTGCAATTCTATGATTCTATGATAATCCCCCAAAATTCCAAAATCCCAAGAGCAGTGGGGATCCTCTCTAGGAAGACACTGGCACACTGGCCGGAAAGGGCAGGGCCAGGTGTGACGGCCAAGAGCCGTGAGGGATTCCCTCTAGGAAGAAACTGGCACACATAGCCGGAAGGGGCAGGGCGAAGAGCAGTGGGGAACCTCTCTAGGAAGATATCAACAACGTTAGCCGGAAGGGGCGGGGCCAAGAGTGACCAACTACGGAGGAAAACCTCTCTAGGAAGATACCAACAATTATAACCGGAAGGGGCGGGGCCAAATGCAGTGACTGCTCCTCTCTAGGAAGATACTGGCACACGTAGCCGGAAAGGGCGTGACCAAAAGTGAAGGCCAAGAGCAGTGGGGATCCTCTCTAAGAAGATACCAACAACCATAACCAGAAGGGGCGTGGCCAAGAGTGCCGGCTAAGAACAGTGGGGCATCCAATCTAGGAAGATAGTGTCACACGTAGCCGGAAGGGGCGGGGCCAAGATTCCCGGCTAAGAACAGTGGGGGATCCAATCTAGGAAGATACTGGCGCACGTAGCCGGAAGGGGCGGGACCAAGACTATGAGTGACGGCCAGGAGCAGTAGAGGGGGGTTCTCCGAGAAAGAAGGGGGTGCCTTTGCCTCCCGCCTGGTGTGCTTTTGGGCCGAGGGAGAGACGCCCCTCAGGGCTGGGCGGGGAGGCCGAGGGTGGCCGAGGAAGCGCAGGGCAGCGAGTGACGAGGAAGGCGAGCGAGGCCTCTCCCCCTTCTTCGCACCTCTCGCCTTTCTTGCTGGGGTGAAAGGCCCCGTCCTCGCTGCAAGTGAGCGGTGCTTCCCGCCTCCCCTCTTTTCACAACAACCCTGTGAAGGAGGCCAGGATAAAGATTACGCTCTGCTCTCAAATCAGTTTTTACCTCATGGAGGAGGGTGGCTCCTCCCTTAGGCAGAATGAACCCATTTCTTCAAGCGCCAGATGCTGGGAGACAGCGGTGGGAGCCTCCCCACTGCCCCCCCCTTCCTTGTAAACGAGGCAGCTTATTCAAGGGGCTAGAGAAGGAGCCACCTCTTGTCCTTTGTCTCAGGCAGCAAAATCTCTTGGGCTGGACTTGCAGCCCTTGTAGAAGGCTGGGAAACCAGCACTAGTTCTGCCTCCAAATAGACACTGAAATATATGTGCTAAAAGGGGACAGGGGGTGGTAGGGATGCATAAGAAAAATCTCAGAAGGCAGTGAATTGTAAGTGTGTGTATGTGAGAGAGAGAGAGCATTTGTCATTGCATGATGGTCTTGCTTAGTGCCCAAGAAGGAAAAGACCCACCCAGTCCCTAGTTTTTCTTTGAAGTGAAGGTGGTTGGCTTCTGTATGGAGAAAATCCACCTTGAATTGAATTGCAAAGCATCTCCTTACCTGTTTAGGAAGATACTGTGCAAGACGGTCTTCAGAATATCTCAGCCTCAGGATACCTTGCTTACTTTGTAGGCCTTGAGGCCCCTAATAATTCTGCCTGGGACAGACTCTCAAGAGAGGAAAGTGCTCCTTCGGCCATGTTGAAAACGGCCTTGAAGAAGGGAGCCAAAATGGAAAAGCAAGACTCAGCTGGTTGTTTAAGCACAATGCAGTATGAGCACAGGGACAATTTCTTGCGAAAAACAGTGGAGAAGAGTTTGTGGGCGGATGTGCTCAGATCAGAGCTACAGCGCCAGCACTTTAGGCAGTTCAGCTACCATGGGGTTTGGGGACCCCGAGAGGTTTGCAGCCAACTCCACAATCTCTGCTGTCAGTGGCTGAAGCCAGAGCAGCACACCAAGGCTCAGATCCTGGACCTGGTTATCCTGGAACACTTTTTGACCATCCTTCCCCCGGAGTTGGAGAGCTGGGTGAGAGAGTGTGGAGCAGAGACCAGTTCCCAGGCAGTGGCCCTGGCAGAGGGATTCCTGTTGAACCAGGCAGAGGAGAAGAAGCAAGAAAAGTGGCAGGTGGGTGTTTCATCCTGGTTGTGTCAAAGGGTCAGGAGCATTTATTTGCAAGAATGTTGATTTTTATTTTTAACAAATGGGGGCTTAACGCGGATAGTAAAGAGGGGCTGCTGGTCACTCAATGGGCAGATCAAGGAATAGGGCTTCAGTTCTTCTAAAAGATATAGATTCATAATCCGAGGGAATTTTGGGATTCAGTTTCTTGGGAGCTCTAGTTTTAGTGGTGGCCAGGAGGGCTTTTCCACCACTGTGTAGCAAGGCAACTGTACCTCTTGTCTGGTCCATCCACGGTGACTTCCCATTCCGGTTAACAAATGTGCTGTACGTAGATCTGCCTTTGAAGAATGGGCTGAAACTCCAGCTGGTCTAAAAAGCTGCAAACAGGTCGTTTACTGGAGCTGGTTACATATGTGACTCTCTTGTTGCAACATCTTAACTGCGTACTGGTTTGTTTCCAGGTACAGTTGACCAAGTGGCTGTGTTCCAGGCTTTCTGAAAGAGTTGTATTCTTCCTTATTAGTGGGTTCAGGCCCTGACCCTCATGGGCTTCTCTGGTGGGAATGTGGGAGAGGGCCTTCTTGATAGCTATCCCTAGATTCTGGAATGCCCATCTTAGGGAGTAGACTAGCTCCTTCCTTGCTTTTCTTCCATCAACAGCTGAAAACTTTTGTTAAAATCTCAACAGGCTTCTGTAAACTGACAGTAAAATGGCTTTTAATAATGTGCTGTTCTATTGTTTTGCCTTTGCCTATTAATCTACAGTATTTTTTTAAAACAATTTCAATTCTACAGATTAATTTTGAACTGTTGTTTTTGTATATTTTTATTTGTTTTAGTTTGTATTACTTTTAATTGCTGTATGCTTGAGTCCAGTCCTTGTGATACAAATTATTATTATTACTATTATTATTATCATTATCTATATACATAAAAGGCTTGGGTATGTACAATAGGCCTGGGTATATTTCCAACTTTTGGGTGTGTTTCCTCCTCCCAGTGTGCTGATTGGCAGCTGCTCAGGAAACACACCCAACCAATCACCAACCACATGCAAATTCCCACCTCACAATCCACTCCTGTGACTCAATCTGTATCTACAACCCCAGCTTCACAAGGTCCCTTCTCACTCCTTCAGCCACTTACCAGTCAGCACCTAAGCAGTTAATTAGTGGCAGCAGCAGCAGGACAACAGAGCAGGTCATCCTCAGCAATCCTGGGAAAAGTGTGGAATGCTGAGAAGAGGGAGGAGGAATTTAAATCTACTCGCCTGTGTTACAGGTTTGTCATGAGGTCTACCAGTAGTTTTATTGAGAGTTTTTAAATGGCATATGGTAGTCCAGCTAATCTATATCTATATCTATATCTATATATATATATATATAATTCTCTTGGGTATGTTGCCATTTCCAGTGTGCTGGTTGGTTTTGAATGTTTCTCAAGCAGCCAATCATAGTGCTCCGTTCGGCAGGCAATCACCACAGTAGCAGCAGGGAGTTAAGTTTCTTTTTCTCCCAGCAGTGACAAAGGCCAGGCAGGAGGAAGAGGAGGAGAAGAAGGAATAGAGGGGAGGGAAGAAAGAAGGAGGCACAAAAGAAGAGGAGAAAGTCGATTGCAAGCAGTCAGAACCTGGAAAAGCCCCCCACCCCCTCCAGAATGTCACTGTTGCAGACACTGTGGTGATTGGTCAGACAGGGAGGGGTGGTGTTTTTCACTTCACTTCCTCCTCCCCTCACAGTGGGACTAGAGGAAGGTAACAGATGATTAAAATCAGTACCTATTAAAAACAGCAGTAAAGCTAGGTGGATCTCTAGATAAACGATTAACAAACTGAACTGAAAAATATGAGCAAAAATATTTTGGTTTCCCCCTTCTTCCAGTTGCTAAAGATGAAGCTGGACTGCCCTAGAGAGTAGTAAATGAAGAAGGTGGAAGCTGATTATTTTATGGTTTATATTTCCCAGTTTTCTTTCATTAATTGCTTCAATGTAAATCTACTTATTTTTATGGAATAATGATATGTTTTTGGGATCCAGCACAAACTTGGCAGAAAACTACAGCTGGTTTGCATATGTGTATACACACACACATAAACTGTGTAGATTTCGTGTATGTGTGTGTGTATGAGAATGCTAAGAGAGGGAGCAACCAATGACCTTTGTCTTTCAGTCCTGCTTTTGGGGGTGAGGGACTCACTTAGGAAGGGACAGATCCAGAAACTGCAGAAAGAGGGGAGCTGATTTTTCCAGTCCGATTTTCTCATATATATACTCGCGCCCCTGCCACCAAACTCAAACCCCATGCCCCCACTGCACTTGCCCCCTACCACGAAGCACATGCACCCGTGCTGTCCCCCCCACACTCCATGCTACTCACACACCACATCCCCCCATGCCACTCACACCCCGTCTGCCATGGCCATGTTTAGAAAGGACTGAAACTTCCACATGGTTCTGCCCCCAGTGTGCTGACTGGGTACCCAACAGAGCTTTGATTGGTTGGTCAGTTTCTAGGTAGATTGCCTCTGAAGCTGGAGGTTCCACAAGAACACCTCATTCCTACAGTCCAAACATCTGTCTATCTATGTAAAACTCTTAGGTATGTTCCCTTTCCCAGTGTGCTGATTGGCCACTTAGGAAACATTATCCTTCCCTCCTCTCGCTCCCTCAGCCAATCACCACCCACATGCAAATTCCCTCTCCACCCAACAGTCCACTCCTGCCACTCAATCTTCATCTACACCCCCAGCCTCACAGGGGCCCCTCCCTCCTCTCACTCCATCGGCCAATCACCACCCTCATGCAAACTCCCTCTCCACCTCACAATCCACTCCTTCCACTCAATCTGCATCTATACCCCCAGCCTCACAAGGGCCCCATTGCTAGCCACTCATCTGAGCTCGCAAGTGTTGAAGAGGAGGAGCTGCCACTGCCACCCGCCAGGCGACGGCCACCATAACCCCTGCCTGGGGGGCAGTGATGAGGGTGGCTGACGCAGAAGCCATGGCAAGGACTCTGAGAGCCTAAATGGAACTCTCCCCCCACTCCACCTCCACTATATGCCTCTTCAAATCTACTATAATGGCGTATGTTACGCTGGGTACACCTACGGTGTATGTTACACCAGGTATAGCTAGTATTAATATATTATATGAATGAAACCTATAGAGTTAAAATGCCTAAATACCGTAAAGGCACCACATCTTATCTGATCCTGGAAGCTAACCAGGGTCAACACTGATTAGTACTTGGATGAAAGACCACCAAGAAATCCCAGGTCCTGCAAACTATATTTCAGAGGAGGGAAATGGCAAAACCATCTGAGTTTTTCTTTCCTAAGAAAGCCCTAGGAAATTCATGAGTCCACAGACACACACATATAGAGTTAAAACCATTTAAAAATTAATTCAAAGATAGCATATAAAAAGACATCTAAGGCCATAGGGTTGCCAGAACTGAAGTTCTCTGTTGACTTACATTGACTCCCATCCAAGTACTAACCAGAGATGACCCCTGTAGTGCTTCTGTCCGCCATCTTTTTGAGGTTGCACTTCAAATAAGACACCATTAGAAGAAGCCCTTACTTGCACTGGGGTGATGTAAAATTTATAATCTTTAAAATCTCCTGTAACGCTGGGTACAGCTAGTTTTTATATAAGATTGTAAAACTCTTCACCAGTTTTCAAGCTTTTTCTGTAAATCATCCAAAGCAAGAATATCCCCCAAAGACCTTGCCCTCTTCCATTCCTTTCCTAACTCTTCTTTTTCTTTCCTATCCTTGCTGCTGCTTCTGCTGCAGGACTTCTTTGTGGAAGAGGCTGCTGAGGAGGAGAAGGCTCCTTCTGAGTCCAAGAGGATCATGCAGGATGGGGACAGAACATCCATGTTGATGGGTAAGGGCTAAGGAAGCCCTTTTCAACTTGCCCTCCCTCCTCAAGTATGCCTAGAATATTTGCGTTGGATGGGTTGCATCCTCACCAAAACTTGGAAACCAAGCCTTATAAGGAATGACTAAGAAAGTGTTAAATGTGGGAAGGAGGCTGGGAGTAAAACAGACCTCTAGATGCCGCATTCTAGGAACTCCAGAGCACATTTAGCTGATTAAATCACCAAAGAAAGATCTATTGCTGGCAAAGTAAAAAGGCAAGCCATTGGAGACTGGCACAGCAAAAACAAATGACAGCAGAACTTACAGCATAACAGCATAACATTCGGCAAGCATAATGAACAAAAAGATGCCAACAGTAGGCACAGCCCACACCTTGGCTCTAGTAGCCTTTCTAATTAGGAGCCATTAACACTTGAGATGAAACTCATTACCATACTTGAATGCACATGTTATCATTCTGTTTTCAAGGGCTGTGGGTGGAAGCCTCCATACTGCAGTTACTTATGTCAGAACACACTGTGAGGGTAATTTAAACACACAGGTAAAACTTTATTACATTTGACAGAGAGCTGGGTATGTTTAGCTCAGTGAAGAAAAGACTGAGAGGTGATGTAATAGCTGTCTTTAAATATCTGGTGTCATATAGAAGATGGAGTGAGCTTGTTTGCTCTTGTTACACAGACTGGAATGCCAAGCAGTGGACTCAGATTGCAAGAAAAGAAATTCCACCTAAACATTAGGAAGAACTTTTTTACTGTAAGAGCCATTTGATAGTGACATGGAGTTCCTTGGAAGGTAGTGGACTTTCCATCTTTGGAGGTCTTTAAACAGAGGTTGGATGGGCATCTTTCAGGGTTGCTTTAGTTGTATGTTCCTACATGGCAGGGGGTTGGATTAGATGGTGTTTGCAGTCCATTCCAATTCTTATGATTCTGTGGCCTTTGAAATTACATGTGTTCAAGGGAGGAGAGATCAATGGAAGGGCTGCATCTGCTAGTTGGTGTGCTTTCCGCCAGACAGCTCCAGCATCCATCCTTTGTTTTTACCCTCTCCCTATGCAAAAGCGCATCAACATCTCCAAGAGGCAGAAAACTCCCTCCCCTCCACCCTGATGTGCAGTGCAGAAGAGTGAATGTTGCTTTTGAGAGCTAACCCCAGTTACAGTCTGTGTATAAATAAGAGACTTGCAACACCATGTGGAGCGGAGCTGTGGAAGGTTCCAGCTACTCTGTTCCCTTCCCCTATCCCACCTGCTGCTTCTTCCAAGAAAAGCCAGCCAGCATCCCTTTCTCACTGGGCTACCTCCTGTTCCCAGTGGGCTCTTTGGAGGTAGTATTTTTCTCCATTTCAGACTAGATTAATCTAAGACTAATATAGGCACCTTGTGCTTCCTTCCCTGGTGACATGTTTTTTTAAAAAAACTTTCTCAATGTGAACCAGGAAATGACCAGTCCAGAAAATTGTCTCCTTTCCAGTCTTCGTCCAAATCCAATAACATTCTATGACCAGCTACCTCTGCCTGGGATACTTGTTTGGCTTGATGTGCATTTTTTAAGATATTTATGTACAGTAGCACCCCCGTATCTGCTGATTCACCAACCGCAGATTCAATTATCCGTAGTTGGTGATGGTGGGGGGGAAGGGAGGGGGGAGGAGGGATCTCACCTTCCCCGTCCTTTCCCCTGGGAGGTCTCCTGTCACTGCAGTGGCAATCTCAGGGGCAAAGGGAGGGGCAGGAGCAATCTTGCCTCTCCTTTCCCCCTGTGATCACCACCGTGGTGATAGCAAAGGGGGCAGAGGAGTGATCTCACTTCCCCTGTGGCGGCTCCTGTCGCCACGATGGGGCTGTGGTGGGGGCAAAGGAGGGGGAGGAGTGAACTCGCCTCCCCCCCTTTCCCCGGGATGGCCCCCCAGGATGGCATTTGCTATTATCTGTGGAATTCACCATCTGCGGGGGACCCAAGAACCAATCCCCCATGGATACAGGGGTGCTACTGTATCTTGATTCTTCTCTTACTTTCCAGATGTTAGTATTTATATGTTAATGTTCTGGCCACTTTTAAATGAGTACTGAAAGTTGATTCAGAGATAGAAAGAGGAGTAACTCTCTCTTTTTGTCTTTTCTCTTTCTTACAGCAGATGAACTAAGGACATGGTCAATACATATGAGCACATCTCTTCATGATGGTGGACATAGAGTGGCTTCTGCAAGAGAGGATCAAGTAAGGGGCAGGATCCCTTGGGGGCCAAGAAGGGGGCAGGCTGGGTGCCCATTTCCGTTGCACCTCTCCCTGGTTCCACAGAATCTCACTTGCTTTTGCTCTGTGCTTCCATCACCATTACCCAGTAAGGGGCCTGTGAATGCTGCTGTGTAAAGATTTAAATTATTTTGGACATTAAACTACATTATGTGTTTTGTCTTTCTGTTTCTTTTCTTGGGATTTGTATTTTCTGCTCGCAGGTAACATTTATTTGTCCCTTCAGGTGACCTTTGAGGAGGTGGCCGTGTTTTTCACAGAGGAGGAGTGGGCCCTGCTAGACCCAGGCCAAAGAGCCCTGCATCAGGAAGTGATGGAAGAAAATTTGGGAATGATGTCCTCTCTAGGTAAGACTTCTTCTTTCTGGTGCTTGATCAAGTCAGTTCAATTTTTAAAAAATGAAAATAATGCCTGGGCTCTTCTTCAGTCTTGCTGTTGTAAAGCAGGCTGAGTCGTCATCCTCTTGCCTGGATGGTTTTTGTAGGAGGCCCTTCACCTGCAGTCCTCAGTGAAAGCTACAGTAGGTGACATGAGGGTCAGATGTGGTGCTAAGCACGGACCTCTGGATGGAGTGTTGGGGCTCCACTAGAAGTATTCCATCCAAAGGGCTTGTGTTGCATCCTCTTAACGGCCTTACATAAGGAAAAATGAAAGACTCAAATTTATTTTTTAGAGGCAAGTGTGAAGGCAAAAGTGGTAGCTCCTCCTCCTGGAGGAAGAAGGAAAAAGCCAAGCCATGATCTAGAAGGAGGGGCTGGCTAGTAGGGATGGAAAGCTGAGGTTGTGTTGCATCCTGTGTTGAGTCTAGGGCTGTTAATCCAGGTTTGTCTTAACTCGATTATGAGGAACCATGCCGGGGGGCGGGGAGTGGTTTCAACTGGAGAAAGAGACCCTTTGGACAAACTGGGCAGTTGTGGAAGAGAACTAAGATGCCCACATTGTTGTATGGACTTTTTTGGGATAAGAAGCTGCAGGTGGCTTGTTTTTGTCATTTTTGTTTACTTGGACAAAAGTATTATACACAGATGTTTTGCACAAATTACAGAGAGCTTGAGAAGAAAAAAATGTGCCTTGTTTCACCCTCAACCTGAAATAGAGTAATGTCACAAGACTTGAGAATTCCTTGTCAAATTCAAAACTGCTGAAATTGAGAAGAACAAGAAATTTAGTGAAACACTTTCAGGGGTAGCTGTGTTGGTCATGCAGCAAAACAAAATCCAGAATGTGTTTTGTATTTTGGTGGGCTAATAATGGTGTCACTTTTTTTATGGATTCTGGATTTTGTTTTGCTGTATGGCCAGCATGGCTATCCCCTGAATGTGTTTCTACGATTTGAAGATACCTCATTTTGCTGCAACAGGGGAATCCTAAAGAAGAGGGTAATATGGACTGGGACTTAACTCTCTGAGGTTTTTACCTCTAACAAAAGTAAAACCTCTCTTTCAGACTATAATTGCCTAAATTTTACCTATACAGCACCCAAAAGGTTTTTTCCAGCTGTAGCAATACAGAGACTTCTTGAGAAATCCAATGATTTTTACCTAACGAAAGGAGCCCATGGCTTCACAAAGGGACAGAGACAACTTGTATACCAAGAGGAGTTGTTTACTGCTGCAAAAGAAGTTCAATTTTACTGTTCTTTGTCTCAGTTCCACATGGCCAGAAAGTAGGAGTGGCCTCTGCCTGCATGAGATCCCTCACCTGAACAACACAAGAAACATCTGAGACAACATGTAGGCCTGTGACTCCAGCGCTGTCACTTCTCTTTCTTTATTTTTAAACATCTTTTGGCCAATGAAGAAGCCAGTAGAGCCCCGAAAGCTTGCATCATGTGTTTTCCATTTTGATTGGCCAATGGAGGTATCACATTTTTTGTGTGGATTCAAGAAATTTAGTTAGTATTCTTGACATTCCTAATTAAGTCCTTAGATACTAGGGCTCTGCCTCCAGGCAAGTCTATTTTTAACTCTATACTCCAACTTCACACAGTGGGTTTTTCACCTGGGAGCTGAGCCCCAGTCTCCATGCTGTACAATAGTCTGCGTTAATGCCAGCCAGCATAGTAGGTCTCCGCCTCTCCTGCAGCATTGTGTTCAAGGTCAAAACCAAACCAGACATTGTCTGCACACAAGTTCACAATGTAAAAGAAATGATGCAAGAGGTTTAAAAAAATCTGATACTGTGGTTAAGAGAAGGAAAAATAGAAACACCACTTCATAATAGGCAGCCCTGGTGGCACAGTGGTTAAATGCCAGTACTGCAAGCCACAAGATTATGAGTTTGATCCCAGAGGGCTCAAAGGTTGATTCAGCCTTCCATCCTTCTGTAGGTTGGTAAAATGAATACCCAGCTTATTGGGATCAATTAGCTAAAAAACAGTGTAAACTGCTTTGGACGTACTTCGGCACTGATAAATGTTATGTAAATATCAATGCTATTGCTATAATTTTTCCAAAATCCTTAAAGAAACCAGCTTTCAAGGAAGAAGTAATCTTTGAACTACTGGCAATAATCTTTGAGAATTCCTGGGGAACAGGAAAAGTCCCAGCAGAGTGGAGGAAGACCAATGTTGTCCTCATTTGCAAAAAGTGGGGGAAAGAAGACCCAAAAAATTACCATCCAGTCATCCTGACATCAATAACAGGAAAGATTCTAGAGCAGATCATTAAACAGACAGTCTGTAAGCACTTAGAAAAGAATGCTGTGATCACTAAAAGTCAATATGGGTTTCTCAAAAACAAGTCATGCCATATTAATTTTTTTTTTATAGAGTTGCAAAATTGGTAGATGAAAGGAATACTGTGGATATAGCATATCTTGAGTCCATTAAGGCCTTTGACAAAATCCTCCAATTATATTCTTGCAAGTGGGCTAGACAATGCTACTGTTAGGCAGATTTGTAGTTGGTTGACCAACCAAACCCAAAGGGTAGTCACCAATGGCTCCTCTTCATCCTGGAGAGAAGTGACTTGTGGGGTGCAACAGGGTTCAGTCGTAGTCCAACGCTATTCAATATCTTTATCAATGACTTGGATGATAGAATAGAGGGCACTCTTATCAAGTTTGCAGATGACACCAAATTAGAAGGGGTAGCTAATACCCCAGAGGACAAGATCAGAAATGTAGGGTACTACACTTGGGCAGTAAAAATGAAATGTACATATATAGGATGGGTTACACCTGGCTTGAGGGCAGTACATGCAAAAGTGATATAGGAGTATTAGTAAGTAGACCACAATCTGAACATGAGCGAACAGTGTGATGTGGCAACTAAAAAGCCAAAGCGATTCTGGCCTGCATCAATAGGAGCGTAGTGACTAGATCAAGGGATGTAATAGTACCACTTTATTCTGCTTTGGTCAGACCTCATCTGGAATACTGTTACAGTTCTGGGCACCACAATTCAAGAAGGATATTGACAAGCTGGAATATGTCCAGAGGAGGGTGATCCAAATGGTGAAAGGCCTGGAAGCCATGCCCTATGAGGAGCAGCTTAGGGAGTTGGGTATGTTTAGTCTGGAGAAGAGAAGGTTAAGAGGGGACATAATAGCCATGTTTAAATATTTGAAGGAATGTCATATTTAGGATGGAACAAGCTTGTTTTCTGCAGCTCCAGAGAGTAGGACATGGAGCAGTGGATTCAAACTACGGTCATCCCTTCACATTTGCGGGGGTTAGGGACAGACAACCCCCATGAATGTGAAAAAATCGTGAATAAGAAATGAGCGGGTGGGTGGGAGGCTTTCCACCCCCCCTTCCCAAGGCAGCGATGGGCTTTGCAAGAAAGAATGGGGTGGAGAGTGGGCGGGTGGGAGGCTTTCCACCACTCCCCTTCCCAAGGCAGCAATGGGCTTCGCAAGAAGCCCGTTGCTGCCTTGGGAAGGGATGGGGGTGGAGAGAGGGCGGTGGGAGTCTTTCCATGTATAGTCAAAACCGCAAATGTGAAAGTTGCAAATGTGGAGGGGCGACTATACAGGGGAAAAAATTCCACCTAAACATTATGATGGTAAGAGCTCTGCGACAGTGGAACGCACTGTCTGGGAGTTGGTGGAGTCTCCTTCTTTGGAGGTTTTTAAACAGAGGCTGGATGTCCCTCTGTCGGGAATGATTTGATTGTGTATTCCTGCATGGCAGCAGGTTGGACTAGGTGGTCCTTGTGGTGTCTTCCAGCTCTATGCTTCTTTCACACAAATAGGTATCAGCTAACAAACTGTTCTCTCTTTTGCTGCCCCTGAATATGTTTCCTTTTTTGATTTAGCCTCCATGACTTCCTTACATTCTGACCATTTCTTTCTCTCTTTTGAAGCTGGAAATGGGAACGAGAACAAGAATGAAGGAGAACAATGCAGGGTCTTGCTTCAAAGAGCTAAATTGAAACAGATGAAAGGACAGAAGAGAAAAACTGTCACTCGAGGCAAGAGGCGGATGCTCTTGCATCAGCCTGCTTTTCAAAATGGTGAAGTTTGTGGAATCTCAACTCAAGAATTAACAAAGAAAAGAAAGGAAAAGAATACATATTTTTGTCCTGCATGTGGGAGAAACTTCAGGTATAAAACAAGGCTTGATCTTCATAGGAGAATTCACTCAGGGAAAAAAACTTTCAAAGGGATTGAGTTTAGAAAAACCTCCAGTTTGAAGAAGCAGCAGCTAATTTCCTATAAAAGAATTCAGGCAAAAGAGAACTCATTCAAGTGCTTTGGATGTGGAAAGAGTTTCAACTGGAGATCACACCTTCTGATACACCTAAGAATCCACACAGGAGAAAAACCATTTAAATGTATGAAGTGTGGAAAGAGCTTCAGTCAGAAGTCACTCCTCACTTGTCATCAAGCAGTTCACACAGGGGAGAAACCTTTTAAATGCTTGGAGTGTCAAAAAAGTTTCAGTCAGAAAATAAGCCTCACTCGCCATCAAGGAATGCACAGAGGAGAAAAACCATTTAAATGCTTCGAGTGTGGGAAAAAATTCAGTCAGAAAATAAGCCTCACCCGCCATCATGCAATGCACACAGGGGAAAAACCATTTAAATGCTTGAAGTGTGGAAGAGGTTTCAGTTGGAAGACACACCTCACTCATCATCTAGCAACTCACACAGGGGAGAGACCATTTAAATGCCTGGAGTGTGGAAAAAGTTTTATTAGGAAAATGAGCCTCGCTCGTCATCAAGCAATGCACACAGGGGAGAAACCCTTTAAATGCTTGGAGTGTGGAAAGAGCTTCAGTCAAAAGACACATCTCACTCGTCATCAAGCAACTCACTCAGGGGTGAAACCATTTCAGTGCTCAGAGTGTGGAAAAAGCTTTAGTCAGAAGACACACCTCACACATCACCTGGTAACACACACAGGTGAGAAACCCTTTAAATGCTTGGAGTGTGGGAAAAGTTTCATTAAAAAAATAAGTTTCACTAGTCATCAAGCAGTGCACACAGGGGAGAAACCATTTATGTGCTTTCTGTGTGGGAAAAGTTTCAGTCGGAAAACAAGCCTCACCCGTCATCAGGGAACTCACACACACGAGAGAAAAATTAAAATGTGTGGAGTGCGGGAAAAGCTTTAGTCAGAAAAGAAGCCTCACTTGTCAT
The DNA here is from genome assembly GCA_030847615.1 of Gambelia wislizenii. Classification (NCBI taxonomy): domain Eukaryota; kingdom Metazoa; phylum Chordata; class Lepidosauria; order Squamata; family Crotaphytidae; genus Gambelia; species Gambelia wislizenii. The sequence continues at coordinate 28,022,971 of JAUMIR010000002.1, forward strand.
CACATGGCTCACACAGGAGAGAAATCATTTAAATATCTGGAATGTGGCAGGAGAGAAAGAGTTGAAATGAGTGAAATGTATCTATCTATGTATGTATGTATTTATACCCTACCCTGCTCTTCAGCCACAAAGGCTATCAGGGCGGCTTACAAATGGTCAATTTAACAGTTCCCTGCCCTCAGGCTTAAAATCTAAATAAGACATGACACATAAGGAAAAAGGAATGGCAGTGGAGGTAGGGTTTAAATCCAGCAGATACTGCTGGTTCTTCTCTCCCTCCAAGGGCAGGGTGGTGGCAGTTGGTCTGGAGGGACGGCCTTTCACCTGCTTCTGGGCACAGACCTGATGGCGTTCTGCCTGCCTCTTCTTTTCTCCCTCCAAGGGCAGGGCGGTGGCAGTTGGGCTGAAGGGAGGGCCTTTCACTTAATTCTGGGCCCAGGTCTGATGGAGTTCTGCCTGCGAAATGTGAAAGCAGTTATAGTAGAAGCTGGTACCTTACATGACTTCAAAGAATTCATGTGCAGGAGAATCCAATGAAATGCTTGGAGTATGAAAAGTGCTTCAGTCATTCCTCACATCTTACGACACTCCCCCAAATCCACACATAGTATAAACCAAGTCAACTCTCATTACAGAAAGCACACAGAAGGGAAACCATTAAAATGTTTGAACGGTTGGAACCTAGACGCAATCCAAACAAGAGAAGAATGCTTGCAAGAAGAGATGAGCTTCAGTCAGAGGTGGATGTATATGTCATATTAAATAATGCAGATGGGGAGAAACCCAGTAAGTGCTTGGAATGTGGAAAGTCTTTCCTTGCAACCTTCATGCAGATGCCAGACCATAGGAATCACATGACTGGAAAAGTTTTTACTGCGTAAAGAGCTCTGTTGGCAAGACTACCATATTTCAGAACAATAATGTAGAGGAGGAGGGTCTGATATGTGGAAAGAATATCTCAGACCTCACTCAGGCAATACCCCCTCCGTGAATGCTGAGACTTCAGAATGAGTTTTAATCAAAGATAAAGCTAACTTTTTTTTTAATTGATTAAAATCTGGTTTGTGGGAATTGTTGGTAATGCTGCAAAGGAATGTAATCCACCTGTCTCAAAACAATATGACTTATGTGGGAATTTCAATATTTAATTGTTAATTTAGAGATGTAAAGACTATTAATGACAAAACATGGGCACAGGTACAAAGAGGAAGGCTTAACAAATATTTTTAAAATGGTTGGCAATGTGGCCTTTTAATAATGAAAGGGGGAAAAGTTGAGTTTGAAACCATCCCTAAAGGGTTAGCTTGTTTGAGCAGTGAAGAATTGTAAAATGTTTCTTATACCACTGTAATTATATAAAGATCCGTTTGTCCCTGAATGATGAAATATAAAGTTTTTGCTTACCAGTTAATGGTAGATGACTATTGGACAGTAAATTTTGTGTAAAATACAAACAGTAAAAAAGTTTCATGTAGCGATATGTAGAAATGCTTACATAAGTTTGAGTAGTAGATGTTGTTATTGTGTTAAAGTTATGAGTACAATTACTTTTATCCAGCCCAGTGTTCCCAAATTTTGGTCTTCCAGATGTTTTGGACTTCAGCCCCCAGAATTCCCTGACTATTGACCAAGCTGGCTGGGGCTTCTGGGAGTTGAAGTCCAAAATAGCTGTAGGACCAAAGTTTGGGGCCATTGATATAGCCTGACCAATGTATATTTAAAGTTTTAGTCTCCTTTAAGCCAGGGAGGTTATTGGCATGAAGAATGCAGTCTGAAAGTCTATTAACAGTAATCTAGTGTGACATAAACCACATATATATGTTTAGATTGTCTTTTTCAAACATTCTCTGCCTGGAAAAAGTAAGTAGGAGGGGAAGGAGAATGCTTCAGGTCCCCCTCCCACCAGCCATTGAACTTTTTTAAAAAACTGCACACAGAAGGTGACAGACTGAGAGGAGAGCTTTCTTTATCACTGTGTGATTTGTGTGCATTTTGGAATGCTCTGATGTTCTCCCACATCCCCAAATGAAATTTTCCAAACATTTAACATTTCAGTAACTTTAATTAACTTTTGGCTAGCTTTACAAAATGCAGTGTAGCCATCCAAAGAGAAGGGGGGGCAAAGCTTCTAAGGGAACTCGAATACAGCAAATGTACGAGTTAAAGATACAGATGAATTTCAGCGTCTCCTTTTGCGTGCCAGCTATGCTTTACAATCCATACTTTGAACAAATAAGGAAAAACAGCCAGGATTGGTCAATTGTAGAGGCAAAATGTTTCAGCCTCACATCAACTTTTAACACTTGCATAGCCAAACTCTGGTGGTGGTGAGCTCCTTAAGCATTATTCACACCCCCTTTGGAACACCAGTGACAAGAGGACAGGTGGTTACAGAGGAACTATTGGATACCTATCTCAGGTGGTATTCCATTCAAACACAGTATGGTGGGTATTCGATCTAAGGAACTGTAAAATGAATTAACATGTTTTTTTATAGAAGCCAAATTGATCCATACACCTAAACATGGGCCAGAAAAGGATCACTATAAGTCAGAAATGACTTGAAGGTACACAACTACTACTGCTGAAATTGTCACTGGTTACAAAACAGTACAATGCGAATTTCAGGTGAGGAGTTGTAAAATGAAGTAGGAATATGTACATCCAGAGAAGCCAGGTTGATCCATGCACACAAAAATGGGGGCCAGAAGAACAAACTGGAACATTGCTGCAGAAATAAGGCAGGAAATTAGATGAGAGGAATTTGGCCTATTCATCAGATGAACAGGCATCACCTCCAGAAGCCCCCCTCCTTCCACCTCCTCACAGAGGATTTTCATTTAACCAGGAATTCCATATCCTTTCCCACCAAGCCTCTATGATTACTTGTCCTGTTTTCCAAACTGTGGCTATGGAAGATCTGGCTGCCACTAGCAAAAAAATGTACAGGTATTAGCCTCTTGTGTTTGAGGTGTTTATTAGCGCCCGTGAATAGCGAAAGAAGCAAAAGTGCAGGGCAAAAAGGGATCTCCTGGTTTGTAATTTCTCCTATTAGGCTTACTACCTTTTCCCAAAAATCTGCCATCTTAGGGCAGTCTAATCATAAGTGCCTATAGGTACCTACTGTGCGACAATTTCTCCAGCATAGGGGAAACAAGCCAGATCTTCTACACGCCAAATAATAGGTGTCAAGTACCACTTGTGGACCATTTTTAGTGAGGTTTCTCAGGTTGCTGCAGAGCGTGATGTCATTGAGGGAGAGGACCAAACTTTGCTCCACTCCTCATCTGAGAACCTCATGTCCAAGTCCATTTCCCATACTGTTTTAAGTTGCATGTTGTCCCGAAGCACCACATTATTTAATAACAGATACAACACAGAAGCCAGACCCTTGGGAGTACAGGGTCCAGCTAGGATGTTATTTTCAAATATTGTGAGAGGTCGCATTAGATTAGCATTCTTCATAAGAGCTGTAGTAAAGGCAGCAACTTGACCACTTTGCAACCATGACACTGTAGTGGGAGCTAGCTTAGAAGACAACTTGCAGTGGGTCAATACTCGGCCTTGTACAAACAGATCTCTAATCCTGTATACACCCCTTTCCTCCCATCCCATGTATTGTCGAAGTTTGTCTGGATGATAAAAGGAGGGGTGGAAGAGATAGTGAGAGATGTCTCCATCTATCTTGAATGAGTTATGGAGCCATGGATTATCCACATGTTTAAGCAATGCTCTCTTAGTTAGCTTCTGAAAAAGTAGAGGATATCTGGATACCTTATCCCCCTCTAGTTCCATTTGCACCCAGTTAATGTTATGGTTCCTGTTAATTAACTGCAGTATCTGATATAATTGGAAGGCTTCGAAATATAAGGTCTGGGGATAGCCAGGCCACCAGACTTGCAGGAGGTGGCACACCACAAGTTTAAACCTTGCACGTTTTGATTCACAGAATCATAGAGTTGGAAGAGACCACAAGGGCCATGTAGTCCTTTCAAAAACGTATTTGTTGATTAAAGAGGTCCATTTTTAAAATCTATTCGGGGATGGGTCTAAGGGGATAGTTTTAAAAGGGAAAAATAGCTTCAGGGCCAAAAAAATTTTAATCAGTGCAATTCTACCCTAGAGGGAGAATCGAAGTTGTTTCCACTTATCCATTTTTGCTTTCATCCACCACATTATTTTATCATAATTTCTAGGTACCAATTGGCCAATATTTGTGCTTTGGAGTCTACGTATAATGAACAGATCAGTCTGACAAATGTGTCAGGGAAATACATTTTTTGTAAGATACCCATTGGGTATGGCCAGTTAAGTCTATCGGACGCTTTCAAAATATCTAGGGACATGAGAGCTAGTGGGGAGTTTGTAGCAGAACTATAGGAAATGATACTTAAAGCTCTACGAATAGCATTCATTATTCATCTGTTGGGAATAAACCCAGATTAGTCTGCACTGATACAGTAATTTATGAACGAGTTAATACGTTTAGGGATTATTGCAGTAACAAATTTTGCATCCTGATTTATTAATGAGATCGGTTTAAAGGCAGAGGCTGGAGGGGACGAATCCTCTGTCTTAGGAATTGGCACTATGTGTGTTTCTAGCCAAGTTTGTGGCCACAGATCTTGACATAAAACATCATTGAACAGCTCTAGCAGTTTGGGTGCTAAATCTTCATACATTAATTTATAGAAGTCGAGAATCCGTCTGCCCCAGGGGACCGACCAAGTTTGAGGGACTGGACTACTTGCCTCAACTCGGTTTCAGAGACAGGCTTTGTTGTTGGGGCACTATGTTCCTTGGTCAGTTGTTTAACCTTGAGTGACCGGAGGAATTTTGTTAGTTTTTCTGGAGGTACCTCATCCTCTGAGTATAGTTTCAAGTAGAAGGCATGAAACTCACTAGATTTTCCTTGGGTTTTTTTCCGGTCTGTGAGGCCGTGTTCTGGAATAGTTTCTTTCTGATGTTTCACCTGCATCTGTGGCTGGCATCTTCAGAGAATGGTTGGGTAGGAGTGTGTGTGGAGTTTATATGCTGTGAACCCCTGTTGGGGAGTATATGTACATTTGTGTAATTGAATGGTTAGTTTCTGGATATAGAAATGCAAGGTTGATTAGTGTCTGTTTGGCTAATGGTTGGTTGATGGGCCATTATCTGATGGAAATCCCCTTGTCCCTGGGTAGAATTCCTTTGTAAGTGTTGTTTTTCAAAACGGAGCCAGATTTTGTTTCCTTTTAAGGTTTCTTCTTTCCTGTTGAAGTTGTCCAGGTGTCTGTGGATTTCAATAGCTTCTCTGTGCATTCTGACATGATAGCTGTTGGCCTGGTCCAGAATTTCGGTGTTTTTAAATAACATTTGTGTCCAGGTTGGTTTCTAACATGTTCTGCTACTGCTGACTTTTCTGGCTGGCCCAGTCTGCAATGTCTCTCATGTTCCTTGATTCGTGTTTGCACACTGTGTTTAGTGCTCCCTATGTAAACTTTGGAAAATCATATGAAATCAGGATGATACTTTTTAATTTCATGGAATCTAACTTCCCCCGCCCTTCCTCTCCCTCTTCTAATTGATACTTAAGGAAAACAAAATGAAAACTTTGCCTTTTTTGGCCATCCCTCTCACTGCCTCATGTTTGGAGTACAAGAAACATTCCATCCATCTTTGTGTTGGAAAGACATATGAACACAGGAAGCCATTCTTAGTATATTTACCATAAGATGTTGCTTTTTTTTTTTTTTTTTTTTTTTTTTTTTTGCAAATGATTGGATTCAAATTTGGATCCTTGCCCAAGATATTGAATTTTATTTTTGGTTTTTTGAAAATGACTAGATTCAAATTTGGATCCTTGCCCAAGGTGGGTTTCTATGGCTGAGCGTGGGTTCAGACACTGGTCTCCAGAGTCATAGTCCAACAGTCAAACCACTACACCACGCTGGCTCTCAATATTAATCTTTATTAATACTGTATTAATCTGTACTGATAATATAGATTAATTCTAATTGCAGACTCTGCTCTCTAGGACTTTGCCCCAACCTGGTGGTGCTGTGCCATAACAATGCCCATCATCCCCAGCCATGCAAGGTGGAGGTGAAGAATAAGATCTGCTCTTAACCACTTATTTGGTTTTTAAAAGTTGCCTCCCCCTACTCCTCTACTATACTGGAGTGGGATGTAATTAAATGTAACTCCCACCCCCACCACTGTATTCACAGGAATGGGGGGCAAGGCAGGGCACTAGGGGTGTCAGTAGATTTATTGCCCCTGTCCTGATGATAATGGAACAGTATGACACCCCATTGTCAATGTTAATATAACATCCCCACCATTCTGCCTTTCCCAAAGGGTAGTCACCAATGGCTCCTCTTCATCCTGGAGAGAAGTGACTAGTGGGGTGCTACAAGGTTCTGTCCTGGCCCCAGTGCTATTCAACATCTTTATCAATGACTTATATGAGGGAATAGAGGGTATGCTTATCAAATTTGCAGATGACACCCAATTAGCAAGCGTAGAAAGCTGGGCCAAAGTTGGAGTGAGAGGGTGAGCAGGAGGGAAGGAAAGGTGAGTGGTCCAATGAGAGGAAGCAAGGAGCAAGAGGGGTAGGCATGAGAGACGGGGTGGAAGAGAGTGAGATGTGTCACAAGGTGAGGGAACGACAGAAGTGGCATGAGATGGAGCAGCCAAGGGCATGAGTTGAGTTCAGGGATGGGGAATAATTGGGGTTGGGCAGTTTAGGATTTTGGGGGGGGCGGGTTAGGAATTTTTTATTGGAATAAGACCATTCTACTGAAAAATACACCCGACCGCAAAAGGCCATAACAATAACACAAAAATAATATTAATTGTTTTCCTCTTTTCTTACTAATACAAAAATAAAACTATCTATCCTAACACACATTTTTCCTCTTAATCTAAACACACTATAATCACATTATATTTACACAATACAATTATACCTATTTGGAAAAGAAAAAAATTAATAAAAGATTAATTTTAAAAATTATACAAAAAATACAACAATAATAATAAAATACTTATTTAAAATATCCTTTTAAGTTATTGCTGGGTTGTCTCATTAAACCATGGCCAAAACTTTTTCCAATTATGGTTTGGCAATTTCTCTTTTTCACTCAGAGCTAAATTTTCAATTACGTTCTTCACATAATAAGCAGTGCCTTTTACATCCTGCAGATTTTGACTTTTCACCTCCCTTTGTCTTTGGAAAACTAACCCTAACATCACATAGAGGTTTACCAGGCACACCGTGGACCAGGGCACTGTCCAAAAACTCTCAGCCACGGAACTAGACTCCTTCCTCTTCCTCTTTTCTCTTTTGGCCCACTGACTTTCTGGATCCCCTGACACCCTCTGGAGGTTCAGTCCCCGAAAGCACCGTCTCCCAAACCTGTTGTGCCAAATCTGGCCAATCCAGGATCCAGGCCACCCCCTCCCATGTTTCCCGGGCACTCCTGGGAAGGCAGCAGTAGCAGAAGAGCTCCTCCAAGAGGAGGGGAACTCATGATACTATTCTGAGGGGGGAAAGGCAAGAGGAGAGGGCAGATGGAAGCTCATGGAAGTACCTGTATAGACTAGATGTGAATATTCAGATTCTTGGAAATGGATTGAAAGAATGATAAAGAAAAGATAAAGTGGCTTGGAGGGGAGCACAAAACATGGTGGAAATGCACTCCATTCCCTGAAAAGATATTCTGAGCCCTCCCCGCAAAAAGAATGGTGCATTTTAAAAAAATACATCTAGGAGTCCCACACAACTTCCAAATGGGGTAGAAATGCTCTTCATACACACCCATAGGGCACTGGGGGTATTTTGGCGCATTTAAAACAAATATTTGCCCAGCTGGGCTTTAAAGACATAACATGTTTTACTTGGCATAAGCTTTTGCAGATTGCAGCCCACCTCATTCAGTGCACAGAGTTATTTATTTAAGTTGTATCCTGCCTTTCTCCCAACAAAGGGACTCAAGGTGGCTAACAATGAGTTTAAAACAGTCCAGGTTAAAAACAGTACAAATTATTTAAAGTATAAAGTTTAAAAACAAATTAAACTATGAACAAACTCAGTGAAAACCACAAATATTAAAATATTGAAATATATAACACTAAAATACAAATCACACAGCATTTAAAAATCTAGCCCATTTCAAAGTGCAAATACAAAAATGTATTTACCTGTTTACGGAAAGAGCGGAGAGATGGGGCCATCCAGGCCGCTCTGGGGAGGGAGTTCCACAGTCTGGGAGCAGCCACAGAGAAGGCCGTCTCCCTTGTTCCCACCAAACAAGACTGAGACAGTGGTGTGAGAGAAAGGATTTCTCCAGACAACCTAAGTGCTCTAGTGGGCTCACAAAGGGAGTTACAGTCCTTCAAATAGCCTGGACCCAAGCTGTATAGGGCTTTATAGGTCTAAACCAGCATTTTGAACTGTGCTTGGAAACATACTGGCAGCCGGTGGAGCTGTTGCAACAAGGAAGTTGTGTGCTCTCTGTAGCCAGCCCCAGTTAACAACCTGGCTGTTGCTCTTTGGACCAGCTGAAGTTTCTGAGCTCTTTTCAAAGGCAGTCCCATGTAGAGTGCATTACAGTAATCCAAACAGGACGTAACCAAGGCATGTACCACTGTGGCCAGATCTGGCTTCTCCAGGAACGGGCACAGTTGATGCACTAGCTTTAACTGTGCAAAAGCACTCCTGGACACTGTTGAGACCTAGGACTCAGAACTGAATCGAGTACTCCCCAAGTTGTGAACTTGTGTTTTCAGGTGGAATGTAACCCCATCTAACACAGTCTGGATCCCTGTCACATTTGTCACATATTTTTGTATGTTTGGGGTGGGAGGATATAATTAGTGAGGTCAGATAGATTGGAACTGTAAAAAGTATAAACACTTCTCATTTCATTAACTGGTATTGCCAACAACAACAAAAAATGGGGTGGGATGAGACATCCTAACACAAATTAACTGCCTATCATGTACTTTTTGAAGAAAAGTCAAATAAAGTAGGACCCCCCCGTATCCACTGGAGATTGATTGGGAGGGGCGTGGATACTGAAAACTGGATAATAGGGACTTCCAGTTTAAAATACCATAGAGTTGCCTTGGAGGACCTAGAAAATGGCTAAAGAAGACACATTTTCTAAGAAGACTTTATGGTAGATGTGCTGTTTTGTTTCCCGTGGATAACTGAATCGGTGAATAATGAATCAGTGGATACACGGTTCCTACTGTAGGTAAAAACCAGTTAGACTGTATTCTACTTATAATTTTAATTGTTTATTCTGTATCTCTAAAAGAAATCACACCATGTGCCCCCCATGCTCACTTTCTTTTACATTTTGCCCTGTCAATTAGATAGCAATCACACTCCAGTAGTATTTCCATGGATCTTTGTTTTGCCATCAGTGAAAAATAGATAGCAAAAAAGTGATCTGTTAAGACCATGAGACATTTCTGTGATTTTGTTTGTACTACATTAAGAATATAAATGTCCTCCTTACATGGTTTCCCTCTCCCCATTAATCCCCATAGCAGTCCTGTAAGTATTTCTACTGAGAGACAGTGATAGCCCTTAGTCTTACCTCTAATCTGTTACTAAACCATGATTTGCACTTTGGTATCCCTGCTCTAAGACCAGCTGCCAGCACTTTAAACATTATACTGCTTTTCTCAGATCAGTTGCAATATGAAGCTTGACACAATGGGAGAAAAAAAATGCAACAATTAATGTAGCTCATTTGCAGAATGAGAATGCAAATCAGAATAACTTGCATAATTGATATAATTGGCACGATATGCAAATCGTATTCCCCTGTGTGAGGAAGTGGAATACAGTGACTCTGTCTCCAATGCCTTCAGGGCTGGTCTAAGGGATCTCTTTGCCCGAGACAAAGGACAAGTTGGTTTCCCCTCTGGCTCCTTCCTTAAGTTGTGCTGTTTACACAGGGGAAGAAGAGCGGGAAGGCTCTCACCTCTGCCGCCCAATGTTTTGTGGATCTGGGGATGGTGTTGTATTTTTCTCTTTAGCCAATAGGGCTAGCCCTGAATCTGTTTCCCAGTGTCTGAATTAATGGCTTCATCCTGCCTAAGGGTAGCCCCACAATCCCTCCATGAGGTGAAAACAGATTGGACTCAGCCTGTGTGCTCTGCTACCTATCTCCATCCAGGCCCCCTCTGCAGGGCTGTTGTTGAGGGGAGAACAGGGGAGGCGGGAAGAGCTGTACAGAACATTTTGGCCTGAAGGGAAAAACAGGTGCCATAAGTCAAGAGGCAACCTGGAAGACATAACAACAACAACAACAATAATAATAATAAATTTTTATTTTTAACCCACCCCTCTGCTCGGCAACTGGGGCGGCGTACAACAAGATTAAAACACAGCAAGTTAAAACAATCCTTCCCAATCCTAACCCTCCCACCCCTTAAAACTAAATTATTCCCAATCCTAACCCTCCCACCCCTTAAAACTAAATTAAACTAATTCAGAATTAAAACAAAGATAAAATACAATACAATACAGTATATAAATAAATAAATAATGGCAATAGCGGCAGGGGAGCGTGTGAGCAATCAGCTCCACTTGAGTTGGGAAATTATTCCGGGAAGGCTTGCCAGAAGAGATTCGTCTCTAGCGCTTTCTTGAAGCTATCAAGAGTAGTGATAAGATGGATCTCGTCCGGCAGCCCTTCCAAAGTCTGGGAGCCATAGAAGAGAAGGCCCTCTGGGAGGTCTGCAACAGCCTAGTTTTCATAGGCTACAGCAGATTCATCCCAGCAGACCGAAGTGGTCCCTGAGATAAGATGGACCTAAGCCATGTAAGGCTTTAAAGGTTAAAACCAACACCTTGTACTGTGCCTGGAAAGACACACACACACACACAAACGTTGTTTAGAGGACCTAAAAAAGTCTCGCATCCCTGCACTAATTCCAGCACTTGAAATATTAAGAGTGGTTCTCTCAGATCAGGTGTGAAAGAAATTGTTATTATTATTATTATTTTAAATTAAGCCTTTCGGCCTGCCTTCCTCGCTCTCCTCGCCCCACCGAGGGCTTTGCCTGCCTCCCCCCCCCCCGCAACTCGCTCTCTGGGGAGGTCCTTCCCCCCCACCAACCCCCATTTTGCCCCCTCTCCTCTCCGGGGGTCCCCCCCTCCTCCTCCCCCCCATGGCAGCCCTGCGGGTGGCCCCCCTTGGCCCAAAGGACCCCCACCCCACCAGGCGGGAGGAGGGCGCCCAGAGCCCCTCTTTCGCTCCCCACAGAAAAGGGGGCGGGGGATGCGGGGGGGCTCTAAGCGGCTCCCCTGGAAACCGCCTAGCTGTCACTCTTGGCCTTGGCCCCGCCTCTTCCGGCCATGGGTGAGGCTAGTCCTAGAGAGGCCCGGGGGAAGCCGGAAGGGCCGCCTTGGGAGAGGTGGGTCCCTGCCTGGAGGACTCTGGGGGAGCTGAGCCGCCCCTGCCTGAGGCGCCGCCTCTGCTCAGCCCCCTTTCTGTGGGGAAGGAGAGGGGGCAGCCTGGGTGAGTCTCCCCCGCCTTGGAGCATTGGCTGAAGGGGAGGCTCCGCAGGGCTTCCACGGGAGGGAGACTGGCTGGGAAAGGCAAGGCAGGGAATGTGGGGTGATGGAGGGGGAATGAAGCCCCTGAAGAGGGCGGGAGAGGCAGGAGGGCCTCTCTAATAAGGAAGGGTCTGAGCAAAGCAAGCAGGACCGCCCCCTCTTCACCCGACCACCTGGAAAGGTCCTTTGGTGCTGCTGGTTGTGGGTTGCTTAGGGTCTTTCCTACAAGGGGGTTGGCCAAGCCCATGGCTCTGTAGTCTCTACCAATCTCACATCTAGACCCTCAGCCAAGCTGCTATAGATTTACTGACGGTGGTGGTGCTATTTATGAAATGCAGAGTTTTTAAACATACACAGGGATAGTGCTTCCATTAGGCAGAGTAAAGCCCCTGAAGAGGGAGAGGGCTGAGAAGAGCAGCTCTGTATTATATCCTCACAACAGCCCTGTGAAGTGGGCAAGGAGAAAACAGAGAGCCTGATCCAGTTCCTAAACTGCATTTCCTGATGGGGATTTGAACCTGGGACACACCAATGTTAGCCTTAGGCTCTGACAACTACACCACCTTAGCCCCTCAGCCAAGTTGCTCTAGATTGGCTGGGGGTGGGGGTACTGTTTATGAAATGCAAGGACAGCGATAGTGTCTCCATCAGGAAGAGTAAAGCAATTACCTCAGGCTGCATGCAGTTGCTGGGAACCAAAGATGGAAGCCTCCCAGCTCCACTTCCCCTCTATTGGGGGGCAAAGCTGTGGGCTACACACCCCTTCTCCTGGCTTGAGGGCTGCCTTCTCACTCAAGCAGCAGAAAGGCTTTCCCTGGCCTTGTAGGCACTGTGGAAAGGGGGGAAAGTGCCACTGTTTCATCCTGAAGACGTCAGATTGACTACACGGGAAAACCTGGAAGGAATACACCAAAGAGAGTGGGAAGTGAGGTTTTATCAGGATAGAGCAACAGTGAGAGACCTGCATTGTATAAAGATTTTGGTCTGTAGAGATGGTAGAAGAGAGTAAGAAGTTTGAACAAGGGAAAAGAAAGAATCCATTTCCAGCTTGAATGTGATTGTAAAATGTGAAAAAGTAAATAATAGCTTCCTCACCAAAACTCTTGACTTCTTTGTGGAGGTCTCTATCCCCAATAATATTTAAAGGGTTTTTTGTTTTTGTTTTGTTTTGCCTTGCAGGAGAATCTGGCCAAAAGAGAAGTTTCTCTCTTTGGAAACTTCAGCCTGAGGGAAGGTATGCCCAGTTCAGATCTACAGCGCCAACATTTCTGGCAGTTCTGCCATGAGGAGGCTGAAGGGCCCAGAAAACTTTGCAGCCAGCTCCACAATCTCTGCTGCCAGTGGCTGGAGCCAGAAAGGCACACAAAGGCCCAGATGCTGGACCTGGTGGTTTTGGAGCAATTCTTGGCTGTCCTTCCCCCAGAGATGAAGAGCTGGCTGAGAGAGTGTGGAGTGGAAACGAGTTCCCAAGCAGTGGCTCTGGCGGAGGGTTTCCTTCTGAGTCAAGCAGAGGAGGAGAAGCAGAAAGAGCAGCAGGTGAGAGTGTTTCATTACTATACTTTTGAAGGGCTGGGAATATTTATTTTCAAGTATATCTGTGTAACCACTTTTTTTCAAGAAGTCATCCAACAGGTGGATGGTGTGCGCGAATGTTATCATCTTCCATTCATTTTCTGATCCTTGTTTATTGGTCGTCCTGACTACTCCCCCCCCCGCAGGACTTGATTGTGAAACGAACAGCTGAGACAGAGGAGTGTCCTCCTGAAACCAAGTGGATCCTGCCAGATAGGGACAGAGTCTCCACCTCAGTGGGTAAGACTTGAAGGGGTTTCTTTTCTTCCTGGCTCCCTCCTCTTGTGTACGCTGAAGACATGTGGGCTGAGTGAATTGCTGCACTTAAAAAGTGTTCTCAGCAGTTTAAACTACGTGGGGATAAGGGAGGAAGGATCAAATGGAAAGGCTGATTCTGTGGGTTGTTGTTCCTCAAGCCACCAGAATCCTATCTGCAGTTTCTGCCTCCTTCGTGTGTGGGGAAGAGGCTGGAACCTGGGCTGTATAACTGACAGCCATAGCCAGAAAAACCTCCTCAAGCCCCGTTAAAGTACAGATCCATACCTTAATGTCCTTAATGATGTTGTTCCCTTGTGTAAGTTTGAATGGAAAGCTGCTTTGGGAACCACTGGTTTTCAATTTTGGGTCTATATGAGGACGCCACAAAATGTGGCATTGTAAAGTGAACTGATGATGGTTCAGCACCTCAGTTGCATTCCCTTCTCTCCTCCAGCCCATTTTCTCCTGAGTTAGTCAGTGAGAAATAGATTCTCAGTTTGAAGCTGCAGATGACCTATACTGACATCAACAGATGTTTTCTGCAGTGTTTTATGTCAATGAGCCTTTCCTTGATCTGACTTCAACACCAGCTTCATTCTTCTCACCCAGCTTTTACCCTTCTTGAGTCAGTTTCCATATTTCTAAATATTTAAGCAATTTTTAAAAGGGAGTTTTGTTAGGTTTTTAAGTGTTTTTCTTCACATATTTAATGTTTATTAACGTCCATTGTGCATCAGCTCTGGGACTGTGGTGGCTTGCAATTGAAGTGGAAGGGATATGCTTCAAACAGATAAATAAACTTTCTGGAATCCCTGAGCCTATCTTTCTTTGTTGCTTTGTACATATACAGTCGGCCCTCCATGCCCACAGATTCTGCATCCATGGATTCCACTGTCCACGGCTTGAAAATATTCCCCAAAAGAAAAGAAGTCCAAAAAGCAAATCTTGCTGTTTGCCATTTTATATAAAGGATACCATTTTTGTATGCTGTTGTATATAATGGCATTTGTGCACCCATGGATTTTAGTATCCACAAGGAGTCCTGGAACCAAACCCCAGCGCATACCAAGGGCCCACTGTATTTACAAGACTTGTACCCTTTCTGATTCTGGAGCTATTCTTAGTTTCCTGCCACTTCCAACTTGTTTGTGTTTGTTGTAATTTAGTCTGTTTTGACGTCAGTCACAAATCAAAGGATTGGTATATGACTCACCTCCTTTTGTGTCGTTCACAGGAGATGGCACAAGGGCATGGACAACGCATACTAGTTCATCTCATGATAGTGATACTGTTGTTGCATCTTTAATTAGACTGGATCAGGTAGGGGGCAGGATCCCTGGGGGGCTGGATGTCCCTGATCTCTGCACATCTCTCTGGATCTGAAAGAATCTATTCTGTTCATTAGGCTTCCCTACAGTGGTTGCCATGTTTGCACGCTTAAATCTGGTTAGGCAACTACAATCTACCTAGATTATTCTTGGTCTTTTTTGCTCATGAGTAATGTTTCTTCCTTCAGGTGACTTTTGAAGAGGTGGCTGTGTTTTTCTCGGAGGAGGAGTGGGCCTTGTTGGATCCAGGACAATGGGCTCTGCACAGGGAAGTGATGGAGGAGAATTTGGGGCTTGTGTCCTCTCTAGGTAAGCCCTTTCCTTTTTTGTTGTTCATCAAACATAACTGCCAAAAATCATGATTGCCTCTTCAGTATGACTGTATTTAAGAAGGCTGAATAATCATTTTCCCTCTTGGCAGTTTCTGACATCAGATCATATGAAACCCTAAGCAGGCAGAACTTTATCTAGAGATATGTAAGGCCAGGAAAAGAGAAAATTTTGGGAGGGGGACATTTCCTCCTCCCCTCCAAAGCTTTAATTCCCAGAAAAATGTTTAAAAAGAAAGGGTTATAGAATGTTTCCTATTAGAACGATGAATAAAATATTTAAGACAAGCTATTTGTTTATTTATTCTTCTACATTACCATATTTTCTGGTGTATAAGACGACTGGGCATATAAGATGACCCCCCGCCCAATTTTTAAGTTAAAATAAAGAGTTTGGGATATACTCGCTGTATAAGACTAGCCCCCACCCACCCGCCCTCCCCGAAGCCGCGATTGGGCTTCCAATCACAGCTTCGAGGAGGGCGGGTGGTGGCTGGAAAGCCTCCCCCCTTCCAGCCAGCCACCCTTCCACCCTTCCTGAAGCCTTCCCGAAGCTGGCTGACTGGGGAATCATGGGATTGGGGAATCTCCCCAGCCGCCCAGCCATCTCCCGCGATTCCCCAACCCACGAGGAGTCTGGCCAGCCTCCTTGTGAGTTGGGGAATTGCAGGAGATGGCTGGCTGGCTGGCTGGGGAGATTCCCCAGTCCTGCGATTCCCCAGTCTGCCAGCCACCTCCCGTGATTCCCCAACCCGCGAGGAGTCTGGCCAGCTTCCTTGTGAGTTGGGGAATCGCGGGGGCTGGCTGGCTGGCTGGCTGGCTGGGGAGAGGCTCAGCCACCTCCCGTGATTCCCCAACCTGTGAGGAGTCTGGCCAGCCTCCTCGCGATTTGGGGAATCGTGGGGGCTGGCTGGCTGGCTGGGGAGAGGCTCAGCCACCTCCCATGATACCCTAACCTGCAAGGAGGCCCGTAATTTCCTTGATTGAGTCCATTCACCTGGAATGGGGTCTTTCTCTTTTCCTACTGCCATCTACCTTACCAAGCATTATTGTCTTTTCTAGTGAGTCATGTCTTCTTATGATATGACCAAAGTACAATAGTCACAGTTTAGTCTCTTGGCTTCTAGAGAGAGTTCAGGCTTGATTTGCTCTAGGACCCATTGATTTGTCTTTTGGGCAGTCCACAGTATCCATAGAACTCTTCTCCAGCACCACATTTCAAATGAGTTGATTTTCTTCCTGTCATCTTTCTTCACTGTCCAGCTTTCACAACCATACATGGAAATGGGAAATACGATGGTGTGGACAGTCCTAACATTAGTATTCAGGTATTCAGGTATACTAGCTGGATCCCAGTGTACCATACACTGTTAAAAAATGCCTGGTTAGACCTCACGCCCAGTTGCCTGGGTCCCATCACAGTGGCAGCAGTGGCATCCCGTTGCCAGTTGACTGCCTGGGTCCTCTCGCAGTGGGAATAGAAATGATATTACTGTGTAGATTTAAATCATAAGTGGGAATTGTACAGCCCTGAGACATTGGTGAACTGGAAAGGCCTGCAGCCTTAGTAACTATAGCCAACACTGCAGCACATTGTTTGGTCACTCCCAGTATCCAGATTGGCCATGAGTGGTAGGAATGGATTGTGAGGTGGAGGGAATTTGCATGTAGGTGGTGATTAGCTGAGAGAGTGACAGGAGGGGCCAGTCAGCACACTGAAAGAGGCAACATAGAATCATAGAATCATAGAATTGCAGAGTTGGAAGAGACCACGAGGGCCATCCAGTCCAACCCCCTGCCACGCAGGAAATCACAATCAAAGCATCCCCAACAGATGGCCATCCAGCCTCTGTTTAAAGACCTCCAAGGAAGGAGACCCCACCACGCTCCGAGGGAGTGTGTTCCACTGCCGAACAGCTCTGACTGTCAAAAAGTTCCTCCTCATGTTGAGGTGGAATCTCTGTTCCTGGAGCTTGCACCCATTGCTCCGTGTTCCAGTCTCTGGAGCAGCAGAAAACAAGCCTGCTCCATCCTCAGCGTGACATCCCTTCAAATACTTAAACAGGGCTATCATATCGCCTCTAAACCGTCTTTTTTCCAGGCTAAACATACCCAGCTCCCTAAGTCTCTCCTCATAAGGCATTGTTTCCAGACCTTTCACCATTTTAGTTGCCCTTCTCTGGACACGCTCCAATTTGTCAATATCCTTTCTGAATTGTGGCGCCCAGAACTGGACACAGTATTCTAAGTGAGGTCTGACCAAGGCAGAATAGAGTGGCACTATTACTTCCCTTGATCTAGACACTATACTTCTATTGATACAGCCCAAAATTGTATTGGCCTTTTTAGCTGCCGCATCACACTGTTGGCTCATGTTCAACTTGTGGTCTACTAGGACTCCTAGATCCCTTTCGCACATAGTCTCATTCAGCCAGGTCTCTCCCATCCTATATTTATGCATTTCATTTTTCCGCCCTAAATGCAGTACTTTACATTTCTCCGTATTGAATTTCATTTTGTTAGCTTTGGCCCAGCTCTCCAGTCTATCCAGGTCATTCTGAATTTTGATCCTGTCCTCTAGGGTATTAGCTACTCCTCCCAATTTGGTGTCATCTGCAAATTTGATAAGTATGCCCCTAATTCCCTCATCTAAGTCATTGATAAAGATGTTGAATAGCACTGGGCCCAGGACAGAACCCTGTGGCACCCCACTGGTCACATCTTTCCAAGACGAAGAGGAGCCACTGCTGAGCACCCTTTGGGTTCGGCCGGTCAACCAATTACAAATCCATTGAACAGTTAACTTGTCTAGCCCACATTCTACAAGCTTGTTTGCAAGAATGTCATGGGGAACCTTGTCAAAGGCCTTACTGAAATCAAGGTATGCAATGTCCACAGCATTCCCTTCATCTACCAAGCTGGTAACTTTATCAAAAAAAGAGATCAGATTAGTCTGGCATGACTTGTTTCTCTGAAACCCATGCTGACTTTTTGTGATTATGGCATTGCCTTCTAAATGTTCACAGACTCTCTGTTTAATGATCTGTTCTAGAATCTTCCCTGGTATTGATGTCAGACTAACTGGACGATAGTTGTTGGGATCCTCTTTTTTCCCCTTTTTGAAGATGGGAACAATGTTTGCCCTCCTCCAGTCTGCTGGGACTTCTCCTGTTCTCCAGGAGTTCTCAAATATTATTGCCAATGGCTCTGAGATTATATTTGCCAGCTCTTTTAATACTCTTGGATGTAGTTCATCTGGTCCTGGAGATTTAAATTCATTTAGATTAAGAAGGTATTCCTGTACCACCTCTTTACTTATTTTCAGCTGGATTTCCCCTATTGTGTCCTCTGTTCCATTTTCCTCAGGTTGGTCCTCCTTTTCCTTTTCTGAAAACACTGAGGCAAAGAAGGTGTTGAGTAATTCTGCCTTTTCTCTGTCCCCTGTTAGCATTTTGCCATCTTCTCCACGTAGTGGCCCTATCATTTCCTTCTTCCTCCTTTTGCTGCGGACATACCCAAAAAAACCCTTTTTATTGTTCTTAACCTCCCTAGCAAGCCTGAGCTCATTCTGCACTTTAGCTTTTCTGACTTTACTCCTACACGTGTTCGCTATCTGTTTGAATTCTTCTTTGGTGATTTCCCCCCTTTTCCATTTCCTATACATGTTCCGTTTAAAACTTAGCTCCATTGAAAGTTCTTTAGTCATCCATCCTGGTTTCTTGAGACACCTCCCATTTTTCTTCCTCAATGGTACTGTTTGAAATTGTGCCTTCAGTATCTCCCTTTTGAGAAAGTCAAAACCGTCTTGAGGTCCCTTCTCTTTTAGTATTCTTGACCATGGGATCATCCCCAGTATTTCCCTGAGTTTATTGAAATCAGCCCTCCTAAAGTCAAGAATGCGTGTCTGACTATGCCTGGCTTCTCCTTTCCATTGTATAACAAACTCCAGGAGAACATGATCACTCTCACCTAAGGATCCCACCACTTGCACCCCATTAACAAGGTCGTCTCTGTTGGTTAGGATCAGATCTAAAATAGCTGACCCCCTTGTTGCCTCTTCCACCTTTTGGACCATGAAATTGTCTTCCAGGCATGTAAGGAATTTGCTAGACCTTGTAGTTTTGGCTGAGTTAGATTGCCAGCAAATATCAGGATAGTTGAAGTCACCCATCACTACTACATCTCTCCTTTCTGCATGTATGTTCATCTGTTCTAGAAAGGCAACATCCAATTCCTCCGTCTGATTTGGGGGTCTGTAGTAGAGTCCCACAATAACATCCCTGTTGTTTCCCTCCCCTTTAATTTTTATCCAGATGCTCTCCACCTGGCTTCCAGTATTGATGTCATGGATCACTTCACTGGTGTAAATATCCCTGACATATAATGCTATTCCTCCTCCTTTCCTGTTTGGCCTGTTTCTCCTATAAAGGTTATACCCCTCTATTCCTACATTCCAATCATGAGACTCGTCCCACCAGGTTTCAGTAACGCCTATTATATCATATTTGTTTTGTAGTGCAAGGAGTTCTAGTTCATCTTGCTTATTTCCCATGCTCTGTGCATTAGTGTAGAGACATCTGAGACCATGTGTTCCCTTTACTTGCTCCCTGTGCAAGTTTTTTTGCCTCCCACTGTTGGGTCCTTGCGCTGTTTGCCTTGTTCCCTCTATGACAGTTTGACTATTTTCTCCAGCCCTTTTGCCTTCCAGAATACTGTCTCCCTCCCCCATTTGACTCAGTTTAAAGCCCTCCTGATCAAATTCTTGAGAGTGTTGGCAAAAATGTTTCTTCCAACTGTTGTAAGATGCACCCCATCTCTTGCCAGAAGTCCCCCTGCATGGAAGCGCAGTCCATGATCCAAGAATCCAATTTGTTCTCGGCGACACCATCTACGGAGCCAGTTGTTTACGTCGGCTATTTTCCTCTCCCTTCTTGGACCATGCCCTTCAACTGGCAGAAGAGACGAGATGACCACCTGTGCGTTCATTTCTTTCAGCTTCCTCCCCAGGGCCTCATAATCTCTTCTGATCTTGGGAAAGCTGTGCCTTGCAGTATCATTGGTTCCCACATGGACCAAAAGGAAGGGGTAATGATCCGTAGGCTTGATGAGTCTTGTCAGCCTCTCGGTCACATCACAGATCTTTGCCCCAGGGAGACAACACACCTCCCGAGTCATCTTGTCAGGCCCACATACCACTGCTTCTGTACCCCTCAGCAAGGAGTCCCCCACCACCACCACACGCCTCCGCTGAGGCTTCGCAGCTGCTATTCCTTGCGGTGGTCCTCTCAAGGTCCCCTGCTCTACCCCTGAAGTCTGTCCATGCTGTTCTTCCTCGTTGTCCTTGATAAGGGAAAGGGCTTCAAATCGATTCTGTAGCTGCAAGCTGCTGGAAGAATCCCTGGATTTTCTTGTTCTGTGTGTGACATTCCTCCAGCTGTCTACTTCCTGTGTCCGTGAAGTGACCCTCTCCTCCACAGCCACTTCCTCTGTGCGGTCCCCATCCAAGAGTGTTCGTTCTGTTCTGTCCAGGAAAACCTCTTGCTCCCGAATCTGTTGAAGTGTAGCTACCCGTGTCTCCAGCTGCTGTACTTTCTCCTCCAAGAGGGCTACCAGCTTGCATTTGGTGCATGTGAAGTTCTCCACGTCTGTAGACAAGAATAGAAACATCGCACAAGTGTTGCAAGTGACTGCTGCAGTCCCCTCAGTGTCCATGATGAGAGCTTTTAGGTAATCTAAGAACTCTTAGTTAACGCTGATAATGCTAAGCTGTACTTTTAGGTCTGCTGTATTTTTGTTTGGTTACTGAAATTTGCGCGCCGTTAGGCTTGCGCCTCTGGCTCTTGAGGGTAAAAGGGGAAGTTCAGAAGTTCAAGCCCCTCAGCAACAAGCAGCCTCTCCCAACAGTTTTTTAAAAAAAATTCAATCTCCCCAGTCAGAATGGCTGTCCAGAAGTTGCTTCCTTCTTCTCCCTGGCAGGAAACTGGCAGGAAACTTGCTGTCCAGAAGCTGCTCTCCTTCTCTCTGGCAGGAAACATACCTAAACTCATTGTACATACCGAAGAGGCAACATACCTACATACCTCAGGCCATTGTGCATACCAAAAGAGTTTTAGATAGATAGATATCTTGACAGTTCAGGATCTTATCTAGTTCCTTCATAGCTGTCCTTCCAAATCATAGTCTTCTTCTGATTTCTTGACTGCAGTCTCAGGGCATTATTTTCCCAGGAGTTTAAAAAAAGGTACTTCTAAGATATGAAAAATGATACTTGTATTCCAGTTCTAGTTTCACATCACGCATTTTATATCCCTAAAGTACAAAGTTACTTTCATTGTGGAAAGGGTATTAATATTGCATTTTTCTATGTTTTTTTTTTTAAAAAAAAACCTTTTCCCCCATGTGGCCAGAATTGTTGAAAATTTTAGCATGGACTCCTGCGGAGGGCAGGAGAACTGGGGGCCCTCTTTCCAAATTTCCACTGTGGTTCTCTCCAGTCACCATTAAAAATGATAGATTAATTAGTTGAAAGGCAAATTAGGAGGCAAATGGGAGAGCTCTTCCAAACTGCTTGTCCATTCCTTCCTGTAAAGAGCAGGGAAAAGCTACCCAATGTCCTAAAAGCAGGGGTTACATAACTTCAGTAAGAAGGGATTGATTAACATGCTGTACTGACACAAATCCTCACTTGGTTATTAATCCTAGGTTTTCTCATTCTTTCTCATGAAGATTAGGGCCCCCAAAATGATTCTCTTTGCCCCATTAGAGAGCAAGGTATTTCTTTCTTTTGAGGGTGGGCAACTTGTGGCCCTCCAAAAGTTGTTCCCGTCTATTCCCATTATCAATCACACATCAGCTGCAAAACATTTGCGGTTTTATCTCTAATTTCAGTAAATTTAGGAAGTTACTGGGGGTCAGGATTACTAAAAAAGAAGGGAGTTCATGAGGGATGGGAGTTTCTTAAAAGTGAGATATTAAAGGCACAACTTCAAACAATTCCAGCGAGGAAGAAAAATGGGAAATATGTCTAGAGAAACCAGGATGAAGGCTAAAGAACTTTCAACTGAGCTAAGAGTTAAAAGGGGCATGTATAAGCAATAGAAAAGGGAGGAAATCACAAAAAAGGAATTCAAAAAATAGGCAGCTCATGTAGGGGGAAAGTCAGAAAAGCTAAAGCACAGACGGAGCTCAGGCTTTATAGAGAACTTAAAAACAACAAAAAAGGCTTTTTTTGTTATGTCCATAGCAAAAGGAAGAACAAGGAAATGGTAGAGCCACTGTGTGGAGAAGATAGCAAAATGCTATCAGGGAACAGAGAAAAGGCAGAACTCTTTGCCTGGGTCTTCTCCCAAAATAAGAACAATGATCAGCATGGGGAAAATGGAGCAGATGATACAGTAGGGGAAATGCAACACAGAATAGGTAAAGAAATTCAGGATACTTGCCAGTAGTATAAATGGACTGAAGTCTCCATGGCCAGATGAACTACATCCAAGGGTGCTAAAAGAACTGGCAGAAGTAATCTGAGAACCACTGTCAATAATTTTTAGAAATTCCTGGAGAACAGGAGAGGTCCCAGCAGACTGGAGGAGGGCAAATGTTATCCCCATCTTCAAAAAGGGGGGGGAAAAAGACCCAAATAGTACCCGCCCAGTAAAACCTGTCATCAGTACCAGGAAAGATTGTAGAGCAGATCGTTAAACAGACAGTCTGTGGCTGCATTTACACATGCAAATATTCCCCTAAATATACCGCAAAGATAGCTCATTGTTCCCATGGATCGCACCACAGCATCGCCTCATTGAGAAGGGGGGAAGATAAAACACCCAAATATAGCATGACAGGGGATGTCGCTATTTTTGCCGAATTATTTGCAAAGTAGTGCATTATTGTTCGTGTAAACAACCATTTCACTAAGGGCTGCAGCAGAGCTGCACTGTGATTGGTTGTTATGCTGAAGGGGTGGGCTTAAAAGAGGTGGAGTGAGGGAGAGAGATTCAGTAGCGATTAGGAAATTTTGAAAAATCCTTTCTGCTATTTTGCAAGTCTGTGTGAATCCAGTTTGCCAAGAAAAAGGATTCCCAAGTCCTTTCAGTCAGGGGAAGGTTTGTTCCCCCCATAAAGCCCCTCCTTCTCTTCAGCTGTGATCCCTGTCTCTGCTTGTGGGAGGGAGAGAAACTTTTCTCTGATCTTTTCCCCTGCTATTTTGGCAGTCTGTGATTCTTTATTTGGCAAGAAAATGCAGGATTCCAATCCTTTCATCCACGGAGAATCTATCCTCCCCCCATAAAGCTCCTCCTTCTCCTCAGCTGTGATCCCTGTTTCTGCTTGGGGGGAGAGAGAGAGAGAGAAAGAGAGAAACTTTTCTCTGATCTGTCCCCCTGCTATTTTGGCAGTCTGTTTATTTGGCAAGAAAATGCAGGATTCCAATCCTTTCAGTCACGGAAGATCTATCACCCTCCCCATCAAGCCCTCTGCTTGGTCTCTGCTTGGGAGGCCACACCCCTGCACCTTTGCCAGTCTGAACCATAAAGCGAAATAGTAAACAAAAATAACTGACCAGTACAGCTGCGGAAAAGAACTAAAGCACAATTTGCCACAATAAATCTGCCATGTAACTGGAGCCTATGAGGACTTAGAAGGAAAGCTGTTGCCACTAAAAGTCATGCCGAACTAATTTTACCTCTCTTTTTAAAACAGAGTTACAAGCTTGGTAGATGAAGAGAATGCTGTGGATATAGTGTATTTTGATTTCAGTAAGGCCTTTGACAACACCCCCATGATATTCTTGCAAACAAGCTAGTAATGTGTGGCCTGGACAATGCAACTGTTAGGTGGATTTGTAATTGGTTGACTGACCGAACCCAAAGGGTAGTCACCAATGGCTCCTCTTCATCATGGAGAGAAGTGACTAGCAGAGTGCCACGGGGTTCTGTCCTTGGCTCAGTGTTATTCAATATCTTTATCAATAACTTGGATGAGGGAATAAAGTGCATGCTTATCAAGTTTGCGGATGACACCAAATTAGGTGTAGCAAATACCCCAGGGGACAGGGTCAGAATTCAAAATGACTGTAACTGATTGGAAAGCTGGGTCAAAACTAACAAAATTAATTTCAACAGGGAGAAATGTAGGATACTACACTTGGGCAGTAAAAATGAAATGCACAGATATAGGATGGGTGACACCTGGCTTGACAGCAGTACTGGCAAAAAGGATCTAGGAGTCTTAATGGACCACAATCTGTACACGAGTCAGCAGTGTAATGTGGCAGCTAAAAAAGCCAATGTGATTCTAGGCTGCATCAATAGGAGCATAGTGTCTAGATCAAGGGAAGTAATAGTGCCACTATTCTGCTTTGGTCAGACCTCAACTGGAATACTGTGTCTAGTTCTGGGCACCACAACTCAAGAAGGACATTGGCAAGTTGGAATGTATCGAGAAGGGTGAAAGAGTAAAAGGTCTGGAAGCCATGCCCTATGAGGAGCGGCTTAGAGAGCTGGGTATATTTAGCTTGGAGAAGAGAAGGTTAAGAGGTGACATGATAGTCGTGTTTAAATATTTTAAAGGATGCCATATTTAAGAAGAAGCAAACTTGTTTTCTTCTGCTCCAGAACTAGGACATGGAGCAATGGATTCAAACTAAAGGAAAAGAGATGCCACCTAAACATTAGGAAGAATTTCCTGATGGTAAGAGTTGTTGGGACTGGAATACACTTCCTCAGGGTCCTTCTTTGGAGGTTTTTGATCAAAGGCTGGATGCTCATCTTTTAGGAGTGCTTTGATTATGTATTACGGCAGGGCAGGGGGTTCGACAAGATGGCCCTTGTGGTATGATTTGGTTGTTGGAGTGTCAGTCGAAAAAACATCTCTAGAGATGCAAGAGTTGTGCTCTGTGCTTTGGCTAAAAAATGCATCATTTTACTTGGGACTAGAATCAACCCAGATAGCTCCTGCCTCCAGGCTTGGTATGTAACAGGAAAGACACCAAGGATAAAGAAGACACCAAGGCATAACGAAGGACGGGGTGGTAAAGAGTTAGCCATCAATTGTTGAGATTACAAAATGCTTAAGAGCATCCAGCTTTCAGGGAAAGAGGGGAACTTGTTGGATGCCATCCTCTTAGGGGAGCCAGTGGGCTGTCTCTGAACACCCATCTTTCTCTCCAGTACAGTTGTCCCTTCATATGGGATACCAAATCCGTGGATATGGAGGGACAACTGTACTTCCTCAAGTTGGTGCAAATGGGTGTCAGCTAATTAAATGTGTTAACCCTACAGCTCCCAGGCTCTGGCTCTCCCTTACCAGAAATGTTAAACTGGCACCCTCCTTGCTCTCCTTTCCTAAGCAGGTGAAGAGACTTTTGTTTGGGCTGGCCTTTGAGGGCTGATGGCACAGGGGGAAAAGGCCTTCCGTTTGCTGTGTTGTTTATCTTTGCTGTTCAACTATACAGGGTTCAACTGTATATTTTAAACTTTGCATTATGTACAATTTTTAGCTATAAATATAAGCTGTTAGGGTTAAGCTGTTAACTGTTAAGGTCAGTGTCCTTGTCTCTCTGGGGGTCTGACCAGGCCTTTCTCTCTTTTCCAGGTGTCGAAGAGCAACTGGGCAAGATTGAAGAAGAACCATGCAGGGTGTTGTCCAAAAGAGGCAACTATAAAATGATGGAAGAGAATCAAAGCAACCCTGACTCTCAAGAGAAGGGGAAGAACAAAGCATCTTCTTCTCAAAGTGAGGTCATCTGTAGAATCACTGTCCAAGAAATGGCACAAAAAAGAAAGAAAAGGAATAGACATATCTGCCCTTTGTGTAGAAGAAGCTTCAACTTTAAATCAAGCCTTAACTGTCACATGAGATCTCACAGTGGGATGATTTCTTTCAACACTGGTGGGTGTGGAAAGATCATAAATGTTACAAAAAAAACCATTTGCCATCAAAAAACATATATGAGTGAGAAACCACTTCAGTGCTTGGAGTGTGGAAAGATCTTCAGTCAGAGAAGACTCCTCATTCATCATAAAGCAACTCACATAGGGGAAAAGCCATTTAAATGCTTGCAGTGTGGCAAGAGCTTCAGTCAAAAGACAATCCTCACTTGTCATCAAGCAACTCACACGGGATTCAATCCATTTCAGTGCTTAGTCTGTGGAAAAAACTTCACTCGTAGGGATAGCCTCTCAAGTCATCAAAGAATTCACACAGAGGAGAAACCATTTAAATGCTTGGAGTGTGGAAAGAGCTTCAGTCAGAAGTCACACCTCACTTCTCATCAACGAAGTCATACAGGGGAGAAGCCATTTCAGTGCTCAGAGTGTGGAAAGAGGTTCAGTCAGAAGACAGGCCTTACCTGTCATCAAAGAAGTCATACAGGGGAGAAACCATTTAAATGCTTAGAGTGTGGAAAGACATTCATTCAGAAGCAAAACCTCACTACTCATCAAAGAATTCACACAGGGGAGAAACCATTTAAATGCTTGGAGTGTGGAAAGAGCTTCAGATGGAGGACAGATCTCATTTATCATCAAAGTATTCATACAGGGGAAGAGCCATTTAAATGCTTGGAGTGTGGAAAGAGCTTCAGATGGAAGATAAGTCTTACATGTCATCAAAGAAGTCATACAGGGGAGAAACCATTTAAATGCTTGGAGTGTGGGAAGAGCTTCAGATGGAAGAGAGATCTCACTTATCATCAAAGAATTCACACTGGGGAGGAACCGTTTAAATGCTTGGTGTGTGGAAAGAACTTCAGATGGAAGATAAGTCTTAAGTGTCATCAAAGAAGTCATACAGGGGAGAAGCGGTTTAAATGCTTGGAGTGTGGAAAGAGCTTCAGTCAGAAGTCACACCTCACTTCTCATCAACGAAGTCATACAGGGGAGAAGCCATTCCAGTGCTTAGAGTGTGGAAATAGGTTCAGTCAGAAGACAGGACTTACCTGTCATCAAAGAAGTCATACAGGGGAGAAACCATTTAAATGTTTAGAGTGTGGAAAGGGGTTCACCCAGAAGCAAAACCTCACTACTCATCAAAGAATTCATACAGGGGAGAAACCCTTTAAATGCTTGGAGTGTGGAAAGAGCTTCAGTCACAAGTCACACCTCACTCCTCATCAAAGAAGTCATACAGGGGAGAAACCATTTCAGTGTTTAGAGTGTGGAAAGCGGTTCAGTGAGAAGATAGGGCTGACTTATCATCAAAGAACTCATACAGGAGAAAAATCATTGAAACGCTTGGAGTCTGGGAAGGGTTTCAGTGGAAAACCAAACTTGGTTCGTCATCAAGCAACTCACACAAAAGAGAAACCATTTAAATGTTTGGAGTGTGGAAAGAGCTTCAGCTTTAGGACAGGCCTTACTCGTCATCAGAGAATTCATACAGGGGAGAAACCGTTTCAGTGCTTAGAGTGTGGAAAGAGTTTTATTCAGAAGACGCACCTCACACGTCATCAAACAACACACACCAGGGTGTAGCGATCTGAATTAGGTTTGAAACTCTACAGAGCACAAGTGGCCCCACCACAAGATTATTTAGCTTCTTTGATGCTCTGGAGAGCCACAGTGAATAGTCACTGTTGTCATTTAGGGCAACTGGACATGACATTGCATCAGTTCCACTCAAATCTTCAGGGAGCTGTTGCTGTTTTTGTGTGGGAAATAGCCAAGGCAGTGTTTTTAAGTGTAGGGGGTTTTGTTTTGCAATTTTATATTATTGTGTAGAAATAGAAAGCACAAGTACAGTAGGACCCCCGTATCTGCTGGGGATAGGGTCTGCGGTGCTCGTGGATACTGAAAACCGTGGATAATAGCAAACACCATTGAAAATAATGGGACTTCCAGGTTAGAATACCACTAGAGAGGACATATTTTCTAGGAAGACTCTGTGGTAGGTGTGTCCCATAGATAATTGAATCAATGGATACAGGGGTCCTATTGTATACTTTGTACAAATGTGATAACTCATAAAAATAAAAATAAAACAGTCAAAACAGAGTAAAATAAATAAATACACAATGAGATGTAGCAGCTTCAATAAAAGGTTCAATTATACATAGTTTTGTATTCTTATTTTCTCTTAAATAAGTTCTATGATATAAGAGATAGGGGTTATCTATTGCTCATTTCCTTTTCCCTTTTTTTGCTTAGAAAGTATATTTCCAGAAGTTCGTTAAACGGAGAGGAGGACAGAAAGTGCCTAAACTTTATTTGCAAACATACCATATATACTGGTGTATAAGTTGAAAAAATGTATGCCTTTCTCAGCAAAGATCTCAAAGAAACGGCTTAAAGGGTTGGGTGAAAAGGTCATTTCATAGATTGATTGCAAAGCAGGGACAAACGCATGGCTTCAATATGGTTAACATTGGTAATATGGACAAAACCCCAATGACTTTTATATGCCTGGTGATATAGCAAGTGTTGGTGAAAAGACCCATTTCATAGTCCTATCTTGTCTGGCAGCTAGCAAAAAGCTGTGCCCAGTGATAATATTCAAAAGGAAAACAATACCAAAGAACTTAAAAATTCCAGCAGGTGTTCACACTAAAAGCTGGATGAAGGAAGAGGGCACTGAATGGTGACTGCATGATGTGTGGGGTAGGCAACCAGACATGGGGTTAAGATCTTTCCCATTTCTCTTGGTGTGGGATATGGTCCATGTGAATGGATGTCTCAGGATGTCAAGGATGAAGCAAAGAAAATGGCAACTAAGTTAGCAGCCGTTCCAGGTAGTGTAACATTGATGCTGCAGTCACTGAATGTTTGTCTCATCAAACCTTCCAAGGAGCATCAAGCCTTTCAGTATGTGACAACAAGGGATGTGTTCTGGTCCAGCAGTTAACAAAAGAAAGGAACCTGATAAAACCAGACATTGATTTGGTAGTGAAATGAATAAAGAAAGCTTGGGATTCAGTCCATCAGAAATGTTGAAGAAGTCGTTCCTGAAATGCAGCATTAGCAATGCTATGAATGGCACAGAAGTTGATGCCATCTACAAAGACAAATCAGTGTTGGATAATGATTAAATGGATTGCGATGGTACAGACGTTTATGCCAATGATGTGACTAAAGAACAGTTTCATCATTTATTCAGTTATTGTAGTGATGAGGAATCAGGGCTTTGAAGGATTTGAATAATACATTCGTTTATATTTGTCAGCTTTTCTAGGTTAAAATCAGGCAAAATTATAACGTTAAAGGCAGTAATCACTGTTGGTTCTTTGGCATTGGTTCCTTTGTTACATCCCGGAAGTTCTACCCTAGACTTATCCACGAGTCATATCAAAAGCCATAATTTTGGCCCCATAACCTGCCCTCAACTTATACATGAGTCTATACAGTAATACTCTCTCTGGCTTTTCTTCGCAAACGGATAGCCTATTGCTGCAAATTTATCATTTTGATTTTTGTTCAGGTGTGATTCCTTTCACTTTCAGCAACCTGCTTCAGTTTTTTCTGACTTCTACCAGCATCTCTGTGTCAGGAACTTTCTTTCCAAGCTATTAGGTAAAGCAATTTGTGCATGCTCTGGCATCTGCTGCTAAACACAATTCATTTTGAAGTCGAAGGCTTTCACAGCCGGCATCCATAGATTTTCCTTGGAGTTTTTTTCGGGCTGCGAGGCCATATTCTGGAATAGTTTCTTTCTGACATTTTGCCTGCATCTGTGGCTGGCATCTTCAGAGAATAGTTGGGTAGGAGTGTATGTGGAGTTTATATGCTGTGAACCCCCACAGGCCAACTGGATCATGAAGACCTCATGCCGCCGCCTCAGGATCTCCTCGAAGATTGAGGAGATCCTGAGGCGGTGGCTCTGGGGCCGCATGAGGTCTTCATGATCCAGTTGGCCTGTGGGGGTTCATAGCATATAAACTCCACATACACTCCTACCCAACCATTCTCTGAAGATGCCAGCCACAGATGCAGGCGAAACGTCAGAAACTTTCAGAACACAGCCCGAAAAAAACCAAGGAAAAACAATTCATTTTCATAACACTCAATTACAGTGTAATATAAGAAGCCCCAACTAATCTGACAGGTGAGGGAATGCAAGATTGTCAGAAAGTGGAATTGGTTGAAAAGTGGAACCCAGTTTTTTTAGCTTGCAAATGCATTTTGGCTGCCGAAAAATGTAAATAACATACTGTATATCTCTTTTGAATGTGTGCAAAAGCTAAATTCTCTCTCTCTCTCTCTGGCTGTTCTTCGCAAACGAAGATTCAGGAAGGACTAAAGTAATATGAAGAAAAACTTACTTTTAATGTCCTTTAATGAGGTGTGTGTGAAATACTAACATACCTGTTGTATCCAAATGGGTTTTTTAAGTAGTTTTCTTTCAGGTGATATGGAAAAATATGTTTTATTGAGTTTTTTGTTGAACACAACACTGAAGTGAGCACAGGAGCAGCTCTGCAATTTCTTAGGGTAACAATATTCACTGTTTCTTTCGAAACAAAGCATTTTTACAAACACTTCAGAGTGGCTAACGTACATTGAAAAATGGTGAAAAACAAAGCTTCCGTTATCCCAATAAGGAGAGTTGGGGTGGTGGTGGTAAGAGAACTTGTGAGCACTCATGGGCATGTTGCCATGAAAGCAAGAGGGGAAGAGAAGTGGTGTGAGGGTGGCACTCACCGACTCTTGAGCAAGACCCTCTTTTTCCTTGTTAATAAAACAATAAAAATACCTGCTGCTAACAGGAGTAGCTAACCAGTTTAAAACCAGTGGCTTTTCTATCCTAATGCACGCAAGTTTCTCAAAAAGTAAGATTAGTACAACAGCTTGTTACCCTCCCCAACTCCTAAAGTCCATTCTTTCCCTCCCTTCCACCACCTACCAGAGATGGCATAGGTCTTGGTCACCTTTCTTCCTCCTTTGTAGGGACACAAAACACAAAATGACCAGGGCCTTTTTCCTGGCAAACAAGCAGGGAGCAGCTGAGGCGTCAGCAAGCTATATGGGACAAGTGGCAGCGGAAATGTGCCTGAAAGGGAAGAGGGGCTACTACAAGTGGCAGACTTCAGGGGTGGGGCATTTGCCTCCTTTCTTCCCCTTTGGTGCCTGTGATGGATACATGGGGGGAGAACATCACTCCACCTTCATTCCACATCTCCCCTCAACCCCACTGCCTTTTCTATCATGTGCCTGACGTGGATCCTTCCCCTCCCCACTACTTCCCCATGAAGGAAGAGAAGAAGGGCCAAAAGAGAACACAGAGGGTGGAGGGAAGAGAAAAGCTCTGCTCTTGCTGCAGTGATGGCTTCAAGCAAAGCCTGCGAGGACCTTGAAAGGAGACAAAAGGGGAAACGGGGTTGCCCCTTCCCCATATGGCTCCTGGCACCTTAGTCATGACATGCTCCAACACAAAGCTCCCCAGAGGAGGAAGCTGGCAGACTGGTGGAGGGGGAAGGCAAAACAAGGCAAAAAGAGCCACGTGGTCACTGGTTGCTTTTCTGCTTTCTGTCCATCCAACCAACCCTCCTTACCATCTGCTTCAATTCTCTACCTCTCACATCCTTCTGTCCCTCTTGCCAGCACTGACCTTGGCTTCTCCAATGAGCTGACAGGGGAAACGCCAAAGGGCTAGAGAAGTGCGGGGGCACGGAAGGGGAAACAGAAGGATGGTTGAGGGTAAGAAGAGCAAACAACCCTTTCTTTGGTGCCTTTTCCCTCCCTCAGCTCATTTTGCAAGCAGTATATGCAGGGTCCTAAACAAACCTCAGTAGGAAGAACCCACTCTTTTGATGCTTGCAAATTACGAGACAAGTTCCATTAATTCAAGATGTTATCATCACCCCCCTCCACTCCTTCCACACAATATCTCATAATTGACAATATTAGGTGTTTCAAGGGATCTAGACAACCAGGTACACCAAAAAGGTGAGGTCAAACAGAGGTTACAAGGACCTGAGAAGGTGTCTTGGAAATATTCTAGCAAACACACCCAAGGAAGGATTAAGTGAAGCCTCTAGTAAACACCACCATCACGGAGATATGTGCTAATCCTCTCTTGGCCCCCCTTGGCTATGAGTTGCACATCGTAAAGAAACAAGTGACCTAAACAACTCTTATCCCCAGGAGATATCCCTCTGCACCCTCCTCCTGTCCAACAATATGAGGTTGTCATAAACCCATCAATTCCTGTCTCTCAGCCATAAAGAGCAATCAGCAGTTTCGGGGGGGTTGTTTATTTTATGGGAAACCCATCTAAGTTTTGTTCTAAGCCCAATGACCCCTTCAGGACACGAAATACGGTATAAACATTAGTGCCAAACAATAGCAAAGTGTGCCACTGTGGATGAGACCCTGCCACTGTCGGCGCACCCCAGGATCAAAGCTTCCAGTGTCACCCTCAGACTTCCATCTGAATTCTTCTCTACTCTCAAGACTGGTAACTATAGTCCCATCTCCCAAATCTATTCCTCTAGCCAACCTTTCTGCCTTAAACTCTTAGATAGCTTTGTGTGGTTCTTGTGAGTGTGTGCTGTGTGTGAGTGGTTTCTGTGTGATTTTCCAATAAAAACCATTTATTTCACTTTTAACCTAGAGTCCTCTGTACTGAGTACTGGTATACACAAGTGAAAACACCCTGAAATTACCTTTTGCAGCCTTCCATTTGTGTTAATCATAATTCCCCCAAATATTAATATAATTCTGAGATCACAGGTGGGCTTCCCACGGACATCCCCCCACCTCTTCAGGTAACAAGTATGCTCTTTCTATAGACAAGCCTTGGGACTGTGTGCACACGTGTGGTCCCAACCAGGCCTCATAGGCAAGAACTGATGAAAGAGCAGACCCCCTCATTGAATTAATGGAATTTGTCTGTAGTTTGCAAGCATCAAAAGAGTGGGCTTTCATCAGAAAGCGAGGCATCACAAGGTGGGGGCAGCCTGTATCTTCTTCCACCAACCTTACAAATTCTCCTGGTGGAAGCTCCATCTCCTTTCCTTTGGATTAAATTCAAGCTTTTGATGCAACAGCGTTTCTGTCATTACAGGTGTTTGTTAACTCTTTTAGGGGCCTCTTCTATCTATCCTCTGTCTTCTGTTTTGGGAAGAGGAATCTTCTTGGCCTCTTCTGTGCTCTTCCTTTGCACATTGTTTCTCCCATTCGGGGCATTCCTTGACACAACTGGAGGTGTTATCATAGCCATTCTCACCTTCTCAGTGGTTTCTTCTTGCCTCTTCCCTTCCATGGCCAATATTCCCTGCTGGAATTAGGGTTCCTGGCATCACCAGTTTCTCTCATCACTGGGTCTCTAGGTCTCCTCTTTAGGGTACTGGAGATCTTTTTGTCTCTTTTTATTTTTGCACCAGGACCACTCTTTTTGGGAGTTTTCTGATAGGAATGTGACAGCTATCACTTATTCCCACATCATAGTCAGCCTAGGCACCACTTATTTAGGAAAGGCATGTGAGTGTCCCTTACCACTTGGAGAGGGCAAAACCCTTTCTTCTTTTAGCAGTCTTGCAGGGCACCTGCAGTCTCTCCAAGACTCTATTCATCTGCTAGGTAAGGTTAGCTGAGAAGGCTATTCACCATAGCTCTTCTATGGGATGAAGCCTCTTCATCATCCTAAAAGTATGAGGGCATCTTGCAGAAACCTGCCCAGTCTGATCCCTCCTGGGAATTCTTTACACATTTCCCCCTACAGCTCAGCTTCTTTCTTTGCTTTAAGTTTGTTGTCTGTTATGTCTTGGATGCATCTGTGAATCATAAGCATAGTTGATTGCAGGGAATATGGCTTCTCCATAGAGTTTCACCATATCTTCAGCAACCGTGAGTGATTCTACATGGGCATTATAGTATTATTATCATGGACTATGCCATAGATAGTACTACCTTCACAAGCTTTCTCACATGTTGGTGTTGTCCCTGCTTCTTAACTGTCTCCGGTCAGGGATATCGAGGTTTTCATGCTCATTTTGGCTTTGTTTCAATTGCTCATAAACAAATATTTAAGAGATTGGGGATCAGCTGCTGCTACACCAGCACCCTCTTCAGGGTAGTACTGACTGCTGTGGCTCCCTTCCGGGTTGCCACCTAAAACAGACAATGTCCCCCACCCCTATATAGAGTGACAATACTTTGCCATTTCTCAGCTAATCTGTATCTGTCTAGGTCCATTTTAGACCTTTTGGCTGCCTGGGTGTATTACTTGTGACCAATGGTAAAATCCAGACAGGCAGAATTAACATCAACACTCCACTTAAGCATTCTTAAGTCCTGGAATCTCAGAATATTTAGCCATCCAACTGCATGAGTTGTTCCCTTTCATTTGGCCCGTTTTGAGTTGGTCTTGTTGATAGTGGTGTTGGCATTCTGCCTGGAACTAAGCTGTTTCACTCACTCACTCACTCACTCATACACAGACATTCTGCAATGCACAGAGATTTCTGCTTTATATTTTACATACCTCATGAACCCATTATTTACATTTTTGGGGGCTTAACTTTTGCAAAGTTGGGTAGCCCAAATCAGCAAGCAGCTTGTATAACTCTTTCAGATTGTAAATTACTTTCTTATGGACTTGTGCTGTTTTCTACACTGTTTGTAGCCAACCCTGAAAAGCTGTTGAAAAGTGGTGCAAGTGCTGTGCAATTTCCATTCCTGCAGCAGTTGGGAGATAAGAAACTAGATCTTTGTTTTGTGATGGTCTTGTTGCCACTAAAAATGGAAAGTAGTGATAAGCCCCATTTAAAGCACACTTCTTCGTTTAGCATCTCTGACAAGAAATATAAAATATTGTACCAAAATTTTTCACAGCAGGACAGGTAAGCTGCATATGCACCTTGGAGATCCCTGAAAAGCTGTTGAAGTGGTGCCACTGCTGTGCAATTTCCATCCCTGCAGCAGTTAGGAGATGAGAAACTAGATCTTTATTTTGTCTTGCTGTTGCCACTAAACATAAAAAGTACAAATAAATCTCCTTTAAAGCACATTTCTTGGTTTAGCGTCTCCAATGAGAAATGAAAAATATCATACCATTTTTTTTAAACTTTAGGACAGCTCAGCCACATATGTGCCATAGTACCTTTAGATATACAACCTCTCCAGCACAATTGACATAGTGCATTTTTTTTCTTTAATTTTTCCTGGTGTGCAATACTGTTAAGGTCTATCTGGGTAACAAACAATGAAGCTCAAAAGTCTAGGTTTTCAACTCAGATGACTCTTTATTGCTAGCAAAAATGACACAGGGGGATCATTCCTGCCAAACTGTGCCAAAGAATCAAAGGCATACACAGTCTTTTTATTACATAGGAACGAAACCTAAAATCTACAGAACTGTGCATGTAAGTTTCAATTTCCCAAAGAGCTGATTTCCCAAAGAGAAAAACTGCTGAGAGGTGAGGTATTGCTTAGCACTGGTCATTCCTTTGAACAAGTGATACTCCCTATTCTGTATCTCAACTATCATAAATCAGAACTAACAAGACAAGCAAAGCAGTGTACTAAGAGAAGGTAATTAAACACAGCTGTTGGCTAGGTAAACGATTATTTCTGATTCTAGCAGGTAATGCAACTATATTTCTAAGTACCACATAACAAACATTTGGGTGATCAGTATAGACAGACCTTCTCAATACCATTTGTAAGTAATCTTTAGCCTAGTTTACCTTGCATTTG
Source organism: Gambelia wislizenii (assembly GCA_030847615.1). Lineage (NCBI taxonomy): Eukaryota > Metazoa > Chordata > Lepidosauria > Squamata > Crotaphytidae > Gambelia > Gambelia wislizenii. The sequence goes on from JAUMIR010000002.1 coordinate 28,058,645, forward strand.
CAGATACACTCTTATGAGGAGCTGTGGCCCATGGTTTGATCTGTGAGTTATCAGACATATTTAGGTTTAAATGATTTTCCCATGTCGTTTTTAGAAACATGCTTGGTGGCTAAGTTAATTCTAATAAACCATTATAAATTTATAACTCAAATTAATTACTATAAGGGGAGAAAAGGACAAGAAACCCTGGAACTCATATGTAAAATCTCAGTATGTTGACAAGAAAAACTTTAGAAAGGAAAACTCTTCACATGACACAGATCACAATAATAGAGATTGCAAACACTGGAGGAATGACAAAAAAAAATTTAATGAGGGAAAAAGAGAATTTACCACAGTTAATTTATCAAATAGGGTGGACATGAAAAATAAAATCTGTTGTTGGTGTGCTCAGACTAGGCATTATCAATTTCAGTGTTTTAAACAAGGTGGAAAAAAATATAAATATAAAAAGTAAGCCAGTATATTATGTGAAAGAAATTACCCTCAGAGGGTAAGAGTTCAGCCACAGTTGAAGGAGACAGGCAGGTTGCCATGGAGACAGAGCTAAGGAGAAACAAACCTGACACAGTGATGCAGGACAAGAAGAGTTTCTGTATGTTTTTAACCATGGATCCTTCATCTGATATTGAGTATCAACAGCCTTTGTTTTTAAAAGGGGAAAGGATCTGGGGACTGAGAGATACTGGGTCTCAAATTTGTGTTGTAAGACCAAATTTAATTTCCCCTGAAGATACCTCAAACCTGAGGAGAAAGTTTGATTAAAAAAATTAGGAGGACCTGCTTTTGATATACCTGTGTCTGAGGTACCTATTAAGCATAAGGAACGGCAAGGAATATGGAAAGTGGTAGTTTATCATGACATTCCAGCTCCATTTTTAACAGGAAATGATCTAGCTAGTAATATTAAGCAAGTTTGTATAACCACTAGGCTTAATGAAAACCAGGAATATGTCAGGATGTCAAATCCAGAAGCAGAAAATCCATCTATTGGTGAACCGAGTAATAATACTGAAGGACAAAATGTTAGTGACATACATGAGAATGAAAGCAGCTAATGCAAACAACCGGGATGCCAAGTTACAACATTTACTATTCGCCTATTGAGATGTACCACAAGAGCCTTGGTTTCAGTCTGTTTGAACTGCTGTATGGGAGAAGAGTGTGAGGTCCTTTGGATACTGTGAAGCAGCAACGGGAGGGATAGGATGATAATGGACAGGTTTCTTACCTGTAACCATAGATCTTCAAGTGGTCTTCTGTAAATTCACACAGCTGGGTTATTCCTGCACCTGCGCAGAGCATTCAGAACCTTTTGGAATTGCTAGGCAGAATGTGCTTTGATACATTTTGGCGGTAACTCTTCCCATCCTCTCTCTCTCTGGCTTTTCTTCGCAAATGAAGATTCAGGAAGGACTCATCCCGCGCATTCTGCAAGTGCGCTGATGACTAAAAAGGCCAATCCGAGATAAACAAGACTGGTTGCAGAAAGCACAGCAGGTTTCCTTGGGTGATGTTTCCAGGTTGTGATTCTTTCTGCGTTGTCGTTTCTCTTCAAGACTTGTTCGGCATGAGTTTTTTTTTTTTTTTAAGTATTTATACCCCACTCTTTAGACACAAAGGCTATCAGAGCGGCTTACAATTTGTTTTAAGCAATAGCAATTTACACATCTACCCTGCATTAAGCAGTTTCCAATGTGTATTAGCTAATTGCCCCCACAAGCCGGGTACTCATTTTACCAACCTACGAAAGGATGGAAGGCTGAGAGAACCTTGGAGCCCGCTGGAATGGAACTTGCAACGTGCTGACTTGCAGTATTGGCATTAAATAAGGCTGTAGCATTGTGGATAGTGCGTCTCCATGCCTCCCAATGTGAGGCCAGGGCGGACCATTGTTGGTGATCAATTTGGCCAAGCCTGAGATGTTGTTTCAGGGAGTCCTTGTATCGCTTTTTTGGAGCACCCCTCTTATGCTGACCCATGTCGAGTTCACTGTGGAGTACTATTTTGGGGAGGTGATGGTCCTCCATCCTAGAAACGTGCCCTGCCCAGCGCAGCTGTGTTCTCAATATCATGGCCTCAATGCTAGTGATCCCTGCTTGCTCAAGGACAGCAACATTCATCACATAGTCAGTCCAGTGTATATTTAGGATTGTGTGTATACAGCGCTGATGAAAGCGTTCGAGGAGTCGTAAGTGGTGGCGATAGGTGACCCATGTTTCAGACCCGTAAAGGAGAAGAGACAGTACAATGGCTCTATACACACTGACTTTCATGCTTTGCCTCAGGTGTTTATTACTCCAGACTTTTTTGTAAAGTCTTCCAAATGCGCTATATGCCTTTGCTAATCTGTGATCGATCTCTTTGTCAATCTTGGCATCTGAGGAGATGATGCTTCCCAGGTAGGTGAATTGCTGAAAGGATTTAAGCACAGATTTGCTGATGGCAATGGGGGGATGATGGTGTTCGTCCTGTGGTGCAGGCTGGTAAAGAACTTCCATTTTCTTCAAGTTGACTTCCAGCCCAAACAGCTCTGCAGCTGTTGCAAAGCAGGATGTTAGGTGCTGCAGAGCTGCTTCTGTGTGGGCAACAAGGGCAGCAGCATCAGTGAAGAGCAGCTCACGGACTAGATAGTTTAGAGTCTTAGTGTGAGACCTCAGATGGCTTAAGTTAAACAAGCTACCATCAATACGGTAACGTATATAGATGCCGTCTTCTTCTTCGAGCTCTGCCGTAGCCCTTTGGAGTATCATGCTGGAGAAGATTGTAAATAAAGTTGGAGCAAGAACACAACCTTGCTTCACTCCATTCGTTATTAGAAAGGGCGCTGAAAGAGCATCGCCATATCTGACTTGACCGCACTGGCCCTCGTGTAGCAAGATAATCATTTTAAGGAATTTGGGGGGACATCCTAGTCTTTCCAGGATCTGCCACAGACCTTTCCTACTCATGGTGCCGAAGGCTTTGGTGAGGTCAACAAGTGTTACATATAGACCCTTGTTCTGCTCTCTACATTTCTCTTGCAGTTGTCTAAGGGCAAATACCATATCTGTAGTACTCCTATTGGCTCTGAAGCCACATTGGCTTTCAGGAAGAAGTTCTTCTGCAATGGCAGGAACTAATCTGTTCAGGAGTATCCTTGCAAGGATTTTTCCAGCAATAGAGAGCAGTGTTATGTCTCGATAGTTTGAGCAATCGGATTTTGCTCTTTTTTTCTTGTACAGGGTGATGATGATTGCATCTCGGAGATCTGATGGCAGTTCCCCCTTTTCCCAGCAATTCACAAGGAGTTTGTGGAGTTTATCATGGAGTACATGACCTCCGTGTTTCCAGACTTCAGGGGGATTCCATAAATCACAGCTGCCTTGCTATTTTTCATCTGCTGTATGGCCTTAAGGGTCTCTTCCAAAGTGGGAGCTATGTCCAATTCATTTTTCATCTGTTTTGGTATCATATGTTGGATAGCCGAGCCTTGGACTACTCGGTTGGCACTAAAAAGACTTTGAAAATGTTCAGCCCATCGATTCAGGATGGAGGCTTTATCAGTAATTAATGTTTGGATCAGCTTTGGATCTGATAAGTAGGTCCAAACACAGCTTTAAGAGCTTCATAAAATCCTCTAAGATCACCCAGATCTGCACAGCATTGTTTTTTTTTTTTTTTTGGCTATATTGATCCACCACTTGTTCTGCATGTCTCGGAGATTTTGTTGACGTTTACTACATGTCAGATGGAAAGCTGCTTTTCTTACATGGCAAGTTGGCTGGGTGAGGTATGCCTGGTGAACAGTTCTCTTCTTTGCCAACAGCTCCTGGATCTCTTGGTTGTTTTCATCAAACCAGTCTTGATTTTTCTTGTGGGAGAACCCGAGGGATTCTTCTGCAGACTGGAGGATACTGGTTTTGATATGTTGCTAAAGCACTGTAGGAGAAGGATCTGTAGGATGGTCTTCAAGTTTTGTTTGCAGATTTGCCTGGAAATTGTCTCTCATGGTAGCTTGTTGAAGATTGTTGACTTGGAGTCTCTTCTTTAAGATGCCACTCCTCTTAGGTTTGAACTTAAGATGAAGATTTAGTTTACATCTTACAAGGCAATAATCTGTTTGGCATTCTGCACTGGGCATCACTCGAGCATGACGGACATCGCAAATGTTTCTCTGGTGGACTAGAACATAGTCAATGAGGTGCCAATGTTTGGATCGGGGATGCATCCAGGTTGTCTTCAAGCTAGCTTTCTGCTGAAAGATTGTGTTTGTAATAGTCAGCTGTTGTTCTGCACAGAACTCTAGCAGGAGGCGTCCGTTATCATTGCAATTTCAAACACCATGCTTGCCTAAGACACCTTTCCAGGCTTTGGAGTTCTTTCCTACTCTGGCATTGAAGTCACCAAGGATAATAATTTTATCTTCTACAGGGACTTTTTGTATGAGTTGGCGTAGGTCTGTGTAGAATTTGTCTTTCTCTACAGGGTCAGCTTGCATAGTTAGGGCATATATACTAAAGTGAACAACATGTGGGAGGCGTAAGGAAATAATCCGATCAGAGTGTCCTGTTGGCAAGGTTTTGAGTTTGGAGGCAATGGAGTTTTTAATCATAAAGCCTACTCCTGAAAGATGTTTTTCGGTTTTGGGTTTGCCAGACCACTAAAGTGTGTAGCCAGCGCTGTGTTCTTTAAGGCTGCTTTCCTCATGAAGACGAACTTCACTAAGAGCAGTGATGTCAATATTAAGTCATGATAGTTCATGGGCTATTAGAACAGAATTACACTCAGCCCGTCCACTATCTGCAGAGTCTCGCATGGTTCTGATGTTCCAGCATGCAAGCGTCAGTTTATTTACACCTTTGGAAGCCAGTGTGTGCCTTTGTTTCGTTGCCTTGGTTTGACTGCATCAGAAGATGCCCGTTGGCTGTGGCTAGCCAACCAGGTAGATGTGGATGAGCTTTTGTTAGGCCACCTTTTCTAGACCCTTCTCCATATGGCGCAAGCAGTGCTCTCCTTTAAAAGGCTGCTTGGTCGTTCAGGATATTGCCGAACAAGACTGTCATCTCCCGGGTCAGGTTCGAGCGACCAAAGTCCTGAACCACCTGCATGCAGGGTTGGGTCTGTGGCTTCAAGTGCATCTTTACACCTGCCATTTTGTCCCTCTCCTATTGCTATAGGGATTTTTCGGAATTGGATTTGTCCTTCGAGCCTATGCAATGGATTTGTCTGGTGGAGCGCAGCGTACACAGAACTGGCCTCACCCTTTAAACGAAAGGTTCATCTGCTGTGGCCTTGCAAGCATGGACGGTAGCAGCGAGGTCCTTGGGTAGTAGGTTTGATTAGAGTTTCCTTCTCTTAGATGGTTGACCTTAAAGGGTTGGACAAGCACCATCTGCCCAGGTTTGGGATTAGAGTTTTCCTTCTCCTAGGATGGTTGCCACAAGGCTAGAGAGCCCATCCTGCCCTTTGACACTCTTTGTCAGACCCTTCGGTTTTGACCTGTCTGGCATGGGAGACCCTACCGGTGGCTATTATGCCACCACCAGCATAGCTCAAAACATCATTAGGGTATGCAACCCTCTCTCCCATGGCAAGGGGGCTTCAATGGAGAGGAAATCTGGTATTAGAAAAAATTAAACTAGCTGGATTGACAATAAAAGGGTCTAAATGTCACATAGGTAAGCGTGAGGGAAAATACCTGGGATATAGAATATTGGTCTATCCCCACCACTAAGAAAAAAGTAAGATTTTTAGGCCTAGTTGGATATTATAGAAAATTTATTCCACATTTCAGCACAGTAGCAGCCCCTTTGTCAGATCTAACTAAGAAACAGCAGCTAGACAAAGTAACTTGGAATACCAAATGCCAGGAAGCTTTTGATCAATTAAAGAAAATAATTATCAGAGATCCTGTTCTGGTAGCACTAGATTTTAATAAAACCTTTCTGGTGACTATGGACACCTCTAATGTGGGCTTAGGAGCAGTACTTAGCCAGAAAGGCCATGATGGTAAATTACAACCTGCACTGTTCTTGAGTAAGAAATTAGCAACCAGAGAAATCCATCTGTCAACTATTGAAAAAGAATGTCTGGCAATAGTTTGGGCTTTTAACAAAATTAAAACCCTATCTCTGAGGTAGGAAATTTGTTCTAAGAATGGATCATACACCATTGTGTTGGCTGAATAACACTAAAGGTAACAACACTAAATTACTAAGAGGGAGTTTATTGTTACAAGAATTTGATGTTGACATTGTCCATATCAGAGGCCAAGAGAGTATCATTGCGGACATCCTGTCAAGGCAGGAGGAAGGGTAAGAAAGTGTACAGAAATATTAATGTATCCAGGTAATATGATGTTTATGCATGTAATGATTATATGGAATATTGCTGTACGAAATGTATTAAGTATGTATACAGTTGTCCCTTCATATTTGCTTGGGTTTGGTTCCATGACCCCCCGTGGGTACCAAAATCCGTGAATACTTAAGTCCCATTATATGCAATGGCATAGCAAAACTGTCTACCTTATATAAGATGGCAAAATCAAGGTTTACTTTTTGGATTATTATTTTTTTAAAGAATATTTTTAAGCTGTGAATACTTAAATCCGCAGATACCAAATCCATGGATATGGAGGGACAACTGTATATGGATAAGAAATGTAAAGTATATTATTCCTGTTTGATTTTAGGTAAGTAGAAGGGAAATAATGAGACTGGGTTTGTGTAAGTGGGCAAATACAACAGATCTCATTGCTTTCATTGAGTCCTAGAAAGGCATCAGTTGCACAATGTTTTCTAAGGGGGGAGGGGGAATGGAAAGTGAAAATGAGGGAACCAAGCAGGAGACAGCAATGGAAGGGGTTTCAGATAGTTTTGAAGGAATGCTTGTCAGTTGGAAGTTTCAGTTTGAGTTTGGCTGGAGTTTGTTTGAGATGAGGTTTTGAGTAAGGTTGGAATGGAGGTTGTGTGCAGTGGCTGTGAAGCTTGAATGTATTAACACTGATTGCAATAAAGAGTGAATGAGTCTGGAATTTTGACTGATAGTTATTAGGATCTCTAAGCATCACCCTGTGTACTGTTATATTTGTGGTTTGTCATCTCAGAGAGATATTCAAGGCTGTTAAGCAAATAACAAAGTTCTAAGCACAACATTATGACGTTGATGTTACTACTATAACTTTAATAAATAAATCCTTTTGTTTGTTCATACAATCCAGACTCACCATGATCCATTCTATCTAAAAACAGTTTATAGGCATGCTTACCAAGAAATACCACACACCCATATATCCTGGTTATAAAGCTTCAACCCCAGCCCAGATGAAGGGGAGCATGGGGAAGAATTAGAAGGAAGGTGGCAGGAACTGAGGGTGGAGGCAGACAGTCTGAAAAGTTTGGTAAATTTGGCTGCCATGATTTGTAATTGTCCTTGAGGTTCTCACCACACTCCTGGGTTTGATTCTTTAAAATGGCAAGTAAGCTGTCCACTTTGAATGAAAAGTTTCAACATTCAAATACTTTTAACTGCTTCTGCCCTATGTGAGTTGCTTAATGTCGACCAAGATGTGCCTTTCGACTGAAACCTTTTCCACAGTCCAGGCATTTAAATGGTTTCTTTCCTGTGTGAGTGGCTTGATGACGAGTGAGATTTGTCTTCCGAATAAAACCTTTTCCACACTCCGGGCATTGAAATGCTCTCTCTCCTGTGTGAATTGCTTGATGACGGGTGAGGTCTGCCTTCCGAATAAAACCTTTCCTACAATCCAGGCATTCAAATGGTTTCTCTCCTGTGTGGATTGCTTCATGACGAGTGAGGTCTGCCTTCCGAATAAAACGTTTTACACACTCCAGGCATTTAAATGGTTTCTCCCCTGTGTGAGTTGCTTGATGATAGGTGAGGGCTGTCTTCTGAATGAAACTTTTCCCACATTCCCGGCATTTAAATGGTTTATTTCCTACATGATTTGCTTGATGATAGGTGAGATGTATTGTCTGACTGAAACGTCTTCCACACTCCAAGCATTTAAATGGTTTCTCCCCTGTATGAGTTTTTTGATGACGAATGAGGTTTTTCTTCCAAATGAAACTCCTTCTACACACCCAGCAATGAAGTCGTTTCTCCTCTGTTTGAACTACTTGGTAACAAGAAAGGAATGCCTTTTGACAGAACCTCTTTTCACTCTTTAAGCATTTAAATGTTTTCACCTGTATGGGTTCTTCGGTCTGCTGGAAGTTGTGACGTCAACCTGACACTGTCTCCACAACTGAAGGACTTAAATGGTCTCTTTCTTGTTTGAACATTTTTAAGTGAAACCAGACTGGAACTGTTTCCACACTCACCCCTTTGGAAAGATTTTTCCTTTGTCTGAGTTCTCTTGTGACGCTTAAGACTTGCTTTAGAACTGAAGCTTCTCCCACATGCAAGACAAAGATAATTACTTCTTTCCTTTCCTTGGACTGAGGTTCCATAAACATCACCTTTCTGAGAAAGGTGTGTGATTCTCCACTTCTTTTCAGAGTCAATTTTTCTTTCCTTCTCTTGTTCCTGTTTACACTGATCTCTCTGCAGCAATGCTTGGCATGATTCCCCTATATACTCATTCAGTTGCCCTTCATTGCCTGTAAGGGAGAGAAAGGACTTCTCAGAACTCAAGAAAGAAAGGGAAGAAAAAGTGTCAACACCATTTGTCAGGTAACTTATATCAATCTCTCTCTCAGAGAGGGAGATGTGACTTTAGAACCTCTTCATTAGCTCTCCTAAGAGATGAGCTCCACTGATCCCTTCTTTCATCTTTCCTTGAAAGCAGTCACCTCTAAGAATCTGGGTATGATATGGACTGGTAATCTCATTTTATCCACCTCACCTATCTTCTTAAATGCAATGATTTTTATTTTCCTGTTCTAATTTTCCTTTCTTATTTTAAGCCTCTGGATAGGCAATATCTGGATTGCTTCTAATCTTGAGTAAGATGTTCTGGGTGAGGAGGGGGGACCTTTTCACAGACACAACAGATTCTGCTGGATCACATTAATGCAGAATGAGTATTGTGCAGCAAGTGGTGTTGCGTCTCTGGAGATTGGGGATCAATCCCAACTGTTAAACCCCTCAGGTAATGCTGAGATACAGGTTGAAATACTGATCTGAAGAACAAACTTTACAGCATCTGTCTACGGAAATTTACGGTGTAAAGAATATCTACTAAATTTTGGATTCTCTTCCATTTCAGTTGTTTTTTTATTGTATGGGACACCTCTACAACAAATTCTCAAATCACATGAAAAGTAGTTCAGGGAACAACAAGACATGGTTCACTTTCTTATCCCTGTCAATGACTCTGGAATTTACACAGAGCATCTCTACAGAATACTATTATCCTATTTTTTAAAAAACTGGAAGTTTTACTCCTAAAATGCCCATACAACAATGTCGGTACATTCATTATTTAGTCCAGTTTTGCTTATTCATCAGTGAAAAAAAATTGTTCATCACTTGTTCAGAGCATGACAAAGTATCTTGCTGTCTAACAGGGCTAAGGGAGAACCAGCATTGTGTAGCAGTTTGAGTGCCGGGCTAGGATTCCAGGAGATCAGGGTTCAAATGTACATGGTAGCCTTGGGCAAGCGACATACTCTCAGCTTTATAGGAAGGCAAAAGGAAACAACTCTTGAACAATTCTTGCTAAGAAGTCAGAAATTACTTGAAGGCATACAGCAACAATGAGGCCAGGGAGAAAACTTTTTTGAGGTGAGCTTGGATTTATATCTCTACATTTAGTACAGGATGTTATGCAAAACTGGTCCTCCAGTCATGCTAACTAGCTCCTGCATCCACACCAGGGCTCTGCATTGACCTTCTCTTTGCAGGAAGGCCTGGGCAAGTGATAGCAGCCACTCCCTCCAAGTCCTTCCCTCCCTTCACTCTTCCTCTCTATGCATCTTTGGAGGATTCAATGGGAGGAATGGGACTTAGCTACCTGGTGGGAGCATAGAAGCATGTGCCTGCTCTCTCCTTTTGCCTTTTTACTTGTCTTTCATTTTTCATGGAGGCTGGATAGGGCCACAGAGGCAGTTGAAGGAGGCAAAGCAGTGCCTTTTGGGGGGATACATTTAGTGGGCCCCCCAACACTCCACTCCACCAAGATCTGTCAGTGAAGGGCTTCCTGGGAAGAGAGCCAGAAGTCAACAGAGCTGAATATATCAAGTGAAGAAGACCTCTGATCTTATTTTTCAGCACTTCTAAACTATGCTGACCCATCACAAGAAAGAGGGAGCCTTACCCAGAGAAGACAGGATCCCCAAATTCTCTTCCATCACTTTCTGATGAAGGGCCCTTTGGCCTGGGTCCAGCAAGGCCCACTCCTCCTCCGTGAAATACACACCCACCTCCTCAAAGGTCACCTGAAGAAAGAGAACAATAGTGTTTCACATTGCTTAAAAAAAAAATTAAAATCTTTACATGTCTGGAAAGCAACTAGGTACCAGCAAAGTATAAACAATACTGGGAAGGTAGCCAACTGTTAATTAGCTCACAGAAATGCAAACACAGCCAAGGATTTAGTCCAGTAGCACACAGTCCAAAAGGTCAGAGGCTTATGGCAGTCTGTCAGCATGTGTCCAAAACAGTCCATAGGTCAACAGGAGCAGGCAGCAGAGTCGTCAGGAACAGTCCAAGGTCTAAGCACAAGTCAAGGTAACAGAAGTCAAGATAACCGGAACCCAGGCACCAATGTCAGTAGGAAGCTTTCACCAGGAAGATCAGTTGATCTCTGACAAAGCCTCCATTGCCTCTCCCAGCATATGTAAAGCAATTAAGGCTTTGTCAGGTGTTTCGTAATGAGCAGGGTTTTCTCATACAGTCTGAGAGATTTCCTTTGAGTTTCCTTTTGAGCTCGCTGCTGGGTATACAATGGTGGAGGTAAGTCCCTCTCTTCTTCTTCTTTGTCCTTATCTGAATTGACAGAACTCTCTGCTGGGACTGATGCCAACCCACACAGACTAGGCTCTTCCTCTGCTTGAGCCTCTGGGTAGGCAGGGCTCCCTGCTGGCACAGGTGTAGATACACCTATACCAGGGTCCATAGAGCCATTCCCTGCCATGTCCTCCTTGTCTTCTGACTCTATAGCCTCATCAGGCTCACAGGGCATGACACTACATGATGTCATCCACAGGCTGCTTATAGTAGCAACTTTGATGGAAGGAAAGGAAAAGAACAAGGTTCTGTGGGACCAAGGAGTGATCAACGGGACATGGGCACCCATCATTTGAGATTCTGTCTCCTACCTGACAGAGTCTTGCAGATGCTGTTCTGAGTCCATCATGATGAAGAGATGTTCTTGTACATGTAGGCCCTGTCCTTATTCCATCGCCTGTGAGGAAGAGAAAAAGAAAGAGAAGGTTGTTAACCATTCTCTCTTCTTCATCCCTGAAGTCCCTCCTACTCATGCAAATGCAGCAAACACCATAGTGTATACAGAAAAGGAACTGGGAAGTCACAGCAGAACTAATGTAACCCCAAGGTTGTCCTGGGTATGAAAAAAAACCCTTAATAAACGTATGCAAAGCAAGCAGGCAACCATCCCACAGAGAATTAAATTGGCACAAAAAATGGTAACCGACTTGAAGGAAAAAGCACAAAAACTGGGTTGAGAAGGGAGTGGAATAGATTTGCAAGAAGTTTTCTTCCCTGAACAGGAAGGAGACAGGACATGGAGGTACACTCTGGATACCCACTAAAGCAGCCCTTCCATTCATCTTTGCCGCTTTAAAGACCTGCACAGGTATCACTCAGTTAACCAAGAAGATGTGTTCCTGGGCATTTCTTCTTTAACAGAAAACTTTGTTCCAGAGGCAGAAGTAGCGTGGAAAGAATAGGGATAGGTTCCTGAACAACCAAAAAGTAGAGCACTTTAACATATTTCAACAACCTTTTTATTAAAAACCAACAAAATGCTCCTATGAAATGAAAGCGGTTGGTCACAATAAACCTTGCAGAAGTAAACAAACTCATTCTAAACTTTCTACAGACCACTTGAAGCCTTCTTCAAAAAAAGTCACATGGGGTGACTTTTTCTTTCACCAGCCTCTACTTTTCTTATTATTTCCTTTTTGGTAGAAAGACTTATAGTTCTCTGCATTTTTTAAATATACAAGGGGAGCTGGTGAGGCTAGTATATCTACTCTTCCCTTTTTCTCTGTTTTGCTGGTCACACATACTCACTAAGGCAATCTGTTGGTAGCCGCTGTTTAGCTTGTCTGTTGTAGGCTGGCACACACCACTACAATAGGATGGGCTAGAAGTGAATTCTACTCCTTCGCACATCAAGCTTTATTGCACAGTTTTCTGCAGAACAGAAGGACAGTAAGGAGGGAGTCAGTCCAACCTCCTTCTAAAGGGAGGTCCAGAACCTGCAGGCAGCCACTGGGAAGGCTCTATCCCACATTCCCACAAGATGTGCCCATGAGGTTGGTGGCGTCTCAGGGCTGAGCGTGAGAAAGGATCCAAACCATACGGAGCTTTAGAAGACAAGACAAGAATTTTCAAAATCGTTGCAAATACTGATGGCCCCTTGAAAAGTCCAGGATGAAATTACCTCACCTGCTCCTTCTCTGCCTGACTCAGGAAGAAACCCTCTGCCAAGGCCACAGCTTGGGCGGTCGTCTCTGCTCCACACTCTCAGACCCATCTCTCCATCACTGGGGGAAGGACAGTCAGCAACTGCTCCAGGATCACCAGGTCCAGGATCTGAGCCTTACTGTGTCTCTCTGGCTTCAGCCACAGGCAGCATAACTTGTGGAGCTGGCTGCAAACCTCTTGGGGCCCTAAAGCCTCCTGGTAGCCCAACTGTCTGAAGTCCTGGCACAGGGCGTCAGAACTGAGCATCTTCGCTCCCAATTGCTTTTCCATGGCTCTTTCCAAGAACTCTCTTCAGTACTTAGCCTGACCAGCGTGAAATCTTTCTCTTAACGTCTAGTAGACAGTCTTGGTTTCCCTTCTGTGCCAGGAAAGCACTTTCCTCTTTCACCAGGTTCTGTCTCAGGTAAAATGACTGGGGACACCATCACCTACAAAGAAATCAATACATCCTGTGAATGAGCTATTCTGAAGTCTCTCTTTAAATAAGGAGATGTTTTACCAACAAATCCAAGCTGGACAGTGGCTTTTGTCTCTGTACGAAAACTACCTTCACCTCAAAAACAGATTGGGGACACAGAGGGTGTTTGTGTGTGGAGGGGGGGAGTCCTTTTCTTCTTAGCCACAAACCAAGCCCACCAAGCACATTTTCAAGGCAGCCTCCTCCCACTTGCTCTGTCCCTAAGAATTCAGGCCTGTTCTTTTCACCTTTCTTTATTTTCTTATCCTCCTTTTAACACATCTCTAGGCAGAAATGGTGTTGCTTTTTAATCTTCCTACAATGCCTACAAGATATTTTGTTACCTGAACCAAAAAACAAAGTAGCACCCCCTTGTGCCTTGGATAAAGTGTAATTTACACAGTTACGTTCAAGAGGAGGAAGAGCAGAGAAGCTCCTCCTGCTGTCTGCCAGCTTCTGGTGCTTGAGGCAAGTGCTTCATTTGGCCTAAGTGTGTGTGTGGGGGGCTTTGCCACATGGGTTAAAAACCCATCATAGTGGGGGGGGGTCGCCAGCAACTGACGATGTCAGACACATAGTTGTCATGCTCCTCTTAAACCTCATGAAATTCTATCCAAAAAGGAGTTTATGACCAACAACATAATATAATCTGATCACCTTTGCTAATGCAAAATACTAAGCATCCGGTGGATCAAACAATTGCTGACTTTTACCCAGAGACTAAAGAGCAGAGGTCTCTTCAAGCGACCGACCCTGTCAAGCTTGGAACCAGCATGTCCCCCAACCTGAACAAAACTGGGAAGGGACCCAGACCTGATGCTCAATTGAGGCTAGATCAGGATGTGTCCACCCAGTTGGAGAAGCAAAGAGAATTATTCATGCTTGACCTACACTGTGAACTAGCCCAAGCGCTCGAGCCGGTAAAGGTAAAACTGTCAGCTTTGACAGATAAGTCGCAGCGATAAAATCTACTGCTTCTGAGGCTTTAAGAGCGACATCGTCCCAAGATCCACGGATTCAACGATTAGAACTGTCCAACCAGTATTTACTGGATAAAGGAGATTTTCAGACTACACTGTTACAGTGTTACTGTTCTGCTTTAACTGCTTTGGCTTCCTCCTGTGGAATTCTGGAGTTTGTAGTTTAGTGAGGCCTAAGATCTCTCTGGCTGAGAGTTGTAAATGCCCCTCTCTAAACTGCAAATCCCAGGATTCAAGAGGAGGTAGCCACAGCAAATAAAGTGGAATAGTAACGCTATAACAGTGTTGTCTGAATATCTCCATAGTGGATGAACTTGAAAACAGGAGTAGGCAACTAAACATTCGCCTTCATGGTCTGGAAGAGGGAGTGGAGAAATCAGATCTCAAAGGATTCCTAATCGATTGGCTTAATGTTACCTGCCCAGATCTGGAGCTGTGCAATGCCGACACTGAGAGGGCATATAGATCATTAACCCCCCCTCAGCTGGCCCAGCGCCTACCTAGGGACATCCTTGTGAGATTTTCTTCCTTCGTCCAGAAAATGCAGGTGACTTCCAAGCTAAACGAGCTGACTTCACTTACCTTCAATGGCCTCCCTGTATCAATATATCAAGATGTCTCACCTGAAACTCTATGGTGGAGAAAAGACCTTAAACTCCTAACTTCTCTCCTAATAGAAGCAGGCATAAAATATTGCTGGGGGTTCCCATTTTGTATGATCACAAAGGGCACTACCATCATGTCTGCAATGACTAAACTCCAGCTTCTGGATGTGTTGCTAGCCCTAGATGTCCAGGTTCCTAACACCCTGATATCAGAGATCAGAAGAGAACTGCCTGGACAATCCAGCTTCAGCAGACTGGATAGCTGTCCAGCAAAAACGGGAGAAAAGAGCCAATTGGAAGGAGCTCAAGACCCCCTGAAAGTGACGTCCACGAGACCCTTACCAGCTTTATTCCTCTTCCCCTTGGAAGAGTGGCAGCCATATTGTCACCTTCTTTTTGTCTTCATTCCAACAAAAGGGACCCACCATTGCTGATTCTCTGCAACTTTTCAGTTGGAAATTGTTCCTCCCTGCCTTGCTGTTGGCAACAATGTTGCGAATCCTGTCAACCTTCAGCTGTTAACTCTTAACTACCAGTCACTCTCTGTATAGCTAGGCTGAATGACCTGCTGCCATGGTAGAGGTGAACTTCACATGGATTTCTTTTGGAGATATTAGCTGATCAGATGCATTTTGACCAGTCCATACTTTTTCTTACTCCTTTTCACAGCATATCTTACTTGCTTTTTCATGAGAACAGAGGTTGTAGTCTGAACATACACCCCCCATAGCCCAGATGGGCATTCTGAAGGGGATCGGAATGGCCCTGGATTCCAATCGGGAGGTGATCGCCCAGATGCCCCCCTCCTTCTGGTTATCTTGATGTTTATTGTTGAGTTATGTTTGTTTTTCTTGTTCTGCTTTGAGAAGGAATACACAATACTTCGTTTATGCATAACTTTGCACTGTGGAAAATCTAATACCCACACTTGGTGTTCTCTAATGCGGAAGTTTGATAGCCTAATGTTGCTGGAAATGGCACAGTTAGCCTCTCCTCTTGTGACCTGCCATGAGTGAAGTCCGGATCTTTTCTTTTAATGTTAGAGGGCTCGGATCAACACTAAAATGTCAAAAGATCCTGAGAGAAATCTGTCCCCACAAACCCAATGTTCTGTTTCTCCAAGAAATGCACAATAGAACTGAAAAACATGTACTCCCCGCTTCCAAATCTGGAAACCAATTTGTGCAGGTGGCTCAGGCAAGTCACGAGGGGTGGCAATTCTACTGGATAAAGGTACCCCTTTCCAACCCTATGACTTAAAAAGAGACAGGAAAGGTAGATATATAATGGTACAAGGTTTGCTTTGCAACCGCTTGGTCACCCTAGCTACATATTACAGTCCTCCCTCCACATTTGCGGACTCCACACTCGCGGTTCCGCATATTCGGGTTGCCGCAAGGGGAGGCCAGGGAAAGTGGCGATGGGGTCTTTGAGGCCCTGTCGCCACTTTCAGGAGGGAGGCGAGGGGAGCAATGACGGGGCCTCCAGAGGCCCCATGGTCACTTTTGGAGGGCTGAGGGGGGCCAGGGAGAGTGACGATGGGGCCTCCGGAGGCCTGTGGTCACTTTTGGAGGGCTGAGGGAGGCCGGGGAGAGTGACGACAGGGCCTCTGGAGGCCCCGTGGTTGCTTTCGGAGAGCGGAGGGAGGCTGGGGAGAGCTATGATGGGGCCTCTGGAGGCCCCGTGGTCGCTTTGGGAGGGCGGAGGGAGAGCAGGGAGAGCGACGGAGGCCCCGTGGTCACTTTGGGAGGGCTGAGGAGGCCAGGGAGAGTGACAATGGGGCCTCCAGACGCTCCGGGGTTACTTTAGGAGGGCTGAGGGAGGCTGGGGAGAGCAACGACGGGGCCTCCGGAGGCCCCAGAGTCGCTTGGGGAGGGCGGGGGGAGGACTGTCATTATTCACGGAATTTTCACATCCGCGGGGGTCTGTGGAACCTAACCCTTGCGAATGTGATGGGACGACTCTATACACCAAATGTCCACCAAAGAAACTTCCTAGAATCCTTTTTTCATGAGTTAGCCCTGTTTGCAAAAGGCATAATAATTACAGATGGAGATTCCAATGCGATTCGGGACCCTGTCTCGGACAGGTCCCCTAGAATTAATAAAAACTCTTCTCTGCCGCCCCTAATTCCAGAAACATCTCTGGCACTTCTAGGTCTGATCGACCCTTGGGGAATACCCAATCCAATGGAGAGACTTTACACTTTCTTCTCCTTGGTTCACCAGTCCTATTCTAGAATCAATCACTTTTTTTATAAATAAGTCAGTCCTGTCCCAGATTACAGATGTCTCTATTGAAAACATCCTCCATTCCGACCATGCCCCTATTCTCTTGACATGGACACTAGATCCAGATGCTTAACCTACTAGAATCTAGAGGTTCAATCCTAGACTATTACTACATGGCCAATTTAGAGCTAAAATTCTAAAGAACCTAAAATTATTCTATGAGGAAAACAGATCGCAAACTACTTCTGAGGCTCTGTTATGGGCAACTATGAAAGCAGTGATTTGCGGCCTCTTTATACAGAAGGGAGCGAAGCAGAAAAAACTCAGATCTGCCAAAAGGACCTCACTGTTACTCACAATTGATGAATTGTCCAAAATTCACGGAAGGTCACAGAAAGACACTGACCTCTTCTTACTCAATAAGAAGAGGTCTGAACTTCAGGAACTGGATACCTCCCAAATCCAAACAGCCCTCCATTTTACCAAGGCATATTATTACGAGCATAATAACAAAAATTCCAAACTGCTGACTAGAGAGATTACTTAAGAAAAGAGCTGGAAAAAAATTAATTACTAGCATTACTGCTAAAAACAGTAAGGTAACATGTCTTAAAAAACATTTTTGGAGAGTTTGAGTCTTACTATGCTGACTTATATTCTGCGGACCGACCCATACCTGACAGATCTGCATTCATAAAGTCCCTGCCTCTGAAAAAATTGACCCCTGAACAGGCATCAATCCTCAATAATCAGATCACTCTGGAAGAAGTCCATCAAGTCCTGCACAAATTGCACCCTGGAAAAGCTCCAGGTCCAGATGGCTTTAATTCAGAATTTTACAAGATCTTCAAAGAAAACCTAATCCCCCATATTGTTGCCTTGTATAATGAAGTCTTGAATAACTCTCTTCCCCCAGATTCATGGAGACACTCTTGAATCATACCCATCCCCAAAACCACACACATCAGCCCCACTATGTCGGCATTTAGGCCAATATCACTGATAAATCAGGATTTTAAAATTATGTCTGCCATTATGGTAAATAGGGTTAACTCATTTATTTCCTCATATATAAATCCGGACCAAGTGGGATTTGTCCCTGGCCGCAAAATGGTCAATGCACTTAGGAGAACTCCACAGTAAACTCCCTCCAATCGACCTTTTTGATCTCTCTAGATGTTCCTAAGGTCTTTGACCAATTAGATTGGTCCTTTTTGTTTGATATCCTGACTGGAATGGGTTTTGGACATAAGTTCATTGGCTATTTACAGGGAACATATTCAGGTTCTAATGCTGTAATCCATGTTAACAAGATGAACTCTGTGCCTATCTCTCTGCAGCAGGGGAATAAGCAGGGGTGCCCTCTATCCCCATCTTTCTGCAAGCGCGCTGATGACTAAAAAGGCCAATCCAAGATAAACAAGTCCGGTTGCAGAAAGCACAGCAGAAGGTCTCCTTGGGTGATGTTTCCAGGTTGTGATTCTTTCTGTGTTGTCATTTCTCTTCAAGACTTGTTTGGTGTGAGATCTCAAATAAGGCTGCAGCATTGTGGATAGTGCGTCTCCATGCCTCCCGATGTGAGGCCATGGCTACTATGCGGTATCAAATGCTGAAGTGGACACTGAAACCTTTATTGAATGCTGGTTTCCTATAGTCACATATCTTTCCAAAACTGAATCTGCAGCACTGCCTCCAGCACATCACGGCAAAACGTGGAACAATGTCTTTTTTGTCCCCTCCCTTTGATTCCGTATGTATGGACCGAAGTACTGTGATTTCACAAGTCCAACTCTTCATCCCTTCTCTGATTACTTGTTATATTTTGTTTTTGAATTATGTATGTTACTTCAGTAATAGAAAGAGCTCTATAACAAACTATTGACTACTTAAGCTTGGTTTTATTGATGAAAACTTTATTAAAATAAAATATTTTTTTAAAAAACATCCTACTTTCCACCATCACTCCATCTAAAATAGATTCAGCTGAGAAGCAATAGGGCGTAACAGTTAGAGCACCAGTCTGGAGGAATCCACATGCAAATCCCCATCCAAGAAACACCCGTAGGGTGATATCTTCCATCCCGGCCTCCCTCACAGGGTTGTTGTGAGGATACATTACCAGACACCCAGTAGAGCCCAAAGAGGGTCTTTCTAACCCAAGGAGCCCATCATCAGCTGCCCAGAGAGGGTCTTCTTCGTGGAGGGGGAGGTCTTGCTGGCTCCCAATCCCCGCCCACAGGGGTCTCCCTCCATCCTGCCACCCTCCCCCCACCCCATCCCATCCCTGGGGGGGCTCTTTCCCCTTCAGCCCCTCTTGCCTGCCTGCCTGGTATCTCCTTTGGTCAAAAGACCCTCCTTGAAGGGGGCTCATAGGAGCCGCCAAAGGCTCTCTCTCCCCCCCTCCTCTTAGAAAAGAAAATCTTGCCTGCTAGCCCCCTCCTCAGGCCTTGGGCTCCCATCTTGCCTTCAAACTAGCCAGTCTGTCACTCTCACCTTGGGCTCCGCCTCTTCTGGCCCCCTTTCGGTGGTAGGGAAGAGAGAGAGAAAGAGAGACCCGCTCAGCCCTTCTCCCCTCTGGTGCTTTTTTGGGGTTGAAGGACAAGATCTGCCACAGGGCTGCCCAGGGAGGGAGGGAGACTGACTGGGAAAGGCATGAAGGGGAAGGAAGAAGGGTGGGAAGTTGGGGAGGCCCCTCTAGGGAAGGGCCCAAGAAGAACCAGCCAGGCCTCCCCCTCCCTCCATGCTTTGGGAAGGTCCTTCTTGGGGGCCCTTCCTGGGTGGCGGAGGGTCGTATCCTGCCTTGTCTCCAAGGGGGTGGAGAAAGCCCACCCGGCTGCCTGCCTCCTCTATTAGATCCTCACAACAGCCCTGTGAAGTAGGACAGGAGGTAGGATAAGAAGACTGAAAGAACACCGCCAAACCCCTCACCCAGCCGGGGTCACCCTTTGCATATCTCTGCATCCTATTACACTCTCATCCTGTCCCCACAGCCACGTCACGGCTATCTACCCACGGCTTGAACGCTTATTCCATAAATGCCCATGGAGAGCGGGATTGAAATCCCTGCAAGCTCATGCTCAAGGAGCCCAGTCTTAACTAACAATGCTGCCAGAGGGTCTCTCCCTCCCTCCCATTTTTTTCCTCTAGAAAGGAGGAGGAGGAGGCCGAGGCTCCACGGGGTCCCTCTGGGAAGGAGGCCTGTTGTCCGCCATGCGCTGCCTCCGGGCCCCAGGTGCAGATCCTGCCACAGACGGGGAGCCCTGAAACAGGGAGCCATGCCCCGCCCGAGGCAGAGGGTGACACACACACACACACACTCTCACAAGCACACACAGCCCAGCCCTCTGCGAGGGACAGAGACACGGGCGGGGGAGGCACAGGGCTGGCCCTTCCGAGCCCAAAGGGGGGCTGGAGACCCTGGCAGCGCTATTGGATCAGCCCAGCAGCGCCCGCGGAAGGCGGGGGGGGGCAGAAAGAGCCGGCGCCTCCCGGGAAGCTCTGGCTGAACAACCCAGCGGCCGAACTGCCTGCCTGCCTGCCTTCCGGGTGGGAGCGAACTGGGCGCCGCCGCCTGTCCGAAGGAGCCCCCTTCGGACTGGCCGGGAGGGACGGCTGGGCTGGAGGGGCTTCTGGTCCCCCCCCTCGGCCCCACGGCCCTCCTCCAGGGGGCTCAGAGGGACCCCAGGCCTCCCCCTCCTTCCCTCCCCCCCGCCAGAAAGGAAAGGAAGGGAAAGGAAAGGGGGTCTCCCTGCCAGCCCCTCCTCAGGCCTCGGCCCCCCTCCCCCGCTCACCTCCACACTCGCCCGGCTGTCACTCTCGCCTCGGGTCCGCCTCTTCCGGCCATAGACGTGTGCGTGAGGGCGTTCCTAGAGCGGCAGGGCAGAGAGACGGAAGGACGCTCTAGCCTCCCTGGAGGACTCTGGAGAGGGAGCCACCCCGACTCCCCCCCCCGCTGTGTACCTGTGTGTGTGTGTGTGTGTGAGAGAGAGAGAGAGAGAGAGAGAGGAGCCTCGGTCTCCCCGCCAACCCCAGTCCGGAGGATCCGGTCAGTTCCTCTCCCTCCGTTGTCCCTGGGCTGAAGGACAAGATCCGCAGCAGGGCTGCCCTGGGAGCGTGGGAGGGAGGGAGACCGACTGGGAAAGGCAGGGAGCGAAGGAAGGAAGGAGGGAAGGAAGGAAGGGGGGGCGGGAGATGGTTCCCCTGAAGAGGGAGGCGACTGGAAGAGCAAGCCAGGCCTCCCCCTCTTCTGCCTTGCTCTTGTGTTTGACCATCTGTACTATATAAGGAGCTTTGGACCTGATAATTAGGTCCAAACACTGCTTTAAGAGCTTCATAAAATCCTCTAAGATGTGCACAGCATTGTATCTTTTCTGCTATATTGATCCACCACTTGTTCTGCATGTCTCGGAGTTTTTGTTGAAGTTTACTACATGTCAGATGGAAAGCTGCTTTTCTTACATGGCAAGTTGGCTGGGCAAGGTATGCCTGGTGAGCGGTTGTCTTCTTTGCCAACAGCTCCTGGATCTCTTTGTTGTTTTCATCAAACCAGTCTTGATTTTTCTTGTGGGAGAACCCGAGGGATTCTTCCGCAGACTGGAGGATGCTGTTTTTGATATGTTGCCAAAGCACTGTAGGAGAAGGATCTGTAGAATGGTCTTCAGGTTTTGTTTGCAGATTTGCCTGGAAGTTGTCTCTCATGGTAGCTTGTTGAAGATTGTTGACTTGGAGTCTCTTCTTTAAGATGCCACCCCTCTTAGGTTTGAACTTAAGATGAAGATTTAGTTTACATCTGATGAGGCGATGATCTGTTTGGCATTCTGCATTGGGCATCACTCAGGCATGATGGACATCGCGAATGTTTCTCTGGCGGACTAGAACATAGTCAATGAGGTGGCAATGTTTGGATCGGGGATGCATCCAGGTTGTCTTCAAGCTATCTTTCTGCTGAAAGATAGTGTTTGTAATAGTCAGCTGTTGTTCTGCACAGAACTCTAGCAAGAGGCGTCCGTTACACCATGCTTGCCTAAAACACCTTTCCAGGCTTCGGAGTTCTTTCCCTCTCTGGCATTGAAGTCACCAAGGATAATAATTTTATCTTCGACAGGGACTTTTTGTATGAGTTGGCGTAGGTCTGTGTAGAATTTGTCTTTCTCTACAGGGTCGGCTTGCATAGTTGGGGCATATATACTAAAGAGAACAACATGTGGGAGGCGTAAGGAAATAATGCGATCAGAGTGTCCTGTTGGCAAGGTTTCGAGTTTGGAGGCAATGGAGTTTTTAATCATAAAGCCTACTCCTGAAAGATGTTTTCCGGTTTTGGGTTTTCCAGACCAGTAAAGTGTGTAGCCAGTGCCATGTTCTTTAAGGCTGCTTTCCTCATGAAGACGAACTTCACTAAGAGCAGCGATGTCAATATTAAGTCATGATAGTTCATGGGCTATTAGAACAGAATGACACTCAGCCCGTCCACTATCTTAAGAGTCTTGCATGGTTCTGATGTTCCAGCATGCAAGCGTCAGTTTATTTACACCTTTGGAAGCTGGTGTGTGCCTTTGTTTCTTTGCCTTGGTTTGACCGCATCAGAAGATGCCCGTTGGTTGTGGCTAGCCAACCAGGTAGATGGGGAGGAGCTTTCGTTAAGCCACCTTTTCTAGGCCCCTCTCCATATGGAGCAAGCAGTGCTCTCCTTAAAAAAGGCTGCTTGGTCATTCAGGATGCTGCCGAACAAGACTGTCATCTCCCGGGTCAGCCTTGAGCAACCAAAGTCCTGAACCGCCTGCATGCAGGGTTGGGTCTGCAGCTTCCAGTGCATCTTTACACCTGCCGTTTCGTCCCTCGCCTATCGCTACAGGGCTTTTTCGGAATTGGATTTATCCTTTGAGGCTTTGCAATGGATTTTACTGGTGGAGCGCAGCGTGCACAGAACTGACCTCACCCTTTAAACCAAAGGTTCATCTGCTGTGGCCTTGCAAGCATGGATGGTAGCAGCGAGGTCCTCGGGTCGTAGTTTTGATTAGAGTTTCCTTCTCTTAGATGGTTGACCTTACAGGGTTGGACGAGCACCATATGCCTGGGTTTGGGATTAGTGTTTTCCTTCTCCTAAGATGGTTGCCATAAGGCTAGAGAGCCCATCCTGCCCTTTGACGCTCTTTGTCAGACTCTTCAGTTTTGATCTGTCTGGCATGGGAGACCTTACCGGTGGCTATTATGCCACCGGCAGCATAGCTCAAAACATCATTAGGGTACGCAAGCCTCTCTCCCACGCCTAGGGGGCATCATTCCGCTTGAATGTGATTGTAAAATGTGAGAATGTAAATAATAGCTCCCTCACTAAACCTTATTTTCTTTGTGGAGGTCTCTATCCCCACTAATATTTCTAGTCTTTTGCCATATAGGAGAATCTGGCCCAAAGAGAAGGTTTTCTCTTGGAAACTTGACCCATAAAAGATGGAGGAGGTGGAATCTGCTAGGCCTGAATTAGGAAAAGGCCTTCTTGCTGTTCAGGCTGAGAGCAGTGGAGCATTCTGGGAAGGAGCTGCACTGCACAACGTGAGGAAAGATGTGCTCAGTGCAGATCTACAGCATCTACATTTCCAGCATGAGGAGGCTGAAGGGCCCAGAAAAGTTTGCAGCCAACTCCACAATCTCTGCTGCCAGTGGTTGAAGCCAGAAAAGCACACAAAGACCCAGATGCTGGATCTGTTGGTCCTGGAACAATTCTTGGCTGTCCTTCCGCCGGAGATAGAGAGCTGGCTGAGAGAGTGTGGAGCGGAAACGAGTTCCCAGGCAGTGGCTCTGGCAGAAGGTTTCCTTCTGAGTCAAGCAGAAGAAAAGAAGCAGAATGAGCAGCAGGTAAGAGTTTTTCATTCTGCTATTTCTGAAGGACTGGGAATATTTATTTTCAAGTATATCTGCGTAAACACTTTTTTCAAGAAATCATCCAACAGGTGGATGGTGTGTGCGGACCTTATCCTCTTCCATTCATTTTCTGATCCTTGTTTATTGCTAATCCTAACTGTTTTTCCCCCTGCAGGACTTGATTGTGAAAAGAACAGTTGAGGCAGAGAAGGGCCCTTCAGAAACCAGGTGGATTCTGGCAGATAGGGACAGAGTCTCCACCTCAGTGGGTAAGACTGAAGGGGGCTCTTTTCTTCCTGGCTCCCTCCTCTTGCATATGCTGAAGGCCTGGGTGCTGAGTGAGTTGCTGCATTTGAAAAGTTTTATGTTTTCAGCACTTTGCAACTATGTTTCAAGCCCCAGCACATACTATGGCCCCACTGTATTAACAAGACTTGTACCCTTTCTGTTCTTGGAGCTATTCTTAGTTTCCTGCTCCTCCAACTTGTGTATGTTTGGTATAATTTAGTCTGTGTTTTGATGACTAGGGGAAGACATCAGTCAGAAATAGAAGGATTGGTGTATGACTAACATTTTCTTCTTTTGTGTCCTTCACAGGAGATGAAACAAGGACATGGACAACACATACTAGTTCATCTCATGATTGCAATACTCTTGATGCATCCTCAATGAGACTGGATCAGGTAAGGGGCAGGATCCCTGGAGGGCTGGATGTCCCTGACCCCTGTACATCTCCCTGGAGCTGAAACAATCTCTTCTGTTCATTAGGCTTCCCAACACTGGTTGTCATGTTTCAAAGTTTAAATCTGGTTAGGCATGTACAATCTACCTAGATTAGCATCAGCCTTTTCTGCTCGTGAGTAATGTTTCTTCCTCCAGGTGACTTTTGAAGAGGTGGCTGTGTTTTTCACTGAGGAGGAGTGGGCCTTGCTGGACTCAGGACAATGGGCCCTGCACAGGGAAGTGATGGAGGAGAATTTGGGGCTCGTGTCCTCTCTTGGTAAGTCCTTTTCTTTCTTATGGTTCATTAAATATAACTGCCAAAATCATGACTGCCTCATCAATATGACTGTATTTAGGAAGGCACAATCACCCTGTTCCCTCCTGGCAGTTTCTGGCGTCGGATCCCATGAAGCCCTAAGATAGCAGAATTTTCTGTAGAGATATAAAGGCTAGGAAAAGGGAAAAGTTAGGAAGAAAACATTTTCCCCCAAACCTTTAATTCCCAGGAAAGGATTATAGAACATTTTCTTTTAGAATGATGAATAAAATGTTTAAGACAAGGTATTCATTTATTTAGTTCCCTAAATTATTTCTAAAAGCTATGTGGCTGGTAAATTCTTATTTAAGATTGTGTATAGTACCTTGCCTCATTGCAATTCCTGCTCTTGGTTTCCTTTCCTTTTTGCATAGGAGCGAATCTGCTTCCACAAAATCAGGCTATCCCAATTATATCTGCTTGGCACTGTGGGGGAATAGAAGAGACAAAATAATTCTTTTGGGGATTATGATGGTTTCTTCTGTTTTCCTCCCTGCTCCTCATAAACTGGCAAAAGTAAACGTTGTAGTCCAGGTGTCCCATACAGTTTAGGACCATCAGTAACAATAAATAAATAAAATTAAAATGGCAAGTCATTGTTATATCACTGTCAATTTAATGTAACTGTCTTACTTTACAAACAAAAATTCCTTGTGTGGAACTGCTATTGCATAGAAGTATCATGTTTGGTATATTAGAAAGACATTTTTTACCAGAAATTTAAAAATGTACTTCTAACATAGCAAACACAATGCTTCTATTCCAATAAAAGTTTCACGTCATGGATTTTATGTTCCTAATGCAACAAAGTTACATTTGCTGTTTAAAGGGCATTAATAATGCATTTTTTCTTTTCTAAAAAAAAAATCTATTTCCCCCATGTCTTCATAATTGTTGGAAATTTTAGCATGGATTCCTGGGGGTGGGGGGAGAATAGGGATCCCTCATAGGTATCCCCCCACCCCAAGAGGGCTTCCCTTTCCTTCCCCAGTTGCCAGTGTGGTTCTCTCCAATCACCATTAAGAATGATTGACTAGTTGAAAGGCAAGTGAGAAGGCAAATGGGAGAGCTCTTCCTTTCCTGACAAATTTCAATGGCTCACTGCTATAGGAGGACAGAATCCTATTAATTCTAGTTGTTGCCCAAAGATGTACAAGGGGGCTGAATGCTCAAGAAGGAGAGTCAGCAAATGGCAAGAATTCCTTGTCCATTCCTTCCTGTAAAGATGAGGGGAAAGCTGTACCATGTCCTGAATGCAGGGGCTACCTAGCTTCAGCAAGAAGGGATGTTGTATCACATGCTATACTGATATAAATCCTCAGGTATTAATCCTGGATTTTTTCATCCTCACCCATGAAGATGAGGAACCGCCAAATGATTCTCTTTGCCCCATTGCAGCGCAAGGTGTTTCTTTGTATTGAGGGTGAACTCATAAACCCTCCAGAAGTCATTGGACTACTATTTCCATCACCACTCTCTCATCAGCTCCGCTACATACAGTTGATGGCGTTTCAATTCCAAAAACACCTCCAGAACTGCTGGAGTTGTACTCTGTGCTATAGCTAAAAATGCAGCATCTTATCTGAGACTGGATCAGCCTGGATAATTGCTCAGTGCAGGCTTGGTGTGTAAAATGAAAGACACCCAGAATAAAAAAAAAAAGGATGGTGTGGTTAGGAGGGTGAAACAGCCACAAGTTCTTGAGATTACAAAATCCTTAGAGTACCCAGTTTTCCACGATGCCATTTCTTAGGAAAGCCAGTGGAGTATCTCTGGACTCCTCTCTCTCTCTCTCCAGTAGCTTCCTCAGGCTGATTAAAATGGGTATCAGCTAATTGTGTTAACTCTGCAACTCCCAGGCTCTGGGCCTCCCTTCCTAGAGAGGCTAACTTGGCACCCTCCTTGCTCTCCTTTCCTAAGCAGGTGAAGAGCCTTTTGTTTGGGCTGGCCTTTGAGGGCTGGCAGCCTGGGTGGAAAAGGCCTTCCACGTTGTTTATATTTGTTGTTGCTGTTGTTTTTAATGGCCCATGGTTTTAATTGTGTATTTTATCTTGGCATGATGTGTTGTTGTTATCTTTATTTGTAGCCCGCTTCCCCCCCCCAGGCTGAGATCCAAAGCGGCTTGCAGTTTTAAAAACACACAATTAAAATATACAAAAAGTTCATATTAAAACAGAATTAAACTGCTTACATCATTAAAACATCAAGATCCTCTGGCTTTTCTTCGCAAACGAAGATTCAGGAAGGACTCATCCCGCGCCTTCTGCAAGCGCGCTGATGACTAAAAAGGCCAATCCGAGATAAACAAGTCCGGTTGCAAAAAGCGCAGCAGAAGGTCTCCTTGGGTGATGTTTTTGGGTTGTGATACTTAAGAATAAAATATACTTAAAGGTATTAAAGTATTTTTTAAGCTAAAATAGAAAGCTGTGTTGGGCCTCAGACTTGGAAGAAGGCTGATCACTAATAAACATAATAGCAACAACAGTCTTAAGGTCAGTGTCCTTGTCTCTCTGACCAGTTTTTTCTCTCCTTTCCAGGTGTTGAAAAGCCACTGGGTGAGACTGAAGAGGAACCATGTAGGATGTTGTCCAAAAGAGGCAATTATAAAGGGATGGAAAAGAAGGGAAGAAACCCTGACACACAAGGGAAGGAAAAGAATGAAGCATCTGCTTCTCAGAATGGGGAGGTCTGTGGAATTGGAGTCCAAGAAAGGACACGAAAAAGAAAGCAAAAGAATAGATATATTTGCCTTCTATGTGGAAGAAGCTTCAGTTTTAAAGCAAGCCTTAACTGTCATGTGAGAACTCACACAGGGGTGATTTCTTTAAACAGTGCTGAGTGTGGAAAGATCATCAGTGTTAGGAAAGCCCTGATTCCCCTTCAAAAAATTTACATGAGTGAGAAACCACTACAGTGCTTGGCGTGTGGAAAGATCTTCAGTCAGAGGAGCCTCCTCACTCGTCATCAAGCAACTCATACAGGGGAGAAGCCATTTAAATGCTTGGAATGTGGAAAGAGCTTCAGTCAAAAGACAAGCCTCATTTCTCATCAAGCAACTCACACAGGAGAGAAACCTTTTCAGTGTTTGGTGTGTGGAAAAAACTTCACTCGTAGGGATAGTCTTTCAAGTCATCAAAGAATTCACACGGAGGAGAAACCATTTCAATGCTTGGAGTGTGGAAAGAGCTTCAGGTGGAAGACAGATCTAACTTGTCATCAAGCAACTCACACAGGAGAGAATCCATTTCAGTGCTTGGTGTGTGGTAAAAACTTCACTCGTAGGCAAAACCTTGCAAGTCATCAAGCAATTCACAGAGCAGAGAAACCATTTAAATGCTTGGAGTGTGGAAAGAGCTTCAGATGGAAGACAGATCTAACTCGTCATCAAAGATTTCACAAAGGGGAGAAACCATTTAAGTGCTTGGAGTGTGAAAAGAGCTTCAGTCGGAGGACAGATCTCACTTATCATCAAAGAATTCATACAGGAGAGCAACCATTCAAATGTTTGGAGTGTGGAAAGACCTTCAGTCTTAAGACACGCCTTACTTGTCATCAAATAATTCATACAGGGGAGAAACCATTCAAGTGTTTGGAATGTGGAAAGAACTTCAGTCACAAGTCACGTCTCACTCTTCATCAAAGAAGTCATACAGGGGAGAAGCCATTCCAGTGCTTAGAGTGTGGAAAGAGATTCAGTCAGAAGATAGGCCTGACATACCATCAAAGAACTCATACAGGGGAAAAACCATTTCAGTGCTTTGAGTGTGGAAAGGGTTTCAGTGGAAATCCAAACCTCATTCGGCATCAAGCAACTCACACAAAAGAGAAACCATTTAAATGCTTGGAGTGTGGAAAGAGCTTCAGCTTTAAGACAGGCCTCACTTGTCATCAAAGAATTCATACAGGGGTGAAACCATTTCAGTGCTTAGAGTGTGGAAAGAGTTTTTTTCAGAAGTCGCACCTCACACGTCACCAAGCTATTCACATTACAGTGTAGTGATTTCAATCAGATTTGACACACTGTAGAGCTTAGTGGCTCCACCACAAGAATGTCAGCTTCTTTGACACTCTGGAGAGTTGCAGTGGTTAGTCACTGTTGTCAATTATGGCAACAGGAGGTGACATTGCATCTCTCCACTAACATCTACAGGGAGCTAGTACTGTTTTTGTCTGTGGGAACAGCCAAAGCAGCCTTTTAATTAAGTGTATAGGATTTTTATTTTTTATTTTTTGCAATTTTATTATATTGTGAAGAAATATAAAGCTTAGAATTATACATTGTACAAATGTGAAAGTTCATAACAAAAAACAAATAAACACATAGAGATGCTTTGTCAGCTTCAAAGATTAATTTGCATGTAGTTTTGTGCCCTTTTTTCTATTAAATAAATTCTAACATGGGTCACCTATCGCCACCACTCACAACTCCTCGCACGCTTTCATCAACGCTGTATACGCAGTCCTAAATATTACACTGGACTGACTACGTGACGAATGTTGCTGGCCTTGAGCAAGCAGGTATCACCAGCATTGAGGCCATGATATTGAGAACACAGCTGAGCTGGGCAGGGCACGTTTCTAGGATGGAGGGCCATCGCCTCCCAAAAATAGTACTCTACGCTGAACTCGCCACGGGTCAGCGTAAGAGGGGCGCTCCAAAAAAGCAATACAAGGACTCCCTGAAACAACATCTCAGGCTCGGCCAAATTGATCACCAACAATGGTCCACCCTGGCACAGCAGAAGGTCTCCTTGGGTGATGTTTCCGGGTTGTGATTCTTTCTGCGTTGTTTCTCTTCAAGACTTGTTCGGCATGAATTCTCAAATAAGGCTGCAGCATTGTGGATAGTGCATCTCCATGCCTCCCGATGTGAAGCCAGGGCGGACCATTGTTGGTGATCAATTTGGCTGAGCTTGAGATGTTTCAGGGAGTCCTTGTTTTTTCTCTTTTCCAGTTACACGTCTTGAAGGCAAGATACAGAACAATGCACATTTTTCTCTTTTCTCTCTCTCTTTTTTTTTTTTTTACAAGTTGCGCAAAGCAGTCCTCATGAGTCAGGGAGAGCCAGTACATCTGCCCACATATTCAGATGTGTGGAAGGGGGTCGCTGGGCAGCTTTTTTCCTGCTGATCTGGTTGTGAATTCAATTTATCTGTCAATTTTTCACACACCAGTGATCACAGATTCTCCTCCACCGATCCTCTATTGTAACTTGTCCTTCTTCCATACTGCGGCTATTGCCATTCTGGCTGCAGCAAGAAGAAATGCTATAAGGTATCTGTTTTTTAGATTTTTATTGCTGCCCTTATATATGAGATTAATAGTAGTGCTGGGCAAAAATAGATTGTTTGTTTTGTGATGGCCGAAATTTGGCACGTTACTTCCTGTCAGAAGGGTTGAATTTTGGGGCAGTCTAGCCACATATGTTCATATGTACCCTGATTGTGACATCCCCTCCAGCACATTGGTGACATAGTCTGTATTCTTTGGGACATCTGAACCGGGGTCAGGTACCATTTATGTACTGTTTTCAGAAAATATTCTCTAGTGAGAGCAGATCTAGATTTTAGTGGTGGTGCAGTCCAAATCTTTTCCCATTCATCATCAGAATTTTTTGTCCCAAGATCCATTTCCCTTGTCATCTTGAGGGCTGTTGCCTTCTGGTGTGTAGCATTGTTCAATAGTGCATGCAGTATTGATGCTAAACCTTTGATATTACAATCGGGGGTCACACATTTAGAATAAAAAAAGGTTGGGGGTTGCGGTCCCTCTCCTTTCCTGAGTAAATATTTAGTAAATGAGGTGATTTGAGTAAATCCTGGGAGCCAGGCTGAGAGCATCTGGGTAAAAATTTAAGGGAGAGAGAAACAGCAGGGATATCATTCTGGGGGTTTACTACAGGCCTCCAAGCCAAACCAAGGACTTGGACAATGCCTTCCTGGAACAGATTACTGCACATTCAGAAAGGAGAGATGTAATAGTAATGGGGGATTTTCAACTATCCTGATATTTGATGGAAGTCCAACACTGCCAAGAATTTAAGGTCCAAGAAATTCCTCACTTGCCTTGCAGACAATTCCATTGTCCAGAAGGTGGAAGAGGCAACAAGGGGAACAGCTATTTTATATCTGATCCTAACCAATGGGGATGACCTGATTAATGGTGTGGAAGTGGCGGGATCCCTAGGGAGGAGTGACCATGTTCTTCTGGAGTTTGTTATACAGAGGAAAGGGGAAGCCAGACATAGACATGCATTCTAGACGTTAAGAAAGCTGATTTCAAAAAACTTAGGGAATTACTGGGGGTGGTCCCATGGTCAGAAATACTTAAAAAAAAAAAAGTGTTCATGAAGGATGGGAATTTCTAAAAAGTGAGATATTGAAGGGACAACTTCAATAGTTCCAATGAGGAGGAAAAAGGGGAGATGTCTAAAAAAACCCAGGATGGATGTTGAAAGAACTCTCGACTGAGCTAAAACTTAAAAAGGACATGTACAAGAAATGGAAAAGAGAGGAAGTCACTAAAGAAGAATTCAGACAAATTGCCAGCTCATGTAGGGGAAAAGTCAGAAAAGCCAAAGCTCACTGGAGCTCAGGCTTGCTAGAGGTTAAAACCAATATAAAGGGCTTTTGGGGTGTATGTCTGTAGCAAAAGGAAGAACAAGGAAATGGTAGGGCTGCTGCGGGGGAAAAATGATGAAAGGCTAACAGGACAGAGAAAAGGCAGAACTACTTAACACCTTCTTTACTTTGTCTTCTCTTAAAGGGGGTACAGTGCTGAACTTGGGGGAGATGGAGCAGTTGATGCAGTAGGGGAAATACAGCACAGAATTGATAAATAGATAGTTCAGGAATATCTGGCCAGTATAAATGAGTTCAAGTCTTCAGGGCCAGATGAACTTCCTCCAAGGGTATTAAAAGAACTGGCAGTAGTAACCTCAGAACCACTGTCAATAACCTTTGAGAATTCCTGGAGAAAAAGAGAAGTCCCAGCAGACTGGAGGAGGGGAAACACAAATAATAGTAACAAACAATAGTGGCAACAACAACAACACTAATGGACCTTCTATAGATTTAAAAAGACTACCTCGATATTATAAGGGGGATAGTCCTGTGATGCATGGGTAAGGTTATGTGTAAATATGTACAATTACCAAAGAGCTTATGTAAGTAATTCAATAATTCACTGTTTTAAGGAAATAATGTTAGTCCTGACAAATAAAATCTCTAATTCTGGATCAGGCCAACAACTATCATGTCAGAATGCAGAGAGAAGCTATTGAAATCCACAAACACCTGGACAACTTCAACAGGAAAGAAGAAACCCTAAAAGTAAACAAAATCTGGTTGCCAATCCTGAAGAACAATAAAATAAAAACTCAGCACTTGTATATGAATTCCACCCAGGGACAGGGGTTTTCCAGCAGATAATGGACCATCAACCAACCATTAGCCAAACAGACACTAATCCTCCTTGCATATCTACACCCAGAAACCAACCATTCAAATACACAAATTTACGTATCTTCCCCAACAGGGGTTCACAGTATATAAACCCCACACACAGTTCACAGTCTGTAAAGCCCACACACACTCTTACCCAACCATTCTCTGAAGATGCCAGCCACAGATGCAGGCAAAACATCAGAAGTAAACTCTTCCAGAACACGGCCACGCAGCCTGGAAAAAAAACAAGGAAAACTCCAGTATCCCCTTACTTTACCAGGTCTTTTTACCTCAGGGGTATACTGTACTTAGTTTAAACTGGTAGCACTTTTCCTGTCAGCACTTTATTTTGAGGCTTGACTTTCAGCAACACTTACATTTACCTTGGACAATTACCTCAGGGTTTGCTGTTACCACTCACTCCAGTATCCCCTTACGTTACCCAAATCTTTTTGCCTCAGGGGTATACTGTACTTTTCCCAGTCATAAGAATTCCTTACTTTACCGCAGGACAATTACCTCAGGAATTACTTGTGCTTTTCCTTTTACTACACACACCTGTGCTATTCACACACATAAACTTATATTTGGTTCTTCCTAACCAAATATATTAACTGAAATCCTTCACTGGCCACAGGAACTTTCTCCCCCAGCACTAGATCTCTCCTAGACCCTTCCATACTGGCTTTCCTAGATCACCTCTGCCAGATTCACCAAGGATTCACTCCTGGATTCTCAGTCCCTAACTGGATCTTTTGAATCCCTTCACTGCATTTTCAACCCCTCACTGGATCTTTTGAATCCCACCGCTGCATTGGCTGGGTATGTACTCTTCTTGCTGCTTCTGGCACTTCCCTCAGGCTTACTCACCCAATTCTGCCTCTGCGTTGCAAACTCCACACTCTGGCATGCAGCCTCTACCTTCCCAGCCAATCTCGCCCAGTCGAGGAGGGTATACAGATCCCCTCAGTGCAATGACCATTCCAGGATGTCATGACCCATCCCATCTTAAAGGTACTGGATCTTGGTGGTCTCTGACCAATCAGGGATCTGACCTGCCAGGAGCTGAAACTATGTTGTGTACTCAGCCACCGTCTTGTTCCTCTGGCACAGCCTTTGTAAGCCGGTGCAGGCCTGTTCCTGCCTGAACGGATTCTCAAAGTGGGCTCTTAGCCCCATCATGAAAGTGTTTGAAGTTTTCCAGTTCTGGGGCCATCATGTTATAGAGATCCACTAGCCACTCCTGCTGCCCCTCGCTCCAATTGGGCCGACATATAGTGTGCCTTGGTGGCCTCCAGCCAAAAGGTGTGCTCCCATTCACATATGAACCCCTTCACCTGGGTTAGGAAGAATGACCACTTCTTGGTATTTCCATCAAAAGCAGCCTTCAGGCCTCAATCAGTGCATGGGCGGAGATGGGTAGAAGTTGGGGCTCTTGGGCATCCTCACACTCACTCTCCTCAGTACAGCCAGTGGTTCCACTCCCCTCCTCCTCTTCCTCGAGCACTCTATTGGTGCCACTGCCACCCACTGTGCACCCCTGTTTGCCTCCCTCATTTTAGGAGAGCTGGTTCAGTATCTTATGGATGCAGCTCTTGAGCTCTTTGATGACACTGCAAATATCTGAGAACTCAGCTTCCCAGTCTTCAGCTGCAGCTCCACAGGAATGGAAAGCACTATGTGCTGCACTGGACATGGCATCTCACCACTGGGAATGGTGACTCATTCACCTCCCACGTTCATCTGTTTCAGGGTATCACTGCCACTGGCAGCAGCCCTGGTCTCTTTCTTTGAAGTGCTCAATGACATAATAATAATAATAATACTTAGTTATTTATTACCCGCCTCTCTCAGAATCGGGGCGGGGTACAACATTACAAAGTATACAATACAATGCATCACAATACATCATTATGCAGTACAATTCAATGCAGTACATTCAATGCAATACTATTTGATACAGTTTATAGACAGTACAGACAATACAGACAATTGTACAATGCAAGTGCCAGTAGATGGCACTGTTGGCATGCAAACGATGCTGCAAGAGTGACACTGCAGAACGCATTGTATACTAAATAACGACTGCTGCTTCTGGAAACTGATTTTAACAGCTTCCACAGCATGTCGCCCCAGCTCTTTATTATGCTGGTACTCATTTTACCGACTTACGGAAGGGTGAGTTGACCTGGGGGGCCCTGGAATTGAACTTATGAACTCAAGATCTACATGAGTTTTTGGCTGCAGTTTTGGCTGCATTAGCTTACTGCGCCACCAGGGCCCATGGATGTTCCCAGTCTGGTCAACACTCCTTTCTTTTCCCTCTTTGGATGATTCTCCTGGGAGGTATTGCCTGGGATCTCCTCAATTTCATCAGAGGCTTTACCCTAGAACATAGTGCTCCAAGATAAGTCTTCACTTAGAATGGTTTGAAGCAAATTTTCATGTACCCCACTTCTTGAGACTCAGTAGACAAACAAGTTTCGGAGTTAAACAGTAAGCTTTACTAACAGAAATCTAAAAAGTGACCAGTACATTGTTGCTTCCAATGAAGCTCAAAGGAAAAGCAGGGTAATATAAGGTATTTACAGTCAGCCAATTCTGGCGGGCAACACATTCACTGGTTATCCCAACACCTACCCCTTCCTCCTCATTCTGCTCCAGAGACTGGAACACGGAGCAATGGGTGCAAGCTCCAGGAACAGAGATTCCACCTCAACATTAGGAGGAACTTTTTGACAGTAAGAGCTGTTCGGCAGTGGAACGCACTCCCTCGGAGCGTGGTGGGGTCTCCTTCCTTGGAGGTCTTTAAACAGAGGCTGGATGGCCATCTGTCGGGGATGCTTTGATTGTGATTTCCTGCGTGGCAGGGGGGTTGGACTGGATGGCCCTCGTGGTCTCTTCCAACTCTGCAATTCTATGATTCTATGATTCTATGATCCACCCCTTTGTTTACAGTGTTTGCATCTTATAGAATCATAGAGTTGGAAGAGACCACAGGGGCCGTCCAGTCCAACCCCCTGCCCTGCAGGAACATACAATCAAATAATTCCTGACAGATGGCCATCCAGCCTCTCTTTAAAAACCTCCAAAGAAGGAGACTCCACCACACTCCTAAGAAGTGTATTCCACTGCCGAACAGCTCTTACTGTCAGGAAGTTCTTCCTAATGTTTTTTGGTGGAATCTCTTTTCCTGTAATTTGAGTCTAAAGTCCCGTGTCCTAGTCTCTGAAACAGCAGAAAACAAGCTTGCTCCATCCTCAGTATGATATCCCTACAAATATTTAAACAGGGCTATCATGTCCCCTCTCAACCTTCTCTTCTCCAGACTAAACATGCCCAGCTCCCTAAGCTGCTCCTTATAGGGTACGGCTTACAGACCTCCCACCATCCTGGTTGCTCTCCTCTGGACACATTACAGCTTGTCCCTATTCTTCCTGAATTGTGGTGCCCAGAACTGGACACAGTATTCCAGGTGAGGTCTGACCAAAACAGAATAGTTGTACTATTATTTCCCTTGATCTGGACACTATACTCCTATTAATGCAGCCTAGAATCACATTGGCTTTTTTAGCTACTGCATCACACTGCTGACTCACTGTATGGTTATCTCAAACATTTGTCCTCCCAGCTTCCACCTCATTTGGCTGTCCCATTTATTATTGCTGTTGTTATCATTTTATTTCTATAGCACCATCAATGTATATGGCGCTTTACAAGAAAAAGAATAAAACCGTTCCCTGCCCTCAAACTTACAACCTGGATGGCCATCTGTTAGGAATGATTTGACTGTGTATTCCTGCGTGGCAGGGGGTTGGACTGGATAGCCCTTGTGATCTCTTCCAACTCTATGATTCTATGATCTAATGAAGGCATGATACAAAAGGAAAGGGGATGGCAGCAGGGGAAGCTGTAGTTCTCTGGCAGAATGATGGGAGTTGCAATCAACCTTGAGGCAGCATGAGACTCCATTATGACAGCTTCTCTCCCTCCTTTGTCAGGGAAATGGCTGTTGGGATGGAGGGAATGTTGGAAAATACAGTTTGCAGTCCAATAAGTAGAAATGGTTTTGCTATTGAAGGTTTAACTGAGAAGCCATATTTGATGAGCTGATGTAACTTCCTATAATTTTGCTATTGGTGAATCTGGGATGAAGGGGAGTGTCTGAGTATCCTTCTTTGTTCCAGAAGCCATGATCCTTTAACAAACTGCATGGCCCTTGAACTGAGAGGACCCCGAAAGGGGTGTCCTGAACATAGTTTTGTAACAATGTAGTTTTTAAGTATTTTGAAGTAGTTTTTAGTTTATTTTGATGTAGTTTCTTATTCCTGCCAAGAATGAGCTCTCTAAACTGTAAGTAAAGATGTTTTTGTACTTTTTAAACTAACTTTTGAGTCTTGAGTGGTTATTTTGCTAGTTAAACAACTTGGGAAAAGACAAAGGGTGTTTGGTTATTTACTAAGCTATGTATGCTAACATTCTGACACTAGATGCTGCTGCGTTTGCATTGAACTCTGCTAAGTTGGCTGTATTCTCTACTAACGTGTGAAATACTGTACAGTCTGGATGTTTAAAGAGGGACAACATACCCTGATATTTTAAACAGTATATTTTTACACATTCCAATAGGGAAGGCCATTCTGCTTCTGGGCCGAGGCAAGATGGAGTTGTGCCTGCCTTTCCTTCTCTCCATCCTTGGCCAGGGCAATAGCAGTTGGGATGGAGGAAAGGCCATTCTGCTTCTGGGCTGAGGCAAGATGGAATTGTGCCTGCCTTAGCTTTTCTCTCTTCTTGGTCAGGGAAATGGCTGTTGGGATGGAGGGAGGGCTGTTCTGCTTTTTGTACTGAGGAAAGATGGAGCTCTGTCTGCCTTAGCTTCTCTCCCTTTTCAAAGGGAGGCCAAACATCAAATGGACACTAGCATACTGAATTAATGACAGGAAAAGGTCATTGGTACAGACCATCCTGACACCTCCATTTTTCTTATGATTTCCATTTTGGTAGTCTAAATTATATATGCTAATCTGCTTACTCCTTTTCTCTGGTTTTGTTCCCACATGCTCAGTAATATATTTTGAGGGCAGATGTCATTTAGGTTGTCTGTCCTAGGCAGGTACAGAGAGCTATACTAGGATCAGCCAGAATCTATATCTATATCTAGTTCTCTTGGTTATGCTGCCATTCCCAGTGTGCTGATTGGCTGCTTAGAAAACATCCCAACTTTTCAAGTCTAATTAGGGTATGGAGACAGAGGATGACATGGCAGAGGATGGCCCTATGGACACTGGCACAAATTTATCTACACTTGTGCCAGCGGGGAACTCTGCCAACCAAGAGTCTCAAGCAGAGGAACAGCCTGTCCTAGTGGATTAGCACCAGTCCCAGCGAGCCCTGCCAACTCAGATGAGGAAGAGTGAACAGACTTACCCATACCATCCTTCAGCCAGCAGAGATCCCAAAAGGAAGCCCGGAGAAGGTCGAGGAGACTTTATCTGAAACACCGGCTCATCAAGGAGCACCTGGGACAGCCCTCATTACTATATATACATCTTAGGAGAGCTATGGAACCTTTGTCAGAGATTAACTGATTAACCTGGCAAAAGCTTTGTGGCTGCTATGTGACTCAACTTCATTGCCTTGAAACCTGCCTGGCCTTGGACCTCCTTGTGACCACGCTGCCTGCTAATCCTGTTGAACTACAAACCTGCTTCTTAACTATGCTGCCTTCTATAAACCTTGACCCTTGGACTGTATTCTGGACTTTCCTCTGTGTGTCTTCCTGCTTGTGTTCCTGCTTCTCAAGAAAAAGAACCTTAATTATTCCGAACCTTATCTGGCTCCACTGAATTTACCTTGTTACCATTAAGAGTTGGCCACCTCCCCAGACCTTGCTGCTTGTTTACACTTACCGGCATCTGGCTGCTTTCCTGGACGCAACCAATCAATGCTCTCTACTGGCCAGCCAATCAGCACACTGGGGATGGAAACATGTGGAAAGCTTCAAGTTCTTTCTAAACATGGTGGGAGCAGAGGGGCTCTTGCATCGTGGTGTGTGTGGAGTTTGTGTGTGTAGGATGGTGTGTGTTAGCGAGGTGTGTATGTGCAGTTGCAAGGCATCAGCAGAGGGGCTCTTGCATCCTTGTGTGTGTAGCGTGATGTGTGTGTATACGTGGTTGCATGGTGGCGGCAGGGGGGGCTTTCGAGTCCTGGTGTGCATGCACCTGTGTGTGTGTGTAGGGTGCTGTGTGTGTATGTACAGTTGCATGGTGGCGGTGGAGGGGCTCTCATATCCTGGCACACGTGGGGTGGCTGTAGCATGGTGTGTCTGCATGAACATTTGCATGGCAGAGGGGCTCTCGCATCCTCATGCATGTGGTGTGTGTGTGTAGCATGGTGTGTTGTATATACATGGTTGCATCCTGGCAACGGAGTGGCTCTTCCAGCTTGGCATGAATAGTGTGTGTGTAGTGTGATGTGTATGTATGGTCGCATGGCAGCAGAGGGGCCCTTACGTCCAGGCGCACATGGTGTGTGTGTACATGTGGTTGCATGGTGGCGGCAGTGGGGCTCTCATGTCCTGCCACATGTGTTGTGTGTATGTGTTGTGCAGCATTGTCTCTCTGTGTACACGTGGTTGCATGGCAATGGTGGGGCTCTTGGTATGAAACTAACTACCCAGCGTAACATAATTCTGGACATGTTTCCTAAGCGGTCAATCAAGAGTGGGAACAGAAACATTCAGAAGGGTTTTTTTATATATAGATAACGGTGTATGTTAAGCCAGGTATAGCTAGTAGAATTCTAGTCTTTCTCAGCTGAAGCTTTATTGAGAATTTGTTACTCCTTACAAACTGCTACAAGTACTCAGGAGTCTGTGTTTCTCCAATCCTCTTCACTGTCCTCCCAATGGTGATGCTGCTAAAATGCATATATGGCTAGAAAGAGAATGGGGAGGAAAAGGATGCCAAGCAAGTCTAAAAAGACTATGTAAAAATTGAGCTTTTCACAGTCAGAGGCTTTGTTAACTGAGGTACACTTGTATTTTTAAAAATATTTTTATTAACACTACACAAAACAAGAAAACACATAATAGAGCAAATCACAATAAAATATTACTATGACTTTTTCCAAATCTAAAAACTACATATAACAACTCTATATAACCTATCAGCTGTTCATTCAACTAGTTAGTTAATCTAACTTTAGTTTTTCCTTGGTTTTTTCCCAGACTGTGAGGCCGTGCTTGTGGTGAGGCAATAGTAGCTTGTGGTGAGGCAATAGATACCCCATCTATCTGTTCACCAAAGTCCCCATAATGGACACCATGGCACTCATCCAACAAATATTTCCTGAGAACATCACAGCCTTGTTCAAACATTGCCTCACCACAAGCTACTTCCAGTAGGATAACGAATTCCACAAACAGATAGATGGGGTAGTCATGGGCAGCTCCCTGAGCCACGTGATAACAAACTTTTACATGGAA
The DNA here is from genome assembly GCA_030847615.1 of Gambelia wislizenii. Taxonomy (NCBI): domain Eukaryota; kingdom Metazoa; phylum Chordata; class Lepidosauria; order Squamata; family Crotaphytidae; genus Gambelia; species Gambelia wislizenii. Next base: position 28,098,367 of record JAUMIR010000002.1, read on the forward strand.
CATTTTGAAAAACAAGCCCTGGAAACAGCACCAAAAAAGCCCACAACATGGTTCTGATATGTGGATGAAACTTTCACCATTTAGAACCATGGAGAAGATTTGGCCTCATTCCTGAACCACCTGAAGAGCATCAACCCAAATATCCAATTCACAACGGAAAAGGAAAAGGAAGGTACACTGCCATTCTTCGATGTCTTAGTCATCTGCAAACCAAACCAACAGTTAGGCCACAAGGTATACAGAAAACCCACACAAACAGACAGATACCTACACAAGAACTCCCATCATCACCCAGGACAAAAAAGAAGCACAATCAAAACATTGGTAGACCGTGCAAAAAGGATACTTGGAGGACGAACTGAGGCACCTAAACTGGGCACTACAGGCTAATGGTTACTCCAAATCAGACATCACAAGAGCAGCCAGACCCAGGAAAAAACCACATGAATGAAGAAAAGGAATGAAGAAAAACAGCCACCCAAAGGGAAGGTATTTTTACCATACATCAAAGGAATCACAGACAGAATACAGAAACTGATGAGGAAGCACAATGTCCAAACAATCTACAGACCAACAAAAAAAAAAAACAAAAAAAAAATCCAAGAATTGCTACGCTCAGTGAAGGACAAAAGAGACCCTCTCACAGCTTCAGGAGTTTACTGCATACCATGCAGCTGAGGACAAGTTTACATAGGGACCACAAAATGCAGTGTGCAAATACAAACCAAGGAACACGAGAGACACTGCAGACTGGGCCAGCCAGAAAAATCAGCAGTAGCAGAGCATGTTATAAATGAACCTGGACACAAAATGTTATTTAAAAACACAGAAATTCTGGACCAGGCCAACAACTATCATGTCAGAATGCACAGAGAAGCTATTAGAATCCACAAACACCTGGACAACTTCAACAGGAAAGAAGAAACCCTAAAAGTAAACAAACTCTGGCTTCCAGTTTTGAAAAACAATAGAATCAAAACTCAACACTTAGAAAGGAATTCCACCCAGGGACAGGAGCATATCCAGCAGATAATGGGCCATCAACCAACCATTAGCCACTTCCGGTGGTGACGGTGTCGTGTCAGGTTGGGTTTCGGCAGAGCTCCGGAGCCTGACTGCTTGGTGTGGAGAATAACCTCAAACAAACAACCTCAGAGGGGAAACTGTCTTGGGGAATAGACAGTCTGAGGCTAGCTTGCAAGGACCTGAATACCAGCCGGGTAGGACAGAGAAGAAGAACAACAAACAAACTCTGCCACTCAGGGCTGAAGAGGTCGAAAGCTAACCCCTCCCACACCAATGCTTCCATAAAGGTTTGAGCGACACCACCTCTTTTTAAAAATATTTCTTTTAAATATAAAGCTGATTTAAGTTAGAACAGAGACCTGACACTCTCCAGGAGTGAAAACACGCCCTGGTAATATATTTTCTGTTTACAAATGTTTCAAATTCCGCGCTAGAAGTCTCCCTAGCAAGTCAAAGTAAAGATCTGAGTAATAGGACTGAATGAGAGTTGAAAAGGACTGAAGTTTCTAAGCCGAAGTAAGAAAGAAGACGCAAGGAAACAGATGCTTCTCTTGGCTTCCGAGGGTGTGAAGTAGATAAAGGAGAAAGCTATACGAAGAAAAGAAAGTAAATAATATAAATAGAAAGTTAAAACAAGTTAAAGTGAAAGCCTGTCGGAGTAGAGGGGAGGAGTGAGAAGCAATAACGGAGAGGTGTAAAAAGAAGGGACTGAAATAAAGCAACAAAGTAATAAAAAAGGGCATGAAATGAACGGAAAGGAAATAACAACATAAAGCTGGGAATTTAGATTTGAAGAAAAGAGATTGAATTAAAGATTAATTGAGAATGGGGAAATAATAAAGTTGAGAAGAAAGAAAGGAAGGAAGGAAAATAGAGCCTTTGAACGGAAGAAAGCAGGAAGACGGATGGAGTTATGAGGAAATAACAGTCTTTAGAGGAAAGGAGACCAGAATTAAGAATAAAGAGAAAAGAGAGGGGGGGGAAAGGTTAAAGAGGTACTTTTCTAGTTGGATTTTCAGTTTGGACTTTAAGAACTGAGTGGAGATAAAATGGTGACAACGGAGAGAGACTTTGGGACCCGAGACTAGAAGAAATGCATAATAAAAAGCAGTTAAACGCTCAGCACCAGGCAAGAATGATAAGGAAGATTAATGAAATATTCATTAATATAATGATATATTAAATTTAAAGTGGTAAATCTGAAATGTAAAATTTTAATAGCAGTATCTCAATTGATATGGATTATTAAATACAAGCGACAGTAATTATATTGGGGGAGTGGATGATCAATGGTAATTAATGGTAATTAATTCCAGCTATGAAATGAATTAATTTCAGCTATGAAATGGTGAAAATTGTATTATTATAAATATAATAATATAAGCGACAAATATGTAATTAATTCTTTAATTTTTCAACGGGACAGTGCTAATAATATTATTAAGTACAATTATTAAGTATTGTTATTAAGTGAGAAAATGATGATGAATGTTGACAGTTAATAAGAAGGTAAATGAGGAAAGATATGATTTGAGGTGATTTGATGTAGCCGGTGAATATCTGAGCTGTTGTAGATTTGATTTGATTGGTGGGGTAGCTGAGGTTTATTTGATAAGAATCTTGGAAAATAACTATTGAGCGTTTTGGAAATAATTGTACATAGTAGCAAACAAGAGATCAAGGGGTGGCATAATCAATATAATTAATTGGAGTAAAGATTACAACTGAACTAAATGAGTTAAAGGTAATAAGTGTTTAAAGGGTATATCGGAGTCAATACATATGTATGTGGTTGCACTGGAGAGATAGTGATACAGAGAGAATTAAATAAAGGAGTTAATTAAAAGAAAGAAAAGGAGAGAATTAATTTAAAGAGGAAGAGAGTTAGTAAAAGGGAAACAAGGGAATAATAGGCTGATTTAGAAAAGAAGTGGAATATAAGATCGTTAAAGTAATAATAGATTAAATTATAGATATAAAAGAGTAAAGGGAAAGATTGAAGGAAGGACAGCTGTTAGAGAGAGGAAAGAAAGGAGGTGCAAATAAAAGTGGTAAGAAGGCTATGCCTATTACTAGAAGAGTTCTAGCAAAACATCAACTTCAAGTGCAAACAATGAGAAGGTCATCCCTGGAAAAGTCATCAAAGATAACAGATATTAGTCAACTATTGATGACAGAATTTAAAAAACTAAGAACTGAACTGAAAAAGGGCATGAAAGAATTGAAAGGAGAAATAAGAACTGACATACAAAAACAACTAGATACCTTTGGGAATCAATTAGAAATAGGAATGAAAGACATAACAAAGATTACTAAAGATATACAAGAAGTTCAAGATAAAACAAGCAGAATAGAAAAAAGAACTAAGTTAATAGAAAACAGACTAGGCCAAGAAGAAAACAATATAACAACTCAAGAATTGAGGTTGAGATCAAAGTGTATTAACATAAGAGGATTAGGAGAACAAACTGATGAGGATTTAACAGTCAGAGTGATCCCTGCCTTAGCAGAATTTATAGAATGGGAAACAGGTCAACTTGACCTAGAGATTGACAAACTGTATCATATTAACTCTTGGATTGCCAAAAGGAATAAAATACCGAGAGATATTGTTATATATTTCTAGAGAAAGAACAAAAGATTTAATTATTCAAAAGAATTTTAAGGACCCACTAAAAATAGAAGATCAAGTTGTGAAAGTGTTTAAAGATATACCAATCCAAATAATAAGAGAAGAGAATATTCCTTCTTGACACAAATTCTAAGAGAAAGGAATATACCTTATAAATGGAATAAAACTGAGGGGTTAACCTTGACACATAACTATAAGAAATATATAATCAATACAATACCTAAGGCAAAGGAATTTTTGGAGAGATTACTAGGTCGAGCACAAGGAAAGAACAATAAGAAAGAGGATACAGAAGGTAAAGTTCAAGAAACTAACAAAGAAGGTCAGACAACAGGGAAAAGGGAAGTAGTAAGAAAAGAAGGAAATATTCAAGAGAAAAAGGAAGTATTAAAAGGAAGAGTGCATGGTGAGATCGAAAAGGAAAAGAGGACTAAGAGTCAAGAAGAAAAAAAATCAAGGGATAAGTGAAGAAGATAACGAGACTGATACGAGAAAGGAAGAAGAAGAGGGGCTTGATTCTGAAATAGAAGAGGAAGTAGAGAAGACAGGGTCAGAGGAAGAAGAAGAAGAACAGGAGGAATTAAAGGGAGCTGTGGGAGGTATTGATATATAAGGAAAAATGTATTTTAAGAAATAATTGTATGGAAATGATGAATAAATTCATATCCTGGAATATAAAAGGTTTAAATTCTCCACAAAAAAGGAAAAAAAGTGTTTTATTATCTTGAAAAACAAAAAGCAGATATAATCTGTTTGCAGGAAACACATATAAAAAAAGTTCAGAAACTATTGAGAAATGTGAAACTCGGAACGGTATACGCGTCAGATAATGATAAAAAGAAAAAGGGAGTGGCTATTTATGTTAAAACAAAATATGAATCAAAAGAAGTATTTAAGGACAAAAAAGAATTATACTTGGATATAGAAATAAAGATACAAGGACAGAAAATCCTGGTAGTAGGGATATATGGTCCTCAAAACAATAAAAGCCAATTTATAGAAGAACTCCAAGGAAAAATTATGGAATGTGATTATGAGAAATATATCCTAATGGGGGAACGGCGTATTAAACCCGAGTACAGACAGATCATATAAGGGAGTAAGGGCCCAAAAGCAAGGGAAATTACTTAAGAATATGGAGAATATGATGGAACAATTAGGCCTGATAGACATTTGGCGGCATAGACACGAAAATGAAAAAGACTATACTTACTACTCTGATAGATTTAAATCTTGGTCGAGAATAGACATGTTCCTTATATCTAAGGAACTAAATAGATAAGTACAGAGAGTAGACATATTACAAAAGATTATTTCAGACCATTGTCCTATAAGATTATTACAAAAGATTATTTCAGACCATTGTCCTATAAGATTAGAATTTAGAAATTTTAGAAGGCATTATAATTGGAGATTTAATGATATTTTATTAAAGAATGAAGCAGTCGTTGAAAAAATAAAAAAGAACTAAAGTTATATTTTAAAGAAAATCAAGATAAAGGAACAACAATGGATATGGTCTGGAATGCAGGAAAATCAGTTATAAGGGGTTTAATCTTGCAACAAGAATATATATTGAAGAAAAACAGAAAGAATAAAGAAAAAGAGTTACTTGATGAAATATCTAGTAAAGAGAAAACGTTAAAAAAAAGACCCCAAAAACCTTAGAATTAAGAAGGAAATAATAAACTTAAGAAAACAGTTAGAGGTGGGAATCACTTATGAGATTGGTAAAAAATTGAAAAGACTTAGATATAAATTTTTTTGATCAAGCTAACAAGCCAGGAAAGTGGCTCTCATATAGATTTAAAAAAGAAAATGAGAGAAAATTAATAACAGAATTAAAATGAAAAGATCAGAGTTATACGAAACAAAAAGATGGTCAGACCTCACCTTGGTCAGACCTCACCGAGAATACTGTGTCCAGTTCTGGGCACCACAATTCAAAAAGGATATTGACAAATTGGAGCGTGTCCAGAGAAGGGCAACTAAAATGGTGAAAGGTCTGGAAACCATGCCTTATGAGGAGAGACTTAGGGAGCTGGGTATGTTTAGCCTGGAAAAAAGACAGTTAAGAGGCGATATGATAGCCCTGTTTAAGTATTTGAAGGGATGTCACGCTGAGGATGGAGCAGGCTTGTTTTCTGCTGCTCCAGAAACTGGAACACGGAGCAATGGATGCAAGCTCCAGGAACAGAGGTTCCACCTCAACATTAGGAGGAACTTTTTGACAGTAAGAGCTGTTCGGCAGTGGAACATACTCCCTCGGAGTGTGGTGGGGTCGCCTTCCTTAGAGGTCTTTAAACAGAGGCTGGATGGCCATCTGTTGGGGATGCTTTGATCGTGATTTCCTGCGTGGCAGGGGGGTTGGACTGGATGGCCCTTGTGGTCTCTTCCAACTCTACAATTCTATGATTCTATGATTTAAGTGGCTTTTCCACTGTCTGATTTCTTTCTCCCTTGTCTACATTTTTTAGTGTGACCTAGGAACTCACCTCTACTGAAGCTCATTTCTTTTTAGAAGCAATCAAACATTCTCCTCCGTGTCTCAATTCTTTAATCATATTTCGTATTATAAGCATTCCCACACTTTAAGAATTTGAATAGTTTCTTTCCATGTGCTATTTTTTTTTTATATTTCCTATTTGATTTGAAACACTTTTCACATGCTAAGTATATAAATGGCAATCCTGGGTATCAATGTTTTCATGTCATGTACGATCTCCAATCTGAATCAAAGTTTTCAACATTCAAATACTTTTGGCTGCATCTGTTCTGCATGAACTGCTTCATGATGACCAAGACATGCCTTCTCAATGAAACCTTTTCCACACTCCAAGCATTTAAATAGTTTCTTCTCTGTGTGAGTTGCTTGATGACAAGTGACAAGTCTCTTCAAAATAAAACTTTTTCCACACTCCAGGTATTTAAATGGTATCTCCACTGTGTGAGTTGCTTGATGACGATTGAGGCATCCCTTATGACTTAAACAACACCACATGCAATTGAAGTGTGTGAGTTATTTGATGAAAGGTGAGGTCTATATTCTGAATGAAACCTTTTCTTCACCTCAGGCATTTAAATGGTTTCTCCCCTCTGTGAATTGATTTATGATAGGTATGCTTTGCCTTCTGAGTGAAACTTTTTTCACAGTCTAGACATTTAAATGGTTTCTTCCTCTCCACTGGAAAAGCATACGTGTGATATGAGAAGGAAAAAGTTCATAAGGACTTTAATAACAACATAATAAGAAGGGCAACGCTAAGGGTATGGCGGAAGGTAAAGCAAAAATACTACAGTAGGATGCCAAAATGGATCTTGCCACAAGAGGCCTTTACAAGAAAATGGACAGACACTAATAGATGGTTACGGTATGAAGATTTGTGCAACTGGAAAAAAGATAACACCTATGAGTTCAGAGCAATGGAAGAGATAGCAGAAGGGGGATGGCACATTTATTGGTTGATTTATCGACAGTTATATAGTAGGTATAAAGAAGACAAAAGAGAATACGGATTTGACCTTGAGGGAAATGAAATAGATAAAATAATTTGGAAAGGGGAAAAAAAGAGAATAACTAAATTCTATAACACTTTGTTAGAAAGAAAGCTAGAGTCGGAGGCGATTAAAAGTGTAATGTTAAAATGGGCAAAAGACATAGGAGAATATATTGCACTGGCTGAGTGGGAGGAGGCATGGCTTAAAACTAATAAATTTACAGCCTGCCAAGACTTGAAAGAAAACTATATTAAGGTCTTCCATAGGTGGTACTTAACACCGTTAAAAATCTGTAAGATATATAAGCTGAAGGATAGCAGATGTTGGAGGTGCGGTAAAGCAGTGGGTTCTATGTATCACCTATGGTAGAATTGCCCGATTGTTAGAAAATACTGGCAAAAGATCCACCTTCTAATCCAGAGAATGTTAAACACCCAATTTATCATGGATCCAAAACCATACTTATTGAATATCACCTCAGTAGTACCAAAACAGATGGAAAAAGAAAATTGGAGGTTGATTCTATATCTAATTACAACAGCTAGGATACATATTGCATTCAAATGGAAAAGCAGTGAGCAGCTTCAGATAGATGAGTGGCTCTATAAAATGATTGACATGAAAAATAATGATTTACTGACTCATATTTTAAACAAGAGAAACACATTAAAGGTAGAAGAAGAATGGCAACCGTTACTTCAACTATGTAAAAATAGGTGGAATATAGGGAGAGATATCTGAAATAAAAATATATAAAACAAATGGACGGAACCTACAAGGGGACAAAGTAAGGATAGGACTGATACCAGGAAAGAAATTCAGGAATAAGTTGAGGAAGGAACATAGGAGAGGAGAATTATAAAGAAATATACCAGAGGGGGATTTACGAGGGGAGTCAAGTAGGTATATATATAAGAACAAAAAGTGTATGTAAATAAGAAATGGTTTTTTTGGAAAAGAGTAAATAAGAATCAAAATTATTATTACCTTTCTTTTGCAACCATAGTCTTATTAAGTTAAAGTGACAAAACAAAGAAGGCATAGATTATTGTCTTTTTCTATTCTCTTTCCTTTATTACATAAGTGATGATGTTATAGTACAAGAAGCATATGAAAAGGAAAATGTAATTTAATTTGTTTATAAGAAACGACATATGGAATACGGAATAAATAAAATAAAAAAAATGGTTTCTTCCTGTGTGAGTTATTTGATGATGAGTAAGGTATATTTTATTTATGAAACCTTCTCCACATTCTAGGAACTTAAATAGTTTCTCCACTGGGTGAGTTATTTGATGATGAGTGAGGTCCATTTTATTATAGAAACTTTTCCTACACTCCAAGCATTTAAATGGTTTCTCCCCTGTGTGAGTTGCTTCATGAAAGGTGAGGTCTATCTTCTGAATAAAACCTTTTCCACACTTCAGGAATTTAAATGGCTTCACCTCTGTGTGAGTTATTGGATGTTAGGTGAGCTTTGCCTTCTGACTGAAACCTTTCCCACACTCCAGGCATTTAAATGGCTTCTTCCCTGTGTGAGTTATTTGATGACGAGTGAGGTATATTTTATTAATGAAACCTTTACCACACTCTAGGCACTTAAACGGTTTCTACCATGTGAGTTGCTTGATGAGAGGTGAGGTATGTCTTCTGAGTGAAACCTTTTCCACACTCTAGGCATTTAAACGGTTTCTCTCCTGTGTGAGTTGCTTGATGAGAGGTAAGTTGTCGCTTCCAAATAAAACCTTTGCCACACTCCAGGCATTTAAATGGTTTCTCCCCTGTGTGAGTTGCCTGATGATAGGTGAGGTTTGCCTTCTGAATGAAACCTTTTCCACATTCCAGGCATTTAAATGGTTTCTCCCCTGTGTGAGTTGCTTGATGATGCATGAGGTGTATCTTCTGACTGAAACTTTTTCCACACTCCAGGCATTTAAATAGTTTCTCCCCTGTGTGAGTTGCCTGATGATAGGTGAGGTATGTCTTCCGAGTGAAACTTTTCCCACACTCTAGGCATTTAAATGGTTTTTCCCCTGTGTGAGTTCTTTGATGACGAGTGAGGTCTGTTTTAGTGATGAAACCTTTTCCACACTCCAGGCATTTAAATGGTTTCTCCCCTGTGTGAGTTGCCTGATGATAAGTGAGGCTTATTTTCTGAATGAAACTTTCCCCACACTCTAGGCATTTAAATGGTTTCTTTCCTGTATGAGTTATTTGATGATGAGTAAAGTCTATTTTATTAATAAAACCTTTTCCACACTCTAGGCATTTAAATGGTTTCTCCCCTGTGTGAGTTGCTTGATGAGAGGTGAGTAGTGCCTTCCAAATAAAACTTTTTCCACACACCAGGCATTTAAATGGTTTCTCCCCTGTGTGAGTTGCTTGATGATAGGTGAGGTTTATCTTCCAAGTGAAACTTTTCCCACACTCTAGGCATTTAAATGGTTTCTCCCCTGTGTGACTTGCCTGATGGTATGTGAGGTTTGCCTTCTGAGTGAAACTTTTTCCACACTCTAGGCAATTAAATGGTTTCTCCCCTGTGTGAGTTCTTTGATGACGAGTGAGGTCTGTTTTACAGGTGAAACCTTTTCCACACTCCAGGCATTTAAATTTTTTCTCCCCTGTGTGAGTTACCTGATGATAGGTAAGCTTTGCCTTCTGAGTGAAACTTTTCCCACACTCCAGGCAGTTAAATGGTTTTTCCCCTGTGTGAGTTGCTTGATGATAGGTGAGTTGTTGCTTCCAAATAAAAGCTTTGCCACACTCCAGGCATTTAAATGGTTTCTCCCCTGTGTGAGTTGCCTGATGATAGGTGAGGTTTGCCTTTTGGCTGAAACCTTTTCCACACTCAAGGCATTTAAATGGTTTCAACCCTGTGTGAGTTCTTTGATGACGAGTGAGGCTTATTTTCTGAATGAAACTTTTACCACACTCCAGGCATTTAAACGGTTTCTCTCCTGTGTGAGTTGCCTGATGACAGGTGAGGTCTGTCTTCCGAGTGAAACTTTTCCCACATTCTTGGCATTTAAATGGTTTCTGTCCTATGTGAATTGCTTGATGATCAGTGAGATACTTTTTCTGATAGAAACTTTTTCCACACTCCAGGCATATAAAGGATTTTTTCACTCTGTGAGTCGCTTGATGACAAATGAGGTTTTTCTTCCAAATGAAACCCCTTCTGCAAGGCCAGCAGTGAAGTGGTTTCTCCCCTGTATGAACTGCTTGATAGCAAGAGAGGAATGCCTTTTGATGGAACCTCTTTTCACTGCTGAAGCATTTAAATGGTTTTTTGTCTATATGGATTGTTTGGTCTATTAGAAGTTGTGACCTCAACCTTAAGTCATTTCCAGAACTGAAGGATTTAAATGGTCTCTCTCTTGAGTTAATTCTTTTAAGTGAAATCAGAGTGGAGCTGCTTCTACAATCATCACCTTGGAAAGATTTCTTCCTTATTTGAGTTCTCCTGTTAAGATTAAGGCTTGCTTTAGACCTAAAGCTTTTCCCACATACAAAATGAAAATGTTTACTTCTTTCCTTTCCTTTTTGTGGTATTCCTTCGACTGAGGTTACATAAGCATCACCTTTTTGAGAAGGGTGTGTGGTCCTCCTCTTCTCTTTAGCACCAGTTTTTCTTTCCTTCTCTTTTACCTGTTTACATTGGTCTCTCTGCAGCAATGCTTGCCATGATTCCCCTGTATACTCATTCAATTGTTCATCATTGCCTGGAAGGGAGAGAAAGGACTGCTCAGAATTCAAGAAAGAAAAACAAAGGCAAAGTGTCAACACCATTTGGCAGCTAACTTCTATCAACCACAGAAGGCCTCCGATGGGACTCCAGAGCCTCTCTATGGGTTCCCCTGAGAGATGAACTCCACTGATCCCTTCCTTCATCTTTCCTTGAAAGCAGGCAGCTCTGAGGATTTGGCTATGTTATGGACTGGTAATCTCATTTTATCCTCACTGCCCACCCTCTTGAACAAGATTATCTTGGTTTTGCTGTACTGATGTCCCTTTCTCAGCATCAGGCTTTGGGCAGACAATGTCTGGATTGCTTCTGATCTTGAGTGAGAAATTCCAGCAGAGGAGGAGACTTCCTCAGAGAAGCAACAGATTCTGCTGGATAGCATTAATACAGAATCAGTAGTATTGTGCAGGAAGCAGCTGAGAGTTCTAAATGCCCCTCCCTAGACTGCAAATCCCAGGATTACACAGGAGGCAACCATAGTAGTTTAAGTGGAATACTAGTGCAACAACAGAATAGCAGGGGGTGGATGTATAGCATGGGGGTGTAGTGTGGTGTGTCTGTAGCATGGGGGAGTCTGTAGACTAGGATTTGTGTGTAGCACAGGGGGTGTAGCCTGGGGCATGTGAGGTGGTGTTTGTCTGTTGCATGGGGTGTGTAGCATGGGGATGTTGGGTGTGTGTGTGTGTAGCATGGAGTATGTGTAGTGTGTGTGTGTGTGTGTAGTGTGGGGTGGGGTGGAGTGTATGTGTGTAGCATGCGGTATGTGTAGTGTGGCGGTGTGTAGCTTGATGTGGGGAGTGTAGCGAGGGGGGGTGTAGTGGGGGGTTTGTTTGTTTGTGCAGTTGCATGGTATCAGCGGAGGGGCTCTCGCATCCCAGCGCGAAAGGTGTGTGTATCATGGGGGTGTAGTGTGTGGTGTCTGTATCGTGTGGTGTTTGTGTGTATACACTGTTGCATAGTGGTGGCAGAGGAGCTCTCCTGTCCTGGTGGGGTGTTTGTGAGTCTGTAGCATGTTCTGTGTGTGTGTATGCACGGTTGCATGATGGCAGTGGAGAGACTCGTGTTGTCGCATGCATGATGTGTGTGTATATGTGGTTGTATGGAGGCAGCAATAGTGCTCTCTCCTCTTGGCACGCATGGTGTGCATATGAGTGCATGTGGTGTGTGTGTACTGTGTGTTTTCCTTAGTGCAAAAAAAAATGCTCTTCACCAGAGAGCTTGAGAAAATGTCTTTCTGCCTAACAGGGCCCAGGGAGAACCAGCATAATGTAGCAGTTTGAGTGTTGGACCAGGACTCCAAGAGACCAGGGCTCCAATGTACTGCATGTCCTTGGGCAAGTCATACTCTCTCAGCTGCAGAGGAAGCCAATGACAAACCTCCACTGAACAAATCTTGCTAAGAAAACCCCAGAATGGGTTCACCGTCAGGTCACCATAAATTGGAAATTGCTTTAAGGCACACAACAACAATGGCACCAGGGGGGAAAATTGAGATGAGCTTGGATTTATATCCATTTGTTTTAATTCTATGTGTTTTAACCTGTTTAAATGATTTTATGTTTTAGTTATATATTGTAATTCATGTTGTACCCCACCCTCCAGCCTTGGGGAGAGGCGGGTAAGGAATACAGAATGTGAGGCAAACCGGGTCCTCCATTCACACCAACCAGCTCCTGCCACCAAACCAGGGCTCTGCCTTGTCCTTCTCTTTGCAGGAAGGCCTGGGCAGCTGATGGCAGCCACTCCCTCCAAGTCCTTCCCTCCCTTCACTGGAACACTCTGCCTCTCTCTGCGTCTTTGGAGGAATCACTGGGAGGAATGGGACTTAGCTACCTGGTGGGAGCAAAGAAGCAAAATGTGGCTCTTTTTTCCATCTGCCTTCTCACGTTCTTTTAAACAAATCAATCTTTTATTTTTAGTGGAGGCTTGATGGGGCCACAGCAACAGTTGAAGGAGGCAAAGTATCCCCTTTTGGGGGGATACTTTTAGTGCCCCCACAACACTGCACCCAGTGGTCCATGCTTAGGAATCCATCTGGATCTCCCACCATCCACTGTGACCTTGACCAAGATCTGCCAGTGAAGGCCTTTCTGGGAAGAGAGGCCAGAAGTCAGCAAAGCTGAAAGAAAATGACTCAGACTGCTTGAATATATCAAGAGTGAAGAAGAGCTCTGGTGTTATTTTTCACCAGAAAATAACTTCTAAACTGAGCTGATAGATCACAAGAAAGAGGGAGCCTTACCCAGAGAGGAGAGGATCCCCAAATTCTCCTCCATCACTTTCCAATGAAGGGCCCTTTGGCCTGGGTCCAGCAAGGCCCACTCCTCCTCTGTGAAATACACAGCCACCTCCTCAAAGGTCACCTGAAGAAAAAGAACAATAGTGTTTCACAATCCTAAAAAAGGATTAAAATCTTTACATTATATCATCCACAAGCTGCTTATCATAGCAACTTAGATGAAAGGAAAGGAAAAGAACAAGGTTCTGTGGGACCAAGGAGCAGTCAAAGGGACATGGGCACCCATCACTTGAGACTCTGCCTCCTACCTGACAGAGTCTTGCAGATGCTGTTCTGAGTCCATCCTGATGAAGAGATGTTCTTGTACATGCAGGCCCTGTCCTTATTCCATCGCCTGTGAGGAAGAGAAAAGGAAAGAGAAGGTTGTTAACCATTCTCTTTTCTGCCTTCTTCAAGTCCCTCCTACTCATGCAAATACAGCAAATACCATTGTGTACACAGAAAAAGAACTGGGAAGTCACAGCAGAATCAATGTAACCCCGAAGTTGTCAGGTGTAGAAAAACAAAAACAAATCTTAACAAAATTATTCAAAGCAGGCAACCATCCTACAGAGAATTAAATAGCCACAAAACATGTTAACCAACTTGAAGAAAACAGCACCAAAACAAAATATACCTGGGGTGAGTTTGTCTTTCACCAGCCTCCACTTTAATTATGATTTCCATTTTGGTAGACAAACTAATAGTTCTCTGTATTTTTTAAATATGCAAGGGGAGCTGGTGAGGCTAGCTTATCTACTCTCTCTCTGTTTTGCTCGTCAAATATGCTCAGTAACGCAATCTGGGAGCAGCTGCCGTTTACCTTACCTGTTGTAGGCAGGCACACACCACTACAATAGGATGGGCTAGAGCAGAATTCTACTCCTTCCCACATCAAGCTTTATTGCATGGTTTTCTGCAGACATGCTACCGTAACCTGATACTGAAAGTCTGTGCTTCTCCAGTCTTCCTTCACCATCCTCCTAGTCCCAATGCTGCTAGGAAAAAATCCAGTACATAGAAGATCAGGAGCAAGAGAAGGGCTGGGCAGGCATAAAAAGGCATTGTAAAAAGAAGCTTCACTTTAATTACCAAGATATGTTTGTAATTTCAAAGTGCTGGTTAGGCTATATAAAAATAGTTAAAGTGCCACCATCCATACAGCCCAGATATTTCAGACAGGAGAGAGTCAAGCAGAAAACAACCCTCTTAGTCCTTACTCATTGAGGTGGACTTTCCTCCTCTGTTCTGCATGATCCACTTGGGCTGCTGCCTTTGACTGGATTCAGAAGGAGGCTTCTCCACCTCAACCATCTCTTCCACAAAGAAGTCCTGCAGCAGAAGAAGGTGCAAGGGAAGAAAAAGAAAGAAAAGAAAGAAGAAATGAAGGGAAGAAGTTGGTACATCATTACCATGTTAGATGACTGAGACAAGTGGTGGCTAGATTTACATCATCATCATCATCATCATCGTGATTTTATTGATTTGTGTCACACATTTTTATCATGACTGGAAGTCATGGTGGTTTACAGCAATTAGAAGAAAAACATAAAGATAAATTCATATCCATTTAATAGGTGAAAACAAAAACATCCACAGAATCGAAACCACTTAATGACAGATATGAAAAGGCAAGAATAAAACAACAGAAAAACATATCACTCAAAGTGCTTTCAGTTAGTTTTCAGAAGGCTGTTTTCATCTTTGGACAGCAGGATAGGAAGGAGGGAGTCAGTCCAACCTCCCCGGGAAAGGAAATCTAGAGCCTGAGGGCAGCCACTGGGAAGGCTCTATCCCACATTCCCACAAGATGTGCCCATGAGGATGGTGGTGCCACAGGGTTGAGCACACTCATGTGGGAGAAGGCACTCCTTCAAAACACTGGGACGCAAGCCCTATGGGGCATTACAAGACAAGAATTTTCAAAATCCTTGCAAGACAATTATTGATGGCCCTTGAAATGACCGGGATGAAATGGCCTCACCTGCTTCTCTTCTGGCTTCTTCTCCTCTGCCTGACTCAGGAGGAAGCCTTCTGCCAAGGCCACTGCTTGGGAGGTCGTCTCTGCTCCACACTCTCGGACCCATCTCTCCACCTCTGGGGGAAGGACAGCCAGCAACTGCTCCAGGATCACCAGGTCCAGGATCTGAGCCTTAGTGTGTCTCTCTGGCTTCAGCCACAGGCAGCAGAGATTGTGAAGCTGGCTGCAAACCTCTCGTGGCCCCAAAGCCTCTTGGTAGCCCAACTCTCTGAAGTGCTGGCGCTGGGCCTCAGAACTGAACATATTTTCCCCCAAGCGCTTCTCCATTATGGGTCCTCCTAAGAACTCTCTTTTGTACTTAGCCTGACCAGTGTGAAATCCTTCTCTTAATGACTAGTAGACTGAGTCTTGGTTTCTCTTCTATGCACCCAGGCAGTTTCCAACATGCCAGGAAAGCACTTTCTTCTTTTACCAGGTTCTGCTTCACGTAAAATGACTGGGGACACGAAGGCCTAAAGAAAACAAGAGATCCTGTGAATGAGCTATTCTGAAGTCTCTCTTGAAATAAGATGTTTTGCCACGCAGTCCAAGCTGGATAGTGGCTCTTGTCTCTGCACAGAAAATAACCTTCTTCTCAAAAAGAAATTGGGGACAGGGAGAGTGTTTCTGTGTGTGTTGGGGGGGAGTCCTTTCCTTCTCAGACATAAACCAAGACCATCATGCAAATTTTCAAGGCAGCCTCCTTCCACTTGCTCTGTCCCTAAGAATTCCAGGCAGGCCTGCTCTTTTCACCTTTCTTTTTCCTTATTCTCCTTTTAACTCATCTCTCTAGGCAGAAATGGTGTTGCTCCGTAATTTTTCCAGAATGCCTACAAGAACTTTTGTTGCCTGAGGCAATAGACAAGGCAGTACCCCCTCGTCCTTGGATAAAGTGCACTGTAGTTTACACAGTCACATCAAGGGGAAAGAAGGGCAGAGAAGCGGCCCCTGCTGTCTGCCAGGCTCTGGGGCTTGAGGCAAGTGCTTCATTCGGCCTAAGGGGGGGAGCTTTCCCACATGGGCTAAAAACTCCTCCTCCTTTGCTCCTTCCCTCAGCCTGTAACGGATTCAGAGAGGCAAGAGGGTGTAGCAGTCAGAGCACCGGCCTGGAGGGATCCTCCAGCAAATAAATCCCCACCCAGGAAACACCCGCAGGGCGCCATCTTCCACCCGGCCTCCCTAGCAGGGTTGTCGTGAGGAGACTTTACCAGACAGACCCCCCGGAGAGCCACAAGAGGGTCTTTCCAGCCCAAGAAGCCCATCAGCAGCTGCCCAGAGAGGGCCTTCTTCGTGGAGGGGGGTCTTGCTGGCTCCCCTCCCACCCCTGGGGGTCTCCCCCTCCTCCCCTCCCTCCCCTGGGGGTCTCCCCCTCCTCCCCTCCCTCTCCCACCCCTGGGGGTCTCCTTCCCCTCCAGCCCCCCTTGCCTGCCTGCCTGGCCTCTCCCTGGGGTCTCCCCCTTGGCCCAAAGGCCCTCCTCGAGGGGGACTCAGGGGGACCCCAAAGCCTCGCCCTCCCTTCCCCCCCCGAAAGAAAAGGAAGGGGGGTCTCCCCTGCCAGCCCCCTCCTCAGGCCTCCGCCCCCTTCCTCACCTCCACACTTGCCGTCCGTCACTCTCGCCTCGGGCTCCGCCTCTTCCGGCCAGAGAGGTGGGCAGGAGGGCCTTCCTAGAGCGTCCTTGCTGGGATCCCGGAAGGGCGCTCTAACCGAGGCCGGTCCCTCCCTGGAGGACTCTGGAGGAGCGGAGCCCCACGGGGGGGCGGGCTGGGTCTCCCCCCTGCAGCGCCTGGCCGGCTCCTCCCCCCGCGGGGCTTCTGGCCCCCTTGGGAAGGAAGGGAGGGGGGTTAGGAAGCCCCCCAGGAGGGAGGAGGGCCTGAGGATGAAACACTGTTAACAATTTTTCACCAGGGAAAGTCCACCCCCCTGCCCGGCCTTCTCCCAGGAGATGAAGCACAGCAAGCAGAGCTTCCTCTCCAGGGGGAGGGAGGAGAGGCTGTTCCCCCTCCAGAGTGACAGAGCAGAAGGACTCCAGCTACTCTCCCCTCCATGGGGCAGCACAGGGGTGTGTGCGTGAAATAGCAAATGCTATATTTTAGCTCTATTTTAGCTCCCAAGCATGAAACTAGAGCATTTGTTGTTACCTGTAGTTTCCCATATCTCCAGGAAGTCCTAGAACATTTTCTCCGCAAATGCAGGGGTTGACCTGTACTGGCTGCCAGTTAATGCCGGTCAATAGTAAATAATAATAATAATAATAATTGTATCTTGCCCCTCTACAAATGTAATCGGGGCGGCCTACAGCATTTAAAATATACATACAAGACCCTCCATCCCACCCCACCTTAAAATACAATTAAATAATTAAAAATTTAAAACATACTTAATAAATACAAAAACCGAATAATAAAGATGGCTGTATTGGGATCGGACTAAGTTAGATTTTTAACTATTTTAAAACACAATAGCATCTGTCTCCACACTATCTTTTCATTCCTTTTTAAGTTTAAAATCGGTTAACTGTGCCTTTGAAATATTCTTCTATATACAAACAGTAACTTAGCTACTTCTTTGCTACTAGCTGGACTCAGCGTACCATACACCATTAAAAAAAACTCCCCCCAAAACACCCTCATGACAACCCTGTAAGGTAGGCCGGTGGATTTAAATTCCTTCTTCCCCTTCTCAGCATTCCACACTTTTCCTGGAATTGCTGAGGGTGACTTGCTCTGTTGCCCTGCTGCCACCACTGCGACAACCACTAGTTGACTGCCTGGGTCCTGTTGCAGGTGGTCCGTCACCACCACAGTTGACTGTCTGGGTCCCAATCTGGGCCACAGATTGAGTGACAGGAGTATATTGTGAGGTGGAGAGGGAACTTGCATGTGGGTGTTGATTGGTTGGGTTTGGGTTGAGTATGTTTCCTGAGCAGTACACTGGGAAAGGCAACATACCTGAGAGAATTGTGTGTGTATATATATATATATATATATATATCTGTCAATATATCTCAGCAGCAGCAACTCTGATGCTTTTGCTGGAGATTGTGCGCTGGGCAGGGCGTTGAATGCAGTGGCCCATGAGGTCCTTTCCAGCTCTATGATTTATTATCTTTATTCATGTCCTGCCTCTTCACTGAAACCACAACTTCAAGAAAGTCAAATGCTATATAATTCTGTTAATTTAAAAATTTAGAGCTATTTTGTCATGTAAGTAATCTTTAGGGGCCTGAATACCTAAAGGCACCCAATCCTGTCTGATCTTGGAAGCAAAGCAGGGTCAGCCCTGGTTAGTACTTGGATGCAAGCCTGCCAACAAATCCAGGTGTTGTAAGCCATATTTCAGAGGAAGGAACTGGCAAAATCACCTCTGAGTTTTCCTTGCCTAAGAAAACCTTATGAAATTCATGGGGTCGCCATTAGTTCATGGATGACTTCAACACACACACAAGTAATCTGTAAATTGCATTAGTCCTTAATAAATTAATATTATATTTTCAAATACTAATTTTTGTTTTATCATTATAATGAAGGTATGTCAACAATGGTTGTCCCATATATCAGGTATTGCTATAGTGAAAAGTTTTCTTTTTCTTTTTAAGTAGCTTGATCTTGATGTTCTACAAATACCCAGGTACACATCTCAGTTGAATTCTTAAATAATTTTGCTCAACTTGTCCGTGGCTTGTTATTAAGGTGATAATACCAAATAATAGTTCACCAAACATTTATGTGGGTCATCACCGCCATGGATCTCTTTGAAGAAGAGAAAACCTCTACTTAAGGGAGACAGATTCCATTTCCCCAGCCTTAGTTCTTATTACTGAAGGTACCTGTTGATTTGTACTAAATGTTGCTGTCCTTCTTCCATGTTGAATGTTTAGTTTGGGTCTGATTTGGAATCTTTTTCTCTGATGTGGGTTTGTAAATGGCTGACTGCAGGTTGCCTCCTGTATCTGCAGAATCCATGGTTTCAGTTATCCATGGCTGAAAAAATAGGGCCACATACCATAGAGTGGGTCTGGAACATGCCTAGAGAGGTGTCTTCTCTAGGAATTGCTAGGTCCTCCAATGCAACTCTTTAGTATATTTGTACCAGAAATCCTTTATTTTAATAGGGTTTGCTATTATCTGTGGGTTAACTTATAAACGCTGTCCAGGAACGCATCCCCTGTGGATACAAGGGAGGGAGGATGACTTATATATTTGTTGTTGTTATGTGCCTTCAGATTGACTCTGAGTTGCAGTGACTGTGTCCTAGGATTTTCTTGGCCAGATTTGTTCAGACGAGGGTTGGCTTTGCCTTCCTCAAAGGCTGTGAGAGAGCGACTGGCTCAACATCATCCAGTGGGTTTCCATGGCTGAAACCTGGTCAAACCCTTGTCTCCCAAAGTCCTACGCCAATATTCAAACCATGATACTACACTGGATCCCCTCCTTATATATTGGGTTTTATCTGCCTGCCAGTTGATACCATTAAACATGTTTCACACACAGAGGTTACCCCCATATTCGTGGGGGATACATTCCCAGACTTGCCATGGATACGCAAAACTGTGGATAATAGCAAACCTTATTGAAATAAATGACTTCTCGCCCAACTTCTGGCAGAAGCATACCATATAATGGCTCTGGAGGACTTAGAAAATGTCTAGACATTTTTTTTCAGAGGTGGATAAGTGAAACTGTATATTGGTCCTGTAGATATGGCGGTCAACCTGTAATGTCACAACATTTGCAGTTTGATCTGTTTTCTCAAATTTGACTTTGGGGAGTGATTCAGATTTGAACATTTTTAAGAAGTCGTGTGTGTGTGTGTGTGTGTAAGGTAGGGACTGGGACTCATAGATTCTGAGAGTTGGAGGGAATCCCAAGACCCATCTAGTCCAGTCCTTTGCCAGTGCCAGAATCCACAGTGAAATCATCCCTGAGAGTTGGCCATCCAACCTCTGTTTAAAACCTCCAGTGAAGGAGAGTTCCTTACCATAGTAGTCTGTTCCACCATCAAACTGTTCTTACCATCGGGATGTCTTTCCTAGTGTTGAGTCATCAAATCTCCCACATGATAGACTTTCAAGTATTTGAAGACAGCTATCATATGATCTCAGTCTTCAGGCCAAACATATTCACTTTGCTGAACTGTTCCCCATATATTCTAGACCCTTTACCATCTTGGTTGCCCCTGTGGAGCAGCTCAGTTCAAGTCAATAAGAACACAAGTGGGCCATTAAAACAGAAGACAATAATGGCAATGGCGGCTCTTGCTTGTGTGCCCTCTCCTGCTGGTGGAATAGTTGGTCAGACTGGCCTGTGAAAGGAAGGACAGTCCCACCCCACTTGGGAAGAAAGCAGTGGCAATTCACCTCACTGCCTTCTTCACCCTCACTGTAATTTGGTTTGTTGTCTAACCCACAGCTAAATTATCCCTGACAGGTGGCCATCTAACCTCTGTTTAAAAACCCAATGAAGAAGAATTCACCACTCACTGTGGCAGTGTGCTCCACTGTTAAACAGCTCCTGCTATCAGGGTGGTCTTCCCAAAGTTTAGCCCAAATAAGAATATCAACAACAACAGCTTAAGATAGCACCGTTAGTAAAACAGACAACCAATCCTGCCAAAAACATACAGCCTAATGGTAAAAAGGAATTGGAATCGAGAAATAAAAGGAGCCAGAATCCTCCACATGATACCCATCTCCATATACAGGTTGCCCCCATGTTACATGGGATCAGTTCCCATGGTTTCAGTTACTCACAGTTGAAAATCCCCTCCCACTCATTTGCTCTCCGTGTGTGAGTGAGTTGGCCGGCAGCCCATGCCCTCTAGTGCCATGGAGGAGCTGCACTGGCAGAGACCAGGAGGGAGATGGCAGCTGGGGCAAAGTGGAGCAGCCTGGGGCAAGGGCAAGAGCAGGAGGTCGGCCGGGCAGGAGTAGGAAGCTGGCCTCTCTGGGCAGTTGGAAGAGTTCGCCCCTTTCCTCCACCCAGAAACAAGGCCAGTCACACCTCTCTGGGCAAACGGAACATGAGACATTAGCCTCACCAGGCTGGCCCCGCACTTCTCAGCTCTGGCTGCCTGTCACTTCCACCCCACACTAGGTCCCCTCTAGTATCCCTTTTTTGGATTTGGGCCTGGGTCTTCAGGTGACCTTCTCAGTAGATAGATTTAAGTAATAGTGTGTATTCTTTTGGTTAGCATGACCTCCCCTTTATTATAAAGGAAATAATTCAAGATGAGTCAGTGAAAGAGTTAACAAAAGAACTTCTTTGGTTTATTATATCAATATAGTAACAAATCTCAAAACTGTGTAATACCGAATATTAACACTGGCTCTTTCGTTTTGTGACAGACATAATACACTCAGGCATCTACTCTCCCCATAGTCTCTCTGAACTGATTCACACACCTTTCTCTCATCACAGTTCGCTCCCAACTCTCTCACACACCTGACTCATCCAAGTGCTTCTCTCAACTGTCATTCTCTCAGGCTCACTCTCACAGAGGTCTCTCCTATCACAGCTTCCTATGCTGGGATTGCTTCTCATGCATGCCTTTAAACATAGCTCTTCACACAAGAGTTCACCCCTTCCTCCACCTGGAGAGTCATGGCAAACCCGGCTGCACCTCTCTGGGCAGACCCACCAGTGGGTTGGGGGATGAGGCAGATAGCCTTTGGGCACAGCCAGGCAGTGGAGGGTCTGATCGGGTGATGAAATACTGCAAGCTCTTCTTTGCTGGTGAGAGGGAAGAGAAGCCGCTCCCCCCCCTCCTGGGCAATGAAGCAGAGAAACTTCAAATACTCTCCCTCCATGGGCAGTAGGTGAGTGTGGGAGTGGGGCAATAGCGCACTCTCTATTTTTTTGCTCCAAGCATGAAAATAGAGCGTTTGCTGTTACCCGCGATTTCACATATCCGCAGGAGTTCCTAGAACATATCCTCCACAGATACGGAGGTAGACCTGTATCTTTAGGGATATCGTACTACCTCTCGGTCTTCTCATCTTGAAACCAAACATATTCAACTCCCTGAACTTTTCCTCTTAGGTCTTGATTTCCAGACTCTTTACCATCTTGGACACCCTCTGCTGGAGAAGCTTATGCAAAGTCCATAAGAACAAAAATGTGTCATTGTAATAGAAGATAATAGGCAGTTCTTTTTATTTTCTTACCTCCTCATGGGGTAGTCGGTTGGAATGGCCTGTTAAGGGGAAGAGGGCCCAGGCCTACCTTGGAAGAGGATGTCCAGGTAGCAATGTTGAAAGTGGCCATTCATCACACTGCCATTTTTGTCTTCATTCTGATTGGGTTTGTTCTGTTTTTATTCTGGATCATATTTCTGTCTTTCTTCCTGCAGGTACTATGAAAACGAGTGAAACAAAGGATGAACAGCAGAGAAGAAAAGCTAAAGCAAAAGAAAAGTGGAGGAAGAAATTGGGTTTTTCTCAAGATGTAGATTTCCATAAACTCCCACTGCTTGAAGAATATTTCACAGGAAGAGAAAATAAAATATTCTTTCCCTGGATTTAACTAGAGTATCAAGTGCTGATGTACGAACAGGAGTGCATGGAATAAAGGAATCATTTAAACACTCACAGTGTGGAAAGCCATTCAAATGGAAAGCCGTACATGCTATTGTACACCAAAGAACCCACACAGAAGGGAAATACATTGCACATTCAGTGTGTAAGCAGAAGTTCCGTGGGTGCAAAAGTCTTACTAAAAATCAAACTATCCACGTAGCAAACAAAGTTTACAAATGTTCAGATTGTGGGAAAACCTTCAAATGGAGCTTTAACCTTCTTGTCCATAAAAGACTCAATAGAGAAGAGAAACCATACAGATGCTCAGAGTGTGGAAAGAGCTTCAAGCACAGCAGTACTCTTGTTGAACATGAAAGAACACACACAGGAGAGAGACCATTCAAATGCTCAGTGTGTGGAAACAGCTACAAATATGCTAATGGCATTAGTAAACATAAAAGAATCCACACAGGAGAGAAACCATTTAAATGCTCAGAATGTGGGAAAGGCTTTACAGAGAAAAGTAGCCTTATTGACCATCAAAGAATCCATACAGGGGAGCAACCTTATAAATGCTCAGAATGTGGAAAGAGTTTTGGACACAGCAATGTTCTGGCTAACCATAAAAAAATCCATACAGGAGAGAAACCATATAAATGTTCAGAGTGTGGAAAGAGCTTCCAGCAGAGAGGTGTTCTTGCTAAGCATCAGAGAATTCATACGGGAGAAAAACCATATAAATGTTCAGAATGTGGAAAGAGCTTCAGTGACAGTGGTATTCTTGCTAAACATCAGAGAATTCACACAGGAGAGAAACCATATAAATGTTCAGAGTGTGGGAAAAGTACCATCAGAATACCCATCTAGGAAAGAGACCATTCAGATGTTCAGAATGTGGAAATTGCTTCAGAGAGAATCGTGCCCTTAATAGACGTGAATGAATTCACACAGGAGAGAAACCATACAAATGTTCAGAATGTGGCAAAAGCTTTGCAGATAAAGCTGGCCTTGTGTACCATCAAAACACCCATACAGGAGAGAGACCATACAAGTGCTCAGAGTGTGGAAAGAGCTTCAGACGCAACAGTAATCTTTTTGAGCATAAAAAGACCCACACAGGAGAAAGACCATACAAATGTTCAGAGTATGGAAAGAGCCTGAGAAATTGGAGTGGCCTTACTAAACATCAAAGAAACCACACAGGAGAGAAGCCATATAAATGTTCAGAGTGTGGGAAAGCCTTCACACAGAAAGGTGGTCTTACTAGCCATCAAAGAATCCACACAGGAGTGAGACCTTATGAATGCTCAGAGTGTGGAAAGAGCTTCATGTATCGCAATGTTCTTGCTAACCACCAAAGAACCCACACAGGAGAGAGACCATATAAATGCTCAGAATGTGAAAAGACCTTTACAGATAGAAGTGGCCTTAGTAAACATCAAAGAATCCACATAGGAGAGAAATAGTATGAGTGCTCAGAGTATAGAATGAGCCCCGCACAGAAGAATAGAAGACTTAGTCCTTAGTTCTTTTTTAAAAAACAACAACACTCAGTTGAAAGCCACTTTAAATACTCCAGGTTGCAGGGGGGGGGACTTAACCCCTAGCTGCAATCTTGCTGTGCACCACAGAATCCACAGTTTCTTGAGATCAGGGATCTGCCTGGACTCTGGAATGGGGGAAGGAAGAAAGTGTAAGTAGAAAGGGTGAGTTAAAAGTGAATTTCCACAAAAAACAGATATGAACTGTAGTATTCCTTACATCCTTCTGATAAGGATGATGTTCATGGGCCCCCATGTATACCTTAGTTCCCCGATAAGACTTGAAAATATTAAGTAACAATAGAAGAATATCTTTGCAGGTTTCTGTATGCTGACATGGGAATCGCTGGTCCAGAACTTAATATTTAGTGAGGTAAGTGGGGCAAAAGAGAAGAATGAATGCAGAAAGGTAAACCTGAGCATCAGTGGAGTCCAAAACAGTCTGTATCTTTCCTCCAAAGCAGATGTCCTCAGTTTTGATTAGACTGGTGTGATTATTTGCTTTTTATATATGCAGAATTCCCTTATTGTTCGCAAGCTAGAGCAATCTCTAAAATCTACATAGGAAGGCACCCAAATACATTTTCAGAATGTGAAAAGTGTTTCAGCCAAAATAGTGACCCTACTACACATCAAAGAATCCACTGAGGAGAAACATTGTTAAGAGAAAAGCATTTTGGAAGACGCTTCAGCAGAGCAGTGGCTCTGATAAATCAAAGAACCTACTTGGAGAAAAACCATGAATAAATGCTTGGAGTGTAAAAAGAGCTTCATTTCTAGCCAAAGCCTAACATCATACCACGAAAAACACAGAGCAGAGAAACCATATAATTGCTGTGAGTGTGGAAAGAAGTTTTGTCCTAGTCATAGTCTTTCTTGACTCAGTTTAATTCACAAAGGCCTGGCTTATTTCAGGGTGGGCATCTGCCTGGACTTCAGATTGTGGGCAAGTGACAAATTCTACATGCTAACGATCCTGTAGAAATGTTTTTAAAATAAACTGGCGTGAAAGAAGGTATGTAGTCTATTATTCTGTATGTCTGTTCACTTTAGGTGATCTCCATTGTGCTACATATCTTCTGGTTCCTCAATAAAACGTAGAATCTTAGAATGGTAGAGTTTAAGAGACTCCAAAAGTCATTTAATCCAATCCTGCCAATGTGGGACATTCACAGCATCACTGAGAGGTAGCCAGCCAACCTCTGTTTAAAAACCTACCATCAAAGAAGAATTCACCACTTTCCGAGGTGGTCCATTCAATTACCAGACAGCCCTTAAGAGCTGGAAAGTTAGCATTCTTAATACTTAACATAGAATCTCCTTTTTTGTAACTCGAATCCATTGGTTTGGTGGGTGAGCCATGTGATATCCAATGTGATACCCATTGTCATGTACCTCAAGGGTTATCATACACAGTCTTCTCTTCCCCAGGATAAATATACCTGTCTTCCCCAATATTTACTTCATAGGGATTAGTTTTCCAGACCCTTTACCAGTTTGGTCTCTCTCCTGTTTACACACGTAGACCTTTCAACATCCTTCTTTAACTGTGGTACATTGGACACTACTTAAGGTGAAGTGGGACTAAAGCAGAATAGAGTGATGCTTTTTCTTCCCTTGATCTGGACACAATAGTTTTGTGATGTAGCCTGGAACTGTATTAACCTTTTTGCTGTTTACTGTTGACTCAAGTTTAGCGTGTAATCTATTCAGATGATAGATCTTTTTCACATCTATTGCTGTGAAGGCAGGTGTTCTCCATCCTATGTTGATTCATCTAATTTTTCTTCCCTAAATGTACACTTTCATGTGTGTGTGTGGGTGCCTTCAAGCCTCTCATGGAGTTTTCTAGGCAAAATTTGTTCAGAGGGAGGTTGGCTTTGCCTTCCTCTGAGGCTGAAAGAGTGTGACTTGCCCAAGGTTATCCAATGGGTTTCCATGGCT
The DNA here is from genome assembly GCA_030847615.1 of Gambelia wislizenii. Classification (NCBI taxonomy): domain Eukaryota; kingdom Metazoa; phylum Chordata; class Lepidosauria; order Squamata; family Crotaphytidae; genus Gambelia; species Gambelia wislizenii. The sequence goes on from JAUMIR010000002.1 coordinate 28,124,565, forward strand.
GAGCAGGATTTGAACTCTGGTCTCCAGCATTGTAGCCCAGTGCTCAAATCACTACACCATGCTGCCTCTCAACCTTTCATTTACCAGTGTTGAAACGGATTTGGTTTGTTATGGCCCAATTCTCCAATCTGTTAAGCTCATCTTGAATACTAATTATGACTTCTCTAAGATTATAGGCCTATTATGTCTGCAGATTCCTTTGGTACTCTTGAATACAGTTCATCTGACCCTGGAGACTTGAGTTCATGTAAAGTTGCCAGGTATTCCTGTACTCTATCTTTATTCTCACAGCATCATTTGTTCTGTGTTCATCACGTAAAGTCTATTAACATTTCTCCATCTCCACACACTGTGTTAGAGAGTCTGAATATGGAGTCATTTCTGCCATGTTGAGTTTTGTTTTAAGTTTGCCTAGCTGCTCTGTAGCCACATTAGAGGGATGTTAAGGAATGGGAGGGGATGCAGGTGTGGAGGCTGATGATATGAGAACCAAGATCACTGGAATGGCCTAGTACTGTGTGGGAAAGGATGATGGGAGGGGTGGGGAAATGGGAAACTGTGGACAGTTTTAAAAGTGAAACTTGGAATAGATTGTCAGAGTTTGCCATAACCTGCTGCTGTGCTGATCCCATGCTTCAATAAAGCTTTCTTGGCGTTATCCAGAGGCCTCTTCATTGAGTAGGGAAATATGAGGGCTTACAGATCGCAGTTACTGAGTGAAACTTGGAATAGATTGGGCTTTGTTGTAGCTGCATGTGCCTGCCTACAACAGGCAATATAAACAGCAGGTTTGTCTATCCAAGTCAATAAAATGTGGATTGATGCGCACTAATGCCAATTCACAGCAGCTTTTATTTGTCTCCATGTGTGTTTTTTTCAAGATCGCAGGCTTGTGAAGCCATACACGTTCGTTGTTCAAATGAGCATGCTTGCAAATCAAGATGGCAGGTGTGAGTGTATTACTCGCGTTTTTATTCTTGCCAGTTGGTGCTGCTGAACAGTATTTTTTTAAAAGCAAATCCAGGATGTGGAAGTACGATTTTCTGCTTAAATAAACAGAAAAAGGGGGGGAAGGCTGTTATGTTGCCTCAGCGCATGATTGCTACGGCAAAAATCCAACATGGCAGTTCCAGGCGCTTGCCTTGCCAGCAACTCTGCCCCCTGCGCATATCTGACCAATCCGCTTTCCACTTCCGCTCTTATCAGGAATGTGCAGCAAATCGAATTGGTTGTCCCAACGAGCAGGAATACACATTTCCTTAGGAGTTTAACTGGAAAAGCTGCAAAGTCTTTTCCCACCGATAATTTAGAGTCCCCCACTCCTGAATACGGTGAAATGCAGGATCCCACTGGGGCAAGAGGTATTCTCCTTGAATTCTCTGAGAAGCATTTTTGCTGTATAGACAAGCCCAGCAATTGCCTCCATTATCCCTTACTGAGCATTTGTGAACAATACAGAGGGAAAGGGGGAGGGGAACTTTCTTCCCAGTTTCCCCCACCATGTTTAAAAAAAATAGATCTCTTAAGATTGGCCACAAAATTGGAAATCATAAGAAAAGTGGAGGCTGGTGAAAGAAAAAGACATCGCTAGATGCATTTTGGAAGTAGCCTTCAGGTGGTCTTTAGAAGGGTTGAAATGTTTTTGTTTACTTCTGCAAGGATTATCTGACCTGGTTGTGTAGTTTCACCTGTCTGTGTTGTTGGTTTGAATATAAATTTCGCTGAAACACGCTAAAGTGCTTTTTTGTTGTATAGATTACCATCCCTGTTCTTTTCATGTTATTTATGCCTCTGGTACCAAAGTTTCTGTTAAAGAAATAAAGCCCAGAAACATCTCCCTGATGTTACCGGACTTCACCTTCCATGTCTTCACCAGCATACCCAGTCACAAGGAGTGCTGGGAGTTGTAGTTCAGCAACATTTGGAGGGCCTCCCACCCCTGCATTAATACACCTGTAAATGACACCAAAACTCAACCTCCTGAACCCTCTAATGCCAGGTCTCTATAAAATTGAAATATTTTATGAGACCACTGTGTGCTCAGGTGAGTGGCCAGCAGTGGGGTCCTTGTGGGGTGTAGATGCAGATTGAGTGGCAGGAGTGGATTGTGAGGTGGCGAGGGGATTTGCAACTTGTGATGTTGTAGTTGTATTTTTTAGTTATTGTAAGCTGCCTTGAATCCCATCTTGGGAGAAAGGCAGGATATAAATCCAATAAATGAATGGATGAATCCATGTGGGTTCCCTGGGCTTACAGTGAGTCAGGAGTCTCTTGGATTGTATGACCAGCCTGTTGCTGAGATTAAGAAATTGTCCCATGTAGTTTTAAATGCTTGTGTCCTCAGAGAGCCCAGGAAATTTACAAATCTTCAATCCTAAATTTCCTGGGTTGTTCTCTGAGGACATAGCACTGCATGGGTCATAATTCTGAACAAGTGTTCCTTTGATATAATGTTGCTTCTTATACAGGTTAAGAGGATATCACTGAATCTACAGCACTTTTCTGCTTCTTCTTTGCCTCCCTTTCTATCCTCTTCTTCTCTCATGTCCCTGGTGTTCTGTCTTCACCTGTAAGCTGCTTGGGGCAGGGACTGTTCCCTTGGATTGTGTTGTACTTCACGCAGGGTGGTAAAGACAATAAAGCAAAGAATAAGGGGGTATCCTTGCACACATCCTCACAACTTTTTCACATTTGGGACTTTCAGACTTCTGGCTCCAAATATCCCTCTACTTTCAACTGCTCTCTGGAAAAAAAGCAGGCAGATGCCTTTCCTTTTGTTGATGCCCTGGCTGTGAAGTGAGCTGAAGTGCGTATTCATGACTCATTCCTGCCTCAGACCAAGTGGACAGAATCTCTTCAGACTTTATTCAAGGGCAGTTCTTTTCCTTGATGCTAAAGGGAAACAAACCAGGGCCTCTAAAGCTTAAAACATTAGACTAGGCTGGACTGTTCTTGAAATTAGTGTTACACATCTTGGAGCCTGTTTGTGACAAACTGCTTCATTCTGTATATATATTTTTTTATTTCTCTAGATTCAAAATTTCCCATACCAGTTGGTCATGAAGTTTCAAGAACATGCAACTAAAACAACTGTATTTGGTATCTCTATTTACCCCTGCCACCCTTCACCTCTCCTTTCATCTGTTAGATTGTAGACCCCTTGGGGCAGGGATTTCTTCTCTTGTACTTGGTAAAGAACAAATCACAGAGTCATGGGAATAATGATGGGATCATGGTAGTACTGGAGGTGACGATCATATAAAAACCACTAAGCAGCTTTTTTTGGGGAGGAGGGGGAAGAAAATGTTTTTGAATCTGTAATGCGTTATACAAACCAGTACCATAAAGAACCATGGAGGAGACCCTCCGACCAGGACTGGAGATGGAGCTTTTCTGATCCCTGCAAGGCAAGAGAGAGGATAAGTGGGGTGGGCTCATCCACTGCCTTTCGCCAGCTTCAACCTGGGCGCATCCCCCGACTGCTGCCTGGTAACTTCATGCCTGACTTCCATCTGCCACCTTCCACTGGCTTCCACCCATGAACATCCACTAGTTTATCACAGTCACACAAACACTTGCCTCACTCACACTCTCAGCTTCACTCGCACACACAAGCACACCCCAGGCAACATCAGCAAAGGAAGGTCAAGCCAGATTCCAGACACTCTCCTTCCACACACAGACATGCTCCAGCTTCAACCCACAGATATCCACCCAGCTTCCATCAGCTGTACCTGATGATTTATTGGATGTCACCCAGATGACTCCACAGGAATTTGAAGAAAGACAACGGTGGCTGAGATTGCAAGAATTGCAAATGCAGCACAAAGAAAAGGAACTTCAATTCAGACTTCAACTTCAGGAGGCAGAAGCGAAAGAAAAAGACACTGAACGCCAGCTGCGATTGCAAATGCAGGAGATGGCACTGAAGCAAAGAGAACTGGAATTGAAACTACAAGAACAGGAATTTCAATTGAAAATGGCGCAACAGGTGCAAAACCCAATAACCAATGTGCCACAGCCGGCTGCCATTTTAACAGCTCCAACCCACCATTACCCCACGTTTCGGGAGGAAGAGGATTTCGATGAATTCATCACGACTTTTCAGAGAGTCTGTGTTGACTATGGGGTACGCAAGGAGCACTACATGCGTGAACTGCGCCCCTTGCTCCCACCAATTCTCAGGTCTGTGGAGGCGGGTTTGGCACCAGAAGAGATGCATGATTTTGATCTTTTCCTGGAGCTGGCTAGGAGCCGTCTGGGCTTAACGGCAGAGGCAGCTCGACAACACGAGGACCACAAGGTGGACGCCTGCAGTCAACTGTCGTGAGCTGGGACATCGTATCACTCGCAAGTGTGAACTCTGGGCTAAAGCTGCCAAAGCTGACACTGTTGAAAGCATTCTCTCTTTGATAGCCATGGAACAGTTTCTATGGCATACACCGCCAGCTATGCGCAATTATATTTTGGATAAAGACCCTAAGACTATGCTTGAGGTGACTACGCTGGCTCAATGGTTTATGGAAACCTGAGGGAACCAGAACTTGCAGCCACAGGAAGCGGAACCACACAAGCAAAAGCCAGGGAATCAATCTGTCCACAAGTCGGGGAATCAATCCCCCACCAAAGATCGCTGGAATCCGCAATTCCAGAAAACGGGATCACAAGGTGTGCCTAACCAACAGCAGCAACAACCATCCCAACCGGCTCCCAAGGAGGCTGCGCAACCTCCTCAAGGACAGGGGAAGGTAAAGACTGGCCTGACATGTTTCTCATGTGGAGAAATTGGCCATATCAAAGCGAACTGTAAACAGGAGCCCAAGGCAATTAACATGATAAGGGCATCCACGTCTGCACATATGACAGATGAGAAGGAGGTGCCACCTGACCCTACAACTATTCTGCCTCGTCAACGCCATACATTGATGGTGGATGGGAAGGAAGTAGTGGCGTATAGGGACATGGGCTCAACTGTCTGCGATTCATCGTACCTATGTTGATCCTAAGTTCTTGAAGGACAACAGGTTGGTCTCTGTACGACCTTTCCACTGCCCACCCATCAAGCTTCCTACGGCTCGTGTGCCAGTGGAATACAACGGATGGAAGGGACAATGGACATTTGCAGTCTACAATGACTTCAATTGCCCTGCTATATTGGGTGAAGATTTGGCCTGTCATGTGGAGCAATTCCATGAGACTCAAAGAGCAGCAACCAATTCAGATGCGCAGTGAAGGTCTACATCTGACAGCTGTGGATTCTGGCGAGGAAGACTTCCCATCAGATGGCGCCATAGCGGAAGATGTAGCCCTACAGGATGCTGTGGTCAACGACACACCCACAGGAGTTGATGAGGGAGAACCTGTCCCTGTCAAAAATGACTCATCGGCAAGTCTGGAAGGTCAACAGTCTGAATCATGCCTGCCTGCGATCCCAATGGAAGATATCGGTCCGGTGGGGTTCCAACAACTGCAAAAGGAGCAGCAAGATGATCAGACTCAACAAGCTGCAGGGCAGAAGGCAAAGGATGACAAATGGAGGCCTTCAGGTCCCCAGCAGGCCAGAGTTGTGATTGCCGATGACCCGCTTTCCAAAAAGACTTGGCCGGATGGCCAACAGGAAGACCGGCAGCCACTGGAACAGCTGTTGGTCCACTCCCAGTTCAGAGTCAGACCCTTGAGTCAGATACAGTGCCAGTGGGAGGGAGATTTGTTTTCTGAGTTGCAGGAGACACCCAGGGCGACTTGGGTGACTGCAAATGAGAACCTCCAGCTGGCTCCACAGCAACAGACTCCTTGGCACAAACAGGGTGCAGGAGGATGTTCCCTCATGCTGAGAGATCCAGTGTTAGTCCTCCAGTTGATCTGGCCCACCAAGACGGAGATGTCATGGGAAGGTATGGCCACAGTCTTAGAGCAGCTTGGGACTGTGGAATGCCTTGTCCAATTTCCGGAAGTCGGGCCCAAGCCGACAATGAACTATGTGGTCTCCCTGCAGACATTCTACAAGAGACCCAAGCATCTTATGACTGCCAATCCCAGAAGAGGAAGGGAAATGGCTAGATAATGCCTGTGATACTCGTGTGGAAGGTGGTGGCCTGGAGGATGTTACACCCCCTTCCAACCTCGACCAGAACTATCAGCAGCAGTTCATTCAGTTGGCAGCCAAGTCTGCATCATTGTTCTCACCTGTTCCAGGTCTCCCCGCTCATCCTCAGCATGTGGTGGCTGCTGACGACTGCTGATGACTGCAAGCTGTCTTCAGAGCAGCCCAGACCTGTGTCACCTGCCGGGATGACGGCCTTGGAGGAGGAGGTGGTTCCTGCACATGGCCCCATGCTGCATGCAGGAGACCCTTTCAAGAATTTGGGACTTGTCTATTCTGCTTGCTTTGGACCATAGGCTATTGGCAGGGGGCCTTAGCCATAGGGCCTGGCCATAGCACAGCATCCATAACTCATGTGGGCCTGTTTGAATTCAGTGTTCTTCCTTTTAGTCTTCACAAGGCGCCCACACCGTTCCAGGGACTTGTAATCCTGCTGAGAGGTGGTGGGGCCTTTGCGATGGCCTCCCTAGATGGCATTGTTATCTTCCCTGATGACTGGGGTGATCATCTGAAGACAGTCTTTCAACAGCTCCAAGACGCCGGTGCGATGACACGGTTGCAGACTCTCTCTCTCACAGGGACTTGGTGGGAGGGTAGGAAGACTGGTGTTGCATGCTGTTCTATGACCATAGTTTGTTTCAATGCATTGTTTAAGTTTGCATATGTTCTCACTTTTTCTGCTCTAGCTCACAGGTTGAAATCCCAGACTGTTTGGTCCTGCTTTCAGCATCCTAGTCCGTCTGAGATTTGGGGAGCGTGTCATGATGGAGTTCCATCATGTTGCCACAAGGTGCAACTCCCATCATTCTTCTAGAGAACTATAATTCTCTTTGTTTGTAAACAGATTGTCTTGCCAGCATAGTATCAGGTAAGAAAAGGGTTAATGGGAAGGGGCCAAAGCACCACCTTCATAGAGCTAATGAGAGGACATCATTAACATAACACCATGTGACTGGACTGACCAATTACAGCTTTAAACCTGAGAAATCTGGAGAGGATTTAATTGCTTTTGTTTGAGACCAGTGTGAGTGAGATGAGTGGGACTTGGAGAGAGATTTTGGGAGATGTGAGAAAACAAAGACTGCTATGCTGGTAGAGCACAGCCATTCCATCTCTGGCTTTTGCTCCCAGCTGCCTGGACAAGATCTCAAGGCAACAAACTGCAAGTATTTAGTAGAGATTAGGGCCTGTTTAGTTGCGTTAGGGAATTCTTTTTAATTTCTTTACTTTGGTTGAATGTAGCTAAATTAGTAATTGAATATAACCTGAGTAATGTAATGCTTTGATCTTGGTACTCTGTATTGCTATCACTTTAAGCCTGCCTGCCTGAGGTAGGGGAGAATCCTGCCTCATGTGAGATTGCATGACTACTTCTCTTGAATAAAGTAAATTGATTTATCTTCCTATACTGATGCTTACCACGTGCCTTACTCTTGACTATGCTACTGTGAACCTCCTCTGGGGTTAGGAGGAGGGAGTTAGTTGATTCTATAGTGGCAAGGAGTGCCACTGATTAATATAGACTATGCACAACTTCCCACTGCATTGTGCGTGAAAAAGGGGGGGTCCCAAGGGGGGAAATAAGCCCCCCCAGTTGAACCCAGTGGGTGGTGGCAGATCGGATGGTTTTTGGGGTTTGTAGGAGGATCCTGGGGTGAGGACACTCAGGACTAACCCTACAGAGAGAGGGCTAACCTGGAGCTCCTGGGAAGGGAACTCAGGTTTGAGCCCCTGAGAAAGGGAACGTGGCATATGTTCACACGCCAGTGCTTTATTCCTAAGACCTCCAACATTTGAATAAAGCTTCTTGAATCATGCCACCATCCCTCAAAACTCCTGCACTTAATTTGATCTAATATATAGGTTAGAAGCCAGTGTGATGGTGGCAGAGGTGGACAAACTCCAGGGCTTCAGGGGCCATTTTTCCTCCTCTGGGATCTATCCCGTGTTGTACCATCTCTCCAAAACAAAACTAGAAATGGATGGTAAACCTGCCTGTGGTTCTGTAACACTGCTTGGAGGAAAGAAAAAGTGCATGTGTGGAGGAGGTGGCCTGTATGGCTGCTCCTTGTTCCAGAAACCTCATCCCTTGCCCCTATTTTCATTGGTGGTGGTGATGATTCAGAAGGGTCCCAGGGCCTGCCAAAAATGAGTGGATTATGATTTTTTTTAAAAAAAAATTGGAATAAGACCATTCTACTGAAAAATACACCCGACCGTAAAAGGCCGTAACAATAATGCAAAAATAATAATTGTTTTCCTCTTTTCTTCAAAACACACTATAATCCTTTTTCTTTTCCAATGAACGTTATATTTACACATTATGATTATACCTATTTGGAAAAGAAAAATTAAAAGAGTAACAAAAATGATGGTACAAAATAATGCAAAAATAATAATAAAATATTTATTTGATGATACCCTTTTAATTTATTCTTGGGTTGTCTCATTAAACCACGGCCAAAACTTTTTCCAACAATGGTTTGGCAATTTCTCTTTTTCACTCAGAGCTAAATTTTCAATTACGTTCTTGACATAGTAAGCAGTGCCTTTTACATCCTGCAGATTTTGACTCTTTACCTCCCTTTGTCTTTGGAAAAAATAACCAAAGAGGTTTACCAGGAACACTGTGGACCAGGGCACTGTCCAAAAACTCACAGCCAGGGAACCAGACTCCTTCTTCCTCTTTTGGCCCACTGACTTTCTTAGTCCCCTGAAACCCTCTGGAGGTTCGGTCCCCGAAAGCACTGTCTCCCAAGCCTGTTGTGCCAAATCTGACCAATCTAGGACCCCGGCCACCTCCTCCCATGTTTCCTGGGCACTCGAGCACTCCTGGCCAAAATGTCTGATCATCTCCTTTTGTGCCACGCCACTCAAAAGCTCAGCCTTTTTAGATTATAGATGAGGACAAGTCTACTCATCCTCTGTGGTCCGCAGTTTCCTTCCCCTCAGATTAAGAACCTGATGGTAGAGCCTCTACCTCAATTCCCACAACTTTTTGGGGACACTTTTGTCCATGAAATACTCAATTGGGCTAGTCTGGTGACTTAGGTATTCTGATCAATCTGGTTTGGCCTGACATTTTTGCAAACATGGGTTAACATAACTCTCCTCCACTATTTTCCTGTACAAAACTCTCTTGATGCTCTGACCTGGTCTGTCTTCCCCCTTCAATTCCTCAGCATGAATTCTATACTTCTTTATGTAAAAAACAAAGTCTCTCAAATAATCTGGTGCTTTCAATTTTTCAGGCAAAGAAAACCTAAAATTTAATGAGCCTTCCTCCCACCAAGTCTTTCCCCATCTAGTCCCCATCCGGCACTCCCAAAACAAAACTAGCCAAGCCTGAGGTTGAATCTGACCGTTTTGCAACAGAGAAACTTTCCCAAAATTTTGGGTAGAAAAGATGGCAATGAACTTAGATCCCAGGGCTGGGAAGTCTAGCCCCCCTTGTTCTACCTGCCCATAAGCCACTGCTCTTGCCAGGGGGAATGTGGCCATTCCCCAAAGGAACTTGAAGAGAACTCGATCAGCTTCTTTAATCACTGAATCCGGAGGTGGGAAAACAGCTGCCAAGTTGGCTGCCAGCAGAAGCAGGTAGATATTTACAAAAGCAGCTCTCTGGTAAATGGTCAGCTTCCATCTCTGCCAGAGGGACACCCTCTCCTTCACTTTTTCCAACCAGCAATACCAATTTTCTTTCCACCCCTTGGGAGCCACTGCAAAATTCAGCCCCAGGATCTTCACCCTATCCGTCTTGAGGCCATCCAAGCCCAGGGCTGGTTTAAGGACCCCCCCCCACGCAATGTTTTGTTTGGGTTTATCTCAGGTCAATGGAACTTAACCTATTTACAGTACAGGAGTTTCAGATTATTACATAATTTGTCCTCAATAATTTAGTTTAAAAAACTGTATTATGAGACTCCAAAAATATAGTTTGTGATAACTATGTTGAAAATGTGAAGTACAATGGCAAGGACAATCCTAACTTTTGCATTCCATGGTGTATCTTGACACTGCAGGATTTTGTCTAGTCCCACCATAGCTGCCCATCCAAGTCTGATTTCTTGACTGAAGACTTCATTCTGATTAATAACTGAGCCAAGGTATGGAAAATCTTAACGATTTCATTGAAAAAGATAATCCCCAACATTAAAAGTGTGAACAGGTAATATTCGGAATGAGAAGGATATTGAAAATGTTTTCATCAAATAGTTAAATTAGACTAAGAGTAACTGAAAGACTTAAATAAAAACAGAAACAATTTAAATATGTAAGTTGGTGAATCTCAAACAAATCAGAAAGGAAAGAAGACATGTAAAGGGAGGAATAAGGACTATGTTAATTTGTTTTAAAGCATATTGTAACAATGGATAACTTTTGAAGGTCTCCTTTATATATTAACTATTTGATTTTATGAAATGAAAGGTACAAGGGTTAAGAGGTACAATCAAATATGTTCTTAAGTATTGTGAGTGTAACATAATAAAAAGAAAACAAAAAAAAATACAGCCTTGCCAATTAGAAACCTCTCTGTTTCTCCATAGTCTGTCCTAACAGTAGCCTCTTATCCTGAGTACAGGTTACGCATTGGGATAATCAAATGTTGAGGCACACCCATTTCTTTAAGAGCAATCCATAGTTTTTCATTAGCTATACAATCAAAGGCTTTGCAACAATCTGTAAAGCACAGGGTGAATTTCTTTTGACATTCTTTTGTGCCCTCATTATCAAACATAGGTTTGCAATATGATCCCTAGTGCCTCTTCCTTTCCTAAACCCAACTTGGACATCTGGTATTTTTTGCTTCATATATGGTAAAAGTCTTTTGTTATTGAATGTTGAGCATTCCTTTGCTTGCATGGGAAATTAATGCAATGGTTCTGTGGTTACTGCAATGCCTGGTGTCCACTTTCTTGGGGATTTGAGTGTAGATTGTTTCCAATCTGGGAGCCTTTGTTTTGTTTTCCATATTTGTTGACAGGTTTTAATTAGAACTAGAGTTGATTCTGTCTCTGTAGATTAACACAGCTCTATTGGTATGCCATCTGTTCCTGGTGATATATTTCTCTCAAGTACACTGAGTGCAGTTTTCTAAAACTGGAGGTTCATCTTTGTATAGTTCTTCCTCAAATGAATCTGTCACCCTTTCATCTCTTTTATATAGTTCTTCTGTGTATTGTTTCCATCGCCTTTTTATTTCTACTTGATCATGTAATGTGTACCCCTTCTAGTCATCATATAGTTTAAGTTTCTCATGTTCTTTTTGTTGTCAGCTTCTATTTCTCTGCATTGATTGTTAACAGTAGTTTTCCTTGTCCCTGTGCACAAGTCATTGAGCAGTTGTATTCAGGGTTCTGATTCTGTATTTGTCACATTTTACTTTTGCTTCTCATTTGTCTTTAACTGCTTGAAGGGTTTCCTGTTACACCTTTGGAGTGCCCATCTCTTTCTTTTTGGCTACAGATAGTGTCCTTTTGTATCCCTCTCTCCAGTCAATTAAGCTTAATAGTGCAAATCTGTTTTTTCACATTATTTTCAAACACTGTGGGGATGTTCTTCAGGTTGTATTTCGGCATGTTGTCTGATTTATGCTTTACTCTACTTTTTGATCTTAAGTGTTCATGGTCTGTGCCACAATCTGCTCCTGGTCTTGTTTTTGTAGAGAGAATAGAGCTTCTCTATCTTCTGCTTCCAATTGTATAGTTATGTCATTGTTCATTGTCTTTGACTAAAAGCCATTACAAATTCAATAAAATCCAATTAAAAGAGAACAAAATACAACAAAAGAATGAAACATACATATACATGAACAGTTATACAAAAAGATTAAATTAGTGAGTCCTCTGCACAATCTATAGCAATATCTTTCAAATAGCTAGCACAAATACTTTTAGCAGCTTTAGCAAATAAGGCTGTTTCATGTATAACGTAAGAATCACAATCTGATAGTAGCCAGAATAGTTTCACGTAGGAGCTCTCACTGTGTAAGTAAGCCAAAATCTGTTCCAAGAATCTTTTCCTAGGGTTTTTGATCTAACTGACAATGAAACATATAACGTAAAATAGCATCTTCCTCACCCACACCACAAATGCAGAACCTTACATTTCTCGGAACATTTCTGTATTTACCATCTATAATTGATGTAGGCATAGTTTGGAAATGCAGTTCTGTAAATGCAGTTCTCAGAGGAGGAAAGCTAAGTGTTTGTACTGAGCTTCTCTGTGATTTTGCTTCAACAGGTGGTAACTATGGGAAAATTTTTGAAGACTTGATTGAAGCTAAGTCTTGATCATCATCCAACTTATAAATCCGATCCCTCAAACTACTTTTAACTCCAGGAAAAAGAAAAAAAAATCTGTTGAGAGAGTTTTAGTGGTTAATAAGTCTTGGACTAAATTAGCCCAGCCACCTATCTTCCATTGTTCAGCTAAACAAAGCTTAGGAAAGCAGGCCTCTGATATGTCCAGAACCCTCTTATAATATGAGAAGGCTGCCATCTCAGCCCTGGCTTCTACAAATACCATGCCGGTTTCTGTCCTGAGGAATGCAGTAGGAGTCCCTGGAGGTACTGCCAACACATACCTCAAAAGCTTGTTCTGACAGACCTCCAGGTCATTCAAATTATTATGATTCATCCCCCAGATCTCAATACCATACTGCATGTGAGCAACTACTTTTCCTAAAAACACTTTCAATGTTGGACTTCCAAGTCTACTGCCTCTAGAACAGAAGCATTTCAATATAGCACAGGCTGACTTCTGTGCTGTTATTTTAATATTTTGTAGCTGAGTCTTCCAGCAATTTTTCTCATCAAAATACACCCCTAAGTACTTAAAAGGAGGGAATCTGTTCTATCCTATTTCCCCCCAAATTCCAATTAAATTTAGGTGAACGTTTGCCAAAAACAATCACCTTAGATTTAACATAGTTTATTCTAAGTTGTTCTGTTTCACAGAATTCAGAGTTTATTTAGACTTCTCTTCAGCCCAATTTCGTTCATAGATAATAATACAATATCACCAGCATATATTAGATTTACTGTTTTACAACTTCCTGTTGAGGGAGGAAAGTGATCAGGACAATTTAACTTAGTTCCAAGATTGTTAATATAAAGATTGAAGAGGAGGGGTGCTAACAAGTAGCCTTGTCCGACTCCTTTTGTTGTATGAATTTCCTCCATCAACCTCCCATCTGAGCTAATCTTTACCCCCATGGTTGTACTAGTGTATAACTCCTCAATTAGGAGTAACAGCCTCTTATCAACATTAGTCCTTGCCAGCTTATCTCACAAACGATTTCTGTTAATTATATCAAAAGCTGAGGAGGAATCAATGAATGCAGCAAAAAGCCATTTGAAAGGATCATTAGTGTATTTTTGAATCAAATGATGTAATGCAAATATCTGGTCCACTGTACTATGGCCTTTCCCAAATCCAGCTTGTTCCTGATAAAGAATATTATTTTCCTCCACCCAACTTATGAGATTCTAGAGGAGGAAGTGGCTATACCCGTTAGAACTGATATCCAATAAACTAATGGGGCAATAATGCTCAGGGTTTGATTTATCTTTCTTAAAAATTGGGAAGATTATGCTCTGTTTCCATCCCACAGAAAGATGCCTATAGAATTTATATGGGAAAGTAATTTTGCTTGCAGAGGGGCCCGACATTCAAGATTGTTCTTGTAGACCTCTGCTGGAATCATATCCTCACCAGGTGCTTTATCTGCTGCTAGAACAGATATGAGTTTGCTCACTTCTTGTTGAGAGACCGGGGGCCACTCTGGTAATGCCATTAACAAAGCCTGGTTAGTACTTGAACTATCACTGCTACTATCCACATCACTTGCAAAAACATTGGTAAAGTAAGTATACCAAGTTTTGGTTGAAATGCAAGCATCTAACATGGGATTAGAACCCATGTCTGATACTGAAATCAAATTCCAAAATTGTCTTTCTTTCCTTTCCAAGGCTGCCAACCCCAACTCCTTCCACTGAACTATCATAAAAGTCCTTTGTCTTTCTTTCTTAATAGATCCTTATAAATGAATCAACAGGAAGCCAATTTTCCACATCATCTTTCAACTGCAATTGCCTTACCCTCCTGGTTGGATGAACCAGATTCTTTTTGGCTTGCCTATATTCATTATCGTACCACCCCACTTTACCAGAGCTCATTCTAGATTGATGGGCTGTTCTAGTTAAAAGCGGTTTTAGGGCTGCAAAAATAGTCATAACACCTTTTTACAGGATCTAGGTTTCCTTTGACTATGTTCTGATGCATATCCAAAAGGAAAGAACTATTCAGATGGGCCTGGACTGAAAGTTCAACAGGAGGAGACCATTTTAAGCGTCTTAGGCTGCCCTTGCTGGGAACCAAAGGCGGAAGCCTCCCGTTCCCCCTCCCCTCTATTTGGGGACAGGGCTGTGGGCAGCACATAGCTTGTCCTGGCTGCCTTCTTGTCCCTCAAGCAATGAAATGTCTCTCCCTGGCCCCATAGGCACTGTAAAAAAAATGGGAAAGCACTACAGTTCCATTCTGGAGAAGTCAGATTGACCACATAGGGAAATGTGGGAGGAATACACCAAAGAGTTTTTCTCAGGATAGAGCAAGGGGGAGGAAACTGCATTTTATGAAGGTTTGGGTCTGTGTAGTAGGAAGAAGAGAGTGGTAAGTTTGAACAAGAGTAAGGAAAGAAAGGATCCATTTCCAACATGTGATTCTAAAACATGAGAATGTAAATACAGTTGTCTCTTCATATTCACTGGAGTTTGGTTCCAGGACCCCCCGTGGATACCAAAATCCATGAATACTCAAGTCCCATTATATGGAATGGCATAGCAAAATGGTGCCCCTTATATAAGATGGCAAAATCAAGGTTTACTTTTTTGACTATGAATTTTTAAAGAATATATTCAAGCCACAAATATTTAAATCCGTGGATACCAAATTCGTGGATATGGAGGGACAACTGTAATAGCTCCCTCAGCAAACACCTTGCTTTCCTTGTTGAGATCTTTATCCCCAGTAATATTTCCTGTCTTTTGCCTAGCAGGAGAATCCCGCCCGAAGAGAAGTTTTACTCTTTGGAAACTTGAAAAGTCCAAGATGGAGAAGGAGGGATCTGCTGGGCCTGGATTAGGAAAAGGCCTTCTTGTCGTTCAGGCTGACAGCAGTGGAACATTCTGGGAAGGAACCACACAGCACAGCCTGGGGAAAGATGTGCTCAGTTCAGATCTACAACCTCTACATTTCTGGTAATTCTGCCATGAGGAGGCTGAAGGGCCGAGAAGAGTTTGCAGCCAACTCCACAGTCTCTGGTGCCAGTGGCTAAAGCCAGAAAGACACACAAAGAACCAGATGCTGGATCTGGTGGTCCTGGAGCAATTCTTGGCTGTCCTTCCCCCGGAGATGGAGAGCTGGCTGAGTGTGGAGTGGAAGGGACTTCCCAAGCAGTGGCTCTAGTGTAGGGTTTCCTTCTGAGTCAAGCAGAGGGGAAGAGGCAGAAAGAGCAGCAAGTGAGAGTGTTTCATTCTGATACTTTTGAAGGGCTGGTAATATTTATTTTCAAGTCTATCTGAGTAATCACTTCTTTCAAGAAATCATCCAATAGGTGGCTGATGCTCTCAGACATGATCTTCTTCCATCCTTTTTCTGATCCTCACTTATTGGTCATCCTGGCTAGAGTTCCCCCTTCTGGACTTGGTTGAGAAAGGAACAGCTGAAGCAGAGAAGGAACCTTCTGAAACCAACTCAATCCTGCCAGATAGGGACAGAGTCTCCAGCTCAGTGGGTAAGACTAAAGGGGGCTCTTTTCTTCCTGGCTCCCCCCTCTTGCATATGCTGAAGACATGTGAGCTGAGTGAGTTGCTGCACTTGAAAATTTTTATGTTCTCAACACTTTGAAACTATATGTGGATAAGGGAGGAAGGATCAAATGGAAGGGCTGCTTCTGTGGGTTGTTCTTCTGTCCATCAGGCAGCCCCAGAGTCCCATCTGCAGCTCCTGCCCCCTTCCTGTGTGGGGAAGAGTCTGGGACCTGGCTGTATCACTAACAGTGATAGCCTGAAAAACCACCTCAAGCCCCATTAAAGTACAGACCCATACCAAGGAGATACAGTTGTCCCTCTGTATCCACAGATTTAAGTATTCACGGCTTGAAAATATTCTTTAAATAATAAGCAAATCTTGATTTTGCCATCTTATATAAGGGACACCATTTGGCTATGATATTGCATATAATGGGACTCTTGAGTATTCATGGATTTTGGTATCCATGGGGGGGGTGGGTCCTGAAACCAAGCCCCAGCGAATATGAAGGGACAACTGTATGATAAAACAACAGACCTCTTAAAAATACAAAACAAACACGAGGCTTCATTGTAATTATTTATTGAAATTCATATTTAATTGTCAGGAATTGGTTACTGAACCCTAGGTTTTAAAATGGCCAAACAACTGCAGGAATCATGCTGAGTCATGATGACTGACTCCATGAACTGCTGACTCCATGAACTGTAAACTCCATGCTACAGCTGCATGAGGATTGCAGCAGAGGAAGGGTTACTACAGTACAAAGCCATGTAAGGTAGAAATCTGATGCAATGTACCGTATATTCCGGCGTATAAGACTGGGCGCATAAGACGACCCCCCAATTTTTAAGTTAAAATATAGAGTTTGCCCCCCCCCAGCCAGCCACCTGGCTGGAAAGCCTGTCCCCCACCAGCCAGCCAGCCAGCTCAGTGGCTATAGATGATGGAATAGTCTGTGAAATTAAAGGACTGAGAACAGCTAAAAAAGCATGGGATACTTTGAAAAATCTCTGTGGTGTTCAATCTTTGGAAAGTAAGGTTGCATCAATACTGTAAGTTGGTTAATATGAACCTATCAAATCCCAAATTTTTGAATGAGCACATTCAGGAATGAGCACATTAATGATTTTAGAGCCACAGTGGTAGACAAGAGAATTTCACCATAGACAAAACTTGATGCAGAATGATAAGTCTGAATCCAGAAATTCTAATTTTAGGCTAAGTTGTCCTGAAAAGAAACATTATTTTGACTCTCCTGAGCTAAATGGAGAGCCATTTAACTCTTCAAAGGCAAAGCAGTCATTCTCACAGCAGGAGGAAGGATCTGCTGGGAAAACTGCCCAGGCCATTTTACACTTCAATCATTCTCACAGCAGGGGAATATGATTACTGGGGTATAAGACCCCCCCCACTTTTGAGATTTTCAAGTGTTAAAAAGAGTCTTGTATGCAGCAATATACGGTAACTATGTGCTTGGGTAAGCCAAGGCTTTGCTGCTATGTATATAAGAAAGCCAGATCAGTGTTCATTCTCTTCCTATGAGATGCCTGGCATAGCACTTTGTTTCTGTATATACTGTACATATTGAAACTACTGAAGAATAAAGCACCTCCTGTTTTCTGGACGCCAAACACTGTGTGTGTGAGTATTCTTGGGAAAGGGTTGCTACCAAGTCTGCTGAGAGAGTTTTTGGCTTCACCTGGGGATTGATTGTCCCATCATCCCCTAACATTAATTGCACATATTTACTGAAATTTATATTTATAGATATTTATTCACATAGGTATATAGGATTAAATCATTCTATCTCCCAAACAATTTCAGTAGCTTTGTGGTACTTGAAACCCTCCTGTTTTCATGTTTCCTAAGCAGCCAATCAGCAGAGTGGGAACGGAAACATACAGAAGGGTTTTAGATAGATAGATAGATAGACAGATAACAGCGTATGTTAGGCCGGGTATAGCTAGTAAAATTCCATTCTTTCTCAGCTGAAAGTGAGAATTGAAAATTTGTTACTCCTGACAAACTGCTGCAACCACTCAGAAGTCTGTGTTTCTCCAATCCTCTTCACTTTCCTCCCCAATGGTGATGCTGCTAAAAAGCATATATGGCTAGAAACGGAATTGGGAGGAAAAAGGATGCCAAGCAAGTGTAAAAAGACTATGCAAAAATGGAGCTTTTCAGTCAGAGGATTTGTTAACTGAGGTACACTTGTATTTTTAAAACTATTTTTATGAAGACTACACAAAACAAGAAAACACATAATACACCAAATCACAATAAAATATCACACCATGACATTTTCTGAATGTAAAAACTACATATAACCTCTCAGCTGTTCATTCAACTTGTTAATCTTTCTTTTTCATGCTAGCATCTTTGTTATTCCACTATAATGATCTCTCTAGTTCTCAAAACCTATTCTTAATAAATCCCCCACTTATATATCATATAATTTTTAACAATATTCCAGTCTTTCTTGAAGTTTAGTATTTTTTAATTTAATTTAATTTTAATTTTATTTTATATGTAAAGCTTTTCTCACACGGAAGGGCAACACATCCCTTCTGTAACCCGTGTTTATAGCCAAGGTGTTATCACAAATACTCTATGGCTCACAATTTTGTATCTATAAAAACTTCTAATCATTTGAAACTGTACAAACAAAGTGAAGTCGAAGGCTTTCGCGGCCGGCATCCATAGATTTTCCTTGGGTTTTTTTCCAGGCTGTGAGGCGGTGTTCTGGAATAGTTTCTTTCTGACGTTTCGCCTGCATCTGTGGCTGGCATCTTCAGAGAATGGTTGAGTAGGAGTGTATGTGGAGTTTATATGCTGTGAACCCCTGTCATATGTAAATTTGTGTAATGAATGGTTAGTTTCTGGGTATAGAAATGCAAGGCTCGTTAGTGTGTTTGGCTAATGGTTGGTTGATGGGCCATTATCTGCTGGAACTCCACCTGTTCCTGGGTGGAATTTTTCTGTAAGTGTTGAGTTTTTATTCTATTGCCTTTCAAAACTGGGAGCCAGATTTTGCTTACTTTTAATGTTTCTGCTTTTGTGTTGAAGTTGTCCAGGTGTTTTTGGATTTCAATAGCTACCCTATGCATTCTGACATGATAGTTGTTGGCCTGGTCCAGAATTTGTGTTTTTGAATAGCATTTTGTGTCCACGTTGGTTTATAGCATGTTCTGCTACATTATTCTGGCTGGCCCAGTCTGCAGTGTCTCTCATATTCCTTGATTCATGTTTGCACACTGCGTTTAGTGGTCCCTATGTAAACTTGTCCACAGCTGCATGGTATGCGGTAAACTCCTGCAGCTGTGAGAGGGTCCCTTTTGTCCTTCACTGAGCATAGCATTTCTTGGACTTTCTTGGTTGGTCTATAGATTGTTTGGAGGTTGTGTTTCCTCATCAGTTTCCCTATTCTGTCTGTGACTCCTTTGATGTACAGTAAAAATACCTTCCCTTTGGGTGGATGTTCTTCTTCTTTTTCAAGAAATCAAGAAAGTCCAATAAATGCTACGCTCAGAGAAGGACAGAAAGAAACTATTCCAGAACACGGCCTCACAGCCTAGAAAAAAACCCAAGGAAAATGTATAGTACAAACACAATTTCTCAGAAGCATATTTCCTACTCTTTGTTGTGTCTCTAAAGCAATGTTGTGCCTTGAGGCAGGCTTGATCCACCATTGAGCTTGTGCCTGGATCCTAAAGATCAGTTACTGGCTAAAACTTTTTTTTGTCCCATCGGGCTGGCTCCCTTAACATTAAGAGATGGATTTCAATCCACATGGAAACGAGAGTTACATAAGAGGCTTTTAACACATGGGTTTACTCCAAATGTCCTGATAGCCCTTGGCTTTAGCGGTGACAAAACTGCCATCAAACAGCATATAAGGGACATAGAGCTACAAAATCATCTGAGCCTAACTATTAAATATCCTACCTTAGGAATTGCTGCAAAACCCTTTACTCACCCTAATTAGCTTACTAACTTAACAATTCCTAAGTATAGGAAAACTTTTACACTGGCATGGTTTAATGCTCTCCCATCCACTGTACTTGAAGGAAGATCAAAGAAATCCCCATATCATGAGCGCATATGCCCTTGTGATAATGGGGCAATAGAATCTCTCAAACACAAATTTTTTTACTGCCCTTTTTATGAAGGGATGAGTCTTGCATTAACCACACCGATTATTCAGAGTATTCCTGGTAGATCAGAATCATTTTATAGTGCTTATCTCCTTGCAGACCAGGAAACACACATTACAAATAAATTTACTAGATTCCTTTCATCTGCCATTATGATCCGCAGACAGATGAGAAGCAAATAGTAGCACAAGACAGCACAGAGCCAATCAGCCGAGGGAGCCAAAACGAAGTAGGGCTAATAGATGGATTTAGATAATGTACTAGCCCATATGCGGAATTACTTTGACAAGTTTTGGCATTATTATCATTACAATTAAATTTTAATATTTTAGTATTTTAATATTTTAAATGCTAAAGTATTTTGAATATTCGCGTTTTTAAATACTGTATTTGTTGCACTTCATAATGATTTATAATATTTTTTATTTGTACCATATTTCATGCATTTAATGGTGAAACTTATTTTTGATTATTCTGGTTGATGGCCATAATAAAGATTGATTGATTGACCAACACGTGCCTTCTGAATGAAACCTTTCCCAAACTCCAGGTATTTAAAAGGTTTCTCCACTGTGTGAGTTGCCTGATGATAGGTGAGGCTTGCCTCCTGAGTGAAACTTTTTCCACATTCTAGGCAATTACAGTTGTCCCTCCGTATCCACAGATTTCATATTCATGGATTTAAGTATTCAAGGCTTGAAAATATTCTTTAAAAATTAATAATCCAAGAAGCAAACCTTTATTTTGCCATGTTATACCAGGGACACCATTTTGCTATGCCGTTGCATATAATGGGACTTGAGTATTCACAGATTTTGGTATCCATGGGGGGTCCTGGAACCAAACCTCAGTGAATATGAAGGGACACCTGTAAATAGTTTCTCCCCTTTGTGAGTTGCTTGATGATAGGTGAGGGTTCCCTTCCAAGTGAAACCCTTTCTACACACTAGGCACTTGAAGGGGTTCTACCTTGTGTGAGTTGCTTGATGAGAAGTAAATTGTGATTTCCACATAAAACTTTTTCCACACTCCAAGCATTTAAATGGTTTCTCCCCTTTGTGAGTTGATAGATGATAGGTGAGGGTTCCCTTCTGAGTGAAACCCTTTCCACACTCCAAGCATTTAAATGCTTTCTCCCGTTTGTGAGTTCCTTGATGAGAGGTGAGGGTTTCTTTCCGAGTGAAACCCTTTCCACACTCCATGCATTTAAATGGTTTCTCCCCTGTATGAACTGCTTCATGGTAAGTGAGGTGTATCTTCTGACTGAAACTTTTCCCACACTCCAGGCATTTAAATGGTTTTTCCGTTGCATGAGTTGCTTGATGAGAGGTAAGGTTTACCTTCCGACTGAAACCTTTTCCACACTCCACACATTTAAAACGTTTCTCTGCTGTGTGAGTTGCCTGATGATAGGTGAGGTATGTCTTCTGAGTGAAACTTTTTCCACACTCCATACATTTAAATGGTTTCTCCCCTGTGTGAGTTGCTTGATGATGAGTGAGGAGTATTTTATTAATAAAACCTTTTCCACAGTCCAGGCATTTAAATGGTTTCTCCCCTGTGTGAGTTGCCTGATGATAGGTGAGGACTGCCTTCAGAACAAAACTTTTTCCACACTCTAGGCATTTAAATGGTGTCTCCCCTGTGTGAGTTGCCTGATGATGGGTAAAATAGCTCTTCTGACTGAAACTTTTCCCACACTCTAGGCATTTAAATGGTTTCTCCCCTGTGTGAGTTCGTTGATGATAATTGAGGTTTCCCTTATGACTGAAACTTTTCCCACACTCTAGGCAATTAAATGGCTTCTCCCCTGTGTGAGTTCGTTGATGATAGGTGAGGCTTCCCTTATGACAGAAACTTTTCCCACACTCTAGGCACTTAAATTGTTTCTCCCCTGTGTGAGTTGCCTGATGATAGGTGAGGTATGTCTTCTGAGTGAAACGTTTTCCACACTCAAGGCATTTAAATGGTTTCTCCCCTGTGTGAGTTGCTTGATGACGACTGAGGCGTCCCTTAAGACTGAAACCTTTCCCACACACCAGGCATTTAAATCGTTTCTTCCCTGTGTGAGTTGCCTGATGATTGGTAAAATATGTCTTTCGAATGAAACTTTTCCCACACTCCAGGCATTTAAATGGTGTCTCCCCTGTGTGAGTTGCCTGATGACGATTGAGGTGTTCCTTCCGACGGAAACTTTTCCCACATTCTAGGCATTTAAATGGTTTCTCCCCTGTGTGAGTTGCTTGATGACAGGTGAGGGTTCCCTTCTGACTGAAACTTTTCCCACACTCTAGGCATTTAAAAGGTTTCTCCCCTGTATGAATTGCTTGATGACGACTGAGGCTTCCCTTCTGACTGAAATGTTTTCCACACTTCAGACAGTTAAAGGATTTCTTTCCTCTGTGTATTGCTTGATGATCAGTGAGATACCTTTTGTAACGGAAACTTTTTCCACACTCCAGGGATATAAAGGATTTTTTCACTCTGTGTGTTGCTTGATGACAAATGAGGTTTTTCTTCCAAATGAAACCCCTTCTGCAGGGCCAGCAGTGAAGTGGTTTCTTCCCTGTATGAACTGCTTGATAGCAAGAGAGGAATGCCTTTTGATGGAATCTCTTTTCACTGCTGAAGCATTTAAATGGTTTTTTGTCTATATGGATTGTTTGGTCTGACAGAAGTCGTGACCTCAACCTTAAGTCATTTCCATGACTGAAGGATTTAAATGGTCTCTCTCTTGTGTGTGTTTTTTTAAGTGAAATCAGAGTGGAGCTGTTTCCACACTCATCACCTTGGGAAGATTTCTCCTTTGTTTGAGTTCTCCTGTGAAGATTAAGGCCTGCTTTAGACCTGAAGCTTCCCCCACATGCAAAACAAAGGTATTTTCTTCTTTTCTTTCCTTTTTGCTGTATTCCTTGGACTGAGGTTCTATAAGCATCACCTTTTTGAGAAAGGTGTATGGTCCTCCTCTTCTCTTCAGGGCCAGTTTTTCTTTCCTTCTCTTTTACCTGTTTACACTGGTCTCTCTGCAGCAATGTTTGGCATGATTCCCCTGTATACTCATTCATTTGCTCATCGTTGCCTAGAAGGGAGAGAAAGGATTGCTCAGAATTCAAGAAAGAAAAACAAAAGCAAAGTGTCAACACCATTTGGCAGCTAACTTCTATAAACCTCAGAGAGGGAGATGGAACTCCAGAGCCTCTCCTTTGATTCACCTGAGAGTGAACACCACTGATCCCTTCCTTCATCTTTCCTTGAAAGCAGACAGCTCTAAGGATTTGGGTATGATATAGACTGGTAATCGCATTTTATCCTCCCTGCCCGTCCCCTTAAACAAATTTATTTTTGCTGTACTGATGTCCCTTTCTCAGCATAAGCCTCTGGGCACCAATGTCTGGATTGCTTCTGATCTTGAGTAAGATGTTCCAGCAGAGGAGGAGAGTTCCACAGAGAGGCAACAGATTGTGCTGGATGGCATTAATGCAGAATCAGTAGTATTGTGCAGGAAGTGGCTGAGAGTTCTACTGCTATGGCTGCCTCCGGAGGAATCCTGGGGTTTGTAGTTTAATGAGGCCTAAGAGTTCTCTGGCTGAGAGTTATAAATGCCCCTCCCTAAACTGCAAATCCCAGGATTCCACAGGAGGCAACCATATAAGTTAAAGTGGAATACTAGCGCTACAACAGTATAGTGTAATAATCTCCTTAGTGCAAAAAAAAAGTTCTTCACCAAAGAGCATGACAAAATCTATTTCTGCCCAAAGGGAGAACCAGTATGATGTAGCAGTTTGAGTGTTGGATTAGGATTCCAGGAGACCAGGGCTCAAATGCACTGGTTAGAAAACGGGCAAGTCACATACTCCCAGCTTCAGAGGAAGGCAGTGACAAACATCCTTTGAACAAATCTTGCTAAGGAAACCCCATGACAGCTTCACCTTCAGGTCACCATAAGTTGGAAATTACTTCAAGGCACACAACAACAACAGTACCAGGATTTTTTTTTTACATGAGTTTGGATATATATCCATTTGCTTTAACTCTATGTGATTTAACGTGTGCAAATGATTTTATGTTTTAATTATATATTGTAATTTAATTCATGTTGTACCCCACCTTGAGCCTTGGGGACAGACAGGTAAGGAATAAAATTGGGGTTGTTGTGTTTTTATCTCTCTACACTCAGTAGAGGATGTGAAGCAAAGTTGGTCCTTCATTCAGGCCAACCAGCTCCTACGTCCACACCCAGGCTATGCTTTCTCCTTCTCTTTCCAGGAAGGCCTGCGCAAGTGATGGCAGCCCCTCCTTCCAAGACCTTTCCTCCCTTCACTGGAACACTCTGCATCTCTCAGCATCTTAGGAGGATTCAGTGGAGCAATGAGACTTGGCTACCTCATGGAAGCTAGGAAGCATGGTGTGGCTCTTTTTTCATCTGCCCTCTAACTTTCTTTTAAACAACTCAATCTTTCATTTTTCATGGAGGCTGGATGGGGCCACAGCGGCAATTGAAGGAGGCAAAGTAGGGTCTTTTGGGGGGATACTTATTAGTGCCCCCTAACACTGCACCTAGTGGCCCATACTTAGGAATCCATCTGGACTTCCCATCATCCACTGTGACCCTGACCAATATCTGCCAGTGAAGGTCTTCCTGAGAAGAGAGGTCAGAACTCAGCAGGGCTAGAAGAAAACATCTTGGACTTCTTGAATATATCAAGAGTGAAGAAGAGCTCTGATGTTATTTTCCAGCTCTTCTAAAATGAACTGATGGCTTACAAGAAAGACAGAGCCTTACCCAGAGAGGACAGGATCCCCAAATTCTCCTCCATCACTTTCTGATGAAGGGCCCTTTGGCCTGGGTCCAGCAGGACCCACTCCTCTTCCGTGAAAAACACAGCCACCTCCTCGAAGGTCACCTGAAGAAAGAAAACAATAGTGTTTCACATTGTTAAACATTTAAAAAAAATCTTTACATGATGTTATCCACAGGCCACTTATAGTAACAACTCTGATGGAAGGAAAGGAAAAGAATAAGGTTCTATGGGGACCAGGCAGCAGTCAATGGGAAACGGGCATCCATCACTTGAGATCCTGTCTCCTACCTGACAGAGTCTTGCAGAAGCTGTTCTGAGTCCATCATGATGAACAGATGTTCCTGTACATGTAGGCCCAGTCCTTATTCCACCTCCTTGGAAAAAGAGAAAAGGAAAGAGAAGGTTGTAAATCATTTTCTCTTCTTCCCTCCTACTCATGTAAACACAGGAAACACCATAGTGTACACACAAAAAGAACTGGGAGGTCATGGTAGAATCAAACGACCCCTGAGGTTGTCAATTGTATGGGGGGCAGGGAATCTTAATAAATGTATGCAAAGCAAGCAGGGAACCATCCCAGAGAATTAATGTGATGAACTCTGGCAACAGCTACACATACAACGACCTTGGGGTAGCTTTCCACCAGCACATACCAACCCTCCTCCCATCAGGCTCCTTTCATGTCAGGTCACTGGTGCAGATGCCAAGAGAGGCCTACTTATAACTAAAACACATAACTACATAACCCATCATCTAAGGCACCCCGACATGACAATTAAATAGCAACTAAAACAGACACTAATCCTTCTTGCGTATCTCCACCCAGAAACTAGCTGTTCAAATACACAAATGTATATATCCTCCCCAACAGGGGTTCATGGTATATAAACCCCACACATTCCTACCCAACCATTCTCGGTCCCTGGGCCATCTGTATGTTTATATACTCAGCCAGAAGAACCTACTTTTCAATAAAGGAACTTTTTCCCCCCTGCTAATCTGGTTGTGAATTCAATTGATCTGTAAATTTTTCACACAACCAGTGGTCACAGACTCTGCTCCACCAATCCTCTATTGTAACTTGTCCTGTCTTCCATACTGCGACTATTGCCATTCGGGCTGCAGCAAGAAGAAATGCTATAAGGTATCTGTTTTTTAGATTTTTATTGCTGCCCTTATATATGAGATTAATAGTAGTGCTGTATTGTTCAAATTTATCTGGACATACAAAGGAGGGGCGTAGAAGAAAGGGGCAAACAGGAGAGGGATCAGGTGAAACAATGGGTTTCCATTTGTGCCAAATCTTTAATGAGGTATGGGTCCAAGGATACTCTACCCCTTTAATAGCTGTTTTTCTTAATGATTTCTCTTGTTTTTATTAATAAAAATAAACATGAATAAGTGTCAGTTTGCTACAGAAATCTTACGATATCAATACTAACCTAACCAAAAATAATATACAACAAACAGTCAGAGAAGGGATGTGAAGTTGGATGTATAACAAGACCACAGTACTTCAGTCCAGACATGTGATTTCATTGAGATGGGACAGAGAAAACATTGTTCCACATCCCACCATGATGTGGCGGAGGGTGTGCTGCAGATCCAGCTTCAGAAAGATATGTAACTATAGGGAACCATTGTTCGATGAAGGTGTCAGTAGCATCGCCAGCGGTCGACTTCCGAATATTGGCGGAGAGCTTCTCCATAAACCATATGTCCCAGAACTGATCCCACCAGGCACTCATACTGGGCATTTCATTTTCCCAATTTTTAGCAATCACTATTCGGGAGATGGCAAGTAAGAAGACAATAATCTTCTTGTGTTTTAAATTTTTATGTTGAGTCGGGAAGGATCCGAGAGGAAGAGTTGTGTGGAGCCTTTTCTATGAGTCTCTTGTAAGAATAATATCCCTGGGCTCAAAGGTTTAATTTGCTTGAGAATCTTGTTACGTTTCGCATGACAACCCAACCCTCTGACATTAAACGATACTGCCTGTATTTTGCTTATAATTTCAACTGGATATTATCACTGCTTGGTGTCATGTTGCCCTCTAAAGTAGACTCCAGTCCCCTGTCTTTAGCAGCAAGCAGCCTGGTTGTTTCCCCATCCTTGTAACTGCCTTTCTGGAGACAAAGTTGCAAAGTGTATCTTAGATTAAGCCAGATGTAACATTATAACTAACAACAATTAAGAACAAATGAAACAGTAACTTCATCCTACCAAGAGGAAGATGGATCAGAAATGCAGCAGCATCTGACCATTGGCTTGAAGCTTCCACTCCAGCCTCCTCTGGAAAATGCGGGGTGGGGGTGGGGATTTGATGGAGATAAAAATGTCAAATGAACCTCAGGCCCGTGTGCCTGATGATTGCAATCAATATCTTTTGCTAAGGCAAGAACGAAAGTAGAAAGAAAGCTGAGGGGTTAAAGGATCTTCATACTGACAGTAGTTAAGATATAGTGTCCTGGTGGCTTTCTTCTGCTTCTACTGGTGGGATTCAAGTTAATTGTATTGCCAGCAATCTTCATGCAAGTGCTGGTGAGTGCTACTTTAGCACGTCATTTCACAGTGGGAGATGTTGATTGAAGGTCACAGTTGCTGTTTTCCATTTGAGAGCTTGAAATAACAGCTGTCGGTAGCCTCTTCTAAAGCTCCCCCTGCACTCGCCCTCCCTCTCTCTGTTAAAGTTGCTCTGCCTCCCCGAGGCAGGCTGACATTTGCCAGCGATTGAGTATGTCTGCCAGAGAGGAGTGCAGGGTGAGGGTGCAGACTACCGAACTGTAGATTCCTGCTCCAAAGTTTCTTTCTACAGTGACAGTTACAGTATTTGGACAATATGACGTCAAAAATACAGAACTGGGACAGAACGGCAACAGTTTCAAGATGGCCACCAACCTTTTTTAACAGCTCCCTGAACATGGGTCTTGCGAGGACCGGGGCCGGTTGCTTCAATTCACAGTTCTTTGGCAGGAGAGGATTGCAAATTCTTTCCCTTTGTGCCTTTCTTTTTCTGGACTACCTGCCATGCCCTGTTTTGATGAGTTTCCGTGAGTTGTCATCCATTCCATTTTTTAGCTGTTTTTCCAATTCCCTTGGTAAGGGGATGTCTAGTGCCTCAAATATAGCTGGTAGTTCACGCAGGACAATCAATCGGAAGGAGTATCCCCATTTATATTTCACATTCTCTCAAAGTAAGGAAGTGAAAGGCTAAAAGGTTTGTTTGTTAATATTTCTATGGACAGATCATTGTAAATTTGGATTCGTTGATCATCAAAGCATAAGTTCTGTATTGAGGCAAGTTTATTCAGTCCCTCTGTCTTTTTTGTGAATCGGGCAAATTGGATTAAAATATCTTTGGGAGGTTTATGCCCAGATCTCCGTGACCCCAGTGATCTGTGAATCTGCTCGATGTCTGACTCTGAGCATTCTAAGTTTGGGCAGACTTTGGATGTCCACTTGAGGATTGAATGCAATAGGTTTTCGTTGGTGATATATTCAAGGACCCCTTTAATTTGGATGTTCTGACATCTTAATTTTGGAGGTCCTCGAGTTTAAGTTGCATTTGGAAGTTTGCATCTTCCAGTTTTTTAATGCGGGAATCTTGCCTTATCCCCTGCTGAAACATTTCATTGGTCTTTGTTTCTAAATCCTTCATTTTGTCAGTGATAACTGACAGTTTCTCATGGAGGGGTTCCAGGGCTAGAGTCCGGTCACGGATTAGGTTTTCCCTCAACTTTCCCAGCTGTTCAGGAATAAAGAGGTCGGTGGCTGGAGGAGATCCTCTCTTGTTCCCCTTTGACAGTCTGGGTGTTCTTGCCATGCTGTCAAGGGATGTAGACTTGTCTGCTCCCAAATCAAATTTGATCTCTTTCATTGATGGGTAGAAGTCCGTGATCAGTAGGTCTGCTGCCCTTTTATTTGTAGACATTTAGCTATGTTTTAAATAAAGGATCTGTTGATTTTCTTGCCTTTATTCATAAAAAATCGTCAGGGCTAATGGAGCATGAAAACTATGTGTCCACCATGTTCTGTGGTTGGCCAGACACCCCCAGGTATCACTCAGTTAAACAAGCAGATGTGCTCCTGGGCATTTCTTCTTTAACAGAAAACTTGGTTCCAGAGGCAGAAGTAGCATGGAAATACGGATAGGTTCCCGAACAGCCAAAAAGTAGAGCACTTTTACATATTTCAGCAACTGGACTTTCGGTAGCATGGCGGTGCAAAAAGCATGGTAAGAACGGCTCTGCCAAGTTGCTGAGATCATCAGAACAGGATCAAAGGAATACATCATAATTTGATACAATCTTGTTCCCCTGATAAAGGGAACACAGAAGGGACTTGCAGGGACCAGATTCCAGCACTTAGCAAGGGGAGAAATCCCCCTTTTCGGGGGATTGGACCAGCACAGATAGGAGCTAATGGGTCAAGAGCCACAGCATGGCTAAGGACTGAAGTTGAGTTGATGCAGCAAAGTACTGCCACCTACCCCTTTTAACTTGGAACAGTAAATTTTAAGACTCTGAATAACTCAAAAATTACCAACATTTAAGGACTTTATCAAGAAAACAAAAAGACTTTGGAAGTGAGAGAAAAAAAGCAAACAAAGTAGGAACCTGGTGTTATAAATATATATAAATAAAGAGAAGCGACTATAAGGAGGGGAAAAAAAAGAAAAAGGAGAAAGAGAAGTGATGCAAAAGATAAACTGAATATAGACTGTAGATAAATACTTGGATATAAAAGACACTGTTGCTATTTACAGATGTGCTGTTACTGCTTGATCTACTCACATGCTCTGAATAATAATCTAACCCCCACATGTGGATAACTGCCATAGTTGTAGCCAGATAAAGTGGCAGGGAATTATAAGCTAAAATTAAATAGCTGAGGGCGAATAAAAGTTTGAATCTGGACACAGAGAGAGCCAGAGATCCGAAGGAGAAATTTTGAAAACGGTGTTGGTGGGAGAAGAGTAGGAAGCCAGTGGTGTGACAGACAGAGATTGGAGGTCTGAGGCGCTGTGTAAAGAGAGGACAAGATGGCGATGGTGGCTACAACATAGACATTATAAGACACGGAGGGAGTTAGAGAAGCAAGCAGAGAGAGGAGGTGAACGAGTGAGTGGGGAAAGCGACTATTAAGAAGCGGTGACAGGAGGCTTGGAGTCGATGGAGCAGAGGAGCAGAAGAGAAGCAGAGAATGGTCGACAGAGGAAGGCAAGCAGAGAAGAGATAGTGAAAGTGTGGGGGAAAGAGAAAAGAGGCTGGGAAACAGACAGCAAGGTGAAATGGCAGAGGAAGGATTGAGAGACATTGGGAGCAGAGCTAGTATGAAGAAAGAAAAAGAGCTAAACAACGGGATTAAGGGAGTGTTGGGGAGAATTAAGAGGGGGGTCTGAACTGAATTGAATTGTGTATTGTGAATTAAGGGGATTGGATCAGAGGGGGGGAGATTTTGGAGGGTGGGTTGTTAGTGAGATATAAGGAGCCTGAAAAGAGTGATTAAACATGGGATTTAAGAGGGTTTTGGGGAGGGATTGGAAGGGGGTTTGAAAAGGGTTGTGACTTGTGTGTTGCAAATCAAGGGGATCGAACTAGAAGGAGAGAAGGATTTGGAGGGAGAGTTGACAGTGACATATAAGGAGCCTGAAAAGAGTGATTAAACACCGGATTTAAGTGGGTTTGGGGGAGGGATTGGAGGGAGGTTTGAAAGGACTGTTGAAATGTGTATTGCGAATTAAGGAGATAGAACTAGATGGCGGGAGAAGATTCAGTGGGTGGGTTGATAGTGAGACACAAGGGGCCTGAAAAGAGTGATTGAACAAGGGATTTAAGAGGGTTTTGAGGAAGGATTGGAGGGAGGTTTTGAACTGTACGTTGTGAATCAAGTGGAACGAATTAGAAGAGGGGAGGACTGGGAGGGTGGGATGATACTGAGGCATAAGCGGCTCGATAAGAGTGATTCATCAAGGGATTTAAGAGGGTTTTGGGGAGGGACTGGAGGAAGGTTTAAAAGGACTTTTGAACTGTTTATTGCAAAATAAGGGGATCGGATTAGAAGGGGGAGAATTTGGAAGGTGGATTGATAATGACATATAAGGGTCTGGAAAAGAGATTGATCATGGGACTTAAGAGGGTTTGAGGGAGGGATGGGAGGGAAATTTGAAAAGAGTTGTGAACAGTGTATTGCAAATCAAGGAGTGATTAAGAAAATGAGATATAAGTGGTTTTTGGGGAAGGACTGGAGAGAAGTTTGACAAAGAGAGATAGAGAATTTGAATTTAACAACTGGGTAACATGAATTAAAAGGGGTAGAGGGAAGGATTGAAGGAAGGATTAAGTGTGTAAAGGGAAGAAGGAGGAAGAGAATAGGATGTGGGGAGAGAGGGAGGGAAGGGTGAGGAGGGAAGAATTGAAAGTAGAAAAAGAAAGAGAGAAAATAGGGAAATTAGGAGGAGAGGAAGAAAGAGGGTTCATCAATGAAGAAAGGAAGAGAGTAGTGTTTCTAATATTGCTGACAATTGGTAAATATTGATATTGATAAAAGTACTGTATATTCTGGCGTATAAGATTGCTTTTTAACACTTGAAAATCTCCTCAAACGTGGGGGGTTGTCTTATAGGCCCAGCTGATCTTTTCCCCTGCTATGAGAATGACTGCCTTGTCTTTGAAGTGTTAAATCGCCTGGGCAGTTTTCCCAGCAGATCCTTCCCCCTGCTGTGAGAATGACTGCTTTTTCTTTGAAGTGTTAAATTGCCCTCCATTTAGGTCAGGAGAGAAGAAAAACAATCCATTAAAATGATGTTAGCTTAAAATTAGAATTTCTGGATTCAAGCTTATCATTTTGCATCAAGTTTTGTGTATGGTGAAATTCTCTTATCTGAATAAAAGCTTCTGGTAGAGTTAAATCATTCTTTAATTGCAAGGTATTTATTATGGGATTGTATTTTGGTAAACTTCCCAGGAAGATTCCCATTTGCATAGCTTTGGGGGTTTTCCTCTCCAGAGCAAGTGGCTCTAAAATCATTAATGTGCTCATTCAAAAATTTGAGATTTGATAGCTTCATATTAACCAGTTTCATATTAACCAACTTAATTATTAATGCAACCTTACTTTCCAAAGATTGAACACCACAGAGATTTTTCAAAGTATCCCATGCTTTTTTAGCTGTTCTCAGTCTTTTAATTTCACAGATTTTCCATCATCTACAGCCACTGAGCTGGCTGGCTGGATGAGGGGGGGGGCAACTCTATATTTTAACTTAAAAATTGGGGGGGGGCATCTTATACGCCCGGTCATCTTATACGCCGGAATATATGGTAATTGCTTAAGTATATGTGATATAAGAAGGAAAAGGAAGAAGAGTAGTAAAGAAAATACAGAAGAAAAGTAATAAGATGAATATATATAAAATAAAATCTAAGATAAGACAAAGTACAAAATAACTAGAAACAAGTAAAGAAAATAAGGAAACAACAGTAAATAAGAACAGAATAAGATAACAAGTTAATAAGAACAAAAAGAACCAAGAAGGAGGAAGAATGGCCACAGACATGACTACAAGAAAAAGCACAAACATCACAGATGAGACCACCTTTAAACAACTAGCAAACCTATGGATCCTATGCAGAAACTATCAGAAGAATTTTAAAAAATGAGACAAGATGTAAGGAAAGATTTAAGAGACACAAGAACAGATTTAGACAAGATTTTAAAAGAGAAATATACAGCATAAGACAGGAAATTAGTAAAGTGACGGAAAATGTAGAAGCACTAAAAACGAAAGTAGAAAACGTACAAGGGAAAGTGAATGAAGTAGAAAAAACAATGAAATAGTTAATAGAAGAATAGGACGTGGAAAAAGAGACTCACATATTGATGGAAATTAAACAGAGATGTAAATGCTTGAAATTTAGAGGAATATCAGAGGAAAGGCACTTTTGGTATGAAACCAAAACTTGCAGAGTATATCGAACAACCACTTGAAATACTGGAAGGAGACATTGCCAATTTATTTAGAATAAGCTTGATTGTAGCAAAGAGGAACAACTTGCCAAGAGATGTGGAATTATACGTAACAAGAAAATGGAAGAGGGACATTATAATACAAATCAATAACAAGAAGAAATTAATAATAGATGGCAAAGAAATCAAAATATTTAAAGAAATAATCAGAGAAGCAAAAACAGAAATTAAACATTACTTCCAAGAAAATTTAGGAAAATGGATAGGGATGCACATAAGGTGGTGATGAGAGGATATTTCATGAAGCAAAATTATGTATGGAAGAAAAAGAGAGAAGCAAAAACCCAAGAAATAACAGACAGGATCAAAATAAAAGAGAAGGAATTAAAAGGTAATCCAAATAACCAAAAAATTGATGAAGAGATTAAATTACAGTTGCCCCTCCACATTCGCGAACTTGACATTCGCGGTTTTGGTTATTCGCGGTTTTGGGAGGCCCCCCCGGGCCCCCCCAAAACCGCGACACGGGGCCTCCAGAGGCCCCGTGAAAGACCTGGAGGGAGCGGGGAGGCCCGGGGAGGCCTCTACGGGGCCCCCGGAGGCGCTCCGGAGGCCCCATGAAGGCCTGGGGAGGGGGGTG
Source organism: Gambelia wislizenii (assembly GCA_030847615.1). NCBI lineage: Eukaryota > Metazoa > Chordata > Lepidosauria > Squamata > Crotaphytidae > Gambelia > Gambelia wislizenii. Next base: position 28,158,049 of record JAUMIR010000002.1, read on the forward strand.
GCGAGGGCTGGCGAGGGCTGGCGAGGCCTTCACGGGACCCCTGGAGGCCCTCTGGAGGCCCCGCGAAGGCCTGGGGAGGGGTGGCGAGCCCTTCACGGGACCCCCGGAGGCCTTCTGGAGGTGCCGCGAAGGCCTGGGGAGGGGTGGCGAGGCCTTCGCGGGACCCCCGGAGGCCCTCCGGAGGCGCCGCAAAGGCCTGGGGAGGGGTGGCGAGGCCTTCACGGGACCCCCGGAGGCCCCGCAAAGGCCTGGGGAGGGGTGGCGAGGCCTTCGCGGGACCCCCAGAGGCCCTCCGGAGGAGCCATGAAGGCCTGGGGAGGGGTGGCGAGGCCTTCGCGGGACCCCCGGAGGCCCTCCGGAGGCGCCGCAAAGGCCTGGGGAGGGGTGGCGAGGCCTTCACGGGACCCCCGGAGGCCCTCCGGAGGCCCTGCGAAGGCCTGGGGAGGGGTGGCGAGGCCTTCGCGGGAGCCCCGGAGGCCCTCCGGAGGCGCCGCGAAGGCCTGGCGAGGGGTGTTGAGGCCTTCGCGGGACCCCCGGAGGCCCTCTGGAGGCGCCGCAAAGGCCTGGGGAGGGGTGGCGAGGCCTTCGCGGGACCCCCAGAGGCCCTCCGGGGGCCCCGCAAACGCCTGGGGAGGGGTGGTGAGGCCTTCGCAGGACCCCGGAGGCCCTCCGGAGGCCCCACAAAGGCCTGGGGAGGGGTGGAGAGGCCTTCGTGGGACCCCCGGAGGCCCTCTGGAGGCGCCGCGAAGGCCTGGGGAGGGGTGGGGAGGCCTTCGCGGGACCCCCGGAGGTGCCGCGAAGGCCTGGGGAGGGGTGGGGAGGCCTTCGCGGGACCCCCGGAGGCCCTCTGGAGGCGCCGCGAAGGCCTGGGGAGGGGTGGGGAGGCCTTCGCGGGACCCCCGGAGGCCCTCCGGAGGCGCCGCGAAGGCCTGGGGAGGGGTGGCGAGGCCTTCGCGGGACCCCTGGAGGTCCTCTGGAGGCCCTGCGAAGGCCTGGGGAGGGAGGGAAGAAGGGCCGGGGAGGCCTCCGCGGGGCCTTGCTAGGCCCCAGGAAGGCCTGGGGAGGGAGGGGGGAGGGGAGTCGTTATTCGCAGATTTTTCACATTCGCGGGGGTCCGCGGAACGGAACCCCCGCGAATGTGAAGGGACGACTGTACTAACAAATGAATTAGCTATGGTTACAGTGGGAGACTTATGAGAAGAAATTGCAGTATATTAAACAAAACAAATTTGAGCATGTAAATAAGCCAGGAAAATGGCTGGCATATAAATTAAGGAAAACAAGACAAAAGAAACTAATTGTAGAATCCAAAGAGGGTATGAAGATATACACAAAACAAGAAAATAAAACAATTCTCAGAAATACCAAGAAATTAAAGAATATTTAAAACAACAGAAAACTCCAAAATTACAAAAGATCAGGAAGAGATATTAAATCAGCCAATAACAATAATAGACCTATATCCTTTCTAAACACAGATTATAAGTTATTTGCATCAATATTGGCAGAAAGATTTAAAAAGATATTATCAGGATGGATACAAGAAGACCAAGCAATACTGCGAGTTAACAGTTACATGTGATATAATTATATAATTTTTACAGAAACCATTAATTTATTACAATTACAAATATGTCTACTTCTTCTGCTAATATATAATTGGCTATATCCAAAGTATATATAATATTTTACACAACCACTATTACCATGACCTTGTGGGGCCCGTTTCCATCGATCCCTATTCTCGCCTTTATAAAGAATGGGGCTTTGACTCCACTCAACACAGCACTTGGATGCCCTTCTGGGTTAGCCCACCCTTGAGCGCATAGTAGGGTGGGCTGGATCCATTTCCCGCCGGCTCGACCTCAGAAGAGGATCCGCTGTCCCCTGATTCCCAGGAGGACTCTCCAGTCCGGCGGCCAGGAACCAGGGTGCGTACCATCGCCTTGGTTTTCGGCTTGGCTGGAGTATTCTTTGCCATCTTTTCCCCTAAGGGTTCTTGGCTGGTCCCTCCCTCTTGCTGGTTCTGGGCTGCTTGTCCAGGCACTCTGCTATGCGGTGGCTGCTCTTCCCGCAGTGAAGACACAGGCCTTTTCGCAGCTGCCGCTCCTTCTCCGTCTCCGCCGCGGGGGTGCTCGACGGTCGTGCCGCTTTGGCTTTCTTGGTTGTCCCACTGCTGGGCTTGCTGGTTAGCCCCTGGCACTGCTTTGCCAGCTTCGCACTTTGTCTCAGGGTCTCCACCTTGCCAACCAGATGGGCCCATCCCAAGAGGATTTCTGGCTTCCCTTAGACTAGGACCCACTCTAGGATTTCTGCATTGAGGCTGTCCTGAAAATACTGCATCTTTGTGGCTTCTGTCCAGTCGGGGATCTGACTGGCCAGACGGTGAAACTCTGTAGCGTATTCGGCCATGGATCGGGTCCCTTGTAGTCGTTGTAATTCCGTGCATGCCCGCTTTCTCCGAAACGAGTCTTCAAATTTAGCCTGGAGTGCCATCATGAAGTCATGGAAGTTCCCCAACTCCTGGGCACCCATGTCGTATAGCCTGACCAGCCACTGTGCAGCCTCTCCCTCCAGTTGGTTGGAGACATACTGGACCTTCTCAGCCTGTCTGGAATTCCCCCTCCCAGTGAGACATGATTCCCATCACCTGGGTGAGGAAGAACGGTAGCTTCACGGCATCCCCGTCGAACGTTGCCTTCAGGTCCCGGTGCTTGAGGCCGCGTGAGCATTCCTGGGGCAAAACTGGTCCAACACCCGCTGGGGGTGCCAGCAGTACATGAGCTGGCAGGGCCAGGATCCCCCTGGGGGTGCTGGGAGCCCAGCCGGTGCCACCGCTGGTACTGGAACTGACCCAGGTGCCGGGAGGCCTCCTTCTCCCTGGGGAAAGATGACCCGAGTGCTGGTTGTTGAGGCAGCCACTGTAGGGTTTCCCCAACGCTGGTTTGCATCAGCTGCATCTGTTGCTTTAGCTGTTGCACCTCTCTCTCTAACTCAGGGTGAGGGTATCTCACCTCATAGTCGTGAGCTCCGCTGGCCTGTGGCAGGTCACATCTCAGCGATCGGCGGTCCTCCCGATCCCATTCGTCTGTCCAGAATCAACTGGTTCCCATGGCCAAGCTCACTGCAAGCATAGGCGTCTCTGAAAAAGGATGACCGGCTGCCTCTAGAGCCTTCCTGGTTCCTAGCTCCATCAGGTTGCCAGGGCCCAGTTTCCTGGCTTTCCGTCATTCCTGACCCAGCTCTCTGTCAGCAGGTCTGAGCCGGCATCTGGCAGCTCGGCTCCTCCTTCGGAGCCCACAGTCATCGCTCCTTTCACCCCTTCTCCGGAGGCTACCACTGTAGCCCCCTCCATCAGGGTTTTGTCCTCCGTAGCCTGGGACACTTTCCTCCAAGTCAACAAGAAGGACTGTGGAGAACTGGTTTACTGTGGTGCACTCAGTAACACACACACTGAACCAATATCCATTAATACTCAAAATAGTCAAATGGTTTATTGATCAGGATATGCATGGTGACATTCTAAAGCCAGTTCTGGTGGGCAGGGAAACAGAGCACACAGATAAGGTCAAGAATAAGTTTCAATTCCCCACAGTTGTAAGAGAGCCTGAAAAAGTTAAGGGGAGGATAGCATACCAGTTAAAGGAGGATAGCATACCACAGCTGCTGTCCTTTGGCCAAGAGGAGAGGATCCCCCCTCCCAGTCTTAAGGCGGGCTGGCTGGAATCCAGCAACTAAGGCACCCTGGGAAAGTTCCTGAGAGAACCAAACTCACATCAAGGCCTGGCCCTGGATACAGTAACACTATAACACCCAGTATCCAGGACAGGTCGCGACAACTGACTTGCCTTATGGATGACATGCATACTTATGGTTTGAAAAATGGGATAAGAATTTTTTTTTTATGATCACTGTTTAAGAAGAGCTTTGTTAAGAACATGGTTTAAAATAAAGAAAAACTATTACAGAGAGATCCCTATATGGGCCTCACCACACAAAACATTTAATAGGAAAGATTTAATGGAACAAACAAATTGGTTGACATTTAAAGAATTAATAACTTGGGAGAACAACAGTCCGAAAATGAAATCGAGAGAAGAACTTCAGAGAGAACAGATTAACATTCAATGGTTCACCCATAGACAATTGGAGGAAAAAGTCAAAATGGCATGTAAATTTAATGGAATAAATACAGACAATACAGAACTAGATAAAATAATATTTTTAAAAGATAAATTGATTTGTAAATTATACAATTGTTTCTAAACAGAAAAACGGAATCAGAAACCATAAAAGAATGTGATATTAAATATAAAACACTGGACACATGATTTTACTAAAAGATTGGGAGAAATCTTGGAATATAAATGTAAAATTCACTCTTAGCAATGATTTAAGACAAAATTATTATAAGATGTACTATTGATGGTACCAACGCCAGAAAAAATAGCAAAAATGACAAAAAACTATGAAGGTAAGTGCTGGAAGTGCCAGGAAGAAAAGGGAACATTCTACCACACATGGTGGACATGTGCAAAAACAAAAGGATATTGGACCAAGATTCATACAATGACTACAAAAATCTTAGAACTAAATTTTGAATTAAAACCAGAACTATCTCTTTTAAATATTACCGATTAAAAAAAAACTGAAGAGAAATGCAAAAGAGTTATACTATATATGATAATGGCCACAAGGATTATCTATGCTAGATATTGGAAATTAAATAGTATTCCAACCATGGAAGAATGGCTAATAAAAGTTAATGAATTAACAGTAATAGACAAATTAACATTACTGGTTAAAAATCAAGATCTAGCTGAATTTGAACAACAATGGTTTAAAGTATTAGAATTTTACAGACAGTGGAAATAACAACTAGATATAGAGGGGGGGGACAGTTAACATTAAGGAAGAAAACAGATAAACAATATAAAAAGGGTTAAATAGGTGAAATAATTGAAACAATGAAAAATAAAGAAAAGAAGGAGGCATGAAGGCAAGATAGGGAGTAAGAAAAGAATATATATGAGCAAAGTCTACGTTTCTAGTATTTAACAGCTACAACATGAGATGATATAAAGATGGTAAACAATGGAAAAATAGATATAAGAGGTATTCCTGAAGGTGGAGGGAAATTATAGTACAGGAGTTAATAAAAAGGAAAGGAGAGGTGGGAAGCATAGATTTTAGAAGTGTTAAATCTAAACACACGTGGATTTTAGAAAAACATTATGAAATGGTAAGGAGATTTTGGAAACATCTATGTCATAAATATTATGAATGACATTTTTGCAATAAAAATAAAAAAACATATTCCAGCAACCTTTTTATTCAAAACCAACAAAGTGCTTCTATGAAATGAAAGAGGTCGGTCCCGAGAAGCCTTGCAGAAGTAAACAAAATCATTCTAAAGTTTCTACAGACCACTTGAAGGCTTCTTCCAAAAAAGTCACGTAAGGTGACTTTTTCTTTCACCAGCCTTATTATTTCCTTTTTCGTAGCGAGACTTACAGATCTTTGCATTTTTTTAAATATGCAAGGGGAGCTGGTGAGGCTAGTATATCTACTCTTCCCTTTCTCTCTGTTTTGCTGGTCACACTTGCTCACTAAGGCAATCTGGTGGTAGCCGCTGTTTAGCTTGCTGGTTGTAGGCTGGCACACACCACTACAATAGGACGGGCTAGAAGTGAATTCTACTCCTTCCCACATCATCAAGCTTTATTGCATGGTTTTTTGAAGACATGCTACTGTACCCAGATAACGAAAGCCTGGTTCTCCAATCCTCCTTCACTGTCCAGCTACACAGAAAATTAGCAAAAGGAGGGCTGGACAGGCATAAAAAGTCATTGTAAAAAGAAACTTCACTGTCACAGACTTTATTTACTGAAGGATGCTTGTCATTTCAAAGTACTGGTTAGGCTAGATAAAAATGGTTAAATCCAATCCATACAGCCCAGATATTTCAGACATGCTTGAGAGGAGAAAGTCAAGCATAAAACAACCATCTTAGCCCTTACTCATTGAGGAGGACTCTCCTTCTCTGTCCTGCATGATCCACTTGGGCTGCTGCTTTTGACTGGATTCAGAAGGACGTTTCTCCATCTCAGCCACCGCTTCCACAAAAAAGTCCTGCAGCAGAAACAGAAACAAGGGAAGAAAAGAGAGGAAACAGGAAAAGAGGATGAGACCTTGGTGCATCATTCCTACTTTACATTATTTAAAAAAAAAAGTTGGGAAGTAGTAGTTAGATTTACATCATCATCGTTCACTTGTATACCATGTAATTTTCTGGGACTTGTGGTGGTTTACAGCAATTAGAAAAAGCACAAAGAAAAATGCAAAGATAAATCCACAAAATTGAAACCACTTAAATACGGAGATGAAAAGGCAAGAATAAAACAACAGAAAAACACATTACTCAAAGTGCTTTCAGTTAGTTTTCTGAAGGCTGTTTTCATCTGCAACAGAAGGACAGGAAGGAGGGAGTAAGTCCAACCTCCCTCCGGAATGGAGGTCCAGAACCTGTGGGCAGCCACTGGGAAGGCTCTAGCCTACATTCCCACAAGATGTGCCCATGAGGGGTGTGGCACTTCAGGGTTGAGCATACTCATGTGGGAGAAGGCACTCCTTCAAAAAGCCGGGATCGAAGCCCTATGGAGCATTACAAGACAAGAATTTTCAAAATCCTTGCAAGACAATGATTGATGGCCCCTTGAAATGACCAAGATGAAATGGCCTCACCTGCTCCTCTTCCTGCTTCTTCTCCTCTGCCTGACTCAGGAGGAAACCCTCTGCCAAGGCCACTGCTTGGGAGGTGGTCTCTGCTCCACACTCTCGGACCCAGCTCTCCATCTCTGGGGGAAGGACAGCCAGGAACTGCTCCAGGATCACCAGGTCCAGGATCTGAGCCTTGGTGTGTCTCTCTGGCTTCAGCCACTGACAGCAGAGATTGTGGAGCTGGCTGCAAACCTCGCGGGGCCCCATAGCCTCCTGGTAGCCCAATTGTCTGAAGTGCTGGTGCTGGGCCTCAGAACTGAGCATCTTTTCTCCCAAGATCTTCTCCATTATGGCTCTTCCCAACAACTATGTTCTCTACTTAGCCTGACCAGCATGAAATCCTTCTCTTAACGTGTAGAAGACTGAGTCTTGGTTTCTTTTCTCTGCACCCAGGCAGTTTCCAACATGCCAGAAAAGCACTTTCCTCTTTTTCCAGGTTGTGTCGCAGGTAAAATGACTGGGGACACCAAGGCCTACAAAGAAAACAAGAGATCCTGTGAATGAGCTATTCTGAAGTCTCTCTTGTAATGAGATGTTTTATCACCCAAGCCGAGCTGGACAGAGGCTTTTGTTTCTGTACAGAAACTTACCTTCACCTCAAAAAGAAATTGGGGACAGGGAGGGGGTTTGTGTGTGGATGGGGTGGGGAGTCCTTTCCTTCTTAGCCAGAAACCCAGACCACCAATCAATTTTTCAAGACTTGCTGTGTCCCTAAGAATTCCAGGCAGGCCTGCTCTTTTCACCTTTCTTTTTCCTTAACACACCTCTGTAGGCAGTAATGATGTTGCTCTTTAATTTTTCCAGAATGCCTACAAGATGTTTTGTTGCCTGAAGCAATGGACAAGGCAGCACCCCCTCATCCTTGGGTAAAGTGTAGTTTACAGTTACATTAACAGGGAGGAAGAACAGAGAAGCGGCCCCTGCTGTCCGCCAGCCTCTGGGGCTTGAGGCAAGTGCTTCATTCAGGACTTTCCCACATGGGCTAAAAACTCCTCCTCCTTTGCTCCATCCCTCAGCCTGCAGTGGATTCAGCCAAGAGGCAAGAGGGTGTAGCAGTCAGAGCACCGGCCTGGAGGGATCCACCTGCAAATCCCCACCCAGGAAACACCCGCAGGGCGCCATCTTCCACCCCGGCCTCCCTCGCAGGGTTGTCGTGAGGAGACTTTACCAGACAGACCCCCCGGAGAGCCACAAGAGGGATTTTCCAGCCCAAGGAGCCCATCAGCAGCTGCCCAGAGAGGGTCTTCCTCGTGGAGGGGGGTCTTGCTGGCTCCCCTCCCACCCCTGGGGGTCTCCCCCTCCTCCCCTCCCTCTCCCACCCCTGGGGGTCTCCTTCCCCTCCAGACCCCCTTGCCTGCCTGCCTGGGGGTCTCCCCCTTGGCCCAAAGGCCCTCCTCGGGGGGGCTCAGAGGGACCCCAAAGCCTCGCCCTCACCCCAGAAAGGAAAGGAAAGGAAAGGAAAGGGAGGTCTCCCCTGCCAGCCCCCTCCTCTGGCCTCGGCCTCACCCCTCCGCACTTGCCTGTCCGTCACTCTCGCCTCGGGCTCCGCCTCTTCCGGCCAGAGAGGTGGGCGGGAGGGCCTTTCTAGAGCGTCTTTGCTGGGATCCCGGAAGGGCGCTCTAGCCGAGGCCGGTCCCTCTCTGGAGGACTCTGGAGGAGCGGAGCCCCCCTTCTGTGGGGGGGAGGGAGGGGGCGGGCTGGGTCTCCCCCTGCAGCGCCTGGCCGGCTCCTCCCCCCGCGGGGCTTCTGGCCCACTTGGAAGGAAGGGAGGAACCCTGGAAAGAGGGAGTTTCCTGGGAGCCATTTGGGGGTCGCCACTCTCAGTCCTTCGTACAAGGGGGCGGACATCCCCAGGGCTGGTTTAAGGAGTTTGGGGGGTGGGGGGCTGCAATGAGAGTCCAGGCTCGGTTTGCTCTGGGACCCACTTGTTGGTCTTCTCTAGCAGCCCACGGTATCCTTCGCACTCTTCTCCAGCACCACACTTCAAAAGAGTTGATTTGCTTCCCATCAGCTTTCTTCACTGTCCAGCTTTCACAACTAGATAAAGATGAAACAACGGGGGTGGGTGGGAATTAAACCTAGCCAGTGTTAAAGAAAGGAAGCAACTGAGATTAGGAGTTGTGAAGGAACAAATATACTGTAGAAATTTTAAAACTTGTATTGTGTATGTACTGTATATATGTGTGCGCTTGTGTGTGTAAACTTTAAAAGCAAGTAATATAGCAAATTAATCAATAAATCATAATATGTACTGTAAATATATATATAACTCTCTCACACACACTCTCTCTGGCTTTTCTTCACAAACGAAGATTCAGGAAGGACTCATCCCGCGCTTTCTGCAAGTGTGCTGATGACTAAAAAGGCCAATCCGAGATAAACAAGTCCGGTTGCAGAAAGCACAGCAGAAGGTCTCCTTGGCTGATGTTTCCAGGTTGTGATTCTTTCTGCATTGTCGTTTCTCTTCAAGACTTGTTTGGCGTGAGTTCTCAAATAAGGCTGCAGCATTGTGGATAGTGCGTCTCCATGACTCTCGGTGTGAGGCCAGGGCGGACCATTGTTGGTGATCAGTTTGGCCGAGCCTGAGATGTTGTTTCAGGGATTTTCTGCTGTGCTTTCTGCAACCGGACTTGTTTATCTCAGATTGGCCTTTTTAGTCATCAGCATGCTTGCAGAAAGCGCAGGATGAATCCTTCCTGAATCTTTGTTTGCGAAGAAAAGCCAGAGAGAGAGAGGAAATATATATATATATAAATACACACCCACAAATATAATATTTAAAAAAAAACTTTATCGGGAGTCCTCCAGTCCATGGAAATGCAAAAGTCTTGTTTAAAGGCAATTGATAGAGGTGAATTATATCTTTACACCATATGGAAGTGCTTTGGAAGACAGATGATTGCAGTAAATCAGTTGATGTTAAAGAATAAAGTCTACTGCTTGACAGCCCAACACTGTTAGCAGCCAGACACAGTTTGACCATTGGTCTTCATCAGTGGCTGATTTATTGATCAATTAGTTTTATATGATGCATTACTTGCTTTTTAAAAGTTTACACACACACACATATGTAATACAAGTTTTTGAATGTATTTGTTACTTCACAACTCCTAACCTCAGTTGCTTCCTTTCCCAGCTTTCACAACCATACATAAACATGTAAATCATAGAATCATAGAGTTGGAAGAGACTACAAGGGCCATCCAGTCCAACCCCTGGCCATGCAGAAATACACAATCAAATCATTCTGGACAGATGGTCATCCAGCCTCTGTTTAAACACCTCCAAAGGAGACTCCACCACACTCCAAGGCAGTGTATTCAACTTCCAAACAGCTCTTACTGTCAGGAAGTTCTTCCTAGTGTTTAGGTGGAATTTCATTTCCTGTAGTTTGAACCAATTGCTCTGTGTCCTAGTCTCTGGAGCAGCAGAAAACAAGCTTGCTCCATCCTCAGTATGACATCCCTTCAAATATTTAAACATGGCTATCATGCTACCTCTCAACCTTCTTCTCCAGACTAAACATGCCAAACTCCCTAAGCCGCTCCTCATAGGGCATGGCTTTCAGACCACCCACCATTCTGATCACCCTCCTCTGGACACGTTCCAGCTTGTCAATATCCTTCCTGAATTGTGGTATCCAGAACTGGACGCAATATACCAGGTGAAGTCTGACCAAAGCAGAATAGAGTGAGACTGTTACTTCCCTTGATCTAGATGCTATGCTCCTATTAGCGCAGCCTAGAATCGCATTGGCTTTTTTTAGCTGCTGCACCACACTACTGACTCATATTCAGCTTGTGGTCCACTAAGACTCCTAGATCCCTTTAGGATGTACTGCCCTCAAGCTAGGTGTCACCCATCCTATATCTGTTCATTTCATTTTTACTGCCCAGATGTAGTATCCTACATTTCTCCTTGTTGAAATTCATTGTGTTAGTTTTGGCCCATCTTTCTAATCTTTTAAGGTCATTTGAATTCTGATCCTGTCCTCTGAAGTATTAGCTACCCCTCTAATTTGGTGTTATCTGCAAACTGGATACGTATACCCTCTATTACCTCATCCAAGTCATTGATAAAGATGTTGAATAGCACCCCTGTGGTACCCCACTGGTCACTTCTCTCCAGGTTGAAGAGGAGCCATTGGTAACTACCCTTTGGGTCTGGTCTGTGAGGAAAGTACAGTGTCATGGACTATCCTAACTTTTGCTTTCCATGGTGTATCTTGACACTGCAGGATTTTTCTAGTTCGACCATAGCTGCCCATACAAATCTGATTTCTTGACTGCAGTCTCCATTCTGATCAATGACTGAGCCAAGGTATGGAAAAAATTGAACGAATTCATTGTCTTAATTGTCTGCTTCAAAGTTATGTAAATCTCATTCCTTCACTGGATCTTTTGAATCCCATTGCTGCCACCACTTTTGTGACACCCCAGGCCTTCCTTCCCTCTGCTTGTGATGCAGGGGTGTTTCCATCCCTCTGCTGCCACCTAATTCCGGAGCACCCAGCCACATCACGGCCAAACTACTTTTCCCGGTGAGGTACAGCACATTTACTTAGGTGTGGAGGTACCTTAATACTTGTGAGTTAATTGTCAGAGAAGTCACTCATGACCATACTTCATGTCATGAACATAAAGAACACTTTGTTGTTACATAAGTTAAACACAACTGATTTATTAAATCCTTTTCCCTGCACACAAATTCCTTCTAAGCCTCTCTGTCTCGCTGACTTCACACTCTCAAGCCTCACTTAAAACAGAATTTCCCTGAACTACATTCATCCATTTTCTTGCTTCATTTTAGGGCCTTGTTTCACCAGGAACCCATACATACCCACTTTCTGTTGGAAGGTAATGAGTCTAAAAATAAAATTGTATTAAAAAATTCCAGGATCTAGTCCTTTAAAAAAAACAACAAGAATTATTTCCTTTTAAAAGGAGTTAAAATCATTCAGTCACTTTGGCTTCACGCTTTATGCAGAGTGCGGTTAACAAGCAGACTTAAGCTCTATTAACATTTGAAAGTGTATTCAGAGATCTGGGATCCCCAGTTAAATTAGACTCATTACAAAACAAAGGAGTCAGTTTAAAATGCAAAACAAAGTTTACTGAAGGTATATCAGTCTCAATCTACATACTAAAACAAACTTAATAAAAGGTCCCTAACTGACTAAGAATGGGTAGGAAAGACTCACCAGCCTACAGCCATGGCTGGGTTCCGATGCATCATGACATGGTTACAGGAAAGCTTAAGATGCCTCCATTCTTATTGAGAGTCAGATTCAGAAGAAGGAGGCAAGTTACACAAAAGCAATAAAATTCAAATTAGGTCATGTGTCCAATCACTCAGCACTTCCAGTTGGCTAGAAGTGCTCAGTGAAGTAAGAGAAGGGAATTTTGGGAGAACAAAATGCATGCAGGGAAAAAACCCTAGACTTATCTAAGATTGTGAATGAGGTACACAAGATTGCTTTTACATTACAATGATTATTTCCCCACATACAACACAATCATACCTGCAAACATACTCTCACATATTCCCCCTCTTGATACTTAATTAAGTCTATAATTGAGTATCGTTAGCAATAATATGATAAAATTTCAGAATAATAAAAAAGGAATCAATATCCTTCAATAATCAATAACCAAAACCCAAACAATATATGAAATGAAAAGAAATGAAAACAATAAATGAAAAGAGTCATATCATTTTTATCTGCTGCCTTCCATACTTTAATAGCCCACTTTATTTTCCTGCTCCCTGGCTGTCCCAGAGATTCTTTTAATTTTCTCATTTTTCCAGTTAACATAGGATCATCTGAGACAGAATATCTCACCAGCTTGTCCTTTTCCTGACAGCTTTTATTCTAGGATTATCATATCGACAGCCACACTCACTTGGCCATTTTTGCTTCCTTTTCCCTGTCTCCCCTAAAGGACTGCAATCAGGACTATCAGGACAGGTTCTTTCCCAACAACAATCATAATAATTTTCCAGGCTCTAAGAAACCTGTTTTACATAAACATTATTCTTTAGTTGGGATTTGTCCTGATCATTTTTTTTTTCTATATAAGGACTTATTTTAACAGCTTAACTTTTTGTTTAACTGATTTTGGGGTTTTTTTCCCCCCTCTCTGTCTGCTATCTCTTTAATATTTACCTCTAAGAGTTTCTTTTCTTAGTGCATTGTTCTCATCCTCAAGCTTAATATTTTCTTGCAACCTACTAATATTATGTAGTGTTAAAACTCCATTTTTCAGTTTCCCTCATCTATTTTTTCCTTTAACTCATTGGGTTTTAAATAACATTGGGTTATTCCCTTTAAAGCTAAAAGTGTCATGACTTTAGTCTGTTCCCATTTTCTCTGCATTGCCAGCTTCCTGATAAAATAACAACAGCTTTAAACAATTTCTCCTCACTCCTTTAAGTATCTTCCTCTAGTTGTTCCTTAAAATACTGCAAAGCCTTTTACAGGCTTCTTCCATTTTAGTGTTAGTTATTGTACTGTTAGACAAATTTATTCTCCAATCTCCTGCCTTATTTTCACAATCCTCATCCAAAGGATCCTTCAATTGAACAACAACAACAAAAAAAGGTTCCAATAAACACAATCCTCATCCAAAGGATCCTTTAATTGAACAAAAAGGGTTCCCATAAACGGATCCAAACCTCTCCATTTCCCTTATTGTCCTTTTTCCTACCAAAAAGAGCCATATTTCCTTCTGACCCTTTATCCAATTACTCAATTACTCAGTTATACCCAGTCAGGGGCGTCCCCCTGTTTTCCACCCTCTGACCTTAACCCTGTCAAAAGTCCCAGAAATCTCACACTTTCCTGATCCTGTTCGTGACGCCAAATATGTTATGACCACATAGAGGTCCTTTTAATCAGGTAGTGTTTAAGATTTTCCCAGACAAGTGACAGGCAAAAAGGCACAGAGAGACCAAATTTGGTTTTCGGTCACTATGCATGTAACATTTATTTAGACATAAGACATTCAGTTAACTATCAAGAGCTCTTTTCCATTCACACACACACTCACACCACATACTCACAACGATCCTTCCCTGAACGGTGATCAGACGTCCATGAAGGCGTGGATGGTCTGTTGCCACGGTACAGGAACCATGAAAGCAAGCTGAAAATGTCCCAGCTCTTATACCTTTTCCATCTCCTTCCTTGAGAACTGCATGCTTTTCGAGCTGGCATGATCTCATGACAGTTCCTTAGACAGTTCCTTAGGCAGAGCAAGGTATGTTCTGTGTTCACAAAGAACTCCCTCAATCATGCCGACAACTGGTATTGTCTCTGTCATGCCTGGCCAGCAGTCCACTTACTTGTACAGGACACTCCCGAACTCTGTTATCAGTTCCCATTGTGTTTGGCTATGCTTGGTCAGCCTCTCATCTCAGCTTCCAAGTTTTCTCCTTTCCTCGGTTCGGCTTCCAAGTTATGCCTCCAGCAATGCATTGTGCGGCATCCATTTTCTTGCTTCATTTTAGGGCCTTGTTTCACCAGGAACCGATACATACCCACAATCATACCTGCAAACATACTCTCACAAGTGCTACTTTTCCTTCACACTCTTAATCCTCCAGAAGCCCCTCCCCTTTCTGCCTGGAGCTCCTGGAGCTCACTACCTTTGTTGGCTCATCTAGCCCTCTGTCACATATCTCCCCCCTTTGAATTTTTTTGCTATAATTATGACCTCTCCAGGACACAATTATAGCAAAAGGGATTTAACAATTACATGTCATGTAGGCTAAACAATACTCACCTAACACTCATTTTCTTTGTATAAATTATACATTTCTATTTGCATTTTAATATAAAATACATTTAAAACTTACCCCTTCATCACAGTGTTATCTTAGCTGACATTTCATAGAATTGTTACATCCAAACATTGCATTATCTAATCATCTTATCAATGATTTACTTACATAAACATTCTGGAAATTCAATACATTTACGTTGTACACAAAAATATTTCCCATAGAAATTATACACGCACACCCCTTCTCTGGCTACAACAAAACAAGTACGTCATTTACATAAATACAGTAATACCGTTATTCCTTCATTTCCTATACATTCTTTCTTTAACCTTTCCCTCGTTTGAAAATTACACTGACATTTTTATTTCCTGGGCTCTGCTTTGATATAGACTTTACGGTACATTAAACTCATACAAATTGGTAATAATTCTAACAGGTCTTTCTTCCATCTTCTTCTTTGGTTTGATATTCCATTGCTTTGCTTAGCCTCTGTATGGTTCTGATGGTATTCTGCCAGCTCTGATGGTTCCTCTGCTGTCCTCACATCCTGCTGACCAGAAGCTTGTTCCTTTGCTTTACTTGGCCTCGCAACAATCTGTTCCATGTCCATTCTAGCATCCAGCTGGTTAGCAAAAGTTCCTGGATTCTCCAAAATCTTTCCTTCCTTGTCTTTGTCTTGGTAACAGTTCTTTATCTGCAGGAGTTCAACTTCTGGTTTGTCTTGATGACTCATGTGCCTGGACCAAGTGCTCTTGAATTCGCATCCCAGCCATGTTCATTGCTGATTTGTTATCAAGGACTTCACTTCCACTCAGGGTCTCTTTAATTAAGTTGCAGGACACCCCAAACTTATCAGAATATTCAACAGGTTGTTCCTCATGCTGGTTTCTAAGATGCAAAGGACATTTTAATATGTATGAAGTCTCTGCAACAGCTTTTGAATCTTTATTTTTGCAGACCCTGATGCGTTATAGTGCACTGGACACTGTACATGCTCAGAGATCCAGGCAGCCAAAAATTGTAGCAGAGTAGCAGAAGTAACTCCGGTTGCTCCCAGCATTTCCTCTAGGACATCCAATAGAGCATACAGACGCTCGGGTGGTGCCTAAACAACTATACTTTACTGATACATGTTAGAATATATACAGAAAACAACAGAGAATCGTCTCTGTGGCAAAATCTCAGGACATACCAGTTTTAATCACTGCTTAGTCCTACAGTAAGCATAGAACACAAAACCCACACTGGGTACAGACAATACAGAGCTTCACATTACAGACAGTAAACATCCTGTCTCATATACTTCTCACACAGATAAGCATGGAACAAACTCCAAGATTATGTTCTCATAACATAGGCCAGCTGCAGACATGTTTACAGCTTGTATGCCCCCTGCAGGCAGACATATTGATTTGCTCTGTATCTCTTTACAACATGAATTTTAAGCATTGCATATCCCATACTCTGACAGACCCCAGTATCAGTTTTCCCAACTCCTATTGCTTTGTACCATGCTTAGATTTTAGAGTTGGTCCTGAGTATTTTGCCTCTGCACTTATTTACTCTCCTGAGTTCAAGTCATTCTCTGTTATGTTTGCAGATTTCAAAACTAGTTCTGGATCTTTTAACCTTATGGTTACTGCTGGTCTACTGCAAGCCACCATGTCACAAGTTCGATTCCAGCCGGCTCCAAGGTTCACTCAGCCTTCCATCCTTTCGTAGGTCGGTAAATTGAGTACCCAGCTTGTGGGGGGCAATTAGCTAACACACATTGGAAACTGTTTAATGCAGTGTAGACGTGTAAATGGCTATTGCTTAAAACAATTTGTAAGCCGCTCTGATAGCCTTGTGGCTGAAGAGCGGGGTATAAATAAATAAATAAATAAATATAAAGCTTTTTCATCTACTACACATACAGATGGTATATTTGCTTTCAGACCTTTCACTCCTTCACAGTGACATGTGTAAGTTCCACTCACATCCTTTCCCTTCACCATAATAGAAGATGTTAAAACTGATTTTGACTTCTTTACTTCAGACATAATTTCTGAACTCCTGTCTTTTGTAATATGGTCTGCATTCGGTTCTAAATCTCTCACTTCTACCCTGTGTGTACTATTAAATTCTTTTCTGAAATGCCTTTGTGCTTGGCATTCCTGATCTAGTGCAGAATCTGATACAGGCACACCATTCGTAAGGCCTTTAAAGATTTTTCTTCTAAATGCATTTGCGCTACCTTGGTTGTTGATGTTGGAATAGCTTGGATGTTTTCCAGTTTCTTACCAGAGTTACATTTGCTACCTGCTGCAACATATTTTGTCTTTTTTGTGTGCTTGGGCTGCATATCACTTTCAGATTTGAAAAATGAGTCTGTCTCATTTACTTTCAGGATCAGTTCTGAATGTAACTTTGCATTGTTGCTATCTAAAATAACTGCTGCTTCTTCAACAGGTTTACAGTTATTTCCCTTTTGCTTCATCTACATTAACAACCTATCTTTTCTCTTTCTCAACCCCATATAACTCCTCTTTTCCAAAATTATAAATGGCCATTAGTTCTCTAATTTCATTCTCTTGTGAGTCACTGTTGTTTTGTGCCTCATTAGTTTTATTGTCATCTATATTTTCTGCCACTGGGTTTGAAGAATTTACACCATTCTGATATTTTTGTTCTGTTGTAAATTTCCCCTCAACTTGTAATTCCGGATCTTCTTCGTGATCTCTGTGAATCACACAGCTGGGTTACTCCTGTGCCTGTGCAGAGCATCGGAACCTTCTAGAATCTCTAGGCAGAATGTGCTTTGATACATTTTTGGTGGTAACTCTGCCCATCCTAACGGTCCCTTATAAGGGATTCCCGCCTAAATCCCCTCAGTTCCTTTCTTTCCGCTGCATTAGCATCTTGAAGGAACCTTTGTTCGCTAGTTATTTCACTTTCGATTTCACTGGTTTTGACTTGGCTCAGCTATTTCATAGAATCATAGAATTGCAGAGTTGGAAGAGACCACGAGGGCCATCCAGTCCAACCCCCTGCCATGCAGGAAATCACGATCAAAGCATCCCTGACAGATGGCCATCCAGCCTCTGTTTAAAGACCTCCAAGAAAGGAGACCCCACCACACTCCGAGGGAGTGCGTTCCACTGCCGAACAGCTCTTACTGTCAAAAAGTTCCTCCTAATGTTGAGGTGGAATCTCTGTTCTTGGAGCTTGCACCCATTGCTCCGTGTTCCAGTCTCTGGAGCAGCAGAAAACAAGCCTGCTCCATCCTCAGCGTGACATCCCTTCAAATACTTAAACAGGGCTATCGTATCGCCTCTTAACCGTCTTTTTTCCAGGCTAAACATACCCAGCTCCCTAGAACATCCTGTTGGTGTCATGCCTGCCTTTGCAACAGCCATGTGAGGTAAGTAACCAGCCTTCCAACTGTACAAGAGGGAAACTGACACACTGGCTTGCCCAAATCCTCACACACTGCATTGTCCACAGCACAAGAGACAGAATTCAAACTCACAGCTCCTGGATAGCTCTAATTCATTCTGTCCCATTGGTCACCAAATTATAACACTGATCCTGAAAAAGCTGCAGTCGCCCATCTGTTTCCAGGCTCAGTTCGACATCCCGGTGTTGACCCAAGAAGCCAAATCCAAGAGGAACTAATTGGAACTAATTTTCCCAACGTTTTGGTGCCAGGGTAAGACCAATCTGTTTACCTAGGCATTTATCAGTGCTTAGTTACTGCTGCAATCAGTATCACTGCATATTCATTATCGTTTTATTGGTTTTATCAGTTTTTTTAATGCATGTTCATTGTTTTATCAGGTGTTTATCAGTTTTAACTTTATTACTACCTGCCCAGGTAGATATAAATAACATGAAATAAATACATAAAGGGACGTGAGTCAAAACCACATTTTTTAAGACAAGAGGCAAATTAAAAACAAAACAAACCAGAAAACAAGGTTGGTCCCATCTGACCATAGATAATTTAAAGTATGTCCCACTCTTGCAATTTAAGAGTTAACATTTGGGGAGGGGAGCCACACTGTCCTACCTATGTCTGCAACACACAAAACCTATGGGTGACATACATACACCCCAGGAGAGACATGCTTACTTATGGGCCCCTGGGAAGGGCTTGGGGATCCTGCTACGTCCTGGGTTTGGGGGAAAAGCAAGAGAAAAGTGAAGTAACTACAACTGGACCTGGCGCTACGTTCCTCAGGCTGCCGTTCTGACGAGGACAGCGCTACCAAGTTCCTAAGAAGTCAGACCATGAGAGCAACTTTGGAGGGGATTCCCTTGGATTGCCAAGCTTCGCTACAGAAGCGGCTATAAGGTCCAACATTCTGATTTCCCGTGGACCCCGGCCACTGCAGGCACAGGAAACCCACAGTGGATTTATTGCTCCTCCTCCTGGAGAAGCCCTGCTGGGGCAGCATTGGCAAACTCCCATTTTGGAGCAGCTCTGGGATACCGGTAGTGGTAAAATCTGACATGGATACGCTGCCCCCCCAGCAGCAGATCCACCGGCTGCCCCCCCATCTGAACTGAAGAGACAGAGTGACCACTCTTTTTCCAGCCCCCTGGCACACAACTCCCTGAGCGTCACACAGCCCAGTCTCAAGTTGGCCTAGCAGAGAACCCAAAGGTGATTCTCCCACGCCAGAGCCGTCCAGAACACTACCTCTCAGCAATATGCACACAAGCTTCTGCATCCCCCCAAACAACCAAAGGGCCCCACCACAAACTCCTGACCCAGAGCAAAGGAGCCCATAATGGAGACACCATCACCCCTTCCACCAAGACCTAATAATCTTCAAATTTGTGCAAAATTTTTCCACATCACGTCTCTCTCTTTCTCTTCTGACAGGTTTGTTCTTGATCCTAGACGCATACAGTTAATCCCTAAAAACATATATGAATTAACAAGTAGAAATTTAAAAAATAAATTAGGAAAATGTTTCAGCTTCTGTCCTCTTCAGCGACTCAAAATAAAAGTGAGTTGCATCCAAGGTAGGAGTTTAAATAAAGCAGTAGCCAAAACGTTTTGCTAGCTCATTTAGTTAGTTCTGTTTGTCAATCACCCCACCACCACACACACTCTCTATCTGCATTTTATTCATCATTGTCTCAGCTGTTGTATTGCAATCCATCCTTCAGTAAAACAGAATGTTCTGCTAGTGTCCTTAATCAGATTTTCTTGATTCCAACTTGAAATTGAACTGTTAAGTAACTCAGACAGGGAGGGAGTGAAGCTGAAGATTAAATAGTTATAACTCAGCAAAAGAAAGTTTAAAAGTTGATATAAAACATATCAACACAGCTTTCTTTAGGAATGGTTTTTAAAATCAAATAGTGTTCTTTCAGGTTAGTAAAAACAAGGGAAGTACATATTATTCACTTTACAGTAAGACAAATGCAGTCGGACTCCTGTATCTGTGGAACCAATACGTGCAGTTTCAGTTACCCATGAGACACAAAACAGGAGACACATACCATAGAGTTGCAATGGGAAATTCCTAAAGAGGCATTCTCTCTAGGCATCTTCTAGGTCCTCCAATGCAACTCTATGGTATGTTTTTACTGGAAGTCCTTTATTTTAATAGGGTTCACTGTTATCCATGGTAGGTCCAGGAACCTAACCACCCGCGGACATAGAATCATAGAGTTGGAAGAGACCACAAGGGCCATCCAGTCCAACCCCCTGCCATGGGGTCAGACTGTGCTCCAATAAAATAATTTCCACATAAAGCTCTGAATGTGTTTGAATGCATCTTTTAGACTAAATGTGCTAAACCAGATAAAGCTATTGAGTTGGAAATTTTTCCAGATCTGCTTCTTCCTGAAAAGCCACCTTACTGCTCACCTTTGCCCCTTTGTGCTCAGAGTCAACTGTGGGTTCAATGCCTACTGTGGATGCACTCCTCTATTCCACAATTCCCTGTTCCCTCCGGCGCTCTCCCAGGTGCTCCACCGACATCCCCTCCAACGTCCTAAATGCTTTGACAATATAGCCTATCAAGCCCTTGTATAGAATACCCTGAAACATCTATGCTGGAACATCATCTCCTGATGGCCATTGCCTGTACTCACAGCCTATGAGAGCAGGAAGCCTCTTTGACCAGGAAAGAACTGGGCACTGTTCGTACAAATCTAGTGATTCTACTCCTGGTTCTTCTATCTCAAAGTAAACTTTTTCACAGGCCCAGGTGTTTTTTGCCATCCGTTGTCTTCATCCCAAGAAACCACTGAAGAAGGGAAATTCTTGCCAGTCTCTCTGGTGACAGACTACGAAGGTTTAACTAGGGAGACCACCACCCACTAAAAGAAGAACTGCCTTACATGCAGGGAAGACAATCCGATTTAGGACCCCTGACAAATATTAAAAACAGAGAGGAGGATGGCAGCCACTGGCCCTTGTTAAGCCACTGTTCTTGGTTCAGGCTGCCCCATAAGAATGTTAGTTAGGACTCACAGACCCCTTGCTAAATCCAACCCTTTCTTTTACGCTTATGGGAGAAAGCCTTAGCTGTATTTATCATAGCCACTATTGGTGGGCTCCTGCTGGACCAAAGGATGCTGCAAACAGTATCTTTCCTTGATGACATTCAGATGTGATGGAAAGTAGATGCCTTCCCCAATGGCACCAAACCCTGTCCTAGGATGCTCATTATCACCTTACTGCCTAAGCTATTAATTGAGAGCATAATTGAGAGCTGAGGAACCAGCAAGTGTCCCCCCCACACCCCATGTGTTAAGAGACCAGTACTATATATGTGCCCATTAACTGCAAAGTTTCCTTTCAATGGTTCCAGGGGACCGACCACCTCTTTGACTAGCACTGGTAAAAAGGATTAGAGGGATCTCTGGCTCTCAGGACAGAGAATTATGCTGGGCCCCATGGCACCTTGAGAGAGTTGTTTTTGAGTCTTGTTTTTGAGTCTTGGATGCCGGAGTAGAGGCCGGGGCGGAAACAGAGGCAGGAGTCAAAGTTGCGGCCGGGATCAAGGCTTTCTCATATAGGAAAGATTTAAGTTGAGAGAGCCTGTGCTTGCGGGCCTGAGGAGTGAAGGCAGTGCAAACATGAGTCGACATTATGGGTCTCCCCAAGGCAAATCAGGCAGCGGGAATGACCATCCGCGCTTGGAAGTTTAGCCTGACAGATTACATGTCTTTTAAAAGCTCCTCTTCCAGACATGTTTACTCACGAAGTCGTCAATACAGAAGGAGAATCCAGAGAATAGTCAACAACAGTCCAGGTCAGCAGCGAAAAATCAGAGGTAGAATGCCAAATCCAAGGGAGTAAGAGAGATCTCCCATTTGATGAGTCTGGACTGTTTAATGGCCCGACTGATGAGAAGCTCGAATTCACCCAGAAGATGAGGACCACTGCCAGGAAATATGATATGGGCACCACCTCATACTCTCAGTATCGACCTAGGGGCCGCTACACCTGGCAGACTTCATCATCTGGCCAACAGTTCCGTCGGGGGTACTCTGGCCAATCGTATTGTCGATCCTGATACATACCCTCTCCCTCTCCAGCCTCATTGGTGAGGAGCCAGGGGTCCGGTTCCAGATACCGACAGCCACCAAGACAATGATCCAAAGATCAAGGCAGAGAAAGTTCTAAAATTCCTTCCTCACTCTATTTCTCTCTTTCCTTAGACACCACTTTTCGGGGATCGACTGTTGAAATTCCAAGAAGCCTGGTCTTCAATAACATCAGACCACTGGGTACTTCAGATCATCCAGAATGGCTATTGGATCAAATTCAACTCTCTACCTCTGACAGGTCTGGTTCAATCAACACCGCCCCCCCCTCCCCTCCCCTCCTCGAGGAGGTGCAGACTCTGTTACAGAAAGGGGCCATCGAACCCGTGGACTCCAACCTTCACCACCTCTTCTTCTTCTCGATGTATTTCCTGGTCAGAAAGAAGGACGGCGGCTTGCACCCCATTCTCGACCTTCGTGGAGTGAACAGATACATAGCCCCAAAGAAGTTCACCCTGACCTCCATCCTTCCGCTTTTGAGATGATACGACTGGTTTGTGTCCATAGACCTGAAGGATGCCTATTTCCACATCGGAATCCATCCATCCCACAGACGATTCCTTGCATTTCAATTTGGGATAGACACTTTCCAGTTCAAAGTCCTGCCATTTGGACTCTCGACCACTCCACGAGTGTTCACGAAATGCATGGCGGTGATAGCAGCCTTCCTTCGCCAACAGGGTGTAGTGGTCTTCCCCTACATCGATGACTGGCTGATTGCGGCGGACTCTTGACATCAGCTCAAACTCGATGTTGGCCTCACCTTAGATGCCTTAGACTACCTGAGACTTGTTGTCAACATAGAGAACTCACAGCTTCAGCCAGCTCAAACAATCCAATTCATTGGAGCTCGTCTGGACTCCCTGACAGTGTAGTATACCTGCCTCAAGATTGATTCAACACCCTTCGGTCTCTGATCCATATCTGCCATCGGTCCCGGAGGCTCCCGGCTCATTCGGTCCAAGTACTTCCAGGGCACATGGCGGCTACTACCTACGTCATTCGTCTCGCCAGACTGCGGTTCCGTCCACTCCAACACTGGTTTCTGCAAGTGTTTGACCCTCTCCACGACTCTCCAAGCAAAACGCTCATGATGCCACGGGCGATTCATCGGTCTCTAGAGTGGTGTTTGGTACCGGACAATGTCCTGTCGGGCATGCCGTTCGACCCTCCTCAACCAGACATCTCTCTGATGACAGATGCCTCGATGCGAGGATGGGGAGCCCATCTTGGATGCTTTGAGATACAGGGTTCTTGGAGTACCGAAGAACAGGCTCCCCATATCAATGTCCTAGAGCTTCTCGGTGTTCAGAAGGCGTTACGGGCCTTCGAATCCCTGGTGAGGAACAAAACTGTTTTGGTAGTGACAGACAACACTTCGGTCATGTACTACCTGAACAAACAAGGAGGAATGAGATCCCCTCAACTTCTCCAACTCACGCTGGACATTTGGGACTGGTGCGTCCACAGGGACATCCTTCTCCAATCCATCCATCTTCCTGAGGAGAAGAACACTCTTGCAGACAAACTCAGCTGTTCAAGCCTCTCCATCCACGAATGGCAGTTGCACAGGTCGGTCACTTCGACCCTCTTCCGACGGTGGGGCTATCTTCAAGTCGACCTCTTCGTGTCTCCAGAGAACGCTCAGTGTCCCCAATTCTGCTCCAGGGGATGCACTCTGGAATCAAGGGGTGACACATGCCTGTTCCATTGGACAGGTCCACTTCTCTACCTCTTCCCTCCATTTCCACTGCTGACAAGGGTGATTGCCAAGCTCCGTTGAGATTGAGCGGATGCCATCCTTATCACTCCATGATGGCCTCGACAACCCTGGTTTGCAACCCTTCTGCGCCTAGCGAGGCACCGCTTCATCTGCATTCCATCCCGTCCTGATCTTCTCACCATCCAGAACGCGAAAGTCAGGCATCCAGACATAGAGACTCGTATGTCTGACAGCATGGAGGCTTTTTCCTTGACTCTCTCCTTGATGCCGAAAGACTCAAATTCATCTTCGATACCGACTCAGCCTGCATCCTTTCCTCCAGAGATCCAAGCTGTTATCAATGCTACCCGAAGACCGGCTACCCGCAGGTCGTACCACTACAAGTGGAAGAAGTTTGAAGCCTTTCTGGCTACTTGAGGGTCAGGCACTGAACCATTCTCCCTCCTGACCGTCCTGGATTTCCTTCTCCACTTGTCTTCCACAGGCCTGTCGCTTTCATCAATCGGGTGCTATTTGGCAGCTATATCTGTCGAGTTCCAAGCAAGAGGCCATCCATCTCCCTTCACAGATGCAACGGTTAAGAAGTTTTTGAGAGGCTACGCCAACCTCCATCCTCCGGTGACCGAGCCTACCCTGATGTGGAGCCTCAAACTGGTCCTCTTGTAGCTGGTCCGCTGACCCTTCGAACCCTTGGCGTCTACCGACTTGCGACTTCTGTCCTGGAAGACTGCTTTCCTTGTGGCTATCACTTCAGCGCATCGGGCTGGTGAGCTCTGTGCCTTGAGATCCGACCCTCCATACACAGCTTTCCATAAGCATAAGGTGGTGCTCCGTCCCAACATCTCCTTTCTCCCGAAGGTGGTGTCGAGCTTCCATCTCAATCAATCCATCACTCTCGCTGCTCTGATGTAGGACCCAAAGGATGAGTTTGAGCATACCCTCCATTCCATGGATGTCAGGAGGGCCCTTGCTTTTTACATTCAAAGAACTGCTCCCTTCAGAAAGTCACCTAGACTGTTTGTGTCGTATGCTGACTCGATGCTCAGAGAGCCCATTTCTCCACAGCGGTTGTCGAAGTGGGTGACATCGACCATCGCTCTCTGCTACGAACTGGCAAAGAAACCACTGCCACCACGGATTTGAGGACACTCCACGAGGGCTGTCTCCACCTCGACAGCGTTCCACTCTGGGGTGCCTCTAGAGGACATTTGCAGAGCTGCAACTTGGTCATCACCTTTGACTTTTATTTCTCATTACAGACTTGACTTTCGTTTCAGGAAAGAGTCTGCCTTTGGGAAAGCTGTACTTTTGTCCTCCATTCAATGAGCGAGTTTTAATGTTTGCCAAGTCTTTTGATAGTTTGATATAATGAGTATATGTGGTTTATTTGGTTTTACATAAGAATGTGCTGTTACACTCTTGCTAAGGTTTGACTATGCAACATGATACTAGGGTTATTATGGAAATAGGACATACCCTCCTCCTGGAGTGAAGCTTGCCAGTCTACCCAGCTGTGTTATTCACAGAGACCACGAAGAAGATAGACAGGTTGCTTACCTGTAACCATAGATCTTCGAGTGGTCTTCTGTGAATTCACACAGACCCACCCATCCTCCCCTCTATGTCCTATTACATCATACAACATACTTAATGTTCCTGATGCTGCAGATTGCGGCGTCATTCAAGGAACTGAGGGGATTTAGGCGGGAATCCCTTATAAGGGACCGTTAGGATGGGCAGAGTTACCGCCAAATATGTATCAAAGCACATTCTGCCTAGCAATTCTAGAAGGTTCTAATGATCTGCGCAGGCGCAGGAGTAACCCAGCTGTGTGAATTCACAGGAGACCACTCAAAGATCTATGGTTACAGGTAAGCAACCTGTCCATCTTCTTTGTGGTCTCTGTGAATCCACACAGCTGGATAAATCCTGCACCTGCGCAGAGCACTCGGACCTTCTAGAATAGTTATGTAACTGATTTTTGGTGGTAGCTCCACCCATCCCAATGGTCACTTCTGAGATGATAAAGCTTATTCCCCTCAGTTCCTTTTCGTCCGCCATGTTAGTAGCATGTTAGGAACCTTCACTCCTGTTTGGATCATCCTTTTGTTTCGTCTCTTGGCTTTTGACTCGGATTTGGCTCAACTATGATTGATTTTCTACATCCTTGACCTTGGATTGTTTGGACTACTCTTTTTCTGGTGATTTAGATTTGGTGTTTTAAGATTTTTCCCTCATGACCTTGGACTGCTTCGACTACTCTCTCGTTTCTCCCCTTGGCTTCGTCTGTCATCACTGGCTTCAACTCCAGTCTGTATAACTTCACCCTTGACATGGCCGCTTTCAAATGCTTTATTGTTACATAAGTTAAACACAACTGATTTATTAAATCCTTTCCCCTGCACACAAATTCCTTCTAAGCCTCTCTCTTGCTGACTTCACACTCTCAAGCCTCACTTAAAACAGAATTTCCCTGAACCACATTCTCAAACCTATCCATTGATATGGAAGAGAGGCTTGCATACCTCTCTTTACATGGCAGGTGTAAAGATGTTTTGAGCTATGCTGGCGGCGGCATAATAGCCACCTGTAGGGTCTCCCATTCCAGACAGGTCAAAACCGAAGGGTCTGACAAAGAGCATCAAAGGGCAGGATGGGCTCTCTAGCCTTATGGCAACCGTCCTAGGAGAAGAAAAACACTAATCCCAAACCCAGGCAGATGGTGTTCGTCCAACCCTGTAAGTTCAACCATCTAAGAGAACGAAACTCTAATCAAACCTACGACCCAAGGACCTCGCTGCTACCGTCCATGCTTGCAAGGCCACAGCAGATGAACCCTTGGTTTAAAGGGTGAGGCTAGTTCTGTGCACGCTGCGCTCCACCAGAAAAATCCATTGCACAGGCTCGAAGGACAAATCTAATTCCGAAAAAGCCCTGTAGCGATAGGCGAGGGACGAAATGGCAGGTGTAAAGATGCACTGGAAGCCACAGGCCCAACCCTGCATGCAGGTGGTTCATGACTTTAGTCGCTCGAACCTGACCCAGGAGATGACAGTCTTGTTTGGCAGCATCCTGAATGACCAAGCAGCCTTTTTTAAGGAGAGCACTGCTTGCTCCATATGGAGAGGGGCCTAGAAAAGGTGGTCTAATGAAAGCTCATTCCCATCTACCTGGTTAGCTAGCCACGGCCAATGGGCATCTTCTGATGTCAAACCAAGGCAAAGAAACAAAGGCACGCACTGGCCTCCAAAGGTGTAAACTGACGCTTACATACTGGAACATCAGAACCATGCGAGTCTACAGATAGTGGACGGCCTGGGTGTTGTTCTGCTCTAATAGCCCATGAACTATCACAACTTAATATTGACATCACTGCTCTTAGTGAAGTTTGTCTCCATGAGGAAAGCAGCCTTAAAGAACATGGCGCTGGCTACACACTTTACTGGTCTGGCAAACCCCAAACCGAAAAACATCTTTCAGGAGTAGGCTTTATGATTAAAACTGCCAGCATAGCTGAAAACATCATTAGGGTATGCAAGCCTCTCTCCCATGACAAGGGGGCATCTATGGAGAGTTTAACACTACACAAAACAATTAAAATATCACACCATGACATTTTCATAATCTAAAAACTACATATAACAACTACATATAACCTCTCAGCTGTTCATTCAACTTGTTAATCTTTCTTTTTCATACTAGCATTTTTTTATTCCTCTGAAATTATATCTCCCTAGTTTTCAAAACCTATTCTTAATAAATTTAAATTATATGTATCATATAATTTTTAAAAATATTCCAGTCTTTCCTGAAGTTTAGTATTTATTTTATATGTGAAACCATTTAAGTGGCTTTTCCACTGTGTGATTTCTTTCTCCCTTTCTACATCTTTTAGTATGACCTAGGGACTCACCTCTAACTGAAGCAATCATACATTCTCCTCCCTGTCTCGATTCTTTAATATCATATTTCCTATTACATGCATTCCTGCAGTTTAAGAATTTGAAGTTTCCTTTCCATGTGCTATTCTTAGTATTTCCTATTGGAGAATTTCTGTGAGTGTCATAAGGTGAGAAGAAGTGACAAATTTTCATATGCTAAGTATATAACTGGCAATGCTGGTTATCAATTTTTTCATGTTGTGTATGATCTCCAATCTGAATCAAAGTTTTCAACATTCAAATACTTTTAGCTGCTTCTGTCCTGCATAAGCTGCTTCATGATGACCAAGACCTGCCTTCTCAATGAAACCTTTTCCACACTCCAAGCATTCAAATGGTTTCTCCCCTGTGCGAGTTGCTTGATCACAAGTGAGGAGTCTTTTCAAAATAAAACTTTTTCCACACTCCAGGTATTTAAATGGTTTCTCCCCTGTGTGAATTGCCTGACGACCAGTGAGATATCTTCTGATTGAAACTTTTCTCACACTCCAGGCATTTAAATGGTTTCTCCCCTGTGTGAGTTGCTTGATGATAGGTGAGGTCTACCTTGTGAATGAAACCTTTTCCACACTCCAGGAATTTAAATGGTTTCTCCCCCGTGTGCGTTATTTGATAGGTGAGCTTTGCCTTCTGAGTGAAACTTTTCCCACACTTTGGGCATTTAAATGGTTTCTTCCCTGTGTGAGTTATTTGATGATGAGTGAGGTACATAGAATCATAAAATCATAGAACTGTAGAGTTGGAAGAGGCCACAAGGGCCATCCAGTCCAACCCCCTGCCACACAGGACATTGCGATCAAAGCATTCCTGACAGATGGCCATCCAGCCTCTGTTTAAAGACCTCCAAGGAAGGACACACCACCACGCTCCAAGGGAGTGTGTTCCACTGCCGAACAGCTCTTACTGTCAAAAAGTTCCTCCTAATGTTGAGGTGGAATCTCTGTTCCTGGAGCTTACATCCATTGCTCCATGTTCAAGTCTCTAGAGCAGCAGAAAACAAGCCTCCTCCATCCTTAATGTGACACCCCTTCAAATACTTGAATAGGGCTATCATATCACCCCTTAACCATCTTTTTTCTAGGCTAAATATACCCAGCTCCCTAAATCTTTCCTCATAAGGCATGGTTTCCAGACCTTTCACCATTTTAGTCACCCTCCTCTGGACACGTTCCAATTTGTCAATATCCTTTTTGAATTGTGGTGCCCAGAACTGGACACAGTATTCCATGTGAGGCCTGACCAAGGCAGAATAGAGTGGCACTATTATTTCCCTTGATCTAGACACTTTACTTCTATTGCTGCAGCCCAAAATTGCATTGGCCTTTTTAGCTGCCGCATCACAATGATGACTCATGTTCAACTTGTGGTCTACTAGGACTCCTAGATCCCTTTCGCATGTAGTCTCATTCAGCCAGCTCCCCCCATCCTATATCTATGCATTTCGTTTTTCCGCCCTAAGTGCAGTACCTTACATTTCTCCGTATTGAATTTCATTTTGTTAGCTTTGGCCCAGCTCTCCAGTTTATCCAGGTCATTTTGAATTTTGATCCTGTCCTCTAGGGTATTAGCTACTCCTCCTAATTTGGTGTCATCTGCAAATTTGGTAAGTATTCCCCTAATTCCCTCATCCAAGTCATTGATAAAGATGTTGAATAGCACTGGGCCCAGGACAGAACCCTGTGTCACCCCACTGGTCACATCTTTCCAAGACGAAGAGGTGCCACAGAGGAGCACCCTTTGGGTTCGGCCAGACAACCAATTACAAATCCATTGAACAGTTAACTTGTCTAGCCCACATTTTATAAGCATGTTTGCAAGAATGTCATAGTGAACCTTGTCAAAGGCCTTACTGAAATCAAGGTATGCGATATCCGCAGAGTTCCCTTCATCTACCAAGCTGGTCATTTTATCAAAAAAAGAGATCAGATTAGTCTGGCATGACTTGTTTCTCTGAAACCCATGTTGACTTTTTGTGATTATGGCATTGCCTTCTAAATGTTCACGGACTCTGTTTAATGATCTGCTCTAGAATCTTCCCTGGTATTGATGTCAGACTAACTGGACGATAATTGTTGGGATCCTCTTTTTTTCCCTTTTTGAAGATGGGACGTTTGCCCTCCTCCAGTCTGCTTGGACTTCTCCTGTTCTCCAGTTCTCAGACTATTGCCAATGGCTCTGAGATTACATTTGCCAGCTCTTTTTTATACCCTTGGATATAGTTCATCTGGTCCTGGAGATTTAAATTCATTTAGATTAAGGAGATATTCCTGTACTACGTTTTTACTTATTCTGTGCTGGATTTTCCCTCTTGTGTCCTCTGTTCCATTATCCTCAGGTTGGTCACCCTTTCCTTTTCTGAAAACAGAGGCAAAGAAGGTGTAGAGTAATTCTACCTTTTCTCTGTCCCGTTTGGCATCTTCTCTGCGTAGTGGCCCAACCATTTCATTCTTCTTCCTTTTGCTGCGGATGGACCCGAAAAAACCCTTTTTATTGTTCTTAACCACTCTAGCGAGCTTGAGCTCATTCTGCACTTTAGCTTCTCTGACTTTACTCCTACATGTATTCGCTATCTGTTTGAATTCTTCTTTGGTGATTTCCTCCTTTTTCCATTTCCTATACATGTTCCATTTAAAACTTAGCTTCGTTGAAAGTTCTTTAGACATCCACCCTGGTTTCTTGAGACACCTCCCATTTTTCTTCTTCATTGGTACTGTTTGAAACTGTGCCTTTAGTACCACCCTTTTGAGAGTCCCATCTGTCTTGAGGTCCCTTCTCTTTTAGTATAGCTGACCACGGAACCACCACCAGTATTTCCCTGAGTTTATTAAAAGGTTGTCCACACTCTAGGCATGTAAATGGTTTCGCCTGTGTGAGTTGCTTGATGATAGGTGAGGTATGTCTTCTGAGGGAAACCTTTCCCAAGAGGTTGGCCACCTTCCTTATATAAAAACACACAGAGCCTGGTCCAGAGTTTGGAAAAAGTTACTTTTTTTGGATCCCAACCCCACAATACCCCCTGCCATCTGGTTCTCCTACAGAAAAAAAAACTTTTCCTAGTGCTACCCCCAACCCTTAAGTCTTGCCCAGCAGAAGGCCCTGTTACAGGACTGTGGTTTCCCATGGCAAGGCCTTCTCTCCCCATGGCTGCAGATTAGCTCACTAGAAAGAAGTCAGGATGAGTCAGGCTAAGGGTGGGTGGAAGAAAGACATAGGTGGAGGAGGGATGGGGAAGAAAAGAAAAATGGGGGTGGTATCCACCTCCTAAACTCTGAAGAGCAAGCGAGGGAGCGGGCCCCAAAGTTGGGGGAAGGAAAGGGTGGGGAGAAAAGGAATGGGTGACATTGGGGGGGGGGGACGAGGGGCTGACAGGAGGAAGGCAAAACTTGGGTCCAGGAGCTTGTGGGGAGGCTGTAGGAAGAGCTGAAGTGGAAGAGTTGAGAGGAAGAGAAGGGGGGAGAAATCCTTGGAAACTGTGAGGAGGGACTCACTCTACAAACAAAAGGGAGGAAGGGGTGGAGGAAGAGGGTCAGGAGCGAGAGAATGATGCACCCAGAAGCTGCTTCTGTCGCTGCTGCCTTCGCCAGGCTGTGGCAGGATTTTTCTCAGGATGGGAAGGGAAAGCAGGTGGGGCGGGTCAGCCCAGCTACTGCCAAGGAACAGCAAGGTAGGCAGTGGGGCTGCAGCGAAGCCTTTCCTCCTCAGGGAGCCCAGGGCAGCCTCCAGTCTAGGCTCCCCGCCTCACCCCCGCCTGAGGAGTCACGATGGGGGGGCTCCTGCAGGATTCCCCCATGGCCGCAGGTCCTGCAGGGGGGCCTTAGACTGGCCCTGGCAAAGTGCTGCCTGAATGATGGTCGTCCTCTTTCCCTCCTGCCTTCTACTGCATTATTATTACAGTTGTCCCTCCATATCCACGAATTTGGTATCCACAGGTTTCAGTATTCACGGCTTGATGTCTTAAAAAAACAATAATCCCAAAAGCAAATCTTGATTTTTTCATCTTATATAAGGAGACCATTTTGCTATGCCATTGCATATAATGGGACTTGAGTATTCACGGATTTTGGTATCCACGGGTGTCCTGGAACCAAACCTCAGCAAATAAGAAGGGACAACTGTATTGTATTTTCTAGTTATTCCTGTCTTCCCAAGCTATGGCTAAAGTATGACAGTCGCAGTCCAGTCTCTTGGCTTGGAGGGAAAGTTGAGGCTTCACTTCCTGTAGGACTTATTTGTTGGTCTTTTCTAATGTCCACTGAACTCTTCCCCATCACCACACTTCAAATTAATTGATTTTCTTCCTATCAGTTTTCTTCACTGTCCAGCTTTCACAACCAGATAGATAAAACAAAGGGGGGAAATTAAACCTAAACAATTCTAAAGAAACACACACACATATACATACACAATACAAGTTTTTGAATCTCTATAGTTTATTTGTTACTTCGCAACTCCTAACCTCAGTTCCTTCCTTTCCCAGCTTTCACAACCTTACTTAAAATGTGAAGTACAATGGCAAGGACAATCCTAACTTTTATATTCCATGGTGTATCTTGACACTGCAGGATTTTGTATAGTTCCACCATAGCTGCCTGTCCACGTCTGATTTCTTGATTGCAGTCTTCATTCTGATTAATAACTGAGCCAAGGTATGGAAAATCTTGAACAATTTCATTGAATAAGATAATCTCCAACATTAAAGTGTGAACAGGTAATGTTCTGAATGAGAAGGATACTGGAAATGTTTTCATGAAATAGTTAATTCAGACTAGGAGTAACTGGAAGACTTAAATAAAAACAGACATAATTTAAATATGTAAGTTGGTGAATCTCAAACAAACCAGAAAGGAAGGAAGAGATGTAAAGGGAGGAATAAGGACTATGTTAATTTGTTTTAAAGTAGATTGTAACAATATAGATAACTTTTGAAGGTCTTCTTTGCATTAAATATTTGATTTTACGAAATGAAAGTTACAACGGTTAAGAGAAAAATCAAATACATTCTTAAGTATTGTGAGTGTAATATAATAAAAATAAAATAAAAAATGCAGCCTTGCCTGACCCCCTTCCCAATTAGAAACCATTCCATTTCTCCATAGTCTGTCCTAACAGTAGCCTCTTATTCTGAGTACAGGTTACGCGTCAGGACAATCAAATGTTGAGGTACACCCATTTCTTTAAGAGCAATCCATAGTTTTTCATTATCTATACAATCAAAGGCTCTGCAACAATCTGTAAAGCATGGACTGAATTTCTTTTGAAATTCTTTGGTTTCCTCATTATCGATCATAGGTTTGTAATATGATACCTAGTGCTTCTTCCTTTCCTGAACCCGGCTTGGACATTGGCATTTCTTGCTCCAAATATTGTAAAAGTCTTTGTTATTGAATTTTGAGCATACCTTTGCTTGCATGGGAAATTAATGCAATGGTCCTGTTGTTACTGCAATGTCTGGTGTCCCCTTTCTAGGGGACTGGAATGTAGATTGTTTCCAATCTAGCAGCCTTTGTTTTGTTTTCCATATTTGTTGACAGGTTTTAGTTAGAAGTAGAGTTGATCCTGTCTCTGTAGATTAACACAGTTCTATTGGTATGCCATCTGTTTCTGGTGATATATTTCTCTCAAGTACACTGAGTGCAGTTTTCTAAAACTGGAGGTTCATCTTCATATGGGTTTTCCTCAAATGAATCTGTCACCCGTTCATCTCATTTAAATAGTTCTTCTGTGTATTGTTTCCATCGCCTCTTTATTTCTACTTGGTCTTGTAATGTGTACCCCTTCTAGTCATCATAGAGTTTATGTTCTTCCTTTTTCGTTGTCAGCTTCTATTTCTCTGCCTTGATCGTTACAGTAGTTCTTCTCGTAACTGTGCACAAGTCATTGAACAGTTTTATTCAGAGTTCTGTTTTTGTCACATTTTACTTCTCATTTGTCCTTAACTGCTTGAAGGGTTTCATCTGTTATACTTTGGAGTGTCCATCGCTTTCTTTTTGGCTACAGATAGTGTCTTTTTGCATCCCTCCCTCCAGTCAATTAGGCTTAATAGGGCAAATCTATTTTTTCACATTATTTTTGAATTCTGTGGGGATGTTCTTCAGGTTGTATTTCAGCATGTTGTTTGATTTATGCTTTACTCTAATTTTTGATCATAAGTGTTCATGGTCTGTGCCACAATTTGCTCCTGGTCTTGTTTTTGTAGAGAGAATAGAGCTGCTCTATCTTCTGCTTCCGATTGTGTAGTCACGTCATCCTTTATTGTCCATGTCTAAAATTCATTACAAATTCAATAAAATCCAATTAAAAAAAGAACAAAATACAATAAAAGAATGCAACATACATATACATGTACTGTTATACAAAAAAGATCAAATTAGTGAGTCATCTGCACAATCTATAACAATATCTTTCAAATAGCTAGCACAAATACTTTTAGCAGCTTTAGCAAAGAAGGCTGTTTTATGTGTAACGTAAGGATCGCAACCTGATAGTAGCCTGAATAGTTTCATGTAGGAGCTCTCACTGTGTAAGGAAGCCAAAATCCGTTCCAAGAATCTTTTCCTAAGGTTTTGATCTAACTGACAATGAAACAGATAATGTAAAATATCTTCTTCCTCACCCACACCACAAATGCAGAACCTTACATTTCTCAGACCATTTCTGTATCTACCATCTATAACTGATGTAGCCATAGTTTGGAAATGCAGTTCTGTCAATGCAGTTCTCAGAGGGGCAAAGCTAAGCGTTTGTAAATATTGAGCTCATACGTGATTTGGGGCTTCAACAGGTGGTACCAATGGGAAAAAATTGAAGACTTAATTGAAGCTAGGTCTCGATCATTATCCAACTTATAAATCCAATCCCTCAGCTTGCTTTTAACTCCAGGAAAACCAAAAATATCTGTTGAGAGAGTTTTAGTGGTTAATAAGCGTTGGACTAAATTAGCCCAGCCACCTATCTTCCATTGTTCAACTAAAGAAAGCTTAGGAAAGCGGGCCTCTGATATGTCCAAAACCCTCTTATAATACGAGATAGCTGCCATCTCAGCCCTGGCTTCTACAAATACCATGCCTGTTTCTGTCCTGAGGAATGCAGCAGGAGTCCCTGGAGGTACTGCCAACACATACCTCAAAAACTTGTTCTGACAGACAGGTGATTCAAATTAGAGGGAATCTGTTCTATCCTATTTCCACCCAAATTCCAATTAAATTTAGATGAACGTTTGCCAAAGACAATCACCTTAGATTTAATGTATTTTATTCTAAGTTTTTCTGTTTGACAGAATTCATAGTTTATAGACTTCTCTTCAGCCCAATTTTGTTCATAGATAATAATACAATATTATCAGCATATATTAGATATATATGCCTTGTTATTTCAATGTAATATCTCCCTAGTTTTCAAAACCTATTCTTAATAAATCACCCCACTTATGTATCATATAATATTTAATTATATTCCAGTCTTCCTTGAAGTTTAGTATTTTTATTTTATATGTAAAGCATTTAAGTAGCTTTTCCACTCTATGATTTCTTTTTCCCTGTCTACACCTTTTGGTGTGACCTAGGAACTCACCTCTACTGGAGCTCATTTCCTTTTAGAAGCAATCATACGTTCTCCCTCTCTCAATTCTTTAATATCGTATTTCCTATTACATGCATTCCCACATGCAAGGGGGGCAGCACATCCCTTCAGTCACCCAAAGTTTACAGCCAAGGTGTTCTCACAAATACTCTATGACTCACAATTTTTTATCTATAAAAACCTCTAATAATTTGAAGCAGTACAAACACAATTTCTCAGAAGCATATTTGCTACTCCTTGTTGTGTCTCTAATGCAGTGTTGTGACTTGAGGCAGGCTTGATCCCCATTGAGGCTTGTGCCTGGATCCTAAAGATCAATTATTGGCTAAAACTTTTTTTTCTCCTATTGGGCTGGCCTCTTTAACATTAGGAGATGGATTTCAATCCACATGGAAACGAGAGTTACATAAGAGGCTTTTAACACATGGGTTTATTCCAAATGTCCTGATAGCCCTTGGCTTTAGTGGTGACAAAACTGCCATCAAACAGCATATAAGGGACATAGAGCTACAAAATCATCTGAGCCTAACTATTAAATATCCTACCTTAGGAATTGCTGCAAAACCCTTTACTCGCTCTAATTATCTTATTAACTTAACAATTCCTAAGTATAGGAAGGCCTTTACACTGGCACGGTTTGATGCTCTCCCATCCGCTGTACTTGAAGGAAGATATAAGAAATCCCCATATGATAAGCGCATATGCCCTTGTGATAATGGGGAAATAGAATCTCTCAACCATGCTATTTTTATACTGCCCTTTTTATGAGGGATACGTCTTGCATTAATCACACTGATTATTCAGAGTATTCCTGGTTGATCAGAATCATTTTATAGTGCTTACCTCCTTGCAGATCAGGAAACATACATTTAAAATAAAGTTGCTAGATTCCTTGCATCTGCCATTATGATCCGCAGACAAATGACCAGCAAATAGTAGCACAAGACAGCACAGACCCAATCAGCCGAGGGAGCCAAAACGAAGTAGTAATATATGGATTTAGATAGTATATAGCCCATATGCGGAATTACTTTGACTACTTTAACATTACAGTCATCCCTTCACATTTGTGGGGGTTAGAGGCAGACAACCTCCATGAATGTGAAAAAAAAAGCAAATAAGAAATTAGCGAGCGGGTGGGAGGCTTTTCACACACACCCTTCCCAAGGCAACGACGGGCTTCATGAGAAGCCCATTGCTGCCTTGAGAAGGGATTGGGGTGGAGAGCAGGTGGGGGTGCAGCTTTCCACCCCCATTCCCGAGGCAGCAATGGGCTTCGTGAAAAGCCCATCACTGCTTTGGGAACAGACGGGGTGGAGAGCGGGGGGCAGGAGGCTTTCCGCGAATAATCAAAACTGCAAATGTGAAAGTCGCGAATATGGAGGAACAATTGTATTATCATTACAGTCGTCCCTTCACATTCGTGGGGGTTAGGTTCCGCGGACCCCCGCGAATGTCAAAAATCCGTGAATATTGATTTCCTCCCGAGGCTCCGTGGAGGCCTCCGTGGGCCTCCCCCCTGCCTCCCTGAGGCCTTCACGGAGCCTTCCAAGGCCCCGTGGAGGCCTCCGCGGGCCTCCCCCTCCCTCCCCGGGGCCTTCCAAGGCTCTGTGAAGGCCTCTCCGGGCCTCCCCCCTCCCCCCTAGGCCTTCACAGAGCCTTCCCCCTCCCACCCGGGGCCTCCCCCCTCCTACCCCAGGCCTCCCTGGGCCCCCCACTCCCTCCCCGGGGCCTTCACGGAGCCTTGGAAGGCTCCGTGAAGGCCTCTCCGGGCCTCCCCCCTCCGACCCCGGGCCTCCCCCCTCCCACTCCAGGCCTTCACGGAGCCTTCTAAGGCTCCGTGAAGGTCTTCCCGGGCCTCCCCCTCCCTCCCTGGGGCCTTCACGAAGCCTTCCAAGGCTCCGTGAAGGCCTCTCTGGGCCTCCCCCCTCCCACCCCGGGCCTTCCCCCTCCCCCCCAAGGCCTTCACACGGCCTAGTGGGGCCCCGCTGAGGCCTCCCTGGTCCTTCCCTCTCCCTCCCAAGACCTTCGCGGCGCCTCTGGAGGGTCTCCGAAGGCGCCGCGGAGGCCTTCCCAGCCCTCCCCTCCCTCCCAAGGCCTTCGCGGGGCCTCCGGAGGGTCTCCGAAGGCCCCGTGTAGGCCTCCCCGGCCCTCCCCGCTCCGTGCCAGGGCTTTCACAGGGCCTCTGGAGGCCCCGTGTTGCGGTTTTGGGGGGCCCTCCCAAAACCGCAAATAATCAAAACCGCGGTTGTCAAGTTCGTGAATGTGGAGGGACAGCTGTACAATTAAATTTTAATATTTTAGTATTTGTTGCACTTCATAATGATTTACAGTATTTTTTATTTATACCCATATTTCATGAATTTAATGGTGAAACTTTTTGTTTTTTATTATTCTGGTTGATGACTGTAATAAAGATTGATTGATTGACTGACCAACACATGCCTTCTGAATAAAATCTTTTCCACACACCAGGCATTTAAATGGTTTATCCCCTGTGTGAGTTGCCTGATGATAGGTGAGGCTTGCCTTCTGAGTGAAACTTTTCCCACATGCAATGCAATTACAGTTGTCTCTCCATATCCACGAATTTTGTATTCATGGATTTAAGAATTCATGGCTTGAAAATATTCTTTAAAAAATAATCCACAATGCAAACCTTGATTTTGCTGTCTTATATCAGGGACACCATTTTGCTATGCCATTGCATATAATGGGACTTCAGTATTCACAGATTTTGGTATCCACGGGGGGTCCTGGAACCAAACCACAGTGAATATGATGGGAGAACTGCAAATGGTTTCTCCCCTTTGTGAGTTGCCTGATGGAAGGTGAGGTTTGACTTCTGAGTGAAACTTTTTCCACACACTAGGCAATTAGTTTCTCCCCTGTGTGAGTTGCTTGATGATAGATGAGGGTTCCCTTCTGAGTGAAACCCTTTCCAAACTCCAGGCATTTGAAGGGTCTCCCCCCTGTGTGAGTTGATTGATGAAAAGCAAATTGTGACTTCCAAATAAAACTTTTTCCACACTCCAAGCATTTAAATGGTTTCTCCCCTGTGAGTTGCTTGATGAGAAGTGAAGTGTGTCTTCTGAGTGAAACCTTTTCCACATTCCACACATTTAAATCGTTTCTCCCCTGTGTGAGTTACTTGATGACAGGTGAGGCTTCCCTTATGACTGAAACTTTTCCCACACTCTAGGCAATTAAATCGTTTCTCCCCTGTGTGAGTTGCTTGATGAGAGGTGAGGTATCTCTTCTGACTGAAACTTTTCCCACACTCCAGGCATTTAAATGGTTTCTCCACTGTGTGAGTTGCTTGATGAGAGGTGAGGTGTGCCTTCTGAATAAAACTTTTTCCACATTCCAGGCATTTAAATGGTTTCTCTGCTGTGTGAGTTGCCTGATGATAGGCGAGGTATGTCTTCTGAGTGAAACCTTTTCCACACTCCAGACATTTAAAGGGTTTCTCCCCTGTGTGAATTGTTTGATGACGATTGAGGTTTCCCTTATTACTGAAATTTTTTCCACACTCCAAGCATTTAAATGTTTTCTCCCTTGTGTGAGCTATTTGATGATGAGTGAGGACTACTTTATTAATGAAACCTTTTCCACAATATAGGCATTTAAATGGTTTCTCCCCTGTGTGAGTTGCTTGATGATAGGTGAGATTTGCCTTCTGAACAAAACTTTTTCCACACTCTAGGCATTTAAATGGTGTCTCCCCTGTGTGAGTTGCCTGATGATAGGAAAAATATCTCTTCCGAATGAAACTTTTCCCACACTCTAGGCATTTAAAGGGTTTCTCCCCTGTGTGAGTTGCTTGATGATAGGTGAGGGTTCCCTTCTGACTGAAACTTTTCCCACACACTAGGCATTTAAATGGTTTCTCCCCTGTGTGAATTGCTTGATGACGATTGAGGTTTCCATTATGACTGAAATGTTTTCCACACTCAAGGCAGTTAAAGGATTTCTCTTCTTTGTGAATTGCCTGATGATCAGTGAGATATTTTTTCCGAGAGAAACCTTTTCCACACTCCAGGCATTTAAATGGTTTCTCCCCTGTGTGAGTTGCTTGATGATAAGTGAAGTTTCCCTTATGAGCAAAACTTTTTCCACACTCCAGGCATTTAAATGGTTTCTCCCCTGTATGACTTGCTTGATGATAAGTGAAGTTTCCCTTATGAGCAAAACTTTTTCCACACTCCAGGCATTTAAATGGTGCCTCCCCTGTGTGAGTTGCCTGATGATAGGTGAAATATCTCTTCTGACTGAAATTTTTCCCACATTCTAGGCATTTAAATGGTTTCTCCCCTGTGTGAGTTGCTTGATGATATGTGAGGGTTCCCCTCTGACTGAAAGTTTTCCCACACTTCAGGCATTTAAATGGTTTCTCCCCTGTGTGAGTTGCCTGATGATAGGTAAGGTTTGACTTCTGAGCAAAACTTTTTCCACACTCTAGGCATTTAAATGGTGTCTCCCCTGTGTGAGTTGCCTGATGATAGGTGAAATATGTCTTCTGACTGAAACTTTTCCCACATTCTAGGCATTTAAATGGTTTCTCCCCTGTGTGAGTTGACTGATGATAGGTAAGAGTTCCTTTCTGAGCAAAACTTTTTCCACACTCTAGGCATTTAAATGGTTTCTCCCCTGTGTGAGTTACTAGATGACGATTGAGGTTTCCCTTATGACTGAAATGTTTTCCACACTTCAGGCAGTTAAAGGATTTCTTTCCTCTGTGTATTGCTTGATGATCACTGAGATACCTTTTGTGACAGAAACTTTTTCCACAATCTAGGCATATAAAGGATTTTTTCACTCTGTGTGTTGCTTGATGACAAATGAGGTTTTTCTTCCAAATGAAACTCCTTCTGCAGGGCCAGCAGTGAAGCGGTTTCTCCCCTGTATGAACTGCTTGATAGGAAGAGAGGAATGCCTTTTGGTGGAACCTCTTTTTACTGCTGAAGCATTGAAATGGTTTTTTGTCTATACGGGTTGTTTGGTCTGTCAGAAGTCGTGACCTCAATCTTAAGTCATTTCCACGACTGAAGGATTTAAATGGTCTCTGTCTTGTGTGAATTTTTTTAAGTGAAATCAGAGTGGAGCTGTTTCTACACTCATCACCTTGGAAAGATTTCTCCTTTGTCTGAGGTCTCCTGTGAAGATTAAGGCTTGCTTTAGACCTGAAGCTTATTCCTTGGACTGAGGTTCCATAAGCATCACCTTTTTGAGAAGGGTGTGTGGTCCTCCTCTTCTCTTCAAGGCCAGTTTTTCTTTCCTTCTCTTTTACCTGTTTACATTGGTCTCTCTGCAGCAATGCTTGGCATGATTCCCCTGTATACTCATTCAGTTGTTCATCATTGCCTGGAAGGGAGAGAAAGGACTGCTCAGAATTCAAGAAAGAAAAACAAAGGCAAAGTGTCAACACCATTTGGCAGCTAACTTCTATCAACCACAGAAGGTCTCAGAGAGGGAGATGGGACTCCAGAGCCTCTCCATTGCTTCACCTGAGAGTGAACACCACTGATCCCTTCCTTTATCTTTCCTTGAAAGCAGACAGCTCTAAGGATCTGGGTATGATACGAACTGGTAATCTCATTTTATCCTCCCTGGCCATCCCCTTAAACAAGATTATTTTGATTTTGCTGTACTGATGTCCCTTTCTCAGCATAAGCCTCTGGGCACCAATGTCTGGATTGCTTCTGATCTTGAGTGAGATGTTCCAGCAGAGGAGGAGAGTTCCACAGAGAGGCAACAGATTGTGCTGGATGGCATTAATGCAGAATCAGTAGTACTGTGCAGGAAGTAGCCAAGAGTTCTACTGCTATGGCTACCTGCTGGGGAATCCTGGGGTTTGTAGTTTAGTGAGGCCTAAGAGTTCTCTGGCAGAGAGTTCTAAATGCTGCTCCCTAAACTGCAAATCCCAGGATTCCACAGGAGGCAACCATAGAAGTTAAAGTGGAATACTAGCACTACACAGCATAGGTAATAATCTCCTTAGTGAAAAAAAAAATGTTCTTCACCAGAGAGAATGACAGAAAAATGTCTTTCTGTCTAACAGGGTCAAAGGGTTATCCAGTATGATGTAGCAGTTTGAGTGTTGGACTAGGATTCCAGGGGAGCAGGGGTCAAATGCACTGGGTAGCCACAGGCAACTCACACTCTCTCAGCTTCAGAGGAAGGCAATGACAATGTGAACAATGTGAAGTCGAAGGCTTTCGCGGCCGGCATCCATAGATTTACCTTGGTATTTTTCCCCGGGCTGTGAGGCCGTGTTCTGGAATAGTTTCTTTCTGACATTTCGTCTGCATCTGTGGCTGGCATTCTCTGAGGATGCCAGCCACAGATGCAGGCGAAACATCAGAAAGAAACTATTCCAGAACATGGCCTCACAGCCCGGGGGAAAAAAAAACCCAAGGAAAATCTCCTTTGAACAAATCTTGCTAAGAAAACCCCATGACAGCTTCACCTTCAGATCACCATAAGTTGGAAATTACTTCAAGGCACACAACAATGGCACGAGGAAAAAAAAATTGAGATGATCTTGGGTTTATATCCATTTGTTTTAATTCTATGTGTTTTAAGCAATAAAGTTCTTGTTGTTATCTCTCTACACTCAGTACAGGATGTGAGGCAAAGCGGGTCCTCCATTCACACCAACCAGGTCCTGCCTCCAAACCAGGGCTCTGCCTTTTCCTTCTCTTTGCAGGAAGGCCTGGGCAGCTGATGGCAGCCACTCCTCCAAGTCCTTCCCTCGCTTTACTGGAATGCTCTGCCCTTCTCTGCATCTTTGGTGGAATCATTGGGAGGAATGGGACTTAGTCACCTGGTGGG
Organism: Gambelia wislizenii; assembly: GCA_030847615.1. Taxonomy (NCBI): domain Eukaryota; kingdom Metazoa; phylum Chordata; class Lepidosauria; order Squamata; family Crotaphytidae; genus Gambelia; species Gambelia wislizenii. Next base: position 28,200,244 of record JAUMIR010000002.1, read on the forward strand.
AGCAAAGAAGCAAAATGTGGCTCTCTTTTCCATCTGCCTTCTCACGTTCTTTTAAACAACTCAATCTTTTATTTTTAATGGATGCTTGAAGGGGCAACAGCGACAGTTGAAGGAGGCAAAGTATCCCCTTTTGGGGGAATACTTTTAGTGCCCCCCGCAACACTGCACCCAGTGGTCCATGCTTAGGAATCCATCTGGATCTCCCACCATCCACTGTGACCTTGGCCAAGATCTGCCAGTGAAGGGCTTCCTGGGAAGAGAGGCCAGAAGTCAGCAGAGCTGGAAGAAAATGACTCAGACTGCTTGAATATATCAAGAGTAAAGAAGAGCTCTGGTGTTATTTTTCACCAGAAAATAACTTCTAAACTGAGCTGATGCATCACAAGAAAGAAGGAGCCTTACCCAGAGAAGACAGGATCCCCAAATTCTCTTCCATCACTTTCCAATGAAGGGCCCTTTGGCCTGGGTCCAGCAAGGCCCACTCCTCCTCTGTGAAATACACAGCCACCTCCTCAAAGGTCACCTGAAGAAAAAGAACAATAGTGTTTCACATTGCTAAAAAAATGTATTAAAACCTTTACATTATATCATCCACAAGCTGCTTATCGTAGCAACTTTGATGGAAGGAAAGGAAAAGAACAAGGTTCTGTGGGACCAAGGAGCGGTCAAAGGGACATGGGCACCCATCACTTGAGATTCTGTCTCCTACCCGACAGAGTCTTGAAGATGCTGTTCTGAGTCCATCATGATAAAGAGATGTTCTTGTACATGTAAGCCCTGTCCTTATTCCATCGCCTGTGAGGAAGAGAAAAGGAAAGAGAAGGTTGTTAACCCTTCTCTTTTCTGCCTTCCTCAAGTCCCTCCTACTCATGCAAATACAGCAAACACCATTGTGTACACACAAAAAGAACTAGGAAGACACAGCAGAATCAATGTAACCCCGAAGTTGTCAGGTGTACAAAAATAAATAAATAAATAAATAAATAAAAAACACGTCTTAATGAAATTATTCAAAGCAGGAACCATCCTACAGAGAATTAAATAGCCACAAAACATGTTAACCAACTTGAAGAAAACAGCACCAAAACAAAATATATCTGGGTGAGTTTGTCTTTCACCAGCCTCCACTTTAATTATGATTTCCATTTTGGTAGACAAACTAATAGATCTCTGCATCTTTTAAATATGCAAGGGGAGCCGGTGAGGCTAGCTAATCTACTCTTCCCTTTCTCTCTGCTTTGCTGGTCACACATGCTCAGTAACACAATCTGGGAGCAGCTGCCATTTACCTTACCTGTTGTAGGCAGGCACACACCACTACAATAGGATGGGCTAGAGCAGAATTCTACTCCTTCCCACATCAAGCTTTATTACATGGTTTTCAGCAGACATGCTACCGTAACCTGATACTGAAAGTCTGTGCTTCTCCAGTCTTCCTTCACCATCCTCCTAGTGCCAATGCTGCTAGGAAAAAATCCAGTCCATTACCAAGATATGTTTGTAATTTCAAAGCGCTGGTTAGGCTATATAAAAATAGTTAAAGTGCCACCATCCATACAGCCCAGATATTTCAGACAGGAGAGAGTCAAGCAGAAAACAACCCTCTTAGTCCTTACTCATTGAGGTGGACTTTCCTCCTCTGTTCTGCATGATCCACTTGGGCTGCTGCCTTTGACTGGATTCAGATGGAGGCTTCTCCACCTCAGCCATCTCTTCCGCAAAGAAGTCCTGCAGCAGAAGAAGATGCAAGGGAAGAAAAAGAAAGAAAAGAAAGAAGAAATGAAAGGAAGAAGTTGGTACATTATTACCATGTTAGATGACTTCCAGAAAAAAGCTGAGACAAGTGGTGGCAAGGTTTTCATCATCATCATCATCGTGATTTTATTGATTTGTGTCACACATTTTTATCATGACTGGAAGTCATGGTGGTTTACAGCAATTAGAAGAAAAACACAAAGATAAATTCATATCTATTTAATAGGTAAAAACAAAAACATCCACACAATTGAAACCACTTAATCACAGATATGAAAAGGCAAGAATAAAACAACAGAAAAACATATCACTCAAAGTGCTTTCAGTTAGTTTTCAGAAGGCTGTTTTCATCTTTGGACAGCAGGATAGGAAGGAGGGAGTCAGTCCAACCTCTCTCAGAAGGGAGGTCCAGAGCATGAGGGCAGCCACTGCGAAAGCTCTATCCCACATTCCCACAAGATGTGCCCATGAGGATGGTGGTGCCACAGGGTTGAGCACACTCATGTGGGAGAAGGCACTCCTTCAAAACACTGGGACGCAAGCCCTATGGGGCATTACAAGACAAGAATTTTCAAAATCCTTGTAAGACAATTATTGATGGCTCTTGAAATGACCAGGATGAAATGGCCTCACCTGCTTCTCTTCTGGCTTCTTCTCCTCTGCCTGACTCAGGAGGAAAGCCTCTGCCAAGGCCACTGCTTGGGAGGTTGTCTCTGCTCCACACTCTCGGACCCAGCTCTCCATGTCTAAGGGAAGGACAGTCAGGAACTGCTCCAGGATCACCAGGTCCAGGATCTGAGCCTTGGTGTGTCTCTCCGGCTTCAGCCACTGACAGCAGAGATTGTGGAGCTGGCTACAAACCTCTCGGGGCCCCAAAGCCGCCTGGTAGCCCAGCTGTCTGAAGTGCTGGCGCTGGGCCTCAGAACTGAACATCTTTTCCCCCAAGCGCTTCTCCATTATGAGTCCTCCTAAGAACTCTCTTTTGTACTTAGCCTGACCAGTGTGAAATCCTTCTCTTAATGACTAGTAGACTGAGCCTTGGTTTCTCTTCTATGCACCCAGGCAGTTTCCAACATGCCAGGAAAGCACTTTCCTCTTTTACCAGGTTATGCTTCACATAAAATGATTGGGGACACGAAGGCCTAAAGAAAACAAGAGATCCTGTGAATGAGCTATTCTGAAGTCTCTCTTGAAATAAGGAGATGTTTTGCCACCCAGTCCAAGCTGGACAGTGGCTCTTGTCTCTGCACAGAAAATTACCTTCACCTCAAAAAGAAATTGGGGACAGGGAGGGTGTTTCTGTGTGTGTGGGGGGGGAGCCCTTTCCTTCTTAACCACAAACCAAGGCCACCAAGCAAATTTTCAAGGCAGCCTCCTTCCACTTGCTGTGTCCCTAAGAATTCCAGGCAGGCCTGCTCTTTTCACCTTTCTTTTTTCTTATTCTCCTTTTAACTCATCTCTCTAGGCAGAAATGGTGAAGCTCCGTAATTTTTCCAGAATGCCTACAAGAACTTTTGTTGCCTGAGGCAATAGACAAGGCAGCACCCCCTCATCCTTGGATAAAGTGCACTGTAGTTTACACAGTCACATCAAGGGGAAAGAAGAGCAGAGAAGCGGCCCCTGCTGTCTGCCAGGCTCTGGGGCTTGAGGCAAGTGCTTCATTCAGCCTAAGGGGGGGGGGGGCTTTCCTACCTGGGTTAAAAACTCCTCTTCCTTTGCTCCATCCCTCAGCCTGCAATAGATTCATCTGAGAGGCAAGAGGGTGTAGCAGTCAGAGCACCGGCCTGGAGGGATCCACCTGCAAATCCCCACCCAGGAAACACCCGCAGGGCGCCATCTTCCACCCGGCCTCCCTCGCAGGGTTGTCGTGAGGAGACTTTACCAGACAGACCCCCTGGGGAGCCACAAGAGGGATTTTCCAGCCCAAGGAGCCCATCAGCAGCTGCCCAGAGAGGGCCTTCTTCGTGGAGGGGGGTCTTGCTGGCTCCCCTCCCACCCCTGGGGGTCTCCCCCTCCTCCCCTCCCTCTCCTACCCCTGGGGGTCCCTTTCCCCTCCAGCCCCCCTTGCCTGCCTGCCTGGCCTCTCCCTGGGGTCTCCCCCTTGGCCCAAAGGCCCTCCTCGAGGGGGACTCTGAGGGACCCCAAAGCCTCGCCCTCCCTCTTCCCCCCCGAAAGAAAAGGAAGTGGGGTCTCCCCTGCCAGCCCCCTCCTCAGGCCTCCGCCCCCTCCCTCACCTCCACACCTGCAGTCTGTCACTCTCGCCTCGGGCTCCGCCTCTTCCGGCCAGTGAGGTGGGCGGGAGGGCCTTCCTAGAGCGTCCTTGCTGGGATCCCGGAGAGAGTGGGCGGGCGGGCTGGGTCTGTCCCCTGCAGCGCCTGGCCGGCTTCTCCCCCCGCGGGTCTTCTGGCCCACTTGGGAAGGAAGGAAGGAAGGGGGTTCAGGGAGGGAAGGCGGGGGGCTCTGCAGGGAAGGGCCGAGGAGAGCGAGCCTGGAAAGAGAGTTTCCTGGGAGCCATTTGGGGTCGCCACTCTCAGTCCTTCCTACAAGGGGGCGGCCAAGCCCAGAGCTGGTTTAAGGAGTTTGGGACCGCCTGCAATGCTTTATTTGGGGGTCCCCGTGTTTATCTCAGGTCGATGGAACTCAACCTATTTAACACAGTACAGGAGTTTCAGATTATTACATATTTTGGCATCAATAATTTAGGTGAAAAAACTGTATTAGGAGGCTCAAAAAATGTATAGTCTGTGATGCCTATGTTGAAGCCTTAAATAGGTTGAAAATGAACATTTCATGACACCCGTGTTGTAGCTATGCTTAGTTAGAAATTGCAGTGAGACACAAAAGCTTGATCACAACTGTAGCCAAAGATATTAGAATCCAGCTTCTTCAATCATTATAATTCAGCAATTCTGTGGCATCTCTGTTGTGGTTCAAGAATGGCTCCTTCAGCCACAGAATTCCTGATGTGTTAGAGGGAGCAACCAGGGAACACCAGCATTGAGGCCATGATATTGAGAACACAGCTGCGCTGGACAGGGCACGTTTCTAGAATGGAGGACCATCGCCTCCCAAAAACAGTACTCTACAGTGAACTCGCCACGGGGTCAGCATAAGAGGGGTGCTCCAAAAAAGCGATACAAGGACTCCCTGAAACAACATCTCAGGCTCCGCCAAATTGATCACCAACAATGGCCCGCCCTGGCTTCACATCAGGAGGCATGGAGACGCACTATCCATAATGCTGCAGCCTTATTTGAGAACTCACGCCGAACAAGTCTTGAAGAGAAACGACAACACAGTATCACAACCCAGAAACATCACTCAAGGAGACCTTCTGCTGTGCTTTCTGCAACCGGACTTATCTATCTCAGATTGGCCTTTTTAGTCATCAGTGCACTTGCAGAAAGCGCGGGATGAGTCCTTCCTGAATCTTCGTTTGCAAAGAAAAGCCAGAGAGGGAGACTATAGATTACCATTTAAGTTTAACTAAGTAATAGCAATATATATGCTGCACAGTACAACCCCGGTAGCCACAGAGGGTATGTTTCTGTGGATACTGGAAACCACAGATAATAGTGAACCCTATTAAAATGAATGACTTCTGCCCTAAGCATACCATAGAGCCACACTGGAAGACATAGAATATACCAAGGGATACCATATTTTTAAGGACGTAGGTATGTAAATCCTCAGATACAGGGATTGTACTCTTGTTAAATTGTCACTTACAATTTACTTACAAATTGTCACCCCTACAGGGGTTCATAGAATATAAGCTCCACGTACACTCCTACCCAACCATAATCTGAAGATGCCAGCCACAGATGCAGGTGAAACTTCAGAAAGAAACTATTCCAGAACAGGGCCTCAGCCCGGAAAAAACCCAAGGAGAATCTATGTCGGTTATTATTTGCCAAGAAAGGGATTTGGAGTAATTGAGGTAAATAGTACCCTCTCCCTAATAAACTGCCAATGTAACTGACTAATGACTAAGGAGAGATGCACCTCCATCCAAAAAACGTGGATGTGTCTGCATTTCTGTGAAACCACAGCAATTACTCCATATGTAACCATTCATTCAAGATCATGAACACTCAAACACTCCTGTTTGTGCACTGATGACTCCAGCATTTGAATGGTAAATACAGTTGCCCCTCCACATTCGTGGATTTAACATTCCCAGATTTGATTATTCTCGGTTTTGGGAGGGCCTCCCCCCTGCCCTCCTAAAATCGGTAATGGGGCTTCTAAAGCCCCCTCGCCCCTTTTGGGAGGCCAGGAGGGGGGGAGAAGCAGTGAGGGGCTTCCCCCCCCCTGGGCCTCCCAAAAGCAGTGAGTGGGCTTTTGGAGCCCCCTCAATGCTTTTGGGAGGCCGGGGTGGCGGGGGAGAGAAGCGGTGACGGGCTTTTAGGAGCACCCTCTCCGCCTTTGGGAGGCCGGGAGGGGGAGAGGCAGTGAGGGGGCTTGAGAAGCCCCCTCTCTGCTTTTGGGAGGCTGGGGGTGGGGGAGAGAAGCGGCAGTGGGGCTTTAGAAGCCCTCTCTTTGCTTTTGGGAGGCTGCGGGGTGGGTGGGAGAGAAGCGATGATGGGGCTTTAGAAGCCCCCTCGCCGCTTTTGGGAGGGCGTGGGGGAGAAACGGCAATGGGGGTTTAGAAGCCCCCTCGCTGCTTTTGGGAGGCCGGGGTGGGGGGTGAGAAGCGACGACAGGGCTTTAGAAGCCCCCTTGCTGCTTTTGGGAGGCTGGGGGGAGAAAAGCGGTGACAGGGCTTTAGAAGCCAACTCGCTGCTTTTGGGAAGGGGGGGGGAAACGGCGATGGGGCTTTAGAAGCCCCCTTGACGCTTTTGGGAGGCAGGGGTGGGGGGGAGAGAAGCGGCAAGGGGGCTTTACAAGCCCCCTCGCCACTTTTGGGAGGGCCTGGGGTTTGCGGGAGGCTGGTGGCGTGACCTATTTTTTTATTCACAGTTTTTTCACATTTGTGGGGTCTTGCAGCCCTAACCCCCGCGAATATGGATGGACAACTGTACCACAGCTAGTACTCTCTATTTCAGGAAGTGTGGTTTTTAAAAAAATGGTGGTGGTGGGGAGTTGACTGAAGTTTCAATCCATATTTAGACTGTAAGCTTGTGAGCAGGGAACTGTTAAATTGCCAATTTGTAAGCCACTGAGTGGGGTATAAATTCTCTAACTAAATAAAATAAATGAAGCTGCATGTAATGCCCACTGAACTCCATGCATCTGAATAAGATGTGCCTGTTACATTGTTGTTCTTTGCCTTCAAGCTGTCTCTGGGTTATGGTGAACCTATCACAGGGTTTCCTTGGCAAGATTTGTTCAGAGGAGGCTTGCCATTGCTTTCCTCTGAGGCTGAGAGAGTGTGACTTGCCCAAGGTCACCCAGTAGGTTTCTATGGCCCAGCAGGGCTTATATAGCCTGCTACAAGTCACTTCAAAAAGAAATGTGGAAGTGGAAGCACATCATGGCAAGCTTCTTGCTGGTTAAGTCCGAACTAGACTCATTCAATCAGTTGCTGATTGGTGGGTCAACACACAGGTAAATCCAATGATTCAATGGGTCTACTCAGTCAAAACTAACAGGCTTTAGGTCTCTATGTGAGAACCATTGGCAGAAGCAATGAGTCCCAAGAGGTTGGCCATCTTCCTTACTTAAAACACAAGCACAGAGCCCAGTCCAGAGCTTGGAAAAAGTTACTATTTTTGGATTCCAACTCCCACAATCCCCCCAGCCATCTGGTTCTCTTCCCCCCTCCCCAGTGCTGCCCCAAGCCCCTAAGTCTTGCCCAGCAGAAGGCCCTGTTTACAGTACTGTGGTCCCCCCCAAGTCCTCAAGTATTCTGGGTTCCCATGGCAACGAGGCCTTCTCTCCCCCCAGCTGCAGATTAGCTCACTAGAAAGAAGTCAGGATGAGTCAGGCTAAAGGCGGGTGAAAGAAAGACACAGGAGGAGGGATGGGGAAGAAAAGAAAAATGGGGGTCCTAACTCTGAAGAGCAAGCGAGGGAGCGGGCCCCAAAGTCGGGGGAAGGAAAGGGTGGGGAGAAAAGGAACGGGTGACATTGAGGGGAGGGGACGAGGGGCTGACAGGAGGAAGGCAACATTTGGGTCCAGGAGCTTGTGGGGAGGCTGTAGGAAGAGCTGAAGTGGAAGCGTTGAGAGGGAGAGAAGGGGGGAGAAATCCTTGGAAAAGGGACTCCCAAAAGGGATGAAGGGGTGGAGGAAGAGGGTCAGGAGGGAGGGAATGATGCGCCCAGAAGCTGCTTCTGTCGCTGCTGCCTTCGCCAGGCTGTGGCAGGATTTTTCTCAGGATGGGAAGGGAAAGCAGGTGGGGCGGGTCAGCCCAGCTACTGCCAAGGAACAGCAAGGTAGGCAGTGGGGCTGCAGCGAAGCCTTTCCTCCTCAGGGAGCCCAGGGCAGCCTCCAGTCTAGGCTCCCCGCCTGAGAAGGAGTCACGATGGGGGGGGGGGGCTCCTGCAGGATTTCCCCCCCCCCCATGGCTGGAGGTCCTGCAGGGGGGCCTTAGACCAGCCAAGCACTGCCTGAATGATGGTCATCCTCTTTTCCTCCTGCCTTCTACCGCATTATTATTACAGTTGTCCCTCCATATCCATGGATTTGGTATCTACAGGTTTCAGTATTCACGGCTTGAAGTCTTTAAAAAACGATAATCCAAAAAGCAAATCTTGATTTTTTCATCTTATATAAGGAGACCATTTTGCTATGGCATTGCATATAATGGGACTTGAGTATTCACAGATTTTGGTATCCACGGGGGTCCTGGAACCAAACCTCAGCAAATAAGAAGGGACAACTGTATTCTTTTCTAGTCATTCTTGTCTTCCCAAGCTATGGCCAAAGTATGACAGTTGCAGTTCAGTCTCTTGCCTTGGAAGGAAAGTTGAGGCTTCACTTCCTCTAGGTCTTATTTGTTGGTCTTTTCTAGAGTCCACTGAACTCTTCCCTATCACCAGACTTCAAATGAATTGATTTTCTTTCTATCAGCTTACTTCACTGTCCAAATTTCAGAACCAGATAAAGATGAAACAAAGGGGGGAAATTAAACCTAACCAATTGTAAACACACACACACACGTTTTTGAATTTCTATAGTTTGTTACTTCACAACTCCTCCTAACCTCAGTTCCTTCCTTTCCCGGCTTTCACAACCATACATAAAAATGTGAAGTACAATGGCAAGGACAATCCTAACTTTTGTATTCCATGGTGTATCTTGACACTGCAGGATTTTGTCTAGTTCCAGCATAGCTGCCCGTCCACGTCTGATTTCTTGACTGCAGTCTTCATTCTGATTAATAACTGAGCCAAGGTATGGAAAATCTTGAACAATTTCATTGAATAAGATAATCTCCAACATTAAGGTGTGAACAGGTAATGTTATGAACGAGAATATTGGAAATGTTTTCATCAAATAGTTAAATTAGACTAGGAGTAACTGAAAAACTTAAATAAAAACAAATAATTTAAATATATAAGTTGGCGAATCTCAAACAAACCAGAAAGGAAGGAAGAGATGTAAAGGGAGGAATAAGGACTATGTTAATTTATTTAAAGTATATTGTAACAATGGATAACTTTTGAAGGTCTCCTTTATATGTTAAATATTTGATTTTATGAAATGAAAGGTACAAGGGTTAAGAGGTACAATCAAATATGTCCTTAAGTATTGTGAGTGTAACATAATAAAAAGAGAACCAAAAAAAAAATTAAAAATGCAGCCTTGCCAGACCCCCTTCCCAATTAGAAACTATTCCGTTTCTCCATAGTCTGTCCTAACAGTAGCCTCTTATTCTGAGTACAGGTTACGCTTCGGGATAATCAAATGTTGCGGTACACCCAACGCGTCTGGACTATCCAATGTACACCCATTTCTTTAAAAGCAATCCATAGTTTTTCATTAGCTATACAATCAAAGGCTTTGCAACAATCTGTAAAGCACAGGCTGAATTTCTTTTGACATTCTTTGGTGTCCTCATTATCGGACATAATTTTGCAATATGATTGCTAGTGCCTCTTCCTTTCCTGAACCCGATTTGGACATTGGCATTTCTTGCTCCATATATAGTAAAAGTCTTTTGTTATTGAATTTTGAGCATCCCTTTGCTTGCATGGGAAATTAATGCAATGATCCTGTGGTTACTGCAATGCCTGGTGTCCACTTTCTTGGGGATTGGAATGTAGATTATTTCCAATCTGGGAGCCTTTGTTTTGTTTTCCATATTTGTTGACAGGTTTTAGTTAGAACTAGAGTTGATTCTGTCTTTGAAGATTAACACAGCTCTATTGGTATGCCATCTGTTACTGGTGATACATTTCTCCCAAGTACACTTTCTAAAACAGGATGTTCATCTTCATATGGTTCTTCCTCAAATGAATCTGTCTCCCTTTCATCTCTTTTATATAGTTCTTCTGTGTATTGTTTCCGTCACCTTTTATTTCTACTCGGTCATGTAATGTGTACCCCTTCTAGTCATCATATAGTTTAAATTTCTCTTTGATTTCTGAAATCTTCTGGAAGAGATCTCTTGTTCTTCCTTTTTTTGTCAGCTTCTATTTCTCCATTGATTGTTACAGTACTTTTCCTTGTCCCTGTGCACAATTCACTGAACAGTTTTATTCAGAGTTCTGACTGTTTTTGTCATATTTTACTTTTGCTTCTCATTTGTCCTTAACTGCTTGAAGGGTTTCCTCTGTTATGCTTTGAAGTGTCTCTTTCTTTTTGGCTACAGATAGTGTCCTTTTGCATCCCTCCATCAAGTCAATTAGGCTTAATAGTGCAAATCTATTTTTTCACATTATTTTCGAATTCTGTGGGGATGTCCTTCAGGTTGTATTTTGGCGTGTTGTTTGGTTTATGCTTTACTTTAATTTTTTATCTTAAGAGTTCACGGTCTGTGACACAATCTGCTCCTGGTCTTGTTTTTGTAGAGAGAATAGAGCTTCTCTATCTTCTGCTTCCAATTGTGTAGTCATGTTATCATTTATTGTCTTTGACTAAAAGCCATTACAAATTCAATAAAATCCAATTAAAAAAAGAACAAAATACAATAAAAGAATGCAACATACATATACATGTCTCCTCCTCTCTCTCTCTGGCTCTTCTTCGCAAATGAAGATTCAGGAAGGCCTCATCCCCGCTTTCTGCAAGCGTGCTGATGACTAAAAAGGCCAATCCGAGATAAACAAGTCCAGTTGCAGAAAGCACAGCCTAAGGTCTCCTTGGGTGATGTTTCCAGGTTGTGATTCTTTCTGCATTGTCGTTTCTCTTCAAGACTTGTTCGGCGTGAGTTCTCAAATAAGGCTGCAGCATTGTGGATAGTGTGTCTCCATGCCTCCCGATGTAAGGCCAGGGCGGACCATTGTTGGTGATCAATTTGGCCGAGCCTGAGATGTTGTTTCAGGGAGTCCTTGTATCACTTTTTTGGAGTGCCCCTCTTATGCTGACCCATGGTGAGTTCACCGTAGAGTACTATTTTTGGGAGGCGATGGTCCTCCATCCTAGAAACGTGCCCTGGCCAGCGCAGCTGTGTTCTCAATATCATGGCCTCAATGGTGGTGATCCCTGCTTGCTCAAGGACAGCAACATTTGTCAGATAGTCAGTCCAGTGTATATTTAGGATTGTGCGTATACAGCGCTGATGAAAGCGTTCAAGGAGTTGTAAGTGGCGGCGATAGGTGACCCATGTTTCAGACCCGTAAAGGAGAACAGACAGTACAATTACTCTATACACACTGATTTTGAGCATAGCTCAAAACTATATTAGGGCACTCAAGCCTCTCCCCCACAACAAGGGGGCGTCAATGGAGAGCATATACATGTACAGTTATACAAAAAGATTAAATTAGTGAGTCCTCTGCACAATCTATAGCAATATCTTTCAAATAGCTAGCACAAATACTTTTAGCAGCTTTAGCAAATAAGGCTGTTTCATGTGTAACGTAAGGATCACAATCTATTAGTAGCCAGAATAGTTTTACATAGCAGCTCTCACCGTGTAAGTAAGCCAAAATCTGTTCCAAGAATATTTTCCTAGGGTTTTGATCTAACTGACAATGAAACATATAATGTAAAATAGCTTCTTCCTCACCCACACCACAAATGCAGAACCTTAAATTTCCCAGAACGTTTCTATATCTACCATCTATAACTGATGTAGGCATAGTTTAAAAATGCAGTTCTGTAAATGCAGTTCTCAGAGAGGCAAAGCTAAATGTTTGTAAATATTGAGCTTCTAGGTGATTTGGCTTCAACAAGTGGTACCTATGGGAAAAATGTGAAGACTTAATTGAAGTTAGGTCTTGATCATTATACACCTTATAAATCCAATCCCTCAGACTGCTTTTAATCTAGGAAAAACAAAAATATCTGTTGAGAGAGTTTTAGTGGTTAATAAGCGTTGGACTAAAGCCCATCAACCTATCTTCCATTGTTCAGCTAAACAAAGTTTAGGAAAGAGGTCCTCTGACATGTCCAGAACCCTCTTATAATAGGAGAAGGCTGCCATCTCAGCCCTGGCTTCTATAAATACCATGCCAGTTTCTGTCCTGAGGAATGCAGTAGGAGTCCCTGGAGGTACTGCCAACACATACCTCAAAAGCTTGTTCTGACAGACCTCCAGGTCATTCAAATTATTATGATTCATCCCCCAGATCTCAATACCATATTGCATGTGAGCAAATACTTTTCCTATAAACACCTTCAATGCTGGACTTACAAGTCTATTGCCTCTAGAAGAGAAGAATTTCAATATAGCACAGGCTGACTTCTGTGCTGTTATTTTAATATTTTGTAGCTGAGTCTTCCAGGAATTTTTCTCATCAAAATACACCCCTAAGTACTTAAAAGGAAGGAATCTGTTCTATCCTATTTCCCCCCAAATTCCAATTAAATTTAGGTGAACGTTTGCCAAAAACAATCACCTTAGATTTAACATAGTTTATTCTAAGTTGTTCTGTTTGACAGAATTTATAGTTTATTTAGACTCCTCTTCAGCCCAATTTCGTTCATAGATAATAATACAATATCACCAGCATATATTAGATTTACTATTTTACAACTTCCTGTTGAGGGAGGAAAGTGATCAGGACAATTTAACTTAGTTCCAAGATTGTTAATATAAAGATTGAACAGTTGCTTGATGAGTTGCTTGATGAGAGGTAAGGTTTCCCTTCTGACTGAAACCTTTTCCACACTCCACACATTTAAATCGTTTCTCCCCTGTGTGAGTTGCTTCATGAGAGATGAGGTATCTCTTTTGACTGAAACCTTTTCCACACTCTAGGCAATTAAATCATTTCTCACCTGTGTGAGTTGCTTGATGAGAGGTGAAGTCTATTTTCTGAATGAAACCTTTTCCACATTCCAGGCATTTAAATGGTTTCTCCCCTGTGTGAGTTGCTTGATGACGAGTCAGGACTATTTTATTAATGAAACCTTTCCCACAGTCTAGGCATTTAAATGGTTTTCTCCCCTGTGTGAGTTGCTTGATGATAGGTGAGGTTTTCCTTCTGAACAAAACTTTTCCCACACTCTAGGCATTTAAATGGTGTCTCCCCTGTGTGAGTTGCCTGATGATCGGTAAAATATCTCTTCTGACTGAAACCCTTCCCACACTCTTGGCATTTAAATGGTTTCTCCCCTGTGTGAGTTGCTTGATGATAGGTGAGGGCTCCCTTCTGACTGTAACTTTTCCCACACTCTAGGCATTTAAATGGTTTCTCCCCTGTGTGAATTGCTTGATGACAGGTGAGGGTTCCCCTACGACTGAAACTTTTTCCACACTCTAGGCAATTAAATCGTTTCTCACCTGTGTGAGTTGCTTGATGAGAGGTGAGGTATCTTTTCTGACTGAAACTCTTCCCACACTCTAGGCATTTAAATGGTTTCTCCCCTGTGTGAGTTGCTTGATGATAGGTGAGGGCTCCCTTCTGACTATAACTTTTCCCACAATCTAGGCATTTAAATGGTTTCTCCCCTGTATGAGTTACTTGATGACAGGTGAGGCTTCCCTTATGACTGAAACTTTTTCCACACTCTAGGCAATTAAATCGTTTCTCCCCTGTGTGAGTTGCTTGATGAGAGGTGAGGTATCTCTTCTGACTGAAACTCTTCCCACACTTTACGCATTTAAATGGTTTCTCCCCTGTGTGACTTGCTTGATGATAGGTGAGGCCTACCTTGTGACTATAACTTTTCCCACAATCTAGGCATTTAAATGGTTTCTCCCCTGTGTGAGTTACTTGATGACAGGTGAGGCTTCCCTTATGACGGAAACTTTTTCCACACTCTAGGCAATTAAATCTTTTCTCCCCTGTGTGAGTTGCTTGATGAGAGGTGAGGTATCTTTTCTGACTGAAACTTTTCCCACACTCCAGACATTTATATGGTGTCTCCCCTGTGTGCATTGCTTGATGATAGGTGAGGTTTGACTTCTGAGCAAAACTTTTCCCACACTCTAGGAATTTAAATGGTGTCTCCCCTGTGTGAATTGCTTGATGACAGGTAAAAGATGTCTTGTGACTGAAACTTTTCCCATACTCTAGGCATTTAAATAGGTTCTTCCCTGTGTGAGTTGCTTGATGACGATTGAGGTGTCCCTTATGACTGAAATGTTTTCCACACTCCAGGCAATTAAAGGATTTCTCTCCTGTGTGAATTGCTTGATGATCACTGAGATACCTTTTGTGACAGAAACTTTTTCCACACTCTAGGCATATAAAGGATTTTTTCATTCTATGTGTCGCTTGATGACAAATGAGGTTTTTCTTCCAAATGAAACCCCTTCTGCACGGCCAGCAGTGAAGCGGTTTCTCCCCTGTATGAATTGCTTGATAGCAAGAGAGGAATGCTTTTTGATGGAACCTCTTTTCACTGCTGAAGCATTTAAATGGTTTTCTGTCTATATGGATTGTTTGGTCTGTCAGAAGTCGTGACCTCAACCTTAAGTCGTTTCCACATCTGAAGGAATTAAATGGTCTCTCTCTTGTGTTTTTCTTTTCAAGTGAAATCAGACTGGAGCTGTTTCCACACTCATCACCTTGGAATGATTTCTCCTTTGTTTGAATTCTCCTGTGAAGATTAAGGCCTGCTTTAGACCTGAAGCTTTTCCCACATGCAAAATAAAGATATTTCCTTCTTTTCTTTCCTTTTTGCCTTATTCCTTGGACTGAGGTTCCATAAGCATCACCTTTTTGAGAAGGGTGTGTGGTCCTCCTCTTCTCTTCAGGGCCAGTTTTTCTTTCCTTCTCTTTTACCTGTTTACACTGGACTCTCTGCAGCAATGTTTGGCATGATTCCCCTGTATACTCATTCAGTTGTTCATCATTGCCTGGAAGGGAGAGAAAGGACTGCTCAGAATTCAAGAAAGAAAACAAAGGCAAAGTGTCAACACCATTTGGCACCTAACTTCTATCAACCACAGAAGGCCTCAGAGAGGGAGATGGGACTCCAGAGCCTCTCCATTGTTTCCCCTGAGAGATGAACTCCACTGATCCCTTCCTTCATCTTTCCTTGAAAGCAGACAGTTCTAAGGATCTGGGTATGATATGAACTGGTAAACTCATTTTATCCCCCCTGGCCATCCCCTTAAACAAGATTATTTTGGTTTTGCTGTACTAATGTCTCTTTCCCAGCATTATCCTCTGGGCAGCAATGTCTGGATTGCTTCTGATCTTGAGTGAGATGTTACAGCAAAGGAGGAGAGTTCCTCAGAGAGGCAACAGATTGTGCTGGATGGCATTAATGCAGGGAGTGAGGGAAAATCTCTCAAACCGGCTATCTGCTGGGCTTTCGCCCTCCCTGGTTTATGGAGTTTTTGCCTCACCACCACCCCTTTCCTGGCTTTTTGTTGCCTTTATGAAGATCCAGGGAAGCCCAGCGAGTGAGGGAACATCTCTCAAACCGGCTGTCTGCTGGGCTTTCGCCCTCCCTGAAAAGGCAGCCAAAGCTCAGCAGAGGAGCAGTTTGAGAGATTTTCCCTCACTCCCTAGGCTTCCCTGGCTCTCCTTTTCTCTCTCAAACCGGCTGTCTGTTTGGCTTTCGCCCTCCCTGAAAAGGCAGCCAAAGCTCAGCAGAGGAGAGGCTTTAAGAAGTTTTGCCTCACCCCCGCGCTTTCCTGGCTCTTCGTTCCCTTTGTGAAGAGAAGGGAAGACCCAGGAGACAGGCAGTGGGTGAGGGAAAACCGCGAATAATCAAAACCACGAGTGTCAAAGCTGCGAACGCAAAGGGACAACTGTATTTCTGCCTAATAGGGCCAAAGGGAGAACCGGTATGATGTAGCAGTTTGAGTGTTGGACTAGAAGTCCAGAAAACCAGGGCTCAAAAGCACTGGGAAGCCACACATAAATCACACTCTCTCAGCTTCAGAGGAAGGCAATGTCAAACCTCATTTGAACAAATCTTACTAAGAAAACCCCATCACAGTTTCACGTTCAGGTCACCATAAGTTGGAAATTACTTCAAGGCACACAACAACAAAGGCTCCAAGATTTATTTATTTTTTTACATGAGCATGGATATATATTCATTTGTTTTAATTCTATGTGATTTAACGTGTGCAAATGATTTTATGTTTTAATTATATATTGTATTTTAATTCATGTTGTACCCCACCTCGAGCCTTGGGGACAGACAGGTAAGGAATAAAATTGGTGTTGTTGTGTTTTTATCTCTGTACACTGAGTAGAGGATGTGAGGCAAAGTTGGTCCTTCATTCAGGCCAACCAGCTCCTACGTCCACACCCAGGCTATGCTTTCTCCTTCTCTTTCCAGGAAGACCTGCGCAAATGATGGCAGCCCCTCCTTCCAAGACCTTTCCTCCCTTCACTGAAACACTCTGCATCTCCCAGCGTCTTTGGAGGATTCAGTGGAGCAATGGGACTTGGCTACCTCATGGAAGCTAGGAAGTATGGTGTGGCTCTTTTTTCATCTGCCCTCTAACTTTCTTTTAAACAACTCAATCTTTCATTTTTCATGGAGGCTGGATGGGGCCACAGCGGCAGTTGAAGGAGGCAAAGTAGGGTCTTTTGGGGGGATACTTATTAGTGCCCCCTAACACTGCACCTAGTGGCCCATACTTAGGAATCCATCTGGACCTCCCATCATCCACTGTGACCCTGACCAATATCTGCCAGTGAAGGGCTTCCTGAGAAGAGAGGTCAGAACTCAGCAGGGCTAGAAGAAAACATCTTGGACTTCTTGAATATATCAAGAGTGAAGAAGAGCTCTGATGTTATTTTCCAGCTCTTCTAAACTGAACTGATGGCTCACAAGAAAGAGGGAGCCTTACCCAGAGAGGACAGGATCCCCAAATTCTCCTCCATCACTTTCCAATGAAGGGCCCTTTGGCCTGGGTCCAGCAGGGCCCACTCCTCTTCCGTGAAATACACAGCCACCTCCTCAAAGGTCACCTGAAGAAAGAGAACATTAGTGTTTCACATTGCTAAACACTTTAAAAAAATCTTTACATGATGTTATCCACAGGCCACTTATAGTAACAACTCTGATGGAAGGAAAGGAAAAGAATAAGGTTCTATGGGGATGAGGCAGCAGTCAATGGGAAACGGGCACCCATCACTTGAGATCCTGTCTCCTACCTGACAGAGTCTTGCAGAAGCTGTTCTGAGTCCATCATGATGAACAGATGTTCCTGTACATGTAGGCCCAGTCCTTATTCCACCTCCTTGGAAAAAGAGAAAAGGAAAGAGAAGGTTGTAAATCATTTTCTCTTCTTCCCTCCTAATCATGTAAACACAGGAAACACCATAGTGTACACACAAAAAGAACTGGGAGGTCATGGTAGAATCAAACGACCCCTGAGGTTGTCAATTGTATGGGGGGCAGGGAATCTTAATAAATGTATGCAAAGCAAGCAGGGAACTATCCCAGAGAATTAATGTGATGAACTCTGGCAACAGCTACACATACAACGACTTTGGGGTAGCTTTCCACCAGCACATACCAACCCTCCTCCCGTCAGGCTCCTTTCATGTCAGGTCACTGGTGCAGATGCCAAGAGAGGCCTACTTATCCTAACTAAAACACATAACTACATAACCCATCATCCAAGGCACCCGGACATGACAATTAAATAGCAACTAAAACAGACACTAATCCTTCTTGCATATCTCCACCCAGAAACTAGCTGTTCAAATACACAAATGTATATATCCTCCCCAACAGGGGTTCATGGTATATAAACCCCACACATTCCTACCCAACCATTCTCGGTCCCTGGGCTATCTGTATGTTTATATACTCAGCCAGGAGAAACTACTTTTCAATAAAGGAACTTTTTTTCCCCTGCTGATCTGGTTGTGAATTCAATTTATCTGTCAATTTTTCACACAACCAGTGGTCACAGACTCTGCTCCACCAATCCTCTATTGTAACTTGTCCTGTCTTCCATACTGCAACTATTGCCATTCGGGCTGCAGCAAGAAGAAATGCTATAAGGTATCTGTTTTTTAGATTTTTATTGCTGTCCTTATATATGGAGATTAATAGTAGTGCTGGGCAAAAATAGATTGTTTGTTTTGTGATGGCCAAAATTTGGCGCACTACTTCCTGCCAGAAGGGTTGAATTTTGGGGCAGTCTAGCCACATATGTTCATATGTACTTCGACTGTGACATCCCCTCCAAGCACATTGGTGACATAGTCTGTATTCTTTGGGACATCCAAATAAACACGGCCAGTGGATATTAGTGCCAATGGGAGTTTTGTATTGTTAGAGTATGAAATGATGTTTAGGCCTCATCTAATTGTGTCTGACAGGTGACTGCCAGGTATAATTCCTGTCTGGTCCATATTTATATATTCTGTGACAAATGAGTTTATTCTTCGAGCCAGGATGGCTGTCAGTAGTTTGGCATCCTGGCTTATCAAGGATATAGGTCTGAATGCTGTGATGGGTTGTATATGATCTTTGATCTTGGGAATGGGAACAATGTGCCATGTTTGGGGGCACTGGCCCTGTTGTATGAAATTATTAAATACTTCCAAACGGTGGGGGGCTATGTCATTGTACATTATTTTATAAAAATCAGCTGAAAAGCCATCTGGGCCTGGGGCCTTCAATTTTTTTAGTGACTGAACTGCCATTTTAAGCTCTGGTTCTGTAACTGGTGCCATCAATAGGTCCCTATGTATTGCATTCAATTTTTTGGTATTAAGGCTCTGGATAAATTTAGTCAATTTGTCTGCAGGGATTGAATCTGTAGTGTAGACTGAGGAATAGAAGTTACAGAATTCTTGCAGAACCTCTTTGTAAGAGGACTTTAGACTACCTACAGGTGTTTTAATTGTCGTGATGAGTTTCTTTTCCGCTTTGCGTTGTGCAAGCCTAGCTAGGAGTTTTGAGTTCTTATTGTTCTTATCATAGAAATAAGCTTTCATAAAGTTTAGAGTGGTTTGGATTCTATCAAGATCCAAACTTTCCAATTCTTTTTTTCCCCCTTTAGTAGTAAAGGGTATGTTGGCATGGATTGAGAAAGTTTGTGTTTTAATCAAGCTTTCTATCTTGCATAGAAGTTTTGTTCTGCATTGATCCCTGACTTTTTTCCTTTTTGCTCCTTCTTGTATCACTTGTCCTCTCAGGACAGCCTTGAGGGTGTCCCATAGCAATGCTGGAGACATCTGTTCAGTGGAGTTTTCTACATAGAAGTGTTTAATGGCCTGTTGGAGTTCAATTTTGAAACCCTCATTCTTAAGGAACGTAGGGCTAAATTTCCACAGTTTATGTGGGCACGTATCTTCTTTTAATTTCCAGTCTAACATTATGGGTGAATGATCAGAGTAAAATATATCTATTTCTACGTGTGCTACGTTTCCCATCAATGTTCTGGAGATAAAAAATGATCTATCCTAGAATATGACTTGTGGACTGTTGAATAATGCGTGTAGTCTTTAGTGGTAGGGTTGAGTAATCTCCATGGGTCTACCAAGCCTGCTCTAGCAATTAAGTTTGCTAGTGTACTGCATGAGTGCTAAGATGATTGTGGTATGTTGGACCGGTCTAGGAAGGGATTCAAAACCATATTTGAGTCTCCCCTGATTACCACCTCACCCACCAAAATAGTTTGCAGCATTTGAAGAAACGAGTCCATAAGCTTTTGCTGGTCTACATTGGGTGAGTAGTACGTGACTAATGTATACTGTGATCCCAGGATGGTCCCCGTCAGTATTAAAAACCTCCCTGTGGGGTCACTATGTTCTGACTCCAATACAAAGGGGCACATTTTATTGAATATAGCCACCCCTCTTGCCTTACCCAATCCTCCCATGACATATTAAGTCAGGCACAAAATCCTTCATTTTGTCAGTGATAACTGACAGTTTCTCATGGAGGAGTTCCAGGGCTAGAGTCCGGTCACGGATTAGGTTTTCCCTCAACTTTCCCAGCTGTTCAGGAATAAAGAGGTCGGTGGCTGGAGGAGATCCTCTCTTGTTCCCCTTTGACAGTCTGGGTGTTCTTGCCATGCTGTCAAGGGATGTAGACTCGTCTGCTCCCAAATCAAATTTGATCTCTTTCATTGATGGGTAGAAGTCCGTGATCAGTTGGTCTGCTGCCCTTTTATTTGTAGACATTTAGCTATGTTTTAAATAAAGGATCTGTTGATTTTCTTGCCTTTATTCATAAAAAATCATCAGGGCTAATGGAGCATGAAAACTATGTGTCCACCATGTTCTGTGGTTGGCCAGTCACCCCCAGGTATCACTCAGTTAAACAAGCAGATGTTCTCCCTGGCATTTCTTCTTTAACAGAAAACTTGGTTCCAGAGGCAGAAGTAGCATGGAAAGAGTAGGGATAGGTTCCTGAACAGCCAAAAAGTAGAGCACTTTAACATATTTCAGCAGCCGGACTTCCAGTAGCATGGCGGTGCGAAAAGCAGCTTGATAAGAACGGCTCTGCCAAGTTGCTGACATCCTCAGAACAGGATCAAAGGAATACATCATAATTTGATACAATCTTGTTCCCCTGATAAAGGGAACACAGAAGGGGCTTGCAGGGACCAGATTCCAGCACCTAGCAAGGGGAGAAATCCCCCTTTCCGGGGGATTGGACCAGCACAGATAGGAGCTAATGGGTCTAGAGCCGCAGCATGGCTAAGGACTGAAGCTGAGTTGATGCAGCAAAGTACTGCCACCTACCCCTTTTAACTTGGAACAGTAAATTTTAAGACTCTGAATAACTCAAAAAATACCAACATTTAACGACTTTATCAAGAAAACAAAAAGACCTTGGAAGTGAGAGAAAAGAAGCAAACAAAGTAGGAACCTGGTGTTATAAATATATATATATAAATAAAGAGAAGCGACTATAAGGAGGGAGAAACAAAAAAAGAAAAAGGAGAAAAAGAAGTGATGCAAAAGATAAACTGAATATAGACTGTATATAAATACTTGAATATAAAGGACATTGTTGCTATTTACAGAAGTGCTGTTACTGCTTGATCTACTCACATGCTCTGAATAATAATCTAACCCCCACACGTGGATAACTGCCATAGTTGTAGCCAGATAAAGTGGCAGGAAATTATAAGCTAAAATTAAATAGCTGAGGGCGAATAAAAGTTTGAATCTGGACACAGAGAGAGCCAGAGATCCGAAGGAGAAACTTTGAAAACGGTGTTGGTGGGAGAAGAGGAGGAAGCCAGTGGTGTGACAGACAGAGATTGGAGGTCTGAGGCGCTGTGTAAAGAGAGGACAAGATGGCGATGGTGGCTACAACATAAAGACGTTATAAGACAAGGAGGGAGTTAGAGAAGCAAATGGAGAAGGAGGAGGTGAGCGTGTGAGTGGGGAAAGCGACGACCGAGAAGAGGTGACAGGAGGCTTGGAGTCGATGGAGCAGAGGAGCAGAAGAGAAGCAGAGAAAGGTTGGCAGAGGACGGCAAGCAGAGAAGAGATAGTGAAAGTGTGGGGGAAAGAGAAAAGAGGCTGGGAAACAGACAGCAAGGTGAAATGGCAGAGGAAGGATTGAGAGACATTGGGAGCAGAGCTAGCATGAAGGAGTAAAATCAGCCAATAACAATGATGGAAGTAACAGAGGCCATTAAGAGAGCAAAATCAGGAAAAGCTCCAGGTACAGATGGATTCACACCAATATATTATAAAACTTTCAAAGATGATTTAGCTATCCCACTGAAAGAAACAATGAACCAAATTGGACAAGGAAATAGACCAAAAACCTGGGACTATGCAAATGTGATATTAATACCGACAGAAAGTAAAAATCCAAAGGAGCCAGCCAATTAGGCCTATATCCTTTCTGAACACAGATTATAAGTTATTTGCATCAATATTGGCAGAAAGATTTAAAAAGATATTATCAGGCTGGATACAAGAAGACCAAGCAGGGTTTTGTTTTGTTTTTTTTACCAAAAAGATAATGCAATACTGGGAGTTAACAGTTACATGTGATATAATTATATAATTTTTACAGAAACCATTAATTTATTACAGTTACAAATATGTCTACTTCTTGTGCTAATATATAATTGTCTATATCCAAAGTATATATAATATTTTACACAACCACGATCACCATGACCTTGTGGGGCCCGTTTCCATCACTCCCTATTCTCGCCTTTATAAAGAATGGGGCTTTGACTCCACTCACCACAGCACTTGGATGCCCTTCTGGGTTAGCCCACCCTTGAGCGCATAGTAGGGCGGGCTGGATCCATTTCCCACCGGTTTGACCTCGGAAGAGGATCCGCTGTCCCCTGATTCCCAGGAGGACTCCCCAGTCGGCGACCAGGAACCAGGGTGCGTACCATCGCCTTGGTTTTCGGCTTGGCTGAAGTTTTCTTTGCCATCTGTTCCCCTAAGGTTTCTTGGCTGGTTCCTCCCTCTGGCTGCTTCTGGGCTGCTTGTCCAGGCACTCTGCTATGCGGTGGCTGCTCTTCCCACAGTGAAGACATAGGCCTTTTCACATCTGCCGCTCCTTCTCCGTCTCCGCCGGGGGGGGGGTGCTCGACAGTCGTGCTGCTTTGGCTTTCTTGGTTGTCCCACTGCTGGGCTTGCTGGTTAGCCCCTGGCACTGCTTTGCCAGCTTCGCACTTTGTCTCAGGGTCTCCACCTTGCCAACCAGATGGACCCATCCCAAGAGGGTTTCTGGCTTCCCTTAGACTAGGACCCACTCTAGGATTTCTGTATTGAGGCCGTCCTGAAAATACTGCATCTTTGTGGCTTCTGTCCAGTCGGGGATATGACTGGCCAGACGGTGAAACTCTGTAGTGTATTCGGCCATGGATTGGGTCCCTTGTAGTCATTGTAACTCCGTGCATGCCCGCTTTCTCCAAAACAGGTCTTCAAATTTGGCCTGGAGTGCCATCATGAAGTCGTGGAAGTTCCCCAACTCCTGGGCACCTATGTCGTATAGCCTGACCAGCCACTGAGCAGCCTCTCCCTCCAGTTGTTTAGAGACATACTGGACCTTCTCAGCCTGTCTGGAATTCCCCCTCCCAGTGAGACATGATTCCCATCACCTGGGTGAGGAAGAACGGTAGCTTCACGGCATCCCCGTCGAATGTTGCCTTCAGGTCCCGGTGCTTGAGGCCGCGTGAGCATTCCTGGGGCAAAACTGGTCCAACACCCGCTGGGGGTGCCGGCAGCCCATGAGCTGGCAGGGCCAGGACCCCCCTGGGGGTGCTGGGAGCCCAGCCGGTGCCACCGCTAGTACTGCAACTGGCCCAGGTGCCGGGAGGCCTCCTTCTCCCTGGGGAAGGATGACCGGGGTGCTGGTTGTTGAGGCAGCCACTATAGGATTTCGCCAAGGCTGGTTTGCATCAGCTGCATCTGTTGCTTTAGGTATTGCACCTCTCTCTCTCTAACTCAGAATAAGGACCTCTCACCTCATGGTCGCGAGCTCCATTGGCCTATGGCAGGTCCCATCTCAGCGATCAGCGGTCCTCCCGACCCCGTTCGTCTGTCCAGAATCAACTGGTTCCCATGGCCAAGCTCACTCCATGCATGGGCGTCTCCGAAAAAGGATGACCGGCTGCCTCTAGAGCCTTCCTGGTTCCTAGCTCCATCAGGTTGCCAGGGCCCAGTTTCCTGGCTCTCCGTCCTTCCTGACCCAGCTCTCTGTCAGCAGCTCTGAGCCGGCATCTGGCAGCTCGGCTCCTCCTTCGGAGCCCACAGTCATCACTCCTTTCACCCCTTCTCCAGAGGCTACCACCGTAGCCCCCTCCATCAGGGTTTTGTATCCGTAGCCTGGGACATTTTCCTCCAAGCCAACGAGAGAACCAAACTCACATCAAGGCCTGGCCCTGGATACAGTAACACTATAACACCCAGTATCCAGGACAGGCCGTGACAACTAATTTGACTTATGGATGACATGCATACTTATGGTTTGAAAAATGGGATAAGAATAAAATTTTGATAATCATGGTTTAAGAAGAGCTTTGTTAAGAACATGGCTTAAAATAAAAAAAAAACTTTTTACAGAGAGATCCCTATATGGGCCTCACCACACAAAGCATTTAATAGGAAAGATTTAATGGAACAAATTGGTTGATATTTAAAGAATTAATAACTTGGGAGAACAACAGTCCGAAAATGAAATCGAGAGAACTTCAGAGGGAAAAGATTACCATTCAATGGTTCACCCATAGACAATTGGAGGAAAAAGTCAAAATGGCATGTAAATTTAATGGAATAAATAAAGACAATACAGAACTAGATGAAATATTATTTTTAAAAGATAAATTGATTTGTAAATTATACAATTGTTTCTAAACAAAAAAATGGAATCAGAAACCATAAAAGAATGTGATATTAAATACAAAACATTGGACACATGATTTTACTTACAGATTGGGAGAAATCTTGGAATATAAATGTAAAATTCACTATTAGCAATGATTTAAGACAAAATTATTATAAGATGTACTATTGATGGTACCAACGCCAGAAAAAAATAGCAAAAATGACAAAAAACTATGAAGGTAAGTGCTGGAAGTGCCAGGAAGAAAAGGGAACATTCTACCACACATGGTGGACATGTGCAAAAACAAAAGGATATTGGACCAAGATTCAAACAATGACTACAAAAACCATAGAACTAACTTTTGAATTAAAACCAGAACTATATCTTTTAAATATTACTGATAAAAAAAAATGAAGAGAAATGCAAAAGAGTTATGTTATATATGATAATGGCCACAAGGATTATCTGTGCTACATAGTGGAAATTAAATAGTATTCCAACCATGGAAGAATGGCTAATAAAAGTTAATGAATTAACAGTAATAGACAAATTAACATTACTGGTTAAAAATCAAGATCTAGCTGAATTTGAACAACAATGGTTTAAAGTATTGGAATTTTACAGACAGTGGAAATAACAACTAGATATAGAGGGGGGGGACAGTTAACATTAAGGAAGAAAACAGACAAACAATATAAAAAAGGGTTAAATAGGTGAAATAATTGAAATAATGAAAAATAAAGAAAAGAAGGAGGCATGAAGGCAAGATAGGGAGTAAGAAAAGAATATATATGAGCAAAGTCTACGTTTCTAGTGTTTAACAGCTACAACATGAGATGATATAAAGATGGTAGAGTAAACAATGGAAAAATAGATATAAGAGGTATTCCTGAAGGTGGAGGGAAATTATAGTACAGGAGTTAATAAAAAGGAAAGGAGAGGTGGGAAGCATAGATTTTAGAAGTATTAAATCTAAACACACGTGGATTTTAGAAAAACATTATGAAATGGTAAGGAGATTTTGGAAACATCTATGTCATAAATATTATGAATGACATTTTCACAATAAAAATAAAAAAACATATTCCAGCAACCTTTTTATTCAAAACCAACAAAATGCTTCTATGAAATGAAAGAGGTCGGTCCCGAGAAGCCTTGCAGAAGTAAACAAAATCATTCTAAAGTTTCTACAGACCACTTGAAGGCTTCTTCCAAAAAAGTCACGTAAGGTGACTTTTTCTTTCACCAGCCTTATGATTTCCTTTTTCGTAGCGAGACTTACAGATCTTTGCATTTTTTTAAATATGCAAGGGGAGCTGGTGAGGCTAGTATATCTACTCTTCCCTTTCTCTCTGTTTTGCTGGTCACACTTGCTCACTAAGGCAATCTGGTGGTAGCCGCTGTTTAGCTTGCTGGTTGCAGGCTGGCACACACCACTACAATAGGACGGGCTAGAAGTGAATTCTACTCCTTCCCACATCATCAAGCTTTATTGCATGGTTTTTTGCAGACATGCTACTGTACCCGGATAACGAAAGCCTGGTTCTCCAATCCTCCTTCACTGTCCAGCTACATAGAAAATTAGCAAAAGGAGGGCTGGACAGGCATAAAAAGTCATTGTAAAAAGAAGCTTCACTGTCGCAGACTTTATTTACTGAAGGATGCTTGTCATTTCAAAGTACTGGTTAGGCTACATAAAAATGGTTAAATCCAATCCATACAGCCCAGATATTTCAGACATGCTTGAGAGGAGAAAGTCAAGCATAAAACAACCGTCTTAGCCCTTACTCATTGAGGAGGACTCTCCTTCTCTGTCCTGCATGATCCACTTGGGCTGCTGCTTTTGACTGGATTCAGAAGGACGTTTCTCCATCTCAGCCACCGCTTCCACAAAAAAGTCCTGCAGCAGAAACAGAAACAAGGGAAGAAAAGAGAGGAAACAGGAAAAGAGGATGAGACCTTGGTGCATCATTCCTACTTTACATTATTTCAAAAAAAAAAGTTGGGAAGTAGTAGTTAGATTTACATCATCATCGTTCACTTGTATACCATGTAATTTTCTGGGACTTGTGGTGGTTTACAGCAATTAGAAAAAGCACAAAGAAAAATGCAAAGATAAATCCAAAAAATTGAAACTACTTAAATACGGAGATGAAAAGGCAAGAATAAAACAACAGAAAAACACATTACTCAAAGTGCTTTCAGTTAGTTTTCTGAAGGCTGTTTTCATCTGCAACAGAAGGACAGGAAGGAGGGAGTAGGTCCAACCTCCCTCCGGAAGGGAGGTCCAGAACCTGTGGGCAGCCACTGGGAAGGCTCTAGCCTACATTCCCACAAGATGTGCCCATGAGGGGTGTGGC
The DNA here is from genome assembly GCA_030847615.1 of Gambelia wislizenii. NCBI lineage: Eukaryota > Metazoa > Chordata > Lepidosauria > Squamata > Crotaphytidae > Gambelia > Gambelia wislizenii. The sequence continues at coordinate 28,227,105 of JAUMIR010000002.1, forward strand.
ACTTCAGGGTTGAGCATACTCATGTGGGAGAAGGCACTCCTTCAAAAAGCCAGGATCGAAGCCCTATGGAGCATTACAAGACAAGACAAGAATTTTCAAAATCCTTGCAAGACAATGATTGATGGCCCCTTGAAATGACCAAGATGAAATGGCCTCACCTGCTCCTCTTCCTGCTTCTTCTCCTCTGCCTGACTCAGGAGGAAACCCTCTGCCAAGGCCACTGCTTGGGAGGTTGTCTCTGCTCCACACTCTCGGACCCAGCTCTCCATCTCTGGGGGAAGGACAGCCAGCAACTGCTCCAGGATCACCAGGTCCAGGATCTGAGCCTTGGTGTGTCTCTCTGGCTTCAGCCACAGGCAGCAGAGATTGTGAAGCTGGCTGCAAACCTCTCGGGGCCCCACAGCCTCCTGGTAGCCCAATTGTCTGAAGTGCTGGTGCTGGGCCACAGAACTGAGCATCTTTTCTCCCAAGATCTTCTCCATTATGGCTCTTCCCAAGAACTATGTTCTCTACTTAGCCTGACCAGCATGAAATCCTTCTCTTAACGTGTAGAAGACTGAGTCTTGGTTTCTTTTCTCTGCACCCAGGCAGTTTCCAACATGCCAGAAAAACACTTTCCTCTTTTTCCAGGTTGTGTCGCAGGTAAAATGACTGGGGACACCAAGGCCTACAAAGGAAACAAGAGATCCTGTGAATGAGCTATTTTGAAGTCTCTCTTGAAATAAGATGTTTTACCACCCAATCCGAACTAGACAGTAGCCCTTGTCCCTGTAGAGAAAATTATCTTCACCTCAAAAAGAAATTGGTGACAGATAGGGTGTTTGTGTGTGGAGGGGAAGGGAGTCCTTTCCTTCTTAGCCAGAAACCAAGACCATCATGCAAATTTTCAAGACTTGCTGTGTCCCTAAGAATTCCAGGCAGGCCTGCTCTTTTCACCTTTCTTTTTCCTTAACACACCTCTGTAGGCAGAAATGATGCTCTTTAATTTTTCCAGAATGCCTACAAGATGTTTTGTTGCCTGAAGCAATGGACAAGGCAGCACCCCCTCATCCTTGGGTAAAGTGTAGTTTACAGTTACATTAACAGGGAGGAAGAACAGAGAAGCTGCCCCTGCTGTCTGCCAGGCTCTGGTGCTTGAGGCAACTGCTTCATTCGGCCTAAGGGGAGGGGATTTCCCACATGGGCTAAAAACTCCTCCTCCTTTGCTCCATCCCTCAGCCTGCAGTGGATTCAGCCGAGAGGCAAGAGGGTGTAGCAGTCAGAGCAGCGGCCTGGAGGGATCCACCTGCAAATCCCCACCCAGGAAACACCCGCAGGGCGCCATCTTCCACCTCGGCCTCCCTCGCAGGGTTGTCGTGAGGACACTTTACCAGACAGACCCCCTGGAGAGCCACAGGAGGGTCTTTCCAGCCCAAGGAGCCCATCAGCAGCTGCCCAGAGAGGGTCTTCCTCGTGGAGGGGGGTCTTGCTGGCTCCCCTCCCAGCCCACGGGGGTCTCCCCTCCCACCCCTCCCTCTCCCACCCCTGGGGGTCCCTTTCCCCTCCAGCCCCCCTTGCCTGCCTGCCTGGCCTCTCCCCAAAGGCCCTCCTCGGGGGGGCTTAGAGGGACCCCAAAGCCTCCCACTCCCTCTCCCCACTCCTCTGGCCACAGCCTCCCCCCCCTCCCCTCCACACTTGCCTGTCCGTCACTCTCGCCTCGAGCTCCGCCTCTTCCGGCCAGAGAGGTGGGCGGGAGGGCCTTCCTAGAGCGTCCTTGCTGGGATCCCGGAAGGGCGCTCTAGCCGAGGCCGGCCCCTCCCTGGAGGGCTCTGGAGGAGCGGAGCCCCCCTTCTGTGGGGGGGAGGGAGGGGCGGGCTGGGTCTCCCCCTGCAGCGCCTGGCCGGCTCCTCCCCCCGCGGGGCTTCTGGCCCACTTGGGAAGGAAGGGAGGAAGGAAGGAGGGGGGTTCATAGAGGGATGGCGGGGTCCCTCTGCAGGGAAGGGCGAGGAGAGCGAGCCTGGAAAGAGGGAGCTTCGTTTGAGCCATTTGGGGGGCGCCACTCTCAGTCCTTCCTACAAGGGGGCGGCCAAGCCCAGAGCTGGTTTAAGGAGTTTGGGGGCCGCCTGCAATGCTTTACTTTGGGGTCCCCGTGTTCGAATCTCAGGTCAATGGAACTATTTAACACAGTACAGGAGTTTCAGATTATTACATATTTTGGCATAATAATTTAGGTGAAAAAACTGTATTAGGAGGCTGATGAGGAAAACCTTTTGACTCTGCACCTGCAAATGACAGTGCTGAAAGAACAGTGGCATGAAATGTAGGAGGAGACTGTGGAGCAGAGAACAGTCAAATGCAGGGTGCAGAGGCACTGGGAAGAATTTGTCCTTTGACTACCCGCTCTCTGCCTTACTGAAGGGCAGATGGAGGTGTGGGTAGGGAGGTTGTTAGAGACATCCACCCTCGTCAGGAGTGGACCACATGCCGTGGTCTGCCCTGAAGGGCACTCTTGTGGTTGAACCACAAAGGGATTTTGGACCTTTTGGAAAGATTGTGCATTAGTTACAATCCCACATACATAGATTTGGAACAGGTGTTGCTGAAAGTACTGACAGGAGAAGAGCGATCCAGAATGTGGACAAAAGAACAGCAGTGGGCAGAAGAGGAGAGGGGAGACAAGGCTGGGAACACAGCTGGGTCAAAGGGGGGGGGAGGCTCAGTGAACATTGTGGCAGCTGAAGCTAGATTGTTGTACTCTTTGCAACAGATATCTCAGAAACCCCCAGACTTTTCAAAACTCTATGCCATTACCCAGGAACCTTCCGAAATGCCAAGACAATTTTTGTGTAGACTCTCTGAAAAAGTTGAACAATATACCGGGTGGGACACTGAGCAGGAGGTAGTTAGGAAGGCTTTGGCTTCTTGTTTTGTCTGTCAGTCCCTACCATGTGTCAGAGAGTATTTTGACAAGTGGCAACCAGGGTGGCCTGGCAAGTCAGTGGAAGAAATTCTGGGGATTGTTGAATATGTAGGGGAGGCAGAGCCAGAGAGGAAAGGAAAGCAGGAGCCCACCAAGTTGTTGCCAGTGGTAGGAACAAGGGCTGGAGGTCGAGTGGGGGAGCCACGCATGCATGGGTGCCAAGGGTCTCAAGGCAGCAGGGAAGTGTGCAGTGGCACAGAGAGATGGATCTGGGGAGGAAGGAGGGAGCTTCCATCCTCTGGTTACTGACTTTGGAAGGCATTCCACTAACCCTTTCTTCACATAGGCAGATCCATTCACAGCCACCGGCTCAGCAACATCAGCAAGTTCCACAGGCTTGGGCCCCACTGACTGGATCTGGAGGTGCAAGGCATGCCCAACAACGGCAGCCCTGACAACCATCAGCCTGATGGTTCCAGGGAGAGAGACAAATCTAGGTGTGATTTACTTGCTCTGATGACCCTTGCTGATTCACTGTTCACCACCAAAGAGCTAACTGTTTACTTGAATGCATTTGTTATTCCCTTTTTTTGTTAGACAAGGTGTTACCTTTTTTTTGGCAGCTTGTCACAGATGAGTGGAGATACCTTAAATCTGTCTCTCAACTGTTCCTCTACAGGTTTCCTCCCAATCCTGAACCTTGCAACACCCTTTCCTCTTTCATGCCCAAGCCCCCATATCTCTTATGAGGAGGGATCTTAGAATCATAGAATTGCAGAGTTGGAAGAGACCACGAGGGCCATCCAGTCCAACCCCCCTGCCACGCAGGAAATCTTGATCAAAGCATCCCCGACAGATGGCCATCCAGCCTCTGTTTAAAGACCTCCAAGGAAGGAGACCCCACCACGCTCCGAGGGAATGTGTTCCACTGCCGAACAGCTCTTACTGTCAAAAAGTTCCTCCTCATGTTGAGGTGGAATCTCTGTTCCTGGAGCTTGCATCCATTGCTCCGTGTTTCAGCCTCTGGAGCAGCAGAAAACAAGCCTGCTCCATCCTCAGCGTGACATCCCTTCAAATACTTAAACAGGGCTATCATATCGCCTCTTAACTGTCTTTTTTCCAGGCTAAACATACCCAGCTCCCTAAGTCTCTCCTCATAAGGCATCGTTTCCAGACCTTTCACCATTTTAGTTGCCCTTCTCTGGACACGCTCCAATTTGTCAATATCCTTTTTAAATTGTGGTGCCCAGAACTGGACACAGTATTCTAAGTGAGGTCTGACCAAGGCAGAATAGAGCGGCACTATTACTTCCCTTGATCTAGACACTATACTTCTATTGATACAGCCCAAAATCGCATTGGCCTTTTTAGCTGCCGCATCACACTGTTGGCTCATGTTCAACTTGTGGTCCACTAGGAGTCCTAGATCCCTTTCGCACGTAGTCTCATTCAGCCAGGTCTCTCCCATCCTATATTTATGCATTTCATTTTTCCGCCCTAAATGCAGTACTTTACATTTCTCCGTATTGAATTTCATTTTGTTAGCTTTGGCCCAGCTCTCCAGTCTATCCAGGTCATTCTGAATTTTGATCCTGTCCTCTAGGGTATTAGCTACTCCTCCTAATTTGGTGTCATCTGCAAATTTGATAAGTATGCCCCTACTTCCCTCATCCAAGTCATTGATAAAGATGTTGAATAGCACTGGGCCCAGGATAGAACCCTGTGGCACCCCACTGGTCACATCTTTCCAAGATGGAAGAGGAGCCACTGCTGAGCACCCTTTGGGTTCGGCCGGACAACCAATTACAAATCCATTTAACAGTTAACTTGTCTAGCCCACATTTTACAAGCTTGTTTGCAAGAATGTCATGGGGAACCTTGTCAAAGGCCTTACTGAAATCAAGGTATGCGATGTCCACAGCATTCCCTTCATCTACCAAGCTGGTAACTTTATCAAAAAAAGAGATCAGATTAGTCTGGCATGACTTGTTTCTCTGAAACCCATGTTGACTTTTTGTGATTATGGCATTGCCTTCTAAATGTTCACAGACTCTCTGTTTAATGATCTGCTCTAGAATCTTCCCTGGTATTGATGTCAGACTAACTGGACGATAATTGTTGGGATCCTCTTTTTTCCCCTTTTTGAAGATGGGAACAACGTTTGCCCTCCTCCAGTCTGCTGGGACTTCTCCTGTTCTCCAGGAGTTCTCAAATATTATTGCCAATGGCTCTGAGATAATATTTGCCAGCTCTTTTAATACTCTTGGATGTAGTTCATCTGGTCCTGGAGATTTAAATTCATTTAAATTAAGAAGGTATTCCTGTACTACCTCTTTACTTATTTTGAGCTGGATTTCCCCTATTGTGTCCTCTGTTCCATTATCTTCTTTGTAAACTGGCTACTCCTTGAGCATTTGTGAAGACATGCAGCAATAGAGGGAGAAACAAAATGGTATGACTTGTCAGTAGAGAAAATTTGTAAGATTGACAGTCAAGAAAAACCCCTTCTAGACATGGTCTGCACTGGGGAAAATGATGAGTGTATTTTTTCCTACTCAAGACCAAAAGATTTTTTGCCCCAAATCCTCCATGTTAAAAAAAAAAAAAAAAGAGGTGGGGGGAGAAATCCCTTTCAGAAAGGAAATTCAGTTGGGTTCCTCTGTGGCACTCAGTGGCACTATCAGGTGTAAATCTGAACAAAGGGGTGAAGAGTGTATGGTCGCATTTCTGCCTGTGTGTGTTGGGGGGCATGACTTGGCTAAAGAAGCCTGGTGTGTTTCAGTGGAGCTTAGCTGCTAGCAGTCCTTCCCCCCTTGAATTTGAGTTTTTCTGTGTGTGTATCTGCAGTGTATGTGTGTGTGTGAACAGGGGAAGTGTGTTTCTCTCCCTTCCTTCCTTTGCAAGCAATGATATCTGGCTGAGAGCCAAAGAAATGGAATACTGATTGCTGTTGTTGTTATTTTCATATTGTGATTGTTAAATGTTTCACTCATTGAGAGAAGAGGCTGTTACTTGAAACAGCAAAGTGATTTGGGGGTTGGGAGAAGTTGTGTCTAGTGGTTAGAGTGTTGATATTGAAGAACAGATTGAAAAGAAGGGTCGAGGGCTGTGATGGGATTTTCAAGGAGAACAGCAATGATGGAAACCAGGGAAATTAGACCAAGTTTGCTCTGAGGAAAGTTTAAGAGATCAAGTTTGCCTTGGGTTGCAGGAAAAGTAGGATTTTGTGAAAATGAAAAGGAAAGTGTTAAAAGAGAAGTACTGAGGGAAGAAATAAAAAGTTGATAAGAAGGTTGCCTTTCTCAACAGTGTCCTGTTGGATTGTTTTAAGGGGGAGTGCCAAAGAGGATGGGCAGGGGGGTGTTTTTCTTTTCAGATCATACTATGGAGTCTGCTCTTGCAAGCCCCTCTTGAACACCAATATCAAGTGCTGAGGTCCCGGGACAAAGATCTGCTTACTTGCTTAAATAACTATGGCTCCTTATAATAAATTATTGAACCAATGTCTGTTCATCTTAAAAATAGGATGTTTTCTCTCCTTGTCATTACAGGTACAGTTTTTCTCTTTTAATTAATAGGAACAAACCTGCAGTGAATGTCTGTTTGTTGAACCTTTTGTATTCACATGTCCCCTGCATTTTAGAGGGGCACAGGGAGACCTTTTATGTAAACCTAGAGAGCAGCCTGACCAGTACTTCTGATAGGGTGGGCCTATTTTCCTTGGGGAACCCCCTCCCTAGAAACTCAGCTCTTGCCCTTGCATTACCCCTATCCATGTTTTTTTCTTAAAAGAGTAAAGGTCCTGATGCATGCCACTATTGCCTGGACCTCTCATGTTTTGACATTTTTGTTGTAAGAAGGCACTCCACTCATTGAGAACAACTGGACAACTTTGAGGCCAACAACTTTGAGGACCCAAATTTGACTCCTGGACACTGTGCTTGTGCTTTGGATAAGGGGGGACCTGTTTGGGAAACCCCTGGACACTCCGAGACTCGTTTGGTTGAAAGATAAGAGGGTGAGGGGCTATGTTATTAAAATGGAATGGGCATTGATGGATTGGCCTCACCTGGATGGTGGGGCACCAGATGCATTATAGGACATTTACTCCTGCTGTGGAAAACCCATTCAACATGCTTTTTTGTGGATTCTGGATTTTGTTTGCTGTTTTGCTACATGGCCCCTGAATGTGTTTCCTGGATTTGAAGATACCTCATTTTGCCACAACATGGGAACCCTAAACAGAGGAAAGTATGGACTAGGACTTACTGTAAGTTTCTGAGGTTTCTGCCTCATGTAAAACTTCTTGACTTCTCTTTCGGACTATAATTGGCTGCGTTTTACCCATACAGCACCTAAACGTGTTTTTTTTTCACAGATGTTGCAGAACAAGAGGCTTCCTGAAAGTTCCAGTGATCTCTGCCTGAGGGAGGAACCTCTGGCTTCACAAAGGAACAGAAACATCATGGATTTTCAGAGGGGTTGCCTTACTGCTGCAGAAGGAATTACGTTTTACTGCCTGCGATCTCAGTTCCCACATGGCCAGAAAGTGGGAATGGACTCCGCCTGCATGAGTTCCCTCACCTGAACTGAAATATCTGAAACATCATGTAGACCTGCTACTCCAACACTGTCACATTCTTTCCTTTATTTTTAACATCTTTTGCCTGATAACAAACCCAGTAGAGCCTCAAAAGCTTGCATCATGTGTTTTGCATTTTGACTGGCTACTAAGGGTATTGTTGTCTATTGAACATGTGGCTCTAATACCCTGTTGCTGCCTAAGAACCTTGGTTAATGCAGCTACCAAAGGTGTGGTGTCTTCCTTTGAGATTGAGACTACCTGATGGTGATGTCTTGGAGCAATGAAGTGTGATGATGTTTGCTTTTAGTTGTTTTGTTTCTTTTGCCAAAAGACTGTGCCTTTCTTCCTGAGACTGATTCCCAGCTACTTGCCAACACCATAATTGCAACAGCCATTCTTAGGACGTGGAAACTTTAGCTGTTTATGGATGAGTGCTGGCACACCCCAGGAATCCCTTCAGTTTCCCCCCAAGGAGTGGTGGTCCGCCACACTCAGCTCCTTTTCAGCACCTGCAAATTAACTTTATGATGTTCCCAAGACTACGAAACAATGCAATTGACTAGCTTTACTTTGACAGGCCCATATCTGACTTTTTTTCTTTTTTCTTTTGGTGATGAAAATACTTGTTACTTCATACTCTTTACATAGCCCTGGTAAGGTGATATACATGAACCAAGAGCTGAAAAAAACTATGTTAGTCGAATATTGTCAGGAAAACTGGTTGGGGGTAGGCTTGCTTATGAGTGTAGTAATGATGCTCAAATGCCCTCTGGGATTGTCATGGTAGAGCATCTTTTATTGGTACAGAAGACTGGTTTATGGGGAGAGAGGGCGTGATGGTGTAGCAAACAGTAGCAGGAACGGGAGCTCCGGTCCTAGCTACTTTCCAAGCTCTAGTCCCAGACCTTTATATGGTGTGTGAAAACAACATAGAGGCTATCAACTTCTTGGTAAAGAAGTGATTAAGAGGCTTGTTGGGGGTCCTAGTCCAATTCTGTGACGGTGCTCCCCACGGGGCACAACAACTGTGGGGACCGAAGAGCCGAGGGCAGAGTTTGGAACAGCCTGGTTTTGGGCAATAGCAACGACAGCGCTTTTTAAAGACTTTTCTGAGAGCTGAAGTAAGCTAGTTGTGGTGTTTCATTGTTGTTTTTTCCTGGTTGGTGTGTTTTCGACTTTTTTATTTTCTGGTGTGGTGATAGCACTGAAAAGTGGCGGTAAACAAGAAAGAGAAGCAAAGTGAAGATTCTGGGGAAATAAAGGGATCTTACTGGAGAGTCAGAAAGTTGTGGTTTCACTCGAGAAGGGACGGGAAAGCAGGAAACCAGAAGCAGAAGGTGGAAGCAAGTACAGATACGACCTGGAGTAGAGGAATACGGAGTGGAGGTGAGCAAAGTGGAATACAGAGGAGCATAGAGGAGCAAGAGGAGTGGGAGGGAAAAAAAGAAGAAATAAAACTAGAAGAGACACATCAAGGAGTGAAACGGAAATTGCTGGGTAAAGAGGACTGCATTAGCAGGGAAGAAGAGGAACAAGATATGAGAGATTAAACAGCAGTGGAGGTGTTCACAGCGGGTGTTCTGGAATAAACAGAGCATGAAGAGGGTGAATAGGACTGAGACGTAGCGGAGAGAAGGAGTGGCACGCGGAAGACCTAATAGTGAGTAGTGGAGGTTCCACAGCGGTTGTTTTGGAGTAGTAAAGAGGGGAGTGAATAGACTGAGGAACAGCGTAAAAGAAGTGAAATACGGGAGACCCACAGCGGGTGAGTGAAGCGGCGTCTAGGAGGCATGGAGGGGCGCAACGCGGAGGAAAGGAGAAAGGGAGGAGAAAACTCTGGAGGTACCTGATAAACTTTTTTTCAAGTTAAACAGCAATACAATTAATAACAGACAGCAGAAAACAGTTTAAAAGGCACCACAGTGGGTGAGTGGAGCAGCGTCTAGGAGGCACAGAGGGGCGTGACGCGGAAGAAAGGAGAAAGGGAGGAGAAAACTTTGGAGAAAACCTGGACTGGAATAATAGGTTGAAGAGGACTGAGTATTGAGGCAACGAGGATTTGTATTACAGATGAACTTTAAGCAGTATACAGCAAAATAGTAAAGGGTGGGCGAATGTATCGGGAAATACCAGGTGGAAGGGATCAATTCCTAACGGAGGGATTTTGTGGGTGATAGAGAACTAAGGTGTAAGTGTGGATTTTGAATGTATGAGAGAAAAGGGTCAATAGAACAGTCAGAACAGATGCAATAAATAAGCTACTCAAATTCCTTTTTAAAAAAATTCAGTATCTAAAATTCATTTTATTATCTGAAATCTCATTGTAAAAGGGGGAGGTGGTCTGGTGTTAATAAGGAAATATAGATATTAAGAGGGAAATATAGATGGTACATGAAGACATGGATGCATAATTCATTTGATTAATCAATCGACTATAAGAGCAGTCTAATATATTTATAACAATAAGTCTGCAGAGACGTTATTACATATATATTTACATATACTCAAAGATCTGCAGATAAGAAATTACTATAAAAATATTGGTCATTGAAATTTAAACAGTGATAATTCTTAAAATGGCTTTTCTATTGTAACCATTAATACATTTAAGTAATCTGGTAGCAAGACATACATTGAAAGGTGACATAGACACTTGCTGGAAAGAGAGAAATTATTAAGAGTCAAAAGCAATTTAAGGTGTTAAATATGGCAACAGGTACAAGAAGGACGGCTCAGGCTTTAACCCAACAGACAAAATTAGTACTACAGAGAAGGCCATCTATTGAAGGTACCTCCAAAACAATGGAACTAAGTTCAATAATTTTGGAGGAAATGAGGAAAGAATTCAAAAAGATGAGACAGGAAATACGAGAAGAAATGGAGGAAATAAGAGCAGAGATGAAAGCAAACCTAAAAAAGGAATTGGCTAATTTTGGAAAGAAAATAAATAAATTGGCAGAAGAAGTAGACCTAGTAAAAAAAGAGATGCACAATATAAAGACTAGAACGCAAACATTGGAAGAGTTATCATCTGCTATAACACAAGAACAAGATCAGGAGAAAAATCAGATATTGATTAACAATATAAGATATAGAGAAAAGTGTATAAAGATAAGAGGTGTAGTAGAAATGGAAAATGAAAATTTAGCTGCAAGATTAATACCCCCACTAGCAAAATTTATTGAAATATCAGAGATGAATTTGGAATTGTAAGTTGATAAATTTTTCAGAATAAACTCAAATTTAGCTAAAGAAAAGAAAATACCAAGAGACATTGTGGTCTGTTTTACAAGAACTGACTTGAGAGACTCGTTTGTACAGAAAAGCTACAATGAGAATTTAAATATAGATGGGAAAGACCTGAAAATTTTTAAAGATATTCCACCAACAATTCTTAAAAAAAGACAGGAGTACAAATTTTTAACACAATTATTGACAGAAAACAAGATTAACTACAGATGGGAGAGAACAGAAGGAGTAACTTTTTACTACCATTCTAAGAGATTTAGAATTAATACAATTGATAACGCAAAAGAATTCAGTAAGAGATTAATAAAAGATCAGAAAGAAATGGCGAAAGACCAGAGAAAAAAGGGGGGGAAGAAGATGAAAAGGGAAGAAAAGATAAAGATGACGACAACTTAGACACCTATGAGGTCAGAAAAAGATATGATACAGAAGAAGAATTAGAAAAGAACGATCTAGAAGAAGACAAGAAAGTTCAACATCAACAGGAAGAGAAAATCGAATCAGGAGAATCAGGAGAAGAATATACTGCTGAGGAAGACGAAAAAATAGTGAAACACTAAATATAGAAATAAAGAAATATAAGTAGAAGGAAAAATGGATACTAAGATACTCTCATGGAATGTAAAAGGACTTAACTCTGAGTATAAGAGAAGGCAGATTTTCCATCACTTAGAGAAATCAAATATAGACATTATCTGCCTTCAGGCAATGCTGATAAAGAAAAAGGATGATAAATATTTGAGAAACCCTAGACTGGGCCAATGTTTTATAACATCAAATGAGGGGAAAAAAGGTGTAGTAATGTACATTAATAGAAGATGGCAAGCGAACTTGATATTTAAAGATAAAGAAGGATCTTATATGGGGGTGGAGATAAAACTTCAAGAATAAAACATATTGATAATTGGGGTCTACACACCAATTCAAGCTCAAGATAAATTTTTCAATAAGCTTAAGAAAGAAATAATTTAAAAAAATTGAATTTTGAAAATATTATAATAGTTGGAGATTGGAACGGTGTGATAGACCCGAAGATGGATAGAATATTTAAAAAAAAAAATATTGAAAAAGTCAAGGAAAATTACCAAAAAACTTTTTTGAAATAAAAAATGAGTTAGATTTAATTGATGTTTGGCGATAGAAATATAAAGAAGCAGTTGGCTACACTTTCTATTCAGAGGTCCAACACCCACTATCTAGGATTGATATGTTCCTTGTATCAAATAGAATAACCCCAAATATAAAATTAATGGAAGTACAGTCGCCCCTCCACATTCGCGAATCTGACATTCGCGGTTTTGATTATTCGTGGTTTTGGGAGGGCCCCCCCGGGCCCCACAAAACCGCGACATGGGGACTCCAAAGGCCCTGTGAAAGCCCTGGGAGGGAGCGGGGAGGACCGGGGAGACCACCACGGGGCCTTCGGAGAACCTCCGGCGGCCCACAAAGGCCTTGGAAGGGAGGGGGGAGGGCTGGGGAGGCCTCCATGGGGCCTCCGGAGACGCTCTGGAGGCCCCACGAACGCCCGGGGAGGGAGGGGGGAGGGCCGGGAGAGGCCTCAGCAGGGCCTTGCTAGGCCCCACGAAGGCCTGGGGAGGGAGGGGGGAGGGCCGGGAGAGGCCTCCGCGGGGCCTTGATAGGCCCCACAAAGGCCCGGGGAGGGAGGGGAGAGGGCCGGGAGAGGCCTCCGTGGGGCCTTGCTAGGTCCCATGAAGGCCCGGGGAGGGAGGGGGGAGGGCCGGGAGAGGCCTCCGCGGGGCCTTGCTAGGCCCCACGAAGGCCTGGGGAGGGAGGGGGGAGGGCCGGGAGAGGCCTCCGCGGGGCCTTGCTAGGCCCCACAAAGGCCTGGGGAGGGAGGGGGAGGGCCGGGAGAGGCCTCCGCGGGGCCTTGATAGGCCCCACGAAGGCCCGGGGAGGGAAGGGAGAGGGCCGGGAGAGGCCTCCGTGGGGCCTTGCTAGGTCCCACGAAGGCCCGGGAAGGGAGGGGGGAGGGCTGGGAGAGGCCTCCGCGGGGCCTTGCTAGGCCCCATGAAGGCCTGGGGAGGGAGGGGGGAGGGCCGGGAGAGGCCTCCGAGGGTCCTTGCTAGGCCCCACAAAGGCCTGGGGAGGGAGGGGGGATGGCTGGGAGAGGCCTCCGCGGGGCCTCCGGAGACGCTCCGGAGGCCCCATGAAGGCCTGGGGGAGGGCTGCGGAGGCCTCCATGGGGCCTCCGGAGAAGCTCCGCAGGCCCCATGAAGGCCTGGGAGGGAGCGGGGAGGGCCGGGGAGGCCTCCATGGGGCCTCCGGAGATGCTCTGGAGGCCCTATGAAGGCCTGGGAGGGAGCGGGGAGGGCCGGAGAGGCCTCCATGGGGCCTCCGGAGATGCTCCGGAGGCCCCAAGAAGGCCCAGGGAGGGGGTGGGGAGGGCCGGGGAGGCCTCTATGGGGCCTCCGGAGATGCTCCGGAGGCCCCACGAAGGCCTGGGGAGGGAGGGGGAGGGCCGGGAGAGGCCTCCGCGGGGCCTTGATAGGCCCCACGAAGGCCCGGGGAGGGAAGGGAGAGGGCCGGGAGAGGCCTCTGCGGGGCCTTGCTAGGCCCCACGAAGGCCCGGGGAGGGAGGGGGGAGGGCCGGGAGAGGCCTCCGCAGGGCCCCACAAAGGCCTTGGGGGGGAGTGGGGAGGGCAGGGGAGGCCTCCGCGGGGCCTCCGGAGACTCTCCGGAGGCCCTGTTGAGGGCTTCGGTGGGAGGGGGAGGGCTGGGGAGGTATCCACGGGGCCTCCGGAGGGTCTCCGGAGGCCCCGGGAAGGCCTAGGAAGGGAGTGGGGAGGCTGGGGAAAGTGACTATGGGGCCTCCGGAGGCCCCATGGTCGCTATGGTGGGGGAGGGGGAGGGCAGTCGTTATTCGTGGATTTTTCACATTCGCGGGGGTCCATGGTAACATGGACATGGATAAATTAACTGCGAGATTAAAGGATAAAACATTGGAAAAAATAGAAGCGGAATGGGAACCTATTAAAAATCTCTGGAATGAAATCGGGACGATAGATCTTTAATTATTATTAAAAGGTTATCTGAGATGAAGGAATAACTTTACTTTGCTAAAATCAAAAAGTTATATTGATTTTTCTTTTTGTATGTCTGAATTAAAACCAGAAATAACATATTTAAAGTAACTATTGAGCAGAATTAAGTAAGATTGCATAGTCATTATTTTTCTCCAAGAAAAACTAAGAAAAGGAATTTATATATATGTTTGTTTGTTTAATGTTTGTTTATTTGTTTTAACAGAATACAAAAATGAAGTTACAAATGTATAATTAGAAGTGATGGATGTAAAAAAGAATACATATAGAATGTATGATGGTAACTTGTTAAAAAACTAAAGGAAAAAAAGAAGACTGGTTTATATAGTGTAGTGATCATATATACAGTTGCCCCTCCACATTCACGACTTTCACATTCACGGTTTTGATCATTCATGGAAAGCTTCCTGCGCCCCCCGCCACGCTGCTCAACACCCCACTCCCTTCCCAAGGCAGCCAGGGGCTTCTCAGGAAGCTCCTCGCTGTCTTGGGAATGGGGTGGGTGGGAACCAGCTGGTGTGCTCGCGCTACACCCCACTCCCTTCCCAAGGCAGCCAGGGGCTTCTCAGGAAGCCCCTGGCTGCCTTGGGAAGGGACTGGGGTGGAAAACCGCTGGCCGGCAGGCTCATTTCTTATTCACGTTTTTTTCATATTCACAGGGGTTGTCTGCCCCTAACCCACGCGAATGTGAAGGGATGACTGTACACATCATTAGATGAGGATTATGCTGGTACACAGGAGTACATACAGACATACTAATTACCTGAATATACAAGAAGGGTTGCAAGATACAGATGTAATTATCGCCATTATTATTATTATTTATACCCCGCCCCTCTGTTAAAACAATCGGGGCGGCTTACAAAAATTAAAATACAATACAGATAAAAATCCTCAAACACCCCCCACCCCCCTCCCCCATAAAAACATATTAAACAAATATAAATTAAAAGCAACGGTCTAAAATCACCTTTAAAAACAATAAATACAATAAATAGCCAGCGGACTAAAAGAGGTCAGGATCCCCTGAGGCCAGGATCTAATTAGGAAAGGCCTGCCAAAAGAGATTCGTTCTTTAGGGCTTTTTTAAAGCTACTCAGGCTTGTCATCTGACAGATCTCGTTCGGCAGGTCATTCCACAATTTGGGGGCGATTACCGAAAAGGCCCTCTGGGAGGTTGCAGACAGCCTAGATTTTGGGGGCTGAAGCAAATTCCTCCCAGAGGACCGGAGTGCATGGGGAGGATTGTATGGGAGGAGGCAGTTCCAGAGATAAGTTGGACCCAAGCCATTTAGGGCTTTAAAGGTAATAACCAACACCTTATACTGGGCCCGGAAGCTGATAGGCAGCCAGTGGAAGGACCTCAAAACCGGAGTAATGTGGTCCCTCCTAGAAGTTCCAAACCAAGCACAAGGGTAGCCCCATGTAGAGTGCATTACAGAAATCAAGATGTGAGGTTACCAGCGCGTGCACAACGGTCTCAAGATCCCTTCCTTCCAGAAAAGGGCGCAGCTGGCATATCAGCCGAAGCTGATAACAAGTGCTCCTGACTGTCGCATTTACCTGATTTGTCATCAGGAGCGACGAGTCAAGGAGCACCCCCAGACTGTGAACACAGTCACTGGAGGAGAGTGTGACCCCATCAGGACTGGAGGTTGCAACCCAATTCTTGGTTTCAGGGCCACTACCATGAGCACCTCCATCTTGTCTGGATTCAGTCTCAATCTGTTTTTCCTCATCCAGCCCATTACTGCCCAAAGACATTCATTGAGAGATGAGATGCCATCAGAATTAGAGGCCGACAAACGGGATACGGAGAAATAGATCTGAGTGTCATCAGCGTACTGATAACACCCAGCTCCGTAACTCCGAATGATCTCACCCAGCGGCTTCATATGGATGTTAAATAACATTGGGGACAGAATAGCACCCTGTGGTACTCCACAGGTGAGCTCCCTTTTACTGGAGCTACTGTCCCCATGCAGCACTCTCTGGGACCTGCCCGAGAGGAAGGACCGGAACCACTGCAAAGCAGTGCCTCTGATGCCTGACTCCCTCAGGTGATCCAGAAGAATGCTGTGATCTATCGTATCAAAAGCCGCTAAGAGGTCTAGGAGCACCAACAGGGTCACACTACCCATGTCGATGCTCTGACGCAGATCGTCGGTCAAGGCAACCATGGCAGTCTCAACCCCAAAGCCTGTCCTGAAGCCAGTTTGAAATGGGTCTAGTTAATCGGTTTCATCCAAGACAGCTTGTTCCTGGTGATATATTTCTCCCAAGTACACTCTCTAAAACTGGAGGTTCATCTTCATATGGTTATTCCTCAAATGAATCTGTCACCCTTTCATCTCTTTTATATTTCTTCTGTGTATTTTCCTTGGGGTTTTTCTGGGTTGTGAGCAGGGCCGGTTTAACCAGTCTGCCAAATCAGCATTGGCGGGGGGGCCTGAGGTCAAGAGGGCCCTCTGGTGGCCTCATTATCTGACGAAGCTTATCTGACATAGCTGCTGCTTTGTAACCCCCTCCTACCCTCCTCCTCCAAGAACCTCCTCCTGGCTTTTTTTAAAAAAACAAAAAACCCAGCGTCTCCCAAACTAAAGAGAAAAAGAAAGAAGAAGCAGCCCTCCGTGGCAGAAGCTGGAGGGGGTTTGCTGCTGCAAAATGCAAACCAGCCAGACACGGAGAGGGGTGAGTGTGTGTGTGTGTGAGAGAGAGACAGGGAATTTGAGGGTGGTCTATTTCCCTCGGAACGGGCTTCTTTCTTTCTTTCTTCCTTCCCTTCCTTTCCTTCCACATAGATCCCCTCCAGCCCATCTTTCCAGCTGCTTTTAACCTGTCTTGGTTCCTCTCCCCTCCCTTTCCCCCTTGGTCTTCTTCAGCTTCCTCCCCTTGCTGCCAACTGAGTTCAGCCTGCAAAAGGAATTTGTGTGTGTTTGCCTATGTGCCTTCAAGTCATTTCTGACTAAGGCGAACCTACCATGGGATTTTCTAGGCAAGGTTTGTTCAAAGGGGGTGTGCCTTTGCCTTCCTTTGAGGCTGAGAGAGTATGACTTGCCCATGGTCACCCAGTGGGTATTCATGGCTGAGTAAGGATTCAGACCCTGGTCTCCATAGTCATAGTGCAATGCTGAAACTTCTACAACACTCTAGCTCTTTTAACAGAAGAATATGAAGAATATAAATTAAAATTTGGAGTAATATTACTGGGAACAATGGTTTTATTGTTCTCACTAAAACACCAGTATCCCATTAGTGTTGTGTGAGAGGCATTGGACTAGAGCAGTGGTTCTTAACCTTTTCTTTACCAGGGACCCCCTTTAAATATCTTTTGTTGCCCCAAGACTTAACTCAAGATTTAAAACCATAATAATAATAGATAACAACAAGAACAATACAATTACACCATCCATTAACCTTTCCCTCAGAGGCACTCTTCCTTCTTCCTGCAAGTCTGTGGCTGGAGTGGCTTGAATGGCAATGTGCAGGCCAAGCCAGCCAGCCTTTGCCTTGGCTCCTGTCACGTGGCTACTCCACTACAGGGAGGAGATGGGCCAAGCAGCCTTCAAGCCTTTGTGGACCCCTGTGAGGACATTGCGGACCCCAAGTTAAGAACCACTGGGCTAGAGAATGCTGGAAAAGGAACAATGCAACCAGACCTTGAGAAGCGTGCTGGCAGGGGGATTCTGGGAGGTGTAATCCAAGAGTAACTTTCCCAGGCTCTGAATGCAGCCTAGAATCATAGAATCATAGGGCTGGAAGGGACCCCAACAGCCATGCCATTCAATCGGCTTCTGCCCTGCAGGAACACACAATCCAAGCATTCCTGACAGATGGCCATCCAACCTATGTTTAAAAAAACCCAAAGAAGGAGACTCCACCACACTCCAAGGCAGTGTATTCCACTTCTGAACAGCTCTTACTGTCAGGAGGTTCTTCCTAATATTCAGGTGGAATCTCTTTTCCTGTAGTTTGGAACCCATGGCTCCGTGTCCTAGTCTCTGGAGCGGCAGAAAACAAGCTTGCTCCTTCCTCAGTATGGCATCCCTTCAAATATTTAAACATGGCTATCACATCACCTCTCAACCTTCTCTTTTCCAGACTAAGCATACCCAGCTTCCTAAGCTGTTCCTCATAGGGCGTAATGGCTTCCAGACCTCCCACCATCCTTCTCAGTATCTTTCTTGAATTGTGCCCAGAACTGGAAACAGTATTCCAGGTGAGGTCTGACCAAAGCAGAACGGAGTGATAATATTACATGAGAGACACTGCAGACTGGGCCAGCCAGAAAAATAAGCAGTAGCAGAACATGTTATAAACCAACCTGGACACAAAATGCTATTTAAAAATATAGAAATTCTGGACCAGGCCAACAACTATCATGTCAGAATGCACAGAGAATCTATTGAAATCCACAAACACCTGGACAACTTCAACAGGAAAGTAGAAACATTAAAAGTAAACAAAATCTGGCTCCCAGTTTTGAAAGGCAATAGAATAAAAACTCAACACTTACAGAAAAATTCCACCCAGGGACAGGAGGATTCCCAGCAGATAATGGCCCATCACCCAACCATTAGCCAAACAGACACTAACGAGCCTTGCATTTCTATACCCAGAAACGACCCATTCATTACAGAAATTTACACATGACAGGGGTTCACAGCATATAAACTCCACATACACTCCTACTCAACCATTCTCTGAAGATGCCAGCCACAGATGCAGGCGAAACTTCAGAAAGCAATTATTCCAGAACACGGCCTCACAGCCCGGAAAAACACCAAGGAAAATCTATGGATGCCGGCCATGAAAGCCTTCGACTTCTGTGTATTGTTTCCATCACATTTTTATTTCTACTTGGTCATGTAATCTGTACCCCTTCTAGTCATCATATAGTTTAAATTTCTCTTTCTCCATTGATTGTTACAGTAGTTTTCCTTGTCCCTGTGCACAAGTCACTGAACAGTTTTATTCAGAGTTCTGACTGTTTTTGTCACATTTTACTTTTGCTTCTCATTTGTCCTTAACTGCTTGAAGGGTTTCATCTGTTATGCTTTGAATCGTCTCTTTCTTTTTGGCTACAGATAGTGTCCTTTTGCATCCTTCCCTCAAGTCAATTAGGCTTAATAGTGCAAACCTATTTTTTCACATTATTTTCAAATTCTGTGGGGATTTTCTTCAGATTGTATTTCGGCATGTTGTTTAATTTATGCTTTACTCTAATTTTTTTATCTTAAGAGTTCATGGTCTGTGCCACAATCTGCTCCTGGTCTTGTTTTTGTAGAGAGAATAGAGCTGCTCTGTCTTCTGCTTCTGATTGTGTAATCACGTCATAGTTTATTTTCTTTGACTAAATGCCATTACAAATTCAATAAAATCCAATTAAAAGAAAACAAAATACAATAAAAGAATGCAACATACATATACATGTACAGTTATACAAAAAGATCAAATTAGTGAGTCCTCTGTACAATCTATAACAATATCTTTCAAATAGCTAGCACAAATACTTTTAGCAGCTTTAGCAAAGAAGGCTGTTTTATGTGTAACGTAAGGATCGCAACCTGATAGTAGCCTGAATAGTTTCATGTAGGAGCTCTCACTGTGTAAGGAAGCCAAAATCCGTTCCAAGAATCTTTTCCTAAGGTTTTGATCTAACTGACAATGAAACAGATAATGTAAAATAGCTTCTTCCTCACCCATACCACAAATGCAGAACCTTAAATTTCTCAGAACATTTCTGTATCTTCCATCTATAACTGATGTAGCCATAGTTTGGAAATGCAGTTCTGTAAATGCAGTTCTCAGAGGGGCAAAGCTAAATGTTTGTAAATACTGAGCTTCTACGCGATTTGGCTACAACAGGTGGTACCTATGGGAAAAATTTGAAGACTTAATTGAAGCTAAGTCTTGATCATTATACACCTTAGAAATCCAATCCTTCAGCTTGCTTTTAACTCCAGGAAAAACAAAAATATCTGTTGAGAGAGTTTTAGTGGTTAGTAAGTGTTGGACTAAATTAGCCCATCCACCTATCTTCCATTGTTCAACTTAAAAAAGTTTAGGAAAGAGGTCCTCTGACATGTCCCCCTCTCTGGCTTTTCTTTGCAAACGAAGATTCAGGAAGGACTCATCCCGTGCTTTCTGCAAGCGTGCTGATGACTAAAGAGGCCAATCCAAGATAAACAAGTCCGGTTGCAGAAAGCACAGCAGAAGGTCTCCTTGGGTGATGTTTCCGGGTTGTGATTCTTGCTGCATTGTCGTTTCTCTTCAAGACTTGTTCGGCGTACTGTGGATAGTGCATCTCCATGGCTCCCGATGTGAGGCCAGAGCGGACCATTGTTAGTGATCAATTTGGCTGAGCCTGAGATGTTGTTTCAGGGAGTCCTTGTATCGCTTTTTTGGAGTGCCCCTCTTACGCTGAACCATGGTGAGTTCACCCTAGAGTACTATTTTTGGGAGGTGATGGTCCTCCATCCTACAAATCACCTCAGGTGTTTATTACTCTTTTGTGAAGTCTTCCAAATACACCATATGCCTTTGCTAATCTGTGATCGATCTCTTTGTCAATCTTGGCATCTGAAGAGATGATGCTTCCCAGGTAGGTGAACTGCTGAACAGATTTAAGCACAGATTTGCCGATGGCAATGGGGGGATGATGGTGTTCTTACTGTGGTGCAGAACTTCCTTTTTCTTCAGGTTGACTTCCAGCCCAAACAGCTCTGCAGCTGTTGTGAAGCAGGATGTTAGGCGCTGCAGAGCTGCTTCTGTGTGGGCAACAAGGGCAGCATCATCAGCGAAGAGCAGCTCACGGACTAAGTTAGAGTGCGAGCCCTCAGACGGCTTAAGTTAAACAAGCTGCCATCAGTACGGTAATGTATATAGATGCCGTCGTCTTCTTAAAGCTCTGTCGTAGCCCTTTGGAGCATCATGCTGAAGAAGATTGTAAATAAATTTGGAGCAAGAACACAACCTTGCTTCACTCCATTAGTTATTAGAAAGGGCTCTGAAAGAGCATCGCCATATCTGACTTGACCGCACTGGCCCTCATGTAGCAAGATAATCATTTTAAGGAATTGGGGGGGACATCCTAGTCTTTCCAGGATCTGCCACTGACTTTTTCTACTCACAGTGTCAAAGGCTTTGGTGAGGTCAACAAATGTTACATAGAGACCCTTGTTCTGCTCTCTACATTTCTAAGGGCAAATACCATATCTGTAGTACTCCTATTGGCTCTGAAGCGACATTGGCTTTCAGGAAGAAGTTCTTCGGCAATAGCAGGAACTAATCTGTTTAGGAGTATCCTTGCAAGGATTTTTCCAGCAATAGAGAACAGCGTTATGCCTCGATAGTTTGAGCAATCGGATTTTGCTTCTTTTTTCTTGTACAGGGTGATGATGACTGCATCTCGGAGATCTGAAAAAGTTCCCCCTTTGTCCCAGCAATTCACAAGGTGACATGTCCAGAACCCTCTTATAATACGAGAAGGCTGCCATCTCAGCCCTGGCTTCTACAGAAACCATGCCTGTTACTTTCCTGAGGAATGCAGCAGGAGTCCCCGGAGGTACTGCCAACACATACCTCAAAAGCTTGTTCTGACAGACCTCCAGGTCATTCAAATTATTATGATTCATCCCCCAGATCTCAATACCATACTGCATTTGAGCAACTACTTTTCTTAAAAACACTTTCAATGCTGGACTTTCAAGTCTGCTGCCTCTAGAAGAGAAGAATTTCAATATAGCATGGGCTGACTTCTGTTCTATTATTTCATTATTTTGTAGCTGAGTCTTCCAGGAATTTTTCTCATCAAAATACACCCCTAAGTACTTAAGAGGAGGGAATCTGTTCTATCCTATTTCCACCCAAATTCCAATTAAATTTAGGTGAACATTTGCCAAAGACAATCACCATAGATTTAACATAGTTTATTCTAAGTTGTTCTGTTTGACAGAATTTATAGTTTATTTAGACTTCTCTTCAGCCCAATTTCATTCATAGATAATAATACAATATCACCAGCATATATTAGATTTACTGTTTTACAACTTCCTGTTGAGGGAGGAAAGTGATCAGGACAATTTAACTTAGTTCCAAGAGTGTTAATATAAAGATTGAAGAGGAGGGGTGCTAACAAGTAGCTTTGTCTGACTCCTTTTGTTGTATGAATTTCCTCCGTCAACCTCCCATCTGTGCTAATCTTTACCCCCATGGTTGTACTAGTGTATAACTCCTCAATTAGGAGTAACAGCCTCCTATCAACATTAGTCCTTGCCAACTTATCTCACAAATGATTTCTGTTAATTATATCAAAAGCTGAGGAGGAATCAATGAATGCAGCAAAAAGCCATTTGAAAGGATCATTAGTGTATTTTTGAATCAAATGATGTAATGCAAATATCTGGTCCACTGTACTATGGCCTTTCCCAAATCCAGCTTGTTCCTGATAAAGAATATTATTTTCCTCCACCCAACTTATGAGATTCTAGAGGAGGAAGTGGCTATACCCGTTAGAACTGATATCCAATAAACTAATGGGGCAATAATGCTCAGGGTTTGATTTATCTTTCTTAAAAATTGGGAAGATTATGCTCTGTTTCCATCCCACAGAAAGTTGCCTATAGAATTTATATGAGAAAGTAATTTTGCTTGCAGAGGGGCCCAACATTCAAGATTGTTCTTGTAGACCTCTGCTGGAATCATATCCTCACCAGGTGCTTTATCTGCTGCTAGAACAGATATGAGTTTGCTCACTTCTGGTTCAGAGACTGGGAGCCATTCTGGTAATGCCATTTAAAAGCCTGGTTAGTACTTGAACTATCACTGCTACTATCCACATCACTTGCAAAAACATTGGTAAAATAAGTATACCAAGTTTTGGTTGAAATGCAAGCATCTAACATGGGATTAGAACCCATGTCTGATACTGAAATCAAATTCCAAAATTGTCTTTCTTTCCTTTCCAAGGCTGCCAACCCCAACTCCTTCCACTGAACTATCATAAAAGTCCTTTGTCTTTCTTTCTTAATAGATCCTTATAAATGAATCAACAGGAAGCCAATTTTCCACATCATCTTTCAACTGCAATTGCCTTACCCTCCTGGTTGGATGAGCCAGATTCTTTTTGGCTTGCCTATATTCATTATCGTACCACCCGACTTTACCAGAGCTCATTCTAGATTGATGGGCTGTTCTAGTTAAAAGCGGTTTTAGGGCTGCAAAAATAGTCATAACACCTTTTTACAGGGTCTAGGTTTCCTTTGACTATGTTCTGATGCACATCCAAAAGGAAAGAACTATTCAGATGGGCCTGGACTGAAAGTTCAACAGGAGGAGACCATTTTAAGCATCTTAGGCTGCCCTTGCTGGGAGCCAAAGGCAGAAGCCTCCCGTCCCCCCTCCCCTCTATTTGGGGACAGGGCTGTGGGCAGCACATAGCTTGTCCTGGCTGCCTTCTTGTCCCTCAAGCAGTAAAATGTCTTTCCCTGGCCCCATAGGCACTGTAAAAAAAAAATGGGAAAGCACCACAGTTCCATCCTGGAGAAGTCAGATTGACCACATAGGGAAATGTGGGAGGAATACACCAAAGAGTTTTTCTCAGGATAGAGCAAGGAGGAGGAAGCTGCATTTTATGAAGGTTTGGGTCTGTGTAGTAGGAAGAAGAGAGTGGTAAGTTTGAACAAGGGTAAGGAAAGAAAGGATCCTTTCCCAGCATGTGATTCTAAAACATGAGAATGTAAATACAGCTGTCCCTTCATATTTGCTAGGGTTTGGTTTCAGGACCCCCCGTGGATTCCAAAATCTGTGAATACTCAAGTCCCATTATATGCAATGGCATAGCAAAATAGTGCCCTTTATATAAGATGACAAAATCAAGGTTTGCTTTTTTGACTATTAATTTTTAAAGAATATATTCAAGCCGTGAATACTTAAATCCATGGATACCAAGTCCGTGGATACCGAGGTACAACTGTAATAGTTCGCACAGCAAACGTCTTGGTTTACTTGTTGAGATCTCTATCCCCAGGAATATTTCCTGTCTTTTGCCTTGCAGGAGAATCCCGCCCGAAGAGAAGTTTTACTCTTTGGAAACTTGAAAAGTCCAAGATGGAGAAGGAGGGATCTGCTGGGCCTGGATTAGGAAAAGGCCTTCTTGTCGTTCAGGCTGACAGCAGTGGAACATTCTGGGAAGGAACCACACAGCACAGCCTGGGGAAAGATGTGCTCAGTTCAGATCTACAACCTCTACATTTCTGGTAGTTCTGCCATGAGGAGGCTGAAGGGCCGAGAAGAGTTTGCAGCCAACTCCACAGTCTCTGGTGCCAGTGGCTAAAGCCAGAAAGACACACAAAGAACCAGATGCTGGACCTGGTGGTCCTGGAGCAATTCTTGGCTGTCCTTCCCCCGGAGATGGAGAGCTGGCTGAGTGTGGAGTGGAAGGGACTTCCCAAGCAGTGGCTCTAGTGTAGGGTTTCCTTCTGAGTCAAGCAGAGGGGAAGAGGCAGAAAGAGCAGCAAGTGAGAGTGTTTCATTCTGATACTTTTGAAGGGCTGGTAATATTTATTTTCAAGTATATCTGAGTAACCACTTCTTTTAAGAAATCATCCAATAGGTGGCTGATGCTCTCAGACATGATCTTCTTCCATCCTTTTTCTGATCCTCACTTATTGGTCATCCTGGCTGGATTTCCCCCTTCTGGACTTGGTTGAGAAAGGAACAGCTGAAGCAGAGAAGGAACCTTCTGAAACCAACTCAACCCTGCCAGATAGGGACAGAGTCTCCAGCTCAGTGGGTAAGACTGAAGGGGGCTCTTTTCTTCCTGGCTCCCCCCTCTTGCATATGCTGAAGACATGTGAGCTGAGTGAGTTGCTGCACTTGAAAAGTTTCATGTTCTCAACACTTTGAAACTATGTGTGGATAAGGGAGGAAGGATCAAATGGAAGGGCTGCTTCTGTGGATTGTTCTTCCGTCCATCAGGCAGCCCCAGAGTCCCATCTGCAGCTCCTGCCCCCTTCCTGTGTGGGGAAGAGTCTGGGACCTGGCTGTATCAGTAACAGTGATAGCCTGAAAATATCAGGGAAAACAGATATTGTAATCAGAAGTTTATCTCCCCCCTTTTGGGTAATTTTGTTCACCGGGCATTGAGACGCCAGCTTGTCTCTCAGAACTCATAAATCTGTCTTTTGTTGTTTTGTTTTCTCTGTCCTTCATAGTGAGAAGACGAGAAACGAAACTGGGCTTCAGGTTTCTGCTCCTTCTCAGAAGGATTTAATGTTTTGGGAAAAACATATAACTGGGGAGGGATTTTGGAGTTAGTTAGCCTCTTGCTTTTGGAGGCTTATTTTCTCTTCTCTTAGCTCCTGAGAAGCTTTGGGGCATACAGAAGCATGGATGAATGTCTTCTGTCTTTTATTTTGCTTTTGCATCTCTTTTTAATAAACCTATAAAGAAAACCAACAGCCTCCTTATTTTGCACCAGAGGTATGCATGACTTTGCCCAAAAGCCCACGCTATTTTGTTGCATGCATCTCTGCTTGGATGGGCAGAGGGAGAACGGACTCTGCATTTTACAACAGGTTATGGCATGCCCAGAGTGGCTGGCTCAGAATTTTATGAGCTGTGAAAGCTTTTATGGCCGCAGATTGTTTGAGTTTAAGTTGAGATGGGCTCTTAACAAGCAGCAAATTGGGCAACTTGTTCCTCTGGTGTGGATTTTTTCTTTTGAGCTGTGGATTTTGGAGGCTGTTTTGAAGCTGTTGGAGTTTTCTCTTTGTCTGCGCCTGGCAAAAGCTGACAAGCCCAGCACAGAGAGGATCTGGAATCTGAGAACGCCTGTGAAGAGCTGCTGAGACAGAACCATTTACAATGCCCGGCTGGTAAGCTACTCGTGTTAGGGCAGCAGATATTGAGCTGAGAGGGGCTAGAAAGTTTATGGATAATGTCTCAGAGCCTGGCAGTTTTCCCATTCCAAAAGCTAAATGATAAGAACTATCATTTGTGGGCTGTGAAGATGGAAGCTTATTTGCATTAACAATTGATACATGCCCCTATTGTAGCTACCCCTGGCGAAGGTGCTACTCCTTTGCAGATTCAGGCTGAGGAATGAGCAAAAGCTTCACTTATTTTGGCAATTGAGGACAGTTAGCTGATTTATGTGCGAGGCTGTGTGTTAGCCTGGGAAACTTGGCAGGCACTGAGGCAAGTATATGTCCATGCTGGGACGGGCTCACAGCTTACATTGACAAGAAAGCTGTATAGACTAAAGCTGCAGCCAGATGGTGATGTCACAACACATATCGCAAATTTAAGACATTACTTTGATAGGTTGCAGGAAGTCAATGTGGACTTTATTGAACGGGATAAGTGCTATATTCTCCTCTCCAGTCTTTCGGAAAAATATGATTCCCTAGTGCATTCTTTTGAAAATCTTCCCGGAGCAAATTTGACCATTAATTTTATTACTGGTTGTTTGTTGGAAGAAGAGGCAAAATGGCTGGAGAGAAAACAAGATTTTTCATCTCCAAAGGCTTCACAGCCAAAGACCCACAGTTCTACAAATGGCCCAGTAGATGGCTCCAAAGACTGCAGTAAGGGTGAAGTTCCTGCCTTCGCTGTAAAGGCCAGAACTTGCTGGAGCTGTGGAAAGGAAGGACACCTTTCCAAGGAATGCAAGTCTAAGAAAAGAAAAAATGCTAAGACCAAGAAATCTCCTTCCAGCATTACTGTTTCTTCAGTTGTTTTGCAAGCTGCAAAGGAACAAAAAATACATTTAAGCCCCTGGGCTTTGGATAGTGGCTGTAATGAAAATACCTCCAATGATAAAGAAATTTTTAAGGACTTTAAAGAGACTAGCCCCTCAAGTGTGAGTTTGGTTGATGGATCCAAGTCAGAATGTTTGGGTAAAGATACATGTTTTGTACAATGTTTGAACATGGATGTAAAAAATGTTCAGTATGTTCCTGGTTTAAAAATGTGTTTGCTCTCTGTTGCCAAGTTGGCACAGGAGGGCTGTGAGGTACAATTTAAAGGGAACAAATGCTTTATTTTGAAAGATGGTGCCATTCTGGCTGAAGGTGTTTTCCATGACCAATTATATTATATGTATGATTGTGTACAGGAACCTCAAAGTGGTACTGTGATGGCAAATTCTCCCATGCATGATAATTGTGTGCATTTGATGCATCGGAGATTTGGCCATGCTAGCTTTAAAGTTCTTAGGCAGATGCCTGAGATGGTAGATGGGCTGAGTTTGAGAGCGTGTCAGAAGTACCTGGATTGTCAGAGCTGTAAGAGATCAAAATCGAAGGTCCATCCTTTTCCCAAGCATAGTGACAGAAAGTCAAAGAGAATCCTTGAGCTGATACATATGGACCTGTCTGGCCCCTTTCCAGCATCCTTGGGAGGAGCCAAGTACATTTTGGTCTTAGTGGATGATCACAGCCGTTTTTGTTTTATATTTTTACTCAAGAGTAAGGATGAGACTTTTCAGACCTTTAAAAATTGGGTGGCTTATGTTGAGAGACATTTCTCTCAGAAGCTGTCATCTCTCCAGTCAGATAGGGGAGGGGAATTCATGTCAAATGAGTTCCAGAACTGTCTGAAGCAGAATCCATCAAAAGTCATGTTTTTCATATTGTGGCATTGCCACAGGGAGAAAAGGCTGTGGGTTGTCATTGGGTGTACAAAAAGAAGCAGATGCAGGATGGAACTGTCAAGTACAAAGCACGTTTGGTGGCAAAGGGATATTCACAGATAAAGTATCTGAATTATGACCAGGTTTTTGCCCCCACTGCTAAAGCACAAAGTATTAAAATTGCTTTGACTGTTGCAAGTCTGCATAGACTCAAAGTTAATCACTTTGATATAGAGACTGCTTATTTGACTGACCCACTGGATGAGTGTATATATGTTGAACAGGCCCCTGGGTTTCACAGTGGGGGACCAGACCATGTGTACAAACTTAAAAAGGCTTTATATGGCTTGAAACAGAGTGGGAGATGTTGGTACCTTTGTTTGGATGAACAGCTGAAAAATGTTGGTTTTCAGAACAGCATTGCTGATCGATATTTGTACACAAGGGGTGTCAATCAGAATTATGAAATTCTTTTAGCCTTCGTAGATGATCTTTGCTTAATTACCCAAACTGACACTCAAGTGCAAAAGTTTAAAGAAGAGCTAGATTCAAAGCTTAAACTTAAAGACCTTGGTCAAATTAAAAACTATTTGGGAGTGGATTTCCAAAGGTTTGAAAATGGTGATTTTAAGATGAGCCAAGTTCAGAAAATTGAAAAGGTCCTAGATCTTTGTAACATGTCTCAATGTAAACCTGCACGAACTCGTGTTCTGATTTTATAAATATTGCAGATACTAGGTTGTATGAACATCCTGAACTTTTTCATTCTGTAATTGGAAGTTTATTGTATATTGCAAAGATGGTCACACCCAGATATTCAATATGCTGTCAATGTTTTGTCCAGAAAGGTTTCAAAGCCAACTCAACATGATTGGCAAGGTTTAAAGAGGCTGTTAAGATATTTACATGGAACCATAAATCATGGCGTAAAAATCAGTTCACAAGGTTGCCATGAGTTGAGGGCTTTTGTCGATGCTAATTTTGCCAACGAAATTTCCAATAGAAGATCTGATTCAGGGATGATTATTTTCTATGCTGGTACTGCTATACATTGGGGATCAAAAAAAACAAAAACAAAAACAATCCACTATTGCTTTAAGTTCTGCAGAGGCAGAATTTGCAGCCCTGTCGAGCATGGTTACTGAACTGGTCTACCTGAAGCAGATTTTCAGTGATTTGGGTATCCCAATTTAATAATAATAATAATAATAATATTTATTTATACCCCGCCCCTCTGTTAAAACAATCGGGGCGGCTTACAAAAATTAAAATACAACACAGATAAAATCCCCAAACACTCCCCACCCCCACCCTCCCCCATAAAAAATATTAAACAATTATAAATTAAAACCAACTGGTCTAAAACCACATTTAAAAACAATAAATACAATAAAATACAATAAATGGCCAGCGGACTAAAAGAAGCCAGGATCCCCTGAGGCCGGGATCTAATTAGGAAAGGCCTGCCGAAAGAGATCCGTCTTTAGCTTTTTTAAAGCTACTCAGGCTTGTTATCTGACGGATCTCGTTCAGCAGGTCATTCCACAATTTGGGGGCGATTACCGAAAAGGCCCTCTGGGAGGTTGCAGACAGCCTAGATTTTTGGGGCTGAAGCAAATTCCTCCCAGAGGACCGGAGTGTGCAGGGAGGATTGTATGGGAGGAGGCAGTTCCGGAGATAAGTTGGACCCAAGCCATTTAGGGCTTTAAAGGTAATAACCAACACCTTATATTGGGCCTGGAAACTGATAGGCAGCCAGTGGAGAGATCTTAATACTGGACTTATATGGTCTCTCCGAGATGTTCCCGAGACCACTCTGGCTGCCATATTTTGTACCAACTGGAGTTTCCAGACCAAGCATGAGGGCAGCCCCATGTAGAGCGCATTGCAGAAATCTAGACGAGAGGTTACCAGTGCGTGCACCACAGTCTCGAGGTCCTTTACTTCCAGGAAATGGCGCAGCTGGCGTATCAGCCGAAGCTGATAACAGGCGCTCCTGACTGTCGCATTCACCTGACTCGTCATCTGAAGCGATGAATCAAGGAGCACCCACAGACTGCGAACACAGTCCTTAACGGAGAGCGTGACCCCGTCCAGGACTGGAGGTTGCAACCCAACTCCTGGTTTCGGGGCCGCTACCGTGAGCATCTCCGTTTTGTCTGGATTTAATCTCAATCTGTTTTTCCTCATCCAGCTCATTATTGCTTTAAGACAGTCATTAAGAGATGCCATCAGAATTCGAGGCCGACAATCAGGACAAGGAGAAATAGATCTTGGTGTCATCAGCGTACTGATAACACCCAGCCCCATAACTCCGAATAATCTCACCCAGCGGCTTCATATAGATGTTAAAAAGCATCGGGGACAGGATGGCGCCCTGCGGAACACAAGTAAGCTCCTTTCTGCTGGAGCAATTTCAGGAGCTATTAAAGTTTTTGAAGATTCCCAAGCATGTATAACAATGGCAACAGAACAAGGGGTAAAAAACAGAACTAAGCATGTTGCTGTAAAGTTTCAAAATGTCAGAGAAGCTGTCCAAGATGGTTTAATTGATTTGGTGTATTGTCCCAATGAAGAAAATATAGCAGATTTGTTTACCAAAGCATTGGGTCAAATCAAACATGACCTTTTGTGTGACAAGCTGGGTATGATGTCTGAAATGTAAATACATTTGCCTGGATGAAAAAACTTAAGAGGGGTGTCAGGGAAAATAGATACTGTAATCAGAAGTTTATCTCCCCCCTTTTGGGTAATTTTGTTCACCAGGCATTGAGACGCCAGCTTGTCACTCAGAACTCATAAATCTGTCTTTTGTTGTTTTGTTTTCTGTCCTTCATAGTGAGAAGACGAGAAACGAAACTGGGCTTCAGGTTTCTGCTCCTTCTCAGAAGGATTTAATGTTTTGGGAAAAACATGTAACTGGGGAGGGATTTTGGAGTTAGCCTCTTGCTTTTGGAGGCTTATTTTCCCTTCTTAGCTCCTGAGAAGCTTTGGGGCATACAGAAGCATGGATGAATGTCTTCTGTCTTTTATTTTGCTTTTGCATCTCTTTTTAATAAAGCTATAAAGAAAACTAACAGCCTCCTTATTTTGCACCAGAGGTATGCACGACTTTGCCCAAAAAAGCCCACGCTATTTTGTTGCATGCATCTCTGCTTGGATGGGCAGAGGGAGAACGGACTCTGCATTTTACAACAGAAAAACCACCTCAAGCCCCATTAAAGTACAGATCCATACCAAGGAGATACAGTTGTTCCTCTGTATCCACAGATTTAAGTATTCACGGCTTGAAAATATTCTTTAAAAAATAATAATTCAAAAAGCAAACCTTGATTTTGTCATCTTATATAGGGGACACAATTTGACTATGCTATTGCATGTAATAGGACTCTTCATGGATTTTGGTATCCACAAGGGGGTCCCGGGACCAAACCCCAGCAAATATGAAGGGACAAATGTATGATAAAATAACAGAGCTCTTAAAAATACAAAACAAACACGAGACTTCATTGTTATTTTTTATTGAAATCCATATTTAATTGTACATATTTATTGAAATTTATATTTATAAATATTTATTCACATAGGTATATAGGATTAGATCATTCTATCTCCCAAACAATTTCAGTAGCTTTGTGGTACTTGAAAGCTTCCTGTTGGCATGTTTCTTAAGCAGCCAATCAGCAGAGTGAGAACAGAAACATACAGAAGGGTTATATATAGATAGACAGACAGACAGATAGATAACCGCGTATGTTAGGCTGGGTATAGCTAGTAAAATTCCATTCTTTCTCAGCTGAAAGTGAGAATTGAAAATTTGTTACTCCTGACAAACTGCTGCAACCACTCAGAAGTCTGTGTTTCTCCAATCCTCTTCACTGTCCTCCCCAATGGTGATGCTGCTAAAAAGCATCTTTGGCTAGAAAGAGAATGGGGAGGGAAAAGGATGCCAAGCAAGTCTAAAAAGACTATGCAAGAATGGAGCTTTTCAGTCAGAGGCTTTGTTAACTGAGGTACACTTGTATTTTTAAAAACATTTATATTAACACTACACAAAACAAGAAAACACATAATACAGCAAATCACAATAAAATATCACACACCATGACATTTTCCAAATCTAAAAACTACATATAAACTCTCAGCTGTTCATTCAAGTTGTTAATCTTTCTTTTTCATGCTAGCATCTTTGTTATTCCACTATATCTCTCTAGTTCTCAAATCCTATTCTTAATAAATTTCCCCACTTATGTATCATATAATTTTTAACAATATTCTAGTCTTTCTTGAAGTTTGGTATTTTTTTATTTTATTTTATATGCATTTTATATGTAAAGCATTTAAGTAGCTTTTCTCACATGTAAGGGGCAGCACATACCTTCTGTCACCCAAGTGTTTACAGACAAGGTGTTATCACAAATACTCTATGGCTCACAATTTTGTATCTATAAAAACTTCTAATTTGAAAAAGTAAAAACGAAATTTATCAGAAGCATATTTGCTACTCCTCGTTGTGTCTCTAATGCAGTGTTGTGACTTGAGGCAGGCTTGATCCCCATTGAGGCTTGTACCTGGATCCTAAAGATCAATTACTGGGTAAAACTTTTTTCCTCCTGTTGGGCTGGCCCCTTTAACATTAGGAGATGGATTTCAATCCACATGGAAATGAGAGTTACGTAAGAGGCTTTTAACACATGGGTTTACTCCAAATATCCTGATAGCCCTTGGCTTTAGCTGTGCCAAAATTGCCATCAAACAGCGTATAAAGGACATAGAGTTACAAAGTCATCTGAGCCTAACTATTAAATATCCTATTTTAGGAATTGCTGCAAAACCCTTTATTGCCCTAATTATCTTACTAACTTAACAATTCCTAAGTATAGGAAGGCCTTTACACTGGCACGGTTTGATGCTCTCCTGTCCGCTGTACTTGAAGGAAGATATAAGAAATCTCCATATCATGAGCGCATATGCCCTTGTGATAATGAGGCAATAGAATCTCTCAATCACATACTTTTATACTGCCCTTTTTATCAAGCGATGTGTCTCGCATTAATCACACTGATTATTCAGAGTATTCCTGAATCATTTTATAGTGCTTACCTCCTTGCAGACCAGGAAACACACATTACAAATAAAGTTAATAGATTCCTTTCATCTGCCATTATGATCCGCAGACAGATGAGAAGCAAATAGTAGCACAAGACAGCACAGAGCCAATCAGCCGAGGGAGCCAAAACAAAGTAGGGCTAATAGTTGGATTTAGATAATGTACTAGCCCATATGCGGAATTACTTTGACAAGTTTTGGCATTATTATCATTACAATTAAATTTTAATATTTTAGTATTTTAATATTTTAAATGCTAAAGTATTATGAATATTCAAGTTTTTAAATACTGTATTTGTTGCACTTCATAATGATTTATAGTATTTTTTATTTGTACCATATTTCATGCATTTAATGGTGAAACTTATTTTTGATTATTCTGGTTGATGGCCATAATAAAGATTGATTGATTGACCAACACGTGCCTTCTGAATGAAACCTTTCCCAAACTCCAGGTATTTAAAAGGTTTCTCCACTGTGTGAGTTGCCTGATGATAGGTGAGGCTTGCCTCCTGAGTGAAACTTTTTCCACATTCTAGGCAATTACAGTTGTCCCTCCGTATCCACAGATTTCATATTCATGGATTTAAGTATTCAAGGCTTGAAAATATTCTTTAAAAATTAATAATCCAAGAAGCAAACCTTTATTTTGCCATGTTATACCAGGGACACCATTTTGCTATGCCGTTGCATATAATGGGACTTGAGTATTCACGGATTTTGGTATCCATGGGGGGTCCTGGAACCAAACCTCAGCGAATATGAAGGGACAACTGTAAATGATTTCTCCCCTTTGTGAGTTGCCTGATGATAGGTGAGGGTTCCCTTCCAAGTGAAACCCTTTCTACACACTAGGCACTTGAAGGGGTTCTACCTTGTGTGAGTTGCTTGATGAGAAGTAAATTGTGATTTCCACATAAAACTTTTTCCACACTCCAAGCATTTAAATGCTTTCTCCCCTGTGTGAGTTGCTAGATGATAGGTGAGGGTTCCCTTCCGAGTGAAACCCTTTCCACACTCCATGCATTTAAATGGTTTCTCCCCTGTATGAACTGCTTCATGATGAGTGAGGTGTATCTTCTGAGTGAAACTTTTCCCACACTCCAGGCATTTAAATGGTTTCTCCACCGCATGAGTTGCTTGATGAGAGGTAAGGTTTCCCTTCTGACTGAAACCTTTTCCACACTCCACACATTTAAATCGTTTCTCTCCTGTGTGAGTTGCTTCATGAGAGATGAGGTATCTCTTCTGACTGAAACATTTTCCACACTCAAGGCATTTAAATGGTTTCTCCTCTGTGTGAGTTGTTTGATGAGAGGTGAGGTGTCCCTTCTGAATAAAACCTTTTCCACATTCCAGGCATTTAAATGGTTTCTCTGCTGTATGAGTTGCTTGATGATAGGTAAGGTAAGTCTTCTGAGTGAAACTTTTTCCACACTCCAGACATTTAAAGGGTTTCTCCCCTGTGTGAGTTGCTTGATGACGAGTGAAATCTATTTTCTGAATGAAACCTTTTCCACATTCCAAGCATTTAAATGGTTTCTCCCCTGTGTGAGTTGCTTGATGACGAGTGAGGACTATTTTATTAATGAAACCTTTCCCACAGTCTAAGCATTTAAATGGTTTCTCCCCTGTGTGAGTTGCTTGATGATAGATGAGGATTGCCTTCTGAACAAAACTTTTTCCACACTCCAGGCATTTAAACGGTTTCTCCCCTGTGTGAGTTGCCTGATGATCGGTAAAATATCTCTTCTGACTGAAACTTTTCCCACACTCTAGGCATTTAAATGGTTTCTCACCTGTGTGAGTTGCTTGATGATAGGAGAGGGCTCCCTTCTGACTATAACTTTTCCCACACTCAAGGCATTTAAATGGTTTCTCCCCTGTGTGAGTTCGTTGATGATGATTGAGGCTTCCCTTATGACTGAAACTTTTCCCACACTCTAGGCATTTAAATGGCTTCTCCCCTGTGTGACTTGCTTGATGATAGGTGAGGGCTCCCTTCTGAGTATAACTTTTCCCACACTCCAGACATTTAAATGGTTTCTCCCCTTTGTGAGTTGCTTGATGACGACTGAGGCGCCCCTTCTGACTGAAACTTTTTCCACACTCTAGACAATTAAATTGTTTCTCCCCTGTGTGAATTGCTTGATGACAGGTGAGGCTTCCCTTATGACTGAAACTTTTTCCACACTCTAGACAATTAAATTGTTTCTCCCCTGTGTGAGTTGCTTGATGAGAGGTGAGGTATCTTTTCTGACTGAAACTTTTCCCACACTCCA
This sequence comes from Gambelia wislizenii, assembly GCA_030847615.1. Classification (NCBI taxonomy): domain Eukaryota; kingdom Metazoa; phylum Chordata; class Lepidosauria; order Squamata; family Crotaphytidae; genus Gambelia; species Gambelia wislizenii. The sequence goes on from JAUMIR010000002.1 coordinate 28,261,927, forward strand.
GGCATTTAAACGGTTTCTCCCTTATGTGAGTTATTTGATGACGAGTGAGGACTATTTTATTAATGAAACCTTTTCCACAGTCTACGCATTTAAATAGTTTCTCCCCTGTGTGAGTTGCCTGATGATAGGTAAAATATGTCTTCCGAATGAAACCTTTTCCACACTCCAAGCATTTAAAAGGTTTCTCCCCTGTGTGAGTTGCTTGATGATAGGTGAGGTTTGACTTCTGAGCAAAACTTTTCCCACACTCTAGGCATTTAAATGGTTTCTCCCCTGTGTGAGTTGTTTGATGATAGGTGAGGGTTCCCTTCTGACTGAAAAGCTTCCCACACTCTAGGCATATAAAAGATTTTTTCATTCTGTGTGTTGCTTGATGACAAATGAGGTTTTTCTTCCAAATGAAACCCCTTCTGCACGGCCAGCAGTGAAGCGGTTTCTCCCCTGTATGAATTGCTTGATAGCAAGAAAGGAATGCTTTTTGATGGAATCTCTTTTCACTGCTGAAGCATTTAAATGGTTTTTTGTCTATATGGATTGTTTGGTCTGTCAGAAGTCGTGACCTCAACCTTAAGTCGTTTCCACGACTGAAGGATTTAAATGGTCCCTCTCTTGTGTTTTTCTTTTTAAGTGAAATCAGAGTGGAGCTGTTTCTACACTCATCACCTTGGAAAGATTTCTCCTTTGTCTGAGTTCTCCTGTGAAGATTAAGGCCTGCTTTAGACCCGAAGCTTTCCCCACATGCAAAATAAAGACATTTCCTTTTTTTCTTTCCTTTTTGCATTATTCCTTGGACTGAGGTTCCATAAGCATCACCTTTTTGAGAAAGGTGTATGGTCCTCCTCTTCTTTTCAGGGCCAGTTTTTCTTTCCTTCTCTTTTACCTGTTTACACTGGACTCTCTGCAGCAATGCTTGGCATGATTCCCCTGTATACTCATTCAGTTGTTCATCATTACCTGGAAGGGAGAGAAAGGACTGCTCAGAATTCAAGAAAGAAAAACAAAGGCAAAGTGTCAGCACCATTTGGCAGCTAACTTCTATCAACCACAGAAGGCCTCAGAGAGGGAGATGGGACTCCAGAGCCTCTCCAGTGGTTCCCCTGAGAGATGAACACCACTGATTCCTTCGTTTATCTTTCCTTGAAAGCAGACAGCTCTAAGGATCTGGGTATGATACGAACTGGTAATCTCATTTTATCCTCCCTGGCCATCCCCTTAAACAAGATTATTTTGATTTTGCTGTACTGATGTCCCTTTCTCAGCATAAGCCTCTGGGCACCAATGTCTGGATTGCTTCTGATCTTGAGTGAGATGTTCCAGCAGAGGAGGAGAGTTCCACAGAGAGGCAACAGATTGTGCTGGATGGCATTAATGCAGAATCAGTAGTATTGTGCAGGGAGTGGCTGAGAATTCTACTGCTATGACTGCCTCCTGAGGAATCCTGGGGTTTGCAGTTTAATGAGCCTAAGAGTTCTCTGGCTGAGAGTTCTAAATGCCCCTCCCTAAACTGCAAATCCCAGGATTCCACAGGAGGCAACCATAGAAGTTAAAGTGGAATGCTAGCACTACAACAGCATAGGTAATAATCTCCTCAGTGCAAAAAAACCAAAAAAAACAACGTTCTTCACCAGAGAGAATGACAAAATGTCTTTCTGTCTAACAAGGTCAAAGGGTTATCCAGTATGATGTAGCAGTTTGAGTGTTGGACTAGGATTCCAGAAGACCAGGGCTCAAAAGCACTGGGTAGCCACGCGTAAATCACACTCTCAGCTTCAGAGGAAGGCAATGACAAACCTCCTTTGAACAAATCTTGCCAAGAAAACCCCATGACAGTTTCACCTTCAGGTCACCGTAAGTTGGAAATTACTTCAAGGCACACAACAACAATGGCACCAAGATTTTTTTTTTTTTTACATGAGCTTGGATATATATATATATATATATAGTTTTAATTCTATGTGATTTAACATGTTCAAATGATTTTATGTTTTAGTTATATATTGTAATTTAATTCATGTTGTAGCCCACCTTGAGCCTTGGGGACAGACAGGTAAGGAATAAAATTGTTGTTGTTGTGTTTTTATCTCTCTACACTCAGTAGAGGATGTGAAGCAAAGTTGGTCCTTCATTCAGGCCAACCAGCTCCTACGTCCACACCCAGACTCTGCTTTCTTCTTCTTCTCTTTCCAGGAAGGCCTGCGCAAGTGATGGCAGCCGCTCCTTCCAAGTCCTTTCCTCCCTTCACTGAAACACTCTGCATCTCTCTGTGTCTTTGGAGGATTCAGTGGAGCAATGGGACTTGGCTACCTCATGGAAATTAGGGAGCAAGATGTGGCTCTTTTTTCATCTGCCCTCTCACTTTCTTTTAAACAACTCTATCTCTCATTTTTCATGGAGGTTGGATGGGGCCACAGCGGCAGTTGAAGGAGGCAAAGTAGGGCCTTTTTGGGGGATAGTTTTAATGGGGCCCCCAACACTGCACCCAGTGGCCCATGCTTAGGAATCCATCTGTACCTCCCATCATCCACTGTGAACTTGACCAAGATCTGCCAGTGAAGGGCTTCCTGGGAAGAGAGGTCAGAAGTCAGCAGGGCTAGAAGAAAACATCTTGGACTTCTTGAATATATCAAGAGTGAAGAAGAGCTCTGATGGTATTTTCCAGTTCTTCTAAACTGAGCAGACCCATCACAAGGAAGATGGAGCCTTACCCAGAGAGGACAGGATCCCCAAATTCTCCTCCATCACTTTCCGATGAAGGGCCCTTTGGCCTGGGTCCAGCAGGGCCCACTCCTCTTCCGTGAAATACACAGCCACCTCCTCAAAGGTCACCTGAAGAAAGAGAACATTAGTGTTTCACATTGCTAAACATTTTAAAAAAATCTTTACATGATGTCATCCACAGGCCACTTATAGTAGCAACTCTGATGGAAGGAAAGGAAAAGAACAAGGTTCTATGGGGACCAGGCAGCAGTCAATGGGACATGGGCACCCATCACTTGAGATCCTGTCTCCTACCTGACAGAGTCTTGCAGAAGCTGTTCTGAGTCCATTATGATGAAGAGATGTTCTTCTGTATGTAGGCCCACTTCTTATTCCACCTCCTGTGAGGAACATAAAAGGAAAGAGAAGATTGTTAATCATTCTCTCTTCTTCCTCCTTCAGGTCTCTCCTACTCATGTAAACGCAGCAAATGCTATAGTGTACACACACAAAAACTGGAAGGTTACTGTAGAATCAAACTACCCCTGACATTGTCAATTATATGGAGGGGGGAGGGAATATTACTAAACGTATGCAAAGCAAGTAGGGAACCATCCCAGAGAATTAATGTGATGAACTCTGGCAACAGCTACTCACAGGACACAAGCTCTAAAGAATAGCAGCTTTATTGTCAGGACTTAGATGTGACCAGTAACATAACAAAGATGACTCTGAGAGACTTGGCACCAATACAGAATGCAAGTTTCATTTCTCACTAGCACCTGGCTGTTAACAAATCAAATCAAATCAATCCTCCCTAAAGTTTCACATACAACGACTTTGGGGTAGCTTTCCACCAGCACATACCAACCCTCCTCCCATCAGGCTCCTTTCATGTCAGGTCACTGGTGCAGATGCCAAGAGAGGCCTACTTATAACTAAAACACATAACTACATAACCCATCATCCAAGGCACCAGGACATGACAATTAAATAGCCACTAAAACAGACACTAATCCTTCTTGCATATCTCCACCCAGAAACTAGCTGTTCAAATACACAAATGTATATATCCTCCCCAACAGGGGTTCATGGTATATAAACCCCACACATTCCTACCCAACCATTCTCGGTCCCTGGGCTATCTGTATGTTTATATACTCAGCCAGGAGAAACTACTTTTCAATAAAGGAACTTTTTCCCCCTGCTAATCTGGTTGTGAATTCAATTTATCTGTCAATTTTTCACACCAGCAGTCATCCCCAGCCTCTCCTCCACCAATCCTCTATTGTAACTTGTCCTGTCTTCCATACTGCGACTATTACCATTCTGGCTGCAACAAGAAGTAATGCTGTAAGGTATCTGTTTTTTAGATTTTTATTGCTGTTCTTATATATGGAGATTAATAGTAGTGCTGGGCAAAAATAGATTGTTTGTTTTGTGATGGCCGAATTTTGGTGCACTACTTCCTGCCAGAAGGGTTGAATTTTGGGGCACTCTAGCCACATGTTGCCCTCTAAAGGAGACTCCAGTCCCCTGTCTTTAGCAGCAAGCAGCCTGGTTGTTTCCCCATCCTTGTAATTGCCTTTCTGGAGACAAAGTTGGAAAGTGTATCTTAGATTAAGCCAGATGTAACATTATAACTAACAACAATTAAGAATAAATGAAACAGTAATTTCATCCTACCAAGAAGAAGATGGATCAGAAATGTAGCAGCATCTGACCATGGGCTAGAAGCTTCCACTCCAGCCTCCTCTGGAAAATGCGGGGTGGGGGTGGGGATTTGATGGAGATAAAAATGTCAAATGAACCTCAGGCCCGTGTGCCTGATGATTGCAATCAATATCTTTTGCTAAGGCAAGAACGAAAGTAGAAAGAAAGGTGAGGGGTTAAAGGATCCTCATACTGACAGTAGTTAAGATATAGTGTCCTGATGGCTTTCTTCTGGTGGGATTCAAGTTAATTGTATTGCCGGCAATCTTCATGCAAGTGCTGGTGAGTGTTACTTTAGCACGTCATTTCACAGTGGGAGATGTTGATTGAAGGTCACAGTTGCTGTTTTCCATTTGAAAGCTTGAAATAACAGCTGTTGGTAGCCTCTTCTAAAGCTCCCCCTGCACTCGCCCTCCCTCTCTCTGTTAAAGTTGCTCTGCCTCCCCGAGGCAGGCTGACATTTGCCAGCGATTGAGTATGTCTGCAAGAGAGGAGTGCAGGGTGAGGGTGCAGAGTACCGAACTGTGGATTCCTGCTCCAAAGTTTCTTTCTACAGTGACAGTTACAGTATTTGGACAATATGACGTCAAAAATACAGAACTGGGACAGAACGGCAACAGTTTCAAGATGGCCACCAACCTTGTTTAACAGCTCCCTGAACATGGGTTTTGCAAGGACCGGGGCCGGTTGCTTCAATTCACAGTTCTTTGGCAGGAGAGGATTGCAAATTCTTTCCCTTTTTCCCTTTCTTTTTCTGGACTACCTGCCATGGCCTGTTTTGTTGAGTTTCTGTGAGTTGTCATCCATTCCATTTTTTAGCTGTTCTTCCAATTCTCTTGGTAAGGGGATGTTTAGCATCTCAAATATAGTTGGTAGTTCGTGCAGGACAATCAATTGGAAGGAGTATCCCTATTTATATTTAACAATATTATCTCAAAGTAAGGAAGTGAAGGACTTAAAGGTTTGTCTTCTTTTAATATTTCTATGGAAAGATCATTGTAAACTTGGATTTGTTGATCATCAAAGCACAAGTTTTGTATTGAGGCAAGTTTATTCAGTGCCTCTTGTTTTTTTGTTTGTTTGTTTGTTTTTTGTTTTGTGAATCAGGCAAACTGGATTTAAACATCTTTGGGAGGTTTATGCCCAGATCTCCATGACCCCAGTGATCTGTGAATCCGCTCGATGTCTGACTCTGATAATTCTAACTTTGGGCAGACTTTGGCTGTCCACTTGAGGATTGAATGCAATAGGTTTTCGTTGGTGATATATTCAAGGACCCCTTTAATTTGGATGTTCTGACGTCTTTCTCTGTTTTGGAGGTCCTCGAGTTTAAGTTGTATTTGGAAGTTTGCATCTTCCAGTTTTTTAATGCGGGACTCTTGTCTTACCCCCTGCTGAAAGGTTTCATTGGTTGTTGTTTCTAAATCCTTGATTTTGTCAGCTGTTCAGGAATAAAGAGGTCGGTGGCTGGAGGAGATCCTCTCTTGTTCCCCTTTGACAATTTGGGTGTTCTTGCCATGCTGTCAAGGGATGGAGACTCGTCTGCTCCCAAATCAAATTTGATCTCTTTCATTGATGGGTAGAAGTCCGTGATCAGTAGGTCTGCTGCCCTTTTATTTGTAGACATTTAGCTATGTTTTAAATAAAGGATCTGTTGATTTTCTTGCCTTTATTCATAAAAAATCATCAGGGCTAATGGAGCATGAAAACTATACGTCCACCATGGTCTGTGGTTGGCCAGACACCCCCAGGTATCACTCAGTTAAACAAGCAGATGTGCTCCTGGGCATTTCTTCTTTAACAGAAAACTTGGTTCCAGAGGCAGAAGTAGCACGGAAAGAGTAGGGATAGGTTCCTGAACAGCCAAAAAGTAGAGCACTTTTAACATATTTCAGCAGCCGGACTTCCAGTAGCATGGCGGTGCGAAAAGCAGCTTGATAAGAACGGCTCTGCCAAGTTGCTGACATCCTCAGAACAGGATCAAAGGAATACATCATAATTTGATACAATCTTGTTCCCCTGATAAAGGGAACACAGAAGGGGCTTGCAGGGACCAGATTCCAGCACCTAGCAAGGGGAGAAATCCCCCTTTCCGGGGGATTGGACCAGCACAGATAGGAGCTAATGGGTCAAGAGCCACAGCATGGCTAAGGACTGAAGTTGAGTTGATGCAGCAAAGTACTGCCACCTACCCCTTTTAACTTGGAACAGTAAATTTTAAGACTCTGAATAACTCAAAAATTACCAACATTTAAGGACTTTATCAAGAAAACAAAAAGACTTTGGAAGTGAGAGAAAAAAAGCAAACGAAGTAGGAACCTGGTGTTATAAATATATATAAATAGAGACGCGACTATAAGGAGGGAGAAACAAAAAAAGAAAATGGAGAAAGAGAAGTGATGCAAAAGATAAACTGAATATAGACTGTAGATAAATACTTGGATATAAAAGACACTGTTGCTATTTACAGATGTGCTGTTACTGCTTGATCTACTCACATGCTCTGAATAATAATCTAACCCCCACACGTGGATAACTGCCATAGTTGTAGCCAGATAAAGTGGCAGGGAATTATAAGCTAAAATTAAATAGCTGAGGGCGAATAAAAGTTTGAATCTGGACACAGAGAGAGCCAGAGATCCAAAGGAGAAATTTTGAAAACGGTGTTGGTGGGAGAAGAGGAGGAAGCCAGTGGTGTGACAGAGATTGGAGGTCTGAGGCGGCGTGTAAAGAGAGGACAAGATGGCGATGGTGGCTACAACATAAAGACGTTATAAGACAAGGAGGGAGTTAGAGAAGCAAATGGAGAAGGAGGAGGTGAGTGTGTGAGTGGGGAAAGCGACGATCGAGAAGAAGTGACAGGAGCAGAGCAGAAGAGAAGCAGAGAAAGGTTGGCAGAGGACGGCAAGCAGAGAAGAGATAATGAAAGTGTGGGGGAAAGAGAACAGAGGCTGGGAAACGGATGACAGCAAGGTGAAATGGCAGAGGAAGGATTGAGAGACACCGGGAGCAGAGCTGGCATGACAGAGTGTAGGAAGAAAAAGAGCTAAACAATGGGATTAAAGGGGTGTTGGGGAGGATTTGGAGGGGGGAATCTGAACTGTATTGAACTGTGTATTGTGAATTAAGGGGATTGGATTAGAAGGGGGGAGGGTTTGGAGGGTGGGTTGTCAGTGAGATATAAGGAGCCTGAAAAGAGTGATTAAACATGGGATTTAAGAGGGTTTTAGGGACGGATTGAAGGGAGGTTTGAAAGGACTTTTGAAACGTGTATTGCGAATTAAGGGGATAGAACTAGATGGAGGGAGAAGATTCGGTGGGCGGGTTGATAGTGAGACACAAGGGGCCTGAAAATAGTGATTGAACAAGGGATTTAAGAGGGTTTTGGGGAAGGATTGGAGGGAGGTTTTGAACTGTATGTTGTGCATCAAGTGGGGTGCCACAGGGTTCTGTCCTGGGCCCAGTGCTATTCAACATCTTTTATCAACGACTTGGATGAGGGAATTAGGGGCATACTTACCAAATTTGCAGATGACACCAAATTAGGAGGAGTAGCTAATACCCTGGAGGACAGGATCAAAATCCAAGATGACCTGGATACACTGGAGAGCTGGGCCAAAGCTAACAAAATGAAATTCAATACGGAGAAATGTAAGGTACTGCACTTAGGGCGGAAAAATGAAATGCATAGATATAGGATGGGGGAGACCTGGCTGAATGAGACTACGTGCGAAAGGGATCTAGGAGTCCTAGTAGACCACAAGCTGAACATGAGTCAACAGTGTGATGCAGCAGCTAAAAAGGCCAATGCAATTTTGGGCAGCATCAATAGAAGTATAGTGTCCAGATCAAGGGAAGTAATAGTGCCGCTCTATTCTGCCTTGGTCAGACCTCACCTAGAATACTGTGTCCAGTTCTGGGCACCACAATTCAAAAAGGATATTGACAAATTGGAGCGTGTCCAGAGAAGGGCAACTAAAATGGTGAAAGGTCTGGAAACCATGACTTATGAGGAGAGACTTAGGGAGCTGGGTATGTTTAGCCTGGAAAAAAGACGGTTAAGAGGTGGTATGATAGCCCTGTTTAAGTATTTGAAGGGGTGTCACGTTGAGGATGGAGCAAGCTTGTTTTCTGCTGCTCCAGAGATTGGAACACGGAGCAATGGATGCAAGCTCTAGGAACAGAGATTCCACCTCAACATTAGGAGGAACTTTTTGACAGTAAGAGCTGTTCGGCAGTGGAACGCACTCCCTCGGAGCGTGGTGGGGTCTCCTTCCTTGGAGGTCTTTAAACAGAGGCTGGATGGCCATCTGTCAGGGATGCTTTGATCGTGATTTCCTGCATGGCAGGGGGTTGGACTGGATGGCCCTCGTGGTCTCTTCCAACTCTGCAATTCTATGATTCTAAGTGGAACGAATTAGAAGGGGGGAGGATTGGGAGGGTGGGATGATACTGAGGCATAAGCGGCTCGATAAGAGTGATTGATCAAGGGATTTAAGAGGGTTTTGGGGAGGGACTGGAGGAAGGTTTAAAAGGACTTTTGAACTGTTTATTGCAAAATAAGGGGATCGGATTAGAAGGGGGAGAATTTGGAAGGTGGCTTGATAATGAGATATAAGGATCTGGAAAAGAGATTGATCATGGGACTTAAGAGGGTTTGAGGGAAAGATGGGAGGGAGATTTGAAAAGAGTTGTGAACAGTGCATCGCAAATCAAGGAATGATTAAGAAAATGAGATATAAGTGGGTTTTGGGGACGGATTGGAGAGAGGTTTGCCAGAGAGAGATAGAGGGTTTGAATTTAACAACTGGATAACATGAATTAAAAGGGGTAGAGGGAAGGATTGAAGGAAGGATTAAGTGTGTAAAGGGAAGAAGGAGGAAGAGAATAGGATGGGAGGAAGAGAGGGAGGGAAGGGTGAGGAGGGAAGAACTGAAAGAAGAAAAAAAGAGAGAAAACATATATAGGGAAATTAGGAGGAGAGGAAGCCAGAGGATTCAATGAAGAAAGGAAGAGAGTAGTGTTTCTAATATTGCCGCAATTGGTAAACATTAATACTGATAAAAGTAATTGATATAAGTATAAGTGATATAAGAAGGGAAAGGAAGAAAAGTAGTAAAGAAAATATAGAAGAAAAATAATAAGACGAATGTATAGAAAAATAAAATCTAAGATAAGACAAAATGTAAAATAACTATAAACAAGTAAAGAAAATAAGGAAACAACAGTAAGTAAGAACAAACAGAATAAGATTACAAGTTAATAAGAACAAAAAGAACCAAGAAGGAGGAAGAATGGCCACAGGCATGACTACAAGAAAATCCATGCAAGCACAAACATCACACATGGGACCATCTTTAGAAAAAACTAGCAAACCTATGGACCCTATGCAGAAACTATTACAAGAATTTTGAAAAAAGATACAAGATGTAAGGAAAGATTTAAGAGACACAGGAACAGAGTTTAGATAAGATTTTAAAAGAGAAATAGACGGACAGGAAATTGGTAAAGTGATGGAAGATGTAGAAGCACTAAAAACAAAAGTAGAAAATGTACAAGGGAAAGTGAAATGAAGTAGAAAAAAGAATGAAATAGTTAATGGAAGAATAGGACATGGAAAAAGAAATTCACATATTGATGGAAATTAAACAGAGATGTAAATGCTTGAAATTTAGAGGAATACTAGAGGAAAGGCATGAAAACATGAAAGTTTCATACCAAAACTTGCGGAGTATATCCAACAACCACTTGAAATACTGGAAGGAAACATCGACAAATTATTTAGAATAAGCTTGATCGTAGCAAAGACGAACAACTTGCCAAGAGATGTGGTATTATACTTAACAAGAGAATGGAAGAGGGACATTATAATACAAATAAATTACAAGAAGAAATTAATAATAGATGGCAAAGAAATCAAAATATTTAAAGAAATAATCAGAGAAGCAAAAATAGAAATTAAACATTACTTCCAAGAAAATTTAGGAAAAGGAACAGACATAGAGGTGGATAGGGATGCACATAAGGTGGTAATAAGAGGATTTTTCATGAAGCAAAATTATGTATGGGGAAAAAAGAGGGAAGCAAAAACTCAAGAAATAACAGACAGGATCAAAATAAAAGAGAAGGAATTAAAAGGTAATCCAAATAACTAAAAAATTATTGAAGAGGTTAAATTACTACCAAATGAACTAGCCATGGTTACAGCAGAAGACTTAGAGAAGAAATTGCGGTATATTAAACAAACAAATTTGAACATGTAAATAAGCCAGGAAAATGGCTGGTGTATAAATTAAGGAAAACAAAAGAAAAAAAAACTAGTGTAGAAGCCAAAGAGGGTATGAAGATATACACAAAACAAGAAAAGATAAAAAAGATTTTTGAAAAAATTTATGAAAAATTATATACCAAAAAATAAAACAATCCTCAGAAATACCAAGAAAATAAATATTTAAAACAACAGAATATTTCCAAAATTACAAAAGATCAGCAAGAGATATTAAATCAGCCAATAACAATGATGGAAGTAATAGAGGCCATTAAGAAAGCAAAATCAGGAAAAGCTCCAGGTACAAATGAATTCTCTCTCTCTCTCTCTGGCTTTTCTTCGCAAATGAAGATTCAGGAAGGACTCATCCCGTGCTTTCTGCAAGCATGCTGATGACTAAAAAGGCCAATCCGAGATACAAATGTGATATTAATACCGACAGAAGGTAAAAATCCAAAGGAGCCAGCCAATTATAGACCTATATCCTTTCTAAACACAGATTATAAGTTATTTGCATTGATATTGGCAGAAATATTTAAAAAGATATTATCAGGCTGGATACAAGAAGACCAAGCAGGTGTTTTTACCAAAAAGATAATGCAATACTGGGAGTTCACAGTTACATATGATATTATTATATAATTTTTAAAGAAACCATTAATTTATTACAATTACAAATATGTCTACTTCTTGTGCTAATATATAATTGGCTATATCCAAAGTATATAATATTTTACACAACCACGATCACCATGACCTTGCAGGGGCCTCTTTCCTTCGATCCCTATTCTCGCCTTTATAAAGAATGGGGCTTTGACTCCACTCAACACAGCACTTGGATGCCCTTCTGGGTTAGCCCACCCTTGAGCGCATATTAGGGCGGGCTGGATCCATTTCCCGCCGGTTTGACCTCGGAAGAGGATCCGCTGTCCCCTGATTCCCAGAAGGACTCCCCAGTCCGGTGGCCAGGAACCAGGGTGCGTACCATCGCCTTGGTTTTCAGCTTGGCTGGAGTTTTCTTTGCCATCTGTTCCCCTAAGGTTTCTTGGCTGGTTCCTCCCTCTGGCTGTTTCTGGGCTGCTTGTCCAGGCACTCTGCTATACGGTGGCTGCTCTTCCCACAGTGAAGACACAGGCCTGTTGCTCCTTCTCCATCTCCGCCGCGGGGGTGCTTGACGGTCGTGCCGCTTTGGCTTTCTTGGTTGTCCCACTGCTGGGCTTGCGGGTTAGCCCCTGGCACTGCTTTGCCAGCTTCGCACTTTGTCCCAGGGCCTCCACCTCGCCAGCCAGATGGACCCATCCCAAGAGGGTTTCTGGGTTCCCTTGGACTAGGACCCACTCTAGGATTTCTGCATTGAGGCTGTCCTGAAAATACAGCACCTTTGTGCCTTCTATCCAGTTGGAGATCTGACTGGCCAAACGGCGAAACTCTGTAGCGTATTCAGCCATGGATCGGGTCCCTTGCTGTAGTCGTTGTAACTCCGTGTGCGCCCGCTTTCTTCAAAATGGGTCTTCAAATTGGGCCAGGAGGGCCATCATGAAGTTGTGGAAGTTCCCCAACTCCTGGGCACCCATGTCGTATAGCCTCACCAGCCATTGTGCCGCCTCTCCCTCCAGTTGGTTGGAGACATACTGGACCTTCTCAGCCTGTCTGGAATTCCCCCTCCCAGTGCGACATGAATCCCATCATCTGGGTGAGGAAGAACGGTAGCTTCATGGCATCCCTGTTGAACATTGCCTTCAGGTCCTGGTGCTTGAGGCCACGTGGGCGTTCCCGGGGCTCAACCAGTCCAACACGCACTGGGGGTGCCGGCAGCCCATGAGCTGGCAGGGCCAGGACCCCTTGGGGGTGCTGGGACCCCAGCTGTGCTGCTGCTGGTACTGGAACTGGCCCAGGTGCCGGGAGGCCTCCTTCTCCCTGGGAAAGGATGACCGGGGGTGCTGGTTGTTGAGGCAGCCACTATAGGACTTCCCCAAGGCTGGTTTGCATCAGCTGCATCTGTTGCTTTAGCTGTTGCACCTCTCTCTCTCTAACTCAGGATAAGGACGTCTCACCTCATGGTCGCGAGCTCCGCTGGCCTGTGGCAGGTCCCATCTCAGCGATCGGCAGGTCCTCCCGATCCCGTTTGTCTGCCCAGAATCAACTGGTTCCCATGGCCAAGCTCATTCCAAGCATGGGCGTCTCCGAAAAAGGATCGCCGGCTGCCTTTAGAGCCCTCCTAGTTCCTAGCTCCATCAGGTTGCCAGGGCCCAGTTTCCTGGCTCTCCTTCATTCCTGACCCAGCTCCTCTGTCAGTAGCTCTGAGCCGGCATCTGGCAGCTTGGCTCCTCCTTCGGAGCCCACAGTCATCGCTCCTTTCACCCCTTCTTCGGAGGCTACCACCGTAGCCCCCTCCATCAGGGTTTTGTCCTCCATAGCCTGGGACACTTTCCTCCAAGTCAACAAGAAGGACTGTGGAGAACTGGTTTACTGTGATGCACTTAGTAACACACACACTGAACCAATATCTATTAATACTCAAAATAGTCAAACGGTTTATTGATCAGGATATGCATGGTGACATTCTAAAGCCAGTTCTGGTGGGCAGGGAAACAGAGCACACAGATAAGGTCAAGAATAAGTGTCAATTCCCCACAGTTGTAAGACAGCCTGAAAAAGTTAAGGGGAGGATAGCATACCAGTTAAAGGAGGATAGCATACCACAACTGCTGTCCTTGGGCCAAGAGGAGAGGATCCCCCCTCCCAGTCTTAAGGCGGGCTGGCTGGAATCCAGCAACTAAGGCACCCTGGGAAAGTTCCTGAGAGAACCAAACTCACATCAAGGCCTGGCCCTGGATACAGTAACACTATAACACCCAGTATCCAGGACAGGTCGCGACAATTGATTTGCCTTATGGATGACATGCATACTTATGGTTTGAAAAATGGGATAAGAATTTTTTTTTTATGATCACTGTTTAAGAAGAGCTTTGTTAAGAACATGGTTTAAAATAAAGAAAAACTATTACAGAGAGATCCCTATATGGGCCTCACCACACAAAGCATTTAATAGGAAAGATTTAATGGAATGAACAAGTTGGTTGACATTTAAAGAATTAATAACTCGGGAGAACAACAGTCCGATGCTGCTTGCTTGAAAGGGTTTTTAAATAAATTGTATTATATATTGATTTTAATCTGTATTAATTTAATAATGTTTTAAGGGGGGGAAGGGATTTGGAGCTGTTTTATACTGTGTACTATTTTATTGTTGTAAGCCGCCCCGATTGCTCGCAGAGGGGTGGGATATAAATAAATTTTATTATTATTATTATTTTAGAAAAACATTATGAAATGGTAAGATTTTGGTAACATCTATGTCATAAATATTATGAATGACATTTTCGCAATAAAAATAAAAAAACATATTCCAGCAACCTTTTTATTCAAAACCAACAAAATTCTTCTACGAAATGAAAGAGGTTGGTCCCGAGAAGCCTTGCAGAAGTAAACAAAATCATTCTAAAGTTTCTACAGACCACTTGAAGGCTTCTTCCAAAAAAGTCACGTAAGGTGACTTTTTCTTTCACCAGCATTATGATGTCCTTTTTCGTAGAGAGACTTACAGATCTCTGCATTTTTTTAAATATGCAAGGGGAGCTGGTGAGGCTTGTATATCTACTCTTCCCTTTCTCTCTGTTTTGCTGGTCAAACATGCTCACTAAGGCAATCTGGTGGTAGCCGCTGTTTAGCTTGCTGGTTGCAGGCTGGCACACACTACTACAATAGGATGGGCTAGAAGTGAATTCCACTCCTTCCCACATCATCAAGCTTTATTGCATGATTTTCTGCAGACATGCTACTGTACCCGGATAACGAAAGTCTGGTTCTCCAATCCTCCTTCACTGTCTTCCCAGTGCCAATGCTGCTAGAAAAAAATCCAGCTACACAGAAAATTAGCAAAAGGAGGGCTGGACAGGCATAAAAAGTCATTGTAAAAAGAAGCTTCAGTGTCACAGACTTTATTTACTGAGGGATGCTTGTAATTTCAGGTTAGGCTATATAAAAATGGTTAAATCCAATCCATACAGCCCAGATATTTCAGACATGCTTGAGAGGAGAAAGTCAAGCATAAAACAACCGTCTTAGCCCTTACTCATTGAGGAGGACTCTCCTTCTCTGTCCTGCATGATCCACTTGGGCTGCTGCTTTTGACTGGATTCAGAAGGACATTTCTCCATCTCAGCCATCGCTTCCACAAAAAAGTCCTGCAGCAGAAACAGAAACAAGGGAAGAAAAGAGAGGAAACAGGAAAAGAAAGAGGATGAGACCTTGGTGTATCATTCCTACTTTACATTATTTCAAAAAAAAAAAATTGGGAAGTGGTAGTTAGATTTACATCATCATCGTTCACTTGTATACCATGTAATTTTCTGGGACTTGTGGTGGTTTACAGCAATTAGAAAAAGCACAAAGAAAAATGCAAAGATAAATCCACAAAACTGAAACTACTTAAATACGGAGATGAAAAGGCAAGAATAGAACAACAGAAAAACACATTACTCAAAGTGCTTTCAGTTAGTTTTCTGAAGGCTGTTTTCATCTGCAACAGAAGGACAGGAAGGAGGGAGTAAGTCCAACCTGCCTCCGGAAGGGAGGTCCAGAACCTGAGGGCAGCCACTGGGAAGGCTCTATCCTACATTCCCACAATAGGCCATAGTTACATAAATCAGAGTAACGTCTACATTCTTAGTTCCAAAACCTAATTGCAGATATAGGGGCAGATTACATAGTAAACTTTAAGTACAAGGTTTATTTCTGTATAGCATACCTAGAATACTGTATTAGAAAAAAAAAATCCTGGCATGTGTGTGTACAAATAAGTTAAATGTGATGTTCTTCCAGTGTGAAAAGCAAATATGCAGTTGAATGTTGTATAAAATTATGTACCTGTTCTGACTACATAACACCACCAAACACATATTGACTTAATATGATCCATAGCACATGGCTTCTATCTTGTATTTAAAATGTGGTAATTCTACCTTGATGTGGACATAAACCACTGGAAATCACATTTTTTAGTTTCTATTAAAAAGGTATACTTATTTAGTGTTTTTATCCTCGATTGTCAAGTAATATTTATAAGCACTGGATATTTTTCTTCTTAAATTACATAGCCATTGAAGAACAACCGTTACAGAATCCATACATCCAGATATGATTCCATAGACAGTTATCTCTCTGAATGTGGTGAAAAGTACAATAACATAGATTTGACAATAGATAAAGAAATCTATGACCATCTAGTGAACGAAGGTACGTATTTGAACCAGTGGGGCTGTGTGCCTTTGACTTTATTTCCATCTTAACAGAGTACAATTATTAAGTACAATTATTAAGATTCTATGATAAGATGTGCCCATGAGGGGTGTGGCACTTCAGGGTTGAGCACACTCACTTGGGAGAAGGCACTCCTTCAAAAAGCCAGGATCGAAGCCCTATGGAGCATTACAAGACAAGAATTTTCAAAATCCTTGCAAGACAATTATTGATGGCCCCTTGAAATGACCAGGATGAAATGGCCTCACCTGCTTCTCTTCTGGCTTCTTCTCCTCTGCCTGACTCAGGAGGAAACCCTCTGCCAAGGCCACTGCTTGGGAGGTCGTCTCGGCTCCACACTCTCGGACCCAGCTCTCCATCTCTGGCGGAAGGACAGTCAGCAACTGCTCCAGGATCACCAGGTCCAGGATCTGAGCCTTGGTGTGTCTCTCCGGCTTCAGCCACTGACAGCAGAGATTGTGGAGCTGGCTGCAAAACTCTCGGGGCCCCATAGCCGCCTGGTAGCCCAATTGTCTGAAGTGCTGGTGCTGGGCCACAGAACTGAGCATCTTTTCTCCCAAGATCTTCTCCCTTATGGCTCTTTCCAAGTACTGTTCTCTACTTAGCCTGACCAGCATGAAATCCTTCTCTTAACATCTAGCAGACTGAGTCTTGGTTTCTCTTATCTGCACCCAGGCAGTTTCCAACATGCCAGGAAAGCACTTTCCTCTTTTTCCAGGTTGTGTCGCAGGTAAAATTACTGGGGACACAAAGGCCTACAAAGAAAAGAAGAGATCCTTTGAATGAGCTATTTTGAAGTCTCTCTTGAAATAAGGAGATGTTTTGCCACCCAGTCCAAGCTGGACAGTGGCCCTTGTTCCTGCAGAGAAAATTACCTTCACCTCAAAAAGAAATTGGGGACAGGGAGGGTGTTTCTGTGTGGAGGGGGGGGGGAGTCCTTTCCTTCTTAGCCACAAACCAAGGCCACCAAGCAAATTTTCAAGGCAGCCTCCTTCCACTTGCTGTGTCCCTAAGAATTCCAGGCAGGCCTGCTCTTTTCACCTTTCTTTTTCCTTATTCTCCTTTTAACTCATCCCTCTAGGCAGAAATGGTGTTGCTCCATAATTTTTCCAGAATGCCTACAAGAACTTTTGTTGCCTGAGGCAATAGACAAGGCAGCACCCCCTCATCCTTGGATAAAGTGCACTGTAGTTTACACAGTCACATCAAGGGGAAAGAAGGGCAGAGAAGCGGCCCCTGCTGTCTGCCAGGCTCTGGGGCTTGAGGCAAGCCGAGAGGCAAGAGGGTGTAGCAGTCAGAGCACCGGCCTGGAGGGATCCACCTGCAAATCCCCACCCAGGAAACACCCGCAGGGCGCCATCTTCCACCCGGCCTCCCTCGCAGGGTTGTCGTGAGGAGACTTTACCAGACAGACCCCCTGGAGAGCCACAAGAGGGTCTTTCCAGCCCAAGGAGCCCATCAGCAGCTGCCCAGAGAGGGTCTTCCTCGTGGAGGGGGGTCTTGCTGGCTCCCCTCCCAGCCCACGGGGGGCTCCCCCTCCCACCCCTCCCTCTCCCACCCCTGGGGGTCCTTTTCCCCTCCAGCCCCCCTTGCCTGCCTGCCTGCCCCCTCCCTGGGGTCTCCCCCTTGGCCCAAAGGCCCTCCTCGAGGGGGACTCAGAGGGACCCCAAAGCCTCTCCCCCCTCTCCCCCCCAACAGGAAGGGAAAGGGGGGTCTCCCCTGCCAGCCCCTCCTGAGACCACGGCCTCAGTCCATCGCTCACCTCAACTCTAGCCCGCCCGTCACGCTCGCATCGGGCTCCGCCTCTTCCGGCCACAGAGGTGTGCGGGAGGGCCTTTCTAGAGCGTCTTTGCTGGGATCCCGGAAGGGCGCTCTAGCAGAGCCCTGGAGGAGCGGAGCCCCACCTCCGACTCGCAGCCTCCGCTCGGCCCCCTTTCTCCTCCCTCCCGGGGCTCAGGAAGGAAGGGGATTCAGGGAGGGAAGGCGGGGGGCTCTGCAGGAAAGGGCCGAGGAGAGCGTTTGCAGTAAATCAGTTGATGTTTAAAGAATAAATTCGGTATCTACTGCTTGACAGTCCAACGCTGTTAGCAGCCAGACACATTTTGACCATTGTTCTTCATCAGTGGCTGATTTATTGATCAATTCGTTTTATATGATACACTACTTGCTTTTTAAAAGTTTACACACACACACTCATATATGTAATACAAGTTTTTGAATTTCTTTTTAAATTTATTTGTTACTTCGCAACTCCTAACCTCAGTTGCTTCCTTTCCCAGCTTTCACAACCATACATACAAATGTGAATCAGAATCATAGAGTTGGAAGAGACTACAAGGGCCATCCAGTCCAACCCCTGGCCATGCAGAAATACACAATCAAATCATTCCGGACAGATGGTCATTCAGCCTCTGTTTAAACACCTCCAAAGGAGACTCCACCACACTCCAAGGCAGTGTATTCCACTTCCAAACAGCTCTTACTGTCAGGAAGTTCTTCCTAGTGTTTAGGTGGAATCTCTTTTCCTGTAGTTTGAACCAATTGCTCTGTGTCCTAGTCTCTGGAGCAGCAGAAAACAAGCTTGCTCCATCCTCAGTATGACATCCCTTCAAATATTTAAACATGGCTATCATGCTACCTCTCAACCTTCTCTTCTCCAGACTAAACATGCCAAACTCCCTAAACCGCTCCTCATAGGGTATGGCTTTCAGACCACCCACCATCCTGGTCACCCTCCTCTGGACACGTTCCAGCTTGTCAATATCCTTCCTGAATTGTGATGCCCAGAACTGGACACAATATACCAGGTGAAGTCTGACCAAAACAGAATAGAGTGAGACTGTTACTTCCCTTGATCTAGATGCTATGCTCCTATTAGTGCAGCCTTGGCTGCACTAATCGCATTGGCTTTTTTTAACTGCTGCACCACACTACTGACTCATATTCAGCTTGTGGTCCACTAAGACTCCTAGATCCCTTTAGCATGTACTGCCCTCAAGCTAGGTGTCACCCATCCTATATCTGTGCATTTCATTTTTACTGCCCAAATGTAGTATCCTACATTTCTCCTTGTTGAAATTCATTGTGTTAGTTTTGGCCCATCATTCTAATCTTTTAAGGTCATTTGAATTCTGATCCTGTCCTCTGGAGTATTAGCTACCCCTCTAATTTCGTGTTATCTGCAAACTGGATACGTATACCTCTATTCCCTCATCCAAGTCATTGATAAAGATGTTGAATAGCACCCCTGTGGTACCCCACTAGTCACTTCTTTCCAGGATGAAGAGGACCCATTGGTAACTACCCTTTGGGTCTGGTCTGTGAGGAAAGTACAGTGGCATGGACTATCCTAACTTTTGCATTCCATGGTGTATCTTGACACTGCAGAATTTTGTCTAGTTCGACCATAGCTGCCCATACAAATCTGATTTCTTGACTGCAGTCTCCATTCTGATCAATGACTGAGCCAAGGTATGGAAAAATTTGAACAAATTCATTGTCTTAATTGTCTGCTTCAAAGTTATGTAAATCTCATTCCTTCACTGGATCTTTTGAATCCCATTGCTGCCACCACTTTTGTGACGCTCCAGGCCTTCCCTCTGCTTGTGATGCAGGGGTGTTTCCATCCCTCTGCTGCCACCAAATTCCGGAGCACCCAGCCACATCACGGCCAAACTACTTTTCCCGGTGAGGTACAGCACATTTACTTAGGTGTGGAGGTACCTTAATACTTGTGAGTTAATTGTCAGAGAAGTCACTCATGACCATACTTCATGTCATGAACATAAAGAACACTTTGTTGTTGCATAAGTTAAACACAACTGCTTTATTAAATCCTTTTCCCTGCACACAAATTCCTTCTAAGCCTCTCTGTCTCGCTGACTTCACACTCTCAAGCCTCACTTAAAACAGAATTTCCCTGAACTGCATTCTCAAAGCCTCAACTTAAACTGAACTGCTACTTTTCCTTCACGCTGTTAATACTCCAGAAGCCCCCCACTTTCTGCCTCCTCACAGAGGATTGGCTCCTGGAGCTCACTACCTTTGTTGGCTCACCTAGCCGTCCATCACATATCTCCCCCCCTTTGAAAATTTTTGCTATAATTATGACCTCTCCGGGACACAATTATAGCAAAAGGGATTTAACAATTACATGTCATGTAGGCTAAACAATACTCACCTAAACACTCATTTTCTTTGTATAAATTATACATTTCTATTTGCATTTTTATATAAAATACATTTAAAACTTACCCCTTCATCACAGTGTTATCTTAGCTGACATTTCATAGAATTGTTACATCCAAACATTGCATTATCTAATCATCTTATCAATTATTTACTTACATAAACATTCTAGAAATTCAATACATTTACATTTTACACAAAAAATTTTCCCATAGAAATTATACACGCACACCCCTTATCTGGCTGCAACAAAACAAGTACGTCATTTACATAAATACAGTAATCTCTCTCTCTGGCTTTTCTTCGCAAACGAAGATTCAGGAAGGACTCTTCCCATGCTTACAGCCAGCGCGCTGATGACTAAAAAGGCCAATCCGAGATAGATAAGTCCGGTTACAGAAAGCACAGCAGTAGGTTTCCTTGGGTGATGTTTCCAGGTTGTGATTCTTTCTGCATTGTCGTTTCTCTTCAAGACTTGTTCCGCGTGAGTTCTCAAATAAGGCTGCAGAATGGTAGATAGTGCGTCTCCATGTCTCCCAATGTGAGGCCAGGGTGGACCATTGTTGGTGATCAATTTGGCCGAGCCTGAGGTGTTGTTTCAGGGAGTCCTTGTATCGCTTTTTTGGAGTGCCCGTCTTAGGCTGACCCGTGGCGAATTCACCGTAGAGTATGATTTTGGGGAGGCGATGGTCCTCCATCCTAGAAACGTGCCCTGCCCAGTGCAGACGTGTTCTCAGTATCATGGCCTCAATGCTGGTGATCCCTGCTTGCTCAAGGACAGCAACATTCATCACATAGTCAGTCCAGTATATATTTAGGATTCTACGTATACAGTGCTGATGAAAATGTTCGAGGAGTCGTAAGTGGTGGCGATAGGTGACCCATGTTTCAGACCCATAAAGGAGAAGAGACAGTACAATGGCTCTATACACACTGATTTTTGTGCTTCACTTCAGGTGTTTATTATTCCAGACTCTTTTCTAAAGTCTTCCAAATGCGCTATATGCCTTTGCTAATCTGTAATCAATCTCTTTGTCAATCTTGGCATCTGGGGAGATGATGCTTCCCAGGTAGGTGAACTGCTGAATGGACTTAAGCACAGAGTTGCCGATGGCAATGTGGGGATGATGGTGTTCCTCCTGTGGTGCAGGCTGGTAAAGAACTTCCGTTTTCTTCAGGTTGACTTCTAGCCCAAACAGCTCTGCAGCTGTTGTGAAGCAGGATGTTAGGCGCTGCAGAGCTGCTTCTGTGTGGGCAACAAGGGCAGCAGCATCAGCGAAGAGCAGCTCACAGACTAGATAGTTTAGAGTCTTAGTGTGAGCCCTCAGACGGCTTAAGTTAAACAAGCTACCATCAGTACGGTAGTGTATACAGATGCCGTCGTCTTCTTCAAGCTCTGCCGTAGCCCTTTGGAGCATCATGCTGAAGAAGATTGTAAATAAAGTTGGAGCAAGAACACAACCTTGCTTCACTCCATTAGTTATTAGTAAGGGCTCTGAAAGAGCATTGCCATATCTGACTTGACCTTGCTGGCCCTCGTGTAGCATGATAATCATTTTAAGGAATTTGGGGGGACATCGTAGTCTTTCCAGGATCTGCCACACACCTTTTCTACTCACGGTGTCAAAGGCTTTGGTGAGGTCAAGAAATGTTACATAGAGACCCTTGTTCTGCTCTCTACATTTCTAAGGGCAAATACCATATCTGTAGTACTCCTATTGGCTCTGAAGCCACATTGGCTTTCAGGAAGAAGTTCTTCTGCAATGGCAGGAACTAATCTGTTCAGGAGTATCCTTGCAAGGATTTTTCCAGCAATAGACAGCAGTGTTATGCCTTGATAGTTTGAGCAATCGGATTTTGCTCCTTTTTTCTTGTACAGGGTGATGATGACTGCATCTCGGAGATCTGATGGCAGTTCCCCCTTTTCCCAGCAATTCACAAGGAGTTCATGGATTTTATCATGGAGTACATGACCTCCGTGTTTCCAGACTTCAGGTGGGATTCCATCAATCCCAGCTGCCTTGCCGTTTTTCATCTGCTATATGGCCTTAAGTGTCTCTTCCAAAGTGGGAGCTATGTCCAATTCATTTTTCACCGGTTTTTGTGTCATATGTTGGATAGCTGAGCCAGTAATACCCTTATACATTCATTTCCTATACCTTCTTTCTTTAACCTTTCCCTCGTTTGAAAAATACACTGACATTTTTATTTCCTGGGCTCTTCTTTGATATAGAGTTTACATTAAACTCATACAAATTGGTAATAATTCTAACAGGTTTTTCTTCCATCTTCTTTGGTTTGATATTCCATTGCTTTGCTTAGCCTCTGTATGGTTCTGATGGCATTCTGCCAGCTCTGATGGTTCCTCTGCTGTCCTCACATCCTGCTGACCAGAAGCTTGTTCCTTTGCTTTACCTGGCCTCGCAGCAATCTGTTCCATGTCCATTCTAGCATCCAGCTGGTTAGCAAAAGTTCCTGGATTCTCCAAAATCTTTCCTTCCTTGTCTTTGTCTTGGTAACAGTTCTTTATCTGCAGGAGTTCAACTTCTGGTTTGTCTTGATGACTCATGTGCCTGGACCAAGTGCTCTTGAATTCGCATCCCAGCCATGTTCATTGCTGATTTCTTATCAAGGACTTCACTTCCACTCAGGGTCTCTTTAATTAAGTTGCAGGACACCCCAAACTTATCAGAATATTCAACAGGTTGTTCTTCATGCTGGTTTCTAAGGTGTAAAGGACATTTTAATATGTATGAAGTATCTACAACAGCTTTTGAATCTTTATTTTTGCAGACCCCAACGCATTATAGTGCACTGGACACTGTACATGCTCAGAGATCCAGGCAACCAAAAATTGTAGCAGAGTAGCAGAAGTAACTCAGGTTACCCCCAGTATTTCCTCTAGGATGTCCAATAAAGCATACAGACACTCAGGTGGTGCCTAAACATTTATACTTTACTGATACATGTTAGAATATACACAGAAAACAACAGAGAATCGTCTCTGTGGCAAAATCTCAGGACATACCAGTTTTAATCACTGCTCAATGCTACAGTAAGCATAGAACACAAAACCCACACTGGTTACAGATGATACAGAGCTTCACATTACAGACAGTAAACTTCCTGTCTCATACACTTCTCACACAGACAAGCATCGACCAAACTCCAAGATTATGTTCTCATAACATAGGCCAGCTGCAGTCATGTTTACAGCTTGTATGCCCCCTGCAGGCAGGCATATTGATTTGCTCTGTATCTCTTTCCCTCATTGTTATTGTTATTCCCTCGATGTTATGGGATGTTATTGTAGGACTCTACTACAGACCCCCAAGTCAGACAAAGGAATTGGATGATGCCTTTCTAGAACAGATGACCACACACGCAGAAAGGAGAGATTTAGTATGATGGGTGACTACAACTATCCTGATAGTTGCTGGAAATATAACTCAACCAAAACTTCAAGGTATAGCAAATTCCTTACTTGCCTGGAAGACAATTTCATGGTCCAAAAGGTGGAATGGGCAACAAGGGGGTCAGCTATTTTAGATCTGATCCTAACCAACAGGGATGACCTGGTTAATGGGGTGCAAGTGGTGGGATCCTTAGGTGAGAGTGATCATGTTCTCCTGGAGTTTGTTATACAATGGAAAGGAGAAGCCAGGTATAGTCAGGCACACATTCTTGACTTTAGGAGAGCTGATTTCAATAAACTCAGGGAAATAGTGGGAGTGATCTCATGGTCCGGAATACTAAAAGAGAAGAGACCTCAAGACGGATGGGACTTTCTCAAAAGGGAGATACTGAAGGCACAATTTCAAACAGTACCATTGAGGAAGAAAAATGGGAGGCACCTCAAGAAACCAGGATGGATGACTAAAGAACTTTCAACGGAGCTAAGTTTTAAACGGAACATGTATAGGAAATGGAAAAAGGGGGAAATCACCAAAGAATTCAAACAGATAGCGAACACGTGCAGGAGTAAAGTCAGAAAAGCTAAAGTGCAGAATGTAGCAGCATGTAATGCCCACTGAACTCCATGCATCTGAGTAGATGTGCCTTATATTGTTGTTCTGTGCCTTCAAGTTGTCTCTGAGTTATGGTGAACCTATCATAGGGTTTCCTTGGCAAGATTCGTTCAGAGGAGGCTTGCCATTGCTTTCCTCTGAGGCTGAGAGTGTGACTTGCCCAAGGTCACCCAGTGGATTTCCATGGCTGAGCGCAGATTATATAGCCTGTTACAAGTCACTTCAAAAAGAAATGTGGAAGTGGAAGCACATCATGGCAAGCATCCTGCTGATTAAGTCCCAACTAGAGTAGACTCATTCAATCAGTTGCTGATTGGCGGTTCAACACACAGGTAAATCCTATGATTCAATGGGTCTACTCAACTTAGTCAAAACTAACAGGATTTAGGTCTCTATGTGAGAATGACTGGCAAAAGCAATGAGTCCCAAGAGCTTAGCCACCATCCTTACTTAAAAACGCAAGCACACAGCCCAGTCCAGAGCTTGGAAAAAGTTACTTTTTTTGGATTCCACCTCCCACAATCTCCCCAGCCATCTGGTTCTCCCCCCCGCCCAGTGCTGCCCCAAGCCCCTAAGTCTTGCCCAGCAGAAGGCCCTGTTACAGTACTGTGGTTTCCCATGGCAAGGAGGCCTTCTCTCCCCACGGCTGCAGATTAGCTCACTAGAAAGAAGTCAGGATGAGTCAGGCTAAGGGTGGGTGGAAAGAAAAAGTCAGGCTAAGGGTGGGTGAAAGAAAGACACAGGAGGAGGAGGGATGGGGAAGAAAAAATGGGGGTGGTATTCACCTCCTAAACTCTGAAGAGCAAGCGAAGGAGCGGGCCGCAAAGTCGGGGGAAGGAAAGGGTGGGGAGAAAAGGAACGGGTGACATTGGGGGGGGGGACGAGGGGCTGACAGGAGGAAGGCAAAATTTGGGCCCAGGAGCTTGTGGGGAGGCTGTAGGAAGAGCTGAAGTGGAAGCGCTGAGAGGGAGAGAAGGGGGGAGAAATCCTTGGTGCCAGTTACACGACAGAAATTGTCACGTTGCCTACCGGGACAAAGTGATCACGAATCTGTCCCTCGCTGTTTATACGATTTTTGTCACTGATAAGGATATCCCGTTTGGTCCCGTGACTGATATTTACACGTACAAGGTTCCGTTTTTAATTTTAGATTCCGAGATGGTTTATCCCGTGATTTTATTGTTTACACATACTGGATGTCCCATGATTTTTTTTTTTTTTTGTCTGTC
The DNA here is from genome assembly GCA_030847615.1 of Gambelia wislizenii. Lineage (NCBI taxonomy): Eukaryota > Metazoa > Chordata > Lepidosauria > Squamata > Crotaphytidae > Gambelia > Gambelia wislizenii. The sequence goes on from JAUMIR010000002.1 coordinate 28,287,372, forward strand.
AATCAAAGATGCGATTACTTGTTTTTTCAAAATTTGGCCTACGTGTTTCCGTTCCCTTTTCCCGCCACGGATGCAGCGATTGGCCAAACTTTAAACAAAGAATGACGTCACATGTGCTTTTCATGCACCTCATCATTCCTGAATGGCAACATGGAGGTGGCAACTTCAGCAGCTCTGTCTACCGCTGCCCGTTTGCGCTTATCTCTTTTAGCTCTTAAGAGGCGCGTAATCCTCATGCATAGAAGAAGGATGCTCCTTATTTTCCTTCTTCTTCTCCATTCCCAAGCTATGGAAGTAACACTTTCAAGTCCACAGGTCATGTACTTTGCTGCCATCGATTCCCCAGAGGTTTTGAGATTTGTTCGCCCAGACCGGAGGAAGCGATGTTGGTGGGTGTACCCGACAACGGACGAGTGGTGGGAGAAATTTGTGATGAACATCTGGTCGGATGAACGTTGGATACTGTACTTCAGGATGCCAAGGTTCCTATTTATGTGCCTTGCCGAGCTACTACGTCCTGAGATAGCAAAGTCGGACACTAACATGAGAAAAGCCATTCCTGTGGAGAAGCGATTCGCTGTTGCTGTTTTCCTTCTCATCCACCGATGCTCGTATGGAGCAGTTTCCCAGTTGTTTGGTATTGGGAGATCTACTGTGTGCAAGATTTTTGTGGAGGTCGTGCTTGCAATGGAGAAGTTACTTCTTAAGCGAACAGTGTTCCTTGGAGACCACAGAAAGGTAATTTTTTTTTAATGAGTAATCGTTTAATCGGATTTTCTGTAATACTTTCAAAGTAATTATTAGGGAGTACCCATGTATAATACTGTACTGTAAGTTCTTGAAGGTTCACCCATAGTGATTATGCACATGACATGTATACTATGGAAAAACATAAAGGAATTTTTTTTTCCTTAACACTAATGTTTATTCGAAAAATCCTTATTCTGAATTTTCACCATCTTAACTTCTGTTATTTGTTCTTTCCTTAGGTTATGGATTCCTTTGCAGCAATGGGATATCCTCAAGTGGTTGCTTGCCTGGATGGGTGCCATGTTAATATAATCCCCGCAATACGCAAAGGGGACAAATTTATAAACAGAAAGAATAGGTACAGCGTTCTTCTTCAAGGGACTTGTGACCACCGTGGGGTATTTATTGACGCGGAGATCGGTTGGAGCGGGAAGAATCACGATGCCCGAATGTTAAGGAACTCTGGGTTTTTTGAGACTATGGAAGCAGGGATATTTGTACCTGGGAATCCAACTCTGACAATTATGGGGAAGCCAGTTGTACCACTTACTCTTGTAGATGGGGCATATCCAATAAGAAATTGGCTGTTGACACCGTATAGGGGGACTACAAATCCCAAACAGAGACTGTACAATAAGTACCATAACAAGATAAGATCAACAATGGAGAGAAGTTTCGGCCATTTGAAGGCGAGATGGAGAGCATTGAAATACTGTATTGAGGTTGCAGAGGAGAATGTATGTTCTGTAATATGTGCATGCGTTATTCTACACAATATATGTGAAACCAAGGGCAGTATACTTGACGATCCTAACCGGCGTGTGCAGAGGTTTGTCCTTGACACGCTTGGAGCCCCAATGGTAAATAATGATGCTAGGGAGAAGGAGCGGGGGGAGGCGGTACGTAACGCTTTAAAAGAATATTTTTGGCGGGAAAATCACAGTGTGGACGGGGAGTAAGTGTATGCATGATTCTCAATTTGCTACATGTACTTGATAACTTCTTCTTATGACCAATAAAGTTAATTCATCATTTTATGTTCCTGCTTTTTCTCTTCATGACAGCATGTTCTTAATACCCTTTTTAAAAGCTGAAAAGGCATTGCCTTTACAGGTTTCTGTTATGGAATATATAGAGCATGCAAGACAATAGGAGTGGAAATTGTCTCTGAAAAGTAGGCCAAACTTGATACAAATGAATTGTTAGGCAAGCAACCAGAACTGATTCATTGTTGCGGCTTCGGCGGTTGAAGGAATTGGTGGGCTTTTGGAAGGGATTACTCTTTCTGGTAAAGGATCCAGACACTGCCTTATAGCCTCAAAGAGTATCCTCCGCAAATAAACCAATCGATTAGCACAAACTACTTAAATTTTGAACTGTTTTGAAAGCTCAAAACTCTATAGGCTTATTGCAGAAATGTAACGGTCAACGCGGTAAGTTATAAACTCGAATTTTCGCATCCCGCCACATGGCGTGACGATGGCCGAAGGGGGGAGAGAACGTTTCCGGCCGGAACGGTGCATCGCCTACTGGGGCACCAGGGAGACCAACTTGATGTTGGAGTCCCTGGCCCAGCAGGTCAGTGCGCCGGACCGGCTGATGCGGTCCTTCAACCGGAGGAACCACAACTTCTTTTCAGAGGCAGCGCGGTTCCTCCGGTCGAGGGGCTACTTGCGTACTGGCCTCCAATGCCGCTCAAAATTTAAAACCCTTAAGGGCAAGTTCTTTGCGGCATTGGAGGCCAGTGACGGTAGCCCCCCCCGTAGGCGCCCGCAGTTTTATGCCGTCCTGCACGACATGTGGGTCCGTGCAGGGCGGCCAAGCTGGCGCAACAGGCTCCCCAGAGGTAAGCACATCCCTGACATAAATTGCAATAATCGGTATGTGTGTGTATGGGTGTTAGTTCTTGTTATGCTAAAGTAATACCTTCCCCTTCTACATGTTTATACAGCGGTGCGGATCCAGAGACGGGCCGCTGGGGAGCCTGTATCGGAGTCATCCTCAGGAGAGGAGCAGACAGGCCCGGCACCTGTTGCACACCCCCCCCCAAGGTAACGTTTGCAGAAATTAAAAACTGCCCTACTAATAATGTAATGTGAATAATGTATAGGACCGTCTATATCTGTGTGATTTTAAGTGCTGCTGCATTGTCTTTAAAGGTCCCCAAGATGCGCAGGAGGCAGCTGCTCAGCTGGCAGGCCTCAATATTATCGCTAGAATTGAGGAACTAGGTAAATAGTTCTTATTTAGTGAAAATTGAAGCTAATTAGTATTCACATAATTCTGTTGCAGCACACTAATACATTACCTTTCTTTAACATTGCAGGGCGCACACTAAGGGAGGAGATAAGGGACCTTGGAAGGAGGGTGCAAGCGATCGAGGAAAGGCTTGCACTGTAAATAATGTAAATATTGTAAATTGTTGTATTGTAAATATGGTTGACAAAAAACATGTATTAATGTTTTGATGATGTAAATATTGTAGATATTATCATTGTACATAGCCCTATTCCACTGTAAAGTATTTCAATACCCGCATCCTTGTAAATATGCCCTTCCCTTAATGAACACCCCTTCAAACTGTAAATAATGTATATATGTGTGTGTGTGTGTAAATAGTTAAAAAAAAGTTTATTGAAAAAAATAAATTGTTTATTGTTTGCACAACATAAAACCTGTTTTTTTGTATCTATTACCGTAAACTACACAGTAACACAGAGTTAGAACAATCAAGGAAAATAATTATTGTAAAAATAGTTTCATTTTTGACGTAGATAACACCCTTGTCGGTCTGAGCGCATTTAAAGTACTAGGAATTTTTTTGTTTGTGGGTGTATCACCCTTTTCTACAACAGAATTTTCCTTTTCAGCATCGGAAACATTGTTAGTGGTGTTATTTCTCCTTTCAACGGCACATTTCTTTACACTACCAATTGATCTAATATGAGATACCAATTCACCAAAAAGGTCATTCTGCCGTTGAATTTCTTTTAACATCCTCTCTGATTCATCAACAGAATGCTCATAAAATTTTTCTAGGTAACCATGCAAAGACTGTGTTTGCTCTTTGGAAATTTTTTCTATCCGGGAAGCAAACAAATCTGCCACAGATCTTGTATTCGCCATCATCTGTTCAACATCTGAAGAACGTTTTTTTCTCCGAAATAATGCCAACCTCTCAGCGGGGGATAAAGTGGCAGTCGGGTTACTCAAGTCCGCGGCTGTAGGAAAACAGAAAAAATTAAGTCATTGTATTTTTTTGGGCCACAGCCGTGGAAGGTGTATGTAATTCCCAGCCCAATACTGCTTGGACGCGTACCATTTCTTGCAGGTGTTGTTGACCACACAGTGTCAATTTCCTCCACAACAACAGTAGTGTTTTCCTGGGTTTCATTTACCACCCCATTTTCCTCTCCCTCCTCAGTTAGGGTTAGAGTCACAGTTGCATCTTCAGCGTTCTGGGTGGGAGATATTTCTGGTTTAAAAGTAGAACACAGAAAAAACAACTGCGTTATTCCTATGAATACAGTTATGCTGTGTAGATAACATGTAGCTGTGGGTATGCCACAGTGTAAGAGGGGGACAGATAGATTACATCCTTCTTTATGTCAAGTACTGGAGGCGCCATTGCAAACGTGCAAAGGTGCACGCATCCCTTTTTAGTCCCAGGGCACAGAAACAAAAGAGCGCCATTTGGCTTTTACAGCCCTCATTAGCATAACACAAAGTTGAAACCACAACACAGCACATCCGAAATTAAATGTTGTAAACATGGAGAAATAAGGCTACGTTTGCTAACATAAAAATATGTACAGGTACTGTTAATCAGAGTAGCAAGAAACATTAAACAAGTATTTGTTAGAAGATGTTTAATCGAACAATTAAGCAGCCGTGTTTGCACATTTATTCCCAAACCTCACCAATCAGTTTTACATTGAAAAACCAGCACTGAAATACTCGGGCTGCATATTAGAGACCCAAAAAGGGGATACCAGCATCAGGTTTGCATTGCCCAGTTTGAAAAAAATATTAATTGCACAGATATGAAATTCGCGTAATAGATTAATCAATTTTTCACATGCATTGTACATAGAGAAAAAAAACTCACCCAGGGGTTGCGAAAACAGTTCCTCAGAGAAACCCTGTAGCATCTCTTGGGAGGATGGAGGGAATCCCTCTTCTTCAGAGATGATGGGGGCGTGATGTGGAACTGCTGACCCTCGCGGAACCCGCACAATGTCGGTGGTGCTTCCTAGCCGCTTCGGGTGGTAGTTGGCATCCCCGCCAAGAATAGCATGCAGTTCTTTATAAAAGGGCATTGTAGCCGCGTTGTTTCCACTTTTTGAATTGTGGTCAGTTACCTGGCGGTAATTTTTACGCATCAGTTTCGTCTTCGTGCGGCACTCTTCTGCGGTACGGTCATGCCCTTTCTTTTTCATTTCCTCAGCAATCTTTTCAAACAAATCTATATTTCTGTGTGATCCCCTCAGCTGCTCCTGCACCTTTTCTTCGCCCCATATAGCCAAAAGATCAACTGTTTCATTGTAGGACCACGAGATCCCACGACCACCTTTTCTGGGACAAGGTGCGCTTTCGGCGTCCATTGCCGCAACTGCTAACAGGTAAACGTGCAGCAGCAAAATGGAGAAGCATCAACTTGAAATTTTAGGGATGGCCAAAAAGGGGGCAGGTACACCACCTACTAACTGGTCAGAGCCCGCCCACGGGTTGGGCAATTTCCGGGCATCTCCTGTACCCGTGATAAATTGTCACTGGCTGTTTACATATTCGATTTTCCGCTTCCCCCCGAGCTTTTTTTAAAATTCGGCACAACCCGCGGGATTGAAAGTCCCGCAGGTTGAGCGACAAAAGGTGCCCCCCCTTCCGAAAATCATGTGTCCGACCCGATGTACGTGTAAACTGCCGGGGATCGACACGAATTCTTCCCAGGACATTTTCATCGTGTAAACAGCCCCCTTGGAAACTGTGAGGAGGGACGCACTCTACAAACAAAAGAGAGGAAGGGCGTGGAGGAAGAGGGGCAGGAGGGCGGTTGACCCACAGACCAAGCGAGGGAGTGATGCACCCTGAAGCTGCTTCTGTCGCTGCTGCCTTCGCCAGGCTGTGGCAGGATTTTTCCCAGGATGGGAAGGGAAAGCAGGTGGGGGGGTTCAGCCCAGCTACTGCCAAGGAACAGCAAGGTAGGCAGTGGGGCTACAGTGAAGCCTTTTCTCCTCAGGGAGCCCAGGACAGCCTCCAGTCTAGGCTCCCCGCCTCACCCCCTGCCTGAGGAGTCATGATGGGGGGGCTCCTGCAGATTCCCCCCCATGGCCACAGGTCTTGCAGGGGGGCCTTAGACTGGCCCTGGCCAAGTGCTGCCTGAATGATGGTCATCCTCTTTCCCTCCTGCCTTCTACCGCATTATTATCACAGTTGTCCCTCCATATCCACGGATTTGGTATCCACAGGTTTCAGTATTCATGGCTTGAAGTCTTAAAAAACGATAATCCAAAAAGCAAATCTTGATTTTACCATCTTATATAAGGACATCATTTTGCTATGCCATTGCATATAATGGTACTTGAGTATTCACGGATTTTGGTATCCACGGGGGTCCTGGAACCAAACCTCAGCAAATAAGAAGGGACAACTGTATTGTCTTTTCTAGTTATTCCTGTCTTCCCAAGCTATGGCCAAAGTATGACAGTCTCCCTCTCGATTGATGCCCCCTTGTGGGAGAGAGGCTTGCGTACCCTAATGATGTTTTGAGCTATGCTGGCGGTGGCATAATAGCCACTGGTAGGGTCTCCCATGCCAGACAGGTCAAAACCGAAGGGTCTGACAAAGAGTATCAAAGGGCAGGATGGGCTCTCTAGCCTTGTGGCAACTGTCCTAGGAAAAGGAAAACTCTAATCCCAAACCCGGGCAGATGGTGCTCGTCCAACCCTGTAGGGTCAACCATCTAAGAGAAGGAAACTCTAATCAAACCTACGGCCCGAGGACCTCGCTGCTACCGTCCATGCTTGCAAGGCCACGGCAGATGAACCTTTGGTTTAAAGGGTGAGGCCAGTTCTGTGCACGCTGCGCTCCACCAGAAAAATCCATTGCACAGGCTTGAAGGACAAACCCAGTTCCAAAAAAGCCCTGTAGCGACAGGTGAGGGACGAAACCGGCAGGTGTAAAGATGCACTGGAAGCCGCAGCCCCAACACTGCATGCAGGCGGTTCAGGACATTGGTCGCTCGAGGCTGACCCGGGAGATGATAGTCTTGTTCGGCAGCATCCTGAATGACCAAGCAGCCTTTTTTAAGGAGAGCACTGCTTGCTCCATATGGAGAGGGGCCTAGAAAAGGTGGCCTAACGAAAGCTCATCCCCAACTACCTGGTTGGCTAGCCGCAGCCAACGGGAATCTTCTGATGCGGTCAAACCAAGACAAAGAAACAAAGGCACACACCGGCCTCCAAAGGTGTAAATAAACTGACACTTGCATGCTGGAACATCAGAACCATGCAAGACTCTGAAGATAGTGGACAGCCTGAGCGTCGTTCTGCCCTAATAGCCCATGAACTATCACGGCTTAATATTGACATCGCTGCTCTTAGTGAAGTTTGCTTCCATGAGGAAGGCAGCCTTAAAGAACATGGCGCCGGCTACACACTTTACTGATCTGGCAAACCCCAAACCGAAAAACATCTTTCAGGAGTAGGCTTTATGATTAAAAACTCCATTGCCTCCAAACTCGAAACCTTGCCAACAGGACGCAGAAAGAATCACAACCCGAAAACATCACCCAAGGAGACCTTCTGCTGTGCTTTTTGCAACAGGACTTGTTTATCTCGGATTGGCCTTTTTAGTCATCAGCGCGCTTGCAGAAAGCGCGGGATGAGTCCTTCTTGAATCTTCGTTTGCGAAAAAAAGCCAGAGAGAGATGACAGTCGCAGTTCAGTCTCTTGGCTTGGAGGGAAAGTTCAGGCTTCACTTCCTCTAGGACTTATTTGTTGGTCTTTTCTAATGTTCACTGAACTCTTCCCCATCACCACACTTCAAATTAATTGATTTTCTTCCTATCAGTTTTCTTCACTGTCCAGCTTTCACAACCTGATAAAGATGAAACAAAGGGGGGAAATTAAATTTAACCAATTCTAAAGAAACACACACATATACACATACACAATACAGGTTTTTGAATCTCTATAGTTTATTTGTTACTTTGCAACTCCTAACCTCAGTTCCTTCCTTTCCCAGCTTTCACAACCATACATAAAAATGTGAAGTACAATGGCAAGGACAATCCTAACTTTTATATTCCATGGTGTATCTTGACACTGCAGGATTTTGTCTAGTTCCACCATAACTGCCCGTCCATGTCTGATTTCTTGACTGCAGACTTCATTCTGATTAATAACTGAGCCAAGGTATGGAAAATCTTAACAATTTAATTGAATAAGATAATCTCCAACATTAAAAGTGTGAACAGGTAATGTTCTGAATGAGGATATTGGAAATGTTTTCATCAAATAGTTAATTCAGACTAGGAGTAACTGGAAGACTTAAATAAAAAAAGAAATAATTTAAATGTGTAAGTTGGCGGATCTCAAACAAACCAGAAAGGAAGGAAGAGATGTAAAGGGAGGAATAAGGACTATGTTAATTTGTTTTAAAGTAGACTGTAACAATGGATAACTTTTGAAGGTCTCCTTTATGTTAAATATTTGATTTTATGCAATGAAAGTTACAACGGTTAAGAGAAACAATCAAATATATTCTTAAGTATTGTGAGTGTAACATAATAAAAAATGCAGCTTTGCCTGACCCCCTTGCCAATTAGAAACCATTCCATTTCTCTATAGTCTGTCCTAACAGTAGCCTCTTATTCTGAGTACAGGTTACGCATCAGGACAATCAAATGTTGAGGTACACCCATTTCTTTAAGAGCAATCCATAGTTTTTCATTATCTATACAATCAAAGGCTCTGCAACAATCTGTAAAGCACAGGCTGAATTTCTTTTGACATTCTTTGGTGTCCTCATTATCGATCATAGGTTTGTAATATGATCCCTAGTGCTTCTTCCTTTCCTGAACCTGGCTTGGACATTGGCATTTCTTGCTCCAAATATGGTAAAAGTCTTTGTTATTGAACTTTGAGCATCCCTTTGCTTGCATGGGAAATTAATGCAATGGTCCTATGGTTACTGCAATGTCTGGTGTCCCCTTTCTAGGGGACTGGAATGTAGATTGTTTCCAATCTGGGAGCCTTTGTTTCCAATCTGGGAGCCTTTGTTTTGTTTTCCATATTTGTTGACAGGTTTTAGTTAGAAGTAGAGTTGATTCTCTCTCTGTAGATTAACACAGCTCTATTGGTATGCCATCTGTTTCTGGTGATATATTTCTCTCAAGTACACTGAGTGCAGTTTTCTAAAACTGGAGGTTCATCTTCATATGGTTTTCCTCAAATGAATCTGTCACCCTTTCATCTCTTTTATATAGTTCTGTTTCCATCGCCTTTTTATTTCTACTTGGTCATGTAATGTGTACCCCTTCTAGTCATCATATAGTTTAAATTCCTCTTGTTTTTCCTTTTTCGTTGTCAGCTTCTATTTCTCTGCATTGATTGTTATAGTAGTTCTCCTTGTAACTGTGCAGAAGTCATTGAGCAGTTTTATTCAGAGTTCTGACGGTTTTTGTCACATTTTACTTGTCATTTGTCCTTAACTGCTTGAAGGGTTTCATCTGTTATCCTTTGGAGTGTCCGTCTCTTTCTTTTTGGCTACAGATAGTGTCTTCTTGCATCCCTCCCTCCAGTCAATTAGGCTTAATAGGGCAAATCTATTTTTTCACATTATTTTTGAATTCTGTGGGGATGTTCTTCAGGTTGTATTTTGGCATGTTGTTTGATTTATGCTTTACTCTAATTTTTGATCTTAAGTGTTCATGGTCTGTGCCACAATCTGCTCCTGGTCTTGTTTTTGTAGAGAGAATAGAGCTTCTCTATCTTCCGCTTCCAATTGTGTAGTCACGTCATCCTTTATTGTCCGTGACTAAAAGTTATTACAAATTCAATAAAATCCAATTAAAAGAAAACAAAATACAATAAAAGAATGCAGCATACATATACATGTACCAGTTATACAAAAAGATCAAATTAGTGAGTCATCTGCACAATCTATAGCAATATCTTTCAAATAGCTAGCACAAATACTTTTAGCAGCTTTAGCAAAGAAGGCTGTTTTATGTGTAACGTAAGGATTGCAATCTGATAGTAGCCTGAAGAGTTTCATGTAGGAGCTCTCACTGTGTAAAGAAGCCAAAATCCGTTCCAAGAATCTTTTCCTAAGGTTTTGATCTAACTGACAATGAAACAGATAATGTAAAATAGCTTCTTCCTCACCCACACCACAAATGCAGAACCTTACATTTCTCAGACCATTTCTGTATCTACCATCTATAACTGATGTAGGCATTGTCTGGAAATGCAGTTCTGTCAATGCAGTTCTCAGAGGGGCAAAGCTAAGCGTTTCTAAATATTGAGCTCATACGTGATTTGGGGCTTCAACAGGTGGTACCAATGGGAAAAAATTGAAGACTTAATTGAAGCTAGGTCTCGATCATTATCCAACTTATAAATCCAATCCCTCAGCTTGCTTTTAACTCCAGGAAAACCAAAAATATCTGATGAGAGAGTTTTAGTGGTTAATAAGCGTTGGACTAAATTAGCCCAGCCACCTATCTTCCATTGTTCAACTAAACAAAGCTTAGGAAAGCGGGCCTCTGATATGTCCAAAACCCTCGTAAAATACGAGATAGCTGCCATCTCAGCCCTGGCTTTTACAGATACCATGCCTGTTTCTGTCCTAAAGAATGCAGCAGGAGTCCCTGGAGGTACTGCCAACACGTACCTCAAAAACTTGTTCTGACAGACAGGTGATTCAAATTAGAGGGAATCTGTTCTATCCTATTTCCACCCAAATTCCAATTAAATTTAGATGAACGTTTGCCAAAGACAATCACCTTAGATTTAACGTATTTTATTCTAAGTTGTTCTGTTTGACAGAATTCATAGTTTATTTAGACTTCTCTTCAGCCCAATTTTGTTCATAGGCAATAATACAATATTATCAGCATATATTAGATATACAGTTGTCCCTTGACATTCGCAGGGGTTAGGTTCCACGGACCCCCGCGAATGTCAAAAAACCGCGAATATTGATTGCCCTCCCCAGGCCTTCACGGAGCATCCCAAGGCTCCGTGAAGGCCTCCCCCCATCCTCCCCGGGGCCTTCACGGAGCATCCCAAGGCTCCGTGAAGGCCTCCGCTGCCTCCCCCCACCCTCCCCAGGCCTTCACGGAGCCTTCCAAGGCTCCGTGAAGGCCTCCCCCCACCCTCCACCCTCCCTCCCCGGGGCCTTCACGGAGCCTTCGAAGGCTCCATGAAGGCCCCCGCGGACTCCCCCCACCCTCCCCAGGCCTTCACGGAGCCTTCCAAGGCTCCGTGAAGGCCTCCCCCCACCCTCCACCCTCCCTCCCTGGGGCCTTCACGGAGCCTTTCAAGGCTCCGTGAAGGCCTCCGTGGCCTCCCCCCACCCGCCCCAGGCCTTCACGGGGCCTCTGGAGGGTCTCCAAAGGCCCCATTAACGCCTCCCCGGCCCTCCCCGCTCCTTCCCAGGGCTTTCAAGGGGCCTCCGGAGGCCCCTTTTTGCGGTTTTGGGGGGGCCCGGGGGGGCCCTCCCAAAACCGCGAATAATTAAAACCGCGAATGCTGAGTTCGCGAATGTGGAGGGGCAACTGTATATGCTTTGTTATTCCAATGTAGTATCTCCCTAGTTTTCAAAATCTATTCTTAAGAAATTTTCCCACTTATGTATCATATAATATTTAACAATATTCCAGTCTTCCTTGAAGTTTAGTATTTTTATTTTATACGTAAAGCATTTAAGTAGCTTTTCCACTCTATAATTTGTTTTGCCCTGTCTACACCTTTTGGTGTGACCTAGGAACTCACCTCTACTGGAGCTCATTTCCTTTTAGAAGCAATCATACGTTCTCCCTCTCTCAATTCTTTAATATCGTATTTCCTATTACATGCATTCCCACATGCAAGGGGGGCAGCACATCCCTTCAGTCACCCAAAGTTTACAGCCAAGGTGTTCTCACAAATACTCTATGACTCACAATTTTTTATCTATAAAAACCTCTAATAATTTGAAGCAGTACAAACACAATTTCTCAGAAGCATATTTGCTACTCCTTGTTGTGTCTCTAATGCAGTGTTGTGCCTTGAGGCAGGCTTGATCCCCATTGAGGCTTGTACCTGGATCCTAAAGATCAATTACTGGGTAAAACTTTTTTTTTCTCCTGTTGGGCTGGCCCCTTTAATATCAGGAGATGGATTTCAATCCACATGGAAACGAGAGTTACATAAGAGGCTTTTAACACATGGGTTTATTCCAAATGTCCTGATAGCCCTTGGCTTTAGTAGTGTCAAAACTGCCATCAAACAGCGTATAAAGGCATAGCTACAAAATCATCTGAGCCTAACTATTAAATATCCTACCTTAGGAATTGCTGCAAAACCCTTTACTCACTCTAATTATCTTAGTAACTTAACAATTCCTAAGTATAGGAAGGCCTTTACACAGGCACAGTTTGATGCTCTCCCATCCGCTGTACTTGAAGGAAGATATAAGAAATCCCCATATCATGAGCACATATGCCCTTGTGATAATGGGGCAATAGAATCTGTCAATCATGTATTTTTATACTGCCCTTTTATCAAGGGATACATCTTGCATTAATCACAGTGATTATTCAGAGTATTCCTGGTAGATCAGAATCATTTTATAGTGCTTACCTCCTTGCAGACCAGGAAACACACATTAAAAATAAAATTGCTAGATTCCTTGCATCTGCCATTATGATCTGCAGACAGATGACCAGCAAATAGTAGCACAAGACAGCACAGACCCAATCAGCCAAGGGAGCCAGAACGAAGTAGTAATATATGGATTTAGATAGTATATAGCCCATATGCGGAATTACTTTAACTACTTTAACATTACAGTCTTCCCTTCACATTTGTGGGGGTTAGGGGCAGACAACTCACGTGAATGTGAAAAAAACGCAAATAAGAAATGAGCGGGCGGGTGGGAGGCTTTTCACACACACCCTTCCCAAGACAGCGACGAGCTTCATGAGAAGCCCATCGCTGCCTTGAGAAGGGACTGGGGTGGAAAGCGGGCGGGAAGGAGCATTTCCATCCCCCTTCCCAAGGCGATGGCCTTCATGAGAATCCCTTGCTGCCTTAGGAAGGGACTGGGGTGGAGAGCGGGTGGGCGGGAGTCTTTCCACCCCCCCTTCCCAAAGCAGCGAAGGGCTTCGTGAGATGTCCCTTGCTGCCTTAGGAAGGGACTGGGGTGGAGAGCGGGTGGGAAGGAGGATTTCCACCCCACCTTCCCAAGGCAGTGATGGGCTTTGTTAGAAGCCCATTGCTGCCTTGAGAAGGGATTGGGGTAGAGAGCAGGTGGGGGAGCAGCTTTCCGCCACCCCCCTTCCCAAGGCAGCGACGGGCTTTGTGAAAAGCCCTTCACTGCCTTGGGAAAGGACGGAGTGGAGAGCGGGGGGGGGGGGCAGGAGGCTTTCCGCAAATAATCGAAACTGCGAATGTGAAAGTCATGAATATGGAGGGGCAACTGTATAATCATTACAATTAAACTTTAATATTTTAGTATTTAAATATTTTAGTATTTTAGTATTCATTGCACTTCATAAAGATTTATAGTATTTTTTATTTATACCCATATTTCATGAATTTAATGGTGAAACTTGTATTTTATTATTCTGGTTGATGACTATAATAAAGATTGATTGATTGATTGACCAACACATGCCTTCTGAATAAAATCTTTTTCACACTCCAGGCATTTAAATGGTTTCCCCCGTGTGAGTTGCCTGATGATAGGTTAGGCTTGCCTTCTGAGTGAAACTTTCCCCACATGCTATGCACTTACACCTGTCCCTCCGTATCCATGGATTTTGTATTCATGGATTTAAGAATTCATGGCTTGAAAATATTCTTTAAAAAATAATCCACAAAGCAAACCTTCATTTTGCTGTCTTATATCAGGGACACCATTTTGCTATGCCATTGCATATAATGGGACTTGAGTATTCACAGATTTTGGTATCCATGGTGGGTCCTAGAACCAAACCGCAGTGAATAGGAAGGGAGACCTGCAAATGGTTTCTCCTCTTTGTGAGTTGCCTGATGATAGGTGAGGTTTGCCTTGTGAGTGAAACTTTTTCCACACACTAGGCAATTAGTTTCTTCCCTGTGTGAGTTGCTTGATGATAGATGAGGGTTCCCTTCCGAGTGAAACCCTTTCCAAATTCCAGGCATTTGAAGGGTTTCTCCCCTGTGTGAGTTGATTGATGAGAAGCAAATTGTGACTGCCAAATAAAACTTTTCCCACACTCCAAGCATTTAAATGGTTTTTTCCCTGTGAGTTGCTTGATGAGAAATGAAGCGTGTCTTCTGAGTGAAACCTTTTCCACATTCCATGCATTTAAATCGTTTCTGCCCTGTGTGAATTGCTTGATGAATGGTGAGGTACATCTTCCGTGCAAACCTTTTTCCACAGTCAAGACACTTAAATGGTTTCTCCCCTGTGTGAGTTGCTTGATGAGAGGTGAGGTATCTCTTCTGACTAAAACTTTTTCCACACTCCAGGCATTTAAATGGTTTCTCCATTGTATGAGTTGTTTGGTGAGAGGTGAGGTGTGCCTTCTGAATAAAACTTTTTCCACATTCCAGGCATTTAAATGGTTTCTCCCCTGCTGTGTGAGTTGCCTGATGATAGGTGAGGTATGTCTTCTGAGTGAAACCTTTTCCACACTCCAGACATTTAAATGGTTTCTCTCCTGTGTGAGTTGTTTGATGACGATTGAGGTTTCCCTTATTACTGAAACTTTTTCCACACTCCAGGCATTTAAATGTTTTCTCCCTTGTGTGAGTTATTTGATGCTGAGTGAGGACTACTTTATTAATGAAACCTTTTCCACAATATAGGCATTTAAATGGTTTCTCCCCTGTGTGAGTTGCTTGATGATAGGTGAGGCCTGACTTCTGAACAAAACTTTTTCCACAGTGTAGGCATTTAAATGGTGTCTCCCCTGTGTGAGTTGCCTGATGATAGGAAAAATATCTCTTCCGAATGAAACTTTTCCCACACTCTAGGCATTTAAATGGTTTCTCTCCTGTGTGAGTTGCTTGATGATAAGTGAGGGTTCCCTTCTGACTGAAACTTTTCCCACATACTAGGCATTTAAATGGTTTCTCCCCTGTGTGAGTTGCTTGATGACTGAGGTTTCCCTTGTGACTGAAACTTTTCCCACACTCCTCTGTGTGAGTTGCTTGATCATAGGTGAGATTTGCCTTCTGAGTGAAACTTTTTCCACAGTCCAGACATTTAAATGATTTCCCCCCCATATGAGTTGCTTGATCACAATTGAGCTTTCCATTATGACTGAAATGTTTTCCACACTCCAGGCAGTTGAAGGACTTCTCTCCTGTGTGAATTGCCTGATGATCAGTGAGATATTTTTTCCGAGAAAAACTTTTTCCACACTCCAGGCATTTAAATGGTTTCTCCCCTGTGTGAGTTGCCTGATGATAGGTGAGGGTTCCCTTCTGACTGAATTTTTTCCCACACTCCAGGCATTTAAATGGTTTCTCCCCTGTGTGAGTTGCTTGATGAGAGGTGAGATGTGCCTTCTGAGCAAAACTTTTCCCACACTCTAGACATTTATATGGTGTCTCCCCTGTGTGAGTTGCCTGATGATAGGTGAAATATGTCTTCTGACTGAAACTTTTCCCACATTCTAGGCATTTAAATGGTTTCTCCCCTGTGTGAGTTGACTGATGATAGGTAAGAGTTCCTTTCTGAGCAAAACTTTTCCCACACTCTAGGCATTTAAATGGTTTCTCCCCTGTGTGAGTTGCTTGATGACGATTGAGGTTTCCCTTATGACTGAAATGTTTTCCACACTTCAGGCAGTTAAAGGATTTCTTTCCTCTGTGAATTGCTTGATGATCAGTGAGATACGTTTTGTAACGGAAACTTTTTCCACACTCCAGGCATATAAAGGATTTTTTCACTCTGTGTGTTGCTTGATGACAAATGAGGTTTTTCTTCCAAATGAAACTCCTTCTGCAGGGCCAACAGTGAAGCGGTTTCTCCCCTGTATGAATTGCTTGATAGCAAGAGAGGAATGCCTTTTGATGGAACCTCTTTTCACTGCTGAAGCATTTAAATGGTTTTCTGTCTATATGGATTGTTTGGTCTGTCAGAAGTCGTGACCTCAATCTTAAGTCATTTCCACGACTGAAGAATTTAAATGGTCTCTGTCTTGTGTGAATTTTTTTAAGTGAAATCAGAGTGGAGCTGTTTCTACACTCATCACCTTGGAAAGATTTCTCCTTTGTTTGAGTTCTCCTGTGAAGATTAAAGCCTGCTTTAGTCCTGAAGCTTATTCCTTGGACTGAGGTTCCATAAGCATCACCTTTTTGAGAAGGGTGTGTGGTCCTCCTCTTCTCTTCAAGACCAGTTTTTCTTTCCTTCTGTTTTACCTGTTTACATTGGTCTCTCTGCAGCAATGCTTGGCATGATTCCCCTGTATACTCATTCAGTTGTTCATCATTGCCTGGAAGGGAGAGAAAGGACTGCTCAGAATTCAAGAAAGAAAAACAAAAGCAAAGTGGCAACACCATTTGGCAGTTAACTTCTATCAACCACAGAAGGCCTCAGAGAGGGAGATGGGACTCCAGAGCCTCTCCATTGCTTCACCTGAGAGTGAACACCACTGATCCCTTCCTTTATCTTTCCTTGAAAGCAGACAGCTCTAAGGATCTGGGTATGATACGAACTGGTAATCTCATTTTATCCTCCCTGGCCATCCCCTTAAACAAGATTATTTTGATTTTGCTGTACTGATGTCCCTTTCTCAGCATAAGCCTCTGGGCACCAATGTCTGGATTGCTTCTGATCTTGAGTGAGATGTTCCAGCAGAGGAGGAGAGTTCCACAGAGAGGCAACAGATTGTGCTGGATGGCATTAATGCAGAATCAGTAGTACTGTGCAGGAAGTAGCCGAGAGTTCTACTGCTATGGCTACCTGCTGGGGAATCCTGGGGTTTGTAGTTTAGTGAGGCCTAAGAGTTCTCTGGCAGAGAGTTCTAAATGCTGCTCCCTAAACTGCAAATCCCAGGATTCCACAGGAGGCAACCATAGAAGTTAAAGTGGAATACTAGCACTACAACAGCATAGGTAATAATCTCCTTAGTGCAAAAAAAAATGTTCTTCACCAGAGAGAATGACAGAAAAATGTCTTTCTGTCTAACAGGGTCAAAGGGTTATCCAGTATGATGTAGCAGTTTGAGTGTTGGACTAGGATTCCAGGGGAGCAGGGGTCAAATGTACTGGGTAGCCACAGGCAACTCACACTCTCTCAGCTTCAGAGGAAGGCAATGACAATGTGAACAATGTGAAGTCGAAGGCTTTCGCGGCCGGCATCCATAGATTTACCTTGGTATTTTTCCCCGGGCTGTGAGGCCGTGTTCTGGAATAGTTTCTTTCTGATGTTTCACCTGCATCTGTGGCTGGCATTCTCTGAGGATGCCAGCCACAGATGCAGGCGAAACATCAGAAAGAAACTATTCCAGAACACGGCCTCACAGCCCGGGGGGAAAAAAAACCCAAGGAAAATCTCCTTTGAACAAATCTTGCTAAGAAAACCCCATGACAGCTTCACCTTCAGATCACCATAAGTTGGAAATTACTTCAAGGCACACAACAACAATGGCACCAGGAAAAAAAATTGAGATGATCTTGGGTTTATATCCATTTGTTTTAATTCTATGTGTTTTAACCTGTTTAAATGATTTTATGAATGGGGAGAGGTGGTTAAGCAATAAAGTTCTTGTTGTTATCTCTCTACACTCAGTACAGGATGTGAAGCAAAGCGGGTCCTCCATTCACACCAACCAGCTCCTGCTTCCAAACCAGGGCTCTGCCTTTTCCTTCTCTTTGCAGGAAGGCCTGGGCAGCTGATGGCAGCCACTCCTCCAAGTCCTTCCCTCGCTTTACTGGAATGCTCTGCCGTTCTCTGCATCTTTGGTGGAATCATTGGGAGGAATGGGACTTAGTCACCTGGTGGGAGCAAAGAAGCAAAATGTGGCTCTCTTTTCCATCTGCCTTCTCACGTTCTTTTAAACAACTCAATCTTTTATTTTTAATGGAGGCTTGATGGGGCAACTGCGACAGTTGAAGGAGGCAAAGTAAGGACTTTTCGAGGGATACTTTTAGTGAGGCCCCCAACACTGTACCCAGTAGTCCTTGCTTAGGAATCCATCTAGATCTCCCACCATCCACTGTGACCTTGACCAAGATCTGCCAGTGAAGGGCTTCCTGGGAAGAAAAGCCAGAAATCAGCAGGGCTAGAAGAAAACATCTTGGACTGCTTGAATATATCAAGAGTGAAGAAGAGCTCTGATTTTATTTTTCAGCACTTCTGAACTGAGTTGATGCATCACAAGAAAGGAGCCTTACCTAGAGAGGACAGGATCCCCAAATTCTCCTCCATCACTTTCTGATGAAGGGCCCTTTGGCCTGGGTCCAGCATGGCCCACTCCTCCTCTGTGAAATACACAGTTACCTCCTCAAAGGTCACCTGAAGAAAGAGAACAATAGTGTTTCACATTGCTAAAAAAAATTATTAAAATCTTTACATTATCTACCCAACAGGTGAGTAGCCTTGACAACCCATTTTTACGTACATCCCTTTTAATTTGGCGTAAGTGGATACATGTCCTCGTGCCTCCCCCATCGCCCATTCAACCATTTGTCCTGCATTCCTCTTTTTTTGATCCAGATAAATTATACCAATTCTTGAGATGGGAGGCACATGGTTTATATGCTTTGCAAGACCTTTTTATCAACACTAAGCCAAAAACTGTGAATGAGCTTCTTCAGGACCTATCCCCATATGTTCCCAATTGGTTTCAAATGTGTCAGATTTGTGCATTCTTAACTAGACTAGTAGCCTCTGGGTTTATCCTGCGCTCTCTTACGATATTTGAACACAGCTGTATGTCACCCACCGCACCAGCTAGAGGCTGGGCGGCTCGGATATACAGATGGTTAATAGACGATACTTTCGGGAGTAATGTATCTTAATAAAGCAGCTTGGGAAAGCGAACTGAATGTTTCCATTCATGAGACAGATTGGCTAAAACTCTGGACATCACCGACTTTTAAACTCCACTCAATCACCCTGAAGGAAACATCACTGAAGTTGCTTTATAAATGGTATCTCACACCAGTACAACTGACCAGGATGACTAAAACTACTTCTCCTGTGTGCTGGAGGGGACGTACCCATCCCTAAAACCACACGCATCAGCCCCACTACGTTGGCATTTAGGCCAATATCACTGATAAATCAGGATTTTAAAATTATGTCTGCCATTATGGTAAATAGGGTTAACTCATTTATTTCCTCATATATAAATCCGGACCAAGTGGGATTTGTCCCTGGCCGCAAAATGGTCAATGCGCTTAGGAGAACTCCACAGTAAACTCTCCCTTCAATCGACCTTTTTGATATCTCTAGACGCTCTTAAGGCCTTTGACCAATTAGATTGGGCCTTTTTGTTTGATATCCTGACTGGAATGGGTTTTGGACATAAGTTCATTGGCTATTTACAGGGAACATATTCAGATTCTAGTGCTGTAATCCATGTTAACAAGATGAACTCTGTGCCTATCTCTCTGCAGCAGGGGAATAAGCAGGGGTGCCCTCTATCCCCCATCTTATTTGTGTTGAGCCCTTTGCATCGAGCCCCTTGCTGAGCTAACCAGACAGAGTCCTGATGTTAAGGGTCCTTTAATTTATGGAACAGAACACAAGCTCTCTCTATATGCAGACAATGTGCTGCTGTACCTGAGGGATTTTGACAGGTCGTTTCCAGCGCTGCAGCAGGTTCTAAAGGATTTTGACAGCTATGTGGGTTTCAGGGTCAATCTGGCTAAGTCAGCACTGTTTTGCCTTAATGTCCCACTGTCTTCCCAATTGAAAGGGCAAAGAGCTACTCAACTTAGTCTATGCCCCTCTGGTTTTAAGTACCTTGGAGTCTTAATTACGGAAGACCTTAAGCAGCTGATTCCACAGAACTATAGACCCCTGATGCGGTGGCTGAGAGCTCGCCTTAAACTCTGTAAGACTTTTCGCTATCTTTACTAGGCAGAATAGTGCTGACTAAAATGTTTGCACCCAATTCAGTACCTATGTACACATGTGGCTGGAATACCCAAGTGTTTGGAGGCTTTGGACATGTACGCTGGACATGGCTAGCAAAATTACTAGTCAGGTCATAAATCCCTCTCCAGAATTGTTGTTGCTGTCTTTGTTCACCAACTCCAACAAAAGCTTAAAGCATAAAAAAAAAAATCATTTTCCTACTCGCTATCTCCCGAATAGTGATTGTCTTAAAAAAGAAATGCCTAACATGAACGTTTGGAGGGATAAATTCTGGGACATTTGGTTCATGGAAAAACTTTCTGCTACTATGCGGGTATCAAATGCTGAAGCGGACACTGAAACCTTAATTGAATGCTGGTTTCCTATAGTCACATATCTTTCTAAAACTGAATCTGCAGCACTGCCTCCAGCACATCACGGCAAAATGTGGAACAATGTCTTTTCTGTCCCCTCCCTTTGGTTCCGTATGCATACACTGAAGTACAGTACTATGATTTCATAACAAGTCCAACTCTTCATCCCATCTCTGATTACTTGTTATACAGTATTTTGTTTTTGACTTATGTATGTTATTGCAGTTATAGAAAGAGTTCTGTAACAAACTACTGACTACTTAAGCTTGGTTTTGTTGATGAAAACTTTATTAAAATAAAATATTTTTTAAAAAAATCTTTACATTATATCATACATAAGCTGCTTATAGTAGCAACTTAGATGGAAAGAAAGTAAAGGGAAAAAAAGGTTCTGTTGGGACCAGGGAGCAGTCAATGGGACATGGGCAGCCATCACTTGAGATTCTGCCTCCTACCTGACAAAGTCTTGCAGATGCTGTTCTGAGTCCATCCTGATGAAGAGATGTTCTTGTACATGTAGGCCCTGTCCTTATTCCATCGCCTGTGAGGAAGAGAAAAGGAAAGAGAAGGTTGTTAACCACTTTCTCTTCTTCGTCTCTCAGGCCCCCCCTAGTCATGCCAATACAGCTAACACCATTGTGTACACACAAAAAGAACTGGGAAGTCACAGCAGAATCAATATAACCCCGAAGTTGTCCGGTGTACAAAAAAAAAAAAAAATCTTAACAAAATTATTCAAAGCAGGCAACCATCCTACAGAGAATTAAACAGCCACAAAACATGTTAATCAACTTGAAGAAAACAGCACCAAAACTGGGTTGAGAAGCTAATAGATTGCCAAGAAGTCCAGATTGCTGGTTCTTCCCTGCACAGAGAGCGGACAGGACATGAAAGTGGGCTCTGGATACCAACCCACTAAAGCAGCCCTTCCATTCATCTTCGCTCCCTTAAAGACCTGCACAGGTATTCCTCAGTTAACCAAGCAGATGTGCTTCTGGGCATTATTTCTTGAACAGAAAACTTGGTTCCAGAGGGAGAAGGAACAGGGAAAGAATAGGGATATGTTACAGAACCACAAAAAGAAGAGTACTTCAACATATTTCAGCAACCTTTTTATTCAAAACCGACAAAATTAAATGAAAAAGGTTTATAAGCCTTGCATAAGTTAAAAAAAAAACATCTAAACTTTCTACAGACCACTTGAAGGCTTCTTCCAAAATACATCTCGGGTGAGTTGTTCTTTCACCAGCCTCCACTTTAATTATGATTTCCATTTTACTAGACAAACTTATAGATTTCTGCATTTTTAAAATATGCACGGGGAGCCGGTGAGGCTAGCTAATCTACTCTTCCCTTTCTCTCTGCTTTGCTGGTCACACAAGCTCAGTAACGCAATCTGGGAGCAGCTGCCATTTACCTTACCTGTTGTAGGCAGGCACACACCACTACAATAGGATGGGCTAGAGCAGAATTCTACTCCTTCCCACATCAAGCTTTATTACATGGTTTTCAGCAGACATGCTACCGTAACCTGATACTGAAAGTCTGTGCTTCTCCAGTCTTCCTTCACCATCCTCCTAGTGCCAATGCTGCTAGGAAAAAATCCAGTACATAGAAGATCAGGAGCAAGAGAAGGGCTGGGCAGGCACAAAAAGTCATTGTAAAAAGAAGCTTCACTTTAATTACCAAGATATGTTTGTAATTTCAAAGTGCTGGTTAGGCTATATAAAAATAGTTAAAGTGCCACCATCCATACAGCCCAGATATTTCAGACAGGAGAGAGTCAAGCAGAAAACAACCCTCTTAGTCCTTACTCATTGAGGTGGACTTTCCTCCTCTGTTCTGCATGATCCACTTGGGCTGCTGCCTTTGACTGGATTCAGATGGAGGCTTCTCCACCTCAGCCATCTCTTCCGCAAAGAAGTCCTGCAGCAGAAGAAGATGCAAGGGAAGAAAAAGAAAGAAAAGAAAGAAGAAATGAAAGGAAGAAGTTGGTACATTATTACCATGTTAGATGACTGAGACAAGTGGTGGCTAGATTTACATCATCATCATCATCATCGTGATTTTATTGATTTGTGTCACACGTTTTTATCATGACTGGAAATCATGGTGGTTTACAGCAATTAGAAGAAAAACACAAAGATAAATTCATATCTATTCAATAGGTAAAAACAAAAACATCCACACAATTGAAACCACTTAATCACAGATATGAAAAGGCAAGAATAAAACAACAGAAAAACATATCACTGAAAATGCTTTCAGTTAGTTTTCAGAAGGCTGTTTTCATCTTTGGACAGCAGGATAGGAAGGAGGGAGTCAGTCCAACCTCTCTCGGAAGGGAGGTCCAGAGCCTGAGGGCAGCCACTGGGAAGGCTCTATCCCACATTCCCACAAGATGTGCCCATGAGGATGGTGGTGCCACAGGGTTGAGCACACTCATGTGGGAGAAGGCACTCCTTCAAAATGCCGGGATCGAAGCCCTAGGGAGCATTACAAGACAAGAATTTTCAAAATCCTTGCAAGACAATTATTGATGGCCCTTGAAATGACCAGGATGAAATGGCCTCACCTGCTTCTCTTCTGGCTTCTTCTCCTCTGCCTGACTCATGAGGAAAGCCTCTGCCAAGGCCACAGCTTGGGAGGTGGTCTCTGCTCCACACTCTTGGACCCAGCTCTCCATGTCTAAGGGAAGGACAGTCAGGAACTGCTCCAGGATCACCAGGTCCAGGATCTGAGCCTTGGTGTGTCTCTCTGGCTTCAGCCACTGACAGCAGAGATTGTGGAGTTGGCTGCAAACCTCTCGGGGCCCCAAAGCCTCTTGGTAGCCCAATTGTCTGAAGTGCTGGCGCTGGGCCTCAGAACTGAACATCTTTTCCCCCAAGCGCTTCTCCATTATGAGTCCTCCTAAGAACTCTCTTTTGTACTTAGCCTGACCAGTGTGAAATCTTTCTCTTAATGACTAGTAGACTGAGCCTTGGTTTCTCTTCTATGCACCCAGGCAGTTTCCAACATGCCAGGAAAGCACTTTCCTCTTTTTCCAGGTTCTGCTTCACATAAAATGATTGGGGACACGAAGGCCTAAAGAAAACAAGAGATCCTGTGAATAAGCTATTCTGAAGTCTCTCTTGAAATAAGGAGATGTTTTGCCACCCAGTCCAAGCTGGACAGTGGCTCTTGTCTCTGCACAGAAAATTACCTTCACCTCAAAAAGAAATTGGGGACAGGGAGGGTGTTTCTGTGTGGAGGGGGGGGAGTCCTTTCCTTCTTAGCCACAAACCAAGGCCACCAAGCAAATTTTCAAGGCAGCCTCCTTCCACTTGCTGTGTCCCTAAGAATTCCAGGCAGGCCTGCTCTTTGCACCTTTCTTTTTCCTTATTCTCCTTTTAACTCATCCCTCTAGGCAGAAATGGTGTTGCTCCGTAATTTTTCCAGAATGCCTACAAGAACTTTTGTTGCCTGAGGCAATAGACAAGGCAGCACCCCCTCATCCTTGGATAAAGTGCACTGTAGTTTACACAGTCACATCAAGGGGAAAGAAGGGCAGAGAAGCGGCCCCTGCTGTCTGCCAGGCTCTGGGGCTTGAGGCAAGTGCTTCATTCAGCCTAAGGGGGGGGGGCTTTCCCACATGGGTTAAAAACTCCTCCTCCTTTGCTCCATCCCTCAGCCTGCAATAGATTCATCTGAGAGGCAAGAGGGTGTAGCAGTCAGAGCACCGGCCTGGAGGGATCCACCTGCAAATAAATCCCCACCCAGGAAACACCCGCAGGGCGCCATCTTCCACCTGGCCTCCCTCGCAGGGTTGTCGTGAGGAGACTTTACCAGACAGACCCCCTGGAGAGCCACAAGAGGGATTTTCCAGCCCAAGGAGCCCATCAGCAGCTGCCCAGAGAGGGTCTTCCTCGTGGAGGGGGGTCTTGCTGGCTCCCCTCCCAGCCCACGGGGGGCTCCCCCTCCCCCCTCCCTCTCCCCCCCCTGGGGGTCTCCTTCCCCTCCAGCCCCCCTTGCCTGCCTGCCTGGCCTCTCCCTGGGGTCTCCCCCTTGGCCCAAAGGCCCTCCTCGAGGGGGACTCAGAGGGACCCCAAAGCCTCGCCCTCCCTCTCCCCCCCCCGAAAGAAAAGGAAGTGGGGTGTCCCCTGCCAGCCCCCTCCTCAGCCCTCCGCCCCCTCCCTCACCTCCACACTTGCCATCCGTCACTCTCGCCTCGGGCTCCGCCTCTTCCGGCCAGAGAGGTGGGCGGGAGGGCGTTCCTAGAGCGTCCTTGCTGGGATCCCGGAAGGGCGCTCTAGCCGAGGCCGGCCCCTCCCTGGAGGGCTCTGGAGGAGCGGAGCCCCCCTTCTGTGGGGGGGAGGGAGGGGCGGGCTGGGTCTCCCCCTGCAGCGCCTGGCCGGCTCCTCCCCCCGCGGGGCTTCTGGCCCACTTGGGAAGGAAGGGAGGAAGGAAGGAGGGGGGTTCATAGAGGGATGGCGGGGTCCCTCTGCAGGGAAGGGCGAGGAGAGCGAGCCTGGAAAGAGGGAGCTTCGTGGGAGCCATTTGGGGGGCGCCACTCTCTGGCCTTCCTACAAGGGGGCGGCCAAGCCCAGGGCTGGTTTAAGGAGTTTGGGGGCCGCCTGCAATGCTTTACTTTGGGGTCCCCGTGTTTTAATCTCAGGTCAATGGAACTCAACCTATTTAACACAGTACAGGAGTTTCAGATTATTACATGTTTTGGCATCAATAATTTAGGTGAAAAAACTGTATTAGGAGACTCAAAAAATTATAGTCTGTGATGCCTATGTTGAAGCCTTAAATATGTTGAAAATGAACATTTCATGACACCCGTGTTGTAGCTATGCTTAGTTAGAAATTGCAGTGAGACACGAAAGCTTGATCACAACTGTAGCCAAAGATATTAGAATCCAGCTTCTTCAATCATTATAATTCAGCAATTCTGTGGCATCTCTGTTGTGGTTCAAGAATGGCTCCTTCAGCCACAGAATTCCTGATGTGTTAGAGGGAGACTATAGATTACCATTTAAGTTTAATTAAGTAATAGTAACATATGTTACACAGTACTACTTGCGTATCCACAGGGGATATGCTCCCAGACTTACTGTGGATACTGGAAACCGCAGATCATAGTGAACTCTATTAAAATGAATGACTTCTGGCCTAACCATACCATAGAGGCACACTAGAGGACCTAGAATATATGAAGAGATACATTTTTTTTATGGACGTGGGTATGTAAACCCTCAGATACAAGGATTGTATTCTGTTAAATTGTCACTTGTTATTTGCCAAGAAAGGGATTTGGAGTAATTGTGGTGTTTCTAGGGTGGAGGACCATCGGCTCCCAAAAATAGTACTCTATGATGAACTCGCCACGGGTCAGCGTAAGAGGGGCGCTCCAAAAAAGCGACACAAGGACTCCCTGAAGCAACATCTCAGGCTCAGCCAAATTGATCACCAACAATGGTCCGCCCTGGCCTCACATCAGGAGGCATGGAGACGCACTATTCACAATGCTGCAGCCTTATTTGAGAACTCACGACGAACAAGTCTTGAAGAGAAACGACAATGCAGAAAGAATCACAACCCGGAAACATCACCCAAGGAGACCTTCTGCTGTGCTTTCTGCAACTGGACTTGTTTATCTCAGATTGGCCTTTTTAGTCATCAGTGTGCTTGCAGAAAGCGAAGGATGAGTCCTTCCTGAATCTTCGTTTGTGAAGAAAAGCAAGAGAGAGAGAGAGACAAGTCACTTCAAAAAGAAATGTGAAAGTAGAAGCACATCATGGCAAGCATCCTGCTGGTTAATCCCAACTAGAGTAGACTCATTCAATTAGTGGCTGAATGGTGATTCAAGACATAGGTAAATCCAATGATCCAATGGGTCTACTCTACTTAGTCAAAACTATTAGGCTTTAGGTCTCTATGTGAGAACCATTGGCAAAAGCAATGAGTGCACAGTCCAGAGCTTGGGGGAATTTTTTTTTTGGATCCCAACTCCCACAATCCCCCAAGCCATCTGGTTCTCCTAAAAAAAAAAAACTTTTCCTAGTGCTGCCCTAACCCCTAAGTTTTGCCCAGCAGAAGACCTTGTTTACAGGACTGTGGTTTCCCATGGCAATGAGGCCTTCTCTCCCCCCAGCTGCAGATTAGCTCACTAGAAAGAAGTCAGGATGGTTCAGGCTAAGGGCGGTGAAAGAAAGACACAGGAGGCAGAGGGATGGGGAAGAAAAGAAAAATGGGGGTGGTATTCACCTCCTAAACTCTGAAGAGCAAGTGAAGGAGCGGGCCCCAAAGTCGGGGGAAGGAAAGGGTGGGGAGAAAAGGAACGGGTGACATGGGGGGGGGGACGAGGGGCTGACAGGAGGAAGGCAAAATTTGGGTCCAGGAGCTTGTGGGGAGGCTGTAGGAAGAGCTGAAGTGGAAGCGTTGAGAGGACGCACTCTACAAACAAAAGAGAGGAAGGGCGTGGAGGAAGAGGGGCAGGAGGGCGGTTGACCCACAGACCAAGTGAGGGAGTGATGCACCCTGAAGCTGCTTCTGTCGCTGCTGCCTTCGCCAGGCTGTGGCAGGATTTTTCCCAGGATGAGAAGGGAAAGCAGGTGTGGGGGTCAGCCCAGTTACTACCAAGGAATAGCAAAATAGGCAGTGGGGCTGCAGCGAAGCCTTTCCTCCTCAGGGAGCCCAGGCCAGCCTCTAAGTCTAGCCCCCCCCTCTCCCCCGTGTGAGGAGGAGAGAGTCACGATGGGGGGGGGGGTTCTGCACCACAGGGGCTCCCGCAGGACACCCACCCCTGCAGCCTGGGCTCTGCCTGTATGATGGTCTTCCTCTTTCCTTTCTGCCTTCTACCGCATTATTATTATTGTCTTTATAAGTCAGTCCTGTCTTCCCAAGCTGTAGCCAAAGTATGACAGGCAGTTTACTCTCTTGGCTTCCAGGGAGAGGTCAGGCTTCACTTCCTCTAGGACCTATATGTTGGTCTTTTCTAGAGTCCACTGAACTCTTCCCCATCACCACTTTTCAAATAAATTAATTTTCTTCCTATTGAAGGCTGAAACACAAATCTGTATTCATAATTCCATAATGCTGCATTGCTTTATTAGAAACATGCATGGTTAGCCGTAGCTACAGTAGGATATCTATAGAATGACAGAGTATCCTGATATATTGATCAATAACAAGTACAGTCCTCCCTCAACATTTGCGACCTCCACACACGTGGTTCCACATATTCTTGGTTTGCTGCGAGGGGAGGTCGAGGAAAGTGGCGACGGGGCCTCATGAGGCAACGGGGCCACATCTAATCCCATGTTAGATGCTTGCATTTCAGCCAAAACTTGGTAATACTGATTTTACCAATGTATTTGAAAGTGATGTGGATAGTAGCATTGATAGTTCAAGTACTAACCAGGCTTTGTTAATGGCATTACCAGAATGGCCCCAGTCTCTGAACAAGAAGTGAGCATACTCATATCTGCTCCAGCAGCAGATAAAGCACCTGGTGAGGATATCATTCCAGCAGAGGTCTACAAGAACAATCTTGAATGGTTCTATAGGCATCGTTCTGTGGGATGGAAACAGAATATAATCTTCCCAATTTTTTAGAAAGATAAACCCTCAGAATTATTGACCCATTAGTTTATTGGATATCAGTTCTAAGATGTATAGCCACTTCCTCCTCTAGAATCTCATACCAAGGAGATACAGTTGTCCCTCTGTATCCACAGATTTAAGTATTCACGGCTTGAAAATATTCTTTAAATAATAAACAAACCTTGATTTTGCCATCTTATATAAGGGACACCATTTGGCTATGCTATTGCATATAATGGGACTTGAGTATTCATGGATTTTGGTATCCACGGGGGGGCGGGGTTTCAAGAAAACACATAATACACCAAATCACAATAAAATATCACACCATGATATTTTCCGAATCTAAAAACTACATATAACAACTACATATAACCTCTCTGTCTGGAGCAATAAACACCTGAGGCAAAGCACAAAAATCAGTGTGTATAGAGCCATCGTACTGTCTATCCTCCTTTATGGATCTGAAACATGGGTCACCTATCGCCACCACCTACGACTCCTCGAGCGCTTTCATCAGCGCTGTCTACGCACAATCCTAAATATACACTGGACTGACTATGTGACGAATGTTGCTGTCCTTGAGCAAGCAGGGATCACCAGCATTGAGGCCATGATATTGAGAACACAGCTGCGCTGGGCAGGGCACGTTTCTAGGATGGAGGACCATCGCCTCCCAAAAATACTACTCTACGGTGAACTCGCCACGGGTCAGCGTAAGAGGGGCGCTCCAAAAAAGCGATACAAAGACTCCCTGAAACAACATCTCAGGCTTGGCCAAATTGATCACCAACAGTGGTCCGCCCTGGCCTCACATCGGGAGGCATGGAGACGCACTATCCACAATGCTGCAGCCTTATTTGAGAACTCACGACGAACAAGTCTTGAAGAGAAACGACAACGCAGAAAGAATCACAACCCAAAAACATCACCCAAGGAGACCTTCTGCTGTGCTTTTTGCAACCGGACTTGTTTATCTCGGATTGGCCTTTTTAGTCATCAGTGCGCTTGCAGAAAGCGCGGGATGAGTCCTTCCTGAATCTTCGTTTGCGAAGAAAAGCCAGAGAGAGAGATAACCTCTCTGTTCATTCAAATTTTTAATCTTTCTTTTTCATGTTAGCATCTTTGTTAGTCCACTATAATGATATCTTCTAGTTCTCAAATCCTATTCTTAATAAATTTCCCCACTTATGTATCATATAATTTTAAACAATATTCCATTCTTAAAGTTTAGTATGTTGATTTTATATGTAAAGCATTTAAGTAGCTTTTCCACTGTGATTTCTTTCTCCCTGTTTACATCTTTTAGTGTGACCTAGGAACTCACCTCTACTGAAGCTCATTTCCTTTTGGAAGCAATCATATGATCTCCCTGTCTCAATTCTTTAATATCATATTTCCTATTAGATGCATTCCCACACTTTTAAGCTTTTTCATGTCATGTGTGATCTCCAATTTGAATCAAAGTTTTTAACATTCAAATGCATTCAGCTGCTACATTCTGTCCTACATGAACTGCTTGATGACGACAAAGACTTGCCTTCTGATTGAAACTTTTCCACACTCCAGGCATTGAAATGGTTTCTCCTCTGTGTGAGTTGTCTGATGATAGGTGAAGCTTGCCTTCTGAGTGAAACTTTTTCCACACTCTGGGCAATTACAGTTGTTCCTCTGTATTGACGGATTTAAGTATTCACATCTTGAAAATGGTCTTTGAAAAATAATTATCCAAGAAGCAAAGCTTGATTTTGCCATCTTATATAAGGGACACAATTTTGCTCTGCCATTTCATATAATGGGACTTGAGTATTCACGGATTTTAGTATCCATGGGGGCTCCTAGAACCAAACCCCAGTGAATATGAAGGGTCAACTGTAAATGGTTTCTCCCCTTTGTGAGTTGCCTGATGATAGGTGAGGTTTGCCTTCTGAGTGAAACTTTGTCCACACTCCAGGTATTTAAATGGTTTCTTGTCTCTGTGTGTTGCTTGATGATAGGTGAGGGTTCCCTTCCGCGTGAAACCCTTTCCACACTCCAGGCATTTGAAGGGTTTCTCCCCTGTGTGAGTTGCTTGATGAGAAGTGAATTGTGACTTCCAAATAAAACATTTTCCACACTCCAAGCATTTAAATGGTTTCTCCCCTGTGTGCGTTGCTTGATGAAAAGTGAAGTGTGTCTTCTGAGTGAAACCTTTTCCACACTTCACACATTTAAATCGTTTCTCCCCTGTGTGAGTTGCCTGATGATAGGTGAGGTTTCTCTTCTGACTGAAACTTTTCCCACACTGTAAGCATTTAAATGGTTTCTCCTCACTATGAGTTGCTTGATGATAGGTGAGATTTGCCTTCTGAGTGAAACTTTTTCCACACTCTAGGCATTTAAATGGTTTTTCCCCTGTATGAGTTGCTTGATGACGAGTGAGATGTCCCTTTTGAATAATTTTTTTCCACACTCCAGGCATTTAAATTGTTTCTCCGTTGTGTGAGTTATTTGATGATGTGTGAGGACTATTTTATTAATGAACCCTTTTCCACAGTCTAGGCATTTAAATGGTTTCTCCCCTGTGTGAGTTGCTTGATGATAGGTGAGCCTTCCCTTCTGAGTGAAACTTTTCCCACATTCAAGGCAATAAAATGGTTTCTCCCCTCTGTGAGTTGCCTGATGATAGGTGAGGTATGTCTTCCGAATGAAACTTTTCCCACACTCTAGGCATTTAAATGGTGCCTCCCCTGTGTGAGTTGCTTGATGACAAATGAAGTCTATTTTATTAATGAAACTTTTCCCACACTCCAGGCATTTAAATGGTTTCTCTCCTGTGTGAGTTATTTGATGACGAGTGAGGTTTCTTTTATTAATGAACCCTTTCCCACACTCTAGGCATTTGAATGGTTTCTTCCCTGTGTGAGTTGCTTGATGATCAGTGAGATACCTTTTCTGATAGAAACTTTTTCCACATTCCAGGCAATTAAAGGGTTTCTCTCCTGTATGAATTGCCCAATGATTAGTGAGGTATTTTTTCTGAGAGAAACTTTTCCCACACTCCAGGCATTTAAATGGTTTCTCACTAGCGTGAGTTATTTGATGATGAGTGAGGACTATTTTATTAATGAAACCTTTCCCACAATCCAGGCATTTAAATGGTTTCTCCCCTGTGTGAGTTGCTTGATGATAGGTGAGGTTTGCCTTCTGAGCAAAACTTTTTCCACACTCTAAGCATTTAAATGCCTGTGTGAGTTGCCTGATGGTAAGTGAAATATGTCTTCCGACTGAAACTTTTCCCACATTCTAGGCATTTAAATGGTTTCTCCCCTGTGTGAGTTGCTTGATGATAGGTAAGAGTTCCTTTCTGAGCAAACCTTTTTCCACACTCTAGGCATTTAAATGGTTTCTCCCCTGTATGAGTTGCTTGATGACGACTGAGGTTTCCCTTATGACTGAAATGTTTTCCACACTCCAAGCAATTAAAGGATTTCTCTCCTCTGTGAATTGCTTGATCATTACTGAGATACCTTTTGTGACAGAAACTTTTTCCACACTCCAGGCATATAAAGGATTTTTTCACTCTGTGTGTTGCTTGATGACAAATAAGGTTTTTCTTCCAAATGAAACCCCTTCTGCAGGGCCAGCAGTGAAGCGGTTTCTTCAGTGTATGAACTGCTTGATAGCAAGAGAGGAATGCCTTTTTATGAAACCTCTTTTCACTGCTGAAGCATTTAAATGGTTTTTTGTCTATATGGATTGTTTGGTCTATCAGAAGTCATGACCTCAACCTTAAGTTTTTTCCATGACTGAAGGATTTAAATGGTCTCTCTCTTGTGTTTTTCTTTTTAAGTGAAATCAGAGTGGAGCTGTTTCCACACTCATCACCTTGGAAAGATTTCTCCTTTGTCTGAGTTCTCCTGTGAAGATTAAGGCTTGCTTTAGACCTGAAGCTTTTCCCACATGCAAAACAAAGGTATTTCCTACTTTTCTTTCCTTTTTGTGGTATTTGTTGTACTGAGGTTCCATAAATATCATCTTTTTGAGAAGAGTGTGTGGTTGTTTGGCATGATTCCCCTGTATACTCATTCAGTTGTTCATCATTGCCTGGAAGGGAGAGAAAGGACTGCTCAGAATTTAAGAAAGAAAAATAAAGGCAAAGTGTCAGCACCATTTGGCAGCTAACTTCTATCAACCACAGAAGGCCTCAGAGAGGGAGATGGGACTCCAGAGCCTCCTTTGGTTCACCTGAGAGATGAACTCCACTGATCCCTTCCTTCATCTTTCCTT
Organism: Gambelia wislizenii; assembly: GCA_030847615.1. Classification (NCBI taxonomy): domain Eukaryota; kingdom Metazoa; phylum Chordata; class Lepidosauria; order Squamata; family Crotaphytidae; genus Gambelia; species Gambelia wislizenii. Next base: position 28,319,642 of record JAUMIR010000002.1, read on the forward strand.
GAAAGCAGACAGCTCTAAGAATGTGTGTATGATATGTACTGGTAATTTCATTTTTTCTTCCTGCCCTTCACCTTAAACAAGATTATTTTGGTTTTGCTGTACTGATGTCCCTTTCTCAGCATAAGCCTCCAGGCAGACAATGTCTGGATTACTTCTGATCTTGAGTGAGAAATTCCAGCAGAGGCGGAGAGTTCCTCAGAGAGGCAACAGATTGTGCTGGATGGCATTAATGTGCAGGACGTATTGTGTATTGTGCAGGAAGTGGCTGACAGTTCTACTGCTACGGCTGCCTCCTGGGGAATCCTAGGTTTCATAGTATAGTGAGGTCTAAGAGTTATCTGGCTGAGAGTTTTAAATGCTCCTCCCTAAACTGCAAATCCCAGGGTTGCACAGAAGGCAACCATAGAAGTTAAAGTGGAATACTAGCGCTATAACAGAATAATGTAATAATCTCCTTAGTGCAAAAAAAAAAAAAAAAGATGTTCTTCACCAGAGAGCATGTCAAAATGTCTTTCTACCAAACAGGGTCAAAGGGTTATCCAGTATGATGTAGCAGTTTGAGTGTTCGACTAGGATTCCAGAAGACCAGGGCTCAAATGCACTGGGTAGCCACAGGCAAGTCACACTTTCTCAGCTTCAGAGGAAGGCAATGACAAACCTCCTTTGAACAAATCGTGCTAAGAAAACCCCATGACAGCTTCACCTTCAGGTCACCATAAGTTGGAAATTACTTTAAGGCACACAACAACAATGGCACCAGGAAAAAAAATGTAAGATGAGCTTGGATTTTTATCAATTTGTTTTAATTCTATACGTTTTAATCTATTTAAATGATCCCCTTCACTGGAATACTCTACATCTCTCTCTGCATCTTTGGAGGATTCAGTGGAGGAGTGGGACTTGGCTACTTAGTGAAAGCAGGATGTGGCTCTTTTTTTCACCTGCCCTCTCACTTTCTTTTAAACAACTCAATCTTTCATTTTTCATGGAGGCTGGATGGGGCCACAGTGGGAGTTGAAGGAGGCAAAGTAGGGCATTTTGGGGGGATACTTTTAGTGGGGCCCCCAACACTCCACCCAGTGGTCCATGCTTAGGAATCCATCTGGATCTCCCATCATCCACTGTGACCTTGACCAAGATCTGCTAGTGAAGGACTTCCTGAGAAGAGAGGTCAGAAGCCAGCAGAGCTAAAAGAAAACATCTTGGACTGCTTGAATATATCAAGAGTGAAGAAGAGCTCTGATGTTATTTTCCAGCTCTTCTAAACTGAGCTGATGGCTCACAAGGAAGAGGGAGCCTTACCCAGAGAGGACAGGATCCCCAAATTCTCCTCCATCACTTTCTGATGAAGGGCCCTTTGGCCTGGGTCCAGCAGGGCCCACTCCTCTTCCGTGAAAAACACAGCCACCTCCTTAAAGGTCACCTGAAGAAAGAAAACAATAGTGTTTCACATTGTTAAACATTTTTAAAAAATCTTTACATGATGTCATCCACAGGCCACTTATAGTAACAACTCTGATGGAAGGAAAGGAAAAGAATAAGGTTCTATGGGGACCAGGCAGCAGTCAATGGGACATGGGCACCCATCACTTGAGATCCTGTCTCCTACCTGACAGAGTCTTGCAGAAGCTATTCTGAATCCATCATGATGAAAAGATATTCTTGTACATATAGGCCCAGTTCTTATTCCACCTCCTGTGAGGAAAATAAAAGGAAAGAGAATGTTGTTATGCATTCTGTTTTCTTCCTCCTTCAAGTCCCTCCTACTCATGTAAATGCAGCAAACACCATAGTGTACACACAAAAAGAACTGGGAAGTCACGGTAGAATCAAAGTACCACTGAGGTTGTCAATTGTATTGCGGGTGGGGGGGGAGGATCTTAGTAAATGTATGCAAGGCAAGTAGGGAACCATCCCTGAGAATTAATGTGATGAACTCTGGCAACAGCTACTCACAGGACACAAGCTCTAAAGAATAGTAGCTTTATTGTCAGGACTTAGATGTGACCAGTAATATAGCAAAGACGACTCTGAGAGGCTTGGCGGCTAATCCTCCATGTTAAAACAGAATGCAAGTTTCATTTCTCACTAGCACCTGGCTGTTAGCAAAGCAAAGCAAAGCAAAGCAAATGAAAGCAATCCTCCCTAAAGTTTCACATACAACAACCTTGGGGTAGCTTTCCACCAGCGCATACCAAACCTCCTGCCATCAGGCTCCTTTCATATCAGGTCACTGGTGCAGATGCCAAGAGAGGCCTACTTATCCTAACTAAACCACATAACTACATAACTCATAATCTAAGGCACCCGGACATGACAATTAAATAGCCACTAAAACATTTTAACAACCAACTTGAAGAAAACAGCCCAAAAACTGGGTTGAGAAGCCAATAGAGTGCCAAGATGTCCAGATTGTTGGTTCTTCCCTACACAGGGAGGAGACAGGACATGAAGGTGGACTTTGGATACAAACCCACTAAAGCATCCCCTCCCTCCAAGTCCTTTCCTCCATTTATATTTGACCCTTTAAAGACCTGCACAGGTATCACTCAGGTAAATAAGCAGATGTGCTCCTGGGCATTTCTTCTTTAACAGAAAACTTAGTTCCAGAGGCAGAAGTAGCATAGAAAGAATAGGGATATGTTCCTAAACAACCAAAAAGTAGAGCACTTTGACATATTTCAGGAACTGGACTTCCAGTAGCATGGCAGTGCAAAAAGCAACTTGGTAAGGATGGGTCTGCCAAGTTGCTGAGATCCTCAGAACAGGATCAAAGGAATACATTATAATTTGATACAAACTTGTTCCCCCGATAAAGGGAACACAGAAGGGGCCTGCAGGGATCAGATCCCAGCGAGGAGAGAAATCCCCCTTTTGAAGGGATTGGACCAGTGTGGATAGGAGCTGATGGGTCGAGAGCCGCAGCATGGCTGAGGCAAAGTAATGCCACCTACCCCCTTTAACTTGGAACAGTAGGTTTTAAGACTTTGAATAACTGAACATAATACCAACATTTAAGTACTTTAATAAGAAAACAAAAAGAATTTGGAAGTGGGAGAAGAGAACTAGGAATCTGGTGTTATAAATATATATAAATAAAGAGAGGCGAATATAAGGAGGGAGAAACGAAGAAAGAGAAGTGATACAAAAGATAAAGTGAATATAAATTGTATATACATACGTGGATATTAAAGCCATTGTTGCTATTTCCAGAAGTGCTATTACTGCTTGATTTACTCACACACTCTGAATAATAATCTAACCCCCACACTGTTACAGCAAGCGACCCAGAGGCAAAATGCTAAAAGACTTTATTCAGAGGTTGCATCGCTGACACAGAGAAATTAAGAAAGCGAATGGAGACTTTTTCTCCAATTCAGGGGTTACAGCTTTTTATAGATGAGGAGTCATGTAGGCATAGTTAACCATTTGCTAACCATTTGTCTGTGATACAAGCAACAACTTAGATCAAAGGTACAGCAAGAAGGCTATCACTAGGACGTGAAAAAGTAAGTTAATCATCATGAGCTTCCATCAAACTTCCTTGTGACTGACATTTTATTACTTAATTGAAAGGCAGGAAGAAAGGAAGCGTGAAATTCCTTCCTTTCTTTCGATCTTGGGTTTTCCCAAGACCTAGGAATTTCAGGCTAATCCACACCACACGTGGATAATTGCCATAGTTGTAGCCAGATAATGTGACAAGGATTTATGAGCTAAAATTAAATCGCTGAGAGGGGAAGAAAAGTTTGAATCTGGACAGAGAGAAAGAGGCAGAGATCTGAAGGAGAAATTTTGAAAATTGTGTTGGTGGGAGAAGAGCAGGAAGCCAGTGGTGTGACAGACTGAGACTGGAAGTCTGAGGCAGTGTATAAAGAGAGGACAAGATGGTGAAGGTGGCTACAACAAAAAGACATTATAAGACAGAGAGAGTTAGAGAAGCAAGCGGAGAAGGAGGAGGTGAGTGTGTGAGTGGGGAGAGCGACGATCGAGAGGGGCGACAGGAAGCTTTGAGTCAACGGAGCAGAGGAGCAAAAGAGAAGTGGAACAGTGTGGGGAGACAGTGAAAGTGTGGGGGAATGAGAAAAGCCTAGGAAATGGATCACAGCAAGGTGAAATGGCAGAGGAAGGACTGAGAGACACTGGGAGTAGAGCTGGCATGACGGAGTAAAGGAAGAAAAAGAGCTGAACAATGGAAACAAAAGTGGTGTTGGGGATTATTTGGAGGGGGATTTGAACTGAATTGAACTGTGTCTTGTGAATTAAGGGGATTGGATTAGAAGCGGAGAGGATTTGGAGGGTGGGTTGTTAGTGAGCTATAAGGAGCCTGAAAGAATGATTAAACACGGGATTTAAGAGGGTTTTGGGGAGGGATTGGAGAGGGGTTTGAAAAGGGTTCTGACTTGTGTATTGTGAATGAAGGAGATCAAACTAGAAGGAGGGGGATCTGGAGGGTGGGTTTACAGTGAGATATAAAGGAGCCTGAAAAGAGTGATTGAACAAGGGATTTAAGAGTGTCAAGGAAAATGGGCATTGGAGTCATATTATGTCCATGATGATTTTTTTAACTAGGCAAAAGACTACTGTCTCATTAGGCCTGTAATCTTCCAGGCCAGGCCTTGTTTGCGTTTTGCTAGATGTTAAACAACAGTGAGGTCATTTCCATGTTGTCTGGGGAAATGTCCAGGTATTGTTGCTCTATGCTCTGTAACCAATCTGGTAATTGTAGATGATTACAGCCGTTTCTCAATCTGCTACCTACTCAAGAGTAAGGATGAAACTTTTGAAACTTTCAAACAATGGATTTCTTACATTGAGAGGTGCTTTTCTCAGAGGCTATCTGCTCTGCAATTGGATAGAGAGGGGGAGGTGGCTAAAGCAGAAAGGAATTTTCCACAGGCTTACAGCCCCTCATTCTCCCAGTCAGAATGGGATTGTGGAAAGAAAAAATTGGCATTCTGCAAACAATGAAAGATAGCCTGATGATTGATGCAAACATTGAAGAGAAATACTGGAAGAGGCCATGTTGACGGCTAATTATTTGAGTAACCACATTCCAAGTTCTGTCGTGTCAAATACCCCATTTTTCATGTTCTATGGCAAGAAGCCATTGTGAAGCACATTAGGGTCTTGGGATCCTATGCATGTGTGAACATTCCGAAGACAATCAGGAGAAAGGGTGAACCCAAGGCTAGAAGACAAAGATTTCTGGGCTATGAGCAAGGCAGCAAAGCGTGGCATTTTGCACTCCCAAATGGCAAACTTCTGATTTCAAGAAATGCTGAATTTGAGGAGCATGCTAATTGGCACCATGTGCACTCTAACCCAGAAGTAATTTTGCCTTCATGTGTGGATGAAGCACAAGATGGCCAGTAGCAACAAGCAGCTGGATCAGGTGCTAGCAGTTCCCCAAAACCTGAATGGAGAGCTCCAAAACAGGAGAGTTCTGACACAGAAAATGGGTCTAAAAGTGACTCTGATGGTGAACCTGATGATGGAACTGAGCCTGTCATTGCCCGGCGTTCAAGCAGAGCAACAAAGGAGGTGCCACCTCAGAGATTTACTGTGCAAGATATGAGAGTGTGCCAGGTAACTTTTGAACCTGACAATTTCACTGAAGTCCTAAAGTTGCCTCAAGATGAGCAACAAAGGTGGAAATGTGCAATGGAGGATGAAATGAAATCCATTGCAGACCATGACATGTATGAGGATGTACCACTGCCAGAGGAGCAGAAGGCTGTTGGATGCCGTTGGGTATACAAAAAGAAATAAATGCACAATGGCAGTGTCAAATACAAAGCATGTTTGGTGGCAAAGGGTTATTTACAAATAAATTATCTGAATTATGATCAATTATTTGCACCAACTGTCAGGGCCTAAGTATCAAGATTGCTTTGGCTGTTGCAAGTCTGCACACGTTCAAAGTTAATCATTTTGATGTGGAAGCTGTCTATCTAAATGCCCCACTCTCTTAAAGAGAGTTAAAACTACAGGAAGATCCTTCAAATAAAGAAGTACAGAGAGAAATTAAAATCTTACAAGACCAGTTAACAGCAGAGACGATGGAAGAGATTCATAAGAGGGTATAATACTTAAAGCAAAAGAATTTTGAATATTCAAACAAACCAGGTAGATGGTTGGCCTACCAATTAAGAAAGCAAAAAGAAAGAAACTTTATATCTAAAGTCAAACAAGGAGACCAGATCCACACAGACCAACAGAAAATTAAACAAATCTTTAAGAGATTCTATGAGATACTGTACCGAAAGAAGGTACGCCAAGGAAATCTCCAAACATTTCTTAAAGAGCAGCCAGTGCCGGAATGTACAACCCAACAGAGAGAGATGTTAAATCAACCCATAACGACTGCGGAAATTACAGAAGCGATTAAGAAATTAAAAGTAGGGAAAGCTCCAGGCCCAGAAGGATTCACAGCTAAATTTTACAAAGTAATGGAAGAACGGATTCTGATGCCCTTTAAAAAAAACTTTGGAGGTAATAACTAAAGGTACATACCCAAAAACATGGTAAGCAAACATTACATTAATATACAAAGAGAATACAGGACCCTAAAAATTATCGTCCGATATCACTGCTTAATGTGGATTACAAAATATTCGCTTCAAAATTGGCATCTAGACTCAAAAGAATTTTAGTTGACTGGATTGATGAAGATCAGAGAGGATTCTTGCCTGGAATGTACCTAAAAGATAATGTTAGACATGTTTTGAATTTTATTGAATATCATGAGACCCATAAAGATAAAAAAAATGACTCTGATATTCTTAGACATTGAAAAGGCTTTCGAGAATGTGAACTGGACGACATTGTTTGAAATTTTGGATCGAATCAATATAGGCCATAAATGTGCAAATTGGATTAAAGCGATATATCATAAACAATCAGCGAAATTAATAATAAATGGAGAAAGAACAGACAATATACAGATACAGAAAGGTACACGACAAGGGTGCCCTCTCTCCCCGCTTCTATTTTTAATAATTATGGAAATACTAAGTATGAAAATAAATGAAGAAGATATGATAAAAGGAATTGAAATTGGAAAATATAAACTTAAGCTAAAAATGTATGCAGATGATTTAATTATTTCACTAAGTAACCCACAAGAAGAAATAAACCTTTAATTATACTGGAGGAATTTGAGGCACTAACCGGTCTGAAAGTAAATAAAGAAAAAACCTTGATGCTTACTAAGAATCTGGCAAAGATCGATGAATTAGAACTGTTGGAGAAAACAGAATTTAAAACGACAAATAAAGTGAGATATCTTGGCATTCATATAACAAATAAAAATCAAGTTCTATTTCATAATAACTACCAAAAAATATGGACACAAATCAAAAAAGAGATGAGTAACTGGCAACATTTGGATTTATCACTTTTAGGGAAAATATAGTTAAGATGAATATTTTACCAAGACTCATGCATCAATTCCAGACGATCCCAATAATCCAATCTCAGAGGACTTTTAAAAAATGGCAAGCAGATGTATCAAAATTTCTATGGACTGGGAAAAGACCAAGAGTAAAGATGAAAATTCTTCAAGATGCCAAAGAAAGAGGAGGACTGGTGGTACCTAACTTGGAAATATACCATGAAGCTTGCTGCTTGACATGGATAAAAGAGTGGGCGATGCTAGAAGATGATCAACTTTTAAAAATTGAAGGTGATGGAAATCAGTTTGGCTGGCACGCCTATCTCTTTTACAATAAAGATTTGATAAATAAGGACTTTCACAACCATTGTATTAGAAGTTCTTTAATTAAAGTCTGGAAGAAATATAAGAACAAGTTATTCTCCCAAATACCAATCTGGGCCTCGCCACATGAAGCGCTATACAGTAGAGAAGGAATTAGTGCACAAAAATGGTTAAAAAACAGTGATATTTTGAAAATAGATAAGGATCGACAGGTATTGAAGACCCAAGAGGAAATGAGGGAAGATAACCTGGTTTGTCATTGGTATTTATATACTCAACTAAAAGAAAGATATAAAATGGATGCCAAATTAATAGGAATTACAGCTGGAAAAACAGATTGGGGAAAAATTACCCAACAAGGAAATAAACATATGATATCAAGATTTTATAAATTACTTTTAAAATGGGACACAGAAGAAGAAACTATCAAAACCAATATGATTACTTGGGCGCAAAACATAGGTCACACAATAGAACTGTCCAATTGGGAAAAGATGTGGACCAGACAAATTAAAAGAACACTATGCCAAGATATCCAAGAAAATGTCTATAAGAAGTTCTATAGATGGTATCTGTCTCCTCACAAGTATCACCAAAGTTATGAAATCTTGATAGCTTTTGTGGATGATCTGTGTTTGATCACAAAAACTGACAATAAAGTGAAGAAGTTCAAGGAGGAACTAGGGTCAAGACAGACTCAAAGATCTTGGTGAAATACAACATTACCTGGGGGTAGATTTTCAAAGGTTTGAAGATGGTAGTTTCAAAATGAGCCAAACCCAGAAAATTGAGAAGTTGTTGGATCTTTGTAATATGTCTGACTGTAAATCTGCTAAGACTGCTATGTGTACAGATTTTGTCAATGTTACTGATGAAAGATTGTTTGAATGTCCTGAACTTTTTCATTCTGTAATTGGAAGTCTGTTGTACAATGCAAAATGATATAGAATTTGCTGTCAATATTTTGTCCAGAAGGGTGTCAAAACCAACTCTACATGATTGGCAAGGTCTGAAGAGAGTACTCAGATATCTGCGTGGCAGTTTGGATCATGGTGTGATAATAAGTTCACAAGGGTGCCATGAATTAAAGTGCTACGTAGATGCAGATTTCGCAAATGAAATCCAAAATAGAAAATCTAACTCAGGGATAGTCATCGTCTATGCAGGTAGAGCTGTTTATTGGGGATCCAGAAAGCAAACTTCTATTGCTTTAAGTTCTGCAGAAGCAGAATTTGCAGCTCTGTATTCCTTGATCTCTGAGCTGGTTTATTTGGATCAAGTATTTGCTGACGTGGGTGTTCCAACAGAGAAGCTTATTGAGGTTTTTGAAGACTCACAAGCGTGCACACAAATAGCATGTGCAGAGGGGATAAAATCCCAAACCAAACATGTTTCTGTAAAGTATCAGAATGTCAGAGAAGCCATACAGAATGGCCTAATAAGATTAAATTTCTGTGCCAGTGAAGAGAACATTGCAGATTTGTTTATTAAAGCTTTAGGCCCTGTGAAACATCACAATCTGTGTAACAAATTAGGTGTGATGTCTGATATGTAAAATACATTTGCCTAGATGAAAATTCAGAGGGGTGTCAAGGAAAATGGGCATTGGAGTCATATTATGTCCATGATTATTTTTCAGCTAGGCAAAAGACTACTGTATCATTAGGTCTGTAATTTCCCAGACTGGGCCTGGTTTCTGTTTTGCAAGAGGTTAAACAACAGTGAGGTCATCTCCATGTTGTCTGGGGAAATGTCCAGGTGTTGTTGCTCTATGCTCTGTAACTTTATCTCTCTCATTCCCATGCTGTAGGCTGAGAAAGCCTGAGATTGTTATTGTTTTGAGTTTACACTAAATCTGCTATGCTCTGCAGTCTATCACACAGAGAAAGTCTCTGAGACAGAGAGGGAGAGAGTCAAGATCATTTTCTTAAAATCTATAGCTTGGATTGCAAAATAGCCATGATGTACTCCGTTTCAGTAGTTTGCTTTAGATATTCCAAATAAAGCCTGCAAAGGACTTATTTTGTCTGTCTCCGTGTTTTACATCAAGTATGCAAATTGGGGCCCACTATCCTCATTTTTCTGCTGCGCCTCTGCTAATTGTCCTTTCTATTCGAGCATGATTAGAAAGGCTACATACCATGACAAAGAAGGTTTTGGGGAAGGATTAGAGGGAGGTTTGAAAAGAGTTTTGAACAGTGTATTGCAATTCAAGGACAGTGATAAAGAAAATGAGATATAAGTGGGTTTTGGGGAGGGATTGGAGAGAGGTTTGACAGAGAGAGATAGAGGGTTTGAATTTAACAACTGGGTAAGGCGAATTAAAAGGGGTATCAGGAAGGATTGAAGGAGAGATTAAGAGTGTAAAGGGAAGAAGGAGGAAGAGAATAGGAAAGGGGTAGAGAGGGAAGGAAGGGTAAGGAAGAAGGAACTGAAAGCAGAAAAGAGAATATGTATATATATATATATATATATGGAAATTAGGAGGAGAGGAAGCAAGAGGGTTCAATCAAGAAAGGAAGACAGCTGGCAATTGGTAAACATTAATATTGATAAAAGTAATTAATATAACTATAAGTGATATAAGAAGGGAAAGGAAGAAGAGTAGTAAAGAAAATATAGAAGAGAAATAATAAGACATATAAAATAAAATCTAAGATAAGACAAAATGTAAAATAACTAGAAACAAGTAAAGAAAATAAGGAAAAACACTAAGTAAGAACAAATAGAATAAGATTACAAGTTAATAAGAACAAAAACAACCAAGAAGGAGGAAGAATGGCCACAGGCATTGACTACAAGAAAAACCACACAATCACAAACATCAAAGATGAGATCATCTTTAGAAACAACTAGCAAACCTATAGATCCTATGCAGAAACTATTAGAAGAAGTTCAAAAAATGAGACAAGATGAAAGGAAAGATTTTTTTAATTATTAACATTGATTTAATTTTTCTGTCCCCCTGCAAGTGCTCCCCACCCCCAGAACCATCTACACCAATTATTTATTCCATTTCCCATGAAACGAAAGATTTAAGAGACACAGGAACAGAGATTAGACAAGGTTTTAAAAGAGAAATAGATAGCCTAAGATAGGAAATAGGTAAAGTGACAAAAGATGTAGAAGCACTACAAACAAAAGTAGAATATGTACAAGGGCAAGTGAATGAAGTAGAAAAAACAATGAAATAATTAATGGAAGAATAGGATGTGGGAAAAGAGACTCACATATTGATGGAAATTAAACAGAGACGTAAATGCTTGAAATTTAGAGGAATACCAGAGGAAAGGCACGAAAACATATATTAAAGTTTCATACCAAAACATTTGGAGTATATCGAACAACCACTTGAAAAACTGGAATGAGACATCGACAAATTATTTAGAATAAGCTGGATTATAGCAAAAAGGAACAACTTGCCAAGAGATGTGGTATTATACGTAGCAAGAGAATGGAAGAGAGACATTATAATACAAATAAATTACAAGAAGAAATTAATAATAGACAGCTAAGAAATAAAAATATTTAAAGATGACCCATGACAAATTCTCAGGAGAAGAAAAGAATATACATGTGTCCCTTCACATTCGCGGGGGTTAGGTTCCATAGACCCCCGCGAATGTGAAAATTCTGCGAATAATGACAGCCCTCCAACCGCTCCTCCCCAAGTGACCCTGAGGCCTCCGGAGGCCTCGTGGTCGCTCTATCTGGCCGCTCCCCGCCCTCCCCAAGCGACCCCCGAGGCCTCTGGAGGCCTCGCAGTCGATCCTCCCGACCGCCCCACGCCCTCCCCAAGCGACCCAGAGGCCTCCGGAGGCCTCGCGGTTGCTCCTCCCGACTGCCCCCCGCCCTCCCCAAGCGACCCAGAGGCCTCCGGAGGCCTCGCGGTCGCTCCTCCCAACTGCCACCCGCCCTCCCCAAGCGACCCCGAGGCCTCCGGAGGCCTCACGGTCGCTCCTCCCGACCGCCCTCCGCCCTCCCCAAACGACCCCCGAGGCCTCCGGAGGCCACACGGACGCTCCTCCCGGCCTCCCCCCGCCCTACCAGAGCGACCCAGAGGCCTCCGGAGGCCTTGTGGTCGCTCTCCCCGGCCTCCCCCTGCCCTCCCAGAGTGACCCGGAGGCCTCCGGAGGCCTCGTGGTCACTCTCCCTGGCCTCCCCCGCCCTCCCAGAGAGACCCGGAGGCCTCCGGAGGCCTCGTGGTCACTCTCCCTGGCCTCCCCCCTACCACAGTGACCCGGAGGCCTCCGGAGGCCTCGTGGTCGCTCTCCCCGGCCTCCCCCCGCCCTCCCAGAGCGACCCCGAGGACTCTGGAGGCCTTGTGGTTGCTCTCCCTGGCCTCCCCCCGCCCTCGCAGAGCGACCCAGAGGCCTCCGGAGGCCTCGTGGTCGCTCTCCCCAGTCTCCCCCCGCCCTCCCAGAGTGACCCAGAGGACTCCGGAGGCCTCATGGTCACTCTCCCCGCCCTCCCAGAGCAACCCCGAGGCTTCCAGAGGCCTCGTGGTCGCTCTCCCCAGCCTCCCCCCGCCCTCCCAGAGTGACCCCGGGGCCTCCAGAGGCCTCGTGGTCGATCTCCCTGGCTTCCTGCTGCCCTCCCAGAGCGACCCCAGGGCCTCCAGAGGCCTCGTAGTAGCTCTCCCCGGCCTCCCGCTGCCCTCCCAGAGCGACCCTGGGGCCTCCGGAGGCCTCGTGGTCACTCTCCCCAGCCTCCCCCCCTCCCAGAGCGACCCGGAGGCCTCTGGAGGCCTCATGGTCACTCTCCCCAGCCTCCCCCTCCCTCCCAGAGCAACCCAGAGGCCGCCGGAGGCCTCGTGGTCACTCTCCCCGGCCTCCCCCCGCCCTCCCAGAGCAACCCGGAGGCCTCGTGGTCGCTCTCCCCGGCCTCCCGCTGCCCTCCCAGAGCGACCCGGAGGCTTCATGGTCGCTCTCCCCGGCCTCCCGCCGCCCTCCCAGAGCGAACCCGGGGGCCCCATGGAGGCCTCCCCGGCCCTCCCCAGCCCTCCCCGGGCCTTCATGAGGCCTCCAGAGCATCTCCGGGGGCCCCGTGAAGGCCTCCCCTGCCCTCCCCCCTCCCTCCCAAGGCCTTCATGGGGCCTCCGGAGGGTCTCCGAAGGCCCCGTGGAGGCCTCCCCGGCCCTCCCCGCTCCCTCCCAGTGCTTTCACGGGGCCTCTGGAGGCCCAGTGTCGCGGTTTTGGGGGGGCCCGGGGGGCCCTCCCAAAACCGCGAATAAGCAAAACCACGAATGTCAAGTTCGCGAATGTGGAGGGGCAACTAGTTTCTTAGCAAAGAAACTCGAATGTAAAGGAATAAGATATAGATGGGAAGAGATTGAGGAAATATATTTTACATACCAATAGAAAAGATACAAATTAAACTCAATAGCAAAAGCTAAAAAATTTTATGAACAGTATGAAGAAGAGTTAGAAAGAAAAAACAGATATGAAGATCAAGCGAAAACTACAGAAAGACAAGAAACTCAACAAAAAAGGAGAAAATAAAACTAGGAGGAGGAGGAAAAATGATGAAGGAAGGGAGGATTCTAAGACAGAAGATCAAGAAGAACAAGAAGGAGATTTTGACGACTTAGAAATTTTAATGCTGTATAAAAATGGACACAAAAATAATCTCCTGGAACTTGAGGGAACTTAATTCCCTAGCTAAATGAAAATAAATATTTCATTGGATTGAGAGACAAAATAGGACATAATCTGTTTACAGGAAACCCATATGAGAGAGACAGACCAGAAATAGTTTTTAAAAATATAAATTGGGACAACTATATTCATTGAATATCCAAATAAAAAGAGGCATAGCAATATATGTTTCAAAAAATTACTTCTAAAGAAATATTAAAAGTTTAAGAAGGGAGATATGTAGGAGTGGAGATTCAAATTTTATAGACAGTGGAAATAACAACTAGATATAGACAGGGAAAAATCAGTTAATATTAAGGTAGAAAACAGATAAACGATACAAAAAGGGGGTTAAATAGGTGAAATAATTGAAATAAGGAAAAATAAAGAAAAGGAGGGCATGAAGACAACATAGGGAGTAAAAAAAGAATGTATATATACATATATATATATATATGTATATATGTGTGTGTGTGTGTGTGCAAAGTCTAGGTTTCTAGTGTTTAACAGTTAAAATATGAGACGATATAAAGATGGTAAACAATGGAAAATAGATATAAGAGGTATTCTTGAAGGTGAAGGGAAATTATAGTACGGGAATTAATTAAAAGGAAAGGGGTGGTGGGAAGCATAGATTTTAGAAGTGTTAAATTTAAAAATATGTGGATTGTACAAAAACATTATGAAATGCCATGTTGGTACTTACCGTGAATGTGCATTCTGGGCTTGGTAGAGGAGGAATCCAAGAATCTTAACAGATGGGTTTTCTCTACCACCACCCAGAGAAGCAGCAGGAAGAAATTTTAAAGTAAGTCACGTGACGGCTGGGACTGTTACTCTTCCCTTCCTCCCAGCCCTCACATACTCAGTTCCCTGACTAACTAAGCCCAGACATGAACAGTGTACCCCTACGGGCAGTCATGTTGGTGGGGTGGATTCCTCCTCTCTACCAACCCAAGAATTCACATTCATAGTAATTACCAACGTGGCATTCTCTGGGTTGGTGAGAGGAGGCATCTGAGAATTGTAACAGATGGGACGTGCCCAAGGCTTCGAGTACAAGAGGGATGACTGCCCCGGAGGACTAGTCCTGAACCACCTCCTGCAGTACCCTGCAACTGAAGGTGGCTTCAGTGGCCTTGAATTTGTCTATCTTGTAATGGCAGATGAAGGTGGACGGCACAGACCAGGTAGCCACTCCGAAGACCTCCAAAATTGGAGCACTGGAGGTGAACACTGCTGAGGTGGCCGCTGATCTGGTTGAGTGCACCCAGATGTTAGCGGGTCGAGGCAGTTTGGCTGTATCGTATGCCATCAGGATGCATGCTCTGATCCAGCTGCTGATGATCTGTCTAGAAGCCTTCAGACCCATTGAGGCTGGATTGAAGGAGACAAAAAGGGAGTAACAGCGCCTGAAGGAGCTTGTTCTTTTGGTATAGATCTTCAGGGCTCTCCTCACATTGCGTTTATGCCACATCTTTTCCCTGGGTGGGAGGGGTTGGAACAGAAGGATGGCAGGACAAGGCCCTGAGCAACATGAAATGACGAGAGAACCTTGGGCAGGAATGATGGGTCTGTCCTGAGGACCACGTGGTCATCGTTGAAGGTACAGAGGTGCTCCCTTACTGAAAGGGCTGAAAGCCCAGAGACTCATTTTGCTGATGTGATTGCTACCAGGAAAGCTACTTTCAGAGTCAAAAACCGAAGGAAAACTTTCCCAAGGGGTGTGTAGGGTGCCTTTGTTAACTGTCTGAGGATTAGTGGGGGTTTCCCGGATGGGAATCGATGTTTGACTGGAGGAGCCAAATTGGACGTCTGCTGTCCTCTTCGATCAACACATGGAGATATGCTTCCGCCAGGTCCAGGGAGACCAGAAAATCTCCTTTTCTCAGTGTCTTCCGCATGGAAGACAGAGTTTCATTGCAAAATTGCTTGTATGTGAGGCAGTCGGTGTGCTTCAGGTCCAGAATCGACAGGTGTCACCCCACTTCTTTGGCACTGTAAAGACAGAGTAAATGCCCAAGAACTGTTATGAGGGAGGCACTGCCTCTATCACCCTGCTCTGAAGATGATCTATTGCAAATTGCTGGATCCTCCTCTTTGTCGGGTCCTTTGAGAAATCTGAAGGTATGAATCTGCCACTTGGAAGGTTGTCAAATTGTAGGCAGTAACCTCAAAAGATAGTGGACAGCACCCATTTGTCCAAGGTTGTTGACTCCCAAGCTTGCTGGAATAACTAGAGTTGACCGCCTATTCGGGCTGTCCCTGAGTCAGAACTGCTAATGGCCTCCTCCTCTCTGGTAGTGAGAGCCTCCTCTGAAGGGCGATTAGGACTGATTGAATCCAGATTGTTTTGTGGAGAAGGCCTGTCTAGGCCATGAAGACCGAAAGGGATGAAAATCCCTCTACCTGTTGAATCCTCTTGGGGATCTGTAAGAGGATCCTGACTGAAAAAGTCTTCTGGGGTTCTTGTCCGACTTCCTGGCCAAGCAAGGTTTAGCTTTCTTCTTGTCCTTGGTTTCAGGATGTCTTTTAAGGCTTCCTCTCCAAAAAGGTTTGAGCCATGAAAGGTAGTGGTGGAGAGGTTTGCCCTTGCATGGACGTTCACCTCCCAGTGGAGGAGCCAAGTGGATCGCCTGGCTGCTGTGGCCAAGGCCATAGTCCTGGAATTAAACGTTTCTGCATCCATTGTGACATCTGCTATGAATTGTAGGGCCACCTACATCCACGACGGATCTCTTTGCAGGGAGTGACGGTCCAAGGACCATTCCTTTAGTATGTCCTCAATCCATAATAAGGAGGCTCTTGCACAGAGAGAAGCGGCTGTCGAGGCCCTGAATGCGAGAGCTGAAGCCTCATGATTCTTCTTCAAGGAATTCTCTATTCTCTTCTCCTCTGAGTCCTTGAGGAATCCTTCGCTTTCTTTTGGCATTATAGATCCAAAAACTAGAGATGCTACCGGAGAATCAACCACTGGGACCTTTAACTTCTGTATGAATTGCTTTGAAGGCATGTAAAGTTTTTGGACCAATAAGGTGCCCTTTTTTCCTTGCATAAGTTTTTCCCTTTCAGCTTCCAGGATTTTCATAAAAATTGCAGGAAGGGGAATCTCTACCCTGCACCTTAGGAAGGTTCAGCACTGTGGCAGCCCTCTTGTTGAAGTCTGAATGGTCCTGGGTGTCTTGTCGTTGGTTCAGGGAAAGACCCATAATAGACAACACCCCTGCCAGTAAGGATGGAAGATCTTCCAAATGAAAGAGTCTTTCTGAACCTTCTGACTGGGGTGTGTCATCATCTGACGATTCACCCTTCTCCTGTCATCTAAGGGCCCCAGGGCCCCTTCTTCTGTGTCCTCAGCCTCGATCAAGGTAGAGTTGTCCGCTGACTCCCCTATGGACTCTGCTGAAGAGTGAAGAGAGGAGGGGGCCTTCCTCTTTGATTGTCTAGGCTTCTAGGTGCCACTGAACCCGGGCCTAGCTGGGACACATCGTGCCTCTGGTTCTTACTCCTTGTCTTGGAGGAGTCGGACGACCTGAGCCAGGAGCGCACTAACTGAGCCCTCTGATGTGGCCTCTGGAATATTGCCTGGCAAGATACGCGATTTGGCCTGATTTTTGTTGGAGGTCTCCCTGGGGAGGCGGCGGTGTCCATCTACAAGGGTAGAGGGCCTGACGGTTCTTCTCTAAAATGAACCATCTTAGGGTTCGTTCTAGCTCCCACTGAATCTCCCTCCCCACAGGGCTCCAGGGCTTGCGAGTAAGCTTCCATCGCCATGTGGAAGGCATGTTGGCTGGCAGCCCTCTGATCCTTTTCTGAGGGTACCCTCCCCTGCTCCACTGGGCAAACAGGTTCTTGGCACTGGCATCCGCCACTGTCTGCAAACGCATGGTCACACGGGTCAGATGGGAAAATGTCCCTGTCTCTGGCCCTGTCCGCAGTGAAATCTCAACCCAGGAAGGGGGCTGCTGATGAGGGGAGGGAAAAGATATTCGTATCGTGGTCCCAAGTCCCAGGAACACCACTCCTGATGATACCCCAGACCAATAAAAAGACACAGCTACTTCCCCACTCCAGCACAGAGCCCTCCCCATGTTGCTCTCTGCCAAGGGCAGGAAGACTCCATGGCTGTAATCTTTGGCCTGGGTTGCTCCACTCTTGCCTGCAGAGCTAAGCTCTGCAGTGGAGGAGCCACTTTGCCAGAGCGAAGTTTGACCTGCTCCTATTCCATTTGCTGGGCTATGCTCAGCGAGGGGGAAGCGCTAGAAAACTCGACCACCTCCAGTGCCTGCGGGACTGAATCTGGAGGTGGGGGGCGGCTTGTCGTCACAGGCCTGCTTTCCCTTCTTTGCTTCTGTAGGAGCCATCCCATGGAGTGGAGTGCCCATGGGGGAAAGGAGAAGGACAGAAGAAGCGGGAAGGGAAAAACTGACAGTTTTGTTCCCCTAAGAATAGTGAGTTGGGGAAAGAGAAAGACAAGGTAAAGGAAGGAAGAATTTGTCTAAAATAGGTGAGGAATAAGGAATGAGGCAAAAGTGGGAGAAAGACAAAGAGCACTCCTCTCTGGGTCAGGCAGGAAGAAGAATTAAGTATATGAGGGCTGGGAGGAAGGGAGGAGCAATGGTCCCGGCCATCACGTGACTTACTTTTAAATTTCTTCCTGCCTCTTCTCTGGGTGGTAGGGGAGATAACCCATCTGTTACGATTCTGAGATTCCTCCTCTCTCCAACCCAGAGAATGATAACATTTTGGAAACATCTATGTCATAAATATAATGAATGAAATTTTTGCAATAAAATTATAAAAAAAACATATTTTAGCAACCTTTTTATTCAAAACCAACAAAACGCTCCTATGAAATGAAAGAGGACAGTCATGAGAAGCCTTGTAGAGGTAAACAAAATCATTCTAAACTTTCTACAGACCACTTTAAGGCTTCTTCCAAAAAAGTCACGTAAGGTGACTTTTTCTTTCATCAGCCTTACGATTTCCTTTTTGGTACCAAGACTTACAGATCTCTGCATTTTGTTAAATATGCAAGGGGAGCTGGTGAGGCTAGTATATCAACTCTTCCCTTTCTCTCTGTTTTTCTGGTCACACATGCTCACTAAGGCAATCTGGTGGTAGCCACTGCCGCTGTTTAGCTTGCCTGTTGTAGGCTGGCACACACCACTACAATAGGACAGGCAAGAACAGAATTCTACTCCTCCCCCCATCAAGCTTTATTGCATGGTTTTCTGCAGACATGCTACTATAACCAGATAATGAAAGTCTGTGGTTCTTCCATCCTCCTTCACTATCCTCCCAAATGCTGCTAGAAAAAAATCCAGCTGCACAGAAAATGAGGGGCAAAAGGACGGCTAGATAAGCATAGAAAGTAATTGTAAAAAGAAGCTTCATTGTCAGAGACTTTATTTACCGAGGTATGCTTGCAATTTCAAAGTGCTAATTAGGCTATATGAAAATGGTTAAAATGCCCCAATCCATATAGCCAGTTATTTCATGCTTGAGAGGACAGAGTCAAGAAGAAAACAACCATCTCAGCCCTTACTCATTGAGGAGGACTTTCCTTCTTTGTCCTTCATGATCCACTTGGGATGCTCCCTTTCACAGGATTCAGAAAGACGTTTCTCCATCTCAGCCACCTCTTCCACAAAGAATTCCTGCAGCAGAAACAGAAACAAGGGAAGGAGAGAGGAACTGGGAAAAGAAAGAGGATGAGGCCTTGGTGCATCATTCCTACTTTACATGATTTCCAAAAAGAAGTTGGGAATTGGTGGCTAGATTTACATTTACATCATCATCATCATCATTCACTTGTATAACATTTTTTTTTCTGGGACTGGGACTTGTAGTTTACAGGAATTAGAAAAAACACAAAGATAAATGCAAAGATAAATACATGTACAGATAATAGTTAAAAACCAAGACATCCACAGAATTGAAACCACTTAAAGACTGTTTATGAAAAGAATAAAATAACAGAAAAACACATTACTCAAAGTGCTTTCAGTTAGTTTTCTGAAGGCTGTTTTCATCTGCAACAGAAGGACGGGAAGGAGGGAGTAAGTCCAACCTCCCTCCGGAAGGGAGGTCCAGAACCTGTGGGCAGCCACTGGGAAGGCTCTATCCTACATTCCCACAAGATGTGCCCATGAGGGGTGTGGCACCTCAGGGTTGAGTATACACTCATGTGGGAGAAGGCACTCCTTCAAAACACTGGGACCCAATCCCTATGGAGGGGGATTGTCTTACAAGATAAGACAAGAATTTTCAAAATACTTGCAGCAAATAATTACTGATGGCCCCTTGAAACGACCAGGCTGAAATGACCTCACCTGCTCCTCTTCCTGCTTCTCCTCTGCCTGACTCATGAGGAAACCCTCTGCCAAGGCCACTGCTTGGGAGGTTGTCTCTGCTCCACACTCTCGGACCCAGCTCTCCATCTCTGGGAGAAGGACAGTCAGCAACTGCTCCAGGATCACCAGGTCCAGGATCTGAGCTTTGGTGTGTCTCTCTGGCTTCAGCCACTGACAACAGAGACTGTGGAGTTGGCTGCAAACCTCTCAGGGGCCCAAAGCCTCCTGGCAGCCCAATTGTCTGAAGTGCTGGGCCACAGAACTGAGCATCTTTTCTCACAAGATCTTCTCCATTATGGCTCTGCCCAAGAACTCTCTTCTGTACTTAGCCTAACCAGCATGAAATCCTTCTCTTAACGTCTAGTAGACTGAGTCTTGGTTTCTTTTCTCTGCAGTTTCCAACATGCAGTTTCCAACAACCTCTTTTACCAGGTTCTGTGTCACGTAAATTGACTGGGGACACCAAGGCCTACAAAGAAAACAAGAGACCCTGTGAATGAGTTATTCTGAAGTCTCTCTTGAAATAAGGAGATGGTTTACCACCCAATCCGAACTGGACAGTGGCCCTTGTTCCTGCAGAGAAAATTACCTTCACCTCAAAAAGAAATTGGGGACAGGGAGGGGGTTTATGTTTGGAGAGAGGGGGAGTCCTTTCCTTCTTAGCCAGAAACCAACAGCATCATGCAACTGTTCAAGGCAGCCTCCTTCCATTTGCTCTGTCCCTAAGAATTCCAGGCAGGCCTGCTCTTTTCACCTTTCTTTTTTTTCTTTTCTTCCTTTTAAACCACCTCTGTAGGCAGAAATGGTGTTGCTTTTTATTCTTCCTACAGTGCCTATAAGCTATTTTGTTGCCTGAAACAATGGACAAGGTGACACCCCTCATGCCTTGGATAAAGTGTAGTTTACACAGTTACATCCAAGAAAAGGAAAAGCAGAGAAGCTGCCCCTGCTGTCTGCCAGCCTCTGGTGCTTGAGGCAGGTGCTTCATTCGACCTAAGGGTTGGGGGGGACTTTCCTACCTGGGTTGAAAACTCCTCCTCCTTTGCTCCACCCCTCAGCCTGCAACGGATTCAGCCAAGGGGAAAGAGGGTGTAGCAGTCAGAGCACCGGCCTGGAGGGATCCACCTGCAAATCCCCACCCAGGAAACACCCGCAGGGCGCCATCTTCCACCCTGGCCTCCCTCGCAGGGTTGTTGTGAGGAGACTTCACCAGACAGACCCCCTTTAGACAGGCATCCCCGTTTCTAGTACTAGCACATAAAATGTTAGACTGATTATCTCAGATCAGCTGTAATTTAAAGAAATATGTAAATGAGCATTTGGCCTAAAGGAAGAAGGGGGTGCCATAAGTCAAGAGACAACCTGGAAGGCAATATTCACACTTAAAATGTTAGGTTCTCTCAGATCAGGTGTAATCATTACAAAAATAAAAATAAATGAGCATTTTGGCCTGAAGGGAAGGGGCTTTCCTTCCTCGCTCTCCCGGTCCCACCCAGGGCTTTGGCCGCCTTCCCCCCCACAAACACAAAAAACCTTGCTCCTGGGGGGGGGGCTTCCCCACCACCAGCCCCACTCTTATTTAAAATACCATAGAGTTGCGTTGGAGGACCTAGAAAATGGCTAGGGAGGACACATTTCTAGGAAGACTCTATGGTAGGTGTGTTGTAGATACTGTATGGTAGGTATCCAGATTCCCTCAGTGCAATGATCACTCCAGGATGCTGGGATCCAGCCCATCTTGAAGGTACCGGATCTTGGCAGTCACACACCTCTTCAGTCATGCCTCCACATTCATGGAGGTTGGAGCGCAAGACCTGCACAAATGTGAAAAAACATGAATAAAAATTCACCTCCCCACAGCCCATCCGCAACCCCCTCCGGCCTTCTAAAATGGAGACAGGGCTTTTGCGGTCTTGTAGCCGCCTCTCAGCCACCCCCACCCCCTGCCCTCCCAAAGCTGTGACGGTGCTCAAGAAGGCCCATCGCTGCTTTGGGAAGGGTGGGGGGAGTTGTGTGGGCGATGGGGAGGCTTTTCAGCTGTGCCCCCTCCCTTGCAAAGCAGCGACTGGGCTTGGAAAGCCCCATCTCTCCTTCAGGAAAGGTGGGGTTGGGTGGGCAGGTGGTGGGAAGGCTTTTCACATTCCCCCGCCCTCCCAAAGCAGCAGCGGGGCTCGAGAAGCATGCGGTTTTCTTGGGGAGCACTCCATTTAAATCAGCTCCCCTCCCTTGTGTGCAAGAGAGAGAAGCTGATTTAAACAGCGCGCTTGCTGAGCAAACCACAAATAGGTGGAACCACAAAAGTGAAAACCGCAAATGTGGAGGGGCAACTATACTAGGACCAGACATCTCTCTCTCTCTCTCTCTGTATATGTGTGTGTGTATGTATATATATATATATATATATATATATATATGTATATAGAGTTCTCCTGGGTATGTTGCTGTTCCAAGTGCGTTGATTGGCTGCTTAGGCAGCTTCCCAAGTTTTCATACCCCTTTAGTCTAATGTGGGTAAGGAATCAGGAGGAGGACATGACATAGGATGGCCCTATGGATCCTGGCACAAGTTTATCTACACTTGTGCCAGTGGGGAACTCTACCAACCTTCAGTCCTAAGTGAGGAAGAGCCTAATCCTAATGGATTGGCTCCAGTCCCAGCTGTGAGCCCTGCCAACTCACATACGGAGGAAGAGGAAAGGGACTTATCCATACTATCCTTCAGCCAGCAGAGATCCCCAAATGAAGCCCAGAGAAAATTGATATTTTATCTGAAACACCGGATAATCAAGGAGCACCTGAGACAGCCCTGATTACTATATATACACTTTGGGAACACTATGGAACCTTTGCCAGAGATTAACTGATTACCCTGGGGAAATTTGTGGCTGTTATCTGTGACTCATCTTCCTTGCCTTGAATCCTCCGTGACCTCAGACCTCCTTGTGACTATGCTGACTGTTAATCTACTTGGAAGACTTTACAAAAGAATCTGCAGTAACAAACACCTGAGAAGTGCAAAAGTAAGTGTGTATAGAGCCATTGTACTGGCTATCCTCCTTTATGGATCTGAAACATGGGTCACCTATCGCCAACGCTTATGACTCCTCGAACGTTTTCATCAGCGCTGTGTACGCACAATCCTAAATATACACTGGACTATGTGACGAATGTTGCTGTCCTTGAGCAAGCAGGGATCACCAGCACTGAGGCCGTGATATTGAGAACACAGCTGCACTGGGCAGGGCACGTTTCTAGGATGGAGGACCATTGCTTCCCAAAAATACTACTCTACGGTGAACTCACCACGGGTCAGCGTAAGAGGGGCGCTCTAAAAAAGTGAAACAAGGACTCCCTGAAACAACATCTCAGACTTGGCCAAATTGATCACCAACAATGGTCTGCCCTGGCCTCACATTGGGAGGCATGGAGACACACTATCCACAATGCTGCAGCCTAATTTGAGAACTCACGCCGAACAAGTCTTGAGGAGAAACGACAACGCAGAAAGAAGCACAACCTGGAAACATCACCCAAGGAGACCTTCTGCTGTGCTTTCTGCAACTGGACTTGTTTATCTCAGATTGGCCTTTTTAGTCATCAGCGCGCTTGCAGAAAGTGTGGGATGAGTCCTTCCTGAATCTTCATTTGCAAAGAAAAGCCAGAGAGAGAATCCTGTTGAACTAGACTTGCTTCTTGACTATACTGCCTTTTGTAAGCCTTGACTCTTGGACTGTATTCTGGACAATTCTCTGTGTGTCTTCCTACTTGTGTTGCTGCTTCTCAAGAAACTGAACCTTATCTGGCTCCACTTAATTTAACTTGTTATCATTAAGAGTTGGCCACCTTCCCAGACCTTGCTGTTTGTTTATACTTGCCGGCATCCGGTTGCTTTCCCAGACACAATCAACGATGCTCTCTATTGGCCAGCCAATCAGCACACTAGGGATGGAAACGGAGAAAGCTTCAAGTCCTTTTTAAACATGGTGCCAAAAGAGGGGTCCTTGTGTTGTGGTGTGCATGGAGTATGTGTGTAGGGTGGTATATCTTAGCGTGGTGTATATATGTATTTGTAGTTGCATAGTGGTGGCAGAGGGGCTCTCACATCCTGATGTGTGTAGCGTGCTGTATGTGTAGCCTATGTATGTGCATATAAAGTCGCATGGTGGTGGGGCTTTCGAGTTGTGGTGTGAATGCATGGTTGTGTGGTGGTGGAAGCGGGGCTCTTGTGTCCTGCCACACATGGTGTATGGGTGTAGCATTCTCTCTCTCTCTGTGTGTGTGTGTATATATATAAGATGGTGGCATGGCGATGGTGGGGCTCTCGATATGAAACTAGCTGTATCCGACGTAACATATGCCATTCTAGTTGATTTCATAGAATCATAGAATCATAGAATTGCAGAGTTGGAAGAGACCACGAGGGCCATCCAGTCCAACCCCCCTGCCACGCAGGAAATCTTGATCAAAGCATCCCCGACAGATGGCCATCCAGCCTCTGTTTAAAGACCTCCAAGGAAGGAGACCCTACCACGCTCCGAGGGAGTGTGTTCCACTGCCGAACAGCTCTTACTGTCAAAAAGTTCCTCCTCATGTTGAGGTGGAATCTCTGTTCCTGGAGCTTGCACCCATTGCTCCGTGTTCCAGTCTCTGGAGCAGCAGAAAACAAGCCTGCTCCATCCTCAGCGTGACATCCCTTCAAATACTTAAACAGGGCTATCATATCGCCTCTTAACCATCTTTTTTCCAGGCTAAACATACCCAGCTCCCTAAGTCTCTCCTCATAAGGCATCGTTTCCAGTCCTTTCACCATTTTAGTTGCCCTTCTCTGGACACGCTCCAATTTGTCAATATCCTTTCTGAATTGTGGTGCCCAGAACTGGACACAGTATTCTAAGTGAGGTCTGACCAAGGCAGAATAGAGTGGCACTATTACTTCCCTTGATCTAGACACTATACTTCTATTGATACAGCCCAAAATCGCATTGGCCTTTTTAGCTGCCGCATCACACTGTTGGCTCATGTTCAACTTGTGGTCTACTAGGACTCCTAGATCCCTTTCGCACGTAGTCTCATTCAGCCAGGTCTCTCCCATCCTATATTTATGCATTTCATTTTTCCGCCCTAAATGCAGTACTTTACATTTCTCCGTATTGAATTTCATTTTGTTAGCTTTGGCCCAGCTCTCCAGTCTATCCAGGTCATTCTGAATTTTGATCCTGTCCTCTAGGGTATTAGCTACTCCTCCCAATTTGGTGTCATCTGCAAATTTGATAAGTATGCCCCTAATTCCCTCATCTAAGTCATTGATAAAGATGTTGAATAGCACTGGGCCCAGGACAGAACCCTGTGGCACCCCACTGGTCACATCTTTCCAAGACGAAGAGGAGCCACTGCTGAGCACCCTTTGGGTTCAGCCGGTCAACCAATTACAAATCCATTGAACAGTTAACTTGTCTAGCCCACATTCTACAAGCTTGTTTGCAAGAATGTCATGGGGAACCTTGTCAAAGGCCTTACTGAAATCAAGGTATGCAATGTCCACAGCATTCCCTTCATCTACCAAGCTGGTAACTTTATCAAAAAAAGAGATCAGATTAGTCTGGCATGACTTGTTTCTCTGAAACCCATGTTGACTTTTTGTGATTATGGCATTGCCTTCTAAATGTTCACAGACTCTCTGTTTAATGATCTGTTCTAGAATCTTCCCTGGTATTGATGTCAGACTAACTGGACAATAATTGTTGGGATCCTCTTTTTTCCCCTTTTTGAAGATGGGAACGTTTGCCCTCCTCCAGTCTGCTGGGACTTCTCCTGTTCTCCAGTTCTCAAATATTATTGCCAATGGCTCTGAGATTATATTTGCCAGCTCTTTTAATACTCTTGGATGTAGTTCATCTGGTCCTGGAGATTTAAATTCATTTAGATTAAGAAGGTATTCCTGTACTACCTCTTTACTTATTTTGAGCTGGATTTCCCCTATTGTGTCCTCTGTTCCATTCTCCTCAGGTTGGTCCTCCTTTTCCTTTTCTGAAAACACTGAGGCAAAGGTGTTGAGTAATTCTGCCTTTTCTCTGTCCCCTGTTAGCATTTTGCCATCTTCTCCACGTAGCGGCCCTATCATTTCCTTCTTCCTCCTTTTGCTGCGGACATACCCAAAAAAACCCTTTTTATTGTTTTTAACCTCCCTAGCAAGCCTGAGCTCATTCTGCGCTTTAGCTTTTCTGACTTTACTCCTACACGTGTTCGCTATCTGTTTGAATTCTTCTTTGGTGATTTCCCCCCTTTTCCATTTCCTATACATGTTCCGTTTAAAACTTAGCTCCATTGAAAGTTCTTTAGTCATCCATCCTGGTTTCTTGAGACACCTCCCATTTTTCTTCCTCAATGGTACTGTTTGAAATTGTGCCTTCAGTATCTCCGTTTTGAGAAAGTCCCATCCGTCTTGAGGTCCCTTCTCTTTTAGTATTCTTGACCATGGGATCATCCCCAGTATTTCCCTGAGTTTATTGAAATCAGCTCTCCTAAAGTCAAGAATGCGTGTCTGACTATGCCTGGCTTCTCCTTTCCATTGTATAACAAACTCCAGGAGAACATGATCACTCTCACCTAAGGATCCCACCACTTGCACCCCATTAACCAGGTCGTCTCTGTTGGTTAGGATCAGATCTAAAATAGCTGACCCCCTTGTTGCCTCTTCCACCTTTTGGACCATGAAATTGTCCTCCAGGCATGTAAGGAATTTGCTAGACCTTGTAGTTTTGGCTGAGTTAGATTGCCAGCAAATATCAGGATAGTTGAAGTCACCCATCACTACTACATCTCTCCTTTCTGCATGTATGTTCATCTGTTCTAGAAAGGCAACATCCAATTCCTCCGTCTGATTTGGGGGTCTATAGTAGAGTCCCACAATAACATCCCTGTTGTTTCCCTCCCCTTTAATTTTTATCCAGACGCTCTCCACCTGGCTTCCAGTATTGATGTCATGGATCACTTCACTGGTGTAAATATCCCTGACATATAATGCTATTCCTCCTCCTTTCCTGTTTGGCCTGTTTCTCCTATAAAGGTTATACCCCTCTATTCCTACATTCCAATCATGAGACTCGTCCCACCAGGTTTCAGTAATGCTTATTATATCATATTTGTTTTGTAGTGCAAGTAGTTCAAGTTCATCTTGCTTATTTCCCATGCTCTGTGCATTAGTGTAGAGACATCTAAGACCATGTGTTCCCTTTACTTGCTCCCTGTGCAAGTTTTTTTGCCTCCCACTGTTGGGTCCTTGCGCTGTTTGCCTTGTTCCCTCTATGCCAGTTTGACTATTTTCTCCAGCCCTTTTGCCTTCCAGAATACTGTCTCCCTCCCCCATTTGACTCAGTTTAAAGCCCTCCTGATCAAATTCTTGAGACTGTTGGCAAAAATGTTTCTTCCAACTGTTGTAAGATGCACCCCATCTCTTGCCAGAAGTCCCCCCGCATTTGAAAGGTTATGTATTAATGCGTCAAATGATCGTACTCTTGACACGTTTCCTAAGTGGCCAATCAGAAGGGTGGGAACGGAAACATACCAAAGTGTTTTTTATATATAGATAACGGCATATGTTACACCGGGTATAGCTTGTAGAATTCTATTCTTTCTCAGCTGAAGCTTTATTGAGAATTTGCTACTCCTGTCAAACTGCTGTAACCACTCAGATGTCTGTATTTCCCTAATCCTCTTCACTGACCTCCCAATGGTGATGCTGCTAAACAGCATCTTTGGCTAGAAAGAGAATGGGGAGGGAAAAGGATGCCAAACAAGTCTAAAAAGACTATGTAAAAATGGAGCTTTTTAGTCAGAGGCTTTGTTAACTTTGTTAACATTTTAAAAAATATTTTTATTAATGCTACACAAAACAAGAAAACACATAATGCAGCAAATCACATTAAAATATCACACCATGACATTTTCTGAATCTAAAAACTACATGTAACAACTACATATAACCTCTCAGCTGTTCATTCAACTTGTTAAGCTAACTTTCTTTTTCAGGCAAGCATCTTTGTTATTCCACTGTAATGATATCTTCCTAGTTTTCAAAACCTATTCTCACTAAATTTCCCCATTTATGTTATCATATAATTTTTAACAATACTCCATTCCTTCTTGAAGTGTAGTATTTTTATTTTCTATGTGAAAACATCTGGTGGCTTTTCCACTATGTGATTTCTTTCTCTCTGTCTACATCTTTTAGTGTCACCTAGGGACTCACCTGTATCTAAAGCTCATTTCTTTTTAGAAGCAATCATGTTCTCCTCCCTGTCTCAATTCTTTAATATCATATTTCCTATTACATGCATTCCCGCTCTGTGTTTCCTTTTAATAGTGTCCTTCCCATGTGCTTTTCTTGGTATTTCCTATTGAACACTATCTGTGAGTGTCATAAGGTGAGAAGAAGTGAAACACATTTCACTTGCTAAGTATATAAATGGCTTATCTTGGATATCATTTTTTTCATGTAATGTATGATCTTCAATCTGAATCAAAGTTTTCAACATTCAAATACCTCTGGCTACTTCTGTCCTGCATGAGTTGCTTGATGATGACCAAGACATGCCTTCTCAATGAAACCTTTCCCTCACTCTAGGCAATTAAATCGTTTCACCCCTGTGTGAGTTGCTTGATGACAGCTGAGCTTTGCCTTCTGAGAGAAATTTTTTCCACACTCTAGGCATTTAAATGGTTTCTCCCCTGTGTGAGTTGCTTGATGAAAGATGAGATGAGGTTTCTGACTGAAACTTTTTCCACACTCTAAACATTTAAATGGTTTATCCCGTGTGAGTTCTCTGATGACGAGTGAGGGCTCTTTTATTAATGAAACCTTTTCCACACCCCAGGCATTTAAATGGTTTATCGCCTGTGTGAGTTGCTTGATGATAGATGAGGCTGCTCTTCTGACTGAAACCTTTTCCACACTCCAGGCATTTAAATGGTTTCTCCCCTGTGTGAGCTGCTTGATGAAAGATGAGGTGACGTTTCTGACTGAAACTTTTTCCACACTCTAAACATTTAAATGGTTTCTCCCCTGTGTGAGTTCTCTGATGATGAGTGAGGGCTGTTT
Source organism: Gambelia wislizenii (assembly GCA_030847615.1). NCBI lineage: Eukaryota > Metazoa > Chordata > Lepidosauria > Squamata > Crotaphytidae > Gambelia > Gambelia wislizenii. The sequence continues at coordinate 28,348,451 of JAUMIR010000002.1, forward strand.
TATTAATGAAACCTTTTCCACACCCCAGGCATTTAAATGGTTTATCGCCTGTGTGAGTTGCTTGATGATAGGTGAGGCTGCTCTTCTGATTGAAACCTTTTCCACACTCCAGGCATTTAAATGGTTTCTCCCCTGTGTGAGCTGCTTGATGATAGGTGAGCTTTGCATTCTGATAGAAACTTTTCCCACATTCTAGGCATTTAAATGGTTTCTCCCCTGTGTGAGTTGCTTGATGAAGGATGAGATGAGGTTTCTGACTGAAACTTTTTCCACACTCTAAACATTTAAATGGTTTCTCCCCTGTGTGAGTTATCTGATGACGAGTGAGGGCTCTTTTATTAATGAAACCTTTCCCACACCCCAGGCATTTAAATGGTTTATCGCCTGTGTGAATTGCTTGATGATAGGTGAGGCTGCTCTTCCGACTGAAACCTTTTCCACACTCCAGGCATTTAAATGGTTTCTCCCCTGTGTGAGCTGCTTGATGATAGGTGAGGTTTACCTTCTGATAGAAACTTTTTCCACATTCTAGGCATTTAAATGGTTTCTCCCCTGTGTGAGCTGCTTGATGATAGGAGAGGTCTGTCTTCCGAGTGAAACTTTTTCCACACTCCAGGCATTTAAATGGTTTCTCTCCTGTGTGAGTTGCTTGATGACGAGTGAAGTGTACACTCTGAAGGAAGCTTTTCCCACACTCCAGACATTTAAATCGTTTCTGCCCTGTATGAGTTGCTTGATGAATGGTGACGTATATCTTCCGTGTGAACCTTTTTCCACAGTCAAGACACTTAAATGGTTTCTCCCCTGTGTGAGTTGTTTGATGAGAGGTGAGGTTTCTCTTCTGAGTGAAACTCTTACCACACTCCAGGCATTTAAATGGTTTCTGCCCTGTGTGAGTTGCTTGATGATAAGTGAGGCTTACTTTCCAAATGAATCTTTTTCCACACTTGAGGCATTCAAATGGTTTCTCCCCTGTGTGACTTCTTTGATGAGAGGTGAGGTTTCCTTTCTGACTGAAACCTTTCCCACACTCCAGGCATTTAAATGGTTTCTCCCCTGTGTGAGTTGCCTGATGATAGGTGAGGTTTCTCTTCTGACGGAAACATTTCCCACACTCCAGGCATTTAAATGGTTTCTCCCCTGTGTGACTTCTTTGATGATAGGTGAGGTTCCCTTTCTGAGTGAAACTTTTCCCACACTCCAGGCATTTAAATGGTTTCTCCCCTGTGTGAGCTGCTTGATGAGAGGTGAGGTGTGCCTTCCACAAAAATTGCATTCCACACTCCAGGCATTTAAATGGTTTCCTCCGTGTGTGAGTTCCTTGGTGATAGGTTAGTGCTGTCTTCTGAGTGAAACTTTTTCCACACTCTAGGCATTTAAATGGTTTCTCCCCTGTGTGAGTTGCTTGATGATAAGTAAGGCCTATTTTCTGAATGTAACTTTTTCCACACTCGAGGCATTTAAATGGTTTCTCCCCTGTGTGAGTTGCTTGATGATAAGTGAGGCTTATTTTCCGAATGAAACTTTTTCCACACTCCAGACATTTAAATGGTTTCTCTCCTGTGTGAGTTGCTTGATGATAAGTGAGGCTTATTTTCTGAAAGTAACTTTTCCCACACTCTAGACATTTAAATGGTTTCTCCCCTGTGTGAGTTGCTTGATGACAGGTGAGATTTGCCTTCTGAGAGAAACTTTTTCCACACTCTAGGCATTTAAATGGTTTCTCCCCTGTGTGAGTTGCTTGATGATATGTAAGGTCTATTTTCCAAATGAAACTTTTCCCACACTCCAGACATTTAAATGGTTTCTCTCCTGTGTGAGTTGCTTGATGATAGGTGAGGTATGTCTTCCGAGTGAAACTTTTTCCACACTCCAGACATTTAAATGGTTTCTCCCCTGTGTGAGTTGCCTGATGATAGGTGAGGTTTCTCTTCTCAGTGAAACTCTTTCCACACTCCAGGCATTTAAATGGTTTCTTCCCTGTGTGAGTTGCTTGATGAGAAGTGAGGTATGTCTTCAGAGTGAAACTTTTTCCACACTCCAAACAATTATATGGTTTCTCCCCTGTGTGAGTTGCTTGATGATAGGTGAGGTATCTCTTCTGAGTGAAACTTTTTCCACACTCCAGACATTTATATGGTTTCTCCCCTGTGTGAGATTGTGCTTGGTGAAAGGTGAGATTTGCCTTCTGATTGAAACTTTTTCCACATTTTTTCCACAGACTGAAGCTGTTTCCACACTCGCCACCTTGGAAAGAGTTCTTCTTTGTCTGAGTCCTCCTGTGAAGATTAAGGCTTGCTTTAGACCTGAAGCTTCTCCCACATACAAGACAAAGATATTTCCTTCTTTCCTTTCCTTTTTGTGGTATTCCTTCGACTGAGGTTACATAAGCATCAGCTTTTTGAGAAGGGTGTGTGGTCCTCCTCTTCTCTTCAGGGTCAGTTTTTATTTCCTCCTCTTGTTCATGTTTACACTGGTCTCTCTGCAGCAGTGCTCGGCATGATTCCTCTTTATACTCAGTCAGTTGCTCATCATTGCCTGGAAGGGAGAGAAAGAACTGATCAATACTCAAGAAAGAAAAACTTCTATTAACTTTAGAAGGCTTCAGAGAGGGAGATGGTACTCCAGAGCCTCTCCATTGGTTCCCCTGAGAGTTGAGCTCCACTGATCCCTTCCTTCATCTTTCCTTGAAAGCAATCAGCTCTAGGGATTTGGGTATGATATGGATTGGCAATCTCATTTTCTTCTCCCTGCCTGTCCCCTTAAACAAGATTATCTTGGTTTTGCTGTACTCATGCCCTTTCTTAGCATAAGGGTCTGGGCAGACAATGTCTGGATTGCTCCTGATCTTGAGTAAGATGTTCCAGCAGATGAGGAGACTTCCTCAGAGAAGCAACAGATTCTGCTGGATAGCATTAATACAGAATCAGTAGGATTGTGCAGGAAGCAGCTGAGCATGGGGGTGTAGTCTGGGGAATGTAGGCTGGGGTGTATGTGTGTAGCATGAGGTGTGTAGTATGTGTGTAGTGTTGTGTGGGGGTGTAGTATGTGTGTAGCATGGGGGTGTTGTGTGGGGTTTGTGTAATTGCATTATGGTGGCAGAGGGCCTCTCATGTCCTGGCACAAGTGGAGTATAGGGTGGTGTGTGTGTGTGTGTGTAGTATGGGGTGCATGCGTGTGCAGCATGGGTGTGATGGGGTGTAGTGTGGGGTGTATCTGTGTGTGTACCATTGTGTGTTCATGTGTGTATACACAGTTGCATAGTGGCAGTGGAGCGGCTCTCATGTCCTGTTGGTGTGTGTGTGTAGCGTGCTCTGTGTGTGTGTAGCGTGGTGTGTGTACGCGCAGTTACCTGGCGGTGGCAGAGGTGCTCTAACGCCTGACACGCATGGTGTGCATGTGTGTGTATGCACGGTTCCATGGTGGCGGAGGGGCTCTTGCATCCTGCCACGTGTGCTGTGTGTGTGTAGTGTGGGATGTGCGTGTATATCGTGGTGTCTGTGTGTATATTCGCGCAGTTCCATAATGCTGGAGGGGAACTCATGTCCTGGCGGATGTGACGTGTGTGTCTGTTGAGTGTTATGTGTGTGTGTGTTTGCATGGTGGCGGCAGATGGGCTCTCGGTATGAAGCTAGCTGTACCCGGCGTAACATATGCCATTATAGTTCATTTGAAAGGTTATATATTATTGCGTCAAATGATCGTACTCTTGACATTTTTCCTAAGCGCCTAATCAGCAGAGTGGGAACGGAAACATACTAAAGCATTTTATACATGTAGATAACAGTGTGTTACACCAGGTATAGCTAGTAGTATAACATCTCCTCAGTGCAAAACGCCCACAAAAAACGTTCTTCACCAGAGCATGACAAAATGTCTTTCTGCCTAACAGGGCCAACGGAGAACCAGCATGATGTAGCAGTTTGAGTGTTGGATGAGGATTCCAGGAGGCCAGGGCTCAAATTCACTGGGTGGCCTTGGGGAACTCTCACTCTCTCCGCTTCAGAGGAAGGCAATGATAAACCGCCTTTGAACAAACCTTGCTAAGAAAACCCAATGACAGGTTCACCTTTAGGTCACCTTAAGTTGGAAATTACTTCAAGCACACAACAACAGTGGTGCCAGGAAAAACACTTTTTTAGATGAGCTTGGTTTTATATCCATTTGTTTTAATTCTATGCATTTTAACCTATCTTTTTAAATGATTTTATGTTTTAATTACATATTGTATTTTAATTCATGTTGTACCCCACCTCGCGCCTTGGGGTGAGGCGGGTAGAAATAAAATTGGTGTTGTTGTTGTTATCTCTACACTCAGTACAGGATGTGAGGCAAAGCTGGTCCTCCATTCATGCCAAACCAGGTCCTGCCTCCACACCCAGCCTCTGCTTTATCCTTCTCTTTGCAGAAAGGCCTAGGCAAGTGATGGCAGCCGCTCCCTCCAAGTCCTTCCCTCCCTTCACTGGAACACTCTGCCTCTCTCTGCATCCTCGGAAGAGTCAGTGGGAGAAATGGGAACTTAGCTACCGGGTGGGAGGAAGGAAGCAAAATTAGCTAACACATATTGGAAACTGCTTCTTGCAGTGTAGATGTGTAAATTGCTATTGCTTAAAACAATGTGTAAGCCATTCTGATAGCCTTGTGGCTGAAGAGCGGGGTATAAATAACTAAATTAAAAAATGTGGCTTTTTTTACCATCTGCCTTCTCACTTTCTTATAAACAACTCAAACTTTTATTGTTAATAGAGGCAAGATGGGCCCACAGTGACAGCTGAAGGAGGCAAAGTAGGGCCTTTTCGGGGGATACTTTTAGTGGGGCCCCCAACACTCCACCCAGTGGTCCATGCTTAGGAATCCATCTGCACCTCCCATCATCCACTGTGACCATGACCAAAATCTGCCAGTGAAGGGCATCCTGAGAAAAGAGGCCAGAGGTCTGCAGAGCTGGAAGAAAATACTCTAATGACTACAGTTGTCTCTCTGTATCTAGGGATTTGGTATCCATGGATTTAAGTATACACAGCTTCAAAATATTCTTAAGAGTGAAGAAGAACTCTGATCTTATTTTTCAGCACTGAGTTGATAGATCACAAGAAAGAGGGAGCCTTACCCAGAGAGGAGAGGATCCCCAAATTCTCCTCCATCACTTTCTGATGAAGGGCCCTTTGGCCTGGGTCCAGCAAGACCCACTCCTCTTCCGAGAAATACACAGCCACCTCCTCGAAGGTCACCTGAAGAAAGAGAACAATAGTGTTTCACATTCCTAAAAAATGTATTAAAACCTTTACATGATATCATCCACAAGCTGCTTATCGTAGCAACTTAGATGGAAGGAAAGGAAAAGAACAAGGTTCTGTGGGACCAAGGAGCGGTCAACGGGACATGGGCACCCATCATTTGAGATTCTGTCTCCTACCTGACAGAGTCTTGCAGATGCTGTTCTGCGTCCATCCTGATGAAGAGATGTTCTTGTACATGTAGGCCCTGTCCTTATTCCATCGCCTGTGAGGAAGAGAAAGGAAAGAGAAGGTTAACACTTCTCTTTTCTGCCTTCCTCAAGTCCCTCCTACTCATGCAAATACAGCAAACACCATTGTGTACATAGAAAAAGAACTGGGAAGTCACAGCAGAATCAATGTAACCTTGAAATTGTCAGGTATACAAGAAACCACCTTAATACAAGTATGCTAAGCAACCAACCATCCCACAGAGAATTAATTAGCCACAAAAATGTTAACTAATTTGAAGAAAAAAGCACAAAAACAGGGTTGAGAAGTTAATAGACTGCCAAGAAGTCCAGATTGCTGATTCTTTCCTGCACAGGGAGGGGACAGGACCTGAAGGTGGGCTCTGCATACCAGCCAACTAAAGCAGCCATCTTTGCTCCCTTAAAGACCTGCACAGGTATCCCTCAGTTAACCAAGCAAATGTGCTTCTGGGCATTATTTCTTTAACAGAAATCTTGGTTCCAGAGGGAGAAGTAACAGGGAAAGAATAGGGATGTGTTACAGAACCACAAAAAGAAGAGTACTTCAACATATTTCAGCAACCTTTTTATTCAAAACCAACAACATTAAATGAAAAAGGTCGATAGGCCTTGCATAAGTTAAAAAAAACATTTAAAACATTCTACAGAACACTTGAAGGCTTCATCCAAAATACATCTGGGGCGAGTTTTTCTTCCACCAGCCTCCACTTTTCTTATGATTTCCATTTTGGTAGACAAACTTATAGATCTCTGCATTTTTTAAATATGCACGGGGAGCTGGTGAGGCTAGCTTATCTACTCTTCCCTTTCTCTCTGTTTGGCTGGGCACACTTGCTCAGTAACGCAATCTGGGAGCAGCTGCCATTTAGCTTGCCTGTTGTAGGCTGGCACACACCACTAGAGTAGGATCGGCTAGAACAGAATTCTACTCCTCCCCACATCAAGCTTTATTGCATGGTTTTCTGCAGACATGCTACTATAACCAGATAATGAAAGTCTGTGTTTCTCCAATCCTCCTTCACCATCCTCCCAGTGCCAATGCTGCTTGGAAAAAAATCCAGTACATAGAAGATCAGGAGCAAGAGAAGGATTGGGCAGGCATAAAAAGTCATTGTAAAAAAGAAGCTTCACTTTAATTACCAAGGTATGCTTGTAATTTCAGTCCACTTAGGCTATCTAAAAATAGTTAAAGTGCCACCATCCATACAGCCCAGATATTTCAGGCATGCTTGAGAGGGGAGATTCAAGCAGAAAACAACCATCTTAGCCCATACTTATTGAGGAGGACTTTCCTTCTCTGTCCTGCATGATCCACTTTGGCTGCTGTCTTTGACTAGATTCAGAAGGACGTTTCTCCATCTCAGTCATCTCTTCCACAAAGAAGTCCTGCAACAGAAGCAGACGCAAGAGAAGAAAAGAAAGAATAAAAATAAGAAATGAAAGGAAGAAGTTGGTGCATTATTACCATGTTACATGATTTCCAGAAAAAAGCTGAGAAGTGGTAGCTAGATTTACAGCATCAACATGATTTTATTCATTTGTGTCACATGTTTTTATCATGACTGGAAGTCACGGTGGTTTACAGTAATTAGAAAAAACCACAAAGATAAATTCATACACATATACAGTTGTCCCTGCATATCCACGGATTTGGTATCCACGGATTTTAAGTATTCACAGTTTGAAAATATTCTTTAAAAAATAATAATCCAAAAAGCAAACCTTGATTTTGCCATCTTATATAAGGGACACCATTTTGCTATGCCATTTGCATATAATGGGACTTGAGTATTCACGGATTTTGGTATCCATGGAGGCTCCTCGAACCAAACCCCAGTGAATATGAAGGGACAAGTGTAATAGCTAAATACGAAGACATCTACAGAATTGAAACCACATAAACACAGATACGAAAAGGCAAGAATAAAACAACAAAAATATCGCTCAAAGTGCTTTCAGTTAATTTTCAGAAGGCTGCTTTCATCTGAAGAGAGAAGGAGAGGAAGGAGGGAGTCAGTGTCAGTCCAACCTCTCTCGGAAGGGAGGTCCAGAGCCTGAGGGCAGCCACTGGGAAGGCTCTATCCCACATTCCCACAAGATGTGCCCATGAGGATGGTGGTACCACAGGGTTGAGCACACTCATGTGAGAGAAGGCACTCCTTCAAAACACTGGGACCCAAGCCCTATGGAGCATTACAAGACAAGAATTTTCAAAATCCTTGCAAGACAATTATTGATGGCCCTTGAAATGACCAGGATGAAATGGTCTCACCTGCTCCTCTTTTTCAGGTTTCTTCTCCTCTGCCTGACTCATGAGGAAACCCTCTGCCAAGGCCACTGCTTGGGAGGTGGTCTCTGCTCCACACTCTCGGACCCAGCTCTCCATCTCTGGGGGAAGGACAGTCAGCAACTGCTCCAGGATCACCAGGTCCAGGATCTGAGCCTTGGTGTGTCTCTCTGGCTTCAGCCACCGACAGCAGTGATTGTGGAGCTGGCCGCAAACCTCTCGGGGGCCCAAAGCCTCCTGGTAGCCCAATTGTCTGAAGTGCTGGCGTTGGGCCTCAGAACTGAGCATCTTCTCTCCCAAATGCTTTTCCATTATGATTCTTCCCAAGAACTCTCTTCTATCCTTAGCCTGAGCACCATGAAATCCTTCTCTTAACATCTAGTAGACTGATTCTTGGTTTCTCTTCTCTGCACTCAGACAGTTTCCAACATGCCAGAAAAGCAACTTCCTCTTTTATCAGGTAAAATGTCTGGGGACACCAGGCCTGCAAAGAAAACAAGAGGTCCTGTGAATGAGCTCTTCTGAAGTCTCTCTTGAGATAAGGGGATGTTTTACCACCCGGTCTGAGCTGGACAGAGGCTTTTGTCCCTGTACAGAAAACCACCTTCACCTCAAAAAGAAATTGGTGACAGAGAGGGTGTTTGTGTGTGGGGGGGGGGGTCTTTTCCTTCTTAACCACAAACCAAGACCATCATGCAAATTTTCAAGGCAGCCTCCTTCCACTTGCTCTGTCCCTACGAATTCCAGGCAGGCCTGCTCTTTTCACCTCTCTTTTTCCTTATCCTCCTTTTAACACATCTCTGTAGGCAGAAACAGTCTTGCTCTTTAATTTTTCCAGAATGCCTACGCATTTTTTTGTTGCCTGACTCAATGGACAAGGCAGCACCCCCTCATCATTGGATAAAGTGTAGTTTACAGTTACATTAACAGGGAGGAAGAACAGAGAAGGGGCCCCTGCTGTCCGCCAGCCTCTGGGGCTTGAGGCAAGTGCTTCGTTCAGGACTTTCCCACATGGGCTAAAAACTCCTCCTCCTTTGCTCCATCCCTCAGCCTGCAGTGGATTCAGCCCAGAGGCAATCAGGTGTAGCAGTCAGAGCACCGGCCTGGAGGGACCCACCTGCAAATCCCCACCCAGGAAATACCCGCAGGGTGCCATCTTCCACCCCGGCCTCCCTCGCAGGGTTGTCGTGAGGAGGCTTTACCAGACAGACCCCCTGGAGAGCTACAAGAGGGTCTTTCCAGCCCAAGGAGCCCATCAGCAGCTGCCCAGAGAGGGTCTTCCTCGTGGAGGGGGGTCTTGCTGGCTCCCCTCCCAGCCCACGGCGGTCTCCCCCTCCCACCCCTCCCTCTCCCACCTTGGGGGTCTCTTTCCCCTCCAGCCCCCCTTGCCTGCCTGCCTGGCCCCTCCCTGGGGTCTCCCCCTTGGCCCAAAGGCCCTCCTCGAGGGGGGCTCAGAGGGACCCCAAAGCCTCGCCCTCCCCCCAGAAAGGAAAGGTCTCCCCTGCCAGCCCCCTCCTCAGCACCTCCCTCCGTCCCTCACCTTCACACTTGCCCGTCCATCACTCTCACCTCGGGCCCGCCTCTTCCGGCCACAGAGGAGGGCCTAAGGGCGTTCCTAGAGCGGCAGGCGGGAACCGGAAGGACGCTCTAGCCGAGGCCGGCCCCTCCCTGGAGGACTCTGGAGGAGGAGCCCCTCCCCTCTGCTGCCCCCTTCCTTTGGGGTTTTGGGCTGAGGGGGGATCCGCGGGCTGGCTTGGGAGGGGGTTTAAGGGAGGGAGGTTTATAGTCGATTCGTTTCATATGATACATTACTTGCGTTTAAAGTTTACACGCACACACACATGTAATACAAGCTTTTGAGTTTCTGTAGTTTGTTACTTCGCAACTCCTAACCTCAGTTGCTTCCCTTCCCAGCTTTCACAACCATGCATACAAATGTGAAGTACAATGGCAAGGACAAGCCTAACTTTTGTATTCCGTGGTGTATCTGGACACTGCAGGATTTTGTCTAGTTCCCCCATAGCTGCCGTCCAAGTCTGATTTCTTGACTACAGTCTCCATTCTGATTAATACTTATTTATTTATGTATTTATACCCGCTCTTCAGCCACAAAGGCTATCAGACCAGCTTAAAAATGGTCAATTTAAGAGGCCTATAATGCATTACCCAGCTGGGATTGATGGAATCCCACCTGAAGTTTGGAAACACGGAGGTCATGTACTCCACGATAAATTCCACAAACTCCTTGTGAATTGCTGGGAAAAAGGGGGACTGCCATCAGATCTCTGAGATGCAGTCATCATCACACATTGTGACAAATGTTGCTGTCCCTGAGCAAGCAGGGATCACCAGCATTGAGGCCATGATATTGAGAACACAGCTGCGCTGGGCAGGGCACATTTCGAGGATGGAGGACCATCGCCTCCCCAAAATAGTACTCTACGGTGAACTTGCCACGGGTCAGCGTAAGAGGGGCGCTCTAAAAAAGCGATACAAAGACTCCCTGAAACAACATCTCAGGCTCAGCCAAATTGATCACTAACAATGGTCCGCCCTGGCCTCACATCGGGAGTCATAGAGATGCACTATCCACAATGTTGCAGCTTTGTTTGAGAACTCACGCCGAACAAGTCTTGAAGAGAAGCAACAATGCAGAAAGGATCCCAACCCGGAAACATCACCCAAGTAAACCTTCTGCTGTGCTTTCTGCAACCGGACTTGTTTATCTCGGATTGGCCTTTTTAGTCATCAGCGCGCTTGCAGAAAGCGTGGGATGAGTCCTTCCTGAATCTTCGTTTGCAAAGAAAAGGCAGAGAGAGAGAGAGTGAAATGCATTACCAATCTCAGATCCCCATCCTTCTTTTATTTGAATAAAAACAAAAACTGAGCCAAAGTATAGAAAATCTTGAACAATTTCATTGTCTTCATTCTCTACTTTAAAGTTATGTAAATCATTTGTGATCATTATTTTTGTTTTCTTAATGTTCAACTATAAACCTAGCTTTGCACTTTCTGCTTGACTTTCTTTAGTAATCCTTCCAAATCTTTGCTGTTTTCAAGTCTTGAAGAGAAACGACAACGCAGAAAGAATCACAACCCAAAAACATCACCCAAGGAGACCTTCTGCTGCACTTTTTGCAACCGGACTTGTTTGTCTCGGATTGGCCTTTTTAGTCATCAGCGCGCTTGCAGAAGACGCGGGATGAGTCCTTCCTGAATCTTCGTTTGCGAAGAAAAGCCAGAGAGAGAGAGAGAGAGAGAGTATAGCACCATCTGCATAGCTTAAATTGTTGATGGTCCTTCCTCTGATTTTCATGCCTCCCCACCCTCTCCCCACCCTCCCCGGGGCCTTCATGGAGCCTTGGAGTGCTCCATGAAGGCCTCCGCGGCCTCCCACCACCCTCCCCAGCGCCTCTCCCCACCTTCCCCGGGGATTCACGGAGCCTTGAAGGGCTCCGTGAAGGCCTCCGCAGCCTCTCCCCACCCTCCCCAGGGCCTTCATGGAGCCTTGGAGTGCTCCGTGAAGGCCTCTGCGGTCTCCCCCCACCCTCCCCAGCACCTCCCCCCACCCTCCCCGGGGACTTCAGGGAGCCTTGGAGGGCTCCGTGAAGGCCTCCGCGGCCTGCCCTCACCCTCCCCAGGGCCTCCCCCCCCCCTCCCCGGGGATTCACGGAGCCTTCGGCTCTGTGAAGGCCTCTGCGGCCCTCCCCCACCCTTCCCTGGGCCTTCACGGAGCCTTGGAAGGCTCCAGTGAAAGCCTCTGCGGCTTCCCCCCACCCTCTGCAGCGCCTCCCCCCACCTTCCCCGGGGCCTTCCCCCACCCTCCCCAGCACCTCCCCCCACCCTCCCCGGGGATTCACGGAGCCTTCCAAGGCTCCATGAATGCCTCCGCGGCCTCCCCCCACCCTCCCCAGCGCCTCCCCCCACCCTCACCGGCACCTCCCCCCACCCTCCCCGCGGCCTCCCCCCACTCTCCCCAGCGCCTCCCCCCACCCTCCCCGGGGCCTTCACGGAGCCTTGGAAGAGTTGGAAGAGACCACGAGGGCCATCCAATCCAACCCCCTGCCACACAGGAAATCACGATCAAAGCATCCCCGACAGATGGCAATCCAGCCTCTGTTTAAAGACCTCCAAGGAAGGAGACCCCACCACTCTCCGAGGGAGTGTGTTCCACTGACGAACAGCTCTTACTGTCAAAAAGTTCCTCCTAATGTTGAGGTGGAATCTCTGTTCCTGGAGCTTGCATCCATTGCTCCGTGTTCCAGTCTCTGGAGAAGCAGAAAACAAGCTTGCTCCATCCTCAACATGACACCCCTTCAAATACTTAAACAGGGCTATCATATGGCCTCTTAACCATCTTTTTTCCAGGCTAAACATACTCAGCTCCCTAAGTCTCTCATCATAAGGCATGGTTTCCAGACCTTTCACCATTTTAGTCGCCCTTCTCTGGACACGCTCCAATTTGTCAATATCCTTTTTGAATTGTGGTGCCCAGAACTGGACACAGTATTCTAAGTGAGGTCTGACCAAGGCAGAATAGAGCGACACTATTACTTCCCTTGATCTGGACACTATACAGTCGTCCCTTCACATTCGCGGGGGTTCCGTTCCGCGGACCCCCGCGAATGTGAAAAAACCGCGAATAACGACACCCCTCCCCCCTCCCTCCCCAGGCCTTCGCGGGGCCTTCCTAGGCCCCGCAGAGGTCTCCCCGGCCCTCCCTCCCTCCCTCCCCAGGCCTTTGCGGGGCCTTGCTAGGCCCCGCGGAGGTCTCCCCGGCCCTCCCTCCCTCCCTCCCCAGGCCTTCGCGGGGCCTTGCTAGGCCCCGCGGAGGTCTCCCCGGCCCTCCCTCCCTCCCTCCCCAGGCCTTCGCGGGGCCTTCCTTCGCGGGGCCCCAGGATCGCCTCCCCAGCCCTCCCCACCCCGTCCCCAAGCCTTCCTGGGGCCTCCGGAGCGTCTCCGGAGGCCCCAGGATCGCCTCCCCAACCCTCCCCACCCCGTCCCCAGGCCTTTCTGGGGCCTCCAGAGGCCCCAGGATCGCCTCCCCAGCCCTCCGCAGGCCTTCCTGGGGCCTCCGGAGCGTCTCCGGAGGCCCCAGGATCGCCTCCCCAACCCTCCCCACCCCGTCCCCAGGCCTTTCTGGGGCCTCCAGAGGCCCCAGGATCGCCTCCCCAGCCCTCCGCAGGCCTTCCTGGGGCCTCCCGAGTGTCTCCGGAGGCCCCAGGATCGCCTCCCCAGCCCTCCCCGCCCCGTCCCCAGGCCTTTCTGGGGCCTCCGGAGAATCTCCGGAGGCCCCAGGATCGCCTCCCCAGCCCTCCCCAGCCCGTCCCCAGGCCTTCCTGGGGCCTCCGGAGACGCTCCGGAGGCCCCAGGATCGCCTCCCCAGCCCTCCCCAGGCCTCCCCAGGCCTTCCTGGGGCCTCCGGAGCGTCTCCGGAGGCCCCAGGATCGCCTCCCCAGCCCTCCCCACCCCGTCCCCAGGCCTTCCTGGGGCCTCCGGAGCGTCTCCGGAGGCCCCAGGATCGCCTCCCCAGCCCTCCCCAGCCCGTCCCCAAGCCTTCCTGGGGCCTCCGGAGATGCTCCGGAGGCCCCAGGATCGCCTCCCCAGCCCTCCCAACCCCGTCCCCAGGCCTTTCTGGGGCCTCCGGAGGCCCCAGGATCGCCTCCCCAGCCCTCCCCACCGCGTTCCCAGGCCTTCCTGGGGCCTCCGGAGCGTCTCCGGAGGCCCCAGGATCGCCTCCCCAGCCCTCCCCACCCCGTCCCCAGGCCTTCCTGGGGCCTCCGGAGGCCCCAGGATCGCCTCCCAAGCCCTCCCCACCCCGTCCCCAGGCCTTTCTGGGGCCTCCAGAGGCCCCAGGATCGCCTCCCCAGCCCTCCCCAGGCCTTCCTGGGGCCTCCGGAGCGTCTCCGGAGGCCCCAGGATCGCCTCCCCAGCCCTCCCCACCCCGTCCCCAGGCCTTTCTGGGGCCTCCGGAGCGTCTCCGGAGGCCCCAGGATCGCCTCCCCAGCCCTCCCCAGGCCTTCCTGGGGCCTCCGGAGCGTCTCCGGAGGCCCCAGGATCGCCTCCCCAGCCCTCCCCACCCCGTCCCCAGGCCTTCCTGGGGCCTCTGGAGCGTCTCCGGAGGCCCCAGGATTGCCTCCCCAGCCCACCCCACCCCGTCCCCAGGCCTTTCTGGGGCCTCCGGAGCGTCTCCGGAGGCCCCAGGATCGCCTCCCCAGCCCTCCCCACCCCGTCCCCAGGCCTTTCTGGGGCCTCCGGAGCGTCTCCGGAGGCCCCAGGATCGCCTCCCCAGCCCTCCCCAGCCCGTTCCCAAGCCTTCCTGGGGCCTCCGGAGATGCTCCGGAGGCCCCAGGATCGCCTCCCCAGCCCTCCCAACCCCGTCCCCAGGCCTTTCTGGGGCCTCCGGAGGCCCCAGGATCGCCTCCCCAGCCCTCCCCAGGCCTTCCTGGGGCCTCCGGAGCGTCTCCGGAGGCCCCAGGATCGCCTCCCCAGCCCTCCCCACCCCGTCCCCAGGCCTTTCTGGGGCCTCCGGAGCGTCTCCGGAGGCCCCAGGATCGCCTCCCCAGGCCTTCCTGGGGCCTCCGGAGCGTCTCCGGAGGCCCCAGGATCGCCTCCCCAGCCCTCCCCACCCCGTCCCCAGGCCTTCCTGGGGCCTCTGGAGCGTCTCCGGAGGCCCCAGGATCGCCTCCCCAGCCCTCCCCACCCCGTCCCCAGGCCTTTCTGGGGCCTCCGGAGCGTCTCCGGAGGCCCCAGGATCGCCTCCCCAGCCCTCCCCAGCCCGTCCCCAGGCCTTTCTGGGGCCTCTGGAGGCCCCAGGATCGCCTCCCCAGCCCTCCCCAGGCCTTCCTGGGGCCTCCGGAGGCCCCAGGATCGCCTCCCCAGCCCTCCCCAGGCCTTCCTGGGGCCTCCGGAGCGTCTCCGGAGGCCCCAGGATCGCCTCCCCAGCCCTCCCCACCCCGTCCCCAGGCCTTCCTGGGGCATCCGGAGGCCCCAGGATCGCCTCCCCAGCCCTCCCCACCCCGTCCCCAGGCCTTCATGGGGCATCCGGAGCGTCTCCGGAGGCCCCAGGATCGCCTCCCCAGCCCTCCCCACCCCGTCCCCAGGCCTTCATGGGGCATCCGGAGCGTCTCCGGAGGCCCCAGGATCGCCTCCCCAGCCCTCCCCAACGCGTTCCCAGGCCTTCCTGGGGCCTCTGGAGCGTCTCTGGAGGCCCCAGGATCGCCTCCCCAGCCCTCCCCACCCCGTCCCCAGGCCTTCCTGCGGCCTCCGGAGCGTCTCCGGAGGCCCCAGGATCGCCTCCCCAGCCCTCCCCACCCCGTCCCCAGGCCTTCCTGTGGCATCCGGAGCGTCTCCGGAGGCCCCAGGATCGCCTCCCCAGCCCTCCCCACCGCGTTCCCAGGCCTTCCTGGGGCCTCTGGAGCGTCTCTGGAGGCCCCAGGATCGCCTCCCCAGCCCTCCCCACCCCGTCCCCAGGCCTTCCTGCGGCCTCCGGAGCGTCTCCGGAGGCCCCAGGATCGCCTCCCCAGCCCTCCCCACCCCGTCCCCAGGCCTTCCTGGGGCCTCTGGAGCGTCTCCGGAGGCCCCAGGATCGCCTCCCCAGCCCTCCCCACCCCGTCCCCAGGCCTTTCTGGGGCCTCCGGAGCGTCTCCGGAGGCCCCAGGATCGCCTCCCCAGCCCTCCCCAGCCCGTCCCCAGGCCTTTCTGGGGCCTCCGGAGGCCCCAGGATCGCCTCCCCAGGCCTCCCCAGGCCTTCCTGGGGCCTCCGGAGGCCCCAGGATCGCCTCCCCAGCCCTCCCCAGGCCTTCCTGGGGCCTCCGGAGCGTCTCCGGAGGCCCCAGGATCGCCTCCCCAGCCCTCCCCACCCCGTCCCCAGGCCTTTCTGGGGCCTCCGGAGGCCCCAGGATCGCCTCCCCAGCCCTCCCCAGGCCTTCCTGGGGCCTCCGGAGCGTCTCCGGAGGCCCCAGGATCGCCTCCCCAGCCCTCCCCACCCCGTCCCCAGGCCTTCCTGGGTCCTCCGGAGCGTCTCCGGAGGCCCCAGGATCGCCTCCCCAGCCCTCCCCACCCCGTCCCCAGGCCTTTCTGGGGACTCCGGAGCGTCTCCGGAGGCCCCAGGATCGCCTCCCCAGCCCTCCCCACCCCGTCCCCAGGCCTTCCTGGGGCCTCCGGAGCGTCTCCGGAGGCCCCAGGATCGCCTCCCCAGCCCTCCCCACCCCGTCCCCAGGCCTTCCTGGGGCCTCCGGAGCGTCTCCGGAGGCCCCAGGATCGCCTCCCCAGCCCTCCCCACCCCGTCCCCAGGCCTTCCTGGGGCCTCCGGAGCGTCTCCGGAGGCCCCAGGATCGCCTCCCCAGCCCTCCCCACCCCGTCCCCAGGCCTTCCTGGGGCCTCTGGAGCGTCTCCGGAGGCCCCAGGATCGCCTCCCCAGCCCTCCCCACCCCGTCCCCAGGCCTTTCTGGGTCCTCCGGAGCGTCTCCTGAGGCCCCAGGATCGCCTCCCCAGCCCTCCCCACCCCGTCCCCAGGCCTTCCTGGGGCCTCCGGAGCGTCTCCGGAGGCCCCAGGATCGCCTCCCCAGCCCTTCCCACCCCGTCCCCAGGCCTTTCTGGGGCCTCCGGAGCGTCTCCTGAGGCCCCAGGATCGCCTCCCCAGCCCTCCCCAGGCCTTCCTGGGGCCTCCGGAGCGTCTCCGGAGGCCCCAGGATCGCCTCCCCAGCCCTCCCCACCCCGTCCCCAGGCCTTCCTGGGGCCTCTGGAGCGTCTCCGGAGGCCCCAGGATCACCTCCCCAGCCCTCCCCACCCCGTCCCCAGGCCTTTCTGGGGCCTCCGGAGCGTCTCCGGAGGCCCCAGGATCGCCTCCCCAGCCCTCCCCACCCCGTCCCCAGGCCTTTCTGGGGACTCCGGAGCGTCTCCGGAGGCCCCAGGATCGCCTCCCCAGCCCTCCCCAGGCCTTCCTGGGGCCTCCGGAGCGTCTCCGGAGGCCCCAGGATCGCCTCCCCAGCCCTCCCCACCCCGTCCCCAGGCCTTCCTGGGGCCTCTGGAGCGTCTCCGGAGGCCCCAGGATCGCCTCCCCAGCCCACCCCACCCCGTCCCCAGGCCTTTCTGGGGCCTCCGGAGCGTCTCCGGAGGCCCCAGGATCGCCTCCCCAGCCCTCCCCACCCCGTCCCCAGGTCTTTCTGGGGCCTCCGGAGCGTCTCCGGAGGCCCCAGGATCGCCTCCCCAGCCCTCCCCAGCCCGTTCCCAAGCCTTCCTGGGGCCTCCGGAGATGCTCCGGAGGCCCCAGGATCGCCTCCCCAGCCCTCCCCACCCCGTCCCCAGGCCTTTCTGGGGCCTCCGGAGCGTCTCCGGAGGCCCCAGGATCGCCTCCCCAGCCCTCCCCAGCCCGTCCCCAAGCCTTCCTGGGGCCTCCGGAGATGCTCCGGAGGCCCCAGGATCGCCTCCCCAGCCCTCCCAACCCCGTCCCCAGGCCTTTCTGGGGCCTCCGGAGGCCCCAGGATCGCCTCCCCAGCCCTCCCCAGGCCTTCCTGGGGCCTCCGGAGCGTCTCCGGAGGCCCCAGGATCGCCTCCCCAGCCCTCCCCACCCCGTCCCCAGGCCTTCCTGGGGCATCCGGAGCGTCTCCGGAGGCCCCAGGATCGCCTCCCCAGCCCTCCCCACCGCGTTCCCAGGCCTTCCTGGGGCCTCTGGAGCGTCTCTGGAGGCCCCAGGATCGCCTCCCCAGCCCTCCCCACCCCGTCCCCAGGCCTTCCTGCGGCCTCCGGAGCGTCTCCGGAGGCCCCAGGATCGCCTCCCCAGCCCTCCCCACCCCGTCCCCAGGCCTTCCTGGGGCCTCCGGAGCGTCTCCGGAGGCCCCAGGATCGCCTCCCCAGCCCTCCCCACCCCGCCCCAGGCCTTCCTGGGGCCTCTGGAGCGTCTCCGGAGGCCCCAGGTTCGCCTCCCCAGCCCACCCCACCCCGTCCCCAGGCCTTTCTGGGGCCTCCGGAGCGTCTCCGGAGGCCCCAGGATCGCCTCCCCAGCCCTCCCCACCCTGTCCCCAGGCCTTTCTGGGGCCTCCGGAGGCCCCAGGATCGCCTCCCCAGCCCTCCCCACCCCGTCCCCAGGCCTTTCTGGGTCCTCCGGAGCGTCTCCTGAGGCCCCAGGATCGCCTCCCCAGCCCTCCCCACCCCGTCCCCAGGCCTTCCTGGGGCCTCCGGAGCGTCTCCGGAGGCCCCAGGATCGCCTCCCCAGCCCTCCCCACCCCGTCCCCAGGCCTTTCTGGGGCCTCCGGAGCGTCTCCTGAGGCCCCAGGATCGCCTCCCCAGCCCTCCCCAGGCCTTCCTGGGGCCTCCGGAGCGTCTCCGGAGGCCCCAGGATCGCCTCCCCAGCCCTCCCCACCCCGTCCCCAGGCCTTCCTGGGGCCTCTGGAGCGTCTCCGGAGGCCCCAGGATCACCTCCCCAGCCCTCCCCACCCCGTCCCCAGGCCTTTCTGGGGCCTCCGGAGCGTCTCCGGAGGCCCCAGGATCGCCTCCCCAGCCCTCCCCACCCCGTCCCCAGGCCTTTCTGGGGACTCCGGAGCGTCTCCGGAGGCCCCAGGATCGCCTCCCCAGCCCTCCCCAGGCCTTCCTGGGGCCTCCGGAGCGTCTCCGGAGGCCCCAGGATCGCCTCCCCAGCCCTCCCCACCCCGTCCCCAGGCCTTCCTGGGGCCTCTGGAGCGTCTCCGGAGGCCCCAGGATCGCCTCCCCAGCCCACCCCACCCCGTCCCCAGGCCTTTCTGGGGCCTCCGGAGCGTCTCCGGAGGCCCCAGGATCGCCTCCCCACCCCGTCCCCAGGCCTTCCTGGGGCCTCCGGAGCGTCTCCGGAGGCCCCAGGATCGCCTCCCCAGCCCTCCCCACCCCGTCCCCAGGCCTTCCTGGGGCCTCCGGAGCGTCTCCGGAGGCCCCAAGATCGCCTCCCCAGCCCTCCCCTACCCCATCCCCAGGCCTTCGTGGGGCCTCCGGAGCGTCTCCGGGCGCCCCGTGAAGGCCTCCCCAGCCCTCCCCCCTCCCTTCCAAGGCCTTCGCGGGGCCTCCGGAGGGTCTCTGAAGGCCCCGTGGAGGTCTCCCCGGCCTCCCCGCTCCCTCCCAGGGCTTTCACGGGGCCTCCGGTGTCCCCGTGTCGCGGTTTTGGGGGGCCCCGGGGGGGCCCTCCCAAAACCGCGAATAATCAAAACCGCGAATCTCAAGTCCGCAAATGTGGAGGGACAACTGTACTTCTATTGATACAGCCCAAAATCGCATTGGCCTTTTTAGCTGCCGCATCACACCGTTGACTCATGTTCAACTTGTGGTCTACTAGGACTCCTAGATCCCTTTCGCACGTAGTCTCATTCAGCCAGGTCTCCTGTTACAGCAAGTAACAAGGAAGCATCGCGATCCAGAGGCAAAATGCTAAAGAGATTTTATTCAGAGTTTGCATGCTAACAGAAAGACATTAGGAGAGAACAGTGGACACTGCATCTCAGTCAAAGCAATGCAGGCAGGAGATAGATACAGCAAGACAGAGAGGTATATGAAAAATGAGCAGAAGCTTCTCCTTAATGAGCAGAAGCTTTTTCCTTTGTCCAGGGCTTACAAGTTATATAGGCTCTTTGTCACGTACACAGTTAACCATTTGTCTGTTGATACACTCAATCACTGGGATCAAAGGAGGTCTTAGCCTAGGGATGTGATGTTACATGAAAGGAACTTCCATGGGAAACTACAGATAACATGATAACACTAGGTTGTAAAACCCCAAGGTAATTTCCTGAGCTTCCCTTCAAAGATGGCTTAGGAAGCCAGATGTTTTATTGGCCCAATTCTAAAGGTAGGAAGAAAGGAAGGGCATGAGATTCTCTGGGTGTGCCCAGGTGTGACCACAGTCTCCCCCATCCTATATCTATGCATTTCATTTTTTTGCCCTAAGTGCAGTACCTTACATTTCTCCGTATTGAATTTCATTTTGTTAGCTTTGGCCCAGCTCTCCAGTTTATCGAGGTCATTTTGAATTTTGATCCTGTCCTCGAGGGTATTAGATACTCCTCCTAATTTGGTGTCATCTGCAAATTTGATAAATATGCCCCTAATTCCCTCATCCAAGTCATTGATAAATATGTTGAATAGCATTGGGCCCAGGACAGAACCCTGTGGCACCCCACTGGTCACATCTTTCCACGATGAAGAGGAGCCATTGCTGAGCACCCTTTGGGTTCGGCCGGTCAACCAATTACAAATCCATTGAACAGTTAACTTGTCTAGCCCACATTTTACAAGCTTGTTTGCAAGAATGTCATGGGGAACTTTGTCAAAGGCCTTACTGAAATCAAGGTATGCAATACCTTGTGGTCTGATTTGTTTCAATATCTTGGCTCTCTTGACCAACAGGGCCAGTTTAAGGAATTTTGGGGGGCCCTGCAATGTTTTACTTTGGGGCCCCCATATGTTTATCTCAGATCAATGTAACCTAACCTATTCACAGTACAAGATGTTTAGATTATAGTAGGACCCCGTATCCATGGATTCATTATCCATGGGACACAAAACAGCACACCTACCATAGAGTCTTCCTAGAAAATGTGTCTTCCCTAGCCCTTTTCTAGGCCCTCCAAGTCAACTCTATGGTATTTTAAACCAGAAGTCCCATTATTTTCAATGGCGTTCACTATTATTCATGGTTTTCAGAATCCACACACACACCCCGAACCAATCCCCAGTGGATAAGAGGGGCCTACTATATTACATAATTTGCCAACAATAATTTAGTTTAAAAACTATATTATAGGCACTAACATAATGTTTTCTGTTTATTAGCAATTAATGTAATGGTGTAGATTTCCTCAAAGAAAATAAAGAGTAGACTACAAGCTAAACATGAGTTAGCAGCGTGATGCAGCAGCAAAAAATGCCAATGCGATTCTAGGCTGCATTAATAGGAGTAGTGTCTAGATCAAGGGAAGTAATAGTATCACTCCATTCTGCTTTGGTCAGACCTCACCTGGAATACCCTTTCCAATTCCGGGCACAACAATTCAAGAAAGATACTGGGAAGGATGGTGGGAGGTCTGGAAGCCATTGCGCCCTATGAGGAACAGCTTAGGGAGCTGGGTATGCTTAGCCTGGAGAAGAGAAGGTTGAGAGGTGACATGATAGCCATGTTTGAATATTTGAAGGGATGTCATACTGAGGAAGGAGCAAGCTTGTTTTCTGCTGCTCCAGAGACTAGGACATGGAGCCATGGGTTCAAACTACAGGAAAAGAGATTCCACCTGAATATTGGGAAGAACCTCCTGACAGTAAGAGCTGTTTGGAAGTGGAATCCACTGCCTTGGAGTGCAGTGGAGTCTCCTTCTTTGGGGTTTTTTAAACATAGTTTGGATGGCCATCTGTCAGGAATGCTTGGATTGTGTGTTCCTGCAGGACAGAAGCCGATCGGATGGGATCTCTGTTGGGGTCCCTTCCAGCCCTATGATTCTATGATTCTAGGCTGCATTTAGAGCCTGGGAAAGTTACTCTTGGATTACACCTCCCAGAATCCTCCTGCCAGCACCCTTCTCAAGGTCTGGTTGCATTGTTCCTTTTCCAGCATTCTCTAGCCCAGTGGTTCTTAACTTGGGGTCCGCACTGTCCTCACAGGCGGTCCACAAAGTCTTGAAGACTGTTTGGCCCACCTCCTCCTTGTAGTGGAGCAGCCATGTGACAGGAACCAAGGCAAAGGCTGGCTGGCTTGGCCTGCACATTGCCATTCAATCCACTCCAGCCACAGACTTGCAGGAAAAAGCAAAAGTGCCTCTGAGGGAAAGTTTAATGGATGGTGTAATTGTATTGTTGTTGTTGTTAGCTATTATTGTTAGCTATTATTATTAGGGTTTTAAATCTTGAGTTAAGTCTTGGGGCAACAAAAGATATTTAAAGGCGGTCCCTGGTAAAGAAAAGATTAAGAACCACTGCTCTAGGCCAATACCTCCCACATAACACAAATGGGATACTGGTGTTTTAGTGACAACAATAAAACCATTGTTCCTAGTAATATTACTCCAAGTTTTAATTTATATTCTTTATATTCTTCTGTTAAAAGAGCTAGAGCGTTGTAGAAGTTTCAGCATTGCCCTATGACTGTGGAGAGCAGGGTTTGAATCCTTACTCAGCCATGAATACCCACTGGGTGACCTTGGGCAAGTCGCAATCTCTCAGCCTCAAAGGAAGGCAAGGGCACACCCCTTTGAACAAACCTTCCCTAGAAAACCCCATGGTAGGTTGGCCTTACTCAGAAATGACTTGAAGGCACATAGGCAAACACACACAAATTTCTTTTGCAGGCTGAACTCAGTTGGCAGCAAGGGGAGGAAGCTGAAGAAGACTAAGGGGGAAAGGGAGGGGAGAGGAACCAAGACATGTTAAAAGCAGCTGGAAAGATGGGCTGGAGGGGATCTATGTGCAAGGAAGGAAGGAAGGAAGGAAGGAAGGAAGGAAAGAAAGAAAGAAAGAAAGAAAGAAAGAAAGAAAGAAAGAAGCCCTTTCTGAGAGAGACAACCCACAAATTCCCTGTCTCTCTCTCACACACACACTCACCCTCTCCTACCTGACTCTCCCTCCAGCTTCTGCCACAGAGGGCTGCTGTCTCTTTCTCTTTCTCTTTCTCTTTAGTTTTGGAGAGGCTGTTTTGTTTGTTTGTTTTTTAAAGCCAGCAGGAGGTTTTTGGAGGAGGGTAAGAGGGGGCTCCTCCCGGCTGTCTCCTGGCTGTCTCCTTCGTCAGATTAAGGAGGCCAACACGGGGGCCCCTCTTGACCTCGGGGGCCCCTGCCAATGCTGATTTGGCAGACAGGTTAAACCGGCCCTGTTGACCAATGATCCCAACCCTCAAACATTAAAGGAGAGAAATTTGAGACTAGACATGTTTAGTTAAGTGAAAATTGCTATTATAGTTGTTACTCCATGGGTGGGCTGGAGGTGTCAGTTGTAAGGGGCCAGAGAGAGTGCAATTACAGATATTTAGCAACCATATAGTAGGAGTCCAGCATTTTTCCAGAACATCATAAGGAGAGATATACAGCATAATAGTTGTATGCTGTATATAGTATGCTGTATATAGTTGTATGCTCTGGCCTCACATCGGGCGGCATGGAGACGCACTATGCACAATGCTGCAGCCTTATTTGAGAACTCACGACGAACAAGTCTTGAAGAGAAACAACAACACAGAAAGAATCACAACCCAAAAACATCACCCAAGGAGACCTTCTGCTGTGCTTTTTGCAACCGGACTTGTTTATCTCGGATTGGCCTTTTTAGTCATCAGCGCACTTGCAGAAAACGCGGGATGAGTCCTTCCTGAGTCTTCGTTTGTGAAGAAAAGCCAGAGAGAGAGACTATTATTGTTGTTGTTGTTTTTGTTGTTCAGCTTAGTTAAGTAAATTATACTAAAAAGTCCATGATACAGTGCCTGATTGTTCTTCAGCTAATATAGGATTAAGTTCTGTATATTTTTTCTAAATTGCTTCCAAAAATAGGCATTGCTACTCCAAGAAATTAAGCTTCTGAAATTTATGGAAATTGCCATCCTGGGACTACATATCACAGCAGAAAAGATACAGTGTTTCCAATTACCTTTCTGATGTTCTCTTCATAGCTGAAGAAAAAAGGGCAGGAGAAGAAACCAAACCTCACTGTTACTTAATCTCAATAACCTACATGTGTTTTCTTTGCCTTTATTTCAGAATTATTGTTCTGCTATGTTTGTTCTTTACCTCTGTTTAATGGCTTCATTTATCTCCAACACAGCAAAGTTTACCCTCTGATAAGCTTAGAAGATTTTATCATCTAATTAATGAGCATAGATCTAACATGCATTGCCTTTCCAATTACAAAACAGGAATTTGAATCCACAGAGTTGATACAAATTGCCATGGAATTCACAGTCTTTTCTAAGAGATCCAAACTTCATTTCTATTACAAGAATAAAAACTTCCTATCTTTTCTACTTAACCTCTTTTCCAGCCAGGGTGAACTTTGAGGTACTAGACCCTTAGATCTTTGGCAAATTAATGATTCATTTTATTCCTTTTTCAGAAATCCATGTTAACCTTTTTGGAAAATTATACAATCTCATGACATTCCTTGTAAATCCACAGGTCAAACCATTGTTGCTTTTAAAGTTCTTTTTGAAAAACAAACAAAAAGGGGATGAGTGTGTCTCCTGTGTGCTCCCTTAATGGTCATGCAGTCAAACCAGGAATGAACTTAGTTAACCAAATGATGTGTGGTGTTTTCCTGATAAGTGTGCCTTTACTGTATATATGTTGAATGAATCACCAAGAGTCTGGAGTTGAATAAACAATAAAGGATTGATTTATTAAAAGGATAAAGATGTAACATTAACTTTGGCAATCTTGTGCTTATATAGTCAAGACTGTCACTTTACAGCAACCAATCTTAATAGTGACCAAACCTAAATATCTTAGCACAGATTGTTCTATGGTTGTTCTAATATTTAACCCTATAATCCAGCCTCATTCACTCTTTGTCCATGCAACCTCCATGTTCAGACTTTCACACCTCTGCACACTATATTAATTCAAACCTGACTCATACAGCACACATAGTCTGAGCCTTCTGCTCCATTCAACTGACATCAACTGAACTAACACACTCACTAACTGTCAAGCCTCCCTTCAAATACATGGAAACTTCTCAAATTACATTCTCCTGTTCTAGAATTGGTTCCTTTCAAGCTCTCATCCCATTTGCTCACTTTCCTGTCTGTCACACAACATTACTCTAATGCTTGAGACAGATCGTAATATTTTTATTTATTTATTTATTTATTTATTTATTTATACCCCGCTCTTCAGCCTCAAGGCTATCAGAGCAGCTTACAAATTGTTTTTTAAGCAATAGCTATTTACACATCTACACTGCGTTAAGCAGTTTCCAATGTGTGTTAGCTAATTGCCCCCCACAAGCTGGGTACTCAATTTACCGACCTACGAAAGGATGGAAGGCTGAGTGAACCTTGGAGCCCGCTGGAATCGAACTTGTGACGTGGTGACTTGCAGGACTGGCATTTAACCACTGCGCCACCAGGGCTCTGTCTGTCTAATAGCTCACTCACCGAACAATTTGTTTTTATTTTTTAAGGCTGTCATTCCCCATTGATTTTACCAGACTTTTGCCTTGCAGGAGAGTCTGGGGGGAAAAAAAAAGCTTGTCTGTTTGGAATATTTGCCAGTCAAGGAAGGAAAAGCAGGATTCCACTGGACCTGAATTAGGAAAATGCCTTACTGATGTCCAAGCTGAGAACAGCAGAGCATTCCAGGAAGGAATAGCACAGCATATCCTGAGGAAAGATATGCTCACTTCAGATGTGCAGTACCGACATTTCAGGCAGTTCTGCTATAAGGTGGCCGAAGGGCCAAGAAAGATTTGCAGCCAACTCGATAATCTCTGCCACCAGTGGCTGAAGCCAGAAAGGCACACAAAGACCCAGTTGCTGGACCTGGTGAACTTGGAGGGTTTCTTGGTTGTCCTTCCCCCAGAGATGTGAGCCTGGATGAAAGAGTGTGGAGCAGAGACCAGTTCCCAGGTGGTGGCCCTAGCAGAAGGCTTCCTCTTGAGTCAGGCAGAGAAAAAGAAGCAGAAAAAAGATCAGGTGAGAAGGTTTCATTCTGGTTCTTTTTTACCAATACACAAAAGAAAAAACAAGAACAAGCACATTAAACAAACATTACAAACATAACAAAATACATGATTACATATCATCTAAAAATACACCCAATTTACATCTTACCACCCAGTTGTTGGTTATAGTTATTTTTATGACTAGCTTTCTCGTTCATGATATCTTCTGTATTATTCTGCTATGAGTGAAATTATGCTAATCTTCAAGCCCTAAAATAAATAATTTCCCCCATAATTGTGCCCTATAAATTATCACTAAATGCTGGTCTTTCTTAAAATTTGCCGTGGAGTCATCTTTGATCAATGTTGTCAACTTATCCATTTTGGTGAGGTCGTGTAACTTCATCGGTCAGTCTTCTTGTGTTAGTTATCACAGTATCCTTCCATTTCTAAAAAAGTCTGGCTGCAGTCACAATTTTTTGTAGAACTCTTTCCATATTTCTTTTCCAGATGTTTAGCCAACATCCCCAAGAAAAAAAGTTCTGGTTTCAATTGAATTTTAACTTTCAGAATATCTTCCAACAATTTATGAATCTGAATCCAGTATTTTTTTTCTCTTTCACAAGACCACATATGATAAAAAGTTCCAAACATTTACGATATTTATTTGCTAGACCTCCCCACCCTTATACCTTTTTGACAATCTCTCAGGAGTTAGATACATCACCTTATAAAAATATTCTTTAAGATCTTAACTCAAAGTAAATTTAAGCCCCATTATTTTACATTTTCTCCCATTGCTCTAGCTTTAGCTCATGACCAATATTTTGTTCCATTTGATCATATGTTCTTTTTACTTGTTCTTCCATCTTAATCTTTCACAACAATTTATACATCTTAGTAATTTTTAGCAACATTTTATACATCTTAGTAATTAAATAATCATCCTCTAAGCACAATTTCACTTCAAACGCTGATTTCGTTAACTCAACTCCCTCTCATTTCTTACCCTTTTAAAACCACTCGATAAGATGTTGATATAGGTACCACTGACAATTGTATCCTTCAGATTCTAATTCTTCCATTGTTTTCATTTTATACTGATCATTTTGAGACACTAACAAATCTCTGCAAGTCATCCATCCATCATTTCATTTTGGTACTTTGAACAGGCGGGGAATATTTATTTTCAATAATATCTGCATAGCCACTTTTTTTTCTGGACACCATTCAGACTGCTGATGGGTCATCCTGACTTTCTTTCTATGTTTTGTGATCCTTGCTGCTTCTTCCAGGGTAGGACTTCTTTGCAGAAGAGATAGCTGAGGTGGAGAAGTGTCCTTCTAAGACCAAGTGGATCAGGCCAGACAGAGCCAGAATCTCTGCTTCCATAGGTAAGGATGAAGGGTGCTCTTTTCTTCCAGGCCCTTCTGTTACAGTGAGTAACAAGGAAGCATCGTGAAAGATGAGCAAAATGCAACACAGATTTATTCAGGGTTTCATGCTAACACAGAGACATTAAGCATCAGACAATGGAGGGTTGCTCTTCTCAGACAAAGGAACATCAGGAAAGGCAATGCAGGCAAGCAGGTAGGCTTTCTAAAGCTCAGGCTCTCCCCCCTTCAGGGGTTACCCCTTAAATAGTTTAGGAGTCACATAGGCACAGTTAACCATTTGCTAACCATTTGTCTGTGATACACTCAATCAGAGCTAGAAACTTAACTTAGGGATGTTGAAAATACATCAGAGCAAGCTACCATGTGAAACTACAGATAGAAGGATAACACTGGGTTGTGAAAAATTGGTTAGCTTCCTGAGCCTTTCCTGATAGCTTACTTTGAAGACATTGTGCCCAGTTTAAGGCAGGAAGAAAAGAAGCATGAAGTTCCCTTAGTAATGTCCGGTGTGCCTAGACAGCTGGGAATTTCAGGCGTCTCTACACCCTTCCTCTCAGGTAGTCCAAAGATAATGGGGGCTCTTTGGGTTGCTGCACTTCGACAGTTACATCTGTCTTAGACTTTGAGACCGAATGTATATAAGGGAGGAAAGATCAAGAGAAGGATTGCTTCTGCAGCTTGGTATCCTATCCATTTCCAGTGTGCTGACTGGCCACTTAGGAAAGTATCCAACCAATCAAAGCTCTCTGTTGGCTGACCAATCAGCACACTGGGAGTGATTATAGAAAGGACAGAAAGGGGAAATACTACTAAGGCAGAAGCATTAGGTTTTCTCCAGAGATGGTTGAAAGAGAGAGGAAGGGGGTCCCTGGAAAAGGAAATCCAGACAGGACCTGAAGCCTAACTGACTACTGGGCCGGGGTCTCCAAGTTGGAGTCGCTCTTCTGCCACCAACCTCACAGCCGCCCACTGCAAAAATCCAGTGGCCTGCCTCGCTTGGCTCAGCTGTGGCCCCAGGCCCGACATATAGCCCAGTGGGGTAGGCATGCCTAAGAAGGGCTTTTTTCTCCTGTTCATGGTGCCCATCAGTGAGATCATCAGGCCCAAGGCAGCGGCGGTGGTGCCACCTCCTCCTCCGCTAGCCCCACTGCCCCCAGAACCAGCCACATTTGAGCCCAATGAAGTGGGAAATGCAGCCCCCAAGTAGGAGGAGGAGGTAGTGATGGTGGTGGAGGCCGATGAAGAAGCGGCTCTGGCTGCTATGATGGCGACAACTGAGGAGTAGATGATGTGGGGAGGCCTCAGTAGACCTCAAGAGAGACAGAGACAAAGCGGAGGAGAAGGAGAAAGCGGTCAAGCTTGGGGGAGTTTTTTAAACAATGTATGGTCCAGCTAGTTGGTTAAAAATCTCTCTGGCTTTTCTTCGCAAACGAAGATTCAGGAAGGACTCATCCTGCGCTTTCTGCAAGCGCACTGATGACTAAAAAGGCCAATCCGAGATAGACAAGTCCGGTTGCAAAAAGCACAGCAGAAGGTCTCCTTGGGTGATGTTTTTGGGTTGTGATACTTTCTGCGTTGTCGTTTCTCTTCAAGACTTGCTTGTCGTGAGTTCTCAAATAAGGCTGCAGCATTGTGGATAGTGCGTCTCCATGCCTCCCAGTGTGAGGCCAGGGCAGACCACTGTTGGTGATCAATTTGGCCGAGCCTGAGATGTTGTTTCAGGGAGTCTTTGTATCGCTTTTTTGAAGCGCCCCTCTTACGCTGACCCATGGCGAGTTCACCGTAGAGTAGTATTTTTGGGAGGCGATGGTCCTCCATCCTAAAAACGTGCCCTGACCAGCGCAGCTGTGTTCTCAATATCATGGCCTCAATGCTGGTGATCCCTGCTTGCTCAAGGACAGCAACATGGTTAAAAATACCTATCAGTTAAAACATATATCAGTTTAAAAGAACAAGTAAAACCAAGACATTTTAAAATAATCAATGCACAATTTAAAATTCACAATTTAAAATCATCTGGATGGGCATCCCGGAAGTGACTGGCCTTTAATGCTACTTTAAATTTAGACAGCATATTCAGTTGTTGTATCTCTCCTAGCAGGTTGTTCCACAGTCTAGGGGAGGCTGAAGAAAAATTCCTCTGGGTGAGAGAGGACCTAAGTGTGTGGGGCAGATTATATGGGAGAAGGCAGCCCCATAGTCAACCTGCACCCAAACCATGTAAGGCAGTGGTTCTTAACTTGTGGTCTGGGAACCCCCAGGGTCCACAGTGTTCTCACAGGGTGTCTGCAAAGGCTTGAAGGCTGTTTGGCCCACCTCCTGCCTAAAATGGAGCGGCCACATGACCAGGAGCCAAGGCAAAGGCTGGCTGGCTGGCTTGGCCTGTGCATTGCCATTCAATCTGCTCCAGCCACAAACTTTCAGGAAGAAGCAGGAGAAAAGTCTTCCTTCCTCTCCAGTGCCTCTGAGGGAAGGTTTCATGGATGGTGTAATATCATCATCATCACCATCATCAGGTGTTGTTGTTAGGATTTTAAATCTTGAGTTAAGTCTTGGGTGCCCTTGGCAACAAAAGATATTTAAAGGGGTACAGAAAAGGTTAAGAGCCACTGACGTAGGGCTTTAAAAGTTACCGGCCCTTTGTAACTTGCCCGGAAACTGGACTGTATCACTAGAGGCCATAGTGAGAAAAAACATCTTCTGCCTTCCTAATGTACAGATGAATAGCAAGGAGTCCTTAATGATATTTGTGATGAAGTCACTTTATGAGTGCAGCTTGACAGCTGGTTGCCAGGCAACAGGCAGCACGGGAGGAGTGAAACCTGACCCAGTTGCAGGTGGTGGGCGGGGCCTCCTGGTGAGGGGGCGTGGTTTACAGAGAGTCCTGGGGAGTTGGTTCTAGACAGAGAGGGAGGAGGAAAGAGTTGGGAGAGCTGAGGAGCTGACACAGAGATGGGGGTCTAGAGCAGTGGCTCCCAAACTTTGGTCCTTCAGGTGACCTCAGTTCAATTCCCAGAAGCCCCAGCCAGCGTGGCCAACAGTCAGGAATACTGGGAGCTGAAGTCCAAAACATCTGGAAGACCAACGTTTGGGAAACCCTGATCTAGAGGAAGGTAGTTAGAAAGAGATCAGTTAAAGTCTGCCAAACATGTGATTTTAATGTAACCATTCTGAGCTTGAAACAACTCACATAAATACTTTATCTCTGTACTTTCTTTAATAAAAGTTACTGTTTGTTTTATAATGGTTGACTCAGACTGCATTGATTGCTAGTAACTGGAAATAAGAGAAAACACGCTGCCTAATATATTGCAACTGATTTATGGAAACACTTGGGACCCTAGTCCTTTTACACTTCAGGACAGTGTTAAAAGGGTGGAAGTAGGGTTAGTGTTGGTGACAAGGGTGTCTTATGAGGCTGGTAGCATGAGACCAACCACATGTTAACAAAGGCACCATCGCATGTTTTTCCTTTGTGTGGCTTTGAATTGAAAGCTGTTTTGAGAACTAATCACAGATTTGAATTTGGGGGATAAATATGACAAGCCAGTTGGGACCCGCAACAAAATGTGGCAGTTTCAATGGAGCTAATTAAACCATTGAGTTTCCTTACCCTTTCTTTCCCTCATCCCATTTCCCTCTGAAAGAGACAGTTGGCACCCCTTTCCTGTTGCCAGCACTCCTTGGCCTCTGGGTAATTTATTTTCCTTTTGGTTTTGTGGGCAGGGGGAGTCAGGGGGGAAACACTAAAGAAGTTTTCACTTCTATCCCTTCTGAGAATTAAAAATAGATTCTTAGTGCAAACCTGGAAGTGACCTATCCAGACAACAAGCTGTGTTCTAGATTTTTTAAAGAGCTATGAGTCTTTCTCTGATTTTCCTTTTACACCATCTTCATTCTTCTCATCCAGAATTCAGCTTTTACCTTTCTTGAATTAGTTAACATATTTTTAAACATGTAACCTATTTCTGGAGAGGAATTTTAGTTGCCTTTTTGAATTATTTTATTTGTGTATTTAATGTTTTAAACGTTAACATCCATTGTGTATCACTGCAAATGTTTCGCATAGATAAACAAATAAACATCTTCTTCGTGGTCTCTGTGAATCACACAGCTGGGTTACTCCTGCGCCTGTGCAGAGCATCGGAACCTTCTGGAATCGCTAGGCAGAATGTGCTTTGATACATTTTTGGCAGTAACTCTGCCCATCCTAACGGTCCCTTATAAGGGATTACCACCTAAATCCCCTCAGTTCCTTTCTTTCCGCCGCGTTAGCAGCTTGAAGGAACCTTCGTTCGCTAGTTATTTCACTTTCGATTTCTCTGGTTTTGACTTGGCTCTGGTATTTGACTACGATTTTCTCTCACTCCCTTTGGATTTGGCATTTTACTTCTGATTTCGCTGTTGACCCGGACCGCTTTGGCTTTTTGGTGACGATCTCTCTTACTCCCTTGGATTTGGCATTCTACCTCTGATTTATCGTTGCTGACCTGGACTGTTTTTGACTATTCTCTAGATTCTCCTTCTGTATTTGGCGACTTCGTGAGTAAACATGTCTGGAAGAGGGGCCTTGAAAAGCTGTGTAATCTGTCAGGCTAAACTTCCAAGCACAGATGGTCATTCCCACTGCTTGATTTGCCTTGGAAAGACCCATAATGTCGACTGATGTGTGCACTGCAAGACCTTCATTCCTCAGGCTTGCAAGCACAGGTTCTCTCGGCTTAAATCTTACCTCTATGAGAGAGCTTTGATCCCGGCCGCTGCTTCGGCTCCTGCCTCTGTCTCGGTCCCGGCCTCCACTCTGGTGTCCGAGCCCCCAAAACAAGGTCGTTCACCATCTCTGAAGTCTACTGGCCAGAAGCATCACCATTCTCGGAGCCCATCCCGACACTGTTCGACGGCTTCTGACCCTGAGGCTGTGCGTACTTCGCACAAGCATGCTCCTTTGGATTCGGCTCAGGATCGATCTCGACCAACATCGGCTCGGGACCAGGAAACTTCGACCTCGAAGGCTGTCCCTCGAGATCGGGCGCCTACTGAACCTACAAGTCATCCGAGTACTTCTGCTGAGACCTCCCAATCTCTTAAAAAGAAGAGAAAGGAAAAGCATATCTCTTGACATGATGACACCTCCAAGTTGAAGAGCAAGTCCAAGGAGGCTTCTAAAAAGGCTAAGTCTTTGGCTGATCCTTCTGCGGTCCCTCCACCTCCACACCTGCAGGCTGATACCAAGGCTACATTCTCCAAGCCATCGGTTGTGTCGACTACAGAGGCTGGCGTTCCTCGCCGTTCACTTACTCCACTGGATTGGTGGAAATAGTGGCTGTCGATGTTCCGTCTGGTGCTGAGACAGAGAGGTCACCACAACGGCTGGGCAGATCACCTGCCCTTGTCATTTCCCGGCCTCAACTTCTGGAATGGTCTTCCTCTGATGTTGAGGTTGAAGTAGTCGAGTCTGAAGTTCTGGCTTGAGGCCGATTGTCTCCTACCACCATCCATGAGGATGTACTGGCCTATACTGCTTACGACCTTGCCCGGTCCATATGCCGTACTGGGGTCATGTCACCCACGGGCTCCCAGATTCTGACTTCACGAGGTGACGATCTCAGCACTGTCTTTGCGGGTCGCTCTGTTGCTCGATCTCCCAGACCACTTCAACTGGAAGAACCGAGACTCATTCTGAGGAAGGACACAGAGAGTCAAGTATCTCCCCATCTGGAACAACGTCTTCTGCCTTGCACTCCTCCGACACCTTCACCACGCATCACCTCTGCTTTGGGGCAACCGCAGTCCATTGCCAGAGGGTTCGACATCCTCCTCATCTGCTTTCTGGGACCCATACTGACCCTACCTTCCGTCACCCCAGGCAGAGCTGATTGAGGATGATCCTGCTTTGCTCACTGATGACATCCATGCTTTTTCGGAGCAGATGGTCCGTATGTCTCATGCTCTGGACCTCAAGGTGGAGGAGAAACAGGCCAAACCGGTGGACCCGATTTTCCATCGGATTCAATCCAAGGCCCCCCCTACGGCTTCGATTCCAGTCTTTCCATCATTGTTGAAACTCACCGAAGGTTCTTGGGTGAACCTTCTTTGATACAGTCTACTTCCAAGAAGATCGATTGGCTGTATCGAATTGGAGGTGAGCACATTGATTGCCTTCAAAACCATCCGAAGCCAAACTCTTCGGCTTGGTCGAAGCCTCTCAAAATAGGAAGCAGCGCCGGCCTCAGTCAACCCCACCAGACTCGGGAGGGTCAGAAACTTGACATCATAGGGAAAAAGATCTACTCCACGGCAGGACTCAGTTTTCATGTAGCCAACCATTCAGCTTGTATGGGGGCCTATCAACAGGTGTTGTGGGAGCGGATGACACCCCTCATCCAGTACCTTCCGGATGAATGCGGTAGGATGGCTGAGGCTACCCAGGCTGAGGCACAATCACTTTCAGGGCAACAGATGAATTTGGCCCGTCATGTTGCGGACTGTGCAGCCAAGACCATAGCAGGATCCATCACCCTGTGTCGGCATGCGTAGCTCCGATCATCGGGTCTCACCCCACAGGCCTCGGCTACTATTGAGGATCTCCCTTTTGATAAGTCCAGAGTATTCAATGGATCAACTGATGAGAAGCTCGAATTCACTCAGAAGATGAGGACCACTGCCAGAAAATATGGTATGGCCACCTCCTCATCTTCTCAGTACCGTCCTAGGGGCCGCTACACCTGGCAGACTTCATCATCAGGCCAACAATTCCATCGGGGGTTCTCTGGCCAATCATACCGCCGATCCTGATACGTACCCTCTCCCTCTCCAGCCTCATCAGTGAGGAGCCAGGGGTCGGGTTCAAGATACCATCAGCCACCGAGACAACGATCGAAAGATCAAGGCAGGAGAAAATTCTAAATTCCCTCCTCACTCTATTTCTCTCTTTCCTTAGACACCACTCTTCGGGGATCGATTGTCGAAATTCCAAGAAGCCTGGTCTTCAATAACATCAGACCGCTGGGTACTTCAAATCATCCAGAATGGCTATTGGATCGAATTCAACTCTCTACCTCCGACAGGTCTGGTTCGTTCTCCCCTCCCCTCCTCGAGGAGGTGCAGGCTCTGCTGCAGAAGGGGTCCATTGAACCCATGGACTCCGACCTTCACCACCTCTGCTTCTTCTCGAGGTACTTCCTGGTCACAAAGAAGGACGGTGGCCTGCGTCTCATTCTCAACCTCCATGGGGTGAACAGGTACATAGCTCCAAAGAAATTCAGGATGGTCACCCTGGCTTCCATCCTTCCACTCCTGAGATAGTACGGCTGGTTCGCGTCCCTAGACCTGAAGGACACCTACTTTCACATCGGAATCCATCCATCCCACAGACGATTCCTTGTGTTCCGAGTTGGGACTGACACTTTCCAGTTCAGGGTCCTGCCATTTGGACTCTCGACTGTTCCAAGAGTGTTCACAAAATGCATGGCAGTGATAGCAGCTTTTCTTCGCCAACAGGAAGTAGCGCTCTTCCCTTACATCGACGACAGGCTGATTGTGGCAACTCTCAATTTCAGCTCGAACTCGATGTTGGGCTCACCTTAGATGTCTTTAGACTACCTGGGACTTGTTGTCAACATAGAGAAGTCACAGCTCCAGCCAGCTCAAACAATCCAGTTCATTGGAGCTCGTCTGGACTCCCCAACAGCTGCAGTGTACTTGCCTCGGGACCGGTTCAACACCCTTTGGTCTCTGATCCATATCTGCCGTCGGTCCCGGAGACTCCCTGCTCATTCGGTCCAGGTACTTCTCGGGCACATGGCAGCTACTACCTATGTGACCTGCCTCGCTAGACTATGGTTCCATCCGCTCCAACATTGGTTTCTGCAAGTGTTTGACCCTCTCCATGACTCTCCAAACAAAATGCTCACGATGCCACGGGTGGTTCATCGATCTCTAGAGTGCTGGCTGGAACTGGACAACATCCTGTCGGGTATGCCATTCGACCCTCCTCAACCGGACGTCTCTCTGACAATAGATGCCTCGCTGCAGGGATGGGGAGCCCATCTCGGATCCTACGAGATACGGGGTTCTTGGAATACCGAAGAACAGGCTCTCCATATCACCGTCCTAGAGCTTCTCGGTGTCCAGAAGGCGATACGGGCCTTCAAATCCCTGGTAAGGAACAGGACTGTTCTGGTAGTGACAGACAACACTTCAGTCAGATACTACCTGAAAAAAAAGGAGGAACGAGATCCTCTCAACTTCTCCAACTCACGTTGGACATTTGGGACTGGTGCATCTGCAGGAACATCCTTCTCCAATCCATCCATCTTCCTGGTGAGGAGAACACTCTTGCAGACGGACTCAGCCGTTCAAACCTCTCCATCCATGAATGGCAGCTACACAGGTCTGTAACCTCGGACCTGTTCTGACGGTGGGGCTCTCCCCAAGTCAACCTCTTTGCGTCTCCAGAGAACACTCAGTGCCTCCAATTCTGTTCTGTGGAACAGGTCCACTTCTCTACCTTTTTCCTCCATTCCCACTGCTGACACAGCACCCACTGCTGACAAGGGTGATTGCCAAGCTCCGTCAAGATCGAGCGGATGCCATCCTCATCACCCCGTAGTGGCCTCGACAACCCTGGTTTGCAACCCTTCTGTGTCTAGCCAGGCATCGCTTCATCTGCCTTCCGTCCCATCCCGATCTTTCCACCATCCAGAATGGGAAAGTCAGACATCCAGACATAGAGACTCTACGTCTGACGGCATGGCGGTTGCTTCCGTGACTCTCTCCTCAGTACCGAGGGTCTTGGATTCATCTTCGATACCGACGCACTTTGTGTCTTTTCCTCCAGAGGTCCAGGCTGTTATCGATGCTGCCCGAAGACTGGCTACCCGCAAGTCGTACCACTACAAGTGGAAGAAGTTTGAAGCTTTTCTGTCTACTCGAGGGTCGGGCATTGAACCATTCTCCGTTCCGACCGTCCTGGAGTTCCTTCTCCACTTGTCTTCCATGGGCCTGACACTTTCATCAATCAGGTGCTATTTGGCAGCTATATCTGTCAAGTTTCGAGCAAGAGGTCACCCGTCTCCCTTTACTGATGCAACAGTTAAGGAGTTTTTGAGAGGCTACGCCAACCTACATCCTCCGGTAACCAAGCCTACCCCCAACGTGGAGCCTCAAACTGGTCCTCTCGCAGCTGGTCCAATGCCCCTTCAAAACCCTTGGCTTCCACCAACTTGCGACTGCTGTCCTGGAAGGTTGCTTTCCTTGTGGCCATTACTTCAGCGCGTCGAGCTGTGAACTCTGTGCCTTGAGATCTGACCCTCCATACACAGCTTTCCATAAGCATTAAGTGGTGCTCCGTCCCAATATCTCCTTCCTTCCAAAGGTGGTGTCGAGTTTTTATCTCAATCAATCCATCACTCTCCCTGCTTTGATGCGGGACCCAAAGGACGAATTCGAGCGTACCCTCCATTCCATGGACGTCAGGAGGGCCCTTGCTTTTTACATTCAGAGAACTGCTCCCTTCAGAAAGTCACCTAGACTGTTTGTGTCATATGCTGACTCAAAGCTCGGAGAGCCAATTTCTCCACAGCGGTTGTCAAAGTGGGTGACATCGACCATTGCTCTCTGCTATGAACTGGCAAAGAAGCCACTACCACCACAGATTCGAGGACACTCAACGAGGGCTGTCTCCACCTCGACAGCATTCTTCTCTGGGGTGCCTCTAGAGGACATTTGCAGAGTTGCAACTTGGTCTTCACCTTTGACTTTTATTTCCCATTACAGACTTGGCTTTCGTTCCAGGAACGAGTCTGCCTTTGGGAAAGCTGTACTTTTGTCCTCTATTCAATGAGTGAGTGTTAATGTTTGCCATGTCATTTGATGGTTTCACGATATGATGAGTATATGTGGTTTGGTTAGTTCTTTCTTAAGAATGTGCTGTCAAAACTCTAACTAAGGTTGGACTATGCATCATGACATTTAGGTCAATATGTATAGGACATACCCTCCTCCT
Organism: Gambelia wislizenii; assembly: GCA_030847615.1. Taxonomy (NCBI): domain Eukaryota; kingdom Metazoa; phylum Chordata; class Lepidosauria; order Squamata; family Crotaphytidae; genus Gambelia; species Gambelia wislizenii. Next base: position 28,385,227 of record JAUMIR010000002.1, read on the forward strand.
GGAGTGAAGCTTGCCAGTCTACCCAGCTGTGTGATTCACAGAGACCACGAAGAAGATGGACAGGTTGCTTACCTGTAACTATAGATCTTCAAGTGTTCTTATGTGAATTCACACAGACCCGCCCATCCTCCCCTCTATATCCTATTACATCATATAACATGCTTAATGTTCCTGATGCTGCAGATTGCGGCGTCATTCAAGGAACTGAGGGGATTTAGGCGGGAATCTCTTATAAGGGACCATTAGGATGGGCAAAGTTACCACCAAAAATATATCAAAGCACATTCTGCCTAGCGATTCCAGAAGGTTCTGATACTCTGTGCAGGCGCAGGAGTAACCCAGCTGTGTGAATTCACAGAAGACCACTCGAAGATCTATGGTTACAGGTAAGCAACCTGTCCTTTCTAAAGTCAGGTAGTTTTCATAGAATCATCGAGTTAGAAGAGACCACAAGGGCAATCCAGTCCAACCCCCTACCATGCAGGAATACACAGTCAAAGCACTCCCGACAGATGGCCATCCAGCCTCTGTTTAAAAACCTCCAAAGAAGGAGACTCCACCACACTAAGAAGCAGTGCATTCCACTGCCAAACAGCTCTTACTGTCAGGAAGTTCTTGTCAGGGAAATCAATGTTTTAGTGCTATTGTATCCATAGACTTTAGTAGTAAATTTTCAAGCTGGGCAAATTCTGGTCTGAATGGGTCCTGGTTTTCATCAGGCCTGGCTATAGCTTTCTCAGAGGTCAGACAGTATGTAAAAACATTCATTGGGCCTGGAGGTTTTCCAGGCAGCTGTGTCTTATCTCCCTTCTCTCACAGCTTTGCCTGTGAACCAAGATGATGTTATGGGTAGCTCTAATCAGTATAGCTGTGTGAAGCGAAACTGCTTATTTGCATTGCAATCTGCAGTCTGTGAAGAAAGAATACAGACAGTGCAAATAATTTTTCCTGCTTAGCTTTGTAGCATGGCTGAAGTCGCCAGAATGTTATTTTTTTGTTTCCTAGTTTTTTAGATTTCTAAATAAAACTGAAAGGGGTATTTTTCGTCTGTCTCCATGTCTTCATGCGTCTACATACCTAGGTATGCAGAGAGAGCATATGGTCCTCATGTTTTTTTTTGCTGTTTCTGCTATTGTTCCCTCTGAACAGAATGCCTCAGAGGGGCTGCATACCCTGACAGTTCTTCCTAATGTTTAGGTGGAATCTCTTTTTCTGTAGTTTGAATCTGTTGCTCTGTGTCCACATTTACAGTCGTCCCTTCACATTCGCGGGGGTTATGTTCCACGGACCCCCACGAATATGAAAAATCCGTGAATACTGTTTGCCCCCCCCCTCCCCTGCCATAGCGACCATGGGGCCTCCGGCCCTCCCCAATCCACCCCCAGGGCCTTCGCGGGGCTTCCGGAGGGTCTCCGGAGGCCCCGCGGAGGCCTTCCCGGCCCTCCCCAATCCACCCCCGGGGCCTTCGCAGGGCCTCCGGAGGGTCTCCGGAGGCCCCGCGGAGGCCTTCCCGGCACTCCCTACTCCCCCCCAGGGCCTTCGCGGGGCCTCCGGAGGGTCTCCGGAGGCCCCACGGAGGCCTTTTCAGCCCTCCCAGGGCTTTCATGGGGCCTCCAGAGGCCCCGTGTTGTGGTTTTGGGGGGGGGCTGGGGGGCCTCTCCCAAAACCGCGAATACTCGAAACCGCGAATGTGGAGGGACAACTGTACATAGTTTTCCCTAAGCCTATCTTTCTTTGTTGCTCTGTATATATTTACAAGATTTTGGTCCCCCTTTCAATCTTGGAACTACTCTCCTGCCATCACCAGCTTGTGTGTGTGTTCAGTATAATTTCATTGAGGTTTCCATGACTATGGAAAGTCAGAAATAGGATTTCTGTACAACTCGTCTTTTCTTCTTTTGTGTCCTTCACAGGAGATGGAACAAAGACATGGACAACACATATTAGTCCACCTCATAATTGCAATACTCTTTCTGCAGCTCCAATGAGACTGGATCAGGTAAGGGTCAGGATCCGTTGAGGGCTGGGTGTCCCTGACCCATGCACATCTCCCTGGAGCTGAAAGAACCTTTTCTGTTCATTAGGCTTGCCTACAGTGGTTGCCATGTTTCAGAACTGAAATCTGGTTAGGCCACTGCAGTCTACCTAGAATAGACAGTACAATGGCTCTATACACACTGATTTTTGTGCTTCACCGCAGGCGTTTATTACTCCAGACTCTTTTGTAAAGTCTTCCAAATCACTATCTACCTTTGCTAATCTGTGATCGATCTCTTTGTCAATCTTGGCATCTGAGATGATGCTTCCCCCAAAATAGTACTCTACGGTGAACTCGCCACGGGTCAGCGTAAGAGGGGCGCTCCAAAAAAGCGATACAAGGACTCCCTGAAACAACATGTCAGGCTCGGCCAAAATGGTCACCAATAATGGTCCGCCCTGGCCTCACATCGGGAGGCATGGAGACGCACTATCCACAATGCTGCAGCCTTATTTGAGAACTCACGCCGAACAAGTCTTGAAGAGAAACGACAACGCAGAAAGAATCACAACCCGGAAACATCACCCAAGGATGTGCTTCCTGCAACTGGACTTGTTTATCTCAGATCGGCCTTTTTAGTCATCAGCACGCTTGCAGAAAGTGCGGAATGAGTCCTTCCTGAATCTTTGTTTGCGAAGAAAAGCCAGAGATCTACAATGTCTACAGTACCCACCAGAGTGATCTTTGTGAAAGAGCCAAAGGACAAAGTGGTGCTCCCTCTGGTCCGTCTTTTGCATAGGGGACGACCAACTGGAAGGCTCCTGCTGCTGCTTCCCATGGTTTTGTGGCTTTAATGTGTATTTTGCTGCAAAGCCAACACAGCTACTACCCCTACTACCCTGAATGTTTCTCAGAGCCTGAAGCAATGGCGTCATCCTGTCTGAGAGTAGCACCATCCTTGCAGATTGGGAGCAGAGAGCACGTGGGCTGAGCAGAGTCTCCATCCAGGCCCCCTTCACAGGGTGGTTGTTGAGGGGAGCACAAGGGAGGTGGGGAGCATCCCGCCCTTGGCAAGGAATGAAGAACTGCAGAGGACATTTCCACTTGAAGGGAAGAAGAGGCGCCGTAAGTCAAGAGTCGACTTGGAAGTCACATACACGCATGCATATTCAGATAACCTAAAAAAGACATGCATCCCTGTTTCTAATACTAGCACTTAAAATGTTAGACTGATTATCTCAGATCAGCTGTAATTGTAAAAAAAAAAACACCAAAAACAAAAACAAAACCCCCAAAACCAAGCATTTTGGCCTGAAGGAAGAAGAGGGTTCCATAAGTCAAAAGATGACCTGAAAGGCACATACACAGGTATTGAGATAACCCAAAAAAGACATGCATCCCTTTCTAATTCCAGCACTTAAAATGTTAAACTGGTTCTCTCAGATCAGCTGTAATTGTAATAATAATAATAATAATAATAATGTGCACTTTGGCCGGAAGGAAGAAGGGGGTGCCATAAGTCTAGAGAGGATCTGGAAGGCACATTCACGTGTATTTAGATAACTTTAAAAAGGCAGGCATCCCCGTTTCTAATACTAGCACTTAAAATGTTAGACTGATTATCTCAGATCAGCTATAATTGTAAAATAATAATAATAATAATAATAATGTGCATTTTGGCCAGAAGGAAGAAGGGGGTGCCATAAGTCAAGAGACGACCTGGAAGGCATATTCACACGTATTCAGGTAACCTGAAAAAGACAGGCATCCCTGTTCTAATTCCAGCACTTTAAAAGTGTTATACTGGTTCTCTCAGATCAGCTGTAATCGTAATAATAATAATAATAATAATAAAAATAAATGAGCACTTCGGCCTGAAGGGAAGAGACTTTCCTTCCTCGCTCTCCATCCCAGCAAGGGCTTTGCCCGCCTTCCCCACATACATAAAACCTGGCTCTGGGGGGGCTTCCCCACCACCAGCCCCCCTCTTGTTTAAAATACCACAGAGTTGCCTTGGAGGGCCTAGAAAATGGCTAGAGAGGACACATTTCTAGGAAGACTCTATGGTAGACGTGCTGTTTTGTATCCCATGGATAAAGAATCCGTGGATACGGGGGTCCTACTGTAATCTGAACATCCTCTACTGTGAATAGGTTACATTGCCCTGAGGTAAACATATTTATTTGGGGACCCCCAAAATAAAGCATTGCAGGGGCCCCAAAATTCCGTAAAGCGGCCCTTTCCCCACCAGGCCACAGCCCCTCTTTCGCTCCCCACAGAGAAGGGGGCGGGAGGCTCTAAGAGGCTCCCCCTAGAAACTGCCTAGCTGTCACTCTTGCCTTGGCCCCGCCTCTTCCGGCCATGGATGAGGCTTGTCCTAGAGAGGCCCGGGGGAAGCCGGAAGGGCCGCCTTGGGAGAGGTGGGTCCCTGCCTGGAGGACTCTGGGGGAGCTGAGCCGCCCCTGCCTGAGGCGCCGCCTCTGCTCAGCCCCCTTTCTGTGGGGCGGGAAGAGGGGGGGCTTCGTCTCTCTTTCCCCGTGGAGTCCCCGCCATTTGGCCCAAGGGGGAGATCCGCAGCAGGGCTGCCCTGGGAGGGAGGCAGGGAGGGAGACCGGCTGGCTGGCTGGCTGGCTGGGCAAGGCAAGGCAAGGCAAGGCAGGCGAGTGAGTGAGTGGGTGTGGGTGATGGAGGGAGGCGGGGGTCCCCTGCAGGGAAGGGTCTGAGGAGAGCAGGTCTCTGTTAGATCCTCCCCACAGAAAGCAAAAGGCAGAGCCTGGCCCGGTTCCTAAACTGCAGTTCCGGGTGGGATTTGAACCTGGGACACAGCAGTGTTAGCCTTGCCTTCTAACCACGGCATCACGTAGCCTCTCAGCCAAGGTGCTATAGATTGACTGGGGGTGGGGGTACTGTTTATGAAATGCACTGAGTTTTTAACACACACAGTGAGAGGGCCTCCATCAGGCAGAGCAAAGCGATTGCCTCAGGCTGCATTTCCTGGGAACCAAAAGTGGGAGCCCCCCAGTTCTCCTTTATTGGGGGGCAAAGCTGTGGGCTGCCCTGAGCTTGGCCTGGCATCAGGGCTGCCTTCTTCTCCCTCAAGCAGCAAAATGGCCCCAAAGGCACTGTGAAAAGATGACAAGGTGTCATCGTTTCATCCTGGAGACATTAGATTGACTACATGGGGGAATGGGGGAGAAACACACCAGATAGAGTGGGAAGTGTGGTTTGATCAGGATAGAGCAACGGGGAGGAAGCTGCATTGTGTGTAGGCTTGGGTCTGTGGAGAAGGGAGAAGAGAATGGAAAGTTTGAGCAAGGGGAAGGAAAGAAAGGATCCATTCCAGCTTGAATGTGATTGTAAAACGTGAAAATGTAAACACAGTTGTCCTTTCATATCCGCAGGGATTGGGTTGCAGGACCCCCCTGGATACCAAAATCCGTGAATACTCAAGTCCCATTATATGCAATGGCATAGCAAAATGATGTCCCTTATATAAGATGACAAAATCAAGCTTTGCTTTTTTTAAAGAATATTTCCGAGCCGTGAATACTTAAATCCATGGATACGGAGGGACAACTGTAATAGCTCCCTCAGCAAACATTTGCTTTCCTTGTTGAGATCTCTATCCCCACTAATATTTCCAGTCTTTTGCCTTACAGGACAGTCTGGCCAAAAGAGAAGTCCAAGATGGAGAACGAGGAATCTGCTGGGCCTGAATTAGGAAAAGGCCTTCTTGCTGTTCAGGCTGAGAGCAGTGGAGTATTCTGGGAAGGAACCATACAACGCAGCCTGAGGAAAGATGTGCTCAGTTCAGATCTACAGCATCTACATTTCCGGCATGAGGAGGCTGCAGGGCCCAGAAAAGTTTGCAGCCAACTCCACAGTCTCTGCCGCCAGTGGCTGAAGCCAGAAAGGCACACAAAGGCCCAAATGCTGGACCTGGTGGTCCTGGAGCAATTCTTGGCTATCCTTCCCCCGGAGATGGAGAGCTGGCTGAGAGAGTGTGGAGCAGAAACAAGTTCCCAGGCAGTGGCTCTGGCAGAGGGTTTCCTCCTGAGTCAAGCAGAGGAGAAGGAGCAGAAAGAGCATCAGGTGAGAATGGTTTATTCTGGCACTTTTCAAGGGCTGGGAATGCTTATTTGGTGTTGTCGTTGTTATATGCATTGATATCCTGCCTTTCTCCTGATAATGGGACTCAAGGCAGCTAGCAATGTATTTAAAACAGTGCATATTAAAAACCACACAAAAGCAATTAGTAAAAGCATAAATATAACATTTTTAAATAATAAATTTATGAGGTTAAAACATTAAAAATATTAAAGTGTGGTAAAAGACTACTCAGTTGTCCCTTCGTATTCACGGATTTGATATCCACAGATTTAAGTATTCACAGCTTGAAAATATTCTTAAAAAAATAATCCAATAATAAAAAAAATAATAATCCAAAAAGCAAACTTTGATTTTGCCATCTTATATAATGGATACCATTTTGCTATGCCATTGCATATAATGGGACTTGAATATTCATGGGTTTTGGTATCCACAGGGGGTCCTGGAACCAAACCCGAGCAAGTATGAAGGGAAAACTGTATACACACCTTAAAAACAGAATTGTATAGTTTTAAAACCCCAACCCCAGTCAGTCTGTCAAAGCCTGATGGCATACAAATGTTTGGACCTGCTGATGGAAGGTGAGCAAGGACGGGGCCATCCTGACCTCTCTATGAAAGGTGTTCCAAGATCTGGGAGCAGTTACTGAGAAGGTACTTTCCCTTGTTCCCACCAAATGAGCCTGAGATGGTGGTGGGACATAGAGAAGGGCCTCTCCAGACAGTTTTAGAATATAATTGGCGCATACAGGGAGATACAGTCCTTCAAATAACCTGGACACAAGCTGTACAGAGCTTTATAAGTCAACACCAATACTTTGCCCGGAAACAAACCTGTAGCCAGAAACCCCCAAACAAACCTGTAACTTGGCTGCAGTTCTTTGGGCCAACTGAAGTTTTTGAGCACTTTTCAAAGGCAGCCCTACATAAAGTGCATTATAGTAACCCAAATAGGATATAACCAAGGTATGTACCACTGTGCCTAGATCTGTCTTCTCTAGGAACGGGTGCAGTTGGCACATTAGCTTTAACTGTGTGAAAGGACTCCTGGTCACTGCTGAGACCTGGTCCTCCAGCCTCTGAGCTGAATCCAGGAGTACCCCCAAACTGTGAACATACATTTTCAAGGGGAATGTAACCCCGTCTAACATGGGCTGAATCCCTATTTTCAGATCTGTTTTTCAACTGACCAGCAGCACCCCTGTCTTTTCTAGATTAAGCTTCAATTTCGTTGTGCACATCCAGTCCATTACAGCAACCAAGCACCAGTTTAGCAGAGGAATAGCTTCCTTGGAATTAGGTGGAAAGGAGTAATAGAGCTGGGTATCATCAGCATACTGGTGACAGTTGACCCCAAAACTCCAGACAAACTCTCCCTGCAGCTTCATGTAGATGTAAAATAGCATATGAGATAAGCCTGAACCCTGAGGGACTCCACGGGCCAATGACCATTGAGTTGAGTAGGAATCCTCAAGCACCACCCTCTGAGTTCATGCCTCTAGGAAAGAATGGAGCCAGTGTAACAGTGCTATCCCAGAGAGGCAGCTCAGAAGGGCACCATGGTTGATGGTACTGAAAGCTGCTGAAGCAATAGGGGCACACTCCCCCTGTCCAGTTCACTGTGTAGGTCATCCACCAAGATGACCAAAGCTGCCTCTGTGCCATAATCAGGTCTGAAACCAGACTGAAATGGATCTAGACAATTTGCCTCATTCAGAAACTCATTCTGGAGAAACTACCACGCGCTCTAGTACCTTGCCCAATAATAATAATAATAAAATAATAATAAAATTTATTTTTATCCCACCTCTCTGTTAAAAACAACCGGGGCGGCTTACAAAAGTTAAAATACCAATACAGATTAAAATCCCCAAATACCACCCACCCCCACCCTCCCCCATAAAAAGACATTAAACCAAATTACATTAAAACAATGGAATGGAAGGTTGGAGACTAAAAAGAATGGAAGGTTGGAGACTAGACTATAGATCTTCTTCATGGTCTCTGTGAATACACACAGTGGGTAATTCCTGTGCCTGCACAGAGCACTCGGAACCTTCTGGAATCACTAGGCAGAATAGTTTTTGATACATTTTGACAGTAACTCCGCCCACCTCAACAGTCTCTCTGAGGCACTCTCACCTAATTCCCCTCAGTTCCTTTTTATCTGCCGCGCGAGCAGCACATAGGAACCCTTCGTTCGCTAGAGCTTCTTTCGCTTTCTATTTTACCTCACGGATTGACTCAGACTGCTTATTGACTTTGTTTCTTGGCTTTTCCTCTTGATTCTTGTTGTGGTTTCTGGCCCTTACATCTCTTGGACTGTTTTTTGGTTTCTCTCTCTCTCGTTTGCCCTTGGATTTGGATTCGGACTCCGACTCAGTATGACTTCAGACTCGTTTGACTCTTCTTTTGTCTTTTCCCTGTTTCTGTGATTATGGCCTCGACTCTGCCACCTTTAAACAGTGCTCTGTTTGTCAGGCAAAGCTCCCTGCCTCTGATGAGTGTTCAGAGTGCCTCGTCTGCCTGGGTGAAGCCCACTATGTGGATGCTTTTATACATTGTCAGAACTTCACACCTCAGGCGTGTAAACATTGCTCTTCAAGGCTGGAGTCCCTTTTCTATGAGAAGGCGCTGTTCCCACCCTCTGCTTCTACGCCAGGCGCTCAGGTTGGGGTTGCGCCACCACAGAAGAGAGGTCGCTCTCTGTCAGCCAGTCCATTGGCGAAGAGAACGCATGGGCCCTTGAGTCTGCCCTGTCATCAATCGGTGGTGTCGGATCCGGAGGCCTTGCATCAGTCCCATTAGCATACTACCACTTCGGGATCGAGTAAAGGCCATAGCTCTTCGAAACCTTCGACCTTGACTCGGGACCATCTGGGTCCAGTCACGACCGTGATTCCTCTACCTCCTCCGGGCAAGGACTAAGAAGATGAAAAAGAAGACCAAACACTCTTCTCCGAGACCAACAGTGCACCCCTTGTCCACTGCGGTGGCTACTTTGGCGCAGGAGCCCGAGGAGCAACAACAGCCGGCTACTGCCACTACGGCACAGGGCACCCCTTGTCCACTGCGGTGGCTACTTTGGCACAGGAGCCTTTGGAGCAACAAGAGCCAGCTACTGCCACTGTGGCACAGAGCGCCCTTTGTCCACTGTGGTGCCTACTTTGGCGCAGGAGCCTGAGGAGCAACAACAGCCAGCTACTGCCACTAAAGCTGTTTTGGATCTGAACCAGACATCGGTACTGGTTCCTCCTACAGAAACCAGAGATGTCACCACTGTCCGCGATCCATCGCGTGAGGTGACTCCTACTCCTTCCTTGGTGATTGTTCAAACTGGAGAATGAGAGATCTCTAAAGGGGTACAGGCTTCCTCCCCTGTGGTTCAGGCTCGATCCACTGTGCTCCTGGTCTCCCGAGATGAGCTTCTCAGTACAGACACTTTTATGGTCAATGTCGGAACTACATCACAGGAGGCAACAGGGAAGGCTCCTTCTTCGACTCCGTCACATCAAGTCTTGGACATCGAGCATTCATGACTTCTCTGCACCAAGGTTGGCATAGCCCTTCTCCTTGGGGCTGTAGCCCCTCACCTTTGTCGGACTCTTCTGTATCATACATACCGAGAGCTCCCTCTCCACCGCTGGATTTTATCGATGATGAGTCTGCAATGGACGACGTTTGAGCATTTTCGGAGGAGATGGTCCAGATGGCCCACGCCTTGGACTTGAAGATCACCAAGAGGGAGTCTGAGCCTGTGAATCCAATCTATGGTAGGATCAACTCAAACACTCCTCCCACTGCTGTCATACCGGTGCTACCTTCGCTATTGAAGCTCATTCAAGGCTTGTGGGAAAATCCATCATCCATTCCATTGACCTCAAAGAGGATAGATTGGCACTATCGTGTGTCGGGGATGGTATCGACTGACTCTGAGAACGCCCTCAACCAAATTCAGTGGTGGTAGAGGCTTCTCAGCAATGGCTTGCAGCAAAAACGGTGGGCAGTTCTGTGAAACTTTGCAGCATGCATGGTTCTGTTCGTCTGGCCTTGCTCCGCGGGCTTCCTTGACCATCGAGGATATGCCATTTGACCATTCCAGCCACGTCAACAGCTCGACCAATGGAACACTTGAATTCACGCAGAAGGTGAGGACCACCACACAGAATATGGTATGCTGTCGTCTTCGTCTTTTGCGTACTGATCAAGGGGTCGATCTGGGTGGCACTCCTTTTCTTACATCCAGTCCTTTCAGAGGGGATGTGCTCCGCAATCCTCCAGGTGCTCATGGTACCAGCAACCCGCTTTGTCCGCCTTTTAGGTGGGGAGCCAGACCTCCACCTCCTGGTACTGGCTACCGACAAAGCAAAGTGCTAAAAGAACAGGGCAGAAGGAGATTTTAAATTGCCCTCACTCTCAGTCTGCTCATTCCTTTCCCCGAGAACCATCTGTTGGAAACTGCCTGTCTGCATTCCGAGACACCTGGTCCAAGATAACATGGGACTGATGGGTGCTTTGCATTGTCCAGGATGGTTACTGGATTGGGTTTGAACAGATTCATCATCTAAAGAGGTTTGGGATGGTTACCCTGAGTTCGATCCTGCCTCTTAAGCGAGGCGACTCATTTGCCTCCATCAATCTCAAGGTTGCATACTTTCATGTCGGAATCCACCCGACCCACATATGGTTCCTCGCCTTCATGGTCGGGGACAAGGACTTCCAGTTTCGTGTCCTGCCGTTTGGACTATCCACAGCACCGAGGGTATTTACAAAATGCATGACATTTGGGGCAGCTTTCCTGCGTCAATGGGGGGGAGTCGTCTTCCCCTACATCGATGACTGGCTCCTGGTGGCAGAGTCCTGTTGGCAACTCCTAGATGACATCGAGCCGACATTGGACTTGCTGGATGCCCTGGGCCTGATGATCAATATGGAGAAATCGCATCTCGAACGCAGCCAGTCTCTCCAGTTCATCGGAGCTTTTTTTGAATTCTGCTGCGGCTTACCTGCCTTCAGATCGTTTCGATACTCTCTGCAACCTCATCCACCAATGCTGCAGATCCCGGAGGATCTCTGCTCGTTTGATTCAAACACTACTGGGAAACATGGCAGCCATGACTTCAGTCACTCAATTTGCCAGGCTACAGTTCCTACTGCTTCAGTTGTGGTTCCTGAGCATCTTCGACCCAGTGTGGGACTGCCCTCAGAAACTCCTCAACTTGCCGCGAGCAATTCAACATTCCCTGGAGTGGTGGTTGGACCCAAACAACGTCCTGTCAGGCATGCTGTTCAAACCCCAACCGCAAGTCTCAGCCACCACAGATGCATCCTCACTCAGATGGGGAGCCCACCTTGAGACATACGTGGTCCAGGGCTTGTGGACTGCTGACAAACGGGAGCTCCATATCGATATCCTCGATCTCCTGGCTGTTCAGAAGGTGCCTCGGGCCTTCAAGAAGCTGGTATCGAGTAAGACGGTCTTGCTTGTGATGGATAATACATCCGTGATGTACTGCCTCAACAAGCAATGAGGGACAAGGTCTCCGTCTCTTCTGTCGCTTACCCTCATAATTTGGGACTGCTGCATTCAGAAGGGTATACTTCTCCACTCCATTCATCTTCTGGGAGAAGAGAATAGTCTTGCTGACAGACTGAGCTGTCCAGATTCGTCCGTGCACGAATGGATGTCACATCAATAAGTAGACAAGAACTGTTTCAGCGCTGGGGTGCACCGCAGGCCCGTTACGAACACGAGTGGCAGACAAGCTGCCTCGGGACCGATCAGATGTGATCCTCCTCACTCCATGGTGACCTTGGCAACTGTGGTTCGCACCCCTCCTTCACTTGGACCATCGGCGCTTTCTGCACCGTCTGAGCCATCTGCATCTGTTGACCATCCAAATGGCAACGTCAGACATCCAGACCTCGAGGTGCTTCGTCTGATGGCTTGGAGGGTACTGCCCTGAATCTGTCTTTGAATCCGAGGTGTTCTGTGCATCTATCGCTATCGCCCAACATACAGGTAGTGCTTGACGCCTCTCTCTGTCCTTCTACATGTTGATCCTATTCCTACAAGTGGAAACGCTTCGAATCCCTTTTCTTAGACCATGGCCTCACCACTGCTTCCTCCTCGGTGGCCACCATCCTCCAATTCTTATTGCATCTTTCGGATTCAGGACTATCCTTCTTGTCCCCAAAGTGATACCTGGCGGCTCCCTCCATTGATTCCCAAGCATGGGGTTGACCTTCTCCATTCCAAGACCCATTAGGTCGGAAATTCCTGAAGCGCTATGTCAACCTTCATCCACCGGTGATTGAGCCTACCCCAGCTAGGAGTCTCGAACTAGTCCTCTCTCAACTGGTGAGACATACCTTCGAACCCTTGGCGAGAATGGATCTGAGATTCCTGCCATGGAAAACAGCCTTCCTCGTAGCTATCATGTCCGCCCGTCGAGCTGGTGGGCTTTGTGCCTTGCGTTCCAATGCTCCATACTTGATATTCCACGAGCACACAGTGTTTCTGAAACCGGACATGTCCTTTCTCCCAAAGGTGGTCTCCAGTTTCCACATCTACCAATCCTTCGTTCTCCTTGCTCTAATGCAGGATCCAAAGGATTACTTGAATGGACTTTCCACTCCCTGGATGCTCGGAGAGCCCTTGCCTTCTATGTACAGCAGACAGCTCCATTTCAAAAGTTGCCGAAACTGTTTGTGTCCTATGCAAACTTTAAGTTGGATGCCCCTGTTTCTCCACAGTGCCTGCCAAAGTGGGTGGTATCGGCTATCTCCCTCCGTTACAAACTGGCTCGAAATTCCCTGCCTCTTGGGTTCGAGGGCACTTCATCAGAGCTTCTGCTAGCTTTCTCTCTTCGGGTGCCCTGGAGCATGTGTGCCGGGCAGCCACTTGGTCTACGCCACTAATTTTTATCTCGTACTACAAACTAGACACTCAGTCTCGTAATGAGGCTGCTTTTGGCAGGGCAGTTCTGCTGTCCTCCATTCAATAAGTGAGTAGTTATTGTGGTTGCCTATGGTACTTAACATTTATTGCTATGTTCATGTCAGTTTATGCTCATTGTTATGGTTTCATGGGACATCACTTGTCAACAATTGTCCTTGTGTAACCCGCTAGCATGACATACCCTCCTCCTACGGGTGAAGCTTGCTAATCTACCCACTGTGTGTATTCACAGAGACCATGAAGAAGATGGACAGGTTGCTTACCTGTAACCATAGATCTTCGAGTGGTCTTCTGTGAATTCACACAGACCCGCCCATCCTCCCCTCTATATCCTGCTATGGCATATGCTTAATGTTCCTGATGCTGCTGCTTGTGGCATCCTTCAAGGAACTGAGGGGAATTAGGTGAGAGTGCCTCAGAAAGACTGTTGAGGTGGGCGGAGTTACTGTCAAAATGTATCAAAAACTATTCTGCCTAGCGATTCCAGAAGGTTCCGAGTGCTCTGTGCAGGCACAGGAATTACCCACTGTGTGAATTCACAGAAGACCACTCGAAGATCTATGGTTAAAGGTAAGCAACCTGTCCTTATCAAGTACAGTAGGATCCAGGGAAGGTTTTTTCAGAAGAGGTCTTACCACAGACTCCTTGGGACTCAGCCTTCTTGTAACGAGGCATTAATTGATTCCCTTACTCACTCAGCAAGTCCTCCTCTAGCTTGTTTAATTAGCTGGGATGGGCAAGAGTCTAGTATGCATGTGGTGGCTCTCACCTCTCCAAGGATCCCTGTCCACATCCTTGGGCTGCACAAATTTGTTACGGTAGCACACTGGTGCTGCTGAGCACATCAAGAGGACCAGGCAGCAAAAGTTGTTGTAGCAGAGTTGCAATCATCAGGTGAAGAAACGAGCATACAGACACAGATGTGTGTCTAAACTATTCCTCTTTACTAAAGTATATTGTAGTAAAATTTGTAGTGAGTCTGAGACTCCTAGCATACAGACTACGTATCACAGCACAATACACAGTGCAGTTTTGCACTGTACAGTCCAGACTGAAAGCATACAGTCTGAGAGCTAAATCCAGGTTAAGTGCAGAGACCGAAAGTGTGGGATCATCTAGTTATACAGTACAGGTACAGTACAGTCATGGGTTATGCAGTTTGTGGTTCTCACACACACTTTCCCACATAGATAAGACTTTCTTCACATGTCCTACCCACGTCTGTATCCCAGACATAATCTAGATATGCTCACCAGCTGCATTTAGCCTTCTCATTGGTGGCCCCTGCAGACTGTAGCATACCATTGTTACATCAAGTAACAAGGAGTCATCAAAGATGAGCAAAACTGCTACACATATTTATTCAGGGTTTCTCAGAGAAGGGCATCAGATGTTACAGCAAGCAGCAGAGAGGGATGAAAATGAGCAGAATATGCTAAACCTTTGTTAAGCAGTCACAGGTTATATAGGCTCTATATCACATATGCAGTTAACCATTTGCTAACCATCTGTCTGTTGATACACTCAATCACTGAGATCAAAGGGGGGCACCTGAGATTACATAAACGGAAAACTACCATGGGAAACTACAGATAGAAAGGTAACACTGAGTTGTAAAACTTAAGCTAATTTCCTGAGCCTTCCTTCAAAGATTGCTTTGAAGCCAGATGTTTTACTACTCAATTGTAAAGGCAGGAAGAAAGGAAGCATGAATTTCCCATGAAATTCCAGTGTGCTGGGTATGAGAATTCCATGCTTCTCTACATACCATACTAGCTCTTTATAATATAAATTTCCAGTGATTGTATATCCCAGCAACCTGGCAAAACTGAAAGGTAACTATCAACACTAGACAAGCAGGGGCCAGAGTTACATCCACTGGAACTCTTATCAACCCTGGCATCTAAGTCAGAGTGAATTCAAGAGATTTTTTTCTGCAAAATGGTGGGCAAATTCTTCATAGTGGGCTGTTGAGTGGCTTACATTCCCCTTTGGGCCAGATCCCTGACCACTTGAAACAGCGTAGCTCAATAGTTCTGTACGGATGCAATAGCGTTAGCTAAAAAAGCCTTTTTTACTACTTTTATTGCCTTCAGATAGATTTTAGCCTGTTTTGAGTTGGATTCACTCTGACTTTTCTGCCGCTGTCGTTCTAGTCGACATGACATTCTTGCAAACAAGCTTGTAAAATGTGGGCTAGACAAGTTAACTGTTAAATGGATTTGTAATTGGTTGACCGGCCGAACCCAAAGGGTGCTCAGCAGTGGCTCCTCTTCATCTTGGATAGATGTGACCAGTGGGGTGCCACAAGGTTCGGTCCTGGGCCCACTGCTATTCAACATCTTTATCAATGACTTGGATGAGGGAATTAGGGGCGTACTTATCAAATTTGCAGATGACACCAAATTAGAAGGAGTAGCTAATACCCTAGAGGACAGGATCAAAATTCAAAATGATCTGGATAGACTGGAGAGCTGGGCCAAATTCAACACGGAGAAATGTAAGGTACTGCACTTAGGGCAAAAAAATGAAATGCATAGATATAGGATGGGGGAGACCTGGCTGAATGAGATTACATGTGAAAGGGATCTAGAAGTCCTAGTAGGCCACAAGGTGAACATGAGTCAACAGTGTGATGCGGCAGCTAAAAAGGCCAATGCGATTTTGGGCTGCATCAATAGAAGTATAGTGTCCAGATCAAGGGAAGTAATAGTGCCACTCTATTCTGCCTTGGTCAGACCTCACCTAGAATACTGTGTCCAGTTCTGGGCACTACAATTCAAAAAGGATATGGACAAATTGGAGCGTGTGCAAAGAAGGGCGACTAAAATGGTGAAAGGTCTGGAAACCATGCCTTATGAGGAGAGACTTAGGGAGCTGGGTATGTTTAGCCTGGAAAAAAGACATTTAAGAGGCAATATAATAGCACTGTTTTAAGTATTGGAAGGGGTGTCACACTGAGGATGGAGCAAACTTGTTTTCTGCTGCTCCAGAGACTGGAACACGGAGCAATGGATGCAAGCTCCAGGAACAGAGATTCCACCTCAACATTAGGAGGAACTTTCTGACTGTAAGAGCTGTTCGCCAGTGGAATGCACTCCCTCTGAGCATGGTGGGGTCTCCTTCCTTGGAGGTCTTTAAACAGAGGCTGGATTGCCATCTGTCGGCGATGCTTTGATCGTGATTTCCTGCATGGCAGGGGGTTGGACTGGATGGCCCTCGTGGTCTCTTCCAACTCTGCAATTCTATGATTCTAGCCTCCATCTCACTCATTTCATTGCTGCCAGCTCCTTGGAAAACCAGGATGCTGTTTAATCTCTATTCTGTGAAAAGGGATGCTTAGGAGTGATCATGTCAACTGCCCTGTATATTTCCCTATTTCAGAGACCAGCCAAGGTTTCAACAGGATAACCTGCCAAGGAAGCAGGAAATTCCCCAAGAGCCACCAGGAATCCATCCACATCTATAAGCCTTCTGGAGCAGAGCATCTTAATGGGTTCCCCACCCCTGTAGGGGCTCTGAATCCCAGCAAGTCTAAACCTGACCAAGAAGATATCTGTCTGTGACAACAAAATAGTAGAAAGCTCTTCCATTTGCAGATTCAGGGCTTATCTACATTCCAGCTGTGGATTAGGCCCATTCTGCCCCCATTACCTGGATGAAATGGGCTGGAGTCCTGACACAACACCAACCCATCACTGCAGCCACCGCCACCATTTTCATTGGTCTGCTGAGTCCAGGAAACTGGTCCACATTATGTGACAAGGCCCCCTGCATGTGTTTAGCCTTAGTCACATGCTGCAGGCCTGCAGTCTGGACTGGAAAAGTAAGGGCAACTGACAGCTAGAGTGATGGGACAGCCTGCAGGGATGGGCTCTTGTGGACAAGTGGGGCCCAATCTGTTTCTTCCCAGTGGAAATGGAGTAAGCTGGGGATTTTTTAAAATTGCTGTTTCAGGCCCTACCTCAGCTTGTCACTGAGCCCCATTTCTGTCCTGGTGTTGTAAGGACTGCCCAGGGGCAGAACTGGCAAATGCCCTGCACCATTTGGACTGTAGGGCCTCAGACAGGGACAGAATGGGGTAAATAGCCTATGTAGATAAGGCCCTAGAGTGTCTAGGTCTGAAATGTGCCTAGCGGCATTAGTGGGGCCAGATCCCACTTGGGACAAACCCATGGTTGTCATGAAGTCCTGAACCACTCCCAACATGGTAGCTTCAGCATGGATGTTGAAGTCCCCCAGTATCACAAGCGGCAGAGACTCCAACACCACCTCCGAGACCATCCTGGTTAGTTCAGGAAGGGAAAATGTTGAGCAGTGGGGTGGATGGTGCACCAGCAGACTCCCTAATCTGTTCCGGCTATGCACCTTTAAACACACTCAAACCCTGCAGACTGAGGGATGGGGCGCCAGGTCAGGTGGATATTCTTCTGATGGACCATTGCAGTTTAACCCCCCTGGCCCTGGATCTCACTTGCTGCTGCACAGAGAATCCTGGTGGGCAAAGCTGGGAGAGATTAACTCCCCTCCCCCTGCAGCCTCTTCCAATCAGGTCTCTGTAATACATGCCAGGTCAGCATGTTCATCCAGCATCAGGTCCTGAATGGCAGCTATTTGACCATTCACTGACCTGGCATTGAGCAGCAGAATTTTCAGCCCAGGAGGGTTGCTACCACGGCTATCCAGATTATTTGGGACAGGAGATAGTTTGCGGAGAGGGGGTGACTAACCACCTATTGGAAACTCTGTCCCCAGAATAGTGCAACCGTCCGTCCCACATTTTCATCTTCCTCTACCCTGAATAACTTGAATGGCTGCTCCCTGAACACCATTACCTTCCTCCCTTTGCTGGAAACACATTTCCCCTCCCCACAAAATATGGTCAGTTGTTTATCCTGGTATGGCAGTGTTTGCAGGCAGGCAAAGTTTGCTTTTCTGTAAAGCAGCAGACCTTCACACTTATGCTTTATTTTCAAGTGTATCTGCATACCCAGAAATCATCTAATGGGTGGATGGTGCTCTTGGACCTTATCCCTTCCCATTCTTTGCTTGATCCTCATTTATTGGTCATCTTGACTAGTTTTTTTCCACTGCAGGACTTGGTTGTGAAAGGAGCAGCTGAGACAGAGGAGGGTCCTCCTGAAACCAAGTGGATCCTGCCGGACAGAGACAGAATCTCCAGCTCAGTGGGTAAGACTGAAGGGGGCTCTTTTCTTCCCGGCTCCCTTCTCTCAAGTATGCTGATGATATGTGGGCTGTGTGAGTTGCTGCACTTGAAAAGTGTTATGTATTCAGCGCTTTGAAACTATGTGTGGATAAGGGAGGAAAGATGAAATGGCCACTAGACAGCCCGAGAGTCCCAGCTGCAGGTCCTGTCCCCTGCATGTGTGGGGAAGAGCCTGAAACCTGGACTCTTATCACTAGCGGCCATACTCATAAAAACCTCCTTTCAGCCCTGCTGAAGATACATACCATGAAATCTTTAAGGATATTTTATCCTTGTGTACGTCTGAATTGAAAGCTGCTTTGGGAACCAATCTTAGTTTTGAATGTTGGCTCTGTGTGAGAAAAGAGCCACAAAAGGTGGCACTGTAAAGTGAACTGATGATGGTTCAGCGACTCAGTTGTGTTCCTTTTTCTTCCATCCCATTTTCTCCTCAAACAGTTGGTCAAAATTCCTTGCCCACTGAGCAGTGCCATCCCTTGTTTTGCTCTTTGGGCTATTTATTTCTTTTTGTTTTATTCTATCTGCGTGGGTTGAGGAGGTAACCCTCAGAGCAGTTTTCTATCTCTTCCTGGTGAGAATGAAAAATAGATTCTCAGTTTGAAGCTGTGAATGACCTGTCCTGACATCTGCCTGTGTTCTTTGCAGTGTTCTGTATCAATGAACCTTGCCTTGTCTTCTACACAAGCTTCATACTTCTCACCCAACTTTTACTCTTCTTGAGTCTGTTTCCATATTTCTAAACATTTAAACTATTTGAAAACATTATCAGTAAGAATAAAAGAAAATTACTATAAGATTATATGGAAATGTATTTAACCCCAGTAAGATTGAATCAAATAGATAAAAAGTATTCAGCACAGTGTTGGAGGGGATGCCAAGAATTGGGAACGTATATTCATATGTGGTGGAACTGCAAATACGTGCAGAAATTTTGGAAAATAGTAATGAAGGAAATAAGTGAAATACTGCAGATAAATATACCTTTAAGCCCTGAAATAGCATTATTATCATATTGTGAAAAATACAAGAATCTCAAATTGTTAAGGATTTACTAACGAATCTGCTGACAGCAGCAAGGTTAATAATAGCAAAGAAATGGAAAATACAAGGTGAATACAAAATAGAAGAATGGTATGATGAAGTATGAACTATAGCTATAAATGAGAAATTAACAAATATGGTTAAGGAAAAAAAGGAGGGCTAAATAAGAATGTTTTTGGTGAAAAATGGAGTAAATTTTTAGAATTTGTATTAATAAAGGGGAGAGGAAGCAAACCTGAGTTGGAAACAATGGTTTTTTGGAAAGAGGGATGAATGTAAAGGGAAGTCCCTGGGTGGAGGGAATCACTGTTATATATGTTTGTTAAGTTTTATGTAGAAATTGTATGTCGTTTAATTTTAAAAATTAATAAAAATTATTTTAAAAAATAAACTTATTTTAATGCGGAGTGTTGCTTTGTTTTAAACTGTTTTTATTTACATATTTAACGTTTTAAACTTTAACATGCATTGTGCATCACCTCAGGGACTCTTGTGGCTTGAGAAGTGGTAGGTAAATGCTTCAAACAGATGAATAAATAAGCTTTCTGGAGACAGGTAGTTTCCCCAGAGCCTTTCTTTCTTTTGTTGCTTTGTATATACAGGTTGCCCCGCCCCCTGTATGTGTGGGAGAGGTATGCATGGTTTAAATTATCCATTGTCTGAAACTCAGTGGTAATTTTTGGCTGGTTACCATAGAGTTGTGCTGGAGCAGCCTAGAGAGGCTTCCTCTCTAGGCATTTCCGAGGTCCTCCAGCAAATTCTATGGGTTTCATGTATTCATAGTAAGTCTGGGAACATATCCCCTGCGCATACATAGGGCAACATGTATGTACAAGATTTAGCTCTCCCAATCTTGGAGCTACCCTGAGTTTCCTTCCACCACCAACTTGTATGTGTTTAGTATAATTTTGTCTGTGCTTTAATGACTAGGGAAAGACTTCAGTCAGAAATAGGATTGGTGTATGACTCACCCTTTCTTGTTTTGTGTCCTTCACAGGAGATGGCACAAGGGCATGGACAACACATGCTAGTTCATCTCATGATAGTGATACTCTTGGTGCAGCTTTAATGAGACTGGATCAGGTAGGGGGTAGGATCCTTGGAGGGCTGCATGTCCCTGACCTCTACATGTATCCCTGCAGCTAAAAGAATGTATTCTGTTCATTAGGCTTCCCTACAGTGGTTGCCATGTTTGGCAGACAGAGACTGGTTACAAATAATTAATTACTGGAAAGAGGTATGGAATATTAATGAAATATCCTTTTTGGCATTTACTACATTTTATCTAGATGGTTAGTTTATAATGGAGACAGCAACAGTTAAAAGTCATAAGGAAATATTAAGGGAATCATAGAAGCATAGAGTTGGAAGAGACCACATGGGCCACCTAGTCCAACCCTCTGCCATACAGGAATAAACAATCAAAGCATTCCCGACAGATGGCCATCCAGCCTCTGTTTAAAAACCTCCAAAGAAGAAGGAGATTCCACCACACTCTGAGGCAGCGCACTCTACTGCTGAACAGCTCTTACTGTCAGGAAGTTCTTCCTAATGTTTAGGTGGAATCTCTTTTCCTGTAGCTTGAGTCCATTGCTCCATATCCTAGTCTCTGGAGCAGCAGAAAACAAGCTCACTCCATCCTCAGTATGACATCCCTTCAAATTTTTAAACATGGCTGTCATGTTTCACTTTGGCTTTTTTAGCTGTCACATTACACTGCTGACTCATATTCAGTTTGTGGTCCAGTAAGACTCCTAGATCTCTTTCGCATGTACTGCCATCAAGCCAGGAATGAGCCCTGGTGGCAAAGGAGCCCTGGTGGCACAGTGGTTAAATGCCAGTACTGCAAGCCACCACATTGCAAGTTCGATTCCAGCGGGATCCAAGGTTCACTCAGCCTTCCATCCTTTCGTAAGTCGGTAAAATGAGTACCCAGCTTGTGGGGGCAATTAGCTAACACACATTGGA
Source organism: Gambelia wislizenii (assembly GCA_030847615.1). Taxonomy (NCBI): domain Eukaryota; kingdom Metazoa; phylum Chordata; class Lepidosauria; order Squamata; family Crotaphytidae; genus Gambelia; species Gambelia wislizenii. The sequence continues at coordinate 28,406,511 of JAUMIR010000002.1, forward strand.
AACGGCTTAATGCAGTGTAGACGTGTAAATTACTATTGCTAAAAACAATTTATAAGCCGCTCTGATAGCCATTGTGGCTGAAGAGTGGGGTATAAATACCTAATTAAAAATTAAATTAAAAAATTAAAGGTGTCACCTGTTCTATACCTGTGAATAGGTGGAGTTAACTGTATAAAAGATCTTGTCTTTTCATCAATAAAAATAATTCTAAAAAAAGAAAATTTAAATCTGGTTAGGCAAGTACAATCTACCAGATTCGTGTCAGCCTTTTCTGCTTATGAGCAATGTTTCTTTCTTCAGGTGACTTTTGAAGAGGTGGCTGTGTTTTTCACAGAGGAAGAGTGGGCCTTGTTGGACCCAGGACAATGGGCTCTGCACAGGGAAGTGATGGAGGAAAATTTGGGGCTCGTGTCCTCTCTGGGTAAGTCCTTTTCTTTCTTTTCATCATATATAAATGCCAAAAAAAAAAAAAACCCATTGCTGGCTTTTAAATCTTTTTGTGTTTAAGACATCTGAATCATCCTTGTAGAGGTGGAAGAGACCACAAGGATCATCTAGTCCAGCCCTCTTCCCTACAGGAATACACAAAGCATTCCCGACAGATGGCCATTCAACCTCTGTTTAAAAACCTCCAAGGAAGGAGACTTTGCTACACTCCCAAGCAGTGCATTCCATTATTGTTTAGCTCTTACTATCAAATAGTTCTTCCTAATGCTTAGCTAGGATCTCTTTTCCTGTAGTTTGAGTGCATTGCTCTGTGTCCTAGACTCTGGAGCAGCAGAAAGCAAGCTTGCTCCATCCTCAGTTTGACATCCCTTCAAATATTTAAACACAGCTATCATATCACCTCTTAACCTTCTCTTCTCCAGGTTAAACATACCCAGCTCCCTAAGCCGCTGCTCATAGGGCATGGCTTCCAGACCTCTCACCGATTTGGTGTCAGGAATTGGTTACTGAACCCTAAGTTTTAAAATGGCCAAACAACTGCAGAAATCATGCTGAGTCATGATGACTGGCTCCATGAACTGCCAGTCATGCCTAATCATGCTACAGCTGCATGAGAAGGACTGCATCAGAAGAAGGGTTACTAGAGTACAAAGCCATGTAAGGTAGAAATCTGATGCAATGAAGCCATGTGCTTGGGTAAGCCAGTGCTGTGCTGAGATGTATATAAGAAAGCCAGATCAGTGCTCATTCTCTTCCTATGATCCTCTGATGCCTGGTGTAGCACTTTGTCTGTACATACTGAAACTACTGAAGATTAAAAGCACCTTCTGTTTTCTGGATGCCAAACACTCTGTGTATGAGTATTCTTGGGAAAGGGTTGCTACCTAGTCTGCTGAGACTATTTTTGGCTTCTGCTGGGGATTGAATGTCCTATCATCCCCTGACATTTGGTTGCCATCCTCGAAACATTCCAGCTTGTCAGTATACTTCTTGAATTGTGGTGCCCAGAACTGTACACAGTATTCCAAGTGAAGTCTGACCAAAGCAGAATAGAGTAGCACTATTACTTTCCTCAGTCTCGACACTGTACTCCTATTGATCCTCTTCCAACATGTCTCATTTTTGGGTTCTGGACCTTTTATCTAGCAGTGTAATCATACTGCTCTACACAGCTTTGGTCAGATCCTGTGTTCAGTTCTGGGCACCGCAATTCAAAAAGGATATCGACAAGCAGGTGCTAAGAGGTCTGGAAACGAAGTCCTATGAGGAATGGCTTAGAGAACTAGAAATGTTTACCCTGGAGAAGAGAAGACTGAGAAGGGATATGATAGCCAATTTTGGAGCAAGCTTGTTTTCTGCTGCTCCAGAGACTAGAATCATAGAATTGTGGAGTTGGAAGAGACCATGAGGGCCATCCAGTCCAACCCCCTGACACGCAGGAAATCTTGATCAAAGCATCCCCGACAGATGGCAATCCAGCCTCTGTTTAAAGACCTCCAAGGAAGGAGACCCCACCACGCTCCGAGGGAGTGTGTTCCACTGCCAAACAGCTCTGACTGTCAAAAAGTTCCTCCTAATGTTGAGGTGGAATCTCTGTTCCTGGAGCTTGCATCCATTGCTCCGTGTTCCAGTCTCTGGAGCAGCAGAAAACAAGCTTGCTCCATCCTCAGCGTGACACCCCTTCAAATACTTAAACAGGGCTATCATATTGCCTCTTAACCGTCTTTTTTCCAGGCTAAACATACCCAGCTCCCTAAGTCTCTCCTCATAAGGCATGGTTTCCAGACCTTTCACCATTTTAGTTGCCCTTCTCTGGACATGCTCCAATTTGTCAATATCCTTTTTGAATTGTGGTGCCCAGAACTGGACACAGTATTCTAGGTGAGGTCTGACCAAGGCAGAATAGAGCGGCACTATTACTTCCCTTGATCTAGATACTATACTTCTATTGATACAGCCCAAAATCGCATTGGCCTTTTTAGCTGCCGCATCACACTGTTGACTCATGTTCAATTTGTGGTCTACTAGGACTCCTAGATCCCTTTCGCACGTAGTCTCGTTCAGCCAGGTCTCTCCCATCCTATATCTATGCATTTCATTTTTCCACCCTAAGTGCAGTACTTTACATTTCTCCGTATTGAATTTCATTTTGTTAGCTTTGGCCCAGCTCTCCAGTCTATCCAGGTCATTCTGAATTTTGATCCTATCCTCTAGGGTATTAGCTACTCCTCCTAATTTGGTGTCATCTACAAATTTGATAAGTATGCCCCTAATTCCCTCATCCAAGTCATTGATAAAGATGTTGAATAGCACTGGGCCCAGGACAGAACCCTGTGGCACCCCACTGGTCACATCTTTTCAAGACGAAGAGGAGCCACTGCTGAGCACCCTTTGGGTTCAGCCGGTCAACCAGTTACAAATCCATTGAACAGTTAACTTGTCTAGTCCACATTTTACAAGCTTGTTTGCAAGAATGTCATGGGGAACCTTGTCAAAGGCCTTACTGAAATCAAGGTATGCAATATCCACAGCGTTCCCTTCATCTACCAAGCTGGTAATTTTATCAAAAAAAGAGATCCGATTAGTCTGGCATGACTTGTTTCTCTGAAACCCATGTTGACTTTTTGTGATTATGGCATTGCCTTCTAAATGTTCACAGACTCTCTGTTTAATGATCTGCTCTAGAATCTTCCCTGGTATTGATGTCAGACTAACTGGACATAATTGTTGGGATCCTCTATTTTCCCCTTTTTGAAGATGGGGACAACATTTGCCCTCCTCCAGTCTGCTGGGACTTCTCCTGTTCTCCAGGAATTCTCAAAGATTATTGCCAATGGCTCTGAGATCACATTTGCCAGATCTTTTAATACTCTTGGATGTAGTTCATCTGGTCCTGGAGATTTAAATTCATTTAGATTAAGAAGGTATTCCTGTACTACCTCTTTGCTTATGCTGAGCTGGATTTCCCCTATTGTGTCCTCTGTTCCATTCTTCTCAGGTTGGTCCCCCTTTTCCTTTTCTGAAAACACTGAGGCAAAGAAGGTGTTGAGTAATTCTGCCTTCTCTCTGTTCCCTGTTAGCATTTTGCCATCTTCTCCACGTAGTGGCCCTATCATTTCCTTCTTCCTCCTTTTGCTGCGGACATACCCAAAAAAACCCTTTTTATTGTTCTTAACCTCCCTAGCAAGCCTGAACTCATTCTGCGCTTTAGCTTTTCTGACTTTACTCCTACACGTGTTCGCTGTCTGTTTGAATTCTTCTTTGGTGATTTCCCCCTTTTTCCGTTTCCTATACATGTTCCGTTTAAAACTTAGCTCCGTTGAAAGTTCTTTAGTCATCCATCCTGGTTTCTTGAGACACCTCCCATTTTTCTTCCTCAATGGTACTGTTTGAAATTGTGCCTTCAGTATCTCCCTTTTGAGAAAGTCCCATCCGTCTTGAGGTCTCTTCTCTTTTAGTATTCCTGACCATAGGATCACCCCCAGTATTTCCCTGAGTTTATTGAAATCAGCTCTCCTAAAGTCAAGAATGCGTGTCTGACTATGCCTGGCTTCTCCTTTCCATTGTATAAAAAACTCCAGGAGAACATGATCACTCTCACCTAAGGATCCCACCACTTGTACCCCATTAACCAGGTCATCCCTGTTGGTTAGGATCAGATCTAAAATAGCTGAACCTCTTGTTGCCTCTTTCACCTTTTGGACCATGAAATTGTCTTCCAGGCAAGTAAGGAATTTGCTAGACCTTGAAGTTTTGGTTGAGTTAGATTGCCAGCAAATATCAGGATAGTTGAAGTCACCCATCACTACTACATCTCTCCTTTCTGCATGTGTGTTCATCTGTTCTAGAAAGGCATCATCCAATTCCTTGTCTGACTTGGGGGTCTGTAGTAGAGTCCCACAATAACATCCCTGTTGTTTCCCTCCCCTTTAATTTTTATCCAGATGCTCTCCACCTGGCTTCCAGTAGTGATATCATGGATCTCTTCACTGGTGTAAATATCCCTGACATATAATGCTGTTCCTCCTCCTTTCCTGTTTGGCCTGTTTCTCTTATAAAGGTTATACCCCTCTATTCCTGCATTCCAGTCATGAGACTCATCCCACCAGGTTTCAGTAATGCTTATTATATCATATTTGTTTTGTAGTGCTAGGAGTTCAAGTTCATCTTGCTTATTTCCCATGCTCTGTGCATTAGTGTAGAGACATCTAAGACCATGTGTTCCCTTTACTTGCTGCCTGTGCAAGTTTTTTTGCCTCCCACTGTTGGGTCCTTGCGCTGTTTGCCTTGTTCCCTCTATGCCAGTTTGACTATTTTCTCCAGCCCTTTTGCCTTCCAGAATACTGTCTCCCTCCCCCATATGACTCAGTTTAAAGCCCTCCTGATCAAATTCTTGAACTAGAACACAGAACAATGAGTTCAAACTCAAGGAAAATAGATTCTACCTAAACATTAGGAAGAACTTCCTGACAGTAAGAGCTGTTTGGCAGTGGAATGTCCTGCCTCACAGTGTGGTGGAGTCTCTTTCTTTGGAGGTTTCTAAACAGAGGCTGGATGGCCATCTGTCGGGAGTGCTTTGATTATTTATTCCTGTGTGTCAGGGGGTTGGACTGGATCGCCCTTGTGGTCTCTTCCAACTCTATGATTCTAAACAGACATTTGATGACTATCTCTTGGGAGTACTTTGACAGAGTGTCCTGTATGGCAGGGGTAGGACTAGATGGCCCTTGTGATCCCTTCCAACCCTATGATTCTATGTGAAGACCTAGAAAAGAAAGGGAACATTTAGTGAAAATATTTCTTAATTCAAAGCCTTTCTTATTGTGAAAAAAAAGTAGAAAGAGAGAATGATGGAATGTTTGCTTTTAGAATGATGTGTAAAATGTTTAAAACAAGATCTTCATTTATGTATTCCTCACATTTTTTCTAAAATCTGTATAGCAGGTAAAATTACTTTACGGTTATGTGTAGGACTTCATAGCAGTTTGTGGTCTTGGTTTCCTTTCTTCAGTTCTTTTTACAGGAATGACTATTTTGTATCTGGTTGTTGCTGTTGAGGACCAGAGGAGACAATATAATTTTGTTTCTTTTAGTAACAATGATGGTTTCTTCTGTTTTTTTTTCCCCACCGTTCTTCTTATGCTGAGAGAACTGAAGAAGTTCCTTGCAGTTCAAGTGTTCCTTACAGTTTAATTCCCTGGTGAAATGTTCTTCTAATGTATGAAACATGATACCTCTATACCAAATCCAGTTTCTCATTATGCATTTTATATTCCCAAAGTGAGAAAAATGGCTTTCCTTCTGGAAAGGAAGTTAAGTTGCTTTTCTCCTCCATTTTTCAAAAACTTGAGTTTTTTCCTATGTTAGATGTGGTTGCAGGAGGGGTCATCTCTATTAGTAGGTTTTTCGTGGTTTTTTTCTGGACTGTGAGGCCATGTTCTGGAAGGGAAACGTGTTATAAACCAAGCTGGACACAAAATGTTATCTAAAAACACCAAAATTCTGGACTAGGCCAACACACTCTCTCTCTCTCTCTTTCTCTCTCTCTCTGGCTTTTCTTCGAAAACGAAGATTCAGGAAGCACTCATCCTGCGCTTTCTGCAAGTGCGCTGATGACTAAAAAGGCCAATCCAAGAATGCACAGAGAAACTATTGAAATCCACAAACAACTGGACAACTTCAACAGGAAAGAAGGAACCCATAAAGTAAACAAAGTTTGGCTACCAGTCCTGGAAAACACCAAAATCAAAACTCAACACATGCAAATGAACTTCACCTAGTGTCTTTTCCATCCCCTGACCAGGTATCCCACCCTATAGTCTACAACAGTGGCTCTTAACCTTTTCTTTACGAGGGACCCCCTTTAAATATCTTTTGTTGAAACAGACCTCCAAGACCAGGGCCGGTTTAAGGAATTTTGGGCCCACCTGTATTGCTTTATTTTGGGGCCCCCATATGTTTATCCCAGGTCAATGTAACCTAACCTATACACCGTACAGGATGTTCAGATTATAGTAGGACCCCCGTATCCATGGATTAATTATCCATGGGACACAAAACAGCACACCTACCATAGAGTCTTCCTAGAAAATGTGTCCTCCCTAGCCGTTTTCTAGGCCCTCTAAGGCAACTCTATGGTATTTTAAACCAGAAATCCCATTATTTTCAATGGCGTTCACTATTATTAATAGGTTTCAGAATCCACGCCGCCCCCCAGAACCAATCCCCAGTGGATAAGAGGGGCCTACTGTATTACATAATTTGCCACCAATAATTTAGTTTAAAAACTATATTATAGGCACTAACATAATATTTTTTGTTTATTAGCAATTAATGTAATGGTGTAGATTTCCTCAAAGAAAAGAAAGAGTGGACTACAAGCTGAACATGAGTTAGCAGTGTGATGCAGCAGCAAAAAATGCCAATGCGATTCTAGGCTGCATTAATAGGAGTAGTGTCTAGATCAAGAGAAATAATAGTATCACTCCATTCTGCTTTGGTCAGATCTCACCTGGAATACTGTTTCCAGTTCTGGGCACAACAATTCAAGAAAGATACTGGGAAGGATGGTGGGAGGTCTGGAAGCCATTGCGCCCTATGAGGAGCAGCTTAGGGAGCTGGGTATGCTTAGCCTGGAGAAGAGAAGGTTGAGAGGTGATATGATAGCCATGTTTAAATATTTGAAGGGATGTCATACTGAGGAAGGAGCAAGCTTGTTTTCTGCTGCTCCAGAGACTAGGACACGGAGCCATGGGTTCAAACTACAGGAAAAGAGATTCCACCTGAATATTAGGAAGAACCTCCTGATGGTAAGAGCTGTTCGGAAGTGGAATATACTGCTGCCTTGGAGTGTGGTGGAGTCTCCTTCTTTGGAGGTTTTTAAACATAGGTTGGATGGCCATCTGTCAGGAATGCTTGGATTGTGTGTTCCTGCAGGACAGAAGCCGATCGGATGGGATCGCTGTTGGGGTCCTTTCCAGCCCTATGATTCTATGATTCTAGGCTGCATTCAGAACCTGGCAAAGTTACTTTTGCATTACACCTCCCAGAATCCCCCTGCCAGCACCCTTCTCAAGGTCTGGTTGCATTGTTCCTTTTCCAGCATTCTCTAGCCCAGTGGTTCTTAACTTGGGCTCCACAGTGTCCTCACAGGGGGTCCACAAAGGCTTGAAGGCTGCTTGGCCCACCTCCTCCCTGTCGTGTAGTAGCGACGTGACAGGAACCAAGGCAAAGGCTGGCTGGCTTGGCCTGCACATTGCCATTCAATCCACTCCAGCCACAAACTTGCAGGAAGAAGCAAGAGTGCCTCTAAGTGAAAGTTTAATGGCTGGTGTAATTATATTTTTGTTGTTGTTGGCTATTATTATTAGGGTATTAAATCTTGAGTTAAGTCTTGGGGCAACAAAAGTTATTGAAAGGGGGTCCCTGGTAAAGAAAAGGTTGAGAATCACTGCTCTAGGCCAATGCATCTCACATAACACTAATGGGATACTGGTGTTTTAGTGGCAACAATAAAACCATTGTTCCCAGTAATATTACTCCAACTTTTAGTTTATATTCTTTATATTCTTCTGTTAAAAGAGCTAGAGTGTTGTAGAAGTTTCAGCATTGCACTATGACTATGGAGACCAGGGTTTGAATCCTTACTCAGCCATGAATGCCCACTGGTGGCCTTGGGCAAGTCACACTCTCTCAGCCTCAAAGGAAGGCAAAAGCACACCCCCTTTGAACAAACCTTGCCTAGAAAACCCTATGGCACGTTCGCCTTACTCAGAAATGACTTGAAGGCACATAGGCAAACACACACAAATTTCTTTTGCAGGCTGAACTCAGTTGGCAGCAAGGGGAGGAAGCTGAAGACCAAGGGGGGAAGGGAGGGGAGAGGAACCAAGACAGGTTAAAAGCAGCTAGAAAGATGGGCTGGAGGGGATCTTTGTGGAAGGAAGGAAGGAAGGAAAGAAAGAAGCCCTTTCTGAGGGAGACAACTCTCAAATTCCCCCCCCCCTCTCTCTCACACACACACACTCACCCTCTCCAATGTGCCTGGCTGGTTTGCATTTTGCAGCAGCAAACTCCCTCCAGCTTCTGCCACTGAGGGCTGCTGCTTCTTTCTCTTTCTCTTTCTCTTTCTCTTTCTCTTTCTCTTTCTCTTTCTCTTTGGGAGATGCTGTTTTGTTTGTTTTTTTAAAAAAAAGCCAGCAGGAGGTTTTTGGAGGAGGAGGGTAGGAGGGGGCTCCTACCGGCTGTCTCCTGGCTGTCTCTTTCGTCAGATTAAGGAGGCCAGCACGGGGCCCTCTCTTGACCTTGGGGCCCCCTGCCAATGCTGATTTGGCAGACAGGTTAAACTGGACCTGTCCAAGACTTAACTCAAGATTTAAAACCATTATTATTATTATTATTATTATTATTATCCCTGATGATGATAATGATGCAGTTATACCACCTATTAAACCTTCCCTCAGAGGCACTGGAGGGGGGGGGTATTTATTTATTTATTTATTTATTGGGAGTATTTATACCCCACTCTTTAGCCACCCAAGGCTCTCAGAGTGGCTTACAAATTGTTAGCAATAGCACTTACATTTCTATACTGCTTTTTAAAGTACAATCACTCTCAAAGCTGTTTGGCAACATGTTCACTAATTGCCTCCAACAAGCTGGGTACCCATTTTACTGACCTGTGAAAGGATGGAAGGCTGAGTGAACCTTGGATCCCTGCAGGATTGAACTCAGAACATTGTGGCTGCAGTCCTGGAATTTAAACACTGTGCCACCAGGGCTTCTGCTTCTTCCTGAAAGTTTGTGGCTGGAGTGGGTTGAATAGCAATGCGCAGGCCAATCCAGTCAGCCTTTGCCTTGGCTCCTGTCATGTGGTTGCTCCGCCGCAGGGAGGAGATGGGCTGAGCAGCCTTCAAGCCTTTACGGACCCCTGTAAGGATATTGCAGCCCCCTGGGGGTCCCTAGACCACAGGTTAAGAACCACTGGTCTACAGGATCTGAGTGTGTAGATTTAAAGCTGGCTGGCCAGGATGCATTAGGGATTCTGCTGCTGTACCAGCCACCCTGCTGCCCAACAGCCTTCTTTCCTGAGCTAGCCGGGATGGTGTTGGGGTTGGTATTGAAATCCCCTCAACTTGTGGTGCTGAGGGACTTGGATATCCATGTTGACACTGCCCTTTCAGGAGTGCCTCAGAACTTCATATCTGCCATGACAAACATGAGTCTGTCCCAAGTGGTATCTGTCCCTTTTCACACTGCCGGGCACATGCTGGACCTTGTCTTCTCTACTGGGTGGGATGAGGATGATCTGAGAGTGGAGTAACTCTCTATACCTCCCCTCTCATGTACAGATCTGTTTCTGGTGGGGTTTAGGCTCGCTGGGACTGAGAGCCTTGGCAGGTGTGGGGGATTGATTAATCCGGTCTGCTTGAGGAGGAGGAGGAAGAGGAGGAGAAGGATTATTTCTTACCCACCTCTCCCTATGGATTGAGGTGGGGGGACAACACATTAACACATAAGCATAACATTGGTTAAAAACACACGTCAGTTAAAAACATTTATCAGTTTAAAAGCAAATAAAACCAAGACATTTTAAAACAATCAATACACAATTTAAAATTCACACTTTGAAATCATCTGGATAGGCGTGCCGGAAGAGGCTGGTCTTTAATGCTGCTTTGAATTCAGATGGCATATTCAGCTGTATTCCTGCTGGGCAGGGGGCTGGACTAGATGGCCCTTGTGATCTCTTCCAGCAGGCCATTCCACAGTCTAGGTGCAGCTGAAGAAAATGTCCTGTGGGTGACAGTTGCCAACCTAGTCCTGGCTGACTGGAGCAAATGTCCCCAAGAAGACCTAAGTGTATGGGGCGGATTACACGGGAGGTCCTGCAGGTAACCTAGACCTAAACTATGTAGGGCTTTGGAGGTAATGACCAACACACTTTGTACCTTGCCTGGAAACTAATTGGCGGCCAGTGGAGTGATTTTAATATTAGTATGATATGATTTCTCCTGGATTTACTAGTGACTAATCTGGCTGCCGTGTTTTGAACAAGTGGATCAGGATGGATCCCTGGTGGCTTTTGCCAGGTGGTTCTGTCAAAGCCCTGGTTGACCTCTGGAATGGGGACCTCTGGAATGGCCTGGAGCCAAAACAAGCCCCTGGTTTTCCAGAGACCTGGTAGCAATGAAAGAAATGAGACAGTGACTAGAGTGACAGTGGCAGAAAACTCAGAGCAAATCTGACTAAATGCAGGCTAGAGTTTATCTGAAGGCCTATTCTGTGGCAAATGCAGGCACTGGAAAAGCATTTTCCCTTTGCCATCATTGCATCTGCAAAGAGCTGTCCAGTGGAGCTGTTTTGTGTCATTAAGAGGTTTTTACACCTTGGCCCACAAGAGCAGAATCTAGACCACTCGATAGCTTGCTGGAAACAGTTCACTAAGCATTTTTGCAGTCAACGTCCCTCAGAAGACTTAGATGCTATAATTGATACTGATCCTGTGGTTGTAACCTTGGCTCCTGTTTGTCCAATGTTAATGGGTAGCTTTCAGCTTCTACAGCCAGAGGATGTGGACAGGATCCTTGGGGAGAGCTGCCATATGTATGCTAGATACTTTCCTTTCGTGGCTTATTTAAGAGGCTAGACGGGGACGGACTGGATGGCGTATGGTGGCTTTCCAGCTCCAGGAGTTCCTGGATGAGGCAAACTGTCTAGATCAGTAGCTCTTAACCTTTTCTTTACCAGTGACCTGCTCTAAATATTTTTTGTTGCCATGGACCTCCAAGACTTAACTCAAGATTTAAAACCCTAACAATAATAGCAACAACAACTGAGAATAATAATAATACAGTTACACCATCCATTAAACCTTCCTTCAAAGGCACTGGAGGAGGGAGAACTTTTCTCCTGTTTCTTCCTGCACGTTTGTGGCTGGAGTGGATTAAATGTCAATGCGCAGGCCCAGCCAGCCAGCCTTTGCCTTTGCCTTGGCAAGCAGCCTTCAAGCCTTCACAGACCCCCTGTAAGGCCATTGCAGACCCCTGGGGGTCCCTGGACAACAGGTTAAGAACCACTGATCTAGGTCCATTTCAGTATGGCTTCAGCCATGGTTATGGGACAGGAGCAGTTTTGGTCCCTTTGGTAGATGACCTTTGCTGGGAACAGGACAGGGGGAGGGTGTCCCTGTTGATTCTGCTGGTCGTCTCGCAGTATTTGACACTATCGAATATGTTATTCTTCTGAGCTGCATCTCTGGGAAGGGACTCGGAGGCACTGTTCTATTTTATTATTTATTATAGGTACTTATTCCCCGCTCTTCAGCCACAAAGGCTCTCAGAGCAGCTTACAAATTGTTAAGCAATAGCACTTACACATCTACATCACTTTATAGTGCACTAGGCACTCTCTAAGCAGTTTCCAATGTGTGTTCTACAGTGGCTCTGTTCCTTCCTGAAGGGGAAAACCCAGAAGGTGGTGCTGGGGGATTGTTGTTCAATTCCTTGGACATTGGTCTGTGAAGTTAGTTGTACAGGGTTCTGTTTTGTCCCCTGTGCTATTTAACATACACATGAAGTTGGTGGGAGGGGTTGTCCAGAGTGTTGGGGTCAAGTGTCACCAGGATGCTGCTGATACTCTTATCTCTTGTGAACAGATCCATGACTTAAATCCTGGAAGCCAGTTTGAGAGCATCTGGGTAAAAATTAGGGGAGAGAGAAACAGCAGGGATATCATTCTGGGGGCCTACTACAGGCCTCCAAGCCAAACCGAGGACTTGGATGATGCCTTCCTGGAACAGATGACCACACATTCAGAAAGGAGAGATGTAGTAGTAATGGGGGATTTCAACTGTCCTGATATTTGTTGGAAGTCCAACTCTGGCAAGAATTTAAGGTCCAAAAAATTCCTTACTTGCCTTGCAGAAAATGTCATTGTCCAGAAGGTGGAAGAGGCAACAAGGGGATCAGCTATTTTAGATCTGATCCTAACCAATAGGGATGACCTGGTTAATGGTGTGGAAGTGGCGGGATCCCTAGGGGGAAGTGACCATGTTCTCGAGTTTGTTATACAGAGGAAAGGGGAATCCAAGCATAGTCAGACATGCTTTCTAGACTTTAAGAAAGGTGATTTCAGAAAACTTAGGGAGTTACTGGGGTGATCCCATGGTCAGAAATACTAAGAGATAAAGGAGTTCATGAAGGATGAGAGTTTCTTAAAAGTGAGATATTGAAGGCACAACTTCAAACAGTTCCAATGAGGAGGGAAAAGGGGGGGTGTCTAAAGAAACCAGGATGGTTGTCGAAAGAACTCTCAACTGAGCTAAAACATAAAAAGGACATGTACAAGAAATGGAAAAAGGGGGAAATCACCAAAGAAGAATTCAGACAAATAGCCAGCTCATGTAGGGGGAAAGTCAGAAAAGCCAAAGCTCACTGGAGCTTAGGCTTGCTAGAGAAGTTAAAAACAATAAAAAGGGCTTTTTTGAGTATGTCTGTAGCAAAAGGAAGGACAAGGAAATGGTAGGGCTGCTGCAGGGAGAAGATAGCAAAAGGATAACAGGGGACAGAGAAAAGGCAGAATTACTTAACACCTTCTTTGCTTCAGTCTTCTCCCAAAGGGGGAACAGTGCTCAACCTGGGGTAGATGGAGCAGGGGAAATACAGCACAGAATTGGTAAAGAGGTAGTTCAGGAATATCTGGCCAGTATAAATGAGTTCAAGTCTCCAGGGCCAGATTAACTTCATCCAAGGGTATTAATAGAATTGGCAGAAGTAATCTCAGAACCACTGTCAATAATCTTTGAGAATTCCTGGAGAACAGGAGAGGTCCCAGCAGACTGGAGGAGGGCAAATGTTGTCCCCATCTTTAAAAAGGGGGGGAAAGAAGACCCAAATAATTACTGCCCAGTCAGCCTGACATGAATACTAGGAGAGATTCTAGAGCAGATCATTAAACAGTCTGTAACCACTTAGAAAGGAATGCTATGATTACAAAAAGTCAACATGGATTTCTCAAAAACAAGTCATGCCAGACTTACCTTTTTTTCTGATAGAGTTACAAACTTGATAGATGAAGGGAACACAGTGAATGTAGTGTATCTTGATTTCAGTAAGGCTTTTGACAATGTCCCCCATGGTAATCTTGCAAAGAAGTTAGTAACATGTGGGCTAGACAATGGAACTGTTAGGCTGATTTGTAATTGGTTGACTGACCGAACCCAAAGGGTAGTCAGCAATGGCTCCTCTTCATCCTGGAGAGAAGTGACCAGCGGGGTGCCGCAGGGTTCTGTCCTGGGCCCAGTGCTGTTCAACATCGTTATCAATGACTTGGATGAGGGAATAAAGGGTATGCTTATCAAGTTTGCAGATGACACCAAATTAGGAGGGATAGCTAATACCCCAGAGGACAGGATCAGAATCCAAAATGACCTCAACAGATTAGAAAGCTGGGCCAGTATTAATGAAATGAATTTCAACAGGGAGAAATGTAAGGTACTACACTTGGGCAGCAAAAATGAAATGCAGATATAGGATGGGTGACACATGGCTTGAGGGCAGTATATGCAAAAAGGATCTTGGAGTCTTAGTGGACCATAAGCTGAACATGAGTCAGCAGTGTGATGCAGCAGCTAAAAAAGCCAATGCGATTCTAGGCTGCATTATTAGGAGTATAATATCTAGATCAAGGGAAGTAATAGTGCCACTGTATTCTGCTTTGGTCAGACCTCACCTGGAATACTGTGTCCAGTTCTAGGTACCACAATTCAGGAAGGATATGGATAAGCTGGAACGTGTCCAGAGGAGGATGACCAGGATGGTGGGTGTTCTAGAATCCATGCCCTATGAGGATCGGCTTAGGGAGCTGGGTATGTTTAGTCTGGAGAAGAGAAGGTTAAGAGGGGACATGATAGCCATTTTTAAACATTTGAAGGGATGTCATACTGAAGATGGAGCAGGCTTGTTTTCTGCTGCTCTCGAGACTAGGACACGGAGCAATGGGTTCCAAACTACAGGAAAAGAGATTCCACCTAAACATTAGGAAGAGCTTCCTGACAGTAAGAGCTGTTCGGAAGTGGAATACACTGCCTTGTAGTGTGGCGGAGTCTCCTTCTTTGGAGGCTTTTAAACAGAGGCTGGATGGCCATCTGTCGGGAATGATTTAATTGTGTATTCCTGCATGGCAGAGGGTTGGACTTGATGGCCCTTGAGGTCTCTTCCAACTCTATGATTCCCCTCTCTGCCTCAGTCCAGGGAAACTGTTATAAGCTATTGCCTGTTACATGCCAGTAACAGAATAGATTTGGTGAACAAATTAAGTTTTAATCCAGACAAGACAGAGGTGCTCCTGGTCAGTTGAAAAGGAGATCAGGGAATAGGGATTCAACCAGTGCTGGATGGGGTTATACTCCTCCGACGATGCAGGTTCGCAGCTTGAGTGTACTCCTATATTCAGACCTGAAGCTGGATACTCAGGTTTCTGTCATAACCCTTCCTTGGGTTGGCTGACTTGGGCCGCCTTTGCAGAGTGTTCAAAAACTACAACTGGCCTAAGGAACTACAGCCAGACTGGTAATGGGTGCTGGTTAATAATAATTAAAACAAACAACAGTCAGTGGCCGTAGTGAGGTCGGGAGAAGCTAGATTTTCTTTTCTTTTTTAATGGCTGGGTATCTATTCAGGAAAGGCCTGCAGGAATAGATCTGTCTTAAGAGCTTCTTAAAAGCTATTTAGGTTGGTGATACGACGTATCATCTGGCAGGCCATTCCATAATCTGGGAGCAATAGCCAAAAAGGCCCTCTGGGAGGTTGAAGACAGCCTAGTTTTTAAAGGTTGTAGCAAATTCCTCTCAGAGGACTTGAGTGCACAGAGAGGATTATAGGGAAGTAGGCGGTCCCATTTAGGGCTTTAAAGGTGATGACCAACACCTTGTACTTGGCCTGGAAACTAATAGGCAGCCAGTGAAGAGAACTTAGGATCGGTGTTATATGGTCTCTTCTGGATGTACCCGAGACCAGTCTGGCTGCCATATTCTGTACTAGTTGAAGTTTCCAGACCAAGTACAAGGGAAGCTCCATGTAGAGTGCATTACAGAAATCAAGACAGGAGATTACCAGAGCATGTACCGCGGTCTCAAGATCCCTGACTTCCAGGAAAGGGCGCAACTGGCGTATCAGCTGAAGCTGATAACTCCCTTGTTGAAACAGCTCAACTGGTTGCCAGTCTGTTTCCAGGCACAATTCGAAATGCTACTCATGACCTAAAAAGCCCTATACATCTCAAGTCAAGGCCTGTGCCTTCCCATATGAACCTACCTAAGCTTTAAGATCTTCAGGGAGGCACATCACTCTGTCCCACTGTTTTCAGAGGCACATTTGCTGGGAACGTCGGAGAGGGGCTTCTCTGTGGCTGCTCCCAGACTTTGGAACGCCCTCCCTAGGAAGGTTAGGGTGGCTCCTAATTCCAGTCTTTTCGGCAGTAGGCAAAGACCTCTCTATTCTACCAAGGCTTTGGAAATTAATTGTTAACCAAAGAAGGGCTTTCTATGGTGCTGTATTGTTTTTAATCTTTGTGTTAAAATGATATTTTATATGGTTTTAGCTCTGTTGTTAGTTTAATTCTCTTTTTACCTCCCCTTTACTGTTTATAACTATAGCCACCCCTTGACTTTCATGGGTTTAACTGGTGGATTTGATTATAGTCATCCCTCCACATTTGCGGGGGTTACGGGTACAAGACCCCTGCAAATGTGAAAAAACCACAACTAAAAATACACCCCCCACCTGCCAGCAACCCCCTGCCCGCCCTTCCAAAGTGGGTATGGGGCTTTTGAAGCCTCATAGCCGCTTCTCAGCCATCTCTTCGCCCTCCCAAAGCTGTGATGGGGCTCAACAAGCCCCATCGCTGCTTTGGGAAGGGCAAGGGGGTGGCGGGCAGGCAGCAGGGAGGCTTTTCAGCCACCCCCCTGCCCTCCCAAAGTGGTGATGGGTCTCAAAAAGCCCTATCGCTGCTGGGGGGTGGTGGGCAAGCGGCAAAGGGGCTGGAAAAGCCCCTCCTCCGCATGGGAAGGGCCAGGGAGGGTGAGCGGCAGGGAGGGTGAGCACCCCACTTCAACCGACTTTTGCCCCTTTCGTGTGCCCCTCCTTTGGTTTGCTAGCTGAGTGACCCACTTCTCTTGGCTTCCATCCCTTCCGTGTGAGGGGGGAAAGCCGAGTAAAGTGGGTCACTCAGCCAAGAAACCAGCAGCGTTTTGGTGAGTGAGTGCCTCACTTCAACTCCTCACATGGAACGGGCGAAAGCCGGTTGAAGCGAGGCGCTCACTCACCAAACCCCCTTCGGTTTGCTGGCTGAGTGCCCCACTTCACTTGGCTTTCATCCCTTCTGTGAGATGGGCAAAAGCTCAGTAAAGTGGGTGCTCACTCAGCTTTCCTCGGGGTAGGCTCCACCCCCAAAACACTTCCCTGTGGGGGGGGGAGAGAAGCCTGGTGCTACTGGTGGTGGTGATAGTACTGTAATGATGGGGAGCAATGATGGGAGGTGCTCCTGTGAGCCGCTGGCTCTGACTCCCTCCCTCCCTCCTTCTGCTCTTCCTGCTGCTGCTGTTCCCCTACTCACTTCACAAGACTATCTTCTGCTGAGACGTCTATGGCTTTGCAATCAGAGGGTGAAGGAAGCAGTTGGAGCAGCCCTGGTCTAGGTTATCTGCAGGACAAAGAAGAGGAGGAGCTGCTGCCGCCAGAGCTAGATCTGGCCCTAGAAAAGGCCCTAGGTCTGGGAGACCTCACAGGGCGAAGTTGATGGTGGTAGCTCAGTCTTGCCGCCCTCCTCCTTTCCCACCAATAGCCCCAGTCGTTGCTCTCTGTGATGATCTGGAGGTCTCCTATGCGCACGCACACGCACGCCAAGAACTCCCGTTAATCTAGAATCTACCGCCACTATCCATTGACATTGTTTCCTCTTTCAGTGTAACTCAATGGGAACTTAGAGGGTTTGAGGTGTACTTTCCACTCTGACTCTGCAGAACTTTACCTCCCTGTCCCCCTGTGGAAAGAGAGCTAAGCAAGACATGTGAAGATAGAGTGTTAAGAGGGAGAGCTTTAAAGGAAGTTTATTCCAAGCAGATTACATAGCGTAGTGAATATACTCTTTCATGAAAGACACCTTCCTTTCAGTCACTTAAGAGTTACCAAGTTACAAATATGTCTAGTCATTCCATCCAAGTTTATAAAATAAACACAAGTCCTAACGCGACTAAGCTAGACAGTTCCTTAATCTACTCATGAGGAGTGCAGTCCAGATGTGCTCGATGTTGGGAGTTGGAAGTCTGGGCCTTTTGCCCCCCCCCCATACCTGGCACGAGCATCCCCTGGCTCAGGTCTCTCTTTGTTAGTCTCCTTTGTTCTTCGCTCTGTCTTGTGGCCCCTTTAATTTATTTAATACTCAAATAAAAGTATTTATCACTTTTTCCCAGAAGCTTCTCAAAACTCCCTCCAAGTGGTCATCTCATTGGTCAGCTGTCTCTTGATGCTGACCTTCATAAATTGTAACTTAACCTAATACATCTTTAACTCTTTGTTTACCTGGTTGGCTGTGCTGCCCAGATAATGGGAGAGCCCATTATCACACTCCCTTTGCCACTTAGGCACCACAATGCCTCCACCTTGCTCTGAGGCCATCTCTGCTAGACTGCCATCACCTCCACCAGTCTCTAAGCCTTCCGCGCTCCACCTCCTCCCTGTCACTCAGATGGCAGAGAAGTGGATGCCGCAGCAGCTGCTGCAAACATTTCCTTCCTTGTCATTGTCCTAGAAGATGTATGAGGGAAGGCTTGGAGATCAGTGGACATGAGGGAAGTCCGGCAGAGGCAGCCTCGGAGCGAGGCAGAGGTGTTGTGGTGCCAAAGAGGCAAAGGAAGTAACGGGCCAGGGCTGTTGGTGGGAAAGTAGACAGAGAGGAGGACAGCAAGGAAGATGAGACACCACCAGCCCTGCAGAATTTTCAATAGCAGTCGGGAATTGTCGTCTGTAGCATGGATGTTTGAGATATTCATGGTTTTACACTTTCACAGGGGTCCTGCACCCCTAACGACCACGAATGTGGCGGGCCAACTATACATGGGTTTTTATTGTAATTTTCTGTCTTTTGTAAGCCACCTTGAGTCGCAGTCTGGGATATAAATACAGGGATGGATGGATGGTCTCTGGGACTCTGACCAATTTGTTCTTTCCTTTTCAGGTGGAGAGGGGCAAGTGGGTGAGAATGAAGAGAAACTATGCAGGGTATTGTCTGAAAGATCCAGATGTCAAGAAATGGAAGAGAAGAGGAGGAAGAAAACATCAGCTTCTCAGAGTGCTGGAGTCTGCGGAATCTCAACCCAAGAAATAACACAAAAAGGAATAGAAAAGAATACATATATTTGTCTTCTGTGTGGGAGCAGCTTCAGTTTTAAAGCAAACCTTAACTGTCATGTGAGAACTCACACAGGGGGAATACCTTTCAGTGATGGTGAGTGTGGAAAGATCATCAGTGTTAGGAAAGCCCTGATTTCCCATCAAAGAATTTACACAAGAGAGAAACCATTTAAATGCTTGGAATGCCGAAAGAGATTTCGTCGGAAAGCACACCTCACTTATCATCAAGCAACTCACACCAGACAGAAATCATTTAAATGCTTGGAGTGTGGCAGGAGCTTCAGTCAGAAGTCACTCCTCATTTATCATCAAAGAAGCCATACAGGGGAGAAACCCTTTAAATGCTTGGAATGTGGAAAGAGCTTCAGTCGGAAAACACTCCTCAATTGTCATCAAGCAACGCACAAAAGGGAGAAGGTATTTAAATGCTTGGAGTGTGGAAAGGGTTTTATCCAGAAGACACACCTCACTCGCCATCAAGAAACTCACACAGGGAAGAAACCATTTGAATGCTTGGAATGTGGAAAAAACTTCAGCCGTAGACACACCCTCTCAAGTCATCAAGCAATTCATACAGGGGAGAAACCATTTGAATGCTTGGAGTGTGGAAAGAGCTTCAGGCGAAAGACAGACCTCACTTGTCATCAAAGAATTCATACTGGGGAGAGGCCATTTCAGTGCTTAGAATGTGGAAAGAGCTTCCGTCGGAGGATATACCTCACCTATCATCAAGCAAGCCATACCGGACAGAAACCATTTAAATGCTCAGAGTGTGGAAAGGGTTTCATTCAAAAGACACACCTTATTTGTCATCAGGTAACCCACATCAGAGAGAAATCATTTAAATGCTTTGAGTGTGGAGAGAGCTTCAGTGCGAAATCACTCCTCATTTATCATCAAAAAAGTCATACAGGAGAGAAACCATTTAAATGTTTGGAGTGTGGAAAGAGCTTCAGTCATAAGTCACTCCTCACTTGTCATCAAATAGTTCATTCAGGGGAGAAACCATTTAAATGCTTGGAGTGTGAAAAGAGCTTTAGTCGGAAGACAGAACTCACTAGTCATCAAAGAACTCATTCAGGGGAGAAACCATTTCAGTGCATAGAATGTGGAAGGAGTTTTGGTCGGAAGACAGAACTCACTTATCATCAAGCAACTCATACAGGGGAGAAACCATTCCAGTGCATGGAATGTGGAAAAAGTTTCATTCGGAAGAGAAGCCTCACTCGTCATGAAGTAACTCACTCAGGAGAGAAACCCTTTAAATGCTTGGAGTGTGGAAAGAGCTTCAGCCGGAAGACACTCCTCACCTGTCATCAAGCAATTCATACAGGGGAGAAACCATTTAAATGCTTGGAGTGTGGAAAGATTTTCAGTTGGAAGATAAACCTAATTCGTCATCAAGCAACTCATATAGGAAAGAAACCCTTTAAATGCTTGGAGTGTGGAAAGAGCTTCAGTCAGAAAACATATCTCACTTGTCACCAAGCCACACACACAGGGCAGAAACCATTTAAATGTGTACAGTGTGGATATTGTTTTAATCAGAAGGCACACCTCACTCGTCATCAAGCAACTCATACTGGGGAGAAAATGTTTAAATGCTTGGAATGTGGAAAGAGCTTCAGTCAGAAGACAGACCTTACTTATCATCAAAGAAGTCATACAGGGGAGAAACCATTCCAGTGCTTGGAGTGTGGAAAGAGCTTCACTCGGAAGACACACCTTACTTGTCATCAAAGAATTCATACAGGGCAGAAGCCATTTGCATGCCTGGAGTGTGGGAAAAGTTTCAGTCAGAAAGCAAACCTCACTTGTCATCAAAGAAGACATACAGGGGAGAAACCATTTCCATGCTTAGAGTGTGGAAAGAGCTTCAGTCAAAAGTCACTTCTCATTCGTCATCAAAGAAGTCATACAGGGGAGAAGCCATTTCCATGCTTGGAGTGTGGCAAGAGCTTTAGTCAGAAGTCACGCCTCATTTGTCATCAAAGAAGTCATACGGGGGAGAAGCCATTTCAATGCTTGGAGTGTGGAAAGAGCTTCAGTCGGAAGACAGACCTCACTTGTCATCAAAGAAGTCATACTGGAGAGAAACCATTTCAGTGCTTGGAGTGTGGAAAGAGCTTTAGTCGGAAGACAGAACTCACTTGTCATCAAAGAATTCATACAGGAGAGAAACCATTTCAGTGCTTGGAGTGTGGAAAGAGTTTCATTCAAAAAACACATCTCACACGTCATCAAACAACCCACACTAGGCATTAGCAATTACAATCAGAAATGGACACACTACAGAGCCCAGGTGGTCCCACTATGACATCAGCTTCTTTGGAGCTCTTCAGGACCGCAGTCCAGTCACCGCTGTTCATTGGGGCAACTGGAAGTGGCATTGCATCACTTTTGCTCACTTTGGGGCTCTTCAGTTGGCTGTTGCTGTTTAGCGGAAAACACTTCTGCCAACACATGTGATCAATGCTTCTACCAGAAGTTGACCATAGAATCACACTGGAGGACCTAGGCATGCCTAGAGAGAACATATTTTTTCAATGAGTGAATAAAATCAAATCCACGAAAGCTTGACTCAGAAATGTAGAGGGACAACTGTATTGAATTTAAAATAATAGGTCCTTTTCAGTTATACTGGAAATGTTGTAAACAATATTAAATATTTAAGGATATAACTGTCATGCCCAGGAGCCTGATGAAGCTGTAGAATTGGAGGAGGAGGAGAGACATGGCCGGGAACGTCCCCAGGGAACATGGCACAGGTTTATCTACACCTGTGCCAGCAGGGAACCCTGCCAGCCTAGAGGCTCAAGCAGAGGAAGAGCCTGGTCCAAGTGGGTTGGCATCAGTCCCAGCAGAGAGTCCTGCCCACTCGCATAAGAACGAAGAAGAGAGAGACTTACCTCCACCATTGTATACACAGTACTAAGCACAAAAGCAGGCTCAAAGGAAATCTCTGAGAATTTATGAGAGGAACTTGCTCATTAAGAAACACCTGGCAATGCCTTAATTGCTTTATATAGGCTGGGAGAGGCAATGGAGGCTTTGTCAGAGATCAACTGATCTCTGTGGAGAAAGCTTCCTGAATCCTTGCTGCAGTGCCGTGTGCTTTGACCTTGGACTGTTCCTGACAACACTGTTGCTTGATCCTACTGACCTACAGACCGACTCCTGGACTACGCTGCCCTCTGTAAGCCTTGACCTTTGGCCTGTATTCTGGACTTTTCTCTGTGTGCCTTTTGCCTGTATTGCTGCCTTTCCAGTAAACAGAACTTTGTGTGCTCTTCCTAATTAATTATCACTGGAGTTTGGCTGCTTTCCCAGCTCTTGTTTAATTTGCTGGCAATTTTGGAATTGCTCTCGGACAATAACAAATGAAGATTAATTGAAAATAGCTACTATTAAAGACACAAAACCACTTCAAGGTTTTGCTTATTGGAACATACAGAATTATTACTGGTCAAAAAATATGGTCCTATCTGTAAGATTTAATTAGCCAGTTTGTAGCAAAGACATGGAATGACTACAGATGTAAGTTAAGGAAGAAAGTGCAAAAGCAGGGTTTGTTGGGGTATGCTTTCAAGTTGTTTCCCACTTACAGTGACCCTAAGGCAATCCTGTCACAGGGTTTTCTTGCAAAATTTGTTTGGGGGAGAGGTTGCCTTTGCCTCCCTCTAAGGCTGAGAGTGTGACTTGCCTAAGATCACCCAGCGAGTTTCCAAGGGTAAGTGGAGATTAAAACCCTGGTTTCCAGAGTCATACTCCAACACTCAGACCACTGTACCATGCTGACTCTCAGGGCAAAATGTAGGGTTACACCTGAATATTAAGAAAACAAACATCTCTGGTTTTTCCCCGCAAATGAAGATTCAGGAAGGACTCATCCCGCGCTTTCTGCAAGTGCGCTGATGACTAAAAAGGCCAATCCGAAACAAACAAGTCCGGTTGCAGAAAGCACAGCAGAAGGTCTCCTTGGGTGATGTTTCTGGGTTGTGATTCTTTCTGCGTTGTCGTTTCTCTTCAAGACTTGTTCAGCGTGAATTCTCAAATAAGGCTGCAGCATTGTGGATAGTGCGTCTCCATGCCTCCTGATGTGAGGCCAGGGCGGACCATTGTTGGGGATCAATTTGGCCGAGCCTGAGATGTAGTTTCAGGAAGTCCTTGTATGGCTTTTTTGGAGCGCCCCTCTTACCCTGACCCACGGCAAGTTCACCGTAGAGTACTATTTTTGGGAGGCGATGGCCCTCCATCCTAGAAATGTGCCCTGCCCACCGCAGCTGTGTTCTCAATATCATGGCCTCAATGCTGGTGATCCCTGCTTGCTCAAGGACAGCAAAGAATATTTACATATAACTAGTTGTACCTGACATAACATACACTGGTGGTACGTTAAAGGTGAGTCGCTCTGTTGCCCTGCCCCCTCTGCCACCAGTTGACTGCCTGGGTGCCGTTGCAGCGGCAGCAAGGATGGTATGGCAATAGTGTGACCCCCTGGGAGCCCAGGTGATATCAAAACCCATATCAAAAGTTAGGCTAGTTCTATAACAGAGTAAATAATGTCTACTATTCCAAAAATCCAGTTCATTAGTTGTGAGCTCCGTCTTCACTGACTCGATTCTTACAAAATAAACCATCTCTCCATAAGGCTTGGGTATGTTTCCTTTTTCAGTGTGCTAATTGGTGGTTTAGAAAACATACCCAACCAATCCCCTCACTCCCTCAGCCAATCACCACCCACATGCAAATTCCCTCTCCACTTCACAATCCACTCCTGCCACTCAATCTGCATCTGCACCCGCAGCCTCACAAGGTTCCCTCCCTCCTCTCACTTCCTCAGCCACTCACCACCCATGTAAAAAGAAATGCATCCCCCCCCACATGTAGCAGAACCATGTGGAAGGAACACTGCCACTCCAAGCTCCACGCTGCAACTACTGCTTGAAAGCCCAGCAGGGCACATAACGGTGTATGTTGCACCAGGTACACCTATACCTATAATAATAATAATCTAGTTACACCAGTGGTTAACATTTTCTTTACCAGGGACACCCTTTAAATATATTTTGTTGCCATGGACCCCAAGACTTAACTTAAGATTTGAAACCCTAACAATAATAATACAATCACACCATCCATCATTTAAACCTTCCCTCGGAGGTACCAGAGGTGACATGATAGCCATGTTCAAATATTTGAAGGGATGTCACACTGAGGATGGAGCAAGCTTGTTTTCTGCTGCTCCAGAGATTAGGACACGAAGCAGTGGACTCAAATTACAGTAAGAGCTGTTTATCAGAGGAATGTGCTGTCTTGGGGTGTGTCTCAGAGTCTCCTTTGGGGGGTTTTAAACAGAGGCTAAATGGCTATCTGTAAGGAATGCTTTGATTGTGTATTCCTGCAGGGCAGGGGACTGGACTAGATGGCCCGTGTGGCCTCTTCCAACTCTATGATTCTATGAATAACAAAGTCAAGATCATCCATACCATAGTATTTCTGATTTCTATGTATGGTTGTAAAAGCTGGGCAGTGAAGGAAATGAACCCCTTTGTAATGCAGTGCTGGAGGAAAATTTTGTGAATACCATGGGCTGCAAAAAAACCAAATAAACAGGTCAGAGATTAAATTAGTCCTGAACTCTCCCTAAACTGAGGCCATCAGATTTCAAACCTACCATGCAACAACATGACTCATTGGATAAAATTATAATGTTCAATAAAGTTGAAGGAGTTAGATAAAGAGGAGGACCATGTTACAGATGGATAGACTTAGTCAAGGAAATCAAGAAATCTGGTATATAAATGTATATTGGAAAGCATTAAATTTGATATTAATGAAATTAGCATTGAATGGAACACAGAGCTAGATTGTTTTATAGAAATCAACCATTGAAAAACTGTTCCTGCTTTAGTAGCTGAAATTCATTTAGATTTAAAATTATGTTTGGTTCTACAGAAAGTAATGTTTCAGGTATGTTGGGACACCATTGCTCCTATTTAGAAAGAAATCTAGACTTCAGCAAACCTGTGATGTAATAAAGATCATGGTCCCCTGTGTCATGATTTGGGCGTGTTCAGCAGTTACCTCTTTGGGATTGGCTATATTGGCTATATATTGTATAAAAAAACCTTTGGATATTTGTAGCCACACATGTTCTTTGAAAATTATATCTCTGACATGGAATTTAACTAATGGTCAGTGTGATTAGATCCCATTTGCTCTTAGTTGTTCAGTGATCAGAAGATCCCACTACTTCAGCTACTCATCAGTGTGCATTTTTTTTCTTGTCATTAATTTAAAAAAACCAGTACATTTTTGGAAATATGATTGCTTATATTAATGTATTTGCCTAACCCATGTTCACATCCTATGTACGATTCTCTTCCTTCTTTTGCTTCCCCCCTCCATGGTATTAAAAATCAAATAAAAATTAAATTTATACTAGCTGTACCTAGCATAACATGATTATAATATATTTAAAAGGTTCACACGGTTCAGCTACATACTATTATTTTAGGAAAAAATACATGTTTTATATGTGAGTGGTAAGTGGCACCTGAGGAGATGATGCTTCCCAGGTAGGTGAACTGCTGAATGGATTTAAGCACAGATTTGCCATCAGCACGCTTGCAGAAAGCGCGGGATGAGTCCTTCCTGAATCTTCGTTTGCAAAGAAAAGCCAGAGAGAGAGAGAGAATGAGAGAGGAGTTGCTGAGGGAGTGAGAGGAGGGAGAACTAAGTGGCCAATCAGCTCACTGAGAAATGAAACATACCCAAGTTTTTGTATATGTGTGTGTGTGTATATATAATTTAATTTTAATTTGATCTTAATACCATGATTACAGAGAACCCTTATATATACAGGAAGCCTCCACTTTCAGACACTTCACTTTCTGATGCCTCGCTCTTTCAATGCTTGCAAATTACAGACAAGTTTCATTAATTGGACATGAGTTCCACTCTTTTGTCAGTTCTTCTTGCCTACAAGGCTCGCTTGGGACTGCTTGCACGCACTTTTATGCATATATATAGTATGCTAATTTAGCTTTTGCTCACATTCAAATGTGAGTTTCGGTAGCCAAAATTCATTTGCAAACTCAAGAAAACTGGTTCCACTTTTCAACCAATTCCGCTTTTGGACAGTCCTCCAGTCCCTAATCCCTCAGATAAGTAGGGGCTTCCTGTGTAAATAAAAGGAAGCCACAGTCCTGAGTCAATCTGAACAGAACTGTTAATAATTGTAAGTATATTCTTTTTCCACCAGCATATTTATGGTTCTTGCTATTACCCTCCCTACACCCATGCTCTCTTTTCCACCCACCTCATCTCTTTCATCATGCTGTCCTCCATTGTCCTCTGCAAACCTCAGTCCCTTTCTGATACTCTCATATGGTCACAGAGTTGAAAGGAATCCAAAGAAACAAGAATTCACTGCTGAAGTAAATCTGAGAAGATGAACATCTAAACTCCTTTTTAAAATCTCCAATGAAGGAGAGCCTGCCATCTTACAAGGCAGTCTTTGTTAAATCACATGGTTAAATGCCATTTTCCATCAGGACATTCTTAATGTATAATTAGAATCTCCTTTGTTGGAATCTGGAATTCTCTTCTGTCCCAGAAACGGGCTTATGAGTTCCAGGCCTCTGCAACAGTTCTTTCAGTGCCAAACACTGGCACACACTACTCGTATAAGATGAGGGTGCCAGTTACACGACAGAAATTGTCACGTTGCCTACTGTGACATAGTGATCACAAATCCGCCCCTCACTGTTTATACGATTTATGTCTCTGATCTGGATATCCCGTGTGGTCCCGTGACTGATATTTACACGTCCATAGTTCCGGTTTTGTTTAGGTTTTAAATTTGGGGGGGGGGCTGTCAATCAAAGATGCGATTACTCGTGTTTTCACAACCTCGGTGATGCACTTCCTTTAGAGTTCTGCGCCACGAGCGATGCTATTGGCTGGCTGGGGGTGTGTGGAGAGAGGGGGGCAGAGGTTTGTTATTCCCCCTTGCTTCGTGAACATTTTAACCCTTTCAAAAGAGGCTGAAAGCATTTTGAAAGATCCTGATAGATCTTTCGCTCAGTCGCAGGGCTTTCCTTTTGAAATCAAGCTGAGTGCTTTGAAAACAAGCAGAGTGCTTTCCTTTTGAAATCAAGCGCTTGGTTTTCCTCTTGCCTTTTTAAAATATTAACCCCTACAGCTGGCTGCAGAGATGGCTGTAGGCAGGCGTTTTGAAAGACACAAACACAGAGAGGGGGAATCCAAGGGTGCTAATTCGCTCAGAGGCTTGAATATTTTAATGTGCCAGGGAGGTGACCAAGCTACTACGATCTCTCTGTAACATGCAGTTGAGGAGAAGGTAAAGCTGAAGGGTTTGCAGTGTAGAAATCCATTTTAAAAGGTAATTGAGTACACACGCACGCACACGCACACACATCAAACTTCGTGCAGCTGGAAGGGATGCCTTTGTTTTCGGCTGGTGAGGCTGGATCTGTTGAACGGGTGACTGACCCCTCCTTTTCTGGTCCCTGAGCTCTAAGCCCGCCCCCAGTCACCATTTCCGGTCATCCCAGTACCGAGACTTTTTGTCCCACACTGTTTACATTTCCGATTTTCCGAATCCTCCAGTGACTTTTTTAAAAACCGGCACAACCTGCGGGACTGGAAGTCCTGCAGGTTGAGGGATAAAAGGTGGCCCCCCT
The DNA here is from genome assembly GCA_030847615.1 of Gambelia wislizenii. Lineage (NCBI taxonomy): Eukaryota > Metazoa > Chordata > Lepidosauria > Squamata > Crotaphytidae > Gambelia > Gambelia wislizenii. The sequence goes on from JAUMIR010000002.1 coordinate 28,434,079, forward strand.
TCCGAAAATCACGTACCCGACCCGATGTACGTGTAAACTGCCAGGGATCGACACGAATTCTTCCCAGGACATTTTCATCGTGTAAACGGCCTCGAGCTCTGTTGAATGGCCCTTGGTGGGACTATAGCATATTTAATGGCAAGAGGTTTCCCTGTTGTTTCTCTTGTACATAGTAAGAAGCCAACCACAGCACCATGCTGCTGAGAGAAGTTTTCTCATTGGTTCTCTTGTATAGAGAAAGGAGAAATACATACCAAGTAGGATGGGAAGGAGTATTTCTCTTTAGTTACTCAAAATACTCAGTCACTTATTTGCATCTTGAATAGAAGGAGGGAAAAGAGAAAATTGTTCCAAGCTCTGGTTAAACCTTATACACAGAAAGGGGGGTTTCTGGTGCTCTCCCCTGCCTTAATTTATCAAGGGTTCAAAATGTCAACCATGGAGGAGAGATCAAGGGAGAAGGGTAGGAAGGATAAAGGAAGCCAAGGTCCAAACAATTGTATTTATGAACAGTTTTACCCTTTATGGTGATGGCTCAGAGTGATTAACAAGATTGCACAAAAACATACAGTTATGAGAAATTACCTAAACTATACAAAATCACAAATCTAAATAAAACCCACTAATTTATATGCCTAAAATTATAAATATCTAAAATCATGTTGTAAACATTTGCTAATGTCTGTCTCTGTCTGTCTGTCTGCCTTTTCTTCGCAAACGAAGATTCAGGAAGGACTCATCCCGCGCTTTCTGCAAGTGCGCTGATGACTAAAAAGGCCAATCTGAGATAAACAAGTCCGGTTGCAAAAAGCACAGCAGAAGGTCTCCTTGGGTGATGTTTTTGGGTTGTGATTCTTTCTGCATTGTCGTTTCTCTTCAAGACTTGTTCGTCGTGAGTTCTCAAATAAGGCTGCAGCATTGTGGATAGTGCGTCTCCATGCCTCCCCGATGTGAGGCCAGGGCGGACCACTGTTGGTGATCAATTTGACCGAGCCTGAGATGTTGTTTCAGGGAGTCTTTGTATCGCTTTTTTGGAGCGCTCCTCTTACGCTGACCCGTGGCGAGTTCATCTCGGAGGTTGATGGCAGTTCCCCCTTTTCCCAGCAATTCACAAGGAATTCGTGGAATTTTTCGTGGAGTGCATGACCTCTGTTGTTTCCAAACTTCAGGTGGGATTCCATCAATCCCAGCTGCCTTGCCGTTTTTCATCTGCTGTATGGCCTTAAGGGTCTCTTCCAAAGAGGGAGCTATGTTGCTAATGTACCATGTTTTTAACTCAAAAGCCATGTTAATTGGAATATCAGTAAGCATGGGGATCTTGCCTCTGAAGTAGACTAAAGAGATTATCACATGAAGCAAAGAAAAAAGTGGAATTAAAACAGGATAGTATCTCTGTGGGTGAACTTTATCACATGATGCCATCACTGTCCTGATGCTGGTGTGTAATCGCCCTATTAGTGTGGTGTTCCTTTTCGTTGACGGGGAAAACCCATCAATAGACTCCCATATCGGTACTATTCCAGGAGTTTGCTGGTACAATAAGTCTGTTCACTTCAATGCCAGCATTACAACAGTCATGGGGGGCTTGTTTTCCTCCCTCTCACTCACTATTCCAATGCAGACTACCTCTGTGCCTGTCAGTTTTTTTAAAAAAATATTTTGCTGTGCTTGCATAATTATGGCAAAATGTTAAAATAATTTTTATTTGTTTTTGCCATAATTATGCAAACAATGTTAAGCACAAGCTTATACCCCACTTCCAAGGCACCCCACTTTTGGAATGTTAGCATTGGCCTGCACCCCAATGTTTTTAGGCCTCAGAAACTGGCAAGGTTTGGTTCATTAATGTGGCCTTCTAAAGGGAATAGACAGGATGGTGTCAAAAGGCCATCTTTGTCTTACCCTGAACGCCTGAGGCTAAAAAGCCAAAAAGGACACATTCCACATAAAGGAGGAGCTAATGGGTGGGTGAAAACCTTTGTATTTGCTGATGGTGAAATTTCCTCCCTCAAATCCCAACCACCCTCCCTCAAATCCCAACCCTAAAGACAATTGCTCAAGCTGTTACAATCCAATCACTAGACATTAAGAAATGCATTATCATCTTTCTCACCTTTTGTCAAGACCAGGAAACTCATTGTGCAATCCATGATGGCTCATGGAATTCATTGTTTCAACCCATGAAGCAGCCAATCCCCTCAGGTGTATTTGTAGGTATAAATATCACCCACAAAATATCCCTCACTGTGCACAGTCAGTAATGGGGGGGGGAACCCTGTTACTCTGTGTTAGCCAACCCAGGTTCCTCCATCCACTCTGCTGGATTGACTACAGGACAGATCTGTATCACCCCAACAAAATCCTCTTGCTACCCCCTATCCCAAGTTTTTCTACTGCTTTTCCTATAGCCTTGTGTGAATGCTTTTTCTGGGTGGATGTGTGTATGTTTGGTGTTATTTTTGAACTCTTTAATAAAAACCATACTTAATTTTACATGTGTGTATGTGTATTCCATCCAGACTGTTACTGGTAGACACAGGTTGCAAGATTCCCTGGTTACCCCCTCTTTGCATAGCTAAAAGTCGAGTTGCTGCTAATTTCCCCAACATATTAGAAACTCGATATTCTCTTGGAATTTTCCAAGGAGCATTTTGGGTAACAACACAGCAAAGATTTAAAAAAAAAACAGACATGGAGTTAGCCTGCTTTGGAATAGCAGGGGAGAATCAGGCCCTGTCCTGCCATGTGATTGTTCTGATGCTGGCACTGAAGCAAAGAATTTATTGCACTAGGAAAGTTTGCAAAGTAGTGCAGTTGTACGAAAGAAGAGAGGGTGCAATATTGAGTGTTTTCAACGTGTTAAGTTCCTGTTTCCTTTTATAATGCTATTGTCGTGGCAAAACAGCCTCGTGATAATTTCCCAAGTCTATAAAAACTTATGCTACAATTTCTTTCTCTCAGTCTCAAAGGTACTACAAGATCCCCTTGCTTACACGTTTTTAACAGGTGTCTGAAAGAATTGTACAGGACAGTTGGACCTCTAAGGCAAGGGAGTTCCAAAGCTTTATTTATTTTTTATTTTTATTTTTATTTATTTATACCCCGCTCTTCAGCCACAAGGCTATCAGAGCGGCTTACAGATTGTTTTAAGCAATAGCTATTTACACATCTATACTGCATTAAACAGTTTCCAATGTGTGTTAGCTAATTATCACCACTGAAAAAGTCGGCTTGAAAGGAAATGTCGACACGGTATCCATATGCTTCAGGACTCACAAGTCTTCTGGTGTCACATATCAGTACAGGTATACCCTAAGGCACCGGATCCCACCTGATCTTGGAAATGAAGCAGGGTCAGCTTGGATTCGTACTTAGATTGGAGACTGCCAACAAACACCAGGTGCTGTGGGTCAAAGTTGCTTAAACTGGGTTGCAACACCATATGGGGTTGCGTAACTGAATGGAGGGGTCTTGAAAAATTTGGCAACAGTAATTTGATTTGTATACCTATTTTATATACCCATACACCTTGGATCACGTAAAAATTTATTGGCCAAAAAGGGGTTGTGACTTGAAAAAGTTTTAGAAGCCTTGCTGTAGGCTATATTTCAGAAGAAGAAACTGCCAAAACTGCTTCAGGGTATTACTTGCCTAAGACAACCTTATGAAATGCACAGGGTTCTCATAGGCTAGCAGGCAACTTGAAGGCACTGGAAGAGACCACGAAGGCCATCCAGTCCAACCTCCAGCCCCAGGAATACACATTCAAAGTTCACCTGAGAGAGGGCCACCCAGCCTCCTTTTAAAAACCTCCAAAGGAGACTCCACCACACTCTGAGACAGGGCATTCCATTGTTGAATAGCTCTTACCATCAGAAAGTTCTTTCTAAAGCTTAGCTGGGATCTCTTTTCCTGTAGTTTGAACCCATTGTTCCGTGTCATAGTCTCGAGCAGCAGAAAACAAGTTTGCTCTATCCTCAGGATGGCAACCCTTCAAATATTTAAACATGGTTATCATGTCACCTCTTAGCCTTCTCTTCCCCACGCTAAACATACCAAGCTCCTTAAGCCAGTACTCATAGGGCATGGCTTACAGCCCTCCCACCATTTTGGTCGCCCTCTCTGGACATGGATTAACTCCGCATCTCTTTCTGTGTGTGTGTGTGGAGAAAGAAAGAAAAGGCATGGTTCCGGTGCTGAAACTGCTTTTGCATTTTCTTACCTAGTCTTCCCCCCCCTTTTTTTTTTTGGATGGACTGCATCTCCAAGAATCCTCACCTAGCACAGCCAGAGGCACCTTGGCTGGGTGATTCTGGGAGTCATAGTTCAAAAATGTAACTCTTCCACTGAGGGGTGTGGGGAGTTTCAATCCCCAAAAGGAACTTTTCCAGGCCATGTTGGTTAGGGGACTGTGGCCGTGCAAAAAAGATAACACTATTCCAGTCCTTTGACCGGCCATGCTGATTGGGGGATTCTGGAAATTGCAGTCCAAATCCCAAACGTAATTTTGCCAGGCTGTGGCTGGGTTTTTGACGGGGAGGCAGCCAGGGCCGTCGCCTCCGGAGGAAGCTCCATGTCTGCCCCACATGGATGTTGGGGGTCCTGCCCCCTCCCCCATGCATGACACCCAGGAAAACTCAGTTCCCCCACCACCCCATTGCAACCCTTGCAAGCTCTGCTGGACTACAACTCCCACCAGTGAGCTCAGGCACTGTAACCACCTCCCCACATCTCTCTTTTTTTGGGGGAGGATCGTTTCTGTTCATCCTTGGATACAGAAATGACAAAGGGGAGACCAAAGCCCTCCCCCCTCTATCTCTCCCCGCCAAAAAGCAGAGGGGCGGGTGGGGGAGGGAGGGCTCCTCCTCCAGAGTCCTCCAGGGAGGGACGAGCTTCGGCTAGAGCGTCCTTCTGGCTCCCGCCCCGCCGCTCTAGGAACGTCCTCCTGCCCACCTCTGTGGCCGGAAGAGGCGGAGCCCGAGGCGAGAGTGACAGCCGGACTAGTGTGGAGGTGAGGGAGGGGGGAGGCCGAGGCCTGAGGAGGGGGCTGGCAGGGGAGACCCCCCTTTCCTTTCTAGGGGGAGGGCAAGGCTTTGGGGTCCCTCTGAGCCCCGTCGAGGAGGGCCTTTGGGCCAAGGGGGAGACCCCAGGGAGGGGCCAGGCAGGCAGGCAAGGGGGGCTGGAGGGGAAAGAGACCCCCAGAGGTGGGAGAGGGAGGGGTGGGAGGGGGAGACCCCCGTGGGCTGGGAGGGGAGCCAGCAAGACCCCCCTCCACGAGGAAGACCCTCTCGGGCAGCTGCTGATGGGCTTCTTGGGTTGGAAATACCCTCTTGTGGCTCTCCAGGGGGTCTGTCTGGTAAAGTCTCCTCACGACAACCCTGCGAGGGAGGCCGGGGTGGAAGATGGCGCCCTGCGGGTGTTTCCTGGGTGGGGATTTGCAGGTGGATCCCTCCAGGCCGGTGCTCTGACTGCTACACCCTCTTGCCTCTAGGCTGAATCCATTGCAGGCTGAGGGATGGAGCAAAGGAGGAGGAGTTTTTAGCCCATGTGGGAAAGTCCTGAATGAAGCACTTGCCTCAAGCCCCTGAGGCTGGCTGACAGCAGGGGCCGCTTCTCTGTTCTTCCTCCCCTTGGATGTTACAGTGTAAACGACACTTTATCCAAGGATGAGCAGGTGCTGCCTTGTTCTTTGTTTCAGGCAACAAAATATCTTATAGGCACTAAGAAAAATTAAAGAGCAACACATTTTCTGCTTTATAGAGATATGTTAAAAGGGGGATAAGAAAAAAGATGAAAGAGTAGGCTGGGAATTCTTAGCAACCTGGCAATTGAAAGGAGGTTGCTTTGAATATTTGCATGATGTTCTTGGTTTGTGGCTAAGAAGGAAAGGACACCCCCTCACACACTTACACAGACAACCTCCCTGTCGTCCCCCTCTTTTTTTGTTTAGGTGACGGTAATTTTCTGAAACATCTCCTTGGAGAGACTTCAGAATGGCTTATTCACAGGATCTCTTGTTTTCTTTGTAGGCATTGGTGTTCCCTGTCATTTTACTTGAGACAGAATCTGGTAAAAGAGGAAAGTGCTTTTCTGGCACAGAAGGAAACCTAGACTCAGTCTACCAGACGTTAAGAGAAGGATTTCACGCTGGTCAAGCTAAGTACAGAAGAGAGTTCTTGGGAAGAGCCATAATGGAGAAGAGCTTGGGGGAGAAGATGCTCAATTCCGAGGCCCAAGGGCAACACTTCAGACAATTGGGCTACCAGGAGGCTTTGGGCCCCCGAGAGGTTTGCAGTCAGCTCCACAATCTCTGCTCTCAGTGGCTGAAGCCAGAGAGACACACCAAGGCTCAGATCTTGGACCTGGTGATCCTGGAGCAGTTGCTGACTGTCCTTCCCCCAGAGATGGAGAGCTGGGTCCGAGAGTGTGGAGCAGAGACAACCTCCCAAGCTGTGGCCTTGGCAGAGGGTTTCCTCATGAGTCAGGCAGAGGAGAAGAAGCAGGAAGAGGAGCAGGTGAGGTCATTTCAGCCTGGTCATAAGCACCATCAATAATATTCTTGCAAGGATTTTGAATATTCTTGAGCACACTGAGGTTTAAATTAAACAAGAAAAAAGGGCTGTTGGTCAATTCAAAGGCAGATCAAGGAATAGGGATACAGCCTGTGTTGGATGGGATTATGCTTCCCTGGAAGACACAGTTTGCATGTCCTCCAGGGTGCAGCCCTGAGCCTGGATGCTCCATTTTTGGTGGTGGCCAGGAGCACTTTTGCACAGTTAAAACGAATGTGGAAGCTGCTTCTGTTCCCAGTGTTGTCTGTTTTGGCCACAGTGTCTCAGGTCTTAGTCACCTCCCATTTGAACGACTGTAACATGATACATAAAATCTAGCCACCACTTCTTAGCTTTTTTCAGGAAATCATCTAACATGGTAATAATTCACCAAGGCCTCTTCCTCTTCCTTTGTTTTCCTAATTCTTCTCTTTCTTTTCTTCTCTTATTTCTGCTTCTGCTGCAGGACTTCTTTATGAAAGAGGTGGTTGAGGTGGAGAAGCCTCCTTCTGAATCCACTCAAAGGCAGGAGCCCAACTGGATCATGCAGGACAGAGAAGAAACATCCTCATCAATGAGTAAGGGCTAAGAGGCTTTCTCCTCTCAAGTGTGTCTGAAATATCTGGCCTATATGGATTGGGGCACTTTAACCATTTTTCTTCTAACCAGCACTTTGAAATCCAGGCCTACATTGGTTAACAAAGTTTCTGATAGTGAAGCTTCTTTTTCCAATGATATTTTATTTTTGTCCTGCCTTCTTTTGCTCCTTGTCTTCTGTGTAGCTGGATTTTTTCTAGCTGCATTTGCACCGGGAGGGGCTGAAGGGAGTATTGGAGAACCAGAGACTTTCAGTATCAGGTTATGGTAGTATGTCTTCAGAAAATTATGCAATAAAGCTTGATGTGGGAAGGAGTAGAATTCTGCTCTAGCCCATTCTATTGTAGTGGTGTGTGTCTGCCTACAACAGGCAAGGGAAATGGCACCTGTCCCTAGATTGCCTTACTGACCATGTGTAACCAGCAAAGCAGAGAGAGAAGGATAGAGTAGATATGCTAGCCTCACCAGCTCGCCTTGCATATTTTTAAAATGCAGAGATTTGTAAATATTGCTACCAAAAAGGAAATAATAAAAAAGATGTTTAGGTGGTTTATAGAAAGTTTTAAATGTTTTTGTTTACTTATGCAAGGCTTATCATGACCGACCCCTTTCATCTCATGGGTGTATTTTGTTGGTTTTGAATAAAAATGTTGCTGAAACATGTTGAAGTGCTCTTCTTTTTTTGTGGTTCAGCAACCTATCCCTTTTCTTTCCAAGTGAAGTAACATCTCCTCGGTTAAGTGAGGGATACCTATGCATGTCTTTAAAGGAGCAAAGATGAATGGCAGGGCTACTTTAGTGTGTTGGTATCCTCATCACTAGGCAGCCCGAGAGTCCACCTTCAGGTCCTGTCTCCTCCCTGTGCAGGGAAGAACCAGCAATCTGGACTTCGTGGCAGTTTATTAGCTTCTCAACCCAGTTTTGGTGCTTTCCCACCCAAATTAGTTAACATTTTTTTGTGGCTATTTAATTCTCTGGGATGGTTCCCTGCTTGTTTTGCATACATTTATTAAGATCCTGCCCCCCATACAGTTGACAACCTCAGGATTACTTTGATTCTACCATGACCTCCCAGTTCTTTTTGTGTGTACACTATAGCGTTTGCTGTGTTTACATGAGTAGGAGAGACTTGAAGGAGGAAGAAGAGAGAATGATTAACAATCTTCTCTTTCCTTTTATGTTCCTCACAGGAGGTGGAATAAGAAGTGGGCCTACATGTACAAGAACATCTGTTCATCATGATGGACTCAGAACAGCTTCTGCAAGACTCTGTCAGGTAGGAGACAGGATCTCAAGTGATGGGTGCCCGTTTCCCATTGACTGCTGCCTGGTCCCCATAGAACCTTATTCTTTTCCTTTCCTTCCATCAGAGTTGCTAATATAAGTGGCCTGTGGATGACATCATGTAAAGATTTTTTTAAAGTGTTTAGCAATGTGAAACACTATTGTTTTCTTTCTTCAGGTGACCTTTGAGGAGGTGGCTGTGTATTTCACGGAAGAGGAATGGGCCCTCCTGGACCCAGGCCAAAGGGCCCTTCATTGGAAAGTGATGGAGGAGAATTTGGGGATCCTCTCCTCGTTCGGTAAGGATTCCCTCTTGTGATGGGTCAGCATAGTTTAGAAGTTCTGAAAAATAAGATCAGAGCTCTTCTTCACTCGTGGCAGGGGGTTGGACTGGATGGCCCTCGTGGTCTCTTCCAACTCTACAATTCTATGATTCTATGATTCTAAGCAGTCCAAGATGTGTGAAGTCGAAGGCTTTCACGGCCAGCACCCATAGATTTTCCTTGGGGGTTTTCCGGGCTGTGAGGCCATGTTCTGGAATAGTTTCTTTCTGACGTTTCACCTGCATCTGTGGCTGGCATCCTCAGAGAATGGTTGTGTGTGGGGGGGTGGAGTTTATATGCTGTGAACCCCTGTTGGGGAGTATATGTAAATTTGTGTAATTGAATGAATGGTTAGTTTCTGGGTATAGAAATGCAAGGCTCGTTAGTGTCTGTTTGGCTAATGGTTGGTTGATGGGCCATTGTCTGCTGGGAATCCCCTTGTCCCTGGGTGGAATTCTTTTGTAAGTGTTGAGTTTTGATTCTATTATATTTCAAAACTGGGAGCCAGATTTTGTTTACTTTTAAGTTTTTTTCTTTCCTGTTGAAGTTGTCCAGGTGTTTGTGGATTTCAATAGCTTCTCTGTGCATTCTGACATGATAGTTGTTGGCCTGGTGTAGAATTTCTGTGTTTTCAAATAACATGTTGTTTCCAGGTTGGTTTATAACATGACTATACTTGGCTTCTCCTTTCCTCTGTATAACAAACTCAAGGAGAACATAGTCACTCTCCCCTAGGGATCCCGCCCCTTCCACACCATTAACCAGGTCATTCCCATTGGTTAGGATCAGATCTAAAATAACTGTTCTCCTTATTGCCTCTTCCACCTTCTGGACAATGAAATTTTCCGCAAGGCAAGTGAGGAATTTGTTGGACCTTATATTCTTGGCAAAGTTGGACTTCCAAGAAACATCAGGACAGTTGAAATCCCTCATTACGACTACATCTCTCCTTTCTGAATGTGTGGTCATCTGTTCCAGGAAGGCATCATCCAAGTCCTTGGTTTGGCTTGGAGGTCTGTAGTAAACCCCCAGAATGATATCCCTGCTGTTTCTCTCTCCCCTAATTTTTACCCAGATGCTCTCAACCTGGCTCCCAGGATTTAAGTCATGTATCTGTTCACAGGTGTACACATCTTTAACATATAATGCTACTCCACCACACTTCCTGTTTGGTCTGTTTTTCTGAAATAGGCTATACCCCTCTATTAGTAAATTCCAATCATGAGACTCATCCCACCAAGTGTCAGTGATACCTATGATAGCATATTTGTTTTGCTGTTCTCACAGTTCAAGTTCATCCTGTTTATTTCCCATGCTCTGTGCATTAGTATAGTGACATCTAAGATCATGGGCCATTCCCCCTATCTGTATTTTAAAGGTTTATTCTTCCCACTATTGGGTTCTTGCACTATTTGCCTTGTTGTCTCTATAACATTTGGACCATTTTCCCAGCACTTGATGAACTCCTGTCCTCATGAATACTGTCTCCCTCCCCCACACAACTTAGTTTAAAGCCCTCCTGATACGATCTTTCAGTGTCTTAGCAAAAATATTCCTGCCAACTGCTTTGAGATGCAACCCATCCTTTGCCAGAAGTCCATCTCCCTGGAACCGTATCCCATGGTCCTGGAAGCCAAATTGTTCTCAGCAGCACCATCTGCGTAGCCAGTTGTTCACATCCACTATTCTTCTCTCCCTTCCTGCGCCATGCCCTTCCACTGGAAGGACAGATGAAATTACTACCTGTGCATCCAGGTTCTTCAGCTTCCTACCCAAAGCCTCATAATCCCTTGTGATCTTCTGAAGGCTATACCTTGCAGTCTTGTTGGTTCCCACGTGAGCCAAAAGGAAGGGATAACTGTCAGAAGGCCTGATGAGTCTTGTCAGCCTCTTTGTTAAATCTTGAATTTTTCCCCAGGGAGGCAGCATACCTCCCGAGACTTTTTGTCAGGCCTGCAGACTACTGCTTCTGTTCCTTGCAGCAGGGAATCCCCTACCACCAGGTAGCTCAGGAGAGATCCAAGGTCATCTAAAAAAAAAAAAAAAAAAAACAATTCCTGAGCACCATTGTTGTTGTGTGCCTTGAAGTCATTTCCAACTTGTGGTGATCTGAAGGTGAAGCTGTTATGGGGTTTTCTTAGCAAGATTTGTCAAGGGTGGTTTGTCATTCCTTCCTCTGAAGCTGAGAGAGCATGACTCGCCTGAGGCCACGCTGTGCATTTGAATCCTGGTCTCCTGGAATCCTATTCCAACACTCAAACTGATTCATCATGCTCCCTTGGCCACATTAGACAGCAAGATATTTTGCCATGCTCTCAGTTGAAGAACATTTTTCTTGCACTAAATAACCAAAACAGGAATAAATAATGAAGGTAGCTACTTTGTTGTATGGACATTTTAGGATTAGAACTTCCAGGGTTTTTTTCAAACTTATTAGGACACATGTATTTTATACATATGTTCTGTGTAAATTGCAGAGACGTTGACATGGATAAATAATTTTTTTCAGTTCCTGTCACAAAACTATACTTAACTATTAACTAATCTCTCATCTACATACATAATATTTGACATGGATAAATAAGTGAACTTTTTCTTGCTGATCCCTGAACTAATTTTCACATGACTTGAGAATTTGTTGCGGTAGTGCCTCATACAATCAAAAAACAACTAAAATTGAAGAGAACCAGAATTTAGTGGGTATTCTTTACACTCTAAATTAAATCCATAGATGGATGCTCTAAAGTTCATTCTTCAAATCAGTACTTCAAACTGTATCTCAGCATTACCCAAATCCTTAGAGCTGCTTGCTTTCAAGGAAAGAAATAAAGAAAGAGATCAGCAGAGTTGATCTCTCAGGAGAACAAGTGGAGAGGCTTTGGAGTCCCATCTCCCTCTCTGAGGTCCTTTGAGATTAATAGAAGATAGCTGACAAATGGTGTTGACGCTTTGCCTTCATTTTTGTTTGAGTTCTGAGCAGTCCTTTCTCTCCCTTCCAGGCAATGATGGGCAGCTGAATGAATATAAAGGGGAGTCATGCCAAGCATTGCTGCAGAGAGACGAGTGTAAACACGTAAAAGAGAAGGAAAGAAAAACTGACCCTGAAGAGAAGAGGAGGACCACACATCCTTCTCAGAAAGATGAGGTTTATGGAACCTCAGTTCACAGATTACCACAAAAAGGAAAGGAAATAAATAAATACTTTTGTCTTGTATGTGGGAGAAAATTCAGGTCTGAAGCAAGCCTGAATCTTCACAGCAGGACTCAGATAAGGAAGAAAATGTTCCAAGGTGGTGAGTCTGGAAACAGTTCCAGTCTGATTTCACTCAGAAAAATTCACACAAGAAAGAATCCATTTAAGTCCTTCAGTTGTGGAAAAAACTTAAAGTTGAGGTCACAACTTCGGACAGACCAAACAACCCAAACTGTCAAAAAAACATTAAGATGCTTGAAAGATGGAAAGAAGTTCCATCAGAAGGCATTCCTCTATTGCTATCAAGCAGTTCACACAGGGGAAAAACCGCTTCACTGCTGGGCGCGCAGAAGGGGTTTCATTTGGAAGAAAAACCTCATTTGTCATCAAGCAACACACAGAGGAAAGAAACCATTTAAATGCCTGAAGTGTGGAAAAAGTTTCATCCAGAAGACACATTTCACCTCTCATCAAGCAACTCACACAGGAGAGAAACCATTTAGATGTCTGGAATGTGGAAAAAGTTACACCCAGAAGAAAAGCTTCACCTATCATCAGGCAACTCACATAGTGGAGAAACCATTTAAATGCCTGGAGTGTGGGAAAAGTTTTATTCGGAAGACACAGCTCACCTACCATCAAGTGACTCACACAGGGGAGAAACCATTTGGATGCCCGGAGTGTGGAAAACGTTTCACTCAGAAGATACGCCTCACTCATCATAAAGCAGTTCACACAGGGGAGAAACCATTTAAATGCCTGGAGTGTGGAAAAGATTTTATTCAAAAGACACAGCTCACCTACCATGAAGCAACTCACACAGAGGAGAAGCCATTTAAATGCCTGGAGTGTGGGAAGCGTTTTCTTCAGAAGGCACAGCTCACCTACCATCAAGCAACTCACACAGGGGAAAAACCATTTGAATGCCTGGAGTGTGGGAAGGGTTTTATTTTGAAGACACAGCTCACCTACCATCAAGCAACTCACACAGGGGTGAAACCATTTAAATGCCTGGAATGTGGAAAGGGTTTTATTTTGAAGACACAGCTCACCTACCATCAAGCAACTCACACAGGGGCGAAACCATTTAAATGCCTGGAGTGTGGAAAGCGATTTATGTGGAAGGCACACCTCACCTCTCATCAAGCAACTCACACAGGGGAGAAGCCATTTAAATGCTTGGAGTGTGGAAAAAGTTTCACTCAGAAGGGATCCCTCAACTATCATCAAGCAACTCACACAAAGGAGAAACCATTTAAATGCCTGGAGTGTGGGAAAAGTTACACCCAAAAGAAAAGCTTCACCTATCATCAGGCAACTCACACAGGGGAGAAACCATTTAAATGTCTGGAGTGTGGAAAAGGTTTCATTCATAAAATAGACCTCACTCGTCATCAGATAACTCACACAGGGGACAAACCATTTAAATGCCTGGAGTGTGGAAAAGATTTTATTCAAAAGACACATCTCACTCGTCATCAAGCAACTCACACAGGGGAGAAACCATTTAAATGCCTTAAGTGTGGAAAAGATTTTATTCAAAAGACACATCTCACTCGTCATCAAGCAACTCATACAGGGGAAAAACCATTTAAATGTCTGGAGTGTGGAAAAAGTTTCACTCTGAAGACATACCTCACCTATCATCAGGCAACTCACACAGCAGAGAAACCATTTAAATGCCTGGAATGTGGAAAAGGTTTTATTCGGAAGGCACACCTCACCTCTCATCAAGCAACTCACACAGGGGAAAGACCATTTAAATGCCTGGAGTGTGGAAAAGGTTTCATTAATAAAATAGACCTCACTCGTCATCATATAACTCACACAGGGAAAAAACCATTTAAATGCCTAGCATGTGGGAAAGATTTTATTCGAAAGACACAGCTCATTCGTCATCAAGCAACCCACAAAGGGGGGAAATCATTTAAATGGCTGGAGCGTGGAAAAAGTTTCAGTCAGAAAAGGTATCTCACTCATCATGAAGTAACTCACACGGGACAAACTATTTAAATTCCTGGAATGTGGAAAAGGTTTTATTTAGAAGATACAACTTGTCATAAAGCAGTTGACACATTTAAATGCCTGGAGTGTCCAAAAGTTTTTCTTTTTTTCAGAAGGACCTCACTTGTTATCAAAGAACTCACACAAGTGAGAAACCTTTTAAATGCCTGGGGTGTGGATAATGTTTCATTCAGAAGGCACGTCTTGCTTCTCATCAAGCAGCCCACACAAAGCAGAAGCAGTTGAAACTATTTGAATGTTGAAACTTTGATTCAGAGTGGAGGTCATACATGATATTAAAAATTCATACCCAGGAGTAATCATTCATATGCTTAGTGTGTGAAAAGTGTTTCTCTGAGGATGCCAGCCACAGATGCAGGCGAAACATCAGAAAGAAAATATTCCAGAACACGGTCTCACAGCCTGGAAAAAAACCAAGGAAAATCTGTGTTTCTCTTCTTCTTCACATTTATGACACACATTTATAGAAAGTCTCCAATAAGAAAAATCAAGAAAAGCATAAACAGAGAAAACTATTCAAATTCTTAAAGTGTGGGAATGCATGTAATAGCAAATATGATACTAAAGAATCCAGACCAGGTGGAGAATGTATGAATGCTTCTAAAAAGAAATGAGCTTCCTTTAGGGGCAAGTCCCTAGTCACACTAAAAAATGGAGACAGGAAGAAGGAAATCACACAGTGGAAAAGCCATTTAAGTACTTTCACATCAAAAATAAAAATACTGAACTTTCAAGAACAACTGGAATATTGTTATAAATTACTGTATATGATAAGTGGGGAAATTTACTAAGAATCAGCTTTGAAAACTGCAGAAGTATTATATTACAGTGTAATAAGGAAGATGCTAGCATGAAAAAGAAAGTACGATTAACAAGCAGAACCAGCAGCTGACAGGAAGTTATATGCAGTTGTCATATGTAGAGTTATCCCTTCATATTCGCTGGGATTTGGTTCCAGGACCCCCACCCCCCATGGATACCAAAATCTGTGAATACTCAGGTCCCATTATATGCAGTGGCACAGCAAAATGGTGTCCCTTAAATAAGATGGCAAAATCAAGGTTTGCTTTTTGGATTTTTTTTAAAGACTGTTTTCAAGCTGTGAATACTTAAATCCATGGATACCAAATCCGTAGATATGGAGGGACAACTGTAGTTTTTAAATCAGGAAAATGCCATGGTGTGAGGTTTTATTGTGATTTGTTGTATTGTATATTATATGTTGTCTTGTTTTCTGTAGTCTTAATAAAAACCATTAAAAATAAAATAAAAAAGTAATTACCTTAGTTAACAAAACCTCTGAGTAAAAATCTCTGTTTTACATAATCTTTTTACACTTGTTCAGCATCCCTTTTCCTCCTCATTCTCTTTCTAGCTAAATGCTTTTTCGCAGTGTCACCATTTGGAGGATAGTGCAGAGGACTGGAGAAACAGACTTTTGATGCTGAGTTGCAGTAGTTCATTGGCAGTAATACATTCTCAATAAACCTTGAGCTGAGAAAGAACAGAATTCTACTCTCGCTGATCCTAGTATACCTCTTGTGTCCCTGCCAAAAACAAACAACATAAACAGCATCCACACACACCCCAAAATATGTTATAGAGCATGTGGGAACAACAAAAAGAGAGAAAAGGAAAAAGCAGATTAGCCTGCCTCGCCAGCTGCCCACAGTATGTTAAAAAAGAAATCATAGATATATAGGTTAGGCCACCAAAATGGGGAAATCGTAAGAAAAGTAGAGGCTGGTGAAAGAAAATATAATCCCTGGATGCATTTTGGAAAAATATTTCAAGTGTTCTCTTCAAGGTTGAAAATGTTTTGTTTTCTTTTGCAAGGCTTACATGACTTGGTTGTTTCCTTTCACATCTGCATATTCTTTTGAATAAAACATTTGCTGAAACATGTTGAAGCTCTTTTTTTTTTTAAGGAAGCAAGGCCCAGGAACATATTCAATTAGGTAATTGGGGTACCGTATATCCTGTACACAGCAGGAGGGTATGATCTCTAGAAAGAATGTTTCTTAGAATGGAGCACCTTTCTCAAATGTCTAAGAAGTCACTTGGGGAATAGTCCACAGGAATGCTCAGAATCCAGAATACATTTTAATCTAAGATAAAGAGAACATACATTTTAAAAGGATAGTTGATTTCCAGTGTGTTGAGCATCTTGGTAATGCTATGAAGAAATGGCTAACCTACCTTTCTCCAAACAGTACAAGAGGGTGGGGTGTTTTGTTTTTGTGTTTTTGTTTTTAATTTCAAGTAGAGTAACTAAAAAGGGTGATTACTACATAATTGAATTTGCAGAAGTAATGACCATAAGAGTAAAGGAAAGCACACCAAGAGAAGATAATGCTTGGTAAAGTGGAAGCCAGTCCGAAAAAAGGAAGACCACACTTAGTTGAATTGATTCAATCAAGGGAGCCAAGGCACTGAGTTTGCAAGATCTGAGCCAGAGAGTTAATGATTGGGGTTCTTTGAAGTTTCTCCTTCCAGGGTTGCCATAAGTTGAAGCAGACAGCAAGTAAGAACAACACAAAAAGAAAGGTGGGTGCCCAAGAATGTCTGGGTAACATCAAAAACATCCTGCTTCGCAACAGCTGCAGAGCTGTTTGGGCTGGAATTCAACCTGAAGAAAACAGAAGTTCTTTACCAGCCTGCACCACAGGACGAACACCATCATCCCCACATTGCCATTAGCAAATCTGTGCTTCAGTCCGTTCAGCAGTTCACCTACCTGGGAAGCGTCATCTCCTCAGATGCCAAGATTGACAAAGAGATCAATCACAGATTAGCAAAGGCATATAGCACATTTGGAAGACTTTACAAAAGAGTCTGGAGTAATAAACGCCTGAGGCGAAGCACAAAAATCAATGTGTATAGAGCCATTGTACTCTCTATTCTCCTTTTACGGGTCTGAAACATGGGTCACCTATCGCCACCACTTATGACTCCTTGAACGCTTTCATCAGCACTGTATACTGTCAGGCACATCCATGTCATCTGTAGGTTACCCAGACTTCATGGGTGAGCATGTCATGAAGTTGGTGGAGGCCTGGGCCTGCTGCCCTTGCTTGGGCTTCTTGGGCTTGGACGAGGCCCAGCCTGCCCATTCAGCCTGGGAACGCTGTTCTCCTGAGCGGCTCAAGGTCGGCCACCTGGAGATGTCTGCACCCCACCCCCCGAAACCTCCCTGCGTGCCGTTCCCACGCTGTGAGGTTTTATCTGGGGATGGGATTGTGTTACCTTCAGTTTCAGCTTTAGTAATGTTCATGACATGCGGTTCCTTGCTGAATAAAGTTTAGTTTATTGAGTAAATGTGAGCATGTGTTCTTGGTACATCACATACGCGCAATGCTAAACACTGGACTGACTATGTGACAAGTGTTGCTGTCCTTGAGCAAGCAGGGATCATCAGCATTGAGGCCATGATATTGAGAACACAGCTGCGCTGGGCAGGGCACGTTTCTAGGATGGAGGACCATCGCCTCCCAAAAATACTACTCTACGGTGAACTTACCACAGGTCAGCGTAAGAGGGGTGCTCCAAAAAAGCCATACAAGGAGTCCCTGAAACAACATCTCAGGCTCTGCCAAATTGATCACCAACAACGGTCCGCCCTGCCCTCACATCGGGAGGCATGGAGACGCACTACCCACAATGCTGCAGCCTTATTTGAGAACTCACACCGAACAAGCCTTGAAGAGAAATGACAACGCAGAAAGAATCACAACCCAGAAACATCACCCAAGGAGACCTTCTGCTGTGCTTTCTGCAACCAAACTTGTTTATCTCGGATTGGCCTTTTTAGTCATTAGCGCGCTTGCAGAAAGCGCGGGATGAGTCCTTCCTGAATCTTGGTTTGCGAAGAAAAGCCAGAGAATGTGGGAAAGGTTGGCTTCAAGTCCCTAAAGTTCAAGAGTTGGTTTGTTTGAGCAGTGGAGAGCTCTAAAATGAAGGGATTCTTATACCAGTGTAATAATTTAATTTAGATTTTGAATAATTTATATAGTGCAGGGTTCCAGCCTCTTTTAGGCCAGGATCATGACTGATGTGAAAGGTGTGCCCCTGCTGAGAGGACATTAGTGTGGTGACCCGTACCTGGTCAACCCACCACCTTAACACTCCAACTTTAGGAAGGCAGTCCTGTGGGGTCTCTTGCATCCCACTACTGCCCCCAAAAGAATGGGCGAAGCCCCAACCACTTTCTATTGGAACAACCCTTTGTGTCCCTGATATCAGGTAGCATGGTTTAAGTTAAATGGAGGCCAAGCAGCTTTAAACTCTAATGAAAGTTTATTGAAAAATATAAAACAAATAAACTGTAGTTGAGTATTAAAGTTGTTAATCTTCTTAAGGCTTAGTTACATCAGATTCCTTTTAAAATAATAATATCAATCTAGACGCACCAGCACTACTACCTCAGGAACAAAGTACTACATCCCCTTTATATACTTGCCTTGCTCTGAGCCTCTCCCTACTAGACTCTCCAAGTCTATTCAGTCCCTCTCTGGACCCTTAAGACCTTTCTGTGGTCATCAGACTGAAAGGTTCCCTCAGGAAATCTAAGAGCACACCCTCCCTTCGGTGTAACTCTTTCTTTCCAGTCAGGTCTCAAAACAATTAACCCTTTCTCACTCTCTGTCAGGCCCCTTTTATAGGCGTGCCCAGCTGCCTTCCTATTGGCTGGGCACCTGCTGCTCTGAGACTGGCTAAAAGAGCGGCCTTTTCGTCACACACCTCCCCCCTTTACAGGTGTATTAACACACATGACCAAACGGTGATGTGAGTTAATACAACATCACTCCCAAATTATGCTTACCTTATAACTCATAATACATAACATCATGTGAATATAAACTCTCTATATACACATCATATTTATATACACAATTAAACTGTTCATAGACTCTTTATCGCTCCTACTATCTTACCTCTCTTCATATTGTCTAGAGAGACCATCTGCCACTATATTTTCCTTACCTTTTATATACTGGATGGAGTAATCAAAGTCCTGTAACATTAGACTCCATCGCAGTAACTTACTGTTATTATCTTTGGTCTGATTCAACCACCATAAGGGGGAGTGATCTGTTCTGATCACGAACTTTCTTCCCCATAAGTATGGTGTAAGTTTTTTTTATAGCCCACACTATAGCCATGCATTCCTTTTCTGTCGTGGCTAAGTGTCGTTCTCTGGAGAGAAGTTTTTTTTTCCTCCCTTATGTACAAGATTGGATGTATCTGGCCATCATTGTCTTCTTGACTTAAAACTGCCCCAAGTCCAACATTAGAGGCATCCGTAGTGACTATAAAAGTCTTGGTGTAATCTGGTGCCATCAGAACAGGCACTGTGGTCATCAGGTGTTTTAACTCTCTGAATGCACTGTCGTACCTTTCTGACCATAGGACTTTGGCAGGCTTGTCCTTTTTGGTTAAATCAGACAATGGACTTGCGATACTGCTGAAATTGGGAATAAATTTCCTATAGTATCCTGCTAGTCCTAGGAATGATCGCACACCTTTCTTAGAAGTCGGAATAGGCCAGTTAACTATGGCTTCCACTTTAGAAGTTTCGGCCTTAACGGTTCCACTGCCTACAGTATAGCCTAGGTATCGGCTCTCTCTTTCCCCTATATGACATTTGGAACCTTTGACGGTCACCCTACTCTTTTTAAGTCTTCCCAGAACTTCAGTGAGATGGTGAATATGTTCATCCCAGGAGTTACTAAAGATTCCAATGTCATCAATGTAGGCTACCACACAATGTTTGAAACCTGATAAGATGTTGTCAACCATCCTTTGAAAGGTAGAGGGTGCATTTTTTAAACCAAAGGACAACACAAAATTCATATAAACCCCTATGTGTAACAGTTTTCATCTGGTCCTTTGGACACATGCCTACTTGCCAATATCCCTTGGTCAAGTCTAATGTGGAGATATACTGTGCCCTTCCCATCTTCTCAATTAGATCTTCTGTTCGGGGCATAGGATAGGCGTCAGTTTGGGTTATTTTATTTAACCGCCTATAATCTATACAAAACCTAATAGTGTGATCAGGTTTTTCCACCAATACTACAGGTGATGCTCAAGGACTCTGTGATGGTACAATAATCCCCATCTGGAGAATGGTATCAATTTCCTTATTTATGTTGTCTGCCACTGGACCAGTTACTCGGTTCAGAGACGTGGCAACAGGACTTGCCTCTCCTATATTGATATGATGAACCATATCTTTTAGCCTTCCTGGTAAATCAGAAAAGATGTCCTTAAACTTAGCTAACACATACATTATTTCTTCTTGTTGTTGGGGAGTAAGAGAAGAGTCAAGAGTAACCTCTTGTACCTTTTCTTTTTCTGTAGTTTCAAGAGTCCATCTAGGAATGGCAATCCTTTCATCCCCCATCTCTTTGACTGCATATAACACCAGATTTTCCCTCCTGTAATAGGGTTTTAACATATTTACATGTATTAATTTACATCCCCCCTCCTCTCCCAAGTCCACTATATAGTTGACATCGTTGATCTTTTCTGTCACTTGAACTGGTCCAGTCCACGCATATTGAAGTTTGTTCCCTCTCATTGGTCGCAGAAGTAAAACTTCATCTCCCGGCAGGAAACTTTGCTCTCTGGCCTTCTTATCATACCAAGTCTTTTGTTGCCGTTGGGTTGTCTTTAAATTGTCTCCAGCAATTCGTAAGACTTTATGTAAAGATGACATCAGGGTCTGGACATATGTCACCACATCTTCGGGCTCCCTTTCTCCTAGAGTTTCCCACTCGAGTCGAAGGAGATCAAAAGGTCCTTTCACTCTGCATCCAAACATCAACTCAAATGGACTGAATCCCAAGCTTTCTTGTGGGACCTCTCGGTATGTGAACAACAGGTGTTGTAGCTTGGTGTCCCAATCTCTTCGATTTTCTTCGGTATAGGATTTAATCATGTGGATTAATGTCCTGTTAAAATTTTCTATCAGTCCGTTACTCTGTGGGTGATAAGCGGTTGTGGTCAAATGTTTAAACCCACATACCTCCCATAGTTTCTGCATCACCTTTGAAGTAAACGAACTTCCCAAATCTGAGATAATCTCACTGGGAAATCCGAATCTACAGAAAATGTTTATTAAAGCGTTTGCCACCGTCGTAGTCTCTATATTTCCCAAAGCCACAGCCTCAGGATATCTTATGGCATAATCTATCACAGTCAGAATGTACTTCTTTCCTCTCTGTGTAGCCTGTGGTAATGGACCCACAATGTCTATGCCTACCCTTTGAAATGGCTGTGAAATTACTGGTAATGGACAAAGCTTGGCTTTGGTCTTATCTTTGCCAGAGCCCATTTTCTGACAAATGTCACAAGATTTACAATAGTGTTTAATATCTTGTCCCATCTTTGGCCAATAAAAATTAGAAGAGATTCTTGGGTGGTCTTCTTTATTCCCAAATGTCCTCCAAATGAACTAGA
Organism: Gambelia wislizenii; assembly: GCA_030847615.1. Taxonomy (NCBI): domain Eukaryota; kingdom Metazoa; phylum Chordata; class Lepidosauria; order Squamata; family Crotaphytidae; genus Gambelia; species Gambelia wislizenii. The sequence goes on from JAUMIR010000002.1 coordinate 28,455,516, forward strand.
ATGGGCAATTTCTAGAATCTGGCTTCTGTATTTCTGAGGGACCACTAATTGTTTTTGGATTTCTTTCTGCGTGTTATATTTACTCTTTAGGACTTCTCTATATAAGTTGTCTTTGATCATTCTAAATCTGTGAGGGCATTCTTTATTTAGCTCTACATCCGTTTCATCATTTCCCAACGTGAACAACAGTTTAAAACTTTCATTACTTCTTTGTTCTTGACCAAATTCAGGGGTGTTTTTGACTTCAATCTCCTCAGATCTCTCTTTTTCTGAGGCATTTGTCACTTTAACCTCTTCTTTAGTGACCACTTCTTTTTCTTGTTCCTTTTTAGACATTGGATTGATCTGTTCTGAGGACTTTTTCTTTTCTTGTTGTCTGGTGACAACACAAGCAAATCTAAAATGGCTATCTAAGTCATTTCCAATTAGCCATGGGAATGGAATATTATTCCAGACTGCAAATTTCCACTGGAGGCTGTGTCCTCTAAATGAAATGTCTAACTTGCATACTGGTGCTTTAAAAGCAGGACCCCCCAAGCCCTTTAACACCTTGTCTTCCTATGGACACAAATCTTGAGGTTTTATTAAGTGTGATTTAACTATACACACTTCAGTCCCTGAATCACGAAAACCCAACACCCAGGACTTATTTATTTGTATTAATTCTCGGTGTTCATCAGTTTCTGTTTCTGGAGGGAAATTTGTCACAAACAGGCAAGTTCTTGGAGAAGAAGCTCTCTTCTTTTCAATCCAATGTCTAAAAAGGAACAAGAAAAAGAAGTGGTCACTAAAGATGAGGTTAAAGTGACAAATGCCTCAGAAAAGGAGAGATCTGAGGAGATTGAAGTTAAGAAGACAATGATGGCCAGATACATCTAATCTTGTACATAAGTAAAAAACTCCTCCCCAGAGAACGTCACTTAGCCATGAGAGAAAAGGAATGCATGGCTATAATGTGGGCTATAAAAAAAACTTACACCATACTAATGGGGAAGAAAGTTCGTGAACAGAACAGATCACTCCCCCTTATGCTGGTTGAATCAGACCAAAGATAATAACAGTAAGTTACTGCGATGGAGTCTAATGTTAAAGGACTTTGATTACTCCATCCAGTATATAAAAGGTAAGGAAAAATATAGTGGCAGATGGTCTCTCTAGACAATACGAAGAGTGGTAAAATAGTAGAGCGATAAAGAGTCTATGAACAGTTTGATATAATTGTATATATAAATATGTATATGTATAGAGTTTGTATTCACATGATGTTAGTATTATGAGTTATAAGGTAAGCATAATTTGGAAGTGATGTACTCACATAACTGTTACATTTTGAATCATTTTTATAGTGCAGGGTTTCAGCCTCTTTTAGGCCAGGATCATGACTGATGTGAAAGGTGTGAGCCTGCTGAGAGGACTTTTTTTTTTTAATTGGATTTTTCCTTCAAGCCTGTGCAATGGATTTCACAGGGATTTCCTAATCTAGGGGAGTTTTGCAGGACGTTCTTCCTCCTCTGCTCAGTGGAAGTTTTTCACTCTGACAGACGGCCTGAGGAGAAGAACCTTCTGTATCTGTGCCCGATTTCTAGGCCCTTTGGAATGCTCTGGTCCCATACCTTGTGCAGCAAAGTAATATTGTTTCTGGAGGCCTTTTGTGAAAGTATCTCTTAAGTTCTTATTAACAGATTTGCACTTGATCAACAGGAACTTCTGAATCCCAGTTATTTAATGGCAGTCCCAAACGCCTGCGTTCTGTTTTTAAACAGGACCATTGACATGGAAAAATTAACCTAAAATAATTTTTTTTAAAATGCTTTAGGGCCTACAGCTTCTATCAGCAAATAACAGAAGGTTGCATGAACTGAAAAGAAGGGAGGGAGCTGCTGAGGAGACCCTTCCCTGGAGCTTGCTTACTTGCTTGCAATTCATCTTCCTTATAAGATTGGCAAGGTCTGTGTGTCTGTTTGGACAAAAAAAGGCACAACTTAGGAAAAGATTCATAGAATCTGATTTTTTTTTAATATATTTTTTATTGGTTGCAGCTGAAATACTCTCATACATATATTGCAAAGAATCATCACACTTTTATCTATTTACATTACCGCTTATTACAAAACACATTGCATAATTGCCCTTTTTATAACATACTGCAACTCTATTTCGTTATCTAAAATAAGTTAACACAAAGTATATTCATATCATATTTCTATACATTCGTATCATATTTCTATATATATCTCCTGTCTTCCTTCCTATTCACCTCTGCAGAGATTCATTTTCTCTTCCTCTTTTTCTGTTTTCTGTTTCTTTCTTTCCTTGAGTGTTCCTTCTATGCTTATCCAGCCATGCATCTTTTTTATTTTACCCGTACATGTCTAACTGTTCTTGTATATCTTTAAGTTTATACTCCTACTTTAAATTTATTCTCCTTCTTTATATGGCCCTTCTTCTCTTATAAAGGTCAATAATTCTTTACGGTCTTATATTTTGCCCAAAATTTCTCCATCGGCTCCCATTCTTTTGCAATTTTGCTTATTGATCTGGCCCTTCTTAGTGTTGTTAATCTATCAGCTTCCCACATATCATACATTTTTACAATCCATTCTTCCTCAGTTGGAGTTTCTTTCTTTTTCCATTTTTGAGCATATAAAATCCTTGCTGTGGTAACCATATATAATAATATTCTCCATCTATTTTTAATCTCTGACTTCTTTACATCATCTACCATGTTTAGTAGATATAATTCCGGGGTAAATGGATAATCTATTTTAAGGATCTCTTTGATTATACCATGAATTTTTCTCCAAAATCTTTTAGCTATGTGGCAATTCCACCACATATGTATTAGTGTTCCTACCGCCTCCCTGCACTTCCAGCATTTTATTGACCCTGTATTATACATTTTGTTTAGTTTAACTGGAGTTAGATACCATCTATAGAATATTTTGATGAAATTCTCCTTCAAATTTTGTGACAGAGTGAATCTTTGAGTATTTATCCAGGCCTTTTCCCACTTTTCTATTTCAATGATTTTGCCTATTTCTTGAGCCCATTTTATCATATTCTCTTTCACCAACTCTGTTTCTAGATCCCTCTCCGTTAAGATTTTGTAATATTTTGTTATATGACTCTTGGAATTGCCATACATAACTTTATCAATATCATTTTTTTCCAGTTGAAACCCTTCCAGTTTTAGATCCATTTTATATCTCTCATAAATTTGGTGATATGCAAACCAGTTGAGTTCGATTCCTTCTTTCTCTAATTGCTCTCTAGATTTTATTTTTATTAAATTCTGGTTTTCTTCCAGTAAATCTTTTTTGGCACCCCTATTCTTCTCTTTTAGATCTTTTAAAGAATGCCTCTTGGGTTGAAATCCATTGTGGTATCTTTCTGTAAAATAGCTTTTTGATTGTTAACCAAGTTTTTAGTAGTGCTTTTCTGATGAAATGATGGTCAAATTCTTTATTATCTTTTTTCTTGCCGTACCATATATAGGCGTGCCATCCGTAAATTAAATTGTGGCCTTCTAACATTAGCATTTTGTCATTTTCCAATTTTATCCACTCTTCCAGCCACGTTGATGAACATGCATTGTAATATCTCATTAAATCCGGCATCTCACATCCTCCTCTGTTCTTGTCATCTGTTAATAGTTTCAGTTTGATTCTAGGTCTTTTCCCTTCCCATATGTATTTTATCAATTCTGTATTCCATTTTTTGAAGCATTTCATATTTGTTATTATTGGTAGATTTTGAAACAGGTACATAAATTTTGGTAATGCTACCATTTTTATTGATGATATCCTTCCTAGGAAGGATAGTTGTAGTTTTGACCATCTCTGAAGATCTTTCAATATTTCTTTCCATATCCTATTATAATTATTCTCAAATAAATCTGTGTTTCTTTTGGAGATCCATATACCTAGATACTTAATTTTATTTGTTATTCTGTATCCGGTACTAGATTCTATTTTTAATTCTTCCTTTTTTGTCATATTCTTTGTCATAACTTCAGTTTTCTCTTTATTTACTTTAAAACCTGAGTGTTGTCCAAATTCCTCCAGTGTGCTCATTAGTTCTCCTAGTTGTTCTATTGGATCTTCCAAAAAGATTATTAAGTCATCTGCGAATGCCTTTATTTTAAATTCGTACTTTTGGATCTTTGTGCCTTTAATTTTTCCATTCGCTCTAATGTTGTTAATTAGAATCTCTATCACTGTAATAAATAAAAGTGGTGACAGCGGGCATCCCTGTCTCGTCCCTTTTCTAATATTGATCTTTTCCATCTTATCACCATTTATTAATATTTGGGCTTTTTGTTCTTCATATATGGAGTTAATCCAGTTACTAAACTTTTCTCCTATATTCATTCTATTCAGCATCTCTTTCATGAAAGACCACTTAACATTGTCGAAAGCTTTTTCTGCATCTAGCGCAATCATTGCTAATTTTTTCTCATTATGATATTCATAGTATTCTATTATATCTACAGCTGTTCTTACGTTGTTCCTTATATATCTATTTGGCAAAAACCCATTTTGATCTTCCTGTATTATTTTATTTAAAATTATTTTTAGTCTTTGTGCTAAAATATCCGCAAAGATCTTGTAATCTAAGTTTAACAGCGAAATTGGTCTGTAGTTTCTTGGTTCATCTTTTTCTTTTCCCTCTTTTGGTATAACAGAAATATACGCATCCTTCCAGGTATCAGGTATGCCATCTGTTTTAATTTGATTCAGTGTTTTTAATAGTGGAATTAGTAGCACTTCTTCTAATTTTTTGTAGTAAAGTGCGGTAAAACCATCAGGGCCCGGTGCTTTGTCGTACTTCAATCTCTTAATTGCCTCCACTAATTCCATCATTGTTATTTCCTTATTTAGAGCATCTTTCTGTTCTTCAGTCAATCTCGCTATATTTTGTCTATCCAGATATTTATACATTTCTCTCTCTTCTGATTTAGTCAGGTTGGCATCTTTGTAGAGTTCTTTGAAAAATTTCTGAAATCCTTCCAAGATTAATTTATGTTCTGTCACTTTTTTCCCCTTGTATTTTATTTCTGTAATTAATTTGGCCTCTCTTTTCTTTTTCAATCTTAGAGCTAGCCATTTTCCTGTTTTATTGGCTTCTTTGAAATGTTTTTGTCTTATGATTTTCAACTTTTGCTCTACTTCTTCTGTCATGTGCGATTGTAGTTGTTTCTTTAACAGATTAAGTTCTATTTGTATTTCTTTACTTCTTGGGTTCTCTCTTTGTTTTTTCTCTTTCCATGCAATATCTTTTAGGATACTATTTAATTTCTCTGTTTTTTTCTTCCTTTCTTCGTAAGCCTTTTTAATAAAGAAACCGCGCATGACTGCTTTGCCTGCATCCCATGTAGTTTTCATGGCTAACTCTTTTGAAATGTTTTCTTTAAAGTATAACCTCAGTGTTTCTTTAGCTTCTTTCACTTTTTCATCGTCACTTAAAAGACTGTTTTTTAATTGCCAACCAAATTCTTTCCTTTTTTCTGCCATCTTTAATATTATTGGATTGTGATCAGATGTCCATTTCGCCTTTATTTCCATATGTTTAATTGTTGTCAGTAAGTTCCTAGTGACTAAGAACATATCTATTCTTGATGACGTATTATGGACCTCAGAGAAAAAAGTAAACCCTTTAGCTTCCCCATACTTGTATCGCCATACATCTATTAAAGATAACTCATCCATCATCTTAAAGAAAGCCTTTGGAAGCTTCCCTTGGTTTTTCTTCTGTCGTTTTTTAGCTGTTCTGTCTTTCAGTGGATCAATTACACCATTCCAATCTCCCATAACTATTGTTCTCTCTTGTTCTGTCTTTTCCACCTCTTTCTTCAATTTTTCAAAAAATTTCTCCTGTGCTTGAATAGGGACATACACTCCCACTAACAATACTGTCTGATTTTGTAGTTTTGTTTCCACTCCAATATACTAACCCTCACGATCATTGAATATCTCTCTCGCCTGATATTTTCTGTTAATATACAGTGCTATCCCTTTCTTTTTCTTCTGATTTGTTGATATAAAGTTTTGTCCTAGTTTATGGTTATTCAGAAATTTAGTGTCTCCCTTCTTAATTCTTGTCTCTTGTAGACAAATTACGTCTAATTTCAATTTTTCAAGGTAATGGAAGATTAAATTTCTTTTATGCTTTGTGTTCATTCCTTTTACATTCCATGATATGAATTTAGTTTCCATATTTCCCGTAGATATTTCTTCTTTTTTCCCTATTGGTTTTTTTTTCTTTCAATATATTTAGTTCTCTTCCTCTCCCTCTTCTTGTTCTTCTTCCTCTTCTTCTTCCTCTGTTGAGGACTTATCAGTTAGAGCTTCTTCTTCTGCTACTTCCTCTTCTTCTAGTTCTGGGTCATTTTCTTCCTCCTCCCGATCTTTGGTTTCTTTGTCCTTTTGTCTCTTCTTAACTTCCCTTTCCTTATCTTTCTTTCTTGCTTTACTTAATCTTTTACAGAATTCCCTTGCTTTTTGTATTGAATTTATTTTAATTCTTTTACATTGATATATAAATGATACCCCTTCTAATCTTTCCCATCTGTAGTTTATCTTGTTCTCTGTTAGCATCCGTGTTAAAAATCTGTATTCCTGTCTCTTCTTCAAAATTTGAGGTGGGACATCTTTATATATTTTTGTCTCTTCTCCATCAACTATTAATTTTTCATCATAGCTTTTCTGTATTATTTGATCCCTCGTTTTCGTTCTCGTAAAGCATACCACCACATCCCTAGGTAGTTTTTTTTCTTTTGCTACTATTGAGTTTATTCTGAACATTTTATCAACTTGTAGTTCTACTCTTTCTTCAGATAAATTCATGAATTTAGCTATAGGTGGGATCACTCTTTCAATTAGATTTTCATTTTCTTGTTCCTGTATTCCCCTTATCTTCAAACATTTTTCTCTGTATCTTAGGTCTGTTGTTAAGAGTTCTCTCTTCATTTGTTCCTGTTCTAGTGATGCTTATGATATTTTTTCTTCTATCTTCTGTGATTTTTCTTGTATATTCTGTACCTCCTTCTTTATTTGATCCATATCCTCCGTTAACTTTTCTAATTTTTTCCCAAAGTTATTCAATTCTTTTTTGAGGTCTGACTTCATTTCTGCTCTTATCTCTCTCATCTCTTCTTTAATTTCCTGTCTCATCTTTTTCATCTCCTTTCACATCTCCTCCAAGATAATGCTCGTCTCCGGTGTCTTTATTGCACCTTCCATTGATGGTCTCCTCTGAAATACTAGTTGGGTCTGTGCTTGTGTAGCTTTTCTTGTGCCCGTTGCCATTTTGCTTTCAAATCCCTCCTGTGATTTACTATGTTTTTAATTGTTTAATTCTTTGTGTTCAATGAATTGGTTGTATTCAATATGTTAATTTCATTCCTTTACTAACCATATACCCTTGGTTATACCCTCAAATAATTATATTAATAATTGATTGGATAGTTTTTTACTGCCAATTTCAGTAGGCTTGTCCGTACAGTACAGGGTGCTGCAGATTATCTCCCTTTGTTAATTATTAACATCAATTAGCTACAATTAAATATATTATCACCATCAGTTGTTAGAGTCCATTAATTGATAGTACATATAGTTATTATCATCAATTAGTTATGTTGTCACAGTCAATTATAATCCCTTATATAATAATACATATAATTATTACCATCAATTATTACAATCAGTTGAGTAATAGTGCGTTCAATTACTACAATCAGTTGAGTAATAGTATACTTCTTTATTTGCTTTAAACAATTAGCAGTTTCCTCAAGGTATTTTAAATATCTATCTATTCTTTTCTTCGCTTCTTCGTTTCTCCCCTCTCTTTCTACCTCTACTCCTTCTTCTTTTTTTTTTAATTTATCCTCTACTCCTTCTGTACTCACTGCACAAACGCTTATTATCTTTTTCTCCTTTTACTGTTCTGCTGTTCTCCTGTTCAATCAATCAATCCCTTCACTCAACTGATCTTTCAGACACCAGTCAGTCAGTCAGTCAGAGGTTGTTACTCTGCACTTTACTTCTGTTGTAGCTTTGCTTCTACTTTCCACCTCCCAATCTGCTCCCTTTTTTTCCCTGTCCTTTCTCCTGCACGCACCAACACACTCCCCTTCTACTCACTCCTTCCCTCCGCTCCACACCGCTCCTTCTCTGATCTCCTGTTTCTCCTGCGCGCACCACCTCTACACGCTCCCCTTCTGCTTGGTCCTTCCCTCCGCTCGGCTCGGCTCTGCTTCGTCTCTGATCTCCGTCTCCATTCCTTCTCTGGTCTCCTGTTTCTCCTGCGCGCACCACCTCTACACTCTCCCCTTCTGCTCAGTCCTTTCTTCCGCTCCGCTCCGCTCTGCTCCGTCTCTGGTCTCCGTCTCCACTTCGCTCCTTCTCTGGTCTCCTGTTTCTCCTGCGCGCACCACCTCTACACGCTCCCCTTCTGCTCAGACCTTCCCTCCGCTCCGCTCCACTCTGCTCCGTCTCTGGTCTCCGTCTCCACTCCGCTCCTTCTCTAGTCTCCTGTTTCTCCTGCACGCACCACCTCTACACGCTCCCCTTCTGCTCAGTCCTTCCCTCCGCTCCGCTCTGCTCCATCTCTGGTCTCCTGTTTTACTGTTTTTCCTCTCCACCTCCCTCCTCTTTTCTCCGTCCGCCCAGTTCACGCTCCTTTCGCTTTTCCTTTACAGCCTCTGCTTATTTTCCTTGTTCTTTTAATCTCCTTTTCTATACTGTCTTTCCTCTTTTTGCTCTAGAAGTTAAATAGCAGTCGAAACCAGTAGTCTCTCTGCAGTAAACTTACATTTACTTACAGCATTTCTTTAAAAGAGCGCTGGCGTCGCTTTAGACCGCTTTTATGCGGTTTGCTTGTTACCCTTCCGCGGCTCTTCGGCCCTTCAACCTTGCTCCTCCACACACTCCCAAGGGTTGATAGCGGACCCACGACAAGCCTCCTTGGCCCCCCTTACCAGGGGGGTTCTTGCAGCCTCTTTCCCCTCTCTCTATCGGTCTTTCTCGGAGAGAGATTTGTGCTGGGAACGGGTAACAAGCAGCTGTAGGGCGAGAACTCTCACTCCCTGCAACTTCTCATGACGCCATCACGCCGGAAGTCCAGAAGTGGATGTGAGGGCGATCTGGCTGCGACATCTGTCACCCCATTGATCACCAGGGTTGATTCGGCTGATCTGGCTGGCTAGGCGGGTGTCCCCTTCCTCCCTCACCGCTCCATGTGCGTCCCTCCCAAAGCTGCGCGCTCGGTGGAAGAGGACGACCATCCCAGATAGAAGGAGTGTACCGTTCTTCGGTCAAGGGTATACGATAGCTGCGCTCCCCTGCTAGAACCTCCAAACAAGCTCAAGAATCTGATTTTATTTTCTCCCTCCGCCGCTTTCCTCTCCCCCTTCTAATTGATACTTAAGGAAAACAAAACCAAATATTTTCCTTATTTGGCCATCCCTCTAACTGCCTCGTATTTGGAGTGCAAGAAATCTTCCATCCATCTTGATGCTGGAAAGATACATAAACACAGGAAGCTGTTCTTAGTCTATTGACCATAACATTGCTTTTTATTTTTGTTTTTTGCCAATGATTTGATTCAAATTTGGATCCTTGCCCAGGGTGGATCCTTGCCCATGGCTGAGCAGGGGTTCAAACCTTGGTCTCTAGAGTCGTAGTCCAACACTCAAACCACTACACCACACTGGCTTCTCAATATTAATACTGTATTCATCTCTATTAATAATAGAGATTAATTCTGACTGCAGGTTGTGCTTTCTAAGGTTCAGTCCTTTGCCCCAACCTGGTGGTGCTGTAAAACAACAATGCCCATCACCCCCAGCCATGCAAGGTGGAGGTGAAGAATAAAATCTGCTCTGAACCAGTTATGTGGTTTTTATAAGTTGCCATTCCCCCTTCCCCTCCTCCTCTACTACACTGGAGTGGGATGTGATCAAATGTAACTCTAACTCCCACCAATGTGTTCAGAGGGATTGGGGGCAAGGCAAGGTACTGGAGATGCCAGTAGATTTCCTGCCCCTGTCCTGATGATAAAGGAACAGTGTGACACCCTATTGCCAATATGAATATAACAATATAACAATATGCCACCTCTCCTCCCATCATCCTGTCTTTCTCTAATCTCATCGCAGAGCAACACCACTGCAGAGATTGCTAGAATAATAGAAGTTGGATTGCTAGAATCATAGAAGTTGGATTCATGGGAAACCCAAGGGGTCATCTAGACCAACCCTGGCCAATTTTACTAGAGCCTGGGAAAGCTCCTTCTGGAACAACTCCCAGAATATTGTAGCCATGGGTTTCTCCCCCGCCCTCACCCCTCCCTCCCAAGGCCTTCATGGGGCCTCCAGAGCATCTCCGGAGGCCCCATGATCACCTCCCTGCCCTCCCCCCTCCAGCCCAATGCAACCATGGGGCCTCCAGAGGCCCCATATCACTGCTTTTGGGAGGGCGGGGGGGCTCGCCAAACCCGCGAATATTAAAAACCGCAAATGCTAAGTTCACGAATGTGGAGGGGCAACTGTATATTCTTTATATTCTTCTGTTAAAAGAGCTAGAGTGTTGTAGAAGTTACAGCATTGCCCTATGACTGTGGAGACCAGGGTTTGAATCCTTACTCAGCCATGAATACCCAGTGGCTGACCTTGGGCAAGTCACCCTCTCTCAGCCTCAAAGGAAGTCAAAGGCAGACCCCCTTTGAACAAACCTTGCCTAGAAAACCCCATGATAAATTTGCCTTAGTCAGAAATGACTTCCAGGCACATGGGCAAACACACAGAAATTCCTTTTGCAGGTTGAACTCATTTGGCAGCAAGAGGAGGAAGCTGAAGAGGACCAAGGGGTGAAGGGAGGGAGGCAGAGGAGAGAAGGACAGGTTAAGAGCAGCTGGAAAGATGGGCTGGAGGGGATCTATGTGGAAGGAAGGAAGGAAAGAAAGATGGAAGGAGACAGAGAGAGGAAAAAACCAGAAAGAAGGAAGGCAAAGAAAGAAGGAAGGGAGAAACGGGATAAAAAGTGAGAAGTGAGAAAGAAGGGAGGGAGAGAGAGAGAAAGAAGCCCTTTCTGAAGAGAGAGCAGGGAAGAAAGAGAAGGAAAGAGATTCCTCCCCCCTCCGCACACACTCACCACTCTCCGACACATCAGCCACACAAAGAAAGCTCCGTCTTTCTCTTTCGCTTTCTAGTTTGGGAGATCTGGTGTTTTTTTCAAAGCCAGCAGGAGGTTTATGATGGTCGGGGTGGCGCCCTCTGGCTATGTGAGGCCCCCAAGCAGATGCTGATTTGGCAGTATGGTTAAGCTGGCCCTGCTTGGAAAAATGCTGCTGTGCCATTTGCTTAAGATCTAAGGCACTGTTAATTGTATTAATTAGTTACATTGTGTCTTGACATCAACCCTGCAAAGCAAGTCATGATAGAAGATGGTATGACTGGCCCAAGCTCACCGAGTGAGTTTCTGTGTGAGCATGAATATGGCAGACCTGGTTCCAGGGGCTACAGTACAGGGAACTTAATTGTGCTGAACTACTACTCCCTTCATGTGAAAAATGGTAGGGCCTCTGCGTGGAGAATCATAGAATCATAGAGTTGGAAGAGACCACAAGGGGCATCCAGTCCAACCCCCTGCCACACAAGAAATCACGATCAAAGCATCCCTGACAGATGGCCATCCAGCCTCTGTTTAAAGACCTCCAAGGAAGGAGACCCCACCATGCTCCGAGGAAGTGTGTTCCACTGCCGAACAGCTCTTACTGTCAGAAAGTTCTTCCTAATGTTAAGGTGGAATCTCTGTTCCTGGAGCTTGCATACATTGCTCCGTATTCTAGTCTCTGGAGCAGCAGAAAACAAGCTTGCTCCATCTTCAATGTCTCTCTGGCTTTTCTTCGCAAACGAAGATTCAGGAAGGACTCATCCTGCACTTTCTGCAAGCACGCTGATGACTAAAAAGGCCAATCCAAGATAAACAAGTCTGGTTGCAGAAAGCACAGTAGAAGGTCTCCTTGGGTGATGTTTCCGGGTTGTGATTCTTTCTGCATTGTCATTTCTCTTCAAGACTTTTTCGCCGTGAGTTCTCAAATAAGGCTGCAGCATTGTGGATAGCGCATCTCCATGCCTCCCAATATGAGGCCAGGATGGACCATTGTTGGTGATCAATTTGGCCGAGCCTGAGATGTTGTTTCAGGGAGTCCTTGTATGGCTTTTTTGGAGTGCCCCTCTTACGCTGACCTGTGAGCTCACTGTAGAGTACTGTTTTGGGGAGGCGATGGTCCTCCATCCTAGAAATGTGCCCTGCCCAGCGCAGCTGTGTTCTCAATAGCATGGCCTCAGTGCTGGTGATCCCTGCTTGCTCAAGGACAGCAACATTTGTCACATAGTCAGTCCAGTGTATATTTAGGATTGTGCGGAAACAGTGCTGATGAAAGCGTTCGAGGAGTCGTAAGTGTTGGCGATAGGTGATCCATGTTTCAGACCCATAAAGGAGAATAGACAGTACAATGGCACTATACACACTGATTTTTGTGCTTCGCCTCAGGTGTTTATTACTCCAGACTCTTTTGTAAAGTCTTCCAAATGTGCTATATGCCTTTGCTAATTTGTGATCGATCTTTTTCAATCTTGGCATCTGAGGAAATGATGCTTCCCAGGTAGGTGAACTGCTGAACGGACTGAAGCACAGATTTGCTAATGGCAATGTGGGGATGGTGGTGTTCGTGCGAGCCATCAGACGGCATAAGTTAAACAAGCTACCATCAGTACGGTAACGTATATAGATGCCGTCTTCTTCTTCAAGCTCTGCCGTAGCCCTTTGAAGCATCATGCTGAGGAAGATTGTAAATAAAGTTGGAGCAAGAACACAACGTTGCTTCACTCCATTACTTATTAGAAAGGGCTCTGAAAGAGCATCGCCATATCTGACTTAACCGTGCTGGTCCTCGTGTAGCAAGATAATCATTTTAAGGAATTTGGGGGGACATCCTAGTCTTTCCAGGATCTGCCACAGACCTTTTCTACTCACAGTGTCGAAGGCTTTGGTGAGGTTGACAAAAGTTACATAGAGACCCTTGTTCTGCTCTCTACATTTTTCTTGCAGTTGTCTAATTGCAAATACCATATCTGTAGTACTCCTATTGGCTCTGAAGCCACATTGGCTTTCACGAAGAAGTTCTTCTGCAATAGCAGGAACGAATCTGTTCAGAAGTATCCTTGCAAGAATTTTTCCAGCAATAGAAAGCAGTGTTATGCCTCGATAGTTTGAGCAGTTGGATTTTGCTCCTTTTTTCTTGTACAGGGTGATGATGACTATATCTTGGAGATCTGATGGCAGTTCCCCTTTTCCCCAGCAATTCACAAGGAGCTCGTGGAATTTATCGTGGAGTACATGACCTCCGTGTTTCCAAACTTCAGGTGGGATTCCATCAATCCCAGCTGCCTTGCCGTTTTTCATCTGCTGTGTGGCCTTAAGGGTCTCTTCTAAAGTTGGAGCTATGTCCAATTCATTTTTCATCGGTTTTTGTATCATATGTTGGATAGCTGAGCATTGGACTACTCGGTTGGCACTAAAGAGACTTTTAAATGTTCAGCCCATTGATTCAGGATGGAGGCTTTATCAGAATTATGTTTGACCAACTATACTGTATAAGGAGCTTTGGACCTGATAAGTAGATCCAAACACTGCTTTAAGAGCTTCATAAAATCCTCTAAGATCACCCAGATCTGTGCAGTGTTGTGTGTTTTCTGCTATATTGATCCACCACTTGTTCTACATGTCATGGAGTTTTTGTTGAAGTTTACTACATGTGAGACGGAAAGCTGCTTTTCTTACATGGCAAGTTGGCTGGGCGAGGTATGCCTGCTGAGCAGTTCTCTTCTTTGCCAACCGCTCCTGGATCTCTTGGTTGTTTTCATCAAACCAGTCTTGATTTTTCTTGCGGGAGAACCCGAGGGATTCTTCTGCAGATTGGAGGATACTGTTTTTGATATGTTGCCAAAGCACTGTAGCAGAAGGATCTGTAGGATGTTCTTCAAGTTTTGTTTGCAGAGTTGCCTGGAAGTTGTCTCTCATGATAGCTTGTTGAAGATTGTTGACTTGGAATCTCCTCTTTAAGATGCCACGCCTCTTAGGTTTGAACTTAAGATGGATATATAGTTTACATCTTACAAGGCGATGATCTGTTTGGCATTCTGCACTGGGCATCACTCGGGTATGACAGACATCACGAATGTTTCTCTGGTGGACTAGAACATATTCAATGATGTGCCAATGTTTGGATCAGGGATGCATCCATATTGTCTTCATGCTGTCTTCCTGCTGAAAGATAATGTTTGTAAAATAGTCAGCTGTTGTTCTGCACAGAACTCTAGCAGGAGGCGTCCGTTATCATTGCAGTTTCCAACACCATGCTTGCCTAAGACACCTTTCCAGACTTCGGAGTTCTTTTCTACTCTGGCATTGAAGTCACCAAGGATAATAATTTTATCTTCTACAGGGACTATTTGTATGATTTGGTGTAGGTCTGTGTAGAATTTGTCTTTCTGTACAGGGTCAGCTTGCATAGTTGGGGCATATATACTAAAGAGAACAACATGTTGGAGGCATAAGGAAATAATGCGATCAGAGTTTCCTGTTGGCAAGGTTTAGAGTTTGGAGGCAATGGAGTTTTTAATCATAAAGCCTACTCCTGAAAGATGTTTTTCGGTTTGGGGTTTGCCAGACCAGTAAAGGTGTAGCCGGACCGTGTTCTTTAAGGCTGCCTTCCTCATGGAGACAAACTTCACTAAGAGCAGCAATGTCAATATTAAGTCATGATAGTTCATGGGCTATTAGAGCAGAACGACGCTCAGGCTGTCCACTATCTGCAGAGTCTCGCATGGTTCTTATGTTCCAGCATGCAAGCGTCAGTTTATTTACACCTTTGGAGGCCGGAGTGTGCCTTTGTTTCTTTGCCTTGGTTTGACTGCATCAGAAGATGCCCGTTGGCCGCGGCTAGCCAACCAGGTAGATGGGGATGAACTTTCGTTAGGCCACTTTTTCTAGGCCCATCTCCATATGGAGCAAGCAGTGCTCTCCTTAAAAAAGGCTGCTTGTTTTCCCTTTAGGCCTTTTGTTATATTCAATAGGTACAATTCTGGATTAAATTCTAAGTTAACCTTTATAATCTGTTTTATGTTGTCATGGACTTTTCCCCAAAAATTTTTAATTGGTCTGCAGTTCCACCACATATGAAGTAGTGAGCCGCGGGCTTTTCCACATTTCCAACATAAATTGCTTGCCCTCGCATTCATCTTGTTTATTCTCACCGGGGTGTAATACCACCTTTGGGAAATTTTGATATAATTTTCTTTTAGATTCTGGCAAGCGGTAAATGACATGGACCTTCTCCTGGCTGTTTCCCAATCCTCTAAGTTTATGTTATGTCCTATGTCCTTTGCCCACTTCCTCATATATTCTTTTATATAATCTTGTTCTAGTTTCCTGGTTAGTAAGAGTTTATATAATTTTGATCTCGAAGTAATTTATCTAGTTCGTTTAATTCTGTCTGTATCCCTTCCATCTTTAGATCTACCTTATATCTTTCATTTAATTGCTAATACGTAAACCAATTTACTTTGTATTTTATTTGTAATTGTTCTCTAGATTTTAAGATTCTTCCTTTATCCTTGCCCTCCTCTGTTATGTCTGAGTACCTTAACCATATTTCTGTATTTTTCCCTCTTTTCATAAACGCTTCTTGTGGAGAGGTCCAGATTGGTATATTGTAATAAAATCTGTTTTTACCTCTTTTCCATGCTTTTAGTAAACCCTTCCTGATACAATGGTTTAGAATATCCTTATTTACTTTTTCCTTGTTATATATCAAGTATGCATGCCATCCATATCTTGCGTCATGTCCCTCTACATTCAGAATTCCTTCCATTATCTAAATTAATCCAGTCTCTCACCCATGTTAGTACTGCTGCCTCGTAATATGTCGTTATATCTGGTAGCCCACATCCCCCTCTTATTTTCTCATCTATTAAATTTTCCATGTTGGAAAATAATATTATATATGACAACTTCTGCAAGATTAGTGGTCGCTAGAAAATGGAAAACAAAGGAAGTACCTACACCTGAGGAATGGAAAGACAAACTTTTGGATATGATAGAATTGGATGAAATGACAAATAGATTGAGAAATAAGGATAATGGGCAAATGAGGGAAAGATAGTCAATATTAATAAGATTTTAGACTGAAACAGGAGATATATATCAAGATATAGGAATGGTTTAGTAAAGGTAGGAATGACAGGGCTCTGTAATAAAACTGATTTAATGAAGCTGTAGCTAAGAGAAGACTGTAGTATAAGAAGCTGTGGAAAAATGTCATAATGATGGAGTACAGGTTTATAAGAAAATTGAAGAAAAGGTGTATCTTGGATTGTTATAAGAGAATATGAAAACAGTGTGCGAGAAACAAGGAAGATGACAAAGAGAGGAAAGTTGACTCTAAGATAGATAAAGGAAGTCTTTTCAATGAGCAAGGAAGAAGAGAGAAAAATCACGTAACAGAGAATGAAAAACTGGTCTTATAAATGTATATTATGTAAAGTTTTTACATGTAAACTTTAGCTGCTTATGTTTTTTTATATATATATTTATATATTTTATATATTTATATAATCCATTTTTTTCTCTTAGATTTTGTCTTTATTGTATTCATAGGAATAAGGTCATATATGGAGTTATAAGTGATGTAATGATATTAACAAAATAAATAACAAAAATAAAAATTATTTTTAAAAAAGGCTGCTTGGTCATTCAAGACCATTATCAGTAAGAATAAAAGAAAATTATTGTAAGATTATATGGAGATGGTATTTAACCCCAGTAAGATTGAATCAGATAGATAAAAAGTATTCAGCACAGTATTGGAGGGGATGTAAAGAATTGGGGACGTATATTCATATGTGTGAAACTGCAAATATGTGCAGAGACTTTGGAAAATAGTAATGAAGGAAATAAGTGGAATAATGGAGATAAATATACCCTTATGTCCTGAAATAGCATTATTATCATATTGTGAAAAAATACAAGAACCTCAAATTGTTAAGGAATTATTAACAAATCTGCTGACAGCAGCAAGGTTAATAGTAGCAAAGAAATGGAAAACACAAGGTGAATACCAAATAGAAGAATGGTATAGTGAAGTACGGACTATAGCTATAAATGGGAAATTAACAAACATGGTTAAAGAAAAAATGGGAGTGCTAAATAAGAACGTTTTTTGTGATAAATGGAGTAAATTCTTAGAATTTGTATTAATAAAGGGGAGAGAGGAAGCAAACCTGAGTTGGAAACAATGGCATTTTGGAAAAAGGGATGAATGTAAAGGGAAGTCCCTGGGTGGAGGGAATCACTTTTATGTTATTGAGTATATTTGTTTGGCAGGTTGTGTGTAAAATTGGTATGTTTTTTCCCCAAAAAATTAATAAATAATATATATATATTTAAAGATAGCATATAAAAAGACATCTAAGCCATAGGGTTGCCAGAATTGAAGTCCTCTGTTGACTTACGTTGACTCCCATCCAAGTACTAACCAGAGATGACCCTAGTAATGCTTCTGTCTGCCATTTTTTTGAGATCGTACCTCAAGTAGACACTGTTAGAAGAAACCCTTATTTGCACTGGAGTAATGTAAAATGTATAATCTTTAAAATCTCCTATAACGGTGTATGTTATGCCAGGTACAGCTAGTACAATCACAATACAGCTGAGATGGTAGAGAAATTTAGTGGGTATTCTTTACACCCTAAATTAAGTCCATAGGTAAATGTTCTAAAGTTCATTATTCAGATCAGTACTTCAACCTGTATTTCAGCATTACCTGATGGGTTTAACAGCTGGGAGCTGATCCCCATCTCTAGGAATGCAACACCTTTTGCTGCACGATTCTGATTCTGCATTAATGCCATCCAGCACAATCTGTTTGTTGCCTCTCTGAGGAAGTCCCCTCCTCTGCTTGAACATCTTACTCAAGATCAGAAGCAATCCAGACATTGTCTGCCCAGATGCTTACACTGAGAAAGGGACATCAGTACAGCAAAACCAGGATAATCGTGTTTAATGTTTAGATGGTATCTACTCCCAATAAGAATTGTGAAAATGCTTAAAGATGTCAGTGCAAGATGCTGGAAATGCGACAAAGATTTAGGCACCTTTTTCCATCAATGGTGGGTATGTAGAAAACTTAAGAAATTCTGGCTAATGGTAAGGCTAGGGTGCAAAAAATTCTGCAGTCTAAAATTGAGTTAACTCCTGAAACCTTTCTGTTAGGGATTTTTAGATATGATATGACATTGAAAAAGAACAAAGAAAGACTGGTCTGGCACATGATTACTGCAGCAATCATTGTTCTTGCCATAATTGGAGAAAGGTTTTTATTCCCAAAGAAGAAGAATGGCTAGATAAATTATTAGTGATTGCAGAAATTGATACATTCAAATATATATTGGAAAACAAACCTAATTGTGAATATTAGGATTATGTGGCAACCATTATACAAATACCTATACAGTATAATAATTCTAAGAAGGTAATATGAAGATTTTATGAAAGATGTATAAGGGCGTTATTTTTAAGTAATTGTAACCACATTGGATTGACCTTATGCTTAGTAGCTGGTAGTCGTTTGCTAAATTTTAAGATAAAACCACGATAATGCAGAAATGACTGAATAAGTACTTTGACTTCTATTTTAAGTTAATGTTGTTAAAATGGATATATATATATATATATATATATATATAATTTAGATTACTGATGAGGGGTTACAAACATAAGTTAAAGTTTTAAAGAAGTATCTTAATTTTTTTCTTTTCCAACAAACTGGTACCTCCCCAGGGGGAAGTTCTTTTTTTTTTATGTTATAACTTAATTGTATTGTACTGTCTTACCTGAATGTTTTTCATGTGTTTTGTCTCTTTTTGTGTAAAATTCTTAAAATAAATATGATAAAAAGATCATTGTGTTTAGGACAGGTGGGGAGGATGAAAGATTACCAGTCCGTATCATACCTTGCTTTCCTTAGAGCTGCTTGCTTTCAAGGAAAAATGAAGGAAGGGATCAGTGGAGTTAATCTCTTACTCTTAAGAGAACAAATAGAGAGGGTCTGGAGTCCCATCTCCCTGTCTGAGGCCTTCTGAGGTTCTTAGAAGTTAGCAGACATGGTGCTGACACTTTGACTTTGTTTTTCTTTCTTGAGTTCTGAGCAGTCCTTTCTCTCCCTTCCAGGCAGTGATGGGCAACTGAATGGGTATAAAGGGGAATCATACCAAGCATTGCTGCAGAGAGACCAAAGTAAACAGGGAAAAGAGAAGGAAAGAAAAACTGACCCTGAAGAGAAGCAGAGGATCACACACCCATTTCAGAAAGGTGATGTTCATGGAACCTCAGCCCAAGGAATAAGGCAAAAAAGAAAGGAAAGAAAGAAATATCTTTGTCTACCATGTGGGAGAAGCTTCAGGTCTAAAGCAAACCTTAATCTTCACAGGAGGACTCAGACAAAAGAGAAATCTTTTCAAGGTGGTGAGTGTGGAAACAGCTCCAGTCTGATTTTCCTTAAAAAAATAGACACAAGAGAGAGACCATTTAAGTCCTTCAGTTGTGGAATGAACATCAGGTTGAGGTCACAATTTCTGACAGACCAAAGAACCGATACAGACAAAAAAACATTTAAATGCTTGAAAAGCGAAAGGTGGTTCCATCAAAAGACATTCCTCTCTTGTTATCAAGCATTTCATAGAGGGAAAAAATCACTTCACTGCTGGGCCTGTAGAAGGGGTTTCATTTGGCAGAAAAATCTCACTTGTCATCAAGCAACTCACACAGCAGAGAAACCATTAAAATGCATAGCCTGTGGAAAATGTTTCACTCAGAAAAGAGACCTCATTCGTCATCAAGCAACTCACACAGGAGAGAAACCATTTAAATGCCTTGAGTGTGGAAAAAGTTTTATTCAGAAGACAAACCTTGCTCGTCATGAAGCAATTCACACAGGGAACAAACCATTTAATTGCCTGGAGTGTGGAAAAGGTTTCATTCAGAAAATATCCCTCACTCATCATCAAGTAACTCACACAGGGGAGAAACCATTTAAATGCCTTGAGTGTGGAAAAAGTTTTATTCAGAAGACAAACCTCACTCGTCATAAAGCAATTCACACAGGAGAAAAACCATTTCATTGCCTGGAGTGTGGAAAAGGTTTCATTCAGAAAATATCTCTCACTCATCATCAAGTAACTCACACAGGGGAGAAACCATTTAAATGCCTTGAATGTGGAAAAGGTTTCATTCAGAAAATAGACCTCACTCGTCATCAAGCAACTCACACAGAGGAGAAACCATTTAAATGCGCTGAGTGTGGAAGAGGTTTTATTCAGAAAATACGCTTCACTCGTCATCAAGCAACTCACACAGGAGATAAACCATTTAAATGCCTTGAGTGTGGAAAGGGTTTTATTTGGAAGACAGACCTCACTCAACATGAAGCAGTTCACACAGGGGAGAAACTATTTAATTGCCAGGAATGTGGGGAAAGTTTCATTCAGAAAATAGACTTCATTCGTCATCAAGCAACTCACTCAGGGGAGAAACCCTTTAAATGCCTGGAGTGTGGAAAAAGTTTCACTCGGAAGACAAACTTCATCTATCATCAGGCAACTCACACAGGGGAGAAACCATTTAAATGTCTCAAGTGTGGGAAAAGTTTCATTCAGAAAATAGATTTCACTCGTCATCAAGCAACTCACACAGGGGAGAAACCCTTTAAATGCCTGGAGTGTGGAAAAAGTTTCACTCGGAAGACAAACTTCATCTATCATCAAGCAATTCACACAGGAGAGAAAGCACATAAATGCCTGGAGTGTGGAAAAGGTTTCATTCGGAAAAGAGACCTCACTCGTCATCAAGCAACTCATACAGAGGAGAAACCATTTTAATGCCTGTAGTGTGGGAAACGTTTCATTTAGAAGAAGTTTCATAGTTACTGAGAAACCATTTAAATACCTGGACTGTGGAAAAAATTATTCAGAAGATGCAACTTATTTGTCATGAAGCAATTCACACATCATATTAAAGTTCATACTACATTCCTGCCACAGCAATTTATTACTATTAATCAGCAATGGTAACAATTTATCCTCCCACCCTCCACCCCTCCTTTACCTCACTATCAAGCTTCCCACACAAATGACCTTGGTGTTCAACCGTAACATGTTCCTGTCCAGGCACATCTGCTATTTAGTTTACAAGATTCTGACAGTAAGAGTTGTTCGGAAGTGGAATGTGCTGCCTGGGAGTTTGGTGGGTTCTCCTTCTTTGGAAGTTTTTAAACAGAGGTTGGATGGCCATCTGTTGGGAATGATTTGATTGTGTATTCCTGAATGGCAGGGGGTTGGACTGTATGGCACTTGTGGTCTCTTCCAACTCTATGATTCTATGATTAAGATGTTTTCTAGCAGCTTAATTATCAGTACAACATCACCCATTATCCCCACATTGCACTCTAAATTCTAGCACAGCATTAAAGCATACATGTTTAAATATGTCATGGCAGGACCAGGTCTAGACAAGGTGCTGAGAGAAGGGACCTAATGGGCCATTGAGTCCAACCCCATGCTCAATGTAAGATCACCAGTTAATGCATCCCCTGCAGGTAACTGTCCAGTCTCTCTTTTTGTCCAGAGAACCACCTCTATAGGCAATTGGTTCCATTGCCAAACCGCTCTTACTATCAAGAAGTTCCTTCTAATGTTCAAGTGAAATCTACCCTCCTGTAACTTAAAACCACTAGATAAGGTTCTACCCTCCAAGGCAACGGAAAACAGGCCTGCCCTGTCATCTCTATGACAGCCCTTGACATACTTCAACAGTGCAATCACGTCACCACACAGTCTTCTCTTCACAAAGCTGTACATGCCCATCTCCTTCAACGTTTCCTCATATGTCTTGTACACCATACCTCTTACCATCCTTGCTTCCCTTCTCGGAACCTGCTCCAATTTGTCTAGGTCAAGCAGTGTCAGCACCTGGCCCAGAGCCTTTCAGTGGAAAAGAGGTTGGGTGCTTGTACAGTGACTTCTAGCACTGGAGGGATGTCTAGCGATCATCAATCATTTCATCATGAAAAGCGATGCTTATCATTATCCCTTTAATTTTCCAAGTGAAATTCCTTCACTGTTTCCCTAGCTTGGCAAAGGAGACCAGCCTAGTGAGCAGGTGTCTTAGGAGAACTCAGTCTGTGGCTGTGGAGGCCACAGAGAGTGCAGCCCAAATGGTCCTTGTTCCCTGATTGCTCCTGGCAGAGCATTTCCACAGAGGCAGATGGCTGGCTGTGTTGCATTTGCCCTGATGGCAAGAGAATACAGGATACTCTGGGATGATCCTCTGGCCTGTTCCTTTTGTTTGAAAAGCAGTGAAACTATTGATTCTGCAGAGTTGTGTGAATCAACCAATGACAAAAGAAAACAAATAGCTAATTGTTAAGTGTAACTAGTTAATTTTTTCATGAACTTCCCCTTATTTGTTCTGCATAGAATATGTGGTTGTCTATTGTCTTGATCTTTTTCCTTATCAGTACATGTTAATTTTGCAGTTCATCTTCAGGTGAGCAGTAGAACAGGTGGAGATGTAAAACACCTTTCACACTGTGAAAGCTTTAACATTATTGTTGTTATAACTTTATCATCATCAAAAACTACCACAGTGATGTATCTTTATCATTGTCCTTAAGTGACTACTCTGTATGTATTATGTGATGGCTTAACGATAATTTCTTGGGCACTGTACTGTGTAATGGAAATGCTGCTACAAGCAGAATCAGTGGATTCAACGGACAAGAAAGGAGATTCTGGGCCCAGAAGCAGGTGAAAGGCACTCCCTCCATCCCAACTGCCACCGCCCTGCCCTTGGAGGGCGAGAAGAAGAGGCAAGCAGAACATCATCCGGCCTGGGCCCAGAAGCTGGTGAAAGGCCCTCCCTCCAGCCCAACTACCACCACCCTGCCTTTGGAGGAAGAGAAGAAGAGGCAGGCAGAACGCCATCAGGCCTGTGCCCAGAAGCAGGTGAAAGGCCCTCCCTCCAGCCCAACTACCACCACCCTGCCTTTGGAGGGAGAGAAGAACCAACAGTAGCTGCTGGATTTGATTCCCTACCCCCACTGCCATTCTCTTTTCCTTATGTGTCATGTCTTATTTAGATTGTAAGCCTGAGGGCAGGGAACTGTTAAATTAATCATTTGTAAGCCGCTCTGATAGTCTTTGTGGCTGAACAGCAGGGTATAAATAAATAAATAAATAAAATTTGCAAGGATGAATGGGTTCATGGTGGCATCTTTGCGAAGACTCTGGACACAGAGTCTGTGGGTTTTACTTAGCTAGCTTCTTCCTTTCCCCTCTCTCACTCCTGTGGAGCCAGGGCACACCCTCTGCTCAGCCTCCATTTTCTGCCTAGAACCAAGGGGGCTCGGTGAAATCTTTCCTTAACCAGTCTCCACAACCAAGTGAGAGGGAAGGATCTCCTCATTTCACCCAGATCTGGGAGCAATCCCTTTAGCTACAGACTTTTGTCTTAATATCCTTTAACTAGCTATACCCGGCGTAACTACACTGTTATCTACATATATAAAACACTTCAGTATATTTCTGTTCCCACTCTGCTGATTGGCTGCTTAGGAAATATGTCAAGAGTATGATCATTTGACGCATTAATATATAAACTTTCAAATCAACTATAATGGCATATATTACACCAGGTACAGCTAGTATTAGTATAGTATTTTAATATTTTATGTGTGTTTTATTGTCTTGTTTTTGATTATATATGTTTGATTATTATGTTTGGCCAAAAGGGCATTATAAATAAACATCATCATCATTAATTATTGTTGTTCATCCTGGTGAAGGGAAGACTGCACTCTCAAAATATCTAAAAGGCTGTCACAGAGGGGAGGGTGCAGGTTTGTTCTCTGCTGCCCCAGAGGGAAGGAGCAGATCAATTAGTAGTTTTAAGTTACACAAAGGTAGATTTTGCCAGGCTAGTAAAAACCTTGATTACCAAAGAAAATAGTGATCTGCAAGATCCTAAGAATTATAGACAAAATTCATTACTGGATAAATGATTACAAGATATTTTCTGTTATTTTGGTTGATAGATTGAAAAAAATTTTGCGAAGCATAATACATGAAGATCAATCTGGGTTTTTGCCGAAGAGACCTAAGAGACAATGCTAGATGTGGTTTGAATGTGCTGGTATACTGTGAGAAGAACAACGAGAAACAAGCAGCTTAGATTTTTTTGGGTGCTGACTTTTTTGGCTCACTCTGAAGGGAATGCCCTAGCTCCCTCTGAGAGGGCAGTTGAAGCAGATAGAAAATCATAGAATCATAGAGTTGGAAGAGACCACAAGGGCCATCTAGTCCAACAACCTGCCATTCAGGAATACACAATCAAATCATTCCCAGCAGGTGGCCATCCAGCATCTGTTTAAAAACCTCCAAAGAAGAAGACACCACACTCCCAGGCAATGCATTCCACTTCTGAACAGCTCTTACTATCAGGAAGTTCTTAATGTTTAGGTGGAATCTCTTTTCTGTGTGCTTGCAGAAAGCATGGGATGAGTCCTTCCTAAATCTTCGTTTGCGAAGAAAAGCCAGAAAGAGAGTTTGAGTCCGTTGCTCCTTGTCCTTGTCTCTGGAACAGCAGAAAACAAGCTTGCTCCATCCTCAATGTGACATCCCTTCAAATATTTAAACATGGCTATCATGTCACCTCTCAACCTTCTCTTCTCCAGACTAAACATACCCAGCTCCCTAAGCCGCTCCTCATAGGGCATGGCTTCCAGACCTCCTGCCGTCCTGGTCGCTCTCCTTTGGATATGTTCCAGCTTCTCAATATCCTTTCTGAATTGTGGTGCCCAGAACTGGACACAGTATTCCAGGTGAGACCTGACCAAAGCAGAATAGAGTGAGCAGCACAATTACTTCCCTAGATCTAGACACTATATTGTTAATGCAGCCTAGAATCACAATGGCTTTTTTAGCTGCTGCATCACACTGCTGACTCATATTCAGCTTGTGGTCCACTAAGACTCCTAGATTCCTTTCACATGTACTGCCATCGAGCCAGGTGTCACCCATCCTATATCTGTCCATTTCATTTTTACTGCCCAAGTGTTATATCCTACATTTCTCCCTGTTGAAATTCATTTTGTTAGTTTTGGCCCAGCTTTCTAATCTGTTGAGGTCATTTAGGATTCTGATCCTGTCCTCAGAGGTATTAGCTAACCCTCCCAATTTGGTGTCATCTGCAGATTTGATAAGCATACCCTCTATTCCCTCATCCAAATCATTGGTGTGGTTTTTTTTTAAAGCATATCTCACCCCGAAGAACAGTCTGCCAGCCAGTGATGGATGATTCAGATGACATGTCTCCTTCCTTCCCTGAACTGTAGGAGGGAGAAACACCACTCCCAGCATTGTTTAAATACTAAACGCTGACCTGATGAGGCCCAGCTGGTCATGAAGGCTCTGGCTATAAATCTCCCAGTGGTTCTCCCAGCTTCAGTGCTGACAACTGTTTTTTTGTAGCTGTTTGCATTCCTCCTGTGATCCTGTTTTGCCTTAGCTTTCGGCTGACTTCATTCTCTGGACTGGTGCATTAACCTCTTGCTGACCAAGGACTTGGACCTTGGACCTGACTCTATTGATCTCTGGACTGGCTGCTAACTTCCCTGGCATCTGGTATGGACAGTTGGTGACAAGCTAGACCTGTACCCCTTATTCTGTTGATCCTGCATCCCTACCCTATTGCTTCTCAGGCACTTCCTGTCATGAGTTCAGAACAGCTGCTCTGTCTTCCTCAAGTACTAGAACAGCAGCGTGGGGCTTGGAGAAGGCAGAACAGCAGTGATTTTTGTTGCCAAGAGCCCCTAAAGCCAGCTGCTGACCTGGCTTTGGGAGACACTTCACGGCGGAGATCTCTACTGTTCCACTTTTCCCGAGCATGGGACTGCTGTGTGAATGTGCATGGCTGCCCCAGGCTTCAGGAAGGAGGTTAGTGGCTGAGGGGCCTGGTTGTGAGGCCTACATTCTTTGTATTCCCACCCCTCTATGGAGCCCCCCCAGTTGCCTGCTTTGCAAGCCTGAGGAGCTCTTCTGGGGAGCTCTGCCCCCACCTCCACTGTATATATTTGCAGGTTTTTCACTTCCGCAGGGGTCCTGCACCCTAACCTCCACAAATGTGGAAGGCCAACTATAATTAAGATTAATGTGTTACCTAAAATATAATTTCTATTTCAACCTGTACCAGTCATATTAAATGACAAACCCTTCAAACAGTGGCAGAAAGATTTAATTACTTTCATCTGGCAAGGCAAAGCACCAAGAGTGAGAGTCAAGATTTTCCAAGATAATAGAAAAAGAGGAGGTTTGGGCCTCCTGGATTTTAAAGAACACTATTCTGCCTGTTGTTTGGCATGGCTGAAAGACTGGATACTATTGAAGAATACTACCAGCACTGCATCTTTGGAAAAAGACACCCAAGTATTGTTCTAAGATCACGAGGTCCAGGATCTGAGTTTTTGTGCCTTTCTGGCTTTAACCACTGATGGTAAAGATTGTGTAGTTGGCTGCAAACTTTTCTGAGCCCTTCAGCCTTCTCACAGCAGATCTGCCTGAAACACTGGCTCTGTAGATCTGAACTGAGTACAGTAGTACCCCTGCACCTGCTGATTCTCCATCTGTTGATTCAATTATCTGTGGATGGTTACAGCAGGGGGGTGGATGAGGGAGGAAGGGGGGAGAAGTAGATCTTGCCTCCTCCCTTCATCTCTGGGATTGCTCCCATGTTGGGAATGGTGATGTGGGGGCAAAGGGAGGGGAGGAGTGGATCTCACCTCCCTTCTGCTCCAGAATTGCCCCTGGGATCACTCCTGTGGTGGGAATGGTGATACGTGGGCAAAGGGAGGAGAGGAGTAGATCTCATCTCCCTTCTCCCCCAGGATCACTCCCATGGTGGAAATTGTGACATGAGGGGGAAAGGAGGGGAGGAATAGATCTCACCTCCCTTCTTCCTTCACCTCCGGGATTGATCCCATGGAGGGAATGGTGATGCGGGGGGAAGGAAGGGGAAGAGTATATCTTGCCTCCCTTCTCCCCTGGGAATGCTCCAGTGGTGGGAATTGTGATGTGGGGGCAAAGGGAGGGGAGGAGTAGATCTCACATCCCTTCTCCCCCAGGATCACTCCCGTGGCAGGAATGGTGATGCAGGAGTGAAGGAAGGGGAGGAGTAGATCTTGCTTCCCTTCTCCCTTTGCCCCCAGGATCGCTCCTGTGGTGGGAATGGTGACATGGGGCTGAAGGGAGGGGAGGAGAGGATCTCACCTCCCTTTATCCCTGGGATCACTCCCGTGGTGGGAATAGTGATGTGGAGGTGAAGGAAGAGGAGAAGTAGATCTCGCTTCCCTTCTCACTTCTCCTCTGGGATAGCTGCCGTGGTGGGAATGGTGACGTGGGGGCAAAGGAAGGGAAGGAGTAGGTCTCACCTTCCTTCTCCCCCTGGGATCACTCCCGTGGCAGGAATAGTGACACAGGAGCAAAGGGAGCAGAGGAGTAGATCTCACCTCCCTTCTCCCTTTGCTCCCGGGATCGCTCCCATCGTGGTAATGGTGACACTAGGGCAAATGGAGGGGAGCAGTAGATCTCGCCTCCCTTCCCCCAGGGATCACTCCTATGATGGGAATGGTGACACGGGGGTGAAGGAAGGGGAGGAGTAGATCTTGCCACACTTCTCCCTTCACCCCCAGGATCACTCCCATGGTGGGAATAGTCATGTAGGGGCAAAGGGAGGGGAGGAGAAGATCTCCCCTCAATTCTCCCTTCATCCCTGGGATTGCTTCCATGGCGGGAATGGTGACATGGGGGCAGAGGAAGGGAAGAGTAAATTTCGCCTCCCTTCTTGCCTGGAATCACTCCCGTGGCAGGAATGATGACACAGGGGAGAAGAGAGGGGAGGAGTAGAACTCGCCTCCCATCTCTCTTTGCCCCTGAGATTGCGGTAATGGTAACACTGGGGCAAAGGGGGGAGGAGTAGATCTCACCTCCCTTCTCCCCCAGGATCACTCCCATGGCGGAAATGGTGACACGAGGGCGAAGAAAGGGAAGGAGTAGATCTTGCTGCCCTTCTCTCTTCACCCCCGGAATTGCTCCCATGGTGGGAATGGCGATGTGGGGGCGAAGGAAGGGGGGAGGAGATCTCACCTCCCTTTGCCCCTGGGATCGCTCCCATGGCGGGAATGGTAACTCGAGGGTCAAGGGAGGGGAGGAGGAGATCTCTCCTCTCTTCTTCCTTCTCCCTGGGACCATCCCCCAGGATCCCTCCCGTGGCATGAATGGCAATGGGGGCGTTTGCTATTATCCACAGGTTTCATTATCCAAAGGGCCCCCTGGAACCAATCCCCCACTGATATGGGGGTCCTACTGTACATCTTTCCTCAGGCTGTGCTGTATGGTTCCTTCCCAGAATGCTCCACTGCTCTTACCCTGAAGGGTCATAGGTCCTTTTCTTAACTCAGGAACATCAGTGTGCCATTTCTATCTTGAACTGATGCTCCCAGGCAGATTCCAAAGGGATTAAGAAGATGTTTCACTTTGCCAGGTTCTCCTGCAAGGAAAAGGACTGGAAAAACTACTGGAGGAAAAGAGTTCTGCAAAGGAATCAAGCTGTTTGACAAATGAGCTATTATGAACACTTTCCTGTTCTGAGGAGATTCTTACAATCAAATAGTATCTAGAAATTGGCTGCTTCCTCTGTAATGAATAAATACATTAATTCTGTGGAGTGGGGGCACGGAGGTCCTTTCCTTCATGGTCAGAGATGAAAGCCTCTTACACAACACAGCATTCCTCCTACACATCCAATCCTAGTTTGTTCCCTCCCCATCATTCCCTTCCCTCAAATACTATCTGTGATGGACAGCCAGGGAGCCAATGGGGACATGGTACCCCAGGAGCTAATCCTCTGTGAGGAGGTGGAAGGAGGAGAGGCTTCTGGAGGAGATAGAGGGGGAGTGAGTGAGGAAAGTGGTTAGTTGAGTTTTCAGTTTAGAGAGTTGAGATGAGGCTTTGAGTGACTCAAGACAGTTTAAGTTCCTTGGAAGTTAGAGGCTTAGAGAAAGAGCAAATGTTTGTGCAGGCCCAATAACTTGGTTATACAGTTACATGGTTTACTTGTTTGACAATAAACGTTCTTCTGTTAACAAGAAACATCCAGCCTGGTGTGAGTGATTCTTAGTGAAGGAGATACAGCCAGGAATACATAGCCACACCTGAGTGCTTGTGCTATACCACTGGGAGACATAGTTCGGCTGTGACATGGAGGCTGTGCATCACAAAGTGGTGGCAGCGGTGGGATAGGAAAGGCCCCCATGCCACTAGGAGGACATTGGGTGTCACAAAGTGGTGGCAGTGGTGGGATTCGAAAGATCCAGTGAAGGGATTCAAAAGATCCAGTTAGGGATTGAGAATCCAGGACTGAATCCTTGGTGACTCTGGCAGAGATCTAGGAAAGCCAGTACGGGAGGGTCTAGGAGAGACTAGTGCTGGGGGAGAAAGACCCAGTGTCCAGAGAAGGGTTCTTGTTACTATATTTGGTTAGGAAGAACCAAATATAAGTTTGGGTGTGTGGATAGCACAAGTGTGTGTGTGGTAAAAGGAAAAGCACAAGTAATTCCTGAGGTAATTGTCTTGCGGTAAAGTAAGGAATTCTTGTGACTGGAAAAAGTACAGTATACCCCTGAGGTAACAAGATTTGGGTAATGTAAGGGGATACTGGAGTGAGTGGTAACAGCAAAGCTTGAGGTAATTATCCAAGGTAAATGTAAGGGTTGCTGAAAGTCAAGTTGCAAAATAAAGTGCTGACAGGAAAAGTACTGCCAGTTTAAACTAAGTACAGTATACCCCTGAGGTAAAAAAGACTGGGTAAAGTATGGGGATACTGGAGTGTGTGGACACAGCAATCCCTGAGGTATCAGTCAACGGAATGACTGATAATTGTAAGGGATTCACTGAGAGAAAAGCCTCCTAGTAAAGTGACATTAAGCACAGACCTGCACATTAAAAAGAATTACCTGTATCCCTGAGGTAAAAAGACTTGAGTATAAAGTAAGGGATACAAGACATAAGGGAAAAAATGACTCAAGCTTCTAGAGCCATTTTAAAAGGGAAAGGGAAAGACAGCCAGCAAACTAAGGGCTGGGCTGTCTGACATGTGAAACAAAGATGATTTCTGAGGTAACAGTCTGAGAGTGAAGTAAGAAATCACCTAGATCATTAAAATATTAGTGGTTTATCCAGCAAAACAAGGGCTGGGCAGTACGAAATTGGAAATACAAGTAATTTCTGAGGTAAAAGTTGTTGGGTAACGTAAGAAATCACCTGTACCAGCAAAGTATTAGTGTTTTCTGAGGTAAAAGTCTGTTGGTATTATAAGGAAACAACTTCAAAATGCCCAAAAAGATTAAACAAGCAGCTAAAGTTGATGTGGCTGAAAGAGAAGAGGAAATTGAGGGAGTTATGTCCAGAGCTGAAAGTTTAGAATCTATTACATCTGAAAATGCAGGAAATTTGGAAGTATGGAAAATAAAAGAGAGTATTGAGTTGGCTAGAATAAGAGATAAGGAAAAGAAGAGAAAAAATGAAAAGGAGTTGGCTAGAATTAGAGAAAGAGAAAGGGAAAAGGAGAGAGAGAATGAAAAGGAATTGGCTAGAATTAGAGAAAGAAAAGGAAAAGGAGAGAGAAATGTACAGACTCAGAGTAAGAGAAATGGAATTAGCAAACCAAGCAAACACAAATAATAGTAACAACAACAACACTGATGGACCTTCTATAGATGTAAAAAGACTACCTCGATATTATAAGGGGGATAACATTGATACCTTCTTTATTACTTTTGAAAGAGCATAGGTTGACATGAGAATTAAAGATGAGGAAAGAATGACATATTTAAGATCACAAATATGTGGAGGGCTAGCTGAGATTTATGGTGAGATGAGATTAGAGGAAGTGCAGGATTATAGAGGAAGTGCAGGATTATGAACTTTATAAGGGAACAGTAAAGCAAAGGTTTGGGTTAATGCCAGAAGGGGAACAAATAAATAGAGAAGATGAAGTGGTTAAAATAAGAAAGGAAAGACAGGAATTGGAATTAAGACACCAAGAATTTCAGAAAGAACATGAGAGAAAATTAAGAAAAATAAAACTGCAACATGAGAAGGAATTAAGAGAACTGGAACTTCAACTAGAGAGAAAGTTGAGGGAATGGAGGAAGAGGAGGATAAGGAGAGAAAAAACTCGTGAGGAAAAAATAGATAATCTTACATCGACAGGGAGTTTATCTTCTAAAGATAAGAACACCAATGCTTCTCCTCACCCTGATGTAATAAAATGCCCTAAATATTATAAAGAGAAACAACTGTCAAAACCCGCCCTGAAAGAAAACTCTGTGTATGGACCAAAACACAATAATAGTGAAGATAACCAGTGGAGGGGTGGAAGAAGTCTAGTTCATGAGGGGAAAAGGGAATTTACCTCAGCAAATTCCTCAGATAAAGAGGCCATGGCAAATAAAGAGTATAAACCTTGGAGAGGTGTCAGGGAAACCTTTCCTGAGAGGAAAAAAGAATTTGTTAGATATAGTCACCCTAACAGTGTGAACATGAGGATGAAAACATGTTTTAAATGTGGAAAACAGGGGCATGATCAATTTAATTGTACAAGTCAAAGTGAAAGAAATATATATTCAAAAGCTGAAATGGCTCTATGTGGGAATGCCAGTCCTCCTTTAGCGCAAGATTCAGTTACAGGCCAAAGAGACAGTGATGTTACCGTGGAGAGACACCTCAGACAGGCCTAAGCAGTGAAGCCAAAGAAAAGCCAATAAGTTTAGAAGGAAAAATCTTTAAAGGCCTTACCAATAGTGTGCCTATAAAAGACTCTACACTAACTCATGAATATGTGGGTACCAATAACATAAAAGATTCAGAACTAGTTTTGGAGTGTATAAATGGCAACAAAAGACCTGAAAGCAGGAAACCAATTGTAGAGTTGTCAGAGATAGTGAAATGTTTTTATGGACAGCAAAGATAGTCTCTCTGGCTTTTCAAAGATAGTACAGCATAGAGAAGAGCCCACAGCATGAGGAAAACCTTGAGGAGTACTCTGATGAATTAGGAATGTCCTGCAACTTAATTAAAGAGATCCAGAATGAAAGTGTGGTTCTGGATACAAAACCAGTAATTAACCCGGCTGGGATGTGAGTTCGAGAGCATTTGATCCAGGCACAGAGGAGTCACCAGTGGAACCCAGAACCTGGAATCTTGATGATACAGGAGCGAAACCAAGATAGGGAAGGAAAGATTCTGGAGAGTCCAGTATCCTTTATAAATCTGCTGAAAGTCAAAGTGGACATTGAAAAGAGCGTTGCAGCAAGTGTGGAGGCAAGGGAACCATCAGAGCTGGCAGAGGGCCAGCAGAACCCTGCGGAGACCAAGGCAAAGCTGGGCCCCAGAAATAAAACTGCTAATATATTTTTCAAACGAGGGAAAGGTTAAAGGGAAAAATGAACAGGAAATGAATGCTTATGTCTGTGTAAATGTATAGAATTTACAGAATGTTTAAAAAAAGGTTAAGATGATTAGATAATAAAATGTTTGAATTATAGGAAGTGTCACCTAGGATAGCCTTGTGATGAATGGGTAAGTTTATGTGTAAATATGTACAATTACCAGAGTGTTTATGTAAATAATTTGAATAATTCACTATTTTAAGGAAATATTTGTATAATGTACACAGGAATTAGTGTTTAGGGGAGTATTGTTTTACCTGGGCAACATGTAACTCCTTTTGCTATAATTATGGCATGTAGAGGTCATAATTAGGGCAAAATTTTCCAAAGGAGGGAGGTGTGTGACAGACAGCCAGGGAGCCATGGTACCCTAGGAGCTAATCCTCTGTGAGGAGGTGAAAGGAGGAGGGGCTTCTGGAGGAGATAGAGGGGGAGTGAGTGAGGAAAGTGGTTAGTTGAGTTTTCAGCTTAGAGAGTTGAGGTGAGGCTTTGAGTGATTCAAGACAATTTAAGTTCCTTGGAAGTTAGAGGCTTAGAAAAAGAGCAAATGTTTGTTTGAGGACATCGGGCGTCACACTATCCCTTTTATACATCTGCTAAATTCTATGTTTGTAAGTAGAGATAGTTTTGCTTTTTGATCTTCCAGAATGAGTACATACTCAGCCCTGTGGAGGGGGGCAGGGAGGTCCTTCATGATCAGAGACCAAAACCTCTGACACAACATAGCATTTCCCCCACTCATTCTGTCCCTATTTGCTCCACCAGATCTTTCCCTTACCTTTCCCAAACCTCCTACTATCCCTTTGATACATCTGTGTAATTCTATGTTTGGAAGTAAGAGACAGTTTTGCTTTTTAATCTTCCAGAATGACAACAGACCCAGCCCAAGACATTTTGCTTTCTAAGACAGATGACAAGAGGACACCCAAGAGAGAAGCGTTGTACAGTTGTGTCTTTTTATTTACCTTCTTGGTAAGGAGCTGCTTTACAACCAAACTCAAGATGGAAACTGATTCCGCTCTTGGTTTCAAAGATGAATACTATGGCCAAGAATTTGTATTGTGGATGATCAGTATCAATTTCTGCATGCCCATTAATTGTGCAGTGCAACCCTTGTCCTTAATGGCAATGTGGTGCAACTAAATGTACAAATCAGTTAGCACGCACAATGACACCATGTGTGCAAACCCACTTCTAGAACATCAAACTGAAGGTGAATGGTTTGCACTGGACAACAAACTCTCTGGGGCTGAAGAAGTATAATCCAACAGCCACAAACTCACTTTATGCTATCTCTTCCACTACACCCACGCCAAACACCCCTGTTGGCCTCTCTCATGTATGCCTCACTCCAAGGACTGGGGATGTGGCAATATAGAGAGCTAGTGGCTTCTAGGTCCTCCCTCTGTCTCTGACCCACTTTCTCTCAGCAGTTTTGAAAGATTAATACTGTTTTACTTGCATGCTGCCCAGTGATCTCAGGATAGAGGGCTGTATTGAACTATTTTAATTAAAAGTTTGCCCCTCCGTTTCCCCGTCTACTTTGTCTTTTGAACCAGAATCTTTATTGGTCTGACGTAAATGCCTAATTTCCCACACAGAAGCGTTTTTGTCCAGTGCAAACCATTCACCTTCAGTTTGATGTTCTAGAAGTGGGTTTGCAATGATACTGCAAGGCTTAGCCTTCAGAATATCAAAAGGGATTATGAGGCCCTGGGAAGGAAGCTGAAGGACCTGGATGCACAAGTAGTAATTTCATGTGTCCTTCCAGTGGAAGGGCATGGCCCAGGAAGGGAGAGAAAGATAGTGGAGGTAAACAACTGGCTGCACAGATAGTGTTGCCAGGAATGGTTTGGCTTCCTGGACCATGAGGTACGGTTTCAGGGAGGTAACCTTCTGACAAGGGACAGGTTGCACCTCACAGCAGTTGGCAGGAATGTTTTTGCTAAGAGTCTGAAAGATCTGATCAGGACGGCTTTAAACTGGGTTGTGTCAGGGAGGGAGACAGTATTCTTGAGGGCAGGAGTTCAAGTGCTAGAGATAATAGCCTGAATCTTATACAGAGAATAGTACAAGACCCCAACAGTGGGAGGAATAAAAGCTTTAAAAAGCAAATGGGGGGATGGCCCATGGTCTTAGATGTCTCTATACTAATGCACAGAGCATGGGAAATAAACAGGATGAACTCTTAGCACAGCAAAATAAATATAATATTATAGGCATCACTGAAACCTGGTGGGATGAGTCTCATGACTGGAATGTAGTAATAGAGGGGTATAACCTATTTCAGAGAAATAGACCAAACAGGAAGGGTGGTGGAGTAGCATTATACATTAAGGATGTGTACACCTGTGAACAGATCCATGACTTAAATCCTGGGAGCCAGGTTGAGAGCATCTGGGTAAAAATCAAGGGGGAGAGAAACAGCAGGGATGTCATTGTGGGGCTCTACTACAGACCTCCATGCTGAACATGTGGACTTGGATGATGCCTTCCTAGAACAGATGACCACACATTCAGAAAGGAAAGATGTAGTAATGGAGGATTTCACCTATCCTGATATTTGTTGAAAGTCCAACACTGCCAAGAATGTAAGGTCCAACAAATTTCTCACTTGCCTTGCAGACAATTTCATTGTCCAGAAGGTGGAAGAGGCAACAAGGAGATCAGCTATTTTAGATCTGATCCTAACCAATGGGGATGACCTGGTTAATGGTGTGGAAGTGGTGGGTTCCTTAGGGGAGAGTAAGCATGTTCTCCTGGAGTTTGTTATACAGAGGAAAGGGGAAGCCAAGCATAGTCAGACATGCATTCTAGATTTTAAGAAAGCTGCTTTCAGAAAACTTAGGGAATTACTGGGGGTGATCCCATGGTCAGAAATACTAAAAGATAAAGGAGTTCATGAAGGATGAGAGTTTCTAAAATGTGAGATATTGAAGGCATAACTTCACACAGTTCTAACGAGGAGGAAACATGGGACAGCACTTTTTGTGCCACTGCCACACTACTAAATTGAGCAATGTGGTGGCCATGGTTGCAGAGTGCTGCCCTGGGTAGGGGGTTTTATATGAAGAATCTGCCCCAAACCATTGTGCACCTTTACTCTAAGTGGTTAAAATGTGAGGAACGATTTTATTCTTTTAATTTGAAACATTTATCTGTCATTCAGCACTCCACTCAAGGTGATGCTCAGATAAACGCATTTCATAGATTAATTTTTAATAAATAAATAAATAAAACCATTCCTTTTTTAAAAAATTGAAAGGCACAAAGAGTTGAAACAGCCTACGGAGCCAGCCTTGGTTTGAAGATCTGAGGCTTTACCACCTGCCCCTCTTGTTCTTTAGATCTTCTGAGGCGGGCATTTCCATACCACCACCACCACTCATTTCCCAGCCTCCCCCACCAAGGCTTTTCCTCTCATTTCCTTTTTCCTCCTCATTCTCCTTCCATGTCTTGAATCCTTACTGCTCTTTCAGGTGAGAAGTCTCTCTGTGGAAGCTGAGGCTGGTTTTGCACTGGCAGAGAAGGCTCCCTTGGACACCTGGCAGAGTCCACAGTGGAGTGAGGTGATGCATGATGGGGGCAGAGGAGCCTTCTTGCAAGGTAAGTGCCACCTCAGTGAGGATGTGTTTGTTTCCTGGTTGTCGTTATATCCACCTCTCTTCATGGCTTTTTATCTAAATGTTATCCTTGCTACAACAACCTCTTGAGGTGCGACAGGCTGAGGGAGAGTGAGTAGTTGAAGGCACCCCTTGAATTTCATGGGTCAGTGAGAACTGGAATCTTAGACACTGTAACCATTATATATTACTCTCTCTCTCTCTCTCTCTCTCTCTCTCTGGCTTTTCTTCGCAAACGAAGATTCAGGAAGGACTCATCCCGCGCCTTCTGCAAGCGCGCTGATGACTAAAAAGGCCAATCCGAGATAAACAAGTCCTTTCTATCGATCTTGCTGGGGTGTAAATCCTGTCATTTTCAGGGGGGGTACAATTTTATTTATTCCATTTCCTAGGTTTTGGGAATTGTAATCTAAGTATCTGAGAGAAGGATATGAGACTTTATCCATCACTCAGGAATTTTTTGGGATTAGGAATTTTTTTATTGAAATAAAACCATTCTACTGAAAAATACACCCGACCGCAAAAGGCCATAACAATAATGCAATTCCCCCCTTTTCTTACTAATACAAAAATAAAACTATCTATCCTAACAGTAGTACATTTTTCCTCTTAATCTAAACGCAGGGGCTGAAATGATGCTGGCAACAAGTACTCAGCCATCTCTTCTTCCTGATGGGAGGGAAGCAGCTCAGGTAAAATAAAATAAAAGCTCGCTGGGAAGACACCGAGGTGACTCTCTGCCCTGCTGAGATCTCATGGAGGGGGGGAGTTGGGTGAGAAGTATAGTATAGTTTTTGACTATAAAAATGATAAGCTTTAATTCACTGTAGAATGGTAAAAGGTTAGACCAAGGCTCCTCCCCGGTTGAAAGGAGGGCAAACAGACGGTAGGGGCTTCTCCAGGGAGGGACCGGCCTCGGCTAGAGCGTCTTTCCGGCTCACAGCCCCGCCGCTCTAGGAATGCCCTCTTGCCCACCTCTGTGGCCGGAAGAGGCGGAGCCCGAGGCGAGAGTGACAGCCGGCCTAGGTTGGAGGTGAGGGGGAGGGAGGCCGAGGTCTGAGGAGGGGGCCGGCAGGAGAGACCCCCCTTCCCTTTCTGGGGGGAGGGAGAGGTTTTGGGGTCACCTCTGAGTCCCCCTTTGAGGAGGGCCTTTGGACCAAGGGGGAGACCCGCAGGGAGAGGCCAGGCAGGCAGGCAAGGGGGGCTGGAGGGGAAAGAGACCCCCAGGGATGGGAGGGGGAGAGGGTGGGGGGGAGACCCCCGTGGGCTGGGATGAGGAGCCAACAAGATCCCCCTCGGGCCCCTCTCCACGAAGAAGACCCTCTCTGGGCAGCTGCTGATGGGCTCCTTGGGCTGGAATAATAATAATAATAATTATTATTATTATTATTATTATTATTTATATCCCGCCCCTCTGCGAGCAATCAGGGCGGCTTACAACAGTAAAATAATACACAGTATAAAACAGCTCAAAATCCCTTCCCCCCCCCCTTAAAACATTATTAAATTAATACAAATTAAAATCAATATATAATACAGTTTATTAAAAACCCTTTCGAGCAAGCAGCATCAGTTTGGAGGTCCAAAAGCAACCTCCAGAGGGTTCCTCTTGTGGCTCTCCAGGGGGTCTGTCTGGTGAAGTCTCCTCAGACAACCCTGTGAGGGAGGCCGGGGTGGAAGATGGCACCCTGCGGGTGTTTCCTGGGTGGAGATTTGCGGGTGGGTCCCTCCAGGCCGGTGCTCTGACTGCTACACTTTCTTGCTGCTCTGCTGAATCTATTGCAGGCTGAGGGATGGAGCAAAGTAGGATGAGTTTTTAACTCATGTGGGAAAGTCCTGAATGAAGCACTTGCCTCAAGCACCAGAGGCTGGCAGACAGCAGGGGCAGCTTCTCTGCTCTTCCTTCCCTTGGATGTAACTGTCTAAATGACACTTTGTCTAAGCATGAGGGGGTGCTGCCTTGTCCATTGCTTCAGGCAACAAAATACCTTGTAGGCACTGTAGAAAAATTAAAGAGCTACACCATTTATGCCTACAGAGATGCATTAAAAAGGGGGAAAGAAAAAAGAAAGTATAAAATAGTAGGCTGGGAGTTCTTAGGGACAGAGCAAGTGGAAGGAGGCTGCCTTGGACAATTGCATGATGGTCTTGGTTTGTGACTAAGAAGGAAAGGACTCTCCCCAATTTCTATTTGAAGTGAAGGAAGTGAAGGTTATTTTCTATACAGAGACAAGAGCCACGTTCCAGCTTACATTGGATTGTAAAACATCTGATTATCTCAAGAGAAACGTCAGAATAGCTCATTCACATGATCTCTTGTTTTCTTTGTAGGCCTTATTGTCCCCAGTTATTTTACCTGAGACAGAACCTGATAAAAGAGGATCATGCTTTCCTGGCATTTTGGGAACTGCCTGGGTGCACAAAAGGTGAAACCAAGACTCAGTCTACCAGACGTTAAGAGAAGGATTTCACGCTGGTCAAGCTAAGTACAGAAGAGAGTTCTTGGGAAAAGCCATAATGGAAAAGCATTTGGGGGAGAAGATGCCCAGTTCTGAGGCCCAGCGCCAGCACTTCAGACAGTTGGGCTACCAGGAAGCTATGGGGCCCCGAGAGGTTTGCAGCCAGCTTCACAATCTCTGCTGTCTGTGGCTGAAGCCAGAGAGACACACCAAGGCTCAGATCCTGGACCTGGTGATCCTGGAGCAGTTGCTGGCTGTCCTTCCCCCAGAGATGGAGAGCTGGGTCCGAGAGTGTGGAGCAGAGACGACCTCCCAAGCAGTGGCCTTGGCAGAGGGCTTCCTCCTGAGTCAGGCAGAGGAGAAGAAGCTGGAAAACGAGCAGGTGGGGTCATTTCATCCTGGTCATTTCAAGGGGCCATCAATAATAATCTTGCAAGGATTTTGAAAATTCTTGAACATGCTGAAGCTTAATGCAGACAAGAAAGAAGGGCTGCTGGTCATTTCAAAGGCAGGTGAAGGAATAAAGATACAACCTGTGTTGGATGGGATTATGCTTCCCCAGAAGACACAGTTTTCAGCCAGATTGCTAACCGAGGTTGGTTACAGGGAACGCATGATTCCCTTTTTAAACAGGTTTCCTGGTTATTGGTCCAATTCCAGGCTCTATTCATATTGCTAGTTATATCCTGTAAAGCTCCATATGGCTTGGATCCCTGCTTTTTGAAGGTGTGCATTCTCCCTCATGAGTGTGCTCAACCCTGAGGTGCTACCCCTCCCATGGGCACATTTTGTGGGAATGTGGGATCCTGAAGTTATGGATCTCCCTTCCGAGGGAGGTGGACAGACTCACTCCTTCCTGTCCTTCTCTTTTCAGATGAAAACAGCCTTCTGAAACTCACTGAAAGCACTTTTAGTGATGTATTTTTCTGTTGTTTTATTCTAGGCTTTTAATCTGTGTGTTTTAATGCTTTCGGTTTTGTAGACATCTTAGTTGTTAGCTATTATCTGTGTATGTATTTATCATTGCACTTTTCTTTGTGTGTGTTCTAATTGTTGTAAAGTATCGTGAATCTCAGTCCCAGAAAAATTATGGGATACAAATGCATAAAATTATCATAATCACTACCATGATGATGATGAAGATGATGTAAATCTAGCCACCGATTTCAAGAAAAAAAGGTGGTCAGTGGTCATATCAAGTAGGGGTGATGCACCAAGGCTTCGTCCTCTTCCTTTCTTTTCCTAATTCTTCACTTTCTCTTCTTCCCATATTTCAGCTTCTGCTGCTGGACTTGTTTGTGGAAGAGATGGCTGAGGTGGAGAAGCATCCTTCTGAATCCAGTCAAAGGCAACAGCCCAAATGGATCATGCAGGACAGAGAAGGAAAGTCCTCCTCAATGAGTAAGGGTGGTGAACAAAGTCTCTGACAGTGAAGTTTCTTTTTGCAATGACTTTGTATGTCTTCCCAGCCCTCCTCTTACTCCTGTAGCTGGATTTTTTCCTTACAGCATTGGCACTGGGAGGATGGTGAAAGAGCATTGGAGAACCCCAGACTTTCAGTATCAGGTTATTGTAGGATGTCTGCAGAAAACCATGTAATAAAGTGTTACCCTTAGAGGGACGTTGGGAGTCCCACCCACAGTGCCAGCATTTCCTTAACATTTGAGGTAATTATGGCTCAAAAGGAGGCCTTGAGAGGAAGGTAACTTTGAGGATCTTTTCACCTATGTATATCAGTACGAACTGTAGAGAGCACTCCAGGTAAAGTATTTTATTTGAATTAACACAGGGGATATGCTAACATAGAAGAACATACGGTCCTAAGAACCATACAAGGTTACTGAAGAGTAAGGTGAGAAAGGTTGGATAGAGAGAAGTCAGGGATGGAAGGGTGATAGTTACCAGTCTCGTAGGAAGAGTTTCCATGGAGCAGAGGGACTCAGACAACACTGAGGGTGGCACAGAGGAATCCAGTCTGTTGCACACCGAGAAAGAGAATAACAGGGTCCATCTATGGCATGCAGCTGTGACACCCCTAACTAGGCTTGGAGCTATGAGATTTATAACCTATCTCCTACCCTGGAGAGGTATGTTAGTTATGACAAAGTCTGGATGGCTTCCCATGGAACAGACAAAAGGAGCTGAAAATGGCTGTTTGCCTTATCTCTGCAATGACAAAAAAATGATGGGATCTGCAACAACTTCTTAATGTTTGGACAGGTAGGGTATGCAGGAGAGATTTCTATAGGTTATGGATTGAGGGGTGATCACTGATTGCATTATTTCTCAAAGAGCCTACGGCTGGGAAAAGAATTACAATACAGTTATCCCTTCACATTCACTGGGGTTTGATTCCAGGACCCCCCGTGAATACCCAAATCCGTGAATACTCAAGTCCCATGATATGCAGTGGCATAGCAAAATGGTGTCCCTTATATAAGATGGCAAAATCAAGGTTTGCTTTTTGGATTATTATTTTTTAAAGAAGATTTTCAAGCCGTGAATACTTAAAACCGTGAATGCCAAATCCGTGAATGTGGAGGGACAACTGTAGACTCATTAACAATTGGACTTTCTGCATAATCCTGTCTGGGCTTTCCCACCATCTTGATCCTGGACATGTCTCAGGTCATCATGACCTCAACTGTTCTTTGCTTCCTGGCCAACTTGACCCTGAATAGTGTCCAGTATGTGCAGTTATGAAACCTCGCAACATGGTTAGTAGGGTATGCTAACAGAAGCTTGATGTGAGAAGGAGTAGGATTCTGTTCTAGCCCATCCTATTGTAGTGGTGTGCGCCTGCCTACAAAAGGCAAGTTAAACATCAGCTACTACCAAATTGCCTTAGTGAGCATGCATCTTAGTGAGAGGAAAGGGTAGAGTAGGTATCTGTAAGTCTCACTACCAAAATGGAAATTGTAAGAAAAGTGGAGGCTGATGAAAGAAAAGCTCACCCCAGGTGTATTTTGGAAGAAGCCTTCAAGTGGCCTGTACAAAGTTTAAAACAGGCCTGCACAACATGCGACCCACCCAAGGATTTCCTGTGGCCTGCAACAATGGGTTAAAGTTGGTAAACATTTCAAGTTCTTTTACCCAATCTTCTGGTGCCACCAATCAGTCTGATTGGTCAACAGTGGCTGCCAATCTTATTTTTGAAAGTAAACAAAGCCAAACCAAGAGTAAACAGCCCCTGCTCAAACTCTCAGGGATGTTGGAGCTGCTGCCTTGGTGTTGGTTGGAGCTTGGTGTTGGAGCTGCTGGCCTCTGCCTTCCCTCACCTCTGTAGCTGGCCACCAATCTTGAAGAGCCAATTTGGCAGTGGCGGCAAGGGAAGGCAAAGGCTGGTTTAGCCCCTGGCTGGCAGGGGTTGAAAGGGCCTTTGCCTTCCTGCACTCCGTGAGATGATTTGGTGGCGGTGGGGATAGAGGCATGGCCACCCCCAGGGCAGACTGAGGGAGAGAAGCGCTGTACACTGAGTGAGGCACCTGGGAAGACGAAGAGGAAGAGGAGGTAATTATACCTTTATTCATTACTTATTATAGTTATCCCTTCATATTCACTGTGGTTTGGTTCCAGGACCCCCCATGGATACCAAAATCCGTGAATACTCAAGTCCCATTATATGCAATGGCACAGCAAAATGGTGTCCCTTAAATAAGATGGCAAAATCAAGGTTTGCTTTTTGGGTTATTATTTTTTTAAGAATATTTTCAAGCCGTGAATACAGTACTTAAATCTGTGGATACCAAATCTGTGGATACAGAGGGACAACTGTAATTACTTATTATTTTTATAATTAATTAATTAATTAATTATACCTTTACTTAGAAAGTGAGCTGCTAAAAATCTATCTGTGGCTCCCAGACGTTTGGCCTGTTTT
Source organism: Gambelia wislizenii (assembly GCA_030847615.1). Taxonomy (NCBI): domain Eukaryota; kingdom Metazoa; phylum Chordata; class Lepidosauria; order Squamata; family Crotaphytidae; genus Gambelia; species Gambelia wislizenii. The sequence goes on from JAUMIR010000002.1 coordinate 28,498,157, forward strand.
GATTTCGCCCCCTACCTACTGCCAAGTTGTGCAGGCCTGGTTTAAAATGTTTTTGTTTACTTTTGCAAGTATTGCGAAAATATTCTGACCAACCCCTTTCATTTCATGGGTCCATTTTGTTGGTTTTGAATAAGAAGACTGCTGAAATATGCTGAAGTTCTCTTCTTTTTTGTGGTTTAGGAACCTATCCCTATTCTTTCCATTCTACTTCTGCCTCTGGATCCAAGTTTTCTGTTAAAGAAAAAATGCCCAGGAACACATCTGCTCAGTTAACTGAGGGATCTTTAAAGGAACAAAGATGAATGGAAGGGCTGCTTTAGTGCGTTGGTATCCTCATCACCAGACAGCCCCAGAGGCCCTGTTCCCTCCCTGTGCATGAAAGAAGACCTCTTGGAAATCTATTCCATTCCCTTCTCAACCCAGTTTTTGTGCTTTTTCTTTCAAGTCGGTTAACATATTTTTTTTGGCTATTTAATTCTCTGTGGGATGGTTGCCTGCTTGCTTTGCATACATTTATTAAGGGTTTTTTTTTTGTACACCTGACAAACTCAGCATTATATTGATTCTACCGTGACCCAGTTCTTTTTCTGTGTATGCTATTCTGTTTGGTTCATTTACATGAGTAGGAGGGACTTGAGAGAGGAAGAAGAAAGAATGCTTAACAACATTCTCTTTTCCTTATAGGAGGTGGAATAAGGAGTGGGCCGATATGTACAAGCACATCTCTTCATCATGGTGGATTCAGGACAACTTCTGCAAGACTCTGTCAGGTAGGGGACAGGATCTCAAGTGATGACTGCCCATGTCCCTTTGACCACTCCCTGGTCCCCACAGAACCTTGTTCTTTTCCTTTCCTTCCATCAAAGTTCATAGATATGAAATCTCACACAGGTGTGAGATTAAACAGCAAACCAACTGCAGTTTTCTGCCAAGTTCTCATACACACAGAAACACACACACACACACGAAATCTTCAGAGTTAAAATATATATATTTTAACTTCATATTCGCTGGGGTTTGGTTCCAGGACCCCCCCATGAATACCAAAATCCATAAATACTCAAGTCCTATTATATGCAGTGGCATAGCAAAATGGTGTCCCTTATATAAGATGGCAAAATCAAGGTTTGCTTTTTGGATTATGATATTTTAAAGAATATTTTCCAGCCATGAATACTTATATCCTTGGACACCAAATCCGTGGATACAGAGGGACAACTGTATATGAAATCTCACAGAGGTGTGAGATTAAAAAGAAAACCAACTGCAGTTTTCTGCCAAGTTTGTGCTGGATCCCAGAAACATATCATTGTTCCATAAAACTAAGTAGATTTATATTGAAGCAATTAACCAAAGAAAATTTGGAACTATAAACCGTAAAATAATCAGCTTCTACCTCCTTCAGTTACTACTCTCTAGGGCAGTCCAGCTTCATCTTTAGCAACTTTGAAGAAGGGGGAAACCAAAATGTTTTGCTCATATTTTTCAGTTCAGTTTGTTAATCATTTATATAGGTATCAATCTAGCTTTACTGCTGTTTTTAACAGATACTGATTTTAATAATTTGTTGCCTCCCTCAAATCCCACTGTTGGGGGAGGAGGAAGTGAAGTGAAAAACACTGCCCCTCCCCATCTGACCAATCACCACATGGCATTCTGGAGTGGGTGGGTGGGCTTTCCCAGGTTCTGACTGTTTCTCCCACGTTGCAGTCGACTTTCTCCTTTTCTTTTCTGCCTCCTTCTTTCTTCCCTCCCTTCTATTAATGGTGAAAGGTCTGGAAACTATGCCTTATGAGGAGAGACTTAGGGAGCTGGGTATGTTTAGCCTGGAAAAAAGATGGTTAAGAGGTGATATGATAGCCCTGTTTAAGTATTTGAAGGGATGTCACACTGAGGATGGAGCAGGCTTGTTTTCTGCTGCTCCAGAGACTGGAACATGGAGCAATGGGTGCAAGCTCCAGGAACAGAGATTCCACCTCAACATGAGGAGGAACTTTTTGACAGTAAGAGCTGTTCGGCAGTGGAACACACTCCCTTGGAGCATGGTGGGGTCTCCTTCCTTGGAGGTCTTTAAACAGAGGCTGGATGACCATCTGTCGGGGATGCTTTGATCAAGATTTCCTGCATGGCAGGGGGGTTGGACTGGATGGCCCTCGTGGTCTCTTCCAACTCTGCAATTCTATGATTCTATGATTCTATTCAAAACCCCTCACCCATCAGCAACCCAGAGCTGCTTCCCAGAATCCCAGCCCCATGTCTCCTCCTCCTCTTCCTCCTGCCTGGCCTTCGTCATCGCTGGGAGAAAAGGAAACTTAACTTAGCAGCTACCAGCTACCAGTGTGGTGATTGGCTACCGAACAGAACACTATGATTGGTTTGGAATGTTTCTCAAGTGACCAATCAGCACACTGGAAAGGGCAACATACCATAGAGAATTGTATATTGTTATATTGTTCTCTTTCTTCAGGTGACTTTCAAGGATGTGGCTGTGTATTTTACAGAGGAGGAGTGGGCTCTACTAGATCAAGGCCAAAGAGCCCTTCATCGGAAAGTGATGGAGGAGAATTTGGGGATCCTGTCCTCTCTAGGTAAGGTTCCTTCTTTCTTGTGATGCATCAACTCAGTTCAGAAGTGCTGAAAAATAAAATCAGAGCTCTTCTTCACTCTTGATATATTCAAGCACTCCGAGTCATTTTCTTTCAGCTTTGCTGACTTCTGGCCTCTCTTCCCAGGAAGCCCTTCACTGGCAGATCTTGGCCAAGGTCACAGTGGATGGTAGGAGATCCAGATGGATTGCTAAACATGGACTACTGGGTGGAGTGTTGGGGACACCACTAGAGGAATCCCCCCACAAAGGGCCTACTTTTCTTCCAACCACTGCTGTGGCCACAGCCAGCCCCCATTAAAAATGAAAGATTGAGTTGTTTAAAAGCAAGTGAGAAGGCAGAAGGAGAAGAGCCACATCTTGCTTCCTTGCTCCCACTAGATAGCTACGTCCCATTCTGAATTCTCCATCTCAAAAACATCTTCTTATGGTCCTCATTGCTGTTGTGTGCCTTCAAGTCATTTGTAACTTATGGTGACATTTAACGTGAACCTATCATGTTATTTTCTTAGCATGGTTTGTTTGAAGGCGGTTTGTCATTGCCTTCCTCTGAGTCTGAGAGAGCATGACTTGCCCGAGGCCACCCAGTGCGTTCAAATCCTGGAATCCTAGTCCAACACCCAAACTGCTATACCATGCTTGTTCTCCCTTAACCCCATTAGTCAGGAAGATATTTTGTCATGCTCTCTGATAATGAACAATTATTTTGCACTAAAATAAGCAAAACTGGACTATGTTGTATGGACATTGTAGGACTAGAACAGGTCTGCACAACATAAGGCCTGCAGGCCGCTTGTGGCTCACCAAAGGATTTTGGGTGGCCCGTGAGTAGAGGTTGTAAATCACACACACAGCCGATTTTTTTTACCAGGGCTTCCTACTCCTGCTTCCCTGAGAGTGCAGCGAATTTTGATAGTTAAACCACCTTTCCACTTCCTCTTTCATGAACAGGACATGGTACTTCTCAATCTCATGTCTGTCCTCCCATTCCAGCCCTAACCAGTCCTCACCCTCCCCTTTCCCTCCTAGCCTCCACTTCTTCCCCTCCTCCTCCTGCCCCCTCCACCTCACCGAGTCTGCCTTTCCCTTTTCTCCTTCACACCCCCAAGGACTTTGTCCTGTCTCAGTCTCTAGCGCCCTCTCCCTCCCTTGCCAAGCTTGTTCATTCCCTCCTTCTGTCCTTCCCTCCCTACCTCTTGTCCTTTTGAATCTCCTGCCCCTGCCCTCCATTGCCCTTTCAGCCTTTGTGCCCTCCCAAAGTTTGTCTCTGCCTCCCACTATGCCTGAAGGTGTGGGCATTGCCTCTGGAGTGTGTACATCACCCCAGCCTCTTATTGGGCAAGGTAAATCAATGGACCTGTGGGCAATAGCAGCAGGCACCCCAAGACCTCCCTCATTTTGCTACAGCGACCCTAAGGTGTGAACCTCTGGCGGGGGGTTGGCAAGATTTGTTCGGGGGGGGGGTTGTCTTTGCTTTCTTCTGAGGCTGAGAGAGTGACTTGCCCAAGGTCACCCCATGGGTTTCTGTGGCTGAGCAGTGGATTCGAACCCTGGTCTCCAGAGTCTTAATCCAAGACTCAAACCACTACACCAGGTTGAGTTTCATAATGAAGGAATAGTTCATAGAACTGAAAGGTGATTGGCTGGGAACGGACTGCTCTGCTGGGGTTTTTGAAGGCTCCCCCCCACTGCTACTGGGAATGGGCTGCTCTGTAAGCCCATGGAGCTGCCATTGTTGTTCTTACTGTTGGCTGAACTCTTGAGCCCACAGGGGCAGATTTCTGAGAAACCGGTCTGAAACTCCAGAACAGATTGAGATGGGTGTTTTGTTGTTGTGTTCCTTCAAGCCATTTCTAACATACAGAGATTCACTCCCTTGCGCGCGCCCAGTGAGTTGTTACCGCCTCCGCCAAAGTAGCCCTGGCAGCAGCCACTGCCAAGAGTTTTGCCAAGCCCTCGCTCTCCTTCCTCATCAACAAGCACTGGAGTGCCTTTCTCTCTGTAGGCGGGGAATGAGAGGGAGGCTTGGCTCGTTGGGGCTCTCCAAAGATGCCTCTTCTCCACTGCCATCTGCAGCCAGCCATGCCTCCCTCTTACTCCCCAGCCACACAGAGGGGTCAGCTAGATGGGGGAAAAGAAAAAGGAGGGGAATCTCAGGAAATTTGTTTCTTCTCCTCCAGCACTGTGTGCATGCGCGTGTGTTTTTTCTCCCCCCCCTTTCCCTCCCCCCATCACTTTCCTCTGTCTTCTGCTGCCTCTTTCCATCTCTCTCTCTCTCTCTCTTTGTGTGTGTGTGTTTTTCTCCCCCTCTCCCCATCACCTTCCATGTGAACTACAAATTTGGGCAATTTTCCCATCACCGATCTTGCAAAATGCATTGTGGGCACAAATGAGCACGGGGTCAAAAGGGCTATAAGGCGAAATTTTCCAAACATACATCTCCCATCTAGCTGACCCCTTGGTTAGCTTCCTCTGTCCCTCCCAGTTCTCATGGTGCCAGAGCTCACCCTCCACTCTGCTCTGCAGCTGGGAATGAGTAGACTAGATTACAGGTACCTTATGTCATCTTCCTAAATAAGTGAAAAGGAATAGTTCCTCATTTCATCTTGATCTGGGAACAGCTGCTACAAGCCAGGCAAGGTAGCAGCACCATGCATAGGGTTTGTACTTTTGCCTGGGAGGGGAAGTCACTCCTTTATTTGCATAGGTCAAGCGGTGTGAATCTGTATAGGCTTACTATGCTAATAGATTGCTGAACACTTTGATTAAGATTAAGTAGAAAGCCAAGTAGTTAGGACTATCCTAAAATACCACTAGGCAACCCTTGCTGTGTCACAGCTGGAAATCTTTATGTAGAAGTTCAGGATACAAGTCCAATTTTAACAAAAAAACAAAATGTGAAGCCGGAATCCTAGTTTTCTACTGGAGGGTTCCTTTGATGTGGCGTCAGATGTCTTCATAGCACCCCCTTCCAAAACAGGTGAGGTGGGAATCTGCAGTGTTTGAATGATAGAATCAGAGTTGGAAGAGACCATGCGGGCTATACAGTCCAGCCCCAAATATAGGGGTCCCACACAGCCTCTGTGCTCCTGTTTTCGTCTCCATAATGTGAGAATAGATGTGTACATATGCAAGATGTTCTGAACAAAATATTGGTTTCTTTCCTCTTTCACTATCATATTATTTGGGAACATGGCCCTAGGAAAATTATTATTGAGAAGAGGCTTGGGCTATTGTTGGCAGGGGACGGGTGTATCTTGGTTTGGACAAACTTCTTCCAGTTTAACCATTACTTCATCCTTAATCCTAGAACAACTTCTTCCTCTGCCTTTATTGAGTATTTGCAAGTGTGTGTGTGTTTGTGTGTGTGTGTGTGTGAGAGAGAGAGCCTTCAAGTCGCTTGTTGACTTAAGGTGACCCTATGAATTTCATAGGGTTTTCTTAGGCAAGGAATACTCAGATATGTTTTGGCTCTGCCCCCAGCTCTCTGCGCCAATAAAAAAAAATCTTAAGTGTAATTACTTGATATTAATTGAAATGTCCCTTTTTTATAATAATGTTTATTTGCAAAATAGTTTAATCATTAATTATACCTTTACTTGGAAAGTGAACTGCTAAAAACCTATTTGTGGCCCGAAGAAGTTAAGCCTATTTTAATTTTAGCCCCTACCTACTGTCAAGTTGTGCAGGTCTGGACTAGAACTTCCAGTCCCCCCCTCCCCGCCACTGTATTAGGACATTTGTATTTTGTAGAGATGTTTTGCATGAATTGTAGAGGCATTTACATGGATAAATAAGTGGACCTTGTCCTTCTGTTCCCTGAACTAATTTTCACATGCGTGTGAAGGACAAGTTACTTACCTGTAACTGTAGTTCTTTGAGTGGTCATCTGTGAAATTATACAATGGGGTTAAATTGCACATGAGCAGAACAACATTCAGAACATTCTAGAGCAGTTAGGCAAAGCTTTTTGGTGGTAGTTCCACCTACCTTTCTGTGTCGTATAAATACCGATCCCACCAAAAGTACCTCAGTTCCATGTCCACTGCACAGACAGCATCAATAAAACCAAGGAAAGGTAGGACACATGAGGGGATGATGGGCAGGTTTGTGTGGTTTCACAGATGACCACTCAAAGAACTACAGTTACAGGTAAGTAACCTGTCTTTCTTCATTGTGGTCTCTGAATCACACAATTGGGAGAGTAGCAAGCTACATCTGACAGGTGGTGGGAGTGTCATGTATAAACCATCATAGTGGCCTAGCACCCCAGAAAGAAACAATACACAAGACACATGGTAAGGTTCAAACAAGAGGTTGTGTATTGAAGACTTAGTTGCATAGGACAGTAGAAAAGTAGGATTAAACCATTGTGATCTGTAATTAGTTAGTTAGTTAGTTAGTTAGGTATTTATACCCCACTCTTCAGCCACAAGGCTATCAGAGCGGCTTACAAATTGTTTTAAGCAATAGCTATTCACACATCTAACTGCATTAAACAGTTTCCAATGTGTATTAGCTAATTACACATTAATGTGTGTTAGCTAATTAGTATAATGCACATCAGTGACCAACACCTTTAGGTTACAGCAGAATAAAAACAAATTTCTTGAAATATGACAAATAACAAAAATGAAGGCTATTGCCAAACAGTACAGTAACCGAATAAGACACAAATCAAGGAAATAAGAAGGCATTAGAACATATGCATCGCTTATTAATGGCAGGAATATATGATATCAACACAGCTCTGGCAAAGCCAGCATCAGTCTTAGACTGAGTGTCAATATGACCAAACAGCAGCCCAACAAACATCCGACAAAGGAACACCTTCCAACAAGGCAGAAGAAGCTGCTATGGCTGTGATGGAATGTCCTTGAACCCAAGGAGAGGTCTCAACATGAGCCTATTCATATGCAAGGTAGATCGTCAAAACCACCCACTTGAACAGTCTCTGAGGAGAAGTGGGAAGTCCTAGTCTGAGAATAGCAAACAAAGAGCCATTGTGAACATTGAGATGGAGCAGTCTGATCAACGTAGAAAGCAAGACCCATCCGCACAGCTAGCTTTCACTTGAGTTTGGTCATAGGGCTCCTGAAGATAGCAGGGAGTATAATGTCCTAGTTCAAATGAAAACCAGAAGAAAATAAATGTCCAGATGCAAGAGACTTTATCATCATGGAAGTATAGGTATGGCTGGTCTACACGAAGACACACAGTTCACTGGCTCAGCAAGCTGAAGTGATCGCCACCGGGAACACTGTCTTTCAGGAAAGAAAGCAAAGGTTGCAGGATATCATGGGTGTCAATGCAGTTGGTGAAGGTGAAGCAAGGTGAAGTCAGTCCTGAGACAGGAGGATGCAGGTTACAGTATCCCTTGAGAAACTTTTTCACAAGAGGATGCTGAAAGCAGGAAAGACAGCCAGAAAGCAGGAAACGAGAAATAGCTGCCAGGAAGATGGTTGACAAAGAGAAACCAGCATCAGAGAGGGAAAGAAGGAATTTGGGAACATCCCAAATTCCAGCTCAAGCTGGAAAACAGCCTTTTTCCAACAAAAAAGAAATAAAATGTGACCAACGGTAGTTATAGGAATGGACAGTTGACGGGCAGTGAGATGTGTCAATCATAATCCAGATCTGGTCCGGTAAATCAGTCATAGGAAGACCCTCCATCCTGTGAGGTTCAGTGTGTTGAGATCCAGATGACAGATATGACTGTTGAACATCAAGAGGAGATCAGTTTGGAGAGGTAGGCGCATGAACGTCCGGATTCGATAGAGACAGGACAGCAAATCACAGTTGGTGAGGTCACCACAGAGCAATCAAGATGCATCGAACGTGGTCGGTGCAGAACTTCACAATGACTGTGGAGAAAAGAAAAAAGGGAAGCAAGGCGTACAGTAGAAGTAGAGGATTGTTCCAGTTGAACAGGAAAGCATCTCCCTTGGAGTCCAGATGAGGAATCCAAGAGCAAAACTCTAGACACTGAGTGTTCTCCACACCTGCGAACAGGTCTATGCGAGGTGTTCCCCAATTGGAGAACACTAGGTGAAGGACATATAGGTGTAGACTCTTCATGGGAAGAGTGTTTCAACTGACTCAGGGCATCTGCCATCATGTTCTCTGTGCTGGGAAGATGAATCACAGAGAGCAGGATGCATTTTGACAGGCACCTGTTCCAGATCCAAAGAGTGAGCAGCAGCAGGGTATGGGATCTCATGCCCGCTGGCTTGTTCAAGTAATACATCACAGTGGTGTTGTCTGTGAGAAGTTGGATGGTGGAGTTTTGAAACAGCTGGACAAATATCTGAAGAGCCTTCACTGCCAGCATCTCTAGGGCATTGACTTGACACTGCTTCTCAACTGGTGACCAGAAGCCCTTGACAGAGTCCCTGAGCGTGTGCACCCCAGCTGTCAAAGGAAGCATCCGTGGTTAGACTCAGCTAAGGTTTTGGAGGCTGGAATGGCATTCCCACCAGAATATTGAACGTTCTCATCCACCAGAAGAGTGACAGCCTGACTGGGCTCAGTATCGCGAGGTAGCAAGACTGGGGTTCCAGGAGATGATCAACGACATGGATGAACCATGACTGAAGAGCCTTGTGAAGGGAATGATGGCAGTTGTCGAAGCCATGAAGCCTAACAGGACCTGAGTGAGCTGAGCCCACACACAACAAGATTGAATGCATTGGTATAGTGGAATGAGTAGTCTCTGGTACCACTCTCCCAGTAGAAACACTTTGGCGCGAGTCAAGTTGAGGAGAGCACCGATGAAGAGGATCTTCATTAATGGTATGAGGGAGGACTTTTCGTGGTTTGCCACGAGACTGAGAGAGTTCAACAGAGTGAGTGTGTAGTCAATGTTGAGTAAAAGTTTTTCTCAAATCCAAGCAATGAACAACCAGTTGTCCAGATGGGAGAAGACATTGATTTCTTTTTGTCATAACCAAGCAGTGATTACAGCCATACATTTTGTAAAGACATGAGGAGCAGTGGAGTGTCCCAAAGGTGGAATGCAGAATTGGAAGGGCCTTCCTTTTGTAGCAAACGAAAGAAAACAACAATGACATTCTTGGATACCAATATGGAAATATGCATCTTTCAGGTCGAGAGTTGCCATCCAGTCCTCTCTTTGCAGAAGAGGAAGTATCATTGGAATTGTTACCATCTGGAATTTCTTTGAGCGAATGTAGGAGTTGAGGTTTTTCAAGTCCAGGATGGGGCAAAAACCAATGTCTTCCCCCCCCCCTCGATGATAAAATAATGGGAATAAAAACCTAGGTGTCTCATAGAAAGAGGAACAGGTTTGATCACTCCTTTTTCCAGCAAGGATGAAATTTGTTGTAAAAGAATGTTGGAAGAAGGAGTAACAGCAGTTAAACTGGTGGGTGGAAGTTTGTCAAATTTGATGGCATAGTCGTTGTGAACAATGTCTAGCACCCAGGAGCCAGTTGTAATGGCTTACCAAACAGAGAAGTGGTGCAAAAAGCTAGAGGGAGAAGAAGGCCCAACAGCAAGTCAAAGGCGATGTTTTGTATCCATCATATTCTTCTTAATCTGGGGTCAATAGGGAGAGGAAGTTTTGCAAGGTGGCAGAGATGGAGCAGACTGATCAGGCCTCTGTCTATGCTACCGAGTCAAGCTGGAGGTCTCAGGAGACCAAACTTGCGGTCTGTAGCCCACATTTCTGGGTCAGCTTGATCTTATTGTTTGTTTCTTTATAGAAGAGCCCTTCCTCATCAAATGGCATATCTTCTGTAGTAGATCAGGCTTGCAATGATAGACCCAGTGACCAAAGCCAGGCATGCCATTTCAGAGCAACTGATCCCACTAGAGTTTGGGCAGCACTGTCAGCAAAGTGGTAGGCAGAATTGATCTGATGACCCGCTAATGATGACTACAATCATTGTAGAAGGCTATGGCCAATTGCTTCTCATTGTCAGGTAGTTTTTCTAACGAAATACTCCCAAGGATGTTGTTCATACACAAACATGCATGCCGAGTGGCTAGCAACCCTGATCCCAAGCACCACAGAGGCATATAATTTTTTCAGTGTAGTCCAACTTTCCCCCTAACGGTCAGCCAGAGTAGTGTGAGTCTTCTGGAGAGACTTGGATTGGGATGCCTCAATGATAATGGAGTTGGGTTTAGTATGTTGAGAGAGCCAATCAGCCTTTGGATTGGGTTCAACAATGTAGCAGAATGTATTGATTTTCTTGGAGGTGGAAGGGATGGAAGATGGTGTAGTGGTGAGCTATACACAAGAGTGGCAAACTATATGCAAAACAGAAAGAAGTAACAGAATCAAAGAAGGGGTCAGAACCTTTGTTTGGATTCAGCTGTACATAGAATCAATGGCTCCATCTTCAAAACAATCCATCTTCAAATCCAAAGCATTTGCTATCCAAACAGTTTGTTCTACAAAAGCAGTACACCATCCATCAGAGATGAGGAGTCATGTTCCCCAAATTTAAGGGGAAGAAATGAACCTTGAGGAGTCTCAGAATCATGAGTGGACACATCCATGTGCTCAGAAGAAGAGTGCCTACTATAGTGAGCACAGTCGTAGTTGGTCTGATGAGAGGTTGAGTGATAAGGATGTCCTTTCAGACAACGCTGGTGTCAAGCAGCGCAGTGGAGGTGGAGTGTGTTGTTGAGTCTTGTGTTGCTCGACTGCAGGAGGAGCCTCGTCAATGAATATGACAGCAATTTGCTGCATGGATTCGATAGGCCTGAACAGTAGACTGTGGTACCTCAGAAGTGACAGGATCCAGATATCTTGATCTGGATAGTATTCAAGGGTCCGGCCATAGGTTGAGATGGAGAAGTCGCCAGTTAAACTGGAGATCTTATCAGCGTAATAGCAGGATGCAATGGTTTTTCCACTGGCAGAGGAGGAAGAGGAGAAGATGGATGGTCAGCCGACTTGTCCTTTCTCTTTTTATGCTTTTTCTTTTCCTCAGACCCGGAATTGCAGGGACCATGATAGATAACTCCTGGCCCTTCAAACATGGAGGACTGACAGCAATCTCCAGTGAAACATTACCACGAGAATGCTTTGAGGTGGAAGTGTGGGCAGCCACTTCACCATTTGAGTGCTTCAAACACAAATGAGGTTTCAAAGCCAGATAAGAGCAAGAAGTGTCAGGCAGGGAACACTAAGAAGCATGCCTGGAAAGATATTTTGAGGTAGTCGGTACTGACACAGCTCAAGTCTTGGAGTCAAGACAGAGATCGGAATCCTTTGATGGCCAAGATGAAGGCATGTCAATCGGTTTCAAGGATTGCTTGTAGAGCAGAGCTGTGTGATGATGCCACCAAATTTGTGACAACTCACAACAACCAGGTGGTTGAGGGCAAAAATCAAAGCACCAGCCCCACTTTACCTCAGGGTTCAACCTGGCTGCCTCTTCATCCTCTTTTCCTCCCACCTCAGCACCTATGGATCTTCTTCGTGGTCTCTGTGAATACATACAGTGGGTAATTCCTGTGCTTGCACAGAGCACTTGGAACCCTATGGAATAGCTAGGCAGAATAATTTTTGATACATTTTGGCGGTAAATCCACCCATCCCAACAGTCTCTCTGAGGCACTCTCACCTAATTCCCCTCAGTTCCTTTTTATCCACCGTGCGAGCAGCACATAGGAACCCTTCATTCGCTAGAGCTTCTTTTGCTTTCTATTTTACCTCACGGATTGACTCGGAATGCTTATTGACTTCTTTTTTTTATTTTTCCTTTTGATTCTTGTTGTGGTTTCTGGCCCTTTCGTCTCTTAAACTGTTTCTGTGATTATGGCCTCGACTCTGCCGCCTTCAAACTGTGCTCCGTTTGTCAGGCGAAGCTTCCTGCCTCTGATGAGCGCTCAAGAGTGCCTCATCTGTCTGGGTGAAGCCCACTGTGTGGATGCTTGTATACTTTGTCAGAACTTCACCCCTCAGGCATGTAAACATTGCTCTTCGAGGCTGAAGTCCCTTTTCTATGAGAAGGTGCTGTTCCCACCCTCTGCTTCTACCCCAGGCACTCAGGTTGGGGTTCTGCCGCCACAGAAGAGAGGTTGCTCTCTATCAGCGAGTCCATTGGCGAAGAGAAGGTATGGGCCGCCCTTGATTCCGTACTGTCATCAATCGGTGGTGTCAGATCCGGAGGCCGTGCATCAGTCCCATAAGCATACTACCACTTCGGGATCGAGTAAAGGCCATGGCTCTTCGAAACCTTTGACCTCGACTCGGGACCATCTGGGTCCAGTCGAGACCGTGATTCCTCTGCCTCCTCCGGGCCAGGACTAAGAAAAGGAAAAAGAAGACCAAACACTCTTCTCCGAGACCAACAGTGCGCCTTTGTCCACTGAGGTGGCAACTTTGGCACAGGAGCCCAAGGAGCAACAACAGCTGGTACTGCCACTATGGCACAGAGCACCCTTTGTCCACTTTGCTGGCTACTTTGGTTCAGGAGCCTGAGGAGCAACAACAGCTGGCTACTGCCACTATGGCACAGAGCACCCTTTGTCCACTGCGGTGGCTACTTTGGCGCAGCAGCCTGAGGTGCAATAATAGCTGGCTACTGCCACTACGGCTGTTTTGGATCCGAACCAGATGTCAGTACCAGTTCCTCCTACAGAAACCGGAGATGTCACCACTGTCCACGATCCATCGTGTGAGGTGACGACTCCTTCCTTGGTGATTGTTCAAACCGGAGAATGAGAGATCTCTGAAGGGGTAAGGGCTTCCTCCCCTGTGGTTCAGGCTCGATCCCCTGTGCTCCTGGTCTCCTGAGATGAGCTCCTTGGTACAGATGCTGTCATGGTCAACATAGAAACTACATCACAGGAGGCAACAGGGAAAGCTCCTTCTTCGACTCCGTCACATCGAGTCTTGGACATTGAGCATTCATGACTTCTCTGCACCAAGGTTGGCATAGCCCTTCACCTCGGGGCTGTAGACCCTCGCCTTCGTCTTCCTCTTCAGTATTGTCGGACTCTTCTGTATCGTACATACTGAGAGCTCCCTCTCCACCACCGGATTTTATCGACAATGAGTCCTTGTCCTCAGCGGACAACATTCAAGCATTTTCGGAGCAGATGGTCCAGATGGCCCACACCTTGGACTTGAAGATCACCAAGAGGGAGTCTGAGCCTGTAGATCCAATCTATTATAGGACCAACTCAAACGCTCCCTCCCACTGCTATCATATCGGTGCTACCTTCACTATTGAAGTTCATTCAAGGCTCGTGGGAAAATCCATCATCCATTCCATCGACCTCAAAGAGGATAGATCGGCACTATCATGTGTCAGGGGATGGTATCGACTGAACCGAGAACGCCCTCACCTGAATTCGGTGGTGGTAGAGGCTTCTCAGCAATGGCTTGCAGTGAAAACAGTGGCCAGTTCTGTGGAACTTTGCGGCATGCATTGTTCTGTTCGTCTGGCCTTGCTCTGCAGGCTTCCTTGACCATCGAGGATATGCCATTTGACCATTCCAGCCTCTTCAACAGCTTAACTGATGGAAAGCTTGAATTCACGCAGAAGGTGAGGACCACCACTCAGAAGTATGGTATGCCATCGTCTTTGTCTTCTGCATACTGATCTAGGGGTCAATCTGGGTGGCACTCCTCCTCTTACACCCAGTCCTTTCAGAGGGGATACACTCCGCAATCCTCCAGTACAAGCAACCCTCTTCGTCTGCCTTTTAGGTAGCGAGCCAGGCCTCCACCTCCTGGTACTGGCTACCGACAAAGCAAAGTGCTAGAAGAACAGGGCAGAAGGAGATTTTAAACTGCCCTCACTCTCTATCTGCTCATTCCTTTCCCTGCGAACTATCTGTTCAGAAACCGCCTGTCTGCATTCCAAGACACCTGGTCCAAGATAACATGGGACTGATGGGTGCTTTGCATTGTCCAGGATGGTTATTGGATTGGGTTTGAACAAATTCATCATCTAAAGAGGTTTGGGATGGTTACCCTTAGTTCGATCCTGCCTCTTCTTAAGCGAGGCAACTGATTTGCCTCCATTGATCTCAAGAATGCGTACTTTCATATCGGAATCCACCCGACCCACAAACAGTTCCTCATCTTCATGGTCGGGGATGAGGCCTTCCAGTTTCGTGTCCTGCCCTTTGGACTATCCACGGCACCAAGGGTATTTACGAAATGCATGACGGTTGGGGTAGCTTTCTTGCATCAACGGGGTGTGTGTGGTCATCTTCCTCTACATTGACGACTGGCTCCTGGTGTCAGAGCCCTGTTGGCAACTCCTAGATGACATTGAGGTGACATTGGACTTACTGGATACCTGGGCCTGATTGTCAATCTGGAGAAATTGTGTCTCGAACACAGCCAGTCTCTCCAGTTCATCAGAGCCTCCTTGAATTCGAACACCGCTGCGGCTTACCTGCCTGCAGATCATTTCGATACTCTCTGCAACCTCATCCAACAATGCTGCAGATCCCGGAGTATCTCTGCTTGTTTGATTCAAACCCTACTGGGAAACATGGCAGCCATGACTTCAGTCACTCAATTTGCAAGGCTACGGTTCCTATCGCTTCAGTCGTGGTTCCTGAGCATCTTTGACCCAGTGTGGGACTGCCCTCACAAACTCCTCAACTTAGAATCATAGAATTTTAGAGTTGGAAGAGACCACGAGGGCCATCCAGTCCAAACCCCTGCCACGCAGGAAATCACGATCAAAGCATCCCTGACAGATGGCCATCCGGCCTCTGTTTAAAGACCTCCAAGGAAGGAGACCCCACCACTCTCCGAGGGACTGTGTTCCACTGCCGAACAGCTCTTACTGTCAAAAAGTTCCTCCTAATGTTGAGGCGGAATCTCTGTTCCTGGAGCTTGCATCCACTGCTCCATGTACCAGTCTCTGGAGCAGCAGAAAATAAGCCTGCTCCATCCTCAACATGACACCCCTTCAAATACTTAAACAGGGCTATCATATCGCCCCTTAACCGTCTTTTTTTCAGGCTAAACATACCCAGCTCCCTAAATCTTTCCTCATAAGGTATGGTTTCCAGACCTTTCACCATTTTAGTCGCCCTTTCCTGGACACGCTCCAATTTGTCAATATCCTTTTTGAATTGTGGTGCCCAGAACTGGACACAGTATTCTAGGTGAGGCCTGACCAAGACAGAATAGAGTGGCACTATGACTTCCCTTGATCTAGACACTATACTTCTGCTGATGCAGCCCAAAATTTCATTGGCCTTTTTAGCTGCCGCATCACACTGTTGACTCATGTTCAACTTGTGGTCTACTAGGACTCCTAGATCACTTTCACACATAGTCTTGTTCAGCCAGGTCTCCCCCATCCTATATCTATGCATTTCATTTTTCTGCCCTAAGTGCAGTACCTTACATTTCTCCGTATTGAATTTCATTTTGTTAGCTTTGGACCAGCTTTCTAGTCTATTCAGGTAATTTTGAATTTTGATCCTGTCCTCTGGGGTATTAGCTATTCCTCCTAATTTGGTGTCATCTGCAAATTTGATACGTATGCCCCTAGTTCCCATTTCAGCTTCCTGCCATAGGATTGGCTCTTAGAACACACTTCTCCCATTTGCTCATCCATCCATCCATCCATCCAGCACAGGCATGTCAGTCGGTTTCAAGGGTTGCTTGTAGAGCAGAGCTTTGGGCCTCTCTTATTTCTTCGAGCCTGAAGAGTGAAGGCCTTACAATTTTGACATGTAGCAATAACACGGGCCTCACCCATGTTCTGCGCATGCACAATTTAATCCCAATAGTGTGAGTCATAGGGACCACGATAAAGAATTTGTTGTGGTGGTGCCTCATACAAAAAACAGCTGAAATTGAAGAGAACAAGAATTTAGTGGGTATTCTTTACACCCTAAATTAAGTCTATAGATTGCTTGCTGCACAGTAATGATTCTGCATTAATGCCATCTGGGTGGGGGAATGAACTGTATTTATCATTTCATATAATACCCAAATCCTTAGAATTTGCCTGCTTTGAAGGAAAGAGATGAAGAAAGGGCTCAGTGGAGCCCATCTCTCAGGAGAACCAATGGAGAGGCTCTGGAGTCCCATCTCCCTCTCTGAGGCCTTCTGAGGTTGATAGAAGTTAACTGGCAATTGGTGTTGACACTTTGCCCTCATTTTCTTTCTTGAGTTCTGAGCAGTCATTTCTCTCCCTTCCAGGTAATGATGGGCAACTGAATGCGTTTAAAGGGGAATTATGCCGAGCATTGCTGCAAAGAGACCTGGTAAAGGAGAAGGAAAGAAAAACTGACTCTGAAGAGAACTGGAGAACCACATATCTTTCTGAGAAAATTGATGTTTCTGGAACCTCAGTCCAAGGAATACTACAAAAAGGAAAGGAAAGAAGTAAATATCCTTGTTTTGTATGTGGGAGAACCTTCAGGTCTAAAGCAAGACTTAATCTTCACAGGAGGACTCAGACAAAGGAAAACTCTTTCCAAGGTGGTGAATGTGGAAACAGCTCCAGTCTGATTTCACTAAAAAAAAATCATACAAGACCATTTAAGTCCTCCAGTTGTAGAACCAATATCAGGTTAAGGTCACAACTTCTAACAGACCAAACAATCTATACAGGCCAACAACCATTTAAATGCTTGAAGATTGAAAAGAGGTTCTGGCAAAAAGCATCCCTCTCTTGTTACCAAGCAGTTCACACAGGGAAGAAACCACTTCACTGCTGGGCCTGTAGAAGGGGTTTCATTTGGAAGAAAAACCTCATTTGTCATCAAGCAACTCACACAGGGAAGAAACCATTTAAATGCCTAGGGTGTGGAAAACATTTCAGTTGGAAGACACACCTCATCTATCATGAAGCAACTCACACAGGGGAGAAACCCTCTAAATGCCTGGATTCTGGAAAAAGTTTTATTGAGGCGATGCAACTTATTCTGCTTCAAGCAACTCACACAGAGGATAAACCATTTAAATGCCTGGAGTGTGGAAAAGGTTTTAGTCAGAAGAGATATCTCACTCATCATCAAGCAACTCATACAGCAGAGAAACCATTTAAATGCCTGGAGTGTGGAAAAGGTTTTATTCAGAAGAGATATCTCACATATCATCAAGCAACTCATACAGGGGAGAAACCATTTAAATGTCTGGAGTGTGGGAAAGGTTTTATTCAGAAGAGGTATCTCACACATCATCAGGCAACTCATACAGGGAAGAAACCATTTAAATGCCTGGAGTGTGGAAAAGATTTTATTCAGAAGAGGTATCTCATACATCATCAAGCAACCCACACAGGAGAAAAACCATTTAAATGCCTGGAGTGTGGGAAAAGCTTCACTCGGAAGACACACCTCATTTCTCATCAAGCAACTCACACAGGGGAGAAACCATTTAAATGCTTGGAGTGTGGAAAAAGTTTCAGTCACAAAATAGCCCTCACTCATCATCAAGCAACTCACACAGGGGAGAAACCATTTAAATGCCTCGAGTGTGGAAAAGGTTTTATTCAGAAGAGATATTTCATTGATCATCAAGCAACTCACACAGGGGAGAAACCATTTAAATGTCTGGAGTGTGGGAAAGGTTTCATTCAGAAAATAGCCCTCACTCATCATCAAGCAACTCACACAGGGGAGAAACCATTTAAATGCCTGGTGTGTGGAAAAAGTTTCACTCGGAAGACAGGCCTCACTCATCATGAAGCAACTCACAGAGGGGAGAAGCCATTTAAATGCCTGGATTGTGGGAAAGGTTTTATTCAAAAGAGGTATCTCATTCATCATGAAGCAATTCACACAGGGAATAGACCCTTTAAATGCTTGGAATGTGGGAAAAGTTTTATTCAGAAGAGGTATCTCACTCATCATCAAGCAGCTCACACAGGGGAGAAACCATTTAAGTGCCAGGAGTGTGGAAAAGATTTTATTCAGAAGAGGTGTCTCACTGATCATCAAAAAATTCACAGCGGGGAGAAACCTTTTAAATGCTTGGATTGTGGAAAAAGTTTCACTCAGAGGACACATTTCAACTATCATCAAGCAACTCACACAGGGGAGAAACCATTTAAATGCCTGGAATGTGGAAAGGGGTTTATTTGGAACACACAACTCTCTCGTCATCAAACAATTCACACAAAAGAGAAACCATTTAATTGCCTGGAGCGTGGAAAAAGTTTCAGTCAGAAAATAAATCTCAGTTATCATCAAGCAATTCACACTGAGGAGAAGCCATTTACATTCCTGGAGTGTTGAAAGGTTTTGGGTTTTTTTTTTTCCCCAAAAGGAGTATCTCACTTTTCATCAAAGAACTCACACAGGTGAGAAATGCTTGGAGTGTAGAAAAGGTTTCATCAGAAGGCATGTCTTGGTCATCATCAAGCAACTCACACAGGGCAGAAGCAGTCAAAAGTATTTGAATGTTGAAAACCTTGATTGAGAGTGGACATCTTACATGACATTAATAAATTCATAGCCAGGAGAAACCTTTTATATACTTAGTGTGTAAAAGTGATTCAGTCATTCTTCACACTCTATGCAACTCACAGAAAGTCTCCCATAGGAAGAACTGAGGAAAGCACACAGAGAAGAAACCATTCAAATTCTTAAATCTGCTGACTCTAGAATTAAAAAAAAATCAGTATAGCATGGGGTAACTTTTGTGCTGTTGTTTTAATATTTTGTAGCTGAGTCTTCCAGGATTTTCTCTCATCAAAATATACCCCCAAGTACTTAAAAGAATGGATCTGTTCTATCCTATTTCCAACCAAATTCCAATTAAATTTTGGTGAAAGTTTTGCCAAAAACAATCACCTTAGATTTAACATAGTTCATTCTAAGTTGTTCTGTTTGACAGAATTCATAGTTTATTTAGACTTCTCTTCAGCCCGATGTTATTCATAGATAATAATACAATGTTATCAGTATATATTAGAATTGCTGTTTTACAACTTCCTATTGAGGGAGGGAAGTGATCAGGACAATTTAACTTAGTTACAATACTATTGATATTAAACAAGAGAGGTGCTAACAAGCTTTGTCTGACTCCCTTTGTTGTATGAATTTCCTCTGTTAATCTTCCATCTGCGCTAATCTTTACCCTAATAGTTGTATTACTGTATAACTCCTGAATTAGGAGTCTAACAGCTGCTTATCAATATTAGTCCTGGCAAGATTATCCCACAAACAATTCCTAACAATTATACCAAAAGTTTAGGATAACTCAGTGAATGCAAGAAGAAGCCATTTGGAAGGACCACTACTGTATTTATGAATCAAATGATGCAATTCAAAAACCTGGTCCACTTTACTATGGCCTTTCCTGAACCCAACTTGTTCCTGATGAAGAATATTATTTTCCTTCACCCATCTTAACAGCTTCTGGAGAAGAAAACGATGGTAAATCTTAAAACTGATAACCAATAAACAAATTGGCTAGTAATCCTGAGGGTTTGTTTGATCTCCTTTCTTATAAATTGGGAAGATCTCTGTTCCCATCCCACAGGAAAAATGCCTGTAAAATTTATATGACAAAATGGTTTTGCTAGCAGAGGGGCCCACCATTCAAGGTTGTTCTTATAGACCTCTGCTGAAATTATATCCTCACCAGGTGCTTTGTCTTCTACTAGAGCACATATTGTCATTCTGGCAATTGTTTACCAAAGTCTGATTACTACTTGAGCTATCACTGCTACTATCCACATCACTTTCAAAAACATTGGCAAAATAAGTACACCAGGTTTTGGTTGAAATGCAAACATCTAACATGGGATTAGAACCCATATCTGATCTTGAAATCAAATTCCAAAATTGTCTTTCTTCCTTTCCAAGGCTGCCAACTCCAGCTCCTTCCACTGAACTATCATAAAAGTCTTTTTCTTTCTTTCTTAATAGATCTTTATAAATTAATCGACAGGAAGCCAGTTCTTCCAAATCAGCTTTCAGTTGCCTTACCCTCCTGGTTAGATGAGCCAGGTTGTTTTTGCATGGCAAAAAAAGAGTAAGAGTAAGATCATACCACCCCATTTTACCAGAGCTCATTCTAGATTGATGGGCTGTTCTAGTTAAAAGTGGCCTTAGGGCTGCAAAAATAGTCATAACACCTTCTACGGGGCCTAGGTTACCGTTGACTATGTTCTGATGCACATCAAAAAGGTAAGAACTATTCAGATGGGCCTAGACTGAAAGTTCAACAGAAGGAGACTATGTTCAACGTTTCCCCATAATTATTGTTCCCTCAGCCAGATCAGTAGGTGAAGAGGGAAGCAGAGGAACTAATATAGAAATGGACAAAAGTATAGGTAAATGATCACTTTCTGGGTGTCCTAAAATGTTATAGCTAATCCTGTGGGACAACAATTTTGAGGAGCTGAAGATGTAATCAATAACACTACCTACTCTGATATTAAGAAATGTAAAATATCCATTGGAATTATCCCAAGGACTTCCATGAAGGCATGTCAACCTCAGGCAGGACATTAACTTAAATAACTTCCTACCTTCTTTATTTACCACTTTCTCCAAAGAAAGTGATCAGGTAAAAAGAAGACCTCATTGCCATCCAGGCCAAAACCATTTTCCTTTTCATTACAACAGGTCTCCCCCATCCTATATCTATGCATTGCATTCTTCCACCGTAAATGCAGTATCTTACATTACTCCGTATTGAATTTCATTTTGTTAGCTTTGGCCCAGCTCTCCAGCCTATCCAAGCCATTTTGATCCTGTCCTCTAGGATATTAGCTACGTCTCCTAATTTGGAGGCGTAGCTAATACCCTAGAGGACCTAGGGAACTGGTTGTGTTATCTGTCACCACCAGGATAAGCATAAATCACATTTCCCTACTCCCACAGGAAGATTCAGGAAGGACTCATCCTGTGCTTTCTGCAAGCGCGCTGATGACTAAAAAGGCCAATCCGAGATAAACAAGTCCAGTTGCAGAAAGCACAGCAGAAGGTCTCCTTGGGTGATGTTTCTGGGTTGCGGGTTCTGCGTTGTCGTTTCTCTTCAAGACTTGTTCGGTGTGAGTTCTCAAGTAAGGCTGCAGCACTGTAGATAGTGTGTCTCCATGCATGCCTCCCGATGTGAAGCCAGGGCGGACCATTGTTGGTGATCAATTTGGCCGAGCCTGAGATGTTGTTTCAGGGAGTCCTTGTATGGCTTTTTTGGAGGGCCCCTCTTACGCTGACCTGTGGCGAGTTCACCGTAGAGTACTATTTTTGGGAGGCGATGGTCCTCCATCCTAGAAACGTGCCCTGCCCAGCACAGCTGTGTTCTCAATATCATGGCCTCAATGCTGGTGATCCCTGCTTGCTCAAGGACAGCAACATTCGTCACATAGTCAGTCCAGTGTATATTTAGGATTGTGCGTAGACAGCACTGATGAAAGCGCTCGAGGAGTCGTAAGTGGTGGCGATAGGTGACCCATGTTTCAGATCCATAAAGGAGGATAGTGCTATTATTCCACTTGAATGGCTCTGGCTGCCTCAGTGGAATTCTGGGGTTTGTAGTTTAGTGAGGCCTCAGAGCTCTCTGGTGAGAATGCTATGTTCCCCCTCCCTAAACTGCAAATCCCAGGATGCCACGGGAGGCAGCCAGAGCCGTTCAAGTGGAATGATAGAGCTATAACTGTGTAGTGCCTCACTTCTCCCAGTCGGCCTCCCCTTCCAGCCTCTCCTTTGGCCCAAAAGCACAGGAAGCTCGAGTGGGGAAGGCAAGGGGCTCCTTCCAGCCCCTCAAAAAGGAATTTTGTGGGGGAGATTAGGAATCTTTTATTGGAATAAGACCATTCTACTGAAAAATACACGCCACCGCAAAAGGCCGTAACAATAACGCAAAAATAGTAATAATTGTTTTCCTCTTTTCTTACTAATACAAAACTAAAACTATCTATCCTAACACTAATACATGTTTCCTCTTAATCTAAACACACCATAATCACTCTTTTTTCTTTTCCAATGAACATTATATTTACATATTACATATTACAATTCTTTCCCAATGAACATTATATTTACATATTACAACATTATATTTACATATTACAATTCTTTCCCAATGAACATTATATTTACATATTACAACATTATATTTACATATTACAATTCTTTCCCAATGAACATTATATTTACATATTACAACATTATATTATATATTACAACATTATATTTACATATTACATATTACAATTCTTTTCCAATGAACATTATATTTACATATTACAACATTGTATTTACATATTACAATATTACATATTCCCCCTCAAAAAGGGGTCTGAGCAGAGCGAAGGGCAGCAGCAGACCACCTGCCAGCGCCTTCCTCAGACCCGCAACACCGCCTCAACCTCCTCTCTCTGCCCCTAGCTGTCACTCTTGATCCTTGGCTCCGCCCCTTCCGGCCATCTGTGGAAATCTTCCTAGAGAGGAGCCGGATGGAGCGGCGGAGAACCCGGAAGGGCGGTCTGGTCGAGCTCAGTGCCTAGCTGGAGGACTCTGAAGGAGGTGCTGGGGGCTGAACCACCCTCCCCCTTTGTGTGCGGAGAGAGAGAGAGGGAGGAAAGGAGGAGCCTTGGTCTGTCCCACCCTGGAGCGTCTGGTCAGTCTCCCCTCCCGTCCTGTGTTTTTGGCCGAAGGGGAAGACCTGCTGCCATGTGGTGGGGTGGAGTGGGGTGGGGGGTGTCATGGCCCCCATATCCTGAAGTGGGCCTCCAGGCCAGGATCTTTGACGCCCCCCCCCCGTAACTCCTGCTAAGGTTAAGGGCAGTGAGATGCTCTACAGCAGCAGTGGCTCTTCACCTTTTCTTTACCAGGGACCCCCTTTAAATATCTTTTGTTGCCATGGGCCCCCAAGACTTAACTCAAGATTTAAAGCCCCAACGACAACAACAATACCTGATAGTAGCAATAATAATAATAATACCTGATAATAACAGTATTTAGTATCTGACAAGTTAACACCTGATAATAACAATATTTAAAGGGGGGGTCCCTGGTAAAGAAAAGGTTAAGAGCCACTGCTCTGGATTAGTGGCTCTTAACCTTTTCTTTTCTAGGGACCCTCTTTAAATATGTTTTGTTGCTGTGCACCCCCAAGACTTAACTCAAGATTTAAAGCCCTAATAATGTTAATAACAACAGTAATTCCTCATAATAACATTACAACTTCACCATCCATTAAACCTTCCCTCAGAAGCACTGGAGGAGCAGGGAATACTTTTCTCCTGTTTCTTCCTGCAAGTTTGTGGCTGGAGTGGATTGAATGGCAATGTGCAGGCCAAGCCAGCCAGGCTTTGCCTTGGCTCCTGTCACAAGGGCTGAGCAGCCTTCAAGCCTTCGCAGACCCCCTGTGAGGACATAATGGGCCCCTGGGGGTCCCTGGACCCCAGGTTAAGAACCACTGCTCTACAGGATTTAGGATAAAAATTAAAATAACTCAGTTTAAATGATGACACCAAAGTAATATTTACATTTGTTTGGGCGAAAAAAAACCCTAAATGGATTTACATAATAAACTTACAATAATATCACACCGGAACCCCCTCCTAATCTCAGGCACCCAGACCCCCAAGCTAGAGTTATGTCAGCACCTCCCCTACTTTGTACATACCATGGGTGAGGGGGGTTACTGACGGAGAAACCCCAAGGCAGGAAAGGGGAGGAGGTCAATGAAAGGCAAATGATGCAAATGGGGGGGGGGGCAGGCTGGTAGTCTTCTATAGAGAGGAGTCTGAGAAAAGCAAGCAAGACCTCCTCCCCCTACCCTGTCTTCGTTCCATCTGAACATTTTGTTTGGTGCCCCTCAGTTACTAATTACGATCATCACCTGCCTTTTCTCCAAAGACTTTGGCAAAGAACGTGGTGCTACCTGCCTTATTCTCTCTTCACTACACCCCTATGAAGTGAACTAGGTTTAAAATGTAGTCTGAGCAAGAGTCAGTTGTGAAACTGCATTTTGTGGTGGGATTTGAGCTTGTGGCACTCTAGTCTTAGTTTCTTGCGCTAATTGCATTTCAACAGATCCACTAGTGTAATGGTAATAATGCTATTAATGAAGTGCAATAAGTTTTTAAGACAGGCAGGGATAGCACCCCCCTCAGACAGAGTAAAGCAATTGCCTCAGGCGCCAGTTGCTGGGAGCCAAAGGTAGAAACTTGCCTGATGCTCTATCCTTCTGTTGGAGGACAGAAGGACAGGTTGCTTACCTGTAACCATAGTTAGTTGCAAAGTTAGTTCTGCGTAGCGATTCTAGATAGTTCCGAACGCTCTGCGCAGGCGCAGGAGTAACCCACTGTGTGAATTCATAGAAGACCACTCGAAGATCTGTCTTCAAGACAGCTGTAATTCTTGCAGTCTTTTGTCTTGCAGGAGACTCTAACAGCAGAGAAAAAGCCTCTTCGTCTCTGGAACCTGAATGGGAGCACCAGTCTAGCAGGACTCCTCTGGGCCAAACTAGGAAAAGTCCCCCCTCCTGTTCAGGCTGAGAGCGCTGGGTCATTCTGGAAAAGAACTGCACAGAAGAGCCCAGCAGGGGATATGCTCAGCTCAGATTTACACCGCCAGTGTTTCAGACATTTCTGCTATGAGGAGATGGAGGGGCCCAGAAAAGTCTGCAGCCAACTCCACAATCTCTGTCGCCAGTGGCTGAAGCCAGAAAGTTACACAAAGGCTCAGATGCTGGACCTGGTGGTCCTGGAGCAATTCTTGGCAGTCCTTCCCCCGGAGATGGAAAACTGGGTCAGAGAATGCAAAGTAGAGACCAGTTCCCAGGCAGTGGCCCTGGCAGAAGGTTTCCTCCTGAGTCAGGCAGAGGAGAAACTGAAGGAGGAAGAACAGAAGGTGAGACTGTTTCATCTACTACTAGCTGTACCTGGCGTAACATACACCGGTGGTGAATTAAGGGTGAGTTCCTCTGTTGCCCTGCCCCCGCTGCCACCGTCACCAGTTAACTGCCTGGGTCCTGTCACAATGGCAGCAGGGACAGTGGAACAATGATGTCACCCCTTGGGCAATATCACTGGTGATTTATCCATATCAAAAGTTGGTCTAGTTCTATAACAGAGTAAATAATGTCCAGTATTCCAAAAATCCAGTTAATTAGCTGGGAGGTCCGTCTTCACTGTCTCAGTCCTTACAAAATAAACCATATAATAGGTTTTCTGTAGGTTTTTTTCTGGGCTGTGAGGGTGTGTGCTATGAGGATAGAATGACAAGAGGACCTTGGCTATGGTGAAAATGCCATGGCAGGAGCATGAAACAATTTAACTGCCAACCCTTGAGAGACTCACAGTATATAAACCCCACACACCCCTACCCAACCATTCTCTGAAGATGCCAGCCACAGATGCAGGCAAAACGTCAGGAATAAACTATTCCAGAACATGGCCTCGGAGCCTGGAAAAAAACAACAGAATACCTGTGGATGCCAGCCGTGAAAGCCTTCGACTTCACATCAAACCATATGTTTCCTTTCCCAGTGTGCTCATTGACGATTTAGGAAACATACCCAACCAATCCCCTCAGCCAATCATCAACCACATGCAAATTCCCTGTCCACCTCACAATCCACTCCTGCCGCAAGGTAGTATAGGAGGAAAAAGAAGAAAGAAGAGGCTGG
This sequence comes from Gambelia wislizenii, assembly GCA_030847615.1. Classification (NCBI taxonomy): domain Eukaryota; kingdom Metazoa; phylum Chordata; class Lepidosauria; order Squamata; family Crotaphytidae; genus Gambelia; species Gambelia wislizenii. Next base: position 28,524,322 of record JAUMIR010000002.1, read on the forward strand.
GGGACAGATAGAAAGCAACATTATTTTTCTCCATGCATGTTTATTAAGACAGCAAGGGAAGTTGCTCAGCCAAATTGATCACCAACAATGGTCCGCTCTGGCCTCACATCAGGAATCATGGAGACTCACTATCCACAATGCTGCAGCCTTATTTGATAACTCACGCTGAACAAGTCTTGAAGAGAAACGACAACGCAGAAAGAATCACAACCCAAAAACATCACCCAAGTAGAACTTTGGCTGCGCTTTCTGCAACTGGACTTGTTTATCGCGGATTGGCCTTTTTAGTCATCAGCACGCTTGCAGAAAGCGCGGGATGAGTCCTTCCTGAATCTTCGTTTGCGAAGAAAAGCCAGAGAGAGAGAGAAGGGGAGTTGACTGAGTATTTAGTTGCTGCAGCTCAACAGGCAAAGATGTGGCTGTAGGCCAAGGAGGTGGTGCTGAAAAATGCCCTCAAGCTGCTGATTGGCCAGCCAACAGAGCACTGCGATTGGTTGGGTATGTTTCCTGAGCAGCCAATCGGGACACTGGGAACGGCAACATACCAAGAGAATTATATATATATAGATGCATCTCTATTGTGTGCGCAGTTTTTTTCTGATAACCTTCCAGAGTGGGGATGGCCCATCCAGGTTTTGTCCTCTTCCATTCTTATTCTTTCCTTTCTTTGTGATGGTTGCTGCTTCTTCTGGTGCAGGGCTTATTTGTGATGGAGGCAGCTGAGGTGGAGAAATGCCTTTCTGAGACCAAGTGGACGATGCTGGACAGGGAAAGAGTCTCCACTTCAGTGGGTAAGGATGAAGGGGTTCTGGTTTCCCACTCTCAAGTGTGCCTAAAATTTATGGACTGTGGGAGTTGCCAGACTTTAACCATTATATCTGTCTGAAACTCAAAACCACATTTGTATAAGGAAGAAAAGATCAATGGAAGGTCTGCTTCTCTGGGTTGGTATCCTGGCCACCAGTCAGCCCCAGAGTCCGTCTGCACCTCCTGTCCCCTCCCTCTGTGGGGAGCAGCCTGGAACTAGGACAGTATCACCAAAAGCCATAGCCAAAAAAAAACCTTTTGCCCTGTTAATGCACAGAAGCATACCAAGGAGCCCTTAAGGAAACGGTTCCCTTGTGCAGGTTTGAACTGAAAGATGCTTTGGGAGCCAATTGTGTTTTTGAATTTGGGTATAAATATGACAAAGCCAGTAGGGATCTGCAGCAAAATGTGGCCGGTAGATGGAGCAGGTTAAAGATCCAGACACTGAGTTTCCTTCTCTTTGCTTTCTCTCACCCTGTTTCTCCTGAAAGAGACAGTCGGCAGCCCTTTCCCATTGATAGTCCTCACTGGGCTCTTTGGGGAGTTAATGCTCCTTTGGTGTGTGTGTGTGTGTGTGTGTGTGTGGTTTTTTGTGTCCATGGATTGGGGAGGGAAGTCAATTCTGTCCATGGGTACAATTAAAAATGGGTGAAATCAGAAAATAACCCAGCCGACAACAACGTGTCTATTTTTTTCATATCTTGGAATCTTTCCTTCATCTTCCACCTGTACCAACTTCTCTAGAAAATGTCAGCTCCTCCCGCTTGGGTTAGTTAATATTCTGTGGTTACTTACTTCTCCCTGAACATATTTTCTTTCCCTTTGCATACATTTATTATGATTTCTGGCACCCCTGGCAACCTTCGAAGTACAGTGGGCTCTCTGTATCCCTGGACTCTGGATCTGCAGTTTCACCCAACCATGGACTGAAAATAATAAAAGCATTCAAATAAAGTGCAAAACATAGAGTATTCAATAAAAATGTTCCCAAAAAGCAGTGTAGGACATCTCCTCTCTCTCCTGCCCCACCTGGTATGAAGATTTCTGGGGTGTGTGGCAAAGGAGAGAGCAAGAGGCAGGATGAGAGGGAACGGTTTGTTAGGAAGGGGAGAGGAGGCTGAGGCGCTTTGCCTTTGGGCTGTGGGCAGGGCTTGGGGGGATGGAAGGTATCGGGTGGCACTTGGAGTCCCTTTATATATATATAAGGGACGTGAACACCTGTGTTTCTTGGTATACTGACTTGTGGATACAGAGGGCTGAATGTACACTAAGTCTCTTGCTCCTTTTACTCTCTCTGTGTTTGTTATGCTATCGGCTGTGTTTTGGTGCATAAGGAAAGACTTCAGTTAGAAATAGAGGAATGGTATATGACTCCCCCTCCTTTACCTGTTGTGTTCCTTATAGGGGATGGAATATGGACATGGCCAACATCTCTTGATTGTGATGCTCTTGATGCACCTTTGGCACAACTGAATCAGGTAGAGAGCAAAATCTCTGGAGGGTTGGATGTCCCAAACTCCTGAGTGTGTCCCTGGACCTAAAGTTATCTTTCCCTTTTGTGTTGCTTGTGGTGAATGCCCTGTTTAAAGATTGAAATCCAGTTCGGCAACCCCAAATGACATTGTTTTCTTTTCTGACTGTGTCTGGCCTTTTGTGATCATGGATAATGTGTCTTTCTTTAGGTGACCTTTGAGGAGGTTGCAGTATTTTTCACTGAGGAGGAATGGGCCCTGCTGGAGCCAAAAGAATGGGCCCTGCACTGGGAAGTGATGGAGGAGAATTTTGGTCTTGTGTCCTCTCTGAGTAAGTCCATGTCTTCCTTGTCATTTGTAAATTATCAGTGCCAACACCCCACCTCACCCCCACAAAGGTTAGTACCATGTTGCTCTGAACTATATTTCAGAAAGCCAAGTTAATAAAGACATATTATAAATTAAAAAAGAAAGCCAAGTTGTCTTCCAGACTCAGGTTCAAATGTACTGCTAAGCATGGACCCCAGGGGGTGGTTGGAGAGAAATGGAGGCCTCCAGAGACATTTCCCAGAAGACCTGATTTTCCTCTATCAATTGCTACTGTGGTTCTCTTTAGTAACCATTAATAAGGACAGATTAACTAGTTGAAGGGCAAACGAGAAGGCAAAGCGGGGAACTCACCCTTCCTGGAAGAGCAGACAGATTTCGATGGCTTACTCCTACAGGAGAGCAGAGTCCAGTTTATCCCACTGGTTGCACAAAGATGATGCACAAAGAGTCAGAATGTTCCAGATGGGTGGTAAAAAATTGGAGGGAATGGGTGGAATCACTTGTCAAATCAAAGTTTTTTTATGGCCCATATACCCAACATATCAAACATCAAGACATCAAGATTGTACAATGTTAGATATAAGAAAATGAGCAAAATTGGAGTAAAATATAGGTGCAAAAATATATTGGAATTGTATAAAACCTAAAATATTAAATAAAATATTTCTAGGCATTCATTAAACTCCTTCGGTAAATACAGTGCAATTTAAAAATCGCTTATCCAGTCCTTCCTGTGAAGAGGAGGAAGAAATTGTAAAATGATGTGAAAGCAGGAGCAGGTTGGCATCAGTCAAGAACTGGTGCTGTATCACGTGCTGTACAGGTCACACCCACACCATAATCTGTGCTACAGTAAGTTCATGGACTTTCAGCATATAAGCGAAACCATTATTTATTAAAAACAGTTGTGCTCTGTAGCCTTGCTAAAAAATACCCAGGATCAGAAACAGCCAGACAGTTCCTGCTGAGAGGCTTCCAGTGGGAAGGAGTGACACAGAGGGGCAAAGAGCAATGGGGCAGTTAAGAGGAGAGAAACAGATGGAGCCACCAGTTCCTCAGAATACAAAATCTTAGAGCCCTTGATTTTTATAGAAAGCAAAGACCTCATTTCTCTCTGGAGCTCTGACCAGTTCTGTCTCTCTCTCTTTTTCCAGCTGGGGATGAGCAATTGGCTGAGAACAAAGGGGAACCATGCAGGTTCTTGCCTGAAAGCGCCACATATGAACAGATGGCAGAGAAAGAAAGAAACACTGACACTGAAGGAAAGAGGAGGAGCAAAGCATCAGCTTCACAAAGTGGTGAGATCTGTGGAATCTCAGTCCAAGAAATCACACAAAATGGAAGGGAATGTATTTGTCTTCTGTGTGGGAGAAGCTTCAGTTGTAAAGCAAGCCTCAATTGTCATGTGAGAACTCACACAGGAGAGATGTCTTTCCAAGGTGGTGAGTGTGGCATGATCATCAGTGCTAGGAAAGGCCTGGTTTCCCATCCAAGAACTCACTTTAGAGAGAAGCCATTTCAGTGCCTGGAGTGTGGAAAGAGATTCCATCTAAAGGTACACCTCACCTCTCATGAAAGAATCCATACAGGGGAGAAGCCTTTTAAATGCTTGATGTGTGAAAAGAAATTCAGTCAAAAGAGAACCCTCACTCGTCATGAAAGAATCCATACAGGAGAGAAACCATTTCAGTGCTTGGAATGTGGGAAGAGCTTCACTCAGAAGACAGACCTCGCTCGTCATCAAGTAACTCATACAGGTGAGAAACCTTTTCAGTGCTTGAAGTGTGGAAAAAGCTTCAGTCAAAAGGCACACCTTACCTCTCATGAAAGAATTCATACCGGGGAGAGACCATTTCAGTGCTCTGAGTGTGGAAAAAGTTTCAGTCAGAAGCCACACCTTGCTTGTCATCAAGCAGCTCACACAGGGGAAAAACCATTTAAATGTTTGGAATGTGGAGAACGTTTCACTCGGAAGGTGCACCTCACTCGCCATCAAGCGACTCACACAGGAGAGAAGCCATTTCAGTGTGTGGAGTGTGGGAAGTGCTTCAGTCGGAAGATGCATCTCACTTCTCATCAAGCAGCTCACACGGGGGAGAAGCCGTTTAAATGTTTGGAGTGTGGAGAGAGCTTCAATCGGAAGATGTACCTCATTTCTCATCAAGCAAGTCACACTAAGGAGTAACAGTTCAAATTGGGTGGGCAGACTGCAGAATCCATGTAGCTGGCTCACCCAATTTTCAGCATTGTTCTAGCTGCCATTCGGGCTGAGCAGCAGTGATGTTGCATCACTTCCAGTTGCCTTTGGTGCTGTTTTGGGTGGTTGGGGGGGGGTCTTGCTTTTTGGGGTTGGGGGAACATCCAAAACAGCATTCTTAATTCTTCTTAAGTTCTTTTCAGTCTTTAACCATAAAATGGGACCATCATTGGGAATCAGTTAGGGTACCAAAGATCCCTACTCCCAAAGATGGCATTATTCCTACCTCTGATTTAAATGAGGTTTAAGTGAGGAAAGAACCTCCATAGGAACAGAGGGTCCACCTCTCATTAAGAAACTCACCCAAGGCAGAAAACAAGAATGGCTGGTTTAAACCAGGTTGGTTCAAACCAAATGACTTTTTTTAAAAAGAACTACTCCTGGGTTTGTTTATTTATTTATTAATGTATTTTTTTAAATCTGGCTATTGTATTTCTGTTTTCCAGCTGTCTTACTGGAACAATAATGTCTGTTTGAATTTAAACATTTTAACTTTAACAGTTTGTTGGCAGTTGTTCATTGTTAGACCAGTATCCAATGTCAGCTGTTTCTTTTTAATCACTTTATTATCTCTGGCTTTTCTTCGCAAACGAAGATTCAGGAAGGACTCATCCCGCACTTTCTGCAAGCACGCTGATGACTAAAAAGGCCAATCCGAGATAAACAAGTCCGGTTGCAGAAAGCACAGCAGAAGGTCTCCTTGGGTGATGTTTCTGGGTTGTGATTCTTTCTGCGTTTTCGTTTCTCTTCAAGACTTGTTCAGCGTGAGTTCTCAAATAAGTCTGCAGCATTGTGGATTGTGCATCTCCATGCCTCCCGATGTGAGGCCAGGGCGGACCACTGTTGGTGATCAATTTGGCCGAGCCTGAGATGTTGTTTCATGGAGTCTTTGTATTGCTTTTTTGGAGCGCCCCTCTTACGCTGACCAGTGGCGAGTTCACCGTAGAGTAGTATTTTTGGGAGGCGATATAGTGCAAGAAATGCCATTCAGAAACAAATCCTTCAATTAACATCAGTTCAACCCAAAACAACTTGTTTAAAAGAGCACTTTTTAAAGAACAATAATTTTTAAAGTAGTGACCATAATAGCTGAAATGCGCGATTTCATTTTCTGATTTAAGTCCTAGTTTTTTTTAAATTCAAAACAGCAAATAAAATCTCGTTTAAACAAACAAACAAAGAGCAGTTTAACAAAAACAAAATCTGTTTTTATTTGTTTTGTTTTGTTTTGTAAACCTGGTTTTTACCAACCCTGACAGAAAACCATTTCAATATTCAGTGTGTAGTAAGAAAAGCTGCTTTATTTCACATGAGGAGCAGCTTAGGGAGCTGGGCATGTTTAGCCTGGAGAAGAGAAGGTTGAGAGGGGACATGATAGCCATGTTTAAATATTTGAAGGGATGTCATACTGAGGATGGAGCAAGCTTGTTTTCTGCTGCTCCAGAGACTAGGGCACAGAGCAATGGGTTCAAACTACAGGAAAAGAGATTCCACCTGAACATTAGGAAGAACTTCCTTACAGTAAGACATGTTCGGAAGTGGAATACACTGCCTCGTAGTGTGGTGGAGTCTTCTTCGGAGGTTTTTAAACTGAGGCTGGATGGCCATCTGTCTGGGATTATTTGATTGTGTATTCCTGCATGGCAGGGGGTTGGACTGGATGGCCCTTGTGGTCTTTTCCAACTCTATGATTCGCATGAAAGAAATCATAGATGCCTGAGTTTTTGTAACATAGAAAGCTAATATTGACTGTAAAATAACACTTTTTGTCAGCTTTATTGTAATAATTATAAACAATACAAGATTTTGTTTTTTGGTTTCATTTCTATCCTGCCTTTCTCCCAATACTGGACCCAGGGTGGTGGGGAGCTCACTATAGGAGTTAAAACAAAATATAAATAAAACAATTGATAGTGTACAAGTTTTTAAAAATCCTATCAGAAACATTAATTTAGTACAGTTTTAAAAGGCTTTCATGATACACAAGTATACTACACCCCAATGAAAAGATCTTTGTCAGACAGTTTCACTCAAAGGTCTGAGTAAACAGAAATGTTTTTGTCTGCCATTGGAAAGACAGCAGGGAGGGAGCCAGCCTTGTTTCTTGTGGCAGGTAATTCCACAGTCTGGGAGCAGCCACCAAAAAGGCTTTATCCCATGTCCTCACCAAATGTGTCAGTAATTATGGTAGGACTGAGAGAAAGCCCTCCCCACAGATCTTCAAAACTCAGGCAGGTTCATATTAGGAGATTATGGTCTTTCATGATTTCTTGATTCTCTTTCATGAGCAACTTTCAGCAACTTTCATGATTCTCTTCTAATTGCAAGTAATCTTAATATGAATTGGGTCTTGCTTTGGGAGAAAGGCAGCATATAAATTTCACAAATAAAATAAAATAAATAATTGAAAATACTTACTATAAAGAACAGAAAAGGCATTTCAGTAGAATACAGTAGGTCCCCCTTATCCACTGGATCCCCGTGGATACTGAAAACTATGGATAATAGCAAATGCCATTGAAAATAATGGGACTTCTGGTTTAAAATACCATAGAGTTGCCTTGGAGGACCTAGAAAATGACTAGAGAGGACACATTTTCTAGGAAGACTATGGTAGGTGTGCTGTTTTGTGTCCAGTGGATAATTAATCAGTGGATACAGGGGTCCTACTGTACATAGTTATTGCTGAGCAATAAATATCCTCTCTGTACGACTGAAGAGAGACAGATGATACCATATTACTAGTCAGTCAAGGTTGCTACAGCCCTGTGTCTGTAAGACCTGAGCAGCTATTGATAATCAGGGCTAAGGAGGGTCTCTCATGCATAAGGTCACCATAGGTTGAAGTTGAACTGACAGCAAATAAGAACAATGAAGAGATGATGCTCCCTGTCTCCATTGTGCTGCTACAAACCTCAGCTGTCTGTCTGAGTGGCTCTTGGTAGGACTATACCACATTTACTCATGAGAGAAGGTTTGCCCATTGTTTCTCTTGTATAAAGAATGGAGGGAGAGATTTCAAGCATGGCATTTCTCTTGATTTAAGTTACTCAAAAGAACCAGTCATTACCTATTTATTTAGAATATTAACACTCTGACCTTCGGTCAAAAAAGCTCCCAGGATAGTGTACAAATCATCAATTTGACAGTTCTCTGTCCTCAGGATTGCAGTCTTAATAAGATATGACTCACAAGGAAAGGGAATGGCAGTGGGGGAGAGGATTAAGTCTAGCAAATACTAGCTACTCTTCTTTTTCCTAGAAGCCAGAGCAATGGCAGTTGGGATGGAGCGAGGGCCTCTCAGCAGCCAGTGGGGCCAAGGCATGAGGAAGCTGTGCTTGGCTACTCTTCTGGTCCTCAAAGGCCAGAGCATTAGCGGTTGGAATATAGAACGAAGGTCTCTCAATACCCACTGGGCCAAGGCACTGTGTCTGGCAGGTCTTCTCCCTCTCAGAGGCCAGAGCAACTTGTATCTTTAGCAGAGGGACAAAACAGGAATAACTCTTCCAAGCTTTGGATAGGGCTTATATGTAGAAAGGGGAAACCCTAGTGCTCTCCTCTACTGTCAATGTACCAAGCATTCAAAGTGTCAAACATGGAGAAGAGATGATGGGAGAGAGGTTGGAGCCGAATTGGGACAGATGGCCATTTTGATTGTATCCCTCAATGAGGAACATTTTTATTCTGTCCACTTGATTTGATGTATACCTCTCCCTTCCTCCTAAGAGTTCAGGGTGGCTTCCAGAACGAGTGCCATCAATGAAAAAGCCCTGTCATTTGTGGTAACTTGCCTGGACACAATAGAAACACTATTCAAAAAGTCACCAGAAGTGATTGAAGCATCACTTTTGGTTTTGGCAATTGGCTGATGTGGGGAGGGGGTGGGGAGAGAGGACGGAAAAAATGACCAGGGCTACAGCATGCAACACTGTGTGCTGGTAATTGCCCTGTTGAGCAACGTCAGAACATAGATGCCGTTGACATGAAACGTGAAAAAAACAGTGACATCCTCACAGTCTGCAGTAGACAAAAATCAAGGCAGGGGGAAGCATGGCTTGCAAACTGCACGTGGCCACCAAAGTGCCCAGAAAATCTATAAAGATTCCAGGTCCAGAAAAAAAAAAAGTTTTTGAGGGGTAAAAATGCTCTTAAATTATCAGAACCACCACACAAACATGGCAATTAAGGGCCCCTTGTCCCCCACCACCCCTAAAAAAGTGCAACAATCAGACATTCTGAGGCCAACGTCTGGTCATGCTGGGAGTAATGGTGTGGATCACAGGGCACTGAGGGGGCAGGAAAACAGCTCCAGCCCTTTCCCATTTCTCCACCTTGGTAGACATAAAAGACAAATTCCATGATATTCATAACAGCATTTTAAAAAAAGACATTATATAGAATGACAGAACAACTCTATATACATCTGCTCAGAAGTAAATTTAATTGAATTCTTGAGAAGTCTTTGACCCACAGTGGATAGATAGGCTTGGTCTTGATTATGGAGATACAATTGGCCCTCTGTGTCCATGGGTTCAACCAACAATGGCTTGAAAATGTGTGTGTGTGTGTATCCAAAAAGCAAACCTTGGTAAAAAGTAAACCTTGGTAAAATGGTAAGGGATGCCATTTTACTAAACCATTGTATATACTGTAATGGGACTTGAGCATGCATGGGTTTTGATATCCACGTGGGGTCTTGGAACCAAACCCGAGCAGATACCAAGGGCCCATTGTATATCCTTAGCGTCACTTAAGGAAAGGATTGCACTCACATGCTCTATATTCTTTATACAGCACTTGCTAAGGTTGGAAAGATTTTTATTATTATTTTTTAAAGTATCTAACAACAGGCTTGAAAGGTAGCAGATTATGTTCCATGTTTCTCATGATGAATTGTATCAGTCAGATTAAAGAATAAAGAAATGTGCAGCATCACAGTAAAATTTCCAAAACATGATCCCTATTGATCAGTGATGAACAATAGATTAAGATTAGCTTCATTTCTCTACTTTATAAGGTCCATTACAGTATCTATTTGCATACAATTACACAATGTGAACTACAGAAAATTCTATTCACATCAGTTTCCAAAGAGACCTACCTTTCAGCATGTTGGTTAATTTCTTTCCAGTCCTTGACTATTTTCCCTGTTTTATTTTTATCTATCTTTGTGACTTAAAATTGGGACGACTTAAGCAAAAAAACTAAAAAGAACTGTCACAAAATACAGTGTATCAAACACAAACTGATGTTCCTTTCTGAAGGCAGTGGTAACTGATGAATATTTGGGGCAAGAAGTGTTACTGTTTGCCATCAAGTCAACTTGGATTTAAGGCAATCCTAGAAATGAGAAATCTCCGAAAGCCCCAGTCAGGAAAGACCTGCCCTGTTCAGGTCTTGCAAACTCAAGGCAGCTATGGTCTCCATGATTGAATCAATCCACTCATAATAGGCTCTTCCTTTTTTCCCACTGCCTTCAACTTGACCCAGCATTATCATCTTTTCCAATCAGTCCATATCATCTCGTGATATGTCCAAAGTCTCACAACCTTAGTTTAGTCATCTTCACTTCTGATAAGAGTTGAGACTACAGTGCTCTAAGACCCATTTGTCTTTTTAGCAGTCCATGGTATCTACAAAACTCTTCTCCAGCACCACATTTCAAATAGGTTGATTTTCTTCCTGTCAGCTTTTTTCACTGTTCAGCTTTCATTGTCATTGATGGAAACTGGAAATACTATAGCCTGGCTGATTCTGACTTAGTGTTTAATGACATTTCTTTATGCTTTAGGATGTTATTCCTTCATGGCTGCCTTTCCCAGGTTTAATCTTCAGTGTTTTTCAATGTCTTCATCTCTTACTTTTAAGTGATGTAAATCACTTGTGCTCATTATATGCCTCAAATTCCCCAAGCCTTTTTGTCCTTCCAGCAGCCAAGAACAAAGGAAGAGAGACCAGAGGTCAGAAATATTCTTACTCCCTGGCATTACTTTTGGGGATTCCTTCTGGGTTCTTCTTCAACTCCTGACAAGGCAGATGCCTTTAAATCCATTAGTGAAGGATTCTATTGTTTGACTATCTTCTCCTTAAAAAGAGGAAGGTTTTCCCCTGGAGATACTTTATTCAGTGATGACTCCTGTTTATATTTTGGACCATTTATCCCTGTTTAAGGTGGGCAGACTTGGCATGATAAAGATATGTTTCTGTTCATCACTGACAAAGACAAAATAGTTGAAATGTATTTATCTTGTTTAAAGCAAATAGTATTGTAGTAATTTCTGCTAAGTTACTTTTGACTCACAGAGCATTCATAAATCTCTTTTTTTCATTAATGGCTTATGAATAGCACCTCTATCTGTAGCAATTCACATTGTCTCCTTTATGATTTGTTTGTTATAGTTGCTATAGCATGTATATATCTTTAGTTCCTCTGATGTAGGTGTATTTACTCGTATGCTATTTTGATTCTGGATTCTGTTGATAAATAACATTTCTTGTTAATTTCTTGGTATCTTTTTATCATTCACATGCTGTGCTGCCCAAATAATTCTGAGAGCTGGAGCCCCATAGAATCATAGAATTGCAGAGTTGGAAGAGACCACGAGGGCCATCCAGTCCAACCCCCTGCCACGCAGGAAATCTTGATCAAAGCATCCCCGACAGATGGCAATCCAGCCTCTGTTTAAAGACCTCCAAGGAAGGAGACCCCACCACGCTCCGAGGGAGCGTGTTCCACTGCCAAACAGCTCTTACTGTCAAAAAGTTCCTCCTCATGTTGAGGTGGAATCTCTGTTCTTGGAGCTTGCATCCATTGCTCCGTTTTCCAGTCTCTGGAGCAGCAGAAAACAAGCCTGCTCCATCCTCAGCGTGACATCCCCTCAAATTTGGGGACATCCCCCCAAATCTTTTCCATCTCCCACAGAAAAATCACTCTGTGACTGACCCCAGGGAATGGCTCCACTGGAAACAGGGATCAGGGACTGTTCAAAAAAGCACTCTGCATAACTTGACTGGAATAGTCCAGAGTGGAGGGCAGGTCTCTTGTTATGGGTAGGAATGGAGTAGGCTCCCAGTGGACTCAGTGGAACAGGCAGCTCTAAGGGACTGTGAAGCTCAAATTCTTGGCCAGGTGGTAGCCCAAAGGGGCTTGGTTCTGGATTCCTGGACCAAGCCCCTTGGAAGTTGGCTTCTGGTGTCCAGCAGCTGTGAATGGAGATGCAGGTTTTTTCTCTCATGTGAGTGCTGTGCCATGGGAGATGTGGCTCTCCTGATGGCCCAGATTTAAGCTCTGGTAGATAGCCACAACAGGGTTAGGAGCTGAGCCTGAGAAGAGGGGAACTGAAGATTTTAAACCTGTGTGGCCAGAAGCCTAGTGGATTAGTCTACCCATGGGCATAGAGGGTGGTGTTGTGGCAATGGACAACTTTCCAGGGCTCCATGTCCCTGCCCAAGCTGAATTATGGGCCCCACCATCAGTCTGATTTATCAATCTCTATTGTCTGGACTCTGGCACAGTCACTCCCTCTCTGACTTCGTATTACTGTGCCCACCTTCCTCTGTCAAATTCTCCCTCTCACGCTCACTATTCTGCCTGCTGCTTCCTACAACTCTTCCCAGGCCACTTCCTTTCCAAAATGTCCCTGCTCAAATGACCTTTCCCCCAAGGATGAAAGGAAGGCAAGCTCTGAAATCCTTCACATCATCCATCAGTTCACCGGATAGAGTCAGATTCTTAGGGGAAGTGACACCTCTACTCATGGCTCTGGTCAGATGCCTGTGGGAGGCGAGGACCAACTTCCAGTCAGAGTTTATTCAAGAGGCTACTGCTTGGCAGAGACCTTCCCTTTCAATGTCTCTCCAGGAGACAAGCTGCATTATGTCTGTCTGAGAAGCCTGTTCTAATCAGACCCAGGCTGGGAGACTTGGTGTCCACCAAGGTCCCCATAGGGGCATATCAGCCGGGCTGGGTGGAGTAAAGCTCACATGCTTCTAGGGACAATCCCTGGTCTCTGAATTATTCCCCTAACATTATGCTTTATTGTTATTCCCCTAACATTATTCCCCTAACATTAGGCTTGCAGATGTAGCCTTAGATGTCGTACAATATAGAAGTGCCTAAGGTGTTGTTAGTTTTTTTGTTTTTGCTTTGGGGGGGGGGTTGGGAGGGGTACAAACACATTGCATGGAAATGTATGCCAGAAAAGGCATATTGTGAGGCAGACACCAAACGTTTCTCCTGCTGTCACCTGTCCTTGTTCTCCAACTATCACTGGCGCACAAAAGGGGCACTAATAGTGACGAAGGAGTTCAGCACCACCAGGCTTCAGCAACGTGATACCTGAGGCTGAAGCAAGGCTGAAGGATGTTGACTACACCATTGACCAGTCCTGCTCATTCTTCCTTGTTTGCTAAGGGCAGAGACTGGAAATCCTCTAACTTGCAAAGGGAGACCTTGGAGATCATTCACACTGTTAATTCTTAGATTTGCTGTGTTTGAGTTCCCTTGATCACTTTGGCCTGCCCCCCTCGTTGGATGCTTGAAATATATTTCCAAAAGCTCAACTGAAATTGCAAGTCACTGCAATGCTAGAAAATGGGGAATTGAAGGAAAAATCTGTCACCACAACAAAGTAACTTATCTGGTAGCCATTACCACCTGAAGAATTATGAACTATGTCCTTCAGTTTCACCGCTTTCCATGTCGATTCTTTTGGACTAAGAACTGCTTGTATATATTACTGTGGCAATCAAGGGACTGAATCCCAGAGACCAGAGCAAAGTGGGAGACTTCAGTTTGGGCTGTGGCTTTATTCTTGAGTTCCTGTCTGCATCTCTTCGTGTGCACACAAATTTACATGCTGAGAGAGGCTGAAAGCCCCATGACATTAAAAAAAAATGATTTTCAATTACTTTTTCCATCTGCTAATAAGAACTTAAGAGCTCCTTTCACAAAAAGTCTCCAGACACAATATTACTTTTCTGCACAAGGTGATGGACCAGAACAGTGGTTCTTAACCTGTGTTTTGTGGACCCTCAGTGAGAGGGATGGCCAAATAAGGTAAAGGTTTGGTTTGGTTTTCCTTAAGTATCAATTAGAAGAGGGAGAGGAAAGCGGGGTGGGGTGGGGTGGGGGAATAAAGTCAGATTCCATGAAATTAAAAAAAAAGTATAATCCTGATTTCATACAATTTTTTCCAAAGGATCATAGAATTGTAGAGGTAGAAGAGACCACAAGGGCCATCCAGTCCAACCCCCTGCCACACAGGAAATCACGATCAAAGCATCCCCGACAGATGGCCATCCAGCCTCTGTTTAAAGACCTCCAAGGAAGGAGACCCCACCACGCTCCGAGGGAGTGTGTTCCACTGCTGAACAGCTCTTACTGTCAGAAAGTTTCTCCTAATGTTGAGGTTGAATCTCTTTTCCTGGAGCTTGCATCCATTGCTCCGTGTTCCAGTCTCTGGAGCAGCAGAAAACAAGCTTGCTCTATCCCCAATGTGACACCTCTTCAAATACTTAAACAGAGACTCAATCAGAACAAGCACATATTGGGTGCATTTTTTTTGCACCACCATGGAAACACTAGTGACATGGAAACAAACAAACAAAAATGGATTTTTACACCTGTTTCAAGCTAAGAAAAAGGGTAAGATAATTGTCATTGACAAGTTTCAAACCAAATATATCTTGTTAATTTGTTTATTTATATCAGAGATTCTATAGTTCATCCAAAAAAGGAAGAAAAAATTACTTTCCTAAATTGTGCCTATTTTGTCCTCCCCTCCCCATCACAATTTTATAGAGGTGAATTGCAAGCAAGCAAGCAAGCAAGACCCAGAGATGGGTCTCCTCAGCAGCCCCCTCCCTCTTTTTTCAGTCCATGCAACCTTCTGTTATGTGCTGAGAGAAGCTGCAGGCCCCACAGCATTTAAAAAAAAAATGATTTTAAGTTAGTTTTTCCATGTCAACAGCCCAGTTTAAAAGCAGGAGAACTGGAGCCTTTTGGGGTTGCTGTTGCTAAGTCACTGAATTCAGAAGTCCCTGTTGATCAAGTGCAAATCCACTAATAAGAACTTAAAGAGTTCCTTTCACAAAAGGCCTCCAGATGCAGTATTACTTGGCTGAGCATTCAAAGGGCCTAGAAACTGGGCACAGAGAGCAAAAACCCTCCAATGAGCAGAGGGCAAAGAGGGTCCTGCAACACTCCTTTGGATTATGAAATCCCTGTGACTAATGTCCTCTTGGGGGGGAGATCATACCTTTCACACCAATCAGGATCCTGGCCTAAAAGAGGCTGAAACCCTGCACTATATAAAATATTAAACATTTAAATTTAATTATTACTATGGTATAAGAATCAGGTTGTCAGAGAGTGAAAAAATTCCAATGAGCGGAGGGAGAAGAAGGTCCTGCAACATCCCTTGGATTATGAAATCCCTGTGACTAATGTCTTCTCAGGGGTCACAATCTCCACACCAATCATGATCCTGGCTTAAAAGTGGTCTGCACTACATATGTAGTTATTTCCCACTGGATAGGATTCATTATATGCATATCTTTGACAAAACTGATCAAAACAAACTACTGAAACCTAAGTATGTAAGCATTTCTATGCCTCTGTATATGGGATTTTCTTTTATTGTTACTGATTACTTATCTACCATTAACCGATAAGCAAACGCTCTATATCTTATTATGCAATGATTTTAAATTATTACAATGGTGCAAGAATCATTTCATTTTACAATGCTCCACTGCTCAAACAAACCAGCAGAAGCTGCTTATGTTGTCTGTTCTAGGCAGACACACAGGGTGATACTAAGATCATCCAGAGCAGAATTCTATTCTTTCTCAGCTCAAGCTTTATGAAGAATGTGTTATGCCAATGAACTGCTGCAACCCAGTCTCAGAAGTCTGTATTTCTCTGGTCCTCTCCACTATCCTCCCAATGGTGATACTGCTAAAAAGCATACAGCTAGAAAGAGAACAAGGAGGAAAAGAGATGCTCAGCAAATGTAAAAAGACATTGTAAAAGCTTTCCTCTTTTCTTGGCTTTTCCTATGGGAAACTTCCTATGTGCTTTTCTTGGCTTTTCCTATGGGAAACTTTAGGTGAGTGTTATAAGGTGTGAAAAACAAGAAAACACTTTTGAAACTAAGCATTCCTGGGTACATTTTTTTTTAATGTCACGTTAGATGCTCACTCTATATGAAAGTTTTCAACACTGAAATACTTTCAACTGCTTTAGCCCTGTGAGAATTGCTTGATGATGACCAAGATGTGCCTTCTGGATGAAACCTTTTCTGCATTATAGGCATTTAAAAGGTTTCTGGCCTGTGTGAGTCCTTTGATGACAAGTGAGGTTCGACTTCCAAAAGAAACCTTTTCCACACTCCAAACATTTAAATGGCTTCTCCCCACTGTGTGTTGCTTGATGACCTCTGAGGTTTCTCTTCTGACTGAAACCCTTTCCACACTCCAGACATTTAAATGGCTTCTCCTCACTGTGAGTTGCTTGATGACCTTTGAGGTCTCTCTTCCAAACGAAACTTTTTCCACATTCCAGGCATTTAAATGGCCTCTGCCTTGAGTGAGTTGCTTGATGCCAAGTGAGGTCTCTGTTCCGAATAAAACCTTTTCCACATGACAGGCATTTAAATGGCCTCTCCCCTGTGTGAGTTGCTTGATGTGAAGTGAGGTCAGTCTTCTGAATAAAACCTTTCCCACATTCCAAGCATTTAAATGGCCTTTCCCCTGTATGAGTTACTTGATGACGAGTGAGGTTTGTTTTCTGATTGAAACTTCTTCCACACTCCAGGCAATTAAAGGGTTTCTCTCCAGTATGAATGGCCTGATGACGAGTGAAGTGCGCTTTCCAAAGAAAACCCTTTCCACACTCCAGGCATTTAAATGTGAAATGCCCAGTGTGCATTGCTTGATGATCAGTAAGATATTTTTTCTGACGGAAACTTTTTCCACACTCCAGGCATTTAAATGGTTTCTGCCCTGTGTGAATGGCCTGATGATAAGTGAGGTTTATTTTTTCAATAAAACATTTCCCACACTCCAGGCATTTAAACGGTTTCTGCCCTGTGTGAATGGCTTGATGACGAGTGAGATACCTCTTCTGACTGAAACTTTTTCCACACTCCAGACATCTAAATGGTTTCTCCCCTGTGTGAGTTGCTTGATGAGAGGTGAGGTGTGTCTTCCGAGAGAAACATTTTCCACATTCTAGGCATTTAAATGGTTTCTCCCCTGTGTGAGTTGCTTGATGAAGAATAAGTTGCATCATCTGAGTAAAACATTTTCCACACTCCAGGCATCTAAATGGCTTCCTCCCATTGTGGGTTTTTTGAGGATGAGTGAGAGCTGTCTTTTGAATAAAACATTGTCCATATTCCAGGCATTTACATGGTTTCTTCCCATTGTGATTTTTTTGATGCTCAATGAGATACTTCTTCTGAAAAAAACCTTTTCCACACTCCAGGCATTTAAATCGTCTCTTCCCTGTGTGGGTTGCTTGATGACAAATGAGGTTTTTCTTCCAAATGAAACCCCTTCGGCTCATCCAGCAGTGAAGTGATTTCTCCCCTGTGTAAACTGCTTGGTAACAAGAGATGAATGCCTTCTGACAGAACCTCTCTTCACTCTTCAAGCATTTAAATGGTTGTTTGCCTCTATGAGTTCTTTGGTCTGTCAGAAGTTGTGACCTCAACCTTAAGTTGTTTCCACAACTGAAGGATTTAAATGGTCTCTCTCTTGTGTGAATTTTTTTAAGTGAAATCAGACTGGAGCTGTTTCCACACTCACCACCTTGGAAAGGTTTCTCCTTTGTCTGAGTTCTCCTGTGAAGATTAAGGCTTGCTTTAGACCTGAAGCTTCTCCCACATGGTAGACAAAGATATTTCCTTCCTTCCTTTCCTTTTTGCATTATTTCATGGACTGAGGTTCCATAAACATCACCTTTTTGACAAGGGTGTGTGGTCCTCCTCTTTTCTTCAGAGTCAGTTTTTCTTTCCTTTTCTTGTTCCTGTTTACATTGGTCTCTCTGCAGTAATACTCGGCATGATTCCTCTTTATACTCATTCAGTTGCCCATCATTACCTGGAAGAGAGAGAAAGGACTGCTCAGAATTCAAGAAAGAAAGGGAAGAAAGTGTCAACACCATTCATCAGCTAACTTCTATGAACTTCAAAAGGCCTCAAACAGAGAGATGGAACTCCAGAGCCTTTCCATTGGTTCCCCTGAGAGATGAGCTCCACTGATCCATTCTTTCCTTGAAAGCAGGCAGCTCTAAGGATTTGAGTATGATATGGACTGGTAATCTCATTTCATCCTCCCCAGCCATCCCCTTAAACACAATTATCTTGGTTTTGCTGTACTGATGTCCCTTTCTCAGCATAAGCCTCTGGGCAGACAATGTCTGCATTACTTCTAATCTCCAGTAAGATGTTCCAAGAGAAGAGAGGACCTTCTCACAGATGGAACATATTTTTTTTAATGAAGTTCTAATCCCAAAAATCCATACAAAAAGTAGGCACCTTCATTATTTAATAAAATTTTGCTTGGTATGTGGAAAAGAAATTTGGTCTTATACTGTCTAAGAGTGCCAAGGGAGAACCAGTATGATGTAGCAGTTTGAGTGCTGGACTAGTATTCCAGGATACCAGGGCTCAAATGCACTGGGTGGCCTTGTGCAAGTCATGCTCTCTCAGCCTCAGAGGTAGGAAATAACAAACTGCCTTCAAACAAATCTTGCTAAGAAAATCCCATGACAGCTTCACCTTCAGGTCAACTTAAGTAGGAAATTACTTCAAGGCACACAACAACAGTGAGGCCCAGAAGAAAACATTTTGAGATGAGCCTGGATTTATCTCTATACACTCAGTACAGAATGTGATGCAAAGCTGGTTCTCCATTCAAACCAACCAGCTTAGGACTTGGCTACCTAGTGGGAGTAAAGAAGCCAGAGGTGGCTTCTTTCTCCTTCTGCAGTCTCACTTGCCTTTAAAGAACTCATTTTTTCATTTTTAATTATGATTGGATGGGGCCACAGCAGCAGTTGGAGGAGGCAAGGTAGGCCCCTTGGGGGGACACTAGTGGTACCCCCAACACTCCACCAAGTGGTCCATGCTTAGGAATCCATCTGGACCACCCACCATCCACTGTGACCTTGGCCAAGATCTGCCAGTGAAGGGCTTCCTAAGAAGAGAGGCCAGAAATCAGCAGAGCTGGAAGGAAATATCTTGGACTGCTTGAATATATCAAGAATGAAGAAGAGCTCTGATGTTGTTTTTCAGCAGTTCTAAACTGAGCAGACCCATCACAAGAAAGAGGGAGCCTTACCCAGAGAAGACAGGATCCCCAAATTCTCCTCCATCACTTTCTGATGAATGGCCCTTTGGCCTGGGTCCAGCAGGGCCCACTCCTCTTCCGTGAAATACACAGCTACCTCCTCAAAGGTTACCTGAAGAAAGAGAACAAGTGTTTCACATTGCTAAAAAAAGGTTAAAATCTTTACATGATGTCTTTACATGCACAGGCCACTTAAGAGTAGCAACTTTGATGGAAGCAAAAGAAAAGAACAAGATTCTCCTGGGACCAGGGAGTGGTCAAAGGGAGATGGGCACCCATCACTTGAAATCCTGTCTCCTACCTGACAGAGTCTTGCAGAAGCTGTTCTGAGTCCATCGTGATAAAGAGATATGCTTGTACATATAGGCCCACTCCTTATTCCACTGCCTGTGAGGAAGAGAAAAGGAAGGAGAAGGTTTTCTTTGGGGTTTTTTTCTGGGCTGTGAGGCCGTGTTCTGGAAGAGTTTATTTCTGACGTTTTGCCTGCATCTGAAGATCTGAAGATACCAGCCACAGATGCAGGCGAAATGTCAGAAATAAACTCTTCCAGAACACAGCCTCACAGCCCAGAAAAAAAACCATGGAAAACCTATGGATGCTGGCTATGAAAGCCTTCAACTTCACATTGAAGGAGAAGGTTGTTAGCTATTCTCTCTTCTTCCTCCCTCAAATCCCTCCTACTCATGTAGATGAAGCAAACACCACAGCGTACACAAAAAAAGAACTGAGAGATCACAGCAGAATCAATATAATGCCAAGGTTGTCAGGTGTACAAAAAAAAAAACCCTTAATAAATGTATTGAAAGCAAGCAGGCAGCCATCCCATAGAGAATTAAACAGCCACAAAAAAATGTTAACCGACTTGAAAGAAGAAGCCCAAAAATTGGGCTGAGAAGCTAACAGATTGCCAATAAGTCCAGATTGCTGGTTCATCCCTGCACAGGGAGGAGACAGGACCTGAAGGTGGACTCTGGATACCAACTCACTAAAGCAGCCCTTCCAGTCATCTTTGCTCCTTTAAAGACCTGCATAGGCATCCCTCAGGTAACCAAGCAGATGTGTTCCTGTGCATTTCTTTAACAGAAAATTTGGTTCCAGAGGCAGAAGTAACATGGAAAGAATAGGGATACGTTCCTAACTCACACACACAAAAAAAGAGCATCTCAACATACAGTTGACCCTCTGTATCCATGGCCTTGGCATCTGCAAATTCCACCATTCACGATTTGAAAATAATCCATCAAATATAAATTCTAAGAAGCAAACTTTGATTTTGCCATTTTATATAAGGGAAACCAGTTTCCTGTGCCATTGTATATAATGAGACTTGAGCATCCATAAATGTTGGTATCCACGGGCAGTCCTGAAACCAAATCCCAGCAGATACCAAGGGCCCACTGTAAGTATTTCAGCAACTTTTTTTTATTTCAAACCAACAAAATGTACACATGAAATTAAAGAGGTTGGTCATGATAAGTCTTCATTAGGCTTATCAAGCATACTAAAGACCACTTGAAGGCTTCTTCCAAGATGTACCTGGGGTAACTTTTTCTTTCACCAGGCTCCACTTTTTTTATGATTTCCATTTTCATTGACAAATATTTGGAGCTCTGCATTTTTAAAACATGAAAGGGGAGCTGATGAGGCTAGCTTATCTACTTTCCCCTTCTCTAACCTTTGCTAATCACACATGCTCTCTAAGGGAATCTGGGAGGAGCTGCTATTTATCTTGCCTATTGTAGGCTGGTGCATACCACCAGAATAGGATGGGCTAGAGCAAAATTCTACTCCTTCCCACATCAAGCTTTATTGTATAGTTTTCTGCAGACATACTACTGTATCCTGATACTGAAAGTCTGTAGTTTTCCAATCCTCCTTCACCATCCTCCCAGAGCCAGTGCTGCTAGAAAAAAACCAGCTACACAGAAGATGAGGAGCAAGAGGAGGGCTGGGCAGGCATAAAAAGTCATTACAAAAAGAAACTTCACTGTCAGAGACTTTGTTCATTGAGGTATGCTTGCAATTTCAAAGTGCTGGTTAGGCTATAAAAATGGTTAAAGTGTCCCAATCCATACAGCCCAAATGTTTCATAGACACTTGAGAGGAGAAAGCCAAGTAGAAAACTACCCTCTTAGCCCTTACTTATTGAGGAGGACTCTCCTTCTCTGTCCTGCATGATCCATTTGGGCTGCTGCCTTTGACTGGATTCAGAAGGATGCTTCCCCACCTCAGCCATCTCTTCCACAAAGAAGTCCTGCAGCAGAAGCTGAAACAAGTGGAGGAAAAGAAAGAAAAAAATTAGGAAAAGGAAGGAAGAGGATGAGACCTTAGTGCATTAAATACCATGTTAGATTTCCAGAAAAAAATCTGGAAAAATCACAGTCATCATGATCCTATTTGTTTGTATCTCATGTTT
This sequence comes from Gambelia wislizenii, assembly GCA_030847615.1. Classification (NCBI taxonomy): domain Eukaryota; kingdom Metazoa; phylum Chordata; class Lepidosauria; order Squamata; family Crotaphytidae; genus Gambelia; species Gambelia wislizenii. The sequence goes on from JAUMIR010000002.1 coordinate 28,545,962, forward strand.
TATTCCACGACTGGAAGCATGGTGATTTACAGGAATTAGAAAAACACAATGATAAATACATGCAGAGATAATAATTAAGAAGCAAGCTGTCTACAGAACTTAAATTATTAAAACACAGAGATGAAAAAGCAAGAATAAAACAACAAAAGCACATCACTGAAAGTGCTTTCGGTTTGTTTCCAGAATGCTGTTTTCATCTACTGACAGTAGGAAGAAGTCAATCCAATCTCCCTAGGAAGTACGGTCCAGAGTCTCAGAGAAGGCTTTATCCCACATTCCCATAAGATGCACCAATGAGGGGCAGGGGGGTGCCTCAGGGTTGATCAAACTCATATGGGAGAACGCACACCTTCAAAAAGTTGGGAACCAAACCCTATGGAACTTTACAGAATATAACAAGCGCTATAAATTGTCCCTGGAACTGGACCAATAACCAGCAAACATATTTAAAAAGGGAGCCATGTGTTCCCTGTAACCAGCCCCGGTTATCAATCTGGTCGCAAAATTTGTCTTCTGGGGAAGCATAATCTCATCTGACACAGGCTGTATCCTTATTTCTTCATCTGCCTTTACCTGACCAGCAGCCCCTCTTTCTTGCCTGCATTAAAGCTTCAATGTGTTCAAGAATTTTCAAAATCCTTGCAAGAATTACTGATGGCCCCTCGAAATGACCAGGATGAATTGACCTCACCTGCTCCTCTTCCCGCTTCTTCTCCTCTGCCTGACTCAGGAGGAAACCTTCTGCCAAGGCCACTGCTTGGGAGGTTGTCTCTGCTCCACACTCTCGGACCCAGCTCTCCATCTCTGGGGGAAGGACAGCCAGGAACTGCTCCAGGATCACCAGGTCCAGGATCTGAGCCTTGGTGTGTCTCTCTGGCTTCAGCCACAGGCAGCAGAGATTGTGGAGCTGGCTGCAAACCTCTCGGGGCCCCAAAACCTCCTGGTAGCCCAATTGCCTGAAGTGCTGGCGCTGGGCCTCAGAACTGAGCATCTTCTCCCACAAGAGCTTCTCCATTATGGTTCTTCCCAAGAACTCTCTTCTGTACTTAGCCTGACCAGCGTGAAATCTTTCTCTTAACGTATGGTAGACTGAATCTTGATTTCCTTTCTGTGCCAGGAAAGCAGTTTCTTCTTTTACCAGTTTCTGTCTCAGGTAAAATGACTGGGGACACCAAGGCCTGCAAAGAAAACAAGAGACCCTGTGAATGAGCTCTTCTGAAGTCTCTCTTTAGATAAGGAGATGTTTTACCACCAAATCCAAGCTGGACAGTTGCTCTTCTCTCTGTACAGAAAATTACCTTCACCTCAGAAAGAAACTGGGGACACAGTGTGTGTGTTGTGTGTGTGGCAGGGAATCCTTTCCTTCTTAGCCACAAACCAAGACCATCATGCATATTTCAGGGCAGCCTCCTTCACTTGCTCTGTCCCTAAGAATTTCCAGGCCTGCTTTTTTTTACCTTTCTTTTTTCTTATTCCCCTTTTAAACATCTCTGTAGGCAGAAATTGTGTTGCTTTTTCATCTTTCTACAATACCTACAAGACATTTTGTTACCTGAACAGAAAAACAAGGCAGCAGCCCCTCATGCCTTGGATAAACAATAGTTTACACTGTTACATCCAAGGGGAGGAAGAGCAGAGAGAAGCTGCCCTGCTGTCTGCCAGCCTCTGGGGCTTGAGGCAAGCGCTTCATTCGGCCTAAGGGGGGGGGGGGCTTTCCCACATGGGCTAAAAACTCCTCCTCCTTTGCTCCATCCCTCAGCTTGCAATAGATTCAGCCGAGAGGCAAGAGGGTGTAGCAGTCAGAGCACCGGCCTGGAGGGATCCTCCAGCAAATAAATCCCCACCCAGGAAACACCCGCAGGGCGCCATCTTCCACCCGGCCTCCCTCGCAGGGTTGTCGTGAGGAGACTTCACCAGACAGACCCCCTGGAGAGCCACAAGAGGGTCTTTCCAGCTCAAGGAGCCCATCAGCAGCTGCCCAGAGAGGGTCTTCCTCGTGGAGGGGGGGTCTTGCTGGCTCCCCTCCCAGCCCACGGGGGTCTCCCTCTCCCACCCCCGGGGGTCTCCTTCCCCTCCAGCCCCCCTTGCCTGCCTGCCTGCCTGGGGGTCTCCTCCTTAGCCCAAAGGCCCTCCTTGAGGGGGAAGAAGGCAGGGCGAAGGGGAGAGGAGGGTCTCACCACTCAACCCCGACGGGCTTCCTCTGGCTGTCTGATCCGACTTCACAGAGATAGTGCTGCCTTCCCCTTTAACTTCCATAGCCGCTTCATCTGTGGCATTCTGGGCTTTGTAGTTTAGAGAGGGTTAAGAGAATTCTTAATGCTCCACCCCACCCCAAACAACAAATCCCAGGGGTGGCGTCGGAAACAGGCTCCACCTCTCCTCCCTCCCTCCCTCCCTCCCTCCCTGGCCTCAGTCTGTGAGCGCCTGTGTTGGCGGGAGAATCAGCCCTCAAGGCTTCTGCCCTCTTAGTGCACCGAAGCCTACAGAGCAAGGAGCCCTTAAGGACACTGGTGATGATGTGAAGAACGTAATTGGAAAATTTAGCTTTGAGTGACAAAGAGAAATTGCCAGACCATGCTTGGAGAAAATTCTGGCCATGGTTTAAGGAGACAACCCCAGCAATAACTTAAGAGATAGCTTTAAATAAATATTTTGTATTATTATTTTTATTATTTTTTTCTTTTCCAAATAGGTATAATTCTGATGTGTGACTTCTAATTTTAGTATAAAGGTGCAAACATAATGTTCATTGGAAAAGAAAAAAGAGTTATTATAGTGTGTTTATATTAAGAGGGGAAATGTATTAGTGTTAGGATAGATAGCTTTATTTTTGTATTAGTGAGAAAAGAGGAAAACTTTTTTTTTTTTTTTTGCGTTATTGTTACTGCCTTTTGCGGGTCAGGTGTATTTTTCAGTAGAATGGTCTTATTTCAATAAAAAAACTCCTAATCCCCCTGCCCCAATTCTTAGGGATACTGTTCCCTTGTGCAGGTTTGAACTGAAAGATGCTTTGGGAGCCAATGTTGGCTTTGAGTTTTGAGTATAAATATAACATAGCCATAAAGGAACTGCAACAGAGGGACCTGGTTAAGGTTCCAGCCACTGAGGGCTTGTCTACCTGAAGGGTAAAAAAACCTGGACTGCTCCACAGTACAGTAGGACCACCGTATCCACTGGGGATTGTTTTTTTGGGGGGAGGCATGGATAACAAAAACCATGGATAATAGTGAACTCAATTGAAAATAATGGGACTTCTGGTTTAAAATACCATAGACTTGCCTTGGAGGACCTAGAAAATAGAGAGGACACATTTTCTAGGAAGGCTCTATGGGAGGTGGTGCTGTTTTGTGTCCATGGATAATTGAATCAGTGTACAGTCATCCCTTCATATTCGCGGGGGTTAGGTTCAGAAGCCCTGCGAATGTGAAAAATCTGCAAATAATAACAGGCCCCCCACCCTTCCGAAAGTGGCTTTGGGGCCTTCAAGACCTAGTTGCCACTTCCCCCTGCCTCCCCTCCCTCCCGAAAGTGGCAATGGGGCCTTCAGAGGCCCGGTCGCCACTTTCCTCCGCCTCCCCTCCCTCCCGAAAGTGGCAATCGGACTTCAGAGGCCCGGTCGCCACTTTCCCCCTCCTCCCCGCCCCCCCCAAAAAGTGGTGATTGGCCCACCCTCCCAAAAGTGGCGATTGGGCCTTCAGAGGCCCGGTCGCCACTTTCCCTCCCCTCCCTTCCCTCCCGAAAGTGGCAATCAGACTTCAGAGGCCCGGTCGCCACTTTCCCCCTCCTCTCCGCCCCCCCCCAAAAGTGGTGATTGGGCATTCAGAGGCCCAGTTGCCACTTTCCCCTGCCTCCCCTCACGGCAAACCGCGAATATGTGGAACCGCAAGTGTGGAGGCTGCTAATGTGAGGACTGTATAATGAATCAGTGGATACAGGGGTCCTACTGTAATAGCAAGTCATAGCAGCTGTGACCTGTCTTAATTGTTTTACAGCCCCCATGAACAACATACATATGGGGTTTTTACAGCCCCCATAAACAACATACACCCCCATGCCTATAGCTGAAACAGTGGTCGCGAGTGGATTACTCGCATTTTTAAATTTGCCACCGGAACTTTTTTTAAAAAAACTATTTTTGTGGCACAGACAAGCAATAGTCCACCTTTCCCAAAAAGAAATAAAAAAAAATAGCACAAACCTCCATTTTATTGCCTTAGCAATCACTCGCTAAAGTGAAACTCCAATATGGTGGCAGCGGGTGTTTGTCATGCCCCACCTCCTTTCCTCATCCAGCCAATCAGGTTTGTACTGTGTCATCCATAGGGAAAGGATTCATGTCGAATTGCTTGTCTTATAGAGCAAAAATGGGCATATCACTGGAGTTTTTTTTTAAAAAAGTCAGGAAAGGCCGTGAATGCTTTTCTCATATAGTTTTTCCTCTTTTTGGCCCCCCACTTCACAATATGTGACAAGACAATGCAGGATCCCATTAGGACAGCTCGTTTCCTGAGCAAATTCTGTGAGTATTGTCACCATGTGGACAACCCCGGAGTTTCCTTCTCTTTTCTTTCTCTCACCTCATCTCCACCCCACCCACACCCAAAGAAAGTCTGCAGCCCTTTCCCATTGACAGTCCTCACTGGGCTCTTTGGGGAGTTTATGCTCGTGTGTTGGCATGTGTATGTCCATGGAATGGGGAGGGAACACTCAAATCAGTTCTCTCTTCCATCCCTGGGGGGTGATTAAAAATGGATTCCCAGGATGAGTCAGGAAATGACCCATCTGGACAACAACATGTTTATTTTTTCATACCTTTGAATCACAACCCAGAAACATCACCCAAGGAGACCTTCTCCTGTGCTTTCTGCAACTGGACTTATATTGGATTGGCCTTTTTAGTCATCAGCGCGCTTGCAGAAAGCACGGGATGAGTCCTTCCTGAATCTTCGTTTGTGAAGAAAAGCCAGAGAGAGAGAGAGAGAGAGAATCTTTCCCTGGTCTTCTCTTTGTACCAGCTTTTCTAGAAAATGTCAGCTTTCCTGCCTCTTGAGTCAGTTAATATTCTGGGGCTATTTAGTTCCTCCTGAACATATTATCTTTCCCTTTCTTTTTTTGCTTTGCATACATATATTAAGATTTTGGTACCTCTGTCAACCTTGGAATTACACTAATTCTCTTGCTACTATTAGTTTCTTTGTGTTTGGTATGATATTGACTGTTTTGGTGAGTAAGGAGAGACTTCAGTCAGAAATAGAGGGACAGTATACACCACCTACAACTCCTTGAACGCTTTCATCAGTGCTGTATACGCACAATCCTAAATATACACTGGACTGACAATGTGACGAATGTTGCTGTCCTTGAGCAAGCAGGGATCACCAGCATTGAGGCCATGATATTGAGAACACAGCTGCGCTGGGCAGGGCACATTTCTAGGATGGAGGACCATCACCTCCCAAAAATAGCACTCTACGGTGAACTCGCCACGGGTCAGCATAAGAGGGGTGCTCCAAAGAAAGGATACAAGGACTCCCTGAAACAACATCTCAGGCTCAGCCAAATTGATCACCAACAATGGTCCGCCCTGACCTCACATCGGGAGGCATGGAGACACACTATCCACAATGCTGCAGCCTTATTTGAGAACTCATGCCAAACAAGTCTTGAAGAGAAACGACAACGCAGAATCACAACCCAGAAACATCACCCAAGGAGACCTTCTGCTGTGCTTTCTGCAACTGGACTTGTTTATCTCGGATTGGCCTTTTTAGTCATCAGCATGCTTGCAGAAAGCACAGGATGAGTCCTTCCTAAATCTTCGTTTGCAAAGAAAAGCCAGAGAGAGAGATATGACTCCCTCTTTTTACCTGTTGTGTCCCTCATAGGAGCCGGAATATTGGCATGGCTAACATTCTCTTAATTGTGATGCTCTTGAGGCATCTTCGGGCAGGCTGAATCAGGTAGGAATCAATGTATCCCTTGGCTTTTTAAAAAAAGCCATCTTTCCCTTTCATTAGAGTTACTTATGGTAAGTGCCCTGTTTAAAGATTTAAATTGACTTAGGTCCAGACTATCAGAAAGGCCATATCTCCCCTTATGAACCTATAAGTGGTTTAAGATCTTCAGGGGAAGGCTTTCTCTTGGTCCCACCACCATCACAGGCTCGCTTAGTGAGGACACAAGAGAGAGACTTCTTTGCGGCTGCTTCCACCCTCTGGAACTCCTTCCCACGGGAGGCTAGCTTGACCCCCTCCCTGTTGTCATTTCACCAGCAGGCAAAAACATTCTTCTTTAAGCAGGCCTTTGACATATAATTGTGGCTTTTATCTGGTTGTGTTTTTATGTTGTTTTTATCTGTGTTTTTTTTTACTTTGTACATTTTAACTTATTTTAATTACTTTTAATTTTAATTGTTCTGTGAGCCACCTTGGGTCCTACTTTGGGAGAAAGATGGCATAGAAATTGCACAAATAAATAAATAGGGACAAATGTAGGATACTACACTTGGGCAGGAAACATGAAAACACAGATATAGGATGGGTGACACCTGGCTTGATGGCAGTACATGCGAAAGGGATCTAGGAGTCTTAGTGGACCACAAGCTGAACATGAGTTAGCAGTGTGATGCGGAAGCTAAAAAAAAGCAATGCGATTCTAGGCTGCATTAATAAGAGTTTAGTGTCTAGATGGTCCTCCACATAAGAGGGGTGCTCCAAAAAAGCGATACAAGGACTCCTTGAAACAACATCTCAGGCTCGGCCAAATTGATCACCAACAATGGTCTGCCCTGGCCTCACATCGGGAGGCATGGAGACGCACTATCCACAATGCTGCAGCCTTATTTGAGAACTGACGCCGAACAAGTCTTGAAGAGAAACGACAATGCAGAAAAAATCACAACCCAGAAACATCACCCAAGGAGACCTTCTGCTGTGCTTTCTGCAACCGGACTTGTTTATCTCGGATTGGCCTTTTTAGTCATCAGCGTGCTTGCAGAAAGCACGGGATGAGTCCTTCCTGAATCTTCATTTGCGAAGAAAAGCCAGAGAGAGTGTCTAGATCAAGGGAAGTAATAGTGCCACTCTATTCTGCTTTGGTCAGGCCTCACCTGGAGTACTGTGTCTAGTTCTGGGCACCACAATTCAAGAAGGATATAGACAAGCTGAAACATGTCCAGAGGAGAACGACCAGGATGGTGGGAGGTCTGGAAGCCAAGCCCTATTAGGAGTGGCTTAGGGAGCTGGGTATGTTTAGCCTGGAGTAGAGAAGGTTGAGAGGGGACATGATAGCCATGTTTAAATATTTGAAGGGTGGTCATATTGAGGATGGAGCAAGCTTGTTTTCTGCTGCTCCAGAGACCAGGACACGGAGCAATGGATTCCAAAGCACAGGAAAAGAGATTCCACCTGAACATTAGGAAGAACTTCCTGACTGTAAGAGCTGTTCGGGAGTGGAATGTGCTGCCTTGGAGTGTGGTGGATTCTCCTTCTTTGGAGGTTTTTAAACAGAGGCTGGATGGCGTTCTGTCAGGAATGATTTGGTTGCATATTCCTGCATGGCAGGGGGTTGGACTAGATGGCCCTTGTGGTCTCTTCCAACTCTGTGATTCTATAATTCTTGCTACCAAAATGGAAATCATAAGAAAAGTGGAGGCTGGTGAAATTCACACCAGATATATTTTGGAAGAAGCCTTCATATGGTTTGTACAAAGTTTAAAATGTTCTTGTTTACTTATACAAGGCTGATCATGACTGACCTATTTCATTTCATGGTTGCATTTTGTTGGTTTTGAATGAAAAGGTTGCATAAATGTGTTGAAGTGCTCTTCTTTTTTGTGGTTTAGGAACCTATCCCTACTAGCTATACCTGGCGTAATATACACTGTTATACGAGTTTAAAGATTATAAATTTTACATTACTCCAGTGCAAGTAAGGGCTTCTTCTAACTGTGTCTACTTGAAGTGCAGTCTCAAAAAGGTGGTGGACAGAAGCACTATAAGGGTCTTCTCTGGTTAGTACTTGGATGGGAGTCAACATAAATCAACAGAGGACTTCTGGCAACCCTATGGCTTAGATGGTTTTAACTCTATATGTGTGTGTCTGTGGACTCATGAATTTCCTAGGGCTTTCTTAGGCAAGAAAAACTCATGTGGTTTTGCTGTCTTCCTCCTCTGAAATATAGGAGATTTTCACACATCAAAAATATCCTCCGCAGAAATCGGGACAGAAATATTTCTGTCCCGGAAGCAGCGCCACGGTTCACACACCCACCTCCCTCTCCCGATATGCCGGTGTCCTCGCACTGGGTTTTTTCTTCCCTCTTCCGTGATATTTTATTAACGGCGAATCCCATTAGTAAAATATTACGGAAGAGGGAAGAAAAAACCCAGAGCGAGGACGCCGGCATATCGGGAGAGGGAGGTGGGCGTGCGAACCACCGCGCTGCTTCCGGGACAGAAATATTTCTGTCCTGATTTCTGCGGAGGATATTTTTGATGTGTGAAAATCTCCATAGTTTGCAGCACCTGGGATTCCTTGGTGGTCTCTCATCCAAGTACTAATCAGTGCTGACTCTGCTTAGCTTCTAGGATCAGATAAGATATGGTGCCTTTAGGGTATTTAGGCATTTTAACTCTGTAGATTCCATTCATATATATATATATATATATATATATATGAATGAGAACCTGGGAGAAAACTGGGTGTTGGTTTGGTTTTTAATCTCATGCTTATATACATATCTGAAATCTCACAGAGAGATGTGTCCAATTATTTTTATCCCAACCTTGCTTATTTTTCCACCCTAATGCTACAACTATCAGCTAAATGTTGTTGCTGTTGTTTTAATCTTTCCTCGTTTTCCACCATGAGCAAAGTCCCCACCTCTCAGCAAATTTAAGCACTCCTTTTAGCTACTCGGTATTCTTTAGTGAGGTTGACTTCGTAAAACCACTTACCTGAGAGTAAATTTCACTGAATAAAATGGGACATCCTCGTGAGTTTTTAAAAGAATAGGTATAAGGATAGATTACTTGAACTAAACAAAATTATTCAGTAACAGTTGGAACTCCTTTAATTCTGCCACTCATGCATGATCAATTCAGCCCAAACTCTTCTCAGGATGGCTTCAGAAGAAGATAAAGAAGATCAAAAGAAGATAGTGAGCAAGAAGGCCAAGACGACCTGGAAGACCAAGAAGGAGGAGGAGGCTAAAGATACCAAGATACCACATCATGTGATATCATTACCAGGTAGTGATGGGTGTCAGGAATTGGATACTGAACCCTAAGTTTTAAAATGGCCAAACAACTGCAGAAATCATGCTAAGTCATGATGACTGACTCCATGAACTGCCAGTCATGCTAACCATGCTATAGCTGCATGAGAAGGACTGCATCAGAAGAGGGTTACTACAGTACAGAGCCATGAAGGTAGATATCTGATGCAATGTGGCCATGTGCTTGGCTAAGCCAATGCTGTCCTGTGTATATAATAGCAAGACAAAACAGAGATCATTCTCTTCCTATGATCCTCAGATGCCTGGCGTAGCACTTTGCTTGTATATACTGAAACTACTGAAGATTAAAAGCACCTTCTGTTTTCTGGATGCCAAACACTCTGTGTGTGAGTATTCTTGGGAAAGGGTTGCTACCAAGTCTGCTGAGTTTTTGGCTTCACCTGGGGATTGATTGTCCCATCATCCCCTGACAATGGGGCAGGCCTGTTCTCTGTTGCTCTGGAGGGTAGAATCAGGTCTAATGGTTTTAACCTACAGGTGGCTAAATTTAGATTGAGCATTAGAAGGAACTTCTTGACAGAAAGAACAGTTTGGCAACGGAACTAATTGCCTAGAGAGTTGCTTCTCTGGGAAAAAAAAAGAGGCTGGGCAGCTCCCTATTGGGGATGCTCTAACTGGAGATCCTGCATTGGGTTTTTCATTGTATTGTGTTTTAACAGAGGATCATCTGAAGTGGACACCAAGCATTTCTGTTGTCACCTGTCCTTGTTCTCCTACTGTCACTGGTGTGCAAAGTGGGGTCCCAATAGTGATGAAGGAGCTCACCACCAACACCACCACAGGCTTTGGCAAAGTGAGACCTGACACTGAGGGAAGGCTGAAGGATTTTGACTCCACCATTGACCAATCCTGCCTCTTCTTCCTTCTTTGTTCAGGACAGGGATTGGCATTCCTCTTACTTGCAAAGGGAGACCTCGAAGATCATTCACAACATTAATTCTTTGATTTGCTGGGTTTGAGTTCCTTTGATCACTTTGGCCTGCCCCCCTCTCTTTGGATGCCTGAAATGTATTTCCAAAGGCTCAACTGAAGTTGCAAGTCACTGCAATGCTAGAAAATGGGGAACTGAAGGAAAACAACTGGGGTGTTTGTGTGTGTGTGTGTGTGTGTGTGTGTGTGTGATGCTGTCGTTTGGTCTCCTGTCACTACACACAAGTAACTTATCTAGTAGGCATTGTCGCTTGAAGAATGATCAACTACATCCATAAGTTTTACCATTTTCCCTGTACAAGTAGTTGTTTTTGACCATGAGCTACCCTGGAATGACAGACTTAGAATCATAGAATTGTAGAGTTAGAAGAGACCACAAGGGCCATCCAGTCCAACCCCCTGCCACGCAGGGAATCACAATCAAAGCATCCCTGACAGATGGCCATCCAGCCTCTGTTTAAAGACCTCCAAGGAAGGAGACCCCACCACGCTCCAAAGGACTGTGTTCCACTTCCAAACAGCTCTTACTGTCAAAAAGTTCCTCCTAATGTTGAGGTGGAATCTCTGTTCCTGGAGCTTGCATCCATTGTTCCGTGTTCTACTCTCTGGAGCAGCAGAAAACAGGCTTGATCTATCCCCAATGTGACACCACTTCAAATACTTAAACAGGGCTAACATATCGCCCCTTAACCATCTTTTTTCTAGGCTAAACATACCCAGCTCCCTAAGTCTTTCCTCATAAGGCATGGTTTCCAGACCTTTCACTATTTTATTTGCCCTCCTCTGGACACACTCCAATTTGTCAATATCCTTTTTGAATTGTGGTGCCCAGAACTGGACACAGTATTCTAGGTGAGGTCTGACCAAGGCAGAATAGAGTGGCACTATTACTTCCCTTGATCTAGACACTATACTTCTATTGATGCAGCCCAAAATTGCATTGGCCTTTTTAGCTGCTGCATCACATGTTGACTCATGTTCAACTTGTGGTCTACTAGGACTCCTAGATCCCTTTCGCATGTAGTCTCATTCAGCCAGTTCTCCCCCATCCTGTATCTATGCATTTTGTTTTTCCGCCCTAAGTTCAGTACCTTACATTTCTCTGTATTGAATTTCATTTTGTTAGCTTTGGCCCAGCTCTCCAGTCTATCCAGGTCCAAACACTGAACAAGTCTTGAAGCGGAACGACAACGCAGAAAGAATCACAACCCGGAAACATCACCCAAGGAGGCCTTCTGCTGTGTTTCTGCAACTGGACTTGTTTATCTTGGATTGGCCTTTTTAGTCATCAGCGCACTTGCAGAAAATGCGGGATGAGTCCTTCCTGAACTTTTGTTTGCAAAGAAAAGCCAGAGAGAGATAATGCTATTCCTCCTCCTTTCCTGTTTGGCCTGTTTCTCTTATAAAGGTTATACCCCTCTATTCCTTTATTCTAGTCATGAGACTCATCCCACCAGGTTTCAGTAATGCCTATTATATCATATTTGCTTTGTTGTGCTAGGAGTTCAAGTTCATCTTGCTTATTTCCCATGCTCTGCACATTAGTATAGAGACATCTAAGACCATGTGTTCCCTTACTTGCTGTCTGTGCAAGTTTTTTTGCCTCCCACTGTTGGGTCCTTGCGCTGTTTGCCTTGTTCCCTCTATGCCAGTTTGACTATTTTCTCCAGCCCTTTTGCCTTCCAGAATACTGTCTCCCTCCCCCATATGACTCAGTTTAAAGCCCTCCTGATCAAATTCTTGAGACTGTTGGCAAAAACGTTTCTGCCAACTGTCGTGAGATGCACCCCATCCCTTGCCAGAAGTCCCTTCTCATGGAACCGCAGACCATGATCCAAGAATCCAAATCGTTCTCGGCAACACCATCTACGGAGCCAGTTGTTTACATCAGCTATTTTCCTCTCCCTTCCTGGACCATGCCCTTCAACTGGCAGAAGAGACGAGATGACAACCTGTGCATCCATTTCTTTCAGCTTCCTCCCCAGAGCCTTACAATCTCTTCTGATCTTCAGAAAGCTGTGACTTGCAGTATCATTGGTTCCCACGTGAACCAAAAGGAATGGGTAATGATCAGTAGGTTTGACCAGTCTTGTCAGCCTCTCTGTCACATCACGGATCTTTGCTCCAGGGAGACAACACACCTCTGAGACATCTTGTCAGGCCCACAAATGACTGCTTCTGTACCCCTCAGCAAGGAGTCCCCCACCACCACCACACGCCTCTGCTGAGGCTTAGCAGCAGCTGTTCCTTGTAGTGTTACCCTGAGGGTCTCCTGCTCTGCCTCGGAAGTCTGTCCATGCTGTTCTTCCTCCTTGTCCTTGATAAGGGAGAGCTTCGAATTGATTCTGTAGCTGCAAGCTGCCCGAACAATCCCTGGTTTTTTACTTCTGTGTGTGACATTCCTCCAGCTGTCTACCTCCTGCAAGGAGTCCCCCACCACCACCACACGCCTCTGCTAAGGCTTAGCAGCAGCTGTTCCTTGTGGTGGTACTCTCAGCAGGGCCGGTTTAACCTGTCTGCCAAATCAGCATTGGCAGGGAGCCCCGAGGTCAAGAGAGGGCCCTGTGCTGGCCTCCTTAATCTGATGAAGGAGACAGCCAGTTGGAGCCCCCTCCTCCAAAAACCTCCTGCTGGCTTTAAAAAAAAAACACAGTGTCTCCGAAAGAGAAAGAAGCAGCAGCCCTCCGTGGCAGAAGCTGGAGGGAGTTTGCTGCTGCAAAATGCAAACCAGCCAGGCACGTTGGAGAGGGTGAGTGTGTGTGTGTGTGTGAGAGAGGGGGGGGGGAATTTGAGGGTTGGCTCCCTCAGAAAGGGCTTCTTTCTTTCCTTCCTTCCTTCCTTCCTTCCTTCCACATAGATCCCCTCCAGCCCATCTTTCTAGCTGCTTTTAAGCTGTCTTGGTTCCTCTCCTCTCCCTTCCCCCCTTGGTCTTCAGCTTCCTCCCCTTGCTGCCAACTGAGTTCAGCCTGCAAAAGAAATTTGTGTGTGTTTGCCTATGTGCCTTCAAGTCATTTCTGACTAAGGCAAACCTACCATGGGGTTTTCTAGGCAAGGTTTGTTCAAAGGGGGTGTGCCTTTGCCTTCCTTTGAGGCTGAGAGAGTATGACTTGCCCAAGGTCACCCAGTGGGTATTCATAGCTGAGTAAGGATTCAGACCCTAGTCTCCATAGTCATAGTGCAATGCTGAAACTTCTACAACACTCTAGCTCTTTTAACAGAAGAATATAAAGAATATAAATTAAAATTTGGAGTAATATTAGTGGGAACAATGGTTTTATTGTTGTCACTAAAACACCAGTATCCCATTAGTGTTATGTGAGAGGCATTGGCCTAGAGCAGTGGTCCTTAACCTTTTCTTTACCAGGGACCCTCTTTAAATATATTTTATTGCCCCAAGACTTAACTCAAGATTTAAAACCCTAATAATAATAGCTAAATAATAATAGCTAACAACAACAAAATATAATTACACCATCCATTAAACTTTCCCTCAGAGGCACTCTTGCTTCTTCCTGCAAGTTTGTTGCTGGAGTGGATTGAATGGCAATGTGCAGGCCAAGCCAGCCAGCCTTTGCCTTGGTTCCTGTCATGTGGCTGCTCCACTACAAGGAGGAGGTGGGCCAAACAGTCTTCAAGACTTTGTGGACCGCCTGTGAGGACACTGCGGACCCCAAGTTAAGAACCACTGGGCTAGAGAATGCTGGAAAAGGAACAATGCAACCAGACCTTGAGAAGGGTGCTGGTAGGGGGATTCTGAGAGGTGTCATCCAAAAGTAACTTTCCCAGGCTCTGAATGCAGCCTAGAATCATAGGGCTGGAAGGGACCCCAACAGCTATCCCATCTGATCAGCTTCTGCCCTGCAGGAACACACAATCAAAGCCCTCACGAAAGATGGCCATCCAGCCTCTCTTAAAAACCTCTGAAGGAGGAGACTCCACCACACTCCAAGGCAGCAGTATATTCCACTTCCGAACAGCTCTTACTGTCAGGAAGTTCTTCCTAATATTCAGGTGGAATCTCTTTTCCTGGAGTTTGAACTCTTTGCTCCATGTCCTAGTCTCTGAAGCAGCAGAAAACAAGCTTGCTCCTTCCTCAGTATGACATCCCTTCAAATATTTAAATATGGCTATCATGTCACCTCTCAACCTTCTCTTCTCCAGGCTAAGCATACCCAGCTCCCTAAGCCGTTCCTCATAGGGCGTAATGGCTTCCAGACCTCCCACCATCCTTCTCAGTATCTTTCTTGAATTGTTGTGCCCAGAACTGGAAACAGTATTCCAGGTGAGGTCTGACCAAAGCAGAATGGAGTGATACTATTACTTCCCTTGATCTAGACACTACTTCTATTAATGCAGCCTAGAACCACATTGGCATTTTTTGCTGCTGCATCACACTGCTAACTCATGTTCAGCTTGCAGTCCACTCTTTCTTTTCTTTGAGGAAATCTACACCATTACGTTAATTGCTAATAAACAAAAAAATATTATGTTAGTGCCTATAATACAGTTTTTAAACTAAATTATTGGTGGCAAATTATGTAATATAGTAGGCCCCTCTTATCCACTGGGGATTGGTTTGGGGGGGGGCGTGGATTCTGAAAACCATGAATAATAGTGAACGCCATTGAAAATAATGGGACTGCTGGTTTAAAATACCATAGCGTTGCCTTGGAGGGCCTAGAAAACGGCTAGGGAGGACACATTTTCTAGGAAGACTCTATGGTAGGTATGTTGTTTTGTGTCCCATGGATAATGAATCCATGGATATGGGGGTCCTACTGTAATCTGAACATCCTGTACGGTGAATAGGTTAGGTTACATTGACCTGAGATAAACATATGAGGGCCCCAAAATAAAGATTACAGTAGGACCCCCGTATCCATAGATTCATTATCCAGGGGACACAAAACAGCACACCTACCACAGAGTCCTCCTAGAAAATGTGTCCTCCCTAGCCATTTTCTAGGCCCTCCATGGCAACTCTATGGTATTTTAAACCAGAAATCCCATTATTTTCAATGGTGTTCACTATTATCCACAGTTTTCAGAATCCATGCCCGCACAGAACCAATCCCCAGTGGATAAGGGGGGCCTATTGTATTACATAATTTGCCACCAATAATTTAGTTTAAAAACTATATTATAGGCACTAACATAATATTTTTTGTTAATTAGCAATTAACGTAATGGTGTAGATTTCCTAAAAAAAAAAAAAAGAAAGTGTGGACTGCAAGCTAAACATGAGTTAGCAGTGTGATGCAGCAGCAAAAAAATGCCAATGTGATTCTAGGCTGCATTAATAGGAGTATAGTGCCTAGATCAAGGGAAGTAATATTGCCACTGTATGATGCTCTGGTCAGACCTCATCTGGAATTCTGTTTCCAGTTCTGGGCACAACAATTCAAGAAAAATACTGAGAAGGATGGTGGGAGGTCTGGAAGCCATGATGCCCTATGAGGAGTGGCTTAGGGAGCTGGGTATGCTTAGCCTGGAGAAGAGAAGGTTGAGAGGTGACATGATAGCCATGTTTAAATATTTGAAGGGATGCCATACTGAGGATGGAGCAGGCTTGTTTTCTGCTGCTCCAGAGACTAGGACACGGAGCAATGGGTTCAAACTACAGGAAAAGAGATTCCACCTGAATATTAGGAAGAACCTCCTGACAGGAAGAGCTGTTTGGAAGTGGAATACACTGCCTTGGCGTGTTGTGGAGTCTTCTTCTTTGGAGGTTTTAAAGCAGAGGCTGAATGACCATCTGTCGTGAGGGCTTTGATGGTGTGTTCCTGCAGGACAGAAGCCGATCAGATGGGATGGCTATTGGGGTCCCTTCCAGCCCTATGATTCTAGGCTGCATTCAGAGCCTGGGAAAGTTACTGTTAGATTACACCTCCCAGAATCCTCCTACCAGCACCCTTCTCAAGGTCTGGTTGCATTGTTCCTTTTCCAGCATTCTCTGGGGTCCACAATGTCCTCACAGGTGGTCCACAAAGGCTTGAAGGCTGCTTGGCCCACCTCCTCCCTGCAGTGGAGCAGCCACATGACAGGAACCAAGGCAAAGGCTGGCTGGCTTGGCCTGCACATTGCCATTCAATCCACTTCAGCCACAAACATGCAGGAAGAAGCAAGAGTGCCTCTGAGGGAAAGTTTAATGGATGGTGTAATTGTATTGTTGTTGTTAGCTATAAATTATTAGCTATTATTGTTCATATTATTAGGGTTTTAAATCTTGAGTTAAGTCTTGGGACAACAAAAGATTTAAAGGGGGTCCCTGGGAAAGAAAAGGTTAAGAACCACTGCTCTACCCAAAGGCTCTCACATAACACTAATGGGATACTGGTGTGTTTTAGTGACAACAATAAAACCATTGTTCCCAGTAATATTACTCCAATTTTTTTTATTTATGTTCATTATATTCTTCTGTTAAAAGAGCTAGAGTGTTGTAGAATTTCAGCATTGCACTATGACTATGAAGATCAGGGTTTGAATCCTTACTCAGTCATGAATACCCACTGGGTGACCTTGGGCAAGTCACAGTTTCTCAGCCTCAAAGGTAGCCAAAGGCACACCCCCTTTGAACAAACCTTTCCTAGAAAACCCCATGGCACGTTCGCCTTAGTCAGAAATGACTTGAAGGTGCATAGGCAAACACACACAAATTCCTTTCGCAGGTTGAACTCAGTTGGTAGCAAGGGGAGGAAGCTGAAGAAAACCAAGGGGGAAAGGGAGGAGAGAGAAAACACGCATGTTAAGAGCAGGTGGAAAGATGGATTCAGGGGATCTATGTGGAAGGAAGGAAAGGGAAGAAAGAAAGACAGAAAGGAAGGAGAGAGAGAACATATTCTTGCAAAGAAAGAAAGAAGGAAGGAAGGAAGGGAGAGAGAGAGGGATAAAAAGTGAGAAAGAAGGGAGAGAGAAAGAATGAAGCCCTTTCTGAAGAGAGAGGAAAGAGATGCCTCCCCCCCACTCACACACACATACTCACCTTCTCCTGGCTGACTGGCCTTTTGACAATGATTCTGGCAGGAGGGGGTGAGTGAGTAGCAAACTCCCTTCAGAATCAATTTCTCTTTCTATTTGGGAGACGCTGTTTTTTTTTTAAGCCAGTAGGATATTTTTGCAGGAGAGTTAGGACAGGTGGGCTGGGTGGGGCCCCGTGGCTGGGTGCCCCCCCCCCCCGCAAATGCTGATTTGGCAGACTGGTTAAGCCGGCCCTGCCTCTAGAACTAAGTAAAGCTTATCTCCTTTCTCTATAACTTGCCTGACGTGCCTTCTTGGTCAAGCTATCAGGAATTTCTCTAGGATAGAGAAAAAGGTAATTATTCTTTTCTTTAACACAGTCTGTCTAATTCTCACTGCACTAGATGTGAAAAGGGGTAAAGTCAGTGAGTGGTGGTGGCCTCCCTTATAAAAGAGATTTCTAGACTAGAGGAACCCTTGAGAGTGTGTTTTCAGATTGCACAAATAAGCTGGCAGCCTTCCCTTCCTGCTGGAAGAGAGGGGCCAGCTTATGACACCCGTCCAAGACTGTTCGTTCTGTTCTGTCCAGGAAAACCTCTTGCTCACGAATATGGAGAAGTGTAGCTACCCGGGTCTCTAGCTGCTGGACTTTCTCCTCCAAGAGGGTTACCAACTTGCACTTGGTACATGTGAAATTCCCCACATCTTGTAGACAAGAAGACAAACATCCCACAAGTGTTGCAGGTTACTGCAGCAGTTCTCTCAGTGTCCATGCTGAGAAGTCTTAGGTAATCAGTGCGGCTTATGCTGTACCTTTGCTTGGTTGATAAAGCCTCTGGAAGGAGTCATATAGAGCTAGGCTCCCAGCTCCACCCTCTAGCGACTCACAGATGTGACTCACAGAAGCTCCATCCCCTCAGCAACAAGCACACTCTCCCAAGAATTTTTTTAAAAAATTCAAACCTCACAGAAGTTCCACCCTTTCAGCAACAAGCACACTCTCCCAAGAGTTTTTTAAAAAATCAAACTCATCCACTCAAAATAGCTGTTGAGAAGCTGCTCTCCTTCTTCTCCTTGGCAGGAAACTGGCCTGGAAAGCCTCTGGAAGGAGTTATATAGAGCTAGGTTCCCAGCTCCACCCCCTAGTGACTCACAGATGTGACTCACAGAAGCTCCACCCACTAAACAACAAGCACACTTTCCCAAGTTTTTTAAAAAATTCAAACTCACCCACTCAAAATGGCTGCCCAGAAGCTGCTCTCCTTCTTCTCCCTGGCAAGAAACTGGCCTGGAAAGCCTCTGGAAGGAGTTATATAGAGCTAGGTTCCCAGCTCCACCCCCTAGTGACTCACAGATGTGACTCACAGAAGCTCCACCCCCTCAGCAACAAGCAAACTGTTCCAAGAGTTTTTTTAAAAATTCAAACTCACAGAAGCCCCACCCCCTCAGCAACAAGCACACTCTCCCAAGAGTTTAAAAAAAATATCAAACTCACCCACTCAAAATGGCTGCCCAGAAGCTGTTCTCCTTCTTCTCCCTGGCAGGAAACTGGCCTGGAATGCCTCTGGAAGGATTTATAGAGAGCTAGGCTGCCAGTTCCACCCCCTAGCGACTCACAGATGTGACTCACAGAAGCTCCACCCCCTCAACAAGTACACTTTCCCAAGAGTTTTTTTAAAAATTCAAACTCGCCCACTCAAAATGGCTGCCCAGAAGCTGCTCTCCTTCTTCTCCCTGGCAGGAAACTGGCCTGGAAAACCTTTGGAAGGAGTTATATAGAGTTAGGCTCCTGGCTCCACCCCCTAGTGACTCACAGATGTGACTCACAGAAGCTCCACCCCCTAAACAACAAGCATACTTTCCCAAGTTTTTTAAAAAATTCAAACTCACCCATTCAAAATGGCTGCCCAGAAGCTGCTCTCCTTCTTCTCCCTGGCAAGAAATTGGCCAGGAAAGCCTCTGGAAGGACTTATATAGAGTTAGGCTCCCAGCTCCACCCCCTAGGGACTCACAGATGTGACTCACAGAAGAGCCTGATCATCGACTGTTGGGCTCAGGTCTTGCAACCTGGCTTCCTCGACTGAATCAATCCATCTGTAGTATGGTTTTCCTCTTTCCCGACTGACTTCCACTTTATTTTCCTTTGTGTCTTCCTTTACCCTTACCATCATTAATTACTTCTGTAAATTCACTTATGTATCAATCATTTTAGCGCCACCTACTGACATTTGCATTGTCTGCATTCTACAATTGTCTGTAATTGCTTATAACACTATAATTACTGTATCATTGTTTGTAATGATTGCATGAATTGTATAATTTGTATAATCTGCTTTGAACTGTCTGAATTTGCTTTGAACTGTGTTGGACTGTACTATGATGAACTGTATTGTGTATTGTACTGTGTATTATGATGTATGTACCCCACCCCAATCCTAAGGGGAGAGGCAGGTAATAAATAAGTACAGTACTATTATTAGTTACTCTACTTGAAATTTCAAAAAAATAAAAATAAAATACCACTCATACTGTTTGGAGAAAGTTGAATTGGTCATTTCTTTGTAGCATTACCAGGACACCCAATAAACTGAAAATCAATTATCTTTTTAAAATGTGCACTCGCTTTATCTTAGATTAAAACTCATTCTGGAATCTGAGCATTCCTGAGGGCTATACCCCAAGTGAATTCTTAAGACATTTGAGAACAGTGCCCCATTCTAAGAAACATTCTTTCTACAGATCACACTCTCCTGCTGTGTACAGATATACCCCAGTTACCCGGGTGTTCCTGGGCACTGCTTCATTAACAGAAAATTGGTAGCAGAGGTAGAAATAACATGGAAAGAACAGGGATAGGTTCCTTCACCACAAAAATTAAAATGAGGAGCAGTTCAACATGTTTCATCAGACATTTTATACAAAAGAATATGCACATGTGAAAGGAAACAACCAAGTCATGTAAGCCTTGCATAAGTAAACAAAAAATTTTCAACCTTCTAGAGAGACTCTTTGAAAATGCATCCAGGGATTATCTTTTCTTTCGCCAACCCCCACTGTTCTTATCATTTCTTCATTTTGGTGGCCTACCCTAAACATCTATGATTAGTTTTTTCACATACTGTGGGTAGCAGTCAGACAGGCTAATCTGTTTTCTCCTTTTCTCTAGTTCTGTTGTTCCCACATGCTCAGTAATGTATTTTTTTTGGGGGGGGGGGGTGGATGCTGTTCACATTGTTCTAGGATCAGCCAGAGTAGATTTCTATTCTTTCTCAGCTCAAGCTTTATGGAGAATGTGTTACTGTCAATGAACTGCTGCAACCCAGCATCAAAAGTCTGTTTCTCTGCTCCTCTTCAGTATCCTCCTAATGGTGATGTTGCATTTCTAGCATATAGCTAGAAACAGAATGAGAAAAAAGGGTACTGAGTAAGTGTAGAAAGACTATGTAAAAAGGGGCATTTTAGTCAGAAGCTTTTTAAACTGAGATATACTTGTATTTTTTACTTTCTTTTAAATTATTTTATTAACACTACACAAAACAAGACAACACATAATACATAATACAACAAATCACAATAAACCATCACACCATGGCATTTTCCTAATCTAAAAACTCTATATAACAACTACACATATCTTCCTATCTCTCAGCTGTTTGTTATACTTGTTAATTAATCTAACTTTCTTTTCCACGCTAGCATCTCTGTTATTCCAGTGTAATATGATATTGTGACAATATTCCAATCTTACTTGAAATTTAGTATTTTTATTTTTGATGTGAAAGAATTTAAGTGACTTTTCGACTCTGTGATTTCTTGTTCCCTGTCTCCACTTTTTAGTGTGACCTAGTGTGACCTCCTATCTCTAATGAAATCTCATTTCATTGTAGAAGCATTTATACATTCTCCTCCCTGTCTGGATTCTTTAATGCCATATTTCCTATTTTATGGATTCCTGCACTTTAAGAATTTGACTGGTTTCCTCTCTATGCTTTTCCTGGTTCTTCCTATGAGAGACTTTCTGTGAGTTCCATAAAGTGTGAAAATGAGTGAAACACTTTCACAAGATAAGCATATAAATAGTTTCTCCTGGGCAAGAATTTTTAAACATCATGTAAGATGTCCACTTTGAATCAAAGTTTTCAACATTCAAATACTTTTGACTGGTTCTGCCCTACGTGAGGTGCTTGACGACAACCAAGACATGCCTTCTGAATGAAACTTTTTTGACACTTCAAGCATTTAAAAAGGTTCTCGCCTGTGTGTGTTCTTTGATAAGTGAGGTCCTTCTGGGGGGAAAAAACCCTTTCCCACACTACAGACATTTAAGCGGTTTTTCTCCTGTGTGAGTTGCTTGATGACGAGTAAGTTGCGTGTTCTGAATAAAAGTTTTTCCACATACCAGACATATAAAAGGTTTCTCCCCTGTGTGAGTTGCTTGATGATAGGTGAGGAGTGACTTCCAAGTGAAACTTTTTCCACATTCCAGGCATCTAAATGGTTTCTCTCCTGTGTGAGTTGCTTGATGAGAGGTGAGATGTGTCTTCTGGATGAAACTTTTTCCACACTCCAGGCATCTAAATGGTTTCTCCCCTGTGTGAGTTGCTTGATGATAGGTGAGGTGTATCTTCTGAATGAAACTTTTTCCACATTCCAGGCATCTAAATGGTTTCTCTCCTGTGTGAGTTGCTTGATGATAGGTGAGGTGTATCTTCAGAATGAAACTTTTTCCACACTCCAGGCATTTAAATGGTCTCTCCCCTGTGTGAGTTGCTTGATGATAAGTGAGGCTTATTTTCTGAATGAAACATTTTCCACATTCCAAGCATCTAAATGGTTTCTCCCCTGTGTGAGTTGCTTGATGACGAGTGAGGTCTGGCTTCTGAGTGAAACTTTTCCCACACTCTAGGCATTTAAATCGTTTCTCTCCTGTGTGAGTTGCTCGATGAGAGGTGAGATTTGTCTTCTGAATAAAACCTTTTCCACACTCCAGGCATTTAAATGGTTTCTCCCCTGTGTGAACTGCTTCATGATGGGTGAGGTTTTTCTTTTGAGTGAAACTTTTTCCACACACTAGGCATCTGAATGGTTTCTCCCCTGTGTGAGTTGCTTGATGACAAGTGAGGGCTATTTTCTGAGTAAAACCTTTCCCACACTCTAAGCATTTAAATGGTTTCTCCCCTGTGTGAGTTGCTTTATGACAAGTGAGGTGTGTCTTTGAAATAAAACCCTTTCCACACTCCAAGCATTTAAATGGTTTTTCCCCTGTGTGAGTTATTTCATGACGAGTGAGATACCTCTTCTGACTGAAACTTTTTCCACACTCCAGGCATTTAAATGGTTTCTTCCCTGTGTGAGTTGCTTCGTGACAGGTGAGGTTTGTCTTCTGACTGAAACTTTTTCCACACTCCAGGCATTTAAATAGTTTCTCCCCTGTGTGAGTTGCTTGATGACGAGTGAGGTCTATTTTCCGAATAAGACCTTTACCACATTCAAGGCATTTAAATGGTTTCTCCGTTGTATGAGTTGCTGCATGACAGGTGAGGTTTGTTTTGTGATTGAAACGTTTTCCACACACCAGGCATTTAAATGGTTTCTCCCCTGTGTGGATTGATTGATGAGAGGTGAGGTTTGTCTTCCGAGTGAAAGCTTTTCCACACTCCAGGCATTTAAATGGTTTCTTCCCTGTGTGAGTTGCTTTGTGACAGGTGAGGTTTGTCTTCTGAGTGAAACTTTTTCCACACTCCATGCATTTAAATGGTTTCTCTCCTGTGTGAGTTGCTTTATGATTAGTGAGGTCTATTTCCCAGATAAAACCTTTTCCACACTCGAGGCATTTATATGGTTTTTCCCCATTGTGACTTTTTTGATGATCAGTGATAAACCTCCACTTTTCTTCAGGGTCAGTTTTTCTTTCTTTTTCTTTTACCTGTTTAGACTGGTCTGTCTGCAGCAATGCTGGGCATGATTCCCCTTTATACTTGTTCAGTTGCCTATGATTGCCTGGAAGGGAGAAAAAGTATGCTCAGGACTCAAGAAAGAAAAACAAAGGCAAAGTGTCAACACCATGTCAGCTAACATTTATTGATCTCATAAGGCCTCAGAGAGGGAGATGGGACTCCAGGGCCTCTCCATTGATTTTCCTGAGAGATGAGCTCCACTGATCCCTTACTTTATCCTTCCTTGAAAGCAGGCAGCTCTAAGGATTTGCGTATGATGCGGACTGATAATCTCATTTCATCCTCCCTACCCGTTCCCTTAAACATGATTATCTTTGTTTTACTGTACTGGTGTTCCTATTTCAGGACTTGTCTATATGAGGGGAAAACATAGATTTATGTACACTAACACCAATTCAAAGCAGCTTTGATTTGTCTTAACGTTGTTGTTTTTTTGCAAAATCGCAGGCATGCAAATCTATCTGCTTTTGCTGTACCAACAGGCATGCCCGCAAATCAGGATGGCGGGTGAGTTATGTTTGACAGCATGCATGAGAGGGAGCCAATTCCAGCACAGGAAGCTCTGATGGGAGGAGCTCAGTGAGAGTGAACTGAGAGAACATCAGTTGAGAGTGTCAGTTGAAAGAAAGCAGTTGGATGCGTCAGATGTGTGGGAGAGGTTGGGAGTGAACTGTTATGAGAGAAAGGTAAGTGAAACAGTTGAGAGACTAAAGAGAGAAAGTAAATGTTTAATTATAAGTAGGTCTGTCACTAAAGGAAACACTAAAGGAAAACTAACTGAAAGAGCCATTCATTATATAGAGTTATCATGCAGTTTTGTATTTGTAACCTCATCGATATAGTAAATGAAATAAGTTTGTTTGTTAACTGTTCCTCATAACTCATCTTGCATTATTTCCCTCACAAGAAGGGGAGGTTACGCTAACCAAAAGAATACACAGTATTAAGTAAAGCTAACCATGGAGAGGGTCACCTGGAGTCTCAGGCCCCAATACAGAAATGGGATATCTGAAGGGGGACCTGGAGTAGGGTTGAAGTGACAGGCAGTGATTTGTGAGAGCCAGCTTGGTTGTCAATAGGTCACATATAAAGTGGCGCCAAGTGGGATTTGAAAACTCCAGTAAAGGGGAGATTTGAGAATCCAGTGGAGTGTGATCTAAGGAATCCTATACGAAAGGATGTAAGAAAGGATCTAGTGCTGGAATTCAAAAGATTCAGTGGTGCCATATAAAGATTCAGTTAGAAGACTTATTTGGTTGAGTAAAAGCCTTGTTCTTGTGTATGTGGACAAGGGTTCTTGTGTATGTGGACAAATCAGCAGAATTGTGGCCAAAAGTGGTATGTTTAAAAGAGGCAAAGGTGATCCCTGAGGTAAAAGATCTGGTAATGTAGGGATTAATAAGCAGTAGAAAGCCTCAATGTAAGTACCTAAGGAAGAGATGCTACACAGCTTAAAAGGAATACACAGTAACCTGAGGTAAATTTTTTGGTAAAGTAAGGGGATTACCAGACAGGAGTACAGTGACACTCCCAGAAAACAAAAAGTATGACATACTTGAAAGTAAAAGAAAAGATGATATCCTGAGGTAAAAGTTGTCAGTAAAGTAAGGATTCGCCTAATTAAAACAAAAAACTGTGTTCTGGATAACATAAGGAAGTACTGACAATATACCTCCTAAGAAAATAAAACTAACAGTAGAGACTCCTTTACTAGAAAGGAAAGAACTGTGTAAGGAAATAGTGGTAAGTTTAGACAATACCATCCCTGAAACCACAGATAGTATAGAAATATGGAAAATAAGAGATTTTACTGCTAGGCTAAAAAAAGAGAGGTATGAAAGAGAGAAGGAACAAGAATTAAGAGAGAAGGAACTGCAGAGTCAGAAAGAATTAAGAGAACAGGAAATAAAGGAGAGGGAGAGAGCATGGGAAAGAGAAAAAGAGCTCATGAGATAAAAATGTATAATCTCAAACTAAAGGAAATGGCGTTAACAACCAATTTGAACCCTAGGATTATTAACACAAATAGTCCTCCTCCAGTTGATGTGAAAACTAAGGAGGATGCATTAAATCTGAAAGGATTAGAGTAGGTTTACAACATCCTACCCCAGGAATACAGATAGTTTGTGCAAGATAAAGGCCCAAATAATGTAGCTGAAGCAACACAAATAATGGACAATTTGGTTACCATAAGGGGAGAGAGAGAGAAAAGAAAACGTGGACCTCACATTCAAAGCCTTAGTATAACGAAAAGAAAATTTATAAAACTAGACAACCTTCCCATGACAAGGGAAGTGACATTAAAGATAATAAACCCTTGAAGTATGAAAAGGCAAATGTTCCTGAGAGAAAAGAGGAATTTACACAGGGTAGTCAAACACCTACAGGAAACATGGGAAACAAGTCATGTTATAAATGTGGAGAAGTGGGACATTTTCAATTTCATTGTTCTAATCAGGGAACCAAAGATAGAACTGCCATGGCTAAGTCAGTTTATTGTGTGAGGGAGAGTTAGCCACAAGAGTGAAACAATTTTTTTCAAGGCTGAGGCAAACAGACTGGTTGCCATGGAAACACAGCTCACTGGAGAGGTAAGGAACATATTACCTCAGCATAGTAGCCTATGCCTATTTGTAACCATGGAGCCAAGAATTAATACAGAGTTTAGAGAGAGACTACATATACAAGGACAATCTATATGAAGATTAAGAGACACAGGATCCCAAATATGTGTAGTCAAGCCACATTTAGTATCTCAAAAGGACGTAATACCAAACAAACAAGTTCTGTTGAAGGGTCTAGGAGGTCCTCCATTTTATGTTCTAGTAGCTCAAGTGTATATTAACTATAAAGGCTGGCAGGGAGAGTGGAAAGTTGCAGCATACAGTGGGCCCTTGGTATCTGCTGGGGTTTGGTTCCAGGACCCCACCAAGGATACCAAAATCCGTGAATACTCAAGTCCCATTATATGCAATGGCACAGCAAAATGGTGTCCCTTATATAAGATGGCAAAATCAAGGTTTGCTTTTTGGATTATTATTTTTTAAAGAATATTTTCAAGCCGTGGTTGCTTAAATCCATGGATATGGAGGGACAACTGTATTCTGATATGCCAGCACCATATTTAATTGGTAATGACCTGGTCAGACATATCAACTATGTATGTGTAACTACCCACCAAAAGAAACAGCAAGAACATTTTAACCAACATAATGTAATAAAATCAATCACATGAAGAAAACCTTAATATCACTGAGAGTAAAAATGACATTGTTGCACCAGAGAAGGAGCCAAGTGATCTGACTGTCATTTGTTCCTTTGGTGAGAAAGATCTGTCTGAATTTGGAAGAGAACAAAGACAGGATGAAAGTCTGAAGCCTTTATTTGAAACAATGATTTCAAATTCCCAGGAATTGACAAAAAGTTTAACTCCTAAAGATTTCAACATCAGTTGTTTTCCCTTGCCCTGATGTAAACAAATTCCCTAAATATTATAAAGAACTGCTACAAACAACCCTGAAAGAAAATAAAGATTATGTACTTGAATTAGGACATCTGGAGCAAGTAGGATTAATTCCTTCAGAGGTGAGAAGCTTGCCAAGACGTATCACTGAACAAGTAACAGATGACAGCCTGAATCCAAAAGGAGAGAACTGTGAATGAGCAGACAACTCCAGCTGTAAATGGGCAACTCAGAGGTCACATTGATGGACATGAAAACAACCAAAAAGCAAGTAGCTCAGTGAAAATATTGCGGAGTGGCCTAGAAGAGGTGGTGCCAGAAATGAAAGAACTCTGCAGAGAGGCACAGTTCCAGATAGCAGACTGTGAGATGATTCACCAAAACGCTGATTCTGCAAATATCAGCAATAAAGGAGAGATGGTTTATGCATCAACACCTAAGAATTTCCACCTAAACATTAGGAAGAACTTCCTGACAGTAAGAGCTGTTTGGAAGTGGAATGCACTGCCTCAGAGTGTGGTGGAGTCTCCTTCTTTGGAGGTTTTTAAACAGAGGCTGGATGGCCATCTGTCGGGAATGATTTGATTGTGTATTCCTGCATGGCAGGGGGTTGGATCAGATGGCCCTTGAGGTCTCTTCCAACTCTATGATTCTATGATTAAGATGAAAACAGTAAAAAAAAAAAAAAAAAAACAGCAAAAAGAAGGCATGCAGGCCTCAGCCAGATAAAGTGGCATCCACATATTGGGACAACCATCAAGTGTACACCCTTGGTCATAAATATCCAGAGAGAGATCATCTCTATAGACTGGACCACTCTGACTTGTGGGGAATGACTGGACTGTACACCAGAGAGACTGCCTGACAAGACCTGCTTATATGGACAGATGCTGTAATAATGGAAAAGACCTGCTGGATGTACCACTATGTATACGGGACTTTGTTAAGTGAATTGCTTTGTTGGAAATACCTGTATAATTCTACAAAGGTTATACATGGGAGTTGCAACTTTATTTATGGGGAGTTTGGAAAGTGATAGTAGATAGAATTCACCATTTCCTAAACCTTTATGATGGAATGTGCATATATCAAAATGAGAATACAAGGTTATAAAGGTTGTATATGTTAATTTGGAAACTACCTTTGACTTTTAAAAGGTTGAGTGTTCTACTGACAAATGTTCGCAATGTCTAGACAATCCAAAGAGTAAAGAAATGTGCCAGTAATGATATGGTTTTGTACAATTGTTGTTTATTGATTATGTATCTATAGTAATTGACTAAAAAGTGGTATTTATGATGAAAAAGAAATGGTAATTATAATAGTTTGGTTAATGTCGTATGAGGTTTGGAATGTTTGGATATTTCCAGGTGCCAGTCCTCATTGCTCTGATTGAGACTTGTGGAGGCCTCAACAGAGCAATGATTTCTGAAGTGGGGGAGGTGTGGAGAGCAAGGTCTGACAGCATGCATGAGAGGGAGCCAATCCCAACACAGGAAGCTCTAATGGGAGGGACCTCAATGAGAGTGAACTGGGAGAACATCAGTTGAGAGTGTCAGTTGAGAGAAAGCAGTCAGATGAGTCAGATGTGTGAGAGAAGTTGGGAGTGAACTGTTATGAGAGAAAGGTATGTAAAACAGTTGAGAGACTAAAAACAGAAAGTAGATGTTTAATTATAAGGAGGTCTGTCACTAAAGGAAACACTAAAGGAAAACTAAATGAAAGAGCCATTCGTTATACAGTAGGACCCCCATATCCACTGATTCCATTATCCATAGGACACAAAATAACACACCTACCATAGAGTCTTCCTAGAAAATGTGTCCTCTCTAGCCATTTTCTAGGTCCTCCAAGGCAACCCCAGAAGTCCCATTATTTTCAATGGCGTTTACTAATATTCACGGTTTTCAGTATTCACGCCCATCTCCCCAGAACCAATCCCCAGCAGATACGTGGGTCCTACTGTATACAGTTATCATACACTTTTGAATTGTAACCTCACTGATATAATAAACCAAATAAGCTTGTTTGTTAACTGTTCCATTAATTCATCTTGCATTATTTCCCTCATAAGAAAGGGGGAGGTCACGCTAACTAAAAGAATACACAATATTAAGTAAACCTAACCATGGAGAGGATCACCTGGAGTCTCAGGCCCCAGTACATAAATGGAATATCTGAAAGGGGTCCTTGAGTAGGGTGGCAGTGACAGGCAGCCAGTGCTGGAGTGCTGAGGGCCAGCTTGATTATCAATATGTCACACTTGGATTTTTATTGTCCTCAGTTGCTGCCGCTGAAAAGGTTTTTTGCAAGTGTATCTAAGGTGCCAAAGTGTGATATTCTGCCTAAATACATTTTTAAAATAAAGGAAAAAGTATGTTTAATCACCTGAGCACACGATTGCTAAGGCGAAAATCCAAGATGGTGGTTCTGGGAGCTTCCCTTGTTAGCAAGCTCAGCCCCCTGCCCACGTCCGACCAATCAGCTTTCCACTTCCACTTTTATCAGGAATGTGAATGATTGTGAATTGGATTGTCCCAAAATATCTTTCTGCCTAACGTGGCCAAGGGAGAACCAGCACAGTGTAGCAATTTGAGTGTTGGACCAGGATTCCAGGAGACCAGGGTTGAAAAGTACTGCCTCGGGCAAGTCATGCTCTCTCAGCATCAAAGAAAGGCAAAGGCAAACTGCCTTTGAACAAATCTTGCTAAGAAAACCCTATGACGGGTTCACCTTCTGGTTGCTATAAGTTGGAAATGACTGGACAGACAACAACAAGGCCTAGGAGAAACCCTTTTTGAGATGAGCTTGGATTTATCTCTCTACATTCAGTATAGGATGCAATGCAAAGCTGGTTCTTCATTCACACTAACTAGATCCTGCCTCCACACCAGTGCCGTTTTCTGCTTCCCTTTGCAGGAAGGCCTGAGCAAATGATAGCAGCCACTCCCTCCACATCCTTAGCTACCTGGTAGTAGCAAGGAAGCAAGATGTGTCTCCTTTTTCCTTCTGCCTTTTCACTTGCCCTTAATCAATCCAACCTTTCATTTCATAGTGACTGCTGAAGAAGGCAAAGCAGCCCCTTTGGGGGGAAATAACTCTAGTGGGGCCCCTAACACGCCACCTAGTGGTACATGCTTAAAGTCCATCTGGAACTCACAAGATTGGCTAGTGAAGGGCTTTCTGGGAAGACAGGCAAGAAATCACCAAAGCTAAAAGAAAAAAAACCCTGCCTGCTTCAATATATAAAGAGCTGCCTTGGGTCCAACTTTGGGAGAAAGGCAGCATATAAATGAAATAAAGAAAGAAAGAGTGAAGAAGAGCTCTGGTGTTATTTTTCAGCACTTCTAAACTGAGCTGATTGATCACAAGAAAGAGGGAACCTTACCCAGAGAGGACAGGATTCTCAAATTCTCCTCCATCACATTCTGATGAAGGGCCCTTTGGCTTGGGTCCAGCAGGGCCCACTCCTCTTCTGTGAAATACACGGCTACCTCCTCAAAGGTCACCTGAAGAAAGAGAACAAAATTATTTCAGATTATTATAATATTATCATTTATTTATATAGCACCATTGATGTACATGGCACTTTACAAAAGGTTACAGAATAAAACAATTATCACTATTCCAATAATATAAAATACTAAAATACAATGAGAAAAGAAAAAAACATACTGATAATTCAGAATAAAACAAAACAATCAGTACCAGTAATCAAAAATAATAAAGATATAAACATTAACCCAAAATTCCAAAAGTTTGTGAGAACAAAAAAGTTTTCAAATTGGATTTAAAAATAGCAAGGAAAGAAACAGTCTGCACGATTCCACGAATAACAGGCGGCAAGAGAAAAAGGACGAAGTTGAGCCAAGGAAGAAGAAACCCTTGCCTGGGTAAGAAGCCCAGAATTCGCAGAGCAAAGATATCTAACAGGTTGGTAAAAAGAGATAAGAATTGCAAAGTAAGGAATAGCTAGATTATGCAGGGCCTTGAATGTCAGAACAAGCAGCTTATACTGAATCATAGAGGGAACAGGTAGCCAATGAAAGGATATCAAAAATGGGGTAACATGATAAAACAATGGACCAAAAAGATAATCTTAGTAGCAGAGTGAAGAATGGAAACCAAAGGACTAAGATTAGATAATGGAAGACCAGTCAAAAGAAGATTGGAGTAATGGAGATGGGAAATGACTAAAGCATGAACTAAAGTCTTGGCAGAGGAAGCAGAGAGGAAAGGTCTAATTTTAGTGATGCTATAAAGGAAACATCAACATGACTTAGCTACAGCCTCAATATGAGGAACAAAGGACAACAAAGAGTCAAAGACAAAGCCAAGACTCCATGCTTCGTTCATAGGATGGATGGGAGCATTATCGACAGTAATGGAAAATGTATAATGTAAAGAAAGTTTTGGGAGAAAGATGAGTAGTTCTGTCTTTGCCATATTAAGTTTAAAGTGATGATGAAGCATCCATGCTGAGATACTAGAAGGACATGCTATAGTGAGATTTTCTAAATCTGAAGAAAGTTCAGGAATAGAGAGGTACAGTTGAGTATCATTAGCATATAGGTGATACTAAAACCCATATGAGCTGATAAGATTACCCAAAGATAGTGTGTAAAGAGGAAACAATAAGGGGTCCAGAACAGAGCCCTGAGGAACCCCAACCAAAAGGGGAAAGGAGGGGGATTCATAACCACCAGCTACCACACTAAATGACCGGCCTGAGAGATATGATGAAAACCAGCTGAGAACAGAATCAGTGAACCCTAAATCATGAAGTGAATCTAACAGAGGAACATGATCGACTGTAACAAAGGCTATAGAAAGATCAAGGAGAATAAGGATGGAGTATGGGCCTTCTGACTTAGCCCAGAGGAAATCATCTGTTATTTTGTGAGAGCTGTTTCTGTAGAATGTAAAGGGTAAAATCCAGACTGAAAATGATCCAATGTAGAAGCCTGTAGAAGCCTGACCATGCATAAACAGCACATTCCACAACTTTCCACAATGTAGAAGCCTGACCATGCATAAACAGCACATTCCACAACTTTCGAGAGGAAAGGCAACAGTGAAATAGGACGATAATTAGAGAGAGAAGATGGGTCAAGTGAAGACTTCTTGAGGATTGGAGAGACTGTGGCATGTTTAAACTCAGAAGGAAATGAACCAGAGGAAAGGGACAGATTACTATTATGACAAAGAAAAAGGAGAACAGCAGGGGAGGCAGTAATTAAAAAGCGAGAAGGAAGAGGATCCAGAGAGCAGGTAGAAGGATTTGAAGACTTTAATATTTTAGATAATTCATCTAACTAGACAGGGGAAAAAGAAGAGAATTTAGAACAGGTGGGCAGTTGATATGACAATGAGGAGGATTTAGAAACAGGGAAAGAAGAATGGATGGTTTCAATTTTAGTATTGAAAAAAGTTGCAAAATCATCAGCAGAAAGTGATGGAGGAAGAAGTGAAGTAGAGGGCTTTAAGAGAGAATTAAAAGTAGAGAGAGATGCTGTGGACATCAAGAACTAGCATGGATCACTGATGTATATAATAGGTCTGTTTGGCCAAAGAAATGGCACAGGAGAAAGAAGAAAGAATAAATTTATAATGAATATAATCTGCCCACTCTCTGGTTTTCCTCCACAGCTGCACGACAGCAGGAACTAAGATACTGAATAATGGGAGTAAGCCATGGCTGAGGCTTAGAGGGAGGGACCGTGCATGTCGACAAAGGTGCAAAGCTATCGAGAGTTGAGGATAAAGTTGAACTGAGTAAAGAATCAGCGAACCAACAGAATTAAAGGGAAGCAATGACAAGACCAAAGCCTAAAAAAAGGCTTCAGGATTAATGGAATGAAGGTCTCAAAAAGGAGCGGGTAATGGGATGACAAAAAGGTGAGTTATGAGCAAGTGCAAAGGAAACAAGATGGTGATCAGACAAAGGGAACTCAATAACTGAAAAGCAAGAGGTGCAGCAATTTTTAATAAGAACAAGATTGAGGCAATGGCCAAAAGAATGAGTGGATGAGTCAGAACAGAGCTGGAGTCCAAAGGAAGACAATAAGGAAAGAAAATGTGAGACAGAGGGGTCATCCACTTGAATATTAAAATCTCCCATAATAAGAACTGAAATATCTGAGAGAGAAAAAAGTCAACCAAGAATCAAAATAAGAATCAAGAATCAAAATAAGAATCAAGAATAAAAGTTGGAAAAGGGTCACGTAGACAATAAATGACTGCAACCCGCAGGTGCAGAGGCAGAAAGAGTCTCATAGCATGAGCCTCAAACAAAGAGAAACAATGAGTTGGTGGAAAAGAGAAAAGTTGAAACTGGCACAAGCTAGATAACAGAAGACCCACCCGCCCCTACCCTCATGGTGACTAATATGGGAGGAGAGACCTCCAAATGAGAGGGCAGCTGAAGAGGCAGTATCATGGGCAGGGAGCCAGGTTTCAGTAAGAGCAAGAAGGTGAAGATGACTAGAGAAAAAGAGATCATGCACAGCAGTGGCTTTGGGAGCAACTGAGCGACAGTTCCATAGAGGTAGGTGGGGGGAAGGAAGCTGAGAAGAAGGAAGACAGCAGATAGGTATCAAATTAGGAGAAATAAAAGAAGCAGGAGCCACATCAGAAGAGGAAAAAAGAGGTTACAAAGAAAAATGAGTAACACTGAGTCTACTAATGATAAAGTTAAGCTCTCAGATATCTAAGAGAAGACAAATCCAGAATTTACCTCGCAGAGGGAATTAAAACAATTCTAGCAAGGTTTCATACCCCAACACCCAAGATGACAATGATTTAAAAACCCTAAGATCTTAATCATGAAATCTTTACATGAAGCTATCCACATGGCCTCATAGTGGCAACTTTGATGGAAGGAAAGGAAAAGAACAAGGTTCTGTGGGGACCAGGGAGTGGTCAACAGGACATGGGCACCCAGCCCACCCCCTTCTTGGCTCACTTGAGATCCTCTCCCTTACCGGATAAAGTCTTGCAGAAGCTGTTCTAAGTCCATCATGATGAAAAGATGTGCTTGTACGTACAGGCCCAGTCCTTATTCCACCTCCTTGGAAAAAGAGAAAAGGAAAGAGAAGGTTGATAATTATTCTCTCTTCTTCCTCCTTCTACTCATGCAAATGCTGCAAGCACCATAATGTACACACAAAAAGAACTGGGAGGGGGGGTCACAGTAGAATCAAAGAACCCCGATGTTGTCTGCTGTATGAAAAAAATAAACTAATAAATGTATGCAAATAAATCAGCCAACAATCCCACAACCAGCCACAACAATATGTTAACCGACATGAAGAAAAAAGAACAAAAACTGGGTTGAGAAGCAAAAGGATTTCCAAGAAGTCCAAACTGCTGGTTATTCCCTGCACGGGGAGGGGACAAGACCTGAAGGTGGACTCAGGGGCTAAAGCAACCCTTCCATTCATCTTTGTCCCTTTTAAAACCTGCATAGGTATATCTCAGTTAAACCAAGCAGATGTGTTCCTGGGCATTACTTCTTTAATAGAAAACTTGGTACAAGAGGCAGAAGTAACATGGAAAGAAACGGGATACGTTCCTAACCCACAAAAAAGAAGAGCACTTCATTGTATTTCAGCAACCTTTTTATTCAACACCAACAAAATGCAAACGTGAAATGAAAGAGGTCGGTCACAATAAGCCTTGCATAAGTAGACAGAAACATTTAAATTTTGTACAGACCACCTGAAGCCTTTTTCCAAAATACACCTGGGGTGACTTTTTGTTTGACCAGCCTCCACTTTTCTTATGATTTCCTTTTTGGTAGCAATACTTACAGATCTCTGCATTTTGAAAACATCCAAGGGGAGCTGGAGAGGCTAGCATATCTACTCTTCCCTTTCTGTCAATATTGCTGGTCACACATGCTCAGTAAGGCAATCTGGGGGCAACTGCCATTTACCTTGCCTGTTGTAGCAGGCATGCACCACAACAATACGATGGGCTAGAGCAGAATTCTACTCCTTCCCATATCAAGCGTTATTGCATAGTTTTCTGCAGACATCCTACCATAACCTGATACTAAAAGTCTGTGGTTCTCCCATCCTCCTTCACCATCCTCCCAGTGCCAATGCTGCTAGAAAAAAATCCAGCTACACAGAAGATGAGGAGCAAGAGGAGGGCTGAGCAGGCATATAGTCACTGTAAAAAGAAACTTCATTGTCAGAGACTTTGTTCAGTGAGGTATGCTTGCAATTTCAAAGTGCTGGTTAGGCTATATAAAATGGTTAAAGTGCCACCATCCATAAATCCTAAATATTTAATACACATTTGAGAGGAGCGAGTCAAGCAGAAAACTACCCTCTTAGCCCTTACTCATTGAGGAGGACTTTCCTTCTCTGTCCTGCATGATCCACTTGGGTTGCTGCCTTTGATTGGAATCAGAAGGACGCTTCTCCAACTCAGCCATTTGTTTCACAAAGAAGTCCTGCAGCAGAAGCAGAAACAAGGGAAGAAAAGAAAGGGAAGAATTAGGAAAAGAAAGGAAGAGGACAAGGTATTACTGCATCATTCCCACTTTACATGATTTTCTTTAAAAAGCTAGGAAGTGGTAGCTACTAGATTTACATCATCATCATCATCATCATCATGATAATTTTATTTATTTGTATCCCATGTTTTTTTCTGCAACTGGGAGTCATGGTGATTTAAAGCAATTAGAACATGCACAAAGAAAAACACAAAGATAAGCATATAATAGATAATAGCTAAAAACTAAGACATCTACAGAATTAAAAGCATTAAAACACAGAGATGGAAAGCCTAGTACAAAACAACAGAAAAACAGGTCACTAAAAGTGCTGTCAGTTAGTTTTCAGAAAGCAGTTTTCATCTGCGGAGAGAAGGACAGGAAGAGGGAGTCTGTCCAACCTCCCTCAGAAGGGAGACCGAGAGCCTGAGGGCAGCCACTAGGAAGCCTCTATCTCACAGTCCCACCAGATGTGCTCATGAGGGGGGAGGGGCGCCTAAGGGTTGAGCACACTCATGAGGGAGAATGCACGCCTTCAAAAAGCAGGGACCCAAGTTATACGGAGCTTTACAGGATATAACTAGCGCTAAGAATTGTCCCTAGAACTAGATCAATAACAAGCAAACTTATTTAAAAAGGGAGTCACCTGTTTCCTGTAACCAAACTCCGCTTATCAATCTGGCTGCAAACTGTGTCTTCCTGGGAAGAATAATCCCATCCAACACAGGCTGTATCCTTATACTTGATCTGCCTTTGGAATAACCAGCAGCCTTTCTTCCTAGTCTGCATTAAGCCTCAGTTTGTTCAAGAATTTTCAAAAAACCTTGCAAAAATTTATTGATGGCTCCCTGAAACAACCAGGATGAATTGACCTCACCTGCTCCTCTTCCTGCTTCTTCTCCTCTGCCTGACTCAGGAGGAAACCCTCTGCCAAGGCCACTGCTTGGGAGGTTGTCTCTGCTCCACACTCTCGGACCCAGGTCTCCACCTCTGGGGGAAGGACAGTCAGCAAC
The DNA here is from genome assembly GCA_030847615.1 of Gambelia wislizenii. Classification (NCBI taxonomy): domain Eukaryota; kingdom Metazoa; phylum Chordata; class Lepidosauria; order Squamata; family Crotaphytidae; genus Gambelia; species Gambelia wislizenii. The sequence goes on from JAUMIR010000002.1 coordinate 28,582,083, forward strand.
TGCTCCAGGATCACCAGGTCCAGGATCTGAGCCTTGCTGTGTCTCTCTGGCTTCAGCCACCGACAGCAGAGCTTGTGGAGCTGGCTGCAAACCTCTCGGGGGCCCAAAACCTCCTGGTAGCCCAACTGTCTGAAGTGCTGGCGCTGGGCCTCAGAACTGAGCATCTTCTCCCTCAAGCGCTTCTCCACTATGGCTCTTCCAAAGAACTCTCTTCTGTACTTAGCCGGACCAGCGTGAAATCCTTATTTCAATGAGTCTTAGCTTCCCTTCTGTGCACCCAGGCAGTTTCCAACATGCCAGAAAGCACTTTTTTCTTTTATCAGTTTCTGTCTCAGGTAAAATGACTGGGAACTCCAAGGCCTACAAAGAAAACAAGAGATCATGTGAATGAGCTATTCTGAAGTCTCTCTTGTGATACAGAGACGTTTTACAATTGTCCCTCCGTATCCACAGATTCGGTATCCATGGATTTAAGTATTCATGGCTTGAAACTATTCTTTAAAAAATGATAATCCAAAAAGCAAACCTTGATTTTGTCATCTTATACAAGGGACACCATTTTGCTATGCCATTGCATATAATGGGACTTGATTATTCATGGATTTTGGTATCCACGAGGGAGGGGGTCCTGGAACCAAACCCCAGCGAATATGAAGGGACAACTATACAACCAAATCCCAGCAGGACATTGGCTCTTGTCTCTGTAGAGAAAATTACCTTCACTTCAAAAAGAAACTGGAGACAGGGAGGGTGTGTGTGGAGGGAGTCCTTTCCTTCTTAGCCACAACCCAAGATAATCATGCAAATTTTTCAAGGCAGCCTCCTTCCACTTGCTCTGTCCCTAAAAATTCCCCTCCTCCTCTTTTCACCTTGTTTTTTTCTTATCCTCCTTTTAACACATCTCTATAAGGCAGAAATGGTGTTGCTCTTTAATTTTTCTACAATGCCTATATGATATTTTACTGCCTGAATCAATGGACAAGGCAGCACCCCCTCCTGCCTTGGATAAAGTGTAGTTTACAGTTACATTAACAGGGAGGAAGAACAGAGAAGCGGCCCCTGCTGTCCGCCAGCCTCTGGGGCTTGAGGCAAGTGCTTCGTTCAGGACTTTCCCACGTGGGCTAAAAACTCCTCCTTTGCTCCATCCCTCAGCCTGCAGTGGATTCAGCTGGGAGGCAATCAGGTGTAGCAGTCAGAGCACCGGCCTGGAGGGATCCACCTGCAAATCCCCTCCCAGGAAACACCCACAGGGCGCCATCTTCCCCCCGGCCTCCCTCGCAGGGCTGTCGTGAGGAGACTTTACCAGACAGACCCCCTGGAGGGCCACAAGAGGGTCTTTCCAGCCCAAGGAGCCCATCAGCAGCTGCCCAGAGAGGGTCTTCCTCGTGGAGGGGGGGCTTGCTGGCTCCCCTCCCAGCCCACGGGGGGCTCCCCCTCCCACCCCTCCCTCTCCCCCCTGGGGGTCTCTTTCCCCTCCAGCCCCCCCTTGCCTGCCTGCCTGCCCCCTCCCTGGGGTCTCCCCCTTGGCCCAAAGGCCCTCCTCGAGGGGGGCTCAGAGGGACCCCAAAGCCTCGCCCTCCCTCTCCCCCCCCCAGAAAGGAAAGGAAAGGGGGGTCTCCCCTGCCAGCCCCCTCCTCAGGCCTCGGCCCCCCTCCCTCACCTCCATACTTGCCTGTCCGTCACTCTCGCCTCAGGCTCCGCCTCTTCCGGCCCCTTCCTGTGGGGTGGGGGGGAGAGGGATTGGGGGAGTCCGGGGGTCTCTCTGGGGAAGAGTCTCCGGGGAGCCCGGCAGGAACCTCCTTCTCGGGAGCCCTTTTCCTTCCTTCTTTCCTTCCTTCCTTGCCAAGGCTCCGCTCCTGCCCGGGGGGGGGGGGGGCTTCCAAGGGAGGCAAAAGCAACCACCTCCGTGGGCCTCGTTGGCGACCTCCCAGTCACTCCCCACATCTTTGGGCTACCCTCAAGGCTGGGGGTTGGAGCAGCTGGACTCAGGAGACCCGGGTTCGAATCCCCCTCCGCCACGGAAACCTCCAGGGTGACCTTGGGCAAGTCACATTCTCTCGGCCTCAGAAGAAGGCAAAGGCAGATTCCCCTCTCTGAACAAATCTTGGCAAGAAAACCCCGCGATAGGGTCGCCCCGAGTCAGAAACGACTGGAAGGCACACAAGGAGAACCACCAAGGTTTTCTCAGTAACATTTTTTCCTTTTCTTGAGGCCGAGAGAGTGTGACTTGCCCAGTGGGTTTCCATGGCTGAACGGGGATTCAGACCCGGGGGGGGGTGTCCACAAGGTGAAAATATCCCTCACACAATTCGCCTGGAATGGGAGCTATCTTAATGGGATCCTGCATTGTCTGGTGGTATTGTGAAGGAGGGGGGCAAAAAAGAGGGAAAACTATGCCAGAAAAATATTCACCGCTTTCCCCAACTTTTAAAAAGCGCATTTTTGCCGGTTAAGACAAGTGATTCAGCATGAATGCTTCCCTATACAAGACAAAGTGCAACCCTGATTGGCTGGAGGAGTGCAGGGGGCAGGGCTGGGTTACAGGGCAAGTGCCTGCTGTCCCCATGTTGTATGGCTAAGGTGATAAAACAGATTTGTGCTATCCCTTTTTCTCTTTATTGGAATGATGGAATATCGCTTGTGCGCACCATAGAAATAGTACAGTATTTTAAAAAGTTCAGCAGCGATGTGAAATCTAGCTCATTTATTGAGAAATGGCTCCCATTTATACAATTTGTTAACAACCACTCAGCAACTGTACACCCCCCTCCCACCTAAACTTGTGGACTGATGTCTTTTGAAAGTGCTGATGGCATATCTAAGTGGCCTTCTTTATAGCAATTTTTTGGATACCAAACCTTTGTGACATATCCTGGAATAAGTTTGCTATGTCTTGTTTTTGTTTGTTGATTGGTTTTTTTTATACCCTGTTATGAAAACATCAATAAATACTAAATTAAAAAATAAAGTTCAGCACTCATGGCCACCATCTCAGCTACAGGCATGCAAAGTTTATGGGGGCTGTAAAACCATTGAAACAAACTATTACATGATGCTGGCGCTCCACCTCCTTTATTACATCTTCACAACAGCCCTGTGAAGTGGGACAGGATGACTGTGATAAAACGTTGCAAGGAGATTTGAATCTGGGACACTCAGGCCTAAGTCTCCTCCTGTCCTAACCATTACACCACTTTCTCTCTGGGCAGATCTGCTACTATAGATGAAGTGGTGGCAGCTATTTATGAAGCACTATGAAAGAACTACAACTAGCCTCTAACTAACTATAATAACCAACACAACACAGGTAATTCAGTAATCTATGTATAAGCAAATATGCACATAAAACAGATATCAAAATGCTTTTAATAAACAATTATACACACAAACAATAAATTCTTATAACCAAATTGGACAATGAAAATACAGTTGTCCCTCCACATTCGCGAACTTGACATTCGCGGTTTCGGTTATTCGCGGTTTTGGGAGGGCCCCCCCGGGGCCCCCCCAAAACCGCGACACGGGGCCTCCAGAGGCCCCGTGAAAGACATAGAGGGAGCGGGGAGGCCCAGGGAGGCGTCCACGGGGCCCCCGGAGGCGCTCCGGAGGCCCCATGAAGGCCTGGGGGAGGGGTGGGGAGGCGATCCTGGGGCCTCCGGAGACGCTCCGGAGGCCCCAGGAAGGCTTGGGGACGGGGTGGGGAGGGCTGGGGAGGAGATCCTGGGGCCTCCGGAGACGCTCCGGAGGCCCCAGGAAGGCCTGGGGACGCGATGGGGAGGGCTGGGGAGGCGATCCTGGAGCCTCCGGAGACGCTCCGGAGGCCCCAGGAAGGCCTGGGGACGGGGTGGGGAGGGCTGGGGAGGCGATCCTGGGGCCTCCGGAGACGCTCCGGAGGCCCCAGGAAGGCCTGGGGACGCGGTGGGGAGGGCTGGGGAGGCGATCCTGGGGCCTCCGGAGACGCTCCGGAGGCCCCAGGAAGGCCTGGGGACGGGGTGGGGAGGGCTGGGGAGGCGATCCTGGGGCCTCCGGAGACGCTCCGGAGGCCCCAGGAAGGCCTGGGGACGCGGTGGGGAGGGCTGGGGAGGCGATCCTGGGGCCTCCGGAGACGCTCCGGAGGCCCCAGGAAGGCCTGGGGACGGGGTGGGGAGGGCTGGGGAGGCGATCCTGGGGCCTCCGGAGACGCTCCGGAGGCCCCAGGAAGGCTTGGGGACGGGGTGGGGAGGGCTGGGGAGGCGATCCTGGGGCCTCCGGAGCATCTCCGGAGGCCCCAGAAGGGCCTGGGGATGGGGTGGGGAGGGCTGGGGAGGCGATCCTGGGGCCTCCGGAGCATCTCCGGAGGCCCCAGAAAGGCCTGGGGACGGGGTGGGGAGGGCTGGGGAGGCGATCCTGGGGCCTCCGGAGACGCTCCGGAGGCCCCAGGAAGGCCTGGGGACGGGGTGGGGAGGGCTGGGGAGGCGATCCTGGGGCCTCCGGAGCATCTCCGGAGGCCCCAGAAAGGCCTGGGGACGGGGTGGGGAGGGCTGGGGAGGCGATCCTGGGGCCTCCGGAGACGCTCCGGAGGCCCCAGGAAGGCCTGGGGACAGGGTGGGGAGGGCTGGGGAGGCGATCCTGGGGCCTCCGGAGACGCTCCGGAGGCCCCAGGAAGGCCTGGGGACGCGGTGGGGAGGGCTGGGGAGGCGATCCTGGGGCCTCCGGAGACGCTCCGGAGGCCCCAGGAAGGCCTGGGGATGGGGTGGGGAGGGCTGGGGAGGCGATCCTGGGGCCTCCGGAGCATCTCTGGAGGCCCCAGAAAGGCCTGGGGACGGGGTGGGGAGGGCTGGGGAGGCGATCCTGGGGCCTCCGGAGACGCTCCGGAGGCCCCAGGAAGGCCTGGGGACGGGGTGGGGAGGGCTGGGGAGGCGATCCTGGGGCCTCCGGAGCATCTCCGGAGGCCCCAGAAAGGCCTGGGGACGGGGTGGGGAGGGCTGGGGAGGCGATCCTGGGGCCTCCGGAGACGCTCCGGAGGCCCCAGGAAGGCCTGGGGACGGGGTGGGGAGGGCTGGGGAGGCGATCCTGGGGCCTCCGGAGACGCTCCGGAGGCCCCAGGAAGGCTTGGGGACGGGGTGGGGAGGGCTGGGGAGGCGATCCTGGGGCCTCCGGAGATGCTCCGGAGGCCCCAGGAAGGCCTGGGGACGCGGTGGGGAGGGCTGGGGAGGCGATCCTGGGGCCTCCGGAGCATCTCCGGAGGCCCCAGAAGGGCCTGGGGATGGGGTGGGGAGGGCTGGGGAGGCGATCCTGGGGCCTCCGGAGCATCTCCGGAGGCCCCAGAAAGGCCTGGGGACGGGGTGGGGAGGGCTGGGGAGGCGATCCTGGGGACGGGGTGGGGAGGGCTGGGGAGGCGATCCTGGGGCCTCCGGAGCATCTCCGGAGGCCCCAGAAAGGCCTGGGGACGGGGTGGGGAGGGCTGGGGAGGCGATCCTGGGGCCTCCGGAGACGCTCCGGAGGCCCCAGGAAGGCCTGGGGACAGGGTGGGGAGGGCTGGGGAGGCGATCCTGGGGCCTCCGGAGACGCTCCGGAGGCCCCAGGAAGGCCTGGGGACGCGGTGGGGAGGGCTGGGGAGGCGATCCTGGGGCCTCCGGAGACGCTCCGGAGGCCCCAGGAAGGCTTGGGGACGGGGTGGGGAGGGCTGGGGAGGCGATCCTGGGGCCTCCGGAGATGCTCCGGAGGCCCCAGGAAGGCCTGGGGACGCGGTGGGGAGGGCTGGGGAGGCGATCCTGGGGCCTCCGGAGCATCTCCGGAGGCCCCAGAAGGGCCTGGGGATGGGGTGGGGAGGGCTGGGGAGGCGATCCTGGGGCCTCCGGAGCATCTCCGGAGGCCCCAGAAAGGCCTGGGGACGGGGTGGGGAGGGCTGGGGAGGCGATCCTGGGGCCTCCGGAGACGCTCCGGAGGCCCCAGGAAGGCCTGGGGACGGGGTGGGGAGGGCTGGGGAGGCGATCCTGGGGCCTCCGGAGCATCTCCGGAGGCCCCAGAAAGGCCTGAGGACGGGGTGGGGAGGGCTGGGGAGGCGATCCTGGGGCCTCCGGAGCATCTCCGGAGGCCCCAGAAAGGCCTGGGGACGGGGTGGGGAGGGCTGGGGAGGCGATCCTGGGGCCTCCGGAGACGCTCCGGAGGCCCCAGAAAGGCCTGGGGACGGGGTGGGGAGGGCTGGGGAGGCGATCCTGGGGCCTCCGGAGACGCTCCGGAGGCCCCAGAAAGGCCTGGGGACGGGGTGGGGAGGGCTGGGGAGGCGATCCTGGGGCCTCCGGAGACGCTCCGGAGGCCCCAGGAAGGCCTGGGGACAGGGTGGGGAGGGCTGGGGAGGCGATCCTGGGGCCTCCGGAGCGTCTCCGGAGGCCCCAGGAAGGCTTGGGGACGCGGTGGGGAGGGCTGGGGAGGCGATCCTGGGGCCTCCGGAGACGCTCCGGAGGCCCCAGGAAGGCCTGGGGAGGGCGGGAGGGAGGGCCGGGGAGACCTCCGCAGGGCCTAGCAAGGCCCCGCAAAGGCCTGGGGAGGGAGGGAGGGAGGGCCGGGGAGGCCTCCGCGGGGCCTAGGAAGGCCCCGCGAAGGCCTGGGGAGGGAGGGGGGAGGGGTGTCGTTATTCGCGGTTTTTTCACATTCGCGGGGGTCCGCGGAACGGAACCCCCGCGAATGTGAAGGGACGACTGTATTACTAATGATAGCAGGCTTCAAATTGCCTTGTGGAAATCTTGTTCATGGATGCTTGGCTGGTATTATATTCACCCTTAGAGATGGAAGTCCAGCAGAAAGATTTAAGAACAAATGTCCCAGTCTTAAGTACATATAGGCATGAATCCATGGGTAATCTCAGTAGAAGAGCAGGACCATAACTCCTGGTTGGTTGGTTTGTAGCAAGTCTTGGAAAAATCCACTAAATGAAGGCATAGGTTCCTTAGAATTTGTATTTTGCCTTGACTGTATGTTACGTATGCTTTATTTTGACTGCAATGTTTCATTATTATGGTTTCTGGCAGATTTATAATGTTTTGGATGTTACTCAGTGCATAATCAGCTGAGGAACCTTCACATGGTGAAACGAAAAGAATAATCACTGGGTCTTTTATTCTGCTACTGACTGTTTTGATGCTGATTAGTGAAGTTCTGCTCCTGCTCTATGTGGATGCAGAGGAAACTGAAGTCTTGGGGTTCCCTTCCTCCTTCCACCCTTGGCAGGATTGCATTATGTAAAATGTTAATTCTTCCTCATCTTTTATATCTATTTCAAACCATCCCATTATACCCATCACCTTTGAAAATTAAGACATGGAAATCAATGTTGACCCATTTTATTTTTAATAGAACGAAAACCCGATTCTCCAGATCTATAAGGAACATTGCCTCTCTTCAGGGGGGGATTGGCTATCCCGGATCTCGTGCTTATATTTCCAGGCATTTCAGTTGGGCCAGACTATTCAGCTACTGAAAGAGAATCACACCACCAGATGGTGTGCTCAGACCTCTTTCATCTATATAGTTGTCCTACTTTTACTCCACTCTGTCTTCTTTTGCTCTTAAAAACCTGCAAAACCTTTTATTTCTTTCCTTTTTTGTGGTTTTGAATTTTGGGTATAAATATGACATAGCCAGAAGGGAACTGAGCTGGTTAAGATTCCAGCCACTGAGTTTCTTTTTTTCTCTCACCCCATTTCCCCTGAAAGAGAGTCGGCACCCCTTTCCCATTGACAGTCCTCACTGTGCTTTTTGGGGAGTTTATGCTCATGTGTGTTGGTGTGTGTGTCCATGGATTGGGGATGGAACACTCAAGGCAGTTCCATTCCTGGGGATAATTAAAAATGGATTCCCAGGATGAGTCAGGAAATGACCCATCTAGACAACAAAATGTGTATTTTTTCATACCTTTGGATCTTTCCCGCCTCTTGAGTCAGTTAATATTCTGGGGCTATTTAGTTCCCCCTGAACATATTCTCTTTCCCTTTCTTTTTTTTTTTTGCTTTGCATACATATACAGTATTAAGATTTTACTCTCTTATGTGTTTTGGTATGATATTGACTATGTTTTGGTGGGTATGGAATATTGGCACAGCCAACATCTCTTACTTGTGATGCTCTTGATGCATCCTGAGGGCCTGTGATTCCATCAGTCCCACCACCATGATAGATTCCATACATTCCAAGTGGTTATTTTGTTCATAATTTTGCTGCAGCCAATTCATAACCTAGGGCCAATTCATAATACACAATTACAGTGATATGATTCCACTTTTAACTGCTATGTTTTCATCCTGACAAGACTGGTCAAGCCTACTGATCATTACCAATTCCTTTTGGTCCATGTGGGAACCAATGATACTGCAAGGCACAGCTTTCCGAAGAGCAGAAGAGATTATGAGGCTCTGGGGAGGAAGCTGAAAGAAATGGATGCACAGGTTGTCATCTCGTCTCTTCTGCCAATTGAAGGGCATGGTCCAGGAAGGGAGAGGAAAATAGCTGATGTAAACAACTGGCTCCATAGATGGTGTTGCCGAGAACGATTTGGATTCTTGGATCATGGGCTGCGGTTCCATGAGAGGGGACTTCTGACAAGGGATGGGGTGCATCTCACGACAGTTGGCAGAAACGCTTTTGCCAACAGTCTCAAGAATTTGATCAGGAGGGCCTTAAACTGAGTCATATGGGGGAGGGAGACAGTATTCTGGAAGGCAAAAGGGCAGGAGAAAATAGTCAATCTGTCATAGAGGGAACAAGGCAAACAGTGCAAGGACCCAACAGTGGGAGGCAAAAAAACTTGCACAGGCAGCAAGTAAAAGGAACACATGGTCTTAGATGTCTCTACACTAATGCTCAGAGCATGGGAAATAAGCAAGATGGACTTGAACTCCTAGCACACAAAGCAAATATGATATAATAGGCATTACTGAAACCTGGTGGGATGAGTCTCATGACTGGAATATAGGAATAGAGGGGTATAACCTTTATAAGAGAAAAAGGCCAAACAGGAAAGGAGGAGGATGTCAGAGATATTTACACCAGTGAAGAGATCCATGACATCAATACTGGAAGCCAGGTGGAGAGTATCTGGATAAAAATTAAAGGGGAGGGAAACAACAAGGATGTTATTGTGGGACTCTACTACAGACCCCTAAGTCAGATGGAGAAATTGGATGATGCCTTTCTAGAACAGATGACCACACATGCAGAAAGGAGAGATGTAGTAGTGATGGGTGACTTCAATTATCCTGATATTTGCTGGAAATCTGACTCAACCAAAACTTCAAGGTCTAGCAAATTCCTAACTTGCCTGGAAGACAATTTCATGGTCCAAAAGGTGGAAGAGGCAACAAGAGGGTCAGCTATTTTAGATCAGATCCTAACCAACAGGGATGACCTGGTTAATGGGGTGCAAATGGGGTGGGATCCTTAGGTGGGAGTGACCATGTTCTCCTGGAGTTTGTTATACAATGGAAAGGAGAAGCCAGGCATAGTCAGACATGCATTCTAGACTTTAGGAGAACTGATTTCAATAAACTCAAGGGAATACTGGGGGAGATCCCATGGTCAGGAATACTAAAAGAGAAGGGACTTCAAGATGGATGGGACTTTCTCAAAAGGAAGATACTGAAGGCACAATTTCAAACAGTACCATTGAGGAAGAAAAATGGGAGGTGTCTCAAGAAACCAGGATGGATGACTAAAAAACTTTCAACAGAGCTAAGTTTTAAACGGAACATATATAAGAAATGGAAAAAGGGGGAAATCACCAAAGAAGAATTCAAACAGACAGTGAACACGTGCAGGAGTAAAGTCAGAAAAGCTAAAGTGCAGAATGAGCTCAGGCTCGCTAGAGAGGTTAAGAATAATAAAAGGGGTTTTTGGGGAACCTTTGTCCCTGAATATCTAAAATTTACCCCTTCTTATCCAATGCAGCTTCTATTTCTTCAAAGGTTCTCTGTTCTCCTTGCCCCTTTACTTCCTTACTCTCGCTCTCACTTCCTCTCAATTTCCTTCCCTGTCTATTCCATCTTTCACCCTTGAAACAATATTGATTATTGTGGACTTTCCCTTCCCCTCCACTATCTTTCCTCACACCCAAATTCTATAACCCAATATCTTTCCTCTATCCCCAAAATCACCAGTATATTCATATAGTCATACAAGTCTACATAGACCTACAAGATTGTATAAATAGTCATATAAGTCTATATTGTCCTTTGAATCTATCTATCAATCTGGTTTCGATTCTGAGTACTGTATTTATGATTTCAATTCTGAGTATTTATATATTTACTTATTGATAGTAATTGTATATATCTGTTTGTATTCATGTCGTTTTGTATATAAGAATGCTTATGCAAACTTACATATTGAGATACCTTCTAATTATATTATTTATCTAATTAATACTGAGTCATAACATATATGTTTTTCTTTAATAATATATATAAATATATACATATATTATTTGTTTGTATTTGACTATACCTTTTGGCACTATTATGTAGCTTGCTCTATCTCATCTATATTACAGTTGTCCCTCCACATTTTCGGTTCCGACACTTGTGGTTTCGCCTATTCGCGGAAACTCGGCTTCTCCCCCCCACACACACACACACAGGGAAGCATTTCAGGGCGGAGCCAAGCCCAAGGAAAGCTGAGTGAGTGCCCCACATCACTCAGTCCTCGCCCCCCCCCAAAAGGGGCAAAAGCCAAGTAAAGGGGGTGCCCAGCCAGTAAACCAAAGGGGGTTTGGTGAGTGAGCGCCCCACCTCAATCGGCCCTAGTCTCTTCCTTGTGAGGGGCAAAAGCCAGTTGAAGCGAGGCACTCACTCACCAAACCGCTGCCAGTTTGCTGGCTGAGCACCCCACCCCACTCGGCCCCGCCCCTCTCATGGAATGGACGAAAGCCGAGTGAAGTGGGGCACCCAGCCAGCAAACCGAAGGGGGTTTGGTGAGTGAGCGCCCCGCCCCAACTGGCCCTTGTCTCTTCCTTGTGAGGTGCGAAAGCCAGTTGAAGCGAGGTGCTCACCCACCAAACCACTGCCAGTTTGCTGGCTGAGTGCCCCACCCCACTCGACCCTTGTCCCTCTCTCGGAAGGGATGAAAGCCAAGTGAAGCGGGGCGCCCAGCCAGCAAACCGAAGGGGGTTTGGTGAGTGAGTGCCCCGCCCCAACCGGCCCTCGTCTCTTCCTTGTGAGGGGCGAAAGCCAGTTGAAGTGAGGCGCTCACCCACCAAACTGCTGCCGGTTTGCTGGCTGAGCACCCTACCCCACTCGACCCTTGACCCTTCTCGGAAGGGACACAAGCCAAGTGAAGCGGGGTGCCCAGCCAGCAAACCAAAGGGAGTTTGGTGAGTGAGCGCCTCACCCCAAATGGCCCTTGCCTCTTCCGTGTGAGGGGCGACAGCCGATTGAAGAGAGGCGCCCCTCACCGAACCGCCGCTGGCCTGCTGGCTGAGCGCCCCACTTCATTCAGCCTTCGCCCCTCACATGAAAGTGGCAAAAGCTGGTTGAAGTGGGGCGCTCAGCCTTCCCACCGCTCACCCACCACCCCAGTTCCTTCCCATGTGGCGGAGGGGCTTTTCCAGCCCCTTCGCCGCTCGCCTGCCCCCCATCCCTTCCCAAGCAGTGATGGGGCTTTTTGAGCGCAATCTCCATTTTGGGAGGGCAGGGTGTGTGTAGCTGAAAAGCCTCCCTGCTGCCTGCCCACCACCCCCTCGCCCTTCCCAAAGCAGCGATGGAGATTTTCAAGCCCTGTTGCAGCTTTGGGAGTGCAAGGGGGTGGCTGAGAAGTGGCTATGAGGCTTCAAAACCCCCGTAGCCACTTTGGAAAGCGGGCGGGGGGAGGCGTATTTTTATTTGTGTTTTTTCCACATTTGCGGGTGTCTTGTGCCCCTAACCTCTGCGAATGTGGAGGGACGACTGTACTCTATCTTATGTGCTTATATTGCTCTATCTTATATGTATTACAGTATAAGATATAGTAATACAGACCATATACAATATATACTATGGTATACAATGTAAGTAGTTAATCACTGTAGCTTGTAATGAAATATCAATGTTCTATAATATAATCTAGTATTAATTATAATTAGAAGTGTTACAATATTTTTATATACCAAATATATCAGAGGTTAAACCAAGATTACAAGATTACAGATGTAGCCAAGTACTTTGCCATCAAACTTGAGTGTTGCTTAGCTATGATGACCGTTATCTTGCCCTTTTCCCCCTGTACCTCCACCGCTCTCTATCTCTGTTCTCTGTCTTTCTAATACTCCGTTCCAGATGCCGACTTCTTCTTCAATTTAGCCCTTCCAGTTCTTTCCTCGTTTTCTCGTCACTTCACCTCCACTCTCAAACTTTTTCTCCCTGTTCTTTCACCGTTCCGCGTTCCCCATTATGGCTCCTGCAACTGTTGCCTCCCAATTCTCTCCTCCTTACACCCCTTTTGCTACGATCTACTCAGTGTCTTCTGCAACTGTAGCCTTGTGTTCCCTTCTCTTCCCTTTTTTTTCCTCTCGTGATTGCCTATCTTCTGAATCTTATCTGAGTTTTATCTGTCCTCTCACTGCTACATCTACTTAACAATTCTTATATCCCTTTTCTTAACACTACTTAATCCTCAACAGCTTCCCAAGCTTTCCCAAACATCCAACTGTTACCAAATGCTCGTGTTTTCCAGGTAACAATTTTCCTTTTATTTATCTCAGTTTAGTAATTATCTTTCTTAACTTCCAGTGAACCAGTGGGCCAACAATTCAAATCCTTTCTCTTTGTTTGCTACTTCCAATTCCTCTTATGCTCTTCCTCTTTGTTTCTAAGGCATCTCCCCCATCGCCTTTTTAGGTTTCGTTTACAGACTGTTACTTCTCATTCTACTTTTCCAAACTTTGAGCTTAACTCAAAGTCCAACGTTTCCAAGTTTAAAAGTATACTCAGTGTAGGGGGGGGGGGAAATCCTCAAAAACTGAACTCAAAGATCCTTTGAAATTCTCTCCCTTCTGAATTTAACCCTCTCGTCGAAAAATAAAGGAGCAAGTACACCCCAATCCAAAGAATTTGCTCAGCCTTTCTTTCTTCTTCACTTCTCCAATTCGTTCTTTAATTCTCCTATCAAAATTACTTCCTCCTCTTTTAACTCTTTCCTTATATCCTTAGGTGATTATATTGTCCACTAAACCTTGCTCCTCTTGATGTTTACCGTTTTCAGTCTGAAGGGTCCATCTCTGCAGTCTTTTTTCTGATTCTTCTCCTGTTGATATGCTTATTTAAACACTATTTGTCTTCCTTCTCTTTAAGTTGAGTGGCTTGGCTTACGTCCCGAAGACTGCTCCTACGGTGGTGGGATGTCCTTCACTGGAGGTTTGATCCGTGTGAGAGTGGGATCTCTGTCCCTCCGTTTTGAATCTACCCCCACACTTCTCTGGACTGCCTCCTCTCTCTCGTCCCAGAGATAGAGCCCTTCAGTTGGCCTTAAGGAATTCACCCACCACAGTTGATCGGAGCTGGTGTCCGGAGCCAATTCTGAGCCCGCTGCCTCCCCGCTCTTCACTGGAAGTGAAACTTGATCTCCTTTTCTCCTCTTTCTGGCCCGAGGAACTTTCAGGCTTCAAGAATAAACCTTGGAACAGCTGGCAAATGCTGCACTGGACAGGCTGCCACCTGATTTAAAAAAAGCCTCCAGCCCATGGGAAATGCCGAAGCCCACGAGGGAGGAGCAGAAGGCTGAGGCTTTGCACTCCTTGGATAAGGCAAATGTGAGCCCAAAGACTCATGAAAAAGTTAGAGGTGACCATTCAACATCTTGCTGAAGATTCCTTCACTCCCTTTTCTTTTCATTTCTATTTTATAAAATGGTAGACAAGGGTCCCTGGACCTCCTCTTCTCTAAATAAGGCAGAGCTTTTGCATACAGGCAGGTGTCTAAAGAAACCAGGATGGATGTCAAAAGAACTCTCAACTGACCTAAAATTTAAAAATGACATGTACAAGAAATGGAAAAAGGGAGAAATAACCAAAGAAGAATTTAAACAAATAACCAGCTCATGTAGGGCAAAGTAAAAAAAGCTAAAGAACAGATGGATCTCAGGCTTGCTAGAGAGGTTAGAAAACAATTAAAAGGGCTTTTTTTGTTATGTCCATAGCAAAAGGAAGAACAAGGAAATGGTAGGGCCACTGCAAGAAGACGGCAAAGGCTAACAGGGGACAGAAAAAAGGCAGAACTACTTGACACCTTCTTTGCTTCACCCTGACATCAATACTAGGGAAGATTCTAGAACAGATCATTAAACAGACAGTATGTAAGGATACTATAATTGGGCAGTAAAAATGAAAAGCATCAATATAGGATGGGTGACACCTGGCTTGATGGCAGTACATGTGAAAGGGATCTGGGAGTCTTAGTGGACCACAAGCTGAACATGAGTCAGCAGTGTGATGCAGCAGCTAAAAAAGCCAACGTGATTCTAGGCTGCATCAATAGGAGTATAGTGTCTAGTGCCACTGTATTCTGCTTTGGTCAGACCTCACCTAGAATACTGTGTCCAGTTCTGGGCACCACAATTCAGGAAGGATATTGAGAAGCAGGAACGTGTCCAGAAGAGGGTGACCAGGATACTAGAGGTTTGGAAGCCATGCCCTATGAGGAGTGGCTTAGGGTGTTGGGCATGTTTAGTCTGGAGAAGAGAAGGTTGAGAGAGGACATGATAGCCATGTTTAAATATTTGAAGGGATGTCATATTGAGGATGCAGCAAGCTTGTTTTCTGCTGCCCCAGAGACTAGGACACAGAGCAATGGGTTCAAACTACAGGAAAAGAGATTCCACCTGAACATTAGGAAGAACTTCCTTACAGTAAGAGCTGTTCGGAAGTGGAATACACTGCCTTGTAGTGTGGTGGAGTCTCCTTATTCGGAGGTTTTAAAACTGAGGCTGGATGGCCATCTGTCTGGGATTATTTGATTTGTGTATTCCTGCATAGCAGGGGGTTGGACTGGATGGCCCTTGAGGTCTCTACCAACTCTACAATTCTATTATTCTATGCTACTTTCGCCAAGTATCCAGGCCAGTGATACCTAACCTGGGGTCTGGGAACCCCTAGGGGTCCTTGTTGTCCTCACAGGGAGTCCACGAAGGCTTGAAGGCTACTTGGCCCACCTCCTTCTCCCTGAAGTGGAGTGGCCTCAAGACAGGAGCCAAGGCAAAGGCTGGCTGGCTTGGCCTGCACATTGCCATTCAGTCCTCTCCAGCCACAAACTTGCAGGAAGAAGCAGGAGAGAAGTCTTCCCTCCCTGTCTGGTGCCTCTGAGGGAAGGTTTAATGGATGATGTAGATTATGTAATTGTGTTGTTGTTTTAAATCTAAAGTCTTGGGGGTCCATAGCAGCAAAAGATATTTAAAAGTAAAGAAAGGGTTAAGAGGAATTGTGATTGTACAGTCGTCCCTTCACATTCGCGGGGGTTACGTTCCACGGACCCCCCGCAAATGTGAAAAATCCGCAAATAACGACTGCCCTCCCCCTCCCCCACCATAGCTTTACACTGAAACTACTGGACACTCTGGGCCTAATCTTGAACTAAGAGAAATCCCAACTCGAACCCATTCAAGTTATCCAATTTATTGGAGCTCTTCTAGACTGAGCTACGGCAAGGGCCTACCTTCCAAGGGACTGCTTCGATGTCCCGCGGACTTTGATCTCTCGCTGCCTTCGGTCCCGATGAGTCTCAGTGCATCTAGTGCAAGTTCTACTCAGCCATATGGCTGCCATGACAGCAGTCACATTCCTGGCAAAGTTGTTTCCGCCCACAGCGATCCTGGTTCTTGGACGTCTTCAATCCGGTACAGAACTCTCCACACAAACTACTAAGAATGGCTCGGGCGATCCACCGCTCTCTGAACTGGTGGCTACAGCCCTCCAATGTCCTCTCAGGTATGCCGTTCGAACCTCCACAGCCCGACATCGAGATCACCACGGATGTGTCCCTGCTAGGGTGGAAGGCGCATCTGAATGGTTACAAGATTCAGGGCACTTGGGATGTCAAGGAGAAAGAACTCCATATCAACGTTCTCGAGCTCATGGCTGTGCAGAAAGTGTTCTGAGCCTTCAAAAGCCTGGTAACGTGTAGAACAGTGCTGTTGGTAACAGACATCACCGCAGTGATGTTTTACTTGAACAAACAGGGCGGAACAAGGTCATCTTCCCTGCAGTTGTTAACCATGCAAATTTGGGATTGGTGCGTCTTGAGGAATATACTCCTCTTCTCCATCCACCTGCCGGGGGAAGAGAATACTCTTGCCGACGGACTCAGCCATTCAAGTTCCTCTGTGAACCGCAGTGTGATTCATGACCTGTTCCATCGCTGGAGCACCCCACAGGTGGACCTGTTTGCAAGTCCCAACAACAAGCAGTGTCCACAGTATTGTGCATGGTTTCGAGCACGGGGCTCAAGGGGCAATGCCTTCCTGTTTCATGGGAGTGGTCCTCTCCTGTGCCTGTTCCCACTGTTCCCGCTTTTGACACAGATAGTAACCAAGCTTTGTTGAGACCGATTGAATACAATCCTGGTAATGCCGTGGTGGCCTTGGCAGCTGTGGTTCGCCCCTCTCCTCCAGCTAGCATGCCACCGTTTCATCCGTCTACCATACCAACCGGACCTACTAACTGTCCAGGATGGCATGGTCAGACACCCAGACCTAGAGACTCTGAGGTTAACCATGTAGAGGATTCAACACTGATCCAACTTTCGGTACCGACAGTCCGGCCCCCAGATCCACTGCCAGATGACATCCAGGCTGTGGTTGATGCCTCCCTCCGCCTGGCTACGTGTCGGTCCTATGTTTACAAGTGGAAACAATTCAAGGACTTTCTCACTTCTTATGACCTCACTGTGGAATCTGCCACTACTGTCTTGGTGCTCCAGTTCCTCCTTCACCTTTCAGGTGCAGGGTTGTCCATTTCATCCCTGAGGGGATATCTTGCGGCTATCTCTGTTGACCTACAATCTCGGGGTCGACCCTCCCTGTTTCGTGATCTAGTCGTTAAGAAGTTCTTGAAGGGCTACATCAACCTACACCCTCCTGTGGTCAAACCCACTCCAGCCTGGAGCCTTGAATTGGTCCTCTCTCAGCTTTCTCGATGGCTTTTCAAGCCCATGGCCACTACGGACTTGCGGCTGCTCTCCTGAAAAACAGCCTTCCTTGTCGCTATCACTTCTGCCTGGAAAGCAGAGGAGCTTTGTGCTCTGTGTTCCGATGCTCTCTACCTGACGTTTCATAAGCATAAGGTAGTTCTGAAGCTGGACTTGTTGTTCCTTCCAAAGGTGGTTTCAAGCTTCCACCTCAACCAACCCATCATCCTACCAGCCCTAATGCAGGATCCAAAGGATGACTTCGAGTGGGCTCTTCACTCCCTTGACGTCCGGAGGGCGCTCACCTTTTACACCCAGCAAACCACCCCACTTGTTTGTGGCTTTTGCGGAATCCAAGCAAGGCGTCCCGATCTCGCCTCAACATCTGTCAAAATGGGTAGTTTCTATGATCATGATGTGCTATGAGTTGGCTCGTAAGCCTCTGCCAGCACGAATCTGTAGTCACTCCACCAGAGCAGTTTCAACTTCAGCTGCCTTTCTCTCTGGCATTCCTTTGGAGGACATTTGTCAAGCAGCTACTTGGTCCACTCCTGTGACATTCATTTCTCACTATAGGCTTAACACCTGCTCTCACAGTGAAACTGCTTTTGGAAGGGCTGTGCTTTTGTCCTCCCTTCAGTGACTGACTGGGGTAATTTGACGTTACTGTTAATAAATCTGTTTGGTTTTGTGGACTACAACTGTCCTCGTCTTGTTTGTGTGCATGACATACCCACCTCCTGGTTGTGAAGCTTGCTAATCTCCATGCTTTAGAAGCATGGAGGCATTTACTGGAGGGGGTTCCCCTTTCAAAGTATGGACCAACCACCACACTTTGGAGGCACTGCAGACCACTTGGCAAAATGAGCCCCAAACAAATGTGCTGGGATATATTCTTTTATATGTTTAAGTTTCAATTGCAATTCCTACTGCTTAAAAAAACATTTTGTCAGATGCTTTATCGCAGTTCCCTCAACCCAAAAATGAACAGGAGAAAGTAGTTGATACCCTGTTCTTTGTCATGGTCTCTGTGCTTCAAATGGGTTTACACCTGTGAGAGACTCTATGTGGAATGTTTCAGAGCTGAGTAGCTTGGTTGGAAGCCGAACCCCTATCCCATCCACTGTGCATTCACGAGCTCACCAAGCTACCTTCCCTCAGTTTCTTTTCATCCACCGGCAGAACAACTTCATCTTAGGTATTCTCCTGCTGAGAAGCTTCTCACTCCTTTCATTTCATTATTTTTACCTTTCTGTCTTGTTCTTCTTCATTGTTTTTCTATTAAAACTTAAAAAAAACCTTTCTCTTTACTTCACTCCTCTTCTCCCCCCTCCCCATCCTAGTCTGGTTTCCTTTACTTTTTTTATAGCCTCTACTACATACAAGGATATTAAAAGGACAAGAAGAAGTAATCTCAGAACCACTGTCAATAATTTTTGAGAATTCCTGGAGAACAAGAGAAGTCCCAGCAGACTGGAGGAGGGCAAATGTTGTCCCCATCTTTAAAAAGGGGGAAAAAGAAGACCCAAATAATTACCGCCCAGTCAACCTGACATCAACTTGAGGAAATATTCTAGAGCAATCAGTAAACAGATAGTCTATAAGCACTTAGAAAGGAACGCCATGATCACTAGAAGTCAACATGGGTTTCTTAAAAACAAGTCATGCCAGACTAATCTTCTTTTTTTTTTTATAGAGTTACAAACTTAATAGATGAAGGGAATGCTGTGGATATAGTGTATCTCGATTTCAGTAAGGCCTCTGACAAGGTCCCCCATGATACCCTTGCAAAAAAGTTAGTAACCTAGGGGCTAGACAATGTGACTGTTACGTGGATTTCTAATTTCAATGGAGAGGAACAGCAGCCTCCCTCACAGGGTTGTCGAAAGGATACTTTACGAGATACCTTGCATCCAAAAGAGGGTCTTTCTAGCTTAGAAGAGAAACATGACCTCTCAGACCGGAAAAAAACCCAAGGAAAGTCTACAGAATTCTATTCTTTCTCAGCTCAAGCTTTCTGGAGAATGTGTTACTGCCAGTGAACTGCTGCAACCCAGCCTCAGGAGTCTGTGTTTCTCTGCTCCTCTACACTATCCTCCCAATAGTGATGCTGCTAAAAACCAAATAGCTAGAAAGAGAAGGAGCAGGAAAAACAATGCTGAACAAGCATAAAAACACTATATAAAAAGGAATTTTTTAGTCAGAAGCTTTTAAAAATGAGGTTTACTTGTGTTTTTATTTTCTTTTTAAAATTTTTATTAACACTACACAAAACAACACATAATACAACAAATCACAAGAAAACATCACACCATAACATTTTCCTAACCTAAAAACAACATATAACGAATACGTATTACTTCCTACCTTTCAGCTGTTGGTTCTACTTGTTTGTTAATCTCTTTTTCATGATAGCATCTTTTGTTATTCCACTGTAATAATATTCTTGTCTTTCTTGAAGTTTAGTATTTTTTTTTAGTGTGACCTAGGGACTCACCTCTAATAGAAGCTCATTTCTTTTAGAAGCAATCATAGGTTCCCCTCCCTGTCTGTATTCTTTAATATCATATTTCCTATTACATGCACTCCCACACTTTAAGAATTTGAATGGCTTCCTCTCTATGGGCTTTTCTTATTTTTCCTATCAGAGACTTTTTGTGAGTATCATAAGGTGTGAAGAAGCAAAATGTTTTTCAAATGCTACCTATATAGAAGGTTTCTCACAGGTATGAATTTTGTAATGTTATGTTTTTCAATCTTTATCAATGACTTGGATGAGGGAATACAGGGTATGCTTATCAAGTTTGCAGATGACACCAAATTAGGAGGGGTAGCCAATATCCCGGAGGACAGGATCAGAATTCAAAATGACCTAAACAGATTAGAAAGCTGGGCCAAAATTAACAAAATGAATTTCAACAGGGAGAAATGTAGGATACTACACTTGGGCAATAAAAATGAAATGCATAGATATAGGATAGGTGACACCTGGCTTGAGGGCAGTACATGCAAAAAGGATCTAGGAGTCTTGGTGGACCACAAGCTGAACATCAGTCAGCAGTGTGATGCAGCAGCTAAAAAAGCCAATGCGCTTCTAGGCTAAATTAACAGAAGTATAGTGTCTAGATCGAGGGAAGTAATAGTGCCACTCTATTTTTCTTTGGTCAGACCTCACCTGGAATATTGTGTCCAGTTCTGGGCACCACGATTCAGGAAGGATATTGAGAGGCTGGAATGTGTTCAGAGGATGGCGACCAGGCTGGTGGGAGGTCTGGAAGCCATGCCCTATGAGGTGCTGCTTAGGGAGCTGGGCATGTTTAGTCTGGAGAAGAGAAGGCTGAGAGGGGACATGATACACCATGTTTAAATATTTGAAGAGATGTCACATTGAGTGTGGAGCAGGCTTGTTTTCTGCTGCTCCAGGGACTAGGACACAGAGCAATGGGTTCAAACTACAGGAAAAGAGATTTCACCTAAACATTAGGAAGAACTTCCTGACAGTAAGAGCTGTTCGGAAGTGGAATGCACTGCCTCATTGTGTGGTGGAGTCTCCTTTGGAGGTTTTTAAACAGAGGCTGGATGGCCATCTGTTGGGAATTATTTGGTTGTGTATTCCTGCATGGCAGGGGGTTGGATTAGATGTCCCTTGAGGTCTCTTCCAACTCTATGATTCTATGTAAGATGTCTATTCTGAACCAAAGTTTTCAACATTCAAATACATTCGATTGCTTCTGCCCTGTATGAGTTGATTGATGACGACCAAGATGTGCCTTCTGAATGAAACCTTTTCCACACTCCAGGCATTTGAAGGGTTTTTCCCCTGTGTGAGTTGCTTGATGAGAAGTGAACTGTGCATTCCAAATAAAACCTTTTCCACACTCCAGGCATTTAAATGGTTTCTCCCCTGTGTGAGTTGCTTGATGAGAAGTGAAGTGTGTCTTCTGAATGAAACCTTTTCCACACTCCAGGCATTTAAATGGTTTCTCCCCTGTGTGAGTTGCTTGATGATAGGTGAGGTGTGTCTTCAAAATAAAACCTTTTCCACACTCCAGGCATTTAAATGGTTTCTCTCCTGTGTGAGTTGCCTGATGATAAGTGAGGCTTGACTTCCAGGTGAAACGTTTTCCACACTCCAAGCATTTAAATGGTTTCTCCCCTGTGTGAATTGACTGGTGATAAGTGAGGGCTGCCTTCTGAGTGAAACTTTTCCCACACTCCAGGCATTTAAATGGTTTCTCCCCTGTGTGAGTTGCTTGATGACGAGTGAGATTTGTCTTCCGATTGAAATTTTTTCCACACTCCAGACATTTAAATGATTTCTGCCCTCTATGAGTTGCCTGATGATAAGTGAGGCTTCCCTTCTGAGTAAAACTTTTTCCACACTCCAGGCATTTAAATGGTTTCTTCCCTGTGTGAGTTGCTTGATGAGAAGTGAAGCGGGACTTCTGAGTGAAACCTTTTCCACACTCCAGGCATTTAAATGGTTTCACCCCTATGTGAGTTGTTTGATGATACGTGAGTGTTCCCTTCCGGGTGAAACCCTTTCCACACTCTAGGCATTTGAAGGGTTTCTCCTCTGTGTGAGTTGCTTGATGAGAAGTGAGGTGTGTCTTTCGAGTGGAATCTTTTCCACACTCTAGGAATGCAAATGGTTTTCCCCATGTGTGAGCTGCATGATGATGAGTGAGGTCTGTCTTGTGAATGAAACTTTTTCCACACTCCAGACATTTAAATGGTTTATCTCCTGTGTGAGTTGCCTGGTGATAGATGAGAGTTCCCTTCTGAGTGAAATGTTTTCCACACTTCAGGCATATAAATGGTTTATCTCCTGTGTGAGTTGCTTGATGACAAATCAGGTTTTTCTTCCAAATGAAACCCCTTCTGCAGGCCCAGCAGTGAAGTGGTTTCTTCCCTGTGTGAACTGCTTTGTAACAAGAGAGGAATGCTTTTTGACAGAACATCTTTTCACTCTTCAAGCTTTTAAATGTTTTTTCGTCTGTATCGGTTCCTTGGTCTGTCAGAAGTTGTGACCTCAACTTGATATTTGTTCCACAATTGAAGGACTTAAATGGTCTCTCTCTTGTGTGATTTCCTTTAAGGGAAATAAGACTGGAGCCGTTTCCACACTCACCACCTTGGAAAGATTTCTCCTTTGTCTGAGTCCTCCTGTGAAGATTAAGGCTTGCTTTAGACCTGAAGCTTCTCCAACATACAAGACAAAGATATTTCTTTCTTTCCGTTCTTTTTTGTCTTATTCCTTGAGCTGAGGTTCCATAAACATCACCTATCTGAGAAGGGTGTGTGGTCCTCCGCTTCTCTTCAGTGTCAATTTTTCTTTCCTTCTCTTTTACCTGTTTACACTGGTCTCTCTTCAGCAATGTTTGGCATGATTCCCCTTTATACTCATTCAGTTGCTCACCATTGCCTGAAAGGGAGAGAAAGGACTGCTAAGAACTCAAGAAAGAAAGGGTGTCACCACCATTTGTCAGCTAACTTCTGTCAACCTCAGAAGGTCTCAGCCTCTCCACTGGTTCACCTGAGAGATGATCTCCACTGCCCTTTTTTCATCTCTTTTCTTGAAAGCAGGCAGATCTAAGGATTTGAGTAATGCTGAGATACAGCTTGAGGTACTGATCTGAAGAATGAACTTTAGAGCATCTATCTATGGATTTAATTTAGGGGTAAAGAATTCCTACTAAATTCTGGTTCTCTTCATTTTCAGCTGTTTTTTGATTGTACGAGGCACAACAACAGCAAATTCTCAAGTCATGTAAAAATTAGCTCAGGGAACAGCAAGAAAACGTTCACTTATCCACATCAAACATATGTATGTACATGAGAGGTTGTGTCATGCTGTTAGGCTAATGAGGGCATGGAGTCAGAAGAGAAGGACATGGCAGAGGATGACCCTATGGACCCTGTCACAAGTTTATCTACACCTGTGCCACCATGGAACTCTGCCAACTTGGGAATCTCAAGCAGAGGAAGAGCCTGGTCCTAGTGCATTGTCACCAGTCCCAGCAGCGAGCCCTGCCAATTCAGATGAGGAGGAGGAGGAGGAAACAGACTTACCCGTACCATCTTTCAGCCAAGAGAGATCCCAAAAGGAAGCCTGCAGAAGATCAATGAGGCTTAATCTGAAACACCAGCTCATTAATAGGAGCACCTAGGACAGCCCTGATTTGTATATATTTACCTTGGGGGAGCTATGGAGGCTTTGTCAGAGATTAACTGATCATCCCGACAAAAGCTTTGTGTTTGGTATCTATGACTCCATGTTCCTGTTGGCTTGATTCCTGTTTAGACCTTGGACCGATTCTGACTATGCTGTTGCCTGATCCTGTAGACTTACAGATGTACCTTTGAACCTACACTGACTTCTGTAAGCCCCTGACTTCTGGACTGTTTTCTGGACTCTTCTTTGCCTTTCCCTGCGTGCTTCTGCTAACTCCTATCAGAACTTATTTCAACTGTTTTGTGATTATTACAAGTTGGCAACCTTCCCAGACCTTGCTATTTGTTTATACTTTTGCCGGCATCTGATTGCTTTCCCAGACAGGTTATTTAATAGTTGAATACAGTTTTGTAATAGGAAGTAAAAATACCTTACTTATCCATGTCAAGCTCTCTGCAATTTACACAGAATATCTCTACAAAATACAAGTGCCCTAATATGTTGGCGGGGGGGGGGGGAATGGAAGTTCTAATCCTAAAATGTCCATACAACAAAGTAGCTACCTTCATTATTTAGTCTAGTTTTACTTATTTAGTTGTAGGAGAGGTTTTTCTCCTGAGAGCATGACAAAATGTCTTGCTGTCTAATGGGGCCAAGCGAGAACCAGCATGATGTAGCAGTTTGAGTGTCGGACTAGGATTCCAGGACACCAGGGCTCAAATGCACTGGGTGGCCTCGGGCAAGTCACACTCTCTTAGCCACAGAGAAAGGCTGACTCAGTTTGACTCAGCCTTCCATCCTTTTGTAGGTCAGTAAAATGAGTACCTGGTTTGTGGGTGCAATTAGCTAATGCACATTGGAAACTGCTTAATGCAGTGTAGATGTGTAAATTGCTGTTGCTTAACAATTTGTAAGCTGCTCTGATAGCCTTTGTGGCTAAAGAGCGGGGTATAAATACCTAAATAAAATAAATAAATAAAATAAATAAACTGCCTTTGAACAAATCTTGCTAAGAAAACCCCTTGACAGGTTCCCCTTCAGGTCACCATAAGTTGGAAATTACTTCAAGGCACACAACAGCAATGGTGCTGAGGAATTTTTTTTTTTTTTAAATGAGCTTGGATTTGTTTCTCTACACTCAGTACAGGATGTGACACAAAGTTGGTCCTTCATTCAGGCCAACCAGCTTCTGCCTCCACACCTGGGCTCTGTTTTCTCCTTTTCTTTGCAGGAAGACCTGGGCAAGTGATGGCAGCTGCTCCCTCCAAGTCCTTCCCTCCCTTCACTGGAATGCCCTGCCTCTCTCTGAATTTTTGGAGGGTTCAGTGGGAGGAATGGGACTTAGCTACCTAGTGGGAGCAAGGAAGCCAGAGGTGGCTGCTTTCTGCTTCTGCCTTCTCACTTTCTTTTAAACAACTTGATCTTGATTGCCTAACAGGCAAAAGGCGGGGTACAAAAATAAAGTTGTTGTTGTTGTTGTTGTTGTTGTTGTTGTTATTTATTTCATTTGTAATGGTGGTTGGATGGGGCCACAACCTCAGCCCTTGGGGAGGGGAATATCTCTAGTGGTACCCCCAACACTCCCCCAGTGGTCAATGCTTAGGAATCCATCTGGACCTCCCACCATCTGCTGTGACCTTGACCAAGATCTGCCAGTGAAGGGCTTCCTGGGAAGAGAGGCCAGAAGTCAGCAGAGCTGGAAGAAAACAACTCGGATTGCTTGAATATATCAGAAGTAAAGAAGAGCTCTGATCTTATTTTTCAGAACTTCTAAACTGTACTCATCAATCCAAAGAAAGAGGGAGCCTTACCCAGAGATGTCAGGATCCCTAAATTCTCCTCCATCACTTTCCTATGAAGGGCCCTTTGGCCTGGGTCCAGCAGGGCCCACTCCTCCTCCGTGAAATACACAGCCACCTCCTCAAAGGTCACCTGAAGAAAGAGAACAATAGCATTTCTGTTATAATATCCCTTCATGTGCAGAAGGAAAATGTTGAAGCAACAGGCCACTCTGCTAGCACAGCTGAAGTGGGTATGTGCATAGCTGTAGCTAGGCAGCAGGTGACTAGCCGGACACTTCTATAAAGATACACTCTGTGCAACAACAACCTAGCACATCATATGAAACGCCAGACACCTCAACATGTGAGGTGAAGAGAAAGGTAGTGCACAGGAGTGAAGATGGTAGTGATGGTGAACACCCCAATAGAACCAATGTGATCATACCAAGGAGAACTAGGAGAGTAAGGAAAGCACCTGATAGGTTTGTTGTGCAGGGAGCTAAGGTGTATAAGGTGTACAATGCCACGTATGAGCCCGATAGTTTCCAGGAACTGCAAAAGTATCCTGAAGAAGAGCAGGAACAGTGGAATGAAGCGATAGAGAATTCGCATCCATGGTAGAGAAAAGGGTTTTTGAAATTGTAGACATGCCTAAAGGTCAGAAAGTTGTGGGGTCTAGATGGGTTTATAAAGTGAAAGTCATGCCAGATGGGAGTACCAAGAGCAAAGTAAGGCTTGTAGCACTGGGTTTTTTTCAATAAAAGTATGAGTCATATGACAAGACTTCTGCACCCATGGTGAAACCAGAGTCTAAAACTAATTTTGTCATTAACTGTTCAAACAGACTTTGAAGTTAGACATTTTGTCTTTGAGACAGCCTACCTTAATGCAGATCTCAGAAAGACTGGGTATATGAGACAAGTTCCAGGTTATGATAGTACAGGTGATAATAAGGTGTACAGATTATGGAAAGCCATATATAGACTAAAGTAGACAGCTAGGTGCCGGAATCGGTGTATTCATGAAGAGTTCTATGCACTGGGATTTTCCAGAACTATGGCTGATGCTTGTGTCTACACCAAAGGAGCTGGTGACGAGTTAGTGATACTCGTGATTTATGTGGATGACTTAGCAATAGCAGCTAAAAACCTAGATGTGATAAATATGGTAAAGACACAACTAGGAAGCTGGTTTAAATTAAAAGATTTAGGTTCTTTAAGGCACTATCTGGGTACAGATGTAGTGAAAGACCAGAATGGTGATATACTTTTAAGCCAAAAGACCAATTATTAGTCAGATACAGATTAACAGATGCTAAAGCAGTAAAAAACCCAATAACTACAGATTTTGTGAAGCTGACACCGAATGATATGTTTGATAAACCAGAACTGTATCATTCTGTAGTTGGAAGTTTATTGTACATTGCAAATCACACTAGACACTAGACCAGATGTAAGTTGGATTGTTAAGTAGGAGAGTGTCAAAACCTAGCACACATGACTGAACAGCAGTAAAAAGAGTAGTGCAATATCTAAAAGGTACACGTGAACTGTGCCTAAAAATTGCAAAAAACACCCCAGAACCAGAAGACTATGTTGAATGCTATGCAGATAGTTCATTTCAGAGGAAGGGGATAAGAAGTCTGTAAGCGGTATGGTCATAAAACCTAAAGAGTAGGACTAAATATATAGAAGTCCGCTATATGAATGTTAGACAGCTGGTACAAGAATGTATCATAACTTTACATTATTGCATGTCTGAGCAGAACATTGTGGAAATTTTCACAAAAACAATATGTCAGAAACACCAAGAAATGGTGACTATGCTTGGTCTAATAGCGTGTATCAAAGATGGTGTAAACTATGTAACACGTACGTGATGTAATGCATGTAATGTATATGGTCAGTTGCAAACATTGGAGGGGAGTATCAGGATACTATCGTTTTAAGTGCAGAAGAAAAATGTTGAAGCAACAGACCACTCTGCTACCACAGCTGAAGTGGGTATGTGCACAGTGTAGCTAGGCAAAAGGTAACTAGCCTAAAGTGTAACATGTAACAGCCTGCAGGGGCCAGCAGTGAGAGGCTAGCTGCGTAGCAGTTCTGCCTGGGGCATGGCAGTGACAGGACAGTATTTTACTGAATGCTGTGTGATTCAGGAGTCTCTGAATTACTGTAAATATTCTATACTATGCTGTAGTAAAGATAAGCTGATAAGACACGTCTGTGTCTATGTATTACTTTCCTTGCCTGGATTATGAAAACTCTGCTACAATACTTTTTGCTGCCTGGACCTCTTGACATGCTCAGAGATTACCAGTGCACTAATGTCTCAAAACATTCCTATAAACACTCTGTGTAAGTTACTGTCGTGGGTTGGTTTCAAGGAGTGTTGGATGTTTGGAGAATTGCTATTAAATTCATTGTTAAGGTTTGCTGTATATATTCTGTGTTTGTTTTATACTGGAACTGAAGACAAAGCCTCCAAAAAAAACCTTGCTGTTTGTAAGTCTTATTGTGGGTGAAAGTGGATCAGAGCAGTGATAAAGCCAGCTAGCTGAAGCCTTTGTTTTTCAAGCCCTATCCAACTGTGCAGAATCTGCTGTTTGGCTGCTTCTGGGTTTAGCTCGTCCCCAGGCTGTGCCAGTCACCTCTCAGTGAGCCTATATTGAATGGACAGTTTGACATTTACTAAAAAAAAAAAAAATATTTACATGATGACACTCACAGGCCACTTACAGTGACAATTTTGATGGAAACAAAGAACAAGATTTTGTGGGGATAGAGAGCAGTCAAAGACAAATGGGCACCCATCACTTGAGATCCTGTCTCCTACCTGACAGAGTCTTGCAGCTGCTGCTCTGAGTCCACCATGATGAAGAGATGTTCTTGTACATGTATGCCCAGTCCTTATTCCACTGCCTGTGAGGAAGAGAAAATGAAGGAGAAGGTTGTTACTCATTCCCTCTTCTTCCTCCTCCAAGTCCCTCCTACTCAGGCAAATGCAGCAAATGTCATTGTGTACACACAAAAAGAATTGGGAAGTCACAGCAGAATCAATGTAACCCTGAGGTTGTCAGGTGCATGGTGAAAAATCTTAATACATGTATTCAAAGCAAGCAGACAACCATCTCACAGAGAATTAAACAGCCACAAAAAAATGTTAACCAACTTGCAAGAAGAAGCACAAAAACTGGGTTGGGAAGCTAATGGATTTTAAAGATGTCCAGATTGCTGGTTCTTCCCCGCACAGGAAGGGGACAGGACTCTGAGGCTACCTGGTGATGAGGATACCAACTCACTAAAGTAGCCCTTCTATTCATCTTTGCTCCTTTAAAGATCTGCATAGTTATACCTCAGTTAACCAAGCAGACGTGCTCCTGGGCATTACTTCACATGGAAAGAATAGGGATAGGTTCCTGAACCACAAAAAAGAAGAGCACTTCAACATATTTCAGCAACCTTTTTATTCAAAACCAACAAAATGCAAACATGAAATTAAAGAGGTCAGTCACAATAAATGGTGCAGAAATAAACAAAATCATTCTAAAATTTCTACAGACCACCTGAAGGCTTCTTCCAAGATGTACCTGGGGTGACTTTTTCTTTCACCAGCCTCCACTTTTCTTATGATTTCCATTTTTCCATTTTGGTAGACAAACTTATAGATCTCTGCATTTTGAAAACATGCAAGGGGAACTGGTAAGGCTACCATATCTGCTCTTCCCTTTCTGTCTATATTGCTGGTCACACGTGCTCAGTAAGGCAATCTGGGGGCAGTTGTCTTTTACCTTGCCTGTTGTAGGCAGGCACACACCACAACAATACGATGGGCTAAAGCAGAATTATACTCCTTGCCACATCAAGTTTTTTATTGCATAATTTTCTGCAGACGTCCTACCGTAACCTGATACTGAAAGTCTGTGCTTCTTCCATCCAACTTTACCATCCTCCCAATGCCAATGCTGCTGGAAAAAATCCAGGTACACAGAAGATGAGGAACTAGAGGAGAGCTGCACAGGCATACAGTCATTGAAAAAACAATATTCACTGTCAGAGACTTTGTTCACTGAGGTATGCTTGCAAATTCAAAGTGCTGGTTAGGCTATATAAAATGGTTAAAGTGCCACCATCCATCCATCCCAAATATTTCACTTGAGAGGAGATAGTCAAGCAGAAAACTACCCTCTTAGCCCTTACTCATTGAGAAGGACTTTCCTTTTCTGTCCTGCATGATCCATTTGGGTTGCTGCCTTTGACTGGATTCAGAAGGACGTTTCTCCACCTCAGCCATCTCTTTCGCAAAGGAGTCCTGCAGCAGAAGCTGAAACAAGTGGGGGGAAAGAAAGAGAATTAGAAAAGGAAGGAAGAGGATGAGATCTTGGTGCATTAAATATCATGTTAGATTTCCAGAAAAAAGCTAGAAAAATCATAGTCATCATGATCTTATTTGTTTGTATCTCATGTTTTATTCCACGACTGGAAGCATGGTGGTTTACAGGAATTAGAAAAAAAACACACAATGATAAATACATGCAGAGATAATAATTAAGAAGCAAGCTATCTACAGAACTGAAATCATTAAAACACAGAGATGAAAAGGCAAGAATAAAACAACAAAAGCACGTCAGTTTTTTTCCAGAAGGCTGTTTTCATCTGCTGACAGTAGGAGGGAGTCAATGCAACCTCCCTAGGAAGGAAGGTCCAGATCCTGAGGGAAGGCTTTATCCCACATTCCCACAAGATGCGCCAATGA
The DNA here is from genome assembly GCA_030847615.1 of Gambelia wislizenii. Taxonomy (NCBI): domain Eukaryota; kingdom Metazoa; phylum Chordata; class Lepidosauria; order Squamata; family Crotaphytidae; genus Gambelia; species Gambelia wislizenii. Next base: position 28,611,914 of record JAUMIR010000002.1, read on the forward strand.
AGGGCGGGGGGGCACCTCAGGGTTGATCACACTCATATAGGGGAACACGCACCTTCAAAAAGTTGGGAACCAAGCTCTACAGAGCTTTGAAGGATATAACTAGCACTATGAATTGTCCCTAGAACTCATTTAAAAAGGGAGCCATGTGTTCCCTCTAACCAATCCCAGTTATCAATCTGGTCTCAAACTGTGTCTTCTGGGAAGCATAATCTCAGCTGACACAGGCTGTGTCCTTATTTCTTCATCTGCCTTTAGCTGACCAGCAGACCTTCTTTCTTGCCTGCATTAAGCCTCAGTTTGTTCAAGAATTTTCAAAATCCTTGAAAGAATATTACTGATGGTCCCCCAAAATGACCAGGATGAAATGACCTCACCTGCTCCTCTTCCTCATTCTTCTCCTCTGCCTGACTCAGGATGAAACTCTCTGCCAAGGCCACTGCTTGGGAGGTCGTCTCTGCTCCACACTCTCGGACCCAGCTCTCCATCTCTGGGGGAAGGACAGCTAGGAACTGCTCCAGGATCACCAGGTCCAGGATCTGAGCCTTGGTGTGTCTCTCTGGCTTCAGCCACTGACAGCAGAGCTTGTGGAGCTGGCTGCAAACCTCTCGGGGCCCCAAGGCCTCCTGGTAGCCCAACTGTCTGAAGTGCCAGCACTGGGCCTCAGAAATGGGCATCTTCTCCCCCAAGCTCTTCTCCATTATAGCTCTTCCCAAGAACTCTCCTCTGTACCAAGCCTGACCAGCGTGAAATCCTTCTCTTAACATCTTGTAGACGGAGACTTGGATTTCCTTCTGTACCAGGAAAGCACTTTCCTCTTTTACCAAGTTCTGCCTCAGGTAAAATGTCTGGGAACACCAAGGTCAACAAAGAAAACAAGCAACCCTGTGAATGAGCTCTTCTGAAGTCACTCCAAGGACATGTTTCACAACCAGCGACAAACGGGACAGTGGCTCTTGTCTCTATACAGAAAATTACCTTCACCTGAAAAAGAAACTGGGGATAGTGAGGGTGTGTCTGTGGGGGGAGTCCTTTCCCTCTTAGCCACAAGCCAAGACTATCATGCAGTTTTTTCAAGGCAGCCTCCTTCCACTTGCTCTGTCCCTAAGAATTCCCACCCTGTTCTTTTCACCTTCCTTTTTTCTTATCCCCCTATTAACCCAGCTCTATAAGGAAGAAATGGTGTTGCTTTTTAATCTTCCTACTATGCCTACAAGATATTTTGTAACCTGAACCGAAAAACAAGGCAGCACCGCCTCATGCCTTGGATAAAGTGTAGTTTACACAGTTACATCCAAGGGGAGGAAGAGCAGAGAAGCTGCCCCTGCTGTTTGCCAGGCTCTGGTGTTTGAGGCAAGTGCTTCATTCAGCCATTTTTTGATAGAGTTACAAACTTGATAGATAAAGGGAATGCAGTGGATGTAGTGTATCTTGATTTCAGTAATGCTTTTGACAAGGTTCTCCATGATACTCTTGCAAAAAAGTTAGTAACCCATGGGCTAGACAATACAATTGTTAGGTAGATTTGGAACTGGTTGACTGATCGAACCCAAAGGGTAGTCACCAATGGCTCCTCTTCATCCTGGAGAGAAGTGACCGGGGGGGGGCGTGACACAAGGTTCTATCCTGGGCCTAGTGCTATTCAACATCTTTATCAATGTCTTGGGTGAGGGAATATAGGGTATGCTTATCAAGTTCAGGTGACACCAAATTAGGAGGAGTAGCTAATACCCCACAGGACAGGATCAGAATCCCAAATGACCTCAATAGATCAGAAAGCTGAGCCAGTGCTAACAAAATGAATTTCAACAGGGAGAAACATAGGATACTACACTTGGGCAGCAAAAATAAAATGCACAGATATAGGATGGGTGACACCTGGCTGGAGGACAGTACATACAAAAATTATCTAGGAGTCTTAGTGGACCACAAGCTGAACACGAGTCAACAGTGTGATGCAGCAGCTAAAAAAGCCAATGCATTAATAGGAATATAGTGTCTAGATCAAGGGAAGTAATAGTGCCACTCTATTCTGCTTTGGTCAGACCTCACCTGGAATACTGTGTCCAGTTCTGGGCACAATTCAGGAAGGATATTGAGAAGCTGGAACATGTCCAGAGGAGGGCAACCAAAATGATGGCCGGTCTGGAGGCTATGCCTTATGAGGAGCGGCTTAGGGAACTGTGCATGTTTAGTCTGGAGAAAAGAAGGTTGAGAGGGAACATGACAGCCATGTTTAAATATCTGAAGGGATGTCACACTGAGGATAGAGAAAGCTTGTTTTCTGCTACTCCAGAGATTAGGACACAGAGCAATGGGTTCAAACTACAGGAAAAGAAATTCCACCTAAACATTAGGAGGAACTTCCTGACAGTAAGAGCTGTTTGGAAGTGGAATACACTGCCTGGGAGTGTGGTGGAGTCTCCTTTGGAGGTTTCTAAACAGAGGCTGGATGGCCCTTTGTCGGGAGTGCTTTGATTGTGTAATCCTGTATGGCAGGGGGTTGGATTGGATGGCCCATGAGGTTTCTTCCAACTCTATGATTCTAAGAGGGTCTTTCCAACCCAAGGAGCCCATCAGCAGCTGCCCAGAGAGGGTCTTCCTCGTGGAGGGGGGTCTTGCTGGCTCCCCTCCCAGCCCACGGGGGTCTCCCCCACCCTCCCTCTCCCACCCCTGGGGGTCTCTTTCCCCTCCAGCCCCCCTTGCCTGCCTGCCTGGCCTCTCCCTGGGGTCTCCCCCTTGGCCCAAAGGCCCTCCTCGAGGGGGGCTCAGAGGGACACCAAAGCCTCGCCCTCCCCATAGAACGGAAAGGAAGGGGGGGTCTCCCCTGCCAGCCCCCTCCTCAGGCCTCGGCCTCCCCTCCCTCACCTCCACACTAGTCCGTCTGTCACTCTCGCCTCGGGCTCCGCCTCTTCCGGCCAGAGAGGTGGGAGGGAGGGCCTCCCTAGAGCGGCGGGGCGGGAGCCGGAAGGACGCTCTAGCCGAGGCCGGCCCCTCCCTGGAGGACTCTGGAGGAGGAGCCCCTCCCCCACTCCACCCTCTGCTTTTGAGGGGGGAGATTGGGGGGCGCCTTGGTCTTCCCTTTGGCAATTCTGCCGCGAAGGAAACCTTGTCATTTCTGTAGCCAAGGAGGAGCAGAAACAATCCTCTCACTCACCCCCCCCCAAAAAAAGAAGGATGTGAGCAGGGGAGAGAGTCCCCATATCCTCCTCTCGGGTGGAAACCCCCAAAACCATCCCTGGGAGGTGGAATTCCGCTCCCTCCCGAAGATGGCAGGGTTTACACCCCAGCAAAACCGAGAGAAAGTGCCTGGCAGACTGAAAGCTGTAGTGGTTACAGTGCCTAAGCTCACTGCGGGGAGTTGTAGTCCAGCAGAGCTTGCAAATGTTGCAATGGGGTGGGAATTGGGGGAACTGCGTTTTCCCTGGGTGTCATACATGGGGGAGGGCGCAGGACCCCCAACATCCATGTGGGGAAGAAATGGAGCTTCCTCCGGAGGCGACGGCCCTGGTTGGCTCCCCGTCAAAAACCCAGCCACAGCCTGGCAAAGTTACGTTTGGGATTTGGACTGTAACTTCAGAATTCCCCAATCAGCATGGCCGGTCAAAGGACTGGAATAGTGATCTTTTTTGCACTGCAACAGTCCCCTAACCAACATGGCCTGGAAAAGTTACCTTGTTGTAAAAGTTCCTTTTGGGGATTGAAACTCCCCACATCCTTCAGTGGGTATGGCCTGGGAAGAGTTACATTTTTGGACTATCACTCCCAGAATCACCCCAGCCAAGGTGGCTCAGAGGCTGTGTTGGATGGGGATTCTGGGAGATGCAGTCCATCCAAAAAAGGAAGAAAGAAGGAAAGGTAGGAAAATGCAAAAGCAGTTTCAGCACTAGAATCATGCTTTCTCTCTCTCTCTACACACACACACAGAATTTGTTGGGTTCTGGGGATTGTCAATAGAGATTAATACAGTATTAATATAGATTAATATTGAGAGCCAGCGTGGTGTAGTGGTTTGAGCGTTGGACTACGAGTCTGGAGACCAGAGTTTGAACCCCCGCTCAGCCGTGGAAACCCACATTGGGCAAGGATCCAAATTTGAATCCAAACATTTGCAAAAAAAATTAAAATTAATAAAATTAAAAAATAAAAATCAACATCTTATTGTCAATAGACTAGGAACAACTTCCTGTGTTCATATATCTCTACAACAGGAAGATGGATGGAATGTTTCTTGCGCTCCAAACATGAGGCAGTGATGGCCAAAGAAGTGGAAGGTTTTGTTTTGCTTTCCTTAAGTATCAGTTAGAAGAGGGAGAGGAAAGCAGAAGGGGGTGGGAAATAAAGTCAGATTCCATGATTTTTTTTAAAGTATCATCCTTGTCATATCCCCCCTGGAATCTGGGAATTATTGAATCCAGTGCAGGACTGACATGAGTTTGGTTCTGGGCCTCTCCCTCCAGGAATGCAGCCTGATAATGTTTAGATGTTTTCTCTTTGCTGTTTTTTCTCCCATATAACTTTATGGCCAGGGCCATCTGGTCCCCAATCTCACTCCCTCTTCCCCCTCCCTTCTATTCTCCCCCCTCGCACAGCCCAAGGGTTATCTGTTGTGTATTCTGAGTGTTTGCCTCAGAACTAGCTTTGCTATGTTACTAGAGCTACACTACCTTGCTGAATAAAGATTTTCTTATTGAGCTAATGTGAGCGGGTTTACTGGTGCATCACAGTAAGCTAGTTCTCACAATTCTCCATACAACCTGCCCGTGTGCCAGAGGCATGATATCTGAGGACACAGGGACTGGAACCCAGAAGAAGAAGGAACTGGTCCCAGACGAGGACCAGGGAGCTGGCGCAGATGTCAATGCAGACTTAGCAGAGGGAGAGCTGAGTCGAGTATGACGGAGGGCTGGGAGACGGGACCCTCCTTTCGACCTCATGGAGTTGGGAGCCAGGCAGACCCTGGGGATGGGCAGCCTTACCTTCTCCGAGACCCCCTTGCGTGGAACGGGAGAGGCCATGGGATCAAGTTGGCTCTGGCCGGATGAGCAAGGTTGAATCAAGCGGATGTCTGCGTGGTGGGACAGACCTCTAACTGGCGGTCTCCACGAACCGGAGAGGCATCTGCCCTGAGTTGGAGAGAGAGGTGCAGTAGCTGAAGCAGCAGATGGAGGTAATGCAGACAAACCTCATGGAAATCAGCGATTACCTCAGCCACCCCAGGTACAGCTGCCCCAGGGTCCCTGGACAGGGTCCCTGGAGGGGGGGCTCCCCCTGTGGGGGGGTGGTCCCTCCAGCTCCCGGCGGTCCAGTACCCCCTGCGGGTGCTGACCCAGTCGAGCCGCAGGTGCAGCCACGTGGGCTCAAGCATCGGGACCTGAAGGCCGCGTTCAATGGAGACACCGCAAAGCTGCCGTACTTCCTAACCCAGGTGATGGGATTCATGTCTCACTGGGAAAGAGTTCCAGACGGAGGCTGAGAAGGTGCAGTATGTCTCCAACCAGCTGGAGGGAGAGGCTGCCCAATGGCTAGTGGGACTCTACGACATGGGAGCTCCGGAGCTAGGACGTTTCCATAACTTAATGATGGCCCTCCGAGCACAGTTCGAAGACCCGCTGAGGGTGAGGCGCGCCCATACGGAGCTGCAATGTCTACACCAGGGCTCGAGAGTAGTAAAGGACTATGCCTCTGAATTCCGCCGGCTGGCAAGTCAGATTCCTAACTGGACTGAAGCCACTAAGGTGCAGTACTTCCAAGATGGCCTCAACGTGGACATCCTGGAATGGGCCTTGGTCTGAGGAAACCCCGAAATGCTACTGGGGTAGGTGCAGTTGGCTGGGGAGCTGGAGACCCTGAGGCAGAGCATGAAGTTGGCCAGGCAGTGCCAAGGGCTAGAAAGCAAGTCCAGCCAGCAGTGCAGCAGAGGAGTCGGAGATAGATCGACAGATGTGGAAGGGCTTGTGCCTGCACTGTGGAAAGGGGGGCCATTGCATTGCCGAGTGTCCAGAAAGACAGCCGCAGAGCAACCTGACCGAGGGAGCTAAGAAGGCGGAGGGAAAGGCAACGGCACCCAAGACACCATTCAAGCCGAAGCCCAAAGCAGCAGCCCGTTCCCTAGTGCCCGGCCACGTGGCTGGGGAGTCATCCGAGGAGGACAGCGGGCCCTCATCCAACGCGGAGCCAGTGGGAAATACACGCAATTGCGTGCTATTAAGCACGCAAGGGCGGGCAAACCCCGAAGGGCGCTCAGATGCAGTGGTGAGTGGAGTGAAACCCCATTTTTCATAAAGGCCAAGTAAGGGGTCGTAGGCAAGGGGGTCCCCCGGAAAGTAATGGTGATGATGGATTGTGGGTGCACGCAGGTGCTAATCCACCCCTCCCTAGTTAGAGAACTCTCTGTCAAGACAATAAAGCTATATAAGCCAGTGTGGATGTCCCAGATGGACAGAGGGATGATAAAAGAGGCCCCTGCGAGATGAATGACTGATGTAGTACAAATGAGGATGGGGAATCATCAAGAAGAACTCCAATTTGTAATCATACCATGTGTCCGGGAAAGCCGCAAAGTCAGCAGTTGATAAGACAGCCCGGCTTCAACAACAACTCCAAAACACAGTACCTCGTGATGTTAATAGCAGTCCATAGAATCAGGAGTCCAGAGAGAGCAAAGAACGATAAGACAGTCCGAGGTCAAAGTGTTCTGGTAGGTGGGTCAACGAATACAGTCCAGGGTCAGGATAATCTGAGGTTTCAAGAAGCAAGGTTCCAAGAGCCAGTAGAGGCGAGGCTTTCTCCAGGGAACGCAGATAGCCTTTGACAAGGAATTCAGCATCTCCCTCAGCTGCTTATGTTGGCCCCAGCTCCCACTCACAGCTGCTTGGTGATTAATGCGCATCTTTCTTTTAGCCTCCGAGAGTGTCACAGCCCCTCTCTTTCTGCTCTTCTTTGGCTAAAGGTAGGTACCTGCTCCTTTTCCTCTTGCTGTTGCTCAACTACATCTCCCAGACTTGGACCCTGTGCTGGGGGAAGGCTAGGCTGCTGAGACCTGGGTTCTTCTGTAGCTGGCAAAGCAGGGCTAGATTCAGACTCAGCCAGCTTTTCTGCAATTGGCTCAGCCTCCTCGTCTTCTGATTCCTCAGAGTCCTGTCTAGGCATGACACCAGGCCTAGTGCCTGCCACAGTGTTCGGCTTGAACTGGTTGAAGTTTCATAACTCCACCATAGACTGGATCAAAAAGACTGTGACTTTTGCTGACTCTGTTTGCATGCCAAATCATGGGATTTATGAAGGGGGGGAATACCTCTCTCGAGAGGGGTCCCAATTGGGAGGATGGTCACCAGTGGTGTGAGGTGGCTATGGTACAGAGGGAGGTTAAAGATTTGCCGGTTGAATACAAGAAGTGGAGAATTGTGTTTGAGGAAAAAGAGTGTGATATGCTGCCTCCCCACAGACCTTCGGACAATGCTATTGAGTTAATCCCCGGGGCAGAGCTTCCAAAATCCAAGTTATATTCAATGACCCCAACTGAGATGGAAGCCCTGAGGGAGTACATAGATAAGAACTTGGCCAGGGGATTCATCAGGCCCACCACGTCGGCCCTAGGGCCCCCCCATGTTGTTCCGGAGCAAAAAAGATGGATCCCTATGTCTTTGCATAGACTATTGCAACTTAAACGCAGTGAGCGTGTCAAATCAGTACCCCTTCCCCCTGATGACGGACATGTTGGCCCATTTGGCCAAGGGGAAGATATTCACCAAGTTAGACTTGCGGGAGGCATACTACCGAGTCCGGATCAAGGAGGGGGATGAGTACCAGCTGGGATCCTTCGAGTTCTTAGTAATGCCATTTGGGTTAACCGGAGCCCCTGGGATTTTCATGAACTTAATGATGTTCTAAGAAAGTTTTTGTACAAGGGAATCCTGGTCTATTTAGACGATGTGCTGATTTACTCAGAGGACTACACATCCCATGTGAAATTGGTCCAGAAAGCACTGAGCAGACTTGCTGAAAACCACTTGTATGCCAAACTGTCAAAATGTGAGTTTCATCAAACCCAGCTAGATTATTTGGGGTATCGCATCTCTAGCAAGGGGGTGGAAATGGACCCTGAGAAGGTTAAGGGAGTTCTCTCATGGGAGGCTCCCAGAACCAGGAAACAGCTTCAGAGCTTCCTGGAGTTTGCTAATTTTTATCAGTCCTTCATCCCAGAATTTGCTGAGGTCACGTTACCTCTCACTGAGCTGCTGAAAATGAAAGGGGTGGGGGGAAAGAAATTATCAGGTAAGGGGAAGGGCAAAAAGCCTCCCCAAAAGATAGTGTGGACGGATTAGTGCCAATGAGCATTCGAGAAGTTAAAAACCCTTTTCACCTTTGAACCCATCCTCAAACACCCCAACCCCGAACAACCTTTTGTAGTTCAGGTAGACACTTCAGATGTGGTGATGGGGGGTGTTGTTGCAGTGGGACGAGAATGGAGAGCTTAGGCCCTGCATGTATCTTTCCAATAAATTCAACGAGGCCAAACGAAATTGGCCAGTGTGGGAGAAAGAGGTGGGGGTCATCAAAGTATCATTGGAGATTTGGTGCCATCTACTAAAAGGATCCGCCCAATCTTTTGAGTTTTGGACGGATCACAAAAACCTGGAGGCTTTGAAAACCCCGCGCCGCTTGAGTCCCAAACAAATTCGGTCAGCCAACTTCTTTTACCAGTTTAACTTCACATTGAAGTTTCTCCCGGGTAAAAGTAATTTCCTGGCTGACACATTGTCCAGGCTTCCCCAACATGACAGCAAACTGAGCGAGGTGGTGAATATGGTGTTCTCTCCCTCTCACTTGGGCCTTGCAGTTCTCACATGCAGTCAGGCCAAGCAGAGAGAAGCGAAGGGGGATCCTGCAGCATCCCCTCCCCACGGGGGATCAGACTTCAGAAGAAGTACCCAATGTGCCACCCCAAGCAGACACGGACCCAGGCACAAGTCTGGTCCCAGAGACGCAGAAGCCTCCCCGTCAGACGTTGGGGGGGGCAGGAGGTTGGCAGGTTCAGATGGCGGACGCCGTATCCCAGGATCCCTGGTTCCTCTCCCACAGAGAGGATGTGGTAGTGAAGGGGGGGTTAGCTTGGAAAGGGGAACGAATGTATGTCCCGGAAACGATGAGAGTGACTATACTAAAGTAATGTCATGATGTGAAAAGTGCAGGTCACTTTGGGTATGTAAAAACATTGCATTTGGCAAGACAACAATTTTGGTGGCCTAAAATGTGTAAGGAAGTAGAGGATTATGTAAAGGGTTGTCATACGTGTGCTATTGCAAAAAAAAGGCGGTGGGAAGCCAAAAGGTCTGTTGCAGCCATTGCCTACCCCCACTAAACCTTGGGAAGTCATTAGCATGGACTTTATTTTTGAGTTGCCAGAGAGTAAGAAAAAGACAGTCATTTGGGTGGTAACAGACTTGTTTTCCAAGCAAGCTCATTTTGTTGCCCCCCTGGAGTCTGGGAGTTAGAGTTGAATCCAGTGCAGGCCTGACATGAGTTTGGTTCTGGGCCTCTCCCTCCAGGAATGCAGCCTGAGAATGTTTGGATGTTTTCTCTTTGCTGTTTTCTCTCCCATATAACTTTATGGCCAGGGCCATCTGGTCCCCAATCTCACTCCCTCTCACCCCTCCCTTCTATTCTCCCCCCTCGCACAGCCCAAGGGTTATCTGTTGTGTATTTTGAGTGTTTGCCTCAGAACTAGCTTTGCTATGTTACTAGAACTACACTGCCTTGCTGAATAAAGATTTTCTTATTGAGCTAATGTGACTGGGTTTACTGGTGCATCACAATCCTGATTTCATGTAGTTTTTCCAAAGGATGCTAGAGACTCAATCAGAACAAGCATATATTGGCTGCATTTTTTTTGCACCACCATGGAAACACTGGTGACATGGAAACAAAGAAAATGGATTTTACACGTATTTCAAGCTAAGAAAAAGGGTAAGATTATCATTGATTAGCTTTAAACCAAACAGATCTCACTGCATAGAAAAAAAATCAACAACACTGAACTGAAACCTGGAGACAGACTGATCAGTTTTCATGTTGTCTCCTTATTCACAAGAGTCCCCATAATGGCCACCGTGGCATTAATTATTATTATTATTATTATTACTCCACCCCTCTGTTAAAAACAATCGGGGTGGCTTACAACAGTTAAAATACAGCAATACAGACTAAAACCCCTAAGCCCCACCAACCCCCAACCTCCCCCATAAAAAAGATATTAATCTAGCATCAAATTAAAATCCAGCTAAACTTAAAAGTCACATAAAATAAACAAATACAACAATCAACAGCCAGCGAGTCAGGGTAAAGGACTAAAAGTGGCCAGGAGACGCAGCTCCTGAGGCCGGGATCTAATCAGGAAAAGCCGGCCAAAAGAGATCTGTCATTAGTGCTTTTTAAAAGATACTTAAACTCGTCATCTGATGGATCTCGTCCACATTCATACAAGAAATATTTCCTGAGGACATCACAGCCTTGTTCAAACACTGCCTCACCACAAGCTACTTCCAGTGGGATAACGAATTCTACGAACAGATAGATGGGGTAGCCATGGGCAGCCCCCTGACCCCATGATAGCAAACTTTTACATGGAACATTTTGAAAAGCAGGCCCTAGAAATAGCACCAAAAAAGACCACAACATGGTTCCAATATGTAGATGATACTTTCACCATTTGGAACCACAGAGAAGATTTGGTCTCATTCCTGAACCACCTGAACAGCAGCCACCCAAATATCCAATTCACAATGGAAAAAGAGAAGGAAGGAACACTGCCATTCTTGGATGTCCTAGTCATCCACAAACCAAACCAACAGTTAGGCCACAAGGTATACAGAAAACCCACACATACGGACAGATACCTACATGAGAACTCCAATCATTACCCAGGACAAAAAAGAAACACAATTAAAACATTGGTAGACCGTGCAAAAAGGATCTGCGAACCCTACTACCTGGAGGACGAACGGAGGCACCTGAACTGGGTCCTATAGGCTAATGGTTACTCCAGATCAGACATCACAAGAGCAGCCAGACCCAGAAAAAAACACAGGAATGAAGAAGAAAAACAGCCACCCAAAGGGAAGGTATTTTTTGTCAGGAAATGACATGGATGTGACCACAAGATGGAGCTGTAAGCTTACAAATGAAAGTACAGTTGTCCCTCCACATTCGCGACTTTCACTTTCGCGGTTTTGATTATTCGCAGAAGGTTTGCCCAGAGTTCAAGGTAGAGAACTGTAAAAGTTACCTGGACTGTGCTATTTGCAAAAAAGGTAAAGGTCAAGGCTTACCCTGTAGTGAAGGTGAGCAAATGTATAACCCAGAGGCCTTTTCAGGTTGTACATGCGGATTTATCAGGGCCGCATCAAGTAAAGAGTATAGGGGGTAGCAGGTTTACCCTATTGATAGTAGATAGGCATACCAGATTTACCTATGTGGCAATGCTCAAAACCAAAAGTGAGGCTGCTGATATGATCAAAAAATGGGTCAATTCTGTTGAAAGGGAGTTTCCCTGCAAGGTTGGCACTGTTGTGACTGACAGAGGTGGGGAATTCTTAAGTACTAATTTGCAGCAGTGGTTTGGGCGGAAAGGGATCCAACATAAAACTACAAATCCCAGATGTCCAGCTGAGGATGGTTTGGCTGAATGTAGGATTGGGATGATAAACCAAATAAGGGATTGTATGTTAGAGGATTCTGGAGCACCAGCTAATTTGTGGGGAGAAGCAACAAGAACCACTTGTCATATTGTAATTAGGTCATGGTGCAGTGTGATAAACCAAACACCATACTACTTATTGTATGGAAGAGCACCAAACCTAAAGTACTTAAGAGTGTTTGGACAAATTGCATCAGTGTACATTCCTCCTCAGTTCAGGAAAAAGAATCAGCCCAAAAGCCAAGGTTGCGTTTTGTGGGCTATGAGGGGAACAAGTACAGGTTCCTGATGGATGGGAATAGGATTTTGTATTCAAGGAGTGCTAGTTTTGAAATCCATGCTGGGTGGGACCAAACAATCTATAGACCAACCAAGAAAATCCAAGAAATGCTACGCTCAGTGAAGAACAAAAGAGACACTCTCACAGCTGCAGGAGTTTGCTGCATACCATGCAGCTGTGGACAAGTTTACATAGGGACCACTAAACGCAGTGTGCAAACATGAATCAAGAAAAATGAGAGACGTTGCAGACTGCGTCGGCCAGAAAAATCAGCAGTAGCAGAACATGTTATAAACAAACCTGGACACAAAATGCTATTTAAAAACACAGAAATTCTGGACCAGGCCAACTATCATGTCAGAATGCACAGAGAAGCCATTGAAATCCACAAACACCTGGACAGCTTCAACAGGAAAGAAGAAACCCTAAAAGTAAACAAAATCTGGCTCCCAGTTTTGAAAAACAGTAGAATCCAAACTCAACACTTACAAAGGAATTCCACCCAGGGACAGGGGGATTTCCAGGAGATAATAGCCCATCAACCAACCACTAGCCAAACAGACACTAATCAGCCTTGCATTTATATACCCAGAAACTAACCATTCAATTATACAAATTTACATATACTCCCCAACAGGGGTTCACAGCATATAAACTCCACACACACTTCTACCCAACCTTGCTCTGAAGATGCCAGCCACAGATGCAGGCGAAATGTCAGAAAGAAACTATTCCAGAACATGGCCTCACAGCCCGGAAAAAAAACAAGGAAAATCTATGGATGCCGGCCGTGAAAGCCTTCGACTTAACATCTTTTTGGTGTGTTTATTTATAGAGGAGATACTATAGTCCATCCAAAAAAGGAAGAAAAAAATTACTTTCCTAAATTGTTCCTATTCTGTTCAAACAGACCTACCCCACATACAATTTTATAGGAAGGTAAATTGCAAGCAAGCAAACCCCAGGGATGGGTCTCCTTAGAAGCTCCCTCCCTCTTCTGTTATGTACTGAGAAAAGCTACAGGCCCCACAGCATTTTTTAAAAATGCTTTTAAGTGAATTTTCCCATGTCAACGAACCAGTTTAAAAGCAGAACTGGAGCCTTTTCGGATTGCTGTTGCCAAGTCACTGAGATTCAGAAGTCCCTGTTGATCAGGTGCAAATCCATTAATAAGAACTTAGAGTTCCTTTCACAAAAGGCCTCCAGATACAATGTTACTTTGCTGCACATGTGATGGACCAGAGCATTCCAAAGGGCCTAGAAATTAGGCACAGATACAGAAGGTTCTCCTCCTCAGGCCAGCTGTCAGAGAGTGAAAAACTTCCAATGAGCAGAGGGGAAAGAGGGTCCTGCAACACTCGCCTGGATTATGAAATCCCTGACTAATGTCTTCTTAGGAGGAGCACACCCTTCACACAAATCATGATCCTGACTTAAAAGAGGCTGAAACCCTACACTATAAAAATTTTTCAAAATTTAAATTATTACTATGGTGTAAGAATAATTTCATTTTAGAGATCTCCACTGCTCAAACAAAGCAACTCTTGAACTTTAGGGACTTGAACCCAACCTTTCCCACTTTAGATATTAATCGGGGCACATTACTTTTGATATATTACCCAAGTTCTTGGGCACCCATCTTTCTTTTGGTGTGGTTGGTGTTCTTATATGCTGTCAACTTCAACTTATAGTAACCCTGAAATGAGAGACTTTCAAGGGTCCCAATCATCGACTGTCCATCTCAGGCATTGCAAACTCAGTGTCCTGGCTTCCTCGACTGAACCAATAGTACCTTGGTCTTCCTCTTTTCTGACTGGCTTCCACTTTACCAAGCATTATCTTCTCTTGGTGTACCTTCCTTTACCCATACCATAATCACTTCTGCAAATTCAGTTATGTATCAATCCCCCTTTTTAATTACTCGACTTGAAATTTCAAAGAAATTACCTCTTCTACTGTTTGGAGAAAGTTGAATTGGGCATTTCTTTGTAGCATTACCAAGATGCCCAATACACTAAAAACCAATTACCTTTTTAAAATGCATGCTCTCTTTATCTTAGATTAAAATTCATTCTGGAATCTGAGCATTCCTGTGGGCAATTCCCCAAGTGCCCAATCCTAACAAACATTCTTTCTAGAGATCACACCCTCCTGCTGTGTACAGATACGCCCCCATGGCCCAAGTAAATGTGTTCCTGGGCAATGCTTCATTAATTCTTCATTTGGTGGCAGATGTAGAAACAACATGGAAATAACAGGCATAAGTTCCTTCACTACAAAAATAAAAAATAAAAATGAGGAGCAGTTCAACATGTTTCAGCAGATGTTTCATACAAAGGAAAATGCACATGTGAAAGGAAACAACCAGGTCAGGTAAGCCTTGTATAAGGAAACAAAACTTTTTCAACCTTCTAGAGAACACCTAAAAGATTCTTCCATAATGCATCCAGGGATCATCTTTTCTTTCCCAGGCCTCCACATTTCTCTTGATTTCCCCATTTTTGTAGCCTAGCCTATATATCTATCATTTCTTTTCTCCCCCCCCCCCCGCACACTGCAGGTAGCTACATAGACAGGTTAATCTGCTTTCTCCTTTTCTTTGTTGTTCCCATATGCTCAGTAACGTATTTTGAGGGCAGATGCTGTTTACGTTTTCTGTTCCAGGTAGGTACACAGAGCTATAAAAGGATCAGCCAGAGCAGAATTTTATTCTTTCTCAGCTCAAGCTTTATGGAGAATGTGTTACTGCCTGCCTATGAACTGCTGCAACCCAGCCTCAGAAGTCTGTGTTTCTCTGCTCCTCTACACTATCCTCCTAGCAAACTGCTAGAAAGAAAATGAGCAGGAAAAATGATGCCGAACAAGTGTAAAAAGTCTATGTAAAAAATAACTTTTTACTCAGAAGCTTTTTAAAATGAAGTATACTTGTGTTTTTATTTTCTTTTTGATAATTTTATTAACACTGCACAAAACACATAATACAACAAATCACAAGAAAACATCTCACCATGACATTTTCCTAACCTAACCTAAAAATTAGAACAAATGCATATAACTGCCTACCGCTCAGCTCTTGGTTCTACTTGTCTGTTAATCTCGTTTCCATGTTGGCATCTTTGTTATTCTACTATAATAATATTCTTGTATTTCTTGAAGTTTAGTATTTTTATTTTTGATGTGAAAGTATTTAAGTGGCTGTTCTACTGTGAGATTTCATTTCAAACACAACTCATTACTTTTTAGAAGCAATCATATGTTCCCACCCTATCTGGATTCTTTAATACCATATTTCCTATTACATGCACTCCCATACTTTTAAAAATTTGAATGGCTTCCTCTCTATGTGCTTTTCTTATTTTTCCTATCAGATACTTTTTTTTGGTTGTCATAAAATGTGAAGAAGTGAAATGTTTTGCAAATGCTACCGATATAGAAGGTTTCTCATGGGTATTACTTTTTTAATGTCATGTAAGATGTCCACTCTGAATCAAAGTTTTAAACATTCAAATACTTTTGACTCCTTCTGATGTGTACAAGTTGATTGATGATGACCAAGACGTGCCTTCAGAATAAAACCCTTTTCACACTCCAGTCACTTAAATGGTTTCTCCAGTGTGTGAGTTGCTTGGTGATGAGGGAGGTCTCTCTTCTGAATGAAACTTTTCTCACACTCCAGGCATTTAAATGGTTTCTCTCTTATGTGAGTTGCCTGATGATAGTTGAAGTGAATCTTCTGAATAACACTTTTTCCACACTCCAGGCATTTAAAGGGTTTCTCCCATGTGAGTTGCCTGATAATCATCGAGGTGTGTCTTCCGAATAAAACCTTTCCCACACTCTAGACATTTAAATGGTTTCTCACCTGTGTGAATTGCTTGATGAGAGGTGAGGTGTGTCTTTTGAATAAAACCTTTCCCACACTCCAGGCATTTAAAATGGTTTCTCCCCTATGTGAGTTTTCTGATGATAAGTGAGGGCTGCCTTCCGAGTGAAATGTTTTCCACACTCCAGGCATCTAAATGGTTTCTCCCCTGTGTGAGTTGCCTGATGATAAGTGAAGTGTATCTTCTGAATAAAACTTTTTCCACATTCCAGGCATTTAAATGGTTTCTCCCCTGTGTGAGTTGCCTGATGATAGGTGAGGGCACTCTTCTGAGTGAAATCCTTTCCACACTCCAGGCATTTGAAAGGTTTCTCCCCTATGTGAGTTGCTTGATGAGAAGTGAATTGTGCCTTCCAAATAAAACCTTTTCCACACTCCAGGCATTTAAATGGTTTCTCCCCTGTGTGAATTGCTTGATGAGAAGTGAAGTGTGTCTTCTGAGTGAAACCTTTTCCACACTCCAGGCATTTAAATGGTTTCTTCCCTGTGTGAGTTGCCTGATGATAGGTAAGGTGTGTCTTCAAAATAAAACATTTTCCACATACCAGGCATTTAAAGGGTTTCTCCCCCGTGTGAGTTGCCTGATGGTACATGAGCTGTGTCTTCAAAATAAAACCTTTTCCACACTCCAGGCATTTAAAGGGTTTCTTCCCTGTGTGAGTTGCTTGATGATAGGTGAGGCTTGCCTTCTGAGTGAAGCTTTTTCCACACTCCAGGCATCTAAATGGTTTCTCCCCTGTGTGAGTTGCCTGATGATAAGCAAGGCCTGCCTTCTGAGTGAAACTTTTTCCACACTCCAGGCATTTAAATGGTTTCAGCCCTGTGTGAGTTGCCTGATGATAAGTGAGGCCTGCCTTCTGAGTGAAACCCTTTCCACACTCCAGGCATTTAAAGGGTTTCTCCTCTGTGTGAGTTGCTTGATGAGAAGTGAAGTTTGTCTTCCGAGTGAAACATTTTCCACACTCCAGGCATTTAAACGGTTTCTCCACTGTGTGAGTTGCCTGATGATAAGTGAGGGCTGCCTTCTGAGTGAAACTTTTCCCACACTCCAGGCATTTAAATGGTTTCTGCCCTGTGTGAGTTGCCTGATGATAAGTGAGGCCTGCCTTCTGAGTGAAACCCTTTCCACACTCCAGACATTCAAAGGGTTTCTCCCCTCTGTGAGTTGCTTGATGACGATTCAGGTGTCCCTTTTGACTGAAACCTTTTCCACACTCAAGGCATTTAAATGGTTTCTTCCCTGTGTGTGTTGCTTGATGAGAAGTGAGGTCTGCCTTCTGAGTGAAACCTTTTCCACACTCCAGGCATTTAAATGTTTTCTCCCCTGTGTGAGTTGTTTGATGGTACGTGAGTGTTCCCTTCTGGGTGAAACCCTTTCCACACTCCAGGCCTTTGAAAGGTTTCTCATCTGTGTGAGTTGCTTGATGACAAATGGGGTTTTTCTTCCAAATGAAATCCCTTCTATAGGACCAGCAGTGAAGTGATTTTTTCCCTCTGTGAAATTTTTGGTAACAAGAGAGGCATTTAAATGTGGTTTTGTCTGTATCAGTTCTTTGGTCTGTCAGAACTTGTGAACTCACCCTGATGTTGGTCCCATAACTGAAGGACTTAAATGGTCTCTCTCTTTTGTCTATTTTTTTAAGTAAAATCAGACTGAAACTGTTTCCACACTCACCACCTTGGAAAGATTTCTCCTTTGTCTGAGTCTTGTGAAGATTAAGCCTTGCTTTAGACCTGCAGCTTCTCCCACATACAAGACAAAGAAATTTCTTTCTTTCCTTTCCTTTTTGCCTTGTTGCTTGGACTGAGGTACCATGAACATCGCCTTTCTGAGAAGGATGCTTGGTCCTCCGCTTCTCTTCAGGGTCAGTTTTTCTTTCCTTCTCTTTTACCTGTTTACACTGGTCTCTCTGCAGGAATGCTTGGCATGATTCCCCTTTATACTCATTCAGTTGCTCATCATTGCCTGCAAGGGAGAAAGGACTGCTCACAACTCAAGAAGGAAAGGGAAGATTGTCAACACCATTTGTCACCTAACTTCTATTTGTCAGCTAACTTCTATTAACCTAAGAAGGACTCAGAGAGGGAGATGGGACTCCAGAGCCTCTCCATTGGTTCACCTGAGAGATGAGCTCCACTGCCCCCTTTCTTCATCTCTTTCCTTGAAAGCAGGCAGATCTAAGGATTTGGGTAATGCTGAGATACAGGTTGAGGTACTGATCTGAAGAATGAACTTTAGAGCACCTATCTATGGATTTAATTTAGGGGATGAAGAATACCTACTAAATTCTGGTGCTCTTCGTTTTCAGCTGTTTTTTGATTGTATGAGGCACAACACCACATTCTCAAGTCACATGAAAATTAGTTTAGGGAACAGCAAGAAAACGTTCACCTACTTATCCACGTGAAATACTGTGTATGTATATGAGAAGTTGTGTCGTGCCCTGTGAGTCTAATGAGGGTATGGAGTCAAAGGAGGAGGATATGGCAGAGGATGACCCTATGGACCCTGGCAGAAGTTTATCTACACCTGTGCCAGCAGAGAACTCTGCCAACCTTGAGTCTCAAGCAGAGGAAAAGCCTGGTCTGAGTGGGTTGACATCAGTCCCAGCAGCGAGTCCTGCCAATTCAGATAAGGAGGAGGAGGAGGAGGAGGAAAAAGACTTACTTGTACCATATTTTAGCCAACATAGATCCCAAAAGGAAACCTGCAGAAAATCGATGAGGCTTTATTTGAAACACCAGCTCATTAAGGAGCACCTGGTACAGCCCTGATTAGTATATAGTTGTTCCTCCACATTCGCAGAGGTTATGGTCGCAGGACCCCCACGAATTGTCAAAAAACTGTGAATAAGGGCATGGGGTGGCGGGCGAGTGGCAAAGGGGCTGGAAAAGCACCTCCGCCGCTTGGGAAGGGCCAGGGGGTGGCGGGCAAGCAGCAAAATGCGGGCGAGCCCTTTGGGTCTTAAGCAAAGGGGAAAGGGGAGGACAGGCAGTGCCTCTCCACACGGTTTCCCCTTCGTTCAAGGCCTGATCCGCCGCGGCGCCTATCAGGTCTTGAGCAAGGGGGAAAGGGGTGGACAAGCAAAGACTCTTTGCCCCCCCCAAATTCCTTTAAAACAAGGCTTATTGGCAGTGATAGTGGTGGCTTTCATGGGCTTTGGCTCCCCTTTCCCCAGGAAAAAAAGGCCACGTGTTCCTGGAGGGGGAGGAGGAAATTCTGTGAATAAACGGAACCACAAAAGTCAAAGTCGTGAAAGTGGAGGGGCAACTATATATACGCCTTAGTGAAACTATGGAAGCTTTGTCAGAGATTAACTCATCATCCTAGTGAAAGCTTCGTGTTTGGTATCTATGACTCCGTTTTCCTGTTGCCTTGATTCCCGTTTAGACCTTGCATTGATTCTGACTATGCTGTTGCCTGATCCATTGGGCCTATGGACTTACCTTTGAACCCATGCTGACCTCTGTAAGGCCCTGACTTTTGGACTGTTTTCTGGATTCTTCTTTGCCTTTCCCTGTGTGCTTCTGCTAACTCCTATCAGAACTTATTTCAACTGTTTTGTGGCTATTACAAGTTGGCCACCTTCCCAGACCTTGCTGTTTGTTTATACATTTGCCAGCATCTGGCTGCTTTCCTGGACAGATTAGTTAATAGTTGAGTAGAGTTTTGTGATAGGAAGTGAAAAAAACTTACTTATCCATGTCAAGCGCTCTGCAATTCACACATAATATCTCTAGAAAATACAAGTGTCCTAGTATGTATGGGAGGAAATGGAAGTTTTAATCATAAAATGTCTATACAACAAAGTAGCTACCTTCATTATTTAGTCTAGTTTTACTTATTTAGTATGGGGGAGGAAAGGTTCTTCTCTTGAGAGCATGACAAAATGTCTTGCTTTCTAATGGGGCCAAGGGAGAAGCAGAATGATGTAGCAATTTGAGTGTCGGAGTAGGATTCAAGAACCCCAGGGCTCAAATGCACTGGATGACCTCAGGCAAGTCATGCTCGCTCAGCCTCAGAGGAAAGCAATCACAAATTGCCTTTGAACAAATCTTGCTAAGAAAACCCCATGATAGGTTCACCTTCAGGTCACCATAAGTTGGAAATTATTTCAAGGCAGACAACAGCAATGGTGCTGAGGATTTTTTTTATATGAGTTTGGATTTTTTCTCTACACTCAGTACAAGATGTGGCACAAACTTCGTCCTTCATTCAGGCCAGCCAGCTCCTGCCTCCACACCTGGTCTCTTGTTTTCTCCTTCTCTTTGCAGGAAAGCCTGGGGAAGTGATGGCAGCTGCTCCCTCCAAATCCTTCCCTCCCTTTACTGGAACGCTCTGTATCTCTCTGAATTTTTGGAGGGTTCAGTGGGAGGAATGGGACTTGGCTACCTACTGTGAGCAAGAAAGCCAGAGGTGACTCCTTACTGCTTTTGCCTTCTCACTTTCTTTTAAACAACTTGATCTTTCATTTTTAATGGTGGTTGGATGGGGCCACAGCAGCAGCCCTTTGGGGAGGGGAATACCTCTAGTGGTGCCCCCAACACCCCACCCAGTAGTTCATGCTTAGGAATCCACCTGGACCTCCCACCATCCGCTGTGACCTTGACCAAGATCTGCCAGTGAAGGGCTTCCTGGGAAGAGAGGCCAGAAGTCAGCAGAGCTGGAAGGAAATGACTTGGACTGCTTGAATATATGAGGAGTGAAGAAGAGCTCTGATCTTATTTTTCAGCACTTCTAAACTGAGCTGATGCATCACAAGAAAAACGGAGCCTTACCCAGAGAGGACAGGATCCCCAAATTCTCCTCCATCACTTTCCGATGAAGGGTCCTTTGGCCTTGGTCCAGCAGGGCCCACTCCTCCTCCGTGAAATACACAGCCACCTCTGCAAAGGTCACCTGAAGAAAGAGAACAGCAGTATTTCTGTCAGGATAATATCCCTTTAAGTGCAGAAGGAAAATGTTGAAGCAACAGACTACTCTGCTAGCACAGCTGAAGTGATCTGTGCTAAAGGGATAAAGAAACATAGACTGTATTATATGCAACCAAAGGCAGATATGTGTATGGTGACAAAAGTGAGCATGTCTAATGTGCCTCTGTATGACCAGTGTGTTCACCACATCATCATGTACTGGGGTATGCAAGCTTTTCCATGTTGTCACAAATGGCAAAGATTTTCCAGAACTAAATGTAAAAGCTTATAAAAATTTTCTGGACTGCTTTGTCTGTAAAAAAGTGAAAGTTAAGTCACAGAGCTGAGGAGAAAACTAGATTGTCCATCATCCAGGGGCTGGAAGATTCCCAGTTGATGAACATTCGCAGTTTGCCAACTGCAGAGGAATGCTGGGACACCTTTAGAGAGGTGTATGTTGGTGAGACTGCAGGTTCCAAGATTCTGCTCACACAAAAGCTGTACAAGGTGAGGCTCAAGCCAGGTGAGGATGTGAGTAGTCCTCTTGCCAATATTCATGGGTTGTTCGAGAAGCTACACAAGGTTGGCATGGATTTTGAGGACGCTGATAAAATTTATATAATCAAGAGTACACTAGATTCTTCCTGGGATAGTTTGGTTAACAGCGTTGAGGTGATTCCAGAGGCAGATCTGAGTGTTAATTTCATCACCGGAAGACTGCTCAATGAACAAGAAAAAAGACAACAGCACTGAGATGACAAACAGCAGACCAAGCCGAGAGGAAAAGTCAACAACAATTTTAACAGTGCTAAAGAGCAAAGCGAAGCCACGGAGCTTTTGTTGCTAAAAAGGCATGCTGGCTCTGCGGCTTTAAAAAAACATTTGGCTCGAGACTGTGAGAGCAATAAATCATGGAAGAAGAAAACAGGACAGCTGAGCCAGGTTAATGAAGAGCTGTCGGCTGTGGTAAGACATGAAGAAGATGTTGCTGATGAGAACTGTGAGTTTACCAACTGGATTTTAGATAGCGGGTGCTCAGCTCATTTGACTAACTCTGATGGACAGTATGTAACTTTTACCAAAGCTGGACCATTCTGGGTGCATTTGGCTGACTGGTCAAAAAAGGGAATGCCTGGGGAAAGGAGATGACTATGTGTCCTGTCTTGGCAAAAATGTAAAAAAGGTGAAATATGCCCCAAAATTGGATATGTGCCTGTTGTCTGTCCCTACTCTGGCAAAGGAGGGGCATGATATCAAGTTTACTGGGCAGAAATATTTGTTACTAAGGGGGGTAATGTGGTAGCTGAAGGGGTACTTAAAAATCAGCTATACTACATGAAGCCAAAAGCCAATGTAACACAAGCTGAAGCTGTTATGACAAAGTCCCAGTACATGACAACTGCATCCATTTGATGCATAGACAGATGGGTCACCCGAGTTACAAGGTTATAAGACAAATGTGAGAAATATGCTATGGTCTGAAGGTTCAGGAATGTAATGGTTTTTTAGACTGTTCCATTTGCAAGAGAAGCAAAAACAAGGTGTTGCCAGTTCCAAAACTCAGTGACAGACAGTCACAGAGGATTTTTGAGCTAGTCCACGTTGACTTAGCAGGTCCTTTTCCACCATGTCTTGGAGGGGCCAGATATGCTATGATCATAGTGGATGACTACTAAGGTATGGGGTTTTGCTCAAATACAAATCAGAGGTATTTGAAAATTTCAAACAATGGTGTGCATATGTGGAAAAGAAATACAGGGTGAAAGTTGCCAGTCTGCAGACAGATCGCGGAGGCGAATTCATGGATGAAAATTTTCAAAAATTGTTCAGGCAGAGGGGCATTTTCCACAGAAAACGTGCTCCATTTACCAGTGCCCACAATGGCATACCTGAGAGGAGATTTGGGGTTCTCCAAACAATGAAAGACAGTCTGATGATAGATGCTGACATTGGCGAAAGTATTGGGGCAAGGCCATGTTGAGGGCGAATTATTTTCATAACAGGCTTCTAATCTGCATGTGAATTGTCTGTATGTCTCACTGAGGTAGGATGTTTATTATATGTGTACTGAAGCTCTGTAACCAGCTCTAAGCTGTCTGTTGGATTATGCAGTGGTCGATGCTGCTAAGTCCTAATTATTGCTACAGAGAGTGTTCTCTCTTATTTCTGTATGAATTTTAAATATTTCAGTAATGTGCAGTAGTTTTGGCACCACCAGAGTGTCTATAGGCTTTATTGGACGTCTTATGGCTAATGCTGGGGCAAACGGGTTTTTCTGCTACTCTGCCACATTTTTTGGCTGCCTGGATTTCTCTAAGCATGTACAGACTGTATGATGGTAGATGCGCAAGCACCTGCAAACATGTGGGGAGAGGGAGTGCTATGTGCCAATCATTTACTGAACAGAATATAGAGTTCTAGCATAAACTACAGTAGTCCCTCCACGTTAGGGTCTCGAGACCCCCGCGAATGTGAAAAAAACATGAATAAAAAAGGCCTCTGCCCGCCCTTCCAAAGGCGTCCACACACCTGACCACCACCCCCTCCCCGCTGCTTGCCGCGCTTCCCGAAGCGGCTATGGGGATCTCGAGCCCCATACCCACTTCGGGAAGGTCGGGGTGGCTGCGGCTGGGAGGCTGGCTGGCCTCTCCCTGGCCTTCCCGAGAGGGCTCCGGGTCTTTGAAGCCCCAGAGCCACCTGGAGAAGGCTGGGGAAGGCGGCAGGCAGGAGGGAAGCCAGCCGGCCTCTCCCCAGCCTTCCCGAGGGAGCTCCCGGGCTTTGAAGCCCCGGAGCCGCCTAGGGAAGGCGGTAGGCGGGCGGGAGGCTGGCCAACCTCTCCCCGGCCTTCCTGAGGGGGCTTTGGGGCTTTGAAGCCCTGGAGCCACCTGGGGAAGGCCAAGGAAAGCAGTGGGAGGGAGGGAGGGAGGGAAGCTGGCTGGCCTCTCCCTGGCCTTCCCGAGCGGGCTCCAGGGATTGAGAGCCCCATAGCTTCTTCAGGAAGGTTGGTGAGGGGTGGAGGGAGCACAGTGGAGAGGCTTTTCAGCCACCCCCCACCCTCCCAAAGCTGCAACAAGGCTTAGAAAGCTCAATCGCAGCTTTGGGAAGGATGAGGGGGCTAAAAAGCACCTTTCCCACCAACTCCCCACTCTCGCGGGGCTTGGATCTCCACCTCAAATGGAGCCAAGCCCCAGGAGAGCAGGGAGTTGATCTCCTGGCTTCCTCACCAAGCACTCCGTTTAAATTGGCTCCTCTCCCTTGCGTGCGAGGGAGAGAAGTTGATTTAAATGCGGTGCTTGCTGAGCAAACCGTGAATAATCAAAACTGCGAGAGTAAAAGCTGCGAACGTGGAGGGGCAACTGTAAACATCCTATTTAAAGTTGTATGGCAGGGAACGAAGTTTAAAATACCTGAGAATATTTGGACAATACACCTATGTGTTAATTCCCAAAGGCCTGAGATGTAAGGGACACCAGAAAAAAAAGGATGCGGTTTGTGAGCTACACAGATAACAAATACAAGTTTTCATTAGGCAATGGGCAAGGATTGTTTTCTAGAAGTGCTAATTTTGAGACACAGAGTAGTTGGGACAAAGTTCATGCATAGCAAGAAGTGTTTGTATCTCCATTATATTCAGAGGAATAAATCCACAAACGGAAGGGTAGAGCCACTAGGCATCACAGAGCAACAACAACCTAGCACATCACATGAAACATCTCAGATGAAGAGAGAGGTAGTACACAGAAGTGAAGATAGTAGTGATGGTGAACACCTCAACAGAACCAAGGTGATCATATCAAGGAGAACTAGTAGAGTAAAGAAAGCACCTGATAGGTTTGTTGTGCAGGAAGCTAAGGTGTATAAGGTGTACAGTGCCACATATGAGCCCAATAGTTTCCAGGAACTGTAAAAGTATCCTGAAGAAGATCAGGAACAGTGGAATGAAGCAATGGATAGAGTATTCGCATCCATGATAGAGAAAAAGGGTTTTGAAATTGTAGACATGCCAAAAGACCAGAAAGTTGTGGGGTCTAGATGGCTTTATAATAGGACAGTTATGCCAGATGGGAGTACCAAGTGCAAAGCAAGGCTTGTAGCACTGGGTTTTTCTCAAGAAAAGTATGAGTCATATGACAAGACTTCTGCACCCACAGTGAAACCAGAGTCTAAAACTACAGTCGTCCCTTCACATTCGTGGGGGTTAGGTTCAGAAGACCCCCACGAATGTGAAAAATCCACAAATAATAACAGCGCCTCCGCCCTCCCGAAAGTGGTGACAGGGCTTCAGAGGCCTCGTCACCACTTTCCCCCCACTTCCCCCTGCCCTCCCGAAAGTGGCGACAGGGCTTCAGAGGCCCCATTACCAATTTCCCACCCACCCGAAAGTGGCGACGGGACTATAGAGGCCCTGTTGCCATTTCCCCTGCCCCAGCCTCCTCAGAGCAGCAAACCGCGAATATGCAGAACTGCGAGTGTGGAGGCCGTGAATGTGGAGGGAGGACTGTAGTTTTGTCATTAACAGTTCAAAAAGGCTTTGAAGTTAGACATTTTGACTTTGAGACAGCCTACCTTAATGCAGATCTCAGAGAGACTGGGTATATGAGACAAGCTCCAGGCTATGATAGTTCTGTGCACTGGGATTTTCCAGAAGTGGGGCTGATGCTTGTCTCTACACCAGAGGAGCTGGTGACGAGTTAGTGATACTCGTGATTTATGTGGATGATTTAGCAATAGCAGCTAAAAACCTAGATGTGATAAATATGGTAAAGACACAATTAGGAGGAAGCAGGTTTAAATTAAAAGATTTGGGTTCTTTAAGGCACTATCTGGGTATAGATGTAGTGAAAGACCAGAATGGTGATATACTTTTAAGCCAAAAGACCAAGATAGACCAGTTATTAGTCAGATACAGATTAACAGATGCTAAAGCAGTAAAACCCCCTATGTCTACAGATTTCTGAAGCTGACACCAAATATGTTTGATAAATCAGAACTGTATCATTCTGTAGTTGGAAGCTTATTGTACATTGCAAATCACACTAGACCAGATGTAAGTTTTGCAGTTGGATTGTTAAGTAGGAGAGTGTCAAAACCTAGCACACATGACTGGATAGCAGTAAAAAGAGTAAAATCATAAAATCATAGAGTTGGAAGAGACCACAATGGCCATCCAGCCCAACCACCTGCCATGCAGGAATACACACAGCTTTTACTGTCAGGAAGTTCTTCCTTATGTTGAAGTGGAATTTCTTTTCCTGTAGTTTGAACCCATTGCTCCATGTCCTTGTCTCCGGAGCAGCAGAAAACAAGCTTGCTCCATCCTTAGTATGACATCCCTTCAAATATTTAAACATGGCTATCACGTCCCCTCTCAATCTTCTCTTCTGCATACTAAACATGCCCAGCTCCCTAAGCCGCTCCTCACAGGGCATGGTTTCCAGACCTCCCACCAGCCTGGTCACCCTCCTCTGAACACATTCCAGCTTCTCGATATCCTTCCTGAATTCTGGTGCTCAGAACTGGACACAGTATTCCAGGTGAGGTCTGACCAAAGCAGAATCCAGGTGAGGTCTAACTAAAGCAGAATAGAATGGCACTATTACTTCCTTTGATCTAGACACTATACTCCTATTAATGTAACCTAGAATCACATTGGGTTTTTTAGCTGCTGCATCACACTGCTGACTCATGTTCAGCTTGTGTGCAATATCTAAAAGGTACACATGAACTATGCCTAAAAATTGCAAAAAACACCCCAGAACCAGAAGACTATACTGAATGCCATGCAGATAGTTCATTTGCAGAGGAAGGGATAAGATGTCTATTAAGTGGTATGGTAATAAAACATGCAGGAACTGTAATTGCATGGAAATCCAGAAAGCAGATGAATGTAGTGCTCTCCACTGCAGAAGCAGAAGTTGCGGCTCTTTCAGAGCTACCAGTGGAAATACTATGGTTCAAACAATTGTTAAAAGATCTGGGAGAAAAGTGTAAGGGACCAATCAAAGTCAATGAAGACGCCCAAACATGCATTACAATGGCAGAGACTGAAAACCTAAAGAGTAGGACTAAATATATGGGAGTCCGCTATATGAATGTTAGACAGCTGGTGCAAGAATGTATCATAAAGTTACATTATTGCATGTCTGAGCAGAACATTGTGGAAATTTTCACGAAAGCATTAGCATAAAAGGATTAGCACTAGGAAATAGTGACTATTCTTGGTCTAATAGCATGTTCCAAAGATGGTGTAAACTATGCAACATGTATGTGATGTAATGCATGTAATGTATATGGTCAGTTGCAAACATTGGAGGGGAGTATCAAGATAATATCGCTTTAAGTGCAGAAGAAAAATGTTGAAGCAACAGACCACTCCACTACCATAGCTGAAGTGGGTAAGTGCACAGTGTAGCTAGGCAAAAGGTGACTAGCCAAAAGTGTAACATGTAACAGCCTGCAGGGGCCAGCAGTGAGAGGCTAGCTGCGTAGCAGTTCTGCCTGGGGCATGGCAGTGACAGGACAGTATTTTACTGAATGCTGTGTGATTCAGGAGTCTTTGAATTACTGTAAATATTCTATACTATGCTGTAGTAAATATAAGTAGATTAGACATACATCTATGTATGTGTATTATTTTCCTCGCCTGTAGAATGAAAACTCTGCTACGATACTTTTTGTTACCTGGACCTCTTGACATACTTAGAGGTTACCAGTGCGCTAACATCTCAAAACACTACTGTCATGGGTTGGTTTCAAGTAGTGTTGGATGTGTTGGAGAATTGCTGTTGGATTCATTCTTAAGGTTTGCTGTATATATTCAGTGTTTGTTTTATACTGGAACTGAAGATAAAGCCTCCAGAAGGACATTGCTGTTTGTAAGACTTATTGTGGGTCAAAATGGATCAGAGCAGTGATAAATCCTACAAGCTGAAGCCTTTGTTTTTCCAGCCCTATTCAGCTGTGCAGTATCTGCTGTGGCTATTCCTGGGTTTAGTTCGTCTGTAGACTGTGCCAATCACCTCTTAGTGAGCCTATACTGAGTGGACAGTTTCACATTGTTAAAAAAAGTTAAATCTTCACATGGTGACACTCACAGGCCACTTACAGTGGCAATGTTGATGGAAATAAAGGGAAAGAACGTGATCCTGTGGGAACCAGTGAGCAGTCAAAGAAACATGGGCACCCATCACTTGAGATCCTGTCTCCTACCTGACAGAGTCTTGCAGCTGCTGTTCTGAGTCCACCATGATGAAGAGATGTGCTTGCACATGTAGGCCCAGTCCTTATTCCACTGCCTGTGAGGAAGAGAAAATGAAGGAGAAATCTGTCAATCATTCCCTCTTCTTCCTCCTCCAACTCCCTCCTACTCAGGCAAATGCAGCAAATGTCATTGTGTACACACAAAAAGAACTGGGAAGTCACACCAGAATCAATGTAACTCTGAGGCTGTCAGGTGTATGGGGGGGGGGGAGAACTTTAATATATGTATTCAAAGTAAGCAGGCAACCATCTCACAGAGAATTCAACAGCCACAAAAAACATTCACCAACTTGAAGGAAGAAGCACAAAAACTAGGTTGGAAAACTAATGGAGTTTAAAGAGTCCATAGAATCATAGAATTGGAATGAACTCAAGGGCCATCCAGTCTAATCCCCTGCCCTGCAGGAATAAACAATCAAATAATTCCCGACAGATGGCCATCCAGCCCCTGTTTAAAAACCTCCAAAGGAGACTCTACCGCACTACGAGACAGTGCATTCCACTTCCGAATAGCTCTTACTGTCAGGAAGTACTTTCTAATTTTTAGGTGGAATCTCTTTCCCTGTAGTTTGAGTCCACTGCTCTGTGTCCTAGTCTCTGGAGCAGCAGAAAACAGCAGAGCAGCAGAAAGCTTGCTCCATCCTCAGTATGACATCCCTTCAAATATTTAAACATGGCTATCCGGTCCCCTCTCACATTTCTCTTCTCCAGACTAAACAGGCCCAGCTCTCTAAGCCACTCCTCATAGGGCATGGCCCCCGGACCTCCCACCATCCTGGTCACCCTCCTCTGGACACATTCGAGCTTTTCAGTATCCTTCCTGAATTGTGGTGCCCAGAGCTGGACACAGTATTCCAGGTGAGGTCTGACCAAAGCAGAATACAGTGGCACGTTCTTCCCTGCACAGGGAGGGGAGATGACCTGAAGGTGGGGACTCTGCGGCTGCCTGGCAATGAGGATACCAACCCACTAAAGCAGCTCTTCTGTGACGGACGGCTAGGTGAACCAATGAAACAGTGTGCTTCAGGACCCAATCCTAGAAGAGGAGGCAGAAAGGAGAGGGGCTTCTGAAGGGTTAAGTGAGAATGTGAAGAGGAAAGTAGCAGTTAAGAACTGTGAGTGATAAGTTTTGAAAGAGGCTTGGCAGGAGTCAGAGAGGCTTTAAGTGGCATAGTTGATGAGAAAGGCTTGAAGGATTTGATGTGCGGGGGAAATGAAGTATTAACCTGTTATAGTATTATTATTCTACAATAAACTGTTTATGTTAAATCTTTACATGCCGCCTGGTTATGAGTGACTTCTCTGATTGGTAGTGCACAAGTATTAAGAACCATCCATACCTGATTACACGGGTTATCCATCTGTGGGAGATGTAGTTTGACCGTGATATGGTTGGGCGTCCCCTAATTTGGATGGCAGCAGAGGGATAGACAGGCCCCCTCATCACAAATTAGAGGGAAGAAAGGCCTGGGCATCAAAAACTAGTGGCAGCGGTGGGATGCAGAAATCCCAAGCATCATACCTTCCATTCATTTTTGCTCCTTTAAATACCTGCATAGTTATACCTCAGTTAACCAAGCAGATGTGCTCCTGGGCATTATTTCACATGGAAAGGATAGGGATAGGTTTGCTGAACCACAAAAAAGAATCATAGAATCATAGAGTTGGAAGAGACCTCAAGGGCCATCTAGTCCAACCCCCTGCCATGCAGGAATAGACAATCAAATCATTCCCAACAGATGGCTATCCAGCCTCTGTTTTAAAACCTCCGAAGAAGGAGACTTCACCACACTACGAGACAGTGTATTCCACTTCCGAACAGCTCTTACTGTCAGGAAGTTCTTCCTTATGTTTAAGTGAAATCTCTTTTCCTATAAGGAAGAACACTTCAACCTATTTCAGCAACCTCTTTATTCAAAACCAACAAAATGCTCCTATAAAATGAAAGAGGTTCGTTTCCAATAAGCCTTGTAGAAATAAACAAAATCACTCTAAACTTTCTACAGACCACTTGAAGGCTTCTTCTAAGATGTACCTGGGATGACTTTTTCTTTCACCAACCTCCACTTTCCTTATGAGTTCCATTTTGGTAGACAAACGTATAGATCTCTGCATTTTGAAAACATGCAAGGGAACTAGTGAGGCTAGCATATCTACTCTTCCCTTTCTGTCTATATTGCTGGTCACACATGCTCAGTAAGGCAATCTAGGGGCAGCGGTCATTTACTTTGCCTGTTGTAGGCATGCACACACCACTACAACAGGATGGGAAAGAGCAGAATTCTACTCCTTCCCACACTGAGCTTTATTGCATAATTTTCTGCAGACATGTTGCCGTAACGGTACTGAAAATCTGCTTCTCCACTCCTCCTTCACCATCTTCACAGTCCAAATGCTGCTAGGAAAAATCCAACTACACAGAAGATGAGGAGCAAGAGGAGGGCTGGTCAGGCATACAGTCATTGCAAAAAGAAACTTCACTGTCAGAGACTGTGTTCACTGAGGTATACTTGCAATTTCAAAGTGCTGGTTAGGCTATATAAAATGGTTGAAGTGCCACCATCCATACATCTCAAATATTTCATACACACTTGAGAGGAGAAGGCCAAGTAGAAAACTACCCTCTTAGCCCTTACTCATTGAGGCGGACTTTCCTTCTCTGTCCTGCATGATCCACTTGGGCTGCTGCCTTTGAATGGATTCAGAAGAAGGCTTCTCCACCTCAGCCATCTCTTCCAGAAAGAAGTCCTGCAGCAGAAGCAGAAACAAGGGAAGAAAACAAAGAGGGGAATTAGGAAAAGAAAGAAGAGGATGAGGCCTTGTGTCATCCCTACTTTACATGATTTCCAGGAAATAAAAGCTGGGAAGTGGTGGTTCAATTCACATCATCATCATCATTGTTCATTTGTATCCCATGTTTTTTTTTCCCCCTGGGACTGGGAGCATGGTTTTTAAAGAATTTAGAAGAAGCACAAAGAAAAATGCAAAGATAAGTACAAAGATAAGAAAACAGTCCTTCAAAAAGGCAGAACCCTAGACACACAGAGCTTACAGGATATAACTAGCGCTATGAATTATGCCTGGAATTGGACCAATAAGCAGCAAACTTGTTTTAAAAGGAGTCATGTGTTCCCTATAACCAACCCAAGCTGCTTGCAACTCTTTTAACCAGCTGAGGCTTCTGCACATTCTCCAAAGGCAGCCCCGAGTAGAGCATGTTACAGTCACTCAAATGGGAGTTGATTAAGACCTGTGACACTGTGGCCAAAACAGGCAACACAGGGAACAGAAGCATGGAAACGTACCCCTGGCCATCACAGAAAATGGAGCATCCAGGCTCAGGGCTGAACTCTACAGGACATGCAAACTGTGTCTTCTAGGGAAGCATAATCCTATCTAATATAGGCTATGTCCTTATTTCTTGATCTGCCTTTGGATTGACTACCAGCTCTTCTTTCTTGTCTGCATTAAACCTCATTGTGTTCAATAATTTTCAAAATCCTTGCAAGAAAATTACTGATGGCCCCTCAAAACAACCAGGATGAATTGCCCTCACCCGCTCCTCTTCCAGCTTCTTCTCCTCTGCCTGACTCAGGAGGAAACCCTCTGCCAAGGCCACTGCTTGGGAGGTCGTCTGGGCTCCACACTCTCGGACCCAGCTCTCCATCTCTGGGGGAAGGACAGCCAGCAACTGCTCCAGGATCACCAGATCCAGGATCTGAGCCTTGCTGTGTCTCTCTGGCTTCAGCCACTGACAGCAGGGATTGTGGAGCTGGCTGCAAACCTTTCGGGGCCCCAAAGCCTCCTGGTAGCCCAATTGTCTGAAGTGCTGGCGCTGGGTCTCAGAACTGAGCACCTTCTCCCTCAAGCGCTTCTCCATTATGGCTCTTCCGAAGAACTCTCTTCTGTATTTAACCAGACCAACATGAAATCCTTATTTCAACGAGTCTTAGCTTCCCTTCTGTGCACCCAGGCAGTTTCCAACATGCCAGAAAGCATTTTTCTCTTTTATCAGTTTCTGTCTCAGATAAAATGACTGGGAACACCAAGGCCTACAAAGAAAACAAAAGATCATGTGAATGAGCGATTCTGAAGTCTCTCTTGTGATACAGAGATGTTTTACAATTGTCCCTCCGTATCCATGGATTCGGTATACACGGATTTAAGTATTCACGGCTTGAAAATATTCTTAAAAATATAATAATCCAAAAAAGCAAACCTTGATTTTGCCATCTTATATAAGGGACACCATTTTGCTATGCCATTGCATATAATGGGACTTGATTATTCATGGATTTTGGTATCCACGAGGGAGGGGGTCCTGGAACCAAACCCCAGCGAATATGAAGGGACAACTATACAACCAAATCCCAGCAGGACATTGGCTCTTGTCTCTGTAGAGAAAATTACCTTCACTTCAAAAAGAAATTAGAGACAGGGAGGGTGTGTGGGGGGGTCCACTTAGCCTACTTTCCTACTTAGCCACAACCCAAGATAATCATGCAAATTTTTCAAGGCAGCCTCCTTCCACTTCTTTGTCCCTAAAAATTCCCCTCCTCCTCCTTTCACCTTGTTTTTTTTTTCTTATCCTCCTTTTAACACATCTCTATAAGGCAGAAATGGTGTTGCTCTTTAATTTTTCTACAGTGCCTATATGATATTTTACTGCCTGAATCAATGGACAAGGCAGCACCCCCTCATGCCTTGGATAAAGTGTAGTTTGCACAGTTACATCCAAGAAGAAGAAGAGAAGAGAAGCTGCCCCTGTTGTCTGCCAGCCTCTGGGGCTTGAGGCAAGTGCTTCATTCAGGACTTTCCCACATGGGTTAAAAACTCCTCCTCCTTTGCTCCATCCCTCAGCCTGCAGTGGATTCAGCTGAGAGGCAATCAGGTGTAGCAGTCAGAGCACCGGCCTGGAGGGACCCACCTGCAAATCCCCACCCAGGAAATACCCGCAGGGTGCCATCTTCCACCCCGGCCTCCCTCGCAGGGTTGTCGTGAGGAGACTTCACCAGACAGACCCCCTGGGGAGCCACAAGAGGGTCTTTCTGATCCAAAGAGCCCATCAGCAGCTGCCCAGAGAGGGTCTTCCTCGTGAAGGGGGGTCTTGCTGGCTCCCCTTCTAGCCCACGGGGGTCTCCCCCTCCCTCTCCCACCCCTGGGGGTCTCTTTCCCCTCCAGCCCCCCTTGCCTGCCTGCCTGCCCCCTCCCTGGGGTCTCCCCCTTGGCCCAAAGGCCCTCCTCGAGGGGGGCTCAGAGGGACCCCAAAGCCTCTCCCTCCCCCCAGAAAGGAAAGGGGGGTCTCCCCTGCCAGGCCCCTCCTCAGCTCCTCCCTCCCTCCCTCCGTCCCTCACCTCCACACTAGCCCGTCCATCACTCTCACCTCGGGCCCGCCTCTTCCGGCCACAGAGGAGGGCCTGAGGGCGTTCCTAGAGCGGCAGGCGGGAGCCGGAAGGACGCTCTAGCCGAGGCCGGCCCCTCCCTGGAGGACTCTGGAGGAGGAGCCCCTCCCCCACTCCACCCTCTGCTTTTGTGGGGGGGAGAGATAGATGGGGGGCGCCTTGGTCTTCCCTTTGGCAATTCTGCCGGGAAGGAAACCTTGTCATTTCTGTGGCCAAGACTGAACAGAAACAATCCCCTCACTCAGCTCCCCCCACAAAAAAAGACTGATGTGGGGAGGTGGTTACAGTGCCTAAGCTCACAGGTGGGAGTTGTAGTCCAGCAGAGTCCAGCAGGTTTCTGGCCACGCAGTTACAAACCCACATAGGACAAACCGCTTACTACATCAAAGACTCAGCCCACTTCATAAAAAAAAATCAACAACATCGAAATGAAACCTGGAGATAGACTGATCAGTTTTGATGTTGTCTCTTTGTTCACCAAAGTCCCCATAATGGACACCGTGGCACTCATCCAACAAATATTTCCTGAGGACATCACAGCCTTGTTCAAACACTGCCTCACCACAAGTTCTCTCTCCTCTGGCTTTTCTTCGCAAACGAAGATTCAGGAACACTCATCTCGCGCTTTCTGCAAGCGTGCTGATGACTAAAAAGGCCAATCCGAGATAAACAAGTCTGGTTGCAGAAAGCACAGCAGAAGGTCTCCTTGGGTTTTGTTTCCGGGTTGTGATTCTTTCTGCGTTGTCGTTTCTCTTCAAGACTTGTTCAGCGTGCGTTCTCAAACAAGGCTGCAGCATTGTGAATAGTGCGTCTCCATGCCTCCTGATGTGAGGCCATGGCCGACCATTGTTGGTGATCAATTTGGCCGAGCCTGAGATGTTGTTTCGGGGAGTCCTTGTATCGCTTTTTTGGAACACCCCTCTTACGCTGACCCCAAGCTACTTCCAATGGGATAATGAATTCTATGAACAGATAGATGGGGTAGCCATGGGCAGCCCCCTGTGCCCATTGATACCAAACTTTTACATGGAACATTTTGAAAAGCAAATCCTGGAAACAGCACCAAAAAAGACCACAACATAGCATCCACCCAAATATCCAATTCATGATGGAAAAAGAGAAGGAAGGAACACTGCCATTCTTGGATGTCCTAGTCATCCGCAAATCAAACCAATGGTTAGGCCACAAGGTATACAGAAAACCCACACACACGGACAGATACCTACATGAGAACTCCAATCATCACCCAGGACAAAAAAGAAGCACAATAAAAACATTGGTAGACTGTGCAAAAAGGATCTGTGCACTCCACTACCTGGAGGACCAACTGAGGCACCTAAACTGGGCCCTATAGGCTAATGGTTACTCCAGATCAGACATCACAAGAGCAGCCAGACCCAAAAAAACCCAACAGGAATGAAGAAGAAAAACAGCCACCCAAAGGGAAGGTATTTTTTTTTTTACCATACATCAAAGGAATCATAGACAGAATAGAGAAACTGATGAGGAAACACAACCTCCAAACAATCTACAGACCAACCAAAAAAAATCCAAGAAATGCTATGTTCAGTGAAGGACAAAAGGGACCTTCTCACAGCTGCAGGAGTTTACCACATACCATGCAGCTGTGGTCAAGTTTACATAGGGACCACTAAATGCAGTGTGCAAACATGAATCAAGGAACATGAGAGACACTGCAGACTGGGCCATCCAGAAAAATCAGCGGTAGCAGAACATCTTATAAACCAACCTGGACACAAAATGCTATTTAAAAACACAGAAATTCTGGACCAGGCCAACAACTATCATGTCAAAATGCACAGAAAAGCAATAGAAATCCACAGACACCTGGACAACTTCAACAGGAAAGAAGAAACCCTAAAAGTAAACAACATCTGGCTCCCAGTTTTGAAAAACAATAGAATCAAAACCCATCACTTTCAAAGGAATTCCACCCAGGGACAAAGGGATTCCCAGCAGATAATTACCCATCAACCAACCATTAGCCAAACAGACACTAACAAGCCTTGCATTTCTATACCCAGAAACTAACCATTCAATTACACAAATTTACATATACTCCACAGGGGTTCACAGCATATAAACTCCACATACACTCCTACCCAACCATTCACTGAAGATGCCTGCCACAGATGAAGGTGAAAGGTCAGAAAGAAACTATTCCAGAACACGGCCTCACAGTCCGGAAAAAATCCAAGGAAAATCTATGGATGCCATTCATGAAAGCCTTCGGCTTCACATTGAATCCTCTGGCTTTTCTTCGCAAATGAAGATATTTGCAAATAAAATAAAATAAAAATCAGCATCTTATTGTCAATAGACAAGGAACAGCTTCCTGTGTTCATATATCTCTACAACAGGAAGATGGATTGACAGTTTCTTGCCCTCCCAAACATGAGGCAGTGAGAGGGATGGCCAAATAAGGAAAAAGATTTGTTTTGTTTTCCTTAAGTATCAATTAGAAGAGGGAGAGGAAAGCAGCGGGGTGGGGATAAAGTTAGATTCCATGAAATTTTTTTAAAAGTATCATCCTGATTGCATACAATATTTCCAAAGGATGCCAGACACTCAATCAGAACAAGCATATATTGGGTGATTTTTTATTTTTTTTATTTTGCACCACCATGGAAACACTGGTGACATGGAAAGAAACAAAAGGATTTTACACCTATTTCAAGCTAAGAAAAAGGGTAAGATTGTCATTGATAAGCTTCAAACCAAACAGATCTTTTTGGTGTGTTTATTTATAGAGGAGATTCTATAGTCCATCCAAAAAAAGGAAGAAAAAAATTACTTTCCTAAATTGTTCCTATTCTGTTCAAACAGACTTACCCCCACATACAATTTTATAGGAAGGTAAATTGCAAGCAAGCAAACCCCAGGGATGGGTCTCCTTAGCAGGTCCCTCCCTCTTCTGTTATGTACTGAGAAAAGCTACAGGCCCCACAGCATTTTAAAAAAATGCTTTTAAGTGAATTTTCCCATGTCAAGGGAGCAGCTTAAAAGCAGAACTGGAGCTTTTTCGGATTGCTGTTGCCAAGTCACTGAGATTCGTAAGTCCCTGTTGATCAAGTGCAAATCCACTAATCAGATCTTAAGAGCTGCTTTCACAAAAGGCCTCCAGATACAAT
Organism: Gambelia wislizenii; assembly: GCA_030847615.1. Lineage (NCBI taxonomy): Eukaryota > Metazoa > Chordata > Lepidosauria > Squamata > Crotaphytidae > Gambelia > Gambelia wislizenii. Next base: position 28,648,500 of record JAUMIR010000002.1, read on the forward strand.
GTTAGTTTGCTGCACAAGGTGATGGACCAGAGCATTCCAAAGGGCCTAGAAACTGGGCACAGATACAGAAGGTTCTCCTCCTCAGGCCATCTGTCAGAGAGTGAAAAACTTCCAATGAGCAGAGGGGGAAAAAGTCCTGCAAAACTCCCCTGGATCATGAAATCCCTGTGACTAATGTCCTCTCAGGGGGGGTCACACTCTTCACCCCAGTCATTATCCTGGCCTAAAAGAGGCTGAAACCCTGCACTATATAAGATATTCAAAATTTAAATTAAATTACTATGGTATAAGAATCATTTCATTTTAGACCTCTCCACTGTACAAATAAAACTTTTGAACTGTAGGGACTTGAACCCAACCTTTCCCACTTTAGATATAGAATCATAGAATCATAGAATTGCAGAGTTGGAAGAGACCACGAGGGCCATCCAGTCCAACCCCCCTGCCACACAGGAAATCACAATCAAAGCATCCCCGACAGATGGCCATCCAGCCTCTGTTTAAAGACCTCCAAGGAAGGAGACCCCACCACGCTCCGAGGGAGTGTGTTCCACTGCCGAACAGCTCTTACTGTCAAAAAGTTCCTCCTCATGTTGAGGTGGAATCTCTGTTCCTGGAGCTTGCACCCATTGCTCCGTGTTCCAGTCTCTGGAGCAGCAGAAAACAAGCCTGCTCCATCCTCAGCGTGACATCCCTTCAAATACTTAAACAGGGCTATCATATCGCCTCTTAACCGTCTTTTTTCCAGGCTAAACATACCCAGCTCCCTAAGTCTCTCCTCATAAGGCATCGTTTCCAGACCTTTCACCATTTTAGTTGCCCTTCTCTGGACACGCTCCAATTTGTCAATATCCTTTCTGAATTGTGGTGCCCAGAACTGGACACAGTATTCTAAGTGAGGTCTGACCAAGGCAGAATAGAGTGGCACTATTACTTCCCTTGATCTAGACACTATACTTCTATTGATGCAGCCCAAAATTGCATTGGCCTTTTTTGCTGCCGCATCACACTGTTGGCTCATGTTCAACTTGTGGTCTACTAGGACTCCTAGATCCCTTTCGCACGTAGTCTCATTCAGCCAGGTCTCTCCCATCCTATATTTATGCATTTCATTTTTCCGCCCTAAATGCAGTACTTTACATTTCTCCGTATTGAATTTCATTTTGTTAGCTTTGGCCCAGCTCTCCAGTCTATCCAGGTCATTCTGAATTTTGATCCTGTCCTCTAGGGTATTAGCTACTCCTCCCAATTTGGTGTCATCTGCAAATTTAATAAGTATGCCCCTAATTCCCTCATCCAAGTCATTGATAAAGATGTTGAATAGCACTGGGCCCAGGACAGAACCCTGTGGCACCCCACTGGTCACGTCTTTCCAAGACGAAGAGGAGCCACTGCTGAGCACCCTTTGGATATTAATCGGGGCACATTACTAATGAGTTTTTGATATGTTAACCAGAAGCTCTTGGGCACCCACCTTTCTTTTTCTGTGGTTGGTGTTATTTCTTGTCAGCTTTGACTTATGGTAACCCTGAAATGAGAGACTTCCAAGGGCCCTGATCATTGACTGTCTGGCTCAGGTCTTGCAAACTCAGTGCCCTGGCGTCCTTGATTGAATCAAGTCCAACAGTGCTGTGGCCTTCCTCTTTTCTGACTGGCTTCTGCTTTACCAAGCATTATCTTCCCTCGGTGTGCCTTCCTTTACCCTTACTGTCATTACTTCTGCAACTTCAGTTATGTGGGAATCACCCTTTTTAGTTACTCTACTTGAAATTTCAAAGAAATACCTCTTGTACTGTTTGGAGACAGATTGATTAGCCATTTCTTTGTAGCATTACCAAGATGCCCAATACTTGAAAATCAATTATTTTTTTTTAAATACATGCTCTCTTTATCTTAGATTAAAACTCATTCTGGAATCTGAGCATTCCTGTGGGCTATTCCCCAAGTGAATTCTTAGACATTTGAGAAAGGTGCTCCATTCTAAGAAACATTCTTTCTAGAGATCACATTCTCCTGCTGTGTACAGATATACCCCCATTGCCCAAGTAAATGTGTTTGTGGGCAATGCTCCATTAATGCTTCATTTGATAACAGAGGTAGAAATAACATGGAAAGAACAGGCATAGGTACCTTCACCACAAAAATAAAAAATAAAAGTAAATAGTTCAACATCTTTCAGCAGATGTTTTATACAAAGGAAAATGCACATGTGAAAGGAAGCAACCAGTTCAGGTAAACCTTGCATAAGGAAACAAAACTTTTTTAGCCTTCTAGAGAACACCTAAAAGATTCTTCCATAATGCATCCAGGGATCATCTTTTCTTTCACCAGCCTCCACTTTTCTTATGATTTTCGCATTTTGCTGGCCTAGCCTATGTATCTCTAATTTCTTTTCTTTTTTTTCACACATACTGCGGGTAGCTGCATAGAGAGGCTAATCTGCTTCCACCTTTTCTCTGGTTTTGTTGTTCCCACATGCTCAGTAACGTATTTTGAGGGCAGATGCTGTTTACGTTTTCTGTTCCAGGCAGGTACACGGAGCTATAAAAGGATCAGCCAGAGCAGAATTCTGTTCTTTCTCAGCTCAAGCTTTATGGAGAATGTGTTACTGCCAATATATTGCTGCAACCCAGCCTCAGAAGTCTGAGTTTCTCTGTTCTTCTGCACTATCCTCCCAACTGTGGTGCTGCTAAAAAGCATATAGCTAGAAAGAGAATGAGCAGGAAAAAAGATGCCGAACAATCATAAAAAGACTATGTAAAAAGGAACTTTTTAGTCAGCTTTTAAAAATGAGGTATACTTGTGTTTTTATTTTCTTTTTATGATGCACAAAACAACACATGATACAACAAATCACAATAAAACATCACACCATGACACTTTCCTATCCTAAAAAGAACATATAAGACATAACTTCCTACCTCTCAGGTGTTGAATCTACTACTTTGTTAATCTAAATTTCTTTATCACACTAGTATCTTTGTTATTCCACTATAATATGATATCCTCCTACCAGGGATTTAAATGGTTTCTCCCCTTTGTGAGTTGCTTGATGATAAGTGAGGCCTGTCTTCTGAGTGAATCTTTTCCCACACTCCAGGCATTTAAATGGTTTCTCCCCTGTGTGAGTTACTTGATGACGAGTGAAGTCTATTTTCTGAATGAAACTTTTCCCACACTCCAGACATTTAAATGGTTTCTCCCCTCTGTGACTTGCTTGATGGTAGGTGAGCCCTGTCTTCTGAGTGAAACTTTTTCCACACTCCAGACATTTAAATGGTTTCTCCTCTTTGTGAGCTGCCTGATGAGAGGTGAGACCTGTTTTCTGAGTGAAACCTTTCCCACACTCCAGGCATTTAAATGGTTTCTCCACTGTGTGAGTTCCTTGATGATAGATGAGGTGTGTCTTTTGAATAAAACCTTTTCCACACTCCAGGCATTTAAATGGTTTCTCCCCTGTATGAGTTGCTTGATGGTAAGTGAGGTCTGTCTTCTGCCTGAAACCTTTTCCACACTCCAGGCATTTAAATGGTTTCTCCCCTGTATGAGTTGCTTGATGATAGGTGAGGTTTCTCTTCTGACTGAAACTTTTTCCACACTCCAGGCATGTAAATGGTTTCTCCCCTGTGTGAGTTGTCTGATGATACGTGAGGCCTGTCTTCTGAGTGAAACTTTTTCCACACTCCAGGCATTTAAATGGCTTCTCCCTTGTGTGAGTTGCTTGATGACGAGCGAAATGTGTCTTCTGAATAAAACTTTTTCCACATTCCAGGCATTTAATTGGTTTTTCACCTGTGTGAGTTGCTTGATGATAGGTGAGGTGTACCTTCCAAATGAAACTTTTTCCACACTCCAGGCATTTAAATGGTTTCTCCTCTGTGTGAGTTGCTTGATGATAGGTGAGGTTTCCCTTCCGAATAAAACCCTTTCCACACTCCAGGCATTCAAATGGTTTCTCACCTGTGTGAGTTGCCTGATGATAAGTGAGGTGTGTCTTCAAAATAAAACCTTTTCCACACTCCAGGCATTTAAAGGGTTTCTCCCCTGTATGAGTTGCCTGATGATAAGTGAGGCTTCCTTTCTGAGTAAAACTTTTTCCACACTCCAGGCATTTAAATCGTTTCTCCCCTCTGTGAGTTGCCTGATGAGAAGTAAGGGCTGCCTTCTGAGTGAAACTTTTTCCACACTCCAGGCATTTAAATGGCTTCTCCCCTGTGTGAGTTGCCTGATGATGAGTGAGCTGTGTCTTCTGAATAAAATCTTTTCCACACACCAGGCATTTAAATGGTTTTTCCCTTGTGTGAGTTGCTTGATGACGAGTGAGATGTGTCTTCCGAGTGAAACTTTTCCCACACTCCAGGCATTTAAATGGCTTCTCCCCTGTGTGAGTTGCCTGATGATAAGTGAAGTGAATCTTCTGAATAAAACTTTTCCCACATTCTAAGCATTTAAATGGTTTTTCCCCTGTGTGAGTTGCCTGATGATAGGTGAGGGTACTCTTCTGAGTGAAACCCTTTCCACACTCCAGGCATTTGAAGGGCTTCTCCTCTGAGTGAGTTGCTTGATGAGAAGTGAATTGTGTCTTCTGAATAAAACTTTTTCCACGCTCCAGGCATTGAAACGGTTTCTTCCCTTTGTGAGTTGTTTGATGACTAGTGAGATGCATCTTCCGAGTGAAACTTTTTCCACACTCCAGGCATTTAAATGGTTTTTCCCCTGTGTGAGTTACTTGATGATGAGTGAGATGCGTCTTCTGAGTGAACCTTTTTCCACATTCCAGGCAGATAAATGGTTTTTCCCCTCTGTGTGTTGTCTGATGACAAATGAGGTTTTTCTTCCAAATGAAACCCCTTCTGCAGGCCCAGCAGTGAAGTGGTTTTTTCCCTCTGTGACCTGTTTGGAAACAAGAGAGGAATGCTTTTTGATGGAACATATTTTCATTCTTCAAGCATTTAAATGGTTTTTTGTCTATATGGGCTATTTGGTCTGTCAGAAGTTGTGACCTCACCCTGATGTTGGTTCCATAACAGAAGGACTTAAATGGTCTCTCTCTTGTGTGGATTTTTTTAAGTAAAATCAGACTGGAGCTGTTTCCACACTCACCACCTTGGAAAGATTTCTCCTTTGTCTGAGTCCTCCTATGAAGATTAAGGCTTGCTTTAGAACTGAAGCTTTTCCGACATACAAGACAAAGATATTTCTTTCTTTCGTTTCCTTTTTGCCTTATTCCTTGAGCTGAGGTTCCATGAACATCACCTTTCTGAGAAAGATGCGTGGCCCTCCATTTCTCTTCAGTGTCAGTTTTTCTTTCGTTCTCTTGTTCCTGTTTAAACTGGTCTCTCTGCAGCAATACTTGGCATGATCCCCCTTTATACTCATTCCATTGCTCATCATTGCCTGGAAGGGAGAGAAAGGACTGCTCAGAACACAATAATGAAAGGGAAGAAAGAGTCAACACCATTCGTCAGCTAATGTCTATGAATTTCAGTAGGCCTCAGAGAGGGAGATGGGACTCCAGAGCCTCACCATTGGTTCTCCTAAGAGATGAGCTCCACTGCCCCCTTTCTTCTTCTTTTTCCTTGAAAGCAGGCAAATCTAAGGATTTGGGTCATACTGAGATATAGGTTGGGGCACTGATCTGAAGAATGAATGTTAGAGCATCTATCTATGGATTAAATTTAAGGGGTAAAGAATACCTACTAAATGCTGGTTCTCTTCATTTTCAGCTGTTTTTTGATTGTATGAGGCACAACAACAAATGCTCAAGTCATGTGAAAATTAGTTCAGGGAACAGCAAGAAAACACTCACTTATTCATCTATGTCAAATATGATGTATGTATACGAGTTTAGTTGAGTATGGTTTTTTGATAGGAAATGAAAAAAACTTACTTATCCATGTCAAGCTCTTTATACGCAGAAGAGCACTACAAAATACAAGTACCCTTATATGTTTGGGGGGAAATGGAAGATCTAATCCTAAAAGTCCACACAACAAAGTAGCTACCTTCATTATTTAGTCTAGTTTTACTTATTTAGTGGGGGGGGGGGAGGTTCTTCTCCTGAGAGCATGACAAAATGTCTTGCTGTCTAATGCGGCCAAGGGAGAACCAGCATGATGTAGCAGTTTGAGCGTTGGACTAGGATTCCACGACACCAGGACTTAAATGCACTGGGTGGCCTTGGGCAAATCATGCTCTCTCACCCTCAAAGAAAGGCAATGCTAAACTGCCATTGAACAAATCTTGCTAAGAAAACCCCATGATAGGTTCACCTTCAGGTCACCATAACTTGGAAATGACTTCAAGGCACACAACAGCAATGGCGCTGAGGACATTTTTTTAAAGATGAACTTGGATTTGTTTCTTTACACTCAGTGCAGGGTATAACGCAAAATTGGTCCTTCATTCAGGCCAACCAGCTCCTGCCTCCACACCTGGGCTCTGTTCTCTCTTTCTCTTTGTAGGAAGGCCTGGGCAAGTGATGGCAGCTACTCCCTCTAAGTCCTTCACTCCTTTCACTGGAAGCTCTGCCTCACTCTGCATCTTTGGAAGAGTCAGTGGGAGGAATGGGACTTGGCTACCTAGTGGGAGCAAGGAAGCCAGAGGTGGCTCCTTACTGCTTTTGCCTTCTCACTTTCTTTTAAACAAGTTGATCTTTCATTTTTAATGGTGGTTGGATGGGGCCACAGCAGCAGCCCTTTGGGGAGGGGAATACCTCTAGTGGTGCCCCCAACACTCCACCCAGTGGTCCATGCTTAGGAATCCATCTGGACCTCCCACCATCCACTGTGACCTTGGCCAAGATCTGCCAGTGAAGGGCTTCCTGGGAAGAGAGGCCAGAAGTCAGCAGACTGGAAGAAAATTACTCTGGCCGCTTAAATATATCAAGAGTGAAGAAGAGCTCTGATGTTATTTTTCAGCACTTCTAAACTGAAAAGACCCATCACAAGAAAGAGGGAGCCTTACCCAGAGAGGATAGAATCCCCAAATTCTCCTCCATCACTTTCTGATGAAGGGCCCTTTGGCCTGGGTCCAACAGGGCCCACTCCTCCTTTGTGAAATACACAGCCACCTCCTCAAAGGTCACCTGAAGAAAGAAAACAATAGCGTTTCACATTCCTCAAAAAAAAAATTTTAAATCTTCACATGGTTTCATCCCCGGGCCCCTTATATTGGCAACTTTGATGAAAACAAAGGAAAAGAACAGGATTCTGTGGAGACCAGGGAGCAGTCAAAGGACAAGGGCACCCATCACTTGAGATCTTGTCTCCTACCTGGCAGAGTCTTGCAGATGTTGTTCTGAGTCCACTATGATGAAGAGATATGCTTGTACATGTAGGCCCAGTCCTTATTCCACTGCCTGTGAGGAAGAGAAAAGGAAGGAGAAAGTTGTTAATCATTCTCTCTTCTTCCTCTTTCAACTTCCTCCTACTCATGCAAATGCAGCAAATACCATTGTGTACACATAAAAAGAATTGGGAAGTCGCAGCAAAATCAATGTAATCCTGAGGTTCTTAGGTGTATGGGGGGGGGCTTAATAAATGTATTCAAAGCAAGCAAGCAACCATCTCACAGAGAATTTGAACAGCCACAAAAAAAAATGTTCACCAACTTGAAGGAAGAAGTACAAAAATTGGATTTAGAACCTAATGGATTTTAAAGAAGTCCAGATTGCTGGTTCCTCCCTGCACAGGGAGGGAACAGGATCAGATGGATGCCAACCCACTAAAGCAGTGCTTCCATTCATCTTTGCTCCTTTAAAGACCTCCATAATTATACCTCAGTTAACCAAGCAGATGTGCTCCTGGGCATTACTTCACATGGAAAGAATAGGGATAGGTTGCTGAACCACAAAAAAGAAGAGCACTTTAACATATTTCAGCAACCTTTTTATTCAAAACCAACAAAATGCTCCTATGAAGTGAAAGAGGTCGGTCACGATAAGCAGTGCAGAAGTAAACAAAATCATTCTAAACTCTCTACAGACCACTTGAAGGCTTCTTCCAAGATGTACTTGGGGTGACTTTTTCTTTCACCAGCCTCCAGTTTTCTTACGATTTCCTTTTTGGTAGACAAACTTATAGATCTCTGCATTTTGAAAACATGCAAGGGGAGCCGGTAAGGCTACCATATCTACTCTTCCCTTTCTGTCTATATTGCTGGTCACACGTGCTCAGTAAGGCAATCTGGGCACAGTTGTCTTTTACCTTGCCTGTTGTAGGCAGGCACACACCACAACAATACTATGGGCTAAAGCAGAATTCTACTCCTTCCCACATCAAGTTTTTTATTGCCTAGTTTTCCGCAGACATCCTACCATAACCTGATACTGAAAGTTTGTGGTTCTCCCATCCTCCTTCACCATCCACCCAGTGCCAATACTGCTAGAAAAAAATCCAGCTACACAGAAGATGAGGAACAAGAACAGAGCTGGGCAGGCATACAGTCACTGCAAAAAAAACCTTCACTGTCAGTGGCTTTGTTCACTGAGGTATGCTTGCAATTTCAAAGTGCTGGTTAGGCCATATAAAATGGTTAAAGTGCCACCATCCATATATCCTAAATATTTCATACACACTTGAGAGGAGAGAGTCAAGCAGAAAACTACCCTCTTAGCCCTTACTAATTGAAGAGGACTCTCCTTCTCTGTCCTGCATGATCCACTTTGGCTGCTGTCTTTGACTAGATTCAGGAGGAGGCTTCTCCGCCTCAGTCATCTCTTCCACAAAGAAATCCTGCAGCAGAAGCAGAAACAAGGGAAGAAAAGGAATTATGAAAAGAAAGAGGATGAGGCCTTGGTGTGTCATCCCTCCTTTACCTGATTTCCAGGAAATAAAAGCTGGGAAGTGGTGGCTCAGTTCACATCATCATCATTATTCATTTGTATCCCATGTTTTTTTCTGGGCATGGGACTCATGGTTTTTTACGAAATTAGAAGACCCACAAAGAAAAATGCAGAGATTAGTACATACACAGATCATAGCTAAAAACTAAGAGATCCACAGAACTGAAACCATTAAAACACAGAGATGAAAAGGCAAGAATAAAACAGCAGTAAAACGTATCACTCAAGGTTCTTTCAGTTAGTTTTCAGAAGGCTGTTTTCATCTGAAGAGAGAAGGATAGGAAGGAGGGGGTCCATACAACCTCCCTTGGAAAGGAAATCCAACTGAGAAGGCTCTATCCCACATTCCCACAAGAGATGCCGGGGGCGGGGAGGTCTCAAGGTTGAGCACACCCATGTTGGAGAAGGCACTCCTTCAAAAAGCCAGGACCCAAGCCATACGGAGCTTACAGGATATAACTACTGCTATGAATTATGCCTGGAATTGGACCAACAAGCAGCAAACATGTTTAACAAGAAGTCATGTGTTCCCTATAACCAACCCGAGTTGGTTGCAGCTCTGTGAACCAGCTGAGGCTTCTGCACATTCTCCAAAGGCAGCCCGAGTATAGCATATTACAGTCATTCAAATGGGAGGTGACTAAGACCTGCGACACTGTGGCCAAACCAGACAACACTGGGGACAGAAGCAGCTTCCATGCAAAAGCACTCCTGGCCACCACAGAAAATGGAGCATCCATGTAAACTGTGTCTTCTAGGGAAGCATAATCCCATCTAACACAGGCTGTATCCCTATTCCTTGATCTGCCTTTGGATTGACCAGCAGCCCTTCTTTCTTGTCTACATTAAGCCTCAGTGTATTCAAGGATTTTCAAAATCCTTGCAAAAAAAACCTGATGGCCCTTCGAAAGGACCAGGATGAAATGACTTCACCTGCTCCTCTTCCTGCTTCTTCTCCTCTGCCTGACTCAGAAGGAAACCTTCTGCCAAGGCCACTGCTTGGGAGGTCGTCTCTGCTCCACACTCTCGGACCCAGCTCTCCATCTCTGGGGGAAGGACAGCCAGCAACTGCTCCAGGATCACCAGGTCCAGGATCTGAGCCTTGGTGTGTCTCTCTGGCTTCAGCCACTGACAGCAGAGATTGTGGAGCTGGCTGCAAACCTCTCGGGGGCCCAAAGCCTCCTGGTAGCCCAACTGTCTGAAGTGCTGGCACTGGGCCTCAGAACTGAGCATCTTCTGCCCCAAGGTCTTCTCCATTTTGGCTCTTCCCAAAAACTCTCTTCTGTACTTAGCCTGACCAGCGTGAAATCCTTCTCTTAATGTATGGTAGACTGAATCTTGGTTTCCTTTCTGTGCTAGGAAAACACTTTCCTCTTTTATCAGATTCTGTCTCAGGTAAAATGACTGGGAACATCAAGGCCTGCAAAGAAAACATGAGATACTGTGAATGAGCCATTCTGGAATCTCTCTTGAGATAAGGAGTTGTTTAACAACCCAATCTAAGCTGGACAGTTGCTCTTGTCTCTGTATGAAAATTACCTTCACCTCAAAAACAAATTGGGGACAGGGACGATATGTGTGTGTGTGTGTGTGTGTGTCTTTCCTTCTTAGCCACAAACCAAGACTGAAAAACAAGGCAGCACCCCCTCATGCCTTGGATAAAGTGTAGTTTGCACAGTTACATCCAAGGGGAGGAAGAGCAGAGAAGCCGCCCCTGCTGTCTGCCAGCCTCTGGTGTTTGAGGCAAGTGCTTCATTCGACCTAAGGGGGGGGGGGGCTTTCCTCCTTTGCTCAGTCCCTCAGCCTGCAATGGATTCATCTGAGAGGCAAGAGGGTGTAGCAGTAAGAGCACCGGCCTGGAGGGATCCACCTGCAAATCCCCACCCAGGAAACACCCGCAGGGCGCCATCTTCCACCCCGGCCTCCCTCGCAGGGTTGTCGTGAGGAGACTTTACCAGACAGACCCCCTGGAGAGCCACAAGAGGGTCTTTCCAGCCCAAGGAGCCCATCAGCAGCTGCCCAGAGAGGGTCTTCCTCGTGGAGGGGGGTCTTGCTGGCTCCCCTCCCAGCCCACGGGGGGCTCCCCCTCCCTCTCCCCCCCGGGGGTCTCCTTCCCCTCCAGCCCCCCTTGCCTGCCTGCCTGGCCTCTCCCTGGGGTTTCCCCCTTGGCCCAAAGGCCCTCCTCGGGGGGGGGGGGCTCAGAGGGACCCCAAAACCTCCCCCTCCCCCCGGAAAGGAAAGGAAAGGAAAGGAAAGGAAAGGAAAGGGGGCTCTCCCCTGCCAGCCCCCCCTCAGGCCTCGGCCCCCCTCCCTCACCTCCACACTTGCCTGTCCGTCACTCTCGCCTCGGGCTCCGCCTCTTCCGGCCCCCTCTCTGTGGGGTGGGGGGAGAGGGAGGGGGGAGTCCGGGGGTCTCTCTGGGGAAGGGTCTCCGGGGAGCCCGGCGGGAACCTCCTTCTCGGGAGCCTCTTCTTTCTTTCTTTCTTTCTTTCTTTCTTTCTTTCTTTCTTTCTTTCTTTCTTTCTTTCTTTCTTTCTTTCTTTCTTTCCTTCCTTCCTTCCTTCCTTCCTTCCTTCCTTCCTTCCTTCTTTCTTTCTTTCTTTCTTTCTTTCTTTCTTTCCCGGCCGAGGCTCCGCTCCTGCCTGAACCAATCTGGGGAAGAAAACCTCCTGAGTCGGAAACGACCGGAAGAAACACAACAACAACCACACACTCTGGAGACCCGGGTTCGAATCCCCCTCCGCCACCGAAACCCCCGGGTGACCTTGGGCAAGTCACACTCTCTCGGCCTCAGAGGAAGGCAAAGGCAGATCCCCTCTCAGAACAAATCTTGGCAAGAAAATCCCGTGAAAGGGTCGCCCTGAGTCGGAAACGACTGGAAGGCACACAAGGAGAACCACCAAGGCTTTCTCAGCAACGGTTCTTCCGAACATTTCTTCCTTTTTCTGAGGCTGAGAGAGTGTGACTTGCCCAGTGGGGTTTTTTGGCTGAGCGGGGATTCAAACCCGGGTCTCAGTTCCTAATCCAAAGCCTCAAACCACTACATCAAGCTAGCTCTCAGCCTCCATTACATCCTCACAACAATCCTGTGAAGTGGGACAGGGTGAGCAAGAGAAGACTCCCAAATTTCTAAACTGCGTCTTCTGAGGGGATTTGAATCTGGGACAGGCAGGCCCAAGTCTCCTGTCCTAACCATTACACCGCCTTGCCTCTGGGCAGGTCTGCTACTATAGATGAAGTGATGGCAGCTATTTATGAAGTCGGAAGAGTTTTCCACCCACCCAGGGATAGGGCCAACCTGAGGTAGAGGGAAGGAATTGCCTGAGGCCCAGAAGCCAGGAGCCAAAGGTGGAAGCCTCCCCACCACCACCTCTCCTTGAGTGAAGCCACCTTTATTTAATATGCTATTATCTTTATTAATTGTGGTTTCAATCTATTTAAATTATCCTTTTTATCTGGAGTTGTTTTAAAGGGTTAATACTGTTTTACTGTCAGCGCGCTTGCAAAAAGTGTGGGATGAGTCCTTCCGGAATCTTGGTTTGCGAAGAAAAGCCAGAGAGAGACTGTTTTACTTGGATGTGATCTCAAGAGAGAGGGATATATTGAAACATTTTAATTAATAAATAAAAGCTTGCCCCTCCACTTCCGCCTTCTACTTTGTCTTTTTAACCAGAATCTCTGTTAGTCTCTTATCTAAGTGCAAGTGCCTGTATAGAAGTGTTTTTGTCCAAAGCAAAACATCCACCTTAATAAGTTCAACCTTCCAGAAGTGGGTTTGCACACATGATGTCATTGTGCGTGCCCAATGGCTTGTGCATTTGGTTGTACCACATTGCCACTTAGCACAAGGGTGGCATCACACAATTAATAGGCATGCAGAAATTGATACCAGTCAACCACAATACATGGTTCTTGGCCATGGTATTCATCTTTGAAACCAAGAGAGGAATCAGTTTCAATCTTGACTTTGGTTGTAAAGGAGCTCCTTACCTCAAGGGTGTAAATAAAAGGCCACAACTGCACAATGCTTCTCTTTGGGAAATTGTGAGTGGGTGCCCTCTTGTAATTTGCCTCAGGAAGCAAAATATCTTGGGCTGGGTCTGTAGTCATCCCGGAAGATTAAAAAGCAAAACTGTCTTTACCGCCAAACAGAGAATTGAACAGATGTGTCAAAGGGATAGTTGGAGGTTTGGGCAAAGGAAAGGAAAGATCCAGTGGAGCAAATAGGAACAGAACAGTAAGAGGAATGCTGTGTTGTGTAAGAGGCTTTGGTCTCTGACCAGGAAGAAAAGGACAAACACAAACACACACACTTGTTGTGGCATTCATTCTATACAAGGCAGCGCCCAGAACCGCCATATTGTTTGCTGAGATGATGAAAGTGTTTCTTCCTCCCCCTCCCATTTGTTTAAGTAGAATATCACAATACCACACTTTATATATGCTTTAAAAAGCATATATGACAACTGGTGGGAATAAAAATGCAAGTAATTCACTAGTGCCCACCATCTCACTCCTTCAAATCCACTGATTTTGCTAGTAGCAGCATTTCCGTTGCATAGTTATCGTGCCCAATAAATTGTCATAATACATCACAAAGTACAAACAGAGCAGTCACTTAAAGACAATTATAAAGTTACATCACCATGATAGTCCTTGAAATAATGTCAACAATAATGTAACGCTTTCACAGTGCGAAAGGTGCTTTACTTCACCACCTGTTCTAATGCTCACATGAAGATGAAATGTAAAACTAATATGTATCAATAAGGAGAAAGATCCATATAGAATATGTGGTTGTCCATTGTATTGATCTTTCTCCTTATTGATACATGTTAGTTTGGGGCCCATTTGAGCTGCTGTCTCTGAGGCCTCCACAGCCACAGTTCTCCTGAGGCACCTCTTCAACAGAGTGGTCTCCTTCGACAGGCTAGGAAAGCAGTGAAGGAATTTCACTTGAAAAAGTAAAAGGATACCAATAAGCATCACTTTTCATGCTGAAATTATTGGTGAACCCTAGACATCTTTCCAGTGCTAGAAGTCATGGTACAAGCACCCAGCCTCTTTTTTACTCAAAGGCCCTGGGACAGATGCTGACACTGCTTGAGTTGGAGTAGGTTCTGAGAAGGGCAGCAAGGATGATCAGATGTATGGAGGACAAAACATGAGGAAAGGCTGAAGGAACTGGGCATATTCAACTTGGTGACGAGAAGACTGAGTGGTGTCGTGATTCCACCGTTTAAGTATGTCAAAGGCTGTCATAGCGAGGACGAGGCAGGCCTGTTCTCTGTTGCCCCAGAGAGTAAAATCTGGTCTAATGGTTTTAAGTTACAAAGGTGGGTAAAATTAAATTGAGCATTAGAAGGAACGTCTTAAGAGTAAGAACAGTTTGGCAATGGAGCCAATTACCTAGGGAGTTGTTTCTTCGGACAAAAAGAGAGGCTGGACAGCTATTACTGGGGATGCTCTAACTGGAGATCCTGCGCTGGGACTCTCATTGTATTGTTTTAACAGAGGATCATCTGAGGCAGACACCAAGCATTTCTCCTGCTATCACCTGTTCTTAGAATCATAGAATCATATTCTTGTTCTCCGCTGTCTCTGGTGCACAAAAGGGGCCCCTACAGTGACAAAGGAGCTCACCACCACCACCAGGCTTTGGCACTGTGAGACCTGATGCTGAGGGAAGACTGGAGGAGTTTGACTCCACCATTGATCAATCCTGCCCATTCTTCCTTGTTTGTTCAGGGCAGGGACTGGAATGCCTCTAACTTGCAAAGGGAGACCTTGGAAATCATTCACAGCATTAATTCTTAGGTTTGGGCTGGGTTTGAGTTCCCTTGGTCACTTTGCCCTGTCCCCTTTTGCCAATTAACAGTGACAAATATATTATTGTATTAACACACTGGAGCAATTGCCCCATGCAAGATGTGCTGCTGGCGGAGCATTCATCACCACCAGGTGCTGGTGAAACCACATTGTCCTCTGATGATGTTGGACTAACTGAGCCTTAGCATTTGCACATAATTAACTAAGCATACTCCATTAAATAAAATAATCATTTGTGATAGTTGCAACATCATTTCTTTATTTTCAATAAAACATGAAATACTGTTTGTTAATGTATCAATATTTAAACTCAACATCCCCTGCAAATAAATGTAGTGCACCATAAACAGTTCTCTTCTGGGGAAAACTATATTCGTAAGACTATTCAGGACTTTCTGCAGAAGGTAAAATGCAAAAGTAAAAATGTAATAATATCTGTGGTATGTAAGCCGCAAAACTGTAGTAATTACATATACATTTACTGACTGTGGATAAAACAATACTCAAAACATACAGCAAAATGTTATGATGTGCTACTTATTACACATAAAATATAAGGGAGAAATAAAACAAGGTAGCGGTGCAATACTCATACTAACTTTGTGTGTAAAACACCTGATCATTGCTGACCAGATTTGGGTATGGCCCTAGTAGGTGTTGTATTCCTGCACTGTCTTTTTCTATCCATGACACAGTAGTTGTGTCATTGTTGGAATCCTCCGATAGAGATGTGTTGTGGAGGTGACTGTCCTTACATCTTTCACAGCATGATGACCTTTTAGCAACAACAGCTGTTATGAGTGGATCAAGAGCCATAGACAGTTCTGATACGGCCTTTGTGTTGTCAACTAAAATTTTAATAACATTCTGTACAAAATTTCAATAGCAATCCAGGAAAGACTGTGAGAAGCACTGCTCACCAAACTGCAGCATGTTGCTGCCCCATGTAAAAGAGAAACACCTAAGGGGATAAAGAATTCAAAGTTAATTGATGGCAAGCAGTACTGCGGCTTACTTAGGTGGACACTTTTGGCATTATGTAGTGTTATAGTGACATGGTTTAATATTCAGAGCTTAGTCATGCCTTGGATGGAGCAATTTTTTTTTCTGCTGCAGAGACTAGGGACCGAAGCACTGTGCTCTACGTGGAGAATTTTGAAACTGTGGCACTTTATAGAGGTGTGCACGTTACTTTTGCTGTAACTAATGCTACTATGTAGCCTAGCAGTCAGGATTTAATAATCAGGGATTAGCCATGGGTAGGATGGAGCAATCTTTTTTTTCTTAAACAGAGACTAGGTACATAGCACTGCACTCGAAGTATAGGAACAGGAATGCTTGGTGTCCTGTAGAGGTGAGAACTGTGATTGGGTTATAAGGAACGCTAATGTGATGGTCAGCTGATATGGTTTACTTGGCCAAGCAGGGAAAAGTGGTACAGCTAAAGATCCAAAGGGCAGGGGAAAACCTATCTGCAGGTTGACATCCCCACCCATGGATTCAGTATCCACGGTTTCACATATCCACACCTGAAAAAATATGTTCTCTCTAGGCATTTCTCAGTCTTCCATTGAGATTCTGTGGTCAGCTTCTGGCGTTCGTCTCATTGAAAATAATAGGGTTCCCTATTGTAGCAACAGCATTTATATTTCTATACTACTTATCAGTGCTAAGCACTCCCTAAGCGGTTTACAATGTGTTAGCTAATTGCCCTCAACAAGCTGAGTACTATTTTTATTGACCTACAGAAGGATGGAAGGCTGAGTCAACCTTGAGCCCTATAGGATAGAACTCACAATGTTGTGGCTGCAGTACTGGCATTTAACCACTGTGCCATCAGGGCTATTATCCACGGTATCAGACATCTATGGAGAGATGGGTATCTTGGAATGTATCATCCGTGGATATGGGAGTCAACCTGTATTCTAAAAAACAAAACAAAACCCCTCCCCAATAATTGGCCTGGAAAGGTAGGATTAATTTTAGAGGTCTGATATAGATTCCCAGCTGTGGTCTTGGACAGCCAAGGCATGCAATCTATTATTTGGTTCTCTTGCTCCCCACTGCCACAGGACCCTGGTGTGTGTGCAGAAATCAGCCATGAGCAGAACGCAGCAAGGGGATTGTGACCTGTGGGTCTGCCTTTTGAGGACCAGATTAAGGCAATCTAGAGAGGCTCATCCTCTCCAGAAGGTTGGTCTTCCAGGTGAGGAATGGGCCACAGCAACTAGGAAGACCACACTGGTGTGCATTTATTGTGACCTGCATTGGTAGAGAGCCCTGCAGCTACGGAAACCACCACAAGAGTGTTCTGTCCCTGAGGTGTAGCATGGCCTACTCATATCAGCTCAGGGTTCCTCTATGAGCTAGTCTACACTTGGGGCAAAAGCACAAATGGACTCCTGCCCCTCCTGCCCCCGCACTCACCCCGAACCCACATGGCAGAATTTATTATCCACAGGGACTGTTGTATTCACTACCTGGACTAGCCCTGTGGAATTTCACACACTGCCACCGCAAGGCAAGGCATATCCTGGCAGGCATTACATTTTAAGCTGTGTGTTTACACCCCAGAAGCAAGTTCCTGGCAAGTTCCCTGCCAAAGGGAGAGGTTTTCCCCCCCGACCCACCGCCTGCTCTCACCCATAGCTTGCTTCAGCACCTCCAGTTTACCTCATAAATCAAAGCGATGGGCAAGTGAATGAGGGAGGAGGCAGAGTGCTGCCGATGGAAGAGGAGAGGAAAAGCCTCCTCCTTCGGCAGGGAACTTGCCTTCAGAGCTTAAACACACTGCTTAAAATGACATGCCTGCCAGGATCTGACCTGGCTTGAGACCATGGCGGCAGAAGCAGCCAAAACTCCAGAGGAAAAAAAAAACCCTCAAAGCAAAAAGAAAAAGAAAGAAAAATACAAAAACAAAAAACCACCACTCCACATCAAGGTAAAATGCCCCAAATCTGGGGTGCATAGGCCCATGGGTCATATGGCCTTATCACCCCAAATTTGGGGGAAAGGACACATGTTGTGTGACCTTATCACCAAAAATCTGGGGAGAATGTGGGGGTTTTGAAGGTTGTTTTTAATAGTGTAGACAAGGCCTAGGTCAATGTCCCCTGTGCAGCTCTTTTGCAACCTCTGTAAATGCATTCAGATACATTTATTATTATTTATTTATTTATACCCCGCTCTTCAGCCACAAAAGCTATCAGAGCGGCTTACAAATGGCTTACATTGTCTTCTAGCCATAGAATCTGGGCCATTAGTAAGAACTTCAAGGCACAGGTAGACAAGGAACTTTGAGAGGTGTGACTTTTCTGAGATTCTGGGGGAAAGTGCAAGAATGTTCAGGTGCTTTCACACTTTTAGTCTGGGAGCATGTTAGGAGACTTAGGAAGAATATTCACCTTGACCATGGTAGAATGTGAACACAGTGGGCTATGCTCTACTTTTTATTTCTTCTGTTTCTAAATCTCCCAGCAGTTGTAGTCTTGTTGTATTTGGAGCGATTCTTTTTATGATTTATAAGGGTAGCATAAGTGGCAGGGTTCAAAGACATAGCGGTGTTAGTCTGGATCAGTATGCAAAGGAATCTTGTAGCACTTTTGAGACAAACGAGAGAAAGAAATTGGTAGCATAAGCTTTCATAGACTTATGCCTACTTCCTCAGTTATGCGACAGGGATAAAACAGTGGGGAAAAAATGCCACATGACCAAAGCAGAGTCAACAACAGCCTCAAAATGGGGCAAGCAATGCAACCACCAGCAGCTAGTTAGGCCATGAAGATGGAAGGCATGAATGAAAGCCAATGGCTCCTCTTCATCCTGGAGAGAAGTGACCAGTGGGGTGCCACAGGGTACTGTCCTGGGCCCAGTGCTATTCAACATCTTTATCAACTTGGATGAGGGAATAGAGGGTATGCTTATCAAGTCTGCAGATGACACCAAATTAGGAGGGGTAGCTAATACCCCACAGGACAGGATCAGAATCCAAAATAACCTGAACAGATTAGAAAGCTGGGCCAATACTAACATAATGAATTTCATCATGGAGAAATGTAGGATACTACACTTGGGTAGTAAAAATGAAATGTAAGATATAGGATAGGTGATACATGGCTTGAGGGCAGTACATGCGAAAAGGATCTAGGAGACTTAGTGGACCACAAGCTGAACGTGAGTCAGCAGTGTGATGCAGCAGCTAAAAAAGCCAATGCACGTCTAGGCTGCATTAATAGAAGTATAGTATCTAGATCGAGGGAAGTAATTGTGCCACTCTATTCTTCTTTGGTCAGACCTCACCTGGAATACTGTGTCCAGTTCTGGGCACAATTCAGGAAGGATATTTAGAAGCTGGAACGTATCTAGAGGAGGGCGACCAGGCAGGTGGGAGGTCTGGAAGCCATGCCCTATGAGGAGTGGCTTAGGGAGCTGGGCATGTTTAGTCTGGAGAAGAGAAGGTTGAGAGGGGACATGATAGCCATGTTTGAATATTTGAAGGGATGTCATACTGAGGATGGACCAAGCTTGTTTTCTGCTGCTCCAGAGACTAGGACACAGAACAATGGGTTCAAACTACAGGAAAAGAGATTTCACCTAAATGTTAGGAAGAACTTCCTGACAGTAAGAGCTGTTTGGGAGTGGAATACACTGCCTTGTAGTGTGGTGGAGTCTCCTTCTTTGGAGGTTTTTAAACAGAGGCTGGATGGCCACCTGTCAGGAATGATTTGATTGTGTATTCCTGCATGGCAGGGGTTGGACTAGACGGCCCTTGAGACCTCTTCCAACTCTATGATTCTATGAAAGCCAGCTGGCTCCAGCCTTTTCAAGGAGGGCAAAGGGAGGTAGTCTTACACTAGAAACAACTCAGACCATACCTTAGTATTTTACACCTTGTACCCCTGCTTTGTTGTCTGCCTGGATTCTATGACCCCTGGGCTTCCTGATCTTGCTGCTCGCCATATTCCTGAACTTTTGGACAAACTTTTGACTTCGCTTCTGCTAGAACCCCTTTTTTTCTGGATGTGGATAAGTGAAACCCCAGATACAGGTCCCTTGGATACAGAGGTCAACCTCTATCCATTTCCCTATTGATTATGTCTATCAACCTGCGGGACCAGGCATTACCAACAGCCTGCACCAGAGCCCCTGGCTTGTGGTGTTTTACCCAAATCCAGGCTAAAGGATGAAAGACAACCCAAATTGCACCATTAATACTTGGCTGATTTCAGCCAGTGAAGCCCATCAGCCTTGATCTTCTGTCACAGGATTTGTAGATGCATCCCTGGTCTGAATCAAAGCTCTTAGAGCTGACATAGATAGGTCTCCTGGGAGGTGTTTGAAGTTCTCAGCTTCCTTGGGCATTAGGATAGCCATGGCTTCTTGCACCAATCCAAATATACAAGGAGTCAGGGCCAAGGCCCATCAATCCTTCAGCCGGCAGCCATGGCCACCCACTTAAAGGTATTCAAAACTGCCTCCGAGTCATCTGTTGGTACCATCTTCTACAGCCACACTGGCACCGATCATGGCACCAGTTCCTCCTGCCCTCCATTCCCCACTAGTACGAGTTGAACCTGGCATGACAGCATGGTGAGTTGGGTACAAAGTTAGGCCTGAGATTGTTGCTGTGACACAAACGCCTGTGCCTAGTGCATGGAGACCTGTTGATGCAATCTCTGCTGCTGTTCAGGAAACCATGTAAACAAAGCCTCTGGGGAACTAGTTCATGTTGGGGAAACCATGTCTATATTTTTTCACCATTGCGACAGGGCACTCTCCCCACTCCTGTGGGGGGTACCCTGCCTGTCCCTGGATCCATAGAATCAAAATACCATCGAATCTGGATGCAATGTTTCTCAGTGGTTTATTAGGAGTCTTGCATTACACTCGTGCTCCTGACCACAATGCATCTTTGTAATATAAAGCACCCCTACTCAGGGAACAGGAACAACAACAACAACAAAAGTCTAAGTTGTATATAAGTATACAAATTAGTCCATTTGCCTTAGTCCTTCACAGGTCGTCTGCTTGAAGCTTACAGCAGCCTCACCACATCTGTACAGTAGCCTGGGCATTGCTTCCACAAGGAGCTTTATTATAAGTCCTGGTGGCACAGTGGTTAAATGCCAGTACTGCAGCCACAATGTTGTGAGTTCGATCCTGTAGGGCTCCAAGGTTGACTCAGCCTTCCCCTCTTCCATAGGTAAAATGAGTACCCAGCTTGTTGAGGGCAATTAGCTAACATGCTGTAAACCGCTTACAGAGTGCTTAGTACTATTAAGCGGTATAGAAGTGTAAGTGCTATTCCTATTCTCTTTGGCCAACTCCTACTCCTCTTCCCCAGTCTACCACCTGCAGGGCCGTCTCTTGAAGCTAACGTGACACTTCACAATCATAACAAAAATGACTATGAGGATGTTTCTAGAAAACAGCATTATGGCCTTAAACCTGGCTTTCAGTTTCTGAATCTGTGTACATGTTTGGGGAACTCTGGTGGCCTTAAATCAATTACCAATTACTGTACTGTTAATAAACAATGAATTATGCAATAACAGGCACACCTGTTAGCAAAGGACATCATCACACCAGCCTCCTTTCTTACAACAATCACATTAGTGCTATAAATGGGAAACATACCAGGATTGAAGCCAAAAATATTGCACCTCTTTTTCACTTGCACAAGTGTGCTGTGATCGTGCTAGTTTGGCAATTTCCATCCTATCGTACCAGCTCTGTAACTCTGCCATTCTGTGCATGTATGCCTTTTTTTTTTCCATGATTGCATAATTACGGGAAAATTATTAAAAATATTTTTATTTTATCATCTCTTGATAATATGCAAACACAGCAAAAACGGAGGGAGGGGGGAGACAGGCACAAAGAAAAAGCAATTTTCGCCAGGTTGGAATAGCAAGGGCAGAGAGGAAATCACATGGCCCCCTCATGACATGTGACTTTCTTCCGATTGCTACTATCATGGAAGTATCTTATCGCACAGAGGGGAATGCTGCCATAGCAGCGATGTTGGGAGCTACTGAGGGGTTTCTTCCATCAATGACAACATGCGCTACAGAAGCAGATGAACAGCAAGACAACAACAAGATAGAGACAGTGTCATGAGATAAGGGCCACAGCTGATACTATCTTGTTATAATTCCAGAATATGAGCTTCGCGTGATAATCTCCAAAGCCTCTGACAAAGAAGCTCTTTTTTTCAAAGTCTTTTACACCCAGCCAGCCCTGTTTTTTCCCCTAGTCCTCTGTCTAGCAGGAACTTTTTGGGGTTTTTTTTTAGCAGCATCAGCATTAGGAGGATGGAGGAGCAGCACTGGGGAAAAAAACCACAGAATTTTGATGTTGTATTGCTGCACTCTCTCTCTCTCTCTCGGGTATGCTTGCTTTCCCAGTGTGCTGACTGGCTACTTGTGAAACATTCCCGCCCTCCTCTCACTCCCTCAGCCAATCACCACCCACATATAAGTTCCCTCTCCACCTCACAATCCACTCCTGCCACTCAATCTGCATCTACACTCCCAGCCTCACAAGGGCCCCTCCCTCCTCTCTCTCCCTCAGACACTCACCACCCACATGCAATGCAATATTTTTTCCTAAAATAATAGCATGTAACTGAACCGTGTGAGCCTTTCAAATCTACTGTAACAGTGTATGTAGCTGAACTGTGTGAAAGGATTCTGAGAAAAAACATGTAAAACAATTTATGAAATATATTAAAAATATATAAAATTAGTTATTAATTTAAAACTTTTACAATCTCCTATAACGGCGTATGTTACACCAGGTACAGCTAAACTGTATCTGCAGTAAACTCTGCAATAAAACTTTAGCTGGGAAGAATGGGATTCTTCTCTAGCTGATCCTACTGTGGCTGTGTGCCTGCCTACAACAGGCAAGGTGAACAGCAACTGCCTCCAGAATTCCTTAATATGCATGAACAGAACAGGGAGAAAAAGAGAAAGCAGATAAGCTTCCTTCACTGGTTTCTTTTAGCATGTTAAAAGAAGCCTAAATCTATATGTTTGGCCACCAAAAATGGAACTCATAAGAAAAGTAGAGGCTGGTGAAGGGAAAATGATTACTAGGTGTCAAGTTGTCTCTAGAAGGTTCAAAATGTTTTTATTTACTTATGCAAGGCTTACCTGACCTGGTTGTTTAATTTTCCATGTGTGCATTGGACAGTTTTGGATAAAAACTTTGTTGAAATATATTATTTCATGCTCTCTCTTTTTTGTGGTGCAAGAGCATATCCCTATTCTTTTCATGTTATTTTTTACCTCTGGTACCAAGTTTCATGTTAAATATATAATGCCCAGGAACATATTAACTTTGTTAACTGAGGTATACCTGTATTGCCTTTTAGATGCAGACCAGGGCAGGTCATCTGTGACCCTCCAGATGTCGTTGGACTACATCTCCCATCAGGCCTTGACAACCTAGCCAATCGTAGGTGGTAATGAGAATTGCAGTCCTACCAGCGCGGGGGTGGGGGGAGGCTGAACCTTTTTCAGCTAAGTCATTCTTTTGCTTACTTACAGGTATGTTTTACAAAAAGAGAGAAAGAAAAATAACAGAATAATATTGCATTAAATAATAAGAGCAACCATCAACTGTAGCAGGTAACAATCCGACTATCATGAAAGCATGGCAAAATAATAAGTGAAATGTTACAAAATTGAATAAATAAAAACACATACCATAAATACAGTTAATATATCAAGCAAAATAAAAAAATGTAAAAACCGCATTGCATGCTTGGGAGGGCTCTTAAATTGTTGTGTTTAGAGGGTGATGGATGGGGTAGAGCTACTGCATCCACCCATTCATTGATTCTTCCCAGACAAAGGGCACTTAAAGAGGATTAAAAGAGTGTATTTATACACTTTCTACACCACTGGCTCTTGACCTTTTCTTTATCAGGAACTCCCTTTAAATATATTTTGTTGCCATGGGCCCCAAAGATTTAACTCAAGATTTAAAACCCTAATAATAGTAATAATAATAATAACAACAACACATCATCATCCATTAAACCTTCCCTCAGAGGCACTGTAGGGGGAGGGAAGACTTTTCTTCTGCTTCTGCCTGCAAGTTTGTGGCTGTAGCCAATTGAATGACAGTGTGCAAGCCAAGCCAGCCAATCAGCCTTTGCCTTGGCTCCTGTCACATGGTCACTCCACTGAAGGAAGGAGGTGGGCCGAGCAGCCTTCAAGCCTTTGCTGACCGTCTGTGAGGACACCACGGCCCTGGGGGTCCCCGGAACACAGGTTAAGAGCCACTTTCTATGCAATTATGTGATTGATTTGCACTAATCAAGAAGAATGCATTTGTGTCCATCTGTGTGCTTCCCTCCACCATAGCCCCAACAGCCTGAAAACCACTCACCTCAAACTAAGAGGACCCTAGGGCTATGTGTATCTCTAAGTAATAACATATTTTTCGAATGACCATCTGTGAGCACATAGAAAAGACCTGCATTCTTTGCTCCACATGTGAGCTACAGAAGAACTAGAGGGGTCTTTGGGACCCAAACTCACCCCTGAGAATGGTCCTAGCACCCTGTTTTACAGAATGAAAAAAAAAGACTTTAAACTGCTGCATTGGGCATTCTCCCACCCAAAAACAGCAAAAGCCCTCCTCCCACAATTGTTCCAAAGGAGACTGAAAGGGATGCAAT
Organism: Gambelia wislizenii; assembly: GCA_030847615.1. Taxonomy (NCBI): domain Eukaryota; kingdom Metazoa; phylum Chordata; class Lepidosauria; order Squamata; family Crotaphytidae; genus Gambelia; species Gambelia wislizenii. The sequence continues at coordinate 28,672,865 of JAUMIR010000002.1, forward strand.
AGCCCTTTCAGTTACCCAAAATGGTGCCCATGACAACATTCTGCAAAATTCTGGTGATGGGTCCAGCTCAGCTCTGTTGTTTACCAGCCCCAATTTGAATCGCAATCCCCTTGTGTGAGTTGGTTGATAGCAAATGAGGCGTACTTTCTGAATGAATTTCTTTCCACGTGCCAAGCATTTAAATGGTTTCTCTCATATGTGAAGTGCTTGATGATGAGAGAGGTTCATGTTCCAACTGAAACCCTTTACACACTAAAAGCATTGAAATGGTTTCTCCTTGTATGAATTCTCTGATGACAAGTGAGGTGTGGCTTCTGAATGAAGTTCTTTCCACACTCCAAGCATTGAAATGGCCTCTCCCCTGTGCTGAGTTGTCTGATGATAGGTGAGATTTGCCTTCTGTCTGAAGTGCTTGCCACACTCCAAGCACTGAAACAGCTTCTCACCTGTGTGAGTTGTTTGATGATAAATGAGGCCTTTCTTGCGAGTGAAACTTTTTCCGCACTCAATGCACTGAAATGGTCTCTCCCCGGTATGAACTCTTTCATGACAGGCAAGGTTCCCCTTCTGACTAAATCCTTTTCCACACTCCAAGCATTTAAATGGTTTCTCCCCTGTATGAATTGCTTGATGACGAGCGAGGTCTGTTTTCTGAATAAAACTCTTCCCACACTCCAAGCATTTAAATGGTTTCTCTCCCATATGAACTTTTTCATGACGAGTAAGAGTTCTTTTGTGATTGAATCTCTTTTCACACATCAAGCATTTAAATGGCTTCTCCCCTGTATGGATTCTTTCATGAGAGGTGAGGTGCAGCTTTTTATGGAACCTCTTTCCACACTCCACGCACTGAAACGGTTTCTCCCTAATGTGAATTCTTTGATGGGAAATCAGGCTTTTTCTATCACTGATGATCTTTCCACACTCACCACCTTGGAAAGACATCTCCCCTGCGTGAGTTCTCATATGACAATTTAGGCTTGCTTTACAACTGAAGCTTCTCCCACACAGAAGACAAATACATTCCTTTTCATTTTGTGTGATTTCTTCAACTGAAGTTTCACAGATCTCCTCACTTTGAGAAGCCAATGATTTGCTCTTCCTTGTTTCTTGGGTGTCGGTGTTTCTTCCTTTCTCCTCTGTCTGTTCATATGTGGCTCTTTCGGCCAAAACCCTGCATTGTTCCCCCTTGTTCTCACTCAGTTGCCCATTGCCAGCTGGAAGAGAGAGAAAGAACTGGTCAGAGCCACAGAAAGAAATGGAGGCAGTTTTAACACAGTTGGTTAGCTGAGATCAATTTGCATCAATATGAGGAAGCCTCCAAAGTCTTTCCACTGGCCTTCCTGAGAGATGAGGTCCACTGAGTTCCTCCCTTCCTACAAAAGTGGTGGGTTCTAAGACTTTGTAACCTGAAAAACTGACGGGTCCATCTGTTTCCCCCTCTTAAATACACCATTGCTTTTTGCCCCTCTGTGTCATGTCCTTTCCATTGCAAGCCTATCAACAGGAACTGTCTGAACTGTTTCTGATCTCAAGTAAGGTGCTATAGGAGCAATTTTAGTAAGAGCACAATAAACAAATTGCACCACATGTAGTTCTAGAGATGTTTTTCGATTGCAACTCCACCAGCCATACTTAGCGTAGCTGATGGTGAACGATGCGGAGTCAGTTCTGTACAGCAAGTGGCTCTGAGTCCACAGAGACTGGAAATCAGCTCCCCACAGTCAAACTCAATACTGAAACCTGGGATACATAATTACATATAACTGTCCCAAAACTCCAGACTAAACTATACTTGGGATTCGAATCTCACTCTCTCTGGATTCAATTAGCAATGTAAAGAATAATTCCTTCTTCTGGTTACCTTTGGCTCTTTCAGCTTCACAACTCACCAAGGATTTTTCAAGGCCCAACAGATGCCTCATCTCCAGGCAAGAGTGAGAACAGGAATGCTATTTTTGCTCATCTATGATTTCCACAACTGTCTCTTTACAAAACTACAGATTGTCACCTGAATGTATGGGACCAGTCCCCATGGTTTCATTTATCTATTGTCTGAAAAATATGGTTTCTCTTGGCAGTTCCTAGATCCTCTAGCACAACTCTATGGTAACATCTGCTGGAAATTACCATAGAGTTATGCTGGAGATGCCTAGAGAGGTAATTCTATGAGGTTTGCTATTACCCACACTTTCAAGTATTCGTAGCAAATGTGGGAACCTATCCTCCGCAGAAACAGTGGGCAACCTGTACTTCCCTTTCCCTTGGAGAAGCAAAGCTAAAACATAGAATCATAGAATCATAGAATTGTAGAGTTGGAAAAGACCACGAGGGCCATCCATTCCAACCCCCTGCCACGCAGGAAATCTTGATCAAAGCATCCCCAACAGATGGCCATCCAGTCTCTGTTTAAAGACCTCCAAGGAAGGAGACCCCACCACGCTCCGAGGGAGTGTGTTCCACTGCCAAACAGCTCTTACTGTCAAAAAGTTCCTCCTAATGTTGAGGTGGAATCTCTGTTCCTGGAGCTTGCATCCATTGCTCCATGTTCCAGTCTCTGGAGCAGCAGAAAACAAGCCTGCTCCATCCTCAACGTGACACCCCTTCAAATACTTAAACAGGGCTATCATATTGCCTCTTAACCGTCTTTTTTCCAGGCTAAACATACCCAGCTCCCTAAGTCTCTCCTCATATGGCATGGTTTCCAGGCCTTTCACCAATTTAGTTGCCCTTCTCTGGACATGCTCCAATTTGTCAATATCCTTTTTGAATTGTGGTGCCCAGAACTGGACACAGTATTCTAGGTATTTCAGAGTATTTCAGAGAAACAAGTCATGCCAGACTAATCTGATCTCTTTTTTTGATAAAGTTACCAGCTTGGTAGATGAAGGGAACGCTGTGGATATCGCATACCTTGATTTCAGTAAGGCCTTTGACAAGGTTCCCCATGACATTCTTGCAAACAAGCTTATAAAATGTGGGCTAGACAAGTTAACTGTTAAATGGATTTGTAATTGGTTGACCGGCCAAACCCAAAGGGTGCTCAGCAGTGGCTCCTCTTCGTCTTGGAAAGATGTGACCAGTGGGGTGCCACAGGGTTCTGACCTGGGCCCAGTGCTATTCAACATCTTTATCAATGACTTGGATGAGGGAATTAGGGGCATACAAATTTGCAGATGACACCAAATTAGGAGGAATAGCTAATACCCTAGAGGACAGAATCAAAATTCAGAATGACCTGGATAAAACACATGAGACACTGAACCACTGACTGAGTCTTCAAAAAGATGCAAAGAACTCATTCACATCTTCTGATCCAAAAAATGTCCATACAACAAAGAAGAGACCTTCACAGGTTTGTGCACAAGTTTGCTTACTTAGCACACATAACGTTCTAATTCTCCTATGGAAAAGCACTACAGAATCCTATGCACTCTAATGGAGCAAAGACCATAATATTGTTGTTCTTCCTCTTCATGAGTGAGGATGACACAATCAAGGGTGACACAATTGAGAGTTAACATCCAAGCAAGGATTTGTATCAGTACAATATGTGATACAACCACAGTTCTTCATCAATGCTAAAGTTGGCCTTGCCTTCACAACATACCCCAGCTTTCCCCTTCTTCTTATAGGAAGCACTGGTCAAGTGATTGTCCCCATTCCCTCCAATTGCTCATCTTCCTCCTGGAATCTTCAGCCTTTTAATGCAACTTTGAGCAACAAGTGGGGTAAACTGGACTCTTGTAACAGTGAGCCAATGAAATCTGCCTGCTCTTCAGGGATGGCTGAGCTCACACCTTTGACTTCTCATTTGCTCTTCAACTAGCCAATCTGTCCTTCTTAATGGTGATCAGACAGAACCACAGCAGCAATTGGTGGAGAAAAATCAGGTCCTCTGTGGAATAACTGCAGGTCCCTATTCCTCCCACCAGATGTCCTCTCTAGGAATTGCTAGGTTCTCCAATGCAACTACAGTTGTCCCTACACATTCGCGAACCTGACATTCGGGGTTTTGATTATTCGCGGTTTTGGGAGAGCCCCCCCCGCCCCCCCCAAAACCACGACACAGGGCCTCCGGAGGCACCGTGAAAGCCCTGGCACGGAGTGGGGAGGGCCGGGGAGGCCTCCACGGGGCCTTCGGAGACCCTCCGGAGGCCCCACGAAGGCCTTGGGAGGGAGGGGGGAGGGCTGGGAAGGCCTAGGTGAGGCCTTCGGAGACCCTCCGGAGGCCCCGCGAAGGTCTTGGGAGGGAGGGGGAAGGACCGGGGAGGCCTCCGCAGGGCCCCTCTAGGCCCCGTGAAGGCCTTGGGGGGGAGGGGGAAGGCCTGCAGAGGCCTTCACGGAGCCTTGGAAGGCTCCATCAAGGCCCCGGGGAGTGAGGGGAAGGCCCGGAGAGGCCTTCACGGAGCCCTGGAAGGCTCCATCAAGGCCCCGGGGAGCGAGGGGAAGGCCCCGGTGAGGGAGGGCGGAGGCCCGGGGAGGCCTTCACGGAGCCCTGGAAGGCTCCGTGAAGGCCTGGAGTGGGAGGGGGGAGGCCTGGAGAGGCCTTCACGGAGCCCTGGAAGGCTCCATCAAGGCCCCGGAGAGCGAGGGGAAGGCCCCGGTGAGGGAGGGCAGAGGCCCGGAGAGGCCTTCACGGAGCCTTGGAAGGCTCCGTGAAGGCCCCAGGGGGGAGGGGAAGGCCCCGAGGAGGGAGGGTGGAGGCCCGGGGAGGCCTTCACGGAGTGCTGGAAGGCTCTGTGAAGGCCCCGGGGAGGGAGGGGGAGGCCCGCGGAGGCCTCGGGAGGGAATCAATATTCGTGGATTTTTGACATTTGCGGGGGTCCGTGGAACCCAACCCCCGCGAATGTGAAGGGACGACTGTATATAGTATGTTTGTACCTGAAGTCCTGCATTTTAATAGGGTTTGCTATTATCTGTGGTTTCTAGTATCCACGGGAAATTTGTGTACTGAACCCCATAGAAACAGAGGGTGACCTGTACATTTGAACCTGCCATCATCACTGCAGCTTCAACCAAGGTCTGCCAGCTCAGGGGTTCCTGTGAAGAGACCCCAGAAACCAGCCCGGCTGGAAGAAGACCATTTGGGCTTCTCAAATACAGTTAATACAGAAATACAGTTTCGCCAGGCCTTTCCTGATTAGTTCCCGGCCTCAGGGGCTCCTGGCTCTTTTTAGTCTGCTGGCTATTTATTATTATTTTAATGTGATTTTATATCAGTTGTTTTAATGTATTTGGTTTAATATCTTTTTATGGGGAAGGGTGTGGGTGGGTAGTGTTTGGGGATTTTAAATTGTATTGGTATTTTAATTTTTGTAAGCCGCCCCAATTGTTTTAACAGAGGGGCGGGATAAAAATAAATTTTATTATTATTATTATTATTAAGAGTGAAAAGGTAATAATCATTTTTAGCAGTGATAATTTGTGAACCACAAGAAAGAAGTAGACTCACCTAAAGAGGACAGAAGACCCAAATTGTCCCCCATCACTTCCCAGTGCAAGAACCATTGTCTTGGGTCCAGCAAGGGCCACTCCTCCTCAGTGAAAAACACAGCCACCTCTTCAAAGGTCACCTAAAGAAAGACATATTATCCATGAGCACAAAAGGCCAAACACAGTCAGAAAAGAAAATAATGCTGCTTGGGATTGCTGATCTGGATTTAAATGTTTAAACAGGGCATTCCCCATAAACAACTCTAATGAAAGAGGGAAATGACTTTAGGTCCAGGGACACATTCAGGAGTCAGGGATATCCAACCCTCCAGGGATTTTGCTCCCTACCTGATTCAGTCTCGCTGAAGATGCATCAAGAGCATCACAATCAAAAGATGTTGGTGGTGGCAATATTTCATTTCCTGTGAGGGACACAACAGGTAAAAGCAGGGAGTTATATACCACTCCTCTATTTCTGACTGAAAGTCTCTCCTTACTCACCAAAGCACAGACCAAACATATCATACCAAGCATACCGAATGCATTGCATTACATTCCTGCTTCACTAAGTTGTAGGAGACTTAGTATACTGTAGTTCCAAGGATGGCAGGGGTACCAAAATCTTAAAACAAGCAAAGCAAAAAAAAAAGAAAAAAGGAATGTGTTCATGGAGAACTAAATAGCCCCTGAATGTTAACTGACTCATGAGGGGGGAAAGCTGAAATAGAAATCGGTAAAGCAGGAAGACCAGGGGGAAATTCATAGAAATGAAAAAGTATGCATGTTGCTGTCTGGATGAGTTATTTCCTGATTCATCCTAAGAATTTATTTTTAACCCTCACTAGGGCCGGAAGTGAAAACTGCCTGGAGTGTTCCCTTCCCTACACATACAAAAATGAAAGGAAAATAAGTCCACCAAAGCACCCAATGAGATGTTCAGTGGGGAAGGAATGCAAACTGACTCTTGGGCGGGGAGGAGAGGGGGACAGAGGGCCACAGAACCAAATTGTGAGAACCTTAAACACAAATTCTCCACATTGTACTTACACTCCCATCTTGTTGCAGGTCCCTGCTGGCTTTTCATATTTATAACCCAAATTAAACCAAGATTGGCTCCCAGAGCAGTTTTCAGTTCAAAACCACAGAAGAGACTAACATCATCTAGGGCTCCTTACTACTCCCATAGTCCACAAATTTTAGGCATATTCAGAAGGAGGGACCGGGAAGAGAATTGTCCCTTTCATTCTTACCTACTGAACTGGAGACTCTATCCCTGTTCAGCATCATATGCTTAGTCTCAGAAAGACACTTCTCCATCTCAGCTGTCTCCTCCACAAACAAGTCCTGTATCAAAAGAGGCAGCAAGGATGACAAAACACAGAGAAAGACTACAAAAAGAACAGAAGAGGACCATGCCTGGGTGGGCCATCCCCACTTTGGGTTATAACCAGAAAAAAACTGTGTACATAGGGGCTTTAACATATTGTCAAAAATAAATATTCCCAGCCCTTTTAGGCTACCAGGATAAAGCATTCCCACCTGCTGTTCTTCCTCCTTACGCTTCTCTTCTGCCTGGCTCAGGAGGAAACCTTCTGCCAAGGCCACTGCCTGGGAACTGGTCTCCACTCCACATTCTCGGACCCAGCTCTCCATCTCAGTGGGGAGGACAGCCAAGAATTGCTCCAAGATCACCAGGTCCAGCATCTGAGCCTTGGTATGCCTTTCCGGCTTCAGCCACTGGCAGCAGAGATTGTGGAGTTGGCTGCAAACTTTCCTGGGCCCGTCAGCCCCCTCATAGCGCAATCGTCTGAAGTGCTGGCGCTGTACATCTGAGCTGAGCATATTCTTCCCCAGGGTCTTCTATGTGGTTCTTTCCCAGAATGTTCCACTGCTCTCCGCCTGAATAAGAGGAGGGCCTTTTCCTAATTCGGGCCCAGAGGAGTCCTGCTTGACTGGTGCTCCCATTCAGATTCCAGAGAGACGAAGAACCTTTTTTTCTTTTGCCAGACTCTCCTGCAAGGCAAAAGACTAGAAGAATGACAGGAGAATGACAGCAACAAAGCAAAGGTGTTTGGGGAGAGAGCTCTTACAAACCTTTTCATGTACTAGGGAGATGTTTTGCAATCCAAGGTGGCTCTGTCTTGAACACAGCTCTATGCTCCAACAGAAGCAAAGAGCGTCTGAGAAGATTTCATCTTTCATTCCCACCAACTGGCACCCGAGGCAATTGTTTCACTCTGTCTGAGAAGGGTGCTATCTCTGCCTGTCTTAAAAACTCCCTGCACTTCATCAACAGCGTCACCACCACTACTCTAGTCTATAGTGGATCTATTGAGTTGCAATTAGAGCAAGAAACTATGGGTGCATCTAAACTGTAGAAATACAGTGGGCCCTTGGTATCCACTATTCAGGACCAATCCAGGACCCCCCATGGATACCAAAATCTGTAGTTGTGCAAGTCCCATTATATACAATGGCATAGCAAAATGGTGCCCCTTATGTGAAATGGCAACAATCAAGGTTTGCTTCTTAGAATTTATTTTTTTGGGACTATTTTTCAAGCCATGGATGGTGGAATCCGTGGATGCCGAATCCGTGGATACAGAGGGCTGACTGTAATGCCATTTGACACTACTTTAAGTGCTGTAGCACCATCCTATGGAATCTTAGGATTTGTAGTTTTGCAAGGTCTTTAGCCTGAGTACTGGAGCCTCACAAAACTACAAATCCCAGGATTCTGTAAAATGGACCCATGGCAGTTAAAGTGGTGTCAAACTGCATTATTTTTGCAGTGCAGATGCACCCTAAGACTAAAGTGTCCCAAGTTGAAATCCTATCAGGAAAGACAGTTTAGCAAATGGTCAAATTCCATCTTTAATCCTAGCCCAATTCAGAGGGCTGTGTCATCATGCCTTGGCCCAGCAGCTGGTAAGAGGCCCTACCTCCATATTCCAACTGCACTCTGGCCTCTGAGGGTAAGAAAAACAGGCAGCATTTGCTGGACTTAATCCCCGCCCCCGCTGCCACCCACTTTTCCTTATGTGTCCTGTCTTATTTAGATTGTAAGACTGAGGGCAGAGGACTCCCAAATTAACAAATTGTAAACTGCTTTGGAGCAGATTGGGCTGATGGGTGGAATATAAATTATTGTTGTTGTTGTTGTTGTTGTGTGCCTTCAAGTCATTTCTGACTTATTGTGACCCTAAGGCGACCCTATCACAGCACTTCCAATTTAAAATACCAGAGTTGCCTTGGAGGACCTAGAAAATGGCTAGAGAGGACGCATTTTCTAGGGAGACTCTATGGTTGGTTTGCTGTTTTGTGTCCAGTGAATAATTGAATCAGTAGATAATAAATCAGTGGATACGGGGATCCTACTGTACCATTAAAATATTATAAAAATTAAAACATATAGAATTACATTATAAAAATTAAAACATATAAAATTAAAACATTATAAATATTAAAGCATATAATCAGATTAGTAATCTTTGTTAGGGTATGTTTATGTCATGCTATGTCAGGTTATTGTGTTATGTTACAATTGCTTCCTCTTTTTGTGTTTCCTCTCTTTTTTCACATCTCTCTGTCTGGCTTTTCTTCGCAAACGAAGATTCAGGAAGGACTCATCCCACACTTTCTGCAAGTGTGCTGATGACTAAAAAGGCCAATCTTTACACCTGCCTTTCATCCCTCACCTATCACTACAGGGCTTTTTCGGAATTGGATTTGTCCTTCGAGCCTGTGCAATGGATTTTTCTGGTGGTGCTCAGCATGCACAGAACTGGCCTCACCCTTTAATATGATGTGATTTGATGTTGTTTCCACACACAAAAAATCTTTTTTGTATTTCGTTAATATTTTTTAATAAAAATATGTACTATGTGACTCTCCCCATAAGTAATCTATCCCTCCCTGACTTGTTCAGTGCCTGCACTGTTTTCTTTTGCTTTATGTATATATGTTTTCTCATACTGTTTAATTATATTAACTCTGTTACCTCCTTTGTATTGGACAAACAGTCATGAGACTATGGAGATTTTCAGACTACACTGTTATAGTGTTACTATTCCACTTTATCTGCTCTGGCTTCCTCCTGTGGATTTCTGGGGTTTGTAGTTTAGTGAGGCCTAAGATTTCTCTGGCTGAGAGTTGTAAATGCCCCTCCCTAAACTACACATCCCAGGATTCAACAGGAGGCAGCCACAGCAAATAAGGTAGAATAGTAACACTATCTAACAGTGTAGTGTGAAAATCTATATTTTTCAAGTAAAAATAATAATACTGTATTATAAAAAATAAAAAAAAATATGTACTTCCAGTGAAAAATGCAGTTCAGTATGCATTCTGCAAGAGACTACACTTTTAAAATATGCATTAAAAGTCATGGTTACAATACTCACACAGCCACATAGCCTCTCTGTCTCCCCCAGCCCAAGGGGAACCGAGCAGAGAGGGTGTGGGTCACCTCCCAGCTCCTTCTTCAAGTCCTCCAGCCAAGCACCCACTTCTGCTTGACAGCCCTTCCTGCCTCCCCTGTAGGGCCTCTCTAGGAAGGTGGGCGCAGGCGCGCACACGCTCCCACTCCTAAGGCCGGAAGGGGCGGGCCCAAAGCCAAGAGTGATTGACAGGCCAGGGAGGCGGGCGGCCAGAGAAGGGAGGAGAACGAGGTCCCCTCCGCCCGGCTCAGCCCCACCTCCGCCCTTTGTCTCTCCTTCGCTCCAGCCTCGCAGGCCCAGGAGGAGGAGGAGACCCGCCGGGCTGCAAAGGGGAGGAGAGGCGAGGCAGAAAACCCAGGCGGTGGTGGTAGGGAAGGGTAAACTCACACACACACACACACCCAGCCAGGGAGGGAGATGTAGAGCAAGGAGGGTCTCTACTCGCCTCCTGCTTCTTCCCTGGGAGTGTGGTCTTCTTCTTCTTCTTTGGAGGTCTTTAAACAAAGGCTGGATGGCCATCTGTTGGGAGTGCTTTGTGTATTCCTGCAGGGCAGGGGTGGACTAGATGACCCTTGGGGATCCCTTCCAACGCTGTGATTCTATGAATATGCTGCCTGGGAGTGAGGTGGAGTCTCCTTCTTGGGAGGTTTTTAAACAGAGCCTAGGGGGCCACATGTTGGGAATGCTTTGATTATGTATTCTTACAAACTAAGGGGGTGGGCTAGATGGCCCTTGGGGATCCCTTCCAACGCTATAATTCTGTGAATATGCTGCCTGGGAGTGAGGTGGAGCCTCCTTCTTGGGAGGTTTTAAACAGAGGCTGGATGGCCATCTGTCAGGAATGCAGTTATTATTCCTGCAAGGCAAGGGGGTGGACTAGATGGCCCTTGGGGCTACCTTCCAACTCTATGATTCTATGAATGTGCTGCCTGAGAGTGTGGTGGAGTCTCCTTCTTGGGAAGTTTTTAAACAGAGGCTGGATGGCCATCTGTCGGGAGTACTGTGATTATGTATTCCTGCAAGGCAAGGGGGTGGACTAGATGGTCCTTGGGGTCTCTTCCAAAAGTATGATTCTGTGAATATGCTGCCTGGGAGTGAGGTGGAGTCTCCTTCTTGGGAGGTTTTAAAACAGAGGCTGGATGGCCATTTGTTGGGATTGCTGTGATTATGTATTCCTGCAAGCTTAGGGGTGGGCTAGATGACCCTTGGGGATCCCTTCTAACCCTATGATTCTATGAATGTGCTGCCTGAGAGTGTGGTGGAGTCTCCTTCTTGGGAAGTTTTTAAACAGAGGCTGGATGGCCATCTGTCGGGAATGCTGTGATTATGTATTCCTGCAAGGCAAGGGGTGGACTAGATGGTCCTTGGGGGTACCTTCCAACTCTATGATTCTGTGAATATGCTGCCTGGGAGTGAGATGGAGTCTTCTTCTTGGGAGGTTTTAAAACAGAGGCTGGATGGCCATTTGTTGGGATTGCTTGATTATGTATTCCTGCAAGCTAAGGGGTGGGCTAGATGGCCCTTGGGGATCCCTTCCAGCGCTATGATTCTGTGAATATGCTGCCTGGGAGTGTGGTGGAGTCTCCTTCTTAGGAGGTTTTTAAACAGAGGCTGGATGGCCATCTGTCGGTAATGCTTTGATTGTATGTTCCTGCAGGGCAGAATGCGATTGGACTAGATGGCCCTTGGGGTTTCTTCCAAAAGTATGATTCTGTTTTTCATCTGTGAAGTTATGTGTTTCTTGCTTTTATTTCCTTTGCAACCATGAGTGTGGCAAAATGCCCAGTGCTTCCTCCTCTCCCCTCCCCTCCGCTCTTGTGGCTCCACAACAACCCTGTGAAGGAGGACACACTGTGCTCTGCTGATGCCCATTTCATGGACTGCATTTTTTGAGGGAGGATATGCACATGGCTCAGTTGAGTCTACGTCTGGGCTGTTCTTCAGACGCAGGAGTGGTTCAAAGTAGCATGAGTTTAAAAACCTCCTTCTTCATAGATATTTTTAAACAGAGGCTGGGTGGCCATCTCTCCAGGGTGCTTTGATTGTGTATTCTTGCAAGGCAGGGGTTGGAGTAGATGGCCCTCATGCTATCTTCCATCTCTATGGTTCTGTGCATGGCCCACACAAGGGGAGGCTGACAGGGCTCTAGCCTGGGGACCCAGGATTAGGAGGGAGGCCTAGTGTGATATTATTGTCAGTTTTTATTATGTAAACCCATTTCCTTTGTTAAAAAAAATATAAATGTTACTTCGGTGCCATCAATTAAAGTGACATTTTAATTTTTATCCTAAATCCTGTAGAGCATCTCACTGCCCTTAACCTTAGCAGTAGGTAGGGGGCCTGCCAAAGATCCTGGCCTAGGGGCTGCTTCAGGATGTGGGGGCCATCGTTTTTGGGATTCTGTGATTTTTAAAGTACAGCAATGCAGGGATGATGCTACCCTGGGGCTGCTGCCACGCTGCAAAAATAATGCAAATAACCGCTTTGATTATCATGGTTCCATCCTATGGAATCTTAGGATTTGTAGTTTGTTGTGGCACCAGAGTGCTCTGACAGAGAAGGATAAGTATCTCAGAAAATTACAAATCCCAGAATTCCATAGCATTGAGCCATGTTAGTTAAAGCAGCGTCAAACTGCATTATTTCTGCTGTGTGGCAGCAGCCTTAGAAAGAATGAAGTGGTGTCCTCGGAGACAGAGATGGCAGTGACAGCGTCTCTGCTGCTGAGCTGTGTAAACTACTCAATTTTTCATCTTGTCTTGGGTAGAAAAAAAATGGTTGGACCCGTTAGTGTTATGGAAGGATTAGAAAAGAACACTATTTTTGCCTATGGGTACGCAGCTTAATAGATGTGCTAAAAGGGGGGAAGTGGGAGAGATACACAAAGAAAAGCACAGAGAGAAGGTAGTGAATTGTTTCTGAGAGAGTGTTTGGCATTGCATGATGCCCTTGGCTTGTGGCCAAGAAAGACATGACCCTCCTCCCCTCATTCTCCCTAGTTTCTCCTTCAGATTGTCTTCTGTATAGAGAAAGGAGTGGCTTTCTAGCTTGCATTTGGTTGTACAGGTTGAGTCTCCCTTATTCGAAATCTTCCAAAGTTGTCCACATGGGTGGCTGAGATAGTAATACCTTTGCTTGCTCATGGTTCAGTGTGCATAAACTTTGTTTCATGCACAAAGTTATTAAGAATATTGTGTATAAAATTACCTTCAGGCTATGTGTATAAGGTGTATATGAAACACAAGTGAATTTCATATTTAGACTTGGGTTCCATCTCCCAAGATGGCTCACTATATACATGCAGGTATTCCAAAATCTGAAATACCTCTGATCCCAAGCATTTCGGATAAGGGAGACTCAACCTGTATAACATTGACTAACCTCAACAAAATCTCCAGAAGAGCTCATTCACAGGAGATCTTGTTTTCTTTGTAGGATTTGGTCTCCCCAGTAATTTTGCCTTGGAAGAAAGAAGAAAGTGATCCTTTGGCCATGTTGGAAACTGCCTGGGGAAAAAGAAACAACATGGAAATGACAGACCCAGTTAGGCCCAAGTTCGAAGAAGGCCCTTTTCCTATTGAGACTAGGCACAGAAATGAGTACTTCAGAAGAAACTTGAGGAAGAGCCCAGAAGAGGATGTGCTCAGTTCAGAGATACAACGCAAGCACTTCAGGCAATTGGGCTACCAGGAGGCTTGGGGCCCCCGAGAGGTTTGCAGCCAGCTCCACAATCTCTGCTGCCAGTGGCTGAAGCCAGAGAGACACACCAAGGCTCAGATCCTGGACCTGGTGATCCTGGAGCAGTTCCTGGCTATCCTTCCCCCAGAGATGGAGAGCTGGGTCCGAGAGTGTGGGGCAGAGACCAGTTCCCAGGCGGTAGGCCTGGCAGAGGGATTCCTGCTGACCCAGGCTGTGGAGAAAAAGATGGAAAAGCAGAAGGTGAGAGGGATTCATCCTGGTCATTTCAAAGGATCAGGAACATTTATTTGTAAGGATGTTGAAAATTCTTGCTCAAATTGAGGCTTGAGCCTGACAAGAAAGTGGGGCTGCTGGTCAGTCAAAAGCCAGACCAAAAAGAGGGATTCAGCCTATGCTGGATGGGATTACACTTCCCCAGAAGAGAAGGCACAGGTTCACAGGCTTGATGAGCTCCTGGATTCAGCCCTGAGCATGGCCAGGAGTGCTTTTGCACATCTAAAACTAGTGTGCCAACCGTACCTGTTCTTGGAACGGTATGATCTTGCCATGGTGAGATATGACTTAGTTGCATCCTGTTTGGATTGTTTTAACATGCTATACATGGAACTGCTTTTGAAGAATGTTCAGAAATTTCTGCCAATGCAAAGAACAGCAAAAACTGGGGGGTGATTACAGGGAACATATGACTCCCTTGTTACAGCAGCTCCACAGGTGACCAGTCTAATTCCAGGCATCATTCAGAGTGCTGGTTGTGACATATAAAACACTATATAGCTCTGTTTGAGGGTGTCTCAAGGACCCATATTCTCATATTAGCATGCCTAAACCTTGAAGTACCACAATGCTCATGGGCACATCTTGTGGAAACATGGGAGAGCGTCTTCTTGGTGGCTGCCCCCAGACTCTGGAATTCCTTTACTTTGGGAAGTCAGACTGGCTCCTTCCTCATTGTCCTTCCATTGGCAGATGCAAACTTTATTATTCTAATTTTATTCTAATTCTGAAAACTGGTTGAAAGGGATTTGAATAATGTATTGTTCTGTTGTGTTATTGTTGTCTTTGGATCTATGTGTTTAGATTTTTTTTTAATTCTCTAGGTAGCTTAATTACTTTTTACCTGTTATTTTTATGTATTTTTATCTTGGTGTTTTTATTTCTGGAAGCCAAGGGAAAATATAGGATATAAATGGATATAGCAGCAGAAGTGATGGAGGTCATGATGATGTAAAACTTCTCACCACTTCCTTCTATTTTTCTAGAAATCTTATCACCCAAAGTGAGGATTGTACACTTAGGAGATTTTCACTTGGGCTATATATCCCGTGGCAGGAACAGAACAGGGTTGGGAAAGGTTTTCCCTTTCGGACAACATTGACCCCGTTTTGTCCTGCATCCATCCTGCTCCCATGACTGTTCTGGAACAATGTAATCATGATTTTTCATCGTGAATAGACCTCCCGTTCTGTCGCTATCACACAATCACGGGTGTGCGAACAGGAGCCCCATTCCTGTTCCGAAATGACAGCCGCGGAGGGGAGGTCTGTTCTGAGCACTTCCTGGTACCCTTTATTTTACCCTCCCTGTTTTGATTGTGTAATGTAAAGTGTGTTTTTGTGCTTGGTGAACTGATTTTATGTTTGGGGGAGTTTTGTTTTTTAAATTTACCGCCCAGCCGTTATCACGTGATAACGGCCGGGATTTCAGACGGCTGGTCATAAAAGCAGCCTTACGATGGCTGCATTTACGGCCGGCCAGTGAGGGGAGGGGGAGCCCGTTCCTGCCACGGAATTAAGGTAAGTGTGTGAAAGATTTACGTTATTCCATGGCAGGAACGGGAGAGGAGGTGGCGGGGCAGTAATGGGGCATTTTGGCCCCGTGTGAAAATCTCCATAGACCTTCTTCCACTTCTGTTCTTTTCTCTAATTCTCCTCTTTCTTTACCATCCTTGATGCTGCTTCTGGTGCAGGACTTGTTTCTGGAAGAGATAGCTGAGGTGGAGGCCAAGAGGACTCTTCAAGATGGGGACGGAGTATCTATCTCACTGGGTAAGGGCACCTTTGTATCCTCACCAGCACTTTGAAATTACAGGTTTAGAAAGAAGAAAAAACTCACGGAAGGGCTGCTTCTGTGGGTTGGTATCCTGGCCACCAGACAGCCCCAGAGTTCACATGATGTCCTCACAGGGGGTCTGCGAAGGCTTGAAGGCTGCTTGGTCCATCTCCTTCCTACAGTGGAGTAGCTACATGACAAGATCCAAGGTAAAGGCTGGCTGGCTGGCTGGCTGAGCCTGTACATTGCCATTCAATCTGTTCCAGCCACAAACTTGCAGAAAGAAGCAGAAGAAAAGTCTTTCCGCCCCCTCTGAGGGAAAGTTTAATGGATGGTGTTAATTGTATTATTATTAGTAGTATTAGTATTATTAGTATTAATATTAATATTACCAGGCACTATTGTTATTGTTATTGTTCGGGTTTTAAATCATAGAATCATAGAATTGTAGAGTTGGAAGAGACCACAAGGGCCATCTAGTCCAACCCCATGCCATGCAGGCACACACAATCAAAGCACTCCTGACATATCTTGAGTTAAGTCTTGGGGGTCCACAGCAACAAAATATATTTAAAAGGGGTCCCTGGTAAAGAAAAGGTTAAGAGCCACTGGTCTGTATCATTCTCTGCCAGAGCCAGAAAACCCTCCCTTCTTCCCACCTCTTAAATTCATTGAAGCACAAAAGCAGGTCTCTCCAATGTTACTGTTCTCTCAGTTCAAATCTGCTTTGAGACCTGACCTTAGTTAAATGTGGGGTGTAAATACGAGAAGCCAGCACAGAGCTGCACCAAAACACGTTGGTGTGAATCTGTTTAAATCTGTGAATCTAGTCTACTAAGTTCCCTTCTCCTTTCCCTCCCATTCCTTCCTTCTAAGAGCCAGTGAACATCTTTTTCCCACTCACCATCTCCAGTCTTCAGTGGGATCTTTATGGGAAGTAAATTTCTTCATTTCAGACTAAATTAGCCTAAGGCTGATGTAGACAGTTTTTACTTTCCCTTGGTAACATTTAAAAATGCCTTCTCAGTGTGAGCTACGAAATGACCAACCCCCATGTTTACTTTGCCTCTTTTTGTATATAGAATCATAAAAAACATAGAATTGGAAGAGCCCATGAGGGCCATCCAGTCCAGCCCCCTGCCATGCAGGAAAGCACAATCATAGAATTGTAGAGTTGGAAGAGACCACAAGGGCCATCCAGTCCAACCCCCTGCCACACAATCAAAACATTCCCAACAGATGGTCTTCCAGCCTCTGTTTAAAAACCTCCACAGAAAGGGACTCCACCACACTCCCAGGCAGTGTATTCCACTGTTAACAGCTCTTACCATCAGGAAGTTCTTCCTAATGTTTAGGTGGAATCTCTTTTCCTGTAGTTTGAACCCATTGCTCCATGTCCTAGTCTCTGGAGCAGCAGAAAACAAGCTTGCTCCATCCTTAGTATGACATCCCTTCAAATATCTAAACATGGCTATCGTGTTGCCTCTCAGCCTTCTCTTCTTCAGGCTAAACATACCCAACTCCCTAAGCCACTCCTCATAGGGCATGGCTTCCAGACCTACCACCAGACTGGTCACCCCCCTCTGCACACGTTCCAGCTTCTCAATATCTTTACCCCAATTTTGATGCTTTTTTTCTTCAAGTTAGTTAACATTATTTTGTCATTTAAGTCTAGGCAGCTTGCTAGGTTCTGTTATGTTTATCATGCTAATTTTCTAGCTCTGTCAACTCTGGGTTCCTTCAGTTCTGCTGTTACCTTCCAGTTCTTTGTGTTTGTATGTTACAGTATCGACTACTTTTGTGTTAGTATGTGGAAAAACTTGAATCAGAAACAGAGAGTAAATAACCTTCTGTTTTGCCTTTTCTATTCCTCCCAGGAGATGGAATCAGGTCAGGACCTATATATGCAAACACATCTCTTCATTATGATGCTTTCAGAACAGCTCCTGCAAGACTGGGTCAGGTACGGGGCAGGATCCCCTGTGGACAAGGAAGGGGTCAGACTGGGTGCCCATGTCCTCTGCATATCTTTCTGCTCTCTGCAGAATCTCACTGTTTTACTTTTGCTTCTCTCAAAATTGCCCACTATTAAAGGGCCTGTGAATGGCATCGTGTAAGAATTTAAATTCATTTGAGCAACACCCAAAAGCATTGGTTCTGTTTTCTAACTTGCTCTGGTGTTCTCTGCTCATGAAAATTTTGTCTTTCTTCAGGTGTCCTTTGAAGAGGTAGCTGTGGATTTCACAGAGGAGGAATGGGCTCTGCTGGACCCAGGCCAAAGGGCCCTTCATTGGGAAGTGATGGAACAGAATTTGGCGGTCCTGTCCTCTCTGGGTAAGGCTCCCTCTTTCTTGTGATCCATCAGCTCAGTTTAGAAATGCTGAAAAATAAGATCAGAGCTTTTCTTTACTCTTGATATATTAAGCGGACTTGATATATTAAGCAGACTCCCCCTTGTCATGGGGGAGAGGCTTGTGTACCCTAATGAAGTTTTGAGCTATGCTGGCGGTTGCCCCCATGCCAGACAGGTCAAAACCGAAGGGTCTGACAAAGAGCGTCAAAGGGCAGGATGGGCTCTCTAGCCTTATGGCAACCACCCTAGGAGAAGGAAAACTGTAATCCCAAACCCGGGCAGATGGTGCTCATCCAACCCTGCAAGATCAACCATCTAAGAGAAGGAAACTCTAATCAAACCTACAACCCGAGGACCTCGTTGCTACCGTCCATGCTTGCAAGGCCACAGCAGATGAACCTTTGGTTTAAAGGGCAAGGCCAGTTCTGTGCACGCTGCACTCCACCAGAAAAATCCATTGCACAGGTTTTTTTATTTTTTATTTTATTTATTTATTTATTTATACCCCGCTCTTCAGCCACAAGGCTATCAGAGCAGCTTACAAATTGTTTTAAGCAATAGCTATTTACACATCTACACTGCATTAAACAGTTTCCAATGTGTGTTAGCTAATTTTCCCCACAAGCTGGGTATACAGGCTCGAAGGATAAGTCCAACTCCTTCCTGAATCTTCATTTACGAAGAAAAGCCAGAGAGAGAGAGAAAGAGAGAGATTAAGCAGACCTAGGAGTCATCTCCCACCCTGGCTAGTTTCTGGTCTGTCTTGTCAGAAAGCCCCTTCGTTAGCTGACCTTGGTAAGGCCACCGTGGATGATGTGAGGCCCAGATGTGCTGAAGAACTTGAACCATTGGTGGAGGATTGGGGCCCTACTAAAGTTGTTCCTCCCTGAAGGCCTGTTTGGCCTTGGCTAACTGCTGTGCCTCCTTCCACCCAGCATTAAAAATGAAAGCTTGAGTTATTTAAGAACAAGTGAGAAGACAAAAGCAGAGGCCTCCTAAGGAGTAGCCACATTTTGGTAGCCCACTTTGCTGAGTAAGTGAGTTCAGTTGCTCCCAATTTGTGACAGTCAGGGACAGTCCCTTATTCCTCCTTTTACCGACACTCTGGGCTCATCTATACAAGGAGATATAATGCTCATTTAAGTGCATTAATTCACCATCACAGCAGCATTTATTTGTCTCCATGATTTTTTTTCCTCAAAATTCTCATTTTGCAGTTCACACGGAACATGCCAGCAAATAAACATGGTGGCTGCGAGTTTATTACTCACGTTATTATTCCCCAAAAGTTCCCACCATTGCATGGGGGGGGGGTGTCTTATTAAATCCAAGACATGGAAGAGCAATCTTCCACTTTAAAAAACTGTTTTTTCTGCTTTATAGCTCCAAAATTGCGCATGATCGGTAGTGCAAAACTCAACAATGTTGGTTCCGGCCACTTTGTCACCAGCAAGCCTTACCCCTGCGCACATCCAACCAATCATGTTTGGCCTTCTGGAATATGCCCCGCTTTGAATTGGTTATCCAAACAAGAAGGAATGCACATTTCCATATTTTTTTTAAATCACAAAAAACCCAAAGGCTGTTATTGTGCCGTACATGGAGTTGGGGGGGGGGTGGCTTTTCAAATATGGCGAATTCCTGTGGGATCTCATCAGGACAAAATGTATTCCCCTTGCATTCCATGAGGAGTGTTTTCATCAACTAGACAACACCTCTGTCTCACCTTAATAAAAACCCTGCCCCTGTTCTGTCCTCAGCATTATCTCCTCTCTGCGCTCATCAGACACCTCCTTTGTGTCAGAGGTCTAAGAACACCAGTGTTTATACCAGCGTCCCAAATGAGTTGCTGTAGTTGGTAGCATGTTTCTGAATAATATATAATGCAAGCGATTTTGTATTCTTATAAACACAAACTGCAAGTTTTTTTTATTGTAATATGTATTAGATGTCTTAATCAAGTTCTAACTCACTAATCTTTAATTGTTTCAAGTATCACCTGAAAGTCTGTGTCAACTTTAAGAGGTCTGAGCCAGCACCTTCCGAAGGCAGGGGCTGGGTTGTTTCTTGTGATGTGACACAAGACTCAGAGGAATTTGTATCTGAAGTGGACTTAGTTCAGTCCCTTATTACTCCTTAGACTGGCTCTCAGTCTACTTTAATGGACAGCCTTGCCCTGGCTCTGCGCTCAGCACTATCTCATCTTCTACCTTCATCAGATACCTCCTTTGTGTCAGAGGACTAGGAACTCCAGTATTTATGCCAGTATCCCAAATAGATCCACTTGAAATACTAATTCCTCTGAGTCTTATGTCACATGGCAACACACAACCCAGCCCCTCCCTTCTGGAGGTTCTGGCTTGGACCTTCCTTAAAGCTCTCTCTGAGGTCTCTTCCTGCTAACTATACAGTTATAGCATTATTATTTCACTTTAATTGCTCTGGCTGCTCCCTGTGGAATCCTGGGATTTGCAGTTTAGGGAGGGGCATTTAGCATTCTCAGCCAGAGAGCTCTTAGGCGTCACTAAACTACAAATCCCAGAATGCCACAGGAGGCAGCCAGAGCCATTAAAGTGAAATAATAGTGCTATAACAGTGTAGTGCGATAAAGCAGTAAGATTCTAAAAGCGTACAGATTTTTTCTCTCTCTCTCAGAGTCTTACCCCTCCCATACACTTCCACTGTGATAGGTTGGTCTCTTTGTCTGCCCAGCCACTCATACCAAGTTTGGTTGCAGCTGGCTAGGCAGATGTTCCCAAGGGGTCTTTATCACACCTGCCCCCATCGAAATCATTTGCTCTGCAAAAAGAATCACAGAGTTACAACAGGGTTAGGAGCAATGAGTCCTTTCTATAAAGGACAAGGAAAAAGCCAAACATTAGAGAGCAAGTTATTTTGTGGGAGAACAAGAATATTGTTGTTGTTGTTGTCGTTGTCAATAACCCGCTTTTTTCCCAAGGCTGGGACCCAAAGCGGTTCACACTTTTAAAAAACACACAATTAAAACATACAAAAAGTGTACATTTTCTTGCACTCAGTAAGCAAAAATTGCCCAATAAGAATAAGTAAAGGGCCTACTTTGTTGTATGGACTTTTTAGGATCAGAAAATGAAATCTTTCTTACTTGCTAGGACACTAGCACTGTGTGGAGGTGTTGTGCACAAATTACGGAGAGCTAGACAAGAAAAGCAAAGTGCTCCTTGTTTCATCCTTACCTGAAAAATTTCACAGGACTTGAGAATTCCTTGTCAAGGTATCTCATACAGACAAGGTCTGTGAAGTTATAGAGAGAATGTTTGTGTGTGTATGCGCCTTCACGTCACCTCTCGACTTATGGCAACTGTGACAGATCCCTTTACCTAAACTGGCTCTAATATGCCAACCCCTAGGAATCCTGCCACACTTGCCCTGTCATTGTTTCCCCAATTCCTTTTATTTATACTAGGTCGGGTTTCTGGGTGTCCAAGTAACTCCAATGTGGGTTAGTGTGGTTTAATTCAGTATGGTAGTTCCAATCACTCCCTTATTCAGGGCAAGAGCAGACAGTCGGGGTTAACGAAATAAGAGTTAGTTCAAATTTATTTTCATAACATACAGAGTGGTTGTCATTTTATCAGGTACCTGTGCTTAGTTCCATCTATAAGTAATATTCCACTAAGCTGTGTCAGACCTTGTTTTAAGAGCTGTATATGTGTTGTCTTGACTTAGGCAATAGTGTAAATGTATTTCTATTGTTTTTAGAATAGCTCCTGAATAAGGCCAATGCAAAACACGTTGGGCTTTTTAAGAAATAAAAGTTTGTGACCATCATATATCACGTGGAGCGTTGTCTCCTTTTATTTCTCCAGTTTGATTCCGTGTGTTCCAGTTCTTTGTTTTGTTCCAGCCTCATTTCAACACAGTTGCCTTCCTTAGTGGCCAATAATGAAGTCTTTTATTATTAAAAACGTTCTCATTCTTTCCACAAGTTGGAGCCAAATAAGTCAGTCTAAAGTTCTTTGTATAGTAGGAATAAGAATGCCTTTCACCTTTACCAGCCACCAAACTTCAAAGGGTGACTGTTGTGTAGGCCACACTATTCCTACTGTCTGTGTTGTCCCGAATGCTGAATTCCAGATCTCAGTGTTGAGCTCTTTGCCTTAATCCATGCTAGTCTTCTTGTGTCTGGCCAAACTGTTAACATACATAGTGATTCTTGTTACTATTTCAGTTGAGGGAGGGCTCACCAGAGCTGGTCTTTTAGGAGAACTGGTGGAGAGACTATGAAGTCCCGTCTCTGCCTCCAATAGCTTCCTCAGATTGATGACAATTGATGTCAGCTAACAAATTGTTTTACCTTTTGACTTTCAGTATGTATTTCTCTCTTATGTTCTGACCATTGTTTTTTCCCCCTTTCAAGATGGAGTTGAGCAAGACAGCGAGAATGAAGAAGACAATACAGGGCCCTTCCTTCAAAGAGCTAGATGCGAACTGGAGGAAGGCGATGGAACAAAGATGGCCACTCAAGAAAACAGGTGGAATGAAGCCTCTGCTTTTCAAGATGATGATTTCTGTGGAGTCTCATACCAAGAAATAACACAAAAAGGGAAAGAAATAAGTATCTGCCTTGTGTGTTGGAGAAGCTTCAGGAGTAAGGCCAGTCTTTATCTTCATATGAGAACTCATGCAGAAGAGCAATCTTTTGAAGGCGATGAATGCCGAAAGACCTGCAGTCTAATGTCACGGGAAAGAAGTCACACAGGAGAGAAACCGTTTAAGTGCCTGGGATGTGGAAAGAGCTTCAGCTGGAGGTCACACCTTCTGATGCACTTAACAACCCACACAGGGGACAAACCATTTAAATGCTTGGTTTGTGAAAAAAGTTTCAGCCGGAAAGAAACCCTCCTTCGTCATCATGCGACACACACAGGGGAGAAACCCTTTAAATGCTTGGAATGTGGGAAAAGTTTCAACCGGAAGATAAACCTCACTCGTCACGGAGCAATGCACACAGGAGAGAAACCATTTAAATGCTTGGAATGTGGGAAAAGTTTCAGATGGATAATAAGCCTTGCTAGTCATCAAACAACGCACGGTGGGGAGAAACCATTTAAATGCCTGGAGTGTGGCAAGAGCTTTAGCTGGAAGAAGCAACTCACTCGGCATCAAGCCACTCATACAGACACAAAACCATTTCAGTGCTTGGAGTGTGGGAAAGGTTTCAGCCAAAAGACAGACCTCAGTTATCATCAAGCAGTTCACACAGGTGAGAAGCCATTTAAATGCGTAGAGTGTGGGAAAAGTTTCAGTCGGAAGAAAGGCCTCAATTATCATCAGATCATGCACACAGGGGAGAAACCATTTCAGTGCTTGGAGTGTGGAAAAAGTTTCAGTCGGAAGACAGGTCTCACTTACCACCAAGTAACTCACACAGGGGACAAACCATTTCAGTGTCTGGAGTGTGGCAAAAGTTTCAGTTACAAAATAAGCCTCACTCGTCATCAGGCAACTCACGTAGGTGAGAAGCCATTTAAATGCTTGGAGTGTGGAAAGAGTTTTAGTCGGAAGACAGGCCTCAATTATCATCAAGTGATCCACACAGGTGAGAAATTATTTAAGTGCCTTGAGTGTGGGAAGAGCTTCAGTCGGAAGAAAGGACTCATTTGTCATCAAGCAACTCACACGGGAGAAGCCGTTTAAATGTTTGCATGGGCATAGTTCCAGTCAGAACACAGGCCTCACTCCTCAATGAGCTTCACACAAGGGCGAAACCGTTAAAATGACTGGAGTGTGAAAACTGTTTCAGTTTGAGTTGACACCTTATGTAACATCAGAGGATTGCCAGGATAAAGCCATTTAAATG
Organism: Gambelia wislizenii; assembly: GCA_030847615.1. Lineage (NCBI taxonomy): Eukaryota > Metazoa > Chordata > Lepidosauria > Squamata > Crotaphytidae > Gambelia > Gambelia wislizenii. The sequence goes on from JAUMIR010000002.1 coordinate 28,696,683, forward strand.
CCTGGAATATGGAATGTGCTTCAGTCATTTCTCGTACTTTTACAACTCTTACAGAAATATAAAGGTCGCCCCCCCATATCCACAGAACCAGTATGCGCGGTTTCAGTTATCCATGGCTGAGGGGGGAATAGGAACACATACCATAGAATCATGCTGGAAAATGCCTAGAGAGGTATCCTCTCTAGGAATCGCTAGGTCCTCTAACGCAATTCTATGGTATGTTTGTACTGGAAGTCCTTTATTTTAATAGGATTTGCTGTTATCTGTGGTTTCACTTATAAATGGTAAGTCCAGGAACGTATCCAGTGTGGATAGAGGGAGTGACCTGTATTTGTAAGAGAAACCAGCTCAACTGTACAGTGGGCCCTTGGTATCTGCTGAGTTTGGTTCCAGGACCCCTTGTGGATACCAAAATCCATGGATGCTCAAGTCCCATTATATACAGTTTATATAATATGGCAAAATCAAGGTTTGCTTCTTGGAATATTTTTAAAAATATTTTCTAGCAGTGGATAGTGGAATCCATGGATGCCAAATCCGTGGATACATGGGACTGTCTGTATTTAAGAAAAGCACACAGAAGGGTGACAATTTTAAATGCTTGGAGTGTGGGAATATCTATAATAGGAAACCGTTCCTTATCAGGCAATGAAGAATCCAGAAATTTACACTAAATACAAACCCAGAAAATCACAGAAGTGGGAAAGCTTTTTAAATGATTGTGGAGTATAAGAATACCTATAAATAGGAAACTCTTGCTTATTTGACATTAAAGATTTCAGACAGGGAGAAGATTGTATAAATGTTTGTCATGTGAAACGAGCTTCAGTCAGACATGAATCCTTATGTCACACTAAAGAGTGCAGATGCAGGAGAAACCTGATAAAAACTTGGAATGTGGAAAGTGTTATTACAACACTTTCATACAAAGGAAAAGCACTTAAATTCTTTGATTGTATGAATTGCTGTGGTAGGAGATACTACCATATTTTGCATCAAAAACTGTCCAGCAGGAGTGTGATAATTGGAAATAATGTTTCTTAGAATAGGGATCTTATTGACTCTCTAACAGATCACAGGACAGCAGTGAGCAAGTCCATGAGGTTAGGGGTCTACATTAGCCCACATTGAAACCTTGGAAGGCTGCACTGCCTCACATTTTTTTTGTCCCTGTGACCCAAACATCCTCAAAAGGGTATGGTGAGCATTTCACCACATTTTTAGGCCAGTGGTTCCCAAACTTTGGTCCTGCAGGTGTTTTGGACTCCATCACCTTTTTAAACAACTTCCTGTTTCTTTTTTTGTAAGGCCTCTCCTGGGCCTAAAATGCCCCCCCCAGCAAAAAAACATGAGAAAATACCTCCACATGCCCTACAGGGCATTGGGGACGTTTTTGTGTGGCAAAAAGACCTTTGGGGGGCTCTGCAGGCCACACAAACAGACCTGAGGGGCTCCATGTAGACAGCAGGCAAAACTTTGCTCATTCCTGACTTAAGGGATATCTCACATGAATGCTTTGATTCCAGAATGAGTGCAACTAACATACACTTTAAAAGAATAAACAATTTTCAAGTTTATTGGACTTGTTGGTAATGCTACAAAGAAATGGCTAATCCACCCCTCTCAATATATGAAAGGTCATTTGTGGAAATTTCCAGTCAAGTGTAACTGAAAATGCTGAATTTGGGAACATAATTGTGAATTTGGAGCAAAGAAGGAATGGCTGGCTCTATTATTCTCCCAGGATGGGAACCCCCTTGAGTCTATATGTAAGTGAAAGACACACAAAGAGAGAAGTGGGTGCCCAATGAATTCTGAGTAACATACTGAAAATGAATTGGGAGTGTGGCCTTGTTAATATTGAAAAGGGGAAAGGTTTTTTTTTTTAATTTTATTTTTTAGTTAGTTATTTATACCCCGCTCTTCAGCCACAAAGCTATCAGAGCGGCTTACAAATTGTTTTAAGCAACAGCAATTTACACATCTACACTGCATTAATCAGCTTCCAATGTTATTAGCTAATTAGCTAATTGCCCCCAACTACGAAAGGATGGAAGGCTGAGTCAACCTTGGAGCCCGCTGGAATTGAACTTGCAACATGGTGACTTGCAGTACTGGCATTTAACCACTGCACCACCAGGGCTCCTGGAGTTCAGAACCTGGAGTTCAAAAACCAGGGCTCCAGGAGTTCAAAAACCATTTGTAAAGGTCAATAGCATAAGCAGCAAAGGGTTGTAAAATGCAATGTTTTATATACAGCTGTAATAACCCAGATATCCTTTTGTCCTTGAATCATGAAGTATGGAGTTTTTGTTTCAGTGATAGGTAACTATTGAGCAATAAATTTAGTGTAAAATGCAAACAATGAAAAAAAATCTCATTTACAGATCTATAGAAACATATATTTAGGTTTAAGTAGTAGGTTTTGATGTATTTCATCAGCGATGTGAGCATAATTAGTCTTATCTAGCTTGACTTAAGGTGTAAGCCTCTTTTTAGGTCAGGAACGTTACTGGAGTGAAGAGTGTCCTCAAACAGATACAGTATTATAGAAAGCCATAAATATGTTCTGGTAGCCTTTTTCAGTCTTTCCCTGTCTGGGAAAATTAAGCAGGTGAGGAAGGGGGGGTGTTGTGGACCTTTCTCCCTGTGGCCATTAGATTTTCCCTCTGCTCTCTGTACATAGAGGGTGAGAGTCTGATGATGAAAGTCTTCTATGCCTCTGCATGATTTCTAAGCTCTTTGGCCCCATCCTCTTGCCCAGATCTTGTGCTTTCTCTGGCTCTGCCATTTCCTTCCTGTGCAGCTGAAAGAGCTTCATATGATTTGCCCAAGGCCACCCAGTGGGCTCTCAGGGCTTAGAGGCAATTTGAACCCTGGTCTCCCAGAGTCCTAGTCCAACCCTAAAACCACTGCAGAGATCTCCAGAGATCTCCTTCCTCAACTATAACTTGATGTTCCTGCTGTTCCTCACAACTCCCCCTCTACTTTGCATCCCCCCTTCCAGCTTTCCTGTCCAGGATCTATTTATTTTTCTCCCAGAGATTGTCTTCCTCAGATCTAATTTGCTCTTGCTGCCCTTCTGTCTTGACCCTCCAGCTGGCAGGTCCATGCTCTGATTTTTTTTTCTCCTCTCTTCTGCTTCAGAGAAATTCAAAACAAAACAAAAAAGGGAAGGGAAGTTGGGGGGAAGCCTTCACTACCTAATTTACCCCCACCCAAATTGATCCTTTTCTGGCCTCTAGAGAACTGCTCTCTGTTGGCCTTAACCCTCTGAGGGCAAAGACAAAGGGGTTTGATTCAGGCCAAATCCACACTACACAATCCAGTTTGAAACAAGATCATTTGCCATGGTTCCTTCCTATTTGATCCTGGGATTTGTCATTTTTACAAGGTCTTTAGCCTACTCTGCTGCAGAATGTTGGTGCCACACAAAATTACAAATCCCAAGATTTTCTGAGGCTGAGAGAGTATGACTAGCCCAAGGGCACCCAGTGGGTTTCCATGGCTGAGCAGGAATTCAAACCCTGATGTCCAGAGTCCACTATACCAACCACTACATCAAGTTGGCTCTCTAAACTACAATTTGCCCTCCATATCCACTGATTCTGTATCCATGGATTCAACTAACCATGGTTCAAAAATGCACCCCTCAAAAAAAAAATTCTAAAAAGCAAACCTTGATTTTGCCATTTTGTATAGGGGGTGCCATTTTATTATACCATTGTATCTAATGGGACTTGAGTATCAGATTTTGGAATCAACAGAGGGTCCTGGAGTGAACCTCCAGTGGATACCAAGGCCCCATTGTACTAGGCTTCATAACTACAAAACAGGCCCCAGACTCCCATGTAGCCACCCTACCAGGCCTCAAACTCCCAGCCAGGCCACAAACTATACACTTTGTTGTTATGTGCCTCACGACAACCCTATCACAGGGCTTTCCTGGCAACATTTATTCAGAGTAGGTTTGCCTTTGCCTTCCTTTAAGGCTGAGAGACTGTGACTTGTCCAAGATCACTTAGTGGGTTTCCATGTCTGAGTGGATATTTGAACCCTGGTTTGTCCTAATTCAGCAGTCAACCCACTATATCATGCTGGTGTTCCTCTGACTTTAGCAAAAGAAAAAAGGAGAGGAGGAGAAGTCAACCAGCTCTTTTAAGCCTTGCCGATTTAATTTAGCATGAGTTTTCATGGATTTTACTCTACTTCTTCAGACACACTGATAGCAAATGTGAAATCGAAGGCTTTCATGGCCAGCATCCATAGATTTTCCTTGGTTTCTTTCTGGGTTGTGAGGCCGTGTTCTGGAATAGTTTCTTTCTGATGTTTTGCCTGCATCTGTGGCTGGCATCTTCAGAGAATGGTTGGGTAGGGGTGTGTGTGGAGTTTATATATTGTGAATCCCTTTTGGGGAGTATATGTAAATTTGTGTAATTGAATGGTTAGTTTCTGGGTATAGAAATGCAAGGCTTGTTAGTGTCTGTTTGGCTAATGGTTGGTTGATGGCCCATTATCTGCTGGGAATCCCCCTGTCCCTGGGTGGAATTCCTTTGTAAGTGTTGAGTTTTAATTTTATTGTATTTCAAAACTGGGAGCCAGATGTTGTTTACATTTAGGGTTTCTTTCCTGTTGAAGTTGTCCATGTGTTTGTGGATTTCAATAGCTTCTCTGTGCATTCTGACATGATAGTTGTTGGCCTGGTCCAGAATTTCTGTGTTTTTAAATAGGATGTTGTGTCCAGGTTGGTTTATCACATGTTCTGCTACTGCTGATTTTTCTGGCTGGCCCAGTCTGCAGTGTCTCTCATGTTCCTTGATTCGTGTTTGCACACTGTGTTTAGCGGTCACTATGTAAACTTGTCCACAGCTGCATGGTCTCTGCATGGTCTCTTTTGTCCTTCGCTGAGTGCAACATTTTTTGGATTGATCTACAGACCAACCAAAAAAATCCAAGAAATGCTATGCTCAGCAAAGGAAAAAGGAGACCCTCTCACAGCTGCAGAGGTTTACCACATACCATGCAGCTCTGGACAAGGGTCCAAATGGCCCATCAACCAACCATTAGCCAAACAGACACTAATCATCCTTGCATTTTTATACCCAGAAACTAACCATTCAATTACACAAATTTACATATACTCCCCAACAGGGATTCACAATACAGTATATAAAACTCCACACACACTCCTACCCAACCATTCTCTGAAGATGCCAGCCACAGATGCAGGCAAAACGTCAGAAAGAAACTATTCCAGAACACGGCCTCACAGCCCAGAAAAAAACCCAAGGAAAATCTATTAATAGCAAATATCTAGTATACTAGCTGACTCAGCGTAACATATGCTGTTACAGTAGATTTGAAAGGTTCGCACGGTTCAACTACATACTATTATTTTAGGAAAATAATATTGCATTGTTTTACATGTGGATGGTGAGTGGCTGAGGAAGGGAGAGGAGGGGCCCTTGTGAGGCTGGAGGTGTAGAATGCAGATTGAGTGGCAGGAATGGATTGTGAGGTGGCAAGGGGATTTGCATGTGGGTGCTGATTGGCTGAGAGAGGGAGGCGAGAGAGGGGATTGGTTGGGTACGCGGCCAATCAGCACACTGGGAAAGCAAACATACCCAAGAGTTTATATATATCTCTCTGGCTTTTCTTCGCAAACAAAGATTCAGGAAGGATTCATCCCGCGCTTTCTGCAAGCGCGCTGATGACTAAAAAGGCCAATCCGAGATAAACAAGTCCGGTTGCAAAAAGCACAGCAGAAGGTCTCCTTGGGTGATGTTTTTGGGTTGTGATTCTTTCTGCGTTGTCGTTTCTCTTCAAGACTTGTTCGTCGTGAGTTCTCAAATAAGGCTGCAGCATTGTGGATAGTGCGTCTCCATGCCTCCCGATGCGAGGCCAGGGCGGACCACTGTTGGTGATCAATTTGGCCAAGCCTGAGATGTTGTTTCAGGGAGTCTTTGTATCGCTTTTTTGGAGCGGACCCTCTTACGCTGACCCGTGGCGAGTTCACCGTAGAGTAGTATTTTTGGGAGGCGATGGTCCTCCATCCTAGAAACGTGCCCTGCCCAGCGCAGCTGTGTTCTCAATATCATGGCCTCAATGCTGGTGATCCCTGCTTGCTCAAGGACTACATATATAAATATATAGATTAGCAACTACTTAGTTGTTCGTGGATGGAAACATAGGATACAGAAAGATTCAGTTGGCGACACTGGCATTAAACCATCAAACAGTTGTGTAAGGGGATACTGGTCTATCATGCTGGTTCTCATATGGTTCTGAGATGATATTCGAAACAGTAGTCTGTTTTAGCATAAAAAGGCATAAAGGAATTGAATAGCACCTTTGTGCTGAACTGGAAAGAAATTTCTAGCATAGGTTTGGTGGAGTGAAGGCCCTTTCATACAACACAGTTATGTAGTGCTATGATTCCACTTTACCTTTTATGGCTGTGTCCTATAAAATCCTGGGATTTGTAGTTTGGAGAGGCATTTGAGCTCTGTTGCAGAGAATGCTAAATGTCCTTCCCTAAACTGCAAATCCCAGGATTTCATAGTTAAAAGTGGAATTATAGTGCTATAACTGTGAACTGTAAAAGGACCCTCAGTCCATTTCATCAGCTACAGGTTCATTGGTTCTGAGGTGAGAAACCAATAAATCTGCTTACCAAGGATCCATTCCCCTGCACTCACAACTCCAAAGCATACTTTGGGGGAAAAAATTTGTTGCATACCTAGTTGTAAGGAGATAAGCACACACGCAGAGGGTGACCCCCCAAAATGTATACACCCTTTAACAGGTAATAGTAGCCATGATGATAATTTGAAAGCTAAGTAAATACATTTCTTTGAAGAATAAATGTTATAATAATGATTTAATCAGTTACAAACTCCATCTTAAATGACAATTTTATGTGAGGTGTTTAAATTATCATCCTTGTGCAACAATGCACTGCATACATTGTTGAAACAGAGTTGCAAACCTCACTTAAAGTTTCTCTTGTAATTTTGCAACATTTCTCTACTATTGTGATCTTTAATCCTATTAAATGTGTATACAGTAAGACCCCCATATCCACTGATTCAATTATCCACAGGACAAAAAACAGCACACCTACCATTGAGTCTTCTTAGGAAATGTGTCTTCTCTAGTCATTTTCTAAGTCCTCCAAGGCAACTCTATTTTAAACTGGAAGTCCCATTATTTTCAATGGTGTTTGCTACTATCTACAGTTTTTGCTATCTACCCCTCTCCCTGAACCAATCCCCAGTGGATAAGGGGAGTCCTACTGTAGATTTTTTTCAAAAAAATTGCAAAAGAAAAATTCTAGAATTTTAAGTAGTTACAGGTGTATATATTTTTTGGAACACCGTGTGTGTGTGCGTAGTATATTTCATCTTCTGCTAGGGGAAATCTTTTGTAAGCAGTTTACAGATGGCATCCTTACAACATCCAGACTGTCATATATTTCTACCGATTGAGTCTTTACCTTATGCAGAATTCCAAAATCCAAATCCAAAAGGCCCACATGGGTGGCTGAGACAGTGACACCTTTGCTTTCTGATGGTTTGATGTAAACAAACTTTATTTCATGCACAAAAATATTAAAAATATTGTGTATAAAATTATCTTCAGGCTATGTGTCTAAGGTGTATATGAAAAATAAATGAATTTTGTTTTTAGACATGGGTCCCATTTCCAAGATATCTCATTATATATATGCAAGTATTCCAAAATCCAAAATATTCCAAAATCCCAAATACCTCTTGTCCCAAGCATTTCTGATAAGGGAGACTCAGCTTGTAGTGGTATTTCACCGTTGTGCTAGACATTCTGTACTAAAAGGGGCAGTGTGTTGCATATGTGGACTATATGTCCCAGAGTATTTCCCTTTTGGACATTGGTCCTTAACTTTTTGACCAATATGACCAATCAGATGACAGTACATTGTGAGGCACTTCTGTTCTTGTCAATTTTTCAAGGGCCCTGAAAGGTGAACAGCTGATTTCTATTTCATTGGGTGCTGCTACAACACTGGAGGTCTTTGTGAAAGGACTATCTTTCAGGAAATGTCTGGACAAAATATGAGGCATTGTCCTTTCTGAAAAGCTAACGTCAAAATAAAATTTCCAATAGATACAGTAAAAATCGTGCTTATAAGGAACCATGGTACCCATTTATATTTTATTAAAATCTAAGTAATTCTCCTTATGGTCTGCCACAACAAATGGTGATTTATTTATTTATTGGAAAAAAAATTTTTAATGTGTACTCCATCAATGAAATGACAACTCTGATTAGCCATCATGTGTATGATAGTCAGTCTCAGTATATTGTAGCTCCTTTGGTATCCATTTGATTCATGTAACTTACCTGTTTCAATGTTTAAATTTGTACTGATTATTTTGGTTCTATCCTTTTGCAATTTAAAATTGTAATAAAGACATTTTTTTAAAAAAAATGACATATATATTAATATATGTAGTGTGCCAAGAAACCATTGTGTCTGTTGATACCTCTTGCTAATGGATTGTTCATCTTCCATACGGGAAATCCTTGCTTTTTCATCCTCCCAGTGGTGTTTATAGAGGTTACCCCCCATATCCTCAGGGGATATGTTCTCAGACTTACCGTTTATAAATGAAAATGTGGATAACAACTCTATTAAAATAAAGGACTTCCGGTACAAACATACCACAGAGTAGCGGTGGAGGACCTAGCAATTCCTAGAGAGGATACCTCTCTAGGCATTTTCCAGCACTACTCTATGACATGTGTCCCTATTTTTTCAGGCCCGGATAACTAAAATTGTGGATATTGGTTCTGTGGATATGGGGGGGGGGGTTGACCTGTATAAAAAAGGCTGGATGGGAGTTTTTGAAGATAATGGAAAGGCACTCTGCTCATGCTCAGAGACGTTCATTACCAATGGGAGAGGGGGAAAGTTGAAGGAATGGGGAGCTCTGTTATAGGAACCCAAGAACATACCAAGTGCCATCCTGGCTTAGACAAAAAGATCCAGCCAGTCCAACATCCTGTCCACTCTCCATAAGTATAACCAGTTCCCTCTGAAAGCAGCCCAGATTAACAGCCATGGCTACATCTTGTGGTGGCGAGTTCCACAGTTTAACTATGCATCATGTGAAGAGAAGGAGATAGAGGACAGAAGACAGCATATTGGAGAGGACCGCTGGCCCACAGGTATGATTGGGCCTAGAAATCGAATTGGTCCCACATACCTAATCTGTTTACATGTAGTCTGTCTCCTGGGGGCCTCTTCCTCTCCTCAAAGCTCTGTCCCTGCCAATGGAGGAGCACAGGGCATGGGGGAAGCCCATATTATTTCTGGTTTCTGACTGCAGATCACAGGTTCCTCTCATCTTCCCAACTGCTAAGGAAGACAGGGCAAGGAAGGCATATTTTAGGAGACTGTGAGTTTACCTATCAGGTTCTTTGCTAGAGAGGGCTCCTAGATTCAATTTTGCTCTTATTTATTTATTATTGGATTTATATCCCGCCTTTCTCCCAAGATGGGATTCAAGGTGGCTCTTAGACTCTTAAGATCTGGTAACTAAGATTGCTGCCATACTGCAGAAACAATGAGTTTGATATCACTTTAACTGCCATGGCTCAATCATAGAATCATAGAATTGCAGAGTTGGAAGAGACCACGAGGGCCATCCAATCCAACCCCCCTGCCTGCGATAGAATTCTGGGATTTGTGGTTTTGTGAGATACAGAGCCTCTGTCAAGGAGCTGTGGTGCCACAACAAACTACAAATCCCAAAATTCCATAGGATGGAGCCATGACAGTTAAAGCAGTGTCAAACTGCATAATTTCTGCAGTGTGGCAGCAGCCTAAGCCTCACCAAAGGTTGTTGTGGGGATGACACTATGGTGGAGAGTTGTTGTGTTACGGATAATACCTTAAGCTCCTCAGAGGAAAACTAGGGTAACAATTAAATAATAGTAGAATCATATGTTGGAAGGAACCTCAGGGGTCATCTAGTCTGGTAGTTCTTAAACTCCAATCAGCATGACCAATGGTCAGGGAATCTGGAAGCTGCAGTCCAAAGCATCTGGGAAGCCAAAAGTTGAGAGCTACAGTGGTAAGCCAGTCATTTGCTGAATTCAAAGAAGGAAGGGAGGGGAAGAAAAAAAAAAAGAATGTGGCAGCACCTTTAACACTAACTGGATTTTATTTTAGCATGAGCTTTCACGGATATAAACCCACTTCTTTAAGCAGCTGGGTGAGCCCTTTGAAAATTTAGGGCAAGAGACATTATTTGCATCTTTCTGGATTCTATTACATCTATCCCACTCCCACTGTGAGGGAGAAACCGAACTTGGATTCAACTCTGAAGGGTTGGTAGTTCACGACCCTAGAGAGTGTCCTTATGGAAAGCTATACAAGGTCAGTACATAGACAGCTCCGACTTAGTTTGTGCTCTATAGACCACTTTTAAACTTAAGTGCTTTAGGTTACCATATACCTGAACCAAAGTCCCTCCACATTTCCTTTACCCAGGCCAAGACTCCATCATCTAGCCTGCCCAGCCTTGTCCTATTTTCATGAAAGAATATAAAATCTGCTGATGCTGAAATCTGAAGGAGCTGGTGTGCTCCCAATACTGCCTTGTTATCTGCCTTTGAAAGTTAACCAAGATCATGAGGAAACAGGTATTGTTTTCCCAGCATAGTTGGAACCATTCTAACAAAAATGACTACTGGGCTCATTCTGTTTGCAACATTTCCATACTATTACAATCATGGGAAAGAGAAAAATTGGTTAATGTGTGCTGTCAATCATAATTTTGTCACTCTAAAATGAACTTTTAAAATCGCCTTTTCTTTTCAATAAACTTCCTCTTGATTTTCCTTGGGTTTTTTTCCGGACTGTGAAGCCATGTTCTAGAATAGTTTCTTTCTGACATTTTGCCTGAATCTGCACTCCTGACAAGGTGGTTAGACTGGATTTCTCTTAAGCCAGGGGGGAACACTTGATCAAAGGCAAAAGTTAGATGTCACCTTTTCCCATGTATTCAGGGTTCACCCAAAGACACGGAACTCCTCTGGGGTAATGCGGTGGGGTCTGGGGGTTCCAAATCTTGTCCTACATCACAATTGTATAAATATGCTTTATACCTGAGGCTTTAATATCACTCTGTTCTATATCTCAAGAAGTAGGTTTATATCCATGAAAGCTCATGCTAAACGAAAAGCTGGTTAGTCTTAAAGGTGCTGCCACATTCCTTTCTTTTTCTCCCCCACCCTCCCTCCTTTCAATTGAGCAAATGGCTGGAGTACCACTGTAGTTTTCAACCTTTGGCCGTCCAGATGCTTTGGACTGCAGTTCCCATAATCCCTGACAACTGGACAAGTTGATTGGAGTTTAAGAACCACCACACTAGAGGACCCCTGAGGCTCCTTCCAGTTCATACAATTCTATTATTATTTAATTTTTACCCTAGTTTTCCTCTGAGGAAACATTAAAGATGTTGGAGTAGTTCCACTGTAATTGATAGCCTGGCTTATGCATCTATTGATGCAAGGGAATAAAAAGCCAGCAGAACAGTCCATAACAGACTATTATCCCGTATCAAAAGAGTGCAAACCATCATCAACAGGCGAACCTGCAGACCTTGACACCAACACAGCGTTTGGCCCAGGCAAAGCAGGGAAAGGAGGAAAGTGAGATCTTCAACTCACAGGAGACCTGTCAATCCCGGTCTTACTGGAAAGACTGAGAGAGAACCTCATAAAGGATCTCCAAAAGGACTGGGAACTGGCATTAGAGCCTGTCAACACCAACTGACAGCCCTCACAGACAGCATCAGAGCTATACGTCTCCACCGATTAGAAGAGGCAAACAAAGACTTAAAACAACAAGATCGAAGACCTCGAGAACAGAAGTAGATGTCTTAACATTCGCTTTCACAGGGTCCTGGAGGGGGCAGAGAGAAGTGACATAAAGAAATTAATTCTTAACTGGATTAAGAAGTCACACCCAGGAACACAACTACTTTGTTAACTAAGTATACCTCTAGTATTTGCTCCTTATTGGTGAGTTTGTAGCTTTATTGCTGCCAATGTAGGTTTTTGTAAGAATTCTATATGAAGTTGGTTTAATTGTATATTCAGGGTAGAACCCTGGGCTACCAACTCAGAGTCCCTGTAGCACTGCATTGTTAAATAAACTGCTGAGTTCAATCTACTATCAGACTCCATTCATGAATCTTAAAAGGGTTAAAAGAATTCCCTTTCATGATATTTAGGTGATCCCCCTCAAAACAAACCTTGGCCCCAAATATGCCCCAGCCACCTGCAAACTCAGCTGTTTCTATCTTGGAGGTGCCGGACATCCCCAAGTCCCTTTAAAATGTCTGAAACTGGGGGGGGGGGGATGTCCGGATGCCTAATATGGCGGACGTGTAGAGCGAGGGCTCTTGAAGGCTTCATAATTTTAACCTGCCCTACAGCGACCGGAGGGGTCCTTCTGAAACATTAAATAAAGAATCACCTTCCTGATGCTTGGCAGCAAGAGATCGTCTGAGAGACTGATCTCTGAACACTGCCAGAAAAAAAGAGGAAGAGAAACCCAGGCGGTAAGGGAGATAACAGCAGAGGGGGAGGAAAGGAAACTTCACCTAAACAAAATAAACAACTGCTGCCAGACCAATTTGAATTGCTCCATGAGAAAATTGTCTCTGACCTTCAAAGAGACTGGTCTGCAGCCCTTGCTCCCCTACAGACCTCCATCAAGGAGCTTACAGGGACCATCTCTGAAGTTGCAGAAACGGCCACTGAGGCACACAAAATGGGGCAAAATCATGAAATTAAATTGCAGCACCTTAAAGAGGCCAATGAATCTCTAACAAATAAGCTGGAGGATTTGGAAAATCGAGGGAGATGGGCTAATATCAGATTTCGCGGTTTTGTAGAGGGCTCTGAGGGAAAAGACATTCTAACCTTTCTAGTAAACTGGATTAACAAGCACTGCCCCAGCACCACCATTACTGCAACTGATATAGAATGCGTTCATAGAGCACTGGGCCCCCCACCCTCTTTAAACAGACACCCTCGGGATATAATTGCTCGATTTACCAATTTTTCCATAAAAGCCCGCATATTTGACCTCCTCTCAAAACAAACACCGATACTTCACAATGCAACCCAGATAGCAATATATCAAGATCTGGCCCCAGAAACTTTACGCAAAAGAAAACTCTTCAAACCATTGACATCAATTTTGCAAAAAGAGAAGATACGCTACAAGTGGGGCTTCCCATTTAAACTTATCTCCCACAACAATACAACAATGATCGCTTCCACAAGATCTCAACTCCTGGATATCCTACTGGCCATTGATATTCCAGTGCCTACAACGTTGGAGCAAGAGATACATCATGAGGACAACTGGGCCGCACAGAGGATTCACCCGTCTGATACCAACAAGTGGACTCAGATCTCCAAACGCAAAAAGAAAAGTCCCACACTCCAAAAGGTCTAACACACATCGGACCACCATCGACCCCATCAACAGCAAAAATCAGAACACAGGACAAGAAAAAAGCGAATGACTGTGCTAGACACCGTCAGCCAAGACAAATGTACATTTTCAAGCCAAACCCTCTGAAGATTTTACCAGACCTTCTATCATCACATCTACATTTGTTGCCTTCTTAACTGATGGTTTACCTGATTGATAAGTATCTACTTGCTATATTTTTATTGACATGGGTGGGGGTGTTGTGGTCCTGGGCCTGAGTGAAATGCTCAGACCTGAGAAAGTGCACCACATAACCCTCTATAAAAAAAAAAATCAATGACTAATAGGGCACATTCAACACCCTGATATCAAGAGGCCTCAGTAACCTGCCCTCTGCTCTAGTTTAACCCCCAAAAATGTTTTCCCTGGAAAGGATGGGGATATTACCCCCACCCGAAGTCCCACGCATTCTGTGGGACTTCACACCCAGGTGTTTGAATGTTCAAATGTTAATGTTGATTATGTTGATATTTTTAACTATTGTGCTGTACATCTCTCCTTACGATGTTCTGGAAAAATGCTGGACTCCTACTATATGGTCGCTAAATATCTGTAATTGCACTCTCTCTGGCCCCTTACAACTGACACCTCCAGCCCACCCATGGAGTAACAACTATAATAGCAATTTTCATTTAACTAAACATGTCTAGTCTCAAATTTCTCTCCTTTAATGTTAGAGGGTTGGGATCATTGGTCAAGAGAGCCAAGATTTTGAAACAAATCAGACCACTTCATCTGAATATAATTTTCCTACAAGAGACTCACAACAAATCGTCTGACCTGGTGCTTCCAAAATCCCAATTTGGACAATAATTTGTGGCTGGAGGTAATGGGAAGGTGAGAGGGACTGCAATAATATTTGACAAACATACCCCATTCACTCCACAGAAAACCCATATGGACCCTAATGGCAGATTTGTGATAGTACAAGGTAATCTTATGAACAGGGAAGTCACTCTAGCCAGTTTCTATGCACCAAACTCAAACCAAACCCAATTCTTGATATCCTTCCTAGAATCTCTAGAACAGATGACAAAGGGTGCAGTTATAATCGCAGGAGATGCTAATGCAGTTCTCAACCCATACACGGACAAATCCTCTTACAAATCACTGAAATCCCACTCAATACCACAAAGTCCCTTGGAAAATCTTAAAAGAATTAACTTGGTTGACCCTTGGTGATTATTAAACAGCACTACTAGAGATTACATCTGTTTCTCCAAAGTTCACAATTCTTACTCAAGACTTGACTATTTCTTTGTTGATAAACTATGTCCCACATTGAAAGAGTAACCATCCACCCTGCCCTCTACTCAGACCACACTCCACTAACTATGGATTGGTCCCTGACAGAAACAACACATCCCATTAAAATATGGAGATTTAACTCTTACTTACTAAACAATGAACCGTTCAAAATGCAAATACAACAAGCAATTAAATTATTCTATCAAGAGAATAAAGGAGACAATATCCTAGAATCACTACTCTGGGACACTTTAAAGGCAGTCTTGCACGGCCTCCTGATTCAAGAAGGAGCTAAACAAACAAACAAAAAACTAAAAGAGGCGCGCAGACACGTCCTATTGAATGAATTATAAATATTGGCCCAAACGCACAAGAAGACTCAAAATAAGCAGATACTAGTTCAAATGACAAAAATAAAATCTGAAATAGAAGAACTAGACCTCAAAAACATTCATATAGCCACCCAATATACAAAAGCACAGTACTACCAACACAGAAATAAAAATTCAAAATTATTAGCACACTCAATCATAAGAAAAACCGAAAAGAGAATTATCTTACGAATTAAAACTCTTAATGCAACCACTATAACCAAAACCACAGATATATGTCACAAATTTCACACGTTTTACAAAGATTTATATACCTCAGAATGCCCCCAGTCTTTAGACTTAACTCAATTTTTAAATTCACTCAAAATCCCAAAACCCACTGAAAACACAAGACAACTTTAAACTCCCCAATCACCATACAGGAAATTAAACCATCAGTCAACTCAAACTGGGACAGTCACCTGGACCTGATGGATTTTCTGCTGAACTTAAAACAGATCTCACCCCACATTTACACAATTTATATAATGAACTCCTTCACAGCGATCCACACCCCAATAGCTGGAAAAGATCGCGGATCATTCTGATCCCTAAGACAGAAGATGGCACACCTGTCATCACCTCCTTTAGACCAATCGCTCTAATCAACTCTGACCTCAAAATAATGACCACAATTTTCTCAAAACGTTTGAACACTTTCATCACCAAATACATACATTCAAACCAAAAAAGCTTTATGCCTGGCAGATGCTTAGCTGATGCTATCAGAAGAACATTAAATACAATACACTTTTGCAATAACAAACGTATACCCTTGGCATTGATATCACTAGATGCATTAAAAGCCTTTGATAGGTTGGAATGGCCCTACTTATTTGGACTGCTTCAGAAGATGAATATGGGTCACCAATTTGTAACATTCCTCCAAAACTTGTATTCCATTTCCGAAGCAACGATATATGCTAACAAAGTTGACTCCCAAGCATTTGAACTTCACCGCGGAACCAAACAGGGATGCCCACTATCCCCACTATTGTTCGCAATAGCCATAGAACCCCTTGCAGAACAAATCAGAATGTCGCATTAAATCGAAGGCCCAATAATCTACCAACAAATGCACAAAATTGGTCTCTTTGCAGATGATATTTTACTCTATATCACAAACATGACCACAGCTTTTCCAGCTCTCCGTAACATCCTGACCAGTTTTGATATATATACAGGTTTTAGGGTAAATATGCAAAAATCCAAACTACTATGTCCAAACACTCCACACGCAACACAACAGGAATGGCAGCAGTTGACCAAACTACACCTACAGCCCTCAGGATTTAAATACCTAGGGATATTAGTTACCAAAGATAGGGGACAACTGCTGTCACGGAACTATAAACCACTCACAAAATGGATTAAGCAAAAAATAAAACACTGGACCACATTCAACCTTTCCCTCCTGGGAAAGATAGCTATAATAAAAATGTTTGCACTCCCAAAACTTCTATTTTTGTTTTTTACACTACCTCTAGAACCCCCTACAACATATTTTAATAACTGGAAAAAACTATTCTATACTTTCATCTTCAACAATAAAAAACCAAGCATTTTAAATTTAAAACTCCAATCAGGTGGTCTAGGTGTCCCAAATCTTCCACATTATTTTGCAGCTGCGCAGCTCACACATTTGGTCCAGATATTCAAGAGAAACCCCTGAACCAACTGGATTGAAGCTGAACTAGACCAAGGTGACCCAAAACACATGGAAACATATTTTTTCTAACCTTTCCCACTCTCAGATTAATAAATTGGACAACCCCTTTTTACAAACATCTTTACGAATTTGGAAACAATGGAGCCATAAAATGATGCCACAAGTCTCACCTGTCCGCCCTTTTCTGACACATCCGGAATTTTATGACCCGATCAAATACAAATCCTACTTGGATTGGAACAGAAAGGGGATATATACGATATCTGACCTTTATAACAAAAATGTTCCTAAAACTAAAGAGGAGCTAATAAGAGACCTATACCCTATTCAACTCACCTGGCTACAACATATCCAAATTGCGCGTTTCCTGTCTCATATTCAACGTCAGGGATTTGTACCCAGACCCCTAACAAAATTTGAATATTTATGTGTATCCTCTACCAACCAAGTCAAAGGCCACATGCAACTATATATAACTTCATGATGGAAACTACCATGATTGAAACTTCACGTTTTAAATTAGCTTGGGAAGCAGATATTGCACACCCCTTAAGCGATTTGGACTGGTCGAAATCTGGAAATCCCCAACATTTCAGAAAAGCCCAATCATAATACAAGGAAACATACTAAAGGTGGTGTACAAATGGTACCTGACACCCCACAAACTTACTCAAATCACCAAAAACAATAACCCCACCTGTTGGAGAGGATGCAAAGAAAAGGGTACATATCTCCACATGTGGTTTCATTGCCCTGTAGTTCAAAAATTTTGGTCTGAGGTACTCAGACTGATCTCACAAATTATGAAACAAACCATTACCGTGACTCCCAGCCTGGTACTCCTCTCTTGTTTCACTGATCAAAACACCACAGTCAAACATAGAGACTTGATACAATTTTTATTAGCAATAACAAGACTGGAAATTGCGCAAAATTGGAAAACAGGCAAATTTACAATGGAAAAATGGTGGAATCGATTTTGGAACATTTGGCTAATGGAAAAACTTAAGGAACAAATTAGAGCATCCCAAGGCAGTCTTGCAAAAACAACCTCCACAGAAAAATGGTTCCTAATGATTGAATATATAAATCACAACCTGGTTCATCAAATCCCACCCGCCACCCATGGAAAACTGTGGAATGATATTCTGGAGAATTAAGATGTTAACTCCTGTACTGTATCATATAAATGCATTGTACAAAGTTCAGCACAACCAAATTGAATCATATATTAAGAAACTGCATACCAGACATATATAACAGCATAATTTTTCCTTTTAATATTTATCCTTGTTTGTTTGTGTTGTTGTAGTTATTTTTTTTATCACCATATATGTTGAAAATATTATTGTTACTTGTCATTTTGTGGAGACTGTCAACCACAAAATGGAATTGTTCTGTATTTTATTATTATAAACAAATACTGGCAAGAAAATGTGGGAAATGGCAACCTGAAGTGACTCAGTCCCTTCCTGTGCACCCAGGATGCACCTGAGGTGAAAATCTTCCCTTCCTCCACACAGTTGTCAACTCTGCTCTATAGGGAACTTATTAGTTGGAATGCTGTTGCATCTCTTGGCTTGCAGGAATCTAGGAATCACCACTGCTAGTCTTACCAAACTGCAATGTAATGAAAGACCAACAGTCTTTGAGAAGACTTTTGAGATTTTTCTGTATCAAAACAACAACACATTAAGATTTTGGCAGGCACATTTTGTAAGGTGGAGAACTGTGTGGTCTCTCCAGTACCTAAATAACAGTTGTGTTCTCTTCTTATATAAATATTAGTAACATCAGAGAATACATAACTGTGCATGCCCTTTTTTAAAAAGCAAGCAAAGCACATCATCTGTCTCTACACAGTTAACATAAGGTCCAGAAAGAAAAGGGGTATAAAGTTGTCCCTCCACATTCATCGGCTAAGCATTCACGGATCTGACTATTCATGGATTATCAAATATTTTCTCTCTAGGCATTTTCTAGGTCTTCCAGTGCAATTCTGTGGTATGCTTCCATCAGAAGTTGACCATAGAGTCATGCTGGAAGATCTAGAGATTCCTAGAAAGAACACTTCTCTAGGCATTTGTAGGTCTTCCAGCGTGATTCTGTGGTCCAGAGATTGACCACAGAATTGCACTGGAGGACCTACAAATATCTGGAGAGGTTTTCTCTCAGGTACAGAAAACAGTGGGACCATATTCATGGTTTGTCCACTTTCACAGGGGTCCTCCACCCCTCGCCCTCACAAAAGTTGAGGACCGACTGTATTTGAAAAGCACCCCAACAGCTATCATGAGCACTTTAACTGATGTGAAGTCGAAGGATTTCACAGCTGGCATCCATAGATTTTCTTTGGGTTTTTTTCTGGGCTGTGAGGCCGTGTTCTGGAATAATAATAATAATAATAATAATAATAATAAAAGATTTATTTACACCCTGCCCCTCTGTTAAAAACAATCGGGGCGGCTTACAAAAATTAAAATACAAATACAGATTAAAATCCCTAAACACCACCCACCACCACCTCCCCCATAAAAAGATATTAAACAAATATAAATAAAAAACAACTAATTTAAAATCACATTTAAAAAAAATAATAAATAACCAGCAGACTAAAAGAGGCCAGGAGCTCCTGAGGCCAGGATCTAATTAGGAAAGGCCTGCCGAAAGAGATCCGTCTTTAGTGCTTTTTTAAAGCTACTCAGGCTTGTCATCTGATGGATATATTTCTCTTGCCTGAAGAGATATACTGTCTCTTCAGGCAAAATAAAAAAACATCATACTTTTATTTTCTATCCAGCATCTCCATCTATCTTCAGCCACAGATGCCAGCCACAGATGCAGGCTAAACGTCAGAAGTAAACTCTTCCAGAACACGGCCTCACAGCCCGGAAAAAAACCCCAAAGAAAATCTACTTTAACTGATGGTTGGAGAAATGGCAGAATAGTATTAAATGGTGTTCAATATCTGTTCTCCTTTGCTCCCAGTTTCCCAAACAGCTAATGATATACTACATTATAGGAAAATCTCAATTTTTATGATTTCTCCCCTGTGTGCATTCTTTTATGTGAAGTCAGATGGTCACTCCGACTGAAGCCCTTTCCACAGTCTAAACATTTGTACGGCTTCTCCCCTGTGTGCATTCTCTGGTGTATAGTAAGGCGGTAATTCCGAGTGAAATTCTTTCCACACTGCAGGCATTTATAAGGCTTCTCCCCTGTGTGGCTTATCTGATGTGAAATGAGATCTGTACTCTGACGGAAACTTTTCCCACAGTCTACACACACATAAGGTTTCTCCCCTGTGTGTATGCTTTGATGTAAGGTAAGATGGTTACTCCGGCTGAAGCTCTTTCCACAGTCAGGGCACATATAAGGTTTCTCCCCTGTGTGGATTCTCTTATGTGCTGTAAGGTTTGAAACCTGAATGAAGCTCTTTCCACAGTCCAAACACTTATAGGGTTTTTCTCCAGTGTGGACTCTCTGATGTGCCTTGAGGTTCGATTTACAACTGAAGGTTTTGCCACACACAGGGCACTTGTTGGCCCTCTTTCCTTTCTGTTGGCTTAGAAATTCGTGCAGATCGCCAACCCGAATGGCCACGGATTTATTCTTCCCCTTCTCACTGGGTTCTGAATTCCTTCTCTGTTGCCGTTTTAGTCCACCTTGATTGCCAGCATTCTCTTCCAGCTCTGGATGCAAAACTGTTTCTAACAAAAACTCAGCTGGATCCCCCTCTGTCTGACAGTTCCACACAGTTCCTGTGGGAAATAAAGATAAACACCTAGTAAGGGCCCAAGGAGATAGATAGCATCAGATTCCCACTAGCAAACAAAGCCCTAGTTGAGTGTTCAACTGCCCTCTGTAAGATTAGAATCACATGAGGGTGGGTAGGAACATCTTTCTACTGCCTTATCACACTACACAGTTATAGTGTTATTATTCCACTTTAACTGCTCTGGCTGCCTCCTGTGGAATCCTGGAATTTGCAGTTTAGGGAGGGGCATTTAGCATTTCTAGCTAGAGAGCTCTTAGGCCTCACTAAATTATAAACCCCAGAATTCCACAGGAGGCAGCCATAGCTGTTAAAGTGGAATAATAATGCTCTAAAAGTGTAGTGCGATAAGACTACTAGTCTTGCCTCCTCCACCACATTCCTCTTACGTCCATACCCTTTTAACATTTCAAATAAAAAGCAAGACACATGTGGCAAAGCATCATCATCATCATTATCATTATATTTATTTATATCCCATCTGTCTCCTAATATAGGGACTCAAGACAGCTAACAATGAATTTAAAACAATATATAATCATTAGTGTATATATATATATATATATATATATATATATATATATAAATACTAGCTGGACCTGGCGTGCCATACGCCATTCTCCTGGAATTGTTGAGGGTGACTCACTCTGTTGCCCTGCCGCCATCACTGCCAGTTGACTGGCTGGGTCCCATCACAGTACCATAAGCCATTAAAAAACTCCCCAAGAAACACATGGTAGACCTCACAACAACCCTGTAAAGTAGGTTGGAATCCTGCTGCCAGTTGACTGTCTGGGTCCTGTCACAGCGGTGGCAGCAGCATCCCACCGATGCCGCCATCACTAGTTGACTGCCTGAGTCCTGTCATAGCGGCAGCAGCGGTGTCCTGCTGTCACCACCAGTTGACTGCCTGGGTCCCGTCGCAGCCTGTGACTGGTGAGCAGCTGAGAGAGTGAAAGGAGGGATGTAGATGTAGATTGGGTGGCAGGAGTAGATTGTGAGGTGTAGAAGGAGTTTGTATGTGGGTGGTGATTGGTTGGGTGTGTTTCCTGAGCAGCCAATCAGCACACTGGAAGCGGAAACATACCCAAGAGTTTGAAACATACCCAGGCCAATTGTACATACCCAAGCCTTTTATAGATAGATAGATAAATATTAAATTTAAAAAACAGATTAAACAATTTACAGTGTTAAACATTTAAAACATAAAATGCAATAAAACTATATACTGTACACCTTAAAAACATCAGAGTGTGGTCAAGATGACAAGTTCAGAAGAGGCGGAAACAGTTTGCTTTTGCCTGAGTCTACCAGGAAAGGCAAGTTTCCACCCTCTCTTTGGCTCAATCTCCTCGGCTGAGTTAATTGAGTGCAAACTATTTTTGCAGTTTGAACTCAGTTTGTAGCAATTGAGGGGGAAAGTGGGAGGAGAAGAGAGAAACCGGTGTCAGGAAATGACATGGATGTGACCACAAGATGAAGCTGTAAGCTTAGAAATGAAAGTAGTTAAGCTCCAGTGGCAGGTGTGTGTGTGTGTGTGTGTGTGTTAGCATTTGAGAGTATGCACATCTGAGATGCCTGATGTAACAGGCATTGTTTAACTGCCTATAAAAAGGAGATGGGAATTATCTCCAGTGTGGGTTTGTTGTGGATGGTGGTTGGTGAAGCAGTTTGTTGGTTTGAGAGAGATTTATGAGTGTTAAAGACGGCTGTCCTATACTCTGTATATATATTGTAAATATATTGCAAACAAAGATTAAAGCCCTCAAGTTGAGTGAAGGCTGGCCTCGTTGCTGTCTTTATTTGGCAAGCCAGAGCTCAAGGCAGTGTGCTGGGGTGAAGGAATTTTTCCTTCTCAGCTTGAAGTCTTTTTGCAGAAGTCTCTCCAGAAACCTTCTCCTTGGCATTCTGTCAACGTGGAACAACTCTGCAGGTGGTGGTGGTGGACACAGCATGTCTTTCTATGCCCCAACAACTGGGACATTTTAAAAGCCATTGAAAAAGCAGGATGACAGAGGACTAATCAGGACTGTCCCTACCAAATCAAGAGAGTTAGATGGTATGTGCATCCATGCTGCCATCCATGTGTCAAAGGGGAGACATCTGTCGCTAGGAAACTGCTATTCTTGCATTGCCGCCCCAGACAATTATAACACCCAAAAGTTAACTTTTCCAAGCTCTGCCATTTACAGCACATGGACCATGCTGCTTGTGGATGATGGAGGTTGTAGTTAAAAGCTATGGAGGGTACCAAATAATGAAAGATTTGAGGAGAATTTCTAGAACCAGACAGACTCCAAATTATTATTTTTTTACACCTGCATCCTGCTTTTCCACAAACGACTTCAAGGTGGCACACATGGGCTCACCTCAGCTTCTCCTCACAACAACCCTATAAGGTAGGGAAGAAAAAAGAAAGCATGACTGGTTGAGGCAGGAGGGGGGGGTCTGTTGTATTTTAATCTTCTTTGCTATGTTTTGAATACTTTTTAAAAGTCTCTCTATATAAAACTCTTGGGTATGTTGCCTTTCCCAGTGTGTTGATTGGCTGATCAGCAAACACACCCAACCAACCACCACCCACATGCAAATTCCCTCTCCACCTCACAATCCACTCCTGCTACTCAATCTGCACTCAGTCTGTATTGCCGAGCCTCACTAGGGCCCCTCCCTCCCCTCATTCCCTCAGCCACTCACCAGTCATGGGCTGCAATGGGACCCAGACAGTTAACTGGTGGCGGCAACAGGATGCCTGCAACGGGACTTAGGCAGTCAACTTGTTGTGAGTTCTACCACAAGTTTTTGGGGGAGCTTTTTTAACGGTGTATGTTACACCAGGTACAGCTAGCAGTCTTTTTAATAAGATTGCTATTTTTTAATTTTTAGCTGTATAATATTTAGTTTTAACTGATGCTGTTAAGATGCCTTGGGTCCCATAGAGGGAAAATGCTAGGTTATTTATTTATTTATTTATTTCATACAAGGGTCTCTATGTAACATTTGTCAACTTCACCAAAGCCTTCGACACTGTGAGTAGAAAAGGTCTGTGGCAGATTCTGGAAAGACTAGGATGTCCCCCCAAATTCCTTAAAATAATTATCTTGCTACATGAGGGCCAGCACGGTCAAGTCAGACATGGCGATGCTCTTTCAGAGCCCTTTCTAATAACTAATGGAGTGAAGCAAGGTTATGTTCTTGCTCCAACTTTATTTACAATCTTCTTCAGCATGATGCTCCAAAGGGCTACGGCAGAGCTCGAAGAAGAAGACAGCATCTATATACGTTACCGTATTGATGGTAGCTTGTTTAACTTAAGCTGTCTGAGGGCTCGCATGAAGACTCTAAACTATCTAGTCCGTGAGCTGCTATTTGCTGATGATGCTGCCCTTGTTGCCCACACAGAAGCAGCTCTGCAGGGCCTGACATCCTGCTTCGCAACAGCTGCAGAGCTGTTTGGGCTGGAAGTCAACCTGACGAAAACAGAAGTTCTTTACCAGCCTGCACCACAGGACGAATACCATCATCCCCACATTGCCATTGGCAATTCTGTGCTTAAGTCCATTCAGCAGTTCACCTACCTAGGAAGCATCATCTCCTCAGATGCCAAGATTGACAAAGAGATCGATCACAGATTAGCAAAGGCATATCGCGCATTTGGAAGACTTTACAAAAGAGTCTGGAGTAATAAACACCTGAGGTGAAGCACAAAAATCAGTGTATATAGAGCCATTGTACTGTCTATTCTGCTTTACGGGTCTGAAACATGGGTCACCTATCGCCATCGCTTATGACTCCTCGAACGCTTTCATCAGCGCTGCATACGTACAATCCTAAATATACACTGGACTGACTATGTGACGAATGTTGCTGTCCTTGAGCAATCAGGGATCACCAGCATTGAGGCCATGATATTGAGAATGCAGCTGTGCTGTGGATTGGCCTTTTTAGTCAGCAATGTACTTGCAGAAAGCACAGGATGAGTCCTTCCTGAATCTTCGTTGCAAAGAAAAGCCAGAGAGAGAGTGTGTTTTTCACTTGCATTGTTTCAAATATGTTGTTAGCTGCCTTGAGTCCCACTATTGGGAGAAAGGCAGGATAGAAATTAATATACAGGTCAGTTCCTGTATCTATGGGGGATACTTCCAAGACACACACACACACCGTGTATACCTGAAACCGTGGATAATAGGGAGCCCTATTATTTCCAATGAGACAAACGCCAGAAGCTGACCAAAGAATCACATTGGAGGACCTAGAAATGCCTAGAGAGAATACATTTTTTCAGATGTGGATAAGTGAAACCATGAATACAGAATCCATGGATATGAGGTTTGACCTATGTTGTTGTTGTTGTTACTGTTACTGTTATTATTCCATCAGACAGCATTTACTGCCATCCTGCCAGATTACATAGTTCAGTAAGTGCTCCTTTGGGTGGGTGTGGTCCTCTTCTTTCTTTTGAAGCAGAGATTCTTTGACTATCTAAAGTTTGGAGGAACCCCAATCCAGCTTTCCCCACCCCTACTTCCTCTCATTTGGCTCCCTGCCTTTCTGCAAGCAGCATAACCACTTGACTAATGCTGAAGTTGTGCATGTGTGCATCATATATATGCTTGTCTGTCACCTGCAGGCCAAGCCTAGGCATTGGTTTCACTGCTGTGACATCACAGACATCTTCCTAATCATTCTAATGGCTTGGTGAGTCATTTTCCTTTTTGAGTGGGAGACTCTAAAACAGAGATGGGAACACAGGTGTGGTGGATCCAGTACCAATGTCCTGCCCTGGGATACTCTGAGGACTGCATGGACTCTTTAAAAAGTGCCAAAAACCCAAAATAATAATAAAAAAAACCCTAGCAGTGGATGGAAATAAATGATGTTAAATGGTGCAGGGGCGGGGATAGGGACGGCAGCTGGTTTTTCTTAACTGCCATCAAGTCATCTTCAACTAATGGGAACCCTATGAATTAAAACCTCTAAGAATCCCTGTTATTAACAGAGCTGTTCAGGTCTTTGCCTTCAAAACCAAAGACTCTGGGAATTCTAAGAAGAGAACAGAACCACAGAGTCATAGAGCTGGAAGATCTCTAGTGCAAGATCTCCAGCGAAAGCATCCCCAGCAGGTAGCTGTACGGTTTCTTTTTGAAGACGTCCAGAGAATGAAACTCCACCATCTTTTTGAACGCTGAAGCTAGGGCAAAATGTAGTAGCCAGACTGGGTTGATCCCACCACCATCACCGGCTCATTTGGTGAGGACATGAGAGAGAGCCTTCTCAGTGGCTGCTCCTACCCTCCCACGGGAAGCTGCGCTGGCCGCCTCCTTGCTTTCATTTCGCCGGCAGGCAAACATGTTTTTATTTAAACAGGCCTTTGATATATAACTGAACTGTGGAGATTTTATCGGAGTGTGCTTTTTATGTTCTTTTTATTTGTTTCTGTTTTTTAAAAACTTTGTATGTTTTTAATTAATTTTAATTGGTTTTAATTGGTTTGTGAGCTGCCTTGGGTCCAGCTTCGGGAGAAAGGAAGCATATAAACCGAATAACTAAATAAATAATATACATAAACAGGGCTTTCTTTGTAGCAGCAGCTTGACTGTGGGACTCTCTACCCAAGGAAGTGAGGCTGACCCCATCTCTTTCAAGCTTCTGACAGGCAGCCAAAACAGTGCTGTTCCATATGGCATTCAATGTTTGAAAATGCTCTTTTAACTGTTTCAAACCTGGATTCTGGGATTGTTTTTAGACTGCTTTTAGGAGTTTTAAAAGAGTGTTTTATTGTGTTTTAAAAATGTTTTTATCTTTGTATTGTTTTGATTGATTTTTATTTGTCCGTTGCCTCAGGAGCCCTTGTCGGCTGGGAGGTGATACAGAAATAATAACTATTATTATTGTTGTTGTTGTTGTTGTTATTTCTTACCTGCCTCTCCCATGGATCAAGGCAGGGAACAACACGTTAACATATAAACATGATATTAGTTTAAAACACATATCAGTGAAAACTTATCAGTTTAAGAAACAAGTAAAACTAGAGACATTTTAAAACAATCAGTACACAATTTAAAATTAACAATTTAAAATCATCTGGATAGGCCTGCTGGAAGTATTTAAAATATTTTTAAATTAAATAAACCTTAGGATGTATGCCATTTTTTTGTTTGTTTGTTTTCAAATGTTTGAAAGCCAACAACCAGCTTGCGGGTTAAGTCAGCGAAGCTTGAGGCTTCAGCAGGCAACTGCAGAGGGAGGCAGGGGGCAGATTTGACTAAGAATCTGGTCCGTCTAGACCCTGGCCTGCAACATAAACAGCGAACTGCACCGCCAGGTTGTTGCACCCTTATCTCAGCGCAACCTGCACTTTGAGGATAAAAGCAATGGATAATGGATAAAAACATTATCCAGTTAATGGACAAAAGCAACAACACTACAGGGCTGTTGGGAGTTTCAGCCTAACCTGCAGGAGGGGGCCTAATATTTCGGAACACTACTGCGAGGTTCTTGTAAACCACTGACTGAATTACACAGCAGAGCACTGGAACAAGGCTCTCTGGGCAGAGTAAGAGCCACTGTGGTCAGCTGAGGAAGAAGCAATGTCAGAGCATCCAACTAGTGAGGAACAGACACTTCCTGCCCCTTACCCAACAGGTCAGAGTCTTCTTCCTCTTCCTTTTCCTCTTCCTCTTCTTCTGCTTCCTTCTCCTCTTGCTTGGTCTCATTGCACAGCTGCCTCAGATTGATCTCAGGTGGAGTTTGACATGTCTCAGAAGAACTCAGAGTTGCTTCCTCATGTGTCATCTGCAACCACAGAGAAAAGCCCTTTCAGAACAGAGCCACAGAGGCCTTGTCCACATGGGCTGCATGAAACAGCCTCCCCCATCCCATTCCCAAACCCAGCTGTCCAGACAATGCAGGCTTTTGGCCCTGATTCTAGTCTGAACTGTCCTGATGGCATCCAGTCAGTTCCAACTATAAACTGGGGCAAACCCCCCCTGCCCTAAAAGAGCTTTAAAAAAATACCTGAGAAAACCCAGTTCCTGCAGGAAAAACCAGAGCGTTCCATGGAGGGAACGAGCAGTTGTCCATATGCATGCCCTCTGCTGTATCAGTGGGTGCCTTCACCGCCACTGGTGTCATGCATTACACTCTCTGAGGTCACAACAAGGCCCCCAGCATGTGATCAAGGTTGGGTGCCTCATTTCTGGCCTCAGAAAGCACAACACAGGACACCAGCGGTGGCGGAGGCAGAGGTGCTCACCAATACAGTAGAGTACACACATGAGGACAGTGCCTTTTTCCACCATGGAATGCAAAGCATTGGGGGGAATCAGGGGCAGTTCAAGGACCAGAGTATTCTGGCCTGTGTGGATGCAGCCTGAGTTAGGTGGGCAAGAAGGTACATGAACCAGAAAAGGGACAAAAACATGTTATTTGCTGTTCAGTAGGTACTTGGTGTATGAGGCTAAAGTTGTAGGAGGGGAGATTTGGGTTGAATTGTGGAAGTGAGAATGCTTGAACAACGCGACAAGTTCCATTGGCCCCGCTCTCTGTTCTACAAAGATGCCAGACAAGGCCTTCTTGGTGGCTGCTCCCAGGCTGTGGAGTTCCCTGCCGAGAGAGGCAAGGCTAGCCCCTTGTCAGACCTCACTCGGAGTACTGCATCCAGTTCTGGGCTCTACGGTTTAAGAAGGCTATCAACAAGATAGCCCATATCCAGAAGAAGACAAACAAGGTGGCAAAGGGCTTGGAAACCACGTTCTCCAAGGAATAGCTAAGGGTTAAGGCTGGGAGAAGAGATGACTGTGAATGATATGGCTGCCATATTTAAACATCTGAAGGGCTGTCATGTGAAAGAGGCAGTGAGCTTGTTTTCTGCTGCTCCAGAGCATATGACCCAAACCACACACCCTCAAACATTTCTTTGGTGAAAACCGAGGCATGTGTGGCTAAGCAATATCAGAGGAATCTTCTAGGTTCTCTGGCACAACTCTTATGGTTGGTTTCTGTTAGAAGCATACTATAGAACTGGACCTAGAAGATGCCTAGAGAGACCGTATTTTAGGGAATGCAGGTAAGTGATTCTGCAGATACTGGCTCCACAGATACAGGGGTTGCACTGTATAAGGCTTTATAAGTTTAACTTTATTTTAACAATAATGTTTTGTTTGGGTTCTGTTTTAATTTATTAAAGTTGCATAGGGAAAAGGAAGGAGGGAGGGAGGGAGGGAGGGAGGGAGGGAGGGAGGGAAGAGACCATGCTTCAACTGTTACGATTCTTTGGCCATCCTGGCATCTCAAGGTTCCATGTGAACCTTGCCTTTTTAGAGAAAACCATCATGCGAGTCTACACTGCCCCAAAAGACCCCACATACAATAGGAGCAGCTTGACAAACCACAAACCTTTTTCTCCATGATTGTTTATCAACATGATGCCTGAACATATACAAGTCAGCACTCTGGCTTATCTCTTTCCTCATAAGCCAGAAAAATACACCATGATTTGTTTTATCTGTCTAGCTTTGGTGGAGAGAGATAGCCAGAATTCTGGTCCCAACAGGGTTCTTCATATATCACAATAAAGACAGAAAGCCTATGGCTTGTTTAGCACCAGAGGTCAGAATTGTTCAGTCTGCAGCTCCCTGATTTCCTCATCATATGCTATGCTAGCTAGGTTTTCTGGGAGCTGCAAATCAACAACCATATTAAAGGTCATTGGCAGGGATGGCACTATGGGAGGAGAAAATGAGGGCAAGGGCATCCCCCCACCAAGAAATTGCAGCAACTGCTCCAAAGCAGCCTGCAGCAATGAAGGCCAAGAACATGCAGAAGTACGTAATTTTCAAGGCAACGCTCTTGCCCTGAGATTCCTGTCCCTCACCTTGAAGAATAGAGATGAGGGGCCAGGCCCTGAGAGATAGGCACTCCTGCACTTACAACAGATTCACCTGGTTTGCCTGCCTCCTGGCCTCTCGCTGCCTGAGCAGGAAATCCTCAGCCAGGGCCACTGCCTGGGAACAGGTCTCTGGGCCTCGGTCCCTGACCCAGCTCTGCATCTCCAGCGGAAGGATGGCCAGAAACTGCTCCAAGATCAACAGCTCCAGGATCTGTTCTTTTGAGTGCCTCTCAACTTTCAGCCACCGACAGCAAAGTTCCTTGAGTTGGCTGTAAACAGTCCTTGGCTCCTCAGCCTCCTGGTAGCAGAAAAGCCTAAAGCGTTGCCGGTTTCTCTCTCTCCTCAGGGCATCCTGTTGCAAGATGGCTGCCTTCACTTTCCCATAATCCACTCTGTTTCTGGCCTCCAGGCTAATAAAGGCCTGCTTGGCCTCTCCGCTGAGGGCCGGCAGGAGCTGGGCTACCCAATCTTCATTGGGCCACTGACAGGCCTTGGCTACTTGCTCAAAGGAGGCCAGGAAGTCCTGAGCATCTACCCATGGCGTGGGCTCCTCTGGCAACAGAGGGACTACATAGTGTGGCTGCGGGGACTCCACTGTCTTTAAAAACTCCTGCCACTGAGTTTCCCATTGCTGAAGAGGACCCACACTGGCTTCCTGCTTGACCTGTTCTCTGGGTATCCTTTGGAAAAATTCCCCAGTACTCTCAGCCTGGTGGTCATGAAAGGCTTTTCCTGTTCCTTCCAATCTCTCTCCTAAAGTGGAGCTTACAAATCTATGCTGTTCCATTTTCATCCTCAGGTGACCTCACAAAGATAACCCAGCAAGACAGAAAATTCTAGAATAAATGACAGCGCTCTAGATTTGAGTGTTGAGTTTCTCACCTGGGAAAAAGAAATCAAAACAAGACAGAGAGAATGAACACAAAGAAACTGTTAGCATTTGATAAGCCCATCTCCATTAAGTATAGCAAGAATGATGTTGACAAGCTGGAATGTGTCCAGAGCAGGGCAACCAAAATGGTGGGAGGTTTGGAAGTCATGCCCTATGAGGAGTGGCTTATGTTTCGCCTGGAGAAGAGACGGTTAAGGGGTGTCATGATAGCCATGTTTAAATACTTGAAAGGATGTCATATTGAAAAGGGAGCAAGCTTGTTTTCTGCTGCTCCAGAGACTAGGACATGGAGCAATGGACTCAAACTACAGGAAAAGAGATTCCACCTAAACATGAGGAAAAACATTTTGATAGTATGAGCTGTTCAACAGTAGTGTGGATGGAGTCTCCTTTCTTGGAGGTTTTTAAGCAGAGGCTGGACGGCCATCTGCTGGGAGTGCTTTGAGTGGATTCCTGCATGACAGGGGGTTGGACTGGATGGCCCTTGTGGTCTCCTCTAACTCTATGATTCTATAAGTTTAACCCTTTAGTTGGTCACCAGTGGTGATCAGGAATTCCAAGGAGGTGACTGCATTACTTCCATGCAAGCAAGTGAATAGCTGGGGGAGAAGGGATTTCAAAGAAAACTTTCAGACAAGTTGGAGAATAAAATACTACAGCCACCCCATATTAGGAAACACTGCCAGTTCAGACAGGTGGAAAGAGGCAGGTGTAATTCGACTTCACACAGGCAGGTGTAATGTTTGTCGCCAATCCATTCATTGATCTGGAGCCAATTTCAGGATGCTTGGAGTCAACCACAGTCTAATCCTATGTTGTTCAACCTTGTTCCTTCAGATGTTTGGGCACTGGCCTAATCGGCTGGAACTTCTGGGAGTTGAATTCCTAATCATCTGGAAGACCAAACACTGAGAATTCCTGGTCTAATCTCTCCCAGGACTGACACTGCAATACAGAATAGGAGTTCACCTACGACAATACATAAGGAATTAACTTGAAAATGAATTGTTCCATCTGTTAAGCCTCAGTCTGAATCCATATTTGGATTTCTAAGAATCGCAGGCCTCTGATCCCAAGCTTGGAAAGTTGCTTTTAAATAGTAATCAATTACAAGCTATAGGCCCAAGGCTTCCAGTATAATTAGCTACCATTATCATTACAGGTCTTTAAAAGTAGTTTCATGGACCTATTTCTCAAAAATAACTAAATTAGTTACTTCCAGTTACCACATTTAACACAGTTACATTTGAACCATGTGCTGTTTCTCCTCTGACATGTAGTGAGGCATGTTCCAGTAACAAGTTAGTTACATCAGTTATCCCCCATTAATTTATAATTATACCTTGGTTATTAGAAAAAGGAATTAATTACATATAACTAGTTATTTGTAAGTAGTCACTCTAGGTTCCTCTGTTACCCCAACAGTAGATGTATTTTCTATTATCTCTGAAAGTATTGTCATGGCTTCTTTTGTTCCAAATGAAATTTAATTTACAACATAACCTGTGGAATGTGTAAGAACATAAGAACTAGCTGTACCCAGCGTAACATACGCCATTAAAAAAATCCCCCAAAACACCCGGTAGAACTCATGACAACCCTATAAGGTAGGCCAGTGGGTTTTTAAATTCCTTCTCCCCCTTCTCAGCATTCCACACTTTCCCCGGAATTGCTGAGGGTGACTCGCACTGTTGCCCTGCCACCGCCACTGCCAGTTGACTGCCTGGGTCCCGTCACCACCCACATGCAAATTCCCTCTCCACCTCACAATCTGCCACTCAATCTGCAGCTACACCCCCAGCCTCACAAGGGCACCTCCCTCCTCTCACTCCCTCAGCCACTCACCAGTCACGGATTGGGCAGTCAACTGGCGGTGGTAGGCAGTGGCAGCGGCAGGACAACAGATCGAATTACCCTCATCAATTCTGGGAAAAGTGTGGAACTCTTGAGAAGGGGGAGGAGGAATTTAAATCCATCAACCTACTTTACAGGGTTGTCATGAGGTCTATCAGGCATTTTAGGGGAGTTTTTTCAACAGTGTATGGTACACCATGTCCAGCTAGTAAAGAAAAGAAAATGCTAGCAGTGAAGTTCAAGGAACATAATAGGTATGTGATTAAGCTCAAACTGGGATCAGCCTTCCCTTGTCTGGCACCCTCCTGTAAATGTACAAGTCTACAGCTCCCATCCAGTAGCAGCTGGGAGCTTCAGTTGTGGGGACTGATTCTCCAGATTTTAGACTGAACTTGAAAAGGATCTCTACAACATTCTGATCTCTATCCAACAAATTAGGTTCAGGACCTTAGACAGGTCCTTCAGATTAAATCCTGGACAGATACACACTCCTGCTTTAGAAGTCATCTGCCCCTACTGCTCCCATCACGGGGCCACCTGGTGTGCTGGTTGCAGATGCAGGGAGTTGTACTCTCCTCTGCAGAAGGAAGCCCATTTTGCCATTGATAAAGGTCTTCCCCCCCCAGAGAGAACTCAGAAGAAGCCACAGTTCCACTTGGATGCATACTTTGAAACTGGATGATTTGTCATGGCTCCTTCCTATGGAAGACTGGGATTTGTAGTTTGGTGAGGCACCAGCAATCTTTGGCAGAGAAGGCTACTGACCTTGTAAAACTACAAATCCCAGGATTCAATAGGAAGGAGCCATGGCAAATAATCCAGTTTCAAACTGGATTATTTGTGTAGTGTGTGTGTATGTAGGTGCTTCGTAGGGTTTTCTTAGTCAAGGACTACTCAGAGGTGGTTTTTCCAGTTTCTTCCTCTGAAATATAGCCTACAGCCCTTGGGGTTCCTTGGCAGTCTCCCATCCAAGTACTAACCAGGGCTGACCCTGCTTAGTTTCCAAGATCCAATGGGACCTGGTGCCTTTAGGGTATTTCGGCAGTCTCCATGAGACTAAGGGGTGCACAACTCAGAGGGCAAACTCCATCCCCTCCACTCCTTTCCCCTACCTTGGATCTCCCCCAGAACCACCTCCCCTAGGAGGAAGAACTTGCAGGATTACATGACCCATAACCTTTATTTAAATCGGGATAAATTTCGTTTATTTGGAAATAGCATGGCCTAGTGGTTTGAGTGTTGGACTATGAGAGATTCCACCTCAACATGAGGAGGAACTTTCTGACAGTAAGAGCTGTTCAGCAGTGGAACACACTCCCTCAGAGCGTGGTGGGGTCTCCTTCCTTGGAGGTCTTTAAACAGAGGCTGGATGGCCATCTGTCGGGGATGCTTTGATTGTGATTTCTTGCATGGCAGGGGGTTGGACTGGATGGCCCTCGTGGTCTCTTCCAACTCTACAATTCTATGATTCTATGACTCTGGAGACCAGGGTTCGAATCCCTGCTAAGCCATGGAAACCCACTGGGTTGGGCAAGTCACACATTCTCAGCCTCAGAAATCCCCCTGATAGGTCCCCCTTAGGGTCTCCATAAGTCGGAAAAGACTTGAAGGCACACAACAACATTTCTTTTGTACCAAGGGGAAAAAAGGAACAGGATAGATAAGACTCTTGCAGATTGGATCCACTTTGGACACGAGTGGGTGGCATGACAGGGGGGTCACACTAAATGGCCTTTGCGGTCCCTTCCAACCTTATGATTCTATATTTGTATGTATGAGGGGGAAAGCTTGGGGGGGCGCAAAGATCTCACCCCTCCCCTGTTTTTCCTTTCCCCCCGCCGTCTGTTGTGGCTTCTTTCCAACCCAACTCATCTTGGAGATGCCATTCCAAGCGCCCCTCACCTATAGCCTCAGAGCCCGCTTCAGTCCTCCAAGGGCTTTCCTCTCTGCAGCTGGAAGGAAAACCAAGGGGCAACGCCCGATCCTGCCTTCCTTCCTCCTCTTCCAAGAAAAAAGAAAGAAAGGGGTTTGCTCTTTTTGGCCTCCCTTTCCTGCTCCTTCTAGGAAGCGCCTCTCTTTCGGCTTAACTCTTTGTGGGCAATGTTTGAATGCCATTTGAGTTTCTGCGCTTCCTTCCTAGGGTTGCCAGATTGAAAACTGGAGAGGGCTCCCCTATACCTTTCATGGTTATGTAGAAGAGGGAATTTCAGCCGGGGTTATTTATTTGCCACGCATCCAGGTAACAGCCCTCTCCAGTTTTATTTTTCTTAGTATATTTGTAATTAATTAAAACAATATATAAACTCTTTTGTTGCACCTAAACATACACAGTGCAGTATAGACTACTGTATACAGCAAAATTAATTTTACAATTTTAACAATTCTTTCCACAACCTTCATTATTCAACCATATTTTTTTTATCCATTGATTATTTCTTGAATTTCTTCCTTTAATACATACATTATATCTTATTCATCTTATTCTATAGTTATTCTATTTCTAAAGTTAACTAGGCCACATTGTATATTTCTGCAATTCTTTTTTTAAAATCAGCCTTAGTTTCGCTACATTAACTTTCTTTAATTAAAAGAGATTGTACTAAAATGTATATTACATTTCACTATTAACATCCTTATTTCTCACATTCGTTTTGTTATTTTAATATATTCTATTCTTCCAAATTTTTCACAACATTAGACCCATGGTATTTCTTCAAAAAAAATTATCACTTTCCCCCAAATTTTGTAAAAAGAAATGTAGTGAGTTTTCTTGTAATCATATGGAATGTTTATCAATTTCTAACAGCCCTCTCCAGTTTTAATCTTGGCAACCTTCTGCCATAAAGTGGAATCTTGCAGCCCAAAGAGGTCCGGTGCCTTGAAGAGTTCTTTTAAAGTTTGGACCAAAAGCCAAGCTGTATTCACCACCCTACTGAGAGTGGAGCTATCAGCCCCGACTTGACACCTTCTTGAAGGCTGCTGACACACTGCAGAAATAATTCAGTTTGACACCGCTTTAGCTAGCATGGCTCCATTCTATGAAATCCTGGGATTTGTAGCTTGTTGTGGCAACAAAGCTCTTTGACAGAGATGGTGAAATATCTCACAGAACTACAGATCCCAGAATTCCATAGCATTGAGCCATGGTGGTTAAAGCGGTGTTAAACTGCATTGTTTCTGCAGTGTGTCAGCAGCCAAAAGGCTCTTCAGCTGTTGAACAGCTTAGTTCTGCAGGGAGTTCTTCCTCATGTTTAGTCAAAGGATCCTTTCATACAACACAATTATAGTATTATACTCCTCTTTAACTGTCCTGGCAGCATCCTATGAAACCCTGGATTTGTAGTTTGGGGAGACATTATGGCTTTCTGGTTGTGAATTCTAGGTACCTTTCCCTATACTGTACTACAAATCCCAAGATTCCATTGACTGTTGCCACGGCAGTTAAAGTGGAACTGTAGCACTATAATTATGTTGAATATCCCTTATCCAAAACAGGTTGAATATCCCTTATCCAAAATGCTTGGGGACAGAAATGTTCTGTTTTGGATTTTCTTTTTTTTTACTGCACACAATGAGATATCTTGGAGATGGGACCCAAGTATAAACATGAAATTCATTTATGTTTCATACACACCTTATATCAGAAAGCAAAGGTGTCTCTTTCTCAATGTTACAAGTTTAAAACCATATACAATGAGAAATATCTTTAACAGTCTAAAATGCTATTAATCCATTTGACAAGTCAAAATAGGTTCATTCAAATCAATGAGAACAATTTGAAGCCATAATACTGTACATGTATCATGTTAACTGCCATGGCTCCTCCATCCTATGGAATCCTGAGATCTGTAGTTTGGTGAAGGACTTAGAACTCTCTGCTAGGGAGCTCTAGTGCAGCAGTGGTGGTTCTCAGCTTTTGGTCCTCCAAGTGTTTTGGACTTCAGGTCCCAGAACCCTTTGGTCATTGTGGTGCTGGTTTGGGTTTCTGTAAGCCTCCGTCTCTGGAGCAGCAGAAAACAAGCTTGCTCCATCCTCAGTATGACATCCCTTCAAATATTTAAACATGGCTATCATGTCCCCTCTTAGCCTTCTTTTCCCTAGGCTAAACATACCCAGCTCCCTAAGCCACTCCTCATAGGACATAACTTCCAGACCTCCATTTTGATCACCCTCCTCTGGACTTGCTCCATCTTGGCCCAACCCTCTCCCCCACCCCCACTGCCAAAAGTAATCGACACACCAGAGATCGATGGCGGGAGAGGGGTGGAAACATCAGTCTGCCGTACCCCAACTGACCTGTCGCTCACAGCAGCTGATCCATGGTAGAGCCGGCTTGAGGGACTTTTACAGTCAAAGGAATAGTGCCACAATTAATTGTAGGAACAATGAATACCAGTCAGTTATGGATGCATAGCTTTAGATTTTGCATCTGTAACTGCAATAGTGAATTCCAGCCAAAGAAATAGACAAGAAGGGAAAAGAACACTTTATTAGGAAGCACAAACACATTACATGAAGTACACTGTTACACATTGTTATGTGAACTCAGCGGGGCCTGCAATAAATGATCATCCTATTGTAGATTTTGGAATTCTTAAGGGCCAACATGGCTGCCCCTATGCTTTTTGTGTGCATTAAGGAATACTGAATTTATACTACCATACATAGAGTTGGAAGGAACTGCAAGGGCCATCTAGTCCAACCCTCTGCCATGCAGCAATACACAACTACAACATTCCTTAAAAATGCCTATCCAATCTCTGTTTAAAGACCTCCAAAGGCAGAGAGTCCTCCCCCTACCCCAGGCAGTCTCTACTCCGATATGCCCATTGTTCAGGAGTAGATTTGTGTTAGACTGAGCTTATTCTCGGGTAGTTCATAAGGTCTATAGCCTTCACGATTCAAGAGGGTTATCTTAAAACCAAGGATGAACTGAAGGCTGTTTTCTTTTGGAGGGAAATTACTTCCCACCGCTGTGTAACACAACCCAATTCACCTTAAAAAAAAATAGTACCCAATCTCAAAATCAGTATCTGGCTTTGGCTGTTTAAGAAGAGCCATTTCTGTTTTTACTGTTACTCTCTACCATAGCGGTGTGTGTGTGTGTGTGTGTGTGTGTACATGTGCTTGTGTTGCATGAGTAAGGTATGCAAATGCATGATTTCTGCTTGTGTGTTTTATCCCTAGATATAATTTTAAATCTGCAAAGCACCCAGAAGAAACTTAGTAAAACTGCATGTTTTTGGTGGCATTTTGGTTGGCCCAAAAAAGGGTACAGCTGTACCTCCATATCCATGGAGGTTTGGTTCCCAGACTTACCATGGGTACTAGAAACCACTGATAGCAGCAAACCCTATTAAAATAAAGGACCTGGTAAAAAAAAATCATAGAGTCTTGGAAGACCAAGGCAAACCCACAAAACTATCCAAATAAACATGCAATTGAAGTCAACCATTCCTCAAGAGAGAAGGAGTAAGCACCAAAAAGGTTCTGCTTCAGGGGGTTACCTCCCAAGACTCAGAAACCCAAGACAGTCAAAGAAGGGACTCATCTAATGAGGTTAAGCACATATGAAGTTTCATAAAGGAATTTCTCCTTCTATGTTGATTCTTTGGGGTGAAGTAAGATCAAAGCTCTTTCCACACTCCAAGCATTGATGTGGTCCCCCTCTAGTGTGTATTTTCTCATGTTTAGTAAGGCTTGATTTATCAACAAAGGTCTTGTGACACTCTGAGCATTCATATGGCCTGTTCCCTGTGTGAATTCTTTGGTGTGCATAAAGACTTGTCTTGTAATTGTAGCCCTTTCCACACTCCAAGCACTTGTGAGGTTTCTCTCCTGTGTGGATTCTTTGGTGTGAAGTAAGGCTTGTGATCACAGTGAAGCACTTTCCACATTCCAGACATTTATGGGGTCTCCCTTTCGTATGAGTTCTTTCATGTTTGCTGAGGCTTGATTTATCACTAAAACTCTTGCTGCAGTCTGCACATTTGTGTGGCCTCTCTTCTGTGTGACTTTGTTGGTGTGCGCGAAGGCTTGCCCTGTAAGTGAAGCTCTTTCCACAGGCTGAGCATTTATATGGTTTCTCCCCTGTGTGGATTCTTTGGTGGGAAGTCAGACTTGTGCTGTGATTGAAGGTCTTTCCACACTCCAAGCATTTATATGGTTTCTCTCCTCTGTGGATCCTCTTGTGCTTAATAAGACTTGACTGAATTAAATAACACTTGCTACAGTCTGAGCATTTGTATAGCTTCTCTCTCGTGTGAATGCTTTGATGGGAACGAAGGCTGGCCTTGTAACTGAAACTTTTTCCACACACCAAGCATTGATATGGCTTCTCCCCTGTGTGAATTCTTTGATGTGAAACAAGGCTTGTGGCATGAATGAAAGTCTTGCCACACTCCAAGCATTTATATGGTGTCTCACCTGTGTGAATTCTTTGATGAGTAATCAGGTGTACCTTCTGCCTAAAGCTCTTTTCACACAGAGAACACTGATACGGTTTCTCCTTTGTGTGTATTCTCTTGTGCTTAGTAAGGCTAGAGTGATCATAGAAGCCCTTTCCACAATCAGAGCAGCTATATGGTTTCTCTCCAGTGTGGATTCTTTGGTGTGAAGTAAGGCTTTTGTTGTGACTGAAGCCTTTTCCACACACTGAACATGTATACAGGCTCTTCCCTGTGTTAATCTTATGATCTTTTTGTACTGGATTTTCAAGGAAGTCACCAGTGCGATGAAGAATGAGTGCATCACTTCTCTCCTCTGTACATTCTCCTTCTTGCCTTCTTGATGCATCTAAATCCCACAAGTTCTCTTTCGGTACTTCACAGTCAGTGCTTTCTGATAATATCACCCCTGGCTCCCCCTCACTCTCAGTCTTCAACCCATCAATGTCTGGAACAGAGAGGAGAAAATAGAAAACAGCATAAAGAAGAAATCAAGTTTCAAGTATCAAAGGTCTCTTTCACATTACACATTTATAGCACTTTGATACCAATGTAACTGCCATGGCTGCATCCTATGGAATCCTGACATCTATAGTTTGGTGAGACATTAGAGCTCTCTGGCAGAAAATTCTACATAACTTCACACGCTTATAAATCCCAGGATTCCATTAGGAGGAAGCCATGATAGTTAAATTGCTTTCAACTGTGTATAATTGTGTAGGGTGGAAGAGACATCACTCCTTACTTAGGGTTGTAACATTCCATTGGTTATTTATTTATTTATTTATTTTTGATTGACTGATTGAATTTATTCTCCCACGATGGGATCCAAGCAAGTTAATTGGTTAATCAGTGAAAGAGGGGGACACTTTCAGTCAACTGAAATTATGTCCCTAATTACAGTCATCCTTCTACATTTGTCGGTTAAGCATTCACGGATTAATGTTTGATGATGATGATATTTATTTCTTACCCACTGCTGCCCTATAAGTGACCAAAAATATGTTCTCTCTAGGCATGTCTAAGTCCTCCAGTGTAATTCTATAGTCAATTTCTGCCAAAGGTTGACCATAGAGATGTGCCGGAGAACCTGGAGATGCCTAGGGAGAACACTTCTCTAGGCATCTCCAGGTCCTACAGCATAACCACAGAATTGTGCTGGAGGTCCTAGACACGTCTAGAGAAGCATTCTCTCAGGTTAAAAAAAAAAAACAGGCCTATATTTGCTGGGTTTTTTTCCAATTTCACAGGGGTCCTGAGCCCTTAACCCCTGTGAAACTTGAGGTCTGACTGTAATTAGACAGATTAAAAAAAACATTAGGCAAGATCCTACATCATGCTTGCAGCTATAAAGCTATGCTCAGGAAGTTAAGTGGTGGGTGCACTACACCACCCTTCTGCTGAAAACCAGCACCATGCAACCAACTGTGTACAGGATGACCCCACTATCCACAGATTCGGTACCCACAGTTTCACTTATCCACATCTGAAACATATGTTCTCTCTAGGCATTTCTAGGTCCTTCAGTACAATTCTACGGTCAACTTCAGCATTCGGCTCATTGAAAATAACAGGGTTCCTTATTATCCATGGTTTCAGGTATCCATGGGTGGTATTGGAACATATCCCACCACAGATACAGGGGTCAAGCTATATCTGCAAACATGCCTGTTGTTTCACAATCCCAGTGAATCAAGTGGGACACAGATGGAACTGATGAGTAGTTACGCACCATGGAAGAATACACATGTGCAACAGCTACACTTGCAGAACCCACTTATGTAACAGTGAACTGAATACTGATGTTATACCATGGCCATAACAGTACAACCATGTGTGTAAGAGAATTTATGGGTGTGGAGAACACCAACAGGATAGCCACTATTATTTTATTCCTTGCAAATATTTACACTACAATCACATAAACACACTGAACCATAAAACTTACATTAAGAGTTGTCTTATCAAATTGCCATTGATTCACTGGGTCTACTCTATTGGATTCAGACCAAGGGTGGGATTCAAGTGCTCTAGATGTTGTTAGACAGCAGGTCCCAGCAGCTCTGGCTAACATTGGCAAAGGTGAGGAATGCTCAGAAGTACAACTCAACATCTGGGGCGTCACATGACTTCCACCTCTGCTTACTTCAAAAGTTAGCTCCTGTCCCTTTAGTGGCTAAATAGAAGAAGGAATTTCAGCAGATTTTGTTTGTTACTTGGTTGAGTGATAAGCCACGTCTGCTGAAATTCACTCTTCTGTACAACTATTGTAAGTGCAGGAACCGTCCCCAATTTTCAATTTGGCAATCCTAAGTCCTAGTCAAATGCTCAAATCACTGCATCAGTGGTTCCCAAACTTTGGTCCTCTGGGTGTTTTGGACTTCATCTCCCAGAAGCCCTAGTCAGCTTGACCAACAATCAGGAATTTTGGGAGCTGAAGTCCAAAACATCTGGAGGACCAGGTGACAATGAGCAGGAAGTACATAGACAGCTAAGTGATGCCAAAAGTTACCTCAAGCTTAAACATGACCCTACTCCTTCCATAAAATAGATTATCAAAATCTCAATTCAGGAAGCGTTAACTTTAGGACATACCAACTCAATATCTGCTGACTCCTTATTGACTTCATCTTCCCACACACCTATTTTTTATATTCTACCCAAAATGATTGGGCTCAATTCTAGAACCCCTGGCCCAATTTTTGGATTCTTTTTTAGCACCTTAGTTTCCCCTGGTATCTTCTTACACCTCAAATTTCATTCAACAAGTCAAATTGTTATAAATTGAGAAACAATCTTGCTTGGTCACACTAGATGTTAACTCATTGTATACATCAATTCCCCATGAGGAAGCCCACACAGTTATCGAATAAGTGTTAAAATCGTGGGACGCGAAGGTCCCTCCATCTCACTTTCTTTTAGATATTTTGTTTGGAAAATGTTTTTCCTGGTTTGATGAAGATTTTATTTCCAGATATGCAGAGTGGCCATGGGGAGCCCTGTAGCCCCCAGCACTGAAAATTTATATATGACTCATTTAGAAAATGATGTTATCTGAAACCCCACATTAATCCATTTTACTCCCATTTCATTTTTTACCATCATTATATTGATGACATGCTTTTGATATTTAAAGGAACATCAGAATTTTTTTGTTTGTTTGGATAAATTTGATGAATGCACATATTAAATCCGCATGTCATTATAAGTTCCCCTGTGCATTTCTTGACCTTATAGGGAAAGAAAATAGTCGTTTCTAACTATAAGAAACCTACTGATAGGAATTCCATTTTACACTATAAAAATTGCCATTCCCATCAGGCCTCCCTCTGCAAACTACTAGGCTTCAAACTACAAACCAGGCCTCAGACTCCAAACGACTCATGTCACCAGGCCTCGAATTACAAACCAGGCCTCACACGACAGACTTTATAGAATCATAGAATCATAGAATTGTAGAGTTGGAAGAGACCACGGGGGCCATCCAGTCCAACCCCCTGCCATGCAGGAATATACAATCAAATCATCCCTGACAGATGGCCATCCAGCCTCTGTTTAAAGACCTCCAAGGAAGGAGACCCCACCATGCTCCGAGGGAGTGTGTTCCACTGCCAAACAGCTCTTACTGTCAGAAAGTTCCTCCTCATGTTGAGGTGGAATCTCTGTTCCTGGAGCTTACATCTATTGTTCCATGTTCTAGTCTCTGGAGCAGCAGAAAACAAGCTTGCTCCATCCTCAATGTGACACCCCTTCATATACTTAAACTGGGCTATCATATCACCCCTTAACCGTCTTTTTTCCATGCTAAAACATACCCAGCTCCCTAAGTCTTTCCTCATTTGTCTCCAACTTTTGATTACCCTATCCTAGGGTTTTCTAGAGATGGCTTATTCAGAGGGTTGCCATTGCTTTCCTCTTAGGCTGAGAGGGTGTACTTTGTCTACTACACTGGCTCTCAACTTCTATACACCCCCCTTAAGCGCTACCAGCATTTTACTTCTTACTAGCATCAATCCCTATTCACACTGTGGTTTCAGCTGTGACCTTACTATTTTCCTTGCTCAAAAGAGGAGAGCCATTTTTTTTCTTGGAACATGCAGAAAAATTATCTTCCACTTTCCACATTGATGGCCTGTAGGATCCCACCGCACTGGAATTTTCCGGCATAAATTTCTCACCATCATCTGGGGTCTCCCACTCTTTTTTTACTGGAGTTAAGAGAGAGAGAGAGAGAGAGAAAATAATAAAGAGCAGAGTGTTCTGGAAAAACAGAAGGAAATATATTATTTTATTTAGTTAGTTATTTAGTTATTGCATTTGTATGCTGCCTTTCTGTCAAAATGAGACCCAAGGCAGCTCCCATAGACAATCATAAAACAGTAAAACCAGATAAACCAGTATAAAAACATTTTTTAAAAGACCATAAAAAACTCACCTGCTTGAATATTATTAGTATCATTATTAAACTTATTTATACCATGCCTTTTCCCAAACATCTGGACTCAAGGTAGCTTACAATTGAAAACAAATATAATACAGTATAACTAAAAACATACAGAAGTGAAAATTAAAACAGAATTAAATCATTCACAATATAAAAGCAATTTAAAATGATAAAAGGGATTTTAAAAACCCAGTTCAAAACAGTTAACTAAAAACCATACAGCACTCTCTTAGAGCCCTTTCTTTAAAAACCTTTAGTTCTAAAAGCCAGTTGGAAAAGTCTTAGCCTGTCAACCAAAGGACATCAAAGGGGTTGTCTAGACAGTGAGAATACTGCTCATAGAATTCACAGAGAATATCTTTTTTCCCAACGAGATCCCACAGTGATTCACATTATTCGGAAGGAAAGGGGCTAAAAACTCCAAAAACTACACAGGAAAAGCTCTTGCAGCTTTTCCCGAAGTTTTTAAAATAATGCGCAGAAATGTGCATTACCACCCATTTGGACATCCAATTCGAATTGCAGTGCATTCTCGGAGGGGAGTGGAAGTGGGAAACTGATTGGTTGGACATGCACAGGGGGCAGGCTTGCTGGCAATGAATAATAATA
The DNA here is from genome assembly GCA_030847615.1 of Gambelia wislizenii. NCBI lineage: Eukaryota > Metazoa > Chordata > Lepidosauria > Squamata > Crotaphytidae > Gambelia > Gambelia wislizenii. Next base: position 28,740,436 of record JAUMIR010000002.1, read on the forward strand.
ATAATAATAATAATAATAATAATATTTATTTATATCCCGCCCCTCTGCGAGCAATCGGGGTGGCTTACAACAATAAAATAGTACACAGTATAAAACAACTCAAAATCCCCCCCCCTTAAAACATTATTAAATTAATACAAATTAAAATCAGTATATAATACAATTTATTAAAAACCCTTCCGAGCGAGCAGCATCAGTTTGGAGCTCCAGAAGCAACCTCCAGAGGGGGTTCCTGAGGCCGGGGTGGCCGAAAGCACCATTCTGGAGTTTCGTAGTAGCGATCGTGTGCTTTTTCTATGCACTGAGGTGACCAAACAGCTTTTTTAAGCAGAAGGTTGCACTTGCACACCTTAGCTTTACAGTTAAAAAAAAAATACTATAGTGTGCAGTGGCAGCAACTTGTGGTGAATAATACAGCGAGTAATTCACTCGCGGCCACCATCTTGATTCACAGGCATGGTTGTGTGTGAACTTCAAACATGGAAAGTTTCACATACCAATAATTTTGCCAAAGGACCAATAAGACAAATTAAGCTGCTGTGAGTTTGCATTAATGTGCAGCAATCCACATTATATCGCCTTGTCTAGACAACACGAAAGAAGGGGCCGTTCTGGCTTTCTTGGGAATGGATTTCCAGAATCTAGGGGTAGCCACCGAGAATGGCTTATCCCACATCACACCAGCCGTACTGGTGGAGGTCATGGGACTGAGAGAAGGTCCTCTTCTGAGGACGCCAAGGCCTGGACAGGCTCAAGTTAACAGGTAAGACAACAGATAGTAACATCATGTACTTGGTGGTAATGGTGATACAGTACTTTCCTTTTTTTAAAATAATATTGCAAGACACGACACCTTGGGTCATAGAACTGGGAGACAGAAAAAATATACAATAAATAAACGAATACCTACATGCTGCTTGTCTTTCTAGTCTTGAATTTAGTGTCTAAATCAAGATAGAAGTCAGATGTTGCTCGACTGTAACTCCAAGCATTCATAGCCAGGGCTGCTGGGACATGCATTCCAACAACATCTGGAGGACTAGTGCATTACAGTTAAGCCATGAAGAAACTCTAATTTGTTTATCCTAAAATCTTAAGAAATTTTAGTTCGTTGATCTTCTGGTAGACTTGTTAAATGGTTAAACTTTAAAATATCAGCTAGAATTGCTGAAAATGACTTTAATGTTAAAATGAGAAATGGTGAATTAGCCTTATTTGGCAGTTTAACAATTAAAACAATTTTTTTTAGCTTGTTGCTGATAAAATTAATGAATTAGAGCAACACATTCATTTTTAACAAATTTCTTTCCAAGCTCCTGCCTTCTTGGGGCCCGACCCACAAGACATTTTATTTTATTGTTTGTTTATTTATTTATTTATTAGATTTATATCCTGCCTTTATCCCAAGATGGGATTCAAGGTGGCTTTTGGACTTTTCCAAACCTTTTGGGATAGGTCAGAGGGGACTCCTTCAGAGGTTATATCTGGCCCACGAGCCAGAGTTACACCTCCCTGGTCTAAAGTCTCTCCACCTCTCCTTTAAAGTTTCTAAGAACTCAAGCACACACAATTGCATATTGCATCTTACCAAACAGGATGGTCTGCTCATCATCTGTTTCCTCCTTTATTCTGGTGGGCAGCTGCCTCTGTTCATCCGACACAGTCCAGTCTGCCTCTGAGGAACTAACAGCTGCCACTACTACGGCCTGTGGCATCTGGAATAGCAGAGAGGAATAGGGTTGTCAGATCTCAGGGCTGGACCCTGAGTCTCCAGTTTGTGTGTGTCATTTCTAGGCAGGAGATGACAGTGAAAATTCTTCATTTGATGAGCTCAGCTCCAGACAAGAGGAAACAGCTGTGGACAAACTTCCACCTCAGCTAGTAAAGCAGAGGCTGGCTGCAATTTTACAAGGATTAATTGACTTGTTGCTGCAATTTGCACTTTCCAGGGGGGTGGTCTATGTATTTACTTAGTTAGCTTCCTCCTTCCCTCCCAGTCACTGTGGCACCAGGGCTCACCTTCCACTCTGCTCTGCATCCAACTTCTGGCTAGAAATAAGGATGCTAGATTAAATGTTGCTTATTCCTAAATAGGTAAGAAGGAATAATCCCCTCACTTCACCACGGAGCAGCCTCTGTAGTTAAGATTTCTGTCTTAATTTCCAAAGAAGAAAATACTCTCTTTCACTCTCTCTCTCTGTATTTGAATGACAAGCGTAAGCAACTTAGTTCATAACACTTAATGACACAGCAGGGATCATCCCTAGGTCTCAGGTTTTGGCCCTGAAACCTCAGGGCCTGGGATGATCCTGAGCTGGCAACCCTAGAGAGGAGAATTTTTATGCTAGAACTGCCTGTAGGTCAGAAGAGATCACTATACAGGTTGACCCCTTTCCACCCCATTTACGTGGGATCAGTACCCGTGGTTTTGCTTACCCGCGGTCGGGAGGGGGAGTTCTCTTTAGGCATCTGGAGTACCATAGAGTCACACTGGAGGTGGTCTCTCTAGGCATCAGGAGGTCCTCCAACATGACTCTATGGACATACTTTTTCAGCTGCAGCTAAGTGAAACTGTGTTGTACTGTAATAACAACCACAACACTATTGGAATATGAGAACATTCAGCAATGTTCCTCCACTGCACTTCACTGAGAGCACCTTACAAAACAGGCTGCTATAAAAACGGATAGCAATTTAAGTCCCTCTGGAAGTACAGCAAGACGTACACACAGACGTAGCAGTTTAGCGTATATGATTCCAGCATGCAAGCTTTGATAACCACACCCCTTGTTTCCCCAAGTTCCCCTTTCAGCACAATAAGGAATCAGAAACACTTAAAAGTAGTTAAAAGTATAAAAACTTCATTACTTACATACTCAGAGCATTTCATACAGAAGATAGCTTGTAGTCTAAACTACCAAAAACAACTAAAACACTACATGGTTACAAAATAAGCATATGCTGGACCCCTAGTGTGGTAGGTCCATGCTCAAAAAGTATCATGGTGAGTGTGCCACATGGCTGTCTCCAGACAAAGGGAAGGATTTGGATACACCCCTTTCTCTGGAAACTTCTATCAGTTAACCCTTTAGCAGTAAAAACATCTCAACTTATTGGATTGCAAACTATATATCCAAACAAACACCACCTTGGGAGGAGTGGCTGGGGAGAAGGGGAATCTGCTGTTCCATCTCAAAATGTTTTGAGCCAGCCCTGGTTACGGACAAAATTACAATACAATCAGATCCTCATATCCGAATATCTGGAGTTTCAGTTATCCCCAGGATACAAAATAGGGACACATACCATAGAATTTCGCTGGAAAATGCCTAGAGAAGCATCTTCTATAGGCATCTTCTAGTTCCTCCAATGCAACTCTATATTGTAGGGGTTTTTTTTATGGAAGTCTTTTATTTTAATAGAGTTTGGTGTTATCTGTGGTTTCCAGTATCTGTGGTAAGTCCAGGAACCGAACCTCCACGCATACAGGGGTCCGACCATATGCCGCACTCTCTCTCACACAAATCAGTACTGTAAACCTTCTGCTGTTCTCTTCTACTTTCTGACACAGGTAAAGGTCTGTCATAAAAATGCCCTCACCTGTTTTTCCTTCTGCTCAGCCTCTTGCTGCCTGAGCAGGAAATCCTCAGCCAGGGCCACCGCCTGGGAGCAGGTGTCTGGATAATGTTCCATGACCCAACTTTGGATTTCCAAGGGCAAAATGGTCAAGAACTGTTCCAGGACCAGCAGCTCCAGGATATCCTCCTTGGAATGTTTCTCAACCTTCAGCCACTGCTGGCAAAGTTCCTGAAGTAATCTGTAAGCCTCTTCCAGCCCTTTGGCCTCCGGACAGCAAAAACCCCTGAAATTTTGACGGTTCTTCTCCCGGATCATGGCATCTCCTCTCAAGATGGCCGCCTTGACATTCCCATAATCCTCTCTGTTTCGTGCCTCCAGGCTGAGAAAGGCCTGCTTGGCTTCACCACTGAGGGCTGGAAAGAGTCGGACTGCCCACTCTTCTTTAGGCCAATGGCAAGCCTTGGCCACTTGCTCAAAGGAGACCAGGAAGGCCTGAGCATCATCCCATGGTGTGGTTTCCTTTGATAGTGGTGGGATGGCGCATTGTGACTGAGGGGACTCCACTGTCTTCAAGAACTTCTGCCATTGGGATTCCCAGCGCTTGGCCATAAATCCCTCTTGTGGCTCTTCCTTCACCTGAGGTAGAATTACCCTTGAGAGCGACATTCCAGCACTCCCACAATCCATCACTTCAGGGGGGTTGTTTCTTCCTTCAGGGTCCATGTTGGGTTTGAAACCTGTCATGTCCAGGTGGACGTGCAAGGCTTTTCCTGTGCTTTCCAGCACCTCACTTTGTCTAGCACTTCTAGGCTCTTTTGCCTCCATTTTCATTCTCTGCATCTCTACAAAGTATCACCAGCTAGAAAATTCTAGAATAATTGACTAAGGCTAGGGGCAAAGAGATGTGACAAGCTTCATTCTGGAGAAAGACGATAGAAAAGAATTAACACCCATAAAAAGTAAGTCCATTTCACATTAAAAAGTGGGAGAATACAGGTTAACAACACTTCTGACAAAGAAGCTCCTTTTTACAAAGCCTTTTAAAGCCACCCCCAGATCCCTTTTCCTTTTTTTCCTTTGTCTAGCTGCACTTTTGTTTTGTGACAGCATCAGGATTTGGAGCATGGCAAAAGAGGGGAAAAAAAGACTTCTGATGTTGGATTGCTGCAGCATGTCTTCCATAAACAATACAATAGAATCATAGAATCATAGAATCATAGAATTGCAGAGTTGGAAGAGACCACGAGGGCCATCCAGTCCAACCCCCCTGCCACGCAGGAAATCACAATCAAAGCATCAAATCACAATCACAATCACAATCAAAGCATCAATAGTTCATTGGCTCTTAACATTTTCTTTATCAGGGGCACCCTTTAAATATCTTTTATTGCTACGGACCCCCAAGACCTAGCTCAAGATTTTAAACCCTGACAATAATAATACATGATGATGATGATGATACAATTACACCATCAGTTAAACCTTCCCTCAGAGGCACATGTTTAAATATTTGAAAGAATGTTATATTGAAGAGTGAGCAAGCTTGTTTTCTGCTGCTCCAGAGGTCACAGAGCAAAGGACTCAAACTACAGGAAAAGAGATTCCACCTAAATTTGAGGAGGAACTTCCTGACAGTAAGAACTGTTTGATAGTGGAACGTGCTTCGGAGTGTGGTGGAGTCTTCTTCTCTAAAGGTTTTAAAACAGAAGTTGGGTGGCCTTTTGTCTGCGGGGAGCGGGTGCTTTGATTGTGTTTTCCTGCATGGCAGGGGGTTGGACTAGATGGCCCTTGTGGTCTCTTTCAACTATATGATTCCATGATTCTACAGAAAAAGTGTTTCCAAAAGGGGTGAGGTGAAACAGAAAGTGGGACCTCCACCCAGCTGGCCAAGGTAAATAGTCCCTCAATTTTTATAGCATCTAAAATAGATAATAATACAGTATTCCTGCCTTATCCATGGTTTTGCTTTTTGCAGTTTCAGTTACTTGCAGTCAACCGTGGTCCAAAATTCACGTCCCAGGAGGAACAGATAATAACATATTTTGTGAGAGAGATTGAGAGACAGACTACATTCACATAACTTTTAATACAGTATATTGTTACAATTGTTCTGTTTTATTATTAGTTATTGTTGTTACTCTCTTACGATGTCTAATTTATAAATTAATCTCATATATGTACAGGTCAACTCCCCTGTATCCATGGGGGATACATTCCAAGGGGTCCCGCAGATACCTGAAACCGTGGATAATAGGCAACCCTGTTATTTTCAATGACATGAATATGGAAAGTTGACCATAGAATCACACTGAAGGACCTCAAAATACCTAGAGAGAATATATTTTTTTGGATATGGATAAGTGAAACTGTAGATACTTAAACCATGTGTAGGGGGGTTGACATATACAGGGGGAAAATACAGTAGTATATATATAGGGTTCAGTACTACCCAAGGTTTCAGGAATCCATGAGGGGTCTTGGAATGTATCCAAATTGATCATAGAATCATAGTGTTGGAAGAGACCACAAGGGCCATCCAGTCCAACCCCCAGCCAGGCACAATCAAAGCTCTCCCAACAGATGGCCATCCAGCCTCTGTTTAAAAACCTCCAAAGGAAACTCCACCACACTCCCAGGCAGTGTATTCCACTTCCGAACAGCTCTTACTGTCAGGAAGTTCCTCCTAATGTTTAGACGGAATCTCTTTTCCTGTAGTTTGAACCCATTGCTCCTTGTCCTAGTCTCTAGAGCAGCAGAAAACAAGCTTGCTCCATCCTCAGTATGACTTCCCTTCAAATATTTAAACATGGCTATCATGTCCCCTCAACCTTCTCTTCCCCAGACTAAACATGCCCAGCTCCCTAAGCCGCTCCTCATAAGGCATGGCTTCCAGACCGCCCACCATTTTGATTGCCCTCCTCTGGACTCGTTCCAGCTTCTCAATATCTTTCCTGAATTGTGGTGCCCAAAACTAGACACAGATAAAAAGGACTACTGTAATAATAGTAGTAGCAGTAGTAGTAGCAGCAGCAGCCCACTTTATTTATAACCCCCCTTTTTCCGATAATTGGGATTCAAGACAGCAAAATTGGGACTCAAGAAGAAAAACCCAGAAGTACTTCTTCACACTGCTGACAGTTAAAAAAAAAAAAAAGCAACTGTCGCAATACAAATCACTCCTCTCTTGTAACACCCCAGATCTGTGGTGTCTGAGGTCTTCTGTCTCATCCACATCAGCCAAACATGCCATCAACAGCAGCAGAGCAGGTGGAAAAAACAAAGAGGCTGATGGAAGGTATGGATCTCAGCTACTCCCATGAAAGGACTGACTGTTCCTGTACATGGAGGTTCTATTCTAACTTACATAAGTTCCTGCTCAGACACCCCAGCTTTTTTTAATGTCAGGACCAACATGGACAGGTGCTCATGTTTACTCTAGTGGGTCTCTCTCCGCAGGGGCAGGTCCTCCCCCCCCCCCCATTGCCTCATGTTAAAAAGACCCATACTTTGCCCTATAAAAGGCTGCTTCTGCCTTTGAGAGGACAAGAGAAGGAAGAAAAGAAAATTCTCTCCTTGACTCGGTAGGGAGACAGTATAGTGCGGTGGTTAGTGTAGGAGTGGGGATAGATGGCCCTGCAAATGTTGCTGGACTACAGTTCCCAGCTGTAACCAGAATAGCTCTTGATGAGAGATGATAGTAACAGTAATCCAATGTCACATTTGCTAACCACTGGGTTTCATTTCTGAGGTCTAGGTTCAAATCCCCATTCAGTCATAAGGCAGTTCACTGGGTCTTCTAGGGCCAATCTCTCTCCCTGTCTCTTTCCCCTTTTCTACCTCAAAGGGTTGTTGTGAGCATAAAACTGTGGAGTGGGGAAGAGAAAGGTGACAACGTGTGCTGCTCCAGCTCCATAGCAAGAAACACAAGAGGCAAACACCAGAGCTGGGAAAGGGTTGCTTTTGGACTGCAACTCCCAGAACCCCCCATCCAGTATGGCCTGGATTCTGGGAGTTGTTGTCCAACCAAAAAAAACACAAACAAACAAACAAAAACCCAACCCTTTCCAAACTCTGGCAAATATACAATATATGATGGAACCCTACTGGAACCAGAAGACACATTAAACAAAACGGGGTGGGGGGGAAGGAACTTGGAGGGAATGTCTCTCCTCCTCCTCCCCAACTTTTTTTGCAAATGTATCTTACCTCTTTCCCTGCCCTCCTCTTCTTTCCCCTTCCTGCTTTCTTTCTTTCTGATGCATAGAAAGATAAAGGTCACACCAGACCCCTCCCCTCCTTCTCCCCGGGAGTTTAATAAGAACAAAAGCCTCTCCAGTTTTGACAATGTTCACTCCCACCCCACCTCCCTTTGATTTCAGCATCCTCTCTAGGAAACGCAGCTCTATCAGTTTAACCCTTTGAAAACCCTGAGGAGGACTAGAACAGACTCTAGAGGTTGGTTTGCCAGGGGTGGAAACAGCATGGGAGCCTCCAGATGTGTTTGAACTGTACCTGCCAATATAGCCTATGTACGGTTGCCAGATTGAAAACTAGAGAGGGCACCTGTACCTGGCTGTGTACAAGAGGACATTTCAACAGGTTGACTAACCGAACCCAAAGGGTAGTCACCAATGGCTCCTCTTCATCCTGGAGAGAAGTGACCAGTGGGGTGCTACAGGGTTCTTTCCTGGGCCCAGTGCTATTCAACACCTTTATCAATGACTTGGATGAGGGAATAGAGGGCATGCTTATCAAGTTTGCAGATGACACCAAATTAGGAGGAGTAGCTAATATCCTAGAGGACAGGATCAATATTCAGAACGACCTGGATAGACTGGAGAGCTGGGCCAAAGCTAACAAAATGAATTTCAACAGGGAAAAATGTAAGATACTACACTTGGGCAGTAAACATGAAATGCACAGATATAGGATGGGTGACACCTGGCTCAATGGCAGTACATGCAAAAAGGATCTAGGAGTCTTAGTGGACCACAAGCTGAACATGAGTCAGTAGTGTGAAACAGGCAGCTAAAAAAAGCCAATGCGATTCTAGGCTGCATTAATGGGAATATAGTGTCTAGATCAAAAGAAGTAATAGTGCCACTCTATTCTGCTTTGGTCAGACCTCACCTGGAATACTGTGTCCAGTTCTGGGCACCACAATTCAGGAAGGGGAGGGCGACCAGGATAGAGGGTGGTCTGTAAGCCATGCCCTATGAGGAGCAGCTTAGGGGGCTGGATATGTTTAGTCTGGAGAAGAGAAGCTTGAGAGGTGGCATGATACCCATGTTTAAACATTTGAAGGGATGTCATGCTGAGGATGGAGCAAACTTGTTTTCTGCTGCTCGGAAGTGGAATACACTGCCTGGGAGTGAGGTGGAGTCTCCTTCTTTGGAGGTTTTTAAATAGAGGCTGGATGGCCATCTGTCGGGAATACTTTTGTTTGTGTATTCCTGCATAGCAGGAGGATGGACTAGATGATCCTTGTGGTCTCTTCCAACGCTATGATTCTAAGGGAGTAAAGAGGACTACAGACAGAGGTAAATGAAAAATTCCCTTGATTAGCTGAGCAGTATTTTAAAAATGCAAGTGGTTCCACTTTATTTAAATGTGCTCATAAAAACAGCACATGACAACCATCAAGAGCCCCCCCACCCATCTAGGGGTACTGCTTTTAGGGTGACTGGGAAACCTGTGCCCACAGACCCCTCACCACTGGCTATCTTGGTTGGGTCTGATGGGAATTGGAGTACACAAGTTTCCCAGTCCTGCCTTGTGTATATGCCTACAAGTCACCTGTCAACTTATGGTGAGCCCATGAATTTCAGTTTTCTAAGGCAGGTAATACAGAGGTAGCTTTGCTAGTCCCTTCCTCTGCAATATAGCTCCTGGTCTTCATTAGCGCCCCATCCAAGTACTAACCAGGGCAGACCCTGCTTAGGTTCCAAGATCAGATGAGTTCTACTTTCTTTAGGGCCCTGGCTTAAGCAATACTTATTAGGACCCATGAACAACATCTATAAACAGTATACTACTCGATTTAGAAATATTGGCTTTACTATAGGTACATTTATGCATATATTTATACATAGGTACCATCATGGTGTAGAGGTTTGAGCATTGGACTATAACGCTGGAGATCAGGGTATAAATCCCTGCTTTGCCATGGAAACCCACTGGTTGACTTTGGGCAAGTCAGACTCTTTTATCCTAAGAGGGGGCAACAGCAAACCCCCTCTGAACAAATCTTGCCAAGAAAACCTCACGATAGTCACCTCAAGTCAGAAACAACTTACAAGCACACAGTAACAAACCTTTCACAGAAATGAGTCAGCATGGTACAGTGATTTGAGAGTTGGACCACAGCTCTGGAGGCCAGGGTGCCAATCCCCACTCAGCCATGGAAACCCACTGGGTGTCCCTGGGCAAGTCACACTCTCTCAGCCTCTGAGGAAGGCAAAGTCATACCTCCTCTGAATAAAGCTTGCCAAGAAAATTTTATAAGAGTATGGTCATAAGTCAGATTTGACTTGATGACACACAGCCTTTGACAGATCAATTGATTAAAAATTCACACAATAAAAAGAAAGTTCTTTAATTAGGTTGTACAGTTGTCCCTCCACATTCGCGAACTTGACATTCGCGGTTTTGGTTATTCGCGGTTTTGGGAGGGCCCCCCCGGGCCCCCCCAAAACCGCGACACGGGGCCTCCAGAGGCCCCGTGAAAAGACCTGGAGGGAGCGGGGAGGCCCGGGGAGGCCTCCACGGGGCCCCCGGAGGCGCTCCGTAGGCCCCATGAAGGCCTGGGGAGCGGTGGGGAGGCCTTCGCGGGTCCCCCGGAGGCCCTCCGGAGGCCCCGCGAAGGCTTGGGGAGGCCTTCGCGGGATGCCCGGAGGCCCTCCGGAGGCCCCGCGAAGGCCTGGGGAGGGAGGGAGGGAGGGCCGGGGAGACCTCCGCGGGGCCTAGGAAGGCCCCGCGAAGGCCTGGGGAGGGAGGGGGGAGGGGAGTCGTTATTCGCGGATTTTTCACATTCGCGGGGGTCCACGGAACGGAACCCCCGCGAATGTGAAGGGACGACTGTATTTATTATTTCTTTAATTAATTTATATGTATCTCTCTCTGGCTTTTCTTCCCAAACGAAGATTCAGGAAGGACTCATCCCGTGCTTTCTGCAAGCGCGCTGATGACTAAAAAGGCCAATCCGAGATAAACAGGTCCAGTTGCACAAAGCACAGCAGAAGGTCTCCTTGGGTGATGTTTCTGGGTTGTGATTCGTTCTGCGTTGTCGTTTCTCTTCAAGACTTGTTCAGCGTGAGTTCTCAAATAAGGCTGCAGCATTGTGGATAGTGCGTCTCCATGTCTCCCGATGTGAGGCCAGGGCAGACCAATGTTGGTGATCAATTTGGCTGAGCCTGAGATGTTGTTTCAGGGAGTCCTTGTACCGTTTTTTTGTAGCGCCCCTCTTACGCTGACCCGTGGTGAGTTCACCGTAGAGTATATTTTGTTGTTGTTGTAATTTATATACAAAATGCGGTTAAAATCATCACAATTTAAAACTATATAAAACAGAAAAGTTAAAAAATAAAAACAAATCTCTCCCTCACCATCTCATATTTGCCTTTAATTATCTTATATTATGATTTTGTATTATGACTTCAAGCATTTGCAATTTAGGAATGTACCTCTTATGTTCTCCTTGTGTTATGGCCTTTGTTACAGTGTCAAATCAACACCAGTATATGGTAAGCTTCTCATACTTGGAAATATTTCCTCAAAGGAGATTGATATGGCCTTCCTCAGAGGCTGAGAAACTGTGACTTGCCCAAAGTCATCTAGTAGGTTTCCATGGCTGAGTAAGGATCCAAACTCTGCTCTCCTGGAGTCCTACTTTTTTGGCCAAAACATGCATGTTGATGGTCACCACCTTAAGACCAGGGCAGGGCCTTTCATGTGACAGGGTGAGCCCCATGCTTCAGGCAGCAGAAAAAGTTGTGCCCAACACCCAACCAGTGGGAGTCTGTGGTCCGGGGGTGGGGAAGCTGATCCCACAGTGCTGGGTTGAGCTGGGGCCACAGCCCACCAGTAAGCACTACTGCTACTTAGACGGCCTTCTTTCAGCCCAAATCCACATCACACAAATGACTCAGTTTGAAATGTTTGCCATGGCTCCTTCCTATTGAATCCTGGGATTTGTAATTTTACAAGGTCTTTAGCTTTCTCTGCCAAAGAGTGCTGCTGGAAATTACCAAACTACAAATCCCAGGATTCCACAAGGAAGAGCCATGGCCAACAATCCAGTATCAAGTTGGATTGTGTAGTGTGGATCTGGCCTCAGTGAACCACCCTAGCAGTTGTTCTGGAAAACCACAACCACTGTGGCAAATGCCACATCAGGACAGCAACCACCCCATCCAACATCTCACTTTGAGAGAACACACAACCTGGAATCCTGTAAGTGGCATACATAGGCTAAGACCACCTTACATCTGTATATGTCTTTATTTGTCATTGTGGAAGCTGGTACTGTATTCCCTTCCTCTCTTCAAAACTAAAGCACCCCCACAAACTTACCATTGAGTTGTTGCACCCTCTTCCCTACTGCAGCCATTCCACAGGTGGTAGAGAGTGAGTGGATCAGAGAACTGTCTGGCTATGTCCCCGTAGCCAGACACAGAATGATTATATCATCTGTTGAGACCTCTGGGAACACTCCAGTGGATTATGCAATCATTTAATATCTGCTGATCAGGACATAGCCAGACACTTCTCTGATCCACCTCTCCACCAGCCATGGAACAGTCATGGGCAGGGGCCCTGCAGCTGCTCTTTGATAAGTTCAAGGGGCAGTAAATGGCCAGCCATACTACATGTGAAACTACTACACTACACCAATCCGGACCACACAAGAGGCTGTCCTCAGAGTGTACAATTACCCTGTGAGATTCACAGCCACTCAAACCTCCAATAACTCCTTTGAGCCTGTGGAAAGACACACTGGGATTAAACCCCCTTTTTTTTCCTTTTCCCAAAACTGCCCCCAACAAAAACAAAACCTCAAAAAACTATGCTCTCAAACTAACTGACAGTCCCACAATTTTATTGTTTTCCTATTTGTTATGTATTATAGTCATTTTTAATTGCATACGTTTTGTAACGAACTGTTACTCAGCCATACAAAACCAGTACAGTTTTTAAGAAGATGTAGTGATGGCAGCAACTTTAGATGACTTTAACAGGGAATCAGAAGAATTTGGGGAGGATAAGGTTACCAATGACCACTCGTTAGAATGGCTAACCAGCACTTCAAGTAACAGAGACAGTATACCAGTGTACTGTATTATCAGCTGCTTGGAAACATGAGGACTGGCCAGCTAAACACGTATCTTAGCCCGCACTATTATAGTCCTCTGATTCCACTTAAACTGCCATGGCTTCATCCTATAGAATTCTGGGGTTCATAATTTGGTGAGGTGCTACTGCAATCTGCCAAAGAATTTTAAATACCTCACAAAACAACCAATCCCAGGATTCCATGAAATGGTGCCATGGCAGTTAAAGTGGTATCAGAGGGCTATAATTGTGTACTGTGAAGGGAGACCTCCTGCTGGCAAATAGTAGGACGTTGTCGGAATAGAACACTGGACCATAAAGATCTTTGGTCTGATCCAGCAGAACTACAGTCAGACCCCCATACCCATGGGAGTTTTGTTCCCAAGCGTACCATGGATAACAGCGAACCCTATTAAAATAAAGGGCTTCCAGTAAAAACATACCATAGAGTTTTGTTGGAGGACCTAGAAGATGCCTAGAGAGGATTGTCTCTCTAGGCATTTTCCAGCAGATGGTATCTGTCCCCTATTTTGTGTCCCGCAGATAACTGAAACCACAGCTCTTGGTTCTGCAGATACAAGGGTCTGACTGTATTATGTTTGCAGAAATAACCACCTTAAAAAAAATCTCTCCTCCCAGCCACAAACACAAAACTGCCCAAAGAGGACTGAACATGCTCAGCAGGCATAGAATACTAACTGTTTGGCAGGGACATGGTGAAGGAAGAAATGGAGTACTGTATATTTGCAAAGGGCATGGGTGACTCCCCAAACAGGTATACTTTACACTACAACATTTTTTTTTGTTGCAGCAGCCACTTGCTTCTCCTCTGGATTTATTCATGCACATTTCAGAATGTGCTTCAAATGGGGCCCTATCTCACATACCACATCTTTATATAATTTTATTATTTTTTACACATACCATTGATGTACAAGAATAAAATTACAACTAAATTTAAACCATCCCACTAAAACACACACTCAAACCCACAGACACACAGGAAAAAAAACTAGATAGGAAGTTGTGGAGAGAATGAAGCAACTTCTTGAAAGATTCTGATTATTTTAACTATCTTGTGACTGTAGAATGTGGGGTCCTTGAAGTAAGAGCTGTTGACTTAAGTGTGTGCATGTGACAAAGGGAGCTGAAGTCTAAAACACCTTATGTGCATAAGATTTTTAAGATGCCACTAGACTTTTTGTTGGATTTGCTGAAAAGACTAACACAGCCATGCCAGTATTAAGCATATGCTGAGGTTCATGTGGAAGCTTCCCCTCAGCGTGGATTCTCTGATGTAAAGTTAGGTTGGTGCTCTGGCTGAAGCTCTTTCCGCACTCCGAGCATGTGTATGGTTTCTCTCCAGTGTGGATTCTCTTATGTCTAATAAGACTGGATTGATCGCGGAAGCTCTTGCTACATTCAGAGCATGTATATGGCCTCTCCCCTGTGTGCATTCTTTGATGTGCACTAAGGCTGCCTCTGTGACTAAAACTCTTTCCACATTCCATACATTTATATGGCTTCTCCCCTGTGTGAACTCTTTGATGTTGAATAAGGCTTGGTTTGTCAGAGAAGCTCTTGCTACAATCTGAGCATCGATGTGGTTTTTCCCCCTTATGTATCTTTTGATGTCTAAGGAAGTTGGTGCTCTTGTTGAAGCTCTTTCCACACTCAGAACATTGGTACGGCTTCTCCCCAGTATGGATGATTTGATGTGACATGAGATGGGCACTCTGAACGAAGCTTTTCCCACACTCTAAGCAGTGGTATGGTTTCTCCCCTGTGTGAATTATCTGGTGTGAAGTAAGGTGTGCGCTCCGACCAAAGCATTTCCCACACTCCAAACATTTATATAGCTTCTCCCCCCTTTGGATCCTTGGATGCTTCATCTTGCCCAGATCTGAAAATGTATATTGTCTGTCATCTGCACAAATACTCTGATGTGGTTTAAGAGCTGTACTAGGAGGGAGGCTCTCTGTACACTCCTGGTACATGTACGAGCTTGCTCCTTCATGAATCATTTCACATTCAGTAAGGCTTCTACTCTGGCTGAAGCTCTTTGCAAACAGTAAACTTTTACTTGGTTCTTCCCCAGAGTAAATTCTCCAATGAACACTGGGTAAGGCAACCCCTTTATTTTCATTTTTGTTTTCTTGTTGGACCGAGATTTTGTGGAAGTCTCCAACTTGGAAAGGGAAAGATTTGACTTTCTGCTCCTCCACTTGGTTTTCTTCTTGGTTTGCTAGGCCATCTTGGCTCCAAGCATTCTCCTTCAACTCTTCATACTCTGTCCTTTCTGACAAATCCTCACACAGTTGCCCCTTGTTCTCACTTTTCCACTCATCACCTGTTGGAAAAGAAAACAGAAAGCAAATTAAAAGCCCTTCTCTCAGTGTCACCAACTTCCAAGGAAGGTTTGTTGGGAACAAGAGACTGAGGATGCATCTGCACTGCAGAAATAATCCACTTTCACACTGCTTTAACTGCCATGGCTCAATGCTACGGAATTCTGGGATCTGTAGTTTTGTGAGCTATTTAGCCTTCTCCCTTAGAGAGCTCTGCTTTCACAACAAACTACAAATCCCAGGATTCCATTACATTGAGTCATGGCAGTTAAAGCGGTATCAAACTGGATTTTTCCTGCCGTGTAGATGCAGCTAGAGTCTCCTCTGTGGCTGCTCTCAGGCTTTGGAACCTCCTTCTGAGAAAGGCTAGGATGGCTCCTGCCCTGCTGTCTTTTCATTGACAAATGAAAATTCTGTAGTCTGAGCTTTCTGAATCTTGAATAACATCCCAAAGAAAGATATTAAAACCTACATTGTTCTTTGAGTTTTTCATTTCTGCTTTCAAAACTTCTGTTCCTCTCACAGCATATGTTTCTGTGGTTCAGCAAGCTTTATGTTTATTTATTTGTATTACCTCTCTTATACTGTTTCTTCATATCACCGAGTATAATGTTATACATAGTATCATGTAACTGTAAAAAGGGTACAAGGTTTGGGACTGTTTGGCTTGAAAAGAACCAAACTAAAGGGTTCTGCCAAAAAATAACCAGGATAAATTGAACCCACTACAATTATAAAAAAGGCAACCATATAAAGAAATAAAAGAATAACTAAAACCTGGAGCAGAGAATCCAATAAAATTAAATTTCTGAAAGGGTAAAAATACCCCACTGGAAAGTACGCAAATGCTGCAAATAAGTAATGATAATACCAAAGATCAAGGCCAAAAAAACTGACCCCTGAAGTTGATAAGTCAGTAAAATTACTAAAAGGGTAACAATACCTCACAATACTCCAGGTTTTAGTTATTCTTTTATTTCTTTATATGGTTGCCTTTTTATAATTGGTAGTGGGTGCAATTTATTCTGGTTATTTTTTGGCAGAACCCTTCAGTTTGGTTTTTTGGTCATATGTCTTGGGTTTTCTGGCAGTAGGGACTTTTGTTGGCTTGAAAAGAAGGCAGTTAAAGAGGGGTTTGACAGAGGTGTATGAAGTGAGGCATGGTGTGGAGAAAATAGAATAGGAAAGGCTTTTGTCCGTCCCTCATAATGCTGAAAACTGGAGTTATCCACCAAACTTCATCAAGTTCCCATTGTGAACTTCATCAGGATGCATTTAGGCTTGTAGTGGATGTCACTCATGCTTTCCAAAAACCGGTAGTTGGTTATTTCTCCAAATCTTTGATAGCATCAGCTTGCTTGTCCAGAAAAAGCAGTGCCTTAGAACCTGATAACCATGGAAAGAGCAATGTGCTGCTGATCTACATAATCCCCCGGATTTATCTATCTACAGTTATCAGGTTATATGTACCTGTAGTCTTATTTATATTGTGGGCTTTTAACTTTTCTCTGGAGCTATTTTGTAAGTACAGGTCACCCCCCACCCCTTATGTGCCGGGGATATGTTCCCAGACTTACAGTGACTACTTGGACACTACAAGTAATAGCAAACCCCACAGGATCATGTTGGAGAACCTAGGAAATGCCTAGAGAGGCTGACTCTCTAGGCATCTCTAGTGTGATTCTATGGTAACTTCCAGTGGGAGTTACCATAGAGTTGTGCTGGAGAACCTATGAAATCCCTAGGAAGACCATATTTTTTGAATGACAGATAATTGAAACTGCAAGTATTGGTCCCATGCATTCAGGGGTGGGCTATAATTGCTTTTCTGGTTGCCCACAATGAATTAAAATTATTCATCTGAACAGACACAGAATCTGTGCATGTTTAGGATAGTAACTTTCAGACTCTTTCTGGGGAACACTGGACGTTCATTGGGAGCCAACTGGGTTCCTCAGTGATTAGGTCAGTAATAGCAGACATGCTTCCTAGAATGTCAACTTGGCCACCATTATCAATTTCCCCTAGTAAAGAAGCCCAGCAGAAATAAATGTTTGCTGCTTTTATCGTTTCTTTTACTATGTTTTAATTGTATATTATATTGTTTTAATCTTGTATTTTTTAACTGTATTGTCATTTAATTGTGTTTTAACTTTTGTACAAATATTTTTTTTAAACTGTACCCTGTTTCTTATATGTTTGTAAACTGCCTTGGATCCTGTACAAGGAGAAAGGCAGGAGATACATTGACTCATTAACTAAACTAAACCTGGCTGGTGGGAGTTTCAGGACTGATAAAAGCAAGCATCTCTTCATACGGCATATGGTCAAACCAAGGAACTCACTGCCACAAGATGTAGTGGTGGCTGGAGCTTGGACAGATCAGAAAGAGGGTGATAGAGATGCTTGGGAAATAAAGCTATCAACATGTACAGATTCGAATGACTAGAGTGGTGGGGAATGGTGGCCCAGATGTCAGTGAGGCAATGAATCAGCTAGGTTGTAGTATGAACGTTAAAGAAGCGCTCCAAGGTGCTGAACCTAGAATCATAGAATTGTAGAGTGGGAAGAGACCATGAGGGCCATCCAGTCCAACCCCCTGCCATGCAGGAAATCACGACCAAAGCATCCCTGACAGATGGCCATCCAGCCTCTGTTTAAAGATCTCCAAGGCAGGAGACCCCACCATGCTCCAAGGGAGTGTGTTCCACTGCCAAACAGCTCTTACTGTCAAAAAGTTCCTCCTAATGTTGAGGTGGAATCTCTGTTCCTGGAGCTTGCATCTATTGTTCTGTGTTCCAGTCTCTGGAGCAGCAGAAAAACAAACTTGCTCCATCCTCAATGTGACACCCCTTCAAACAGGGCTATCATATCGCCCCTTAACCATCTTTTTTCCAGGTTAAACATACCCAGCTCCCCAAGTCTTTCCTCATAAGGCATGGTTTCCAGACCTTTCACCATTTTTGTTGTCCTTCTCTGGACACACTCCAATTTGTCAATATCGTTTTTGAATTGTGGTGCCTAGAACTTTCCATGATGAAGAGGAGCGACTGCTGAGTACCCTTTGGGTTCGGCTGGTCAACCAGTTACAAATCCATTTAACAATTAACTTGTCTACCCCACATTTTACAAGCTTATCTGCAAGAATGGAATGGGGAACCTTGTCAAAGCCCTTACTGAAATCAAGGTATGTGATATCCACAGCGTTCCCCTTCATCTACCTAGCTGGTAATTTTATCAAAAAAGGAGATCAGATTAATCAGACATGACTTGTTTCTCTGAAACCCATGTTGACTTTTTGTGATTATGGTACTACCTTCTAAATGTTCACAGACTCTCTGTTTAATGATCTGCTCTAGAATCTTCCCTGGTATTGATCAGACTAACTGGACGATAATTGTTGGGATCCTCTTTTTCCCCCTTTTGAAGATGGGGACAACTTTTGCCTTCCTCCAGTCTGCTGGGACTTCTCTGGAGTTCTCAAATATTATTGCCAATGGCTCTGAGATTACATTTGCCAGCTCTTTTAATACCCTTGGATTTAGTTCATCTGGTCCTGGAGATTTAAATTCATTTAGATTAAGAAGGTATTCCTGTACTACCTCTTTCCTTATTCTGTGCTGGATTTCCCCTATTGTGTCCTCTGTTCCCTTATCCTCAGGTTGGTCCTCCTTTTCCTTTTCTGAAAACACTGAGGCAAAGAAGGTGTTGAGTAATTCTGCCTTTTCTCTGTCCCCTGTCAGCATTTTGCCATCTTCTCCACATAGTGGCCCTACCATTTCCTTCTTCTTCCTTTTGCTGCAGAAATACCAAAAAAACAAACAAACAAACAAACAAAAAACAACCCTTTGTATTGTTCTTAACCTCTCTAGTGAGCCTGAGCTCATTCTACGCTTTAGCTTTTCTGACTTTACTCCTACACGTGTTCGCTATCTGTTTGAATTCTTCTTTGGTGATTTCTCCCTTTTTCCATTTCCTATACATGTTTCGTTTAAAACTTAGCTCCGTTGAAAGTTCTTTAGTCATCCATCCTGGTTTCTTGAGACACCTCCCATTTTTCTTCCTCATTGGTAATGTCTGAAATTGAGCCTTCAGTATCTCCCTTTTAAGAAAGTCCCATCCGTCTTGAAGTCCCTTCTCTTTTAGTATTCCTGACCATGGGATCACCCCCGGTATTTCCCTACATTTATTGAAATCAGCTCTCCTAAAGTCTAGAATGCGTGTCTGACTATACTGGGACAGAGTTCAGCACTGTGGACAACTACTTTCAGGTTTGGACTAAAACCCTCGGTGAATTCACTGCCCTACCAACATGGAAGCCAGCAGCCAAAACTGGGTTATGAGCCAACAGGCAAAAGCCTGTTGTTGTTGTTATTAGCTATCAACTCAGCTTCAACTTATGGTAACCCTATGAATGACAAACCACCATGACTCATGGTCATCAACAGCCCTGCTTAGGTCTTGCAAACTCAGGGCTGTGGCTTCCTTGATGGAGTCGATCCACCTGGTCATATGGTTTTCCTCTTTTCCACTTCTCCCCAGGATTATCATCTTTTTCTAATGCAGTCTCATGATTATGCCCAAAGTATGATAGCCTTGATTGATTCACTTTGGCCAGGGGCAGCTGGCCTGTCAAAACCAGCAGCTGAGAAGCATGAGTAGGAGGGTGTATCAGCATTCATGTGCTGTTGGTGGGCTTCCCATAGGCAATCCATCAGCCATTGTGTAAACAAAATGCTGGACCAGGCAGTCCTTTGGTCTTATCCAACATAGTTTTCTTATATTCATATAACCTGAATATTGCCTAGGACTATTTTGTAGCCTTAGGTATGTCAACCAGAAAAGATCATAGAGTTGGAAGGAACCACAAGAGCCACTGAGTACAACCCTTGCCATGCAGGAAAACACTGATAAAGCACTCCTGAAAGATGGCCATCCAAACTCTGTTCAAAGAAGTAGAGTCCTTTGCCCCCTGAGGCAGTCTATTCCACTGTCAAACAGCTCTTGACCTCAAAAAGTTCTTCCTAGGATTTAGGTGGGATCTATTTACTTTTAATTTGAATCCATTGGTTCATGTTCTAGTTTCTGGAACAGATAGATCCTTGTATCCTCAGGGGATATGTTCCCAGACTTACTGTGGATACTGGAAACTATGGATAATAATGAACCCTAACTTCTGGCCCAAACATACCACAGAATCACACTGGAGCACCTATGATGCTTAGAGAGAACACCTCTCTAGGAATCTTCTAGTTCTGGCAGAAGCATACCATAGAGTTGCACTGGGGGACCTAAAAGATGGCTAGAGAGACCATATTTCTTCAGATGCAGATAAATGAATCCATGGATATGGGTCCTACAGATATGGGAATCTATCTGTATTTTAAAATGGCTATCATATCACCTCTCAGTTGTGGCATCAATAAGGCTGGTGTCACCCCTCCCCCTGATGGTGCAGTTCTGCCTCTCCACACACCCCTAGTGCTGCCACTGTCTCTCAGTCTTCTTTTCTCCAAGCTAAACACACCCAGATCTCTACGTTGCTCCTCATAGGGCTATTTCCAGACCTTTTACCATCTTGGTCACCCTCTGAACATGTTCCAGCTTGCCAATATCCTTCTTGAACTGTGGTGGCCAGAACAGGATACAATAATCCAGATGAAGACTGACCAAAGATGATGAGGATTTCCAGGCCAAAGGTCCACCTGTGCCATCCCTTAATTTACCCTATGGATGGGGAAACTTTGGCCTTCCCAATACTACAGCTTTCAACTCCCTCCAACCCTAGTAGGCCAGCACAAAGTATTATAGGAGCTGGGAGTCCCATGTACCTGGCAGGCCAAAGATCTCACACCTGGGTTTAGACCATCAAAAGGTTCTAACAATTTTGAGGCAAAGTCTAGGGAGAACTTCCCCAGAATTCAAGGATACAAACAACCCATTCTTCTTACCCAAGAGGCCAGATTCTTCATCTTCCTGTTTGGTCTCCATGCACAACTGCTTCGGCTCAATGTCAGGCAGGGCTTGGCCTACTTCAGATGAACCCACTGTCTCCTCTCCCTCTAATGACACCTGGAATATTTATCACTTGTTAGCTAAATTTATATCCCACATTTCCTTCCATGAGCTACAAGTGGCATATACAGGTTGCCTCCTGTATCCGTGGGGGTTTGGTTCATGGACTTACTGTGGATACCAGAAACCGTGTATAATAGCAGACAAGGACTTCCAGTACAAGCATACCAAAGAGTTGCATTGGAGGAGCTAGTGATTCCTAGAGAGCACATTGCTCTAGGCATTTTCCAGTGTGACTCTATGGTATGTCCCCCTATTTTTTCAGCTGCAAATAACTGAAACTGTGGATATTGGTTCCATGGATGTATGGCTCTTCTCCTCTCCATGCTGTCCTCAAAATATTTGTGAGAGAGAATGAGTGGCCCACAGTCACTCAATGAGTTTCATGGCCCCGTAGGAACTAGAACCCATTTTTCCCACACTAAACACACTGAGTGGGCAACTGTTGGGAGGTTGCACTGACTCTCTACAGGACCTCAAGGGGACACCCCTCTCCCTCATTGTGCCCCAACTTTTTTTAAAATTAAAAACTCAGTATATCCACCCCCATTGGGCTTTGGGGGGCTATTTTGCCACGTTTTTCTCCCTCCAGGGCTGTTTCAGGCACTAAAGAGGCCCTGCTAAAACCTAGAAATAAACTCAAAGTCAATTTTTTGGGCGGGAAATGTGCTGGAAGCCTTTGGAGGCTGCAAAAATGGCCATCCGCAGGTTACATTTTTGGCCATTCCAGACTTAACCACAGTGCCACCCTGGCTCAATAGCTGAGGGAAATCCTTTTGGCACAGAGCTAAATGGAATAACCCAATCCTCTTTTCCACTCATGAACACACGGCAACATTTTAGACTCTTCCAGGGTTGGAGCCAGATTAAAAACCCAGAATTACTTAGGCTCAGCACATGGTGGGGGGGGGGGGATCAACAAAAACTAGGGTTGCCAGAGTGAAAACTGGAATAGGCTCCTGTACCATTAATGGTTGTGTAGAAGAGGGAATTTCAGCAGGTGTTGCTGGTTACCTGTTTGCGTGAGAAGCCACTCCTGCTGAAATTTCCTTTTCTACACAAGGAATAGGTGCCCTCTCAAGTTTTCATTCTGGCAATGCTAATACTCCTTTAGGCTAGACAATTGGATGCCCTCTTGTGCATCCCAACACCTCGCAAGGCTAGGCGTGCACACGTGACAGGACTTTCTCTGTAGCAGCATCCCAACTGAGGAACTCCCTGCCCAGGGAAGTTAGGCTGGCTCCGTCTCTTCTAAGCTTCCAGGAGGCAGCTAAAATGGGGTTGCTTCACATGGCCTGTAGCGTTTGAAACCATTCTGTTTAATTGTTTGTTTTTAGATTATTTTGAAGAACTACTTTGGTTTGTTTAAAAGTTCTCAATGAGTATTTTAATTATAGTCAGCCCTCTGTAGCCACAGATTGTGCATCCACGGATTCAACTGTCCACGGCTTGAAAATTATTATGAAAATATCCCACACACACACACAAAAATCCCAAAAGCAAGCCTTTATATTGCCATTTTATATAAAGAATACCATTTAACTATGCCATTGTATACAATGGAACTTGAGCATCCATGGATTTTGGTATCCACGGGGGGGGGGGAGGGCTGGAACCAAACCGCAATGGATACCAAGGGGCCACTCTATAGCTTTTCCCTCTGCATTGTTTCAAATGTTTTTATCTGTTCGGGCCCTAATATGCTGGGAGGTGATATATAAATTTCGGTCACCCCCACTATCCGCAGAGGATACATTCCTGGACTTACCATTTATAAATGATACCATGGATAATAGCAAACCCTATTAAAATAAAGGCCTTCCTGTACAAACATACCATAGAGTTGTGTTAGAGGACCTACTGATTACTAGAGAGGATACCTCTCTAGGCATTTTCCAGCACAACTCTATGCTATATGACCCTATTTTTTTTCTAGCCGTGGATAACTGAAACTGCAGATATTGGATATGCAGATATAGGGACAACCTGTACTTTAAATAAATAAATAAAATAAGCTGCCACCTTGCCCGGCCAACTGCAGTCTGCATCCCCCACTTCTGATAGGGCTGCCACAGTGAAAACTGGAGGGCTCCTGTACCTTTGATGGTTGTTTAGAAGACGTAATTTCAGCAGGTATTGCTTGTGACCTGGTTGCATGACAAGCAAAATCCCCCCCCCTCTATATAACTATGAAAGTTACAGGGGCCCTATACAGCAGTGGTACTTAACCTGTGGTCCAGGGACCCCCAGGGTCTACAAAGGCTTGAAAGATGCTTGGCCCACCTCCTCCCTGCAGTGGAGCAGCCACGTGACAGGAGCCAAGACAAAGGCTAGATGGATGGCTGGGCCTGCACATTGCCATTCAATCCACTCCAGCCACAAACTTGCAGGAAGAAGCAGGAGAAAAATCTTCCCTCCCCCTCCAGTGCCTCTGAAGGATGGTTTAATGGATGGTGTAATTGTAATATGAGTATTCTCTGGTATTGTTGTCGTTGTTTTAAATCCTGAGTTAAGTCTTGGGGGCCCACAGCAACAAAAGATATTTAAAGGGGGTCCCTGGTAAAGAAAAGGTTAAGAACCACTGCTCTACAGTGTTTCAGTCTGGCAACCCTGCCTTCTGAACAAGCTCAGATCTTAACCCACAGGGCCCTGGGGGCCACTCAGGATAAAGACAGTGAAATGTCCTCACCTGGCTTGTCTGCCTCTTGGCCTCTCGCTGCTTCAGAAGGAAATCCTCGGCCAAGGCCACAGCCTGGGAGCAGGTATCTGGGCCACATCCTTTGACCCAGGTCTCTATCTCTGGCGGCAGGACAGCCAGGAACTGTTCCAGGATCAGAAGCTCCAAGATCTGCTCCTTAGAATGTCTTTCGACTTTCAGCCACTGGCAACAAAGTTCCTGAAGCCGGCCATAAGCCTCTCTTGGCCCTTCGGCCTCCCGGTAGCGAAAACACCGGAAACATTGCCGCTGCTCCTCCCGCCTCATGGCGTCCTCCCGCAAGATGGCTTCCTTCACTTTCCCATAATCCTCTCTGCCTTTGGCTTCCAAGCTAATAAAGGCCTGCTTGGCCTCTCCACTCAAAGCGGGCAGGAGTCGGGCCACCCACTCTTCCTTAGGCCACTGGCAGGCTTCGGCCACTTGCTCAAAGGAGGCCAGGAAAGCTTTGGCATCATCCCATGGCCCTTCCGTCACCTTAGGGGTTCCCCAGCTTAAATGAGGGCCTTCCACGGTTTTCAGGAACTCCTGCCATTGGGTTTCCCACTGCTGAAGCGAGCCATCGTCTGGTTCTTGTTTAACTGCTGCTGGTCTCCTTCGCAGAAATTCCTCCGTAGTTCCAACTTGGGGGACTTGATGGATTCCTCTCATTTCCTGTGATACCTGCCCTGTAATATGACTTGTAGGGTCTTGCACCTCCATTTTCATCCTTGGGCAACACCTCTCAATAATAGCCTCGCACTGTGGAAAATTCTAGAATCTACTGCAGTGATCTAAACAGTCGCATGGAGCTTTCTGTCTGGAGAACTAAGAGAAAAAGAAGATGATTGCATGGCATTCACATTTTAAAGGAGAACAATTATGAAAGCAGCCAAAAAAAAAAAAAAATACAGGGCTAGAGTGGAACTGGATGCCAGACAAGAAACCATGAAAAGTGAAATATTTCATAGCAGAAGAAATGCTGTTCTATGACTGTTCCTCCCAAGGCTAAACAGTTCTCTATCTTTTCTCATCCCCTAGTTTATGGGGTGAGGTACCATATCTTCCCACATGAACCTGCCCAAATACTAAGATCTTTTGATGAGACACTTCTCTCAATCCCACAACAGGCACATTTGGTGGGAATGCAGGACAGGGCCTTTTCTGTACCTGCCCCTAGACTCTGGAAGTGCTTTCCTAGGAAGACCAAGCTGGCTCCATCCTTCTTATTATCATCATCATCGTCATCATCATCTAAAACACTTGGGTATGTTTCCCTCACCCACATGCAAATTCCCTCCCCACCTCATAGTCCACTCCTTCCACTCAATCTGCATCTACACCCTGAGCCTCACAAGGGCCCCTCCCTCCTCTCACTCCCTCAGCCACTCACCACCCACATGTAAAACACTGAAATATTTTTTCCTAAGATACTAGTGTGTAGCTGAACTGTGTGAACCTTACAAATCTACTATAACAGTGTATGTTACGCTGGGCACAGCTAGTTATTGTAATATTCGTTTATATCCCGCCCTTCTCCCGCCATGGGACTCAAGGTGATTAACATCTTTAAAACAATACAGTACAAGTAAATATATATATATATATATATATATATATATATATAAATATAAATATACAATTTTTAAAAGAATTAAATAATCTATACATTATTAAAATGCATTAAAACTGTATAAATATCCTTCACAATCTTAAAAAATACACCACACAACCTCAAAAGCCCAGCCCTTATCAGTTCGTAAAAACCTGGCAGTACAAAAATGTTTTAACCTGCCACCTGAAGAACAGCTGCCCTTTTACCATCAAGTCAACACTTTTTCTATTCCAACAGGTATTTGGGAGTTGATTGCTTTATATAATGGCTTATCTATTTTAATAATGTCATTTTTAATCTAACTTTCACATAGTTTCACATAGTTTTAATATCCATAGGCAGTTTTAATATTATTTTAATCTTAACTTTTTGTATGTTTTTAGCTATATGTGGTTTTTACTTGTATCTCTTTGTATTCTGTTAGCTGGTTTGAGCCTCACTCTTTAGGAAAAGGTGGGTTATGAATAAAGTGATGGCTGGATGAATGGATGGGGTGGAGGAACTAACCCTGAGAATGCTTCACATTCCCTTTGGAAAACTGTGGCTATACAGTAACCCTAAGTATGTCTCTGAGGGAGTCAGTAGAGCCAGCTGATGTAGTGGTCTGAGCATTGAACTACGACTCTGGAGACCAGGGTTCGAATCCCTGCTCAGCCATGGAAGCCCACTGGGTGGTCTTGGGCAAGTCACATTCTCTCAGCCTCAGAGAAAGCCAAAAGCAAACCTCCTCTGAACAAATTCTGTCAATAAAACCCCATGATAGGATCATCTTAGGATCGCCATAAGTCGGAAACGACTCGAAGGCATGCAGCAGCAACCTCAACAACAGAGTCAGTGCCATTGAACAAAGTGAATGCTCTCAATTTAACACAGGGATGGGAATTGTTTAGCCCTAGATGATGTTGGACTGGAACTCCCAGAATTCCTCACCACTGACTGTGCTGGCTAGGGTTGCTGGGAGTTGCAGTCCAGCATCATCTGGAAGGCTGCAGAATTCCCACACCTGAGGTTTAAGGTGACACAGGCCCCTTTTTTTCTTTCAGCTACGACTGATTAAGAAGGTTAACCGCTTTAGAAATTATTACCATGGAAGGCTCCTATGTGGAATAGACATCTATGATGAAACTGACAGCCAGATTATCATTGTTTTATAATGTCATGGTCCTTACTTTTTGCATTTAGTTTCCTTTCACCAAATTAATTGCCTATACACCTAGAATTCTGGAAAACACACCAAGCATCTGGTGAAGTGGGCTACAGCTCCCCCAGCATCACCACACTCTAATAAAATTGGTAGTCTTTATGATGCCACAATACTCTTGGATGTTTTTGCTGCCACAGATCTAACACAGCTATCCCTTCGGAAATGGCTGGACTATATTAGGAGTGGGAACCATGCATCCCTTCAGATCTTGGGTTTGTCTAAAAAGCGAAGATACTCCATTTGGGGTTGTCTAAATGGCAAAATACACAGAATGCAAGGAGAATATGAGCTGTCTTAACGCCATCCTGCATTGTTTCACCGTATTCAGAAGGAGGTGGGCCAAAAAAAGGCAAAAACTCCAAAGTTTTAACAACAGGGGGAAGGCACATTCCTGCTCAATGGGACAAGCGACATGAAATGAGCGAGCGCTAAAGCAATAAAACTGTGTGGGTTTTCCCACCTTTTCTTGTAAAGGCAAAATATCTCTCTATCACACATGGGAAATAGTTTTTAAAAACATGTTCGACAGTGGCAAATTGAGGTAAGTAAGAACGTGAGTAATTCACTTACGGCCACCATCTTGATCTGCAGGCATGTGAAGCTTGTGCCTGCAAAAAAAAACCCCACACACATTAAGACAAATCACAGCTGCTACGAATTGCCATTGCTGCGGAGCAATCTGCTTCTTTTTCTCTCCTATAGACAAGCCCCTTGTTTTTGATTGCAGCTCCCCAAATCCCCCAGTAATGGCTGTGCTGACCAGGGCTGCTGGGACTTGTAGTCCAACAGCACCTGGAGGGTCCCATGGTCCCCACTTAATACTCTCTCCTTCTGTTTGTGGAATTCCTTGAGAATCTTGCAAAAGTTGTTGCCAGCCACATATTTTTGGAACGCAGCTCCCATCATCTCTAGCTAGCTCTGAGATTCAGTGATGGGACTTGTAGTGCAAAAAGATCTGCAGTTTCCTCCCCAATTCCTTGGAGCACATGGGGATGGGGAGAGACAGCTTTCTCGTCTCTCTGCCTTTCTAGCCACTTCTCTGCTTCCCATGGCTTTTTTCTGCTTCTTTCCTCCCCCCCAAAATTAAGAGATGCAACACTCCCTGTTAGATCAAGCCTTCCTCCTCTCCCCCTGCCTTCCACTCACCCTGATCCCTCCAGTTTCTTCCATCAAAATTAAGAAAACCGCAGCTTGGACCTTTTTCTTTTCTTTTCCTCCACAAATCTTTATGGAGGAAAAAAAAAATCATACATGAGTTTTTCAAAAAGCCAATTTCTGGGGGAGGAGACAAACCAGGAAGAGGATTTCACAGTTCACATCCTGGTCCTCCTTGATTAAAAAAAAAAAGGTTCTGTCTAGGAATCTGTAGTCCCAAATCTCTGATGCTTGCTTTAAAGCTTGTAGGTCAGTGGTTTCCAAAATTTGGCCCTCCGGGTATTTTGGACTTCAGCTCCCAGAAGTCCCAGCTGGCTTGGCCAACTGTCAGGAATTCTGGGAGCTGAAGTCGAAAACATCTGGAGGACCAAAGTTTAGAAACCACTGTTGTAGGAAATATTTTTCCTAACGGGGAGGGCTTCCTCTGGGACTACAAGGAGTTTAGTTTTTTTTATATATATATAAAATTTCCCAAGTGCACCAACCACCCATCAGCCCACCCGCAAGAAAAATCCAAATAAGAACTGTTTTTGCTACTCCTTGCCTATTAAGTCTTGTATTGTTTGGCGTTATCTCCATAGGAGGCAATCATTCTTAGGTTCTAGACCAGTGGTTTCCAAACTTTGGTCCTCCAGATGTTTTGGAGTTTCAAGCAAGCTTGGCCAAAGGTCAGGAATTATGGGAACTGAAGTCCAAAACATCTGGAGGACTAAAGTTTGGAAACCACTGTTCTAGACAATGAAACTTTGGTTTTTGAATAGTTATTTCAGTAACTAAACTTTCTCTCCCTCTATTCTTCATCAAACCTCTGCTGCCAAAATTGTGTGTGTGTGTGTCTTCAAGTTGCCTGTCGACTTATGGCGACCCCATGAATTTTCCACAGGGTTCAGAGGTGGTTTTGCCAGTTCCTTCCTTTGAAATATAGACTTCAGCACCTGGTCATTGATAGTGGTCTCCCATCCAAATACTAACCAGGGCAGATCCTGCTTAGCTTCCAAGATCAGATGGGAATCTAGCACCTTTAGGGTCCTGCCTTAAGCAATACTTATTAGACCTTGGGTTTTTTTCCGAGCTGTGAGGCTGTGTTCTGGAAGAGTTTGCTTCTGACGTATATAAATCCCACACACACTCCCACCTATCCATTCTCTGAAGGATGCACATTGCCATTCAATCTGCTCCAGCGTTCATGGCTTTAAAATCTTAAAAAATAAGTCAATCTAAAAAGTAAGCCTTGATTTTGCCATTTGATATAAGGGACACTATTTTACTATGCCATTGCAAATCATGGGACTTGAGCATCCATGGCTTTTCATATCCACAGGTAGTCCTAGAACCAAACCCCAGTGGATACCAAAGGCCCACAATCATCATCATCATCATCATCTTCCCATGGATCAAGGTAACATACAACATATAACATCTGTTAAAAACACACAACATCTACTAAACTGTGTAACATAAATTTAAAATAAATAAGATAAATATCTATTGAAACTAGCAGTCTAAATACAGTTACCAAGCAGCATAACTTGATTACAAGATTGAAATATGATATAAACTTTATTCAAGAGACCCAATTCCATAGAACTGCCATGGTTGCCCTTCGATAGTCCATTCTGCGGGATGCGGGGCAGTTCTGTGTGGACACTTCTTCCAAAAGCAATGGAACTGCTATTATTACCTGTAGCAAAAGATATCAGTTTATTGCCTCTGCAGTATTTAAGGATAGAGATGGTTGATTCATTTTTGTTAAGGGTTCCTTGGGGATGGGGGAACTTTTGTTATACTCAAAATTGTCACCAAATACAGTTCTTTAATCAATTGTTTTCCTGTCTAAAATAGTTTGGAAAAGGCTCCATTGTGCTTGGTGGAGACTCAAATCTGGTACTAGGCAGTTGCTTAGATAAATCCAGCCCCTCCTTCAACCTGTCAAAATCTTATAAATCCTTCTCAGAATTAAACAGTGGAATGAACTCAATGGATGTTTGGAAACACATACATCCTACTAGGAAGGACTATACTTTTTACTCTGTTAAGCACTGATCATATTCCAGAATCAATCTTTTCCTATTTTTCAATGACTTGCTTAGCCAAACTAACTCAATGGCCACGACTGGAGTGTGGTGGAGTCTCCTTTGGAGATTTTTAAACAGAGGCTGGGTGGCCACCTCTTGGGAGTGCTTTGATTGTGTGTTCCTGCAGGGCAGGGGGTTGGACTAGATGGCCCTTGTGGTCTCTTCCAACTCTATGATTCTATGACTGCAAAACCAGAGCAAGGCTGTTGAGCATAGGGTGAATTGGGGGTCTCTCAACCATAGGATTGACATAAATTGAAGTTGACTTAACTGGCAGTTAGCAACCAAAATTCCACTTCAACTGCCGTGATTCTGTCCTATGGAGACTTGGGATTTTCAGTTGAGGGAAGGGTATTTATACTACTTGCTTGAGAGCTCCAGTGCCTCATCAAACTACAAATCCCAGGATTTCATACCATGCAGCCATTGCTGTTAAAGGGGAATAATAGTGCTCTAATGCTGTCATGTGAATGGGCCTGTGGTTTTTATCTGTGAAATTTTGGTGGGTATGGAAGCTTCTGTGCCTCTTTAGATCAAGGTTCATTCCACAGCTATCAGAAAGGTGATGCCTTCCCATTGCAGGGATCTTTTAAACAAATAAATATGGGTGATGAGCCAGCAAATTTGCTTGAGCTAGTTCAGCTGTTGGTAATTTTCAAAGGCAAAGTGGAACCATCATAGCTCAGTGAGTAAGAGCACACTTTGTATGCAGAAAGGTCCATCAGCAAGCTTCAGGTATGAGGCAGAGGTTTAAAAGAAATTATCCTTGTTGTTGTTTGCCTTCAAGTCATTTCTGACTCACCGGAACCCTAAGGCAAACCTATCATGGGGTTTTCTTGACAAGATTTGTTCAGAGGGAGTTTGCCTGTTGCTTTCCTATGAGGCTGAGAGAGGCTGGCTAGACTGGAGAGCTGGGCCAAAGTTAACAAAATGAAATTCAATATGGAGAAATGAAAGGTACTACAATTAGGGTGGAAAAATGAAATGCATAGATATAGGATGGGGGAGACCTGGCTGAACGAGACTATGTGCGAAAGGGATCTAGGAGTCCTAGTAGACCACAAGTTGAACATGAGTCAACAGTGTGATGCGGCAGCTAAAAAGGCCAATGCGATTTTGGGCTGCATCAATAGAAGTATAGTGTCTAGATCAAGGGAAGTCATAGTGCCACTCTATTCTGCCTTGGTCAGACCTCACTTAGAATATTGTGTCCAGTTCTGGGCACCACACTTCAAAAAGGATATTGACAAATTGGAGTGTGTCCAGAGGAGGGTGATTAAAATGGTGAAAGGTCTGGAAACCATGCCTTATGAGGAGAGACTTAGGGAGCTGGGTATGTTTAGCCTGGAAAAAAAGACGGTTAAGGGGCAATATGATAGCCCTGTTTAAGTATTTGAAGGGGTGTCACCTTGAGGATTGAGCAAGCTTGTTTTCTGCTCCTCCAGAGACTAGAACACGGAGCAATGGATGCAAGCTCCAGGAACAGAGATTCCACCTCAACATTAGGAGGAACTTTCTGACAGTCAGAGCTGTTTGGCAGTGGAACACACTCCCTTGGAGCATGGTGGGGTCTCTTTCCTTGCACGTCTTTAAACAGAGGCTGGATGGCCATCTGTCAGGGATGCTTTGATCGTGATTTCCTGCGTGGCAGGGGGTTGGACTGGATAGCCTTCGTAGTCTCTTCCAACTCTACAATTCTATGATTCTATGATTCTAGATCACAGGTTCTTAACCTGTGGTCTGTGGACCTACAGGGGTCCACAGTGTCCTCACAGGGGGTCCACAAAGGCTTGAAGGCTGCTTGGCTCATCTCCTCCCCGCAAGGGAGCAGCCACATTTCAGGAGCGAAGACAAAGGCTGGCTGGCTGGGCCTGCACATTGCCATTCAATCTACTACAACCGCAAGCTTGCTGGAAGAAGCAGGAGAAAAGTATTCCCTCACCCTCCAGTGTCCTTGAGGGAAAATTTAATGTATGGTGTAATTGTATTATTATTATCAAGAATTGCTATTATGGTTTTAAATCTTTATTGAAGTCTTGGGGGTCCGCAGCAACAAAAGATATTTAAAGGGGGTCCCTGGTAAATAAAAGTTTAAGAACCACTGATCTAGATAAACTATCCACACATAACTATTGTAAGTGGGTTGTAGTCCACAAAAGTTTATGCCTTCGTAATTAGATCAAAGCTCCTTGTTTGGTTTTAGAATACGTTATTTAAATGTTTCAAATGTAATGTCCCAGGTCCTGGAAGTCCCTTCCTAGAGAAGCTAGATTGATGTCTCTCTTTATTTTAATTTTTGTATGCTTTTAGTAAAAAATTTTTTATTGTATTTGTTTTAGCTTTTGTAAGCTGCTTTGAGTCCCAGGGTTGGGGCAAAATTAGGCTATGAATAAAATTCTAATAATTAGTCACCCTGCATAGTAGCCTAGCGAGGGCTGACCATTGGCCATAGAATAATGACCTTGGATAGGGTGGAGTTGGAAAAGCTGGTGGAGGGAAGAGCTGATGGAATGGAGTGTCTTGAGAAAGGCCATGGTAGGTTGGCTAGCTGATATCAGGAACAGGAAGTGCTCCATGCTACAGCCCTCCGGTTTCACTTTAATTTTCTTCATTTTCTTCCCTGTTTCCTTCCTTTAGGCAGCAATAAAGCTGGGACTTGGAAGGGAAGCTTTCTCACTTCACCTTTTGGGATTGCCCTGCACAAAAGCCACTGCCCTACCCTGGGCAAAAGGAAATGGCTACAGAGAGCAGGCTGGTGTGTTCCCCTGAAAACTTGCCCTTTGAGTCAGACACAGGGGTGGCACATCCAAAAGTGAAAGTGGAGAAGTATAGCTCTAGAGATGATGCCAGCACTGGCATCCAGGCCAGGGTATCCCTTGAGGAAGAGTTTAATTGGTCAGTCCCAAAATGGATTAAACAGGAGAAGGAACTGGGGCTCCAAGGCCACTCAGAAGGCCAATGGCAGGAGTATATGAAGACTGTGGATTCTTATTCATCAAAATGGAGTCCCTCATGCTTGTGTCAGGCTCCAGGAGGGGAAGCCAAGGAACATCTGCCCCATATGAAAGAGGTGGCCAGTTCCAGCCAGTGGTCTCAGTCTAGAGAGGAAGCCCTACCCCTTCAACAGACCTCTAGAGACCCTCACGGAATGGAGGAAGAACCTCTGATAGAGGCTGCAGTTAGTTTAGAGATGCGCCGCCAATGCTTCAGGCATTTCCGCTACAAGGAGGCTGAAGGGCCACATGGCAATTGCACCCGACTCTGGGAACTTTGTCACCGATGGTTACAACCAGAGAAGCACACCAAAAGGCAGATCCTGGAGTTGGTGATCTTGGAGCAGTTCCTGGCTGTCCTGCCCTCAGAGGTGCAAAACTGGGTTAGGAGATTTGGGCCTGGGACGTGCAGTCAAGCAGTGGCCCTGGCTGAGGATTTCCTCCTTCAGGAGGGAGAGGTTAAGATGCAGGAAGAGCAGGTGAGTGTTGCTGAGCCAAATAAAACTGAGGGCCACTGAAGTTTTTGGTAAAGGTGTGGCATTATTGTGTCTCCCATATATGGCAAGATTCTGTGCAAGCATAGAGAAACTGCTGGTGTCTTCATTCTAAAACTCTGAGCTTACTTTAAAAAAAAGTTTCTAGTCTTTTTTGCTGGAAACAAACACTCAATGTGTGTGTATGTGCTTTTACTCCACCTGTCAACTTATGGCAACCCCATCAATTTCATAAGATTTTCTTAGGCAAGGAATACTCAGAGGTGGTTTGCCATTGCCTTCCTCTGAAATGTAGCCTATACCACCTGGTATTCCTTGGCAGTCTCCCATCCAAGTACTAACCACGGCTGACCTTGCTTAGCTTCAAGATCAGACAGGATCTGGTGCCTTCCCTGTGTGAATGTACCTTCAAGTCACCTGTCAACTTATGGCGACCCCATGAATTTCATAGGGTTTTCTTAGACCAGGAATACTCAGAGGTGGGTTGCCATCGACTTCCTCTGAAATACAGTGTATAGCACCTGGTGTTTGTTGGCAGTCTCACATCCAAGTATTAACCAGGGCTGATCCTGCTTAGTTTCCAAGATCAGGTGGGATCTGGTGCCTTAAGGGCATAGTGTGCATTAAATTTAGAAGCCAGATGAATCTCAGAATTAAACTTTCAGTGTTTGTGCCCTCCCTGCCTGTTCCTGGGATCAAGGCAATACGTTAAGCAAAATTGCAAAAATCCTTTTCAACCCTAAACATAGAAAGAAATGTTTTTGGTTACACAATCTGAGGCAGCATGTTGATATTGCTTTGGTGCATATTCCAACCATAACATAGGCATTGCTCATAGTTCTAGTGTTCTCCTTACTGGTAGCACAGCTCTTACTATGGAGATGGGGAACCTTTGGTCAGCAGTGGTCCTCAATCAGCTATAATCTTGTTTGACTGTTATCTGATATCATTAATTGGAGATAAGAAGCTATTAACACCCTGGAAAGGTGTTGCACAAAAACCTAGCTCAGATTTGCAGTCTGGCAAGTTGTTGCCCTGGGGCTCAATTCTGAGTAGACATGCATACCTATGAATTTTGAGTTCCTGGAAGCTAAAGTGCTCTTGCACTGGGGTTTATTTGTGCATGGATATGCATATATTTGAGTTGTGCTTTGCATGCCTAAAAGCTATAGCACTGATGTGCTGGAGCTTATTTTTGAGTGGGCATCCATTAGTTGGAGCATGCCATACCTGAAAGCTGTAGCAATGGGGCACCGGGGTGGGGGGGGCTTACTGATGAGTGGATATGTGTACTCTTCAGCTATGCTCTGAACTCCTGAAAGCTGTTAGACTGGTAGATTGGGGCTTACACTTGAGTAGACATACATTCATTTGAGCAGTGCTTTGCATGCCTGAAAGCTGTTGGACTGAGGCTTATTCCTGAACTAGAACTGAATTGTGTTTTGTATGTATAGTGGGAAAATGTCCACATTGATAAGAATGGTATTTGGCCATGCCCATTTTACTTTAGACACACCCTTTGCCCTTAACTCCACCTAC
This sequence comes from Gambelia wislizenii, assembly GCA_030847615.1. Taxonomy (NCBI): domain Eukaryota; kingdom Metazoa; phylum Chordata; class Lepidosauria; order Squamata; family Crotaphytidae; genus Gambelia; species Gambelia wislizenii. Next base: position 28,775,535 of record JAUMIR010000002.1, read on the forward strand.
TGCTAGAACACAATATCTGAGACCCATCCCAAATTGAAATGTGGTCTGTCGGCTGAAAAACATTTCCCCGCTCTTGTCTTTATTGGATCCCTGGATCATTCTTTCCAGATGCCATCGCCATTTGTGGAGACGGATGGGAATGTTTCCAGAGCTGTTCAGACTTTGTGTGGTGTGGGACAACACTGCAGGGAGGTCAAGCAAGAAAATGAAGAGGAGGGCAGCCTGCCAAGTAAGGAATCCTTGTGTTCAAGCTGTTTGAGGCTCTGCTTTTCTTAAATTAACCAGAGTTTGGAAAAGTTGCTGTTTTTGGACTTTTGTAAGTAATTTTTTTTGGATCCAGTGACCATGCTGACTGGGGCATTCTGGGAGCAATTGCCCAAAAAAGCAACTTCCCTGTAGCCGTTGGGAGCTCTGATGTCAGTAGGGTGGTGAATCTGTTTCACGTTTCACTCTGAACTTGACATCATAGAATCAGCAATTGGGATAGCTCTTTTAAAGTTCAGACCAAAGCCCAGAACAGATGCTCTCTCCACTGACGTGGGAGCCATGAGCCACTCACTGACTCTTTCAAGCTCTGCAATTAACTGTGCTTCTCGCTTGTGGTCAGAAATGGTCTTTTCTTTACATTTGAGTATCTGGGGGCTAAACTAGATGGAACGTTTGTCTTTGTGCAGCCGTTTTTTAAAGAAAGGAATACAGTAGCTGGTATGGGGGAGTCAAGTCAGGACTGTCCATTGGGGTGGTGGGAAGGGAGAAGCTTGGAAGTGTTTGCTTCTCCTGTGGTCCCAATTTGAATCCTTCTCCTTGAACCCTCTTTGTTCTCTCTTTATCGGCATGCAAAGCTGTTTTTTTATTGAGACAGGCCTCTTTGGCTTTTAACTGGTTGTGGTTAACGGGTCTTTCTACAGGGCATACTGTCCTTTTATCTTTACTATGTTTTAAACATACAGGTCACTGCCCCATATCCATGGGGCATACATTCCTGGACTTACCATGTATAAGTGAAACTGCGGATAAGAGCAAACCCTATTAAAATAAAGGACTTCCGGTACAAATAGACCATAGAGTTGCGTTAGAGGACCTACAGATTCCTAGAAAGGTATCCTTTCTAGGCATTTTCCAGTGTGACTCTATGGTATGTGCTCCTATTTTGTGTTCCTCAGATAACTGAAACCATGGATATTGATTCTGCAGGTACGGGAAAGCGGGGGTGACCTGAGTACCTGAGAAGTGGTTCACTATTCATTAATATATAGGATTGCAATGAATATAATTCCTTCTTTATCTCTTAACTTCTCCACCTCTATTTCTTATTCTAGGGGGGCACAGACTAAAGAGTGAAAACCAGAGGAATCCCCCAAAGATGCTGCATGGTGGAAAAACTGAGTGTCATGAGCTAGTAGAGAATGTTGAATCTCCAAAGAAGAAGAAGGAAACCAAAGTGGGATGCTGGAGGAATCCATTCACTGGCAGTCAGAGAGAAGAGTTGGAGGAAATTAAAACCCAAGAGCAGACTTGCAGAGAAAAGGAAAGGAATCCTTTTTACAAACCAATTATGAGCCACCCAACACCAGCAGACACGTTTAGGTTCCTTCTCTGTGGGGAAGATTTTGATTATGAGAAATTGAAACCGACTGTGCATCCAGAAATCCACACAGAGAACCCTCATCATTGTTCGTTGTGTGGGGAAAGCTTTAGCCAGAGCTCACACTTTATAGGCCATCAGCAGTGCCATGCAAGAGAGAAACCATATTGGGAGAGAAACCTTGGGCAGAATTTCAGCCTTCTCGCACATCAGAGATTCCATGAAGGAGAGCCAATGTATAAAGACTCAAGCAGTCGGGAAAACCTTGGATCAAAGCGCACTAGATTCAGGAAGGAGTACACAGCCAAAAATCTCCACTACTGTGCAGAGTGTGGGAAAAGCTTCTGCTATCAGTCGCACCTGATCCGCCATCAGAGAGTCCACACTGGAGAAAAACCATATCAGTGCTTGGAGTGTGGGAAAAGCTTCAGCCAGCGCCAGCACTTTCTTGACCACTGGAAACTCCACACGGGTGAGAATCCATACCAGTGTTTGGTATGTGGGAAGAGCTTCAGATACATGTCACAGTTTGTGATACATCAGAGGTCTCACACGGGAGAAAAGCCATATTGCTGTCCAGTCTGTGCTCGTGGTTTCTGTCAGAAAGCGCACCTCCTTAGGCATCAAAAGATTCATGGGGGTGGGGAAAAGTGTCCATGCTGAGAGAAGAGGACAAGAGTGTCCATCCCCACAAAAATGTTACCTCCATAGAGGCAGGGGCCCATATTGTCCATACCTACCTTTATTATGTGAAATTCTGTCATTGTGTTACAGTTCTCTCTCAGTGGGCTTCTCTCAGAGACTTCCAGTGAGATGGACTAGCTTCATAGGTTTGGTGCTGTTAAACAAAACTCGGATGAGGCGGGGATCACTTGCCACAGAGATGTTGTTCTCAGACATGTCCTCCCCTTTTTGTGACTTCTGCGTGCCTTGTAGCTGCTACAAAGTAAAATGTCCTTAATTTTGTCTTGGCACTTGTCAGACGGTAGCTTTTTTAAAGCAGTAATTAATAACATTGGGGAACTGATAAGATTCCTGAAAAGGATGTGTGTCCTGGAGAGGTTTTTGTTTCCTTAAGTCAAATTCCAGCTCTTGTTTTGGACGTTTATGAAAAAATATATGCAAAGTAATTTTGTTCTTTGTATATTTGTGAAAAGAAAATGTACTGTATAAAGCAATTTTGTTTGAACAGGCAGCATCACATGACTCTCTCCTTTCTTTGCAAATAAACAAGAGATTTAAATAAAACATATAAACACACATATATAGATGCCTCTGTGTGTGTGTGTGTGTGTGTGTGTGTGTGTGTGTATGTATACACACACATTTGAATAAATTGTTACTGTCTCCTTTCTCCTAGAACAGGGGAGGGGAACCTTTGGTTCTCCAGGTATTTTAGACTATAGTACAGTGCCCATAGTCACTAACTACTGGAGATCCTGATGATGACATCCAATACATTTGCTTGTTATTTGCTGTCAAGCTGGTGTCAGCTTAGGGTGACCCTATGAATGAGAGACCTCCGAGAGATTATCAACTGCCCTGCTTCAGATCTTACAAACTCAGAGCACCCATGGCTTCTCTGATTAAGCTAATCCACCTGTAATGCAGCCTTCCCCTTTTCCTACCGCCTTCCACTCCACCAAGCATTGTCGTCTTTTCCAGTAAGTCATGCTGTCTCATGATATGGCCAAGTTATGATAGCTTTTGGACTTCTAGTGATAGTTCAGGCTTGATTTGTTCTTGGACTCACTTATTTGTGTTTTTTGGCAGTCTGTGTTATTCACTCAATGCACATCCAGTGGCACATTTCAAATGAGTTGATTCACATTTCCTGTCAGATTTCACCATTCTCAGCCTTTCACATCCATATGTAGAAACTGGGAATACATCTGGAGGACCACATGTTCCTTACAGCTCTCCCAGAAATGTGAACGCTTCCCCTATTGCTGGCTTTTCTCATGACAAATTCAGGCTTTTAAGCTGAGCAGCAGTCATAGAATTATAGCATCATAGAGTTAGTAGGGAACCACAAGAGCCATCCAGTCCAACCCTCTGCCCTGCAGGAATACCCAGTCAAAGCACTCCCAAGAGATGGCCATTCAGCCTCTGTTTAAAAATCTCCAGAGAAGGAGACTTCACCACACTACAAGGCAGTGTATTCAACTGCTGAACATCTCTTATTGTCAGGAAGTTCTTCCTAATGTTTAGGTGGAATCTCTTTTCCTGTAGTTTGAACCGATTGCTCCTTGTCCTAGTCTCTGGAGCAGCTGAAAACAAGCTTGCTCCATCCTCAGTATGATATCCCTTCAAATATTTAAACATGGTTATCATGTCACCTATTAACCTCTTCCCGAGCTCTGGGGCTGAGCAGGTCCCTTAACCAGTTTAAATCCAACACTCTTTAAATCTAGGGTAGGAATTTTGTAGCCTTCCAAATGCTGCCAAACTGCAACTCCGAAATGGCTGAGTAAGAAGAGGGCTCCTCAAGCTGAGGGAAAGATGTTTGGAGGTTGTGGTTATTTGTTGCTGTAGTCCTCAAAGTTTTTAAAAATACCCAAATGACATAATCCACAATCACTCTTCTCAGGGTGCCTTGGGCACTGTAGTTCAGAGGAGTTCACCAGAGCACAGTGCTCCTCAAAGTGGCAGTATTGATCAATGAATGCTGGTCTGCAGTTTCCAGGAAAGAAGAAAACATTTGTAGCCAACTAAGCGCAAATAAAGGGTGCCTGAAAATGATCTTTACTATTTCACTTGTATATACAGTTGTCCCTCCACATTTGCGAACTCAACATTCGCGGTTTCGAGTATTCGCGGTTTTGGGAGGGCCCCCCCAGGCCTCCCCCAAAACCGTGACACGGGGCCTCCGGAGGCCCCGTGAAAGCCCTGGGAGGGCTGGAAAGGCCTCCGTGGGGCCTCCGGAGACCCTCCGGAGGCCCCGCGAAGGCCCTGGGGGGGAGTAGGGAGTGCCGGGAAGGCCTCCGCAGGGCCTCCGGAGACCCTCCGGAGGCCCCGCGAAGGCCCTGGGGGTGGATTGGGGAGGGCCGCGAAGGCCCTGGGGAGGCGGGGCAAAGCGACTATGTGGCCTCCGGAGGCCCCATGGTGGCTATGGCAGGGGAGGGGGGGGCAAACAGTATTCGCGGATTTTTCACATTCACGGGGGTCCATGGAACGTAACCCCCGCGAATGTGAAGGGACGACTGTAAAATTGAAATGGCATAGTTAATTTTCAGACACCCTGATTCTACCAGTCCCTGGCACATTAGGTCCTTAAATCAGCTCATTTCTTGGCACAATTCAAAATGTTGGTCATGCGTGACCTACAAATTCCTATACAGCTTGGGTTTAGACTATCTCAGTGGCTCTTAACCTTTTTTTTTGCCAGGGAACCCCTTTAAATATCTTTTGTTGCTGCTGACCCATAATAACAACAACAATTCCTGTTGATGGCGATGACAATGATGATTATGATAATATCATTATGCCACCCATTAAATCTTCCCTTAGAACCACTGGAGGGGGAGGGAAGACTTTTCTCCTGCTTCTTCCTGCAAGCTTGTGGCTGGAGCAGATTGAATGGCAATGTGCAGGCCCAGCCGGCCAGCCTTTGCCTTGGCTCCTGAAATGTGGCTGCTCCATTGCAGGGACGAAGTGAGCCAACAAACCTTCAAGCCTTCGTGGACCCCCTGTGAGGACATTGTGGACCCCGGTGGTTCCGCAGACCACAGGTTAAGAACCAGTAGTCTAGATGACTTTGGGCCAGCCACCCTCTCTCAGCCTCAGAGGAAAGCAATGGGCAAATTCTTTCTGAACAAATCTTGCCAAGAAAACCCCATGATAGGTTCACCTTAGGGTTCCCATGAGTTGGAAATGACTTGAAGGCAAACAACAACAAGGATAACTTCTTTTAAACCTCTGCCTCATACCTAAAGCTTGCTGATGGACCTTTCTGCATACAAAGTGTGCTCTTACTCACTGAGCTATGATGGTTCCACTTTGCCTTTGAAGATTACCAACAGCTGAACTAGATCAAGCAAATTTGCTGGCTTGTCATCCATATTTATTTGTTAAAAGATCCCTGCAATGGGAAGGCATCACCTTTCTGATAGCTGTGGAATGAACCTTGATCAAAAGAGGCACAGAAGCTTCCATACCCACCAAAATTTCACAGATTAAAACCACAGGCCCACTCACATTACAGCATTATAGCACTAGTATTCCCCTTTAATAGCAATGGCTCCATGCTATGGAATCCTGGAATTTGTAGTTTGGTGAGGAACTGGAGCTCTCAAGCAAGTACTGTAGTCTAAACACCCCTCCCTCAACTGAAAATCCCAAGTCTCCATAGGACAGAACCACGGCAGTTAACATGGAATTTTTTTTTGCTAACTGCCAGTTAAGTCAACTTCAATTTATAGCAATCCTATGGTTGAGAGACCCCCAATTCACCCTATGCTCAACAGCCTTGCTCTGGTTTTGCAGTCATAGAATCATAGAGTTGGAAGAGACCACAAGGGCCATCTAGCCCAACCCCCTGCCCTGCAGGAACATACAATCAAAGCACTGCCAAGAGGTGGCCACCCAGCCTCTGTTTAAAAATCTCCAAAGGAAAATCCACCACACTCCAATCATGGCCGTGGCTTCCTTAATTGAGTCTATCCAGTGTTATATAATGCGGTCTTCCTCTTTTCCTACTGCCTTCTACCTTGCATTATTGTCTTTTCTAGTGAGTCCTGTCTTCTCATGATGTGGCCAAAGTACAACAGTCTTAGTTTAGTCATCTTGGCTTCTATGAAGAGTTCTGCCTTGATTTGCTTAGGACCATTTCTTTGTCTTTTTTAACAGCCCATGATACTCGTAGACTTCTTCTCCAGTACCACATTTCAAATTAGTTGATTTTCTTTCTATCAGTTTTCCTCACTGTCCAGTTTTCACAGCCATATTTAGAATCTGGAAATGCAATGGCATGAACAATCTTAACTCTAGTATTCAATTATCTGTCTTTACACTTTAGGATCTTTCCTAGCTCCTTCATAGCTGCCCTTCAAAGTACTAGTTTTCTTCTGATTTGTAGTTAGTTGTGACACTAGAGCTCTCTGATAGAGCAGGCTAAATATCTCCCCCAAAACTACAAATCCCAGAACTCCATAACATTGAGCCATGGTGGTTAAAGTGGTGTCAAACTGCATTATTTCTGAAGTGTGTCAATAGCCATTATGTCTTCAAGACACTTTAGGAGGGTCGCATAGTAAAGCTTTAGAAGTACCCAGTGTTGAGTTCTCAACATAAAAGTTTTGTATGGCTGATTGAATACAGTCAGTAATGGGTTGCTTAGAGATTAGATCTCCATGAAAAATGGGTAGATTGCCCGCTTTAACATCATAGGTGCATGGTCACAGTTTAAGAGCTATTCTATTTCTGTGGAGTTAGTTTGGCTAAGAAAGTCATTGGAAAATAGAAAAAGATTGATTCTGGAATATGATCAGTGCTTAACAGAGTAAAAAGTATAGTCCTTCCTAGTAGGATATATGTGTGTCCAAACATCAATTGAGTTCATTCCACTGTTTAATTTTGAGAAGGATTTAGACGATTTTGACAGTTTGAGGGAGGGGAGACTTTACAAAAGAGTCTGGAGTAATAAACACCTGAGGCGAAGCACAAAAATCGGTGTGTATCGAGCCATTGTATTGTCTATTCTCCTTTATGGGTCTGAAACATGGGTCACTTATCGCCACGACTTATTACTCCTGGAATGCTTTCATCAGTGCAGTATACGCACAATCCTAAATATACGCTGGACTGACTATGTGATGACTGTTGCTGTCCTTGAGCAAGCAGGGATCACCTGCATTGAGGTCATGATATTGCGAACACAGCTGCGCTGGGCAGGGCACATTTCTAGGATGGAGGACCATCGCCTCCCAAAAATAGTACTCTACGTGAACTTGCCACATGTCAGCGTAAGAGGAGCGCTCCAAAAAAGCGATACAAGGACTCCCTGAAACAACATCTCAGGCTCAGCCAAATTGATCACCAACAATGGTCCACCCTGGCCTCACATCGGGAGGCATGGAGACGCACTATCCACAATGCTGCAGCCTTATTTGAGAACTCACGCCAAACAAGTCTTGAAGAGAAACGACAACGTAGAAAGAATCACCACCTGGAAACATCACCCAAGGAGACCTTCTGCTGTGCATTCTGCAACTGGACTTGTTTATCTCGGATTGGCCTTTTTAGTCATCAGCGTGCTTGAAGAGTGTGGGATGAGTCCTTCCTGAATCTTCATTTGCGAAGAAAAGCCAGAGAGAGAGTACCAGATTTGAGTCTCCACCAAGCACAATGGAGCGTTCTCCAAACATTTTTAGACAAGAAAACATCTGATTAAAGAACTGTATTTGGTGACAGTTTCGAGCATAACAAGAGTTCCCCCATCTCCAAGGAACCCTTAACAAAAATGAATCAACCACCTCTATCCTTAAATACCACAGAAGCAATAAACTGATACCTTTTGCTACAGGTAATAATAGCAGCTTCCTTGTTTTTGGAAGAAGTGCCCACACAGAACTGCCCCCCCCTGCAGTATGGACTGTTGAAGGGCAACCATGGCAGTTCTATGTCTCTTGAATAAAGTTTATATCATATTTCAATCTTGTAATCTAGTTAAGCACTTTATACTGCTTGGTAGCTCTATTTAGACTGATAATTTCTTTTAATAGATATTTATCCTATTTATTATTTTAAAATTGATGTTACGCAGTTTAATAGATGTTGTGTGTTTTCAATGTATGTTATATGTTGTATGTTACTTACCTTGATCCATAGGAAGATGATGATTGATGATGATGGTATTGTGGGCCTTTGGTATCCACTGGGGTTTGTTTCTATGACTGCCTGTGGATACCAAAATCCATGGATGCTCAAGTCCCATGATATGCAATGGCATAGTAAAATGGTGTCCCTTATATCAAATGGCAAAATCAAGGTTTGCATTTTGGACTGATTTATTTTTTAAGATGTTCAAGCTATGAATGCTTGAATCTGTGGATACAGAACCCATGAATATGGAAATCTGACTATATATTATTACAGTATAGTATTAGAGGAAGCAAAGGGATCATGTAGCAACCTTGAATCTAACTGTGAGAGGGAACGTTGTAGCATAGATTGTAGTATTGTTAGCAGTAGGGAGAGAACAGGTATCAGCCCCATTCGCCAGACTCAAAGTCTATGGGCAAAACAACAGTCCTTGGATCCTAAATCCCTGTATAAAGGCAGTTGCTACCTTTGGCCAAAGAGGTTCCTAATCCTTGAACAGAGACCCACTCAATCAATGTCAGGAACAAGCAAAGAAAAAATATTTTATTAGTGGGGACTATGACTTTATAGACCCGCTCCTAGGTCTCCTAGGTTGGAGAGCAAGGTTCTCATGATCTCATTCAGTTTAAGTAGCAAACTTCAGTTAACACATCAGTAAGACAAATGACCATTCATATGCTAAGGCTTCCTATGTCAGGTTAGGCTAACCTTACAGAAAAGGATACAGTACATTCCTCTGCTGAGAACTGCAGTTGTTAAATGCTTACAATATCTCATACACAGTCAAGGTCTATCACAGCTTCAGCATTCTCAGCAATGATGGCTTTACTTTGGTTCATTTTGTTACTACAGTAGCACCCTGGCATCCGCTGATTCGCCAACCACTGATTCAATTATCCACGGTTGGTGATGGTGGAGGTAGGGAGGGAGAGGAGGGATCTCACTTCCCCCATCCCTTCCCCTGGGAGGACTTCTGTCGCCACAGTGGTGATCACAGGGCCAAAGGGAGGGCAGAGAAGCGACCTGGCTTCGTCCCCTTCCCCCTCGTGATCATCACTGCAGGGGGGAGAAGGAGGAAGGGGCAGAGGAGCAAACTTGCCCCCCCTTTCCCCCAGATGGCTCCCCGGGATGGCGTTCGCTATTATCCACAATTTTCGCCATCTGCGGTGGGGCCCAGAACCAATCCCCTGTGGATGCAGGGGTGCTACTGTATCTAGTGTTTGTTATTGATCCATATACCAGGACCCCTCTGTCATTCTGTGGATATCCCAGTCCACCTGTGGTTAGGTAATGGGTTTTTAATAAAGCTCTGAAGTATTGTAGAACTATAAGCACAGATTAGTGTTTCAGCCTTCACCTGTGGATACCAAAATCCATAAATGCTCAAGTCCCATTATATAAATGGCATAGCAAAATGGTGTCCCTTATATAAAATGGAAAAATCAATGTTTGCTTCCTGGAATTTTTTTTTTAAATATTTTTCAACCTGTGGATGGTGGAATCCATGGATGCTAAATCCATGGTTACAGAGGGCCCACTGTATGTTAATCTATTGTTGTTTCCCACCTTGATCCATGGGGAGATGATGAGGATGATGATAATGATGATGATTACAGTGGGCCCTTAGTATCCGCTGGGGTTTAATTCCTGCTCCCCCTCCCACCCGTGGATACCAAAATCCGTGGATCAAGTCCCATGATAGGCAATGGCATAGCAAAATGGTGTCCCTTATATCAAATAGCAAAATCAAAGTTGCTTTTTTGGATGTATTTATTTATTAAGATTTTCAAGCCATGGATGCTTGAATCCGTAGCTAAAGACAACAGAGTAATTTGATGTATAGGCAATGTATAGGCATAATATGCCTAAAATGTCTAAGGTGATTAATATATGTAATTCTGTATTTGTCTGTAAGAATAAATGTTTAAAAAAAAAACACAATTCATTAGTTTGCTGATGATGTTCCCAGCTTTTACCCTAAGTTTTATTTTAAAGTGTAAAAAAAAAACACCACACACACACACAGGAGCCATGTGAGGCAGAGGAAAGGGTGCAGACGGCTCATCTTTTCCTTTTCATTGCTTTTTTATTTTATTTTAATTTTTGGAGAATTGAATTTAAACGTTTAAACGGCCTCTCTTTTCTCCTTCCTTGCCTTTGCACCCAAAGCTGAGGAGACAAAGGGGCAAGTCCTAGAAAGGTTCCCTGGTGGCTGCAAGAAAAAAAAAGACCATAGAGTTGGAAAAGATTAGCTGAGGAAAGAAAAGAAAAGTCCTTCCAGGTCGGCTGCGTTTCCCGCCTAGAAATGGTCTTTGCTTTCCATGCTGGTGGGGAAAATGGCTCTCGGGCTCCGGAGGTCTCCAAGGATGCCAGGGATGACGGCGAGAGGCCGAGAGGAGGCAAGTAGAGCCATGGCAAAGCATCCACCTTTGGGCTTGTCTTTATTTGCAAAAGGGGGATTTGGGGATATGCCTGGAAAAAAAAGGAGGAGCAGGCGTTGGTTTTCTTTCTCTTGGGAGAACAAAAGAACTCCCTGGCTTGCCTCTCAACCGCCTTCATTTTGAGCCCCTTCCTCATCCATCATCACAACAAAGGATGATGTTTCTGGGCCCTCTGGCCCTGAAAGGGGAGAAGGAACCACTGGAGGTCCCTGAGATGGAGCCTGCTAGGCGAGGAGATGTTTGGGTTGGGGTTGCCAGAGTCGAAACTGGAGAGGTGGGGGGGGGGCTGTCCCTTGAGGGCAGTGGTTCTCAACCTGTGGGTCCCCAGATGTCGTTGGACTACAGTTCCCAGACCTTTAAAGGCACCAGAGCTTGGCTGGCTAAGCAGGACCAGCCCTGGTGAGGACATGGATGGGAGACCGCTTTGGATTACCACGTGTGGTAGGCTGTATTTCAGAGGAAGGACCTGGCAAAACCATCGCTTGACTACTTCTTACCTAAGAAAACCCTATGCCGGTGGTTCTTAACCTTTTCTTTACCAGGGACCCCCCCTTTTAAATAGCTTTTGTTGCTGCGCAACCCCAAGACATAACTCAAGATTTAAAACCATAGTAATAGTAGTAGTAGTAGTAATAATAATAATAATAATACAGTTGTCCCTCTGTCTCCACGGGATTTGGTATTCACGGATTTAAGTACAGTATATTCTTTAAAAAAAATAATAATCCAAAAAGCAAACCTTGATTTTGCCATCTTATATAAGGGACACCATTTTGCTGTGCCATTGCATATAATGGGACTTGAGCATTCACGGATTTTGGTATCCATGGGGGTCCTGGAACCAAACCCCAGCGAATATGAAGGGACAACTGTAATACAGTACCTTTTCTTTACCAGGAACCCCTTTAAATGTCTCTTGTTGCCATGCACTCCCTCAAGATTTAAAATAATAATAATAATAATAATAATACCCTTTTTAAAAAATCAGGAATTACCTTTAAATACTTTTTGTTGCCACACACACCCAAGACTTAACTCAAGATTTAAAACAACAACAACAACAATAATAATAATACCTTTTTATTATCAGGGACTCCCTTTAAATATCTTTTGTTGCTGTGCACCCCCAAGACTTAACACAAGATTTAAAGTCATAATCATAATACCTTTTCTTTACCAGGGACTCCTTTAATTTTCTTTTGTTGCCATGCACCCCTAAGATTTAACTCAAGATTTAAAATCATAATAATACCTTTTCTTTACCAGGGACCACCTTTAAATATCTTTTGTTGCCACCCCCCCCCAAGACTTAAGATTTAAAATGATGATGATGAGTTCCTTTTCTCTCCTGGATAATTTGGATAGACAAAGAGTAAAACGATTAAAGCTTAAGTGAATTTATTGGGATGAGGGCAGGAGGGTAGTGAGGCAATGTTGATTGTGGGGGCAGAACGGTTTTAGCACTGGCCACTATAAAAGGTGGGGAAAGTTCCCATAGGTCATGACAAAAATAACCCTGAATTTTAAATAGAAAGTGATGTTGTGAAACTTCGAAAGCAGCAAGTCAGTTTAAAATACATTATTCTTCCACTTGCAAAATAGCAATGTAAAGTAACTAACAATGATTAGGAAATAAATGCATATGGTAAAAGTTCTCTACAGTAATGATCTGAACCAGTGGCTCTTAACCTGTGTTTTTTTTTAACCAGGGCCCCCCTTTAAATATCTTTTGTTGCCGTGCACCCCCAAGACTTAACTCAAGATTTTAAATCATCATCATCACCATCATTGATAAAAATACAATTACACCATCCATTAAACTAGTGTTTCTCAACCAGAGTTTCCGGAAACCTTAGGGTTCCCCAAGAGGTTGCTAGGAATTTGAGGTGGGGGGGATTAGGAAATTTTTATTGAAATAAGACCATTCTGCTAAAAAATACATCCGACCACAAAAGGCCGTAACTAACGCAAAAAAAAAAAAAAAAAAAAAGTTTTCGTCTTTTCTTACTAATACAAAAATAAAACTATCTATCTTAACACTAATACATTTTTCCTCTTAATCTGAACACATTATAATCACTCTTTTTTCTTTTCCAATGAACATTATATTTACACCTTTATACTAAAATTAGAAGTTTCTCAAGAGATTGTGATTGTGGGCGGAAAGCAATAGCAGTATATAGAATAATGTTTATGCAGGGGTTTCCTAAGACCTGAACATTATTTCAAGGGTTCCTCCAGGATAAAAAGGTTGAGAAAGGCTGAATTAAACTTTCCCACAGAGGCACTGGAGGGGGAGGGAAGACTTTTCTCCTGCTTCTTCCTACAATTTTGTCACTGGAGAGGTTTGAAGGGCAATGTGCAGGCCATTGGAATACTTGGATCCTGTCACGTGGCTGCTACACTGCAGGGAGGAAGTTGACTAGGTAACTTTCAAGCCTTCACAGACCCCTGGGGGTCCCTAGACCCCAGGTTAAGAACCACTGCCCTATGAAATGCATAGGGTTGACATACATCAACAGACAACTTGAAGACAACGCACTCACACATCAAGTGCATACCCGTACACTTGAAGCTACATACACACAGAGAGACTGAACCAGATGCCCAAATATTTTACTGTATTTTGCGGTGGGGTGGGTAGGCCATTCATAAAGACAGAAGTGTGTGCATCATGGAATTTATGAATATGGGCAGTATGTTAATTTTACAAGGAAACACATGGCTGTTAATTGAAATCAATACTTTCCAATACCACAGACGAAACACAGGTGCTGTAGGCTGTATTTCATAGGAAGGAACTGGCAAAACCACCTCTTGAGGATTCCTTGCGTAACAAAGCCCAATGAGATTCATGGGGCTATGGCATGTTTTATCTATTTAATGCTATTTTAATATTTGTGGGAGAATTTTTTTTAATGACTCAAGTATAGTTGTTAGCCCACTGTACCTCATGGGGCTTACTTCTGAGTAAACATGCTAGGCCCCGCGGAGGTCTCCCCAGCCCTCCCTCCCTCCCTCTCCAGTCCTTCGCAGGGCCTTGCTAGGCCCCGCGGAGGTCTTCCTGGCCCTCCCTCCCTCCCTCTCCAGGCCTTCGCGGGGCCTTCCTAGGCCCCGCGGAGGTCTCCCCGGCCCTCCCTCCCCCCTCCCCAGGCCTTCGCGGGGCCTTGCTAGGCCCCGCGGAGGTCTCCCCGGCCCTCCCTCCCTCCCTCTCCAGGCCTTCGCGGGGCCTTCCTAGGCCCCGCGGAGGTCTCCCCAGCCCTCCCTCCCTCCCTCTCCAGGCCTTCGCGGGGCCTTCCTAGGCCCCGCGGAGGTCTCCCTGGCCCTCCCTCCCCCCTCCCCAGGCCTTCTAGGCCCCGCGGAGGTCTCCCCAGCCCTCCCTCCCTCCCTCTCCAGGCCTTCGCGGGGCCTCCGGAGGGCCTCCGGGGGTCCCGCGAAGGCCTCCCCACCCCTCCCCAGGCCTTCATGGTGCCTACGGAGCGCCTCCGGGGGCCCCGTGGAGGCCTCCCCAGGCCTCCCTGCTCCCTCCAGGTCTTTTCATGGGGCCTCTGGAGGCCCCGTGTCGCGGTTTTTGGGGGGCCCGGGGGGGCCCTCCCAAAACCGCGAATAACCAAAACCGCGAATGTCAAGTTCGCGAATGTGGAGGGACAACTGTACCTCATACACATAGCATGAAGGTAATTTTACGCACAATATTTTTAATTGTGCGTAAAATGGGCACAAATAATTTTGTGCACGACACAAAGTTTGTGTACATTGAACAATCAGAAAGCAAAGGTGCCACTGTCTGAAGACACCCACGTGGACAGTTTTAGATTTGGATTTTGGAATTCCAGATAAGGAATATTCAGCCTGTAACAATGTTATGTCAGTAATTGTCTTTAAGGGATGTTTTTATCTGTTGCACATTGGTTTGGCAGCTTTGGCATGCTGGGAGGCAATAAATAAGAACTTTTAATAAACTTGATAAATAAGATTACAGTATTTCTAGCAAATGTATCTGAAAGGTTCCTTTACAATATCTATGTATTTCATAATATTAAATAATTTTGTTTAATATAATATTTAAATATCTCTAGAAAGAAGGTTTGCTCCTTCCCCCCGCATTTGCACACACTTTCCTGGGTTCTTGTGCCTTTGAATCCCATTGAATGCAGTGGTACTTACTCTTGAGTAAGTCTGTTTAGGATGCAGTCCTAAGAAACCAAACATTGATTCTCCATTTTGGATGGTATGTACTCCTTGCTGAAAGGCAACCTTCTGCCCCTGGAGAGAGCGGTTGCCAGTACACCTGAGATGAGAACTGAGCAGCCTTCCAGATACTGCTGAACTGCAGTGTCCAGCATTCCCCACCATTATTTGTACAATTTCTGAAAGAAACAGATTAGGTGGCCATTTTTGCAGGAGCGCTTTAAGTTGTGCATTACGGCATGGCCTGGGGTTGGACTAGATTTCCATTGTGGTCTTTTCAAACTCTGTGATTTTGTGATTGCACTATTCCCTCCCTGGTGAGAGATAGCACTGAGTTAGCTAGAGGGGGAAAAAGTCTGACCTGTCAACCTATGGGGAAAAAATTTCTTCCCTTCCCCTCAAAATAAATTCATTTATATTTCCTTGCTTGATTTGTGTGTCCTCTTTCATCCAGGAAAGAAAAAGGAAGGAGCATCTTTCTAACCATGTAAATGTAGCCATTGAGAAAAGCATGCCAAGTCGAAAAGGTGGGTCAGTTTTTTGTTGTTGTTGTTGTTATTTAAGTTCCCCAGTATGAGAAAAGCCACTTACAAAAATTAAAACAGACATAGTTAAAAATTCACAGGATGCAAAAGGTGAAAAAAACAATTAACCAATCATATTTACAAGGCCTGTTTCTCTTTTTTTAAAAAAACTAATTCTCAAAGGCCTGCTAGAATAAAAAGGGTTTAACCTGCTTCTAGAAAGATAGTAAAGAGGGTACCAGTCTGTTCTCTTTGGGAAGGGAGTTCCAGAGCCTGGGAGAAACCACTGAGAAGGTCATATCTCTTGTTTCCACCAAATGGACATTACAGGTTTTTGCTGTCTTCCTAGTGGCATGGGTGACAGAATGCTCCTTCCAGAATGCACATACGGTGATAGTGACAGAAAGAAAGTCATTTTGCAGTGATCTGGCTCTGCAGACTGAATTTGCACTATGGCCTAGGGATGAAGAGCTACTACAAGGGTAGTATGGGCAGAATCTTTTTGTTGTACAGTACTGCAATTCCCAGTATTCCTCAGCATGGACTGTGCTGCCTAGGGCTGCTGTGGTAGTTGCAATTCAACATTTATCTGGAAGGCTTTGCTTTTCTCTGGTCTAAAAGAGAGGAGCAGTACAATGGTCTAGCTGCTGCAGGAAGTTTTGATTTTAAGGGCAGGGTGTATTTTTTTTGCTTCTCAGCTGTGCAGTTGGACCCCCATATCCACAGGGGTTTGGTTCCCAGACTTACCACGGATACTGGAAACGCAGATAGCAGCAAACCCTATCTGTATACAGTTGTCCCTTCATAGTCGCTGGGGTTTGGTTCTAAGATCCCCCCATGGATATCAAAATCCGTGAGTACTCAAGTCCCATTATATGCAATGGCATAGCAAAATGGTGTCCCTTATATAAGATGGCAAAATCAAGGTTTGCTTTTTGAGTTATTTTTTTTTAAAGAATATTTTCAAGCCGTGAATACTTAAATCCATGGATACCAAATCCGTGGATATGGAGGGACAACTGTATATATAAAACTTTGGGTATGTTGCCTTTCCCACTGTGCTGATTGGCTACTTAGGAAACATCCCTCAGCCAATCACCACCCACATGCAAATTCCCTCGCCACCTCACAATCCATTCTTGCCTCTCAATCTGCATCAACTCCCCCAGCCTCACAAGAGCCCTGTTGCCGGCCATGGCAAGGACTCCGGGAGCCTAAACAGAGCCCCCCTCCACCTCCACTATATGCCTCACTATGGGAGAAGCCGCCATACCACAGAGGCCTGCAAGTCCAGGGCGGGAGAGCCAACCAGCCAGCTAGGCGGTCCTTCGGTGGTTGTATAGATTTGGGTGGTATTTCCCCCCCACAATAATAGCGTGTAACTGAACCGTGTGAACCTTTCAAATCTACTATAACGGTGTATGGTACACTGGGTACAGCTAGTTAAAATAGAATACTTCTGGTAAAAACATAGCATAGAATTCTGTTGAAGGACCTAGAAGATGCTAGAGGGGATACCTCTCTAGGCATTTTCCAGCACGACTCTATGGTATGTGTCCCTATTTTGTGTCTTGCGGATAAGTGAAACCTCAGATATTGGTTCCACTGATATGGGGGTCCAACTGCACAACTGCACTGTACAGTTGCCCCTCCACATTCGCGAACTTGACATTTGCGGTTTTGATTATTCGCGGTTTTGGGAGGGCTCCCCCGGGCCCCCCCAAAACCACGACACGGGGCCTCCGGAGGCCCCGTGAAAGCCTTGGGTGGGAGGGGGGAGGGCCGTGGAGGCCTTCACGGGGGGGGCCAGAAACGCTCCGGAGGCCCCATGAAGGCCTTGGGTGGGGGGGAGGGCCGGGGAGGCAATCAGGGGCCTCCAGAGACGCTCTGGAGGCCCCATGAAGGCCTGGAGAAGGGGTGGGGAGGGCTGGGGAGGCCTTCACAGGGCCTCCGGAGATGCTCCAGAGGCCCCATGAAGGCCTGGGGAAGGGGTGGGGAGGGCCGGGGAGGCCTTCACGGGGCCTCGGAAGACGCTCCGGAGGCCCCATGAAGGCCTGGGGAAGCGGTGGGGAGGGCTGGGGAGGCAATCATGGGGCCTCCGGAGACGCTCCAGAGGCCCCATGAAGGCCTGGAGAAGGGGTGGGGAGGGCCATGGAGGCCTTCACGGGGGGCCCAGAAACTCTCCGGAGGCCCCGTGAAAGCCTTGGGTGGGAGGGGGGGAGGGCCGTGGAGGCCTTCACGGGGGGCCCAGAAATGCTCTGGAGGCCCCATGAAGGCCTTGGGTGGGGGGGAAGGCCGGGGAGGCGATCATGGGGCCTCCAGAGACGCTCCGGAGGCCCCATGAAGGCCTGGAGAAGGGGTGGGGAGGGCTGGGGAGGCGATCATGGGGCCTCCGGAGACGCTCCAGAGGCCCCATGAAGGCCTGGAGAAGGGGTGGGGAGGGCCATGGAGGCCTTCACGGGGGGCCCAGAAACGCTCCGGAGGCCCCGTGAAAGCCTTGGGTGGGAGGGTGGGAGGGCCGTGGAGGCCTTCACGGGGGGCCCAGAAATGCTCTGGAGGCCCCATGAAGGCCTTGGGTGGGGGGGAGGGCCGGGGAGGCGATCATGGGGCCTCCGGAGCATCTCCGGAGGCCCCATGAAGGCCTGGGGAAGGGGTGGGGAGGGCCGGGGAGGCCTTCACGGAACCTCCGGAGACGCTCCGGAGGCCCCATGATGGCCTGGGGAAGGGGTGGGGAGGGCTGGGGAGGCGATCATGGGGCCTCCGGAGACGCTCCAGAGGCCCCATGAAGGCCTGGAGAAGGGGTGGGGAGGACCGCGGAGGCCTTCACGGGGCCTCTGGAGACGCTCCGGAGGCCCCATGAAGGCCTGGAGAAGGGGTGGGGAGGGCCGTGGAGGCCTTCACGGGGGGCCCAGAAACGCTCCGGAGGCCCTGTGAAAGCCTTGGGTGGGAGGGGGGAGGGCCGTGGAGGCCTTCACGGGGGGCCCAGAAACGCTGTGGAGGCCTTCACGGGGGGCCCAGAAACGCTCTGGAGGCCCCATGAAGGCCTGGAGAAGGGGAGAGGAGGGCCGTGGAGGCCTTCACGGGGGGCCCAGAAACGCTCTGGAGGCCCCATGAAGGCCTGGAGAAGGGGAGGGGAGGGCCGTGGAGGCCTTCACGAGGGGCCCAGAAACGCTCTGGAGGCCCCATGAAGGCCTGGAGAAGGGGTGGGGAGGGCCGGGGAGGCCTTCACGGGGCCTCCGGAGACGCCCCGGAGGCCCCATGAAGGCCTGGGGAAGGGGTGGGGAGGGCTGGGGAGGCGATCATGGGGCCTCCGGACGCCCCATGAAGGCCTGGGGAGGGAGGGGGGGTGGGGGAAAGCAACTATAGGGCCTCCGGAGGCCCTGTTGTCGCTTTGGCAGGGGAGGGGGATGGCAATTGTTATTCGTGGGGGTCTGGGGAACGTAACCTCCGTGAATGTGAAGGGATGACTGTATTATGAAGTGAACAAATGGGATAGTGTGAGGTAATTCAAATGCCTGCCTACTTTCTTCTTCCTGTTCCCCTCCCTCTTGCCTCTCCCCCCCTCCCTCTCCCTGTGTGTGTGTGCGCACACACAATGAGGTTTGTCCACCTATCCCTCCTCTCTACCAAATGTATGGGTCATCAACCTGTCCCACCACTGTCACCAAATGTGAGGACATCCTGTTCCATTGCTGTGGCATCAAATGTGGGGACCTTTCTAGATGCCCTCATGGTTCCTGTGCCGTAGTTTATTCATATGAATAAAGTGGTGCAGTGGTTAAATGCCAGTACTGCAGCCACAACGTTGTGAGTTTGATCCTGCAGGGCTTCAGGTTGACTCAGACTTCCATCCTTCCAAAGGTCGGTAAAATGAGTACTCGCCTTGTTGGGGGCAATTAGCTAACACATTGCAAATGGCTTAGAGAGTACTTACGTATGTAAGTGCTATTGCTAAATGCTATTGCTACCTAATCCCACCACCAGACACCACCAGCCTTGAATAGTTGCTGCCTCCACAGACACCAGCTTTCTGAATTCAAGCATTCTAGTAACCCTATGTAGTGTTCTCAGAGGATCAAGTCTATAATACAAAAAATAATTTATTAAACAGAAGTTCAACATAAAATTAAAGATTACTTAATTAACACATTGAAATCCTGACCAACCCTTACTAACTCCAACTCATGACTCTCATATTCCTAACACCATGCCCCCTCTTAATCCTAACTAACTGTCCTGAGTCTGACTAATCTCTGTTACTGAATTGGACTAACTCTCCTAACATTTCTAACTCATTTGTCCTTTTTTCCTTTTATGTTACCTCTGCTTAGAAGTTGTAGCCTAGAGATTGACTTTTTTTGCCTTTAAAAAAAAATCACATAAAATTCAGAGCACCTTTCCAGCTATAGAGCCGGGTATAAAGACTGTGAATAAATATGTTTCTTGGGAATGATCCTGTTCTGAATTCCCTCCTTGGGAAAAAAACCCTTTAGATGGTTTACTAGTTCCCTCAAGCCAATTTGATACTACTCTGAAGTGATTAAAAGGAGGGTGACCTGCTTGAGAGAAGGCAGTATATCAATGAATTTCAAATGTTGGGAGAAATGGGTAGGCTGTTTTCTTTTTTGCTTCCTAAAAGCTTCTGGTTGGCAACTTGGGAATATTGTGAACCATGGAGATAAGACTTAACTAGGATGGGTGTGTTTACATTCTTAGGCATGCTGATGGAGCAACCGCAGGATGCAGAAGGAGGAAGTCAGTCCCACGTAGCAATGCATTCTTGGAGTACTAGTGGATTCACTGGAAGCCTGGGAAATCGCCATGCAGTGAAGGAAGAAGCTGAAGAGGCTACAGCCCAGCTCTGGGAAACTCAGTGGCAGGAGTTCCTAAGTATAGTGGAGGTTTCTCCTTCAGTTCCAGAAGTCGCCCAGTTTCCACAGGAACCGGCTCCCTGGGATGACACCCCAGCCTTCCTGGCCTCCTTTGAGCAAGTTGCCAAAGCTTGTCAATGGCCCAAGGAAGAGTGGGTGGCCCGACTCCTGCCAACTCTCAAAGGAGAAGCTGAGCTGGCCTTTAGTAGCCTAGAGGCTGGAGAAAGAGAGGATTATGGGAAAGTGAAGGCGGCCATCTTGCGAGGGGATGCCCTGAACCAAGAAAAAAACCGGCAACGTTTCAGGTGCTTCTGCTACCAACAAGCGGATGGTCCAAGGGGAGCTTATAACCAGCTCCAGGAGCTTTGCCATCGGTGGCTGAAGGTCGAGAGAAGCTCCAAGGAGCAGATCCTAGAGTTGCTGATCCTGGAACAGTTCCTGACTGTCCTGCCCCCGGAAATCCAGTGCTGGGTCAAGAAGCATAACCTTGAGAGCAGTACCCAAGCAGTTTCTCTGGCTGAAGATTTCCTGCTCAATCAATGGGTTCCTGAAGTAAAAGAAGAGCAGGTAAGAGGAAGCATTATCCTTGTTTCAGCTCTCTCCCCATCTTAGGCATGGGCTGCAATCAGAAGCAAAATGTCACTGGGAACAATGAACAAACAAATCCATATTATATAGAGCAGTGGCTCCTAACCTTTTCTTTACCAGGGACCCCCTTTAAATATCTTTTGTTGCCGTGGACCCCCAAGACTTAACTCAAGAATTAAACCATAAGAATAATGATCATAATAACAACAACAAAATGTGAATAATAATAATTAATAAAATACAATTAAACTATCCATTAAACCTTCCCTCAGACACTGGAGGGGGAGGAAAGGCTTTTCTTCTGCTTCTTCCTGCAAGTTTGTGGCTAGAGCAGATTGAATGGCAATGCACAGGCCAAGCCAGCCAGCCTTTGCTTTGACTCCTGTCACGTGGCCACTCCACTGCAGGAAAGAGGTGGGCCAAGCAGCCTTTAAGCCTTTGTGCCCTGTGAGGATATTGTGGACCCCTGGGTGTCCCCGGACCACAGGTTAAGAACCACTGATATTGAGAGTTATGTAATAAAAAAACCCACTTTCCCAGGTGGGAGGCTGGGGAGATGACCTTTTTAGTGGTGGCATCTGCCTTTGGTCTCCCTACTGAGGCCTTTTTGGAAGTTTGGAAAGGTTTTGACTACCAGTACTGCATAGTAGTGTGGTCTGTGTAGGACTGGGGAGATTTGAGTTGAAATCTCTGCTCCTGATGCACCACTGCTCGCTGTTGGCTTAGCCTACCTCACATAGTTGTTGTGAAAACCTAACGGACAGGTGGAACAAGATCCCCTTGGTTACTGATATTCCAGACTAACATGGCTGTCTTTGAATTCTACTCTAATGGACAAGTGGGAAGATACTACATTTTGCCATCTTTGCTGGTTTGCAGACCTTGTAGGAAAGAGATGGCCTTTCTGGGGGCGGTGCCGACCTTCACCTTCCTTTGAAACTTTTTTTTGGGGGGGCAGGAAAACTCACATTGAGCAATCTGAAACTATGCAGAGATCTGATGGGGTCTAGCAGTTGGAATAAGACTGGGAAGACATTTTGTTTATTTTATTTATATGCCCCCTCTCTCCCAGAGTGGGATCCAAGGTGGTTCACAAACAAAAAGACATGAGTTCAAATTCTTACTGGTAAAGTGTACTCTCCCTTTTTTTCCTCTGGTCTATGCTTCCTTTTGGAGACATTTGATGGTAGGGAAATATCAGAAGTTACATTAACAGAATTGGAAAAACCTGGCAACATAGATTTTTCTTGTATCAGAGCTGAATAGCAGGAGTGGACAACACTCCTCATATGTTACATGTGCCTTTCATCTGTTTTAGGGTCCTTGCTTGTTCCTGATTTACTGTCAAATTGCAGCATTATCAGCAAAACTCCCTCAATTTCTGTTTAAAGCAAGGTGGATGGGGAATGTGTGCCTTGTTTTCAAGTCTAGTCAGGTTCCTACAAGCCCAGCCTGGGTGCATGATTTTCAAGCCAGGGTTGGCAAATGTGGCCCTGAAGAAGTTCATTCCTCTCCCCCAAGGCTGTCTTTGTGGCCTTGACTCCTTGAATTGTTCTCTTTATCTGGCAAGGAAGCCCCCAAGGGAGGCAATTCACTATTTAAACAGGTTGCAGGATGCTACTTACTGTTTAAAAAACCCTTTAAACCAGTGGCTTTTAACCTGTTCTTTAGCAGGGATGCCCTTTAAATATTTTTTGTTGCTGCAGAACTCCAAAACTTAACTCAAGATTAAAACCCTAACAACAATAAGAATACCTAATAATATATATATATATATATAATTCTCTTGGGTATGTTGCTTCTCCCAGTGTGATTGGCTGCTCAGGAAACACACTCAACCCACACCCAACCAATTACTACCCACATGCAAATTCCCTCTCCACCTCACAATATACTCCTGTCACTCAATCTGTGGCCTAGATGGGGACCCAGACAGTCAACTGGCGGTGGTGACAGACCGCCTGCAATAGCAGCCAGACATTCAACTGGTGGCGGTGGCAGCAGGGCAAGAGAGCAAGTCACCCTCAGCAATTCCGGGGAAAGTGTTGAACGCTGAGAAGGGGGAGGAGGAATTTAAATCCACTGGTCTACCTTACAGGGTTGTTGTAAGCTCTACTGGGTGTTTGGGGGGGATTTTTAATGGCATATAGTACGCCAAGTCCAGATGATGATGATATGATGATGATGATAATAATAATAATAATACAATTACACCTTCCATTAGCCCTTCCCTCAGAGGCACGGGAGGGGAGGGGAGGGAAGACTTTTGTCCTGTGTCTTCCTGCAAATTTGTGGCTGGAGCGGATTGAACAGCAAATGGCACAGGTCAAGCCAGCCAGGCTTTGCCTTGGCTCCTATCATGTGGGTTGAGCAGCCTTTGAGTCTTCACGGACCCCCTGTGAGGACATCACAGCCCCCTGGGGGTCCATGGACCACAGGTTAAGAACCACTTCTTTAAAGGTATATATTTTGTCATTTCTGTTTTTCTTTTGACATATTCCTTTTGAACATTTCGCACTTCCTTTTCAGGGGTCGGTGTTTTCAGAAATCCATATCTCCCTTCTGCCGAGAAGATCCCAGGGATGGAAATTGGTTCCCAGACCTGGTGCAATTGCCTACCCCTGGTTTAAGGGGAAATGGACAGTGGGCAATTTTTCTGACATGTCCATGGTTCCAAAATCTAGCAGTGCACTAGTGGTTGGACGTCTGTGATATCCATACGGCCTTTTAAAAAAGAGACTGTTTTTGGTCTTTTTGTTTAAATATCTCGGTTCCTAGGGGACTTAATGAGCACTTAAACTTGAATTCTGGTAGGTTCAGAAGAGGCCAGTATGCCTTCTTAGCCCACCTTTGGCCATTGCCCAAGCCTTGTCCTTGATTTGTTGGGATTTGAATTAACCTGTTTATTTCCTAGTCTTAAAAGCCCTATAGTCTGAGTTCTTGGCTATTGCAGGAAATTGTCAGGAACCTTTTTGTTCAGTTTTGTTTATTAAAAATAAAGCTTGTCTATTTTAAACGCGGTGTAAAATTTCTCGCAGTAGTTGCTAAACATATTGATAGAAGACAAGGACAAGTCAGAGTCTGCCTAACTCACTGAACCTTCTGTTGGTCTTGTAGATAGCTGAGTCCCAAGGGGAAGGATCCATGGATTCGTCAGAGGTGGAGGGAACTCAGTCGGATGATGGGCAGAGGCCACAACTATACAGGGAATCTGAAACTGAGGAAGACACGGACTTCTCTGATACTGACTTGTTGGGTAAGGATTCCTTTGAACCTAAGGATATGATGGCCCTAAAGCGGGAATAGTGAAGAACAAGCAGGGCCTGCAACAGAATCTTACAGCATGGAGTGCTTCTAAAGATTTGGGGTGGATTATTCCTGAAAAGAGAGCCAGTGTGTCATAGTGGTTTGAGTGTTGGACTATAACTCCGGAGACCAGGGCTTGAGTCCCCACTCAGCCATAGAAACCCACAAGGTGACCTTGGGCGAATCACAGATTCTCAGCCTCGGAGGAAGGCAAAGGCAAACCTCCTCTGAACACATCTTGCCACGAAATACCCATGATAGGTCCCTCTCAGGGTCGACATAAGTCAGAAACAACTTGAGGGCACACAGCATCAATTCCTAAAAAATATGGAGACCCCCCTTCAGGTTTTTTCCTACTTGCTCCTTGGGTGTGGGTGGTGCCATTTTTGGCTTCATAAGCAATGACAGTCCCTACCTCAACGTCAGAGCCAGAAGGAGTGTTTACAGAGGCAAGTAGAACCAAGAAACTGATAGTAGAATCAAAGAAACATAGACTCTTTAAGAGTTGGAAGGGGCCACAAGGTCCATTTGGTCCAACCCTTTGCCATGTAGGAGGACAAAATTACAGCACTCCTGAAAGATGCCCGTCCAACCGATGCTTAAAAACCTTCAAAGAAGGAGAGCCCACCGCCCTCCAAGGCAATCTGTTCCCCCACTGAAGAACTCTTACGTTCTTCCTAAGGTTTAAGTGGAATCTTGTTTCTTGTAATTTGAATCCATTAGTACAAAACAAAACTGCTTAGGCTATGGGTTTGAGCAACTGTGGCAGAAGAGCACTTGTAACTGGACGTTACTGCACTGGCTGCCAGTCCATTCTGGGGCACAGTTCAGAGTGTTGGTAGTTATTGGGTAAAGAAGTACTTCTCAGGCTATCTGATAATGGGAGACTGGCATTTCCCCCCCTAAAGCACCAAGGACCAGTAACACATTTGTGACCATTGGCTACAACTGTTCCTTTCTATCGTGGAAATCGTCTGCAGATTGGCAGTCAATGGCTCACAGATTGGACTAGTTCAAGGACCACTACTTTGAGTAGCTGTATGTTAAGAGCCTTAAAAGGCTTGGAAGGTAGATATCTAGAATCAATAATAATAATAATAATAATAATATTTATTTATTTATTTATTTATTTCTATCCCACCCTTTTGCAACGCAATCGAGGCGGCTTACAGTATAAAAACTCCATAATTACCTCAATACCCAATTACCTCACCCACCCCTTAAAATAATAAACTAGAAAAGATTAAAAACATACAATAATTTAAAAAACACATACAGCAACTAATCACAGCAGCATAGAATAATTCAGTGGCAGCTCAAAGGGGAAAGAAACAGTCGAATCTTTGGGCCGGGATAGCTATTCAGGAAAGGCCTGCCGGAAAAGATCTGTCTTGACAGCTTTTTTGAAGCTGCCTAGAGTGGTAATAAGATGGATCTCATCCGGCAGGCCATTCCATGGATTGGGATATATTAATTGGTAGACTGTTGTGAATTAGAAACAGAGCAGCACAGGACACAAGCCAAATGATGCCTCTTGTGAGGGCTGTAGGACAGCCTAGTTTGATCAGAACAGAGACCTGTGTAGTCCAGTGTCTTGTTACCTCCAGTGGCCAATTGGATTCTTCTGGAATAAGCACACTCAGCACATGAAGGCAAAGCCGACTCTACCATTAGGCAAAGTGAAGGAGCTGCCTCAGGTATCAGTGTGCCTGAAGCAGCAAATTGGGCTCAGCTCCCCACCAGGGGCACCCTGGTCCCTGCTGCCTTAACTACCATGCATTCTTCCCTTGGGATCTCCTTCCAGCCCTGAGCTTCACCTTGCTGGCACACCCCTTTCCCTGATCTTAATGCAGCAGCTATCGTGGCTTCACCTTCTCCCCACCACTACCAAGAGAGGTTTGCATAATGCTTCCAATATGATGTTTACTTGCTGGTATGTATGTATGTGGGGTGCAGCAGCGAGGGGAGATTGATGGTGCTTCCCCCTGCTGCTTGGCTGGTGTTATTTTGCCAGTATATATCCTATCCCCAGCAGTTTGTTGACCAGGGGAGGGGTGCCTCACCCCCCTCCATTTCAAACATAACACACACCCTCTTCAGCTTCTGAGCTGTCCCTGATGACCAGTATACAAAAGAAATGTTATCAACAACAACAATTTATTCATACAGTCCAGATACCCATCAAACAATGAACAAGAGGTACATTAATACAGAAAACCAGGTTGGCATCCATATATACAAAAATCAATAAAATTAGAATCATAGAGTTGGAAAAGACCACAAGGGTCATCCAGTCCAACCTCTGCCATGCAGGAATAAGCAATCAAAGCATTCCTGACAGATAGCCATCCAGTCTCTGCTTAAAAACCTCCAAAGAAGGAGACTCCACCACACTACGAGGCAGTGCGTTTCACTGCCAAACACCACGTAATGTCAGGACATTCTTCCTAACGTTTAAGTGTAATCTCTTTTCCTGTAATTTGAACCCATTGCTCTGTATCCTAGTCTCTGGAGCCACAGAAAACAAGCTTGCTCCAT
This sequence comes from Gambelia wislizenii, assembly GCA_030847615.1. Classification (NCBI taxonomy): domain Eukaryota; kingdom Metazoa; phylum Chordata; class Lepidosauria; order Squamata; family Crotaphytidae; genus Gambelia; species Gambelia wislizenii. The sequence continues at coordinate 28,802,401 of JAUMIR010000002.1, forward strand.
CCTCAGTATGATATCCCTTCAAATATTTAAACATGGCTATCATATTACCTTTCACTTATTGGTAGACTTTGTGAAGCTCAGGCCAACTTTTCACCTTTTAACTTCCCACTCACTGGTCTTAATGACCACAGATAAAAACTTTGCAACTGACAAGGTCACATTAGAATATCTATCCGCTAATAAGAATTTGACGTAGATGGCTTAACAAAGGAAAAATCAGTTATTTACGACTCTGAGAATGTAGGATGCAGGATAGTAGAATATGAGACATGGTTTTCATCTCCTGTGACCCACTTCTCTACCATACAGCATTGCTAAAGGAAAACATTACATCTGGCCTTCATAAATAGTATGTGGTAGATTGGCACAGTCACGTTCTTTATGTAATCAGCCAGAGCAAATGATCCTGAGTATTGTATATGCAATGCACTAGGTGAAAAAGAAATGTTATCAAAGTCTGTTACGTTCCAGAGCCTGGAACTCTCTTCCAGGGGAGGTTAGACTGGCACCCTCCTTGCTATCGTTTACTAAGCTGCTGAAGAACTTTTTATTGGGGCTGGCCTTTGAGAACCGAATGCCCGGGAAGGCTCTTTCGTGTGTTGTGTGGTTCGTATTTGGTTAAAAAAACTTTTGTATGATTTAATTCTTTTTAGCTGTTACCGGTTTTGATTTTTGTAAACTGCCTTGAGATCCCTGGACTAGGAAAAAGCATCATGTTGTTGTTTTCCTCCCATAAATATTGTTGTTTGCCTTCAAGTTGTTTCTGACTTATGACAGACCCCTAAGGCAAACCTATCACGGGGTTTTCTTGGCAATATTTCTTCAAAGGAGGTTTGCTGTTGTCTTCCTCTGAGGCTGAAAGGATGTGAATTGTCCTAGATCACCCAGCTGGTTTCCATGGCTGAGCAGGGATTTGAATCCTGGTCTTCTTGAGTCCTAGTCCAACTTTCAAGCCATTACATCATGCTGACCCTTCCATAAAATAGTCAAATATATGTATACAGTGTAGAAACCATTGTAAAATATTTATTTTTAAGGACTTTGGAAGTATTTTTTTTTTAAGAAAGTAATTTGTTACACCTTAATTTTTGGCAAACGGGCAGCTTTTGGAGGTTGCTCTTAATTAAAAAAGGAAAACTGAAAATAAAATTTTAAAAATGCCAAATGTCCCTGAAAATTGCCCCTCCCATGCAATGTTTTGTAAGTTATGAATAACCATGGCTCATTTCATAGAAAGGTAATTGTGTTACTAATCATTATTTGCTTTGGAAAAAACATTTTGTGAGCCCAATTCCAAAATGTCCCACTTATGAGGGAAAGGCAGGATATAAATAGAATGACTGATTATATTGTTACATCAACCAATGTTATGTTCCTTCAAGTCAACTGCAACTTACAGTGACCTCAATCCTAGGGTTTTCTTGGCAAGACCAGGTCTGGAAGCCATGCCTTATGAATAGCGCTTAGCAGCTGGGTGTGGTTAGCCTGGAGAAGAGAAGGCTAAGAGGTGACATGAGCCATGTTTAAAACCTGAAAGGATGTCATATTGAAGAAGGAGCAAGCTTGTTTTCTGCTCCTCCAGGGACTAGGACACAGAGCAATGGACTTAAACTATAGGAAAATAGATTCCACCTAAACCTTAGGAAGGACAGTAAGGTAACTGGCGGTAAGATCTGTGCTGCCTCGGAGTGTGGTGGAGTCTCCTTCTTTGGAGGTTTTTAAACAGGCTGGTGGCCATCTGTTGGGAGTGCTTTCTTTGATTGAGTTCCTGCATGACAGAGGGTTTGACTGGATGACCCTAGTGTCTCTTCCATTTCTATGACTCTAGTTCAGAGGAGGTATGCCATTGTTTGCAACTGTGGGAAGCTAAGGAGCCACATTACCCTCAGCAGACCTTGGGGGAGGCGCACTCCCTCCCCACACACTCCAAAAACCCAACATTTTGCCCCCAAATGGCCCCCAACACCCTCTAGGGGCCATGGAGGGCATTTTTGCCATGTTTCTTAGGCCCAAGAGGCTTTAAAAAAAAAAAAAGCAGGAAGTTGCCAGAAGTAATTCCTGGTTACTTCCAGCTTTTAAAAAAGTCCTTTTCCTAGGCTCTAAATGGCCACGGCTCCCTAAAACATGATATAAGGGGGCATTTTTTTCCTCTGGGGGGCCCTGAAGGCCACATGCAACTTATGGGCTGCACTTTGTTCACTCCTGCTCTACAGCTGGGAGAGTGGGACTTGCCTCAGGTCACTCTGAGATTCCGTCATCGTCATCATTATATTTATTTATAACCTGCTTTTCCCCCCAAGGCTGGGACCCAAAGCAGCTCATACTTTTAAAAAACACACAATTAAAACATACAAAAAGTGTGCGTTAAAACAGAGTTAAAGTCATTACATTATTAAAGGGAATCCTGGTGGCACAGTGGTTAAATGCCAGTACTGCAGCCATAATGTTGTGAGTTTGATGCTGCAGGACTCCAGGTTGACTCAGCCTTCCATCCTTCCATAGGTTGGCTTGTGGGGTTAATTAGCTCACACACACTGGAAACCACTTAGTTCCTAGTGCACTGTAAAAGTGCTGTAGATATATAAAGTGCTATTGTAAGCTGCTCTGAAAGCCATTGTGGCTGAAGAGCAGGGTATAAATTAGTTAACTAATTAAAACAATATCATAAAATATAGTTAAAAGTATTAGAAACTTTTTTAAAAAGATAAAAAGCTTTTAAAAACAATTCAATAAAACCATACAGCATCCCCTAACCCGTTCATTAAAAGCTGTCTTTTTTAAAAAACCTGCCTGAATAAAACGGCTTTAGCCTGAGGGGCTGAGGGGTGAGTCAGACTCTGGTTTCCTGGAAGTTCTAGTCCAATACTCAAACTACGGGTTCTAAGCAGTATTGTAATTTGAAATACAAGTTATACCTGTATCTGTGGAACCTATATACATGGATTTAGTTATCCTTGGGACACCAAATAGAGACCAATACCACGGAGTCATCTTCTCTAGGCATCTTCTAGGTCCTCCAACACAAGTCTATGGTTTGTTTGTACCAGAGGTCCTTTATTTTAATTGTGTTTGCTATTATCTGTGGTTTTACTTACACATGGTAAGTTCAGGAACATATCCTCATGGATGTGGGGGGGGGGAACCTTTACGTAAATTCCAATTAGTGCCATTTTCATTATACAAATATCTAACAAGATTAATCAGTGGGACATTTGAACAGCATAACTAACCTGGGAATGCCTGAGAAGGTGGTTTCAGGCAACTGCTAATTCAAAGACCTCTCTAATCACAGAGGTAATTCAGAGCCATTATAATTACAGTAGGACCCCCATATCCACTGATTCATTATCCACTGATTCAGTTATCCATGGGACACAAAACAGTACAGCTACCATAGAATCTTCCTAGAAAATGTGTCCTCTCTAGCCATTTTCTGGATCCTCCAAGGCAACTCTATATTTTAAACCAGAAGTCCCATTATTTTCAGTGGTGTTCGCTATTATCCACAGTTTTCAGTATCCACACACACACACACACCAGAATATGGGGGTCCTACTATAGTAACCATGGATAGCCTTAAGCCTCTGTGAAGTCCTTTACTCCGCAGTCAAAGCCATGTAAATCGGTGGCCAAGGCTCTAGTCCTCTCTGTTAAAGAAGATAGTATTTCTGTCCCTGTTGTACTTTGGATATATTTTGGACAGATCATGAGAAGACATGACTCATTAGAAAAGATAATAATGCTTGGTAAGATTGAAGGCATCTGGAAAAAGAGGAAGACCACATTACAGGTGGATTGACTCAATCCAGGAAACCGCAGCCTTGAGCTGGCAAGACCTGAGTAGTAACAGGGTGACTTGAAGGTCTTTCATTCAAAGGGCTGCTGTAAATCAAAGCCGACAACAATGAACAATAAAAACAGTTTCTGTCCTCTTGCAGGCAACATGTTTATTCCCAAATCCTCAGTAAGAAATTTAGTATTTCTTGCTTTCCATTGAGCTGCAAGGGTAAGTTGAGAAGTGGGGGGTTATAGTAAAGAAATAAAAACCATGTTGGACTGGACGAGATCTAAACAACAACAATATTTACTCTCCTTCATTAGAAATAAGAAAGGATTTAATTGTAGAATCATATGATTAAATCCTCTCTTATTTTGAATGGAGGACAGTAAACATTCCTTTTTGTCTGTCTTGTTTCTAGTCCTCAGTAATCATTCCCAACTCCTTTTCTGTGAACTTTTTCTCTTAGATCAAGGATAGGCAAGTTCCAGGGATCTTGGGAGTACTTTTGGCCTCCAGGCTCACCAGAGATTGCAGTGCTCACAGCCATTTAAAAAACAATAAAAGTCAGCAGCACAAATTGGGGAGACAAAAAACATTCAGATGCACAGTTCCTTCTGTGAAACATGACTGCCCTTCATTGATTATCCTAATAATAAGAGAATGTATTTCCCTCCACATTGGCATAACTGGATTTGTCCTTCAAGCCTGTGCAATGGATTTTTCTGGTGGAGCGCAGCGTGCACAGAACTGGCCTCACCCTTTAAACCAAAGGTTCATCTGCCGTGGCCCTGCAAGCATGGACGGTAGCAGCGAGGTCCTCGGGTAGTAGGTTTGATTAGTTTCCTTCTCTTAGATGGTTGACCTTACAGGGTTGGACAAGCACCATGTGCCCGGGTTTGGGATTAGAGTTTTCCTTCTAGGATGGTTGCCTTAAGGCTAGTGAGCCACATTGACATAAAGTAGTCATAGAATCATAGAATCTTAGACTTGGAAGAGACCACAAGGGCCATCCAGTCTAACCCCCTGCCGTGCAGGAATAAACAATCAAAGCATTCCCAACAGATGGCCATCCAGCCTCTGTTTACCCATCAAACAATGAACAAGAGGTACATTAATACATAAAACCAGGTTGGCATCCATATATACAAAAATCAATAAAATTACAATCATAGAGTTGGAAAAGACCACAAGGGCCATCCAGTCCAACCTCTGCCATGTAGGAATACACAATCAAATCATTCCCGACAGATGGCCATCCAGCCTCTGTTTAAAAACCTCCAAAGAAGGAGACTCCACCACACTCCAAGGCAGCACATTCCACTTTTGAACAGCTCTTACTGTCAGAAAGGTCTTCCTAATGTTTAGGTGGAATCTCTTTTCCTGTAGTTTGGGTCCATTGCTTCGTGTCCTAGTCTATGGAGAAGCAGAAAACAAGCTTGCTCCATCCCCAGTATGATATCCCTTCAAATATTTAAACATGGCTATCATGTCCCCTCTTAACCTTCTCTTCCCCAGGCTAAACATACCCAGCTCCCTAAGCCACTCCTCATAGGGCATAGCTCCCAAATCTCCTCTGGACTTGTTCCAGATTGTCAATATCCTCCTGGAATTGTGGTGCCCAGAAAAGACTTGTTAGTTGCTTATCCATCTACTTCCTCTGATTGAGACTGATGGGGTGAATAACTGCATGCTGATTGTGTTTGCATGGATTGTAAAATTAAAATTTTCACAGTATCAAAAATATGACTTTGCCCCCCACTTCTTTTTTCAAATTTACTGCCATTTAAATTTTCCACTGATGTAGTTAAGTTTATTTGCTTGGCTGAGGCAAATTCTAAATTGGAGAACTGCTTGTCATTTCAGCTGATGGTGGAGAAGTGTGTGAGAACGAGGAGAATCATCCACAAGAAAACCTTGGCCATCAGAGAATCCACACTGGAGAGAACTCATATATATGTTCTGATTGTGGGGAAGCTTTTTTGTCAAGAATATCACTGGCAGCACATCAGAGGATGCATATGGGACAGGTTTTGCCTCCTCCTGAGGTGACAGTTTATATAGGCTCTGAGTGTGGGGAAACTTTCAGTAATACATTGGATCTTGATGCACATCAGAGAATCCACACAGAACAGAAATCTTACACATGCAAAGAGTGTGGAGAAAAGTTCTGTCACAGGCTGGATCTGAGAAAACATCAGAGAATACACAATGGAGAAAGGCCCTTTAAATTTTCTGGCTCTGGGGAAGGCATCTTGTGGATTTCATCTCATAAAAGCCATAGAAAAATCCGTACTGGAAATAATGCTGCTCTGATTTTGCATAAAAGAACCCAAACAATGAAGAAAGGGTTTTCATGCTTAAAGTGTGGGAAAGTCTGCACTGATGCATGGAAGCTTAGAAGACATCAAAATGTTCACGCTAGAGAATGCACAGACTGTGGGGAGAGTTTCAGGTGGAATTCATCTCTTCAAAGACACAAAATGTCTCATGAGAGGAAGAAACGACAGCCCCTTCTGAAAAGGATATTTAGTATACAGAAGGGAAAACATACATGTGCAGATTGTGGGAAAAGCTTCTATCAGCCATCCCTCCTAATAAAACATCAGTGCAGCCGCAGCCCTAAGAAATCCTATAAATGCATGGACTGTGGCGAGAGTTTTTTGTCGAGTCCATCTCTTGATGAACATAGAAAGGTCCACAGCGAAAATAAACTGGTCCCTCCTCTCCCCAATGTATGCAGCATCCAAAAGAATTCCTACAAGTGCTCTGAGTGTGGGGAAAGTTTTGTCAGTCAGATTACTCTAACCGTACATCAGTGCACCCACAGTGGGGAGAAACACTATCAGTGCCCTGACTGTGGGGAGAGATTCATGAGTCAGCAATCTCTTAAAGAGCATAGAAAGATAACCCACAAAGGGAAGAGTTTGGTCCCTCTTTTGGAAAAGCTGCCTGATATCCAGGGGAAACCCTACACATATAAGAAGTATGGGAAGAGTTTTGCAGGCCCATCACACCTTGTAACACATCAATGGAGCCACGTTGGAAAGAAACCCTATGCATGTGCTGAGTGTGGGGAAAGTTTCATATTGCGCTCATCTCTTAACAGACATAGAAAGCATACAAAACATGAGGATAAGAAACCAGGACCCCTCCTGCAAAAATTATCTGATACCCAAATAAAACCTTATGCCTGTTCAGAGTGTGGGAAAAGTTTTAGCCAAATGAACGGTCTAAGAAGCCATTGGCGCATCCACACGGGTGAGAAACCCTATCAATGCACCATCTGTGGAGAGAGTTTCACATGGAAGCCCTCTCTTGACTGGCATATGAAGAAGAGACATAAAGGAATGCGACCTCTTTTGAAAAGGAGACGTGGTGTGCAGAGGAAACCTCCCACGTGTAAAACATGTGGAGAAAGCTTCAGCTGTATAGCCAGCCTAATGAGACATCAGCGTCTCCACACTGGAGAGAAACCCTATAAATTCACTGTCTGTGGAAAGAGTTTCATGTGGAAGGCAACTCTTGAAAGGCACAGAGAGGAACACAAGAGAAAGAAAACGGGGTCTCGTCTGAAAGGGACATCCAGGAGCCAGGGGAATATATGTTCTGAGCGTGGGAAAAGGTTTGATACCACATCAGACCTAACAAGACATCAGCGTATCCACACTGGAGTGAGATCCTATCAGTGCACAGACTGTGGGGAAAGTTTCACAGGGAATTCGTCTCTTAGAGCACACAGAAAAACCCACAAGGCTCAGAAGCCAAGCCCATTTATGCAGAAATTGTCTAGCATGAAGGGGAATGCCTACGGGTGTTTGGAATGTGGGAAAAGTTTCAGCAGTCTATTTAATCTAAGAAGACATCAGTTCATCCACACCCAAAAGAAATCCTATAAACGTGCGGAGAGTTTCTTGGGACCTGCATCTCTCAGCCAGCATAAAATGACAATTCATAGGGGGAAGAAATCGGTCCATTTTTTTCAACGGATACCCAGTTCACAAGGGGAACTTGTGACATGTTCTAAATATAAGAAAAGCCTCCATAAGCAATCAGAGGTACTAAGAGGGCCACCTGCCCAAACAGAAAGCAAAAACTATCCCTGTTCCCAGTGTGGGAAAAGCTTCAATTGGCGATCAAGCCTTTTAAGGCACCAAAAAATCCACCTGGGAGTGAAACCGTACAAATGCTCAGAGTGCGGGAAGCGTTTCCTCCTCAAAGAGTACCTTGGAAAACACAAGAAGAGTCATCCTGGATTCCGGTAGTTACCTTGAGTCGCTAAGGGTAGCGTGGGTCCAACTCAGGCCAGCAGATTCTCTCATGAGAAATGGGATAATTCTAACTTGTGGAGGGTATGGCCGGGAACATTTTCAGCACTGGTGGCTATGTAGAAAGCCATCCTGTGTTCTTGCAACGTCCCATACAGCTAAGGAATCATAATTGAAATAAATGTACATTTTGTTCCAGGATATCCCTTTCTGGAATGTTGCTGTCCTTGAGCAAGCAGGGATCACCAGCATTGAGGCCATGAGATATTGAGAACACAGCTGCGCTGGGCAGGGCACGTTTCTAGGATGGAGGACCATTGCCTCCCAAAAATAGTACTCTATGGTGAATTCGCCACGGGTCAGCGTAAGAGGGGCGCTCCAAAAAAGCGATACAAGGACTCCCTGAAACAACATCTCAAGCTCGGCCAAGTTGATCACCAACAATGGTCTGCCCCGGCCTCACATTGGGAGGCATGGAGACGCACTATCCACAATGCTGCAGCCTTATTTGAGAACTCACGCCGAACAAGTCTTGAAGAGAAATGACAACGCAGAAAGAATCACAACTCGGAAACATCACCCAAGGAGACCTTCTGCTGTGCTTTCTGCAACCAGACTTGTTTATCTCGGATTGGCCTTTTTAGTCACCAGCGTGCTTGCAGAAAGCACGGGATGAGTCCTTCTGAATCTTTGTTTGGGAAGAAATACCACATATATATATAATCATAGAATCATAGATTTGGAAGAGACGGTTGCCGGCGGTGAGGGGTTCACCTCCCTTTTCTTCCACAGCGACCTGGCGTGGCTGGCGCCATGCAGCAACTATCCTCCCAACGAGCTCCGGGTTTGCTGGGAGGATAGAGGAGTGGCAGCCAATCAGGGCAATGCTAGCTTTGTTCTTATTGGTGGCAGATGTTTGCTACTCAGCCAATCGGAGGCAAGCATACAGCTATCTGATTGGCTGGGGGGAGAGGGAAGCCGCCCCTGTGAGTAGGCTTCGCTCTGGTTTGGCAGCCAGGGATAAATTCCCGGCTGTCTCACTGGATCAGCCCAGAGCTCTTGGCAAGCAAACACATACATCCACATACACTGTGGATTAGGCAGGGAGGGATTAAAGGAGTTGTTCTTACTTGGCCTAAAGGGAAAGAAAATGCCAAGGAAATGAAGCCGAATGTTACACAGACCCTGAACAAATTAATGTAATTTTATGAATTGGAAATACAACAACAGTTTTCATGCCACCAGCCCCCTATGTGGTGTGAGAAATTAATGGATGGGGTTATTTAGGGAGCCCTGGTGGCGCAGTTGTTAAATGCCAGTGTTGTGTGAGTTTGATCTCAAGGGCTCCAAGGTTCACTCAGCCTTCTATCCTTTCGTAGGTTGGTAAAATGAGTACCCGGCTTGTGGGGGCAATTAGCTAACACACACTGGAAATCACTTGGAGAGTGCCTAAGCGCACTACAAAAAGCAGTGTAGATGTGTAGGTGCTATTGCTTAACAATTTGTAAACCGCTCTGAGAGCCTTTGTGGCTGAAGAGTGGGGTATAAATACCTAAATAAATAAATTTACAGAGTGTTAGAGATATAGGTTTTTTCCCCCTGCTTGGAGTGTTTTCTTTCCTTGTTCTAGTGTTTTGTAAAGAAGAAAACAGCCCAATAAAATTATATTTACAAAAAAAAGTGTTTGTTCTGTTCCTGTGTAGCAACAAAAGAGAACAACAACAATGACCACTTCTGTACTGCATCTGAAGAAGTGGGTTTATATCCATGAACGCTCATGCTAAAATAAAAACCAATTACAGTATGACCCCCATATCCATGGGGGAATGAGTTCCTGAACTTACAGTGGAAACATGAAACCACAGATAATAGCAAACCCTGTTGAAATGAATGACTTCCAGCCTGACCTCAAGTGGAAGCATACTATCGAATCGCACTAGGGCCTAGAACAGTAATGGGCAACCTTTTGAGCTTGGTGTGTCAAACGTCACCAAAAAACTGAGCATAACTCAGGTAGTTGTCACTTTGAGGAAAAAAACATTTCACAATATTTATTGTTTAATCAACAATATTGTTTATTAATAATAAGTTGTCACAACTCGTGACAACTAAGTAATCAAAATGTACAGTTGTCCCTTCACATTTATGGGGGTTAGATTCCAAAGACCCCCGCGAATGTGAAAAATCCGCGAATAATAACAGCCCCCCCCAGTCTCCCGAAAGTGGCAACGGGGCCTTCAGAGTCGCTGTCGCTACTTTCCCCCCCACCCCCACCCGGGCCTACCAAAAGTGGCAACGAGCCTTTGGAGGCCCTGTTGCTACTTTCCCCCCACCTCCCCCGGCCTCCTTTTGACCCATGGGTTTATTTTGGGGGGATACCTTGCCCACGAGTGAAGCAGGGAAAGATATAAAAGAGGTGGACTTACCTGCTGAAGGTAGAGGAAGGCTGGGGGGCACAGCAGCAAGTGTGGGAGCAAGGAGGAGTTGGAGACGAGACAGCCTGAGTTAGCCATGGAGCAGAGCATGTGTTACCGGCTAGCCTAGGAGCGATTATGCGGGAAGCTCCTCGGCTCCTTCCCTTCACAGCACTTACTCCCCCACAATGCCACGTGCATACGCGTGCGTTCTCCCCTCTTGGTAGCTCCCCTGTGCGGAGCTATTTAGGATGGTTCTATTGGAGAAGCTGCACGCGGAACCCTGGGCTCAAACAAGAGGCCCGCCTTCCCCGGCCTTTCCAAGGTGGCTCCGAGGCTTTGAAGCCTCAGAGCCCCCTTGGTAAGGCTGGGGAGAGGCCAGGCAGTCCTTCCCCAGCCTCCCCGAGGCAGCTCCGTGGTTTCAAAGCCACGGAGCCCCCTCAGGAAGGCCAGGGAGAGGCCAGGCGGTCACCATCCCGCTCGCCCACCATCTTCCCCGGCCTTTCCGAGGCGGCTCTGAGGTGTTGGAGCCATCTCGGGGAGAGGCCAGGAGGCCACCCTCCTGCTCACCCGCTGCCTTCCTTACCCGTCCTTTCTGAGGCAGCTCCAAGGCTTCAGAGCCACCTCAGGAAGGCTGGGGAGAGGCCGGGCGGCCACCCTCCCGCTCGCCCGCCATCTTCCCCGGCCTTTCCGAGGCTTCAGAGCCACCTTGGGAATGCCAGGTGGCCACCCTTCCACTCACCTGCCACCTTCCCCAGCAGAGTCCCACCTGCTGGCCACCTTATCCAGCCTTTCCAAGGTGGCTCTGGGGAAGCACGGCAGGCCTCGGGTGGTGGTGGCCAGGTGGGGGTCAGGCTTCACCCCCCCGCCTCCCTAAAGTGGCAATTGGGGCTTCGTAGCCCAGCCTGCCACTTTCCTCCACCCTCCCGGGGCTTCATAGCCCCGCCTGCCACTTACCTCCCCCCCTCCCTAAAGTGAGGCTTTGAAGCTTGGATCACCACTTTAGGGAGGGTGGTGCGGTTGCGGGCGGGGGAGAGACCTACGGCCAGGTGTCAGCACAAATAGCTACGCATATCAGTGCTAACACGCGTGTCATAGGTTCGTCATCACCAGCCTAGAAGAATGCCTAGAGAGGACATATTTTATTCAGATGCAAGTAAGTGAATCTGCAGTGACGCATTCCATAGATACAGGGGTGGTACTGTACAGTCGGCTCTCCATATTCATGGGTGTTACAGGTGCATGGCCCCCATCAAAGTAAAAAAAAAAAAGTGAAAAAAGTGCAGTGGGGGTGGAGCTACCCAGAAGGGCTCCTCAGGCTTGCAAAGCAGATTGCTGGATGCAGGGGAGTACAAAGAACATGGGCCTAGCAGGCAGGTCCCTCAGCCACTGACCTGCTTCTGGAAGCTCCATGATGCTGTGCTAAGTGCTTCGGGAAGGCAGAGAGGAGAAATTCCTTTGCAAAGAGTCTCCAAACCCTGCAAAGAAGCAGGCTTCAGGGGCTCAAGATTTCTCCTGCCCTGCCTTTTCCCAGTGCATGCTGAAGTGCTAAGTGCCAGGGAAAGGCAGAGAGAAATCTTTGCAAAGAATCTCCAAACCCCACAAAGAAGCAGGCTTCCGAGGCTCTTTGTCACAGAAGTTTCTGCTGCTCTGCCTTCTCCAGTGTCACGCTGAAGTGCTAGGTGCTGGGGGAAGGCAGAGAGAAGAAATCTTTACGAGTCTCCAAACCCTGAAAAGAGGCAGGCTTTGGGGGCTCTTTGCAATGGAGGTTTTTACTGCTCCGTATGCCAGCAGCTTGCAACAGAAGGAATGTCGTGGGGAGGTCTTTCAGCCAGGAAAGATCTTGCAAATGAGTCTGGGATCCTAGTTGCAAGGAAGAAATGAGTGAGTGGCTGAAGGAAATAGTGGAGAGAAGAAGGAACAGAAGGAGCCAAGTGAGGTCGGGCTACCTAAGCAGCAGCTGCAAACTCACAAATAATCAAATCTGGGAAAGTGAAACCCGCTAATGTGGCAAGCCGACTGTAGTCTTAAAGGTGCTGCTATGTGAATGTGCATTAAAAATGTCATAGATTAAGGCCTCAATCCAATATCCCCTCCTATTGATGCAGACTAGAATCACATTAGCTTTTTAAGCTGCTGCATCACACTGCTGACTCATGTTCAGCTTGTGGTCTACTGACTCCTAGATCCCTTTCGCATGTAATATTATCAAGCCAGATGTCCTATAGCTCTGCATTTCATTTTTTCTGCCTAAATGTATTGCTTTCCTGAGGTGCCTCAGGAAAGCTCACAAACAGGACATGAGTGCAATAGCAACTTCCCACTCAAAAACTACCTGTGATAATGGAGGTGAAATATAAGCTTCCTTCCCAGTCCACCTTTAAAGCCTTTCAAGTTTGCAGCTTTTACTTCATCTTGTTGCAGCAACTTCCACAGTGTTAATTACAAGCTGTGGTAATACTTTATTTTACCTGTCCTGGCTCTTTCTGGACAAGGTATGAAGTGTTGTTACGCTTAAAGCACTACGTGGTTTGGGTTACCTACAGAAGTGCCTTCTACCACATAATTCACTCCATACACTCATATCCTTAGAGTTATCTACTTCTGTCAGCCCAAATTAGGCTAATAACTGCTACAAAAAGTATTTTCTTCATCTGCCGCAAAATTGTGGAATAACCTGCTGGAGAATATCCATCAGTTGGATATATGTTCTAAGTCAGAGTCAGAAATGACTTGAAGATACGCAACCACAACAAAGACCAGTCTCTTCCAGCAAGCCTACCCAGACGATGTTCAAATCAATAACTTTAAACTTTCTATTGGTTGTTTTAATAAGTATTGATTTTATATCCTCTTAACATGAATTCTGTGTTTAATCTGTTGTTTCCCACCTTGATCTGTAGGCGAAACTTACAGGTTGAGCTTCCTGTATCTGGAATTCCAAAATCCAAAATATTCCACAATCCAAAATGTCCACATGGGAGGCTGAGATAGTGACGGCTTTGGTTCAGTGTTCACAAACTGTTTCATGCACAAAATAAATAATGCTGTGTATAAAACTACCTTCAGGCTATTTGTATAAGGTGTACATGAAACATATATATTTTCCTTGGTTTTTTTCCGGGCTGTGAGGCTATGTTCTGGAAGAGTTTCTTTCTGACATTTTGCCTGCATCTGTGGCTGGCATCTTCAGAGAAGATGCACCTCTAGTTCATTTCTCTGAAGAGGCCAGCCACAGATGCAGGCGAAACGTCAGAAAGAAACTCTTCCAGAACACGGCCTCACAGCCTGGAAAAAAACCAAGGAAAATCTATGGATGCCGGCCATGAAAGCTTTCAACTTCACATTAAAAATACATGAATTTCATGTTTAGACTTGGGTCGCATACCTCTGGTCTCAAGCATTTTGGGTAAGGGAGACTCAACCTGTACAGTTGTCCCTTCACATTCGCTAGGGTTTGGTACCAGGACTCCTACCCCCCGTGAATACCAAAATCCGTGAATTCTCAAGTCCCATTATATGCAATGGCATAGCAAAATGGTGTCCCTTATATAAGATGGCAAAATCAAAGTTTGCTTTTTGGATTATTATTTTTTAAATAATATTTTCAAGTCATGAATGCTTAAATCCGTAGATATCAAATCTGTGAATGTGGAGGGACAACTGTACTACTATTCCACTTAGGGTTGCCAGAATGAAAACTGGAGGGGTCTTTCACACTTATGCAGAAAAGGGAATTTCAGGTGTTGCTTGTTACCTGGTTACCTGCTGAAATTCCCTCTTCTCCGTAGTCACTGATGGTACAGGAGCCATCTCCAGTTTTCAGTGTTGCAACCCTAATTCCCCTGGTTAGCTTCATGGGATGAGGCCAGAAACAGAGAGCTAGAGGGAAACATCTCCCCAACTCTTCTACCCAACACATAATCTTTATAAATCTGTATCATGTTCTCCCCTCCAGCTGGGGGGAAAAACTCTTAAGGGATTTTTGCTTATTTCTGGGCTGCTTTTGCTTGTAAGATGAACAGGCAAAACAAAACTTGACACTGAATAACTGGGCCTTTCAACCTACCAAGGTGGCCAGTATCAAACCTTCAGCTATCTAACACCAGGGCCAGCTCTGACTGGCAGTGGAAGATGCGTTTCAGACCAGGGCCTGGCCAAAGCTTGGAGAAACTGCTTTTCTGGACAACTCCCAGGATGTCCTAGGCCAGCACAGCCCCAAACCACAGGGTGTCTGGAAGCTAGAAAAGTGCGACTGTCAAATTCAGCTGTTTTCCCACCAGGCATGGCTTGCTCTAAACTTTATCTTCATTTAGCCTGTACGAAATCATTGGAGCATGTTTATTCTCATATGCATTTTATCCCTTTTAGCCAAATAATGAAAAAGACAAGCCTGCCCTCTACCCTTCATAACCCTTATATACCCTTGGTGCCATCAAATCAATAGGCAAAGAATGGGCACATGTGTGGGAGTCAGGGGCAAAGTCCCCCCTGCAGGCTGCATAACCCCCTCCCCACAGCAAGCCCAAATATCTGTCCTTCCCATCCTTGGGCAGGCAAAAACCTTTTAAATCTGACAGAGTTTTAAAAAAGTTTAAAAAAAAAAAAGATTGGGCTGGGAAGGGGAGCTGGACTATTTTAAACTGAACTGTTTTCCATACCTTTTTATCTTTGTAATTGCATTTTATTCTTTTAATAGGTGGTTTGAACTGTTTTAATACTGTCAATTAGTTTAATTCTAGTTTAATGTTCACTTTTTGTATGTTTTCACTGTATTCTTCCTTAAATTGTAAGCCACTTAAAATCACAATTTTGGGAGAAAGGCAGAATACAAATAAATATAACTACAACTGTTTTCCTCCAGTCCTTCTCAAAACTGGCAACCATTTAGAAAGGGACTACAGAGGAGAAAGGAGGTATTTGGGGATAGTATGGGGTGGTATTTTTGTTAATGGGGAGCTTTTTGTATGTTTTTGGGGCAGACATTGCCCTAAAATCACATTTCTTTTAAAATTGGGAATAGGGGACTTTGGGGTACTGGTAGGCAGCTTCAGAGCCCACAAAAGTGGGGCCCAGGGACCTCAAGCAACCTATGGGGTCTCACTTTGCCCACCCTTGCACTAGGCTATAGCTGGGACTTGGAACATTAGATCCAGCTATAAATCATCCCATGCTCCATGTCTGAAGTGTCTGATTTGGTTTGAAAAATATAATAATAATAAAAAAAAATCAGTCCATGCTCCACCTGAGAAGCCAGTGTGGTGTAATTGCTACGGTGCTCCTACAAACTGTAGTGGGATGAGAAATGCTGAGCGAGGTTGTTTTCATTATTGTCATCAAGTCAGATAAACTTATGGCAATCCTATGAATACCAATCTTATCCTGAGCCTCAGTCATCAATAGCCCTGCTTAGGTGTTACAAACTCAGGGGAAGCTAGACAAAAGTAGCTTCCTCTGGCCTTTTCCAAAGTACAGAATTATAACATCATAATTCCACTTTAACTTCCATAACGGCATCCTGTGGAAACCTGGGGTTTCTAGTTTGGGGAGGCATGAGAACTCTCTGAAAATCCTAAAGACCCCTCCCTAAATTGCCCATCCCAAGATTCCATAGGATGCAACCATGGCAGTTAAAATGGAATCATAGCACTATAATCCTGTACAGCTGACCCTCCAGATTCACTGGGGTTGGAATGCAGGACTCCTGCAAAAGTGGAAAGACAACAAATATCTGTAGGGCCACCCAAATCATATTTAACACACAGAATAAATATAAGCCACAGATTTAACCCACTGCAGATGCCTGCAAAGCAGCAGGATTCCTTCGCAACGCAGAAGCAGGCAGCTAGCAGGGCTTGCTGCCGCCTCACACCATTTTTAATAGGGACTTCCTCGCCACACACTCGCAGTCTCTCTCAGACTCATGAGGCTTGCAGTCCTGATTACAAACGGCATAGGGCAGCAGTGAAGGCGGCAGCAAATAATATGTGAAACATCAACTCTGCAAAGGTTAAACCTACAAATGTGGAAGGCCAACTATGGTATGAAAGAACACCTTGACAGGGTCTATCACTGTGTGCAGCAAAGGCATCTACTCAAGAGCATGGAAAAGGTTGCTTTCCAAACTCCGGGTAGATAAATAAAAAACTAATTTTGGCAAGACTAGGGGTGTACACTCTAACACTTGACCACAGTGAGAAGGGAACATGGCAGTTGGAGGGGGAAATGCTGGCTTTGTCTAAACAGTCAAAATACTCCTCATGGAATGCAAGGGGAATCCCACCCGTCTTAATGGGATCCCGCATCCTATCGCCTTATTCAGAAGGAGGGGAGGGGCAAAAAATGCAAAAATTCCCAAGGAAAAAGCCGTCATGGCTTTTCCCAGAGTTTTAAAAAACAGCAAGGGGAAGGCACATTCCTGCTTGTTGGAACAAGCGATTCGTTCTGAATCCATAGGAGAAGTGCTAACTGATTGGCCAGACAAGGCTGATTGGAATATAGAGAGGAAAGAAAGAACATCACAGGTTGTTATTGAGTCTGGCAGATTCTGAAGTTATATTGTCACCACAGACCATATAACCAAGTTTAAAGTTGAAGACAACGTTCAAAGCATTTCTGTAATTTTCTTCAAACAATAAACCAATCTTTACGTTTTATCAAATCCAGACTCCTCATGAATTACTCCCTTACTAGTATTTCTAACCTTGCAATGTTTACATACACTGATACAAATACTATCCAGTTTAAGTCCCAGTCCAAGGAAAAGATAAGGGGGAAGTTTGACATAAAGTTGGCAACTGTGCAGCTGCAGTCTCCAGATATTTATTTGGTGGCAGCATAAGTGACAAAGCAGCCAGGCTGAACAGTAACGTAAATTTAGCTGGTACTTCGGAGGATGGGAAGGGAGGCCCCTTCGCCTCCCTCGCCCCTGTGCAAGAGGGCATGCAAAGTTTATGGGGGCTGTAAGGCCCATTAAGACAAATCACAGCTACTGTGATTTGTCTTTACTGTGGGCCGCTCTGGTTTGGGTTGTTTTGTGGTGGGTTTTTTTGGACTCATATAGACGACCCTCCCAAGAATGGTAACAGAACACACACACCTTAGAAGTCTGAGGAGAACCCAAGTCTTCTGAGTCCCCACTGAGCCATGAATCCACTGGGTGGCCTCATAGATCCAGTCACACTCTTTCAGTTTATCCACCTCTTTTTTAGTGAGGATAAAGTGGATGCATAATCCCTTTGACTCACTGAAAGTGGGAGAGAAGTGCAATTGGTAAAATATTTAAATAAACGATAGCTTGATAGTTAGAGGAAACTTACCTTGGGAGTACCAGGACGCTGGGCAAAACAGTAACTTCTTACAATTTTCCACCAGCATTTATGGTTCCACCTTTTATTCTCTTGTTGCAAAGAAGGAATGGAATGAATTCTTTTTGATAAAATCTATTTTATTGGGTTTTATCTCTGTAACTACACTAAAACGGCAACTGATAATCACATCGGGGGAGGGCTTCATATTACACTATTATGTAAAACTCATTCAGTAATTCCATCCACTGGCTTCCCACATGACATGGAAGTTTCGTGGCAATAATTAGTGATAATTTGTATTTTATCTTGATGAACAAACTACCTCAAATTTATTTGTGATTTGAGCAGCCTTGTGGTGCTACCTTTTTTTCCTGGAAAGTTCATTGCCCCTTTACTAAGTGATATAAAGAATGGTAAAAAAATTATACAGTTTTCAAACTTCTGGGCCAATACATACATCTATTTTAATTTTTTCGCTAAACTAATGCCCCTCCAGTAACAGTAGCTGCACAATTTCTTAATGGCATAGGCCCTTTCAAATCAGAGTAAGGCCTTTTCCATAGCATGGACACGGAAATAATTCTTCCTTCTTTAAAAATGAGGAGTTTTACTCAAACTTCTGCCGGACCATCATGCCTGACTGAGTTTGGTTCACGTTCATCCTGGTGACTCAAAAGTTGCAAAGGCTGGTCTTCCAATACCTGTACAGAGAATTGGCACAATCCAGAGTGAGGGTTCTTGCCTCTCTTGAGATTTTCCTTGAGAATGAATCTCTTCTCATGCTCACGGTACTCGTATTTGCACAATTTTGCTCTCAGGTGGATTTTCTGGTGTCGTATAAGATGTGCTCCCCGAGTGAAAGTTTTCCCACACTCCGAGCACATGTTGGATTTCTCCCTACTGTGGGTGTGTAGATTTGATTTTCTATCAAAGCTTTTCTCGTATCTGGAAACTTCGTAGGGCTCATCCCCATTGTCGGGCATCCCCTGCAGAAGTGAGGCTGGGCTTTTTTTATTATGGATCTTCTTTTTATGTCTATAAAGTGAAGAATTCCACAAGAATCTCTCCCCACAGTCAGGGCATTGATAGAGTTTTTCTCCGCTATGGATGCGTTGATGTATTTTTAGGTTTGATGCTCGGGTGCAGCTTCTTCCGCACTCAGAACACATGTGTTTTCCCCCCTGCACACTGGCTAGCCTTTTTGCAAGTTTCCCCGGTTTTTCTGTCTCATGGTCCTTTTTGTGTCTCTCAAGAGAAGAGCTCGACATGAACCCCTCTCCACACTCAGCACATTTATAGGGTTTCTCTCTGGTGTGGATGCGTTGATGTCTTATTAGCCGTGACGGATAATCAAAGCTTTTCCCACACTCAGAACAGAGAATTGATTTCTTTCCATTATGAATCTTCTTTCTGTGACTGTCAAGTGATGAGCTCCACCTGAAACTCTCCTCACAGTCAGGGCATTGGTGGGGCTTCTCTCCTGTGTGGACACGCTGATGATACACTAGTCTCGATGCCCATTCAAAACTCTTACCACACTCAGAGCATGTGTAAGCTTTCTTCTGCACAGCAAAAATCCCTTTCAGAGAGTGTTCTGGTTTCTTTCTCTCGCCATCCTTTGATGTGAAGCTCTCCCCAGGGCTAGCATGTTTATTTGGTTTCTCTTCAGTGTGCCTCTCTGGATGTCTTATTACATGTGCTGCCTGGTTGAGTTTTTTCTCCAACTCAGGCCACGGAGGCAATTTCTCTAGAATGCCAGTTATCTTTTGCAAAACGGGGACCAATTTCTTCCCCTTATGGATTTTCTTTCTATGTGCATCAAGAGATGTTTTCTGCGTGAAACTTTGCCCACAATCAGTGCATTGGTAGGGTTTCTCTCCAGTGTGAACACGCTGGTGTCGTGTTACATGTGATGCCTTGCTGAAGGTCTTCCCACACTTGAAACACGTAGATGATTTCCTCTTCTTATTAGACACTTTAGAGAAAAGAACCTGTTTCTTTCCAATATGGAACTTCTTTTTGTGAACATCAAGTGATGTACTCCACATGAAGCTCTCCCCATAGTCGGTGCATCGATAGGGTTTCTCTCCAGTGTGGATGCGTTGGTGTCTTGTTAGGGATGAGGCCTGGTCAAAGTTTCTCCCACACTCTGAACACACGTGCAGCTTTCTCTGAGTATCAGATATTCTTTTCAAAAGAAGCTCTTGTTTCTTTTTCTCATGGTTCTTTCTGTGTCTTTCAAGAGATAAATTCAATGTGAAACTCTCCCCACACTCAGCACATGCATAGGATCTTTCTCCAGTGTGCATACGCTCATGTTGACTTAGATGTGATGGATAGTCAAAGCTTTTCCCACACTCAGTACATATATGGGTTCCTCTCTCTGTACTGGATGCTTTTTGGAGACAAGGTGCCAGTTTCTTTCCCTTATGGATCTTCTTTTTATGTGTATCGAGTGATGAAATCCACATGAACCTCTCTCCACAGTCAGGGCACTGATAAGGTTTCTCTCCACTGTGAATACGCTGGTGTCTTCTAAGTTTCCATAAGCAAGAGAAGGCTTTTCCACATGTAGAGCATGGGCATTTTTTTTCTTTTTGGGCACTTGCACATAAAAGCGGAGCGTTAGCCATCTTATTTTCACTATGGAACTTTCTATGTCTCTTATACGATGAAATCCATGCAAAACTTTCTCCACAGTCAGAGCATTTAAAGGGCCTCTTTGCAGTGTGTGTTTCCTGATGTTTTCTCAGGTCTAGCTCCTGACAGAATTCTTCCCCACACTCAGAGCACATATGGGGTCTTTGTCCTCTGTGGGGCTTCCCAGATGAATTAGATTTCTGGCATTTTTGAAGGGATACTGAGCCTTTTTGACACTTGGAGCATCTGTACAGTTTTTCCTTTTTGTGGGTTCTTTCATAAAGGTTAAGTGACAAGTTATGAGTGAAAGTCTTCCCACATTCAGAACAGCTTCGTCTCTTGTGTATTTCCTGCCTGTCCACAGTTTGGTTAGCTTTCATGTTGGCCTTCTTGCTGACAATGATTCTTTGGCCATCTTCCATTCGAAAGATTTCCTGCTGACTTTCTTCTCTGTTCCAGCTCTCAAGGGCTTCTTCCTGATTACAAAACTGGGGACCATTGTTATTGGCTGTTTCTGGAGGCATCCCTTGTGCTTGTATTTGCTTAGAAATTTCTTGTGGAGGTTTCTCTTTGTTCCCATGCACTTCGCCACCATCTATAGAAAAGAATTCTCCAATTTAGAATTTGCTTGGGCCAAGCAAGTAAGCATAACTACACCAGATGTAAATTTAATTGGAGGTAATTGAGGGGGGGGGGAAGCATAATTATTCTGTTTCAAGGAAAGGCGAATTTTGCACCCCACAAAAATAAAGCTGTTTGCACCACTGCATCTATCTGCATGTTCATCAAACAGAAAAATGAGTTTGAGACTCCCGCCCCCCTAGCCGCATTTTTAGTACTTCTCCTTAATGAACTGATACTACTTCAACAGTGGAATACACTGCCTGGGAGTGTGGTGCAATCTCCTTCTTTGGAGGTTTTTAAACAGAGACTGGATGGCCATCTGTCAGGAATGATTTGATTGTGTATTCTTGCATGGCAGGGGGTTGGACTAGATGGTCCTTGTGGTCTCTTCCAACTCTATGATACTATGATTCTACTTTCTGAAATTCTGCTCAGATGCACTCTGACAAAGACAAAAAGCTTTCGAGATTACACCATGTCTATGTCCACTTATTATAACACGTGTCTCTGTAAGTCTAAGGTTTAGAAACTTAACTTTTTTTTATTAAAGGAAAGATTTAGGATACTACATTCTGGGCCCAATTCCTAGTATGTCCTAATCTATGCTGGCCCCACCCTCCTCATTGCAGACCTTGTACTGAGCTGCAAAGCCTGAAATGGGAGTCCTGTCCCCACATCCTAGTAGAGGAACTAGAACTATGCTTCAGCTCTTGCTGTGCTCAGCATTTAGACTCAGGGTGCCAGGGCTAGTGAGCCCTGGGGCATAAGGGGCAGAGCAATTTTGCATGCCCCCCCACACCATTCCAACATTGATTATGTGAATGCAACTATGTGGTGGAAATGCACAGGTGGCAGAGCTATGATTTGGCCCACCATATTGCCAGGAAGGGTGGTTACAATAGGCTGAGATTGACTGGAGCAGGCAGGGGGAGGACCTAAAGAGCTCAACATCAACCAGTTCTGGGCATCACAATTCCAGAAGGATGTTGACAAGGTGGAGTGTGTCCAGAGGAGGGCAACCAAAATGGTGGGAGGTCTGGAAGCCATGTCCTATGAGAAGCGGCTTAGGGAGCTGGGCATGTTTTAGACTGGATTACAGAAGGTTAAGAGGTTAGGAAAAGAGATTAGGAAGAACCTCCTGACAGTAAGAGCTGTTTGAAAGTGGAATACGCTGCCTCAGAGTGTGGTGGAGTCTCCTCTGGAGGTTTTTAAAGAGGCTGGATGGCCATCTTTCAGGAGTGCTTTGTGTATTCCTGCAGGGAAGGGGGTTGGACTGGATGGCCCTCGTGGTCTCTTCCAACTCTATGATTCTATAACCAGACAGAACTTTCCTTCCGTTAGGCAGTGATGTGACCAAGGATCCATTCTCCCTTGTGGGAACAAATCATTTAAAACAGCACATCCCCAGCTCTCACTGATCTAGTTTTGTTGGGCTGCAGTTCTGAAACTGTTGATCCATTTCAAATAGTCAGTGATGTATCAATACATTCCAATTTACCTCACTTGGATATCAGAGCTGGAACAAGTAAGTACTAACAGTTTAAAATGAGCCCAGAAATGAACAGGGGGCCAATGCAATTGTTTTAAGAACCAGTTATATACAGTTATAGTTACAAACACATATATAGTATATGTGTTTGGAACTAGCATCTTAGCAGCTGTATTTTCGACCAACGCTGGGGTAGGGAAACTGCAGCCTTCCAGATGTTGTTGGGACTACAACTCCCAGCACTCCTCCTTATTAGGTATGCAGGCCAGGACTGCTGGGAGCTGCAGTCTATCATCATCTAGAGGACTGAATGAATCCCAGCCCTGCACTACCGGAAGGGTAGGCCATTTCCAGAATACCTTTCTTGATTAAACTTGCCTCTGTAAACACTGCTTCTGTCAGACATTCAGGTGGCAAGTATAGTTGCCTATATAACTAAAATGGCACAACTCAAGAGGCTTGGTGAATCCCAAGGTTGGCAGGAGTATTAAGAAAATTCTCCATCCTGCAACATTCTGCTTGCTCTTAAATATTTCCACTTCAAGGTCACCAGATCTCTGGGTTCCAAGGAATCCTTACCTGACCAATCAGTATCAGAGAAGTCTGTATCTTCCTCCATCTCAGATTCCCAGGATGGTGGTGGCCTCTGCCCAGCATCTGATGGAGTTCCCTCCACCTCTGACAAATTGTCAGATCCTTCCTCTTGGGATTCAGCTGTCTGCAAGACCATCAGAGCATTCAGTGAGCTGGGCAGTCTCTTACTTACCTCTGTCTTCTAGTGATATGTGTTATCTTGAGGGATTTTATATAGGGCTTCAAAGCCTTAAGTATAGAGAGCAATTTTTTTCAAAAAGGTCCCTCATGCCACAGCAGCCAAGGGTGGACTAGATCAGTGCTCTTAAACCGACTGAGGTGTTAGACTGACAGGATTTTCCCCTAATGCTAATGTGCCAAGGGTTGGTACCATATTTGTGCCAATGGACTGTTTCTTTCCTTACTGTAAACTTGCGATGGACTGGTAGCCAGTGATTTACAGACCACCACTTTATGTAATGTTGGGGGTTGTCTAGACAATGGAAGAACTCATAGAATGCGAGAATACCTTTTGTCCCAACAAGATCGCAAGGTGATTCGCTGTTTGCGGAAGGAGGTGGCCCAAAAACTCTGTATACTGTGTGAGAAAAAGCTTTTACAGCTTTCCTCAAAGTTTTTTTTTTAAATACACAAAAATATGCATAACCACCCATTAAGACAACCAATTCGCAGCGCAACACATTCCAGAAGTTGAAAGCTGATTGGTCAGACATGTGTGGGCGATGAGCCTACTGGCAACAAAGTTGCCAGGACCACCATTTTTAAGTTTTGCGGTAGCGATCATGTGTATTTTTGTAGTGACAATGCAGCCCAACCGTTTTTTAAGCAGAAGATTGCTCTTGCACACCTTGGAGTTAAAGTTTTTTTTAAAAATGCAGCGGCATCAACTTGTGGAGAATAAAAATGCAAGTAATTCACTCACGGCAACCATCTCGATTGGCATGCCTCTGTGGGAATTTCAAACACTGATAACTTTGCATATCAGCAATCTTGCCAAAAAAAAACATGGAGAGAAATGAACGCTGCTGCAATTCTGCATTAATGCACAGCAATCCACATTCTATTGCCTCGTCTTGGCGAGGCCTTGGACTAATGAGCTTTTATTCTAGGAGGTAAACCTCCTAATTCAGTTTTGGAGAGAAATGGGGAATATACGCAAGTGGGTTGGGATGGCATATTGCCCTGTCCCATTATTGGCACACTGAAGGATTTATCACCATGAAAATTACAGCAAACCTCTCCCCCATCCCCCTGCAAGTTTCCCCTGTCCTATAGAAACCATGGCACCTCACCAAGTATCTAAACATTTCCAGGCTGCTGAAGGCAAGATTCCCTGAGCAAAGTATTTCAAATTCAGGTGCCACCACCAAAAATATAATCTTTTCAATTACCCATGTCTGTTCCATATCCCATATACAGACACAAGCTATGATAAGAAATAGTGAACAACTGAATCCATACCCTATAAAGCATCGGTTTCCAAACTTTAGTCCTCCAAGCTCCAGGAACAGAGATTCCACCTCAACATTAGGAGGAACGTTTTGACAGTAAGAGCTGTTCGGCAGTGGAACACACTCCCTCGGAGCGTGGTGGGGTTTCCTTCCTTGGAGGTCTTTAAACAGAGGCTGGATGGCCATCTGTCAGGGATGCTTTGATCGTGATTTCCTGCATGGCAGGGGGTTGGACTGGACGGCCCTCGTGGTCTCTTCCAACGCTACAATTCTATGATTCTGTGATTCTAAGTGTTTTGGATTTCAACTCCCAGAAGCCCTAGCCAGCTTCATCAACAGTCAGAAATTATAGGAGCTGAAGTCCAAAACATCTCAGAAGTTTGGGAACCACTGCTCGATAGATGGCTTCAGTTGCTCACTACTTCATACCACACACTGTTTGCGTCTCATTGTGGTCTGTGCCTAAGATGGAGAGAGAGCTGAACCAAGGAAAATGCTTTCTCTTACCTGCTCTACTTTCACCTCAGTCGCCCATTGCTTGAGCAGGAAATCTTCAGCCAGAGAAACTGCTTGGGTACTGCTCTCAAGGTTATGCTTCTTGACCCAGCTCTGGATTTCCGGGGGCAGGACAGTTAGGAACTGTTCCAATATCAGCAACTCTAGGATCTGCTCCTTGGAGCTTCTCTCGACCTTCAGCCACCGACGGCAAAACTCCTGGAGCTGGTTGTAGGCCTCTCGGGGACCTTTGGCCTCCTGGTAGCAGAAATGCCTGAAGCACAGACGGTTCTTCTCCTGGTTCAGAACATCCCCTCGCAAGATGGCTGCCTTCACTTTCTCATAATCTTCTCTTTCTCCAGCCTCCAGGCTGCTAAAAGCCAACTCAGCCTCTCCTTTGAGAGTCGGCAGGAGTCGGGCCGCCCACTCTTCCTTGGGCCATTGATAGGCTTTGGCAACTTGCTCAAAGGAGGCCAGGAAGGCTGGGGTGTCATCCCAGGGGGCCGGTTCCTGTGGAAACTGGGCGACTTCTGGAACTGAAGGAGAAACCTCCACTGTACTTAAGAACTCCTGCCACTGAGTTTCCCAGAGCTGGGCTGTAGCCTCTTCAGCTTCTTCCTTCACTATAGGGCACTTTCCAAACCATTTGATGGTTCCCTCAGTACTCCCAGAATGCACAGTTGTGGGGGGTTCACCGCCTCCTCCTGCATCCTGTGGTTGTCCCATCAGTGTGCCTAGGAACATAAACACACCCATGCCCATTAGGTTTGTCTGGATTGCACAAGATCTCCACAAAACAGAAGGCCCCCCTCCAATGCTACAGTTGTCTCTTCACATTCGCGGGGGTTAGGTTCCACGGACCCCTGCGAATGTCAAAAAACCGCAAATATTGATTGCCCCCCCTTCCCCCGCCAAAGCGACCATGGGGCCTCCGGAGGCCCCATAGTCACTTTCCCCGGACTCCCCACTCCCTCCCAAGGCCTTCACGGGGCCTCTGGAGACCCTCCCAAGGCCCCGTGGAGGCCTCCCCGGGCCTCCCCCCTCGCTCCCTGGGGCCTTCACGGAGCCTTCCAAGGCTCCGTGAAGGCCCCCGCAGCCCTCCCCCCTCCCTCCCAGGGCCTTCACAGGGCCTCCGGGGGAGTCTCCGAAGGCCCCGTGGAGGCCTCCCCGGCCCTCCCCGCTACCTTCCAGGGTTTTCACGGGGCCTCCGGAGGCCCTGTGTCACGGTTTGGGGGGGGGCGGGGGGCCCTCCCAAAACCGCAAATAATCAAAACCGCAAATGCCAAGTTCACGAATGTGGAGGGGCAACTGTAATTTCTCAAAATCAGAAGTGGACTTCAAGCCTCTTTATTTGGGGGGGTGGATTTTTGGCAATAATTGAGGCCCCCAGAAGATCTCCAAGAGCTACCCCATAGAATCATAGAGTTGGAAGAGACCACAAAGGCCATCTAGACCAGTCCCCTGTCCTGCAGGAATACACAACCAAAACACTCCCGACAGATGGCCATCCAGCCTCTGTTTAAAAACCTCCAAAGAAGAGACACTCTACCACACTCTGAGGCAGCGTATTCTATTAGTAAGGGAAGGCTGAAGAACCACAGACTTTTGGTGGAGCTGGGAAAGAGAGTATTTTTTCTATCCCTATTGCTTCTGTCAGGGGATGACAGGACACTCAATCCCTGGCAGAAGCCAAAAACTCTCTCAGCAGATTTAGTAGCAACCCATTCCCAAGAATACTCACACACAGAGTGTTTGACGTCTTAATAAACAGGAGGCACTTTTATCTTCAAAGTCAAGCAGTTGCAATATGTAAAAATATTTACAATTGAAGGACAAACTGCTTTGCCAGACATCAGCATTCACAAGAAGAGAAAGAGCTCTGAACTGAGCCTTCTTTTATATACAGTTACTGGGCATTGGCTTACTCAGCCACATGGGTGCATTACATCAGATCTTGCACTCCAGAAGCTATGCCCTCTAGTAACCCTCCTTCTTCAGCTGTGAGCCCATAACTAGCATGACTTGGCAGTTCCTTGGCTTCAGCCATTATGACTCAGCATGACTCTGCAGTTGTTTGGCCATTTTTAATGAAGTTCAGTCTCTAACTCCTGATAGCTTCCACATTATTTCTGCCTCCGCTCCTAAATTTTCTGTTAAAGAAGGAATGTCCTGGTATACATCCACTTTGTTACCTAAGGAATATAGTATGACCCTTGTACTCATGGATTCACTTGCCAAAATCTGAAAATATATGGTCTCTCTAGGCATCTGCCAGGTCCTCCAGCACAACACTATGGTATGCTTCTGCTGGAAGCTGACCATAGAGTCGTGCTGGAGGACCTAGAAGATGCCTAGAGAGGTGTTCCTCTCTACTAGTTGTACCTGGCGTAACATATGCCGTTAAAAAAACTCCCTCAAAAATGCCTGGTAGACCTCATGACAACCCTGTAAGGTAGGCTGGTGAATTTTTAAATTCCTCCTCCCCCTTCTCAGCATTCCACACTTTTCCTGGAATTGTTGAGGGCAACTTGCTCTGTTGTCCTGCCACTGCCGTGGCCACCACCACCAGTTAACTGCCTGAGTCCTGTTCCAGGTGACCCGCCACCACTACTGCCAGTTGACTGCCTGGTCCTTTTGCAAGCGGCCCATCACCACTACCAGTTGACTGTCTGGGTCCCCATCTGGGCCACAGACTGAGTGGCAGGAGTGGATTGTGAGGTGGAGAGGGAATTTGCATGTGAGTGGTGATTGGTGGGGTGTGTTTCCTAAGCAGCCAATTAGCACACTGGGAAATGCAACATACTCAAGAGAATTAGATAGATAGATAGACAGACAGATGGTATGCTTGGTCTGGAAGTCACTCATTATAATAGGGTTTGCTATTATCTGTGGTTTCCAATATCCATGGTAAGTTTGGGAACATATCCCCAACAGATAGATTGGTGGGGGGCATGCAATACTGTTCGTATAAGAGTACTGGGCTACATAGACAAATAGTCCAAATTAAACAACTTATTTCTGCATCTGATGTTTTTCTTAAATTTAAGATGCCACCTTAATTCCCAAGATCTCAGGGCAATAACTATGGCTCTCTCCCTCCCTACATTGTCCTCTCAGAAACCTTGCAGAGTAAGCATTGTAGAGAGAGGAGGAAAAGACCCAGCATATGCCATACTACTAAAGCTTTATTTATGTGTTTATTCAATTTATATGCTGCCTTTCTCCAAGCAAAGGGTCCAGGGAAGAATATTAGGCTAAAAACAAGCTAAGCTTTAAAATAAAGCTTATTTATGTGTTTATTCAATTTATATGCTGCCTTTCTCCAAGCAAAGGGTCCAGGGAAGAATATTAGGCTAAAAACAAGCTAAGCTTTAAAATAAAGCTTGATAATAAAAAAGTTAACACACTATTAAATAACACATTAAAACATTGCTAAATTAAAACGTATAAAATCATTTTTTTAAAAAAAGATAATAAGGTTAAGTTGCCCAGATCTTCCAAGTCCAACACTGCGACCACTATGCCACACTGGCTCTGTTAAGCAGAACTTGGAAATATTACTCTGTAGGACAATTTCCCAGAATTCATACTGGCTTGGACATTCTGGGATTTGTAGTTCCCCCAAAATATTTTTTCTGACCTCTATTCTGATGTCACCCAAGTTCAACAGGTAAAGCTATTACCATCACCAAATATCCACATGGGGAAACGTCACCTGTTGGTGTTTGGTCTGTTGTGCCATTGGCCATGGCATCCGGGACCTTACAAAGAGTTCGTATGACTGACGTTGGGATTCCACCTTTTTCATTCAGCATTGCCTTCCCAGTCGCTACACCACCGGTAGAGGTGGAAAGCTGCTTATTTCCTTGTTTCTCCTGGACAGTTCGGACAGACAAAAAGTAAAACAATTAAAGCTAAGAGAATTTATTGGAGTGAGGGCAGGAGGGTAGTGAGACCATTTTGATTGTGGGGGCAGAGGGGTTTGAGCACTGGGCTCTATAAAAGGTGGGGAAAGTTCCCATAGGTCATGACAAAAATAACCCCCAATTTTAAATAGAAAGTGATGTTGTGAAACTTCCAAAGCAGTAAAGCGATTTAAAATACAGTTGTCCCTCCGTATCCAAGGATTTCAGTATTCGTGGCTTGAAAATATTCTTTAAAAAATAATAACCCAAAAAGCAAACCCTTATTTTGCCATCTTATATAAGGGGCACCATTTTGCTATGCCATTATAATAAGACTTGAGTATTCATGGATTTTGGTATCCACGGCAGGTCCTGGAACCAAACCCCAGCAAATATGAAGGGACAACTGTACATTATTCTTCCGCTTGCAAAATAACAGTGTAAAGTAACTAACAATGATTAGGAAGCAAATGAAAACTGTACAAGTTATCCTACTATAATGATTTGAACTACTGTATTAATAAAGTCTGTTTGAAATTCCTTCAAATATGTTACAGCTGGCCCTCCATATCCACAGATTCTGCATCCATGGATACAACCAACCACAGTTTGAAAATACTCCCCCCTCCAAAAAGAAATTCCAAAAAGCAAACCTTGATTTTACTTTACTATGCCACTGTATATAATGAGAATTGAGCATCCACGGATTTTGGTATCCAAGGGGGGTGGGCAGGATCATGGAACCAAACCCCAGCAGATACTAAGGGCCCACTAAACTAAGTTTTCTCATATAAAGCACTCAACACCTCTTTGGTGTCAGTACATTTGTCAAAGTTGAGCATCAAGCTTTCCACACAGTCGTAGATGCGCCAAAGGTGTGTCCTGCAGTCTTCACCAAGTGTACATGAATAGAAAAGCTTCTTTGGACATGTGCAGTATTTTATCAAGTAAGCAAGGGGATCTTGTAGCACCTTTGAGACTAACTGAGGGAGAGAAAATTGTAGTATAAGCATTCATAGACTTAAAAGTCTGTTTCCTCAAATGCTGTTTTAGGAAGTTCATGGTGTGCTGGTGCATACTCTCCAACATTTCACAGATGGGAACAGGGATTCGTGGGGCCAAGCCACATCAGAGTGTGGTCAAGATGGCAAATGTTATTAATGAGAAAGCACACACAAGCTAATAATAATAATTATAATTATTATTATTTCTATCCCGCCCCTCTGCAACGCAATCAGGGCAGCTTACAGCATAAAAATTCCATAATTACATTAGTACCCTAACCCACCCACCCCTTAAAACAATATTAAATTAAAAAGATTAAAAACATAATGGGACTCCTGGTTTAAAATACCATAAAGTTGCCTTGGAGGACCTAGAAAATGACAAGAGAGGACACATTTTCTAGGAAGACTCTATGGTAGGTGTGCTGTTTTGTGTCCTGTGGATAATTTAATCAGTGGATAATGAATCAGTGGATACGGGGGGGTTCTACTGTATTGAACTAGGTTGATAAAACAATCTGACCTGACACTGGAAAAATTTAGTAGGTGAAGAGTTCCCACATCTAAGAATGTAATGATGGGGAGGGAGGGAATGAGGGCATTGCTCTTCCTCAAATAAGAATTCTGCCCCTCAATGAAATTGATCTTCAGTCGCTAAATTTCTAACATGCTAAGAGAGACTGCAGCAATTTGCTTTTGCCTGAACCTCCTGGGAAGGGCAAGATTCCACCTGCTGCTCTCCTCCCTGCTATATTGATGGAGTGGAAACTACTTTTGCGCTTCCAACTCAGTTTGCAGTAATTGACCATGGCGGAGGACAAAGGGTGAGCGTGGAAGGCAGAGAGAGAGAGAAACCAGGGCATTTTAAAAGCAGCTGGAAAAAAAAGAACATAGAAATTTAATATGTTATTTAAATAACAGCGGCACGGCTGATTTTGGCGAGAATATTGAAAACCAAAGAAATTCCAACTTATATAGACCGGATTAAAAAAAAAATAGAATTGGCTAAACTGGATAAATTAACTAATTTAGTGAAAAGAAAACCATCACATGACTATTTGAAAATCTGGAAGCGATTTATAAATAATATTAAACAGAGGATGGGACACCAGTACAATAGGGTTTGATAGTTAAATATAAAAATCCTCTTATTTATTAACTTGTCTATTTTTAGCTACTTATTTATTTACTCACTTATACTTATTCATGTATAAATTATATATATGTTATTATTACTTTTTCACTTAATAGACAAGAGACTATTTGCTTATGAAAGAAGTGTGGTTTACCAATATGCTATGATATGAAGTTACAATAAAGTAGGATAATAATGTACAAGAGAGGTGAAGAGAATATTTTTAATTAGAAAACAGAATATTTGGGAAGTTTTTTTTTAATTACTTCTTTTTTGTTAAGGGGGAGGGTAGGAGGTTCCTTGTTATACGATTCATTATTTACATGCTATTTGTTGTTCTTTTTATTGATTTGTTGTTGTTGCTTTTTCACTTTTTTAAAATGTTTATACAGTATATATGTTAATTTGTGTGTTCAAATAAAAAATATTTATTTTTTTAAAAAAAGCTATCTTGAATTCAAGAGAGAAGCTTCGTGAATACACTTTCAACCATGGTGTGCATCTGGACAGACAGGATATTAACAACTCTAAATTTTCAAAATGGTATAGACTTTATAAATTGGACCATGAAAGGGCAGTTTACCTAGTAAAGCTTACATTTCCAAAACTTAGGCAAGCTTTTACAGCCCTTCGTTTTCAAATAATGCCTACAGCTATGATTGATGGCAGATACTCTCATACACCTTTGGCCCTTCGTTTATGCATTTGTGGTGCCCCAGAAATTGAGGATTTGCCTCATTACCGTACCTGTTTTTCTGTTTATTATATTCAGAACCAAGAACCAAATTTCTGGGGTCTATTCTGTCTCATCTACATTCTAATACTGTTTCTGAAAAGATTTTCTATCTCCTGTCTGATATTGACTCTATGGTAACTCACAAGGTTTCTCTTTTTGCCCTGGCAGTGATGAAAATTGGTGCAATATTTATAGCTGATATTTCAGTTGATTGCTTTGGGGATGCTCTTAATTTCAGTATGGTTTTTTATTCAATGTGTTAACTGTATTGAATTTTATCATTTTAATGCACAATTTTTGATGCTAGTTATTTTATGTATCACTTTTATAATATTGTATTTTTATATATGTTCTTATTCACTATGTATACAAAATGGCCTTTGGTCTCAGTATTAATAAACTACTACAGTACTACTACTAAAAATCAGCTGAAAAAAGTGAGATAGTTCAAGATGATTCTGGTCTGTCCCTGCCAAATCAGGACAACTGGAGGGTATGCTAGTCCAGGAAGTTTCTACCATATCCTTGTCCTGGATGCCTAAACTGTATTTCTAAACGTTCAACTGACATGTTAAAAATTTAGTGAATGAAGATCAATTTCATTGGGGGGTAGAATTCTTATTTGGGGAAGAGCAATGTCCTCATTCCCTCCCTCCCCATCAATACATTCTTGGATGTGGGAACTCTTCACCTGCTAAATTTTTCCAGTGTCAGGTCAGATTGTTTTAGCAACCTAGTTCAATACAGTAGAGCCCCCGTATCCACTGATTCAATTATCCACAGGACACAAAATAGCACACCTACCATAGAGTCTTCCTAGAAAATGTGTCCCCTCTAGCCATTTTCTAGATCCTCCAAGGCAACTTTATGGTATTTTAAACCAAAGTCCCATTATTTTCTATGACGTTCGCTATTATCCACGGTTTTCAGTATCCACGGTCCCCCCAGAACCAATTCCCAGCATATATGGGGGTCCTACTGTACTATATAACTTCACCTATCTACTCCAAGGTCTTAGAAGTCTCCTCTCCAAATCCATGTTACCCAAAATGCTTTCAAAACTGGGAAGCTATTTTATTTTACTTGCTCACCAGATGACTAGACTCTATTTATTTTATTTGTGCAATTTATATGCCACCTTTCTCCAGAAGCGGGACCCAGGGCACCTCACAGAACAATTAAAATCACAGTAAAAAGCAATAAAAAAACAATTAGAAACATACAAAGTTTTTTTAAAAAGCAGAGAAAACCAACACAAAAACACACCCTCTAGCTAGCTAGCTACATGGAAAGTAAGCACCACTAAATGAAAAAGTATTTTACACTCGAGTAAGATTTGCACCATGTAGACCACCAGACTTTCTCAACCTTTTTACTCTAGTGGAACCTTTGAAACAATTTTTCAAGGCTCATGGAACCCCTGCCTTAAAATTATTATATCTACAACCTTAAAAAAAAAAATCCCCCTAATCTCAATATCTCGTAGAACTCCTCTTATGGAACCCTGGTCGAGAATCCCTGGTGTGCAGACTGGAGGAAGAAGAGAAAATCTTATTATTTTAGAGAAATTTAGTTATTAGACAAAAAAATATCAAAATACCAAAGTTTAAAGCAGTGGTTCCCACCTTTGGCCCTCCAAGTGTTTTGGACTATACCTCCCAGAATTCTTGAACCAATTCCTAAACAAATCACTGGTTTAAAGCCAATCAGTTGAGTAAACTCAATGCACCCACAGAACTTATGTAAGTGTTGATTTACTTATTTGAAAAGCATATTAAACAACTGAACCACTTTTAAAAAAAATCAAATTATGTTCAAATTTGGGGTGAAGTCCTCTGTACAAATGAACCTGCTAAATCATTTGTGTATGGACACACCTTCAAGTTGCTTGTGACTTATGGAGACCCCATGAATTTCCTAGGGTTTTCTTACTCAAGGAATACTCAATAATAATAATATTTGTATCCCACTTCGGGCTGCAAACATCATACAACATCCAATATAAATATTAAAACAGTACCATTAAAACAGTATCTATCATTCTAAATTATACATTATATATTACTTTATAAACTTCACACTTCAAGGTTAAAACTTAAACTAGAAAAGATCATAGGATTAAAATTATGAGATGTAACATGTAAATATAAAATGGCATATAAAATGGCCAATATACAGTAACACAGAAGTTCCTTCCAGTTTCTATGCACATAGGTCACTTTTCCATGTGGGTTTTTTTAATGCCTGCTATAAGCTTTTCTTTCCACTGTTGTTGAAGCTTTTTCCACATTCCATGCATTTAAAGGGTTTCTCTCCCCTGTATGTATTATTTGATGTGAAGAGGAGGTTTTGTTCTGAAATAGAGCCTACAGCACCTGGGATTCCTTGTCGGTCTCCCATCCAAGTACCAACCAGGGCTGACTCTGCTTAGGAGCCAAGATCAAAAGGGATCTGATGCCTTTATTTAGGGCATGAAAGCTTTACTCCCGAGTAAATGGGCGTCGGATCGCAGCCTTGGAGGGGAAGCCAATTCGCCCAACATGGCTGCATCCAAAAAATGGGCTAAATTGGGAATAAAAGCATTTAGGGTTTCTCTGTAAGGAAAGAAAGCATTTTTTTTTTCGGGACCCCCAAGGGAAAAAAAAACAATGCCTGGTCTTTTTGGTTTCTTAAATTTCTCACCAAGGAATGGTTATTTATATCTTTTTCTGAGACTCACCCATTCTTCCATCGTGGCTTCCTTTCTTAGGAAAGCACAAAACCCAACAATCCCCTCCCTAAAAAGGCTTGGTGGAGGGAAAAACATTTAAATTTACAGGAAGGAAGTACGAAAATGGAAGGGACCTCTTCCCTCCTGCCTTCTCTTCATTTTCCAACTCTATGATCTTTTTTTGGGGGGGGAAGGGTACCTTTCTAGGACAATGTAATAGACTCATAGAATCATAGAGTTGGAAGAGACCCCCAAGAGGCCATCTAGTTTAACCCCCTGCCCTGCAGGAATACCTAATCGAGGGATATCTTTAAAGAAATGCTTTATTATTATTATTGTATTATTATTTTTATTATTTTTTTCTTTTCCAAATAGATATAATTGTAATGTGCATCTTCTAATTTTAGTATAAAGGTGTAAATGTAATGTTCATTGGAAAAGAAAAAAGAGTGATGATAGTGTGTTTAGATTAAGAGGGAAAATGTGTTAGTGTTAGGATAGATAGTTTTATTTTTGTATTAGTAAGAGGAAAACTTTTATTTATTTATTTATTGTGTTATTGTTACGGCCTTTTGCGGTCAGATGTATTTTTCAGTAGAATGGTCTTATTTCAATAAAAAAAAAATCTTAATTCCCTCCCCTGCACAAAAAAAATATAAAAAAAATCCAAAGGAGACTCCACCACACTCCCAGGCAGTATATTCATAGAATCATAGAGTACGAAGAGACCCCCAAGGGCCATCCAGTCCAACCCCCCTGCCCTGCATGCATACACAATCAAAGCACTCCTGACAAATGGCAATCCAGCCTCTGTTTAGAAACCTCCGAAGAAGGAGACTCCACCACAGTCCCAGGCAGTGTAAACCATTGGTAAATGAAGGCTGAAGAACCGCATACTTTTGGTGGATTTCTGCATTTTGTCTGCACTAAACAAGGCAATAAATAAAACTGGGAAAGATATTTTTTTTCTATCCCTATTGCTTTCACATTATTTTTGCCACTGCTACTAAATTTTCTGTTAAAGGAGTGTCCTAGTATACATCTACTTTGTTACCTAAGAATATAGTATGACCCCTGTACCCACAGATTCACTTGCCCACATCTGAAAACGTTTCTCTAATTGTAAAGGTTTCTTGCTCTCTCTCTCTCTCTCATTCTCTCTCTCTCTCTCTCTCTTCCTATGATTTCATCACTATTTAAAACCCAGCCATTTTGTGCCTTTAATTCTTTTTCATTAAGGGAACATTTTTGCATTTCCCCCCCTTTTGTGTTTAAACCTTTTAACTGTGTTTCTGTATAAGAAGATTTTATTTTATTACATATCTTCTCTTTGCTAAGTGTATTTTATGTATGTTCTTATGTTTGTTTAATAAAAAATATTTTTAAAATAAACTTTTTAACTGTGTTTCTATATCAGAAGTTTCTATTTTATTATATATCTTCTCTTTGCTAAACGTATTTTATGTATGTTCTTCTGTTTGTTTAATAAAAATATTTTTAAAATAAACTTTTAAACTGTGTTTCCGTATAAGACTCTATTTTATTATATATATCTTCTCTTTGCTAAGCACATTTTATGTATGTCCTTATGCTTGTTTAATAAAGTCTTATAATAAAGAAACTGTTTAATTGTATGTCCACCTATGATGTAAATTGAACACTTTCCCCTTTGTGTTTAATGTTTTTTTTAATTGTGTCCCTGTTCCTAGGGTGCAAATTAAACACACACAGTTTCTTTAATGTGCTTTGGTTAGTTTAAAGTGCTCAGAGTGGGAAATGTGACATTTTAAAGACAGGCATTATTGTTGTTGTGTGCCTTCAAGTCATTTCTGACTTACAGCGACCCTGCCACTGGGGTTTCTTGGCAGAATTTGTTCAGAGGAGGTTTTTCCTTGCCTTCCTCTGAGGTTGAGAAGGTGTGACTTGCCCAAGGTCACCCAGTGGGTTTCCATGGCCGAGCAGAGATTCGAACCCTTATTTCCCAGTGCCCTAGTCCAGTTCTTAACCTTTTCTTTACCAGGTACCCCTTTTAAATATATTTTGTTGCCATGGACCCCCAAGATTTTACTCATTATTTAAAACTCTAACAACAACAATAACACACCATCCATTAACCCTTCCCTCAGAGGCACTGGAGGGAGAGGGAAGACTTTTCTCCTGCTTTTTCTTGCATGTTTGTGGCTGGAGTGAATGGCAATGTGCAGGCCAAGCCAGCCTTTGCCCTGCCTCCTGTCATGTGGCTGCTCCACTGCAGGAAGGAAGTAGGCCAAGAAGCTTTCAAGCCTTCATGAACCCCCTGTGAGAACACTGGCTAAGAACCACCAGCCTACAGCACCTCATATTGGTTGGTGGTTTCCCATCCAAGTACTAACCAGGGCTGACCCTGCTTTCCTTCCATTATTAGATGGGCTCTGATGCCTTTAGGGCATTTAGGGTGAGTAGTCCACACACACATTTCACAGATGAGAACCAGGACTCAGTGTGGTCAAGATGGCAGAAGTTATGAATGAGTTATGAATGTGTTTTAATGGTCTGTGACATTAATGGTCTGCAACAGAAATTCAGTTTTCCCCCACCCTCATTTCCCTGGCTTTGGAATGTGTATCCTTATTGATGGGTGAGTTATCATTCCCAAATCCATCTGGCTGGTTGCAAAGGTCTAGCTTACTTGATTCCCTCGAAACAAAAACCTTCTACACTGTTCTGCTTTGGACTTCATGCTCCTGGACAAGCAGAGGAATATTACTGTCCCGTCTAGACAATGAAAAATGACACATATTTATTTGAAAGATTGGCAATCTGTACAGACCGCCGTTTGAATAAATACATGTCATTCAGGGGGGGGGCGGTGCAAAACTTACCTTTTAATCCATGTCCAGTGGATCTGGGTCTTCCTTCGGATCGGCTGGATAAATCCGTATGACTTTCGAATATTCCTCCGTCTATACACTCTTGTTCGTACACATACGAATGGGCAGTACAATTTGATTGGCCAGCTGAATGGAGGGGGTGGGGCTAAAAAGACAGAGACTCAGCAGCAGCCACCATGTTGGATTCCCGGCAACGCAGGGGCAAGGTAGGTCTGGGAAACGTCTAATTTTTACTTTTTTTGTTTTTATGTTTTAGTGTAACTACATGATTACAGCTGTCCATAATCACAGCACCTTTTTACAAAAATAAAAATGTGGCAGGAGATTTAAAACTGCTGCTTAGATTGCTCACTCTGGCCAGCTGGGCAAGGGTGGGGTCAAACAGATTTTAGGGGAGATTTTTTATCATTTAGGCAGATTGTACACATTCGTATGACTGCCTTTTCAAATGTTTTACCCCTGTTTTTTTCATCATATAGATGGGACCTACAAGAAATGAGGCCTTCTTAAACTGAGCTAGCGGTAGCCACACAGTTGTCTAACACTGGCTGAATCCAGATCATCAGAAGTGCTCATTAACATGGTAAAAGAAAAAAAGAAAAACTCAGAA
This sequence comes from Gambelia wislizenii, assembly GCA_030847615.1. Taxonomy (NCBI): domain Eukaryota; kingdom Metazoa; phylum Chordata; class Lepidosauria; order Squamata; family Crotaphytidae; genus Gambelia; species Gambelia wislizenii. Next base: position 28,840,434 of record JAUMIR010000002.1, read on the forward strand.
GAAGGAGACTCCACCACACTCCAAGACAGCGCATTCCACTGCCAAACAGCTCTTACTGTCAGGAAGTTCTTCCCAATGTTTAGGTGGAATCACTTTTCCTGTAGTTTGAGTCTATTGACAAAGTACTCCAGGTGAGGTCTGACCAAAGCAGAATAAAGTGGCACTATTACACAATACTCCTGTTGATGCAGCCTAGAACCACATTGGTTTTAGCTACCGCATCACACTGCTGACTCATGTTCAGCTTGCGGTCCACTAAGACTCCTAGATCCCTTTCAAATGTATTTATTTATTTATTTCATTCATTAATTTATACCCCGCTCTTCAGCCACAATGCTATCAGAGCGGCTTACAAATTGTTTTAAGCAATAGCAGTTTACACATCTACACTGCATTAAGCAGTTTCCAATGTGTGTTAGCTAATTGCCCCCACAAGCTGGGTACTAATTTTACCGACCTACGAAAGGATGGAAGGCTGAGTGAACCTTGGAGCCCTCTGGAATCAAACTTGCAACGTGGTGACTTGCAGTACTGGCATTTAACCACTGCGCCACCAGGGCATCAAGCCAGGTGTCCCCCATCCTATATCTGTACATTTCATTTTTACTGCCCAAGTGTAGTATGATGGAGGACCATCGCCTCCCAAAAATAGTACTCTATGGTGAACTCGTAACGGGTCAGCATAAAAGGGGTTCTCCAAAAAACGATACAAGGACTCCCTGAAACAACATCTCAGGCTCGGCCAAATTGATCACCAACAATGGTCTGCCCCGGCCTCACATCGGGAGGCATGGAGACGCACTATCCACAATGCTGCAGCCTTATTCGAGAACTCACGCCGAACAAGTCTTGAAGAGAAACGACAACGCAGAAAGAATCGCAACCCAGAAACATCACCCAAGGAGACCCTCTGCTGTGCTTTCTGCAACCGGACTTGTTTATCTTGGATTGGCCTTTTTAGTCATCAGCGCGCTTGCAGAAAGTGCAGGATGAGTCCTTCCTGAATCTTCATTTGTGAAGAAAAGCCAGAGAGAGTAGTATCCTACATTTCTTCCTGTTGAAATTTATTTTATTAATTTTGGCCCAGCTTTCTAACCTGTTCCATTTTGAAGGCACGCAACAACAACAAAGATGGAGAGTCCACCCCACAGGCAGGCTGTTCCACTACTTTGAACAGCTCTTACTGTCAGCCCCTGGATTCTGGGTATTAGAGTAGAATCCATGGAAGGCCCTGACATGAGTTTGGTTCCTGGACTGATTTCCCTGCCTGGGCCTTTCAGTCCCTGGAATGCAGCCAGCCCAAGGCTGGGAACGTTTCTCCTCTTGAGACTTCAAGGCAGAGCCACCTGGGCGCATCTCTCCCCCTCCTCCCCCTGCATACCATTCTCACACAGGAAGGGTTTATCTATTGTCTGTGTCCTTGAGCAAGCAGGGATCATCAGTATTGAGGCCATGATATTGAGAACGCAGTGCGCTGGGCAGGGCACGTTTCTAGGATGGAGGATCATTGCCTCCCAAAAATAGTACTCTACGGTGAACTCGCCACGGGTCAGCGTAAGACGGGCGCTCCAAAAAAGCGATACAAGGACTCCCTGAAACAACATCTCAGGCTCAGCCAAATTGATCACCAACAATGGTCCACCCTGGCCTCACATCAGGAGGCATGGAGACGCACTATCCACAATGCTGCAGCCTTATTTGAGAACTCACGCCAAACAAGTCTTGAAGAGAAACGACAACGCAGAAAAAATCACAACCCAGAAACATCACCCAAGGAGCCCTTCTGCTGTGCTTTTTACAACCGGACTTGTTTATCTCGGATCGGCCTTTTTTATCTCGGATCGGTCATCAGAGCGCTAGCAGAAAGCGCGGGATGAGTCCTTCCTGAATCTTCGTTTGCAAAGAAAAGCCAGAGAGAGGTTGTGGTAGCTTTAGTTCTGGCTTTTACATGTTACTGGAACACATTGCCTTGCTCAATAAAGAAATCTTGTTGAGTTAATGTGAGTGTGTTATTGGTGCAACACACTTACCATCTGGAAGTTCTTTCTAATATTTAGGTGGACTCTTTTTTTCTTGCAATTTTAATTCATCATTGACGTGACATCTCTTCAAATACTTAGATATAGCTATCACATCACCTCTCAATCTTGCCTTTTCCAAGCTAAACATGCCCAGCCCCCTAAGCAAATAAGTAAAGAAAAGAAATAGTATAAAGAAGCTGACTATGGCTGATGGGAGGTGGAGTACCTGGAGGGGTATGTGAGTTGGCTGTTCATAGCCACCCCCACATAAAGTTTAAAGACCTCAATTTACCTGCCCCCCCCACCCAGTTGTAAGTCCTCACAAACAGAGGCAGAGTGAATGAGACAATTTAACCTTGAATTATTATTATTTTTAAAAAAGAAAGGGCAGAAGATACATTGATTCCTCATTTTCCCAAGTGTATATGTGTATATACATACACGTACATATTGGTTGTCATAAAGTAGAGATAATTTATTACAAGACCAACTAAGGAAGTTTTTACTGCTGGGAGAAAAGAGGCTGGAGGTACAGGGAAGTGGGGAGCAAGAGGAAGAGAGAACAAGTGTTTAAAAATACAATGTATAAATATTGTCTACTTAGGTTTTACATAGGGATAGAGCTACTTCGGAATGCAGCAGAAGGGGACGAAGCCAAATCCTCATGCAGACAAAGCAGGTCTAAAATTCAAGAGATTCTCTCAGCCTGCAGTTAAGAATCGGTTTTGGAGAAGGGGCCTGAAGACTCAATTCCCAAGACTTGGAAATGTTATTTTATTGTGGGGGCTATAACTCCCAGAACCCCTCAGACAGCTTGACTGGGGAACATTCAGAAAATCAGAAATAGGAGGAATTATATGCCAGTGATGGCTAAAAGTAGGGGGGGGGTTAAGCGACTTTTCTAAGACCTGTGCCTACTCTCTTGTAGGTTTTTTGCCTCTTAGACCCATTTCACTGGTGGAAAAAACAACAGTAGGTGTAAAGGAAGGTGCCTCCTTGGTTCTCCACTGGCCCATTCTTGTTACCTTCCCTGTTGTCTCCTCTATGATTAAAAAAAAATAGGCTTTTAAGTTTCTTGGGGTAGGGAACATCAGAAAAGCCCTGCTAAATCAGAATCAATGTCTCTTTGTTCCAGCATCATGCTTCCCAGATCTCTGAGCCACAGCCAGCCTTGTGTTTTCAAAAATGGAGACCCATTTTCCATCCCAGAATGCTTTGCATCCTCAGACTTGCACACCTTATCAATGAGTCTGTAGTTTCCATCTTTGGGGGCGAGTTTAACTGCAAATCTCCCAGCTAAATTATCAAGCCTAATATATTTTTTTTACCTCCATGCTTCTCCACTGCACCCATTTTTTAATTTAAATTTTTGAACCACCCAGTCTGATGAAGAATTCTAGGGAACTCAAAAACTTGCACACTTTTGTGGCAGTTTAGCCAGTTTGGAAATGTTACTGGCCATGCCAGATGGTGGATTGCAAGAGGTGTAATTCAAAAAAGCAGTGTTTCCAAGTTCTGGTTTTAGTTACTCCAAACTATGGCAGGGGGTGGTAGCGGTTGATCAATACATTTGTTTTTGCTTTTTGTTTCCCAAAGCAACTGATCAGATGATTCCGGAAAGTCCACGAGTACAGTCCTCCCTTTGTGGTGGCCCCTGATACTAAGGGGTATACTGCCTCTGATACTGGAGGTTTAATTTAACCATAGTTAATATAGTTTGGATGGTGTTGTTTAAATAAACAATAATAAGAAGGGCAGCCTTCCTTTGGCCGCTGCATATAGAGTCTTCCCCCTGTTCACATCCACTAGTTCAGCCACAGTGGCAACAGGGCCATTTTGTATCCTGCAATTTAAAAGTGTCTGAACTACGTATGCAAGCTGGCAATCTGGGATAGGCAACTGCAGCCGGGACAAAGTCTGGACTGGTAAAAAACAAAACAAAAAAAACCCCAAAAGCAGAAGTTGTCAAAAGTCTACCTTTGGTTTGGAATACTTAAAAAAAATATATTTTAAAAAATGTTTAAATACTGAAGAGAGCCCTTGCAACCTATTGAAGCGACACTGTGCTACTTTCTGTTGCCATTTTGAGTGGGACTGCAGAGGGGGGGAAGGTATTTGAGAGTAATATGGGGTTCTGGAGTAGTGTGGGTGGCCTGTTTTGGGGAGGGGGCTTTCTTCATGCTTTGACGGCAAAGATTGTCCAAATGCATACTAATTTTAAAAAAAGGTCTGAGGACCATGGGATGCAATTTGCCCACCCCTGCTCTAGAAATATCTCAAGCATTTCAAACCTCTCTCCTCAGCTTTAATGACTAGATCAGTGCTTCTTAACCTGTGGTCCCCAGGGGTCCATTATGTCCTCACAGGGGGTCCACAAAGACTTGAAGGCTGCTTGGCCCACCTCCAGTCTCCAGTGGAGTGGCCAAATGACAGGAGCCAAGGCAAAGGCTGGCTTGGCCTGCACATTGCCACTCAATTCATTCCAGCCACAATCTTGCAGGAAGAAGCAGGAGAGAAGTCTTCCCTCCCCCTCCAGTGCCTCTGAGGGAAGGTTTCATGCATGATATAATTGCATTATTATTATTATTATTATTATTATTATTATTCTAGAGTTAAATCTTGGGGGTCTGTGGCAACAAAAGATATTTAAAGGGGGTCCCTGGTAATGAAAAGGTTAAGAACCTTACATGTTTTTCCTGTCTTCCTAGTTCTTTTGTTTTCTTGAGGGGAAAACTACATTCAAGGTTAGAAAATGCGCATTGGTAGGGAACCATGAAACAGACAGTAAAAAAGGACTATAACTTAGGGGGAGAGCACCTGCTTTGTATACAGACGGACCCAGATTCAATTCCTGACATCTCCAGTTGAAAGAGGTAAGCAGGTAATAGTACTAATACATAGTAGCTGTACACAGCTTGAGTTTCCCTTATCCAAAATACTTGGGACCAGAGGTACTTTGTAATATTTCAGATTTTGGAATACAATTGGACCACTGTATCCACGGAGGTTTGGTTCCCGGACATACTGCAGATACCGGAAACAGTGAACCCTATTAAAATAATGGGACTTCTAGTTAAAAATACCATAGAGTTGTGTTGAAGGACCTAGATGTCTAGAGAGGGTGCCTCTCTAGGCATTTTCTACAAACACTCTATGGTATTCATTCCTGTTTTGTATCCCGCAGATAACTGAAAGCGCAGATATTTGTTCCACAGATATATAGGTCCAACTGTACATACTTGCATACATAATGAGATATCTTGGAGATGGGAGCCAAGTCTAAACACGAAATTAATGTTTCATATGCCCCTTACACATAGCCTGAAGGTAATTTTATACCCAGTGTTTTTAATAATTTTGTGCATGAAACAAAGTTTGCGTACATTGAAGCAAAGGTATCACTATCTCAGCCACTCATATGGACAATTTTGGATTTTGGAATATTTTGGATTTCGGAATTCCAGATACGGGAGACTCAACCTATACTGCTTTCAATAAAGGTCAACTCCTGTATCCACGGGGGATATGTTCTAAGACTGCCCCTGTGGATACCTGAAACCATGAATAATAGGGAACCCTATTATTTTCAATGAGATGAATGCCAGAAGTTAACCATAGAATCACATTAGAGGACCTAGAAATGCCTAGAGAGAATATATCTTTTCAGACATGGGTAAGTGAAACTGTGGATACTGAATCCGTGGATACGGGGGTTGACCTGTACTCAAAAGCTCTTTACAGCCATTAGCATGCCGGGTAAACCCTAAAGCAATCTTAGAGGGAAAATCAGCCTCATATTGCAGACTGTCATGGACTGAGGCCAAAAGAGAGGGTAATTTAGCTAAGGCCAACTAGCAAGTCCCCTACAGAATGGAGCATACAATGGGAGACTACCTTGACATATAGCACAACCTCTTACTAACTACGTTATACCCCAGGCTGGACTAAAACACACATGGGCCCTAAACTGTGCTTCTTAAGCTGTCTGGTGCAGAAGACAGCAGAGTTTCTTCCTTCCAATGGGCCAGGGACTAGTGCCCTATTTGCATGCCCAATGACTACAACTGTATCTCCCTTTACAAGCCCACTAGAGCTCTAAGGTCATCTGGAGAAGCCCTTCTCTCTTTCCCACCACTGTCTCAGGCTTGTTTGGTGAGAACAAGGGAGGGCCTTCTCGGTGGCTGCTCCCAGACTGTGGAACTCCCTCCCCAGGGAGGTCCAGATGGCCCCGTCCCTCGTCTCTTTCTGTAAACAGGTAAAAACATTTCTGTGTCGGCAAGCATTTGCACTCTGATGTGGGCAAGACTTTTAAATGCTGTGTGATGTATATTTTAAAGTGTTAGATATTTCCATATTTTTATGTTTGTGATTTTAGCTATGTAAATTGTTTAATTTGTTTTTAAACTTGATGGTTATACTTTTAATAATCTGTATTGCTTTTAACTTGGACTGTTTTAAACTCACTGTGAACGGCCTTGAGTCCCTATATTGGGAGAAAAGCAGGATGATTATGATGATGTCACAGATCAGCACACCGCTCCACAGGCCATCACTCTGAGTAGCACAGCCCTATAGTATTGCCTTAACAAGTGTACTACTCTTACAGATGGGAGGTATTTATGGTGTACCCACACTGTACAAGTTACAGCAGTTGGATGTCATGACTCTGTCCTATGGAATCCCTTGGATTTGTAGTGTGATACAGGAATTGGGAATCTCTGCCAGAGGACTCTAGTTCCCTCCTCTGAACTATAAGACTAGAGCTTTCTAGCAAAGAAATCTAAGGACCTCCTCAAACTACAAATCCCAGGATTCCATGGGACAGAGCCATGGCCAGTAAAATAGGATCAAACTTTAGTGTAGATTGACTCTTCATCAGCAGTTTGCTTTACTCAAACAAACTAAAATCTGCGTGCTAGTTTTAAGGATCACTGAGAGCTGGTTTGGTGAAGGTATTAAAACATTTAGTAGCTCCATCCTCCTAGAGAGTCTTGGGACTTGTAGTTTACGGAGGCACTTGGGATTCTGTTGGAGAACTCTAATCCACTCTGCTGAACTGTTGCAGTAGTGATCTCTAACCAGCAGCAGCTACTGAGTCCCATATCAGTTGGACACTGAATCCATCCCAGGCTTTGTCTGAATATTAAAAGAACTACTATAGGTGTTATGAAACCTAAGTTCCTCACCAAGCTACAAATCCCAGGACTGCAAAGAATGAAGCCATGACAGTTGGGAGCAGTGTTTCTCAACCAGGGTTCCCTGGAATGCTAGGGTTCCACAAGAGGTTTCTAGGGGTTCCATGAGATATTGAGATTGAAAAAAATAAACATTTTTTTGAGCTGTAGATATAATAATTTTAAGGCTGGAGTTTCCTGAGACCTGAAAATTGTTTCAAGGGTTTCACCACGGGGAAAAGGCTGAGAAAGGTTGGTTGGGAGTAACCTCAGTGTGCAATACAGACACAGTCAGAGGTCACTTGTATCCCCAGCCTGTGCTGAAACCTGAAACTGAGAACACCAAGAGATTATAGGAAATTGACATCTCCCCAAGACCTGGAAAGCCACAGCCAATCAGAGGAGACAACACTGAAGGAGTTGAACAAATAGTCTGCTGTGATATAAGGGCAGCTGCTGAGTACAGGCATCCCCCGCATATTTGACGGGTTAGGGAACAGGGCACTGTCCAAAAGTGGAACCAAAAGCAGAACCAAGTCTTCTTTTAGCTTGCAAATGCAAGACTGAACACTAGATGGCACCAAGTCAACTGAGAGAAAAATAAAGCGAGCTGAGTTGTCTGAGAGGGGAAAAAAGCAGCAGCAGTACACAAAAGAGCAGACCAGGGGTCCAAAGTGAGGTACATGGCTACAATTTAGATCGGTCAAAACAGTGGAACATCAAACGAAGAGGAGGATGCTTGTACAGAAATGCTGTTCTCCTGAACCCCTTTTTATTGTGGTTTCAGGGGGCAAAGTCACCAATTGTGTCAAGAGCCACATAACCTCACTGAAAGCCCACACTGAACCGCCACACGCATCTGTGGAACTGACAAACCTGGCCCTGGGCCAAGAGCAGGAGAGTAAGGCAGGGCTTAGAAGGTTTGTGAGATCTATTGTTTCATTAACTCAGGGTCCCAGGAGATACTGGAAGGCTGCATCCCCCTCCCACAAAAAAAATTACAGTTTTTTGTTGGCCCCAATACTCCCCAATGCCATTTTTAGGGGCCTGGGAGAGTACTTTCCCCAGGTTTCCAGCCTCCTCTGGACCATGTTAGGCTCAAGAAAGGCCTTTTTATAGATATATCAGTAAGCCGGAAGTTACCCAATGGGATCCAGGTGCAAAAAGACATACATTTAGAATGAAAAACTCCCAAACCTAGGAATTTTAGTCTGAGAACTGAACTCACAGGCCTTCCATTTTTAAAAAAACAGAATCTATTCCTGATAGCTCCTTTCTTCTTTCCAGCAGTACATTATTGGGCAGGATGCTTTTATTAAAATAAACTGGAGAGGGAGAAGTCATAGAATCATAGAGTTGGAAGAGACCACAAGAACCATCTAGTTCAACCCCCTGCCATGCAGGAACACATAATTAAAGCATTCCCAACAGGTGGCCATCCAGCCTCTGTTTAAAAACCTCCAAAGAAGGAGATTCCACCATGCTCCAAGGCAGCACATTCCACTTCCGAACAGCTCTTACTGTCAGGAAGTTATTCCTAATGTTTAGGTGGAATCTCTTTTCCTGTAGTTTGAACCCATTGCTCCATGTCCTAGTCTCAGGAGCAGCAGAAAATAAGCTTGCTCCATCCTCAGTATGACACCCCTTCAAATATTGAAACATGTCCTTGCTGATCAATTAAAAATCACACTGAGACCTACTTGGAGAGCCTGATCTACCTTTCACCTAACCCAGTGGTAAGGAGTCTTAGTTGAGAAGGGAGGAAAGAAGGTGCTTCCATCCAGTATAGCCTCTTTAAGTCTGGGGCACCTTTCACCTCTCAGAAGGTAGTGCAGATGAACGCCAGAAGCGAACACCGGCTCAGACTTTTCTAGTCTAGCCTCCTGTGTCTTCTTTGCAGCAGCCAATCCAATACTTCTGGAAAGCCTATAAGTGGGCCGTGAGAGCCATAACCTTTCCCTGCTATTGATGGGATTGTTGGGGAAATGTAGGCAGCTCAGCTGGGGTATCAGAAGTTTGATGGACCCCCTGTTCCTATCCCCAAAGTACCCTAATTGGGGGAAGAAATGGTCCCACACCAGGACATGCTTCACCCACCCCCATTCTGCCATTCCCGTCCCAGGAACCACCCCACATTCATTCCCCCATGTGGGTTTTCTTGTGGGCAATCAAGTAGAGGCCCCGGGTGAAGCTCTTCCCACAGTCCAAGCACTTGTAGGGTTTTTCCCCTCGGTGGGTACGTTCGTGAGCCGTCAGGTTGGAGCTGCGCCGGAAGGCTTTACCACAGTCGGCACAGCTGTAGGGCTTCTCTCCCGTGTGGGTCCGCTCGTGGACGATGAAATCCGAGCTCCAGCGAAAGCTCTTCCCGCAGTCAGCGCAGGTGTAGGGCTTCTCCCCCGTGTGGGTCCGCATGTGGGTGGTGAGGTTGGAGTTGCGGTTGAAGCTCTTGCCGCAGTCAGCGCACTGGAAGGGTTTCTCCCCCGTGTGGATCTTCTTGTGGCGGATGAAATGGGAGCGGTGGTCAAAGCTCTTCCTGCAGTCCTGGCACTTATAGAGCCGTTCCTCTGAGTGGATCCGCCGGCGGAGGACCACGCACCGCTTCGGCCGCTGGCCCTCCTGCATCCGCCCTTGGAAGAGGATCTCGCCCAGGTCTCTGTAGCCCACCCGGCAAGCAACGGGCTCCGGAGCTCTCTTCAAGGGGTGGCTCCCCTGGGGACGGTCCATTCGGAGCTGGTTCTCAGAGGGCTTGCTTGGCTCATGATGATGGGAGAGATTCTCCCGGGGTTTGGGAACCAACATCCCACCAGGGGGCTCTCGTTCAAGATATTCCTGCTGCCCCAAAATTTGCCTCTCCTGGTCATTCAGCAGCCTGCCCCCTGCTGGAACAAGAGATGTATCATCATCATCATCATCATCATAGAATCATAGAGTTGGTAGAGATCACAAGGACCATCCAGTCCAACCCCATTCTGCCATGCAGGGATACACAATCAAAGCACTCCTGACAGATGGCCATCCAACCTCTGTTTAAAACCCCTCAAAGAAGGAGACTCCACTACAGTGTTTGGCAGTGCATTGCTCTTACGGTCAGGAAGTTCTTCCTAATGTTTAGGTGGAATCTCTTTTCCTGTAGTTTGAGTCCATTGCTTAGTGTCCTAGTCTCTGAAGCAGCAGAAAACAAGCTTGCTCCTTCTTCAATATGACATCTCTTCAAAAATTTAAACACGGCTATCATGTCACCTCTTAACCTTCTCTTCTCCAGACTAAATGTACCCAGCTCCCTAAGTTGCTCCTCATAGGGCTTCCAGACCTCCCACCACTTTGGTTGTCCTACTCTGGACACCTTCCAGCTTGTCAATATCCTTCTTGAATTGTGGTGCCCAGAACTGGACACAGTATTCCAGGTGCAGTCTGACCAAAGCAGAATAAAGTGGCACAATTACTTTCCTGAATCTAGACACTATACACCTATTGATGCAGCCTAGAATCACATTGGCTTGATTAGCTGCCGCATCACACTGCTGACTCATGTTTAGCTTGTGGTCCACTAAGACTCCTAGAGCCCTTCCTCATGTACTGCCATCAAGCCAGGTGTCACCCATCCTATATCTATGCATTTCATTTTTACTTCCCAAGTGTAGTATTCTACATTTCTCCCTGCTGAAATTCATTTTGTTAGTTTTGCCCAGCTTTCTAATCTGTTAAGGACACTTTGGATTCTGATCCTGTCCTCTGGGGTATTAGTTACTCCTCCTAACTTGGTGTCATTTGCAAACTTGATAAGCATACCCTCTGTTCCCTCGTCCAAGTCACTGATAAAGCTGTTGAATAGCATTGGGCCCAGAAGAGAATCCTGTGAGGTTCTAATCATTTCTCCATGACAAACCACTAATCACTTCTCTTCATGATAAAGAGGACCCATTGGTGACTAATGTTTGGATTCAGTCAGTCAACCAATTGCAAATCCACCTAACAGTCACATTGTCTAGCCCACATGTTACTAACCTTTTTGCAAGGATATCATGAGCAAAGGACATCATGGGCAAAACATCTGTAAACCCACCAAGCCTTTAAAAACCACATAACCCTTCCTTTACCTTGCTTCCGAGAAGCACTCAGGCAGACCTGCTGCACTCTTGGAAAATTCACGGTCACTTCTTCGAGGGAATCCAGAATCTGGAATGGCAAACAAAGACCCGCAGTGTGCTTTAATCAATGCATGATATCAAATCAAAACAACAGAAACAAAAAAACTATATTTGAAATAGACTTAATTACGGAGCTGGGTATGTTTAGCCTGGAAAAAAGACGGTTAACAGGTGATATGATAGCGCTGTTTAAGTATTTGAAGGGGTGTCACCTTGAGGATGGAGCAGGCTTGTTTTCTGCTGCTCCAGAGACTGGAACACGGAGCAATGGATGCACGCTCCAGGAACAGAGATTCCACCTCAACATGAGGAGGAACTTTTTGACAGTAAGAGCTGTTCGGCAGTGGAACACACTCCCTCGGAGCATGATAGAGTCTCCTTCCTTGGAGGTCTTTAAACAAAGGCTGGATGGCCAACTGTCAGGGATGCTTTGATCGTGATTTCCTGTGTGGCAGGGGGTTGGACTGGATGGCCCTCGTGGCCTCTTCCAACTCTACAATTCTATGAAAACTGCAATCCTTTTCTTGAACACTGAAAAAAAACATTTATGGATAGGCAAATACAGTCGGACCCCGATGTCTGCAGAATCAATATCTGCAGTTTCAGTTATCCGTGGCTGAAAAAAATAGAGACATATACCATAGAGTTGTGCTTGAAAATGCCTAGAGGTGTCCTCTCTAGTAATTCCTAGGTTCTCCAATGCAACTCCATGGTATGTTTGTACAAGATGTCCTTTATTTTAATAAGGTTCGCTATTATCTGTGGTTTCCAGGATCCGTGGTAAGTCTAGGAACAGAACCGCCACAGATAAAGGGATCCAACTGTATACAGTGCTAAACTTTTAAACGGTATCTGAAAAAGCTGAGCAGAAGATTAAGATTAAAGCACAAAACTAAGATACATTTCTTTCCATTGTCTGAGACTTTTATTCAAATATGCGTACACAGACAACTCAGAAGCTTTTCTTGGTGTAAAACAAAACATACACTTTCCATAAAGTGTGGGGAGGTGAGGCGGTATTCAGCCAGTCCTTGATACAATCCTAGGGGCTGGATCACCAGCACTATCACATCCAGATCAAGGCACAAGAGAGGTACTGGACTACTGTGTCCATTTCTGGGCACCACCGTTCAAGATGAATACAGGCACACCTCAGTTTGCAAAGCCTCTGGTAAAGGAGCTCATTTTGCAAAGTCCTTTTATGCCCCTCAGCCCCAATTTTCATCCTCATCCTCCACCTAGCTGCACGTTTCTTAGCAGCAATGGCATTAGGAAGATGGTGGAAAAGTGTTGGAGAAACACAGGCTTTCAGTATCCGGCTGCAGCAGTGAGTGCCATAAAGCTTGAGCTAGGAAAGATTAGGATTCTGCTCCCACCAATCCTATTGTAGCTGTTTGTGCCTACCTGCAACAGGTAAAGGAAACAGCAGCTTTCTCCAGGTTCCCTTACTGAGTATGTGTGAACCCTATGAGGAGCAACTTAGGGAGCTGGGTGTGTTTAGCCTGGAGAAAAGAAGGTTAAGAGGTGACATGATAGCTATGTTTAAATATTTGAAGGGATGTCATACTGAGGATGGAGCAAGCTTGTTTTCTGCTGCTCCAGAGACTAGGACACAGAGCAATGGACTCAAACTACAGGAAAAGAGATCCCACCTAAACATTAGGAAGATCTTTCTGACAGTAAGAGCCGTTTAGCAGTGGAATGCACTGCTTCAGAGTGTGTTAGAGTCTCCTTCTTTGGAGGTTTTTAAACAGAGGCTGGATGGCCATCTGTTGGGAATATTTTGATTGTGTATTCATGTAGAGTATGGGTTTGGACTGGATGGCCCTTGTGGTCTCTTCGAACTCTATGATTCTAACAGCAAAAATGAGAGAAAAGAGGAATGCAAATTAGCCTGTCTTTTGGCCAGCAAAATGGAATCACAAGAGCAGGCTGGTAAAATGAAAAGTCATCCCGGGATTGACTTGGTTGTTTCATTTCACATGCACATAGCTCTGGTTTTGAGTAAAACGTTTCCTGTAACATACTGAACTCTTCTTTCTTTTCTTTTCTTTTTTGTTGTGGTATAGGAACCTATCCCTATTCTTTCCATGTTATTCCTGCTTCTGGTACCAAATATTCTGCTAAAGAAGAAATGTCCAGCAACACTTCTACTCCGTTAACTAAACTACAGGTTGCACCCATCACCCATAGTTCCTGGACTTACCATTTATAAGTGAAAACAAGGATTATAGCAAACCCGATTAAAATAAAGAACTTCCAGTACAAACACACCAGAGTTGCATTGGAGGACTTAGCAATTCCTAGAGAGAGCATATCTCTAGGCATTTTCCAGTACAATTCTATGGTATATGTCCCTATCTTTTCAGCTGTGGATAACTGAAAACATGGATATTGTTTCTGTGGATACGGGGGGGAGTGACCTGTATACCTGTGTTAACGTACTAGAACGTGTCCAGAAAAGGGTGATTAAGATCCAGAAAACACATCCTATGAGGAACAGCTGAGGAAGTTGGGTATGTTTAGCCTGGAGAAAAGAAGCCTTAGAAGTTATATGAGAGGTATCTTTAAATATCTGTAGGGCTGTTATGTAGATCAGTGCTGCTTAGAGTGTGGGTCCCTGAGCCACCAGCTGTTGCTCTAGGGTGATTTTTCAGGAAAGAAAGAAACAACTGTAGCCAATGGACAAAGGTACAACACTGGTGCTTTCGGGGAGGGGGGAATAACTACTGGTTCCCCACAACAGATAACTTAAGCACTGATATAGATCAGTGGCGCTTAACCTTTTCTTTACCAGGGACCCCCTTTAAATATCTTTTATTGCCGCTGACCCCCCAAGACTTAACTCAAGATTTTAAACCCTAATAATTACAACAACAATAATACCTGAATAATAATAATAATAATAATAATAATAATAATAACTGACAACAACAACAACAACAAGAATTACACCATCCATTAAAGCTTCCCTCAAAGGCACTGGAGGGGATTTCAGATTGAATGGGAATGCCCAGGCCAAGTCAGCCTTTGCCCTGGCTCCTGTCACGTGGCCACTCCACTGGAGACAGGGGGTGGGCCAAGCAGCCTTCAAGCCCTGTGAGGACACTGTGGCCCTCTGGGGGTCCCTGACCCAAAGGGTAAGAACCACTGATGTAGATAATAGATTGAAGCTTGTCTTTTGCTGCTCCAGCAGGTAGAACACAAACAGATGGGTCCAAATGATGAGAAAGGAGATTCCATCTAAACATTAGGAAGAAATTACTGATAGTAAAGCTGAAGGATAGTGCAACAATCTCGCAAGGAGGTGGACTCACCTGGGTTGGAGAGTTTTGAACACAAGATAGTGGATTTCTGTGGAGCAGGGGCGTAGACTAGATAGCCCTTGGAATGATTCTATACCAGTAACATACCAACACCTAATGTGTTCCCAGTTTGCCACTCAAATTAAAGTGATGGTGTTAGAGACAGACTCTGCCCCTGGGCATTGCAACTCAAGAAAGATATTGAGAAGCTAAAACGTGCCCAGAGGAGGGCAACCAAAATGGTAAAAGGTCTGGAAGCCATGCCCTATGAGGAGTGGCTTAGGGAGATGGGTATGTTTCACCTGGAGAAGAGAAGGTTAAGAGGGGACATGATCGCCATGTTTCAATACTTGAAAGGAGGTCATATTAAAGAGGGAGCAAGCTTGTTTTCTGCTGCTCCAGAGACTAGGACATGGAGCAATGGAGTCAAAACTACAAGAAAAGAGATTCCACCTAAACATTAGGAAGAATTTCCTGACAATAAGAGCTGTTTGAAAGTGGAATACGCTGCTTCGGAGTGTGGTGGAGTCGCCTTCTCTTGAGGTTTTTAAACAGACGCTGGATGGCCATCTGTTGACAATGCTTTGATTGTGTATTCCCGCATGGTAGGGGGTTGGACTGGATGGCCCTTGGGGTCTCTTCCAACTATGATTCTATGATTCTACTAGGCAGAAGCCCACAATTTGGCCAAAAGGGCAGGATAGA
The DNA here is from genome assembly GCA_030847615.1 of Gambelia wislizenii. Classification (NCBI taxonomy): domain Eukaryota; kingdom Metazoa; phylum Chordata; class Lepidosauria; order Squamata; family Crotaphytidae; genus Gambelia; species Gambelia wislizenii. Next base: position 28,855,787 of record JAUMIR010000002.1, read on the forward strand.
TTTAGCAACTTGGATAACTCCTTTAAAGTACAGATTAAAAACCTGGACCAGATTCACCATCCAGATTCACTTATATGGGAGCCACCAGCTCGTTCTCCATAACAGAGTATTCTAAGTCCCTTAACCAACATAGAAATCCCAGGATTCCATAGGATGAAGCCATGACAGTTAAAGGGGACTTGAAATGATCTAACAGTGCAGTTTAGGGCCTAAACACCCTGAAGGCATCAAATCTCGTCTTTGATTTAGGAAGCTAAGCTGAGTCAGGCCTGGTTAGTATTTGGATGGGGGACAACTAAAGAAAACCAGGTGCTGTAGGCCACTGGTTCTTAAACTGCAGTCTGCAGACCTCCAGGGGGCCATGATGTCCTCACAGGGGGTCTGCGAATGTTTGAGGGCTGCTTGGCCCACCTCCTGCCTGCAGTATAGTGGCCACATGAAAGGAGCCAAGGCAAAGGCTGGCTTGGCCTGCACATTGCCATTCAATCCACTCTAGCCACAAACTTGCAGGAAGAAGCAGGAGAAAAGTCTTCCCTCCTGTTCCAGTGCTCATGAGGGAAGGTTTAATGGATGGTGTAATTGTATTATTATTATCATCATCAGGTATTTTAAATTATTATTAGGGTTTTAAATCTTGAATTAAGTCTTGGGGGTCCACAGAAACAAAATATGTTTAAAAGGGGTCCCTGCTAAAGAAAAGGTTAGGAGCCACTACTGTAGGCTATTTTCAGAGGAAAAGCATGCTCATTTACCTCTTGAGTATTTCTTGTCTAAGAAAACCCTGTGAAATTCATGAGGTTGCCATAAATGGCCAGGAGACTTGAATGCGCTGACACACACATGCAAACACATCCTGAGAATGAATCAACTAATAAATATGTCATAATATAAACAACCTGATGCCCTCCAGATGTTTTTGTATACAACCTGCAATCGTTGGTCACAGAGAGTTGTAGTCCAAAACATCAGGGCAGCAGCACCAGATCATCTATCCTGTACATCACATTACAACACCCTCAGGGTTAGCAGCTTCTCTGTGTTGTATCACAGTGTGCTCTCCTAATTAAGACTTGGTGCTCATCAAGCTGGAACCATGTCCAGAGGAGGGCAGCCCAAATGGTGAGAGGTCTGAAAGTCATGCCCTATGAGGAGTGGCTTAGGGAGCTGGGTATGTTTAGTCTGGAGAAGAGAAGGTTCAGAGGGGACATGATAGCCATGTTTAAATATTTGAAGGGATGTCATACTGAGGATGGAGCAAGCTTGTTTTCTGATGCTCCAGAGACTAGGACATGGAGCAATGGATTCAAACTACAGGAAAAGGGATTCCACCTGAATATTAGGAAGAACTTCCTGACAGTAAGAGCCGTTCAGAAGTGGAACACGCTGCCTTGGACCTCTCAGCAGCCTTTGACACTATAGATCATTCCATCCTCTTGGATCGCCTGAGAGAGTTAGGAATTGGAGGCACTGCTCTGCGATGGTTCCATTCCTTTCTCTCGGGCAGATCCCAGAGGGTGAGGCTCGGGGACACCTGCTCCTCCAGAATTGAGCTCAATTGTGGCGTCCCTCAGGGTGCCATTCTGTCCCCGATGCTATTTAACATTTATATGAAGCCACTGGGAAAGATCATCCAGAGGCATGGAGCTCGGTGTCATCAGTATGCTGATGACAGATATATTTCTCCATGACCAGATCGTTGGCTCAGACTTCAGATGGTGTCTCTCCTCTCAATGACTGTCTTAGAGCAGTAATGGATTGGATGAGGAAAAACAGACTGAGACTAAATCCAGACAAAACGGAGGTACTGACAGTCACAGGCCCGAAACCAGGTCTGGGAATACAACTTCCAGTCCTGGATGGAGTCACACTCTCCTCTAAGGACTGTGTTCGCAGTCTGGGGGTACTCCTGGATTCGTCGCTTCACATGACTAGTCAGGTGAATGCGACGGCCAGAAGTGCCTGTTATCAGCTTTGGCTGATACGCCAACTGAGCCCTTATCTGGATACAAGGAATCTAGAAACTGTGGTACATGCTTTGGTAACCTCACGTTTGGATTACTGTAATGCACTCTACATGGGGCTACCCTTGTGCCTAACCCAGAAACTTCAACTGGTACAAAATATGGCAGCCAGGTTAATTATGGGCATATCTAGGAGAGAGCATATAACACCTGTGCTTAAATCTCTCCACTGGCTGCTGATCAGCTTCCGGGCCCAGTACAAGGTGTTGGTTTTAATCTTTAAAGTCCTATATGGCTTGGGTCCATCTTATCTCCGGGACCGCCTCATCCCATATGATCCCCCCACGCACTTCGGTTCTCTGGGAGGAACCTGCTGCAGCCTATGAAAACTAGGCTGTCACAGACCTCCCAGAGGACCTTCTCTTCTATGGCTCCCAGACTTTGGAATGGCCTGCCAGATGAGATCCGTCTTATCACTACTCTTGATAGCTTCAAGAACGCTAAAGACGGATCTCTTCCGGCAGGCCTTCCCGGAATAACTTCCCGGTTCAAGTGGACTGATTGCTACCCACCCCCTTGCCATTGTTGCCTTTATTTATTTATTTATTGTATTTTATCTTTGTTTTAACTCTCCATTAGTTTAATTTAGTTTTAAGGGGTGGGAGGGTTAGGATGGGGAAGGATTGTTTTAACTTGATGTTGTTTTAATCTTGCTGTACGCCGCCCCGATTGCCGAGCAGAGGGGCGGGGTAAAAATAAAAATTTATTATTATTATTATTATTATTATTATTATTGTGGAGTCAACTTTGGAGGTTTTTAAACAGAGGCTGGATGGCCATCTGTTGGGAGTGCTTTGATTGTGTATTCCACAGGACAGGGGGTTGGACTAGATGCCCCTGGTGGTCTCTTCCAACTCTGTGATTCTGTGATCATCCAGCCAGAAAGCTGAAGGTACAAAGTGAACCGAAAATCACTCTTACCAGCTGCCGTGGCCGCTTGGCCTCCTGCTGCCTTAGCAAAAAGCCCTCAGCCAGGGCCACTGCCTGGGCACAGGTCTCCGGGCCACGTTCCCTGACGCTGCCCTGGATCTCTGGTGGCAAGATGGCCAGGAACTGCTCCAGGATCAGCACCTCCAGAATCTGCTCCTTGGTGTGCCGCTCAGGCTTCAGCCACTGATGGCAGAGTTCCCGGAGCCGGCTGCAGACCTCTCGGGGCCCTTCAGCTTCCTGGTAGGAGAAATGCCGGAAGCGCTGGCGCTGCGTTTCCAAGCTGGCAGTGTCTTCTTCAAGGACCTCTTCCTTCACCTTCCAGGCCAAGGCCTGTTGGGCCATCCCGCCTGACACGTGAAGCCCCTTGGGGCTATTAAAAGCCATGAGCTCTGGGAGCGGGGGGTGGCCCCAGCCAGCGTGAGGGGCCTGGACCACCTTCAGGAACTCCTGCCACTGGGCTTCCCAGCGCTGGGCCAAGCCTTCGTCCGGTTCCTGTTTAATCTGCTGAGGCGTCATCAGCCTCAGGAACTCCTTGGCGCCGTCGGCCTGGATGCCACGAGAGCCCTTCCTTTCCCCCTCAGCTGTCTTGGCACAGGCTGCGTCCTTCTCCTCCATTTTCACCCTCAGCTCTCGCGCAGCCTGGAACTGGAGACGGAGGCTTGACGGGGCGCTCCCCTCTTTGAAAACTGCTTTCTTGGAGGCCATAGAGCAGCCTTATCCCATCTCAGGCCTAGGCTCACGTTTCTCACTAGCTGGCTGGTTGTCCCTCAGGGAGGCCTCTGGCCTCACGGTTAAGTTCCAATTGTAGTCAATGCAAGAGCTCAGTCCCACAGTAGATGGCGTGTGGAAGCAAAGGTACAAATATTTTCAGGTTCCACAGGCTAGCTGGTGGTTGTTAAAGGGATTCTCAGGGGAACTTGAAGGCCTCTCCACTATGGAAAGAAAGAAAACACAACTAGGGAGGGAAGGAAGAAGAGAGAGACTGAGAGACACAGACAGACAAGGAACGGAATGAAAGGAAAATGAAATTAGAGGAGCAACATTCTGGCTTTCTCTCAAGTTAATATAACAGGCCAACAACAACAACAAGCAAAGGCAGCATGGTATAGCTTTCAAAACGACAATGGGAACTGCATGGCCCTCCAGATGTTGTTGGACTGCAGTTCCCAGCAGTGCCAAGACAGTCTATTCAAAGGTGAGGAGGAATGCTGGGAGATAAAGTCTGACCACCTCTGGAGGACTGCATGACTCTCACCCTTGTCATGGGTATTTTGATATGGCAACCACCCAGCAGCCCATAGCCAGCATAGCTAGGGTGAGGAGTGCTAGGAGTTGCAGTTCTGCAGCATTTGGAAGGCCACACAATGCTCAGTCCATTTCAGAGTTACCATTTATTTGTTTCTGTGGAATCCAGCCTTTCCTTCACCAGCCTCTCCTCCTCCTCCTGTGGAAGCCATGCCCTATGAGAAATGGCTGCTTAGGGTATGTTTAGTTAGGGGAAGAGAAGGTTAAGAGGGGACATGATCGCCATGTTTACATATTTAAAAGGATGTCATACTGAGGACGGAGCAAGCTTGTTTTCTGCGGTTCCAGAGACCTGGACATGGAGCAATGGATTCAAACTACGGGAAAAGAGATTCCACCTAAACATTAGGAAGAACTTTCTGACAGTAAGAGCTGTTCAGAAGTGGAATGCACTGCCTGGGAGTGTGGTGGAGTCTCCTTCTTTGGAGGCTTTTAAACAGAGGCTGGATGGCCACCTGTCAGAAATGCTTTGACTGTGTATTCCTGCATGGCAGGAGGTGGGACTGGATGGCCCTTGTGGTCTCTTCCAACTCTATGGTTCCTCTTTTTCTCTCACAATAACCCTGTTAGGTAGGTCAAGATGACTGGCACAAGGTGTTGTATGGGTTTCATGGCCTAGTAGGGACTTGAACCCGGCTCTCCCAGTCCCAACACCCTACTGCAATATACCTAACAGATGCCCAGCCTCTGCTTAAATTAGTACATCCTGAGATGGAGAGCCCATTACCTCTTGAATCAGTCTACTCCAGTGTGAAACAGGTTCCTGCCCTGAGCTTATTTCTCTTAGTTTTTAGCCCAAATTTGATTGCTTAAAATTTCTGCCCTGTTGGCTCTAATCCTCAAGAGCAACAAAAAAGAAGTTTTTTCCATCTTCTTTAGGACTGCTCTTCTAATGTATTTGAAAACCCCTACCATGTCTCCTGTTAAATCTTCTCTTCTCCAAGCCCAATATAAGTGACATTTTCAATAATTCTTCACAGGACCTGGCTTCTAGACCCCCCATGATTCTGGCTGCCCTACTCTGGTAGAGCCTAAGAGAAAGATAATACAGTTGTTCCTCCGTATCCACGGATTTGGTATCCACGGATTTTATTTTTATTTATTGGATTTATATCCCGCCTTTCTCCCAAGATGGGATTCAAGGCAGCTTACAATAATTAAAAAATACAACTAAAACATCACAAGTAAGTATTCATGGCTTGAAAATATTCTTTAAAAAATATTAATCCAAAAAGCAAACCTTCATTTTGCCATCTTAGATAAGAGACACCATTTTGCTATGCCATTGCATATAATGGGACTTGAGTATTCACGGATTTTGGTATCCACGGGGGTTCCTGGAACCAAACCCCAGCGAATAGGAAGGGACAACTGTAATGTGATGCTTAATTATGGTATTATAAATACGAGGGAAGAGGTGACAGATGCATCAAATCAAAGGCCTATCTCTGGGAGAGGAATTGTGTGACCCTCCAGATGCTGTTAGCTTTCAATTCCCAAAATTCCTCAACACTGGCTCTTCTGGATGGGGCTACTGGGACGTTGCTCTGCATCATCTAGTTCAGTGGTTCTTAACCTGTGGTCCACGACCCCCAGGGGGCAGCAGTGTCCTCACAGGGGGTCCGCAAAGGCTTGAAGGCTGCTCAGCCCACCTCCTTCCTGCAATGGAGTAGCCACATGACAGAAGCCCAGGCAAAGGCTGTCTGGCTTGGCCTGCACATTGCCATTCAATCTGCTCCAGCCACAAACTTGCAGGAAGAAGCATAAGAAAAGTCTTCCCTCCCCCTCCATTACCTCTGAGGGAAGTTAATGGATGGTGTAATAAATTTAAAGGGGGTCCCTGGTAAAGAAAAGGTTAAAAGCCAATGATCTAGAAGCCCATAAAGTCCCCACCCGTGCTCTGATTACAGGGCCAAATCCACACTACACAAATAATCCAGTTTGAAACTGGGTTACAGTATTTGCCATGGGTCCTTCCTACGGAACCCTGGGATGTGTAATTTTACAAGATCTTTAGCCTCCTCTGCCAGAGAGTGCTGGTACCTCACCAAACTACAAATCCTAGGATTCGATCGGAAGGAGCCATGGCAAATGGATCATTTGTGTAGTGTGGATTTGGCCATACACTGCCTCTCCCTGATCTTTCTGATCTGCCAGCAGAAAACACTTCCTGATTTCTGGGTCAGAACAGAATTCCCCATCTCCCAGCCAGCTTAGTTTTAAATGAAGTTCAGAGTCTGAAATGACCTACCAGCATCATCTTCCCTAGTGTTTCTAAACCAGCAGTTTTCTGCAGTGACCAGCCGGAGACGTTTGGGAAACCTACAAACAGGATATGAGAATAACATTTCCCCTCAAGTTTACTTTCCCCTCAACAAGCGACAGATCTTCAAAGATATACTACCTCTGTAGATGGAGGCTCTACTTGGCCTACATAGGCAAGAGACACCAATATGCTCATTATTTCACCCAATACTCTTTGAAACCCAGCACTTCTTCCATTCTATGAACAAATGAACAACAGATTATGTAAACAAGTAATTAAATTACTTTCTTTGGTGAGCACTGAACCAGCTCCTCAGCCCAAGAATTGACCCCAGTCTTCCAATATTATCAGAGAGATATAGGGGGCAGAGTACAATCTCCCCACTTTCTCTGCTTCATGCTTTTAGCCACTACCCCTTTGATCAACATTTGCATCATCATCGCTTCATCCGAATGGTAAACAGAGGCCAAATCCACATTACACAAATAAACTAATTTGAAACTGGGTTATTTGCTATGGCTCCTTCCCATGGAATACTGAGATTTGTAGTTTCTTCTTCACTAGCACTCTTTGGCAGAGAAGGCTAAAAACCTTGTAAAACCACAAATCTCAGGATTCCAGAGGAAGTAACCACAATAAACAAATCAGTTTGAAACTGGATGATTTGTGTAGTGTGGATTTGGCTGGAGTGTTATTTTTCTCATGCTGCTCAACTTACCGACCAAAGATTTCATACAAACATAAAATATGTTATTTAAGGAGAAATCCTGGGCAAAGGCCTGATGAGTTTCTTGTTTGTTTGTTTAAAAAGTGGATACATTATGTCCCTGTGTCATATTATCAATAACTCAATTTTTAAAAATATGGAAGTTTTGCATTGTTATCATTTTATATCATCATCATCATCACAAGACTCTCTTGTGGGCAGAACCCTTTTAAAGAAAGGTGACGTTGGAGATCACACCAGAGCACCAGCTCTGGATTCTGAACGGGGCAGAGACCCTTTCCCCCCAGTTCTCTGCTCCTGGGATGAGGCTGCAACAGGAATGAGAGTCTTTTTAAGGTCTCAGCTCCCTTTCTTGCTAGGGATTCCCTTCCTCAAGTCCTCTCTCCCCCCCCCCATGTCTCTTCTTGCTCTGTCTCTCTCTGGAGCTTTGGCATTGCATTAATATTTTTTTAAATCCATATATATATATATATATATATATAATATTAGTTGTTTTTTTTTTACTCACTTCAGCAATCCCAGACTTTATGGATCTCCTGCACCTTGGAATGCAAACGCAATGGCCATGCCCCCCTCCAAGATGGGGAGGTGGGAAATTTAGTGGTTGGGGGCAGAGGAGAGGGAAGAGAGGGAAGCCACTTTCTGCAAAGGGAAGGAGGAATGGAGGGTGAAGGCGGAAAAGGAAAAGAAGGGGGACTTTGCTCCCTTTGCAGGCTCCCCCTATCCCCCCCCCCAAACGCCTCTCTAGCCACCCAGCAGCTCTATGGGGTTAACCCTTTGAGAGCGCAACCTTCTTCCCCCCCGGGAAGGGATGCTGCGCTTTTGCAACTCCTGGTGGTAGTGATGATGGTGGTGGTGGTCTCCAAGGTATCACTAGACTACTGCAACTCCAGTGAGCCCTCTAGGTTGGCTGGGGCTGATGGGAGTTTCAGTTCGACCAGATCGAGGGGTGCCCCTCTGTTGAGGCATTTTGCCAAAGAGGCAGAAATTCAACGGGTGCAGCCTTTGGGTGCCCACAGGTTTACTTTCTTAAGCAGGGTGTTCTTTACATCACTTAAATTAGTGGAATGCGCTGCCTGGGATTGTGGTGGAGGCTCCTTCTTTGGAGGTTTTTAAGCAAAGGCTGGATGGCTACCTGTTGGGAATACAGTACTTTGGGTGTTCCTGCAAGGTGGGGTTGGACTGGATGGCCTTGTGGTCACCTGCAGATTTTGTGATTCTAGTAAGAGCTGTTGGGCAGTGGAATGCGCTGCCTAGGAGAGTGGTGGAGTCTCCTTTGGACTTTTTAATTGGGAACGCTTTGATTGTGTATTCTTGCAGGGCAAGGGGTTGGACTAGATGGTCCTTGGGGGTCTCTTCCAACTCGTTCTATGATTCTAAAAGGCTCCTTGTGCGGGCGGATTCATACCTACCTACATACATGTGTATGTATATATTCTGGGCTGTAAGTATGGCAGGCAAGATTTTTGAGTTTGTTCCTTCAAAATAAGAATTCACACACACAAACACACCCATTAAATCTTCCTCGTTACCAATTTATTTTTTTAGCAATTTCAGTTGAGTCTTGAGAAACAAATCCAGGATTATTTGCCAAGGCTCCTTTCTATTGAATTCTGACATTTGTAGTTTTACAAGGTCTTTAGCCTTCTGCGCCAGAGCGCTGGTGCCTTGCCAAACTACAAGTCCCATGATTCCATAGGAAGGAGCCATGGCAAATAATCCAGTTTCAAACTGGATTATTTGTGTAGTGTAGATTTACAGAGAGTTTCATGATCCAAAGAAAAGCAGCAAGCAAAGTTTCCAAAGTAGTGGCTCTTAACCTTTTCTTTACCAGGGACCCCCTTAAAATGTTTTTTGTTGCTACAGACCCCCAATTAGTACCTGGCTTGTGGGGGCAATTAGCTAACACACATTGGAAACTGCTTAATGCAGTGTAGATGTGTAAATTACTGTTGCTTAAAACAATTTGTAAGCCGCTCTGATAGCTTTGTGGCTGAAGAGCAGGGTATAAATAACTAATTTAATAACAACAACAATACAGTTACAGCATCTAATAAATCTTCCCTCAGAGGCATTGGAGGGGGAGGGAAAACTTTTCTTCTTCGTGCAAGTTTGTGGCAGGAGCAGATGGAATGGCGATGTGCAGGCCAAGCCAGTCAGGCTTTGCCTTGCCTTGCCTCCTGTCATGTGGCCACTTCACTGCAGGGAGATAATGGGGGAAGCAGACTTCAATCCTTCGTGGACACCCTGTGACAACATTGCGAGCCCCTGGGGGTCCATGGACCCCAGGTTAAGAACCACTGAGTTAAAAGGTTGTGTGTGTGTGTGTGTGTGTGTATTAATACATGCATACATACATGTGCATGTATATATTCAGGGGTGTAGGTATGGCAGGCAAGATGAGGTTTGTCCCCTCCAAAATAAGAATTCACACCCACCCATTCATTCTTCTGTCAGTTACCAAATGTTTAGCAATTTCAGTTGAATCTTGAGAAAACACAGTTTCGGCATCCAAAGAAAAGAGGCAAGCAAAGTTTCCAAAGGAATACCAACACAGCAAATATTAATTTTAGGTATGAACAATTTTCAGTGTCTCAATACTATTAATTTTAGGACTGAAGGAAAAAAAACATTTGAGTGACAGATTCTTGGGGGGGAGGGGATAAAGCCCCCATTTTGCCCCCTCCCTTGTACCTACACTGCTGGTATGTATGTATGTGTGTAGAAATAAATTATTTAATTGCAAATGTAAATATAATAAAATATTTTAATAGTCTGATTCCTGATAAAGCAGAGCATGTTTTTTTAGCCTGTTTCCCAATACGTTCCTACTGAATGAACACATAAGAAAATAAGGGGGATGCAATACACTCCGAAGGTCATCTAGTCCAGCCCACATGCAATGAGCTGGGCCTCTGCCGCCAGGCAGATTGGTTTTGGACTCCTTACATCATGGCCAAACTATAACAGCTGTCCAGTGATAGAGAAGGGTGTCCGATACTTTTTGCATTAGCTTGGCAGGTTGAGGCTTGGAAAAGTTATGAAGCCTGAGAAGAGACAGTGGAGGTGATGCTGAGAATCTGGCAATTGTTGTGAAGTACAGTAACACTTCCAAGTCAAATATCTGGCAAATGTTGTCTGTAAGATATGAGCACCATTTAGGACCACCTTGCTGCTGTCTTCCAGGATCAATTTTTCAGCTGTTGGGACTAAAACACCCATCATCCATGAGCTGTGCTTGTCTGGGAGATTAGGAATTCTTTTTTTTTTTAACTCTGCAGGTTGGGAAAACTATTTTAGCTTAAGGCTGCTTCATGTTCTTCCACTATTTTTTAAAATGCCTTTCATCCCAAAGGATATACAGTACTGTACATGTAATGCTCTGGTCTCATATTTCTTTCCTCCTAACAACCCTATAAGGTAGGTTCAGGATGAAACAAAACACCTGACACTCAGTGAGGTTTATTCAAGCTGCTGCTACTCTATATCCCCTTTATAGATAGGGGCCAGCCACACTACACAAATAAACCATTTTAAATCTGGATTATTTGCCATGGCTCCCTCCAATGGAATCCTGGGATTTGTAGTTTTACAAGGTCTTTAGCCTTCTCTGCCTAAGAGTGCAGGTGCATCACCAAACTACAAACCCCACAAATACAGTAATGCTAGGACAAGACTAGAGAATTAACAGAAAAGTGGGAACAGAGGAGCAGTGACGTCTGTTTCTCTTTAAACAAGGGTGGAACTTTAGAGACCCTGCAGATATTTGTTGTACTGCAGCTCTCATCATCCCTAGCACACTGGGAGTTGCAATCCAACAGAACCTGGAAGGCCATGTGAATCCCACCCTGCTTTTAATAAAATACATTGCTGATTACCACCCTTAGTAACTGAATTCATGAATGAATGAATACATACATACATATTTTATTTTATTTTATTTTATTTATATGTCTCTTTTCTCCCAGAATGAGACCCAAGGCAGATCACAAAAACATACAACATACAATTACAAATATTAAAATTAGAAGTTAAAAACAAATAAAATCATCACCATTTAAAATTATATAAAACATATAAAGTTAACAAATAAAAACACACCCCAATAAAAAGCCTCTGTGCACACAGCTATATATTAAAAGCCTGCTTGAATAAAAAATGTCTTTGCCTACCAGGAAAAGGAAAACAGGTGGGGGGGGGGCAGACTAGCCTCCAGTGGGAGGGAGTTCCAGAGGGTGGGAGCAGCCTCTGAGAAGACTCTCTCTCATGTCCTCACCAAGGGAGCCTGTGATAGTGGCAGGCCTGTGATGATGCTGAGAGCTGTAAAACTGGAATTCACTGCCTCGGGGTTGTCTAAATGGTAAAAATACTCCTCCTAGAATTCGAGGAGCATACCTTTTGTCTCAATGGGATCTCATATCATTTTGCCATATTCAAAAGGAGGGGGGCCAAATACTCATTAAAAAAAACACCACAATGTGTGAAATAAGCATTCCTGCTTGTTAGGACATGCAATGCAAATTGATGCACTTCCCAGATCCGAGCAGACGGGGGGGGGAAGATGGACATGTGCGGGGGTGTGTGTGGAACTTGCTGGAGCCTGGAACCGCCATTTTGGATTTTCATCATAGTGATCGTGCGCTACAGTGAGAAAATCGGCTCTTTTTTTTCTTCTTTGTTAAAGCAGAAGGCCATACTTTCACACCTTGAACAATTTTTTTTTTTTTTTTTTTTACTGTTTGGAGGCAGCAACTCGAGGTAAATAAAAAAAGTGAGCAATTCATTCATACCCGCCATCTTGATTCTCAGGCATGCCCGCTGGAACAGCGAAAGCAGATAGCTTTGCATTCCTGCAATCCAAAAAAACAAACAAACACAAAACAAAAACAACACACAAATTGAGACAAATAGAAGCTGCTGACAAATAGAAGCTGCTATGAACTGGCATTACTGCACACCAATCCACATTTTGGCCCCATCTACATGATAAGAAAAAAATCCATGCAAATTCAAATTATGGATAGCCTGTACAAACGATCACAGATTTGAATGGTTGTACGGATTTTTTGCCGAGATCTGCTATTTCTCCCAAACTCCTAATTCACAGACTTTACAGGGGATTTGCTGGCTCCCCTTCTGAAAGACACTAACGTATCCGAACGGCCATATGTACACATTATCGATCTTTCAAACGCCATACAGATTGCTTCATAAAGACAAGCTTGGAGTGTGGTGGAGTCTCCTTCTTTGGAGGTTTTTAAACAGAGGCTGGATGGCCATTTTTCAGGAATGCTTTGATTGTGTATTCCTGCAAGGCAGGGGGTTGGACTAGATGGCCCTTGTGGTCTCTTCCAACTCCATATGATTCTGACTGGGAAGGACAAGATTCTGCCCCTTCTTTCCTCTCCCCTCCCGCCTTCTGAGTTAATTGAGGGCAAAGTAATTTTGACATTTTGTATGCAGTTTGCAGTAATGGGAACAGGAGAGAGAAACTGAGACATTTTAAAAGCAGCTGGAAATGTGGGTCAGGAGAGGATGAATTGCCAAATTGGGACAGCTGGAGGATATACAGCTCCCACAATCCCTCAGCAGGATGGCCTATAGCCATGAGGCTATGGGTTGTCATTGAAAAAAAGGCAACCTTTCAAAAGTCTGGCTCTTACCACAACACCAGACTGGCTCTCATGATAAGCCTGCGCTCCTTGTATTCACTGAAAAGCATTAATGGTATGAATATGTTTTTAACATGGAAATTGACATAGCTTGCTTGCTGCTATTAAAAAAAACATGCAAAAGGTTTCATGCTAGCCTGGACTGAAAGATAGTACTGTTACAGCATAGTGGTTTGATTGTCGGACCAGGAATCTGTGAGACCAGTGTTGGAATCCCTGCTTAGCTATGGATATCCACTGGGTGCCCTTGGGAAAATCGTCCTCTCTCAGCCTCAGGGGAAGGCCATGGCATGCCTCCTTTGAAGACATTTGGCCAAGAAAAGCCTACCATAGGGTCGCCATTAGTTCAAAGCTTCAGCTTGAAGGCACAAAATGACCAAGTCTGGACAAAGGGAGCAGAGAACTGTTTTAATCAACGGGCCAAGTCCAGGGAATTGCTGGTATTGTTCTTTTTTTCTGTTTGAAAGCAAAACAAAATGTGTCAGTCTATACCCATTTAGCAGCAAGCCAGCGTAGCATAGTGGTTTGAGTGTTGGACTATGACTCTGGAGGTGAGGGTTCAAGTACCTGCTCAGCCATAGAAACCCACGGAGTTGCCTTGGGTAAGTCACATACTCTCAGCCTCAGAAAACTCTGTGATAGGTTTGATTTAGGGTTGCCATAAGTTAGAAACAACTTGAAGGCACACAACAACAACAACCAACTCCAGTGCCATCAACGTGGATGATGTCTGAGCAGACATTACCAATGGGGAAGCACCTCTGTTTCTGACCCCATTGAACAAAATAATTTAAAACGATGGATTCTTGGGAAAACAGATGAACAATAATAACTCATCAGGTGGTTCAGCTTTATCTAACACAACTTGAATAAGGCAAAAGGCCTTTTATCATACTTCCTGCTTTAATCAGCACTTCAACACAATAATGTCTGTATTACCACCCAAATGTTGTTTGTGAATGGCTGCTGATAAGTTTATCCCAGTCTGTCCTTTTTGTATTTCAGTTCCCACTGGTTGCAACCCAGGCTGATTACAATCAACCCACATGTGCACAATAAACTGCCAACTGTAAATTCAATGGATTGAACAGATTCACCCCAGTTGGAGTCAGCGTGGGATTTAGGCCAAAGAGAGGGAGTATGCAATGTCCTGTCACTTGTATGTGAAGGGGGCTTGTCTAGATGACCTCGAAGGGTCCCTTTAATGATTCCACAGTTTGGCTTTACCCTTGCCTCTTGAACACAGCAGCCTGGCCTGCCTCAAATTGAACATGGAGGAGACATTTAAAAGGGGAGAGGTTGTGCTTCCCCTTTTGAATGTCAGCCTGCTAATCAGCTCCTTCAAGGGAGCTGAGGCCAATTAGACCGATTTCCCCAAGTCTTTAACACCCCTTTCAGGCCTATTATGATGGGAATTCACTCCTGATCACCCTTCCATTGTTTTGCACAGGTCGCAGCCAGGTCTTCCCAGCTGGGCGGTGGAGACTCTCACCTTGAACCAGAAAGGAGATGTTTTTTTTTTTATTTGCTCTGATTGGGTATTTCTGCATGGCAGGGGGTTGGACTAGATGGCCCTTGTGGTCTTTTCCAACCAACTCTATGATTCTTTTAAAGACAGATCCTGCGAAGGCTTAAAGCAAAGAGTTTTCGGTTTCCAATTCTCTCAGTCCTTGAAAAAAGAGAAGGGGGTTGCCCAGCCTGCAAGGAAACAGTCCCTCCCTGTTTTACCTTGAGTTTGTTCCTTTGACAAAAGTGATTTGCTGGTTTTGTGGAAACGTCTGAGTGGGAGCAGAGGTGAGTTGGAAGGGGGTGGGAGACTGAGTCGCGTGTACATAAAACACGTGTGTATGCTGCAAAAAAATATGGCCCTTTCTTCCAAGAGTAAGTCTGCTACACAGTGTTTGGAAGTTCATGCATGAGGTATGAGGGAGGGAAAACTCTTCTGTGTTTTTTGGGGGGGATTCTTACAGTATAGTGCCACTGTACATGGAGGATTTGTTAATCGCCTTCCCCGTGGGAATCAGAAACCAGTAGCGCTAGGGGTTGTTTTCTATTGCTCTAGCTAGAGTCTAGTTCCTTCTGTAGAGCTTGATAATTGAATGAAGTAGATACAGAGTCTGTGGAACTCAGGACCACAAGACAACTCTAAACCGAAGACATTGGCTTTTTTTTAAAGGAAAGCATCAGGTAGATAGTGATCCACCAACAGCCTTTTAGGTAAAACCACGAAGTGTCTTGCAACATCTTAGAGACTTGATTTTTTTTTTTTAAATTTGGCATAAGTTTGGTGGACTTCATCCCATTATGGAAGTTTATGCCTCATTATGGAAGCTTATGCTCAATTAAAACGTGTGTGTCTTCAAGATGCTGCAAGGCGCTCTGTTGCTTTGTGGAGCGGGTGTTGAACTGCATGAACTAAACAGAGCATCCATAGACAGGAGCAGTATATCTCTGACTACCAGTTGCTGGTGAGGGTGGGAGGAGTAGAGAGTGTTGCCTTCATGTTAAGCTTCTTAGAAACATTCAGGTAGTGTGGGGACTGGAGGTTTATGCCAAAACCAGTGTGTATTTGAATTTTCCCATCTCCCTTTCACCCCTTCCAGAATCTTCTTTCCTTCAGTGTGAATCTTCCTGCACTTTTAGGAACAAGCAGTCCTTGTAGTGCCTTGTAGAAAGGTGCTGATTTCTTAGGCAGCTATTAAAGTGAGCTGTGGAACATTTTGGATCCCTTGAAGTTATTGGCCTATAATGCAATAACATGACTTTAAGGGTGTGTCCACACTACACAAATAATCCAGTTTGAAACTGGATTATTTGCCACGGTTCCTTCCTATGGAATCCTGGTATTTGTAGTTTGGTGTAGCACCAGCTCTCTTTGGCAGAGAGGCTAAATACTTTGTGAAACTACAAATCCCAGGATTAAAGAGGAAGAAGCCATGGCAAATGATCCAGTTTGAAACTGGATTGTTTGTGTAATGTGGATTTGGCCATTAATTAGTCCGGCCTTCCTTCATCAGATTAAAAACAAGAAGAGTCCTCCTTTCCTGCATCTTGAAGACTGAAGTCTTTTTCCTCAGATGCCAAGCAGTTTGCGGTCCACTAAAATTTCTGCCAATCAAATGGGTTCGTCTTGCAGATCCCACAGGACTCTTTCAGCATTTTTGTTACAACAGTGTTAGCCACAATTAGGCTGCTGGAAATTTAACCAAACACAGTTACAGTACAGTATTTTGAAATACTGTACAGAGTTAAATCCAAACCTCTGTTTGGTGGAGAATTTTTTGAATGTAGTTCAACAGAAGATGGAAAAAGACCTTTTTAAAATTTAGGATTTTGCAGGCATGCCCTGGTCTCTTCTCACTAGCTATGCTGAACACAGCTGATGAGACTTTGAGGCTAAAATATCTGGAAGCCAAAGGTTACACAGTTGTATTAAAGGCACACAAAAAAGCAGTAGAGTAAAATGGGGGAAGCAAATATCCTGTCATTGTAGTTGGGACTCTGTTCAGATACAGGCCTGCAAATCCTACATTTTACAAATTTATTTTGCCAATTTCTCTTGAACTAGATTCAAAGGATTCTCCACCAACCTGAGGTTTGGGTTTAACTGTACAGTTGTTCCTCCATATCCACGGATTTAAGTATTCATAGCTTGAAAATATTCTTTAAAAAATAATAATCCAAAAAAACAAACGTTGATTTTGCCATCTTATATAATAAGGACACCATTTTGCTGTGCCATTGCATATAATGGGACTTGAGTGTTCACGGATTTTGGTATCCACGGGGGTCCTGGAACCAAACCCCAGCGAATATGAAGGGACAACTGTAGAATGGAGAATAGGATTGAATATAATTTCAGAGTTTTGTTTTTGTGAGTTTGAGGGCACGTTGGAACCAGTGTGTTAGCGGACTACAGACTGCTTCTCATCTGAGGAAATAGACTGCAGTCTTCAACATGCAAGAAAGAGTCTTCTGATGAAGGAAGGCCAGACTTTAAGTTATGGGGTTTTCTTGGCAAGAGTTGTTCAGAGGGGGTTTGCCTTTGCCTTCCTCTGAGGCTGAGAGAGTGTGACTTGCCCAACACCACCCAGTGGGTTTCCATGGCCATACAGGGATTCGAACCTGATCTCCAGAGTCTTCGTCCAATATGAAAACCACTCTGCCACGCTTGCTGTCTTTATTTGCATAACCAAAGCCGTAAAGCAGAAACAATAATAACATGCCCCCTTCCCTTTAAAACCATTCAAGCTCAAAATATTTTCAAATTACTCAGCAAATATTAATTCTGTCAATCTTGGGTGAATCTTGGGTGCAATTTAAGAATGAGAATGACAAGATTAAAATAATCCTTTCCTGTTTCTGCTTCCTCTCACCCATTCCACCACTCCTAGGCCTAAATCCAGTTCTTAGTCCCAATGGAAGTACATAGATCCATTGATTCAATGGGATCTACAAAGGAATTCTTACTCTTTCTGCTGCTGGCTTAATTGTACTAGCAATTGGATTCTGGCACTAGAGCAGGGATAGAAATTGTGTGTCCCTCCTGATGTTGCTGTACTGCAACTTCCAGCAGCCCTAGCCAACATAAGTCAGTGGTGAAGAATGCTGGGAGCTGCAGTCCAACATCTGAAAATCCCCAGGATTCCCACCCTTCCAGTCCCAACAACAACATCTGCAAGTCTCAATGATTTCCACTCCTACTCTAGAATCTTGTGGTCAGCATCACAAGATCTTATAGCAAGGAGTACCATAGGGCTAGCATTAGAGAAGTGGAGCAATTCTTTAACTATTTCCTTGGTAAAATGGCTGCCAGTTTTATTGGCACTGGGGGTGGGAAGGGAGGGAGAATGTAGATGAACAAGAACACAAGGTATCATTCATTCTCTCTAAATTCCTCATAATGTTCCAAACCTTTGCTGTCTCCTCTTCCCAAAAGTAGTTTTCACCTATTACCCCGCCCCCAAAGAGGAAGATTAAGCCTTTGGTCAGGGTCAAAGTCTTACTAAATTATTCTGTCTAGCAATTATCACTTCCTACCACTTTATTGCATTTGGATTGTTTGTGCGTTTATTGAAAATATGTTTAGCCTGCCTTTTAAGAGCAAAAGTCTCTTTAAAAATAATACTGTACAATACCTGTACAGTTGTCCCTCCATATCCATGAATTTGGTATCCACGGATTTAAGTATTCACAGCTTGAAAATATTATTTAAAAAATAATAATCCAAAAAGCAAACCTTGATTTTGCCATCTTATATAAGGAACACCATTTTGCTATGCCATTGCATATCATGGGACTTGAGTATTCACGGATTTTGGTATCCACGGGGTGGGGGGCGGCGTGGGTCCTGGAACCAAACCCCAGAGAGTATGGAGGAACAACTGTACTATATAAAATGATCAAAGTTATATATAATTAATTTGTTTGCTAAAATAGGAGCCCTGGTGGTGCAGTGGTTAAATGCCAGTACTGCAAGTCACCAGCTATAAGTTTGATTCCAGAGGGCTCCAAGGTTCACTCAGCCTTCCATCCTTTTGTAGGTAAAATGAGTACCCGGCTTGTGGGGGAAATTAGCTAATACACATTGGAAACTGCTTAATGCAGTGTAGATTTGTAACTTGCTGTTATTTAACAATTTGTAAGCCACTCTGATAGCCTTTGTGGCTGAAGAGCGTGGTATAAATACCTAATTAAATTAAAATATTAACCCCTAATTTGATAACCCAGAGATGGGAGAATATGGAACCCATCACATTAGCTAACACACATTGGAAACTGCCTAATGCAGTGTAGATGTGTAAATAGCTATTGCTTAAAACAATTTGTAAGCCGCTCTGATAGCCTTGTGGCTGAAGAGCGGGGTATAAATTAATAAATAAATCATTGCAACTCCCATCATCTCACCATTGGCAGTGTTGCAAAACAAAATCCAGAATCCACAAAAAAGTGATGCCTTTATTGGCCAATATAGGTATCAAACCAAACCAATTGGCCTCTCTAGACCAGTCTTGTTATCCCAGAGTGAATCCCACAAGCAGACCCTACCAAGCAGTTTTGCTATCCATGGATTCACTTATCCACATCCAAAATAATATGTTATCTCTAGGCATTTCTGGGTCCTCCAATGTGATTCTACGCTCAACGTTTGGCGGCGTTTGTCTCATTGAAAATTATAGGGTTCATTATTATCCACGGTTTCAGGTATCTATGGGGGTCTTGGAACTTATCCTCTCACACACCCCCATACAAAATTGAACTGCACTAGTTATCCTCCTCATTCAAGCTTGAAAAATCACTTTAATGGAACACAGTCTGCCACAATCCCCAGCCAGCATGACTACTGGTAGTTATAATTCAGCAAAATAATTTCAAAGGCTTCTCCCCTCAACCTCTCCATTAGGCTGAGAGGAACGAAAGCTAAAGACTAAAAATAATATTTTTCCCACCCCCTAAAACAGCAAATTTTTAAACCAGCAGCAGTTTAGGTTTTAAAACACAACTGCAGATTAAATGCTTGTTAAGGACGCAGAGGCCTAGTCAAGGAAGACAATAAGTAACTTTTTTGCCTTTAATGTAGCTATGATCACTCCCAATGCCTGGTCCAAATCTCTCCTAAAGATTTGCTAAAATCTGTTGCAAAAGCATTTGCTCAACTATTGAGGTGGAAATGGGTCTCTTGAATTTGGAACAATGAGCACAAGACTCAGGTATGCTGAGGAAGACAAAGGACAGTCTTTGCTTGTGCACACATATCTTGATCATCTTCAAATCCACTTAAACTGTGGAAATGATAAGGTGAGAGGTCTTAATCTTTGCCTGGGAGGCTAGGAACAACCCTAAACAATCCTGGAATGCATTGCCTGGGAGTGTGGCGGAGTCTCTTTTGGAGGTTTTTAACAGAGGCTGGATGGCCAATGTTTGATTGTGTATTCCTGCAGGGCAGAAGGTTGGATTAGATGGCCCTTGTGGTCTCTTCCAGCTCTTTATGATTCTAAACTGGTTCAGATTTTTTGTTGTGTGCCCTCTAGTCATTTCCCACTTACCTATCATGGGTGTTTTCTTGGCAAAGATTTGTTCAGAGCAAGTTTGCCATTGCCTTCCTCTGGGGCTGAGAGAGTGTGGCTTGCCCAAGGTCACCCTATGGTTTTCCATAGCCGAGCAGGGATTCAAACCCTGGTCTCCACAGTTCTATTCCAATGCATAAACACTACACCATGCTTTCTCTCTTAAGCATTTCTTCATTTTCTGATAGCCAGCACATTCCTTTATTCAAAGATGTAGCCACGTTAGACTGGATCAGTATGCAAAGGGATCTCGTAGCACCTAGTTGAGATGTGTTGTGGAGAGAAAGTGGTATTAGACTGGGGTACATAACACTTTGACCCCACTTTATTTTATTTGTATCTCACCTTTCTCCCGGTATGGGACCCACTTCAACTGCCAAGCGTCCATCCTATGGAGTTCTGAGATTTGTAGTTTGATCAGGTACTTCAAATTTCTCTGGTTCCTCCACCCCATCTCTTCATTTGAGGGATTTGTAGGTCTGTTGCCTTATCTGTTAGGAGTTCCCTGAAGTCCACTGTCTTGGTCACCTGAGGTTCCAGATTTGTGGCCAATGGTGTAGTCATAACAGGGTGACATAATATTAACGTTTTATTTGTTGTGTGCCTTCAAGTCATTTCTGACATAAGGCAAACCTAAGCCGAACCTGTCACAGGGCTTTCTTAGCAAGGTTTGTCCAGAGCAGCTTTGCCATTGCCGCCCTCTGAGGCTGAGAGAATGTGACTTGGCCAAGGTAACCCAATGGGTTTCTGTGGCTGTTGAGGAATTTGAACCCTGGTCTCCAGAGTCTTAGTCCAACAGTCAAACCATAGGCAGAGAGAGAGAGAGAGAGAGAGAAGCCGAGGTCAGCCACTAGATTTCTTGGCTCAGGTCTGCTGTCCCAAGCTTTGGCTGCTAGATCTGAGGGTGGATCTATATCTCACCTTTCTTCTCCCAGGAATGGGATTCAGACTTTTATTGAAGGGATATAATAAAATCAGAGGGTACATCCATCCCACAGACTTGATGCTTGTGCTCCTCTGGCCTTGACAACAGGCAGAATTTCAGCAAGGAAAGGTATTCCACCTCTCACCGCCATTGTTTTGGTCGAGCTGGGCAAAACTGCACCTGTTGAACATCTGCATGTTGCCCTGCTTGTCTTTTTTTCTTTTTAAAAAGCTGGCATCTTATTGCAGAGGTGATAAGGGAGGAACATGGCAACTCATTTTCTACTTCTGGATTTCCTCTGCTACCCCAAAGGGGAGGGAGAACTTGTTCAGTGGTAGAGGCCGTGACTTGTATACCAATGTTTGATTCCTGGCCTCTTTGAGTGAAAAAAGGTTCCGAGTAGCAGATAAAGATATAATGATGATGATGATGATAATTTATTTTATTTTCATTTCTATGCCACCTTTCTCCCAAGATAGAACCCAAGGCGGTTTCCATAAAACAGATTAAAAAATACAATACATACAATTAAAATATTATAAATTCAAATTAAAACTTATAAAATCTAAAACATACAAGATAACAAGAAACACTGTTTTGTTCCTAAGAAAAATATACCTGTCAACATTTTCTCAGATGAAAACTGGAACAGGTATGGCTAAACAACACCAGAATGTGGTCAGGATAGCAAAAGTTATTGATGAAGAAGAACACAAGCTAGGAGAGGCTGCAGCAGGTTGATTTTGCCTAACTATACTGCTTTACAGAAGGGCAAATGCAGTGAGTCCAGGCATCTATTATCTGGCCCAGGATCCTCTGAGAACTGCATGGATTGCCAAAAATGCAGCAAACAAAATCAGAAATGGTCAGAAATCTCATCCTGCTTTTGAAAAAATGGGTTTGTTTGTTTGTTGAGGTTAAACTGTGTGGGTGCCCCCTTCTAGAACCTATTTAAAAAGCCAGTCATTCCTGAAGCCCCTTTCATAGAATTTAGAGTTGGAAGAGACCCCAAGGGCCATCTAGTCCAACCCCCTATCTTGCAGGAATACCCAATCAAAGCACTCCCGACAGATGGCCATCCAGCTTCTGTTTAAAAACCTAACCAAAGAAGGAGACTTCACCGCACTACATGCTACACAATGATAGCAGGTTGATCCCATTTTCACTGCCATGGCTGCATCCTATGGAATCTGGGGATTTGTAGTTTAGGGAGGCTACAACAGAGAATTCTAAATACCCCATGAAACTACACATTCCAGGATACCATAGGATATTGCCATAGCAGTGAAAACAGGATCAAACTGCTATAATTGTGTGTTCATAGAATCATAGAGATGGAAGAGACCACAAGGGCCATCCAGTCTAACCCTCTGCCATGCTGGAATACACAATCAGATCATTCCCGACAGATGGCCATCCAGCCTGTTTAAAAACCTCCAAAGAAGGAGACTCCACCACACTATGAGGCAGCGTATTCCACTTCTGAGCAGCTCTTACTGTCAGGAAGTTCTTCCTAATGTTTAGGTGGAATCTCTTTTTCTGTAGTTTGAACCCGTTGCTCCGTGTCCTAGTCTCTGGAGTGGCAGAAAACAAGCTTGCTCCATCCTTAGTATGACATCCCTTCAAATATTTAAACATGGCTATCATGTCACCTCTTAACCCATTGCAGAGGCATTCAGGACAGGCAATTCATCTTCTCTTTTGAAGGTGGGGAGCAGTAAAAAAGGGGTGATCAAGGAAGCTGGAAAGGTTGAGGGCTGCAAAAACAGGGGCCATACGTTGGCCCCAGGGATAAATGTTGCCCACCCTGGTTTTAAAGAAAAACCTCTCAGTTCAACATGGCTGGTTGATTGTTAACAGCCACATAAGCCCAGGATTCCTCTGACCAGCTCTTGTTAGTTCTATCCTAAATTTGAGAGTACTGTATTCCCTTTCCAAAATTGAGAGGTGGCACAGGTCTGCTAACACGGAGTTCTTCTGGGCTTTTCTCTTAGGTGCATCCACACTACAAAACAATCCAGTTTGAAACTGGAGTATTTGCCATGGCTCCTTCCTATGGAATCCTGGGATTTGTAGCTTGGTGAGGCACCAGCACGCTTTGGCAGAGAAGGCTAAAGACCTTGTAAAGCTACAAATCCCAGGATTCCGTAGGAAGGAGCCATGGCAAACAATCCAGTTTCAAACTGGATTATTGGTATAGTGTGGATTAGGCCTTAGAGAGGCAAGACACTTCCATTTTAATTGGAAACAAGAGGCATGACTACCACCCTTTTAGTTTTCACACATTGCTTTAGTAGCTGCAACAAGAGAAGACTTTGCAAACCAAAGTTGTGTTTGCAAGTCCTACTTCTTGAACTCCCTGCATTCTCCCCCCCCCCCTTAGAAACCTACCACATGTAAAACCCGGGGACTAGATGTTGGTTTGGGTTTTGCCATGCCGTCTTACTCTGAAATGTTTTCCTTGCAGGAGGAGAAGGTTTGTTTTTGCTGGGTTGCTTTGAGGCCTTCCCGCCTTTTCCAAAATTTCCAATTTCTCTGTGTGGGGTTGGCCTTCACCTCTGGAGCAACAGTATCCCTTTTCAACTGCCTTGTGTTGCAGTGAGTTGCAGGAGCAAGACTTAAGTGAAGTAGTGGTTGAAGCTGCTCCTTGCTTGCCTGGTGAAAAATGACCACCGCAATGCAGCAGAGGAAGGTAACCTTCAGTTCTGAGCTCAGAGGTAGAGCTAAAGTCAAACCAGCAAAGTCTCAGGAGGCTCACGACAGTTTTGAAGCCATGCCAAATATGGGAGATGCCCACCAATGCCCTGATGCAACCCAAGCCTTGGAAGGACGCCCAAGGGCACCCCTTCCCCAAGGAATCCCCTCCAAACAGGATGGGAGTTTCCATCTTCTCTGGGAGACGGAGTTCCAGGACTTTCTGGAAGGTTCTGCCTCCGAAGAGCAGCTTCTAGAGCAGATGACTCCGTGGGCCAACACCAGAGCCTTCTTGGCCTCCTTTGAGCAAGTCGCCCTAGCTTGCCGCTGGCCGAGAAAAGAGTGGGTGATCCGGCTGCTGCCCTCCCTTAACGAGGATGCGGAGAAGGCCTTCCTCAGCTTGGACCCCCAAGACAGGGAAGATTTCTGGAAGGTCAAGGCAGCCATTTTGCGGCGGGAGGCAGTGGCCCGGGAGCAGAAGCACCAGGAATTCCGCCGCTTCTGCTACCAGGAAGCGAATGGCCCCCAAGAAGTCCACGCTGTGCTCCAGGAGCTGTGCCATCAGTGGCTGAACGTGAAGAAAAGCACCAAGGAGCAGATCCTTGAGGCCCTGATCCTTGAACAGTTCCTCAATGTCCTGCCAAAGGAAATGCAGAACTGGGTCAAGGAACGCTTTCCGGAGGATTGCGCGCAGGCCATTGCCCTGGCAGATAATTTCCTCCGAAAGCTGCAAGCAGCCGAAGGAGGAAAAGAGCTGGTGAGTATCACTTGCTTTTTTTTTTTGGCCTGGAGCTCCCATCATTCCCAGCCACTATAACCAACAATGAGGGAAGGGGAAAGTTGGGGCCCAAAACCTTCTTGTGGGCCACAGTTATCTACCCTGCCATGAGGCTAGGATTGCCAGTCTAGTTTTCAATCTGGCAACCCTATGTTTTTTCACACTACACAGTTATAGCACTTTAACTGGTCATGGTTTCATCCTATGGAATCGTGGGGTTTGTAGTTTGGCAAGGTAGGTAGAATTCTGCACCAGATAGGTCTAGTGCCTTGCCAAACTGTAAATCCCAGCATTCCATAGATTGTGTTTGCTTTGAGCAATCTTCACAGGGGCCACAGAAATGGACTGTAGTCAATGGTTCTAGAATTGCTATATGGGATATTCTGCTTTGTTAATCTATATCACACCTTTCTTCCCATGGGTTCGAGGCATATTATTTGTTTGTTTGTTTGTTTGTTTATAGCCACTCTTTACAGTTTATATTTCCAGTTTTATTCAACCAGGAGCCCTGGTGGCGCAGTGGTTAAATGCCAGTACTGCAAGTCACCACGTTGCAAGTTCGATTCCAGCCGGCTCCAAGGTTCACTCAGCCTTCCATCCTTCTGTAGGTCGGTAAACTGAGTACCCAGTTTGTGGGGGCAATGAGCTAACACACATTGGAAACTGTTTAATGCAGTGTAGATGTGTAAATAGCTATTGCTTAAAACAATTTGTAAGCCGCTCTGATAGCCTTGTGGCTGACGAGTGGGGTATAAATAACTATTAAAAAAATAATAATAATAATAATAATAAAAAATCCAGTACATTACAACAAATTAAAACAAAGTGTGTC
This sequence comes from Gambelia wislizenii, assembly GCA_030847615.1. Classification (NCBI taxonomy): domain Eukaryota; kingdom Metazoa; phylum Chordata; class Lepidosauria; order Squamata; family Crotaphytidae; genus Gambelia; species Gambelia wislizenii. Next base: position 28,881,004 of record JAUMIR010000002.1, read on the forward strand.
TTTGTGTGCACATACCTTCAAGTCCCCTGTTGACTAATGGCAACCCCATGCATTTCATAGGGATTTCTTAGGAATATGTTCATAGGAATAAAAGGTGGTTTGTCATTGCCTTTCTCTGAAACGCAGTCTACATCCCTTTATATTCCCTGGAGGTCACCTATCAAGTACTAACCAGACATGGCATGGTTTAACATCCAATGTCAGACCGGATCTGATGCTCTCAGGGCATTTAGTACAGCTGAATAAAACCTAATTGATAATGTTTTTAAAAGTATTAAATAAACAATTCTATTGAGAACACTACACTAAAACAGTTCAGAAACACATGAAAAGACAGTAAAAAAGGAGTCAGCATGGTGTAGTGGTTTGAATGTTGGACTAGGATTCCAGGAAACCAGGGTTTGAATCTCCACTCAGCCGGTGGACAACCTTGGAAAAGTCGCACTCACACAGCCTTGGAGGAAGGCCATGACAAACTTCTGAATAAATATTGCCAAGTATGTACTGCACTTTTGACCCCTGGTCTGCTCTTTCTACCACACACTGCTTTTTTTCCCTCATTCAACTTGGCATGCTGTTTTTTTCTTCCTCTCAGTCTAATTTGCGTGCTGATTTTTTCTCTCTCTCAGTCAACTTGGTACCATCTAGCTTGCATTTGCAAGCTAACCCCCCCCCCCCCCGGGTTCAATTTTTCAATCAAATCCACTTTCTGACAGGGCTGCAGTCCCAAACCCTAAACAGGGGTTTCCTGTATGTTGGTCTAAGTGGAGAAATAAAACCTTTTTTCCTTCAGACCTGATTCATTAAGAATGTTCCCAGTTCCTTCTGCTTTTGAGAAGAGATTGACTAGTCCAGAGTCACCCAGTGAATTTCATGTCTTAGTGGGGGACAGAACTCTGGTGCTCCTCCAAGCCTGAGCCCAAACTCTGTCCTGGGGTGGTAATCATGTATCCTTGTTGGACTGCAACTCCTAGCACTCCTCCCTATTGGCTGTGTTGACAAGGGGCTGCTAGGAGCTGCAGTTCAACATACCACTTGGCAGGGTGCACTTTTCCCACCCTTGCTGTAACCACTGAACTGCACTCTCTCTATTGTTTGTTTAGTGTTTGAATTGCTTTGTATGCATTTCATCAGCCTTTCCCAGCCTAGCATCCTCCAGATGTTTGGGGCTAGAATTCCCAACCAGTATGGCCAGTTGTCATCCAAAATATCTAGAAAGCGCCAGGTTCAAAATACTGCATCTGTAAATTTAGTTATTTATTTTTACTTATAGCCTGCTTTTTCCTCACTACTGAGACCTGAAGTGGCTGCCAGGTTGGTTTATTACAATGCAGGTTCTTGTGGGCACTTTCTGGATGTTATCCTCTTAAGGTAATGGCTCTAATATCCCTTGATTACTTCCATTTCCCTTGAACAAGGAACACATATTGGAGGATATGACTGCCCCAGTCTGCCCTACTTCGCAGGGTTGTCGGGAGAATAAATTAAGAAGGAGGGGAGCCGTTATTGGACCTTGATCTTATTGGAGAAAAGTGGGGCCTGAATGTAACAAACCTGACAAAGGGAACTGCAGTCCAAAAAGACTTACGAGAAACAACTCTTGTTAGTTTTTAAAGAGCCATACCACAAAGATCCTTATCATGTTTGCTGCAAGAAACCTAACCCTCTTGGGCCACTGCTACTAAGAGAAGATTGAGAAGTGACATGATAGCCATATTTAAATACCTGAAGAGGTGTCATGTGAAAAATGGAGCTAGTTTGGGTTTTTTGCTGCTCCAGAGACGAGGGTACAAGCCAGTGGACTGAAGTTATAAGTAAAGAGATTTTGTGTAAAGATTAGAAAGAACTTCTTGACTGTAAGAACGGTTTGGTAGTGGAACAGATTGCCTCAGAGGGTGGAGGTTCTCTTGTCTTTTGTGACTTTTAAACAGAGGTTGGATGTCCATCTTTCAGGAGTGCATTAGTTGTGTGTTCCTGCATGTCTGGGGGTTGGACTAGATGGCCCTTTCTGTCCCTTCTAGGACTGTGATTCTGTGAAATAATTTTCATTTTCATCATAACCTGTTGCTGTTTCCTTAGTAGTGTGTCTCTTTGCTCTTTTCAGGAGCCAGAAAAGCCGGCTCTGAATCCTCCCAAGAGACAGGAGTTTCATCTGGAGAGTGTGACAACACAGACCATAGTGAAGAGGGGAGCAGATGAGGTGTCTACCTTTCCACGGAAAGCTGTTCGAGGTGAGGGGTGCTTCTGCGGTGGATTTTTAGTTCATGGGCCATCTTTTCTTGATGGCGGGGGGGGGCATTTTGCTTTCTAGCACGGATGGCAGGGGAGTGCTGGTCAGATCCTGGAACAGGATACTTTTTTTGGTGGCAATTCCCATCATTCTCCGTCCAGCATGGCCACTCCCATAAGGAGAGGCTGGGAGTAGGAAAATCATGGAGACCTAATTTCAAAGTCCCATTTGGCAATGGAGCTTTCTGAGTGACCTTGGGACAGCCATTTGTCATCTCTCCTGAAACATGCCTTTTAAGATGGTTGTTAGAATGGAATGAGAAGGTGAGAGACCATTATGCATGTGCCCTTGAGGAAAGGTTAGACATAAAGATTGTTTGTGTCTCCTTTAGCCAGAATTCTGAAATCCAAAATACTCCAAAATTGTCCACATGGGTGTCTGAGATAGTGTGACCCTGTTTAAGTATTTGAAGGGGTGTCATGTTGAGGATGGAGCAAGCTTGTTTTCTGCTGCTCCAGAGATTGGAACACAGAGCAATGGATGCAAGCTCCAGGAACAGAGATTCCACCTCAACATTAGGAGGAACTTTTTGACAGTAAGAGCTGTTCGGCAGTGGAACGCACTCCCTTGGAGCGTGGTGGGGTCTCCTTCCTTGGAGGTCTTTAAACAGAGGCTGGATGGCCATCTGTCGGGGATGCTTTGATTGTGATTTCCTGCATGGCAGGGGGTTGGTCTGGATGGCCCTCGTGGTCTCTTCCAACTCTGCAATTCTATGATTCTATGATTCTATGACATCAATAGAAGTATAGAGTCTAGATTGAGGGAAGTAATAGTGCCACTATATTCTGCTTTGGCCAGACCTCACCTGGGATACTGTGTCCATTTCTGGGCAGCACAATTCAGAAAGGAGATCGAGAAGCTGGAGTGTGTCCAGAGGAGGGTGACCAAAATGGTGGGAGGTCTAGAAGCCATGCCCTATGAGGAGCAGCTTAGGGAGCTGGGTACGTTTAGCCTGGGAAAGAGAAGGTTGAGAGGTGACGTGATAGCCATGTTTAAGTATTTGAAGGGATGTAATACTGAGGATGCAGAAAGCTTGTTTTCTGCTGCTCCAGAGACTAAGGATACAGAGCAGTGGATTCAAACTTCAGGAAAAGATTCTACCTAAACTTTAAGAGGAACTTCCTGACAGTAACAGCTGCTCGGCAGTGGAATGTGCTGCCTGGGAGTGTGGTGGAGTCTCCTTCTTTGGGGGGTTTTAAACAGAGGCTGGATGGCCATCTGTTGGGATTGCTTTGATTGCTTTGGTGGGCGGGGGGTTAGACTAGATGGCCCTTGTGGTCTCTTCCAACTCTATGATTCTGTGACACCTTTGCATTCTGATGGTTCAGTGTATGCAAACTTTGTTTCATGCACAAATGTATTAAAACTATTGTGTATAAAATTACCTTCAGGCTAGGTGTACAAATTGTATATGAAACATAAATGAAATTTGTGTTTAGACTTAGGTCCCATCTCATTATGTATATGCAAGTGTTCTAAAATCCGAAATACACTAAAATACCTCTGGTCCCCAGCATTTTTTATAAGTGAGACTCAACCTGTATAAGGGATACTCAACCTGTACTTGCCTTTAAGTCGCCTTTCAGTTTATGTGGGATTTTCTTAATCAAGTAATACTCAGAGGTAATTTGCCATGGCCTTCCTTTGAAATATAGCCTCCAGCACCAGGTATTTCTTGGTGGTCTCCAATCCAAGTACTAACCAGATATGACCCTGCTTAACTTCCAAGATCAGATGGAATCTGGTGCCTTTAAGGTATTTAGTCCCTAGATTTATATCCCAGCCTTTCTTCCTTCCATGAGCTTCTGGCAGTATACTTCACCAGTTCTAGGGGCTGCATTTGACAAGAATCAGCTAGTGCATCAACTGGTGTCCAGACCAAAGAAAACAATACTCTGCTTTGGTCAAGCCTCACCTGGAATACCATGCCCAATTCTGGGGACCACAGTTTTTAGAGAATTACATTAAGCAGGCAGAATGTGTCCAGTGTCCAGAGGAGGAGAACTGAGATGGTAAAAGTTCTGGAAACCAAGCTCCATAAGGAATGGCTTGGGATGCTGGGTATCTTTATCTTGGAGAAGAGAAGATTGAGAGGCAGTATGACAGCCTTCTTTATATTTTTGAAGGGTTGTCATGTAGAACCGTGTCTCTTAACCTTCCCCTCCTTTAAATATTGTTTGTTGCCACGGACCCCCAAGACTTAACTCAAGATTTAAAATAATAATAATAATAATAATAATAATAATAATAATAATACAGTTACACCATCCATTAAACCTCCCCTCAGAGGCACTGGAGGGAAGGGGAGGCTTTTCTCCTGATTCTTCCTGCAAGTTTGTGGCTGGAGTGGATTGAATGGCAATGCACAGGCCAAGCCAGCCTTTGCCTTGGCTTCTATCACATGGCTGCTCCACTGTAGGGAGGAGATGGACCGAGCAGCCTTCAAGCCTTCACGGACCCTCTGTGAGAACATCCCTTGGGGTCTGTTGACCACAGGTTAAGAACCACTGATGTAGAAGATGGATCAAGCTTGTTCTTGGCTGCTCCAGAGACTAGGATATGAACCAGCAGGTTTAAATTACAAGAAAAACAGATTTTGCCTAACATTGGAAAGGACAGCAAATACCCATTTGACAGGGAAATACCGGTAGGTCTTTAAAGAGGCCTGGTGATTTTTGTTTGTTTGTGCATTACTACATGGCCTGGGGTTGGACTAGATGATTCTTGTCCTCACAGTGAGCTTGATCAGAATGAATTTCATGGCTCAGTATGGAGTAGAACCTTGCACTCCCAAGTCCAATCAGAGAACCTGAATTGCCTCTTTCTTGTTCCTAAAGGAAGTAACAGGAAAGTAGAGAACCCATAACTCTTTGCTGGAGATTGTCAGTAGTGTCAATTGTTCTGACACTTTTGGTGGGGCAGGCAGCAGGTGTGGGGAATGTGTAGGTCACAAAATAAAAGGTTTCATGGCCAACTTTGTTGATTTAAAATACTTTCTAATCACACTTATGTTCACCAGGCTCCCCATGTGATGTATAATAAAACAGATAGCTCCTGTCATTAAAAAAGCTGTCTTTTCTAAAATATAAAACCCAACTTAAAAAATAAAAGCCAGATTTTAAAAGCCATCTTTTGTGTGTGTGTGTGGGGGGGGTAAGAATCTCCACTGTCCAAATGAGCAAAGTAGGACACCATTCTCAATCACCTTTAAGATGTGTTTTAGTAGAGGGAGAATAAAAATGGCCTTTGAAGTCTGCTCACTCTTGTTGGGGAAGGTTTTTGGGGAATTGTTGAAACAATTCCTTCAAATAAAAAAAGTTAAAAAGCCTTTTTACACTTGATCTTAGCCAAAAGGCCGAGAAGTGATAAAAGCCCTTCTAAATAATATTTTTAATAAAAGCCATCTTTTTAAAAAGCTGTCCCCCCCCCTTTTTTTTTTGTTTTTGTTTTTTGTTTCATCAGTGCTTGTATTTGAGACAGAAGCACTGACAAGAGTGGTCCCATTCAACTACCGGTACTTTTAAATAATAAACAGCAGAGATAAAAAAAGAGTACAATAGAAGGAAAATATGCTCACCTACTGGTAATAAAGTTGGGAGGTATTAGAATTATTTTAGTCTAATGCTTCAAAAAAAAAGCTGTCTTTCTAAAAGAAAAAAGCTATCATATTGAAGTTTTTTTTTACAAAAAATAAAAAGCCTTATTTAATAAATTAAACTTGTTTTTTAAACAAGTTGGTTTTTTAATAAAATAAAAGCTCTCTTTTTGAGAAAGTGGTTTCGAAATTTTAAACTGTAGCCAGTTAAAAAAAAGAAAATAAAGCCCTGCAGTGAAGGACCTTTCCTGTTTTAAATTGTTGTCTTCTCTCCTGGCAGGTTATGGAAAGGCTAGTGTGAGGAAGAAGGGTTATGTTCAGTGGGTCCAGTTTGGGGATACAAAGCTGAGGGCCAGGTTCCCTGGAAGAACGAAAAAGGTGCTCCCCTACCGCTGGAAGAAAGGAGAGGATACTTCGGAACGACGCCGTTCAGAGAGGCTGCAGAGAAGCCGCTCGCTGCCCCCGGTCACAAAGCTACCGTCACCACCTCCTTCCCCCCCTTCTCCCGAGGTCAAACCAAAGCACAAGAAGCCCTCTACTCTTCAGCAGGCTCCCAATGATCAGATAAAAAATTGCCCAGATTGCGGCCGAGATTTCCATGGAGTCGCGAGTTTCTTCCGGCACCGGATGCGCCACACTGGGGAGAAGCGCTACCAGTGTTGCTTCTGTGAGAAGGGCTTCTGCTGGCGCTCAGATCTGGTCCGCCACGAATGCATCCACACAGGAAAGAAGCCACACGAGTGCCAGTTCTGTGGGGAAGGCTTTGACCGCAAGTGGCAACGGGTGAAACATGAGATGACACACATGAAAAGCAAAGCGAATCTGTGATCAGGACAAGATGAGGAGAGAGGAAATAAGGAAAGCATTATCTGTGTGCTGGGAGTGGTAGTGGGTAGAATAGCATTCCTGATTGCGTCAAATGTACTAACATGGTCATGTATGGAAAATGTGGGCCTCCTTGTGTGTGTGTTTTTTTTAATGTTTTTGCTTAGCATTTTTTGAGAATCAACAGCAAAATTTACATTACAGTTTGTAACAGGTAGGTTTTCCACACATAAACATAGTTGTGTAGAGTTCATGTATTCATTATGACAATAAAATAGTTCTCCTTGTCTGAGTTTCATAACTGGAAGATGGGACTTGCTGGAGGTTAGGCTTCTTCTATTGTGATTTATGTCTTTTTCATATTACACAATCATATTGCTTTGATACCACTTGTAACTACCATGGCTGTATCCCTACAGAATACTGAGGAGATTTGTAGTGTGGTGAGGTGCGAAAGCCCTCTGGAAGAGAGTTTTATGCAACTCACCAAACTACAAATCCCAGGATTCCTTAAGATGGAGCCACGCCAGTTAACAGTGCCCTAATTGTGTCGTGTGAAAGAGACCTTAGGGTAGGGTGGACAACTTGGATCCCTCCAGATGTTTTTGGAATGCAGTTTCCACCACCCCTCACTGTTATGATAGCTAGGGCTGATGGGAGTTGTAGGCCAAAGTCATCTAAGAGGTCACAGTTGCCCACTCTGGGTTTAAAGGGCCTTTTTTGTGGTACCTTCTTCATAGGAAAGTGCCCAGCTCAGTGCAATACCTACCCTTTCCCACCAGTTTTTTCTACATGGAATTTTTCAAGAGGTCCCAAAATAAAGTCTAGAGGATTAAGCTTAGTGGTATACTACATGAGAATGTTTTCAAGAATTGTGTTTGCCTGTTCTGATTTCTCTGTTGGCCTTTTTGAAGGCCTTTAACACCATCTTACGTTCTTCAGATTTATAAAAGGGATGAGGTGGGGAAGAGAAAAAGAAATCAAACTGTTGAGATGTGCCATTGAATAACAGACTGGGAATCATTGCCAGAATATTTTTGCCATGCAAGCTTGCTTCATTTTGGTTGTTGGGTGTGTATCATATTGTTAAGGTATTTGTATCTCTGTTCTTTTTTAACAAAAAGAAATTGATATGTGCCTGTCTACCTGTTTTAAGTCTGATCTGCTCCCAGCAGGAGAACAAAATGAAGAACCCTGAGTTGGAAGGAGTAGATAGTATCACCTCAGGTTGAGGAATGACATACCATTTCTTTGAAAGTGTCTGACATTAAAAAAAAACTTTTAAAACAACAACCTTGGAAGTAAAATAACCAAAAACAGACTCATTGGGGAGAGCTGTTTAGCTCTCAGCCCAAGCCTTGCTGTGTTAATTTTGTACTTGGAAGCCTTTTGTGTACAAATGAAGGGGAGTCTCAAAAATGAAAGGTGATGTTAATGATATCCTACATCCATTCCACCATGTTTTAATCCATTGGTGAGCAAATTCATGGCCCTTCGGACATTGTGTTGGTCTACAACTCCCAGCATCCCTCACTATGGGCTGTGCTGTGCTATGCTGGCTCAGGCTCATGGGAGTTGCAGTCTAGTATCATCTAGAGGGCCACAAGTACCTTCCCGCTCTTAGTTTCCAAGAGTTCATGATCTGTCTTCCCCTTTGTCCCACAAAAAGATGGTGTAGTGGTGTGTTGAACCCGGTTCAGCTATTGTCTGCCTGATTTAAACATAATGGCCAAGTATAGTTAAGCTGAGCAAGAAACTGAGGAGGAAACCATATGTGGGACTCTGGTTGAAATGATGGGAGCTGTGGTCCCAACACCCTTAGGGGCACCTGTTTGGAAATATTGACCTAAGTGGTCTTTGTATTTTGTTCTCCCCACCCCATGCATTACCAATGGCTGTTTACAAATAAAAGTTTAACCTGGGTCTCATTGTTCGCCTCCCATTTGTTTTGCAAGTCTCCCCATTAGAAAATAGATCAGAACTGTATCTAATGCTGTGTTGCTTTGCATCAGCAAATGAAACTAATTTTTGGTACATTGCAGAGTGGCTATGGTTCTTGAATCTTTTATAGCTTTGTCAAACGTTTATAGTATTCCTTGATGTTTTTTAAAAAATAGTTTTATAAAGTTTGCTCTGTGTTTTTCTCAGGGTTGAAAAAAAAGAACCACTTTTTTGTATTTGTTAAAAAGAAAAAGTACCATGGATATTTGTACCAATTTCTGTTTGTTCTATTAAAAAATACTGGTTCAATAGACCCTGGATTGATTTCTGTTGGACAGTGACTTCTAAACTTGCTGATTCAGTTGTATTCAACTAATGTGAAAGAATATAGTATGACTGTGTGGAAGGCCTGTGTCAGCACTACCTTGCATATGTCTGTAAATCCTTCTGTGTTGTTGAGTGGTTTAGTTATTTAATTAATTTATATCCTGCCTTTCTCCCAGCACGGGATTCAAGATGGCATGCAATGTTGTTTTTTTTTAAACAATTTAAAAACTCTTGGTAAAAAAGTTAAAACACAATTAAACTAAAGTTTGGTTTAAAAAACGCAAGTTAAAAACAGCATTAAAGAAGACGTTTAAAACAAAATAAGAGCACTGCACTTCCCCCATTAAAAGCTCTGTCTGCTGCAACTTATTAAAAACCAAATGCCTCCTTAAATAAAAAGGTCTTTATTTGCTGGTGGAAAGACAGTGGGGAGGGAGCTAAACGGACCTCCCTGGGGAAAGGAGTTCCACAGATTCGGAGCAGCCACTGGAAAGGTTCTCTCTTCTGTCCTCACCAAATGTGTCTGGGATGATGGTGGGCCTAAGAGGAAAGCCCCCTCAGAATGTAAGAGCATGGGCAGGCTCATATAGGGAGATGGCATAAAGGTGATAATAGCCAGCGCTCTGAATTCTGCCTGGAAATGGATCGGCACTCAGTGGAGTTATTTCAGTAGGGCTATAGCCTTCCTATAATCTGGCCCAGGGCTTGTCTCTATGGTAAAAATAATACAAATGGTGTATGAACAGAAGGCGATCCATTCATACAGACATTCATACAAATACGTGTTATTAGGAAGGGCGGCAGCCAAATCCACTGTAAAATCTGTGTCTGTCGCATCCGGGGCTTTGTCTGGATTTTTTTAAAAAGCTCCATACGACATCTGAATGTGTGATTGTTTGGACAAACACATTTGCACAGATACAAAAAAACTGTAATTTGACTGGCTGGATGAGCAGGGGGGTGGAGCTAGCAAAGAAGGAAAGTGCCTGCTGCCGCCCTGTTGGATTTTTGGCTAAGTGAGCATTTGGTAAGTCAATCAGACAGCGATCTTATACTTAAAAAAAAAACAAAAAACGAACTATTTAGTATGTGCGCAACATCAGAAACATAATCAAAATAGCATGTTATCTAGGCATGTGTCACTGTAGCCAGATCTAGTGTCTCAAGAAACGGGTGCAGCTGGCTCATCGGTTTTAGTGGTGCAAACAGCACTCCTGGCCAGCACTAAAATCTGGGCATCCGGGCTCAAATCTGAGTCTGGGAGAACACACAAACTGAAAATTGGACTGGATGGCCCTTGAGGTCTCTTCTGATTCTGATTCTACTAAAACCTGAGATTTCAGGGGGAGCGTAACCCCATCCAACACAGGCTGGATCCCTATTCCCTGAGCTGCCTTTTGACTGACCAGGAGCACCTTGTTGTCTGGATATAAGCTTCCATTTATTTGCCCTCATCAGTCCGTTACTGACCACAGGCATTGGTTTACAGAAACAGCTTCCATGGAAATGGATGGACAGCAGAGAGAGTTGGGTGTCAACATGCTGGTGACATCCAACCCCAAAACTCCAAATAACTGCTAACAGCATCTCAAGTCATCAAGGCAACATGAAGACAGGACAGCATTTCTGTGTTTGGTGGCCTTGCACCTGTATAGTACAATGAGTGTGTGTCTGTGTGTGGGGTTATTCAGTCCTCCAAATGTTAGATTGCAAATCCCAGCATTCCATACCATTGGCTGCTGGCTAGGGCCCATGGAACTTTGCAACAGCAACAACACTGCTAACATGGTCCTGATTTGGCAGGGATAGTACTAAGTCTCACTTTTTCAACTGCGTTGAAAAGGTCCCGGTTTCTCTATTCTCACACTTTCTCACTTTGTCCTCAGCTTACTTCAGTTGTAACAAAGTGAGTTCAAAGAGCAAAAGTAGCTTGTTCTGTTGCATGTTTTTCTGCCCCAGGAAAGCAACGGTGAAGATATTCCAGGCCAGTGATGTACAGAAGCATCATGCTGGCTTTACCACATTCTCTGTGTGCAATTTTGGAGGGCCTTTCTAGTCTATGTGCATTTCTTCACGTTCATTCAATCCCACCTACTCTCTGATAGACATGTGCTTCCAGCTAAATTACATCTGCTTTTGCTTTGTAAGTGGAAACAAGCAAATTAATAATAGTTGTTCTGATAGTTAACTTCTGTGTATACATTTAAGACAGGGTTGAACTTAAATATTTGTTTTATTGTATTGTATTCTATGCCACTTTGTTTTATGTACCCCATATATTTTACCTATTTTATGGTAAAATCTGTTATCTATGACCGTAGTAAATTATTGATTGATTGATTGATTGAACTGACAAATGGCTGCAGAGGTGACTCCGGCTTTTCCATTATTTATTTTATTGATTCATTTAAAGTATGAACAGATAAAAATCAATTAAAACCAGTCAAAGATAAAAACATTTTAAAAACACATTAAAATATACTTTTGAAACTCCTAAAAGCAGTCTAAAAACAATCCTAGAATCCATTTTTAAAACAGTTAAAACAGCCATTGCAGGGCTGCCCTTGGCTTGTCATGATGGTAAGCAGAAGCCAGGGCCACATCACTTTAACGTCCTCTGAAGAAAAACCTGCATAGGATTCTGGGAGAAATAGCTCAACCTGGTTAGCATATTTTAAGAGTGGGCAGCTGTCAAGAGAGATTGGAGGGCTGTACTACCACTCTATCTCCCCCACAAAAAAATTCCAAACAACTTATAGGGGAATGCGGAGCATTTGTCTGCATTTTGGAGCCCCCCTAGGCCATTTAAAGCCCAGAAAAAGTATTTGTTAAAAATTTAAAAAACAGGAAGCGACTAAAACATTGCTTCCTGATTGTTTTTTTAAGACGTTTGCTGGGTCAAAATGGAGTTAACGTTTTGGCCAGTAATCAATCATGTGCTCAAGCTGTCATAATGGCCTGCCCCGCCCATCATGGGAGTTCATCTCAACAACCTACACTTTACAACATTGGAAACTTCCACTCCTTATTATTTGGAAATGGGAAGGGGGTGGGAGAACCTCATTGAAAAAACATCACATCACCTGATTGGAAAGCCAATCACAGTTGGCAATATGGAGCCAATGAGAGTGGCTCTGCAAAGACTTTTAAAAGATCTGATTTTTCCTTTGTTCTGAGCCTCATGGGCTCTGAGCCACATGCTTGAAACAATGGCTTAACCATCTGCCTGGGCGGATGGAGAGAGCCCCATGCAGTAATCAATAAGATGCTAAACTGTGATACCCAATGCTGGAAGAGCCAACCTCTCTCTCAACAGCCTAATACCATCTAAACACGCTTTAAAATGATATCAAAAACTACAAGAGGAAGTTCCTATTCAAACAGGGCTCCGGACTCTGAATCCATCACAGAGATTGCTAGATCCTACCAGACTGTAAGTTACCTTCCATTTAGTAGCTTAGGAACCGTCTAGATAGTTGCATTAGTTTTATGATTTTATTTGTAGTGCTCTGAATGAATGTATAACTTGTAAACTCCTAAGTTGAAGCCTGGGGGAAGTCCTGCTCTCCCCCAGTAACATAGACCTCTGGAACTGAATAAAGCTTCCTGTTATTTCATAACCTCCCTGAATCGCCTGCTTCTTGGTCAGCTATCAGAAACTTTTCTAGGATAGAGAAAAGGGTCATTATTGATATTTGAATACAGAACCAGGCTGTAAAGGGAATAGGAAACTCAGTGAGTGGTGGTGGCCTATCTTTAAAAAGGGATTTCTATTCTAGAGTGTGAGAGTGTGTTTTCAGGTTGTACAAATAAGCTGGAAGCCTTCAGTTGTCCCTTCAAATTCGCTGGGGTTTGGTTCCAGGTGTCATGGCCAGCCAGGACTCTGAGGACTTAGAAGGCAAGGAGGCTGAGCCAGTTGCAGAAAAGTTGGCTGAGTCTGAATCTAGCCCTGCTTTGCCAGCTACAGAAGAACCCAGGTCTCAGCAGCCTAGCCTTCCCCCAGCACAGGGTCCAAGCCTGGGAGACATAGTTGAGCAACAGCAAGAGGAAGAGGAGCAGGTACCTACTTTTAGCCAAAGAAGAGCAGAAAGGGAGGGGCTGCGACGCTCTCGGAGGCTAAAAGAAAGACGCTCATGAATCACCAAGCAGCTGTGAGTGGGAGCTGGGGCCAACATAAGCAGCTGAGGGAGACGCTGGATCCTTTGTCAAAGGCTATCTGCGTTCCCTGGAGAGAGCCTCTGACTCTGACTCTCCTGGCTCTTGGAACCTTGCTTCTTGAAACCTCGGATTATCCTGACCCTGGACTGTATTCGTTGACCCACCTGCTGGATCACTTTGACCTCGGACTGCCTCATCGTTCTTCGCTCTCTTTGGACTCCTGACTCTATGGACTGCTATTAACATCACAAGGTACTGTGTTTTGGAGCTGTTGTTGAAGCCAGGCTGTCTTATCAACTGCTGTCTTGGCAGCTTTCCCGGACACCAGGAACCCCCCGTGGATACCAAAATCCGTGAATACTCAAGTCCAGTTATATGCAATGGCACAGCAAAATCATGTCCCTTATATAAGATGGCAAAATCAAGGTTTGCTTTTTGGATTATTATTTTTTTAAAGAATATTTTCAAGCCGTGAATACTTAAATCCATGGATACAGAAGGACAACTGTACTTAAAAAAAATGTGTTGTTGTACAGTTCAGCCCCCGCCCCCGTATTTGCAGGGAATATGTTTCTCAACTTACAATAGATACAGAAAACCGTGGATAATAGCAAACCCTATTAAAATAAACTATGCCCAGCCCAAGCATACCATAGAGTTGTGCTGGAAGACCTAGAGGTTCCTAAAAAGAACACATCTCTAGGAATCTCTAGGTCCTCCGGAACAACTCTGTGGTTAACTTCTGGCAGAAGCATACTCTATAAAATCATGCTGGAGGACCCAGAAAATGCCTAGCGAGACCATGTTTTTTCAGACATGGGTAAGTGAATCTGTGGATACTGGTCACACAGATATGGGGGGTCATACTGTACTCTAAAATCTCCCTGGGAATCATAGTAAAAATAGAAATATAAATATGTTTTTTTTCTGTGTGAAGTAGATGGGAGAATCTGGAGTCTTCCAAATGTGGTTCAACAACAATTCCTGTCAGCTCCTAGAGGGGCTGGCCAATGAAGGGACCTGATGGAAGCCTGGGAGTTTTCTCTCAACTTCCAGAGGAGAAGAAAGTTTCCCAGTAAGCAGTTGGGAGCCATTGGTCTACAGAGCTCTGCTTGACAGAGTCCCTGCCTCAAAGAACTTGGAGTCTGAAATTTAACATGAGGGGAATACCACAGAGGATTTTTCACACTAAATATCCTTCTCCTTGCGCAGGGATGAGATTCATTCATGTTGCTGAACTATAACTCCTAGCAGTCCTAGCCAGCATTGCTGGGAAATGGGAGTTCAACTGCATCTAGAGGAGCATTCTGTTCCCATCTCTGCTCTACCACTTTGGACTAGATGCTGTGCACAAGCTCCAAGAAGTACAAGGCTTCTTGGGGGTAATATGACGTTGTAGAAGACTTGGGCCATCTCTTAATGGGATGTGAATTTTGTGCTGAGTTACATGCAAAATACATACTCCCACATCTTTTAAGCCTCTTCAGGGTAAAATTGATGAGTGAATGGGAGAAGTGTGTTCTATGAGCCAATCCTATGGCAGGAAGCAGGAGGGGTTTCTGGATGTTTTAAGTATGCATGGCAATTGGAGAGAGTCAGTTAAGTGTCAGTTAAGCTGAAATTAAGCCCTAATTAATTTAGGTTGCTAATTTGGAATAGAGGAGTGAGTGGACAAAGAGCGAATGAGGCTTGGAAATAAGGAATTACATTATGAAGATATAAGTACTGGTTAAAACAAAAGATCCCACCCTGCAGTATGTTTATTCCCTTTAATAAAGTTGTCCTTGGTTGTTAATACAAATACAAACTCTGGCTCATTCCTACAGAATAAGGATAATTAAAGGCAAGCTACCATAACACACTATCCACAAATTTAGGTTAAAGATACACCCTTGGTTAGAAAAAGGAACTAAAGGAACCTCATAGGAATTTAGGTGGGAAGAACAGAGGGTAAAGAGGCAGCCAGGCTGAACACTGAGGTAAAGTGGGGCTGGTCCTTTGAGGTTTGCCCTCAACCACCTAGTTGTTGTGGTTTGGTGATGGCATCACATATTTGGTGGCAACGGTGGGATTTTAAAGGCCCCTGCGTCACAAAGGTGGTGGCAGCGATGGGATTTGAAAGATCATTGAGGAAGGATTGAGAATCCAATAGTGAGTCCTGGGTGATGGATCTAAGGAAACCAGTACGGGTGATCTGTGGAACGATCTAGTGCTGGGAAGCAAAAGATCCTAAATACCAGAGAAGAATTCAAATGGTGAATATTTGGTGAAAGAGAAGCCAAATATTTCAGACAGAAGTGTGAAAAATATAGTGTGTGGTCAGTAATCCCTGGGGTAATTGGCCTGGGTAATAATAAAGGATTTCTGGATAAAAGCCTCAGTTTAAAGTGACAGAAACAGCCCTGCACAGTAGAAATACAGTTGTCCCTTTACATTCGCGGCTTTGACTTTCGCGGTTTTATGTATTCGCGGAAATTCCTCCCCCCCCCTGCTCTCCCCAACACAGCCTCTGAGCATTTAAGGAGGAAAATTTCCTGCACACATACACACACAGGGAAGATCCCAGCAAGCAAGCAACCGCCACACCAGCCTCCACGGGTCTAAGGCGAAAGAAAATCACAGCCCCATGCTGTGAGCACGCAAGCAAAGTCCCCCACCCGCGCCTTCCCTGTGTGTGAATGTGCATAGGAAAAGTTTGAAATGTGAGTTTTAAAGAAGCTGAGTTTTAAATTCAGTTTGTTGAGATACAGAGAAGGGGTGGCAAGCATGCCAATGTGCTTTACTTTGGGCCATGAGGAGACATGGGGCGAAATGTGAGTTTTAAAGAAGCAATTCATTTTGTTAAGACACAGAGAGGGGAGTGGCAATGGGGGGACTTTGCTTGCGTGCTCACAGCATGGGGCTGTGATTTTCTTTCCTGCTTAAATGCTCAGAGGCTGGGTCAGTTTATGTGTGTGTATGTGTGTGTGTGCATGTTTAGGACGGGCTCCTTGTTAAACCCCCAGAGACTGCTTTTATTCGTGTTTTTTTCACTTTCACGGGGGGGGGGTCTTGTTCCCGTAACCCCTGCGAATGTGAAGGGACGACTGTATTATGTTGTATCCCTGAGGTAGAAAAGCCTGGGTAAAGTAGGGGATACAGGATCAAGTAAGGAAAAGAGTTTCATCAAACCTCCACAGCAAATAACTAGTATAAATTAGGAATACACCAGCCTCTCAAGTTAAAAGGAACAATAAAAGTGGTTTCTGAGGTAAAAATTTTTGGGTAAAGTAAGAAATCACCTAAGTGATCAACTTTTTAGCATTTCCTGAGGTAAAAGGATGATGATACAATAGGGAAATATGAGTAACATGCCTCCAAAAACTGTAAAACCCGTTTTAGAAAACCCTGTCCCCGAGGGGGAACAAGTGAGTGAGAAGAAAATGGAGACTATAGACACAACCACAACTGAAACCTTAGTCAGAGTGGAGATATGGAAAATAGAGTACAGTACAATAAATTTAAAAAGAACATGGGATAAAATTATGAGAAATTGAACTGCAACATGAGAGAAAATTGAGGAAACCTGGAGAGAGGGATAGAAAAACTCATTAAGTAAAAATGTATAATCTTAATTTGAAGGGAATGAAATTGACAGGACTTTTAGCTCCCTAAAGATACCAACACCAGTGTTTCTCCTCACCCTGATGTAAACATATTCCCTAAACATTATAAAGAAGAAGAACTGTTAAAAACAATCCTGAAGGAAAACTCTGCATATGGCCCAGAACACAATAATAGGAAGTTTAAACACTGGAGGGGTGAAAAAGCCAATTTCATGAGGGGAAAAGGGAAATCCCTTCAACAAATTCCTCAAATAAAGAGGCCATGAAAAATAAAGTTGATGATGGGTATGGAAGAGCTGAGCATATGAGATACAAATGTCCTAGACAAAAGGATAAAGAAGGAAATTTTAAAAATAAAGGAGTGTACTGGGTAAGGAAACTTTAGTCTGGAGAAGATAAGGTTGAGAGGGGGCATGATAGCCACGTTTAAATATTTGAAGGGGTGTCATACTGAGGATGAAGCAGGCTTGTTTTCTGCTGCTCCAGAGACGAGGACAATGGACTCAAACTACAGTAAAAGAGATTCTGCTTAAACATTAGGAAGAACCTCCTGACAGTAAGAGCTGTTAGAAAGTGGAATACACTGCCTGGGAGTGTGGTGGAGTCTCCTTCTTTGAAGGTTTTAAACAGAGGCTCGATGGCCACCTGTCGGGAATGATTTTATTGTGTATTACTGCATGGCAGGGGGTTGGACTGGATGGCCCCTGAGGTCTCTTCCAACTCTATGATTCTATGATTAAAGCTCCTTCAGAAGAGAAAAAGACAGTTAAGAGAGACAGTGGTGTTGCATGGAGGCACCTCTCAGAAGCCCAGCGAGGGGAACAAAGGCAGCCTTTGGTTTTGAAAAATGAGAGTGAAAAGCAATTAAGAGAGAAAGAATTACAACTTGAGGAAGAAAGCAATAGTAACCCACAAGAGAATGAAATTAAAGGTTTCATGGCTTAACTTTGGTGAAGGAATTTTATCAGATTTTGAGAGAGAGATAAAATATACTCACTTCCTAAAAAATGTCTTACCTGGGAAGTGGCCAGATAACTGGCATCTTAAAAAAAAAAAGCATCCTGAACTGTGTTGAATGTAAATAGTGATCCCCCTTCAGTTAAAGTTTTCCCTTTCAATCAGAATATATATTATTTTATTTACTCTCTCTCCTCTCTCTCTGGCTTTTCACCGCAAACAAAGATTCAGGAAGGACTCATCCCATGCTTTCTGCAAGCGCACTGATGACTAAAAAGGCCAATCCGAGATAAACAAGTCTGATTGCAGAAAGCACAGCAGAAGGTCTCCTTGGGTGATATTTCTGGGTTGTGATTTTTTCTGCGTTGTCGTTTCTCTTCAAGACTTGTTTGGCGTGAGTTCTCAAATAAGGCTGCAGCATTGTGGATAGTGCGTCTCCATGCCTCCCGATGTGAGGCCAGGGCGGGACATTGTTGGTGATCAATTTGGCCGAGCCTGAGATGTTGTTTCAGGGAGTCCTTGTATCGCTTTTTTCGAGCGCCCCTCTTACGCTGACCCGTGTCGAGTTCACCATAGAGTACTATTTTTGGGAGGCGATGGTCAACCATCCTAGAAACATCCCCTGCCCAGCGCAGTTGTGTTCTCAATATCATGGCCTCAGTGCTGGTGATACATGCTTGCTCAAGGACAGCAACATTCGTCACATAGTCAGTCCAGTGTATATTTAGGATTGTGCATATACAGCGCTGATGAAAGCGTTCGAGGAGTCGTAAGTGGTGGCAATAGGTGACGCATGTTACAGACCCATAAAGGAGAATAGACAGTACAATGGCTCTATACACATTGATTTTTGTGCTTCGCCTCAGGTATTTATTATTCCAGACTCTTTTGTAAAGTCTTCCCAATGTGCTATATGCCTTTGCTAATCCGTGATTGATCTCTTTGTCAATCTTGGCATCTGAGGAGATGATGCTTCCCAGGTAGGTGAACTGCTGAACGGACTTAAGCACAGATTTGCCGACGGCAATGTGGGGATGATGGTGTTCGTCCTGTGGTGCAGGCTGGTAAAGAACTTCTGTTTTCTTCAGGTTGACTTCCAGCCCAAACAGCTCTGCAGCTGTTGCGAAGCAGGATGTTAGGTGCTGCAGAGCTGCTTCTATGTGGGCAACAAGGGCAGCAGCATCAGCAAAGAGCAGCTCATGAACTAGATAGTTTAGAGTCTTAGTGCGGGCCCTCAGACGGCTTAAGTTAAACAAGTTACCATCAATGTGGTAAGGTATATAGATGCCGTCTTCTTCTTCGAGCTCTGCTGTAGCCCTTTGGAGCATAATTATTATTTACAATTTTATTTGACATTGTTTATAAATGTATATTTGGTTTTTTAACTGTTTTTTATCTCTACCTGAGATTAAGAGATAGGCAGCTTATGGTTGGCATCTTGCTAAGTGGCATAAGCTGGTATCTCTTTTTGGATGATGTGGAGGTTGGCCTTCCCTTCTTCCCCTCAGACCAACCTAAGCCCCCTCCCCATGATTTAACATAGAGTTGCTGCAGCCCCACTGGGTCATTTTGTGCCTGAAGAGCAGGGGGGTTAAGATAAACCACTTGGCTATGTCCACATAGCCAGAGGCAGGTTCATTACATAATTCACTAGACCTCAGCAGATGATGTAATAATTTCATGCTTGGCTACAGGAACATAGCCAGATGCTTCTCCAACCCCTCACCCTTTTCTCCATCAGGCATGGGATAGCTTGGTGTGTGTGTGTGCAGTGACTCTGTAGGTCCAGGAATTAATGACCGGCCAGCTATTGGTCAGCTATAGCCCTGGTGGTGCGGTGGTTAAATGCCGGTTCTGTAGCCACAACATAGTGAGTTTGATCCTGCAGGGCTCCAGGTTGACTCAGCCTTCCATCCTTCCATAGGTCGGTAAAATGAATACCCAGCTTGTTGGGGGCAATTAGCTAATACATTGTAAACAACTTAGGGAGCATTTAGCACTGTGAAACCTGTGGCTGAAAAGGCCCACCTATTCTGCTCTCCCCCAACCCTGGCACATCATTCCTGAGCTCTTCAGGATTATGCATCCATCGTCCAATACCTGCTGTTCCCATCTCTCAGCCTCTGGCTGCGTCAGGAGGAAATCCTCGGCCAGGGCCACCGCCTTGGCGCAGGTCTCTGGGGCGCATTCTCTGACCCAGTTCTGGATCTCTGGCGGCAGAACAGCCAGGAACTGCTCCAACGCCAGCTGCTCCAGGATCTGCTCCTTGGAGTGTCGCTCAACTTTGAGCCATTGGTTGCAAAGGTCCTGGAGGCAGCTGTAAACCCCTCTCGGCCCCTCAGCATGCTGGTAACTGAAATGCCTGAACTGTTGTCACTTCTTCTCCCTGCTGAAGGTGTCCTCTCGTAAAATGGCCTCCTTCACTTTCCCATAATCCTCTCTGTCCCTGGCCTCCAGGCTGCTAAAGGCCTCCTTGGCTTTGCCGCTGAGGGCTGGCAGGAGTCAGGCCACCCACCCTTCCCTGGGCCACCGGCAAGCCCCAGCCACTTGCTCGAAGGAGGCTGGGAAGGCCTTGGCATTGTCCCACGGGCTGGTCTCTGCTTGTGTGGGCTGTGGGTCCCCCCAGACTGAGCAGGGAGACTCCAGAATCTTCAGGATTAACCGTCTTTTTTTCCAGGCTAAACATACCCAGCTCCCTTCCTCAGAAGGCATGGTTTCCAGATCTTTCACAATTTTAGTCGCCCTCCTCTGGACACGCTCTAATTTGTCAATATCCTTTTTGAATTGTGGTGCCCAGAACTGGACACAGTATTCTTGAGGGTGTTGAGGGAAAAACTCAGTCTGGGACTTTGAGGAGCAGCGGAATGTTCTAGGCTGCCCAGATCAGGGCCTCGACTTGCTAGGAGGCAACAAGCCACAGATAGTCCAAGTCCTATTATGATTGGAGGAAATCATAATAGTGATTTCAAGTCCAAGTCCTATTATGATTGGAGGAAATAATAATGATTGGAGGAAAGGCATCACATGGCTCTGTCATCAGGCGGACTAACTTGCAGGGCTGGAGGGAGTGGGAGACAGAGGAAGCAGACATGAACTCCTTCCTAGGAATGCATGGTGGCTTCTGTGCAGCAGTGAATCTGCTCTGAGTTTTAATGTGAGCTACACAAGGCTCTGACTCCTGTCCCTCAGCAACATAGACAGATCTCTATGTTCTGACGAAAACTCAGAGTGGATTCATCATATCCCTGGCAGGAACCACACTAGATCAATGGTTCTTACACTTTTCTTTTGTTGCTGCTGAACCCCAAGGTGCCAGTTACATGACAGAAATTGTCGCGTTGCCTACCGTGACAAAGTGATCACGAATCCGTCCTTCGCTGTTTATACGATTTATGTCTCTGATCTGGATATCCCGTGTGGTCCCGTGACTGATATTTACATGTCCATAGTTCCGGTTTTGTTTAGGTTTTAATTTATTTTTTTTTGGCTGTCAATCAAATATGCGATTACTCGTGTTTTCACAACCTCGGCGACGCACTTCCTTTAGAGTTCCGCGCCACGAGCGATGCTATTGGCTGGCTGGGGGAGGAGAGAGAGGGGGTCAGAGGTTTGTTATTCCCCATTTGCTTCTTGAACATTTTATCCCCTTCAGAAGAGGCAGAAAGCATTTTGGAAGATCCTGATAGCTCTGTCGCTCAGACGCAGGGCTTTCCTTTTGAAATCAAGCAGAGTGCTTTTAAAGCCAGCTGAGTGCTTTCCTTTTGAAATCAAGTGCTTGGTTTTCCTCTTGCCTTTTTAAAATATTAACCCCTACAGCTGGCTGCAGAGATGGCTATAGGCAGGCGGTTTGAAAGACACAAAAACAGAGATGGGGAATTAAAGGGTGCTAATTCGCTCAGAGGCTTGAATATTTTAATGTGCCAGGGCCAGGGAGGTGACCAAGCTACTACGATCTCTCTGTAACATGCAGTTGAGGAAAAGGTAAAGCTGAAGGGTTTGCAGTGTAGAAATCCATTTAAAAAGGTAATTGAGTACATGCGCGCGCGCACACACACACACACACATCAACCTTCGTGCAGCTGGAAGGGATGCCTTTGTTTTCGGCTGGTGAGGCTGGATCTGTTGAACGGGTGACCGACCCCTCCTTTTCTGGTCCCTAAGCTCTAAGCCTGCCCCCAGTCACCATTTCCGGCCATCCCAGTATCGAGACTTTTTGTCCCACGCTGTTTACATTTCCGATTTTCCGAATCCTCCAGTGACTTTTTTAAAAACCGGCACAACCTGCGGGACTGGAAGTCCCGCAGGTTGAGGGATAAAAGGTGGCCCCCCTACTGAAAATCACATACCCGACCCGATGTACGTGTAAACTGCCAGGGTTCGACACGAATTCTTCCCAGGACATTTTCATCGTGTAAACGGCTCCCAAGACTTAACTAAAGATTTTAAACCCTAACAACAACAACAACAACAACAACACCTGAATAATAAAAATCTATACAGTTGTCCCTCTGTATCCATGGATTTGGTATCCATGGATTTAAGTATTCACGATTTGAAAATATTCTTTAAAAAATAATAATCCAAAAAGCAAACCTTGACTTTGCCATCTTATATAAGGGACACCATTTTGCTATGCCATTTATAACTTGAGTATTCACGGATTTTGGTATCCACGGGGGGCCCTGGAACAAAACCCCAGGGAATATGAAGGAACAACTGTGTGTGTGTGTGTGTGTGTGTGTGTGTGTATACATATATATATATATATATATATCTTCTCCTCTGGCTTTTCTTTGGAAACGAAGATTCAGGAAGGACTCATCCCGTGCTTTCTCCAAGCGCGCTGATGACTAAAAAGGCCAATCTGAGATAAACAAGTATATATATATAGCTCTTAGGTATGTTGCCATTTCCAGTGTGCTGATTGGTCGCTTAGGGAACTGACCAAGCAATCAAAGGTCTGTTGGGCAGCCAATCAGAACACAGGGGACAGGACCATATAGATTTCAAATATGGTGGCTGAAGATGGAAAGTGAGTGACATGGGGGTGCATGTGTGTGCCAGAGTGCAGGAGGTGGGGGACAGTTTGGCGGCGTGGGGGTGAATTTGGCGGTGTGGTGTGGGAGGTGAGTTTGCCAGTGGGATGGCGACTGGCAGGGGACGGCAAGTTTGGAGGAGAGGGCCAGGGAGACTGATGGGGGGGCCAGGGTGAGCATCAGGGGGGCAGGCCGAGTGACAGGAGAGTGAGCGGCAGGGGAGACGAGTGATGGGGGGCCACGCCAGGCGACAGGAGGGCCAGGCTGAGCAACGGGAGGGTGAGCGGCGGGGGTGTGTGTGAGTTAAACCCACCAGCCTACCTTAAATGGTTGTCATGAGGTTTACTGGGCATTTTGGGGGGAGTTTTGTAATGGTGTATGGTATGCCAGGTCCAGCTAGTAATAATAATAATACCTGACAACAACAATAATACAATTAAACCATCCATTAAAGCTTCCCTCAGAGGGACTGGAGCAAGAGAAGACTTTTTTCATGTTTCTTCCTGCAAGTTTGTGGCTGGAGTGGATTGAATGGCAATGCACAGGCCAAGCCTGCCAGCCAGCCTTTGCCTTGGCTCCTGTCACATGGCCACTCTACTGCAGGCAGGAGGTGAGCCAAGCAGCCTTCAGGGACCCCTGTGAGGACATTGCAGCCCCTTGGGGGTCCCTGGACCCCAGGTTAAAAACCACTCTTCTAGGTTAAAAAATCATGAGGAATCAAGAGAAATCAGGAGAAAAGTTATCCCTTCCCATCCCAGCGCCTATGAGGGGAAGTTTCATGGATGGTGCAATTGTATTATTATTATTATTATTATTATCAGGTGGTACTGTTTTTTCTATTTCATCTTATTATTATTATGGCTGGAGCAGATTGAATGTCAATGCGCAGGCCAAGCCAGCCAGCCTTTATTAGGGTTTTAAATCTTGAGTTAAGTCTTATAGGTCAGCGGCAACAAAGAAAGGTTAAGAAACACTGGTAAAGAAAATGTTAAGTAAGAACCACTGACTTAGAAGGCATTATAAAGGGGGGGGGGAAACAGACCCCCCCTCCAAAATCAAGTCGCTAGCAGTATGGCACCAATTTCTACTGAACTGCACGGTAGGAAGGAAGAAAGAAAGAAAGAAAGAAACCACTAGCACCTGGGAGTAAAATGCAGTTTATGCTTTGGAACCAGTCCCCAAAAAGGTATCTTTGCTTGTGGATTTTGCATTTTGTTGTACTGTATTTTGCTAGCCAACATCGTCATGGATGGGAGGATGCACAGGAATTTCAGCCCAGCATTACCCAATTAATTAATATTTTTTTTAACCTAGAAGACCTTATATAGTAAAAAAAAAAACCAAACAGACAGGGACCCACCAATATATATACTGTACTGTATATTAAAAAATCCAGTTGCTAGCAGTTTGGCGCCCCCTTTCCAGGGAGCTGAACCCTGCAACAAAAAGGCCAGGGTTAAGGCAAGATAATGCCTGATGCCTAGAGGGGACACGTGGAGGGAGGAGCCCCCCATTTCCGGTCCCGCCTCTTTCCCTGTCCTCCCCCCCTCACGCCACCCTGCTCTCCTCCAGGAGCCGAACTGTTGCCTGGCTCTGAAGGCGGTAGGCGGGCGAGTCTGTGCCCGGGAGGACCTTTCGTCCAAAGTAAGGGAAGGAGCCCCGGCCGGGGGCGCCTCTGGGGGGCCGGGATGGCAGACTCGTAGTCCCCTGGAAGGGCGGCCCCTGGAAGGGCGGCCTTTCCCGGGAGAGGGGAGCCTGCCTTTGCTCTGCCCAGCCAGGCTGGCCAATGGACCCCCACCGGAGAGCAGGGGGTGAAAGGAAAGCGCCTGCAAGGGGGCTTGGGGTTGGTGCCCGAGTGGCCACGGGCTTAGAGTTGAAAGAGACCCCCAAGGGCCATCTAGGCCAACCCTGTGCCATGCAGGAATACCCAATCAAAGGAGATTCCCGACAGATGGTCATCCAGCCTCTGTTTAAAAACCTCCAAAGAAGGAGACTCCACCACACTCCCAGGCAGCGCTTTCATAGAATCATAGAGTTGGAAGAGACCCCCAGGGGCCACCTAGTCCAACCCTGTGGCACGCAGGGATACCCAATCAAAGCAGATTCCCGACAGATGGCCACCTAGGCTCTGTTTAAAAACCTCCAAAGAAGGAGACTCCACCACACTCCCAGGCAGCGCATTCCACTACAAACAGCTCTTACTGTCAGGAAGTTCTTCCTAATGTTTAAGTAGAATCTCATTCCCTGTAGTTTGGACCCATTGCTCCATGTCCTAGTCTCTGGAGCAGCAGAAAACAAGCTTGTTCCATCCTCGGTATAAGACCTTTTCAACATTTAAACATGGCTATCATGTTACCTCTTAACTTTCTCTTCTCCAGGCTAAACATGCTCAGCTCCCTAAGCTGCTTCTCATAGGTCATGGCTGTATAGCAGTACTGAACTATCAGAATACAAGCAGACCTCAGTTTAATATAGGTTATGACTATTAGAGTCCTTTTTATCATGTTTTTTTCCCATCCCAATCCCTCCCTTTTCCTCCCCATCCTGTCTAGCTGGGCATTTTTAGCAGCATTACCATTGGAGGATCATAGAATCATAGAGCTGGAAGAGACTCCAAGGGGCCGTGTAGACCAAGGCCGTTCTGCCCTGCAGGAACACCCATTCAAAGCACTCCTGCCAGATGGCCATTCAGTCTCTGTTTAAAAAGCTCCAAAGAAGGAGATTCCAGCACACTCCCAGGCAGCACATTCCATTGCCAAATCGCTAGACACTCTCCAAGCGGTTTCCAGTGTGTGTTAGCTAATTGCCCCCACAAGCTAGGTGCTTATTTTTTCCAACCCATGGAAGGAAGGCAGGCTGAATGAACTTTGGAGCCCTTGGAATTGAACTTGCAATGTTGTGGCTGCAGTACTGGCATTTAACCACTGTGCCACCAGGGCTCCTTCCCTATTTAAACATAGCTATCATAGCACCTCTCAGCTTTCTCTTCTCCAGGCTACACATATCCAGTTTCCTAAGCTGCTCCTCATCGGGCATGGATTCCAGACCTTGATCCTTTGGCTCCATCCCTCCCTCCCTTGGCTCCTGGCTGCTCTCTTGATGCAACCTCTGACAGAGAAGAAACCTACTGTGTAGGGACACCTCCATCTTTCTTCCCAGGTATCTGACAAAATAAGCTATGGCCTAGCGATGGGCTGGCACTGGATCTCTTTTGCCTCTGAAAAGAGAGGCTTGGCACCATTTCAGTAAGTGATTTCTACTTTTCCCTCTCCCCCAAAATACAAATCAAGAATTTGGTGTGGAATAAGGTAGGCTCTGTTTCAGAGGCAGGAACTGGCAAAACCACCACCGAGTGTTCCTTGCCTAAGGAAATTCTGACATTGTTGGAGCAGCCATAAGTCAACAGGTGATTTGAAGGCACATACTCACAAGTTGCCATTTGTTTGCCAAAATCAGGGGCCGGAATGGCTTTACGGAAAATGGGCTTTCAGGGCTCACCAGACTTTGGTCAGAGGTCTGAACAAGAAATGGGGGATGACTGCCAAACCGAATTAAGACTGGAAAGAGTGAAAGAAGAGGATGGGGTCATTGAGCCTGGCTGTATTATGGAGTTCCCAAGATGGGAAGAGGCAGAGCCGGTAAAGAAGGAGTCTGGTGAGTGGCTCTCCCAGCGCTGGGAAGTTCAGTGGCAGGAGTTGTTGAAGACAGTGGAGTCCTCTCATGTAAGCAGGGGGGTCCCACAGTTGGCAGAGGGGGGACCCACACCATGGGATGATGCCAAGGCCTTCCTGGCCTCCTTTGAGCAGGTGGCTGAGGCCTGCCAGTGGCCAAAAGATGAGTGGGTGACCCGACTCCTGCCAGTCCTCCAAGAAGAAGCTGAACGGGCCTTTGAGAAGCTCAGAGACAGAGAGGATTATAGGAATGTGAATGCAGCCATCTTGGGAGATGATGCCCTGAGGGAGGAGAAGCAGCATCAACACTTCCAGCATTTCTGCTACCAGGAGGCTGAGGGGCCTCAGGAGGCATACAGACAGTTGCAAGGGCTTTGTCACCAGTGGCTGAAAGCCGAGAGGCAGACAAAAGAGCAGATCCTGGAGACACTCATCCTGGAGCAGTTCCTGACCGTTTTGCCACAGAAGATGCAGAGCTGGGTCCGAGGGAATCGCCCAGAGACTTATTCCCAAGCGGTGACGCTGGCTGAGGATTTCTTGCAGAGGCAGCAAGTGAAGGAGAAGCAGAAACAGCAGGTAATTGTCGTCATTTGTGTTTGCATATTGGTTTTGAAATGTTGAAAGCAGACCTCAGTTCACACCATTCCTGTAAGGTAGGCCAACCAGAGTGAGGTTCAACCATAGCAACCTCATGAGTTTACACCAGAGGTGAAATTTGGAAAAATGAGCAGGGGGACTCTTGAAAGCAGGAGGGCTGTCATTGTGAAGTAGAATCATAGAGTTGGAAGAGACCACAAGGGCCATCCAGTCCACTGCCATACAGGTACCTGAAGCCAAAGGTAGGGATACCGCAGTTGACTGGGCATTATTTTTTCAAGAGAAAGTTTGGTACCATAGGCAGAAATAATATGGAAAGAATAGGGATAGGTTCCTACTATATAAAAAAGAAGAGTAGCTCAGTATATTTGGGTGAACTTTTTGTTCAGTACTAACATTATGCACATATGCAATGAAACAACCAGGTCAGGTAAGCACTTGAAGACTTCTTCCAGAATACCTCCAGTGATGCCTTTTTTTTTATCACCAGCCTCCTCCACATTTCCTATGATTTCCACTTTCCTGACTAGATTTCTACATCTATGCTTTTCCAAGAATTGGGGGTAGCTAGTGAGGCAGCTTTATCTTCTGGCCCCTTTTGTTTCTATTTTGCTGTTCGAACATGCTCAGTGAGGGATGCTGCAGGCAGCTGCTCTTTACCTTCTCTGTTGTAGGCAGGCACACACAGCTACAGTACAATCAACTGGAATAGAATCCTGTTATTTCCTGGTTCCAGCTTTATTGCTGTTTACTACAGTTTACTACAGACACACTGCTGCAAGCCAATACCAAAAGTCTGTTTCTCTGGCATCGCCTCACTAGTCTCCCAGTGCTGATGCTGCTAAAAATACTTCCAGCTAGACAGAGAACTAGAAGAAAATGGGAAGGTTGGGCATGAAAAAATCTTTGTAAAAAGCAGCTTCTTTGTCAGAGGTTTTGTTAACTGAGGTATGCTTATAATGATGATAATAATGTCTATATTAATAATAAATGATTCCTTGCCCTACCATTAGTTGTAGTGATGCTATTGAGATTGCATCTCTCTCTCTCTCTCTCTCTCACACACACACACACACACATACATGCATGCACACACACACACACACGGGCAACTGAGCTTCTGGATAGTTTGTGCTTACAATTCTAGTTAATCTTAGTCAGCATAGCCAATGGTGAGGAATTATGGGAGAGGCAGTCCAACATTGGCTGTCTCTGTAGGCCCCCCCCCCCCGAGGATCCCAGGGACAGAAATTGGTGACCTGCTGCAGTTGCCCATTCAACATTTTCCTTCTCTGTGGCCACGGCTAGTAATTTATTTTCCAGACTAGCAGCTTTATTTGTGGGATTTACTTACAAGACTGATCGAGTATCCTGGATCTTAAAACCTTCCCTAGAATATATGTTTCAACTCTCATGTGCCAATTGCTTGATCTGGAATGAAATTCTTTCTATTCTTTTCTTTCAGATGCCAGGGCTGTTTGAAGAGCAGGTTGTAGATTGTTCTGAGGCTGAGCAAACACTATTGGATACGGAGGTCAGGCCAGCTTGCAGACAAATCAAAATGGAAGCCAGTTTCCTGGGTATGGCTTCATTATACCTAAATTCTTGACATCTCTCTCCTGGATCTTAATCACCTTCATTCCTCTTTAACAATTCCAATGTAACAATTTTAACTGCTGAGGTGAATGTGTTAGCAGTAGAATGTTCACAAGCTAGCTGTAAGTGAAGTGAAAGGTCAGTTAGGATAAGTAAAAACCTTCATAGTGGTGCTCTCATCTGCTGTTGATAGAAAGTGGCTAACATCTCCCCCATCCCTACTGTCAAAAAGGAAAAAAATGTTAGCCTCATTATTCAGATTTTTCTGCTTTATTTATTTAGAATCAAAAAATTGTGTAGTGGTAGCCTGAAGATGTTTAAAGGGGAGATGTGTTAACTTTCTTCAAACATCTACATATCTGATACATGCATAGAAAATGAATAATCATGCACAGAAAATGGAGCAGATTGGCTCTTTGCTGCTCCAGAGGTCATGACTAGAACTTAATGGATAGTAACAGCAGTGTAGTTTAGTGGTTTAAATGTCAGACTATAACTCCAGAGACCAGGGTTTGAATCCCTACTCAACCATGGAAACACCCTGAATAGCCTTGGGCAAATCACGTTCTCTCAGCCTCAGAGGAAGGCAATGGCAAACTTCCTCTGAACAAATCATACCAAGAAAACCCTGTGATATGTTGGAAACAACTTGAAGGCAACAACGAGCAATGGCAGGGAAGTAGATTTAGGCTAAACATTAGGAGAAACTCCTTAAGGGCAAGAGCTGTTGGATAATGGAACAGATGGCCTTGGGAGGAGGTGGTGGACTTTTCCATTGCCAGAGGTCTTTAAGCAGATGCCAGGTGGACTTCTAGTGGGATGCTGCAATTCCACTTTGCTTTGTGGATCCTTCTCTGAGCAAGGAGTTGGCTAGATGGCATCTAGTTATAATTATTAACAACTTTGTATCTCACCTTTCCTCCCAAAATTGAGATTCAAAGTGGTTTGCAAATTAAAATACAAAATAGCTCAAACACAGAAAAGGTCAATATTAAGATGGAATTAAACTACCAACCATGTTTTAAAAACAATAGAAAACAAACAGTTAAAATCATTAAAAGCTGTTCTTTCCCCCCAAAAGAAAATTTAAAACAATACAAACCAGTACAGCACCCTCTTACAAGCTCTTTCTTTAAAAAAAAAACTTTCAGATTTCAAAAGCCTCTGAGAAAAAAAGGTTTTCACCTGTTAATGGAAGGACCACAAGGAGGGGGTCATTATAGCCCCCCTGTGAAGGGAGTTCCAGAGCTTGGGGCAGCCTCTAAGAAGGCCCTCTCTTGCTCTGCCTCTGAAGATGGCAGGACTGAGAGAAGGGCTTCTGCTGAGGATTTCATGGCCATGGCAGGCTCATTGGGGGAGATGTGGTCTGTCAGATAGCATAGACCTGAGTCATATAGGGCTTTATAGGTCATGCCTGGCACTTTGAATGTACCCAGGAAGAAATCAGTAGCCATTGGAGCTGTTTTAGCAAGGGAGTTTTTATAGGAAATTATTGGTATTTATATTAAGCAGAGTATAGCATAGCCCCAGTGCAATATGAGTTTTTGGTATAAAACAAGATAGAAATGCGCAGGATGCTCCAGTAAGGTTAAGAAGCAAAACTTGTGTTTATTGTGGCAAAGAATACATCTAAGAAGGGAAAATAGACATATAGAATATAGTTATCTAACTTGAGTACAAGAGTCCCTAAAGCCGACTCTCATGATTGGTTGTAAGGCATATTGAGGCTGAGCTGCCTCATGTCTTCTGGCTGCTAGGACAAAGAGTTGTGAAACACTAAAATTTCTTGGAGCAAGGGGGAAAGTGACCTCTGCGTGCAATTAGGAAGTAAAACCTTGGAAACACAGATCAGTGACGCACAGAGATATGTCAACGGGATAGGCATGCAGCTTTAGACTTTCCCTCTGTCCCCAACTACTGCCAGCAAGTGTTGATGCTTCTTCACTTCCAACAGTTTTATGATTTCTGTAACATGCTACAGTTATTTGAACAGCCTTCTGAGATTTGGTGATTCAAACTTGCTAGGTTCTCTCTTTATCTCCACAGTCTGCCAGGAAGTGAATGGAAACAAACAGCATTCCCTTGACTGGGAAAGTTCAGAAAAAATGGAAGTCCATTGCATTACCCAGGAAGAAGCAGAACAGAACTTTTCCCAGCGTTGGGTGGTGGGAGATGGCACTGTAAATGAATGTTCCCTGGTCAGGATGCAGGTGGGCAAACTGGACCTTCAAACAGAGGACTGTCAACCAAGAGGGCCAGCCCAAAGCAAACACCACAAAGGCCCTGCCCTCCATCCTGGAAGCCCCAAGGGCAAGGGGAAGAATGTTTGCATGGACTGTGGAAAGAGTTTCCAATGTAACTCCAGGCTGGTGGTTCACCGGAGGGTGCATACTGGAGAGAGGCCTTACAAATGTTCTCTCTGTGGCAAGGATTTCCGCCGGAATGCCCACCTCTACCAGCACCACCGGGTCCACACGGGCGAGAAGCCATACCAATGTGCTGACTGTGGGAGTTGTTTCAATGACAAGTCAACGTTCCTGAAACACAGAAGGATTCATACAGGGGAGAAGCCATATAAGTGTGACAGCTGTGGGAAGAGCTTTGTACAAAGCTCAAATCTTTCCAGACACCAGAGAATCCACAATGAAGATAAGTTGTAATGAACTGATAGTGGGCAGTGGCTTTGGGAGGGTAGGCGGGTATCACAGCACATTAGAGAATCCGTTTGAGAAGGCAAGCTACGACTAGAGTGCTGTCGATGTTACACTAGCATAGTAAATGACAGCAAGAAAAAAAAAGGCTGCAGGCCCAGCATCCACGAAGGAAGTTAGGCATTGGACAAATAGGCTGCTTAGAGCCTGTTAGATTTTGTCTACCTTGCCTTGCCACAGCTGCACAACCTGGAAAAACTACAGCCATTGGCATAGTGTACTGACAATCTTATACCCTGTGCCCGAGACCCTACACTTGGGTTGCTGTTTTGCCAAAGGAGTTGGTATTTTGGGATACCCTCCCTTCCAGCATTTCAGAGCTGAAAATTGGGGCCTAGAGATTCCTAGTGAGAACATCTCTAGCCATTTTCTAGGTCTTCCAGCACGACTATGGTCAACTTCCAGTGGAAACATACTATAGAACTGCACTAGAGGACCTAGAAAATGCCTAGAGATGACATATTTTGGGGGACATGGGTAAGTGAAACTGCAGGTACTGGTCCTGTGGATACAGGGGTTGTACTGTAAAATGTTTCATCCAGGAACCCCCAGGAGTTAAGCGGTCACCTTGCTGGGAAAAACAGTATTGGAGACTAGGGAGTAGTTATCAAGTGTAGTCAGGTTCAAGGAGGTTATGGGGTACAGAGATAGCAAGCATACCAGTGGGGGAAGGGTTAACAGATTTATTAACCAGCAGGCAGAATTTACAAACAGGGCAAATCCTAGATCAAAACTAAGGAGATTTTTAGACGGGGCCAAATACCCTGTTCCTGCCCCGCCAGCCCCACTCCCGTTCCTGCTGAGGAATAGAAGAAAAATGTTTGCACAGTTACCTTCATTCCGCAGCAGGAACTTCCTCCCACTCCCCTCGCTGGCTGGTCGTAAATGCATAAGGCTTCATTTACGACTGGTAAATGAAATCTCTCGCTCATTCTTGCGGGAAATTTTAAAATACCCCCCCCGAACATCAAAACAATACACCAAACACAAAAACACAGGGAAAAAAAATACAGGTAACCGGGGGGGGGGGGAAGGGTGCCACTTACCTGGATGTCTCGATCATGCCCGGAAGTGTTCGGAATGGACCTCCTCCCCACGGTTGTCATCTCAGAACAGGAACGAGACTCCTTTTCGTACACCTATGGTTTCATTTCTGCAGTGGAACGGGTGGACTAAAAATAATGTTTCCCCATGAATACTTTATTCCGGGAGAAACACAGTGAGAGGACAGATGCAGGACAGGACAGGGATGACATCGTATGAAAGGGAAACCCTTTCTCGACCCTGTTCCGTGCCTGCCATGGAGTTTTTAGCCCATGTGAAAATCTCCATAGTCTCACAGTTCCATTTTGGTCTCTGTTCTGGTGCATGTTCTTCTGCCTCAGGAAAGCAATGGTGAAGATACACCTGGCCAGTGATGGGCAGCACCATCATGCTGGCTCTCTGGGGCATTATCAGATTCTCCATGGGCAATGTGGAAGGGCCTTTCTTATCTATGTGCATTTCTTCACATTCAGTTGATCCCACCTATTCTTTGATAGACAAGTGTTTAAAAATCTCCTAAAAGCAGTCTAAAAACAATCCTAGAACTCTGTTTTAAAACAGTTTAAAAGTTCAAGGCTGCCCCTGACTTGTCATGATGGTAAGCAGAAGCCAGGGCCGTATCACCTTAACATAGTCAGAGACCAAAGCTGCATAGGATTCTGGGAGTAATAGCTCAACCTGGTTAGATTATTGAAAGGGTGGGCACGTGTCAGAGACCAGGGGGCCTCTTCAGCCACCAAGGGGATCTTAGGACTTTATTATGCTGCACTGTTACAGTGCTATTATTTCACTTGAACTGCTATGGTTGCCCCCTATGGAATATTGGGGTTTGTAGTTTAGTGAGGCTTAAGAACTCTCTGGCTGAGAATGCTAAACGCCCCTCCCTAAACTGTAAATCCCAGGATTCCATAGGATGCAGGCAGAGCAGTTAAAGTGGAAAATAGCTATAATAACTTAAGAGTGTAGTGTGATAAAGTCATTGGAGGGCTGCACTGCCACTCTACCTCCCCAACAACAAAAAAATGCCTCATAACATCTTTTAGAGGCATGTAGAATATTTTTGCCACGTTTTGGAGCCCTCCCGCAGGCCACTTAAAGCCTAGAAGAAGCATTTATTTAAAAAAAAAACCAGGAAGTGGCTTGTAAGTCGCTTCCTGGTTGTTTTTCTTTAAGAGCTTCTACTGGGCTAAAATGGGATTAAAATGCCCCCATGCCCACTAGTGAGCTTTAGTGGGCAAACAGTTTTTTGAACTTTTTTTCTTGGGACAGTAATCAGGCAGCCAGGCTGGCTGGGAAGATTCTGAGAGTTATACTTATAAAACTTTTCTTTGTACTGAAAAACCTCCCTGGGAGTGTAATCAACACAAAGTTTTTTTTACGTGTGAGAAATAGACTGTTTAATCTGGGGTCTTCCAAATGTGGTTCAACTACAATTCCCATCAGCCCCTAAAGAGGCTGGCCTGGTGGTAGTCATCAACTTCCAGAGAGCTAAACGTTTCCCAGTAAACAGAGCTG
Organism: Gambelia wislizenii; assembly: GCA_030847615.1. NCBI lineage: Eukaryota > Metazoa > Chordata > Lepidosauria > Squamata > Crotaphytidae > Gambelia > Gambelia wislizenii. The sequence goes on from JAUMIR010000002.1 coordinate 28,914,872, forward strand.
GGAGCCATTGGTTTAGAGAACTCTGCTTGACAAGAGTACAAAACATGAGGGGAATACCTTAGAGGAAGAGACAGGGATGTACGCGCGCGCGCGCGCGTGTGATATGCAAATATGTTGGCATTCAAAAACAGCATTTGTAACATTACCAGAGCCAACGTGATGGAGTGGTCTTGAGTGCTGCACTAGGACTGTGGGAGATGAGGCTTCAAATCCCCCCTCAGGCATGGAAACCCAGTGGGTAAACTTGGGCAAGTTCCCTCTCTTTCAGCCTGAGAGGAAGGCAAATGGAAAATCTCCCCTGAAGAGATCTTGACAAGAAAACTCCACCTCTGCATACACTGGAAATGGCTTGAAGGCACACAATGACAGAATGAGCTTTGGTGATGAATAGGAAAAAATGACAAAACACAATGGCTATCTAAACCAGTATTTCCCAACTGGGTCCCCTCCTAAACAGCATGATGGGAGTTGTAATCCTGCCCATCTGGTCCCCTCCTCAGTTCCTCATTCAGCCAAAGCATAGTTGGTCATTAGGTTCAAAGTAAGCAGACAATGCCTTTAAAGAGGCTATTGCTTGCCCAGTTCAAAACTATTATACAGTACTACCTGTTTCAAAAGGATCATAATGACTGGGAATGAAGTTACATGATTGGTTGAATTAGTAAAGCTATCTAGTTACTTTTAAGAGGCCATTTTAAAAGCAGTTTTATGAGAGATGCAAGTCTAGTCTCTGAAATGTCAATACAGTCAGTCCCACGTATCTATGGAACCAACATCCACGGTTTCAGTTATCCATGGCTGAAAAATAGGGATACATACCATAGTGTCGCACTGGAAAATACCTAGAGAGGTGTCCTCTCTAGACATCTTTGATGTCCTCCATTTCAACTCTGTGATGTTTGTACCGGAAGTCCTTTAGTTTTAATAGTGTTAACTATTATCTGTGGTTTCCCCAGGAACCAAACCCCCATGGATGCAGGGATCTGACTGTATATATGTTGTGTGACTACACAATAAGGACTCTTCCTCCCCACAAGTAGTGTAAAGATGTGTATGTTACTGACTCCATAATGTAAATAAATAACCTAATTTATTTTTCAAAGCTGCCTGCTTATTCTCCCTTGTTATTCTGAAATCCCAATACTTGAGATGATTTCAGGGGAGTGTTGCTGCTAACCTGCCTCTCTGGGTAGTACCATTACTCACAGTTTGAGAGCCCAGGTAATCCAAAGGTGACTAGAAACCTCACTCCCTCAGACAGAAGAGAGAAGGGTGGGAAAAGCACACTTGTCTCAGTCACTTTCTGGTCTGCTTTCTTCTCCTCTCAGGTTTCTCCCATTCCACTGCATGCAGCGGGCTACCAAGACAAGAAACAAATCAGAGGCCTAGCAGGCTTTTGAAATCAGCTGAAGACTGTATTAAACTAGGCCGAAGACTAGCATCACAGATTATCTAACCTCCTAAAAGTTTGCCCCAGCTCCTCCCCAGATATGGCAAAGCTGTCACTAAAGAAAGCTTACTGTACAATCATCTAATGTTGGCTCAGACCTATCAAGTGAGTCTTAGTCTCAAGTTTCTACTTCTGCGTGTATCCGCACTACAGTTTCATGCAAATTTTAACAGCCATGACTACAAATTCCAAGGCTGCCTAGCTATGACAGTTAAAGTGATATGAAACTAATAGATGCAGTACAGACACAACTTCAGTTGATTTGAACACACAAGTTTATCAGTCAACCTGTCAAAAGTGCCTCAGTTTATGAGCAGGAGCACCAATGCACATTTCACCTTGGTTTTTAGATTCTTTGTGTGACTCAAGCTAAGAGACAGCATTTCATTTAAAGCATTAGTTTTTATTTCAAAGTAAATTCACAAACAGAACAGCAAAGGGAAGAGTGCTACGTGGCAATTGCTTAATGGTACCAGGGAGAATTTCTGTTTTGAATAGGGTGTTTGCCCTCTGCAGTTTTTAGAATCATAGAGTTGGAAGAGACCACAAGGGCCATCCAATCAAAACCCTGCCATACAGGAATCCACAATCAAAGTACTTCCAACAGATGGCCATCCAGCCTCTGTTTAGAAACCTCCAAAGAAAGAGACTCCATCACACTGAGGCAGTGTATTCCACTGTCAAAACCCTCTTATCATCAGGAAGTTCTTCCTAATGCTTAGGTAGAATCTCTTTTCCTGTCATTTGAATTCATTGCTCCATGTCCTAATCTTTGGAGTAGCGGAAAACAAGCTTGTTCTACCTTCAATATGACATCCTTTCATATATTTAAAAACGGCTATCATGTCACCTCTTAACCGTCTCTTCTCCAGGCGTAACATACCCAGCTCCATAAACCGCTCCTCTTAGGGCTTGGCTTACAGACCTTCCACCATTTTGATCACCCTCTCTGGACATGCTCCAGCTTGTCAATATCCTTGAATTGTGGTGCCCAAAACGACAAAGCAGTCCAGAGGAGGTCTGACCAAAGCAGAATAGAACAGTACTATTACTTTCCTCGATCTAAGCACTATACTCCTATTGACGCAGCCTAAAAAACCTTGGGTTTTTTGGCTGCTGCACACTGCTGGCTCACGTTCAGCTTGTGGTCCACTAAGACTCCCAGATCCCTTTCACATGTACTGCCATCAAGCCAGGTGTCACCCATCCTATATCTGCATTTCATTTTTTTCTGCCTATGTGTAATACCTTATATTTCTTCCTAATGAAATTCATTTTGTTAGTTTTGGCCTGACCCTGTAATCTGTTAAGGTCATTTTCATTTCTGATCCTGTCCTTTGGGGTATTCACTACCTCTCCTAATTTGATGTCATCTGCAAATAGATAAGCATGCCGTCTATTCCATCATCCAAGTCATTTATAAACATGCTGAATAGCACTGGTTCAAGGAGAGAACCCTGTGGTTCTCTAACCACTTCTCTCCAGGATGAAAAGGAGCCATTGGATGAAGAGGAGCCACCCCTTTGGGTTTGGCCCATCAACCAATTACAAATCCACCCAACAGTAGTATTGTCTAGCCAACATTTTACTAGCTTAGGTTTTCCGTGGTTTTTTTCCGGGCTGTGAAAATAGCCCAAAATCCACAAACACCTGGACAACCAACAGGAAAGAAGAAACCTTAAAAGTAAACAAAATTTGGCTACCAGTCCTGAAAAACACCAAAATTAAAACTCAACACATGCAAACGAACTCCACCCAGGGATGGGGATTTCCAGCAGACAATGGCCATTAGACAAACAGACACTAATCCTTCTTGCATATCTCCCCCCAGGAACTAGCCATTCAAATACACAAATTTACATATCCTCTCCAACAAGGACTCACAGTATATAAACCCCACACACCCCTACCCAACCATTCTCTGAAGATGTCAGCCACAGATGCAGGCGAAAGGTCAGGAATAAACTCTTCCAGAACACGGCCCAGAAAAAAAACACAGAAAACCTATGGATGCCTGCTGTTAAAACCTTCGACTTCACATTTTACTAGCTTGCTTGCAAGAATGTCATGGGGGACCTTGTCGAAGGCCTTACTGAGATCAAGATATGCCACATCCACAGCATTACCTTCATCTACCAAGTTTGTAACTGAATAAGAAAAAAGAGATCAGATTAACCTGGCATGACCTGTTTTTGAGAAACCCATGTTGATTTTTACTGATCATGGCATTCTTTTCTAATTGCTTACAAACTGACTGTTTAATGATCTGCTCTAGAAACTTTCCTAGTACTGATGTCTGACTGACTGGGCAGTAACTGTTTGAGTCTTCTTTTTTCCCCTTTGTGAAGATGGGGATATTTGGCCTCCTTCAGTCTTCTGGTACTTCTCCTGTTCTCCAGGAGTTCTCAAAAGATTATTGCCAGTAGTTCTGAGATTACTTCTGCCAGTTCTTTTAATACCCTTGTATGTAGTTCATCTGGCCCTGAAGACTTGAATTCATTTAGAGTAGCCAGGTATACCTGTACAACCTCTTTACCTATTCTATGCTGCATTTCCTCTACTGCCTCATCTGCTCTTTCCCCGTTTTCCTTTTGGGAGAAGACTGAAGCAAACAAGGTGTTGAGTAGTTTGGCCTTTTCTCTGTCCCCTGTTAATAGCATTTCTCCATCTTCATGCAGTGGCCCTACAATTTCTTTGTTCTTTCTTTTGCCTTGGATATAACAAAAAGCCCTTTTTATTGTTTTCAACCTTTTTAGCAAGTCTGAGCTTGTTCTGCCCTTTTCTGACTTTCTCCTTACACGTGCTGGCTATTCATTTGAATTCTGATTTGGTGATTTCCCCCTTTTCCCATTTCTTGTACATTCCCCTTTTAAATCTTAGCTGAGTTGGAAGTTCTTTAATCACCCATCCTAGTTTCTTTAAATGACCCCCCTGTTTCCTCCTCATTGGAACTGCTTGAAGTTGTGCCTTCAATATCTCACTCCCATCCACCATGAAATCCCTTCTCTTTTAGTATTCCTGATTATGGGATCACACCCAATGTTTCCCTAAGTTTACTGATATCAGCTTTCTTAAAGTCTAGAATGCATGTCTGACTATGCTTGCCTTCCCCTTTCCTCTGTATAACAAACTCCAGGCAAACATGGGGCTTGGTTACACGGTGGAAAAAAACCCGTGAAGAATTCGCCAAGATTCCTAATTGTTTACATGCATTGCGCCACAAAGTCGCCTCTTTCAGAAGGAGGGGGGCACAAAAACCCATTAGTAACGCAAGAAAGGATTTCGGGACTTTTCCCGACTTTTTTGAAAAGTAGCGCATTTTCGATAGTCTGAACAACCATTACAATATGTGCTGTGTGAATTACCAGCAATCTTTCGATACATTCACAGCAGAGCTTTGCCATGATTGGTTGAACTCACCAGGGAGGGGTTTGGACAAGGAGGGGATGGAGGAAAGATCCATGTTGTTTCCAGCCACGAAAAAGACTGTGAGTGCTAGCCTTGTGTGTGTGTGTGTGTGTCTTTCCTTCTCTCCCTCCCACTTTGCTACTTTCAGTCTCTCTGTGTGTGAATGATCGTTGTCTCCCCTCCTGAGATCACGTCCCTTCCCTTCTCCCTGTCTTGTGCTTAGCCACGAAAAAGACTGGAGTTTTAGCCTTGTGTGTGTGCGTCTCCTTCTCTCCCTCCCTCCTTGCTATCTTGTGCCCAGCTGCTGCGATCTGAAGAATTAAGCAAGCCTTTTCCAGTCTCTCTTGTGTGTGTGTGAATGTTCCTCTCAGGCATTCCTGTGGTAATCAGAGGATGTGCTTGGGAGTCCCCCGTCTCAGTCTGTGTGTGAATATCAAAGCGGAACACAGCTGAAAACTAAACCGATAGACCAATTAAGCCATATATCATCTGAACGGTGCAGTACAGCTGCGAAACAGCGATAAAGCGCAAATTACCGCAATAAAAACTGTCGTGTAACTGAAGCCATGGTCACTCCCATCTAAGAATCCTGCAACTTCTACCCCATTAACCAGGCCTTCACTGTTGGTTAGGACCAGATCTTAAATAGCTGATCCCCTTGTTGCCTCTTTCACCTTATGGACAACAAAATTGTTTGCAAGGCAAGTGAGCAATTTTTGGACCTTATAGTCTTGGTACAGTTTGACTTCCAACAAATTATCAGGATACTTCTCTCCTTTCTGAATATTTTGCCATCTGTTCCAGAAAGGCATCATGCAAGTTCTCAGTCTGACTTGGGGGTCTGTATTGTTGTTTCCCCTGTTAAATTTTACCCAGATGCTCTCAACCTGGCTTCTAGGATTTAAGTTATTGATCTCTTCACAGGTGTGAAAATCCTTGACATATAATGCTCCTCCTCCGTTTTTCCTGTTTGGTCTACTTCTCTGAAATAGATTATACCCTTCTATTACTACATTCCAGGCATGAGATTCATCCTACCAGGTTTCAGTGATGCCTATCATATTATATTTGATTTGGCTGTCCCACTTTGTGCTTAAGCTTTGGCGTTTTGTGTAAGGAAATGAGAGCTTACTTCACAGTTGTTTACAATTATTATTCCAGTTAGCCTTGTGTTTTGTTCTGTTTTCTTTTTTTGCTCAAAGCCACTCAGAGGTTGCTGTAAAAGTTTTAATACTTGATTTGCTACAGTAGCCTCTGTTTACTGATTGTTTTAACCAATACAGCTCAGATTTTACTATATACAATTACTAATATAGCTCAGATTTTACTATATATAGTTTACTATACAGAGGTACTCACAGGGAAGAATCTTATAACTCGAAAGGTAAACATACCAGTACTGTTAAAACTGACCCTACTGAGGATGCTACCTCTGATATACCTGGCAACACCCTTGATCTCGATCCTCAACCATCTCTATCAGAATATAGTCCAACTAATGATTTGAAAATGGGTCTTAACTTGAATAGGAGTCTGCCTCTTGATCATGAGCATCCAGAACTAAATCTAGATAATAGTATCATAAACTTAGACCAGACAAGTGACCCTAAGAACAATAAAGATGATATTTTGTCTTTTTTTTAAGGACATGCCTCCTTTGGAAATCTTATTGGAGAATGAAAAAGAACATTAGAAGAATACAATAAGCGTAGGGAAACAATTAACCAACAGTTAAGTGCTCTAGACGCAGAATCCCCCAAATATGAAGGAAGTTTGCATCCCTTAGCACACTTTGATGAGAAATTAAACAAATTAATAGTGAATGAAAATCCTCATTTCTCAGTGTTATTTGACATGTTAAAAAAACCAACATGATCTATTAACCACTATCAAAAATAACATAGATATAATATCCTGGACTATTAGTGAAGGGATCTTACAGGCTGCACCCCCAAAAACTGTAGGGCTTTTAAATACAGATGTAGATCATTTGGGTAAATTCTCACCCTGTAATGATATTAGTTTGAGCCAAGTTACTCCTCAGTCAGATAACAAATCTAAAAAGTGATCTAATAAAAAGAAGAACAAAAAAGAGGAGGGGGACTATAAGTAATGCTCCTAGCAGAAATTTGGAGAAACAACTAGTCAGAGCTAGGAAAGTTGTAAACTTTAACTTCAAGAGACTAGTCTCTTAGACAATCCCTCAAAATCTCCTACAAATTTAAGCTTAACAAGGGAGATTATAGGCTCCATTAAGAATAAAAGAAAGAAAATAAAGCTGGCTGCAAAACCAAATGAACCTTCTCCATTAGCAAACTCTTCCCAGGTGGATTCCAGCAACTTAACAAGACTTCTGATAAAAAAAACCCAAAAAACAAAAAACAGATACCAGAGGGGAAAGATGAGGGCAGTAACAATAATAGTACAGCCCAGTTAAACAAAAAAGAGGATAAACAGCATTTATCTCCTCCTCAAACAAGATCTAATACACCATCTTTAGTTCTAAAAAGATCACAACTAGCATTCGTTAACTACCCTAAGCCACATGGTTTCACTTCCCAATCCAGCAGCAAATCCCACTTTTTACAACAGCTTACAGCACTTGGAATAACTTTTATGAAAGAAGGGGATATAGAAAATGTCTAATACCTATTTTATAATTATTTGACAGCCAGAGCCCTTATAACGTTTAGGGATGTTGATATAGCAGCAAGGCTATACAAATTGAAGAAATTAATCTCTCAATCAAATATTGAAGTAACAAGAGTCTTTTGCTGCTCAGCACCATACCCTTTAATTGCTAATACTTCATCTTCTATAATGATCTGTCATTGATGGACCTTGATAAGCCTTAACAGACGGATGAGGATCTGATTTGCTTGAACGATACATGTCCCAATCCTGAAATTCCCCATGCCTCTCAGGACATCACAAACAACATATTAATGGATGATATGAATGAAGCCGGCCTTATAGATTCATTTAGCAGACTCCCCCTTTTTGATAAGTTGCTTATCACAAGTAGACTGAATTCACTTCAAGCTAGATTAAATAAAATATGTGAATCAGAGTATACAGCTGCCAACAGGGTCACGCAAATGATGAATTAGCTGGGCCCCCTACTGATGGCTTTATGTCTGGCAACGGAATTGACTCACACAATCTCTCAGCCATAAACACTAATGTTAATAATCATGATATGGAGAGTATTGGGAACTGCTTCAAAGGAACAGGTACTACCAGAACAGCTGATGGACATGCTCAATTCACCCTGCCTTCTATAGGCAAATCTTGACCTGTCGCAGATTCAATCAAAGTCGTGTCCTGGAACATAGCAGGATGGTCTAATAAGATACAGGATGAGGATTTCTTAAAATTCTTACAATCATATGATATCATCCTTCTCCAAGAAACATGGGTACCCAACGGATGTGTTATAAACCTACAAGGTTATACTTCTTACACTATTCCAGCTATAAAAATTAGGAAGTTTAGGATACCTTTGGGAGGTCTTGCTGTTCTAATTTCAACCACACTTAATGCTGTTATCTCCCAATTTCATTCATTAAATAACTCTAATTTCCTTGTGTTAGCAGTCTCTAATATTGCCCCTGAACCATTACACATTATCTGTACATACATTCCTCCAGCAAGATCTGGTGTTAAGGAATGTTTGCCCTGGGACAGATTGAACTACATTCTGGAGGAATTAGACATTAAATCTCCTAACCCATGGGTGATCATTGGAGGCGACTTCAATGCCAGGATCGGCACTGTTTCCCTCAATAACACCATTTTTGGATTATGCATAGAAAATGTCCCAGAAGTTTCCCTTAGGGCAGCTCTGGATAAGACAGCTAATGCTGCTGGGAGACATTTATGTGAGTTAGTAATCAAATACAATCTTCAACTCTGTAATGGCCATGGTCTTGGAGATCTAAATGGATATTATACATTTATTTCTCCCAAAGGCCATGCCAGCACTGTCGATTACTTTGTGGCCACTAGCTCTGTTCCAGTACTTCATGACTCATTTAAAATAATCCCCCAGGCTGAGAGTGATCATAACCCCTTACAGCTGCATATTTTAACATCATCATCATCATCATCATCATCTGGTTTTTTGACTATTTCTCATAATGTTGATGGTTCCAATTATTTAATTCTTGGTGGCAAACGACTAAGGTGGAACGAACAACTCCAAGACAGAATTATTAACATCTTGGAATCATTTGATTTTGTTAAACTAAGAGAAAATATTCTGTATGAACCTGACAATATCATTGGGTCATATGAAATCTTTTTGTCTCATTTAAAACCATTTCTTGTATCATCTTCTAACTCTAAAACGCTTAGATTTAAATTTCAGACCTGATTTGGTGAGGAATGTTGCAACCCAAAAAATGTTAGTGAAAGCACGGAGGGTTCTAAAACTAAAGGCCAACAAGGAAGACATGGAAACACACTTATATATAGCTCAGTTGAGGAATGATTATAAAACGGTACTTAATGAAAAGAGACATAATTATTATATATCTCAATGGAAAGAACTGGGTTATGCTGCTATGCAAAAGGATTCACAAAAATTCTGGCATATTATCGCACGAGCGACCAGAACAATAGATCATTCTTTGGAAGCAGTAATTCAAAGTAATGTATGGAAGGAATATTTTGCAAACACATATAGTTGCAAACTAACTCCATATCCTCATTTATATCTTCCTCAAATTGCTGCCTTACCAGAATGGCCAGAGGTTAACCCTGAACAGGTTAAAAAAAATGTCCAAACAATCAATTAACAAAGCTCCTGGGGAAGACATGATTCCCATGGAATTATTTAATGTAAAATCAGATTATTGGGCATCCATTTTGGCTAAGCTGTTTACCTATATAAATAAATCGGGATGTATCCCTGAAGGATGGAGATCAAGCATTGTCGCCCCCCATACATAAAAAGGGAGATTAAAAAAATCCTGCCAATTATAGGCCGATTAGCCTTTTGAATATCTCTTCTAAACTGTATGCGTGTACCTTATTAGAACGCTTAGAAGATTAGTCTGAGAGACATGATTTAATATCTGAAGTCCAAGTTGGTTTTCACAAGGGGAAATCTACTATTGACTCGTGTTTTGTATTAAATTTTTTGATCTGCAAATATACTCAAAACATGAAGCAAAAACTTTATGCTTCTTCATTGACTTAAAGTCAGCTTTTGACTCAGTCCCTAGGGACCTGTTGTGGCAAAAGCTAGAGAATGCAGATATTGACACCTGCTTATTATATCTAGTTAGGGCTTTACATACTAATACCTTGATACAGGTCAAAGTTGATTTGGCAGGCCATCTTACCCCCAAAATAAATACCTATACTGGCTCCTTTTTTATTTAACTTTTACATTAACAATATTGTTAAGGAGTTAGAAGGTTTACAGTATGCCCCGGTTACCATTCTGGATCAAAAACTTTCTCTGCTAATGTGTGCTGACAATATTATCATCCTATCTAGAACTCAGGTGGGCTTAAGATGTTTGCTTGCCAGATTTTCATCATACTGTAAAAAAAAATGTCCTGACAATAAATTACGATAAAACTCAGGTTATGGTTTTTGGTAGGCGCCCCAAAATACACTCCTGGCATTTAGATGAGCATATAATAAAACAAGTTAAATCCTTTAAATATCTGGAAATTTTCTTTTCTGAATTAGCCTCCTGGAAACAACATATGATAAATATTAAATTCAAGCTTATAGATTGGCTAAAGCAACGTTGAGCTTTGCTGCTTACAAGGGAGGCAATTTAGTAAATCCTGCTCTAATGGTCTTCAAAGCTAAAACTTTGGCACAAATCCTTTATGGGGCAGAAATCTGGGGCATACCTAAGGTCCTAGGTTTAGAAGTGTCTCAAAATTATTTTTTAAGGGCATTACTAGGACTTCCTAGGGATACCCCAACTGCTATGCTTCGTCTTGAAACTTCTGTTCCAACTTTAGAAAGCCAAATAGACAAAAGGATCTTGTATTATTGGTTTAAGATCCAAGAGATGCCAATTTCTAGACTACCAAAAATGCCTTTTGGAATTTAATAATGGATTACCTGTTAAAAACTGGGTTCATGGGGCAGCTCAATTAATTTCTAAGTATGGGCTTTCAATGAGTGAATGGCAGGGTTAGATTATCCTGCAAGGAAGGTAAAAATAAATAGTACAATATTAGAAGTCACTACACTTGCAGATCTACATACTGTCCATGATTCTTCGTGTGCCCCTTTATATTATGGCCTCACGCAATTCTGTGATTACCTGGATTATTTTGATAACTTGACTTTTGCCCAGTTGCAAAAAGAGATGGGAGGTTTTAAAAAGTTCTGAAAAATGAACGGAGATGTATTGTTGGCTGACCCCTTTTAGAGGATTTGGTACATTATTTAATCTGTTGTCCTTTATATAAAGATCTTAGGGAGCGTTTTATTTTACCTTTAACTTACAATAAAGTCTTTCTAAATTCTGAAGAAAAAGTACTTTATCTCCTTATGGACACAGATAAATATGTAACCTGGCGAGTAGCCTTGTTTGCCCTTGCTGCTAAAAAGACCAGGAAGAAATATATAGCAGAGATAGCTATTCCTTGTAATGGGGATAATTTGATCTAAAAGGGTTTAAATGTGAATTTTAATATATTTATGTTATATAAGTTACCTATGGAAATTTTATGTGTATTGTTTTATTATTTTGGTTCTTGCAATGGCCATTGGCCAAAAGCAATAAAGATTGATTTTTTAAAATATTTGATTTGCTGTGTTAAGAATTCAAAATCATCTTATTTATTTTTCATGCTCTGTGCATTAGTATAGAGACAGATTATCTAAGGCCATAGTTCATTCCCCCAGCTGCTAATTTAAGAGTATTTTCCCGCCCTCCCACTGTTGGGTTCTTGTACTATTTGCCCAGTTTTCTCTAAAACATTTGGGCTATTATCTTCAACACTTGAGGAGCTCCTGCCCTCAAAAATCTCTCTCTACCCCGCATAATTCAGTTTAAAGTTCTTCTGATTAGATTTGTGAGACTCTTAGCAAAAATGTTCCTGCCAACTACTGTGAGGTGCAACCCATCACTTGTCAGAAGTCCACCTTCATGAAATGGCAGAACATGATCCACCAAATGGATGTCCTCGCTTCCTGACCAGAGTCAAAAATCATAGATGTCCTCACTTCCTGCACTTTCTGATCAATGTGTTACATTGGCTGTGACCAGATAACTGGCATCTAAAATAAGCATCCTGAACTGTGTTGAATTTAAATTGTGATGCATCTCACCTTCAGTTAAAGTTTCCCTTTTGGATCAGACTGTATATTATTTGATTTTATATTGTTTATAAATTTATATTTGGTTTTCTATCTGTTTTTTTATGTCTTCCTGAAATTAAGAGATGGCAGATTATGGCTGGCATCCTGCTAAATGGCATAAGCAGGTGTCTCTTTTTGGATGATGTGAAGGTTGGCCTTCGCTTCTTCCCCTCAGACCAACCAAAGCCCCCTTCCCCCTAACTTAACAGCAAGTTGCTGCAGCCCCATGGGTCATTTTGTGCCTGAAGAGCAGGGGGGGATAAGAGAAACATTTGGCTATGTCCCCATAGCCAGAGGCAGGCTCATTACATCATTCACTGGACCTCAGCAGATGAGGTAATCATTTCATGCCTGGCTACAGGAACATAGCCAGATGCTTCTCCAATTCCTCACTCTTTTCTCCATCGGGCATGGAATGGCTTGGTGTGTGTGTGTGTGTGTGCAGTGACTCTCATAGGTCCAGGAATTGAAGACTGGCCAGCTAAAGACCAGCTACAGCCCTGGTGGTGCAGTGGTTAAATGCCAGTACTGTAGCCACAACATAGTGAGTTTGATTCTGCAGGGTTCAAGGTTGACTCAGCCTTCCATCATTCTGTGGGTTGATAAAATGAATACCCAGCTTGTTGGGGGCAATTAGCCAACACATTGTAAACTGCTTAGGGAGTGCTTAGCACTATAAAGTGGTATAGAAATGTAAGTGCTAAGTGCTAGTTCCCCAAGTAAAACTAGCTGTCACATACAGGATCTTGGCCTATGTATGATGCCTTTTTTGCTAAAATATGATGGCAGAGGTCCTATATGTGTGAATGTGCAGTCACATCTTCTGTCAGACGTCAAGGTCTGGGAGGAATCCTTGATTCCGTAATTTACCCATGGGAAAGGGAAAGAAGGAAAAGCTGATTCAGTCCATAGGGAAGCAATTAGTCTCAGCCCTGCAGAGTGGGGGGGGGGAATGGAGGGTGCACTCTCAAATGGGGTACGCCTGCCCTTCCCTTAGCCTGAGAACCCGGAGCAGCTGGATCTTCATGGTCTGAATCACCTCCCCAGCCCCCTAACCTCTGGTAAGAAGGAGCAGTGGCAGCCCCATCTGGGCCTTGACAACTGCTGACGGGGAGGTTTTCGGATGCTGCAAAAGGGCAAGAGAATAACCCCTTGCACCCTGTCCAAAAAGGGACTTAAACAAGCACAAGCTGCACTTAAACACATGTAAGTCACTAACAGGATGCTGGTCAGTAAGGGTATAAAGTAAGATGATTTTTCAAGGGCTCAATACTGCCACTTGATAATAATAAGGATAATTAAAGGCAAGCTACCATAACACACTATCCACAAATTTAGGTTAAAGATACACCCTTGGTTAGAAAGAGGAACTAAAGGAACCTCATAGGAATTTAGGTGGGAAGAACAGAGGGTAAAGAGGCAGCCAGGCTGAACACTGAGGTAAAGTGGGGCTGGTGCTTTGAGGTTTGCCCTCAACCACCTAGTTGTTGTGGTTTGGTGGTGGCGTCATATATTTGGTGGCAACGGTGGGATCTGAAAGGCTCCTGTGTCACAAAGGTGGTGGCAGTGATGGGATTCGAAAGATCATTGAGGAAGGATTGAGAATCCAATACTGAATCCTGGGTGATGGATCTAAGGAAACCAGTACGGGTGATCTGTGGAACCATCTAGTGCAGGGAAGCAAAAGATCCTAAATACCAGAGAAGGATTAAAATGGTGAATATTTGGTGAAAGAGAAGCCAAATATTTCAGACAGAAGTGTGGAAAATATAGCGTGTGGTCAGTAATCCCTGGGGTAATTGGCCTGGGTAATAATAAAGGATTTCTGGATAAAAGCCTCAGTTTAAAGTGACACAAACAGCCCTGCACAGTAGAAATATTATGTTGTATCCCTGAGGTAGAAAAGCCTGGGTAAAGTAGGGGATACAGGATCAAGTAAGGAAAAGAGTTTCATCAAACCTCCGCAGCATATAACTAGTATAAAGTAGGAATACACTAGCCTCTCAGGTTAAAAGGAACAATAATAGTGGTTTCTGAGGTAAAAGTTGTTGGGTAAAGTAAGAAATCACCTAAGTGATCAACTTTTTAGCATTTCCTGAGGTAAAAGTATGGTGGTACAGTAGGGAAATATGAGTAACATGCCTCCAAAAACTACAAAACCCATTTTGGAAAACCCTGTCCCAGAAGAGGAACGAATGAGGAGAAAATTGAGACTATAGACACAACCACAACTGAAACCTTAGTCAGAGTGGAGATATGGAAAATAAAGAGAGTACAAGAAATTTTAAAAGAACATGGGATAAAATTAAGAGAAATTGAACTGCAACATGAGAGAAAATTGAGGAAACCTGGAGAGAGGGATAGAAAAAGCTCATGAGGTAAAAATGTATAATCTTAAATTGAAGAGAATGGAATTGACAGGAAGTTTAGCTCCCTAAAGATACCAACACTAGTGTTTCTCCTCACCCTGATGTAAACATATTCCCTAAACATTATAAAGAAGTACAACTGTTAAAAACAATCCTGAAGGAAAACTCTGCATATGGCCCAGAACACAATAATAGGAAGTTTAAACACTGGAGGGGTGAAAAAAAGCCAATTTCATGAGGGGAAAAGGGAAATCTCTTCAGCAAATTCCTCAAATAAAGAGACCATGAAAAATAAAGTTGATGATGGGTGTGGAAGAGCTGGGCATATGAGATACAAATGTTCTAGACAAAAGGATAAAGAAGGAAATTTTAAAAATAAAGGAGTGTACTGGGTAAGCAAACTTTAGGCTGGAGAAGATAAGTTGAGAGGGGACATGATAGCCATGTTTAAATATTTGAAGGGATGTGATACTGAGGATGGAGCAGGCTTGTTTTCTGCTGTTCCAGAGACTAGGATACGGAGCAACAGACTCAAACTACAGTAAAAGAGATTCTGCTTAAACATTAGGAAGAACCTCCTGACAGTAAGAGCTGTTAGAAAGTGGAATACACTGCCTGGGAGTGTGGTGGAGTTTCCTTCTTTTAAACACAGGCTGGATGGCTATCTGTCGGGAATGATTTTATTGTGTATTCCTGCATGGCAAGAGGTTGGACTGGATGGCCCCTGAGGTCTCTTCCAACTCTATGCTTTTATGATTAAAGCTCCTTCAGAAGAGAAAAAGACAGTTGAGAGAGACAGTGGCATTCCCATGGAGATACCTCTCGGAGGGGAACAAATTTACCTGATAGAGATAGCAAAAAGAGTTTCTGTTTATTCTTAAATATGGACCAATCTTTTGATTTTAAAGATAGGCAGCCTTTAGTTTTGAGAAATGAGAGTGAAAAGCAATTAAGAGAGAAAGAATTACAACTTGAGGAACAAACCAATAGTAACCCACAAGAGAATGAAATTAAAGATTTAATGCCTATGTATAACTTTGGTGAAGGAAGTTTATGAGATTTTGAGAGAGATAAAATACACTCACTTCCTGAACAATGTCTTACCTGGGAAGTGGCCAGATAACTGGCATCTGAAAAAAAAAAGCATCCTGAACTGTGTTGAATGTAAATAGTGATGCCCCTTCAGTTAAAGTTTTCCCTTTGGATCAGAATATTGTACAGTATATATTATTTTATTTTACATTGTTTATAAATTTATATTTGGTTTTTAAACTGTTTTTTACATCTGCCTGAGATTAAGAGATGGCAGATTATGGCTGGCACCCTGCTAAATGGTATAAGCAGGTGTTTCTTTTTGGATGATGTGGAGGTTGGCCTTCCCTTCTTCCCCTCAGACCAACCTAAGCCCGCTCCCTGTGACTTAACATAGAGTTGCTGCAGCCCCACTAGGTCATTTTGTGCCTGAAGGGCAGCGGGGTTAAGAAAAACACTTGACTGTGTCCACATAGCCAGAGGCAGGTTCATTACATAATTCACTAGACCTCAGCAGATGATGTAATCATTTCATGCTTGGCTACCTTAATTTAGCCATCTTATATAAGGGACATCATTTAAAAGAAATACAAGGACTCCCTGAAACAACATCTCAGGCTCGGCCAAATTGATCACCAACAATGGTCCGCCCTGGCCTCACATCGGGAGGCATGGAGATGCACTATCCACAATGCTGCAGCCTTATTTGAGAACTCACGCCGAACAAATTTTGAAGAGAAATGACAACACAGAAAGAATCACAACCCGGAAACATCACCCAAGGAGACCTTTTGCTGTGCTTTCTGCAACAGGATTTGTTTATCTTGGATTGGCCTCTTTAGTCATCATTGCGCTTGCAGAAAGCGCAGGATGAGTCCTTCCTGAATCTTCGTTTGCGAAGAAAAGCCAGGGGGGGGGAGACAGGAACATAGCCAGATGATTCTCCAACTCCTCACCCTTTTCTCCATCAGGCATGGGATGGCTTGGTGTGCGTGTGTGTAGTGACTCCGTAGGTCCAGGAATTAACGACCAGCCAGCTATTGGTCAGCTATAGCCCTGGTAGTGCAGTGTGTGATATACCAAGAACACACGCTCAAATTCACTCAATAAGAAATCTTCATTGGTAAGAAAACGTGTGTCAGGAACATGGAAGAAAGCCGAAACTGAATACAGGCTAGCACAAACCCCCAGATAAACCCTTACAGCGTGAGAATGGCATGTAGGGAGGAGAAACGGTCCAGCCAGCACCTGGAGCTGCAACCTTGAGCTGCTGTGGAGAGCAGCGTTCCCAGGCCAACAAGGCGGGTTGGCACCCCTCCAAAGATAGAGGGGCCTAAGCAAAGGAAACAGGCCAAAGTCAGCCTCATGGCAGGGTCCTCCATGAATTCCATGAATTCCCCAGAATTCAGGGATGAACCTGACACAGTGGTTAAATGCTGGTACTGTAGCCACAACATAGTGAGTTTGATCCTGCAGGGCTCCAGGTTGACTCAGCCTTCCATCCTTCCATAGGTCAGTAAAATGAATACCCAGCTTGTTGGGGGCAATTAGCTAATACATTGTAAACCACTTAGGGAGTGCTTAGCACTATAAAGTGATATAGAAATGTAAGTGCTAAGTGCTAGTTCCTCAAGCAAAACTACTACTCTACGCTTCACCATATAGGATCTTGACCTATGTATCAAGCCTTTTTTGCTAAAATATGATGGCAGAGGTTATATATGTGTGAATGTGCAGTCACATCTTCTGTCAGACATCAAGCTCTGAGATGAATCCTTGATGCCGTAATTTACTCATGGGAAAGGGAGAGAAGGAAAAGCTGATTCAGTCCATAGGGAAGCAATTAGTTTCAGCTCTGCAGCAGAGGGTGAGGGGGAGAGAGAAAGGAGTGTGCACTCTCAAAATGGGATACGCCTGCCCTTCCCTTAGCCTGAGAACCCAGAGCCGCTGGATCTTCATGGTCTGGATCCCCCTGTCTCTGTCCCCTAACCTTTGGTAAGAAGGAACAGCGGCAGCCCCATCTGGGACTTGACAACTGCTGACTGAGGGAAGTTTTTGGATGGTGTGAAAGGGCAAGAGAATAACCCCTTGCACCCTGTCCAAAAGGGACTTATACAAGCATAAGCTGCACTTACATATATGTAAGTCACTAACAGGATGCTGGTCAGTAAGGGTATAAAGTAAGATCATTCTTCAAGGGCTCAACACTGCCACTTGATAGAGGACATGTTACAGAAAGTGCATGAAGAGTAGAGGCATCATCCTGAATGCGGAAATCCTTCTGGTTACGGCCACTGCTCAAGCACACAGGAGAAAAGGCTCCCATGTCAGAGTTAGCACAGAAAAGAAGATGGAAATAAATTTCCATGGCCATTCTTTACAGTCCTTATTTCCCCACTTTTAGCTAAGGGTGTTTTGGGAATGATTTTATGAGGAAAGTTCCACTGGAGGAACATTTCAGACTCCCAGCATCCACTTTGATTGACCTCTTTTATTCTGTTCTGGACCAAAGAAATATCAAGGGTTCTTCTTCGTGGCTTCTGTGCCTCACAGAAATGGGGTTTGCACCTGCCTTGCCAGAGGGTGATTCTACATAGACTGAAGTGGCAAATGTGAGACCAAAAGAGAAGATACAATTGAAAACACTTACGACACTGACTGGTACCATCCTCTGTCTCGACAACTGACCCAGGACCAATGTTTTAGACATCGATGGTTGTGCCTCCTCTGTGACCACCTTCAGTTTGGATGGCTTGGATACCACTCCTCCAGCACCTGTTTCAGATTTGGTATTTCAATTGTTGATTTCCACACTCCAAACTCTGGTTATGATCCCTCTGTTACTGGCCTTGCAAGATCTTATCAAACTATCTTGGCTGAAACTAGCATCATTATCACCTGCCTCCCAGCACTTGGAAAATATGTATAGGACCCAAGATGAAGGTGTGGCATTCCTGTTACAACATTGAACCCCAAATCCCATCATAGTGGTGTCTCAATCCAAGAGTAGGAGAAAGGCACATTTGGCACCAGCTGACAAGGAGGATAGGTGCTTGGATATGTTTGGATGTTGATTCTATTCCTTGGCAGCCCTGGCAGTGAGAGTGGCTAACACGGTGGCGTGTATGTTTGCCAATCAGACGTTGCTCTGGGATAAGATGCTTTCATGCACCCACATCTCCCAGAGGAGCAGAATATTGCAGTGTTGGTATTTCAACAAGAGGCTCTTGCTCTGTTCTCAGCAGATCCAGTTGGCCATCACTCAGTAAACTGTGCGGCCAAGGTAATGTTGGGGGTAGTAGTGTTTTGGTGTTATGATTGGCTGCATTCAGCAGGCCTCACAGGGAACATGAGGCATCGTATTTAAGACCTCCTATTTGATGGGGAGGGTCCATATAATGCCAGGATGGTCAAGGCCATGAACTATCTGTTTAAAGCTAGGATGGCAGTGAAGAAGATGGGCTTTGGGCTTCAACACCAACAGCAGTGGTCCTTCAGGTACTCATGGAAGTGTTCATCTTCTTTTATCCACCTTGCATGTGTGTTGAACTCCTCTCTGATGGATGAGATCCCACAATCTCCTTTCCAGCACACTGTTTCATCTACCTGATCCACTATGCATGGTAACTACAGATGCATCTCTGACTTGCTGAGGAGCACACTGTGACGATGTCACCATACAAGGTCACAGGGTTCCCTGAGAGTCTAGGCTTCATATCAACACCTTGGAACTTTCAGCTGTTCGAGAGGAAGTTGAAGAACAAAGTTGTACAAGCGGCATCAGACAACACCACTGTTGTTTGCTATATAAACAAACAAGAAGGTACTCACTTGACATTAGTTCTTGATCTGGCCATGACTCTGGAACTGGTGCACCAAGAGGCATATTTATCCCATGGCAGTGCACTTGGCAGGTACAGAGAATGTGTTAACAGATTTTCTCAGCCATGCCTGTGTTCTTCAGCATGGATGGTCTCTGTCCAAAGATGCTTATCACATAGTGACGGCCACATGGGGGATGCCTCACATCGATCTCTTTGTATCTCCTGTCAATGTGAAGTGTTCCTGCTTCTGTTCCAGAGCAAGGAAAGGATGAGGATCTCCCGGGGATGCTTTTTTATTCAGATGGTCTGGCTATCTGATGTATCTGTTTCTTCCCACTGGCAAAAGTGGTAGTGAAACTCGCCAGAGACAGATCCAACACAATTCTGATTGCATCATATTGGCCCAGACAATTGTGGTTTGCTCGTTTTCTCCACCTCTCCAGGGGCCGAGTCATGACTCTTCCTCGGATCAGATCTGCTGTCACACTCCCAGGGGCAGGTCCTCTATACGAATCTCAGAATGCTGCAGTCCTCAGCATGGAAGATGACACCATAACATTTCCTTGGCTCACAGCAGTCCTATCAGCATTAAGGAAGGACGCTACCAAAAGATCCTACCAATAAAAGTGGAAATTCTGCTCCTCTGTGTCTTTGAGGTCTGAGCCTCCATCTTCTGTGGTAGTGTCATGATGGGGTGACTGCAATGTCCATCATGGAGTCAGAAATATATTTGCCAGAACTACAATTCCCCATATGTGTAATCACCACTTCTATTGTCTCAGAAGCAGGTAAACCAGGGGCATGAGAAGTGGGAGGTGGGACCCTAATTTCCTAAACATGACATCACATCACCTGACTGGAGAGCCAATCAGAGTTATGCACAGCCAATCAGATGTGGCTAATGGAGTTTTGAGTTTCTGAATTCCTTTGTTTGAAGACATATGGCTTCAGACCAGCAAGGAGGAACACATGGCTGAGGAGTGATAACAAAACAGCCACATGTGAAGATACCATGAAGCCTGAAGGGCAGGCCTATTTGAATTGCTCTGAATTCCATCAACAGAGACTGATTACTATGGACTTCATAAATGTGAGTTATAATCTTCTTAGCTTAGGAGCATGTCTAGGTAGAAATGCATTAGTTTTTGTGATTTATTTTAATCCTCTGACTGAATGTATTCTATGTAGTTTTTAAGTTGAAAACCTGGAGAGGAGGCTTCCCCTCCATGCTGTTTCATCGCTTGAACTAGAAATAAAGTTTTCTCTCTTTTTCTACAAACCTTTGTCCACATGCCTTCCACAGACATAGCTATCCTGTCTCTTCTCTGGGGAATAGAGAAGGGGGGTTGGGAATCCCCAACAGAGTGAGTTGTTCACTGGTTAGCCAGAGAACTGTCCCAGTTTCTCACTGAACTGGGTTTTAAGTGACAAGCAGTGGGTGGTGGCGGCTACCGGTGAGGCACACTTCTCAAGGGATTTCTAGGCTACCGAAGCCCTGAGAGTTTGTCACAGAGTGTACAAACAGCAAGAGCCTTCCTTTTCCTCTCTGTGATAGTATAAATGCACAGAGAAGGAGGAGGGGGCTCAAGCTTAACCTCCACTTTCTGATGCATCTTTGAGAGCAGGGTTTGGCTTGTTCTTCTTTGAGGCTGCAGTCTAGAGGCTGCAATAACAGTCTATCTGGCTGCTATTGTGGTCCACCAAACAGCATCTTCAACTTCAACCACTCTCTTCTTGAACCATGTGGTAAAAAAGTTCCACAAGGTAACCTTTATTCGTTGCAGCTCTGACACCACCTTGGTCACTGACCTTTGTTTTCTCACAACTTATGTGCAGGCCCTTTGAGCTACCTGCATCAATTGATGAGTGGCTACTTACCTTAAAGTTGCTGTTCATTGTGGCTATCACCATGGTGAGAAGGGCGAGTGAGCTCAGAGCTCTGCAGTCGAATGAACCATTTCTTGTCTTTGATTGGGATAAAGTGATCCTGTGACCAGATATTGCCTTTCTTCCCAAAGTAGTCTTGTAGTTCCTTCTGAGCCAGGACATCATCTTTCCTACTTTCTATACACAACCAACTTTGCCTCTGGAAAGATCTCTACATGGTTTAGATGTGTGATGAACACTGGCCTCGTACTTTCAGCATGCAGTGGCATTTCTTCATTCCAACAGGCTATTTGTTCATTATGGTGGTCTTAAAAATGGACAAAACGTTTCTTCACAGCCACTCTCCAAATGGGTTGTGCAGACCATTAGACTTGCCTATGAACTGGCCAAACAGCCTGTTCCGCTTGGCTTACGGGCACACACCAGCAGGGTAGTGGTTTCTTCATCAACTTTGCTTCACGACATTCCTCTGCCTGACTCATGTAAAGCTGCTACCTGGTCGCAGCCATCCATGTTTATCGAGCAATACAGACTGGACTGTAGAGCTAAGGTGGATGCCTGGTTTGTACATGATGTGCTATCTGCTGTTCTTCAGTGACGTGTCCCACCAACCTCTGCTAAGCTTCACAGTTACCCATTTGTGTGAGGCACAGAGACCATGAAGAAGAACTAATCGGTTCCTTAACTGTAAACTGTGGTTCTTTGAGTGGTCATCTGTGCTCCCACACAAACCAGCCCTGCCTCCCCCTTTTCAGGAACCTGCACATTTCATGGTGGACTTCAAAACTGAGGGGACAGTAGCTTGACAGGCTGGGACATGTGTGGTATGCAGGAGGGGGTGAAGTTCCTGCCAAGCTATTCAGCTCTAGAACATTCTGACTGGAGTCTTTACAAACACAAAAGCCATTTGTGTGAGGGCACAGATGTCTATTTAAAGAACCAGAGATCAGTAAGCCACCTGTTCTTATTCCTGCATAAACACCCTGCATTACAATTGAGCATAAATTTCCACTGTATTTTTTAATTATTTGCGGTGTTGCTTTATGCGGTTTACATCCATTTAAACGTTTGTGTGATTTTCATCATCTCAGGTAAGGTGTTAGCCTCAAAAGTGCCAATAAAGTCTTTCCTGGGAGAAACAACAATTTAATCTGTAATTTACCCAATGACAACTACTGAAAGTCTCTTAAGAAAATAAATTGCACTGTGTGTCCCCTGCTCCACATTCCCTTTTCTTATGACACATTTTCCTCTCTGGAGAAACAGAGCCGTCTGAGTCTTTGGGGCAACCCCTCCAAAGGCATTTCACAGGCATTCTGTTGCTGTTGCTGTAATCCAGAATATCTGACTGCAAGGTAGCTCCAAATAGTCAGTGCCATACTGTAAGACAAGGGGAAAGAGGATTGGGTTATGCTTCCTTATGAGTTAACAGCAGAGGAGACATTCAGTGATCTATGCCAGTGGTGGGAATTGTGCAGCTTGTGGGCCACATGTGACCCTCAGCATGATTTGTGTGACACCCTCCCGCCTGGTCCTCAACACAAAAAAGCAGGGCAAGAGTAGGAGAACTGCATTTTCAGAAGCCCCCCCCCCCGAGAAGAGTGATTCTCCTCCAAACAAGGTGTACTTCATACCTTGTTTTAGCAAGAAAACTAGTATGTTTTTTTTAAAAAAAAAAAAATCTGGAGTGGCTACAATGAGTTTTGCCAGTAGAAGCTTGTGTTGCTTATGGTTGTTCAGGGGTGAGGTGCAAAATGGCCCTGGTCCTTCCAAAATTGCCTACCCCAATTTATGCCTTTAATTAAAAAGAGATATATGTCTTTGTCCTGTAAAATTAGATGGAATTTGAGGCTGAAGTAGCTGCTTTCTCTCTCACGTGGGTCAGTTTGTGCTTCATAAGGCTCGACCGGTCAGAGAAGCTGTCTCCACAGTCTAAGCACTTACACACCTTGAATCCTTTGTGGGTGTTCTGATGCAGGCTCAGATGGGAGCTTTGCGTGAAGGACTTCCCGCAGGTCTTGCACTTGAATGGTTTTTCCCCCGTGTGGATTTTGTAGTGCTTGTGAAGATTCGAAGTCTGGTTGAAACTCTTGCCGCACGTGGTGCACGTAAAGGGCTTCTCCCCTGTGTGGATCATTTTGTGTTTCAGAAAACTAGACTGGTGACGAAAGGGTTTGTCACATATGGGACACCTATAAGCTTGCTTCGCCGCGTGGGTCCTCTGATGGTCATAGAGGAGTGAGATACGATTGAAGGTCTCCCTGCAGCAAGAACAATGGTAGGTTTTCCGCTTCATGTGGATTTTCCGATGCTGGCAGAACTTGGCACGTTGACTGAAGCTCTCCCCGCAGTCAGCACATTTGTAGATTGGGACCCCGACATGCATTTCCAGGTGCCTCTGCAGGCTTGAGGACTGGCGGAAGCTCTTCCCACAGTCCTTGCATTTGTATGGCTTCTCTCCTGTATGCCGCATCTTGTGTTTCGTGAGGTGCGAGTGTACCCGGAAGCTCTTCTTGCAGTATGAGCATTGAAAAGGTTTCTCCCCGGTGTGGATCCGGTGGTGGTGATAAAGGTAGGAACGCCGGCAGAAGCTCTTCCCACACTCAGAACATTTGTAGGGTTTCCTTCTGGACTGGACACTCAAGGAGGGACTGAGGGGAGGTTTCACGTTGATGCTCTTCCCATTTGGAGGAGAGGCTGCTTCTTTCTTTGCTCTTTGGTTTTCCAGCTTGGTTTTATTCAGCTTTTTGACAACTTTTTTGGGGGGGCTTTTCTTTGTCTCTTTTGCTGGGTGATTACAACTTCCAGAAGCTTCTGCTGGCTCACAGCGCTGGGAGATGTCATCTTCTGTCCTTTGTGGGGATGCATTTTTAGGATCCATTTGTGAAGACCCTTCCTTCTGATTGCTGTCCTTTTCATCATCAGTCACTGGATCAGGCAGCACTGGATACACTGGAAAAACAAAAGAGGAGAGAGACAACACACCTAAGCAACAACGATCATAAAGTCAACACAACAAGTTATATTTTAATGAAGTTTCATTGTATAAAAAGCACTTCATACAAGTACAACCTACTAATCCAGATACCTGTCTGTTTAATTGTTCCTGGTCATTACTTCTTAGTGCCAGAGGCGGAAATAGCATGGAAAGAAAAAGAATAGTTCTTGTCCCACCAAAAATATTTTAAAAATATTAAAAATTGAAGAGCAGTTCCACATGTTCCTGTAACCTTTTTTATTCAAAACCATTAATATGTACTTGTAAAATGAAATAACCAGGTTAATGAATGCCTTGTGTAAGAAAAACATTTTGAATCTTCTAGAAACTACCGTACTTGAAAGCTTCTTCCAAATTGCGCCCAGGGGTGATTTTTTACTTTCCTTTACCAGCCTCCCCTTTTCTTGTGATTTCTGTTTTCATGGCCAAATATATAGATCTGTGCCTTTTTAATGTGCTGGGAGTAGCTGGTGTGGTTTATCTGCTCTCCCCTTTTGTCTCTTTTGCTGTTCACACATGCCCAGTAAAGGATTCTGGAGGCAGCTGCTGTTTACCTTACCTGTTGTAGGTGGGCCAGTGATATATGTACTTAATTTGCTGAGATTTACCTGTACCAGTTTTTCAAAATCCAAGGGGACTTTTGACCACTTCCAGTGTTTGGGGACATTTTGGGCAGTCTATGTGGCCCCCAGATAGTTGTAGGGATAGAAAATTGCTGTTCAGACCTATTACAGTTGCCTGATCCTGAATTAAATACAGTGAGACACCCCCCCCCCGTATCAGTTCCTGGACTTACCACAGATACCAGAAACCATGGTTAATAGCGAAGCCAATTATATAATTAACTTCTAGCTGACACCTCAACATTTGATAAGTGTTTATGTGGATACATGAATTATATGAATTTTATGGATTATATGAATTGTGTTAACTATATGTTTTAGGTAAAATGAAAGGGGAGGGAAGGGAGGGAAGGGAAGAGAGGGAAGGGAGGGAAGAAAAAATATTTGCTAATGGTATATGAAGGCATATAATGTTAGCATTATTTGTTGGTTCATCTAAGCTGTTTATTATGCTTAAATGAAAATGTATTAATGTGGAAAACTACAATAAAAATATTTTTAAAATAACAAACCCAATTAAAATAAAGGCCTTCCAGTACAAATATACCATAGAGTTGCATTAGAGGACCTAGAGACTATGGTATGTGTCCCTATTTTTTCAGCCATGGATAACTGAAACTGTGGATATTGGTCCTGCAGATATGGGGGTCCAACTGCAATAAATTTTGGTGGATTTAACCCTTCATTGGACTGGCGGAGGGTAACTATGTGCCTTTCATACTCTTGACACCTTTACGTTACTGTTCAGTGACCAAGCACATAATATCCCTTTGCCACTGTGTGTGTTGCGGGCAGGGGCAGCCCCAGGAGAGAGAAGGTAAAGGGTTCAGCATGGATGGTGCAGCTGAATTCCTCCATCTGCGCTGACCATAAAAACAACACAAGGAAATGTTGGCTT
This sequence comes from Gambelia wislizenii, assembly GCA_030847615.1. Lineage (NCBI taxonomy): Eukaryota > Metazoa > Chordata > Lepidosauria > Squamata > Crotaphytidae > Gambelia > Gambelia wislizenii. Next base: position 28,940,699 of record JAUMIR010000002.1, read on the forward strand.
GATGTGTGCATACGTCACCAACAGGATGCCAGCACTGGTTTTAAATTATTTTTTGTCAGTCTGTCTGCTTGCTCTCTCTTTGTCTCTGTCTGTCTGTCTCACTCTCTCTATATATACTGTACAGTATATATTCACACACACACACACACACATAGAAAAAAAAGTCAGGTTGGCTATTGTGGAATAAAACAGGGCAGAACAGAACCTTACCCAACACGACGCCTACATTGTCAGGATTGCTGATTCCCCAGCTGTCCTCTTTGCAGCTCTCGGTCTGCTCCTTAACCTGGAGTCCTCCCTCTATTTCAGGCAAATTGACACTTTCTCCTTTGGGCTCCTGAAAGTCATTGCAGGATTTGGTACCAAAATCAATAAATCAACAAAAAGCCCCAGAAAGTAAACATTATAAATAAATCACAGGTCTGGTTCCCATCTCAGCCTCCATCCCACTAAAGCAGAGGTGCCAGGAGCCCTCAGAGAGCAGCATCCCTACATTAGCTGCCCCCCCCCCATGCTCAAAGTGTTTTTGCTTTAAACAAAATTAAACTTAAAATACCACCCGTGTTCTCTGGGGAGCCATGTTCTTCTCTCCCTGGAGCTATATTCGGTCCATTTCTCAAACCAGGAAGTAAACTGAAACCCAACTTCCACTTGACTGGTAGGGTTGCCAGGTTGGATCTGGGACGAGGCTCCTGTAATTTCAATCCCTGGAGCAAGACGAGGTGCCATGAAGCCCCATCAAGCATGACACAGGTACCTGTTCTCCCCCACCTTCCAAACCCCTAAATTCAGCTGCAGTCGCCCCTTCTCAATATGACTATCACCTTGTCCAAGAAGAGTGGGGCGTACGTGTCTGTGTGTGCGCTTTCCACTGATGAGGCAACAGCCATAGCAATAAAAGGTGGTGTGCTGTTCCTGGAGGCTTCCCAGAGATGAATTTCACTCTTTGGGGGCAAGAAAAAGGGCAGTCAGGGGACACTGGAGGGGCCAGGAGCCACCAAAAAACCCTGAGGGTCCCTCCTATCTTAGCTCAAACTAATCCGGGGGAGTTGGGCATGTTTCCCATGAGCTGCGCGCGGTCCCAGAAACCCACCTTTGTGGTCCCTGAAGCCTCCATCAGTCCCCAAATCCCCGCTTCCTAATTATTATTTTAAAATTTCAGAACAATTTTCATCCCCAAAATTGTGCCCAAATCCCACCCCAATGTATCCAAACATGAAAAAGGCCTCTTCTATACAACCTTTAAGTGGACAGGAGCCCTTTCTAGTTTTCAGTTTGCCAATCCAAATTAAAGGGGGGGAGACCTCTCCAATTTTCAATCTGGCAAGTCTACTGGAAGTTAGTTCCACACAAATGAGGTGCCACTAGAAAGGAAGCCTGCCTCATGTTCTCCTCAACCAGTCTTTTGGGGTGGTGGGACATGTAACAAGGCCTCTGCCAAAGACGTTAAATTACAGAAAGGTCTCGTCGGAGGAGTGGTCTTTCAGCTATGCTGTCCCCAAAGTGGTTAAGCCAGAGGTGAGCACTTGCATGGGGGCCAAGGGCCACTTTCTCCCCAAACCCATCCACTGTGGGCCCCACCCCCTCCATAACAAGCCCAAATACCTCCGTTTCCCTTTGCCATCCCTCCAGAAATGATATCCTCTTACTTCCTGTACTTTTAAAAATGGTGACAGAAAGTGGCAGAGCATCACTATCCTGCCACTATTTCAAGAGGAACTGCAGAGAAAAACAGAGGTAGTTCATGGCTGAATGAGGTTTTGGGGTGCTTGTGGGGGTATTTTCATGTTAATGAGTTTGGAGACATTTTCTGTGTTGCTCCCAAACCTCACTTTTTCAGATAAATTTAGGGGGTTGGGGGGCATCAGTGTCCACAAAACTGTTATCTAGGGGCTGCACGCTGCCCACTCCAGGTTTAAGTCTTTGCTCTCTGCTGTAACTCCCTATCAGGACTAAATGGTGGTGGGAGAGGGCAGGAGTGCTTGTTGTTCGCATGAGGACACAAGTTCCCATTATTCCCTTTTGGGCCCTTCCTCCACATATTACAACCACAGGTGCATGAGTCCCATTCTGTAGTGGGAGCCTTCCACCTCTTTTAACACAGTCTCGATTCCAATCCAGTTTCTACCACTTTTTCTGAAATGAAGCAGAAACATCACTGCTAATTGCACAACTGCTATATCCAGCCAACTGCCTTGCAGGTGTGTTGGACTGCAAACCCCATTACTCCCTATCATGACCATGGGGATGATGGAGAGTATAGTCCAACACATCTGGAGGGTGCCAAAGATGGGGAGCCTGGCATAATGTTGGTTTTGTCCCTCATGCAGCACATCTGCAGTTGATAAGGCCCACCTATTCTGCTCTCTCCCCACCCTGGCATGTCATTCCTGAGATCTTCAGGATTATGCATCCATCGTCCGATACCTGCTGTTCCCATCTCTCAGTCTCTGGCTGCGTCAGGAGGAAATCCTCGGCCAGGGCCACCGCCTTGGCGCAGGTCTCTAGGACACATTCTCTGACCCAGTTCTGGATCTCTGGCGGCAGGACAGCCAGGAACTGCTCCAACGCCAGCTGCTCCAGGATCTGCTCCTTGGAGTGTCGCTCAATTTTGAGCCACTGGTTGCAAAGCTCCTGGAGGCGGCTGTAAACCCCTCTCGGCCCCTCAGCCTGCTGGTAGCTGAAATGCCTGAACTGTTGCAGCTTCTTCTCCCTGCTGAAAGAGTCCTCTCGTAAAATGGCCTCCTTCACTTTCCCATAATCCTCTCTGTCCCTGGCCTCCAGGCTGCTAAAGGCCTCCTTGGCTTTGCTGCTGAGCGCCGGCAGGAGTCGGGTCACCCACCCTTCCTTGGGCCACCGGCAAGCCCTGGCCACTTGCTCAAAGGAGGCTAGGAAGGCCTTAGCATCGTCCCATGGGCTGGTCTCTGCTTGTGTGGGCTGTGGGTCCCCCCAGACTGAGCAGGGAGACTCCAGAATCTTCAGGAACTCCTGCCACTGGGTCTCCCACTGCTGAAGAAGCCCCTCGCCTGGAATCGGAATAAACGGCTTTCCAGAGGCCTTGAGGAGGAGCTCTTTAATACTCCCAGCCTGGATGACGTGAGGAGCCTCTTCGGATCCTGTCTCGGGTTCATGGGCCATGATGTCTGGCACTTCCACTCTAATATTGGTCTCCACTTCCTGTTCAGTCTCTACATGGCCATGTGGAGCCAGTGGGGTGACGATTACACACAGCTCTTCCGCCATTCCTTATCGCTGACCTGCAAGGGCAGTTCTGTACTTGAAGGCCTTGAGGGAAAAACCCTGTCTGGGACTTTGGGGAGCAGCAGAAAATTTTGAGCTACCCAGATCAGGATCTTGGCTTGGTATGAGGCAACCAGCCACGGTAGTTAAGTGGTACCACTTAATTTCATGCCATGCATTGGCCTGTCTCAGTGGCAATTTCTAGATATTCAGAGGATCACATAAAAAGCCATGAACTCTTCAAATAAGACACAAGGAATTTCTGTCTGTGGAAGAACAAAACACCAAACCAGAAATTAGATGTTGGAAGAAATTAGTTGATTAACTAGTTAGGTCAGTTATTCAATCGATTCCGCCCCCTCTCATGATTTCACCCCTAGATTCCCCAATTAAAGCTGAAGCTAAAAATGGAATTTAGTGAACGGAATTGTTAGAATTTGTTAAGGCAGGACTTCTACTGCTGTCACATTTGCTCCATCAGGAAGACTGGCTTGCTCTGGAGAATAGCTATTATGATTGGAGGAAAGGAGTCACATGCTTCTGGTATCAGGTAGGCTAACCTTACAAGGTGGGAAGGAGTGGGAGAAAGAGAGACAGAGAAAGAAGACATGAACTCTTTTCCAGGGATGGATGGTGATTCTGTGGAGCAATGAATCTGCTCTGAGTTTTAATGAGCTACACAAGCCTCTGACTCCTATCCCTCAGCACCTTAGACAGACCCCTTGAAGTTCTGACTAAAACCCAGAGTGGATTCACCATATGCCTGACAAGACCCACTAGACTACCCCTGCCTCCATTTCAGTGCTCAGGGGTGTGTCATTACTTGTGCAGCCAAAATGGAAGGCTCTGCTTCATATCCCTCTACACCTTTGACAGAGCCCTTGAAGTTCTGACTAAAGCCTACTGCCACTAATAATAATAATAATAATAATAATAATTAGTTACCCACCTCTCCCTGTGGATCAAGGCAGGGAACAATGCATGAACACACAAACATATTAGTTAGAAACACATATCAGTTAAAACTTATCAATTTAAAAAACAAGACAGACTAAGACATTTTAAAACAACCAGTACACAGTTTAAAATTCGCAATTTAAAATCATCTGGATAGGCCTGCTGGATGCTTAGCGCAGAGTCACCATTAGAGAAGCAGAAAAGATCTTTCTTTCTTTTGTTTTCTTTCTTTCTTGAATTTGTATCCTGCCTTTCTGCTGGGATTCAAGGTGGCTTACAATAATTTTTTAAAAGCCGTAAGCTAAAACATTTAGTTTAAAAACAAATTAAATAACAATATTATTTTTTAAAGTTAAATCAGTTAATTTTTTTAAAAAAGGTTAAAAAATACAGCACAACACTACACACACATCCTTCTGCTTCAAAGAATTCAAAAGTTTGCCTGAATAAAAATGTCTTCACCTGTCAGCAGAAAGAGGGCACACTGATGACTGAAAAGGCCAATCTGAGATAAACAAGTCCGGTTGCAGAAAGCAGAGCAGAGGGTCTCCTTGGGTGATGTTTCCATTGTCCGTGACACTAACAATAACTCCAAAACCAATCTGCCTAGTGGCAGAAGCCCAACTCACTACAGGTGGGCTACAGCTCATGGAAGCTTATACCAAGTAAAATTTGTTAATCTTTTAGGTGCCAAAAGTCTCTGTTATTTTTTAATGCAATTTGCTATTACAGGTTATCCAAAAATCCAAAATGCCTCAGAATGCCTCAAAATCTGAAACCATATCCACAGGGATCCCTTACTTGTATTAGTAAAATCTGAAGGCAGTGATCTGTGCAACAGCATAACGCAGACCATATATGTTTTTGTTTAAACATTTCTAATATCCATAGTTTTAACGGCATTTTGTTTTAACTCATCTTCGTGAGCCACCTTGGACCTTGTGTGTGCGTGTGTATGTGCCTTCAAGTCAACTGTCAACTTATGGCAACCCTCTGAATTTCATAGGGTTTTCTTAGGCAAGGAATACTCAGAGGTGGTTTTGCCTGTTCCTCTACAGTCTCTGTATCCACGGGTTATGCGTCCATGGTTTGGGCGGGGGGGGGGGATTCCAAAAAGCAAACCTCGCTGTTCACCATTTTAGATAAGAGATACCATTTTATAATAATAATAATAATAATAATAATATTTTATTTCTATCCCGCCCCTCTGCAACGTAATCGGGGCAGCTTACAATATAAAAGCTCCATAATCACAATACCCTAGCCCACCCACCCCTTAAAATAATATTAAATTATAAAGGATTAAAAACATACAATAATTAAAAATATCTACAATATCTACAAAGTTTACTACACCACTGTATATAATAAAGTCTTATTTTATTACACCATTGTATATAATAAGACTTGAGCATCCATGGATTTTGGTATCCACAGAGGGTGGGGCTGATCCTGGAACCAAACCCCAGCAGATACCAAGGGGCCCACTGTATAGCCTAGAGCAGGGCTTCTTAAACTTTTTCCACTCGTGACCCCTCTTCTCCGGACAAATTTTTGCATGACCCTGGGGTATATAGGCATACAAATCAAATTTACTGTTGCCATCTTTTTTGCAACCCGCACATTCAGTTATATACAGTATTTTGGCCTAGAACACCTGGTATTCATTGGCAGTCTCCCACCCAAGTAGTAACCAGGGCTGACCCTGCTTAGCTTCCAAGATCAGATTTAACCTGATGCCTTTAGGGCAGTGTTTCTCAACTGGGGTTCCCTGGGACCCTAGGGTTCCCCAAGAGGTTTCTAGGGGTTCCTCAAGAAATTGTGATTGTGGGGGAAATCAATAGAAGTATATAGAATAATGTTTATGCAGGGGTTCCCTGAGACCTGAAAATTATTTCAACATTTCCTCCAGGATAAAATGGTTGAAAAGGGCTGCTTTAGGGTTTGTAGGCCCTTTGGTGTGTTCCTGTCATGCAGAGAAGAAGTGGATTATTGGCTATATTTTTAATTACTTATCTAATTTTAATTAATTTAGTTTATATTTAAGTAATGTATATATTTAATAAATAATATATATTTTACACATTTAATATATTAACTCATTTCAATCAATTATTTATTTTACATTTAATTGATTTATATATTTAATATATTTAAATAGTTATAATATTTAATATTTTTATTACTCCCAGTTGGGTCCCATACTGGGAGAAATGAAATATTAAATATATACATTTAATCCATTAAATATAAACTGAATCATTAATTAAAATGAGATCAATAATTAAAATTATATATACAGTATATTAAAAACACTTCCTGATAGGGAAGGCAGGAGATTTATTGGGTCTTCCATGCAGCTTGGTTCTTCCTCCTGTACCCACCGCTGCGGGCCAGCCTGTGTTCAGAGAGCAAGGCCAAAGCTTGGCAAAGTTCCTTTTCCCAGAGATTACAACTCCCAGAATCCCCCCTCCCACTCGGACCAGCCCAGCCTTTCTTTCCTCCAGGCGATGGCGCAGAGTTGGGGTTCCTACGACTTCCTTACTGGTTCCCGATTCCCAGGAAATTTCGGAAAGGAGGCTTTGGAGGGATGGCAGAGCTGATGCTGGACTGAAGTCTCCTGTTCAAAAGCTCAGGTTCAAAAGTTGGCTCCGGAGATAAATCCAAACCCCTGCAGCTCAAAAAGAGCTTTCAGGCCCCACCCCATTTCTCCCTCTTTAATAAATAAATAAATTATTATTATTATTATTATTATTTTCCCAATAATGTATCATGTAACTTCTAATTTTAGTATAAAGGTGTAAATATAATATTCATTGGAAAAGAAAAAAGAGTGATTATAGTGTGTTTAGATTAAAAGGAAAAATGTATTAGTGTTAGGATGGATAGTTTTATTTTTTCATTAGTAAGAAAAAAGGAAAACATATTTTTTTTTTTGCATTATTGTTACAGCCTTTTGCTGTTGGGTGTAGTTTTTAGTAGAATGGTCTTATTTTAATTTTAAAATTCCTAAAAAAAACCCAAAAACTAAAAATTCCATTTCTCTCTCTGCGCCCCTCCCAGAGGTGCAGCGAGTCTCTCCAAGCAAAGCTGCTGCAATTTTTTGCTGGAGGGAATGGGATGTGCTGTCACAAATGGGGACATCCAGATGAATTAATATCACCCCCTCTTTTCCAAAGGGACGGGGGGGGGGACTTCACCTCCAAATTAAGCTTGGGGCAGGGTGGGGGGAGAGAAACCAATGAATCAGATCCTCCCCAGATCTGGCACTGTGGACTACAGGATGCACATTCATGGCTGTGCAAAACTCCCAGGGATTTTGGGGTTGGGTACCAAGGACTCCCACAAATGTGCCAAAGCAAATGTTCATTATCTGTCTGGTCCATACTGTAGCAATACCTTCGTTAAGGGACAAAAAAGCACACACACACAAACACACAGAAATGTATATAGACAAGAATCCAAGCGTGCCATGCCAGTCAAAGCAAATGATCATATCTGTCTGGTCCATGCTGTAGTAATATCTTTGTCAAGGAACAAAAAAGCATACACACACACAGATATACATACTGTAGATGTATATAGACAAGTATCCAAGTGTGTCATGCAAGCCATAGCAAATGCTCATATCAGTTTGGTCCATATTGTAGCAATGCCTTTGTTAAGGCACAAAACGTGCACGCGCACACACACGTATATGGACAAGTCTCCAAGTCCCCATCTCTAAATGCATAGATCTAGAGCTTCATGGCTCCAGATGCAAGCTTTGGGCCCCCCTGAAACCCTAACAGCCTCACCTCCAGGAGAGCTGCCTTGTCTCTACAACCAGGGCTGGCAACCAGAGCTGGAGGGCCTCCGACTTGACACCTCCTTGTTCAAGGCAAGACTGGAAAGGTTAAAGCCAGGGAGCCCCACAGCCTAGAGTGGCGCCCTAGGAAAGGGAGGGACACTCACTTGCTGCCCAGCCACCCACCCGCCCCGTGGAATAAGGCTGCTGTGCAACGTGGGTGGAGTTCTAGGGTGGGTGGCTGGAAAGGACGATGAAGAGACCTGTGGCATCTAATAGGCTGGCAAACTTATCATTTGGAGTTGTGGTTGTTGTGTGCTTTCAAGCCACGTTGCTGACTTACCTTTGGCCAAATGGACAAAAATGCCATAGGACTCTTTTGAAGTGCTTGCTGCAACAGGCAGAGGGTGGGGAAGTGACTCTGTTGGGCTACAATTCCCAGAATCCTTCAGAGTGCCTGGGGGATGCTGGAAGTCATAATCCAACAAGGTCACTTGGGCTTGCTCTCCACACAGCTATCCCTTTGAACTTTTCTAAGGAGGGAAGATATAACGGGGGCAGCATGGGGGGAGCAAAAAATATAATTGGGAAGACTAGTTGATGTATGTTTTTCTATTTTAAGTATTGTATGATTTTAATCTTTTTTAGTTTAATATTATTTTAAGGGGTGGGTGGGTTAGGGTATTGATATAATTATGGAGTTTTTATACTGTAAGCCGCCCCGATTGCGCTGCAGAGGGGCGGGATAGAAATACATTTTAAAATTATTATTATTATTTTCATAACCATAATCCGTGATTACAAAAACCAAGTTTAAAATAAATCAATTTCATCTAAACAACTTCCTTTATCATATGTTGAGTCACATAATCACGTTAATCTACTTTTTCATGAATAACACTCACTCCATATGCTCCTTCCTCAATAGCAATAACCATATTTCTTGTTGTTAATTCCATCCTCTTACCAGTCTCATTAATAGTTTCTAATCGTAATCATACATTCTCTTTGTATCTCATCAATTAACTTCACGTACACCCTTATTCAATATCTTACATCTCATATTCATAACCATCACTATATCAGATTTCCAAAATCTTTATATATATCATTTTTTTCCCCAGTGTTTCAGTAATACGTCCCAATCTTTTCTCGTCTTATTACTACCTTTGTTTCTTAATCTATTTATTAATTCATCTAGTTCTATCATATCTATCAATTTCTCTTTCCACTCTTCAATTGTTAGTACTTCTTTTAATTTCCATTTTCTCGCTATAACTATTCTTGCGGATGATATCATATATAAAATAATCCTCCAATGTAAATTTTCCTCTTTCTTACTCAGCCCTTTTATCATGTTCAATAGGTAAGTTTCAGGTAAGAATTCTATATCTATCTGTAAAATTTGTTTAATGTTTCCATGTACTTTAGACCAGAATTTCTTGATTTTACTGTATTTCCACCACATATGTACTAACGAACCCTGAAAATTACCACATTTCCAGCATGTGGTGTTTGTCTTGCTTTTCATCTTATTTAATCTTACTGGTGTAAAATACCATCTTTGAGTCATTCTGATATAGTTTTTCTTTAGGTTCTGTGAGGCTGTAAATTCCATTGATCTTTTTCTTGCTAGTTCCCAATCTTCCAGATCTAGCATGTGGCCTATATCTTGTGACCATTTCAGTATGTAACTCTTAATTACCTCTTGCTCTAATTTCCTGGTTAGTAATAATTTATATAACTTCGAGATCTGGCTCTTCTTTTTCTCCATCCATATCAATTTATCCAACTCATTTAATTCTGTTTCTATCCCTTCTCTTTTTTGAACTTCTTTGACTCTCTCATTTATTTGATAAGTGAACCAATTTATATGATGTTTTAATTGTAGCTGTTCTTTAGATCTTAAAATTGTGGCCTCGTTCCTTTTCTCTAATACATCTGAATACCTCAGGCATGTTTTTATATTTGACCATCTCGCCTGGAATGCTTCCTGCGCCGAGGTCCAGATTGGAATTTTAAAAAAGAACCTTTCTTTAATTTTGTTCCAAACCTTTAGAAGACCTTTCCTTACGCCATGATTAACAAATTCCTTATTTACCTTATCTTTATTATATATTAAGTACGCATGCCACCCGAACCTTATATTGTGGCCTTCTACATTCAGTATTTTCTCATTGCTTAGCCTTATCCAGTCCTTGACCCAGGTTAGTACAGCTGTTTCATAGTATGTCCTGAGATCCGGTAATTCACAACCACCTCTCATTTTCCCATCTATCAAATATTGCCATTTTATTCTTGCTTTCTTCTTTTCCCATATAAAGTCCTTTAAATCTCTTTCACATATATCAAAGATCTTTTCATTGGCAATTATAGGTACATTTTGAAATAGATAAATTATTTTGGGAAGTATTGTCATCTTCACTGCCGCAATCTTGCCTAATAACGATAAACCTAGTTTCCCCCACATCTCTAAATCTTATCTTATTTCCAACCAGGTTTTCTTATACTTGTTCTCAAATAGATCTCCATTTCTCGTTGTTAGCCAAACTCCCAAGTATCTCACTTTTTTCCCAATTTCACATTCTGATTTCCTACGTAATTCCTCATCTTCAGCTATACTCATATTTTTTGTCAGGATTGTAGTTTTATTCTTATTCACCTTAAAACCTGAGAATTCTCCAAAACTTTTCATAGGTTCCATGAGTTCTATTATTTGGTCTCTCCGATTTTCCATAATGATGACCATGTCATCCGCAAAGGCTCGCAGATTATAGGTATATCCTTTAATTATAGCTCCAGGGATCTTTGTGTTAGATCTAATATTATTATTTAATACTTCTAGAATTGTTATGAATAATAGTGGGGATATAGGGCAGCCCTGTCTGGTTCCTTTTTTAATTATACAGTTGTCCCTTGACATTCGCGGGGGTTACGTTCCACGGACCCCCGCGAATGTAAAAAAAACCGCGAATATGGATTGCCCTCCCCGGGGCCTTCACGGAGCCTCCGAAGGCTCCGTGAAGGCCTCCGCGGCCTCCCCCCACCCTCCCCAGGCCCTCACGGAGCCTTCGAAGGCTCCGTGAAGGCCTCCCCCCTCCCTCCCCGGGGCCTTCACGGAGTCTTTCAAGGCCCCGTGAAGGCCTCCACGGCCTCCCCCCACCCTCCCCAGCCCTTCACGGAGCCTTGGAAGGCTCCGTGAAGGCCTCTCCCCACCCTCCACCCTCCCTCCCCGGGGCCTTCACGGAGTCTTTCAAGGCTCCGTGAAGGCCTCCGCGGCCTCCCCCCACCCTCCCCAGCCCTTCACGGAGCCTTGGAAGGCTCCGTGAAGGCCTCCACCCATCCTCCCCCCTCCCTCCCCGGGGCCTTTATGGAGCCTTTGAAGGCCTCCGCGGCCTCCCCCCACCCTCCCCAGCCCTTCACGGAGCCTTCCAAGGCTCCGTGAAGGCCTCCCCCCACCCTCCCCCCTCCCTCCCCGGGGCCTTCACGGAGCCTTTCAAGGCTCCGTGAAGGCCTCCGCGGCCTCCCCCCACCCTCCCCAGCCCTTCACAGAGCCTTCCAAGGCTCCGTGAAGGCCTCCCCCCATCCTCCTCCTCCCTCCCTGGGGCCTTCACGGAGCCTTTCAAGGCTCCGTGAAGGCCTCCGCGGCCTCCCCCCACCCTCCCCAGCCCTTCACGGAGCCTTCCAAGGCTCCGTGAAGGCCTCCCCCCACCCTCCCGGGGCCTTCACGGAGCCTTTCAAGGCTCCGTGAAGGCCTCCGCGGCCTCCCCCCACCCTCCCCAGCCCTTCACGGAGCCTTCCAAGGCTCCGTGAAGGCCTCCCCCCACCCTCCCCCCTCCCTCCCCGGGGCCTCCCCCCACCCTCCCCAGCCCTTCACGGAGCCTTCCAAGGCTCCGTGAAGGCCTCCCCCCACCCTCCCCCCCACCCTCCCCCCACCCTCCCCAGGCCTTCACGGGGCCTCTGGGGGGTCTCCAAAAGCCCCGTGAACGCCTAGCCGGCCCTCCCGGCTCCTTCCCACAGCTTTCAAGGGGCCTCCGGAGGCCCCTTTTCGCGGTTTTGGGGGGGCCCAGGGGGCCCTCCCAAAACCGCGAATAATTAAAACCGCGAATGCTGAGTTCGCGAATGTGGAGGGGCAACTGTAATTGTTTCTGATTTTTCACCATTTATAATGAGATTTGCTGTTTGATTTTTATAAATCTGTTATATTCTTCTGCCAAAATTCCCCCCATTCCCATCCTATCCCAATTAATGTTATCAAATGCCTTTTCTACATCAATAAACATTAAACCTAGTTTTTTTTCATTGTGAGCCTCATAGTATTCTATTAAATCTAATAATAATCTTATATTTTGACTTATTTGTCTCTCTGGCAAAAACCCATTTTGGTCTTCATGAACTGTCTCTTGTAGAATTTTCTTCAGTCTTTGTGATAAGATTGATGTATATATTTTGTAATCTAGATTTAAGAGAGAGATGGGGCGATAATTCGTAACTTCTTTCACATCTTTCCCCTCTTTGGGTATTAAAGCAATGTTTGCATTCGACCACAAGTTAGGAGTAAGCTGTAATTTCTATGGCCGTGACTTTATCTGTCAGACTGGACAACTTTGCGGTTACTGGCTTAAGCGCTTGGGCTAGTTCACGATGCAGATCTAGCACAAACAGTTCCCTTTGCTTCTGCAGCTGGGTGGAGAGATCCTGGTCCGTTCCCATCTGCAAGTTAGGTGTGGGTCCTTTCCCAGCCTTGTTCAACTCAGGGGCCATGCTGTCTCTGTGTTCTTCAGGAGCAGTCGCCTGAAGAGCCCTTCGTTCTTCAGCCGCTGGGTAGAAGTTGTCAATTGTTTGTTCCACTGGCCGCTTGCTACCTTGCATTAATGAAAGTGACCTAATTAAATCATTGTGATAGTAATATATTCCAGTTTGAGCAGAGTTTTGCAAGGTTTAGGAGGAGCTCAACGATTATGTGTCTGCCATAGTCGATTGCTAGCCCCACCCACCCCTGTACTGCGTCTTTAATGAGATAGAAAATAATGTTACTCCTAACTTGTGGTCGAATGCAAACATTGCTTTAATACCCAAAGAGGGGAAAGATGTGAAAGAAGTTACGAATTATCGCCCCATCTCTCTCTTAAATCTAGATGCCTTCGCAGGCTAGAAGAAGGGGTGGAAAAATCTGACCTAAAAAGCTTTTTAATCAGCTGGCTTAACGATATCTGCCCAGAGTTTGAGCGGAAAGATGCTGACATAGAAAGAACACACAGGTCGTTGATCCCCCCTCAGCTGGCCCAACATCTACCCTGGGACATCCTCATGAGGTTTTCCTCCTTTGCTAAGAAGTCGCAAGTGGCTTCCAAATTAAACAAGCTGACTTCACTTACCTTTAATGGCACTCCGGTATCAATTTTCCAAGATGTCTCACCGGAGACTTTGCAGAAAAGAAAAGCTTTTAAACCACTCACCTCACTTTTGACAGAAGCAGGTGTTCTGGATGATAGTCCAGAAGAAGAGAGAGAAATGAGTCACTTGGAAGGAGCCAAATACTTCCAGAAAGTGCCTTTTTTGAGATTGCTACCTGATATCTTAGTTCCCTCTTCAGAAGAGTGGCAGCCATATTGTTACCATCTTCTTGCCCTCTCTTAGAGAACAAGGACTCCACCATTATGGTTCTTCATGGTTATTCAGATGAACATTATTCTTCTCTGCCTCTGAACCAGCTACAGTTTTGCAAATCTCACCAACTGACAACCATCACCTGCCAGCAGCACATGTAGGATTTCTGCCAGCTCCCAGTTAAAGAGACCAGTTGCCATGGCCACGGTGAACTTCACTCAAATCCTTTTTATGACTGTCACTCTTCTTGATGCACTCTGACCAGTTCATACCTCCATTTACTCCATTTTACATTATATTTCATCCACTTTTTTGCAAGGATGGATGCTCCAGCCTGGATATATACTATTCCCCCCTCGCCTGATAGGGTGCATCAAAGTGATCGGAATGACATTGAAATCTGATCGGGAGGCCATCATTCAGATGGCCTCCCACCTTCTGGGTATCTTGTTATGTATTGTTGATATTGATTTTTACTTACTTTTTTGTTGTATTATGAGAAGGGAGATGACATGCTTTATTTAGATGTACTTCTGTATTTTGGGCAATTCAGTGTCTGCATTTGGTACAGTTTGAGGAGAAGGCTTTCTGGACCATTGTCCTCGGAGTCGATCCAGTCAGTGCCCCCTCTTGTGATTTGCCATGAGTGATGTCTGAATCCTATCATTCAATGTCAAAGGACTCGGCTTGGAAATAAAATGCCAAAAAAAATTAAAAGAAATTCACTCTCACAAACCCAATGTTTTGTTTCTCCAAGAAACACATAATAGATTTGATAAGCCAGTGTTTCCCACTTCCAAATTTGGAAGCTGACTTGTTTCTGGTGACTTAGGCAAGTCGTGAGGAGTGGCTATAATACTGGACAAGGGTATGCCTTTTCAACTTTATGATTTAAAAAGGGACAAGAAAGGTAGCTATATAATGATACAGGGTTTACTTTGTAATCGTCTGGTCACTTTGGCTACCTACTACACACCAAATGCTCACCAGAAAGATTTCCTAGCTAGCCCTCTTTGCAAAAGGCACTATAATCGTAGGAGGCGATTCTAATGCGATTCTAGATCCTATTTTGGATAGGTCCCCAAGGGTCAACAAAAACCCTTCTTCACCACCTCTAATTCCTGAAACGCCCTTGGCACTCCTAGGATTGATTGACCCTTGGCGGACACTTAATCCGATGGAGAGGCTGTACAGTTTTTTCTCCGCAGTCCACAGGTCTTACTCCAGAATTGATCAATTTTTTGTTAACAAGTCAGTCCTTTCCCAGATCACAGATGTGTCTATTGAAAATATCCTCCATTCTGACCACGCCCCCCTTTTCCTGACATGGACACTAGATTCAGATGCTCAACCCACCAAGATTTGGAGGTTTAATCCTAGACTGCTGTTAGATGACCAATTTACATCCAGCATTCAAAAGTCCTTAAAATTGTTCTATGTAGAAAATAGATCACAAATTGTTAGCAGTGGGGAGAGAACTGAGATATCAGCCCCATTCGCCAGACCTGGAGTCTATGGGCGAAACACCAGTCAATAGGATCCTGAATCCCTGTATAAAGGCATCTGCTTATCTTTGGCCAAAGATAGTTCTTACCCTCAAACAAAGACCCACGCAGTCAGTGTCAGGTGCAGGCAACGAAGAACAACTTTATCACTGGAAGCTAAGATTTTATAGACCCCGCTCCTGGGTCTTGTACACGGGTTAGAGAGAAAGGTTCTCATGAGCTCATCCAGTTTAAGTAGCAAACTTCAGCTAACATATTAGTAAGACAATTGACCATTCATGTGCTTACGCAGGCTTCGTTAATGTTACAGAAAAAGATACATTCCTCTCTGCTGGGAACTGCAGCTCCTAGCAGTTTCTAAGTTGTTACTATCTCTCACATACATAGTCAAGGTCTACCACAGTTTTAGCATTCTCAGCAAAGATGGCTTTACTTTGGTTCATTTCATTACCAACTAGTACTTGTTACTGATCAATATATCAGGATGCTCTGTCATTCTATAGATATCCCACTCCAGCTATGGCTAACCATGCAAGTTTCTAATAAAGCAATGCAGCATTATGGAATTATGAATACAGATTTGTGTTTCAGCCTTCACTCATACATAAACCCAGACCAGGTGGGATTTATCCTTGGCCGTAAGATGATTGGCACAGTTAGAAGAACTCTGAATATCATACACCATGCCAACCTTTTCCTTCACCCAACCTTCTTGGTCTCTTTAGATGCTCTGAAAGCCTTTGACCGATTAGACTGAACTTTTTTGTTTGACATTTTAACTGAAATGGGCTTTGGCCACAAGTTTATTGGTTATTTACAGGGCACATATTCTGGATCTAGTGCCGTAATCCATGTCAATAGAATGGACTCTCAGCCTATCTCCTTACAGCGGGGGACTAAGCAAGGTTGCCCTCTATCCCCCATCCTATTTGCGTTGGCTATTGAGCTTTTAGCAGAAATGGTCAGACATAATCCAGGCATTAAGGGCCCCTTGATCTATGGTAAAGAACACAAACTTTCCCTATATGCAGATGATGTTCTGCTGTATCTATGGGACATGGACAGGTCTTTTTCAGCACTACAGCTGATCCTGAAAGATTTTGACAGCTACATGGGTTTTAGGGTTAACCTGAACAAGTCAGCACTGTTCTGCCTTAATGTCCTGCTTCCCTCTCAACTGGAATGGCAAAAAGCAACCCAGCTCAGTCTGCATCCCTCTGGATTCAGATATCTATGGGTTTTGATTGTGAAGGACTTTAAGCAAACAATTCTGCAGAACTACAAACCCCATACAAGGTGGTTAAGGACTCAATTAAAAATCTGGAAGACCTTCCAATTATCTCTTTTAGGTAGAATAGTGCTGATCAAAATGTTTGCCCTCCCCGTTTGCTTTTCCTATTTCAAAGTATTCCTCTCTGTCCCCCACCTTCCTACTTTAAGGTTTGGGGAAAAAAAAACCCCTTCATGATTATATATTCAATGGGAAGAGGCCCTGATTCCCACAGCGAGTTAGATACACCAGCCCTAAATGTTGAGGTCTCGGTATGTCCAACCTGGAGTTCTACTTTGCGGCTTTTCAGCTAGCCCAAACCATCCCTTTCCTTCAAAAAAATCTGACAGCAAGGTGGGTTATGCTTGAATTAGATCCACAACACCCGTCAGTCCTCAGGTACATCTTTTCTAAGAGTACCACCCATCAGCTGAACAACTTGGGACAACCCATTTCTGCGCACATCCCTTTTAATTTGACGCAAGTGGGAGCATGTCCTTGTGCCTCCCCCCTCATCTATTCAACCATTCATACTACACTCCCTTTTTATGACTCAGATAAGATAAACCAATTTTTGGGATGGGAGGAACGGGGTCTATATGTGTTACAAGATCTCTTCCTTCAGTCTAAGCCCAAAACAGCAAATGAGCCTCTCCAGGATTTGTCCCCGTATGTCCCTAACTGGTTTCAAATTTGTCAGGTCCACATGTTTTTGACTAGATTAGTAACCTCTGGGTTCATTTTACGTTCTCCCACGATATATGAACGTATCTGCAGGTCACCCACCTCACCAGCCAAAGGCAGGGCAGCCCAGATATACAGGTGGCTGATAGATGACACCTTCAGGAGAAATATTTATTAGAAAGCAACTTGGGAAAGCAAATTAAATGTCTCAATTCATGAGACGGATTGGCTAAAACTTTGGGCATTACCAATTTTTAAACTCTGCTCTATTGCCTTAAAAGAAACATCCTTGAAGCTACTTTAAAAATGGCATCTCACACCAATACAACTGACCAGGATGACCAAAACTGCCTCCCCCGTATGCTGGAGGGATTGTACCCACCTGGGTACGTTTGTACACATGTGGCTTGAATGCCTGAGTGTCTGGAGGTTTTGGTCCTCAACACTCGACATTATTATCAAAATCACCACCCAGGCCATAAACCCCTCTCCAGAACTACTTTTGCTATCACTGTTCACCGATGTAACATAAGAAGATTATTGTCTTCTTACTTGCCCTCTCCCGAATAGTGATTGCTAAAAATTGGAAAAATGAAATGCCCAATGTGAGTGCCTGGTCGGATAAATTCTGGGACATATGGCTTCTGGAGAAGCTCTCCGCCAATATTCGGAAGTCAACCGCTGGCGATGCTGCTGACACCTTTATCGAACAATGGTTCCCTATAATTGCATATCTTTCCAAAGCCAGATCTACAGCACAACCTCCACCATATCACGGTAGAATGTGGAATGATGTTTTCTCTGTCCCATCTCAATCAAATTGCATGTCTGGACTGAAGTACTGTGGTCTTGTTATACTTCCAACTCCACATCTCTTCTCTGACTGTTTGTTGTATTTTATTTTTGGTTATGTTAGTGTTGATATCATAAGATTTCTGTAACAAACTAACACTTATTCATATTTATTTTTATTAATAAAAACTTTATTTAAAAAAAAGAAGTGAGTGAACAAGGTGGTCAAAAAAATCCTTTAACCAAGCAGTGTGAGGAACCACTTAGGGAACTGAGTATATGCAGCTTGGATAAAGAAGACTGAGAGATGACATGATAGTCATCTTTAACTTTCTTAAGGGACGTCAAATGGAAAATGGCGCTGAGTTTGTTTTCTGCTGCTACAGAGACTAGAACACAAACCAATGGATTCAAATGACAAGAAAACAGATTCTACCTAAACATTAGGAAGAACTATAGATTTCCTTGGCTTTTTTCCAGGCTGTGAGGCTGCGTTCTGTAAGTTTACTTCTGACGTTTCATCTGCATCTGTGGCTGGCATCTTCAGAGAATGGTTGGATAGGCGTGTGTGGAGTTTATATGCTGTGAACCCCTGTTGGAGAGTATATGTAAATTTGTGCATTTGAATGGGTAGTTTCTGGGTGTAGATATGCAAGGAGGATTAGTGTCTGTTTGGCTAATGGTTGGTTGACGGCCCATTATCTGCTGGAAATCCCTCTGTCCTTGGGTGGAATTCCCTTGTAAGTGTTGAGTTTTGATTCTATTGTTTTTCAAAACTGGGAGCCAGATTTTGTTTACTTTTAAGGTTTTTTTCTTTCCTGTTGAAGTTGTCCAGGCATTTGTGGATTTCAGTAGCTTCTCTGTGCATTCTGACATGATAGTTGTTGGCCTGGTCCAGAATTTTGGTGTTTTTAAATAACATTTTGTGTCCAGGTAGGTTTATCACATGTTCTGCTACTGCTGATTTTTCTGGCTGGCCCAGTCTGCAGTGTCTCTCATGTTCCTTGATTAGTGTTTGCACACTGCATTTTGTGGTCCCTATGTAAACTTGTCCACAGCTGCATTATATGTCCACAGCTGCATAGTATGAAACTATTCCAGAACATAGCCTCACAGCCCGGGAAAAAACCAAGGAAAATCTGGAGATGCCGGCTGTGAAAGCCTTCAACTTCACATTAGGAAGAACTTTTTTTAACTCCAAGAGCTGCCCAACAGTGGAACAGACTGCCTCGGAGGGTGGTGGACTCTCTTTCTATTTGAGGGGTTGGATGGGCATCATTCAAGTGTGCTTTAGTTCCTGCAGAGCTTGGGGTTGGACTAGATGACCTTTGTGGTCCTTTCCTGAACTAAGATTCTACGATGCAGCTTCGAGCAGCTTACGCACTTCCAAAGCCCACACGCACTCACTTGGCTTTGCACCTTCCCTTCACTCCCATCCTTGGGGTGGAGGATCCCCTGCATCCCAATGCCCTTAGCAAGACCCCTTGCAAGGATAAGGAGAGCTGGGGGGACACTGATCCTGGGCATGTGGGGGAAATCTCCAGCCTCCTTTCCAAAAAGACACACACACACACCCTTTTCCTGCCTTGCATTTGTCTTCTGCGGACAACTCATCCCCCCACCCCCTTGCCTTCCTCCGCACTCCAGAGCATCCAAGTGAGCAGAGGAGCAGCTCCTTTCCCACTGAAAGAAGGAAGACCAGAAGTGGGTGCTGCTATCCCTGTGGGGCCGCTCTAGGAATCAAAACTCGTTCAACATCACCCTCAGAGGGAGCCAAGCGGAAGAGGCAGGGCTCCATTTTCATTGAACTGAGCTGGAAGGGAAGTGGGTGGAGCTGTTTCTAGTGCCTCTCTAGGAAGCACGTCTCTATCATTTTAACCCCTAGGTGGACCACCTTCCCTTTTGTTGTTGTTGTTGTTGATGATGATGATGCTGTGCTTTCTGGAACCAGACTTGTTTATCTCAGATTGGCCTTTTTAGTCATCAGCGCGCTTGCAGAAATTGCGGGATGAGTCCTTCCTGAATCTTTGTTTGCGAAGAAAAGCCAGAGAGAGAGAGAGAGAGAGAGAGAGAGAGAGAATAATAAGAATAACAAATTTGTTTTTGTACCCCACCTTTTGCCTATTAGGCAATCAAGGCGGCTCACAACAATTGGATATAAAAACAAATCCATAACAATAGTAATAACTTAAAACAATTTACCCCCCCTTACAATTACCATATAATCGTGCATATATTTAAAATAACTGGCAAATTCACCAGTGACATAAAATAACTACCCTAAAACTTTAAAACTATAGAATCAAAACATATAAACATAAAAGCATAAAAAGAGGGAGAAGCATCCATTAAAATGGTCTATTCTATTCAAGAAATGCCTGCCGGTAGAGATCCGTTTTGATGGCTTTTTTGAAATTCTCCAAGCTAGTTGCTTGACAGATCTCCTCCGGCAGAGCGTTCCATAGTCTGGGAGCTGTGACAGAAAAAGATCTTTGGGATCTTTGTTCCCCGGTTGTTCATCCCAGTGGTTGGAAGTCAAGCAAGCAAAGCGTTAACCGAAGCAGGCCTTGTTCCTTGTAACATTAGTTTCAGAAGTGGCTTAAACCAGTGGCTCTTAACCTCTTATTTAGCAGGGACTCCGTTAAATATGTTTTATTCCTGCGAACCCCCAAGACGTAACTCAAGATTTAAAATAATAATAATAATAATAATAATCTCTCTCTCTGGCTTTTCTTCGCAAACGAAGATTCAGGAGGATGACTAAAAAGGCCAATCCGAGATAAACAAGTCCGGTTGCAGAAAGCCAGACAACCGGAATAATAATAATAATGCCACCATATAACAATAACAATAATACAATTACACCATCCATTAAAACTTCCCTCAGAGACACTGGAGGGGAGGGAAGACTTTTCTTCTTCCTGCAAGTTTGTGGCTGGAGTGGATTGAATGGCAATGCGCTAGCCAAGCAGCCAGCCTTTGCCTTGGCTCCTGGTTGAGCAGCCTTCGAGCCTTTGCATACCCCCTGTGAGGACGTTGCGGATGCCTGGGGGTCCCCAGACCACAGGTTAAGAACCAATGGCTTAAAACATGGAACTGGCATTATTTAAGAGTAACCTTTCTTGGGGGAGCCAGTGTGGTGGAGTGGTTTGTGTTTTGGACTAGGACCCCAAGAGACCAGGGATCAAATCCCTGCTCAGCCATGGAAGCTCACTGAGCTAACTTGGACGAGTCAAACTTGCTAGGCTTATTAGGAGGGAATGGCAAAGTTCCTGCAAAGAAATCTTGGCCAGAAAATACTAGCATAGGGTCACCAAGGGGTTGTCTAAAAGGTGAAAATAATCCTTGTAGAATTCAAGGAGAACACATGTTGTCTTAATGGCAACTTGCAGCGATTTGCTGTATTCAGAAGGGGGTGCAAAAAGTGCCATGTACTGTGTGCTAGGAGACTTTGCTGTTTTCCGTGGAATTTTTAAAATACTGAATGGGGAATGCACACTCACCCTCATTGAGGCAAGTGATTCAATATGAATCCCTTTACCCATAGGAGGTGAAGCACAAAGTTGATTGGTCAGATTGGGGGGGGGGGCTTGCTAACAGGGCAAACACCCAGTGCCACCATGTTGGATTTTGGCCTTAGCGAATGAGCACTAAGATGAGAATGGGGTGTTCTTTTCTCTCTTTTTTTTAACAGGCAAAATATCACTGAAGCGCACAACGGAAAATAGTTTTTTTTTAAGTTTGGCAGCAGCAAATTAAAAAGGTGAGTAAATGACTCACAGCCACCATCTTAACCAATGGGCATGTAATGCGTTCTGCTATTTTTACCATACATCAAAGGAATCACCACACAGAATAGGGAATCTGATGAGGAAACACATTCTCCAAATGATCTACAAACCAACCAAGAAAATCCAACAAATGCTACGCTCAGCAAAGGACAAAAGAGAACCTCTCACAGTCGCAGGAGAATACCACATACCATGCAGCTGTGGACAAGTTTACATAGGGACCACAAAATGCAGTGTACAAACACAAATCAAGGCACATGAGAGACACTGCAGACTGGGCCAGCCAGGAAAATCAGCAGTAGCAGACACATTATAAACTAACCTGGGCACAAAATGCGATTTGAAAACACTGAAATTTTGGACCAGGCTAACAACTACCAGGTCAGAATGCATAGGGAAGCTATTGAAATTCACAAACACCTGGACAATTTCAACAGAAAAGAGGAAACCCTAAAAGTAAACAAAGTTTGGCTACCAGTCCTGAAAAACATCAAAATAAAAACTCAACACATGCAAATGAACTTCACCCAGGGACAGGAGGTTTCCCAGCAGACAATGAACACTAATCCCCCTCGCATATCCTCCCACCCTAAGAACTGCATATGCAACAAATTAATGCACAAATTTACATGCTAACAGGGACTCACAGTATATAAACCCCACACATCCCTACACCACCATTCTCTGAAGATGCCAGCCACAGATGCAAGTGAAAAGTCAGAAAAAAAACCTCTTCTAGAACATGGCCTCACAACCTGGAACCCCCCCCCCAAAAAAAACTATGGATGCCGGCTGTGAAAGCCTTCAACTTCACAATTATTCTTTTAAGTTTCACTAACTGAAGCTTCCTTAGCCAATTACATGCTGAATAACATCCACAACATTATAAATCTGCCAAAAATCATAATGATAAAAAATTACAGTCAAAGTACAACATGCTAATATACTGTAAAGGCAAAATGCAGTTTCCAAGGAATCTATGCCTTCATTTAATGGATTTCTCCAAGCTGTGCCAGATGATCAGACATCTGGAAACCAAACCTTATGAGGAACGATTGGGGGAGCTGGGTATGTTTAGCCTGGAGAAGAGAAGGCAGAGGTAATATAAGTCATCTTTCAATTTCTGAAAGGATGTCATGTAGAAGATGGAGCCAGCTTGTTTTCTGCTGTTCCAGAGACTGGAACATGAACCAACGAATTAAAATGACAGTTATCCCTTTATATTCGCTGGGGGTTGATTCCAGGACCACCACCACCCCGTGGATACCAAAATCCATGAATAATCAAGTCCCATTATATGCTCTCTCTCTCTCTCTGGTTTTTCTTCACAAACGAAGATTCAGGAAGGACTCATCCCGCGCTTTCTGCAAGCGCACTGATGACTAAAAAGGCCAATCCGAGATAAACAAGTCCGGTTGCAGAAAGCACAGCAGAAGGTTTCCTTGGGTGATGTTACCGGGTTGTGATTTTTTCTGCGTTGTCGTTTCTCTTCAAGACTTGTTTGGCGTGAGTTCTCAAATAAGGCTGCAGCATTGTGGATAGTGCGTCTCCATGCCTCCCGATGTGAGGCCAGGGCAGACCATTGTTGGTGATCAATTTGGCCGAGCCTGAGATGATGTTTCAGGGAGTCCTTGTATCGCTTTTTTGGAGCGCCCCTCTTACGCTGACCCGTGGCGAGTTCACCGTAGAGTACTATTTTTGGGAGGCGATGGTCCTCCATCCTAGACCCATGCCCTGCCCAGCGCAGTTGTGTTCTCAATATCATGGCCTCAATGCTGGTGATCCCTGCTTGCTCAAGGACAGCAACATTCGTCACATAGTCAGTCCAGTGTATATTTAGGATTGTGCGTAAACAGCACTGATGGAAGCATTTGAGGAGTCGTAAGTGGTGGAGATAGGTGACCCATGTTTCAGACCCATAAAGGAGAATAGACAGTACAATGGCTCTATACACGCTGATTTTTGTGTTTTGCCTCAGGTGTTTATTACTCCAGACTCTTTTGTAAAGTCTTCCAAATGCGCTATGTGCCTTTGCTAATCTGTGATCAATCTCTTTGTCAATCTTGGCATCTGAGGAGATGATGCTTCCCAGGTAGGTGAACTGCTGCACAGACTTAAGCACAGAATTGCCGACAGCAATGTGGGGATGGTGGTATTCGTCCTGTGGTGCAGGCTGGTAAAGAACTTCCGTTTTCTTCAGGTTGACTTCCAGCCCAAACAGCTCTGCAGCTGTTGCGAAGCAAGATGTTAGGTGCTGCAGAGCTGCTTCTGTGTGGGCAACAATGGTGTCCCTTATATAAGATGGCAAAATCAAGGTTTGTTTTTTGGATTATTATTTTTTAAAGAATATTTTAAAGCCGTGAATACTTAAATCTGAGGATAGGAAGGGACAACTGTACTTGAAAAGAGACTGCACCTAAACATTAGGAAGAACTTCTTTATGGTAAGAGCAGTTGGACCATGGAATTGACTGCTTTCCAGATTGTGGACTCTCCTTTTTTTCTGGAGATCTTTAAACAGAGGTTGGATGTGGGCATCTTTTGGGAGCAGCAGTGGTTGCCTATTCCTGCATGGCAGGGGTTTGGACTAGATGGCCCTTGAGGTCCCTTCCAGCTCTTTATGATTCTATGATTACCAAATGCATAAGGACACAGCAAATGTAAGTCGTCTAGAGGCGTGGATGATTTCCAATGTCTCATTGCCTTCAATGCTAGAAATTTGGAGACAGAAAATTTGCTTGTTGTGGTTGTGGTGGTAGTTCTTGCTTTGGAGGAACTAACTACACCCCCCTTGCCTCCTTGTGGGCATCTTTCAGGAGCGCTGTGGTTGCCTATTCCTGCCTGTCAGGGGGTTGGACTAGATGACCTTCGAGGTACCTTCCAGCTTTGGAGGGCAATCTCTCCTTTCCTTCCTTGCATCCCGCTTGCCTCTTGAAGGAAGGCGAGGGAGAACCGGGCGAGAGACCCCTCTCAGGGTTAAAGGGAGAGACTCTCTCCCTTCCTAGAGGGGCACCAAAGAGTAAGTCTTGCCATGCCCACTTCCTGCCTCTCCCCCTTCTCTGCCTCCCCCCCGCCAAAAAGCAGCATGCCATCCCAGGGGCAGAAATCATCCTCTTCTCCAAGGCTGAACAGCTGAAGTTTTAGCATTCAGAAGGGAGGTTTAGCAGGCAAGAGAGAAGGCACCAAAGCAGGCTGTGCTTGCAATGCGAAAAGCCTGGCATTTATTCCCCCAGGCCTGGCATCCCAGGTGCCAAGGTTCCTGAACAACCTCAGCTGCCAGGTAGGTTCTTGGATTTCCCTCCATTAAGGCAGGAGGTGTTCCCCCATCCCACCCCCGAAAAAAGTAGGTTCCTGGATCATAAACCCCTGAGCCAAATTTCCCTTGGAGTTTGAAAGTACTGTAACATCTTAATGAGTTGGAAGGAACCTCAGGAGTCATCTAGTCCAACCCCCTGCCATGCAAGAATACACAACTACTAGAGAGCACTGATAAGCCCCCTCCTAAGAAAATATCTAGGAAGATCTTGGAACTGGTTTGTAAAATACTTACTGGGTGACTCTGACAAAAGGATAACTGAGGAAGTAGCAAAACTCTTTGCATTAGCTATTAATACTGGCAAAGTTATTCTACAAATCTTACATTAATGCAGGTATCTCCTGCTATGAAGTGCTGAGAAAGAAAAATTTTTTTTAGATGATATCCATGTTTTAGCAATGTAATAGATATGTGCTAATAAGTTTATACAATGTGATTTTATTTTTATAATGTATTTTTATGACTATTTGCCCCTACCTTATGGTCTTAAATGAACTTAGGGTTCTTTTAGTTGAGATGTACGATTCTGAAATGTAATAAATAGGTATCAATGAAAGTACTGTAATGTAATTTTATTTTATATTGTATTTTAAAGATTTTGATATGCCTTATGGTTTATGCCCTATTTTTTTTTTAACTTTCTGAATTTCAGTAATTATGCACCTTCATAAAAATTGTTACTTATAATTTTTGGGTCGATATCACTACATTTGTATATATTGATATATTTAGCTAAACTTTCTTTAGTGTAAGTTTATGGACTTACCTGAACAGTAAGATAATAAAATTATATTAAGAAGTAGATAATCTGTGAAACATTCTTAATTTTTTAAGGAAGATAAATAATGGTTCTTGTAACTTCCAACACCAGAAAGGAAGTACATTAACTTTTCTCTTCTATTTTTCTTTCTTTTTTTCCTTATATTGTTGTTTGTTATTTCTTTCTGATGTTAGTTTGTTATTGTTAAGATACCTGTTTATGTATATTTTGTATGTATACATATATATATGTATGTTATATATATATATATATGTATATATGTATACATACAAAATATACATGAAGAGATATCTTATATATATGTTAGAATAAGAATAAAAATAATGAAACCCCAATAAGTAATGTAATTTTAATTTTATATTGTATTTTAATGATTTTGATATGCCTTATGATTTGTTAACCGCAATAAGGCTGATTATGAACTACTAGAGCACTCCTGAAAGATGCCCAACATCAAACTCTAACATTTGCAGAGCAGCAGAGGAATAGAGATGGGTCTGGAGAAGAAAAGTCTCATTCACACTATGCAGTTACAACGTGCTTTGATAGGGCTTTGCCATGGGTGGATCCTGTGAATCCTGGGATTTGTAGTTTCATGTGCTATTTAGAATGCTGTATCAGAGAGCTCTAGTGCAACACCATTTTACCAGTCCCTGGAATCTATAGGATGCAAACATTGGAAGTTAATGTGGTGTTAAAAGCACTGTTTGAATGAGACCAACAGGGATTTAGCTGGGGAGGGGAACAAAATGGGCATTGTTCTCCCAAATAATAATACCGTCTCCCTCGCCTCTGTGAAATTTTCCTTCACTCCCCATATTTCTAGCATTGCAGTAATTTAAAATTTCTGTTGATCATTTAGAAATAGAGTTTAGGCATCCAAAGAAAAGGGGCAGGAAGCATGGTGTAGTGGTTTGAGTGTTGGACTACAACTCTGGAAACCAGGGTTTGAATTGCCACTCAGGCATGGAAACCCACTGGGTGAACTTAGGCAAGTCCGACTACCTCAACCTCAGAGGAAGGCAAAGGCACTCTCCCCCCCCCCCCCGCCAAAACCCCCCACAAATCTTGCCAAGAAAACCCTGTGATAGGTTCACCTTAGGGTGGCCATAAGTCAGAAATGACTTGAAGGCACAGGACAACAAGAAATTCCCAAGGACACACGAACACTGCAAATAGAAGAGGTCTAGGTGTGGACAATGTTCAACGTCTCACTCTCTGCAATGCTGGAAGTTTGGAGACTAAAGGAGATTTCGTTTGTGGGGGCAGAATTCTTATTGGGAAGGCAGTATCGTAATTTTGTCACACACATATACACACACGACCCGTAGATCAGAAAGTCACTGCTTCCTACAACAATCCCTCTGTTGGGCATTTCCCTTTCTCTGATAGCTTGTGGATTTTTGCTCTCTGATTTTAAGTATACTGAAATTAATTTCAAACTTGGCCTGTAGAATAAAGTAAATGGGGTATGTGGAGCTAACAGTGGAATACGCTGCCTCGGAGTGTGGTAGAGTCTTCTTCTTTGGAGGTTTTTAAACAGAGGCTGGATGGCCATCTGTCGGGAGTGCTTTGATTGTATATTCCTGCATGGCAGCGGGTTGGACTGGATGGCCCTTGGGGTCTCCTCCAACTCTATGATTCTATGATTCAATGTGTGTGCCTGTGCCTATGTCTGGCAGAGGTCTGCCATGGTGATGGTAATGAAGGCTCTAGATGAGCAGCTTAGGGAACTGGATATGTTTAGCCTGGAGAAGAGAGAGTTAAGAGGTGACATGATAGCCATGTTTAAATATTTGAGGGGATGTCGTACTGAGGATGGAGTAAGCTTGTTTTCTGCTGCTCCAGAGAATAGAACATGGAGCAAAGGATTCAAACTACAGGAAAAGAGATTCTACTTAAATATAAGGAAGAATCTCCTGACAGCAAGAGCGACAATGGAATTTACTGCCTTGGTGGAGTCTCTGGAGATTTTCAGATGGGACCAAAATGCCCTGTTGCTGCCCCCCACCTCCTATCCCGTTCCTGCAACGGAATGGAGGTAAATGTTCATACACTTACCTCCATCCCACTCTAGGAACAGGCGTCCTCCCTCCTTGCCTGGCTGGCTGTAAATGCAGCTGTCATAAGGCTGCCTTTACGAGAGAACGAGCAGGAGAGAAATTCAAATTTAACACCCCCCCAGCTGTCAAGACTCAAAACAAAATTAAAAAATAAATTTAAAATAAAAAAGGAACCCGGGGAGGGGGGAGAATGGTGGCACTTACCTGGCTGTCCCGTTGGTGGCCGGAAGTGCCTGCCACGGAGCTCCCCCCCCATGCCTGTCATCACGGAACAGGGACGGGGCTTTGTTTCCCACATCCCTGATTTCGTGACAGGCACGGAAGGGGTGTTCTATTCATGATTTTTCATTGTGAATAGAATATCCTGGGAGCAGCACGGGGGCAGTTCGGGAGCAGGACGGAAGGGGTCGAAGTCGTCTGAACGACAGCCCCTTTCTCGACCCTGTTCTGTGCCTGCCCCACAGAAAAAGCCCCATCTGAAAATCTCCTCTGTCTTTGGATGTTTTTAAACAGATGCTGGATGGCCATTTGTCAGGAATGCTTTGAGTATGTCATTCCTGCAGTGCAGGGAGATGGACTGGATGGCTTCATAGTCTCTTCCAACTGTATGGTTCTATGATTCTAACTCAGCTGTTTATATACTATCCATTTATCCATCCAACTGCATCCACGGCTTGAAGATATTTGGGGGGAGGGGAATTCCAAAAAGCAAACCTTGCTGTTTGCCATTTTATATAAGGGACACCATTTTACTACACTGTTGTATATAATAGGACTTGAGCATCCATGGATTTTGGTATCCATGGGAGGTCCTGGAACCAAATCCCAGTGGATACCAAAGGCCCACCATATTCCTGCATGGCCAGGGGTTGGACTGGATGGCCCTTCTGGCCTCTTCCAACTCTGAAATTCTAAGGGTGCAGATGAAGAGACTATTTCACTCAAAGTAAGGGGGGCATCACACTGAAAGAATCAATAGAGCACCCCCCTGAGTCTTGGTCATTACCTGTCTTTCTTACAGGGAGAAACCCCAGTCAACAGTGTGACTCACCTAATCCTTCTTGTTAAACATCTTTCTACTTGGTGAGTAAAAAAGACCAAGACAGAAGGATTTGTGGCTACCGCTAGAAGTGCAACCTGTCCCTGACCACAGATCCTCCTCCCTCTGGCATAAGAAAGAAACTGATAGCTGATAAAGAGTTCCTCTGGCTACTGTTGGAGGTTGAGCTCAGACATAAATCAAAGATGGAAGATCCAGATTTTGGAACTCCTGGAGCAGAAAGGGGGGGCTTTGGTGTATCTGAGATGAGGCGCTCTGGGCCATTCTGGATGCAGGAACACCTGGGTGAGGACACGGGCAGGTCAGAGGTCCAGCACCAGTGCTTCAGGGAGTTCTGCTGGGATGCCAAAAGGCCCCGGGAAGTTTGCAGCCAACTCTACCATTTTTGCTCTCAGTGGCTGAAGCCTGAAAAGCACACGAAGGCTCAGATGCTGGACTTGGTGCTGCTGGAACAATTCTTGGCTGTTCTTCCCCCAGAGATGGAGAGCTGGGTCCGAGAGTGTGGAGCAGAGAACACTTCCCAAGCCATTGCCCTGGCGGAAGGTTTCCTTTTGAGTCAGGCAGAGGAGAAGAAGCAGGAAGAGGCAGAGGTGAGAGCATGTCCTCTGGATAACTTCAAGGGGCAGGGAACGTGGGGAGTTGTGCCCTAAACCAGTGGTTCTTAAACTGTGGTTTGGGGACCCCCAGGGATCCATGATGTCCTCACGGGGGTCCACGAAGGCCTGCAGGTTGCTTGGCCCACCTCCTCCCTGCAGTGGAGTGGCCATGTGACAGGAGCCAAGGCAAAGGCTGGCTTGGCCTGTGCATTGCCATTCAATCTGTTCCAGCCACAAACATGTAGGGTGAAGGAGGAAAGCCTTCCCTCCCCTTCCAGTGCCTCTGAGGGAAGGTTTCATGGATGGTGTAATTGTTATTGTTGTTGTGATTATGATAACACCAGGCACTCATTTCAGAATCGGGGTGCTACAACAGAAAAGGCCATATATACAAATTACACTCCTCCCACTGACAGTACTCTGAATAGGGAGTCATCTGATGATCTCAAGGCAGGGGTTGATTGGTATGGGAAGATGCTCACCTACAGGTATTTTGGCCTTATTTTGTTGAGGGCTTGAAAGAAAAGCTCCAGTGTCTTGAGATTCTTTATAGTGGGCCTGTCTACACTGAAGAAGTACAGCAGTTTGGCACCACTTTTCCCACCATATGGAATCCTGGTATTTGCAGTTTGGTGTCAGCTCCTGTTCTTGCCATATTCATTAGTTTCCCTGTGGCCTTGGTGTAGAGTGTGCAGTTTGTGTAGGGTTGAAGTGATGCATGTTTAACTGTTTGGGCTTTGCTTGGGAAAAGAGAAAACAAGGCGTCTGCAATTAACGGTTTTAGTTTCAAGGTGCTGGGAAGATGTTAACTTTTGCTTTAAGGAATGGCTGTGTCAGTAGATGATGGACAACCAATAGTTATGCAGCCTGCCAGATTTTGTTGATTGAAAAATGCTTTTAACTTAGAGTGTATCCGTTAAGTTCTCAGTCTCAGCAACAACTTTGTATTGCATGCTTCCTGGATTTCTGGCAATAAAGCTTTCTGATCCAACCTAAAGCTTGTGCTTTGTGAGTTTGGGAATGCTTATACCTGATATTTGGTGAGGCGCCAGAGTTCTCTGATTA
Source organism: Gambelia wislizenii (assembly GCA_030847615.1). NCBI lineage: Eukaryota > Metazoa > Chordata > Lepidosauria > Squamata > Crotaphytidae > Gambelia > Gambelia wislizenii. The sequence goes on from JAUMIR010000002.1 coordinate 28,971,215, forward strand.
AAAAAAGAAAAGGATTCCATAGGGTAGAACTACGGTGGATAAAGTGGTGTCAAACTGCTATATTTCTGCAGTGTAGAGAGGCCCTCAGGCTCAAAAGAGAATAGGTAGGCAATTTAATTCTGCAGTTCTCTGCCATTGTATTATTCCATTCCTTTCCTAACTGGCCCTTTCAGTGTCTCTGATTTTTACTCTTCTTTCAGATGACTAGAGAGTTAAGCAAAGAGGCCATTCCATTTCCTGAGGCAGGGAAGGCTTCACTGGATACCAGAGAGAAAACACCCTTCAGGTGGATTGTGCAGGACAGCAATGGAGATGCCATCTCATTTGGTAAGGGATAACAAGGTCTTCAGAAAGCCAATGTGGCATAGTGGTTTGAGCGTTGGACTATGATTCTGGAGACCAGGGTTTCCTGCTCAACCATGGAAACTCACTAGAATCATAGAATCATAGAGTTAGAAGAGAATGCCAGTCTAACCCCCTGCCATTCAGGAATACACAATCAAATCATTCCCGACAGATTGTCATCCAGCCTCTGTTTAAAAACCTCCAGAGAAGGAGACTCCACCACACTACGAGGCAGTGTATTCCACTTCTGAACAGCTCTTACTGTCAGGAAGTCCTTCATGATGTTTAGGTGGAATCTCTTCCTATAGTTTGAGACTCTGTGTCCTAGTCTCCGGAGCAGCAGAAAACAAGCTTGCCCCTTCCTCAGTATAACTTCCCTTCAAATATTTAAACGTGGCTATCATGTCCCCTCTCAACCTTCTCTTCTCCAGACTAAACATGCCCAGCTTCCTAAGCCGCTTCTCATAGGGCATGGCTTCCAGACCTCCCACCATCCTGGTCACCCTCCTCTGGACACATTCCAGCTTCTCAATATCCTTCCTGAATTGTGGTGCCCAGAACTGGACACAGTATTTTAAGTGAGGTTTGCCTAAGGCAGAATAGATTGGCACTATTACTTCCCTTGATCTAAACACAATACTCCTATTGGTTCAGCCTTTTTCAGCTGCTGCATCACACTGCTGACTTGTGTTCTGCTAAGACTCCTAAATCCCTTTCGCATGTACTGCTGTCAAGCCAGGTGTCACCCATCCTATATCTTTGCTTTTCATTTTTGCTGTCCAAGTGTAGTATCCTACATTTCTCCCTGTTGAAATTAATTGTGTTAGTTTTGGCCCAGCTTTCTAATCTGTTCAGGTCATTTTGGATTCTGATCCTGTTCTCTGGGGTATTAGCTGCCCCTCCTAATTTGGTGTCATCTGCAAATTTGATAAGCATGCCCTCTATTCCTTCATCCAAGTCATTGATAAAGGTGTTGACTAGCACTGGGCCCAGGACAGAACCCTGTGGCACCCCACTAGTCACTTCTCTCCAGGATGAAGAGGAGCCATTGGTGACTACTCTTTGGGTTTGGTCAGTCAGCCAATTACAAATCCACTTAACACTGGGTGACCTTGGGCAAGTCACACTTTCAACCTCAGAGGAAGGCAAAGGCAAACCCCATTTGAAAAAAATCTTTCCAAGAAAACCCCATGGTAGGGTCACCATAAGTGAAGGCACAACAATAACAAGGTCTTCATTCAGTTAGGCCTTTCTAGTCTGTCTGAAACATATGGGCTGATTAATATTCCCCTTCAGCCTACTTGAGGGAGAAGATGCTTCTCTCCAGCCTTTTAAACTTGTTAAAATAGAGTTTAGTTTCAACCATTTAAAGCAAGTGTGGGCACACATGGACCTCCAAATGTTTTTGGCCTACAAGATCTGTCAGTCCTAGTCATCAGAGCCAGTGGTGAGGGGCTGAGAGAGCTATAGTCCTAAATACTAAGAAGGCACTAGATTCAGTCTAATCTAGGAATCTGAACAGAGTAGGCCTGGTTGGTACATCATCATCATCATCATCCAAGGAATACCAGGTGCTGGAGGCTACATTTCAGAGGAAAGCAATGACAAACTGTCTCTGAGTATTCCTTGCCCAAGAAAACGCTATGAAATTCGTGGGGACTCCGTAAGTCAACAGGTGACTTGAAGGCACATAGTTTACTTAGGTCAAAAATATCCACCCCTACTTTAAAGGAATTCAAGCTATGGTATATTTTTTTTATTCCACAAAAAATCCTCATGAAGACATTTCTTCCTTAATCCATGTACTGTATTCACTTTTTCTTTTTCCTTGAAAGTTGGAATCACAGATCCATAAAGTTGCATAGGGCTGTACTAGGCCATCTGGAACAACCCTCAGCTCACTTCAGGAAATCCAGATATTTGCTTGAAAATTTCAAGTGAGTTAGAACACACCACCCCTTTGTCAAGCTTTTGCCCCATTGTCAAGCTTCTCTTAATGTCAAGTAATGTTTTAAACCCGGTAACATCAGCCTGTTAGGTTTAGTTCTGCCCTGTGGAACAGCAAAGAACAAATCATTACCCTCTTCAATGTGACAGCCCTTTCTGGTATTTGAAGAGTTCCATCATGTCTCTCTGCAGTCTTTTCTTCTCCATGCTAAACATCCAAAGATCTTTTGGCCCCGCATTAAAGTACTGGGTTTCCATGTTGCTGACATTTCATTGCCCTCCTATGGATCCTTTTCAATTTCACAGAATCATACAAGTTGCAAGGGACCACAACGGCCATCCAGTTTCCTACCAGTGCACTAAAGCACCCTTGAACAGTGGCCATCTAACCTCTTTCAAAAAGCCTCCAATAAAGGAGACTTGGGCTTGTCTATACAAGACAATAAAATGTGGATTGATGCGCACTGACGCCAATTCGCAGCAGCTTTTATTTGGGCTTGTCTGTACAAGGCAATAAAATGTGGATTGATGCTCACTAATGTCAATTTGCAGCAGCTTTCATTTGTCTCCACAGGTTTTTTTCAAGATTACAGGCATGCGAAGCTACGTTGTTCAAATGGGCATGCCTGTGAATCAAGATGGCAGGTGTGAGTGAATTACTTGAGTTTTTATTGTCACCAGTTGCTGCTGCCGAATAGTATTTTAAAAAAAGAAAAAAGAAAATCCAAGGTGTGGAAGTGCGATCATGTGTGCGGAAGTGTGGAAGTGTGGAAGAACGAGACTACGTATGAAAGGGCTCTAGGAGTCCTAGTAGACCACAAGCTGAACATGAGTCAACAATGTGATGCAGCAGCTAAAAAGGCCAATGCAATTTTGGGCTGCATCAATAGAAGTATAGTGTCTAGATCAAGGGAAGTAATAGTGCCACTCTATTCTGCCTTGGTCAGACCTCACCTAGAATACTATGTCCAGTTCTGAGCACCACAATTCAAAAAGGATATTGACAAATTGGAGCGTGTCCAGAGGAGGGCGACTGAAATGGTGAAAGGTCTGGAAACCATGCCTTATGAGGAAAGACTTAGGGAGCTGGGTATGTTTAGCCTGGAAAAAAGACGGTTAAGGGGCGATAGGATAGCCCTGATTAAATATTTGAAGGGGTGTTACATTGAGGTTGGAGCAAGCTTGTTTTCTGCTGCTCCAGAGACTAGAACATGGAGCAATGGATGCAAGCTCCAGGAACAGAGATTCCACCTCAACATTAGGAGGAACTTTTTGACAGTAAGAGCTATTCTGTAGTGGAACACACTCCCTCGGAGCGTGGTGGGGTCTTCTTCCTTGGAGGTCTTTAAACAGAGGCTGGATGGCCATCTGTCAGGGATGCTTTGATCGTGATTTCCTGCATGGCAGGGGGTTGAAATGGATGGCTCTTGGGGTCTCTTCCAATCTACAATTCTATGATTCTATGATCTTCCGTTTAAATAAACGGGGGGAGGGGAGGCTGTTTCGTCACCTCAGCACGCAATTGCTATGGTGAAAATCCAACATGGCCTTGCCAGCAAGCTCTGCCCCCTGCGCATGTCCAACCAATCAGTTTTCCACTTCCACTCTTATTGGGAATGTGCATCAAAACGAATTGGTTGTCCCAACGAGTGGGAATGCGCATTTCCTTCAGACTTTTTAAAAATATGGGAAAAGCTGAGAAGGCTTTTTCTGTGGAGTATTTAGAGTTTTTGCCCCCCCTCCTTCTGAATATAGTGAAATGATGCAGGATCCCATTGGGACAAAAAGTATTCTCCTTGAATTCTATGAGGAGTATTTTCACCATACAGACAAGCCCCTTCATCACTTTCTGGGGTAGTTTATTCTAAAGCTGAACAGCACTTACTGTCAGGAAGTTCATCCCTATGTGACTACACCCTGATCAGAAGTGGACACTGTTTTCTAAAGGAATTCTGACTGACACAGAGGAAAGTAGAGCTAGAGACTTCTTCTAAAGTCTTAAACTGCATCATTGACTTCCTTCACTAGAGTTTAATTCTGGTACTTTAATTCTGGTACTGTAAAATCTGTCTCATTTTTTGAGACACAAGCACCACTTTACCCCTGAATTACTTTTATGGTGACTTTTCTGTGCTTGTACTTTTGACATGTAAAGCCATCAGTTTCCCAGTTCAGCAGTCATAGATTTTTTACCTTTGGGGATAAAAAGGAAAATGGGGTGGGGGTGGGGGTGGAAAGAAGGAACTGAGTAGCCTTTGTGACTAACTGGTTTATTTCAGCATGAGTTTTCATAGACTCCATCAGTGCATCTGAAGAAATGGATTAATATCCACAAAAGCTCTCACTGAAATAAACCAGTTACAGGTTGAGTCTCCCTTATTCGAAATGCTTGGGACCAGAGGTATTTTAGATTTTGGAATATTTTGGATTTTGGAATACTTGTGTATATATAATGAGGTTTCTTGGAGATGGGACCCAAGTCTAAACACAAAACTTATTTATGTTTCATATACACCTTATGCACCTTATGCACATAGCCTGACGGTAATTTTATACACAATATTTTTGTTAATTTTGTGCATGAAACAGTGTTTGTGTACATTGAACCATCAGAAAGCATAGGTGTCACTATCTCAGCCACCCATGTGGACAATTTTGGATTTTGGTATATTTTGGATTTTGGAATTATGGATAAAGTAGATTTAATCTGTAGTCTCAAAGGTGCTGCTGGATTCCTTCTTTCCACTCATCCTTATTTCCTTTTTATGTGGTGACAGATTAACACGGCTATCCCTTTGGAATAACTGGTGTAACCATAGACACCGTGTATTTGGACTCAAGGATTTCAATATCCCTTATGTAGCATTCTCAGAGCTACAAGGATATATTACAAAAATAATTGATTAGATACAAATTTAACACGAAGTTAAAGATTACTTATTTAACACACCTAAATCGTAGCTAACCCTAACCAACTAACTCATATCTCTCACTCATATTGTTAACTTCATCACTCGTTATCTCTCACTCCCAAACTTTCTATTTTTAACTCTCTAAGCCTGTAACAAAATTTTGTCCCCAATGCAGCCATATACAAGCAATAAACGTTTTCACACTTTCTTAGATTTTTAAAAAGATTTCTCCTTGATCAATGTTGTTAATTTGTCCATCTCTAAAATTTCATATTTTCTTTTATTAACCATTCTTCTTTAGTTGGGATATTCTTCTCCTTCCACTTCTGTGCATATAGAAGTCTGGCAGCTCTTATCATGTATTGTAGCATTCTGCTGTATCTTCTTTCCAATTGTTCTATCATCACAAGCCGGTGGAGTTCAGGTTTCTTCTGAAATCTGAATAAAGGCTTTCCCTTCATATTCCAATTGCCACTTCTGTGGCCTCTGAGGGAGCGAAGAGCAACCAGCATTTGCTAGACTTAATTCCCTCCTCCACTACCATCCCCTTTTCCTAGCATTTCATGTCTTTTTAGATTGTAAGCCTGAGGACAGGGAACTGTCAAACTGACAATTTGTGTTCTAGGAGCCTCTTTGCCTGCCTGGCAGGGTATTAATGCTCTCAATAAATAAATAATAGAATGGAAAAAACCCTCAACCAGCCTTCTCTGTCTTCCACACAGGTAGTGGAATGACCATGTGGTTTCATTCAAGGCCTCCTCCTGTCTGCATGGAAATTAATGCCTTCCAACCAGAGCCAGATCAGGTAAGAGAACAAGAATGGGAGGAAAGTCATGGTGGGGTATTCCAGACATCCTGAGTGCAAAACCAAAAGGAACATTAGGAATGTAGAAAGAGCCCTGCATGGATCAAACTAATGGTCCTTCTAGCCCAAGGTGGACAATTTTGCAGGGGCCAACGCCCTCTGTGGGCCACTCCACCATACACACCAAAATACCTTTGATTTTCTTCAGTCCCTCTCAAAATGGTGACCAGAAATAACATTGCATCGCTTACAGTTGCCATTTTGAGAGGGTCTCTGAGGGGCTTACTGCACTCCGAAGTAAAGCGGCAGTGCAGCAGGAAGGTTCCATCTTCGTGCTGCCTTACTGCATGACATTGTTCTTTCATCCCAGTACTATGGGAGACCGAAGTAAAATTGTGTCTCTTTGATAACTGGAAAAACCCGTTAGCAAAAAGATGTGGTTTTACCTCGGTCTCCCACAGGACTGGAATGAAAGAATACTAGAAGAATGATGACGTCATATGGTAAAGCAACATAGATGATGGAATCTTCCTGCTGCACTGCTGCTTTACTTCAAAGTGTGGTAAGCCCCTGACAAAACAGGTTTTGGTGGGAAAAACAGAGGTTTTCATATGCTTGTGGGGGGTTCTGCCTGGTTTTGGGCAAACATTCCTCAAAAATCACCCTAAATTTTATTTTGCAAAGAAAATATTAGGGGGCTTTGGCTGACTAAGGGGGACTTCAGGATGGAGTGGAGACTTCACATGCAGCCTGCAGGCTGCACTTTCCCCAACCCAAATTTAGCTTCTTTGGATGCCTGCAGGGACCAGTCAGATGCATTTGGCAATCCCAAAGGCAAAATATGATGGCAAAAGTGAGTCCCAGTTTTGAGAGAAAGGTGTGATATAGATGATAACAACAACACTCTATTTTTTTGTTCTGTATGATGTACAAATGCAACAGGAAAAGCAAGGCAGCAGGCAGAGGTGACTAAGCTCAGGCCATGGCTTCTTGAAATTGCATAGACCTTATAATTGCGCTAGAACCTGAATACTCTGAAACTCCAAAAGAGAGCAATTATTATAACAGGAAAAAAGAGCATCCAGCTCATAAGGACGTCAGCTTAGCAGTAAAAACAAACAGTCACACCCAGCAAGCTTGGATTCTCCAGGTTACCCTGGAACTACCAGTTAGCGTGTGACCCATACACTCACCTACTGTGTTCAAGAGAAACACCTCAAGGAAAAGAAAGTGATGAGTAAAGGGTGTCAGAGCCAAGTGGATGGAGTGGCGCTCTTTCCTGTCACTCGCTCTGCTGGAGACCAGTGGGGTGGCTATTGTGGGATAGCGGTTGGAGAGGGAAAATCTGGGCTTGTCTACACCAGTGAAAAACCCCAAATGCCCCCCTGAAGCTGGCCCGCTAACACCACACAATGTGCAGCCTTTCCCCCGAATCTGCTGCGTTAGTGACACATGGTGTATGGCTCTGTTTGCACCAGACTTGGGGAACACGCCTTTAATCCAGGTGTTTGAAAATTTGCAGTTTTCTCTGGAGTTTGCTTGAAACTTTGGAGAAAATTGCCACGTGAACAATGTCAGGGTATGCAGTCTCTCTAAGCATTCTGTTCAGAGGGAACAAATAGCAGAAACAGCAGAAGTGTGAGGAAATAGGCTCCTCTCTGCATACCTAGGTGTGTAGATGCATGGCGACATGGAGACAGATGGAAAATATCCTTTTCCAGTTTTATTTAAAATTCTAAATCGCTATGGGAACAAAAAATACATCCTAGCTACTTCAGCCAGGCTACGAAGCTAAGAAATCATTTGCACTGTCTGTTCTTCTTTTACAAACTGCAAGAGACAGTTTCGTTTCTCACACAGAGAACTGATTAGAGCTAACCCATAACACAGGAAACTTCTCACAGAGTTGCATAAATAAGACTTTCACATGAACTCAGCAGTTAGGCCTCTGTAACATGGGCCCGCTTGCAAGAAAGATAAGACACATCTGGTGTTAGGCTCTAACATACTGTATGTTTTCATTAGCTAACAGGCCTGAAAAACATACTAGGCCTGTATTGAAAACTAGGCTTGAATTTTGTCCAGAGTGAGAATTTATTGTTAGGATTCTGGGACTGTATGTTCCATTATCCTTGACAAACAATCCATCTGTACTGGATTTGGGGGAGGGGGAGACACAATCATTTTTACCCTTCCTTGGTGCCACTCCTCATTCCAAAGGCAGAGCCCGAGTGGTATTTGCTCTCTCTCAGGTCAGAACCCCCAGTGATCCCTGTCATCGTGAGTCTAGCTGGCTGTTCTTGCTTCAGAAAGAACGACTACCATTGGGCTTTGCTTTTCCTGGAGCTCAGAGTCAAGTGTGAGCAACAGCTTTGAATGGAAGCCAAATAAAAACCCAATGCAGATTCGGGCATTGGCAGGTGTGGCGCTTTAAATCTGGGCCAGAGTAGTCCAAATTTCATGTGCCACAGTTCTGGGCCAAAGTAGTTCAAAGCTCATCCGGATTTTTACCCCCTGTGTAGTCAAGCTCTGTTGCAGTCCCACTATATTCTGCACTTATTAGGCCTCATCTGGAATACTGAGTGCAGTTCTGGGCACCTCATTTTATGAAGGATAAACCCAGTGTGGTGTAGTAGTTTGAGCATTGGACTATGACTCTGGAGACCAAGATCTGAATCCCCACTTGGCCAAGGAAACCCACTGGGTGACCTTAGGCAAATCACACTGTATTAGAGGGAGACAAAGAGAAACACTTAGAGGGAGGCAAAGGTCAAATCTTGCCAAGAAAACCATGTGATAGGTTTGTCCTCATAGGCTTCATCTGCACTGCAGAAATAATCCAATTTGACACCACTTTAACTGCCGTGGCTCCATCCTATGGAATCCTGGGATTTGTAGTTTTGTGAGGCACCAGCACTCTTTGGCATAGAAGACTAAAGACCCTGTAAAACTACAGATCCCAGGATTCCATAGCACTGAACCATGGCAGTTAAAGCGGTGTCAAACTGGACTAGTTCTGCAGTGCAGATGCAGCCGTAGGGTTGCCATAAGTTAGAAATGACTTGAAGGCACACAACAACAACAATAGACGAACTGGAGTGGGTTCAGAGAAGGGCAACAAGGATAATAAGAGGTACAGAGGACAAAACATATGAGGGGTGACATGGCTGCACTCTTTGAATACCTCAAGGGCTGTCACAGAGAGGAAGGTGCAGGTTTGTCCTCTGCTACCCCAGAGGATAGGACCAGGTCTAATGGTTTCAAGTTACAGGAGGGTAGATATCGATTGAACATTAGAAGGAACTTCTTGATGGGAAAAGTAGTTTAGCAGTGAAACAAATGACTTCTGAGAGGCAGTGGGGTCTCTTTCTCTATACGTCTTCAGAAGGAGGCCGGAGAGCTACCTGCTGGGGATGCTCCTGCAGGAGTTCCTGCATTGTGTGGGAAGTTGGACTTGATGGCCTATGAGGCCCCTTCCAGCTCTATAATTCTATGATAGAACTGGCTTCTCAGCAGAGCCAGTGGGCAATTCCAAGCTTTCCTTCCCTCCTTCTGCTCTGCTTTGTCCTGTCCTTCATCTTCCATCATTCAGTTTCAGTAGGCATCTCCAGGTTCTACTGTTATGGAAAGGGAGGGTCTCCTTACTTACCTTTACCACACAATCCTGAAATTTATATATCTCTGTCATGGTTAGTCCACCCACCCCACCTCTACTTAGATACGTTTGGTCTATGGAGATTTTCAGACAACACTGTTATAGTGTTACTATTCCACTTTATTTGCTCTGGCTGCCTCCTGTTGAATCCTGGGATTTGCAGTTTAGGGAGGGGCATTTACAACTCTCAGCCAGAGAGATCTTAGGCCTCACTAAACTACAAACTCCAGAATTCCACAGGATTTAGCCAGAGCAGTTAAAGTGGAATAGTAACACTATAACAGGGTAGTCTGAAAATCTCCTAACAGTCCTATAAATGCTAAAGATGGTAGGATCATAGAATCATAGTGTTGGAAGAGACCACAAGGGACATGCAGTCCAACCCCCTGCCATGCAGGAATGCACAATCATATCATTCCCGACAGATGACCATCCAGCCTCTGTTTAAAAACCTCCAAAGAAGGAGACTACCACACTTCAAGGCAGCACATTCCTGCTGAACAGCTCTTACTGTCAGGAAGTTCCTCCTAATGTTTAGGTTGTCTTTCACCTCTTGATCACTTTGACTGTACCCTTTCTTCTTTTAAACTTTAGATCTTCTGGGACACATCATGTTTTGTTTCAAGGCTTCTCCAGGGAATAAAATAGCCCTGAGGGGATGTGATGGAAGTTCTCCCTTAGGGTTCCTAGGAGGCATTGGGGCACATTTGAAGGCAAAATAGGTTTGTTGTTATCAAACAAAAAAATGAGGGTGTGGGAGGGCCCTGTGGTTTTCAAATCTGGCCCTTGGTGGCTATCTGTGTTTCATGGGCCACAGTTTCCCCATCCTGTCCTAAAGTATCCCTCTGGAGATGGGAGTAACCAAATCTTATACAGCACACAGAGGCACCACTATCTTGGCAAGTATAGTTTTCAGTCTCTTTCTTATTTACTGTTTACTGTGGTCTTGTCTATACGAGGCTATAAAATGTGGATTGATGTGCACTAACACCAATTCACAGCAGCTTTCATTTGTCTCCATGGTGTTTTTTCCAAGATCGCAGGCATGCGAAGCCATACTTGCTTGTTGTTCAAATGGGCATGTATGCAAATCAAAATGACAGGCACGAGTGAATTTCTCATGTTTTTATTGTCATCAGTTACCACCACCAAACAGTATTTTTTAAAAGCACATCCAGGGTCCCGAAGTGCAATATTCCACCTAAATAAACAGGGGGGGGGGGAAAGAAAGAGAAAAAGTCTGTTTCGTCGCCTCAGCACACAATTACTACAGCAAAAATCCAACATGGCAGTTCTGGGCGCTGCCTTGCCAGCAAGCTCCACCCCTGCACATGTCTTACCAATCAGCTTTCCACTTCTGCTCTTATCAGGAATGTGTAGCAAAGCGAATTGGTTGTCCCAACAAACAGGAATACGCATTTCCTTTGGAGTTTTAAAAAAAAATATGGGAGAAGCCTTGAAGGCTTTTCCTGTGGAGTATTTGGCAGTTTTGGCCCTCCTCCTTCCAAATATGGTGGATTGATGTGGGATCCAATTTAGACAGAAACGTAGTCTCCTCAAATTCTATGAGGTATTTTCACCCTATTGACAAGCCTTCTGTTACCTGCACACTGAGTCACTACTTCTTCTTCCTCTTCCTCCTCCTCCTTTTTTTTTCAGGGTCCAGTGACCTTTGAACAGGTGGCTGTGTATTTCACAGAGGAGGAGTGGGCTCTACTGGATCCAGGCCAGAGGGCCTTGCACAGGGAAGTCATGGAGGAGAATTTTGGGAATCTGGCTTCTCTAGGTAAGGCCTCCTTGGTGCATTGGCGGACACATTCTGCAACTAGAAAATGATGTTACTGTCAGCTCTCCACATTAGCGCATTTAGCTTTCATGGATTTGATTGTTTGCCACTGCCTCCAGGGCTGCCTTGAGCCATCTTCAACAGGAATTTGTAAGTCTTGCCTGTGCTCCCAGTCTCTCTGCAAACCTTGTGAGATAATGGGCTTGCCTATACGAGGCAAATTTTTTTGGATTGCCCCACAGTAATGGCAATTCGCAGCAGCTGCTACTTGTCTTAATGGGGCTTTTTGGCAGATCGCAGGCATGCAAAGCTATCTGCATTTTTTGTGCAAATAGGCATACCTGCAAATCAAGATGGCGGCCATGCATTAATTACTCACGTTTTTACTTACCTCAATTTGTTGCTGCCTGACAGTACTTAAAAAGGAAACAGAAAAAGCTGTTTTATCACTTTAGCACTTGCTAAACTTTAGCACTCACTAAGGCAAAAATCCTACATCTGGATTTCTGTAATGCGCTCTACATGGGGCTACCCTTGTGCTTGACTCGGAAACTTCAACTAGTCCAGAACATGGCAGCCAGGTTGATTTCTGGCGTTTCCAGAAGAGAGCATATAACAACTGTGCTAAAAGCTCTCCACTGGCTGCCTATTAGTTTTCGGGCACAGTACAGGGTGTTGGTTATGACCTTTAAAGCCCTACATGGCTTGGGTCCAACTTACCTCCGGGACCGCCTCCTTCCGTACGACCCTCCCCACGCACTTCGGTCCTCTGGGAGGAATCTGTTACAGCCTATGAAAACAAGGCTGTCAGTGACTTCCCAGAGGGCCTTCTCTGCTGCCGCTCCCAGATTATGGAATGGCCTGCTGGACGAGATCCGTCTTATTACCACCTTAGACAGCTGTCAAGAGGGATCTTTTCCGGCAGGCCTTTCCTGAATAATTATCCTGGCCCAAGACTCGGCTGTCCTTTCTGGCTGTGATTGTATGTTTTAATTTTTTTCTTCTAACTTATATATTTTTAATTATGTATGTTTTTAATCCTTCATAATTTAATATTATTTTAAGGGGTGGGTGGGCTAGGGTATTGTGATTATGGAGTTTTTATATTGTAAGCCGCCTCAATTGCGTTGCAGAGGGGCGGGATAGAAATAAAATATTATTATTATTATTATTATTACATGATGGCTCTGGGCACTTGCCTTGTTACCACGCTCCACCCCCTGCACACATCTGACTAATCATATTTCAACTTTTGCTTATATACAGAAAGCAAATTAAATCAAATCACTTGTCCCAACAAGCAGGAATGCACATTCCCCCTGCTGTTTTTAAAAAAACTTCAGGAAAAGTTAGGAAAGCCTGGCAGCTGCTGATAGCTTTGTTGTTGTTAACTGCCTTCGAGTCGACTTCGACTCATGGCAACCCCATGAATGAGATATCTCCAAGGCCCGCTGTCTTCTACCTCCCTTCTGAGGCCTTGCAGGTTCAGGCCTGTGGACTCTCTGATTGAGAGGTTTATCACATGCTGAACTAAAACGGCAGTGCAGTCGGAAGGTTCCATCTTCCGTACTGCCTTACTGCACAATGTTATCATTCTTTCATTCCAGTCCTGTGGGAGACTGAGGAAAACCACGTGTTTTTGCTAACTGGAAAAACCCAATGGCAGAACACCAGAAGAATGACGATGTCAAGTGGTAAGGCAGCATGGAAGATGGAACCTTCCAGCTGCACTGCTGCTTTGCTTTGGAAAGCAGTAAGCCCTTGACAAAAACAGAGGTTTTGGTGGGAAAACCAGAGGTTTTCATAGGCTTGGGGGGGTTGGGCAAAAATTCCTCAAAACTCACACTCAATTTTATTTTGCAAATAAAATGTTAGGGGGCTTTAGTGGGGGACTTTGGGATAGAGTGAACACTTCACATGAGCCCACAGACTGCATTATCCCCACCCCAATCTAGCCTCTAGCACCAAGGCAGCATGGAAAGTGGAACCTTCTGGCTGCCCTGCCGCTTTACTCCAGAGTCTTATAAGCCTCTGAGTCTATCTGTCTGGTATGTGGATTCTTTCTTTTTCCCTCCACCTTTCCTAGCATTATTGACCTTATTTTTTTTTCTTTTCCAATGAGCCATGTCTTCTCATAGAATCATAGAGTTGGAAGAGACCACAAGGGCCACCTAGTCCAACCCCTTGCCATGCAGGAATATACAATCAAAGTACTCCCAACAGATGGCCATCCAGCCTCTGTTTAAAAACTTCCAAAGCGGGAGACTCAACCGCACTCCAAGGCAGCATGTTCCACTGCTGAACAGTTCTTACTGTCAGGAAGTTCCTCCTAATATTTGATATGACCAAAGTTTGACAGCCTCAGTTTAGTCATCTCGGCGTCTAGTGATTTGGCTTGATCTGTTCTAAGAGTCATTTGTTTGTCTTTTTGGCTATCCACAGGATCCGCAACACTCTTCTCCAACACCACATCTCAAATGAGTTGATTTTCTTTCTATCAGCTTTCTTCCCTGTTCAGCTTTCACAATTGTACATGGTGATGGGAAAGACAATGGCTTGAACTTTAGTGTTCAGTTTTATATCTTTGTATTTTATGATTTTTGTCTAGTTCTTTCATAGCTGCTCTACCCAATCCTAGTTTTTTTTTCTGATTTCATGGCTGCAGTCTCCACTCTGGCCTATGATTGATGTTTTTCACCGTTTCAATTTCCTTGTTGTTTATTTTGAATTTACATAAATCCTCCATGGTCAATATTTTTTTCTTAATATTCAGCATTAAGCCTGCTTTTGCAGTCTAAGAGCTTTATAACTGTGTTTAAACCCCTGTGTCTGGTTCTCTTTCAGAGGTGTCTAAATTGGCAGGAGATTAGTTAAACTCCACTGTTTAACTATGCAGAGACAGCTCCCTGTTTGCACATTTCTTCATTAAAGACATGTCTGGAAGCAGGAAAGTTTTAAGTTCAAGAGTCTAAGAAACTTCTTTCACTGACCATTGACCCTTGGTGGTGGGACAGAGAGCATGGCTGCCAACTTGTTAGTGGTGTAACGGTGGTGTATAGTTTTTATGGTTGTTGTGGGAGGAGGAATTCACTACATCCTTTGCATAAGGACTCCAACCCACTCAGGATTCACCTGTAGCTTGTGGGGTACCCCTACACACATGGCCATTCTGTGACTGGTGGAGAAGTATCTGTCTATGTCCCTGTAGCCAGATGCACAATAAAGCCTGCTGATGGTCTTTTGGCAGTCCCAGAGGATGCTGTCATCACTGCAGATCTGGATGTAGGGATATAGCCAGATGGTTCTCTGCTATGCCACTGGCTTTCTACTGGCTGTGGCAGGATGTGGAAGCCCACAAGACATTTGTGATCCCTGCAGAAAGGGAGACAGGATGGAGTTTTACACAACCATCTCCCCACTGAAGATCTTGGCCAATGTTAGTGCTGGGCTGCTGGTTCACGTTGTGTGTAGACATGGCCCCAATGACTACCCCTCAAGTTGTCTTTGAAATTGTTTGCATTGAGATGGGTCTGCTTGTGTGTGGAGCTGGATCATGAGGACTGCCTGTCATCATAGAAAAGGGGATGATGGCACAGTGGGGCCCTGGTGGCACAGTAAGCTAATGCAGCCAAAACTGCAGCCCAAAAATTCATGTTAGATCTTGAGTCTATAGGTTCGATCCCCCCCCAAGTGGACTCAGCCTTCTGTAAGTCAGTAAAATGAGGACCAGCATATTAAGAGCTGGGGTGACATGCTGTGGAAATTAGTAATACAGTTTCTAAAAAAGCAGCATGTCATTTATCATTGTACAGTGCATTCTGAAAAAATGTCACTCCTGCAGTGTCATCTGCATGCCAGCATCATCATCTGCTGGCAGTTATATTATCTGCACTGTACAGCTGTTTGTAGTAGTCTGCAATGTCTGTCTGTATTGATTTCTGACTTGTATAATAATTGCATAACCTGCTTGGATTGTATTGTAATGTATAACTTGCTTGAATTGTACTGAATTTTATGTGATGTATTGTGATGTTGTACCCAGTCTCAATCCTGAGGGGAGAGGCGGGTAATAAATAACTCAGGATGATGATGATGATGATGATGATGATGATGATATAGCACATCGCTGGTTTCTTATTCCAATCCCTAATTTAGAAGATCCATTTGTCCCTGATCAAGTTTCTCTCTTTATTCCTGCAGGCGGTGGGAGGAAATGTGACAAAGAGGTTGAACACCAGAGTAGAACAACTGAAGAAAAACAGAAGCAGAAAAGGAAACGTCTGGTGCTTGACTTCCATGAAATAACAGTATTGGAAGAGTTTTGTGCAAGAAATCAAAGGAAAAAATCTTCCCAGTGTGCAAAAAGCTTAATGAGGACATCAAAACTTTGCACACCTAGAAGAATTCACAAAGTAAAGGCACCATTTAAGTGCTCTGAGTGTGGAAGGAGCTTCAATTGGAAGATACATCTTATTGTACATCAAAGAACCCACGTAGGAAGGAAACCATTTAAATGCTCACAGTGTGGGAAAAGCTTTAGAAGAAGCAGTAGTCTTGTTGCCCATCAAAGAACCCACACAGGAGAAAAACCATATAAATGCTCAGAATGTGGAAAGAGTTTCAGTAGGAGCAGTAAACTCATGTACCATCAGAGAATCCATACAGGTGAAAAACCATTTAAATGCTCAGAGTGTGGAAAGAGTTTCCGTCAGAGAAGTAGCCTTACATATCATCGAAGAACCCATGTGGGCGAAAAACCATTTAAATGCCCAGAGTGTGGAAAGAGCTTCCGTTCTAGTGAATACCTTGCTTTACATCAAAGAATCCACACTGGGGAGAAACCATATGAGTGCTCCGACTGTGGAAAGAACTTCAGTCACAGGAGCAGTTTTACTTACCATAAAAGAAACCATGCTGGTGAAAAACCATATAAGTGTTTAGAGTGTGGAAAGAGTTTCAGCCAGAGCAGTGCTCTTAATGATCATCAGAGAACGCACACAGGAGAGAAACCATACAAATGCTTAGAATGTGGCAAGAGCTTTAGCCAGAGTGGTAGCCTTACTAAACATCAAAGAACTCATACCGGAGAGAAACCATATAAATGCTCAGAATGTGGAAAGTGCTTCACTGAGAAGAGTAAGCTAACTTCCCATCAAAAAACCCACACAGGTGAAAAACCATTTACCTGCACAGAGTGCGGAAAGGGCTTCAGTCAGAGAAGTAGCCTTACTTATCACGAAAGAACTCATGCGGGTGAAAAACCATTTAAGTGTCCAGAATGTGGAAAGAGCTTCCGTTCTAGCAAACATCTTGCTTTACACCACAGGATTCACAGTGGGGAAAAACCATATACATGTTTAGATTGTGGGAAAAGCTTCAGCCACAGGAGTAGCTTTACTTATCACAAAAGAAAGCATACTGGTGAAAAACCGTATAAATGCTCAGAATGTGGAAAGAGCTTCATTCAGAGCAGCATCCTTACTGATCATCAAAAAACCCACAAACGAAAGAGAACTTATAAATATTCACTGTGGAAACCACTTGAGTTCTAGCAAATAACTTGGTTTTTATTATTGGGTTGATACATAAGAGAAACCATTTCAGTGTTTATGAGACTGAGAGGTGACACCTCCAGAAGGCTGGAACATGGAACTGGATTTCTACATTTAAATGTTTATAGCAGTGGCTCTTAACCTTTTCTTTACCAGGGATCTCCTTTAAATATATTTTGGACCAATTAATAATAATAATAATAATAATAATAATAATAATAGTCTGACAACAACGACTACGACAATACAATTTCACCATCCATCAAACCTTCCCTCAGAGGTACTGGGGGGAAGGGAAGACTTTCTCCTTCATCTTCCTGCAAGTTTGTGGCTAGAACAGATTAGGTGGCAGTGTGCAGGCCAAGCCAGCCAAACAGCTTTTGCCTTGGTCCCTGTCATATAGCTGCTCCACTGCAGGGAGAAGGTGGGCCAAGCAGCTTTCAAGCCTTTGCAGACCCCCTGTGAGGACATTGCGGCCCCCTGGGGTTCCATGGACTACAGGTTAAGAACCACTGGTTTAGCGTATGGAAAGACCTTCTGTTTAAAGCAATCACCTTATTATCATGAAAGAAATCACAGAAGAGAGATACCATGGCTGGCATTGTATTTGTGAGTTAAGTGGTTGTAAGTCCAACTCATATCTGCATAAGTCAATTTTTTGATCATTGTAGAGTCCAGAATTCTCTACTGACTGTGCAACAACCAAGCTCCCTGCCCATACCCTACCTTTTAGCTGTTACAGTTCCCCCAACACAGCTATTTATTGGCTGGTGAAGAGCAGGAGGTGGTGGTGAAGCCTCCAGCAGAGTTTCTGTAGATGGAGACACAGCAATGACATCCTTGTCAGTATAGGTGACATCCACAGGGGGTATAGGAAGCATTCCTGGACTTACTGTTTATAAGTGAAACTGCAGATAATAGTAAACCCTATTAAAATAAAGGGCCTCCTGTACAAATATATCAGAGTTGCATTGGAGGATCTAGGGATTCCTTGAGAGGACACCTCTCTAGGCTTTTTCTAACACTACTGTATGGTATGTGTCCCTATTTTTTCAGTCACGGATAACTGAAACCGCGGATACTGGTTCCGTGGATACAGTGGGCAACCTGTAATTCACATCAAAGAATGCAAACAACAAATCATAAGGGTGTGTGGAAAGGGCTCTATTAATGGTGGAAACTAGGAATCTAGCTATGGGGGTTAGCGGGGAGGGAATGAGGGTATTGCCCTTCCATATAAAAATTCTGTACCCCAATGAAATTTTTTACCTCAGTCTCCAAATTTCTCATACCCAGAGTGAAACACTGACACACCTAGACCTCTTATAGTTACTGCCTTTGTATTCCCTTCGTCACTTTGCCTGCCTCTTTTCTTTGTATCCCTAAACTGTAGTTCTAAAGGCTCAGCTGAGGTTTTAAGTTACTGCAATGCTACAAACTTGGGACTGAACAAAAAACTTCAGTGGGGGGAGAATTCTTACTTGTAGACAGTATACTCATTCCCTCAATCTACACTCCTAGTGGTAACCACAGTAAACATCAAACAGTGCACCCAGGGAAGAAACCATATGAATATTCAAAGTGCTAGGAGACCCTGCATTAATTCAAGTGTTCACTTACTGAGTTCTGAGTTCTCATTGATTCAGTGCATCTATTCCAGCTAGCACTAGGAACTGGATTTAGGGCATAGTGTTTGAAGGCACATTATTCAAAGAGTAGGTCATAATACTCAACATTTTTTTAGTATAACCTAGCAATTATAGATAATACAATGATTCTCTAGGATGCTGTTATTAGAGGTGATTACTAGGGACTTTATAAATATCAATGTCTTCATATACAGATCAGCCCTCATATCCATGGATTTGGTATCCATGGATTTGGTATCCACGGTTTCATTTATCCATGTCCGAAAAAAATGTGCTTTCTCTAGGCATTTCTAGGTCTTCCAGTGTGATTCTATGGTCAACTTCTGGTGTTTGTCTCAATGAAAATAATAAGGTTCCCTATTATCCAGGGTTTCAGATATCGGGGTGGGGGGTTCTTGGAACACATCTCCCTCAGATATGGGTGTCAACCTGTAAATGAAATCAGCAGCTGGTTGCCTAGAAGTTTCTCAGCACCTTGGATAGTTCTTTTAGCTCTTAAAGCTAAGCAAGGCTGATCTTCATTTGTATTTAGATGACAGACCAGTAGGTAATACCAAGAATTTCCAGATAGGGACAGGAAAGAGTCCTCCTTGAAAACCTGATGAACCTCTGCCAGTCAGATTTTACAATACTGAGTTAGATGGACCAATGTTCTCAATCAGTGTATAAGATAGCTTCCTGTGTTCTTTTCTGTTCCTAAATGTTGAGCTAAAATCGAGGGTAGGTTCACCACTCAATGGACATAGAAGCTACTAGCCATTACTACCATTCACTGGATGTAGGCCTGAACAGATGGGTAACTAAATTATATCCAGAGCTCTCAGCAAGGGACAAAACACAGGCCTTCAGCAGGCTTTCTTCTACTCTAGAGGATGGGTGAGGAGAGTTTGGCTGGAGTGGACAGTTAATTCCCTGAGTCTGAATACAACTCAGTAAGGTCTGTGATCACATAGAATCCTATTTGTGGGGGCAATGTGGGTTATCAATCAATCAATCAATCAATATTGAAGGGTAGGAGGCACAGTAAGACAAATGATATGGGACCACCTTGTCAGGGATGATGGGAGTTGTAGCTCTTCACCTCTGGCTCAAACTCACCACCTTGTTATGCAGCAGAGCCGACCAGCTTAGATCAGTGGTTAATGCTTTCCTTCAAAGCAGCAGAGTTTCAGAGAATAGGCTGAAGATCCTGACAAACTCTCCAAGCCTTCTCACTCTTCTCCAGGTGTCTCCAAAACGTCTCCAGGATTCACTCAGGCAACTCAGTAGTTTTATATAAAACCTACTTTATTCTTCTATATAAATATACTATATGGTCAACAAATCACAATCTCTACACACTACTCCACCTCTACTCAACAACAATACATTGGCAAACATTGCAATTTTATAGCCATTGTTTATCACCACCCACTAGTTAGTTTCCACCCAGTGGGTGTGTACTTCCATTCTGATTGGTCCACGTAGTTCCACCCATGCTTAAGACCAACCCATGTATTTCAACATTTCACCTTGTACACTTAATGATTCTCAGGTGTTTCCAATCTGCATTCAGTACCTCTGTCCTTGGCTCTCAGGACTTCTAGATTACATTAGCAGTTTCACCTGTGTAGCTTCATAATTGCTCTTGCTTAGTCATTGTGACTTTCACATACATATTTTATTTCTTTCACTGTATGTTCCATGTTGCATTTTCCTTAACTCTTAATTAATGTTCAAAACTTGTGATTTAGTTAGGCTTTCTATTTTGGTTTTCTTTCTGAATTTTGCAGAACTCACCTGAACACTGAAAGCTGATTTCTCTCTCCCCATAAATGAAGGTGATAGGGGAATAGGGGGGAATTGTTTTTCCCTTTTTTTAAAAAAAAATGATATGTATAGATTTTGAGGTTTTGCCTGTTATATGCACATGTGTGGTAATAAGAATAAAGTGAAAGGTAGAAAAGAAACATGACTTGTTATTAGAAAGCTGATAGCAATGTTTAATACAATTCCCTAATATTTTTGTGCAGTTATATGAAAAATAAAATTCAACATGAAAGTGGATTTCCTTCTTTTGACATTTTCACAAACATACACCCTTAACATACCTGTTTTCTAAATTTGAGAAGATCCATATGTGCTGGAGACAGAGGCCCATAGGAAAGCAGCCATTAGGTAAGCAGACTTACCCATGATAGTCCATAGTTTTCCCATTCCTGCTGTAGATGCTCCACGTAAGAGTTAAAATGAACCCAATGATTAATAGAGTGCAATGAGTTTCCATTTTCCTAGAATCTTAAGAGTTGGGAGGGACCTCAAGGGCCATCTAGACCAGCCCCTGCCATGCAGGAATACACAACTAAAGCACTCCTGAAAGACACCCATCTCACCTCTGAAGACTCCTACCAAAAGAAAAGAGTCCATCACCCTCTAAGGCAGCTGATTTTACTCTCAAACAGTTCTTCCTAAAGTTTAGATGGAGTCTCTTTGCTTGTAACTTGAGTTCATTGGTTTGAATTCTAGTCTCAAATTACAAGCAAAGAGAATCCATATATCTGCCCTTCAGATACTACCTTTTCCCTGTGAAAGCCATGTTGACTGAGGCAGATGAGAACTGGGGACCACTATCTGGAAAGCCACAAGGTGTTGCTTGCTTTTGCTCTCGTTTATATTTATTTATCAACTTTAAAAAATTCTATTCTATTATATATTCAAAGGTTCCAGGGCAAAGTATAATCCATAAAAGATCAGTAGGAAAATCAACACCCTTTAGAATAGTTTGAAACACTTTAAACTGCATACTACAACAGAAATCTGCAACCTAGTCAGTGTCATCACTAGGTCTCAAATGCTTTGCTGAAAAGCCAAATTTTATAGAATCATAGAGTTGGAAGGGGGGCAGCCAAATCCACCTTAAAGTCCTTCAGGAAAACTTTTGGAACTTTTCTCAGACAATGGGCTTATTTATATGGGCCAGGATATGCTGGCTCTGTGCCAGTGTATCCAGCCTGTGGATCAGGCCTGTTCCTCCCCTGTTACCTGGATAAAATGGGCTGGAGTCCAGATGGGCACTCTGACCCACCCCCCTGCACCCACTGTGGAAGAGGGAGGCAGCTGACAGCTACAGCAACAGGCCAGTATGCCGGAATGGGCTCCTGCGGTCACACAGGCCCTGATCCGGTTTAGTTTGGCTGGAACACATTTAAGCAGGTATTTTTAAAACGTGTTATCAGGCCCTACCTTGTCTTCCCTCTGTCTTTGCCCTGGGGGGGGGGGGTTGTGAGGACTGACCAGGGGCAAAAAACAGGGCAAATGCCCTGCGTTATCAGGGCTTTAGGACTCCAAGACGGGGGCAAGATGGGGTAAATTGCCTGTGTAGATAAGCCAGGTATCAGGTGGATTTTTTTTTCAGAGATGCCACCTGAAATGTGTCTGTATGTACAGCATATATGTAAGGTAGTTGGTAAGTGTGTGAAGAGACAATGTGGTCCAGGTGACTGTGGAGATGCGCCTGTATGAATGAATGTGATGAACCACTGGGTATTTGTGAGTGGAAGCTAGCAGAAGTTGTCAGGCAGAAGCTCAGGGATGAGGTTGCCAGACACTAGCCAGGGCATGTGCTGAGTTGAAGCTGGTAGAAAGTAAGAGATGAGTTGGCCCACTTACTGTTTTTGGCTGGCATGTCTCAGAAGCTTTGTTTCTGAAGACCCTCATGATATGGCCACCATGCTGAAGGAAAGCCACTCTGGCTCAGTGCCTCAGTGGGAGACAACATGGAGGTTCCCTTTGATTCTCAGAGTATGTCATTCACAGATGAATGCTCCCTGCTGTTGTTCCCAATCCTTACAACAGCTGTTTCCCCCTCTTTCTTCATTTCAGTTTAGATAGGAGGGCAGGCAAACTGGTAGCCAAGTACAGTTGCCCCTCCACATTCGCAGCTTTCACTTTTGTGGTTTTGCCTATTTGCGGTTTCCTCAGCAAGTACCCCATTTAAATCAGCTTCTCTCCCTCGCACACAAGGGAGAGGAGCCAATTTAAATGGAGAGGAGCCAATTTAAATTCACCTGGGGTGAAGAGCCAAGCCCCAGGAGAGTGGGGAGTTTGGGGCAAAGGCACTTTTCAGCCACCCCCCTTCCCAAAGCAACAATGGGGCTTTTCAAGCCTCGTTGCGGCTTTGGGAGTGTGGGGTGGCTAAAAAGCCTCTTGGCTGCCCTCCCTCCACCCCTCCCGACCTTCCCGAAGCCCAATAGCTCTTCAGAAAGCGCGGGGTGGTGGCCTGCCCAGCCGCCACCCCCCAACCTACCTGAAGTGGCAATGGAGTCCCATAGCCACTTCAGGAAGCATGCGGGGGGGGGGCTGGCCACTCTCCCACCCACCCAGCGGCCACCCTCCCCGACCTTCCCAAAGCGGCTGTGGGGCTCTCAAGCCCCATAGCACTTCGGGAAGCGCGGGGGATGGCTGGTCAACCTCCTGGCCGCCCAGCTGCCACCCTCCCTGACCTTCCCGAAGCAGCTCTCAAGCCCCACAGCCACTTCGTGAAGCGCGGGGGGGTGGCTGGCCACCCTCCCGCTCACCCTGCCGCCACCCTCCCTGACCTTCCTGAAGTGGCTATGGGGCTTCAGAGCCCCATAGCCACTAAGGGAAGCATGGGGGTTGGCTGGCCAACCTCCCGGCTGCCCAGCCGCAACCCTTCTCGACCTTCCCGAAGCCGCTACAGGGCTGTCAAGCCCCATAGCCACTTCGGGAAGCATAGGGGGGGCTGGGGGGGCGGCCAGGCAAGTGGGAGGCTTTTTAGCCACCTCCCGCGCTTCCCAAAGTGGTGATGGGGTTCAAAAAACCCCATCGCCACTTTGGAAGGGGGGGTTGCGGGCGGGCGGCCTTTTTTAATTCACGTTTTTTTCACATTTGTGGAGGTCTTGAGCCCCTAACCCCCGCGAATGTGGAAGGACAACTGTAGTAGAGTTTTAGCCTCCAGATGCATGGAGAAAGCTGTGAACTCTTGTAGAGCTGGTAGCAGTCTGGTCAAGGTAAGGAAGGGGCAAGGACTATGCAAGGGTCTCACCAACCACCTGTGTTTCAGGAACATTCCCCTTGTTACTCAAGAGGAGATCCAAACAGGTTCCCAAGGCTCCGCCTATTCTAAAACAGCTTTCCTACAGAATGCCTGAACTGTGAGAATGGCTGCTGCTAGGCCATTCTGACCCATCTTGGTAGAATTACTGAAGGAGTCTTCCATCTACAAAGACATTACTGTACACTATGCTGTAGAATACAACTTGTTAGGGATTCTGACCAGTGGGTGCTATTTTACTGACCCTATC
Organism: Gambelia wislizenii; assembly: GCA_030847615.1. Classification (NCBI taxonomy): domain Eukaryota; kingdom Metazoa; phylum Chordata; class Lepidosauria; order Squamata; family Crotaphytidae; genus Gambelia; species Gambelia wislizenii. Next base: position 28,995,169 of record JAUMIR010000002.1, read on the forward strand.
CTTCTGCTTATGGGTTTCTCACTGTGGAAAACAGATGGTTGCCTTTTGCCCTGTGTTGTCCCTGCCCTTCCTTAACTTCACCAGAAGGTTTCACCTCTGCACAGGCCCACAACATTCTTTACACGGCTGGTGGCTGGCACACTGCTTCTTGTCAACCATTTTGCAGATAAATGGTTTGAAGAAGTCTTTTGGGGGGGTGAGGTGGTGGGCTACAGAGGAAAGAACTACATGGAGCTGCCTAGAGGCCCTCTAGATAAATGCCTCACTAAGGCTTACCTTCAGCTTTCTGTCTCTTAGTTTGGGAAGAACTGCCAACTTCTCACTAAAGATGGCCCTACAGTGACAGGCCAATTTCACTTAACTCGAATTGTTTCAAAAACAAAATAACCCCAAAATGCACAGCCAGGGGGTACCTTTATTGCCCACATCATGTTTTGGGTGGCTAGATGTCACTGTCTTGTAGCTATAGCAGACCACACTTGATTTTATTATAAGCAATGGCCCCCAACTACAGTCACTACTCAGGGGGGACTATGCAGAACAGAGGCCTTGTATAATGATGGTGAGTGGTGATGACTCCCCCAGAAACTCTTTGGGTTGCAGTTGGGTATTTATAGAGGTCTTGTTTTGGTTTTTTTTAATTGGTTCACAAGTATGGATATGAGAAACCCATCTTTTGGGTGACTGCAAGTATTTTATGGTTTTTTTAATGTATTTTTAAAGGAGAACTATGGCTCCCACTCTGAAGCATTTCCTAAACACATCATATTTCTGGTTCTCTTCTCAGCATGTATATGTTTTCTCTCCTGTATGGGTCCTTTGATGGTGAATTAAAGTATTGCTATGTCTGAAACACTTTCCACGCACTAAGAATTTATAAGGTTTCTCTCCTGTGTGGTTTCTTTGATGTTTAACAAGATTACTTTTCTCATTGAAGCTCTTTCCACATTCTGAGCACTTCTTTGGTTTAACTCCTGTGCAAGTTATTTGACGGTTTCTGAAAGTACTGCTATGTCTGAAGCTCTTCCCACATTCAGCACATTTATAATGTTTCTCTCCTGTGTGGGTTTTCTGATGGGAAGCAAGACAACCTTTCTGACTGAAACTCCTTCCATACTCTGAACATGTATTTGGTTTCTCTCCTGTGTGCATTCTTTCATGATTACTGAGGGTACTGCTACATCTAAAGCTCTTTCTACACACTGAACATTCATACGGTTTCTCTCCTGTGTGGGTTCTTTGACGGTTAACAAGGTTACTGTTACATCTGAAGCTCTTTCCACAGTGTGAACATTTATAAGGTTTTTTCCAGTGTGGGTTCCTTGATGTCTAGCAAGGTTACAGGTATATCTGAAGCTCTTTCCACAGTTTAAACATTTATAAGGTTTTTCTCCAGTGTGGATCCTATGATGTTTAGAAAGGTTACCACTATCTTTGAAGCTCTTTCCACACACTAAGCATTTCAATGATTTAAAATCTGCATGGGTCCTTTGATAGCTTCTGAGAGTACTGCTATATCAGAAGCTCTTTCCACACTCTGAGCATTCATATGGTTTCTCTCTTGTGTGGGTTCTTTCATGAGCAACAAGGTTGTACCTGTGGCTGAAGCTTTTTCCACATTCTGAGCATTTATATGGTTTCTCGCCTGTGTGGGTTCTTCCATGGTTAGTGAGGGTACTGCTATGTCTAAAGGTCTTCATGCATACTAAGCATTTATAAGGTTTCTCTCCTGTGTGGGTTCTTTGATGGGCAGCAAGTTGATGCTTCTGATTGAAGCTCTTCCCACACTCGGAGCATTTATGTTGTTTTTTACCTGTGTGGATTCTTTGGTGGTAAGCAAGATGAATCCTCTGGGTGAAGCTCTCTCCACACTCTGAGCATTTATGTTCTTTCTCTCCTGTGTGCATTTTCTCATGGCTAGAAACTTTACTCTTGTCTCTGAAACTCTTTCCACACACTGAACATTTATATGGTTTTTCTCCTGTGTGGATTCTTTGATGGACAGTAAGGGTACGGCTATGACTGTAGCTCTTTCCACACTCTGAGCATTTATATGGCTTTCTCTCTGTGTGTATTCATTGGTGCTGAGTAAGTGTACTACGCTGCATGAAGTGTTAAGGAAAATGCAACATGGGACATACAGTGAAAGAAATAAAACATGTATGTGAAAGTCACAATGACTAAGCAAGAGCAATTATGAAGCTACACAGGTGAAACTGCTAATGTAATCTCGAAGTCCTGAGAGCCAAGGACAGAGGTACTGAATGCAGAATGGAAACACCTGAGAATCATTAAGTGTACAAGGTGAAATGTTGAAATACATGGGTTGGTCTTAAGTATGGGTGGAACTACGTGGACCAATCAGAATGGAAGTACACACCCACTGGGTGGAAACTAACTAGTGGGTGGTGATAAACAATGGCTATAAAATTGCAATGTTTGCCAATTTCTTGTTGTTGAGTAGAGGTGGAGTAGTTTGGAGATATTGTGGAGTAGTGTGTAGAGATTGTGATTTGTTGACCATATAGTATATTTATATAGAAGAATAAAGTAGGTTTTATATAAAACTACTGAGTTGCCTGAGTGAATCCTGGAGACGTTTTGGAGACACCTGGAGAAGAGTGAGAAGGCTTGGAGAGTTTGTCAGGATCTTCAGCCTATTCTCTGAAACTCTGCTACTTTGGAGGAAAGCATTAACCACTGATCTAAGCTGGTCGGCTCTGCTGCATAACAAGGTGGTGAGTTTGAGCCGGAGGTGAAGAGCTACAACTCCCATCATCCCTGACAAGGGTTATGGGCCCAGTTACTAGAGCACCCAGCATCCACAGAAGCTGAAAGTTCCAGAGAGTGGAAGAAAGCTTTGTGGACGATAGATCAGAGCAAGCTGTTTGTGCTGCACTGATAAGCCTCAGAAGTAAATCATTTTGTGTTTTGCTTAAGCCCAGACGGGTCGGCTGTGCATACTCAGAAGGACCGTGTCAAATTGAGTCACTGCACAAATCAAGATGGAAATTCTAAAGTTTAGTAAATTAAATAGAAACAACTACTCTACCTGGAAGATTTATGCCCAATCTCTACTAGTAAAGGAAGGTCTGTGGTCAACAGTTGAAACAGGGCTGGCAGCCGATGCTGATGAAGCCACTCAAGAGAGAGATAGTAAAGCAAAAGCCTGTCTTTATCTCATGCTTGAAGAAGACTTAATTAATGACGTCAGAGATAAAACGTCCGCCAAGGATGTGTGGGATACCTTGCAGAGATTACACACTCCTTCAACTGCTTTTGCAAAAATGCTATGGTCTAAAAGAATATACAGGCAAAAGATGGCTAAAGGGCAGTGTGTGATAGAACATTTAAAAATAATGCAAGATTTATTTGTGCAAGCTGAACTGAGGGGAGTGCAAATTAGCAAAGAGCAGCAATGCTACATTTTAGTAGAATCGCTAGACTCTTCGTGGGAAAACATAACGAACAGCTTGCAGAACTTGCCAGAAGCTGAGCTTAATAGAGACTTAATTGTGGCCAGAATACTGGAAGAGAACCAAAGAAGAATGTCTGAGCAGGGTGACTCAGCAAGCTTAAAGACTGTGCCAAAACAACAAACAACTCCTGACTGGCGAATGCAGGAGGAAGCAGCCTCTACAAGGGAGCAACGGAGGTGCTTTTATTGTAAGAAGATTGGTCATCTGCAGAGACATTGTAAACATTTTGCAGCTGAGAGAGGCAAGCGAGCAGAGAGCAGATGGCAGCCGCGGCAGTATCAAAAACAGTCCAGACCTCCATTTTTGAGGGACAGTGGTAATAAAAAGGGGTTTGCAACCATGATTAAGGAAAAACAAAATGCAAATTCTAAATGGCTAGTTGATTCAGGAGCCTCATCTTCAATGTGTAATGATATAAATTTAATAAGTAATAGAAAATCAGCTAATGTAAATGCTGTAGTTTTGGCTGACAGGAAAGAGCTAAGTACTGTAAATCAAATGGGTACTGTGTACATTCCAGGGCTAAAAGAGAATTTTAATGATGTCTTACATGTAAAGGAGTTAGAAAATAATTTGTTATCAGTAAGCAGATTAACAGAAAGAGACTACACAGTCATCTTTGAAAAGAACATGTGTAAGATAAAACTGAATGGGGAATTGCGTGGCATAGGTTTGAAAAAGGACAAACTTTATTATTTGGAGGACAATATTGATAGCTACAGGGTTGAAGAAGCTAATAACATAGAAAATATTCCAATCCACAAAGACTGCATACACGAGCTTCACAGAAATTTCGGCCATGCGAGCTTTAAATGTTTAAAGAATTTAATCAGTATGTGTCCAGATTTAAAAGTTACTGAATGCAAAAACCACTTAGATTGTACGGTATGTCAACAGGTAAAGGTCAGAGCTTTTCCAGTAGCTAAGAAAACAAAAAGAATTGCTCAAAGACCATTTCAGTATGTACATGCAGATGTCGCCCAAGCTAATTGCTTGTCCTTAGGGGGAAGCAAGTATTTCCTAGTAATTGTTGATAGGTATACAAGGTTTGCATTTGTGAGAATAATGAAAAACAAATCTGGCGCTGGGCAAAGTTTAAAAGCATGGGTAAGAATGGTGGAAAGACAATTTGATAGCAGAGTAGGCACCATCATTACTGATAGAGGAGGAGAATCATTACTGATAGAGGAGGAGAATTTTTAAATAATCAATTGTTTAACTGGTTTCAAAAGGTGGGAATAAGGCATGAAACTACAAACCCTGCTTGTCCTAGTGAGGATGGGTTAGCAGAGAAGAAAATACAAGATATAAAAAGAATTACTGCTTGTATGATGGCAGATGCAGGGGTGAAAGATAGTTTTTGGGCAGAAGCAACTTTGACTGCAATACATATCAGTAACAGATTGTATCATTCAGAAATTGAAGACATTCCCTACAGGGTATTGTATGGGAGAATGCCAAATTACAAGTACTTAAGGGTTTTTGGACAATTTGCTCATGTTTACACACCTGCTTGTTTCAGGAGGAAAGGAGAACCCAAAAGCAAAAGGCTTAGGTTTTTGGGGTATTCTGGAAATAGCTACAAGTTTCATTTGGATGGAAAACAAGTGCAGTATCCTAGGTCTGCAAATTTCGAGAGACATGCTGGTTGGGACAAACTGCATGCCAATGATTAGGGATTAGGGAGTTCAAATGAGCCAGAAGCACAAACTGAACCAACCTCAGGAAACGGAGGGGTTTCAGTTAAGCAGGAAGCATCACCTAGCAGCAGTGGTAGTTCTTCCGATGATGAGATAGCATCTAGGCCTACTACTACTCGAATGACTGAAGACAAGAGATTTAGTCATAGAACTACAACTCCTAGTAGAGAAAGTGAGGATGAAAGAGACAGAACAGCAGATTTTATTCCCAGGCGTAGTCATAGAGTTAGAAAGCCTCCAGATAGGTTTGTTGTGACAAAGGCAAGAGCTTGTTTAGCAGTAGAAGAGCCTGAAAGTTTTGAAGAATTGGAAAGTTATTCTAGTGAAGAACAGGAAATATGGTTTGATGCAATGGATAATGAGTTTGGTTGCCTGGTAAATAAAGATGTTTTTGAAATTGTTGACAGACCCAAAGACAAGAAAGTAATTGGTTGTAAATGGGTATACAAAAGGAAAGAAATGCCAGATGGAAGTATCAAATATAAAGCTAGGTTAGTGGCTAAGGGTTTTGCACAACAGCAGTATGAGAACTATGATAAGACATATTCTCCAACTGCAAAGCCAGAAAGTCTGAGAATGGTTCTAGCTGTAGCAGTAAAAAGGAATTTAGTTGTAGAACATTTTGATTTTGAGACAGCTTACTTGAATGCGGTTTTGGATGAAGAAATATTTATGGAACAGCCACAAGGTTTCGAAGAAAATGGTAGTCAGAGAGTATATAAATTAAAGAAAGCGTTGTATGGTTTAAAACAAAGTGCCAGAGCGTGGAATCTGTGCATCAATGACGAGCTAGTTAAGCTAGGTTACAAGAGGAGCATTGCAGATGCTTGTGTTTATACAAAAGGAGACAGAGTATTAGTGATTTATGTAGATGATTTGTGCGTAGCAGCAAAGTCAAAACAGGAAATTGAGTCAGTAAAAAGAGAATTGTCTGAGAAGTTTGTTTTGAAGGACTTAGGTGTATTGAAGTCTTATTTAGGTATTTGCGTTGAATGGACAGAAGAAGGACATTGTTTATTAAGTCAGAGAAATAAAATTGAAAAACTGATTGAAAAGTGTGGATTACAGAATGCAAAAATAGTAAGAGCTCCAATGACAACTGGTTTTGTGTCTGAGGAAACAACTAGAGCGTTTGAGGACAAGATTCTCTTCAGAAGTATAATAGGATCTTTACAATTCATATCTTGCCAAACCAGACCAGACATTTCTTATGCTGCAAATGTATTGTCTAGAAGGGTTAATGACCCAAAAATTGAAGACTGGACAGCGGTAAAACATTTATTGAGATATTTGAAAGGAACCTTAGATAGGAAATTGATTATAAGAAGCAGTAGTTCAGATCTAGATTGTTATGTAGACAGTTCATTTGCATCAGAATTAGGAGACAAGAAGTCAGTTACAGGAATGATAATTAAATATAGTGAAACTCCAATAGTTTGGAGAAGTAGAAAACAAACTAATGTAGCATTAAGCACAACGGAAGCAGAATTCGCTGCTTTGAATGAGATAGTAAATGAGGTACAGTGGATTAAGCAATTGCTAAATGATTTAAATGAAAGTTACAAGATACCAGTGGAAATTCTGGAAGATTCACAGTCATGCATAGCGATGGCTGAAACTGAAAGTTTGAAGAACAGAACAAAATATGTTGGTGTAAGATATCAAAATGTGCGAGACATGGTTCAGAAGGGTGAAATAAAATTGAGATATATAGAAACACAACACAACATAGCAGATTTGTTCACAAAAGCATTGACAGCAGAAAAACATGAAAGGCTGACACAAATGGTTGGAATGACATTGTAAGACACATACAATATTTTATTTCAGAGGGGATTGTTAAGGAAAATGCAACATGGGACATACAGTGAAAGAAATAAAACATGTATGTGAAAGTCACAATGACTAAGCAAGAGCAATTATGAAGCTACACAGGTGAAACTGCTAATGTAATCTCGAAGTCCTGAGAGCCAAGGACAGAGGTACTGAATGCAGAATGGAAACACCTGAGAATCATTAAGTGTACAAGGTGAAATGTTGAAATACATGGGTTGGTCTTAAGTATGGGTGGAACTACGTGGACCAATCAGAATGGAAGTACACACCCACTGGGTGGAAACTAACTAGTGGGTGGTGATAAACAATGGCTATAAAATTGCAATGTTTGCCAATTTCTTGTTGTTGAGTAGAGGTGGAGTAGTTTGGAGATATTGTGGAGTAGTGTGTAGAGATTGTGATTTGTTGACCATATAGTATATTTATATAGAAGAATAAAGTAGGTTTTATATAAAACTACTGAATTGCCTGAGTGAATCCTGGAGACGTTTTGGAGACACCTGGAGAAGAGTGTGAAGGCTTGGAGAGTTTGTCAGGATCTTCAGCCTATTCTCTGAAACTCTGTTGCTTTGAAGGAAAGCATTAACCACTGATCTAAGCTGGTTGGCTCTGCTGCATAACAAGGTGGCGAGTTTGAGCCAGAGGTGAAGAGCTACAACTCCCATCATCCCTGACATGAAGCTCTTTCCACACCGTAAGCATATATATGGTTTCTCCCCTGTGTGGATTCTTTGATTGGGAACAAGTTGACTCTTCACAAACAAGGTGACTCTTCACATTGAGCCCCTTTCCGCATTCAGAGCATTTATGCGGCTTTTCTCCTGTGTGACTTATTTGATGATCAATAAGTGTATTGCTATGTCTAAAGCTCTTTCCACACACTGAGCATTCATAAGGCTTCTCTTCTGTGTGTGTTCTTTGATGGGCAGCAAGTGATGCTTCTGAATGAAACTCTCCCCACACTCTGAGCATTTATATGGTTTCTCACCTACATGGATTATTTGATTTTTAATAAGTCTGTGTCTACTTAAGGTTTTTATATGCTCTAAGAATGGGCAACATTTCCCTCCAATGTGGGTTCTTTGATGTATAATAGCATGTACCCTGCCAGAGAGAAGGAGAGCAGCTTCTGGACAGCAAGTTTCCTGCCAGGGAGAAGAAGGAAGCAACTTCTGGACAGCCATTCTGACTGGGGAGATTGAATTTTTTTAAAAAACTGTTGGGAGAGGCTGCTTGTTGCTGAGGGGCTTGAACTTCTGAACTTCCCCTTTTACCCTCAAGAGCCAGAGGTAACCAAACAAAAATACAGCAGACCTAAAAGTACAGCTTAGCATTATCAGCGTTAACTAAGAGTTCTTAGATTACCTAAAAGCTCTCATCATGGACACTGAGGGGACTGCAGCAGTCACTTGCAACACTTGTGCGATGTTTCTATTCTTGTCTACAGACGTGGAGAACTTCACATGCACCAAATGCAAGCTGGTAGCCCTCTTGGAGGAGAAAGTACAGCAGCTGGAGACACGGGTAGCTATACTTCAACAGATTCGTGAGCAAGAGGTTTTCCTGGACAGAACAGAACGAACACTCTTGGATGGGGACCGCACAGAGGAAGTGGCTGTGGAGGAGAGGGTCACTTCACGGACACAGGAAGTAGACAGCTGGAGGAATGTCACACACAGAACAAGAAAATCCAGGGATTCTTCCAGCAGCTTGCAGCTACAGAATCGATTTGAAGCCCTTTCCCTTATCAAGGACAACGAGGAAGAACAGCATGGACAGACTTCAGGGGTAGAGCAGGGGACCTTGAGAGGACCACCGCAAGGAACAGCAGCTGCGAAGCCTCAGCGGAGGCGTGTGGTGGTGGTGGGGGACTCCTTGCTGAGGGGTACAGAAGCAGTGGTATGTGGGCCTGACAAGATGACTCGGGAGGTGTGTTGTCTCCCTGGGGCAAAGATCTGTGACGTGACCGAGAGGCTGACAAGACTCATCAAGCCTACGGATCATTACCCCTTCCTTTTGGTCCATGTGGGAACCAATGATACTGCAAGGCACAGCTTTCCCAAGATCAGAAGAGATTATGAGGCCCTGGGGAGGAAGCTGAAAGAAATGAACGCACAGGTGGTCATCTCGTCTCTTCTGCCAGTTGAAGGGCATGGTCCAAGAAGGGAGAGGAAAATAGCCGACGTAAACAACTGGCTCCGTAGATGGTGTCGCCGAGAACAAATTGGATTCTTGGATCATGGACTGCGCTTCCATGCAGGGGGACTTCTGGCAAGAGATGGGGTGCATCTTACAACAGTTGGAAGAAACATTTTTGCCAACACTCTCAAGAATTTGATCAGGAGGGCTTTAAACTGAGTCAAATGGGGGAGGGAGACAGTATTCTGGAAGGCAAAAGGGCTGGAGAAAATAGTCAAACTGTCATAGAGGGAACAAGGCAAACAGCGCAAGGACCCAACAGTGGGAGGCAAAAAAACTTGCACAGGGAGCAAGTAAAGGGAACACATGGTCTCAGATGTCTCTACACTAATGCACAGAGCATGGGAAATAAGCAAGATGAACTAGAACTCCTTGCACTACAAAACAAATATGATATAATAGGCATTACTGAAACCTGGTGGGACGAGTCTCATGATTGGAATGTAGGAATAGAGGGGTATAACCTTTATAGGAGAAACAGGCCAAACAGGAAAGGAGGAGGAATAGCATTATATGTCAGGGATATTTACACCAGTGAAGTGATCCATGACATCAATACTGGAAGCCAGGTGGAGAGCATCTGGATAAAAATTAAAGGGGAGGGAAACAACAGGGATGTTATTGTGGGACTCTACTACAGACCCCCAAATCAGACGGAGGAATTGGATGTTGCCTTTCTAGAACAGATGAACACACATGCAGAAAGGAGAGATGTAGTAGTGATGGGTGACTTCAACTATCCTGATATTTGCTGGCAATCTAACTCAGCCAAAACTACAAGGTCTAGCAAATTCCTTACATGCCTGGAAGACAATTTCATGGTCCAAAAGGTGGAAGAGGCAACAAGGGGGTCAGCTATTTTAGATCTGATCCTAACCAACAGAGACGACCTTGTTAATGGGGTGCAAGTGGTGGGATCCTTAGGTGAGAGTGATCATGTTCTCCTGGAGTTTGTTATACAATGGAAAGGAGAAGCCAGGCATAGTCAGACACGCATTCTTGACTTTAGGAGAGCTGATTTCAATAAACTCAGGGAAATACTGGGGATGATCCCATGGTCAAGAATACTAAAAGAGAAGGGACCTCAAGACGGTTTTGACTTTCTCAAAAGGGAGATACTGAAGGCACAATTTCAAACAGTACCATTGAGGAAGAAAAATGGGAGGTGTCTCAAGAAACCAGGATGGATGACTAAAGAACTTTCAATGGAGCTAAGTTTTAAACGGAACATGTATAGGAAATGGAAAAGGGGGGAAATCACCAAAGAAGAATTCAAACAGATAGCGAACACGTGTAGGAGTAAAGTCAGAAAAGCTAAAGTGCAGAATGAGCTCAGGCTTGCTAGGGAGGTTAAGAACAATAAAAAGGGTTTTTTTGGGTATGTCCGCAGCAAAAGGAGGAAGAAGGAAATGATAGGGCCACTACGTGGAGAAGATGGCAAAATGCTAACAGGGGACAGAGAAAAGGCAGAATTACTCAACACCTTCTTTGCCTCAGTGTTTTCAGAAAAGGAAAAGGAGGACCAACCTGAGGAAAATGGAACAGAGGACACAATAGGGGAAATCCAGCTGAAAATAAGTAAAGAGGTGGTACAGGAATACCTTCTTAATCTAAATGAATTTAAATCTCCAGGACCAGATGAACTACATCCAAGAGTATTAAAAGAGCTGGCAAATATAATCTCAGAGCCATTGGCAATAATATTTGAGAACTCCTGGAGAACAGGAGAAGTCCCAGCAGACTGGAGGAGGGCAAACGTTGTTCCCATCTTCAAAAAGGGGAAAAAAGAGGATCCCAACAACTATCGTCCAGTTAGTCTGACATCAATACCAGGGAAGATTCTAGAACAGATCATTAAACAGAGAGTCTGTGAACATTTAGAAGGCAATGCCATAATCACAAAAAGTCAGCATGGGTTTCAGAGAAACAAGTCATGCCAGACTAATCTGATCTCTTTTTTTGATAAAGTTACCAGCTTGGTAGATGAAGGGAATGCTGTGGACATTGCATACCTTGATTTCAGTAAGGCCTTTGACAAGGTTCCCCATGGCATTCTTGCAAACAAGCTTGTAGAATGTGGGCTAGACAAGTTAACTGTTCAATGGATTTGTAATTGGTTGACCGGCCGAACCCAAAGGGTGCTCAGCAGTGGCTCCTCTTCGTCTTGGAAAGATGTGACCAGTGGGGTGCCACAGGGTTCTGTCCTGGGCCCAGTGCTATTCAACATCTTTATCAATGACTTAGATGAGGGAATTAGGGGCATACTTATCAAATTTGCAGATGACACCAAATTGGGAGGAGTAGCTAATACCCTAGAGGACAGGATCAAAATTCAGAATGACCTGGATAGACTGGAGAGCTGGGCCAAAGCTAACAAAATGAAATTCAATACGGAGAAATGTAAAGTACTGCATTTAGGGCGGAAAAATGAAATGCATAAATATAGGATGGGAGAGACCTGGCTGAATGAGACTATGTGCGAAAGGGATCTAGGAGTCCTAGTAGACCACAAGTTGAACATGAGCCAACAGTGTGATGCGGCAGCTAAAAAGGCCAATGCAATTTTGGGCTGTATCAATAGAAGTATAGTGTCTAGATCAAGGGAAGTAATAGTGCCACTCTATTCTGCCTTGGTCAGACCTCACTTAGAATACTGTGTCCAGTTCTGGGCACCACAATTCAAAAAGGATATTGACAAATTGGAGCGTGTCCAGAGAAGGGCAACTAAAATGGTGAAAGGTCTGGAAACAATGCCTTATGAGGAGAGACTTAGGGAGCTGGGTATGTTTAGCCTGGAAAAAAGACGGTTTAGAGGCGATATGATAGCCCTGTTTAAGTATTTGAAGGGATGTCACGCTGAGGATGGAGCAGGCTTGTTTTCTGCTGCTCCAGAGACTGGAACACGGAGCAATGGGTGCAAGCTCCAGGAACAGAGATTCCACCTCAACATGAGGAGGAACTTTTTGACAGTCAGAGCTGTTCGGCAGTGGAACACACTCCCTCGGAGCGTGGTGGGGTCTCCTTCCTTGGAGGTCTTTAAACAGAGGCTGGATGGCCATCTGTCGGGGATGCTTTGATTGTGATTTCCTGCGTGGCAGGGGGTTGGACTGGATGGCCCTCGTGGTCTCTTCCAACTCTGCAATTCTATGATTCTATGATTCTACCCTCCAACTGAATTTTTCCCCACACTCTGAGCCTTTAAGAAATTTCTTCATACCTTAAGATCTTCCAGATATGTTAAGCCCTGATATTCTAGCTAAGGGTTTTGCCCAGTGTTCTTTTCTTCTGCAATGATCTAGCAGTGGGGTTTTATGGGTGCTCACATTTTGAGAAATAACCAGTTTTTTTCTCCTTGTTTGTTTTGCTTCTGTTTTTCTTCTTTTTTGTTCATCGCTTGTATCATTCTTTCTCCTATCACCTGCTGGAGTAGAGAGAGAAATGTCAGGAAAGTTTTCTCAGAGCTGAAAACTTACTAAAATAGCAGGAGGAAGAAAAAAAGAACTCAATGAAGTGAATGGCCATTATCATCTTCATTACCAGGACCTGTTTCCTGTCCAAACTAGGAATTGGCCCTCTCCTATTCAGTGAAGCCACTACAACCAAATATCCTGTGAGTAATAACAGAAGGTTATATGAAATGTCACCCTTACCACTTCTTTAGATACTGTTTTGACATGTTTTAGTTACTCATTTTCATTCTTGTTGACTTTATGGAAGTCACTCTTGGATCCCTTTCCACTGAACAAAAGCAAAATGCTTCAAATAAAAATAGGAATCATTAATAAGAATAATATTCTGTCTAGATCAGTATGTTGTATGGAATGGAACAATTGGCATTTAAATGGATAATCCTAAATAATTGGGGTAGGTTTTTTTTTTCATAGTTCTGGGTAGGGAAGGGCTGCAGGCAGCTCAACTGCACAGAATATATTTTGCTGAAGGAAAATGTGGCATATCTAATCTAAGGATCTCACCATCCACGGCTTGAAAATATTCCAAATAAATAAATAAATAAATAAATAAATAATTCCAAGACGCAAACCTTGATTTTGTCATTTGATATAAGGGACACCATTTTACTATACCTATTGAATATAATGGGACTTGAACAGCCACAGTTTTTGGCATCCACAGGGGGTTCTGGAACCAAACCCCAGAAGATACCAAGGGCCCACTGTACAATTGTTTTGACTGTTATTTCTGTCATCAGAATCATGAATAGTTGATGTGATCTTTGTCTTGATGTTGTCTGACTGTATCTTGTAATGGTTGATTTCCATACTTTCATCTCCTTTTCATATTTGACAGGTTAGAGAACACCAGTTGTGATCCTAGACTATCCAGAAGATCCAGAACAGCGGGAATGATTGGGTGGATTCAGGAGGTGGTAAGTGCTTCCCTTTGTCAGGGTGAAATGCCTACTTCTTTGAAGAAGGCTGTCTCGTGAAGAGGTCCTCCAGTGGCACAGAGGTATACGAGAAGTACTACCCTATTGCAAATATTCCCCTTCTGGGCAAGGTTCTTGAGAATGTGGTGGTTGGGGGGCTTCAACAATTCTTGGAGAAAACAGATTACCTTGGCCCATTTCAAACTGGTTTTAGACCAGGGTATGGCACAGAAACAGCCTTAGCTGCTTGGACCAAAGTCCTACTTTGTGTTTAAAACGAGAAGCAGAAAGACAATTGTATTGCTATATTTTTAATGGACTTTTGTCTGTGAGCTGTTTTGGGTCCCACTGGGAGAAAGGCGGCATCTATATATTTAAAACTCTTGGGTATGTTTCTTTTCCCAGAGTGCTGATTGGCTGCTTAGGAAACATACCCAACAAATCCCCTCCCCTCCTCCCTCAGCCAATCACCACCCGCTGCAAATTCCCTCTCCACCTCACAATCCACTCCTGCCACTCAATCTGCATCTACACCCCCAGCCTCACAAGGGCCCCTCCCTCCTCTCACTCCCTCAGCGAATCACCACCCACATGTAAAACAATGCAATATTTTCCCCTAAAATAATACTGTGTAGCTGAACCATGCAAAAGAATTCTAAGAAAAAAACGTAAACAATTTATGAAATACATGAAGTATATAAAATGAGTTATTAATTTATAACCTTTACAATCTCCTATAATGGTGTATGTTATACTGGGTACAGCTATCCTAGTATAAATTAAATAAAAAATTAAAATAATAAAATAATAAAAATAAGACAGGAGGAGCGCTACCCTCTTGATCTTCCTGGATTTCTCAGCGGCTTTTGATACCACTTGGTCATAGTATCTTACTGGGTTGGCTCTGTGGGATGCAAATAGGAGGCACTATTTTACAATGGTTCTGCTCCTACATCCAGGGCCAACTCCAGAGAGTAGCACTGGTGAATTCCTGTTCAGTCTCATGACTGTTAAATTATGGGGTGCTGCAGAGTTCCATCCTATACCCCATGCTCTTCAGTATCTATATGAAGCTGCTGGGGGAGGTCATTGGGAGCTTTGGAATTGTGTGCCACCCATATGTGGATAACACTCTGCTCTATTTCTCTTTCTTATTGAAATCAGCCTTGATCAAGAACTCATCGATTCAGCCAATCATACCCCAGAATCTATGCAGATCAGAGGCTCTCCCACCAAGACTGTGCGGACGTCCCAAGATCCACAAGGATTCCATTCCACTCTGACCCATAGTGAGCGCCATTGGACCCCCCCACGTATGACTTGGCCAAGTTTCTGGCCACACAATTACAAACCCACATAGGACAAACCCCTCACTACAACAAAGACTCAATTCACTTCATAGAAAAAAAATCAACAACATCGAACTGAAACCTGGAGACAGACTGATGAGTTTTGATGTTGTCTCCTTGTTCACCAAAGTCCCCATAATGGACACCATGACACAACAAATATTTTCTGAGGACATCACAGCCTTGTTCAAACACTGCCTCACCACAAGCTACTTCCAGTGGGATAACGAATTCTACGAACAGATAGATGGAGTAGCCATGGGCAGCCCCCTGAGACCAGTGATAGCAAACTTTTATATGGAACATTTTGAAAAGCAAGCCCTGGAAACAGCACCAAAAAAGCCCACAACATGGTTCCGAATGTGGATGACACTTTCACCATTTGGAACCATGGAGATGATTTGGTCTAATTCCTGAACCACCTGAAAAGCATCCACCCAAATATCCAATTCACGATGGAAAAAGAGAAGGAAGGACACTGCCATTCTTGGATGTCCTAGTCATCTGCAAACCAAACCAATGGTTAGGTCACAAGGTATACAGAAAACCCACACACACAGACAGATACCTACACAAGAACTCCAATCATCATCCAGGACAAAAAAGAAGCACAATAAAAACATTGGTAGACCGTGCAAAAAGGCTCTGCGAACCCCACTACCTGGAGGACGAACTGAGGCACCTAAACTGGGCCTACAGGCTAATGGTTACTCCAGATCAGGCATCACAAGAGCAGCCAGACCGACTTCCGGTGGCGACGGCGTCGGAATAGGCTGGTTCTTTAGGAGCTCTGAAGAACTGACCGCAAAACCTGGGTTAAATCTTCCACTAAGTCAACTTTTGGGAAGAACGTTTTGGTCTGAGGAACCAGACAAACGGAGGAGGCGGCAAGAGACCAATTTTACCCCAAGTTCTGTGGGTTAAGGAGGTTAACTCTACTCACTGAAAGACTTGGGGAGGTCGGCGCCATAACCCGCCCAGGTGGAGCTACCTTTGTTTTAGGTGTAAGCGACGCCACCACTTTTTAGAATTTAGAATATGAGAATATAATTTGGTTTAAGCAAGTTTCCTTTTTTTGCCATATAAAACGCCCTGCGCAAATTCTGTTGTTCCATGTAGTGGCAGAAATAACCAAACGAGTGAATTAACTCAGTTTGGAAAGAGAAACTTAAGGTACGACCTTAAGAACTGAAGGCGGAGTGGAGACACGGAAGCCGGAGAGAAGGCAGACAAACTCGATAGTGAAGAGAAGGGAAATTCGAAAGTATTTGGAGTTTGGAAAAGAGACTAAAATACAGTGCAGAAAAGTGGAAAGTGGAGAACTCAACGGAAAGTAGAATTAATTGAGGATGGACTACTAAAAGAGAAAGAACAAGACCAGCGGGGAAGAAGGTGAGAGAAAGGTGAGAGAAGGACGGACGGGGAGAGTCGGAAAACGAAAGTAACAACAGAGAGTTAACGTTGGAGAACTAAGAAGAGGAGAGAGAGTAATAGAGGGTGCAATAATTGTGAAGTGAAACAGAGCAAACACACCTCATTTCTCTACATTACCTCCGAATCTTCTTCTCTACCGTGGGCAGTAACAGCACAATAAATAAGGGACAAGTGAACGCGGAGGGAAAGTAACATCATAGAACAAGCGAAGGAGCAGGGAAAGCGAAAGAAAGGGGGAAGATAGAGAAGGAGGAGTGTGAAAACTTTAGAAGACTGAAGATTTGAGACTTTATGTTCAAGGAGAGTGGACATTTACAAGAAATTGATAAAAAAAATTTACGGTAACCTTATGTTTGTTGAAAACACTAAGGGGTAAAAGCTAAGTTTACTTAGAGTTAAAATTGGTCGGGAGACACATGGCATTATATTATAAAAAGCTGATACCATATGAATGTTTATCTTACTGTTAGCGTTATCTGGTTATGAAAGAGATATGAAATGAATAGCTAGAAAGGTTCTGAATCAATAGGATTAATTGAATATATAGATTATCTTGAGGAATTTATTGTGAATTGTCTTTGAACTATTTTTTGAATTTAAGCATGAATTTAATTCAGAATAGGCATTGATGAAAGTTATGAAATAAGTTGAAGGGTGTAAAATCTTTAATCTGAGGAAGTCATCTGGTATGAAATTTGAATGAAATTTGGATCATTTTGGAATTAATGGATGAATTAATCTGGAATGTGGTTTGATGAGAAATCTGGGTTAAGTGGAAAGAAATTATATAAATTATACAAATGATTATTATAAATAGTAATTAAAGAGAAAAATAACACGTGGGGGGAATTAACCAATTTTTGGAATTTATAAATATAACATTATATAATTGTTAAATTTGATAACGATAACTGGGTGTAAAAGAGGATAGGGTATAAGCAAAAATTGGGGATATATATTTATGAAATTGACAAGACATTGTATGATTCGGTTAATTAAATCAATTGTAATTGAGAATAACAGGCAGAAAATTTATAAAGGAACCTTCGAAAGAATATAAGCTTGGAGGACATAAGGGGAAGTAGGAAGAAACTGAATATAGACAGAAGGGAATCCAGATGGTCTGTTAGACAAAAAGGAAGAAGAATGCCAATTTCAAAAAGAGTGATGGCCCAGACAAGAGCACAAACCCGAGAGGTTAGAAGGGCTTCGATAGAACTTCAAACCAGAGTGGGAGATACAAATACACTGCTATTGCAAGAATTTAAAAAATTAAGATTAGATTTGAAATCAGAAATGAAAGAGTTGAAGGGAGAAATAAAAACAGATTTACAGAAACAATTAGAAAAGTTTGGAACACAGTTAGAGACGGTTATGAATGACGTAAATAAAATTAGCAAAGACATACAAGAATTACAAGTAAAGATGGATAGTCTAGAAGATAGAACTAAAATATTAGAAAATAAAAGTAGACAGGAAGATACTCAAAAAATACTACAAGAAAGCTATAAAAGAACAAAATGTATTAAAATCAGAGGTCTACCAGAAATAAATAATGAAGACTTGGAAACGAGGGTAATTCCAGCACTAGCGGAGTTTATAAATTGGGACCAGGAGCAGTTTGATGTGGAGGTGGATAAACTGTTTCGAATAAACTCCTGGATAGCGAAAAAGAACAATCTCCCACGGGATGTAATAGTATATTTAGTACGGGAAAGGGTCAAGGATATCATAATTCAGCAAAGTATCAGAAAAATTTTGGTAATAGAAGGTCAAGAAGTCAAAATATACAAGGACATACCTACGCAAGCGCTAAAGAAGAGAAAGGAATATAGCTTTTTAACAAAAGTTTTGAGAGAGAGACAAATAGGATATAAATGGAACAAAATAGAAGGGTTATCGGTTACTTATCAAATGAGAACATATTTGATAAACACGATAAGTAAAGCAAGGTGTCTATTGGAAAAGATACAAAAAGGTGCTGAGAATGGTAGTAAAAGAAAGAAAGGAGAGAAGGAAAGAGCGGATAAAATAAGGTTAGAAGGGGGAAAAGAAGATATAGACCAAGCTAAGGAAGAAGAAGCAAGGAATTGGAGAGAAGAAGAAGAGAAAATACGTAGGAGAGACGAACCAAAAGAGCGGAGAGCTAAGGGCTTAAAGAAGATAACAGATACAGTATATACAAAGGATACTCCTGAAGAGGAAAGAAGAGTAAGTACGGTGGACCAAGAAATCTTGAGAGGGAAGGAAGGAGAAGATGGAGAAGGAGAGATAGAATCAGGGGAAGAAGATTTGGACGAATTTGAAACTGAAGAAGAAGAGATACAAGGCGCAGTGGGGGGACTAGGAATAGGAGAAGAAGAAGAGGAGGAAGAAGAGGAGGAAGAGGAGAAACAAATAGATTAGAAAGAATTAACTTAAGAAATCAAATAAAATTAAATAAAAATGGAAGGGAAAATTATAAATTGGAATGTTAATGGGCTAAACAGCCCAAATAAAAGAAGATTGGTCCTACATTACTTGATAAAACAAAAGCCAGAGATTGTGTGTTTACAAGAAACGCATATTAGAGATCAAGATAAGAGATTGCTGGAAAATAAAGCTCTGGGAGAGTTATATATGACAAAGTATAATAGAAAGAAACGAGGAGTGGCAATATATGTGAATAAAAGATATGAATCAAGAGAAATAATAAATGATGTGAACGGTTATTTTGTGGGGGTGGAAATAAATATGCAAAGCAAGAAGATCTTGATGTTAGGGGTATATGGTCCACAAAATAACAAGGGAAAGTTCTATAAAAATCTTAGCAAGGAACTTATGAAATATGATTATGATAATCTGATTCTTGCTGGGGATTGGAATGGGGTCTTTGACTTAACATTAGATAGATCAGCAGGGAAAAAGGGAGGACAAGGGAAATTACCAAAGGAAGTCAACGAAATGATGGAGTTATTATCTTTAAAGGATTGTTGGAGAATACTACATGGACAAGAACGAGATTATACATTCTACTCAGATAGATTTAAAACATGGTCCAGATTAGATATATTCTTGATTTCCACCGCGATGTTGAAAAATGTAAGAAAAGTAGAAATTCAACCAAAATTGATCTCTGACCACTCCCCAGTGATTTTAGAATTGGGATTTAGAAAAAAACAATATAATTGGAGACTTCAAGATTCCCTGCTGAAAAAAGAAGAAACAGTGGAAGGCTTAAAAATAGCTATAAAACAATTTTTTGTGGAGAATTTAGATAAGGACATAAAGATAGAAACTGTGTGGGACGCAGGAAAAGCTGTTATAAGAGGGCAACTTATGAAATTGGAACATGAATATAAAAAAAACAAGCAAAAAAAAGAAAAAGAACTTAAAGAAGAAATTCAAAAGAAGGAAGAAGCATTGAAGAGAACACCTACGGATGAGAAAATAAGAAAGGAATTAAAAATTCTGAAGAAGCAAATAGAAAGCTATATGACAATAGAAATTATGAATAGAATGAAATTTGCCCATCAAAAATATTTCGAACAGTCAAACAGACCGGGCAAATGGTTATCTTATAAACTTAAGAAGGAGAAAGAGAAGAAATTAATAATAGAAATACGGGACGAACAAAGAAGGTATACTAAACAGAAAGATATAGTTAAAATATTTGAACAATATTACGCTAAATTATATAAAAAACATGGAAATATAAAAGATCGGGAGATTAAGATGAAAGAATATTTGGGAAAAGAAAAAAATCCGGAAATTTCAGAAGAACAAAAAAATGATTTGAATAAACAAATTTCAAAATTGGAAATTAGGGAAGCAATAAGGAAAATGAAGACGGGTAAGGCTCCTGGCCCAGACGGCTTCTCTGTACTTTATTATAAAGTATTTGAAGAGGAATTGTTGGACCCATTATGTAGATTATTAAATAATATAAATAGAGGTAAATGCCCAGACACTTGGGGCAAGGCAGATATATCATTAATACCGAAAGAAGGGAAAGACCTAACACTTCCTGGAAGTTATAGGCCAATATCACTTTTGAATATAGATTACAAAATCTTTGCGAATATATTGGCGGAAAGACTCAAAAAAATTCTAAATAATTGGATACATGAGGACCAGAGCGGTTTTCTTCCTGGCAGACAAGCAAAAGATAATATAAGAGTACTCCTAGATCTGATAGAATTTTATGAAAAACATAATGAGAAAAAGTTACTATTGATCTTTGCGGATGCTGAAAAAGCATTTGATAATGTTAATTGGGAGTTTATGCTGGAAGTGCTAAACAGAATGGACATGGGAAAAAACTTCTGTGACTGGATAAGTAAGATCTATAGAAATCAAGAAGCTCAAGTAACAATTAATGGCGAAAAGACCAAACCATTTAAAATTGAGAAAGGAACGCGCCAGGGCTGCCCGTTATCCCCCTTATTATTTATTACCATCATAGAGGTTCTAAATAGGAAATTAAGAATGGATCAACAAATAAAGGGGTGGAAGTGGAAAGGAAAGGAGTACAAATATAAAGCGTATGCTGATGACTTGGTCTTTATATTAGACAACCCAGAAGAAAGTATAAGGGGATTACTGGAGGTGATTAAAGAATATGGGGAACTGGCAGGTCTAAAAATAAATAGGGACAAAACGATGATGCTAACAAAGAATCTAAGAAAACAAGAAGAACAAGAACTTGAAAAAATAACTGGGTTTAAGATTGAGAGGAAAATTAAATATTTAGGTATTAATATCACAAGTAAGAATTCAGAACTGTTTGTGAATAACTATGGGAAAATATGGAGTGAGATTAAGAAAGATCTTAAGAAATGGGAAGAGCTAGATATATCGTTATTGGGAAGAATATCATCAATCAAAATGAATGCGTTACCTAAGATGTTATATTTATTCCAAAATTTACCAATTGTAAGGAATGACAAAGTGATGGACGTGTGGAAAAAAGATATATCAAAGTTTATTTGGAAAGGCAAAAAGCCAAGAATAAAATGGAACACACTGACAGAATTAAGAGAAAGAGGAGGTTTAACATTGCCAGACTTACAATTATATTATCACGCGAGCGCATTGACATGGCTGTTAGAATGGATTAAGCTAAGTAACTCCAGACTGTTAACTTTAGAAGGGTTTAACACAAGGTTTGGGTGGCATGCCTACTTATGGCATAATAAGACAACAGTGCATAGCGAATTTAAACATCATTACATCAGAGCAGCAATGTTAAGGACTTGGGTAAAATTTAGAAGGAAATTATACACGAAAATGCCCTTATGGTTGTCGAACCACGAAGCATTCTACAGAAGAGAGGATATATATAAAGGAACTTGGCTGACTTATAGAAATTTATTGAAAATGGAAGGAAATGTATATAAAATGAAAACACAGCTAGAATTAAAAGCAGATAATAAGGAATGCCATTGGTTATTATATAAGCAACTTCTTGAGAAATTCAAGATGGATCAAAGACTTGTGGGGATAGAGACAGAAGTAAGACAATTTGATGAAATTATTCATGGAAATAATAAAAAGAATTTATCAAAAATATATAAGTTACTAATGAAATTAAAACAAGAAAAAGAAAATACAAAACATTATAGGGAAAAATGGACACAAGACCTAGGTTATGAGATACCATTGGAATATTGGGAAGGCCTATGGGGTAAAGGTCTAACCTTCACAAGAAGCTACAATATAAGGGAAAACATGTATAAGATGTGGATGAGATGGTACCTAACCCCAGTAAATTTAGCAAAAGTATATAAAAATATGACAAATCAGTGTTGGAAATGTCAGAAAGCCATAGGTACGTATTTCCACCTATGGTGGAGATGTAATAAAGCAGTCAAATTCTGGGGAAGAATTCATAAAACAGTACAAAAAATATTTGATACAAAATTTCCATTAGACCCAGAGATTTATCTGCTTAATCTGTTCAATAAGATAGATAACCAACTACGAAGGAAGTATTGGAAGGTTTTATCATATATAACGGCAGCAGCAAGAATAACTTATGCTAAATATTGGAAAACACGAGAGACCCCAAAGATGGAAGAATGGTTAGAGAAACTCCATGACATGTTCGAAATGGATAGACTTACGATTTTGTTAGATGAGAAGAAAACCCAAAAGGGTTTGGAGGAATGGGAGATTTTAAAACCCATCTGGAAAGAAAGATTGGGGATAAAATGGGATATAAGAGAAAATTGAAAAGGAAAAAGAAAAATTTAGAGGTAATAAGAAGGAAAACAGAGACAGGAGAGAGGAAAGAGAGAAGGGGGAAAACTATGCATAAGGTAAACAATATGGGTAAGAAGGAAATAAGGAAGTAGAGTGTGGAGTGTGTAACATAGATATCTTTTGGTAAAATATAAGCAGGTTGTGTTGTGTAGAACCTGCATAGAATTTGTGTTAATAACTAACTGTGTGAATGTATGAATGCTTTTTAGTTGTTTGAAAATATGAATAAAAAATATGAAAAAAAAAAAAAACAAGAGCAGCCAGACCTAGAAAAGAACACAGGAATGAAGAAGAAAAACAGCCACCCAAAGGGAAGGTATTTTTACCATACATCAAAGGAGTCACAGACAGAATAGGGACTGTGGTGAGGAAACACAACCTCCAAACAATCTATAGACCAACAAAGAAAGTCCAAGAAATGTTATGCTCAGCGAAGGATAAAAGAGACCTTCTCACAGCTGCAGGAGTTTACCGCATACCATGCAGCTGTGGACAAGTTTACATAGGGACCACTAAACACAGTGTGCAAACACGAATCAAGGAACATGAGAGACTGCAGACTGGGCCAGCCAGAAAAAATGCGATTTGAAAACACAGAAATTCTAGACCAGGCCAACAACGATCATGGTCAGAATGCATAGAGAAGCTATTGAAATCCACAAACACCTGGACAACTTCAACAGGAAAGAAGAAATCTTAAAAGTAAACAAAATCAGGCTCCCACTTTTGAAATACAATAGAATCAGAACTTAACACTTACTTACAAAAGAATTCCACCCAGGGACAGGGGGATTTCCAGCAGATAATGGGCCATCAACCAACCATTAGCCAAACAGACACTAACAAGCCTTGCATTTCTCTACCCAGAAACTAACCATTAAATTACACAAATTTACATATCCTCCCCAACCGGGGTTCACAGTATATAAACTGCACACACACACCCTACACGACCATTCTCTGAGGATGCCAGCCACAGATGCAGGCAAAACGTCAGAAACAAGCTATTCCAGAACACGGCCTCATAGCCTGGAAAAAAACCAAGGAAAATCTATGGATGCCGGCCATGAAAGCCTTCGACTTCACAATATTTCACCTTTCCAAAAAAGACAAAGATAACACAAATCCCCATTTTATCACCTTAGCAATCACTCGCTAAGGTGAAAATCCAATATGGTGGTAGCAGGCACTTGCCCTGTAATCCAGCCCTGCCCCCTGCGCTCATCTAGCCAATCAGGTTTGTGCTTCTTTTTGTGGGGAGAAGCGATTCATGCTGAATTGCTTGTCTTCACGAGTAAGAATGTGCATACGACACGGAGCTTTTTTAAAAATTCAGGAAAAGCCAGAAATGCTTTTCTCGTGTAGTTTTTGTTCGTTTTGGCCCCCTTCCTTCACAAAACAGCGAGACAATGCAGGATCCCATTAAGACAGCTCGTATTCCCAGCAAATACCGTGAGGAGTATTTACACCATATAGATAACCCCAGGGTTTACTGCAGAGCAAGAGATGAAGTTTAAAAAATTGCATTAGAGGCTAAAAGAAGCACTTTCGCTTTGAAAAGGGCCTTATGTTGTGTGTTCCTATAGTACCAGATTCAAGGTAAGTACGGGTTTTCCCCCTCATGTAGACAAGCCCTTAGTCAGTTTTGGCTCTCTGATGCTTTCGGCTCACACCCAATTAAAAGCTACATCATTAAAAATTCACAACATACAAAAGTTAAAATGAAATTAAACAATAAAAATATTAAAGCCAGGTTAAAACATATATAATTAAGCACACACCCACACCAGCACAACAATTAGAAAGATCCAGCGCAGTGAATTAGCACTACACATGATTCAATGTTTCTATGTTACACAGGCCAGGATATGCCTGCTCCCCACCTGCGGAGCAGGCCCATTCTTCCCCCATTACCTCCACGAAATGGGAGGAAGTCCAGATGGGCATACAAGAAAAATAACTCTCCACAGAATTAATCCAACCCTCTGCCAAATACAGACCACTGGGAATTGTGTAGGTTCACTTTTCTGATCCATCATGGTTCCTCTGTATTCCAGTGGTTTCAGACTGCTGCATAAATTATGTATCTGTGCAAGAAATGTATATACAGCACAACCGCCATATCCGTGGGACTGGTACTTGCAGTTTCATTTACCTATGTTTCAAAAAATGTTTTCTCTAGGCATTTTCTAGGTCCTCCAGCATGATTCTATGGTACGCTTCTGCCAGATGATGATCATAGAATCATGCTGTAAGACCTAGAAAAAGCCTAGAGAGGTGTTCTGCCTAAGCCCTCCAGCACAACTCTATGATATGCTTGGGCTGAAGTTGTTCATTTCAATAGGGTTCACTATTATCCACAGTTTTGCATTTCCACAGTTAATTCCATGAACGTATCTCACACAGATATTGGGACTGTACTGTATATCATCACATACAAAATGCAGCATAGAAACAGACTTTTCTGGAAGTATACTGATATGTTCATTATAAAAAAATTAGCGTAAAAAATGGCTGAGATTAAATTACAGTCAGCCCTCCATATCCACGGATTTGGCATCCATGGATTCCACCATCCACAGATTCTACCATCCATGGCTTGAAAATATTCAAAATAAAATAAAATAAAAATTCCAAGAAGTAACCTTGATTTTGCCATTTTATATAAGGGACACCATTTTACTATGCCATTGTATATAATGTGACTTGAGCATCCGCAGATTTTGTTACCCATGGCAGGTCCTGGAACCAAACCCCAGCAGATACCAAGGGACCACTGTACTAGGGCCATCCATCCGATTACAGAAGTCATAGTTGATCCGTCATTTTGAATTCTTTTATGTTTACAGGTATATCACAGCTAAGGAAGTAGATGTGTCCCTATGCAGTTACTTCTTTAATAAAAAACCTGGTACCAGAGGCAGAAATAACATGGAAAAAACAGGGTTAGGTTTCTACACTAGAAAAAAGAAGAGCAGTTCAACGTGTTTCAGCAAGCTTTTTATTCAAACAGTATGTGTGTGTGAAATGAAACAACCCACATCAAGAAAGCCTTATGGAAATAAACAAAAACATTCTGAACCTCCCCCAGACCACTTGAAGGCCTCTTTCACAAAATATCCAGGGGTATCTGGCTTTTTAAAAAAATCACACAGCACCTCACTGCAGTAATCTAAACCTCTTTGCAGTTTTCCTCACTATGCAATCAGAATCGTTTTCTGACAGCCTCTAAGGCAGGTGTGGGTAGTTATGGCCCACAGGCCACAAATAGTTCCTCAGGGCTGTTTTGTGGGCCCTCGTGGCCACTAAGGGATTAGAATATTTCCCCCCAAAAAAAATTGTTTTGCTCCAAAATGGCCTCTGGGACTGTGGCAGTCATTTCCACCATGTTCCACCCAACCCGGGCCAATGTAGGCCTAGGAGAGGCCTTCATGGGCAAAAAACTTTTTTGCAGGGGCAGTTGCGAGTGGGGGTGGCCCTCCAAGGTCTCCCAGGAAGCTAACACAGCCCTCTAGCCTTCCACGGTTGCCCACCTTTGCTCTAAGGCACTGGTTCTTAGTCTGTGGACCCCAAGGGGCTGTGATGTCCTCACAGGGGGTGCATGAAAGCTTGAAGGCTGCTCAGCTCACATGACAGGAGCCAAGGCCAAGGCTGGGTGGCTGGTTTGGCCTTCAGATTGCTGTTCAATCCTCTCTAGGCTCAAACTTCCAGGAAGAAGCAGGAGAAAAGTCTTCCCTTCCCCTCCAGTGCCTCTGAGGGAAGGTTTAATGGATGGTGTAATTGTATTGTTGTTGTTGTTAGGTTTTTAAATCTTGAGTTAATTCTTGAGGGTCCGTGGCAACAAAAAATATTTAAAAGGGGTCCCTGGTAAAGAAAAGATTAAGAGACACTACTCTAAGGCATGGGAAATCTGACTTAAAAACAATCAGAAAAAAATCTTGGTTGCTAACACTCTCTCTGGGACAACATCTTCCTGGCCTGCATTGCCTGTATTAGCTTGGGCCACTTGTTTCTCCACCAGCTCTTCCATTTCCTCACTTGTTAGAGACTCACCATAGCCATCCAAATCTAGACATTGTCAACTTTGTCAAAGGCAGCTGCCTTTGTCATTTCTGCAACTTCACTGTTAACTGCAGGGACCTCAAGTTCTAATCCAACATGTTCTTTTGCTAAAACCTCTACCAAATGCCATTAAAGCACTGAGCTCTCCTTTCTCCCCAGCCATCTCTGATAGGACTGATAGCTTTCTTTACATTGTAAATTTTCCAGATTTCTTGACTGATTATTGCCGGTCATCATTTGCCTTGATCAATTGGCTGAAAGTGCACTTTACAAAATAGGCTTTGAATGTTACTATAATACCTTGGTCCATTGGTTGCAGAAGCAATGTCATGTTCAATTGTGGATGGAAAAAAATAATCTCTACAGATATACAGGTGTGACATGACCTAAATTTTGAGGGATTCCCTGAGGCACGGTCTGATACCAAGAGAACCTTGCGTTCAAAATGACATTGCGCAAAAATGATTAACAAACCAGTCTTTAAGCTAAGCATATTGGCTTAAATTCTCTTCTCGTTCTGACTAGAGTAGGCTCATTGACTCCATGTTGACTCACCAAAGAACAACTGACTGCATGGGTTTACTTTAGTGGGTCTAGGACATTTCAGGCCAGCCATTTCAGTGTGCCCAGGTTCTGCTTCCGTATCAATTGATAATTGATCACGTTGTCAAGAAAATGCAATCATGGAATCATAGAGTTGGAAGAGACCTCAAGGGCCATCCAGTCCAACCCCCTGCCATGCAGGAATACACAATCAAATCATTCCCGACAGATGGCCATCCAGCCTCTGTTTAAAAACCTCCAAAGAAGGAGATTGCACCACACTCCCAGGCAGTGTATTCCACTTCTGAACAGCTCTTACTCTCAGGAAGTTCTTCCTAATGTTTAGGTGAAATCTCTTTTCCTGTAATTTGAACCCATTGCTCTGTGTCCTAGCCTCTGGAGCATCAGAGAACAAGCTTGCCCCATCCTCAGTATGACATCCCTTCAAATATTTAAACATGGCTATCATGTCCTCTCTTGACCTTCTCTTCTCCAGACTAAACATGCCCAGCTCCCTAAGCCACTCCTCATAGGGCATGTCTTCCAGACCATCCACCATCCTGGTCGCCCTTCTCTGGACATGTTCCAGCTTCTTAATATCCCTCCTGAATTGTGGTGCCCAGAACTGGACACAGTGTTCCAGGTGAGGTCTGACCAAAGCAGAATAGAGTGGCATTATTACTTCCCTTGATCTAGACACTATACTCCTATTAATGCAGCCTAGAATCGCATTGGCTTTTTTAGCTGCTGCATCACATTGCTGACTCATGTTCAGCTTGTGGTCCACTAAGACTCCTTTTCTTTGTGTTTGGGGTTGTCTTGCAAAACCATTTGGGTGAGGGTTAGGGTAAGGGTTAGAGTTATTATCAATTATCAGTTAATATAATTGATAATTGATAATAACCCTTACCTTAACCCTAACCCTTACCCAAATGAAATGGACGCCCTGTATTGGCTTCACTGAAACATTCCACTCCAACTTAACCCCAACTAAACATCAGAATGCCACCCATCCATTGTTACCCAGGCCCTTAGATCTGTGTCACATCTCCCAAAGCATTTTCACTCAGCAGCAGAGTCAAACAGTCGTTGGCTGTCTTGAATCCTGGAGCTCATTTCTCCTTTTAAGAGATCAAGATTTTTGAGGGCAAAGGCTTCCAAAACAGCCCTGCTTCATCTGCATTAAACATCAGATCCAGATGTTACCACTCTTGCTCCACTATAATTTTGAACTGGGTGGAGAATTCTCAGCTGCCCGAATGTCAGCGTTTGTACCTCCACCGATGAAGCGAACGCTATGAATTCTGGCACGTTTCTTGAATTTGTGAAACCATCCACGGGAAGCCACAAATGTTTCCGTGGTGCCTTCATCTCCCTGTGCCTTTAACTGGTGAAAGAGACTTAAGGCTTTGTGTTGTATCGCCAACTGGCTGACTGGCATGTGATGTTGTCGCATGTCATCCACCCAAATGCTCAGCAACCTCTCCATTTTCTCGATGATGCTGTGCCGTGTGCGCGTTAATATACCCACAGTAATATCACTGCAGTTTTGAAAAGAGGACCTGATTTTGTCTGATTGGTTTAAAATGGTCTTTAATGTTGACTGTGCTAATCCCAAAGATTGGGCCACCCGGCTTTTCCTTTCACCAGCCTCCACCCTTCTTATGATTTCCATTTTGGTGGCTAAACTTATAGATCTACGCTTTTTGGATATCCTGGGAGTGGCTGAGGAAGCAGGCTGATCTGCTCTCCCCGTTTCTGTAAAGGTGTTTCCACACTGTAAACATTGGTACAATTGCTCTCCTGTATGGGTTCTTTGATGGTTTGGAAGGATATTGCTGTGCCTGAAGCAATTTCCACACATAGAGCCTTTATACAGCATTTCTTCTGGATGAATTCTTTGATGGGCTGTGAGGCCATCTTCCCGTGTGAAGCTTTTCCCAGGCACTGTCCATTTATATGGTTTCTCTCCTGAGTGGGTTCTTTGATCAACAGCCAATTTACAGCTCTCTCCGAAGCTCTTTCCATACTCTGCACATTTGTATGGTTCCTCTCTTGTATGAGTTCGTTTATGCTCAATAAGCATATCAGTCTGTCTGAAGCATTGATATGGCTTCTCTCCCATGTCAGTTGTTTGATAGGTAGTAAATCTATTGTGCTGTATGAAGCTCTTTCCACTGTCTGAGCATTTGTATGGGTTGCCTCCTACGTGGATTCTTTGATGTTCAGTAAGGTTGCACTGGCAGAAGCTCCTTCCACACACTGAGCATGGGAAACACTTCCCGTCTGCAGGAGTGCTTTGATGAACCACAGCATGTACCCTCCACTTGAAAGTCTTCCCACATTCTGAGTGTTTAAATAGTTCCTTGGTTTCATGTACACCTGTTGGTACACCGGCACTTGATAGTCCAGTTAGGTTTTTTGCCCAGCACAGGAATATATTCTTTTCCTTTCCTGTGCAACATTCTTCTAGTAGTGAGATTTGGTGGGAGCCTACATTTTGCGGAGAAGCACAGTTTTTCTCTATCCAATTTTGTTTTTTTGTAGTTTTTCTTCTCTGCTGTTCATCCTTTGTATCGTTCTTTCTCACAGTACCTGAAAGGGGGAGGTGGAGAGACAGAGAAATGTGATCTAGAAGGAAGAAAGTCTCCAATCAGAGAACAAACCCAATTACAGTGAGGACAAAGAAGGCAGTGCAGAGAATTGCAATTGTCCAGTTTGCCACCTGGATATCTCCCTCCAAGGTAGGATGGGACTGCTGTTCCCCACACAGGCCATTCTGACCAACTATCCCATCAGCAGGAGAGGAGATAAAGAAAATGCTACCATTGTTCCTATTATCTTTTTTTTTTTATGGCACATTCTTGTTTTTACTGACTTTACTCCACTGAAGGGCAACCAACATGGTGGAACCCAAGCACTATCAGGAACGGTTCAGTGAGCTGAATACAGTACAATCTCTGTATCCACGGAGGATATTCTCTTGGACTTGCCAAGAATACCAGAAATTGCAGATAAGAGTAAACCCTATTAAAATCAATGACTTCTGGCCCAAGCATACCATAGACTTGTGATGGAGGACCTAGAAGATGCCTAGAGAGAGCACTGTTCTAGGCATCTTCTAAGTCCTCCAGCACAATTCTGTGGTCAGCTTCTAGCAGAAGAATATCATACAGTCACACTGGAGGACCTAGAAGATGCTTAGAGAGACCATATTTTTTTCGGATGTGGGTAGATGAATCGGATACAGGTCCTGCAGATATGGGGGGTTTACTATATGTCTGGCCTGAGAAGAGGAGATTAAGAGCTGATATGATAGCTGTCCTCACTAACTGAAGACCCTGCCATGCAGAAGATTTAGTGGTTAAACCTTGGAAGAACATCCTGATGGTAACAGCTCTTTGACAGTGTGAACAGACTACTATGAAGGGTAATGAACTTTCTTTCATTGGGGGTTTATAAATAGAGGTTGGATGGCCACCTCTCAGGGATGCTGCAGTTGTGAATCCTGACACCAGCAGAGGACTGAACTAGATGGCCCTTGGGGGCCCTTCCATCTATGTCCCTGTGAGTCAGTCCCTACTTCCCACAGAAAGAAACGGGGTGGTGATGAGGATGAAACTCTACAACCACTTACAAATCAGCATCAGACAAAAAGGTTTCAAGTGAGCCCAAGACTGTCAATTCAAAATGGAAGAAGGATTGCAACAATTAGTACAAATAGACCAATAAGTTCAATGATATGATCTAAGGCTAGGAAAATGGAATCTGCCTTCCTTAAGTTCCTCTTCAGATAGCCAACCAGCCTCTGTTTAAAAACTTCCAAAGAAGGAGACTCCACTACACTCCCAGGCAGCACATTCAACTGCCAAAAAGCTCTTACTGTCAGGAAGTTCCTTCCTCCTAATGTTTAGGGGGAATCGCTTTTCCTGTAGTTTGGATCCATTGCTCCATGTCCTAGTCTCTGGAGCAGCAGAAAACAAGCTTGCTCCTCCATCCTCAGTATAACATCCCTTCAAATATTTAAACGTGGCTATCATGTACCCTCTGAACCTTCTCTTCTCCAGACTAAACATACCCAGCTCCCTAAGCCACGCCTCATAGGGCATGGCTTCCAGGCCTCCCACCATCCTGGTCACCCTCCTCTGGACACGTTCCAGGTTGTCAATATCCTTGAATTGTGGTGCCCAGAACTGGACACAGTATTCCAGGTAAGGTCTGACCAAATCAGAACAGAGTCGCACTATTACTTCCCTTGATCTAGACACTATACTCCTTATTAATGCAGCCTAGAATCGCATTGGAAATCACAGGTTCTGCAAAAGGATAATGAATCATTAATGCAGTTTGATCCCAGTATCTGTGGGAGATATGTTCCCAGACTTACTGTGGATATTGGAAACTGTAGATAATAGGAAATACTATTAAAATGAATGACCTTTGGCCCAATCACATCATAGAGTCATGCTGAAGGGCCTAGAAGATACCTATGTGCTGGGCAGGGTACGTTTCTAGGATGGAGGACCATCGCCTTCCAAAAATAGTACTCTACGGTGAACTCGCCACGGGTCAGCGTAAGAGGGGCACTCCAAAAAAGTGATACAAGGACTCCCTGAAACAACATCTCAGACTCTGACAAATTGATCACCAACAATGGTCCGCCCTGGCCTCACATCGGGAGGCATGGAGACGCACTATCCACAATGCTGCAGCTTTATTTGAGAACTCACGCCGAACAAGTCTCGAAGAGAAACGACAACGCAGAAAGAATCACAACCCAGAAACATCACCCAAGGAGACCTTCTGCTGTGCTTTCTGCAACTGGTGTTGTTCATCTCAGATTGGCCTTTTTAGTCATCAGCGCACTTGCGCGGGATGAGTTCTTCCTGAATCTTCATTTGTGAAGAAAAGCCAGAGGGAGATACAGTTAACACACCTTTACCCACGGGGGATACATTCCAAGACTCTTTGTGGATTCCTGAAATTGCAGACAGCACCGAACCCTTTACCAATAATATTTTTGGATAGCTGTTGACTGCAGGTAACTGAAATCACAGAGAATGAAACAGTGGGGGACTATATAATATTTTCATGGTGCAGTAACAAAACTGCAGAAAATGAACCCACGGATATGGAGGCCTTCCTATACTGATTGAAAAAGTACAAGCAGTAGCTAATTTACAATTTGTATATACATAACTATTTTGGAAGGAATAATTAAGAGATCTGAAAGCTAAGAGGACTGAAAAGACGGTGTAGAGGCTGATCCTGTTTGTATATTAACCTAGGATCTACTGATAGCCATAACTGGCAGCCAGTATCATATTGTTAACAGCATTTCTGATGCTCTGACTGCAACTGAAGGGGAGATTTTATCCCAAGCACTTTTACAGAAAGGTACCCAAACAGCAGGGCTCGGAAGACCCCCAAGAGGGACCTTCCAAGGCCATGGTCAATTGGAGTAGACAGTGCAGGCAAGGTGCATCCATGGCAGACTCATGTGTTGATGTGTTTAATTGGCCTTTCCCCCACACGTTGAACAGAAATAATCCAGCATTTTATCCTATATTTCCAGAGGATAGAAAAGTTCCCTTTCTTTTGGCTTATAACCCCTTTTTTGGCTTACATCAGAATGTCTGGCATGCTCAGCATACAATGCAGGTTGACCCCCATATCTGTGAGGGATGTGTTCCAAGATTCCCCGTGGATACCTGAAACCATGGATAATAGGGAACCCTATTATTTTCAATGAAACGAACACTGGAAGTTGACCATAGAATCACGTAGAAGGACCAGAGAGAACACATTTTTTTCAGATGTGGATAAGTGAAACCGTGGATACTGAATCCATGGAGATGGGGTCGACCTGTACTCTCAAACACTAATACAGACTAACAGTATGAGCATTTCCTGGTTCTAGGCTCTATCAGCCAAAGCACAGAGGGAGCCTTACCCAGAGAAGCCACCATCCCATGAGTCTCCTCCATGACTTCCTTGTGTAGAGCCCTCTGGCTGGGATCCAGCAGAGCCCACTCCTCCTCAGTGAAATCCACAGCCACCTCCTCCAAGGTCACCAGATCCTGAAACAAGAACAAAAAATTACCACCCTATTGTGTGGTTGTGAGTTCTCTTCCAGAACCCAAAGTTTCCTGGCTGGCTGTCAAAGCAAAACCCATTTGAAGGATCATGGCAAAAGGAACTGATAATAAAATTCCAATTATTACAACGAATTTATGCAAAGCTAGGGCACAGTCCACCCTTGTCATAATACACCCTGTTTTGGTCATCCCAATCACTAATAGCAACTCATGGAACTGGAAAAGGTGAAGAAGAAGACAAATGAAGAGGCCAGGAGGTCAACAGATTCCTCTACATCAAGGCTGAGAACTGTGAAGGCTTCCAAATGTTGTTGGACTGCAACTCCCATCAACCCTACCTTTTTTATTTTATTTTTATTTATTTATTTATACCCCGATCTTCAGCCTCAAGGCTATCAGAGCGGCTTACAAATTGTTTTTAAGCAATAGCTATTTACACATCTACACTGCGTTAAACAGTTTCCAATGTGTGTTAGCTAATTGCCCCCCACATAGGCAGTGGCAGTGCTGAAGAATGCTGGTAATTGCAGTTCAATATCCTGTGAAGGTTTGCACAGTTTCCATGCCTGCCCTACATGCAGAGCCGGTTTAAGGAATTTTGGGGGCCCCTGCAATGCTTTATTTTGGGGGGCTCATATGTTTATCTCAGGTCAATGTAACCTAACCTATTCACAGTACAGGATGTTCAGATTACAGTAGGACCCCCGTATCCACGGATTCATTATCCAGGGGACACAAAACAGCACACCTACCGTAGATTCTTCCTAGAAAATGTGTCCTCCCTAGCCATTTTCTAGGCCCTCCAAGGCAACTCTATGGTATTTTAAACCAGAAGTCCCATTATTTTCAATGATGTTCACTATTATCCACAGTTTTCAGAATCCATGCCCGCACAGAACCAATCCCCAGTGGATAAGGGGGGGGCTACTGTATTACATAATTTGCCACCAATAATTTAGTTTAAAAACTATATTATAGGCACTAACATATTTTTGTTAATTAGCAATTAACGTAACGGTGTAGATTTCCTAAAAAAAAAAAAAAAAAGAAAAGAAAGAAAGCGTGGACTGCAAGCTAAACATGAGTTAGCAGTGTGATGCAGCAGCAAAAAATGCCAAAGCGATTCTAGGCTGCATTAATAGGAGTATAGTGCTTAGATCAAGGGAAGTAATATTGCCACTGTTAGCTGCTCTGGTCAGACCTCACCTGGAATACTGTTTCCAGTTCTGGGCACAACAATTCAAGAAAGATACTGAGAAGGATGGTGGGAGGTCTGGAAGCCATGATGCCCTATGAGGCTTAGGGAGCTGGGTATGCTTAGCCTGGAGAAGAGAAGGTTGAGAGGGGGACATGATAGCCATGTTTAAATATTTGAAGGGATGTCATACTGAGGATGGAGCAGGCTTGTTTTCTGCTGCTCCAGAGACTAGGATACGGAGCAATGGGTTCAAACTACAGGAAAAGAGATTCCACCTGAATATTAGGAAGAACCTCCTGACAGTAAGAGCTGTTTGGCAGTGGAATACACTGCCTTGGCGTGTTGTGGAGTCGTCTTCTTTGGAGGTTTTAAAACAGAGGCTGGATGGCCATCTGTCATGAGGGCTTTGATGGTGTGTTCCTGCAGGACAGAAGCCGATTGGATGGGATGGCTGTTGGGGTCCCTTCCAGCCCTATGATTCTAGGCTGCATTCAGAGCCTGGGAAAGGTACTCTTGGATTACATCTCCCAGAATCCCCCTGCCAGCACCCTTCTCAAGGTCTGGTTGCATTGTTCCTTTTCCAGCATTTTCTAGCCCAGTGGTTCTTAAAATTGGGGTCCACAATGTCCTCACAGGGGGTCCACAAAGGCTTGAAGGCTGCTTGGCCCACCTCCTCCCTGCAGTGGAGCAGCCACATGACAGGGACCAAGGCAAAGGCTGGCTGGGTGGCTTGGCCTGCACATTGCCATTCAATCCACTCCAGCCACAAACTTGCAGGAAGAAGCAAGAGTGCCTCTGAGGAAAAGTTTAATGGATGGTGTAATTGTATTGTTGTTGTTGTTAACTATTATTATTAGCTATTATTGTTAATATTATTAGGGTTTTAAATCTTGAGTTAAGTCTTGGGACAACAAAATATATTTAAAGGGGGGCCCTGGTAAAGAGAGAGAGGAAAGAGATGCTTCCCCACACACACACACAGACTAAGACACATGGCTGGCGGCCTTTTGGCAATGATTCTGGCAGGAGGGGGCGAGTGAGCAGCAAACAAAGAAAGCTCCGTGTTTCTCTTTCGCTTTCTATTTGCGAGACCCAGCAGGAGATTTTTGCAGGAGAGTTACGACGGGTGGGTAGGACTCCGTGGCGGTGGGTGCCCCCCCCCCCGCAAATGCTGATTTGGCAGACTGGTTAAGCCGGCCCTGCCTACATGGAAAAGTCGATAATATTTAGGGCTTTTCAGTTCAGAAAAAAACAGCTAACAACATGAAAGGTTTACAAAATAAGGCATTATGTGAAGAAAGAGGACAACAGAAATAGAATCACAGAATCATAGAGTTGGAAGAGACCAAAAGGGCCATCTAGTCCAACCCTCTGCCCTGTAAGAATACATAGTTAAAGCACTCCTGACAGATGGCCATCCAGCCTCTCTGTTTTAAAAACCGCAAAGAAGGAGATGCCACCACACTCCGAGGCAGTGTGTTCCACTTCCAAACGGCTCGTACTGTCAGTAGGGCATGGCTTCCAGACCTTTTGCCACACAGGGGGTCCATGAAGGCTTGAAGGCTGCTTGGCCCACCTCCTCTCTGCAATGGAGTGGCCACATGACAGGAGCCAAGGCAATGGCTGGCTGGGCCTGCATATTGCTCTCTTCAATCCACTCCAGCCACAAACGTGCAGGAGAAAAGTCTTCCCTCCCACTCAAGTGCAAGGTTTAATGGACAGTGCAATTATTAAGTCTTCGGGGTCTGTGGCAACAAAAGATATTTAAAGGGGGTCCCTGGTAAAGAAAAGGTTAAGAGCCACTGCTTTCAGGAAAGGGATGCTGAATTAAATTGTCTTTTGGTCCAGCAGAGCTCTTTCAATAATTTCAGAGCCAGTGATATGGGTTTTCTAGAAAAAGTAGCATTACTAAATAATATTTGATTTACCAGAAGTGGTTTAAATGTTTACAGGTATCACACACACACACACACACACACACACACCATATCTGCAGGGGGTATGTTCCTGGATTACCGCAGATATACAAAGAAACATTTAATAGCAAACTGCCATATAATACCATAGGATTGTGCTGGAAGACCTAGAAAATGCCTAGTGAGGATGCCTCTCTAGGCATTTGCATGATTCTATGGTCAACGTCTACCTGGATGATTCTATGGCCAACGTCCTGGAAGACCTCCTGATGCCTAGAGAGACCACCTCCAGTGCAACTCTATGGTCATCCAGATGCCTAGAGACCTTTCTCCCCCTGAACAGGGGTAAGTGAAACCACGGGTACCGATCCTGAATAAACAGGGGTCTGTGTGATCTGTATTCAAACATATTCAAAGTTATGTCATCTAAATGATTTTATTGGAATATTTGTAATAACATAAAGAGAATAGCATATTTATTATTCTTATCTGCCATCATGTTGACTTCAGTTTATGACAACTCTATTAATGAGAGACTCCCAAGAGGCCCAGAAAACACCTGCCCTGCTCAGGTCTTATAAACTCAGGACGTGGCTTCCTAGATTCAATCAATCCACTGGTAGTGTAATCTCTCTCTTTTCCTACGGCCTTCCATTTCACCAAGCATTATTGTCTTTTCAAATGAGCCATATCATCCCATGATATGTCCTGACACGGTAGCGCACTGGTACCTCTGCGCATATAAAGAGTGGCTGCAAAAGTTGTTGTAGCAGAGTTGCATTTACCATGTGAAGAAATGAGCACACAGACACAGACGAGTGTGTCTAAACTACTTTCCTCTACTAGAGCATAATATAGGGATATTTACAGTGAGTCTGAGACTCCTATCATACAGACTACACATCACAGCAGAATGTACAGTGCAGACAGAACTATACAGTCTCAGAACATAAGCCAACTCAATAATACAGAGACAGTGGTTCTCGCACACATTCTCTCACAGAGATAAGCATTCGGCCTTCTCACTCCCCACGCTTGCCTCATCTAGATATGCTAGTCAGCTGCATTTAACCTTCTCATCACTGGCCCCTGCAGGCTGTAACACATCATACTTGCTCTTTACAGTATAAATTTCCAGGTTGCATATCCCAGCACCCTAACAATGTCCAGAGTACAACAGTCCCAGTTTAGCATGTATAGTACTTCCCCAATATTTAACAAAAAATGCCTAAATCTGAAACACTGTTATTTTTTTAAAGGCCACATACACAAAGAGAGCAGTTTCTGATATATCCTATAACAACAGTTTTGAGTCAGTACAACTGGCTGAGCATTTTATTTCACTAAAGGATGCAGCTGAGTCTGTGGGCACAGGCAACATCCTGACAGTAAGAGCTGTTCAACAGTGGAACACGCTGCCTGGGAGTGTGGTGGAGTCTCTTTCTTTGGAGGTTCTTAAACAGAGGCTGGATGGCCATCTGTCAGGAATGATTTGGTTGTGTATTCCTGTATGGCAGGGGGTTGGACTGGATGGCCCTTGTGGGCTCTTCCATGATTCTATGAACTTATCACAATTTGACTGGACTACTTATACTTGTGACTGACTGAGATGCAAGAGATTTTGTATGAAAGAAACAAGCTTAGCAGTGCATTAATTTGTTAGTCTGTTCCTCTGAGTACCAGGCTTGCTTCCTTAGAATAGCTAGAACAGCAGCATATCCTATATCCTATATTTAGCCCATTCAATATGATTGATTATAATACAACAGCCCAGACAACTATGGGTAAACAAACACAGAGAGAGAGAGAGAGATAGTACAGGAAAAATTTCCATTCCACATCTCTGTTTAGAACCAGGACATCCAGAGTCCTCTCCTCTGGCCAGTTCTAATAGACCTCCCCTCCCACTGATCCATTCCCACCTGATCTGGCTGGACTGCAACCATGTCCATTGCTACAGGAGAAGCCCTTGAACAAGGCCAGAGGTTCATTCCGTCACCTGTGAGGGAGAAAAAGGAGGTCAGTGGACACTGCATGCTTTATAAGCACTTGACAAATCCATTCCTGGACTGGATCCAACCCATCACCAGAGGCATTTTTTCAAAAATTTATATCTTAAGTGGAGAGAGATTATACAAACAAAAATTAACAAACACCCGGATCCTACTGGGGTAATACCCTCATTCTGTGAATGGTTGGACCCTATGGCATCTAACACAAGGAGGCATGTAATATTTTATAGGGGCTGTCTTGATGTGCTGGTGCTCCATTCTTCCCATGCCAGATGCCTTTGCCACCCCTGGACTCAACCCCAATCAGCCATTGCTACTACATCCTGCAGGCAGTTCAGGCCATGTTCACACCTCCTTTCCCCAAGGCCAAATGACCAGCAATGCCACTGAAGAAGCCACAACAATAGCAAGAGAAGGAAGACGAGGAGGCCAAACAGCTGAAGGTCAACATGTTATTGGGAAAGGAGGATGTGCAAGGAAGGGGAAGGAGGGCCTTCTCTACCAGAACTGCTGCTCCTCCTCGCTCTGCTCTCCTGGGATCCAGTAAAAGTACACTGGGAGGTTTATATAGCATTGGTTTTACTCCAACAATGCTATGTAGGCTCTCAGTCTATCTGTTCATGATCAAGTTTATACACCTATACACTGAAGACAGCAAAAAGCTGTGTTTTGTTGTCCCAGAAGAAGTGAACAAAGGAGCTAAGGAAGAAAATACTTCCATGAAATTATTCAAAATACTGGTCTGGATTTCTCTAGTGTCTTTCATAATTGGAACCAAATTCTGATGTTGACATGTCTGAAAGCTCAGAGAGATGCATCCATTCCCTGAGCAAAGTCAAGGGAATATTAAAACAGCCCTCCTTATCATGGAGGTCTTCAAAAGTAGCAACCTGACGGGGAGGCTCTACTTCTGGATTTCTTCTAATAGGCAGATTGGACTACCTGGACTAAAAGGGCCCCTTCCAGTCATCAAAGACGCCTCTTCATCCTGGACAGAAGTGAAGGTAGAGTGCCACAGGGTTCTGTCCTGGGCCCAGTGCTATTCACATCTTTATCAATGACTTCGATGAGCATGCTTATTGTTTGCAGATGACACCAAATTAGGAGGGGTAGCTAATACCCCAGAGGACAGGATGAGAATCCAAAATGACCTTCTTAACAGATTAGAAAGCTGGGCCAAAATTAACAAAATGAATTTCAACAGGGAGAAATGTAGAATACTACATTTGGGTAGTAAAAATGAAATGCACAGATATAGGATGGGTGACACCTGGCTTGAGGGCAGTACATGTGAAAAGGATCTAGGAATCTTAGTGGTCCACAAGCTGAACATGAGTTAGCAGTGTGATGCGGCAGCTAAAAAAGCTAACGTGATTCTAGGCCGCATCAATAGGAGAATAGTGTCCAGATCAAGGGAAGTAATAGTGCCACTCTATTCTGCTTTGGTCAGACCTCACTTGGAATACTGTGTCCATTTCTGGGCACCACAATTCAAGGATATTGACAAGCTGGAACGTGTCCAGAGGAGGGCGACCAGGATGGTGGGAGGCCTGG
Source organism: Gambelia wislizenii (assembly GCA_030847615.1). Lineage (NCBI taxonomy): Eukaryota > Metazoa > Chordata > Lepidosauria > Squamata > Crotaphytidae > Gambelia > Gambelia wislizenii. The sequence goes on from JAUMIR010000002.1 coordinate 29,035,179, forward strand.
AAGCCATGCCCTATGAAGAGTGGCTTAGGGAGCCATGTTTAAATATTTGAAGATGTCATACTGAGGATGGAGCAAGCTTATTTTTTGCTGCTCCAGAGACTAGGACACAGAGCAATGGACTCAAACTACAGGAAAAGAGATTCCACCTAAACATTAGGAAGAACTTTCTGACAGTAAGAGCTGTTTGGCAGTGGAATGCACTGCCTCAGAGTGTGGTGGAGTCTCCCTCTTTGGGTTTTTTAAACAGAGGCTGGATAGCCATATATTGGGAATCTTTGATTGTGTATTCCTGCAGGGCAGGGGGTTGGACTAGATGGCCCTTGTGGTCTCTTCCAATTCTATGATTCCATGGTTCTGTGGTCCCAGTTTCTATAAACAAAGAGAAAGTAAACAAATACAATAAGAAAGAACTATATCTATGAACCTTTTCTATATATTTCTAGAGGCTAGCTTGGATTTCTCTAATGTCTTTAATGGTTGAAATCAAATTCTGATTTCATATGTTGAAAAACCCAAGACAAGCATCTTTTCCCCTACTTCTTGTTGTAGTGTGCTTTCAAGTCTTTTCCGATTTATGGCTATCCTAATCACGGGTTTTCTAGGCAAGATCCCTTCAGAGGGGTTTGCCATTGCCTTCCTCCCAGTGGGTCTCCATGGCCAAGCAGGGATTCAAACCCCGGTCTCCTGGAGTCCTAGTCCAGCACGCAGACCACTACATCATGCTATCTCTTTTCCACAGAGCCAAGGGAAATATGAAAGTAGCACAGAAATTTCAGGAATATTCTCAAGAGAGAAAGGCCAAACTACAGGAGAACCCATGATTCCATACCAAAAGGTGTAGCACCTTTCTCACCCTCTTGCATGACCCACTGTATCTCAGTACTCTGCTGGGTGTCGAGTTGAGTCTCCTCTGCCTCAGTGAATGCAATGGCTGCTTGCCCTAACTCCATATTCACCTGAAATAAAGGGAAGAACAAGGATAGGAAAAAGAGCAATGAGAAAAGGAAACAAATAGTACAGGCCAAGGACAGTAATTTGCTGAAAGAACTATACTGGTTATCTATTTGTTCTGAGCCCAACTCAAGGTACAGTATAACTTCCGTAACTGCGGGACCTGTATCCGCAGTTTCACTTACCTGTATCAGAAAAAATATGTCCTTTCTAGGAATCTTCTAGGTCCTCCAGTGTGGTTCTATGGTATGCTTCCACTAAAAGGTAACGATAGTCATACTGGAGGACCTAGAAAATGCCTAGAGAGATGTTCTCTCTAGGAATTGCTAGGTCCTCCAGCACAACTCTATGGTATGTGTGGGCTGGAAGTCATTGGGACCATCTAGATTGATGAAAATACTCCTTGTTGAATTCGAGAAGTCTATGGTTTGAAATACCATAGAGTTGCCTTGGAGGACCTAGAAAATGGCTAGAGAGGACACATTTTCTAGGAAGTTTCTATGGTAGGTATGCTGTTTTGTGTCCTGTGGATAATTGATTCAGTGGATAATGAATCAGTGGATACAGGGATCCTACTGTATTTGGAAGGAGGAGGACCCAAAATGGCAAAAACTCAGAGGGAAAAGCCTTCACAGCTTTTCCTGGAGTTTCTGAAAAACAGCGAGGGAGATGCCCATCCCCCCACCCCCGTTAGGACAGTGATTTGATAGGAATCGCTGTCCAAGAGTACAGGAAGCATGGCCCTGATTGGCTGGACAAGCACAGGGGGCGGGGCTTGCTAATAGGGCATGTGCCTGCAGCCGCCTTTTCCCCTCCCCCCCAAGCGAGTGAGGATGGAGAAGAGAGGAGGGCAGCTGTCATTCCCACCCACCCCTGGGCGGCCGCCACCACCGCCATAGCTGTGGGGATCGGAGAAGGGAAGAGGGCTCTCTCCTCCTCTTCTTCTTTCCTCGGCTCCAACCCCCCCCCCTCCCCGGCTGCCACCAAGGGGATCAGAAAAGGGAAGAGGTCTCTTATCGTCTCACCTGTCATCTAGCACACAAAGCTTATGGGGGCTGCTGGGGACAAAAAGACCGTTAAGACAAGTCGCACCTGCTGCAACTTGCTATTACTGTGGGGTACTACTTTTTGGGGGGGAGGGCTCTTGTAGACGAGCTGATTGATTTTAATAGGGTTCACTATTATTCACAGTTTCTGGAATGCACAGTAAGTCTGGGAACGTATCTCCCATGGATACGGGATTGTACTGTACTGATGTTTAGCTTTCAAGGCCTCAGTCAATGGAACCCAAATACCTGTAGATCCACCTCTTCCCCACCAATCTGTCCCTGCATTAAGATGACGATGAAACCCTTCACTGGGGGCCATCAGTGGGAGAAGCACATTTTGTGCATGTGTATTTTGTGGAGGCATATTAACTCTGGAATACCTTTCTTACAGATGTGTACTTGGAGCAAATATTACTGTCTTTTTAGCAGAAAGCTTATATTTGTTCAAGCATTCCAACAAGTTACAAATGAAGGTTCTTTCAAAACCCTTTTAGATGAAGGGCACTGCAGGATATTTAGAAGAACATAAAACATAACAGTGGAATCCTAACTTAGACATGCACTGGGTTTAGGAGATTAAGAGGCAAGCCAGAAGCCTCTTCTGGTGGCTGAACTGGCCTTATGCTGGCATAACTCTCTTCTGCCAGCTGAGATGAATTAACTGTGTTCAGTTCTGGGCACCACAATTCAGGAAGGATATTGAGAAGCTGGAATGTGTCCAGAGGAGGGAGACCGGGATGGTGGGAGGTCTGGAAGCCATGCCCTATGAGGAACAGCTTAGGGAGCTGGGCATGTTTAGTCTGGAGAAGAGAAGGTTGAGAGGGGACATGACAACCATGTTTAAATATTTGAAGGGATGTCATACTGAGGATGGAGCAAGCTTGTTTTCTGCTGCTCCAGAGACTAGGACACGGAGCAATGGACCGAAACTACAGGAAAATCGATTCCACCTAAACATTAAGAGGAACTTCCTGACAGTAAGAGGTTTTTGGCAGTGGAATGTGCTGCCTGGGAGTGTGGTGGAGTCTCCTTCTTTGGAGGTTTTTAAACAGAGGCTGGATGGCTATCTGTCAGGAATGATTTGATTGTGTATTCCTACATGTCAGGGGGTTGGACTGGATGGCCCTTGTGGTCTCTTCCAACTCTATGATTCTATGATTAACAGAGGGAGTTTGCTAGCATAGCTGCTCTGTTGGCTGAGCCAACCAAAAAAAAAAGTATGTGAAAGGACAGAGTAAAGGAGTAATTGAGTGCTGCCAAATTTAAAGCTCCCCTAGCCCAAGAAAACAGTCAATTGTAGTGGCATAAATTTACCAGGGCCATGGTAGTTCTGAGTAATATCCAACATCACTAGTTTGTGTAATGTTTTACTCAACACAGCTTCAGTTGGCCTAGTGTCACCTAACCCTCTGCCATCTTCATAGAATCATAGAATCATAGAATTGTAGAGTTGGAAGAGACCACGAGGGCCATCCAGTCCAGTCCTTGGTGAATTAGGATTGTGCTCTCAGGAAGGAGGAGGGAAGAAAAGGCTCAAGCCAGGAGATCTCCAATGGCTCCTGCCTTTCTGGAGCGTCCATTAATTAACCAAGTACTTTGCATGCCTGCAAGTGCTCTGTGTCTGCTTCTGCAAGGAGAGAGAATTGCCTCTAATTCTACTGGAAGGTTCATACACTCTTTCACAAAATTCACCACAACACCACCACTGGCCTCCATGTCTGAAACCTGCCTTTTTGACTGGTTTCTAGAATACACTAAGGCAACAGCTTTTCATCTTTAGGGCACCCATCCCCATACTTTCTGCTCCTTGAAATTATCAAAACGAGATGCTCTCACCTCTTTCTGCTTCTCCTCCTCTGCCTGGCTCAGGAGGAAACCCTCTGCCAAGGCCACCGCCTGGGAACTGGTCTCCGCTCCGCACTCTCGGACCCAGCTCTCCATCTCTGGAGGAAGGACAGCCAGGAACTGCTCCAGAATCACCAGGTCCAAGATCTGAGCTTTTGTGTGCCTCTCTGGCTTCAGCCACTGACAGCAAAGCTTGTGAATGTGCCTACAAACCTCCCGGGGTCCTTTGGCATCCTTGTAGCAGAACTCCCTGAAGCGCTGACGCTGCACCTCTGTGCTGCTGGTGTCTTCGGCCAGGCCCCTCTGTGCTGTTTTTCCCCAGAATGCTCCACTGCTCCCAGCCCCAGTGACATCAGGATATCTTTCTAATCCAGGACCAGCCAGATTTGGCTCTTCCATCTCCATTCAGCCCCTAACAGGGCTCAGAAAGTCTCCTTGTTGGGATGGGCTGTCAATTTCTTTCTCAAGGCAAGGCAAGGCAAGAGGGGATGTTGTCCTAGAAGCACATATTGAAGAGGCCACAAGCACTTCTGTTTCTACCTATTTTAGTCTCCAAGCAGATGCCTTTGAAAAAATTAGCTTCTTCCTGTAAGAAAAATGGGAGACTTTTACAATAGGACCCTCGTATCTGCTGGGGATTGGTTCTGGGGGCCCCATGGATACCGAAAACCATGGATAATAGTGAACGCCATTGAAAATAATGGGGCTTCCAGTTTAAAATGCCATAGAGTTGCCTTGGAGGACCTAGAAAATGGCTAGAGGACACATTTTCTAGGAAAACTCTATAGTAGGTGTGCTGTTTTGTGTCCCGTGGATAACTGAATCAGTGGATAATGAATCAATGGATACGGGGGTCCTACTGTACAAAATAAATGTGGGCATCTTGACAGACCAGAGAGTGACTCTTGCCTGTTACTAAAGCTCAGCACATCCAAGTCTACTACTGTATAAACCTGCAGGAAGAATTAGAGACGCCCTCACAAGCCATGCACCTGGGCCCTGGTAGGCCCCGTCTACCACCGTCCTGTCTTCTACTGCAGGAAAGAAATACAGGTTGACCCCATATCCACAGGGGATATGTTCCAAGAACCCTGTGGATACCTGAAACTGTGGCTAATACAGAACCCTATTGTTTTCAATGATACAAAAACTGGAAGTTGACCATAGAATTGCATTAGAGGACCTAGAAAATGCCCAGAAAGAACATATTTTTTCGGGTGTGTATAAGTGTAACTGTGGATACCAAATCCATGGAGAGTCAACCTGTAGTCTTGAAAAGGATTTTTGATGCTCTCAAGGTTGTGAAATTCATGGAAGATCTGAAAGCAAGAAGGAAGCTCTCAGAAGAAATTCCCTAATTTATTTATTTTTTGAGGGGGAGGGACTATGGTGGAAACCATGTTCCTCATAACAAGATGGTGGGGAAAAAATCCCAGCTCTTCTTCATTTAAGGCAGGTCTGTCTGTTCAAAACGGGGTACCAGCCCATGAGGTATTGGCTGTCAGTTCACAGCAAATTTCCAGGAAAGAAAGAATTGTAAGCAACCCGCAGAAATGTGGCACCAGTCTAGGACTGCCGGAGTGAGAACTGAAGAAGGCTGCTTGTACCTTTAACAGTTGTGTAGAAGAGGAAATTTCATGAGGTGTGGCTTCCCACACATCCAGGTAACAAGCAATGCCTGCTGAAATTCCCTCTTCTGCACAACCGTTAAGGTATAGGAGCCCTCTCCAGTTTTGAATCTGGCAAGCCTAACCCACCAGTGGCACTCTCGTTGTGCGCCTTCAAGTCCTTTCCGACTTATGGCGATCCTGTAGAGAACTTATCATGGAGTTTTCTTGGCCAGGTTTGTTCAGAGGCCTTTCGCCTTCCTCTGAAGCTGAGTGTATGACTTCTCCAACACCACTCTATGGCAGTGGCTCTTAACCTGGGGGACGGGGACCCCCAGGGGTCCGCAATCTCTTCACAGGGGGTCCATGAAGGCTTGAAGGCTGCTTGGCCCACCTCCTCCCTACAGTGGAGTGGCTGGCTGGCTGGCTTGGCCTGTGCATTGCCATTCAATCCCCTCCAGCCACAAACTTGCAGGAAGAAGCAGAAGAAAAGTCTTCCTTCCAGTGCCTCTGAGAGAAGTTTCATGGATGGTGTAATTGCATATTATTATTATTATTATTATTATTATTATTTCTATCCTGGTTTTTCCCCACTTTGGGACTCAAAGCCGTAGTATTACTGCTATTATTATTATTATTATTCTGAAGATGCCAGCCACAGATGCAGGCAAAATGTCAGAAATAAACTCTTCCAGAACACAGCCTCACAGCCTGGGGAAAAAAAAACAACCAAGGAAAATCTATTATTATTATTGTTGTTGTTGTTGTTATAAGGGTTTTAAATCTTGAGTTCAGTCTAGGACACCCTTTCTCAACCTTTTTATCCTGGAGGAACCCTTGAAATAATTGTCAGTTCACTCAGATTTTGGAGGAAGGTTGAATTTAGGCACTGGGGAGTAAGTAAGAATAGGAGTGATCATGTTAACCTAATTAAATGGTAATCTTTAAAAGTATACGATATGATGGAAATCAGGAAGGCCAGGGAAACAGACGAGGGGGAAAATGGGATAAGGGCTAAGGACTTAAAATGAAAACTAATGGTGATGTTGGTAGTATTTTCAATAATTAAGAATCATGTTTTTCTTTCTTTTTTTCCTATCCAGTTTTGTTTTATGTCCTGTAAATCGTTACATTGTCACATTGTTCAGTTAAAATCATGGTTCAGTTAGAATAATGAGACAAAATTACGTATTAAAGTAATATGTTGAATGCAACTTTATAAAAAATATAAATAAATGAAATAATTGTCAGGTCTCAGGGAACCCCTGCATAAACATTATTCTATATATTGCTATTGCTTTCCCCCCACAATCACAATCTCTTGAGGAACCCCTAGCAACTTCTGGGGGAACCCTAAAATTCCAGGGAATCCTGGTTGGGAAACACTGGTCTGGGTGGGAGGGGGGTCCATGGAGACGAAAGATATTTAAAGGGGTCCCTGCCTGGTAAAGAACAGGCTTAAGAGCCGCTGCTCTATGGGTTTCCATGGCATGGGTTCGAATCCTGGTCTCCAACACTGAAACCACCAGACCAGGCCAGTGGCACAATGTAGTGTGTGTGTGTGTGTCAGGAGGGTTGATCTTGCAGGTCTCCCACCCCCTCGGATAGCTTCAGAAGCCCTCCTTTAAGGCACCCCTCCTCCCTTCCTCTGCCCTCCTTTTCCTCCTCCGCGATCCCTTCTTTCTTCCACCCACCTCCGCGGCTGATGCTCCAGTGGCTCCCCAAACTCCTTGGAAAGAGGCTTCTCTCTTCTTTTTTTTGGCTGCAAAGTCTTCCGGAGAGGGAGGGAAAGAAAGGAAGGAGGAAGTGGGTATCACCATTAAAAAGACAAAACTTTGCTGCCACTCTCGGAAATTGAGACTCTCTGGCTTTAACCCTAAGTTGGCTTCTCCCTTTCCTCTGCCTCTTGCTCCAGGAGCGGTGGGGGCAAAGCCGGAGCGCTTTCGGGCTTTTCACACTACAACAGGGCCCCCGTATCCACTTGTTCAATTATCCACTGGTTCAGTTATCCGCGGGACACAAAACAGCACGCCTACCATAGAGCCTTCCTAGAAAATGTGTCCCCTCTAACCATTTTCTAGGTCCTCCAAGGCAACTCCATGGTATTTTAAACCCATTCCCGTTGTCCCTCCATATCCACGGATTTGGTATCCACGAATTTAAGTATTCATGGTTTGAAAATATTCTTTAAAAAATATTTATCCAAAAAGCAAACCTTGATTTTGCCATCTTATATAAGGGACACCATTTTGCTATGCCATTGCATATAATGGGACTTGAGTGTTCACGGATTTTGGTATCCACGGGGTTCTGGAACCAAACCCCAGCGAACACGAAGGGACAACTGTATTTTCAATGGTGTTCGCTATTATCCACAGGTTTCGGTATCCACGCCCCCCCCAGAACCAATCCCCAGCGGATATGGGGGTCGTACTGTACACTGTGTCAGTGCTATTATTCCACTTTAACTGCTCTGGCTGACTCTCATGGGATCTTGGGATTTTAAGAGCCTTGTATCTACATTGTTAGAGCACTATCATTCCACTTTAACTGCTCTGGCTGCCTCCTGTGGGATCTTGGGATCCTTTATGTAGCCCACTGCACTGTTATATAGCACTATTATCCCACTTTAACTGCTATGGCTGCCTCCTGTGGATTTGTGAGATTTGTAGTTTAGGGAGGGGCATTGAGCCTTCTCAGCCAGAGAGCTCTTAGGCCGCACTAAACTACAAACGCCAGGATTCCACAGGAGGCAGCCAAAGCAGTTAAAAGTAGAATACTAGTGTTATGTCAGTGTAGTGTGTTTTGGGTATTGGGTTGCAGCAGTAAACAGTGCAATGAAGTTTGAGCTAGGAAAGAATGGGATTCTTCTGTAACCAGTCCTACTGTAGCTGTGCCATGCCTGCCTACAACAGGCAAGGTAAACAACAGCAGCCTCTTGAACCTATGTGAAAAACAAAGAAGAGAGCCCCAGCGAATATGTGTTCCTGATAGCAAGAGCTGTTTGACAGTGGAATACGCTGCTTTGGAGTATGGTGGAGTCTCCTTCTTTGGAGGTTTTTAAACAGAGGCTGGATGGCCATCTGTTGTGAATGATTTGATTATGTATTCATGCATGTTGGGGGGTTGGACTAGATGGCCTTTGTGGTCTCTTACACCTCTTATGATTCTACGAAAGTAGATAAGACTGCTTCACCAGCTACCTCCAGCATGTGTTTTTTTAAAAAAACACATAGGTCTGTAAGTTTGGCCATCAAAGTGGGAATCATAACAATAGTGAAGGCTGGTGAAAGAAAATAATCCCTGGATATACTTTGGAAGAAGTTTTCAAACAGTTTCTAGAAAGTTCAAAATGTTTTTGTTTACATATGCAAAGCTTACCTGAGTGTGTTGTTTCTTTCCATACATGTACATGGTTAGTTTTGAATAAAAGGTTTGCTGAAACAGGTTAAACAGCTCTTCTTTTCTGTGGGCTAGGAACCCATCCCTATTCTTTCCATGTTATTACTGCCTCTGACACCAAATTTTAAGTTCATAGAATCATAGAGTTGGAAGAGACCACAAGGGCTGAAAGTTGAACAAGTAATGTCCAAGAGCGTGTCTTTTCACTAACTGCAGTCTGCTGTATTCTGATCAGGGATGCACACTAGCTCTTTAAGCAAGGAGGCAAGTATTGCTATAAAACTGTTTCAAATTTTAATATTTTTAAAAGTAATATTGCAATGATGTTTAATTATGCATGAATGTTTAGTGGACTATTTTCCTTCAGGATAGATCCAAGTGCCAGGCCTGTCAGCAGGGACAGAAAGGCTCCTCTTAAGGGGGAATGAAGAAGGATACTATTTTTGACCCCCTCCTTCCGAAAAGGGCGATGCAGATGCGGAAGACGTGGGAACTAACAGAATTCTAGGTGAATTCTTTGAAGAATATTTTTGCCGTGTAAACGACCCCAAGGAGTCCCTTCCTGCCTTCTTAACAAAATCCCTCTCTGTACCAATGTGCAAAGGCAAAGTGTCATATGTTCATGTCAGTGCTTTGCTTCAAAGGGAAAGGCCTCAAAGTTTAAAGCTGGCTGAACCCTATGCCATTTCCCTGAATCATATGCCATCTTCCTGATCTAATATTTGGTCCAGAGAGGCAGTGTGATGCAATGGTTTGAATGCTGGACCTGTACTCTAGGAGACCAGGATCTGAACTGCCACTCAGCCATGGAAACCTACTCAGGGCTTATCTACACAGTCATCAAACCTGTATTCACCCCATATTTGTGGAACAATTGAAACATGACATTTTCGATTATTCGCATCTTCACTGGGTTTCTGCAGGAAACCCTGGATCTGAAAGATTCACGGATTGCTCCGCATTTGAGAGGAAAACCCAGATTATTGGCTGCATAGCAGCTGAGGATTGGCTTTGGAGCAGTCAGGGCTGGACTTCCAGTTGATGAGACTCTGCTCTAGCATGTGTTTTAATTAATATTTTTTAAATTTATGGTTGTGTGCATATGTGGATCTATGCTTATCCAGTAATACAGTACTCTTGGACCACATATATTCACTTTTTCACATGCATGACCAAACAGGGGGAAAAATAACTTGGATCAGCCTCAACCATGTGGCTGGAAATATTACAACATATAGGCCACATGATCAGAGCAGGTGCAATGGCGATCAGTCCAATAAGACTGTCCTACAATCAGAGAAGCCCAGTGTGTGTGGTGTTTACGGGGCCACTGCAAATCAAAGAAATCTGCTGCGGCTATGAGGTAGGTTTCCTGCTTAGTCAAGCCCTTTGTGACTTTGGGCACTCTCTCCACTCCCTGGTTCCACTGCCTTCATAAACACATCCATTCTATGCAGTAGGGTGTGACATCTTTGTAATCTGAGGAACACCCTGGTGTACCTAACTGACCATACCTACCTACCTAATGCATATACCTAACTCACTGTAAGCCGCAATGAATCCACCTGGATTTACCTCCAAATAGAAATGTATCAGAAGGCAGGTGAGCACAGCTCACCAGGATATTTTTTATGAAATTGTTATCAGGCATCCATTCTTCTATTCAACAGGTTCATGAGCAGCAGTTTCTCCTCTGCCTACAATCTTTTCATTTGTATGTGTCAACACTCTCTGGCTTCCCTTCGCAAACGAAGATTCAGGAAGGACTCATCCCCCGCTTTCTGCAAGCGCGCTGATGACTAAAAAGGCCAATCCGAGATAGACAAGTCCGGTTGCAGAAAGCACAGCAGAAGGTTTCCTTGGGTGATGTTTCCGGGTTGTGATTCTTTCTGCGTTGTCGTTTCTCTTCAAGACTTGTTCGGCGTGAGTTCTCTGCAGCATTGTGGGTAGTGCGTCTCCATGCCTCCCGATGTGAGGCCAGGGCGGACCACTGCAGGTGATCAATTTGGCCGAGCCTGAGATGTTGTTTCAGGGAGTCCTTGTATCGCTTTTTTGGAGTGCCTAGGATGGAGGACCATCGCCTCCCCAAAACAGTACTCTACGGTGTCAACACTAATTTTTGTTTAAAGGAGGAAATGAATGCAGGAAGAAATGTTACAAACACAGTTACAAATATTAATGTCCTCATAAATTCTATGAGCAGGCCCAGCACCAGAAAGTGCCTGAATTAGAAAGAAGACCACTCCATGAAAATAGGCTTCAGGAGCCCTGGTTTGTTTCACATTCACAACAGGGAAAATAACTGCCCTTGAATAAAATCTCCAGAGATTCAATCCACGTGGTCTGAGGCAGAAGGGATGAGTGAACACACACTCAGGGAACACAGCAGGGACAGGAATGAAAGGAAACTGCCTACCTTTTCCCAAAAAGCTGCTGAACGCAGAGGAATATTTGCAGCCAGGAAGCTGAACATTGTAATATATGATAAACTATTCACTAGCCCCTTGTGCCAAAATCCCATCCCAAAGCAGTCTAAGCCACCTCAGGTGGTGGTGGTGTGTCATTGTTGCAGCCGTTCATTGACCATGGAGATAGGTGGAGCGGAGAAGAAACCCCATGGCCTAGGGTTCCCATGCACCTTCACTCGTTTTTGGCAGGCCCTGGGACCCTTCTGAATCATCACCACCACCACCAATGAAAATGGGGGCCGGGGATGAGATTTCTGGAAGATCTAGGAGTAAGGATTTCCCTACAGAACAAGGAGCAGCCATACAGGCCACCCCCTCCACACATGCGCTTTTTCTTTCCTCCAAGCAGTGTTACAGAACCACAGGCAGGTTTACCATCCTTTTCTAGTTTTGTTTTGGAGATGGTACAACACAGGATGGGTCCCGGAGGAGGAAAAATGGCCCCCGAAGCCCTGGAGTTTGTCCACCTCTGCCACCATCACACTGGCTTCTAACCTATATATTAGATCAAATTAAGTGCAGGAGTTTTGAGGGATGGTGGCATGATTCAAGAAGCTTTATTCAAATGTTGGAGGTCTTAGGAATAAAGCACTGGCGTGTGAACATATGCCACGTTCCCTTTACACATCTGTAAAAAGGGATTTTGTTAAGAAAGCAAGAAGGGGCACCTTGTGGCCCTAACAGATTTCTTAGACTGCATCTCCCATCAGCCTGGCCCAGCATGACCAGTGGTGAAGGATGGGAGCTGCAGTCCAACAAGATCCAAAGGGACCAAACTGATCTACCCCTACGGCAAGACCTTTTACATAATGGTGGGGAGAAATTACTTCCAAATGGGGGAGCTTTAAATGTTATCTCTGATTCTAAGGCGAAGTGTGTGTGATTGTAGTTATGTAGTTATTTTAGACAGTGGTTTGACTAGAGCCACATCCAAAGGGGAAATGGGAAGGTGAAGCCAGGCCCTGCTTTGGACAGAAGGATGACACCAGCAGAGCCCAGCCAATCCCTGTGGCTCAGGCTGCCATGGAAACCCCTTGTGCTCCTGGGCCTTTGTGCCATCACAGACCCCCCTCAGCCCAGGACTGAAGAGCACTCAGACCCCTTGAGATGCACAGAGCAAGGAGAGTGCCAGACGGAAGAGGCAAGGTGGGACTTGAAAGGAGCTGATCCAGCGGAGCAAAGCCAGCCACCCGTGGGACAGGATGTGTAGGCAAGTCCCTTCATATTGTAGACTTGCTAAGTGGGAGGTGAGTTTACAGCCGGAAGCTGGTGGAAGATCCAGAGCTTGAAGCTGGCCGATGTTGGATGATGGACCTGGCGGAGGCCAGTGGATGTTGGTGGACAGAAGTTGGTGGAGTTTGCATTCAGAAGCTGGTGGAAGTCGCAAGGCAGAAGGTGGTGAGTGTTTGCGGACGTAAGCCAGTGGAAGCTCCCCTTCGGAAGCCAGCTGATGGAAGCTGGGTGGATATCTGTGGGTTGAAGCTGGAGCGTGTCTGTGTGTGGAAGGAGAGTGTCTGGAAGCTGGCTTGACCTTCCTTTGCTGATGTTGCCTGGGGTGTGCTTGTGTGTGCGAGTGAAGCTGAGAGTGTGAGTGAGGCAAGTGTTTGTGTGACTGTGTGACTGTGATAAACTAGTGGATGTTCATGGGTGGAAGCCAGTGGAAGTTGGCAGGTGGAAGTCAGGCATGAAGTTACCAGGCAGCAGTCGGGGGATGCGCCTAGGTTGAAGCTGGTGAAAGGCAGTGGATGAGCCCACCCCACTTATCCTCTCTCTTGCCTTGCAGGGATCAGAAAAGCTCCATCTCCAGTCCTGGTCGCAGGGTCTCCTCCATGGTTCTTTATGGTACTGGTTTGTATAACGCATTACAGATTCAAAAACATTTTCTTCCCCCCACTCAAAAAAAAGCTGTTTAGTGGTTTTTATATGATCGTCACCTCCAGTACTACCATGATCCCATCATTATTCCCATGACTCTGTGATTTGTTCTTTACCAAGTAAAAGAGAAGAAATACCTGCCCCAAGGGGTCTACAATCTAACAGCTGAAAGGAGAGGTGAAGGGTGGCAGGGGTAAATAGAGATACCAAATACAGTTGTTTTAGTTGCATGTTCTTGAAACTTCATGACCAACTGGTATGGGAAATTTTGAATCTAGAGAAATTTAAAAAATATATACAGAATGAAGCAGTTTGTCACAAACAGGTTCCAAGATGTGTAACACTAACTTCAAGAACAGTCCAGCCTAGTCTAATGTTTTAAGCTGGTTTGTTTCCCTTTAGCATCAAGGAAAAGAACTGCCCTTGAATAAAGTCTGTAGAGATTCTGTCCACTTGGTCTGAGGCAGGAGTGAGTCATGAACTTCACAGCCAGGGCATCAACAAAAGGAAAGGCATCTGCCTGCTTTTTTCCAGAGAGCAGTTGAAAGTCGAGGGATATTTGGAGCCAGAAGTCTGAAAGTCCCAAATGTGAAAAAGTTGTGAGGATGTATGCAAGGATACCCACTTATTCTTTGCTTTATTGTTTTTACCACCCTGCATGAAGTACAACACAATCCAAGGGAACAGTCCCTGCCCCAAGCAGCTTACAGGTGAAGACAGAACACCAGGGACACAAAAGAAGAAGAGGATAGAAAGGGAGGCAGGGAAGAAGCAGAAAAGTGCTGTAGATTCAGTGATATCCTCTTAACCTGTATAAGAAGCAACATTATATCAAAGGAACACTTGTTCAGAATTATGACCCATGCAGTGCTATGTCCTCAGAGAACAACCCAGGAAATTTAGGATTGAAGATTTGTAAATTTCCTGGGCTCTCTGAGGACACAAGCATTTAAAACTACATGGGACAATTTTTTAATCTCAGCAACAGGCTGGTCATACAATCCAAGAGACTCCTGACTCACTGTAAAGCCCAGGAAACCCACATAGATCCATCCATTCATTTATTGGATTTATATCCCGCCTTTCTCCCAAAATGGGATTCAAGGCAGCTTACAATAATTAAAAAAATACAACTACAACATCACAAGTTACAAAAGTTAAAAAAAATTAATTACCATTATTAAAAATAGTTAAAAACACAACGTGAATCTATATATAAAAAACTCTTGGGTAGGTTTCCTTTCCCAGTGTGCTGATTGGTCCCTTAGGAAACACTGCCCCTCCCTCCTCTCACTCCCTCAGCCAATCATCACCCACATGCAAATCCCCTCACCACCTCACAATCCACTCCTGCCACTCAATCTGCATCTACACCCCACAGCCTCACAAGGACCCCACTGCTGGCCACTCACCTGAGCACACAGTGGTCTCATAAAATATTTCAATTTTATAGAGACCTGGCATTAGAGGGTTCAGGAGGTTGAGTTTTGGTGTCATTTACAGGTGTATTAATGCAGGGATGGGAGGCCCTCCAAATGTTGCTGAACTACAACTCCCAGCACTCCTTGTGCCTGGTTATGCTGGTGAAGACATGGAAGGTGAAGTCCGATAACATCAGGGAGATGTTTCTGGGCTTTATTTCTTTAACAGAAACTTTGGTACCAGAGGCAGAAATAACATGAAAAGAACAGGGATGGTAATCTATACAACAAAAAAGCACTTTAGCGTGTTTCAGCGAAATTTATATTCAAACCAACAACACAGACAGGTGAAACTACACAACCAGGTCAGATAATCCTTGCAGAAGTAAACAAAAACATTTCGACCCTTCTAAAGACCACCTGAAGGCTACTTCCAAAATGCATCTAGCGATGTCTTTTTCTTTCACCAGCCTCCACTTTTCTTATGATTTCCAATTTTGTGTCCAATCTTAAGAGATCTATTTTTTTTAAACATGGTGGGGGAAACTGGGAAGAAAGTTCCCCTCCCCCTTTCCCTCTGTATTGTTCACAAATGCTCAGTAAGGGATAATGGAGGCAATTGCTGGGCTTGTCTATACAGCAAAAATGCTTCTCAGAGAATTCAAGGAGAATACCTCTTGCCCCAATGGGATCCCGCATCATTTCACCGTATTCAGAAGGAGTGGGGGACTCTAAATTATCGGTGGGAAAAGACTTTGCAGCTTTTCCAGTTAAACTCCTAAGGAAATGTGTATTCCTGCTCGTTGGGACAACCAATTCGATTTGCTGCACATTCCTGATAAGAGCGGAAGTGGAAAGCGGATTGGTCAGATATGCGCAGGGGGCAGAGTTGCTGGCAAGGCAAGCGCCTGGAACTGCCATGTTGGATTTTTGCCGTAGCAATCATGCGCTGAGGCAACATAACAGCCTCCCCCCTTTTTTTTTCTGTTTATTTAAGCAGAAGATTGTACTTCCACATCCTGGATTTGCTTTTAAAAAAATACTGTTCAGCAACACCAACTGGCAAGAATAAAAACATAAGTAATACACTCACACCTGCCATCTTGATTTGCAGGCATGCCCATTTGAACAACGAACGTGTATGGCTTCACAAGCCTGCGATCTTGAAAAAAACACACATGGAGACAAATAAAAGCTGCTGTGAATTGGCATTAGTGCGCATCAATCCACATTTTATTGACCTGGATAGACAAACCTGCTGTTTATATTGCCTGTTGTAGGCAGGCACACGCAGCTACAACAAAGCCTAATCTATTCCACGTTTCACTCAGTAACTGCGATCTGTAAGCCCCCATATTTCCCTACTCAATGAAGAGGCCTCTGGATAACTCCAAGAAAGCTTTATTGAAGCATGGGATCAGCACAGCAGCAGGTTATGGCAAACTCTGACAATCTATTCCAAGTTTCACTTTTAAAACTGTCCACAGTTTCCCATTTCCCCACCCCTCCCACCATCCTTTCCCACACAGTACTAGGCCATTCCAGTGATCTTGGTTCTCATATCATCAGCCTCCACACCTGCATCCCCTCCCATTCCTTAACATCCCTCTAACGTGGCTACAGAGCAGCTAGGCAAACTTAAAACAAAACTCAACATGGCAGAAATGACTCATATTCAGACTCTCTGACACAGTGTGTGGAGATGGAGAAATGTTAATAGACTTTACGTGATGAACACAGAACAAATGATGCTGTGAGAATAAAGACAGAGTACAGGAATACTTGGCAACTTTACATGAACTCAAGTCTCCAGGGTCAGATAACTGTATTCAAGAGTACCAAAGGAATCTGCAGACATAATAGGCCTATAATCTTAGAGAAGTCATAATTAGTATTCAAGATGAGCTTAACAGATTGGAGAATTGGGCCATAACAAACCAAATCCGTTTCAACACTGGTAAATGAAAGGTTGAGAGGCAGCGTGGTGTAGTGATTTGAGCACTGGGCTACAATGCCGGAGACCAGAGTTCAAATCCCGCTCAGCCATGGAAACCCATTGGGTAACCTTGGGCAAGTCACACTCTTTCAGCCTCAGAGGAAGGCAAAGCCAACCCCCCTCTGAACAAATTTTGCCAAGAAAACTCCATGACAGGCTTGAAGGCGTGCATGCGCACACACACACACACACACACACATAAAAGTGTACATTTAGGGAGGAAAAATTAGATGAATCAATATAGGATGGAGAACACCTGCCTTCACAGCAATAGATGTGAAAAAGATCTACCATCTGAATAGATTACACGCTAAACTGGAGTCAACAGTGCAACAGCAAAAAGGTTAATGCAGTTCCAGGCTACATCACAAAACTATTGTGTCCAGATCAAGGGAAGAAAAAGCATCACTCTATTCTGCTTTAGTCCGACTTCATCTTAAGTAGTGTCCAATGTACCACAGTTAAAGAAGGATGTTGAAAGGTCTACGTGCGTAAACAGGAGAGAGACCAAACTGGTAAAGGGTCTGGAAAACTAATCCCTATGAAGTAAATATTGGGGGAGACAGGTATATTTATCCTGGGGAAGAGAAGACTGTGTATGATAACCCTTGAGGTACATGAAAATGGGTATCACATTGGATATCACATGGCTCACCCACCAAACCAATGGATTAGAGATACAAAAAAGGAGCTTCTATGTTAAGTATTAAGAATGCTAACTTTCCAGCTCTTAAGGGCTGTCTGGTAATTGAATGGACCACCTTGGAAAGTGGTGAATTCTTCTTTGTTGGTAGGTTTTTAAACGAAGGTTGGCTGGCTACCTCTCAGTGATGCTGTGAATGTCCCACATTGGCAGGGTTGGATTAAATGACTTTTGGAGTCTCTTCAACTCTACCATTCTAAGATTCTAAGTTTTATTGAGGAACCAGAAGATATGTAGCACAATGAAGATCACCTAAAGTGAACAGACATACAGAATAATAGACTACATACCTTCTTTCACGCCAGTTTATTTTTTAAACATTTCTACAGGATCATTAGCCTGTATAATTTGTTCCTTGCCCACAATCTGAAGTCCAGGTAGATGCCCACCCTGAAAAAAACCAGGCCTTTGTGAATTAAACTATGAGTCAAGAAAGGCTATGACTAGGACAAAACACTCACAGCGATTATATGGTTTCTCTGCTCTGTGTTTTTAGTGGTGTGATGTTAGGCTTTGGCTAGAAATGAAGCTCTTTTCACACTCCAAGCATTTATTCATGGTTTCTCTCCAAGTAGGTTCTTTGATTTATCAGAGCCACTGCTCTGCTGAAGTGTCTTCCAAAATGCTTTTCTCTTAACGGTTTTTCTCCTCTGTGGATTCTATGATGTGTAGTAAGGTCACTCTTTTGGCTGAAACACTTTTTACATTCTGAAAATGTATTTGGGTGCCTTCCTATGTAGGTTTTAGAGATTGCTCTAGCTTGTGAACAATAAGGGAATTTTGCATATATAAAAAGCAAATAATCACACCAGTCTAATCAAAACTGAGGACATCTGCTTCAGAGGAAAGATGCAGACTGTTTTGGACTCCACTGATGCTCAGGTTTACCTTTCTGCTCATTTGTTCTTCTCTTTTGCCCCACTTACCTCACTAAATATTAAGTTCTGGACCGGCAATTCCCATGTCAGCATACAGAAACCTGCAAAGATATTCTTCCATTGTTATTTAATATTTTCAAGTCTTATTAGGGAACCAAAGTATACATGGTGGCCCAAGAACATCATCCTTATCAGAAGGATGTAAGGAATACTACAGTTCATATCTGTTTTTGTGGAAATTCACTTTTAACTCACCCTTTCTTCTTACACTTTCTTCCTTCCCCCCATTCCAGAGTCCAGGCAGAACCCTGATCTCAAGAAACTGTGGATTCTGTGGTGCACAGCAAGATTGCAGCTAGGGGTTAAGTCCCCCCCCCGCAACCTGGAGTATTTAAAGTGGCTTTCAACTGAGTGTTGTTATTTTCAAAAAAAAAGAACTAAGGACTAAGTCTTCTATTCTTCTGTGCGGGGCTCATTCTATACTCTGAGCATTCATACTATTTCTCTCCTATGTGGATTCTTTGATGTTTACTAAGGCCACTTCTATCTGTAAAGGTCTTTTCACATTCTGAGCATTTATATGGTCTCTCTCCTGTGTGGGTTCTTTGGTGGTTAGCAAGAACATTGCGATACATGAAGCTCTTTCCACACTCTGAGCATTCATAAGGTCTCACTCCTGTGTGGATTCTTTGATGGCTAGTAAGACCACCTTTCTGTGTGAAGGCTTTCCCACACTCTGAACATTTATATGGCTTCTCTCCTGTGTGGGTTCTTTGATGTTTAGTAAGGCCACTCCAGTTTCTCAGGCTCTTTCCACACTCTGAACATTTGTATGGTCTTTCTCCTGTGTGGGTCTTTTTATGCTCAAAAAGATTACTGTTGCGTCTGAAGCTCTTTCCACACTCTGAGCATTTGTATGGTCTCTCTCCTGTATGGGTGTTTTGATGGTACACAAGGCCAGCTTTATCTGCAAAGCTTTTGCCACATACTGAACATTTGTATGGTTTCTCTCCTGTGTGAATTCGTTCATGTCTAGTAAGGGCACGATTCTCTCTGAAGCTCTTTCCACATTCTGAACATCTGAATGGTCTCTTTCCTAGATGGTTATTCTGATGGTACACCAGGCTAGATTTCTGTCTGAAACTTTTCCCACACTCTGAACATTTATATGGTTTCTCTCCTGTGTGAATTCTCTGATGTTTAGCAAGAATACCACTGTCACTGAAGTTCTTTCCACATTCTGAACATTTATATGGTTTTTCTCCTGTATGAATTCTCTGATGCTTAGCAAGAACACCTCTCTGCCGGAAGCTCTTTCCACACTCTGAACATTTATATGGTTTCTCTCCTGTATGGATTCTTTGATGGTTAGCCAGAACATTGCTGTGTCCAAAACTCTTTCCACATTCTGAGCACTTATAAGGTCGCTCCCCTGTATGGATTCTTTGATGATCAATAAGGCTACTTTTCTCTGTAAAGCCTTTCCCACATTCTGAGCATTTAAATGGTTTCTCTCCTGTGTGGATTCTTTGATGTTTACTAAGTCCATTAGCATATTTGTAGCTGTTTCCACACGCTGAGCATTTGAATGGTCTCTCTCCTGTGTGTGTTCTTTCATGTTCAACAAGGGTACTGCTGTGCCTGAAGCTCTTTCCACACTCTGAGCATCTGTATGGTTTCTCTTCTCTATGGAGTCTTTTATGGACAAGAAGGTTAAAGCTCCATTTGAAGGTTTTCCCACAATCTGAACATTTGTAAACTTTGTTTGCTACGTGGATAGTTTGATTTTTAGTAAGACTTTTGCACCCACTGAACTTCTGCTTACACACTGAATGTGCAATGTATTTTCCTTCTGTTTGGGTTCTTTGGTGCACAATAGCATGTACGGCTTTCCACTTGAATGGCTTTCCACACTGTGAGTGTTTAAATGATTCCTTTATTCCATGCACTCCTGTTCGTACATCAGCACTTGATACCCTAGTTAGAGTTTTTGCCCAGGGAAAGAATATTTTATTTTCTCTTCCTGTGAAATATTCTTCAAGCAGTGGGAGTTTATGGAAATCTACATCTTGAGAAAAACCCAATTTCTTCCTCCACTTTTCTTTTGCTTTAGCTTTTCTTCTCTGCTGTTCATCCTTTGTTTCACTCGTTTTCATAGTACCTGCAGGAAGAAAGACAGAAATATGATCCAGAATAAAAACAGAACAAACCCAATCAGAATGAAGACAAAAATGGCAGTGTGATGAATGGCCACTTTCAACATTGCTACCTGGACATCCTCTTCCAAGGTAGGCCTGGGCCCTCTTCCCCTTAACAGGCCATTCCAACCGACTACCCCATGAGGAGGTAAGAAAATAAAAAGAACTGCCTATTATCTTCTATTACAATGACACATTTTTGTTCTTATGGACTTTGCATAAGCTTCTCCAGCAGAGGGTGTCCAAGATGGTAAAGAGTCTGGAAATCAAGACCTAAGAGGAAAAGTTCAGGGAGTTGAATATGTTTGGTTTCAAGATGAGAAGACCGAGAGGTAGTACGATATCCCTAAAGATACAGGTCTACCTCCGTATCTGTGGAGGATATGTTCTAGGAACTCCTGCGGATATGTGAAATCGCGGGTAACAGCAAACGCTCTATTTTCATGCTTGGAGCAAAAAAATAGAGAGTGCGCTATTGCCCCACTCCCACACTCACCTACTGCCCATGGAGGGAGAGTATTTGAAGTGTCTCTGCTTCATTGCCCAGGAGAGGGGGCGGAGCGGCTTCTCCTCCCTCTCACTAGTGAAGAAGTGCTTGCAGTATTTCATCACCCGATCAGACCCTCCACTGCCTGGCTGTGCCCAAAGGCTATCTGCCTCATCCCCCAACCCACTGGTGGGTCTGCCCAGAGAGGTACAGCCGGGTTTGCCATGACTCTCCAGGTGGAGGAAGGGGTGAACTCTTGTGTGAAGAGCTATGTTTAAAGGCATGCATGAGAAGCAATCCCAGCATAGGAAGCTGTGATAGGAGAGACCTCTGTGAGAGTGAACCTGAGAGAATGACAGTTGAGAGAAGCACTTGGATGAGTCAGGTGTGTGAGAGAGTTGGGAGCAAACTGTGATGAGAGAAAGGTGTGTGAATCAGTTCAGAGAGACTATGGGGAGAGTAGATGCCTGAGTGTATTATGTCTGTCACTAAATGAAAGAGCCAGTGTTAATATTCGGTATTACACAGTTTTGAGATTTGTTACTATATTGATATAATAAACCAAAGAAGTTCTTTTGTTAACTCTTTCACCGACTCATCTTGAATTATTTCCTTTATAATAAAGGGGAGGTCATGCTAACCAAAAGAATACACACTATTATTTAAATCTATCTACTGAGAAGGTCACCTGAAGACCCAGGCCCAAATCCAAAAAAGGGATACTAGAGGGGACCTAGTGTGGGGTGGAAGTGACAGGCAGCCATAGCTGAGAAGTGTGGGGCCAGCCTGGTGAGGCCAATGTCTCATGTTCCGTTTGCCCAGAGAGGTGTGACTGGCCTTGTTTCTGGGTGGAGGAAAGGGGCGAACTCTTCCAACTGCCCAGAGAGGCCAGCTTCCTACTCCTGCCCGGCCAACCTCCTGCTCTTGCCCTTGCCCCAGGCTGCTCCACTTTGCCCCAGCTGCCATTTCCCTCCTGGTCTCTGCCAGCGCAGCTCCTCCATGGCACTAGAGGGCATGGGCTGCCGGCCAACTCACTCACACACGAAGAGCAAATGAGTGGGAGGGGATTTTCAACTGTGAGTAACTGAAACCATGGGAACTGATCCCATGTAACATGGGGGCAACCTGTATATGGAGATGGGTATCATGTGGAGGATTCTGGCTCCTTTTATTTCTCGATTCCAATTCCTTTTTACCATTAGGCTGTATGTTTTTGGCAGGATTGGTTGTCTGTTTTACTAACGGTGCTATCTTAAGCTGTTGTTGTTGATATTCTTATTTGGGCTAAACTTTGGGAAGACCACCCTGATAGCAGGAGCTGTTTAACAGTGGAGCACACTGCCACAGTGAGTGATGAATTCTTCTTCATTGGGTTTTTAAACAGAGGTTAGATGGCCACCTGTCAGGGATAATTTAGCTGTGGGTTAGACAACAAACCAAATTACAGTGAGGGTGAAGAAGGCAGTGAGGTGAATTGCCACTGCTTTCTTCCCAAGTGGTGTGGGACTGTCCTTCCTTTCACAGGCCAGTCTGACCAACTATTCCACCAGCAGGAGAGGGCACACAAGCAAGAGCCGCCATTGCCATTATTGTCTTCTGTTTTAATGGCCCACTTGTGTTCTTATTGACTTGAACTGAGCTGCTCCACAGGGGCAACCAAGATGGTAAAGGCTCTAGAATATATGGGGAACAGTTCAGCGAAGTGAATATGTTTGGCCTGAAGACTGAGATCATATGATAGCTGTCTTCAAATACTTGAAAGTCTATCATATGGGAGATTTGATGACTCAACACTCGGAAAGACATCCCGATGGTAAGAACAGTTTGATGGTGTAACAGACTACTATGGTAAGGAACTCTCCTTCGCTGGAGGTTTTAAACAGAGGTTGGATGGCCAACTCTCAGGGATGATTTAACTGTGGATTCTGGCACTGACAAAGGACTGGACTAGATGGGTCTTTGGATTCCCTCCAACTCTCTGAATCTATGAGTCCCAGTCCCTACCTTACACACACACACATGACTTCTTAAAAATTTTCAAATCTGAATCACTCCCCAAAGTCAAATTTGAGAAAACAGATCAAACTGCAAATGTTGTGACATTACAGGTTGACCGCTGTATCCACAGGACCAATATCCACAGTTTCACTTATCCACATCTAGAAAAAAAATGTCCTCTCTAGACATTTTCTAAGTCCTCCAGAGCCATTCTATGGTATGCTTCCGCTAAAAGTTGGGTCAGAAGTCATTTATTTCAATAAGGTTTGCTATTATCCACAGTTTTGCGTATCCATGGCAAGTCTGGGAATGTATCCCCCCACGAATATGGGGGTAACCTCTGTATGTGAAACATGTTTAATGGTATCAACTGGCAGGCAGATAAAACCTAATATATAAGGAGGGGATCCAGTGTAGTATCATGGTTTGAATATTGGCATACATAGGACTTTGGGAGACAAGGGTTTGACCAGGTTTCAGCCATGGAAACCCACTGGATGATGTTGAGTGAGTCGCTCTCTCTCTCAGCCTTTGAGGAAGGCAAAGCCAACCCTCCTCTGAACAAATCTTGCCAAGAAAATCCTAGGACACAGTCACTGTAACCCAGAGTCAATCTGAAGGCACATAACAACAACAAATATATAAGTCGTTCTCCCTCCCTTGTATCCACAGGGGATGCGTTCCTGGACTTAGTGTTTATAAGTTAAACCACAGATAATAGCAAACCCTATTAAAATAAAGGATTTCTGGTACAAATATACTAGAGAGTTGCATTGGAGGACCTAGCAATTCCTACAGAAGATACCTCTCTAGGCATGTTCCAGAGCCACTCTATGGTATGTGGCCCTATTTTTTCAGTCATGTATAACTGAAACCATGGATATTGGTTCTGCAGATACAGGAGGCAACCTGCAGTCAGCCATTTACAAACCCACATCAGAGAAAAAGATTCCAAATCAGACCCAAACTAAACATTCAACATGGAAGAAGGACTGCAACATTTAGTACAAATCAACAAGTACCTTCAGTAATAAGAACTAAGGCTGGGGAAATGGAATCTGTCTCCCTTAAGTAGAGGTTTTCTCTTCTTCAAAGAGATCCATGGCAGTGATGACCCACATAAATGTTGATGAACTATTATTTGGTATTGTCACCTTAATAACAAGCCACGGACAAGTTGAGCAAAATTATTTAAGAATTCAACTGAGATGTGTACCTGGGTATTTGTAGAACATCAAGATCAAGCTACTTAAAAAGAAAAAGAAAACTTTTCACTATAGCAATATCTGATATATGGGAAAACCATTGCTGACATACCTTCATTATAATGATAAAACAAAAATTAGTATTTGAAAATATAATATTAATTTATTAAGGACTAGTGCAATTTACAGATTACTTGTGTGTGTGTTGAAGTCACCCATGAACTAAGGGCGACCGCATGAATTTCATAAGGTTTTCTTAGGCAAGGAAATCTCAGAGGTGGTTTTGCCAGTTCCTTCCTCTGAAATACAGCCTACAACACCTGGATTTGTTGGCAGGCTTGCATCCAAGTAGGAAGCTTTCCTTCCCTTTTACACCGGGGTAAGGGCAGCTGAGCAGGAAGTTGGGGTGTGGCCCAGAGTGGCTGGCCTTAAAAGTCACTCCACCACCCCACCCCAGGAACACCTACCAGGGGCCGGGAATGATCTGGGAGCGGGAATTGAGGTTGTGTGGGGGAAGGGAAGGTATGGCGGCAACAGAGTGAAAAATTGTTACAAAAGAAGGCGGGATCGATGTTTAATATCTATCCCGCCTTCAGTTCACGCTGTTTCCCAGAAACAGAGAGCGCACCAACCATTCCACAGACCCTTACTCTGCTTCTTTGCAATGCCAGGTTGGTTAAAAACAAGACGCATATTATCCATGACCTCTTATTGGATGAGGCTGCCGACCTGGCATGCTTTACGGAGACCTGGCTGGGAGAGGCCAGTGCTGCGACTTGGGCGCAGGCACTCCCGGCCAGGTACTCAGTTAGTGAGCAGGTAAGGAAAAGTGGGTGGTGGGGGGGTGGAGTGGCTCTGGTTCATAAAAACAATCTAACCTTGACCAGGAAGCGTATTCGGAACAGAGTCCACATCGAGTGTATGTACCTAAGCCTGAGGTCCAGGGATAGCTTAGGGATTCTGTTAGTGTACCAGCCACCCCGTTGTCTAACAGGCTTCCTAACCAAGCTAACACAGCTGGTCTCAGAGTTGCTGCTGGCGTCAACCAGACTTTTAGTTCTTGGCGACTTCAACATCCCACTCGAGACCAGCTTGCTAAATCTAACTGGCGCAGCTCGGGAGTTCATGGAATCCATGACAAACATGGGCCTATCCCAATTGGTTGTCGGGCCTACTCACTGTGCAGGTCATACCCTCGATGCGGCCTTTAGTACGGAACAGGAATATCCGTGGGCGGAGGTTATTAAAACCTCTGCATTGTCATGGACGGATCATTTCCTGGTCAAGATGGAGCTAAGAGCCACTGTCTGCCCCACCGGGGGTGGTGGACCCATTAGAATGGTCCGCCCTCGAAGTCTAATGGAATTAATTGGATTCCAGAAAGCCTTGGAGGGTTTAATGGTTGGTAACGCTGGTGATTCTGTTGAAGCTTTGGTTAATATTTGGAACACCGACCTCACCAAGGCTATTGACACAATCGCTCCCAAGCGTCCTTTCCAGCCTGCTCCTAACTGTAAGCCCTGGTATTCAGAGGAGCTTAGGAAGATGAAGCGGGTTGGACAACAACTAGAGCGCACCTGGCGGAAGACTCTTAGCCAACAAGACTCGTCATAGGAATTTCCTTGATTCTTATCGAGAGGCAATACGTGCAGCGCAGAAGTCTTTCTCCTCTGCACATATTGCGTCTGCAGAGTCCCATCCAGCAGAACTGTTTAGGGTGGTGGGGGAGCTGACGCAGATTCCACCTGCACAGAACCCCTTACTTAACCCGACAACGGCCTGCTGTGATGCGTTTAACATCCACTTTGCAGATAAAATCTCTCGGATAAGAGCCGACTTAGATGCCAGTGTTATGACAGAATCTATAGATGAGGTGTCCAACAACTCCATTGATGAAATTTTATTGGATCAGCTTCAATCTGTGAGTACCGATGACGTGGACAAGCTCCTTGGTAGAGTGAGGAAGACGACCTGTCCCCTCGATCCCTGTCCATCTTGGCTGGCCACCCAAGGGGGAGACGCATCGAGAGTACTCCTTAGGGATATTATCAATGCGTCCTTCAGGAGGGGTCCATTCCACCCTGTCTGAAGGAAGCGGCGGTTAAGCCGCTCCTGAAAAAGCCTTCCCTGGACCCCTTGGACAGGAACAACTATAGGCCAGTCGCCTTGCTGCCTTTTCTAAGCAAGGTGATTGAGAGGGTGGTCACTTCCCAACTCCAAGCTGTCTTGGATGAAACCGATTATCTAGATCCATTTCAAACTGGATTTAGGACGGGATATGGAGTGGAGACTGCCATGGTTGCTCTGGCTGATGACCTCTGCTTGGGTATCGACAGGGGTAGTGTGACCCTGTTGATGCTCTTGGACCTCTCAGCAGCCTTTGATACAATAGATCATTCCATCCTCCTGGATCGCCTGAGGGGGTTAGGAATTGGAGGCACTGCATTGCAGTGGTTCCGTTCCTTCCTCTCGGGCAGATCCCAGAGGGTGAGGCTCGGGGACAGTTGCTCTACCAGAATAGAGGTTAACTGTGGCGTTCCTCAGGGTGCCATCCTGTCCCCGATGCTATTTAACATCTATATGAAGCCGCTGGGAGAGATCATTCGGAGGCACGGAGTGCAGTGTCATCAGTATGCTGATGACACCCAGATATACTTCTCCATGTCTCGGTCATCAGCTTCGACCTCAGATGGCGTCTCTCGTCTCAATGATTGTCTTAAAGCAGTAATGGACTGGATGAGGAAAAACAAATTGAGACTGAATCCAGACAAAACGGAGGTACTAACAGTTACAGGCCCGAAACCAGGTCTGCGAATACAACTTCCAATCCTGGATGGAACTACACTCTCCTCCAAGGACTGTGTTCGCAGTCTGGGGGTGCTCCTGGACCCAACGCTCCAGATGTCTAATCAGGTAAATGCGACGGTCAGGAGTGCCTGTTACCAACTTCGGCTGATACGCCAGCTGCACCCTTTCCTGGAAACCAGGGACCTTGAAATTGTGGTACATGCACTGGTAACCTCCCATCTGGATTTCTGTAATGCGCTCTACATGGGGCTACCCTTGTGCTTGACTCGGAAACTTCAGCCAGTTCAGAACATGGCAGCCAGGTTGATTTCTGGTGTTTCCAGAAGAGAGCATATAACACCTGTCCTAAAAGCTCTCCACTGGCTGCCTATTAGTTTCCGGGCACAGTACAAGGTGTTGGTTATGACCTTTAAAGCCCTACATGGCTTGGGTCCAACTTATCTCCAGGACCGCCTCCTTCCGTACGACCCTCCCTGCGCACTTTGGTCCTCTGGGAGGAATCTGTTACAGCCTATGAAAACAAGGCTGTCGGTGACCTCCCAGAGGGCCTTCTCTGCTGCCGCTCCCAGATTATGGAATGGCCTGCCGGATGAGATCCATCTTATTACCACCTTAGACAGCTTTAAAAAAGCTGTCAAGACGGATCTTTTCCGGCAGGCCTTTCCTGAATAACTATCCCGGCCCAAGACTTGGCTGTCCTTTCTGAGCTGCAATTGGATTTTTTTAAAAAACTATTGTATGTTTTAATTTTTTTTTCTAATTTATATATTTTTAATTATTGTATGTTTTTAATCTTTTATAATTTAATATTACTGTGACTATGGAATTTTTATATTGTAAGCCGCCCTGATTGCGTTGCAGAGGGGTGGGATAGAAATAAATTTTATTATTATTTATTATTATTACAAGTAGTAACCAGGGCTGACCCTGCTTCGTTTCCAAGATCAGACAGGATTGGGTGCCTTTAGGTATTTAGGCCCCTAAAGATTACTTACATGACAAAAATAGCTCTAAATTTTTAAATTAACAGAATTATATAGCATTTGACTTTCTTGAAGTTGTGGTTTCAGGGAAGAGGCAGGACATGAATAAAGATAATAGAATCATAGAGCTGGAAAGGACCTCATGGGCCACTGCATTCAACGCCCTGCCCAGCGCAGGATCTCCAGCGAAAGCATCAGAGCTGCTGCTGCTAAGATATATTGACAGATAATTTTTATATATATATATACAATTCTCACAGGTATGTTGCCTTTCCCAGTGTACTGATTGGCTGCTCAGGAAACATACTCAACCCACACCCAACCAATCACCACCCACATGCAAGTTCCCTCTCCACCTCACAATATACTCCTGTCACTCAATCTATGGCCCAGATTGGGACCCAGACAGTCAACTGTGGTGGTGACGGACCACCTGCAACAGGACCCAGACAGTCAACTAGTGGTTGTCGCAGTGGTGGCAGCAGGGCAACAGAGCAAGTCACCCTCAGCAATTCCAGGAAAAGTGTGGAATGCTGAGAAGGGGAAGAAGGAATTTAAATCCACCGGCCTATGTTACAGGGTTGTCATGAGGGTGTTTTGGGGGAGTTTTTTTTAATGGTGTATGGTACGCCGAGTCCAGCTAGTAGCAAAGAAGTAGCTAAGTTACTGTTTGTATATAGACAAATATTTCAAAGGCACAGTTAACAGATTTTAAACGTAAAGATGACTGAAAAGATAGTGTGGAGACAGATGCTATTGTGTTTTAGTCCGATCCCAATACAGCCATCTTTATTGTTCGTTTTTAGTATTTATTAAGTATGTTTTAAATTTTTAATTATTTAATTGTATTTTAAGGTGGGGTGGGATGGAGGGTCTTGTATGTATATTTTAAATGCTGTAGGCCACCCTGATTGCATTTGTAGAGGGGCAGGATACAATTATTATTATTATTATTATTATTATTATTATTATTATTATTATTATTATTTACTACTGACTGGCATTAACTGGCAGCCAGTACAGATCAACCCCTGCATTTGCGGGGAAAATGTTCTAGGACTTCCTGGAGATATGGGAAACTACAGGTAACAACAAATGCTCTATTTTCATGCTGGGAGCTAAAACAGAGCATTTGCTATTTCACACACACACACACACACACACACACCTCTGCTGCCCCATGGAGCTTCTCCCCCCTCCCCCTGGAGAGGAAGCTCTGCTTGCTGTGCTTCATCTCCTGGGAGAAGGCAGGGCAGGGGGATGGACTCTCCCTGGTGAAAAATTGTTAACAGTGTTTCATCCCTGAGAGACGTTGGGGGAGCAGATTCTCCCCAGTGATGAAATGCGTGGAGTGTTTCATTGCCTAAGAGAAGTTGGGGTGGGATAGATTCTCCCCAGTGATGAAGTGCTAGCAGTGTTTCATTGACCAGTCAGTCCCTCCACTGCCTGGCTAGTGCCCAGGGATTCTCTACCTCATCTCCCCGCTGGCAGATCTGCCCAGAAAGGCACGGCTGGCCTTGCTGTACCTTTCCGGGTGGAGGAAAGGAGCGAACTCTTCTACCTGCTCAGAGTGGAGCGGCCAGCCTTGCCATGACTCTCCAGGCAGAGGAAGGGGCCGACTCTTCCATCTGCCCAGAGAGGCACGGCCAGGCTTCTCCCTGGCTGGCTTCCCACTCTTGCCCTCACTCTGGATGCTCTACTTTTGCCAAGGCTGACACCTCCCTTCTGGCCCCTGCCAGCACGGCTCCTCTGCAGCCCATAATGGCATTGGCCACTTGCCAGCTTGCTTGCACGTGGGGAGCAGATGAGTGGGGTGTATGTGAGGATTTTCAACTGCAGATAACTGAAATCGCAGGTACTGATCCCGCATAAATAGGGGTCGACCTGTACTGTATTGTGATAGAGCTTCTGATATTCTGCTTGCATTTCAAACGGTGATTTTATTCCAGACGTTTCCACACAAAGGAACCCAAACAGCAGGGATGGGAAGACCGCCAACTGCAACATTTAAGGCCAGGATCAATCAGAACAAACAATGTTGGCAAAATATACCAATGGCTGGTTCATATTTTGGTATGTTTAACATGGCCTCTTCATCCAGAGACTTTGGACAGAATATTTCAGCACTTTATCCTGTATTTCCAGAGGATGGAAATATCCCTTTTTTGGATACCACCCCTAGAATCTTCCTTCCTGAATGTTTGGCATACCCAACATGGAAAAATCTCAAACACTGATACAGACCGATAGTACAAGCATTTCCTGGTTCTAGGATTACTCAATCCAAGGCACAAAGGTAGCCTTACCCACAGAGGCCACAATCCCACAAGTCTCCTCCATGACTTCCCTGTGCAGAGCTCTCTGGCCAGGATCCAGAAGAGCCCACTCCTCCTTTGTGAATTGTACAGCCACCTCCTCAAAGGTCACCAGATCCTGAAACAAGAAAAAGACATCAGCGTCTGCCATGTGGCTGTGGGTTTTGTTGTAAAGCATCCTTGGAGGCTGTCGAAGTAACTCCCCTCTGAAGGATCACAACAAAAATGAAGTGCACAGATATAGGATGGGTGACACCTGGCTTGATAGCAGTGCATGAGAGTCTTAGTGGACCACAAACTGAACATGAGTCAACAGTGTGATGCGGCAGCTAAAAAAGCCAATGCAATTCTAGGCTGCATCAATAGGAGTATAGTGTCTAGATCAAGAGAAGTAAAAGTGCCACTCTATTCTACTTTGGTCACCTTGAATACTGTGTCCAGTTTTGGGCACCACAATTCAAGAAGGATATTGACAAGCTGGAACGTGTCCATAGTGGACGACCAGGATGGTGGGAGGTCTGGAAACCATGCCCTATGAGGAGCAGCTTAGGGAGCTGGGTATGCTTAGCCTGGGGAAGAGAAGGTTAAGTGGGAACTTGGTACCATGTTTATATATCTGAAGGGATGTCATACTGAGGATAGAGCAAGTTTTGTTTCCTGCTGGTCCAGAGACTAGGACACGGAGCAATGGGTTCAAACTACAGGAAAAGAGATTCCACCTAAACACTAGGAAGAACTTCCTGACAGTAAGAGCTGTTTGGCAGTGGAATGTGCTGCCTGGAAACATAGAGGAGTCTCCTTCTTTGGGAATTTTTTTAGGGAATTTTT
The DNA here is from genome assembly GCA_030847615.1 of Gambelia wislizenii. Lineage (NCBI taxonomy): Eukaryota > Metazoa > Chordata > Lepidosauria > Squamata > Crotaphytidae > Gambelia > Gambelia wislizenii. The sequence continues at coordinate 29,066,196 of JAUMIR010000002.1, forward strand.
TTATTGGAGTAAGACCATTCTACTAAAAAATACACCCGACCGCAAAAGGCCACAACAATAATACAAAAACAATACTAATTATTTTCCTCTTTTCTTACTAATACAAAAGTAAATCTATCCTAACACTAATGTATTTTTCCCTTTAATCTAAACACACTATAATCACATTATATTTACACATTATAATTATACCTACTTAGAAATGAAAAAAACCAATAAAATATTAATTAAAAATAATAATACAAAATAATACAAAATTAATAAAATATTTATTTAAAATATCATTTTATGTTATTGCTGGGGTCGTCTCACTAAACCACGGCCAAAACTTTTTCCAACGATAGCTTGGCAATTTCTCTTTTTCACTCAGAGCTAAATTTTCAATTACATTCTTCACATAATAGGCAGTGCCTTTTACATCCTGCAGATTTTGACTTTTCACCTCCTTTTTTCTCTGGAAAACTAACCCTAACATCACATAAAGGTTTACCAGGCGCACCGTGGACCAGGGTACTTTCCAAAAACTCTCAGCCACAGAACCAGACTCCTTCCTCTTCCTCTTTTGGCCCACTGACTTTCTGGGTCCCCTGACACCCTCTGGAGGCTCAGTCCCTGAAAGCACTGTCTCCCAAGCCTGCTGTGCCAAATCGGGCCAATCCAGGACCCGGGCCACCTCCTCCCATGTTTCCCGGGCACTCGGGCAGTCCTGGACAAAATGTCTGATCGTCTCCTTTTGTGCCACGCCACTCAAAATCTCAGCCTTTTTACATTTCAGACGCGGACAGGTCTGCTCATCCTCTGCGGTCCATGGTCTCTTTCCCCTCAGATTAAGAACCTGATGGTAGAGCCTCCACCTCAAGTCCCACAACTTTTTGGGGACCCTTTTGTCCATGAAATACTCAATTGGGTTAGTCTGGTGATTTAGGTATTCTGATAAATCTAGTTTGGCCTGACGCTTTTGCAAAAACGGGTTAACATAAATCTCCTCCACTATTTTCCTGTACAAAGTCCTCTTGATGCTCTGACCTGGTCTGTCTTCCCCCTTCAACTCCTCAGCATGAATTTTATATTTCTTTATGTAAAAAACAAAGTCTTTCAAATAATCTGGTGCTTTCAGTTTTTCAGGTAAAGAAAACCTAAAACTTAATGAGCCTTCCTCCCACCAAGTCTTTCCCCATCTAGTCCCTATCCAGCACTCACAAAACAAAACTAGCCAAGCCTGAGGTTGAATCTGACCCTTTTGTAACAGAGAAACTTTCCCAAAGTTTTGAGCAGAAAAGATGGCGATGAACTTAGGTCCCAGGGCTGGGAAGTCTAGGCCCCCTTGTTCTACCTGCCCATAAGCCACTGCCCTTGCCAGGGGGAACGTGGCCATTCCCCAAAGGAACTTGAAGAGAACCCGATCAGCTTCTTTAATCACTGAATCTGGAGGTGGGAAAACAGCGGCCAAGTTGGCTGCCACGGGAAGCAGGTAGGTATTTACAAAAGCGGCTCTCTGGTAAATGGTCAGCTTCCATCTCTGCCAGAGGGCCACCCTCTCTTTCACTTTTTCCAACCAGCGATACCAATTTTCTTTCCATCCCTCTGGAGCCAACGCAAAATTCAGCCCCAGGATCTTCACCCTATCCATCTTTGCCTCTTGCTCTGCTTGCCACCTTTCCTTTTCTCCAACTACGTCCTTTAGAGGAATAGCTGCCATCTTGTCCTCTGCAGCAAAAATCCTGATCAAAAAACTCTTTTCCATGTTAAGTCGAGCACCAGAAACTCGACCGTAGGCCTCAAAAGCATCTTTAATCTTTCTAACTTCCATCCTGTCCTTAACCAAGAAGGACACATCATCAGCATGGGCAACAAATTTAACAGATTCATATCGAACCAACCATGAACTGTCCAACGGACGCGGAATTTGGATCCCCGAGATGCTCTTGTCCAAACTAATCTTACACAGAATAGCATCCAACGCAATAACATACAAAAGAGGGCTTAGGGGACAACCTTGCCTCACCCCAGAATTTAACTTAATCCTCTTTCCTCTATGACCATTGACTTGCAAAACTACCTCTGCATCCCTATAAAACAATTTAACTAAAGCAATAAATCTCTCTGGCACCCCTTTCCACTTGAGAGTTTCCCATAGGAACGTATGATCTACATTGTCAAAAGCTTTCATCTGGTCGACCTGTAGGATTTGACCAGTCCAATCTCCCTCCTTGCTGAGTCGGAACACTTCCCGAAACAAACAAAGAGAGTCCACCATAGTCCTACCTGGCACAGCACTGGTCTGTGCTTCCATCACAATCTTATCAGCCACCTTAGCCAGCCGATTGTTCAGTATTTTTGCCAACATACGGTAGTCTACGTTGGTCAGAGCTATGGGGCGCCAGTTTTTTGGGAGGGTAGGATCACCCTCCTTTGGGAAAAAAATCAGGACCCCTTGATAAAATGTCTCAGGGAGCTCATTATTATCCCACAAAAAATTAAACAAAGTTGTTAAAGGGGGAACAATCCACTTCCTGTAAACTTTATAAAAATTCCAACTGAGGCCATCTGGGCCAGGGGCAGACTTACCCTTCCCTTGAACTATGACCTCATGAACTTCTTGTTCTTCTATAGGAGAGACCAACCTCTTCCTATCCTCTGGACTCAGACCCTTATAGAGGGTGCCCATCTGGTCCTCTGAAAAAGCTTGAAAAAAACCCTTAATCTCTTCTATATCTATATTTTTCCTAGCATATAACTGCTTGTAATATCCTTCCATGATATCCAGCATCTCACTTGGTCTAAATACAATAGGGTCTGACTCGGAGGCTCTCAAGCCGTTTAATTCAATCGGAGCCCTTGGACTCCGGGCGCCTGCCCACTCATCCATGTCAACCACACCACCTCGAGTCCTGAAATTTTTACTCCTCTTTCTGTTTTGTCTTTGCTTTTGGCAAAATCTTGCTATCACTCCCTTCGCCCAGTTAAGCTCTTGTTCTGAAAAAGGAACACCTTGGTTCAAACGATAATGACACTTCAAAAAATGATAAATGGCCAAATGATACTCCTGAATCTGTTTCCCATTAATGTTGGTCTCGTAGGCCCGGCTAGTGGCCCGAACTGCGCGTTTCACACGTTCCCACCACCTGCACAAATCATCCTTGTACATGTCCGCAAGAGTTAGACTGTGGGCTAGTGCTGAGGCGATGCGCTCTTTATATGCCACATCTTCCAAAAATTTAGGGCGCAACCTCCAGAGAGGCCTTCCTTTGGGGTAAACCTGACCTATACTGAACTCTACAGCCAAGAGCCCATGATCCGACCAAGGAGTGATCATAACAGTGCACTTTTCCACCTTCATTTCTTTCACTGTTCTCACACGGTCTATTCTGCTGGCTGAGGTTTTGTGATAATGAGTAAATCGAACTCCTTCCATTGGGGGAAAATCTGAACCAAAAGCCTTTCTGCAAAAAACAGGAAAAAATTCTAACTCATTCTCCACATCAAGAGCTGCATCCTTAAGACCTTGCCTCTCTAGAAAAGACTCCAACTCTCTTTCTTCTGCTGTCAGGGGTTTGGGCAGGGACAACTTTGTCCGCTCTTTCTGGTCTGCGTAAGCACTCCTGTCCATCATCCTTGCCCTGTTATTGAAATCTCCTACGATAATAAGATGCCGTCGAGTGTTACACTGATTTTTTAAATACCCCCAAAACTTTTTCCGTTCGGCATATTTTACAGGAGCATAAAGCCCACACAGCCTGAAAGCTTTCTTTTCTACTCTTCCATCTTTCTGCTTTTCCTCCATACTAAAATCCACCACCACCAACCTCCCCAAAACTACTTCTAACATGAAATCAATGGTCAGATTGTTCCTGGACCTAAACAGTACCCCTATTCCCCAACCGCCACACTCCCCATATGACCATACAGAAGGTCCTTGTGTCCACAATCTCTGACACCGGCTCCGCTGTTGTTCGTTACAGATATGAGTTTCCTGCAACACAATGATGTCATAACGCAGGCCGCCAAGGCAGGGCAAAATCTCATTGCACCTATCCTCAGTTCGCAAGCCACGAACATTCCATGTGGCAATTTTTAATGAACCCATTGTTTTATGTACCTAAAAATGTATTGAGGCCTCCGTTATAAATAACCAAAAACTAACAGAAGTATATTGGCCATGAAGATTGAAATAATTGTTTTTCTACTAAAAATCTAACTTAAAGTCTAACTTAACTGAAATCTAATTTTTAGTCCAACTTATTAAAAATCTCATTTTTAACACATTCTTTTTCAACACAGCTCTGGTGACTGTATCTCTTGTTCCTCTGAATGCATCACCTCTACCTCCTCAGGATTTTCCTGAGGTGTAGCCTTACAAGTGTTGGAGATGGAGAGAGGTGAGGATGGGGTGAAAGGGGGCTGGGATGAAAAGGAAGGGTCAGGAGCCAAGGGGCATGGGTCTGGAGGTTTAGGGAGTTCAGGGGACAAAGGGTATGATACCAAAAGCTGCTCTGGGATCAATGAGTCTTGAGAGCTAACCTTTGGAATCAGAGAACAACCTTGTTCACTTGTATCCATCTCTTCCACTCCATCTCTCATTTCCTCCCCTGATTCTTTTTCAAACGCCTCCCCTTCTTTTTCCTTTTTCTCCAAGCTCTTCTGATGGTCCATTTCCATGACTGTAGACTCCTGAAGCAATTCCTGATCAGTTATTTCTCTTTCTGTACTTTCTCGTACACCCACAGCAGCCTGCTTCTCTTCCTTCTTCTCTGGAACTTGATCACCATCCCCAATAGCCTCTTTCTCTTCCCCTTTTATCAACAATTCAAACCTGTTTTTCTGAGCCACCTCACCTCCCTTCTGATACAACTCCCCCTTCTGTGGTGATTTCCTCCCCACTTTCCCTTTTTTCTTTTTGTCCACTGTACTCCATTCATCCTTCTCTGTCTGCTCCTTTCCTTCGGGCTTCCCTCCAATCTCTGTTGATCTTTGAGTTCCTTTAGGTTTGTTACCTTCTTCCTCCCTCTTTTCCCTTTCTCGATCAACTTTTTGAAACTGACCTCCTCTCTCCCGGGACTGAGTTCTCACTTCTTTCTCTCGAGCCTTCTCTCTGCCTGACTTAGCCACCTGGTTTGCTTTTTCCAGACGCTGTGCATCTTGACAATTATAAAAGGCCTTGGGACACCAAAAATAGGTATGCCCAAATTCTTCACAAAAATTGCACCGAATGCTTGCCTGACAGGCGACAGAGGGGTGACCTCTTGCTCCACAGCGGGAACATAAGGGTGTGTGACAAGTACGCCTCTGGTGCTCATAAGAGCCGCATTGAAAACAGGCGGCTGGCTGCCTGCTGTATCTGGTGATTCCTCGGTCAGCCCCTAGGAAAAAATACTTGGGGATTTTGCCTCTCCTGAACTGAGGGTCATCATTCTTGAAAGATACAATACAACGGTACTCTCCATTCCAGAAACCAGCGGTATCTCTTACCTTTTCAGGTCCTGAAAGGATGGTGGCATATTTTGAGACCCACTGAGCCACATCCTCTTTGGGTATTGTGGTTGTTCTAAAACTAATGGTAAGGACTTTGGTATCACTTCGGAACAAAGGGACTACCTCATAGGCTTTCAACAAATTAGGGTCCTGCTGTTTTGCTCGCTTGCAGTTGGCCCAAAAATTGCGATACGCTAGTTCTGAAGCTAAACAGACATCTGTCTCTTTTGACCCCAGTAACTGTATAACGGCCACCACATCTTCTGCCTCCTCCCCTCTGTAGCCTAACGCATCCCTGAGCACCTTTTCTGAGATGTATTGACTAGCCTCCCTTTCAGGATCCTCTCCTTTATACCTGAATCGGGCCACGTACCGCTGTCTGGGATCTCTTTCACTGGACAGGTTTTCAAAAATCCTATCGAGGTAAGCTTCCTCCTCCTCTTCTTCCCTCCTGGCCCTCCAATCCCTCTCTTCTCCCAAAAGCCATCGCCTTCCTGAGTTTCCCGAGTTTCCCTCCCTCGTCACCCCTGCGTAAGTCTGATTTTTATTTTGTCTTTCCTTTTCCAACGGATGTTTCAAAGGATGTCCATAGGAGGAGGTCACATCTTCATTCATCACCAGTCTCATTCGCTGATCCTCCTTCAAGTCCCTTATAAGTTTCTCCTGTCTGTCTTTCTGGTTGGTGGAGATCACTCCCATCCTCGGTGCGAATGCTCGCTGTTGCCTTAACAGATAAGAAGAACCAGAAAAAGCAGTATCTACTTCTGGAGGCAAATAATCCCCTCCTCCTGCCCCTCCCAATTCCTTGTCCCACAATTGCCTCTCCACCCTTTCATCAGCATCTATCCCCATGAAGTCACTCCACCTTGTTCTTTTCTTTACAGCATTTGGAGCCTCTTTTTCTAGATCAGAACCACTTATATCACTTAAGGTTTCTGGTCTTTCTTTCCCAACCACTCCATTTTCCATTCCCTCCTCCCCTTTTTTAGTTTGTTCTCCCCTTCTTTGGGCCTCACCAGTTGACGGGGGTGGCACCGTAGCGCTCACCCCCGACACAGCAGACAGAGCCGAACATCCTTCCAGATGGTCAGGGACATCTTTCCCGATCTTCTCTCTCCTTGCCCTGGGTGTGGTCTTCTTTGGACGCACCACTGGATCGGCCTCCTCTTCCACTGCCAAAGCCTTCCCAGGCAGTCGAGACTCCTCCTTCTGCTTCATAATCTTGAGCCTGTGCCGCAGGTCTGAGATAATAATAGAAAACCATTCCAAAACAGTTTCCTTGGATACTTTCTTTTTTGTATTCTCTATCTTCTCCACGATCATGGATTGCTGTCCATCTGGTAAGACTTCCCATGCTCTGCGGATCTTCTGGAACTTTTTAATCAACTGGAGTTCTCTTAACCAATCAGGAAACCCTCTGGTCGACGTTCTCGGTTTTTTCCTCAGGAGCAACCTGTGTATAGCTCTTAAGGCCAAAGCCTTTGCAAAAGCTTGTTGCTCTTCAGAGTCGGGTACCTTTAGACCAGACAGGATTTTCTCCAGCAGTCTCGAAGCTTTCTCTAGGCAGGCCCATATCTTGTCCTGACTAAATTTTCGCAAATCTGGGAGTCTCTTTTTAGGCAATGGTAAATTTATATGGTCTACAACAAAACCCCAAAGCCTTAACATATCATGTTGTTCAAACTGTTTTGGTAAAATAATATTAGCCACTTTCATAAAAGGAGTATGTAAAGTTTCAGTCCATATCCTATTAATTGTCCTCTCACGCGTCTCTCGCTGTTGTCTTCCGTATGTGGAATCCGAACACATGGAGTCTTCGTCACTCCTCTCACCATCATCTATGCTCTGGAAATCACCGTCATTTTCTTCATTTGAGGAATCGGATGAGGAGCCTTCACTTTCTTCCACTTCTGCCTCTTCCTCGATCCCACAGTTCTCCTCTCCTCCATCTTCCTTCCTCCTTTTTGACGGTGCTTGGTCAGGATCGTTTCGTTCCTCCTTTCCGGAATGTTTATCCGGGCCCATAGTAGTGGCCTGCTCCTCTTTTCTTTTTCCATCTCTTTTCCTCATTGCTCTCTGTTCATGAGTTCTTTGCCATAAAAATTCTTGTTGTTCTTCCACGATTTTTGCTAGCTCATGCACAGCTTCGGCACTTTCTACTGTAAGTTTTACCTTTCTGACTAATTCATCATAATCAGCCTCACTTCTCTCTTGAGGGGGTGTGTTGAAGAACACCTTGCCTTGTTCCTCTAATTCTTGGAACAATTCAGAAAAGTATTCTATACTAATTAATAACCTGTTTTTTTCCACACATAAATTTGAATCTTGGCTCTCTTCATCAGATACATTTAGATCCAACTGTAAAAAGGGATATGCTTTTTCCAGCACTTCATCTGAAAAATTAAAGAATTCTTGTGCTTCCTCTTTTTTCATAATAAAGGATCCAGTATTTTTATCCAAAACAAAAACCCTAAGCAGAAATTCTTGTACATCTATTATTGGAGAATTGTCTTCATTTTCTTCAGGTGTTTCCTGTTCTTGGCTTTCCTGCACACTTCGTGAGGGGTTTATCTCTTCTTGACCAGTCTGGGCATTCTCCTTCATACCTCCTAACAGCCCTTGCCAACAGCCCAAATTCGCATTGTGACTTCTTTCTTGTCTGTGCTTGAAGCCAATATTTTCTATTTTTTTTGAAAAACATTTCTGTGCCAAACCTGCTTTTCCCATTAATTTTGTCTTCTCAGGGGCAAAAAATTCTTCTTCTAACCTGGCTGTATTCTTTAGGCCAAGTGATCTGATATCTTTAGTGCTTGGTGTGCCAGTCACAGGTGTCCCTTCTGTTTTTTTATTTTGTTTCTCAGGTTCTAAAAAAGCACTCTCAGCTGAATCTTTTTCCTGACTTTCCCCCACAACAATAGCTTCTGTAGGTGAAACCTCCTCAGCCTCTCCTAGTTGACTTGCAAAGTGGGAAGGAAACTCTGAAGGAAACTCTGAAGGAAAACAGTCTTTCTTTTTGCTTTCATCATTGTTAAAATTCTCTACATAAATGGCCTTTCCTTTTTGTGAGATTAATGTGGTATTTGCCCCTTTTTCTATTTGTATTTTAAACTGCTCAGGTTGGGAAAAAACATTCCTCAAGTCCCCATTTGTTTTACTTTCCTCAGGTTCTGTTCTGGGGTGAAAAAGCCTTTCTGCAAAAATGCCCATGCTTGCAGCCTTCTCTGTTTGCAAATCAAGTGGAGCAGCCAAGCCTTTTTTCCTTTCTGAAACCTTCATCTTAAAGACACACATTTCTTCCAATAAATTGCTTTTAATCTGACTTTTCTCTGATTCCTCAGTCACAACAGCAGTACCCACTGCAGTCTTATCCACACAGGGGAAAACAGCCCCTGGGGCTGTTTTTCCTCCAAGCTCTCTAAACTTTCCATTAAACTTTCCATATTGCCTTTGTCTCCTCAACCTCCCAAGTCTTATTTTTTTCCTTTTGCTGTTTACAAGTGGTACTCACAGTTAGCCAGGCCTCTCTTTCACTTTCTTTTTCACTCTGTTGGCTCGCAGCCATTTTCCATCCTTCAGCAGGTAATGCATGCTGATCAGGAAGCTGTTTTTCCTTCCTCAGTTCTCCCTCAAGAGTTGAATTTAGAGGGTCCCCCTTTCTTCCCCCCCAAGCCTGGGGGCTTCCCCTGCCTACCCCTAACATTGGGGTTGCAGCATACTCACATTTAAGTGATTTATTCAACGTTTTTGCAGGAGCTGTTTCCACATAGGTCTTTCCTCTTCAGCTGAGAGGTAAAACCTTCTTTGGGGGTTTTTAAACAGATGCTGGATGGCCATCTGTCGGGAATGGTTTGATTGTGTATTCCTTCAAGGCAAGAGGTTGGACTAGATGGCCCTTGTGGTCTCTTCCAACTCCATGATATGAAAAGGAATTGATCATAAAACTCCCAGTATTACTATGCCTTTGTACAAATCTATGGTACAACCTACATTTTTAATGCTGTGCCTTGTTTTGGTCACCCCTTTCACTAGAGAGCCAATGAATGGAACACAATAAATCTCTGGACTGTTTCATAAGCAACACAACTAGCCATCTTCTGTTGGAAGAGAAGGCAGAGACTATTAGACTTGGTCCTTGTGTATTCTAAAACGAGCAAAAATATGAAGACTCGGGTGGTGATGATTAACCTAGAAAAAATTGAGGGAGTTGTTTTTTCTTTTGTTGTTGTTGTTGTTGTGTGCCTTCAAGTTTTTTCTGTGTTTTGGCAACCGTAAGGCAAACCTATCACTGGGACTTTGGGCAAGATTTGTTCATTGGGGGATTTGCCTTTGCCTTCCTCTGAGACCGAGAAAGGGTGACCTGCCCAAGGTCACCCAGGGGGTTTCCATGGCTGAGCAGAGATCTGAACCCCGGTCTATACCACACTGGCTCTCATAGTTTTGAATACCAACATGCGACAGACAGAATGTGACCATACCCTACAACCTCTTCCCTATAAAATCTCATAATTGGCAATATTGGACACTTCAAAGGGTCTAGTAGACTGGGGTGATCCAACATGAGGTCAGATGGAGGTTACAAGGACCTAGGAAGGTGTCTTAGAAATATTTTAGTAAGCACATCCAAGCTAGGATTAAGTGGAGCCTCTAGTAAACAACACCATTAAGGAGGTATGTGGTAATTCCTTCTTGGACCCCATGGTAGTGAGTCACAGATCCTAAACAATCAAGTGACCTACACAACCCAAATTCCTAGGAAATATCCCTTGGACCCTCCTTCTGTCCTACAATGCAAGGTTGTCATAAACCCATCAGTCCTTATCTCCTAAACATCTAAGACAACCAGATAAGTTTTGTTCTCCTTTGTTCCTCCTGTGAGAGAATCATTTAGTCGTTGTAGCCAAAACGTGCCTTCAAGGCATGAAATGGGTTATAAATATCCCAGCCTAAACAATACCGCCACTGTGGTCAACCTGGCTGCTCTTTCTCTGCCCTCCCCCAGAACTGCTCAGTGGAATATAGTACAGTAGGGCCCCCGTATCCGCTGGGGATTGGTTCTGGGGGGGCATGGATATCGAAAACTGTGGATAATAGTGAACACCATTGAAAATAATGGGCCTTCCTGTTTAAAATACCATAGAGTTGCCTTGGAGGACCTAGAAAATGGCTAGAGAGGACACATTTTCTATGAAGACTCTATGGTAGGTGTGCTGTTTTGTGTCCTGTGGATAATTGAATCAGTGGATAATGAAACAATGGATAAGGGGGTCTTACTGTACTTCTCTCCTTTTCAAAGTTGGTAACTATTGCCCTGTCTCCTCATCTATTCCTCTAACCAACTTTTCTGCCATAACTCTTCGTTAGCCTTGTGTGGTTCTTGTGAGTGTGTGTGAATTTCCAATAAAAACTATTTATTTCACTTTAAGCTGGAGTTCTCTCCAGTTAGTACTGGTATATATAGCATTCCATTTGAGCTAATAATAATTCCCTCAGCTAATACTGTAATAGATCACAAGTGGGGCTCTAAAGCAGCCCCACCTCTTTGGGTAACAGGAAAGGCTGTCTTTATGTTCTATTTGAGTGCATGCAAAAGCATCTGTTTGGCCACCATGAGAAACAGGCTGCTAGACACAGTGGGTTTTTGGTCCAACAGGGTTCTCTCTATCACTTGAGAACCAGGCCATTCACAGTGCGTCCCCTTACCAGCTCTCCTGGAGATCACCTCCCATTCTTCTTCCCCTACCTCATCTGGTTGGACTGCATCCATTTCCACTGCTACAGGAGAGGCCTTTGAAGGAGGCCAGATCCTCATCCCACCACCTGTGAAGGAGAGAAAGTAAATGGATTGATACCATGCGCTTGAGAGGGGCTTGGCAAGTCTGTCACAAGCAGTCATAAGGGGTGCTTTTTTAAGAAGGTAGACCTCACAACAAACCTGTAAGGTAGGCTGGGGATTTAAATTCCTCCTCCCCTTTCTCAGTGTTCCACACTTTTTCTGGAATTGCTGAGGGTGACTCACTCAGTTACCATGCCACAGCGACTACCAGATGACTGTCTGGATCAGGCCCAGTGGCAGCAGTGGCATCCTGCCACTGTCATTAGTTGACTGCCTGGATCCCATCGCAGCCCATGACTGAGGAGTGGCTGAGGGAATGAGAGGAGGGAGGGGCCCTTGTGTCGTGGTGATGCAGATTGAGTGGATTGTGATGTGGAGAGGGAATTTGCATGTGGGTGGTGATTGGTTGGGTGTGTTTCCTGAGCAGCCAATCAGCACATTGGGAAAGGCAACATACCCAAGAGAATTATATATATAGATAGGGCAACAGTTATAAGCAAGGTTAAAGCCAGAATACTGCTGGGGTAATGTGCTCATGAAACCCCTGTTGCACAAGTAGTTGGAATTCTCATAAAAGGAGTCACTCTTGTGCTTGAGTAGATGTGCTATTTGTTTATTTATTTAATTTATATCCTGCTTTTCTCCCAGCATACAGGTTTTTAAAAACACAATACAACTACGTGATACATTGATGTGTGTTGTGGTTGTTTTTATGTTGGATCAATAAAAATTTATTTTAAAAAACAGCAATTCAACTAAAAAGAAACATCCTTTAGTATTAAAAAATAAAACACAATTACAAGTTGCGATAAAAAAAAACAAGTTAAAAACAGCATCGAAAAGACATTTCAAACATAAATAAAAACACTAGACACACATCCCATTAAAAGCTCTATCTGCCACTACATACTCAAACCTCAATGCCTCCTTAAATAAAAAGGTTTTTACTTGCTGGTGAAAAGGCAGCAGACAGAGGGCCAACTGGCCTCCCAGGAAAGGGAGCTCCACAACTTTGGAGGAGCCAACAAGAAGGCTTTCTATTGTGTCCTCACCAAAGATGCTTGGAATGGAACCAAGAGAAAACCTTCTCCCGCAGATCTTAGAGCATGAGCAGGCTCACATAGGGAGATACCGTTTTCAAATAGTCTGGGCCCAAGCCATGTAGGGCTTTAAAGGACATAGCCAGCACTTTGAATTCTGCCTGAAAATGGATTGGCAGTCAGCGAAGTTGCTTCAGCAAGGGGGCTATATGCTCCCTTTAGCCTACCCCAGTCAACAACTTGGCTGCAGCATTCTGGACCCACTGAAGCTTCCGAGCAGTTTCCAAAGGAAGCCCCAAATAGAGTATGTTACAGTAATCCAAATCGGGTGTAATCAAGGCATGTGTCACTGCAAGTCAGATCTGATGTCTCAAAGAACAGGCGCAGCTGTGCAAGCTCATGCCTGGCCACCACTGAAATCTGGGCATCCAGGCTCAGATCTGAGTCCAGGAGAACACCCAAGCTGAGAACCTGAGATTTCAGGGGGACTGCAACCCCATCCAACACAGGCTGAAAACCCTGATCTACCTTTTTGACTGACCAGGAGCACCTTGGTCTTGTCTGGATTAAGTTTCGATTTGTTTGTCTTTATCCAAGTCTGTTACTGACAGCAGACAGTGGTTTAGTGTGGAGACAGCTTCCTTGGAAATGGATGGAAAGCAGAGAGAGAGAGAGAGTTGGGTGTCAACATACTGGTGACGTCCACCTCCAAAACTCCAGATAACCTCTAACAGCAGTTTCATGTAGGTGTTAAACAACATGGGGGACAAAATTCAGCCCTGAGAGACCCCACAGCCTAATGACCACAAAGTTGAGCAGGAATCCCGCAAGCACCACCTTTTGAGTTTGCCCCTCCAAGAAAGACTGGAACCACGGCAAAACAGTGACCCCAAATTCCATCCCAGAGAGATGGCTAAGAAGGGCACCATGGTTGATGGTAGGGAAAGCCACTGAAAGGTCCAGCAGTCCCTTTGTCCTGTCCCATGTACAGGTCATCCACTGAAGGTGACCAAAGTTCTCTCTGTCCCACAGCCAGGCCTGAAGACAGATTGAAATGGATCTAGATAATCCATTTCTTCCAGGAACCTCTGGAGCTTGGAGGCCACCACACACACTCTAGAACTGTGCCCCGAAAAGGAAAACTGGAGACTAGCCAGTAGTTATCCAGTGTAGTCAGGTTCAGGGTGTTTGTTTGTTTTTTGTTTTTTTTTAGTAGTGGCCTCATCACAGCTTCTTTTAGCCAAGATGGAACTCTGTCTTGCTGCAATGAACCATTCACTGCTCCTGTTATCCACTCAACCAGTCCCTCTCTGGCTACTTTTATGAGCCAGGAAGGGCAAGAGATGGCTCTCACCTCTCCAAGGATCCTGTCCACATCCTAACACTGCACAAATTGAAACATACCCATTAACCTGGGACAAGCAGCAGCCGAGATGACCTGTATCAAAGTGGGGCAGATCCGAGCAATTTTATCTGCAAAGCATTGTGCAAACTCTTCACAGTGAGCTGCCAAGTGGTCTACATGATGCTCTGGGGGTAAGGGTGGACAGAACGTAAAAGGCTTCTGACTACTTAAGACAGTGCCACTGGGCAACACTGTGCAGGTGCAATGGTGGCAGAGAAGAACCATTTCTTCGGTACTACTACCAGCACCACAGAGCAGGCTTTCCAATGGGCTCTAGCCCGTGTTCGGTTGGACTTGCTTCAAGTTTTCTGCCATTGGCACTCTAGTCCCTGTCCCACTTGTTTTATTGCCACCTGCTCCCTAGTGAACCAGAGGGCTCTATGCCATGGGAGGGGACACATAGGAGTGATTGTGTCTACCACCCTAGCCATTCCCCTATTCCAGAGATTGGCTAGAGCTTTGACAGGATCTCCTGCCAAGGCAACAGAAAACTCCCCAAGAGCCATTAGGAATCCATCTGGAGCCATAAACTCCTGGTGCGGACCATCTTAATCAGGCCCCCACCCATGCAGAGGCTCCAAGTCCCAGTGAGTCTAAACCCCACCAGGTAGCAATCTGTCCATGACAACAGAACTATGAGAAGATATAAAATTTACTTTGGACAATAATAGAACACCTGTATAAGATGATGTACAGATGGTACCTAATCCCAAATAAGATGTCAAAAATGTCCAAGAATGTTTCAAACCAATGTTGGGGATGACAAAATAAGGAGGGCTCCTTTTTCCATACATGGTGGTGTTTTAAGAAGGTGAAAAGTTATTGGCCTAAGATTTATATGTTAATTCAAAAAAAAAATTGAAAGGTAAATTTTGTAATGTCACCAGAAATGTTTTTGCTGGGTATTATAGGTAAAGAACAGGATGGTAAAAATGCATTACTTCTTTGAGACATGAAAATAGCAGCAAGAACATTGTTTTCTCAAACCTGGAAACGGACTAAAGCACTGACAATGGAATAATGGACTGTTAAGGTTGCTGAGTCAGTCCAAATAGCCAAATTAACATGGGTTTTAAAGGATAAGCCAATTGAAGATTTTTTTTGAAAGGCTGGAAACCATTTATGGACTTTTTAAGCAATAAGCAATGGTAGATTTTTTTTTCCTTTTTCCTTTTAGTTCTCTTTTCATTACAGTTAAGATTGGGGGGTCAGAGCCCTATTGTGTTATAGTTACATGTCTCTTTTACTTATTTTTAAAAATTCCTTACTGAATGTATTTTTAAATGTATACTATTTTGATTTTGATTGTAAATCAGATTGTTAGGATCAATGAGTAATTTTTTTAAAATGAACTATGGAGCATTCCTCTACACCCAGATCCCTGGCACCCCGCTCAGCATAGCAAACCAGGTCCAGAGGGTGTCCTGCGACATGGGAGGTACCAGATACTCCTTGGGACAGACCTTGGGACAGATGTCATGGAGGACGTGAAGTCCTGAGCTGCTCCTGAAAGACTGTGTTCACGATGGGTGCTGAAGTCCGCCAGGGCAACAAGTTGGAGGAACTGCAGCACCACCACTGAGACCACTCAGCCAGTTCAGGGAAGGAGATTACTGAGCAGCAGGGTGGACCCACCAAATCTTTATTGTCCCTTCCACCCACCTTCAAAGACATGCACTCGAACCTAGCAGACTGTGGGACGGGGCACCTGGTGAGGGAGGCGGAATCCCAACAGAGCACTGCAACTTCACTTCCCTGCCTCCTAGGCCGCTTCACCTGCTGCTGTACAGAAAATAAAAGTGAACAAAGCTGGGAAAGGTTCACCCCTCCAGCTTCATACAACCAGGTCTCTGTTATTCAAGTGTAACAGGGGCACACTGACCAAGGGAACCTCCCTGGAGCATACTCAGGTTGTTTGCATGCTTGGGAGCTATATGGACATGGCGGGAGACACATGCTGAGGAAGAGCCAAAAAGCAGCAGCTTGACTCTGATGGCATGGTCAGGAAAGGATGGAGCCATGGGGCATCCCCTCAAAAGGTAAGACGTACCAAGTGGAGGAAGACATGAGATAGGAGAGGAACAACAGAGAGCAGAGACAGGAGGCTTACAGGCAGCCAAGTTGACTTTGCAGGCCAAAGCAACAAGTCAGAGCCAAAGCAGAGTAAAAACAGCTGCTTTTCAAGGGGAAAAAAAAGACTATAAAAAGGAAAACAGTGGAACTGCTTAGACACTGGCACCATCTAACGGTCTTTTACTGTTATAGCAGTTCACTCAGAACTTTGATAGACAGAGTTTGTATTACCGGTAAATAAGACTGGAGGGATTCAAGTCTGTTTGTTCTCCTCGAGACAGAGGGACAGAACTCTATGCTACTGGGACTGAAATGAACCTGGCCTGGACAAAATAATTTTCCAGTAATAAAACTATATAATTCACAGCCAAGCATAGTCCATTGCTCTGTGTAAAGCATGAAAGTCAGGGCTTCTGATGTCCCTCTCCCTATGGAGGTGGGCCACCTGCAACAAGCCAAGTTGGCATGCTCATCTAAGATCAGATCCTGGATCAAAGGTGTTTTTCCATTACAGTCAGACCCCCATATCCACGGAACCAATATCCACGGTTTCGGTTACCCACGGGACACAAAATAGGGATACATACCATGGAGTTGAACTGGAAAATGCCTAGAGAGGCATCCTGTCCAGGCATCTTCTAGATACTCCAACACAATTTTATAGTATGTTTTTATTGGAAGTCCTTTATCTTAAGAATTCACTGTTATCAGTGGCTTCCAGTATCCACAGTAAGACTGGGAACCAAACCCCCATGGATACGGGGGCCCAACTGTACTAACCCTAGCACCGAGCAGCAGTGTTTTCAGCCCAGAGGGCCTATTGCCAGGGCTGTCCACACTATTTGAAATCAGGGACAGTTGAGGGGCAACAACATCTGCTGGCTTTAACCTCTCGCATGGTTATAACGCAGACCTCCCTCTGCGCATTTACTGTGGTGGTGGCTGCTCCCTGGATCAATTCCCCTCCTGTACCCCCCCCCCAATATCATTCATCTTTGTCATTTTTCACCAGCACGCAAAATACATTTTAAAAGACCACAACATTTGGAAAACACTCCTCTACCCTCCAACCAAGGGGACAGGCCCTTGCCCTCACTCTACTCCTAAGGGGGGGTCTTCCCAAAGGATAACCTCCCTGCTTAGGTATCGCCCCCCTTTGGAGGCAACCCCACTGGTGGTGGGTATGCCACCTCAAGAAGCCAGCTTTTATCCCCTTGAAGGAAGGAGACAGGTGGAATTTAGCTGGCACAGTCCATGTGGGCCTGGGCCTGCTGGGAACAGATGTCCGGCAGCAGAGAGCGTTGGAAAGGGGCAGACGAGCAGCAGCAGACAGGAGGGAAGGTTCTCTCCTCCCTGAGGCTTGGTGGTGACGGTGGAAACTGTTCGGAAACTTCAGCAGGTCTGTGGCCAGAATGCTGACTTGGGCCAATTATACGAAGCATAATTAAAACAGCTCCACTGGCTACCAGTTCATTTCCAGGCACAATTTGAAGTGCTGGTCATGACCTATGAAGCCCTACATGGCTTAGGATTTCTGGATTTCCTACAATAAGCTGGCAGTTGGACCAAATGGACTAGAACGGGGGAGGGGAGTGTGGGCTGCGAGCAACATGCAGACCTCAGGGCTTTTTTGTGGCCCAAGGACCCCCAAGGATACTAGGGGACATGGGAGGCATTTTCACCATGTGTTGCCCCATCTACTGGGTTATTTTAAGCCCAGGAAAGGCCTTTTTTTTAAAAAAACCAGAAGCTGGAAGTGAATTCCAATCTCTTCCTATTTTGAAAAAAATGCCCTCTATAGGGCTTAAAATAGCCTAGGGTGCTAATAGCATGATGAAAATGATCCACACAGACCCTAGAAGGCATTTGGGGGCAAAAAATTTGGGGTGTTTGTGGGGGGATGTGCAGCCCCTCAAAGTCTCCTAGAGTGCTGATATGCCCCCCAGCCTCCCACATTTGCTCACCTTGGCCTAGAAGGGCCCCCTAAAGCTCTAGGGTCTCTAGAAACAAACAAACAGGAACTGAACGAACAGACTAAAGAAGAAATACAGTATATCTGTCAAGCCTTTCTATACAGTTCAAAGTGCTGACATGGATTCCTATGAAGCAGCCTTTCTCATATTCCTTTACCCTGTAGGAACCCTTTTCAGTTCTCAGGGAAAGACTGTATCAAAAAAATATATCTACAGATTAAAAAATAATAAACTGGTTTTTTTTTATACAGTTGTCCCTTCACATTCGTGGCTTTGATATTCGTGGTTTTGATTATTTGCGGTTTGAGAAGTCCCCCCCCCCATGCTTGCCTGGGTCTTCACTTCCCTTGGAAAGGGAGCGAAGACCCAGGCAAGCACGGAGGTGAGGTGGGGCAAAGCCTCTTGAATCGACCCTCTGCTGGGCTTTCGCTCCCTTTGTGGGGAAAGCAAAAGCCCAGCAGACAGCCGGTTTGAGAGGTTTTCCATCACCCTCCCCCCGCGCTTACCTGCATCTTCGCTTCCCTTGGAAAGGGAGTGAAGACCCAGGCAAGCATGGCGGGTGGGTGAGGCAAAGCCTCTTAAATCACCCCACTGCTGGGCCTTCCCTCCCTTTGCGGGGGAAGCGAAGGCCCAGGAGAGGGCTGGTTGTTATTCAGTTTTTTCACATTCGCGGGGGTCTGGCGGCCCTAACCCCCATGAATCTGAAGGGACGACTGTAATCCCAACCTGTCCCAGAACCCTAGGGTCCAGGGAACCCTGGATAGAAATCCCTGCTCTGAAGTCTTCAACGGCTGAAACCCAACTCTTTTTTTCACATGATCAAAAGTCCAGAGAGATGCAGCTATTCTTGAAACATGGTCAAGGGGAATATTAAAGGAACCCAGGAATTTCTGGCAAACTCAAGACTGGATCATCAGCTATTCCCTACCGGAAGATGGAGCATCTTTGTCATTCTCCTCCATGATCCGCCTTATCTCTGTCCTCTGCTGGGTGTCCAGTGAAGCTTCATCAGTGAATGCAACGCCTACTTTGCCTAATCCCATCTCCACCTGAAAGAAGAGTGTAGATCAAGGACAGGGAAAGGAATACATAATAAGAAAAGGAAACAAATTATATGGGTCAAGGGGCAGAAATTTACTGAAAGAACCTATTTGCCTCCGAGCTCACCTCAAGGTACTGATGCTTATCTTTCAAGGCCTCAATGGGTTCAGATCCAAATACAGTCAGACCACTGTATCTGTGCAACTGTGGATACCAGAAACCATGGATAACAGCAAACCCTATTAAAATAAAGGACTTCTGGTAAAACATACCATAGAGTGGTGTTGGAGGACCTAGAAAATGCCTAGAGGAAACCTCGCTAGGCATTTTTCAGTGCGATTTTATGGTATGTGTCCCTATTTTTATAACCACAGACAATGGAAACCATGGATATTGGTTCTGAGGATATGGGGGTCTGACTGTACTGGCAAGTCCAGCTCTTACCCCACCAGTGTGACCCAGAATGATTAAGATCATACGACGAGGCCCTCTTCACAGTATTATCTGTCTCTTTTTCAGAACTGCATGTAGTGCCAGACACTGACATGTCATTGCTATAGCATAAACTTTACTTGTGGTGAATTTTTTTTTATTAGTATTTTCATTACAACATTATTAAAAAGGTAAAAAAGAAACACCAAGACATACATTTCTAGACAATTCCACTCATACACCCCTAATCCTCTGCAATCTCCCTTCTCTATGTACCTATACACAATAATACACAAAATTAACTTCCTCTTTTCTTTTCTATCCAGTGTTTTCTTCATCCAATTCTTCTCCCTCTCTCTTATATTTCTTTTCTTGATCTGTTATGGCTATATCTCTTATCTCTTCCTCTTATTCTAATTCATTTTCCCTCTAGACAAATTATTGCCCATTCCCCCCATTTCTCTTTCCAAATTGGGGCTAGAATTTCCCAATCTTCACAAAAAAATTTTGTGATTTTTTTCTCATCTAACAGCATCGTTAACTTATCCATCTCATACATATCATACAATTTCATTAGCCATTCTTCTATTGTTGGTTCATGTTGACTCTTTCAGTTCTTCTCAAGTATAATTCTTGCTGCCGTTACCATATACAACAGAATCTTTTCGTACTTTCCTTGTTTCCAAGTTTTCACATTTTGTACCATATTTAATAAGTATACCTCCGGTTCTCTTTGGAAATCTACTTTCAGAGTTTTCTTGATTATTTTATGTATCTTATTCCAATACTTCTTTACTACCTCACATCGCCACCACATATGATAAAAGGAGCCCACTGCTTTTTTGCATTTCCAACAAAGGTCAGATGAATTTTTATAGATTTTAGCTATCTTTTCCGGTGATAAATACCACCTGAATATTATCTTGTAGTAATTCTCTTTTATATTATTACTTTTAGTAAATCTTATATTCTTATTTCATGATTGCTCTCATTGTTCCAATAAAATTTCATGCCCTATATCTTGGGCCCATTTTACCATATGTGTTTTTATTCTCTCTTGTTCTAAATTATAATTGAGTAATATTTTATGTATTTTGGATATCATTTTCTTTTTTCCATTTTGCAAAATCTCATCTAACTCTGTCTTATCCTGTTCTATACCTTCTAATTTAGAATCTTGTTTAAATCTCTCTGATAGTTGCCTATGAAGAAACTAATGACACATTATATTTTCTTTTTAGTTCCTCTTGAGTTTTCATTCTATAAGTGTCTCTTTCTCTTTTCAAAATGTCTCTATATGTCAACCATTTGTCATTATACAGATTTTCTTTTTTGTGAAATGCCTCATGGTTTGATAACCATAATGGTATTTTAGGGCAGAGGATTTTTTTATATTTCAGCCATATTTGTATTAATGAGCATCTCACATAGTGATGGCAGAACTCCTTATGTACTAACGTTTTATTAAACCATAAGTACTTGTGATGAATGATACAGCAGATGGTACACAGAAGAAAAGCATTTCAGCCTTTTTTGCTGATGGGACCGAGCATCGCCTCATAGCCAATGGTAGAACTGGACCCCCA
Organism: Gambelia wislizenii; assembly: GCA_030847615.1. Taxonomy (NCBI): domain Eukaryota; kingdom Metazoa; phylum Chordata; class Lepidosauria; order Squamata; family Crotaphytidae; genus Gambelia; species Gambelia wislizenii. The sequence continues at coordinate 29,087,051 of JAUMIR010000002.1, forward strand.
ACAAATTCTAAACAGACTATTCCTTGGCCTGCAATCAAATCCAATCCCCACTGCTGGACATATGAGGAGTCCTTGGGTTGGGATGCAAACAACCCTGCCCTAAGACAAGGCCAAGGAGGATGGATGCCTAAGGTTATAGAGTGCAGAAGCAAACTAAGAAAGTCAAAGCGTGCAAGCGTGATTCATCTCCCCCCCCAATCATTATGAGAACTACAGAAACAGGTTAGAGACAGAGCAAAATTCACTCCGCCAGTCCATACCCAGCCTTCAGATCTTTTCCCAGCCTCAAAAGCAAAAAGCACCCAACAAGGTCCCTGTTGTTGCTTGTTGTTGTGTGCCTTTGCCTTCCTCTGAGGCTGAGAGAGTGTGACTTGCCCAAGGTCACTCACTGGGTTTTCATGGCCGAGTGGGGATTCGAACCCTGGTCTGCAGAGTCATAGTTCCAACACTCAAACCACTACACCATGCTGGCTCTCAGGTCACTAATACAAGTTAACTCTTTCATGCCACTAGACAGCCATTAAGGTTCGGCCGTGATGCTAACAAGGTTTGGAAAACCCATCTGCCAAGGGGCAGAGGCCCAACTCACTACACCGTCAGTAGGAGAGCTGCTTCTATGGACACTTGCCTGATGCAGACGTTACTGTCTTTTCAGCAGAAGGTAGATCCGTTCATATTTGTTCAAGCATTTCTACTGGTTATGAAGAAAAAAGTTTTTTTTTAATCCCTTTGGATTAAGGATAGTTTAGGATATCTAAAAGAATATAAACTAGCTGACCCAGTGTAACATATGCTGTTATAGTAGATTTGAAAGGTTCACATGGTTCACCTACACACTATTATTTTAGGAAAATAATATTGCATTGTTTTACATGTGGGTGGTGAGTGGCTGAGGGAGTGAGAGGAGGGAGGGGGCCTTGTGAGGCTGGGGGTGTAGATGCAGATTGAGTGGCAGGAGTGGACTGTGAGGTAGAGAGGGAATTTGCATGTGGGTGATGATTGGGTGAGGGAGTGAGGGGACTGGTTGAGTAAGTGGCCAATCAGCACACTGGGAAAGGAAACATACCCAAGAGTTTTATATATATAGATAACAATGGGATCCTAACTCAAAGATGCACTGGCTGTAGGGAGTTAGAAACAGACAAGAGGCTCTGGATTCATCTGAAATTGCCTTCTGCTGGCTGAACTGCTCACATAGCCTCCCTTCTGCCAGGTAAATTCAAGTATCAGTTGGAAAAGGGATCTGCCAGTATAACTGCTCTGCTGGCTGAGATCTGATAGCAGAAGAACCAAAAAAAGAGGCAGAAAAGGGGCAGAATGTGGGAGGAGGAAAATTATGCTAGCTCCACACTACTAGACAAGCCAAACAGCCACCTTAAAGCCTCTGACTCTACAGCAACCAACCAATATTACAAATGTATGGATGAATAAAAATGGAAGATGAAATAACACCTTCAAATATTTAACTTAATATCGGAAAAAATAATTATGTCAGACCCTTGTATCAGTGGGGGTTCGGTTCCCAGACTTACCACCAATACAGGAAACCGTGGATAAAAGTAAACCCTATTAAAATACTGGTAATAGATTTCTAGTAAAAATATACCATGGAGTTGCACTGGTGGACTCAGAAGATATCTAGAGAATGCCTCTCTAAGTATTTTCTACAATGACTCTATATTACGTGTTCCTGTTTTGTGTCCCATGGATAACTGAAACCACGGATATTGGTTCCGCAGATTCGAGGGTCTGGCTGTATTCTCAATATATATGAACATTATCAATATGATCCGTGCAATCCCAAAGGAAAGCTTCACAACCGCTATTACTCAAGAAGTAGCAACATTCAAGGATATCTATTGGTCATGATTTATTCCTAGATATCAATTCTTTATTGTAAATCATAACACTTTTCTTTTGTGCAGATTATATTGATAAATTCACATGTATTAAGAACATAATTGTTTTTTCCTGTTATAGATGTCTAAAAAGTTAAATATCCTTGAATGTTGCTACTTCTTGAGTAAGATCGGTTGTGAATGACTTCTTGTCATTACATTTTCTGCATTGATTGAAATTTATTTTTGGACATTAGTCTTCTGGTATATTCTCTTTTGGAAATCATAAAGCTTTCCTTTGGGATGATGCAGATCATATCCATAATGTTCATATACATTAAGAATATAATTGTTTTCCCCTATTATCTCTATATATAATTCTCTTGGGTATGTTGCCTTTCCCAGTGTGCTGACTGGCTGCTCAGGAAACACAACCAACCAATCACCACCCACATGCAAATTTCCTCTCCACCTCACAATCCACTCCTGCCACTCAGTCTGTGGCCCAGATTGGGACCCAGCTAGGCAATTGGCAGCAGTGGCAATGGGCCATCTGCAATGGGACCCAGGCAGCCAACTGACGGTGGCCGCAGCAGCACAACAGAGTGAGTCAGCAATTCGGGGAAAGTGTGGAATGCTGAGAAGGGGAAGGAGGAACTTAAAAATCCACCAGCCTACCTTACAGGGTTGTCGTGAGGTCTACTGGATATTTTGGGGGGAGTTTTTCAACAGCATATGGTACGCTGGGTCCAGCTAGATGTATAAACAGTTAAATATTTGAAGGTGTTATTTCATCTTCCATGTTTATTCATTTGTACACCTGTTGGTAGCGCCACGCTACTCCCAGCTCAAGGAGGCAGCCACTATGCTGGCACAAATATAGGCTGAAGCCAAAGCTTCAGCTGGTCTAGTGTCACCTAACCTGCTGCCATCTTGGTGAGTTGGGACTGTGCTCTAAAGTAGGAGATGAGGAGAAAAGACACCTGCCAGGAGAACCGAAATGGCCCCTGACCTCCTAGAGCTTCCATTAATTAACCAAGTTCTTTACAAGGCTGTAAGGAGAGAGAAGTGCCTTTGATTCTACTGGAAGGTTCATACACTCACTTTCACAAAATTCACCACAGCTCACTCCTGGTACGCGTGTCTAAAACCTGCCTTTTTGACTGGTTTCTAAAAAAAACACTCAGGCAATGGCTTGCCAACTTTAGGGCATCCCTCCCGAAATTTTCTTCCCCTTGGAATTATCAAAACAAGATTCTCTTACCTCTTTCTCTTCCTGCTTCTCCTCCTCTGCCTGGCTCAGGAGGAAACCCTCTGCCAAGGCCACCGCCTGGGAACTGGTCTCCGCTCCGCACTCTCGGACCCAGCTCTCCATCTCTGGAGGAAGGACAGCCAGGAACTGCTCCAGAATCACCAGGTCCAGGATCTGAGCTTTTGTGTGCCTCTCTGGCTTCAGCCACTGACAGCAAAGCTTGTGAATGTGCCTACAAACCTCCCGGGGTCCTTTGGCATCCTGGTAGCAGAACTCCCTGAAGCGCTGACGCCGTCCCTCTTCGCTGCTGGTGTCCTCGGCCAGGCCCCTCTGTGCTGTTTTCCCCCAGAATGCTCCACTGTTCCCAGTGATTTCAAGATACCCTCTTTCTACTTCAGGACCAGCCGCATTTGGCTCTTCCATCTCCATTTAGCCCCTAACAGGGCTCAGATCTCTTTCTTGGGCTGCCAATTTCTTTCTCAAGGCAAGACAAAGGAAGAGGGGATGTCCCTTTAAAACCACATATTGTGCAAGCCACACGCACTTCTGTCTTCACCTATTTTACTCTCCCAGAAGATATAAGCTTTTTCATTTTGGCTTCTTTCTGTATGAAAAGCAGATGAATATCATTTTAACCATTTTAATGTGTCTTTTAATTTAATTGTTTTAATATTTTTTTAACCTTTTAAACATATTTTAATTATTTAAATTGTTTTACATTTGTTAGATTGGTTTTATTGTAATGCCACCCTGAGATCTCTAGATGAAGGATATAAATATTTAAATAATCAATAAAGATCAAGATGGATCTCTATGTCTGGGTATGAAAGCTAGACAATGAAGAAAGCTGACAGGAAAAAAAATCAACTCATTTGAAATGCAGTGCTGGAGAGGAGTTCTACAGATACCATGGATTGCTAAAAAGACAAATGAAAAGGTCTTAAGAGGAAGTCAAGCCTGAACACTCCCTAGAAGCCAAGATGACCAAATTGAGGCTGTTGTACTTTTGATGTATCATGGAGACAACATGACTCTTTAGAAAAGACAACAAAATGCTTCATAGAATCATAGAGTTGCAGAGTTGGAAGAGACCACGAGGGCCATCCAGTCCAACCCCCTGCCACACAGGAAATCACGATCAAAGCATCCCCGACAGATGGCCATCCAGCCTCTGTTTAAAGACCTCCAAGGAAGGAGACCCCACCACGCTCCGAGGGAGTGCGTTCCACTGCTGAACAGCTCTTACTGTCAAAAAGTTCCTCCTAGTGTGGAGGTGGAATCTCTGTTCCTGGAGCTTGCACCCATTGCTCCGTGTTCCAGTCTCTGGAGCAGCAGAAAACAAGCCTGCTCCATCCTCAGCGTGACATCCCTTCAAATACTTAAACAGGGCTATCATATCTCCTCAACCGTCTTTTTTCCAGGCTAAACATACCCAGCTCCCTAAGTCTCTCCTCATAAGGCATGGTTTCCAGACCTGCTTGGTAAAATGGAAGGCAGTAGGAAAAAAAGGAAGACCGTATTACAGGTGGATGGATTACATTAAGGAAGCCACGGCTGCTTTGGGTTTGTACGACTTGGGCAGAGCAGCTAATGACAGGCTTTAGGAGAGCTCTCACTCATGACATCACCAAAAGTTGGGCAAACAGGCCGGTCTCTGCACCAGAGGATATAAATCAGACATTAGGAATGGGAATACACAAAAACCAGTTGCTGAACACTTCAATCTTCCTGGACATTCCATCTTTGGCCTCAGGATAACTGTACTTGAAGGTGCACTCAATCCTTAATTGGAATAATTTGTTTCTGAATAGCATTTCTTGCACTATATAATAAAGTGATTACAAAGAAGCAACTGACACTGCATACTGGTCTAACAATGAATGACTGCAGAAAAATTATTAAAGTTAAAATGTTTCAACTCAAACAGTTGTTGTTTCAATAAGAGGGTTGGCAAATACTGTAGTAATAATAGCCAGACTTTTTTTTAACAAAATATGAATAATAATAATAATAATAATAATAATTTAAAAAAAACAGGATTGGGGTTTCTTTTAGTCATTTGGTTTAAGCCAACCTGATTTAAACCTGCCAACCCTGACATAAACCCATGTCTTCACATGCAATAAAGAGTGACATTAAAGCCTCAGTATAAAGCATATTTACACAGTTGTGGAAGTGGGATAGAATGTAATACAATTGAGAAAGATGCAAATCATGTCCCTTGCCCTAAATTTTCAAAGGACTGGGCAAGGTAATGCAGGTCTTTCAAAACTTTACATAAAAAGAAAGGAGGAGAGGAAAAAAGCAAATGTGACAACACCATTAAGGTTAACTGGTTTTTATTTTTGCATGAGCTTTCATGGCTATAAAGCCATTTCTTCAGATGCAGTATGGAGTGATAATAAATGCTCAGGTATAAAGTCTATTTTAAACAGTTGGAATGTAATAGGATCCAGAAGGATGCAAATCATGACGCTTACCCTAAATTTTCAAAAGGCTGCATAAGGTGTCTTTCAGATCTTTACAGTGACCAGTTAGTGTGGATGTGTGAAAGCAATAAATCTGCTTACCAAAAGTCAGTTTCCTTGGGTTCAAAAGCTTCTGAGAAAATTCCTTCTGTTGCAGTAGAGAGGGCTCTTGTATTAATATATGTAGTGTGCCATGAACCTATTGTCGTTGTTCATACTTCTGTTAATGGAATGGAATTTGTAAAGATAATTCAAATCCACGTTTCTAGTCTTCCTTTGTAATGTCCTTGTTTAAGAAGCCCCAGCCTTTCAGATCTTTACAGTGGCCAGTTAGTGTTGGTATATTAAAGCGATAAATCTTGCTTAACCAAAGTCAATTTTGTTGTTATTTGTGCAGTAGCAAGGACTCCTGTACGCAGTGCACCATGAGGCCATTATCTTTGTTCGTACCTCTGCTAATGGATTGGCATTTGTGAAAATAATTTCATTGAGCCGTTTCTCTTTCTAGATTTCTTTTGTTCAAGGACTCTGCTTTGATCAGACCTCATCTTGAACATTGTGTCCAGTTCTAGGCACCACCATTCAAGATGGATGTTGACAAGCTGGAGCACGTCCAGAGGAGGGTAACCAGGATGGTGAAAGATCTGGAAGCCATGTCCTACGAGGAGTGGCTTAGGGAACTACGAGGAGTAGCCTAGAGAAAAGAAGGTTAAAAGGGAACATGATAGCCATGTGTAAATATTTGAAGGGATGTCATACTGAGGATGGAGCAAGCTCGTTTTCTGCTGCTCCAGAGACTAGGACATGGAACAATGGGTTCAAACTACAGGGAAAGAGATTACACCTAAACATTAGGAAGAACTTCCTGACAGTAAGAGCTGTTCAGCAGTGGAACACACTGCCTGGGAGTGTGGCGGAGTCTCCTTCCTTGGAGGTTTTAAACAGAGGCTGAATGGCCATCTATCAGGAGTGCTTTGATTGTGTATTCCTGCATGGCAGGGGGTTGGACTGAATGGCTCTTGTGGTCTCTTCCAACTCTCTGATTCTATGCAATGCAGACTTATATTAATTCCTTGAAAAAGGAAACAGCCAAATTGAATTATATTCACTAATTCCAATCCATTAGTAGAGGTATGAACAAAGACAATGGCTTCATGGAACACTATGTATATTAATATAAGAGTCCTCACTAATATACATATAACAAAAGAAATCTTCTCAGAGAGAGATCTGAACCCTTGGAAATTGACTTTTTGGCAAGCAGATTTATTGCTTTCACACACCAATACTAACAGACCACTGTACAGCTGTGAAACACCTGTATCACTTCACCCAGCCCTTTGAAAAAATAGGGCAAGGTACATCATTTCAGCCTTTCTGGATCCTATTCCATCCCACCCTCCACAACTGTATAAATAGGCATTATACCTGAGGTTTGAATATAGCTGGATGGCCATCTCTCGGGCGTGATTTGATTGTGTGTTCCTGCAGGGCAGGGGGTTGGACTAGATGGCCCTTGGGGGTCTCTTCCAACTCTACGAATCTATGACCTGAAAGGGGGGGAATCCTGCCTCCTGATGTCAGGAGGCGCAAAAATCCCCAACTCTTTCTCATTTGAGGTTCAGATCTCTTTCTCTGTCCCTCCACCCTTTATTTTTCTGCTTTGCATGTCCCTCTTCCCGGGACAACTCACCTTTGTTCACCCCTCTGCTGCAGCTGCTGCTCCCCAAATCCCTTGGAAAGAGGAGGGGGTGGGATATAGAGACTTCCGGGGACGGGGAAGGAAGGAGGCAGGAAGGAGGTGTAGTCATGTGATACCTTTGGATTTAATAAAAAAGGCATGGGAAGGGATCTGCAAGTTCTTTTAAGGCTCTGTGTTTTATTTTAGCGAAAATGGCTAAACAGCTACATTTTAGCTTTAAAACAAACAAACAACTCTGTAGTTTATTTTCACTAAAATAATCCAGGAAACTCATTCAGGGGTAGCCTGATTTGGCCATGGAGCAAAACAAAATCTACCAAAAAGTGAGACCAACCAAATGCAAAAGACATGATGCAAGCTTTCCAAGCTCTACTGGCTTCCACATATTCTAGTTCAGTGGCTCTTCACATTTTCTTTACCAGGGACCTCCTTTAAATATCTTTTGTTCTCATGGGCCCCTAAGACGAAACTCCAGATTTAAAACCATAATAATAACAACAACAGCAACAGCAACAATACCTGATAATATGAATAGTAATTATTCAATTACACCATCCATTAAACCTTCCTCAGAGGCACTAGAGGGGGAGGGAAGACTTTTCTTCCACCTCTTCCTGCAGGTTTGTGGCTAGAGCAGATTGAATGGCAATGTGCAAGCCGGGCCAGCCAGCCTTTGCCTTGGCTCCTGTCACATGGCCACTCCACTGCAGGGAGGAGGTGGGTTGAGCAGCCTTCAAGCCTTTGTGGACCCCCTGTGATGACATTACAGACCCCTGGGGGTCCCCAGACCTCAGATAAACAACCACTGGTTCTAGTTATCCTTGAAGACACTACTACTTTCCATTCCATCTTTTTACTTTGCAGCACACTCACAAGATTGCTTCTTGGAAAAGGGCTTATCACATGACGCTGTTATATAGCACTATTATTCTACTTTAATGGCTCTGGCTGCTTCCTGTGAAATTTTGGGGTTTGCAGTTTAATCTTGGAAAATCAGCAGAAGGTGAGCTGTGTGTGAGGGTTCAGCCTTCATTTTCAGAGGCTGGATGGCCATCTGTCAGGAATTATTTGACTGTGTGTTCCAGTAGGGCAGGGGGTTGGACTAGATGGCCCTTGTGTCCTCTTCCGACTCTATGATTCTATGAGGCCCAAGAACTCTCTGGTTGAGAATGCTAAATGCCCCTTCCTAAATTGTAAATCCCAGGACTCCACAGGAGGCAGTCAGAGGGATAATAGTGCTATCAAGCTGAATCATAGGGACCCCAAGGGCCATCTAGTCCAACCTCTGCCCTGCAGGGATGCACAACTAAAGCAGTCCTGAAAGAGGCCCATCCAACCTCTGTTTAACAATCACAGAAGACAGAGATCCCCCCCTCCCACTGTTGAACAGCTCTTAGAATAAATAAGTTCTTCCTAATGTTTAGGTGGAATCTCTTTGCCTGTAGTTTGAACTCATTGCTCCGTGTCCTAGTCTCTGAAGCAGCAGAAAACAAGCTTGCTCCATCCTCAGTATGACATCCCTTCAAATATTTAAACATAGCTATCATGTCACCTCTCAGCCTTCGAGGGGAGTATACTGTTTTACTTTGTATGGTGTTTTATTTTATTTTATTTTATTTTAATATTTTTTATTGTTTCCAAGAATCTCCTCCACAGTACTTCAGGTTCATATATTACATATTGGCTTTCGTTTGGTGTTTTAATGTTGTTAACCACCCTGATTGGGTTACCAAAGGGCGGTATATAAATAAATTTTATTATTATTATTATTATTCTCTTCTCCAGACTAAACAAGCCCAGCTCTATAAGCCGCTCCTCATTGGGCACGGCTTACAGACCTCCCACCATTCTAGTCACCCTCCTCTGGACACGTTCCAGCTTCTCAATATCCTTCCTGAATTGTGCCCAGAACTGGACACAGTATTCCAGGTGAGGTCTGACCAACGCAGAATAGAGTGGCACTATTACTTCCCTCAATCTAGACACTATACTCCTATTAATGCAGTCTAAAATCGCATTGGCTTTTTTAGCTGCTGCATCACACTGCTGACTCATGTTCAGCTTGTGTTCCACTAAGACTCCTAGATCCCTTTCACATGTGCTGCCATCAAGCCAGGTGTCATCCATCCTATATGTGCGCATTTCATTTTTACTGCCCAAATGTAGTATCCTACATTTCTCCCTGTTGAAATTGCTTTTGTTAGTTTTAGCCCAGTTTTCTAATCTGTTACGGCCAATTTGAATCCTGATCCTGTCCTCTGGGATATTGGCTACCCCTCCTAATTTGGTGTCATCTCCAAACTTGATAAGCATGCCCTCTATTCCCTCATCCCAGTCATTGATAAAGATGTTGAAGAGCACTGGGCCCAGGACAGAACCCTGTGGCACCCCACTGGTCACTTCTCTCCAGGATAAAGAGGAGCCATTGATGACTACCCTTTGGGTTCTCTAATGTCTCACCTTAAGCATAAGTCTCTAATGTATTTCTTCACTCTTACTGTATCCCATGTATTTGTTTCTCTGCTTTGACTGTTGTCAATGAGTTTGCTAAAATAATTTTTTTAAAAAGCTTTGTGCACATTAACAGCCTAGGGCTTGAAGACTGCAGTGTTCTGCAGACCATAAGTCTGTGTAGCACTCATTTAGGAATACTGTAATGTGGTTTTCTTAAGTCATTACTCTGGGGATCTGTGTAGGCTTTCCTTAACTTCTTCCAATATGTTACTAGGGCTGCTGCCACACTGCAGAAATAATGCAGCTTGACACCACTTTAACCATAATGGCTCTAGCCTATGGAATCCTGGGATTTGTAGTTTGTTGTGGCACCAGAGCTCTCTGACAGAGAAGGTTAAATAGCTCACAAAAGTACAGATCCCAGGATTCCATAACATTGAGCTATGGCAGTTAAAGTGGTGTCAACCTGGATTATTTCTGCAGTGTGGCAGCAGCCTTACACTCTTGAGATGTCAGCCAGCCTCTGTGTGCCTCTTGAACATTAGAACCATAGAATCATAGATTTTGGAAGAGACCATAAGGGCCATCCAGTCCAATCCCTTGCCATGCAGGAATACACAATCAAAGCATCCCCGACAGATGGCCATCCAGCCTCTGTTTAAATACCTCCAAAGAAGGAGACTCCACCACAATCCCAGGCAGTGCATTCCACTTCCGAACAGCTCTTACTGTCAGGAAGTTCTTCCTAATGTTTAGGTGGAATCTCTTTTCCTGTAGTTTGAGTCCATTGCTCCATGTCCTAGTCTTGGGAGCAGTAGAAAACAAGCTTGCTCCATCCTCAGTATGACATCTCTTCAAATATTAAAACATAGCTATCATGTCACTTCTTAACCATCTCTTCCCCAGGCTAAACATGCCCAGCTCCCTCAGCCACTCCTCATAGGGCACGGCTTTCAGATCTTTAACCATTTTGGTCGCCCTCCTCTGGACACGTCCCAGAGGAGCGTTCCCTTGATGGTTGCTGTTTACCTCCACCAGACAAATGGGAATGTCAGTCCTTGGATAGGAGAGATAGAAGCAACCACATCAAATGAGATTTGATAAAATGAGATCAAAAAGGTTGAATGGAAGATAAGAAAGCAGTCCAAATGTAGATGTAGATGTATTTTGCAGTTTTAAACTAAATATAATTTTCTACAGCAAGAAACTAAATTTCAGCTGCTTCATAAAGTAGCACAGGATTAGGGCACTGAGGGATATCTCAGCTCCCAGGCACTTCATCTTTCCCATCTGGACTGGGCCCTGAAAGATAAGTGCATGTCAGGGTACAGAGGGGAATAGTTTTAAGCAACTTCAGTCTGTGAAACTGAAGAATATAATTTCTGCCTAGAGTTGCCAATTCAGGAGCATCCCAGGCCTTGAGACTTTAAAGCCAAAGCTTGAGACCTAGGGATAGTGCCTGGCGTAAGGCCTGAAAACATCATTAAGCATGAACCAAGTTGGTCACAGCATGCCATGTCATACAAATAATAAGCACAAAGTCTAACAAATAAGAATTCACGATCATAGTGGCCAATGTGTAACCTAGAGTTGCACATCCCTAACTGATTAATATTTATGATCCTAGGGATTACACAGAAATTGTAAAAAGTCCCCCAGCCTCAACCTACCATGCATCAGCTGCTGTAAGCAACGGTGGTCTGTTCTCATATCAATTGGGACACAGCAGACTGACATTTCCACCTCTCTACTGCCAGCAGTTCCAGTGTGGGGAGGATCTGTAACAGGGTTGTTCTGTCACACAGCATCATTCATAGGAGGGGAGTGGAAATGTCAGTCTGCTGCATCCTGATCGACAGGAGAACAGACCTCCATTGTTTGCAGTGGCCACTGCCTGGTAAGGCAGGGTGTCGGGGGAATCAGGCCAGCAGATGCATTTTACTGATTTAAAAACTCTGAACTTTGCAGAAAAAAATCAACTCTGTTTTAACACCTTTGTGAACACTACTTTTAAGAACACTTGGGAGCTGTAGTCCAAACAAAGTAAGTTTCCATGCACTCCTTTGAACAGAAAATATAACATTCTTCTCAACTATAATGTCTTTCCAAGCATTGCTTTTCGTAACATGTGGGTATTGTACTGCAACCAAATACATTTTCCTAAGCTATGCTTTACACTGAAAGATCTGAACTTATTCCAAATCCATTTCAACACTTTTGCAAACACTGATTTTAACACAAAGTGGTACTATGAAAGAAACTTTTCCAGACAAATTATGTTTTCCAAATTCTACTATTATTAAGTTGCTCCCACTGCAAGCGCGCTGATGACTAAAAAGGCCAATCCGAGATAAACAAGTCTGGTTGCAGAAAGCACAGCAGAAGGTCTCCTTGGGTGATGCTCCTGGGTTGTGATTCTTTCTGTGTTGTTGTTTCTCTTCAAGACTTGTTCGGCGTGAGTTCTCAAATTGGGCTGCAGCATTATGGATAGTGTGTCTCCATGCCTCCCGATGTGAGGCCAGGGCGGACCATTGTTGGTGATCATAGAATCATAGAATTGCAGAGTTGGAAGAGACCACGAGGGCCATCCAGTCCAACCCCCTGCCACGCAGGAAATCTTGATCAAAGCATCCCTGACAGATCAATTTGGCTGAGCCAGAGATGTTGCTTCAGGGAGTCCTTGTATCACTTTTTTGGAGTGAGCGCCCCTCTTACGCTGACCCGTGGCGAGTTCACCATAGAGTACTATTTTTGCAACAGCAAGTTAAAAACAATCTTTCCCAATCCTAACCCTCCCACCCTTTAAACCTAAATTAAAATAGTAGAGAATTAAAACAAACATAAAATACAATGCAATATTCAAATTACAACAAAAGATGGCAATAGCGGCAGGGGGGCGGGTAGGCAATCAGCTTCACTTGGGCCGAGAAGTTATTCCGGGAAGGCCTGCTGGAAGAGATCCATCTTTAGCGCTTTCTTGAAGCTATCAAGAGTAGTTTTCATAGGCTGCAGCAGGTTCCTCCCAAAAAAAAACAGAGGGGGGGATGCACACTCCTCTTTCCCAAAGGAGCAGAAGCTGAAAGCTGATTGGTTGGATGAGTGTGTGTGTGTGTGTGTGTGTGTGTGTGTATCTGTGTGTGGACTTGCTAAAAAAGCAAGCACACAGAACTGCCATGGGTTGTTTTTTTTTTTTTTTCCCCTTAGCAAGCAAACGCTAATGTCTGAATGTGATAAAACAGTTTTTGCCCCTTTTCTCTTAAGGCGAAATATCATACTTTCATGCCTTAGATATGCTTAAAAAAAAAATACTGTTTGGTGGCAGCAACTGGTGAGAATAAAAACATGAGTAATTCACTAATACCTAATATCGCTCTATCACACCTTGGGTATAGTTTTAAAAAAAAATCTGTCCAGCGGCAGAGAATTGGTAAGTAAAAATGTAATTCACTTGTGGCCACCATCTTGATTAGCAGGCATGCCTCTTTGCACAGCAAACATGGCTAGCTTTGCATGCATGTGATCTGCCAAACCCCCCCCCCCGCAAAAGACCCATTGAGACAAATTGCAGTTATTGTGAGTTGCCTTTTCTGTGGAGCAATCTGCTTCTTTTTGCCTCAGACAACCCCTAAGCATATGGTTTGCCACGCCTATGCAAAGATGTAAGGCCAAGCAGCATGCAATTCCTAGGTTATGGGAGGGCAGGAACACAGGGGTTTATACTTTGGTAATGGTGTATGGTTTAGACACAGCCCGTTATAAAGTCAATTTTTAAAATTACAATAAAAAAAACTGTTAGCATAGTGATATGGTGTGAGAATCCGGGTTTATTTATCTTCATGGGGCTGGAAGGCCTATGAATCATGAACTTCTGGAAACTAGAACGTGAATTTTTAAGATATAACTAGGTGTAAATCAAATATAGTGAACAACTATTACTTCTCTCATTTTTAGGAGGTGATGAAACTGTATTGCTTAAAAGCTTAATAATGATACTAGCAGCAGCTTGTGTAGAAATTGCCAAGCACTAGGACAAAAAATTAAAGGACTTGACCAGAGAAGTGTTGCTGTTTCATTTTGGAATATAGCACTCTGCAAAAAAATGTAAATCAAAAACTGAAAATAACAGAAGGAATAGAAAAACAACACAAACTTGTAGGCACTTGGCTATTGCTCTATTGCTCATGCAAACAAAATCCATGTAATTCCAAAGACTTCTCACTGAAGAGTTAAAATAGTGGAAGAACCTAATCTAAACAGTGCAGCAGATGATTCTTCAACAGCTGCTGTGGAGATGGTTCCTGGCTCAGTGGCAGATAGGTGTGTCATCATCAGATTTAAAAAACAAACAAACATATACTGAGGACTGTCACTGGCTTAACACTGAGTATACGATACAAAGTTGTTTATTGTGTCACAATCTGATATGTTTATTTGGTTTTGTACAACAGCGATAGCAAAAAATATTGAAAAAAAGGAAGCAATGCAAATAATTTCAATAATGTAGATGGTAAATCTTTTTCAAAGAATTATTTCTTCTCTCAAAAAATAAAAAAAGCAACCAAAAGGTCAGAAAGACTTTCCATTTCCACCCACACTATTTAACAGTGAAAGTTGGAGCTACTCAAGGAAGGAAGGAAAAGAAACTCCAGAACAGGGGTACATACTCTTTTAGTCTCTTCACATACCCATGGTCTCTCATCTTCCTATTTGTCCTTCTCTTTTGCTCTAGACCTCTCACTACAGATTTACTTCTGTATTGGCTATTGCTGTATTATGGGGCAGAAACCTACAGATACTTTTCCACTATGGGGACTGCTGTGTTGTCATGTCTTACTGGGTTACCAGGATACGTGTTGGACTTACAAGTTCATTCAGAGCAGATGGACATAGGAGGAACATGCCTGACAACTTTTTTAAAAACCACAGTTTATTGTTTTAACCCATCTACAGCCTTGTTAGGATTTGAATTTTGTTCCCTTTCCATATTCCAGTGTCCAGCTGTATGCCTAGCCTCAAGAAACACAGGCCTCCTTTGTGACAGGAAAAGAGATTCCACCTAAACATTAGGAAGAACTTCCTGACAGTAAGAGCTGTTTGGCAGTGGAATGCACTGCCTGGGAGTGTTTTGGAGTCTCCTTCTTTGGACGTTTTTAAACAGAGGCTGGATGGCCATCTGTCGGGAATGTTTCGGTTGGGTATTCCAGCATGGCAGGGGGTTGGACTAGATGGCCCTTGTGGTCTCTTACAACTCCATGATTCTATGTGACTCAGGTGATGAACCATGGAGGACTCAGTGGTGTACAGCTAGGTTACAGCTGAGACTCCAGCTTTTTCCACACTCCAGGGTATTTCAAGGGTTTTACATCTGAGTGTTTATGCATTTAGTGACAGCTAAGCACTCTACTCTCTCTGCAGCTCTTTCCACACACAGTTGTATGATTTCTCTCCTGTGTGTATTCTTTGAGGTTTAGCAAAAGTAACATCATTACAGACGTTCTCCCTCCCCACAACTCTCCTGTCTGAAGCCTTTTTTGTGGGGCCGGAAGAGGTTAATTTTATAAGTGAAACTCTTTCCACACTCTGTGTACTCATATGATTTCTATGCTGAGTGGTTTCTGTGATGTTGAGTAAGAGTGGTAGTCTGCTGTTCCCACACTTACATAATTTCGTTTCCTTCTTGTGTGGGTTCTTTGATGGGCAATCAGGTTACACTTCTGCCTGAAGCCCTTTCCACATTCTGAGCACTGAAATGGTTTTTCATCTGTGTGAGTTCTGTGATGTTTAGAAAGAGTACTATTGTGTCTGAAGTTCTTTCCACACACTGAGCACTTGTAGGGTTTCTCGCCTGTGTGGGTCCTTTGATGCTCGGCAAGGCAACGGCTCTGTCTGAAGTTCTTTCCACATTCCAAACATTTATATGGTTTCTCCCCTGTGTGAGTTCTTTGGTGGTCAGCAAGGGTACTGCTCTGTATGAAGCTTTTCCCACAAACTGAGCATTTATATGGTGTCTCTCCTGTGTGGGTCTTTTGGTGGTATGTAAGGCCATTGATGTCTCTGAAACTCTTTCCACATTCTGAGCATTTATATGGTTTTTCTCCAGTGTGGCTTCGATGATGTGAAGTTAGGCTTCGGTTGGAACAGAAGCCCTTTCCACACAGTGAGCATTTATATGGTTTCTCTCCTATGTGAATACTTAGGTGTTTAAAAAGGCTACTGCTCTGGCTGAACTTCTTTCCACATGCTGAGCATATATATGGCTTCTCTCCAGTGTGAGTTCTTTTATGGGAAGCCAGGTTACCACTTTGTCTGAAGCTCTGCCCACACTCTGAGCACTCGTATGGTTTTTCATCTCTGTGCATTCTTTGATGGGCAGCCAGGTTACCACTGTGCCTGAAACTCTTTCCACACTCTGAGCACTGGTATGGTTTCTCCCCTGTGTGGGTTCTTTGATGAGCAGCAAGGTTACCACTCTGTCCAAAACTCTTTCCACACTCTGAGCAATTAAATGGTTTCTCTCCCGTGTGGGTTCTTTGATGGGCAGCCAGGTCACCACTCTGTCTGAAACTCTTTTCACACTCTAAGCATTTAAATGGTTTCTCTCCCGTGTGGGTTCTATGGTGTGAAGTTAGACTTCGGTTGGAACTAAAACCCCTTCCACACCCTGAACACTTATATGGCTTTTCTCCTGTGTGGATTCTTTGATGATCAGGAAGGGTACTGCTGTGTCTGAAGCTTTTCCCACACTCTGAGCATTTGTGCGGTTCCTCTCCTGTCTGTGTTCCATCATTGGAAGTTAGACTTTGACTGGAGTTGAAGACTTTTCCACAGCTTGAACATATATATGGTTCCTCTCCTACATGGGTTACTGGATATTCGATAAGGCTACTGCACTCATTGAAGATCTCTCTGCACTCTGAGAATAGGAAACTTTCTCCTCCAGTGTGCGTTTTTCGATGTACAATAAGGTGTTCTCTCCATATTAAATTCCTTCCCCATTCTGAGCATTTAAAAGGTTTACTTGTTTCATTCACTCTTGAAGGCTGGTCAATACTTAAAATCTTTCTTAGTTTTTTTGTGCACTGAGAGAATGTTTTATTTTCATTTTCTGTGTGACACTGGTCTAGCATTTGGATATCCTGGAAGTCTGCACCTTTCTTCCTCCACTCTTGTTCTTCTTCTCTTCTTCTTCTCTGTTGTTCCTCTTCTGTGTTATCGTTTTTCCCACAACCTGTGGGAATAGAGAGAGAATAATGACTCAGGTGGAAGGAAGCCTCAAAACTGGCAGGAGGGGGCATCAGACAGAAGAGGGAGGACAGTAAGGTGAGCTGCCACTGAGGGATCTATAGGCTGCTCCCCCTACTCCAGAATACCAGGGACAGATACCATATTTGTACCCATTGGCTGCATCTGTCTCTTTCTTTCCTGGAAACTCACCAGAGGCTGGCAGGCTTGTGGACCAGCACTTTGAGTGACCCTAGTTCACCTACATCCTTCTACTCCCCTGTCCCATGAGATGTGATTAAAACCAACTGTCCTATGAGCAGGAGAGGATAAAGAAGCAAATCACCACCAACATTTGTCCCAATATTATTATCAAGTCTTTTAGTGATGTACTGTAGTTACGGTATTACTGACCCTATGTAAGTTGCGCTGGGATCCTAATCAGCTGGGGAAGGGACAAAAAGCCTTAAAATAAACTTAAGAATAATTAATGGAGCCCTGGTGGCGCAGTGGTTCAATGCCAGTCCTGCAGCCACAATGTTGTGAGTTCCATCCTACAGGGCTCCAAGGTTAACTCAGCCTTCCATCCTTCCGTAGGTCAATAAAATGAGTACCCAGCTTGTTGGGAGGCAATGAGCTAAGAACATTGTAAACCACTTAGGGAGTGCTTTGCACTGATAAGCAGTATACAAATATAAGTGCTATTGCTATTAATAAGACTGAATTATTCTGCCCAGATGACTACATACAGGTTGATTCTCCCTTATCCGGAATTCCAGAATCCAAAACAGTCCACATGGGTGGTTAAGGTAGTGACACTTTTGCTTTCTGATGGTCCAAGGTATGTGAACTTTTTTTTCCTGCACATAATTGTTAAAAATATTGTGTATAAAACTACCTTCAACTATGTGTATAAGGTGTGTATGAAACATAAATGAATTTCGCATTTAGACCTGGGTGCCATTGACCTTTCAACACAAGACTCTAGAAACCACCACTAGGCTGCAATGACTGGCTCTTGACTTTATTACCTTGTAATAGCATCCACAATGTGTTTTGTTTACTCATTTTGAGTTTGTTATAATCTGCTCCTGTCCATAATGTACTGTTGTTATCATGTTGAACTCATCTGATCTGTATTGATTTGAACTCAATAAAAGTTTTTTGTAAAAAAAGACTTGGGTCCCATCTCCAAGATATCTTATTATATATATGCAAGTACAGTTGGCTCTCCACATTCACTGGGGTTAGGGGTACAGGACCCCTGCAAAAGTGGAAGAACCACCAATATCTCTAGCTTCCCAATCATATTTAACACACAAAAAAAGTACAATGCACAGATTCAACCCACTACATCTGCCTTTGAGGCAGCAAGTTTCCTTCACAAGGTAGAAGTGTGTGGTTGGTGGGGCTCCGTTGATGCCCTACACCATTTTTATTAGAGACTTACAAGCCTCGCCACACGTTCACAGTCTCTCTCAGTCTCACAAGGCTTGCATTCCCTATTAAAAATTGCAAAAGGCAGCAGCAGAGGCAGCAGCAAATAATCCATGAAAAATCAAATCCACAAAAGTTAAACCCGCAAATGTGGAGGGCCAACTGTATTCCAAAATCCGAAATATTCCAAAATCCAAAATACCTCTGGCCCCAAGTGTTTCAGACAAGGGGGACTCAACCTGTAATTCTAAGAAATGCAACAACAACAACAACAACAACAACAACA
This sequence comes from Gambelia wislizenii, assembly GCA_030847615.1. Taxonomy (NCBI): domain Eukaryota; kingdom Metazoa; phylum Chordata; class Lepidosauria; order Squamata; family Crotaphytidae; genus Gambelia; species Gambelia wislizenii. The sequence continues at coordinate 29,105,709 of JAUMIR010000002.1, forward strand.
ACAACAACATATTTTGACTTTTTACAAGTGGGAGAAAGCCTTGTTTGATGTTAACTGATCAGAGAAAACAGCAATTAGGCCTAGACAGGGCCAGATTCCATGTTCAGCTATTCAGCAGCTGTAACTTCTGGGGCCATCACCCTGGGAGAGGAAGCAGCAACCCCTTCATTGTGTTTTGACCCAGCTTCATAGTCCGTCGACTCACTTAATTACAACCTGAAAGTTCTCAGGCATCACTATCCCATGTGGCCTTTACCAATGGGTGTTCAGATTGCTTGGTCTAGGTCCCAACAGGAGTGGGGAACTTTTGGCTTTTTAGATGTTTTGGACTATAATTCCCATAATTCTACACCACTGGCCATGCTAGCTATGACTTGTGGGAGTTGAAGTCCAAAACATCTGGAAGGCCAAAGGTTCCCCACCTACTTCACGGTGCCCCAATCATTTTCAGGTTGGGGGACTCATCTTTCCCCTGGCTGCCCAAATGATGTCTGAAAGCTTGAAAGTTTGAGGAAGCTGGTCACTCATTGTGCTTACCAGAGGACAGTGCCGTACTCACTATTGGGAGTAAATTTATTGAAACTTGATATAACCCCTGTTTGCAACTCCTGAAAAATAGAAAGGATGCCTCTCACCAGAGAAGAAGGAATGTTAATGAAAATGTTCTTTCCTTTTTGTCTTCCTCTAATTTATAGCAGGGCCTTGGCCTAGATTATAGCCATACAGGCTGACCTCCATATCCATGGATTTGGTATCCATGGTTTCATTTATCTGCATCTAAAAAAATATATTCTCTCTAGGCCATTGGTTCTTCACCTGTGGTCCATGGACCACCAGGGAGCCGCAATGTCTTCACAGTGGCTCTGCAAAGGCTTGAAGGCTGCTCAGCCCACGTAACAGGAACCAAGGCAAAAGCTGACTGGCTGGCTTGGCCTTTGATCCACTCCAGCCACAAACTGTAGGAAGAAGCAGAAGAAAAGTCTTCCCTCCTCCTCCAAGGGAAGGTTTCATGGATGGTGTAATTGTATTATTATTATTGTTGTTGTTATTGTTGTTGTTGTTTTAAATTGGAAACAAAATATATTTAAAGGGGGTTCCTAGTATAAAGAAAACATTAAGAGCCACTGTTCTAGGGATTTCTAGGTCCTCCAATGTGATTCTATGATCAACATTTGGCACTTGTCTTGTTGAAAATAATAGGGTTCCCTATTATCCACGGTTTCAGGTATTCACAAGGAGTCTTGGAATGTATCCCCTGCAGATATGGGGTCAACCTGAGCTTCAGTTAACAATCCTTGGTTAACAAACCAAAAGGAGAGAAGCTCCTTTTTTTACAAAGTCCTTTTAAATTTGTTCCACTCCCCATTTTCTTCCTCATTCTCTATCTAGCTGAATGTTTTTTAGTGGTATCAGCATTGGGAGGAGAATGAAGGAGGGCTGAAAAAATTACAAACATTCCATGTTAATTTGCAGCAACTTGTCTGTAGTAAACAATGCAATAAACAAAGTGTACGGTGGAAAGATAGAGATACTATTCTAGCTGACCCTAATGTAGCCTACTATGCATTTCTATAACAGGCAAGGTAAACAGCAGCTGCCTCCAAAACCTCTTACTGAGCATGTGTGAACAGCAAAACATAGAGAAAATGAGAGAACAGGTAAGCTTGCCTCACCAGCTACTCCCAGCATTTAAAAAACACAAATATAGATCTCTAAGTCTGGCCAACAAAATGGAAAATAGATGAAAAGTGGATAAAAATAAATAAATCATAGAATCATAGAATCATAGAATTGCAGAGTTGGAAGAGACCACGAGGGCCATCCAGTCCAACCCCCCTGCCACGCAGGAAATCACAATCAAAGCATCCCCGACAGAATCCCTAGATGCATTTTGGAAAAAGCTTCTCCCAGACGGCACAGCAAGTTTTGAGAACACTAGAACATTAACATAGACCAATAACCTCCTACATCCCTGGATCCAGGATCTCTCACCCAAAGCTCAGAGGGAGCCTCACCCAGAGAGATCACAATCCCATACTTCTCCTCAAAGATTTCCTTGTGGACACCAACTTCCAGCAACCCAACTGGGCAAGATGAACCCTGCTCTCTCAAAGGAGCTCAAAGAGCAGGGAAAGAAGGCCTCCAAAACTGGGCCCTTGCAGGGGGACAGCTGGTCATACTAGACAATACTGGGAAAGAAGGACTTACAGCAGATTCTTGGACCACTCTGTTCCATAAGGCCTAGAATCATAGAGTCATAGAATCATAGAGCTGGAAGAGACCCCAAGGGTCATCCAGTCCAGCCCCATTCTGCCTTGCAGGAATAAACAATCAAAGCATTCCCAACAGTTGGCCATCCAGCCTCTGTTTAAAAACCTCCAAAGGAGGAGACCCCACCACACTCCGAGGGAGAGCATTCCACAGTTTATCCATAGACATTTTCCCCCACCATTTGGACACAAACAAGTCAGCTTTATATTGTATATATCCAGAGCCTAGGAAAGTTACTTTTTAGGACTACAAATGCAGAATACCTGCTACCAGGATCTTAGCCAAGCTATAGAGGGAACCTTACCCAGAGAGGCCACAATCCCACGGTTCTCTTCCATAACTTCCATGTGTAGAGTCCTTTGGCCTGGGTCCAGCAGGGCCCACTCCTCTTCCGTGAAATACACAGCTACCTCCTCAAAGGCCACCAGATCCTGAAAAAACAAGAGCAAATCAGCTTTTCCTCAGAGGTTGCACAGTAGTCCCAAGTGGCTTTTTAGTCATGGCAGTTATATGGCTACATCTTTAAACAGACTGTGTTTAAAGATGCTTTAAACAAGCCAATTTTAAATGATGAATTTTAAATTGGTATTTTAAGTTTATGGATGATTTTAATGTGTAATGGTTGTTTTAATCTTTTGTGTTTTAACCCATGTGTTTAAATTGTTATATGTTTTAGAATCATAGAGTTGGAAAAGACTACAAAGGCCATCTAGTCCCTGCCCTGCAGGAATTCACAATCAAACCTTTCCCGACAGATGGCCATCCAGCCTCTGTTTAAAAACCTCCAAAGAAGGAGACTCCACCACACTGTGAGGCAGCGTGTTCCACTTCTGAACAGCTCTTACTGCCAGGAAGTTCTTCCTAATGTTTAGGTGAAATCTCTTTTCCTGTAATTTGAACCCATTGCTCTGTGTCCTAGCCTCTGGAGCAGCAGAGAACAAGCTTGCCCCATCCTCAGTATGACATCCCTTCAAATATTTAAACATGGCTATCATGTCCTCTCTCGACCTTCTCTCCTCCAGACTAAACATGCCCAGCTCCCTAAGCCACTCCTCATAGGGCATGGCTTCCAGACCATCCACCATCCTGGTCGCCCTCCTCTGGACACGTTCCAGCTTCTCAATCTCCTTCCTGAATTGTGGTGCCCAGAACTGGACACAGTATTCCAGGTGAGGTCTGACCAAAGTAGAATAGTGTGGCGCTATCACTTCCCTCAATTTAGACACTATTAGTTTTAGTTATATATTGAAATTTAATTTATGTTGTACCCCGCCTCAAGCCTTGGGACAAGGAGAGTAAGAAATAATAATAATGATTATGATGATTGTTGTTGTTTTGTTGTGGTTGATCAAAAGCTGTTTGCATTTGAGAGCTAGAGCCAGTGTCAGGATCATGGTCCTGGCATGCTTGTTTCTTATGCTTTGGCATATGTTTGGTAATGAAAGATGATGGGACATGCTATACAGCTGGGGAGGTAAAAGACTGTATATCATCTGTGGCCTGAAGAAATGAGAAGATGTGTAGGGAGGCATTAGGAGATCCAAGCAGGCAAGGTTGTTCTACTGGGCAACGTAGTATGGGGGGATGAAGGACAGGTAAGTTCTGGGAAGACAGAATGTTTTGAGTTGCTGACAAATGGGGTGAAAGCTATGTGGACTTTAAGTATACTGTGTTAACTAGAAAAAAAAAAACTTCAGTTCTGACAACAATTGTGTACTGTAATCAACTCTGCTTGCTAAATAAAGTTCTTCTGAATCTGTTCAGAGATTGTGTTGCTTGAAGTTAGCCGGAACATAACAGTGCAGTGGTTTGAGTGCTCTGGGGGACCAGGATTTGAATCTCTGATTGGCCATGGAAACTCAGTGGGTCAGCTTGGGCAAGTCACATTTTCTCAGCCTCAGAGGAATGCAATGGCAAACCTTCTCTGAAAAAATCTTGCCAAGAAACCCCTGTGATAGGGTTGCCATAAGTCAGCAATGACTCAAAGGCACACAGTAACAACACCAGTCATGATGGTTGTATGCTGACATCTCTAAGGAGTCATCTATATGAGGGGGGGGGAGCAGATTGCTCCACAGTAATAGTAATTTGCAGCATCTGCAACTTGTCTTGATGGTTTTACAGCCCCCATAAACTTTGCATGCCCCATAGCCAAAATGGCGTCCACAAGTGAATTTTTAAATCTGATTAAAAAAAAAAACTTTTTCCATGGTATGCACAAGTGATATTTCACATTTACAAATTGCCATTTTATACAAATTGCCATTTTATCGCCTTAGCGATCACTCGCTAAGGTGAAAATCCAACATGGCAGTAGTGGGCACTTGCCCTGTTAGCAAGCCCCGCCCCCTATGTTTATTCAGCTTGTGCTTCCTCTAGTATGGGAAACTGCAGCAATGCAAATGTCTTAACAAAATCTCTTAAGATGCATTGTCTTAACAAGTGGGAATGCACATTCTCCACAGAGCTTTTTAAAAACTCTGGAAAAAGCCAAAGAGGCTCTCCAAGAGTAGTTTTCGGAGTTTTTTGCCGCCCCCTTCAGAACACGACCCATTGACACGGGTTCCCATTAAGATAAATCATATTCCCAGTTAATTCCATGAGGATTAATTTGACCATTTAGACAGGACCTAAGATCACAGGAAGTTTTCATCTCAGTACCAGATGCTATGAAGCAATGGCAGAAGCAGACGACTGCCTTCACATGTGGCCTTCCCAGAGGCATCTGGCTGGCCAGGGTGGGAAAGAAGAGGATGGACTAGATGAGCTTTGGATCTTGTCCAACAGGGCTTTTTTTCTTTTTACTATCATTTCAGAACCAGGATAATCTCCCCACCCCACCCCAGCTCTCTTTCCGTTCCTCTTTTCCTACCTGATCTGGTTGGCCTGCTGCAGTTCCTATTGCTCCAGGAGAAATCTTTGAAGGAGGCCACAAGCTCATTCTATCACCTGGGTGAGAAACAGACAAAGCAGGTAGGTATCCACTCCTGGACTGAAACAACCCTGTCACAAGGGATGCTTTAAAAAAATCATTGTTCAGAACTGAAGTTATGAAAACAAAGTTAAAGTTTTTGTGATCAATACTCTACAGCAGTGACTCTTAACCTTTTCTTTACCAGGGACCCCCTTTAAATATCTTTTATTGCTGTGGACCCCCAAGACTTAACTCAAGATTTAAAATAATCATAATCATAACCATATTACACCATCCATTAAACCTCCCCTCAGAGGCACTGAAGGGGGAGGGAAGACTTTTGTCCTGCTTCTTCCTGCAAATTTGTGGCTGGAGCAGATTGAATGGCAATGCGCAGGCCAAGCCAACCAGTCAGCCTTTTCCTTGGCTCCTGTCATGTGGCCACTCCACTGCAGGGAGGCGGTGGGCTGAGCAGCCTTCAAGTCTTCATGGGACCCCTGTAGGACATCACAGCCCCCTAGGGGTCCGCAGACCACAGCTTAAGCACAACTGTTCTACAGTTATGTTTTTAAAGATATTAAGCAAGTGCTTTATTTTCCGCAAGTGTGATGTATATATCAAATCAGCTAGCAACACAGAATCATCAGCCACAATCCAGCTAGAGTTGAACCATTGAAGCACTTGTTAAATGGCAGGTCGACTCATATGTAACTCCAATGGATTCAGTGGATCTATCCTAATTGGGGCTAGCAAGTGGATTGAACCCACAGAATGGTAGAGTTGGCAAGGACCTCCAGGGTCACCTAGTGCAACTAAAGTGTCTCTAACCCTATCCCTCACATATATCCTTATCTATGAATCACAGAATGGTAGAGTTGGAGAGAAATGCCAACCAGTATTATAACCTGTGAAGTCGAAGGCTTTCACAGCCGGCATCCATAAATTTTCCTTGGCTTTTTTTCTGGGCTGTGAGGCCGTGTTCTGGAAGAGTTTCTTTCTGACGTTTCACCTGCTGCTGTGGCTGGCATCTTCATAGAATGGTTGGGTAGGTGTGTGTGTGGAGTTTATATGCTGTGAACCCCTGTGGAGTATATGTAAATTTGTGTAATTGAATGGTTAGTTTCTGGGTATAGAAATGCAAGGCTTGTTAGTGTCTGTTTGGCTGAAGGTTGGTTGATGGGCCATCATCTGCTGGGAATCCTCTTGTCCCTGGGTGGAATTCCTTTGAAAGTGTTGAGCTTTGATTCTATTGTATTTCAAAACTGAGAGCCAGATTTTGTTTACTTTTAAGGTTTCTTTTTTCCTGTTGAAGTTGGCCAGGTGTTTGTGGATTTCAATAGCTTCTCTGGGCATTTTGACATGATAGTTGTTGGACTGGCCCAGAATTTCGATGTTTTTAGATAACATTTTGTGCCCAGGTTGGTTTATAACATGTTCTGCTACTGTTGATTTTTATGGCTGGCCCAATTTGCAGTGTCTCTCATGTTCCTTGATTCGTGTTTGCACACTGCGTTTAGTGGTCCCTATGTAAACCTGTCCACAGCTGCATGGTATGTGGTAAACTCCTGCAGCTGTGAGAGGGTCCCTTTTGCCCTTCGCTGAGCGTAGCATTTCTTGGATTTTTTTGGTTGGTCTGTAGATTGTTTGGAGGTTGTGTTTCCTCATCAGTTTCCCTATTCTGTCTGTGACTCCTTTGATGTATGAGTATTGTTAGTATATATAGAGTGTAATATTTGTTACGTTGTTGATAAAGGAGAGGGTTACTAATTTAAAATGTATAAAAACAATCAGAGAGAAGTGGGAAGTCAACTTTAATGGCGGTGGGTGTTAAGGAGGGAGGTCAATGTCTTACATGTTGTCTTTTTAGTTATGTCTTATATGTTTGTTTAATTTGTCTGTTTTAATAATTATATTGAATAAAAATTATTTAATCTAAACTGTATTTTATGTGATTTTGTGAGCCACCTTGGGTCCCTTCTGGGAGAAAGGCAGCATATAAATTACTTAATTAAATAAAATTAAATTTTTTGGCAAGATTTCTTCAGAGGAAGTTTTCTGTTGCCTTCCTCCGAAGTTGTGTGACTTGCCCAATGTCATCCAGTGAGTTTTTAATGGCTGTGTGGGGATTTGAACCCTGGTTTCCCAGAGTCCTAGTCCAACACTCAAATCACTACACCACACCGGCTCTCTTCAGGAGGTAGCACTTGCTCCACTTTATTCCAAAACAAGTCAGACTGCTTCAGGAATACTGTGTCCAGTTAGAGACAACTGGAGCAAGTTGGTAAGATGGCAACGAAGATGGGAAGCATTCTGGGAAATGAATACTGTACTATGAGGAAAGTTTGAAGGAATTCAGTCCATTTAGCCTGGATAAGAGAAGACTGCGAGGGGACACAACTGAGTTTCTTCAAAAAAACCCACTCTCACATCAAACAGGGCAAAGACCTGTTCTCTGCTCCTTCCCCAGAGCTACTGAACTAGCAGAAACTTCTAGAAGGCAAGAGCAGTTTGACAATGAAATCAAATACCTAGAGGAGTAAAGGGCTACCCTTTACAAGAAGTGTTCAAGCATAGCTAAGTATAATGAGTAGAATGTTAGTCTAGAAGGCTTCTCAGCCTTTGGTCTTCCAGATGTTTTGGACTTCAGCTCCCAGAAGGTGCTGCTAGCATGGCCAATGTTAAGGAATTCTGGGAGTTGAGGCCCCAAACATCTGGAAGACTATACTTCAAGTAGCACTGATCTGGATGGCCTACAAGGCATCTCCACCTCTGCAGTTCTGCGATTCAAACAAACTGGAAAAGAGCGAAAAAGTTTGATTTTGCATAGACTCCAAAGTGCCAGTTGAGTTTCCTATAAAGTCTTAAAGAGATGAAACTTTATTTTCTGACTTAAAAGACAACAGAGAACCACCTCCCCCAGTAAGCCAACGGGGAACATTATGGCACTCCAGGAATGTCAGGCCTATTTCAGAGAGTGAGGCCAAGTTTACAGTGGAATGAAGAACACATGTAGCTCTTACCCAGTGAGATTGGACTTCTGTCCCTCTCCTGCCTGATTTGGTCATGTGTTGCCTCCTTTCTGGTGTATGGGAGAGTCTTCTCAGCCCTGGAGAACTCAGCTATGACTTCAACTAAGATTGCCTTCAGGTAAGAAGGAAATGAAGATGAGAGTCAGTGAACAGAGCAATTGGGAAAAGAAAGAAAAGAAACAGTTCAACAGGAATGCTTTACTCAAAGAATTTCACTTCTGATCCCAATTCAAGATTTCAAAAAGCATTTGTCTTTAGAGCCCTCAACAGCTTGGTCCTTTGGGTGATAGTTGGCTGGTTAAAGTAAATGCCCCCCAGAGGACCTGAGTGTATGGGCGGATTGTATGGTAGGTGGCGATCTGGAAGGTAACCTGGACCCAAACCATGTAGGGCTTTAAAGGTAATGACTAACACTTTAGACTTTGCCTGGAAACTAACTGGCAGCCAGTAGAGTGATTTTAATATTGGTGTAATATGCTCACTCCTGGATGTACCTGTAACCAATCTGGCTGCCATATTTTGAACTAATTGGAGTTTCCAAGCTTGGTACAGAGGTAGCCCAACATATAGCACATTGCAGAAGTCCAGCCTTGAGGTTATCAGCATGTGCACCACCGTCTTTCAGTCTGCCAGTTCTAGGAAGGGGCACAGCTGTATTAGTCGAAGCTGATAATAAGCACTCCTGCCCATCACACCTATCTGAGCAGACACTTGGAGAGACAGAGCCAGGAGCACTGGCTCCCAAGCTGGGAACATAGTCTTTCAGGGGGAGTGTAACCCTATCTAGGAATGGTTGACACACCTCCATCCTCAGATTATGTGGATGACACACCCCAGAACCCACTGACTACCAAAAACAACCAAACCAGGGCTGATATGCACAACCACCGGATATTTATATAACACGAGTACAATAAATGTATATATACAGTACTGATCTTGTACACTATAATTATAATTATTTATATAGTACCATACAATCGATGCACAGTCAAAGATAAATCCAAATGCAGTCTCAAACCAATGTCCAATTTTTTATTATAAGTATAGTGTACAAGATCTCTCTCTCTCTCTCCCTTCACATTCGCGGGGGATAGGTTCCCCAGACCCCCGCGAATGTGAAAAATCCGTGAATAATGATTGCCCTCCCCCTCCCCTGCCAAAGCAACCATGGGGCCTCTGGAGGCCCCATAGTCACTTTCTCCGGACTCCCCAATCCCTTCCTAGGCCTTCACGGAGCCTCGCAAGCTCCCGTGGATGCCTCCCCGGCCCTCCCCCTCCCTCCCAGGGTCTTCACGGGGCCTCGCAAGGCCCCGTGGAGGCCTCCCCGGCCCTCCCCCCTCCCTCCCAGGGCCTTCACGGGGCCTCCGGAGGGTCTCTGAAGGCCCCGTGGAGGCCTCCCCAGCCACCCCCTCCCTCCCAGGGCCTTCACGGGGCCTCCGGAGGCCCCGTGTCATGGTTTTGGGAGGGCGGGGGGGGGGCTCCCAAAACCGCGAATATCCAAAACCATGAATGCTGAGTTCGCGAATGTGGAGGGGCAACTGTATATACATATATATATATATATATACACACACACACACATTGTACTAAAGTGTTACATAAAGATCATGTGGTTGTACATATCAGCCCCAGTTGGGTTGCTTTTGGTAGTAAGAAATTGTAGCCTTCTGTCAGGATCGGTCCCTGACGTGACCTTTTCCTGCCAAGTTCAGTTCTGTTGTATCACTTTCTGGCTAATTGTATTTGCATTCCTCTGTACTTGTTAATGAGTATGTAGTCTAACTGTGATACGGGAGTATACGCTTTATGTCTGTAACTGTCTGATAAAGCTGGCACCTGGACTCAGCTATGGGAAAAGTGGGCTGAGCCCAGGTCTGGTGGGAACTGAGAGTGGGGATGATGGGTAGCCAATGCCTGTATAGCCCACCAGATTTGTAGACTATAGAATGCTTTTAGCTTACTGCTTGTTAGTTAGGTTTCATTCTGAGCAATGAACTTGTAGGGTTAGCTCTTTGGATTACTGTGCTAATAAAGTTTTCTGTTTTTAACTCTGAAACTGATGGCCACTGAGTCCAGGGATGCCAGTACATGACACGTTCAGCTGCAAGAAGCCAAAACATATTGCACTGTGGAATTCTGGGGTTTATAGTTTAGTGAGGCCTAAAAGTTCTCTGGTTGAGAATGCTCGATGCCCCTCCCCTAAACTGCAAATCCCAGGATTCCACAGGAGGCAGCCAGAGCAGTTAAAGTAGAATAATAGTGCTATAACAGTGTAGTGTGATAAGGCTCAAAATCTCTGGCTCTACATGCTGCAGAACATCCTCCCTAACACAAACATCACCTTCCTTTCCAAGTTTCTATTGTTATCATAAGCAGTACCTACCTTACATTCAAAACTGCATGTCAAAGGTGGTAGAAAATGACCAGCCATTTGATGGAAATGTTTAGGATGTCATACAATGGGAATTCTGTCAATAATAATTTTGCCACCTTGTACTTTTTGCATGTTAAATGCAAGAGTTTAAATGTGTTAAAAATCACAAATCTAAAAGATACCATCTGTGCAACAGACAGGAAGATACCAATGTTAAAACAACAGGCTTGAAGTGTGTGACTGGCCTTCAAGCCAATCAAAATAAAAAGAAATGACTCAGGGGTTATCTTAGAAAAAATAGAAAAGGGAAGTGACACTGATTCTTGATAGAACTTAAATCTGAAGAGTCTCAGAGGACTAGGAGATGAGTGGCTTCCAAATGTGATACAGCAGTGGTTCTTAACCTGTGGTCCAGGGACCCCCCAGGGTCCGGGATGTCCTCTCAGGGGGTCCGCGAAGGCTTGAAGGCTGCTTGTCCCACCTTCTCCCTGCAGTGGAGTGGCCATCCGACAGGAACCTGGGCAAAGGCTGGTTGGTTTGGCCTGCACATTGCCATCCAATCCGCTCCAGCCACAAACTTGCTGGAAGAAGCAGAAGAAAAGTTTTCTCTCCCCCTCCAGTGCCTCTGAGGAAAAGTTTCATGGACGGTGTAATTGTATTGTTGTTACTGTTGTTGTTGTTGTTTAAATCTTGAGTTAAGTCTTGGGAGTCCGCAACGACAAAAGATATTTAAAGGGGTTCCCTGGTAAGGAAAAGGTTAAGAGCCACTGTGGTACAGGGGGGAAATATATGAGGTTAGCAGGAAGCAGTTTGTGCCTCTCAAAATCTGTCTTTCAGAGGCAGTGAATCTGTTCCCTTATTGGATGAGGGAAAGGTAAAAAACTATCTGCAAAACTGTAAAAGCAAAGAGAAGGCAGAGCTATAGGGGTGAGGAAACCACATCGATTTTAATCAATCCACCCATTTTTTGCACCTTGGAAGTGAAATGTCTTACCTGCTTCTCTTCCGGCTTCTTCTCCTCAACCTGACTCAGGAGAAAACCCTCTGCCAAGGCCACTGCTTGGGAGGTCGTCTCTGCTCCACACTCTCGGACCCAGCTCTCCATCTCCGGAGGAAGGATGGCCAAGAACTGCTCCAGGATCACCAAGTCCAGGATCTGAGCCTTGGTGTGTCTCTCTGGCCTTAGCCATTGACAGCAAAGAGCGTGAAGTTGGCTGCAAACCTCTCGGGGGCCCTCGGGCACCCAGTAACGGAGCCCCCTGAAGCGCTGTCGCTGGACCTCTGAGCTGGCAGAGTCAGTGTCCAGATTCTTACGGACAGTCCTTGCCCCACTGCCCCCAGCTTCAGGTGCATCAGGGCCTCCTTCTTCTGCTTCAGGACTGTCTGGATTTGGCTCTTCCATCTTCAATCTGTGCTCCATGTCAGCCTCCAACAGGACTCAAAGGATCTCTGTCCTCTGCGGCCAGTTTATCTCTTAAGGCGAGTACAGCAATGTTGCTGGAAGATGGTGTCCACATCTAGCAGAAGACCACAAGTCCTTCTGTCTGCATTTGTTATAATCTCTTGTTGAAATTATGCTTTACTAGGATCACTGGGTAATTCTGGGAACGGGTTTCTTTCTTTAAGGAAGACAACTGAAGGTCTCAGCATGTCACTAGAGATGTAGGGAGGAAGAGCCAACTTTTAAACCCCCCATGACAGTTCCTCCCTCTCTTCCTTTTATTTCCCTTCCCTTCCTAGCACAACCCACTTCCATCCTCTTTTTTCCTCTCCTCCACTACAGATGGAAACTAGCTTCAAACACATTCCAACCCACTTCAAACTTCAAACTCGCAGGACATCAGGTTTGAGCCCTACGTGGGAAAATCTGCTATGAAGCCTTTGAAATTAGTGGAGAGATGGAAGAAGGCCTTTTATGACGGAGTCCCTACATATAGCTCATCGGCCACTGTGGAAATCTGGCGGGGGGAACAGGGAAGACGACTTTTGCTCTTCTGGTCCCCCATCTCTGATTTTCTACAAATGTAAACAGGTTTGAGGCTCCTTCCTGTGCTTTGGGAAGCTCTCCCCAGGAGAGATTTTTAAAAAGAACTTACCTGGTGTGGCTTTTGTGGGGGATTGGGAAACAGGGTTCAAATCTCTCTTTCTCAGTCCCCTCTGGCTTTTTCCTCCAATCACTGTCTGGGCTGTCCAAAACCCTCTGCCCATTCTTGTGTTACATTGCCCCACCACCACTAGGGTTGCCAGAATGAAGACAGTCAAGGGCTCCTGTACCTTTCATAGGGAATTTCACAAGCAGAAGTTGCCTGTCACCTGGTTGTGTAGCAAGCAACCTGCTAAAATTCCCTCTTCTGCACAGCCATTACAACTACAGGCGCTGTTTTCAGTTTGCCATTTGGCAGCCCTAGTGAGCACCATGGACATTGGGGTGCAGGGGATCTACAGATGTAAGGGGGATAGAGTTACCAGACTGAAAACTGGAGAGGGCTCCTGTGCCTTTAATTATTGTGTGTAGGAGAAGAAATTTCAGCAGGCATTGCTTGTCATTCAACCAGCTAACAAGCAAGGCCTGCTGAAATTCCCTCTTCTACACAAACATTAAAGGAATAGTACCACCCACCAACACCCCAGTGTTCAATCTTGCAACCCTACATTCATCAAGTCCCGGAGGCAGAGCTGGTGGTGGTCAGCTGCTGATTCTAGGGGGAAACTCCGACCCCTCTCCCCTATGGCACACACCCTCCCTTATCCCTTCCCATTGCATTTCCCTCTCACCCACCTCCCTTCTTCCCTGCACAGGGAAGCTTCAGACAGTTTCCAAATCCTTTGACAGAAGTGGAGGGAGGCTGTCAGAGGATGGAGGAAGGAAATGGTTGTTGCAAGAAAAATTTTTACTGCCACTCTAGGAAGAAAGTGGGGGGAGAGGAGGAATTTAATAGCACCTCTAGGACTTGAGACTTCTTTATTTTAACCCTTAGGTGGATGCTCTGCTCCTTCCCTTTTGTCCCTTGCCCTGTTCCAAGCATCCCCACCATCTGGGAAAGGATCTGATCAGACTATTCTGGATGGGAATTTTTGTATGGGAATTTTTTTCTTGGAATAAGATCATTCCAATAAATGGTCTTATTTATGGGGGTGGGGAGTGTCAGTCCTGTTTTGGAAGGATGTTTTGCACAGCTTTCAGAGACTGAGGAGATAAATTTGTCTCCCCTGCCTCTCCTCCCCCGCCCCACTCCAGCTCACTCCAAAAGGAGGAGTTGCAAAAGACACTCCATCATGACAAGAGGTGAGTTGTGAGTTGTGCAGCTGAGCCAGCTGGAGTCTTCCCCAAGATCCCTTTTTCAGGGTTTATCATCCCGCTCTGCTGCCCCCTCAGTTTAATCCTGATTTGAAGGGATGTCATACTGAGGATGGAGCAAGCTTGTTTTCTGCTGCTGCAGAGACTAGGACATGGAGCAATGGATTAAAACTACAGGAAAAGAGATTCCATCTAAACTTTAGGAAGAACTTCCTGACAGTAAGAGCTGTTTGGCAGTGGAATGCACTGCCTGGGAGTGTGCTGGCATCTCCTTCTTTTGGATGTTTTTAAGCAGAGGCTGGATAGCCATCTGTCGGGAATACTTGTCCCTCCGTATCCACGGATTTGGTATCCACGGATTCAAGTATTCACAGCTTGAAAATATTCTTTAAAAAATAATAATCTAAAAAGCAAACCTTGATTTTGCCATCTTATATAAGGGACACAATTTTGCTATGCCATTGCATATAATGGGATTTTAGTATTCACGAATTTTGGTATCCACGGGGGGTTCTGGAACCAAACTACAGCGAATATGAAGGGACAACTGTACTTTGATTGGGTATTTCTGCAACTTGAGTGCCACCCCAGGGGTATTTCTGCACTTAATTAACAAGGTGTAACATGAATTCCTCTATCAAGGGGTGCTGGTATACCTGGATAATATCCTTGTGTACTTGGAAGACCATCAGACTAGGGCCTTGTCTACAATGTAAAAACCTCCTCTAAAACCCTCCCAAAACTGGCATTTGGCATTCCTCCCAAAACTGTGGTGATAAGGCCACACGATGTGTGTCCTTCTCCCCATATTTGGAGTGATAAGGCCACACAACGCATGGCCTTACCCACCCAAGATTCAGGGCATTTTACCTTGATGCGAGTTGTTGTTGTTGTTTTTTTGCTTTGTGTCCCCCCCCCTCGGAGTTTTGCCCACTCCTGCTGCAAGCAAGGTCAGATCATGGCAGACGCAACGTTTTGTGTTTTAAGCTCCAGAGGCAAGTTCCGGGCAAGTTCCCTGCCAAACGGGGAGGTTTTTCCTCTCCTCTTCCCTTGGCAGCGCTCTGCCACCCCCTCTGCCCATTTGCCTGTCACTTTGATTGATGAGCTAAACAGGAGGCACTGAAGCAAGTGATAGGCAAGAGTGGGCGGGAGAGGAGGGGGGAAAAACTCTCCTTTTGTCAGGGAACTTTCCTCTGGAGCTTAAAATGTTGCACCTGCCAGGATCTGACCAGGCTTGTGGCGGTGGCAGTGGCAGGTGTGGGCAAAACTCCACAGGGACAGTTTAAGGGCCCTGCAGCACCTGCAGCCACAGGAGGCCCCAATCATTGTGGGGACCCCCATCATAAACTTCCTCCTGCAAAAACATTATTAGTAATTATCTGAATATCCTGTAGTGTGAATAGGTTAGGTTAGGTTAGGTTACATTGACCTGAGATAAACATATGGACACCCAAAAATAAAGTGTTGCAGTCCCCCCCCCACAATTCCTTAAACCGGTTCTGGGGACAATCCAGGTAGTAAAGACAACATACCAAAGTCCCTGCAAAAAATAAATTTTGTGGTGTGGCTTCAGGGCAAGTGCAGGGACAGGAGTCCAGTCGGACTTTTGCTCCAAGTGTAGACTAGCCCTAAGGCTAAGAGGAAGGAAGGGCAAGTTGAGGCAAAGAAACCCAACTCCGGACTTAAGTGGAACTCAGACTGTCAGGTGGCTTTTGAACACCTGAAACAGCTGTTTACGCCAATCTATTTTAAAACACCGGAACCCTTCGGACCCAGATGGAGGCCTCCAATGTGGCTGTGGGGGCAGTATTATTGCAAAAGGGCAGCTATGACCATGTGCCTACCTGTCGATAAGAAATTCTTGGAGACTGTGAGGACTTGGTCAGTGTGGGAAAAGGAGGCAGCCACATTCTGACTAATAGTGACCCTGTTACAGATGAGTTGTCTAGGCAGTGAAAACACTCCTCACAGAATGTGAAGAGAATACCTTTTGTCCCAATAAGATCCCATGGTTATTTGCCTTATTTAGGACAGGGGCCAAAACCTGCAGCTTTCCCCAAGGTTTTTAAAGGTGTGGAAATGCACATTCCTGCTCATTTGGGCATCCGATTTGCATCACAGCGCATTCCCAGCGAAGGCAGAAGTGGAAAGCTGATTGCTCGGACATGTGGGGGAGGGGGCTCACTGGCAATGAAGTAGCTAGAAGCACCATTTTGGAGTTTCACATTGCTGACTGTGATCTTTTTTGCTGCACTGAGGTGACCAAACAGCTTTTTAAAGTGGAAGGTTGCACTTGCACATCTTTGATTTGCAGTTTTTTTAAAAAAATACTGTGCAGTGGTGACAACTTGTGGAGGATAATAACATAATTCATTCTTGGCCACCATCTTGACTCACAGGCACAGCTGTGTGTGAACTTCAAACATGGATAGCTTTGCATACCAGTGATTTTGCCAAAGGAACATGGAAACAAACAAATGCTGTTGTGAATTTGCATTAATGCGCAGCAATCAGCATTATATCTTCTCATCTAGACAAGCCCAGGGTTTTCTTGCCAAGATTTGTTCAGAGTTGCCTTTGCCTTCCTCTGAGGCTGAGAGACTGTGACTTGGATTGTCACCCATGGCTGAGTGCGGATTCGAGTGGTCTCCAGAACGATAGTTCAATGCTTAAACCACTACACCAGCCAGCAACACTAGAGAAACCCCTGGCTCTTTTTATTTATGGACAGAGACTTCACTCCATTCCCTGGGCCCTCCTTTTCTGCCATGCACTAAACATCTGTCCACCTTCCTTCTTACCTGCGTCTTGAGAAGAGGAAAATGGTTGGTTGCTTTTTTGGAGGGAGGGAAGGGAAGAGAGTGGATGTTGCAGTGCAAAGTCTCCTGTGCCACTCTAGGGGGTTGTTTACACGAGCAAATATTCCCCTAAATATACCGCTAAGATCACTCATAGTTCCCACGGGTCGAGGCACAGAATCGACTCATTCAGAAGGGGGGTAGTTAAAATCCCCAAATATAGCGTGTCCTGCAGTGTCACAAGTTTTGTCGGTATATTTCAAAAATAGCGATACGCACAGGTTTTTTTTGTGTGTGAACTGCTTATCGGAATATTTTTTTAAAAAAAAAACAACCGGAAGCTAGTGCCCGGTGGGCAGTGCCATGGGAGGGGTCAATCCCCTTTGCCCGCTAATTTTTTTTTTTTTAAAGTAAGGGGATAGAGAAAGCGCATCTTCTCAGGAGCGGTATTGTTTTCTGGCACGGAAACAATGGCGTGCACATCTCAGGTCAGAACAAAGAAGGGTGGCCGTGGCATAGCGTGGGGGCATGTAGAAACACTAGATTTGATTGAGTTATGGGGTGAGCAGAAGGTGCAGGAGCAGCTTCAAAGCAGCCACCGAAACATAGATGTTTTTGAAAAGATAGCTGAAGTAATGCGTAAGAGAGGGCATGACCGCACCGCGGAGGAGTGCCGTTCCAAGAGTAAAACGCTGAAGGCGAGGTATAGGCAGATAAAAGACCACAATTCTACTAGCGGGAATGATGCGGCAACCATGCCATTCTTTGCTGAACTTCATGCTATATTCTCCGGGGACTGCAGTTTAAACCCGCCGCGAGTTTGTCACAGCTGTTCTGCCGATCACAGACCTTTCTCCCCTGAGCAATCAAGGAACAGCATCTCCGTTTGCTCCGGCACCTCTGTGAGGGACTCGGAGGTGAACTCTCCCCCTTTGTTTGATGAAGACTTAGGTACGTTGAAAAGCTTACTGATTACTTATTAAAAAACTGGCATTATGATCTACTTTGCCTTTTTGAAGTACTGTAACTTATTTATATTTACCGGCCCACTGACAACAAAAGCGCTTTGTCGATAGTTTTGAATTCCCTTTTTTTGCAATTCTAATATATATTTTCCTTTCCCTAACATTTCCGATTTCAGGTTTTATGAGAATTGATACCTGCCTTGTCATTACCTCCATTCAGGCTGCCATTAGATAGCCCTTTACTTAAGGCTCGTTAGTACCCCTTTACAGAGCAACAGCACATATTTGTTAATGTTCTACTGTGTACTTAGACACAATATATTACAAACAAGTAACTGTACTTCCTAAAAAAAGTTGGTAAAACAAAAGTGCTTGCTGATACTGAAATATGCCACATGTGTCCTTTTTTGGGGGAAAAAGGGTCTTATGGTGGCTGACCGACTGATAAAGGTACACCCAGCCATTTCTTTTTGTTATGGGCGAAATGCATTTCGTCGTTTGGGGGGGGGGTTAAAATGTGATGATGCTTACAGTCTTTTCAAATGTTTACGTGCGCTGTGTAAATTACATAATGGCTACCCTTACATTCTTTGGCAGAGCCTGATTGAGGGCAATAAAAGGGTGATTTAAGGTGGCCGGAAAAGCTGCTTCCTTTGTTTGCAGGATTACTTTCGGTTTCAGGCAGAAGACATCTTACCCTTCCTATTCTTGTACTGCAGCATTATATTCTGTCATTCCTGTACTGCCAATTTCTCAGTTCCGAAGGCCTGTTTTTGGAAAGCACAGCTACTGCAGGAAATTAATATGTGGAAGCTGAATTACCTATTCATGGGAAGTTTGCCTCTTATAATAATTTAAATGGTGCATTTTCCCTTATATACATAGCATATACATTAATTGCTCTTTTTCTCAACTGGTTAACCTTAGCGGCTATAAATGGTATAACATGTGGTGCTACTGGTACCAACCATTTATAAAACCTATGTGACACTTTTACATAGTCTACATCGTCATTGTGTTGTTTTGTTGTAATCATTTAACCTGGAAACTTATTCTTACATTCCTAGACATGCAGGCAACAACAGAGATCAATCCGGAGGAAACATTAACCATTACACTTGAAGAAGTAGACACTCAAACAACATCTACACCAGTTGTTCTGCTTGACAGCCAGGATCCAGAGCTTGATTTGGCTGCTGAGAGGAGAGCAACCGAATTTGAGATTGCATGGACCAGTCAGCAGACAGAGACCAATGAAGGTGGGAGTAGAGCACATATTTATTTCTTCTAAGCAATGCAGCTGTTATGGTACTGCTATGGGGTTGACATAACTAGCCTAATATTTTTTTCCTTATTTCAGGGACAACAACATCCTCTCCTCTCTCATTTAGTTTCACAGTAGTTGTGTAAAATAACGCATGCGGCAATCACAGAACATATGTTCTGTTCTGATACCTCAAGGGGTACAGTTGCCCCTCCACATTCGCGAACTTGACATTCGCGGTTTTGCTTATTTGCGGTTTTGGGAGGGCCCCCCGGGCCCCCCCAAAACCACGACACGGGGCCTCCAGAGGCCCCGTGAAAGCACTGGGAGGGAGCGGGGAGGCCTCCACGGGGCCTTTGGAGACCCTCCGGAGGCCCCGTGAAGGCCTTGGGAGGGAGGGGGGAGGGCCGGGGAGGCCTTCACGGGGCCCCCGGAGACGCTCCGGAGGCCACATGAAGGCCCGGGGAGGGGGTGGGGAGGGCCGGGGAGGCCTCCATGGGGCCCCCGGGGTCGCTCTGGGAGGGCGGGGGGAGGCCAGGGAGAGCGACCACGAGGCCCCCGGAGGCCTTGGGGTCGCTCTGGGAGGGCAGGGGGTGGCTGGGGAGAGCGACCACGAGGCCTCCGGAGGCCCCGGGGCCACTCTGGGAGGGCGGGGGGTGGCTGGGGAGAGCGACCACGAGGCCTCCGGAGGCCTCGGGGTCGCTCTGGGAGGGCGGGGGGAGGCCGAGGAGAGCGACCACGAGGCCTCCGGAGGCCTCGGGGTCGCTCTGGGAGGGCGGGGGGAGGCCGGGGATAGTGACCACGAGGCCTCCGGAGGCCTCCGGGTCGCTCTGGGAGAGCGGGGGGTGGCTGGGGAGAGCGACCACGAGGCCTCCGGAGGCCTCGGGGTCGCTCTGGGAGGGCGGGGGGAGGGCGGGGAGAGCGACCACGAGGCCTCCGGAGGCCTCCGGGTCGCTCTGGGAGGGCGGGGGGCAGCCGGGGAGAGCGACCACGAGGCCTCAGGAGGCCTCCGGGTCGCTCTGGGAGCGCGGGGGGTGGCTGGGGAGAGTGACCACGAGGCCTCCGGAGGCCTCGGGGTTGCTCTGGGAGGGCAGGGGGAGGCCGGAGAGAGCGACCACGAGGCCTCCGGAGGCCTCGGGGTCGCTCTGGGAGGGCGGGGGGTGGCTGGGGAGAGCGACCATGAGGCCTCCGGAGGCCCCGGGGTCGCTCTGGGAGGGCGGGGGGAGGCTCGGGAGGGCGACCACGAGGCCTCCGGAGGCCTCGGGGTCGCTCTGGGAGGGCGGGGGGAGGCCGGGGAGAGCGACCACGAGGCCTCCGGAGGCCTCCGGGTCGCTCTGGGAGAGCGGGGGGTGGCTGGGGAGAGTGACCACGAGGCCTCCGGAGGCCTCGGGGTCGCTCTGGGAGGGCGGGGGGAGGGCGGGGAGAGCGACCACGAGGCCTCCGGAGGCCTCCGGGTCGCTCTGGGAGGGCGGGGGGCAGCCGGGGAGAGCGACCACGAGGCCTCAGGAGGCCTCCGGGTCGCTCTGGGAGGGCGACCACGAGGCCTCCGGAGGCCCCGGGGTCGCTCTGGGAGGGCGGGGGGTGGCTGGGGAGAGCGACCACGAGGCCTCCGGAGGCCCCGGGGTCGCTCTGGGAGGGCGGGGGGTGGCTGGGGAGAGCGACCACGAGGCCTCCGGAGGCCCCGGGGTCGCTCTGGGAGGGCGGGGGTGGCTGGGGAGAGCGACCACGAGGCCTCCGGAGGCCCCGGGGTCGCTCTGGGAGGGCAGGGGGTGGCCGAGGAGAGCGACCACGAGGCCTCCGGAGGCCCCGGGGTCGCTCTGGGAGCGCGGGGGGAGGCTGGGGAGAGTGACCACGAGGCCTCCGGAGGCCTCGGGGTTGCTCTGGGAGGGTGGGGGGAGGCCAGAGAGAGCAACCCCGAGGCCTCCGGAGGCCTCGGGGTCGCTCTAGGAGGGCGGGGGGTGGCCAGGGAGAACGACCACGAGGCCTCCGGAGGCCTCGGGGTCGCTCTGGGAGGGCGGGGGGAGGCCGGGGAGAGCGACCACGAGGCCTCCGGAGGCCTCCGGGTCGCTCTGGGAGAGCGGGGGGTGGCTGGGGAGAGTGACCACGAGGCCTCCGGAGGCCTCGGGGTCGCTCTGGGAGGGCGGGGGGGAGGGCGGGGAGAGCGACCACGAGGCCTCCGGAGGCCTCGGGGTCGCTCTGGGAGGGCGGGGGGCAGCCGGGGAGAGCGACCACGAGGCCTCAGGAGGCCTCCGGGTCGCTCTGGGAGGGCGACCACGAGGCCTCCGGAGGCCCCGGGGTCGCTCTGGGAGGGCGGGGGGTGGCTGGGGAGAGCGACCACGAGGCCTCCGGAGGCCCCGGGGTCGCTCTGGGAGGGCGGGGGGTGGCTGGGGAGAGCGACCACGAGGCCTCCGGAGGCCCCGGGGTCGCTCTGGGAGGGCGGGGGGTGGCTGGGGAGAGCGACCACGAGGCCTCCGGAGGCCCCGGGGTCGCTCTGGGAGGGCAGGGGGTGGCCGAGGAGAGCGACCACGAGGCCTCCGGAGGCCCCGGGGTCGCTCTGGGAGCGCGGGGGGAGGCTGGGGAGAGTGACCACGAGGCCTCCGGAGGCCTCGGGGTTGCTCTGGGAGGGTGGGGGGAGGCCAGAGAGAGCAACCCCGAGGCCTCCGGAGGCCTCGGGGTCGCTCTAGGAGGGCGGGGGGTGGCCAGGGAGAACGACCACGAGGCCTCCGGAGGCCTCGGGGTCGCTCTGGGAGGGCGGGGGGTGGCTGGGGAGAGCGACCATGAGGCCTCCGGAGGCCCCGGGGTCGCTCTGGGAGGGCAGGGGGAGGCTCGGGAGGGCGACCACGAGGCCTCCGGGGCCCCGGGGTCGCTCTGCGAGGGTGGGGGGGTGGCTGGGTAGAGTGACCACGAGGCCTGCGGAGGCCCCGGGGTCGCTCTGGGAGGGCGGGGGGGTGGCTGGGGAGAGCGACCCCGAGGCCTCCGGAGGCCTCGGGGTCGCTCTAGGAGGGCGGGGGGGTGGCCAGGGAGAACGACCACGAGGCCTCCCGAGGCCTCGGGGTCGCTCTGGGAGGGCGGGGGGTGGCTGGGGAGAGCGACCACGAGGCCTCCGGAGGCCCCGGGGTCGCTCTGGGAGGGCGGGGGGAGGCTCGGGAGGGCGACCACGAGGCCTCTGGGGCCCCGGGGTCGCTCTGGGAGGGTGGGGGTGGCTGGGGAGAGCGACCACGAGGCCTCCGGAGGCCCCGGGGTCGCTCTGGGAGGGCGGGGGGTGGCTGGGGAGAGCGACCCCGAGGCCTCCGGAGCCTCGGGGTCGCTCTGGGAGGGCGGGGGGGAGGGCGGGGAGAGTGACCACGAGGCCTCAGGAGGCCTCCGGGTCGCTCTGGGAGGGCGGGGGGAAGCCGGGGGAGAGCGACCACGAGGCCTCCGGAGGCCCCGGGGTCGCTCTGGGAGGGCGGGGGTGGCTGGGGAGAGCGATCACGAGGCCTCCGGAGGCCCCGGGGTCGCTCTGGGAGGGCGGGGGGTGGCTGGGGAGAGCAACCACGAGGCCTCCGGAGGCCCCGGGGTCGCTCTGGGAGGGCGGGGGGGTGGCTGGGGAGAGCGACCATGAGGCCTCCGGAGGCCCCGGGGTCGCTCTGGGAGGGCGGGGGGCTGCCGGGAAAAGCCACCGTGAGGCCTCCGGAGGCCTTTGAGTCGCTTGGGGAGGGCGGGGGGCGGTCAGGAGGAGCGACCACGAGGCCTCCGGAGGCCTCGGGGGTCGCTTGGGGAGGGCAGGGAGCGGCCAGATAGAGCGACCACGAGGCCTCCGGAGGCCTCAGGGTCGCTTGGGGAGGGTGGGGGAAGGCTGTCATTATTTGCGGAATTTTCACATTCGCGGGGGTCTATGGAACCTAACCCCCGCGAATGTGAAGGGACAACTGTATGCCCTCCATCTGGACTTTCAATGCCCTCCATCTGGACTTGAGACGCCCATAACTTCGTTCTATACAGTTTCGAACCCTATTATGGGTTTTGTTGTACAGTACTTGCTTTGGTGTTAAACGGCCCTGCCTGTATGGAGTCATTAGCCACTTCCTGATGGGGTATGCACCATCAGCAAGAACAAGTGGAGGAATCAACACACCGTTAACTGTAATGCTAGGGTTATTGGGGACATATATCCCGGCCTCCATGGCCTCAAAAAAAATTGAGTTGCGCAACATGTGTGCGTCGTGCACCTTGCCGCTCCAACAGATGACCGTGTCCACAAACAACCCTCTGTGATCACAAACACCTTGAAGCAACACAGAGTAGCTATTTTTTCTATTGATGTAATCATTCCCCTGCCTCACAGGTGGGACTATCGTTATGTGGCATCCATCAATGGCCGCAATTACGTTTGGAAATCCCATCCGCTTGAAACCAGCCATTATCTGTAAAAGTTAAAAAAGGATATTGCAAGCATGTAAAAAGCACGTAAATGTATAAACTTTATGTCATCTGGTTTTTTGTTTATAAATTGGTTTATGATCTCTGAGTGATGAACATTATGACAACAATTTCGCATATGAGAAATTCCTCCATTCCACAAAGGAACATTCAAACACCAAGATGAATGTGTAATACAGTAAAAAATTAAAGGGAACATCCGCCGTAGTTTGTGTTGTTTGTTTGGTTTTAAAAAGTTAATGATAATAAGTACATCAATGACAAATTCTAGAACTCTTAGAAAAGCGCAATTTTTTTTTTATAACAGCAAAATACCTCCACAAGGTAAAGAGACCTTATAGTGTGAGCATACATAAAAGAGTTTGTACTTTGTTTCAATAGTAGACTGGTAGGATAACATATGAGGAAAGACTGGAAAGCAGCAAC
Source organism: Gambelia wislizenii (assembly GCA_030847615.1). Taxonomy (NCBI): domain Eukaryota; kingdom Metazoa; phylum Chordata; class Lepidosauria; order Squamata; family Crotaphytidae; genus Gambelia; species Gambelia wislizenii. The sequence continues at coordinate 29,129,470 of JAUMIR010000002.1, forward strand.
TATTAAAGCAGGGAACGGGGGGAAAGCGCAAGACTGATTGTTGTATGGTACGCATTTTCAGGTTTGTAATTATAGCAAAAAAGGGAGTAATAATTGGATAAAAAATTAAAAATTACCTCGTCAGGATCACCTGGATACACCGCATTAGGTAGGAATACATGTTCCATTGTTAATACGACCTCCTCCAGAATTTTGGAAATTGTTGCTTTCCCCACTCCGAATAGATGACTTGCGGTAAGGAAGGAGCACCGATGGCCAAGGACCCAAATAGCAATAGCGACACGCTTCTCTGGAGGTATTGCTTTCCTCATATTAGTGTCCGACTTCTGGATATGTGGCCGGAGCATCTCAACAAGTTTGATAAAGAGAGACCTGTCCATTCTAAAATTTGAAAACCAGCGCTGATCAGACCATACAGACATAACGAACTTCTCCCACCACTCTTTCGATCTCGGATACTCCCAATATAATCTCCCCCTTTGAGAGCGACGTTGCATTTCTGAACGCATTGATGGGACTAACTGGGAGGTAGCAAGCATGCCAGCACATGACGACGTACGCGATTTCCTTCTTTTGTACCCATCGCGCGTTCCGTGACTCCATCGCAGAGCCCTGCTTGTTCGTCTAGATTTCCTGTCAAGGTACACACGCAAGTTCTCATCTAAGGCACTCAATGTTGAGCATATGGTGGATAACAAATAAAACCCACATGCAACTATCACAAGCGACTCTATCTCATCCTCATCCGCCATTGCTCATCCAGATGTGCAGACAAAGGTAATAGAGCCAGACCAATGAGAGCACATCTTTGCCTTCTTTGGGATAGCCAATAGGAGTAAAGGTGGCGGGAAGACCAAACGGAAATACGTGTGGAATTTAGGTCATGTGAGCTTGATTGACAGGACTACCTTAGCGCATCTTTGCCAGTGGGAACTAAAATTGGAGCGGTATGATAAATAGCGATTTATTTAGAATGACGGAATTATTTCCGTGTAAACTAATTTCACGCTATATATTTACAAAGCTACAAATGCCGTGGGAACTATGCGCTACAATATCGAAATTGCGTAATTGCGCAATTTCGCGTAATAAATCATTCCGTGTAAACTACTCCTAGGAAAACCAAGAGTGTTTTTGTTTTTTTGTAATCCATTCCTTTCCCATTTCTCCTGAGCCCCTCTCCATTTTCTCCAGGAGTGGTTCCCAAATTTTGGTCCCTCAGGTGTTTCATACTTCATCTCCCTTCTGGGAGCCTCAGCAAGCTTGTCCAGAAATTCAAGTCTCAAACACCTGGAGGACAAAGTTTAGGAACCAGTGCATCTCCAGGTTAGATTGCCAGTTCAAGGTTGTCCCCGAGCCCCTGAGCTTGCCACACCAAACCCTCAGACCTAGCAATGGCCCCTGGTGATGTCATGAAGCATTATTTAAGTATTCAGTATCAACCACAGTTTGTTCAGTGTGTCATCCAAACACACACACAGAAAACACATAAACCAGAATCCACAAAAGAGCAATACCTTTCTTGGCCAACCCAAATGCAAAAAACACATGATGCAGGCTTTCAAAGCTCTACTGGCTTACGTCTTCATCAGGCAAAAGAGGTGAAAAAATATGGAAAGTGATGGTGTTGGGAGTCACAGGGCTACATGATGTCATAGATGCTGCCTGTGTTGTGAATTGTGGATTTTGTTTTGCTGCATGGCCAACATGGCTACCCCTGAATATGTTTCTGAGAGAGATCACATGTTAGTGAAGGGGCTTGTGCCCAGAGCAAGGTAAGCTGAGCGCATTTTTTCCCTTCTCACTTAGGAAGACAAAATAAGAAACACAGTCCAGCCTCCTTGCTTCTAGCTAGAAGGTGGATGCAGAGCAGAGTGGAAGGGGTGCGCTAGCACTACAATGATTTGAAGGGAAGGAGGAGGCCAACAAAGTAAATAGGTACACCAAGGATGCTCCTGCTGCTGCTGCTTCTATTTATTTTATTATTTTTATTATATTTTAATTTCACCCTTTTCCCATTTGGGACTCAAAGCAGCTTACAATAAATTAAAAAACACATAGAAATCACAAAGAAATCTTGGTCTGCTAATGCTAGATCAAGGAGATTATCACACAAGGCTACTATTCTGAAATTACAGCAAGGTATAGCTAATATGACCAGGACTTATTGCACAATGTCGTCTCTCTCCCGTTACTGGTTTGCATTCCAGTTGTTTCTATAGCGCACCTCTTCATTGACAGGGAAACCCGTCAATGGATCTCAGTACCACTGCCATGCCAGTATTCCCTTCATGTAGTAAGTCCCTTCCATGGCAGTAGCAACATGACAGAAGTCATGTGGCATGAGGGGACATGATCCTCCTCCTTTCTCCCACTCACAGTTCCCAAGCAGCCAAGATTATTTTTTCTGCATGCCTTTTTTGGGAGGCTGTGATTGTGTAATTATGGGGAAACGATAAAACAAAAATATTTTTATCATTTCCTTGTAATTATGAAATCGTGGCATTTGTTTTTTTAAAAAAGAAAGGCACACATATGCTGAAGATGTGGTTACAGAGCCAGTGTGGAAGGACAGAAGATGACCAAAGCAGCACAATCACAGCACACTTGCGCGATTGAAGAGACAGTGTGATACTGAATGTTTTCAAACAGGTATTTTGCTGTTTGCTTTACTACCACGATTGCTGCAAGAAAAGAGTCTGGTGTATAAAGTCCCTAGTTGAATAAGCTAAGCACTGCAGACCACAAAGCAACCCTTGAAAATGGTTTGACGATGGTGAAAGGCTTTTCCCAGCTACAGTGTCTTAATTAGTTTAGCCTGCATGCATCTACATAGTCAAGCCCAAACCAGATGGGGAGGCTGGAATGCCAAAGATGCCAAATTTCTCCTCATGTTGTTCTGCCTTATAAAGCATCTTGAGCTTCCTATGGGTTGGACCATTCTTGTTAGTTGTTTACATCAGTAGCTGTCAAAATAAGTTACACTGTGGGAGATGGAGGTTTCTTCTGACACAAGGTGGGGGAATGTGGTACAGCTGCTAATGACTTAGATGGTTTTTCTCCACTGTGCAATCTATGGTGTAAAGCAAGGCTTTGGAGAGAACTGAAATTCTTTCCACATTCAGAACATTTCCATGGTTTTTCCCCTGTGTGAGTTCTTTGATGAGAAGTAAGGTTGCTACTCCAGCGGAAACTCTTTCCACACACAGAGCATCCGTATGGTTTTTCCCCGGTGTGAATTCTCTGATGAGTAGTAAGGGCACTGCTCTGGCTGAAGCTCTTGCCACACTCTGAGCATTTATAGGGTGTCTCTCCTGTGTGGGTCCGCTGATGTGCAGCCAGGGCACTGTTGTGTCTGAAGCTCCTTCCACACTCTGAGCATTTATAGGGGTTCTCCCCTGTGTGGAGTCTCTGATGATTAGTAAGGCCAGTGTTCCTACTGAAACTCTTTCCACACTCTGCACATTCAAATGGTTTTTCCCCTGTGTGTGTTCTTTGATGATATATAAGGGTGCTACTCAAACAAAAACTCTTTCCACAGTCTGAGCACTTGTATGGCTTTTCAGCAGCATGGTTTTTTTGATGATAGGTAAAGCTACCACGCTGGCTGAAGCTCTTTCCACACTCTGAACATTTATATGGTTTTTCCCCAGTATGCATTCTGTGATGTTTGGTAAGGCTTATCCTGCACGTGAAGCTCTTTCCACACTCTGAACATCTGAATGGTTTCTCCCCTGTGTGAGTTCTTTGATGGTAGGTGAGGCTACCTCTCTGAGTGAAACTCTTTCCACACTCTAAGCATTTATATGGTTTATCTGCTGAATGGGTTCTTTGATGGCAAGTAAGGTTATTGCTCTGACTGAAGCTTCTTCCACACTCTGAGCATGTATAGGGTTTGTCTCCTGTGTGGATTCTCTGGTGACTTAAAAGGTTACAGCTCTGACTGAAACTCTTTCCACACTCTGAACACTTAAATGGTTTCTTTGCTTCATGGGCTCCTCTAGGTGTGCGAAGGCTTGGTGGTCTACTTGGTTTTTTTACACAGCTAGAGACTTTTTCTGCTTTTTTTGTATAACTTTCCTCTTGCGTTGGGATTTCACAGAAGTCAGTTCCTTCAGAAACAAGAGACATCTTCCTCCAGTTCTGATTTACTTCAGTGTTTCTTCTCTGTTGTTCACTCCTTTTATCACCCTCCCTCCTGTCACCTGCTGGAATAATGACAGAAACATGATCAGGCAGGAATGGATCCTCAAATTAGGGAACACATACAAATAAGAAAGAACAAGCAGCAGCCAGGGTGAAAATGAGGCATCAATTACTTCTTCATTAGGCTGAGACCCTACTCAGACCCAACTGCCCTTCACCCTACATAAGCATTTTGGAAACATGATTGGCTGAAGAGCAGGAGGAAATATAGCAAGACCCCCATATCCACTGATTCATTACTCACTGATTCAGTTATTTATTGATTGTTTTGATTTCTATGCCAGATTGGGACCCAAGGCAGCTCACAACACATAAAAAACCATTTAAAAAGTACAACAGTTAAAAGGTTAAAAACAATTAAAATTGTTACAATTTAAAATTATATAAAAACATACAAAAATTAAAAGAATAAAACCAATAAAACACATCCCTATAAAAGCCTCTGTGCCTGCAGCTACAAATTAAACACTTGCTGGAATAAAAACGTCTTTGCCAGCCGGCAAAGTCATTCGCAGGACACAAACCAGCACACCTACCATAGAGTCTTCCTAGAAAATGCCTAGAGAGCCATCCTCTAGACGTTTTCTAGGACCTCCAAGGCAACTCTATGGTATTTGTAACTGGAAGTCCCATTATTTTCAATGGCATTGGCTGTTATCTGAGGTTTTCAGTATCCGGGGGGGGGGCAGAAACAATCTCCCATGGATATGGGGTCCTACTGTAGGAGTAGTACTAGTTGTTGTTGTTGTTGTTGTTCTTATTTGTATCCTACCTTTCTCCACGATGAGACTCAAGGCACCTTACAGTTTAAAAGCAATAAAGTTAAAAACATATTAAAAATGCACATTAAAACAGAATTAAACTAGTCATAATTTTTAAAAACATCTAATCTCTAGTTAAAAGAGCTTGGTTAAGAGGAGCCTGGTGTAGCTGGTGTTATCATGAGGGCACTGATAAAGACAAAAGTAGCAGACGTGCCTGGTTCTGGTCAAGGCAGAGAGGGAGCCTTACCCAGAGAGGCCACGATCCCATGAGTCTCCTCCATGACTTCCCTGTGTAGCGCCCTTTGGAGTGGATGCAGCAGAACCCACTCCTCCTCAGTGAAATCCACAGCCACCTCCTCCAAGGTCACCAGATCCTGAAACAAGACCAGCAAGTCCATTTCTATTCACAGGGAACACAGCAATCTGAAACGATAATAAAGACGTGCACAATGGAGTCTTGGCAGAGTTGTAAGAGGGGGACAAACTGAGGGCATTGACCCCAAATAAGAATTCTAACTCCCACCTGCCCAAATTTCCTATCAATTCCCAAATTTCTAGCATCACAAACCTAAATGCTTTCTCTCAGTCCCGCCACCTTAACAGGCATGGTTGGTCAGGATTTGGGAGAGAACCTTCTCAGTGGCTGCTCCCTAGACTGTGGAATTCCCTTCCCTGCTCTCTTTTCGCTGGCAGGTGAAGACACTTTTTATTTAGCCAGGCTTTCAAACTGTGGAATTATATATCTGTATTTGCAATTGGTGTGTTGTTTTTTTAATGTTTTAATTTTTTAAATTAAAACTTATGTTTTAACTATGTTGTGTTTTTAAGTATTATAATTATGTTTTAATAATACAGTTGGCCCTCTGTATCCACGGATTCTTTATCCACCCATGGCCTGAAAACATTCCCAATCATCATCATCATCATCCAAGAAGCACACCTTGATTTTGCCATTTTATATAATGATCACCATTTTACTACACCATTTTACTATACTGACTATATCTAGTAGGACTTTAGCATCCATGGATTTTGGTATCCACGGGGGTTCCTGGAACCAAACCCCAGCAGATACCAAGGGCACTGTAGTAATGTTTTGCAATTAATGTTTTAGTTGTGTTTTAGTTGTATCCTTTTTAAATTATTGTAAACCGCTTTGAGCCCATTTTGGGAGAAAGGTGGGATATAAATCCAATAAATAAATAAACAACCTTCATTTACATAACCAGCATTTAGAAATACAGTTCAGTCAACAAGGGAAAAGGAACAGGCAAGTGATCAAGGGGATGCAAACACAGCCAATATAAGATTTCCAGGTGTGAAAAATGTTCAAGTCTCTCTCTTTCCAATGCTAGAAATCTGGGGACTGAAAGAGAATTTCAGGGGGGGAGGCAGAATTCTCATGGGGGGCAGTATCCCCCATTTGCCCCCTCCCTTGGTAGTTGCACCCCCACTGTGTGTTCTCCTCAAGAACCCCAAGCTTTCTTGATAGTTCTCAGAGCGAATTTCATCCTAAAGGTCCTTACCAAAGTGACTGAAAGTAAAAATGCCGATATTTTAATGCTGCTGTTACAAATTTGAGTACAGCTGTGGTCGATGCACAGCTCCAGAAGCAATGCTGTAGAAATGTGCCCTGGTGGCGCAGTGGTTAAATGCCTGTACTGCAAGCCACCATGTTGCAAGTTCAATTCCAGCAGGCTCCAAGGTTCACTCAGCCTTCCATCCTTTCGTAGGTCGGTAAATTGAGTACTCAGCTTGTGGGGGGCAATTAGCTAACACACATTGGAAACTGTTTAATGCAGCATAGATGTGTAAATAGCTATTGCTTAAAAAAATAATTTGTAAGCCACTCTGATAGCCTTGTGGCTGAAGAGCGGGGTATAAATAACTAATTAATAAAAATAAATTAAAAAAAATAAATTGTGCAGAAAAGGCCAACCAAAATGACCAGGGGACTAGAAGCACTCCACTACGAGGAAAGGTGACAATGTTTGGGGCTTTTAATTGTAGTACCAAGTCAGTTAAAGGAGAGACACAATTAAAAAGTACATTAGGTACGTTGTGGAGAAATGGATACAGACATGCTTTTCTTCCTCTTTCTTAATTCAGACATGCCTTGGTTAACAAAAAGTATGAGAACGAAGGTTCTTTCTACAAAGTATTTTTAGGCATGACCAGCCTCCTTTTCCACCTCATCCTCTGTCTAGCTAGAAGTTTTTTTTAGCATCATTAGCATTAGGAGAATGGTGAAGGAGGGCTGGAGAAATCCAATCTTTCAGTGTTGGGTTGCAGAAGCATGTCTGCCATAAACAATGTAATAAAGCTTAAGCAGGAAAAGAGTGGGATTTTGCTCTAGCTGATCCAACTGTAGCCATGTGTGCTTGCTTATAACAGGCAAGGTAAACAGCAGTTGCCTTCATCAGGGGGAGGGGGAGGAATCTCAAGGTGGGAGGTTAGCCTTGAAAAGCTTGTGAATATATAGACTTTATGGCCAGTATTCTACATCAGCTACTTAAATATACAATTGGACCCCCATATCTGTGGGGGTTCGGTTCCTGGACTTACTGTGGATACCAGAAACCACGGATAACAGCAAACCCTATTAAAATACAGGACTTCTGACAAAAACATACCATAGAGTTGTGTTGGAGGACCTAGAGGATGCCTAGAGAGGATGCCTCTCTAAGCATTTTCCAGCATAACTCTATGGTATTTGTCCCTATTTTGTGTCCCATGGATAACTGAAACTATGGATATTGGTTGTGTGGATACAGGGTGTCTGACTGTGCTTAACTAAGTAACCTCTCTGGCCCAACCCCCTCCACAAACTTGACAGAAACATCATTTACCACAAGCAGAAAGGACCTCCCCATGCTGCTGATGCCTAGCTGACGCTGTTGGCACATGCTCCCTTAGTGAGCACGTGTCAAGAGCAAAACAGAGAGAAAAGGGGAGAGAAAATAAGCCTCACCAGCTCTCCCAGCTTGTTAAAAAAGAAGCAGCAGCAGCAGCAGCAGCATAGATCTATAAGTTTGGTCACCAGAATGGAAATTATTAGAAAGGTGGAGATTGGTGAAAGAAAGAAAAAAATCATCCCTGCATGCATTTTGAAAGAAGCCTTGAAGAGGTCTCTAGAAGATTTCAAATGTTTTTGTTTATTCATGCAAGGCTGTTTTATTTCACATGTACATATTGCTCATTTCGGATAAAAAGTTTGCTGAAACATGTTGTAGCTGCTCCACCTTTTTGTGGTGTAGGAACCTATCCCTACTCTTCCCATGTTATTTCTGCCTCCCGTTTTGTTAAAGAAGTTAAAGAAGTAATGCCCAGGAACACACCTGCAGTAAGAGCGCCATATACTCTGGAGATTGCTTCGGGGGCGGGGGGGAATACTGAAAACCGTAGATAATAGCAAACGCCATTGAAAATAATGGGACTTCCTGTTTAAAATACCATAGAGTTTCCTTAGAAGACCTAGAAAATGGCTAGAGAGGACACATTTTCTAGGAAGACTCTATGGTAGGTGTGCTGTTTTGTGTCTTGTGGATAATTGAATCAGTGGATAATGAATCAGTGGCTACGGGGTCCTACTGTACTTTGTTAACCAAGGGCCAGGATACGCTGGTTCCTTGCCACCGTATCTTGGCTGAGGAGGTGGTCTGTCCTCTCCCCTGTTACCTGCAGAAAATGGGTTGGAGTCCAAACAGGACACCAGCCCATTGCTGAAGCTGCTGCAGCTGCCATTTTCTCATTGACATGAATGCCAAGCAGGGGTCCCGCAACATGTGACTGCTGACCCCCTGCATGTGACCAGCCTCAGTCACCCCTGCCTGGCTTCCAGGAGAGCCAGGAAGCTGGCAGCAGCAGCAGAGAGTGGCGTTCTGGGACAGGTTCATGTGGACACACAGGACCCGATGTGGCAGAAACGGAGTAAACTGGGTATTTTCCTATACTGAGGTAAAGGGCCCTATTCCGGCTTGTCCCCGTTCCATCCCAGTATTTGCCTTGGGGGTCGTTTGGACTGTCATGGGACAGATGGGGGTAAATGCCTGCATTGTTTGGACTACAGGGCTCTGGAATGGGGGCAAGCCAGGGTATTTGGCCAGTGTAGACAAACCCTGAGGTACACTTGTACTACATCCTTAGGATATTCACTGAAGCTAAATGGTGGGAGATTCAGAACAGGAAAAAGCGTATTTTCAGGGTGAAGCAGCAAGAAGGAAGGGAAGCAGGGACTTTCCTTTTTCCCCTGAGAAACTAGCTCTCTAGGCATTTTCTAGGAAGACTCTATGGTATGTGTTCTGTTTTGTGTCCTGTGGATAGCTGAAACTGTGGATATTGGTTCTGTGGATATGGGGGTTCTACTGTATGTCCAAATTTTTCACCCTGAGATCTGGGATCTTTATTGCAGTCCCCGGACATCCGGAGTGCCCGCCCACAGTTTTCATTCTGGTTTCCCCCCTCATACCTCATCTGGCTGGACATCAGGCACTTTCACTCTTCTAGGAGAAAGTCTTGAACACAGTCCCAGGTTCATTCTACTACCTGTGATAGAAACAAAGGAAAGGGGGGAGCACTTTATCCTTGACATCGTTTGACCTTTCCACTGCTAGGCAGAAGATAAGCTAGTGTTTCTCAGCCAGGGTTCCCTGGAAGTCTAGGGTTCCCCAAGAGGTTGGTAAGGGTTCCTGAAGAGATTGTGATTATGGGGTGAAAGTAATAGCAGTATACAGAATAATGTTTATGCAGGGATTCTCTAAGACCTGAAAATTATTTCAAGGGTTCCTCCAGGATAAAAAGGTTAGAAAGGCTGAGTTAATCTGTTACTAAGGGTGTGATTACATGGGGGTGGGGGGTAAAAATCCAGATGGGATTCAGACTACTTTGGCCTGGAGCTGCGGAGCATGAAATTCAGACTGTTCTGGCCTGGATTTCAGCACCACACATGCCAAAGCCTGAATCTGCATTGGATTTTTACTTGTTACTCATGCTTGACTCTGAGTTCTGAGCTCCGGGAAAATCACAGCCTCGGTGGTAGCCACCTCCTCTGAAGGCAGAATGGGTCATTTACTCACAATGGCAGGGAGGGCACATGTTCTGCCTTCAGACCAGGCACTGGCGGTTTGCTTTCCCAGCACACAATCGCCTGGGAAAAGCAAACGACCAGCAGGAGTCACCTCTCTGAAGACAGATGAGGTAGTTTGGACTAGGACTTTGCTTTTCCCAGAGATCAGAGGGGCCAGAATCCCCTCTGAAACCAGAACAGGTGGCTAGCTTCCCAATGGCGGGGCTTGCCAGGGATTCGTAGAATCATAGAATCATAGAGTTGGAAGAGACCTCAAGGGCCATCCAGTCCAATCCCCTGCCATGCAGGAATACACAATCAAATCATTCCTGACAGATGGCCATCCAGCCTCTGTTTAAAAACCTCCAAAGAAGGAGACTCCACCACACGAGGCAGTGCATTCCACTTCTGAACAGCTCTTACTGTCAGGAAGTTCTTCCTAACGTTTAGGTTGAATCTCTTTTCCTGCAGTTTGAACACATTGCTCCGTCTTCTAGCCTCTGTAGCAAGAGAAAAGAAGCCTGCTCCATCCTCAGTATGACAGCCCTTCAGATATTTAAACATGGCTATAATGTCCCCTCTCAACCTTCTCTTCTCCAGACTAAACATGCCTAGCTCCCTAAGCTGCTCCTCATAGGGCATGGCTTCCAGACCACCCACCATCCTGGTCGCCCTCCTCTGGACATGTTCCAGCTTCTCAATATCCTTCCTGAATTGTGGTGCCCAGAACTGGACACAGTATTCCAGGTGAGGTCTGACCAAAGCAGAATAGAGTAGCACTATTACTTCCATTGATCTAGACACTATACTCCTATTAATACAGCCTAGAATCATGTTGGCTATTTTAGCTGCTACATCACACTGCTAACTCATGTTCAGCTTGTGGTCCACTAAGACTCCTAGATCTTTTTCTCATGTACTGCCCTCAAGACATGTGTCACCCATCCTATATCTGTGCATTTCAGTTTTACTGCCCAAATGTAGTATCCTACATTTCTCCCTGTTGAAATTCATTTTGTTAACATTGGCCCAGCTTTCTAATCTGTTGAGGACATTTTTTATTCTGATCCTGTCCTCTTGGGTATTAGCTACCCCTCCTAATTTGGTGTCATCTGCAAACATGATAAGCATACCCTCTGTTCCCTAATTCAAATCATTAATAAAGATGTTGAATAGCACTGGGCCCAGGACAGAACCCTGTGGCACCCCACTGGTCACTTCTTTCCAGGATGAAGAGGAGCCATTGGTGAACACCCTTTGGGCTTGGTCAGTCAACCAATTACAAATCCACCTAATAGTTGCATTGTCTAGCCCACAGGTTACTAACTTTTTTACAAGACTATCATGGGGGACCTTGTCAAAAGCCTTACTGAAATCAAGATACACTACATCCACTGCGTTCCCTTCATCTATCAAGTTTGTAACTATCAAAAAAGAGATGAGATTAGTTTGGCATGACTTGTTTTTGAGAAATCCATGTTGACTTTTTGTGATAACGGCATTCCTTTCTAAGTGCTTACAGACTCTCTGTATAATAATCTGCTTTAGAATCTTTCCTAGTATTGATGTCAGGCTGACTGGGTGGTAATTATTTGGGTCTTCTACCCCCCCCTTTTTTTTAAAAGATGGGGACAACATTTGCCCTCCTCCAGTCTGCTGGGACCTCTCCCGTTCTCCAGGAATTCTCAAAGATTATTGACAGTGGTTCTGAGATTACTTCTGCCAGTTCTTTTAATACCCTTGGATGAAGTTCATCTGGCCCTGGAGACTTGAACTCATTTATACTGGCCAGGTATTCCTGAACTACCTCTTTACCAATTCTGCGCTGTATTTCCCCTACTGCATCATCTGCTCCATTTTCCCCAGGTTGAGCACTGTTCCCCCTTTGGGAGAAGACTGAAGCAAAGAAGGTGTTAAGTAGTTTTCTCTGCCTTTTCTCTGTCAGCCTTTCACCATCTTTTCCCCGTAGCAGCCCTACCATTTCTTTGTTCTTCCTTTTGCTACAGACATACCCCAAAAAGCCCTTTTTATTGTTTTTAACCTCTCTAGCAAGCCTGAGCTCCATCTGTGCTTTAGTTTTCTGACTTTCCCCCTACATAAGCTGGCTATTTGTCTGAATTCTTCTTTGGTGATTTTCCAATTCTTCTTTGGTGATTCTGACCTCAGAGAGAGTGACTACTGCTGGGGCTCGGCATTTGGAATACGAAGTGGCACCAAGGAGGGGGGAAATGGCTGTGCCTCAGGCAGTGCTTTTCCTTCCTCTCTCTCCCCCGCTCCCAAATTCGTTGCGGATGGCTTGTTCACACAGCAGTTTTCTCAGGAGTTTCCTGCAAACTCTGGAGAAACCTGCGAGTTTTCTAAACCTAGATTAAGGGGTTTTTCCCTGAGTCTGGTGCAAATAGGGCCTTGCAGTGTGTGTCACTATCACACCAGATTTGGGGAAAGGCCAAACATTGTGTGGCATTATCAAGCCGGATTCACAGGGGATTCGGGGCTTACGATTGGTGTAGCCAATCCTTAGGGAAGCTTTACTTCAGTGTAGACAGCTTCAGAGGGTCCTGGGACCATTTCCCACCACTGCCTCTGACCCACTGGAAGTTATACCAGCCGCTACTAAAAGCTGCATGGCTGCATTTTGTGTCTTTCTGTGTGCGTGTGTGAGAGAGAGAAAGAACAAGAACTGCCATCCATACTAAAAGGAACCCAAGGACATGCACCTCAGGATTATTTTTTTTCTAATGTGTACCTAATAATTTTAATTAATTAAAAACTGTAGTCTTCAGTACACAACCCCCCCAAGTACTTCTGGTTTTCAAAAAAATGTATTTTTAATGTTAAACCATGCACAAGGGAGGGCTGCAACATATTGAAAGGGTACATTGACACCTTGGAGGCTTCCAAAAGAAATGCTTCCTTTTAAAAAATTAGCCATAAGAAAGGTAGTCCTGGGATCTGACCTCCAGGAGTAGGCAGGCATAGAGGGCCAGGGGGTCACACCAGTCCCACGTTCTACCCCCCACGGATCCCGTGAACCATACCTTCAGTTCTTTATGAAACCACTCATTGGACTGTCACTTATATTTTGTATGTGAAAAGTAACTTGGGAAATAATAGGGTGCAGGACAGCGTGCCTTCCTTTAACAAACAACCGCATTCCCCGGAACCACAATTCTGATTTTCTTTTTTTTTTTTTTCTTTTTTAATGAAATGGGAGGAGGCTTTGAAAACCACCTCAAAGATCCTCATGAGCGACATCTTAGGTCCACAAATCCCAGTTCTTGGAGAAATGTGTTGCTTATGATATGGTGAAAATTTCAGAATACAGGTTTGTAGTGCTGTATACACCCCAAACAGTTGAAATTAAATCAGCCTCCCATAGATACTAGAGAGACACAACTCTTCCCTATACCAGCTCAAGGGGAAATTAAAGTAGCCCAGGAAATCTGAAGCATGCTCATGGCAGGGAGGAAGAACTGAAGGTTGGACAGATATACCGATTTACCCTTACTCGGTGACGTGGTACCTCTGTCATCCACTTCCATGATCCACCTGAACTCTGTCCTTTGGTGGGTGTCCATTGGAGCCTTCTCTGTCTCAGAAAATACCCCCTTCACCTGAAAGAAGACTAAAGATCTCAGGCAGGAGAATCAGAACCTATCAAAGAATGAACTGTGACACACATTTTTCATGTTATGCTACTAAACTTTAGTATTTTATATGGGCTGATCTACAATCTGCTGTGTGCCTCCAAGTCATTTCTCACTTATAGAGACCCTAAGGCAAACCTGTCACACAGCTTTCTTGGCAGAGTTTGTTCAGAGGGTATTTCCCTTGGCCTTCCTCTAAGGCTGAGAGAGTGTGGCTTGCCAAAGGTCAACTGATGGGTTTCCATGGCTGAGTAGGGATTTGAACCCTGTTCTGGTAGAGCCAACATTCAGACCACTATACCACACTGGCTGTCTTCTTTATTCCCACTGTCTATTCTTTTTTCCTCTATTTGTATGTATCATTTATTTAATAAATACAGGTCGACCCCCATATCCATGGGACTTGTATTCACGGTTTTACTTATCCACGTTTAAAAAAATGTCCTCTTTAGGCATTTTCTAGGTCCTCCAGCACGATGGTATGCTTTCTCCAGAAGTTGGGCTGAAAGCCATTCATTTCAATAGGGTTTGCTATTATCTGTGGTTTCGTGTATCCACAGTAAGTCTGGGAATGTATCCCTTGCAGATATGGAGGGTGACTGTATATCATATAAAGATATCATATGACCCAAAAAAGAGTTTGTACAATAATTTAATAAATAAGGATGGAACAGGGAAACATGCTGAAGCCAAAAGCTCCCAGATCTCTTCTGCCTCTCTGGAATGTCTGTGAATGAGTAGAGTAGTTTAATTAGCAGAAAAGCATATAGAATCAGATTGGAAGAGACCACAAGGGCCATCTAGTCCAACCCCCTCCCCTTCAGGAATACACAGGGGTTGCCTAAACGGTGAAAATACTCCTCATAGAATTTGAGGAGAATACGATTTGTCTAAATGGCATCCCGTGTCAATATGCCATATTTAGAAGGAGGGAGGCCAAATCCACCAAACTTCGTGGCTTTTCACAAAGTTTTTAAAAAGCTCCATGGGGAATATGTATTCCTGCTTGATGGTTAAAAGCAGAAGTGGAAAACTGATTGGTTGCATGTGCGCAGGGGGCGGAGCTTGCTAACAAGACAAAACACTCCCGACAGATGGCTATCCATCCTTTAAAAACCTCCAAAGAAGGAGACTCCACCACACTCTGAGGCAGCACGTTCCACTGTTGAACAGCTCTTACTGTCAGGAAGTTCTTCCTAATGTTTAGGTGGAATCGCTTTTCTGTCAGCCCCCTGGCCCAAGTTATAACAGTTTGGGTAACAGTTGGGGATGCCCAGGGTACCTTATCCCCACCCTTTCAAACCCTTGGGATTATGAAGGTGACATGTTCTTGCCTGCTTCGCTTCCTGCTTCTTCTCTTCTGCCCGGCTCAGGAGGAAACCTTCTGCTAGGGCCACCGCCTGGGAACTGGTCTCTGCTCTGCACTCTCGGATCCAGCTCCCCACTTCCGGGGGAATGACAGCCAAGAACTGCTCCAGGATCACCAGGTCCAAGATCTGAGTCTTGGTGTGCCTTCCTGGCTTCAGCCACTGACAGCAAAGCTCATGCAATTGGCTGCAAACCTCTCGGGGCCCCGGGGCCTCCTGGTACCTGAACCCCCTGAAGCGCTGGCACTGTAGCTCTGAGCTGTCAGTATGGCGGCTCAGGATCTTTTGCACTGTTTCTTCCCAGAATGCTCCACTGCACACAGCCTCAGTGGCACCAGGGTCATTTTGTCCCGTTTCAGGACTGACTGACTTTGCCTCTTCCATCTTTGGCTTGTACTCCAGCCCCAAATGCACTCAAGAGAATTGCTGTGCTACCAATCTTTCTTATGATAATGTCAGCAGAAATGTATTGGGTGTGGGGAGGGAGACATCAAGTAGAGGCCACAACCTTATACATCGGCACCTGTCATACTCGATAAGCAGAATGATGCTTTACAAGAAGACCTTGGTGAGTTTGTGTAGAAGTCTGGAACTTCCTTCTGTAAGAAAGACAGATGAATATTAAGACTCAGAGGGATGCTAGGTTGGTGAGGACTCAGGAGAGAGCCTTCTCCATGGCTGCTCCCAGACTGTGGAACTCCCTTCCACCTGACATCTGGCTGCCCCCCTCCCTGCTCTCTTTTCATCAGCAGTTGAAGACATTTTTATTTAGGTAGGTGTTTGAAATGTGAATTTTAATTGGTGTGCTGTTTTTAATGTAGTATTTTTAATCAATTTTATGTTTTTAATTCATGTGTTTTAATTATATTTTAATTATGGCAATTTACTTCTTTTTTAATTTTTGTAACTTGTGATGGTTTCATTGTATTTTTTAAAATTATTGTAAACTGCCTTTAATCCCACCTTGGGAGAAAGGCAGGATGAAAATCCAACAAATAAGTAAATAAATAGAGAAGTCGAAGAGAGGCACAGGAAGAGCTTAGGGTTGTCAGGTCAGGACTATCCCAGGGCCTGAGGTTTCAGGGACAAAACCTGAATATAAAATCATGTTAAAAGTTGACAATAAAATAAAAGTGGACTACTGCAGGTTGAGTATCCCTTAATCAAAATGCCTGAGACCAGAAGTGTTTTAGATTTCAGATTTGTTCAGATTTTGGAACATTTGCCTATATATTATGAGATGTCTTGGAGAGGGGACCCAAGTTTAAACATGAACTCACCATGGGTCAGCGTAAGAGGGGCGCTCCAAAAAACCGATACAAGGACTCCCTGAAACAACATCTCAGGCTCGGCCAAATTGATCACAAACAATGGTCCGCCCTGGCCTCACATTGGGAGGAATGGAGACGCACTATCCACAATGCTGCAGCCTTATTTGAGAACTCAAGACGAACAAGTCTTGAAGAGAAACGACAACGCAGAAAGAATCGCAACCCAAAAACATCACCCAAGGAGACCTTCTGCTGTGCTTTCTGCAACCGGACTTGTTTATCTCAGATTGGCCTTTTTAGTCATCAGCACGCTTGCAGAAAGCATGGGATGAGTCCTTCCTGAATCTTCGTTTGCGAAGAAAAGCCAGAGAGGGTTTCCTATCCTGCTACTTACTAAGGTCTGTGGCAAATCCTGGAAAGACTCAGATGTCCCCCCAAATTCCTTAAAATGATTATCTTGCTACACGAGGGCCAGCGTGGTCAAGTCAGATATGGCGATGCTCTTTCAGAGCCCTTTCTAATAACTAATGGAGTGAAGCAAGGTTGTGTTCTTGCACCAACTTTATTTACAATCTTCTTTAGCACGATGCTCCAAAGGGCTATGGCAGAGCTTGAAGAAGACGACAGCATCTATATACGTTACCGTACTGATGGTAGCTTGTTTAACTTAAGCCGTCTGAGGGCTCACACTAAGACTCTAAACTATCTAGTCCGTGAGCTGCTCTTCGCCGATGACGCTGCCCTTGTTGCCCACACAGAAGCAGCTCTGCAGCGCCTAACGTCCTGCTTTGCAACAGCTGCAAAGCTGTTTGGGCTAGAAGTCAACCTGAAGAAAACAGAAGTTCTTTACCAGCCTGCACCACAGGACGAACACCACCATCCCCACATTGCCGTCGGCAAATCTGTGCTCAAGTCCGTTCAGCAGTTCACCTACCTGGGAAGCATCATCTCCTCAGATGCCAAGATTGACAAAGAGATCGATCACAGATTAGCAAAGGCATATAGTGCATTTGGAAGACTTCACAAAAGAGTCTGGAGCAATAAACACCTGAGGCAAAGCACAAAAATCAGTGTGTATAGAGCCATCATACTGTCTATCCTCCTTTATGGATCTGAAACATGGGTCACCTATCGCCACCACCTACGACTCCTCGAGCGCTTTCATCATCGCTGTCTACGCACAATCCTAAATATACACTGGACTGACTATGTGACGAATGTTGCTGTCCTTGAGCAAGCAGGGACCACCAGCATTGAGGCCATGATATTGAGAACACAGCTGCGCTGGGCAGGGCACGTTTCTAGGATGGAGGACCATCGCCTCCCAAAAATACTACTCTACGGTGAACTCGCCACGGGTCAGCGCAAGAGGGGCGCTCCAAAAAAGCGATACAAAGACTCCCTGAAACAACATCTCAGGCTCGGCCAAATTGATCACCAACAGTGGTCCACCCTGGCCTCACATTGGGAGGCATGGAGACGCACTATCCACAATGCTGCAGCCTTATTTGAGAACTCAAGACGAACAAGTCTTGAAGAGAAACGACAACGCAGAAAGAATCACAACCCAAAAACATCACCCAAGGAGACCTTCTGTTGTGCTTTTTGCAACCGGACTTGTTTATCTCGGATTGGCCTTTTTAGTCATCAGCGCGCTTGCAGAAAGCGCAGGATGAGTCCTTCCTGAATCTTCGTTTGTGAAGTAAAGCCAGAGAGACTTACTAAGATGGTATATATGTGTATTACTACTACACAAAAAAATGAAGAATGCTTTGCTGAGTATTGCCAGCTCCTCTATGGCAGGCGGTGCCCACGCTGACCCAGGTATTGGTGCCTGGCCTGTTTGGTGGTGTCCCCATCATGTTGGGTGTGCGGAGGCAGGCTGCCAAGACCTGAGTCCTGAAATCCAGCCTTCACTGGACTGCTGCCTCCCAAGGGTGGCTCACAATTTGAGTAGAAATAAAATCCAGTGAAAACAATGGCCTGTACACAAGGGTGTTTTTTTGAAAAAATGAAAAACATATGACCAATCATATTAAAAACAGGAATTGAAAACAGTTTCAAAACATTAATTTAAAACAGTTTTTTCCGCAAAGGCCGTTAATAATAATAATAATATGATGATGATGATGATGATGATGATGTTTTTCCAAAGGCCATTAAAATATGATTGTGATGATGTAGTAGTAGTAGTAATAATGATGATGATGATTGTGATGTAGTAGTAGTAGTAGTAGTAATGATGATGTTGTAGTAGTGGTGGTGGTGGTGATGATGATGATGATAATGTTGTGGGGGGGGTTAATACAAATACAACACTTACCAACAGAAAAAAGTATTTGCCTCCCAGTGGAAACAGAACAAAGTGGGTGGACGTGTGAAAAGGCAAGGAAATTCAGGGGATAGATTCAAGGACTGTTGCAAGAAATCTTTAAAAAATCAAGTTTCCAATGAATCTGGAGTTGTTCTTGTTAGATATCCCAAATGAAGAATTAGAGGGAGTAAACTATAAAATATTACATTACATGATTCTTGCAGCCAGAACAATTTACACGGGGGAAAAAAAAGTAGAACCACCTGAAATAAATGACTGGGTTATTAAAATACTTAGCTTGGTTGAAATGGACAAATTGACTATAATAATTAAAGAGAAATCTAAAAAAAAATTTTTTTTAAAGGACTGGGAAACATTTCTTAGCTATATTGAAAAACAAGAAAGAGTATTTAATCTCTTGGGTTTTGAATTCTGAAGATCTTGTGTAAGATAAAATAGCCGGAGGATTAACTGATTTTATGTATGAATAAAGGGGAAATGGTTTATAGAGATGAATGATGTCTCCAATTTGTGTGATTGTAAGATGTTTTGTGTGTGTATTTGGATGAATGTATCATGTGTAATAGGAATGTACAATATGTTTAGGGTTTAATATGTTTAAGTGTTTGTAGTGTGGGATTTGTATAATATATATGAAATAAGTAATAACAATAAAAATATATGCAGGGGGAAATAGAACAAAGTGGGGTGAGAAGCCAGGTAGGCAGTATTCTTATTGGAGGGGCCAATGCCATCAGCTCCACTCCTGCCAAGAGGGCACAGCAATATCCAAATGTGACTCTTTGTTCCCTGCCCCCCCTTGCCTTCATCTTCCACCCTTCCCTCCCCTCTCTGGGGTTCCCTTGCACCCCACTATCCTTTGTCTTGGAAGGGCGGTCTGTGTTTGTTAAGTCCAGCATACCTCTCCAGGGGGAAAAAAATATCAGCCTCTTTTGAATTTAATGCAAACACACACACACACCTCCCTCCCCTTTCTGTCTTGCATTCCTTATCTGCCCCCCTCCCCTGCCCCCTAAAAGCATCTGCTGCTCACCAAATGCCTCTCAAGGAGGAGAGAGGCTTCCCCCATGTAAAGATGGCAGGCTCTTTTGTCTTTTCCTGGGGAGAAATGTGTGCATAGGGAAAGGACTGGGTTTTTTTTGGGGGGGGGGAACCAGCCAAGAGGTGGGGGTGGTTGGATGCTGCAATGCAGTCTTGGGTGCCCCTCTAGGAATCCAGACTCTATCATTTTTATCCAGAGCTGGACTTTCCACCCATTATACTCTTTGCTCCAAGAGCTATGGGGAGATGGTGGGTTGCCAGAGTGAAAACTGGAAAAGGCTCCTGTCCCTTTAATGTGGGTGGGTGGGCATGTGCCTTCAAGTCACCTCATGGCGACCCCATGAATTTCATGGGGTTTTCTTAGGCAGTGAATACTCAAGAGGTGGCTTTGCCAGTTCCTCCCTCTAAAATATAGGCTACAGCACTTGCAAATCTCCCATGCAAGTCTCCCATGCAAGTACTAACCAAGGCTGACCCTGCTTTAGCTTCTAAGATCAAATGGGATCTGGTGTCTTTGTATTTAGGCAGCTAATGGTTGTGTTTGTTGTTGTGTGCCTTCAAGTCCGTTTCCCACTTATGGTGACCCTAAGGCAAACCTATCACGGGGTTTTCTGAGGCTGAGAATGTGTGACTTGCCCAAGGTCACCCAGTGGCTTTTCAAGGCTGAGGGCTTGTCTAAACAAAGTGATATAATGCAGATTGAAGTGCTTTATTGCCAATTTGCAGCAGTGCTCTTTGATTGCCACTGGGTTTTTTTGGCAAAATTTCTGGTATGCAAAGCTGTCCATGTTTGATGTTCAAACGGAGCCATGCCTAAGAATCAAGATGGTAGCTGGGAGTGAGTTGCTCATGTTATACTCAACAAATTGCTGCCGCTGCACAGTTTGCTTGTTTTTTACTGTAAATATTACTGTAAATGTAAGGCACGCAAGTGTGACCTTCCGTTTAAAAAGCTGCTGCTCACCACCTTAGTGCAGAAAAAAACCACATAAATTGTGACCGCGAAACTCCAAAATGGCACTTCCGGTCATGCTGTGGCTGTTAAGCCCACCCCCCGCACATGTCTGACCAATCAAGTTCCACTTCCGCTTATCCAGGAATGCGCTGCACTGCAATTTGATTGTCCTAACGAGCGGGAATGCACATTTCCCCCACATATTTTTTAAAAACCTCAGGAGACACCACAAAGGCTTACCTGTGTACTTTTTTGAGTTTTTGGCCCCTCTCCTTCCAAATACAGCAAATCATTGCAGAGGATTTCATTGGGACAAGTTATTCTCCTCTAATTCTATGAGGAGTTTTTCATTGGCTAGACAACCCAAGCTGGGATTTGAACCCTGGTCTCCAAAGTCATAGTCCAATGCTCAAACCACTATGCCACAATGGCTCCCAATGGCTGTGTAGAAAAGGAAATTTCAGCAGAGGTTGCTTGTCATACAAGGTAAGAAATAACTCCTGCTGAAATTCCCTCTTCTACACAACCACTAGAGGTACAGGAGCCCTCTCTAGTTTTCAGTCTGGTAAACCTAGCAGGAGGGTGGTGAGACCACTGAAAGATCTGAAAGACAGCATCACCTTATGCAGCCCTTTAAAAATGTAGGGCAAGGGACATGTTTTGCATCTTTCTGGGTCTTATTACATTCTGTCCCACTCCCACAACTGTATAAATTGGCTGTATACCTGAGGCTTTAATACCACTTGGTACTGCATCTGAAGAAGGGTTTATATCCACAGAAGCTCATGTGAAAATAAAAACCAGTTACTGTAGTCTTAAAGGTGCTGCCACATTTCTCTTTTTCCCTCCCTCTTTCTTCCTCCTTTTTATGCTGCAAGAGACTAACAAGGCGATTTCTTTGAAAACCTCCTCATGATAGCTTCTAGGGAACGATTATTTGCGATGATATTTGTGGGCTTTAGAAAAACCAGCCACAAGAGTCTTCCTGTGGCATTTGAAAGATCAGCCAATTGATGACATTTCAAGCATTTTCAGTGTACTAGATAGCTGACTTTGAATCATGATGATGATGTGTCATCTAGAATCTGGATTTCAGGTACCTACGTGGTAACCACAGTTCTGGCTAAGATTCTAGACATGACATTTTAAAGCTGAGATCGAGGGGCACTTCTCAGGGGTGCTTTAGCAGTGCACTGGTGGGAGGTTGACTAGATGGCCTTTGGGAATCCTTCCAACTCTGCAGTTCTAACATTTTAAAAGCTGGAAGGAAAATTTACCATTTAAATCGTGTAACAATTAATGACTTCTAGTTGCTTTTCAAAAGTTCCTTTTAACAGATATTTTTATAAATATTTTGACAGGAAATTTTGAAGTTTCATGCCATGAATCCTAAAATGCTCCCCCCCACCATGTAGTAGCAAATTCTGCTAGGAAAACCCCAGGATAGGCTGCCATAAGCACACAACAACAATGAAGGATTCTGTATCAGCTACTTAGTTAAGTATTCCTAACTAAGCAACCTCTCCTAGCCCGACTCCCCCAAAGTGATGGAAACATCATCCATTCAGGCTCTGATCACCCGCACAATAGCCCTCTCTATGCAGCCGAGATCCAGCAAAGTAGGCCAGGGGTGCATGCCACAACCACGATAACAGGATCACAGCCATGGCCAAGCAGCCATCATGAATACAGAACAGCTACAGATCAGTAAATCTAGGTAGCTGTTCTATATGCACAACTGTTACCTAGCCACAATTGCAATGCCACTGCCACAACCACAACTCCTGAGGGCAACATGATGCTTTTAATGCTGCTGTGTACTTCCCAGAAAACTCAGGTGACTAGCAAAAAAATGATAAATAAAATCCACTATTCAAATCCACCCACCAAATTACTAAACAGAAAAAAAAATATCAGCAGTAAATTAGAAGGTATTTAATATGCATCACAACACACACAGTGACAGGACATACGAGCAGAGGTTATTTTGACCCAATGTGTACATGCTTTTCTGAAAAATGTTTTTATACAACTTTTCAAGAGTAAAAATCCACAGAGAACAGAAACAGATATGTGGTCGGTAAATATCTAACAGCAGTGCTAGAAGAGTTGCATTTCATCCAAAATCAGCTGAGTCAACAATTTACTTCTTGCTTAATCTCAGATGCTACAGATTGATTTTCTTGTGATAATTCCTTTATGGGGTGCAAGATAGATACACCATCTGAAGCCATTTCAACACTCCATGAAATTATAGGCCTTTCTACCCCACTGTGAATTCTTAGATGTCTGTTTAGATCTGCTTTCCTGTAAAAGCTTTTTCCACACTCCAGGCACTGATATGGTCTCTCGCCTGTGTGGACTCTCTGATGTGAAGTAAGAGTTGCACGCTGCCTGAAGTTCTTTCCACACTCCTGACATTTATACGGTTTCTCTCCTGTGTGGATTCTTTGGTGTCTAAGAAGATTTTGTTTGTCACAAAAGCTCTTCCCACAATCTGAGCAGTTGTAGGGTTTCTCTCCAGTGTGAATTCTTTGGTGGGAAGTAAGGTTTACCTTGTGACTGAAGTTCTTTCCACATTCCAAACACTTATATGGTTTCTCCCCAGTGTGCGTTCTTTGATGGCTAATAAGATGTGATCTATCATAAAAGCTCTTGCCGCACTCAGTGCAACTGTATGGTTTCTCTCCTTTGTGCATTCTCTGGTGGGCAGTAAGGATGAAGCTCCGATGGAAACTCTTCCCACAAATTGAGCATTTGTATGGTTTCTCCCCAGTGTGGATTCTCTGATGTAACCTAAGATGCGTGATCTGGCTGAAGTTCTTTCCACATTCCAGGCATTTATATGGTTTCTCGTCTACGTGTGCTCTCCAATGGACATTAAGGTCTGATCTGTGACTGAAACTTTTCCCAAATGCTGTGTAGACACTCCTCCTTTTTCCCTTCTGTTTTTCTTGCTGAATTGGAATTTCACACTGGGAAGCGATGGATTTATTTCTCCACCTCTCTGTTTGGTTTCCTTCTTGCTCATTAGGTCTCTTTCGATTTATGGGATTCTCTTCATTCTCCTGATGCCTGTTTTTCCCAGATGGTCTAACGTCCCACCCATCATCTGTTGGAACAGGAAAAGAAAAATATTGCATGAGCACGAAAGGGGAAATGAAACCTTTGAAACTAAGCTGCCACTTGAGACTTTCACCTACATAAGACCAACATGCTGCAAGAATGACTCATGCTGGATCTAGTCCAAACTTCACAGGCCAATCAGTCCTGCTCTTACATCCCCAAATAACTGATATAGAGAGGAAAACTCAGTGTAATGCTGGATGTAATGTATAGCCATCATGACTACTACCTTGAATAACCTTATTTACTCCATTAAATTATGTAATTGGCTCTCACCGAACCAAGGGTTTCTTTTTCCCTGGCTTGGCTTCATCCTTTCTTACTTGTTGCCCCATATTCTTGGAATACCCTCCCTGAACATTTGTGGACTGATCCTTCTCTCTTTGTTTTTAAATCTCAATTGAAAACTTTTATATTTTTCAAAAGCTTTTGGAATTTTAGTTTGATACTGTCTTGTATATCTTGATTACATGTATTGGTCAATTGGTTTTGTATTATATATACATATACCATATGTTCCGGCATATAAGACGACCTCTTAACCCCAAAAAATAGTCTCAAAACTCGGGGGTCGTCTTATACGCTGGATACAGTTTGCCTCACCCGCCGTCAGATCTCCTGCCTCTTCGCTCCCTTCGCAAACGGAGCAAAGAAGCAGGAGATCGGGCAGGGGAGTGAGGCAAAGTGTTTACCGGTTCACTCGCCTCCTCCTCTGCCTTCTCCCCCTTTTGGGAGGAACCGAATACAGAGGAGGGGGGTGAACGTTGTGGTTTGCCTCCAGACCCTCCCCTCCAGTCACCACCATCCACTCTTCCCAAAGCAGCAATCGGCACCCCGATCGCGGCTTTGGGAAGGGAGGGTGGTGGCTGGAAAGCCTCCCCCCCTCAAGCCACTCTCGCTTCCCGAAGCCTCGCTGGGGGGGGGGTCTCCTCCGTGACTCTGAGTCACGGAGGAGATCCCACTGCCCAGCGAGGCTGGGTGGGGTAGGGGGAAGCTTGCTGGGCAGCAGGGGTCTCCTCCGTGACTCTGAATCATGGAGGAGATTCCACCCACCCACCCAGCGAGGCTGCACAGGGTGGGGAGAGCCATCCCCCGCGATTCCCCAAACTACATGGTCCATAATAAAGATGAGATTTTGGCCTAAAATTAAGATCAAAGCACCTTTTTTCAACAAGAATTGCACCCCTGGTAACTTTCAGAGATGTATTACGCAAATAAAATAAGGCAAGGGGTCTGCTGGTTATATTGATGGCATTTGCAGGGGAACATACTTGGCCTGCAGATACATGATTCCCACCTTTGACCTATCTAGTCCAACATTCTGTGTATACAGCGTCCAATCAGTTGACTATGAGAAGACCTCCAGCAGGGCACAGGGGCACTGGCATCCTCCTTCCTGAATGCTTAGAGGCTGTACTCTCTGTCCCATCCACATCTTTCACCCCACCAGCCTCCTTGCGCTCTTAGGCATTGCCTAAACGGCAAAAATACTCCTAATGGAATGCAAGGAGAAGATGGCCTGTCTTGATGGCAATCCATGTTGTTTCACTGTATTGTGAAGGAGGGGGGGGCAAAGTGGCAAAAACTCCACAGGAAAAGCCTTCATGGCTTTTCCTGTAGTTTTTTAAAAACAGTGAGGGGAATGTGCATTCCCACTCTTTTGGTCAAGAGATCCAATATGAACCGCTTTTGCATATGAGAGGGAGTGCAAACCTGATTGGCTGGACAAGCACAGGGGCTGGGCTTGCTAACATGGCAAGCACCTACTGCTGCCATGTGGGATTTTCACCTTAGCAAGTCATCACTAAGGCAATAAAACAGGGTGTTTTTCTTTTTTCTCTTTTCTCTTTTTTTTCATACAGGCAAAATATCAATTATGGGTACCATGGAAATAGGTTTTTTTAAAAAGTTAGGCGGCTGCAGATTTAAAACTGCAACTAATTCACCACCTTGACTAGCGGGCATGTCAAGTTAATGGGGGCTGAAAAACCATTAAGACAAATTACAGCTGCTACAAATTGCTGTTACTATGGGGCAATCCATTTCTTTTGGCCTCGTCTAGACAAGCCCTTAGATTAAAGATTTTTCGCCTGCTCCAAGTTGGATGTATTTGGTTAACAGATGGGCTTTTCCTATTTGCCACAGAACCATCCGGTAGGGGTACACACTGGACTAAACACAGGGGGAAGGGGGGTAGCACATGACCAGCAGTGTTATCTGGTTCCTTCAGATAGCAAAGAGAATGAGGAATGCTGCCATTAAGCAGAAGAGCTCTATGGCCTCGGAGAGTGGAAAACCCAGGATGGCGTAGGAGAAAAACTGTTACTTCACAGACAGTTTCATAGAATCATAGAGTTAGAAGAGACCACAAGGGCCATTCAGTCCAAACCCCTGCCATGCAGGAACACACAATCAAAGCACAGTCGACACAGGGTTTCTGGCACAGCCGATGATAAGATTGCCAAATACAGTCCCAATGCCAGCCCTAGAGCCAGGTACACCTACAGTGGCAGCACCAACACTGATAAACTTGGCAGCAGCATCAACACCTCTGGAAACAGCACTGGCTTGGAACTGCCAGCACAAAACTGGCAGGGGCTCATTCTGAGCAGATGCAATGGAATGGGGCTCATCCATCCAGAGCTCAGGCCTGTTCACCATATAGGCATAAATGGGCTTGTGGAACAACTGGGTACTGTCCCTCACAAGGGTAGGAGCAGAAATGACTCTGCACAGGCACACATACTCAGGGATGTTGGGGGTATGTGGCGACACTCAACAGCTGTTACTTGTGGGAAGAGTGGGAAAGAAGAGCTCCCTTCTGCACATGTGCCAGCGGAAGAATGAATTATGTGCCTATTGTTAGGACCTGTCTACACTGCAGAAATATAGCAGTTTGCCACTGCTCTATCCACCATAGTTGTATCCTATGGAATCCTGGTATTTGTAGTTTGGTAAGGCATCCAGTTCTCTGATAGAAAAGGCTAAATACCTCACAACATTACAATTACCAAGATTCCATAGGACAGAACTATGATGGCTAAAGTGGTGGCAAACTGCTGTAATTCTGCAGTAGAGACAGGACTTTAGTTTTGGATTTAGAATTGGAGGTTGCTTCTGGACCTCCAAACTGACGCTGCTTGCTCGAAAGGGTTTTTAATAAATTGTATTATATATTGATTTTAATTTGTATTAATTTAATAATGTTTTAAGGGGGGGGAGGGATTTTGAGTTGTTTTATACTGTGTGCTATTTTATTGTTGTAAGCCGCCCCGATTGCTCGCAGAGGGGCAGGATATAAATAAATATTATTATTATTATTATTATTATTATTATTATTTATTACTGAAGGCCCTACATATGTGCTTCACTGTGAAAGCAGTTTGGTTGGCAGTACATATGGAAAGGACTTGCAAGCCGCAGCCCCACATTTCTGAAACTCAGTTCCAGCAGAGACACATCTGGCCTCATCACTGCAGGCTTTTAATGTATGTGTATGTTCCTTCAAGTCGTCTGTCAAATTATGGCAACCCTATAAATTTCATAGTGTTTTCGAAGGGAAGAAATAGAGGTAGTTTTGCCCGTTCCTTCCTCTAAAATATAGGTCCTCAAAAACTCCTTTATTATTGCTTCCTCTCAAATAAGGATTTTATTGAACAGCTGGGATTATTCAGCTTTAGATGTGATGAACTGTTTGATTTAGTATTATTGTTTGCCTCAGACAAATATTATTACTATGGTGTTCTATACATTGTTTATATATTGCCAATTTATATGCTGGAAATTGCTTTATTCCAAAAAGCAGCCTACCAGTATTTTAAATAAATAAATACCTTGAGAAGCCACATTCTTGGAGTTTTCCTCCACAGTTGCCCTGCCTGAAGCTTTTTGGTCAAGATTTGTTAGAGACCACTTTTCCTCCTCTTCTGTGAAATGCACAGCCATCTCCTCAAAGCATGTAGGATCCTGAAAGAAGAAGAAAAGCATTCCTTATTTAGTGAGTATGTCTAGAGTTGGTGTGAACATTTACCTCCTTCATTCACAAATCTGAAAAAAAAGAAATTTTTACACCAAAATGCTCTCTATGCAGTGTGGAGAGCATTTCTACCACATTTGCCCCCACAGCCAATTTAGACTCAAGAGAGGCAATTTTTTTGAAACAGGAAGTGAAGAGGAAGTGTCTTCTGCTCACTTCCTGATGTTAAAAAAGGACTCTCCTTAGCCTAAAATGGCCTAGGAATCCCCCCAAACATGGTGAAAGGGCCTCCCTTGGCTTCTAGAGGGTATGTAAAGACAAAAAGCATTGTATTTTTTTGTGGAAGTAGATACAGCAAGAGGTGCAGCCCTTCAAGGTCTCCTGAGGGGGCTAATGAAGCCCCTCACCCTTCCAGTTGCCCACCCCAATGGACAGGCACCCCTCCACATTTGCGGGTCAAGCATTTGCAGGTTAAGTATTCATGGGTTTGATTATTCACAAATTTGATTAATATGTTCTTTCTAGGCATTTGTAGGTCCTCCAAGCGATTCTATGGTCAACAAAGTTGACCACAGAATTGCACTGAAGAACCTACAAATGCCTAGAGAAGTGTTCTTGCAGATAAAAAAAATAATATTGGGCCTATATTTGTGGGCCTTAAATTATGTTACTTTCACAACAATCTTGCAAGGTAGGTGTATATGCCTCACCCAAGTGATCTTCCTGATTAATCAAGAGCATGTACCCTCACCATAGAATCACAGAACCATCGAGCTGGAAGAGATCATGGGGACCATCTAGTAGAACACCCTGCCATGCAAGAATAAACAATCAAAGCACTCCTGACAGATGGCCATCCAAGTCTAGCTAAGAGAAACCATTTGCTTTGGGCCTCAGAGCAAAGTTGGACACATCCAAATGGCCCCATCCCGCCCATTCCCTGTGCATGTTTCTCTAAGAATCCACCCATACCTGAACTGTTTGTGCAACTGCTGTATCAGCTCCATCCCAAACAGGCGATGCTTTGGAGAGCATCTGCGATGTCATTCCGTTGTCTGGAAGGGAGCCAAAGGGGATGGAAACAACACATTTTCAGCATTGATAATGGACTCTAGGCCATGCTGGCTGGGAGTGACTGGCATTGCAGTTCAACACATTTGGAAGGCACCAGGCTGAGGAAGGCTGTGTGAGATACACACACAGGCCTGGGTTGTAAGCCAAAGTAAAATGAGGTCATAAAAAAGATAACAGAAGCCTTCATTCTAGGTATTGTAGTTCAAAACCTTTTCCAAGTTCTGAATTTCAGGCACCAACAAGAGGAGGAGAGACACTGGGTTAGATCCAGATGTTGTCAAATCCAATAAAAACCATGGACTCATCATTTATTTATACAGTTGCATCCAGTTAACAAAGTAGATGTGTTCCTGTAATTGACTTATTTGGTACCAGAAGCAGGAATAAGGTGGAAAGAACAGGGATAGGTTCCTGCATCAAAAGAAGGTGAGCTCTTCAACATGTTTCAGAAAACGTTTTATTCAAAATGAAAAATATGCCCATGTGAAACGAAATAGCCAGGTCAGGGAAGCCTTGCATAAGGAAATGAAAACATTTTGAACCTTCTAGCAGCCACTCGAAGGCTTCCTTCAAAATGCATCCAGGGATGACTTTCTCCTTTACTAGCCTCCACATTTCTTTATATATTTTTTTTATTTTTGGTGGCCACACTTATAATTGTATCCTTTTTCTAACATGCTGGTGTCCACCATGGTGTCCAGTTGGATAGACAGGCTATTAACAACTCTAAATTTTCAAAGTGGTATAGACTTTATATATTTGACAATCAAAGGGCTAGCAAAGCTTAAATTCTACATTCTAATACTGTTTCTGAAAAGATTTTCTATCTCCTGTCTGATATTGACTCTATGGTAACTCACAAGGTTTCTCTTTTTGCCCTGGCAGAGATGAAAATTTGGGCAAGATTTATTGCTGAGATTGCAGTTGATTGCTGTGAGGATGTTCTTATCTAATCTTAGCATTTTTTTTTTAATTTAATGTGTTTTAACAGTATGGACTTTTATCTTTTTTAATACACAATATTTAAATGCTATTTATTTTATGTAATACTTCTATCATGTAACACTTTTACATTGTTCTTATTTGTATGTGAATGGCCTACGGCCTAAGCCAGTGGCTCTTAACTTTTTCTTTACCAGGGACCCCCTTTAAATGTATTTTGTTGCTGTGGACCTCAAAACTTAAGATTTAAAACAACAACAACAATAATATTAGTGATGATGATGATGATGATGATGTTACACCATTCACTAAACCTTCCCTCAGATGCACTGGAGGGGGAAGGAAGATTTTTTTCCTGCTTCTTCCTGCAAGTTTGTGGCTGGAGCAATTGAATGGCAATGCACAAGCCAAGCCAGCCAGCTAGCCTTTGCCTTGGCTCCTGTCATGTGGGCCACTCCACTGCAGAGAGGGAGTGGGACAAGCAGCCTTTGATCATTCGCAGATCCTCTATGAGAACACTGCGGCCCCCTTGGGGTCCCCCACCACAGATTAAGAACCACTGGTCTAAGCATGAATAAAATTACTTACTTACTTACAAAAATAAAACAATAAACAAAGAATAAACATGCTGGGGGTGACTGGTGAGGCAGGTGAAAGGGAACCTAACATGGCTTTGCATGTGCTAACCCCCAAAATGCTTGCCTCTCTGCTATCTGCGTACCCTGGTGCTAAGGAGATTATTCCAAAAGAACAAGCTGACACTGTGAAGTTTATATGGTATATTTTTGTTTCCTGAGATGTTTCCCTTTTTCTCTTTTTTGCTGCTCATGCATGCTTAGTAAGGGATTCTGGAGGCAGCTGCTGTTTACCTTGCCTGTTGTAGGGAGCCATGCACAGCTACAGAAGGGTTGACTAGACCAGAATCCCATTCTTTCCCAGCTCACGCTTTTATTGCACCGTTTGCTACCAACATGCTGCTACAACCAGACACCATAGTTTATGTTTCTCCAAATCCTCCTTCACCCTACTCTCAGGGTGAATCTTCTAAAAAAAGCCTTTCCAGCTAGATCAAGTAGAAGAAGGGAAAGAGGGGGGGGGGGCTTGACAGGTGTAAAAAGACTCCGTACACAAGAGCTTCTTCATCAGAGGTTTTCTTTCGTCTGATATTTATTTGCTGAAAGGCTTACGTCTTACACTTATATTGACATACCACTCAGGGTAGCTAATACCATTTTGTAAAATATAATAAATTTCCAAATTATATTAAAATTATAAATGAACAATAATGGAACTAAAAACAGATAAAGAGACTAAAATTAAAAAATATGACACGACTCACAAATTAAACACCTGTCAAAACAAGAAGGTCTTCCTCATGCTTAAATCCCACTGATTTCAATGAGGCAACTCTTAAGTGTGACTCGATCAGGATCTAGCCCAGCAAATTGGAATTTTTCTCTGCAAACATTACAGCACTCAAAAACTCAAGTGCAGGGAAATCTTTCCTTACCCTGTGATGTGTTGGGAGCTTCATTTTCCTGTGTCCTTTCTCCAAGGAGCAGCTTATCAAAGGTGACAGATGGATCCTTTGCCCACTCAGAGGAATTAGCCAGCCCTTCCACATGGGACTCCTGCACATTAAAAAGCAACCAGGATGACTAGAACCTGGAAACATTACTTTTTTAGACTTCAGCTCCCAGAACCCCTAGACTGTATAATCATGTTGGCTGGGATATTCTGGGAGCTGTAAAAAAAACATAAATACATAACAACCCCACCCCCAGCCATTCTGTCTGGATCCCACAAGTACAGGAATTAAGAAGTAGGGTGGGCAAATTACAGAGGATGGGGGGGCCACTCCCACTCACCCCACCAAGACCCTGCAAGTCTGTACCCATCTGGCACTGTCCATTCCCCACATAAAAAATAAAATCTGCAAAAGATTTTTAAAAAATTTTCTTAAATTATCCAGAGGATCAGTTTTAGTTCTGAGAAAATATCCCCTTGGGTTTCAAAACTGCCTGAAATGACCAATTGTTCCCCTTTCCAGAGACTTCACAAAACATCACAGGCCAGGGGCAGGGGATTTGTTCTTTATGGATCTGGGGCGACCAGGTACAGACACAGTAACCTTTTTTGGGGGGGTCAAAAATGGCTTTGGGAGGCACCTGCCACCTGTAGGTAATACTTTTCTACCCCTGAATTCTCTCTCTCTGCTTTTCTTTGCAAACGAAGATTCAGGAAGGACTCATCCTGCGCTTTCTGCAAGCGTGCTGATGACTAAAAAGGCCAATCTGAAATAAATAAGTCCAGTTGCAGAAAGCACAGCAGAGGGTCTCCTTGGGTGATGTTTCCAGGTTGTGATTCTTTCTGAGTTGTCGCTTCTCTTCAAGACTTGTTCAGTGTGAGTTCTCAAATAAGGCTGCAGCAAAATTGTGGATAGTGCGTCTCTATGAACTACAAAAGGGTATGGAGAGCCAGAGTGGTGTAGTGCTTTGAGCATTGTACTACAGCTCTGGAGACCAGGGTTCAAATCCCCGCTTGGCCATGGCAACCCAACTACAGTAGGACCCCATATCCACTGGGGATTGATTTTGGGGAGCCCTGTGGATACTGAAAACTGTGGATAATAGTGAAGGCTATTGAAAATAATGGGACTTCCAGTTTAAAATATTATAGAGTTGCCTTGGAGGACCTAGAAAATGGCTAGAGGACACATTTTCTAGGATGACTATGGTAGGTGTGCTGTTTTGTGTCCTGTTGAAAACTGAATCAGTGGATAATGAATCAGTGGATACAGGGGTCCTACTGTTCCTGGATAATTATCTGAAAGGGATGCGGAAATATCTCATTTCTGCATGAGGATGGAACCATTTTCCTACTGAGTGGATCCCATCCTAAGAGAGTGTAGGAACAGGCATGGTGGATCAGACAGAAAACCCTACCTCAGGAAGGTGCATCCCTCCCCATGTTTTTGGACTTCACCTGCCATCAGCTGTAGCCAACATAACCAATGGTAAGGGATGATAGGAACCACAGTTCAACAACAACAGGAGTTGGAAGACCACACGTTCCTGATCCTTGGCCTAATTAATTTAGCATTCTGTTCCCACAGTAACCAGCCAGTTGATTATGGAAAACCCACAGGCAGGATGCAAATTTGCATTCTCCAGCACCTGGTCTTCAGAAGCATGCTGCCTCTGGTACTGTAAGGTAGTGCTACCCAAAATGGTGGTCTGCAAACCAGTGGCTGATCTGTAAGCCACCAAACAGTTGTAGCCAATGGGCACAAATATGGTATCAGCCCTGGCACATTAGAAACAAAAAAATTGCCCTCCTGGGCAATTTCAGTGTGTCATTGTCCAAGAAGGTAAGAAGGACTGCTGTTGAAAAGATATAACTGTCATCAGTAGAAGCTTTTGACAGCTTAATCCTTTATAAATTTGTTTAGTCCTCTTCTAACCCCATCCAAATTGGTGGCCATCACTACCTCTTGTGGCAGTAAGTTCCACAGTTTAACTATGTGCCATGTGAAGAAATCCTTCTTTTTAAATTGTTCCCACCGCACCCTATTCAGCTTCAGGGAATAAGCCTGTTCGTTTCCATTATGAAAAATCAGGGTAAAAAAGTGGGTATATCGAACAGGGATATGGTTGAAGGCCTTCTCTGCTGTGGCACCCCATTTGTTGAATGCCCTCAAATTGGAGGTCTGTTTGGTACCAACATTGATCTTTTTTAGGTGCCAAGTTAAAACATGGATTTTTATCAAAGAATCTGAGGCCTAATCTTTGTTGTTATTGTGTACCTTCACATCACTTCCAACTTATGGCGACCCTAAGGTCCTAAGACCTTAAGACCCTAAGGCGACCCTATCATGAGGTTTTCTTGGCAAGATTTGTTCAGAGGGGATTTACCTTTGCCTCCCTCGGAGGCTGAGAGAGGGTGTCGCCCAAGATCACCCAGTGTGTTTCCATGGCCGAGTGGGGATTCAAACTCTGATCTCACAGACCAAAGTTCAATCCACTATACCACACTAACTCTTAAAGAGTACAAGTACATGGTTTTAACTGTTTTAACCTTTTCTGCAGTTTTAACCTAGTAATTTATTTAAATATGCTTTTACCCTATATAAATGAATCTGTTGCTTTTAATCTGGAATTGTTTTAAACTGTTTATATTTTTTTAAATAGCATACTGCCCTGAGATTACATGATCCAGGGCGGGATAGAAATATTTTAACTAATTAATTAATTATAAAACCTTCCCCCTACACCCTTTTCCCATTGCATGCATCATTTTACATGTCTCTGTGATCTCTCTTTTTACTCCCTTGTTTTCTGAGCAAGAGCTCCAAACACACTGCCAACTTTCCTTATAAGGTCATTGCTCTCTTCATTTTGGTTGCCCTTTGGTATACCTCTTGAACTTTTTGAACAGGGAAGGAAGGGCAAAGTGTGGTCCTCCTGATGTTCTCTGACTGCAACCCTTGCCAATGGTGAGGAATGCTGCAAATTGAAGTCTAAGAACATTTAGAGGGATGCAGTTTGCTCACCCCAGCTCTGGAATTCACCCCAATGATGAATTCCAGGAAAAAAACAACCCAGTATGAACACCTCATTGGGATCCAAAGAAAATACATACGCTTTCATGTCTCTTGTAGTTCCCATGACACAGCACTCTTACCTGTTCCTCTTCCTGTTTGATGTTCTTTGCCTGGCTCATGAGGAACCCTTCTGCCAGGGCCACTGCCTGGGAACTGGTCTCTGCTCCCCTTTCCCTGACCCAGCTCTTCATCTCCGGGGGAAGGACAGTCAGGAACTGCTCCAGGATCACTAGATCCAGGATCTGAGTCTTTGTGTGCTTTTCCGGCTCCAGCCACTGACAGCAGAGATTGTGGAGTTGGCAGCAAACTTCCCGGGGCCCTTTGGCATCTTGGTAGCAGAACTCCCTGAAGCGTTGGCGCTGGACCTCTGAGCAGGCTTCGTCTTTTGCCCAGGAATCTCCACAGCTTCCAGCCTGACTGGAGCTTTCTCCTGCTCTCTTCTTCTGTTCATCACCTTCTTGACTTTGGCCATCTTTGCCTTCACTGAGCTCAAGGACAGCTTCCAGGGGGTCCAGAAAATGCCCTTGGTCTAATGCAATTTTCATGGCTTTTGTGTGACGAGCCCCCAGCTTAGCTCCGTATGTAAACTATGAGTGTAAAGCTTATCGCAATCTTCCAATCAGCAGATTATTTACACAGAAAGAAGGATGTTCCCAATGAGATGTCTGATCTTCTCCCTAAAGGAAAGGAAGGGCAAAATCAGGAACTGGAGAGCACGACAGATCAAATCATGTCGCCATGCTATCATCTGTCCAAACTGGAAGTGAAGAATAGGGAAGTCTGTGGCCCTACCCATTTTTATCTTTACTAGCTATACCCGGCATAACATACACTGTTAAAAAAACTCCTCCAAAAACATTTGGTAGACCTCATGACAACCTTGTAAGGTAGGCCAGTGGATTTTTAAATTCCTTCTCCCTCTTCTCAGTTTTCCGCACTTTTCCCAAAATTGCTGAGGGTGACTCGCTCTGTTGCCCTGCTGCCCCTGCAACCACAACTGCTCCCAGTTGACTGCCTAGGTCTTGTTACAGGCGGCCCACCACCAGTTGACTGTCTGGGTCCCAATCTAAGCCACAGATTGAGTGGCAGGAGTGGATTGTGAGGTGGAGAGAGAATTTGCAAGTGGGTGGTGACTGGCTGGATGTATTTCCTGAGCAGCCAATCAGCACACTGGGAAAGGCAACATGGCGAAGAGTTTTTTATATATCTCTATATATTAATTTTGCCACCTCTCTCTCTCTCTGGCCCCACCATTGAATTTTGGCAACACAATGACAACAAAAAAGACTATCTTCCTTTCAGAATTGTCTCTCACACTGCTGAATTTTGATAATGTGGCACCTGCTTTGGGGGGCATCCAGTGTGAGAGGGAGGCTAATGAGGCTTCTTAACTCTCTGCATTTGCCCTCTTTTCAGCTAGAGGAATTGTTTTGGATGGGAGGGAAAAGACCAGATAATGAAAGGACTAGAAATCTATGATCCTTCAGATAGAATAAAACTTCCACTCCCATCATGCTTGACTGTTAGCTAGGCTGGCCTGGACCAATGGAAAGTGATGTCCAACAACATCTAAGGGATGTCACAGTTTCTCCTGAGGAAATATTGTGTTCACACACTGCATCTCAAATGTTAAGTCCACTAAGTCCATTCTTTTACTAATTCTGCATATAATTCATGCTTTCTGCTTTTTGTTATTTTCAAGTAAGACACTTTGGACCAAGGAGTGGGAACCTGCAGCCCTCGAGATGTTGCTGGACTCCAGCTCCTATTAAGCCCAGCTAATATGGCCAATTGCCAGGGATTATGAAAGATGTCGGTCCAGAACATTGGGAAAGCACAAGTTCCCTACCCCTGCTTTAGGGGTCTAGGACATATCAGCATTGCCGGTTCAGAGTGGTCTGTTATGTGCAGCCATTTCAGTGTGTCATTGTTCTGCTTGCATATCAATTGATTATTGATAGAAGCCCTGGTGGCGCAATAGTTAATGCCAGTATTGCAAGCCACAACATTATGAGTTTGATCCCAGAGGGCTCCAAGTTTGACTCAGCCTTCCATCGTTCCATAGGTCGATAAAATGAGTACCCAGCTTGTTGGGGGCAATTAGCTAATACATTGTAAACAGCTTAGGGAGTGCTTTGGCACTGATAAGTGGTATAGAAATATCAATGTAATTGCTAATGCTATAATTCTGTCAAGAAAATGCAAGCAAAACCATTTCTCTTTGTAGATTTTCCTTGGTTTTTTTCCCGGGTTGTGAGGCTGTGTTCTGGAAGAGTTTCTTTCTGATGTTTCACCTGCATCTGTGGCTGACATCTTCAGAGAATGGATGGGTAGGAGTGTGTGTGTGATTTATATATTGTGAACCCCTATTGGGGAGGATATGTAAATTTGTGTATCTGAATGATTAGTTTCTGGGTGTAGAAATGCAATGAGGATTAGTGTCTGTTTGGCTAATGGTTGGTTGATGGCCCATCAACTGCTGGAAATCCCCCTGTCCCTGGGAGGAATTCCTTTGTAAGTGTTGAGTTGCCAGAAAAATCAGCAGTAGCAGGACATGTTATAAACCAACCTGGACACAAAATGTTATTTAAAAACACTGAAATTCTGGACCAGGCCAACAACTATCATGTCAGAATGTACAGAGAAGCTACTGAAATCCACAAACACCTGGACAACTTCAACAGGAAAGAAACCCTAAAAGTAAATAAAATCTGGCTGCCAGTCTTGAAAAACATTAAAATCAGAACTCAACACTTGCAAATGAACTCCCCCCAGGGGCAGGGGGATTTCCAGCAGTTAATGGGCCATCAACCAACCATTAGCAAAACAAACACTAATCCTCATTGAATTTCTACACCCAGAAACTACCATTCAAATACACAAATTTACATATCCTCCCCAACAGGGGTTCACAATATATAAATCACACACAAACTGCTACCCATCCATTCTCTGAAAATGCCAGCCACAGATGCAGGTGAAACATCAGAAGCAAACTCTTCCAGAACACGGCCTCACAGCCCGGAAAAAAACCAAGGAACATCTATGGATGCTGGCCGTGAAAGCCTTCGACTTCACATTTCTGTTTGGTTAGAATTGTCTTGGAAAACAATTTGGGTAAGCGTTAGGGTTATTATCAATCATCAACTGATAATATTGATAGTATTGGTAATTGATAATAACCCCAACCCTTAACCAAATGGTTTTGCAAGATAATCCAAACCAAACAGAAATGGTTTTGATTGCATTTTCTTGACAAAATTATCAATTATTAATTGATACACAAGTGGACCCACGCCACGCTGAACCGGTCACGCTGAACTGGTTGTGCTGAACTGGTTGCGCTGAATTGTCCCATTCCATGCTTTACAGCACATGTGAACAACTTATGGTCTTGAAGAAGCTGTTGGATGCCAGCTCCCATTAGTCATGGCCAGGGATGATGGGATTTGTAGTATCACAACTTCCAAAGGACCACAGGTTGCCTACCCTTGCTCTTGTGTTCATTCTCAGCATACGTCATTTTGAGGAATGCTTCATCTCTACATAAGTGTTCTGTTTAGCTCTTGTGCCTAAAACATATTCAACAGGCCCACCCATTGTCAAATTCATCCAGCCTATTTATTACAACCTGTGGCCCTCCGGATGTTGATAACTCTGCTCAGTCCTGGCCAGTAGACGAGGAGGATGAGAGCTATGATCCAACAATATTTCCCAATCACTGGTCTAAAAAACTTCTTTTCACTCACAGTAATCCTTATCTCAGAGAATGGTGGGCTGGAACTTGGGAGATGCAAGTTCTAATCTCCAGTAAGCCCACCAAAACGCACTAGGTAACCTCCGGTCACTCACTTAGCCCAGCTTACCTCTCAGGTTGGCGTGAAGACAAAGCAGAGAGAAGAAAAGCCATATACACTGCCTCGAGCTCCTTGAAGGAATGGCAGGATCCAAATGCAACTAGCAAATAAACAAATTGTATTATCAGATATAATACCTTTCCTCCCTAGCAAGCTTGATATTCTAAAGTCTAAGAAACTTTCCAGGTGTTATTGGACTCCAGCTCCCATCTTCCCTGACTGCTGGCTATTCTAGCTGGGGCTGATGGGAGTTGGAGTCCTCACTACTACAGATATACACATTACAGAGCAGGGGGTTGGACTAGATGGCCCTCATGGTCTCTTCCAACTCTATTATTCTATGATTCTATAACAAATGGAATCTTCTCAGAGAGTTTTGAACCCTGGGAAACTGACTTTTGGTAAGCAGATTTATTGTTTTCACACATCAACACTAACTGAACACTGTAAATATCTGAATGAGCTGTATCACATTATGCTGGCCTTTGAAAATTTAGGGCAAAGAAATGTTTTGCCTCTTTCTGGATCCTATTACATTTCATCCCGCTCCCACAACTGTGTAAATATACTATATATCTGAGCGTTTATTATCACTCTGTAACGCATCCGAAGAAGTGGGTTTATATCCACAAAAGCTCGTGAGAAAATAAAAACCAGTTAAGTCGAAGGCTTTCATGGTCGGCATCCAGAGATTTTCCTTGGTTTTTTTCCAGGCTGTGAGGCCGTGTTCTGGAATAGTTTCTTTCTGACGTTTCGCCTGCATCTGTGGCTGGCATCCTCAGAGAATTCTCTGAGGATGCCAGCCACAGATGCAGGCGAAACGTCAGAAACTATTCCAGAACACGGCCACACAGCCCAGAAAAAAACCAAGGAAAATCTATAAAAACCAGTTAGTCTTAAAGGTTAAAGAGATTAGGAAGAACCTCCTGATGGTAAGAGCTGTTAGACAGTGGAATGCACTGCCTAAGAGTGTGGTGAAGTCTCCTTCTTTGGAGGTTTTTAAGTAGAGGAAGGATGGCCATCTGTCAGGTGTGTTATGATTGGGTATTCCTGCAGGGCAGGAGGTTGGACTAGATGGCCCTTGTGGTCTCTTCCAGTTTTATGATTCTATGTGGCCACATTTATTTTTCTTTATTTTCCCTACCCCTTCCTTCCTCCTTTTTATGCTGCAAGACATTACTAATTCTTTGATAATATGTGGAGGCTCAAAAGTCTGCAAACATTGCTCTTAGAAGCTTCTACCCACTTCTGGTAGCCCATAGAACAGGAAATCCCAGGGACTGGACTTAGGGACTCATGTATGCAAGGTGTGCTCTACTCACTAGGCAATAGGGTCCTTCCCAAAGATCTACCCCAATGGCTGCAGTTTGCCAGCGTTTCAGTTAGAGAGAGGCTTTTCCCAGCTCCTAAGAGATCCATTTCAACCAGGGAAATGTATTTCAGGGGCTCTGCCTAGATCCTTGTAAAATAGCTGCTCTGCTGATGGGTACCTC
This sequence comes from Gambelia wislizenii, assembly GCA_030847615.1. Classification (NCBI taxonomy): domain Eukaryota; kingdom Metazoa; phylum Chordata; class Lepidosauria; order Squamata; family Crotaphytidae; genus Gambelia; species Gambelia wislizenii. The sequence goes on from JAUMIR010000002.1 coordinate 29,169,192, forward strand.
ATGTTCATTTTGGGGAAGGGGACAGTCCAGGGCCACATTGCACTCACCTGATTCCCTCTTTGCTTTCTTAAGGCACTGTAGGGAGGAGCTTGGGAGAGAAGGAAATGGTTTTCCTTGTGTAGAGGCTTTTCTAGGACTGCAAAGCTAAATGCTCTGTGGTTTTAACCCTCTGTGGCTTGAATGCTCACCACTTCTGCAAAACCTAGAGAGGATGGATTAGATGGGGTAGGCAACTGTGGAAGACTAGTGGGCTGCATTAGAGACCTTGGAGAGCCACACACCCACTGCGCCTCTTCTTGCAAAAATAAAATCAATTTTTTTGCACCCACAAATAACCTCTAAGGCACATGGGGGCATGTTTTGGGGACTTCTTGGATCCTTAAGAAAGCATTTTGAAGCAAAAGAATTTTTTTTTCTAAAGATATTTTTAAAATCAATTTGATCCCTAGCAGCCATGGGGGCATCCAAATATGGTGGAAATGTTCTCCACACATCTTTATTTTATTTATCTGCAAAAAATATTTTTGACCCCTGGCTGTGGGTTTCATGTTGCCCACCTCTGGATTAGACTGAGTTTGGAAACTGTTGTGGTGTGCCTTCAAGTAGTTCCAACTTATGGCAACCCTAAGACGAACCTATCATGGGTTTTTCTTGATAAGTTTTGTTCAGAAGAGGTTGCTTTTGCCTCCCTCTAAGGCTGAGAGAGTGTGACTTGCCCAAGGGTCACCCAGTGGATTTCATAGCTGAGTGGGGATTCAAAACCTGTTCTCCAGAGTCATAGTCCAACATTCAAAGCACTGCATCATACTAACTCTTGAGGCTGGAAATACGCTCCCCTTTTCTGGACGACAGATCCTAAAAATCCTTAGCCAGTATGATAAAGGGGTTCTGAGAGTTGTGGTCCAAAAAAGTTACATTCTTAAAGAAAATATTTTATTAAATTCTTAAAAATATTGTTTACATTAATAGTGAACTACATATCTATTGTCTTATCTGAATAACCTATTTCATGATAGTCCTTACATTAAGCATTCTTTACTTTTTTCTTTTTTAAGTATCATGCCAACAAGACTTGTGTTAATTTTAGGCTTTGATACATTGTTAACTCCAATATTTGGGATGTAAACAGATTCCATATTTCTGCAAAGTTTTTGTTTTGTTTTGTTTTGTTTTTTTGCTGTTCCTCCTTTTGCCACTTGAAAAAAGTTATACTTCCAAGCTCTGAGACAGATAGGTACATAAACAGATACAATCTGTCAGCCGTATCCATGAGTTCTGCATTCATAGATTCAACCAACCATGACACATTTTTTTTAATTCTAAAAAGCAAAACTTACTGTTTGCCATTTTATATAAGGAATTGAAGACTCTACAAAAAAGTCTGGAGTAATAAACACCTGAGGCAAAGCACAAAAATCAATGTGTATAGAGCCATTGTACTGTCTATTCTCCTTTATGGGTCTGAAACAGAGGTCACCTATCGACACCACTTACGACTCCTTGAACGCTTTCATCAGCACTGTATATGTAGAATCCTAAATATACACTGGACTGACTATGTGACGACTGCTGCTGCCCTTGAGCAAGCAGGGATCACCAGCATTGAGGCCATGATATTGAGAACACAGCTGCGCTAGGTAGGGCCCGTTTCTAGGATGGAGGACCATTGCCTCCCAAAAATACTACTCTACGGTGAACTCGCCACGGGTCAGCATAAGAGGGGCGCTCCAAAAAAGCGATACAAAGACTCCCTGAAACAACATCTCAGGCTCGGCCAACTTGATCACCAACAATGGTCCGCCGTGGCCTCACATTGGGAGGCATGGAGACGCACTATCCACAATGCTGCAGTCTTATTTGAGAACTCACACCGAACAAGTCTTGAAGAGAAACGGCAACGCAGAAAGAATCACAACATCACCCAAGGAGACCTTCTGCTGTGCTTTCTGCAACTGGACTTGTTTATCTCGGATTGGCCTTTTTAGTCATCAGCACGCTTGCAGAAAGCGCAGGATGAGTCCTTCCTGAATCTTCGTTTGGGAAGAAAAGCCAGAGAGAGGGAGTAATACTATATTAGGTATTATCATTATTATCATTATTATTATTATTATTATTAGAAGCCAGAGAGTATTATTGTTGTTGTTGTTGCTTTAAATCTTGAGTTAAGTGTTGGGGGTCCAGTGCAACAAAAGATATTTAAAGGGGGTTCCTGGTAAAGAAAAGGTCCACTGCCCTGGACCTTCCCAAAGCAACCTAAGGGAATGCGGCCATTTCAGGGTTAAGGTCACAGAGTCTAAATTCATAGAGAGGCACCAGGCCGTGGCAGCTTCGCAACATACCACTTCGGGTCCCGCCCCATCCGGTAGCGAAGGAGCCAATCGCCTTCCTTTGGGCGAAGCATCCGGAGGGGGCAGCCCCTGTTTTGTTTGTGTTTTTCAGGCGGAGCACCAGTTGCGTTGGGGTGCAGGTGAGGACATTGGGGGGCTGAAGTGGAGCTGGGGAAAAGGAGAAATGAGGGCATGGTTCCCCCCAAAATAAGAATTCTGTCCCCAATGAAGATTTATTCAGGGCCCAGTATGGGTTGCCAGAGTGGAAACTGGGGAAGGGCTCCTGTCCCAATAATAATAATGATAATGATAATAATAATGGGGAAGGGCTTCTGTCCCAATAATAATAATAATGATGATGATGATGAAGAGCTCCTGTTCCAATAATAATAATAATAACAATAATAAAACATTTATTTCTTACCCACCTCTCCACAAGGCTCAAGGCGGTTACAACATATATTAAAATATAATATATAACATAAAACCATTGTAAAAACCCAAATAAAAAGACATAAGATAAAACTAACATTAAAATCATTCATAGACTTAAAATAACAATTTAAAATTCATAGATTAAAATCACCTGGGTATGTCTTAAAGATGTTGGTCTTTAAGTGCTGTTTTAAATTATGATAGCATATCATTCAGCTGTCAAACCTCTTCCTGTTTGTGTAGAGTGGTTTCCAAACTTTGGTCTTCCAGATGTTTTGGACTTCAGTTCTCAGAATTCCTGACTGTTGGACAAGCTTGCTAGGGCTTCTGGGAGTTAAAGTCCCAAACTTCTGGACGGCCAAAGTTTGGAGACTGTTGGTGTAGAGCCAGCCTGGCTGTAGTGGTTTGAGTGTTAGACTATGACTTTGGAGACCAGGGTTTGAATCCCCACTCGGCCATAAAAACCCACTGACCTTGGGCAAGTCACACTCTCTCAGCTTCAGAAAACCCCATGACAGGGTCGCCATAAGTCAGAATCTTGAAGGCACACAACAACAACAACAAAAAGAACAGGGAATTTCAGCAGGTTTTGCTTGTCACGGAGCCAGGTAACAAAGAACACATGCTGAAATCCCTTCTTCTACACAACCATTAAAAAAAATATTTCCATTTAATAAGAAAAAATCAACACAGTACAGCACAAAAATAACACATAACACCTGACATCTTGCATCTAACATAACATAACAATCTTACTTCTTTATCTTTTTCCCTAGTTGTGATTAATTGATTTACATCATCCCTTCTTAATTCATCTTCAGATTTAGGAATAGTTATCTGCTTTTGTACCTATGTTACAAGGCTGTTATTAGGGCATCCCTATGCAAGACAGAATTTGTATATGTGGGGCATCTAATGTTGAAGATCTTGCCCATTACTTATTTTAGTGTCATCTATATGCTGGTATTAGAGCACACTATTTTGACCCATTCTTAGATAGCTAGAGGGAGTGGGGCGATGTCTAAACTGACTTTTCTGTTGCAAGGTGTTAATCCTTTGTGACTTTCAGTGTTGCTCTTTTTGCAGTTAATGCAGCTAAACAGAGGAAACAAGAAGCAGAAAAAGGGTCTGCCTAGATGTCTTTTGTGATATTTCCATTTTTAGAGGGGTTGCGCTTTCCTAATTTGGAAAATTATTATTTTAAATGTGTATAGTATTTTGTATTTTATAATATTAGTAGTTATTGATGTGCTCATTTGTTCATGATGTTATTTCTTACTTTTATTTTTCTACCAATTTGAAATAGTCTGAAGACTTATTCAATAAAGTATTTGTTGTTGTTGCCTTTTGCACCCTGAACGTAAAAATTCTAATTATGATTCAGGTTCTCTGTTTCTATTCTTACAGAGTATAGTTATTAATTGTGTTCAGTCCTTCATGCTTTATCACTGCTAGGTTTCCCCATTTATTTTTCTGTAAAGGAAGGACACTTTCCCATTCATTTTTAAATTTCCCTGAAGTTTTCTCCTTCATAGCAGTTCTTAACTTATCAGTTTCATACAGTTTTAGAAGCCAATCCTCCTCTGCTGGAATTTCTGAGGGACAGGAGCTCTCCCCAGTTTTTAATCTGGCAACCCTAGTTCCCAAATGTCTAGCATGGCAGAGAATGAGCTGTAAAAAAATGTTCTTCTATTTGCTGTGTTTGCATTCCATCAGTCTCTTTGCCTTCCTCTCTTTGGTTGCCTAAACTGTGTTTTAGGGGTTCAGATGAAATGTAAAAGTTACTGGAATCTAGACATTTGGGGACTGGAGGAAAATTTCATTTTGCTGGGCAGGATTCTTGGGGGAGGGGCAACACCCTCATTTGGTCCTCCTCCTCTTAGTGGAAGGGTAATGCACGTGAGAGGTGGGGTGGGATATATTATATCAGAAGAGCCTTTGCAACAGCATCCTTCCAAGAGGTCCAGTGAGAATCATGGAGTTGGAAGAGAGCACAAGGGCTATCTAGTCCAACCCTATTCTGCCCTGCAGGAATATCCAATCAAAGCATTTCTGACAGATGGCCATCCAGCCTCTGTTTAAAGACATCCAGAGAAGGGGACTCCACCACACTCTGAGGCAGTGGATTCCACTGTCAAACAGCTCTTACGCTCAGGAAGTTCTTTCTAATGTTTGGGTGGAATCTCTTTTCTTTTAGAACATAGTGGTTTGGGTTGCAAAGGAACCTAGTGGTGCATGGGAAGGTGCAAAGCAAAGTTGGAGGTGGTTTGGATTTTGATGTGCCCAGATTAAGATGCTTTGGGCACATCAGATGCACATGTGCTCTGAGAGTGAATGCAGGGAGAAAATGGGGCTGGGAAGGGCAGGAAGAAAGATCTATCCCATCATTTTATATCAGAAGGAGGTGGGTTCTGCACCTGAGCTGTCTGGATGCCTCCCCTCTCCCTGCCCCCAGCAGTCAAAAGGTCCATTAGGCAACCTCTTTTCTTTCCTCCTCTGTAGTGAGCTAAAAGATTTTGGAAACAAATTCCTGGGGTAGAAATCAAGGCTGCTTACTCCCTGGGATTGTTGAGGTACTGGAACCAATTTCAACCCAGTTTAAATAAATCTGCTCTGACTCCTTCCCAGCCATTTACCACCCCAGAAGTATCCTGAGCAGCTAGCTACTTTTCAAGAGCTTCTCCCTCCCACCTCCTGTTAAATCTGAAAGTCTAGATAGAGCTGATTCCTTCTGAATGAATGCAGCAGTAGTGCTGTGCAAATTGAAAGTATACTCTGTATCCACGGATTCAACCATTCCCAGCTTGAAAATGTTCCCCCAAAAATATATCCAAAAAGTAAACCTTGATTTTGCCATTGTATATAACAGAGACCATTTTACTGTGCTGTTGTACATAATGGGACGTGAGCATCCACAGATGTTGGTATCCACGGGGGATCCTGGAATCAAACCCCAGCAAAAACCAAGGACCAATTCTACTTGTCAGCCATTGTTGTGTCTGTGGAATAAGAGAGGAAGATGAGAAGGGAATGTAACCAAAGATCTTTTATATGAAAAAGGAAAAGAAAGAAGAGTGAGAGATCATGTTCTTTTGTGATGTTGAGGCATTGGTGGGGAAAAAGGAATTTCTCTTCACCCCATATGGTGGCTGCTGTCTTCCATGTTAGTGGGACAGTGTTCTGGGTTTTAGTCTGAACTTTAAAGGAGCCATCCAAGGTGCTGAACTCTACCCCTAAAACAGGACCTGTACCTTAGCTAGTTCTTTGAAGTTCAGACTAGAACACAAAGTGGACTCACCATGTCCTGTCAAGGGAGATACCACTCCCAGTTCCCCTCTGTCTCATGTGTTCTTCTAAGAAGTCTTGATGTGCTCTTTTTTACAGGGAGAAGCCCCAGTTATAATCCCAAATTACCCATTGTGTAAAATAGGTGTCGATGTGATTTCCTCTCCGCTAGTCCTTCCGTTGTTGACAGAAGAAACTGGCAGCAGATCCTTTGAATCTTGCTGGAAGCTAGCACGATGGAGAATGAAATGTTTTCTGGTTCTGAAGCAGAAAGAAGAGGAGGCAGTGAAGCATTGTGGGACAGAAGAGTGCAGAGAAATCTGAGTAAGGATGACTGCTCAGATGTGCAGCGCCAGTACTTCAGGAAGTTCTGCTACCAAGAGGCTGAGGGGCCCCGAGAGGTTTGCAGCCAGCTCCACAATCTTTGCCATCAGTGGCTGAAACCGGAAAGGCACAACAAGGCACAGATCTTGGACCTGGTGATCCTGGAGCAGTTGCTGGCTGTCCTTCCCCCAGAGATGGAGAACTGGGTGAGAGAATGTGGAGCAGAGACCAGTTCTCAGGCGGTGGCCCTGGCAGAAGGTTTCCTCCTGAGCCAGGCAGAGGAGGAGAAGCAGAAAGACAAGGTGAGGGCTTGTCCTCTTGATAATTCTAGGCGCAGAAGATATTTGGAATGATACCCTAAACTTCACCACCATCTGCTGTGTTATAAAATAACAACCCAGGAGGGATGTCCCAACCTGCTGATCAAGGGGAATGTGAAGCCAGCCCTATATCCCACTTAGATACTGGACTTTTTCAATGAAGTGATGGAAACAAGTTGTCAGTATTATCACTCCCTGAAAAAAAATGAGTTGTTAACCTGGTTGACTGGAGGGCAGTTTGAAGCTGGCTGACTGGGGGTCAGTTTGAAGCTCTGGGAATATTATGAAGAATAACTTTGTAATCGGGGGGAGGGGGACTTAAGTCTACGAAAGTTTACACTACCAACTTCTTTCTCTCAATTTGTCTCACAGGTATTACAGGGTCCCTTTGCATCCTGATTCAGACTAGCACGGCTATGACTTAGGGTCCCTCTATGCTGTAGAAATAATGATACCATTTTCACTGCCATGGCTCCATCCTACAGAATCCTGGGATTTGTAGTTTTGTGAGGCACCAGTATTCTTTGGCAGAGAAGACTAAAGAACTTGTGAAGGTATAAATCTCAGGGTTCCATAGGATGGAGCTACAGCACTTAAAGTGGTGTGAAACTCCATTGTTTTTATAGTGTAGATGCATCCTTAGAATTCTTGGTCTTTTAATGGTGCGGGAATAAGTTTGCTACATCTAAAGAATTAAACAAAAAGGAGGAAGAAGAATACCTTTATGATAGCTTTTAGCCCTTGGTGTAGCATATGGCTGACATCCTGTTAGGGACATACACACAAGTAAGTTTCCCTTAACATGTGTGCATGCCCTTTTGGGGGTGCTGCAGAGGTTGGTATTCCTTTCCTCCCTTCGCAGTGCCCGAACTCCCCCACCTGGACTTACTGAGCAGCATCTAACCTCCCCACAGCAGCCATTCCCTGCTATCTTGGGAGCGGACAGGTTCACAGAAGCATCATCCTATAGCCAGATGCAAAATGATGACATCAGTGCTGAGATCTCTCTAGCCAGTTTCTAGGTCCTCTACATGATGATTCTATGGTATGCTTCTGTGAGAAGTTGGGCCAGAAGTCATTCATTTCAATAGGGTTCGCTATTATCCGTGGTTTCACATATCCACAGTAAGTCTGGGAATGCAACCCTTGCAGAAATGGGGGGCCACCAGTAAACAATAAAAAGCAGGCAGACATCCTGTCTCATTCATCTAGTCAAAAACAACTCTTTTGAGAAATGGCCTTTAGGAATAACAATGCACCTGGTGTAAGGGTCTGATCAAAATAACAAATATTTATTTCTGATTGGCTGACGGGGGCAGTTTGAAGCTCTCGGAATATCATGGAGAATAACTTTGTAATGGAATTATGTGGCCCTCCAGATGTTGCTGAACTGCAACTCCCAGTGTTCTCCATTGACTATGTTGGCGGGGGCTGCTGGGTGTTGTAGTTTAGCAACATCTGGATAGCTAGTAATTCCCACCCCAAGTTTAGAAGGAGCCCTGAGTACAGGAAAATCTCAAAACATTGGCCTTTCCTTTGCTAATCATCCCTTTCCTTGCCCTTAATCTGCATCCGTCTTTCAGGAGATTGGTGTGCTAGATAAAATGGCCACTGAGTTCCCTCAGGAAGGGAAGGCTCCACTGGATACCAGACTGAAGAAACCATTCAGTCGGATTGTACAGGAGGGTAAAGAAAGTGCCACCTCGCCAGGTAAGGACTAATAGGGTTACCGTTCCCATTCTAATATGGTCATGCTATCTGTGAGGTAGGCCTGAAATTCCTGGGCTGCTTTAATGTATCCCTTGAGCCTAACAAAGGAAGAGACCTAAACCTAAGAAGAACCCTGCTAGATTAGACCAAAGGCCTCTCTAGTCCAATTTTCTGTTCCTAAGGGGTCACTGATTGCCTGTGAAAAACCAAAAAGCAGGGCATAAACACAGTAGTGTGGTTTTTTTGTTTTGGCCTCTTGAAACATCTGCAAAAAGAGTGCAGAGTGAGCTGTTTTAGACTTTACATTGAGGTGAGCATAGTGCTCTGAACTGGCCAAAAATGATCTCTGGGGTGTGGAAGGCGTTTCCACAGTGGAGAATTCCACTGAATGCTCCCCGGGATCAAAACAAAATTTAATATTTTTTAAAAATTGCCTCAAAATGCCCTCTGGGGGCCAAGAGAGAGTCAAAAACATCCCCTTGTATTTCCTAAAGAGTGTTTGGGGGCAAAAAAATTGTGTTATTACTATAGGTTTTTGTGTGTTTTTTCGGGCTGTGAGGCCGTGTTCTGGAAGAGTTTATTCCTGACATTTCGCCTGCATCTGTGGCTGACATCTTCAGAGAATGGTGGCGTAGGGGTGTGTGGGAGGTGTGGGGTATACTGTGAGTCTCTGTTGGAGAAGATACGTCCCTTGGTGTATTTGGATGGCTAGTTTCTAGGGTGGGAGGATATGCAAGGAGGATTAATGTCTGTTTAGCTAATGGTCCATTGACTGCAGGGAATCCCCCTGTCCCTGGGTGGAGTTCATTATGCAAATGTGTTGAGTTTTAATTTTGGTGTTTTTCAGGACTGGTAGCCACATTTTGTTTACTTTTGTGGTTTCTTCTTTCCTGTTTTTGCAGGAACAGGAACAGTGGGGGGGATGGTGGGCCTCCGTGTTCTCCTGGAGGGCTAATGTGACCCCCTAGTCTTCCATGATTGCCCACCCCTTTACATGAATCCTGACTAGTGCCTTGAAGTCTCCTAAGAGCATTGTAAAGACACTGTGCTTTTAATTCGTTTGTCACTTTTAAGCTGGTTTCAGGCAGCTACCAACAGAGAACTGCCATTTGGGGTCCTGCCATGGGAGAAAATTGGGAAAGAAATAAAATAAAATAAAATAAAATAAAATAAGCTGAAGGCCAAAGGGACACTGGGCCTTAATGTAATGCTGCTAAAGAAGTTGTAGGAGCTTCCTGAGTGGTTTAATATTTTTAAAAAATATCAGTTTTTTGAAAACTAGAAATTGACCTCTGGCTACATCCATTTTAATTTTTCTATTTTTTCAACATTTTTTACAGTCTGTGCAGCCCCAGAGGTTTGTTTGGGGAAAACTGGCCGTCAGACCCACTGCAGTTTCCCACCCCTGGTTGCAATTCTTTTTTAATTGCTTTCAATACAGGAATGAAAGCACCAATGGATTGTTAAAAATAAGGTCCCAACTCCAATTAATGTTCTTGAGTAAAGTCCCAACTCCAGTTAATGTTCTAGAAACAATGAGGTTGATCTTCAATTATTGTTATTTAGTTATTTTTGTCCCTCTTTTCCCCCCAGTACTAAAACACAAGGCAGCTTACAAACAGTAAAAGAAAAAGAGATTAAAATACAGTTGTCGCTCCACATTCACGGATTTGGCATTCAGGGATTTAAGTATTCATGCCTTGAAAATATTCTTTAAAAAATAATAATCCAAAAAGCAAACCTTGATTTTGCCATCTTATATAAGGGACACCATTTTGCTATACCATTGCATATAATGGGACTTGAGTATTCACGGATTTGTGTATTCATGGGGGGTCCTGGAACCAAACCCCAGCGAATGTGAAGGGACAACTGTACACAAAGATTTCAGTCAAAACATATTAAAGTTATTTTACAAATGCAGTAAAACTACAGAATTAGAACCATTTAAAAAGCCATTAAAAGACAAAAGATAAATCACCCAAACAGTACACTATTATAAAATAATAGATTTGGAAGAGACCACAAGGGCCATCTAGTCCAACCCCATTCTGCCCTGCAGGAATATCCAATCAAAGCATTCCCGACAGATGGCCATCTAGCCTCTGTTTAAAAACCTCCAAAGAAGGAGACTCCACCACACCCTGAGTCAGTGCATTCCACTTCCAAACAGCTCTTACTGTCAGGAAGTTCTTCCTAAAGTTTAGGTCAGATCTCTTTTCCTGTAATTTGACTCCATTGCTCTGTGTCCTAGTCTCTGGAGCCACAGAAAGCAAGCTTGCTCCATCCTCATATGACATCCCTTCACATATTTAAATATGGCTTTCATATTCCCTGTTAACCTCTTCTCCAGGCTAAACACGCCCAGCTCCCTAAGCCATTCCTCATAGGATATGGCTTCCAGACCTCCCACCAGCTTGGTCGCCCTTCTCTAGACATGTTCCAGCTTCTCAATATCCTTCCTTAATTGTGATGTCCAGAACTGGACACAGTATTCCAGGTGAGGTCTGACCAAAACAGAATAGAGTGGCACTATTATTTCCCTCGATCTAGACACTATACTCCTTCTGTTCTCCAGACCAAACATGTCCAGCTCCCTAAGCCATTCCTCGTAGGCCATGTCTGCCAGACCTTTCACCATTTTGGTTGCCCTCCTCTGGACACATTCCAGCTTCTCAATATCCCTTTGTTATAATAATATCCAATATTCAATTATTGTAATGTCAGTATCCAATTATGATAAGCTTTTTGCAGTAAATTCCGAAAAGCCTATCAGAGAACAGAAAGGTTTTGACTTGCTGGTAGAAGGACAGCAAGGAGGAAGACATCCTAGCCATTGAATTCCAAAAGCATTGATTCAGTGGGTCTGACTCTAGCTGGGATAAGCAGTTGGATTTAGATTAAAGTATCTACACATCTTCTTTTTATCTTGACAGGTAGTGAAAAGATCCTGGTTCTTCCTTCCATGCAGTTCCCTTTAGGAGTTGAAACATGTGCAGTCCAGCAGGATCAGGTAGGAGAAGATGGAAGAGGAGAGAGCCTCGGAATAGGGAACCAAACTGGTTGTCCTCTGTCTAAAAGGATAAGAAGGTCATCTGAGTTTTGTTATACACTCTCTGAAATAGTACTTTATTTGAAGGATTGCACCTCCCTATATGAGCCCAGTAGAGCTTTGAGCTCACCTGTAGAAGCCCTTCTGTCTGTTCCATCACTATCACAGGTTCCACCACATTCCCTTCTCTCTGTTCCTCCACCTTTTGTTTGATGGGGACAAGGGAGAGAACCTTCTTGGTGGCTGCTCCAACTTTGGCACTCCCTCCCCAGAGAGGCCAGGATGGCCCTGTCCTTTCTCTCCTTCAGGTGACAGGTTAAAACATTTTTGTGCTGCCTGATTTTTATGAACTGTGGTCTCTTCCAACTATGATTCTGTGATTCTAACTGGCAAGGGCTAGGGTTTTAAGGTTGTGTGGTGCAATTTTTCAGACTGTGAAGGGTTTTTATACAGTTTTAAATGCATTTTAATATTTTTAATGTTTAATGTTTTAAATATAAATTCTTTAATTCTTTTTTTAAAAAATATTATAAAATGTTCTTTCGCCCATCATTCAGCTTCAGTAGATGATCCAAGGGTTCTAATAGCTGCATCACAGACTTGTATAGAGTGGGGCTGTGACGTTGGCCTCACCAGATTGGCCCCACAGTTCTCAGCTCTGACTGCCAGTCATTGCCAGCCTACTCTAAGTCCCCCTCTGGTATCCCTTTATGGATTGGGGCCTTTGTATCCAGGTGACCCTCTTAGTAGATCACGTTTGTCTAATAGTGTGTAATCTTTTGGATAGCGTGGCCACCCCTTATTTTAAGGGTGTTGCCTGAATCCAGCCAGCCCCCTCAGAATGAGGATCCATGCCCAGTGTGCCAAGGTCCCAGTACAGACACCGAGAGAGAGAGAATATTTCAGATGCTTTATTAAATCCTGCAAGATTGAAGCACACAAGCAAAATCATGTGTTCTCATAATTTCTAATGAACATAAAACTTTTATACCTTTTACACTTACATCTATGACATCAGAGCAAGCTGTGATTGGAAGACTACATTTTACATACAACCCATGGCCTGAGCTTGTGGACCTTGCATGCCTGCTAGCTATTAATTGGCTACTTTGGATTTCGCTTGTTATGTCACATAAATGTTTTTGCTTTAGCATAGCAAAAGCTGGAATCATCAATTGTCTATTCACCATTCAGAGACATGTTATCAATTGCTGTACTCCATTCAGTTTCCAGGGAAAGGGATGCTAGTGTATAACCCCAAGGCTAAATCTTTGCCTCTTGGCTAGAGTATGTTTTTCTCACTTGACCAAAGACTGCATTTCTAAAATGAGTCCAGGGACCTACTTTCTGTTCACACCTAGGTCCTTTGGCTATCAAAGGAAATAAATCCAATATGAGCCAGTGTAGTAGTTAACAAAAGATTTTAGTTGATTTATTATCTCTCTGGCTTTTCTTTGCAAATGAAGATTCAGGAAGGACTCTTTCTACAAGCGCGCTGGTGACTGAAAAGGCCAATCCAAGATAAACAAGTCCAGTTGCATGTTAACAACTTCCAGGACTGTGTAATAATGATATATTAACAGTGGTTCTTTCAGTCAGTGACAGAGCATGCTTTCACTCAAGTCATCCACTTTTCCCCTCTCTCATCTGACTCATATCACCCTTTCTCCTCACAGTCTGCTCTCATCTCCCTTCTCAACTGTCATTCTCCCTGACTCTCCCGCCCTGACTCTCCCTCAGCATAATATCCTGTGCTGATATTGGCTGCTTCTCATCCATTCCTTCAACCACACCCCTTCACAGGGACCATCTAACCCTTTTTATGACCCCCCCAAACTCCCCATGATGCCTCTGAAGACCCCAGATTCTCCAATATAAAAAAGAGGGGCTACCTAAAATCACCCCAAATACCACTAAAATGGCCCCAAATGTGGCAGCTTGACCTAATGTACACCACAACCATGCCCTTAAAAACAGGGAGAAATCACCTGAAAATTAAATACTGTCTGTATATACTTTTGTATAAGTCTACCTCATATATATATATATATATATATATTAAGAAGACTGCATCTATATACGTTACTGTACTGATGGTAGCTTGTTTAACTTAAGCCGTCTGAGGGCTCACACTAAGACTCTAAACTATCTTGTCCATGAGCTGCTCTTCGCTGATGCTGACGCCCTTGTTGCCCACACAGAAGCAGCTCTGCAGCGCCTAACGTCCTGCTTTGCAACAGCTGCAGAGCTGTTTGGGCTAGAAGTCAACCTGAAGAAAACAGAAGTTCTTTACCAGCCTGCACCACAGGACGAACATCATCATCCCCACATTGCCGTCAACAAATCTGTGCTTAAGTCCGTTCAGCAGTTCACCTACCTGGGAAGCGTCATCTCCTCAGATGCCAAGATTGACAAAGAGATCGATCACAGATTAGCAAAGGCATATAGCGCATTTGGTTGGCTTCACAAAAGAGTCTGGAGTAACAAACACCTGAGGCGAAGCACAAAAATCAGTGTGTATAGAACCATTGTACTGTCTATTCTCCTTTATGGGTCTGAAACATGGGTCACCTATTGCCACCACTTACGACTCCTCGAACGCTTTCATCAGCACTGTATATGCACAATCCTAAATATACACTGGACTGACTATGTGACAAATGTTGCTGCCCTTGAGCAAGCAGGGATCACCAGCATTGAGGCCATGATATTGAGAACATAGCTGCGCTGGGCAGGGCATGTTTCTAGGATGGAGGACCATCGCCTCCCAAAAATAGTACTCTATGGTGAACCCGCCACAGGCCAGCATAAGAGGGGCACTCCAAAAAAGCAATACAAGGACTCCCTGAAACAACATCTCAGGCTCGGCCAAATTGACCACCAACAATGGTCCACCATGGCCTCACATCGCGAGGCATGGAGATGCAGTATCCACAATGCTGCAGCCTTATTTGAGAACTCACGCCGAACAAGTCTTGAAGAGAAACGACAACGCAGAAAGAATCACAACCTGTAAATATCACCCAAGGAGACCTTCTGCTGTGCTTTCTGCAACCAGACTTGTTTATCTCAGATTGGCCGTTTTAGTCATCAGTGCACTTGCAGAAAGCGCGGTATGTGTCCTTCCTGAATCTTTGTTTGCAAAGAAAAGCCAGAGAGAGAGACCTCACATATAAGTCAAGGGCAGGTTTGGGGCCCAAAATTATGGATTTTGCTGTGACTTGTGGGTAAGTCAAGTTTAAAATTAAGGGGCATGTAAACAAGTTGTCTCTCTTCTCCTTTTAAAAATGCATGGTGGGAGCATACTTAGGAAGAGCTAAAGAGAAGAAGAAGATCTGTTTATTTGAGGTGTTACAATAGTGGGGTGTAAATTGCCTTGCTGATTGTAAACTGTCTATACAAATACAGATCGAGAAATGAATATGAATGAGGGAAAAGAATGAGAGTTCAGCCTGGAAAAAAAAAGCAAGGGGGTGTGGAGAAGAGCAAGGAAAGCAACTTGCCTCTATTAGGGACCCAACACAAAGGCGGTGACCAAAGGCAGAGACAAGAAGCCCCTCTTGGCATGGCGGGGCATGGAAGCAGCGCTCCCATCCCAGTACTCCTCCCTTACCCAAACTGGAAAAAGAAAGGTAGCTCTCTCTCCTTCCTTCCTCCCTCCCATACCCTTTTCCCCACTCAGAGTGGCATTCTGCAGCAATGCGGGGAAGCCCAAAGAATGTGACTTGCTCACCATTTGGGGTGCTTGAGGTGGAGCGGTGCAGTGGCAGCCATTTTTAATAAGGGCTCACTATATAAGCCTCTGCAGAGAGACTGTGGCAGCTATTTTTGAGCTTACCGTATAAGCCTCTGTAGAGAGACTGCCAAGCCTCACAAGGCTTATATAGTAAGCAAGGGGCTCTTGTAGCACCTTTGAGACTAATCGAGAGAAAGAAGTTGTAGCATAAGCTTTCGTAGACTTGGTCTACTTCCTCAGATGTATGGAGGAAGTAGACCAAGTCTACAAAAGTTTATGCTACAACTTCTTTCTTGCAGGGTAGTTTCAAAGGCGCTACGAGATCCCGTTGCCTACTGATATCCCAGACTAACACCGCTATATTTTTGAATTCTAGCTCTATGGAGGCTTATACAGTAAGCTTCTATTAAAAATGGCCACCACATTCTCTCTGCGGAGAGGGTTATACAGTCAGCACTTATTAAAAATGGCTGCCACTGCTCGGTTGCACCTCAAGCATCCAAAATAGTGGATATGCCACATTCTTTGGACTCCCTCACATTGCTGCTGAATGTCATGCAAGCTGAAAAAGAACATGAGGAAGGGTGGAGGGCTGCTTTTCTTACTCCGGTTTAGGCAAGGGAGGGACTATGGGGTGGAAGCACTGTTTCCATGTTCTGCCATATCAAGAGAGGCTTCTCACCTTTGCTTCTTTGTCACTGCCTTTGTGCTGAGTCCCTATTCCAGCATTGACCCATGTATAAGTTAATTTTTTGGGTGGGGCTGCAATATCAACCCTAGCTTGATCTCCCAGGTGAGACACAGAGCTGGATTTGAGCCATGAATCTGGATAGGAAGGAAAACAAATGCACAGCATTCTTTAGCTAAAGGAACTACCGTTCCAGCCTTGGCTCTCAGCTTAGCTGAGATTCAGTTGGTCAGATGGACAAATTTTATTTGGAAGCCTCAGCAATTTATAGGACTTTCAATGTTACATGAACAGAGAAAAAGTGTGCATTAGCATGAGTTGTTTTGCATTGGTTGCAAGGCCTTATTCCTATAGGAACAGAGGCTTTGCCATCATTCCTGTGAACAACAGCTGTTCTCAGGGTAGAACAGTTGGTTTCAAAATTGTTCTTACCGTGGGCCTTTGGTATCCACTGGGATTTGGTTACAGGACCCCTGTGGATACCAAAATCTGTGGATGCTCAAGTCCCATTATATGCAAAAGGTGTAGTAAAATGGTATCCCTCATATAAAATGACAAAATCAGGGATTGCTTTTGGAATTTAAAAAAATGTTATCAAGCCATGGATGGTTGAATCCGTGGATATAGAATCCATTGATACATAGAGCTGACTGTATTTTATCTATGACATTGACCCCGAACATAGTGTTAGCAGGGGGGGGGGGAGAACTGAGACAGCCCCATTCCCCAGACCTAAAGTCTGTAGGTGAAACAGTGATCCTTGGATCCTTAACCCCTGTAGAAAAGTATCTGCCATCTTTGGCCAGAGAGGTTTCTCCCTACTCTTTAACAGAGACTCGCACGATCAATGTCAGGAACAAATGAAGAACAAGTGAAGGCTATGACTTTATAGACCCACTCCTAGGTCTGTATACACTGTTATTGAAGTGAGATTTTCATGATCCCATTCAGTTTAAGTAGCAAACTTCAGTTTACACATCAGTAAGACAATTGACCATATGCTGATGCCTCCTACAGCAGGCTAAGCTAATGTTACAGGGAAAAGGATACATTCGCCTGCTGGGAATGGCACCCCCTAGTAGTTTCTAAGTTGTTACAATATCTCACACACAGAGTCAAGGTCTATCACAGTTTCAACATTCTCAGCAAAGATGGCTTCACTTTGGTTCATTTTATTACTATCTAGTGCTTGTTACTGATCAATATACCTAGACCCCTCTGTCATTCCATGGATATCCCAGTCCACCTATGGTTAACCACACATGTCCCTAATTAAGCTCTGCAGCATTGTGGAAATATGAGCACAGATTTGTGTTTCAGCCTTCAATAGTTCTTGTAATTACAACAGCTTGCAAAAAGCAAGCGAGGCAGACTCAAAATGGATTCAGAGATTTTGGCCCACAAAATAACTTTGTTTTGAATGGATTCGGAACTCAGAAATAAAAACTAAATCCTTTAATATACTTTTTTTGCCCAATAGATCTAGGATTTTTGTGTTGATTTTTTTTTTGTCTGAACTTTTTCGACTTGTACACAAGTATATATGGTAAATCAGAATTGTTCCCCAGCCCAGTTTCATCAACCTCTGGTCTAGTGATATTGCAAAACTGGGAAGTTTTATTTTCTATTCTCTTTCATTATAATCCTTAGTACGGGCTTTGCTTTAATAACTATCTGGGAAGTTTTGAACGCTGTAGGAAACTCTCACAGCCGCCTCACTTTGACTTTTTTTTTGTGTTGCTACATTAACATATACAGTAGGTCCCCTGTATCCATGGAACCAATATCTGTGGTTTCAGTTATCCACGGGACACAAAACAGAATACATACCATAGACTCTGCCTAGAAAATGCCGAGAGAGGCATCCTCTAGCCATTTTCTAGGTCCTCCAAGGCAACTCTATGGTATTTTAACCCGAAAGTCCCATTATTTTCAATGGCGTTTGCTGTTATCCACGGTTTCTGGTATCCGTGGTAAGTCTGGGAACCAAACCCCCACGGATACAGGAGTCCCACTGAGAAGCCATCCTACTGTATTGAGAAGCCATTCTTATCTTTTTTTTTTTCCCTCTCCAGGGTCTGGTGACCTTTGAAGAAGTGGCTGTGTGTTTTACCAAGGAGGAGTGGGCTCTGCTGGATGCAGGCCAGAGGACTCTGCACCACGAAGTCATGGAGGAGAACCGTGGGATTGTGGCCTCACTGGGTAAGGGCCCCTCTGTGCCTGTCTTTCCAAACTGTAATGTTGCCAAATATATTTTTCACCATAAGTAACTGATCACTGTAGACCAGGGTGGAGCAGATGCCGAAGGCCTGAGGGCCAACATTCATCATCATGTTCATTCATTATGAACCACGAGTACAGGTTGACTCTCCCTTATCTGGAATTCCAAAATCTGAAATATTCCAAAATTGTCCACATGAGTGGCTGATATAGTGATACCTTTGCTTTCTGGTGGTTTAATGTACAGAAACTTTGTTTCATGCACAAAATTATTTCAAATATTTTGTATAAAATTACCTTCAGGCTATGTGTATAAGGTATCTATGAAACATAAATGGATTTCATGTTTAGACTTGGGTCCCATCTCTAAGATATCTCATTATGTATATGCGAGTATTCCAAAATCCAAAATATTCCAAAATCCAAAATACCTCTGGTCCCAAGCATTTTGGATAAGGGAGATTCAACCTGAAGTATTGAACAGAGCCTCCAAGCTAAGAAAGATAATAATAAAAAGGCTTTGGGGCCAAATTAGATGTGTGACTATTTATTCAACTAATAAATACATTTATTACTAGCTGACCCAGCGTAACTTACACCGTTATAGTAAATTTGAAAAGGTCATACAGTTCAGCTACACGCTATTATTTTAGCCAAAAAAAACAAAACATTTTGCAGTAGTATACCACCTACAGTTGACTATATTACCCATTGGGGACTAGTATGATTTATCATCTTTCTAAATTTCTAAAATATTGCATTGTTTTACATGTGGGTGGTGAGTGGTTGAGGAAAGAAGAGGAGAGAGGGAGGGGCCCTTGTGAGACTGGAGGTGTTGATGCAGATTGAGTGACAGGAGTGGATTGTGAGGTGGAGAGAGAGTTTTCATGTGGGTGGTGATTTGCTGAGGGAGTGAGGGGATTGGTTGGGTAAGTGGCCAGTCAGCACACTGGGAAAGGAAACATACCCAAGAGTTGTATATATATAGATACTCCAGCATCAACCCAGCATATGAGGAAGTAGACTAAATCTATGAAAACTTCTGCTACAGTTTTCTCTCTCTCAGTCTCAAAGGTGCTACAAGATCCCCTTACTTACATTTATTATAGTTTCTCTATTAAATGTGCTAGTTTGTTGCTTTATCAAATTGTGTTGGGGATCTATAGTTATTGTTGTTGATTCTTTATCATGCCTTTTCCTGTATTCTGAGACTCAAGACCACTGACAAAGATGAAAACAAATACAGATTAAGATACATACCAAAATATCAGTGAAGTTATTATTAAACAGCAATCAAACTATTTGTGGAAATTAAACCATTTAAAAACAGAAGATATCAGCAAAACAACACTCCATTACAGTCACTTCCAATAATTTGCCTGTTGGAATAAAAAAGTTTTCACATGCCAGTGGAAGGAGATCAAAGAAGGAGCCATCCTGATCTCCCTAAGGAGGGAGTTCCAAAATTTGGGAGCAGACACCAAGAAGGCTGTCTCCCTTGTTCCCACCAAACATGCCTGGGAAGCTGGGGGGACTGAGAGAAAAGCCTCACCCAAAGATCTTAGAGCAGGGGTGTTATAGCAGTGGTGGAGAAAATCTTAGGTTGCATCTGCACTGCCATCACTCAATGCTATGAAATCCTGGGATTTGGAGTTTGTTGTGGCACCAGAGCTCTCTGGCTAAATATGTCACAAAACTATAGATCCCAGAATTCCATAGCATTGAGCCATGGCAGTTAAAGCAGTGTCAAACTGGATATTTTCAGTAGTGGAGATGCAGCCCTGGAGCTCCAGCAGGTTCATACAGGGAGATAAGGGTCCTTCAGATGCCACCTTTGTTACTAAAATCAGCTCCTGAGTAAACTCCCTTTCTTAGTGAATTTCCCTACATTTGGCTGCTGTATACCGGGCAAATTCACTTCATTCATAAAATATCTTAAAGCAACCAAGCAGAATGAAGTAAGGTGCAGGGGCAGGCAGGCAAATTCGTCCCTCTTCCTGTGGTTTATCACTTCACCTCCTAAAGATGGAATCCCTTTGCAGAGTAAGAAGAGTTTTCCTTGATGGAGCTGCAGTTGGTGGAATCCAATTAGTGTGTTGGAGAATGTCTCTCACCCACCTTGGGAGAGTACTGTATTGGAATGTGCTGCCCCAAGACAATGTACTTAAATCCCAAAAGGTGTCAATAAAACACCAGTATGAGTTTTAAAAAATTATTAAACACACAAACTGTGTGTGTGTGTGTGTGTGTGGGAGAGAGAGAGAGAGAGAGAGAGAGAGATTACAAAAACAAAACTAAGCAACCACCACTCTACTACACAACACAAAAGCACAAATTTCCTACCCACTGTGTTGCTTCCCCCACCCTCTTAACTGAATGTTGAAAATAGAAGTCACTTCCTTTTATAAATGCTATCACATTAATCCTTCTACTGAGTAAATATATCTACTATTTCAGATAACCCAGTATTAACACATTTCCCCATTGTTGTTTCAAAAAATTAATAAACACACCCCAATCCATCTTAAAATTTACCAGGGATTTTTCCTTAATCAACATTATCAATTTCAGCAAATTCTTGTAACTTCAGCAACCAGCCTTCTTGCACCAGAATAGATTTATTCTTCTATCTTTGAGCATATAGAAGTCTGGCAGACATAATCATATACAGTTGTCCCTCCACATTCACAGATTTAAGTATTCACAGCTTGAAAATATTCTTAAAAAATTAATAATCCAAAAAGCAAACCTTGATTTTGCCATCTTATATAAGGAACACCATTTTGCTATGCCATTGCATATAATGGGACTTTAGTATTCACGGATTTGGCTATTCATAGGGGGTCCTGGAGCCAAACCCCAGTGAATGTGAAGGGACAACTGTATTGAATAATTATTCCATATCTCCTCTCAAGTTGTTCTGTTATCATTCCCAGTAAATAGAATTCTGGTCTCTTCTGAAATTTTATTTTTAAAATGTCCTCTATTGACTGGTGAATCTGAGTCCAAAACTTCTGAGCTTGATCACACAACCACCACATATAATAAAATGTCCCTTCCTTCTGATCACATTTCCAACATTTATTTGTATCATTTTTATACATCTTGGATAGTCTTTCTGGAATCAAATACCACCTACACATAATTTTATAAAAATTCTTTCTTGAATCATAACTCAAAGTAAATTTCAAAGACTTTGTCCAGACGATGTCCCATTGATCCATATGTAAATGAGTACCAGTATCCTGTGCCCACTTTATCATATACTTTTTAACTTGTTCATCTTCCATTTCCACACGTAACATTTTCACAATCAAATTATCATCATCTAAGCAAAGTTGAACTTCAAATTCTGATTTCACCATTGTGATTTTTTTCCCTCCTCCACAGAAACATTTCTGTTTCCTCAAATAGAACCTGTCTCTTTGCTGGATGAAAGGGAAGAAGCATTTGTCAAGGAAGGGAAGAAATCATCAGGTAGCTCCTTAAATTTTTAGTGGAGACATTTGTCAGCAATATCATATGTAGTTCTTCTGGACAGCATTTCTTTTAGCTGAACATCTCCCACTTCTTCTTGATGTCTAGGGTGCCAGTTACACGACAAAAATTGTCACGGGGCTTACTTTGACTTCCTGGTCCCGTATCCGTCCCTCGCTGTTTATACGATTTTTGTCACTCTTTAGGAAATCCTGGAAGATCCCGTGATTGATATTTACATGACAAAAGTCTTTATTGGTCCTGCACTGTTATATCCCGTGCTTTTGCTGTTTACACATGTTTAGTTTACCGGGAATTTGGGGGGGGGCTGTCAATCAAGGATATGATTACTCGTGTTTTCACAACCTCGGTGACTTCCTTTAGAGTTCCGCGCCACGAGCAATGCTATTGGCTGGCTGGGGGGGGGGGAGAGGGGCTTGTGTTTATCCTGTCTCTTAAAAATGTTAACCCTTTAAGCAGAGGCAGAAGGCATTTTGAAAGACCCAGACTGAGATCTTTCGCTCAGACGCAGGGAGTGCTTTCCTTTTGAAATCAAGCCGAGTGAGGTGGGGGGGTGGCTTGGGTTTCCCCTTGCCTCTTTAAAATGTTAAACCTTACAGCAGAGTTTTAGCAGCAGAGTGAACTTGCCGATTGAATGATTTCAAGCCAGCGACAGACAGGCATTTTGAAAGACACAGAGAGGGGAAATTAAAGGGTGTTCATTCGCTCAGAGGCTGGAATATTTTACTGTGCCCGTTCAGACCCAGGGAGGTGATCAAGGCAGGGGATGAATGGGCGACCCTCTGTCCACCACAATCTCTTTGTAACATGCAGTTGAGGAAGAAGTTAAAGCTAAAGGGTTTGCAGTGTAGAAATCCATTTAAAAAGGTGATTGAGTACACGCGCACACACACACACATCAACCTACGTGCAGCTGGAAGGGATGCCTTTGTTTTCGGCTGGTGAGGCTGGATCTGTTGAACGGGTGACTGACCCCTCCTTTTCTGGTCGCTGAACTCTAAACCCGCCCCCAGTCACCATTTCCGGTCATCCCCTAGTACCGAGATATTTTGTCCCAGGCTGTTTACATTTCTGATTTTCCGAATCCTCCAGTGACTTTTTAAAAAACCGGCACAAACCGCGGGACTGGAAGTCCCGCAGGTTGAGGGATAAAAGGTGGCCCCCCTTCCGAAAATCATGTACCCGACCCGATGTACATGTAAACTGCCAGGGATCGACATGAATTCTTCCCGGGACATTTTCATCGTGTAAACAGCACCTCTGAAACACATTCAGGGGTAGCTGTGTTGGCTGTGCAGCAAAACAAAATCCAAAATCAACAATAAGGCGATACCTTTATTGGGCAACCAAATGCAAAACACATGATGCAGGCTTTCAAAGCTCTACTGGCTTTTTCATCAGGCAGAAGATGTTTAAAAAATAAAAAGTGACAATGTTGGAGTCACAGGCCTACATACTGTTTCAGATGTTACTTGTGTTGTTATTCAGGTGAGGGGTCCCATGGAGGCAGAGGCCACTCCTACTTCCTGGCCATATGGAGTTGAGATGAAAGACAGTAAAATTTAAACCCTTTTACAGCAGTGAGGCAACCTTTCTGACATCCAGCATGTTCCCATCCCTTTGTGAAGTCATGGGCCATTTTGTTAGGCAGAGATCATTGTATTTTGATATATTCGTGAAGGGAAGAAGCCCGAGAATATTTGAGTGGGTGAGAGATTGTCAACAGTGAAATATAAAATGTGATCCTCAATTTTTTTGTGTTCTGTAGCAGAAATGTGCACAGACGCGCAGACCTCATTGCATATACTGACATATGACTCTGGCATTGATTTCCCAGTGTTTTCTGCTCTGACTGGCTGTCAGCAGGGATGTTCCCTGTTGGAGGTCTTCTCATCCCTTATGTTTAGAGTTCTTTCAAGCAAAGATGCTGCTTGAAAGTGATGATGGATGTGGAGCACCAGAAGCTCTATAACCTGATTGGCTTTAATGGGCAAGCTAGTCAGCGTTGGCTGTCTTAACACACAACAGCATCTGCTTTCTCATTCCCTGTCCTGTTACTCGCATTTTAGTTACTTTTGTGTGTTCTCTGTTTTGAAGATCCATTCCTGTTATAAACCAGGTAATGCACACACTGAATCAACACGCATGTAGCAGCAACACGGTTTATTGATCAAGGATATGCATAGGGTTTCATTCCCAAGCCAGTTGTGACTGGCCCCAGTACAAAGCAGACAGATACGGTCATTGTTATGTTTCGATCCCCTGTATGCCTGGGAACCGTTAGGGAGGGTGAGGGAGGCAAGATACATTCCAGACTCTCACAGCAAAGCCGGCTGCCAGGAGGAGATGCTTGTGGAGTTTAAGGCAGGCTGGCGTGGCTCCAGGAGTTAAGGTGTTCTGGGAATGTTCCCCAGAGAACCAACCCCTGTCAGGGCCTACCTAAACCATGTCGGGGCCTACTCTGGATTACTGCAAATCCCAGCATCCAGAGTAGGGAACGACAATTCTGCTCTGATTGGTTTCTTCTCTGTTCCTGCAGGAGATGGAAGAGAGAGTAGTGAAGAGGAAACACAGCCGAAAGTTGAAGTCAAACCAAAGTTGGTTAAAAACTCTCGTAACGGTGCAGAGCTCCATGAAGTACCAGCACGGGGAAAGTGTCACACAGGAAAGGAAACCATAGTGAGGAAGAAACCATTCAAATGTTCAGAGTGTGGAAAGGGCTTCAGTCAGCGCAGTACTCTTGCTGACCATCACAGAATTCACACAGGCGAGAAGCCGTATACATGCTCAGAGTGTGGGAAGAGCTTCAGTCGGAACCGTGCCCTTACTGATCATGAAAGAATCCACACTGGGGAGAAACCATATAAATGTTTAGTGTGTGGGAAGAGCTTTGCTCAGAGCAGTAACTTTGCTTACCATAAAAAGACCCACACAGGGGAAAAACCATTTGAATGCTCAGAATGTGGAGAAAGCTTCAGTCGCAGCCGTGCTCTTATTGATCATCAAAGAATCCACACAGGGGAGAAGCCATATAAATGCTCCGAGTGTGGAAAGAGGTTCACCCAAAGCAGTACCCTGACCTATCATCAGAGAACCCACACAGGAGAGAAACCGTATCAATGTTCAGAGTGTGGAAAGTGCTTCTCTCAGAGCAGTAACCTTACTGCTCATAAAAAAACCCATGCGTACAAACCTTTCAAATGCTTAGTGTGTGGAAAGAACTTCCGTTCTAGTGAAAACTTTGCCTTTCATCTTGGAATTCACACAGTGCAGGAAAGGAGCAGAAGTCCCCAACATTTTTGGAGTGGTGAGAATATTTGGAATGTGGAGGAGGGGCCGTGGGTACAGTCACAAAATGGCTGCAGTAGTGGGTACAACCAGCCACAAAATACCCATTTCCCAGAATGGAAAACTGTTGAGACCAAAAGACAAATTGCCCAAGAACCTGACAACAATGGGGCAAAGCTTCCATCTGGGTCTGAACCAATGGCCATCAAGCCACCCATTTGATCCAGCATTTTCTGCCTTAACAGACCACCTCATTGGATGGGAAGGCGAGCCAATTACTTCCCTAAATCAACCTGAATGTTAATTTGTTCCACCAAATGTGTTTTCCCAGAGCACACACATGACTTAAATGCCCCAGAAAGTGTGGCCAACAGGGAAACAGAACTTGATGTGCAGTCACATTGGTCTGATCCAAGAGATACAGGGTTAAAATATAAATGATTCTTAAATAATCAACACAGCATAGGAAAAGTTAGGAAATAGCAACAACCCCAAACCCATAATGGAGCCTATGACCCTTTTTCCAGCAGAAAGACCAGGTGAGTATTCCAGAGTCCCTTTTGACAGGCAGGGCTTTGTTAATCTGGCAGGCAGACTCCTAAAGGCACCGAGAAGGTAGGATCCTCGGACGCGGAAAAATCAGATCACTGACAAAACGATCTTCAAAGAGAACAGAAGACATATTTAGCAGCTGTGATACTTCTGATAGACTTGTGCTTTCAGAATTAACCAGAAGAGTGTCAGGCTTAGAACAAAATTACTAATGCTTAAAAAAACCACAATAGGCCTGTTGGTCAGAATAAAATTTCAAAATTCGTATTCTGTCATTACCTTTATTCCATCAACCCAAAGGCACAAAAGTTTGTAATCTTCTGAGCCTACAATCTCCTGCTGTTTTGTCAGGCAGGATGTTTCAAAAAGCAGGAAGTAAGGAGGAGAGTAGAAGGAGGGGAAAGGCTAGATATTTGAAAGCCATGTTGTCTGCAGGTTGTCGATGGGATGGGATGGGATGGGGAGGAAGAAGGAGCTGCAGGCTCTCATGTGGTGCTCCTCAGATGCGGTGATGTTACATTTCATCCAAAGCAGCCCCCAGGCTTGGTGGAAACAAGAAAGCAGAAAATGTTGAGCCTTCCTTTTGAAAACACAAAGCCCTCTGTAAATTTAAAGCTGTTACTACTGTAGTGAAATTTAGTTTTAAAACAACAAGAAACATCGGAGGAGTGCTTAGAACCAAAAGGGTCCTGCAGATTAAAATGGGACATGGAGGATGGAGACAGCTCAGAATTAGAGGTATAGATCAGTGGCTCTTAACCTTTTCTTTACCAGGGACTCCCTTTAAATATCTTTTGTTGCTGCAGACCCCCAAGACTTAAGATTTAAAACCCTAACAATAATAATAATAACAACAATAATAATATAGTGGCACCATCCATTAACCCTTCCCTCAGAGACACTGGAGGGGGAGGGAAGACATTTCTCCCCCTTCTTCCTGCAAATTTGTGGCTGGAGCGGATTGAACAGCAATGCACAAGTCAGGCCAGGCAACTTTTCCCTTGGCTCTTGTCA
Organism: Gambelia wislizenii; assembly: GCA_030847615.1. Taxonomy (NCBI): domain Eukaryota; kingdom Metazoa; phylum Chordata; class Lepidosauria; order Squamata; family Crotaphytidae; genus Gambelia; species Gambelia wislizenii. The sequence goes on from JAUMIR010000002.1 coordinate 29,195,641, forward strand.
CGTGGGATGAGCAGCCTTCAAGCAGCCCCTCTGAGGACATTGTGGCCCCCTGGGGGCCACAGACCACAAGTTAAGAACCACTGGTATAGAGTAAGGCTCTGATGTAAATGGCATGTAGTCATCTGGATTAAAATGAACAGATGTGGCTTGGCCACACATGTCCTGGTTTTTTTTGTGAGTTAGGCAGGAGTGCCTAGGATTGTATGACCAACTTGTTCCTGAGGTTACGAAGATGGCCCATGTAGTTTTAAATGCTACTAGCTGGACCTGGTCTACCATATGCCGTTCTCCCAGAATCGTTGAGGATGACTCGCTCGGTTGCCCTGCAGTCGCTACCAGTTAACTGTCTGGATCCTGTTGCAGTGGCAGTAGCAGCGGTTTCACGCCACCACCACGAGTTGACTGGCTGGGTACTTACGTAGCGGCAGCAGCGGTGTCCTGCTGCCGCCAGTTGACCGTCTGGGTCCCATCACAGCCTATGCCTGGTGAGTGGCTGAGGGAGTGAGAGGAGGGAGGAGCCCTTCTAAGGATGGGGGTATAGATGCAGATTGAGTGGCAGGAGTGGATTGTGAGGTGGAGAGGGAATTTGCATATGGGCGGTGGTTTGTTGGACATGTTTCCTGAGCAGCTAATCAGCACACTGGGACAGGAAACATACCCAGGCCTATTGTACATACCCAAGCCTTTTATACGTATATAGATGTCCTCAGAGAACAACCCAGGAAATTTATAAATCCACAATCCTAAATTTCCTGGGTTGTTCTCTGAGGACATAGCATTTAAAACTGCATGGGCCAGCATTTTGAGCAAGTGTTCCTTTGATGTGATGTTGCTTTTTATACAGGTTAAGAGGCTGTCACTGAATCTACAGCACTTTCCCAATTCTTCCCTGCCTCCCTTTCTTTCCTCTTCTTCTGTTGTGTCCCTGGTGTTCTATTTTCACTTGTAAGCTGCTTGGGGGGACTGTTTGCTTGGATTGTGTTGTGCTTCATGCAGGGTGAAGAATAAGAGAGTATCCTTGCACACACTCTCACAACTTTTTCAAATTTGGGGCTTTCAGACGCCTGGATGCAAATATTCCTCTACATCCAACTCTTCTCTGGAAAAAGGCAGGCAGATGACTTTCTTTTTGTCAGTGTTCCAGCTGTGAAGTGAGAGGAGGTGCAAGGTCCGTATTCATGACACTCCTTTCTCAGACCAAATGGATAGAATCTATGTAGACTTTATTCAAGGGCAGTTCTTTTCCTTGATGCTAAAGGGAAACAAACCAGCACCTCTAAATAGACTAGCCTGCATAGGCAGATGGACTGCCCTCAAAACTAGCATTGCACAACTACAGTTGTGACAAGCTGCTTCCCTTTGTATATGTTTTGAATTCTGTTGATACAAATCTTCCCATACCAGTTGGCCATGAAGTTTTGAGAACATACAGCTAAAACAACTCATTTGGTGTCTGTTTATCCCTGCCACCCTCTCAATTCTTCTTTCAGTTGTTAGATTGTAAACCCCTTGGGTCAGGAATTTCTTCTCTTGCACTTGGTAGAAATCACAAAGTGATAGTGGTGATAATGAGGTCGTGGTAGTGCTGGAAGTGATTATCATAATATAGAAACCATTAAGCAACTTTATTTTTTGGAAAAAATGTTTTTATTGAATGTTAAACACATTATATCAACCAGCACGATAAAGAACCATGGAGGAGACCCTGAGACCAGGCCTGGAGATGGAGCTTTTCTGACCCCTGCAAGGCAAGCCGAGGGTAAGTGGGGTGGGCTCATCCAATTCTGCCTGGCCACTTCATCCCTGACACCTGCCTGCCAACTTCCACCAGCTTCCACTCATGGACATCCACTGCTTCGTGGCATTCATTCGCTCAGTCAACAAATATTCACCTCGGCCACACTCTCTGCCTCAAACACACAATCACACCCCAGGCGACATCCACCAAGGAAAGTCAAGCCAAATATTAGCCACTCTCCTTCCACACACAGACATGCTCTAGCTTCAATCCACAGATATCCACCAAGCTTCCATCAGCTGGCTTCCTATGGGAAACTTCCACTGGCTTATGGCAGCAAACATCTGCCAGCTTCCACCTTGCAACTCCCACTGGCTTCTGAATGCAGACTCCACCAGCTTCTGTCCACCGACATCCACCGGCTTCCTCCAGATCCACCCAACATTGGCCCGCTTCAAGCTCTGGATCTCCACAAGCTTCTGGCTGTAAACTTTCCTCCCACTTAGCAAGTCTACAAAATGAGGGGACTTGCCCTCACATCCTGTCCCACGGATGGCTGGCTTTGCTCCGCTGGATCAGCTCCTTTCAAGTCCCACCTTGCCTCTCCCATCTGGCACTCACCTTGCCAGATGGGTGCATCTCAAGGGGTCTGTCTGAGTGCCCTTCAGTTCTGGGCTGAGGGGGGGTCTCCAATGTCACAAAGACCCAGGAGCACAAGGGGTTTCCATGGCAAACTGAGCCACAGGGATTGGCTGGGCTCTGCTGGTGTCATCCTTCTGTCCAAAGCAGGGCCTGGCTTCACCTTCCCATTTCCCCTTTGGATGTGGCTCTAGAGAGGCAGCCAAAAATAACTGTCCAAAATAACTGCATAACAACTGCACAATGTAGACCAAGGCTACAAAAGCTTATGCTACATTTTCCCCCTATTGGTCTCTAAAGTGCAACAAGATCCCCTTGCTTACTGATATTCCAGACAAACATGGCTGTGTCTCTAAATACAATCACACAATCCCAGCCTTAGAATCAGAGATAACATTTAAAGCCTCCCCCTTCTTGCTTTCTTAACAAATCTCTCTCTGTACCGACGTGCAAAGGAAAAGTGGCATATATTCACGCACCAGTGCTTTATTTCTAAGGGAATGTCCAGAGCTCCAACATTTAAATAAAGTGAACATTGGATCATATTAAAAACAAATTGCAGGATGTAAATTGCATGTGTACCAAGTGCTTTATTTTCCCCAACTATATATATAAGAAAGAAGGACCTCCTAGATCCCTACATATTTCAAAGAATTCTGTATAACAGCAGATTTACAATCTAGGGAAGTTTGTCTCAGCAATCTATAAAAACCTTATAGAGTTATCTTATGACATGTGATCAGGGCTGAGAATCTGGTAGTAATACGAATTAAATACCCAAACCTCTGAACCACAATGGGCAAAGTTGTGGAAACTACCATCATTTAAATCCCTTCAGAGTAAAGCACTGACAAGTGAACATATGACACCTTACATTTGGCCATCTATACAGAGAGGGATATTTTGTTAAGAAGGCAGGAAGGGGCATCTTGTAGCCCTGATGGATTTTTTGGACTGCATCTCCCATCAGCCTGGCCCAGCATGAGCAGTGGTGAAGAAGGATGGGGGCTGCAGGCCAACAAGATCCAAAGGGCCCCAACTGATCTACCCCTATGGGATAGCCTCATACATAATGGTGGACAGAAATAATAACAACAACAATAATAATAAATAAATAAACAAATAAATGCCCACCTCTCCTCATGGACTGAGGCAGGGAACAACAGAGTTTGATTTCCAAATGAGGGAGCTTTAAATGTTATCGCTGATTCTAAGGCTAAGCTTGTGTGATTGAGTGCTACTCCTTCTTATGTAGTTATTTTGGACAATGTTTTGGCTGGCTCTGTACAGCCACATCTGAAAGGGAAATGAAGGTCAAGCCAAGCCCTGCTAGGCTGCTTTGGACAGAAGGATGACACCAGCAGAGCCCAGCCAATCCCTGTGGCTCAGGCTGCCATGGAAACCCCTTGTGCTCCTGGGTCTTTGTGACATTGGAGACCCCTCTCAGCCCAGGACTGAAGAGCACTCAGACAGACCCCTTGAGATGCACAGAGCAAGGTGGGTGCCAGACGGAAGAGGCAAGGTGGGACTTGGAAGGAGCTGATCCAATGGAGCAAAGCCAGCCAGCCATGGGACAGGGTGTGAAAGTACCGGTAAGTCCCCTCGTTTTGTGGGCTTGCTAAGTGGGAGGCAAGTTCACAGACCCCTCTCAGCCCCTGACTAAAGGGCAGTCAGACAGACCCCATAAAGGCACACAGAGCAAGGTGGGTGCCAGATGGAAGATCACACTGGCTCCCTGACCTACATATTAGATCAAATTAAGTACAGGGGTTTTGAGGGATGGTGGCGTATGATTCAGGAAGCTTTATTTAAATGTTTGAAGCCCTGGACATTCCCTTAGGAATAAAGCACTGGCATGTGAACATATGCCACATTCCCTTTGCACATCAGTGATTCGTTAAGAAAGCAAGAAGGGGACCCTTGTGGCTCTGATGGATTTTTTGGTCTGCCTCTCTCTCCCATCAGTCTGACCCAGCATGACCAGTGGAGAAGGAGGATGGGAGCTGCAGTCCAATAAGATCCAAAGGGGCCCAACTGATCTACCCCTATGGAAAGGTCTCATACATAATGGTGGTCAGAAAGGACTTCCAAATGGGGGAGGGAGCTTTAAATTTTATCTCTGATTCTAAGAATAAGTGTGTGTGATTGTAGTTACGTAGTTATTTTGGGCAGTGGTCTGACTAGAGCCACATCCAGAAGGGAAATGGGAAGGTGAAGCCAGGCCCTGCTTTGGACAGAAGGATGACACCAGCAGAGTCCAGCCAATCCCTGTGGCTCAGGCTGCCATGGAAACCCCTTGTGCTCCTGGGTCTTTGTGACATTGGAGACCCCTCTCAACCCAGGACTGAAGGGCACTCAGACACACCCCTTAAGATGCACAGAGCAAGGTGGGTACCAGATGGAAGAGGCAAGGTGGGACTTGGAAGGAGCCGATCCAGCGAAGTAAAGCTATCCATCCGTGGGGCAGGATGTGAGGGCAAGTCCTCTCATTTTGCAGACTTCTAAGTGGGAGGCGAGTTTGCAGCCAGAAGCTGGTGGGGATCCAGAGCCTGAAGCTGGCTGATGTCTGGTGAGGGAACTGGTGGAAGACAGTGGATGTTGGTGGACAGAAGCTGGCAGGGTTTACATTCTGAAGCCAGTGGAAGTTGCAAGTTGGAATCTGGTGGATGTTTGTGGACGTTAGCTGGTGGAAGTTCCCCTTCGGAAGCCAGCTGATGGAAGCTGGGTGGACATCTGTGGATTGAATCTGGAGTGTGGCTGTGCATGGAAGGAGAGTGGCTGGTTATCTGGCTTGACTTTCCCTTGTGGATGTTGCCTGGGGTGTGATTGTGTGTGTGAGTGAGGCAGAGAGTGTGGCCAAGGCAAGGGTTTGTGTGACTGCGCAAATGAATGTGATGAACCAGTGGATGTTTGTGAGTGGAAGCCGGTGGAAGTTGGCAGGTGGGTGTCAGGGATGAAGTGGCCAGGGAGCAGCCGGGTGATGCACCAGCAGATGAGCCCACCCCGCTTGCCCTCTGTCTGCTTGCCGTGCAGGGGTCAGAAGCACCATCTCCAGTTCTGGTTAGAAGGTTTCCTCCATGGTTTTTATGGTACTGGTTTGTATAACATATTACAGATTCAAAAACATTTTCCCCCAACAAATAAAGTTGCTTAATGTTTTTTTATAGGATTGTCACCAGCACTACCCTGATGTTTTTTTCATCTCCATCACTCTGTGATTTATACCAAGTAAAAGAGAAGAACCCCCCCCAGGGGGTCTAGAATCTAATAGATGAAAAGAGAGGTGAAGGGATGGCAGTGGTAAACTGAGGTACCACACACAGTTGTTTTAGTTGCATGTTCTTGAGACTTCATGACCAACTGGTATGGGAAGGTTTGTTTCTAGAGAATTCAAAACACAAAAAAGGAAGCAGAGTTGTCTCAAACAGGTTTTATGATATGTAATGTTAGTTTTGAGGACAGTCCATCTGCCTGGGCAGCCTAGCCTAATTTTTATGCTTTAGAAGTCCTGGTTTGTTTCCCTTTAGCATCAAGGAAAAGAACTGCCCTTCAATAAAGTCTGCGGAGATTCTGTCCACTTGGTCTGGGGTAGGAGTGCCTGCCCCAAGGAGCTTACAGCTGACAATCTGACACGGGGACCATTTTTTTGATGGCGAGGGAAAGGGAGTCAGGGATAAAGAGGGAAAGTGCAGCAGGTTCAGTGACAACTTCTTTATCTTAGCAACAGGCTGGGGAAAATGCAAGACACAACTAACTCACAGTGAGCCCCAGTGAACCCCAATTGGACTTACCTCCAAATATCACTCTATTCCTGGAACTAGGGTTGCCAGATTCAAAACTGGAGAGGACTCCTGCCCCTTGGACGGTTATGAATTGCAGCAGGTGTTATTTTATATGTAACCAGGTGACAAGCAATGCCTCCTGCAATTCCCTCCTCTACATAGCCATACTGGAGACCTCTCCAAGTTTCAATTTGGCAACCCTTATGCGAAAAGCTAACAACTGGGAGAATAAATGTGTGTGCCTCCAAATAAGCTGTTGACTTATGGTGACCTCATGAATTTTTCATAGAGTTTTCTTAGGCAAGTAATACTCAGAGGTGGTTTTTACTATTTCTTTCCTCTAAAGCTCTTAACCTGTGGTCAAGGGACCCCCAGGGGTCTGTGATGTCCTCACAAAGGGGTTCACAACAGTTTGACCACCTCCCTGCAGTGGAGTGGCCACGTGACAGGAGCCATGGCAAAGCTGGTTGGCTGCCCTGCCCTGCGCACTGCCATTCCACCCGCTCCAGCCATAAACTTGCAGGAAGAAGCAGGAGAAAAGTCATCCCTCCCCTTCCAGTGCCTCTGAGGGAAAGTTTAATCAATGGATGGTGCTGATGATGATGATGATTAGAGTTTCATATCTTAAGTCTTGGGGGTCCAAGGTAACAAAAGATATTTAAAAGGGGTCCCTGGTAAAGAAAACGGTTAAGAATCACTCCTCTGAAACATAGCCTACAGCACCTGGTGTGCATTAGTGGCCTCCCATCCAAGTACTAACCAGGGCTGACCCTGCTTAGTTTCTAAGAACAGACAGGATGTGGCCCCTTTAGGACAGAGGTGTCCAGCCTGTTGCCCTCCGAGTGTTTTGGACTATAGCTCCCAGAATTCCTGACCATTGGACCAGCTGGTTCAGGCTTCTGGGAGTTGGAGTCCAAAACTCCCAGAGGGCCACAAGTTGGACACTGCTGGTATTCAGGGCATTTCATCCCAAGAATGAATTGGGGATATTGAGGATATTGAGAAGCTGGAACGTGTCCAGAGGAGGGCGCCCAGGCTGGTGGGAGGTCTGAAAGCCGTGCCATGTGAGGAGTGGCTTAGGGAGCTGGGCATGTTTAGTCTGGAGAAGAGAAGGTTGAGAGGGGACATGATAGCCATATTTAAATATCTGAAGGGATGCCATACTGAGGATGGAGCAGGCTTGTTTTCTGCGGCTCCAGAGACTAGGACACAGAGCAATGGGTTCAAACTACAGGAGAAGACATTCCACCTAAATATTAGGAAGAACTTCCTGACAGTAAGAGCTGTTCAGCAGAGGAATGCACAGATTTTCCTTAGTTTTTTTCCAGGCTGTGAGTCCCTTTCTGGAATAGTTTCTTTCTTACATTTTGCCTGCATCTGTGGCTGGCATCTTCAGAAAATGGTTGGGTAGGAGTGTGTGTGGAGTTTATATATTGTGAACCCCTGTTGGGGAGTACAGTTGCCCCTCCACATTCATGGATTTGGCATTTTAAGTATTAATGGCTTGAAAATATTCTTTAAAAAAATAATAATCCAAAAAGCAAACCTTGATTTTGCTGTCTTATATAAGGGACACCATTTTGCTATACCATTGCATATAATGGAACTTGAGCATTCATGGATTTGGGTATTCACGGGGGGCTCCTGGAACCAAACCCCAGCGAATGTGAAGGGACAACTGTATATGTAAATTTGTGTAATTGAATGGTTAGTTTCTGGATATAGAAATACAAGGATGATTAGTGTCTGTTTGGCTAAATGGTTGGTTGATGCCCCTTTTAGCGCATTTGGAAGACTTCACAAAAGAGTCTGGAGTAATAAACACCTGAGGCAAAGCACAAAAATCAAAGTTTATAGAGCCATCGTACTGTCTATCCTCCTTTATGGATCTGAAACATGGGTCACCTATTGCCACCACCTACGACTCCTCGAGCGCTTTCATCAGCACTGTGTACGCACAATCCTAAATATACACTGGACTGACTATGTGACGAATGTTGCTGTCCTTGAGCAAGCAGGGATCACCAGCATTGAGGCCATGATATTGAGAACGCAGCTGCGCTGGGCAGGGCACGTTTCTAGGATGGAGGACCATCGCCTCCCAAAAATACTACTCTATGGTGAACTCACCACGGGTCAGCGTAAGAGGGGCGCTCCAAAAAAGCGATACAAAGACTCCCTGAAACAACATCTCAGGCTCAGCCAAATTGATCATCAACAATGGTCCACCCTGGCCTCACATCAGGAGGCATGGAGACACACTATCCACAATGCTGCAGCCTTATTTGAGAACTCACGCTGAACAAGTCTTGAAAAGAAACGTCAACGCAGAAAGAATCACAACCCAAATACATCACCCAAGGAGACCTTCTGCTGTGCTTTCTGCAACCGGACTTGTTTATCTTGGATTGGCCTTTTTAGTCATCAGCGCGCTTGCAGAAAGCGTGGGATGAGGTCTTCCTGAATCTTCGTTTGGGAAGAAAAGCCAGAGAGAGAGAGAGAGGAGAGAGGGTTGATGGCCCATTACCTGCTGGGAATCCCCCTGTCCCTGGGTCGAATTCCTTTGTTAGTGTTGAGTTTTAATTCTATTGTATTTCAAAACTGGGAGCCAGAATTTCTGTGTTTTTAAATAACATTTGTGTCCAGGTTGGTTTATAGCATGTTCTGCTACAGCTGATTTTTCTGGCCAGCCCAGTCTGCAATTTCTCCCATGTTCCTTGATTCGTCTTTGCACACTGCGTTTAGTGGTCTCTATGTAAACTATATAAACAGAATGCACTGCCTGGGAGTGTGGTGGAGTCTCCTTCCTTGGAGGTTTATAAACAGAGGCTGGATGGGAATATTGGGAATGATGTGATTGTGTATTCCTGCATGGCAGTGGGTTGGACTGGATGGCCCTTGTGGTCTCTTCCAACTCTATGATTCTATGAACAAGAGCCCATCTCAGGGTTAAAACGAGAGAGCGCTGTTTCCTAGAAAGGCAACAGCCTGACTAGGAAGACTCCCACCTTCCGGTATTCCGCCACCTGTTGGATGGGAAGGGCGCCCAGGCTCTCCCTGCTGGCGGCTCCTCCAGCAGCGCCCCCTTCCTGGGTCCTCCAAGGGGTCTGGTGAGTGTCAGCTGTATCTGGGGCGCTGGGAAGGAAGGGGTGGCGGTGGAAGGAGAATGTACACAAGGAGGGGGGAGACCTGCACCCATCTTAAATTACAGGAGCCCCCCTACTTTTGTGTAAAGACCTCAGCAGCCCTCCTTTTCTCCTTGTCCTTCCCAAGGGCTCTGGGGAATGTAAAGGGGTATTGGGGTGCAGGGGACCCCCCCAAGGGTGGAGGTGGGGTGGAGGGGCGAGAGGGGGAAGAAACAGCCCCAAAAGGGGTCTGGTGTCTCCATGGGGTCCAGGTTGTGAATGGAGGGGGAGAAGCTGGGAGGCAGTGGGATTAAAAAAGAGACCTCTCCCCATGTTCCCACCCAAAGGAGGTGGGCTGGGCAGTTGTGCTCTCCAGGGTCCCTCTAGAAAAACCCCAAGAGGCAGCAGCCTCGACTCTTTTCTTCTCTATACCGAGATAGTTGGAAAACTCAGGGAGAGTCCACACTACACAAATAATCCAGGTTGTAACTGGATGATTTGCCATGGCTCCTTCCTATGGAATCCTGGGATTTGTAGTTTCGTAAGGTCTTCAGCCTCTTCTGCCAAAGAGTGCTGGTGCCTCGCCAAACTACAAGTCCCAGGATTCCGTGAAGAAGGAGCCATGGCAAATAATCCAGTTTCAACCTGGATTATTTCTGTAGTGTGGATGCATCCTCAGATTCAGATTCTTTATCCGTAGATTCCATCATCCACGGCTTGAAAATATTCACAAAAAAATAATTTTCAAAAAGCAAACCTTGCTGTTTGCCATTTTATATAAGGGAACACAGTTTTACTGTGCCTTTGTATCTAATGGGATTTGAGCATCCATGGATTTTGGTATCCACAGGGGTCCTGGAACCAAACCCCAGCAGATACCTTTCGACAGGGATTCAGGATCAAAGGATCGTTGTTTCACCCATTCACCCAGGTCTGGGGAATGGGACTCATATCTCAGTCCTCCTCCCCTGCTAATACTAAATGCAGGTTCAAAGTCATAGATAAAATACAGCTGGCCCTCCGTATCCACAGAGTCAACCATTCACGGCTTGATAACATTTAAAAAAAATCCCGAAAAGCAATCCTTGATTTTGCTATTTTATATAAGGAACACCGTTTTACTACACCTTTGTATATAATGGGACTTGAGCATCCACAGATTTTGGTATCCATGGGGTGAGTGGTGGTGGTCCTGGAACCAAATCCTAACAGATACCAAGGCCCACTGTACATGCTTGAATAAAAACAGTGAATAAGGTGGCCTGATCAGCTGACTAATTATCCAGAATTTAGCTCTCCCCTGCCCAGTCCTGAAGACTCCTCTAGATCCAATCTATGGCGTCACTAAGGTTGGTGTCAGCACTCCCCCCCACTCCATGATGAAGTCACCTGGTCCAGTTCAGCATCTCCGCACGCCCCTAGCGCTGCCACTGGAACCAATGTAGTACAAGTCGACCCCCGTGTCTGTGGGGGATACATTCCAAGACCTCCATGGATACCTGAAACAGGGAACTTTTATTTTTTTAATTAAACAAATGCCAGAAGTTGACCACAGAATCACATTGGAGGACCTAGAAATGCCTAGAGAGAACATGTTTAAGTATTTGAAGGGATGTCATACTGAGGATGGAGCAAGCTTGTTGTTTGCTGCTCCAGAGACTAGGACATGGAGCAGTGGGTTCAAACTACAGGAAAAGACATTCTACCTAAAAATTAGAAAGTACTTCCTGACAGTAAGAGCTGTTCAGAAGTGGAATACACTGCCTCGTAGTGTGGTGGAGTCTCCTTTGGAGGTTTTTTAACTGGATGGCCATCTGTTGGAAATGATTTGATTGTGTGTTCCTGCATGGCAGGGGGTTGGACTGGATGGCCCTTGTGGTCTCTGCCAACTCTATGATTGCATGATATTTTTTTGGATGTGGATATGTGAAAGCAGGGATACAGAATTTGGGGATACAGGGGTTGACCTGTATGGCATAAAGGGAAACTGGTTTAAAACCAGTCTGGTGCCCACAGTACTGTATATGAAAGGTTAATGGTTGTTTCAGGCAGCTTTTGTGTGAAAGGGGGATTAAGGGAGGAGAGGGAGACAGTGTCCTATATAGTGGTGGGGAACAATATAATGGTGGGGAACTGTTGATTAAGAAGAAAGAACTCCCCACCCCTTCCCCTCCCCAAACACCCCATCTCTCATCTCACTCTCATTCTTAGTATTCACTGCATTTTCTTACAGGAAGAAGCCAAAATCACCTAAGCATCTTTCTGCCTGGAAGATGAAATACAGAAAGATTTGTGGTTTCTGCTAGATGTGGTCCCTCACAAACACCCCGCCCCCTTTCCTGGTGCCTTTGTGTTGAAGCTGGCAGCAAAGCAAAGAGATATTTTTCAGTTGGAGGCTGAGTTGGAAGAGGTGGTCCTGAAGGAGAAAGAGGAAACCCTGATGCCATTAAGGCTGGGAGTGGTGAGGTATTCTGGGAAAGAATGGTGCTTCTAGATTAACCTGGGCACAGAACCTGGCAGGTTGAAGGTACAGGAGCAGCATTTCACAGAGTTCTGCTACCCAATGGATGAGGGCCTGTGATGTTTGAAGTCGACTCCATGATCTGTGCCATCAGTGGTTAAAGCCAGGAAGACACACAAAGGCCCAGATCCTATAACTGGAAATCCTGGAGTAGCACCCAACTGTCCTTCCCTCAATATGGAGACCTGGGTGAGAGAGTGTGGAGTAGAGACAAGTTCCCAGCTGTTGGCCGTGGCAGAAGGTTTTCTGCAAATCCAGGCAGAGGAAGAGAAGCAAGAAGAAAAACAGGTGAGAGCATCTCACCTTGATAATTCCAAAGGGCAGGAGATGTGAAGCTGTATTGGAGATTCACCAGTGGCTGCTCAGATCTAAAAAAATATATCCAAAAAGGAACACCCACTCTTCTTTTCATGGACACTATAGGGCAGGGTTCCAAGTTCCCCAAAAAAAGTTATTTATAATCTGTCAATGAAGGGGTATAAACCAATTATCTATCCATGGACAAGTATACAAATATAGAAAAGAAAAAAAGCACAGAATAACTATGAGACAATGTTTAGCTCGACTTGTGGTGACTCTAAAGTGAACCTTAGCAAAGGTTTCTTGGCAAGATTTCTTCAGAGAAGGTTTGCCTTTGCGTTCCTATGAGGCTGAGAGAATGTGACTTTCCTCAAGGTCACCAGTAGGATTCCATGGCTGAGCAGGGATTCGAATGCTGGTCTCCAGAGTCACAATCCAACACTCAAACACCACACTAGCTCTTGTTCAGCCCTTACCATAACACAATGTCTACATACCACCCATTTTGTTGATATATTGTTCTTTTTTATTTTATTTATATACAGATAGACCCTCATGTCTGCGAGACCCGTATCCACAGATTCACTTCCCTGTGTCTGAAAAAAAGTTCTGTCTAGGCATCTTCTAGGTCCTTCAGTGTGACTATGGTATGCTTCTGCTGAAAGTTGACTATAGAGTTGTGCTGTAAGACCCAGAAGATGCCTACTTCTAGGTCAGTGGTATCCAACCTGTGGCCCTCCAGGTGTTTTGGACTACAGTTCCCAGAATTCCTGTCCATTGGACCAGCTAGCTCAGGCTTCTGGGAGCTGTAGTCCAAAACACCTGGAGGGCTGCAGGTTGGACACCACTGTTCTAGGTCCTCCATTGTGATCCTATGGTATGCGTGGGTCGGAAGTAATTAATTTTAATAGGATTTGCTATTACCCATAGTTTTCAGTATCCACAGTAAGTCTGGGAACCTATCCCTGCGGATACAGGGGTCTATCTATATTTAGAGCATGTCTTTTTCCCGGCCCTGAGACTCAAGGCAGATTACAGAGGTTAAAAGAGATACAGACGAAAAGTTCACATCACTAAAAACAAGCAGAATTCAGCCACTGAGAAGGCCCTTATCAAAATGAATAGCTACGTATAAAATACAATCTGTTCAATGGACATACCCATCAAATGTCCTCTTTGTCTTGGATTATCACACCACACTGTTATAGCACTACTATTCCCCTTTGACTACTCTGGCCGCCCCCTGTGGAATCCTGGGATTTGCATTTTAGGGAGGGGTCTTTAGCATTCTCAGCCAGAGAGCTCTTAGGCCTCCCTAAACTACAAACCCCAGAATTCCATAGAAGGCAGCCATAGCAGTTAAAGTGGAATGATATCACTATAACAGTGTAGAATGATAAAGTAATAAAGACTTAGAAAACCAAGACTGTAGCCCCATCCACCTCCTTCCAACACTTAAGCTTCTCTGATTGTGGAACAGTAGCCTTTGGCCCACCCCATCCCTTTCCTAATCAGCTCTTTCCCCACCTTGTTTTTACTCCTCTTTCAGGGGACAGATGTGCCAGCCACAGCAGCCATGGAATTCCCTGAGGCAGAGAACGCTCCACTGGACACTGGAGAGAAGACCCCGTTCAGATGGATTGTGCAAAAGCGGGAGGGAAGTGCCACCTCACTAGGTAAGGGCTAACAGGTTATTCATGACTCTTCTAACTTGGCCTCACTCTTTCAGGTCAACCTGGAATTACTGGAAATGTTTTAATGTTCTTGGAGGAAGATACTTTAAGAACAGGGCTTTAGTCTGTTTAGTCTGGAGAAGAGAAGTTTAAGAGGGGACATGATAGCCATGTTTAAATATTTGAAGGGATGTCATACTGAGGATGGAGCAAGCTCGTTTTCTGCTGCTCCAGAGACTAGGACACGGAGCAATGGGTTCAAACTACAGGAAAAGAGATTCCACCTGAACATTAGGAAGAACTTCCTGACAGAGCTGTTTGGAAGTGGAATACACTGCCTCATAGTGTGCTGGGGTCTCCTTCTTTGGAGGTTTTTAAACAGAGGCTGGATGGCTATCTGTCAGGAATGTTTTTGGTTGGGTATTCCTGCATTGGCAGGGGGTGGGACTAGATGGCCTTTGTGGTCTCTTCCAACTCTATAATTCTATGATTCTAGGGCTGTGGAGTCAGTCCACCAAACCTTTGACTCTGACTCTACCTCCTCTGGTTTTCTACTATCTGACTTCTTCCTAAATGGCAAATGTATATTAATTAATAATAACAAATTTACTTTAGTAAAATGGTAGCACAAGGCATTTCATCACCACCACCTGAATCATTAGGCTACTTATACTGATGTATAAAAGGTATTTACAGGTCACCCACCTGTACCTATGGAGGATACATTCCTGGTCTTACTGAGGATACCGGAAACCGCAGATAATGGCAAACCCTATTAAAATAAAGGACTTCCGGTAGAAACACACCATAGAGTTGCGTTGGAGGACCTAACAATTCCTAGAGATGACACCTCTCTGGGCATTTTCCAGCACGACTCTATGGTATGAGTCTCTATTTTTTCAACCACAGATAACTGAAACTGTGGATATTGGTTCCACGAATATGAGAGGTGATCTGTATTTGGTTCAAATTTCTGAACAAGAAAACTTTCCTAAATTCCTATGAATGTAACTATGCAACAAACTCAGCATTTAATATTGTAAGTTTTTGTTTTGAAGCCCGAGTCTGGGTCGGTATATTTCTTCTGACTCTGCCCAAAATTGCTTCCATCTCTCAATTCCACAACTCCAATACCACAGCCCTTCTTAAGACTAGAAACAGAGCCCTGTTGTGTCAGACCAATGTTCTATACTTAAGTGGATGGGGACGGTAGAGGGGTCCTAAAAGAAGCAGTAACCTCCCTCACTCTCCCCACCGTGGCAGGGAAATCCTAAAGAGCCACCACTGCTACAGTGGGCAGAATGGGGGTGAGGGTATTCAGCACTTCTTTTACAGGAGGCTCCCCCTGGACAGACTAAGCTCTTGCTGTTTGGGATTTCCCTGCCAAGCCAGGGAGGAGGAAGGTATTGGTGCTTCTTTAGGTTTTCCCTATTGCGGCAGGAAGAGGTGTGGCAATAGCAATAGCATTTACATTTCTATATGGCTTTATAGTGCTAAGCACTCTCTAAGTGTTTTACAATGTGTTAGCTAATTGCCCCCAACAAGCTGGGTATTCATTTTTTTTTATTATAAATATTTATTAATTTTACCAATTCGCTTTCTTCATAAGAAAAGGGTACAGAATTATAGGGAAATAAAGGGAATAGTTCCCTCCCTCTCCCCCCTTCTTTTTCTTTTTCCCTAATCTTAACACATATCCTTGATTTAAATTAAAAAGATAAAAACTACAACTTCCTCTGTAAAAAATATTTCAAAGAATTGGTTTTCTTTATTGCAATCGTCCTCCTTACAACCCAATACTTATCCTCTTTAACTTGTTGGTTTCAAAAAAAGAACTATATAGTCTCGCTAAACTTCCTCCCAACCCTTAATCCTATAATATTTAGCATTTCCTCTTTATCTCTTTTCTTTTCATTAGTTCTTTTATCCAAATTTACCGTAACTGTAAACTTATGTGGCTTTGTCATAATTATTTCTTCTTCATTAGATTTCTATATCCTCCGATATATTCCATCTTTTCCTATGACACTTAGAGACTGGTAACCACTGGTAACAAGCTGGATATTCATTTTACTGACCTACAGAAGGATGGAAGGCTGAGTCAACCTTGGAGCCCTCTAGGATCAAACTCACAACATTGTGGCTGCAGTACCGGCATTTAGCCACTGCACCACCAGGGCTCCTTAGTATAGAATCATAGAATCATAGAATTGTAGAGTTGGAAGAGACCACGAGGGCCATCCAGTCCAACCCCCTGCACATACAGGATTGTGCTACCAGCCTTTTCTCTGGCTTTTAAAATTCCAGGAAACATTGCCTGCACACTTAGAAATATAATTTGGCAGCCACGAGGGCTAAAATCACAGAAAAACCTAGAGTCAGCCATGGCCCCAAGTTATCAAGTTCAGCCCCTGACACAGCAGGAATCTACAACTAAAGTATTCCCAACAGACAGATTCTGTATGTGGGGGGTTGGCACTTCTTTTACTGGACACTCTCCCCAGACGGACTGTAGCAAGAGCTTAAATCCAGGGAGAACCTCCTGTAAAAGAAGCGCCAAGCCCCCACTACCACCACAATAGGGCTCTTCCATGCTGAGATGGGAAAAATGGAGGGAGTTGTGCTTCTTTGGGATTTTCCTGCTTTTGCTGTAGTCTGTCCAGGGAGAACCTTAAAAGAAGTATCTCTGCTCTGTCTCTGGTGGCTCTTTTGGGGGTTCCCCAACATGGCAGTTAGTGTTGAGAGGGTTGGGTGCTTCTTTCAGACTGTCTCAGCACAGACTAAGCTTTGATATTGGAGAGATTAGAAGGAGTCAGCAGAACTGGAAAGAAACCCCGATTCCCTCCATTCTCCCCACCACAGCGGCGGCTGTTGGGTGCTTGCCCATTGGGGCAGGGAGATTAGAAGGAGTCAGGAGAACCTGGAAAAGACCCCTCTGCTCCCTCTCCGGTGCTTTTTTTGGGGGCTTGCCCACCTTGGTGGACAGAGGTTGCTTCTCTGCTGTGGTAGGGAAGCGCCAAAGAGTCGCTGTCCATGTCCACGCCCAGGCATTGCAAAAGGCCTCTGGAGAGAGGGGTGGTGCTTCCTTTAGAACAGTGTTTCTCAGCCAGGGTTCCCCAAGAGGTTGTTAGGGGTTCCTCAAGAGATTGTGATCGTGGGGGGGGGGGTTGGAACTATTGAAAAAGGCTGCTTTAGAGTGATAGAGTGACAAAATTTCTTTTTGAATGCCTGAGGGTGGAGTGAATGGAGGGGGGCTGGACCTCTGAGGTGGAGCTGGCACTTTCCTCTCTCCAGTGAATGGATCCAAGGAGCCTCATGGCAAGTCCCAAAGTTTTACCCTCAGCTTATCCAGAATCATATCAAAATCCATAATTTTGGCCCCCAAACCTGCCCTCAACTATACATGAGTATACTGTATATACTAGTTTGGGAAAGTGTGTGATGGATATAAAGCAGCCTTTCTCAACCTTTTTATCCTGGAGGAGTCCTTGAAATAATTTTCAAGTCTTAGAGTACCCCTGCATAAACAGTATTCTATATACTGCTATTGCTTTCTCCCCACAATCACAATGTCTTGAGGAACCCCTAGCAACCTCTTGGGGAGCCCTGGTTGAGAAACGCTGTCATAGAGAATCTATCATTCTGGGATGGGACTTGCCTTCTGCTTTGGTCAGACCCTACCTAGAAGACTGTGCCCAGTCAATCCAAGAAGAATATTGATAAGCTAGCATGTGTCCAGAGAAGGGTGACCAAGATCATCAGAGGTTAGGAAACCAAACCTTACAAGGAATGACTTAGAGCAGTGGTTCTTAACCTGTGGTCTGTGGACCCGCAGGGGTCTGCAACATCCTCGTAGGGGGTCTGCGAAGGCTTGAAGGCTGCTCAGCCCACATGACAGGAGCCAAGGCAAAGGCTGGCTGGCTTGACCTGCACATTGCTGTTCAATCCATTCCAGCCATAAATTTGCAGGAAGAAGCAGGAGAAAGTATTCCCTCCGCTCCAGTGCCTCTGAAGGAAGGGTTAATGGACAATGTAATTGTACTATTATTATTATTATGTTGTTGTTGTTGTCGTTGTTGTTGTTAGGGTTTTAAATCTTGAGTTAAGTCTTGGGGGTCCACCGCAACAAAAAATATTTAAAGGGGGACCCTGACAAAAAAAAGGTAAAGAGCCACTGACTTAGAGAGTTCTGTATGTTCAGATTGGTAAAGAGAAGACTGAGAGGTGACATTACAGCTATCTTTAAAAACCTGAATGGATATCATGAAGAAGACAGAGCCAACTTGTTTTCTGCTGCTCTTGAGACTAGAACACAAATAATAATAATAAAATTTATTTATATCCCGCCCCTCTGCGAACAATCGGGGCGGCTTACAACAGTAAAATAATACATAATATAAAACAACTCAAAATCCCTTTCCCCCCCTTAAAACATTATTAAATCAATACAGATTAAAATCAACATATAATACAATTGTTATTAAAAACCCTTCCTAGCGAGCAGCAACAGTTAGGAGCTCCAGAAGCAACCTCCAGAGGGGGTTCCTGAGGCCGGGATTAGCTATCCCGGAAAAGCCTGCCTGAAGAGATCCGTCTTGACAGCCTTTTTAAAGCTGTCTAACGATGTCAATAGGCGGATCTCATCCGGCAGGCCGTTCCACAATTTGGGGGTGACAGCCGAGAAAGCCCTCTGGGAGGTGGTCACAAGCCTAGATCTTTGTGGCTGCAACAAATTCCTCCCAGAGGACCAGAGAGCGCGGGGAGGATTATAAGGGAGAAGGCGGTCCCTGAGATAGCTTGGGCCCAAGCCATTTAGGGCTTTAAAGGTGATAACCAACACCTTGTACTGGGCCTGGAAGCTGATAGGCAGCCAGTGGAGGGACCTCAAAACCAGAGTAATGTGGTCCCTCCTAGATGTTCCAGAGACAAGCCTGGCTGCCATATTTTGTATCAGCTGTAATTTCTGAACCAAGCACAAGGGTAGCCCCATGTAGAGTGCATTACAGAAATCAAGACGTGAGGTTACCAGCGCATGCACAACGGTCTCAAGATCCCTTACTTCCAGAAAAGGGCGCGGCTGGTGTATCAGCCGAAGCTGATAACAAGCACTCCTGACTGTCGCATTTACCTGATTTGTCATCAGGAGCGACGAGTCAAGGAGCACCCCCAGACTGCAAACACAGTCACTGGAGGAGAGTGTGACCCCATCCAGGACTGGAGGTTGCAACTCAATTCTTGGTTTCGGGGCCGCTACCGTGAGCACCTCCGTCTTGTCTGGATTCAGTCTCAATCTGTTTTTCCTCATCCAGCCCATTACTGCCCCCCCCCCCCGGATTCAAATTGCAAGAAATGAAATCCCACTAAACATTAGGAAGAACTTTTCAATTGTAACTGTTTGACAGTGGAATGTATTTCCTCAGGGAGTGGTGGATTCTCCATCCTTGGAAGTCTTTAAATAGAGGCTGGACAGGCATCTTTCAAGTGTAGTGTAATTGTGTATTCCTGCATGAGGGGGGGGGGTGTTGGACTAGATGGCCATTGCAGTCCCTACTATGTTTTTTTGTGCTGCAGTGAAGAAAGTGGCCACTAATTTGTGTTGCATTCCTGGTGAAGTAGCTACCATACTTCACTAGCAGGCCGATGCCTTTAGGACAAAGTAGTAACCTCCATTCTGCTAGCCCTGCTGTAGATATAGCTGCAAGAGTTTATGAGTTTGTAATCCCATAAAGTTTATTCAGAAGTGCTAGGAAAGTGCTGGAAACAACAGACTCTTCCAACAGTGAATGCTGAAACTTTGCGATATGGCTGAAATGGACAATTTGACTACTTTGTTAAATGGGAGAGTTTTAAAAAGTGTGGAAGTATACAGTAGAATTCCTGAAGGAAGCTAATGGTAAAACAGAGATACCGTAGATAACTTTTGAATGAAGTTATGGGCAGGTGGTAAAAGTTATTCTACTTAAATATTAGATTTGAAATATACATAAAGATAAGATATATTTATAGTAGTAGAAAGTATAACAAGGTTAAATAATTTACTAATAAAACTACTGTATACCAATACTAGCTGGACCCGGTGTACCATACACTGTTAAGAAACTTCCCAAAACATGCCTGGTAGACCTTACAACAACCCTATATGGTAGGCTGGTGGATTTCATTTCCTCCTCCCGCTCCTCTGCATTCCACACTTTTCCCAGAATTGCTGAAGGTGACTCGCTCTGTTGCCCTGCCGCCGCCGCTGCCAGTTGACTGCCTGGGTCCCATCGCAGTGGTAACAGAAATGATATTCCTGTGTAGACTTAGATCATAAGTGGGAATTGTGCAGCCCTGAGACATTGGTGAACTGGAAAGGCCTGCAGCCTTAGTAACTATAGCTAACACTGCAGCACATTGTTTGGTCGCTCCCATTATGACATTGGACTATATAGATTTGCATGTGGGTGGTGATTGGCTGAGGGAGTGGTTGGGCATGTTTCCTAAGCAGCCAATCAGCACACTGGGAAAGGCAACATACCCAAGAGAATTATATATATAGATTAGGATTAGTTAAGGTTCTCTGATTAAGGGAATAGTAAGGAATTGTACTATAATATAACTTTTTAGTTGAGAAGTTGGAATCTAAAAATCCCTTTTTAGTGTAATTTGTTTTATTTTGTTATGTTTTGTTTAGTTATGAAGGTTAGAATAATATGGGAGTGTTAGATTAGGTGGGGATAGTGTTTTTCTTTGTGTTGTGTTAGTTATTGTTTTTTTCCCTTGTGTGTTTTTTAAATTGTAAAAAATAAGTGTTTATTTTTTTTTTAAGTGCTTGAAATGAGTGCTGTATTTTTTCCTCTACAGAATCAGTTTTGGTTCCCAAACCTGAACCCATCCCATGGCTGGAAGAAAGTGAAGATACATTCATGGAGGAGTACATGGAAGGCAGAAGACCAACAGGTAGCTCCTTGATTGTATAATGGGCACTCCTTCTTGAGTTTATCTGGAAGAGGTTTCCTTTGATTTCCTTTGGGGGGGTTTTCCGGGCTGTGAGGTCGTGTTCTGGAAGAGTTCATTTCTGATGTTTCGCCTGCATCTGTGGCAGGCATTTTCAGAGAATGGTTTCCTTTGGCTGAAGATCACCCACATCTACTGAGACATTTGTTATGGGAAGCAGACAGTTAATGCCTGGGCGGAGAAATAAAGCAGGCAGCTAATACCTGCCCACTGTGAAACAAACACTTTAGTTTACAAGGTGTTGTGGAAGGGTCTGTGGACATTGCTGAATATACCAGCCTAGGAACTGACATTACTTCATCTTCACCAACATATTGTCTATTCTGACTGGACATGGCCTCAGAAGGTACCACTTGAAGGGCTTCTCATCCCTGCTGTTGAAGTGGGGATGCTGCAGATTAAATCTGTGATTTGATAAACACATAAAAAACACTGAAGTTCTATAACTATGTCTAATGGGCTGCTGGTTCACGCCCACAAGCAATGGTTATTTTAATACATGATAGAATCAGCCTCCTTAAAAGACAGCCCCAATCTTACCTTATTCTGTTTCCTGACATATGACAACATAGGAATCTGGCATTGTTCCATCTTAGCCAATACTTGATTGACCAAGGCCTTGGAAGGTTCTGCTTAATGGCTTTCCTGTCCCTGCAGTTTGAGCTTTTTCAGTTGGACATGCTGGCGATTAAACCGGCACACTGAGCAACTAAAACTAAGTAACTAAAACTAAAACCGGCATACTGAGCAACAATGCCTCTCATCTGCTGATTCATGTCAATCATAGTTGCTGTTTGAATACAAAATAGAATGTTTCCTGTCTACTTTTTCCATTTTGTTTCTTGGACATTAGTTCTGTTTGTTCTCTCATTTGAGGAGCTATTCCTCCCTGATTGCTTTCTTCTTTTTATTTCTGCAGGAGATGGAAAAGAGAAGAAAAAAGAAGACACACAGGAATCAGAAGCAAAACAGAACTCGAGTGAAAACTCTGTTTGCAAAACTTCAAAGTTCCATGAAAACACCACGCTAGAAAAGTGTCGAGCAGGAAGGAGAGATGTAACGAGATTTTGCAAAAGAAAGAAATCATTTCAGTGCTCAGAGTGTGGAAAGAGCTTCAGTGAGAAGCGTACCCTTAATGTACATCAAAAAATCCATACTGGAGAGAAACCATATACATGCTCAGAATGTGGAATGAGCTTCAATCGGAGCAGTAACTTTGTTACTCATCAGAGAACCCATACGGGCGAAAAACCATTTCAGTGCTTGGTGTGTGGGAAGAGCTTTAGCCGGAAGCGTGCCCTTATTGATCACCAAAGAATCCACACTGGGGAGAAACCGTATAAATGCTCAGTGTGCGGAAAGAGGTTCAGTCGGAGCAATAATTTTACTACCCATCAAAAAACCCACACAGAGGAAAAACCATTTGAATGCTCAGAATGTGGTGAAAGCTTCAGACGGAGTTGTACCCTTACTAAACATCAAAGAATCCACACTGGGGAGAAACCATATAAATGCTTAGAGTGTGGGAAGAGCTTCACTCAGAGCAGTACCCTTATGTATCATCAGAGAACCCACACAGGAGAGAAACCTTACCAATGCGCTGAGTGTGGCAAGAGGTTTGCTCAGAGCAGTAATCTTACTTACCATAAAGAAACCCATGCCTTTAAACCATTTGAATGCTCGGAGTGTGGAAAGGGCTTTGCTCACAGCAGTAGCCTGACCGATCATCAGAGATCCCACACATGTAAAAAGCTATTTAAATGCTCAGAGTGTGGAAAGAACTTCCGTTCTAGTGAGAATTTTGGTTTTCACATCAGAATCCACACAGTGGATGGAAGCACTTCTATCAAGAGCCCCCAACAATTTAGGAATGGTGGGCACGTTTGGAATGTGGAGAAGGTATCATGGGAGGCATCTCAAAATGACTGCAAAATGACTCAAAATGAGTGTAGTGGATCACAAGGCACCCATTTCTTAGAACAGCAGAATGAGGCTAAAAGACAGCATGGCCGAGAACCTGAGTACAAGGCAGTGTTGGAGGCTGAGCCTGAAGACATAAAAGCAGTCCTTTGAATCCACGGTTTTTTGTTCTAGCAGGCTAGCCATTCATCAAATCAACTTTAAAGTTAATTTATTCCAAACAGTGGGTTTTCCCAAATCACACCTAAGGACTGTGCAACTTGGCGTGGGTGGACAGGGTGAATAGGCAAACAAAATGGACTAATGAGGAGCACATAATGGGCTGGGGGGGACTATACAGAAAACGTTAGGCTGCAAGCTGAAACAGAGCATATACTCCTGTTTCTTAGCAGCAGGAACTCAACAGCACTACAGACTGAGGATTCTGCCAATATGGCAGCAAGTCAAGTCATACAGGTGTCCCAAACCTAGAGTCCTTCAATTCAGACCATTAAACAGGGCACTTTTCAAAGAAGGACAAATTATCTTTATAGGCTGCACTGTTCCTGATGGACTGTAAGCTCTCACAATTGACAGGAAAACTATCAAGCTCAAAAACATTGCAATGGTGCTTAGTTTAAAATTAAATTGGGAAGGTTAGAGCAAGCATCTAGAAACCAGCACAGAGCTTCATATTGAAATGGAAGACACAGAATAGAGGTTGCTGTCCAATTAGAGGTACAGAAGTGGGAATCGTGCCACCTTGCAGATGCTGTTGAACAGCAAATCCCAGCATCTCTTGCTACTGAAAATGCTGGCTAGTGCTGTTGGGAGTTGCAGTCCAACGGCAGCTGGAGGGCCACATAGTTCCCAGCATTGGTACAGAGGAATAGAAGAAAGTGTCTAAATGTGGATCATCTCAGGGTGACATAGAAAAGGCATACAGTAGGACCCCGTATCCGCGGGGGTTGGTTCCAGGGGCTCTCACGGATAATGAAATCCACAGATAATAGCGAATGTCCCTGCCGCTATTCCTGCCACTGGAGTGCTCCCAGGGGGCTATCCCGAAGGAAAAGGGAGGCAAGATCTACTCTTCTCCTCCTTTCGCCCCCCCCATTGCCATTCCTGTCACAGGAGTGATCCTGGGGGGCGATCCTGGGGGAGAAGGGAGGTGAGATCTACTCCTCCCTTCACCCCCGTGTCACCATTGTCACCACGGGAGTGATCCTGGGGGCGAAGGGAGGTGATATCTACTCCTCCCCTCCCATCACCCCCCCTGTCACCATCCCCACCATGGGAGCAATCCTGAGGGAGAAGGGAGGCGATATCTACTCCTCTTCTCCCTTTGCCCCTGTGTCGCCATGGAAACGATCCCAGGGGGCCGATCCTGGGGATGAAGGGAGAAGGGAGGCAAGATGTGCTCTGCCATCCTTGGTACATACCAAGACAAAAACTTGTTATTAAACTGTTTGGTTATTAATACACTCCTTTATAAGGCAAAGTGAGAATCTGCCCTCATTTTCAACTTTCCCCTGCATACAAGCACACAGTGTTGACGTACATTCCATGGCATAAGGCACACAGGAGAAATAGTGCCATATCTCACTGTCAACTTGATCTATTGTCTGTATCAGTCACATCATTCCCCCCCCCCACACACACACATACATTATTTCTCTTTATGGTAAATAACACTAACCATAATACAATTTTGTTCAGATTTATTTTACAACCTCTGAAAACAGAGCAAGGATCTTCGCCCGCACAGGCATTTCTGCCTGACAAAGTCACATCCATCAACTCGCATCCAAATTCTTGAATGACAAATGCCCACAAAATTTTCCAGAGGTAGGACAAGCTTCTTCCTCCCTGTTCGCATTTTTCAGAGGCAAGAGTTACATGCAGACATTAGTCATACGTGCACAGGAAGGGTTGCATATACATGTTCAGACCACAGGCATGAAAACTATAGAGTGGGACCATGGTTCAGCAAGAAGAAGCCCTCCCTCACTAGAAACAAACAAGTGGTGTGGTGTTTAATGCCCTGGGGTATAGCCAAGATTGTATTTGAAGCTGGCAGAGCATAAAGTTCTGTCAGTGTATGTACGTATGCTGAGGTCTGAGAGGGTGAACGAAGGGCAGCTGGGTATTGACATGAGGGTGCTTTGCAGGGCTGTTTGGGTCAGGTTCCAGAGCTGTGCCTGGGTGCCACCTAGCTGGTTAGTAAGAACAATTGCACAAGGAGGTATTGGTCTCGCTTTACACAATCCCAGAAAAAAAAATACATGCACTAACACAACTGGAAGTTATGCTGGAGTGAAGCCACAAGAGAGCTCCAGCCTGTGTCATGTCACACAACCTGCAGACTTCCTTCTCGGTATGGCTGGCAACATTGAATCATGACCCTCCCATTTTAAAAAAGAAACAGTTTAGAGCAGTGATCCTAGGAACCCACAGGGGGTCTGCGAAGGCTTGAAGGCTGCTTGACCCACCTCCCTGCAGTGGAGTGGCCACATGACAGAAGCCAAGGCAAAGGCTGGCTGGCTTGGCCTGTGCATTGCCATTCAATCCGCTCCAACCACAAACTAGAAAAGTCTTCCTTCCCCCTCCAGTGCCTTTGAGGGAAGGTTCAATGGATGGTGTAATTGTATCATAATTATTATCAGATATTACTACTACTATTAGGGTTTTAAATCTTGACTTAGGTCTTGGGGGTCTGCAACAAAAAAAACATATTTAAAGGGTGTCCCCAGCGAAGAAAAAGTTAAGAGCCACTGGTCTAGAGAGAAAGCGAGAGCTCAGGAGGAAATAAATCTGCCCACAGCAAGTGTGGTAGTGGAGGAATGGGGCTGCTTTACTCTTCTACCATCTGTTCATCCATTACAAATTGCCTTTCCTAAAATGCTTATTTTTCCCAGGGGAGGGGAAAAGGGGATGCTATTCAGATCCAAATCAGAACCTGCTGTAGCACTGAAGTTTTTTAAAGATGCCAACAGAGAAGAGCATATGACTTTCAGAAAGTTTTTTATAACCAGGCAAACAGCTTTGGAAAATGGGGTTGGAGTATCTGGAAATACACTCGTACACATCTTAGCACCAGCAGCTGTAATTCAGAGGTGAGCAACTGCAGCAGATGGAGGGGGGATAATTTTGATCCTTCCGCACCACACTGGGCCATTGTGTCTCACTTTTGCCCCATAATTGGAAGAAAATGGGCAGCCAGAAATGACTAGAAGTCTACAAAATGACCTGAACAGATTAGAAAGCTGGGCCAAAACTAACAAAATGAATTTCAACAGGGAGAAATGTAGGATATTACACTAGGGCAATAAAAATGAAATGCACAGATATAGGATGGGTGACACCTGGCTTGAAGGCGGTACATGCGAAAGGGATCTAGTAGTCTTTAAGTGGACCACAAGCTGAACATGAGTCAGCAGTGTGATGAAGCAAATAAAAAAGCCAATGTGATTCTAGGCTGCATCAATAGGAGTACAGTGTCTACTTAAAAGGAAGGAATTGTGCCACTCTATTTTGCTTCGGTCAGACCTCACCTGGAATACTGTGTCCAGTCCTGGGCACAGCAATTCAAGAAGGATATTGAGAAGCTGGAACATGTCCAGAGGAGGGCAACCAAAATGATGGAAGGTTTGGAAACCATGCCCTATGAGGAGCGGCTTAGGGCGCTGGGTATGTTTAGTCTGGAGAAGAGACGCTTAAGAGGGGACATGATAGCCATGTTTAAATATTTGGAGGGATATCATACTGAGGAAGGAGCAAGCTTGTTTTCTGTGGCTCCAGAGACTAGGACATGGAGCAATGGGTTCAAACTACCAGAAAAGAGATTCCACCTAAACCTTAGGGAGAACTTCCTGACAGTAAGAGCTGTTCAGCAGTGGAATGTGCCTCAGAGTATGATGGAGTATCCTTCTTTGGAGGTTTTTAAACAGAGGCTGGACAGCCATCTGTTGGGTATTCCTGCAGGGCAGGGGGTTGGACTAAATGGCCCTTGTGGTCTCATCCACTTCTATGATTCTACTTATGGTTTTGAGTTTCAGGGGTTTTTTTAGCTGAATTTACTAGGGTGCTGGATGTTTTGAGGTGAACCAGTGCTCTAAGGGTGGCAATGGAGTGTTTGGGGATATTTTCCACCCCACCAAATTTTTAAAATGTTGATGTGGGTCTAGAGCTTGGGGGGGGGGGATAAAAAAAAGTCCCAGGGTGGCACATGAAGCCCACAGCCTGGACATCTTCCCTCCCTTGATGTAGTTGAAAGAGGCAGTAGAACAGCTTGCTCCTAGCCAGTCTCCATGATCCCACCCTTTTTACAGTGTGTCTCTCTGGTTCCCACCTTTTTCTTTCCTAATGGGCTTCCTCTGGGGGTTTATAAGACCCATTTGGTTTCCCCAAACATTACCACCCCCCAACCTCATTTCCTCAGCCTCATCCTCAGCACAAAGATTGTGCCTCCGCATAGTGTTTTGTTAAGATCCTGCTTTATGGGCCAGAAATGAGACAAGGCAGGAATCCTTTAAAGCACACTGAGAACAACTTTCTATTTAACAACTTGCCTGGTCACCACAGGCAAGCAGGAATTTCATACAGGTGAGTGAGCAGGCTAAAAGATGGATGCCCCTACCTCTCATCTGTCAAGTCTATGTGGCAGAACAGAAGATAATTTTT
This sequence comes from Gambelia wislizenii, assembly GCA_030847615.1. Lineage (NCBI taxonomy): Eukaryota > Metazoa > Chordata > Lepidosauria > Squamata > Crotaphytidae > Gambelia > Gambelia wislizenii. The sequence goes on from JAUMIR010000002.1 coordinate 29,222,997, forward strand.
TTTAACCAGCCTATTAAGGGGCTAGTAATCTACACTGTCACAGGTAAGGAGGCATGTTGCAAATCCAGGTATTCTCATGGTAGTAAACCTCCTTGTAGTCTAGTCACTTTGGGGGGCTTTAGATACATGATGCATTTTCCATGTCCTATTATCACAGGTAGGCAAAGAGCAGCCCCTGCACCCTACTTTTGGGGCCCCTGAAGTCCCCCCATTAAAAAAAAGTTCAGCACAATTTTGGAGCAATGTTTGCCCCTATGTAATACAGAAAGCCCTCTAAACATGTGAAAAACACAAAAATACCACCATCTCGCAACAACAAGCAACCCAGAACTCTATATAACCCCCCAAAGCCTTCATTTTCTTCTGCAGTCCCTCTCAAAAATGGGGCCGGAAATTATGGGACCTCACTTCCTATTGCAATTCTGAAAGGAACTGCAGGGGAAAGCAGAGGTATTTAGGATTACTGTGAGGGGTGCAGCCTACAGTGTAGGGAGGGGCTCTGGAGGGGAAATGGGCATTGGCTCCCACACAGTTGCTCCCCCATGCTTCATTTTTGGGGGAATGGGAAGACTGAAGAGTAGGTCAGGATTCTGGCTGTTCATGCTAGTGGCCAAACTGGGATAGGGCCCAATAAAGCATTACAAGAAAATACCCGGTTTAATCTGTTATTGCCAGATAGACTCCGTGAGTCCACAAAAGCCCGGAGCAGAATGCCATTCCTTGCTGCCCCACCAACCCTCTGGCTCTTCTGGAAGTGAGGCAGAGGTCCTGCATCATGTGACCAAAGCTGGCCAGATGTGTGGGGGGGGGCTCAGTCACATGTTACAGGACCCCTGCCTGGCTTCTACATTAGCAAAGAAAATGGTGGTGGTAGCAGCTTTAGGGAGATGCCAATATCCTGTTTGGATACTGGCCTGTTTTCTCCAGGTAATGGGGGGACGGAGTCGGGGGCTGGCCAGCTCTGGAGGCAGAATACACCGGCAAGGAGCCAGGGTAGCCTGCCTGGTGTAATGAACCCTAAAACTTTGTCAAGTTCTGGCTCTATTGCAAAAGTGATTCATTCATACAAGCAAGGGGCCGTTAGCTTTGCACAGGACAGTTTGCTTGGATCTCATTGGAAGTTACTCTGCTATTGGTGCAAATGGGTCTGAATTTTTATTGCCTGTGTTTCAGTGCCTTTTGTCCCCAGTCCTCACATGACCAAGAAGTGGAGTGGCCTCTGCCGGCATCGAGATCTCTCTAGAGCAGTGGTTCTTAATCTGTGATCCGCAGACCCCCAGGGGGCCACAATGGCCTCATAGGGGGTCCGTGAAGGATTGATTGCAGGCTGCTCAACCCATGTGACAGAAGCCAAGGCAAAGGCTGGCTGGGTGGGCCTGTGCATTGCCGTTCAGTCTGTCCCAGCCACAAACTTGCAGGAAGAAAGAGGAGAGGTCTTCCCTCCCCGCTCCAGTACCTATGAGATGGTGGATGGTGTAATTGTGTTATTGTTATTATCAGGTATTATTGTTAGGGTTTTAAATCTTGAGTTAAATCTTAGGGGTCCTTGGCAACAAAAGACATTTAAAGGGGGTCCCTGGTAAAGAAAAGGATAAAAGCCACAGCTCTAGAGCAAAGCTTCTTAAACTGTGGGTTGTGAGCCCATATGGGGTTGTGTAACTTAATGTGGGGGTTGCGAAAAATTTGGCAACAGTAAAAGACCTATTTTATATACCTATATACCTGGGGTTGAATAAAAATTTATTGGATGAAAAGGAGTCGCAAATGGAAAAAAATTAAGAAGCCCTGCTCTAGAGTAATTTTAACTGACAACAGAAGTAACATTTGAGACAAAATGTAAGCCTGTGACTCAACATTGTCACTTTTCCTCTCCTGTGATTTCTAACACTTTTGCCTGCTAAGAAGCCAGTGAATCTTTGAAAGATAGCATGATGTGTTTTGTGCATTTTGGTTGGCCCAATAAAAGTACTGCTGTTTTCTGGATTCTGTTGTATCATTCATACAAAACATCACTTTGCTATCTCATTGCTTCTGCTAAGGAGAATTCCCAAAACATTTTAGGCTGAATAAGTTATATTTTAGTTGCCCTCTCTCTTCAATGCTGCCTTCATCCACTCCCTTCCTTTCTTCCTTTGTTTAGCCTTCTTGCTGCCTGCCTTAAGGTCAAAACACTGAATATGTTGCACTTAAACTATCCCAAATTGTACCAGAGCAAAGCCACATTCTGCAACCTGCACCAACATTTTGATCAATCTGGCATGTTGTTCTCAATTCAGTCACAGAGAGAGCAGGGGAGCAGCTCTGCCCTGTGCACATTTCAATATCCTCCTCAAATTCACTCACCATTTGGGCTTCTGAGATTCCTCAAGATAGTTTTTACAGGTGTATGTTTTCAAAACTATATGGGCAGAAATGAGAACTAGTGTCATGCCCTGCTTCCAGAACGTGGAAATGGACTCTGACTCAGAGACTGAAGCAGTGGACATGCCAGGACCTGCTGAACCAGAGCAAGGAGGATGCAACAAAGCCACAGGCCTCAGACACAGACAATAGTGCAGTACCAGCTCTGGCAGAGGACAACTTAGCTATACCCACCTTTTCAGCACGGAGACAACAAAAGGAGGTCTTGAGGCGGTCTCAGCGTATTTATAGCAAGCAGCAATTAGCTAAGCAGCAGCTGCGCTAGCTGCTGAGCTATAAATATGCAGCCCTGACTTCCAAGTATTGTTGAAGATTATCTGACCTACCTGGTGGTCCATCAGGTTCTTGCTTGCTGTGTTTGACCCAGACTGTGTTTGTTACTCTGAACTCTGCTTGCCTGAATTGGATTCTGCTAGACTACTCTGAACTCTGTTTGCCAGACCTATGCTTTCTTATTTGGATTTTGCTTATGAACCAGCCTTTGGCTAATTGCCTGGGCAGCGTATGGACAACTAGAAGCTTGCTTTAAAAAAAGAACAGGAGGGTCCCAAAATGCTGAGTTCTAATCTTAATTTCCATACAAATATGTTGTGAAAGTTACTAGTCTGCAGAGGAAAAAAAAGTAACTAGGTACATGGGAGCAGGCTACGTGAATAAGTTTCAGTCTGAAGGGAATGAAAGACAGATGGAGGAAGATGTTCCTACTACTCACCTAGGGTAAGTTAAGAATTTTTCCCAAGTGATCAGGCTGTTTTACAAACAAACAGGACTATAAGTAACCCCATTCTGTGTGAAGAAGGACACACATGTGCCCCATCCTCATGTCCTTTGGGGTCATAATTCTTTGAGAAGTTTCAGCAACTTCCTCCTTCGCAGGAAGTCCAATGTCAGTGGTGCTGAAGCTTTTTCCGTTATCCGAACATTGCGGGAACAGTTTCTGCCTTGTGTGTCTTCTCTCATGCGTACTGCAGTGGGACCTCTGGCTGAAGCCCTTGCCGCAGTCTAAGCACTTGAATGGCTTCTCTCCTGTGTGGGTCCTCCGGTGGCGAACGAGGTCCGAGCGATGACGGAAGGTCTTTCCACAGTCCGAGCAATTGTATGGCCGCTCTTTGGCGTGCATCCGTTGGTGCCGGCTGAGGAGTGAGGGCTCACTGAACTTCCGTCCACAATCGAGGCACCTGTAAGGCTTGTCGCTCGCTGTATGAGTCCGTTTATGCACAACTAGGTTTGAGCTGTCGCTGAAGCCTTTGCCACAATAGGAGCATTTGTACGGCTTCTCGCCCGTGTGGGTCCTCCGGTGGCGGACCAGGTAGGAGTTCTGGCAAAAGCATTTCCCACAGTCCAAGCACTGATACGGCTTCTTGTCCGCATGTATCCTCCGGTGTGCAATAAGGTTGGAGCGGTCACTGAAGCTCCTCCCGCAGTGGAGGCACTGGTAGGGCTTTTCTCCTGTGTGAGTCCGGCGATGTTTCAGCAGGTCAGAGCTCCGGCCAAAGGCTTTCCCACACTCCAGGCACACTTTTTTCCGCTGGTCCATGTGGATCCCTTGTGTGGTGGTTTCCCCGAATTTCTGGCCAGCTCTCTGACAAGGAACTGGTTTACAGTCTCCCTCTCCAAAGGGACCTTCAGGATGATTCTCTGCTTTGTGTTCATTTTCAAAGGCTTCTAGCTGCTCCTGGCACAAAAAAGCAGCCTCTCCAAATGCCTCGGATGGTTCTGTTTTCTCAGAACATTTGAGCTGAGGTTTTTCTTCTTCGTTCTCACTCACCCACCCATTGCCTGCTGGAAGATAGAAAAGGAAAAAGGTTAACACACACCAATCATTTCTTGTGCACAATAGAAAGAGAATTTGAAGTGAAAAAGTGAGATCTGATCACAGTGGTATATATGCCTTGCTCAGCAACTAGGTAGATTACTGCCAGCAACTCTGCCTGGATCTGCCCTTGAAGTCTGTTTGGGAACTGGCGCAAAATGTGGCAACCAGATGGCTCTCCAGTGTACTCATTTCAGACCACAAGGAACAAATTATGTAAGAACTGCATCAGCATTTCACATGTTTCTGGGTCCAATAAAGGTACTGATGCTTATCTAGAAAGCCTGAAACTGTTTAGGACCAGGAGGTCTTAAAAACTGCTTCTGCCCAGATGAACTTGCCTGGACCCTGAGATCTTTAACAGATGTCTGTTACATGTTCCATCAATGAAAGAGGTTTGGGTGATGCAGATGCCAGACAGGGACTTTTCTGTGGTAACATACATGTTATGGAAATACCTCCCAAAGAAGAGTTTGGAAAATATTTTTGTTTGTTTGTTTGTTTTTTACTAGCCATGCTGGCTGGGGGAATTGTAATCTGAAAAGTATAACTTTTCAAGCTCTGTCCAAAGGAGGCGAGGCAGAAAAAAACATTCTTGTAACACCTGGAATAAGAACAAAATCCAAAATCTACAATCCACAAAAAAGTGATACCTTTATTCCACATTTTGGTGGATTCTGGATTTTGTTTTGCTGCATGGCCAACACAGCTACCCCTGAATGTGTTTCCTGGAATAAGAAAATATACTTATCAGAATGGCTCCTAGACCAAAGGTTTTAAATCTGTTCCTTTTGGCCAATATCTAGGCCAAGTTCCTGCATCGTCAAAACATGCGATGAAAGCATCCCACAAAAACTTACCTTTGCAGTTACATCGTAACTGAAGTGTTTCCAAGGCACTGCAGGTTGGGGTGCTGGGGAATTATGTCTGCAACTCTCTCCCAGTCATGGGGAACATCAAGAACAGGTGGCTGGAGAGACACCTCAGTGTTTTGCCACAACTCCTTGTCTCAAAGGTAGATTTTTGGGGTCACGTTCAGTTGTAAACATGAATTCCCAGCTGTTCTGAGATTGTAAGTCCACCTTACGATTTTGTAACTGTTGAGGAGGATGCCAGTCTGAATTGTTAATTCCATCTAGAGTGGACTCACTGAGTCTATGAAATTTACCTATGGTAAGTGTTGACCTACTAAGTTCTTATGGATTCAAAGGGCCTACTTTAGTTGGGAATAACAACTGGATTTAGGACTATAAGATTTCACTTTTAGTTTTTGTGACTTTATTGTTTGAATGGGTTGGTTCTTTGAGGGAGCCCTTGTTAGGGTTGGGAAATGGTTTTAAATTCTCTTACAAAATCAAGCTGAACTGATTGTTAGGAGACATCCAGGCTACATGTTGTTTCTTTAGAGATACTTTTCTGCTTTTGGTAGTCAACAAAAGAGCAAAGAAAATAATGATTCCACATTTTTAAGGAGTATTTTGCTATCGATTTTTATTTACATATGAAAGCCTTTATAAATTTTGCCTAAATATTTTTTCCCCCCCTTCTCTGGGACTCATGGCTAGAACAAAGAAAAGTAGCAGCAGTAATGGCTGAAAAGAAAAATTAAAACTCTATAACTAGCAAAGGACAGAAAGGTAATTTGTTGTTGAGTGCCTTCCAGTCACTTCCAACTTATAGCAAACCTATTACGGGGTCTTCTGAGGCTGAGCGTGTGTGACTTGCCCAAGGTCACCCAATGTGTTTTCATGACTCAGTGGGGGACTCAAACCCTGGTCTCTAGGGTTGTAATTACAGGACTTTATCACACTACACCATTATAGTGCTATTATTCCACTTTAAAGAAGGCTGGTAAAATAGTACTCTACGGTGAACTCGCCACAGGTCAGCGTAAGAGGGGCGCTCCAAAAAAGTGATACAAGGATTCCTTGAAACAACATTTCAGGCTTGGCCAAATTGATCACCAACAATGGCCCGCCATGGCCTCACATCAGGAGGCATGGAGACGCACTATCCACAATGCTGCAGCCTTATTTGAGAACTCACGCCGAACAAGTCTTGAAGAGAAATGACAACGCAGAAAGAATCACAACCCAGAAACATCATCCAAGGAGCCCTTCTGCTGTGCTTTCTGCAATTTGGACTTGTTTATATCAGCTTGGCCTTTTTAGTCATCAGCGCGCTTGCAGAAAGCGCGGGATGAGTCCTTCCTGAATCTTCATTTGTGAAGACAAGCCAGAGAGATTCCACTTTAACTGCTATGGCCTCCCCCTGTGAAATTCTGGGGTTTGTAGTTTAGTGAGGCCTAACAGCTCTCTGGAGTGTAGCGTGATAATCTTACAACACTCAAGCCAAAAATTAGGCCCAAGCATGGAAAAAATGACTTTTGGGAACGGCATCTCCCAAAATCCTGCAGCAAGTGTGGCCAGCCAAACTTTGCTAATTCTGTTCATTTCAATCCAGTTCCTTCCCTGACCTGAGTTACTCACCCAATGAGCTGGCTTCTCCATCACTGTCCTGCTTGGCTTCTCTGTAGACTTGCCACTGCCCGTTGTCTGATGGGCCTTGCTCTGCCTTAGCAGTGTTCCCAAGAGCTTCCCGAAAATCCTTTGGCACCTGGAATGACAATGAAGCAAAGCACTCCTTTAGGACAGAGTGGGAGTTATACTTACAGTTATAAAAGTCAAGCTATAATTTCTCAGAATGTCTTTTCTTGGAAGGCGGAGCATGGCCAACCATAAAATATGACAGATGCAGAGATTGCGAGTGTTTTAGTTGTGTCTTTTTTGTCTTTCCCCTCTTCTTCCCTACGCTTTTCTTTTATCTCCTTTTCCTCATCATGTTTCTTTCTGAATGTATATTATTTACTTATATAACTGATATGGAAGAGAAAATGAAATTAGAAATACAGAAAATAAAATTAGGCATGTTGGGGAATTTTACAAACTTTTACAAAATGAACCGGCACCCCCCCCCCATATGACTAATTTATTCAATAAATTAATAAACAATGGTGCCCCATCAATTAGCAGTTCAAGGATTATTCCTATACCAAGGACAGAACACAACCTATCCATGAAATCCTTTGGATCCACCACTCTAATTAATCAGGATACTAATACAGTTGTCCCTCCATATCCATGGATTTGGTATTCACAGATTTCAGTATTCGTGGCTTGAAAATATTCTTTAAAAAATAATAATCCAAAAAGCAAACCTTGATTTTGCCATCTTATATAAGGGATACCATTTTGCTATGCCATTGCATATAATGGGACTTGAGTATTAATGGATTTTGGTATCCACGGGGGTCCTGGAACCAAACCCCAGCGAATATGAAAGGACAAGTGTATCTTACAGTTGTCCCTTCACATTCGTGGGGGTTAGGTTCCACAGACCTCCGCGAATGTGAAAATTCCACGAATAATGACTGCCCTCTCCCTCTCCCGCCAAAGTGACCACGGGGCCTCCAGAGGCCCCATAGTCGCTTTCCCCTGCCTCCCCTCCCTCCCAAGGCCTTCACGGGGCCTCCAGAGAGCCTCCCGAGGCCCCGTGGATGCCTCCCCGGCCCTTCCCCCTCCCTCCCCAGGCCTTCACGGGGCCTCTGGAGAGTCTCCGAAGGCCCCGTGGATGCCTCCCCGGCCCTCCCTCTCCCTCCCCAGGCCTTCATGGGGCCTCGGGAGGCCCCGTGTCACTGCTTTTGGGAGGGTGGGGGGCCCATCCAATAACCGTGAATATGCAAAACCGCGAATGCTAAGTTCACAAATGTGGAGGGGCAACTGTAATATCTATTCTCGCTACCTGGATCAATAAATTAGTGACAGAATATGTTGACCCTGAGCAAGTGGGATTTATGCTGGGGCATAAGATTAGCAGAAGCGATCAGATGAGTACTGTATTAAATGTGACACACCACTCTGGCCTGTCAAAGCTCCCAGTTGCGTTAATATCGCTTGATGCTCTAAAGGCCTTCAACAGACTGGAGAGGAAATATTTGGACCTAATGTCAGGAATGGATTTCAGTGAGAACTTTACTGGAGTTGTAAAAAGACTACATGAAGGGCTCTTATTCATGTAAACAAAATAGATTCCTCCCCAATTAAACTTAATTGAGTTGCCAAATAACACATTCTCTTGACTTCACTGGAAAAAAGGTGGAAATTCAATATGTAAGAAACAAAATGGTGGCTAGACAGCTAACTAGAGACATGAAGGCCTGGGGAAAAATTTGGGTGGAAATTGTTTTTCCCCACTTTGTTTCAACATTGTTGTTGGGTTTTTGTTTTGCAGAAAATCTGAAAAAGAAAAGGGTTGTTTTGTAATGAAGAATAAAATATTTAAGACAAGGTGTTCACATATTTGCTCGTTCCAACATTCTAAAAGCTATGTCGCAGGTAAAAATTTAGGTAAGACTATAATAGTATCTCGCATCATTGCAATTCCTGTTCTTGGTTTCCTTTCCTCAGTTCTTTTTTATGGGAATGAGTGCTTCTTATCTGGTTGGCACTATGAAAGACTAGAGGTCACAAAATAATATTCTTTATTTTACCAATCTTAAAGTTTTTTCCTGTTTTTATAGGGGTTTTTTTGTCACCTCCTCATAAACTGGCAAAAGCAAAGAATTCCCTTATAATTCATGTCTTCCTTACATTTCAGGACCTTGTAGCTCCATTTGTAAAAATAAAATAAAATTTTTAAAAAATAAATGCAATTTGTAATTATTGTCTTAATAAGTTGTACTTTTAATGTATCAAACATGATAGTTTTATGGCAAACCAAGTTATACATAATGCATGTTGTATTCCTAAAGTAATAGTGACTGTCAATCTGTTAAGGGTGCTGATAGAGCATTTCCCCACTGAAAATCGCTAGCTTTTTCCCAGAAAAAAAATCTCATTTTTTTCCAGAAAAAAACCAGGGGAAACACTTGCCCCCCACGGCTTCTAAATTTCCAGAAATTCAGCATCTCTAGCATCAGGTGGAGAAAGTACAAAGGGAGAGGGAAATTTCTTTCCTTTTTCATAATACAAGGTACTAAAAACTCAGGTCGTGGAAATTACTGTGGAAGAGACCCAAGGGTCATCTAGTCTAACCCCTGTTAGTGAAGGAATGCACAACTAAAGTACTCCTAAGAAATGGGACTTTATCACACTACACTGTTATAGTGCTGTTATTCCACTACGGCTGCCACCTGTGGAATCCTGGGATTTCCAGTTTAGTGAAGCCTAAGAGCTCTCTAGCTGAGAGTGTTATAATGCCCCTCCTAAACTGCAAATCCCAGGATTCCACAGGAGGCAGCCAGAGCATATAAAGTGGAATAATAACACTATAACAGTGTAGTGTGTTGTCATCCAACCTCCATATAAAAAACTTCCTGCAAAGGAGAATCTGCCCACTTCCAAGGCAATTCATTCTACCATTCCATAGCTCTTACAGTCAGGAAATTGTTCTAAATGTTTAGTCAGAATCTCCTTTGTTGCCATTTGTATGCATTAGCTCACACGGAGGGTCTTTTACATGCTACACAATTACAACACTTTGATTATACAGGTCACATCCCCCTCCCTCCGTATCCACAGGGGATATATATGTTCCTGGGCTTACCATTTGTAAGTGAAACTTACAAATTAGCAAACCCTAATAAAATAAAGGACTTTGGTACAAACATACCATAGAGTTGTGTTGGAGAACCTAGTAATTCCTAGAGAGGATATCTTTCTGGGCATTTTCCAACATGTCTCTATGGTATGTGTCCCTATTTTCTCAGGCGTAGATAACCGAAAGAATAGATATTGGTTCCATGGATACTGGGGGGGGGGGCGTATTTTAACTGCCAGGGCTGCATCTTGATGAATGCCATTGAAATAATGGTACTTCCAGTTTAAAATACCATAGAGTTGCCTTGGAGGACCTAGAAAATGTTTCAAGAGGATGACCCTCTAGGCATTTTCTAGGTACTCTATGGTATGTGTTCCTCTTTTTGTGTCCCACAGATAACTGAAACCGTGGATATTGGTTCCGCGGATATGGGGGTCTGACTGTATCAACAATTTAAGATATGCAGGCAACACTATACTACTAGCAGACTTGGAACAATTGCTAAAGATGCTCAAAGTAAGTGCTAAGGCAGGCTTACTGCTGAACATTAAGAAAACAAAAATAATGATCACAGAGGTTCTGCATAAATTCAATCTAGACAAGGAGGAAATTGAAATAGTTAAAGATTTCCCCTACCTTGGGTCATCATTGATCAGAATGGAGATTGCAGTCAAGAAATCAGAAGAAGACTAGGAATTAACAGCTTTTCCGGTCAGGGAACAACTCTGCTCATTCGGGGAGGACTATGTGTCCCTTCGTACCGACCCATCCTTCCAGCCCAAGGTTCTGTCAGAGTTCCACGTAGCCCAGCAACTCATTCTCCCCTCATTTTGTCCCAATCCCTCCCATCCCACGGAGAAGTTGTAGCACAAGCTAGACGTCAGGAGGGCACTGAAGATATACATCAACCGCATGGCATTCTTCAGGAGATGGACTCTTTGTTTGTTTCTTTCAACCTGGCCTCGATGGGATCCCGTGTGTTGAGACGATTGCAACATGGATTAAGGCATGCATTTTCGCGGCCTATGATTCAGCCAAGCTTCCCCGTCCTTCGGGGGTAATAGCTCACTTAACCCGCTTGGCAGCTACCTTGGCAGTATTCTCAACCAATGCTCCCCTGGCAGAAATCTGCCGGGTGGCAACCTGGAGTAACCCATTCACCTTTATCCATCATTACAAGGTGGATAAGTTCAGATCAGCAGAACCCACTTTTGGAAGAAGGGTGCTACACAAGGTAGTACACACCTAGATCCTCCTTTGTATGCAGTTATTCCCTCTCTAGGGTACAGATAGGCTTGGGTATGTCCCAATGCTAATGGCTTCTTCCTGCCATCTCACCCTACAGAATGTTACATTGGGTACTTACCGTGAAGGTACTTCCTGTAGGCAGGAAGAATCCGCCCCACCCTGTGACTGCTGAGGAGGTCCTGTCACCGGTTCGTATGAGTAACCTTATCATTGCCTGTAATGTGTTTTTTTCTATCCAAGCAAGGAAGCTTTACTCACTGATCATCAGGGCTTTACTAGTCAGATAACTGGCCTCGTAGAGGAGAACAAATTTAATTTCTACAAGACTATGAGTCAACTTCCTGCTTCCCCTGGGCAGTCCTAGGTTCCCAATGCTAATGGATTCTTCCTCCCATCTCACCGTACAGAATGGAGATTGCAGTCAAGAAATCAGAAGAAGGCTAGGAATAGGAAGGGCAGCGGTGAAAGAACTAGAACTAGCCTGGTGGCGTAGTGGTTAAATGCCAGTACTGCAAGTCACCACATTGCAAGTTCGATTCCAGAGGGCTCCAAGGTTCACTCAGCCTCCCATCCTTCCGTAGGTCGGTAAAATGACTACCCGGATTATGGGGGCAATCAGCTACCACATTGGAACCTGCTTAATGCAATGTAGATGAGTAAATTGCTATTGCTTAAAAACAGTTTTTAAGCTGCTCTGATAACCTTGTGGCTGAAGAGCGGGGTATAAATAACTACTACTACTACTAATAATAGACAAGATCCTAAAGTGCAAAGACAGAAAACTGAATGCTAAGGTTAGGATCGTCCAAGCCACCATATTTCCCATTACCATGTACAGAAGTGAGAGCTGGACAGTGAAGAAAGCTGATAGGAAGAAAACCAACTTATTTGAGATGTGGTGCTGGAGAAGAGTGCTATGGATACCGTGGACAGTCAAAAAGACCAATAAATGGGTCCTAGAATAAATCAAGCCTGAACTCTCCCTGGAAGCCAAGATGACTAAATTGAGGCTGTCATATTTTGGCCACATCATGAGAAGGAACAGCTCACTAGAAAAGACATTAATGCTAGGAAAGGTAGAAGGCAGAAGAAAGAGAGGAAGGCCACATACCAGATGGAGAGACTCAATCAAAGAGGCCACAACCCTGAGTCTGCAGGACCTGAGCAGGGCAGTTGAGGACAGGAGGTCTTGGAGGTGTCTCAATCATGGGCTTGCCACGAGTCGAAGTCGACTCGAAAGCAGTTAACAACAAACAACAACCTGTCAAGTTCTGGAATGTGTCCTCTTTTTGATCTAAGAAACATGCTCCTTGCTCTTGATTTAGGGGAAGGTTGCCTCACCTGCTGTTCCCATCTCTCAGGCTCTTGCTGCCTCTTCAGGTACTCTTCGGCCAGGGCCACCGCCTGGGCACAGGTCTCCGCTCCCCGTTCCCTGATGCAGCTTTGGATCTCCGCTGGCAGGATGGTCAGGAACTGCTCCAGGATCACCAGCTCCAGAATCTGCTCCTTGGAGTGCCTGTCGGGCTCCAGCCACTGGCGGCAAAGGGCCCGGAGATGGAGGCAAACCTCACGGGGCCCCTCGGCTTCCAGGTAGCAGAACTGTCGGAAGCGCCGGCGCTGGGCCTCTGCGCCGACAAGGTTGGGCTTTGAGGCCTCTGCTTTTAACTTCCTGCCGTCACCCTTGTTTCCTGCTTCGGAGCTGGTGGCGGCCAGTTGAGTTTCTCCCGCCAAGGGCCGGGCCGCCCATTCCCCTCTGGGCCATATCCAAGAATCAGCAACTCCCTCGAATGGAGTGGGGAAACCCCTGCCATTCTCCTCCCACGGCGTGGGCACCAGGAGCTGTGGGTTCCCCCACCCTAGATGAGGGGGCTGGGTGGCTTTCAGGAACTCCTGAAGGGACCCCTCCCAACCCTGTGGCATCATCTCCCCTGGTTCCTGTTTCACCTGCTGGGAGGCCGTCCACCGCAGGGGGTCCTTTGGTGCCCCAACCTGAAGGGCTTTTCCTGCTCTCCTGGATTCCTTTCCTGGTTTGGGACCTCCGGGATCTTCTGGTCCCCCCACCTTCCCTCCTTGTTCCAGGAGAGGGAGGCCTAAGGATGTCACAGCAGAGCTTTCCACAGTTGCCATCTTCTCTCAGCCTAGAAGCAAAAGAAGACAACCATTGATGGATCCAACCAAAGGCCTCCTAACTCCCGCTAACCCTCTAATGCAGCCAGGGAAATCTTTCAGTCACAGGCACACTTGGGACTGGCACCCTGTAGGTTAGTCCCAACTAAAGTTAGATCCATTCAGACTGCTGCTGCACTGCAGAAATAATCCAGTTTGACACCGCTTTAACTGCCATGGCTCAGTGCTACGGAATTCTGGGTTGTGTAGTTTTGTGAGATATATAGCCTTCTCTGCCTGAGAGCTCTGGTGCAACAACAAGCTACAAATCCCAGGATTCTTAGGATCATAGATTTGGAAGAGACCACAAGGGCCATCTAGTCCAACCCCATTCTGCCATGCAGAAATACCCAATCAAACCATTCCCGCTGTTGTATGATTAGATATACTGTTTTGTTAGAATGTTTTGTAATGGACATTGTGCCATAGAAAATAAAATTATCTCTCTCTCTCAATCCTGCCTTCCACTTTACCAGGCATTGCTGCCTTCTCCAAAGAGTCATGACATGTCCAAAGCAGGACAGCCTTAGCTTAAGCTATTCCTGTATCACAAAAATTGGAACATTTTAAAATCAACTGAAAAAGTGAAATCACAAAGGATTAATTGGGATTGCCCCAGCCAAATTGGGTCAGTGGGAGGGCACGTAGTCCATACAAGCCCCCCCCCCCCAGAATGTCCCAGGAATAAAGACTGAGCCAGTCCGACCTGTAGCAGTTGCCTGTCATAGTATTTTCCCCCTAAGTCACAGGGCCCCTATTTAAGGTGAGAGAATTGGGGGGCTTGTGAAGTTGAAGGCTTTCACACACACAAGCGAGGAGAGGCTGCAGCAGTCTGCTTTTGCCTGAGGCTTTTGGCAAGTCTCTGCCCTTCCCTCCACCGAGTTAATGGAGTGCAAAAATTGCTTTTGCACTTTTAAGCTCAGTTTGCAGCAACTGAAGCGAGCTAAGGACAAAGGGGGGAAGTGGTTGGAGGAGAGAGAGAAACCGGGACATTTTAAAAGCAACTGAAAACATGGGACAGCAGAGGACTAATTGGGATTGCCCCAACCAAATTGGGACAGTGGGAGAGTATGTAGCCCATACAGGCCCCCCATCCCAAAGGAATAATGAATGAGCCGGTCCGACTTGTTGCAGATGCCTGTCATAGTATTTATCACAGTATCCACAGTTTTCAGTATCCACAGTAAGTCTGGGAACCTATCGCCGTGGATACAAGGGTCTATCTATATTTAGAGCGTGTCTTTTTCCCAGCCCTGAGACTCAAGGCAGCTTACAGAGATTAAAAGAGATACAGACAAAAGGTTCACATCACTAAAAACATCCAGAATTCAGCCACTGAGAAGGTCCTTATCAAAACGAATAGCTAAATATAAGATACAATCTGACCAATGGACATACCATCAAATGTCCTCTTTGTTTTAGAGATTATCACACTGCACTGTTATAGTGCTATGATCCCACTTTAACTGCTCTGGCTGCCTCCTGTGGAATCCTGGGATTTGCAGTTTAGGGAAGGGCATTTAGCATTCTCAGCTCTTAGGCTTCACTAAACTGCAAATCCCAGGATTCTACAGGAGGCAGCCAGAGTAATTAAAATGGAATAATAGTGCTATAACAGTGTAGTGTGATAAAGGGCCCCTATTTGAGGCAGGAGAATAGGTGGGGGGGGGGCTGTTGCCAGCTCAAGAAGAGAGGATGCTCAGCTTTGGAAATCACCTTTCTCAACCTACAGTGTGGGTCAATCCCCACCACCACCCATCCATCCCTGCATCCCTGCCCAAAGATCTCTGCCTGCCCCTTTCATCTGTCCCCACTTCTCCCTCCCACATCTTGCAGATCTTCAAGCTTTGCTCCTTCCATGTATCCTCTTCCTCTTCCCCATCTTCCCCCCATCTCCAGGTCCCTTTGATCTTCCCACTCAACAGTACTGCTTTAAAACTTACCCCTTGCCAGCCAGCCAGCAACCCCCCACGTGGGAGGTGGAATGGGGGTGGGACAAGCAGACCGGAAGGAAGGAAGGAAGGTGTTCTATTTACATCCGCTCTTTTTTGCTCCCAATTTTCCCACGCTGCCTCTCTAGGCAGAGGAGGGGGGGGTGGAAAAGAGAAACTCTATGTGCTTTTAACCCTTTCACCGCCTTATTACAAGCTGATTTCTTTAGGATGGTCCTCCTAATATTCTTCCTCATCTTGGGATAGATAAGGGTTGCCAGATTGGAAGCTGGAGAGGGCTCCTGCACCTTTAATGGTTGTGTAGAACAGGGCATTTCAAGCAAGGGTTTTGCTTTGTTACCTGGTTGTGTAAGGAGCAATACCTGCTAAAGTTTCCTCTACTGCACAACCATGAAAAGGACAGGAGCCCTCTCCAGTTTTTATTCTGGCAACTCTATCTTTGGAGCTTAGACTGCTACAACAGTAGCTCTTAACCTTTTCTTTACCAGGGACCCCCATTAAATATCTTTTATTCTTTCGGATCCCCAAGGCTTAAACCAAGATTTTAAACAACAGCAAATGCTGGCTTGCTTGGCCTGCACATTGCCATTCAATCTGCTCCAGCCACAAACTTGTAGGGAGAATCAGGAAAAAGGTCTTTCCTCCCCCTCCAGTGCCTCTGAGGGAAGGTTTAATGTACAGTACAATTACACCATCCATTAAACCTTCCCGCAGGAGCACTGGATAGGGAGGAAAGACTTTTCTCCTGATTCTTCCTACAAGTTTGTGGCTGGAGCAGATTGAATGGCAATGCGCAGGCCAAGCAAGCCTTTCCCTTGGCTCCTGTCAAATGGTCATTCCACTGCAGGAAGGAGGTGGGCTGAGCAGTGTCCAAGCCTTTGTGGACCCCCTGTGAAGACATCACGGGCCCCTGGGGGACCCTGGACCATAACTACTGCACTACAACAAGCAACTCAGTCTCTTTACTTGCATTTATTGTGTTAAGGATTGCCAGAATGAAAACTGGAGAGGGCTCATCTATCTTTAATCATTGCATAGAAGAGGGAATTTCAGCAGGTGTGACTTCTTACCTGGTTGCAAGACAAGCAACACCTGCTGAAATTCCCTCATTTACACAATTTTTAAAGGAACAGGAGCCCTCTACAGTTTTCACTCTGGCAACCCTAGCTGTGGGCCACTGTTACTGGTATGGAACAGCAGTGTTTTCTATTACATTCCTCGTTATGCAGCTCATTTCCTTTTTGCTACGTCCCATTCCTTTAAAAAAAAATCAATTTTTAAAAATTAGGATAAAAGAGTTCCAAATTTCAACAGAATTTTGAATTGGGACAAAAGTGTTTTATGTATTTCTTAGCTTACCTTCTCACTGCAGTAGAGCAGCCATATAACAGGAGCCAAGACAAAGGCTGGCTGCGCTTGGCCTGCACATTGCCATTCAATCCATTCCAGCCACAAACTTGCTAGAAGAAGCAGAAGAAAAGTCTTCCCATCCCCTCCAATGCCTCTAGGCGGGGAAGTTTTAATGGATGTTGTAATTGTATCATCATCAGTTGTTGCTATTATTATTATTATTATTATGGTTTTAAAATCTTGAGTTAAGTCTTGTTGGCCCAGGGCAACAAAAGGTATTTAAAGGGGGTCCCTGGTAAAGAAAAGCTTAAAAGCCACTGCACTACACCATTAAATCTATAGCTCAAAAGAAGTTTTTTTTTTCTCCCAGGCACAATCTCTTGCAGAACTTCTAGAATCTCACAGAATCTCACAGAACTCTAGAATTCTCTGAGTTCCTGGTTGAGAAGCCTGGCTCCAGGGGGTAGAGTTTAGGGGTGAGGTTTTCAAGCAGACCCCTATGGACTGATGGGGAACCCCCATGAACCAGAGTAGGCCCACGGGCCAAAGGTTCCCTTCCTCTGTTGGAAGGCATCAGTGACTGGACCATGTTCCTTGGGTGTTGAATAAATAAATACATAAACTATGTTATGATTTCAACTGGGTTATACAAGGAGACATCAACTATTTGGATGAGAGAAAAACAGGGTATGCTTATCAAGTTTGCAGATGACACCAAATTAGGAGGGGTAGCTAATATCCCCGAGGACAGGATCAGAATCCAAAATGACCTGAACAGATTAGAAATCTGGGCCAAAACTAACAAAATGAATTTCTACAGGGAAAAATGTAGGATACTACACTTGGGCAGTAAAAATGAAATGCACAGATATAGGATGGGTGACACCTGACTTGATGGCAGTACATGGGAAAGGGATCTAGGAATCTTAGTGGACCACAAGCTGAACATGAGTCAGCAGTGTGATGCAGCAACTAAAAAAACCAATTGATTCTAGGCTGCATTAATAGTATAGTGTCTAGATCAAAGGAAGTAATAGGGCCACTCTATTCTGCTTTGGTCAGGCCTCACCTGGAACACTGTCCCCAGTTCTGGGCACCACAATTCAAGAAGGATGTTGAGAAGCTGGAATGTGTCCAGAGGAGGATGACCAAAATGGTGGGAGGTCTGGAAGCCATACCCTATGAGGAGCGGCTTAGGGAGCTGGGCATGTTTAGTCTGGAGAAGAGAAGGTTGAGAGGGGACATGATAGCCATGTTTAAATATTTGAAGGGATGTCATATTGAGGATGGAGCAGGCTTGTTTTCTGCTGCTCCAGAGACTAGGACACGGAGCAATGGACTCAAATTACAGGAAAAGAGATTCCACCTAAACATTAGGAAGAACTGCCTGACAGTAAGAGCTGTTCGGCAGTGGAATACACTGCTTGGGAATGTGGTGAGTCTCCTTTTTTGGAGATTTTAAAACAGAGGCTGGATGGCCATCTGTTGGGAATGATTTGATTGGGTATTCCTGCAAGGCAGTGGGTTGGACTGGATGGCCCTTGTGATGTTCTCCTGCACTCAGATCTGAGCCTGGATGGTCAGGTTGAGAACTCACGCCGAACAAGTCTTGAAGAGAAACGACAACGCAGAATCACAACCCAAAAACATCACCCAAGGAGACCTGCTGTGCTTTCTGCAACCGGACTTGTTTATCTCGGATTGGCCTTTTTAGTCATCAGCGCGCTTGCAGAAAGTGTGGGATGAGGCCTTCCCGAATCTTCGTTTGCGAAAAAAAGCCAGAAAGAGGGGCGCACTGTGCACAAGCTGCACCCATTCCTGGGGAAGTCAGATCTGGCTACAGTGACACGTGCCTTGATTACATCCCTTTAGGACTACTATAAGACACTCTACATGGGGCTGCCTTTGGAAACTGTGTGGAAATACCATGGGTCCAAAATGTTGCAGCCAGAATGCTAACTGGGGCCAGTTTTAGGAAGCATATAATCCCCTTGTTAAAACAGCTTTACCAGCTACCAGTTCATTTCTGGGCACAATTCATAGAATCATAGAGTTGGAAGAGAACACAAGGGCCACCTAGTCCAACCTCCTACCATGCAGAAATACACAATCAAATCATTCCCAACAGATGGCCATCCAGCCTCTGTTTAATAGCCTTAAAGTACTGGTCATGACCTCTCTCTCTGGCTTTTCTTCGCAAACAAAGATTCAGGAAGGACTCATCCTGTGCTTTCTGCAAGCGCGCTGATGACTAAAAAGGCCAATCTGAGATAAACAAGTCCGGTTGCAGAAAGCACAGCAGAAGGTCTCCTTGGGTGATGTTTCCGGGTTGTGAGTCTTTCTGCATTGTCGTTTCTCTTCAAGACTTGTTTGGCGTGAGTTCTCAAATAAGGCTGCAGCATTGTGGATAGTGCGTCTCCATGCCTCCCGATGTGAGGCCAGGGCGGACCACTGTTGGTGATCAATTTGGCCGAGACTGAGATGTTGTTTCAGGGAATCCTTGTATCTTCTTCTTTTTTTCTTGTTCTTTTTTTTGAGCGCCCCTATTACGCTGACCTGTGGCGAGTTCACTGTAGAGTACTATTTTTGGGAGGTGATGGTTCTCCATCCTAGAAACGTGCCCTGCCCTATAAAGCTCTATATGGCTTAGGTCAGTGATGGCCAACCTTTTGAGTTTGGTGTGTCAAACTTTGCCAAAACACTGAGCATAACTTGGGTGGTGTGTCACTTTGAGGAAAAAACGTTAGGGAGGCGGGGGTGGGTGGGTGGAGGAAAGTGGCAACCGGGGCTTCAAAGCCCCAATCACCACTTTAGGAAGGGGGGGAGGAGGGAGGAAAGTGGTGACCAGGGCTTTGAAGCCCCAATCACCACTTTAGGGAGGGTGGGGTGTGTGAAAAATCCTTCTTGGCATGTGGCCGCATGTCATCAGAAATGGCTATGCGTGTCAGTGCTGACACGCGTGTCATAGGTTCGCCATCACTGGCTTAGGTCCAGGCTATCTGAAAAAACTGTATCTCCCCATACGAACCTGCCAGAGTTTTAAGATCAGCAGGGGAAGGCTTTCACTCAGTCCTGCCACTATCACAGGCTCGCTTGGTGAGGACACAAGAGAGAGCCTTCTCAGTGGCTGCTCCCAACCTCTGGAACTCCCTCACATGGGAGGCTAGGCTGCCCCCCTCCCTGCTTTCCATTCACTTGCAGGCAAAGACCTTTTAATTTAAGCAGGTTTTTAATGTGCATCAGGGAAGTTTCTTACTGGGAATGAGTGCACTATGGCCTTGACACCACGGAGAACTTTTGAAGACAAAACAGATGTTTTTATTTTATCAATGTTAATTTTTTCCCATTTTTTACTGGTGATTTTTGCTGCTCCTCATAAACTTGCAAGAGCAAAGAGGTTCTTTTTAGTTAGGTGCTCCTTACAGTTCAGGACCACATAGCTCCATTTGTAGCAAAAAAAATTTAGAAAGTGTTTTAAAAAGTATAGTAGGACCCCCATATCCACTGGGGATTGGTTCTGGGGCCCTCCCATGGATACCAAAAACTGGATAATAGCAAACGCTATTGAAAATAATGGGACTTCCAGATTAAAATATCATAGAGTTGCCTTGGAAGACCTAGAAAATGGCTAGAGGACACATTTTCTAGGAAGACTCTATGGTAGGTGTATCATAGAATCATAGAGCTGGAAGAGACCACAAGGGCCATCCAGTCCAACCCCGCCATGTCGGAATACACAATCAAAGCATTCCCGACAGATGCTCATCCAGCCTCTGTTTAAAAACCTCCAAACAAGGAGACTCCACCACACTATGAGGCAGTAGATTCCACTTCTGAATAGCTCTTACTGTCAGGTGTGCTGTTTTGTGTCCCGTGGATAATTGAATCAGTGGATAATGAATCAGTGGATATGAATATCCTACTGTATGTTCAATTATTAATTCTATTCTAAATAAACTGTACTTTTAATATATCAAACATGGTGATTTTATGCCAAATGAAGTAATATATGATTCTTATATTAGCAAAGTAACAAAAGGACTACCTGTCGATAAAGGCAGGTTCAATATTGTACAGTATTTTTTTTAAAATCTCATATTATTTTATTTTTTCCTAGAAAAATCCTTCCCCCACCCCGCACTGCTTCAGGAGTTCCATCAGCTTTACATCTCTAATCAAGAAGAGCCAAAGGGCATCAAAAAAAGAAACTTTTGCCCATCCTGTTATTTTCCATTATCTCCCTTATTATGCCATTTAAAATCTTCCTTAAAATATTCTGCAGCCATGGAATCCACTGTGTCTTTAAGCAGCTTCACAACATATAACCACTGCAAAGCAGAGAATGTAACAAAACTATTTTAGAGTCATCCAGCTTCCCTAGATTTTTTTTATTAAGCATTTAGAGAAACAGAGAGTGTGCCTGTCTCAAGTTATTTATTCATATACTGATTTCAATTCCATCTGATTTCTTGGCATGTTCAAAGGATTATGTGACATTTCCCCCCTTACTCATCTATTACCCTTCTTCCTCCTTTAAAAATAATGCAAAATAGTTGTTTTAACCATTGTAAAAAATACTCCCTTTTAAAATCGCATTATATTGTGTCCAGTTCTGGGCACCACTATTCAAAAAGGATATTGACAAATTGGAGCGTGTCCAGAGAAGGGCGACTAAAATGGTGAAAAGTCTGGAAACCATGCCTTATGAGGAAAGACTTAGGGGGCTGGGTATGTTTAGCCTGGAAAAAAGACCGTTAAAGGGCGATATGATAGCCCTGTTTAAGTATTTGAAGGGGTGTCACATTGAGGATGGAGCAGGCTTGTTTTCTGCTGCTCCAGAGACTAGAACACAGAGCAATGGATGCAAGCTCCAGGAACAGAGATTCCACCTCAACATGAGGAGGAACTTTCTGATAGTAAGAGCTGTTCGGCAGTGGAACACACTCCTTCAGAGCGTGGTGGGGTCTCCTTCCTTGGAGGTCTTTAAACAGAGGCTGGGTGGCCATCTGTCAGGGATGCTTTGTGTATTCCTGCATGGCAGGGGGTTGGACTGGATGGCCCTTGTGGTCTCTTCCAACTCTACAATTCTATGATTCTATGACCTCCATTCTCCCTTTTGCCCTATAATCTTCCCCCTTTTCTTTTTTGGTTGTTAAATCTTAGCTAACTTAATTTGTTCATTGTCCACCTGTTTTTCATGTTTAATCTCTGCAGCAATTAGCAAGCACACAATCATTGCTTCCCTTTGCTTACTTCTCCCTCTTCACCCCATGCCATAAGACTCAATTTCTTCCACAAAATATTAAAAGGGGAGATGCTCTTTCCCATTTTATAGTGGGCCCTTGGTATCCACTTGGGTTTGGTTCTAGGACCCCCACATGGATACTAAAATCCATGGATGCTCAAGTCCCATTATATACATTATTTACTATATATAGCATAGTAAAATGGTGCCCCTTATATCAAATGGCAAAATCAAGGTTTGCTTATTATAATTTATTTAAAACAAAATATTTTCAAGCCGTGGATGGTGGAATCAGTGGATGCCAAATCCGTTGATACAGAGAACCAACTGTATTTGAAAAACATTGAAAAACACCTGAAATTCAGAGCCAGGGATTATATTCCTCTGGCAGATCCTAGTAGTCTCTGAAGGGGAGGGGATTGCCACCACCACCCCAATAATTCTGTCCCTATGAAGTTTTCCTTCAGTCCCTAAACGTCTAGCATTGCAGAGAGACAATGATAATTGTTCACACTTGGAATTCTATTTGCTGTGTTTTCATTCCCTTGGGAACTTCGCCTGTCCTCTTTTCTTTGGAAGCTTAAAGTTTATTTCTAAATGCTCAACTGAAGTTTTCGGCTACTGCAGTGCTAGAAATGTTGGAACTGAAGGGAAATTTTGGGAGGGGAACTCTTATTTACAAGAGGCAATGGTCTCATCTCCCCCACCCCCATAGCTACACTACTCAGTCTTTTCCTCTCTGTATTTGTTCAAGGTCATTGGGTTCAGATCAAATCCTGTCTTTTCTAGGCTCTTTCAGAAATAGCAAGAATTCTACACTTTTCTTTAATCCAGATTAATACCCTAATCAACCATGTTTGAGCCCTTTTCTTATTCCTCTATTACCAGGGTGGGGAACCTCAGGTCCTGGGGCCAAATCTTTCCTTCCTTGCATCTGCACACACACACACACACCCGTCCCGGCTCCTTGAGTTGTCCATGCCTCTTTCCCCGGGACTGCCATTTGGTGGCTTCCCAGTGTTCATACAGGTCTTTTCCTCATTCTAAAATGTTCATAGAATCATAGAGTTGGAAGAGACCACAAGGGCCATCCAATCCAACCCCCTGCCATGCAGAAATAAACAATCAAAGCATTCCCAACAGATATGTTGAAATACATCTCTTAAATCTTAGTTACTGGCAGCAAAGAGCTGTAAGGCTATAATATTCCGGCATTTTGGCCCTGCTCTTTTGCCTTTAGCCCCTTGGAATTTCCTTGGAATTGAATTGGGTGTTTGGACTAAAAGACCTTCCTCACACTTAGGGGTTGTCTAAACGGTGAAAAAAATCCTCATGGAGTTCACAGGGAATATGAGCTCTCTTAATAGGAACCCACATCAATGTGCCGCATTCGGAAGGAGGCGGGGGGGACTACAAAAAACTATGCCGAGAAAACTTTTGCGGCTTTTCCTGAAGTTTTTAAAAAAGCTCTGTGGGGAATGCACATTCCCACTCATTGGGACAAGCAATACAATTTGAATCACTTTCCCATACAAGAGGAAGTGCAAACCTGATTGTCTAGATGGGGGGGGGGGGTTTGCTAACAGGGCAAACGCCTGCTGCTATCATGTTGGATTTTCACCTTAGCAAAAGATCTCTAAGGTGATAAAACAGGGATTTGTGCTATCTTCTCTCTCTTTTTTGTAGAGGTGAAATATCGCTTGTGCGCACCATGGAAATAGTTTTTTTTTTTTTAAGGTTCAGTGGCACCAGATTTAAAAACACAAGTAATTCACTCATGGCCACCGTCTTTCCTAGAGGGCATGCAAAGTTTACGGGGGTTGCAAAACCGTTAAGACAAGTCACAGCTGCTGAGACTTGCTATTACTGCAGAGCAATCCATCTTTTTGGGGCTCGTATAGACAAACCCTTGTTCTCATATAACTGTAATTCTAATATATCAAATCAGTTAATCGCTTTATTTATACAACAGCTTTTTCTCAAGGATGAGACTCCAGCTGGCTAGCCTGGGACTCAAAGCAGCTAATGTTTAGACAGCAGCTTCTATCTTGAATGTCTGCCATTTTAACCTGGTTCTAGAAACCATCTCCCAATTTTCCATTTTGTTTTTGATCTTAGTGGCACTCAAATGTGTTTTCTATGTTGGACAGCTTTCCAGTTAAGCCTGAGAGCTTAGAATCTGTCAAGAATAGTGCAGTCTTTAAGCATATTTGCCAGTCTCTTGACAGATTCTTCAGCAATTGTTAGAATTGTGAAATTTAATTTTCCTAGCCAGAAAATCCTACCGAAAGCACCATCTAGGGTGGTTCTAGGGGTTGCTTCCACTTTGGCACACTCCTGGCTCTGAGAACACTAGAATTCATCAGGCTCTGCCATTCAAAACATGATGACACACTCCATTCTTAGCTCAATGTCACAGCTCATGTCATAACTTTTCTCGCATTACGTTATCACTTCTAAAAAGCCTGGTGCATTTTAGTTCTATATTTATGTCTGATTTTCATGTTAGGTTGGTGTGTGAATATGTGCCTTGAAGTCACCTGTTGACCCATGAATTTCATAAGGTTTTCTTAAGCAAGGAATCCTCAGAGGTGGTTTTGCCTGTTCCTTCCTTTGAAATATAGCCTACAGCATCTGGTATTTGTTGGTGGTCTCCCATCCAAGTACTACCCAGGCCTGACTCTGCTTAGCTTCCAAGACTGGACAGGACCTGATGCCTTTAGGGTATTTAGGCCTTAAAATTTATTTGCCTGCTGGCCACATCTCCACAACTACACAGATCATCGAGTTGGTGGAATAAATTAACTTTAGCTTAGATCTAAGGAAATAACTGGCTTGCCTTTTAAACTGGTACCCTTTTTAATTAGTGTTGCAAGGTTTTCAAAAGAAGGAACAGTTGAAATTCATGATGTGCAGGACTGACATAAATGAAGTAGCTGTTAACCAGTTTTTGTTCTGCTGAAATTCCAAAAGAAAGTACAGTCTCAGTTGATTTAGCCAATCTCTAATCTCTGTAAAATGTACATTATTGTCCACATTCATAAATTACATGATGCATGTGTTTCTATCTTTATGAAGGAATCACTCTCCAAAATATAGGATTTTTTCGCATCTCATTCAATCTATATGAAAGGAAGACATTTCCAACCCTCAAATCCCTCATGATAAGTGACACCTGCCAACCCCATAAGGGATAATCTTTCCAGTCCTCAAATAAGGAATCCTCCCTATAATAAGGGAAACCTGGCAAACCTACATTTCAAGCAAAACACTGTGACTTAAAAGGAATGACTTGGTGTCCTTGGCTTAGACCCCAACACTCTCTTGTACTTAAATTCTTGGTCGTGTTGTCATTTAGCATCCTCAGTTTGACATTCTGGATAATGGGCATTTTGTGACTGGCCGCACACACCACTGCAGCCATTGTGTGAGGACCCCCAAGACACCTTTTCAACATTCCAAACAGGCCTACCACTCCAAAAATGTTGGCTAGCCCTGAGACCGATGCTTTCCCCCACTGTGTGGATTCCAACATGAAATGCAAGGTTTTCACTAGAACGAAAGTTTTTGCCACACTCTGAGCATTTAAATGGTTTAAATGCATGGGTTTTTTTATGGGCAGTAAGGTTACTGCCCTGAGTGAAGCTCTTCCCACATTCTGAGCACTGATACGGTTTCTCTCCTGTATGGATTCTTTGATGATCAGTAAGGGTACTGTTATGAGTGAATCGCTTTCCACACTCTGAGCACTTGTATGGCTTCTCCCCAGTATGGATTCGTTGATGTTTAGTAAGGCTACTGCTTTCATTGAAGCTTTCTCCACACTCTGAGCATTCAAACGGTCTTTCCCCAGTGTGGATTCGTTGATGGGAAGTTAAGCTACCCTTTTGTGTGAAGCTCTTCCCACACTCTGAGCAGTGATACGGTTTCTGACCTGTGTGGGTCTTTTGATGGGAAGCAAAGTTACTGCTTCTTGTGAAGCTCTTCCCACATTCTGAGCATTTATATGGCTTTTCGCCAGTGTGGATTCTTCGATGGGAATGTAGGTTACCACTTTGCCTGAAGGTCTTGCCACAGTCTGAACATTCAAATGGTTTTTCACCGCTGTGGATTTTTTGATGAGTAGCAAAGTTACTGCTCCGGCGGAAGCTCTTTCCACACTCTGAGCACTTATATGGTTTCTCCCCGGTATGGATTCTTTCATGATCAGCAAGGGCACAGCTCCGACTGAACCTCTTTCCGCACTCTGAGCATTTAAATGGCTTCTCCCCAGTATGGATTCTTTGATGCTTAGTAAGGGTCCAGCTCCGACTAAAACTTTCTCCACATTCTGAGCATTCAAATGGTTTTTCACCTGTGTGGGTTTTTTGGTGGGTAGCAAAGCAACTGCTCCGACTGAAGTTTTTTCCACACTCTAAGCATTTATATGGTTTCTCCCCAGTGTGGATTCTTTCATGATCTACAAGAGCATACCTTCGACTAAAACTCTTTCTACACTCAGAGCATTCATACGGCTTTTCACCTGTATGGGTTTTTTGATGGGAAGCAAAGTTGCTGCTCCGGATTGAGCTCATTCCACACTCTAAGCATTTATATGGCTTCTCCCCAGTGTGAATTCTCTGATGATCATAAAGGGTACTGTACTTATTAAAATACTTTCCACACTGTGAACATTTAAATACATTCATCTTTTCCTGGACTCCTCTAGGTGTGCTAAAGGAGGTCTTTGATTTCTTTCTTGTGTGACATTCTCCTAGTATTGAGGGTTCAAGGAATTCTACATTGTCACAAACCAGAGAGTTTCTTCTCAATTTTGGTTTCCCTTCTGTTTCCCATTTGCCTTCTTTCTTCTTCTCTTTCTTATTCCCTGAAAAAATAAAGAGAGAAAACTTATCCAGGAAGAGTGTATCCTCAAGTGAAGAACAAATACAGGTAATTAATGATCAAAGAAATAGGACTGAAAAATCAAGAAACATATTCCATAGTGCTGATTGGGAAGCTAACAGGAGGGGTTGTCTAAACAGTCAAAATAACCCTCATGGAATTTGCTGGGAATCTTACC
Source organism: Gambelia wislizenii (assembly GCA_030847615.1). NCBI lineage: Eukaryota > Metazoa > Chordata > Lepidosauria > Squamata > Crotaphytidae > Gambelia > Gambelia wislizenii. The sequence continues at coordinate 29,249,852 of JAUMIR010000002.1, forward strand.
TGTCTAAATAGGATCCCACATAAATCCACACTATTCAGAAGGAGGGGGGCCCAAAAGAGCAAAAACAATGCAGGAAAAGCCTCAGTTTTTCCCATAGTTTTTAAAAAACAGTGAGGGGGTGCACATTCCTGCTCATTAGGACAAGCAATTCACTTTGAATCGCTTTTCCATACGTGAGGAAGTGCAAAGCTGACTGGCCAGATGAGCGCGAGGGGCAGGGCTTGCTAACAGGGCAAATGCCCACTGCTGCCATGTTGGATTTTCACCTAAGTGAGCAATCACTAAGGCAATAAACAGGGTGCTTGTTTTGTTTGTTTGCTTTCCTTTTAATTAAAAAAAAAATTGCTGTATCACTCCAGCACACCTTAGATAACATTTTAAAAAAACACAGTTTGGCAGCAGTGAAGAACTAACACTTAGTCTTGCTTGTATTTGTATTTTATGTGATTTTAGTTAGGTTGTTTTTTAACTTTATATTAGTTTAATATCTTTTTATGGGGGAGGGTGGGGGTGGGTGGTGTTTACGGATTTTAGTTAGCATTGTTGCATTTTAATTCCTGTAAGCTGCCCCGATTGTTTTTAACAGAGGGGCGGGGTAAAAATAAATATTATTATTATTATTATTATTATTATTATTATTATCAACACGAGTAAAACACGGCTGCCATTTGGCATGCAAAGCTCCTGGGGGCTTCTGGGGCCAAAAACACCATTAAGACATGTCACTGCTGCTCCGAAATGCCATTACTATGAGTCACTCCATTTCCCCCTGCCTTGTATAGATGTGCCCAGGGTATCTTTAAAAGAGAAATACAGGAAATTTATTCTGGCTAACTTTATAAAATATGGAAATAATAGAAATAGTAATTTTAAGCAAGTATCAAAAGTCAAACATAAGGTCATTTACTTTATCTGAGAAGATTGGAAGCTATATAGGAAGTCAACTAAGAAGAGAAAATGTATGATAAAAGGATGTATATTTAGGACTGTGTAAACCTGATAGAAAGAAAATGATGTGTTATAATTCAAACAAATATGATATGGAGTTTATTGGAATGTAAGATAATATAACAGGAGGAATGTGATTGATATTTGATTGTAACTATAATTTCTTTAAATAAATATAAAATTTAAAAAAGGTATTTCCAGTAATAAGTATGGCTTTATGCTACATAAGATTTGATTTTTATTTTTTGTTGTTCTTTTTATGCTTTTTGTTTGCTCTTGTTTCCTATTTAGTGGAAGCCCTGAGAAGCTATACTATTGGGTGGCAATAATATACCCTAGTTACAATTTTCAACTGTACAGCATACAGTATAGTGGATTCAAAAGTGCCTCAGATGATCAATATGTAACCTCTTATCTCTCAACCCTATTAATATGAACGTGCCCTCTCCAATTAAAATTGGTGTCAATCTAAAAAAAAAAAGTTTACTTGCTATGTGTGCATTAGGTCCCACATTTAATCCCTAACATCTCCACTGGAAGATTCTCAAACAGCAGGGATGCTCAAACAATCAGGACATTCCAAGTCCCTGACCAATCTAGTACTGGGCAATGGGGCAAAGTCTGGTTCATATGTTGGTATATTCGATAAGGCCTATTAATCCCTAGACATTTCCTTCATAGTTGGGACAAAAAAAAATCAGTATTACATCTTTCACTATTGTTAAGTCCTCTCTGCCCACCTAGTTTTTTCACCTAAGAAATATCCCAAATAGAAGTGGCCGGCATTCAGCAAAGACAACTGTCAGAAGCCAGCGTGGCGTAATGGTTTGAGCACTGGACTATGGAGACCAGGGTTTAAATCCCTGCTCGGCCATGAAAACCCATTGGGTAACCTCGGGTAAGTCACTCACTCTCAGCCTCAGAAAGCCCAATGATAGGGTCACCTTAGGGTCGCCATAAGCTGGAAATGACTTGAAGGCACACGACAACAACAACAAAGACAACTGTCAAAACGTCAACAGTAATCAGAATGAAGACTGTTGTCAACACATCAGGAGGAGGTTAAGATTTGGAAGAGCAGCTATGAAAGAACTAGATAAAATCTTCAAATATAAAGACATATAATTAAATATAAAAATTAGCATCCATGCCATAGTATTTCTGATTTCTGTGTATGGTTGTTGTGAAAACTGGACAGTGAATAATGCTGACATAAAAAAAGAGGAGGATAGTGAAAGAAAAAACATCCTTGGATGCATTTTGGAAGAAGCATTCACGTGGTCTCTAGAGGGCTCAAAATGTTTTTGCTTCCTTACGCAAGGCTTATCTAATTCGCTTGTTTAATTTCACATGTGCATATTGTTAGTTTTGAATAAAAGATTTGGTGAAACGTTGAATTGCTCCTATTTTTTTGTGGTGTAGGATCCTATCCCGGTTCTTTCCATGTGACTCCTACCTCTGGTAGCAAATCTTCTGTTAAAGCAGTAATGCCCAGGGTGCCGTTTACACGATGAAAATGTCCCGGGAAGAATTTGTGTCGATCCCTGGCAGTTTACACGTACATCAGGTCGGGTACGTGATTTTTGGAAGGGGGGGGCCACCTTTTATCCCTCAACCCCCGGGACTTCCAGTCCCGTGGTTTGTGCCAGTTTTTAAAAAGTCACTGAAGGATTCGGAAAATCGGAAATGTAAACAGCCTGGGACAAAATATCTCGGTACTAGGGGATGACCGGAAATGGTGACTGGGGGCAGGCTTAAAGATCAGCAACCAGAAGAGGGGTCAGTCACCCGTTCAACAGATACAGCCTCACCAGCCGAAAACAAAGGCATCCCTTCTAGCTGCACGAAGGTTGATGTGTGTGTGCACGCGCGCACGCGCGCGCACACTCAATCACCTTTTCAAATGGATTTCTATACTGCAAACCCTTCAGCTTTAACCTCTTCCTCAACTGCATGTTACAGAGAGAGCGTGGTGGGCAGAGGGTCGCCCATTCATCCCCTGCCTTTATCACCTCCCTGGGTCTGAACGGGCACAGTAAAATATTCCAGCCTCTGAGCGAATGAACACCCTTTAATTCCCCCTCTCTGTGTCTGTGTCTTTCAAAACGCCTGTCTGTGGCTCGCTTGAAACCTAATCTCTGCAGCTAAATCTCTGCTGTAAGGGTTAACATTTTAACGAGGCAAGGGGAAACCCAAGCGGCTTGATTTCAAAAGGAAAGCACTCGGCTTGATTTCAAACGGAAAGCACTCGTGCATTCCTGCATCTGAGCGATAGATCTGCTTTCTGCCACTGCTTGAAGGGTTAACATTTTAAAGAAGCAAGGGGAATACCAAACCTCTGCCGCCCCCTCTCTCCTCCCCCAGCCAGCCAATAGCATCGCTCGTGGTGCGGAACTCTAAAGGAAGTGTGTCACCGAGGTTGTGAAAACTACCCGGGATATCCAGATCAGTGACATAAATCGTATAAACAGCGAGGGACGGATTCGTGATCACAAAGTCACGGTAAGCACTGCGACAATTTTTGTCGTGTAACTGGCACCTAGGAATGCACCTACTTCATTCACTGAGGTGCACCTGGTCTTAACAGAAAGAGGAAGCAGCAAGTGCTTAAACTGGTTTAACCACACAAGTAGACTGAGCCAAAAAAGCTACTCCAGCTGAAGAAGAGGCTTTAAGAGCTGATGACAGGTATAGGACAAGGAAAGTGTCAGTCAGCTCCTAAAGTCATAGAGCTGGAAGAGGGCCATCCAGTCCAACCCCATTCTGCCATGCAGGAACACACAATCAAAGCATTCCTGACAGATGGCCATCCAGCCTCTGTTTAAAAACCTCAAGAGAAAGAAACCAGTTTAAAACAATCTTAGGCCCACATATTTCCTCTCTTATATAAAGTATCCACAGTAGGGATGGATAAAGTACAGCCTAGCAACCATATACAGACCATCAAGATTGTTTCTGTAGGTCCCAATCCCTCCAGACATCCCATTTTTCTGGGTGGAAAAAACAAGGAGCAGCACTTCATCTTTAATTTGGCCAGAGCCCACTCCCATGGTCATGTTTAACCTCTTTCATAACAGCCATTTTCAAAAAACAGAAGTGGACTTCTGGCCGCTCCATTTGGGGTTTTTTTTCATATAGAGGGCCATTTTTGGCCATTTGTATGGGCCCTTCAGGGTCCCAGGACAGAACCTCCCCCCCCCGACATGCAGTAGTTGCCTGTACTTGGTCTATAGTGACTTAATGGTAGGGCCAAGTATCTTCAGCAATACAGGTTGACCCCTGTATTCATGGGGGATATGTTCCAAGTCCCCCACCCTGCCGTGGATTCCTGAAACCATGGATAATAGGGAACCCTATTATGTTCAATGAGATGAACACCAGACATTGACCACAGAATCACATTGGAGGACTTAGAATTGCCTAGAGAGAACATATTTTTTTCAAATGTGGATAAGTGAATCCGTGGATATCAAATCTGTGGATACTGTGTGGGGTGTCAACCTGTATTATCATATGGAAAAAGAGCTTCAAAAGTCTAGAAAGGCACAGAGGAACTCTTACCCAGAGAAGCCAGATTTCCACAGAGCTCCTCCATGACTTCCTTGTACAAAACTTTCTGGCCTGGATCTAGCAGTGCCCACTCCTCCTTCGTGAAAGATACAGTCACGTCCTGGAAGTTCAGCAGACCCTGGAAAAAAGGAGGAGGAGAATGAAGAAGATGAAGGAAGAGGAGGCAGAAGAAGAAAGCAGGTTCTTAGGAGAGGTAACATAGCAGTAGAAAAAGTGGTGGTGGACTCTCCCACAGAATTCAAAGATTCGTAGGCAGTTGTGAAAGCAACACTGAAGATTAAGAAGAAAGAGCTTGGGAATAACATTTACTAATACTCTAATAATGTAATGCCTCTATACAAATCTATGGTGTGGCCACCATAACCAAGGTCACCCACTGAAAGTGAGTGATGAGAGATGCAGGACAGACCAAAGCACAGCAAAGAGAGAGATGGGACGTGGGAAGGGTCCCTGACTCTGTGAAGGAGGCAGTTTCATCAGGTTTCATAAAATTATAGGGTTGGAAGGGACCACAAGGGCCATCTAGTCCAACCCCCTGCCAGGTTGGAATACCCAATCAAAGCACTCCTGACAGATGGCCATCCAGCCTCAGTTTAAAAACCTCAAAGGAAGCAGACTCCACCACACTCCCAGGAAGCGCGTTCCACTGCTAAACAGCTCTAACTGTCAGGAAGTTCTTCCTAATGTTGAAGTGGAATCTCTTTTCCTGTTGTTTGAACCCATTGCTCCATGTCCTAGTCTCTGGAGCAGCAGAAAACAAGCTTGCTCCATCCTCAGTATGACATCCCTTCAAATATTTAAACATGGCTCTCATGTCACCTCTCAACCTTCTCTTCTCCAGACTAAAAATACCCAGCTCCCTAAGCCGCTCCTCATAAGGCATCATTTCCAGACCTTTCACCATTTTGGTCGCCCTCCTGTGGACACATTCCAGCTTGTCCAGCTTCCCTTCTCCCTCAGTTCTCTTCCAGCAACTCTGGGCTTTATCATACTAGTCTCTTCTCCTGCTAAAATTGTGTTCTTTTCAAAAACCCTCAGGTTCAGGACTACTCTCTTCTTTATCACATCTTCATAAACTTTCTGGCATTGCAGCCTTTGTTGTGCTAATACCTTATTACACGCAGCATTTGGCACTGCTCACCCAGTACTGCTCAGTGTGTGCCTACTTTGGCGTGCACACACAGAGAGATATAAATTATACACATAGGATTAAACACTCATACACACAGAAATATAAATTAAAAGGAGTTTTACTTTTTTAAAAGGCTGTTTTTTCCTACAAAAGTGGGGGTGGAGACTGCCTGATTTAGAATAGACTAGATCAATGGATCTTAACCTTTTCTTTACCAAGGACCCCCTTTAAATATCTTTTGTTGCAGCGGACCCCCAAGACTTAACTCAAGATTTAAAACAACTGCAATAATAAAACACTGAACTATTAACAATTACACCATCCATTCTTCTAGCTAATTTGCGGCTGGAGTGTTGAACAGCAATACGCAGGTCTGGCCAACCAGCCAACCAGCCAGCCAGGCTTTGCCTTGGCTCCTGTCACATGGCCGCTCTGCTGTGGGAAGGAGGTGGGCTGATCAGCCTTTAAGCCATCAAGCCTTTGCAGACCCCCTGTGAGGACATTGAGGCCCCCTGGGGGTCCGTGGACCACAGAGTAAGAACCATTGGACTAGATTAATCATTGGCAGATGAAAACAATGAATCTGCCAGTGATCAATCTAATCTGCTCAGTCAGGAACTCCTTCGCCCCAGATCACTGGCAAGCAAAGGGCATCTAAGCAACACCTAAAGCCCATCCACTGACCAGCCAAAATCTGGATTAAAGTAGAATTGATTTATCACACTGCAATACTAGCACCCCTGAAGAGCGAAAGGAGGTTATTCATGAAGGTTTGCCTGAATGAAAAGAAACACTTGCCAAACAATCTCCCACTGAAATCGCAAGAGAAAAGAGATGACATCATGCAGTAAGTCTAAGTGAAAGATGCCATCATCCTGATCCTACTGCGATTTACTGTCTTATGTGATAAAGTCAACGATCTGGCTACAAGAGAGAGTACCAAGGTGGAGGAGACCCAATGCATCAACCTGGCGAAATGCCAGCTTTATTTGATTCCCCTCTCCTTGATCAGTTTTTAGTTCCAGATTCTAACATCAAGTGCCCACATTTATTTTTTCATTCTCCTTCCTCTATATCAATTACTTTTCCTTTTGTAGAATTCAAAGACATAGCCATTTTAGTCTGGAATATCAGTATGCAAAGGGAGCTTGTAGCATCTTCGAGACTAACGGAGAGAGAGAAATTGATAGCATAAGTTTTTGTAGACTTCAATCTACTTTCTCAGATGCATCTGAGAAAGTAGACTAAGGCTGCATCTACACTGCAGAAATAATCCAGTTTGACAATGCTTCAACTGCCATGGTTCAATGCTGTGGAATCCTGGGATCTGTAGTTTGTTGTGGCACCAGAGCTCTCTAACAGAGAAGGCCAAATATTCCACAAACCCTACAGATCCCAGGATACCACAATATTGAGCCATTGCAGTTAAAGCATTGTCAAACTAGATTATTTCTGCAGTGCAGATGCAGCCTAAATATACACAAGCTTATGCTGCAACTTCTTTCTCTCAGTAACAAAGGTGCTACCAGATCCCTTTTCCTTTTGTGTTGTGAACTGAACGTTTTTTAAAAATGCTGTCTGTAAAGGACATCTTCACACCACACACAATTCAATGGTGGGATTTGCTGCCACAGTTTCATAGAATCATAGAATTGTAGAGTTGGAAGAGACCACAAGGACCATCCAGTCCAACCCCCTGCCATGCAGGAAATCACAATCAAAGCATCCCTGACAGATGGCCATCCAGCCTCTGTTTAAAGACCTCCAAGGAAGGGGACCCCACCACGCTCCGAGGGAGTGTGTTTCACTGCTGAACAGTTCTTACTGTCAGAAAGTTCCTCCTCATGTTGAGGTGGAATCTCTGTTCCTGGAGCTTGCATCCATTGCTCTGTGTTCCAGTCTCTGGAGCAGCAGAAAACAAGCCTGCTCCATCCTCAATGTGACACCCCTTCAAATACTTAAACAGGGCTATCATATTGCCCCTTAACCGTCTTTTTTCCAGGCTAAACATACCCAGCTCCCTAAGTCTTTCATCATAAGGCATAGTTTCCAGACCTTTCACCATTTTTGTTGCCCTTCTCTGGACAGGCTCCAATTTGTCAATATCCTTTTTGAATTGTGGTGCCCAGAACTGGACACAGTATTCTAGGTGAGGCCTGACCAAGGCAGAATAGAGCGGCACTATTACTTCCCTTGATCTGGACACTATACTTCTATTGATGTGCTGATAGCAGCCAGCATAGAATTGCTTGTTTGTTTAATTTATACCCTGTCCTTTAGCCAAATAGGCTCTAAGAGTGGCTTACAAATTGTCAACTTAACAGTTCCCTGTCCTCCTGCTTATAATATAAAAAGACACGATGAACAAGAAAAAAAGGGGATAGCAGTGGAGGAGGGGATTGTGTCCAGTAGATGCTGGCTGTTTTTCTTTCTTCAATGGCAGATGGAACATGGAGGGAAGGCCTCTTACCACCCACTGGGCCAAAGCCTGATGGAGCTGTGCCTGGCTGCTCTTCTCTCTGTTGTTGTTGTTGTTGTTGTTGTTGTTGCCTCTTACCACCCACTGGGCCAAAGCCTGATGGAGCTGTGCCTGGCTGCTCTTCTCTCTGTTGTTGCTGTTGTTGTTGTTGTTGTTGCCTCTTACCACCCACTGGGCCAAAGCCTGATGGAGCTGTGCCTGGCTGCTCTTCTCTCTGTTGTTGTTGTTGTTTTAAATCTTGAGTTAAGTCTCGGGGATCCATAGCAACAAAAGATATTTAAAGGGGGTCCCTAGTAAAGAAAAAGTTAAGAGCCACTGCTCTAAGTCATTCCTCATAGGACTTGAGTTCCAGACCTCTGGTTGCCCTGCTCTGGACACATTCTAGCCATTCCAGACTTTAAGGTCACTATTTCAGATGCTGAATGCTACCCTCACTATAGATTCAACACCCTAGATAGCACTTTTAAAATGCACACTAAATTTCAGTGCCGACTCACTACTCCCCACTGACATAGAAGCCCCCAAACAGCAGTGAATCAAACAGGCCTCTGTGGTCCAATGTAGCAGGGACTCCATTTAACTTCTCATCCTTTCAAAAGCAGTACCTCCAGTCTGCCTCTCTGTTCCCAGAACTTTTCCCATTATTCTCCTCCTACCTGATTCGGCTTTAGAGGAATCATCTCCCCTTCTCCAAAGAAAGGTCTTGAACTCAGCCTCAGAGTCATTCCACTGCCTGGAAAAGAAAACAGGAGGGATGGGGATATAATTTATCCTTGATCAGCACTTGGCAATTCCCTTCCTGGACTGAAACTAAATTGCTACCCATAATACGTACCACACACACACACACACATATATATATATAAACAAACAGATAGCACTTATACCAACAAAATTAAAAGTTCACAGTACTGGGAAATTGTGTTCTCTAACACATGAAGCAGATTTCTTATTTTAAGAAATCAGCATACATGCAATGACGCCATCTGAAGTAGCTCTGATTAATTTTAACTCAAAATCAAGATTTTATGGAGTCCTCATTCCAGCAGATTTATAACCCTTTAAAAAAAATCAAAAGGTCAGCTTGAAAGGACAAAAAAGAACATCTGGCCTCATTCTAAAGGTTAAAATTTTATGCATGAGGAGTAAACAACTGCAGCAGATATAGGGGGTGGCTTTCTGTCATTTGGGAACCCTCCAGAGTCTAAAGATTGCCAAAAATTGCACACACACCCAGAAGTGGTTTGAAGTCAATTTCTGATTTTGAAACTGTTACTTTTTCATCTTAAATAGTGTAGGAGCCAGTGGCATAGTGGTTTGGGTGTTGGACTACAACTCTGAAGACCAAGGTTCGAATGCGCACTTGTCCATGGAAACCCACTGGGTGATTTTGGGGCAAGTCACACATTCTCAGCCCTCAAGAAAACCTTGTGATAGGTTTGCCTTGGGGTCACTGTAAGTCGGAGATGACTTGAAGCCACACAACGTACAATGGTTGAGGATGTAGTCTGCAACCCATCTGAAAAATGAATCATATCTGATGGGGGCTTCCAGGAGAGGCAACTCACCATTTCTCATTCATTCATTCATTTGGCCAGAAAAAATAAAAGCCTGTGGGGTCTGGAGAGGCCGAGGCCACAAAAAACAATTCCTGGAGGTTGCATACTGACAGACGACGACAGCTCTCTTCAAAGATCTGAAGGGCTGTCATATAGGAGAAGGCAAAGACTCTACTTCCACGAAGGGTAGGGTTAGACCGCACAAGCTGAAGTTAAAGGGTGGGCAATTTCAGCTGCACATGAGGAAAAACTTGATGGTAAGACAATCAGACAAGGGCTGCATCTGCACTGCGGAAATAATCCAGTTTGACACCGCTTTAACTCCCTGTCTTCCAGCTCTAGATTTCCTGCATCAAGTTGGGGACTTAGAAGGCCCATACTTTTGAGAGGCAACAGAGAAGATGCTGTGCTCATGTTTGCTTCTTGGCTTTCTGTAGGCAATGAATTGGTTCTTGTAGAAACAGAATACTGGCCTTTGGTTGATCCAGCAGGCTTTTTCTTAGGTTCTGAGGTCTCCTCACCTTAAATGCTCCAGGGACAGGTATAGCAAGTAAGGAACTCAAGGCCTACTCCACTGTGAGGCCTAGCAGGGACAGGAATGAAGAAGCTGTTAGCTCCTACCTAGTGAGGTGGCACCTTCATCCCTCTGTGTAATCCACCTGAAAGGTGATTCCTGGCTGGTGTCCATTGGAGCTGTCTCTGCCTCAGGAAACTCAGTGAGTGCTTTGCCTTGCACCTGAAAGAGGAATCAAGATGAGTGGCAGGAAAGAAGCCAATTAGGAAAGGAACAGTACAAGCAAAGAGTAACATTTTGCAATCCTCATAGAATTACAGAGTCGGTGTGATGAACCCAGTCAAACTTCGATTACTCGAACAACAGACATTAGTTCAAATGCTTTATTGCAAGGAATCCAAGTGCACTGCATCAGGTAATTGACTGATCTAAGATCTTCCTGCCAAAAGCACAGCAATAATATCACAGTTAGGTCTCACTTCCCCTCACCCGCCTGGCTAATTGGGGCTTGACTATACAAAGCATTGCCTCCCGAACTCCATTCCCAAGCACAATGTCCTTGAAGTGTCTGCAGATAGTACCAACACGTTCCAGCCTTGTACCAGCCATTCCCATTCTGCCTTCTGCTCATGTCAGACTCTGGCCAACAAACAGGCCTAACCAGAACTAACTAATACAACAGCATCTATCTATATAGCTAAATGCCAGAGTCATGATAGTCGGAAGAGACCATAAGGGCCATCTAGTCCAACCTCCTGCCTTGCAGAAATACACAATCAAAGCACTCCCAACAGATGGCCATCCAGCCTCTGTTTAAAAACCTCCATAGAAGGAGATTCTACCACATTCCAAGGCAGTGCATTCCACTTCAGAACAGCTCTTACTGTCAGGAAGTTCTTCCTAACATTTAGGTGGAATCTCTTTCCCTGTAGTTTGAGTCCATTGCTCCATGTCCTAGTCTCTGGAGCAGCAGAAAATAAGCTCGCTTCATCCTCAGTATGACATCCCTTCCAATATTTAAGCATGGCTATCATGTCACCTCTTAACCTTCTCTTCACCAGGCTAAACATACCCAGCTCCCTAAGCCGCTTGTCATAGGATATGGCTTCCAGACCTCCCACCATTTTGACTGCCCTCCCCTGGACACATTCCAGCTTCTCAATATCCTTCCTGAATTGTGGTGCCCAGAACTGGACACAGTATTCCAGGTGAGGTCTGACCAAAGCAGAACAGAGTGGCACTATTATTTTCCTTGATCTATACACTATACTCCTATTGATGCAGTCTAGAATCATATTGGTTTCTTTAGCTGCCGCATCACACTGCAGACTCGTGATCCACTAAGACTTCTAGATCCCTTTCGCATGTACTGCCATCAAGCCAGGTGTCACCCATCCTATATCTGAACTCATCTCTCCTTCTGACCTTTGAATCACAGAAACATCGACCTGGAAGTTTTTCAAGAGTGGTGCAGTACAACCTTCTGCCAGCTAAGGAATCCATAGCTAGCAGGTAGGTAGTCTGTACAACTTATTGGGTCCACTGACTCAGGCTGCCCCCAATTGAATCCTCTTTCTTTGTTTTGTTCTTGGGTTGTTGTTTTGTTTTTGGTTTTTTTTTTGTTTGTTTTTTTGCTTAGGAAAAAAACACAGATATCTAGAGATAATATTCAGGGTATCACTGCACTCATATTTTCCTCTTAGAAGAACCAAGGTGAAACAACCTCACCTGATCCTTTTCTGGCTTCTTCTCCTCTGCCTGACTCAGGAGGAAACCCTCTGCCAAGGCCACTGCTTGGGAGGTGGTCTCTGCTCCACACTCTCGGACCCAGCTCTCCATCTCTGGGGGAAGGACAGTCAGCAACTGCTCCAGGATCACCAGGTCCAGGATCTGAGCCTTGCTGTGTCTCTCTGGCTTCAGCCACCGACAGCAGAGATTGTGGAGCTGGCTGCAAGCCTCTCGGGGGCCTTTGGCATCTTGGTAACAGAACTTCCTGAAGCGCTGTTGTAATTCATCTGAGCTGCCAACAGATGTACCCTGGCTCTTCGTTACTGTTCTTTCCCAGAATATGCTCCCAGGCCCAGAGGAATCGGGGCCTCCTCTTTCTGTTTGGTGTCTAGCCAAATTTGGCTCTTCCATCTTCAATCTGTGCAGCAGCTTCCCACCTACAACAGGACGCCAAGGATCTCCCTGCTCTGCTGTCAGTTTCTTCCCTTAGGGAAGGACAGCCTGAGTGGTGCTGATGATTGGTAAGCACAGCTTGCAGAACTCATAAGCATTTTTGACGGCATCTGTTTGACTCACCAAATAGAGAAGAGCTGTGCAAGAGGTGCTGTGCAAGAGGTGCTGGCTTAAAATTAGATTAGTCACTGGAGCTTTTCCCTGCAAGAAATATGATTATTATTATGATGATTAAAATACTTATTAAAATATTTATAATCTCCCCCTTATATAATGAGATCTTAATGTAGCCATACAACTATTAAGTCAGTAGAATCATAGAGTTAGAAGAGACTACGAGGGCCATCCAGTCCAACTCCCTGACCTGCAGGAATACCCAACCAAAGCACTCCCAACAGATGGCCATCCAACCTCTGTTTAAAAACTTCCAAAGAAGGAGACTCCACCACACTACAAGGCAGCCTATTCCACTGCTAAACAGCTCTTACTTTCAGGAGGTTCTTCCTAATGTTTAGGTGGAATCTCTTTTCTTGTAGTTTGAGTCCATTGCTCCATGTCCTAGTCTCTGGAGCAGCAGAAAAGAAGCTCGCTTCATCCTCAGTATGACATCCCTTCCAATATTTAAACATGGCTATCATGTCACCTCTTAACCTTCTCTTCTCCAGGCTAAACATGCCCAGCTCCTTAAGCCGCTCCTCATAGGGTATGGCTTCCAGACCTCCCACCATTTTGGTTGCCCTCCTCTCAACACATTCCAGCTTCTCAATATCCTTCCTGAATTGTGGTGCCCAGGTGAGGTCTGACCAAAGCAGAATAAAGTGGTACGATTACATCCCTTGATGTAGACACTATGCTCCTATTGATGCAGCCTAGAATCACATTGACTTTTTTAGCTGCCATATTACACTATTAATTCATGTTTAGCTTGTGATCCACTAAGATTCTCAGATCCCTTTCACATGGACTGTTGTCAAGCCAAATGTCACCCATCCTATATCTGTACATTTCATTTTTCCTGCCTTAATGTAGTACCTTACATTTCTCCCTGTTGAAATTAATTTTGTTAGTTTTTGCCCAGCTGTCCAATCTGTTAAATTCATTTTGAATTCTGATCCTGTCCTCTGGGGTATCCACTAACCCTTCCTAATTTGGTGTTGCCTGCAAATTTGATAAGCTCTCTTCCATCATCCAAGTCATTGATAAAGATGTTGAACAGCACTGGGCCCAGGACAGAACCCTGTGGCACCATAATAGTCACATCTTTCCAGAAGGAAGGGGAGCCATTGGTGAGCAATCTCTGGATTTGGTCAGTCAACCGATGACAAATCCACCTAACAGTAGCATTGTCTAACCCACATCTTACAGCATATTAAAACAATTCAAAAGAATAAAAATATAGTAGAACCTCCATACAGTATCTGCAAAACCAGTATCTGCAGTTTCAGTTATCAGTGGCTGAAAAAACAGGGACACATACCATAAAGCCGTGCTAGAAAATGCCTAGCGCTGTGTCTTCTCTTGGTATCTTCTAGGTCCTTTAACACAACTCTGTGTACCTGAAGCCCTTTATTTTAATAGGGTTTGCTATTATTCATGGTTTACGGTATCTACAGAAAGTCCAAGAACCAAGCCACCATGGATACAGGGGTCCGATCGTAATTCAAATAGACTAAAAACGTATTTCCAATTTATTATTACTAGGCAACCAAATACAGGTTATAGCCAAAAGAAACATCAATAATAATCAAACAGTACAGTAAAATATAATAGAAATATTATAATATTAAAAGAGTTAAAAAAATTATTAAAGAATGTATCAAAATATCAAGAATACAACAAATGAGTACAAAATTTACAACCACATTTTGTGTGTCCACATTTCTTATGAGAAACAACTGATTTCAATTATTCTCATGGGCAAGCTGAGCTGAGTGCTTTCACTGCAAATCTAGATACATTAACCAGGACTGATTTAATTGACCCAGAAAGCAAGCATATAGTTTTATCCCAATTATTTAAGTCAGCTATAAGCTCTAAACATCTTAATTAATATTTATCTCTTGAGATTTCACATGGTTTACAATTTAACATATAATGTATGGTAACCTCAACCATTTGGTTTCCACAAATGCAGAGCTGTTGTTCTCTGGGAATGTTCTTGTAACTGCCTTCCATAAAATGAGACTTCATCGTCTGAAAATGCAAGGCTGTAAATACAAGGGTGATCTCAGTTAAATATGTCATGGTGTAGTGCTTTGAGTGTTGGACTATGACTAGAGACCAGGGTTCGAATCCATACTTGGCCATGAAAACCCACTGGCTGACTTTGGTCAAGTCACACCCTCTCAGCCTCAGAAAAAGGCAAAGGCAGCACTTCAAACAAATCTTGCCAAGAAAACCTTGTGATAGGGTTGCTGTAAGCCAGAAACAACTTGAAGGCACAGAACAATAACAACAAATGGCAAGCTAAAAACATATTAACAAATTAAAACAGGTTAAAAAGGTTGAAACAAGCATTTCTCCCCCTGCATCTACCAACTCCTCTCAGACCCTTCTCTCCTCTTCATGCCTCTTTCACACAAAAGCCCTCGGCCAAACCTCGTCTCTATTTCTTTTCCTCTTCTACCAAGTTATTTTGAAACCAGTTCCAATTTATAGCAACAGGTATGCTTTGTTACTTCAGTGTGGAGGATTCTGGTGTCTAGACCCTGAGGATGAGCACAGAGGGGAAATGAAACTTGTAAAAACTGATAAGCTGCTTTGACTACCTCTCCCTGGACTGAAGTGTGTAGGTGGTGTACAGTTATTTAAAGTGGTTAGAAATTAAGTGTTCCGCAGACAGCAGCCTTGAGTCTGTCCTAAGTATGTGCTTGAGGAACCTTCTGAAGCGGTCTCCAAATTCCTAGCCTTGCAGTAATTTCATACTTCAGCTGAACATATAGAAATACAGTTTAGGCATCCAAAGAAAAAGGGGGCAGGCAGAGAGACCAAGGGAGGCAATTGCAGCAAATAAACGAGTTTTTTCAATGTAGATTTTCCTTGGTTTTTTTCCGGGCTGTGAGGCCGTGTTCTGGAATAGTTTCTTTCTGACGTTTCACCTGCATCTGTGGCTGGCATCTTCTGAAGATGCCAGCCACAGATGCAGGTGAAATGTCAGAAAGAAACTACTCCAGAACACAGCCTCACAGCCCAGAAAAAAACCAAGGAAAATCTATGGATGCCAGCTGTGAAAGCCTTCGACTTTAAGATTTTAAATGTCTCAATCTTTGCAATGCTGCAATGCTAGAAATATGGGAATGGAAGGAAAATTTCATATCGAAGGTGACAGAATTTTTATTTGGGGGGCAATGCCGTCATTTTGCTCTCTCCTCGCCCCCAACAGCTGCACCCTTGTGAAGGGACCCCACATGGCTCAGCTGCAGAGCTGTCCAAGTCAAGAGAAGTAATAGTCCCCCTATATTCTGCGCTGGTCAGGCCTCATCTGGTGTACTGTGTTCAGGGTGTCTTGTTTTAAAAAGGATATAGACAAGTTGGAGCAAGTTCAGAGAAGGGTAAGGAGGATGATAAAAGGTATGGAGAACCAAACATATGAGGAGAGGTTGAAGAAGGTGGGCATGTTTAGCCTGGTGAAGAGAAGACAGGGTTGACATGGTTGCACTCTTAAAATTCGTCAAGAGCTGCTACAAAGAGGAGGGTGCAGGCTTGTTCTCTGCTGCCTCAGAGGGTAGAACTAGGTCTAACAGTTTTAAGTAACAGGAAGGAAGGTTTCGATTGAACAGTTAGAAGGAACTTCTTAACAGTGAGATCAGTTTGGCAATGGAACCAATTCCCTAGAGAGGTGGTGGGTTCTCCTTCTTTGGATGTCTTCAAACAGAGGTTGGACAGCTAAGAGCTGGGGATGCTCTAGCTCAGCAGCTCTTAGCCTCTTCTTTACTAGGGACCACTTTTAAATATCTTTTGTTGCTGTGGACCCCCAAGACTTAACTCAAGATTTAAAACAACAACAACAGCACAACAACAAATAATAATAATAATAATATACCATTCATTAAGCCTTTCATCAGAGGCACTGAAGGGGGAGGGAAGACTTTTCTCCTGCTTCTTCCTGCAAGTTTGTGGCTGGAGTGGATTGAATGGCAATGCCCAGTCCAAGCCAGCCAGCCAGCCTTTGCCTTGGCTCCTGTCAGATGGCCACACCACTGCAAGGAGGAGGTGAGCCAAGCAACTTTCAAGCCTTCATGGACCCCCTATGAGGAAATTGCAGACCCCTGGAGGACCACAGATCCCAGGTTAAGAACCACTGCTCTTTCCCAAACTCTGGCCTTTCCAGCCCGGAAAAAAACCCACAGAAAACCTATGGATGCCGGCCGTGAAAGCCTTCAACTTCACAAGCCCCCCAATTCTCTCACCTCAAATAGGGGCCCTGTGACTTAGAGGGAAAATACTATGACAGGCAACTGCTACAGGTTGGACCGGCTCAGTCTTTATTCCTGAGACCTTCTGGAGAGGCTTGTATGGACTACATGCCCTCCCACTGTCATGATTTGACTGGGGAAATCCCAATTAATCCTCTGTGATCCCACTTTTTCAGTTGATTTTAAAATGTCCCAATTTTTGTGAAACAGGAGTAGATTAAGCTAAGGCTGTCCTGTTTTGGACATGTCATGACTCTTTGGAGAAGGCAGCAATGCCTGGTAAAGTGGAAGGCAGGAGATAATTTTATTTTCTATAGCACAACGTCCATTACAAAACATTCTAACAAAACAGTGTATCTAATCATACAACAGCGGGAATGCTTCGATTGGGTTTTCCTGCATGGCAGAATGGGGTTGGACTAGATGGCCCTTGTGTGGTCTCTTCCAACTCTATGATTCTATGATTCCCAAACTCTGGTCTTCCAGCTGTTTTGGACTTCAGCTCCCCAAATCCCTGATCAAGGTAGCTGAGGCTTATGGGAGTTGAAGTCCAAAACAGCTGGAGGGCTAGCGTTTGGAAATCACTGCTGGAAAGCTGGAGATCCTGGACTGAGCAGGGGGTTGGACTAGATGGCTCATGGAACCCCTTCCAACTCTCTCTGAAGTCCAGATTGGGAGAGCTCTTTCATTCTGGCCCCTTGCTTCTCCTCTCCATTCATAGCCTGAGCATCAGAGACACACCTTGCTCCCAAACCCCAAATTTTGACCCTGCATCTCCTTCTTCTTGGCTCTTCACCCCAAATCCCTGTGCACTCCCCAGACCCCTTTGGAGGGGCAAGGAGGTGGAGGGGGAGATGATGATGCCTCCCCAAGTGGGGAAGCATCTTTAACTGAAAGGACAGCTCTTCCCCCTTACATACTTTTCCCTCCCAGAGCCCCAATTGCACCCTCCACTTACCAGACCCTTGCTAAGGACCAAGCAAGGGCGCAGCTGGAAGA
Source organism: Gambelia wislizenii (assembly GCA_030847615.1). Classification (NCBI taxonomy): domain Eukaryota; kingdom Metazoa; phylum Chordata; class Lepidosauria; order Squamata; family Crotaphytidae; genus Gambelia; species Gambelia wislizenii. The sequence continues at coordinate 29,267,649 of JAUMIR010000002.1, forward strand.
GCCACCACTGGGAGGAGGTTATGCGCCCTTCCCACCAGGTGGCGCAATACAGGAAGTGGGTGTCCTAAGCCGCCCCTGTTGCCCTTCTAGGAATCAAAACTCCTTCACTTTAACCCTGACCTTTCAGATTGAATGAAAATCAGTAGCTGACAGATTATCATTATCATCATCATCATCATCATCACCCCGCCCCTCTGCTAAAAACAATCAGGGCTTCCAACAATTTAAACATTGTAATAACAACTAAAAGCACCACCCACCCCCACCTTCCCCCATAAAAAGACATTAAAATCTATAAAATTAAAACCATCTAACTAAAATCACATTAAAAACAAATATACACAAGATTTAAAAAGGCCAGGAGATGCAGCTCCTGAGACGCAGCTCAGGGATCTAATCAGGAAAGGCCTACCGAAAGAGATCTGTCTTTAGTTCTTTTTAAAAGCTACTTAAGCTCGTCATCTACGGATCTCATTCGGCAGGCCATTCCATAAATTGGGGGTTGCAGACAGCCTAGAGTTTTTTGGCTGAAGCAAATTCCTCCCAGAGGACCAGCGTGCCAGGGAGGATTGTATGGGAGGAGGCGGTTTTGAAGATAAGTTGGACCCAAGCTGGCAGAAGATTTCTGCTGTTTCTTTGAACATTACATTTAACTGACTCCCTCACACACTCCAAATATCCCAGTTTGGCTGCAACAGTCCCCATTTATTCCTACGTCCCCCAGTTTTTAATAATAATAATAATGACATTTATTTGTATCCTGCCCCCCTACAAAACACAATCGAGGCAGCTTACAGCATTTAAAATATACATTCAAGACTGTCCATCCCACCTCCCCTTAAAATACAATTAAATAATTCAAAAAATTTAAAACATACTTAACAAATACTAAAAACAAACAATAAAGGTGGCTGTTTTCAACTGCTTTTAAAATGTCCCAGTTTCTCTCTCCTCTTTCCGCCTTTGTACTCAGCTTACTTCAATTGCTGCAAACCTAGGGGTTGTCTAAATGGCGAAAATCCTCCTTATGGAATTCGAGGATAATCCGCTTTGTCTAAATGCCATCTCACATCAATCCACAGTATTTGGAAGGAGGGGGGCCAAAAAAGCCAAATACTCCACAGGAAAAGCCTTTGTGGCTTTTCCCGTATTTTTTTTTTTAAGCTCAGCAGAGAATGTGCATTTCTGCTCATTGGGAGAATCAATTTGCTTTGATCCACATTCCCGATAAGAGCGGAAGTGGAAAGCTGATTATTCAGACATGTGCATGGGGCGGAGCTTGCTAACAAAGTAATTGCCCACAACAGCCATGTCGGATTTTCGCTATAGCAATCGTGTGCTGATGTGACAAAACAGCCTTTTTTCTTCTTTTTTTCTATTTATTTAGGTGGAATATTGCACTTTCGCACCTTAGATATGCTTTAAAAAAAAACTTAGGAGCAGCAGAAACTGGTGGAAATAAAAACATGAGTACAGTCATCCCTCCACATTCGCGGAGGTTAGGGTCTTGAGACCCCCGCGAATGTGGAAAAACCACGAATAAAAAATGCTTCTCACACGACCCCCCCCCCCAGTGGGAGGGAGGCATCGGGAGGGTGTCTGGCCAGCCTGGCCGGCATCTCCGCAAACTTCCTGAGGGGACTCCGGGCCTTAGAAGCCCCAGACCCCCTTAGGAAGGCCGGGGAAGGCAGCGGGCAGTAAGGTGCCCTGCCTCTCCCCGACCTTCCTGAGCAGACTCCGTCACTTTGAAGCCCCAAAGCCCGCTTAAGAAGACTGGGGAAGGCAGCGGGTGGGCAGGAGGGAAGCTGCCCTGCCTCTCCTCGGACTTCCTGAGCAGGCTCCATGGTTTTGAAGCCCTGGAGCCCGGTTAGGAAGGCCGTGGAGGGCAGCAGGCAGGCTGGCAGGAGGCTGTCCTGCCTCTCCGCGGCCTTCCTGAGGGGACTCCGGGGGTTAGAAGCCTCAGAGCCCCTTCAGGAAGGCTGGGGAACGCAGCGGGAGGGAGGGAGGGAAGCTGCCCGGCCTCTCCCTGGCCTTCCTGAGGGGACTCCGGGGCTTAGAAGCCCCGGAGCCGCCTCTGGAAAGCCAGGGAAGGCGCAGGCAGGAGGTTGCCCCACCTCTCGCCAGCCTTCACGAGGGGGCTCGGGGCTAAACCGTGAATAATCAAAACCGCGAGTGTGAAAGCCGTGAATGTGGAGGGGCAACTGTAATTCACTTGCATCTGCCATCTTGATTCGCAGGCATGCCCGCTTGAACAGCAAAAGCATAGCTTCACTTGCCTACAATCTTCCCCCCCCCCAAAATTAAGACAAATAGAAGCTGTTGTGAATTGGTGTTAGTGTGCATCAATCCACATCCCCCCCATAGAGACAAACCCCTAGTTCAAAGTACAAAAGTTGTTTGCACTCAACTCAGCGGGGGGAGGGAGGGGAGAGGGGAACAGGCACTGCATCTGCACTGCAGAAATAATCCAGTTTGACACCACCTTAACTCCCATGACTCAGTGCTATGGAACCCTGGGATTTGTAGTTTGTTGTAGCGCCAGAGTTCTCTGACAGAGAAGGCTAAATAGCTCACAAAACTACAAATCCCATAATCCTATAGCATTGAGCCACGGCAGTTAAACTGGTGTCAAACTGGTTTATTTATGCAGTGCAGATTCAGCCACAGCCTTGCCTTTCCCAGTAGACTCAGGCAAAAGCAAACAGCTGCATCCTCTCCTAGCTTATGTGTCCTTCCTCATTAATCATTTTTGACATCTTGACCACGCTCTTGATGTTGCTTGTCTCCACCTATCCTGGTTTTCCTCATTGAAATATTGAAGGGTATGCTCCTAAAAGATTTAACTGTACATATGCCAGAGGCTTGAACACTGTATTCCATCAGTCAAGGTTGATTTGACTTCTATCAAATTTCAGGACCAAACTCACACAGATATAGAGGGCCCACTGTAATAAGTAACAGTGCAACAAACATGAATTGCTTTAGAATGGTTTAATAACACAGTTGCGATTGACAGCCAAGTAGAGAGCAACAGAGTGACTGAAGGAAAATGTAATGGGGCAAGAATTCTAATTTTGCCAGGTTGATAAAGCTTCCTCCCATGTTGTTATACCCCTGAACAGAAGGACAATGTTGCACTCTTGGTTCCAGGGCTTCCCTCAAGCATTTGATTTACGCTATGGGAACAGAATGTTGAATTAGAGCCCTTTGGCCTGATCCAACACAGCAAGTCTATTCTTAAAAAGGCTGTGCCCAGCAGTATCTTGGGATAGCTTTTCCACCATTCCAGGATGTTTCTCTCTTTGAATGTGCCTGGTCAGAACAAGTAATGAACTGGGCCTCTGCTACCAAGCAGATGGTTTGGGGAGTTCTTGTTAGCATTATGACCATATACTAACTGCTGGCCAGTTGTAGAGAGAGGGTTAATTTATATTAGTGGCTTGGATACTCTTTGCTAGCTTGGAAGTTTGCTGGGGAAAAATAAGGCTGAAATCTGACTGGCAGAGTGAATTTCTCTGTTATAGTTGACCCTCTCTATCCACGAATTTGGCATCCATGGATTCCATTATCCACAGCTTTATTTTTATTTTTTTTAATTCCGAGAAGCAAACCTTGATTTTGCCTTTTGATATAAGGGACACCATTTTGCGATGCCTTTGTCTATAATGGGACTTGAGCATCTGCGGATTTTGGGATCCACAGGGGGTCCTGGAACCAAACCACAGAGGACACCGAGGGCCCACTGTGCTACGATAACCTGTTTGCACAGTTTTCATAGCTATTGGGGGGGGGTCACAGTTGTTCATTCTGATTTTCTTTTGTTTGCTTCTACACTATATAACTGTTGGGAGTCCCATCTTCCATCAGCACACTTTGGGGTAGGGTACACCCCAGCCTAGGATCTCCCCATTTAGCCTGTCAAGGGGAACTGGATGTCCTCAGGAGTAGCTTGGGCAGAATTGGTTGTTTAGGGGTCCAGTTCGACCACTGGCTGTGGGGAGATGTGGGACCTCATCAGCAAAAGGGATGAAGTGCTTCTCTGCTGTTGATAATCTACTGTATCATTTGCCACCAATACGGGTTATCTTATAACTGTACTATGTGACACTATTTGGCACCAACCAAAGTCTTCTGGAATTAAACACAGTTCCAGAACAGAACAAATTTCTGACTTAAATTCTTTCCACACTTCACATAAGCCCAGCATAAAAACAAAGGGTACAGGCTCAGCATACTCTACAATCCAAAGACATTAATGAAAGAAATAAATTGCACTGGTTTTGGTGATCCCAAATTCTCCCAAACCACACAGAAATCTGTGTTAAGAATGAAGATGGAGAACTTTTTGTGGGTGCTTGGAAACTGTGGTTTTGTTTGTTAATCAGTTCCCCTCCAGGTGGATTTTCTGATGTCGGATAAGGTGTGAACTAGCACTGAAACTCCTCCCACACTCTGAACACTTATATGGTTTCACCCCCGTGTGAATCCGCTGGTGCCTTATAAGATGTGAGCTCATACGGAAGTTCTTGCCACAGCTCAGGCAGATGTACGGTTTCTCCCCTGTGTGGGTTCTCTCATGAGCAAGAAGGTCTGAGCTTTTACTGAACATTTTGCCACACCAGCATCTGTATGGCTTCTCTCCTGTATGGGTTCTCTCGTGAGCAACCAGGGTAGATTTTTGACTGAAGTTTTTCCCACACTCCAGGCACTTAAATGGCTTTTCCCCAGTATGTGTGCGCATATGCGTGACAAGGTTTGAGCTAGCGCAGAACCTTTTCTCACAAAATGAGCATTTGAAAGGCTTCTCACCTGTGTGGATTCTCTGATGTCTAATGAGTAGTGTGCTAGATGTAAACCCTCTACCACATTCAGGGCATTTATAAGGATTTTCCCCTGTGTGGTTCCTGGTGTGTGTAATATAATGTGATTTCTGAATAAAACCCTTCCCACACTCAGAGCATTTGTATGGTTTGGTCCCTGTATGGATTCTCTGATGCCTGGTGAAGTCAGAGCTCAGGCTGAAGCTTTTCCCACATTCCCAACATTTGTACGGCTTCTCGCCTGTGTGGGTTCTCTGATGTGCAGTGAGATGAGAATTCTGGTTGAAGCCTTTCCCACATGTCAGGCATTTGTATGGCTTTTCCCCTGTGTGGATTCTTTGATGCCGGATAATGTCTGAGCTCACACTGAAGCTTTTGTCACACTCAGAGCATTTATATGACTTGTCCCACTTTTTAGGGTTTCTTTTGCTTATCACAAAGTCTGACCTCCAACTGCATCCTTTGCTGTTCTCAGTCCATTTCTCCTGGATCTCTCCTATGGGAATTCTTTTCTGGATGGTAGGTTTGCTAAGGTCTTCAAAGCCTCCCCAGCAAGGTACAGACATTCCTGCTCCCTCCAATGGATGGAGTCCCTGCCAGATCTCTGGTTTTGGCTGTGGATGAAATATCACTTCCTCTTCAAGGCACTGGGATGGGCTTTCTCTGTCTCTTTTAACCATGTCAAGGGGGTCCAGTTCTGTGGAATACTCAGACCGCAGCTCATTGTCACCAAAAGAGTCATCACTTTCTGGAATAAAAAGAGAAAGGTTTTTCAAAGTCTGTTCTTCCACCCTTGTACAAAATTATAAGAAATCCCTGCACAAAGAAAGCTAAGTGATCAGGGAAAAGAAACTTGTCCTCAAGCTTTCTAGATGGAGATTTAAATATACAGTTGTCTCTCCATATCCACGGATTTGGTATCCATGGATTTAAGTATTCACGGCTTGAAAATATTCTTTAAAAAATAATAATCCAAAAAGCAAAACTTGATTTTGCCATCTTATATAAGGGACACCATTTTGCTATGACATTGCATATAATGGGACTTGAGTATCCATGGATTTTGTTATCCACAGGGGGTCCTGGAACCAAACCACAGCGAATATGAAGGAACAACTGTACACCCTTTGGGATTAATGATTTTACAAAGAGTGTGCAGCAATCACCTCTCTGGTTTTGACTTTACATGTTCCCTTCCCTCACATACTGACAAACACCTTCACATATTCCCTTTAGGATATTGCTGCCATCACAATTGCACCACTGTCTGACCCAGATCACCAGGAACCACCACTAGTGCAGCTTCTGAAGTAAAGGGGGACAACCCACATCAGGAAAAAGGTCACCACGTTGTAGGAGCAAGGGTGCCTCTGCTTCCACTGACCAGGAGGAGCTGGGCCACCACCAGGGTGCGTGGCCCTGCTGCTTGGCAGACATCCGGGTGTGCTCCACCCTCCGTCTCTCTTCTGGGGCCAAGTGTGACAGTTCAGCCTCGTGCTTGAGTCCCCCCCCCAACCTCCAACTCCACCACCGCTGCCATCTTGCCCCCTCGCCATCAGCTGCTCTCCTTCTGCACCACTGTCAGTGTGTAAGGACTACCACTATTAACTTCTAGAGTTCACTCAGCTATATCTCTGGTTCCAGTACCCAGGCAGTAAAAGTAGTTATTATTAACACCAAATATTTCAATCTATAATATTATCTCTAACAGTCAACTTCTTACCAACTTCTTACCAACTTCTAGCGCATTAACATTTGGTTACAGATACCTTCTATCAACAAGATTACATTATAGAAAGCTGCCTTGAATCCCAATTCTGGGAGAAAAGCAGGGTATAAAGGAACAAATACAATACAATACTATAGTTCTAACTCAGGTGTGAGAGTTGTGTGTCCTTTAGCAGAGGTGTAGCTTTGGGGTGGAGGAGAATAAAATAATTGCCCTCCCAAATAATAATTTGGTCCCACCAAAATGAAATTTTCCTTAAGGCCCCAAATTTTTAGCATTCTAGAGTGAGGCACTCAAGCTGTTCACACCTAGACCGCTTCTATTTATGTGTTCGCATTCCCTTGGTCACTTGCTAGCTTACTGGACTTGAAGTAAAGCAGGAGTATAGCAGGAAGGTTCCGTCTCCTATGCTGCCTTAACACATGACATCATTGTTGCTCCTGTGTTCTGCCATTCCAGTCCTATGGGAGCCCAAGGTAAAACCGCATCTTTTTGCTAACAGATTTTTCTGGTTAGCAAAAAGATGTGGATTTACCTCAGTCTCCCATGGAACTGGAACGGGAGAAAGACAACATTGTGTGGTAAGGCAGCACGGAAGATGAAACCTTCCTGCTGCACTGCTGCTTTGCTTCAGAGGCCGGTAAGCCCCTTGGCCTACCCCATTTTTTTAGATGGCTAAATTCTATTTGTAAATACTCAATTGAAATTTTAAGTTATTGTAATGCTAGAAATTTGTGGGGTTCCCACAGGCTACCAGTGTAGATAAGATGTTGGATTAGATAGGCCTTTGGTCAGATCTAACAGAGCTATTCTTTTTATGTCTGCTCTGATTGAGAGAACAGAACTTGAAAAAGTTACTTCTCACTACAACCGTTTATTTATTTATTTAATTTATACGCGCCTTTTTCCCAAAGTGGGACCAAGGTGGCTTCCAAAGTAGCTGATTAAAACAATTACAACAGTTGCCAGAACTTCCAGTGCCCATGGAAGTTCTAGAAGCTGTAGTAAGTAACCAAAAAAAGTTGGTTTTTACCCACAGAGTAGGAAGCTTTATTTTCTGTATACCTCTCTCTTCATGAAGGGAGAACTGCAGGGGGTTCTGACCCAGAATTGTGGCCTTCTCAAGATTCTCTTGCATGATTTCCTTGCATAAGGTTCACCCACAAAAGGGCACAGGAACTCGGAACCTGAAAGAAATGCAGAAGGACTTCTTCAGTAACTTCAGCCACCAAAATAGTTAACAGCTTGAAATTAATCTTGTATAGCAGTCCTATACTAGTAACAGAGAAACAGTTAGCCAGGACTTTACCCCTGTAATCACTGACTGAGCTGCCGTGACATCACAGAAGGTTCACCAAGTTTTATCCCTTTATCTTGAGATTACTTTATTAGCCAACGTTTGCTTTGTGTGTCCGTGTTTTCAAGTTGCCTGTTGACCTATGGCGATCTCATGAATTTCATAGGATTTTCTTAGGCAAGGAATCCTCAGAGGTGGTTTTGCCAGTTCCCTCCTCTGAAATACAGTAGGATCCTCATATCTGCTGGGGATTGGTTCTGGGGGTGCATGGATACTGAAAACTGTGGACAATAGTGAAATAATTGAAAATAATGGGACTTCCAGTTTAAAATACCACAGAGTTGCCTTGGAGGACCTAGAAAATGGCTAGAGAGGACACATTTTCTAGGAAGACTCTATGGTAGGTGTGTTGTTTTGTGTCCTGTGGATAATTGAATCAGTGGATAATAAATCAGTGGATCGGGGGTCCAACAGTACTTGGATGGGAGACTGTCATTGAATCCCAGGTGCTGTAGGCTGTATTTCAGAGAAAGGAACTGTCAAAACCACCATTGAGGACTCCTTACCTAAGAAAATCCTATAAAATTTATGGGGTTGCCATAACTTCTTCCTCATATCAGACCTGCTCCGAGTTTTCTGCCAACATTGTTTCAGTTGCCATCTCACTTGTTTCACTGCCATTAGCTTCCTGGAAAACCACTGTGAGAGGGTGAGGGTGCTTGTGTACGTGCCTTGGCAACCCCATAAATTTCATAGCATTTTCTTAGGTAAAGAGTCCTCAATGGTGATTTTGACAGTTCCTTCCTCTGAAATAGAGCCTACAGCACCTGAGATTAATTGGCAGTCTCCCATCCAAGTAATGTTGGACCCCCATATTGGCAGAACCAATATCTGTGGTTTCAGTTATCCTGGGACACAAAATAGGGAACACATACTATAGAATCATACTGGAAAATGCCTAGAGAGGAACCCTCTCTAGGCATCTTCAAGGTCCTCCAATGCAACTCCTACAATATGTTTTACCAGAAATCCTTTGTTTTAAATGGGTTTGCTTTTATCCACGGTTTCTAGTATCCACAGTAAGTCTGGGAACCAAACAACCGTGGATATGAGGGTCCAACTGTACTAACCATGACTGATCCTGCATAGCTTCCAAGATCAGATAGGATCTGGTGCCTTTATTCAGGAGCAATCATGTCCAAAAGCAGGTCCATTTCCCCTTTCCATAAGTGAGGCAAGACTTTGAGAGGATTGCCTACTGAGGCAGCAGGAAAACCCTGAGGAGCACCATGCAGATTCATCGGCCTCCTGGGGCAAACCTTCTTAATACCACCTCCACTCCAGCCATGGTTCTCAGCCCCAGGAAATCTAAACCCCACCCAGTACAGTAGCACCCCCATATCCGCTGATTTGCCAACCACGGATTCAATTATCCGCAGTTGGCAAAGGCGAGGGGGAAGGGAGGGGGAGGAGGGATCTCGTCTCCCCCTCCCTTCTCCTGGGATGGCTCAGTTCCCAGCAGGGGCAAAGGGGGAAGGGAGGGGGCAGGAGCGATCGCGCCTGTCCCCTTCCTCCTCCAGCAGAGCTCCAGTTGCGGCAGGGCATGGCATGGGGAAGGGAGGGGGCAGGAGTGATCATGCCTGCCCCCTGCCCCAGGAGGGCTCCTGCACCGGCGGGTTCTGGAGGATGGCGTTCACTATGATCCGCAGAATTCACCATCCGCGGGGGGCCACGGAACCAATCCCCTGTGGATACGGGGGTGCTACTGTAGTGATCTATCCATGACAACAGAGCTATAGACAATCCCTCCATTCCCAGAGCATCATCACCTCACCCAGGATGGAAGACAAGCTCCAGAGCGTGCCCAGCGGCATGGGTAGGGCCAGATCTCCCTTAGACAGACTCATGGCAGACATGAAGTTCTAAGGTGCTCCCTACAGGGCTGTCTCAGCCTGAACGCTGATGTCCCCCAGGACAACAAGCCAATTGGACTCTAACACTAAACCTGAGACCACCCTGGCTAGCTCAGGAAGGGAGACTGTCAAGCAGTCGAGTGGACAGTACACCAACAGAACCCCTAACTGTTCCAGGTTCAGGTGCATACACCCAAACCCAGAGGTTGTCTAAATGGCGAAAATACTCACCATGAGGAGAATACAGGCTGCCTTAATGGCATCCCACATCATTTCGCCGTATTCAGAAGGAGGGGGGCCAAAAACCTCAAAAACTGTAAAGGGAAAGCCTTCGCAGTTTTTCCCAGAGTTTTTTAAAAACTCCAAAGGAAATGCGTATTTGTGCTCATTGGGACAAGCAATTTGATTTGAATCACTTTCCCATACGAGAGGAAACATAAGCTGATTGGCTGGATGAGCAGAGAAGGTGGGGCTTGCTAACGGGGCAAAGATCCGGAACTGCCATATTGGTTATTCACCTTAGTGAGAGATGGCTAAGGCAATTAAACGGGGTGTTGTTGTTATTTTTTGTTTTGTTGTACAGGCGAAATATTGCTTGAGCGCACAATGTAAAATAGTTTTTTTTTTTAAGTTCGATGGCAGTTTGACTGGTCACTAATAATTAACTATTGGAAAGAAAATTGGGATATTCAAGAAATATCTTTTTAGATTCAAGTTTGGTTATTATAACTAAAGATTCAAAAGATAGGGGAGACAGCTTCAATTAAAGTTCTGAGGTAAAATTTGAACTGTAAATGGTGGAGTAGGTGGGTGGGGTATTTGAGTTTTATCAGAAGAACATGGGATCCAGAAATTATTAATTCATGGTTTGTTTTTATGGATGAACATAAGGATGCCAATATAAGAAGATACAGTAATTAATTCTATATAAGTACTGTACTGATTGTGATTCAAACTGTAAATTGAAATTTTCTTCTAATTACTCTTTTTTTATTATAAAAGCAAAAAAATTTTTTTTTAAGTTTAGCGGCAGCAAATAAGGCAAGTAAAAACGTGAGTACATCACTCACGGCCGCCATGTTGTCCAGCGTGCACGTGAAGCTTTTTGGGGCCAAAACACTATTAAGACAAATTGTAGTTGCTACAATTTGCTATTACTGTGGAGCTATCAGGTTTTTTCTTTCCTCATATAGACAGGGTTCCAGAAAACTATGGGACAGCTAAGGGGGATAGAGTCCATAAAGGCCCCATTAACTCCATCTCCCCCCACCAAGGTCTCACCTGCTGCTGCATAGAGGACCCCTGAGAGAGATTATCCCCCAACTGTCAATGTAGTTTAGGAACAATACGAAAATAACAGATCCCCTTCCTCCCTCTTTCTTCCAAAACCAGGTGTCAGGAAAGCACATCACAGATTCAACACAGCACTTCTCCTTCTCAGTGCAATCTTTCCCACAGTAATATACAGAGCTGCTATGCGTAGCATTGTTATAATAATAATAATAATAATAATAATAATAATAATTTTTATTTCTATCCCGCCCCTCTGCAATGCAGTCGGGTGGCTTACAATATAAAAACTCCATAGTCACAATACCCTAGCCCACCCACCCCTTAAAATAATATTAAATTATAAAGGATTAAAAACATACAATAAATAAAAATATATAAATTAGGGGGGGAAATTAAAACATACAATAATTTTTTAAAAATCCGATTGCAGCTCAGAAAGGAAAGGCGAGTCTTGGGCCAGGATAGTTATTCAGGAAAGGCCTGCCAGAAAAGATCCGTCCTGACAGCTTTTTTAAAGCTGTCTAAGGTGGTAATAAGACGGATCTCGTCTGGCAGGCCATTCCATAATCTGGGAGCGGCAGCAGAGAAGGCCCTCTGGGAGGTCACCGACAGCCTTGTTTTCATAGGCTGTAACAGATTCCTCCCAGAGGACTGAAGTGCGCGGGGAGGGTCGTACGGAAGGAGGCGGTTCTGGAGATAAGTTGGACCCAAGCCATGTAGGGCTTTAAAGGTCATAACCAACACCTTGTACTGTGCCCGAAAACTGATAGGCAGCCAGTGGAGAGCTTTTAGGACAGGTGTTATATGCTCTCTTCTGGAAACACCAGAAATCAACCTGGCTGCCATGTTCTGAACTAGTTGAAGTTTCCGAGTCAAGCACAAGGGTAGCCCCATGTAGAGCGCATTACAGAAATCCAGACAGGAGGTTACCAGTGCATGAACTACAGTTTTGAGGTCCCTGGTTTCCAGGAAAGGGCGCAGTTGGCGTATCAGCCGAAGTTGATAACAGGCACTCCTGACCGTCGCATTTACCTGATTAGACATCTGGAGCGTCGGGTCCAGGAGCACCCCCAGACTGCGAACACAGTCCTTGGAGGAGAGTGTAGTTCCATCCAGGATTGGAAGTTCACTGTTCCTCAACTGGGGGCTTGTCTACGCTAAAAACTCGAACTCCCCCAAATCTGGCCCGATAAGGCCAGACTACTTGCAGCCTTTCCCCCAAATCTGGTGTGATAAATCCACACACCGTATGATCCTATCCGTGGAGTTTGCTTGCTGTAGCGTGAACCATGCGTCCACCCTGGTTTTGGGAGGTGGGGAGGCAGGACAAGTGCTGCCTGAGGCGCCACCATTTCCCCCCTCCTTGGCGCCACTACCTCAGTCCAAAGGATGAGCCCTGGCACACAATTGCTCACTTTGAGGTCAGAACGAGGCAGCCAGCCCTGCCATTGTGCCCGGAGGGCAGAGCGTTGGCGCACAATCACTTTTTCTGAGGTCAGAACAAGCAGCCAGCTTCATGACGGCATGGCTGGCCACTTCTTCTGACCCAAGAGAGAGCGACTCTGCACCAGGAAGGCAGAGCTCTGGTGCTAGTCATTCTCTATGAAGTCAGAATGAGTGGTCAGTCTCACAATGGCGGGGCTGGCTGCTCCTTCCAACCTCACAGTAGGCGATTGTGCGCTGGGAAGGAAGAGCCCTAGTGCATAGTTGCTCTCTCTGAGGTCAGAATGAGTGGCCAGCCATGTGATCGCTTATGCGCTGGGAAGGCAGAGCCTTGTCACTCTTCTGGCCTATGCCAGTGGTGGTGGCATTGTGGAGGTGCCTGGCTAGGCAGCGGCAGTGGACCCACAGCTTTATAAGGGTAAAGATCTGAATAAATTATTGTGTAGACAAGGCCGCTGATGAGTAATGCAGGTTTGGGCTTTGCCAGGTAAGGTGTGGCGCTTATAGCCAGGCCAGAGTAGTCTGAATTTCGTGTGGCACAGCTCCAGGCCAAAGCAGTCTGGATCTCACCCAGAGTTTCACCCCCAGTGTGGACTCAGCCTAGGTGCCCTCCAGATGGGGCTGATAGGAATTATAATCCAATAAATTTGAGGAGTGCTCAATTGAGGGAGGCTAATTTAACAACTAAGACTGCAGTACTCCTAATCCCCCCCAAAATTCCTATACACCAGAGGTAGGCAATGGGAGGCTTTCTAGATATTTTGGACCACTAGTCCCATAAATCCCTTTTTATTGACCATAGTGGCTGAGAATGGTCCAAGTTTCTTAATAATGAATTTATCTTACTTTTCCTACACTGGCTCCAAGACAGCTATCCTCTGCCTCACTTTCTCCTCACTGGTTTGCTACTTTTATCCTCACAGCAACCGAGGGATATAATACATAATTCACACTATGATTCGCACTGGAGGATCTACAAATGCCTAGAGATGTGTTCTCTCTAGGAATATTCAGGTCAATTTCTGTCAGAAGTATACCACAGACTTGCATTGGAGGACCTACAAATGCTTAGAGAAGTGTTCTCTCAGGTTAAAAAAAATAGTGGGCCTATATTTGTGCTTTTTCCACTTTTGCAAGGGTCCTCCGCCCCAATCCTCATGAAAGAAGGTTTCATGGATCATATAACTATATTATTATTATCAGGTACAGTTGTCCCTCCATATCCACGGATTTAAGTATTCACAGCTTGAAAATATTCTTTAAAAAATAATAATCCAAAAACTAAACCTTGATTTTGCCATCTTATATAAGGGACACCATTTCACTATGCCATTGCATATAATGGGACTTGAGTATTCATGGATTTTAGTATCCACAGGACCAGGGGTCCTGGAACCCCAGTGAATATGAAGGGACAACTGTATTATTATCACATATTGTTATTGTTGTTGTTTTAAATCTTGAGTTATGCCTTGGGGGTCTGTGGCAACAAAAGATATTTAAATATCTTTTATTTGATAGCCTTGTGGCTGAAGAGTGGGGTATAAATAACTAACTAAATAACTAAATAAATAAAATAGGGTCCCTAGTAAAAAAAAGGTTAGGAACCACTGGTTTAACCACTACATGATACTGGGTCTGTGATATAAAAACATTCAGAAGGAACCATATCAGTTATCCCTGCTAGACACAGCTGTAGTGGTGGTGTGCCTTCAAGTAGTTTCCGACTTACGGCAAACCCAAGGCAAACCTATCACAGGGTTTTCTGAGGCTGAGAGGATGTGATTTGCCCAAGGTCACCCTGTGGGTTTCCATGGCTGAGCGGGGATTCGAACCCCGGTCTCCAAAGTCATCATCCAATGCTCAAACTACTACACCACGGTGGCAAGACACCGTAGTCCCCATTAAACTCAGTGGGGCTTACTTCTGAAAGGGCACATATACAATTGTACTATTGAGCTCTTTTTCAGGAAGTCCCTAATTTCAAACCCCTTTTCTTCACCATTAACACATTTTCTCAGCTTCGGTCTTTCCCATCTGCAGCAAAGAGGATCGTGATGCTGCCTGACCTTACAGAAAACTTCCAAACCTAGGGCCTCAAGACATGTTGAACTACAACTCCCATTATCATCAGGCAGCAGCCAATGCAACCTTTCCCTAACTTGGTGCATCCCCTACCTCAATGTATCTGACAAGGGCTATTACCAGCCCCAGGTAGCACGGTCATTTTTGGTGCCAGGTAAGGATGATGGGAGTTGTAGTCTACCTCATTTAGAGAATGCCATATTAAGGCAAGCTACCAAACAGGTTCATCACAAAGCAGAGGAATTTTGGCCCTCTTCATGGTTTCAACTACAACTCCCCAGCCCTTTACCAGAGCCAACCCATGCTGTGAGGCTCTGGAGTACTGCAGTCCAAAACATATGTAGAGTCACAGAATTTAGCATTTAGAATTCTCTGCAACAAAGCTCTAGCAGCCCATCAAACTACACATCCCAGGATGCTACAGAACACAGCCATCTCACTTATTACATGGAATCATAGCACAATAATTGTGTAGCTTTAAAGGGCCCTAGGACTGTAGAGATGTGTCAGTATTTCTGTTGTTGTTGCCATGAATATGGTAGTAATTATTCTAGAGTGAGTGAGAGAGAAAATCTCCGGAAGACTCTGTCTCCCTCTCCTGTCCAGATCAAGGTGGAGGGAATGAAATCAGACACCACCCAAGCCAAGCTTTTACCGACCAAACCTCTCCCATCTCTGCATTTAACTCACCACCCTTTCCAGAGCTACTCCGTTTCTCAAAATGGTAACTCCTTGTTCCCAATTACAGTACTCTTGCAGCTGCTGATGAAATATATACTATATATATATCTATACAAAATATAGAATCCAGTTTCAGGGAGCTCCGCCCAATCACAAGACAGGAAGGGGCCTCCTTATTTACATCTCCCCGCCTCTTTCCAGAATTTTATTTTAAATTGTTGCTTCTTTTGAGTTGCTCTGGGCATTTTGATCTTTGTCGATTTAACCCTTTGTTTGCATCAGTCCCTTGCTTGTTTTTTTTTTTTTCAAGGGAGGGGACTTTCGCAAAGGAAACTTTAGAAGACTCAGGGTGCATCCACACTGTAGAACTAACCCACTTTGAGATCACTTGAAGTGCTGTCTTTCACACTGCACAAATAATCCAGTTTGAAATTGGATGATTTGCCATGGCTTCTTCCCATGGAATCCTGGGATCTGTAGTTTTACCAGCGCTTTCGCCTTCTCTGTCCAAGAGTACTGGTGCCTTACCATACTACAAATCCCAGGATTCCATAGCAAGGAGCCATGGCAAACCATGCAGTTTCAAACTGGCTTATTTGTGTAGTGTGGGTGCACCCATAAGAATTGGAAGAGACCACAAGGGCTATCCAGTCCAACCCCTGCCTTGCAGGAATACCCAATCAAAGCTAAAGATAGCAGATTCAGGATCCAAGGACTGCTGTTTCACCCATAGACTTCAGGTCTGGCAAGTGAGGCTGATATCTTAGTTCTCTCCCCACTGCTAACAATATTAAGTCCTGGCCCTGTCTGCACGATGAAAAAAAGTCAGTTTGGGGGTAAATAATTCAAAAAGGCAGCCGTTTGTACGCGTACGATCTGCCTCCATGATTTTTTACCCCCCCTAAACTCCATATGACCCCCCCTTGCCCAGCTGGCCGGAGCAAGCGATCCAAGCTGCAGTTTTAAATCTCCCACCGCTTTTTTTGTTTAATTTAAAAAGGTGCCTGTTATGCGGACAGTCAGTGTTCCGTATTTACAATATGAAATAAATAGGAATAAATGTAAAATTCTCCATTTCATGGACTTATCGGACTCTCGCTTAGCCGGGAATCCAACGTGGCGGCTGCTTCCAATTCTCTCTTTGCTAGCCCCACCCCCTGTGCTCAACCAGCCAATCAGATTACACTGCCTGTTCATATGTGTGTGAGTGGGGTGTACAGATCATCAACAATTCAAACAGCTGTATGGATTCTAGGTCGAGATCTGCTAATTCTCCCGAATGCCAAATCCACGTAGTTTACGGGTGATTTGCTAGCCCCCCTTCCAAAAGACACGTATGCATCCGGACGGCTGTGTGTACACATGATCGATCTTTAGAACGCTTTACGGATTTTTTAAACCATGTAGACAGGGACCCTATATGGCTTAGGTCAAAACAGTATCTCCCCAAATGAACCTGCTTTGACCCCGAGGTCCTCAGATGAGGCCCTTCTCTCATCACCTTCCCAGGGGGTGAAATGTAGGCCTTCTTGGTGGCTGCCCCTAGGCTGTGAAACTCCCAGGGAGGGCCCCTCTCTTGCTATCATCTTGTTGGCAGGAAAATACTTTTCATTTTGACAGGCTCCTAGAACTTTTAAAGTTTTTAAAGAAAGGGCTTTGGAGCGTGGTATATTTTAATCTTTTTTGAACTGTTTTAATCTTTCTTGGTGTATGTTTTGAATTGTATAAATGTTGTGTATAGTTTAATTCCATTTTAAAGTTGCCATTTGTATGTTTTGTAACAATTTACAATTCTGTAAACTGAGTTTAATTTTGGAGAAAAGTCAGCGTATAAATAAAGTTAACAATAACAGTAATGATATGACCTTTTCATTCAAATACACAAATGAGAGATAAATATAGTAATGTATTTTAATTTTTTTATTTGAATTATATTTAATTTATATGCAACTCTCCGAACGTAGGACCCAAGATGGCTCAAAAAAGTGTTAGAATTGACCACAAGGGCCATCCAGTCCAAAGCCCTGCCATGCAGGAATACACAATCAAAGCATTCCCGACAGATGGCCATCCAGCCCCTGTTTAAAAACCTCCAAAGAAGGAAGACTCCACCACACTCCCAGGCAGTGCATTCCACTGCCAAACAGCTCTTATTGTCAGAAAGTTCTTCCTAATGTATAGGTGGAATCTTTTCCTTTAGTTTGAACCCATTGCTCCGTGACCTAGTCTCTGGAACAGCAGAAAACAAGCTTGCTCCATCCTCAGTATGACATCCCTTTAAGTATTTAAACATGGCTATTATGTCACCTCTTCAACTTCTCTTCTCCAGGCTAAACATTTCCAGCTCCCTAAGCCGCTCCTCATACGGTGTGGCTTACAGACCTCCCACCGTCCTGGTCGCCCTCCTCTGGACACGTTCCAGCTTCTCAATATCCTTCCTGAATTGTGGTGCCCAGAACTGGACACAGTATTCCAGGCGGTGTCTGACTAAAGCAGAATAGAGTGGTACTATGACTTCCCTCGAGCTACACACTATACTTTGTGGCCTTTCAGCTGCCACATCACACTGGTGATTCATGTTCAGCTTGTGTTCTACTAAGGACTTTATCACACGAAGGTGGTAAATAGAAATTAAAGCTGGATAATAGCATCTTTAGCCGGTACTTATCACACGACATCGTGTCTGTCCTGTTGCTGCTTTGCCTTTCAATCGTTGTTAAAGCGCACTTTTCAATTATGCGTAAAACCCATAAATGGCTCCCAATATAACTGCTTTTCCATTATGATATGTAGGTCCCTTCCACTACAGTTCCAATATTCCGGTGGTCACGTGGCATCAGTGGGCATGATTCCCCTCCTCTCCCCCTCTCTACTCCCAAGTAGGCTGAGGTTGCTTTTACATTCAGCCCTCTACAGTGTTTGTATCTGCTGCTTAAATAGCTCTACCTCCTCACCCCCTTCCTCCTCGTATCCGCTTCCTATCTTGCCAGCAACAACACCACTCTGTTTCCCAGCTTGCTACTGCTATATCTCAGCCAGATCTTAAACCCCTTCCCAGACCATTGACTTCAGCTCTCCTCTCAGCATTAGGAGGAAGACCAGTGGGGAGCGAAGTCAATGGGCTGGGAAGGAGTCTAAGATCTGGCTGAGACATCATGGTGGCAAGCTGCAAAAGGGTGTCGCTGTGGGTAGGATATGAGATTGAAAGGCATGCATGCCCTGGGTAGGAAGGCAGAGTTAGTGAGGCCGTGCGGAAGAGCAAGTGTGGGACCATGGATCTTCGAAGCAGCATGATAACGCAAATACAGAGAAATGTGATAATGATTGTTTTCAAAACTGCATGTTCCCGTCTGCTTCAACTACAAGATTGCTGCAAGACAACAGGCTGGTATGATAAAGTTCCAAGAGTTCTAGATCCCTTTCACATGTACTGTTGTCAAGCCTGGTCTCATCTGTCCTAGATTTGTGTATTTCTTTTTTTTTTTCTGCCCAACTGTAGTACCTTACATTTTCCTCTTTGAAATATGTCTTGTTAGTTTTGGCCCAGCTCTTGAATCTGTTAAGGTCATTTTGAATTCTGATCCTGTCCTCTAGGGTATTAGCTACCCCTCCTAATTTGGTGTCATCTGCAAAGTTGATAAGTATGCACCTAATTCCCTCATCCAAGTCATTGATAAAGATGTTGAACAGCACTGGGCCCAGGACAGAACCCTGTGGCACCCCACTGGTCACTTCTCTCCAGGATAAAGAGGAGCCATTGGAGAGCACCTTTTGGTTTGGCCCATCAACCAATTACAAATCCACCTAACAGTAGTATTTCCTAGCCCACATTTTACTAGCTTGTTTGCAAAAATATTATGGGGGGATCTTTTCAAAGGCCTTACTGAAAACAAGATACACTACATCCACAGCATTTCCTTCATCTACCAAGCTTGTAACTTTATTTAAAAGAGATAAAATTAGTCAGGCATGACTTGTTTTTGAGAGACTCTTGTTGACTTTTAGTGATCATGGCATCCTTTTCTAAGTGCTTACAGACGGTCTGTTTAATGATCTGCTCTAGAATCTTCCCTGATATTGATGTCAGGCTGACTGGGTGATAATTATTTGGGTCTTCTCCTCCGCTTTTTTTTTTTTTAAGGGGACAACATTTGCCCTCCTCCAGTCTGCTGAGACCTCTCCTGTTCTCCAGAAATTCTCAAAGACTATTGCCAGTAGTTGTGAAATTATTTCTGTCAGTCCTTTTAATACTCTGGAGACTTCAATTCATTTACAGTAGACAGGTATTCCTGAACAACCTCTTTAACTATTCTGTGCTGCATTTCCCCTACTGCATCCTCCCTCAGCCATTCTCAGCACACTCATTGCACAGAATACAGTAAAATCAGCCCACAAGATTAATGACAGGAAAAGGTTGCTTTACGACCTGGTCCTGACATCGTGTGAACAATGCATGAGACCTAATGTCTGTACTCTTATCTGGTTCTTGAGGTTGTCTTAGGTGTTGTCTATATGGTAAGAAAGAAAGAAAGAAAAAGAATGGCATGCGAACGTACGGTGATCCGTTCAAATGGCCATTTGCATAAATATATGTCACTCGGAAGGGGGGCAGCAAAACCCACCACAAAATCCGTGTGTCCGGGGCTTGTCCGGGGCTTCATACAGATTTTTTAAAAAGCTCCATACAACATGCAAATGTGCGATAATTTGAACATTCACATTCACACAAATACAAACAGACAGTGCAATCTGATTGGCTGGATGAGGATGGGGGCAGGGCTAGCAAAGAAGGAAAGCAGCTGTGGCCGCCATGTTGGATTTTCAGGTGAGCAAGGGTCCAGTAAGTCAATCAAATGGTGATTTTATACTTTTTAAATTTCTTTATTTGTAAATATGAAGTGTTGCTTGTGTGTACCCTGGGAAACTGTTTTTTTAATTGGCATCAGCAGATTTAATAATAATAATAATAAAAATAATATAATTTATTTATATTCCGCCTTTTATAACAATAAAATATTATAACAATAAAAGCTCAAAGTTAAAAAAAATCCCATATCCCATCCCTCCCCCCAATCATAAAAACAACAAAAAGCAATAAAATAGAAATTAAAAAGCAGAATATATTAAAATTTACAAGTACAAATTCAATAAAATTGCGGGTAGATTTGTTGGGGTTTTTTGATCTGTAAGGCTAATCTGGAAAGGCCTGCCGGAAGAGATTAATCTTAATGGCCTTTTTAAAGGCTTCTAGGGTAGTAATACGACGGATCTCATCCGGCAGGTCATTCCATAGCCTGGGAACGGCAGATGAAAAGGTCCTCTGGGTCACCGCAACCAATTTGGTCTTCTTTGGCTGCAACAGGTTCTTCCCAGAGGACCTAAGTGTGCAGGGTGGATTATATGGAAGAAGGCGCTCCCGCAAGTAGCCTGGACCCAGGCCATGTAGGGCTTTAAAGGTTATAACCAACACCTTGTACTTTGCCCGGAAATTAATTGGCAGCCAATGAAGGGATTTTAAGACAGGTGTTATGTGGTCAGCTTTAGATGTACCCGCGACCAACCTGGCTGCCATGTTTTGTACCAATTGAAGTTTCTGAACTTGGCACGAGGGTAGCCCCATGTAGAGCACATTGCAATTGAGTAAATCACTTGCTGCTGCCAGCTGGCTAGGGGTCATGCGGCGTTGGGGGTGTGTCTTTTGGCTGTGTAGGCAGTTAACGCTCTTCTCTTGATATGCCCAAAGTACGAATGTCTCAGTTTAGTCATCTTGGCTTCTAGGCAAGGCAACCAAATAGCTTTTTGTAAGTAGAAGGTTGCACTTTTGCACCTTGAAAGTTTTTTTTTAATGTGCAACTTGTGGAGAATAAAAACATGAGTAATTCACTTGCGGCCACCATCTTGTTTCGCAGGCATGCCTCTGTGTGAACTTCAAACACGGATAACTTTGCATACCAGCGAACTTGCCAAAAAAAGTGGAGACAAATGGACACTGCTGTAATTTTTCATTAATGCGCAGCAATCCACATCGCATTGCCTGGTCTAGATGAGCCCTGTGTAAATAGGCTTTATTTATTATCATTCCGTACTGCATCCGATGAGAGTGAGCATGGCGTAGCGGTTTGAGCATTGGAGTATGACTCTGCAGGCCAGAATCCTTGGCTATGGAAACCCACTGCGTGACCTTGGGCAAGTCACACTCTCTCAGCCTTAGAGGAAGACAAAACTAAAAGCCCTTCTGAACAAAACTTGCCCAGAAAACCACATGATAGGTTCACCTTAGGGTCACCATAAGTCATAAACCACTTGAAGGCACACGACAACAGCAACTGCATTTGAAGTGGGTTTATATCCACGAAAGCTCATATATATATTAAAAAATCAGTTTTAAAGGTGATGCTACATTCCTTTTACCTCCTCCCCCTCCTTGCATCCTTTTTATAATTGCATTAGGAACTTGGCGCTCTGTTTGCAGATTCAACCACTGAAAAGCACAGCTACAGGGACTGGTTCAAAAGCTGGCAACCCAGTTAGCTACCTACTGTCAGAAAGAAGAAGCTGGGTTGAGTCTAACTTGCTTTTTAAAAAAAGTTCAGTCAGTGGCTAAGTAAGAGTTAAACATGTCAAGCATTGATTCCTAGAGAGGCCTGGGACTTTAGAGGGGCAAGAGGTGGGAAGGTTAGGAAAACACATAACAGGAAATGGCCTTTTCAGTCCGGGTTGAAGGCACAAAGTCCTGATTCCTAGAGAGTTTTGGAAATTTTGGAGGAGGGTTGGAGAGGAGAAGGGAACAGTCAGAGGAAGGGTAGCCTTTCATTGCCTCCTGCTTTTGTCTGGAAAATGCAGGCTTTGACTGTCTTTAGCTGCAAGGAGCAGGTGATGGGAGCAGGGAGTTAAAGTTTTATTCTGCAGAACAAAATCAGAGCAAGAAAGAAAGCAAGTGGACGAGATGGCCTTTTGCTTCTTTTCTGATCAACCAGCATTTGGAGAATCCCATCCTTGCCTCAAGTTGCCAGCTGACCAAAGGAAATAAAGAACACAAACCAACAGCAGGGTTGGCTCCTGGCTTCTTGCAGAGGTCTGATCTGTTGAAAACCACCCCTTGAAGTTTCTGTGGCAAGAAGATCATCTAAATCAGTGGTTCTTAACCTGTGGTCCAGGAACCCCCAGGGGTCTGCGATGTCCTCACAGGGGGTCTGCGAGGGCTTGAAGGCTGCTTGGCCCACCTCCTCTCTGCAGTGGAGTGGCCACGTGGCAGGAGCCCAGGCAAAGGCTGGCTGGTTGGCTTGGCCTGTGCATTGCCATTCAGTGCACAGGACACAAACTTTCAGGAAGAAGCCAGAGAAAAGTCTTTCCTCCCCCTCCAGTGCCTCTGTGGGAAAGTTTAATGGATGGCGTAACTGTGTTGTTGTTGTTAGTAGTAGTAGTATTAACCATATTAGTAGTAGTACTAGTAGTAGGTATTATCAGGTATTATTATTGTTTTAAATCTTGACTTAAGTCTTGGGGGTCCGCAGCAACAAAAGATATTTAAAGGGAGTCCCTGGTAAAGAAAAAGTTAGGAACCACTGATCTAGCTCACCTGTGCCTTCCTGCATCACTCACTAAAAGACAACGCTGCAGGGTGTATTTATTTGTTAATTTTATCTCCCGCATTTCTCCCAATATAGGGACTCAAGGCAGCTAATGATGAATTTGAAACAATACAACTTGTTTGTATTGGGTTGGTTCTGGAGTTAGCAACCCTCTCCTTGCAGAGGAAGCTGCTTTCTATCAGCCCAGGCTTGGGCCCTCCATCCCAGAGGTCTACTATCTGAGTGGCACCAGTTCTCCGAGATCGACAGCAAGAGATCTCTCCCATCTCCATACCTATCTGGGATCTTTTCTGCTTGGACCCTCTACGTGCAAAAGCTGGTAAGCTGCTCCCAAATCAAGAGGGAAAGATGGGTGATACCAGGAAGGCTCTGTAATGAGTTGGGTCTCTGCCACCAGGTTTTGTAGTCCTTAATAGCATCATGGGCACACATTAATGGCTGTCCAGCGGTATGTGTGTGTTGCGTGCCTTCAGATTGTTTCTGACTGAAGGCAACTTTTGGGGACAAACCAACATAGTATAATGCTTTGAGCATTGGACTATGACTCTGGAGACCCACTTGGCATAGAAATGCACTGGGTGACCTTGGGCAAGTCACGCTCTCTCAGCCTCAGAGGAGGGCAAGGGCAAACCCTGCCAAGAAAACCCCTTGATAGGTTTGCCTTATGGTCTCCATGAGTCGGAAGCAACCTGTAGGCACTCAAAGGATGAATCTATCGACATTTTATTGTCCAGATTTCTTCAGAGGAGCTTTCAGTGGGGTTCTAGCAGGGATTTGAACCCTGGTCTGACTCCCTCCCCTGTCCACCCCCCTCTGCTGTCATCAGCCGTGGATAATTGAATCAGCAGATGGCGAATCAGCAGATACGGTGGTGCTACTGTATGTTGAGTTCCTTTGGTAGCATATGTACTATATAACCCTTGGGAGTGTCCCTCTTCCATAAGCCTCTCCTTGGGGAGGGTGTGTCTCAGTCTGAGGTCTCCACATTTAGCCAGCTACAGAGCATTTGATCACCAGCCTGGGATAGTTGGGCTAGAATTAGTTGTGAAGTCGAAGGCTTTCACGGCCGGTATCCATAGATTTTCCTTGGGTTTTTTTCCCAGGCTGTGAGGCTGTGTTGTGGAATAGTTACAGAACATGGACTCTCAGCCTGGAAAAAAACCAAGGAAAATCTAGAATTAGTTGTTTAGGTGCCTACTTCTACCTTTCACTGTGAGCAGTGCTGGATCCCATCAGCTCAAGGACTATAGTGTCCTCACAGCGGATCCGCGAAGGCTTGAAGGCTGCTTGGCCCACTTACTCCCTGCAGTGGAGCAGCCATGTGATAGGAGCCAAGGCAAAGGCTGGCTGGCTTGTCCTGCGCTTTGCCATTCAATCTGCCCCAGCCACAAACTTGCAGGAAGAAGCAGGAGAAAAGTCTTCCCTCCCCCTCCAGTGCCTCTGAGGGAAGGTGTAATGGATGGTGTAATTGTGTTGTTGTTGTTGTTGTTGTTACTAGTATTAGTATTAGTATTATTAGGGTTTTAACTCAAGTTTAGTCTTGAGGTGGGTCAGTGGCAACAGAAAATATTTAAAGGGGGTTTCTGGTAGAGCAAAGGTTAAGACCCACTGTCCTGTCCTTTCAGCCATTGCTTCTTACAGATTTGCTTTCCTCTATTTTCAATTTATATTTTTTTCTTGAAGTAAAAATAGCATCATCCATCCCAAAGAAGGAGGTATCAGCTGAGCAGGCTTGTGGGGTAAAAGGCTTCCTCCACTGCCAGTTCCATGAGGGGCTCAGTGTGACCATGAAATGCTTGGTTATTGAACTAAACAACTGAAGGAGCTGGAAAAGGAGGAGGGAATGGAATGAAGTGTCTGGAGTTCTGAACAGTTGCACATTCTGTACACTGCAGCATCTTGCAAGGATCCTACTCCCAGCTCAGGAGGTCAGGGGGACAGTGGGATTGATTTATTCTGCTTTAGAATCATAGCACCATAGAATTGCATGGGGCCCCATAGGCAACCGAGTCCAAACCCCCTTGCTCAATGCAGGATCTCCAGCGTCCCCATTAGTAAGTGTTCTGTCTTTTCAGGCTTGCATGCACAGGCAGATACGTCAGTTAGACTTCATCAGGATTAGTAACAACTATGGAAGACTCCCCAAATATAACACCACACAAAAAGTTAGCTGAAAATGGATAAAGACACACTTAATACTACAGGAAAAGAGATTCCACCTAAGCATTAGGAAGAACTTCCTGACAGTAAGAGCTGTTCTGATAGCAACACAGCAGTTTGTAATATATCTGACAGTAACAGAGCTTATGTAATAATTCTATCTAACATGGATACTAATTTTTCTTTAATACAGAGTCAAGATATCACAAGATGTGCTAATTACATAGAATATTATTATTGCTTCAGAATATATATTGTTTTTATGAGTATACAATCAAGTCCAACATGTCAATTCAAGTTAGCAAAAATAAAAGTCCCAATTTAATGTACAATTCTGTTTGTCTCTCTATTCTGTGTAGTGATAATGCTTCTTCCTTTTTCTTGTATCTTCTTACAATATGTAATTAAACATAAATCCAACAAACCATCAAGAATTGGTCCTATTTTCTTCTACATAAGCTCTACCACTGTTGATATATTACAAACTGCTGTATTGCTATCAGGTTTGGTGTTGAGGTAGATACTGACTATAACATTAACAGATAAGAGCAGTGGAATACACTGCCTTGGAGTGTGGTGGAGTCTCCTTCTTTGGAGGTTTTTAAACAGAGACTGGATGGCCATCTGTCAGGAGTGCTTTGGTTGTGTATTCCTGCATGGCAGGGGGTTGGACTGGATGGCCCTTGAGGTCTCTTCCAACTCTGTGATTCTATGATTCTAATACTCTGAATGGGTTTGGTTACAAGTAGCTACAGTTTGACTTCCAGGCAGGAAAAAAACAAACCATGAACACAAGTTTGTAAACAACTAGAGAGTGCATTTTCATAGAAACCTTTTTGGCTTGGCCATTCATTTATGTTTGTTCTGCTTAGTTGGTAGTGCGTATTAAGAGTGTTGTCTTTATCTATTTTGAGCTAACTGAAAGGTACCGTCTGAACATTAGGAAGAACGTTTTTACTGTAAAATCTGCTGGACAGTAGAATAGACTTTCTTGGGAATGCACTGGAAAACATTCAAAAATAAAATGGCCTGGAAAAAAACACAGGAGTGCAAGTTTGTTTGTGGAAGAACAACGTTTGCCTCTCCTCGCCCTCCTCACAGGCAGCGGAAGATACGGCTGACATTCTACACCTTGCCTTTGCTTTGAGAAGTGGAAATGGCTGTTCTACAGGTAGGAGAAAGAGAAGGAGAGGAGGGACTCCACCATCCTTAAACACAGGCAAATTCCTCTCTTGGAGTTGCTTAAAGATGTCTTATAATGATGTATATAATGTGTTCAAGTAACTGGACTGATGGAAGTAGGATTTAGAAATAGAAATAAGAATAGAACAACAAGTATAAGATATACAGTTGTCCCTTCACATTCGCTGGGGTTTGGTTCCAGGACCCCCCATGAATACCCAAATCCGTGAATACTCAAGTCCCATTATATGCAGTGGCATAGCAAAATGGTGCCCCTTATATAAGATGCCAAATCAAGGTTTGCTTTTTGGATTATTATTTTTTTAAGAATATTTTCAAGCCATGAATACTTAAATCCATGAATACCAAATCTGTGAATATGGAGGGACGACTGTACAGCGCTGTAATAATGAATATACTTAAGGAATAATCAACAGACAGGAATTTTTTGTTGAATAATGAAGTTACAGAAATAATAGATAGGTTATATAATTAATTTTGTTGTAGTGTATATAATATCCTGCATTTGCTTAAATGAAGTATATGATTTTATGTTATATTTTAATTAATAAAAATAAAATTTTAAAAAACATATTATTGCCAGCACCTTGAATTCAGAAAGGAAATGTATTTTCAGCCAATGCAAGTCCTTCAGAAGAGGTTTTATATGATATATGAATGGAATTCCAGTGAGCAGCCTAGCTGCTGCATTTTACACTAGCTGCAGCTCCCAGCACTGTTCATAGTTTAATTCTAGTTTAATGCTGAACTTTTGTATTGTATGTTTTTAACTGCACTGCAAATTAACTTAATTTAACTGTATTGTAATGTTAGTTTAATTTGTAAGCTGCCTTGAGTGCTATTCTGGAAGGAAGGCAGGGTTTAAAGAAAGTTAATAATAATAGCCAACACCAGATGTTTGAGTAGAAATATATTATGTTTTGCACCCCACCTGCTACAAAAATTGTCCCGAGCACAGCCCACAGCTGGGAGCATCATAATAGGAGTGTGGTTTTTCTCTTGTTTTTTAGAGCCCGGTGTCCTTTGCAGAGGTGGCTGTGTATTTCGACCAGGCAGAGTGGGCGCTCCTGGATCCAGGTGAGAGAGTGATGTATGAGGCCATCATGATGGAGACCTTTGAGAATGTGACTGCTTTGGGTAAGGATCCTGTTGCCTTTTATCCAGAGACGATAATATCTTAGAATCTACCTTAGAGTTGAAAGGGACCACGGTGGCCAGCTTGTCCAACTCCCATCCGGGCAGGAATAGGATTAAGGAATAGGATAAAGAAACATCTTCTTTATCTCTAAAATGTTCTGGGGAGTGAGCGTTAGGTTGCTTGCCCTGGAAAATGTGTTCTTTATTTCCACACTTTTATTTCCAGTCTTACACCCTGCTTGTCTTCCAGTGAGCATAAAGCAGCATATATGAGTCTCCTCTTTCCCACATTATCCTCCTAACAACCCTGTGAGGTAGGTTAGGCTGAGAGAAAGATGACTTAGTGAATTTCACGCCTCAGTGGGAGCTAGGCTGTGGATCACCCAAAGTCCTAGTCCAAAATGCAGCAATGCAGGAACTCTCCACATAACACGGCCACTTCATGTCCTCTGTTGGGAGAAATTTGGGATTTAAATAGAGCATCCGGGTTGAATACAGGATGGGGCTCCTGTAACTTATTCCTGAACAGTTCATGGAGAAGGACAAGGCACCATGAAGCTCTGTCAAGCTCAACAAAGGGATCAATCCTCTCTTACCTTCCAAATCCCCACTTTCTGCTCCAGTGTCCACCCCCCCACATGGCTGTTGCCTCACTGGGAGGGAGGGAGTGTGGAGGGGCACCCAGCTCTTTTTTTGTTGCCTGCACTTCCACACACACCCTCCATTGACAAAATTGTAGCCAATGCTATTATTGCAGCATTTTTGTTTCTACATTTTAAAAAAAAAGCAATGTTGCCGAACAAAAATATCCAGAATCCAGCAGTGTTGCACAACAAAACCACATGCCTATTTTTCTGCAACTTTGTTGCCTTTTTATATAAAAAACAACAATGTTATACAACAAAAATATTGCAAAACAAGTGTAACACAGCAAAAAAGCAACATTGCACAACAAAACCTCCTGCCTATCTGTTTTTCTGTCTGTTTATTGACGTAGAAAACAGAAATGTTGCACAACACAAATCTTACACAACAAAAACGTTGCACAGAAACTGCAATGTTGCCCAAGAAAGCCACATGCCTATCTGTTGTGCAACGTTGCTGGACATTTTTGTTGAGCATCATTACTGTTTTTTTTATGCAGAGTCAGTCAGGCATCAGGAGAACGGAGGTGAAAAAGGCAGCAAGGAGCACAGAGAGGGTGGGTATATTGTGTATAATATGTGCATAAGGTGTACATGAAACATTAATATTAATAATAATAATAATAATACATTGTTATTTATTACCCACCTCTCTCCTCAGAATTGGGGCGGGGTACAACAACACACAGTATACAATAAGAATACAGTACAATTCAATACAGTTTTATTCCATACAATACAAAGCACATTCAATGACAAACAGACAGTTGTACATGCAAATGCCAGTAGATGGTGCTGTTGGCATGCTACAGGAATAACACTGCAGATTGCATATGCACAAATAAACGGCAGCTGCTTTTTTGGAAACTGAATTAACAGTTTTCCACAGCGTATCACCCCAGCTCTTTATTATGCTGGTCCTCATTTTACCGGCTTACGGATGGCTGAGTTGACCTGGGGGGGGGCCCTGGGATCAAACTTATGACTCAAGATCTAGCATGAGTTTGGGTCACAGTTTTGGCTGCATTAGCCTACTGTGCCACCAGGGATTTCATGTTTGGACTTTGACCCCATCTCCAAGATATCTCATTATGTATATGCAAATATTCCAGAATCTGGAAAAAAAAACAACCCTGAAATCTCAAACACTTCTGGTCCTAAGTATTTCAGATACTCAACCTATATTGATACAGAAGTTAAAAAACCCAGTTAAACAACAATTCTGTGTAAAAAACAAGGTTAAAAATGCATTGAAAAAGCACATTTAAAACAATAAAAAGATATAGAGGCAGCACTGCCTTCTCCCAGAGTGGGCCCTTGGTATCTGCTGGGGTTTGGTTCCAGGATCCCCGTGTGGATACCAGAATCCATGGATGCTCAAGTCCCATTATATACAGTAGTGTAGCAAAATGATGTCCCTTATATAAAATAGCAAAATGAAGGTTTGCTTTTTGCAATTTTTTTGGTGGGGGGGACAGCAACATTTTCAAACCGTGGATGGTAGAATCTATGAATGCCACATCCATGTATACAGAGAGCTGGCTGTACTTTGGTTCAGGGAACAGGCAAATCTCAAGTATAAATTGTCTTTAACCATCTTTTTCCAGAGGGAAATGGATGCTGGACTTTTATCTAAATTGCTGCTCCTGAGCGATACTGCAGTACGTTTTGAAATATAGATGTTCCTTATAATAGTCCCCATGGTCATGTCCCCAGAGAGAATCCAAATTTGCTGGCAGCTCCATGGCTACCCTCAGGGCTGGTTAAGGAATTTTGGGGGCCCTGCAACGTTTTATTTTGGGGGCCCATATGTTTATCTCAGGCCAATGTAACCTAACCTAACCTATTCACAGTACAGGATAATGATATTCAGATTATTACTAATAATGTTTTTGCAGGAGGAGGGTTATGACAGCCCCCCCAATGATGGGGCCCCATGTGGCTGCAGGTGCTGCAGGGCCCTCAAACCGGCCCTGGCTGCCCTAGGTACTCACCAGTGGTAGCAGTTTCCATCTACATCAAGAACAATTCTTTTGTAAAACAAATGGATTTGCTCCACTCATTTGAGTATATGTCCTTCCAAACTATTTTGCATGGTAACAATGCTCACTGGAAGCAGGTGAATCTGAGAGCAGCAGCAAATGATATTGTTTTCCCTATTGATTAGAATACCTGCTGAGTTAACCCATGGGGTTTAGGTTTCACAGCACCACTTCTACCTCCTTCAGACCTCCCCCTCCGCCTCTCACAAGTTGTTTGCTCAAGCTTTTTTGATGCCCAGCTCTGAATGGATGATCAGATCAATTTGCCAGCTAACATATTTCTCTGCTTATTCCAGCAAAAATGATACAGAAAAATGTGATTGATAGGAAAGGATGTTGGGTGGAAAGGATCAAGCAGACAGACAAGGAAGAGAGAAATGGACCACAGACACAGTGGAGAAGGAAAAGAGAAACACAACACAAAGAGAAATCCCTATCCCTTACTTGTAAGAGTGAAGGCATCCAAGACCCATCAGCCCATAAAAAAATGGAGAAGATGAAGAGACGGGATAAGTGTTTTGAAACTGAGAGCAAACGATATGCATGTCTGGAGTGTGGAAAGAGCTTTGGACAAAGGAACTCCCTCAATTTGCATGGGAGAACCCACACAGGAGAGAAACCATATAAATGTTCAGCATGTGGAAAGAGTTTCACTCAGAAAGGCCATCTTGGTTTGCATGAGAGAACCCACACAGGAGAGAAACCCTATAAATGTTTGGAGTGTGGGAAGAACTTTACTACAAGCAGCCATCTTAGTATGCATCGTAGAACTCACACGGGGGAGAAACCATATACATGTTTAGAATGTGGGAAAAGTTTTAACCAGAGCAGCAGCCTCAGCTTGCACTGGAGAACCCACACAGGGGAGAAACCCTATAAATGTTTGGAATGTGGTATAAGCTTTAGTATCAGGGGTCACCTTACTTCACATCACCGAATCCACACAGGAGAGAGACCATATATATGTTCAGTGTGTGGGAAAAGCTTTACTCAGAGTTCAAATCTTATTTCACATCAAAGGACTCACACAGGGGAAAAACCATATAAATGTTTGGAATGTGGAAAAAGTTTTAGTCAGAGCAATGATCTTAGTTTGCATGGGAGAATTCACACAGGTGAGAAACCATATAAATGTCTGGAGTGTGGCAATTGCTACAGCCGGAGTGACCATCTTAACTTGCACCGGAGAATCCACACTGGGGAGATGCTACATAAATGTATGGAGTGTGGCAAGAACTTTAGTGACAGCAGCCGTCTCAGTTTGCATTGGAGAACCCACACAGGGGAAAAACCGTATAAATGTTTAGAGTGTGGAAAGAGCTTTGTTAACAGCAGCAATCTTATTTCACACCGTAGAATACACACAGGGGAGAGGCCATATAAATGTTTGGAGTGTGGAAAGAGCTTTACTCAGAGTGGAAATCTTATTTCACATCAGAGAACCCACACAGGAGAGAAACCATATAAATGTGTGGAGTGTGGAAAGGGTTTTAGTCAGAGCAATGATCTTAGTTTGCATGAGAGAACTCACACAGGGGAGAAACCATATAAATGTCCAGAGTGTGGAAATTGCTACAGCCGGAGAGACCATCTCAACTTGCATCGGAGAACCCACACTGGGGAGATGCTACATAAATGCACGGAGTGTGGCAAGAACTTTAGTGATAGCAGCCGTCTCAGTTTGCATTGGAGAACTCACACAGGAGAAAAACCATATCATTGTTTAGAGTGTGGAAAGAGCTTTACTCAGAGGGTCCATCTTACTCTGCATGAAAGAACCCATACAGGAGAAAAACCATATAGGTGTTTAGAGTGTGGAAAGAGCTTTACTCAGAGGGTACACCTTAGTATGCATGAAAGAACCCACACAGGAGAAAAACCATATAAATGTTTGGAGTGTGGAAAATGCTTTAGTCAAAGCAGTGTTCTTAGTTCACATCAGAAAACTCACACAGGGGAGTCCTCAGTCCTTCCATTGAAATGCATGACAGTATTTGATGTTCCTTGTTTTTTTCCCTATTAAAAGATAAGGTCTCTGTCTCCAGTATATAAGCTGAAACCTAGTGATGTGGCTACTACAAGGACTTGTGGGGTGTACAGAATGACCCCTGTATCCACAGTGCATGTGATAATTTCAAACCCTATTAAAATTAACAATTTCCAGTCCAATCTTACTATAGAGTTGTGCTGGAGAACCTAGAAGATGCCTAGAGCAGTGGTTCTTAACCTGTAGTCCACGGCCCCCCAGTGGTGTGTGATATCCTCACATTGGGTCCACAAATGTTTGAAGACATTGGCCCACCTCCCTGCAGTGGAGTGGCCACATGACAGGGGCCAAGGCAAAGGCTGGCTGGCTTGGCCTGTGAATTGCTGCTTAATCCGCTCCAGCCACAAACTTGCTGGAAGAAGCAGGAGAAAAGTCTTCCCTCTGCCTCCAGTGCCCTTGAAGGAAGGTTTAATGGATGGTGCAATTGTATTATCATTATCATGAGGAATTATTATTATTATTATTATTAGGGTTCTAAATCTTGAGTGAAATCTTTGGGGTCCATGGCAACAAAAGATAGTCAAAGGGGGTCCCGGGTAAAGAGAAGTTTAAGAGCCATTGGCCTAGAGAAAACACCTATCTAGGCATCTTCTAGATCCTCCAGCATGACTCTATGGTCAGCTTCCAGCAGACCTAAGTCTGCGCTGTAGGACCTGGAAGAGGCATAGAGAAACCATATTTTTCAGACATGGGTAAGTGAATCTGCGGTTACTGGTCCCCCAGATATGGGGTCATACTGTATGCCTCTCTCTGAGTTTGTTTTTAAAAGGCATTAATTTAGTTATGTAAAGTCTTTCTGTTGCCTGCAAAACCAGTGAGTGCCAAATTTCCCTAACCTTCTCTAGAGATGGAAAGACCATCAGTCCTAAGATGTGCATTCCTCCAGGGGGCCATTAGGCATCTCCATATACTGCTTCCATCTGCATGACCTTCAACTCTTCAAACTTAGCTAACACACATTGGAAACTGCTTAATGCAGTGTAGATGTGTAAATTGCTATTACTTAAAACAATTTGTAAGCCGCTCTGATAGCCTTGTGGCTGAAGAGTGGGGTATAAATAACTAATAAATGAAGAAATGAAAAAAAAATGTTCAAATGCCAGAGTGCAAGCATGCAGAAAAGGTCCAATTCTTTGGTGAGGATGGAGTGGGGATTAAGCAGAGGGAAAGGCTGACCATCACTGAAGACTGAAAAAGGTGGGGATGTTTTGTTTTATGGTACCCACCACAGCAGCTAAGCCATAGTTCTAGAAGATGCTGAGTTGGGAGTGTTGGACCTCTCCCATTAATTCGCTCCTAAACTTAAAGGTCTCTGGCAAGACAAAGAACCTGTATGTTGGAACTTAATGTTTTTCTCTTGCGTTGTTCATTCAAATGTATTTTCTGGCAGCACCTGGAGCCTAAGTGGAGTATAGGCCACAGCAGGGTTTGGATTCAGGTGCAACCCACAAGGAGTGGAAAGATTAAAGATGCAGCCAAAGTTTGGGGTCAATCATAGGCTCAGGCAAATAAGGGCCAACAGACCAGAGGGTGGAAATGAAAAGCGAAGTTCCAAGGCAGCCAACAATGTGTCAGAGGGCCTCCAAGTCCAGAGGTAGGTTTGGGCCATGATATAATAGAGCACTAAAAATATATATAATAAAGCAGAAAGTGAGATGAAAATCTTCACACTAGACTAGATTTGAAGAAGGATATTGACAAGTTGGAACATGCCCAGGGAAGAGTGACCAAGATGATCCAAGGTCTGGAAGCCAAACCTTAGGAGGAACTACTCATAAGGTCTGTTTAGTTTGCAGAAGAGAAGATGTTAAGGAGACATGATGGCTCTCTTTAAATATCTGAAGAGATGTCATGTACAGGCTGGGGCAAGTTTGTTTTCTGCTGCTTCAGACTAGAACACAATCCAAGGGTTTTGAATTACAAGAAAAGAGATTCCACCTAAACATTAGAAAGAACTGTTTTTACCATAAGAGCTGTTTAACTGTGGAATAGATTGCCTCTGGACATGATGGACTCTCCAGCTTTGAAAGCCTTTAAATAGAGGTTGGATGAGCATCTTTCAGGTGTACTTTAGTTGTGTATTCATGCATGGCAGCAGATTGGACTAGATCAAAGCTCCTTAAATTATGGGTTGTGACCTCATATAGGGTTGCGTAACTTAATGTGGGGGTCACGAAAAATTTGGCAAATTTCTTTATTATTTATTATCAGTAAATGTTTGATTTGTATACCTATTCTATATACCTGTATACCTGGGGTCGCATAAAAATTTCTTGGGTGAAAAGGGGTTACTAGTGGGAAAAGTTTAAGAAGCCCTAGACTAGATGGCCTTGTGGTTCCCTTCCAATTCTACCAATCTATGATTCTCTGAATGAAGAGGTGTCTTGGTTGCAATGTTTTTTACAGGGCTCAGTTTGGCTGTAGTAGATGGGGAACAATTTAATGCAGACTCCCATGTTGATGACATCTTTTAAAGACTGCAATCCCTAGAAGAATATATGAACTAGAATGCAGTGTTCAAATGGTATTTGCCTTCCTCAGAATTGTGTGATGCAGTTCTAACCACAAGAAATATGTGTATGGGGGGATGAATGCATGGATTGGGGAGGATTGATATATGAGCTGAGAGTATGCATTGAAGTGCATAAATGAATTGTAACATTGATTTTATTTAAGATATTTCTATATAATGCTTTCCAGCCCACAAAGGCTCTTGAGGTGATGTGCAAATAAAAGCAATTTAAACAGTACAAATATAAAACATTTAAAAATTCATTAAAATACTTTTTAATAAAAAAAGGTTTTAAAATGTTTGAAAACAATCCTAAATATCGTTTTAAAACAGATAAAACAGAGCAGTGTCAAATATTAAAGTCCAAGTGAAACAGCACTGTTTTAGCTGTTACAGAGAAAGCTCTGCTACACTTAGATACCGAACTAATTTTGCAAGGTATTGGGATGTTTAGCAGCGCCTCCCCAAATTTCAGGCAGACTCATATTGGAGGAGGTGGTCTCTCCTCACCCAAACAGCAGTTGAAAACAAATAAACCACAGCTTGTAAAATTGTACGTGTCACCCAAATTTGCATACAAAGCTGACCTATGCACACATTCACATATCAGTAAGGATAAGAATTTCAGAGAGAGCAGACTCTTTTAGAAGATTGACTAGAACCATTGTTCCAGGGAAAGGCTGAAATCAATTGTGAAGCAGCAAACATACTGTCATATCCAATGAACGACAGAAAGATTCTTGCCAATTTACAGAAGAAAAGAAAACATGAGATGTTATCCCATGTGACCCTTTTGATGGAAATGTTTCGGTAGAGGTTGGATGCCATCTGTGAGGGGTGCATGCATGTGCGAACAGTGCATAAGACCTAACGTCTGTGCTCTTATCTGGGTCCTGAGGTTGTCTTAGAGTCTGATATACATATATCACTAAACTTTTTAATATTCTGCCACCTTGAATATGGTCTGTGAGATCTCAGTGGGTTTCTCTGGCTGAGCAGGGATTCTAGCAGGCTGTCTAATAGTATTAGTGCCAATGAATTTAGCTTCCAATTTCTAACATTTAATGTTAATGACTTGATATTCAAACCTTACATTTAAAGCTCTGGAAAGCGGCCATGACAGTTGAAGTGACATCAGACTTCTACAACCATTTAGCATACATACCTTCCATGTCTGCTGCAGCTATGCGCCTTCAGGTCATTTCTGACACACGGCAGCCCTAAGGTGAACCAATCATAGAATCATAGAGTTGGAAGAGACCACGAGAGCCATCCAGTCCATCCCCCTGCCATGCAGGAATACACAATCAAAGCATCCCTGACAGATGGCCATCCAGCCTCTGTTTAAAGACTTCCAAGGAAGGAGACCCCACCACGCTCCGAGGGAGTGTGTTCCACTGCTGAACAGCTCTTACTGTCAGAAAGTTCCTCCTAATGTTGAGGTGGAATCTCTTTTCCTGTAGTTTGAACCCATTGCTCCATGTCCTAGTCTCTGGGGCAGCAGAAAACAAGCCTGCTCCATCCTCAGTATGACATCTCTTCAAATATTTAAACATGGCTATCATGTCCCTCTCAACCTTCTCTTCTCCAGACTAAACAAGCCCAGCTCCCTAAGCCGCTCCTCAGAGGGCATGGCCTCCAAACCTCCCACCATCCTGGTCGCCCTCCTCTGGACACGTTCCAGCTTCTCAATATCCTTCCTGAATTGTGGTACCCAGAACTGGACACAGTATTCCAAGTGAGGTCTGACCAAAGCAGGATACAGTGGCACTATTACTTCCCTTGATCTAGACACCAGACTCCTATTAATGCAGCCTAGAATCACATTGGCTTTTTTAGCTGCTGCATCACATTGCTAACTCATGTTCAGTTTGTGGTCCACTAAGACTCCTAGATCCTTTTCTCATCATGTGGGTTTCTTGGCAAAATTTCTTCAGAGGAGTTTGGCCATGGCCTTCCTCTCAGGCTCATAGTATGGAGATTATCAGGTGCTTTGAAAGTGGTGTTACACAAACACCAGGAGATTGCAAAAGGGCTCCCTTTTCAGATGACGTCATTCCCTCCTCGTTATGCACCCGTTCTGCTGCCGTTGTGCCAGCGCTGCTTTTTATTGATGGGAGAAGCCATCAATAGATCCCCTGTTCTGTTCCTGTCATGGATGTTCCTGCAAGTGAAAAAGTGCCCCGTTATGCTGGTGAGATCCCAGCATCAATGGGAGATCCCTGACAGAACACTTCTGGGTGAGATTGGGACATCTAGGTAAGTGACACACTTTTAAAAAACTTCCCTGGTTTACTTGGAAGTTTTAAAGTGTGTGTATGTGCTTGCTGTCATTTTTTTCATGCTATCTTGGTTTGTATTTTTGAATTTCTTGTGCTTGCATCTTCTTGCAAGAATCCGCAGGGTTCGATCCAGGAAGTGAGGGGAGCTCCATTAGAGCTCCGTTCACTCCTGGGCTGCCAGGAACGACGGGAGAGGAGTTAAGTGTGGTAGGGAGGGTGATTGTTCTGGAACAGGGACGGGACAGGGGCAGGGGTGGAGATTGTGGGACAGGAACACTTTCTTTGTTCCTGTCTGATAATCTCTTATGACTGCCAAAGGTTTCCATGGCTGAGCAGGGATTCAAATTCCCAGAGTCCTAGTCCAACATTCAAACCACTACATTACACTGGCTCACCCACCAAGTCTACACAGAAGTAAATCCCATTTACTTATAGTTAGCTGTGTAGAGCACGATGGAAATCACAATCCAGATATTGTTGGATTACAAGTTGCAGCAGCCCCTAGTTAGAATAGCCAATGATGAAGTATAGCCAATGATGAAGAATGTTGCTGGATTGAGATTATCAATCCAGCAACATCTCGAGGGCTGCAGGTCTCCCCCTTCCCAGGGTAGCTCTTCCTCAAAGGCACTGTGACTGGAAGAAAATGAAAAACGGTCTGATTGGAACCCACAGCTGTCAATCTCTAAAACATCTCCACCTCTTACTGTGGCTTTGGCATTTTTGCTGTCTGGGGAATTTAGAGAACAGTGAGGAGGGTACAAAAATAAACCTAGGTGAAGCAAATGTGCCAGAAGGTTGCAATATTTGTTGTGGTGGTTTGCAGGTATTTAAAATTTCTCTCTCTCTCTGGCTTTTCTTCGCAAAGGAAGATTCAGGAAGGACTCATCCTGCAAGCGCGCTGATGACTAAAAAGGCCAATCCGAGATAAACAAGTCCGGTTGCAGAAAGCACAGCAGAAGGTCTCCTTGGGTGATTATTCTGGGTTGTGATTCTTTCTGCGTTGTCGTTTCTCTTCAAGACTTGTTCAGCCTGAGTTCTCAAATAAGGCTGCAGCATTGTGAATAGTGCGTCTCCATGCCTCCCGATGTGAGGCCATGGTGGACCATTGTTGGTGATCAATTTGGCCGAGCCTGAGATGTTGTTTCAGGGAGTCTTTGTATTGCTTTTTTGGAGCACCCCTCTTATGCTGACCCGTGGCGAGTTCACTGTAGAGTACTATTTTTGGGAGGCGATGGTCCTCCATCGTAGAAACGTGCCCTGCCCAGCACAGCTGTGTTCTCAATATCATAGCCTCAGTGCTGGTGATCCCTGCTTGCTCAAGGACAGCAACATTTGTCACATAGTCAGTCCAGTGTATATTTAGGATTGTGCGTATACAGCGCTGATGAAAGCGTTCGAGGAGTTGTAAGTGGTGGCAATAGGTGACCCATGTTTCAGATCCATAAAGGAGGATAGACAGTACAATGGCTCTATACACACTGATTTTTGTGCTTCGCCTCAGGTGTGTATTGCTCCAGATTCTTTTGTGAAGTCTTCCAAATGCAGTATATGCCTTTGCTAATCTGTGATCGATCTCTTTGTCAATCTTGGCATCTGAGGAGATGATGCTTCCCAGGTAGGTGAACTGCTGAACGGACTGGAGCAGAGCTTTGCTGACAGCAATGTGGGGGTGGTGGTACAGTATATATAAGCAACATTTCTGTTGCCCCAGACTATTGTCTGGCACTTCCTACCTCCGGCTGCCCTCAAATGGGATTCTTTTAAAATCTCAGATATACCGGGGGGGTGGGGGAGTACTATTCTCCTTTTTGTTTTAATTCTTTGGCATACAGTGCATCAATAAAATGTCACTTTTGCACCATTATTCCTTACAAAACATTAATTTATATTAACACTATAAGAAAAAGAATAGAGGAGAAAAATTGCCCTTCCAACTATAGGATCCTCTGAGCAAAGCGTATTCAGGGATGGCCATGCAAAGCACATGATGCCAGCTTTTGAAGCTCAACTGGCTTCTTCATCAGGCAAAAGATGTTAAAAAATAAAGAAAGAAAAGTGATGTTGCAGTCACAGGCCTACATGCCATTTCAGATGTGGCTTGTGTTTTTCAGGTGAGGGATCTCATGCAGGCAGAGTTCACGTAGGTGGCCTCTGCCTGCATGAGATCCCTCACCTGAACAACAACATATAGGCACATGTAGGCCTGTGATTTCAGCACACACACACACACACACACACACAAATAAGAGAACTCCAAGAGCACCCAGTCATCTGCAGCCCTGCTCAGGGCTTGAAAACTCTCTCGCCTAACTCTAATTGTTGTCCCAACCAGAATAAGCTCACTGAATAAATTGAATTTACATAATGCTGACTTACCAGCACGCTATTTATTTAATGTGAGGGTGGACAATACTGTTTTTATAGTCCCTTTCCTCAGACTTTTCTGGCAAATGTAGTTAAATTGCTACTCTTAGGAACCTCCTCAAGCAGTTAGTTCCCTTTTAATCAAGTTACAGGGCCCCTGCATCGTTCAACATTTTTTTTACAAGTTTTTTCCCCTCAAAACCACAACTTCAGTTTCAGTTCTTTCTGGTACTCCCTCCGCCACTGTTTGCCGTGTTTTGGCCGTTTCTGAAGGGTTCTAGAGGCAGAAAACCTTGGATCCTTGGAACCTCAGAAATTACCAGCTATGATTCAGCATGGCTACTCTCATGGGGACTAGCAACTGGATTTAGGCTTCAAGTTCTGGTTTTCCAGTACACTCGGAGAGGGAATCATGTAACCCTTCAAGATATGGTTGGTCTACAACTGCTAGCAGAGACAATGGTGAAGAATGCTAGAAGTTGCAGTCCAACAAGATCTGGAAGAATTCACGATCCCCACCTCCACTGTAGATGGCCTACAAATTCTGCTCCAAAATGGATATGGGAAAAAAGGACAAAATCTTATTAGAATTACAGTATACATGTTTCAGTGAGAGCGATCTAAGCAAAATAGTCTGAATTGAACCATATTTTCTTAAATCTTTTCCATCAGGTTGGTTGTATGAGTTCTTCGCTCTGGATGAACAAGGCCTGAAATGTGTGCCTGTGGGTATATTATTTCATTTTACATTAACAACAATGATGGAACTACTAGCAAGCCCTTCATTCAAATGTTATACAGGTTGCCGCTGCCCCATATCCACAGAACCAATAGCCATGATTTCAGTTATCCGTGGCTGCAAATAATAATAATAATAATAATAAATAAAAAAAAATAGGCCACATACCATAGAATCGCTTTGGAGAATGCCTAGAGAGGTGTCCTTTCTAGGAATTGCTAGGTCCTCCAATACAAACTCTGGTACGTTTGTACCAAAAGTCTTTTATTTTAATAAGGTTTGCTATTATCTGCAGTTTCCTGTATCTGTGGTAAGTCTGGGAACTGAACCCCCGTAGATAGCAGGGAGGGGAGGGGGTTTACCTGTACTGGCTAAGATTCTACATCATTGTCTATGTTTTGTAACTTTGCACATCCATAGCTACATCACAGAAAGGCAATGAAACCCGGGTAGTGAATTGTGAATATGCTCATCTGGGTACCCACAAGTGTTCTGATGTGCATCAGCCACTCCTGATGAGCACCAGAAACTTCTGATGTACATCTGACACTTCTGAGGCAGCAGTATTTCCTAGCTGGTGTCTGGACGTACATCGGGAGTGCCCAGATGTGCATTGGTGCCCACTGGAAGACAAAATTGTGCATTGGTGTCCACTGGAGGAAAAAATTCTCCCTGGATTCCACCGTATTAGATGATTATCGGCTAGGCTCCAGTGTTCCCTTTGGGGGCAAGGTGTTGGAGCATGTGGTGGCCTCCCAGTTCCAGAGGTTCCTGGACGGAATGGATTACAGCAGGACCCCCATATCCACTGATTCATTGTCCACTGATTCAGTTACCCATGGGACACAAAACACCACACCTACCACAGAGTCTTCCTAGAAAATGTGTCCTCTCTAGCCATTTTCTAGGTCCTCCAAGGCAACTTTATGGTATTTTAAACCAGAAGTCCAATTATTTTTAATGGCATTCGCTATTATCCATGGTTTTTTGTATCCACGCCCCCCCCCGAACCAACTCCCAGCGGATACGGGGGTCCTACTGTGTCTAGATCCATTTCAATCTGGCTATGCGACAGAGACAGCTTTGGTGGATGACCTATGCAGGGAATTGGACAAGAGGGAATGTGTCCCTGTTGGTTCTGCTGGACCTTTTAGCAGCTTTTGATACCATCGACCATGGTATCCTTCTGGGTCACCTCTCTGGGATGGGGCTTGGAGGCACTGTTTTACAGCGGCTCTGGTCTTTCTTGGAGGGGCAGACTCAGGAGGTGGTGCAGGGGGATGCTGTTCAACACTCTGACTACTAGTCTGCAGTGTCCCTCAGGACTTGGTTCTGTCCCCCATGCTGTTTAATATTTACATGAAGCCGCTGGAAGAGGTCACACAGAGTTTTGAGGTTCAGTATCATCAGTATGGTGATGACACTCAATTCATCTCTCTCCTTTCCATCCAGTTTCCAAGGAAGCTGTTTCAGTACTAAACCAATGTCACCATAATGGACAGGATGAGGGTGAACAGACTGCACCTTAATCCAGAGAAGACTCCTGGTCCTGGCCATGCAGAAGGCCAATCAGGGAACATGTATTCAACTTGTGCTGGATGGGGTTACACATCCCCTGAAATCTCAGGTTTGTAGCTTTGGTTTTCTCCTAGACTTGGATCTGAGCCTGGATGCCCAGGTTTCATCTGTAGCCAAGAGTGCATTTGCAATTAAAACTAGCGTACCACTTGCACCTATTCCTTGAGAAGTCAGATCTGGCTATTGTGACACATTGCCTTGATTACATCCTATTTGGGCTATTGTAACATGCTCTATGTGGGGCTACATTTGGAAACTGTTTGAAAACTTCAGCAGGTCCAAAATGCTACGGCTAGGTTGTTGACCAGAGCTGGGTACAGGGATCATGTGGCTCCCCTGTTGAAACAGTTCCATTGGCTACTAGTCCGTTTCCAGGCAGAAGTCAAAGTACTGGTTTTAACTTTTAAAGCCCTACAAGGCTTGGGTCCAGACTATCTGAAAGACCATATCCTTCTCCATGGCTGCTCCCAGACTGTGGAACTCCCTTCCACAAGAGGTCCAGTTGGCCCCCTCCCTGCTCTCTTTTTGCCAGCAGGTGAAGATGTTTTATTTAGGCAGGGTTTTTGAATTTTAATTATGGCTGCTGACACACTGCAGAAATAATGCAGTTTGACATCACTTTAACTATCATGGTTCCATCCTATAGAATCCTGGGATTTGTAATTTGTTGTGGCACCAGAGCTCTCTAACAGAGGCTAAATAGCTCACAAAACTACAAATCCTAGAATTCCATAGCAATGAGCTGTGGCAGTTAAAGCAGTATCAAACTGCATTATTTCTGCAGTGTGGAAGCAGCCTATGAGTGTTTAAAGTGGCGTGTTGTATTTTATAATCTTTATTGGAAATTATCTTTTAAATTATTTTAAAGTATTTTAACTTTTTAAATAATTTTTTAAAAATAAGATTGTTGTTTAATTCTTTTTTAACTTTTGTAAATCAATGTTTTAGCTTGATCTTTTTAAATTATTGTAAGCTACCTTGAATCCCATCTTGGGAGAAAGGCGGGATATAAATTCAATAAATAAATTAATAAAATATTAAGTTGCCCATTGGGGCTGTGGTGCATCACTCACTCCTCTGGCAACCATTATGAAATGGACCCCTGTACATTGTAACATCGTGGCAGCCCTTAGATGAATACAGACATTGCAAAACTTGTGTTGTTGTGTGCCTTCAAGTTGTTTCTGACTTATGGTGACCCTAAGGTGAACCTATAATTGGTTTTTTTTTTTTGGCAAGATTTGGTCAGAGGGATTT
This sequence comes from Gambelia wislizenii, assembly GCA_030847615.1. Taxonomy (NCBI): domain Eukaryota; kingdom Metazoa; phylum Chordata; class Lepidosauria; order Squamata; family Crotaphytidae; genus Gambelia; species Gambelia wislizenii. The sequence continues at coordinate 29,310,470 of JAUMIR010000002.1, forward strand.
GCCTTTGCCTTCATCTGAAAGAGTGCGAAAAGGCATACAGTTTACAAATTAATGGGAAACACAGACAACGTGTTTCTAGAGTTCAGAAATAACTCAAGCATAAAAGAACCAGACTCTTACACAGAAGCAACAAGGGGGAATAAGCAAATCTCCCAAGAGCACATGCTAGGTATGAATAAGGTGACAGGTTTGATCCAGGCATCTCTGCTCAAAGGTCTACAAAAGACTTCTATCTGAGAACTGATGTCCCTCTACTTAAGAAAGTACCACTTCAGACGATGCAGAATAAGCTTTCTGAAACCTCCTAAGGCTGAAGTACCAATCTCATCCACCCCATATGTCATTCTCTTTCTCTCAACAATCTCCCATGGTAATGCTAGGTGAGAGACTCCAGGAGTTTTATTCCAATAAACTTTCCCAACCCCTGGATTTTGTAAAACAATCAAACAATCATGCACGGGGTTCTGTATAATTCTGAGACATATTGGAACAATATTTTCCCTTTCTTTTTCCTCCTTTTTTTAAATTTTAGACTTATAGCACTAGAGTGTATCAGTGCATGAGTGCAGTGGCACTTCCACACTATAACAGTGTAACTCTAAGAAAAACATTAAACATTCAGAGAAGAATTTGCCCTTCAAACCATGTCAACAATCCACACCCCAGTTTTTTTTTTTTTAAACTTTGGAAGACCTCTAGTGCAGGCCGAAGAAATAGCTATAAACAGCCCCACAAAAAGAATGGAATGAGGGGCAACAACAATAGCCAAAACACAAGGAGATTATGACAACTATATTTCATAATTATGAAAACTCAAACTTCTTATGACCAGTCCTGTCACCTTTTTATGTTACATATCAGCCAGCTGGTCCAAACCTGGTTCGATTGTAGACTGCCCTGTCAGTATAGGCCTGGCTTGTTCCAGAATGTTCCACAAAGGCTAATAAAAAATATCTCAAGCCTTTCTCCTTAATTTGCTTTAAGACAGTATTGGGGAAAGTGTGGCCTATGTACCCCCCAGGGTCCAAATGTTTCCCATAAATGCCCTCTAGGAGGGATGGGGTCATTTTCATATGTTTGTCCCCCTCTCCCTGACATTTTAGGTCCAGTAGAAGCCTTTGGTTTAACAGGAAATGATCCAGAATCTCTGGGAGCAAAAAAGTTTTTTATTTATTGGGGGGGGGGTGACCCTGTACAATAGGCAACACAGAACCCTAAACTCTGACAGTTTCCCATTCATGCTTAAGCAGAGGTCCAGTTGGGTGTACAATCACCCTGAAAGCCATGTTGTAAAACCACTCTGCATTTTCCACAAGTCAGGAGACATCTCGTTCCGGGGAAAGCCAAAGGTCATCCAGTGGCCTTTATCCCACGAGTTGGGTCTATTTTTTTCTATAATGCAAATGAGTCTCTTTTGCATAAAGGATTGATCATGTATTTATGTTTGGCAGCATGTTCAGAGATCATACAAAATTGGAAAGGCTTAAATGCCCTGTCATTTTCTCAGTGGTTAGACAAGAGCCTGGAACATCATGTTAATTGAGAAATTAACTGAAAGAGTAAGGGCTACTAGAGATAACCAAGACCACTCTAAATCCTGTGAGACTTGGTACATGTTTATCAGTTATGCACATGACAATACTAGTCTACTCGCTTCCCGTTCCTCACATGTTGAGATTTGGAAAGAAACTATTTTCACATCATGCCAGCTGGGGATTTTTTTATTTGGATAGTTAGTAAACATCAGACTCAATATACCCCATTGTACTGGATCTGAGATGCATTGGTTGTTGGTTATGTTTGCTTCAGTCAAATCTTTTAAAAAACAATAAAATGTTTTTAAAAATCCTGAGATTGAGAAGCCACACTACACAAATAGAATCATAGAGTTGGAAGAGACCTCAAGGGCCATCCAGTCAACCCCCTGCCATGCAGGAATACACAATCAAATCATTCCCGGCAGATTGCCATCCAGCCTCTGTTTAAAAACCTCCAAAGAAGAAGACTCCACCACACTCCGGGGCAGCGCATTCCACTTCTGAACAGCTCTTACTGTCTGGAAGTTCTTCCTAATGTTTAGGTGGAATCTCTTTTCCTGTAGTTTGAGTCCATTGCTCTGTGTCCTAGTCTCTGGAGCAGCAGAAAACAAGCTTGCTCCATCCTCAGTATGACATCCCTTCAAATATTTAAACATGGCTATCATGTCACCTCTCAACCTTCTCTTCTCCAGACTAAACATGTCCTGCTCCCTAAGCCGCTCCATATAGGGCATGGCTTCCAGACCACCCACCATCCTGGTCGCCCTCCTCATCAGGACACGTTCCAGCTTATCAATATCCTGGATTATTTGCCTTCTCTTCTTCAGCAAGAAACTGAAACAGTACGAGCTGTTTGGCAGTGGAATGCACTGCCTCGGAGTGTGGTAGAGTCTCCTCCTTTGGGGTTTTTTAAAACAGAGGCTGGATGGCCATCTGTCGAGAATGCTTTAATTGTGTTTTTCTGCAGGCTGGGGGCTGGACTAGATGGTCTTTGTGGTCTCTTCCAATTCTATGACTTAGGGCAGAACTAGTTGAATTATCTTGGACTGCACTACGAGATTGAAAAACAAGCACTCACCCTGATCACCAGCTCTGCATTTCCCACCAGCTATTTCTTCAATGCCTGGCTTCCAGGGTGTTCAGAGCCAAGGCACTATGACAGCGGTGGCCTGGGAAATTGCCCATGCAGGTGATTTTCCAAGCCACCTTTTCCATAGTGCATTAGCTTCTGAGGTCCTGAGAGCTAATAAGTGGTGGAAAGCAGGTGGCAGGTGGCTTACCGTATTTCACTGGTGGTGACGACAGCACATAAATGCAGCAGAACAGAATCACCTACTGCCATTCATCACTGTCATCACTCTTTTTGCTCATGAAGGAGGTATTGAATACCTTCTTGTATGAGCCCCCAAAGTGTGAATCCACTGATGCTAGGATCTCTCGCATTAATGGTTTTACTCAACAGGATTCTGGCCAAGGTTTGTGAACATGTAAAAATACAAAATATAGTACAGGTTGAGTATCCCTTATCCAAGATATTTGGGACTATAAGTGTTTCGGAATTCAGATTTTGGAATGCCTATATTTGCATATATGTAATGAGATATCTTGGAGATGGGACTCAGGTCTAAACACGAAATTCATTTCATACTACGCCTTATACATATATCCTGAAGGGAATGTTATACACAGTATTTTTTAATAATTTTGTGCATGAAACAGAGTTTGTGTACATTGAACCATCAGAAAGCAATGGTGTCAACTATCTCAACCACCTATGTGGATGATTTTGGAGGATTTTGGTTTTCAGATTTCTGGATAAGGGATACTCAACCTGTATTGAACTAACAAAATTCCCAGATAGAGTAGGACCCTGTTATCCACAGGGGATTTGTTCTGGGCCCCACCGTGGATAACGAAATCTGTGGATAATAGCGAACACCACTAAAACTAATGGGACTGCTGGTTTAAAATACCATAGAGTTCCATTGGAGGACCTAGAAAATGGCTAGAGAGGACACATTTTCTAGGGAGATTCTATGGTAGCTGTGCTGAAACTGAAACCGTGGATAATTGAATCAGAGGATAAAGCATCAGCGGATACAGGGGTCCTACTGTATTGTAAACTATGCAAATTGTTGTCTGTGCAAAATGCACAGCTTCACCTAGCTGAGGATATGAAAAGAGGATTTTGACTAAATCAAGAATGCTCTTTTGGGGGAAAAATAATAGGTAAGAGCTCTTTGACAATGGAATGAACTGCCTTGGAGTGGGTGTGGACTCTCCTTTATTGGAGGTCTTGAAACAGCAATTGGATGGTCATCGGTCAGCAACATTTTATTTGTGGATTCTGCATTGGTAGGGGGGTTGACTGGATTGACCCCCACCTTTTTAATGGTTCTATAAGAAAACTTCTATGGGCTGTAGTCCACAAAAGCTTAGACCATTGTAAATTTGTTGGTCTTTAGAAGTGTCACAACATCCTTTTTTCTTGGGATCTTGGGATTCATCTACACTGCAGAAATAATGCAGTTTGACACCACTTTAATTGCTATGGCTCTGCCCTACAGAATCCTGGGAGTTGTAGTTCCTTGGTTGCTCAACCTGATTCGTGCTCTGACTTAAGCTTTTATCATTGTCTCCGTATTTGTCTGATTCTGTGTGAACATCTATATTCTGGTGCTTATTAATATCTGATTGTTCATGAAAACTTTCCCTGAGGTCCAAGCACTGATGTACTACCCTGTGTGGATCCTCCGATGTCTAATAAGGGTTGAACTCTGACTAAAGCTCTCCCCACAGTCTAGACATTTATAGGGTTTCTCCCCTGTATGGATCCTTTGATGCCTAATACGGCTTGACTTATCACGAAAACTCATACCACACTCTGAACATTTGTATGGCTTTTCTCCTGTGTGGATTCTCTGATGCCTGATGTGACTCGACTTATCACGAAAACTTTCACCACAGTCCGAACACTGATATGGTCTCTCTCCTGTATGGATTCGCCGGTGTGAAATCAGGATTGTGCGCTGGTTGAAACTCTCTCCACACACAAAGCACTGATATGGCTTCTCTCCTGTATGGATCCGTTGATGCCTAATAAGGGTTGAGTTCACACTGAAACTTTTCCCACATGTACAACATTTATATGGTTTTTCACCTGTGTGGATTCTCTGGTGGACAAGAAGGCTTGCTCTCCGGGTGAATTTTTCCCCACAGTGTGAGCACTGATGTGGATTCTCTCCCGTGTGGGTTATCACATGTCTAGTAAGGCTAGATTTACAACTGAAGCTTTTGCCACACACTCCACATATAAACCTTCTCTTTCCTTCATGTAATCTCTGTTTTAATTTAAATTCAGGAAGTTCCTCTCCAGGACACAATGTGGATTTCTCTTGCCACTTCTCTGCATTGCTCTTTTGCTGTCTCTTGGATCCTTTCTGTTTCTGAATACTTTCTTCCAAATCTTGAAGCTCAGTTCTTTCCTGGAACACTCTACCTTGTTCTCCATCATTCTCTATCTCCAAGCCAACACCTAGGGAGATAAATACCAATAACTGATTTGAGCACCAGGGATTTAAAAAAAGGTGGGGGACAAGGAAAGAAGAAAGTAAACTAAATGTTGGAAGGGGAAGAGATGCCAAAAGTTGGGGTACAGATCACCCCCCCCCCATAACCGCAGAACCAATATCCACAGTTTCAGTTATCCGTGGGACACAAAATAGGGACACATACCATAGAATTGTCCTGGAAAACACCTAGAGGCATCCTCTCTAGGCATCTTGTAGGTCCTCCAATGCAACTCTATAGTATATTTGTACAGGAAGTCCTTTATTTTAATAGGGTTTGTTATTATTCTTGGGGGCCATTTACATGGCAAAAAAAAATTCTCTAAGAATTCACAAAGAGTCCTAATAGTTCCCACATCTTTCGGATCAAAGTTGCCATATTCAGAAGGAGGGGGGCAAAAAACCCATAAGTCATGCAGTATTAGCTTTTGCTATTTTCCCCGTCTTTTTTGAAAAGTAGCGCAAATTAGCGCGCTTTCAATTGTGTGAACTACCATTTCGCTTACAGCAGTGGGAACATAATTACTGTTCATCTCTCTCTCTCTCTCTCTCTCTCTCTCTCTGTGTGTGTGTGTGTGTATGAGAAAGAGAGATCTGCTCCACCAGCTGATCACTAGCTTGCCCTGCTGCGATTGTGTTCGTGTGTGTGTGTGTGTGTGAGAGAGAGAGAGAGAGAGAGAGAGAGAGAGAGGAAGAGAGAGAGAAGCAGTTTGCTCAGCTGGCAGGGATGCAGAGAAGGCTTTCCTTCCCCCCTTTGTCATTATTCCTCTCCCCACGCCGTGGTCCCTCCTTTGTTGGTTGATTTATCTGGTTTTCTCTGGCTCAGACGAAGCTATGAAGCTACGCTCTTTCCCCCTCGCGCTGCCCCCCTCCTCGCTTCCTCCCTGCTTCCTGTCTGGCTTTAATGACAGTGATCTGGAGGCCATGCCCCCCTACCTTTATTTGTGTGAACAACAAAGGCTGAAAGCTCACCGGATCTTCCAATTTAGCAATAAATCATGTGAACTATGTAGCGCTGGTGCGAAAGGACAGCCATGTAGCTGGCCCCTTGGTTTCACTTACACACAGTAAGTCCAGAAGTGTATCTGCCACGGATACAGGAGGCAACCTGGACTTTTAAAAAATTCCATTCTACAGTAGGACCCCAGTATCTGCTGGGGATTGGTTCTGGGGTGGGGGCTGTGGATACCAAAAAGCGTGGATAATAGCAAACACCATTGAAAATACAGTCGTCCCTTCACATTGCGGGGGTTAGGTTTCCCAGACCCCCGCGAATGTGAAAATTCCATGAATAATGACTGCCCTCCCCCTCCCCTGCCCAAGCGACCATGGGGCTTCCAGAGGCCCCATAGTCGCTCTCCCCCCTCCCCCCTCCCAAGGCCTTCACAGGGCCTCCGGAGACCCTCCGGAGGCCCCGTGGATGCCTCCCCAGCCCTCCCCCTCCCCCCAGGGCCTTCACGGAGCCTTCAAAGGCTCCGTGGAGGCCTCCTCCCTCCCCCCCCAGGGCCTTCACGGGGCCTCCAGAGGCCCCTTGTCACAGTTTTGGGAGGGCGGGGGGGGGCTATTCTACCGCGAATACTAAGTTCGCGAATGTGGAGGGGCAACTGTAATGGGACTTCTGGTTTTAAATACCATAGAGTTTCCTTGGAGGACCTAGAAAATGGCTAGAGGACACATTTTCTAGGAAGACTCTATGATAGGTGTGCTGTTTTGTGTCCTGTGGATAATTGAATCAGTGGACAATGAATCAGTGAATATGGGGGTCCTGCTGTATATTAACTTATAATAATAATAATAATAAAATTTATTTATATCCCGCCCCTCTGCGAGCAATCGGGGCGGCTACAACAATAAAATAGTACACAGTATAAAACAACTCAAAATCCTTCCCCCCCTTAAAACATTATTAAATTAATACAAATTAAAATCATAACTCCCTTATAAGGGAGATAGCAATGTGTCTTAGCTGCTAAAAATGCTACTACAGTGGACCCTTCATATTCGCTGGGGTTTGGTTCCAGGACCCACCGTGGATGCCAAAATCCATGGATGCTCAAGTCCTATTATATACAATGACATAGTTAAATTGTATCCCTTATCTCCATTGACGCCCCCTTGTCGTGGGAGAGAGGCTTGCGTACCCTAATGATGTTTTGAGCTAAGCTGGCGGTGGCATAATAGCCACCGGTAGGGTCTCCCATGCCAGACAGGTCAAAACCGAAGGGTCTGACAAAGAGCGTCAAAGGGCAGGATGGGCTCTCTAGCCTTGTGGCAACCGTCCTAGGAGAAGGAAAACTCCAATCCCAAACCCGGGCAGATGGTGCTCGTCCAACCCTGTAAGGTCAACCATCTAAGAGAAGGAAACTCTAATCAAACCTACGGCCCGAGGACCTCGCTGCCACGTCCATGCTTGCAAGGCCACGGCAGATGAATCTCTGGTTTAAAGGGTGAGGCCAGTTCTGTGCACGCTGCGCTCCACCAGAAAAATCCATTGCACAGGCTCGAAGGACAAATCCATCGAAGGATATAAAATGGCAAAATCAAGGTTTGCTTTTTGGAACTTTAAAAGAAAATATTTTCAAGGCATGGATGGTAGAATCCATGAAGGCCAAATCAGTGGAAACACAGGGCCATCTGTGCTGTCTTGCTGTGCATTAGCTTAGAGTAATACTAGGTGTCTGCTTAACCTTAGTATAGCTTAAGGCTTCACCATGCCTTAACCTTCATCCTACAAGACAGACATTTTGGTACTAGTTTTGTTGCAGAATTCACACAGAACTAGACCTACAAGGTGGGCATTTAGTCACTTGCCACATCAAGAGTTTAAAGCAATGTCCCTGAGTCTTAACTGTATTTTGTTTCAAAATGTTGAGCTGCTTTGAGTCCCATATTGCAAGAAAAGTAGGATATAAATAAAATAAAATAAAATAAATTTTTCCACACTGGATAAAACATTGTGGCAGACCCTTTGTTTGTTTGTTTGTTTGTTTGTTTTTTGTTTTGTTTTGTTTTGTTTTACCAGCTTAGAATTGGCATAGAGAGTCTGCTACCCAGAGATCTCACTTAAATTGACAAAATAAGCTTAACATTTACATTGACATACACAGACATTCACCCTTAGCTGTTGCAATAGGACAGCAGGTACGAAAACCATTAGATGATGCATGACATGTGGGACATTATCATGCCCCCAAAACCTCAACATGTCCTTCCTCACACTTTCCATCCCCCCCAAAAAAGAGGTCATGGAGGAGCAATTTTGCAATAATGACACACCCATTTCATGAAACCAGAAGTGGACTTTTCATCACTTCTGGGTTTAATATTTTTTTATAACTAGCTGTACCTGGCATAACATATCATGTTAAAAAACTCCCCCCAAGGTGCCCGGTAGACCTCATGACAACCTAGTAATGTAGGCTGGTGGATTTTTAAATTTCTCCCCCACTTCACAGCAACTACTTTTCCTAGAAATGCTGAAGGTGACTCACTCTGTTTCTCTGCTGTTGCTGTGGCTGCAGCCGCTGCCAGGTGACTGCCTGGGACCCATTGTAGTTGGCCCATCACTGCCACCGCCCGTTGACTGTCTGGATCCCAATCTGGGCCACAGATTGAGTGGCAGGAGTGGATTGTGAGGTGGAGAGGGAATTTGCATGTGGGTGGTGATTGGTTGGGTGTGTTTCCTGAGCAACCAATCAGCACACTGGGAAAGGCAACATACCCAAGAGGGTGTGTGTGTGTGTGTGTGTGTGTGTGTGTATTCATTCATTTGGGGTACTAGTGTGACCTCTGGTGGGTCCAATAGAGTGGAAAATAGACCCCCAGAGCCACTGAACATGCCCATTCCTGGTTTAGAGGAACCAAGAACACAGACAAAAGAAACCTTTTTTACCCAGGAATGGAGAACTGCCTTCATTCTCTTGTTTGATCCCTCCACAGGGCTCCCTCTCCCCCTCATCTGACAGACCTCGATCTGCTTCAGAGAAACTTCCAGCATCCTCTTCAGGCATTCCTAGCAGCACCTGGAATAGTCACAAACCCCACAAGAGAAATGAAACCCCAGAGATTATTCTAACATTCAGCAGAAAACTCTTCAACACAGTGCAGGTTATAGAGATTAATAAGGACCAAGGCTGTTTCTTGGCAAAACACACCAGGAAAAGCTGTTTTTTACAAGACAAAGGCTGCTGATACACTACAGAAATAAAGCAGTTTGACACTGCTTTAACTATCATGGCTCCATCCTATGGAATCCTGGGATGTGTAGTTTTTTTGTGGTGCCTGAACTCTTGGACAGAGAAGGCTAAATTGCTCACAAAACTACAAATCCCAGAATTTCATAGCATTGAGCCACAGCAGTTAAAGGGGTGTCAAACTGCATTATTTCTGAAGTGTGTCAACAGCCAAACAAAATAAAGATGGAATTGCTGTATTATTTTTCTATTTATTCATCAGATTTAGATTTCTTCAGGCTGTGGAATGCACTGCCTGGGAGTGTGGTGGAGCCTCCTTCTTTGGAGGTTTTTAAACAGAGGCTGGATGGCCATCTGTTGGGAGTGTTTTAATTGGGTATTTCTGCATGGCAGAATGGGGCTGGACTAGATGGCCCTTGTGGTCTCTTCCAACTCTATGATTCTATGAGATCCCATCTTTCTCTCAAAAATCAAAGGCTGGAAAAACTTGTTTTTGGTGGCTACAATTCCCAGAAGCCCCCAGCAGTGGTCAGATTGGCAGGGGATTATGGGCATTGTAGTCTTAAAAAAAGAGAGAGCCAACATAGTGCAGTGTGGTTTAAGTGTTGGACTATGACTCTGAAGACCAGGGTTCGAATACCTGTTCAGCCATGGAAATCCACTGGATGACCTTGGGCAAATAACACTCTCTCAACCTTAGAGGAAGGCACAAATTTTGACAAGAAAACCTCATGATAGGTTCGCCCTAGGGTTGTCATAAGTTGGAAATGACTTGTAGGCACACAACAACAAAATCTAAAAAAGGAATTTTCCCAAGCTCTGGTTATATAGGAAGACCTTTTTTTTTTAATGCTGAAAGAGCTGTTTGAAAGTGGAACAGACTGCCTCAGAGGCTGGTGGACTCTCCTTCTTTGGAGATCTTTAAACAGATGAGCATTTTTCAGGAGTACTTCAGGTATATATTCTTGCATGGAAAGTTGTTGGACTAGATGACCCTTGGGGTCCCCTCCAACTCTTTAAGATTCTATGATTCTATCACAGATCTTGTTTTGCTCGAGGGGACTTTTTAAGCAAGGGTGGGCAACTGTGACCCTCCAGATGTTGTCGGAGTGCAATTTCCATGATCCTTTGCCAGCATAGCCAGCAGTCAAGGATCATGGGAGTTACAACTCAACAATATCTGGAGGGACACAATGGCCCATCTTTGCTTAAAAAGTAGTTATATTGTGTTTCTCTGATAACCATTCACAGAACTGGGACAACAATGAACCATGCTTTTAGGACAACAGGTATCACACAATTTTATTGTTTATTTCTTCTCTTATACATGAACTGTTCAATGACCCTTTAACTGGATGTACAAAAACACTGATCAAAATGGTCATTGGAGATTCTGGGATCCGTAGTTCACAAAACTACAGCTCAACCCCCCCTCCAATAAAATAGCTCACAAAACCATAAAATATATCCAAAAATATTGAAAATGAATTTTCCAGGCTTATCTCCCACCCAAGTTAATCTTTTCTACCCACTATCCTCATTCAATTATATAGCTGTCAGCTCCTGTTATCCTTCCATGCTCCAACTCCCCACTCCTCTCACTTTCTGTTAACACACCAAGCTCCATTCCCCTCTTTTGTATAACACCTGATGGTCCATACATCCTACTTTCTGTAACATTTCATGCTATGACCTGCTTACTTTCTGTAATACAGTATGACTCCTGTATGCACAGGGGATAAATATGTTCTGGGATAAATATGTTCTGGGATATCGGAAACGATGTATAATAGCAAACCCTAATAAAACGAACAAGTTCTGGCGCAAGCATACCATAGAGTCATGCTGGAGGACCTAGAGATTTCTAGAGAGAACACCTCTCTAGGTATCTTCTAGGTCAGTGGTTCTTAACCTTTCCTTTACCAGGGACTCCCTTTATATAACTTTTGTTGCTGTGGACCCCAAAGACTTAACTCAAGATTTAAAATGATGATGATGATGATGATGAAATAATAATAATAATAATAATAATAATAATAATAATAATAATATACCATCCATGAAACCTTCCCTCAGAGCACTGGAGGGGGAAGGGAAGATTTTTCTCCTGCGTCTTCCTGCAAGTGTGTGGCTGGAGTGGATTGAATGGCAATGTGCAGGCCAAGCCAGCCAGCCAGTCTTTGCTTTGGCTCCTGTCATGTGGCTGTTCCACTGCAGGGAGGAGGAGGGCCAAGCAGCCTTCAAGCCTTCATGGACCCCCTGTGAGGACATCACAGACCCCAGGTTAAGAACTACTGCTTTAGGTAATCCAGCACAACTCTATTGTCAGCTTCTGGGAGAAGCATACCATAGATTTGTGCTGGAGGACCTAGAAGATGCCTAGAGGGACCATATATTTTTTTGAACACGGGTAAGTGAAACTGCAGGTGCAGGTTCTGCGTATATGAGGGTCATACTGTACTCCATGATCTAAGCCTAGGGTTGCCAGCTCAGTATAATCCCAGACTCTGAGGCCTCTGGGCCAAAATCTGAGATCTAGGGATGGCCCTTGGTGAGGTGATTAAGCATTATGCATTATGCACAAGCCACAAGTTAGAGCTTGTCATTCAAGCACACACATACAAACAGAGAAAGAGAGTGAGAGAACATATTCCCCTATATGGAAATAAGGTCAGAAATCTTAGTTAAGGGGCTGTTTCCAGTTGAAGGTAAAATGAGGGGATTATTCTTTGTCACTTATGTAGGAAGATGGGATAAAGAGCATTTATGTACCCTATTTGCTTTTAGCTAGATGGTGGTTATAGGATCATAGAGTTGGAAGAGACCACAAGGGCCATCCAGTCCAACCCCTGCCCTGCAGAGACACACAATCAAAACATGCCTGACAGATGGCCATCCAGGTTCTGTTTAAAAACCTTCAAAGAAAGAGACTCCACCACACTCCCAGGCAATGCTTTCCACTGCTGAACAGCTCTTATTGTCTGGAAGTTTAGGTGAATCTCTTTTCCTGTTGTTTGAATTGATTGGTCTGTGTCCTTGTCTGTGGTGCAGCAGTGAGCAGAGTGGAGGGTAAGCCCTGGCACACCCACACCCACAATGACTGGGAATGAAGGAAGAAGCTAAATAAAATACAGGTGTCCCCGCAACCTGTAGGGCCTATGTTTCAGGACTTATCATTTATAAATGAAACTGTGGTTAATAGCAAACCCTATTAAAATAAAGGGCTTCTAGTACAAAAGTTATACAGAGTACAACTCTAGTACCATAGAGTTGCGTTGGAGGACCTAGCGATTCTTAGAGATTCTTTCAGAATTTTCCAGCATGAGTCTATGGTATGTGTCCCTATTTTTTTAAGCTTTGGATAACTGAAACCATTGATATTGGTTCCATGGATACGGGGGCTGGGGGGGGGGCATCCTGTACATAAATCCCCTGGAGAGTTTTGGTAACTTGCAATAACAGATGTATTAATCCTTGCAAATTATATCAAGTTGTTGTTCTGCTAGGTTAGTTGAAGATTTCCACACAATGCTTCCTCTTGCTCAAAACTGGACAATGGGCATCTTTGTCTCCCACATGGAAATGACCCACAAAAACAGGACACTCCAGGCCAAGCCCTGGGATCTGGCAACCCTGTCTAAGCCTCTCAATTCCTGTGACATTTTGTCCTCCCACCACTCTCCAATATTCCATTTTCCTTTCTGACTTCTCACAACACTCCATGACTCAGGTCTCTCATTCCCTGTGACACACTTCATTGACCAAGCCATCACCTTCCCCCCATCAAACAACACCCTCCATGTAGTTCTTGTGCCCCACTTGCATCAATTGCTCATCGTCTGTGCTCCACTGTTATGACCTCCATTCCACTTAAAATACTAAGGAAAGACTCCCTCCCTCCTCACCTGTTGCTTGGGCTGCCCCATAGCTCCTCGCCTGAGGAGGAAATCCTCTGCCAAGGCCACTGCCTGGGTACAGGTCTCTGGCCCACTTTCCTTGACCCAGTTTTGGATCTCCGAGGGCAGGATGGCCAGGAACTGCTCCAGGATCAGCAGCTCCAGGATCTGCTCTTTGGTGTGCTTCTCTGGCTTCAGCCACTGATGGCAAAGATACCAAAGCTGGCTGCAAATCTCCCGGGGCCCTTTAGCCTCTAGGTAGCGGAACTGCCGGAAGCGCTGCCGTTGTGCTTCCATGCCCACAGATCCACCGCTCAGGGTCTCTCCCTTTGCTTCCCCACAAGTCCTGGGCTCTGGAGACCCAGAGGCCTGGCAGCTTCTGTTCTTCAGGCTTGGCGAGGGTCCAATTGCCGCCTGGTCTTTCTCACTGGCCTCTGTTTCGATATCGAATCTGGCTCTGTCCCCTCGCATTTCCTCCAGTGACTCTGGCTTCACCCCATCTGAGTGAGGAGACTGCACGGCCTTCAAGAATTCCTGCCACTGGGCTTCCCAGACCCCCTCACCTGGTTCCTGCTTCACCCATTCCTGAGTCACCCACTTCTGAAATTCTCCCAGGGTTCCAGCCCCAACCCAAGAGGCCCAGCCATGGACAATATGAAGGCCTTTTCCAGTTCTTTCTATCCTCTCATCGCCAGGTATGGGGCTTGTCAACTCCTGATCCTCCATTTTGATTACTGGATCTGTGCCATTATTGACGGTGGCCTCAAACCAGAGATCCTCGGCTGCTTTGGTTCCCTCATGAGTTGTCATCCTGCTCTGGACGTAGGTAGCAGGACACTCGCTGCTTTCGTAGGAAGACACCTCTGCCCTTCCACCAGTCAGAGCTGAGGGGAACCTTCAGAGCAATTAGACTCTCTAGGCCAAGCAAAGGCTATTCAGGAGTGAAGAGCATCTTCCCCGGTGCCGGATGTCCTTCCACCTAAAAGAAAGACACATTCTGTGAGCTATTATGCTCCCTTATGAATCGTATGCTCTCTTATGACCCAGCCCGGGCTCTTTGAGCTGCTGGGAAGGACCTTCTCTCTGTCCCACCACCCTCCCAGGTACATCTTGTGGGAACTCGGGAGAGGGCCTTTTCAGTGGCTGCCTCCAGGCTCTGGGACTCCCTGCCCAGAGAAGTCAGATGGGCACCCTCCCTGTCTTCCTTCCAGAGGCAATTCAAAACTTGCCTGTTTTGGCAGGCCTTTGCTGATCTTTGGTAATGGCAGTGCTGGGGTATGTGTGTGTGTTATGTACGTATATATGTCTGTGTTTTTAAAATTTTAGCTGTTTTTAACTTTTTTATGCTTAATTATGTTTTAACTTGTGTAGTTTGTTGATTTTAACAATGTCTTTTTATTATTTGTCGCTTTAAGTCCCAAATCGGCAAAAATGCAGGATAGAAATCATAATTAGCATCATCATTATCATCATCATCAATCGGGCTGGGCAACTTCATGGGGGCAGGGGCTAAATCCGCCCCCCAGGCTGCACCCTCACCTAAGCGAACCAACATCTCTTCCTTTCTTTCTGTTTCTCCTTCAAAATGGTGACCATAAGTGAGGCCGTATCACTCCCTTTTGAATGAGAAATGGAGGGAAAGGGATGTACAATCGGCCCTCCGCATTTGCAGGTTTAACTTTTGCAGATTTGATTATTTATGGATTATTTGCTGCCCGGTGTCATTTTTGCTAGAGACTACAAGACTCGTGAGACCAAGAGAGACTGTGAATATGCAGCAAGGCTTGTAGTCCCTAATAAAAATGGCATAGGGCAGCAGTGGAGGCAGCAGCAGGGTCTGCCAGCTGCTTGCTTCTGCCTTGCGAAGGAACCCCGCTGCCTCAAAGACATCTGTGCTGGGTTGAACCTGCGGATCGTAACATTTTTATGCATTAAATATGATTTGGGGGGGGGGATATATTCACATTTTTTCCACTTTCATGGGGGTCCTGTGCCCATAACCCCAGCAAATGTGGAGAGCCAATTGTATTGGAAAGGAGGTGAGGGTTCACAGCAGGTTTGGGAAAGGTTTTTCATTTGGACGTTTGTACAGGTGTGGTGCAATTTGGGGCAATTTTCATCCCCAAACAGCATTTTTTTTAAATTTAAGGTTCTATGACCTTTGGGGGACTGGTAGAGGATTTCAGGGACCACCAAGATGGGGTTCAGGGACCACATGCAGCCCACAGACTGTGCTCACCTTGCTCCAATTTATACAATGGAATGAACAGATAATAGCTAAAATAGATGCAATATCAAACAGAGATAACATAATAGAGATTCTATAATAACGTTTTATTTATTTATTTATTTATTTATTTATTTATTTAAATGTTTATATCCCACTTGCTTTCCAGAGATCTTTGGGCAGCATACAATAAAACCAATCTGACAAATGTAAACAGCATGAGTTTGCAAAGGATTTAAAAGGCTAAAAACATATTAAGCAATGTAGCTGTTAAAAAGACCGATTAAACGAGCTGTGTGTATACATGTGCCTCCAAGTCACCCATCGACTTAGGGTGACCCTATACATTTCGTAGTTCCTTCCTCTGAAATCTAGTCTAGAGCACCTGGGATTTGTTGGTGGTCTACCATCCCTAGGTGGGGTCGTGGTGGGGTCTCCTTCCTTGGAGGTCTTTAAACAGAGGCTGGATTGCCATCTGTTGGGGATGCTTTGATCGTGATTTCCTGCATGGCAAGGGGTTGGACTGGATGGCCCTCGTGGTCTCTTCCAACTCTGCAATTCTATGATTCTATGATTCATCCAAGTATTCGTTGGATAAAGCTGGGCAGTGAGCCATAGATGCTGCCTTAAACTCAGTGAAGGAAATGGCAGGATTGCCATGTAATTAATCAAGAAAACAACAATGTCACCATTGGGTTCTTATGCCCCCATAGCTATTGATGCAAGCTACTGTTTCAGCATGTTCACACTCTAAGGACTTCAGGGAAGGACCTCCTCTCTGTTCCCATTTCTTAGGCTCATTTGGTGGGAACAAGGGAGACAGGGCCGCTTTAGTGGCTGCTCCCAGACTTTGCAACTCCCTCCCTAGGGAGGCCAGGATAGCTCCCTCCTTGCTCTCTTTCAACTGGCAAGAAAAGAGATTCCACTTAAACCTTAGGAAGACTTCCTGACAGCAAGAGCTGTTCAGCAGTGGAACACAATGCCTCGGAGGGTGGTGGAGTCTCCTTCTTTGGAGGTTTTTAAACAGAGGCTCGATGGTCATCTGTTGGGGTAGTGGTGGTGAATCACCGAAAAATAGTGTTGAAAGAGACCACAAAGGCCATCTAGTCCAACCCCCTGCCATGTAGGAATACACAATCAAAGCAGGGGATTACTCTATGATTATAAGTTAAAAAAAACCTTTTCCTATTCCACCAGGCTTTAGAAATTGACAGTGGTGAGCTTTTAATAGTATTGGGTGCTTTTTTCCCTTTGGTTTTTAATATATTGTCTTTTAATTAATTTCAAATGATCTGAACACTATCAATGTTTCATTAAAAAAATCAGTCTGCGAGAGAGATGCTTTTGTATGGTTTCTAAGCTGTGGTGCTTTCAATTATTTGCAAGATGGCCCTCGTGGTCTCTTCCAACTCTGCAATTCTATGATTCTATGATTCTATTGAGGAAAAGGCAGGGTATAATAAATGAACAGAATACATTCATCATCATCATCATCACCATCCCTTTGTAACTATTGCCCTTGATGGAGCAGGTCGGGGCAGAGACCTACCCAAGAAGCCTCGAGTGCTAGGGTCGAGGGACACAGGCACTACCATTCCCATCACTCTTGATGTACCAATCCACCCCCAGCAGGTTTTGGCCCTTGCCTCCCCACCCTCTCCTCGCCACCTTCTTTGGCACTTACCATTCCCACGTGCAACCTCCTCCAGTCCTGCCAAAACGCGTGGAAACCTCTTGGAGGTTTTCTGAATCCTCCGCGCCCTCTTTCCATTTTCTCCTCCTCTTCCTCCTCCATCATCCATTCCCAGGCCTCTCCAGGAATCGCTCTTCTCTCGGCTTAACCCCTTAGACCAGTGTTTTCCCATCTCTGGTCTTCCAGGGGTTTGGGACTTCAGCTCCCAGAATCCTCTGATCATTGGCCAAGGCGGCTGAGGCTTCTGGGAACTGAAGTCCGAAAGCCTGGAGAATGAGAGTTTGGGAATCCCTGCCTTAGATGACCCAAAAGGCATCGGCGTTCTCTGACTCCCTTCCCTTGAGAAGCCGATCCGGCGCATTCCTTGCGTTCACACGTGGGGCCAGTCCGACACGCGTCTACTGGGAAGTTCACTCTCGCTGAGTTCAACGGGATTTACTCTCGTGTAAGGGAGGGACGGCCTGAAAAGCGGAGTGAACCCCACGTGCACAACCCTTCCCAAGGCTTAATCATAGGATGTCGCCTTGCATGCCCGCTGTAGGCTGCGTCCGCTTCGGGTTTTAGCCCGACCTTTAAAGCCGTTATCCAAGGTGCTGATCATGGAGTGTGTGAGTGTGTGTGTCAAAGGTTCAGAACCTTGGAAAGTGCCTTTAAAGATTGGCCACAACCTGGATCTGGATGGTCACCCACTGAAGGCTCCAACTGTTATAGAGTCATAGAATCCTAGAGTTGGAAGAGACCTCAAGGGCCATCCAATCCAACCCCCTGCCATGCAGGAATACACAATCAAAGCACTCCGGACAGATAGCCATCCAGCCTCTGTTTAAAAACCTCCAAAGAAGGAGACTCCAAAACACTCCCAGGCAGCACATTCCACTGTCGAACAGCTCATACTGTCAGGAAGTTCTTCCTAATGTTTAGGTGGAATCTCTTTTCCTGTAGTTTGAACCCATTGCTCCGTATCCTAATCTCTGGAGCAGCAGAAAATAAACTTACTCCATCCTCAGTATGACATCCCTTCAAATATTTAAACATGGCTATCATGTCCCCGTTTCACCTTCTCTTCTCCAGACTAAACATGCTCAGCTCCCTAAGCCACTCCTCATAGGGCATGGCTTCCCGACCTCCCATGGTGAGTCTGCTCTGGGTTTTAATCTGACCTTTAAAGCCCTCCTCTAATGTGCTCCTCTGGGTTTTTTTGGGGGGGGGGAATGGGTGTGTGTCTAAGGTTTGGCACCTTGGAGCATGCCTTTAAAGTTTGGCCAAACCCCTGGATCAGGGTGGTAATCCCACCGAAGGCTCCAACTGTTGAGGGCAAATGATTCCTTATAGACGTGGCTGAGCTCCTGGACAGTGGGGGGAAAGACAGCTTCCAGAATTTCCAAACCATTATGGCAGAAGGTCTGTGCTGGCTGGAGGATTCAGGGAGTTGGATTACATAACGCTCTGGCTGTACCATTAAAACGCATGGCAAAATCAATCAATCAATCATAGAATCATGGAGTTGGAAGAGACCACAAGGGCCATTTAGTCCAACCCCCTGCCATGCACAAATGCCTAGTCAAAACAATGTCTTTATTCTTTCTGGCTTTTCTTCGCAAACGAAGATTCAGTATTTAGTATTAGTATTTAGAGGGCCATCCCTCGTTTTACTTCTAAATCTTGCCTGCTCAGGAGTAACACCATTTAAGTCCGTGCAGCTTGCTCTCTGCTGATGGTTGGGATTGCAACCTTCCTTTAGCTCCAATATTTGCTAAACAGACTTTGATATTACTCAAATTATACTGATTTCTGCATATCAGATTTAAAGAGGAGAACATTTTGGGGAAGGGGTAGCTGGCAGAGTGGTGTAGTGGTTTGATTGTTGGATTCCTGGAGACCTGGGTTCAAAAGCTGGCTTCACCAGAGATTGGAAGAGACCACAAAGGGCAATAAAATGTTGATTGATGCGCAATGATGCCAATTCACTGCAGCTTTCATTTGTCTCCATGGGTGTTTTTCCCCAAAGATTACAGGTGTGTGAAGCCATACACGTTTGTTGTTCAATCGTGCATGCCTATGAATCAAAACAGCAAGCACAAGTGAATTACTCGCCTTTTAATTGTCACTAGTTGCTGCCGCCGAACAGTATGTATATAAAAAAAAGCAAATCAAAAGTGCGGAAGTGTGATCTTCTGCTTAAAAAACAGAAATAAAAGGCTGTTTTGTCACATCAGCACACAATTGCTATGGTGAAAATCCAACATGGCAGTTCTGGGCACTTGCCTTGCCAGCAAGCTCCACCCCCTGTGCACGTCCAACCAATCAGCTTTCCACTTCCTCTCTTATTGGGAAACTGCATCAAAGCGAATCGGTTGTCCCGAGCAGGAATGCACATTTCTTTTGGAGTTTTTTTTAAAAAAGCCTTTGTGGTTTTTCCTGTGAAATATTTGGAGTTTTTGCTCCCTCTTCTTCTGAATATGGTGAAATGATGCAGGATCCCATTTAGACAAAAGGTATTCTCCTCAAATTCCATGAGGAGTATTTTCGCTGTATGGATAAGTCTCCATTGCTTCAGCAATCCTATGCAAGTCATACTCTCTCAGCCTCAGTGAAAGCAATGGCAAGCCCCCTCTGGATAAATCTGGCCAAGTACGTTCATGGGGTGCATGTGCCTTCAAGTCACCTGCCGACTTATGGCAATACCATGAATTTCGTAGGGTTTTCTTAGGCAAGGAATACTCAGAAGTGGTTTTGCCAGTGCCTTCCTCAGATCTGGTGCCTTTAGGGTATTTAGCACCTAAGGTTCATCATAAATCAGAAATAACTTGAAGGCACACAATACCAAGATAGCTGCTGGCAACCTTACAGTCTGTCTTTGGCAAAAGCATGGCCAAATCTGAGACAGCTTTAAACCAAATCCTCGCGGAGGGGAGGGGTTGGAGATTTACTGCTTAAACATCTGTCCAAAAGTGAACTCTAAACACAGGGGTGTGAATTTTAGAGAAGCTGAAGCAGGGAATGGGAGCCATAGTAAAACTCAATAAAAGAACAAGCAGTACTTTAGCCATCTGTACACCAATGCACAGAGTTGGCAAGACTAAGCAGCTTGAAGTCCTAGTGCAGGATGGTAAATCTATATAGGGTGTTTCCTTTCCTTGTGTGCTGACTGGCCATTTACCCAACCAATCCCCTTCTTCCCCTCCCCTTCCCCCTCAGCCACATGCAAATCATCCACATGCAAATTCCCTCTCCACCTCACAATCCACTCCTGCCATTCAATTTGCCTCTACACCCCCAGCCTCACAAGGGCCCCTCCCTCCTCTCACTCCCTCTGCCACTCACCACCCATATGTAAAACAATGCAGTACTGTATTTTAGAAATTGAGAAAGATAAATCATAAAAGTAGTCCCCAATGGGAAACACAGTCAAATGCAGGTTGTATATTACTGCAAAGTGTTTTTTTTGGGGGGGGGGGCTAAAATAATAGCATGTAGCTGAACCATGTGAACCTTTCAAATCTACTATAATGGTGTATGTTAGGCTGGGTCAGCTAGTATAACTTTATAGGTATAACAGAGACTTCAAGAGATGATGCTCATGCTTGGAATATAATAATTAGGAGATATAATCAGTTCAAAAAGAATAGATGGGGAAGAAAAGAAGGGGGAGTAGCAATATTATGTCAAAGACAAATCCACCTGTACAGAAATCCATACGAGTGATCCAAACATTTGGGTAAAAATAAGTGGAGGAAGAAATAAACAATATTGTGGTAGGAGTTTACTACAGACTACCAAACCAAAACGAGGTGGTAGGTGATGCTTTTCTTGAAAAAAAACCCCAGAAATCTCCAAGATGCAAGAAATGGTAGTTATGGGGGACTTTAATTATCCTGATATCTGCTGCGAGGTTAGCTCAACTAAGCACAGGCTCACCAACATGTTCCTGATGTGCCTTGCAGATAATTTCTTCTTTCCAAAGGTGGAGGAAGGAACAAGGGAATCAGCAATCCTGGACTTGATCCTAATCAACAGGGAGGGGTTGGCCACTGGAATCAAAGCAGTTGGTACTTTATGGGGGAGTGACCAGGCGACGCTAGAATTCATGATTGTGCGACAGGCCAAAGAAGAGTATAATAAAAAACACAAACCTTGGATTTCAGAAAAGCTGATTTTATCAAGCTCAGGGAAATACTAGGCAGAATCTCATGGCTAGAGATGCTAAAGGGAGAAGATCCCTAGCATGGGTGGGATTGCATGAAGAAGGAACTGCTTGAAAGCACAATTATAAACAATTCCATGGAAGAAGAAAAATGGGAAACATCTGAAAAAGCCAGCAAACTCAAGGAGGAAGTGACAAAAAAAAGAGAGCCTGTACTGTATACAGAATGTTAGGAAAGACAAATCACCAAGGAAGAATAAAAAACTTATATGAATAAAATGCCAAGTATGACTTTTGTTGTAATTTAATCTGGATTGTGACTTGATCCAGATTGACTACTTCACAGACAAGCAGGCTATAAACATAGAAGGTGGGTGTACTGTGGGTGGTTTCTTCATTCTACATGATTAACAAAATCAACCATTTTCCTTAGAAGAAAGAGCCATTTATTTCAATACATCAGCAAGATGTCCTGCAAACAAGCTGGTTATTGGGCCAGTCCCTGAGAAAGCCATCTGCAGATCCAGGGTGCGGAGGGTATTATTCTGGGAGTTGTACTCCCCAAAACGAACTTTTTCAAGCACTGTCTCTTCATGAGTACAATATGGCCCCTTATTTTAGTTTCCAGTAGCAAAGTAAAATCTGCAGAGATCACCTATAACCAGAGC
The DNA here is from genome assembly GCA_030847615.1 of Gambelia wislizenii. Taxonomy (NCBI): domain Eukaryota; kingdom Metazoa; phylum Chordata; class Lepidosauria; order Squamata; family Crotaphytidae; genus Gambelia; species Gambelia wislizenii. Next base: position 29,332,398 of record JAUMIR010000002.1, read on the forward strand.
TTTAATTGGGCAGTGCAGATACACGCCTGCTCCGTGTGTTTCCTTCTGAACTTAATAATCACTCCCTCTATTTCCAGTGTTCAGAGGTGGATGCCCTGGTAATGTAGCCAAAAGGGCATCAGTCATGTACATGAGGGAGGGATCAGGAACATTGGGGAACCCCAAAGTCTGAATAAGTGCAAATCATCTTGGGGATGAGGAACCCCGAAAACAGAATGAGAATGCTTAGTGGCTGTGGAATGTTATTATGGGGGGCAGAGGCTGGAATTCTGCTATATTCCAACATTTTGTTACAGCCTTTGGGTCCCACTTGCCTTATTTCAATAAACTTAGATCTAAGATCATATCTTCCCAAGTGTGCTTGCTGCCATTTTGTCTCTCAGGGCTGGAACAGGAAGACCTCACTGGTTGGCAGGCCCAGGGGAAATGCTTCATCCACTCCAAGGACACCTATGTCCCTGCTTTAATATATCATACCTTAAAGAATTCATACAAGGTATGTTCCTTCTCTGCTATTCTTCACCTTGAAGAACCCCTCTAGAGATTTCAGAGGTCCTCCCAAACCATGTGGGATGGAGCACAGTGGGGGTGTTTTGGGGTGATGGGGGCTAGCCCCAGACCGGGCATATTCCAATCCCCTTGGCATCCTTGTTCCAGTATCCACCCCAACCTTCACATTATTCAGGAAAAGTCTCTCATCCCCAAGTACTCACATTCATCATTTTTAGCACACTGACAATCTGAAAGGGGGCTTGCAAGGGGGGCTGGTGGATGAAACAACATTTTTCTGTTGTTGAAAAGCCCTTTTCTAGTTGCCTAGAAGTTTCTGCTGCCTTGTGATAGGTGAGCGGCCCCTTCAAACTAGTTCAGTGATTCCCAAACTCTGGTCTTCCAGGTGTTTTGGACTTCAGCTCCCAGTAGCTTCAGCTACCTTGGCCAATGATCAGGGATTCTGGGAGCTGAAGTCCAAAACTCCTGGAAGACCAGAGTTTGGGAAACACTGCTCTAGTTGATAACAGTCTAATGGCTGAGCTAGGGAAAATGTCCTCGTTTGATTGCAACTGGTTAATTCCATATACTCCCATCCCGCAGGCTGGGAGTTGCAGTGCCTACAAAAAATTCATTTTCCCAAATCCTTTCTAATTGCAAGCCTGCATTCAGCAGAGTGCGAGATCAACCACACACTTGGTAGTGGGCTCTGGACCACAATAGTTTGTATCTGACAAAGACACTTCACACATACTCTCTCTGTCTCTCTCACACACACACATGAACAAGCAGTGAAAACTAGTAGTCTTTAGCGTGCCATATGACTCTTCAAAAATACAAGGACACCTTCAAGTGCATGAGACCCATGGTCTACCCAGCCTAATGCTGTCTGTTGTGCTCTGCTTTTTCTGGTAGTGCCTCCATGTTGGTCTCAGGTAGGAGATCTTTCTTCTAGTCTTCTGCATATGTAGGAGGTGCTCATGGGCAGACGATTACTCTCCAGATAAAGCTTCCCTGATACTCCAAAAAGTAAGTGTCCGTGTGCACGTGTGTCCTTCTCTCCTCCTTCTAGATGGGAATTTCTCAATGACCATGAAGTCTGAGGGCCTATTTTCTGCCCCTAGAACTCTTGCCACAAAGAATAATTACATTTTGGGCAGGGGGCAGTAAGAAAAGGGGTGGTCTGAGGACTCTGGAGGAGTTGAAAACAGTGCCGAAAACAGACATGGGGAGGCAACATGTGGCCCCAGGGCCTCACATTCACCCCACCACCACCATTTTAGATGGTCTTTCCTCATTGCGATAAGGGAGAGATTTTCCCTTGCTTTTCATCAGAAATATCCCTTCTGACTCCCATGAGTTCTCTGATGTTTAACAAGATGTGCGGTCTGACGGAAGCTCTTCCCACAGGCCGAGCAAATATACGGTTTCTCTCCTGTGTGGATTCTCTGGTGTCTAAGAAGGTGTGAGTGGCAACCAAAGCCACGGTCACAGTCCAGACACTTGAACTTTTGCTTCCCTTTGTGGGCTCTCCTGTGATTATGAAGGCTCAGGTTTAGACTGCTTTTTTCATTGCATTTGACACACAGATGGGGCTTCTTTCCTGCCTGTGTCATCTGGCCTAAGCTTTTCCCACAATCTGTACATTTGTTAAGACTCTCATTTGTGTGGGCCATTCTCTGATGTTTATTGAGAGTTGATCTGCGGGTGAAGCTCTTCCCACAAATGAGGCATGTATTCTTTCTCGTCCCTTGATGCCCTGTTTTTGGGATGGTGAATTCAAAGTAGGCACCCTCCTGGTCCACCATAGATTTTGATTTCCAATTCCCTGTTTGTCTTCTGTCTTCCCTCTTTCGTCCATCTTCATTCTCTTTCTCAGATGTTTCCGTTCTTTCCAGTGTTACCTGAGGTAGTTCCCCCTCGTTCTGAATCATCCTTCTGTTATGTGCTGAAAAAACAGACATAAAGAGATAAACATTAGGACTATGAGGTCTGTCTATTAAATAACAAGACTGATCCAATAATCCATCTTTATTTATATGTATTGCAATTCTGATGCTTGTCCCCTTCAATATACTCCAGATGTATTGAAACAACTGACAGAAACTGATCTGCTCCACGCCTTTGACCAGTGGAAAACAAGACTGCATTGGTGTGTGAGTGTGAATGGGGAGTATATTAAAGGGGAAAAGCATTAGAATTGCAATACATATAAATAAAGATAGGTTATTGTATCAGTCTCGTCATCTAATAGACAGACCTTGTAATGTAAAGATATTCTACTTTTCCTATATACGTTTCTTTCATAAGAAGAAAAATGTTACATTTGGCAACAAAGAAGCTGTGTGTGTGCGCAAGCGCGTGTGTGTATATTCTGTACTGGTATATAGAAGCAATGTAACTTAATAAAAAATAATTTTAAAAATAAATAAAATATATAAATAAATGTAGCAAGACATGGCTAAAGTGTTCCTGACAGATAGGGTGGAATTCTCATGGGGATATCTGTACATGTGACTTTCCTTTATGCATGCAGATAACCTTTTTGGAGTGCTACTGCGCTGGATATTCCTTTCCTGCCTCTGCAGCACACAAAGGCCCCTCCCCTTTGCCCTTTTCTGCAAATTTGTGAGTAATAATGTTGGCAGAACATAAGACCTGGTCCAGAGTCTTCAGTTTTCGTACGTCATCTCCAGGTGGGAGATGAAGGTGCAAATTATCCAGTTTTGCCAGGTCCAGACAAGAGGAGAGGGCTGAGTGCAAATCTCCAGCTCAGCTAATAAAGCAGCAGCTTGCTACAGTTTGCAAGGCTTAATGGATGTCGCTGCAACTTAGAAAGATTCTCCAAAGGGTCTACGTATTTACTTAGTTAGCTTTCTCCTTCTCTCCCAGGTATTGTGGTGCTAGGGCTCACCCTCCACTAGGCTCTATGTCCATATTCTGGCTAGAAGCAAGGAGACTAGATTAAACGTTCTTATTTCATCTACCTAAATGAGATGGGAAAATACCATTGTTTCACTTTGCTTTGGGAACAGCACCCCTTCACTAGGATGTGTGCTCTCTCTCTCTCTCTCTCTCTGAACAAAAAGCTCTGAGCAATACTGCTGAGGTTAAAATGCTAACAATTACTTTTAACAATACCCTTCTGATGGCATGATTTTAAAATAACACTTGAGCTTTAACTTTATTATACCAGAGACACACTATCCACAATGCTGCAGCCTTATTTGAGAACTCACGCCAAACAAATCTTGAAGAGAAACGACAACGCAGAAAGAATCACAACCCAAAAACATCACCCAAAGAGACCTTCTGCTGTGCTTTCTGCAACCAGACTTGTTTATCTCGGACTGGCCTTTTTAGTCATCAGCGCACTTGCAGAAAGCACGGGATGAGTCCTTCATGAATCTTTGTTTGCGAAGAAAAGCCAGAAAGAGAGAGACCAAAGGTACCAATGCCATCCAAACTTTAAATCATGGCCTACTAGATCTAACAACTCTTTCTTCTTTAGACTACAGTAGAACCCCCATGTTCAGTGGGGATTGGTTTGAGGGTGTGTGTGGAGACAAAAAACTGTGGATAATAGCAAACGCCATTGAAAATAATGGGACTTCCAGTTTAAAATACCATAGAGTTGCCTTGGAGGACCTAGAAAACGGCTAGAGAGAACACATTTTCTAGGAAGACTCTATGGTAGGTGTCCTGTGGATAATCGAATCAGTGGATAATGAATTAGTGGATATGGGGGGTCCTACTGTAATCCAATTACTAGGAAAAAACCCAAACCCCCAACAATCTGGAACAAACAACACATTACTTTTAACGTGTACTCAAGGCATTGGGAATGAGGGAAAAACCTCCCCTGAATATCTTAAAGCAAAGCAAATCCTTATGGGCTGTACTTCTGTAGAGGGGAGGGTGATATTTTCACTCCCCCATAGAAACACAGGAAGTTGCTTCACACTGAGCCAACAGTCCACTGGGCTCATGATGGCAAACACTAACTGGCAGCCACTCTCCAGGACAGAAGTACAGTTGTCCCTCAATATTCACGGATTTGGTATCCACGGATTTAAGTATTCATGGCTTGAAAATATTCTTAAAAAAATAATAATCCAAAAAGCAAATCTTAATTTTTCCATTTTATATAAGGGACACCATTTTGCTATGCCATTGCATATCATGGGACTTGAGTATTCACGGATTTTGGTATCCACGGGAGGTCCTGGAACCAAACCCCAGCGAATATGAGGGGACAACTGTATTTTGGAAACGGAGAGGCTAGAACTAAGGACTTTCCACATACGACACACATGCTCTGCAACTGAGCTACATCTCTTGCCATTACCTTAGAATCATAGAGTTGGAAGAGACCACAAGAGCCATCCAGTCCAACCCCCTCCCATTCAAGAACACATTATCAAAGCACACCTGACAGATGGCCATCCAGCCTCTGTTTAAAAACCTCCAAAGGAAACTCCACCACACTCCCAGGCAGTGTATTCCACTTCTGAACAGCTCTTACTGTCAGGAAGTTCTTTCTAATGTTCAGATGGAATCTTTCCCTGTAGTTTGTATCCATTGCTCTGGAGTAGCAGAAACAAGCTAGCTCCATCTCAGTATGGCATCCCTTCAAATATTTAAACATGGCTATCATGTCACCGCTTAACCTTCTCTCCTCCAGGCTAAACACACCCAGGTCCCTAAGCCGCTCGTCATAGGGCATGGCTTCCAGACCTCCCACCATTTTAGTCACACACACCCCAGGCACGTTCCAGCTTATCAATATCCTTCTTGAATTGCTGTGCCCAGAACTGGACACAGTATTCCAGGTGAGGCCTGACCAAGGCAGAATAGAGTGGCACTATTACTTCCCTTGATCTAGACACTATACTCCTATTGATGTAGCCTAGAATTACAGTGGCTTTTCTGGCTGTCGCATCACACTGCCAACTCATATTCAATTTGTGGTCCAATAAGACTCCAAGATCCCTTTCGCATGTACTGCTGTCGAGCCAGGTGTCCCCCATCCTATATCTGTGCATTTCACTTTTTTCTGCCTAAGTGTAGTACTCTACATTTTTCCCTTCTGCCTGAGATCTTTTAAAATGGGACCTTACTGTAAGCAAAGCAAGAGCTCTTCCGTCAAGCTGTATTGCTTTTCTCTAAATATCTCCGGAATCAGAAAACTTCACATCAACTTTTCAATGTAGTAAGCAATTTGAGGGACGTGCCTTATCCATATTTCCTTAAGCCTGGTTGTGCGGCCTTCATCCCTTCCCTGCTAGTGCTCACCTGTGTGGGTTCTCAGGTGTCGCACAAGGTTTTCTCTCCTAGTGAAGCTTCGACCACAGACTGTACACAGGTGCAACTTCTGCCCCGTGTGGAGTTGCTGGTGCCGAAAGAGGTTTGCCCTCCGCGTGAAACTGTGCCCACATACTGTGCATATATGTAACTTTGTTCCTGGGTGGATTCTCTGATGTCTCCTAAGGTTGGGCTTCTGGGTCAGGTTTTTCCTGAAGACAGTGTAGGTATTCTTGTTTCGCGTTCCTAGTTGTGGGATTGTGGTTTCAGATTGTTGCTCCCAAAAACCAGGCACTGATTTCTTCCAGTTTTCTATTTGACTTTGCTCTGCCTCCTTTTCTGGCTCACCCGGATTCTCAATGTTGACTTCCAACTCTGCTCTTGCCACATCATATTCAATCAGCAACTCATCCCTTCCTGGAACAGGGAGAAATATTACTTTCAGAAGTAGGAGTCCTCCATCTCTGGCCTTGGGGAGAGAGGGGGATCATTAGTAGACATTACTCCTCACAAGAGTGGGGAAAATAGACTCTTAGCTCCCAGGATTCCAGGAATTGTAGTAAAAAGGCCCTAACTATGCCAGGGTCCCCAACCCAAAAGTTAGAGAATCTAAATATGAGCCAATCTACAAAATGGGTCCGGGAGCAAGTCAAAACTGAACTCTCCCTAGAAGCCAAAATGACTAAACTGAGGCTGTCATACTTTGGACACATCATGACATATGACTCACTGGAAAAGGTGACAATGCTGAGGAAAAACTGAAGGCCACAGGACAAGAGGAAGGTGGCATTACAGGTGGATTGACTCCCTTGAGGGAGCCATAGCTCTGAACTTGCAAGACCTTAGCAGAACTGTAGCAGGCCAGGGATCCCGGAGATCTCTTTTATTTGTAGGATCACCATAAGTCAAAACTGACTTGACGGCCAAAAAAACCCTACAAAACCCACAGAATTGGACTGCACTGTTTCCACAGTCCTTATAAGCATAAGCACTCTTTTTTGCAGAACCTCTTTTTTCTCCAAGTTGAGGTCAGCTCTTAGGCAAGGAAAGCAGGAGCTGCAATGAAATGTTGCAGCATGCAATGGACTTTCACTGCTACTCACTCCAGTGTGGAGTGGTGCAGCCATTACATTCTATAGTCTACATCCCCACTGTTCTGAATTCCTTCTCCCCACCCCAAACAATGGGTTTTCCCCAGACCTAAAGATTCCTTGTACTTCTGCCGAGATCACGCTTCTCCCAAGCTTGCTGATCTCTCCTTCTGATGTATGGATGGCGACGTGAGGATCAGCACTCACAGCTCAAAAGCTGGAAATAGAGAGAGGGTTCCATACCGAGCAAGCTGGGACCATTCTCACTGCCACTCTCCTGCTTGATCTTTGCATAGAACTCGGAAGAAGCCTCATCTGTTGTGGAAAAGCTCACAGTCACTTCTGCAGATGTTGGCAGTACCTGGAAGAGGAAGAGGACAGGTCATAATCGGAAAAGGGGAAAGACAAGCTTGGGAAAGTTACTATTACAATATAGCTCTGTTAAAATAATTTTTATTTAATTTTCAATTAATAAATAATAAATAATAATAATGAATTTAATTTAATATAAATTAAATTTATATTATTAATATAAATTATATTGTATCATTATATTTATATTAATAATATAAATTTAATTAAGTAAATAATTAATCAATAATAATTTCATTTAATTATTTCAATTTTCAAAAATAACATATACACATAAATGCACAACCATAAACATATGACAAATGCTGACACTCCCCCTTTCCCCGCCCCGTGTATAGCTCAGTTATCAAAGCCACTGACAAATTCACCAAATCCACACTACACAAATAATCCAGTTTGAAACTGGATTATTCACCATGGCTCCTTCCTATGGAATCCTGGGTTTTGTAGTATTACAAGGTCTTTAGCCTTCTCTGCCAAAGAGTGTCAGTGACTCACCAAACTACAAATCCCAGGATTCCATAGGAAGAAGTCATGCCAAATAAGCCAGGATTTGGCCAAAGAAGGTCCTTTTCACAAAGTCTTTTGGCCCTTTCTCAGCTCTCCCATTTTTCCCTTGTCCTCTGGCTAACTGGAAGCTTTTAGCAGCATTAGCACTGGACAGGTGATGAAGGCTGGAGAAACAGATGGCCAGTATCAGGTTGCAGCAGCACATCTGCAATATGCAATGCAATAAAAGCTTGAGATGAGCAAACAGGATTCTGCTCTAGCCAACCCTACCACAGCTATATGTGCCTATCTACAACAGGCAAGGTAAACTGCAGCTGCCTCCAAGACTACTTACTGAGCATGCATGGACAGCAAAACAGAGAAAAGGGAACACCAGCTAAGACTGCCTCACCCAGTATCAAGAGCAGGATAAAAAAAAAACATAGATCTATTTGTTTAGCCACCAACATGGAAATTGTAAGAAAAAAAGTCAGCCCTGGATGTATTTTGGAAGAAGTTTTCAAGCAACCTCTAGAAGGTCAAAATGTTTTTGTGTCCACATGCAATGGTTGTTCATTTCACATGTGCACATTGTTAGTTTCAAATAATAATTTTGCTGAAACACATTATCTGATGTGTTTCTTTTTGGTGGTATAGGAACCTATCCCTATACTTTCCATGTTATTTCTGCTTTGGTATCAAATTTTCTGTTAAAGAAGTCCTGCCCCAAACACATGGCCTTTGCTAACTTGAACTACTACTACTACTCCCACCTTTTCCCTAAAATTGGGATTCAATGTGATTTTTTTTACTACAACTCCCAGAATCCTCCAGTCAGCCAGGCCACTGGAAGTTGCAATCCCAAAAGGGAACTTTTCTAAGGTCTGGTCCTAGTTCAGACGTGAGGAACATGTGCCCTTCCTATTGTTGCAGGACAACAACTCCATTACCACCACCCGTGTGCTACTCTCGAAGACATAACACTTGGAGGGCTTCTCATTCCCCACCTGAATGGGAGCAAACTAGAATAAAGAATAAAATACAATCCCTCACACACACCTTCATAGAAAGGCAGGATATACATCTTCAAGGTAGGAGTCCCTAAATGGTTTCTTCTTTGTCATCAATAAAAGCGACCATTTGCTCAGGAGACAGCAATTTATTTTAAGGCAGCACTAATATGTTCCAGAAACCTGGCTAGTTCCTGAGTCAATCTGTGAAAGAACCATCTGCAGAGCTGGAGGGGGGGGGATCCCTTTTAAGGAATTACATTGCCCAGAATGCCGCACATAGTATGCCAATGGTGGTGGTGGGGGGGTTGGATTCAGGAAGCTATCATTTAAAAAATAGGAAATTTTCCAAACTCTAGGGCAAGTCTAGAACAGAGGATGTGAGGGGAGGACAATTATTGTTTTCTAATGTGCCTGGGAGCAGCACTACATTTGTGCCTATTGGGTACAATTCTTTCTTTCTGTCTGTCTTTCTTTCTTGTAAACTTGCCAGGGACCAGCAGCCAATGGCTCAGGAACTAGCAGGAGTCCAGGGACCATCACTTTAAGTAGCACTGCTCTAGAACAGGGATGGAGGCAAGGATGGCCTGCTGGCCAGATATGGCCACCGGGGCCGGTTTTGTGGCCCCTGTACACCCCCCATTAAAAAAAAAGCACCCTTAAATTTATTTGCAAAAATTGCCTGTGAATGTCCTCTAAGAGATGTGGGGACATTTTTGCCACATCTTTAACTTCAGGGTCACATACTGATTTAATAAGGCTCTCCAATGAGTTTTCAAAAGCACAGAAGGAAATAAAATTGTGTCCTACGGAGTAATTGTGGGCTATCTGGGGTAAACAATTTTTTAAAGTGGGGAGATGGCTCTCTAAGGTAACCTGGAGAGTCAATGTACCCCCAACTCCCAACAGTTGCCCACTCCAGTCCAAAAGAAAGGAGACAAGAGAAATACTTGACTCTCCAGATGTTTTGGACTACAACTCTCCAGAATCCTTGCCCACCCGCCATGTTGGCTGGGGCTGATCCATCCATCCATTCCTTTAATGATATCCTTTTCATCCAAAATAGGACTCCAGGTGGCTTGCAATGTACAAAAAATTACAATTAAGACTCAAGAGTTCAAAAGAGACAAAGAGTTATGATTAAAACAGTTGGAGGACCTAGAAAGGCTAGAGAGAACACTTCTCTAGGCCTGTTTAGGTCCTCCAGTGCAATTCTATGGTCAACTTCCAGTGGAATTTGACCATATAATTGGATTGCGGGACTCAGACATGCCTAGAGAAGTATTCTCTCAGGTTTTTTTAAAAAAATAGAGGAGCTATATTCATATTTTTCTCTCTTTTTGTGGGAGACTTTAAAAATAAAGAATAAAAATAGGACAGCATCATAAAAAGTCATTTTCTTTAAAAACAAACAGTTCCCAAAATCTTCCTGGAATAAAAAGATCTTCACCTGCCAAGTAAGAAAAAACAAAGGAGCCATCCTAGTCTCTCTTGGAAGAAAATTGCAGAGCTTGGAAGTAGCCACAGAAAAAGCCCTTTCTCATATTCCCACCAGCTGTACCTATGAGAATGGAGGGGCACTGAAAAAAGGCCTCCCTATAAGATCTGGAACGTGTCCAGAGGAGGGCAACCAAGATGGTGGGTGGTCTGGAAACTATGCCTTATGAGGAGTGGCTTAGGGAGCTGGGCATGTTTAGTCTGGAGAAGAGAAGGTTGAAGGGACATGATAGCCATGTTTAAATATTTGAAGGGATGTCATACTGAGGATGCAGCAAGCTTGTTTTCTGCTGCTCCAGAGACTAGGACACAAAGCAATAGGTTCAAACTACAGGAAAAGATTCCACCTAAACATTAGGAAGAACCTCCTGACAATAAGAGCTGTTCAGAAGTGGAATACACTACCTTGTAGTGTGGTGGAGTCTCCTTCTTTGGAAGTTTTTAAACAGAGGCTGGATAGCTATCTGTCGGGAATGCTTTGGTTGGGTATTTCTGCATGGCAGGGGGTTGGACTGGATGGCCCTTGAAGTCTCTTCCAACCAAAGAATATGATTCTATGATCTCAAAAGGCAGTTGATAGGGAAGAATATGGCCTTCCATATCTCCTGAACCCAAGCCTCATAGGGTTTTAAAGGTCATAACAAGCACTTTGCATTGTGCTCAGAAACACACTGGCAGCCAGTGGAGCGGTTGCAACAAAGGATGCTCCCTGTAACCAGCCCCACTTAACAATCTGGCTGCAGCTCTTTCGACCACCTGACATTTCTGGACACTCTCCAAACAGAAGTTGATGCCAGTTGTAGGCCCAAACATCCAGAAGCTCAGATTTGCTGGTCTACAAAGATCCACCCAAGGGTCTCATTTTCTTCACCATCTTGGCATCCTTCTGAACAATTATAGCATAAATACCTGGCTCACCTGCCCTTCCCATCCTTCGGCCTCTTGCTGTCTCATCAGGAACTCCTCGGCCAGGGTCACTGCCTGGTAGCAGGACCCTGGGTTGCCTTCCCTGACCCAGCTCTGCATCTCCATTGGGAGGACAGCAAGAAACTGCTCCAGGATCAGTTGCTCCAGAATCTGCTCCTTAGTGCAGCTCTCTGGGGTTAGCCAGTGATAGCAAAGATGGTGGAGTTGGCTGCAAACTGCTCGGGGCCCCTCGGCCTCCTGGTAGCGGAAAAGCCGGAAGCACTGGCGTCGCACCTCCGCGCTGGCAACATCCTCACTCGGGATCTCTTTGTTTGTTCCTCCGCCGCCACCCCTTTCTCCAGAGTCCAGGTCATGCAATGCCTCTGGGGCGCCAGGTGAGAGTGTGATGGCCATCTCTCCTTGAGACGCAGGGCTGAAATTGGCGGCCATTTCAGAAGGAACCAGGGCAGACTTGGTCACTTCCCACCGCATGGTTTTTGGCAACTCTGGGCTCTTCCACTGAGGGACATGCACGGCCTTCGGGAAATCCTGCCATTGGATTTCCCAGCTCTGGGGCAATCCCTCCTCAGCTTCTAGTCTCACCTGTCCCAAAGCAGTCCAGCTCACAGCCTCTCCAATAGGCCCAAGCTGGGCAAGGCATAGGGTCTGTCTTCCGTTTCTTCCCTCTTCTCCTTCCTCCATGGCTTCAATACAGAGGCCCAGCTGGGCCAAAGACTCCTGCTCCACCTGCATTGCCCCTCGTAACTGACGATCTTAAGCCAACCTGGACCGCATACCAAGAAAACCTCATTCACTTTCTGCACACAAAACAGGATGAAAGGATGGTCAAGCTCCAACTCTGGACCACCATTGGCTCACTTCAGTCTACTAGTTTCAAAAGGAATGGGTGCTCTTTTGGGAGATAAATGTTATCTAGAGAAAAACGTGGCTCCGAAGGGACTCACAATAGCTTGCTCTCCTCTCATGGATTAGGATGAGTGACTTCTTCCTGAAACAAAGAAACAGCAATGAACCTTGTTACCTGCCATCTTCTCTGCCTTGCTAGTAAAGCCACAGCAACTCCTGTTTAACTGATCAGAGAGTATCTCCCCATATTAATCTACAAGGCTTTTAAAGATCATCAGGGGAAGGATTTCTCTTGGTCCTGCCACCATCACAGGCTCACCTGGTGAGGACATGAGAGAGAGTCCTCTCTGTGGCTGCTCCCACCCTCTGGGACCCTCTTCCATGGGAGGATACGCTGGCCCCTGCCCTAAATTCCTTTCGCCAGCAGGCAAAGACGATTTTATGCAAGTAGCCTTTTAAGACATAGCTGGGCTTACGGAGACTTTTTATTGGGGTGTGGTTTTATTTTTATTTTGTTTACTTTTATCTTTTAACTGTTTTATGGTATTTTAGATGTTCCTATTGTGATGTTTTTAATTGTATTTTATGTGACATTTTGTGAGATGTCTTGGATCCCTTCTGGGAGAAAGGTAGCATATAACTAACTAATTAATTAATTAATAGGCAGCATACACAGGTGGTGTCCATACCAGCTGCTTTATTTTGAACGTTTTAAAAAATTCCAGTGTGCTGAATCTGTTTGGGGAATAGGGGTTTTCCAGCACCTTGGATAGCTCCTTTAGAGTTCAGACTAAAACCCACGGCAGATTCATCACTGCCATGGAAGCCCCCAGCCATCACACACAGCAGGCCCAGTGGTGTAGTGGAACTAGCAGAACTGAAGCATGGTGAGTTTCTGATCAGCAGAGATGATGCTATCATCATATGCCACCCACTGAGTCTTCACTATTCTCTTGGAACTTAGTTGCAAATCCACACAGTACCCAATGGAGTAGCTATTGTGGGTGGGTAGGGAATGGGTAGCCATAGCAACAATATAGCATCATGAACTCGCCTTGCTGAAAGGTATTTTGGGGTGGCTTGTCTCAAGCTGGCAATGAAGACCCTTTTGCTTTACAAAAGACCTGCTTTGGTAGGGATGAAAACTGCTACAACTGCTCTGCTGATGCGATTTAAGACAGCTGCCTGCATGGTGGGGGTAGACGCAACTCTCCCTGGGGGGGCCTGGCTATGGGGATTGTCACAGTAAGAGCCTACGCTTCAAATCTTACCACTATACATACATCAGAGAGATGGATCAACATAGCCCCCTCCATTTTGGGACTCTTCCTTGGGGCATTGTTATGGTGACTCTCATGATGAGCTGCCACAGCACTCCAGGATTTATTTTATTTTAGTTATTGATTTAATTCCTATCTTGCCTTTCTCCTCAAATGGGACCAAAGGTGCCTTACAACAAGGTTGAAAGAAGTTATTGCATGCATTCAAGTAGTTTCCAACTTATGGCAATCCTAAGGGGTTTTCTCGACAAGAATTGTCCTGGTGGGGTTTGCCATTGCCTTCCACGTATGGCTGAGAGAGTATGACTTGCCCATGGTCACTCAGCAGGTTTTCATGGCCAAGTGGGGATTTGAACTCTGGTCTCCAGTGTCCTAGTCCAACACTGAAACCACTACCCCGTGCTATCTTGCCTTCCTCCTTACATGGGACCAAAAGTGTCTTACAACAAGGTTAGAAGAAGACACAAATAAAAGCCTGACGACTGAAAAGTTACAAAAAAAAAAATTAAAGCAGCTATCCTATTAAAACTGCAATAGATTGAAACAGCGTAAAGTCATTTAAATAAACTATAGCAATAAGGCTAAATGGGGTAGCACACACCCCATTTTTTAAAAATATTACTCCTATGGTACTGTCCTTCTCTGCTTGAAGCACAGTAGCCCCCAGCTCCCACAGCAATCCGTGTAATCACAGAATCACAGTTGGAAGAGACCCCAAGGGCCATCCAGTCCAACCCCCTGCCCTGCAGGAATAAACAATCAAAGCATTCCTGACAGATGGCCATCCAGCCTCTGTTTAAAAACCTCCAAAGGAGACTCTACCACACAATGACGCAGAGCATTCCACTTTCAAAGGGCTCTTATTGTCAGGAAGTTCTTTCTAATGTTTAGGTGGAATTTCTTTTCCTGTAGTTTGAATCCACTGCTCCGTGTCCTAGTCTCTGGAGCAACATTATTAGTCTCTGCTAACATTATTATCATTTATTATATTTATTTGTTGTAAATCTATTTATCTGTTTATTTTTTAATGAATGTAAATGTTTTTAATTACATTCTCCCAATGAGTTCAAAATATCACATCATGGTTCCCTATTCTCCATTTCATCCTCACAACAACACTGCAAGGTAGGTCTGGCTGAGAGAGAGGGAGAGAGGAGAGGGAGAGACAGAGAGGCCAACCAAAAGTCACCAAGTGAGTGTCATGGCTCCTGGGGGACTTGAGCCTGGCAGTGGGATAGCTAGGGGGGCAGAGGGGGCAGTTTGCCCCGGACGGCACTTTTCACATGAGACACAATTTTATTTTTTGACAATTTAAACAAATCTTTCATACTGCTGCGCGCTTACGGCATTTATGGCGATCAGGGAGCCGCAGCGAAAACACCCGCCAGTCTGACGAGTGGTGATGATGACTAAGCTTTAGACGGTTATAATTTGATCTTGTTAAGTGCATGTAATTATTTTTTTTTACATCATTCTTTGTTTTTCTGAGGTGAGTTAGTTAGAGTATCACAGTTTTCTAGGTGTGCAGACTACACAAACTAACATTTTAAAAGGGACTTATGTGTCCCTGGTATTCCTTATCTAATTAATTGATTTAATTAATTTCCTGATACCTTATTTTGACTTTTTGTAGTATTTTTGCTGTGTATGGTTGAGAGGGGCAGTAAACTCAGGGATCACCCCAGGCAGCAAAAGCTCTAGCTACGCCACTGGGATCTTCCAGCCAAGCTGGACTTAACTGTGAGGACGAATGAGGCAGCCGCCTCAGACAGCAGATTCTGGGTGGTACGAAGAGGGAGGGAGTGCAGCCCCCATGCTGTTTCTAGCTTTTGGACAAAAGAGCCAAGTGCTTTGGTTGTCTATCCTCTACTTCTTAAACTAACTCCCTTCCCTCAGGGGTCGCACTCCTGGGCTTCTTTCTCACAGCAGAACTTTGATATCGGTTTAACTGTCATTTTAACTGCCACGACTGCATGCTATGGAAGAGGGGTTGCTGGAGGGTGGGAATGAAAATACTGTATTGACACAGCCCCCCAACAAGTAATTGTGCCCTCCAAATGAAATCTTCCTTCAGTCCCCAGATTCTAGTGCTGCAATCAGTTAAAATTTCTGTCAAGCATTTAAAAAAAAAATCCTTTCAGGCATTCAAGAAAATGGCAGAGCACCGCAAATGTAAAACTTTGAGATGTGAAGGATTTTCAGCGTCTCACTCTCTGTGACATCAGGTGTTGGAGGACTGAACAAAGTTCATGGAGGGAAGAATACTTTTTTGGGGGGAGTCAATGCCCTCATTTTGTGCGCCCCTCATATCCATACACCCCTGGTTAGGAGTGCAGGTCTGGGACTTTGGGAATACAAGCTCTAATTACCAAGCTGTTAAATTCTTTTAGCAATCTCTAATTTATTCCCTCCCCCATAGCTATACCTCCTGCTATGGAATCCTGGGATTTGTAGTTTAGGCAAGTACAGTTGTCCCTTCATATTCACTGGGGTTTGGTTCCAGGACACACACACACCCCGGATACCAAAATCCATTAATACTCAAGTCCAATTACATGCAATGGCATAGCAAAATGGTGTCCGTTATATAAAATGGCAAAATTAAGGTTTGCTTTTTGGATTATTATTTTTTAAGAATATTTTCAAGCCGTGAGTACTTACATCATGGATACCAAATCCGTGGATACGGCAGGACAACTGTACACTACAGTAATAATAATAATAATAATAATAATAAATTTTTATTTTTAACCCGCCCCTCTGCTCGGCAACCGGGGCGGCTTACAGCAAGATTAAAACAACATCAAGTTAAAACAGTCCTTCCCCATCCTACCCTCCCACCCCTTAAAACTAAATTAAACAATTATTATTTCTTACCTGCCTCTCCCTATAGATTGAGGTGGGAAACAACAAATTCACATATCAACATGATGTTAGTTAAAAACACATATCTGTTAAAACTTATATCAATTTAAAAGAACCAAGACATTTTAAAACAATAGTACACAATTTTAAAATTCACAATTTAAAATCCTCTGGATAGGCCTGCTGGAAGAGACTGGTGTTTAATGCTGCTTTTATTCTCTGGCAGCAAATTTTACTTCACAAAAACTTAATAACCCCAGGATTCCATACGACGGAGCCATGGCAGTTCAAAGCAGTGTCAGAGCTGTACAATTGCATAGCAGGAGACCCTGGTGTCAAAGTAAATTTGGTCCACATGTGGGGGTTGGTGGAGCACCATATTGTCATTCCCTTCAGGTAGCAAAATATCTTGGGAAGGTCAGGCTCCAAAGTCCCACTGTGGCTACTTAAAACTAGGGTTGCCAGAGCAAAGACTGGAGAGGGCTCCTGTGCCATTAATGGTTGTGTAGAAGAGAGAATTTCAGCAGGTGTTGCTGGTTACCTGGTTGTGTGATAAGCAAAACCGGCTGAAATTTGCTCATCATTTGGGGAGGCCGAATTCTTACTGGGGGAGGGACAATGCCCTCAACTTTGCCCCCCTAATACACCCCTGGGCACAAGCCTATGAAGGCTTACCCTAAGGCAATGGTGCTTAACCTGTGGTCAGGGACCCCCAGGGGGTCTGTGATGTGATGTCCTCACAGGGGGTGCGCAAAGGCTTAAGCTTGCTTGGCTCACCTCCTCCCTGCAGTGGATCAGCCACATGACAGGAGCAAAGGCTGGCTGGCTTGGCCTGCACATTGCCATTCAATCCACTCCAGCCACAAACTTGCAGGAAGAAGCAGGAGAAAAGTCTTCCCTCCCCCTCCAGTGCCTCTGAGGAAAGGTTTAATGGATGGTGTAATTGTATTATTATTATTATGGTGTAATTATATCATCATCAGATATTATTATTATTGTTGTTGTTGTTGTTAGAGTTTTAAAAATTGAGTTAAGTCTTGGGGGGCCATGGCAACGTTGTTAGAGTTTTAAAAATTGAGTTAAGTCTTGGGGGGCCATGGCAACAAAACATATTTAAAGGGGTTGCCTAGTAAAGAAAAGGTGAAGAGCCACTGCCCTAAGGTAAGTCCTACTATGTCCAATGAGTCTCACTCAGGGCTCAGGATATCCCACCTTTCCTCCAACCAGCTCAAGGTGGCGCACCTGTCCCTCCTTCTCACAACAGTCCTGCAGAGCAGGCCAGGCAGAGAGTTCAAGGGACTTGGCCCAAGGTCACCCAGTGAGTTTCCTGGCTCAGTGGGGACTTGGCCCTGGGCGTCTCAATCAAGCCCCAAGCCCACACTCTTCCCATTGCACCAGCCTGCCTCGCCCAAGCAGCCTACAACCCTTTGCTCCCTGGACTCTGATTTTCACCATCACCAGCCAATGCAAAAACAAAACAAACAGAGAGGCAAAATGGGGAAGCCTAAAATCCAAGGGCGCAATGCAACTTTTCTTTCTTCCTTGTTTGAGACAAGGGAGAGAAGGAAACAGCTGCAGAAATTAGGTTTTTTTGGGGGGGGGAGTGATCCCCCACCTGCACTCCCCATAACCCTGATCCTGTTTTCCCCCCCTCCTCTTCTCTCCATAATCTGATTTTCTTAACTCAACCCTACGGATTCACACTCACGGATTCACACGTGAAAGCCAGCCAACCTTCCAGGGTTTTAAGAGATTCAAACACTCTGTTTTCTGAGGAAGAGGAGGAGCTTGGAGGTGGGCGGTGGGGAGCCCGGGAGGACCATCTTGCTGCAGAAGACCACCCAAGTCCTCCAACCATAGGACTCTCTAGGAGCTCAGGCTCTACGAGTTTAACTCTTGCCTGCCCAGCAGAGGTGGCTGGCTTCCCTCTAGAGTTTCTTTCCCACAGAGGAATACTGATCACAGGAGGGAGTGATAAAGAAGAGGCTAATTTCAGCCTAAATACGCTAAAGGCACCAGATCCTGTCTGATCTTGGAAGCTAAGCAGGGTTGGCCCTGGTTAGTACTTGGATGGGAGACCACCAATGAATCCCAGGTGCTGTAGGCCAGTGGTTCTTAACCATTTCTTTAGCAGGGACCTCCTTTACATATCTTTTGTTGCTTCAGACCACCAAGACTTAACTCAAGATTTAAAACAACAACAACAATAATACCTGATAATAATAATAATTATGATGATGATGATGTTACACCACCCATTAAACCTTCCCTCAGAGGCACTGGAGAAGGAGGGAAGATTTTTCTTCTGCTTCATCCTGCAAGTTTGTGGCTGGAGAGGATTGAATGGCAATGTGCAGCCCAAGCCAGCCAGCCTTTGCCTTGGTTCCTGTCATGTGGCCACTTCACTGCAGGGAGGAGGTGGGCCAAGCAATTTTCAAGCTTTTGCGGAACCCTTATGAGGACATTGCTGACCCCTTGTGGTCTCTGACCCCAGGTTAAGAACTACTGCGTTAGGCGATGTTTCAGAGGAAGGAACTGGCAAAACCATTTCTGAGTATTCCTTGCCCAAGAAAACCCTATGAAATTCATGGGGTTGCCTGAGTCAATAGGCAACTTGAAGGCACATAGGTAACACATGGTTGTTACAGTGGGCCCTTGAAATCCGCTGGGTTTTAGTTCCAAGACCCCTGTGTACACCAAAATCCGTGGATGCTCGTCCCATTATATACAATGGCTTATATAAAATGACCCAATCAAGGTTTGTTTCTTGGAATTTATTTATTTTTAAAAAATATTTTCAAGCCCTGGATGGTGGAATTTGTGGATGCCAAATCTGTGGATACAGAGGGCTGACTGTACTTTCAAGCAAACTGTCCAACTGCAAAAATTGGGCACCCCACAGTAAAAGAAGTGGGGGAGGTGGGAAGAAAAGCAAAACAGAGGGCTCCAAGGTTCACTCAGTCTTCCATCCTTTCATAGGTTGGTAAAATGAGTACCCGGCTTGTGGGGGCAATTAGCTAACACACATTGGAATCTGCTTAATGCAGGGTAGATGTGTAAATTGCTATTGCTTAAAACAATTTGTAAGCCGCTCTGATAGCCTTGTGGCTGAAGAGCAGAGTATAAATTAAAAAAAAAAACATGCTTTGCTCCTTTCCTACACCCGTGTCTCCTTTATTAATCTGAGGCAAGGCATGAGGTTGCCATGTTGAAAACTGGAGTGGGCTCCTGCACCTTTAATAGTTAATGGTTGTGCAGAATTCAATGGATGGGTCGAAGGAGGGATTTCAGCAGGTGTTGTCCAGCCACCAGGTAACAAGCAACACTAGCTGAAATTCCCTCTTCTGCACAACCTTTACAGATACAGGAGCTTTCTCCGGTTTTCACTCTGGCAACCCTAAGTAAGAGTTCAGTATTAAAATGGACACCCAGTCCTGGGTTTTGGACCAGTGGAGATAAACGGGCATATACAATTTGATCAATGAATTGTGTAATTCCCCCGCCCCGATTCAATTACTTCTGCAAAGTTATAACACACCAAAAAAAATTAATAATCTCCAAATCTACAGCTTTTGAAATCCCATAATAGTTTTGTTCTTTTTAACCAATTTTTCTATGTTTTCATTCTTTTTTCTTCTTTTTAATGCAGGTATTTTGCTTCAGTGGCAGGATAATAAAAAATTGCTAGGATGTTGATGTCTGTAAAGGCTCTGTGTGAAAGGTTCTGAACAGCACTCATTTGTGTCCATGGTCTTTTGGCAAAATCTATTGTATGCAAAACTATCTGCCTTTGAAGTGTACACGTGGCCATGCCTGTGAATCAAGATGGTGGCTGACAGTACAGCATGTTATTATTCACATGCATTGTTGCCACTGCACAGTATTTTTTATTTTACTTGTAAATCAAAGGTGTGCAGCAGTGACCTGCTTATGAAAAGCTCTTTGGATGCCTCAGCACTGCAAAAAAAAAGCACACTCGATAATATGAAACACAAAAATGATGCTTCTGGCTGCTTCCTTGCCAGCAAGCCTGCCACCCTGCCCGCATGTCCAACAAGTCCACTGTCTACATCTGCCCTCGCCGATAATGAACAATGTCGCAAATTGGATATCCAACCAAGCGATAATGCACATGTCTGTACATTGTTTTAAAAATTTCACGAAAATCCGCAAAGGCTTTCCCCCACAGTAGATTAAGTTTAGGGGGCCCCCTCCTTCCAAATACCATGGTTCTTGATAGCAGCATGTTGGGGCAAAATGTATTCTAGTCTCATTCTATGAGGAGTATTTTCATCATCTAGAGCAGTGGACCCCAGGGGCTCACAATGTCCTCACAGGGGGTCTGTGAAGGCTTGAAGGCTGCTTGGCCCACCTCCTCCCTGCAGTGGAGTGGCCACGTGACAGGAGCCAAGGCAAAGGCTGGCTGGCAGGCTTGGCCTGTGCATTGCCATTCAATCCACTCTAGCCACAAATTGCTGGAAGAAGCAGGAGAAAAGTCTTCCCTCCTCCTCCAGTGCCTCTGAGGGCAGGGTTAATGGATGGTGTAATTGTATTAGTATTACTGTTGTTGTTGTTTTAAATCTTGAGTTAAGTCTTGGGGATTTGTGGCAACAAAAGATATTTAAAGGGGGTCCTTGGTAAAGAAAAGGTTAAGAACCACTGGTTTAGATCAGGGCTTCTTAAACTTTTCCGACTCGCGACCACTTTACATGGTCCCGGGGAATATAGGTATATAAAATAGGTATACAAATAAAATTTACTGCTGGCAAATTTTTCATGACCCCCCCCCCAACACATTCAGTTACCCTATATGGGGTCCCAACCCACAGTTTAAGAAGCTTTGGTCTAGAGAATCCCCAGGACTCAGGAAATAAAAAAGCCAAACCTTTTAATAAAAATACAACTAACTGTTCTTAACAAACAGTTCCAAACTGTGAGAATAGAAAAATGGCTTTGGGGATGAAATAAATCTTTCATAAGAAGCAGGGAATCCACATGACTCAAATAATCCAGTTTGAAACTGGATTACAGTTGTCCCTTCATATTTGCCAGGGTTTGGCTCCAGGACCACCCATGGATATAATAAT
Source organism: Gambelia wislizenii (assembly GCA_030847615.1). NCBI lineage: Eukaryota > Metazoa > Chordata > Lepidosauria > Squamata > Crotaphytidae > Gambelia > Gambelia wislizenii. Next base: position 29,353,655 of record JAUMIR010000002.1, read on the forward strand.
AAAATCCCATTATATGCAATGGCATAGCAACATGGTGTCCCTTATATAAGCAAAATCAAGGTTTGCTTTTTTGATTATTTTTTTTAAAATAATATTTTCAAGCAGTGAATCCTTAAATCTGCAGATATGGAGGGGCAACTGAATTTGCATAGCTCCTTCCTATGGAATCTGGGATTTGTAGTTTCCCAAGGTCTTTAGCCGCCTCTGTCCAAGAGTGCTGGTGCCTCACCGAACTACAAATCCCAAGGTTTCCATAGGAAGGAGCCAGGGCAAATAATCCAGTTTCAACCTGGATTATTTCTCTAGTGTGGATGTTGGTGGGTGTGAGGAGTGTGGGTGACTTTGCTGCCTTGCCTCAAGCAGCAAAATAGCCTGAAGGTCCAGAAAGAGAGAGGAAGGGAAAGAAAAGGCAGGAGTTCCCCATTGGTCTGGCAGTGCAAGGGTTAAAACCAGCGAGCTGGCGGCTGCCTAGAGAGGCGTGGGAATTTGTAGAGGTGGGGGGAGGCCAAGGGGGTGGTGCAGACTGGGAGGGGGGCAGGAGGAGGGCCACTTGCTTCCTTTTCCTCCTCTGACCCTCCAAGCTTGGAAGCCTCTCAGCAGAGGACCCTGGTGGTGCCCCCCCTTGTGGGGATGCAAAAGGGAAAAACAGTGAGTGTAAAGCTGGCAGTGGTGGTGTGGGGAGGTTTGGGCTGGCAGGGATGGTGCAGTCCTCAGGGAAGGAGGAAAAGGATGACAAAACCATGGGGAGCAAGGGGGGTTGGGAATGCAAAGGAGGAGCAAGGGGGAGAGATGAATATGTGTGAGTGGCCTAATCCACATGACACCAATAATCAGGTCTGAAACTGGATTATTTGCTATGGCTCCTTTCTATGGGATCCTGGGATTTGTGGTTTTACAAGGTCTTTAACCTCCTCTACCCAAGAGGGCTGGTGCCCCACCAGACTACAAGCCCCAGGATTTCAAAAGAAGGAGCCATGGCAAATCATCCAGTTTCAAACTGGATTATTTGTGTCATGTAGATGTGCCTTCAAATTGCCTATTGACTGATAGCAAGGATCATGAATGCCCAGCCCCAAAAGAGTGGTGAGCTGAGTTGTGCAAGAAATTCTCAAGTTTGCAATGCCTTCCTCTGCCATATTAATAATACTGTTAGTGCTATTATCATCAATTTATCATAATCATCATGAGTACCCGGCTTGTGGGGGCAATTACTGTAGATAACACAGATTGGAAACTGCTTGGAGATTGCCTAACGTGCTATAAAAAGTGGTGTATGGTTGTCCCTCTGTATCCACGGCTTTGGTATTCACGGATTTAAGTACTAATGGTTTGAAAATATTATTTAAAAAATAATTAAAAAGCAAACCTTGATTTTGCCATGTTATATAAGGGACACCATTTTGCTATGCCATTGCATATAACTGGACTTGAGTATTAGTGGATTTTGGTATTCATGAGGTGTGTGTGTCCTGGAACCAAACCCCAGCGAATATGAAGGGACAACTGTAGATGTGTAAAGTGCTGTTGCTTAACAATTTGTAAGCTGCTCTGAGAACCTTTGTGGCTGAAGAACAGGGTATAAATATCTAAAATTAAATAACATCATCATCATCATCGTCATTTCACAGCTTTGCAGGGTCCTGTCTAAATGGTCAAAATAATCCTCATGGAATTGTTGAGAATACAATCTGTCTTAGTGGGGAACCCGCATCGATGTGTCGTGTTTGGAAGGGGGGCAGCAAAAAAACTATGCCCAGACAGCCTTTGTGGCTTTTCCCCAAAGTTTAAAAAAAAACTCTGAAGGAAATGTGCATTCCTGCTCATGGTGGCAAACAATTTGATTTGAATCACTTTCTCCTAGGAGAGAAAGCACAATCTGGTTGGTTGGATAAGCTTGGGGAGTTGGGCTTGCTAACTGGGCAAGCATCCGCTGCCACCTTGTTGGATTTTCACCTTAGTGAGCGATCGCTAAGGTAATAAAACAGAGATTTGTTCTATCCCCCCCCTTTTTTTTTTTTTTTTGTAAAGGTGAGATATTGCTTGTATGCACAGTAGAAATTTTTTTTGGGAAAAAACTGTTTGGCAGTAGCAGATTTAAAATGCAAGGAATTCACTGGATGTCACCATCTTGGCAGGAGGGCATGCAAAGTTTATGGGGGCTCTAAAACCATTAAGACAAGTCACAGCTGCTGTGAATTGCTATTACTGTGGAGCAATTCAGTTTTTTTTCCCCCCCAGACTCATATAGACAACCCCCAGGTGTTACTGACTGGGGTTTTGGACAATCCATGCATTCAGGTTCTATCAGAATCTAGGAATCAAGTCAGGTATCTTGAGAGAACTTGGCATCTTCTAAGCAGTGTCACTTTTTTTTCTTTTTCTTTTTTTGAAACGTGCTCCTGTGATCTTCTCTGTAGCAATTTCCTTCAGACATGATGTCAGTTTGTTCCCAGTTGCTCCAGGACCTCTCACCACTGGAACCAGAAGTTGTTTTCTTTCTCCAGAATGGCTGGATCAGTTTGTAGGTTTCAATCTTTCATTTCATCACCTTCTCCCACTCTTTGTCTTCAATTCTGCTGGCCCCCAGGACTGATACAGAGAATCACAGAACTTTAGTGTTGGAAGGGGTCTCAAAGGTCATCTAGTCCAACCCCCTCCCTTGCAGGAATATGCAAGGACACCACTCCTGAAAGATGCCCCTCCAACCTCTGTTTAAAGATCTCCCAAGAAGGAGAGTTTTCCCCCTCCCCAGCAGTCTATTCCACTGTCCATCAGTAAAAAAGAAATTTCTTCCTGTTTAGGTGGGATCTCTTTTCCTCTAATTTGAATCCTTTGGTTCATGTTCTAGACTCTGGAGCAGCAGAAAACAAGTTGGCTTCAGTTTCTTCATGTCATCCCTTCAGCTATTTAAAGATGGCTATCATGTCACCTTTCACTTTTCTCCAAGCTAAATATATCAGTCCACTAAACTATTCATGTTCACTTGCTCCTTCTTCTATTTATTTGTACCACCTTTCCCCAAAAACTCTCAAGGGACCACTTTGAATGGCTCCTTCTCGTTGTATGTTATTCCCCCTCGGCCTCCCAGGGTAACCGTTTGTATGTTTGTGATTGAACATTTAGTAGGAAGGGAAACTACTTGCGGGCCTGGTCCAAGATTTTTTGCTGTCTGAAGCAGTGGCAAACTGGGTAGGTGCGCCACCCACTTACCCTCCTAAAGCCATCTCTTTCCCCACCCCTGAAAGCAAAATAACATAAAAAACATCTCCATTGACTGGAAGTGGGTCTCTGGGGTTTCAGGCACAGGGTTTCCCCTCAATCCTACCTGGACATGCTGCAGATCAAACTGAGGAACTTCTTTTTGTGCGGAAAGCAGAAGTTACTTCCACCCTGAACTCTGGAACTTCTCCAAAAGAGGACATTTTGGCACAACAGAGATCCTTATCCTCTGTTGTGCTGTGACCACAGCTTGAATCTTCCTCTTCCAAATGGTATCAAGGTGTGGGTAGGAAGAATAACTTCACAGTTTGCTGCCCTTCCATGACACCCCAGATCTGCTCCTTGAGGCAGTAGCCTCATAAAATCATAGAGTTGAAAGAGACCACAAGGGCCATCTTGTCTAACCCCCGGCCCTGTAGGGATACACAATCAAAGGATTCCTGACAGATGGCCATCTAGCCTCTGTTTAAAAAGTTCCAAAGAAGGAGACTCCACCACACTATGAGGCAGTGTATTCCACTTCCGAACAGCTCTTACTGTCAGGAAGTTCTTTCTAATGTTTAGATGGAATCTCTTTTCTTGTAGCTTGAGACCATTGCTTTGTGTCCTAGTCTCTGGAGTAGCAGAAACAAGCTTGCTCCCTCTTCATATGACATCCTTTCAAGTATTTAAACATGGCTATCATGTCACCTCTCAACCTTCTCCTCTCCAGACTAAACATGTATTTTTTAAAACAGGGGTTCTGGAGGCTGTACAGGTGGGTCCTTGGTGGTGAAGCTTGGTTGGCTACAAAAAAGAATTTGGGGCTACACATGGCCGTAGGCTACACTTTCCTCAACCTTTTCTAACTAATAGTAGAGCTCGCCCTGATTTGCTGCCTTGCCACTTTTCTTGAATATTGAGTGCTGCATATATTCACACCACTGTGGATCCATCTAGCTCGATACTGCCTGTTCTGACAAACAGATGCATTTTGGGATTTCAGTGGCATTCTAGGAACTGAACCTGAGACATTTCTGCATGCCCAAAGCAACTGTTTTACCGCTGAGTTACAGACTTCCCCAAAGGACTAGTCATAGAGAAAGTTGTCTTATGCTGAATCAGATGCCATGCTCCATGTGCTTCTATATTGTCTATGCTATCCACCCCTAATGTGGTGCCCTCTAGATGGCTTGGACTACAGCTTCCATTATCCTCAGCCAGCTTGGATGGAGTCAAAGGGGACTGATTTTTTAAAAAATTAAGTGCATTTATTTCTCACCTTTCCTTCAATGAGCTTAAAGAGGGAGCAAGCTTGTTTTTGCTGCTCCAGAGACTAGGACACGGAGCAATGTGACTCTTCTCCTCCCCCGCGCCCCCATTATTCTCACGGCAACAACATCCTTATGAGATAGGTCAGACTGAGTGGTTGTGAGAAGCCTGAGCTCATCTGATGATAAGCTACATGGCTCAGTGGGGAATCTAGAACCTGGAACGCTCAAGTTCTTATTATCAGTGTCAGCTGTGTTGCCAGCTGTGTCCCTTCCTGGAACTGGAGGATCTAAAGGTGATCGTGTACATGCTGAGTGTACCAAGTTCAGAAACTTAGCTCAAATTAGCTCAAAACATGGGCAGCCAGATTGGTTACTGGAACATCCAGAAGTGATCATATTATACCATTATTAAAATCATTCCACTGGCTATTTCTGGGCAAGCTACGCAGTGTTGGTTGTTCTTTTTAAAGCCCCACATGGTTGGGATCCAGTCTACCTATGGGATCATATTCTCCAATATAATCTATCCCATACACTCAAGTCCTTTGGGAAATGGCTACATCAGTCAGCTAAAACCAGGCTGACAACTACTGTATTACCCAGAGGACATTTTTTCTTTGCCCACCCCCAAATTGTGGAATGACCTGCTGGAAGAGATTTGTTTGCTGGATGTGCTCTCAGTATTTAAGTTTTTATTGATTGGTTTTAATTGTGCCACTCTATTCTGCTTTGGTGAGACCTCACCTGGCATATGAGGGCTAGACAATTTCAGGCTTACAAGCTTCATCACGAGAGCAATCTCATTTCCTGTGCTTGGAGAATTATATAATTTCTTTAGCCTATCCCAAAATTTCTTTAGCACTGGTCAAATCTTGAATTTAGTAGATTATGCTAGGATCCACAGATAGGGAGATGAAAGCTGCTGCTTTTTCAGAAGATTTATCAAATTCTGCTTGAGCTTTGCCTGCATCTGTGGGTCTTTCTCCTTTCACAGCATCAAATAGTCCCATTGTCGTTAAATGCATTCTAATATTCCAGGACCACTGTTTGTAATTGCTGCCATCTAACTTTTTAGCAGAAAGTATTGAGTTAGGATGAGCTGTGGCCATTTTGTCTTCAATGCCTATTGTTTCAGTCAGGCTAAAGAACCACATGGTTGCAGGGAAAGCAAGTACAATAATAAAAATAAATTGAGTCACTCTGGACACCAGTGACCCAAAATATATGTTGAGGAATTAGAGTGTCCCTTTTTTGGAAATTCTATGAACTGTGTTACCTTCCCTTTAGCAGAGTAGCAGTTTAAGGAGGCGTGACTCAAATGTACATTATAGTAGGACCCCCATATCCACAGGGGATTGGTTCCAGGCCCCACCGCGGATAATGAAATCCGCAGATAATAGCAAATGCTATTGAAAATAATGGGACTTCTGGTTTAAAATACCACAGAGTTGCCTTGGAGGACCTAGAAAATGGCTAGAGAGGATGCATTTTCTAGGAAGACTCTATGGTAGCTGTGCTGAAACTGAAACCATGGATAATTGAATTAGTGGATAATGAATCAGCAGATATGGGGGTCCTACTGTACTGTACTTTGACCTGAATTCCCATGACAAAATAGACATGGGGCTTCAAGTTAAATAACTTAAGAAATTTTACTAATGGCTATTAACATATACAGTATACATAAAAGGCCTAAATCCTAACTAACCTAGTGAATAGATTTGGGTGAAGGAGAAAGAGTCCATCTTGTCTCACCAGCTTAAAGGTGTAGAGAGGACATAATATGGCTACCGAAGAAAAAAGGCTAAACAGAGAAGCATGCAAACCACAGGGGCTGAGAAGGGAGAAATCTCTATATGACCAATTACTAGCAGTGGTGCAACTAGGTCGTATGATCTTGTTGCTTAGTTGCAAACTAAGAGAGAGAGAAAGAAAGATTTCAAAATGGAGGAAATCCTGTTCTACCTATTACTCACTTGGTCTAATAGCAAGGGGTTGTGGGGGAGAGAGAATGCTGAAATTTTTCCAACGCTTAAGCCAGAGGTTATTCATTTTAATCGGGTTCGCTATTATCCACGGTTTCAGGTATCCACAGTAAATCCAGGAACATGTCCCTCGCGGATATGGGAGTGGATGTACTGTGTGTCCTTTACCTCAGGCAACAAATAATATTGGACTAGCCCTGCTTCAGGTTTGGTTGGTTTGACATGAAAATAGTTTTCGAAATGTGATATGTGAGGAGTTTTTTAAAAATACACATTTCACTTGTCTATATCTCTGTATCTCTCTACAGGATGCATCTTATGTGAACAGCGGCCTGCTATCAGCTTTCATATAACCAAGAGGCTCTGAAACATCACCTTTTCAGTCCAGCGAGTCTCCTGAAATTGCCCAAAGTCTGGTGGTTGAGCGTTTTTGACATGAATGCAGAAAGAGGCAGGAATCATGATAAGAAGGCGAGTTGGTTGAGCTGAGCCATAGGACAAAAATGGCTGCCGAACGACAGGGGTTTTTGGCTTGCCCCCAGTATGAAGTTGTAGCAGAGAAGGGAGTGAAAATTGAGGAGCAGGAGACCAGAGACCCTGTGTTGTTGGAGGGTATGAAACGATCCAGAAAGACTCCTCGCCCAACCCAGGCCGGAATAATCGGAGAACGCCTCAGCTGGGCAGTGGCGAAACAAGCTGAACGTGAGCTGAACAACGGCTTGTTGTCCCAGTGCTGGGAGGCCCAGTGGCAAGACTTCCTGAAGACTGCACAGTCTCCTTATTCGGGATGGAGCAACCAGCAACTCTCAAGGGCTTCTCTCCTGGCTTCTTCTGAAACTCTGGCCAGCGTTTACCACGGGCCCACACAAGAGGTGTCAAGCGGATTCCTGTTCGGCCTGAAAGAAAGCTCCCTCAAGAGCAACATAAGCACAGATTGTGGAGAAAAGGCAGATTTCAGAGATGTGAAGGGAGAGATCCCGCCTGAAGAGGGCCTTACTGCCGAGATGCAGCGGCAGCGCTTCCGGTGGTTCTGCTACCAAGAGGCTGAGGGACCCCGGGAGATGTGCGCCCAGCTCCGAGAACTCTGCCTCATGTGGCTGAGGCCAGAGAGCAACCCAAAGGAAAAGATTGTGGAGCTGATTGTCCTGGAACAATTCCTGGCCATCTTGCCAGAGGAAATCCAGAGCTGGGTTGGAGAAGCAGGACCCGAAACCTGTGCCCAAGCAGTGGCCCTGGCGGAAGATTTCCTGCTGAGGCAGCGGGAAGCAGAGAGATGGAAGCAGGAGGTGAGGGCATGTTCCCTGCCTTGTAATCTGAAGCAATCTAAAGTGTTGCCTTTGTTCTGAACAGGCTTTCTAGCAAGGCTGCCCTTGCTCTGAATGCGCAACCTGTTGTCACTTTGTTTCACAAGTTGTGAGCAAGCAATTGCTTTCCCCTGAGCAAATACATAAGTGTGTGGATGGGTCACGAGGAGCGTATTTCAGCTGTCTGTGTCATATTTGTATGGTCTAATATTTAATAACCTGTGATCCGTGGACCCCCAGGGGGCCGTAATGTCCTCACAGGGTGTCTGTTAAGGCTTGAAGGTTGCTTGGCCCACCTCCTCCCTGCAGTGGAACGGCCATGTGACAGGAGCCAAGGCAAAGGCTGGCTGGCTGGCTTGGCCTGCATATTGCCATTAAATCCGCTCCAGCCACAAATGTGCAGGAAGAAGCAGGAGAAAAGACTTCCTTCCCCCTCCAGTGCCTCCGAGGGAAGATTTAATGGATGGTGTAATTGCATTATTATTATTATTATTATTATTATTATTAATCTATTGTTGTTGTTGTTTTAAATCTTGAATTAAGTCTTGGGGGTCTGTTGCAATAGAAGATCACATGGCCACTCAGCTGCAGGGAGGAAGTGGGCCAAGCAGCCTTCAAGCCTTCACAGACACCCTGTAAGGGCATTGCAGACCCCTGAGGGTCCCCAGATCCCAGGTTAAGAACCACTGTTCTAGGCATTTCTAGGTCCTACAATGCAATTCTGTGGTCAACTTCCAGCATTCATCCCATTGAAAATAATAGGGTTTCCTATTATCCATGGTTTCAGGCATCAGTAGTGGGGGGTCTTGGAACGTATCTCCTGCAGATATGGGGGTTGACCTCTTTTCCCTAAGCTGAAATCATGTGGCTTCTAAAAGCAGAGCTCCTTTTATCTAATACTAAGGTGTTTTGCGGGGGGGGGGGTGAATCCTAAAAGTGGGAAGAGGGTGTGTACACAAAAACAGCATCCTCAGAGGACATAGGATCCTATTGCCTATTCTGGAATGAGTTGTAAGACAACCTGGAGATGGGGAAGGGAAATCTGAATGGAATACCCTAGAAAAGGACACAGCTGGCTAGCTTGAATCCACTCCACCGTTCAGCACTTTGTTGCAGGTTCCAGTTGTCCCTTTCTCCAGTTCCAGCTTCTTGTTTCTCACCTTTCAGGTATTGGGGGAGTTCGAGGAAGTGGCCATGAGTTTCTCACCAGAAGATGCTGATGAGGGACAGCCAGCCAGAGAGATCAAGCAGGAGGCAGTCATTTTGCTGGGTAAGAAAATTCACTATGTCTGTGTGAAATTGGTCTGTGGTGGCTGGTGTCTTTAGTGCCAGTGGGAACTGTGAATTCGCTCTGGGCTTTAGTTAGAATTTTAATGGAGCGATATAGGGCATCAACAGTCTATCCCCCACACAGGGAATGGCCCCTTTAAAGTTTGAATTTACTGCCCCATTCACATGGGAGCAAGGTTCTTGGCGTAATGATTTTGCGGGCCTACAAATACAAAATACAGAACTGTGGCGTACGTGAACAGCTATGCTGTGCCCTGACAGCTCAGAGCTTGGGAAAGGTACTTTCTAGACTACAGCTCCCAAAGTCCCCAAAGAGGGAAGCAGGAGGTATACAGGGAGTTGTAGTCTAAAACTTCAAACATGTTTCCACTTCTCTAAAGATTGGAATATAGGTCATTCTCCATATCCACGGGGATGTATTCCTGGACTTACCATTTATAAATGAAACTGCAGATAATAGCAAACCCTATTAAAATAAAGGGCCTCTGGTAACAAACATACCATAGAGTTGTGTTGGAGGACCTAGCGATTCCTACAGGATACCTCTCTGGGAATTTCCCAGCACAACTCTATGGTATATGTCCTTATTTTTTTCCAGCCGTGGATAACTGAAACTGCAGGTATTGGTTCCACAGATACAGGGGCAACCTGTACTTTAAAAAAAAAAAGACAGAAAACAACAACTTATATTTGTAATAATACAGTACTTTATTAGCTTTGAAAGGGCAGGGGAAAGGGGCTCAGAATCACAGTATGTGTTAGCAAAGCGCATTACAAGATGTTAAAAGAAGAATAAAAAAAGACATCGCTGTTATGTGCCCTCGAGTCAGCTTTGACTTTTAGCAACCCTACGAATAAGAGATCTCCAAGGAACCTTATTCTCAGTCACCCTGCTCAGGTCTTCCAAACTCAGAGCCGTGGCTTTCAGCCTTGTCTGAATCAGCCCACCTATAACGTGGTCTTCCTCTTTTCCTATTGGCTTCCATTTTACCAAGCATGACAATCTTTTCCATTTACCAAGTCATGCTTTCTCACGATATGTCTGAAGTACAATAGACTCAGCTTTGTCATTCTGACTTCTAGGGAGAGTTCAGGGTTGATTTGCTCCTGAACCCATTTACTTGTCTTTTTATGGTCTGCAGTATCCTTCAAACACTCCCCTGGCACTACATTTCAAATGAATTAATTTTTTTTCCCTGTGAGCTTTCCTTAGGTTTCACACCTATACACAGAAATCAGAAATACAAGTCAACCCCCATATCCATGGATTCGGTATCCACAGTTTCACTTATCCACATTTGGGGAAAAAACATTCTCTCTAGGCATTTCTGGGTCCTCCTAGATTCTGAGGTCAGTTTCTAGTGTTCTTCTAATTGAAAATCATAGGGTTCCCTATTATCCCTGGTGTCAGGTATCCATGGGGAGGGTCTTGGAACATATCTCCCGCGGATATGGGGGTTGATATCTGCAGGTGATACATTCCTGGACTTGCCATGGAAACACAAAACCACATATAATAGGGAACTCTATTGAAGTGAATGACTTCTGGCTCAAGCATACCATAGACCTGCACTGGATGACCTAGAGAGAATACCTCTAGGCATTTTCTAAGTCCTCCAGCATGACTCTATGGTCAACTTCTGGCAGAAGCGTACCATAGAGTCATGCTGGAGGACCTAGAAAATGTCTAGAGAGAACATATTTTTCAGATGCTAATAAGTGAAACTGCAGGTACCAGTCCTGTGGAGATGGGGGTCATCATGTACTGCATCCTGAATTATCTTGACCCTAGTCTTCAGTAATATATTTTTGCACTGGATCTTATCAAGTGTTCAATGAATGTGCTCTTGTGTTTATTAGTTACCTTTCTTTCCTGCCTTTACTCCAGTGGATTAAAGGCAACACACACAGCAGCCTTTGCTCCTCACTTTCTACTCACAACAACCCTGCAGGGCTGGTCACACTGAGAAAACAGGATTGGGCTGAGTCACTCAGTGAGTTTCGTAGCTCAGTGGTGACTAGAACCTGGGGCCCATTCATACTACTTAGTGATAGCACTATCATTCTACAGTAGCACCCCTGTATCCACGGGGGATTGTTTCCGGGGGTTCCCGTGGGTACTGAAAACTGCGGATAGTGGCGAACGCCCTGCAATAGGGAGGAGGAAGCGTTTTAAGGAGGAGAAGGAAGGAGGGGAGACAGGCAGGAAGAGGAAGGAAGAGGAATAGGAAGGAAGAAAGAGAAAAAGGAAGGCAGTGAGAGAGCAAGGATCCAGGCTTGGGCTGGGCAGCACTGGTGCTGCTCTTCGCTGCCTCCCTCCTCACTGCTGTTGCTGCAGAGCCAAGCAGGGTCCGGCCTGGCCAAGCTCTGGGCGTTCCTCCTCTGATGCCTGGGCTCAGCCTGCCGGGGCTCCTGAACCAAAGGTGGGGGCATTGGGGGTGAGGTGTCCAGGACCTCGTGCCTTCCTGGCCTCACTCAAGCCCTCAACGAGCAGGCCTGGTTCCATGGGGTAAGGTAGATGGGAGGGGAGGGAACCAGCCTAGAGGAGGTTGGGGAGCAGGTGAGTTCTCTCCTCCTCTCCCTTCCCCCTTCTCCCCCACCGCCTGTTACCACCCGCGAATAACTGAATCAGCGGATGGTGAATCAGCAGATATGGGGGTCCTACTGTACTTTAACTGACATGATTCTGTCCTATGGAATTCTGGGATTTGTAGTTTTCATGAGGCACTCAAGCTCTCAGGCTGAGAACTCTAAATACTGCTTCCCAAAGTACAAATCCCAGGATTCCACAGGAGTGGACCGTGACAGTTAAAGTGGAATTATAGTGCTATAATTACATAAGTGTGAGTGGGTGTATCTCCCTTGTCCCAAATGCTGTGGCTAGACTGCTAACAGGAATAGGTCATATGTTGCTTGTACAGAAACAACTCAAAGGTCATATGTTGCTTGTACAGAAACAACTCCACTGGGTCGCAGTGAGTTTCTAACCTTATTTCAGAGGCCTGGTCCTTCGAAGACCAATATAGTCTAGGATCCAGGTATTTGTTGGGCTTCCTTCCCCAACAACAATTTGCCCATCCACTCCAGTATCAACAGGCTCAAGATCCAGAAGCTCCAAAATACATCATGCAAGCCTCAAATGTTCACTAGCATCTTCATCACGCAAAGATGTTGAAAATCATACGGGAGAAGAAAGGTGATAATATTAAGAGTCACAGGCTTACATTTTGTCTCAGAAGTTACTTCTGTTGTCAGTTATTATGGTCTAGAATAATGATTCCCAAACTTTGGTCATCCATATGTTTTGGACTTCATCTCCCAGAATTCCTGACTGTTGGCCAAGGTGGCTAGGGCTTCTGGGATGTGAAGTCAAAAACACCTAGAAGACCAAAGTTTGGGAATCGCTGGTCTAGAGGGATATCAGTGCAGGCAAAGACCACTCCCCTTTTTGGCCCCATGGGGACCAGGGACAAAGGGCAATAAAAGACAGGTAATAAAATTTCAACTCCATTAGCAACAGAAAAGTAACTTCCCTTGAGATCTAGCTGTCCTGGTCATATGTGAAGCTAACTGCCCCTTTCTTAGGCAGAAAACATTAAATTTCTCCAAGTCCCTGTATTGTTACATGGGGGGGGGGATGTTTAAGTGCTGTATAAGTAAAACTTGCCAATTGTAGTCCCACTGTTGCAGGTAAAAAACTCAAAACAATAAGTCCCAGTCCACTAGCTCATTCTTAAAGTTTCCCCTGTTGATACGTTTTCTTACCAGACAACAGAGTAACAAAATGTGGGCCTGTGACTCTTAACATTGCAACCTTTCTTCTCCTGTATGACCTTTAACATCTTTGCCTGATGAAGAAGCTAGTGCATCATGTATTTTGTGCATTTCAGTTGGCCAATAAAGGTATCACTCTTTGTGGATTTTGGATTGTGTTGTATAATGTAGAGCAGTTTGGGTTTATCCTCACTTGTGTCAATACCCAACTTCCCATGGGTTAGAAAGACCTTTTTCCTGCCCCCCTTTTCCTGTGTTCTTTCTCTCCAAGCCATGTGGTACTTTTTCTCTTTTCTCTTTCCATACACCAACCCAGGTAATCTTCTTTCTCTTTGCCCAGCTCCAAACTCAGCCAGAGGAGAGCAATACATGCAGCTGCCAAGAGGTCCAATGGAAAAACAATTTCCCAGGGTTATCTCTTGTTAAGGAAGTTCTGGCATCTTTAGTGCTAAAAAGAGTTGAGCATATTTCAGCAATCTTTATTCAGAACTAACAATAGGCACCTGTGAAATGAAACAACCATGTAAGCCTCACATAAGTAAACATTTTGAACCTTCTAGAGATCACTTGAAGGCTTCTTCCAAAATGCATCCAAGGGTGACTTTTCATTCACTTTTCTTATGATTTCCATTTTGATAGCCAAACTTATAGCTGTGTGCTTTTTTAACATGCTGAGATAGCTAGGGAAGCAGGCTTATTTGCTGTTCCTCCTTTTCACTGTTCAGGTATGCTCAGTAAAGGTTTCTGGAGGTAGCTGCAGTTTATCTTGCCTCTTGTAGGTAGGCACACACAGCTACAGGAGGATCTGCTAGAGTAGAATCCTCTTCTTTCCTGGCTCAGCTTTATTGCATTGTTTACGGCAGACATGCTGCTGTAGCTAGACACCAAAAATCTGTGTTTCTCCAGCCCTCCTTGACCCTTCTCCCAATACTGATGCTGCTAAAACACCTTCCAAGTAGATAGAGGATGAGGAGGAAAAGGCAGGGGTTTGGCAGACATAAAAAGCCATTGTAAACAGGAGCTTCATTGTCAGAAACTTTGTTAACTGGGGTATGCCTGTGAAGAACTTGCACAGCACTTTGCAAATAATTGCTCAGAGCTGCTCTGGCTTGGATGCTGTACAGTAGGATCCCCGTATCCACAGAACCAATATCCGCGGTTTCAGTTATCCGCAGTTGCAGTTTTAGTTTCAGCACACCTACCATAGAGTCCTCCTAGAAAATGCATCCTCTCTAGCCATTTTCTAGATCCTCCGAGACATCTCTATGGTATTTTAAACAGGAAATTCTGTTATTTTCAATGGTGTTTGCTGTTATCCTTGGTTTTTGGTATCTGCGGGGGGTGGGGCAGACCCAATCCCCCATGGATATGGGGGTCCTACTGTAGTTGCTACAGTCTGAGTAGATCTTGCTCGTCTGGTGTTAATTGGATACGTTTCAATTTGAGCAGCCTGAGGATATGAACAAGATTCTTGGAGAAGTGAGAGTCATCCATATATGCTAGACCCTTGCCCTTCCTGGGAGGACTGGTTAGGGGGGAGTATTCACTGTCTCCTGACAACAAGGCAGAGTTCCAACTTGCATACAGGGGGTAGTTGTTAGGCTTTTGTTGAAAAAGCCTGATTCCCTCTAGAATGGATAATTATTGGGCAGTGTCTACCATACCATTTTTGAGCAAGGTATTAGAGTGTGTGGTGGCCTCCAACCTCCAAGGATTCCTGGATGAAACAGATTATCTACATCCATTTTAAATTGTGCACCTAGAACTGAACAGGGTGTGTGTATCCCTGCCAGTTTTGCTGGACTTCTCGGCAGCTTTTGAAACCATCAATCATAGTATCCTTCTGGGCTGCCTTGCTGGAGTGGGACTTGGAGGCACTGTTTTATAGGCCTTGCCTACACTAGTGATAAAATCCGAGTCCTCCCAAATCTAGCCTGATAATACTACATTTAACATGCAACATTATCCCCAAATCTGGTGCGATGTACAGCCCTATCCACACCAGACTCAGGGTATACCACCTTTTGGAAGACTCAGTTTTCTCCAGAGTTTATTGGAAACTTTGGAGAAAACTGTAGTGTGGTCACTGGATTTGGGGATGGGGTGGGGAGGCAGGATAAGCGCTGCCTAAAAGGCACTGGCATTCCAGCCCCCTCCTCTGCATTGCCGCCACTAGCTCTACCTTCCCAGCACACATCACTCGTTCACTATCCACTAGGAAGGCAGAGCTGACAGCAGTGATGCGAGAAGGAGAAAAAGGGGAAAAATTACGGTGCCTGTTGTCCTGTGCTAGGCAGAGTTGCTCACTTTGACCTTCAGAATGAGCAGCGGTACGCTGGGGTTATGCCTTCCTGGTGTACGGCCACTCATTCTGAAGTCAGAGGGAGCAACTGTACCAGGCACTCTTGGTTCTAAACTGTCTTGGTTCTAAACTGATGTCTGTCATCAGTAATAGACTGGATGAGGGCAAACAAATTGAAACTTAACCCAGACCAGATGGAGTTGCTCCTGGTCAGTTGAAAGGCAGGCCAGATAATAGGGATTCAGCCTGTGTTAGATGGGGTTACATTTCCCTGAAAACACAGTTTCCTAGCTTGGTTGTACTGCTGGACTCAGCTTTGAACCTGGAGGCCCTGGTTTCGGTGGTGACCAGGAGTGCTTTTGCACATCTGATGCTTGTTCGCCAACTGTGCCTGTTCCTTGAGATATAGCTCAGGCCATGGTGGTACATGCCCTAGTTACATCCCATTTGGACGAATATAACATGCTCTACACAGGGCTGCCTTTGAAGAGTGTTTGGAAATTAACAGCCAGGGCATTAATTGGGGCGGGTTGCAAAGACCATACTACAGCCCTGCACTAACAGCCCCACTGGCTGTCGGTCTTTTCCTAGCCACAATTTAAAGTGCTGGTTATGACCTGTAGTTGTGTGCCTTCAAGTCATTTTTAACTTATGGCAACCCTAAGGTGACCTTATAATGGGGTTGTCCTGGCAAGGCTTGTTCAGAGGGGGTTTACCTTTGCCTTCCTCTGAGGCTGAGAGAGTGTGACTTGCCCAAGGTCACCCAGTGGGTTTCCACGGCTGAGCGGGGATTTGAACTCTAGTCTCTAGAGTCATAGCCCAGCAGCCAGACTACTAAATCATGTTGGCTCTCAGTTATGGCCTATAAAACCCTATATGGACTAGCTCCAGGCTGTCTGGCAGTCCACATCTCTCCATACAAGCCTGCCATGAGATCATCAGGAGAGGCCCTTCTCTAAGTCCTTCCACTGTCACAAGCACAGCTTGTGGGGACACAGGATAGGGCTTTCTCAGTGGCTGTCCCTAGACTCTGGAACTCCCTTCTGAGGAAGACCAGAATGGCCCCCTCCTGGTTGTCTTCCCATCAGCAGGCAAACCCCTTTTTATCTCAACAGGCTTTTCATAGAATCATAGAATTGTAGAGGTGGAAGAGACCATGAGGGCCATCCAGTCCAACCCCCTGCCATGCAGGAATACACATTTTCATACAGAAGGTGTTTAAAGAATGGGCTAAGAGCTGCTGTATTGGTTTAAACTTAACTGCTTTTAATAGATTTTTATCTTTGTTCTCTTAAGTATACATCTGAACTGTTTTAATACTGTGATTATTTTAATTCCATTTCAGTGTTCACATTTTGTATGTGTTTAGCTGTACTGTTCTTTTTAAATTGTAAGCTGTCTTGAGTACCAGTTTTGGGAGAAAGGCAGGATACAAATAATGATGATGGTGGTGATGCTCGTTGAATTGAAAAAACTATTATTATTATTATTATTATTATTATTTCTTCTATCCTGCTTTTCCCCTGATTTGGGACTTAATGAGTATAATAAAAAAATAACAGATAGTTCAATAAACTGTCCAGTTAAAACATAGCATTAATTTTAAACACTTTGAAACTTTTAAAACTGAGAATGTAAGTCTAGCACACATGTCGCATTAAAATACCTTTTTGCAGCACCAACCAGTTAATTGCCAAAAGCTTCTCTAAATAAAAGGCCTTTGGCCTGTTGAGGGCTGGAGAGCAGAGAAATAACCAGCCTAGTTTTTTGTGGGAGAGAGTTCCACAGCCTGGGAGAAGCTACCAAGAAGGCCTTCTCATGTATCTTCTCTAGATGTGCCTGTGATAGTGGTGGGATTATTATTAATGAGCTTTTTTTAGTGTAATTAAAACATAAGATTCATTGTTTATTATTTTGCCTTAGGAATTTAAGTGTATATTGATGGTGCAGAAGAAGGATACTGGGTAGGAGGTAGACTTGGTTATACCAAAAGCAGGACCACTGAACTCCATGGGACATATGTCAGCCATGACAAATACAAATCCCATTGATTTCAATGTGTCACAGCAACAGTAAATCTGGTGTTTCCCTCATTTTCACATCTCTTTCTCAAAAGATTACTCCTTTTTATTCTGGCAGATGGCGGATGGGAAACTGAGGATGAAGGTGCATCATTTGAGCTGCCGTTAGAAAGAATCGAGCCTACAGACCCTGAAGAAAATTTTGAGGATCAATATAGGTCAAGTTGGGAGCAGAGAATACAAACAGACAAGAGAAGGAGTAAATCCATGCTTTACCAAGATGGTGACTCTGGTGATATTGAACACCAGCAAAGAATGTTTGCAATAAAACGAAGGCATGTTTGCAATATTTGTGGGAAAGCATTTACTCAAAAATCAAACCTCAATAGGCATCAGAGAACCCACATGGGAGAAAAAAAGTTCCACTGCTTTAAATGTGGGAAAAGCTTTAATTGGGAAACAAGCTTTATTAGACACCAGAGATTTCATACTGGTGAAAAGCCCTATCCATGCTTAGACTGTGGGAAGAGCTTTAGTCGGAGTGCAAACCTTATCATTCATCAGAGAATTCACACAGGTGAAAAACCACATCAGTGTTTAGACTGTGGGCAAAGCTTTAGTCAGATCTCCAACCTTGTTAGACATCATAGAGTCCACACAGGAGAGAAGCCTTATAAATGCACAGAATGTGAAAAAAGCTTCACCCAAAAATCAAATCTTATCAAACATCAAAGTGTCCACTCAAGTGACAAACCAGACAAACACTCAATTAATGGGAAGAGACTTGATCAGAGGCCAAATTGCAATAGACTTGAGAGGATTCCTCTTGGTGAAAACCCATGTACATGCTTCAAGTGTGGGAAAATCTTTTCTAGAAGAGGAAACCTCCTTCGACATCAGAGTGTTCACACAAAAGATAAACCACATAAATGTACAGAATGTGGGAAACGTTTCAACCAGAGAACAAATCTTAATGCTCATCAGAGAATCCACACTGGAGAGAAACCTTACAGATGTCCAGATTGTGGGAAAAGTTTCAGATGGAGGGCACATCTCATCATTCATAAGAGGTTGCACACTGGAGAAAAACCACATAAGTGTGCAGATTGTGGACAGAGCTTCAGCCAGAGATCCAACCTTGTCAGACATCACCGAATCCACACTGGAGAAAAGCCATATAAATGCTTAGACTGTGAGAAGAGCTTTGGTCAGAAATCAAACCTCATTAAGCATCAGAAGATTCACACAGGAGAGAATGCATTTAATCAGAGGCTAAATGGTGTTAGACATGACAGAATTCTTATGGGAGAGGACCCATATAAATGCTTATTTTGTGGGAAAATATTTTCTCGAAGAGGCAATCTTCTTAGACATCAGAGTATTCACACCAGAGAGAAACCACACAAATGTTCTGACTGTGGAAAAAGATTCAATCAGAGAACTAACCTGATCAGCCATCAAAGGATTCATACAGGTGAGAAACCTTTTAAATGTTTGGAATGTGGAAAGAGCTTTCGGCAGAGCCCACACCTTATTAAACATCAGAAAGTGCATACAGAAGAGAAGACAGCATACAGAAGTTTGAATTATGGAGAAAATATCAGTCAGGATTCAAACTGTAGCAGACGTGAGAGGATCTGCATGGGAGGAAACCCATATGAATGCCTTAAGTGTGGGAAAATCTTCAATTGGCAATCGAACTTTATCAGACATCAGAAAATCCATGCTGGTGAAGAGCCTCATCAGTGCCCTGAATGTGGGAAAAAATTCAATAGGAGAAGAAGCCTAATTGCCCATCAGAGAATCCACATGAGAGAGAAGCCTTACAAATGTACAGACTGTGGGCAGGGCTTCACATGGGAAGCACACCTTGTCATCCACCAAAGAATCCACACAGGAGAGAAGCCTCATAAATGCACAGAGTGTGGGCAGAGCTTCAGCCAGAGGTCCAACCTTATCCGACATCAAAGAATTCACACAGGTGAGAAGCCTTACAAATGCTCAGATTGTGGTCAGAGTTTCAGTCAAAGAACGCACCTTGTTGTACATGAGAGAATCCACACAGGGGAGAAGCCGCATAAATGTTTTGAGTGTGGGCAAGGCTTCAGTCAACGGGCACACCTTATTGTGCATCAGAGAATCCACACAGGAGAAAAGCCACATAGATGCATGGACTGTGGGCAAGGCTTCTGTCAAAGATCTAATCTTATCAGACATCAGAGGACCCATACCTGTGAGAAGCAATAGCACATGCTGTCTCAATCAGCCAAAGATACATGGTGGAAAAAATTACATCTGTTTGGATTGCAGGGAAAACATGGGTGGAGAGAAGACTTCTCTTAGTGAAAGAACCCTACAAGGATGGGACTAATATAATTAAATATACAACCTAAGTGAGACCAGAGCAGGGAAGTTGCAAGTTACAAATAACTGTTACCTTAACTAGTTACTTTTGGAGGTAACAAGGGTGTAATGAAGCTACATTTCAAAAGTAACATAATAAGTAAGAGTGATGTTACTTTACTGCTATAATGAGAAACAGTTTCCACTTACTTTCAAAAAGTTACTTTAAAAGGGCATTTTAAGAAGCATTTTGAGAGGAATTGTTTGTGTCCTAATGGCATTTTCTTATCAATCCTAAGGGGGTTTTCTTCTCCAAAAAAAAAAAAAATGGTAACAGAAAGTAATAGGAATGTAATAACACAACAAGCATTGTGAGTTACTTTTCCAACATCGTCATGAGGAGGGGCAGAGTATTACTTTTCAAACACTGGAATATGGGTATAACAGGGAACAAATTACTTTTTAAAAGGAACTTTCCAAACACTGAGGAAAAGTAGTCATGTTTGGCACCTACTCTGTCAGCGGAAGAGAGAAACCAGGAGGCAAAAAGGTGTGAAAGTGGTGTTGGTTTCATGACACCTAGCGCCATTCCTCCATGGAAGCTGGTGCCTTCCATGCCAGTGGGACACTGAATCCATTGTGTTAGCATGAACTTTAAAGGAGCAAGACATCCATGCAGCAACATGAATAGCTCCTTTAAAGTTCACACTAAAACCCAGAACAGACTAATTGCCCCCACATTAATGGAAGACAACAGCAGTCACTATCCCTCTCCCAAGACTTATACCAACTCTCCCTTAGTGGAGAGTGCTCTAGCAGCCCTTTTTGATGTAGACTTGGGGAGGGCGGGGAAATATCCAGCAGCATGGTGTGCAGTAGACCTGGTGTGCTGGTGCATACCCTAATTAAACTCATCAGTGCTCCTTGATTTGTATTCTTCTCAGTTTGCATAATGCCATTGTGTCCCTCTGTCTTTTTGTTTCCACTTTCTTGGACTGACTCTTTATCCTGCTGGCACTAAACCAGCAAAGCCTAAAATGTCCCATTTCCCTCTTCCTCCTTCAGCTTCGTCTTCCATTTTGTTGGCTTCCAGCTGTTGGGAAGGTCCTGCCATGTCCCAACATGTTTCCTTTCCTTCTGTCACCACCTTCCAGTGATTCCACTGCCCAATGCTTGCTTTCTGAGACTGAAGACTCCCTTTTGAGAATTAGAAAAAGTTACTTTTGCTGGATGACATTCCCATAATTTTTGGCCAGGGTGGAGTGTGTGCATTCTGGAAGTTGTCATCTAGCAAAAGTAGCTTTCCCTGGCTCTACTCCTTTTCATCTTTCCCCTCCTGCCTCCTACTCTGCCCTTTCCAATGTGTCCTTTTACTAGACTATAAGCTTGCCGGCAGGGGATTCTCTCCTCTTTTTGCACAATTGCAACACAGCACCTAACACATAATAACAATACTGTAAATGAATTTTAAATACTTAAAAGTCTTTTCAATTACAGTGGGCTGGACTAGGTGTTTCTGGCTGGACTACAGCCAGTTTGACAGCCACTCTAATAATCCTTGATATATGACCATGCTCTTGGGACTAGTGGAAGTTGGATTTCAACAATATCTGGAGAGCCACAGGTTTCCCCACCCTATGGTTTAAGAATTGGACAAGATTGTGCTGCAATTGTACATTTGCCACTGAAAATAACAGTGTGTAATATATAATATTGTTCTCCTCCTGAAATGAATAATGTAACAGTTTCATGATGTCTCTGTACTGCTTTGCCTATGCCTCCCTAGAGGGAGCCACGAGGAAAGGGAAGGAGAGTAAACACTTTTTCAAAATTCTATTTCTTTTTCCACTTACGTATGTTCAAGCTCTTGACCTATCTAGTCTTACTGGGTTTTTTTAGTTTCTATATGTAGGTCCTCCCCCTGTATTCATGGGGGGGTACATTCCCGGACTTACCGTGGATACATGAAACCATGGATAATAGCAAACCCTATTGAAATGAATTATTTCCTGCCCAACTTCTGATGGAAGTACTGTATACCATAGAATTGCACTGGAGGACCTAGAAAATGCCTAGAGAGGACATATTTTTGGGAACGTGGATGAGCAAAACCGCAGATACCAGTCCTGTGGATATGGGGGTCAGCCTGTGTAGCTAAAACAAGAGCTTAGAAAGGTTAACTTTTTGGACTACAACTCCCAAAATCCATCTTGTGGCCACAGTGGCTGGAGGCTTATGGGAATGGCCATCCACAAAAGTAACTTTTCCAAGCTTTGACTGAAGCACTCTTATTCCTGTCTTAAAATGGCCTACAAGCACCCTTCCTCAGTGATTGTTGTAACTTTCTCATTGTTGTGGTGTGTCTTCAGATTGTTTCCAACTTACGACTACCCTAAGGCAAACTTATCATGGGGTTTTCTTCTCAAGATTTGTTCAGAGGGGGTTTGTCTTTGCCTTCCTCTGAGGCTGAGAGAATGTGACTTACCCAAAGCCACCCAGTGGGTTTCCATAGCTGAGAGAGAATTCCCATGCTGACTCTTATGCCTCTCCAGTCTGTTGTAAATTTGAAATATTTTGCGTGGTGTTTCAACTCGTATTCTTCTCACGAGCTTTTCTACTTGTCTTCATTAGTTTCTCCTTGAAACTGGCCTTCCTTCTGTTTTCAAAAGCCTCCAAAGTATTGCTTTGTGGAACTACAGACTGTGGAGCTGAATCTGGCCCTCTTAGGGTCCCAGTCTGTCCCTCTCAAATTCCCCAGAAAGACACATCCCCTTTCCCCTTGCACCATTACTTGGTAGTTTACCACCTTTTGTACATTGCACCTGTTCTGAAAAGCTGAAATAGCTTTGTTAATGCCTCAGGCCCTTACACGACACAATTTGCAGAGTTATGATTCCATTTTAACTGCCATGACAACATCCTATGGAGTCTTGGGGTTTGTAGTTTAAAGAGGAGTATTTAAAAGTCTCCCTCAGAGAGCTCTAGTGACTCCCCAAACTACAGACCTCAGGATTCCACAGGATGTTGGCATGGAAGTTGAAGTGGAATCATAGTGCCATAATTGTGTGATGTGAAAGGGCCCTTAGTTGTGTGTGCCTTCAGGTCACTTCTTGACTGATGTATTTCATAGGATTTTCTGAGGCAAGGAATACTCACAGGTGGTTTGGGCAGTTCCTTCCTCTGAAATAGAGCCAACAGCACCTGGGATTCATTGATGGTCTCCCATCCAAGTACTAACTAGGGTTGACCATGCTTAGCTTCCAAAAACAGGCGGGATCTGGTTGCAAGCTGATCCTTAGTTACTGACAGTAAAAGCCTGAAGCTAAAATACACTGGTATTGGGAGGGGGGGGTCCACCCTTCCATTTTTTTGCCTCTAGCTCTGTCCATTCCTGGAATGCAACCCACCCAGAGTTTATCTGAAATTGAATCCAGTGGGTGTTGGCAAGAGAGTAGGAACAAAAATAACATAATATTTTACTTTCAAGCCTAACTGCCAAACTTAGCAGGGAAGCATGTCAGCCTTTTAGAATGGGAAAAAACTGTACCAAAATGAGGAAAACACCAAGGACTCACAGAGGGTAAGAAGTATTTGGCAGTGGAACAGACTGCCTCAGAGGGTGATGGTTTCTCCTATACCGAACATTTGTAGAGAGGTTAGAAAGCCACCTGCCAGGGTTACTTTAGGATTAGATTTCCTGCATTAGTAGTGGGGTTGGACTAGATGACCTTTGGCATAATTCCCAACCAAAGATGAGAAAAAAGTTAGCAGAAAAGAGATTAATGTATTTAGGTAATAATTAATTAGCTCAAAATATCAGAATTAACTGCTTTTATATTAGAAGGGGGAAATTTATAACGCTTACGTTAAATTGCTATTTCAATTTAAATTACAAGCCTGCACTAAAAGCATAGGAAGCTGGGGGCAGTGAAATACCATCTGGGCTTTTGCTCTTCTCCTTCTTTAATCTCTGTTTTGAACTTGGCAGAGAAGACAACCACTGTATGAATTTCTGAAAACTCCATGACTCACTTGCACCACTGAAAACCCTTCTCTGGCTTTCCCTTTCTTCCACTCTCCCTGTTTCTTTAGCTTACTGATTCCTGCATTGATCCTAGCAAAACTCTCGGGGGCAAGTGCTCCAAAATGCAGTTCCTTGGGATAGGTGAAGAACCTCTGAACCTCTGTGCAGTGCCAGGTGTTGCTCACCTGGATGCAAAGAAGATTGCCCCTCCCCACTTCCACACTGCCCTTCCTGCTTGTTGATTTAAAATCTTTTATCCTTAGAATTACAGTAGGACCCTTGTATCCGCTGGGAATTTGTTCTGGGGGCCCCGTGGATGCTGAAAACCATGGATAATAGTGAGCGCCATTGAAAATAATGGGACTTCTGGTTTAAAATACTATAGGGTTGCCTTGGAGGACCTAGAAAATGGCTAGAGAGGACACATTTTGTAGGAGGACTCTGGTAAGTTTGCTGTTTTGTGTCCTGTGGATAATTGAATCAGTGGATAATGAATCAGTGGATACGGGGGTCCCACTGTACCTAAAATATACTAATATATTCGTGCACTAAAATAAGCACTTTGGATCTTGTGATTGGAACACTGTTAATTCTCCAACCTGCAGGATACCTGACTATTTAGAAAGCACTGTGTTGCAAATGATTCCAGGGCTGCTGGCACACTGCAGAAATAATGCAGTTTGACACTGCTTTAACTGCCATGGCTCAATGCTATCGAATTCTGGGATTTGTAGTTTTGTCAGAGAGCTCTGGCGTCACTACAAATCCCAGGATTCCATAGGATGGAGCCATGATAGTTATGACTCCCATCTTGGGAGAAAGGCAGGATATAAATCAAATAAATCAAGAAATAGTTGAAGTGGTGTCAAATTGCATAATTTCTGCCGTGTGTCCGCATCCCAGGATATCTGCAGCCTCAGTTTACCCAAGATACTGGTCAAGGCTTTAGACCATGCCTCCACAAGCTGGGTCCCTTCATGTATTTTGGACTACAACTCCCTTTAACCCCAGCCAGCATGGACATGGTTCAAGGGATGGTAAGAAGTATAGGCCAAAACATCTTGAACAGAGGTGGGCTACTGTGGCCTCCTAGATGTTTCTGGTTTACTATTCCAATTAGGGTGGCTAGGTCAGAACTATCCCACAAAACTTGAGACCTGGGGCCCAATCACACTACCCAATGATAGTGTGGCATTCTACTTTTTAACTATCATGGCAACATCCCATGGAATCCTGGGAGCTGGAGTTATGTTGTGTGCCTTTAAGTCATTTCAGACTTATGACGACCCTATCCTGCTGTTTTCTTGACAAGATTTGTTCAGAGGGAGGTTTGCCATTGCCTCCCTCTTAGGCTGAGAGAGTGTGACTTGCCCAAGGTCACCCAGTGGGTTTCCATGGCTGAGCGGGAATTCGAAACCTGGTCTCCAGAGTCATTGTCCAACGCTCGAGCCACTACGCCACACTGGCTTCCCTAAAATGGAGTTTGGGGAGGAACATTTAGAATTCTTGTCCAAAGAGCTCCAGTGACTCACCAAACTACACATCCCTGGATTCCAATGGGTAGAACCATGGCAGTTAAAGTGGAATTGTAGTGCAATAATTGTTTAGTGTGAATGGGCCCCTGGAGATGCTTCTGTGTGATGTCACAGAATGTCAGCCCTGTTGATGTCATTCGGCATCATAAATTAAGCATCAACCACAACTACACAGTATACCATTTCAAATTTTTAAAACCCATGTCTAGGTAATACATGCTTTTCAGGGCAGTGCTCTCACCCTGAGGTTCTTCTCCCTCACCCTGAGAACTGAAGAAAAGGGTTGATGGCCTGAGGTCTGGGAACATGAAGGCCGCTGCCACACTGTAGAAATAATGCAGCTTGACACCGTGTAAACAATCATGGTTCCATCCTAGGGAATCCTGGGATTTGTAATTCGTTATGGCACCAGAGCTCTGAGACAGAGAAGGCTGAATATCCCAGAAAAGTACAAATACCAGAATTCCATAGCATTGAGCCATGGCAGTTAAAGCACTGCCAAACCGCATCATTTCTGCAGTGTGGCAACAGCCGAGTCCCATCAGCTCTAGCTAGCAAGTCCAGCAGTGACGGATTATGGAAGATGTAGTCCCAACCCTGATGAAGAGGGACCCAGGTTGGTAAGGCTGCTTTAAGCCTTTGGCACTTCTACAGAAGGGGTAAAGGAACATCCTCCAGTCTAGCATTCTTCTGGTATATTGGATTATAACTCCCATTGTCCCCAAAGAGGCCATTAGCTGGGGTTATGGGAATAGCATATACAGTACAACTGCAGTGTGCTGGCTTGGTGAAGACTGAAGATTACTTTTCTTTCTTTCTTGTCTTCCATCTCAGGAGGGATTTCAGACATTAAGCTTATGTTGAGTGGAATTTGATTCAATGTATTAATTGTACACAGCCGCCCATCAATCTGGACAGTTCAGAGATTTCAAAATAAGCTATCACAGAAGTGCTTAAGTAAAACAAACAATGAAAGCTACATCATTTTTGTTAAAGCCCTTCTGACAAAGGCAACATAATGCCTTATAAAGACATTTGCCATGCTGGTTTGGAGTGATGGGAATTGCAATCCAACATGTCAGAAAGGCACCAACTTGGCACAGAGTCCAGAGCTTGAAAACACACTGTTTGTTTGCTTACTACAGTTTACAACTGAGTGACCTCTGGGAATTTTAATCCAAAAAAATTAACTTTTCTTAGCTCTGGGGAGGTTGTCCTTTTCAGTTGTATCCCTGAGAAATGGAGTTTAACTAATGGTCACCATGGTTGGAGCCTGCATGCTTGTACTGCTGGCTAAACCACTGGCACTCCAATGCTGGAAAGATAAACTTTCTCCGTAATTCAGTGCATAAAAGATCTGGCTGCTTTAGCTAGTCATGAACATGTATTTCAAAGATGCCGACTTCAAGAAAATGTATTTTTGGAAATATGATTTTCTTACACAGTATACACTGAGCACAAGCTATGTACATATTACCTCTTTCCCCCTCTTTCTTTCCTCCCCACTGCCTCTGCTTTGTAATCACGCTTTTGAAAAATTCAGTTTTAGGGTGAAGGAGGGGTGTAGCTATGGGTGGAAGGGAAAATGAGGGTATTGTCCTCCCATAAGGATTCTGCCTCCCCAAACACATTTTTCTTCAGTTCCCAAATTTTTAGCAAACTTAAGCTGAGCATTTAGAAATAAATGTTGGGTAGGCAAAGTGACCAAGGGGATGTGAACACAGCAAATAGAAGAGTTCTAGGTATATTTTCAAAGAAGGAGCCATATTAGTCTGTTGCAGCATAAAAAGGAAAAAAAAGAGACTTGGAGGAGGAAAAAATCTAACAGAGTTGTATCTACACTGCAGATTTATAGCAGTTTGACACCACTTTAAGCGCTTTAGTTCCATCGTATGGAATCCTGGGATTTGTAGTTTTACAAGGTCTTTAGCCTTCTCTGCCAAAGAGTGCTGGTGCCTCACCAAACTACAAATCCCAGGATTCTGTAGGATGTAGCCATGGCAGTTAAAGTGGTGTCAAAATGCAATAATTCTACAGCGTGGATACCCTGAGAATCTTTAAGACTGATTTATATGTAAGCATGGGCATAGTAAAATATCCTAAAGGCACCACCAGATCCTTCTGCTCTTGGAAGCTAAGCAGGGTCAGCCCTGGTTGGTACTTGGATAGGAGACTGCCAAGGAATATCAGGCACTGTAGGCTATTATTTCACAGGAAGGAATTTGAAAAAAACCCACTTCTGAGGATTCCTTGCCTAAGAAAATCCTATGAAAGTCATGGGGTGAATCCACGTGACACAAATAAGCCAGTTTGAAACTGGATTATTTGCCATGGTTCCTTCCTATAGAATCCTGGTATTTTCAGTTTGGTGAGGCACCAGTACTCTGGCACAGAAGGCTAAAGGCTTTGTAAAACTACAAATCCCAGGATTACATAAGAAGGAGCCATGACAAGTAATTAGTTTCAAACTGGGTTATTTGTATAGTGTTGATTAGGCCCTGGTAGGCAGCTGGAAAACGCGTACACACACACACACACACACACACAAGCTTACAGGGATGTCAGTCCACTTCTTCAGATGCAGTACAAAGTGATATCAAAACCACTGTTCCAGGTCTGGATGATATTCAGTGTCACTCTCTGCAATGCTAGAAAGAAAATTTCATGGGGGCCAGAACACTCATGGTATAGTCCAACCCCATTTCTTGCAGGAACATATCTCACTCAACCCAAACTTCTGGTTGGAAGTTTTGGAAGACAATTTCATGGTCCAAAAGATGGAAGAGGCAACAAGGGGCCCAGCTATTTTAGATCTGATTCTAACCAACAGGGATGACCTGGTTAATGGGGTGAAAGTGGTGAGAGTGATCATGTTCTCCTGGAGTTTGTTATACAATGAAAAGGAGAAGCTAGGCATAGTCAGACACGCATTCTTGACTTTAAGAGAGCTGATTTCAATAAACTCAGGGAAATACTGGGGGTGATCCCATGGCCAGGCATACTAAAAGAGAAGAGACCTCAAGACGGGTGGGACTTTCTCAAAAGGGAGATACTGAAGGCACAATTTCAAACAGTACCATTGAGGAAGAAAAATGGAAGGCGTCTCAAGAAACCAGGATGGATGACTAAAGAACTTTCAACGGAGCTAAGTTTTAAATGGAACATGTATAGGAAATGGAAAAGGGTGGAAATCACCAAAGAAGAATTCAAACAGATAGTGAACACATGTAGGAGTAAAGTCAGAAAAGCTAAAGCGCAGAATGAGCTCAGGCTTGCTAGGGAGGTTAAGAACAATAAAAAGGGTTTTTTTGGGTATGTCCGCAGCAAAAGGAGGAAGAAGGAAATGATAGGGCCACTACGTGGAGAAGATGGCAAAATGCTAACAGGGGACAGAGAAAAGGCAGAATTACTCAACACCTTCTTTACCTCAGTTTTTTCAGAAAAGGAAAAGGGGGACCAACCTGAGGAGAATGGAACAGTGACTTTGATGAGGGAATTGGGGGCATACTTATTAAATTTGCAGATGACACCAAATTAGGAGGAGCAGCTAATACCCTAGATGACAGGATCAAAATTCAGAATGACCTGGATAGACTGGAGAGCTGGGCCAAAGCTAACAAAATGAAATTCTATACGGAGAAATGTAAGGTACTGCACTTAGGGCAGGGCAGAAAAATGAATGCATATAGGATGGTGGAGACCTGACTGAATGAGACTACATGCGAAAGGGATCTAGGAGTCCTAGTAGACCACAAGTTGAACATGAGTCAACAGTGTGATGCGGCAGCTAAAAAGGCCAATGCAATTTTGGGCTGTATCAATAGAAGTATAGTGTCTAGATCAAGGGAAGTAATAGTGCCGCTCTATTCTGCCTTGGTCAGACCTCACCTAGAATACTGTGTCCAGTTCTGGGCACCACAATTCAAAAAGGATATTGACAAATTGGAACATGTCCAGAGAAGGGCAACTAAAATGGTGAAAGGTCTGGAAACCATGCCTTATGAGGAGAGACTTAGGGAGCTGGGTATGTTTAGCCTGGAAAAAAGATGGTTAAGAGGCGATATGATAGCCCTGTTTAAGTATTTGAAGGGGTGTCACATTGAGGATGGAGCAGGCTTGTTTTCTGCTGCTCCAGAGACTGGAACACAGAGTAATGGATGCAAGCTCCAAGAACAGAGATTCCACCTCCACATTAGGAGGAACTTTTTGACAGTCTGAGGTGTTCGGCAGTGGAACGCACTCCCTCGGAGCGTGGTGGGGTCTCCTTCCTTGGAGGTCTTTAAACAGAGGCTGGATGGCCATCTGTTGGGGATGCTTTGATCAAGATTTCCTGCGTGGCAGGGGGTTGGATTGGATGGCCCTCGTGGTGGTCTCTTCCAACTCTGCAATTCTATGATTCTATGATTCTATATAATCAAAATCAAAGCATTCTTAACTGATGGCCATCCAGCCTTTGTTTAAATGCCACCAAAGTACGAGACTCCACCACATTCCAAGGCAGTGCATGTTTACCATATTTTGGGAAAAAAAGAAGAAACCTTTACTGACTGACTACTTTAATCGATCTATGACTATTAGAGATTATCACACTACACTGTTATAGCACTATTCTTCCACTTTAACTGCTCCAGCTGCCTCCTTTGGAATCCTGAGATTTGCAGTTCAGGGAGGGGCCTTTAGCATTCAGCCCGAGAGCTCTTGGGCCTCCTTAAACTACAAATCCCAGAATTCTACAGGAGGCAGCCAGAGCAGCTAAAGTGGAATAATAGCACTGTAACAGTGCAGTCTGAGGAGATTTTCACACTACACTTATAGTGTTACTATTCCACTTTATTTGCTATGGCTGCCTCCTGTGGAATCCTGGGGTTTGTAGTTTAGGGAGGCCTAAGAGCTCTCTGGCTGAGAAGGTTAAAGGCCCCTCCCTAAACTGCAAATCCCAGGATTCCACAGGAGGCAGCTATAGCAAATAAAGTGGAATAGTAACACTATAACAGTATAGTGTGAAAAGTCTTAAAGGCACTACAAGATTCCCTTGCTTACTCTCTCAGGAGATTTTCACACTACACTGTTATAGTGTTACTATTCCACTTTATTTGCTATGCCTGCCTCCTGTGGAATCCTGGGATTTGCAGTTTAGGGAGGGGCATTTACAACTCTCAGCCAGCTAGCTCTTAGGCCTCCCTAAACTACAAAGCCCAGAATTCCACAGGAGGCAGCCAGAGCAGTTATAGTGGAATAGTAACACTGTAACAGTGTAGTGTGAAAATCTCCTTAATCACACTACACTGCTGTAGTGCTATTATTCCACATTAACTGCTCTGGCATCCTCCTGTAGAATTCTGGAATTTGTAGTTTAGTAAGGCCTAAGAGCTCTCTAGCTGAGAATGCTAAAGGCCCCCTCCCTAAACTGCAAATCCCAGGATTCCTCTTAGGCCTCACTGAGCTCTTAGGCCTCCCTACAATGCTACAAATCCCATAATTCCACAGGAGGCTGCCAGAGCTGTTAAAGTGGAATAACAGCCTTATAACAGTGTAGCAGGTGATAATTTGAGGCAAGGTGGCTGGTGTATTGTCAGAAACACCTATTGGATAGTGCCTGTAATGTCAAGTACAAACTGCAGTTGTCCCTCCGTATCCACGGATTTAAGTCTTCAAATATTATTGAAAATATTCTTTAAAAAAGAATAATCCAAAAAGTAAACCTTGATTTTGCCATCTTATATAAGGGACACCATTTTGCTATGCCATTGCATATAATGGGACTTGAGTATTCATGGATTTTGGTATCCATGGGGGGTCCTGGAACCAAACCCCAGCGAATATGAAAGGGCAACTATATTATTATTATTATTATTATTATTTTAATAATATATTAATAATATTAATATTAATAATTAAGATAACAAGGTACTATAACTGTACAGGTTCATCTGTGATTCCCCCCTCCCACCTCGTAAAAAAAAAGGGATCTTTCTGGCCAGGCGGGGCGGGGCCACCTATGCCTGGGCTTGGAAGGGTTAAAGCTACCGAGTTCCAGCCTTCCTAGAGCGTCACCGGAAGGAAGCGTCCCAACGGTTACGAGCGGCCTCTCCGCCCGGCGCGTTCCTTCCTCTCTCCTCGAGAGAGAGAGAGAGAGAGAGAGAG
This sequence comes from Gambelia wislizenii, assembly GCA_030847615.1. Classification (NCBI taxonomy): domain Eukaryota; kingdom Metazoa; phylum Chordata; class Lepidosauria; order Squamata; family Crotaphytidae; genus Gambelia; species Gambelia wislizenii. Next base: position 29,384,849 of record JAUMIR010000002.1, read on the forward strand.
AGACCGCTTGGCGAAGCTCCGCCTCTTTCCTCAGAAAGCTGCTTTTGAATTTCTCCGTACGGAGGGCTTAGGGAGAGGGGGGGCAGGCGGCCATTTGGGAGCAGTGAGTTAAAAGCCGGGTGTGGGGGGGGGGCCGAGGGCTTATGGGGCTGGGAAGAACATGGCTCTAAGCCGGGAAGGCGGCGGGTTGTGGGGGCGGAGGGTCGCAGAGAGAGACAGAGAGCCCTTAGTCCTCCAGGTTTGTGGACTACAACTCCCAGCATCCCTTACCGTTGGCCTGGCTGGCCGGGGCTTCTGGGAGTTGGAGTCCAAACGGCCTGCGAAAAGGCCAAAGGTGTCTGAGGGAAGAGAAAGGGGGTGGAGAAGAGAGGGGGAATAATAGGTGGGTTTGGGTTGGGAACTGGGATTCCTGCTTGATTGATGTAATCCTTATATATATTTTTTATTTTGATCGATGTAACCCTTTATTTATTTATTTCTCTCTCTCTCTCTCTTAATCTTTTGTTTTGTTCAGTAGAAAGGCAAGAGAGGCAAAGACGGAAGAGGAAAAACAAGTGAGTCCCTTGGGTTTGGTGGGAGGAGAGGAGAGGACCCAGAAAAAAGGGTGGTGGGTGACATGGCTGTGGAGGAGGCAGTGGCCCTAGTTGTTGTTGTTTTTCCCCCCTATGGGTGGGTGGGAAGTGGGTGGTTCTCCCTAAGACCCAGCAACAATGTTAGTGGCTGGGGATGCTGGGAGCTGCAGCCCAACAACATTGGGAGTCCCCCCAATGAGCCCCGCCTCGACATGACTGTTTCACACACATTGGAAACTGCTTAATGCAGTGTAGATGTGTAAATTGCTATTGCTTAAAACAATTTGTAAGCCGCTCAGATAACCTTGTGGCTGAAGAGGTATAAATAATATATACACACACACACACACACACACACACACATCAAGTGAAAGGCGGAGGATTCAGGATAAGGTGGGGCGGGTGGCTTAGGAAGGCAGGCCTTGGGATATTAAGGTTTTGGACAATGACTCCCAGAATCCACCCCACCCATCCAATCAGGGTGAGCAGTGGCTGGGGTTTGGCAGTGCTGTAGGCCACTGGTTCTTAACTTGTGGTCCAGGGACTCCCAGGGGTCTGCAAAGGCTTGAAGGCTGCTTAGCCCACCTCCTCCCTGCAGTGGAGCAGCCATGTGACAAGAGCCAAGGCAAATGCTGACTGGCTGGCTTGGCCTGTGCATTGCCATTCAGTTCACTCCAGCCACAAATGTGCAGGAAGAAGCAGGAGAAAAGTCTTCTCCCCCTCCAGTGCTTCTGATGGAAGGTTTCATGGATGGTGTAACATCATTGTTGTTGTTGTTGTAATATCATCATCATTGTTGTTGTTGTCGTTTTAAATGTTAAGTATTGAGTGTCCATGGCAACCAAAGATATTTAAAGGGGGTCCCTGGTAAGGATAAGGTTAAGAACCACTGCTGTAGGCCTTAAACTAATTGCTATTCTTGTTACAGTAGACCCACTGAATTCATTGTGGAATGGTAAATCAAAACGTATGTAAATCCCATTAATTTGGTGTTCTGTCCTACTTCAGACTTCACTCCAAAAGGATAACATTTCCATGCTTGGTTGTAGGTATGAGTGATTTTAACTGCCTTGGAATGAGGTGTTGCCTGCTATTTATTTTTAAGGACACAAGAAGAATTTGGGTGCACTTCCCCGGCATCTGATAGTCAGATGTTAACTACTGCTGAATTTGGAGATTCCTTTAGGAGTGATGCCTGACAGTTTGCTTATTTATTCATTTGTTTTCTACATTTCTATACTGCTTATCAGTTCCAAAGTTCTCCCTAAGCAGTTTACAATATAAAAACAAATAAAAATAAGACAATTAAAACAATTATCCCCCCTCAATGAATTTATCTACTCACTGTGAACACCTCATTCACAAAAAAATAGCAACAACAAGAACAACCATTTTTATTTCTTACCTGCCTCTCCCCAAGGCTTGAGATGGAGTACAGCATGAATATATATGCAGTATATAACTAAAACAGAGAAGAATTTAAAATTATAGGTTAAAACACATAGGATTAAAAGAGCCATTACATTAAACTCATCCATAAACTTAAAATACTGATTTAAAATACTGGGGACTTGCTGGGGTTGATAGGAGATGTAGCCCAGCACCACTGGAAGGCACCAGGTTCCAACAGGCTGGCCTAACCCCATCTTAGCTCTTACCTTCGATGCCTCATGTGGTGATGAATTCACAAGTTAAATTAAGTCAAAGTATATTTTCCTACTTGGAGGAAGTCTATTTCATTCAGGGGTAGCCGTGTTGACCATGCAGCGAAACAAAATCCAGAATCCACAAAAAAGTGTTATCTTTATTGGCCAGCCAAATGCAAAACACATGATGCAAGCTTTCAAAGTTTTACTGGCTTCTTTATCAGGCAAAAGATGTTAAAAAGCAAAGAAAGAAAAGTGACAGTGTTGAAGTCATAGGCCTGTATGTTATTTCAGGTGAGGGGTCTCATGCAGGCAGAGGCCACTGCTGCTACTTGACCATGTGGAGTTGAGACAAAGGACTGTAAAATTTAAATCTTTTTGTAGCAATGAGGCAAGCTCTCTGGTATCTGGAATGTCTCTGTTCTTAATTTTGCTGCAACAAGGGGAATCCTAAACTAGAGGAAAATATGACTGAGACTAAACTCTTCAAAAGTAAAACTTTTCTTTTGGATTATAATAGACTAAGTTTTACCTATACATCAGGAAAGAGACTTCTTGAAAAATCCAATGATCTCTGCCTAAACAAAGGAGCCCATTGCTTCACAAAGGGGCAGAGGCATCCTGAATACCAGAGAGGTTGCCTCATTGCTCTAAAAAGATTTAAATTCTATAGTCTTGTCTCAACTCCACATGGCCATGAAGTAGGAGTGGCCTCTGCTTACATGAGACCCTTACCTGAACAACAACACAAGGAACATCTGAGACAACATATAGGCCTATGACTTCAACATCATCACCTTTATTTTTTATTTATTTTTATTTTTTAACATGTTTAGCCTGATGAAGAAGCCAGTAGAGCTTCAAAATCATGAGTTTTACATTTTGGTTGACCAATAAAGGTATCGCTTTTTTGTTGATTCAGGATTTTGTTTTATTCCATTATGTATTTCGCATTCTTGTCTTTAGACAAACAGAAGCCCTCTGTCTATCCAACTTCTTAATATATTGCAGAGTTTTATAAGTTCCTGTCGTGCCCCTTCTTACTCAACTTTGTTTGCTTAACTAAATAATAATAATAATTCTCAATATAACCTTGTAGGGGAGATGCTCCAGACCCCTGATCATTTTGATTGACCTTTTTGCCAACTTCTGCAGCCATACAGTATTGTTGTTTTTTGTTTTTTAATGGTGGTGGCTAGGACTGGACAGAGTATACCTCACCTAATAAAGGAGGTGTGTTTCTGGATATTACTACTTTAACAGAAAATTTGTTACCAAAGACAGAAATAACTTGGAAAGAAGAGTGATAGTTACCTACACCAGAAAAAAGAGGAGCAGCTCAGCGTTTTCTAGCAAACTTTATTCAAAACCAGTAACAGGCGCGTGTGAAATAAAACAACCAGCTCAAGTAGGCCTTGCATAAGGAAACTTTCACCAGCCTCCATTTATGATTTCCATTTTGGTGGCCTAACTTATAGATCTATGCATTTTTAACAGGCTTGGGCTAGCTGATGAGGCAGAGTTATCTGCTGTCTCCTCTTTTTGCTGCTCTTGCATGCTCAGTAAAAGTTTCTGACAGTAGCTGCTGTTTATCTCACCTGTTGTAAGCAGGCACATACAACTACGGTAGGACTGGCTAGAGTAGAATCCTAGCCTTTCCTTTTAGCTCAAGCTTTATTGCATTGTTTACTGGTGAAACACTCCTGCAACTCAACACTGAAATCTGTGTTTCTTTAACCCTCCTTCACTGTCTTCCGAATACTGCTTAAAAACATAGAATAGACAACAGGCAAGGAGGAAAGAGGTGCTGGAGAAGAAAGGATCTGTCAAAAGCTTTGTTAATTGAGAAATGCCTCTGTGTTAAATTAGGATTTGTTGGCCCAGCCTGTGTTGCTTTGTACTTCTCTTTGTTCTGGTGTCCTGGTGGTGCGTGGTTAAATGCTGGTACTGCAAGCCACACCATTATGAGTTCAATCCCAGAGGGCTCCAAGGTTGACTCAGTCTTCCGTAGGTCAGTAAAATGCGTACCCAGCTTGTTTGAGGCAATTAGCTAACACATTGTAAGTCACTTAGGGAGTGCTTTGCACTGATAAGCAGTACAGAAATACAAATGCTATTGCTGTTGCTATTCTCAAAAGAATATAAGCCATGTTGGTTCAGACTGAGGACCTATCTATTAGACTTCCAACCCAGTATTCTGTTCATTCATTGTCAGACCAGATGTCAGTGGAAGTAGCACCCTCCCACTCAAGCTCCCCAACAGCTGGTGTTCCTAGGCATGCCACCACCAATGCTGGACATGCTATATCTAGACATCATTACATATTGTATTTATGCCCCACTCTTCAGCCACAAAGGCTATCAGAGTGGCTTACAAATGGTTAATTTCCCTTCCCTCAGGCTTATAATCTAAATAAGACAGGACACATAAGGAAGAGGGAATGGCAGTGAGGGTAGGGATTAAATCCAGCAAATACTGCTGGTTTTTCTCTCCCTCCAAGGGCAGGGATGTGGCAATTGGGCTGGAGGGAGGGGCTTTCAGCTGCTTCTGGGCCCAGGCCTGATGGAGTTTTATCGTGACTAGTAGCCAGTGATACCCCTAAATGGTCTTATTCCAATTCCTAATCCCCCCAAATTCCTAAACTCCTATTAATTTATCCACCTCCAAATTGGCAGCCATTACTATCCATCGTGTGGTAGTGAGTTCTACAGTTGGGCTCAATGCCATGGGAAGAATTTGGCAGCCATGACTAGCCATCTTGTGGTAGTGCATTCCACAGTTGCCTTTTCTCTTCCCTTCTTTTTCTTTGTTGCACAGAAACCTCCTTGGGAAGAAAGCCGGACTGTCCTCACAAGATGAAAATAAAAGAGACAGCTGCAGGAGGCCCCCATCCTTTGGGGTCACCCAATGAATCGGGGAACAGCCTCCAGGCTGAGACCAGCAGAGACAGTCTGCATGAGGGGACAGTACCCCCGATTAAAACAGAGCCAGAAGAAGGGAACCTGCAACTCTGGGAGGGCCAGTGGCAGGACTTCCTGAAGGCCGGGGAGCCCTCTTGCTCTGGGTGGGGAAATGTACCCTCGTTGGAAGGCAAGGCCTCCCTGGTTCTCGCTGAGGCCCAGTGCGAAGAGGAAGAACAGATCCCCTCCCTGAGCCTCAAAGCTGAAGAGCAAGAGGGCTGCCCAGAAGAGAAGGAAGAGATCCTGAGTGATGGAACCATGGATGTGGAACTCCAGCGTCAACGTTTCCGGAACTTCCTTTACAAGGAGGCCGAGGGGCCCCGGGCAGCTTATCTCCAACTGGAGGAACTCTGCTATGGATGGCTGGAGCCAGAAAGACGCACCAAGGAGGAGATCCTGGAGCTCCTGATCCTGGAGCAGTTTTTGGCTGTCCTGCCACCTGAGATGGAGAGCTGGGTTAGGGAGCGTGGTCCGGAAACGTGTGACTGGGCAGTGGAATTGGCAGAGGATTTCCTGCAGTGGCAGCAAGAGGAAGAATGGGAGGGCCAGGTGAGGCCATTTTGTCCTATCAGATTTTGAGGGGCTCAGAGTTTCTGCTGAGATTGGGAAAATGTCCCTCCCCCCACAGCCCCTACTTGCTCTTTCCTTAATCTCTAGCCCAGTGTATGAGCATGAACTTGCATGTTGAATTTTCTTGGTTCAGCTCTTGGTATCTCAGATTAAAAGTTTCTCGGCTGGAAAAGGCAAGCAAGATTCCTGCTTGAGAACGTTGAGAGATGATGCACCAGGGATTGGGAAAGTTCAGATTTTTGAACTGTGACTCTGAGAATCCCCCAGACATCATAGTTGTTTCCTTCTATGCTAGGAGATTTTGGAAATGAATGATGGCATAAATGACTTTTCTAAGCTCTGTATTGTTCTGGGACAATATAAACCTTGGGGTTCCATATCTGATAGGAATGAATGACTTTTCTAAACCCAGTATTATTTTGACACGATACCTTGAGTTCTGTGTCTATTAGGTTCGTTTTTTTCCTGTTTTTAGGAGATGGGAAGGGATGAAGAGTTGGGTTCGAGTTTCTCCAAAGTCAACCAGTCTCTGCTGAACACTGGAGAGAAGGAACCAGGCAGAGCAATCAAGCAGGAGAGTAGCAGAGGTTCTGATTTGCTGGGTAAGGAATTTCTCATCTCTCTGTTAGCCAAATCCCCATCTGATGTTCCAGGTGAAACTCAGAAAAGTAGCCTGTTGGGCAGCTACATCTCTAGTAATGCTCCAGCCAGCGTGGGTAGGTTATGTGAGTTTTCGTTCAGAAAAAAATAGAATTCCTTGCTGGCTAAAGCCAATAAGACAATGTAGGCCAGGGTTGGAGAAACTCACCCACCCCCCCAGTCTGGTCAAGCACATCAGATGCTGCATGGCAACACTAACTGAACCCACCCTCTTGAGTGGGCAAAGACACACCTCCAAGTAGATAGAGTTGTCCCACTACTTTTCAGACCCTGTTCACTTTTTCCTGTCCACCAGGGTGGCCAATCACTTGTGCATGGAAGCCAATTCCACACCCCCTCTGCAAGCCCGTCTTGTTTGGGCACAACAGAAGTAACATTTTGTTGCTTCTGGTTGCCATTTTGGACTGTTTTAAAGCTTTTAAACAGTTGTTGTGTTGCCTTGTATTTTTTTAATGGGGTTTTGAGGAACTTGTGGAAGCAGAGACCTAAACGACTGTATTTGTAGGTGGTTTGCAGTTCTCCATCCTTAATTTAGGGCTGGGGACAACCATGGAGGGTTCTTCGGAAGCAGTTATGTGCTTGGGGCACTCCCCTGGGGGTTGCACAGACTGCCAAAAATGCCAAAACAAAAGAACAAATAACACATCTAGAAATGGCCAGAAGTCACTTCTCTTTTATGTATTTATTTATATCCCACTCTTTAGCCACAAGGCTATCAGAGCGGCTTACAAATTGTTTTAAGCAATAGCTATTTACACATCTACACTGTATTAAGCAGTTTCCAATGTGTGTTAGCTAATTGCCCCCCCCCCCACAAGCCGGGTACTCATTTTACCGACCTATGAAAGGATGGAAGGCTGAGTGAACCCTGGAGCCCTCTGGAATCGAACTTGCAACGTGGTGACTTGCAGTACTGGCATTTAACCATTGCGCCACCAGGGCTCCTTCTCGTTTTTAAAACTTGTTGTTGTTTTAAAATCTTAAACAGTGGAGGGGGGCAGCCTTGCAAACAAATTAAAGGGTGAATTGGTGCTTTTTGACGTTCTTGAGGGCCCAAGGGTCCCAGAAACAATTTTGGAAGGCTGCATGTGGCCCTATGGCCATGCTTAGCCTGTCCCTAATTTAGGATATTCTTCCAACTTTTTCAAAGTAGCAGGCAACACACTTAATGCAAGAGGTTTGGGGTTGTAAAGGTTACTTTCCCACTCACCCACCCCCAGTTATATAACTATATAACTCTTTTGACAGTAAGAGCTGTTCGGCAGTGGAACACACTCTCTCGGAGCGTGGTGGGGTCTCCTTCCTTGGAGGGCTTTAAACAGAGGCTGGATGGCCATCTGTCAGGGATGCTTTGATCATGATTCCTGCGTGGCAGGGGGTTGGACTGGATGGCCCTTGTGGTCTCTTCCAGCTCTGCAATTCTATGATTCTATGAAAACTGCAATCCTTTTCTTGAACACTGAAAAAAATCATTTATGGATAGGCAAATACAGTCAGACCCCGATGTCTACAGAATCAATAGCTGTACTTTCAGTTATCCGTGACTATGATTCTATGATTAGAATTCTATGATTCTATGAAGCTGGTTAGTGCTGAACGCACCCCTGCAGCCAGAGGAGAGACTGGAGTGGGGGCAGAGCTGCTCCTAGGCACTTTCTGGCTATCATTGCACAGCAGGGTGGGAATGTTGTGCAAGGACGTATTGGATACCTCCTTGTGCACTGTCTGAGTATTTATATCAGTACTTAAGTACTAATATAATTACACTGCTCCACCAGTGTAAGTTGCGGAGAGAATTCCAGCTTCTCTTTCCAACCATAGGTCAAAGTTATGTGGCCCCCAAGGCTGTTTTTGTAGCTTCTTTCCCCAGCTGAAAAGGAATTGCCATTGCTGGAAGCCTCCTTTAAAACAAGGTATATGGAGTACCAAATGGGATTTGCACAACTGGAAGTGAACATCTGGCCCACAGTGGCTGTCAAAAATTTGCCCTCAAACTAGATTTAGAGGGAGGTTGGGCTGTCCCCAGTTGAAAGTCTTTGAGCAAAATGTGGGGCAGGCCTCTTGCTGAATTCAGTTCTAGAATTCCTGCACCCAGCAGCGAGAGTTGGACTAGATGGGACTCTATAAGGCCCCCTCTAACTCTGTGATTCTCTGGTTCTCTCTGCTCCAGGAGGTAATCAACAGATGAGTGAAGACTTGGAGGAATCGCAGGGAACACCTTCCACTGAATATGAGGAAGATGAAGAAATCTATGGCAAACAAGAAGGACTGGAGGGGCAGTTGGAAGACCCAATGGAGGAGTGGAAGGCGAATTCCATCTCAGACCTGCAAGATGAGATTTGCAAAGTTACAGTTCCTGATGATATACACCAAGGGACACAGAGGAATGTGTGCCCTGCCTGTGGGAAGAGCTTTACTCGACTGTCACACCTGAAAAGACACCTGGTGATTCACACTGGAGAGAGACCCTATAAGTGTTCAGCTTGTGGGAAAGGTTTCACTCAGAAAACAAACCTCGCTGCCCATGAGGTGATCCACAGGGAAGGAATATGCTCCGATTGTGGGAAAAGCTTCAAGCTGAAATGGGGCCTCACACCCCATCGCGTGGGAGAGATGTGGTACAAATGCTCCACCTGTAAGAAGGGCTGTATCCAGGGCAAGGGTGATGCAGTGACCCCGTGGCCAGTAGATAAGCCTGGTGAGGGAGTCCAGGGAATGTCCTTGGACGAACCCAAGCGAGTGAAGGAGGAAGACTTCTCGAGTCATCAAGAAGGCCCTTCAGATAAGCTGGTGGAAAATGAAGTGGAGGAGTGGATGTGTAGATCTCTGAAAGTCCCAGGTGGTGTCCTGTGCAAAGTTAAAACCACACCGAAATCACCTGGGAATTACAAAGGAAAAAAGAGGAGCCCTTGCCCTGTGTGTGGGAAGGTCTTTGCCACTCGCTCAAGCCTTAATAGACACCAGAGAATCCACACGGGGGAGAAGCCATACAAATGCTCGATTTGTGGGAAGAGCTTTAACCAGAAGACCAGCCTTCTCACCCATTCATTCATCCACACTGAGCAGAAACCGTACCACTGCTCCGAGTGTGGGAAGAGCTTCCGCCATTCGACCGGCCTTCTGGTGCATCAGAGAATGCACACTGGAGAGAAGCCTTATAAGTGCTCCATCTGTCAGAAGAACTTCAGTCAAAGCAGCCATGTTGTCAAGCACATTTCGAGGAAACACGCAAAGGAGAAGGAAAAACTCCGCGCTGCTCATGCTTTGAATAGCTGAGGCCCATTCTTTTTATTTTTCCCAAATTAGAGTTTGGAAGGGGCAATTCTCTCTGACCTTTGGAAAGGAGTCCTTTCGCAAGTGCATGTGTGTAGAAAAATGACCCAGCCAAAAAGGATTGACTGCAATGTTCCTGTACAAGACAGTCTCTGAGAAGGGAAACCCGCCTCCTGATTAAAGGAAGAAATGACCAGAGCAGTCACTCAACCTGATGTAGTCCAGCTAGCAGTTGCAGTTCAAATTTTTTGTTGGCCATTGGAAATGCTGACGCTCCCACTGTTCAGCTTCATCGGATGACCCCTTGGTTCCACTGCCTTGAATGAAAAAGAAAAACTTTCCTCTATCCACCTGTTCTACACCATGCATATTTTAATATATCTGTTTTCTCTTTACTTGTCTTTTTTTTCCTCTCCTCTAAATTAAATTGCCTCAGAGAGGGCAGCTCTTCCTCAGGATTGCTCTGTCCCCCTGACCATTTGGGGTTGCCCTTCTCTGCACTGTTTCCACCTCCACACTGTTAATTTACACGCAGCATTCCAAGTGGTGTTCACAACAAAGAACATGACAAAGCCTTGGTCTCTTTGGCCCCAGGGAATACTAGTCACTGTATAAGTATAGGAACAGTTAGATAATAGGGCCAATGACCGGGCGGGGTGGGGGAGTGGGCTTTGGACTCTAGCTCAGACTTTACTGAAGGGGATTGGATTAGATTGGGGTGGCCAATACATGATTTTTGGGCCATACACAATCCCAGGGCTATTCTGTGGACTGTGAGCTCCCCAGATCCCACAAGCTGGGAGGCAGGGAAATCAGCAACACGGGTGAACAGCTACAACTGGATGCCTCCAGGATCAGTGAATCACCTTTAAAAGGGGTTGCAGGGCCCCCACTTACACTGTTTTACATTTTAAAAAAATCTTTAATTTTAAAACTAGAAGTGGATCGCCAAGTACGTCTGATTCAATAATTTCAGGATATTTGTTTTTGTGTAGGAAGGGTCTGCATAACCCCTGGGGGGTCCCAAGGACAAACAGGTACTCCCTAGATTCCTAACATTTGCCAGCCCTGGACTAAGTGGTACACAAGGCCCCATCTAACTCTGCAATACCAGCCTGCAACCTCTGCTTCCAAAATATACAAAAGACAAGCAGAGGAGCCTGCTCTATTAGACCAGAGCAGTCCCTTTAGCACACAGTTGAACACAGTGGTCAGAATGCTGTTGGCTTAGGCTGGTGTTAGTCCTGGTTAAACCAACTGAACTGCCTTTTTTTTTTTACACATTGTGCAAAGAGGTGTTGAGTATCTCCTGGCATGAAGCTTTTGCCCCAGCTGAACCTCCCCTGCACAACGTATTGGCTGCAGGGTTGTACCTAGGAACCATCTGGTGGAGATCTTCAGTCTGCCAGGAGATAGATAGGGTTTTTCTGAAAAGGTTTGGTTTGCAGCTTTGAAAAATGGGAGGTGGGGAGTGGAGGAATCCAACTAAATGTTATTGATTTATTTATTAGATTTACATCCTGTCTTTCTCCCAAGATGGGATTCAAGGAAGTGGAGGGTACTCTGTCCACAAGCACAGCCTCACTTCTCTCCCCCCCACCAAAAAAAACAAAACTAGTAAGGAGCAGCAGCAATAGTCTCCCTCTTGGGGGCCTCAGAGCTTCTGGGAAAAAAGAATTGAGCAGGCAGAGCTATGCTCCAATGTGAGAATCATAGAAGCTAAGTGGGATTGTTCCTGGTAAGTATTTGGATAGGAGACCACTAGGGATCTCTAGGTAGGTGTAGGAGGGAATACTATTTGAAGTCCTGGAGAACTGCTGCTGTTTTCCTTTCTGGTCAGAACTCAGGACTTTGCTGGCTCCTTAGGAGAATATCACACTACACTGTTACAGCACTATTTTTCTACTTTAACTGCTCTCTGGCTGCCTCCTGTGGAATCCTGGGATTTGCAGTTTAGGGAGGGGGAATTTTGCATTCTCAGCCAGAGAGCCCTTAGGCCTCACTAAACTACAAACCCCAGAATTCCCCAGGAGGAAGCCATAGCAGTTCCAAGTGGAATAATAGGACTTCATCACACTACACTGTTGTTGTACTAAGTGTCTAGCTTACTATAAGGCAGCTTCCTGTGAGTCAACAGAAATAGCCCTTGTTCTGAATTAAGGATGATTTCCAAATAAATCATTGGTGTGCAGAAGGTCAGTGCTGTTCAGCCTCAGCTTATCTGACCTGGGGTAATGGAATTCCCACCCCAATGCACCAAGGACTGGCACCGTGTTGGTGGTCATTGGCTACAGTGGTTTGGTTTTTTTTCTCCTGGAAGCTAGCAATCAGAAGATTTTTTTACAGTGGAAAAACTAAACTGGATCATAGATACACATATTTCCGCTAATGGCCAATGAATTGTCTTTGAGACAAGAATGAAAGAAATTTCTCATTTCAGTCTTCTGTTCTTCAGATCGTTCGGTCTCCTGTGGTCTGACTCCCGCATCTGGTACTAAAGGCAGAAATGAGACATTTATGTTCTCATTTCAGTCTGAACTAACTTCACACCAATGTGAGGAGCCCTGCCTCAGGTGACAAGTAGGTAAATTTCACTGGTTAGAATCCTAGAGTTGGAAGAGACCACAAGGGCCATCCAGTCCAATCCCCTGCCATGCAGCAGTATGCAATCAAAACACTCCCAACAGATGGCCATTCAGTCTCTGTTTAAAAACCTCCAAAGAAGGAGACTACACTACACTACTCGGCAGCGCATTCCACTGCCGAACAGCTCTTACTGTCAGGGAGTCCCTTCTCATGTTTAGATGGAATCTCTTTCCCTGTAGTTTGAACCCGTTGCTCCGTGTCCTAGTCTTTGGAGCAGCAGAAAACAAGATTGCTCCCTCCTCAGTATGACATCCCTTCAAATATTTCATCATGGCTATCATGTCCCCTCTTAACCTTCTGCAGGCTAAACATACCCAGCTCCCTAAGCCGCTCCTCATAGGGCATGGCTTCCAGACCTCCCGCCTTTTGGTCACCCTCCTCTGGATACGTTCCAGTTCAATGAGTCTACTCTGTTTAAGGTGGCTGGGAGCAGTTACAAATATGGGAGTCCCTTTTGTGCCATTTGAGTGAGCCATGTTAACCAGGGATGGAGGTGGAGAAGTGAAAGAAATCAACAATACAGAAGATTCATGAAGAGGAGGAAACAAGCGTACTCCCTCCAACTGTCCCAGTTTTGCAGGGATGGTCCTGATTAATCCTTTATCTCAATTTTAAGCTGCTTTTAACATGTCCCAGTTTCTCATCTCCCATCTTCCCCCTTTGTCCTCCGGTTGCTTCAGTTGGTGCAAACTGAGTTCAAATACAGATGTAGTTTGTACTCCATTCACTTGGCAGTGGGGAGAGAAGGGAAGGGGGCAGAGTCTTGCCCTCACCAGCAGACTCAGGCATGATGATAATGACTGCTGCAGCATCTCCTAGCATGTCTAGTCTTACTTACCCATAACTTTAGCCATCTCGACTCACACTGATGTTCCATGGCCACATATGTCCCAGTTTTTGTCTGAAATGTTGGAGGGTATGCGAGTGATACATTTTCTGCCTCAATGCACATAAGGCTTTGCCAATGCAGATTGGCACTCCCTAGCCATTATCTGGATATGCATCAGCCCCTGTTGGGCATCACTCCTGATGCGAAGTGGTTGCTTTGCTGGCTCCCCTGCATAGTCACATAATGGTAGCCACTTGCAGAATATTGTGAGACGGCTTAATTCTGTTTCCTGCAGACGTAAGTAAGCCCACCTATGTAGACATAATTAATTCTTTGTTCCTTTTCCCCCTTTGGTTACTGCACCTCTTTGCTTTTCTCCTTCATCTCTACCTAGCTCCTCTTTCTCATTTAATTATATAGTGCCATTAATATACATGGCCACTTTATAATAAAACAACCAAAAACAGTGGGCCCTGCCAAAGGCATACAATTGTATGTTGCCTTTCCCAGTGTGCTGATTGGCTGCTCTGGAAACACACCCAACCAATCATCACCCACATGCAAATTCCCTCTCCACCTCGCAAGCCACTTGTGCCACTCTGTCTGCGGCCCAGACTGGGACTCAGGCAGTCAAGTGGTGGTGGCGGAAACAACAGGCCACCTGCAACAGGACCCAGGCAGTCAACTGGTGGCGGCAGGGGAACAGGATGAATCACCCCCAGCAATTCCTGGGATAGTGTGGAACACTGAAAAGGGAGGAGGAATTTAAAAATCCACCAGCCTACCTTACAAGGTTGTCATGAGGTCTATTGGGCATTTGGGGGGAGTTTTTCAACAGCGTATGGTATGCCAGGTTCAGCTAGTAAGCATTATTGGTGGTAAATGATGCAGCAGATGACACGGCACAGAAGCATCCCAGTCCTTTTGCTCATAGAATCCAGCATTCCCTCACAAGCAATGGTAGAACAACTAATTCTACCCAGATTACCCCCAGCCAGCAATCAAATTCCCGAGCACTAGTTATATGGGGGTCCTGGCCTGGAAGTTGGAATCCCAAGAGTTATACAGTGCAGAAGCAAACAAGGAAAAAGTGTCCCCATGTGACCCTTCTCTCCCCACCCAGCTATGAGAACGATGAAAGCAGGTTAGCAGCAGAGGAAAATTCACTCCCCCAGTCCATTCTCAGCTTTCCTATCTTCTCTCAGCCTCCCACTGCCATGCTAAAGCAAAAAGTATGAAACGAGGTCACTAATATAATTTGACTCTTTCATGCCACTTGACAGCTGTTAATATTTAGCCCTGATGCTAACAAAGACTCTAAACCCCATCTGTCTCCTGGCAGAGGCCCTACATGATACACCTCCATACTGCGTTCCCTAGCAACCAATACACAGAAACAGACTGCTTACAGTACAATATATATGCCTCATGATGGGTACCTATGGATTTTTTTTAAAAAAGGACAATATAATGTAATAGAATGTATAGGTCTACATGCTAAAACAGGTGGGAATCATGCAGCCAGCTATATGTTGCTGGACTACAACTCCTAGCCTTCCTCACCATTGTTTATGCTGGCTAGGGCAGATGGGAGTTGGTAGTCCAACAAGACTTAATTCCCATCCTTGTATCAAAATACTAACTGTAGAAAAATGAGTTGTAAATCACAACAGATTTGTTCAAAAGAAGGACATGGGCTATGACAAATCTAGTGTCTCAACCAAAAAAGAACCAATGGTTTGAGTAGATATTCTATACCTTGGCTCAATCATTAATGGAGGCTATAGTTATGAAATTAGATGAAGATTAGGACTTGGAAAGGCAACTATGAAGACACTAGCTTAGATTCTCAAATGTAAAGATAAATCAATAAATACCACAAGTCAGAATATTCCATGTCATTGTTATTTCTGATTTTTGTATTTCATTGTGGAGGACCATCGCCTCCCCAAAATAGTCTCTCTGGCTTTTCTTCGCAAACGAAGATTCAGGAAGGACTCATCCCACGCTTTCTGCAAGCGCGCTGATGACTAAAAAGGCCAATCCAAGATAAACAAGTCCAGTTGCAGACAGCACAGCAGAAGGTCTCCTTGGGTGATGTATTTGGGTTGTGATTCTTTCTGCGTTGTCATTTCTCTCCAAGACTTGTTCGGCATGAGTTCTCAAATAAGGCTGCAGCATTGTGGATAGTGCGTCTCCACGCCTCCCGATGTGAGGCCAGGGCGGACCACTGTTTGTGATCAATTTGGCCGAGCCTGAGATGTTGTTTCAGGGACTCTTTGTATCGCTTTTTTGGAGCGCCCCGCTTACGCTGACCCATGGCGAGTTCACCGTACAGTAGTATTTTGGCGAGGCGATGGTCCTCCATCCTAGAAATGTGCCCTGCCCAGCGCAGCTGTGTTCTCAATATCATGGCCTCAATGCTGGTGATCCCTGCTTGCTCAAGGACAGTAACATTCATCACATAGTCAGTCCAGTGTACATTTAGGATTGTGCGTAGACAGCGCTGATGAAAGCATTCGAGGAGTCGTAGGTGGTGGCGATAGGTGACCTATGTTTCAGATCCATAAAGGAGAATAGACAGTACAATGGCTCTATACACACTGATTTTTGTGCTTTGCCTCAGGTGTTTATTGCTCCAGACTCTTTTGTGAAGTCTTCCAAATGCACTATATGCCTTTGCTAATCTGTGATCGATCTCTTTGTCAATCTTGGCATCTTAGGAGATAATGCTTCCCAGGTAGGTGAACTGCTGAACAGACTTGAGCACAGATTTGTCGACGGCAATGTGGGGATGGTGGTGTTCGTCCTGTGGTGCAGGCTGGTAAAGAACTGTTTTCTTCAGGTTGACTTCCAGCCCAAACAGCTCTGCAGCTGTTGCAAAGCAGGATGTTAGGCGCTGCAGAGCTGCTTCTATGTGGGCAACAAGGGCAACATCATCAGCGAAGAGCAGCTCACGGACTAGATAGTTTAGAGTCTTAGTGTGAGCCCTCAGACGGCTTAAATTAAACAAGCTACCATCAGTACGGTAACGTATATAAATGCCATCGTCTTCTTCAAGCTTTGCCATAGCCCTTTGGAGCATCATGCTGAAGAAGATTGTAAATAAAGTTGGTGCAAGAACACAACCTTGCTTCACTCCATTAGTTATTAGAAAGGGCTCTGAAAGAGCATCGCCATATTTGACTTGACCGTGCTGGCCCTCGTGTAGCAAGATAATCATTTTAAGGAATTGGGGGGGGGTCATCCTAGTCTTTCCAGGATCTGCCACAGACCTTTTCTACTCACAGTGTTGAAGGCTTTGGTGAGGTCGACAAATGTTACATAGAGACCCTTGTTCTGCTCTCTGCATTTCTCTTGCAGTTGTCTAATACCATATCTGTAGTACTCCTATTGGCTCTGAAGCCACATTGGCTTTCGGGAAGAAGTTCTTCTGCAATAACAGGAACTAATCTGTTCAGGAGTATCCTTGCAAGGATTTTTCCAGTGATGGAGAGCAGTGTTATGCCTCGATAGTTTGAGCAATCGGATTTTGCTCCTTTTTTCTTGTACAGGGTGATGATGACTGCATCTCGGAGATCTGATGGCAGTTCCCCTTTTGCCCAGCAATTCACAATAAGTTCGTGGAATTTTTCATGGAGTACATGACCTCAGTGTTTCCAAACTTCAGGTGGGATTCCATCAATCCCAGCTGCCTTGCCGTTTTTCATCTGCTGTATGGCCTTAAGGGTCTCTTCCAAAGTGGGAGCTATGTCCAATTCTTTTTTCATCGGTTTTTGTATCATATGTTGGATAGCTGAGCCTTGGGCTACTCGGTTGGCACTAAAGAGGCTTTGAAAATGTTCAGCCCATCGATTCAGGATGGAGACTTCATCAGTAATTAGTGTTTGACCATCTGTACTGTATTAAGGAGCTTTGGACCTGATAAGTAGGTCCAAACACTGCTTTAAGAGCTTCATAAAATCCTCTATGATCACCCAGATCTGCACAGCGTTGTGTCTTTTCTGCTATATTGATCCACCACTTGTTCTGCATGTCTCGGAGTTTTTGTTGTAGTTTGCTACATGTGAGGCGGAAAGCTGCTTTTCTTACATGGCAAGTTGGCTGGGCGAGGTATGCCTGGTGAGCAGCTCTCTTCTTTGCCAACAGCTCCTGGATCTCTTGGTTGTTTTCATCAAACCAGTCTTGATTTTTCTTGTGGGAGAACCCGAGGGATTCTTCTGCAGACTGGAGGATACTGTTTTTGATATGTTGCCAAAGCATTGTAGGAGAAGGATCTGTAGGATGGTCTTCAAGTTTCGTTTGTAGATTTGCCTGGAAGTTGTCTCTCATGGTAGCTTTTTGAAGATTGTTGACTTGGAGTCTCTTCTTTAGGATGCCACCCCTCTTAGGTTTGAATTTAAGATGAAGATTTAGTTTACATCTGACGAGGCGGTGATCTGTTTGGCATTCTGCACTGGGCATCACTCGGGTATGACGGACATCACGAATGTTTCTCTGGCGGACTAGGACATAGTCAATGAGGTGCCAACATTTGGATCGGGGATGCATCCAGGTTGTCTTCAAGCTATCTTTCTGATGAAAGATTGTGTTTGTAATAGTCAGCTGTTGTTCTGCACAGAACTCTAGCAGGAGGTGTCCGTTATCATTGCAATTTCCAACACCATGCTTGCCTAAGACACCTTTCCAGGCTTCAGAGTTCTTTCCTACTCTGGCATTGAAGTCACCAAGGATAATAATTTTATCTTCTACAGGGACTTTTTGTATGAGGTGGCGTAAGTCTGTGTAGAATTTTTCTTTCTCTACAGGGTCGGCTTGCATAGTTGGGGCATATATACTAAAGAGAACAACATGTGGGCGGCGTAAGGAAATAATGCGATCAGAGTGTCCTGTTGGCAAGGTTTCGAGTTTGGAGGCAATGGAGTTTTTAATCATAAAGCCTACTCTTGAAAGATGTTTTTCGGTTTTGGGTTTGCCAGACCAGTAAAGTGTGTAGCCAGTGCCGTGTTCTTTAAAGCTGCCTTCCTCATAGAGGCGAACTTCATTAACAGCAGCAATGTCAATATTAAGTCGTGATAGTTCATGGGCTATTAGGGCAGAACGACACTCAGGCCGTCCACTATCTGCAGAGTCTCGCAGGGTTCTGATGTTCCAGCATGCAAGTGTCAGTTTATTTACACCTTTGGAGGCCGGTGTGTGCCTTTGTTTCTTTGCCTTGGTTTGACCGCATCAGAAGATTCCCATTGGCCACGGCTAGCCAACCAGGTAGTTGGGGATGAGCTTTCATTAGGCCACCTTTTCTAGGCCCCTTTCCATATGGAGCAAGCAGTGCTCTCCTTAAAAAAGGCTGCTTGGTCATTCAGGATGCTGCCGAACAAGACTGTCATCTCCCGGGTCAGCCTCGAGCGACCAATGTCCTGAACCGCCTGCATGCAGGGTTGGGTCTGTGGCTTCCAGTGCACCTTTACACCTGCCGTTTTCTCCCTCACCTATCGCTACAGGGCTTTTTTGGTACTGGATTTGTCCTTCGAGCCTGTGCAATGGATTTTTCTGGTGGAGCGCAGCGTGCACAGAACTGGCCTCACCCTTTAAACCAAAGGTTCATCTGCCGTGGCCTTGCAAGCATGGACGGTAGCAGCGAGGTCCTCGGGCCGTAGGTTTGATTAGAGTTTCCTTCTCTTAGATGGTTGACCTTACAGGGTTGGACGAGCACCATCTGCCCAGGTTTGGGATTAGAGTTTTCCTTCTCCTAGGATGGTTGCCATAAGGCTAGAGAGCCCATCCTGCTTTTTGACGCTCTTTGTCAGACCCTTCAGTTTTGACCTGTCTGGCATGGGAGACCCTACTGGTGGCTTTATGCCACCGCCAGCATAGCTCAAAACATCATTAGGGTACACAAGCCTCTCTCCCACGACAAGGGGGCGTCAATGGAGAGGTCCCAAAAATAGTACTCTACAGTGAACTCGCCATGGGTCAGCGTAAGAGGGGCGCACCAAAAAAACGATACAAGGACTCCCTGAAAAAACATCTCAGGCCTGGCCAAACTGATCACCAACAGTGGTCCACCCTGGCCTCACATCGGGAGGCATGGAGACGCACTATCTACAATGCTGCAGCCTTATTTGAGAACTCACACGAAACAAGTCTTGAAGAGAAATGACAACGCAGAAAGAATGACACCTGGAAACATCACCCAAGGAGACCTTCTGCTGTGCTTTTTGCAACCGGACTTGTTTATCTCAGATTGGCCTTTTTAGTCAACAGCGCACTTGCAGAAAGCGTGGGATGAGTCTTTCCTGAATCTTCGTTTGCGAAGGAAAGCCAGAGATATTTCATTGTGGTAGTTGGACAGTGAAGAAAGCTGGACTGGAAGACATTTAATTTTAAATGTGGTGCTGAATGAGAGTTACCACAGACTGCTAAAAAAAAGAAGAAGAATAAATTGGTCTGAGAGCAAATCAGGCCAGATCTCTCCCTAGAAACCAACATAACTAAACTGACACTACTGTACTGAGGCTATTGTACTTTGGACACCTCATGAGATTACACAACACATTAGAATAGATAATAATGCTTGGTAACATTGAAGGCAGTAGGAAAACAGGAAGACCTTTTTACAAATGTTAGACTCAATCAAGGAAGCACCAAACCTGAGTGTGATGTCCAGCCAGGACTGTTTAAATCTCCTCTGCATTTCTTTGTTTTAGTTCAGGCCTTAGCATGTCTGAGTATAGGAATACTTCATTGTATTAGACTTGTGGGAGGAGCTAAGAATTCCCCTGCATTTTTCCAGGTTTGGTTTGTCCTTTCCCAGCAAGCTCTGTTCACCTAGAAGCTTTTTAGTTCCTTTGGGCAGTCTTTGCTGTGAGCTTGCGGAGAGCAGTTCTGGTGGCAAACAGGCCCAGACAGCCGGGAAGGGCATTTCTTACACCATCAGCCAAGTTAGTTACCAACAGTCATCAGCCAAATTAATTACCAACAACAGTCAAAGGAATCAGGAGCTGAAAGACCCTGCACCAGCTCCATTGAGTGAGGAGATCAAACCCAGAGAGATGAGACCCTGAAGAGTGCTGAAACTCCAAAAGTAAAGTACTTGTATTTCAAGCCTTTTAGAGCTGGGGAGGAGAAAGCCCTTTTCTTTTGTTCTTTAAAATAAACTTCCCCCTTTTTTGAACTTGATATTCAGCATCAGAGCCTTTTTGGGTAAAAGAGTTTGATCTCACCAGGGTACTGGCGTTGCACACCCAAACCTGCCACCACCTTTAGTTGGGTGTGTCTTCACACTGAGTTTGCAAGAACTGAGGAGAGCTGTAATATCAGAGTATCTGGGAGGTCTCTCATTAAAAGGGTCACCATAAGTCAAAGTGGATTTGACAACAACATGTGTGTGTGGGTGGGTGGGTGATCACTGATAATCACTCTTATAAATATATAGATTTTAAGTGATTAACAGAACCAATGGTGTATGTCCGCTTGCGTATGAGCCAACATGGTGTAGTGGTTTGATAGTGGGACTAAGATGCTGGGAGACCAGGATTCAAATCTCTGCTCAGCCTTTGGGCAATTCACACTCTTTCAGCCTAACAGGAAGGCAATGGCAAACCTCCTCCGAATAAATCTGACCAAGAAAACCCTAGGTGAGGGTTGCCCTAAGTCAGGGTCAACTTGAAGGCATATAACAACAAATATATTGTATATAATAATTGAAAAAAGCAATGGAACAGTACTGTTTTCAGGTAAATCTTGAGAGGTAGCAATAAAATGGAAGTAGATGTAATAAAATTATTGAAAACATAAAAGCACCAGACATTTTAGTTTCTGACTTCCTTGGTGACATCTGTTGATATTGACATAAAAATGATACATACAATATAAAAATATAAAATATAAAAATACACATACACATACAGATGCATGCATGCATATGATATTGGTTCTATTCTGGGTCTGAGCACACTATATTTATAGACTCATAGAGTTGGAAGAGACCACAAGGGCCATCTAGTCCAACCCCTGCCCTGCATGCATACGCAATCAAATCATTCCTGACAGATGGCCATCCAGCCTTGGTTTAAAAGCTTCCAAAGAAGAAGACTCCACCACACTCCCAGGCAGTGCATTCCACTTTCAAACAGCTATTACTGTCAGGAAGTTCTTCCTAATGTTTAAGTGTAATCTGTACATTTTCCTTGGGTTTTTTCCGGGCTGTGAGGCCATGTTTTGGAATAGTTTCTTTCTGACGTTTCGCCTGCATCTGTGGCTGGCATCTTCAGAGAATGGCTGGGTAGGTGTGTGTGTGGAGTTTATATGCTCTGAACCCCTGTTGGGGACTATATATAAATTTGTGTAATTGAATGGTTAGTTTCTGGCTATAGAAATGCAAGGAGGATTAGTGTCTGTTTGGCTAATAGTTGGTTGATGGGACATTATTTGCTGGAAATCCCCCTGTCCCTGTGTGGAATTCCTTTGTAAGTGTTGAGTTTTGATTTTATTGTTTTTCAGGACTGGAAGCCAGATGTTGTTTACTTTTAGGGATTCTTCTTTCCTGTTGAAGTTGTCCAGGTGTTTGTGGATTTCAATAGCTTCTCTGTGCATTCTGACATGATAGTTGTTGGCCTGGTCCAGAATTTCTGTGTTTTTAAATAAAATTTTGTGTCCAGATTGGCTTATAACATGTTTGCACACTAGGCCAGCCAGAAAAGTTCTGCTACTGCTCACCTCTCAGTTGGCCAGAGATCTGGCTGCCTTTTTTCTCTCTTCCTCTATTCCCCCTTCTGTAACTAAGGAAACCAGTCTTGATTTTTCTTGTGGGAGAACCCGAGGGATTCTTCCGCAGACTGGAGGATACTGTTTTTGATATGTTGCCAAAGCACTGCAGGATAAGTTCACCTACCTGGGAAGCATCATCTCCTCAGATGCCAAGATTGACAAAGAGATCGATCACAGATTAGCAAAGGCATATAGTGCATTTGGAAGACTTTACAAAAGAGTCTGGAGTAATAAATACCTAAGGCGAAGAACAAAAATCAGTGAGTATAGAGCCATTGTACTGTCTATTCTCCTTTATGGGTCTGAAACATGGGTCACCTATCACCAACACTTACAACTCCTCGAACACTTTCATCAGCGCTATATACGCACAATCCTAAATATACACGGGACTATGTGATGAATGTTGCTGTCCTTGAGCAAGCAGGGATCACCAGCATTGAGGTCATGATATTGAGAACACAGCTGCACTGAGCAGGGCACGTTTCTAGGATGGAGGACCATCACCTCCCCAAAATACTACTGTACGGTGAACTCGCCACGGGTCAGCGTAAGAGGGGCGCTCCAAAAAAGTGATACAAGGACTCCCTGAAACAACATCTCAGGCTTGGCCAAATTGATCACCAACAATGGTCCGCCCTGGCTTCAAATCGGGAGGCATGGAGACGCACTATCCACAATGCTGCAGCCTTATTTGAAAACTCACGCCAAACAAGTCTTGAAGAGAAACGACAACGCAGAAAGAATCACAACCCAAAAACATCACCCAAGGAGACCTTCTGCTGTGCTTTCTGCAACCGGACTTGTTTATCTCGGATTGGCCTTTTTAGTCATCAGTGCGCTTGCAGAAAACGCGGGATGAGTCCTTCCTGAATCTTCATTTGCGAAGAAAAGCCAGCCAGCCAGCCAACTAGGGAAATGACATTAAAAACAAAGTGACCCCCCCTCCTCCTCCAAACAGGAAAATACCCTTTGCCCTCCACTTTCTCCATCTCTCTCCTGTCTTTTCTAGGAAGCAAGGCTCAGTTGGTTTAACCCCTATATTGTGAAAAGTCCAGGCTACATGAGACACCATGGGCAGAGCTTTAGGGTTGCCAGAGTGAAAACTGGAGAGGGCCCTTTTCCCTCTTATGGTTGAGAAGAAGAGGGAATTTTGGCAGCTCTTGCTTGATAGCTGGTCCCACAACAAGCAACACCTGCTCAAATGCCCTGGATATTCTCTCTCTCCTGTATATATATATATATATATATGGAAGCAATTAACAAACAGTACTAAAAAATATAAAAGAACAAAACATTTTGGCTTCCACCTTCTTCAGTTGCTAAAGATGAAACTTATGGTATCAATTGGAATAGCTGTCATGGCACAATATAGTAATTAAAGACATGAAATGTCTTGTACAGTTGTTCCTTCATATTCACTGGGGTTTGGTTCCGGAACACACACACCTGTGGATACCAAAATCCGTGAATACTCAAGTCCCATTATATGCAATGGCATAGCAAAATGGTGTCCCTTATATAAGATGGCAAAATCAAGATTTACTTTTTGGATTTTTATTTTTTAAAGAATATTTTCAAGCCATGAATACTTAAATCCATGGATGTCAAATCTATGGCTACGGAGGGACAACTGTAGTTAGTTCTGTCACAAGAAAACAGCTTGTTTTTTATGTAATCCAACAGCTTTTTTATATATATTATCATATTATATATATTAGAAAAGTGCTTCAACTTGAACAGTTTAAAATACATTTTCTTATGTTTTAGAGGCTTCTGCAGAAGGAACTGCAGTATAAAAAATGCACTGGGCATACTATATTAATCAGGCATTTGGAAAAGAATTTCCCTCAAGGTGAGAGAATTTGTCTTTGCTATTAAATAAAGTAGACCCTTGGTATCTGCTGGGACCCCCAGGATAATGTGTGAATGCTCAAGTCCCATTATATACAATGGCATAGTAAAATGGTGTCCCTTATATAAAATAGCAAAATCAAGGTTTGCTATACAGAGGGCTGACTGTATCTTTCCTTTCAGTTGGCTCTGTGACATTTGCTACTGCTATACACACTCACCCAGAAGTTATGCCCCATTGAACGTAATGGGACTTACCCCAAAGTAGACAAATACAATACTGCACAACTGAATAACCTACTGGTTTGAGATACAACATGATCCAGGATATAGTTATGTTTTGATTAATGCTTTTTATTGATATAAACATTAACAGAGGTATGGGGAATGTGTTACATGTCAGGTCACATCTGGTCCATGGCAAGCATCTGGTGGTTTCCAGATCAGTGTGACAGTGAATCTGCTCCAGGTTTTAGTCTGAACTTTAAATGAGCTGGAGATAAGAGTCAGCACCTTAGATGGCTCGGACTAAAACTGCAAGTGAATTAACCACCAACACCAATGAAACTGGTTGGATCTTCAATACGGGTAAACTTCCCTCAGATAATTACAAAAGGACAAGGAATGCATAAGCAGCCTCAATTTTCAGGGTTTCCTGGTTGTTGCAAGCATTCCCTTTCCAGTATCTGCAGAAATAGTTTTTGCTTTTGGGAGTACTTGAAATAAATATTTGGAAACACACCAATCAACTAGGTGCCCCCTCTGTTGAAAAACTGGTTTAGGAAAGTCTGCTATGTGGGGAGGGGGACTTCTCCCATACAGGTGAGCCTTAGGACACAAGGGTCCCCCTTTTGTCCCGTAGAAGCCCCTTTTCTGGCAGCACCCCTTCAATTTCAGAGCTTAGAAACCTCACTCTTTGGGACTCCAGTTTCCAGAATCCTGCAGCCAGCATACCAGGCGATTATGAGTTAGAGATTTTTAAAAAATAACTTCTCCAAGGCCTGCTCCTCCAATAGTTGAGCATCCCTGCTGCTAATTCTCGTCTGATTCCTAAACCAGAGTGTTTAATCCTAACATTGAAGAAATAGATTCCAGCTGAGCTAACTAACTTTGTGAACATACCAGGAAGTAACTGTTTCTGGCTGGGTCACCAGAGTCTCAAACCCAACCATTCCCTCATTACATTTGCCAATTAAATACTTTTAAAAGTCAATATTCAGACATCAGAAAAAAAATTCCCTGAGTGACAGCATGAGATGTCGGAGGATCCTCTTAGCTGAGGATTCGCTGACAACTTGACAAGAAGGAACATGTGAACAGGAACTTGGTTTAATAGTTTCCAAAGCCATGGCAAATGGCCAGTTCAGACTTCTGGCAAGGCTGATTTGTCCTTCCCCTGGCAACCCATGGCAAGTAGGAAGAAGGAGGCTGAGGCTGCTGCCACACTGCAGAAATAATGCAGTTTGACACTGCTTTGCCTGCTGTGGCTCAATGCTATGGAATTCTGGGATTTGTAGTATTGTGAGATATTTAGCTTTCTCTGTCAGAGCGCTTTGATGCCACAACAAACTACAAATCCCAGGATTTCATAGGATGGAGCCACGATAGTTTAAATGGTGTCAAACTATATTATTCCTGCAGCATGGCAGCATCTAGAGAGAAAAGGGGGAGTGGGTTACAGAAAGAGAGAAGGGAATGGCAGAAAAAAATAAAGAGAAAGAGACAACAAAAAAGAGAGATAGAAAAGTTTGTGGTATAAAAAAAGAATGGCCAGTTCAGACTTCTTGCAAGGCTTTGTCCCTCCCCTGGCAACCCATGGCAAGTAGAAAAAGAGAAAGAAAGGTTGGCATAAAAAGAGAGGGAAAAGGGAGAAGCAAAAAGACAGAGAAGGCGTGCAGAGGAGAGCCAAAAGAGATAGGGTAGAAAAAGGGATGGCAAAGTGAGGGAAGGAAGGAAATAAGAGAGAGGGTGGAAGAAAAAGAGAAAAGGGGGTGGCAAAGAGAGAGGGGGTAGAGCGAGGGGATGAGAGAAAATGAGATGGCGGAATAAGAAAGAAAATGGTGTTGCAGAAGGAGTGAAAGAAAGATGAGGTGGTAGGGAAAAGAGAGAGAAAGGGGAGACAAAGAGAAAGAGAACAGGACAGAAAAAGAGTAGCAGGAAAAAAACAGGGAGCAAATGATATGGCAGGAAGAATGAGAGAAAGATGGGTGGTAGAGAAAAAAGAGCAAGCAGGAATGTGATTGATTGCAGAATAGTTGGGGACACCCCCCCCCTCCCCGTATGTGCGGAACCAATATCTGTGGTTTCAGTTATCTGTGGGATACAAAAAGAGGAACAAAGAACACATACCATTGAGTCTTCCTAGAAAATGACTAGAGAAGCATCCTGTCTAGACATTTTCTAGGTCCTCCAAGGCAACTCTATTGTATTTTAAACCAGAAGTCCCATTATTTTCAATGGTGTTCACTGTTATCTGCAGTTTCTGGTATCCACAGTAAGTCCGGGAACAAAACCTCCATGGATATGGGGGTCTGAATGTAGTAGCTAAAAAAGCAAGAGGGAGAAAAGGGGTTGGCAGGAAAAAAAAAACAAGAGAAAGAAAGGGTGGCAGAAAAAGAAAGGGAAATGGATGTCAAGAAAGAGTTGGAGATGGCAGAAAAGCAGAAAGAAAAGGGGTTGGCAGAAAGAGAAAATAAGAGAAAGAAGGCATGGCAGAGAAAAGAAAACAAGATTGGGTGGCAGAAAAAGAAAAAGAGAGAGAATGAGAGGTAGCAGAAAAGAGAACCGGAAAGAGACAGAGAAAGGAATGGCAGATAGAAAAAAGGGCAAATCAGAAAAAGGAAAAAGAGGATGGGAGAAAGACAGAGAGAAAAAGGATGGCCATGTTTCTTTTGGCCCCACACCCCACAGGCTTCAGCCCTGACCACTGCGAGCAAGCGGTCCCAAACAAATTACCCCCAGGCAATGCCACCCCCGCCAGAGAAAGAAAGGTTCCCCACTTCTACCCCATACGTCAATGCATAATTTCTTTTATCTTTCTTTGAAAAAATAAACAAAACTTAGGCCTGGACTCTCCACACGGGGACACTTGTCTAGCCTCTACCCTGTGTGGGTTCTCTCATGTTTAATAAGGAGCCACTTCTGACTAAAACGTCGCCAACAATGAGCACATCGATATGGTTTCTCCCCCGTGTGAGTCCTCTCATGTCTCAGAAGGTCTGAACGTTCAAAGAAGGTTTTGCCACAGGCTGAACACTGGTGTGGTTTTTCACCTGTGTGCTTCTTTTTGTGCTTAATCAAGTTCCAGCTATAAACAAAGCTCTTCCCACAGGTTGGGCAAATATAGGGTTTTTCTCCCCTGTGGGTCCTTTCGTGCTTCAGGAGAAGTGAGTTCCTACTGAAGCACTTTCCGCAGGCCGAGCACTGGAAGGGCTTCTTCTCGGCATGGGTTCCCTCGTGGAAAGCCTGACAGGCAGTTTTCCCACAGTAAGAACCTTTATGTGGTTTTTCCAAAGCATGCATTCGCAGATGTTTTATAGGCAGATCTCTGTGGAGACTGACATTTTTGCCACACTTGGCATGTTGAAATAGTTCTTCCCGATTATGAGCCGCTTCCCGTTCAAAGAGTCC
Source organism: Gambelia wislizenii (assembly GCA_030847615.1). Classification (NCBI taxonomy): domain Eukaryota; kingdom Metazoa; phylum Chordata; class Lepidosauria; order Squamata; family Crotaphytidae; genus Gambelia; species Gambelia wislizenii. Next base: position 29,412,259 of record JAUMIR010000002.1, read on the forward strand.
TGAGTCCTCTCTGAAGCTTTCAGGAAGTCTAGTGTTTTCTGACAAATGTTCGCTGAAGGTATTGTTTTCCACACCAGGAATGGAATTTCTTGTTCCATTCCTTGCATGGTTCTTCCTCTGCCTCCTTGAACTGTGATGATCCCAAGAGATGTTGCCTTCTTCATCAACCTGAGAAGTGTTTTCTGTAGTCCTCATTTGAGGTACCACATCTGGCTTCACCAGCTTGGAATAAACCAAACTCTTCTCTCGACCCTTGCTCAGCTCAGAATCTTCCAGAAGTTCCTCTCTACCCTCATTCAGACTGGGATGATCTAGAATTTTCTCTCCACACTTGCTCAGCTGCATACAGCCTGTAAGAAAGGAAAAGTTAAAAAAAAATATTACCCTTTTTTGGGTAAAGGATCTTACCTATATCACCCCACTTTTGTGTTTATTTGTTAAACATATCCATTACATTTATACATCTACATCTTCAGCACACAGCTGAAAGTCAGCAAAGTGTACAATAATCATAATAATCATTCATTTATATTCTGCCTTTCCCCCAATATTGGAACTCAAGCTGGTTTACAAAAATTAAAAGAAATACAGTGGAAAGCACTTTCAAAGACATAAGTAAAAATCTATAAAAAGTTGTTAAAATGCTATTAAACTATCTATAGAATTACAACCATTTAAAACAACCCCATCAAAATATTAAAAGATAAAAATTAGCAAAACAACACACCATTAAATGTCCTTGCAGTCAATTACTTAAAGCCTGAACATGTTGCTCCCTGTATACGTGGGGATACATCTCCAGACTTATCACAGATATGTGAAACAATGTATAATAACAAACTGCCATAGAAGACCATACAATCGCATTGGAGAAACTAGAAAATGCCTAGAGCAGACACCTCTGGCCGAAGTTCACCATAGAGTCATGCTGGAAGACCTCCCAATGGCTAGAAAGACCACTTCATGCACAACTCTATGGTTCTCAAAACACCCAGAGATCTTTCCCCCCAAATGAGGGTAAGTGAAACTGCAGGTACCGATCCCACATAAATGGGAGAGCAACCTGTAGTTCAAAGGTAACATACCAAGTGAGAATGGAGTTACTCCATTGGTGTAGTGCAGGGCTAGGCAACTGCATGGGACTCAGAAGCCAATTCATCTCCCTTTGGGCCATACCTCCCCCACAATGGCATGTGGAAAATTAGCTCCTTCTTTGGCTGTATCCCAGCCAAAATGGCAACCCAAAGTGATGTTGTTGGGAGTGTACGTTTTTTTGTGCCTTTGGGTGGTCATGGCATGGCAGGAGGGCAAAAATTAAACTGAAAAATGGCATCTTATTAAATCTGAGAGCATGACAAGACATTGGGATTGGCAGGGGGGCTTCAGAGGCCACAAAAGTAACACAACGGTAGTTGGTGGAGTAACTCAACGGCAGTTGGTGGCTTCCACATCAGAGGGATCATGAATTTGCTCTGGTTTTCAACCCAGACTCTAAAAAGGTACTCCAAGGAGTTGAACCCTATCCCCCAAATCAACTCACCAGCCTGGCTTTCTCCTTTAAAGTTCTGACTACAACCCAGAGCTGATTTGCCACCTTCTGACAAGGGAGACTACGGGGCACCATTGGACCAAAGGCCAGTTTGGGGGAGAGGCTGTAAGGCTGCAGTCTACAAACAGATGCAGGTACTGAAATTCAGTGCCTGCGTATTCCACGGTGGCACCTAGATTGCAAGGAAGATCTGAACACAGAGCAGTTGTATCTTGTAATGGTCAAACCTCAGGACATGATGTATATTTTCCATGAATGTTTATGTTTAGCTGCATATCACTTCCCCTATTTCTGAGCGCTTCTGTAGTCAGAACAGTTTCAAGAGAGAGCCTTGGGAAAACCCCAGGGATGTAACTACAGAGTAAGGGGGGGAAGGAAAATGATAACATTGCCCCCAATAAGAATTCTGCCTCCCCAAATGAAATGTTCCTTCAAGGGCAAGAATTTCTGGCACTGCTGTAATTTAAAATGCTAGTTGAGCCGTTAGAAATACGGTTTAGGCATCCAAAGCTAAGGGGCAGCAGAGGGACCAAGGGAATGCAACACGCAGCAAATACAAGCATTCTAGGTGTGAACCATTTTCAGTGAGTGCATCTGCACTGTAGAAATAATGCCATTTGACACCACTTTAAGGGCTGGAGAGCCATCCAACGGAACCATGGGATTTGTAGTTTTACAAAGTCTTTACCCTTCTCTGCCAAAGAGTGCTGTTACCTACCCAGATAGCCCCCATCTTAGAATATTGCATAATTGGCAATCTACATATATAAATCTCTTGGGTATGTTGCCTTTCCCAGTGTGCTGATTGGCTGCTCAGGACACATACCCCACCAATCACCACCCACATGCAAATTCCCTCTCCACCTCACAATCCACTCCTGCCACTCAATCTGTGGGACAGATTGGGATGCAGACAGTAAACTGGTGGTGGTGACAGAATGCCTGCGATGGAACCCAGGTAGTCAGTCAACTGGCGGCAGGGTAACAGAGCAAGTCACCCCCAGCAATTCTGGGAAAAGCGTGGAATGCTGAGAAGGGAGGAGGAATTTTAATCCACCGGCCTACCTTACATGGTTGTTGTGAGGTCTACTGGGTGCTTTTTAGGGAGATTTTTAATGGCGTATGGTACACCAGGTCCAGCTACTATTTAATAATTTGGCTTGCTGTGGCCTTCCACATGGTGGGCAGGCAAACCAGGGACCCCCGGATACCAAGGCTAGAGTCACATATAATCAAGGGAGGGGCCTTTGGAAATTTCCCTAATGAGTAATACTCAGGTCAGTGTTAGCACCTGGAGATGAGCTATCCACTAATCTACTCCATAACAGTAGAGTCCTTGATGTTTGCAAAACGGGTTTTTCCTCTTCCCTTCCCCTCCAATAATAGACCTTGCCTGCTCCTATTCAATTTCAAACACATTGCCCATTAACGATTGTTAACTCTTCCAGAGGACCCTTTGTTCAGCCCTGGAAAAGTCCGAGAAACATTCCACTCTAAATCTCATCTCTTCAGGGGAATTATCAGATATAAATATCACCCTTAAACACCACCAAAATGTCTACAGTCTGCATTTCCCCTTCATCCCTCCATGCTGCCGGTTTGCTGTCAGACCCTCAGAATGCATCTCTGAGAATCTTCTGCTGCATGAATATCTGCTCCTCTGATAGGTATTATATCACCCATCATCCCCTTACTCTAGTCCTCAATCCAAATACTTGCTGCTTTCTTTGACAAGCTTTGATAGGCTTGTCTGAAGTCTGAGTGTTTGTGTGAATGCAGTTACTATTAATTCTCAATAAAGATAATTTAATTGTAAGTTTTGGCTTGGAGTCTCCTCCGTTACTACTGGTATACATAGGTCAAAAGATCCTGCTGTTACACGGCCTCTTGCTGCCATTTTGAGCTAATTAAATATTCCCCATATTGATTTAATATACCAGTGGGATCCTCACAGACCCCATGCAATTCAGGTAACAGTGCTGGTGCCTCACAAAACGACAAATGCCATGATTCTGTAGGATGGAGCCATGGCAGTTAAAGTGGTGTCAAACTGCATTATTTCTACAGTGCAGATATACCCAGTGTCTCACTCTGCAAGACTAGAAATTTGGGGACTGAAGGAAATTTCATTAGGGGCAGGATTATAATTGGGGGGAGGGATACCCACATTTTGCCCCACCCCTTTAGCTACTTCCCTGTACTTCCCTTGAGAGAAGTACAAAAAGTTACTAGAGGGGAAAAAGGGGTGGGGGCTGTCTAAGGTGGTCAGCCTATTTTGGGGCTAGGGATCAGTACCCCAGAGACCTTTAAAGTTTGGAATAAAAAACAGAGCAAATTCACTATTCCTCTACTCTGGGGTAGGGAAAATGCAACCTGCAGGCCTCCAGAGACTCCTGTTTTTAAGGCCTCTGAAGCCCCCCCCATGGAAAGCAGACTGACTATTATCGGAGGTGGGGCAGAAAGAAGAAATGGGGAATGGACTAGAGTGAATGGTATCTGAAAAGAGGCACTCCACGCTGCAACATTTTATTGCAGGCCACACTGGTGTTTCATTATTTGGAATTTAAGGCAACCAACAGAAACCCCAGAGCATCCAAGGACTTCAGATTACCTTGCAGACTTCCATCCAGGTTACACTTGGCTTCAGCCTTCTTCCGCTGCTGCATCTTCCGAGAGTCAGAGGGACCTGGTTCTGCCTTAACAGAACTCACAGTTGCCTCCATAAACTTTGTCAACATCTGAAAAACGGTCAAGACCACTTTGAGAACAAAGGAGGAAGAATACAGGGCAGTTTAAGAGGCAAGACTAAGGGCTTGTCTACACTGGCCAGAATACTCCACGTTTCAGCTGGAGTATTCCAGCCTCAGGCTCATGATGTTTCCCCCCCATTACCTGCCCTTCTGTTGCCGCAATGGAGGGATGTCCAACCTCAGCAACACAGTTAGCAGGCGAGGGTGGGGAGCAGCTAACTCTAATATCCACTTTTTTTTTTCATCTTTGTGGGGGCCTGGAACCAAACCCCCACAGATAGCAAGGACCCATTGTATTTATTTATTTGTTTATTTATTGGATTTATATCCCACCTTTCTTCCAAGATGGGACTCAAGGCAGCTTGAAATCAATCAGTTTTACCTATTTGTTAACCATTTAACAATTGGTTCACTGGGTCTACTCTAGCTGAGGTTCACTAACAGGATGCCAGCCATAATGTAAAGGAAAAGAAATCCACCACATGTCGCCCCCCTATATCCACGGCAGATACGTTTCTGAAGTTACTGTGTATAAGTGAAACCACGGATAATATAAAACCCTATTAAAATAATGCACTTCCTATACAAACATACCATAGAGTTGCCTTGGAGGACCAAGCAATTCCTAGGGATGACACCTCTCTAGGCATTTCCCAGTGCAACCCTATGGTATGTGTCCTTATTTTTCCAGCCATGGATAACTGAAACTGTGGATATTGGTTCCACGGATACATGGGGTGACCTGGATAGATAACTAGGGTGTTTTGGGCTTTTTTGTAATTTTCAAGCTGTGTCTTGTTCAAAAGTGGTCAGTCTGCTGCTCCCCATCACTCCATCTCCCACTACTACTGACTTGGGACCCCCTCGATGATCAGGATGAACCCCCTCATATTGGGTTACATTAGAAGATAAAAGATTACTAAAAATAGAAGGTGATAATAACCGGTTTGGCTGGCACGCATATCTGTTTTATAATAAAGATAGAATCAATAAAGATTTCAACAATCACTTTATTAGAAAATCGCTTCTAAAAGTATGGAAGAAACATAAAAACAGATTATGCCCAAAAATACCATCATGGGTATCACCACACGAAGCGCTATACAGTTGAGAAGGCGTACCTTCAGGCAAATGGATTTCATCTAAAGATATTATATGGGTAGAAGGAAAGAACTGTAGGATCAAAACCCAAGAGGAATTGGAGAAAGAAAACATCACTTGTCACTGGTACTTATATAGGCAGCTAAAAGAGAGATACAAGATAGATACGAAGTTAGAGGGAATTGAAATGGAGAAGTCAAATTGGGAAAAAATCACTCAAACTGGAAATAAAAGCATGATCTCTCGATTTTATAAACTACTATTGAAATGGGATACTGAGGAAGAAGTAATTAAACAAAGTATGATAACCTGGGCACAAAACACCAGGCACTCGATAGAACTAAACCAGTGGGAAAAAATGTGGACAAAAAGAATGAAGTATACTCTGTCACAGAATATCAGGGAGAATGTATACAAAATGTACTTTAGGTGGCACCTAGCACCAGAGAAATTAGCAAAAATGTACAAAAATGTAAAGCCAAACTGCTGGAAATGTGAGAACAAAAATGGCACATTTTTTCATCTCTGGTGGAGCTGCGAAGAGACGAAGAAATACTGGAAAAGAATACAGAGGAAAATACAAGAAATCCTAGGGATAACACTTCCTTTAAATCCAGAAATATTCTTATTGGGAATGATGGAAGAAGACTTAGAAAAACAACATGGGAAAATGATTTTTTACATGACAGCAGCTGCAAGAATAATCTATGCCAGCAAATGGAAACAGAAAGAGTTACCAACAATGGACCAGTGGCTGGAGAAGCTGTTTGAAATGGTAGAAATCAATAAACTATCAATGCTAATCAAGGGAAAAAAACATAGAAAAATTTGTGCTGGATTGGAGAATGCTTTCAGAATATATGGAAGCTAGAATGAATCATAATACAACTTAATGGAGAATCAGATATAAAGGAGAAAAACAAAGAAGAAGGTAAGGGAGCAGAAAAGTGTTAAAAATAAAAACACACATACACACATACACAAAAAAACCACACACACACAAAGATTACAAAGAAAATTCTTTTAAGACTCCCATTGAATTAACAAAGGTAGAGAAAGGAAGGCAGGGAAGAGAGGGGAAGAAAGAAAAAGAGAAGGAAAGGGAAAACAAATAAACAATGCACTTAACATATCTGGATGAAACAAAGTAGCAGATAATTTAGGAGTATGAAATATTAAAAATATTAAAAAGCATAAATTTGATATTTAATATATAATATATAAACTTAAAATAACTCAAAACAATAAGAAGAATAGGAAGAAACAAAACAGGGTGGAATAAAGGGGAAAGGAGAAAGAGAAATACACACAAAATAAGCAATTGAAATGAACAAGAATAATGAGTGATGACAAAGGAGAAATAAATGTATGAAATACAACTGTTTGAATAACAATATCGGATGTGCAAATACAAAGACATAAAAGTTGGGAAAGCCAGATAGGAAGCTAGATTGGAAGGAGAGCGGAGAAGATGGATGAATGAAAGGACAGAATGAATGAAAGAATGAATGGTTTTAAGTTAAATGGGAATATAGATATACAAACAATATAAGTGGAGATAATCAAAGCAGATAAGTAGATAAGAATGTGTAAGTAAAACGTATATAAAACACATACAATATATAAACTTAAAGCAATGTTAATATATACAATACTTACCATGTCTATTTTAGAGGGAAATAAAAATGATACAAAGGGAATGAGATCACACACTGCTGCTTGTTCAGATGTTTGATATATTATTATTAATGATTGCTGTATATTGAAACTGGTTATGAATAAAAATAATTTTTTTAAAAAAGGATGAATCCCCTCACCTGCTGCTCCCACCTGTTGGCCTCTTGCTGCCTCAGCAGGAAATCCTCAGCTAGGGCCACTGCCTCAGGACAGCTCCCTGGCCCATGTTCCCTCACCCAGCTCTGGATCTCAGGCGGCAGGATGGTTAGGAGCTGCTCTAGGACCAGATATTCCAAGATCTGCTCCTTCGTGTGCTTCTCAACTTTTAGCCACCGGTGGCAAAGTTCCTGGAGCTGGCTGTAAGCCCCTCTAGGCCCCTCAGCCTCCTCGTAGCAGAAATGCCGGAAATGCAGACGATTCTTCTCCCTCCCCAGGGCATCTGCTTGCAAGATGGCTGACTTCACTTTCCCATAATCCTCTCTGTCTCTCACATCCAGCCTGCTGAAGGCCTGCTCGGCTTCTCCTTGGAGGGCTGGCAGGAGTCGGGTCACCCAGACTTCTTTGGGCCACCGGCAAGCTTTGGCCACTTCCTCGAAGGAGGCCAGGAAGGCCTGAGTGTCATCCCACGGCGGAGGCTCTTCAGGCAACTCTGTGACCATCCAGCCTGATGGTGGAGCCTCCACGGTCTTCAGAAATGTTTCCCACTGTGTTTCCCACTGCTGAAGCTGCCCTTCCACTGGTTCTTGCTTAATCTGTGCAATGGGTATTCTCTGCAGGTCTTCCCCAATAATCACGGTCTGGAGGACATGAGGAGCTCTTCTGACAAGCTGCAATCCTTCCTCTGACCCTTGTTCCTCCATTTTCAATCCAGTCTGATCTTGCCCCCACCCCTCAAACCCAATCGAGGATCTCTTGTATGGAAGCCTCTGAAACAGAACAAGGAACACACAAGAATAAATGTTCTGCACTTCTGTCAAGAAGCATGGAAGCAGGAACACAAGAAAATGAATATCAATGTTCAGAAGAATGTTCTGGTGGAACTGAATAGGAGGCTTCCAGAGGTTTTGGGATTGCAATGCTTCTCATCCTTTGCCCTTGGTTATGCTACTTAAGGCTGATGGGAGTTATAGTCCAAAACAATATCCAGAGGGTCAGAAGTTCCCCACTCTAGAGTGGGGCTCTAGGCAACTAGCTGCTGTGAGCCCCTTGCTGGAGGAGAGAAGGTATTAGCCTGATGGTAATACTGATACCAGCCTAATTCAGGAAATATCATAGAATCATAGAGTTGGAAGAGACCACAAGGGCCATCTAGTCCAACTCCTTTGCATGCAGGAATACCCAATTAAAACTTCCCCAACAGATGGCCATCCAGCCTCTGTTTAAAAACCTCCAAAGAAGGAGACTCCAGCACACTTCGAGGCAGCATATTCCACTGCTGAACAGCTCTTACTGTCAGGAAGTTCTTCCTAATGTTTAGGTGGGATCTCTTTTCCTGTAGTTTGAACCCATTGCTCCATATCCTAGTCTCTGGAGCAGCAGAAAACAAGCTTGCTCCATCCTCAATATGACATCCCTTCAAATATTTAAACATGGCTATCATGTCACCTCTTAACCTTCTCTTCTCCAGACACAACATGCCCAGCTCCCTAAGCCGCTTGTCATGTGGCATGGTTTTCAAAATTTTAATCATTCTGGTTTCCCTCCTCTGGACATGCTCCAGCTTGTCAACATCCTTCTTGAACTGTGGTGCCCAGAACTGGACACAGTATTCAAGATGAGGTCTGACCAAAGCAGAATAGAGTGGCACTATTACTTCCCTCGATCTAGACACTATACTCCTATTGATGCAGCCTCACACAGCTGACTCATATTCAGCTTGTGGTCCACTAAGACTCCTAGATTCCTTTCACATGCACAGTACTGCCATCCAGCCATCATACGTACTGTGTCACACAACTAATAGCCACAAATGGGCTTTGCCTTATAATTGTCTTTTTCTTGTTCAGTAAGCTGGAGATCATCACCCACTGTCTTGTGGTCATAAACTCCAAAAGGCATTCATGATGCTTTACTCTGGTACTCAGTGTGTGTGTGTTTTTAAACAACTTTTCACCCAAGTTTGTGAAAAACACTTTGGACATACGGGAGAGACTAAGCCACCTGTCAAAGAAACTGGAAATATTTGGGGGGGGGGATGGGCAGGAATGAATAACCCCAAGCTGGTACCTTCCAGATGTGTTGGACTACAACCCCCATCATCCCCAGCCATCACAGGCTGATGTTGGGAGGGCACCTTGTCGAGGAAGCCTGGCTTATCATGTATGAAAGGACCTGCTGGAATAGGCCAAGACTAACACTTGGTTCTGAAAGATCAAAACATATCAGCTCCAAAGGAGCATTCCAGAAGGGTAGCAGACAAACATGATCCTAGTGCTTCCCTACTTCTGATAAAACCATCATTACATCTTTGCTTTCAAACATCATCCCTGACTTCAAGAACTGGCAGGCTAAGAGCTGATAAATACTTTAAGAAATCAATGGACATTTGATCCATTCAGCTCTGAGAACCTTTCCAGCCCTTCCCTGCATATACAGAGTGGGATACACGTGCTTCAAATACTAATACAATCGGCCCTCTGTATCCATGGATTCCACCATCCACAGCTTAAAAATATTACCCAAAAAATAAATCCCAAGAAGCAAACCTTGATTTTGCCATTTTACTAAACTCAGCCAAATTGATCACCAACAATGGTCCGCCCTGGCCTCACATCGAGAGGCATGGAGACGCACTATCCACAATGCTGCAGCCTTATTCGAGAACTCACGCTGAACAAGCCTTGAAGGGAAACGACAACGCAGAAAGAACCACAACCCGGAAACATCACCCAAGGAGACCTTCTGCTGTGCTTTCTGCAACCGGACTTGTTTATTGGCCTTTTTAGTCATCAGTGCGCTTGCAGAAAGCGCGGGATGAGTCCTTTCTGAATCTTCATTTGCAAAGAAAAGCCAGAGTATATAATGGGACTTGAGCATCCATGGATTTTGGTATCCACAGGGGGTTCTGGAACAAAACCCCAGCAGATACCACGGGCCCACTGTTTTTGCTGTGGTTGTGTGCCTTCAAGTCGTTTCTGACGTATGGCCACCCTAAGACAAGCCTATCACAGGATTTTCTGAGGGCTGAGAGAGTGTGACTTGCCCAAGTGGGTTTTCATGGCCAAGCGGTGATTCAAACTCTGGTCTCCAGAATCATAGTCCAATGCTCAAACCACTATGCCATGCTGGCATACTACATGCTGCACATTAATAAAAAAATACTTAAATCATCAGCATTGCCTCATTATTTCTGCTGTTTAGGCTTTGATTGCTGCACTACATGCAACCAAAATAGCACTATTCATTCTTAAGACAAAGGGAACTAAGCAGCAAGGTTGGTGAGAACCCATGGCTTTGCAGAAGTATGTGTGTGTGTAATTTTAAGGGAAAAAAAATCTCTATGAGGCAATGGAAATACCCAAAAAGCTAAAAGAAATCTTAGCATGCTCAGAGGTAGATAAAGCTAAGTATCTGTTGGTGACAGGAAAGAGGAGAGGGGTCTAGCTTTCAAGAAGTTATTTTAGTCTGGTTTTAATGACTCTTCTTGGTGTGTTTAATGTTTTTGTATCAATGTAGCAGGCTGAGCAGTTTTGATAAAAGCTTCATATAAAACAAATAAATAAATATCCTGAAAGAAAGCATGGTGACTGACAAAAACACTAAGCAGAAGCCATCTGCACTGCATCCCTGTTGGATTGAGATTCGGGAGGTCAAGGATCCAGTCCTCACTGAGCCACAAAACTCACCAGGTGTCCTCGGGCCAGTCACTCTTTCTCAGCCTACCCCACCTCCCAGGGTTGTTGCAAACATCAAGTGAGGATCCAGAGGAGAATCAGTGATGCAAATTGTGACAAGGCTGTAGCCCTGGCAGAGGATTTCCTGAAGAGTAAGCAAGGGCAGGAGATGGGAGCCTTTCTCCTTGGTATAAACCTTGTGTATTCCTGCAGGGCAGAGGGATGGACAAGATGGCCCTTGTGGTCTCTTCCAACTCTATGAGTCTATCGTTCTATGCCATCTTGAGCTTGGTGGAGGGAAACTGAGATATACATGTGATTAAGAAATGTGATTCTTGAGCCTCTATGGAAATGTGTTCCCATCCCCACTTCACCAAAGATCCCACTTAGCTTAAAGGAAGCTACTGTGGTGACTATGAAAGGAAAGAGGCAGGGAGTGTTGCTCTTTCCCTGATGTGGAAGGGGCTGAATAGGGGAGAAACCACTAGGATCAGGCATTGCTTTTCAAAGCCAAGGGTCTGGGGAAATTCCAAAATCTATACCAAAGGGAAAAACAAAACCTTTCTGGGGCAACTGTGAAAGCTTTTAGGACTATTAGGTCTCTTCGTCAGACAAATATGTTACAGAAAGAGAAGTGGGATTTTGATCTCCCAAATCCCAGTCCAACACAAAGGGACACAAGAAAGCATGCAAGCTTTCAAGACCACCAGGTCCCTTCATCAGGCAAATATGTTACAGAAAGGGGAGAGGGACTTGGATCTCCAGAATCCCAGTCCAACACAAAGGTGCACAAGAAAGCATGCAAGCTTTCCAGACCACCAGGTCTCTTCATCAGGCAAATATGTTACAGAAAGGGGAGAGGGACTTGGATCTCCAGAATCCCAGTCCAACACAAAGGTGCACAAGAAAGCATGCAAGCTTTCCAGACCACCATGTCTCTTCATCAGGCAAATATGTTACAGAAAGGGGAGAGGGACTTGGATCTCCAGAATCCCAGTCCAACACAAAGGTGCACAAGAAAGCATGCAAGCTTTCCAGACCACCAGGTCTCTTCATCAGGCAAATATGTTACAGAAAGGGGAGAGGGACTTGGATCTCTTGAATCCCAGCCCAACATAAAGGGGCACAAGAAAGCATGCAAGCTTTCAAGACCACCAGGTCTCTTTGATAGGCAAATATGTTACAAAAAGAGAAGTGGAATTTGGATCTCCCAAATCCTAGCCCAACACAAAGGGGCATAAGAAAGCCTGTAAGCTTTCAAGACCACCAGCTCTCTTCGTTAACCAAGCCAACCAAAAATGGGGGCAAAGGAAGAAGGTGGAGTGCTCGACGAAATGATTTGGATCTGGAAAGTCATTCGATGAGCCTGCTATGGAAAGAAGGGATCGCAGGCTCTCCAAGTGGGCACTCCAGACGTTGAGTTTCACCCTGAAGCTGCAGCTGCTGGAGCTGGGTGCCTCTCCCTTTCGACTAGCTGCCCTTTTCACCCTCCCCTGCCTGCCCCATAAGTTTTTGCAGGCAATGAACTCTTGCAACTCACCACCTCTCCTGCAGACGATCGCCTCTTCCTCTTTTGCTCTCCCCACACCACACTTCTTTGCTGCAGGGAAATTCAAAACCCAAACTCCTCCCCTACCAGGAAAACAACCTTCCTAGTTTCATCCTCCACCCCCACCCCATCACCAATAGCTCCTTGAACAGCTCTAGCCTAAGGGCCTTCTATGGCTTTAACTCCTTCTTGGACACAGCGCCCCCGAAAGGCCAGGATTGAGCGGTACACGTCCGGAGGACCAGGCTGCATTTGTCCAAAATTAAGAGGACGGTGGGAGAAAATGGTAGCCTTTTTTCTTGGAGAGACTTGTTCCTGCGAAGCCTGGAAGTTGGGATCCTCTCCAGCCCTATGCCAAAGTTTTCCCACCGTTTTCCAATGCAAGCTCCGCGCTTTGCAGCACCCCCCAAAAACTGGGGACATGATTTGCATCTTTCTAGTTCCTATTCTGTCCCACTCCCACCAATTGAATAAATATGCTTTATACTTGAGACCTTAATATCACTAGGTACTGAATTTGAAGAAGTGGGTTTATGTCCACCAAAGCTCATGGGAAAATAAAACCCAGTTAGGTCTGTCTACTGGCTCTTAAGCATTTCTTTACCAGGGACCCCCTTTAAATAATCCTTTTGTTGCCATGGCCCCCCAAGACTTAACTCAAGATTTAAAACAACAACAACAACACAGCACCAATTAAACCTTCTCCCAGAGGCACTGGAGGTGGAGGCAAGACTTTTCTTCTTCCTGCAAGTTTGTGGCTGGAGCAGATTTAATGGCAATGCACAGTCCAAGCCAGCCAGCCTTTGCCTTGGCTCCTGTCAGGTGGACACTCCATTGCAGGGAGGAGGTGGGCCAATCCTTCATGGACCCCTGTGAGGACATCATGGACCCCTGGGGGTCCCCAGACCACAGGTTAAGAACCACTGGTGTTGTCACGTTTCTTTTTCCCCTCTTCCCTCCCCCTCTCTTCTTCCTATTTATACTGAAAGAGACTTAAGATGGCTATTTCTCTGAAAACTACCCCAATCTGAGTAATGGAGACATCAAACTGGAGTGCCTAGTTAACCCTCAACGTTAAAGTCCAGCCTTGTCTAATTTGGTCCAAGCTGATGGCAAAGGTCAGTGGTCATTTTGCTCACAAGCCCACATTTTTCAGCCTCCTCAAAACAGACTAATTCCTGCAGGGCAGGGGAGGTTGGACTAGATGGCCCTTGTCTCTTCCAACTCTATGATTTTATGAATCTATGATCTTCCCAGCATGGAATGCTGCAGACCACTTCAAATCCAATATCCAAATTGTATGCCATCCTATGCTGGCAATGCCGCTCTACTCTCTACACTGGATAACCAGGGCAGTCTCTACACAAGACAATAAGAAAGTGGCCAAGGTGCTTTTGAGTACCCTTCTTACGCTGACCCGTGGCGACTTCACCGTTGAGTACTATTTTTGGGAGGCGATGGTCCTCCATCCTAAAAACATGCCCTGCCCAGCGCAGCTGTGTTCTCAGTATCATAGCCTCAGTGCTGGTGATCCTGCTTGCTCAAGGACAGCAACATTCATCACATAGTCCACTGTATATTTAGGATTGTGCATATACAGCGCTGATGAAAGATTTCGAGGAGTCTAAGTGGTGGCGATAGGTGACGCATGTTCAGGGACGGTTTAAGGAATTTTGGGGGGCCCTGCAATGATTTACTTTGGGGCCCCCATATGTTTATCTCAGAGCAATGTAACCTAACCTATTCACCGTACAGGATGTTCAGATTATAGTAGGACCCCCGTATCCATGGATTCATTATCCATGGGACACAAAACAGCATACCTACCATAGAGTCTTCCTAGAAAATGTGTCTTCCCTAGCCCTTTTCTAGGACCTCCAAGGCAACTCTATGATATTTTAAACCAGAAGTCCCATTATTTTCAATGGCATTCACTATTATTCATGGTTTTCAGAATCCACGCCCCCCCCTGAACAAATCCCCAGTGTATAAGAGGGGCCTACTGTATTACATAATTCGCCACCAATAATTTAGTTTAAAAACTATATCATAGGCACTAACATAATATTTTTTGTTTATTGGCAATTAACGTAATGGTGTAGATTTCCTCAAAGAAAATAAAGAGTGGACTACAAGCTAAACATGAGTTAGTAGTGTGATGCAGCAGCAAAAAATGCCAATGTGATTCTAGGCTGCATTAATAGTAGTAGTGTCTAGATCAAGGGAAGTAATAGTATCACTCCATTTTGCTTTGGTCAGACCTCACCTGGAATACTGTTTCTAGTTCTGGGCACAACAATTCAAGAAAGATATTGAGAAGAATGGTGGGAGGTCTGGAAGCCATTACGCTCTATGAGGAACGGCTTAGGGAGCTGGGTATGCTAAGCCTGAAGAAGAGAAGGTTGAGAGATGATGTGATAGCCATGCTTAAATATTTGAAGGGATGTCATACTGAGGAAGGAGCAAGCTTGTTTTCTGCTGCTCCAGAGACTAGGACACAGAGCCATGGGTTCAAACTACAGGAAAAGAGATTCCACCTGAATATTAGGAAGAACCTCCTGACAGTAAGAGCTGTTCGGAAGTGGAATACACTGCCTTGGAGTGCAGTGGAGTCTCCTTCTTTGGGTTTTTTTAAACATAGGTTGGATGGCAATCTGTCAGGAATGCTTGGATTGTGTGTTCCTGCAGGGCACAAGCCGATTGGATGGGATGCCTGTTGGGGTCCCTTCCAGCCCTATGATTCTATGATTCTAGGCTGCATTCAGAGCCTGGGAAAGTTACTTTTGGATTACACCTCCCAGAATCCCCCTGCCAGCACCCTTCTCAAGGTCTGGTTGCATTGTTTCTTTTCCAGCATTCTCTAGCCCAGTGGTTCTTAACTTGGGGTCCACAGTGTCCTCATAGGGGGTCCACAAAGGCTTGAAGGCTGTTTGGCCCACCTCCTCCCTGTAGTGGAGTAGCCACGTGACAGGAACCAAGGCAAAGGCTGGCTGGCTTGGCCTGCACATTGTCATTCAATCCACGCCAGCCACAAACCTGTAGGAAGAAGCAAGAGTGCCTCTGAGGGAAAGTTTAATGGATGGTGTAATTATATTGCTGTTGTTGTTAGCTATTATTATTAGGGTTTTAAATCTTGAGTTAAGTCTTGGGGCAACAAAAGATATTTAAAGGGGGTCCCTGGTAAAGAAAAGGTTAAGAACCACTGCTGTAGGCCAATGCCTCTCACATAACACTAATGGGATACTGGTGTTTTAGTGACAACAATAAAACTATTGTTCCTAGTAATATTACTCCAAATTTTAATTTATATTTTTTATATTCTTCTGTTAAAAGAGCTAGAGTGTTGTAGAAGTTTCAGCATTGCAGTATGACTATGGAGAACAGGGTTTGAATCCTTACTCAGCCATGAATGCCCACTGGGTGACCTTGGGCAAGTCACACTCTCTCAGCCTCAAAGGAAGTCAAAGGCAGACCCCCTTTGAACAAACCTTGCCTAGAAAACCCCATGGTAGGTTTGCCTTAGTCAGAAATTACTTGAAGGCACATGGGCAAACACACACAAATTCCTTTTGCAGGCTGAACTCAGTTGGCAGCAAGGGGAGGAAGCTGAAGAAGACCAAGGGGGAAAGGGAGGGGAGAGGAACCAAGACAGGTTACAAGCAGCTGGAAAGATGGGCTGGAGGGGATCTATGTGCAAGGAAGGAAAGGGAAGAAAGAAAGAAAGAAAGAAAGAAAGAAGTCCTTTCTGAGGGAGACAACCCTCAAATTCCCTGTCTCTCTCACACACGCACACACTCACCCTCTCCAACGTGCCTCTCCTTCCAGCTTGGAGGGCTGCTGTTTCTTTCTCTTTCATTTTGGAGAGGCTGTTTTGTTTGTTTTTTTAAAAAAGCCAGCAGGAAGTTTTTGGAGGAGGAGGGTAGGTGGGGGCTCCTACTGGCTGTCTCTTGGCTATCTCCTTCGTCAGATGGCGGCCCTCTCTTGAGCTCGGGGCCCCCTGCCAATGTTTGTTTGTTAATCCAGACTCTTTTGTGAAGTCTTCCAAACACACTATATGCCTTGGGTAATCTGTGATCAATCTCTTTGTCAATCTTGGCATCTGAGGAGATGATGCTTCCCAGGTAGGTGAACAGCTGAACGGACTTAACCACAGATTTGCAAAACCTATTAATATAAAGGACTTCCAGTAAAAACGTATCATACAGTCGTGTTGGAGGACCAAGAAGGATGCTTCTCTAGGCATTTTCTAGCACAATTCTATGGTATGCGTCTCTATTTTCTGCGCCGCAGATAACTGAAACTACAGGTATTGGTTCTGTGGTTATGGGGGGGTCTGACTGTATATTAAGAAAACTATAAGAGGAATTGTATGCCCAGTTCTCAAAGTAAAGTATAACAATGATGCAACAGTATAACTTTTAAATATCTGCGTACTATATATACTTATGATGATCTACAGAACATATATATTACATTCAATCACTTCCACAAAACATCTGTATAAAGCAAATAACCACATCCACAATAATAAGTCCCGACACTTCCAATCCAATTTGTCTGAGTCCTTGCAAATACCTCCACCAGTGAAGAATCTTCTCTTGGTGGAATTCAACCAGTGTGTTTTCACCACGCCTTTATGCTGGAACTCCACAATAATGTTGTCACCAAATGATGTAAAAAGAACTTCAATGGGAGGAATATATCATGAACCCATATGTCACACAGGAATTCTCCGGGTCATTAAGGCAGACGGAATTGTAGATGCACTCCCTTAATCTGTTTTTTGGCTTGCTTTTAGACTTGTGATTTACAGCAAGCTGAAACCGCAGACAATTCACCTCCACAGACAATTATAGTAAATCGTTTGGTAGTTAAACTTTCTCAATGCGGATTGGTCTATAACAAATATTAACACACATAATTATTTTTGTCTATCACCACTGCTAGTTCTAAGGGAAACATCTATGCTTACCATGTACTTCCATAGACTGTCCTTTACAGCTCTTTTCAATTCCGCTGCTCGTAAGGCGGGTAACTGTTTGAAGTTTTTATGGGTATCCCCTCTATTGAATGGCTAAATGACTCATCCCTAAAGCTATTACCCTAGTTAACCTTTAGCCCAATTCCTCTCACCTCTTAACCCTGGAAGACAGAGATGGATCTACACTAGAGAAGACCTCCCCCCCCAGCTCTATTCATTCATAAAAACTGTCTTCATGCACAATCTAAATAGGATTCGTTTATAAAAAATTAACAAAATCCAAATGATCATTCAATCCCCCTGGTTTTCTGGAATTTAATCTGAAAATCCAATAGGCTTCTCTCTGATGAAGTAACCTCTGTATGGAGTCTTTATCTTTGTGGAACAAACCCCAATGCAGCAGTTCAATCACACAGAATCTCAATGATGCAGGATCATGGTTTTTCTCCAAAAAATGATCCACTAAAGGACACCCCATGTGTTTAGTTCTAATTTTACTGTGATGTTCGCCAATTCTTAATCTTAAATTTCTTGAAGTCAATCCTATATAAAGAAGTCCACATGGACATATTATTATGTAAATCATATATTTTGAGTTACAGTTTGTGAAATCTTTTAAAGGAAACTGTTCTTTTGTAGTAGGATGTATAAAAGTCTTAATATTTAAGGACTGTGGACAGCTGGAGCAACCCTGTAACCCTGGTGCTGCTATTTTTGGGTTGTATATCAATTAAGTTCATGCAAAAATAAAAGCCAGTTAGTTTTAAAGGTGCTGCTATATTCCTTACCCCTTCCACTTCCCCTCTCCTTTTTATTCTGCAAGAGACTTGGTTACTTCTTTGAAAACCAAATCCAGCACTGGCCTATTCCCTTCAAACAAACCCATTGCCAGGGTTTAGTAATTGATCCACTGTATTTTGCAGTGCAGCCAGAATGGCTGGGGAGTTCTTACCAAAGGCAGGATCATCCATGCCATTTTATTTCTGATTTCTAAGTATGGATGTGAAAGGTGGACAGTAAGGAAAGCTGATATTTAAAAAAACTGATTTGAAATGTGCTGCTGGAAGAGAGTTCTGCAAATACCACCAACTGTCAAGAAAACAAATAAATGGGTCTGGGAGTAAATTGAGCCAGAACATTCCCTAGAAACCAAGACCATTTAACAGAGGCTATCCTACTTTGGACATACCATAAGATGGCATGATTCATTGGGAAAGGAGATGACATATCCTTCAGTATTTCAAAGATGAAAATCAGGACATATATGGCTGAGTAACATCAGAATATGGTCAAGATGGCAA
This sequence comes from Gambelia wislizenii, assembly GCA_030847615.1. NCBI lineage: Eukaryota > Metazoa > Chordata > Lepidosauria > Squamata > Crotaphytidae > Gambelia > Gambelia wislizenii. The sequence continues at coordinate 29,431,000 of JAUMIR010000002.1, forward strand.
CAATTATTAATGAGGAAGAATGGATAATTTAGAAGAGGTTGTCGCAGTTTGCTTTTGCCTGAACCTACAGGGAAGGAAAAGATTATGTTGGAGTTAGCAACCTTTTGCATTCCTGTACTCACTGGTGGTTAGATTGCATGTCACTCTAGGAGTTTAAGCACAGCATGTGTATGGTAACTTCTTGTTTGTTTGTTCACACCTTCTCTCTTCCTCCACCATGTAGCCTTCTTTTGTTCTCTGGTGTCTCATCTGCTCTCATACCCCTCTTTCTCCCCCTGCCTGCCCTCCATGAAGCATGTGTGTTCAAGTTCTCTCTCCGGGTCAGATGCCCCACCTTTAATGATACTATGTAGAACTCTTACTTTCCTTACCTTCTTCTAGAAGATGAATGTGTGTTGATTATGCACAAATATTTGTGAGTAAAACTATTTTTGTATACCTTATGAAGAAGACTAAACTTGATTCTTTTCTCTGCTAGATATTGTGTGGGGTGGAGTGGGCCAGTGAGCTGATCAAACCTCTGCCTAGTACATCAGGTGCTCAGCTTGAGAAATGAATCTCTCATATTTCCCAATAGATCCTGCCCTTTCCTCTCCTCTCTTCCCTGTTGAGTTGAGTCCAAATTACTTCTGCACTTTGAACTCAGCTTGCAGCAACTGAAGTATGCTGAGGACAAAGGGAGAAAGTAGGAGGAAAGAAACTGGGATATTTTAAAAGCTGCTGAAAAAGTGGGATCGCAGAGGATTAATTGGGACTGCCCCTGCCAAACTGGGACAGTTGGTATCTGATAATGCTTAGGAAGGCAGTAGGGTAAGAGGAAGATGCCATTACAGCTGGGTAGATTCAATCAAGGAAGCCACAGCCCTGAGTTTGCAAGATCTGACCAGAGGGACATTGATGACCAGATTTCATGGAGGTCTCTCATTCTGCCTTGATGGCAATTAACAACTATATATCTCTTGGGGAGATTGCTGATAAATAACTTTGATAAATATACAGATTTTAAGTGATTAACAGAACTGATGACTTCAGAACCAAGGGAAGTTTTCTGCACTGTGTGTAAATATCAGATGTACCGTCCATTTCATTGCCCACAAGACAGAACAAGGGTTAATGGTTTGTAGCTGTCACCATTTCTGTAAGTTCCTGGATTGCTGTGGATCTGTAAATATTGGTTGTTCATTGGTTTTATGATGACTGATGATGACGACAATTTGTCTTAAATCTCTAAGCTACTCTGTGTCTCATCCATGGAAATACAGTTGCCCCTCCGTATCCACGGATTTGGTATCCACAGTATTCATGGCTTGAAAATATTCTTAAAAAATAATAATCCAAAAAGCAAACCTTGATTTTGCCATCTTATATAAGGGACACCATTTTGCTATGCCATTGCATATCATGGAACTTGAGTATTCACAGATTTTGGTATCCATGAGGAGTCCTGGAACCAAACCTCAGCAAATATGAAGGGACAACTGTATAGGATACAGATAGCAGCTAAGCAGTGGCCCCATTATTAAAAAAAAAAATCACTTAGGCATCTTTCTTTTTTAAAAAATCATGAAATAGGTTTCACTGCATCAATCGCAAATATCTTAGTATTACTATTCTCAGGAACTTACAGCTCCTGAGAAGAGGTTTTGCCAGTCTATGGAAAAATTCCCATAGCACTGAACAGGAGGAAATCCAAGGATACATCTGAACAATATCAGCATAGTGGCGGGTTGTGTCTCCCACGTCAGTAGGGCAGTAAATCCACTCTGGGTTTTACTTTGGTCTGTACAAAGCTATCCAAGGTGCTGAGTCTATTTTCTGCAGAGAGTTCAGCACCCTGGATAACCCCTTTAAGATTCAGCTTAAAACCTGAAGCAGATTCAATACTCCACTTCACATGGAAGCCACCAAGCACCCCTGGATCAATGCTAGATTCCAATCTTTAGTCTGCCTGGCTGCTGTAAAAAAAATATTTGAGAAGGAAAGGGCCATTACAAACTGCTGGCCCCACACATCTCTTAAGATAATGTTTTGAAAAATCCTTTTGAGAAAGGCGTTTATTTTTTTACAACTTTATCCACTTCTGAGCAAGTGAACTTGTAACCTGGAGAACTGGGTGTTTTCCCAGTTGATTAAAGCAAAATCTATTCCCTTCCTAAATAACTGCTAGGTGTAGCAAACAATACCTAATAACTCTGTGTGAAAATTAAGTGACTATGTAATGTAGTAATCTGAAACCAACTAGAAAAAGTGGGACTTTAGAACAAAACATTTGTGTAACCAAACATAAAGGCAGCAAAATCTTCCTACTTTACATTATAAATGGTTTATAAAGAAAAAGAGAACCTTTGAAAAGTATTGTTGTCCTTCATTGCCATTTGTTCAGTTTTGATTCTTTCTTTTACCTCGATGTACAAGTGTATGATTTTGTGAATATTTTAAAAAGTAGGCCTGATTTATCACAGAAAGTTTTATGTGAGCATTTATAGAGCAATTTGAGCATACTAGCTGGACCCAGCGTACCATTCGCCATTAAAAAAAACTCCCCCCAAAATACCCAGGAGACCTCATGACAACCCTTTGAGGTAGGCTGGTGGGTTTAGATCACCCCCGCCACTTGTTCTGGCCCCCCTGCCGCCCCATCACTCGTTCTGCACCCCCACTGTTTGTTCTGCCCCCCTGCCGCCCCCACTGCTCGTTTTGCCCCCCCCACTGCTCGTTCTGCTCCCCAGTGCTCATTCTGCCCTCCACCCCTCATGCTGCCCCTCATTCTGCCCTCCCCACCCCTCGTTCTGCCCCCCAATGCTCGTTCTGCTGCCCCACCGCTCGTTCTGCCCCCCACAGCTCATTCTGCCCCCAATGCTCGTTCTGCCCCCCACTCTTCATTCTGCCTCACTCCTCGTTCTGCCCCCACCACTTGTTCTGCCCCCCATGCTCGTTCTGCCCCCCAATGCTCATTCTTCCCCCCACTCCTCATTCTGTCCCCCTTGTTCTGCCCTCACCCCTTGTTCTGCCCTCCCCACCCATTATGCCCCCCAATGCTCATTCTGCCCCGCCCCTCATTCTGCCCCCCACTCTTCATTCTGCCCCACTACTCGTTCTGCCTCCCACCCCTCGTTCTACCCCCCAATGCTTGTTCTGCCCCCCAGCACTCGTTCTGCCCCAAATGCTCATTCTGCCCCCCACTCTTTGTTCTGCCCCCCTCGTTCTCCCCTCCCCACCCCTCATTCTGCCCCCCTCCACTGCTCACCTTGGCTCCCCACCCCCTGCACTCTGGCACACACCACATCCACCCCCCTGGTACCCCCTCTCCCTCTCCAGCGGCCATGTTTGAAATCTCCATGGTCCCGCCCCCAGTGTGCTGATTGGCTGCCCAACAGACCGGTAAAGCAGCCTAACCACCATGCTAATGAAGTGGAGGATGGGGTTCAGTGATTATTCAAAATCCACTCCTTCCTTCACAGAAAAAAATGTTCCTACTCCGCTGTTCCTCTCCAGGAAACAAAACTGTGCCAGATTAATACTTTTAAACTGTTACAGAATGTTGGAATTGGATGGGACCCACAAGGTCAACTAGTCCAACCCTCTGCTCAGTGCAGAAAACTTACGACTACCACATCCCTGGCATGCTGCTGCCTCGTCTCTGTGTTTTATATTTTATTATTCCTTCCCTCAGTGTGTATGTGTAAACACATATATTTGATTGTACACCTCTAGCAGGCCCCACTGTTTTTGGCTGTTGTACTTGTAAAGCACCATTAAAATTGATGGTGCTCTATAAATAAAAATGATAAGAACATTAGGGTACCGTCAGTCATGTCCTATTATGTTTCATGTATTATGTCAGTCATGTCCTATTACGTCAGTCATGTCCTATTATGTTTGTTTCTACAGGGATATTTTTTCTACACTCATTACTCCTACTGTGCAGTGAATTCCAGTCAGATGTGATTATTACTGTTTCAAATATCTAAGAGGGCACTTTAAAAGTGGCTAATAAGTTTTGTGCTGCTGCTATAAAACTAAGGCGATAAGTGGTGAAAGACCTTAATGAATAATGTTTTAGCTCATAGATTTTACATTTTTTTATTTGTATGTACCAAGTTTTAGACAAGTTGTGCTTGTGTTATAAATAGAATGTTGCTTGTATATGTTTTGTATCTCAGGTTTGTGACTGAAATAAATGGATTCATTCATTTGGGTGCTGAATCTGAAGCCCGCCCAGATCAAAGCTGGGAAAATGTGCTCTTTGGGGACTACAATCCTCTTTGGGGACTACAATTCAGGCATTGCCAATATTCATGCTGCATGAGGGAGTCTGGAAGTTGTAGTCTTCCAAATGCAACTCTTCTCAGCTCTCGTTCAACTGATGTTGAACTAAAACACTCAGCATTCCCCACCATTGCTTATGCTGGCTAGGTGTGGACAATTCTTGGAAGACTATACAATTCTCACCCAAAGCCTGATGGGACCTGCAGTCATACACCATTGATAGGGCCACACATTGCTCAGCCCTGCTCTGGAACATGGGTTATCAAGCAGGCACCTTTCAAGATGTTTCACCTTTCAAGATGATTCTTCACCATAGGCCATGCTGGCTATGGGGCTGATGGGAGTTGTAATCCTACATATTTGCAGGTCAATGGCTTCCCCACCTTCCCTTTCATGGCATTCTCTCCTCCCTGCTCACCACAACAAAAGTTCTGCAGAAGGCCTTGGACTACAGCTCCCATCATGCCCAGCCAACTCTGATGATGTTGGTATTACTCTTTTTGAACAGAGGACACTTTGACACTACACAATTATAATACAGGTTGACCCCCATATCCACGGAGGCTACATTCCAAGACCCCCATGGATACCTGAAACCTTGAATATAGGTGAAGGCTGAAACACAAATCTGTATTCATAATTCCATAATGCTGCATTGCTTTATTAGAAACTTGCATGGTTAGCCATAGCTGGAGTGGGATAGTTATAGAATGACAGAGCATCCTGATATATTGGTCAGTAACAAGTACTAGTTGGTAATGAAATGAACCAAAGTAAAGCCATCTTTGCTAAGAATGCTAAAACTGTGGTAGACCTTGACTGTGTATGTGAGAGATAGTAACCATTTAGAAACTGCTAGGAGCTGCAGTTCCCAGCAGAGAGGAATGTATCTTTTTCTGTAATATTAACGAAGCCTGCGTAAGCACATGAATGGTCAATTGTCTTACTAATATGTTAGCTGAAGTTTGCTACTTAAACTGGATGAGCTCATGAGAACCTTTCTCTCTAACCCGTGTACAAGACCCAAGAGCGGGGTCTATAAAATCTTAGCTTCCAGTAATAAAATTGTTCTTCATTGCCTGCACCTGACACTGACTGCATGGGTCTTTGTTTGAGGGTAAGAACTATCTTTGGCCAAAGATAAGCAGATGCCTTTATACAGGGATTCAGGATCCTAAGGACTGGTGTTTCGCCAATAGACTCTGGGTCTGGCGAATGGGGCTGATATCTCAGTTCTCTCCCCACCACTAACATAGGCAGGGCCGGGTTAACCATACCGCCAAATCAATATCTGCGGGGGGGCACAGGCAGGGGGGCCCATCTGGACCTAACCCTCCTTCTGAAAAAAATCTCCTGCTGGCTTTAAAAAAAAAACAACCAGAGTCTCCCAAACTAGAAAGGGAAAGAGAAAGAGAAAGACGGAGCTTTCTTTGGGTGGCCCTCTCTCCCTTCCTTCCTTCTTTCTTTGCCTCCCTTCTTTCTTTTTGTTGCTCTCTCTCTCTCCTTCCTTCCTTCTTTCTTTTATTCTTTGTTCACTTTCCTAACTTCCACATAGATCCCCTCCAGCCCATCTTTCCAGCTGCTCTTAACCTGTCCTTCTATCCCCTTCCTCCCTCCCTTCACCGCTTGGTCTTCTTCAGCTTCCTCCTCTTGCTGCCAACTGACTTCAACCTGCAAAAGGAATTTGTGTGTGTTTCCCATGTGCCTGGAAGTCATTTCTGACTAAGGCAAATTTATCATGGGGTTTTCTAAGCAAGGTTTGTTCAAAGGGGGTCTGCCTTTGACTTCCTTTGAGGCTGAGAGAGTGTGACTTGCCCAAGCTCAGCCACTGGGTATTCATGGCTGAGTAAGGATTCAAACCCTGGTCTCCACAGTCATAGGGCAAAGCTGAAACTTCTAGAACACCCTGGTTCTTTTAACAAAAGAATATAAAGAATATAAATAAAAATTTGGAGTAATATTACTGGGAACAATGGTTTTATTGTCACTAAAACACCAGTATCCCATTAGTGCTATGTGAGAGTCATTGGGCTAAGCAGTGGTTCTTAACTTTTTCTTTACCAGGGACCCCCTTTAAATATCTTTTGTTGCCCAAAGACTTAACTCAAGATTTAAAACCCTAATAATAATAGATAACAACAAAAACAATACAATTACACCATCCATTAACCTTTCCCTCAGAGGCAGTCTTGCTTCTTCCTGAATGTTTGTGGCTGGAGTGGATTAAATGGCAATGTACAGGCCAAGCCAGCCAGCCTTTGCCTTGGTTCCTGTCACATGGCTGTTCCACTACAGGGAGGAGGCGGGCCAAACAGCCCTCAAGCCTTTGTGGACCCCCTGTGAGGATATCATAAAATCATAGAATTGTAGAGTTGTAAGAGACCACAAGGGCCATCCAGTCCAACCTCCTGCCACGCAGGAAATCACGTTCGAAGCATCCCTGACAGATGGCCATCCAGCCTCTGTTTAAATACTACTGGGCTAGAGAATGCTGGAAAAGGAACAATGCAACCAGACCTTTAGAAGGGTGCTGGCAGGGGGATTCTGGGAGGTGTAATCCAAGAGTAACTTTCCCAGGCTCTGAATGCAGCCTAGAATCGTAGAATCATAGGGCTGGAAGGGACCCTAACAGCCATCCCATCCGATTGGCTTCTGCCCTGCGGGAACACACAATCAAAGCCCTCACGACAGATGGCCATCCAGCCTCTCTTAAAAACCTCCAAAGAAGGAGACTCTGCCACACTCCCAGGCACTGCATTCCACTTGTGAACAGCTCTTACCATCAGGAACTTCTTCCTAATGTTTAGGTGGAATCTCTTTTCCTGGAGTTTGAACTCTTTGCTCCATGTCCTAGTCTCTGGAGCAGCAAACAAGCTTGCTCCATCCTCAGTATGGCATCCCTTCAAATATTTAAACATGGCTCTCATGTCACCTCTCAACCTTCTTTTCTCCAGACTAAACATACCCAGTTCCCTAAGTTGCTCCTCATAGGGCATAATGGCTTCCAGACCTCCTTGGTTGCCCTCTTCTGGACACATTCCAGCTTCTCAATACCCTTCCTGAATTGTGGTGCCCAGAACTGGACACAGTCTTCCAGGTAGGGTCTGACCAAAGCAGAATACAGTGGCACTATTACTTCCCTTGATCTAGATACTATACTCCGATTAATGCAGCCTAGAATCGCATTGGCATTTTTTGCTGCTGCATCACACTGCTAACTCATGTTTAGCTTGTAGTCTACTTTCTTTTCTTTTTTTGAGGAAATCTACACCATTACGTTAATTGCTAATTAACAAAAAATATTTTGTTAGTGCCTATAATATAGTTTTTAAACTAAATTATTGGTGGCAAATTATGTAATATAGTAGGCCCCCTTTATCCACTGGGGATTGGGTCTATGCGGGCATGGATTCTGAAAACTGTGGATAATAGTGAACACCACTGAAAATAATGGGACTTCTGGTTTAAAATACTATAGAGATGCCTTGGAGGGCCTAGAAAATGTCTAGGGAAGTCACATTTTCTAAGAAGACTCTATGGTAGGTGTGCTCCGGGTCTGGCAAATGGGGCTGATATCTCAGTTCTCCCCCCACTGCTAACAATTTGGGGGCTCGTCCAAGATCACAGCCACCAGCGCTCATCCAGACTGACCTGGGTACTACCTTCACTGGAACGCACAACTAGCACGCAGAGGCTGCGCTGCAGTGGGGTGAGTTTTCTTGCCGCCTTCCGAAAGGACCCATGGGAGTCTGGGCAAGGGAGGTGACTAGTTGTGGATCCCCCTGTAAGAAAGGGGGGGGGGTGCAGAAAGCATCCCAAGCACCAGCCCACGGGGGCTGATGTGCCATGTGAAGAGAGACAGGCAACTGCCAGTAAGGGCAAGCTGAAAACTCCAGAGACTGGGTAGACCTTTGCATGCACAAATGACCTGAGTACAAAACCGGGTCCAAGATGGACTTTGAATCTCTTTGGGAGGTTCAGAAGAAGACCATTGATCAGCATTTTACGCAAATTGGACTATTTGGATCTTCGGAAGGTGGCAGCAGACAGAAGGAGAGTCACTTTGATTCCAGTCCTGGGTGCTGCCCTTTCCCTAGGTTTCCAACAAAGTTCTTCAATGCCCGGACAAGTCTGTGTTCCTCCCCTCTCCTACTTCAAAGATATTGGGGTGAGGGAGCCTCTCAGAAACGAATGGGTGGAGGGGAGTTGGCAGGAGAGCTCTGATCAACTATTGCAGTCTGTCTCTTGATTTGTGTGTGTAGTTTGTAAACAAACAGCATTGGACTTTGCTGTTTCACACACACTCAAGCAAAGTGAGGAAGGATTGAAGTGGTTTTGCAGGACAGATCTGCCTTGTGGCATCCTCCTCCAGCTGGGTTGGCCTACAACTCCCATCATCCGGAACCACCAAACTGTCTGAGGAAGAAGGGAGTTGTAGTTCAGCACAACTGAGGTCCTGTACTAAAGCCCCTGGAGCCAGGTCTGCCATATTTACGCTCCCACTGAAACTCATTGGGTGAGCTTGGGCCAGTCATGCTGTCTTCCATCATGACCTGCTTTGCAGGGTTGTTGTCAGGACACAATGTAACTAGCTATTAAAATTAACAGTGCCTTACTTATTGAGCAAATGGTACAGCAGCATTTCCCAAGGGCTACACATCAGGTTGAGTGCAGCTATAGGGAGTTCTACCTCCATGTAACACAGGGAACAGGATCCCCAACGTACATACTTTTGGGGAAGCAGGCGAGACAGAAAGTCCACTAAGTAGAAGCAACAAATAAATATTTATATGTATTTATAAACGTAATTGAAAAAGAAAAGAACTAAGAAACCCATGGCTGCAATATTCTGGAGCTTTCCCAGGCTCTGGGAAACATTTCCAGGGTTCGTCTAGACTCTAGATGATTCCTTGGGTTCTGTAATGCACCAGTGAAAACCCACTCACATTAGCGAAATAAAAAGACCTTTATTCAGCATGGCAGTGTGTTCCTTAGTAACAAAACAAAGTTAGTTCTGATGCAATCAGCCCAGAATACAACATATATCCCTTTGGCCAGTATGGGTGGGGGGAGAATAGAAAGGAGAGGTGAGAGAGGGTAAGCTTGGAGACAGTATGGCCTATCTGGCCATAAAGTCATAAAATATAAAAGAGAGAGTACCAACCATCCCCAGGCTACCATTCCTGGGGAAAGAGGCCCAGGGGGAAAACTAACCTCATGTCATGCCTGCACTGGATTCGACTCTAGCTCCCAGAATCCAGGGGAGATATGATAGATTCCCTCTGAATTTCCATGATACTAGCATTCTCTGCAGTGGTGTTGCTCTGTGAAGATGTTAGAGAAAGGCAGGATGATGGGAGGAGAGGTACCATAATGTTATATTCATATTGGCAATAGGGTGTCACACTGTTCCTTTAACATCAGGACAGGGGCAGGAAATCTACTGGCACACCCAGTGTCCTGCCTTGCTCCCCCTGTCCCTCTGAACACACTGGTGGGAGTTAGAGTTACATTTGATTACATCCCACTCCAGTGTAGTAGAGGCGGAGAGGATGGGGGAATGACAACTTATAAAAACCACATAACTGGTTCAGAGCAGATTTTATTCTTTACCTCCCCCTTGCATGGCTGGGGATGATGGGGAGGGTTGGGGCAAAGTCCTAGAGAGCACAGCCTGCAATCAGAATTAATTTATATTATTAATAGAAATTAATACAGTATTAATACAGATTAATATTGAGAGGCAGCGTGGTGGAGTGGTTTGAGTGTTGGACTACGACCCTGGAGAACAGGGTTCGAACCCCTGCTCAGCCATGGAAACCCTCCTTGGGCAAGGATCCAAATTTGAATCCAGTCATTTGCAAAAAACCAAACAAAAATAAGAAGCAGCATCTTATTGTCAATAGACTAAGAACAGTTTCCTGTGTTCATCTATCTTTCCAACACAAAGATGGATGGAAGGTTTCTTGAGCTCCAAACATGAGGCAGTGAGAGGGATGGCCAAACAAGGAAAAGGTTTGGTTTTGTTTTCCTTAAGTATCGATTAGAAGAGGGAGAGGAAAGCGAGGGGGGGGAATAAAGTCAGATTCCATTGATTTTTTTTAAAGTATCATCCTGATTTCGTAGATTTTTCCAAAGGATGCCAGAGACCGAATCAGAACAAGCATATATTGGGTGCATTTTTATTTTGTACCATCATGGAAACAAACAAAAATGGATTTTTACACCTATTTCAAACAAAAAAAAAAGGGGGTAAGATGATTGTCATTGATAAGCTTCAAACTAAACAGATCTTGTTGATGTTTATTTATATAGGAGATTCTATAGTCCATCCAAAAAAGGAAGAAAAAAATTATTTTCCTAAATTGTGCCTATTCTGGTCAAACAGACCGTTCACGCACAAACACAGCTATTGAAATCCACAAACACCTGGACAACTTCAACAGGAAAGAAAAAACACTAAAAGTAAATTTTCCCACTTATGGGTCATATAATTTGTAACAATATTTTTGTCTTTCTTGAAGTTTAGTAGTTTTATTTTTGATGTGAAAGCATTTAAATGGCTTTTCCACTGTGTGATTTCGTGCTCCCTGTCTCCATTTTTTAGTGTGACCTAGGGACTTGTATCTAATAGAAGCCCATTTCCTTTCAGAAGCATTCATACATTCTCCACCCGGTCTGGATTCTTTTGTATCATATTTCCTATTACATGCATTCCCACACTTTAAGAATTTGAATAGTTTTCTCTGTTTGTGCTTTTCGTGGTTTTTCTTATTGGAGACATTCTGTAAGTGTCATAGGTGTGAAGAAGAAAAACACTTTTCACACACTAAGCATATGAATGATTACTCTTGGGTATGAATTTTTAATCTCATGTATGACCTCCACTCTGAATCAAAGTTTCAACATTCAAATACTTTCAACTGCTTCTGCTTTGTGTGGGTTGCTTGATAAGAAGCAAGACGTGCCTTCTGAAAGAAACATTATCCACACCCCAGGCATTTAAAAGGTTTCTCACCTGAGTAAGTTCTTTGATAACAAGTGAGGTCGTTCTTCTGGAAAAAAAACTTTTGGACACTCCAGGCATTTAAATGGGTTCACCCTTGTGTCAACTGCTTTATGACAAGTAAGTTGTACCTCCTAAATAAAAGGTTTCCCACATTCCAGGAATTTAAATAGTTTCTCCCATGTGAGTTACTTCATGATGAATAAGGTACCTTTTCTGACTTAAAACTTTTTCCACACTCCAAACATTTAAATGGTTTCCCCCCCATGTGAGTTGCTTGATGAAGAGTGAGCTGTTTCTTCTGAAAATATTTTCCACACTCCAAGCATTTAAATGGTTTCTTCCCTGTGTGAGTTGCCTGATGATGATTGAGGGTTCCCTTATGACTGAAAAGTTTTCTCCCCTGTGTGAATTGCTTGATGATCAGTGAGATAACTTTACTACCTGATTTTTTTTCCACACTCCAGATGTTTAAATGATTTCCCCCCTGTGTGAGTTGCTTCATGATGAGTGAGATGCATCTTCCGATGGAAACTTTTCCCACACTCCAGGCATTTAAACGGTTTCTCCCCTGTGTGAGTTTGCTGATGATAGATGAACTGTGTCTTTAAAATAAAACCCTTTCCACACTCCAGGCATTTAAATGGTTTCTCCCCTGCATGAGTTGCTTGATGGTAAGTGAGGCTTCTTTTCTCAGTGAAACTTTTCCCACACTCCAGGCATTTAAATGGTTTCTCCCCTGTATGAGTTGCTTGATGGTAAGTGAGGCTTCTTTTCTGAATGAAACTTTTCCCACACTCCAGGCATTTAAATGGTTTCTCCCCTGTGTGAGTTGCTTGATGATAGGTGAAGTTTGCCTTCCGATTGAAACTTTTTCCACACTCCAGGCATTTAAATGGTCTCTCCTCTGCGTGAGTTTGTTGATGATAGGTGAGGTTTGCCTTCCGACTGAAGCTTTTCCCACACTCCAGGCATCTAAATGGTTTCTCCCTTGTGTGAGTAGCTTGATGATGACTCAGTTGCGACTTCAAAATAAAACCCTTTCCACACTCCAGGCATTTAAATGGTTTCTCCCCTGTGTGAGTTGCTTGATGGTAAGTTAGGCTTCCTTTATGAATGAAACTTTTCCCACACTCCAGACATTTAAATAGTTTCTCCCCTGTGTGAATTGCTTGATGACGAGTGAGATGCGTCTTCAAAATAAAACCCTTTCCACACTCCAGGCATTTAAATGGTCTCTCCTCTGCATGAGTTTGTTGATGATAGGTGAGGTTTGCCTTCCGACTGAACATTTTCCCACACTCCAGGCATCTAAATGGTTTATCCCCTGTGTGAATAGCTTGATGAATACTGAATTGCGACTTCAAAATAAAACCCTTTCCACACTCCAGGCATTTAAATCGCCTCTCTGTGTGAGTTGCTAGATGACAGGTGAGGTTTGCTTTCCAATTGAAACTTTTTCCACACTCCAAGCATCTAAATGGTCTCTCCTCTGTGTGAGTCGCTTGATGATAGGTGAGGGCACTCTTCTTAGTGAAACCCTTTCCACACTCCAGGCATCTAAATGGTTTCTCCCTTGTGTGAATTGCTTGATGATGAGTGAGGCCTTGCTTCTGAGTGAAATTTTTCCCACACTCAAGACATTTAAAAGGTTTCTCTCCTGTGTGAATTGCTTGATGACAAGTGAGATGCGTCTTCAAAATAAAACCCTTTCCACACTCCAGGCATTTAAATGGTTTCTCCCCTGTGTGAGTTGCTTGATGGTAAATGAGGCTTCTTTTCTCAGTGAAACTTTTCCCACACTCAAGGCATTTAAATGGTTTCTCCCCTGTGTGAGTTGCTTGATGGTAAGTAAGGCTTCTTTTCTCAATGAAACTTTTCCCACACTCCAGGCATTTAAATGGTTTCTCCCCTGTATGAGTTGCTTCATGGTAAGTGAGGCTTCTTTTCTGAATGAAACTTTTTCCACACTGCAAGCATCTAAATGGTTTCTCCCCCGTGTGAGCTGCCTGATGATAGGCGAAGTTTGCCTTCCGACTGAAACTTTTTCCACACTCCAGGCATTTAAATGGTTTCTCCCCTGTGTGAGTTGCTTGATGATAGGTGAAGTTTGCCTTCCGACTGAAACTTTTTCCACACTCCAGGCATTTAAATGGTTTGTCCCCTGTGTGAATTGCTTGATGATGAGTGAGGCCTTGCTTCTGAGTGAAATTTTTCCCACACTCAAGACATTTAAAAGGTTTCTCTCCTGTGTGAATTGCTTGATGACGAGTGAGATGCGTCTTCAAAATAAAACCCTTTCCACACTCCAGGCATTTAAATGGTTTCTCCCCTGTGTGAGTTGCTTGATGGTAAGTTAGGTATCTTTTATGAGTGAAATTTTTCCCACACTCAAGACATTTAAAAGGTTTCTCTCCTGTGTGAATTGCTTGATGACGAGTGAAATTCGTCTTCGAAATAAAACCCTTTCCACACTCCAGGCATTTAAATGGTTTCACCTCTGCGTGAGTTTGTTGATGATAGGTGAGGTTTGCCTTCCGACTGAAGCTTTTCCCACACTCCAGGCATCTAAATGGTTTATCCCCTGTGTGAGTAGCTTGATGATGACTGAGTTGCGACTTCAAAATAAAACCCTTTCCACACTCCAGGCATTTAAATGGTCTCTCCTCTGTGTGAGTTGCCTGATGATAGGTGAGGGCACTCTTCTTAGTGAAACCCTTTCCACACTCCAGGCATCTAAATGGTTTATCCCCTGTGTGAGGTGCCTGATGATTAGTGAAGTGAATCTTCTGAATAAAACTTTTCCCACATTCTAAGCATTTAAATGGTTTTTCCCCTGTGTGAGTTGCCTGATGATAGGTGAGATGTGTCTTCCAAGTGAAACTTTTTCCACATTCTAGGCAGATAAATGGTTTTTTCCCTCTGTGTGTTTTTTGATGACAAATGAGGTTTTTCTTCCAAATGAAACCCCTTCTGCAGGCCCAGCAGTGAAGTGGTTTCTTCCCTGTGTGAACTGTTTGGTAACAAGACAGGAATGCTTTTTGATGGAATATCTTTTCACTCTTCAAGCATTTAAATGGTTTTTTGTCTGTATGGACTATTTGGTCTGTCAGAAGTTGTGACCTTACCCTGATGCTAGTTCCATTACTGAAGGACTTAAATGGTCTCTCTCTTGTGTGGATTTTTTTAAGTAAAATCAGACTGGAGCTGTTTCTACACTCACTGCCTTGGAAAGATTTCTTCCTTATATGAGTCCTCCTATGAAGATTAAGGCTTGCTTTAGACGAGAAGCTTCTCTGACATATAAGACAAATATATTTATTTGTTTCCTTTCCTTTTTGCTTTATTCCTTGGACTGGGCTTTCATAAACATCATCTTTCTGAGAAGGGTGTGTGGTCCTCCACTTCTCTTCAGGGTCAGTTTTTCTTTCCTTCTCTTTTACCTGTTTACACTGGTCTTTCTGCACCAATGCTCGGCATGATTTCCCTTTATACTCATGATGCAGTAGCTCATCATTGCCTGGAAGGGAAAGGCCTCTCAGAACTCAAGAAACAAAAACAAAGGCAAAGTGTCAGCACCATTTGTCAGCTAACCTCTATCAACCTCAAAAGACCTCTGAGAGGGAGATGGCACTCCAGAGCCTCTCCACTGGTTTTCCTAAGAGATTAGCTCCCCTGATCCCTTTCTTTACTTCTTTCCTTGAAAGCAGGCAGCTCTAAGGATTTGGGTAATGCTGAGATACAGTTTGAAGTCAATATTCTCAAGTCATGTGAATATTAGTTCAAGGAACAGCAAGAAAAAATTAACTTATTTATCCTTGTCAACTATTATGTATGTATATGAGAGATTAGTTAATAGTTCAGTATAGTTTTGTGATAGGAAGTGTCTCTGCAATTTACGCAGATCTTCTCTACAAAATATAAGTGTCCTAATAAGTTTGTCGGGGTGGGGGGGAACCTGGAAGTTCTAATCCTAAAATTTCCATATAACAAAGTAGCTACCTTCATTATTTATTCCAATTGTGATTATTTAGTGCAAAAAAATGTTCTACTGAGAGCATGACAAAATATCTTGCTAATGGGGCCAAGGGAGAAAAAGCATAGTGTAGCTGTTTGAGCACTGGACTAGGAGACCAGGGTTCAAATGCACTGTGTGGCCTCAGGCAAGTCACGTTCTCTCAGAGGAAGGCAATGACAAACCGCCTTTGAACAAATCTTGCTAAGAAAACTCCATGACAGCTTCACCTTCAGGTCACCATAAGTTGGAAATGACTTCAAGGCACACAACAATGGTGCTCAGGAAAAAAAAATTGAGATGATCTTGGATTTATACCCATTTGTTTTAATTCTATTTATTTTTAACCTATGTGTTTAAATTATTTTATGTTTCAGTTATATAGAGAGTTATCTGTTGTATATTAATACATGTTGTACCCCACGTCAAGCCTTGGGGAGAGGAGGGTAAGAATTAAACTATGATTATTGTTGTTAATGATATATATCTACACTCAGTACAGGATGTCCTCCATTCACACCAACCAGCTCCGGCCTCCACACCTGGGCTCTGCTTTCTCCTTCTCTTTGCAGGAAGGCCTGGGCAAGTGATGGCAGCCCCTCCCTCCACATCCTGAGCTACCTGGTGGTAGCAAGGAAGCAAGATGTGGCTCTCCTTCTGCCTTCTCACAACTCAATCTTTCATTTTTAATGAACGACAGCCATTGAAGGAGGCAAATTATGTTCTTTGGAGGGAAACACCTCTATCGGGGCTCCCAACACTACACAGAGCGGTCCATGCTTAGGAATCCAACTGGACCTCCCATCATCCGCTGTGACCTTGACCAGCGTCTGCCAGTGAAGGGCTTCCTGAGAAGAGAGGCCAGAAGTCAGCAGAGCTGGAAGAAAACATTTTGGACTGCTTGAATATATCAAGAGTGAAGAAGAACTCTTGATCTTATTTTTCAGCACTTCTAAACTGAGTTGATGGATCACGAGAAAGAGGGAGCCTTACCCAGAGAGGACAGGATCCCCAAATTCTCCTCCATCACTTTGCAATGAAGGGCTCTCTGGCTTGGGTCCAGTAGGGCCCACTCTTCTTCTGTGAAATCCACAGCCACCTCCTCAAAGGTCACCTGAAAAAAGAGAACATTAGTGTTTCACTTTGCTCAAAGAAATTGATAACCTTCCAAAATGACTTTCTCAGGCTGCCTACAGTGGCAATTCTGATGGAAGCAAAGGAAAAGAACAAGATTCAGTGGGGACCAGGCAACGGTCAAAGAGAGACAGGCACCCATCACTTGAGATCCTGTCCCCTACCTGACAGAGTCTTGCAGAAGCTGTTCTGAATCCATCATGTTGAAGAGATGTTCTTGTACACATAGGGCCATTCCTTATTCCACCACCTGTGAGGAAAATAAAAGCAAAGACAAGATTGTGAAGTCGAAGGCTTTCACAGCCGGCATCCATAGGTTTTCTGTGGGGTTTTTCCCAGGCTGTGAGGCCGTGTTCTAGAAGAGTTCATTCCTGACGTTTTGCCTGCATCTGTGGCTGGCATCTTCAGAGAATGCTTGAGTAGGGGTGTGTGCGTTTATATATTTTGAGTTCCTGTGGGAGAGGATCTGTAAATTTGTGTATTTGAATGGCTAGTTCCTGGGGGGGAAGATATGCAAGGAGGATTAAGTGTCTGTTTGGCTAATGGTCCATTGTGTGCTGGAAATCCCCTGTCCCTGGGTGGACTTCATTTGCATGTGTTGAGTTTTGATTTTGCTGGTTTTTAGGACTAGTAGCCAAATTTTGTTTACTTTTAGGGTTTCTTCTTTCCTGTTGAAGTTGTCCTGGTGTTTGTCGATTCCAATAGCTTCTCTGTGCATTCTGACATGATAGTTGTTGGACTGGTCCAGAATTTCGATGTTTTTAGATAACATTTTGTGTCCTGTTTGGTTTATAACGTGTTCTGCTACTGCTGATTTTTCTGGCTGACCCAGTCTACAGTGTCTCTCATGTTCCTTGATTTGTGTTTGCACACTGCATTTAGTGGTCCCTATGTAAACTTGCCCACAGCTGCATGGTATGCGGTAAACTCCTGCAGCTGTGAGAGGGTTTCTTTTGCCCTTCGCTGAGCATAGCATTTCTTTGAGTCCTCTTCAACAGGGACTCACAGTTTATAAACCCCACACACCCATACGTCACCATTCTCTGAAGATGCCAGCCACAGATGGAGGTGAAACATCAGGAATAAACGCTTCCAGAACACAGCCTCACATCCTAGGTAAAAACCACGGAAAACCTATGGATGCCGGCTGTGAAAGCCTTTGATTTCACAAAGAGAAGGTTGTTAGCCATTCCCTCTTCTTCCTCCTTCAATTCCCTCCTCATGTAAACGCAGCAAACACCACAGTGTACACACAAAAAGAACTTGGAAGTCATGGTAGAATCAAAGGAACCCTGAGGTTGTCAATTGTATGGGGGGGGGGAGATCTTAATAAATGTATGCAAAGCAAGCAGGGAACCATCCCAGGGAATTAGATAGCCCCCCAACAATTTTAACCAACTTGAAGAAAAAAGCACCAAAACTGGGCTGAGAAGCTAATAATTTGCCAAGAAGTCCAGATTGCTGGTTCTTCCCTGTACAGGGAGGAGACAGGACTAGAAAGTGGACTCTCGGGCTGCCTGGTGATGAGGATACCAATGCATTAAAGTAGTCCTTCCATGCATCTTTGCTCCTTTAAAGACTTGCACAGGTATCCCTTAGTTAACCAAGCAGATGTGCTTCTGGGCAGTACTTCACATGGAAAGAATAGGGATGTGTTGATGAAACAGGAAAAAAAAGGGGAACTTCAATAGGTTTCAGCAACCTTTTTATTCAAAATTAACAAAATGCACCCATGAAATGAAAGGGGTCAGTCATGATAAGCCTTGCATAAGTAAACAATTTTTTAAAAAACTTTCTACAAACCACCTGACGACTTTTCTTATGATTTCCTTTTTGGTAGTGAGACTTACAGATCTCTGCATTTTGAAAATATGCAAGGGGAGCTGGTGAGGCTAGCATATCTATTCTTCCCCTTCTCACTGTTTTGCTGGTCACACATGCTCAGTAAGGCAATCTGGAGGCAGCTGCTGCTGTTTACCTTGCCTGTTGTAGGCAGCAACACACCACTACAATAGGATGGGTCAGATCAGAATTCTGCTCCTTCCCACTTCAAACTTTATTGCATGGTTACAGACATGCTACCGTAACCTGATACTGAAAGTCTGTGCTTCTCCAATCCTCCTTCACCATCTTGCCAGTGCTAATGCTGCTAGAAAAAATCCAACTACACAGAAGATCAGGCGCAAAAGAGGGCAGGATAAGAATAAAACATCATTGGAAAAAGAAGCTTCACTATCAGATACTTTGTTCACTGATGTATGCCCAAACTTCAAAGTGCTGGTTAGGCTATTTTAAAAAATGTTTAAAGTGCCCCAATCCATACAGCCCAGATATTTTAGACACACTTGAGAGGAGAAAGCCAAGTAGAAAACTACCCTCTTAGCCCTTACTCATTGAGGAGGACTCTCCTTCTCTGTCCTGCATGATCCACTTGGGCTGCTGCCTTTGACTGGATTCAGAAGGACGCTTCTCCACAGCAGTCATCTGTTCCACAAAGAAGTCCTGCAGCAGAAGCAGAAGCAAAGGAAAAAAAGAAAGAGAAGAATTAGGAAATGAGGATGAGGCCTTGGTGAATTATTACCATGTTAGATGATTTCCAGAAAAAAATGGAGATGTGGTGGCTAGATTTACAGATTTTTATTATGTGTATTTATGTATCATGTTCCTCTCCATTGACGCCCCCTTGTCGTGGGAGAGAGGCTTGCGTACCCTAATGATGTTTTGAGCTATGCTGGCGGTGGCATAATAGCCACCGGTAGGGTCTCCCATGACAGACAGGTCAAAACCGAAGGGTCTGACAAAGAGCGTCAAAGGGCAGGATGGGCTCTCTAGCCTTGTGGCAACCGTCCTAGGAGAAGGAAAACTCTAATCCCAAACCCGGGCAGATGGTGCTCGTCCAACCCTGTAAGGTCAACCATCTAAGAGAAGGAAACTCTAATCAAACCTACGGCCCGAGGACCTTACTGCCACGTCCATGCTTGCAAGGCCACAGCAGATGAATCTCTGGTTTAAAGGGTGAGGCCAGTTCTGTGCACGCTGCGCTCCACCAGAAAAATCCATTGCACAGGCTCTCGATGTATCATGTTACTGTAGTTCAAATGGGAGGTGACTAAGACCTGCGACACTGTGGCCAAAACAGACAACACTGGGGACACAAGCAGCTTCCATGTTTGTTTTAACTGTGCAAAAGCAGTCCTGGCCACCACCGAAAATGGAGCATCCAGACTCAGGGCTGCACCCTGGAGGACATGTAAACTGTGTCTTCTAGGGAAGTATAATCCTATCCAACACAGGCTGTATCCCTATTTCTTAATCTGCCTTTTGATTGACCAGCAGCCCTTCTTGCTTGTCTGCGTTAAACCTCAGTGTGTTAAAGAATTTCCAAAACCCTTGCAAGAATATTAATAATGGCCCCTTCAAATGATCAGGATGAAATAACCTCACCTGCTCCTCTTCTGGCTTGTGCTCCTCTTCTGGCTTCTGCTCTTCTGCCTGACTCAGGAGGAAACCCTCTGCCAAGGCCACTGCCTGGGAGGTCGTCTCTGATCCACATTCTCGGACCCAGCTCTCCATCTCTGGGGGAAGGACAGTCAGCAACTGCTCCAGGATCACCAGGTCCAGGATCTGAGCCTTGCTGTGTCTCTCTGGCTTCAGCCACTGACAGCAGAGGTTGTGGAGCTGGCTGCAAACCTCTCGGGGCCCCAAAGCCTCCTGGTAGCCCAATTGTCTGAAGTGCTGGCACTGGGCCTCAGAACTGAGCATCTTCTCCCCCAAGGTCTTCTCCATTGTGGCTCTTCCCACGAACTGTACCTAGCGGGACCAGCATGAAATCCTTCTCTTAACGTATGGTAGACTGAGTCTTGGTTTCTTTTCTGTGCCAGAAAAGCACTTTTCTCTTTTACCAGGTTCCGTATCAGGTAAAATGACTGGGAATAACAAGGCCTACAAAGAAAACAAGAGACCGTATGAAAGAGCAATTCTGAAATCTGTCTTGAGATAAGATGTTTCACTACCAAATCCAAGATGGACAGTGGCTCGTCTCTGTACAGAAAATTACCTTCACCTCAAAAACAAATTGGGGACAGGGAGGGGGAGTGTGAGGAGGGGGGTGAGTCCTTTCCTTCTTAGCCACAAACCAAAGCCATCATGCAACTTTTCAAGGCAGCCTCCTTCCACTTGCCATGTTGCTAAGAATTTCCAGCCTTCTCTTTTCATCTTTCTTTTTTCTTATCCTCATTTTAATACATCTCTATAAGGCAGAAATGGTGTTGCTCTTTAATTGTTCTTTCGCCCATCCCCAAAGATTTTATTTGGCTGCATTAATGAGACAACACAGAAACATTAATGACTCACAAACAAATGAACATTCAATGATGAACGTAGTCAGGATGGTTTCAAATAGTAGGAAAGGAAAACCTGTATAGTCCATGGCATAGCAGGTACATGTTTTATATTTCTTCACTTTCACAGATTAGTCTAAGTAAGAGCAGTCGACAATATTGTGGAAGTTGCAGAGGGAACAGCAGAGTTGTGCAGCACATCCTTCCAGAACGGGAGCTGGGATCCTGGGGGTCTTCGGCATTGGATTGTACAGTCCTCCCTCAACATTTGCAGCCTCCACACTCACGGTTCCGCATATTCGTGGTTTGCCGGAGGGGAGGCCGAGGAAAGTGGCGATGGGGCCTCAGAGGCCCCATCGCCACTTTCAGGAGGGAGTACGGAGGCGTGGGGAGGCGGCCTTGGGCCTCTGGAGGCCCCCCCCCCCGCTCGCTTCAGGAGGGAAGGGGAGGGCAGTCTTTATTTGCGGAAATTTCACATTAGCGGGGGTCTGTGGAACTTAACCCCTGCGAATGTGAAGGGACGACTGTATTGTTTACATATTGTATTAAAATAAACTAGTCCTCTACACAAGTAGTAGCTGGCGTGTTACCATTATATCGCTTGGTCATATAGGCCAATTTCTCAGAGAGCCAAGTGGACCAAATCCTTTCCCACCATCCCTGCATGGAAAACAATCCAGTTTTCCAGTGGTTGCTATCTCTGTCTGGGCGGCTGCTATGAGGAACGCCAATATTTTTCTGTAATTTAAGGTACTGTTTCCACCAGTATAAATTGTGAAGAGCAAAAGAGCAGGGCAAAAGGGGCAAAAGTTGATAGATTGTTGTGTGAAAGAGGAGAGATGATATAAGACCTTATTCCAAAACTTGTTGTCCTGCTGGACAGTCGACCCAGATACGCAAGTAGGAGCCGATGACATTGCACCCTCGCCAGCCATTCGGGGACGTGGACTCGGTCCGTCTGGAGAGCTGCAGAGGGGAAGATCCCATTTGTGGGTCATTTCCAGCCTCCCTTCTCTGACAGTACCTGAAGGTGGCTCTTTCATCTTCCTACAACGCCTACACAGTTGTCCCTCCGTATCCACGGTTTTAAGTATTCAAAGTTTGAAAACATTCCTTAAAATTGATAATAATCCAAAAGGGACACCATTTTGCTACGCCACTGCATATACTGGGACGTGAGTATCCGCGGATTTTGGTATCCACGGCAGGAGGGGGTCCTGGAACCAAACCCAGCGAATACGAAGGGAGAACTGTCAACTATTCCCTCGCCTGGATCAGTGGGAAGGCGGGACCCCTCTTGCTTTGGAGAAGCTATAGTTCCCACAGCGACACTCGGGGGGGTAGAGCAGGAAGCCGCCCCTGCATCTGCCACCCTCCGGGCGTGAGGCAACCGCTTCATCCGGTCCAAGGGGGGGGGCTTCCTACCTGGGCCAAAACTCGCGCCTCCGCCCCCTCCCTCACCTCCACACTGGCCCGCCCGTCACTCTCGCCTCGGCCCCGCCTCTTCCGGCCACAGAGGCTGGCGGGAGGACCTTCCTAGAGCGGCGGGGCCGGGAGCCGGAAGGACGCTCTAGCCAGGCCGGTCCCTCCCTGGAGGACGCTGGAGGAGGAGCTCTCCACCCCCCCCCCCGGAAAGGAAAGGGGGTCTCCCCTGCCAGCCCACTCCTCAGCTTCTACCTCCTTCCCTCCCTCCTTCACCTCCACACGGGCCGGCCCGTCACTTTCGCCTCGGCCCCGCCTCTTCCGGCCACAGAAGAGGGGGGAGGGCCTTCCTAGAGCGGCGGGGCTGGGAGCCGGAAGGACGCTCTAGCCAGGCCGGTCCCCCTCCGGAGGACTCTGGAGGAGGAGCCCCTCCCTCCCTTCCCCTCTGCTTTCTGGGATTAGGAATTTTTTATTGGAATAAGACCATTCTGCTGAAAAATACACCCGACCGCAAAAGGCTATAACAATAACGCAAAAACATTGTTCCTCTTTTGTTCCTAATACATAAAAATAATATTATCTATCCTAACACGAATACATTTTTCCTCTAAACACACTACTGTATAATCACTTTTTCCCTTTTCCAATGAACATTATATTTACACCTTTATACTAAAATTAGAAGTTACACATTACAATTATACATATTTGGAAAAGAAAAAAATTAATAAAAGATTAATAAAAATAATAATACAAAGAGTACAAAAATAAAAATAAACAATTCCTCTGCTTTATGGGAGGGGAGAGAGACAGGTCTTCCCTTTTGCAATTCTGCCAGGAAGGAAACCTTGTCATTTCTGTAGCCAAGAATGAACAGAAACAACACTCTCACTCAGCTTTTACCCCAAAAAAAGAGATAGAGAGAGGGGAGGAGGGGAGAGAGACCCCATATCCTCCTCTCTGGTGGAAACCCCTGCCTCTCCATTGACACCCCCTTGTCGTGGGAGAGAGGCTTGCGTACCCTAATGATGTTTTGAGCTATGCTGGCGGTGGCATAATAGCCACTGGTAGGGTCTCCCATGCCAGACAGGTCAAAACCGAAGGGTCTGACAAAGAGCGTCAAAGGGCAGGATGGGCTCTCTAGCCTTATGGCAACCGTCCTAGGAGAAGGAAAACTCTAATCCCAAACCCAGGCAGATGGTGCTCGTCCAACCCTGTAAGGTCAACCATCTAAGAGAAGGAAACTCTAATCAAACCTACAGCCCGAGGACCTCGCTGCTACATCCATGCTTGCAAGGCCACAGCAGATGAACCTCTGGTTTAAAGGGTGAGGCCAGTTCTGTGCATGCTGCGCTCCACCAGAAGAATCCATTGCACAGGCTCGAAGGACAAATCCAATTAAAAAAAAAGCCCTGTAGCGATAGGTAAGGGACGAAACAGCAGGTGTTAAGATGCACTGGAAGCTGCAGACCCAACCCTGCATGCAGGCGGTTCACGACTTTGGTCGCTCGAGGCTGACCCGGGAGATGACAGTCTTGTTCGGCAGCATCCTGAACGACCAAGCAGCCTTTTTAAAGGAGAGCACTGCTTGCTCCATATGGAAAGGGGCCTAGAAAAGGTGGCCTAACAAAAGCTCATCCCCAACTACCTGGTTGGCTAGCCGCGGCCAACGGGAATCTTCTGATGCGGTCAAACGAAGGCAAAGAAACAAAGGCACACACCGGCCTCCAAAGGTGTAAATAAACTGACGCTTGCATGCTGGAACATCAGAACCATGCGAGACTCTGAAGATAGTGGACGGCCTGAGCATCGTTCTGCCCTAATAGCCCATGAACTATCACGGCTTAATATTGACATCGCTGCTCTTAGTGAAGTTCACTTCCATGAGGAAGGCAGCCTTAAAGAACATGGCGCCGGCTACACACTTTACTGGTCTGGCAAACCCAAAACCGAAAAACATCTGTCAGGAGTAGGCTTTATGATTAAAAACTCCATTGCCTCCAAACTCGAAACCTTGCCAACAGGACACTCTGATTGCATTATTTCCTTACGCCTCCCACATGTTGTTCTCTTTAGTATATATGCCCCAACTATGCAAGCTGACCCTGTAGAGAAAGACAAATTCTACTAAGACCTACGCCAACTCATACAAAAAGTCCCTGTAGAAGATAAAATTATTATCCTTGGTGACTTCAATGCCAGAGTAGGAAAGAACTCCGAAGCCTGGAAAGGTGTCTTAGGCAAGCATGGTGTTGGAAATTGCAATGATAACGGACGCCTCCTGCTAGAGTTCTGTGCAGAACAACAGCTGACTATTACAAACACAATCTTTCATCAGAAAGATAGCTTGAAGACAACCTGGATGCATCCCCGATCCAAACGTTGGCACCTCATTGACTATGTCCTAGTCCGTCAGAGAGACATTTGTGATGTCCGTCATACCCGAGTGATGCCCAGTGCAGAATACCAAACAGATCATCGCCTCGTCAGATGTAAACTAAATCTTCATCTTAAGTTCAAACCTAAGAGGGGTGGCATCTTAAAGAAGAGACTCCAAGTCAACAATCTTCAAAAAGCTACCATGAGAGACAACTTCCAGGCAAATCTACAAACGAAACTTGAAGACCATCCTACAGATCCTTCTCCTACAATGCTTTGGCAACATATCAAAAACAGTATCCTCCAGTCTGCAGAAGAATCCCTCGGGTTCTCCCACAAGAAAAATCAAGACTGGTTTGATGAAAACAACCAAGAGATCTAGGAGCTGTTGGCAAAGAAGAGAACTGCTCACCAGGCATACCTCGCCCAGCCAACCTGCCATGTAAGAAAAGCAGCTTTCCGCCTCACATGTAGTAAACTACAACAAAAACTCCGAGACATGCAGAACAAGTGGTGGATCAATATAGCAGAAAAGACACAATGCTGTGCAGATCTGGGTGATCATAGAGGATTTTATGAAGCTCTTAAAGCAGTGTTTGGACCTACTTATCAGGTCCAAAGCTCCTTATACAGTACAGATGGTTCAAATGCATAAAATACATTAAAAAGACATAAACGAATACTAATAAACAACTAAAAAAAAACCAACTAAAAAAGAATAGTGGACAACACCCAGTCCTGGCTTTTGGCTATCCAGCAGAGACAAATGAACACATCCAATTTAATCAGTGAACTGTGTGTTTTCCACCCCTGTTTCAATGTCTTCTGGAAGTTACCGCCAACCAAAAATAAAAACAATCCTCCTCTCTCTCTCTCTCTCTCTCTCTCTCTCTCTCTCAAAAAACCTTCCAGCTAGACAGAGGATGAGGAGGAAAAGGGTATGTGATAATGGGAAGACCCCATTTCCCATTATCTGCCAGCACAGCAATCAGGTAATGAAGGGTTAACTAGGGTCTGGAGAAAGGTAACACCTTTAGGGTCAGCATCATCAGAGATGTCATAGGTCACAAGAGACACTGACCAATCAAGGATTCTACTGTGGCGAACCTTCAAGATGCTTCCAGGAAGAGGTGATAAATATGCGTTGATGAGCCCAAGGAGAGAGCTGGGAGAGATCTCAGAGAAAACAAAAGAGTCCTGAGTTGCGGGGAGAGGGAGACCTTATCTCAGGTGGGCAGAACAAGGAACAAAGAAGGGCAAAGGAACCCTGAGATGGGGGGAACCTGATCTTAGGTGAGAAAGACAACAAAGTAGCATCCTGTGGCAAGGACTTCACAACATCATGTCAGCTAGGGGAAGGCTCTTTGAGGCTGATCTGAAGCACAGACATGTGGCACACGGCCGGCCCTCAGCTAAACACACTGAACTTCATGTCAGTGAGTAGGTCAAGAACTGTACCAGTTAGATTGCGTTAGGGAATTATGTTTATTTCTCCCACTTGTCTGAAGGCTTAACTATATCTGTAACTTCTATGAATGTACGCGGCGGGCGGGGAGCCTCTCATGAAAATTATCTGCATGTTGTGAACTTTGCTTAGAATAAATAAAGCTTTTTCTATCTTTCTATCAGCTAGTGCTTTACACACCTGTTCGCTCGGTTGTTTGCTCCCCTAGGCTCAGAAAGGAGAGGGTGGTATCCCTGCAGTTAGGGACACAACTATCAAACTCCCACGGTCTCCCTTTGGACTGTGTTGAAAGGGTCATAGAAATCAAAGGCTGGTGGCAGCTTTAGATGAAAAATGGCAGTTTAGGGGTTCTCAGGAGTCAGAAGAATGAGTCAGAAGAATGAGTCAGAAGAATGAGCTGTATCACACAAGACAGCAGAGATCTCAGAGGCATGTATGCGAGCACACACTGAGGCAAAGGCTGTATCACAGGGTGGGTGCAAAAAGACTTTGTAAAAAGGAGCTTCTTTCTCAGAGGCTTTGCTGTACAGTCAGATTCTCTGACTGTACTTAAGAGAATCGTGAGGGGAGCATTGGGACACAGGCAGACCCCAGTTAACAAAGGCTCTGACAAATAAGCTTCTTTCCACAAAGTCTTTTTACATGTGCCCAGCTCCCCTTTTCCTCCTTATCCTCTGTCTAGCTGGAAATATTTTTAGCAGGATCAGCAGGGGGAATGGTGATGGCAGGCTAGAGAAACATGGACTTCTGATGCAGAACATCAAGAGTAAACAATACAGTAAAGCTTGAACTGGGAAAGAATGGGATTCTACTCCAACTGATCATACTGTAGCTGTGTGTGCCTGCCTACAGCAGACAAGGTAAACAGTAGCTGCCTCCAACATCCTTCACTGAGCATGCATGAATAGCAAAACAGAGAGAAAGGGGAAAAGCAGATTAGCCTGCCTTACCAGTTCCCTCCAGCATTTTAAAAAAGCATAGAGTTATAGACCAAAATGGAAACCATAAGAAAAGTGGAAGGTGGCACAGTATAATCAAAAAAATCACCCCTGGATGCATTTTGGCAGAAAATTTCAAATGGTCTCTTGAAGGTTCAAAGTATTTTTGCTTACGTTTGCAAGGCTAGTGGTTTAATTTCACATGTGCCTGCTGTTAGTTTTGAATAAAGGTTTGCTGAAACATTGAACTGCTTCTCTCTCTCTTTTTTTGGGGGGGGGGCAGGTGGTGTAAGAACCTATCCCTATTCTTTCCATATTATTTCTGTCTCTGGTACCATAGTTTCTGTTAAAGTAGTAATGCCTAGAAACACATCTACTTGGTAAACTGAGCTATGCCTGTATCTGAAGACTACTGTGCTGTGTCCAGTTCTGGGCATCACAATTAAGGAAGGATATTGAGAAGCTGGAACGTGTCCAGAGGAGGGCAACCAGGATGGTGGGAGGTCTTGAAGCCATGTCATCTGAGGAGTGGCTTAGGGAGCTGGGTATGCTTAGCCTGGAGAAGAGAAGGTTAAGAGGTGACATGATAGCCATGTTTAAATATTTGAAGGGATGTCATACTGAGGATGGAGCCAGTTTGTTTTCTGCTGCTCCAGAAGATAGGACTTGGAGCAATGGGTTCAAACTACAGGAAAAGAGAGTCTGCCTAAACATTAGGAAGAACTTCCTATCAGTAAGAGCTGTTCAGCAGGGGAATGCACTGCCTGGGAGTGTGGTGGGTTCTCCTTCTTTGGAGGTTTTTAAACAGAGCCTGGATGGTCGTCTGTTGGGAATGTTTCGATTGGGTATTCCTGCATGGTAAGGAGTTGGACTAGATGGCCTTTGTGGTCTCTTCCATCTTAATGACTAAAACCTTGCTTCTGAGAATACCTCTACCTTATAGTAGTCTAATGCAGTGCTTCTCATGATGTAATTGCTGGGATGGGCAATTTCTCCCCCTACCATAATATACCAGGGACCAGTACCACATTTTATGCCTATATGGCAGCAACTGTTTCTTTTTTCCCTGTAAATTCTCTGCAGACCAGCTGCCAATGGCTTGCAGATCACTACTGGTCCATAGACCACCATGTTGAATGGCACTGGTCTTATATACAGATTGTCAGAATATGCCAACATGGGTAATTGTGTGGCAACTACTGTTGTATTAATATGCAGATTTAAGAACTGATGAAATCACATACTGTACAACAAATAACCAAAGGTTTATTTAACATGGTGACAGTCTTACATCAAAAGTCTTAATTTTGCAGTCAGATTTATATTTTAGAAATTAGCACATTAATCAGCTGATCATAATGCACTGGAGTCAAAGGTTACATTCTGGCTCTTTCAGCCAACTGATTGCTTTTACCACTGAATAACTGCATGCTCTTATGTTGCCAACTGAAACAAGATGTTTAGATAGGCCCTGTGTTTTTTTAAACCCTATGGGGTCTTTTCCACCTTGTAAGGAAAGAGCTCTGACATAGGCATTCTTTCGATCCAGTCCCATGAGTGATCGAGGTAAAACTGCATCTGTTTGCTAACCAGAAAGATCCATTTGCAAAAAGATGTGGTTTTACCTTGGTCCCCAATGTGATTGGAACAAAAGAACACCGGAAGAACACTAACGCCATGCAGTAAGGTAGCAGGAAAGGTGGAAAATTCCTGCTGCCTTGCCGCTTTTCTTCACAGTGCAGTTTGGCTCTAATAACTCTAATAACAGGGTGTCTTTCATAGGTATCTCAATCAAAGGTTCCCCATAGGTTGAATCACTTGGCAGCATATTACAAAACAACTTATGACTTCAGTGGGAAGCTCCTCCCCAAAGCTGTGCATTTTGTGGCTTTTCTCTCATGTGGGTTCTTTTATGTCCAATAAGATATGAATTACGAGAAAAGCTCTTTTCACACGTAGTGCAATTATAGGGTTTCTCCCCAGTGTGGATTCTCTTATGCAGGACAAGGTGGGAACTCTGTCTGAATGTTTTCCCACAGTAGGAGCATTTATGTGGCTTTTCCCCTGTGTGGATTCTTTTGTGTTTAATAAGGTTTGCTTTGTCACTAAAGCTCTTCCCACAGTAAGAGCAATTATGTGGTTTCTCTCCCGTGTGCGTCCTTTCATGCCCAACCAAGTGCGACTTTTGATGGAAGCTTTTCTCACAGACAGAACACTTGTATTGTTTATTTTCCATGGGTGATCTCTGAAGTCTCAAAAGGCTGTACTTGTGACAGAGGCTTTCCCCAGATACAGTCCACTGAGGTGCTTCAATTTGAGTCTTTTCATGTCTTGGAAAACCTGATCCTTCCCTGGGTACTGTGGGTGACTTCTGGTTATGACACAGCCTGGTTTCACTACAGGGCTTGTTTTCCCCATTGGAAAGGTATTTATAAGTCCTGTTTCTTGCCTGTCTCTTGGACCTGCCAGGATAATCAAAGGTGACTCTCTGCTCATGATTACGGAAATCGCTCTCTGTGTCACTTCTCCAAGACCTGCCATCTTGTTCCACTTTTGGCTGGCTTCCCAGCAATTTATCTTTCTTTTCACATCTGCTTGCTTGTCCGTAATCTGTCAATGAAAAAGAAGACCAATTCTGATGTCAGTGATGGATTGCGAATATAAGAAAAGCCACACTGGATCAAATGGAAATCCTACCTAGCCCAGCATTCTGCTCACAGTGGCCAACCAAATTAACTATGTAGGAAGCCCACCAACAGGACATGAGTGTGAATGCAGCATCCAGCCTTTTGCAGTCAGGTGTATTTTTCAGTAGAATGGTCTTATTCCAATTTAAAAATTCCTAACCCCTGTAAAGGATTCACACAGGCACCCTGCCTTTGATACTGTAAGTGATGTACAGCCACCCTGACAAGTAGCCACTGACGAATCTAACCTTCATGAGTTTGTCTTACCAGGACTGGTTTAAGGAATTTTGGGGGGCCCTGCAATGCTTTATTTTAGGGGCCCATATGTTTATCTCAGGTCAATGTAAACTAACTCAACCGAAGCTATTCACAGTACAGGATATTCAGATTATTACTAATAATGTTTTTGCAGGAGGAGGGTTACTACGCCCCCCCCCCAATAATGGGGGCCCCTGCAGATGCTGACGCCGCTAGTGCCTTAAACCAGCCCTGTGTCTTACCCTCATTAAAACCATCCAAGTTGGCAGCCACCACTCTATCTTGTTGCCATGAATTCTGCAGGCTTGATCTAAGGACTACAACAAAGTGATGCTGAAGAATGGAAGTGAGCCTTCTTCCGTCCTGATGCTCTCCAGATATGTCTAATTATAGCTCCCATGATCCCCAGTCCAATAAATCTGGAGAATACCAGAGTGGGGATGGTTGATATAATGAATGCTCTGCTCTGCTCAGTTCTTGACCAGAGCCTGGAAGAAGTTTATTTGGGGATTGCAACTTCCAAAATCCCCATTCTGACTGGGAGATTTGAGTAACGGCAGTGCAAGAAGTAACTTTTTCTATGTCCTGGTGTTGGCTTTGGAAGAGCTTAAATATTGAAGTCACTTCACTGGCTACCAATTAGTTTCTGAGCAAAGTACAAAGTGTTGGTTATTGGGTCCTGGTTACCTTCAGGATCACCTTCTCCCGTACAATCTGCCCTGTACATTCAGGTCCTCTGGGGGACATTTACTTCAACCAGCCAGGACTAGACTGGCAACTGTCACCCAGAGGACCTTTTCATCAGCAGCCCCCAAACTGCCCGAAAAGATCTGACAACTAAACACACTGTCAGAATTTAAAACATTACTAAAGACCTATCAATTCTGGCAGGTTTACCCAGTTGGTCTTAATCTATGAATTTTAAATCTGTATGGATGATTTTAATATAATGTTTATTTTAATCTTATGTGTTTTTACTTGTGTGTTTTAATGATTTTATGTTATATAACAAACCTATCCATACTGTACCCCACATTGAGCCTTGGGGAGAGACAAGTAAGAATAATAATAATAATAATAATAATAATAATTATTATTATTAATATATAGCCAAGCAGTGGTGTGTCAAGAGACGTCAAGGATTTCCAGATTCAGTCCCCAACATCTTGCATTAGAAGGATCTAGAACCTTTTTTCTTCTGGGTATTCTGGACCAGTGGTGCCAGAGTAATACTGGGTGAGATGAACACAGTTTCTTACCAGAGCATAAGGCAATGTCTTGTGATCCTAATATATGTCCACACACACAGGCGCACACACACACTCATTCATGGCTTTTGCTTCCTTGTGACCTTCATCTGCATATGTAGGAATCACTACAGGTTTGGTAGAATTCAAATGGCATTCCACACTAGCAACACTGAAGAATTACTTTCCTGTAATTAATCGGAGGTCCTAAATGAATTAAAATGGAGGTCCTACACAGCAGTCCATATGGCACCATACTATGGAGCAACAAGTGTGTCAGAATGTGGAAAGTTATTTTTTAAAACATATTTTATTCCTTTTTTATATCTAACAATAATCGGCTGTCAGTGCATTGCCACATTACTTTTGAAATGTTCACCATGCCTTTGTTACACGCACACACAACTCACTTCTTTCAGGGAGCCATGTCATTTAACACATTGGTTTCCAAGTGCTGGTGCTATCCATTTTTCTTATAGTTAAGATCTTTCTTCATGCGCAGTCCTGTTATTTACAGTGTTAATTAAAAGCTTCCTGTCTCTGTGTTTATCACCCCTTATTCACCCTGGTCCGACAATACGTGATGGATTGACCATCAGTACAGGTATACTTCAGTTAACAAAGTAGATGTGCTCCTGAGCATTACTTCTTTAACAGAAAATTTGGTACCAGAGGTAGAAATAACATGAAAAGAATAGGGATTGGCTTCTTCACCACAAAGAAAGAAGAGCAGTTCAAAATTTTTTTAAAAAATCCAAAACTAACATTATGCGCATGGGAAATGAAACAACCAGGTCCAGTAAGCATTGCAGAAGTAAACAAAAGATTTTTAAACCTTCAAGAAACCACTTCAAGGTTTCTTCCAAAATGGATCCAGGGTTGTTGGGTTTTTGTCTTTCATTAACTCCCACTTTTCTTATGATTTATACTTAGGTGGCCAAACTTATAGATCTGTGGGGGTTTTAACAAGCAAGAAACAACTGCTGAAGCAGGCTTATCTGTTTTCCGCTCTTCTGTTTTCCTGTTCATGCATGCTCAGTAGGGGATGTTGCTCACTTTGCCTGTTTTAGGCAGGCACACACAGCTATAGTAGGAGCGGCTAGAGTAGAAGCCCATTCTTTCCCAGCTCAAGCGTTATTGTGTTGTTTACTGCAGACACACTGCTGCAACATGACAACGGAGAAGTGTGTGTTTCTCCAGGCTTTCTTCACCATTTTCCCAATGCTGATGCTTGCTAAAAAAAAAAAAAATCCAGCTAGATAGAGGACAAGGAAGAAAAGAGGGCCTGTGGAGTTGTAAAATGACTTTGTAAAAAGGAGCTTCTTTGTCAGAGGTGGCCAAATCCACACTACACAAGTAACCCAGTTTGAAACTGGATTATTTGCCATGGCTCCTTTCTATGGAATGCTGGGACTTGTAGTTTTACAAGGGTTTCAACCTTCTTTGCCAAAGAGTGCTGGTGCCTCACCAAACTACAAATCCCAGGATTACATAAGAAGGAGCCATGACAAATAATCCAGTTTCAAACTGGATTATTTGTGTAATGTGGATTTGTTAGTTAAGCGAGGTATGCCTATACAGTAGGACCTCTGTATCCACTGATTCATTATCCACTGATTCAATTATCCACAGGACACAAACAGCACACCTATCATAGAGTCTTCCTATTTATATTTATTTATTTATTTATACCCTGCTCTTCAGCCACAAGGCTATCAGAGCGGCTTACAAATTGTTTTAAGCTATAGCAATTTACAGATCTACACTGCATTAAGCAGTTTCCAATGTGTGTTAGCTAATTGCCCCCATAAGCCGGGTACTCATTTTACCGACCTACAAAAGGATGGAAGGCTGAGTGAACCTTGGAGTCCACTGGAATCGAACTTGCAATGTAGTGGCTTGCAGTACTGGCATTTAACCACTGCACCACCAGGACTCATAGACAATGTGTCTTCTCTAGCCATTTTCTAGGTCCTCTAAGACAACTCTACGGTATTTCAAACCGGAAGTCCTATTATTTTCAATGGTGTTCACTATTATCCAGTTTTCAGTATCCACAACCATCCTCCCAGAACCAATCCCCAGAAGATACGGAGGTCCTACTGTAGTCAGTTTCTACTCTCTGCAGAGTGTGGGTGGATGGCTGTTTGTTAAAATTAACACTGTAGTTCCTTATGTCATTATCTCAATCTTCTTTTACATCTCTTAACAAATTCTATTTGTTTAAATTTTTAAAATTTGTTTTTGTTTTTGTGCTGTATTTTCAGCTTTTTCAGGTTTTAACTGTGCTTCTAAAATCTTTTAATGATGTTGTAATCAAATGGGTTTGAGCTGCCCTGGGGTGGGGGTAGGAGATATGTAAAGGATAGGTTGTCAAATCTAGTAACAGAAGAAAAGAAAAAAAGGGGGTAAATGGAAAGAAGCCAAAAATTAATAATTTGAAAGCGTAGCCATGTTATGATATTGTAGCAAAAGCAACAGGGAGTCTTGAGGTGTTTTATAAGCCAACAAATTTTTAATGTTGCATTATTTTTTATGGACTACTACACCCTGTCTGACCGGATGTGTGATGTGCCAATCTTGGCCTACAGGGCTATATGTACAAGGAAGTGAAGATTGTAAATGGTGAGGTCAGAAGGAATACAAAAGCCAAACTAGGGACACTACAGGATTCCCAGTGAGAGGAAGTAGGTTTTCAGCCATGTGCAAACAAAAACCAGCATAGAATCCTAGAATCCTAGACTCCCAGAGTTGGAAGAGACCACAAGGGCCATCCAGTCCAACCCCATTCTGCCATGCAGGAATATACAATAAAATCATTCCCAACAGATGGCCATCCAGACTCTGTTTAAAAACCTCCAAAGAAGGAGAATCCACCACACTCTGAGGCACTTTGAGGGGCAGGGGCCAGTGTCATCTGATGGTTTCCATGGCAGCTTTAAAAGAACTATCCAAGGTACTGAACCCTACCCCCAACATAGTTTAGAACCTTGGATATCTCCTTCAAATTTCAGATGAAAACCTGGGGCTTGTCTACACAAAGCATAAATGATGCAGAACAGATTTGTTGAAAATTAACAGTGCAAAATAAGATTATTCAGTTCCATCCTGTTTGCCTAATTTATGCAGCTCACTGGCATCTCCTCTTGAATATGAGCTTTCTGACTGCAGAGACCCTTTTGCATGGAATATACAGAATTCTGGACAGCAAAACCTCTTCTCAGGGGGTTGCGAGCTAGGAGTGTAATCTCTACAATACACAAGCACTCATTACCTGGGCAGCCTGCTGCCTCTGATGCCAATGGGGTAGTGAATCCTCTGTGGGTTTTAGTCTGAACTTTGAAGGAGCTATCACTAGTGTGCTGAAGCTATGATGAGGATGAAGTCCAGGGCCTGGATAGCTGTTTTACAGTTCAACCCAAAATCTCCTGTCCATCTGAGAGCTTGGAAAGGTTACTTAAGATCCTTGGGGGATGGCTTTCTCACAATCCGACCATTGTCACAGTCCTGTCTCATAAGGATATGTAAGAAGGCCTTCTTGTGGCAGCTCCCAGGCTGTGTAACTCCCTCCCATGTAAAGTAAAATAAAGGCCTTTTTATTTAAACAGGTTTAAACAGGTATGTGATGATTCATAGCTCATTCAAAAAGTTTCCTTTTTTAGCCAAGCCCGTGTGCTGTATTTTTATCTTAATGGGGTGGGGTGGGGTGTTTTTTTAATCTTTATTGTTAGTTACCGTCTCAGGCTCGTTTGGTGGGAACAAGGGAGAGGGCCTTCTCAGTGGCTGCTCCCAGACTTTGGAACTACCTCTCTAAAGAGGCCAGGATGGCCCCATCTTTGCTCTCCTTTCACAGGCAGGTCAAAACATGTTTGTGCCATCAGGCTTTTACAAACTGACTAGGTTTGGTAAGCAAGGGGAACTTGTAGTACCTTCGAGGCTAACTGAGGGCCTTACTGCACTCCAAAGAAAAGCGGCAAGGGAGCAGGAACATTCTGGCTTCTGTGCTGCCTTACCACATGACGTTGTTGCCTTTTTGTTCCAGTCCCTTGGGGAGCAAGGTAAAACCGCGTCTTTTTGCTAACCAGAAAAAACGGTTAGCAAACAGATGCGGATTTACCTCGGTCATCCATGGGACTGGAATAAAAGAACGCCGGAAGGATGATGACATCATGCAGTAATGCAGCATGGAAAGCAGAACCTCCCTGCTCCCTCGCTGCTTTTCTTTGGAGTGCGGTAAAGCACTGAGAGAAAGAAGTTGTAGCATAAGCTTCTGTAGACTTGGTCTACTTCCTCAGATGCACAGAGAAAGTCAATCAAGTCTACAAAAGCTGATGCTACAATTTCTTTCTCTCAGCTAGTCTCAAAGGTGCTACAAGATCCCCTTGCTTACTGATATTCCTGACTAACGTGGCTATGTCTATGAATTATGACTAGGGTTGGACTTTTAATGTTGTGCTTTTTTAAGGTTTTCTAGGGTTTGGATAGAGTCTTTTAATGCATTTTAATATTTTTTAATGTTTAATGTTTTCACTTTTTAATTGTTTTTTAAACCTTATATTTATACTTTTATTTTGGCTTCTGTATTGTTTTTAATTTAGCCTCCTTGAGTCCCATTATCGGAAGACAGATAGGACAGAATCATAGAATCATAGAACTATATATAAATGAATATAATCATCATCATCATCATCATCATCATCATCCTTTTAAATGATTTTATACTGTTTTAAATTATGGGTGTTTTTATATGACAGCTAATTTAACTGTTTTTAAAAAACTTTTGTACAACTGGGCTTTCACCTGTGTCTTGTTTTAATGTTTTTGTACACTCCTGGCCATGCTGCCTGGGAAATGCTGGGTGTTGTGATCCAAAATGTTACTTTTCCAAACTTTGAAACTTGATGCACTTACATTTTTGATTGTTCAAATTTAGGATTTTACAAAGGAACCTAAGAATATAGGAAGATCCCATATGGATCAGATCAGAAACTCATCCCATCCATCATTTTCTTCCTGCAAGGACCAGCCAGAGGCCTACAGGAAGAAACCCATGAACAGGACATGAGTGAAAAACAATCCCTCTGCTTGTGGTTTCTCCCACAGTGGCCACCCTGGCTGCAAGATTCTGGCAGCTGCAGTCCACAAAAGCAATATTTCTAAGCTCTGATTCAGAGATATACTGCCTTTGAACATGGAGGTTTCACATATGTAGCCATCACAGCTGTTAAAAAGATTCTGGAGATCTCTGTTAAAAAGCTACTTAAATGTGGCTGTTCTTTATTTAAACAAATTAACTAAGTTGGAAATCAGGGTCAGAATCCTATTGTTTGATCACAAGTGACTGAATTGTTAAATGGCAGAATGGATGTAGGTACGTACAATTTGGGAATTACAGTCGTTATCTTAAGAGTGATAATATTTTAGACTTGAGTGGGACTGTGAAGGTCCCTGCTATATTGCTCTCTGAGTGTGAGTTTACTGCTAATACAAACTAGCACAAACTTTACAAGGAACAAAAATGAAAAAAGACAATACATTTTCTTCTGCAAAGCCTCCAATTAGTCCTACAACTTGACACAGCCCCAAAGTGGCCTTGAAGTAGCTATTCTTATCACTTCAGTGATGTAGGATGGCTCAGCTTCTGAAATTTTTAGGTTGTGATCCACAGGAGGCACGGAAAGGCAAACCATCACCTTTCAGATATTCTGGAAATCCCGCTTCCATCATCCCTGGCAGTGGTCATATTAGTGAAGGCTGCTGGGAATTAGAGTCCAAAAACCTCTAAAGGGTGTCAGGTTGTCTAAAACCAGAAAAAATAATATGTAGCCCTCCAGATATGGACTGCAACTCCCATCATCCTTCACCACTGGCTTAGTTGGTTGAGGCTGATGGGAGTCACAAACCAAAACCACCAGGTGGTAGCAGTGGGTGAGGGTTTCCACTTCAATGGGACAGCATATCCACTCCAAGGGCTGGTTTACACGGCAGGTTTTATTGCGTTAAGTTGCGCTTTAGCGCTTTCCCGCATCAGTGGTGGGTAGTTTACACGGTATATGTTTACACAGCTATATTTTGTGGCTCTTTGATTTTTTCCGCTTTGAGGTTCACACAGCTAAATGTGCTGGGGGCATGGCCAAGCATTGTGAGGAGACAAAGGGATGCCATAGGAATGTCTGCCCTGGCCCGAACTCCGTGCTTAACAGCTTAAAGGCAGTCACTCTTCCCCTTCCCCCCAGCTCCCTGGCCACAAATCAAACAGAAGGTTTTCCTCCTTGCTTAATAGTATTTTCTGCCAAATAGAGGAAAGCCAGAGAGAGAGAGAGAGAGAGAGAAACAGACTGTCAAAATAGCAGTGCAGCTCTGCTGCAGCCCTTCGTGAAATGGTTTCTCTCCCTCCCCCATGCACAGGATCACTGCTGACGAACGGAGCTTTTACATACTTGCAAAACAGCAGAGAGGATGAGAAGGAATGCTCCTTGACTGAAAATTGATGGGAATCCTTTTTGCTTGCAAACTGGCTTGCAAAATAGCAGAGAGGATTTTTTAAAGTTTCCTCTAATCGCTACTGTCTCTCCCTCCCTCCCTCCCCCTCTTTTGAGCCCACCCCTGCATCATCACCCCTGCATCAACCA
Organism: Gambelia wislizenii; assembly: GCA_030847615.1. NCBI lineage: Eukaryota > Metazoa > Chordata > Lepidosauria > Squamata > Crotaphytidae > Gambelia > Gambelia wislizenii. The sequence continues at coordinate 29,468,792 of JAUMIR010000002.1, forward strand.
ATCACAGTGAAGCTCTGCTGTAGCCCTTAGCGGAATGGTTGTTTACACTGCCAATAATGCGCTACATTGCAAATATACCGGCAAAAGTAGCGACATCCCTTGCCACTCTATATTTGGGTATTTCACCTTCCCCCCTTCTGAATGAGGTGATGTTGTGCCTCGACCCATGTGAACTATGAGCTATCTTGGTGGTATATTTAGAGGAATATTTGCCTGTGTAAACGACCCCTATGTTTTACTAAGTCCAGATTTTGAAAGAACTGTCCAAATAGCCAAACCCTATCTGTCCCCAAAACATGTCCAGCAGTTTGGCTACCTCTGTTAAAGTTCAGACTGAAACCTGGAGCAGATTCCAAAGCTTTTGGAATTTTAGTTAAATATTGTTTTATAATTTTGGCTATATGTATTTGTCAGTTTGCTTTTTATTATATCACTTTTTTTTGCATTTCTGTCTGATTAATTTGTTTTTAGAATTGTATTGCAGTTATTGTTGTATCACTCCTTCCTTTCCCATGTGTATCTGTGTGAGCGCGTGTACAGTAGGACCCTTGTATCCACTGATTCATTATCCACTGATTCAATTATCCACGGGACACAAAAAAGTACACCTTCCATAGTCTTCCTAGAAAATGGGTCCTCTCTAGCTATTTTCTAGGTCCTCCAAGGCAACTCTATGGCATTTTTAAATGGAAGCCCCATTATTTTCAATGGTGTTTGCTATTATCCACGGTTTTTGATATCTACACCCCCTCCCCAGAACCAATCCCCAGAGGATACGGGGGTCCTACTGTATAGATATATATTACCGTAGATTGTATGCCTTTGGTAGGACTGGCTGTTTTTTGTTGTTGTTTTACTTGTCAAGTGCCTTGTATGCTAATGGTACTATATAAATGGATGATGGTGGTGGTGGTGCTAATAATAATTCACTATCCAAATAGCATGGGAGCAACCAGTAGTTGCCATCTGGAAAACTAAAATTTCACCTAGGCCCAAGCCCTGTTTCAGGGCCAACAAGCTGATGGAACCATCTTTCCTGTTTTCTTCCAATATTCAGCACAGTTGTTCCTCACCAGCCTTTGGTAGGGGAGGTGAATCCTGTCCCATGAGCATCCCCCTGGTGCCAGGGGAGATTTCATGTCATGAGCGAGCTTTTGCCGTGTTCAGAGTACAGATTCTCATCCTTCCCGTGGGTCCGGCGATGTCTGCTAAGACTGAACCACTGCCGGAACCTTTTCCTGCATTCTGGGCGCTCATAGGGCTTCTCTTCCATGTGGGTCCGCTGGTGGCGGTTCCGGTCCGAACTGCAGATAAAGGTCTTGCCGCATTGAGAGCACACGTACGGCTTCTCCCCAGTGTGGATGCACTGGTGTGTGGCCAGCCCTGAGCTGTAAAGAAAGCACTTTCCACACACCAAACACTTGTGTTTCTTCCCTCTCTTGCGCATCTGCTTGGATTTTGAAGAGCTCGGACTATGGCCGAAACCCTTCCCATAAGTGTTGTAGGTGTTTTGTCTCTTACCGGTGTGTCTCTTTTGCTGAGTGGTAATTCCTCCAAGATCAGTATAACTTCCTCCATGTGGAAAGGATCCATCTTCTCTCTCCCCTGAACAGGTTTCCTGCTGGATCTCCATGCTCTGCCAACTTTCGGAGACAATTTGTGGCCTACAGCCATGGATGACAGCTCCTCCTTCGCCCACCACTGTGGCCACATTCTGTTCCATCTGCTGTGAATTTTCTGCTGTGTCCTTTTGCCCTACATCTCCCATCAACCAGCCTTGGCAACATAGACAAATGAGGAAAATTCAGCCTCATTTACAGTCCTCCCTCCACATTCGTGGCCTCCACACTCACGGTTCCGCCTATTCGTGGTTTGCCATGAGGGGAGGCCGGGGAAAGCGGCAACAGGGCGTCTGAGGCCCCGTCACCACTGTCGGGAGGGCGGGGGGAGGCGAGGGGAAGCAGCGATGGGGCCTCCAGAGCCCCCGTGGTCGCTTCGAGAGAGCAGGGGGAGGCACGGGGAAGCAACGATGGGGCCTCTGGAGGCCCCGTGGTCCCTTCGGGATGGCGGGAGGAGGCGAGGGGAAGCAATGACAGGGCCTCTGGAGGCCCCGTGGTTGCTTTCGGGAGGGAGGGGGAGGGCTGTCATTATTCGCGGAATTTTTACTTTCACAGGGGTCTGCGGAACCTAACCCCCGCAAATGCGAAGGGACGACTGTATTTCCTGGACTGCTAAATAAAACAGAACTTGAAAGGAGGAACCAAAACAGCACCCGCTACCTATAAGAACATAAGATAAGCCATCTTACAGGCATGGTGCTTACTACCAGCTTCGACTGTTATACCAGGTGGGCCCCTTCCTAGAGTTGAAAGACCTAAAGATGGTAGTGCATGCACTGGTAACCTCAAGGCTGGACTTTTGCAATGCGCTCTATATTGGGATACCTCTGTACCAAGTTTGGAAGCTTCAATTGGTTCAAAACACAGCAGCCAGATTAGTCACTGGTACACCTAGGAGTGATCATATAATACCAACATTAAAATTACTCCACTGGCTGCCAATTAATTTCTGGGCAAGATACAAAGTGTTGGTTATTACCTTTAAAGTCCAACATGGTTTGGGTCCAGGTTACCTAGGGGATCTTCTTCTCCCATATAATCCTCCCTGTACATTTAGGTCCTCTGGGGGCATTTGCTCCAGTCAACAAGGACTAGGTTGGTAACTGTCACCCAGAGGACTTTCTCTTCAGCCACTCCTACACTCTGGAGCAGCCTGCCGGAAGAGATATGACAGCTGAATATGCTGTCAGAATTTAAAGCAGCATTAAAGATCTATTTATTTATTTATTTATTTTCTAAATAATAATTTATAAATAATTTATAAATAATAAATAAATAAAAGATTTATAAATAATAATTTATAAATAATTTATAAATAATAAATAAATAAAGATCAGTCTCTTCCGGCAGGCCTATCCAAATGATTTTAAAGTGTGTTTTTAAAATTGTATGTTGACTGCTTTAAAATGTGTTGGTTTTACATGTTCTTTTAAGCTGATACTAGCTGTACCCAGCATTAACATATGCCATTATAGTAGATTTGAAAGGTTCACATGGTTCAGTTACACGCTATATTTTAGCCCCCCAAAATACATTTTGCAGTTGTATATCACCTACATTTGTATTTCCCACTGGGACTACTTTTATGATTTATCATCTTTCTGAATTTCTAAAATATTGCATTGTTTTTTACATGTGGGTGGTGAGTGGCTGAGGGAATGAGAGGAGGGAGGGGTCCTTGTGAGGCTGGGGGTGTAGATGCAGATTGAGTGGCAGGAGTGGATTGTGATGTGGAGAAGGAATTTGCATGTGGGTGGTGACTGGCTGAGGGAGTGAGGGGACTGGATGGGTAGGTGGCCAATCAGCACACTGGGAGAGGAAACATACCCAAGCAACATCACCTTCCCAGCAACAGATTGACAGTGGATTACTGGCTCTGGTTTGTTGTTAACTACCTACGAGTCGACTTTGACTCATGGCAACCCCATAAATGAGACACCTCCAAGGCCCCCTGTCTCCAACCACTCTGTTCAGGTCCTGCAGGCTTAGGGCCGTGATCTCCTTGATTGAGTCTATCCATCTGGTATGTGGCCTTCCTTTCTTTCTAGTGCCCTCCATCTTTCCCAGCATTACAGGTCAACCCTTGTATCCATGGATTCGGTATCCACAGTTACTCTTATCCACGTCTGAAAATATATGTCCTCTCTAGGCATTTCTAGTTCCTCCAGTGCAATTCTATGGTTAATGTCTGACATTCATCTCATTGAAAATAATAGGGTTCCCTATTATTCACAGTTTCTGGTATCCATGGAAGTCTTGGAATGTATCTCCCGTGGACACGGGGTGGACCTGTACTGTTTTTTCTAGTGAGTCATGCCTTCTCATGATGTGGCCGAAGTACCATAGCCTCAATTTAGTCATCTTGGTTTCCAGGGACAGTTTAGGCTTGGTCTGTTCTAGGACCCATTTGTTTGTCTTTTTAGCTGTTCACAGTATCTGCAGCACTTTTCTCCAGCACCACATCTCAAATGAGTTAATTTTCTTTCTAGCAGCTTCCCAACTCTCACACCTGTACATAGTGATGGGAAATATGATGGCTTGGACAATCCTAACTTTTAAGTTCAGTTTTATATTTTTACACTTCAGGATCTTGTGTAGTTCTTGTCTAGCTGCCCTTTTTGCAGTCCTAGTCTTCTTTTGATTTCTTGACTGCAATCTCTATTCTGATCAATGATTGATCCAAGGTATGAGAAATCTTTAACTATTTAATGGTCTCTGGTACTGGAGGGAATATTAAAAAATATTGAAGATATCAGAGAAGTCCAGCAGAAGAACTAAGAAGATTTAAGTTAATTTCAGATGCAGTATGAAACCATAATGTGGGTTTTTTCTATCTGGGTTCTAAGTTCTTTAGAGAATGCCCTTTTTCATGAATTGGCTAGGAGACTCTGCCCAATGACATGGAAGCTACCAAGTCATACATTAATTCAGGGATAGGAATTGTCTGACCCTCCAGGATGTCCTTGGACTGCAACTTCCAGCATTTCTCACCACTGGCTAGCCTGGCTAGGGCTCTTGGGAGTTGCAGTTCAACAATTCCTGGAGGGCATCACAATTTTCATCCCCGCCTTAGTTATTGAGGAAAGGAATTAATTAAGAAATGGGTAGTTACTTGTACGTAGTTACTCCCAAATTTTGCCCCTGATCTCTTTGGGAGGAAGACGGAATTCCAGCTGAAGTGGTTCATCCGACCTAAGAAGTCCCTTGAGAGCATGTGAGAACAAAGGTACAAAATGATGTCCTCTTACCCAACAGGCCAGACTGTCCACCACTGTCACCTTCCTCTTTGGTCTCCAAACACAGCTGTCTCTGCTCAAAGTCAGATGGAACCCAGCTTGCTTCGGAGTAAGCCATAGCCTCCTCCTGAAACGAGGCAGAATAGAAAGAAAAGGAACTCTGTCAGAATAAACCAATATGGCAGAATCCACCATCCTCACCGCCACCCCAGCAAGCCAAATGTCTCTCTTCTTCAACTGGAATACTGTGTCTGGTTCTGGGTGTTGCAATTCACAAAGATATTGACAAATTGGAATGTGTCCAGAGGAAGGCAACCAAAATGGTGGGAGGTCTAAAGACCATGCCCTATGAGGAGCGGCTTAGGGAGCTGAGTATGTTTAGCCTGGAAAAGAGAAGGTTAAGAGGGGACATGATAGCCATGTTTACATATTTGAAGGGATGCCACACTGAGGATGGAGCACGCTTGTTTTCTGCGGCTCCAGAAACGAGGACATGGAGCAATGGACTCAAACTGTAGGAAAAGAGATTCCACCTAAACATTAGGAGGGACTTCCTGACAGTAAGAGCTGTTCGGAAGTAGAACGCACTGCCTCGGAGTGTGGTGGAGTTTCCTTCTTTGGAGGTTTTTAAACAGAGTCTGGGTGGCCATCTGCTTTGGTTGGGTATTCCTGCATGGCAGAGGGTTGGACTAGATGGCCCTTGTGGTCTCTTCCAGCTCTGTGATTCTGTTCTATGATTCAGTAGGAAGCAAGGCAGAGCCAAAGAGCTTTCCATCCCTTTCAAAGGAAGATTTATTTTATTTACTTCTCAGTAAATTCATCTCCTGCCTTTCCACCAGAGAGCTCAAGGCAGTGTACAAGGCTCTCCTTCTCCCCCCCCCCCCACAGGCTAGCCAGGTTGACAGAGTCTCAGCCTCCACCCCAGTGTGGTTTGTAGCTTTTTTTACCCACAATGCCATGGCCACAGATCTCACAACCCATGCTCAGTAATAGGCCTGGGCCACACAAACAAACATCAGGACACCAGGGCCGGTTTAACCTGTCTGCCAAATCAGCATTGGCAGGGGGCCCCGAGGTCAAGAGGGGCCCCCGAGGTCAAGAGAGGGCCCCGTGTTGGCCTCCTTAATATGAAAATAATGGGATTTCTGGTTTAAAATACCATAGAGTTGCCGTGGAAGGCCTAGAAAAGGGCTAGGGAAGACACATTTTCTAGGAAGACTCTATGGTAGGTGTGCTGTTTTGTGTCCCATGGATAATGAATCCAGGGATACGGGGGTCCTACTATAATCTGAACATCCTGTACGGTGAATAGGTTAGGTTACATTGATCTGAGATAAACATATGGGGGCCCCAAAGTAAAGCATTGCAGGGGGCCCCAAAATTCCTTAAACCGGTCTTGCAGGACACAATGGCCTCACCCGTTTTTCTTGCTCTTTGGCCTCTCGTTGCACCTGCAGGAAATTCTCGGCCAGGGCCACAGCCTGGTGACCCGTCTCCGGTCCTTGCTCCCTCACCCAGGTCTGGATTTCCGGGGGCAGGACAGCCAGGAGCTGCTCCAACACCAGCTGCTCCAAGATCTGCTCTTTGGAGTGTCGCTCAGCTTTGAGCCACTGGTGGCAAAGCTCCTGGAGGCGGCCATAAGCCCCTCTCGGGCCCTCGGCCTCCTGGTAGCAGAAACGCCGGAATTGCTGGCGTAGCTTTTCCCGGCTAATAGCATCTCCTTGCAAAATGGCCACCTTCACTTTCCCATAGTCCTCTCTGTCTCTGGCCTCCAGGCCTCGAAAAGCCTGCTCGGCTTCTCCACTGAGGGCTGGTTGGAGCCGCCTCACCCACTCTTCCTGGGGCCACCGGCAGGCTTTGGCCACTTGCTCGAAGGAGGCCAGGAACCCCTTTGTGTCAGCCCAGGGTGTGGGTTCCTCTGGCGGCTGTGGCATTCCCCAATTATATTGAGGAGACTCCATATTCTTCAGGAATTCCTGCCATTGGGTTTCCCAGTGCTGCAGGAGGCCCTGCTCTGCTTCTTGTTTAACCAGACCTAGAGGTATCCTTTGTAAAAATTCTCTGATATTCCCAGTCTGGTCCGTCTGTGATACCAGCTCTGGCGGGGTGTGTTCATCCATTTTCATTTGAGAATGGCCCCCACAACAATCAATATTCCGGGTAGAAAATTCTAGAACAAAAGCAGCCTTCTGATTTGGAACCATGGACTTCTCCCTAGGGAAGAGAAATGTAATAGAGGAGAGTGGGGGGTTACCAATAGAAGAAAAACATTCAGGCTCTCATAACTGTCACCTTTTTACATAGAGCTGCAAGTGCAGTGTGGACTACTTACTTCCAGCCTTCCATCCCCACAACAGTCAGGGCTTGTTTACATGAAGGGCTGCAATCTATCTTAATGGCTTTACAGTCCCCATAAACTTCACATGCCTGTAGCTGAGATGGTGGCCACGAGTGGATTACTCGAGTTTTTTAATCTGCCGCCCCTGAATTTTTTTGTTAAACTATTTTTATGGTGCGCACAAGTGATATTCCACCTTTCCCAAAGAAAGGTAGCACAAACCTTTGTTTTATCAACTTAGCGATCAATCACTCGCTAAAGTGAAAAATCCAACATGGTAGTAGCAGGTGCTTGCCCCATAACCTAGTCCCACCCCCTGTGCGCATCCAGCCAATCAGGTTTGCACTGTGTCCTGCACGGGGAAGTGATTCATGTTGAATCGCTTGTCTTAACAAGCGAAAATGTGCATATCACTGGAGGTTTTTTTAAAAAAGTCGGGGAAAGCCGTGAAGGCTTTTCTCACATACTTTTTCTTCTTTTTGCCCCCCTCCTTCATGATACGATGAGACAATGTGGGGTCCCATGTTTTCTGAGCAAATTCTGTGGAGTATTTTCACCATGTGGACAACCCCACTATTCTCCACAGCGACCCCACTTTTCAGTTGTCATTTATTTGTTTTTGGTCCCAATTGTTCTCCCTCCCCAATGAAGACTTTTCTTGATGGACCCGAGGAAGACTCCACTTGGCTCCTTCCTTGCTGTCTTTCTGCCGCAAAATGGCCTTTTTATTTAAGACAGGCCTTTGCTATTAACTAGAAGGGTGTTTCATTGGAGTTGTGGTACTTTTATTATCTCTACTAGCTTTTAAATGTGTTTTAAATAATTTTACATCAGTGTTTTTTAAAACAAGACTATTTATTCAATGGTTTTTCATTTTTTGATAATTAGGTTTTTAGCTGTACTTTTTACACTCTTTGTTTTAAGCGGCCTTTGGTCTTGTGCTGGAGAAAGGCAGGATATAAACTGAATATATAATTAAAATAAATAAACGCTACTCTGCACATCCCAGCATTCTGCTTTTCAACAACCCTATTTGGGGTCATCTCATCGCCTATGTTTATTGAGGAAATAATTTTGAACCTGTCTGTGTTGTATACATCTTTTTTAAAAAAACTGTCTTTCTTTCTTCTTCTTTTTAATACATAATTTTTATTAATTTTCATACAATTTATATAATAAGATAGCATACTACAGTTGTCCCTTCATATACGCTGGGGTTTGGTTCCAGGACCCCCCCCCCCCGTGGATACCAAAATCCGTGAATATTCAAGTCCCATTATATGCAATGGTATAGCAAAATGGTGTCCCTTATATAAGATGGCAAAATCAAGGTTTGCTTTTTGAATTATTATTTTTTTAAGAATATTTTCAAGCCATAAATACTTAAATCTGTGAATACCAAATCTGTGGATATGGAGAGATAACTGTACATATTAAACATATTACTAAACACCATGTATCTAAAACATCTACACACAGCTACAAACACATTTTAGACATTACAAACATAGAACATCCCTTTCTAATAGAAACATGATCATCATGTACTAAGCCTACACAAATGGAGGCAGCCAATTTGAATTTCCCACAATGCCGTGGAACAATGCTCCATTGTGATGGTATTGTGGGATGTTAAAATGGAGGCTCTCAGACTCAACTGTACAGTTCTCAACAGGTTCATACTCCTTGGTCAGGAAAGTGCACGGGAGATTAACGGGCACAGAAGGAGACCTAAGAAGGGGTGTTTAGGAAAGCCCCACACCACAACCAAACTTCCCCCAACTCTGGAACTGATTCTGACTATAGCAAATGCTTTAGGTAGTGAACCATCTTGTTCTACTGAAGGCAGTAGACACTGATTTGCCCATTTACTAATGTAGTTCTTAACATTTTTTGGATCACATACTATCCCTTGGAGAATCTGATGAAAGCAATGAATCCCATCCCTTGAAAAATGCACTCAGATTCAGTTTTTGGAGTAAAGGGGAACAACCTGAAGAGAAAAAAAACTTTAAAATTTGTGCCTGGTTCACAAACCCCCTGAAGCTCATCCACAGACCACTGGTTTAAGGAAGTCCCAATTTAAAGGATTTTCACCATGCCTTTCTCCCCAAAGTGGGATTCAACGCACCATTTAGTAAAACAAATAAAGCAAATATGGATTTAAAACACACATGGGAATGAAAACATCAAATTTAAAAGCAAATAATTTTAAAGAGTTTTGTTTTTTAAAGCAGCACCTGCCTGGATTAAAAAAAAAACTTTCTATAACATGTTAGCTCCAGCATTAGACCTTGCTTTGATTTTGCCCAAGCTGTTAATATCGCTTGAGAACTGTGCAGAAATTTTTGTTTTCTCTTGCAGCAGGAAGAAACCTACAGAAACAACCTGCCCTTGCAGGGCCGGTTTAACCTGTCTGCCAAATCAGCATTGGCAGGGGGCCCCGAGGTCAAGATGGGGCCCCGAGGTCAAGAGAGGGCCCCGTGTTGGCCTCCTTAATATGAAAATAATGGGATTTCTGGTTTAAAATACCATAGAGTTGCCTTGGAAGGCCTAGAAAAGGGCTAGGGAAGACACATTTTCTAGGAAGACTCTATGGTAGGTGTGCTGTTTTGTGTCCCATGGATAATGAATCCAGGGATACGGGGGTCCTACTATAATCTGAACATCCTGTACGGTGAATAGGTTAGGTTACATTGATCTGAGATAAACATATGGGGGCCCCAAAGTAAAGCATTGCAGGGGGCCCCAAAATTCCTTAAACCGGTCCTGTGCCCTTGCATGAGAGGATGAAGGATACGAAGATTTACATCTTATTGGCTAGTAATAGCTTTCTGAGTTTCAGAAAGCTTCTGGTTCAAGGTATACAAACTTTGTTTTATGCATCAATTATTTAAAATATTGTGTATAAAATTACCTTCAAGCTATGTGTATAAGGCATATATGAAACATAAATGAATTTTGTGTTTAGGCTTGGGTCCCATCTCCAAGATTTCTCATCACGTACTGTATATGCAAGTATCCAAAATCTGAAATATTCAAAATTCCAAAATACCTCTGGTCCCAAGCATTTAAGATAAGGGACATTCAACCTGTATTGTTTTTCTTTTCTTTTTTTAATGGACATGATTTTAATTGCTTTGAATTCTATAAATAATTAAGTTATATTTAACATTTGTATGACATGTATTTTAGCTGTTATCTGTTTTAACCTGCTGTAGGGTACACAGGAACACCTCAATAAACAAAACTTTCAACAAACAACTTACTTTTTGCAACGTCTTTTTATGCCTACTCAACCACCACATTTTCTTCCTTTTCCTCTGTCTAGCTGTATGTTTTTAGCAGCATGAACAGTGGTTCTTAACCTGTGTTCTGGGGACCCCCAGGGGGCTGCAGTGTTTTCACAGGGAACCTGCGAAGGCTTGAAGGCTGCTCAGCCCACCTCCTGCCTGCAGTAGAGTAGCCATGTGACAGAAGCCAAGGCAAAGGCTGGCTGGCTGGCTTGGCCTGCACATTGCCATTCAATCCACTCCAGCCACAGACTTGCAGGAAGAAGCAGGAGAAAAGTCTTCACTCCACACACCAGTGCATCTGAAGAAATGTTTAATGGATGGTGTAATTGGATGATGATGATGATTTTAAATCTTCAGTTAAGTCTTGGGGGTTCATGGCAACAAAATATATTTAAAGGGTAAAGAAAAGGTTAAGAGCCACTGAGCATAAACATTGGAAGGATGGTGAGGGAGGGCTGGATATGTCTGCCTACAACAGACAAGGGAGACAGCAGGTGCCTCCAAGATTCCTTACTGAACATGCAGGAACAGCAAAACAAAAGAAAAAAGGGTAAAGCAAATAAGCCTCCTTCACCAGCTTCCCCCAGCATCTAAAGAAAGCACTGATCTATAAGCTTAGCCAACAAAATCAAAATCATAAGAAAGGTGGAGGCTGATGAAAGAAAAAAGTCACTCCTAGATGCATTTTGGAACCAGCTTTCCAAGTGGTTTTCAGAAGGTGCCAAACACAGAAAGTGTGTGTGTGACACTGGCAGAGGATCACTTAGAGACAACAGCAGCAGCAGCACAGCGAATACTTAACACTATGCAGAAGGAGGGACTGGCCAAGCACTTTTGAATATGGAGAGAGCCTTGTCATAGCTGCTCCCAGAGTGTGGAACTCCCTTCCACAGGAGGTCTGCTTGGCTCCCTCCCTGCTTTCTTTCTGCCAGCAGATGAAGACATTTTGATTTAGGCAGGGATTTAAAAAATCAATTTTATTTGGTGTGCTGCTTTTAATGTATTTTTTATCAATCTCATGCTTTTAATTCATGTTCAGCGGTGGAATGCGCTACCTGGGAGTGCGGTGGAGTCTCATTCTTTGGAGGTTTTTAAACAGAGCCTGGATGGCCATCTGTTGAGAGTGCCTTGATTGGGTAATCCTGCAGGGCAGAATGGGGCTGGACTAGATGGCCCTTGTGGTCTTTTCCAACTCTATATATGATTCTATGTGTTTTTAACTATATTTTAATAATGGTAATTTAATTCTTTTTTAACTTTTGTAATTCATAATGTTTTAGTTGTATGTATTGTAAGCCACCTTGAATCCCATCTTGGGAGTATGGCAAGATATAAATCCAATAAACAAATGCATAAAATATCTTTTACCATGGAAGTGCTATGATTAACATCCCTAATCTGGCTTTTAAAACCACTCCATTTGTGGTTATCAGAATTATCTTGTGGCAAAGAGTTCCACTGTTCAACTTTGCACCACAGCATGACAAGGTATTTCATTTTACTTAGCCTGAATCTCCTGCCTTTCAGCTTGAAGCGTGACCCCAGATTCTAGGGTTAACATCCCTAATCTGGCTTTAAAATCACCCCAGTTGTAGTCATCAGTGTTATCTTGTGGCAAGGAGTTCCACTGATCAACTCTGCAGCAGTGTGACAATGTATTTCATTTTACTTCTCCTGAATCTCCTGCCTTTCAGCTTGAAGCATGACCCCAGATTCTAGGCTTATTGTCCCTAATCTGGCTGTAAAACCACCCCAGTAGTGGTTATCAGCGTTATCTTGTGGCAAGGAGTTCCACTGATCGACTCTGCAGCAGTGTGACAATGCATTTCATTTTACTTTTCCTGAATCTCCCACCTTTCAGCTTGAAGCGTGACCCCAGATTCTAGAGTTTGGTGAGAAGGGAAGGAAAAACATCACCTACTCACTCTCATGTGTGTGTTTGTGTGTACTTCTATGGGCCAGCTCTTGGTTTCTCTTCCCCTTTCCCCCATGACCCCCACTGGGGGGTGCTGACAGGGCTCTAGCCTGGAGGCCCAGACCCCCAAGGTCAGGAGGGAGCTCCAGAGTGATATTGTAGGTATTTATTATGTAAATCCATTTAGGGTTTTTTTTAAAAAAATACTGTATAAATATTACGTTGGTGTCATCATTTAAACTGACTTATTTTAATTGTTATTCTAAATCCTGTAGACCAGTGGTTTCCAAACGTTGGTCCTCCAGGTGTTTTGGACTTCATCTCCCAGAATTCCTGACTGTTGGTCAAGGTGGCTAGGTCTTCTGGGAGATGAAGTCCAAAACACCTGGAGGACCAACGGTTAAGAAGCACTGCTGTAGAGCATCTCGCTGCCCTTAACCTTAGCAGTAGGTAGGGAGACTGCTAAAGATCCTGGCCTAGGGGGGCACTTCAGGATGTGGGGGGGCATGTTTCCCCCAAACCCAGAGATTGCACAGGGGGGCTCCTGTGCCTTCCAGCAGATGAATAGAGGGACATTGGGCAAAATCTCTCTTTCCCTTTTCCTTAAATTTCGAATGACATGCCTGACCAAAAGATGCTGTTGCAGGCACCTCTTGGTGGGGGCAGTTCTTATTTTTGGACTTCAACTCCCCAAAAGGTCTGTTGCCTGGGGGATTCTGGGATTTATAATCCCAAAGAGTTACTTTCCCAAGCTCTATAAATACCACCAGGTATTCTTGCCTTCCATCATTGGATTTCCACCGTGGGGCAAAGGTTGGGGGGGGGGGAATGATCTCACGTCTTCTCCCTCCCCAACTTTGATTCTAGTGCGTTCAATGGGGCTTCCTCCCCAACATTGCAGACTCACCAACTCCCCTGCTCTTTCCTTCCCCCTCAAAGGTGCCTCCCTTGTTTTCTCTTGCTCCAGAGACTAGGGCAGGAGCAATGGACTCAAACTACAGGAAAAGAGATTCCACCTAAACATTACGAAGAAATTCCTGACTGGAGTGCACTGCCTCAGAGTGTGGTGGAGTCTCCTGCTTCGGAATGATTTGATTATTTATTCCTGCATGGCAGGGGGTTGGACTAGATGGCCCTTGGGGGTCTCTTCCAACTCTGATTCTATGATTCTACCCCTCCCTCTCTCTCTTTGCATGCTTACCTCTGCCCGCCTCCCCATTCTCTGTCTCTGCTGCAGGCAAGTTCAAAATTGTCAAGTGAGGTCCTCCAAACAGTCCCCCCCACCATCCCTATTTTATCTAGCCGCTCTAGGAAATAAAAGCAGCTCTGTCAGTTTAACCCAGTAATTTCCAAAGTGATGAGTATTGCAATACTACGAGGATGTTTTGCCCAAGCCATAGGTGTCATAAACTCATAGAACTGGAAGAGACCTCAAAGGCCATCCAGTCCAACCCCCTGCCAAGCAGGAAGACACAATCAAATCACTCCAGACAGATGGTCATCCAGCCTCCATTTAAAAACCTCCCAAGAAGGAAACTCCACCACACTCATTGGACTACAGTACCCATTATCCACAGAACAACCATATAGATTATGGGGGTTTATATCCAAACGTCATCCCAAGACACCCCCTCCTCTTCAGGAGAGCAAAAAGCAATGAAGGAGAGTCTGAATATCTTCTTCATGGTGCAGCCACACTACACAAATAATCCGGTTTGAAGCTTGGTTATTTGCCATGGCTTCTTCCTATGGAATCCTGAGATATGTAGTTTGGTGAGAGATCAGCACTCTTTGACAGAGAATGCTAAGGACCTTGTAAAACTACAAATTCCAGGATCTTATAGGAAAGAGCCAGGGCAAATAATCTAGTTTCAAACTGCGTTATTTGTGTAGTGTGGATAGATTGGTTGGAATTTCTTCTGCAAGGTAGCACTTTAAATTATAACACTCCTTTGCAGGATGTTTTGCATTTCGAATAAAAACGATGGGTGATTCATCCCTCCCCCAGATTAAATTATTACGGCTGGCTTTTAGTAATTTGGATTAATTAATTAAATGTAATTTAAGAACTTTCTACCCTTATCCTGTATGTTTGTTGTTGATGCCTTTGCCTGGGAAAGAGATCTGGAGCTCTTGAAAAATTGCACAGGTTTTGGAGGACTTTTTGATCCCAATATAAAGGTAACAAGACAATAGGGATTGTGGTATTTCTCTTACGACCAACACAGCTACCACTGCATTTTAATTAAAATGATGGGACCCATAATTGTATTATTAATATAATATTTTAATAATTTTGGGGATAATAATTCTATTATTAATACTGATTATTGTTATGAGAACTGGAATTCAGTCATTAATTTTTTTAAAAATACAGATGTTCCTCAGTTAATGAAGCCTCTGACAAAGAAGCTCCTTCTTACAAAGTATTTCTGCACCTGCCAGCCCTGCTGTTCCTCCTTGTCCCATTGGAAGTTTTTTAAGTAGCATCTGCACTGGGAGGATGGTGAAGGATGGATGGAGAAATGCAGAGCTTGGGTGTTGGATTGCAGCAGTATAAATGCAATAAAGCTCTAGCTGATTCTACTTCAACAGGCAAGATAAACACCATGCATGAACAGCAAAGCAGAGTGAAAAGGGAAGAGCCTATTGGCCTACTTCACCAGTTGTCCTCCTTACAACCCAGGGGGAGGCAGAAAGGTGGATTGCGGGTGGGATGGGTCCCATCACCCCGCTGCCAGTTCTTTGTGCTCCCTTCAAACTCTTGAGATTTTTCTGTTGATCTTATTGGGCAAACTGGATTTTAACCCCAACATTTTTACTAGAACCCAGGACTAAATTCCTATTGAGTTTAATAAAATGTAAACACACACATACCACAGTGAACAGGAGATCTCACACCTTCGGATATTTGAATATGCGGTTATTTACGCTGAATGTAAATGGGTTACCACCTTCTGACTGGTGGGAGGCCTGGAAGCCATGCCCTATGAGGAGTGGCTTAGGGAGCTGGGTATGTTTAGCCTGGAGAGGAGGTTAAGAGGGAACATGATACCTATGTTTACATATTTGAAGGGATGTCATACTGAGGATGGAGCAAGCTTGTTTTCTGCTGCTCCAGAGACTAGGACACGGAGCAATGGACTCCAACTACAGGAAAAGAGATTCCATCTAAACATTAGGAAGAAATTCATGAAATAAGAGCTGTTCAGCAGTGGAATGCGCAGCCTCAGAGCGTGGTGGAGTCTCTTTCTTTGGAGGTTTTTAAACAGAGGCTGGATGGCCATCTGTCAGGAATGCTTTGATTGTGTATTCCGGCATTGCAAGGGTTGGACTGGATGGCCCTTGTGGTCTCTTCCAACTGTATGATTTTGATTCTAGTGACTCTAGAAGCTAATTTTTCCAGCAGGCTTCTCTGCTCACTGGCCCCCTAGCACTATTCTCTCAGTTGCCACATTGCCCTTATGCTGTGGCATAAATTCACTTATATAGTGGCAGCTTATGGTTTCCACGTCAGTGGGGCAATGAATCTGTTCTGGGTCTTAGTCTGAACACTGAAGTAGAGGAGGGAAAGTGCAGCCAATAGTTTGCATATGGCCCTCATGGCCATATTTGATGCTCATTGAGCCCCCAGCATCCCATTTGTTTTTGGAAAAAAAGGTTTTGTTGTTGTTAACTGTTATAGAATCATAGAATTGCAGAGTTGGAAGAGACCACGAGGGCCATCCAGTCCAACCCCCCTGCCACGCAGGAAATCTTGATCAAAGCATCCCTGACAGATGGCAATCCAGCCTCTGTTTAAAGACCTCCAAGGAAGGAGACCCCACCACGCTCCGAGGGAGTGTGTTCCACTGCCGAACAGGTCTTACTGTCAAAAAGTTCCTCCTCATGCTGAGGTGGAATCTCTGTTCCTGGAGCTTGCACCCAATGCTCCGTGTTCCAGTCTCTGGAGCAGCAGAAAACAAGCCTGCTCCATCCTCACCGTGACATCCGTTCAAATACTTAAACAGGGCTATCATATCGCCTCTTAACCGTCTTTTTTCCAGGCTAAACATACCCAACTCCCTAAGTCTCTCCTCATAACGCATCGTTTCCAGACCTTTCACCATTTTAGTTGCCCTTCTCTGGACACGCTCCAATTTGTCAATATCCTTTTTGAATTGTGGTGCCCAGAACTGGATACACTATAATCATAGAATTATAGAGTTGGAAGAGACCACGAGGGCCATCCAGTCCAACCCCCTGTCACGCAGGAACTGTTGTCAACTTCAACTTATGACAACCCTGTGAATGAGAGACCTCCAAGTCACCATGTCATCGATAGCCCTGCTCAGGTCTAGCAAATTCAGTGCTGTAGCTTCCTTGACTGATTTTTATTTTTTTTAAAACTGTTGTACTAAAAAAAATGCCTACTAGGGACTATGGGGGAGGCAGTTTCATCATGTTTTGGGGACCCCTCAAGACTCCAGATAAGGCCTTTTTCAACCAGGAAGTGAACCAGAAGTTGACTTCCTGGTTTGCATTTTACTTACAGGTTGGGATAAAAAAAGCTTCTCTTAAACAAGCCATGGCAAAAATTACCCACTGTGGCTCCTAGGGGGCATAGAGGGGCCTTTGTAATGAAATAAACTTTAAAAAGTAATAAATATCAGGGGTGGGATCACAGCAATCCAGAGTCCAAGAGGAAAGCACCCCATGGCAGTTCCCCCCCCCCGACAATAAATTCAAGGTGTTGTAAACTAATTTTGGGGGCAGAGTTAAAGACCTTGGATAGCTCCCTTAACAATTAGACTAAAACCCATAGTGGATTCACTGCTCCGCTGACATAAAAGCCTTAGCTGCCACACCATTTACATAAAGTGAATGGGTCTTAATTTTCTCAACTAAGACCAATCTATGGAGAAAATACTTTGTATTATATCCCCCCCAACACAGCCAATTATTTACAAGTGTTGCAGCTTAGCTCGGAGGGAACAAGGAAGTCTGAAGGGGTGGCAGTGGCAGATGAAGGCATCATCACTGTGAATCAAACAATCCCAGAACCTTGACCCAGCGAGACCAGAATCTGCAACACCTCTGGTTAAGCCTCTTCCCTTCTCCCGGATGGAGAATTCATGCTTTGATTGATGCAGTTCAGAACAGCTCGAGTCTTTTACACTTTTAAAGGGATTTGGCTGTTCAAAGCACCCAGACTGTTTCTGAAATATTATTTATTCAAACTCATGACACCCCATGTACGTGGATAATGATTTGGATAGACACCTCCAGGGGACGGTTGATGAGGGCTGAAAATATTTTTCAAAAACTAGTAGCTTTAATCTACTACACATTTCATCACAAATCAAACATGAGCTGCTTCATACCATACCAAAATGTTTGTCCAGCACACCTATAATTCTGCATTCCAATGCATAATAGCTCTCCAGGGTCTTAGAGAGACATTTTTTTCCCAAATTGGATACCTAGGGTAAGTATTTAAGCCCCAGATTGAACCCGAGACCTGTAAAATTGGAAGAAAAGATGCAAGGACTCAACCAATATCTGGTACAGTTGGACCCCGTATCCACGTAACCAATATCCATCGTTTCAGTTATCCGCAGGACATAAAACAGCACACAGAGTATTCCTAGAAAATGCCTAGAGAGGTGTCCTCTCTAGACGTTTTCTAGCTCCTCCAAGGCAACTCTATGGTATTTGTAACCAGATGTTCCATTATTTCAATGGTGTTCACTGTTATCCGTGGTTTCAGATCTCTGCGGTAAGTCCGGGAACCGAACCCCTACAGATACAGGTGTCCAACTGTAAATAAATATTGGCTTGTTTTGCTCTTGTGCACAAGAATAGATAATGTCAAAACCTCTGTCCCCACTGAGTATGTTTATGAGAGTTTTTGTGCATTTTTCATACTTTGGGACATTTTTGCAAGACTTTTACACAAAAACCTGTGGATGTTGCATGAAATAGTTTTTCTGCTTAAAATTATAGATTTTCTCCTTAAAATGACAAGTTTTATTCAAAACCCAAATTTTTTGCACCTATGATTTATTTTTCTTTCTTTTTTTTAAGTGCCAACATGTGAAAAATCTTCTCATTTTTCTGGATGGGGTATCCTAATGGATTGAAACACCTTTTCTTGTCAGTGATTAGGGAAAAAAATTGAGTATTCATTATATAATCCCCTACCTAGAGTAACATATATTTTAATACCTTTTTTACCTGTGAAAGTTCACATGGGGGATGATGTATTGGAGATCATGCATCATTACAACTAACTTAAAAAGTTACTTTTAACTATTAGTTATAGATTTATTTTTATTTTTTATTTTTATTTTTTTGCAAAACTGCAATCCCCAGGATATTCGATATATAAAAAATTATTTTATTTTGGTGGGGAAGTCACTTGTTACAGCACTTGTTATTCTGTTTTTTTAAGTTGACTTCCTTCGGATTTAAAGACACTGGCAGGAAACTTGAAAAATTTCACTTAAAATGCTTGTTGTTCTTGCTCTGTGTTGTCAAGTCAGTTTTGTCTTATGGTGGCTCTATGAATGAGACCTGGAAAACATCCAGCCCTGCTCATGTCTTGTGAACTCAGGACAATGGCTTCCTCATTCGAGTTTAATAATGCTTCTAAAAATGTGTAATTCCCCCTTCTGCAGAATATTAAAATGTAACGGGTCTTGCTGTGTACCTTGAAGTCATTTCGAGCTTTTGGCAACCCTAAGGCAACCCTCTCATCACAGGTTTTGTGTGTGTGTGCGTGCAAGATTTGTTCAGAGGGTGTTTACCATTGTCTTCCTCTGAGGTTGAGAGAATGTGACTCACCCAAGGTCATCCAGTGGGTTTCCATAGCTGTGCTGGTCTCCAGCGTAGTCCAACGCTCAAACCACTACACTATGCTAGCTGCCCTAGTAACAAGACACTGTTTATCCCTCACACTCCTAAAGTTCTATCTACATTGTACCCACACTTCTGGAATTTAAGTTACAGTCTCATTACCAGAAAAAGGGGGAAAAAAAGAGTAACTTGTTACAGATAACACTGCTTTCCATGTGTTACTTCTGAAATCTGACTAACCTGAAGAGGGTAAGCACCTGCTTTCCTCTATCTTCCCTTTCCCCCATCTAATCCCATTTTTCTTCTACCCCATTTCCTGGACTGCTGGGGCAGGAACAGATAACTCTTGCCAGCAGTCTGAACTGATCATTGATTGATTGACTGATTAGCTACAAATTAAACTCCTCTCTCCTACAAAAGAGCTCAAGGCAGCATGCATGGCTCTCCTCCTCCTGTTTATCCTCACAACAACCCTGTGAGGTAGGTCGACTTAAGAGAGCGCCACTAGCCCAAAAGGAAGTTTCCATGGCTCAGTGGGGACTCCAGCCTGGAGCTCCCAGTTCCCAGTTCAATTATTTAGCCACACTTCCTGGGATCTTTTCAAATTAGGTTGAGGGTCACTATAATCCAATCCTAGCTCAATAGATCTGATCTGTCATTGCATTAAAAAAATAATTGGAATAATTCAGCTGAAAATGGTAGAACTAAGGAAAGGTTAATCCATCACCTTCGGGAGGGGGGTTCTTCCCATCTGCTGTTTACAACATGAGAGAAAATAGAGGGCTTCTCTAATCCTGTAGCAATTAAACCTTTAAAAACCAGGGGGACCATGTATCTCTGGCTATTTGGCCCTAGGTTATACAGGGTCTGGTCTTACAGACAAAAGGATTCAAAAAATGATCCACAAACTTAGCTAAATGGTTCAAAAAGGGAGTTAGAGCCAGATACTGCAGATCTGTCTGGCAGTGGTCTTTCTGGTTCATATTCAACCAGAGCCAGGCGGACCTATAGTGTCTGGTTCTAATTCACTTTTTGAACTATTAGCTAAGTTGGTGGGTCATTTAAAAAAAAAAAATCCTTTCGTCTGTAAGACCAGATCATTCATAAGAAAGACATCTGATTTTATTAGCAAAATGGAGGGTTCGAGTGTGGGCAAAGAGGATATTTTGTGTCATAAGGGGCCAGAATTCTCCCAGATATAAGAGCAGAGTCTACCTTGCATCAAATTGGATGAAGTGAAAAGATTGTGGATTAGCTTGGAAAATAAACAAGACTGACCCCCCTTCCACCCTGCTACAAAACCTGTTCTGGATTTCCTTCTTGCAACTACACCCTGGGGAGCAGAAAATGATTCATCTATACCCTTGATCTTTATAAAATATTGATTGGACATGAACTTTTTCATGTATGGAAGCCTGGCAACATAGGTCACGAATCTATCTGACACTGATAAGAGCATGAAGGTCCACCAGTATACTTACACTAAAAGTGTGGAAGAGGCTCATCTTCTTTCTCCAACTGTGCAGCAACAGCTGGAGAGAATCCAGGTGTGCCCCACTGCCAACCAGTGGCTTTCTGGGTCAGGGAGGCACAGCAGCATCCAGGTACCATTTCACGTAAGGGGAAAAATGTTGTACAAGGAAGTACTTAATACTGCCTTGCACCATGTCTAGGAAAGTACTTACACCAGTCACACTTTTGTGTAAGTGTAATTCCCAGTTACACAAATGTAGGTTATCAGCAGGATTCTGGCCAATGTCTTATTCTTGATGACAGATTCCTGGACTGAGTAAAACAAAGGAGAAAATTAAAGAATGAAGGCCTGTCCATGTAATAATTAATGGCAGAGCCTGGTCTCTAAAATTTATTTTTTTCAGTATGTTCCAAAAAGCCACAGGCAATTATGTTTCCACATATGGTCACAAAATGGGACTGGGTACCATATCAAGATGTCAGTGTAGCTGCCTTGAGCAAGTGAGCACTCCATGTGCTACAACACACAGCCCAAGAATTCCCAAAGCCAGAGTTACTAGCTCAGTGATGGGCAACATGTGGGCCCAGCAGCTATTTTTGTGGGGGTTGTCTTGTGTTCCTGCTGCTACGCCATCCCCCATCTCTGAATTAGTTGTCGCAGCAGCAATACAGTTGGGACCCCCCGTATCCAAAGGAGTTGGGTTCCAACTCACTGCGGATACCAGAAACCACAGATAACAGTGAACCCTATTAAAATAAAGGACTTCAGGTAAAAACATACCATAGAGTTGCAGTGGAAGACCTAGAAGATGGCTAGAGAGGACAGTGTGACTCTGTGGTATGTGTCCCAATTTTGTGTCCCGCAGATAACTGAAACTGTGGATACTGGTTCCGCAGAGACAGAGGTCCTGATGGAAAACAAGGAAGAGCCTTTACCCCAGTTAAAATAACATATAACTTCCCCAACCCCTTGTTTACAAGAGGAGTTTTCTTGTAAACAAGGCACAGAGAAAGAATGCATCTGGTTTTATAAAGAAAAGTATAGAACTTCCTTGGGTTTTTTCCCTGGGCTGTGAGGCCATGTTCTGGAATAGTTTCTTTCTGACGTTTCGCCTGCACTTGTGGCTCTGAAGATGCCAGCCACAGATGCAGGTGAAACGTCAGAAAGAAACTATTCCAGAACACGGCCTCACAGCCCGGAAAAAAACAAGGAAAATCTATGGATGTCAGCCCTGAAAGCCTTCGACTTCATATAGAACTTTTGCTACTGCTGCCAGAACAAATTTGGTAACAGGTGTGGTGGTGCCACCAGCAGCAGTAGTGGGGAGGGGGCTGTTGCCCAGCCTTGTCCTAGCTGATCCAAAAATCTACCCCCTCACACAGGATGACGTCTTCCATCATCCCTAAAGCAAAGTACATGGGGAAAATTGTTTCTAGATTAATCTCAAGGCAAGAAAGACACAGTGACTCAAGCGTGGACAGTACATGCATTGCCTTCCTGCATACTCTTCAGGGCCCCTGGCACCAAAGGAAAGGACACACACCAACAGCCACACCAGCCTTCTACCGAAAGATGAATTTATTGTGAGAAATAAGTGCTAATGATTTGATCCCGAACTTCCACCCCTCGAGGATCTTGTTCTACAATGCCATCGGTGTCCAGGTATGGAGGCACAGGGACCTCGGTGTCCACCCCTTGTCCGCCATTGATGATGGGCAGCTGGCGCCGCAGGGCCATGTTGTGCAACATGGCGCAAACTACAAACACCTTGGCCACTTTCTCTGGGCGAAGCATCAGCCGGCCCCCGGTGGAGTGGAGACACCGGAACCTCATCTTGAGCTGCCCGAAGGCCCTCTCCACCACCATCCGCGTCGTCTCGTGTATGGCATTGTAACGTGCCACTGGTTCTGGCCCTTCATCAGGGTGCGGTGTCATAAGGAAAGGGCGCAAGGGGTAGCCGCTGTCACCTGTGGGGAAGAGGACGCATCATGAGCACAACATACACCCTGGCAAGATTGTTTTCAGGAGGAGGGGGCAACCTGACTTGTACTGCAGAACGGGCTTTTTTTTTCTGCACCTCCCCGACATAACACTCACCTAAGAGCCATCCCTTCCCATCAGGCCACGACTCCAGGAGCCTTTGCAGCTGGGAGAGTTGGAATATCCGGGCGTCGTGGACGCTCCCAGGGAACTTGGCCAACACGTGGGTGAAGCAGCCCGAGGCGTCGCACGTGGCCTGGACATTCAGGCTGTGGAAGTTGTGGCAGTTGCGGTAGAGGGCTGGCATGTCCGCCGGTGCTATGATGGGCACATGGGTGCAGTCCACAATCCCAATGACGTTGGGGAAGCCCGCGATGTCGAAGAAGGCTTCCCGGGTGCGTCGAAGTTCCGAGTCGGTGGTGGGGAAGGTGATGTGTTCATGGACGTGGCGGAGCATGGCTTCTAAGAAAGCATCCAGGCAGCGGCTGACGGAGGACTGGGAGACCCGGAGATTGTCACCCGTCATCCGCTGGAAGGAGCCTGTCCCCAGGACCTGCAGGGCTATCAGAACCTTCTGTAAGGTGGGGATGTGCCTACGGCTGGCAGAGGCCCCATCCAGGTATGGCGCCAGCAGCGTGCACAGGTCCTGGATGGCCTGGCGGTCCAGTCGGAAGCGGGTCAGGCATTCCTCGTCGGACACCTGGAGCTCGTGGGTGCGCATCCGGATGAGGCGGGTCCGTCGGGGTGGCCGCCTGCTGTGGATCTCAAGGTTGGCGGCATAGACAAGGTCCAAGAGGCCCTCATCGTCAGAGCTGCCCTCCTCTGGGTAGAGGGGAAGGGGGCCACCTGTCCGCGGTTCCACCTGCCCAAGCGTCCCTGTGGGATCAAGGGGGGGGGAGATCCTGATTACACTCAGAGTTGGGGAGCAGAGTAGGACCTCTTTTGTGCACATATTTACCAATCTTATTTAAGAAGATCAGCCCTCCTCTCGGTGGCTCTTGTACTCAAGATGCACAAAATGGACTGCTGAAACCATTTTTCACCATTTATAGAAACTGCCGTAACATTCCTCTACTCTCTCTCACTCCTGTTCGTAAAGATCCTAAAGATGAACGTTGTCCCTATCTCCTAAACAAATGTGGCCACCATTACAAGATCATGCTCCTTTGCTTAGCTACTATTAAATACCAGTTTGCTGACCCTGCTTTTTGACTTTTGTCTCTGTATCTATATATATAAAACACCTGGGTATGTTTCTTTTCCCAGTGTGCTGATTGGCCGCTTAGGAAATATACCCAACCGATCCCCTCCATCCTCTCACTCCCTCAGCTAATCACCACCATATGCAAATTCCCTCCCCATGTCACAATCCACTTCTGCCACTCAATCTGCATCTACAGCCCCAGCCTCACAAGGGCTCCTCCCTCTTCCCCCTCCCTCAACGACTCACCACCCACATGTAAAACACTGCAATATTTTTTCCTAAAATAATAGCATGTAGCTGAACTGTGTGAAAAACCACATGTAAAACACTGAATTATTTTTCCCCACAATAACAGCATGTAGCTGAACTGTGTGAACCTTTCAAATCTACTGTAATGACATAGGTTACCCTGGGTACAACTAGTTTATATTTAATTTGTTTGTATTTCATATCAACAGGTCTGTTATTTTTTTTTAATTTTTAACAACTTTTAATAAAAATGTTGGTCAAGATTTCAGTAAATGTAATTGCATCGTCCACAGCACAGAGACCACCCAACCATTTTTGTCCAAATCCCAGGGTAATGTCATTCATACACATATGAAGCAGCCAGGGTTGGAAAGAACTCAATTATTATTATCTCAATTATTAATTATTATCAATTGTTATCTCAATTACAGTTGCCCCTCCACATTTGCGTCTTTCACATTCGCGGTTTTGATTATTCGCGGAAGGCTGCTTCCCCCCCCTCTGCTGCTCAACACACCCTCCCTTCCCAAGGCAGCAAAGGGCTTAGCCCGTCACTGCCTTCGGAAGGAGGGGTGGGGAGCAGCTGGAGCGCTGCCTCTGCGCCCCACTCCCTTCCCAAGGCAGCGAGGGCTTCTGAGGAAGCCCTTCGGTGCCTTGGGAAAGGGGGTGGGAAGCAGCTGGCCCGCAGGCTCATATCTTATTCGCGGTTTTTTCACATTTGCGGGGTTGTCTGCCCCTGAAGGGATGACTGTATTCATTTCCCAGTTTCCCAACCGTCTGGGGAGAATAGGAGGGTAATGAGATTCTTCTGCAGTTTTCCCCCAGTATCCAAACATCCTGAAGTGTGCCGGGCGAATTATTTTGTGGAGAGATATACATGGCCAGTTATGTCTCCATAGATTAATTTCCCCAAAACACTTTGGTGCATTAGAATATTAGGAGAATACTGGAGAAATACACTCATTTTCTCACTTCAGCGATAAAAAAACTATGGTAATTATTCATCCTTGCATGTGAGGATGAAACAGTGGAAGATTTAACATCTCTAGAAGCAGCCACATACTGAGCTCCCACACCAGGTAGGACCACTGACCTACCTGGTGTGGGGAAACCCCTTTTTCTGTCATGGGCTGCATTTATTCAGCGTAATGTGTCAGTGCTACATGGTGATGACAGGCACAAGTCAAAGTACTGGGGATGACCTATAAAACCCTATAGAGCTTGGGTCTATTTGAAGGGCTGTTTATGAGCTCATTTAGAGCACTAAGATTTTGGCAGAGGCCCTTCTCTCAGTCCCACTGGGATGGGCTTTTAATGCTGTGAGGTGCTGTTAATATAGTTTTTTTATATTAAGTGCAATGTTTTTAACTTTATAAATTGTTTATTTTTGAAAAAAGTAACTTGTATATTTATACTTTAATTGAAGTTTTTGTGTTGCTTTTAACCTGTATCATTTTTAAATATGTTGTGAGTTGCTTTGAGCTGCACTATGCAATATGGCTCCCTGCAAAATGTATGGGGCTACAACTTCCAATATCCCCAACCAGCACAACTACAGGCCAAGTGGGCTCATGATGATGGAAGCTGTAGTCCAACATGCCTTGCAAGCCAATCTGGCTTGGGCAAATTGGAAGTATGGGATGCCACCAAAGCTTTTGCAAAGTCTGAAAGCTCCCATCATTTGGAGAAAGGAGGGATATAACTGAAGAAGAAGAAGAAGATAGGTAGAGCCAGAGCCAAAGGCAGGCAAAACCAATCCCTTTTCCTACTCTTCTTTTCCCAGCTCTCTTTCTTTTTCATATCCACTTATTTTTCTCTCTCACTCTCTTTCTCCTTGCCCAGTGGGCTATTAGCTGAACACTCATACAAAAATCAGTGTGTATAGAGCCATTGTACTGTCTATTCTCCTTTATGGATCTGAAACATAGGTCACCTATCATCACCACCTACGACTCCTCGAACGCTTTCATCAGCGCTGTATACGCACAATCCTAAATATACACTGGACTGACTATGTGATGAATGTTGCTGTCCTTGAGCAAGCAGGGATCACCAGCATTGAGGCCATGATATTGAGAACACAGCTGCGCTGGGCAGGGCATGTTTCTAGGATGGAGGACCATCGCCTCCCCAAAATAGTACTCTACGGTGAACTTGCCACGGGTCAGCGTAAGAGGGGCGCTCCAAAAAAGCAATACAAGGACTCCCTGAAACAACATCTCAGGCTTGGCCAAACTGATCACCAACAATGGTCCGCCCTGGCCTCACATCAGGAGGCATGGAGACACACTATCCACAATGCTGCAGCCTTATTTGAGAACTCACGCCGAACAAGTCTTGAAGAGAAACGGCAACGCAGAAAGAATCACAACCCAAAAACATCACCCAAGGAGACCTTCTGCTGTGCTTTCTGCAACCGGACTTGTCTATCTCGGATTGGCCTTTTTAGTCATCAGTGCGCTTGCAGAAAATGCGGGATGAGTCCTTCCTGAATCTTCGTTTGCGAAGAAAAGCCAGAGAGAGACATACAAGAGGTCTGAACTTGTCAAATGCTTCAGATACTAAGCCCAGGAAAGAATGCTCACTACATGTTCCACCTAAAATCATAGACTCTTAAGGTTGGAAGGGACCACAAGGGCCAGCTAATCTAACCCCCAGTCATGCAGGAATACACAACCAAACATTCCCTAAAAGATGCCCATCCAACCTAGCCTTGGGCTGGCCCAGTGTCTCAAACAGGCACAGGTTGATTCCCAAACCCCTTTCAAATTGGAGGTGTGAGCTTTTGTGTAGGCTGGGAATGACTGCAAAATCTAACAAAACTACATCAGACAACACCAGCGAAGAACAGCAGCTAAGCCTATTTCAACAGAAGTGAGCCAGCCATTTCAAGGAAATAACTGCAATATTGCAATATGGCTCCCTGCAAAATGTATGGCGCTACAACTTCCAACATGCCCAACCGGCACAACTACAGGCCAAGTGGGCTCATGATGATGGGAGCTGTAGTCCAACATGCCTAGCAAGCCAATCTGGCTTGGACAAAACGGAGGCCACTAAAGCTTTTGCAAAGTCTGAAAGCTCCCATTTCAGCTGCGACACATACTTTTTCGGTGTTCAGCTAGACTTACTGGCAATGTCTTTCCCAGATTTGTTTAAAAGGTGCATTCAACTCTATATGCGTGAAGGAGGCACTCAGCTATCAACCTACATCAACCTTTCTGCTCTGGGTAACAGCCTGGAAGTACAGGTCGGCCCCTCTATCCACGGCAGATAAGTTCCCAGACTATTTATAAATGAAACCGTGGATAACAACAAACCATATTAAAATAAAGACCTTCTGGTACAAACATACCATAGAGTTGCATTGGAGGACCTAGCAATTCCTAAAGAGGATACCTCTCTAGGCATTTCCCAGCATGACTCGATAGTATGCGTGGATAGCTGAAATCGCAGCTATTGGTTCCGCGGATATAGGGGGCAATCTGTAACTGAGGATTACAGGTTGAAAAAGATTAAACAATGATCTATACTGAATAACATCCTTCAGCAGCCTTCTAAGGAATGCTCCCAGATGTGGATTTGGCATAAGCAGCAAAATAATTCAACCTGTTCCGGCAAATGCCAGAGACACAGGACAAAGCAATATTGCATTGGCTGGCAAAGGATACTGGCCTCCTTTATTAACAGTTTGAGTGACAGAATAGAGCGTATATGGGTGGATGACACAAAATCAGAAAGGGCAGCAAAGACTTTGGAGGACAACAGGACTTGAGAAAATTGGAGAAATGTTATCTTTTGGGAAAGCTTAGAACCCAGTCCCTAAGCTTGGTAATTCAATGAACTCTCAAACTCTCCACCTAAAGAGTTTACATTACAAAGGCCGAAAGCGGACCTCCAGCTCTTAGGCACCTGAAATCACCCTGAGAATCAAAATGATTTGACAAATCGATACACAAATTGATAACTAACTACATCAAGTGCTTACCCAAATTGTGGGCCTCTTCCTCATCGGCCTCTTGTTTGGTTTCCCTGAATGGTTTCGGCACAGCATCTGATGGAGGTTGCTCAGCCTCAGCTTCGGGAGAATCCGCGTTGTCCATCTCAAACAGCCCCAGCACCTAAAAATGGCACCAAAGAACTTGCTCAGGCTCCAAATAGCAAGGCTTGCGAAATAAGGGTGACTTTTGAGCAGAGCTCACAAATAAATATTTATTTATTTATTCATTCATTCTTATTCTTATCCTTATAATAATGACTGCAGCTTCCAGAATCCTCTAGCCAACAGGGCCAAAGTAACTTTTCCAAATGCTGCATTTGAGGGCCAGGTTCTTTCTGCCTTCACCCTCTATAGCAAGAGTGAGGAACTTCCAGAGGTTGTTGAGTTATCCAGTTTCTGCTAGGCTCTGTCAGCATGGCCAATGATCAGGGGTGATGGGAGTTGGAGTTCAACCATAACTGGAGGACCACAGGTCCCTCCCCCACCCCTGCCAACCTACTCTTTAGGATTTAATACTTCCAGAAAGTCTTTGAAAGCTAACAGGGTTAGAATTAATGTATTCTGTGCAATGGTTAGAGTGCTGGATCAAGACTTGGGTGCTCCAGACCCTTAGACCTCACTGAGCCAAGAAACTTACTGGGTGATTTTGGGTTCAGCCACTTCATCTTTACCTGACCTACCTTACATGGTTGTTGTGAGGATAAAATGGGGAGGAGGAGGGACATGTATGCTGCTTTGAGTTCACTGGAAGGAAAGCAGGACATAAATGTAATTAATAAATTAATTAGTCAATACAGGTGTACACATTTTTTAAAAATCTATCCTTCTTCCAGCATGTGCCTTTCCATTAAACTCAATTAGGTATTAAACAATACATGCCCCATTCCATTAAACAACAACCTTGTGAGATAGGATGAGGCTAACGGATGAAGATTAAGCCCAGAACTGGGTGGAGATTTAGATTCTGAGTCTTGTTGGTCCCAAATCCAGAAATCTGTCCTAAATCCAGAGAACTACATTGGCTCCAACAGGGAAAGACAAGGAAAGAGCCATTACAGATGGTTACAGGCTAAGATGACCAGTACAGTACAACCCCCATACCTGTGGGAGATACTATACTTTCCTGGACTTAACTGTGGACATGCAAAACCATGGGTAATAGTGAACCCTATTGAAATGAACGACTTCTGGGCCAAGCATACCATGGAGTCACACTGGAGGACTCCGAGATTCCTAGAGAGAACACCTCTCTAGGCATTTTCCAGGCTCTCTAGCATGACTCTACAGTCAACCTCCAGGGGAAGCATACCACAGAATCACACTGGAGGATTTCTCTGAAGATGCCAGCCACAGATACAGGTGAAACGTCAGGAATAAACTCTTCCAGAACATGGCCTCACAGCCTGGGAAAAACCCATGGAAAACCTATGGATGCTGGCCGTGAAAGCCTTCAACTTCACACTGGAGGACCCAGAAAATGCCTAGAGAGGGCATTTTTCCCTGGACATGGGTAAGTGAAACTGAGAGTACTGGTCCCACAGATACAGGGATCATACTGGACAGTTTGTTTAAATAGCCCCTAAATTTAGGCTGGAGAAGGGAACATTAAGACAGACACATCTTCAAACATCTGAAAAGCTGTCATACAGAAGATGGAGTGCATGCATACTCCTCCAAGGTCCCTGACAACTCTATGATTCTAAGCCCCAGGATCTTCATAGAATGTGAAGCTGGAAGGGACCTCAAGGGCCATCTAGTCCAACCTCCTGCCATGTAGGAAAACACAACTAAAGCATTCCTAAAGAGATGGCAGTCCAACCTTTGTTTAAAGACCTCTGAAGATGGAGAGTCTGACCCCCTCTAAGGCAGTCAATGCCACTAGAGAACAGTTCTTATCAAGAAGTTCTCCAGTTAAAAGGGAGGCCTGGGTGCAATGGTAAAGAACGGATAGACACAAGTTCAATTCCTGGCACCTACAGTAATTTGTAGGTTGGCCACTGTGGGACACCAGTTTTCATGGGACCTTTTGGTCAATCTGTGATGCAGTGGAACCTGATGCACCCCGGGATGAAGTGTGAGGACTTTCTGATTAGCAGTGATGATTATGTCATCCTTATCTCTCCTCAAGTATACCCATTCCCTTTGAGTGTATTTGCAAGCTGAGGAGAAAGCGAGTTTTCCCAACAGCCATACATTATTGTGAGCTTTTCCCTGTTGAAATACAAAGCACTGGAGGGTAGTCTGAGTCTTGAATGGGTATGGCCCATTAGCTCAACAAAAAACATATTCCTGATGGGAGGTGAAAGCTGCCAGAAATTATCAACATATCTACTGGAATTTTTGGACTCTCTGATGGTGGGGTGGGTGAAGAGATATAAAGGCCTGGCTGGGGAGGGGGAGGGATGGACAAATTAGGAGGGGGGAAAATCCCTCATTTTTTTCAAGGCCTCCCCTCCCATCCCAGAACACCTTGTCTTAAACCTTTTATTCATCATTCTGGAAGAAAATATTCCACAATCCCTTCCCCCCCCCCAGGGTTTCTGGGGGCGGTTGAGTGTGGAATATTTTCTTTCAGAATGATGAATAAAAAGGTTTAAGACATGGTATTCATATGTTTGCTGCTGTTGAGTTATTTCTAAAAACTATGTAAAAGGAAGACTTTTATGTAAAACTGCATACAATATCAGACCATTACAATTTTTCTCAATTCTTTTTCTGGAAGTGAGTGCTTTAGGTCGGCTTCTCACTGTGGAGAACTAGTGGGGACAAAATCATTCTCGTTGTTTTACTAAGGTTGACATTTTCTTCTGCTTTATTGTGGGGTTTTTGGTTAACCCTCAAACTGGCAAAACTAAAGCAGCCCCTCATAGCTTGGGGGATCCTTACAGTACAGTTGTCCCTTCACATTCGTGGGGGTTCGGTTCCCCAGACCCCTGCGAATGTGAAAATTCCGTGAATAACAACTGCCCTCCCCCTCCCCCGCCAAATCGACCACGGGGCCTCCGGAGGCCCCATAGTCGCTTTCCCCCACCTCCACCTCCCTCCCAAGGCCTTCACGGGCCTCCGGAGACCCTCCCGAGGCCCCGTGGATGCCTCCCCTCCCGCCCTGGGCCTTCACGGAGCCTCCGCAGCATCTCCAGAGGCCCCATGGAGACCTCCCTGGCCCTCCCCCCTCCCGCCCAAGGCCTTCATGAGGCCTCTGGAGCATCTCCGGAGGCCCCATGGAGACCTCCCCGGCCTTCCCCCCTCCCTCCCAAAGCCTTCATGGGGCCGTGTTGCTGCTTTTGGGAGGGCGGGGGCCCTCCCAAAACCCGCGAATATTCAAAACTGCGAATGTTAAGTTCGCGAATGTGGAGGGGCAACTGTACCTTGTAGCTCCATTTGTAGTCAATTTTTTAAAAGTAAGTTAAGTTTGGAATTATACTCTAAATAAACTGTACTTTTCATATAACAAACTTGATAATTTTATACAAAGCAAAGATATAGGGGTTAATATTGCATTTTGCCATTTTTCTAAAAATTTCATCTGATGGGGGGGAAACAGAAAAAAGTGGGGTTTTTTTCCTTTATGGCTTCAACATTTCTGGAAATTATTACATTTCTAGGTGGGTAGGTGCTAAGTGCTAAAGAAACAGTTGTGATGAATGCCCAAATATAAAAATTAATACCACTTAATACCATTATTCAATACCACTACACCACCAGGTGGAAACTAGCAGGCTTCTTAGGTTTCCTTATTCAAAAGTTCCCAGAGCTTGGGAAAAAGTGTTTGACTATCCGATCCCATCCAGTGAAAATAATCCAAATGGCAATTGCGTGGAAGGTGATCTGTCTAAATGGACATTCGCATCAATACATCTCATTCAGAAAGGGGCCAGCCAAATCAATCATGAAGCTCTGAAGGGAAGCCTTCAGAGCTTTTCTCAGAGTTTTTATAAAGCTCTGTAGGGCATGTGAATGTACGATCATTAGGACAGTCACATTTGCGTTGCTGTGACGAGGCAGCATAAGCTTAGCATAAGCTCACTCGCCAAATGAACATGGGGAGCAGGGCTGGCAAACAGGGAAAGTGCCTGCTGCCACCATGTTGAATTTTTGGCTAAGCAAGAGATCAGTGAGCTAAAACTGCCATCTTTCTCTCTCTTTTCTTATTTTTTCTTTTGTAAATATGAAGTACCGCCTGTACGCACCATGGTAAACAGGATTTTTAAAAAAATTTTGGCGATAGCAGATTTAAAATGGCGAGTAAATCACTTGCGGCCACCATCTTGGCTAGGGGGCATGCGAAGTTTTTGGGGGGTCTTTTGACCACTAGGACAGGTCACAGAGCTGCGAACTGCTGTTTCTTTGGAGATCATATTCCCCCCCCCCCCATATAGACCGGACCTCAGATTCCCCCAGCCAACCCGGATGGCTCCTACAAGACTTATTATTCAAAGCATCTTGGCTGGGGGAGTCTGGGAATTGTAGTCCAAACAAGCAATTTCCCTCAAGTTCTGAACCTTCCCTTCTTGCCCCCCCCCCGAATTCACAGGTTGGTATTTCAGCCCTACCTGCTGTTCCCTCCTCTCAGCCTCCCGCTGCATCTGTAGGAAGTCCTCGGCCAAAGAAGCTGCCTGCGAACAGGTCTCTGGCTCGTGTTCCTTCACCCAGCTTTGGATGTCCGGCGGCAAAATGGCCAGGAACTGCTCCAGAATCAGCAGCTCCAGGATCTGCTCCTTCGTGTGCCTCTCAGGCTTCAGCCACCGGTGGCAAAGATACCACAGCTGGCTGCACACCTCCCGGGGCCCCTCGGCCTCCTGGTAGCGGAACTGCCGGAAACGCTGGCGCTTCATCTCCATGCTGGCTGAGTCGCCTCCCACGACTTCTTCCTTCACTTTCACCACCCCAGATTCTCCAATCTCCCCCGCGTCCAGAATGTTGTGGACTTCCGGGGCTTCTCCACGGCCGTGGCTCGGGGGATGCCGGGTGGTCCGTCCGCCCCTTGGCCATGGGCGGGCGGCTGCTGGTCCCTCGGCAGAAGGTGAAAATGCCTGCCTGCCTTCCCACTCGGTAGACCGTGACACCGGTGGGTTCCTCCACCCTGAGCGAGGAGTGCGGGTTGTGTGAAGGAGCTCTTTCTGTTGAGACATTCGGCCTCTAGGCAGCCTTTCCTCTTTTTCTCGGTGCCCCCCACGAGAGGCCTGCCCTTTGCCCCGCCACCTTTCTTCCGGTTCAGGGTTTTCAGCATCTTCCTCTTCCTCTTCCATTTTTGTTCCCCGCCGCGCCACCTGCTCTAATGCACCCTGGAACTGGAGGCTTGGCGCTGCTCCACGTTTGGCAGCCATTTTGGGGCAGCCTCAGGATATCACCTTCTTGTTCTTTTTCCTTTCTCTTTCTCTCTCACTCTCAATCTCTCTCCACGAATAAAAGGGCTTGAGGAGGCTTTGGTTTTTAGTCTGTGCTTAAGTCTATAGAAATGGCTGCAAAAAAGTCCAACAGGAGGTCTTCACCTCAGAAACACACAGGATTTTTCCAAACCAACAGAGTCAATAGCTGATCATTGGGCCTCCTACCTGAAGAATGGGAACAAAAGAGAACAGAAGACCAAAATTCATTGGAAGAGCAGCAGAAGGAAACAGAAGACCAAAATGCAATGCAACACCTTCACAGTGGAGTGGTTAAGAGTGTCAGGCTGGGGCCCAAGGGAACTGGGTTCAAATCTCCATTTGACTATGAAGCTCATGAGGTGATCTTCCTATCTTTTAGCCTAACCTACCTCACCAAGTTGATGTGAGAATAAATTTGGGGAGGGTGGGAGAGAAGATCCATGTAAGCTGTCTTGAGCTCCGTGGAGGGAAGGAAACCTATAAAGGCAAACTCTCTCTCTGGCTTTTCTTCGCAAACAAAGATTCAGGAAGGACTCATCCCGTGCTTTCTGCAAGCGCGCTGATGACTAAAAAGGCCAATCCGAGATAAACAAGTCCGGTTGCAGACTTGTTGGGTGCTTTCTGCAACCAAAGGCAAACAATAATTAAATAAAAGCAACTGTGCTTTCTGCAACCAAAGGCAAACAATAATTAAATAAAAATAGCCAGGATGGTTTCACGCAACCTTGCAAATAAACCCATAAAAGTAACAAGCTTGGAGAAGCCCACTTGGTTACATAGGCATACCCTCCAACTGTTCGATTTGTCAGAAACAGTCCCAATTAATCCTCTATAGTTACATTTTTCAGCTGCTTTTAAAATGTCCTGGTTTCTCTCTCCTTCTCTGACTTTCCCCCTTCGTCCTGGCTTAAATCAATTGCTGCAAAACAGAGTTCAAAGTGCAGGCATAGTTTGCACTTAGTCAACACAGTGGTGAAAAGGAGACAAAGTGGGTGGACAGTTGTCCTTCCCAGTAAGGTCAGGCAAAAGCAAACTACTACAGCCTCTCCTAGCTTGTCTGTTCTTCCTCATTAATAACTTTTGTCATCTTGACCACACTCTTGACGTTCCTTGGCTACTACACGTGTCCTCTTTTTCATCTGTGAAATACTGGAGGATATGCATGTAGTGCCTACGACGGGATGTTGGGAATGTGGATGAGTGGTGGGAACAGAGCCTGGAAAAATTGCTCCTGAGGACTAATCCCAGACTCTCCCAGTGGCCATACTGGCTGGCTGTGGTGGGGAGGGTTCTGGGACTTAACAGTCCTCGCTAAAAAAAAAAAAAAAAAAGAATTTTCCCAAGTTCTGGGGAAACTTCAAATGAGGGTGAGACATACATATTTAAATAACTAAATAAATGTTCCCAGAGAGGTTTGAGGTAAGGAAGTCTCTATAATGTTCCTCTCTGTTTTTGTATTTTGTAATTTCTGCTTAGAGTTTTCCCCTATCCTGAAACACATACGGTGGCTGTTCTGTCAGTGTAGTAGCAGCACATATCTGATCTCAATGTCAAACTGAGTTTATTAAGTAGTTCAGTCACGTCCATATTAGAAATAGGCAACAATTCAAAAGAGCCAGTGTGTGTAGTGGTTTCAACATTGGATTACAACTCTGGAGAACAGGGTTCAAATCTCCACTCAGCCATGGAAACCCACCAAGTGATCTTGGGCAAAGTCACACTCTCTCAGCCTCAGAGGAAGGCAAAGGCAACTTCCCTCTGAACAAATCTTGCCAAGAAAAACCTGTGATAGGGTTGCCTTTGGGTTGCTGTAAGTTGGAAACAACTTGAAGGCACACAACAACACCACAATAATTTGTGTAATTCATTTTTTAAAAATTATCTTACTAAATCTGATGAAATTTAAGGAGTTTTTTTTAAAAAAACAAACTTTTTTAAAAAAACAAAAAGTCAGACATTAAAAAAACACGAGAGAAAGCAAAGATGATAGACTTGCCCATCCCTAGAATGTATGTGAGAGAGCCATTGTGATACAGTGGTTGGACTAGGACTTTGGGAGACCAAGGTTCGAATCCCTCCTCAACCATAGAAACCTACTGGGGTGACCGTGGTCAAATCCCAGTTGCTCAACCTCAGAGAAAGGCAATGGCAAAACAACCCCGAACAAATTATCACCCAGGAATCCCAGCAACAGGTTCACCTTAAGGTCTCACAATAAGTGGGAAATGACTTGAAGGCACACAAGAAGACGGTATGTATTCTACATGGTAACAAAATGGCTTCCTGAGAATAGCCAAGTTTCTAGCCCTTAAGCTTACTGAGATAAAGCTTGCAAGTATGTAAGCTGTGCCTGATGAAATCTTCTCAGGCAGAACACAGAGGCTCATTGCAAGCGGTGAACCAATCAAATGATAATAATTTCAAAAGGCCAGGGGTTGGTGGTTTAAACTGCCTTGTCACGTCCTTTGTTCCCCTCTACAGCTAGAGATGGATGCAAAACAAGGAAATACAAAGCAAGCCTATTTTCCCTAATAAGTGTACTTAAAGGCAACAGGCTATTATTCTATTCAGGCAGCAGACTGTTGGTTATTTACTTTGGTTATTCTTAACAGTCAAAAGGGTTGTAGGATTTTCTGCCCTTGGCATCAGTAAGTTGGTCTGCTTCAGGTATATTTGTTGCTAGACCTCAGGCAGCAACATGTCTTTGGCTTGGTGGTGATTTGTGCTTCTGAGATGGGTTGGAAAACAGGACTGAATCGGGTTCCTGGAGGGAATGTGGCCTTGAGTGGTCCTTTTCCAAGGGAATAGCAACATGAGAAGGAGCCAGCCTGGTTTGAGTGTTGGACTAGATCAAATCCCTGTTTGGCCACACAAAAAACCTGGATGACCTTGGGCAAGTCACACACACTCTCAACTCAAGTAGGAATTTGAAGACACACAACAACATCAAAGAACATGAGAACCTGCTTTACACCAAATCACACGGGCAGGCCAAATCCACACTACGCAATCCAGTTTGAAACTGGATTATTTTCCATGGCTCTTTCCTATGGAATCCTGGAATTTGTAGTTTTACAAGGTCTTTAACCTTCTCTGCCAAAGAAAGCTGGTGCTTCACCAAATTCCAGGATTCCTTAGGAAGGAGCCATGGCAAATAATCAGCCCTCTGTATCCATGGATATGAAAAAAATCCAAAAACAATAAATTCCAAGAAGAAAACCTTGATTCTTAGCATTTTATATAAAGGACACTTATTTTACTATGCCATTGTATATAATAGGACTTGAGCATCCAGATTTTGGTATCAATGGGTGTGTGTGTGTTCTGGAACCAAACTCCAGTGGATACCAAGGCCCACTGTAAGCCAGTTTCAAACTGGATTATTTGTGTAGTGTAGATTTGGCCTTAGTCTATTTTAGATCAGTACTGCCAGGTCTCACTGAAAAGGACTCTTTGTGGTATCACATAGCGGTCTTTTTTAGCCCTACCTACTATTATTACACTTACTAAAATTTCAATTCAGCTCACATTCTCCTTGTTGAGAACGGAGTATAGAAACAACTTTTTGGGCCACCAGTTTCCAAAATCCTCCCAGCCAGCATGGGAGTTTTCTGAGAGCTTTAACACAAAAAAGTTAAATTTTCTGCAGGTTGGGTGACAGTGAGGTGGGGTAAGGAACCTGTGCCCCCAAGACACTATTGGGCTCCAAGTCCCATCAGTCCCAGTCAGCATGGCCAAAGTGATGGGAGTTGAAGTCCTACCACATCTATAAGGCCACAAAAGTCCCTACTTTTGGGTTGTGTGTGGAGGAGAGGATCCAATTCAGGATGAAAACTAGTCACAATTCTGAATACTGATCCTACTTTATAGCTATACTTTTATAGGACAAAAGGAACTTGGTAGTTTGTTAACTTGACCCAAATTTCTGCAGCTTACATTGACTTATTCTGCTTACACACCAAAGAAGTTTTTAGCATATGAATAGGAGCAATCAAAATCGCTAAACAGTGCATATGCTACATTAAAAAAAAAACTACTACCAAACACTTTTGCATGGAAGAAAGGGAACAGTGGGATCTCAACTTTCAGGTTTCCTCGGGAGTAAATTCCACTGCGTCTAAAGAGGCTTCTTTCTTTTAGGTAACTTAGTACAGATCTACATACACCCTTGGCTGGAAAAACACACACCTTTCCCTGGAAGTAAAGCACCCCCCCCCAAAAAAAACCTCAACCGACCTCCAAAGTAGGCATTGCCCAGGATCGGGAGTAAATCCCTCCACAACTCAACCGGCTGATTCCCGAGGAGACATTTCCCAGGACTGCTCTGCCGGGAGTTCTGGGTTCGAATCTCCCCCCACTTTGCAAATTGCAAAAAGCATTTTCTCCCCCAAACAGCATTCTCTTTGGTGGTGGAGAAAGAAACCCCTCTGGGGCTGGACAAGAAAACAAGACTGTGAAGATGGAGGGGGGAAAGTGCAGCTCTGGATTTAGATCCATTTCCAATTTTTAAAAAAGAAGCTTCTCTTGCCAGGGCACAAAAGAGGCCGGCCATTCTTCCCTTGGGTCGCACAGCCCTAAGCTTTGGGGGGGGGGGGAGAAAGAAAGAAACAGACAAGGGGGGTGGGAGAAAGCCACAATCTCTGTCTCCAGATTTTGAAAGCACAAGAGAACAAAGAAAGAGCAAATGTAGCTAGAGATTCCTTCCCCCCTTTCCTTGCACCACCTTGTCCTTGGCT
The DNA here is from genome assembly GCA_030847615.1 of Gambelia wislizenii. Lineage (NCBI taxonomy): Eukaryota > Metazoa > Chordata > Lepidosauria > Squamata > Crotaphytidae > Gambelia > Gambelia wislizenii. The sequence continues at coordinate 29,507,045 of JAUMIR010000002.1, forward strand.
CGAGGTTGGGACTTTCTGCCATTGTCCTAAGCGGAGAGGCCATGCTGAAAAAAGGATCAGCCACACAAAACCTCCCTGGCTGGCAGGAGGAGGAGGGTTTTTTTGGGGGGGGGATCAAAATCCCTCCCCTTTCCTTCCTCTCTTCTCCCCCCCCCCCGCAACATCTCTCCTCCTCTTACTTTTTTCTCTCCTAGGGGGTGAACTTGGCTTTTCTTTTCCTCCATTCTCTTTTATACCTACCAGGCATCCTCCTCCTGCACATTGCTTTCCTGCTTGGAACCGCAGCTTCGGTTGCAAGCAAGGCGATCGGGGAAGGGGGGGTGGAAAGAGAGAAAGAAATTAACTCTGAATCTTTTTTTTTTCCTCCCTTCCCTTCCTCACCTCTGGGGGGGGAAAAGGCCTTGGGTCTTAAGAGCCTCCTCTTCTTCGCTCAAGTTTTTCGTCCTCTCTGGCAAGCCGGGGGCCTCTCGATCGGTTTAACCCATCCAGCGCCTCCAACAGGCTCCAAAAATTAAGATTTTAACCTACATGGGCAGAATGGTTGCTTTGCCTTAAAATGTTTGATTTGCCACTCTTTGGATTCGACCGAGATCAAGGATGCTTAAACCGATTGGGAGAGGGTGGGTTCTTTGCTATTGAGTTTTGTTCGGTTTGGTTTCCTGCACATTAGCTTTAAAAGAAAAAAAAAATGAATAAAGCAAGGAAGGTGGCAGAGAGGAGAGGGTTAACCAGAGGCCAGTGGGCTGGGCAAAAGTGTAGATATATATTTAAAAAAAATAGTCCCAGGCGGAAGGAGAGGGTGTGTGTGTGATTTTTTTAAAAGAGATTTAAAAGCTACACAATGCCTTTCATTGGAGAGGAGAAGAAAAAAAAATCCAAGTACAGTACAGTCAGCAAGAGTTCCTAAAGGTTGCTTTCCTCTCCCTCCGGGCTAGTTGTTGGCAGGAAAAAAAAAATTAACACACACACTCATAAAAATGAAGGAGAAATCTTGCAAGCCAGGCCCGCCCCTGGTACCTGCTTCCAGCAGCCTGAGAACAAAAGAAGCAGGTGGTGGTGAAAGGAATGGCCTTTTTAGTAGGGGGAAGATATATCTTTTCATGGCTAGGACTGTGTTTGCAAAAATAGTCATAACCTAGATTGATAGCTCCCCATCTTTTCTTTACCAGGGACCCCCTTTAAATATATGTTGTTGCCTTGGAGCCCCGAAGACTTAAGTCAAGATTTAAAACTATAATAATAATGATGATAATACATGATGGTGATGTCATCATCATCAACAACAATAATAATACAATTACACTACCCATTAAACCTTCCCTCAGAGGCATTGGACGGGGAGGGAAGACTTTTCTCCTGCTTCTTCCTGCAACTTTGTGGCTGGAGCAGATTGAATGGCAATGTGCAGTTCCAGCCAGCCAGCTTTTGTCTTGGCTCCTGCCATGTGGCTGCTCCACTGCAGGAAGGAGGTGGGCTGAGCTGCCTTCAAGCCTTCGCAGACCTCCTGTGAGGACACTGCGGACTCCTGGGGTTTCCCAGAGCACAGGTTAAGAGCCACTGGCCTAGAGAAGTGGTGGGGTCCCCTTCTTGGGATGTCTTCAATAAGAGGCTGGACATCTACCTGCTGGGGATGCATTAGCTGGAGATCCTGCACTGAGCAGTGGGTTGGATTCAGTGGCCCATGGGGCCCCTTCCAATTCTATTTATTCATTTTCTCTTGCAGCAGAGATAAAACTATATACTGTAAATGATTCGTTTTTGCATGTTATACTCCTACTACCTCTGCTGCTTCCTACTTCCCAAAATGGCAGCAGGCTGCCATTTTGTGCTTGTACACAGCATCAGTAGCATGGGTTGGACAGTTTTCCATATCCACACACCCTTTAGTTCTCCCAGGTAAGATTCTCTAATGGGCAATAGACCCCAAAAGGACTGCCATTAGTTGGTGAAGCCGGACACATCCTAACCTTGCCACCTATTAGAATGGTTGGCAGTAAAATACACTTACCATATTTAGAGTCCTTGGATCTGAGTCATCTCAAACTGAATTCACACTGACAAGCATCCATTTTGATAAGTTTTTCGTGGTTTTTTCTCAGGCTATGAGGCCATGTTCTGGAAGAGTTTAGGAATCAACTCTTCTAGAACATGGCCTTACAGCCCAGAAAAAAGCCAGAGAAAACCTATGGATGCTGGCCATGAAAGCCTTCGATTTCACATCCATGTTGATGTCCCAAATTGTAGTCAGCATCACAGCAAGATGTGCAGTATAGTTTATTGTGGCAGGTTTGTCATAATTATAGTTCATGTGACAAGAACATGGTAGGATTTTGGTACTCCCTCCCAATCAATGATGTGGCTGTGAGGAGGAGTTTGAAAACACTGACTTTCATTTGTATTAATAGGAATTTGTCAGTCAAACTAGACAAACTGGGGTTTGTGGTATCTATGGTTTGTTTGGAAAACATCAACTTCAAACCATGGGTTATGATATTGACTTGTTTAAACAAACCACGTTTTAGCATTACATCCTAGCCCTAAACTGTGCTTAATGCTAAACGGTAGTTAATCAGAATTAAATATCCTTCTAATGGTCACACTGGAGGAGAAAAAAAAGCAGCTTGCAAGATTGAGGTATGTCTGGGCTCATTTCCATCACAGTCAAATATCAGTTACTATTTTTTTTCATTCTTATTTCATATATTTATAAACTGTCCCTCAAACACAAAAGATCTTGTTTAAAATTATTAAAAACTTTAAAAACGATTACCACATAGAATCATAGAATTGTAGAGTTGGAAGAGACCACGAGGGCCATCCAGTCCAACTCCCTGCCACGCAGGAAATCACGATCAAAGCATCCCCGACAGATAGCCATCCAGCCTCTGTTTAAAGACCTCCAAGGAAGGAGACCCTACTATGCTCTGAGGGAGTGTGTTCCACTGCCGAACAGCTCTTACTGTCAAAAAGTTCCTCCTCATGTTGAGGTGGAATCTCTGTTCCTGGAGCTTGCATCCATTGCTCCGTGTTCCAGTCTCTGGAACAGCAGAAAACAAGCCTGCTCCATCCTCAACGTGACACCCCTTCAAATACTTAAACAGGGCTATCATATCGCCTCTTAATCGTCTTTTTTCCAGGCTAAACATATCCAGCTCCCTAAGTCTCTCCTCATAAGGCATGGTTTCCAGACCTTTCACCATTTTAGTTGCTCTTCTCTGGACATGCTCCAATTTGTCAATATCCTTTTTGAATTGTGGTGGCCAGAACTGGACACAGTATTCTAGGTGAGGTCTGACCAAGGCAGAATAGAGCATGATAATAGAAGTACAAGGTGAAAAGCACAGACACTTTCAGTCAGCAACAAATGAAGGGGAAAAAACTCAAGGGGAAAAGGACAGGACAGGACAGCTGGATCTCAAAAGAAGTTATGTTTTTTTGTTCCCAATGGAGTTTAAATTTTATTATCTGTCTTTGACCCTAGTCCTCACAGCCCTGAATGCCATCTTAACTGACAACATCTCAGACAGAATGTAGACCTGTGACCCTAACATCATCACCATTTTTCTCCTACATGATTTTAAAACATTTTTGCCTGATGAAGAAGCCAGTGAAGCTTCAAAAGTTTGCATAATGCATTTTGTGATTTGGAGTTGGCCTAATAAAGGTATCACTGCTTGTGGATTTTGGATGTTGTTGTATTTTGCTGCATGGCCAACACAGCTATCCCTGATTATAAGAGGGGGAAAATGAGTTTAAAACAGTTGGGCATAGGACACACTCTGATTTAGCTCTGAAAAGAAAACAAGGTTGGCTCCAATCATGTCACTCTCAGCAGAACATGCCAAAGCTGGGGAACTAATACAAAGAAGGCCTTCTCTATTGCAAATGTATAGTTTCTCCTCCTGGGAACAGCACCACTGTAAGGTCACTTCAAGCAGTGCAGTACAAGTGTTACCTACCCTGACACCCCCGGCCCCATATCTATAATCATTTGGCAATATTTAATGATTAGGTAAAATGTGGCCTTCCACGCAGTGTGCCCATTAAAGCTGGAAAATTTCAAGAAATTCCAAAGACTAGCGTCCAGACTCAGTCAGGTATGCACTTAATGAGGGGCCACCCAAATTCCAAAGAAATGTTAATTTGCAATGCAACTAAAGGGCTGAACACCTAGCTAATCCTATCAGTGAAAGCTGGGTGACTCAAACCTGCAAATGATCCTCATATCTTTGTTCTCCCCATTGAATGTGTCCTCCATTCAATCACAAAGTATCCACACGTTAAAATACCATTAACATATCTGGAGTGCCTTTGTCTCACCTTGAGCAACTCCGAGAAACATTGTCTTCCACTCTAAATTCCACCCCCTGAAGACAGTTATTGATTATAAAAACCCCTTCAAAACAATACCAAACTGTCTTCAGCTCCTCCTCCTACATCCATGTTGTCGGTTTGCTGACTGACCCTTAGAGCTCACTCTGACACTCCGATGTTGCCTACAAGACAGGTGTCGTATCTCTCCCAAACAACTCCCTTCACTCTTGCTCTGTCCCAATATTTCCTACTTTATTCACTAGTCTCGCATGAATGCTTAATGCCTGAATGTGTGTGTTAATGTTATTTATTGTTTTCCCAAATAAATACCAACTTATTTACTATCTAGCTTAATGTCTCCTCCTTAGTACTGGTAAACATAGGTCAAAAGATTCTGCTCTGTTGCCCCCCTCTCGCATAGCCAAGCTGAATAGAGTAGGACCCACATATCTGCTGATTCATTATCCACTGATTCAGTTATCCGTGGTTGGTGATGGATAACTGAATGCAGAGTGTTTCCAGGATGGAGTGTGTGGGAACAGACAGGGCGACGGCCAGCAGGCTACAGCAGCTGCGGTGACACCATCTTGTTGGGGGGACAATCTCCTCCCAAGGTGCCCCATGGACTTCAGGTGACCCGGCAGTCCAACATGGAGGTGGACGAGCAAGGCAGGGGCCCTCCTTCCCTGCACAGAGCCTGCGTAGCTGGGGTTCTCAACCTGGGGTGCCTGAGCCTGCCCCTTCCCCCAGGAGGCTCTGGCCCGGTTCCCTCCCCTCCCAAGTGCCTTACCTTTGGTGCCAGAAGGTGAAGAGTGAGGCCAGGAAGGTGTGGGGCCCCATCGCTCACAGACGGCCCTGATGACACCAGCCCAGGAGCCCCAGTGGGCTGAGCCCAGGCGCCAGAGAGGAGATGCCCACAGCCCGGACAGGCCAACTCCCACTTTACTCCATGGTGGCAGTGGCATATCTCGCGCCTGGCCCGGCCCTGCCATAAGCCATGGGTGAACTGGAAGAGCCAGGTTGAGACAGTAAGGACTGAGGTGGAGAAGAGCAGCACCAGCGCTGCCCAGCCCAAGCCTGGCTCCACTTCCATGGCTGGGATGCATCGCCCTCTCTCCGCAGCAGGCCAAGCCCGCAGGCCACCTTCCTCTTTCTCTCTTTTCACCAAAAAAGATCCAAGAAGCAAACCCTGATTTGCCATTTTATAAAAGGTACACCATTTTACACCATTGTATATAACGGGAGGCATGGAGACGCACTATCCACAATGCTGCAGCCTTATTTGAGAACTCACGACGAACAAGTCTTGAAACGACAACGCAGAAAGAATCACAACCCAAAAACATCACCCAAGGAGACCTTCTGCTGTGCTTTTTGCAACTGGACTTGTTTATCTCGGATTGGCCTTTTTAGTCATCAGCGCGCTTGCAGAAAGCGCGGGATGAGTCCTTCCTGAATCTTCATTTGCGAAGAAAAGCCAGAGAGAGATATAATGGGACTTGAGCATCCATGGATTTTGGTATCCACAGTGGGCCCTGGAACCAAACCCCAATGGATACCAAGGGCCCACTATACATTGTTTTCAAAGTCTTTCTTGCAAGAAATTGGCAAAGTTATTCACGGTTTCCTTCCAGAAGAAAATAAGTGATGAATTATACCCCTGCTCTTTAATTCTGTTGACAGTGGATTTGTTCCCATATATCATAGGTTCCAGGGATGGGCATTCTCTGTCCTAACTATCACTCCAATGTGGCCCCATGGGACATCACCCATTGTTGAAAAACATCATGCCATCAAAAAAATAATTTTATTCATATTTCTGGGGACACCCTATATAGTTTTGGAGCCTGAAATAACCTTTCTTCCCACATAAACTGGATTTGATCTTCTGGTTACTTCAGATTTTTAAGAAATGAGAGGAAAATGGATAAAGGTCCAGTCAGGAGGATGAAGGTGTCTAGCTTCTTGGAACTGCAACCTTTGCCCATTTGTTGATATATATGAATTACCATCTAGAGTGAAGTTCTCTGAAACTGGCTTATTAACAGACCCTATTTACTCTGGTACAGGTGTTAGACAAGGATGTGTGTTGGCTCCTCATCTGTTTAATTTATTTGTAGCTGATTTACCTGCCTTTATGGCCACAGTAGACTCGCATCCACCATCGCTGGGTAATCGGCCACTATTTGTACTCCAATATGCTGACGACACAGTGTTACTTTCTCTAACTCAGGTGGGGTTGGCAAGAGCCCTAAAAAGATTTTTTGAATATTGTGATAAATCTCACCTGCTGGTAAATTCTGACAAATCCAAAATACTGGTATTTTCTAAGAGATTTGTCCCAAGAATGTGGAAGGTTGGTAATCAGACAATAGAGCAGGTCAAGAAGTATGTTTACCTTGGTGTCCTTTTTCATTTTAATGGATACTGGGGTAAACAGAGAGATAAAGTAATTCTAGCAGGGAAAAGATCCTTGGAAGCTATACAATCTTTTTACTATAAAAAAGGTAATCAGGATATCCCGGCGGCCTTAAAAATTTATAAAGCCAAATTAAGACCACAATTACTTTATAGTATATTTACCTGGATTCCAGCCTTTAATAAGGAGACTGAACGACTGCAGACTTCTTTTTTCAGGAGAATATTAGCAGTTTCCCCTTGTGTACACCATCTGACTCTTTATGCAGAATTGGGCTTGAGTTCTCTTGAAACTGAAGCTTGGTTGTTGACTTATAGATTGTGGTTTAAGATCCATTTTAGACCCAATAGATCTGGCCTTTAATGCTTTCTTCTATCTGACGTATACTACACTAGATGGGCAACATTTTATGAAAGTAAAGTAGTGTCTATGGGTATAAATCTTGACTCTCTCCTTTTGTTATCTGAAAAGGAAGGTCTTAAAACTATTAGGCACTGCCTCGTTGAGAGGGAGCATCAGCTGTCTTATCCAACACCCCCTAAGGTTTGTTCTCCAGCAATGCTTGGTATCCCACCCGTACAGGGTGGGATTCCAGATTATTTTCAAACTCTTTCATTGCTGGCAGCAAGGAAGGCTTTTCTTCTTGCAAGGTTGAATGTACATCCCTCGAATGTGACCAAGGGTAGATATTTGCAGACCCCTTTTTTGAATCATATATGTCATTGTGCTCAAGCCCCTGATACTCTCTATCATATTGTATTGAATTGCCCATTGTATACAATTCCAAGGGGAAAGTTGATAAGGAGGTTATTGGAAAGGAATGTCTGTACAGATAGATTATCAGTGAAATTCTTATTGGAAGATCAAAATCCGCATATCACCAGATTAATGGCTAACTTTTTGGTTGAGGCAGCAAACATATGGCTTAACCTGCCTAAAAATGATCTTTGAAGTCCTATTGTTCTATTGTTATACGTATATGTTGTATTATGCCTAATAAAGGCTGTGGATGGATGGAATTACCATCTAGTCCCCCTCACTAGCATAGTAACTTCTGTCAGTGAAATGGGGCTTCTCTCTCCTCCATAGCCTCCAGAGCAGATGTTGAAGGAATGCAGGGACTGAGGAGAGGAATTAGAAAAGCATAGAGTTGGAAGAGACCACAAGAGCCATCTAGTCCAACCCCCTGCCATGTAGGAATATCCAATCAAAGCATTCCCAACAGATGGCCATCCAGCCTCTGTTTAAAAACCTCCAAAGAAGGAGACTCCACCACACTCCCAGGCAGTGTATTCCACCTTAGTAACTCTTACAAAAAAGGAAACTGAGCAGATTCTCATAGCTTTTACCTCTCTTTTCTGAGTGTTGCCTTAGGCAGCCAAAATGGCAGCACTCACGCAGAAGAGGGAAGTTTTACAGAAGTGCAAACAAAAATGTTTAGGAACAAGCTGAACCTTCCACCCCACTCCCATTTCAATGAGGACTGGAGATATTCATTGGGGACAGAATACTGACTAGCTAGCGAGGGGAAGAGGCAGCAAAAAAATGCAAGAAAAATGGAACAGAGTATCTTAAATAAGGGGCATGGCTAGCTGGCTGGCTGGCCTCCTAACCAGGAACATTCCACAGTGTAACATTTTGTTGCAAGTCCCACTTTTGTACATTTCAGAGTTTGAGAAAAATCTCTGGGGGATTTTAGAACTGTAATGTTTCCCAAGCTGTTTCTGGTAAACTACCTTGAATTTCAATTTGAAGGAAAAGTAAAGTTTAAAAAAACCCAACACTTTAATCAACAAAATATCTTTCCTTTTCTGGCACTGCAGCTACTGAATCTCAGGCAGAAGAATGGAAAATAATAACACAGGCAGTTCAACTAAAGCTAGATAAGGAAGATTTAAATGCTATGAAAGAAGAAATCCTCACTGGGGATCCTGGCATGTCCATCCTGCTCTTCCTTTTCTTCCTCCTTTGGATCTTGCCCACTGGCCTTTGTCCTGTGTCAAATGCAGTCCCTCCTGCCAGAGGGAAATTCAAAGCCATATTCTGGAGCAATGTCAGCATCTGAAATGGCAAAGGATTATCCAGTTGCTTGTGTTTTGTTTTTTTGTTTTTTTATAAAACAGATTTTGCAATTATATCGATGAAGCAAACCAAACTTTTAAAAAGCTGAATACAATGGCTGCTTCTATTCAGGTTTGATTGGTTCACTTACATCTTGTATTGATTGCTGTTTTCCATAGCAGTCAATAGCTCTTATACAATGCAGCAAACATTCAGGTATGAATCTGCCTTAGTTCAGTAACAGAGCTACATATCTATTCCTGCTGCTGAAAACAAAATTGCTAGCCTTCAAACGCTGTTACTAAAAATTTTTCTTTGTCTTTGAATGCTCTTAAAGTTTCTGGTAGGATTTGTACGGTTTGCAAATGTTACTTTTAAAGACTTTTAGTTACTTTTAGGTTACTAGTTACTTATGTTACTTTTAAAAACACTATAACTCCCAGAAACCTAGGGGTTTCTAAAGAGCGAAAACACTCCTCACGGAATGCAAGGAGAATCCTATCTGTCTTAATGGCATTCGACATTGTTTCACCGTATTGGGAAAGAGGGGGTGCGAAACATCAAAAACTCTGCAGGAAAAGCCTTTGCGGCTCTTCCTGGAGCTTTTAAAAAACAGTGAGGGGAATGCACCTTCCTGCTTGTTGAGACAAGTGATTCATATGACTCACTTTCCCATAGGAGAGGAAGTGCAAAGCTGATTGGCTGTTTTCTTGGCAAGATTTGTTCAGAAGGGTTTTGCCTTTGCCTCCCTCTGAGGCTGAGAGAGTGTGATGTGCCCAAGCTCACCCAGTGAGTGTCAATGGCTGAGCAGAGATTCGAACCTTGGTCTCCAGAGTTGTCATCCAGCACGCAAACCATTACACCACACTGGCTCTCAAAATATACAAGATTCTAAAACAATATCAAGCTCAAATTCCAAACGTTCTGGAAAACAAGAAAGTTTTAAGCTGAGATTTAAAAGCAATAAGGGAAGGAATAGTCTGCAGATGTTCGAGGAGGCAATTCCAAGAGAATGGAGCAGCAAGTGAAAGAGTTATCCCCACCCCACCCCTGCACACATAAAATGGAATGAGAGGAGAAAGGTCAAAGGAAAAACCCCATGTCAAAGGTCACCATCCCATTGAACAGGTCATCCATCACCAGAAGTATAGAATGGACAGACAATGGATACAGATGTGATAATTTACCCCTGCCTGTATTGGGAACTCTTGGGACAGAAAAACAGATTCCCCTGCTCTGGGTTCAAAAAGTCATGTCTAGTCCTGGAAATTCACAAAAAATAGACCAGGACAGGAAATACATCATATGGATTTTTTAAAAAATTCTAATAAGTAAAGGTACAATTCCAAGGCTTTTAGCCTGTCAGGATGAGCCCTCCCATGGTTTATTTTTTAAAGTCTCTAAAAAGCAACCACTGAATCACTTTTGAACAGTAGGAGAGTAAAGAGTTACTTTTTCAAACTGCAACTACAAGTTAAGTAAGGACAGGTTGCTTACCTGTAACCATAGATCTTCGAGTGGTCTTCTGTGAATTCACACAGTTGGGTTATTCCTGCGCCTGCGCAGAGCATACGGAACCTTCTTGTATCGCTAGGCAGAATGTGCTTTGATACATTTTTGGCGGTAACTCCGCCCATCCTAACGGTCCTTTATAAGGCTTCCCGCCCAAAATCCCCTCAGTTCCTTGAATGACGCCGCAATTTGCAGCATCAGGAACATTAAGCATGTGTATACAATGTATCAGGACATAGAGGGGAGGATGGGTGGGTCTGTGTGAATTCACAGAAGACCACTCGAAGATCTATGGTTACAGGTAAGCAACCTGTCCATCTTCTTCATGGTCTCTGTGAATCACACAGTTGGGTAGACTAGCAAGCTTCCTCATTGGAGGAGGGTATGTCCTGTGCATCAGTAGACAAGGACCCCAACCATTAGTCTAAAAAGGGATTGCTACAACTCTAGCTCCCTATTTTTTTTTTATTTTTTTTTTTGCACATTCTTTAAAGTATTAGACAAGTCAATGGTGGATTGTTCAAATATACAATACACTCAGTCATTGAATGGAAGATAATAGAACTGCTCTTCCAAAGGCGGCCTCGTTCCTAGAGCGAGTGTCCAGTCTGTAGTGTGAAATAAATGTCAATGGTGAAGACCAGGTCGCAGCGCGGCAAACATCCTCCAGGGGCACCCCCGAGAGGAACGCAGTCGAAGCGGAGACAGCTCTTGTAGAATGTCCTCGAATCCGAGGCGGTAAAGGCTTCTTCGCGAGTTCATAGCAGAGGGCGATGGTCGACGTCACCCACTTCGACAGACGCTGCGATGAAATCGGTGTACCCTTCCTCGAACCAGCATACGACACAAAGAGCTGAGATGATTGTCGAAACGGTGCAGTCCGCTGAATATAAAAAGCAAGCGCCCTTCGCACATCCATGGAGTGAAGGGTGCGCTCGAATTCATCCTTGGGGTCTTGCATCAAGGCAGGCAAGACGATAGGCTGGTTCAGGTGGAAACTGGAGACCACCTTCGGCAGAAAGGAAATATCCGGTCTCAGCACCACCTTATGCTTATGAAAGCAGGTATATGGTGGGTCTGATCGAAGAGCACAGAGTTCCCCCGCCCGACGGGCAGAAGTGATAGCAACCAAAAAGGCCGTCTTCCAGGTCAAAAGTCGGAGGTCAGAAGAAGCCATTGGTTCAAAAGGGCGTCTCACCAACTGAGACAGAACGAGTTCGAGGCTCCAGGCTGGAGTAGGCTCAAGGACTGGAGGATGGAGATTGACCCCTTGAGGAACCTCTTCACCATCGGGTCCTGAAAGGGGGATGGCCGATCGAGGGCCTGGAATTCAACCGAGATAGCTGCCAGGTAGCCCTTCAGAGACGAGATCGAGAGCCCCGAGTCTGACAGGTGGAGCAAAAATTGAAGGACTGTCGGTACCGAGCAGGATTCAGGGCTGAGCCCCTTTTCGGCTAGAAATTTCTTAAAACGCTTCCACTTATAAAAATAAGCTTTCCTAGTTGAAGGCTTTCGAGCAGCATCCACGATGGTTTGAATGTCTGGAGGCAGAGAGAGGATGGGACGAGGAGGCTGCAGGTTCACGGCACAACCCTCCACGCTGTGAGACGAAGAGTGTTGAGATCGGGATGTCTGACCCTGCCTTGCTGTATGGTTAAGAGATCCGGCCGGCTTGGAAGACGGAGGAACTGTCTCTGTGACAGGAGTAGTAGCGGTGCAAACCAGGGTTGCCGGGGCCACCACGGTGTGATGAGAATCGCGTCCGCTCGGTCCCAACGGAGCTTGGCCACCACCCTTGTCAATAGGGGGATCGGGGGGAAAAGATACAGGAACACTCCGTTCCATTGGTACAGGAAAGCGTCGCCCCTGGAGTTCCTGTGAGGTGTCCTGGAGCAGAACTGTTGGCACTGGCTGTTCTGGGCGGTTGCGAAAAGGTCTACTTGAGGGGTCCCCCACCGACGAAAGAGACCGAGCACCACCTGTCTGTGAAGCATCCACTCGTGGATGCTGGAACTGGAACGGCTCAGTTCATCTGCAAGAATATTCTCCTCTCCGGGAAGATGAATCGATTGGAGGGAGATATTCCTTTCCACACACCAGTCCCATATCTGCAGAGTGAGTTGGAGGAGCTGAGGAGACCTGGTCCCTCCTTGCTTGTTCAGGTAGTACATTACTGAGGTGTTGTCCGTAATGAGAAGAACAGTCTTGTGCCGGACCAGCACCTCGAAGGCCTGAAGAGCTTTTTGGACCGCTAAGAGTTCCAGGACATTGATGTGCAACTGCCTTTCTTCGGCAGTCCAAGAGTTCAAGATCGTGTGACGACCCAAGTGCAGAGATGCATCGGCTGCTCCCCACCCGTGCAGAGATGCATCCGTTGTGAGGGAAACATCTGGTTGAGGGGGATCGAAGGGAACGCCCAAAAGAACATTGTGCGGATCGAGCCACCAGTCCAAGGAGCGGTGGACAGATCGGGGCATTGTGAGGAGCTGCCTCGGTGCATCGTTCAGATGGTCGAATACACTCAGGAACCAGTGCTGAAGTGGACGGAATCGGAGTTTGGCCGGCGCGTGACTGACGTCGTAGCCGCCATGTGCCCGAGGAGAACCTGGACATCGTGCGCTCGAATCCGGCAGGACCGGCGGCAGGCGTGGATCAGGGACCGGAGTGTGTCGAACCGATCGCTGGGAAGATAAGCTGCTCCCAAGATCGAGTCCAGTCGGGCGCCGATGAATTGGATGGACTGAGCAGGGTTCAACTGAGACTTCTCCATGTTGACAACAAGTCCCAGGGTGTTCAAAACATCTAGGGTGAAGAGGATATCCCTCTCGAGCTGAAGCCTCGACGCCGCCACCAGGAGCCAGTCGTTGATGTACGGGAACACGATGATACCTTGTTGTCGAAGGAAAGCAGCGACCGTCGCCATGACCTTCGTGAAGACTCTCGGTGCTGTGGAGAGTCTGAAGGGGAGGACGCGGAACTGGTAGGCTTCGTCCCTGATCTGGACGCCAGGAATCTCCTGTGTGAAGGGTGGATCCCGATGTGAAAGTAGGCATCCTTCAGGTCTATGGACGCAAACCAGTCCCTGCGTTGAAGAAGAGGGAGTATAACAGCGAGGGTGTTCATCCTGAATTTCTTCAGGATGATGTACCAATTCACCCCTCTCAGGTCTAAGATAGGGCGAAGACCACCGTCCTTTTTCGGTACCAGAAAGTATTTGGAAAAGAAGCACCTGTGGCGGTTGTCGAGACTCACGGGTTCGATGGCCCCCTTCTGAAGCAAGGTGTCGATCTCCTCGATGAGGGGAGGGGAGGGCGGCATGAGTTGAATTTGTCCTGTTGGAGGTAATTCTTCGAACTCGATCCAGTAGCCATGCTGGACAATCTGGAGTACCCAGCGGTCCGATGTTATCGTGGACCAAGCGTGCTGGAACGAGCGCAGACGGTCTCCAAACAGGGGTGTCTAAGGGAAACACAAAAGCATCAATAAGAAGGGGGGCAACTTAAAACTTCCTCCTGCCTTGGTCTCTCGGCCTCTGCTTTGAAGGAAGGCGGTATCTAGCGGATGATCCCTGGCTCCTCACCGATGATGATGACGACATCGGTTGTTGGAACCGTGAATGCCTGGATGGTTGTGGTGTGTTACCCTGCCTAGGGACTTGACCATAAGGGGATGAGTGCCAGCCCGACCGGTACCTAGGGCGGTACGCAGAAGATGAGGACGACGGCATACCGTATTTTCTGGCGGTGGTCCTCATCTTCTGCGTAAATTCCAACTTGTCATCGGTCGCACCATTGAATAGACCAGAGCTATCAAACGGCATGTCTTCGATGGTAGCGGCTGCTTGGGTAGACAGGCCCGATGATCGAAGCCAAGCATGGCAGCGTAGGGCGATTGATCCAGCCACAGTCTTGGCGGCGCAGTCGGCAACATGTCTCGCGGAATTCATCTGTTGCCCTGCGAGGAGTTGGGCCTCCGATGAAATTGCTTGAGCCATTCTTCTCCTTTCTTCTGGAAGGTCCTGTATAAGTGGGGCCAGCCTCTCCCAGAGGACTTGTTGGTAAGCCCCCATACACACCGAGTAGTTCGCTATGCGAAAACTCAAACCAGCGGCCGAGTACAGCTTCTTGCCGATGATATCAAGTTTCCTGCCCTCGGGGTCAGAGGGAGTGGATTGCGCTCGGCGTTGCCTTCGGGGTTGGGCTGCCTCAACCACAACAGAGTTAGGCTTGGGGTGCTCCTGCAGCCATTCAATTCCATCACCGTCGACCCTGTAAAGCCGGTCGATCCGCTTGGATGTAGGCGGGATCGACGATGGGTTCTCCCAAGAGGTTTGTGACAACTTAAGCAGTGACGGAAGTACTGGGACGCGTGCCGTGGGAGGTGCTTTCGATTTGATCCGGTGATAGATCGGGTCAACCGGATCAGAGTCTTTCTCAGCCATCTTCAACTCGAGCGCATGACACATCCTTACCACTTGCTCGGAGAAAGAACGCACATCGTCGGTTGGCGATGAGGAGTCCTCATCTAGTAGCTCAGGCTGAGGCGATGGGAGGTACCGGAGGTAGTCTTCAGAGGTCTCTGAAGAGGATGACGACTCCGAGGAGGGAGAAGGACTACGATGTCTTCCAGTCAGCGAAGTCGTGCGAGGAGGCGGTGGAGGAGGCAGTGGAGGCAATGGGCGAGAAGGGGAGACCTGGCAGCCCGTATCCCGGACCCGTGGTGCAGGTGGGGGTCTTGGGGAAGGAGGCCTCCCAGATCCATGGAAGGAGATGCAAGGTGGAGGCATCGAGATGACGTGACGGGTGGCAGCTTCCTCCGTCATGTGATAGATCTTCTCAGCCTCCATATCAACGGTGTGTTGAGAGGGCAGGGGCGTGCTGAAGACCGCCCTGGCAAGATCATAAGCCCCATACGCGTGGTCGTCATCCTGGATGTGGGAGGTCGATGGACGAGGTTCAGTCTCCTGGGCCTTATCCGTCGATGGGTCCCGCAAAAGTTCAGAGCAGGAGACCACCAGCGCCGGGGACCTTGGGGAGGCAGCTTCAATACTCGACGGGTCACCCACTTCAACCTCCACGATTTCGAGGGAGGGAGTCGGGGTGGATGTTCTCGAGCGTGGCGGCTCGGCCTCTGTACCTCCGTCTCGAGGAAGGGTCTGGGGCTGAGAAAGTTGCATCTCAGGCGGAGCAATGGGTGCGGTTGTGACCGGTATCGCCGCCGAGGTATCCTTATGCTTTTTCGCCCCTTTCTGTTTGCCCTCGGATTGAGGGTGTTTTTCCTTCCTCTTCTTCGGAGCCTTGCCCTTGGAAGAGGTGGTCGAGTCCCGGTCTTTGCTCGATCCCGAGCGATGGCCGTGCTTCCGTACGGGTTCAGACGTCGAATCCGAGGAGGCTCGGTCCCCAGCCGGGGTCGGCCTCGAAACATGCTTGTGGGAGTGGGGCACGGGTTCCGGATCAGAGGCCACTGAGTGGCGCCGAGACGGGCTCCGGGATCGGTGTCGTTTGGAACCAGAAGGCTTTGGAGATAGGGATCTACCCCGCTTCTGAGGGGATCCAATAGCAGGTGTAGAAGCTGCAGAGGGGAGAAGGGCCTTCTCGTAAAGGAAGGACTTCAGCTGGGACGAACGGTGTTTCCTCGCCTGGGGAGTGAAGACCCGGCAATGCACACAGGCATCTACGTTATGGGATTCCCCCAAACAGATTAGGCAGCGAGAATGGCCATCAGAGCTGGGCAGCTTCGCCTGGCATACCACACACCTTTTAAATCCGGTCTTAGTTGCCATTGTAGGAGCAGCCGAGAGCGCAGTCGAAAGGCGGGCCGGGTCAAACCAAGATCAGAGAGCCGAGACAAATCCAGAGGGGCGCAAGGAAAAAAACGAAGTCGAAAGTCCGAGTCAAGCCAAAAATCACCGAGAAGCCAAGTAAAGGGAAGAGCAGTACCGTAATCCAAAATTCAGTCCGAGTAGAAAAAACCAGAAATAGCGCTAGCGAGAGAGGTTCCTTCGAGCTGCAATACGCGGCGGAAAAAAAGGAACTGAGGGGATTTTGGGCGGGAAGCCTTATAAAGGACTGTTAGGATGGGCGGAGTTACCGCCAAAAATGTATCAAAGCACATTCTGCCTAGCGATACTAGAAGGTTCCGTATGCTCTGCGCAGGCGCAGGAATAACCCAACTGTGTGATTCACAGACCACGAAGAAGATGCACTTTTTCATCTCAGAATGATAACTGGTTCTTTTTAAAAACAACTTTCCATGCGCAGAGTCCTCATCACCAAGATGTGACATAATAACACAATTTGACCATTGGGATTTTCTGTCAAAACCCACCTACTTGCTGTTTCAGCTGTCTCTTGCTACTGCCTCAGCAAGAGGACACCGCTTGGCTGCAGGTCTCTGGGCAGCCATATTGGACAAAACACTGCATTTCCTTGGGCAAGACAGTCAAGAACTGATCCAAGATCACAGTTCCATCTTCTGCTCCTTGGTGCATCTCTCTGGTTTCGGCCACTGGTGGCAAAGACGCCACAGGCCTCGCGGGGGGCCTTTGCCTCCTGGCAGAAGTCCCCGAACAGCTTTCTCTGCAGGTCCACAGCGGTACAGTAATCTCTGAAGGACTCTTCTCTCCAAACCTCATCCCCATTTCTGGGCTCCAATTTTTCATTTTTCTCTGGTAATGCCTCACTAAAGTTCTGCTTACCTTGGGGCCATGGGCTAGCATTAGCCATTTCCTCTGAAGAGCCCAGAAAAACTTTTGTGTTATGCCACAGGGTGGGCCCTGCCACTTTAGGGTTTCTCCATCCTATGTGATTTGCCTGCTCTTCAGCCTCTGAGCGTGTCCAACACCTTTCACTGCCAGATTTGCCCTTAAGTTGCCATGATCCCTCCCAGTTTGGTAAACTTTGCTCATTCTTGGCTTTAAAAACACTAGGGATTCCTTCAGATTCCATCCAGCATTTGAGTCCTGCTGGGGTCAGTTTCTCCATTTTGATTCTTGTCTGTAGCTTAAAAAGCCAATGTGATTCTAGGCTGCATCAATAGGAGTATAATGTCTAGATCAAGGGAAGTAAAAGTACCACTCTATGCTGCTTTGGTCAGACTTCATCTGGAATACTATGTACAAGTTGAGAAGTGACATGATAGGCATGTTTAAATATTTGAAGGGATGTCATACTGAGGATGGGGCAAGCTTGTTTTCTGCTGCTCCAGAGACTAGGACATGGAGCAGTGGGTTCAAAGTACAGTAAAAGAGATTCCACCTAAACATTCAGCACGCCCTGGATTTAACCCATTCAGGGGCTCTATGGGTCTTCCTGGCTGCATGTAAAAGGCTAAACTGAATTACTGTATGTACAGTATTTACAAATGGAACCAAGCTACCTTACAGCAATCCAGTAATATATACAGTAGTCCAGACGTCTAGTCCAGCCTGAATGAAACCAAATGGGGGGCCTCTGACTCACTCGGACCCCCCCTTTTCCTGGTTAAAAAAAAAAAGAGAGAGAGAGAGAGAGAGCGAGAGAGAGAGAGAGAGAGAGCAAAGCAGTAGCTAATTCTTCCAAAACTGCACATTTAACTTTAATATATATATATATATATATATATAAATTTTTACAAAAAACAGGAATAGGTTTCTGCAACGTTTCATTTCCTCTCAATGTCCCAATTTGGCAGAGACAGTCCCAATTAACCCTCTGTCATCCCACTTTCCAGCTGCTTTTAAAATGTCCCAGTTTCTCTTTCCTCCTCCCACTCTTTCCCTCTGCCTTCAGCTTACTTCAATTGCTACAAGCTGAGTTCCAAGGGCAAAAGTAGTTTGCTCTTCTTGGCCACATGCCTCCCAGGTTTCATCTGTGAAATGTTGGGGAGTATGACATTTGGGGGGCCCTGCCACCTGGTTTTGGAGTATTTTTGGTATGCTATAAGGCACCTGGAGAATCCCAGGGACACATAATTGACCCTCAGACCTGTCAGATTTGATGATGCCTGCACTACCTTTTGGAGACAGCTAGCCTTGCCTAATTACCCTGAAGGCAGTACATCCTGTCTGATCTTGGAAACTAAGCAGGATCAGTCCTGATTAGTACTTGGATGGGAGACTGCCAACAAATACCAAATGCTGTAGGCAATATTTCAGAGGAAGGAACTGGCAAAACCACCTCTGACTATTCCTTGTGTAAGAAAACTCTATGAAATTCATCAGGTCACCATAAGTCAATGGGAAACTTGAAGGCACATATGCATGCACTCCCTGTAAGAACCTCCACTTAACCCAATGGCTGCCACCAAATATGAGAACTTTCCTTTATCTCCACCTCTGCCCACCACTATGGCCACCAACTGTGGGATTTTCCACTAATATTCCTTGTGTAACATTCTCAAAGCTTAAGTGTGTAAAACAACAAAAGTGGTTTATTAAACAGAAATTGAACATAACAGATTACTCATGTAATACATATAAAGCCTGACTGATGCTAACACAAACAAACATTGCTCTCTTTCACTCACTCCTAATGCTGACCCTGACCCTAACTCTCCTAATCACTCCAACTCCTAAACCCATTACTCCTAACTAATCCTTAAACCTCCTCTAAATGGCTCCATTTTCATCTCCCCTCTCCTGTCAAACTGTCTGACCAGGCTTTTCAGAATCTTCTCAGACCATTCTCTCATCTGACAGATCCTTACCTTGGTTTATCTAATGAATGCAACAACATTCCACCTGTAAAGTCCATAGCATCACACCCCCATCATCCCTTACCATTGCTCATGCTGGCTGGGACTTCTGGGAGTTGAAGTCCAAATGACCAGGCAGGCCAAATGTTCCCATACCTGTCCTACTTTATACTCTTAAAGAATCAGATTTAAGGGACTTTCAGCACTGTTTTAAAAAGGAACTTCTTCAGTGAGTCTCTGGGCTTGTCTAGATGAAAAGATATAATGCAGATTGGTGCACATTATTGCAAGTTCACGGCAGTGCTCATTTGTCTTCATGGTCTTGGCAAAATCTGTTGTATGCAAAGCTATCCACGTTTGAAGTGCACACGCAGCCATGCCTGCGAATCAAGATGGTGGCCAAGAGTACAGTGCATTATTATTCTCCATACATGTTGCCGCTGCACAGTATTTTCTTTTTAACTTGTAAATCAAAGATGTGCAAGTGAGACCTTCCACTTATAAAAAGCAGGTTCAATAACACAAAACACAAAAATGGTGCTTCCAGCCACTTCCTTGCCAGAAAGCCTGCCCCCCCTGCCCGCACGTTGGACCAACTCACCATCCACTTCCGCTCTCGCAAAGACTGTGCAACGCCTCAAATTGGATGTCCAAACAAGTGATAATGTACATGTCCACGCATTATTAAAAAAAACTTTGCGAAAACCCACAAAGGCTTTCCCTTCACAGTAGATGGATTTTTTGGCACCTCTTCCTTCTGAATACCGTGAATCTCAACCGCAGCATGTTTGGACAAAAAGTACTGGAGTATTTTGATTGTCTAGACAACTCCTTTTACTGACTCCTGAGCAAATGTATCAGTCGAGGGGAAAAAACAGGAGTAGTGAACATGTAGCCTTACAGATGTTTGACTGAAACTTCCAGCAGCCTTTAGCCGGCACTGCCAATGGTGAAAAATTCTGGGAATTGCACTCCAACATCTGGAAGGCTGCATGTTTCCCAGCCCTGTGATAAGAAAACCGGTCTGCTCATGGATTAGTAATTTGTCAAAACAACTAAAAGCAAAGAGTAGGAAAAATGTCTCCTACTTGCAGTGGGGTCCTTCAGGAATTTGTATTAATTTGTTGTTATGTGCCTTCAAGTTGACTCTGATTTATTCAGAGGAGTTTTGCCATTGCCATCCTTGAGGCTGAGAGAGTGTGATATGCACCCAGTGGGATTCCATTGCTAAGCAGGGATTTGAACCCTGTTTTTCCCAAAGTCCTAGTTTGACACTCAAACCACTATACCATGCTGGTTCTCTTTGTACTAGTATTGGTGCTTTTTGTCCATAAATGATCTGAAGTCAGGCTTGAATTGTGAGATGGCCAAGTTTACTTATGATACAACATTTATTTAGATTGGTCAAGACAAAAATGGATTGCAGAGACCTTCAAAAGGACCTCTCCAGGCTGAGAGGTAATGGGCTGATTCCATGTTGGAAATCTTTATGAAAGAGATCCAAAATTGGTTTCAGATTTATACCAGAAGTGGGAACTTGCAGGGAGATCTAATATTTACCACTGCAACCCCCCCACCCCACCCTGGCGATTCCTGGAACATGGTAATGACATCATATTGCTTCCAGTGGCCATTTTGAGCCAATTTTTAAAAGGTAACTTTGAGGAATTCTTGGCAGGTATTGGATTTAAACAATCATCTTTGTAGGCAGGTCTCTTCACTTTTAGACTATTTTGGGGTGGAAAATTACCCCCCAGCAGAGTTTTTTAAAATTTGGAGTTCAGGGAATTTGGAGGGAATAGTAAAGGGGTTCAGGGCCTTCAAAAACAGGTTCATATAGCTTACAGGCTGCACTTTCTCCATACCTGCTTTATACATATCTATGGTGGATCCACACTTGGAATTCTGTGCAGTGTTTGGGTCACACTGACCTCCAGCAAGGATATTGCAGAGCTGAGAAAATGCAGAAAAGGCAGCCAATAGGGCTGGCGCAAATGACCCCACTATGAAGATAGGTTACAGCATTTGGGATTTATTTGCCATCAAATTGACTTCAACTTATGGAGACCCTATAAATGAGAGACCTCCAAGAACAGCAGTCATCATCTGTCCTACTCAGGTCTGAAAACTCAGGGCAGCCAAGCCTTTCTTGACTGAACTGATCCACCTGTAATGAGGTCTTCCTCTTTTCCTACTGCCTTCCACTTTGCAGAGCATTATGGTCTCTTCCAGTGAGAGTCACTTTGTCTCATGACAAAACATGCTACAAGTATATTAAATTAAGGCTGATATGCAGAAAAATGAATACCCAGGAAAGCTCCCCACCCCCGCTCCCTCTCTCTTGTAATGCTAGAACTGGACCATCCTCTGAGACTGAACGTTGGGAGTTTCGAGACAGAACAAAGGAAGTAATGCTACGCAAGCATTATTGTTGGACTGTGGAACTCACTGCTACACAACACACTTACCGTATATACTTGTGTATAAACCAACCTCATGTATAAGTTGAGGGAAGGTTTGGGGGCCAAACTTATGGATTTTGGTATGACCCATGGATAAGTCGAGGGTCATTCTGCGGAAAGGGGCGTGTCAGTGCTGCCTCAGGAGGGCAGCCACTCATGGACACAGCTGCCATTTTCCTGCCCAGGCACTGAAAAAGGGCTTTTGCCACTCTACTCAGAGATAAAAGTTAAGTTACAGTATTAACTCTTATCAAAAAAGGAAACACCCCCTTCTCTGAGCAGTGGAAAAACGCGAGAGCTTAGTCCATCCCAGGAGGAACGAAAAGAAGGACCAACCCCCATCTACTGTCTTGGTGCTCCTTTGAGAAGAAGCACCAAAGAGCCACTGGTGCCATTTTCCTGCCCAGGCATTCAAAAAGGTCAGAAGCAGCACAGCAGCAGAGACAGTAGTGGGGGCCGGTGCTTCTTTTTGGTTCTCCCGGGATGGACTAAGCTCTCGCCTTTTGCCACTCCACTTAGAGAAGTGGATGGTTCCTTTTTTCAAAAATAAGAGTTAAGTACTTACATTGATCTGTGGATAAGCCGACCTAGGTTTTTGGGGTCAATTTTTTTCACCAAAATTTCTTAATGTATACATGAGTATATGCCAACTGGGCCAGTGTCATTGGTTATCATTGGCTGTCAGTCACAATAACCATCCCTCAATGATCACAGGCAGTATGCATTTCAGTACTTGGTCCTCTTATGTCCTGTTTACTGTGTGACTAGAAAGCATAAACCTTCAGTCTGATCCAGAAGGGCTCTTCTTGCTAGTGGAGCATAGGCTGGGCACCCCTGCAACAACAGTGGAGCCAGCATGTGGGTCAGAGGAAGATTTTTGCATCCAATTATTTCTCCCCACTGCCATTATTATAGCACTAACACTACTTGAAACTCACACTGTAGAAATGCTATTCCTCCCCGCCCCACAAACTATATCTTTCATAAGTCAGGAAACATCTGATGTCAAAACTAGGTCAATTGCAACCTTCCCCTTTCATTTTCCACAATAAAAAAACCCATATATCCTGCAGGGCTTTGGGAAGCTACTTTCTGGACAATAATTGCCATAATCCACTACCCAGTATGCCCCAGTGGCCATGCTGGCCAGAGATTCTGGGAACTATCATCCCCAACAAGTTATCCTTTCAAGGTCTGCTGTAATCATCCAACGGCAGCTGCATTATACTGAGTCAGGCCACCAGCCCATCTGGCCCAACATCTGGAGGGGGACACAATTTCCATCTGTTCTGTACAGGATTCATCAACAGTTCTTTCCCAGTCCTGCTTGAAGATAATCAATCATAGAGTTGGAAGAGACCACAAGGGCCATCTAGTCCAACCCCCTACCATGCAGGAATACACAATTAAAGCATTCCCGACAGATGGCCATCCAGCCTCTGTTTAAAAACCTCCAAGAAAGGAGACTCCACCACACTCCAAAGCAGCGTATTCCATTGCCGAACAGCTCTTACCATCAGGAAGTTCTTCCTAATGTTTAGGTGGAGTATCTTTTCCTGTAGTTTGAACCCATTGCTCCATGTCCTAGTCTCTGGACTAGGAAATGTCGTGGGAGAGAGGCTTGTGTACCCTAATGATGTTTTGAGCTAGTCTCTGGAGTCGCAGAAAATAAGCTTGCTTCTTCTTAAATATGGCATCCTTTCAAATATTTAAAAACGGTTATCATGTCACTTCTTAACCTTCTCTTCTCCAGGCTAAACATACCCAGCTCCCTACACATGCTTCCAGACCTCCCACCATTTTGGTTGCCCTCCTCTGGACATGCTCCAGCTTAACAATACCCATCTTGAATTGTGGTGCCCTGAATTGGACACAGTATTCCAGGTGAGGCCTGACCAAGGCAGAATAGAGCGGCACTATTACTTCCCTTGATCTAGACACTATCCTGCTATTCATGCAGCCTACAATTACAATGGCTTTTTTAGCTGCCGTGTCACACTACTGACTCATGTTCTGCTTGTGATCCACTAAGACTCCTAGATCCCTTTCACACATACTGCCAAGAAGTCAGGTGTCGCCCATCCTCTATCTGTGCATTTCATTTTTATTGTCCAAATGTAGTATCCTACTTTTCTCCCTATTGAAATTCATTTTGTTAGTTTTGGAACCACTTTCTAATCTGTTAGTCATTTTAAATTCTGATCCTGCCCTCTGGGTATTAGCTACCCCTCCTAATTTGGTGTCATCTGCAAACTTGATAAGAGTGCCCTCTATTCCTTCAGCCAAGTCACTGATAAAGATGTTGAATAGTACTGGGATAGATGCCAGGGGTTGGACTTGGGATCCTTTGCATGCAAAGCAGGTGCTCTACAACACAGGTGTGTGGACATACCCTTCCTGCAGGGTGTCAAGCGTCTTCCAAGACAGAAAACCAACAAACATAAGGAGGCAGAAAGCATATTTATTTGGGTGGGCAACCGAGCTGGCAGCCACTCATGGGATGGCTTTGGCTAGGAGGTTGCCACCTGCTAACTCCAGTCTATCCAGTGAGGGTGGGAACCTCTTTCCTGAGGACCAAAGTCAGTTTTAGAAAACTTATAGTACAGGGGTGGGTGCGTTCCATCAGTAGGCAGAGACTCAAAATGTGTGGGACCAAAAATATCAACATATTTTAGCACTGTCAACCTTTCAGAGTGGAAAAACACTCAAACAAAAGTTGGCAGGGGGTGGGGAGAATCAAATGATGGCGTCATGGTAAAGGGCTTGTGGCCACCTGAGGAAGTCCAAAGGGCCCTAGAGGGACAGATTCAGCCCAAGAGTCTGCAGTTCCTGACCTCAAATTGCCTTCTGGACACCTTCTCTTATAGCTAACAGCTGCAAGCCAAAGGTTAAAACACCAAAACACACCCTTTGGTTCCAACATCTTCTCACCAGGGTTCTTCCTTGTTTCATGGTTCTTCAGACACTGAGCAACATCTTTGACTATACACACAACCCTCCACCCTTAATATTCAGAACTTGTCAGTTACACTAGAAGTCAGAAAATCCCTATTGGAATTTTACCTTTGCCAGGGGAAACAGCAGCCTTGATTCAGCCTGTCTGTCTCTTCTACAATAGGGGAATAATACAATAATAAATTACCTTCTTGGTTGTTGTTAAGGAATACAAGATATAAAGGAAGTGTGTTCAGCATTTCATATTATATAAACACCTTTTTAAAAATTAGTCTGGCATTAGCTACCATTTCTTTCGGTGTAATTTTCATCACAGTTCTACTATAAATGAGCTCTCTTCACCCCAACAGCCCCCAGTTTTCTTTGAAGTCCACTCATTTCTACAAGGGGGGTGCTGAAAAGTTCTCAGCCTGACCAAGAAGGGAATAACCCTAGAGCTATGAAATATACATGCTATTCCACATATTCACCCCAAAGTTCGATACACTTGGCACATCATTTGCTAAGTTTCTTCAACCCTTCCCCCCAAAAAATTCTAATTCCTGGTCATTGAAATACTGCTCTTCTGCTACTGTCACCTCTGAATCATTTGAAAATGTCCTTCCTTTCAAGTGCATTTTAAGGTTTGGAAACAGGAAATAGTCAAATGGAGCAAGAGCTGGTGAGCTGGGTGAATGCTCTATGCACTCAAATCCCAAATTCTTCAAAACTTCCATAGTCTTGCTAGCCCTGTGAGCAGGTGCATTGTTCTGCAAAAAGAGAACACCTTTCTACAGCTTCCCTCACGGTTTTTCCTTCAATGCCTCCCTTTAATTGGCACGGCAAGTTACAAGTAGTATTCTGCATTAAGTGTTTGGCCCTTCTAAAGATGGTCAATCATCAAAATACCTTCCTTATCACAAAAAAATGTGCTCATTACCTTTCTTGCTGACTTTTTTTGTGTCTTGAATTTCTTTGGCTATGGAGAAGCTGAGTGCTGCCACTGCAAGTTAACCACGTTTCATCAACATGAGGAGTTGTTCCAAAAAAATCATTACCATATATTCTGTTGTGGGCATATAAGACGACCCCCGCCAATTTTTAAGTTAAAATATAGATGTTGGGATATACTCGCCGTATAAGACTACCCCCACCACCCGCCCTCCCCGAACTGATCGCAGCTTCGGGGAGGGCAGGTGGTGGCTGGAAAGCCTCCCCCCCCTCCAGCCAGTAACCCTTCCACCATCCCTGAAGCCTCCCCGAAGCTGGCTGACTGGGGAATTGTGGGACTGAGGAATTTTCCCAGTCAGCCAGCCACTTCCCGCGATTCCCCAACCTGCGAGGCTGCACGAGGCTGTTCGTGAGTTGGTGAATCGCAGGGGATGGCTGGCTGGCTGGCTGGCTGGGTAGAGGCTCAACCCCTCCCGCCCAGTGAGGCTTTTCCCCCCCATGCAGCCTAGCTGGTCAGAGGAGAGATCTTCTCTGTGACTCAGAGTTATGGAGAAGACCCCCTCCCACCCAGTGAGGCTTTCCCCCCACATGCAGCCTCGCTGGGCGGGGGGGGGGGACCTTCTCCGTGACTCAGAGTCACGGAGAAGACCCCCTCCCGCCCAGCGAGGCTCCCCCACAGTATACCCGGCGTATAAGACAACCCCTGACTTTTCAGGAGATTTTACAAGTTGTCTTATATGCCAGAATATATGGTACTAAATCACTCAAAATGCTACAAAATCCACTCAACTTCATTTCTGGTCAGCATTCAAACATTTCAGCACCCACTTGGCTGACAGCTTCAGCATAGCCAACTGCTCATGAATTATAAACACAATGCATTCCCAGGATATCTCTAGTGTCTCAGCAATTGTTTTAGCTGAGATTTGCTGATCTCCCAAAAACACGCTCAACAATTTCAGGAGTTGACACGGTTGAAGGCCTCCTAGCCCTTGCTGCATCTTCAATCTCAAAATCTCCATGCTGAAAGTTGGCATACCACTTCTTCACAGTTAAGTATGATGAGCACTTGTCACACAATGTTGACATCATACACACATGGATTTCCTTTGGAAGTTTCCTTCTGCAGGAACAGAAACTTCTTGACGGCCCGGAGTGCAACACTTGAAAATTCCACACTTTCCATTGACATGGTTCTATCAATCATCTGAGAAAATTTAGAAATCAGCACTACGATCCTGCAAATTGGCAATTTACAATACAAAAAAACACCCTTTCAAGCTACACTGACTACGTTATGCTCAGATTTTGGAAACTGGGTCAGACTGAGAACTTTTTAGCACCCTCTCGTATGTTTTTCTCTCCTTATGGATTTTCAAATGTGTGATAAGTGTGGAACGCAGCCGGAAGGAATTCCCACACTCTGAGCACTCATAGGGCTTCTCCCCCGTGTGGGTTCTCAAATGTCCAGCAAGCAGGGTGCTCCCACCAAAGGTTTTCCCGCATTCCAGGCACTGATAAGGTTTGTCTCCCGTGTGGACAGCCTGATGTCTGATGAGCTGTTGACTCACAGTGAACCCTTTCCCACATTCCAGGCACTTGTAAGGTTTTTCTCCTGTGTGGACCCTCCGGTGTGTAATCACTTGTGAGCTGTTGCAGAACCGTTTGCCACACTCTGGACACTGGAAAGGCTTTTCTCCCGTATGGGCCCTCTCATGTCTTATAAGATCTGAGCTGATGCTGAAGCTCTTCCCACAATATGAACATTTGAATGGCTTGACACCCGTGTGGATCTTCTGGTGGTTCTTGAGGTGTGACCGCTGGCGGAAGGTCTGTCCACATTCCCCACACTTGTAAGGCTTCTCTCCAGAGTGGGTTCGCTCATGCTCAATAAGCTGCGTAGTCACCGGAAAGCCCTTCCCACATTCCCGGCACTGGTACGGCTTCTCCCCCGTGTGGGTTCTCTGATGGACGACAAGGGTTGACTTTGACCGGAAGCTTCTCCCACAGTGAGAACACTTATAGGGCTTCTCTCCTGTGTGGACTCTCTCATGGGCCAGAAGACCTGTCCTCCGACTAAAGCTTTTCCCACACATCCTACATGTTGCCTCCTGCTTGCCCTTGGGAGTTTTCTGTGGCTTTGTCAATTCACTGAGGTGGTTTGAGGCTTCACCAAATGCAAAAGTCTCCTCCGTGTCTTTTACTGGACTCCCCTCTGATCCAGGTGGATTCAAATGTGTTTCTTCCTCTGCTTCAGACAGAAGATGCATTCCTTCTCTCTTCCCACCCATGTCCACAGGCTTCAGACATGTCAGTTCTGGCTCCTCAGCCTCACTTGATTGACCATCACCTGAGAGAAACAAAACAGGATATCCTATTACAAAGTGAGAAGAGTTCCAGGGCTCACTGCTGAATGATACCTGCCATGCACCCACCCACCCCGTTCCTCCCCATGCATAAACACAACAAGACTGATGTTCTGAAAAGTCTTTTTTTTTAAAAAATTTAGTTATTTATACCCCGCTCTTCAGCCACAAGGCTATCAGAGTGGCTTACAGATTGTTTTAAGCAACAGCTGTTTACACATCTAACTGCATTAAACAGTTTCCAATGTGTCTTAGAATGCTGAACCTGGCTGCCATTTTAATTTCCCACAGTGGCCTGGGGAGGATGGTTCTAGGGCAGGAGTGGGAACTGTGTGGCCTATCGGCTGTGTGGATCCTTCCAAGCCCACCCTCCCTTTTCCAGGCTTTTCTGTCTTTCTGTCTGAATCATTCCATTCAGCTGGGATGGAACTGAATTGGAACCTGAACTCGCATTTTCCCTCTTCCCTCCTCCTCCCTTATTCCTTGTGTATCATGTCATAGTCACCACAAGTCAAAGCCAACATGAAAGCAAATATAGTACAACCCCCATATATCTGCAGGGGATATGTTTCTAGACTTGAAGAGTGAAAATCACGGATAGTAGCGAACCCTATATTTCCAGCAGAAGCATACCACAGAACTGCATTGGAAGACCTCTCTAGGCATTTGAGGGTCCTAGTGTAACCCAAAATGCTGAGGTCTGTGCAATGCCCATGCGTGTCCAAATTGTGATTTAGGGAATTTTTAATTAGCTCAAATTGGCATGTGAGAAGTTGCATAACTGCAGGATCTTTCACCTGTGTTTACCAGTACTCACTGAATGGACTCAAGACCAGGAAACAAAAGTAAACTTTTTTTATTGAAAAATACAGTAGGACCCCCTTATCCACTGGGGATTGGTTCTGGGGGCCCCCGTGGATACCGGAAACTGTGATAATAACAAACACCATTGAAAATAATAGGACTTCCGGTTTAAAATACCATAGAGTTGCCTTGGAGGACCTAGAAAATGACTAGAGAGGACACATTTTCTAGGAAGACTCTATGGTAGGTGTGCTGTTTTGTGTCCTGTGGATAACTGAATCAGTGGATAATGAATCAGTAGATACGGGGGTCCTGCTGTAGTCAAAATAATATTCACACCAACACTCAGATTTCAAGCACTCACACAAGGCTATTGAAGACAGTAGGAAGTGTTCGGATAAGGAATAGACTGAAGGGATGATAGGTTATACTGTACCGATCCAAAGAGCAGAGATGCTCAAGCAGCAAACAGGCACGGGGGGGGGGGACACAAAGGGGAATTAGTGTTACAGACTAGAGGGGAAATGGGAGAAGAGGAGTTAATGTGCGGGGTTGGCATCACAGACTAATGTGGAGACAGGAGGAAAGGAATCTGTGCACATAGAGATGGAGTTTGGGGGTGATATTTACATAGAGATGGAGTTTTGGGGTGATATTTATAGTCGATATTTCCCCTGAAGGGGTGATTTTGAGAGGAAGACAAATGTTTGCCAGAGAGTCCCAGAGTTAAACAACGGATCCCCAGACATGTGAATGATCATGAAAAAAGGAATGTTTTATGACTGATGAGTGACAGGCAATTCTCCTTTGATTGGAGATCTGGAAGAGGAAAACCAGCATCTCACATGACAATGAGACTTCCAACTATTTTTGATTTGATCTGTGAATGACTCACCTCCAGAGAAACCCAGAAAGGACCAGCCGTTATCACTCTAACTGTAGTCTTCAGAGGTTTCTGTGTAATCCTTATCTGGGGATGTGACCTTTTGGGGAATTTAGGAGGCCCTTCCTTAGGTCGTACGTACCTGTAAGCATGACTCCAGCCCTGGCGGATGGGGAGTCCCAATTTACTGTCACCTTATGGAAGGCCACATCAAGCCATATTATAGAATGCAGCCAATTACGAGTTATTTAAAAAGGTGGGGGCTGTTATCTCTTGTTACACTAGAAAATGCCTAGAGAGAACATTATTTTTTTGGACACGGGTAAGCGAAAACGTGGGTATTGGTCTTGCAGATACAGGGGTCGTACTATAACAAACATGTCTTACATTTAGACTGCAAAGGAATACTGTAGCATCTTTGAGACTAACTGAGAGAGAAGTTTATAGCATTAGATTTTGTAGTCTGAGTCTACGAAAGCTAATGCTACAAACTTCTTTGTCTCAGTTAGCCTCAATGGTGCTACAATATCCCTTTGCATACTGATCCACACTAACACAGCTATGTCCTTACACTTAGACTGTAAGCCTGACAGGGCAGAAATGATCAGGCTGCTTTATCTTTGTAAGCTGCTCTGGGAGCCATTTGGGATTAAAGTTTTAAATAAAAAAGTAAATAAATATTCTCACTTTTTATTTAGTAAAGGACATATGCTCTTCCAGTGGAAGGCACTCCAGGGATTTCAGAGCATCCAACTCTGGGATAGGCGAAATACCTACCCATATAGGTGGCAGTACCATCAGATTCCTTCTCCGCAGCCTCTGAGTGAGGCTCCTCAGCTTCACAGGAATTCCTGGACATCTCTGGGTAAACCACCTGAAAAACAGAAACACAGGCCCAGTCCATATGAGGGTGGGGGAATGAAGTACCTTGTAGCAATGGCATTTAGCAACAGCAGTTATTTGTCTTGATGGTGGGTCTGACTCCAGAAGCCCCCAGAAGCTTTGCATGTCAGATGGCAGCTGCAAGTGATTTACTTGCATTAGTACTTCCCCACCCTGGAACTATTATTATTGTTATTATTATTATTATTTTGTCTAAGGTTTGCTGGAGCAATAGAGTGGCTTTCTAAGTTAAAAGGACACACACACACAAAAAACCCCTCCAAACACCCTGTTTTATCGCCTTAGCAATTGCTCGCTAAGATGAAAATTCAACATGGTGGCAGCAGGCCCTTGCCCTGTTCACAAACCCCACCCCCATGCTCGCCCAGCCAATCAGCTTTGCACATTCACTTGTATGGGAAAATGATTAAAAATGAATCACTTCTCCTAACAAGCAGGAATAGACACCCCCTGGCTGTTTTTTAAAACACTACGGGAAAAGCCACGAAGGAAAAGCAATTTTGGGGCCCCCTCCTTCCAAATACAATGGATTGATTTAGGATCCCATTTAAACTGGTATGATTCTCATCAAATTCTATGAGGGGTATTTTCACTCTTTAGACAACCTCACAGATATCATTCAATGACAGGTCTTCTGTGGGGGTTTTCCGGGCTGTGAGGCCGTGTTTTGGAAGAGTTTATTCCTGACATTTTGCCTGCATCTGTGGCTGGCATCTTCAGAGAATGGTTGGGTAGGAGTGTGTGTGGTGTGGAGTACAATGTGTTGTCATATGTGTTAATTCTCTGAAGATACCAGCCACAGATGCAGGCGAAACATCAGGAATAACTTCAGAAAAAAATGAAAGTTTTCTAAAACCCAGATTTAGGTGCTATACTCTTGAGTATGGTGCAGATAAGGCCATACATCGTGTGGCAGTATCACACCCAATTTGGGAATAAGGCCACAAGTTGAGTGGCATTATCAGGCCAGATTTGGAGGGGATTCAGGGGTTTTCACTAGTGTAGACAAGACCTGAGAAAGAAAAAGGGAGTAGCAGTATTTATTTATTCACTGAAATATTGTAACTCACTTTTCTGACACAGCAGGGTCCCCCAAGCCAATGTAAAAAACAAAACATTAAACAAAAATTCAGACAATAAACCAGATATTGAAAAACAAAAAACAAAACAGTGCTGGCTTTAAAAACAGCCAGAAAGTCCATGCAATCAGTAGAAGTTTAAAAAGCCAGTGTGGTGTAGTGGTTAGAATGTTGGACTGGGATGTGGGAAAGTTAAGTTGTCACTGAGACATCAAACTCATTGGGTTGACTCTGGACTCATCCCCACTCAGTCTGACCTGCCTCACAGGGTTGTTATGAGGATAAAGTAGGGAATGAGAAACAGAAGAAATCAAGACTTTTATTTCCATAACAGGAGAGTTAAGGCGTTTCCTTTTGCAAATTTACAAGTTACCTAAGGAAAGACATTTTGTTTTCCAAAAGCAAATTGGGCTGTATTCAATTTGGGCAGTTTTGAAAACTGTTTCTCCACTGGTACTCTGTGCCAAAAAGAAAAATGGTCTTCTACCAAGCAGACTGGCAGAGGAAGCTAGAATCACCTATCCTTCTGATGCCAGTCTGCTCTTTTGGGGACAAACCTGGAAGAAAGGGCTAGCACGGATCCTTCCACCTCTGTAGGCAGGAAATTCCTGATCAACTATGGCTGCGGTGGGCAACTGTGGCCGGTCTGGGTGCCACTTTTAAGCGCCAGGACCCTCCCAAGCGGCTGGTGGGGTGTGTGTATAAACTACTGGGGGATATGGAACCCCAAAATGGCTTTAAGTCCAATTCTGGGGGTCGTTTACACAATGAAAATGTCCTGGGAAGAATTCGTGTCGATCCCTGGCAGTTTACACGTACATCGGGTCGGGTACGTGATTTTCGGAAGGGGGGGCCACCTTTTATCCCTCAACCTGCGGGACTTCCAGTCCCGCAGTTTGTGCCGGTTTTTAAAAAAGTCACTGGAGGATTCGGAAAATTGGAAACAGCGTGGGACAAAAATTTCTGTCGTGTAACTGGCACCCTGGTTCTTAAAAATGAGAATTATTTATGTTAAACACTATAGGAAGACCTTTGTTGTCATGTGCCTTGAAGTCATTTCTGATTTATGGTGACTGTAATGTGAACCTATCACAGGGTTTTCTTTGGCGTGATTTATTCAGAGGGGGTTTCTGACACTGAGAGAATGGGACTTGCCCAAGATCACCCAGTGGTTTTCTGTGGCTGAGTGGGGATTCGAACCCTGGTCTCCAGAGTCGCTGTCTGTCAGGATCGGTCCCAAAAGTGACCTCCTCCTGCCAAAAGACTATTGTATTGCAGTGTGTTTCTTATTTCTGAACTGCTGTTTGATGTCTGCATTTTTCTCATGCTTGTAACAAGCCTGTGTGTAATGGGAAGACTAGGGAGGATGGTTTGTGTCTGGAAAATTGGACGAGTGGCCTTGCCCCTGCAGGGACTGTGGGAATGGTAGGTGGTGCCCACTCTCAGTGAGAAAAGGGGAGTGGGGATGATGGATAGCCAATGTCTGTATAGCCCGCCAGATTCTGTTGATTATAAATACTTCTATTCTTTTGCCTTGTAAATAGCTTTCATTTGCAGCAACAATTTTGTATGGTTGGCTCTTTAGATTTCCGTAGCAATAAAGCTTTCTGTTTAACAACTGAGGAAGCCAGTACATGGCATAGTCCAACGTTCAAACCACTACACCACGCTGGCTCCTCAGACCAGCCTTGCAACCTCTTTAAAAGAGAACCTATTGCACACGGAGGCTTCCTGGCCAACCTTTTTTTGGCCAGAAAAAGGTCTGTCTGGGGCGGTTCTGGAGCAATCAAGAGCCAAAATACATCCTCAGGGTCCGCCTCTTGCCCACCCCCCATTCTACGGCAACGACACAAGTTGTTAAATAAATGCAAGGTTGAGGAAAAAATCAGCATCATTAAGCACAGAGCTGGGAAATGTTACTTTTTGAACTACACCTCCCAGAATCCCCCAGCCCAGCAGGGTGGACCATACACAAAGGGGGATTCTGGGAATTATCATGCTCAAAAGTAATGTTTCTGAGCTCTGCTTTATGGCTACCCCTCTACGCATCCGTTCCATACCCAGTTGTAGATTTAGGTGCACACACAAGCAACCTTCTGTTTCTATTTTGTTTTGCAATCCTCTACAGACAATGGAGGATAGAAACTTGCCTCACCTGTTCATCCCATTGTCCATCTTCCTGTTGCCTCTGGAGGAAATCCTCAGCCAAGGCCACAGCCTCAGCGCAGCTCTCTGGATTGTTTTCCTTGACCCAGCTCAGCATCTCTGGGGGCAGGATGGCCAGAAACTGCTCGAGAATCAACAACTCCAATATCTCTTCCTTGGTATGCCTCTCAGGCTTCAGCCACCGGTGGCAAAGGTACCAGAGCTGGCTGCACACTTCCCGGGGCCCCTCAGCCTCCTGGTAGCAGAACTTCCGAAAGTTCAGCCGCTGCTTTTCCATGCTGGCAGCATCCACGCCTGAAGGGTCCTCTCTCATGTCTGCGTAGTCTCCTTGGAGGTCCAAGCAAGTGTAGGCAGGTTTCAATTCCTTGCTGATGCTCTGGGCAAGCTGACTGGGATATGCTGCACCCTCTGATGAAGGCAGAAAAGCTTTTATGTCATCCCATGGAGATGGCGTCAGCAGCTTTGGGTTGCTCCATCCAGAATTTAGGTCCAGCAATTTCACAGGGGACTCCTCTTTGCTATTTGGTAGGTCCTCATTTCTTCCCTGGTTGTTGCCACAGTGGGATTTATGAGGCCTTTGCAGTCTTTCCACAGAGTTGGAACCTGTCAAATCTGAAGCCACTCTTTCCATTTCAGCCAGAACTCCAATCTCCACCACAGACTGTAACTGGCGACCTTTAGCTGCTGATTCTTCTTCACTGGTGGCCATTTTTGTTTCCTCACCACCAACAAATGGGGAAAGATATCAGCCTATCTGATTCCTGTCTGGTTCAGTCAAAGCCAACTGCAATGTAGGCTTGGACCAGTCCTCCTTCAATGCAAGGTTGATCCAGGCCTATTATAATACAGGCTTATTCCAAGCGTAGTCTAATCCTAACCTGCTCCAATGCAGGGTTATCACAGACCTACTCCAGTGCTCACTTAGCTCAGGCCTACTCCAAAACTAATCTACTCCAATGCAGGTTTATTCCGGGCCTACTCAAAACCTACTCCAGTGCAGGCCTTTCCAATCTCAGGATCTTGGTGCAAGTAAATTGTTTCACCTCAGAGCAATTAAATTTTATTGTCCCAATGGGGCACAGACAAGGAGACACTTCACGTTTCACATGTTTTACATTTTACATGTACCTCATTGGGCCTACAGGTCCCAAATCACACAAAGATGAGGGCTACCTTGAGAATCTGTGACTTTAGAGGTAGCCAAGAAAGATTTCTCCCTATAAGGAAGAATGAAAGAAAACACAGATGAGAATTTAAAAGCCAGCAAGAAATCCTACCTACATCCAAACCTAAGTACAAAGTGAGCCTGAAATTTCAAAAATTACTCACAAGATCACTGAGGGGCTTACCACACTCTGCAATTCCTAGTCAAGGCTGCTGCCACACTGCAGAAATAATCCTGTTTGACACTGCTTTAACTGCCGTGGCTCAATGCAATGGATTTCTGGGACCTGTAGTTTTATGAGATAGCCTTCTCTCTCAGAGAGCTCTGGTGCCACAACAAACTACAAATCCCAGGATTCCATAGGCTGGAGCCATG
The DNA here is from genome assembly GCA_030847615.1 of Gambelia wislizenii. Taxonomy (NCBI): domain Eukaryota; kingdom Metazoa; phylum Chordata; class Lepidosauria; order Squamata; family Crotaphytidae; genus Gambelia; species Gambelia wislizenii. Next base: position 29,542,112 of record JAUMIR010000002.1, read on the forward strand.
ATAGTTAAAGCGGGGTCAAACTGCATTATTTCTGCAGCGTGGCAACAGCTTTGGCTTCTTTTTCACAGCTGTTTTTTATGGGAATGAGTGCTTTATGTCTGCTTGGCACTACGGAGGAGACAAAAATACTGTAATTTTCTTTGTTTACTTAAGTAGAGTGTTTCTTCTGGTTTTGTTGTCTGTTTACCTGCATCTCATAAACTTGCAGTGCAGGTAAATTTTTTACAGCTCAGGACCTTTTCGCTCCCTTTGTATCAAAAAGTTTAAAAAGTGGGGGCTTAAATTTAGAAGTATTAGGAAATAATGTAAGCTTAGCCTGCATTGCTTTACTTAGCTTCATCTTCTGTTTTTATTTGGGTTTGGGTTGGTTGGTTTTTTCCTATTCCTCATAAACTTGCAAAACCAAAGAGGTTCCTTATAGCTCAGGTTTTCCTTACAGTTGAGGAGCTTGTAGCTCCATTTTAACAAAAACAATAGTTTTAAAAATCAATTTGCAGTTATTTTCTGAATGAACTGCACTTTTAATATATCAGACGTGATAACTTTATACCAAACTATGTTATACATAATATATTTTATGTTCCTAGCATAACAATGTGACTTTCAATCTGCGGAGTGCTAATATTGCTTTCCCCCCTCAAATTCTCCCCCAAATCCATTTTTCCTGAAAAAAATGAAAAATTGTTTATCTATTTATTTATTATTAATTAAAAATATTTCTACCCCACCCGCTGTTGTAAGATTTCAGTGCAACATAAAATTAAAACACTATAAAGAATTTAAAACAATTCCCAATTAAAAACAGTTAAATACAGGTCAACCGCCATATCCATATTCCAAGACCCCCCCCATGGATATGTTTCAAGACCCCCCCATGGATACCTGAAACCATGGAGATTTTCAGTGAGAAGAACGCCTCAAACTGACCACAGAAAGACACTGGAGGACCTATAAATGCCTAGAGAGAACATAATATTTTCAGACATGGATAACTGAAACCATGGATACCAAATGCATGGTTATGGGGGTTGACCTGTAATTTAAATAAGGTAAAACATATTAAGAAGATCACCAAGTTAAAACAGCAGAAAAGATTAAAACAGTTAAAATTAAGACTATCTACACTTAAAGAAAACAAAGAGTAGGCTTCAGAGGTTATAATTAAAAGTCATGTTTTAACTTGGCACAACCCCCCCCCCCACCAAGGTTGGTGCCATTGCTCCGTGTTCCAGTCTCTGGAGCAGCAGAAAACAAGCCTGCTCCATCCTCAACGTGACACCCCTTCAAATACTTAAACAGGGCTATCATATTGCCTCTTAACCGTCTTTTTCCAGACTAAACATACCCAGCTCCCTAAGTCTCTCCTTTTAAGGCATTGTTTCCAGACCTTTCACCATTTTAGTCACCCTTTTTTGGACACGCTCCAATTTGTCAATATCCTTTTTGAATTGTGGTGCCCAGAACTGGACAGAGTATTCTAGGTGAAGTCTGACCAAGGCAGAATAGAGTGGCACTATTACTTCCCTTGATCTGGACACTACACTTCTATTGATGCAGCCCAAAATCGCATTGGCCTTTTTAGCTGCCGCATCACACTGTTGACTCATGTTCAACTTGCGGTCTACTAGGACTTCTAGATCCCTTTCGCATGTAGTCTCATTCAGCTAGGTCTCCTCCATCCTATATCACATTTCATTTTTTCGCCCTAAGTGCAGTACCTTACATTTCTCCGTATTGAATTTCATTTTGTTAGCTTTGGCCCAGCTCTCCAGTCTATCCAGGTCATTTTGAATTTTGATCCTGTCCTCTAGGGTATTAGCTACTCCTAATTTGGTGTCATCTGCAAATTTGATAAGTATGCCTCTAGTTCCCTCATCCAAGTCATTGATAAAGATGTTGAATAGCACAGAACCCTGTGGCACCCCACTGGTCACATCTTTCCAAGACGAAGAGGAGCCACTGCTGAGCACCGTTTGGGTTTGGCTGGTCAACCAGTTACAAATCCATTGAACAGTTAACTTGTCTAGCCCACATTTTACAAGCTTGTTTGCAAGAATGTCATGGGGAACCTTGTCAAAGGCCTTACTGAAATCAAGATATACGATATCCACAGTGTTCCTTTCATCTACCAAGCTGGTAATTTTATCTTCTGATGCAGTCAAATCAAGGCAAAGAATCAAAGGCACACACCGGCCTCCAAAGGTGTAAATAAACTGACACTTGCATGCTGGAACATCAGAACCATGAGAGACTCTGCAGATAGTGGACGGCCTGAGCGCCACTCTGCTCTAATAGCCCATGAACTATCATGACTTAATATCGACATTGCTGCTCTTAGTGAAGTTCGTCTCCATGAGGAAGTCAGCCTTAAAGAACACGGCGCCGGCTACACACTTTACTGGTCTGGCAAACTCAAAACCGAAAAACATCTTTCAGGAGTAGGCTTTATGATTAAAAACTCCATTGCCTCCAAACTCAAAACCTTGCCAGCAGGACACTCTGATCGCATTATTTCCTTACGCCTCCCTCATGTTGTTCTCTTTAGTATATATGCCCCAACTATGCAAGCTGACCCTGTAGAGAAAGACAAATTCTACACAGACCTACGCCAACTGATACAAAAAGTCCCTGCAGAAGCCGAACAAGTCTTGAAGAGAAACGACAACGCAGAAAGAATCACAACCCGGAAACATCACCCAAGGAGACCTTCTACTGTGCTTTCTGCAACTGGACTTGTCTATCTTGGATTGGCCTTTTTAGTCATCAACGGGGTTGCAGAAAGCGCGGGATGAGTCCTTCCTGAATCTTCGTTTGCGAAGAAAAGCCAGAGGAGGAGGAAAACCAAGACATTTTAAAACAAATCAATACACAATTTAAAATTCACAATGACAATAATGACAAAACAAACAAATACAGTAAAGCCTACTCCTGATTTTGGAAAAAATGAGTTATTTTTATGCTAAGGAAGGGGTTGGGACATACTTAAAAGAGAGGCCATTTCCTCTTCTTTTTCTTCTTCTGGTCAGCAAAAAGGGTACCAGCCACAAAAACATCTCTGGGGGCCTTATCAGAGGTTGGGGAGGGGAATACCCTCCTCAGCCTTTAAAGGGGAATCACAGGTATAGCTGAAGTTCTCTTTATCAGCAACCCCCTTTAAATATCTTTTGTTCCCACGGCCCCCAAGACTTAAGATTTAAAACAACAACAGTACCTAACAACAACAACAACAACAACAACACAATTACAGCATCCATTAAACCTTCCCTAAGAGGCACTGGAGGGGAGGGAAGACTTTTCTCCTGGTTTTTCCTGCAAGTCTGTGGCTGGTGTGGATTGAATGGCAATGTGCAGGCCAAGCAAGCCAACTAGCCTTTGGCTTGGTTCCTGCCAAGTGGCCACTCCACTGCAGGGATGAGGTAGGCCAAGCAACTGTCAAGCCTTTGCAGATCCCCTGTGAGGACATCACAGACCCCTGGGGCTCCCTCAACCCCAGATTAAGAACAACTGTTCTAGGAGGATTTTGGAAATATTCACTGCCATTCTTTTCTGTTCTTTGTCAGCTGGGAGGCCAGGTTGTTTACGTCCCTGAGGCTTTTGTGGGTTATATTATTGGGTTTTCTATGGGTGCCTTATGGGGAATGTCTCTTGCCCCATCCCACACTTATACATCTCGATTCTCTTCCTGTGTTTTTCTTTCCCATCTTGTTCTTCTTCTGGGTTCTTCCAATCTCTGTGAATTATATACAGGTACAGGCATGCAATTAACAAAACCTCTGACAAAGAAACTCCTTTTTATAATGTCTTTTTACACATGGGGGTTGGACTAGATGACCCTCGTGGTCTCTTCTAACTCAGTGATTCTATGATTCTGTGCTACCTTCTCAGACCCCTCCTTTTTTTCCTCCTTGTATTTTTTAGCAACATCAGGAGGATGGAGGGCTGGAGAAACATAGACTTCCAGGGTTAGGTTGCCCCAGCTTGTCTGGTGTAAACAGTGCAATAGAAGCTTGAACTGGGGATGAAGCGGCAGGATTCTACTATGAGTAGAATCTATTGGAGCCACCTGTGCCTACCTACAACAGGCTAGGGCAGTGGCTCTTAACCTTTTTTTCACACGGACCCCCTTTAAATATTGTTTGTTGCTGTAGACCCCCAAGACTTAACTCAAGATTTAAAATCATCATCATAATAATACCTGATGATGATAATAATAATAATAATAATAATACATTTACTCCACCCATTAACCCTTCAGGCTCGGCCAAATTGATCACCAACAATGGTCCACCCTGGCCTCACATCGGGAGGCATGGAGATGCACTATCCACAATGCTGCAGCCTTATTTGAGAACTCACACCGAATAAGTCTTGAAGAGAAACAAGGTAGAAAGAATCACAACCTGGAAACATCACCCAAGGAGACATTCTGCTGTGCTTTCTGCAACCAGACTTGTCTATCTCGGATTGGCCTTTTTAGTCATTAGCGCGCTTGCAGAAGCGCGGGATGAGTCCTTCCTCAATCTTCGTTTGCGAAGAAAAGCCAGAGAGAGAATCCTTCCTTCAGAGGCACTGGAGGGGGAGGGAAGACTTTCCTCCTGCTTCTTCCTGCAAGGTTGTGGCTGGACTGAATGACAATGCACAGGCTAAGCCGGCCAGCCTTTGCCTTGGCTGATAATACCAAATAATAATACAGTAATAATAATAATACCGTAATAACAATAATAATACATTTACACCATCCATTAACCCTTCCCTCAGAGGCACTGGAAGGGCAGGGAAGACTTTTCTCCTGCTTCTTCCTGTAAGTTTGTGGTTGGAGCGGATTGAATGGCAATGTGCAGGCCAAGCCAGCCAGCCTTTGCCTTGGTTGCTGTCACATAGCCATTCCACTGCAGGGAGAAGGCGGTGGGCCAAGCAGCCTTCAAGCCTCCGTGGACCCCTTGTGTGAGGAAAATGAGGACCCCAGGTTAAGCACTACTGGTCTAGAGACTTGTTCTAGGAAAAGCAAGCCAGAAGAGCCCGAGGGTTCACTTGTGGGCTACACCTGCGCCTTGGTCAGCTTGGATTTCCCAACTGGTTTTCTTCCTCCTCCTCCTCCTCCAGCCATCTCTTCCCCCTTTCTTTTCTCTCTCCCTCCCTCCCTTCTGTTTCACCCACCCACCCACCTAATGGACACTCTCACCTCCGCAATCCCTGGCGGCCACGCCAAGAAAGACCTTCCCTGCCTTTTCCTCCCACCCCCAACAAAAACGGGGCTCCTCTCTGGCCCTGGAGACTCTATGAGCTTAACTCCTTATGCGCCTCTGGATGAGGCTTTAAAATACACACACACACTGGATGGGGCTTTAAAACACACACACACACTGGATGGGGCTTTAAAACACACACACACACTGGATGGGGCTTTAAAACACACACACACACACACTCTGGATGAGGCTTTAAAACACACACACACTCTCTGGATGAGGCTTTAAACACACACACACTCTGGATGGGGCTTTAAAAAACACACACACTCTGGATGAGGCTTTAAAACACACACACACACACTGGATGGGGCTTTAAAAAACACACACACACACACACTGGATGAGGCTTTAAAACACACACAGACACATACTTTGGATGAGGCTTTAAAACACACACACACACTCTGGATGAGGCTTTAAAACACACACACACACACTCTGGATGGGGCTTTAAAACACACACACACACTCTTGATGAGGCTTTAAAACACACACACACACTGGATGAGGCTTTAAAACACACACACTCTCTGAATGAGGCTTTAAAACACACACACTCTCTGGATAGGGCTTTAAAACACACACACACTCTCTGGATGAGGCTTCAACACACACACAAACTCTCTGGATGAGGCTTCAAAACACACACACACCATAGTTGGCTACTCTGTCTGCAGTGGCTCTTCACCTTTTTTTTTTATCAGGGACCCCCTCTAAATATCTTTTGTTGCCCTGCCCCCCCCAGACTCAACTCAATATTTCAAACCCTAATAATATTAGCAATAATAATAATACCTAATAATAATAATACCTGATGATGATGATAAAAAGTTATTAATAATACATAAATAACAAATAAAAAGGATATTCTAGTCAGATTCAATTAACAATAATACCTGATAATAATAATACAATTACACCATCCATTAAACCTTCCCTGAGAGGCACTGGAGAAGGAGGGACGTCTTTTCTCCTGCTTCTTCCTGCAAGTTTGTAACTGGAGCAGATTGAATGGCAATGTGCATTCCCAGCCAGCTAGTACCGTATTTTGTTTACTTTTAGGATATCTTCTTTCTTGTTGAAATTGTCCAGGTGTTTGTGGATTTCAATAGCTTCCCTATGCATTCTGACATGATAGTTGTTGGCCTGGTCCAGAATTTCGGTCTTTTAAATAACATTTTGTGTCCAGGTTGGTTTATAACATGTTCTGCTACTGCTGATTTTTCTGGCTAGCCCAGTCTACAGTGTCTCTCGTGTTCCTTGATTCATGTTATGTTAGTGCCTATAATATACAGTTGTCCCTCTGTATCCATGGCTTTAGTATTCACAGCTTGAACATATTCTTAAAAAAATAATAATCCAAAAAGCAAACCTTGATTTTGCCATCTTATATAAGGGATACGATTTTGCTATGCCATTGCATACAATGGGACTTGAGTACTCACGGATTTTGGTATCCACGGGGGGTCCTGGAACCAAACCCCAGCAAATATGAAGGGACAACTGTAGTTTTTTAAACTAAATTGTTGGTGTCAAATTATGTAAGAATCGGAACATCCTGTACTGTGCATAGGTTAGGTTACATTGACCTGAGATAAACATATAAGGGCCCCAAAATAAAACATTGCAGGGCCCCCCAAAATTCCTTAAACTAGTCCTTATACAGAATGGGTCCTTATACTGTAGACTGTGCAGATATACCTCAGTTAGCAAATCCTGTTGCACTACAACGTCCATCAATGTAGTTTAACGTTACGGTTTGGTGTAGCTGCCCTCAACCTATGTTGACCTCCTCCCAACAGCTGGGTTTCAATTCCCATTATCCTCAGCACTGGAAAATTTTACTTTTTGGATTACCCTTCTCAAAATCCCCAGCCACCCCCTGTGCTACCAAAACATGTAATATAACATTGAGGTACTTCTTGTTCCAGGAGATTCACTCTATATTGTGGATTCCTGCGTGACAGGAATGGATGGGAGAACCTGCCAGGGAATCCCAGGTGCTGTAAGCTCTGTTTGAAAGGAAGGACTGGCAAAACCACCTCAATGGGTGCCCCGAAGGCACATAAACACACACACACTTTGCACTCTCTGCAGCCCCCCCCCCCGTCACCAGTTGGGCCATATCTGGCCCTAGGCCTAAATGGGGCCCCAAGGATGTTTTTACACCCATTGGTTCCTCCAGCCATTTGCCCTGACAATCCTCAGAGCCCAACAAACTCCGTGTGTGTGTGTTTGTAAAGAAAGAAAAGGCATGATTCAGGTGCAGAAACTGTTTTTGCATTTCCCCTACCTTTTCTGTTTTCTTCCTTGTTTGGATGGACTGCATCTCCCAGAATCCCCATCCAGCACAGCCACTGAGCCATGTTGGCTGGGTGATTCTAGGACTGATAGTCCAAAATGTAACTTTTCCGAGGCCATGCCCACCGAGGGATGTGGGGAGTTTCAATCCCCAAAAGGAACTTTTACAACAAGGTAACTTTTCCAGGCCATGTTCGTTAGGGGACTGTTGCATGCAAAACAGATAACTCTCCCTTTTCCAATCCTTTGACCAGCCATGCTGATTGGGGGATTCTGGAAGTTACAGTCCAAATCCCAAAAGTAACTTTGCCAGACTGTGGCTGGGTTTTTGATGGGGAGGCAGCCAGGGCAGTCGCCTCCAGAGGAAGCTCCATTTCTTCCCCAAATGGATGTTGGGGGTCCTGCCCCCTCCCCCATGCATGACACCCAGAGGAAACCCAGTTCCCCCAATCCCCACCCCATTGCAACATTTGCAAGCTCTGCAGGACTACAAATCCCACCAGTGAGCTTAGGCGCTGTAACCACTACACCTTCCAGCCTTCCAAGGATTTTCTCTCACTTGTGCTGGGGTGTAAATCTGTATAAATGTGGGCAATAGTGAGCAAAACATCAAAGAGATCATAGTCCGACAGGTCTAGCAACTCACTGTGCAGCAAAATTGTTTGTAGGCAATGAAAAAGGCTGTGGATCATTGTTATGGAGGTAGGTCAGCATTAATTCCACTGAACTGGCCAGTTCTAAGAGCCGTCTTCTCATTTTCCTCCATCAGCTGAGAAGCCCATTGGACAGTGTAGGCAGTAACCCGCCATGGTCTTTGCTCAAGTAGGAATTTTATCCCAGTTGTCAAGGCTCAGCTCCATCGTATTGGGGGTACTAAACATATATTAATGTTCCCCCTTGTGCTTTACTGGAAGTACCTTTACAAGACAGGCAGCCATAAAACAGATGACATTTAACCTCCTTAGAAAGCACAGTAAATCAGCAGAGTTTCTTTGTTTAAAACACATATGCAGCAGATGTGTATTGATTCCAGCATGCAAGCTTAAGATAACCACCACACAATTTCCCCAAGTTATATTTCTATCATAAAAAGGACTCAGAAACACTTAAAAGTAGTTTAAAAGTATAAAAATATATTTACTCAGTCTCAGAGTATTTCTCACAGAACATCAGCAGCATAATTATAAGTGAAGTCTAAACTACAGTAGTAAAAATGACTAAAAACTACATGTTTACAAACAAAATATACAGGAACCCTGCAGTGCAGGTCCTGTCTCTAAAAAGGTATCATGGCAACTGGGCAAAACCTTGTGGTAGTTTCCAGACAAAGAGAAGGACTTGGACACACTTCTTCCTCTGGAAAACCAATCACATTTCAGTAGGAAATTACATCAAGCATTCTGTTTGCTTCTATCAGTTAACCTTTTAGCACTCAAACATCTCAACTTATTGGATTGCAAACTACATATCCCAACACATCGTCTATCCCACTGGTCACTGAGTTGCAATAAAGTCTTGGGAGAAGAGGCATCTGTTCAATAGGTGCCCCTCAATTTGGCTACGGCGTGGGGTGCCTCATTTGACAACATAGAATTCCTGCAGGTTGCTTTCCGGTGGTCTACGCTGTTCTCGAGGGGTGAAACAGTCAGTATTTGGGGTTCACCCCAGACTGTGGCCAAATCTCCTCCCTCAGCATGTAGGTTTCAGCAGATAGGGCGTCCCCTTTCAGCAAGCTGTTATCGATCCCAGCTGCCGAGTCTCTCAGGGTATTTGCAGTCCAAAGACAGGATAAAAATAATCCTTAGTTGATGGTAGGATTATTAAGTCATTTGACAGTACTGATTTAGCTCCTTTAGCTCCTTTTATATCCAATATAGCCTAATCCACACTACACAAATAATCCAGTTTGAAACTGGATTATTTCTCACGGTGGCTTCCTATGTAATCCTGGGATCCACAGTTTTACAAAGCCTTTAGCTCTCAGCACTCTGCCAAAGAGTGCTGGTGCCTCACCAAACTACAACTCCCAGGGTGCCACAGGAAGGAGCGATATCCAACTGCAACTCAATCTGTGTGTCTAGTTTAGGAGTGTCAGCGAATCGCCCAGTTGCAGAGTTTCCCACCAAATGAGTCTCTGTGCATAGTGACAGTTAGGGCTACATGGAAGAATATGGCTGCCTGCTCTCACAACAACCACAAGAACATGAGGAATGTCAGTATGGTGGCTCTGTAGAGGCCTCAGGATCATGGGACAGGGTCTAAATACAAAATAAGATAGTAGAGCCTAGTTCTGCTCACTCACATCATGTTTTCCCAAGCTTTGCAATTATTTAGTGGGAGAAACTTGATGTTTTTTTGCTTTCTGTCCTCTTTTTTTTCTGTGTTAATTGCCACCCCTCCTCCTGAGGGGGGCTTGGGACCTGTGGATCCTTTTTATCATGCAGTGCTTGTTTCTCCAGCTCCCTTGGTAAGGGAAGATCTAAAGATTTGAATAGGGCTGGAAGCTGTGGAAGTGTTGAAGCTGCCAGGGAGCCAGAGCCCAACTGGACTATTAGCTTAAAGGGGGAGCCCCACCTGTACTCCACCCCCATTTTGCCTGAGGAGAGTGGTAAAGGGTCGAAAGGCCTGTTGCCTTTTGAGGGTGTCTACTGAGAGATCGTTATAGACAGTGATCTGACTGTCCTCGTAGTGGAGATCTTTGACCACTGTCAAGGCGGTCATTACCACCGCTTTCTTTGCGTAATGGGTGAAGCTGATTAGGACATCTCTAGGTGGCTTGTTGTCAGGTCACTTCAGCCCTAGAGAGCGGTGAAGCTGCTCGATGTTCGTCAGCGTAAGGACAGAGCTTGGGCCAACCATATGTATCCACTCTATCATTGTGTCCAGCAGTTTTTCATTAGAGACATATTTAGGGATCCCCTTAATTCTGATGTTCTGTCTTCATTCCCTATCCCCCAAATCTTCAATTTTTAACTGTAGCTGCAGATTACCTTCCTCTAGCTTTTTAATCTGATTTTCATGACGGACGCCCTTTGAAATGACTCAGATGTCGTTCTAAGTCTTTGATCTTTTCTGAGATTGAGGACAATTTAAAGTGCAGAGATTCTAATGCTGTTGCTTGGCCACAAACTAGTTGCTCTCTCAATTTTTCCAGCTGTTCTGGGAGGGATAAATCCATAATCGGGGAAAATCCTGGTTTACCACCTCTTGGAGTCTTGGAGGAGCCTTTTGTCATAGGGTTTGAAGCAGCGGAGTCGTCCTGCTCAGGGCTAATCTTCACCTCTTTTGTGGACGGGTAATAATCTGTAATTGATTGCTCCACTGTACTTTGTTGCTGGTCATGTATAGCTGGTCTATGGGCTAATATTATGCCTTCTATTTGCCTTTATAGAAGCTTTAGTTGCAAGTTTGGTTGGAGCTCTACGATAACACGTCTGCCATGCTCCTTAGCAAACCACACACCTCCTTTCCCAGTCATTTTACATGAGACAGAACCTGGTAAAAGAAGAAAGTGCTTTCCCGGCACAGAAGGGAAACCAAGACTCAGTCTACCAGAAGTTAAGAGAAGGATTTCACACTGGTCAGGATAAGTACAGTTCATGGGGAAGAGCCATAATGGAGCAGCTCTTGTGTGAGAAGATGTGCAGTTCTGAGGCCCAGTGCCAACACTTCAGACAGTTGGGCTACCAGGAGGCTTTGGGGCCCCGAGAGGTTTGCAGCCAGCTTCACAATCTCTGCTGTCAGTGGCTGAAGCCAGAGAGACACACCAAGGCTCAGATCCTGGACCTGGTGATCCTGGAGCAGTTGCTGACTGTCTTTCCCCCAGAGATGGAGAGCTGGGTCAGAGAGTGTGGGGCAGAGACGACCACCCAAGCAGTGGCCTTGGCAGAGGGTTTCCTCCTGAGTCAGGCAGAGGAGAAGAGGCCAGAAGAGGAGCAGGTGAGGTCATTTCATCCTGGTCATTTCAAGGGGCCATCAGTAATATTCTTGCAAGGGTTTTGGAAATTCTTGAACACACTGAGGCTTAACTCAGACAAGAAAGAAGGGCTAGTAGTCAATCCAAAAGCAGATGAAGGAATAGGGATACAGCCTGTGTTGGATGGGATTATGCTTCCTTAGAAGACACAGTTTGCATGTGCTCCAGGAGCCTGGACACTCCATTTTCAGTGGTGGCCAGGAGTGCTTTTGCACAGTTAAAACAAACATGGAAGCTGCTTCTGTTCCCTGTGTTGTCTGTTTTGGCCACAGTGTCACAGGTCTTAAGTCACCTCCCATTTCAACTACTGTAACATGATACATAAATACACATAATAAAATCATGTAAATCTAGCCACCACATCTCAATTTTTTTTCTGGAAATCATCTAACATGGTAAGAATTCACCAAGGCCTCATCCTCTTCCTTTCTTTTCCTAGTTCTTCTCTTTCTTCTCCCCCCTTGTTTCTGCTTCTGCTGCAGGACGTCTTTGTGGAAGAGATGGCTGCGGTGGAGAAGCCTTCTTCTGAATCCAGTTAAAGGCAGCAGCCCAAGTGGATCATGCAGGACAGAGAAGGAAAGTCCTCCTCAATGAGTAAGGGCTAAGAGGGTAATTTTCTACTTGGCTTTCTTCTCTCAAGTGTGTCTGAAATATTTGAGATTTATGGATTGGGGCACTTTAACCATTTTGTATAGCCTAACCAGCACTTTGAAATTGCAAGCATACCTCAGTGAACAAAGTCTCTGAGAGTGAAGTTTCTTTTTGCAATGACTTTTTATGCCTGCCCAGCCTTCCTCTTGCTCCTTGTCTTTTGTGTAGTTGGATTTTTTCTAGTAGCATTAGCACTGGCAGGATGATGAAGGAAGATTGGAGAAGCATAGACTTTAATTATCAGGTTACGGTAGCATGTCCACAGAAAACCATGCAATAAAGCTTGATATGGGAAGGAGTAGAATTCTGTTCTGGCTCATCCTATTGTAGTGGGGTGTGCCTGCCTACAACAGGTAAGGCAAACGGCAGCAGCCGCCCCCAGATTGCCTTACTGAGCATGTGTGACCGGCAAAACAGTGAGAAGGGGAAGAATAGATATGCTAGCCTCACCAGCTCCCCTTGCATATTTTCAAAATGCAGAGATCTGTAAGTCTCACTACCAAAAAGGAAATCATAAGAAAATTCTTCAGGTGGTTTGTAGAAAGTTTAAAATTTTTTTGATTATTTATGCAAGACTTATCGTGACGGACCCCTTTCATTTCATGGTTGCATTTTGTTGATTTTGAATAAAAAGGTTGCTGAAACATGTTGAAGTGCTCTTCTTTTTTCTGGTTCATCAACACATCCCTATTCTTTCCATGTGAAGTACTGCCCAGAAGCACATCTGCTTGGTTAAGTGAGGGACACCTGTGCAGGTCTTTAAAGGCGCAAAGCTGAGTGGAAGGACTAGTTTAGTGGGTTGGTATCCTCATCACCAGGCAGCCCGAGAGTCCGTCTTTTAGTCCTGTCTCCTCCCTGTACAGGGAAGAATCAGCAATCTGGACTTCTTGGCAAATTATTAGCTTCTCAGCCCAGTTTTGGTGCTTTTTTCTTCAAGTTGGTTAAAATTGTTGGGAGGCTATCTAATTCCCTGGGATGGTTCCCTGCTTGCTTTGCATACATTTATTAAGATTCCCACCCACCCCATACAATTGACAACCTCAGGGTTCCTTTGATTCTACCATGACTTCCAAGTTCTTTTTGTGTGTACACTGTGGTGTTTGCTGCGTTTACATGAGGAGGGAATTGAAGGAGGAAGAAGAGGGAATGGCTAACAACCTTCTCTTTGTGAAATCAAAGGCTTTCACAGCCGGCATCCATAGGTTTTCCGTGGTTTTTACCTAGGATGTGAGGCTGTGTTCTGGAAGCGTTTATTCCTGATGTTTCACCTCCATCTGTGGCTGGCATCTTCAGAGAATGGTGGCATATGGGTGTGTGGGGTTTATAAACTGTGAGTCCCTGTTGAAGAGGACTCAAAGAAATGCTATGCTCAGCGAAGGATAAAAGAGACCCTCTCACAGCCGCAGGAGTTTACCACATACTATGCAGCTGTAAACAAGTTTACATGGGGATCATTAATGCAGCGTGCAAACACGAATTGAGGAACATGCGAGACACTGCAGACTGGGCCAGCCAGAAAAATCAGCAGTAGCAGAAAACATTATAAACCAATCTGGACACAAAATCTTATCTAAAAAAATAGAAATTCTGGACCAGGCAATCAACTATCATGTCAGAATGCACAGAGAAGCTATTGAAATCCACAAACACCTGGACAACTTCAACAGGAAAGAAGAAACCCTAAAAGTAAACAAAATCTGGCATCCAGTCCTGAAAAACCATAAAATCAAAACTCAACACATGAAAATGAACTCCACCTAGGGACAGGGGGTTTTCAGCAGACAATGGACCATTAGCCAAACAGACACTTAATCCTCCTTGCATATCTCCCCCCCCCCGGAACTAGCCATTCAAATACACAAATTTACATATCCTCTCCAACAGGGGTTCACGGTATATAAACCCCCCCCCCACACTCCTACCTAACCATTCTCTGAAGATGCCAGCCACAGCTGCAGGCAAAATGTCAGGAATAAGCTCTTCCAGAACATGACCTCACAGCCCAGAAAAAAACCCACAGAAAACTTATGGATGCTGGCCATGAAAGCCTTCGACTTCACAACCTTGTCTTTGCTTTTATTTTCCTCATAGGTGGTGGAATAAGGAGTGGGCCTATATGTACAAGAACATCTCTTCAACACGATGGATTTAAAACAGCTTCTGCAAGACTCTGTCAGGTAGGGGACAGGATCTCAAGTGATGGGTGCCTGTCTCCCTTTGACCGTTGCCTGGTCCCCACAGAATCTTGTTCTTTTCCTTTGCTTCCATCAGAATTGCCACTGTAGGCAGCTTTTAGAAAGTCATGTTGGAAGGATGTCAATTTCTTTGAGCAATGTGAAACACTAATGTTCTCTTTCTTCAGGTGACCTTTGAGGAGGTGGCTGTGGATTTCACAGAAGAAGAGTGGGCCCTACTGGACCCAAGCCAAAGGGCCCTTCATAGGAAAGTGATGGAGGAGAATTTGGGGATCCTGTCCTCTCTGGGTAAGGCTCCCTCTTTCTTGTGATCCATCAACTCAGTTTAGAAGTGCTGAAAAATAAGATCAAGAGTTCTTCTTCACTCTTGATATACTCAAGCAGTCCAAGATATTTTCTTCCAGCTCTGCTGACTTCAGGCCTCTCTTCTCAGGAAGCCCTTCACTGGCAGATGTTGGTCAAGGTCATAGCGGATGATGGGAGGTCCAGATGGATTCCTAAGCATGGACCACTGGGTGGAGTGTTGGGGGCCCAAATAGAGGTGTTCCGCGAAAAGGACCTACTTTGCCTCCTTCAATGGCTGCTGTGGCCCCGTCCAACCTCCATTAAAAATGAAAGATTGAGTTGTGAGAAGGCAGGAAAGCCACATCTTGCTTCCTTGCTGCCACCAGGTAGCTCAGGATGTGGAGGGAGGGGCTGCCATCACTTGCCCAGGCCTTCCTGCAAAGAGAAGGAGAAAGCAGAGCCCAGGTGTGGAGGCATGAGCTAGTTGGTGTGAATGGAAGACATCCTGTACTGAGTGTAGACGTATAACATTAACAACAATAATCATAGTTTAATTCTTACCCTCCTCTCCCCAAGGCTCGAGGTGGGGTACAACATGAATTAAAATACAACAGATAACTCTCTATATAACTGAAACATAAAATCATTTAAACACATCAAAGTGATTAATTTTGAACCTGTGCAAACCTGCAACAGACAAAGCAATCTTGACGCTTTGGGCCTGGGCAGTGGGTGCAAACACTTGATCATAATTCAGATACTTTATTTGTGAATACCCTTTTGCAACCAAACGTGCCTTATATTTGACTTTACCATTGTGCATTTGTTTTTGTTTTTTTGTAAACGCAGCGGCACCCAACGGCCATCTGCCCCTCCGGCAGTGGTACCACTTCCTACATGGCATGGTCTGCATTGAACTTCATTTCATCTTCCATTGCACATTTCCACCTTTGTTGCTGATCCTGTGGGAACTTCAGGATTTCAGTGTAGCTGTCAGGTTCAAATGTTACCTGACACACTCTTACATTTTGCACAGTAAATCTCTGAGGTGGCATCCCCTTTGTTTCTCTGCTAGAACACCGTGGAATGACAGGCTCAGGTTCACTATCAGTGTCACTATCCTCCCGCTTTGGGCTCCTCCATTCTTGTTTTGGGGGAGAAGGTTTGTGTGAACCTGGATTGGAAGAGCTAGCACCTGACCCAGCTGCTTGTTGCTGCTGGTCATCTTGTGCCTCATGCCCACTTAAAGGCAGAAGCACTTCTGGGTTAGAATGCACATGACTCCAATTCGCATGCTCCTTAAATTCAGCATTTCTAGAAATCAGAACTTTGCCATTTGTGAGTGCAAAACGCCATGCCTTACTGTCTTGCTCATAGCCCAGAAATCTCAGCCTTCTAGTCTTGGGATCACCCTTCCTCCTGGCTGCCTTTGGAATGTTAACCCACGCATAGGATCCAAAAATCCTAATGTGCCTCACAGACGGCTTCTTGCCGCACATCATGAAGAATGGGGTATTTGACACCACAGAACTTAGAATGCGGTTACACAAATAATTAACTGTCAACATGGCCTCCCCCCAGTACTTCTTTTCCATGTTTGCATCGATCATCAGGCTATCTTTCATTGTCTGCATGATACCAAAATGGCATTCAGCAACACTGTTGTGAGGGAGGCATCCCAGGGCCGCCAGCCTATAGAAAATTCCCTTCTGCTTTAGCCACCTTTGAAACTCATGTGACATTAATTCCCCCCCCCCCCCCACGGTCTGTCTGTAGAGCAGAAAGCCTTTCAGGAAACTGTCTCTCAATGAAAGAAGCCATTGCCTGAACACCTCAAAAGTTTCTTCTTTACTCTTGAGTAGGAAACAAAATGAGAAATGGCTGTAATCATCTACAATTACTAGGGCAAATCTGGCCCCTCCCAATGATTCATGAAAAGTCCAGCCAGTTCTGCGTGCACTAACTCAAGAATTCGCTTTGACCTCTTGTCACTGAATTTTGGAATAGGAAGGACCTTATTTTTGCTCTGTTTACAAACCCCACAATCCAAAAATCTGCCACACCCCTGTACCCTTAAATCATTAACGATATTTGTTTAAGGACCTTGTAAGTGGAATGTCCAAACCTCCTATGCAGCATTCTGCTCTTCTAACAAACGGCCAGTAATATAATAATAAAAATAAATTTTATTTATACCCTGCCCCTCTGTTAAAAACAATCTGGGTGGCTTACAGAAATTAAAATACAAATACAGATAAAAATCCCTAAACGCCAACCACCCCACCCTCCCCCATAAAAAGATAATAAACAAATATAAATTAAAAAAACAACTAATCTAAAATCACATTTTAAAAAATAATAAATAGCCAGCAGACTAAAAGAGGCCAGGAGCTCCTGAGGCCGGGATCTAATTAGGAAAGGCCTGCCGAAAGAGATCTGTCTTTAGTGCTTTTTAAAAGCTACTCAGGCTTGTCATCTGATGGATCTCGTTTGGAAGGTCATTCCATAATTTGGGGGTGATTACCGAAAAGGCCCTCTGGGAAGCTGCAGACAGCCTAGATTTTTGTGGCTGAAGCAAATAACTCCCAGAGGACTGAAGTGTGCGGGGAGGATTGTATGGGAGGAGGCGGTTCCGAAGATAAGTTGGAACCAAGCCATTTAGGGCTTTAAAGGTAATAACCAACATCTTATACTGGGCCCGAAAACTGATAGGCAGCCAGTGGAGACATTTTAATACTGGAGTTATATGGTCTCTCCGAGATGTTCCTGAGACCACTCTGGCTGCCATATTTTGTACCAACTGAAGTTTCCGGACCAAGCATGAGGGTAGCCCCATGTAGAGTGCATTGCAGAAATCTAGACGAGAGGTTACCTGCGCGTGCACCACAGTCTTGAGGTCCCTTACTTCCAGGAAAGAGCACAGCTGGCGTATCAGCCTTAGCTGATAACAGGCACTCCTGACCGTCACATTCACCTGACTCTTCATCTGAAGCGATGAATCAAGGAGCACCCCCAGACTGCGAACACAGTCCTTAAGGGAGAGTGTGACCCCATCCAGGACTGGAGGTTGCAACTCAACTCCTCGTTTTGGGGCCGCTACCGTGAGCACCTCCGTTTTGTCTGGATTTAATCTCAATCTGTTTTTCCTCATCCAGCCCACTACTGCTTTAAGACAATCATTAAAGGTGAGACGCCATCGGAATTTGAGGCCGACGATCGGGACAAGGATAAATCTGGGTGTCATCCGCATACTGATAACACCCAGCCCCATAACTCCGAATAATCTCACCCAGCGGCTTCATATAGATGTTAAATAGCATCGGGGACAGGATGGCACCCTGGGGAACGCCACAAGTAAGCTCCCTTCTGCTGGAGCAGCTGTCACCGAGCAACACCCTCTGGGACCTGCCCGAGAGGAAGGACTAGAACCACTGGAGTGCAATGCCTCCGATTCCTAACCCACTCAGGCGATCCAAGAGGATGTTATGATCTATCGTATCGAAAGCCGCTGAGAGGTCTAAAAGCACCAACAGGGTCACACTACCCCTGTCGATGCTTGAGTACCCAGCTTGTGGGGGCAATTAGCTAACACACATTGGAAACTGCTTAACGCAGTGTAGATGTGTAAATAGCTATTGCTTAAAACAATTTGTAAGCCGCTCTGATAGCCTTGTGGCTGAAGAGCGGGGTATAAATAAATAAATAAATAAATAGACACAGGTTTTCGGCCAAGGCAACCATGGTAGTCTCAACTCCAAATCCCGTCCTAAAGCCAGTTTGAAATGGGTCTAGATAATCGGTTTCATCCAAGACCACTTGGAGTTGAAGCGCAACTGCCCTCTCGATCACTTTGCTCAAGAATGGTAACATAGAAACCAGCCTATAGTTGTTCATGTCCACGGGGTTTGCAGCGGATTGGAAAGGATGCTTGGGAGCGATCGTGTCGATAGCCTTGGTAAGGTCGGTGTTCCAGGTATTAACCAAAGCTTCGACAGGGTCACTGGCGTTACCAACCATTAAACCCTCCAAGGCTTTCTGGAATCCTATTGGTTCCATTAGCCTTCGGGGGAAGACCATTCTAATGGGTCCACCACCCCCGGTGGGGCGGGAAGAGACTCTTAGTTCAGTCTTGAACAGGAAATGATCCGTCCATGACAATGCAGTGGTTTTTATAACCTCCGCCCACAGATATTCCTGTTCCATACTGAAGACCGCATTGATATAGTTCATGATCATATCTCTGCTTGGAATAGTTTCCAGACTATGTACCAAACTATTGAAACTTTGATCAAGGGATGACAGCAAAATGTAACATTTATCCTGTTCACGATAATCCATGTTTACTTCATTCAGTCTGTCAAACAGATCATGCATCGAGGCCATATGGGCTTTCCAGCAGGATTGGGAGGGATTCCTCATTTTGGATATTGGCTCTGCCTCCAACTTAAACAGGCAGGATCATCAACCTATAGGAAAAGACTTAACACCCATTCCAGGAGGTGGAGCCAGACCCCACCCCTCGGTTCTGTTCTGCCTCAGGAAGTAACAGGTCAGATCTTTGCAGCTCCAGGTTTTTTCTTATTTATTTATTTATACCCTGCTCTTCAGCCACAAGGCTATCAGAGCGGCTTACAAATTATTTTAAGCAATAGCAATTTACACATCTACATTGCATTAAGCAGTTTCCAATGTGTGTTAACTAATTTTTCTTTGTTCTTTGTTTGCCTGGACAGAGGCAAGATGGCGATGGCCATAAGGAACATGGTCAGGAGTACAGATCTCTCCTCAGAGGAGGAAGAGACCTACTTCCCCGCTGCTGGGCCGGCTGGCCAGCAAGGAGAAAAGGAGCGCCATTGCCTCTTTGGAGGCCGGATGTTGAGCTCTAGCCTGCAGGGCCAGGCGAAAGGAGATGGTGAGAGAGCCTCTTCAGAAGGCTCTGACCACGCGTACGCGATCCCATCCCCACAGACCAGCGCCTTGGAGGAGGTGGCCGCTGCTGGAGCCCAGGGGAACCAGGAAGGGGACATCGACGCTGGCCTAGCCCCGCTGGTCCGGCAAGGTAAAGAGTTGCCACCACAGCTGGCTGAATGGCTCAGCAAATTGTGGTGGCAAGCAGCTGCGGGTGGGGGGGGAAGCCGCGTGGTGATGGCTCATTCCTGGGAGGGGGAAGCCCCAGCTCTAGCCCCCTCACCCCACAGCATATGCCCAGTGCCCCAGGGAAGGGCAAGTGTGGCTGGGTGGGAGACAATGAGACCCCAATCAGAAGTAGCACAACATGTTATAAACCAACCCGGATGCAAAATTTTGTTTAAAAACATGAAAATTCTGGACCAGGCCAACAACTATCATGTCAAAATGCACAGAGAAGCTATTGAAATCCACAAACACCTGGACAACTTCAACAGGAAAGAAGAAACCCTAAAAGTAAACAAAATCTGGCTTCCAGTCCTGAAAAACAATAAAATCAAAACTCAACACTTGCAAATGAATTCCTCCCAGGGACAGGGGTATTTCCAGCAGATAATGGGCTATCAACCAACCCTCAGCCAAACAGACACTCATCCTCCTTGCATATCTACACCCAGAAAATAACCATCCAAATACACAAATTTACATATCCTCCCCAACAGGAATTCACAGAATATAAACCCCCGCACACACTCCTACCCAACCATTCTCTGAAGATGCCAGCCACGGATGCAGGCAAAACGTCAGAAAGAAACTCTTCCAGAACACAGCCTCACAGCCTGGGAAAAACCCAAGGAAAATCTAATGGATGCCAGCCGTGAAACCCTTCGACTTCACAAGGTAAGATTAACTAACAAGTAGAACCAACAGCTGAGAGTGAGGAAGTTATATGTAGTTGTCATATGTAGTTTTTAGATCAGGAAAATGTTGTGGTGTGATGTTTTATTGTGATTTGTTGTATTGTGAATTACATGTATTCTTGTTTTCTGTAGTGTTAATAAAAATTATTAAAAAGAAAATAAAAATGCAACTCTACCTTAGTTAATAAAGCCCCTGACTACAAATCTCTGTTTTACCTAATCTTTTTACACTTTTTCGGCATCCCTTTTCCTCCTAATTCTCTTTCTAGCTATATACTTTTTAGCAGCATCATGATTGGGAGGATAGTGCAGAGGAGCAGAGAAACACAGACTTCTGAGGCTGGGTTGGAGCAGTTCATTGGCAGTAACACATTCTCTTGAGCTGAGAAAGAACAGAATTCTACTGTGGCTGATCCTAGTATAGCTCTTGTATCCCTGCCTAGAATAGACAACATAAACAGTATCTACCCTGCAAAATATGTTATAGAGCCTGTGGGAACATCAAACAGAGAGAAAAGGAAATAGCAAATTAGTCTGCCTTGCCAGCTTCCCACAGTATGTTTAAAAAGAAATCATAGGGGGCAGAGCTAGCAATTGACTATGGTGGATGTGTGGTCGTTGTGCTCGTCCTGAATCTTGTGAAATATTAATAAAAATGGAGTAAATAGCTGTTAAATTACTTCAATTTGGGCACCCTTATTAATGCAAGGGGGTCAAACGTCCAGCTGAGCAAACAATTTTGGACTACTATCCAGTGGCCAAGGAATGGCAGCCCCTTCTTATAGGTGGCCCTTACGACAACACTGAAGGCACCATGGTTCTGGGTCCGAACAAGGCAGGGAAGGGGAATTGTCCCAAACCCCAGCCAAATATCGAACTGGACATCTCACCTCAGCTACCAAAACAGAGAGAACTGTTTGTAGCAGACCTTCACAGAAATCTAGCTTCAGCACTTGAGCCGGTGAATGCAAAACTGTCAAATTTGACAGGTAAAGTCATGGCTATAGAGAACACTGCCTCTGAGGTGCTACAGGCAACATCAGTGTTAGACTCTCGTATTTAGCGTTTACAGGAATCTAATCAATATCTAATGGACAAGATTGATGACCTGGAAAATAAGAGCAGGTATCTTAACATCTGCCTTCGTGGGCTTGAGGAGGGGACAGAACAGACAGATTTTTGGTCATTTGGATTAATGATTTCTGTCCCAGCCTGAATATTAGAGAAGATGACATTGAGCAAGCACACAGGTCTCTTGTCCCCCCCCCAATTGGCCCGAAGTCTTCCTGAGAAATTCTCCTGAGATTTTCCTCTTTTTCTAAGAAGATGCAGGTAACCTCTAAGCTAAATGAGCTAGCTTCCCTTACCTTTAATGGGAAACCCATCTCAATCTTCTAGGATGTCTCCCAGAGACCCTACGAAAACGGAGAGCCTTCAAACCCCTTACCTCTCTCTTGGTGGGGGCTGCCATAAAATATCATTGGGGATTCCCATTTAGGATCACAATCCAGAAAGCGAATTCTGCCATGTCTGCCACTACGAAAATACAGCTTCTAGACATATTACTTGCTCTAGACATCCAGGTTCCTAATTTCTTGGGATTAGAAATTAAGAAGGAACAACCAGCCCCTTCTACATGGGATGAGGCAGACTGGACAGTTCCCCAGTGGAAAAAGGACAAGAGACCTACTCAACTAGAACAGAGGACCCCTTGAGGATGATTTTCATGGGACCCCCCCCCCTTTGATATCTCTATGGGCTCTTGGATGAAGAGTGGCGGCCATACTGTCATCTTGTCATCGCCCTCTGCTAAACAACAAGAACACCTCCATTGCTGGCTCTTCACGAGCCTTTCTTCAAGTTCAGTTAGATACTTTGTTAATACTTCCATCAACTGCCAACTGTCACTTGACAGACTGGGAGCTCTGATAGCTCTCCATGTCCTTTAATGCCCCTCTGCAGAGTGATTCTACTCCCCTGCTATCCTTCTGGGCTCCCCTACAGGGATCAGTGACCATACTGTCCCACTGTCACCATCATCTAACAAACAACAAGATTGCTGCCATTGCTGGCTCACAGGGCCGATTTAAGGAATTTTGGGCCCCCCATATGTTTATCCCAGGTCAATGTAACCTAACTCAACCTAAGCTATTTACAGTACAGGATATTTAGATTATTACTAATAATGTTTTTGTAGGAGGAGGGTTACTATGGGGAGCCCCCACAATGATAGGGCCCCCTGCGGATGCTGACACTACTGGTGCCTTAAACTGGCCCTGCTGGCTCACCGTGGGCATCTTTTCCAGCCTCTTTTGGACATGTTGTTGCTATTTCTACTTGTTCCCCATCGTCGCTCAAGAGACTGGGAATCTTGACAGATCTCTCTCACCCTCGCTCTGCCACTCTCTACTAGACTTTAAAGAACGTCTGCAGGATTGTCAAGTGCCCAAAATTATACGGTTCCAATCATGCCTGTGCTTACTCCAACTTATGCTACTTTTTCACCACTTTTCGCAAGAACTGAAGTTGCAGCTCAATTTTATGCCAACAACACCCCCCCGCTGCCTTTTTTGGCACTCCGAAGGTGATCGGACTGATATGGGTGTCCAATTGGGAGACAATCATCTCGGTGGCCTCCCTCCTTCTGGTTACATTGTTTTTGTTTTTCTGTGTTGTTTATGTATGTTTAGGTTTTAAGGTTTGTTGGGAGAAGGGGTATGCCAGCCTTGAGTTAATTGTGTCTGTATGGGTTGTGGGATCTTTTGCGTGTGTCTGGCCCCTACTAATGCAACAGCTCACTAGATTTGGGCTTCAGCAAGAACATAATCTCTAGCCCTCCTTTATAATTAGCTATGGGTGGTCTGGAACAAATGGTACCGTATCCTTGTCCCACCACCTTCCCCCATACAGCCATTTACCTTCCATATTTTCTGTGGATATAGTTGCAACCTGAGCTAGGATCAATTTGTTAACGAAAAAATGGTCAATTCTAGAATAAGATCTATGCACAGAGGGGAAAAAGGTATAAGATATTTCTGTTAGGTGTAGTGTCCGCCACGGATCAATCATTCCCATGTGTAGTAGGGGCGCTTCGGGAAGTAGAGGTGGCAGAGAATTTTTTTCATGAACTTGAAGGGATCTGTCTAGAGTAGGGTCCAGAACCGCATTACCATTTCCTCCTGTGATTACAATGCCTTTGGCAAAACTGGAAGAATGAAATGCCTGCTGTGACTGCTTGGTGGGACAAATTTTGGGATGTGTGGTTTATGGAGAAGCTTTCGGACATCAGCTGACACATGGCTGTCCATGCTGATTCTGAATCGTTTATTGAAAAATGGTTCCCGATAAACACATTTCTTTCTAACACAGATCTTGCTATAGCGCCTCCACCACATCAGGGTAAGATGTGGAAGGCTGTCCTCCCCGACTCCCCCTGATGTCCTTACTTTCAAGCTTGTTCATGCCATGAACTGCTTTCCTGAAGAATCCTGTGGCCCTTCTCTCTGTGTTATGTTTTAATTTTGTTTTTTATAGTTGTTTTGCCATCTACGACTCCAGTTTTCCTGGTATTGTTCCTATTACAAAATAACAACTGTACAACTTTTTCTTTGTTAAATCAATAAAACACTATTTTAAAAAAAGAAATGATAGATATATAGGTTAGACCACCAAAATGGGGAAATCATAAGAAAAGTGGAAGCTGGCGAAAGAAAAGATAATCTCTGGATGCATTTTGGAAGAATCTTTCGAGCGCTCTCTAGAAGGTTGAAAATGTTTTGTTTCCTTATGCAAGGCTTACATGACCTGGTTGTTTCCTTTCACACGTGCATATTCTTTTGAATAAAACATTTGCTGATAAATGGCTATTCTACCTTTCTCCAAACAGTACAAGAGGGTGGGTTTTTTTTTTTTAAATCAAGTACTGTAAACTAACTAAAAAGGGTGATTACTACAGTAATTGAATTTACAGAAGTAATGACCGTAAGGGTAAAGGAAGGCACACCAAGAGAATATAATGCTTGATAAAGTGGAAGCCAGTCCAAAAAAAGGAATACCACACTATAGTTGGATTGATTCAACCAAGGGAGCCGGGGCACTGAGTTTGCAAGATCTGAGCAGGAGAGTTGGTGATTGGGGTTCTTTGAAGTTTCTCCTTCCAGGATTGCCATAAGTTGAAGCTGACAGCAAATAAGAACACCAACAACACAAAAGGAAAGGTGGGTGCCCAATAATTTCTGGGTAACATCAAAAACTCATTAGTAACGTTCCATGATTAATTTCTAAAATGGGAAAGGTTGGATCCCTAAATTTCAAGAGTTGGTTTGTTTGAGCAGTGGAGAGCTCAAATGAAACAATTCTTATAACATTGTAATAATTTAACTTTAATTTAATTTGGATTTTCAGTAATTTATATAGTGCAGGGTTTCAGCCTCTTTTAGGCCAGGACCATGATTGGTGTGAAGGGTGTGACCCCCCCCCCTGAGAGGACATTAGTCACAGGGATTTCATAATCCAATGGAGTGTTTCAGAACCTTCTTGCCCCTCTGCTCAGTGGACATTTTCCACTCTGACAGATGGCCTGAGGAGAAGAACCTTCTGCATCTGTGCCCAATTTCTAGGCCCTTTGGAAGCTCTGGTCCATCACCTTCTGCAGCCAAGTAATAATTGTATCTGGAGGTCTTTTGTGAAAGGAACTTTTAAAGTTCTTATTAGTGGATTTGCACTCAATCAACAGAGACTTCTGAATCCCAGTGACTTGGCAACAGCAATCCCAAAGGCTCCAGTTCTCTTGCTTTTAAACTGGGCCGTTGACATGGGGAAATTCACTTAAAATCTTTTTTTTTTTTAATGCTATGGGCCCTGCAGCTTCCCTCGTCACATAACAGAAGGTTGCATGGACTGAAAAGGAGGCAGGGAGCTGCCGAGGAGACCCATTCCTGGGGCTTGCTTATTTACTTGCAATTCACCTCCTTCCTATAGAATTGGCAAGGTGTGTGTGTGTGTCTGGACAGAATAGGCACCACTTAGGAAAATAATTTTTCTCTTCCTTTTTTGGATGGACTACAGGATCTATATAAACACCAACAAGATCTGTTTGGTGTAAAAATCCAATTTTTTTTGTTTCCGTCTCACCAATGTTTCCAGGGTGATGCAAAAATCACCCCAAATATGTGCTTGTTCTGATTGAGTCTCTGACATCCTTTGGAAAAATCATATGAAATCAAGATGATATTTTTTAAAAATATGGAATCTGACTTGATTCCCCCCCCCTTCACTTTTCTCCCTCTTCTAATTGATATTTAAGGAAAATAAAACCTTTTCCTTGTTTGGCCATCCCTCTCACTTCTGCTTGGAGCTCAAGAAATGTTTGGAGCTCAAGAAAACTTCCATCCATCTTTGTGTTGGAAAGATATATGAACACAGGAAGCTGTTCTTAGTCTGTTGACCATACGATGTTACTTCTTTTTTCCCCCTCAAATGACTGGATTCAAATTTGGATCCCTGTCCAAGGTGGGTTTTCCATGGCTGAACAGAGGTTCAAACCCTGGTCGTAGAATCATAGAGTTGGAAGAGACCACAAGGGCGATGTAGTCCAACCCCCTGCCATGCAGGAATACACAAATCATTCCCGGCAGATGGCCATCCAGCCTCTGCTTAAAAACCTCCAAAGAAGGAGACCTCCACACTCCCAGGCAGTGCAATCTACTTCTGAACAGCTCTTACTGTCAGGAAGTTGCTCCTGATGTTTAGGTGGAATCTCTTTTCCTGTAGTTTGAACCCATTGCTCTGTGTCCTAGTCTCTGGAGCAGCAGAAAACAAGCTTGCCCCATCCTCAGTATGACATCTCTTCAAATATTTATAAACATGGCTATCATGTCACCTCTCAACCTTCTCCAGACTAAACATGCCAAAACTGCTCCTCATAGGCCATGGCTTCCAGACCTCCCACCATCCTAGTTGCCCTCCTCTGGACACATTCCAGCTTTCTAATCTGTTATGGTCATTTTGGATACTGATCCTGCCCTCTGCGGTATTAGCTACCCCCCCTAATTGGGTGTCATCTGCAAACTTAATAACCATACCCTCTATTCTCTCTTCCAAGTCATTGATGAAGATGTTGACTAGCACTGGGCCCAGGACAGAACCCTGTGGCACCCCTCTGGTCACTATTCTCCAGGATGAAGAGGAGCCATTGGTGACCACCCTTTGGGCTTGATCAGTCAACCAATAACAAATCCACCTAACAGTTGCATTGTGTAGCCCACAGGTTACTAACATTTTTGCAAGAATATCATGGAGGATGGGAGAGACCTGGCTGAATGAGACTACGTGCGAAAGGGATCTAGGAGTCCTAGTAGACCACAAGTTGAACATGAGCCAACAGTGTGATGCGGCAGCTAAAAAGGCCAATGCAATTTTGGGCTGTATCAATAGAAGTATAGTGTCTAGATCAAGGGAAGTAATAGTGCCACTCTATTCTGCCTTGGTCAGACCTCACTTAGAATACTGTGTCCAGTTCTGGGCACCACAATTCAGAAAGGATATTGACAAATTGGAGCGTGTCCAGAGAAGGGCAACTAAAATGGTGAAAGGTCTGGAAACAATGCCTTATGAGGAGAGACTTAGGGAGCTGGGTATGTTTAGCCTGGAAAAAAGACGGTTTAGAGGCGATATGATAGCCCTGTTTAAGTATTTGAAGGGATGTCACGCTGAGGATGGAGCAGGCTTGTTTTCTGCTGCTCCAGAGACTGGAACACGGAGCAATGGGTGCAAGCTCCAGGAACAGAGATTCCACCTCAACATGAGGAGGAACTTTTTGACAGTAAGAGCTGTTCGGCAGTGGAACGCACTCCCTCGGAGCGTGGTGGGGTCTCCTTCCTTGGAGGTCTTTAAACAGAGGCTGGATGGCCATCTGTCGGGGATGCTTTGATTGTGATTTCCTGCGTGGCAGGGGGGTTGGACTGGATGGCCCTCGTGGTCTCTTCCAACTCTGCAATTCTATGATTCTATGATTCTATGACCCTGTCAAAAGCCTTACTGAAATCAAGATACACTACATCTACAGCATTCCCTTCATCTATCAAGTTGGTAACTATCAGAAAAAGAGATAAGATTAGTCTGGCACAACTTGTTTTTGAGAAATCCATGAAACAGGGAGAAAAGTTAGTAACAGTTAATTGACTGACCAAACCCAAAAGGTAGTCACCAATGGCTCCTCTTCATCCTTGAGAGAAGTGACTAGTGGGGTGCCACAGGGTTCTGTCCTGACTGAGATCTGCATTCCAGAAACCTCTCACTCTACCAGAGTTTCTTCTTCCCTGTCTCAGCTTCATCCTTTCTCACTCGCTGCCCCATATTCTTGGAATTCCCTCCCCAAACATTTGCGGACTGCTTCTTCTCTCCGTTTTGTAAACCTTTCTGTTTCCCAAAGCATTTGGAATTTTAGTTTCATACTGTTTTGTAATCTGGTATATTTTGATTACATGTATTAGTTAGTTGGTTTTTTATTGTGTGTGTGTGTGTGTGTGTGTGTGTTTTATATTTGATTACATGTATTGGTCAGTTTGTTTTATTTTTTAAATTTTCTTGCTGTTTCAAACTATATTGTGTTTTTTTTTGTAGTTATCTGGATAATTTGTTTTACAACTGTATTTTATAGTTTCACATTTATTATTCCTTCCTTCCCTCTATGTATGTTTACGTATACACTTATTTTAGATTTTACACCTTTGGCAGGACCCAATGTTGTTTTGCTTGTTCTGCTCTAAAGCACCATGTACGTAGATGGCACTATATCATTATTATCATCATTATTATTGTTTATTTATAATGATGATGGTAATAATAATAATAATAATAATAATAATAGAGTTGTAGCCTATAGGGCAGGTGTGAGGTGCGGAAACATATAGCCTGGAAGCTATTTGTGGCCCTGTCTTCCTCTCTAAACCAGCTGTGAAGGGCTTGAGGACAATTTTTTATCCTTTGACACACAGAAACTTCCAAAGTCACTAGAATTGCTTTCATGTTGCTTTCTGATTTTGCTTTTGGCCAATTTTCAGCTGATTCAGGGGTTGATTAACATACTTGGGGCTGAATTTTCGGTGGGGGGGGGAACTGTCACATTTTGCTGCAGTTTTGTGCTGTCTGTGGCCAAACGGAAGCCATTTGGAGATATGGATAGCAAGTCTGGGGTTTGGAGGTCTCCAAGAGGGCTTCATGGACCCCAAAAAAGGGACCCCAAGGGCCGCACTTTTCCCACTCCCCAGCTCTTCCTAATACACCTTCCACAAACCTAGGAAGGGACCAAGCTCAGGTTGCCAAAGATGAGGCTGACCTCATATCTGCAATGGTCTGAGTGGCAGTGAAACTGCAGCCATCTCCTATCCTGATGCTTCTAGGCATTTTGGGCTGCGATCCCCAATACACCAACTTGACAAATAGTTGGGGATTATGGAGAATGGTAGTATGCAATGCCTGAAAGGCGGTGGGCTAGGGAAGCCTGGGGAAAAGTTCCTTTCTTTGAAGAACAACAGCCAGTGTGCCCCAGCCAGTATGATAATTGCTCAGGAAAGTCACAGTCTGTCAGGATTGTTCTCTCACATGACCCCTTCTTGCCATTTTCAGTGTTTTTCATGTAACCTTGCTGTTAATTTTGTTTTTATTTCCTTGTGTTTGCTAAGGAGTGTTCTTTCCCAAATGTGGAGGGATTTCTGTGCCAATCTCTCTGGCTTTTCTTTGCAAACGAAGATTCAGGAAGGACTCATCCCGCGCTTTCTGCAAGCGCGCTGATGACTAAAAAGGCCAATCCGAGATAAACAAGACCGGTTTCAGAAAGCACAGCAGAAGGTCTCCTTGGGTGATGTTTCCGGGTTGTGATTCTTTCTGCGTTGTCGTTTCTCTTCAAGACTTGTTCGGCGTGAGTTCTCAAATAAGGCTGCAGCATTGTGGATAGTGCGTCTCCATGCCTCCCAATGTGAGGCCAGGGCGGACCATTATTGGCGATCAATTTGGCCAAGCCTGAGATGTTGTTTCAGAGAGTCTTTATATCGCTTTTTTGGAGCGCCCCTCTTACGCTGACCCATGGCGAGTTCACCGTAGAGTACTATTTTGGGGAGGCGATGGTCCTCCATCCTGGAAATGTGCCCTGCCCAGCGAAGCTGTGTTCTCAATATCGTGGCCTCAATGCTGGTGATCCCTGCTTGCTCAAGGACAGCAACATTCGTCACATAGTCAGTCCAGGATATATTTAGGATTGTGTGTATACAGCGCTGATGAAAGCGTTCAAGGAGTCGTAGGTGGTGGTGATAGGTGACCCATGTTTCAGACCCATAAAGGAGAATAGACAGTACAATGGCTCTATACACACTGATTTTTGTGCTTCGCCTCAGGTGTTTATTACTCCAGACTCTTTTGTAAAGTCTTCCAAATGCGCTACGTGCTTTTGCTAATCTGTGATCGATCTCCTTGTCAATCTTGGCAT
This sequence comes from Gambelia wislizenii, assembly GCA_030847615.1. Lineage (NCBI taxonomy): Eukaryota > Metazoa > Chordata > Lepidosauria > Squamata > Crotaphytidae > Gambelia > Gambelia wislizenii. The sequence goes on from JAUMIR010000002.1 coordinate 29,572,084, forward strand.
TTGAGGAGATGATGCTTCCCAGGTAGGTGAACTGCTGAACCGACTTAAGCACAGAGTTGCCGATGGCAATGTGGTGATGATGGTGTTCGTCCTGTGGTGCAGGCTGGTAAAGAATTTCCTTTATCTTCAGGTTGACTTCCAGCCCAAACAGCTCTGCAGCGCTGCAGAGCTGCTTCTGTGTGGGCAACAAGGTTTTCTGCTTAAATCCCACTTTGTCTGGGAATGCCAGTACACGACAGTTGTAACAACATCTAGGGAGGTTTATGATCCCCACCCTGTTTCTGATTGTTGTGGGCAACAACTCTCATCAGTCCAAGTAGCTTCCAAGACAAGGAAAGTAACAGACCCACTATATTCTGGCCTCTCCTGGTGTGCTGCATTCAGTTCTGGGCACCTCATTTTAGGAAGGATCTAGACAAGTTGGAGCAAGGTCAGAGAAGGGTAACGGATGAGAAGTATGAAGAAGAAAGCATGTGAGGAACAGTTGAGAGAAATGGACATGTTCAGCCTTGTGAAGAGAAGACTGAGGAGTGACATGATTGCACTCCTTAAATATCTAGAGGTCTTTCACAAAGAGGAGGGAACAGGTTTCTTCTCTGCTACCCCAGAGGGTAGGACCAAGTGTAATGGTTTTAAGTTACAACAGGGTAGAGACCTTGATTGAACATTAGAAGGAACTTCTTCTAGAGGACCCTAGAGGGCAGGATCAAAATTCAAAATGACCTGGATAGACTGGAGAGCTGGGCCAAAGCTAACAAAATGAAATTCAATATGGAGAAATGTAAAGGACTGCACTTAGGGTGGAAAAATGAAATGCATAGATATAGGATGGGGGAGACCTGGCTGGACAAGACTACGTGCGAAAGGGATCGTTGAGTCCTAGTAGACCACAAGTTGAACAAGAGTGTGATGCAGCAGCTAAAAAGGCCAATGCGATTTTGGGCTGCATCAATAGAAGTATAGTGTCCAGATCAAGGGAAGTAATAGTGCCGCTCTAGTCTGCCTTGGTCAGACCTCACCTAGAATACTGTGTCCAGTTCTGGGCACCACAATTCAAAAAGGATATTGACAAATTGGAGCGTGTCCAAAGAAGGGCGACTAAAATGGTGAAAGGTCTGGAAGCCATGCCTTATGAGGAGAAAGTTAGGGAGCTGGGTATGTTTAGCCTGAAAAAAAGACGGTTAAGAGGCGATATGATAGCCCTGTTTAGGTATTTGAAGGGGTGTCACGTTGAGGATGGAGCAGGCTTGATTTCTGCTGCTCCAGAGACTAGAACACGGAGCAATGGATGCAAGCTCCAGGAACAGAGATTCCACCTCAACATTAGGAGGAACTTTTTGATAGTAAGAGCTGTTTGGCAGTGGAACACACTCCCTTGGAGCATGGTGGGGTCTCCTTCCTTGGAGGTCTTTAAACAGAGGCTGGATGGCCATCTGTCGGGGATGCTTTGATTGTGATTTCCTGCATGGCAGGGGGTTGGACTGGATGGCCCTCGTGGTCTCTTCCAGCTCTACAATTCTATGATTCTATGATTCTTTACGGTATGAGCTGTTTGACAATGGAACCATTTGCCTAGAGAGCTGGTGAGGTCTGTTTCTTTAGACGTCTTCACAAAGAGGCTGGGTAGCTACCTGCTGGGGATGCTCTAGCTGGATTTTTTGCATTGAGCAGTGGGTTAGACTTGATGGCTTATGGTCCCTTCCAATTCTATGAGTCTATACCGTCGACAAATCTGTGCTCAAGTCCATTCAGCAGTTCACCTACCCGGGAAGCATCATCTCCTCAGATGCCAAGATTGACAAAGAGATCGATCACAGATTAGCAAAGGCATATAGCGCATTTGGAAGACTTTACAAAAGAGTCTGTAGTAATAAACACCTGAGGCGAAGCACAAAAATCAGTGTGTATAGAGCCATTCTACTGTCTATTCTCCTTTATGGGTCTGAAACATGGGTCACCTATGGCCAACACTTATGACTCCTCGAACGCTTTCATCAGCACTGTATACACAAAATCCTAAATATACTCTGGACTGACCATGTGACGAATGTTGCTCTACTTGAACAAGCAGGGATCACCAGCATTGAGGCCATGATATTGAGAACACAGCTGCGCTGGGCAGGGCACATTTCTAGGATGGAGGACCATCACCTCCCAAAAATAGTACTCTACGGTGAACTCGCCACGGATCAGCGTAAGAGGGGCGCTCCAAAAAAGCGATACAAGGACTCCCTGAAACAATATCTCAGGCTTGGCCAAATTGATCACCAACTATGGTCCGCCCTGGCCTCACATTGGGAGGCATGGAGATGCACTATCCACAATGCTGCACCCTTATTTGAGAACTCACGCCGAACAAGTCTTGAAGAGAAATGACAATGCAGAAAGAATCACAACCCGGAAACATCACCCAAGGAGACCTTCTGCTGTGCTTTCTGCAAACGGACTTGTATATCTCGGATTGGCCTTTTTAGTCATCAGCACGGTTGCAGAAAGCGTGGGATGAGTCCTTCCTGAATCTTCGTTTGAGAAGAAAAGCCAGAGAGAGAGAGAGAGAGAGATGGTTCTAAGTCAGCATTGCCAAGGGAGAGGAATTTGGCAAGTGCAATTAAACCTCTGGAGTAAAGACTTGCAGGCAGGTATCTATTAGAAGGGGGTGCAACATGAAGACATTTGTTCTTGCTAATTGCGGTTAATCAACTTTGACTCAGGGCCGGTTTAAGGCACCGGCGAAGTCAGCATCCTCAGGGGGCCCCATCATTGTGGGGGCCCCGTAGTAGTAACCCTCCTCCTGCAAAAACATTATTAGTAATAATCTGAATATCCTTGACTGTGAATAGCTTAGCTTAATTTAGCTTAGGTTACATTGACCTAAGATAAACATATGGGGGCCACAAAATAAAGCATTGCATGGGACCCCAAAATTTTTTAAACCAGTCCTGCTTTGACTTATGGCAATCTTATAAATGAGAGACCTCCAAGTCACCCTGCTATCAATGTTACCTTAAGAGGTGGGGATTAGGACTTTTTTTGGGGGGGGGGTATGAATTTTTTCATTGAAATAAGACCATTCTACTGAAAAATACACCCAACTGCAAAAGATTGTAACAATAACGCAAAAAAATTGCTATCCTCTTTTCTTAATAATACAAAAATAAAACTATCTATCCTAACACTAATATATTTGTCCTCTTAATCTCTCTCTCTCTGGCTTTTCTTCGCAAACGAAGATTCAGGAAGGACTCATCCCGCACTTTCTGCAAGTGCGCTGATGACTAAAAAGGCCAATCCGAGATAAACAAGTCCGGTTGCAAAAAGCACAGCAGAATCTAAACACACTATAATCACTCTTTCCCCCCCCCCAATGAACATTATATTTACACCTTTATACTAAAATTAGAAGTTACACATTACAATTATACATATTTGGAAAAGAAAAAATAATTAAAAATTAATAAAAATAATAATACAAAATAATAAAAAGTAATAATAAATATTTATTTAAAGATATCCCTTAAGTTATTGCTGGGGTTGTCTCATTAAACCACAGCCAAAAAAATTTCTAATGAAGGTTTGGTAATTTCTCTTTTTCACTCAAAGCTAAATTTTCAATTACTGTACATTCTTAACATAATAAGCAGTGCCTTTTACATCCTGCAGATGTAACAGGTGGGGGCTGCTTTAGGTGCCAAATTTTTAAAAATTATTTATTTATATCCCGCTCTTCAGCCAAAAGGCTATCAGAGCGGCTTACAAATTGTTTTAAGCAATAGCACTTTACACATCTACACTGCATTAAGCACTTTCCAATGTGTGTTAGCTAAAATCTATCTGGGGGAATAAATATTAGCTCAAGGAAAGCTCACTTGGCCCCCCTCTTACCTCTCTTTTCGCTGGCAGGGGAAGACCTTATTTTAAAGAGGATTCTAGCCCTCAACCGGTTGGGGCAGAAGGGTGTATGCTGGGTGTGCTGTGTACCCCTCCCAATATATAATATGTGTTTAATGATGTTTAAACTATTTTAAAGTAATGTTTTCATTTGATGGCTCAATGCTTTTATACATTTTGTACCACATATTGTTTTAGCTATTTTATTTTAATTTGCATTGTAAGCCGCTTTGGATCCCCTAGTGGAAGAAAGGCAGGATGTAAATCAAATAAATAAACAATGAAAGGCATAGATGGAGGTTTATAATCAGTGGAGGAGAGAGGGAACTGATGTGTAAAAGTCACTATGTTGATCATTACCTTAACAACAGGGCCCCCTAACAAACAATAGCTGAGTTTTGTACCTGACTGTCCATCCCATTTTGTCAGGGACCGGCCAGAGGATTCCTCAAGCCATCCCAGTTTCTCAGCTGTTTTTCTCCTCCTCCCACTTCTCTCCTTTGTCCTCTCCTTACTCCTATTGCTGCATGTGGAGTTGAAAGCGCAAAGTAGTTGGCACTCAGCGAACTCTGCAAAGAAGAGAGAAGAGAGGCCTTCCCAGTCAGCTAAGGCAAGAGCAAACTACTGCAGCCATTCCTAGCTTGCCTGTTCTTCCCCATTCCTAACTTTTGCCATCTTAAATTGCTTGGCCACATGTGTCCTCAAGTCACCTGCGAAATATTGGAGGGTATGCAAATGAAAAAGCCTTTGTCCTTAGTGGATATGATGGAGATGGATATTTTAACATCTAAGATACATAATAAACCTATTGATAGGACGAGAAAAGCTTGGGACTCTGTAATTAAATACTGGTCAGAAAATTGGTAGCTAAACATCGAAATATAACAAATTTAGAAAAAAATTATGTTAGCTGTTAATTCAAGGCTATTTAAACATGACAGATGTATATTACTTGTAGAATTTCAGCTAAAACTGTAGAAATAGGGACTAATATAAGACTGAGATTGACTGCTCAGCAAGGAAAGTTCATAAAGGAAAGGGAAGTTGACTGTAATGAATTTTGAATTGCTAGATTGAATTTGATTGTTACTAATCTTTTCTCAATGTACAATTGTCCCTCCGTATCCACTGATCTGGTATCCACAGATTTAAGTATGCAAGGCTTAAAAATATTCTTTTAAAAAATAACAATCCAAAAAGCAAACCTTGATTTTGCCATCTTATATAAGGGACACCATTTTGCTATGCCACTGCAACCGGACTTGTTTATCTTGGATTGGCCTTTTTAGTCATCAGCGCGCTTGCAGAAAGCGCGGGATGAGTCCTTCCTGAATCTTCGTTTGCGAAGAAAAGCCAGAGGGGGGGGGGGATATAATGGGACTTGAGTATTCACGGATTTTGCTATCCACGGTGGGGTCCTGGAACCAAACCCCAGCAGATATGAAGGGACAACTATATTAAGTGCAAAGACAATGGAATTACTCTAAAGAATTCTATAAGAACTGGAAATTCAAAAGAAGCCAATTGTAGCAGAAGTTCCAAGTAATAATATGTAAAGAAGTATTAATTTTATTTATGTATTTTTTCTGAGTTACAAGATATAGATATGAAAAATCACATTTCAAATATGTTATTTGTAAAAATCCAATAAAAGATTATTGGGGGGGATGTCTTTGTCCTTGTATAACAGAAGTGGGGAGTCATGTGGCCTTGCTGCAATTCCCAGTATTCTACACCATTGGGCCTGCTGGTTACGGCTGCTGGGAGTTGCAGTCCAACCACATTGGTAGGATTACAAGATCCCATCCCTCACAGTATTCCAAAAGTGGTTGCATCAGAGAAGATAACAGCAATTGACTCCTTAGCTAATTATTGCCAGTGCAGAATTTTTCTTTTTTTCAGTCCTGCTGTGTCTTGGTTTGGCTTATTTATTATTTATCCTCTTTTAAAAGATTTTCCTCTTCTACACACTGTGGACAACTTAAGGATAGACTGACCAACTCCCCCTTATTTCTGGGATCTCCCTTATTCAAGCTAATTTTGGGGGATCCTCCCAGCTCCCTTATTTCTATTCTCCCATAATGTCTGACATTCAGATGTTAAGGGCAAGCAAGTAGGTGCACAGAGGGAACCCATGAAAGCTGGATCTTCTTCGTGGTCTCTGTGAATCACACAGTTGGGTTATTCCTGCGCCTGCGCAGAGCATACGGAACCTTCTAGAATCGCTAGGCAGAATGTGCTTTGATACATTTTTGGCGGTAACTCCGCCCATTCTAACAGTCCCTTATAAGGGCTTCCTGCCCAAATCCCCTCAGTTCCTTTTTTTCCGCTGCGTATTGCAGCTCAAAGGAACCTTCTCTCGCTAGCGTTATTTTACTTGTTACTGACTCGGACTGATTTTGGATTACGATACTGCTCTTCCCCTTAACTTGGCTCCATGGTGTTTTTTGGCTTGACTCGGACTCTCGAATTTGTTTTTTCGCACTCCTCTGGACTTGTCTCGGCTCTCTGATTTTGGTTTGACCTGGCCCGTCTTTGACTACGGTTTCGTCTACTCCTGCTATGACGACTAAAACTGGATTTAAAAGGTGTGTGGTGTGCCAGGCGAAGCTGCCCAGCTCTGATGTCCATTCTCGTTGTCTAATTTGTTTGGGTGAATCCCATAATGTAGACGCCTGTGTGCATTGTCGGGCCTTCACTCCCCAGGCGAGAAAACACCGCTCTTCCCGGCTGAAGTCCTTCCTTTATGAGAAGGCTCTACTCCCCTCTGCAGCTTCTACACCTGCTGTTGGATCCCCTCAGAAGTGAGGTAGATCTCTGTCTCCGAAGCCTTCTGGCTCCAAACGCCACCGATCTCGGAGCCCGTCTCTCCGCCGCTCAGTTGCCTCTGATCCAGAAGCCGTGCTCCAGTCTTACAAGCATGGCTCGAGGCCGACCCCGGCTGGGGACCGCGCCTCCTCGGATTCGGCGTCTGAACCCAAAAGGAAGCACGGGGATCACTCGGGATCGAGCAAGGACCGGGACTCGGTCTCCTCCTCCAAGGGCAAGGCTCCAAAGAAAAAGAAGGAGAAGCGCCCTCACTCTGAGGACAAGCAGAAGGAGGCGAAGAAGCATAAGGCTACCTCAGCAGTAGTGCCAGTGGCGACCGCACCCATTGTTCCACCTGAGATGGAGATTCCTCAGTCCCAGGTTCTTCCTCAGGACAGAGGTACTTTGACTGAGCAGTCACGCTCACAAACATTCACCCCGACTCCCTCCCTCGAAATCGTGGAGGTTGAAGTGGGTGACCCATCGAGTGTCGAGCCTGCCTCCCCAAGATCCCCGGCGCTGGTGGTTTCCCGCTCTGAACTCTTGCGGGACCCGGCGACGGATAAAGGCCAGGAGACCGAACCTCGTCCATCGACTTCCCGAATCCAGGATGACAACCAAGTGTATGGGGCCTATGATCTTGCCAGGGCGGTCTTCAGCACGCCCCTGCCCACTCAACACACCATTGATTTGGAGGCTGAGAAGGTCTATTACATGACGGAGGAAGCTGCCACCCGTCATGTCATCTCGATGCCTCCACCTCGCATCTCCTTCCATGGATCAGGGAGGCCCCCTTCCCCACGGCCCCCACCTACACCACTGGTCAGGGATACAGGCTGCCAGGTCTCCCCTTCTCGCCCATTGCCTCCACTGCCTCCTCCCCCGCCTCCTCGTACGACTTCGCTGGCTGGACGACATCGCAGCCCTTCTCCCTCTTCGGAGTCGTCATCCTCTTCGGAGGCCTCTGAAGAATACCTGCATTACCTTCCATCGCCTCAGCCCGAGTTACTCGATGAGGACTCCTCCTCGCCAACCGACGATGTGCGCTCTTTCTCCGAGCAGGTGGTATGGATGTGTCATGCGCTCGAGTTGAAGGTTACTGAGAAGGACTCTGACCCGGTTGACCCGATTTATCACCGGATCAAATCAAAAGCACCTCCCACGGCACGCGTCCCGGTACTCCCATCACTGCTTAAATTGTCACAAACCTCTTGGGAGAACCCATCGTCGATCCCACCTACATCCAAGCGTATTGACCGGCTTTACCGGGTTGATGGCAATAGAATTGAATGGCTGCAGGAGTACCCCAAGCCTAACTCAGTTGTGGTTGAGGCAGCACAACCCCGAAGGCAACGCCGAGCGCAATCCACTCCCTCTGACCCCGAGGGCAGAAAACTTGATATCATGGGCAAGAAGCTCTACTCGGCTGCTGGCTTGAGCTTTCGCATAGCCAACTACTCGGCATGTATGGGGGCTTACCAACAGGTCCTCTGGGAGAGGATGGCCCCGCTTATACAGGACCTCCCAGAAGAAAGGAGAAGGATGGCACAGGCGATTTCATCAGAGGCCCAGCTTCTCGCAGGGCAACAGATGAATTCTGCGAGACATGTTGCCGACTGCGCCGCCAAGACTGTGGCTGGATCGATTGCTTTACGCTGCCATGCTTGGCTTCGATCATCGGGCCTGTCCACCCAAGCAGCCGCAACCATCAAAGACATGCCGTTTGATAGCTCCGGCCTCTTCAATGGTGCGACCGAAGACAAGTTGGAGTTCACGCAGAAGATGAGGACCACCGCCAGAAAGTACGGTATGCCATCGTCCTCATCTTCTGCGTACCGCTCTAGGTACCGGTCGGGCTGGCATACATCCTCCTATGGCCAAGTCCCTAGACGGGGGAACACACCACAACCATCCAGACGCTCACGGTTCCAACAACCGATGTCGTCATCATCATCGGTGAGGAGCCAGGGATCAACCGCCAGATATCGCCTTTCTTCAAAACAGAGGCCAAGAGACCAAGGCAGGAGGAAGTTTTAAGTTGCCCCCCCCCTTACTGATGCTTTTGTGTTTCCTTTAGAATCCCCTGTTTGGAGACCGTCTGCGCTCGTTCCAGCACGCTTGGTCCACGATAACATCGGACCGCTGGGTACTCCAGATTATACAGCATGGTTACTGGATCGAGTTCGAAGAACTACCTCCAACAGGACGGATCCAACTCACACCGCCCTCCCCTCCCCTCATCAAGGAGATCGAGACCTTACTTCAAAAAGGGGCCATCGAACCCGTGAGTGTCAACAGCTGTCACTGGTGCTTCTTCTCCAAATACTTCCTGGTACCAAAGAAGGACGGTGGCCTTTGCCCTATCTTAGACCTGAGAGGAGTGAATTGGTACATCATCCCGAAGAAATTCAGGATGACCACCCTCGCTGTTATACTCCCTCTTCTTCAACGTGGGGACTGGTTTGCGTCCATAGACCTGAAGGACGCCTACTTTCACATCGAGATCCACCCTTCACACAGGAGATTCTTGGCGTTTCAAGTCGGGGATGAAGCCTACCAGTTCCGCGTCCTCCCCTTCGGACTCTCCACAGCACCGAGGGTCTTCACAAAGGTTATGGCGACGGTCGCTGCCTTCCTTCGACAACACGGTGTCATCGTGTTCCCGTACATCGACGACTGGCTCCTGGTGGCGTCTTCGAGGCTTCAGCTCGAGAGGGACGTCCTCTTCACCCTAGATGTTTTGAACACCCTGGGACTTGTTGTCAACATGGAGAAGTCTCAGTTGAACCCTGCTCAGTCCATCCAATTCATCAGCGCCCGACTGGACTCGATCTTGGGAGCAGCTTACCTTCCAAGCGATCGGTTCGGCACACTCCGGTCCCTGATCCACGCCTGCCGTCGGTCACGTCGGATTCGAGTGCACGATGTTCAGGTTCTCCTCGGGCACATGGCGGCCATGACGTCGGTCACGTGTCTGGCCAAACTTCGATTCCGTCCACTTCAGCACTGGTTCCTGGGTGTATTCAACCACCTGAACGATTCGCCAAGGCAGCTCCTGACAATGCCCCGATCTGTCCACCGCTCCTTGGACTGGTGGCTCGATCCGCACAATGTTCTCTCGGGCGTTCCCTTCGATCCTCCTCAACCGGATGTTTCCCTCACGACGGATGCATCTCTGCACGGGTGGGGAGCCCACTTGGGTCGCCACACAATCCTGAACTCTTGGACCGCTGAAGAAAAACAGTTGCATATCAATGTCCTCGAACTTTTAGCGGTCCACAAAGCTCTTCGTGCCTTTGAGGTGCTGGTCCGGAACAAGACAGTTCTTCTCATTACGGACAACACCTCGGTAATGTACTACCTAAACAAACAAGGGGGTACCAGGTCTCCTCAGCTCCTCCAACTTACTCTGCAGATTTGGGACTGGTGTGTGGAGAGGAACGTCTCCCTCCAATCGATTCATCTTCCCAGAGAGGAAAATATTCTTGCAGACGAACTGAGCCGTTCCAACTCGAGCGTCCACGAGTGGATGCTTCACAGACAGGTGGTGCGAGATCTCTTTCATTGGTGGGGTACCCCACAGGTAGACCTCTTCGCAACCGCCCAGAACAGTCAGTGCCACCAGTTCTGCTCCAGGACACCTCACAGGAACTCCAGAGGCGACGCCTTCCTGTACCAGTGGAACGGAATGTTCCTGTATCTCTTCCCCCCAATTCCTCTATTGACAAAGGTGGTGGCCAAGCTTCGTCGGGACCGATCGGACGCGATTCTCATCACACCGTGGTGGCCCCGGCAACCCTGGTTTGCACCGCTACTACTCCTGTCACAGAGACAGTTCCTCCATCTTCCAAGCCGGCCGGATCTCTTAACCATACAGCAAGGCAAGGTCAGACACCCCGATCTCGACACGCTTCGTCTCACGGCATGGAGGGTCGTGCCATGAACCTGCAACCTCCCCATCCCATCCCAACACCCTCTCTGCCTCCAGACATTCAAACCATCATGGATGCTGCTCGGAAGCCTTCTACTCGGAAAGCTTATTTATATAAGTGGAACCGCTTTAAGAAATTTCTGGCGGAAAAGGGACTCAGCCCTGAATCCTGCTCGGTACCGACAGTCCTCCAATTTTTACTCCATTTGTCGGACTCAGGGCTTTCCATTTCATCTCTGAGGGGCTACCTAGCAGCTATCTCGGTCGAATTCCAGGCTCTCAATCGACCATTTCCCTTTCAGGACCCAATGGTGAAGAGGTTCCTCAAGGGGTATGTCAATCTCCATCCTCCAGTCCTTGATCCTCCTCCAACCTGGAGCCTCGAACTTGTTCTCTCTCAGTTGGTGAGACACCCTTTTGAAATAATGGCTTCAACTGACCTCCGACTTCTGACCTGGAAGACAGCCTTTTTGGTTGCCATCACTTCTGCCCGTCGAGCAGGGGAACTCTGTGCTCTTCGGTCGGACCCACCATATACCTGCTTTCATAAGCATAAGGTGGTACTGAGGCCTGATATTTCCTTTCTACCCAAAGTGGTCTCCAGTTTCCACCTGAACCAACCTATCGTTTTGCCTGCCTTGATGCAAGACCCCAAGGATGAGTTCGAACGCACCCTTCACTCCATGGATGTACGAAGGGCGCTCGCGTTTTATATTCAGCGGACTGCACCATTTCGACAATCACCTCAGCTTTTTGTGTCTTATGCTGATTCGAGGAAGGGTGCACCGATTTCATTGCAGTGTCTGTCGAAGTGGGTGACATCGACCATCTCCCTCTGTTATGAACTCGCGAAGAAGCCTTTGCCGCCTCAGATTCGAGGACACTCTACGAGAGCTGTCTCCGCTTCGGCTGCGTTCCTCTCAGGGGTGCCCCTGGAGGATGTTTGCCGCGCTGTGACCTGGTCTTCGCCATTGACTTTTATTTCACACTACAGACTGGACACTCACTCTAGAAATGAGGCTGCCTTTGGAAGAGCAGTTCTTTTGTCCTCCATCCAATGACTGACTGTATTGTACGTTTGGACTATTCACCCTTTCTGTATAGTTGAATTGTGGACTTTTTATGCACCATTGACTTGTTTAATGTTTAAAGCATGTGAAAAAAAATAGGAAAAGTGGATGAGGAAGGGAAGTGGAGATAGAGCAATCCCTTTTTAGACTAATGGTTGGGGTCCTTGTCTACTGATGCACAGGACATACCCTCCTCCACTGAGGAAGCTTGCTAGTCTACCCAACTGTGTGATTCACAGAGACCACGAAGAAGATGGACAGGTTGCTTACCTGTAACCATAGATCTTCGAGTGGTCTTCTGTGAATTCACACAGACCCACCCATCCTCCCCTCTATGTCCTGATACTTCATATACACATGCTTAATGTTCCTGATGCTGCAAATTGCGGCGTCATTCAAGGAACTGAGGGGATTTGGGCGGGAAGCCCTTATAAGGGACCGTTAGAATGGGCGGAGTTACCGCCAAAAATGTATCAAAGCACATTCTGCCTAGCGATTCTAGAAGGTTCCGTATGCTCTGCGCAGGTGCAGGAATAACCCAACTGTGTGAATTCACAGAAGACCACTCGAAGATCTATGGTTACAGGTAAGCAACCTGTCCATCCCTCTGTGTGTGCGTGCGATCAAAAATTAACTCCTGCTGGCTTAAGGCGTGTGTTAGCATTTATGTCAGAGAAGGGAGAATGTGTGTTTGTGTGTATGTAAGAGAGATGGAGATAATATGTGTTTCTGTGTATGTAAGAGAGATGGAGAGAAGTATGTGTGTATGTAAGAGAGATGGAGGGAGAGGTATGTGTGTTTGTGTGTATGTAAGAGAGATGGAGAGTATGCGTTTGTGTGTATGTAAGGGAGTTGGAGAGAGAGATATGTGTATATTGTTGCATCTGTGTGCATGTGAGAAAGGCAAGTGTATGTTTGCATGTCCCTGTGGGATATGTGTGTGCTTTTGCATCTCTGTATATAAAAGTTTTTTTATATGTGTGGCTGTGAGTGTGTGTTTGTTTTGAGAAGATATCTGCAACAGTTCTTTCTGTGTTCTTAAAAGTTAGTGGTGGTGCTTGGGATCTTTTTAGGATAGTTTTTGTTCTTGTTCCTGTTGTGGCTGTTTTAAGTTTGCAGATGACACCAAATTGGGAGGAGTAGCTAATACCCTAGAGGACAGGATCAACATTCAGAATGACCTGGATAGACTGGAGAGCTGGGCCAAAGCTAACAAAATGAAATTCAATATGGAGAAATGTAAAGTTCTGCACTTAGGGCAGAAAAATGAAATGCATAGATATAGGATGGGAGAGACCTGGCTGAATGAGACTACGTGCAAACGGGATCTAGGAGTCCTAGTAGACCACAAGTTGAACATGAGTCAACAATGTGATGCGGCAGCTAAAAAGGCCAATGCGATTTTGGGCTGTATCAATAGAAGTATAGTGTCTAGATCAAGGGAAGTCATAGTGCCACTCTATTCTGCCTTGGTCAGACCTCACCTAGAATACTGTGTCCAGTTCTGGGCACCACAATTCAAAAAGGATATTGACAAATTGGAGCGTGTCCAGAGAAGGGCGACTAAAATGGTGAAAGGTCTGGAAACCATGCCTTATGAGGAGAGACTTAGGGAGCTGGGTATGTTTAGCCTGGAAAAAGGCGGTTAAGAGGCGATATGATAGCCCTATTTAAGTATTTGAAGGGATGTCACGCAGAGGATGGAGCAGGCTTGTTTTCTGCTGCTCCAGAGACTGGAACACGGAGCAATGGGTGCAAGCTCCAGGAACAGAGATTCCACCTCAACATGAGGAGGAACTTTTTGACAGTAAGAGCTGTTCGGCAGTGGAACACACTCCCTCGGAGCATGATAGAGTCTCCTTCCTTGGAGGTCTTTAAACAAAGGCTGGATGGCCATCTGTCAGGGATGCTTTGATTGTGATTTCCTGCATGGCAGGGGGTTGGACTGGATGGCCCTCGTGGTCTCTTCCAGCTCTACAATTCTATGATTCTATGATTCTATAAGTTCCCTGGATAGTGCACTGCATACATGTGCAAACATATAAAGCCAATCCAAATATTAAAACAATATGGTCTGCCCATTAAAGATGCCATCCTACACCAATAAACATTTGCTGGAGTTGATGCCACTCTGCTAAAAATGCTCAAATTTTGTCGAGACTCAAAAAAATCTCCCTTAAATCCATGGCCTAAGGTTGGTCGCCCTACTTAAGGAGCAAAACTTGGGACTCTGATGGGAGAAGAGCACACAGGCAGGCGCATTGGTTTGGCTTGGCCCTCCAAGGGTTAAGGAGAAAGAGTTGTTCTGTCTAGAGAGGCCTAGGAGGATAAAAAAGGAATAGCTGTTTGTGAGAAAAATCAGGGGGGAGAAGAAAAAAAAAGTCAAAGTTCCTTCCTGTTTGAATTCGCCTCCAAAAGGAGATGAATGGAGGAGGGAGCAGAAAAATAAAAGGCACACTGGGAGAGGCTTCCTGCAGGCAAACAAGGAGGATGGGTGCAGTGATGGGGAAACCACAGGTAGGAGCCTGTTTTTCTCAAGCCTGGAGATTGTGGGCCATTGAAGAGCTGGGTACAGGCAGAAATCCAACAGGGGAACAGAGAGGCAGGGATGGCAGAGAGGCAGGGATGGGGAGCGCTTTCCCTGGTGGACTTTTGCCTGTTGGTTAACTCTCCATGCCAAAGGGACCCAGGCAGGCAGCCAAGACCTCCCCACCCTGCCATGACTTTAAAAGCATGAAAAGAGAGAGACTCTGTTTTTAAGAAAACAGTCAAGCCAATTCCAAAACCAGTCTTGTAGCAATAGCTTTATTAGGCCAAAAAAATTATCTGCAAACTTTCAGAACCTCCAGATCTCCAGATGATGTTACCCCAGAAAGTAGGCAAGGGGTGGGGAGTGAAATTATTGCATCTTCAAGTCAGGTCAAAGTTTGCCTATTGTCTTAAAATATAATGGGAGGAAGCTTCTGGCAGTTAAGACTTGTTGTTGGGGGGAATCCACACTACACAAATAATCCAGTTTGAAACTGGATTATTTACATGGCTCCTTCCTATAGACTCTCTGGGGTTTGTAGTTTTACAAGGTCTTTAGACGCCTCTGCCAAAGAGGGATGGTGCCTCACCAAACTAAAAATCCCAGGATTCCATAGAAAGGTGCCATGCAAATAATCCAGTTTCAACCTGGATTATTTTTCTAGTGTGGATGCCACCTTTGCCTTTAAGGTCAAGCTTTTCCTTTGCCTGATTGTTGTACTTCTCCACTTGACCAAGAGCCTGGTGAGGTCTGAAATGCTTGTGTAGATTTTTGTGTCTTTTTGGTGAGCATAATAAAAAGATTGCCACAATAGGGATTTTTGAGTTTGCTGAACTCTTTTCTTAAAACTTTCCTTTCCAACGATATACAGATGATGGCAGTGGTTCTTAACCTTTTATTTACCAGGAACCCCCTTTAAATATCTTTTGTTGCTGAGGTCCCCCAAGACTTAACTCAAGATTAAAATAATAATAATAATAATAATAATAATAATAATACTTTTCTCCTGCTTCTTCCTGCAAATTTTTGGCTGGAATGGATTGAAGAGCAATGTAAAATGTGGGCTAGACAAGTTAACTGTTCAATGGATTTGTAATTGGTTGACCAGCCGAACCCAAAGGGTGCTCAGCAGTGGCTCCTCTTCGTCTTGGAAAGATGTGACCAGTGGGGTGCCACAGGGTTCTGTCCAGGGCCTGGTGCTGTTCAACATCTTTATCAATGACTTGGATAAGGGAATTAGGGGCATACTTATCAAATTTGCAGATGACACCAAATTGGGAGGAGTAGGTTATTTTAAAAGTCATGAAATAGAAAAGCTGACACTGGTAAAGAAGTGGGAGGTCAGTCTAAAGTTGTTTATTGTGGTTAAATAACAAATTGAGTTATGGAAGGATTGCCATTAATACAGAGATGAGAATATGCATTAGTAAATGTAATATATAGTATAAGCTAATTAATAAAAGAGGAGTAAAGACGACAACATTCAAGGGACCGGATGGAGCAGGCTTGTTTTCTGCTGCTCCAGAGACTGGAACACGGAGCAATGGGTGCAAGTTCCAGGAACAGAGATTCCACCTCAACATGAGGAGGAACTTTTTGACAGTAAGAGCTGTTCGGCAGTGGAACACACTCCCTCGGAGCGTGGTGGGGTCTCCTTCCTTGGAGGTCTTTAAACAGAGGCTGGATGGCCATCTGTTGGGGATGCTTTGATCAAGATTTCCTGCGTGGCAGGGGGGTTGGACTGGATGGCCCTCGTGGTCTCTTCCAGCTCTGCAATTCTATGATTCTATGATTCTATGAGTAGCTTCCTCTCTCTAAATCCTCCATGGGTACTAAAGTAGATAGACAGTCTTTTCCTACTATTACCCTTTGTTTACTCATAAAATCCTATTATACTTGTTTTTCCCTCTTTTTGTTTCATAAAATCTATATAAGGTTTCCATTTTTCAATATATTTCTTTTTTGAGTTACCTCTTACTATATTCGTTAACTTATCTAAACGTGCTATTTCCATTGTTTTTTCTCTCCATTCCATCAATGATGGTAACTCCTTAGTTTTCCATCTCTTTGCAAAGCTTATTCGTGCAGCCGTAATTAGGTAGGTTATTAAATCTCAACTTTCTTTTTCTTTTTTATTCTCCAAATTTATCATGTTTAATAGATATAATTCTCGAGAGGGTTTAACTGCTTGGATACTAGTTCTGTCCTGTTGCATTTTTAATGGGTTGGCTGTAACTTTTATGTCAAAGGTGGGAAGCCTTCTACAAAAGTTCAGAGATATACTGGTTCTCAGATCCACTTTGGAAAGTAGAATTTCTCACAGGAAGAGTAGTCTCTAGGGGCATTATTTAATCAGAGGGGCATTATTTAATCATGCCATGGCTATTATAATGTAAACTTACTGTCATTAATAATTAGTCTTTCAAAAGGGTTGGTTTCTTTTTCTTTCTTATCCAGTGTATTCCATGGATCTCCCATTCCGACCCTTTAACAACTACAAAATGTGATTGGGAATTTTATTTATATATTTACATACAGAGAGAGACTGCCTTTTTTCTTACAGTATATTTATTATCAATATACAGTTGGACCCCCGGGCTGTATCTGTGGGGTTTGGTTCCTGGACTTATCGTGGATACTGAAAACCATGGATAATAGTGAATGCCCTTGAAATAATGGGACTTCCAGTTACAAATACCATAGATTTGCCCTGGAAGACCTAGAAAGTGTCTAGCGAGGACATCTCTCTAGGCATTTTCTAGGAAGATTCTATGGTAGGTGTGCTGTTTTTTGTCCTGTGGATAACGGAAACCATGGATATTGGTTCTGTGGATACAGGGGTCTGACTGTACAGGCCTATCTCACTTAACAAAGCCTCTGAGAAAGAAGCTCCTTTTTACAATCTTTTTATGCCCCCTCCCACCCTCTTGGCCTTCTTGTCCTCTGTCTAGCTGGCGGTGTGCTTTTCTTTTCTTTTTTAAGCAAGCATCAGCATAGGGAAAAGGGTGAAGGAAGACTGGAGAAACACACACACCTCTGGTGTCAGGTTGCAGCAGTGTATTTGTAGTAAACAATGCAGTAAAGCTTGAGCTGGGAAAGAATTGGTTTTTACTCTAGCCGCTTCTACTGTAGCTTTGTGTGCCCGACCGCAACAGGCAAGGTAAACAGCATCCCTTAATAAGCATGCATGAACAGAGAAACAGAGAGAAGAGTAGAGCGCAGATAAGCCTGCCTTGCCCGCTATTTCTAGCATGTTAAAGAAGCACAGATCTAATGTAAGTCTGGCCCCCTAAAAGTAAATCATAAGAAAAGTGAAGGCTGGTTAAAGAAAACACCCCTGGATGCGCTTTGGAAGAAGACTTCAAGTAGCCTTTAGAAGGTTCAAAATGTTTTGGTTTTACTTCTCACGTGTGCTTGTGTATTGTTAGTTTTGCATAAAAAGTTTGCTGAAACATGTTGAAATGCTTTTTTGTGTGTGTGGTTCAGGAACCTCTCCCTATTCTTTCCATGTTACTTCTGCCTCTAGTACCAAAGTTTCTGTTTAAGAAGTCATGCCCCAGAACACATCTAATTAGTTAACCAGGGTGTACCTGTATAGGTTATATTTCTATCCCGCCTTTCTTCCAATTAGTTCAAGGTGGCATATGTGGCTCTCCACCGTCCCATTTTATTCTTCCAACAACTTTGTAAGGTAGGTCAGGCTGAGAAAACTTGTCTGGCCTAGGGTGACCTACTAAATGTTATGGTTCAGTGGAACCTGAGACTAAATCTCCCAAATCTCAGACTAACCCTGAATGGGCAACTGCGTGGGGGAACACCCCATAACCGATGGGAGGCTCTTAGTGTAACCAGAAGTAATCTCATCTCACTTTCAGTTCTGGTAATTGGCCCAAATATGCCAACTAGGAGGGTAGGGAGTGGAGGGGATCAAAAAACCCCAAAATACCACCTATTTGTGGCAGTTGTGGAACAGGGAGGTTCTTATTTTTATTTTATTTTTTGGCTATTTTTTTTTAAATGGGGGGCTGCTTCATGGGTCTCTAGAGAGCTTCAAGGGCTGCCAAATGGCTTCCCCCCATCAACTTTCCCCACCCCTGTTTTAACAACTACATTGTGTATGTATAGTCTGCCCTCTGTATCCTCAGAGTTGGCATCCACCGATTCCACCATCCATAACTTTGAAAATATTTTTTAAAAATTCCAAGAAGCAAATCTTGATTTTGCCATTTTATATAAGAGACATGATTTTACTATGCCATTGTCTATAATGAGACTTGAGCATCCATGGATTTTGGTATCCATGGGGGGTCCTGGAACCAAACCCTAGCGGATACCAAGAGCCCCACTGTATATGTGCCTTCAAGTCGCCTGACAACGTATGGCGAGCCCATGAATTTCCTAGGGTTTTCTTAGGTAAGGCAAACTCAGAGGTGGTTTTGCCAGTTCCTTCCTCTGAAATACAGCGTATAGCACCTGGTATTCATCGGTGGTCTCTCATCTAAATACTAACCAGAGCTGTCCCTGCTTAGCTTTCAAGATCTCAGACAGGATCTGATGCCTTTAGGGTATTTAGGCTAACCGCTGTATTATACTGGCTAATTAGATGCCCTGTCCAAAATTTCTAATTCCTGTTTTTCTTCCTTTTTACACCAGAGAGAGAAGCCCCTCACCTGCTAGAAGGTCTACTTAACCATCTGTTGCTCTGGAAGCCGACTGAGAGAGGCCCATTGAGTTATGCAGAAGGTTGTTTTCAAGTCCTAAGAATAGTTGGGACAGTTGACGTTAGAGAGACAGCAAGAAGGAACAGAGGACAAGATTGACCTCAGATTAGGCCAACTCGGGCCCAGGACAAAATGGCCACCAAGGAAGGAACACAGTCGGGCTTTGGCCTGCGGTTTCACGCGGAACTTGAGCAAGGGGTCCATCGACATATTAAAATGGAGGAAGAGGATCCGTTAGATCCCTCACTAGGGATGGGATGGGAGGAAGCCCCTCACATCACCCAGGTTGGGAGCATTCGA
Source organism: Gambelia wislizenii (assembly GCA_030847615.1). Classification (NCBI taxonomy): domain Eukaryota; kingdom Metazoa; phylum Chordata; class Lepidosauria; order Squamata; family Crotaphytidae; genus Gambelia; species Gambelia wislizenii. Next base: position 29,591,332 of record JAUMIR010000002.1, read on the forward strand.
GAAGTCTTGCAAAAGCCACTTGGGGATCGGGAAACCAAAGACAGCCCTCAGTGTTGGGAAGCCCAGTGGCAGGAGTTTCTGACGACACTGGAGAGCCCTCGCTCAGAGTGGGAGCCTCAGCTGCTCATGGAAGAGTCCACGCCGTGGGACAATGCCAAAGCCTTTCTGGCCTCTTTTGAGCAAGTGGCGGAGGCCTGCCGATGGCCCCGAGAGGACTGGATGGCTTGTCTCCTGCCGGCCCTCAGCGGGGAAGCCGAGCAGATATTTAGCAACCTTGATACCCGAGACCGGGTTGACTACGACAAGGTGAAGGCGGCCATCTTGCGAGGGGACGCCATCGCCCGGGAGAGGGAACGCCAGAACTTTCGACGTTTCTGTTACCAGGAGGACAAGGGGCCCCGAGGGGTCTACAGCCAACTCCAGAAGTTCTGCCACCAGTGGCTGAAAGTGGAGAGGTGCACCAAGGAGCAGATCCTGGAACTGGTGGTCCTGGAGCAGTTCTTGGCCATCCTGCCCCTGGAGATGCAGAACTGGGTCAAGGAACGAGGCCCGGAGACCTGCTCCCAGGCAGTGGCCCTGGCTGAGGATTTCCTCTTGAGGCAGGTTGAGGAGGAGAATTGGGAAGAAGAGGTGAGAGCTGGTGGTCTTGAGCTTTGACCCAGTGTGATGTGGTGATGGCTGCTAGCTTGGGTGGCTTTAAAGGGGGATTGGACACATTCATAGAGAATGGGGCTACCAGTGGCTACTAACCATCCCAAATATATCCTCCTAGTCTTAGAGGCAGTGTTCATTGTTGTATCCATTGCTGGGGGGCGGGGAATTGTTGGGCTCATCTCCTGTTGCTGGGTTTCTTTGCACAGGTGACTGGTTGGCCACTTTGAGAACAGAATGCTGGGCTAGACAGTCCTTCATTCTGATCACAGGAGCCCTGGTGGTGCAGTGGTTAAATGCCAGTACTGCAGCCACAATGTTGTAATTTTTATCCTACAAGGCTCCAAGGTTGACTCAGCCTTCCATCCTTCCATAGGTTGGTAAAATGAGTACCCAGCTTAGCTAACACTTTGTAAATTGTTTAGAGAGTGCTTAGCACTAAAACGTGATATAGAAATGTAGGTGCTACTGCTATATATTGCTATAAGCAGTTCTTTTTCTATCTTCTTATATTCATATGACTGGTGGCAGCTGGTGACGTGTGTGTGTGTGTGTGTATGTTTGAAGCCACTCTGGGTTAAAGTCTGAACTTTTTAATAAGCTATCCATGATGCTGAAATCTACCACCACCACCCCAAGGTCCAGCACCTTGGAATTGTTCATTTGAAGTTCAAACTAAAATCCAGAACGGAGGCACTATGTCACTGACATGGAAACCAGCAGCTTGCCACTTCTTAAGTCACACTTATTGCCCTTGACGGCAGGGCCTGATGAACCTCTCCCGCTGTAATGAAGGCAAACTAAAATTCTTCTAATTGTATTGTCCGTATAGGTGCCTCCAAATCACCTTTCGATTTATGATGACCCCATGTATTTCAGAGGGTTTTCTTCGGAGGTGGTTTTGCCAGTTTCTTCCTTTGAAATATAGCCTACAGCACCTGGTATTCATTGGTGGTCTTCCATCCAAATACTGACTAGGGCTGACCCTGCTTAGCTTCCAAGATCAGATGGGATCTTGTGCCTTTAGGGTATTTGGGCCCTCTAATTAGATGACTTACGATAATTCTAGTATTCCTCCTTCTCCCCCCACCCCATCATCTTTCCTCTTAAGGGGTTGGACAATCTGTGAGCTGTTAGTTGCTGTTGTTGGGATGTCAGCTTTCACCAGACCCAAGTAAGATAACCAGTGGTCAGGGATGCTGGGAGTTGTTGTTCAGTATCTGTAGGGCCCCAGCTTCCCAAAGAAAGAGAGATAGAGAGAGAAAGAGAGATAGAGAGAGAAAGAGAGACAGAAAGGGGCCAGCTGCAATTCTGTTTCTTCCTCTGTTGCAGTAAGCCACAGAATTCAGTAAGACTTACACCTGGAAACTCAATAGGACTTTTCTCTGACTGGACCTGTGGATTGTCAGGTGGCTGCTTTCAGCAGCTGTTTTGGGTAGTCTCAAAAGAACATCCAACCTTGCCAGTTATTTAATGTATTATGCTATTTATTATTTTATCTCTCTATATATAAAAGGCTTGGGTATGTACAATAAACCTAGGTATGTTTCCTCTCTCAGTGTGCTGATTGGCTGCTCAGGAAACCCACCCAACCAAACACCACCCACATGCCAATTCCCTCTCCACCTCACAATCCACTCCTGCCACTCAATCTGCATCTATACCCTCAGCCTCACAAGGCCCCTTCCCTATTCACACCAGTCATGGGCTGTGACTGGACCCAGACAGTCAGCTGGTGGCGGCGGCAGGGGAACAGCGAGTCACCCTCAATGATTCTGGGAGAACGGCATGTGATATGTCAGATCCAGCTAGTTTAACTATTTTGTGTGTTTATTGCCAAAGAATGGGGTTTTCAGGTTTTTCTGTCTTGGGTAGCATCTCATCCCAGGAGAAAGGTGGGGTATATATTCAAAAATGTTTATTGTTTTAACAATCCTACTGCCTGGCTGAAAGGCTGTTAGAGAGACTAACATATCTCTCTGGCTTTTCTTCGCAAACGAAGATTCAGGAAGGACTCATCCCGCGCTTTCTGCAAGCGCGCTGATGACTAAAAAGACCAATCCAAGATAAACAAGTCCGGTTGCAAAAAGCACAGCAGAAGGTCTCCTTGGGTGATGTTTTTGGGTTGTGATTCTTTCTGCGTTGTCTTTTCTCTTCAAGACTTGTTTGGCGTGAGTTCTCAAATAAGGCTGCAGCATTGTGGATAGTGCGTCTCCATGCCTCCCGATGTGAGGCTAGGGTGGACCACTGTTGGTAATCAATTTGGCCGAGCCTGAGATGTTGTTTCAGGGAGTCTTTGTATCGCTTTTTTGGAGCGCCCCTCTTACGCTGACCCGTGGCGAGTTCACCGTAGAGTAGTATTTTTGGGAGGCGATGGTCCTCCATCCTAGAAATGTGCCCTGCCCAGTGCAGCTGTGTTCTCAATATCATGGCCTCAATGCTGGTGATCCCTGCTTGTTCAAGGACAGCAACATTTGTCAACATATAGCCCGTTGTCATCATCATCATCAACAACACAACAACACCACAGTATTTGTGTTGTGTTTTCAGTTTTATAATCTGAAAAGGGCACAGCATTAAAAGCAAAAGCAATGGGGAGAAAAAAAGAGAGGGGGAGGCAATTAGTCTTTCTGCATGGCTGTTGGAATGGCTATACTGTGCAGCTTATTACCCTCAGCACAAGTCCACTGGAATGGCTGCTGGTGGTGAAAATTGAAGGAGCAACTTTCAGAGAGAGGAATCTGGGCTCAGCCAGTGCTGGCTGGTGATGCCAGTCACAAAACCCAGTTGAGGTGAATGTGAAATCATCCCGTTCCAGACTGTGCTTGGCATTGCTATTGAAGTCAGCCTCTCTTTCTCAAAGCCAGGGCTGGCCCTGCCTTTGGGCAGAGGGTGTCAGGCAACTGGAAAAGGCTGCTAAATTGTTAGCTACAGATGTCATATTGAGGATGGAGCAAACTTGTTTTCTGCTGCTCCGGAGGCAAGAACACCAAGCAACGGACTCAAGCTATAGGAAAAGAGATTCCACCTAAACGTTAGAAAGAACTTCCTGACAGTAAGGGCTGTTGGGCTACCTAGGAGTGTGGTGGAGTCTCCTCCTTTAGAGATTTTTCAACAGGGGCTGGATGGCCATCTGTCGGGAATGCTTTGATTGGGTGTTCTTGCATGGCAGGGGGTTGGACTAGATGGCCCCTTTTGGTCTTTTGAAACTCTATGATTCCATGATCCAGATGTTGCTATACAGCTCGGGTCCAGGTTATCTGAAAGACTGCATTGTCTCACATGAGCCTGCTGATGTCTTGAGATCTGCTGGGGAGGCCCTTCTCTGTCTCACCACCCCACACAGGTACGGGAGAGGGCCTTCTCAATGGCTGCCCCTGGGCTCTGAAACTTCCTTCCTAGAGTAGGTAGACTGGCACCCTCCTTGCTGTCATTTTGTGGGACAATGAGGACCTTTTTCCCCCAGCAGGTCTTGGATGGCTGGTTGCTGGGGTGGGTGGGTGGATGGGAAGACAGGCCTCTCCGGATGTGCTGAGCTGTTTATTTCTTGTCTTCTTTTTAGTGATCATGCTTTTAACTGCTTTCAATGCGATCGTTAGTTTAATTATATTTTGTGATGTGAATTTCTTAGTTGTATCTTTTTAACCTTTATAAACTGCCTTGGGTCTCAGATTGGGGGGAAAGCGGGAAAGAGGAAGATGATGATGGATTTTGCTGAGCTGGTAGCAAGGGCAGAAGTGCTTGTGGGGTTTGTGCCTCAGGTGCCAAAGTAACTTGGCTGACTTTGGGAACTATGTATGTCCTGTACCTTCGTCTAGGTCAGTAAATGGGCACCATGTACATGGTGGCCTATGCATACTATCCTCTACCTCTGCTTCCAAATCCAACCTTAAATAGGACCTTCACTGTTTTCTTTCAGGATCTGGGACCTATTGAGCAGGTGGCACTCTATTACTCTGAGGATGAAGACTCTACATCAAATAGCGGACAGAACCAAGGCCTCGGAGAGGCCAACCAGCTCACTGATGGAGATGGAAGCTCTCTGGGTAAGGATTACCTTGTTCAGGTTTGCTTCATTTTTCTTCTTCTCATTTTTTGAACCCTCAACCAGACAGATGCGGCATTTTGGCTCCCCGTAGTCTCACTGTGTTTCAGAATTCACAAAGAAATATACAGTAGGACCCCTGTATCTGCGGGGGATTGGTTTGGGGGGGAGCATGGATACCGAAAACCACAGATAACAGCGAACGCCATTGAAAATAATGGGACTTTCAGTTTAAAATACCATAGAGTTGCCTTGGAGGTCCTAGAAAACCATCTAGAGAGGATGTCTCTAGGCATTTTCTAGGAAAACTCTGTGGTAGGTGTGCTGTTTTGTGTCCTGAGAATAACTGAACCAGTGGATTATGAATCAGTGGATACGGGGGTCCTATTGTATTACAAAGTAGGCATTCTGTTCTATTGTCACCTGAACCATTGACAGTTTCCCCAAATTTCAGTCACATGCCATATAAGGTTCTTGCTTTATTTTTGGCCAGAGAGAGAGGCAAAGACAAAAACTGTGGCAACAAATCTACAGGTCAACTCCTGTATCCATGGATTTGGTATCCACGATTTCACTTATCCACATCTGAAAAGGACAGGTTGCTTACCTGTAACCATAGATCTTCGAGTGGTCTTCTGTGAATTCACACAGTGGGTTACTCCTGCGCCTGCACAGAGCGTTCGGAACTCTCTAGAATCGCTAGGCAGAACTAAGTTCGCAACATTTTGGCGGTAACTCCGCCCACCCTAACGGTCCCTATATAGGCGCTCCCGCCTAAATCCCCTCAGTTCCATAAAGGACGCCGCAAAGAGCAGCATCAGGAACATTAAGCAGATAAATCATAGCAGGACACAGAGGGGAGGATGGGCGGGTCTGTGTGAATTCACAGAAGACCACTCGAAGATCTATGGTTACAGGTAAGCAACCTGTCCATCTTCTTCGTGGTCTCTGTGAATACACACAGTGGGTAGACTAGCAAGCTTCCTCCACAGGAGGAGGGGTGTCATGCTAAAGTTTGACGAGGGCTAGCAAATGTACTAGACACCATCAAAGAAAGTGCATAACAAAAAATGAAACCCAAGCATAACACTGCAACAGGGTATATTTCAAGGAGTTACCGCAAACAGATGAATAAAATATTCACAATTGCATATGCAAATTCAACAACAAATACGAGTGCGCATGAAAGTCATAGCACAACATAGCACAATATAACATAGTCACTGAATTGAAGAGAGGAGTACAGCCCTCCCAAAGGCAGCCTCAGCACGGGATCGAGTGTCCAGTCTATAGTGTGAAATGAAAGTCATCGGCGTGGACCAAGTCGCCGCTCTGCATACATCCTCCAACGGGATCCCAGAGAGGAAGGCGGTCGATGTGGAGACCGACCTGGTGGAGTGCCCTCGAACTCGAGCAGGGGGAGTTTTCTTAGCGAGTTCATAGCAGAGTGTTATCAGAGAGGTTACCCATTTGGAAAGTCTCTGCGAAGAGATTGGGATCCCTAGTCTAGAGTCAGAGTAAGAAACGAAGAGCTTAGGAGATTTCCGGTGCTGAGCAGTCCGTTGGACATAGAAGGCTAACGCTCTCCTGGCGTCCAGGGTGTGCATAGCTCTTTCAAAGTCATCCTTGGGGTCCTGCATCAGGGCAGGAAGTACAATGGATTGATTCAGGTGAAAGCTCGAAACAACCTTGGGGAGAAAGGAAAGATCAGGCTTGAGCACTACCTTGTGCTTATGGAACACTAGAAAAGGAGGGTCGGATCGGAGGGCACAGATCTCTCCAGCCCGACGAGCCGACGTGATCGCCACCAAAAACGCCGTCTTCCAAGACACCAGCCTGAGGTCGGCGGTGGCCATAGGTTCAAAAGGCTTCCGTGAAAGTTGTGACAATACCAGTTCAAGGCTCCAGGCAGGAGTAGGTTCCGATACCGGAGGATGCAAATTAGAGTACCCCCGAAGGAATTTTTTCACCGTCGAATCTTTGAATGGTGACGGTCTTCCCCTTGCCTGAAGTTCGACGGATATTGCTGACAGGTAGGTACGTATGGAGGAAAAAGAGAGACCGGAATCAGAAAGGTGAAGAAGGAAACGGAGAATTATCGGTACCGAGATAGAGTCCGTTGGAGCGCCATTCTCAGCCAAATACGACTCAAAACGTCTCCATTTATAAAAATAGGACCGACGCGTTGATGGCCGGAGCGCAGCATCCACTACAAGCTGAACTTCTGGGGGCAGCGGAACGGCCGAGGGACCTTCCGGTAGAGAAGCTACCGTCACGGTTGAATCCTCCATGCAGTCAGGCGAAGAGTGTCCAGGTCTGGGTGCCGGACCCTTCCGTCTTGCAGGGTCAGAAGGTCTGGAATGCGTGGGAGATGGAGGAAGCGGCGGTCGGCCAAGCGCAGAAGAGGAGCAAACCATGCCTGCCGGGGCCACCATGGAGTGATCAGTATCGCGTCCGACTGGTCTCTGCGTAGCTTGGCAACGACGCGGGTGAGGAGTGGAAACGGTGGGAAGAGGTACAGGAGACGGCCCCTCCATCAAAACAGGAACGCATCGCCTTTTGACCCCCTGGTTCGATCCCGGGAGCAGTACACTGGGCATTGTGCATTGGACGCTGTGGCAAATAGATCGATCTCCGGAGTACCCCACCTCTGGAACAAGGTCAGAACCACAGAGGGGTTTAGCATCCATTCGTGTACGGAAGAGGTGGAACGGCTCAGTTCGTCTGCAAGAGTATTCTCCTCTCCCGGCAAATGGATGGATTGGAGGAGGACGTTCCTCTCGATGCACCAATCCCAGATTTCCATGGTCAAGTGAAGAAGGGGTCGAGAACGAGTGCCACCCTGCTTGTTGAGGTAGTACATTACCGTGGTATTGTCGGTCGTGACTAAGACCACCGAACCCAAGACCAGAAGCTCGAATGCCTTCAGGGCCTTCTTCACCGCCAGAAGCTCCAACACGTTGATGTGAAGCTGTTTCTCGTCGTGGGACCAAGTTCCCTGTATCGAGCAATCGTCGAGGTGGGCTCCCCAACCCGTCGACGAAGCGTCAGTGGTGAGGGTGACCTGTGGTTGAGGGGGTTCGAAGGGCGTGCCCGAAAGGACCATTGTCGGATCGAGCCACCAGTCCAAGGAACGCTGGACGACGCGGGGCATCGTGAGGAGGGTACCAGGAGGGTCCATCAGAGGATCGAAGACTGCCAGAAACCAGGATTGAAGAGGTCGCATCCTGAGTCGGGCAAACTGGGTAACACTTGTTGTGGCCGACATGTGGCCCAGGAGTGTCTGCACCGCCAACGCTGACACCCTCCGGGATCGACGGCAGAGATGGACGGTAGCGCACAGGGCGGCGAAACGGTCCCGTGGTAGATGGGCGGTCGCCGACTCGGAATCGAGGTAGGCTCCGATAAACTCGATGGATCGAGAGGGTTGGAGCTGGGACTTCTCCATGTTTACCAGCAGTCCAAGGGAGTCCAGCAGTTCCAGGACGAAACCGACGTCGAGGATCAGTTGCTGGCGGGTTCGGGCTGTTATCAACCAATCGTCGATGTATGGAAACACCACGATGCCCTGCTGACGCAGAAAGGCTGCCACCGGTGCCATGCATTTGGTAAAAACCCTCGGTGCCATGGAGAGGCCGAAGGGAAGAACTCTGAACTGAAAGGAGTCTGTCCCCACATGAAAGGCCAGAAATCGCCTGTGGTCGGGATGAATTCCGACATGAAAGTAAGCGTCCTTGAGGTCCACCGAGGCGAACCAGTCGTCTTGTTGAAGGAGGGGCAGAATAGTTCCCAGAGTCACCATCCTGAACTTCCTCAGGGTTATGTAGAAATTTACTCCCTGCAGGTCCAAAATTGGCCGCAGTCCGCCCCCTCTCTTCTTCACCAGAAAATAACGGGAGAAGAAGCATAGATGACGTTGGGATGGGGGTACCACCTGAATTGCGCCCTTCTGAAGCAGTGTTTGAACCTCTTCGAGGAGGGGAGGGGAGGGCAAGGTCTTTCGGATGCAGCCTGTCGGTGGAAGATGGTCGAATTCTATGCGATAACCCTCCTGGACGATGCGGAGCACCCAGCGATCCGATGTTATGGACAGCCAGTTTGGAAGAAACCGAAACAGGCGGCAACCGAAGGGTGGAGTCTAGAAAGAAAGATAAGGAGATGAAATCAGGACTTAGAACTTTCTCTTCCCATAATCCTTGGACCTCTGTTTCGTAGATGAGCGGAAGCGGGAGGTGGAGGGCTGGCCCCTCACCGAAGGAGTGGAGGGAGGCTGCTGTTGGTACCGAGCCTTTCTCGGGGCTTGTTGGCCATAGGTTCTCCTGGAAGTGGAAGAGTAGTGCTGCTGCCAGGAGGGGCGTGTCTTGGGACGGTAGGTAGAAGATGGCATACCGTACTTCCTGGCGGTCGAACGCATTTTCTGGGTAAATTCGAGCTTCTCATCCGTAGTGGAGTTGAAAAGACCCGAATGGTCAAAAGCCATGTCCTCAATAGTGGAGGCGGCTTGAGGGGCCAAGCCGGAGGACCGAAGCCAGGCGTGCCTGCGGAGAGCCACGGAGCCGGCGATTGTCTTAGCGGCGCAATCCGCGACATGCCGGGCCGAATTCATCTTTTGACCCGCCAGGGCCTGCGCTTCCAGCTGGATCGCCTCCGCCATGCGACGACGCTCGTCAGGTAGGTCCTGGATTAGAGGTCCCAGCCGCTCCCAAAGGACCTGCTGGTAGGCCCCCATACACGCCTCATAGTTCGCAATTCGGAAACTCAGTCCCACTGCAGAATAGAGTTTCTTCCCGATAATGTCGAGTTTCCGACCTTCGGCATCAGCCGGACTCGCCTGGGAACGCCGTTGGCGACGGTGTTGGGAGGCCTCCACCACTACAGAATTGGGTTGAGGGTGTTCGCGGAGCCAAGAGATGTCATCGCCAGAAACTCTATAGAGGCGGTCTATCCTCTTAGAAGTAGGAGGTATGGATGAGGGGTTCTCCCAGCTGCCCTGGGTAAGCTTCAAGAGGGACGGGAGAACAGGTAACTCAGCCATAGGAGGGGCCTTAGCCTTGAGCCGGCGTTGAATCAGGTCCAAGGGATCCGAGTCGTGTTCGGTTAGTTTCAAGTCCAGGGCATGAGCCATTCGCACCATTTGCTCAGAGAATGCCCGTATGTCGTCGGTAGGAGACGACGAATCCTCGTAGAGCAGGTGAGGAGAAGGAGACGGATGTCTCAGTACATAGGAAGAAGAGCTGGAAGAATCCGAAGATGAATCATCCGATGGAGAAGGGCTCCGACTGGTCGGTGACGCCGGCCGTGGAGGACAGGAAGGTTGGCTCACATCAACAGGGTCTGGAACAGGCAGCGGAGGCAATGGTCTGTGCTCCTGTCGAAGAGGGGATACCTGGCTCGCGGTGTCGACCCTCGTGGGACCCCGCGGCAAAATGGCCGGATCAACTTGGCTACCACTGTCTACGAGGGCAGGCCTGCGAGGCAAAGTCCAGTCCATGGCCGAGCGGTCTAGAGCATGGAGGGAGACCGAAAGGAGCCCTCATGGAGGAGATCCCCACCTACGGAGAAGGGTCGGTGGAACCTGGAATGACCGTGGAATGGGGTTGGAGGTCGATAGTCGGAGCCCAATGCAGCCCGAGCTGCATCAAAAGCACCATAAGCATAGTGGGCGCCGTACTCATGTTCCACTCGCCTGTCAGGTGAAGGCATCGGGGTATGCACTGACTCCCCTGCTGGCTGTGAAGAGGTCTCCACGTCGATAACTACGGTGTCAGTACCGAGGAGTTCCTCACGGGACACAATCAACACAGGCGAGTCAGGTCTTGGGCGAGACTCGACAGCACCATCATCGGAGATCTCCCCTTCCTCCAACTGGACCACGCGGGAAGTCTCAGCAGCAGGGGTGGAGTCTCCCGACCCCTTCGGTATGGGACGCGGCTCCCGGTCTGGCATCGGTGTCGGGGGATCCGACGTCGAAGAGCGGGGGAGTTCGACGGGGATCGGAGGGGCAGGAACCGAGGCCGAAGGCTCTGGTCTGGGGGAAGCATGTTTCGCCTTCTTCTTCTTGGGCTTCCCTTTGGAAGAGGAACCAGCTCGGTCATGCCCTGAGGTCGGTACCGAGGGTCGGTACCGAGTCGAGCCTGAAGATCTCTCGGCCACCTTCGAACCCGAGGACGTCGAATGCTTGTGAGATTTCCTGATTGCCTCGGGATCAGAAGCCACCCCCTCGCGACGCTTGGAGCTGGAGGCCCGGTGGCGCTTCCTTGATGGCCCTACCTCAGGAGACCGGCCCCGTCGTGGGCTCGCCCTCTTAGTTGAGGGTCCAGGAGATGGCGACCTGGGTCTCTCCCCGGAAGGGGGCGCAGGCAAAAGAGGAGTGGCGGGCAAACTCAGCGCTTTCTCATAGAGAAAGGACTTTAAGCGTGATAGACGCTGCTTACGGGCCTGCGGGGTGAAGTTGCGACAGTGGGAGCAGGCGTCCACGTTGTGGGCTTCGCCCAGACAGATCAGGCACTTAGAGTGGCCATCAGAAGCTGGCAGCTTAGCCTGACAGACAGAACAGCGTTTGAAGCCCGCGAATTTAGAAGCCATCACCACAGGTCGGAGGCGGTCACGAAGTCAGGCCTGAAGTCAAGGAGGGAGCTGATCAAAGAGCCGCGAAGACAGAAGAGAAGTCGTTAACCAAGCCAAATCGTCGTCAAAGCCGTGAGGTCAAAAATAGAATGTGTCAAACCAGTCCGAAAACCAAAAGCCAAAGCCAAAAAAACAGTCCGAGTCAAACAGGAGTGAGGAAAAAATCAAGCGCTAGCGCAGAAAGTTCCCTACTAGCTGCTCACGCGGCGGACGAAAGGAACTGAGGGGATTTAGGTGGGAGCGCCTATATAGGGACCGTTAGGGTGGGCGGAGTTACCGCCAAAATGTTGCGAACTTAGTTCTGCCTAGCGATTCTAGAGAGTTCCGAACGCTCTGCGCAGGCGCAGGAGTAACCCACTGTGTGTATTCACAGAGACCACGAAGAAGATAAATTGGTTTTCTCTAGACATTTCTAGGTACTCCAATATGATTCTGTGATCAACTTCTGGCTTTCGTCTCATTGAAAATAATAGGGTTCCCTATTATCCACATTGTCAGCTATCAATAGTATTATTATTATTATTATTATTATTATTATTATTAAAGTTTATTTCTAGAGCGCTGTCGGTGTACACGGCTCTGTACAAAAACAATCAAGGATAAAACAGAATGAAACCTGCCAAAGACGTACAATCTAAATAAAACAATAGGCAAAATAATAAAAATCAATTAAAAACAAGGATAATTACAACAATTAATAACAACATCCACAGTAAACCCAAATGACAGAAGAAATAAATGTATATCAGACAAAGCCGGGAAATGCCTCCCTGAACAAGGTGGTCTTTAAAACTCGGATTTAAAAGTGGACAAAGAAGTAATGGCCCATATTTGAGGGGGAAGAAGGTTCCAGGAGTGAGGGGCGGCAAGCGAGAAGGGGCGAATCTGGGATGGAGCAGTGGAGATCCTAGGTTGGGACAGTGTTGGGACACCTCAGAGTATAGTGTTTAAATCGAGGGAAGTAATAATGCCATTCTATTCTGCTTTGATCATGCCTCATCAGGAATATTGTGTCCCGTTCTGAGCACCACAATTCAAGAAGGATATTGACAAACTGGAATGTGTCCAGGGGAGGGCGACCAAAATGGTGAAAGGTCTGGAAGCCATGCGCTGTGAGGAGCGGCTTAGGGAGCTGGGTATGTTTAGCCTGGAGAAGAGAAGGTTAAGAGGGGACATGATAGCCATGTTTAAATACTTGAAGGGATGTCATACTGCAGATGGTGCAAGCTTGTTTTCTGCTGCTCCAGAGATTAGGACATGGAGTAGTGGACTCAAACAACAGGAAAAGTGATTCTACCTAAACATTACGAGGAACTTCCTAACAGTAAGAGCTGTTTGACAGTGGAATACACTGTATGGTGTGGACTATCCACTTTGGATAGTTCTTCCGTTATTCACAGTAAAACTCAGACCATCCCACTGACATGGCACCTCTATCTTCCCTGAAGCCCCCCCCCCCGCCCGCCATGAGCCCTGTGCCTCTTCAAGACTTGAGGACTGGATTCCTTTCCTGTTTTCATTTCCTCTTCCCCCTTTTGCCACGCAGGGAGGGAGAAGGAGGATGCATGAAGATGGCCAATCTCACTCAACATTTGCCAGCACAGCCTGAGAGCACTGAGTGGCCTCTCCCTCCCCTGTCCTTTACCTACAAGTGAAGAATAAGCAAAGCAAAGCCAATTCCCAGCTGCAACATCAGCTCTAGAGACTCAACCTTCACCAAAAGGATGTCATAGGTGCCCACCAAACCCCTACTTCCTCCCCTCACTACTTGCCAGGGGTTGGCTTAGCCCAAATCCCCTACCAGACTGGCCAAAGGGCCCACAAAACCCATTGTAAATCTCCAAGGAATAACTGGTTACCCTACTCAGAGAAGTGGACCACATCTGTTCTGTAGAGCTCAGGCCATTGATATACTATCCAGGGGTGAAGCAGGAAATGTCCCAAACCCCTTGCCAGGGCATTCTGAATTTCGTGGTTAACCACTTCCTGGCCACATCAATGCATTTGGGATCCCCCTCCCCAGGCGAAACTTGTCAGGGTACTTTGGCTGACTACATTATGGCTACCCCCAGCCACAATGACTGTATAACCTCCATATTGTGGAGGGCTTGTATGGTCAAGGGTTGCCCTTCTAGGTCATTTTGCCCTTGTAATTTATGTTTACACAGAGTAGGAGTAGGAGAATAAGGTGACCGCTGTCTGGCCTCTCCTCCTGGGTCATCTGTGCATTCATCATGACTTGCTTCCACTGCTGGGGGTTATGAGATCCCATCTCATGGTAGGATACTTTGCTGCCTTCATCCTAAAGGACTCATCGTACACAGAGTTTGCCGTCATCCAGTCTGGTTGGTTTAAAACTGGCTGATCTTAACTCCATGGGAATATCTGGGACAAAGTGATTTTTGAAACAACGATGGTCTGGCCTATGTAGAGCTTTTGAGATGCTACTCAAACATCATTCTGTTTTGAATATTTGTTGGAGAAGTGACACATATATCCCACCTCTTTTCTCTTCCATCCCTGACCTTTTTTCTCCTTGGGTAGTTTCTTTTAGATTGTAACCTTGTTTGTGTTGACTACATGGTTTGCACAGTTTACCATCAGTTAACATTTCGCTAAAGATGATGATGAGCCTAAATACACACAACCAAAAAAAGTTGCTTCTTTCTTTACCTCTGCTGCCCCTTCCCTCCCCTTCATCTTTTCTTTATGCTTTCTTAAATGTTAGATTGTAAACTCCTTGGGGCAGAGATCTCAGTCATAAGCTGTATGACTATGTTCAGTCATAAGCTGTATGACTATGCCGTATAATCATAGAATCTTAGAATTGGAAGGAACCATAAGTGCCACCTAGTCCAACCCCCTGCCATGTAGGATTAAACAGCTAAAGCACTCTGAAAGATCTCCATCCAACCTCTGTTTAAGGACCCCCAAGGGTGGAGAGTCCACCACCCTCCAAGGAGTCAGCAAGAGTTTACGTGACATACAATTTGTAAATTTGTACACTGTCACAAAACTTACTGCTGTCCCTGATAGAAAAGCTTAAGATGGCTCCTTGCTACTTATTCTTTTTCGTTCTTGTCATTAATCTTACATGGAGCATTTTGGGGGGGAAAAGACATTCCGTCCATATTTTGGCAATACAGTATGTTTCTTTTTAACACATTAAATACCACCTGTAATTTCAAACATATCCAATTTGTTGAACTGTTTACATGAACAGAGTAAAATAATTATTTTAAAATAAATATCTGCTGTTGCCATCAGCCCGTATGTTCAGGTAACAAAACCTCTTTCCTGCCATGTTGTATTGGCATTATCTACTCTATTTATGTAGGATTAGAAAAAATATCATAGTGGGTAAGATTAGAAATGGCTACTAGTCATGATGGCTATCGACTTCTGAGGCAGTATGCCACTGAATATCAAATACTTGGGCGAAACAGTGAAAGACAACCATTGCCTTCAACACCAGAGTTTCAAAAAGTTACGTCTTTGGGCTACATCTCTGCATTGGTAACTTCTCATTCTCTCTGTGGCTTTTCTTCGCAAACGAAGATTCAGGAAGGATTCATCCTGCACTTTCTGCAAGCGCGCTGATGACTAAAAAGGCCAATCTGAGATAAACAAGACTGGTTGTAGAAAGCACAGCAGAAGGTCTCCTTGGGTGATGTTTCTGGGTTGTGATTCTTTCTGTGTTGTCGTTTCTCTTCAAGACTTGTTCGCCGTGAGTTCTCAAATAAGGCTGAAGCATTGTGGATAGTGCGTCTCCATGCCTCTCAATGTGAGGCCAAGGCGGACCATTGTTGGTGATCAGTTTGGCCAAGCCTGAGATGTTGTTTCAGGGAGTCCTTGTATTGCTTTTTTGGAGCGTCCCTCTTACGCTGACCCGTGGCGAGTTCACCGTAGAGTAGTATTTTTGGGAGGCGATGGTCCTCCATCCTAGAAACGTGCCCTGCCCAGCACAGCTGTGTTCTCAGTATCATGGCCTCAATGCAGGTGGTCCCTGCTTGCTCAAGGACAGCAACATTCGTCACATAGTCAGTCCAGTGTATATTTAGGATTGTGCGTATACAGCGCTGATGAAAGTGTTCGAGGAGTCATAAGTGTTGGCGATAGGTGACCCATGTTTCAGACCCATAAAGGAGAATAGACAGTACAATGGCTCTATACACACTGATTTTTGTGTTTCGCCTCAGGTGTTTATTACTCCAAACTCTTTTGTAAAGTCTTCCAAATGCACTATATGCTTTTGCTAATCTGTGATCGATCTCTTTGTCAATCTTGGCATCTGAGGAGATGATGCTTCCCAGGTAGGTTAAATAAATAAATAAATATAAAATCAGCAACAATAAGAACAACAACAATTGCGACTAGCTTGCCCTTCTCGGCAGAGAAGGAACGAAGAAAGAGACACTGCTTTAAAATGCCCTACAGTCACTTCCGCGTGCTTCCAGCTGGCAGGAGTTTCCTGGGTTGCTTTCTGATGAACCCCCATCACACACACATCCAGCCTTCATGGGTTCCCTCTGTACCTTGATTTGCTTGCCCTTGACATCTGAATGCCAGACCTTCAGGGGAGAAATAGAAGGTCAATAAGGGAACCAGGAGGATTAAAAAAAATTAGCTGGAATAAGGGAAATCCCAGGAAATAAGGGAGAGTTGGTCAGTCTGTGATGCCCTTAGATGTCCAGGGCTGCATGTGTGTGCATTAGCTAATACACATTGGAAACTGCTTAATGCAGTGTAGATGTGTAAATTGCTATTGCTTAAAACAACTTGTAAGCCGCTCTGATAGCCATTGTGGCTGAAGGGCGGGGTATAAATACCTAATTAAAATTAAGTAAATTAAGTCTAACTGTAGTACACTCTGTGTGGGGCTGCCCTTGAAGACAATTCAGAAACTGCAGCTAATGCACTGGATTGCTCATTGGAACTCCATTCAGAAGCCATATACAGTATGGCCTCGGTATCCACTGGGGTTTGGTTCCAAGATCCCCCTGTGGAAATCAAAATCTGTGGATGCTCAAGTCCCATTATACACAATGGCACAGTAAAATGGTGTCCCTTAGATAAAATGGCAAAATCAAGCTTTGCTTCTTGGAAAGTTTTTTTTAAAAAAATATTTTCAAGCCGTGGAAGGTGAAATCCGTGGATACAGAGGGCTGACTGTAACACCAGTTTAGAAGGAAATGCACTGGCTGCTAGTACATTTCTGCTCTGAACTGAAAGTGCTGGTTGTAATATTTAAAGTCCTAAGTGACTTGGGACCTTGGTACTTAGGGGAGTGCCTCTCTCTATGTATGCCTGCCTGAGAATTGAGGCCTAGACTGCTTTTAGACCACAGGGCATGGGGGGGTCCCTCAAAATCTTTTTCTCCTTTCCTGATTTGTGAGGATACTTTCTAAATGGGTAGTTTTAAAAAGAGAATTTGTCAAATTTGGACCTGAAAGACATAGTAGACATAGAATCATAGAATCACAGAGTTGGAAGAGACCAGAACAGCCAATTAATCCAACCCCCTGCCCTGCAGGAATACACGATCAAAGCACCCCCAAGAGATGGCCATCCAGCCTCTGGTGTTTTTTTTAAAAGAAAGATATATGTTATACAGTTGTCCCTCCATATCCAAGGATTTAAGTATTCACGGCTTGAAAATATTCTTAAAAAAATAATAATCCAAAAACAAACCTTGATTTTGCCATCTTATATAAGGGACACCATTTTGCTATGCCATTGCATATAATGGGACTTGAGTATTCGCAGATTTTGGTATCCACAGGAAGTGCTGGAACCAAACCCCAGCGAATGTGAAGGGACAACTGTACAATGAAATGATGGTCTTCCTGGTGATAATGTCAGTGTGAGCTATGATTAACAATGAGAATGTAGAAGTCTAAATGAATACAGTATGACCCCTGTATCTGCAGGAGATATATTCCCAGACTTACCATGAATACCAGAAATTGCAGATAATAGTGAACCATACTAAAATGAACGACTTCTGGCCCAAGCATACCAGAGAGTCCTCCAGTGCAACTCTATGGTCAGCTTCCCACAGAAGCATACCATAAAATTGCCCTGGAGGACCTAGAAGATGCCTAGAGAGAGTTTATTTTTTCAGATGCAGGAAAGTGAAACCACGGAAACTGGCCTTGCAAATACAGGGGTTGTACTGTATGCCCCATTTTACAGGGTGAAATGATCATTTCATGGTAAAAATAGACAGGTCCTGGTAAAAAGCCAAGAAAATACCTGAATTGCTACATAAAAAGAATGATTATTTTCTTTTGTGGGAGGGGGCAATCAGAAATTAATGGAAATTCAACTCCTCCTTGGTTCTTCAGGCCCCAGACTGATGTACCAGCTGAACAACCGCCCCCCTCTCTTATAGGCCCTGTGTGGAGGACACAAGAGAGAGCTGTCTCTCCAGCGGCATCCCAGTAATGGAATACCCACCCCTTGAAGGCCTGATTGGGGCCAACATTGGTATTATCTCTGTGCCAAATCAAAACCTGGCTTTTTCTTAAAGCCTTCAGACCTAGTTGATTTTACCCAGGCTGCACATGTGCTATGCTTGCACTATTTTAAATGGTTTTAACCAGTTTTAAATTGTCTGGCTTTTAATCAATAAGCTATTTAATATGTTTTTAATCTTTTAACATTTTTGTTGTTAATTATTGTTTTAAATTGATTGTATTGTAAGCTACCCTGAGATCTTTGGATAAAGGGCGGAATATAAATATTTTAATAAATAAAATATATCTCCCAGAATCCAGTGCCTTTGCTGGTTGAGGGATTTGGGATGTATAGTCCCCAAAAGATTAACAGCTTTCCTAGATGGTTGACTGATGTGGGAAGCAGGAGACGGGGCTAAATGTTCTGCTGGTTCAGTCCAATAGGGATCTTGCTTATGTTCTTATTCCTTTTTAAAAAAATCTTTATTAGTTTAACATTTAATAAAACACAAAATGCAATAAAGCATTTAAACAAACACATCATTCATGACAAACCACAAAACAATATATATGTAAATATATAAGTATCTATACATAAACATATCCACATACACACACACACACACACACACACATATACATACAAACATCTGTACATATATACTCACACCCTTAAAAAGACTTCCCACCTGTTCTCCAAATACTGTACTTCCTTACAATATTGTTTTCCATTTCGTCCTCTATTTTACTCGTATATCACTCAAGATATATTATCTTGTACTACTAACCTACTGTATTTCCTAACATCATCAAAATATTTTCAAACTGTTAATTCACATTCCTGTCAGTATTCTAAAAAATCATACACTAAAGCAAGAGGCCAACAAAAAATCCAAAAGAAAAAAAAGTAGGGGGAAAAAGAAATTTTACATAAATGCACTTCCACCACTTCCAGTCAGTCTGTTAATATGTTTCTCATTTTAAATTACCAGTCACCACCACTTTTCAGGTGTTAGTGTTTTCAAGGATTTTCTTTGGCAGCTCTCTCACCAATATGGAGTCTCTTATTATATAGTCCTTCTACTCCCTCCTTCTGAAGACTTGTAAGATATAAGAACAGCTGTAAATTTTTAGTTCAAACACACACAAAAGAGAAATAAAGGGGTAGTTCTCCTGATTCATAATGAAATGGGAAGGGGAGCTTAAAACATTAGTGCAACACCAGAAGAAAATGAAGAAATTAAAGCAATTCAAAGGGTTTGGAAAAAAGAAAAGGAAAATAAATATACTAAAAAAAGTACATGAAAAAATGTCACTAGAGAACATAAGGAAGAGGGGTAAAAATGCCAAAAATGAAAAAAGGAAAAAATATCAATGTAAAGGGTTATAGCAAAAAATAATATTATTGGTGGAAAAAAATAAAAACCAGGAATTTTGACAATTCAGCAGTTAATATTTGGATAGCAGGTTCTGAGAAGAATATATTAAAGATACCTCTTAAATTCTGGATCTAAGTCTCAGAAGATTTGGTGGCTTTAAGGACAGTGGGGAGAGCTGATCCCAGCTCTTCTCCAGACCTTCCGAGGTGGTTGTTTTCCCCGGAGCAGCTCACCGGGGCTCGCTGCGTCCCAGCACTTGCTGTGTACACTTTCTCCAGGTGAGCTGTTTTAAAGTTCCCGCCACTGTTCTCTGCTATTTTGGGTTTCTGGGGCCTCCTAGGTCCTGGAGACCCTCTTGGCCGGTGGGTAAACACTTTTCTCTGCCCAAAATCCGCCCCGGAGGTGTCTTTGGGAGCTGGAGCTCCATGTTTATCCTCTGCTCCCCACTCTGACCCAGACCAGAAGTCATGTTCTTACTCCATACATAATGTTTTCTCTTTGTTTCAGCAGGTGAAGACGAATGGTTGAGTGGCAATGAAGAGGAGCCATCCCAGTCAGAAAGTTTAGATCCAGTCCATCAAAACAGGTCCCCAAGGCTGGGGAGTTCAGAAGGCCAGATGTCCCATTTTTATGAACAGGAAGATGCTCCTGAAGGTTTGCACCGAACAGAGAGAGAAAAAGAAAACAAGCTACAAGAGAAAGCAGAAACATCTGTCCTTTGGGAGGGTGATGAAACCCTTCATGGGGCCAGGAGTCTTCAGCAACTCCAAAAAGAGAAAAGAAAACATGTATGGAAAGTTGATGGGTGGAGCTTCAGGGAGAGGTCTGGACTTATTAAACGTGAAAGAACCGATGTGTATACGTGCTCTGATGGTGGGAAAAGCTTCAATGTGATCTCTCATTCTATTAAAGGAAATCAAGGAGACAAGAAGCCACACAGATGTTCAGACTGTGGGAAAGCCTTTATTGCCAAAGCACACCTTATTATCCATCAACGAATCCATACTGGAGAGAAGCCGTTTAAATGTCTGGCCTGTGGAAAAACTTTTGCTCAGCGTTCTAACCTTACCGTCCATCAAAGAATCCATACAGGAGTGAAGCCGTTCCAGTGTTCTGACTGTGGGAAGACTTTCTGTTCTAGCACCAACCTTGCCAAACATCAGAGCATCCATTTGGAGGGGAACCCTTATAAATGTTTAACTTGTGGGAAAAGCTTCAAAATACACTCTCACTTGATTGCCCATAAAAGGATCCATGCAAAGAGAAGAACACATAAATGTTCTTTCTGTGGGAAATGTTTCCTTGCTGCTTCGCACCTGATAATTCATCAGCGAATTCACACAGGAGAGAGACCTTACAAATGCTTGGAATGTGGGAAATCGTTCAGTCAGAATGCTCACCTTACTGTCCATCAGCAAACTCACAAAAGAAAAAAATCGTTTAAGTGTTCCAGTTGTGGAGAAAGCTTCCATTCCAGGGTGGGTCTTATACAACATCAGAGAAGTCACAAAAGAGAGAACCCCTATAAATGCTATGAGTGTGGGAAAACCTTCAGGGTGAATTCCCATCTCATTGCTCATAAGAGGAACCACACTGCCAAGAAACCAAATAAGTGCTCGTACTGTGGAAAATCTTTCTTTACCAAATCCTACCTTCTCATTCACCAGAGGATCCACACTGGAGAGAGACCATATAAATGCCTGGTCTGTGGTAAGGGCTTCAGCCAGAGTTCACACCTTAACGTCCACAAACGAACACACACAGAAGTCAAGGCTTTCCCATGTTCTGTGTGTGGACAAAGTTTCAGTTCTACCACAAACCTTATTAAACATCAAAGGATTCACAAAGGAGGCCGCTTGTATATATGTCCTGATTGTGGGAAGAGCTTCAAAGTACATTCTCATCTTGTTGCTCACAAGAGAATGCATGCAGCAAAGAAACCACATAAATGTTCATACTGTGGGAAAGGCTTCATTGCCAAATCAAACCTTATCATCCACCAGAGAATTCACACTGGAGAAAGACCATACAAATGCCTAGTCTGTGGGAAGAGCTTCAGACAGAGCTCACACCTTACAGTTCATGAAAGAACCCACATAAGGGGAAAGCCATTCCAGTGTTCAGATTGTGGGAAAAGCTTCCGAGTGATGTCTCGCCTTATCTCACACAAAAGGATCCATGAAGTAAAGAAACCCCATAAGTGTTCCTACTGCAGCAAATCCTTTGTTTTTAAATCTTACCTTATCATACATGAGAGAATGCACACAGGCGAGAGACCATACAAATGCCTGGCTTGTGGCAAAAGTTTTACTCAGAGTTCGCATCTTAATGTTCATCAAAGAACTCATGTGGGAAAGAAGCCATTCCAGTGCTCTGAATGTGGGAAAAGCTTTCGTGTGAGCTCTCAACTTATCGCCCACAAGAAAATTCACACAGCAAACCAACCACATAATAACAAATGCTTGGACTGTGGAAAATCTTTCATTTCCAAATCATACCTTATCATCCATCAGAGGATCCATACAGGAGAGAGACCCTTCAAATGTACAGACTGTGGGAAGTGCTTCAGCCAGAGTTCGCACCTAACAGTCCATCAAAGAACCCACCAGGGAATGAAGGTGTTTCAGTGTTCTTACTGTGGGGAAGATTTCAGTTCTCAGATGAAGCTTCTTAAGCACCAGAGAATCCATATGGAAGGGAACACATTTCCATGTCTGGAGTGTGAGAAAATCTTTGTCACCAAGTCACAGCTTGTGATACATCAGAGGAGCCACACCGGGGAAAGGCCATATAAATGCTTGGACTGTGGGAAGGGGTTCAGCCAGAGTTCAAATCTTATTAGGCATCAAAGGATTCACTCAGGAGATAACCCTTTTAAATGTTCAAACTGTGGGAAAAGCTTCTGTTCGGCTGAGAATCTTATTAAGCATCAGAGGATCCACACATAGATGAATGAGATTCTGTTTGTGCTCACCCACTTAAGGAAGGCTGTAGATGTATACTGATTTCATCAGCAAACTGCATTTTATCATCCGTAGGGAAAGGGGGATCTATACATGACAAAACATCACACTGCTGCTTTGAGAGTTTCTGCCATGCCTCGAGAATTTGCTACTCATCAGAGAATCGATGGAGGAGACATTGGCTAGAGATGCTTCAACACAACAGAACCTTCTACAGGAGCCCAGAAAGATCCCCTGAAATATTCATAGTCAAAACCCACAGCATCTAGGACCTGAGGGATTGTCAGGTGGTTCAGTTCACTCACTTCTGACCAGAAGAGGAAATTCTAGTGGTTTCCCTCTAGACACCTCTTGACAGCAGTATGCCAGAGAGGATCATGAGTTACTTCCTGGCCTCTGTAAAAACTTCCAAGTCACACATTAACTGTTCTCCTGGTGTCAGAACCCGCCTTTGTCTGGGTGTTGAGCTCTTCTTTTGCCAGCCTTTTTAGCCAAAAGCTGAGTCCACACAGGTAGAAATCATTTTACTTTTTTGGACTGCAACTACCAGAACCCCTCAGTTGGCATGGCTCCAGAAGGGGGTCCTGAGAGTTAGAGGGTTCTGTGAATTGTAATTCCCCCTCCAAAAAAATAAACACCAAAAGTTTTCTCAGCTCTGGGAAACACAGGGACTTTGGCCCACGAAAATTGTCTGTCTAGCCCAGGACTGGTTCTGCAATGCTTTGCAGTCTTAGGCAGAAGAAAAGTTCTTCACATCATCTGCTATCTGATCTCTTTTTTTGACTGACTAGATGTAGCAAGGGATCAAACCTGGTACTTTTGGTGTGGAAAGAATCTGCTGTACCATTGAGTTCTGCAGAGGAAATTTTCCATGACAGCTGAAACCTGTAATATTGTGTGTAAATGAAAGATTTACTCAGATTGTTAAAACCACCACCACCACCAGAGACTCTACACAGGAGAGAAGCCATATTAACACTTTGACTGTGGCAAAGGCTCCAGTTTTAGTAACTAGGTGTGGACCTACACACCTGAGTTGAAACCATTCCAGTGTTGTCCTTTACACAGATGAGGAACCATTGGTTCTCCAGGGCCCTTTCACACTCTGTAATGATTGCACTATAATTCCACTTTAACTGCCGTGGTTCCATTCTATGGAAGCCTGGGATTTGTAGTTTTCATGAGGTATTCTGCATTCTTAGCCAGAGAGCTCTAGCGTTTCACCAAACTACAAGTCCCAGGATTCCCTAGGATGTTGCCATGGCAGTTAAAGTGGAATCATAGTGTTTTAACTGTTAACTGTGTAGCACTCAGACCCCTGGTGTTTTTGTCTACGAGTGCCACTTGCTTCATCCCCTGTGGCCGATGATAAGAGACTGTGGGATTTACTTAGCATTAAATATCTGGAGGCTCAGGGGTTCCATTCCGCTGGCCTATTAGATATCATAAATTCCACACCAGATACAGCTCTTATGTATCATGAGCTGAACACCTTTTCTTAAAAAAGAGAGAAACATATTTTGTTTAAGAGCCAATCTGCTGATCGACAGAAGGCTGTTAGCCTGTTTTGACCCCCACCCCCGTGCTAATATTGGCACTAAAAACTGAGTATTTTCAGGATGTGCTGATGATGGAGGCTTTGGTTTGACTGAATGATACCAGCACATTCTTAGCAGCTGAGAAAACTGTTCCCAAAAGCAGCTCACAGATGTGCTACTTGTCAATGACTAGATGTTGAAGACTACAGGAAGACTTGTTTCTCAGGTAGAAGAGTGGAGAGATCTTCCTATTCTACAGCTCTTGGTGGCAAATCCTTGCTGCTTTGACCACAGCTCTTGGTACTGATACCCTCGAACTGTCCTGATTTGGCTGGGTCAGTCCTGATTGATCCTACTTTTAGTTCCACTTTTTCAGCTGCTTTTAAAATGTTCCAGGTTCTTTCTCTTCTCCCCACTTTTCCACTTTGTCCTCAGCTTACTTCAGTTCCTGAAAACAAGAGGGAGAGGAAGGGGTAGAGTCTTGCCCTTCCCAGTTGGCTCAGGCAAAAGCCAACTGCTGCAGCCTCTCCTAGCTCATTCTTCCTCATTAATAACTTTTACCATCTTTATCACACCCTAATGTGGCTTGGCTGTATGTCCCAGTTTTTATCTGTGAAACGTTGGAGGGTATGGATACCTTACCATTCATTTTCCTCAAGGCAGGCCAAAATGGCCTTGCAGAAGTGATGCACTCCCATCTTGGGTTCCTTGATCTGGGCATTGTGGTTGGTTATCTAGACCACAACCTGTTCAGTGTGTGTTCCTGCATGGAACGTAGTCCATAGATGACAGAAAGGCTCAAACAACTGCAAAAAGAAAGAAAGAAAAATATGAGAAATCAGGTTATGTAAGAAAACTATTATGGACACTTCCAGGCCATGGGTATCTTCTCCGACTGTAGCTTCCCAGCTGCCATTTCCTTTCTGCCATTTGATACCCCAGCTCTCCCCATAGAATGGATGTAGAGAAGTCTGGGTTTGCTTCTCAGAGAAAGCCTTTCTTCATCCTTTTTGCACTTTGGATTTTTAAATGCCAGAATTTATATCCAGGTAGCAAAAAAACAGGAGTGAGGATATTCTGTGCTTTCCAAACTTGGCAGTGCCATCTGGAGCCAGGAGGAATGAGTGACATCCCAGGTTGAATCACACATCTAGATATGAGGTCACACTACTACTGTGGTGTGAGGGCTAGGGATCCAGACAAAAGGTTAGCCCCACATCTTTAAATGTGGAGCATATCACCTTAACCTTGCTTGGGCAGTCAACACCAGAGGATGGAAGCGCCCAGCTGCCCACTGTATTACTAAGGACAGCTTCAAGAGCCATGCAAGTAGCTCTGAGTTTCCTTAAAGCATAACCCAAAAGAAATGGGTGCAAAGGTCTGCATTCTGGAACCCATACAATGGCACACAACTCCCCACTGAGATTTGGGAATATACATGGCAAAACCCAAAACAATTCTACCTAGCGTAGATCCATTGGAATGAGTGGGACTTGTTCATCACAACCAACTCAAATCCCATTTACTTTAACGGGCCTACTTTAGATAGGAAGGAGGTTATATTAGCCCCTACTGTATGGTTTCCCATATGGAGTATTAGGATGGCTAAATTCCGATTTAATTAATATTTTTGTCTATTCGTGGCTTTAGTTCCAGGGGCAGGAGAAGAGAGATTTGGGTGACATTCATGAAAAGATCTGTCAAAAGCTTTTCAAAGTACTGTGAGGGAGAGAGCAAATGATAAGACCATAATCTCTAGCAAAAGAAAAAGAATTATATCATTGGGCAGAACTGGAAAAACTTTGATCAAGGTATGGGTGAAATTGTTCTGCTTAGAGATATCAGAATGTCTTTGGCGTACAATGTGTTGTCATATATGTTAATCTGGAAAATGCTTGTTACAAAGTATTACATCCATGATGTATCCTGTAATGGGAAATACTGTATACCAAATCTGGTTTTTGTTTTTTTTATAATGATGTCAGGCACACAGCAAGACTCAGCTATGGAATTCTTTGTGTGATTCCACTACAAGGAAATACTGGAAAGACACAAAAGAAGTCCTTTTTGGAAAAGAAGTATTTTCCCTTGCTGATCTGTTTCTTTTTCATGACCTAGACTCACAAGGAAATATTGGGCAGAAATTAAAACAGACTCTTTTGCATGTCAGTCACTTCAGGTGATGTACTAAGTACAAAACGATACACAGAATGGATGGAGAAGTGTTGAGATGATGCCAATTGTTTCAAAAAAAAAATGACTAGTTTATGTCCAAATGTAGAAAGTACATGCTTTTTTTAAATTGGTATATTTAATTTCAGATGAACCCTACTCCTTGCCTCCCAGTGAAGAAAGGAGAAAAATTGGGCCACCTCTTTTATTCAATGTGGGGTTCAGGTGGAAAGACCTGATAACAATTTGCCAAATGAAAAGGAACTGGAGCATCTCTTTTCATTCCTTCTGAGAAATGTGGTAGCTATACATGTATATCTGTATAAAATAAAGTAATGGATTACTGAGGTACCCCCAAGCTGGAATGGTTTTTAATCCTCTGCTTTCAGACGGTCTCTTTCAAAACAATATCTGAGGTGGAAAGGAGACGGAAAAGAAAAGGATTACTAAATATCACAGTCCTTAACAGGTTTTAGCCAAGCCCCTACATTGCTTCAGCATACTGTAAGTATCTGCTGGCAAAGTTACATTACATAACCCCTATAGTGAATACTAACATGGTGCAATGTATGCAGATCGATGGTCAATACACATGGCTGACAACTCACTGTGAAATTGCAGTGGGTACACATTCAGAGGCTACTGTGTACTTTAATGCACTACAAGTCACGCAATAGTTCCACATGCGCAACTCTGCTTATGCCACCAACGGCTGGATACGATTATTGAGCATCATCCAAAATAATCACTCCACATGCATAATTCAATATTAGTATCCCATCACCCCATATTGCTGGTGAGGGACCTGAGGCTGACAGCATATGAATTGCCTAACACTACCTGACAAATTTGTAGAAAAGGTGAAATTTGAAACACGGAGAGCTCTGGTACCACAACAAACTACAAATCCCAGGATTCCATAGGATGAAGCCATGATAGTTAAAGCAGCGTCAAACTACATTACTAGCAGCCTAGGTTTCGAAAGACTTCTGTTGCAGGCAGAAATTCAACTGGGAAAGTCCTTTCTCATTAGCCCAGAGGCTTCACCTCTTGAGCAGTTTACATGCCATTCAAGCTCTTAAACTGAAGGCACCTGATTGCTGTCAGCCAATGAGGTAAACATATAATGCAGACCCATGAGGGAGGAATTAATAGAAATACAGTTGTGCCTTCATATTTGCTCGTGTTTGGTTCCAGGACCCCACCCCCTGTGGATACCCAAATCCGTGAATACTCAAGTCCCATTATATGCAATGGCATAGCAAAATGGTGACCCTTATATATAAGATGGCAAAAGCGAGGTTTGCTTTTGGGATTATTATTTTTTTAAGAATATTTTCAAGCCGTGAATACTCAAATCCGTGGATACGGAGGGACAACTATAATAATACAATATTGAACAAGGATTAGCTTGCTGACACACTATAGAAATAATCCAGTTTGGCACTCCTTTAACTATCAAGGCTCCATCCTATGGAATCTTGGGATTTATAGTTTGTTGTGGCACTAGAGCTCTCTGACAGAAAAGGCTAAATATCTCACAAAACTGCAAATCCCATAATTCCAAAGCATTGAGCCATGGCATGCAAAGTCCATTATATTTCTGCAGTGTGGCAGCAGGTTAGCCAGGTAAGGGTTAAAACCAAAGAGGACGTGCCAACAATCCCAGACGGGTCAACAGGAACCCCATAGCTCCGCCTACCAGTGAACAACCAACCAATAGCGTCAGACGCCAAGGGGACGTGAGCACGGCAACACTGACCAGTAGGCGTAATTTCTGCGTGCTTCGTGGTTGGTTGCAGCCGCCAGCCACTTGTAAGCTGTGGTAGAGGCGGGAGTCTAACAAGCAACCAATCCGTGCCAGAGGAGGAGTCTATGGGTGTAACAACGGCTCGGGAGTGCGGTATGATGTTTCGATTGGTCCTTGGCAAACCCAGGCACCGCCCCCTAAGAAGCGTATTGGTCCGCTGGCCTGGCTGCCTCCAACCAGAAAAAAGGAAGAGTGGGCGCGTGATTTAAAGCCAACCAATAGAAAGGAGGTTGGGCGTAGGCTCGGCGAGGTTTTTAAACTCGAGAGCGTGACTTGTTTTGGTCGGAATGACGTCATTACTGTTTGTTCTGCCTTCGTGGTTACCTAGCAACGTGCCCTCCAGTCCCTGCCGCGCCGCTTGGGAAACCCCTGGAACTCCGGCCTTTCCCTCCTTCTCAGCCGTCAGTGCAGACTCTGTGAGCGGGTTCGTCGCGGGTTATGTACCTAGTCAGTTCCCGTGTTTAGAGAAAGAGCGGGCAGAGTTCGGGTTCGTAGGACGTTCCTCTCTGTGCACCTGATGTAATGTGTGAATGTGAGAAAGGACCTGTGTGTGCCTTTTCAGACGGTCAATGGGAGACACGTGTGTGTACAAAAAAAAAGTATTATCAAGTTTTTAAAATAGCAATAAGGTCAACTGACATTCATGTCGAATTGACAAATCAAGCCAAACCCACACTACACAAATAATCCAGTTTGAAACTGAGTTTTTTGCCCTGGCGCCTTCCTATGGAATCCTGGGATTTGTAGTTTTACAAGGTCTGCCAGAGGGCT
Organism: Gambelia wislizenii; assembly: GCA_030847615.1. NCBI lineage: Eukaryota > Metazoa > Chordata > Lepidosauria > Squamata > Crotaphytidae > Gambelia > Gambelia wislizenii. Next base: position 29,619,746 of record JAUMIR010000002.1, read on the forward strand.
GTTGCCTCCCTATGGAATTCTGGGATTTGTAGTTTGGTGAAGCAACAGCCATCTTTGGCAAAGGCTAAAGGCCTTGTAAAACTACAAATCCCAGGATTCAGTAGGAAGGAACCATGGCAAATAACTACAGTTTCAAACTGGATTATTTGTGTCGTATGGATGTGGCTTCAGTGTGCTCTAACCAAATGAAAATATTGATTTCAGTTAACCTAACCAGTATTTGTCTGAATATTAACGTATTTTGCACATTCATACATTCCATGATGCACACATTTCTTATGAAGGTCCCACAACCCAAAATACAGGGGGGTTTTGGCATCTCATTCGGTCTAGTGTATATAAAAGGAAAGTCTTTCTAACCCTCAGATAGGGGATATCCCTTAAAATAATGAGCACCTGCCACTCCTATAAGGGACAAGCTTTCTGGGCTTCATAGAATCATAGAGTTGGAGGAGACCACAAGGGCCATCCAGTCCAACCCCCTGCCATACAGGATTACACAATCAAATCATTCCTGACAGATGGCCATCCAGCTTCCGTTTAAAAACCTCCAAGGAAGGAAACTTCACCACACTCCGAGACAATGTACAGTGTTCCACTTCTGAACAGCTCTTACTGTCAGAAAGTTCTTCCTAATGTTTAGGTGGAATCTCTTTTCCTGTAATTTGAATCCATTGCTCCGTGTCCTAGTCTCTGCAGCAGCAGAAAACAAGCTTGCTCCGTATGACATCCCTTCAGATATTTAAACGTGGCTATCATGTCCCCTCTTAGTCTTCTCTTCTCCAGACTTAACATGCCCAGTTCCCTAAGCCGCTTCTCATAGGGCATAATGGCTTCCAGACCTCCCACCATCCTGGTTGCCTCCTCTGGACATGTTCCAGCTTGTCAATATCCTTTTTGAATTGTGGTGCGCAGAACTGGACACAGTATTCCCGGTGGAGGTCTGACCAAAGTAGAATAGAGTGGCACTATTACTTCCCTCGATCTAGGCACTATACTCTTATTAATGCAGCCTAGACAGCTGGCAAACTTAGTGTAGAAATAAAATCTCTGTTAGGAGCTCTGTCTGACCTTTGAAGAGATGTTGTACTGTACACATAGTCATGTGAACTGCAATGTGTGTGAGAGAACTAGGACTGAATTTCTGGGGTTTGCAGAGCAGAGAACACAAGAGAGAATCCTGGCATTTGGAAAAGTAGCTGATGATGGAGGAAAACAGAGACACTAGAACAGGGGTGGACAACTTTGGTGAAGTCCAGGGCCCGTTTTCTGCTTCTGGGACATGAGAGGTGGCATGAGCTGCCAAAACACCCCCTTGCCAATATATGGAGAGTGGAGAGCAGTTCACTTCTGTTTTTGACAAATGGCTATTTTAAATTTATTTTATTCAAAACACCTTTTTAAACATTGCAGAAGGGGTCCTGTAGCTTCTTTGAAAGATAATTTACTGCTATTGGAAGCTTTGAGGAGAGGCCGCTCATGCTTTTTGGTTTTGCCCCCTCTCCATGCCACAGGAACCTACTGGGTTACCTTGAGCAAGTCACACTCTCTCAGCCTCAGGAGGCAACAGCAAACCCCGTCTGAACAAATCTTGCCAAGAAAACCCTGTGATAGTTTCGCCTTAGGGTTGCCATAAGTTGGAAATTACTTGAAACCACATAACAACAGCAATGTGTAGTTTGGGGCAAACGTATAGTATTTGACTTTACATCCTGCAGATATGCAGAAAGCCAGCTTCCATAATCTGTGAGTGCTGGCCATGTTGACTGGTATTTCTGGGAATTGAAGTCTAAGACATCCAATGAATCAGAATGAAAACTGCTGGTCTAGGGGAATAGAGGCAAACACAAATATTATTTTTGTTGTTATTAAAATATTTATATCCCACTCTGTATCGAAGATCTCAGGGCGGGTTATAAAAAGCATTAAAACAAGTTGAACAATTTAAGATAATTAAATTCTTAAATAAGCTAAAACATATTACTATAAATAGTGTTCATAAGTTAAAAACAGATTTAAATGTTTTTAAAACTATGCACTACCATACCTGGGATGAATTAATGTGACCCAAAGTCTTTGACAAACAGATAAGTTTTAACTTGGTGCCTAAATTACAAGAGTGTTAGTGCCACTCAGGCCTCCAAAGGGAAGGCATTCCATAGTTGGGGTGCCATGGCTGAGAAAGCCCTCTCCCATGTGCCAACAATCTCACTGGTGGAACACAGAGGTATACCTTAATCCTCGGGCAGGCACATATGGGGAGAGATGTTCTCTCAAGCACTGAGGTCCCAAGCCATTTAGGGCTTTAAATGTCATCAGAAGCACCTTGAATTCAGCCAGTGCAATTCCTTTAAAACTGGTATGATATTCTAGTCAGCAGTTGAGCTGCTGCGTTTTGCACTAGCTGCAGTTTCTGAGTCTTCTTCAAGGGCAGTTCCATGTAAAATGCATTACAGTAGTGTGGTGCATGGACAACTGTGGCTAGGTTATCTCTGTCCAGGGTAGGCTGTAGCTGGCTCACCAGTCGAAGCTGGCACCAAGCAGTCAGAGCCCAAAGTCCACTTGGGCCTGCAGTGACAGAGATAGATTTAAGAGTACTCCCAAGCCATGTACCTACTCTTTCTGGGGAGTGCAACCCCATCCAGGAGGACAGGCTGTTTACCCATTTCCTAGACCCAAGAACCACCAATCCACAGAGCCTCCATCTTATTGGGGTTCAGCTTCAGTTTATTGGCCCTCATCCAGCCCATTGCAGCATCCAGGCACTAGTTTGGCATCTGCAGAGTCCCAGCAGACTCTGATGACATCGAAATAGATCTGAGTGTCATCAGCATATCAATGGCACCCCACTCCAGCTCCCCTCATGACCTCACCTAGCAGATTCACGTACATATTGGAAAATATGGCGGATAAGATGGAACTCTCCAGCACCCCACAGTTTTTAATAGGCATGAGGCTGAACAGGAGTCCCCCAGTGCTGCTCCCTGGAACCAGACCTCTAAATAGGAATGGAATGACTGTAGAACAGTGCCTCCTGCTCCCATCCCACAGAGCCAATCCAGTAAGATACCATGGTCAATGGAATCAAAAGCTGCTGAGACACCCAGGAAAATCAACAGGGTAGCATTCCTCCTGTCTTTCCCCTGGAGTAGGTCATCAATTAGAGCAACTAATGCCATTCCCATGCTGTACCCTGGCCTGAACTGATCTACTGTAGATCATGTTTCCTCCAAGAATGCCTGAAGTTGCACAGCCACCACACACTCCAGCATCTTGTCCAAAAAGGTGATTTTGCAATTGGCGGGTAGTTCTCATATACCTTTGGGTCCAGGGAGGTCCTCCTCAGAAGATGCACTACCACCTCCTTTAAGGCAGCAGGCACTTTCCCCCTGGCATTTACCACTCCCTTGACCCAAGATGAGCAAGGGTCAAGCTTACATGTGGTGGGCCGAACTGCTTTGAGCGTCTTGTCCACATCACCAAGCCTCAATAACTGAAACTGATCTCATGCACACTGCCCAGACAGTGCACTGGACAAGTCCCTAGGCTCTGTAACAAGTATGGTGTCAAGTTCTGAGCGAATGCAAGCAACATTTTCCTCAAAGAACCTAGCAAATTTTTCACAGCAGGTGGCCATGGGTTGCATACCTGAGTTCTCTGGGCCTGTACCCAAAAGACTCAGATTGAGGATGCAATCCTAATATGATGATTTATTTTTATTTTTTTGGCCTGCACTGTTGGGAGCCTGTCAAAATTACAACTGAGGGAGGTATTTTGGATTTTGTGCAGGTTTGCACTCCATTGGTCTGTGAGCGACCAGTGGTGAGAGCCAGGCCTAGCAAGAGCAGTTTTACAAGGGACCCCAAAACCTGGAAACATCATAGTCATAACACCCGGGCCATTACTCTGGCTCTCACTGCAGCCATGCCAATACTGATAAACTGGTTATTATACTAAGCATTGCTCTTCAGCAGTCTGCAAATTTACTTTTTTTTTAAAAAAAAAGAAATCAATATGTAACTCATTATAAGGCCCCTAAAAATAATTTAGTACAATGCCTGCTACTGGTTGTTGTTGTTGTTATCATCATCATCATTATCATCATCATTTATTTATATAGTGCCATCTACGCACATGGTGCTTTACATTAAAACAAGCAAAGAAAACAAAACACTGGGTCCTGGCAAAGGCATACAATCTAAAATAAGTGCATACATAAGCCCACACAGAGGGAGGGAAGGAATAATAAATATTTATATATATAATTCTCGGATATGTTGCCTTTCCCAGTGTGCTGATTGGCTGCTCAGGAAACACACCGAACCAATCATCACCCACATGCAAATTCCCTCTCCACCTCACAATCCACTTCTGCCATTCAGTCTGTGGCACAGATTGGGACCCAGATAGTTAACTGGTAGTGGTGGGTGGCAGTGGCAGCAGCAACGGGACCCAGGCAGTCAACTGGCGACAGCAGCAGGGCAACAGAGGAAGTCTACCCTCAGCAATTCTAGGGAAAGTGTGGAAAGCTGATAAGGGGAAGGAAGAATTCACCGGCCTACCTTACAGGGTTGTCATGAGGTCTAGTGGCTGTTCTTGAGGAGTTTTTCAACAATGTATGGTATGCTGGGTCCAGCTAGTAAGTCTATAAAATACAATTGCAAAACAAATTATTCAGATAACTACAAAAACAACAACAAACCAACACCAATAATACAGTATGAAACAGCAAGAAAATATAAAGGTAAAACAAACTGACCAATACATTTGATCAAATATGAAACAGCCCCATATATGTATACATGTATATACAATATAAAATAAACTGACCAAAACATGTAATCAAAATATAGTTAATTGAAAAATATAGTTGCTTAACACATCTTCATTGCACCTAATTTCTTTTGAACCCATTAGGATAAGAAACAAGGTATACTTAAAAAAAAAACTACAGTACTGTAAAATCCCTGAATACTCAAGTCCCATTATATAAGATGACAAAATCAAGGTTTGCTTTTTGGATTATTATTTTTTAAAGAATATTTTCAAGCCATGAATACTTAAATCCGTGGATACCAAATCTGTGGATATGGAGTGACGTGAATGCCTTGAACAACCAAAACAACAACAACAACAACAAAACAACAACACCCAAACACATTAGGTATGTAATTTTTCCCTTCCAAAATGTGGCCTTGTTACATCTTTGCTGCTTGTCCAAATTAAGCACTACATTGTGGCAACCTGGAAGAAAATGCAGGATTGCATTGAGAACTAACCAGGAGGGGGAAAACTTTCCCCTCATTGAATCATAGAGTTGGAAGAGAGCACAAAGGCCATCCAGTCCAACCCCCTACCATTCAGGAATAAACAATCAAAGCATTGTGCACAGATGGCCTCTGTTTAAAAACCTTTAAGGCTCAAAAAACCTTGGACAAACTCTGAATCCCCCACCCTCCATCTCCTTTTCTCTGCAGTTTTTTCTGCCCATGAGGGGGATCTATAGGGTTAAACCCACTGAGTGAGGCTTGCCTAGAGAGAGAGCTTGAGCAATAGCCTCCCGGTGGAGTGGGAATTGGCTCAAGCTTAAAAACTCTTTCCGGCCCCGCGGAGGAAGACATTCCCCCCCTTTTTTTTTAATTTTTGCAAGCAAGAAGGAAACAGCAGTCTACCCCCCCCCCATTCATTTAGCAGGGGAAATATGCATGTAGAGGTGAGCTCTTAACTGTTTATTCGAGGGGGGGCATGAAATTGCTATAGCAAAGGGAAGAAAGTGACTGCTGATTATGATTGAAAAGGAGAAGGGAGAAACTCCCTTCTAGCCCTGCTCCTGCTTCTAACCTGCTTCTAGCCCTTTTCTAGTGACTTTCCTTCTCACTTTTCACCAAGGCCAGAGAAAAGTCTTCTCTCTCCCCCCTCCCCCGTTGCTGTCTTCTAGGAGGATTTGAAAATGTTCACTGCCATTCTTTTCATTGTCAGCTGGGAGGCCAGGTTGTGTTTAAGGCCTAATCCACACTACACAAACAATCCAGTTTGAAACTGGATCATTTGCCCTGGCTCCTTCCTTTGGAGTCCTGGGATTTGTAGTTTTACAAGGTATTTCGTCTTCTCTGCCAAACAGTGCTGGTGCCTTACCATAGAAAGGAGCCATGGCAAAAAAAAAAATCTGGATTATTTGTGTAGTGTAGTGTAGATGCATCCTAAATCTCTGAGGCTTTTATGGGGTATATTATTGTGTTTTCTATGGGTGCATTATTGGGAATGTCTCCTGCCCCATCCTGCACATATACTGTCTATCTCTTGGTTCTTTTGCTATGTCTTTTTCCTTCCCACCTTGGGCTTCTCAACTGTGGATTCTCCCAACTTCCATGAATTATATTTATTTATTTATTTATACCCCGCTCTTCAGCCTCAAGGCTATCAGAGCGGCTTACAAATTGTTTTAAGCAATAGCTATTTACACATCTACACTGCGTTAAGCAGTTTCCAATGTGTGTTAGCTAATTGCCCCCCACAAGCTGGGTACTCATTTTACCGACCTACGAAAGGATGGCTGGCTGAGTGAACCTTGGAGCCCGCTGGAATCGAACTTGCAACGTGGTGACTTGCAGGACTGGCATTTAACCACTGCGCCACCAAGGCTCGTTGTTATATACAGGCACACCTCCATTAACTCCATTAACAAAGCCTTTGAAAAAGAAACTCTTTGTTACAAAGTCTTTTTACACCCTCTCAGACCCCCCCCTTATTTTTTTCCTCCTTGTATGTTTTAGCAACATCAGGAGGATGGAGGGCTGGAGAAACATAGACTTCCAGGGTCAGGTTGCCTCAGCTTGTCTGGTGTAAACAATGCAATAGAAGCTTGAACTGGGGAAGAGCTGGCAGGATTCTACTCTGAGTAGAATCTACTGTAGCCACCTGTGCCTACCTACAACTGCTAGGTCAGTAGCTCTTAACCTTTTCTTACCAAATTTAACTGCAATGAGGGAATCTCAAACTTAGTTGTAGTTAACTGCCATCAAATCGACTTTGATTTATGGCAACCCGATGAATGAGAGACCTCCAAGTCCCTGTCATCAACAGCCCTGCTCAGGTCTTGCAGACTTAGGGATGTGGCTTCCTGGAGTGAGCCTGTTTGGAATGTGGTCTTCCTCTTTTCCTACTGCCTTCTGCCTTACCAAGCATCATTGTCTTTTCTAGTGAGTCCTGCCTTCTCATGATATGTCCAAAGTATGACAATCTCATTTTAGCCATGTTGGCTTCTAGAGAGAGCTCAGGCTTGATTTGCTCTAGGGACCATTTCTTTGTCTTTTTAGCAGTCCATAGTATCCATAGAACTCTAGCACCACATTTCAAATTAGTTGATTTTTTTTCCTATCACCTTTCTTCACTGTCTGGCTTTCACAACCATACACAGAAATGGAAAATACGATCCTAACTTTAGTATTCAATGATATATCTTTACACTTCAGGATCTTGTCTAGTTCCTTCACGCCCATCCTTCCAAGTCTTACTCTTCTGATTTCTTGCCTGCAGTCTCCATTCAGATTAATGATTGAGCCAAGGTATGGAAAATTTTGAAGTACAGTGCATCCTTGGTATCCATTGGGGTTTGGTTGAGGGACTCCTGTGGATACCAAAATCTGTGGATGCTTAAGTCCCATTCTATTCAGTCGCATAGCAAAATGATGTCCCTTGTATAAAATGGCAAAATCAAGGTTTGCTTTTGGGAATATATATAGGTAGATATACGTATATGAGGTAGATGTAGATATAGATATAGACTGAATATTTTCAAGCCGTGGATAGTTGAATCCGTGGATGCAGAATCCATGGATATGGAGGGCCAGCTGTATTTCAGTGTCTTCATCGTCTTCTTTAAAGTAATGTAAATCATTTGTGGTCGTTACTTAATGTTCAGCTGTAAACTTGCCTTTGCACTTTCTTGACTTCCTTCAGTAATCATTCCAAGTCTTTACTATTTAGAGGGAGCAAAAGGACCAGCACTTACTCTCTACAGGTTGTTGTTGTTGTGTGCCTTCAAGTTGTTTCTGGCTTAGGAAGACCCTAAGACAAACTTATCATGGGGTTTTCTTGACAAGATTTGTTCATAGGGGATTTGTCCTTGCCTTCGTCTGAGGCTGAGGGAGTGTGGCTTGCCCAAGGTCACCCAGTGGGTTTCCTTGGCAGAGCGGGGATTCGAACCCTGGTCTCCAGGATCCTAGTCCAACATTCAAACCACTACACTGCTCTGGCTCTAAGGTCTACTTTAAACCCTGCTAAAGTATTTAATATGGCAGAGCTAAGAAATATCTCTCTGTCTCCAGGAACTTTAAATCAGGCACTTTACTGAATCAGAGTAGCCAGTATAAAGCTCAGTGGGCCTATCGGCCATCTTTACAGTTGTCTTCATTACCTGGCTGTTACTTGGAGAAGAGACCACCAGGAATCTCTAGGAAATAATCCTGCCTGAAATTCTGGAGAGATGTTGCTGTCAATCAGAGTTGATAATACTGGAAATGATAATACATGTTGGAAATGTAAACAGCATGTGCGGACATTGTAACATATGTGGTGGCTTTGTGAGCAGGAAAAAAAAAAGGAAGCCAATACATAATACTGTTCTGAAGATTCTTAAGGCAAAATTTAAATTAAAACCAGAATTGTTTTTATTGGGACTGATGGGTGACCCGTTAGAGAAGAAACATGGAAGAGTATTACAGTATTTGATCACTGCAGCAAGGTGTTATATGAAATGGAAGAATGGTTATTTGCTATATGTTATATGGTTATATGAAGTAGAAGATGGTTAAATGTGCAGAAATGGAAGAATGAAGCCATTCCATCACATGAGGACTTGCTGTTAAAACTGACCAATTAGCTGAAGTGGATAAGTTATCTACCTTACTAAGAGAAAAAATCTTTTTAAAAGATTGGTAATCTTTAATTGTCTTTTTGCGGGAACAAAAAGATAATATGTTAACTGTGGGGTTTGAACATTAGTAGGAACAGGTAAGGTTTAGAAGTGTGAAATATTGTCCTGAAGGGGAAGTAAGACTATATAGTATCTATAACCAGTAGTCTAAGAAATTAAGAGACATAGCTGTATTAGTCAATAATATCAGTAAGCAAGGGGATCTTGTAGCACCTTTGAGACCGAGAGAAAGAAAATTGTAGCATAAGTTTTTGTAGACTTAAGTCTACTTCCTCAGATGCTGGAGTGAGAAATTGGTAAGGAAAGTTGGACGTCATTCCTTCTTTTTCTTCTTTCTTATTCTTGACTCTGTCCATCTTTATTTCTTTTTTGGGGGGGGGTTCCCCCCACCTTCTGTATGTATACCTGTATAAATAACTAATAACTAACTAACTAACCTGTTTTAATAACTAACTAACTGACTAACCTGTTTTAATGTAGTTGAAATTCTTAATAAAAATATTTTTTTAAAAAGAGTTGATAATACTAAGCTAGATGGACCAATGGTCTGACTAAACCATAAAGCAGCTTCTTGGGTTGGTACAGTGGTCACTTAATTCCCTCCTCCGCAATAGAAACGTGTTGGAAATTTTAAGCACAAGAAATCTTTGTTGTTATTGTTGTTGTTGTGTGCCTTAAAGTCATTTTCTACTTACAGCAACCCTAAGGCAAACTTACCATGGGGTTTTCTGAGGCTGAGAGTATGTGACTTGCCTAAGGTCACCAAGTGGGTTTTCATGTCCAAATAGGGATTCAAGCCCTGATCTCCAGAGTCATAGTCCAACACTCAGTCCATTATACCACACTTGTTCCTGTTGTAGTGTTTCCCAATTGGGTTTCTGAAGGACTGCATTCTCTAGATGGCCCTCTGTCGGGAATGCTTTGATGGTATATTCCTGTATGGCAGGGGGGTGGACTGGATGGCCCTGGTGGTCTCTTCCAACTCTATGATCGTATGATCAATTGAGCACTCCTGGGCTTTGAGATTTTTGAGGCAAGCTCTTCCCTTGGGGCTCTTTCACATGGCATAGGGTTATAGCCGTATGATTCCACTTGAACTGCCTCCTGAAAAATCCTGGGGCTTGTAGTCCGGGGAGGCCCTAGAGGCGCTTTCTGGATGATAAGCCCAGGATTCCACAGAGTGTCGCCATGCCAGTTAAAACAGGAATCATAGCTCTAGAACTGTACAGTTCGAAAGGGTCATTGTGTGCTGCCACCCTCACAACCACATTGAGTGGGGACACAAGGGGTCCTTCTTTTTTGTTGGCTGCTCCCATCTTGAGGTCCTCATTGAGAAGGGAGGCTAGGCTGGCTATTGAACTTCCACTGGCCAACAGAGAGCTTTTATTCAGGTGTCCTTTTTTGTGCTTGGTTGCTGAGGAAAGGGCTTGCAGCAAACTGATGCTCTGCTTTTTAAAACAATGTGCTTTTACCTCCCCTTTAATTCAATAGTTTTCAAAGACACAGCCATGGGAAAGAAAAGGTTAAAAGCCACTGGTCTGGAATATCAGTTACAATGGTTCTTATAGCACCTTTGAGACTTAGTCTCAAAAGTGCTACATGATCCCTTTGTAACTTAATTCAATAGTGTTATAATATTATTATTTGTTTAACAATGTTTTAATATGACTCATGCTTTTATCTGTCCTTTTCTAAATGAATCCTGATAGGACCTGCATGGAGTCCCAGTTGTGGGAAAGAGGCAAGATATACCCATCAAATACATAAGTAAAATTATTTTCTTGGCTCGATCGGTACAGTGTCTTTTAATCTATCTTCCTTTCTAACAGGAGCAAACTTTTCTCTGAATATCAATACCTCTTTGTTCAAATACCTGGAATAATTTATCGCACCATTGAAAGGATCCTTGTAGCTCAGGTCTCAGGCCTGATACTTCCCACATGCATGGGGCCAAAGAGAGAGGTCCACAGAGAGTAAAAAGATAGGCCAGCTTTGTCACCAGACTACTCCTGTGCTGGAAGTGCTAACATGGCCGCCGAGCAAGCAACAGCAGCCAAAATGGGCCTCCCATTCCAAACGGTGCAGGAACAAGGCCAGTCATTGCAAGTAAAACGGGAAGGGCACAACAGAGAAGACGGAGGGCTGAAAGGGCCTCACATCATCCAAGCTGGGAACCTGACAAACATTTTGGGATGGGTGGTGCCAGAGCAGCTGAAGCAGGAGCCTGACGAGGAGCTGCCTCAGTGCTGGGACCACCTGAAGCTGGTCCAGTCTCCACTTTTGGGATGGGGGAATCCCCAGCAGCCAGACGAATTCGTGCTGAGGCAACAAGAAGGCAAGAGGCGGGAGCAGCAGGTGAAAACCGGGGCACTGTCGGTGGGAAAGTGCGGGGCCTGTGACCACAAATATGTTGGGGGGGATATCATCTTTCCACCTGAAGACTACATTCAGTTTCTGGCTGTTCCGGGAGGGGTGGCATGCTGTATTTCAATGGTGGCCTGAGCCAAAGTCTCAAAGGGACTGAAAAAATACCATCATATTTTAGCTTGAAGCTCTTACAGCAGGGGTGGGAATGATAGGGCCCTCCAGATGTTGTTGAACAGCAGTTCCCAGCATTTCTTGCTCTTGACTGTGCTAGCTAGGGCTAATGGGAGTTGCAGTCCAACCGCATTAGGAAAACCACATGGTGCCCCACCCCCTTTATTGCAAGCAACTAAGCCTTTGGGAATTTGCTTTGGAGGACCTAGAAACTAGAGCGGCCACATTTTCTAGGAAGTCTCTATGGTGGGTGTGCTGTTTTGTGTCCCATGGATAATTGAATCAGTGGATAATGAATAAGTGGATATGGGGGTCCTACCGTAATTGACAACGTGGATGTATACGAGGTAGTTTGGTTTCTGTTCTGTGGTAAGTTGAAGTTGAAGGAATCCAGAGTGAAGGAGAGTAAGTCCGTTAACGTAATGGCCAATGAGGAGAGTGTGGTATCTGCTGTGATCAAGTAGCAAGTCTGTTGGGAAGCACAACAGGGCCTTTTGATCTTGAGGGATCGAGAAAAATCTGGGGAACCCAACCAAAGATGATGTCTTGGAAGGGGATGTGACCCTCAGGGAAGCCCCAGAGGGCTGGATTTGACCTGAGGGCTTAAGGTCCCCATCCCTGCAGTACAGTCAGCCCTCCAAATCCACAAATTCTGCATCCATGGATTCAACAAAGCACAATTCGAAAATATCCCCCCCCCAAAAAAAAATCCCAAAAGCAAACCTTGATTTGGGTGTTGTTTTTTTTAAATAAGAAACACAATTTGACTATGCCATTGTATGTAATGGGACTTGAGCATGCACAGATTTTGGTATCTATGTGGGGTCCTGGAACCAAACCCCAGCAGATACCGAGGGCCCACTATAGTTGCATCCTGGTAGATCCCGCATTGAGTAGGGTGTTTTTATTATCCTGTGTAGTGATTCTCCAGGGGTCACAACAAACCCTCAAGTGACCCTGGCCACCATTTCAATAAAATACTTTGCCCAGGAACCTATTTGACGCAGAAGACAGTCCCATTTGGTAGTGTCAAGCAATCATGACAGAGTGGTAGGATACACAAGTTCTAATCAAGAAAATATATATTGCTTCCGTAAAGGAGTCCTTTGTTCACTCTTCCCAGGTGCCAGTTCTGTTTGAAGACATGGACATCCACTCTCCTGAGGCAGAGCACACCTTACTGGACAGGCGGCAGCAGCTCATCAGGGAGGCCAAGGCAGGGCTAGAGAGGGATGCTGGTTCACTTGGTAAGGCAGCAGAATGGGAAACTTCCACAGGGCCAAGGGCCACTTTTCAGGCCGTGTTTGTGCTGAAGGGTTGCACACCCAACGGGAAGGGCAGAGCTTAGTTGATTCTTTAATGAAAAAAAAAGGTGGTTATAGACTTCTTTTTCATATATATTTTTTACAGAAGGCCCACGTATTACACGGGTTCAGTTTTATGCGACTAAAAAAATATGTTCTCTCTAAGCATTTTCTAGGTCCGCCAGTGCAATTCTATGGTATGCTTCCGCTGGAAGTTGACCATAGAGTCATGCTGGAGGACCTAGAAATGCCTAGAGAGAACACATCATTGTTCACTTTGGGTAAGAAAAATAGGGTTCCAGATTATACGCGAAAATTGTTCTATACGAAGGGAATGGGTCCCTCGAGTTATACGCAGGCCTACTATATGTTTAAATGTCATTATTAAGAAATAAAATTCTATCCAGTTATTATGAACAAAACCATCATTGATCCTTGATTAATAAGTTTATAGTTATATATAAACGAGCCTTACATGTACTGTAGTTGGGCTGACTTTAATTAATACAATATTAGTTATGATATTGACTGTTGCCTATGATAATTCATTGTGATACTGACAGTCCCATTGAATATATGTGTCTAGTTCCTTTTACCATTTACAGTCTTGCATTTAGTGGTTTGAAATATCGGTATAAAAACTAGGATGTTAATTTTTTAAAACGTGGGTGGTGGGAGTGGCCTACAGATTAAACGTTGCCTCCTCCAGAGCCTAAGGATTCATTTTGTCCCAAGATACTGGTAGCAGCCTGTATATACTGCTTAAGTGCAGAAAAAGCACTGAATTATGAACCATCCACATCCCAAACACCTCATCCTTTATTATCATTCCTGTTTTCACAGCATTAAAAAGTTAATTTTTTTCAGACTACAGCTTCCAGAATCCGCAAGCCAGCATGGCCAATAGCAGTGCTAGCTAGCTAGGGGACTGTGGTATTTATATTCCAAAAAGTAACTTTTGCAAGCTCTGTCTACTCTCTCTAAGTATGGGAAATGTGTGTGGGCCTTTGGATGTTGTTAAACTTCAGTTCCCATGATCTCTTACCATTCACCTTGCTGGCAAGGACTGGCTGGAGTCACAATCCAACAACATCTGGAAGGCCACAAAGTTATCTGTTCTTGTATAATTATCAATTTTTACATTCTATGAGTGATCTTGTAGACATAACCCTCTTCATTTTCCTAATAATGCCCCTTCCCATAAAGGGTGAGGGAATAAAATTTTTAAACTTGGTTACCTTATATTTAAAAAGCAAGGCATGTAGACTCCATGACAGGAGTGAGCAAAGCTACTGGGCTCAGGGACCCAATTTTGTTGCCCAGTGATCCTGCCACAAGCCTCACTCCCTCAAAAAAAAAAAGGATGTTTTCCAGTTTCTTCAAAACCAAAGTGAACAAACGTTAGGGACCCAGAGCCTACACTCCCATACCCCTATACCTAGCTATGCCTTGCTCTCTAGCAAAATGGCTTGTCCTGCGAGTTTCATATTTTTTTTCACACACACAACCACCCCAAAAAAGGGGCCAATGTTTTGGGAAAGGTCCTGGCACTGCAAGCAGCCTGTGGGTGGTACTTGGTATACCCTTGTCTTGGAGTTTTGCCCTTCAAGAAGTTCCCCTTTTGCAGGGGGGAATATTTGGAATATTTTAACCTTAGTAAACACCTATTTATTGCATCTGGCCTTTCCAAATGAACATTTAATACCCATCTGTGACAGACAGGGACAGTCCCTTATTACTTCTTAGACTGGCTCTCAGTCTCACTTTAAGAGAAAGCCCTGCCCCGGCTCTGTTCTCAGCACTATGTCTCTCATCAGACACTTCCTTTGTGTCAGAGGTCTAGGGACATCAGGGTTTACGCCAGTGTCCCAAATAGGTTGGTGTAGTTGGTAGCATGCTTCTGAATAATATATAATACAGAGAGTTCTCATGATTATATAAAACAAGCTATAAGTTTTATTGTAGTAACAAGTATAAGATGTCTTAATCAAGTTCCAACTCAGTAACCTTTAGTTATATCCAGTATCAGCTCACTAGCAGATTCTATAACAAACAGATCCACTTCAGATACTAACAGCCTTATCACACTTCGAAGAAAAGCAGCAAAGCAGCAGAAACAGTCCGTCTTTCTGGCTGCCTTACTGCATGACATTGGTGTTCTTTTGTTACGTTCCTGTGGGGGACGGAGGTAAAACCACATCTTGTTGCTAACCAGGAAAATCTTTTTGCAAAAAGACGTGGTTTTACCTCAGTCCCCCACGGGACTGGAAAAAAAGAACTCTGGAAGAATGCTGATGCCATGCGGTAAGGTAGCAGGAAAGATGGAACATTCCTGCTGCTTTGCTGCTTTTCTTCAGAGCGTGGTAAGGCTCTAATTCTGAAGGTGCTGGCTCAGACCTCATTTAACCTCTCTGTCAGGTCTCTCGCTGCTAACTAAAACTCCCCTCTTAAAGTAGACAGCCTTTTCTCTCTCTCCCGGAGTCTTACCTCTCTCTTACACTTCCACTGTGATAAGTTGGTCTCTTTGTTTGCCCAGCACTCATGTCAAGTTTGGTTGCAGCTCACTAAGCAGATGTTCCCGAGGGGTCTCCATCACACCATCCCTCCTGTTCTTGAGTATTTTGATCTGCTGTTTTTGTGGTTTAATGTGATTATAATTGTCAGGGTGGCGGTGGGGGGGGGAAGCCCTCCACATGTTGTTGAACCAAGTCCTATCATCCCAGACACGAAGCATTAACATATTAAGTATATCAATATATTAAGTGGTTAAGCAATTATATTGCGACTTGTTTTATGGACACTAGTATATAAATAGTTTTGAAGAAAAAAATTGGTAACAAGGCTTTTATCCCTTGGAAGAGATCTGAGAGACAAGGAAAAAAATGTATTAGGAGGGAATTTTTTCCCCAATATGTGCTTTTAAAAGAACAGACTTATAATACTCTGTGAGCCCCAGCTTTGGGATAATTTATTTTTAAAACTTAATTAGTTAATTAAATTATGATAAATTTACATTATAATTTTTGTAAGTGCATAAATATTTATTTATATATGTGTCATACATTTATTTCATACTTATTTATAAATTAAATAAAGAAGTACCTTTTAAATTGAGAACTAAGGTTTAGTTTACCATGACAACCAACTTTTTTATTTTAAAAAAAGGTGTCTGCTACACACACTTTCTCTGTTCTTCTCCATAGTTGTTGGCTCCATCACACCCATACACAGCTTCCACAAAATGAGCCGCCGAGGTACCAACTGGTCACATGGTGAAGTGCTTGACCTCCTAGATATTTGGGGGGAGCAAAGGATCCAGCAAGTCCTTCAGAGCAGCCACCGGAACATGGACACTTTCCAGGTCATTGCCAATGAGATGGCCAAGAGGGGGCATGAGCGGACACCCCAGGAATGCCGGACTAAGACCAAAACTCTACGGCGGGACTACAAGAAAGTCAAGGAGAATAACTCGGCTGGGAAAGAGCCGATGACATGCCCCTTCTACGAGCAGCTGGACCGTATTTTGGAGGCAGCTTTACCGCAACCTCCTGAGAGGATGCCAAATTTCATCTACCAGGAAGAGGCAGGAGGAGACAATCCCCTCCCCTGTGCTCCAGAAGAGGGGGGTCCCAACGAAGAGTCTGAGGATTATCATGAGTCCCGAGACCAGTGCGATGCATCTGCTCAGTTTTCCATCGGACTGGTCGATTCAGTGGACTCTGGTGCTGGTGTGTGCGAAGCAGAGAATGCCTTTGAGGAACAAGTAGACACCCCTCAGCCAACCGTTGGTAGGTACCCCGTTTTTGTGCTTCCAGTGGCAAGAGGTCAGTTTCAACACACATACATCTGTAATGTTAATCACTTCCCACTTCCCTTAAAATGTACACATTCTGAAATTTGAAATTGTAAAAATATGAGTTTCAGAGGAGTCTGTGAGGTGCTTATGTTTCAGCCAGTCAACTAGCCATGTCCTTTTTCCCAGGGTATTTCATTTCCATTCCTGCTTCCCCTGGTATTCCTAGTTCTTCTTCTCAGTAGTCAGCATTCTGGGCTCACTGAGTGGGGTCAACCCTCATTGGGTTGTTTTCTGGACCACTTTAGCCTTTTAAAAATCCTTTAAAAAAAAGCAGTATGTCTGCAAATGTTGGGATTCTTTTTAGCCTCCAAAGGGATATAATTAGTTTTCAGAAGAAGACTTTGGTGATGGGGGAGTCCAACAGTCTTCATCCAACCTGGCCCAGGCCTACACTTGTTCTGACCTGATGAGAATTTAACCTCTCTTGCTTTCCTGTGTCAAGGCATTAAAAAAACCTGTACAGTGGGCCCTTGGCGTCCACTGGGGTTTGGTTCCAGGACCCCCCTGTGGATACCAAAATCCCATTATATACAATGGCATAGTAAAATGGTGTCTCTTATATAAAATGACAAAATCAAGATTTGCCTCTTGGAATTTATGTTTTTTGGAATATTTTCAAGCTGTGGATAGTGGAAACCATGGATGCCAAATCCATGGATACAGAAGGTGAACTGTAGTAGGATTGGTTCTCCCATTAGTTCACAAGAGAGCAACTCTGGCAAGTCCAAGGGAGCAATTTTCTGCCCTAGGTGCCTTCAGAGGCTGTATAGATTGCTCCCCGCCCCCCAAAATACCAAAAAAATTGACAAAAACAGAATTAGAAGCGGCCAAAATATACTTCTGGATTTTGAAAAACTTGTTTTTGGTGTTAAACAGCATAGGGATGCCTGCAACCAGTTGGAAAGGTGAACCATTGCTTCTGGAGGCTTCTGGGAAAGGCAGCTCCCCTTTTGGGTCAGAGAAAGAAAATCGAGGGGGTCTGGGGGATGTACAGAATAGCAAAAACAGCTGATGCTCCACCCCACATTAGATAGAGTGAGGCATCCTCTACCAGACAGGTGGGGAAAGTGCAATCCATGGGCCACATGTGGTCCCGAAACTACCTGGTGACCCCAAAGTATCCTAATCCCATCCCTAGTTCTCCAGAACAAATCATTGGCAGGTTTGAGAGCCACTATTCCCATCCCAGGGCTAGCAAGTGTCCAGGGCCTAAGCAGGGAGTAAGGTGTTGGAGGTAGGTCCAGAGCTTGGAAAAAATATTTGTTGGACTGTAACTCCCAGAAATCCACAACCAGCAAGACTAGCAGCTCTGAAAGGGTCAGGAAGTCTTGATGACATGCAGGATGGATGGTAATCTCACCTTTGAATTTTTTTTTTTATTTTTTTTATGGAGGTAGCTGTTAAGGGGAATCGGCCCAATAAAGATTTAATTTTTAAACTGGGCAGTTCACCCAAAAAAGGCTCTCGGAGAAGTTTATAAAGGTCAGAAATGAGCCCCTGTTTGTAGGCTTATAATTTAAGAGAAGCAACACAAAAGGAAAAGGGACTGGGGAGGAGGAGGAAGAAAATAAGCCATGTCAGACACTTGATTCTTGGTTACAAAGTTCAGCAAGAAGTACACTGAGTTGATCGTACAGTAAGCAGCATAGGAAGGTTGTTCGTGTCAATTTGATGGCTACACCAGTGGTAATTGGTCACTGGGAGGAGGGAAGCTCTGAGAGCAAACTGGGTGCAAGCAGTGTTTGGAGTGTGTTTGTTTTATGTTATAACTGAAAGTATTTCTCTTCATTTTTAGAAGCTGATCATCTGCCTAATCCCATGTCCCCTGCCCCCCATAGTGTCCCTGGCAGCCCTGCCACCACCAGCTCCACAGCAGGTAATTCCTACTCTTGACTGAATGCCTTTTTAAAGAAAAAAACTTTGTTTGAATACTTCCTAAATACTTTTATGTGTAAGTGCACTAGCTTGAAGGGAGGTTCACATGACTTGCTCCCCCTTCCACAAAACAGGGCCAGGGAACCTTAAGCCCTCCTGACGTTATTGGAATCCAAATTCCATTGGCCCTGTCAGCCTGGAAAAATTGTTTTGGCCCAAAGTGGAAATGTGGAGGGCAATTCTTTTGTGGAGAAGGGGTAGCTAGAACTTTTTTGAACCAAATTCCCGTTCCCCAAAAGGCCTCTCCCAGCCCTACAGTGGCAAAAAATGTGGTGAAATTGGCCATTTTGGGTCAACCTTTTCCAAAACATGTTTTTAAAAATTGGGTGTATGGGTGAGGGACATGGCAGGACACAATGTGGGGTGTAACCCTTCAAGGGGTCATGTAGCCCCTCAGGCGCTAGCCTTGCTCAACTTGCTAATCCCACCTAGAGAAGAGCCCCTGATGGTGAGTCAACAGTTGTGTAAATTCAATTGATTCAATTAATCGAGTCTAGTTGGGACTTGAAATTGGAATTAGGCCATATCCTCAATATGTGGGTGGCAGTGGGGCTATTTGATATATCAGCAGGCTGGGCTAACCTGTGTGGAACCCTGACCCAGTCTGCTGTTCTCCCAAGCCTGCAACACTCCCTTCTTCTTCAGGGGTGCTGCCATTTTCCCTTCCTAAGGATCCACATTTGCAGAACAAAAAGGCTATTATTATAGAGATCAGAGGTGGGGGAAGATCTAGGACAGCCTTTCTCAACCTTTTTACCCTAGAGGAACTCCTGAAATAATTATCAGGCCTCAGGGAACCCCCCCCCCCCGGATAAAAGTTATTATATCTGCAGCTGCAAAAAAAATCATTTTTCAGTCATTATCTCTCACTGAACCCCTAGACATTGCTCGCAGAATCCTAGGGTTTTAGGGAATGCTGGTTGAAAAACTCTGCTCTAGGAGCTGGGGTTCGCAATACCACCTCCCTCAGGACTTGCTTGAGGCTGAATCCAATCCCCACAAAACTGAAACTGGAAGCACCTGGACGTCCACTTTCCAATTCATAGAACTTCTTTCTGGTACAGAAAACAAGGCATGTGGGGGAATGCACCTTGTTTTAAGGAATTGCCACTCTGGGGAATCCTGTAGAGCACTTATTTCTCCTTTGTTTGTCCTTGTTGTGAGGGAGGGTTTAAGGCTCCACAAACCAGGGGAGGGCCATGTGTCCTGTAGGCCAGTGGCTCTTAACCTCTTCTTTATCATTGACCCCCTTTAAATATCTTTTGTTGTAACTCAAGATTTAAAACCCTAATAACAGCAACAATACCTGATAATAACAATAATACATTTACACCATCCATTAAACCTTCCCACAGAGGCACTGGAGGGGAAAAGGAAGACTTTTCTTCTACTTCTTCCTGCAAGTTTGTGGCTGCAGCAGATTGAATGGCAATGTGCAGGCCAAGCCAGCCAGCCTTTGCCTTGGCTCCTGTCACATAGCCATTCCACTGCAGGGAGGATGTAGGCCAAGCAGACTTCAATCCTTTGTGGACCCCCTGTGAAGACATCTCAGACCCATGGGGGTCCCCGGACCACAGGTTAAGAACCACTACTGTAGGCCATTTGTTGCCCGTTCCCGAAATAAATAATCTAGGCCCTCTTACCTATGCTTGTAATGACTTTCTAGTGTGAGAACCCTGCGTAATCTTTCAATTTCCTCCATTCTTTTTGTTTTTGCTTTCCCACCCCACCCGCAAATGGTTGGCTCTCAGATGTCCATGTGAGCCCTTCCCCGAGTCCTTTGCCTGGGCCTACAGGCCTCTCGGCTGCCGAGCGTCTTGCCAACCTCAGAAACCGGCACAAAAAGACCCGGAGTGATTTGGCTCTGGAACTGGCAAGAGCAGCTGACCGACGGATGCAGGTGGCCACCAACAAGATTCTTTTGGCTCTGGAGGATTATGCCAAGGCAGACTTAGAAGACCGCGAGAAACACCGCATGGGCACTGAGCAGATCATCACCATCATGCACCGCCAGACAGAACTTTTAGAGCTCCTTGTACAACAGCAGCCCTCCACTGCAGCGGCAGGATCACGGCACACGTGGTCTCCACGGGTTGGGCAGCCAAGCCACCGGCCTACAGGCCCCTCTTCCTCTCGCCTTGGGGTCTCCCGACGACCGCTGACACCCAGGGCACGGAACAGAAGGAGGCCTCAAAACTACAGCTCTTGAATGTGTGTTAATAGCTTGTAGTTTGAAGAGTTGCAATTTTTATTTTTGGCTATTTTAGATTGAGAGGAGGCTTCCCCACACACACACTTTTTTCTTTTCTTTTTTTGAAACAGGAAAATAACCAGATTCTTTCTTCCACAGACAGTTTATGCCGAAAGGCACAAAAACAATTGTTTCTTGTTTTTCTTTTGTTTTATAAAACAAATAATAAACTCATTTTCAGTCATGTCCTGACATTTCAGCATTTGTTTAAACATGGAGAACCAAGGAGTGGCTGTTTTTGTGGGAAGCTTTGCTTTTTGAAGCAGCCAGGCCTAACGGTTTGGCAACCGTTATTCTGACATTAGCATTAGCTAGATCCCAATTTTGTTGTTTTTTAAAATAATTTGTCCAGAACTCTGGTATTTAATAGAGAACATGCCTCAAAATATTAAGAAAGAACATGTGACTAACAGTTTAATAAATAGCAAGGGATTCTTAGTAAAAGAGGCAAACTATTATGCATGTATAAATATACATCAAAAAACATAATTATAATATTATGAACAAATACACACCTAAATAATCAACTCCTATTTGCAATTTGCTGAACTCCAGATTTAAATGAATCTGATTATTGATGTTCTATATTTCTGCGTAGCATCTAAGACAGGGGCATTATTTCTGTAAATCTTTCTGCTGGAGTTTCATATACCAGGCAAAGTATTCAAGAACAAGATTTCTACAATGCATTTTTGAAGTTTGTAATCATTGCTGACATTTTCATTGTTTCATTTGATTTAAGAGTTGATTATTTATATGCATATTTGTTCACAAGATGATTATTGTGTTTTTGATGTATATTTATACATGCATAATAGTTTGCCTCTTTCACTAAGAATTCATTGTTAGCCATTAACCCGTTAGGCACCTGTGTTTTCTTGGATATTACAGTTAGTTAGAGGCTACTTTGCAGTTCGTCATAGCCCTCAAAATATTAAGAGCCAGAATCTTTCCATACGTGTCTGGATTAAGGGGATGGGTTTCCTGGTCAGCAAGGGCAACTTTTGGTTAAGTGTGAGGCCTGGTACCTTAGCTGGAATGTCATCGTTCTGTTTTATGGTGGTGATCGTCTCATGTTGACACAATCCTCCACTTCCTCACCCCAAAGAGCTTTCAGGGCTCAGTCCCAAACTAGAAAGGCAGCCTTCCGGTACCCTCCTTTCATTCTTAGTTGGCCTGGCTGGATTTACATCAAGGGTGGTGGCTGATTTTCTCCAGAAGGGCCACAACCAGACACACAAAAAATTAAGCCAGAAGTGATGTGACACCTTTGTCCATTCCCACCCACCCCAGGTTTGGAGGGTCAGAAAGGATGTGGAGAACAAAATTGCTGTGTTTGGTAGGAGTTTGGTCCCTCTTTTTATGATTTCTGGGCCAAAATGTACCCTAATTATTTTTAAATTAAGGGGGCTGGTAGGAATGTCATGGGGGGGGGAGGCACCAAAGGATGCAGAAATAGGGTGTTGGGAGGCCACATGTGAGCTGCACGTCCCCCGTCCCTGGATTATGTGTTGCTGGTAAATAGGCAGCAGCATGTCACTCAATCCAGCTGCCATTTTACTTGTCGACTTTGCCCTGCATGAACACAGTCATCGATTTAAGAGGGAGGCAACACTCACTTGTCTTCTATTTGGAGTGTCATCAAACTGGCAGCTGTGGTGGGCCAGAGGCACCTAAAATTGGCTGTTGTTACCTCCAGGTTCTGGAGCCTGTCCACTCCTTCTGTACAATAAAAAGGCTAGTTCAGCCCCATCACAAAATATCAGAGAATCTGGATTTGGAATCTTCAGCCTGGAAGACCTCCTTGCAAAGGAAGCCAATAATACACAGGAACACTCAGATTCCTCATCCAGAATGGGAAGTACATCTTTGGTATCCTGCATTTGAGATTTTCCAGTTTCTAATTGATGACCATCAAGCCCTGCCATGACAAGCGCCTGCTGGATTTCTACACCTAAAACCTTAGTGTGGCATAGTCAGCCATGTGACAATGCTAATATTGTCTTAGGCAGTGAGGTCACCCCTGCAAAACGGTCAGAGGAAGGACTATAGCTCAGTGGTGGAGCCCCTCCTTTCTATTCAAAGGGCAACAGCATATTTGAATCTAGCAGAGCTTGAAGTCCTCCCAGCCAGGACCGGTTTAAGGAATTTTGGGGCCCCCTGCAATGCTTTACTTTGGGGCCCCCATATGTTTATCTCAGATCAATGTAACCTAACCTATTCACTGTACAGGATGTTCAGATTATAGTAGGACCCCCGTATCCCTGGATTCATTATCCATGGGACACAAAACAGCACACCTACCATAGAGTCTTCCTAGAAAATGTGTCTTCCCTAGCCCTTTTCTAGGCCTTCCAAGGCAACTCTATGGTATTTTAAACCAGAAATCCCATTATTTTCATATTAAGGAGGCCAACACGGGGCCCTCTCTTGACCTCGGGGCCCCCTCTTGACCTTGGGGCCCCCTGCCAATGCTGATTTGGCAGACAGGTTAAACCGGCCCTGCTCCCAGCATGCTTACACCAAGAATGCCAGAGGTCAAGGATGAAGGAAAGCCAGTGAAGAGGGAGGGCAAAGGCAGACAACTAGTTCCAGTGTAAGGGAGCTGTGGGGAAGGGGCTGTAGCTGAACCCAGGCACTGTTCAGCATCTGTTATGTAGCCCATCAAAACCTGTGCATAAGGAGGAACTGAATTCTTCCTTATGCAACATTGGGGAGAAGTGTTACTGGTGTACCGGCCAGTTTGTTGTTGTGAACTCCTGTCAAGTTGACTTCATCTTATGGTAGCAACCCTATGAATGAGAGACCTCCAAGTCAGGCTATCATCAAGAGCCCTGCTCAGGTCTTGCAGATGCAGTGACGTAGCTTCCTTGATTAAGTGTATCCATCTGTAATACGGTCTTCCTCTTTTCCTACAGCCTTCTACCTTACCAAGCATGATTTTCTTTTCTAGCAAGTCATGTCTTCTCATGCCAAAGTACAACAGTCTCCGTTTAGTCATCTTGGCTTGAGGTAAAGTTCAGGCTTGATTTGCTCTAGACCCTTTTCTTTGTTGTTGTTTTTTTAAGCACTCCATGGTATTCAATTCTTCTCCAGCACCACCTTTCAAATGAGCTGTTTTTCTTCCGATCAGCTTTCTTCACTGTCCAGCACTCACAACCATACATAGAAATGGGAAATATGATGGCATGGACAATCCTAACTTTAGTATTCAATTACGTATCTTTACACTTCAGGATCATGTCTAGTCCCTTCATAGCTGCCCTTCCAGGTCCTAGGGGCTTTGACATCACTTTATTCATCATAGTTCTATCCTATGGAATCCTGGTATTTGTAGTTTGGTGAGGCACCAGAGTTATCTGATAGAAAAGGCTAAATATCTTAGCAAATGACAAATACAGACAAAGTTCCATAGGACAGAACTATGGTGGATAAAGTGGTGTCAAGCTGCTGTATTTTTGCAGTGTAGACGTACCCAAAGTCTTCTGATTTCTTGACTGAAGTTTCCATTCTGATTAATGACTGAGCCAAGGTATGGAAAATCTTGTTGAACTGTTTCAATGTCTTCATCATCTACTACAAAAATTGTTTCTGACTCATGGTGACCCTAAGGCCTATCATGGAGTTTTCTGAGGCTGAGTGTGACTTGCCCAAGCTCACCCAGTGGGTTTCCATGGCTGAGCGGGCATTTGAACCCTGGTCTCCAGGGTTGTAGTCCAACACTCAAACCACTATGCCACGCTGGCCAGTTAGACTAGCTTAAATCACCAAGAGGATTCCTCACAAGCCCCAGGAAGATAAGGTTAAGAGGTGATATGATAGCCCATGTTTAAATATTTGAAAGGATATTACTGTATATTGAGGATGGAGCAAGCTTGTTTTCTGCTGCCCCAGAAACTAGGACATGGAGCAGTGGGCTCAAACTACAGGAAAAGAAATTCCACCTAAACATTAGGAAGAACTTCCTGACTGTAAGAACTGTTCGGGAGTGGAATGTGTTGCCTTGGAGTGTGGTGGATTCTCCTTCTTTCGAGGATTTTTAAACAGAGGCTGAATGGCCATCTGTCAGGAATACTTTGATTGTTAATTCCTGCATGGCAGGGGGTTGGACTGGATGGACCTCATGGTCTTTTCCAACTCTATGGTTCTATGATATACACACACACCCAAGACCACCACCTCCTCCAAAAAACTATTTTCCTCCCAAAGCACCTTCTGGAATGTGTGAGGGCTTTTTCACTGTGTTTTTTTTCTCTGCATTGGTTCATTTAGGCCCTAGGGAGGCTTTTTTAACCACAACAGGAGGTGATTGGAAGACATTTCCTAATTTGTTTTTTGGGCTTAAAATGGGTCAGGGCCCCCCAAACTTGTTAAAGTACCTCCTACATCCCCTAAAGAGTATTTAGGATTGGGGGGGGGCAGTATTGTTTTTGGGGGAAATGCACATATTATTTTTTACCTCGGGGTGACAGCAATAGCCCTGGAAACTGCATGTGACCCACGGACTGCACTTAGCCTACTTCAGAAATACTGGATTATTCTGACCTGGTATAGAGCAGCTGCTGATTTTAGCTCTGTACAGTGGCTCCTTCCCACTTAAAAAACAAGCAAAAGCTTAACTGCAGCTGTTATGAAAGAATAGAGACAGTGAGACCTGACTTGGGCCCATTTCCTGACCTTTTCACTGACAAATGGTTATCTACACCTGCCACCTCCCTTAATGGTTTTATAGCCCCCATAAACTTCATATGCCTGTAGCCAATTTTAAAATCTGCCATCTCTGAACTTGTTTTTTTTTTAAAACTATTTTTATGGTGAGCACAAGCAATATTCCACCTTTCCCCCCCAAAGAGAGAGAGAGAAGAAAAAAAGATAGCACAAATCCATTTTATCACCTTAGCAATCACTTGCTAAGGCGAAAATCCAACATGGTGGCAGCAGACACTTGCCCTGTAACAAAACCCCACCCCCTTTGCACATCCAGCCACTCAGGTTTGCACTTTGTCTTGTATGGGGAAGCGATTCATGTTGAATTGCTTGTCTTAATGAGCGAAAATGGGCGTATCACTGGAGCTTTTTTAAATCAGGTTTTCATTTTGTCTTGTATGGGGAAGCAATTCATGTTGAATTGCTTGTCTTAATGAGCAAAAATGCGCATATAACTTCAGCTTTTTTTTAAAAAGTCAGAAAAAGCTGTGAATGCGGTTCTCACATAGTTTTTCCTCTTCTTGGCCCCCTTCCTTCACGCTATGACGAGACAATGCGGGATCCCATTAAGACAGCTCATTTTCTGAGCGAATTCTGTGAGGAGTATTTTCACCACATGGACAACCCCAAAACTGGCATGGCTCTTTGAAACAAATCTATGGTTATTTCATTTAGGGCTCATCTAGACAGGAGGAAATAATGCTCACTCCAGCACATCGGTGCAACTTCACATCAGTGTTCATTTTGTCTTCACGGTCTTTCAGCAAAAAGGGAAGGGGGTATCATTCGAATGTTTGCTATCATTCGAATGTTTAGACTTGAGTTCACCTCCCTTTGCTTCATTTTAGGTGAGAGTAGGCTCCAATGATCTCCTAACTGCTGCTATATTTCTGTAAAAAAAGAGGATATTCTAAGAGATTGTGGACTTTCCTTTTATTGCTTCGTTGTCATTGCTTTGTATGAAAAAAAGGTAGGGGAAATTAAGGTGCTTTGTAGGAAAAAAATGGCTGCTCTCTGATCCTTCAACTCCCTCTCTTAGCTGTCAGAAACCTCAATTCCTGGCCGCTTTAAGAGGGAGAATCTTCTGATCCCCCATGAGCCCCTTTAGTCCCCCACCTTTCCCGAGGCTAGGGGGACTTCGATTCCTAGGGGGATTCACTGTGACTGCAGATCACTTGAGACAGCACTTCGGCTCAATCCACCATTTGCCCCATTCGACCTTCTGCTTAAAACATTTGAATGATACCCCGTTTTCTTTTGAAGGGGAAAAAAAGTGCACAGTTGCTAGTGTGAAAGCCCCCCCCCACTCTATGCACGTCCAACCAATCAGATCTCCTGTTCCACCCTCTCAGAAATGCGCAGAAAATCAAGTCAGTTCTCCTAACAAGTGTTAATAATGTGCATTTCCTCGCATTATTTTTTAAAAGACGGGGAAAGCCGCAAAGGCATTTCTCGTGCAGTAAATGGAGTTTTTGAGGGCTCCCCTCCTTCCTAATAAGGGGAATCACTGTGGGATCTCATTGGGACAAAAGGTATCCCCAGTGAATTCTCCAGGAACATTTTCACCGTCTAGACAAGCCCTTACAATGAATTCACCGAGACTGAATGAAAAGTCTCAGATTTTGTTCCTGTTCTTGCTGATTTTATAGTGCGCTAAATCAAACTGACCTGGGGGAGTTTTCAATAAAGTCTCTGATCCTACCATGAGATGACAGAAAATATTCTGGAATAAACAAAATGTGTATGGATTTTCCTTGTTTTTTTTTCTGGGCTGTGTTCTGGAAGAGTTTATTTCTGACATTTTGGCTGCATCTGTGGCTGGCAACTTCAGAGAATGGTTGGGTAGGAGTGTGTGTCGGGTTTATATATCGTGCACCCCTGTTGGGGAGGATATGTAAATTTGTGTATTTGAAAGGCTAGTTTCTGGGTGGAAATATGCAAGGAGGATTAGTGTCTGTTTGGCTAATGGTTGGTTGATGGCCTATTATGTGCTAGAAATCCCCCTGTCCCTGGGTGGAATTCAGTTGTAAGTGTTGAGTTTTCATTTTAGTGGCATCTCTGAAGATGCCAGCCACAAATGCAGGTGAAATGTCAGAAATAAACTCTTCTAGAACACGGCCTCACAGCCCGGAAAAAAACCAAGGAAAATCTGTGGATGCCAGCTGTGAAAGCCTTTGACTTCACATTAAAATGTGTATGTATCTCCAAAATAAGTCCAGAAAGAACAAGATCTGTTATTTTCTGGGAAGAGACCACGAGGGCCATCCAGTCCAACCCCCCTGCCATGCAGGAAATCTTGATCAAAGCATCCCCGACAGATGGCCATCCAGCCTCTGTTTAAAGACCTCCAAGGAAGGGGACCCCACCACGCTCCGAGGGAGTGTGTTCCACTGCCGAACAGCTCTTACTGTCAAAAAGTTCCTCCTAAGGTTGAGGTTGAATCTCTGTTCCTGGGGCTTGCATCCATTGCTCCGTGTTCCAGTCTCTGGAGCAGCAGAAAACAAGCCCGCTCCATCCTCAACATGACACCCCTTCAAATACTTAAACAGGTCTATCATATCACCTCTTAACTGTCTTTTTTCTAGGCTAAACATACCCAGCTCCCTAAGTCTCTCCTCATAAGGCATGGTTTCCAGACCTTTCACCATTTTAGTTGCCCTTCTCTGGACATGCTCCAATTTGTCAATATCCTTTTTTAATTGTGGTGCCCAGAACTGGACACAGTATTCTAAGTGAGGTCTGACCAAGGCAGAATAGAGCGGCACTATTACTTCCCTTGATCTAGACACTATACTTCTATTGATGCAGCCCAAAATCACATTGGCCTTTTTAGCTGCCGCATCACACTGTTGACTCATGTTCAACTTGTGGTCTACTAGGACTCCTAGATCCCTTTCGCACGTAGTCTCATTCAGCTAGGTCTCCCCCATCCTATATCTATGCATTTCATTTTTCTACCCTAAGTGCAGTACCTTACATTTCTCCGTATTGAATTTCATTTTGTTAGCTTTGGCCCAGCTCTCCAGTTTATCCAGGTCATTTTGAATGTTGATCCTGTCCTCTAGGGTATTAGCTACTCCTCCTAATTTGGTGTCATCTGCAAATTTGATAAGTATGCCCCTAATTCCTTCATCCAAGTCATTAATAAAATGTTGAATAGCACTGGACCCAAGACAGAACCCTGTGGCACCCCACTGGTCACATCTTTCCAAGACGAAGAGGAGCCATTGCTGAGCACCCTTTGGGTTCAGCCGGTCAACAAATTACAAATCCATTTAACAGTTAACTTGTCTAGCCCGCTGTCCACTGCCATGCAGTTGCTCGCTCTGAGGCTGAAATAAGCAGCCAGCCATGCAATCGTGTGACTGTCTGCCTCGTTCTGACCTCAGAGTGAGAGACTGTGTGCCAGGAAGACAGAGCCCTGTTGCAATCACTTGTTCTAAGCCATACAATTGCATGGCTGGCCGCCTCGTTCTGACCATCTATAGGAGTCTAGTGTCTAGATCAAGGGAAGTAATAGTGCCACTCTATTCTGCTTTGGTCAGACCTCACCTGGAACTGTGTCCAGTTCTGGGTACAACAATTCAAGAAGGATATGGATAAGCTGGAGCATGTCCAGAGCAGGGTGACCAAAATGGTGGGAGGCCTGCAAGCCATGCCCTATGAGGAGTGGCTTAGGGAGCTGGGTATATTTAGCCTGGGGGAGAGAAGGTTGAGAGGTGACATGATAGCTGTGTTTAAATATTTGATGGGATGTCATACTGAGGATGGAGCAAGCTTGTTTTCTGCTGTTCCAGAGAAAAGGACACGGAACAATGGATTCAAATGATAGGAAAAGCGATTCCACCTAAACTTTAAGAAGAACTTCCTGACAATACAAGCTATTCGGCAGTGGAATGCACTGCCTAGGAGTGTGGTGGAGTCTTCTTCTTTGGAAGTTTTTAAACAGAGGCTGGATGGCCATCTGTTGGGAATGTTTTGATTGGGTATGGAGTTGGACTAGATGGCCCTTGTGGTCTCTTCCAACTCTATGATTCTATGATCCTGACTGTGCACTGGGAAAGCAGAGTCCTGACACAGTCTCTCGCTCTGAGGTCAGAATGAGCAGCCAGCCACATGATCGCATGGCTGGCTGCCTTGTTCTGACCTCAGAGTGAATGACTGCACACCAGTGGCAGCAGCACCATGGAGGTGCCTGGCTATGCAGCAATGGTGGACCCACAGCTTATCTACACTGGAGGTAAAAATCTGGATGAATCACTTGTGTAGACAAGTCCAGCAACAAGTGATGCAGATTTAGGCTCTGACCAGGTAAGGTGTGGTGCTTAATTCTGGGCCAGAGTAGTCCAAATTTCACCCAGATGTTTACCCTCAGTGTAGATAAACCCTATGTTGTAAGCCACGACAACAACAACAACAATTATTATTATTATCATTTTTATTTCTATTCCACCTTTTTTCTGATTTGGGACTCAAAGACTTTTGGTCTTAGGTTCAGAGAGGTTGTGTGTGTCTATGTGTTTAAAGAATGAATATGTCTCTTACTTCCAGTAAAAAAGAAAGCCTTAGGAGAAGCATTTTGTTGTTTTATAATGGGGAAGGGAAGATATAAAAGGTAAATACCAATGTTGTAAGGAGTAAGGGGCATGGACTTCTAATAGAAGCATTTGGGCCCACCTAGTACCCCAGGAGGATGTGGCAGCAGGGCCTGAGGTTCTCAACCCTGACCTCAAAAACAGGGTGCATGTCAGTTCTAGGCCAGGCCCAGTGTGTGTGTCAAGGAGGGGCGGGAGTTCCACCTTCAATTATCAACTTTATTGCCTTAACACTGATCTGAGACAGCTATGTATCAACATGCCAAACATAATACTGAATAGCCAGCCCTGCCTAGAGGAAGAGTGAGACAACAGTCCCTGGTTATAAATGCTGGGAGGCAGCACACCCAGCCTCCTACCTTTTCCTCCTAAATTTTCCAGCTGTTACCTTGCACTGGAGGACAGGGCTGTATGTGTCACACAGCCTGCCTAGAGACCCCTGAATCACCCTGCAGTCTGTGGTGAGGTGGAGAATCCAAATCCATCACTAGGGATGAAGTGAGATTCAAGTGCCAGTCCAGTCAGCTTTATGTTCATGGACGGAGGAGGAAGAGTCATCTTGTCCTCTGCTTCAAGCAGCAAAATGCCTTGGGCTGGTCCTGACAATACTACTACATCTTGTTTCCTAAAATTCCCTAGAATCTAAATGAGAATGTTAGCAAATAAATACCAAAGGAGATAGACAGGGGAAGGATTAGAGGGGAAGTTTGTTTTCATCTAGTTGGTTTCAGCTCTATTGGAAACTCTCCTAGGCTTTCTCTCCACTGTGGATTCTCATGTGTGCCATAAGATTTGAGCTCGAACCAAAACTTTTCCCACAATCAATGCACAAATAGGGCTTTTCCCCAGTGTGGATTCTTTGATGGCCAATGAGGTGGGATTTCTGACTGAAACTTTTCCCACAGTCAGAACATTTGAAGGGTCTCACACCAGTGTGGGTGCGCTCATGTGTATTGAGGTTGGAGCTCACACTGAAGCCTTTCCCACAATGTGAACAAACGTACGGTTTTTCTCCTGTATGGGTCCTCTGGTGGCTAGTCAGGTGCTGCTTCTGACTAAAGCCTTTTCCACATTCTGGACATTTGTATGGTTTGTGCCCAGTGTGAATTCTTTCATGTGCAATGAGGTCTGAGTTCATACAGAAGCTTTTCCCACACACCAAGCACTTAAATAACTTCTCCCCTGTGTGGATTCTTTGGTGCCTATTGAGGTGGGATCTCCCACTGAACGTTTTCCCACAATCTGCACACTTATACGGTTTCTCAATCGAATGGATTCTCTGGTGTCTGTGAAGGTGTGAGCTCCTGCTGAAGATTTTCCCACACTCGAGGCATTTGAATGGTTTCTCTCCTGTGTGGATTCTCCGGTGAGTGATAAGCTGTGAGCTCTGGCAGAAACTTCTCCCACAATCTGAGCATTTGTACGGCTTCTCACCTGCATGGGATCTCTCATGCCTAATTAGGTCTGAGCGTGTGCCAAAACTTTTCCCACATCCTAAGCACTGGAACGGCTTCTCCCCCATGTGGTTTCTCAGATGACTGGTGAAAGAGAAGGTGTGGCGGAAACACTTCCCACATTCTGAACATTTGAAAATTTTCACACCAGTGTGGGTTCTTAAATGTTGAATGAAGTCTGAGCCTGTACGAAAACCTTTCCCACAGTGTAAACAAGAATAGAGTTTCTCTCCCACATGCATCCTTTCATGCTCTATGAGGCTGGATTCTGATGTGAAGGCTTTTGCACAAACCAAACATTTGTGTGACTTTTCTCCTGTATGGATTCTCTCATCAGAAATAAAGCCTGTGGTCTGATTATGGGTCTCCTCATCTACAGCCCATGGATTTTGCTCCTTGTTCTCATGGATCTCCTCTTCTGTTTCACTGAAGTCCTCATCACTTCCCAAAGAAGAAACAGAGGTTCCCTCTTGATTTTCAGGATGGCTTGGTGCTTCTGTTTCAGGCTGATTGGCAGACAATTCTCCATCTTCCAAGCACCAAGATAGTCTTTTGGAAGACAAGTCCTGTATTCCCGCTTGGTGTGGGATCTCAAGTTGTGACTTCCCCTCCACCTCTTGCTCCTCTTCTTCCTCCTCACTGACTTGAGTCTGTTCTACACCTGGAGGAAATAAATAAGCAGACCCAACATGAATTAGAACAGGAGTGAGGAAAGTCTAGTCCATGGGCCACACCTTGCCCAAATGCTTTTTTAGACCCTTGTGGCTATTACCTGAATTGACCTATGTATACTGGTACTCACTGGAGAGACTCACAGCCAGGGATGAAATAAAAATGGTTTTTATTGACAAATATTCAAGGGAATGCACACACATATACACTCAGGCTTCAAGCAGTCAAACAAAGTTAATAAATAAAGTAGAAAGTATTTGGATAGAAGAACAGATTGAGCAGGGCCCAACACAATTCCAGCCCATGCCAACTGCCCCCAAGAAACCTCCTCCTCCTCCCCACTCCTCCTCTTAGTCATATTAATATCCCATATAACTTGCAAATGTTAAATGCTGTATATTGAAGAAGGATATTGACAAGCTGGAACATGTCCAGAGGAGGGCAACCAAAATAGTGGGAGGTCTGGAAGCTATACCCTATGAACAGCAGCTTAGGGAGCTGGGTATGTTTACCCTGAGAAAGAGAAGATTAAGAGGGGACATGATAGCTATGTTTAAATATTTGAAGGGATGTCATACTGAGGATGGAGCAAGCTTTTTTTCTGCGGCTCCAGAGAC
The DNA here is from genome assembly GCA_030847615.1 of Gambelia wislizenii. Taxonomy (NCBI): domain Eukaryota; kingdom Metazoa; phylum Chordata; class Lepidosauria; order Squamata; family Crotaphytidae; genus Gambelia; species Gambelia wislizenii. Next base: position 29,652,610 of record JAUMIR010000002.1, read on the forward strand.
TAGGATGCGGAGCAATGAACTCAAATTACAGGAAAAGAGATTCCACCTAAATATTAGGAAAAACCTCCTAACAGCAAGAGCTGTGCGACAGTGGAACACGCTGGCTTGGAGTGTGGTGGTATCTTTTGAGGCTTTTAAACAAGGTTGAAAGACCATCTGTCGGGAATGCTATGATTAGGTACTCCTGCAGGGCATGGGGTTGAACTAGATGGCTCTTATGGTCTCTTCCAACTCTATGATTCTAAGATTCTATATATTCGTTGCCCTTATACTGTCAGGCCCTTATATTGTCATAAATTCATATAAAGACATAGAACTTGGCTGTCTAAAGGCTGACCTACCCTGTAAGCACTAGCTTGCACTGTCTCTGATGGCTAACATTTCAGCCTTATGAAGAGCTGTGGAGAACTTAGGCTTCCTTACTACTACTGTATGACATTTGGACTGGTTTAAATAAAACAGCAGCAGTTAGAAGGATGTAGTTTTTATGGCTAGAAAAGGTTGCCCTGAGGATTCTGGCGGTGTCAAGGACCACAGAAACAGCCTTGGCTGGACACGTTTCTCCCAGCCCTGATTTAAAGCCTTATCTCTATGCCTATTTAATGAAAACATTTGTTCTATTATTTTTTCACAAATGAAAAACTAGATTAGAATAGCAAAATTACTCTGATCAACAGGACAAGACAACCATCTTCTGGTACAAAAACACAGAAGTATTTTCCCCCTACCCCAGAGGATATGGCTCATTTGAAGACAAATGGCTGTACTAAACAAGCACTCCCCACAGATATACATCCCAATATATCTGAACTCTATAAGAACATCAACACCAGAAGAGAAGCCTCACCCACAATTACAGCATCTCCTGCATCCTCCTGCTTCGGCTCTCTATAAAACTGCTTCGGCTCAATATTCAAAGGGTCTTGTTCTTCTTCGGGGAGATTGACAGATCTTTGATGGATCAGGACCTGAAAATAGATGGAGGATTCAAACAGTAATGTAGGAGAGCCAGGACCAAAGCTGGTACAAGAGCTGCTACTAGACAGGGTGGGTTTAAAACAAGTTAAAAGCATTCAAAATAGAAACATAAAACACCCTGCCTTCCTTAAAAGACCCACCATAGCAACAAGTTTACAGCCAAAAGTGTGTCTTTGCTTGCCAGCACAAGGAAAGCAGAGACAGACAGCCTAGCCAGCTGTGGGAGGGAATTCCACAGCCTGAGAGTAGCCACAGAGAAGGCCCTCTTATGTGTCCTCAGCAAATGAGCTTGTGATGGTACTGAGACTGGCAGAAAACCTCCCTGGAGATCTTATAGAGCTTCATCTTGGAAAGTATCCCTATTCAGATGACCTGGACCCCAACTGTATAGGGCAGTAAGAGCTGTTTGACTGCCTCGTAGTGTGGTGGCATCTCCTTCTTTGGAGGTTTTTAAACAGAGGCTGAATGGCCATCTGTCAGGAGTGCTTTAGTTGTGTGTTCCTGCATGGCAGGGGTTGGACTAGATGGCCCTTGTGGTGTCTTCCAACTCTAGGATTCTATGATTCTCTGCAGCTGCTCTTCCCTTCCATAGGAGAATAGGCTGGCTCCTTCTGTGCTCACCTTTTGCTCACAGGCAAAGGACCTTTTCATTAAGATGAGGTTTTGGCTAGTAACTGTTCCCTGTGGAAGAACTTTTAATGTGGATGGGGTGCTGTATTTTTTCCACCTTGTTATCTTTTAAATGACTTTAATTTGTTTTAAATTAGTGCTGTTTTTAATAGGTTAGTTTCATTGTTTCACAATGCCCCCGCCCTGCCTTGTGACTAGTTTTAGATACAGGTTGAGTATCCCTTATCCAAAATGCTTGGGACCAGAACTATTCCATATTTCAGGTTTTTTTTTTAATTATTTTGGAATAGTTGCATATACATAATTCAGTATCTTGGACATGGGACCCAAGCCTAAACACAAAATTAATTTATGTTTCATAAACACCTTACATACATAGCCTGAAGGTAATTTGATACACAGTATTTTAAATAATTTTGTGCATGAAACCAAATCTGTGTACATTGAAGCATCCGAAAGTAAAGGTGTCACTATCTCAGCCACCCATGTGGACAATTTTGGATTCTGGAGTATTTCGGATTTCAGAATTCTGGACAAGGGAGACTCAACTGTATACAGGGAGTCCTCCCTCAAAATGGCTACACCTTTTAACAGCTAATAGTAGCTATGGTCATTATTTGAAAACTAAGACTGCTGTCACACTGCAGAAATAATCCAGTTTGATACTGCTTTAACTGCCATGACTCAATGCTATGGGATACTGGGATTTGTAGTTTTATGAGTGTGATGGACACCTAGTGAGCCAATGAGGACCTGGTACTCCAGGAGCCAATCCTCTGTGAGGAGGTGGAAGGAGGGGGCTTCTGGAGGAGATAAAGGGGGAGTGAGTGAGGAAAGTTTCAGTTTAAGTTAGTTTCAGTTTGAGTTTAAGATGAGTTTTGAAAGTGAAGATGAGGCTTTGAGGGGTCAAGACACTTAGAGAATTAGATAAAGAGTGAATGTTTGTGCAGGCCCAATAACCTCCAGTTCAAATGGAGGCAAGCCCCAGGAGAGTGGGGGGGGGCGCTTTAGACCCGATCTCCCCCCTCTCCCTGGGCTTGGCTCTGTCTGAAATGGAGAGCCAAAGCCCCCAGAAAGTAGGGAGATCGGGTCTAAAGCATCCACCTCCCTGCTCTCTCTGGGGCTTTGGCTCTTCAGTTCAAACAGAGGCATGCCCCTGAGGTGGATGGAGTTCCCTCCTGGAGAGGGGATGGAGAAGGAGGAGAAACCGCTAATACTCAAAACCGCGAAAGACAAAGCCACGAATGTGGAGGCACAACTGTACATTTTTTTAGACACCCTGTATCTCACCCTGGGTCCTTTTTGGAAGCAACACATCACATAACTAGACAGATGGACAGAGCCATCTGTCACCTCCTCCAGGTTTCTCCGGAGGGGATGAAGTCTTCACAACATTAGGAAGAACTTCATGACAGTAAGAGCTGTTTGGAAGTGGAATATACTGCCTCGTAGTGTGGTGGAGGTTTTTAAACAGAGGCTGGATGGCCATCTGTTGGGAATGATTTGATTGTGTATTCCTGCATGGCAGAATGGGGTTGGACTGAATGGCCCTTGTGGTCTCTTCCAACTCTGTGATTCTATGACCTTTCACTGCCCTCCAGTCAGCCTAACCACTCAGTCCGAGTGACCCCGAAAAGTGTCCAATATGTACAGTTATGGAATATCATGGGGAGGGGCAAATCGGATATGCTAACAAGGGAGACTATGGTTCTTCAGGTAGCGTAGATCTGAGCTGTACAGGGCTTTATAGGTCATAACAAGCACTCTGAAACTACAGCTCCTTCCCCTCTTCCTCATCTGTCCCTAATGCAACCAGTCATCTCCTCACCTGCTTTTCTTGTCTCTCTTTGGCTTCTTGCTGCCTCAGCAAGAAATCCTCAGCCAGGCCCACTGCCTGGGAGCAGGTCTCTGGGTCACCTTCTCTCACCCAGCTCTGGATCTCCAGTGGAAGGATGGCCAGAAATTGCTCCAGGACCACCAGCTCTAGGATCTGCTCCTTGGTGTTCCTCTCTGGTTGCAACCATTGCCGGCAAAGTTCCCACAGACGTTGGCAGGCCTCCCTTGGCTCCCCGGCCTCTCCGTAGTGGAAGACATGGAAACGTTGGCGTTGGGTCTCTCTTTCCAGGGCAGCATCTTGAGGGATCTCTTCCTTCACAGGCTCGTATTGTTCATGGAGACTGAGGCTCTTGTAGGCCTGTGGTGCTACTCCATCAGCGTCTGGACCAACACATGTCAGTGGCGTGTCTCTGCCGAGGCCTGGTAAGCCCAGCATAATTTGCTGCCTTCTGGGCCACTGTCCAGAGGCAACCGGGCCCTCAAACGGAGCATTTGTCTCATCCCAGAGAGCTTGCGGATAGCCAAGCCCCGCTTCTGGAACGCGCACCACTTTTACGAGCTCCTGAGCACCCCAGCAGTGGGGTGACCCCTCATGAGGTTCCTGTTTCACCCAACATTGTTGTACCTCGGACTGGAAGTGGAAAGCATGCGTGGATGGTATTCTCTGCTCGGCAGCCATTTTGTCCTGCCAAGAAATCAGATATAGAGCCATGAGTAAAAGCAATGTTCCAGAATATGAAGCTGTCTGACTTGAATACAACAATTCTGAAGTATCCACTCTTTTTCATATAATTATATGGGGTCCATTATTGTTGGTGGTGGTGATGGTGGTTTCACAATCTAACGGGTGTCACCAACTGGTGTTTTGGACCGTTAAAGATTCAGATTCTCTTAAAGAACATAGGAATCATTGAGAGGCTTATTGCATGTTGAAGTAAAGCGGCAGGGCAGCCGGAAGGTTCCGCTTTCCATCTTGCCTCACTGCATGATGTTGTTCTTCCAGTGTTCTGCCATTCTGGTCCCATGGGAGATGGAGGTAAAACCACATCTTTTTACTAACTGTTGGAGCATTACCGTGCTCCAAAGAAAAGCAGCAAAGCAGCAGGAACTTTCCCGCTGCCTTATCACATGAGAGTTGGCGGTTTTTGTTCTGGTCCTGTTGGGGACTGAGGTAAAATTGCATCTTTTTGCTAACCGGAAAAATCAGTTTGCAAAAAGACACCATTTTACCTCAGTACCCCATGGGAACGGAACAAAAGAACGGCGGAAGAACACCAACGCTATGCAGAAGGAAAGCAGGAAAGGTGGAATATTCACGTTGTTTTGTAACTTTTCTTTGGAATATGGTAAGGCTTTTAGCAGGCTCGGCCAAATTGATCACCAACAATGGTGTGCCATGGCCTCACATTGGGAGGCTTGGAGATGCACTATCCACAATGCTGCAGCCTTATTTGAGAACTCATGCCGAACAAGTCTTGAAGAGAAACAACAATGCAAAAAGAATCATAACCTGGAATCATCACCCAAGAAGACCTTCTGCTGTGCTTTCTGCAACCGGCCTTGTTTATCTCGGATTGGCCTTTTCAGTCATCAGCGCGCTTGCAGAAAGCACGGGATGAGTCCTTCATGAATCTTCATTTGCAAAGAAAAGCCAGAGAGAAAAAGTCGCAGATTTACCTCCATCTCCCATGGGACCAGAACAGCAGAACACCGGAAGAACAACATCATACAGTATGGCAGCACAGAAAGCAGAATCTTCTGGCTGCTCTGTCGCTTTACTTCAGCATGCAATAAGGCTCTGAGTATATTGTCAGATAATAGGGCATGTTTCAGGCAGTGTTGTAATTGTTCTCTTGTGATCTTATTCTATGGTAATTTCATTCAGATGTTTTCTCAGTCCATTTGTAATTGCTCCCAGAACACCTATTACCACTGAAATCACAGGGTTTTTTTTCTTTTTATCAATGATAATAAGGGTTGCCAGAGACAAAATTGGCGAGGACTCTTTTAATGGTTGTGTAGAAGAGGGAACTTCAGTAGGTGTCACTTGTCACACAACCAGGTGTGTGACTAGAACTGAAGTCATGTCACTCCCTTTTAAATGTTTGGTCAAATTTTAAAGCATTTTTTTGGGGGGGAGGGGGAGGTTTTGTGAAAGTTTTGTAACAGTTTGGCACCATGGGGAGGTTGGGTGAAAAATCACCCAGAAAAAAATTCTGAAATTGTGGTGGCTTCAGGAGACTCACAGGTTGTATGTCCTTTGTGGGCCTCATTTTCCCCACCTTTGCTTTAACCAGAGTCTCAGGTGAACTGTTTCTGACCTATAGAGCCCAGCAGCCTATTTCTCACAATGTTAAACTGCGCAATCAACAAACAGGAAAGCCTGCTTCAAGCTGGGGGCCACTACTAACCACATCCTTCCATAGTTTAATTATGAAGCAGTGTGAAATAGTATTTCTTTTTGTCTGTCCTGAACCTCCTACCCCTCAGCTTCATTGGAGGACCTTAGTTTAAGGTTTTATGAAAGCAGAGCAAGGAAAACACCCACGGAAAACCTATAGAGTGAGGAAAGTTGGTAGAAATAGGGGAGATGGATTTTTGTTGCTGTTGTTGTTGTTAACTGCCGTCAAGTCTAGTGCAACTTACAGCAATCCTATGAATGAGAGACCCTGTTATCCACAGCCTTCCTGAAGTCTTTATTGTTTGTGTGTGTATGTGCCTTCAAGTCTCTTGTCAACTTATGGCGACCTCATGAATTTCATAGGGCGACTTCATGAATTTCATAGGAATTTCAAGGAATGCTCAGAGCTGGTTTTACCCATTCCTTCCTCTGAAATAGAGCCTACAGTACCTGGTATTCATTGGTGGTCTCCTATCCAAGTACTAACCAGGGCTGACCCTGCTTAGCTTCCAAGATCACACAGGATCTGGTGCTTTTAGGGTATTTATTTAGTTAATTGTTAATAAGCAAAAGGAAAAAATATATAATTGAACTGAATGTACATTTGAAGGGGAGAATTTAATTATTACATTTATGTTTAAATTACCATTTAAATTTAAGATAAACACCTGTGCTAGAAGCCTTACCAAGATAAGGCTGGAAAATGCCAGAAATACTCATTTATTCCTTTATCACTGATACCCCAGTACATCCCAGCAAAAGCATTAGTGTTATAAGCTTCAAAAATCAGTTTCCTGGGACAGATGAAGAACTTTAGTGAGGTATCTGGTTCAGAACACAAGAGTATTGGATGCCGAGAAGATCCAAGCTGCCCTTACCAGCTGTTGGATTAAAATCTTTTCATATTGGAACTGACTGAACTATCATAACAGTTGTGCATTTATTAGTGCTGCTGCTCTTTTAATTAAATAGCTGTACTTGGCATAACATACGCCGTTAAAAAAAACTCCCCCCAAAATGCCCAGTAGACTTCATGACAATTTGACTGCCTGGATCCCGTTGCAGCACATGACTGGTGAGTGGCCGAGGGAATGAGGGGAGGGAGGGGCCAATCCACATTGAATGCCTATTGAAGTGGCAGGAGTGGATTGTGAGGTGGAGAGGGTATTTGCATGTGGGTGGTGATTGGTTGGGTGTGTTTCCAATCAGCACACTGGTAAAAGCAACATACCCATGAGAATTCTATATACAGTTGTCCCTCCGTATCCACGGATTTGGTATTCACGGATTTAAGTATTCACAGCTTGAAAATATTCTTTAAAAAATAATAATCCAAAAAGCAAACCTTGATTTTGCCATCTTATATAAGGGACACCATTTTGCTATGCCATTGCATATAATGGGACTTGAGTATTCACAGATTTGGGTATTCACAGGGGGTCCTGGAATCAAACCCCAGCAAATATAAAGGGACAACTGTATAGATTTTTAATAGTGCAATCCTGAAAGTACATTAATACTGAAACTTGTACCAATCACTTTAACATACCCTCCAGATATCCCATTTTTACAGTGATTGTTCATCCTCTGTTGGCACGCACTTTCAGCTGCTTTTCAAACATCCCAGTTTCTCTCTCTTCCTCTCACTTCCTCCCTCAGTCCTCAGCTTACTTCAATTGCTGCAAACTGAGCTCAAAGTGAAAAAAATAGTTTGCATTCAATTAAGTCAGCAGACAAAAGCAGAGAGGAGGACAGAATCCTGCACTTCCCAGTACGCTCAGGCCAAAGCAAACTGCTGCGTGGCCCACCAAGCTATTTTTGTAGCTCTCGCCCCATCTAGACTTCCTGGACCCAGGGCCGGCTTAACCAGTCTGTCAAATCAGCATTTGCGGGGGGGGGCACCCAGCCACGGGGCCCCACCCAGCCCACCCGTCCTAACTCTCCTTCTGCAAAAATCTCCTTCTGGCTTTAAAAAAAAAACAGCGTCTCCCAAATAGAAAGAGAAATTGATTCTGGAGGGAGTTTGCTACTCACTGGCCCCCTCCTGCCAGAATCATTTGTCAAAAGGCCAGCCAGCCAGGAGAAGGTGAGTGTGTGTGTGTTGTGTGTGTGTTGTGTGAGAGGAGGCATCTCTTTCCTCTCTCTTCAGAAAGGGCTTCTTTCATTCTCTCTCCTTTCTCACTTTTTATCCCCCGTCTCTTCCTTCCTTCCTTCCTTTCTTTCTTTCTTTCTTTCTTTCTTCCTTCCTTCCTTCCTTCCTTTCTTCCCTTTCCTTCCTTCCACATAGATCCCCTGAATCCATCTTTCCACCTGCTCTTAACATGCCTGTTTTCTCTCTCCTCCCTTCACTGCTTGGTCTTCTTCAGCTTCCTCCCCTTGCTGCCAACTGGGTTCAACCTGCGAAAGGAATTTGTGTGTGTTTGCCTATGCACCTTCAAGTCATTTCTGACTAAGGCGAACGTGCCATGGGGTTTTCTAGGCAAGGTTTGTTCAAAGGGGGTGTGCCTTTGGCTACCTTTGAGGCTGAGAGAGTGTGACTTGCCCAAGGTCACCCGGTGGGTATTCATGACTGAGTAAGGATTCAAACCCTGATCTTCACAGTCATAGTGCAATGCTGAAATTCTACAACACTCTAGCTCTTTTAACAGAAGAATATAAATAACATAAATTAAAAATTGGAGTAATATTACTGGGAACAATGGTTTTATTGTTGTCACTAAAACACACCAGTATCCCATTAGTGTTATGTGAGAGCCTTTGCATAGAGCAGTGGTTCTTAACCTTTTCTTTACCAGGGACCCCCATTTAATCTTTTGTTGTCCCAAGACTTAACTCAAGATTTAAAACCCTAATAATATTAACAATAATAGCTAATAATAATATCTAACAACAACAACAATACAATTACACTATCCATTAAACTTTTCCTCAGAGGCACTCTTGCTTCTTCCTGCAAGTTTGTGGCTGGAGTGGATTGAATGGCAATGTGCAGGCCAAGCCAGCCAGCCAGCCTTTGCCTTGGTTCCTGTCATGTGGCTGCTCCACTGCAGGGAGGAGGTGGGCCAAGCAGCCTTCAACCCTTTGTGGACACCCTGTGAGGACATTGTGGACCCCAGGTTAAAAACCACTGGGCTAGAAAATGCTGGAAAAGGAACAAGGCAACCAGACTGAGAAGGGTGCTGGCAAGGGAATTCTGGGAGGTGTAATCCAAGAGTAACTTTCTCAGGCTCTGAATGCAGCCTAGAATCATAGGGCTGGAAGGGACCCCAACAGCCATCCCATCCAATCGGCTTCTGTCCTGCAGGAACACACCATCAAAGCCCTCACGACAGATGGCCATCCAGCCTCTGCTTTAAAACCTCCAAAGAAGAAGACTCCACAAAACGCCAAGGCAGTGTATTCCACTCCAAACAGCTCTTCCTGTCAGGAGGTTCTTCCTAATATTCAGGTGGAATCTGTTTTCCTGTAGTTTGAACCCATGGCTCCGTGTCCTAGTCTCTGGAGCAGCAGAAAACAAGCCTGCTCCATCCTCAGTATGACATCCCTTCAAATATTTAAACATGGCTATCATGTCCCCCTCTCAACTTTCTCTTCTCCATGCTAATTATACCCAGCTCCCTAAGCCGCTCCTCATAGGGCATAATGGCTTTCAGACCTCCCACCATCCTTCTCAGTATCTTTCTTGAATTGTTGTGCCCAGAACTGGAAACAGTATTCCAGGTGAGGTCTGACCAGAGCAGCATACAGTGGCAATATTACTTCCCTTGATCTAGGCACTATACTCCTATTAATGCAGCCTAGAATCTCATTGGCATTTTTTGCTGCTGCATCACACTGCTAACTCATGTTTAACTTGCAGTCCATGCTTTTTTTTTTTGAGGAAATCTACATCATTACGTTAATTGCTAATTAACAAAAAATATTATGTTAGTGCCTATAATATAGTTTTTAAACTAAATTATTGGTGGCAAATTATGTAATACAGTAGACCCCCCCCCTTATCCACTGGGGGTTGGTTCTGTGCGGGCAAGGATTCTGAAAACTGTGGATAATAGTGAACGTCATTGAAAATAATGGGACTTCTGGTTTAAAATACCATAGAGTTGCCTTGGAGGTCCTAGAAAATGGCTAGGGAGGACACATTTTCTAGGAAGACTCTATGGTAGGTGTGCTGTTTTGTGTCCCATGGATAATGAATCTGTGGATACCGGGGGGGGGGTTCCTACTGTAATCTGAACATCCTGTACTGTGAATAGGTTAGGTTACATTGACCTGAGATAAACATATGGAGCCCCCCAAATAAAGCATTGCAGGGGGCCCCAAAATTCCTTAAACCAGCCCTGCCTGGACCCTTCTTTTCAAGCCAAGATAAATGGTATCCTGTGTCTCTTGGAAGCTTCCAGGAATGGCAGCTCAGATTTCAGATAGGTAACCCTGCACTATTTAACGTTTTTTAAAAAAAACCTCTAATTTTTCAGAACCATAAGTGTAGTTCTAGTAGGGTTGCCAGGTGGAAAACCAGAAGGGGCACCTGTACCTTTAAATGGTTGTGTAGAAGCAAGAATCTCACCAGTGGAGCTTGTGTGACAAAAAAAAAAGTTGCGGAAACACTTGCAACTATTGAAGGTACAGGAGTCCTTTCCTTTTTTTTCACCTGACAACCCTAGCTGCCAATCTACTCCACATTTCTTTTCCCTTTTAGGGGCATTTAGAGTTGCCAGGTGAATTAAGGCATAGGGCTCTTGTGTCTTTAATAATTGGGCCAAACAGGGAATTTCACTAAGTGTTGCTTGTCAAGCAAGCAACAGCTTCCAAAATTTCCTCTTCTGTGTGTGTGTGCATGTGCTTCCTACACCACCATAAAAGGGACAGGAGCCCTGTGCCTTATTTTAGCTGGCAACCATAGGGAGCATTTCCAGCAGTCTGCGTGGCTCTCAGAGAGTCCCCAGACAAAAACCACTGTGATCCCCTAGTACCTGGAACTAATAGTCAGCAGAAGACAGGCCTGTATTATACAGAATATTTTCTTATACTTTTCAATAGAATTATTATGAAATTGGTTGTTTGAATTTACAGTATATATTTCTGTATAATACATGCCTGTCTTCTGATGACTATTAGTCCTAGAGTCTCACCAGTAGCAAATTCCTCCCCTAATCCACTGTAGTCCACCCCACTCAATATACCACACACTTTAACAGGCTGCAAATCCAAGTTTGGTTCCCCAGACCTCAATTCCTATTTTATCTCTGCTTAGGAATCAAAGACACTGAAGGTTGCTCAGGACTGTCAGAAAGCAAGAGCAACCTGCGCTCTTTTCATGTGTGAAAAACCAAAGCCAAACAACTTTCCCAACTTAGCATGCAGCTGTTTAAAAACAAAAACCCAACCAAATTCATGCATGAGCAGCCAGGTGCAAAAAACGACTGTAGAACAAAACAGTTGCTTCGCAAGTCCTAGCTGTATTATTGGGTTGCATCAAAAAACCAACACATGGATCTTATGGTACCTTAAAGAAATAAATAAAAAATATTGTGGACTGAGGTTTTGGCAACTATAACTTCATTTCCAAGTAGGACGACTAGATGTCCCCTTATTATAAGAGATGTCATGGGTCACCTATTGCCGCCACTTACAACTCCTTGAAAGCTTTCATCAGTGCTGTATATGCACAATCCTAAATATACTGGACTGACTATGTGACAAATGTTGCTGTCCTTGAGCAAGCAGGGATCATCAGTATTGAGGCCATGATATTGAGAACACAGCTGCGCTGGGCAGGGCACGTTTCTAGGATGGAGGACCATCGCCTCCCAAAAATACTACTCTACAGTGAACTCGCCACGGGTCAGCGTAAGAGGGGCGCTCCAAAAAAAGCGATACAAGCGATACAAGGAAACAACATCTCAGGCTCAGCCAAATTGATCACCAACAATGGTCCGCCCTGGCCTCACATCGGGAGGCATGGAGACGCACTATCCACAATGCTGCAGCCCTATTTGAGAACTCATGGCGAACAAGTCTTGAAGAGAAACGACAAAGCAGAAAGAATCACAACCCGGAAACATCACCCAAGGAGAACTTCTGTGCTTTCTGCAACCAGACTTGTTTATCTCAGATTGGCCTTTTTAGTCATCAGCGTGCTTGCAGAAAGCACGGGATGAGTCCTTCCTGAACCTTCATTTGCGAAGAAAAGCCAGAGAGAGAGAGAGAGAGAGAGAGAGAGATTTATGTGAGGTTTGGATAGTTTCTCCTTTACTATACACTGAATGACATGCCAAAAAACTCCCGCATTTTGTGTGTGTGTGTGTGTGTGTGTGTATGTGTCCTTCATAAAAACAGAAACATGTGCATCATAGAATGTATAAATGCAGATAATTTGTTAATTTTACAGAGAAATGTATGAATGTGGATCATTTTACAGAGAAATGCATGGCTAGGTTAATAAAAATCAATACTTTGGGTGCGTCTATACGATCATTAAAAAATCCGTTTGGGGGGTAAAAAATACAAATAGGCTGTCATTCGTATGCATACGAACCGCCCACACGATTTTTTACCCCCCTAAACTCCGTATGACTCCCTCTTCCCGAAACTGGCTGGAGCGAGCAAGCCAAGCGGTGATTTAAAATCTCCCGCTGCTTTTTTTTTTTAAAGGTTCCTGCTTTGCGGACAGTCGGTTTTCCCTATTTACAAATATAAAATAAAAATAAATAAACATAATTCATGGACTTACCGGACTCTCGCTACCCGGGAATCCAACATGGCGGGCGCTCCCAATTCCCCTCAATGCTAGCCCCAGCCCCTCTGCTTGGCCAGCCAATCAGATTACACAGCCTGTTCGTATGTGTACGAACGGACCGTACAGACCTGTCAGACATCCGAACAGCGTACAGATTTCTCATTGCGATCCGCTTTCCCTCCCGAACGCCGCATGTGTGTATTTCAGGGTGGAAAACCGCCCCCCCTCTTTTGGATGCGTGTGAATCTGAACGGCCGTGTGTACCAAAGCGCGAACTTCCGCACGCCGTACGTATTATTTAAATCGTGTAGACGGGACCTAAGTTTAGTAGGTAGAACACAAACTTTTTAATAACTACTTTTTGATTGTCAACACTTTATGTCATGAATTTTGGCTGTCCCTGATTGACATTTTGAAAGCATGGCAGGTCTGCTTTCATCACATGCCTTGGTCAGACCTCACCTAGAATACTGTGTCCAGTTCTGTGCACCACAATTCAAAAATAATATTGACAAATTGGAGCGTGTCCAGAGAAGGGTGACTAAAATGGTGAAAGGTCTGGAAACCATGCCTTATGAGGAGAGACTTAGGGAGCTGGGTATGTTTAGCCTGGAAAAAAGACGGTTAAGAGGTGATATGATAGCCCTGTTTAAGTATTTGAAGGGGTGTCACGTTGAGGATGGAGCAGGCTTGTTTTCTGCTGCTCCAGAGACTGGAACACGGAGAAATGGATGCAAGCTCCAGGAACAGAGATTCCACCTCAACATTAGGAGGAACTTTTTGACAGTCAGAGCTGTTCGGCAGTGGAACGCACTCCCTCGGAGTGTGGTGGGATCTCCTTCCTTGGAGGTCTTTAAACAGAGGCTGGATGGCCATCTGTCGGGGATGCTTTGATTGTGATTTCCTGCATGACAGGGGGTTGGACTGGATGGCCCTCGTGGTCTCTTCCAACTCTGCAATTCTATGATTTTATGAAAGAGCTGACGAGGAGCCTGACAAAAGAATAAAAACAGAGCTTAGTAATTGGGGATGTACAATTAAAATACTGCGGTTTACTTATATTTTTTGTGCTTGGGCAAATAAGAACAATGAAACTCAACCCAGCAGTCAGGAAAAGGTAGCACAAAAATCATAGAGCTGGAAGAGACCACGAAGGTCATCTAGTCCAACCCCCTGTCCTGCAGGAATAAACATTCAAAGCACTCCCGACAGATGGCCATCCAGCCTCTGTTTAAAAACCTCCAAAGAAGGAGGCTCCACCATACTATGAGGCAGCGTGTTCCACTGCCAAACAGCTCTTAATCAAGTAATAAATACACAACAAACCAACGTATTTTTGTACATACAATATATTCTCCTTGGCTGGAATCCTGTTTGGTAGTCCCAACTTAGAGTAGCCCCATTCAATAAATTTTTCAAGGGTGTGTTAACACATAGGTAAATCCAACTGATTCAATATGTCTACTCTGATTAGACTTAGCAATAGAATTCAGGTCATTACTTCAGTGTCACAAACTGGAGGGCTGTTGCCACACTGCAGAAATAATCCAGTTTGACACTGCTTTAACTGCCATGGCTCAATGCTATGGAATTCTGGGACTTGTAATTTTATGAGCTAATTAGCCTTCTTTGTCAGAGAGCTCTGGCACTGCAAAACTACAAATCCCAGGACAGAGCCATGATAGTTAAAGCGGTGTCACACTGCATTCTTTCTACAGTGTGGCAGCAGCCATAGATGCTATCATGGCCCCCACAAGGATGGAGGGCTGACATGGCTCTAACTTGGGGGCCTAGCTTGGAGGGGGGTGCTGGCGTGATATTGTTGTAAGTTTTTATTATATAAATCCATTCTGCTTTTAAAAAAATAAATATAAATATTACTTTGGGGCCATCATTTAAACTGACTTATTTTACTTTTTTGATCCTAAATCCTGTAGAGCATCTCAGTGCCCTTAACCTTAGCAATAGGTAGGGAGTCCGCTTCAGGACATGGGGGCCATGGATGCTATCCAAAAATCTAGGACCAAGTGAGATATCCTTAAGAAAACTTGGCACATTCCAAGTCATGATATCATCATCATCATCACCACCACCACCATCAATTGAAACTGTGAGACCTATCTATATAGATCATCACCATCCATTGTTACTAAGTGATAAATGACTAGAGTTCTGGGCTCTCAATGATTCTACCCAAACATCTAGGAAACAGGAAGATATGGTCGGATAATGTTGCATGTCAATGATCATGTTAAAAACGGATCTATGAAAGTACTGGAGTTTTGGGTGCTTCCGATTGCCACCCTCATGCACCTTTTCCTCTGGCTGCACACAATAGAGCTTACTTCTGAAGAAGCACAAAACAGAGAGCCAATCTGGAAAATGCAAAATTTCAACAATCAAAAAACACATCACAAAGCAAACCTGCATCAATGCCAAGGACCAGCTCCACCTCACGGTGTCTCATGCCACATTTTGTAATCCTTAGGGTGTTGTTTCCATTAAAAAAAAGGGGGGGTGCTTTTCCACTCAACACAACCCCCTCCTAAAAGAGGGCTGGTCAGGAAGTAGCAGGCAGCTGCAGATGCCTCCTCCCTGCCTCAAATTTCTGGGCTTCTCTAGGAATGTAGACTCTTGATTTTTAACCCTTCTTTTCCTGGGGCAAACCTGTCAGCAGTGAACCCAAGCCATACAAGGAGGGAAGGGTAACTGAGTCAGGAGGGCATCTCCATTAGGATTGCCAGAGGTCAACTCCACACTACACAAACAATCTAGTTTGAAACTGGATTTTCCTTGGGTTTTTTTCTGGGCTGTGAGGAATAGTTCTGGAATAGTTTCTTTCTGACGCTTCGCCTGCATCTGTGGCTGGCATCCTCAGATAATGGTTGTGTAGGTGTGCGTGTATCCTTTTTGCATGGTCTACCAATGTTTTTATTGTGCTTCTTTTTTTGTCCTGGGTGATGATTGGAGTTCTTGTGTAGGTATCTGTCCGTGTCCATTATGGGGACTTTGGTGAACAAGGACACAATGGCACTCATACAACAAATATTTCCTGAGGACATCAGAGCCTTGTTCAAAGACTGCCTCACCACAAGCTACTTCCAGTGGGATAACGAATTCTACGAACAGATAGATGGGGTAGCCATGGGCAGCCCCCTGAGCCCCGTGATAGCAAACTTTTACATGGAACATTTTGAAAAGCAAGTCACAGCACCAAAAAAGTCCACAACATGGTTCCGATATATGGATGACACTTTCACCATTTGGAACCACGGAGAAGATGATTTGGTCTAATTCCTGAACTACCTGAACAGCATCCACTCAAATATCCAATTCACAATGGAAAAAGAGAAGGAAGGACACTGCCATTCTTGGATGTCCTAGTCATCCACAAACCAAACCAACGGTTAGGTCACAAGGTATACAGAAAACCCACACAAACAGACAGATACCTACACAATAACTCCAATCATCACCCAGGATAAAAAAGAAGCACAATAAAAACATTGGTAGACTGTGCAAAAAGTATATACACACACCTACACAACCATTCTCTGAGGATGCCTGCCACAGATCCAGGCGAAACATCAGAAAGAAACTATTCCAGAACATGGCCTCATAGCCCAGAAAAAGACCAAGGAAAGTCTATGGATGCCGCCCATGAAAGCTTTCGACTTCACATGAAACTGGACTGTTTGCCATGGCTCCTTCCTATGGAATCCTGGCACCAGCACTCTTTGGCAGAGGAGGTGAAAGACTTTGTAAAACTATAGATTCCAGGGCTTGAGGGAAGTAATAGTGTCATTCTATTCTGTTTTGGTCAGACCTCACCTGGAATACTGTGTCCAGTTCTGGGCACCACAATTCAGGAAGGCTATTGAGAACCTGGAACATGTCCAGAGGAGGGCGACGAAAATGGTGGGAGGTCTGGAAGCCATGCCCTATGAGGAGCAGCTTAGGGAGCTGAGTATGTTTAGTCTTGAGAAGAGAAGGTTGAGAAGGGACATGATAGCCATGTTTAAATATTTGAAGGGATGTTATATTGAAGATAGAGCAAGGTCCTTTTCTGCTGCTCCAGAGACTAGGACACGGAGCAATGGACTCAAACGACAAGAAAAGAGATTCCAGCTAAACCTTAGGAAGAACTTCCTGACAGTAAGAGCTCTTCGGAAGTGGAATACACTGCCTGGAAGTGTGGTGAGGTCTCCTTCTTTGGAGGTTTTTAAACAGAGGCTGGACAGCCATCTGTCAGGGATGCTTTGATCGTGATTTCCTGCATGGCAGGGGGTTGGACTGGATGGCCCTTGTGGTCTCTTCCAACTCTATGATTCTATGATTCTGTGTAAACTCTGTTTCTAGCAACTGAAGTAAACTGATGACAGAGGAGAAAAGTGGAAGGAAAAAGAAACAGGGACATTTTAAAAGCAGTTGAAAAAGTAAGACATCAAACAATTAATTGGGGCAGTCACTGTCAAACTGGAACTGTGGAGGCTATGCAGCTCCCAGAATGACCCAACCAGTATGGGCATTTGAGAGTTGTAGCCCAAACGTTCTGATCATGATATAGAACAGGGGTGGGCAAAATGGCACCTGGAACCCCCTGGTCTAGTATCCAGTGTCATGCCCCCCACCCCACAAAATGCACTTTAATGGGTGGGGGCCTCCCTAGCCATTTTAGGCCCAGGGTATTTAGAAGTATTATTCTATGTGAGTTCTGGTCATTTCCTGTTGCTAAAAAAGACCAGGCGCTGCCTTGCTGACAAATTCCACCCCTGTGCACATCCAACCAATTAGCTTTCCACTTCTGCTCTTATCGGGAAAGCATATTGTCTCAACAAGCAGGAATGCGCCTTTCCTTCGGAGTTTTTTTTTTTTTTTTAAAGTTGGGGAAAGCCGGAAAGGCTTTTCCCATGGAGTATTTGGCATTTTTGCTCCCTCCCTTCTTCGGAATACAGCGAAATGTCGTGGGATCCTATTGAGACAAAATGTATTCTCTCTGAATTCTATGAGGAGTATTTTCGCTCTATAGACAAGCCCTTGTGGGTGGTTTGCCAATTCCTTCTTCTGAAATATAGCCTACAGAACCTGTTATTTGTTGGCGTTCTCCCATCCAAGTACTAACGAGACTGACCCTGATTAGATTCCACGATCTAGACAGGATCTGGTTAGAGTGAAAGAAACCCTTGTTGGTCTCAAGTTGTTTCAAGTCAACTCCAACTTGCACAAGGTTACCCAGTGAGTTTCCATGGCTCAGCAAGGATTTGAGCGCTGGTCTTCCAGAGTCCTAGTCCAATATTCAAACCACTGCACCATGGTTGCTCTAAAAAAGACCCTAAGAAAGATCACAGGTATAACAAAGTAGATATGTTTGTGGGAATTATTTCTTTAACTGGAATTTGGATATCAGAGGCAGGAACATCATGGAAAGTGTGAAGTCGAAGACTTTCACAGCTGGCATCCATGGATTTTCCTTGGGGCTGCATTTCTATACCCAGAAACTAACCATTCAATTACACAAATTTACATATACTGTACTCCCCAACAGGGGTTCACAGCATATAAACTCCACACACACTCCTACCCAACCATTCTCTGAAGATGCCAGCAACAGATGCAGGTGAAACATCAGAAAAAACTATTCCAGAACACGGCCTCACAGCCCAGAAAAAAACCAAGGAAAATCTATCATGGAAAGTATAGAGATAGGTTCCTACACCACAAAAAAAGATCAGATTAAGACGTTTCAGCAAACTTTTTATTCAGAAATAACAATATGCACATGTGAAATGAAACAACCAGATCAGGTAAGCCTTAAATAAATAAATAAATAAATAAATCTTGTAGCAGCTTTGAGACTTCAGAGCATCTTTGGCTAACTCATAGCATGTATGTTACCAACTCTTTTTCTGAGTCTCAAAGGTGCTACAAGATCAATCCCTTTGCATACTAATATTCCAGACTAACATGGCTATGTCTTTGAATAAGTAAATAAAATTATGTTGAAACTTCTGGAGCCCATATGAAGGCTTCTTCCATAATACATCCAAGGATGATGTTTTCTTTCACCAGACTCTGTCCTTATGATTTCTGTTTTGGTGGACAAGCTCATAAAACTATATTTTTTAAACGTACTGGGGGGAGTTGGTGAGGCAGACTTACCGGTATCTCCCTCCCCTGTTCTTTCTGTTTTGCTATTCACACGTGTTCTGCAAGGGAATCAAGAGGCAACTGCTGCTTACCTTGCCTGTTACAGGCAGGCACATATAGTTACAGTAGGAGCAGCTAGAGTAGAATCTCATTCTTTGCCAGCAAAAGCTTTATCGCATTGTTTACTGCAGTTTGACTCCGAGTCTATGTTTCTCTAGAGTGTTATCTAGACAGTGAAAAAAATCCTCTTGGAATGCAAATGGAATACCTTTTGTCCTGATGAGCTCCTGCAGCAATTCGCCATATTCAAAAGAAGAGAGGCCAAAAACTGCAAGTACCAAAAATATGTGGAAACAAAAAACTCAATAAAAATATTTTTTTAAAAATAAAATATATATGCAGAAATGCATATTCCAGCCCTTTTTAACAACCGATTGAATTGGAGCACACCCTGGAAGCCAAAATGTGATTGGTCATACGTGCACAGGGGTGGGCTTGCTGGTGACTAAGTGGCTGAAGATGTCATTGTTGATTTTAATGGAAGTGATTGTGCACTATTTTTGAGCAGCAGAGCAAAAAAAAATTATGCAGAATATCACTCTTCTGCATCTCTGATCTAACAAGGGGGGAGGGAAATGGAGGGAGCTTTTGGGGAATAATAACACACATAGGTCATATACTCCAGATTAAATTCCACAAACTGCTTGTAAATTGCTGGGGGAAAGGGGAACTGCCATCAGATCTCCGAGATGCAGTCATCATTACCCTGTACAAGAAAAAAGGAGCAAAATCCGATTGCTCAAACTATTGAGGCATAACACTGCTCTCTATTGCTGGAAAAATCCTTGCAAGGATACTCCTGAACAGATTAGTTCCTGCTATTGCAGAAGAACTTCTCCCTTAAAGCCAATGTGGCTTCAGAGCCAATAGGAGTACTACAGATATGGTATTTGCCCTTAGGCAACTGCAAGAGAAATGTAGAGAACAGAACAAGGGTCTCTATGCAACATTTGTTGACCTCACCAAAGCCTTCGACACTGAGTAGAAAAGGTCTGTGGCAGATCCTGGAAAGACTAGGATGTCCCCCCAAATTCCTTAAAATGATTATCTTCCTACACGAGGGCCAGCATGGTCAAGTCAGATATGGCGATGCTCTTTCAGAGCCCTTTCTAATAACTAATGGAGTGAAGCAAGGTTGTGTTCTTGCACCAACTTTATTTACAATCTTCTTTAGCGTGATGCTCCAAAGGGCTATGGCAGAGCTCGAAGAAGAAGACGGCATCTATATACGTTACCGTACTGATGGTAGCTTGTTTAACTTAAGCCGTCTGAGGGCTCGCACTAAGACTCTAAACTATCTAGTCCGTGAGCTGCTCTTCGCTGATGATGCTGCCCTTGTTGCCCACACAGAAGCAGCTCTGCAGCGCCTAACATCCTGTTTCACAACAGCTGCAGAGCTGTTTGGGTTGGAAGTCAACCTGAAGAAAACGGAAGTTCTCTACCAGCCTGCACCACAGGACGAACACCACCATCCCCACATTGCCGTCGGCAAATCTGTGCTTAAGTCCATTCAGCAGTTCACCTACCTGGGAAGCATCATCTCCTCAGATGCCAAGATTGACAAAGAGATTGATCACAGATTAGCAAAGGCATATAGTGCATTTGGAAGACTTCACAAAAGAGTCTGGAGTAATAAACACCTGAGGCAAAGCACAAAGATCAGTGTGTATGGAGCCATTGTACTGTCTATTCTCCTTTATGGGTCTGAAACATGGGTCACCTATCACCACCACTTACGACTCCTTGAACGCTTTCATCAGCGCTGTTTACGCACAATCCTAAATATACACTGGACTGACTATGTGATGAATGTTGCTGTCCTTGAGCAAGCAGGGACCACCAGCATTGAGGCCATGATACTGAGAACACAGCTGCGCTGGGCAGGGCACGTTTCTAGGATGGAGGACCATCGCCTCCCAAAAATAGTACTCTACGGTGAACTTGCCATGGGTCAGTGTAAGAGGGGCGCTCCAAAAAAGCGATACAAAGACTCCCTGAAACAACATCTCAGGCTCGGCCAAATTGATCACCAACAATGGTCCGCCCTGGCCTCACATCAGGAGGCATGGAGATGCACTATCCACAATGCTGCAGCCTTATTTGAGAACTCATGGTTAACAAGTCTTGAAGAGAAACGACAACGCAGAAAGAATCACAACCCGGAAACATCACCCAAGGAGACCTTCTGCTGTGCTTTCTGCAACCGGACTTGTTTATCTCGGATTGGCCTTTTTAGTCATCAGCGCGCTTGCAGAAAGCGCGGGATGAGTCCTTCCTGAATCTTCGTCTGTGAAGAAAAGCCAGAGAGAGAGAGAGAGAGAGAGAGAGAATTCACTCACGGCCACCATCTTTACTCACAGGCATACTCCGTGTGAACTTCAAACATGGATAGCTTCCCATGCCAACAATCTTGCGAATGCATTGTGGAGACAAATGAACACTGCTGCAATGGTGAGTTAATGAGCTATTTTCCGCAATTAATTATCCCATCTAGCTGAGCCCTGGTCCTGTTTCACCATCCTCCCAATGGCAATGTTGCTAAAAGCCTTCCAGCGAGATGGAGAACAAGAAGAAAAGGGGGTTGGGGAGCCATAAAAAGACTTTGTAAAAAGGAGCTGCTTTGTCAGAGGCTTTGTTAGCTGAGGTATGTCTGTATTAGGAAAAACTGTCCCATTAGAACAAAAAAGAAAAAAAGCATAATAGTAAATAATATTAAATACCTCTAATTTGGGCCTTCAAAATACTTTCTAATAACGTAGTAACTGTTTCAAAAGCAAAACTACATGATTTACACAAAACATCAGCCTAAGATCACTTGCATACTAATCTAAAGCCTTTATCACCAGGAGCACTAGTGGTCTGGAAATAAGGAAAGTTGATCATGTAGATCTGAGGGGATGAATTGAGTGGCTGAAGTTTAAAACTAATGCAACAGAACAACTCAGGTTGTTTTAGATCCAAGACTTCCTCGGCATCCCTGGGTTGCCATCTTGTATGTGCTTACTTGAGAGTAAGTCCCACAGATCTTTCTTTGACCTACTTCTTAGGAAACATGCAGAATATTCCTGGCAGAGAAGGAACAGGCTCTTTCCATCCCATACTGCACATCTGCCTTTACTACTTCTCTCTTTCTACATACAGAATACGATGTCATTCAAGTGCTTTAAAATAAAAATACTCTAAAACCAGAAAAACAAGTTTTTGTCTTTTAATGGTAGTAAAAGATTTATAGTCAAAATTTTGCAGGGATCAGAAATTCTTGATCCAATAACCATGCAACAGATAGATTTTTAAAATATCAAAAGGATTTTAAAAAATTATCTCCCCACACCCCACACAAGAACTCTGAAAACATTGGTGTCAGATGCAACAACACTCAGCACTGAGCTGGCAGAATCTTGAAGGATCAAACTTCAAGCACTGGTTTGCTTTCTGTTGTTCTGTTCTTGTTTTGTAAAACATCAAATCAGATGCATGAGGGGGAACAATGCATTGTGTGACTTATCACATTTGTAGAGTTGATAATTTTCACCCCTCCCTTGCTATTATTTTCTAACTTCCTGTTTGCTGTCCATTTTGCTCACATACTGAGACATCGCTAACTAAACTTTTCTCACTTTTGTCTCCCACATGGCTTGCATAATGCCTGTGAAGTTCTGATTTAGACCTGAAGTTTTTCCCACAGTCCATACAAAGGAATGGTTTAACTCCTGTGTGGATTCTCTGGTGTGAAATAAGACTTGAGTTCCGGTTAAAGCTTTTCCCACAATCCATACAGATGAACGGCTTCTCTCCTGTGTGGATTTTCTGATGTCTGGTGAGGCCGGTGCTATCACAGAAGCTTTTCCCACAGACAGAACATGTATATGGGTTGGTCCCTGTGTGGATTCTCTGATGTCTAACAAGTCTCATGTTGGAATAGTAGCTCTTCCCACACTCACCACACTCAAATGGTTTCACCCCCATGTGGGTTTTCCGATGCGTGATGAGGTTTGCATTCCAGCGGAAGCCTTTCCCACACTCTGAGCACATGTATGGCATCTCTCCTGTCTCCCCCTTGTGAACAATGGAGTGCCTGATTAAGTGTGACTTCACACGGAAACATTTCTCACAGTCCAGGCACTGATAAGCTTTCTCGCCCGTGTGGATCCTCTGATGAATTGTGAGACCTGACCTTTGGCGGAAACACTTTCCACAGTCCAAGCATCTGTATGGCTTCTCTCCTGTGTGGATTCTCTGATGTCTGACAAGACTGGTGCTGTAATTGAAACTCTTCCCACAGTCCAAACATGTATAGGGCATGCTGCCAGTGTGGGTCACCTGAAATCCAATGATCTCTGAGTTGTTTGGGAAACTGCCATCAGTCACACCTATGCTCTCACTCTCCACCATGTGGATTCTCTGCTGACTTGCAGTATTAAGGGGTTTGTTCCCATTGCAAGGAATGGCTTTTTCTCCCTTCTCCCCCAGGGAAGAACTTTGATGTTTCTTAGGTGCTTGCCAGATTTTGAAATCTTCTTCATGCTCATCAGACTTGGAACCTTCTTCTTTCATGCTGTTCATCTCTATTCGTCTTGCTTTTTCCCCATCATCACGTTCTGGCTGGTCTCTGTCGCCTGAACTCATCAGGTCTTGACCTGAGGAAAGGAAGATGAAGAAAAGGATGAAGGATCTGAACTATTCAATCACATTTCGGTTTCTGAATTAATACCATCACAATGACCAATGCTACAGTTACATTCATGTTAAATTACTGCTTAATATATGTGGCTGGCTTGAGTACATCCAGTGAGGATTGTTAGTAGTGCAAACTGAGTTGAGAAAAGAACTCAGGTCTTCCTAGTCCTAGCTGAACACCATAACGTTTATACCATACTACTTCTTTGACTGGTTCTCATGCATTGGCCAGGTTCTTCTCTTTTGCAACAAATGTGGGACACACCCCTAGCTCAGGTACACAGTTCATTCTAGGAGATAGGCAGGCAAACAGCATGTAGCCCCCAAGGCAATTTCTGTGGCTTGCAAAACCTGCTCCCCCTGAACATCCCCACACTCAAAAAAATATCCATGAAAAACTGATGGTTTCTAGAGTGGCAGTATGGAAATCACCTATTCCTGTTCTAGAACATTGCTCCCTGCCCAAAACATAAATCCCTTTCTTTTGACACCAAGCACAAGTTTGGGGACATTTTATAAGTGGGATTTTATAAGTGGGATTGATCTACAGGAACCTTTCTTTCTGTTAAAAGAAACTTTACTGAAACTTTGCTCTGGGCATCCCCACCTTCAGAGGCAAGGTCTTATCTGTGGTGACCCCTAGATTATAAAAAAACTCTTCCTGGACACGCTTTAACATGCACTTTATTTTGGTGCTGATATGTATTTGGCAGTAATTGCACTGCTTCAATCCACATACAGATCAATATCTGCATTACAGTAGATCAGAGATTCTAACTGCCTGATTTTGGGGAGGGAATCCTCATTGTTATTACTACAGTATTGTTAAATAAATCTTCTCTTTGTGTGAAGCTCTTGTGCTGAGACCTCTTTGAGGGTGTTTTCCTCTTCAGAAGCAAGAGCTACAGGAACACGACAGGAATTTCCCTGTGTTGACCCCCTGATTATAGCATGCCTTCCTCAAATACATGAAAGGTGTCCATGTTACCACAGCTAAGCCTCCAATTAAGAACTCTTTTTTTGTGTGCACAGGTTTTTTGCAGCCCTTAAATTGGCTGAACCTGAATACAAATAAAAATGAACTCTCACACACGTACAAATCAACACACAAGTAAAATTCACATACAACTAGAGGCATACTTCAATTAACAAAGCCTTTGAGGGTGAAGCTCTTTTTTTACAAAGGCTTTTTAACACCTGCCCAGCTACCTCCTCATCCTTTGTCTAGCTGGAAGAATTTTAGCAGCATCAACACTAGGAGGATATTGAAGGAGGCATAATGAAATACACACTTGTTTTGGGTTGCAGTAGTGTAGCTGCAGTAAACAATACAATAAAGCCTGAGCTTGGAAAGAGCAGGATTCCACTCTGGCCAATTCCAATGCAACCAAGTGTACCTGGCTACAACAGTCTAGGTAAACAGCAGCTGCCTCCTAAGCATGCATGAACAGCTAAACAGAAAGAAAAGGGGACAGGAGATAAGCTTGGCTCCCCAGCTCCCTTGCACCATGTTAAAAATACCAAAACAGATCTATACATTTGGCCACTAAAATGAAAATCATCAGAAAAGTGGAGGCTGCTGAAAGAAACATTCATCACTGGATACATTTTGGAAGAACCTTTCAAGTAGCTTCTAGAAGATTCAAAATGTTTTCATTTATTTATGCAAGATTCCCCTGGCCTGGTTGTTTCATCTTACATGTCCATATGGTTAGTTTTGGACAAAAAGCTAACTGAACTGCTCTCCTTTTTTGTGGCATAGGGATGTATGTTATTTCTTCCTTTGCTACCAAGTTTTCTATTAAAAAAGTAAAGCTCATGAACAGATCTACTTTGTTAACTGAGGTATAATTTCTATAAATCAATGATTAATCAATCATTGAGAGAGAATCTAACTGGCTAATTTAATGCTGCCACTGTTAACAAAAACTGTGGGATTAGAAATCTTTGATCTACAGTGGGCCCTTGGTATCTGCTGGGGTTTGGTTCCAGGAGCCCCCATGGATACCAAAATCTGTCGATGCTAAAAGTCCCATTATATTCAGTGGCATAGTAAAATGGTGTCCCTTATATAAAATGGCAAAATCAAGGTTTACTTCTTGGAATTTATTTTTGGTGGGAATGTTTTCAAGCTGTGGATGATGGATTCCGTGGATGCCAAATCAGCGGATACAGTGGTTCAACTGTACTACTGTATCTTTTCATGCCTGGTATAGAAAAATTAGATACTCTCCTTCATCAGAAACTTCTGGTCGGCTTCTAACGCAGACTTTCTCAGACAAAATCAACACTCATATACTATCAATATATTCAGAACACAAAAATCCTCACTCAGAGTATTGGCAATTCCAGCATCCTCCTCCTGGAAGACCTGATTCTGCTCATAATCCAATGGAATCTCTTCAGCTACAGAGAAATTCAGGGATCCCTGTTTTACTACCATCTGAAACAAAAATGAAAACCCTGTTGGACACAGAAGATAGAACAGGAAAGGGGTATTGAATATATAATACATTCCAATACTATAGTTGGAAGGAACCTTAATGGCCATATAGTCCAACTTCTTTCCAATACAGTATGACTCCCATATCCACTGGATTAGTACCCACGGTTTCATTTACCTACGTGTGAAAAAAAATGTTCTCTCTAGACATATTCTAGGTCCTCCAGTGTGATTCTATGGTATTCTTCCACCAGAAGTTGACCATAGAGTTGTACTGGAGGATATAGAAAATGCCTAGAGATGTGTTCTCTCTAGGAATCTCTAGGTCCTACATGTGATTCTATGGTTTGTTTGGGCCAGAAGTAATTTATTTCAATAGGGTTCGCTATTATTCACAGTTTTGCTTTTCCACAGAAAGTCCATGAACATATCGTCCGCTGATATGGGTGTTGTAGTGTACAGTAGGACCCCCGTATCCACCGGGGATTGGTTCTGGGGGTCCCTGCGGATACCAAAAACCGTGGATAATAGCAAACACTATTGAAAATAATGGAACATGTGGTTTAAAATGCCATAGAGTTGCCTTGGAGGACCTAGAAAATGGCTAGAGAGGACACATTTTCTCAGAAGTTTCTATGGTAGGTGTGCTGTTTTGTGTCCCGTGGATAATTAAATCAGTGGATATGAGGATCTTACTGTACTCAGAATACTTGATGGGTGTTTCTTGGCCATGCAGTACAGCATCTAGAACAGGATTTCCCAACCATCCAGGATTTTTTCCTTCCAAATTTTAATGCAGCTTTTCATTTAAAAAAATAAACTGCTGAAAACAAAATAATGATAATAAAATGATATAATAATCTCCTAAAACAATTAATTAAAAATCAGAGATTACTAGCAATGTTGATAATCATGAAAATACCTGGGATAACAAAATGAGTCATTGGCTGATGGTGGAAACAGACAGCACTGGGAGCCTACCTGATCTCAATGAGGAAATTGATCCATATGGTAGGTGCCAAAACAGAGAAGGCCCCACATCACACCACAATGAAACATAGCTCAGGAGGCTGCAATATGGTAAGCAGAGGGAAAACCCACCACACACTCCCCAAAATGAGACTTCGAGGGGAGCAAACCCCCGCTTCTCCACCATAGGCAGAAATCCAGCACGGTGGCCTTTTCTTGTCCTTTTTGCAACCGGACTTGTTTATCTCGGATTGGCCTTTTTAGTCATCAGCGCGCTTGCAGAAAGCGCGGGATGAGTCCTTCCTGAATCTTCGTTTGCGAAGAAAAGCCAGAGAGAGAGAGAGAGGGCCTTTTCTATGCTGATGAGGGTCTTGCATCACTTGGAACATGGGAGACACTTTTTTGTAAGAAGATTTTTAGGAGGGGATGAATGGCCTCCAAGCAACTACATTAGTGGACATCCTGTATTTTAGCAAGGGGTTGGACTAGATGACTTCTGACACACCCTATTGATTTTATAATCTGTCCCATAAACTAAGGTCTTCTGGGGGACATTTACTTCGGTCAGCTAAAATTAGGCTAGCAACTGTCACCCAAAGGACATTTTCTTCAGCTACCCCTAGACTATGGAATGACCTGCTAGAAGAGATTCAACAGCTGGATATGCTGTCTGAATTTAAAAAACCAGGCCTATCCAGATGATTTTTAAATTATAAATTGTAAAGCCTGTATTGATTGTTTTAATACATATTGATTTTATATGCTCTTTTAATATACATTTGTCCCTCCGTATCCACGGATTTGGTATCTACAGCTTGAAAATATTCTTTAAAAAAAAAATAATCCAAAAAGCAAACCTTGATTTTGCCATTTTATATAAGGGACACCATTTTGCTATGCCATTGCATATAATGGGACTTGAGTATTCACAGATTTTGGTATCCATGGGGGTTCCTGGAACCAAACCCCAGCGAATATGAAGGGACAACTATATACTGATTTTATGTGCTCTTTTAATTGTATTATGTGTTTAATTTGCTGTTGTTCCTTGCCTCAATCCATACAGAGGTGGGCAACTAATAAATAAAAAAATGAATAAATAATCCAGAATAAACATAACAGTCCAGCAAAGATGGAGGAGGTGTGACCTTCTAGATTTTGTTGGACTACAAGTCCACCCACCATTGGTTTATGCTGGCTGGGGATAATGGGAATTATAGTCCAGCATATCTGGAGAGCAACAACAGGAGATTAAGCATCTATCTATCTATATAAAACTTTTGGGTATGCACAATGGCCTTAGATATGTAGGTATGTCGCCTTCTGGGTATGTAAAATAGGTTTGGGTATGTTGCCTCTTTCAATGTGCTGATTGGCTACTTAGGATCCCTCCTGTCACTCGCTCAGCCAATCACCACCCATGTGCAAATTCCCTCTCCACCCCACAATCCACTCCTGCCACTCATGGCCAATCTGCATACCAGGAGAGACCAAACAATGAGCTACAGTGTTGGCTATAGTTACTAGCCACTGCAACGGGACCCAGGCAACCAGGCATGAGGTCTACTGGGCATTTTTGGGGAAGTTTTTTAATGCCATATTGTATGCCGGCTCCAGCTAGTGAGATCAATTTACCTACCTGTTGGTCTGGTCTCTCAGCCTTGCAGTGTCTTGCTAGGAAAGCTTCAGCAAGGGCCACCCCCTGGGAACACGTCTCTGGCCCACGTTCCCTCACCCAGCTCTGCATCTCCATGGGCAAGATGGCCAGGAACTGCTCCAGGATCAGGTCTTCCAGGATCTGTGCCTTGGTTTGCCTCTCCACCTTCAGCCACCGGCAGCAAAGCTCCTGGAGTCGGCTGTAGACCATCCTTGGCCCCTCAGCCTCCTGGTAGCAGAAGCCCCTGAAATCTTGACGCTGCTTCTCTCTCCTCAGGGAGTCCCTCCACAAAATGGCCGCCTTCACCTTCCCATAAACCTCTCTGTCTCCGGCATTCATTCTCTCAAAGGCCTGCTTGGTTTCTCCTCGGAGGGCTGGCAGGAGCCGGGCCACCCACTCTTCCTTGGGCCATTGACAGGCCTCAGCCACTTGCTCAAAGGAGGCCAGGAAGGCCTTAGCATCGCCCCATGCTGCCGACTCTTCTGGTAACGGTGGGTTTTCCAGTTCTGACTGAGGTGACTCCATGATGTTCAGGAACTTCTGCCACTGGTCATCCCAGTGCCGTAGCAGCCCCTCGCCTGGTTCCTGCTTAACATGTTCCCCAGGCGATCTATGCAAGAATTCCCTTGTACTTCCAGCATGGGCAACACATGGGCCTTTTTCTTCTTCTCGCCATACTTCACATTGTGGCAGCTGTTCCTCCTCCATTTTGATCCCTTGCTTCCTCTTCTCTTCTACCATAGTCTGGAAGGAGAAGCCAAAGATTGACTCCATTCCCTGCCTTACCAAGGACCACCTTACCAAAGGTGGTGTTTTAGTCTTTCCCTTCTCTGACCCTAGATTTTTCTTAGGGAAATTGCTTTATTTCTTTATTTAATCTTATTTATATGCCACCTTTCTCCTAGAATGGGATCCAAGATTGCTCACATTGGAAAATGTCCAATGTCCAGATTTTTTACCTTTTACTTGTCCTTCTGAACAGACACCCCCGCAAATTATTGTGTGTTCCAGTTATTCTCTAGTTTATTGGTGTCTCTAGCTAAACAGCTCAATTAAAGACAAACACCAACCATGCCAGATAGACAACATAGGATTCTCCTTGTGGGGGTGGATAAGCAGAAAATTAGAAAAGCAGAGCTCTCCCTTTCTCCTTTCAGCCAATTTTCCATCTCCCAGCTCAAGGTCCCACCTGAGTTTTCTGGGTCCGAGATTACTAATGGAACACCACATATTGGTAGGCAGTGGTCTCCTCACAAAATGGATACTGCACTTGGGCAGTAAAAATTAAATGCACAGATATAGGATGGGTAACACATGGCTTGAGGGCAGTACATGTGAAAAGGATCTAGGAGTCTTAGTGAACCACAAGCTGAACATGAGTCAGCAGTGTGCTGCAGCAGCTAAAAAAGCCAATGCAATTCTAGGCTGCATTAATAGGAGTATAGTGTCTAGATCAAGGGAAGCAATAGTGCCACTCTATTCTGCTTTGGTCAGACCTCACCTGGAATATTTTGTCCAGTTCTGGGCACCACAATTCAGGAAGGATACTGAGAATCTGGAGCGTGTCCAGAGGAGGGCAATCAGGATGGTGGGTGGTCTGGAAGTCATGTCCTATGAAGAGCGGCTTAGGGACCTGGGCATGTTTAGTCTGGAGAAGAGAAGGTTGAGAGGGGACATGATACCCATGTTTAAATATTTGAAGGGATGTCATACTGAGGATGGAGCAGGCTTGTTTTCTGCTGCTCCAAAGACTAGGACACGGAGCAGTGGGTTCAAACTACAGGAAAAGAGATTCCACCTAAACATTAGGAAAAACTTCCTGACGGTAAAAGCTGTTTGGCAGTGGAATGCACTGCCTAATAGTGTGACGGAGTCTCCTTCTCTGGAGGTTTTTAAACAGAGGCTGGATTGCCATCTGTCGGGAATAATTTTATTGTGTATTCCTGCATAGCAGGGGGTTAGACTGGATGACCCTTGAGGTATCTTCCAATTCTATGATTCTATGATTCCACAACCATTAATCCTATACAGAACAGTCCTACTGAATCAAAAGCACTTATGTAAGCAGTGAGTTTATCAGTTTCCACTGATTCTAGTTGGGAGTAAAAAAAAGGACTTAGCCCAAAAGGTTTAAGTTCTTCAAATTCTCTTATTCTTCATTCTACCAATATTTTCTTCCTGATAACTCAACATAGACACTCCTTTCATCTATCTTAGAAAATCGCTGCTCAAAATGGTGGTCCCTGGCCCAGTGTTGCTCCCTGACAAGTTTCCAGGAAAGAAAGAAAGGAAGAAAGAAAGAAAGAAAGAAAGAAGTACAGTTGCCCCTCCACATTTGCGGCTTTCACTTTCACGGTTCCTGGGGCTTGGCTCCGTTTGGGGTGGAGAGCCAAGGCCTGAGAGAGCGGGGAGCTAGGGGCAAAGGCGCTTTTCAGCCACCACCACCTGCCCTTCCCAAAGCAAGTCCCATCACGGCTTTGGGAAGCGTGCGACTTTGGGAAGCATGGGGTGGTGGTGGCTGGCAAGCCTCCCCCTCGCCCAGCCAGCCTCCCCTTCGCCCAGCCAGCCCCATCGCGCTTCGGAAAGGGCAGAGGATTGGCTGGCTGGGCAAGTGGGAGGCTTGCCAGTCACCCACCCCCCATGCTTCCCAAAGTGGCAAATGGGGTTGAAAAGCCCCGTTGCCACTATGGAAGGGAGTGGGTGGGTTGTGGACAGGTGGGGGGAGGCCGATATTTATTCACGTTTTTTTCACATTCGCGGGGGTCTTGCGCCCCTAGCCCCTGCAAATGTGGAGGGACAACGTATACCCAATGGGCACAAATATGGTGCAAGTCCCTAGCGCACTGGAAACATAAGTGCCAGTCCACAGCATCAGCTAGCCTGAGAATCTCTACCTTAAAAGAAAATCAGAACTGCCAAGTTTTCTCATCCTATCCACCTTCTGCTTTTAAAGCAGCTTTGCCTACAAGAGGAGTCATATTTGAGTGGCCCTCCAGATGTTGCTTGACTGTAATTTCCACCACCCCATTGGATATACTGGCCAGGATTGATGGGATCTGCAGTCCAACAACATATGAGCCAAATGAATCTCACCCCTCATATCTCTCTATATGAGCCTGTCTGAGTCCTCAGATCTTCAGGAGAGGCCCTTCTCTCTGTCCCATCACGTTTCCAGGCACAGAAGGTGGAAGACCTTCTTGGTGGCTGCTCCCTGACTTTGGAACTTCCTTCCCAGAGAGGCCAGGGTGGCCTCTTCCTTGCTGTCCTTCTGCCAACAACTGAAAACTTTCCTGTCCTCTCAAGCTTTTAAGGAGTTGACTGAGATGGGCTTTTAATGATGTGCTATTTTGTTGATTTTTATATTGGGTCTTTTAATAAATTTTAAATGGCTTTAACTCTATACAACAGTGGCTCTTAACATTTTCTTTACCAGGGACCCCCTTTAAATATCTTTTGTTGCAGTGGACACCCAAGACTTAACACAAGATTTAAAATCCTAACAACAACAACACCTGATAATTATAATACAATTACACCATCCATTAAACCTTCCCTCAAAGGCACTGGAGGAGGAGGGGAAGACTCTTCTCCTGCTTCTTCCTGAAAGTTTTGGGCTGGAGCAGATTGAATGGCAATGCGCAGCCCAAGCCAGCAAGCCAGCCTTTGCTTTGGCTCCTGTCATGTGGCCACTCCACTGCAGGGAGGAGGTGGGCCAAGCAGTCTTCAAGCCTTTGCGGACCCCCTGTGAGGACATTGCGGACCCCTGAGGGTCCCCGGACCACAAGTTAAGAACCACTGCAATAGGTTGTTCAATTGTTGTTGTTTTTTAACACACATGTACATGCTGACTTTTTTTAAAGTTGTTAATCTGTATTGGTTTTATTTATTTATTGCATTTATATCCCACCTTTCTCCCGAAATAGGATTCTAGGCAGCTTTTAGTAATTTGCAAGCTGCCTTGAATCCCAGTATTGGGAAGAAGGCAGGATAAAAATGGAGCCAGCATGGTGTAGTGGTTTGAGAGCTGGACACAAGGAGACCAGGGGTTTGTTTAGATGCAACGGTTTACTGCAAGTAGGTGCGCATTTTTGCTCATTCACAGCAAAATTGATTTGTTTTCACATTTTTGCGCATATTCACGTCCATTCACATTCATTCGGACTGAGTGGGCACACGTGCTCATAAATGGCAATTGAGCGAAAATGTGCACTGATGTAAATTCAGACAGCCACACATCTGAAAATGCACATCTACGCACATTTTCCAGGAAGCACTGGGGAAAACCGCGAATCCTTTTACTGAGCAGTTTTCTGGAGTTTTTAGCCCTTCTCCCTCCAAATCGCATTTGGACACATTGTATTCTCTGCAAATTCTAAGGAGTATTTTTATTGTGTAGACAAGCCCCAGGATTCAGATCTCCAACCAGCTATAGAAACCCACCAGGTCATCTTGGGCAAGTCACCCTCTCTCAGCCTTTAGAGGCAGGCAATGGCAAACTCCCTCTGAATAAATCTTGCCAAGAAAACCCTTTGGAAGGGTTGCCATGAGTTGGAGGCAACTTGAAGGCACATAGCAGCAGCAGCAGCAACAACAACAATAAAATAATAATAATAATAATAATAATACAGACATTAGCAACTGGAAGAACTTCACTCCATCCCCTAAGAAACATCTGGTCAGGATGGTGTAGTGGTCTGAGTGTTGGACTACAACTCCACGAGACCAGGGTTTGAATCTGTGCTCAGCCATGGAAACCCACTGGGTAACCCTGGGCATGTCACACTCTCAGCCTCAGAGGAGGGCAATCGTAAACCCCTTCTGAAAGATAATCTTGGCAAGAAAACCCTATGAAAGGGTCACCATAAATCAGAGTCGACTTGAAGCCACATGACAACAAACTTTAGGAAAACCTTCCTGACAGTAAAAGCTGTTTGGCAGTGGAATGCACTGCCTGGGAGTGTGGTGGAGTCTCCTTCTTTGGAGGTTTTTAAACAGAGGCTGGATGGCCATCTGCCCGGAGTGCTTTGAATGTTTATTCCTGCAGGGCAGAGGGCTGGACTAGATGGCCTTTGGGGTCTCTTCCAACTCGAGGGCTGAATCCACACTACACAAATAATCCAGTTGGAAACTGGCTTATTTGCAATGGCTCCTTCCTGTTGAATCGTGGGGTTTGTAGTTTTACAAGGATTTTAGCCTGCTCTGCCAAAGAGTGCTGGTGCCTAACCAAACTACAAATCCCAGGCTTCCATGAGAAGGAGCCATGGCAAATAATCCAGTTTCAAACTGAATTATTTTTGTAGTGTGGATCCAACCTATGATTCCATGAAACACTTAATTTTGAGACATCCATCAAACAGAGGTTCAAAGGGATGGGATGGAGGAGTTCAAGGCACTTTCCTCACCCGGATCTGCTGGCAACTTTACTATTAAGGAGAACCTGTCGCTTAAGCAAGCAAGCACCCTTCTCCTGTGCATCATGGGACTTCACATGTGTGCATGATGCACAAATCCTTGCACCACGTCCGTTTGCTATTCAAAGGAGGGTGCTGCACCAAAGCAAAAGGTTGTGGGGGGTGGAAACAGGTTTTTGGGACCCCTGGCAAAAATAATGAGCTAGCTAAATCCTCTACCGCCCTAGCCATCACTTCCCACCCCCTTGCCAAAAGGGAATAAAGCCTTCTCCCATGCCTCTTCCCCACTCACTTTGTGCATCTCCTGGTGGGGGTGAGCCTTGCTTGCTTGCAAACTGTGCCAACAGGAAGAAGACTCTCACCCCGCATCCCCTCCCAACACCTCCATAGTTCATGCCCTATTTACTGTGGGCCTCTCTAGGAAAAGCAACTTTGTGAGTTTAACTATTTAAGGCATGCGGGAGAATGGAGGGGTATCCATCCCTTTGGGTAATCGCCCATAGGAGGAATTGAGGATCAACCTCTCTTATTTATCCTCTATAATGAGCTAGCTAAATCCTCCCTAAGGAGCAGCTTAGGGAGCTGGGTATGTTTAGTCTGGAGAAGAGAAGGTTGAGAGGGGACATGATAGCCATGTTTAAGTATTTGAAGGGATGTCATACTGAGGATGGAGCAAGCTTGTTTCCTGCACTCCCGAGACTAGGACACAGAGCGATGGGCTCAAACTACAGAAAAAGAGATTTCACCTAAACATTAGGAAAGACGTCCTAACAGTAAGAGCTGTTCGGAACTGGAATGCGCTGCCTTGTAGTGTGGTGGAGTCTTCTTCTTTGGAGGTTTTTCATAGAATCATAGAGTTGGAAGAGACCCCAAGGGCCATCCAGTCCAACCCCCTGACATACAGGATTACACAATCAAATCATTCCTGACAGATGGCCATCCACCTTCTGTTTAAAAACCTCATAAATATATGTTATCTGGTCACCCCTCCTGGTTTCTCAACCCTCTTATTTTGAAATTTCTCAAGGGGTACAAGAATCTCCACCTCCCAATCTCAGGTCCTGCTCCACCATGGTACCTTGATCTGGTTCTAACTCAACTCAGATGAGCTCCTTTTGAACCAATGGATGCTTGTCCAATTCGTCTGCTTTCATGGAAAACAGTTTTCCTTGTGGCCGTCACTTCTGCATGTTGGGCTGGTGAACTATGTGCACTGTGAGTGGACTCTTCGTATCTCAGGTTCCACCCAGACAAAGTGGTCCTATGGCCAGATATATCTTTTTTTTTAACCAAAGGTGATATCTGCTTTTCACCTAATCAAGACATTGTCCTACCAGCATTCATCTCTGATGCTGCTACCAACTATGAGCATGATCTTCATCACCTTGATGTACAACAGGCTCTAAAAATTTATGTGGACAGGACTGCCCCAATCCATAAGTCGCAGAGACTTTTTGTTTGTTATTCAATTAGCAAACTGGGACTACCAGTCTCTGCTCAGAGACTATCCCAATGGATGGTTTCTGTAATACATCTGGCTTATGAGCTTGGCAGGGTCAAGCCCCCTCATTAGGCTTGAACACACTCCACCAGAGCTGTCATGACCTCCTCTGCATTTTTGGCAGGGGTTCCCCTAAGTGAAATGCCTACCCAGAGGGGCTGGGGCTGGGTGAAATGCCGAGGGGCTGTCTGGTCATAACCCATGACTTTTGTGTCTCATTATTGCATTGACACTCATTCCAAAGAAGATGCCAGCTTTGCACGAGCTGCTTTAATGTAATCTATGACAATTACTGACTCATAGCTGTTACTGAGGATGCCAGCCACAGATGCAGGCGAAACATCAGAAAGAAACTATTCCAGAACACGGCCTCACAGCCCGGAAAAACCCCAAGGAAACTCTATGGGTGCTGGCCATGCAAGCCTTTGACTTCATAGCTGTTATTTATTAAGCTCAATCATACACTGCTTTTCAGTATTAACTAAATGTGTTACTGATGCATTATTTTCAAAACTTTTTCACAGTTATGGTGGTAGCCTTGACAGTAGATTTAATGTTAATCGTTTCCTTAATGTATGTTTATGGTACGTACCAAACTTACATGTTCTTTACAGCTATAAAGGCAGTTTTAATATGTTTTCAAATATCTCCTTGATGATTTACACCCAAACCTGTTTTCATGTGCTCTTATTTCTGCGTAGGCATTTCATAATTACATTGGTTGTTGCATGAGTCTCTCACCACCTACAGTATTAGGGGTAGCTTGCTAGTCTCCCAGTTGTGTGAATCACAGAGACCACGATGAAGAACAGGTTATTTACCTGTAACTGTGGTTCTTTGAGTGGTCATCTGTAAATTCACACAATCCCACCCATCCTCCCTTCAAGAGTCCTGCCATTCCTCAGTTTCATTGATGCTGCTATGTGGTAGACATGGAACTGAGGCACCTTGGTGGGCAAAGGGTATTTAAACCCTTGGGGACATTGGGCAGGACTACCGCCAAAACATTATAATGGTTTTCCAATGTCTGGTTTGAAATGTTCTGAAGGCTGTTTATGAACACGCACAAAATCCAGTTGTGTGAATTCACACTTGAAGAATCACAGTTACAGGGAAGTAACCTGTTCTTCAAATAGTGTGTGTGTGTGTGTGTGTGTGGTGATCTAAGGTCTTTTGGACTTCCCAGGCAAACCTGTCAGTTATAAACCTACAGACAGAAGACACTGGTGTGCTGCTTTCTGTGAAACTGATGTACTGATGCTCTGTTTTCTTTGAAAACAGAAGCATTGATAGGACATCAGTGTCTTCTCTCTGGAGATTCATAACTGGCAGGTCAAATGTAAGGCTGAGCTGGATGGCCTTGGTTTAATTCAGCACGGCTGCTTTTATGTTCTACTCGGGTGCACAAACAAGTGCAGGGCATCAAATTCTCTACCACACTAGCTCCGTTCCTCATATCTAACTTCAGGGTGCTCACTTCTGCTTAACTTAACTTGCACACATGATGACAGGCTCAGCACAGATATGGGCAAAGTGTGGCCTTTCAGATGTTGTTGGAATGGAACTCCCATGAACTCTAGATAGCATAGCCAACGGTGATGAATGCTGGGAGTTACAGTCCAACATCTGAAAGCAAATTTTTGCATATCCTAGTGTTACTCAATGTTGGGGAAATTAGCAGCAACTCGACTTTAGCTATGCAAGAGGGGGTAACCAGGGAATCTTTTAAACCTTTGTATACCGGTAATAGTCTGGATGGAATACATACACATTTTAAAATTAAGTATGGTTTTTATTAAAGAGTTCAAAAGTAACACCAAACACACACACACATTCACCCAGAAAAGGCATTCACACAAGGCTATAGGAAAAGCAGTAGGAAAACTTGGATAGGGGGTAGCAAGAGGATTTTGTTGAGGTGATACAGATCTGTCCTGTAGTCAGTCTGGCAGAGTGGATGGAAGAACCTGGGTTGGCTAACACAGAGTAACAGGGTTTCCCCCTATTACTGACTGTGTGCCATGAGAGATATTTTGGGGGTGATATTTATACCTCCAAATACACCTGAGGGGATTGATTGCTTCATGGGTTGAAACAATGAATTCCATGAGCCTTCATGGATTGCACATTGAGTTTCCTGGTCTTGACAAGAGGTGAGAAAGATGCTAAATATGTTTCTTAATGTCCAGTGATTGGATTTTAACAGCTTTGGGCAGCTTCTTTAAGGTTGCAGCTGAGGAAAGGAAATTTCACAATCAGCAAATACAAAAGGGTTTCTCTATATCCATTATCTTCCCATTTATGTGGAATGTGTCTTCTTTTGGCCTTTCAGCCCCAGGCCTTCCTTTCCAGGGAAAAACAAAAATGACATTTTCTGAGACCATCCTTGTAAAATGCCACATTAATGAACCAAACTTGGCCAGCTTCTGAGGCCTGTAGCCAATGCTAACCTTCCAGGATTGGGGTGCCTTGGAAGCGGGGTGCAAGCTTTTGCTTACACTAGCTTTAGAGGAACCAGACTAGAGGAGTGAGATTTACATGCCAGATGTGTTTGTTTAGTATTAAGTGTCTATTTTGAGCTGAATAATTTATGGGCAAGCCATGAATCCTCACCCCCAGAAGGGTATTTCTCACAGCAGCAAACCTATCACTATGCAAGTTAAAAGGTATGCTACATCAAAGTTACTGGAATTCACTGGCATGATTATGACAAAATGAATTAAGTAGAGGATATTTTGAATGTTTAGATCCTGAAGGATGGTGGTATATTGAATAAATCAATGAACAGATAAGGTAGAACAGCTTAGTTTGGTGAAGTACTTAGAATTCTCTGTTGGAAAGCTCAAATTCACTGAATTACAGTAATAGAACTTTAGCAGCTTTTTAAATACGGCACCTGGCTAAAATAAAAATCTCAGGATTCCATAAGCTGCAGTGAATGGCTAACCATTTGCTATAATTGTGCAGTTTGGCTACACCCCAGCTGGTCTCTTCAAGTGTTATTACAAGTCATCAAACAACATTGTAGTATAATCAAGAATACTAATAAAACTACTGCAGAAGTCAGTTTTAAAGCATATGATATAGTGTGTTAAGAAGGAACATACAGTGTTGGATGGGCAGTAAATTGTTATTGTGTGCCTTCAAGTTGTTTTCAACTTAAGGCAACCCAAAGGCAAACATATCATGGGGTTTTCTTGGTAAGATTTGTTCAGATAAGTTTGCCCTTGCCTTCCTCTGACCACTCAAACAACTACACCATACTGGCTCTTCCATAGCAAAGATGAGGAGTTATAATCCTTTGGAATGCCAGAGGGAGTTGGATAAGGGTGAAATGCTGAACAAGATAGAGACCAAAGCAGAAACTTCTACTTTGATCCCTTCCCAGGATTCCCCCCAACCCGCTCCATATTAACACTGTTTCTTAATGTTTTGAGGAGCTTTTGGCCAATGACTGCCGCTGCCATCACCTACCCATGAATCTCCCTGCTGACAAATAAACTCTTAATTGCCAGGTCTAAAGGCCAGAAGTGTAATGCCCCATGTGCAAAACAGCAAAAGAACCTGCTGCACTCATTATTAGCAGGTGGTCTCCCACCCAAATACTAACCAGACCTGACCCTGCTTTAAGGATCAGATGAGAGCAGATGTGTTCTGAGTTGGGCCATGTGTTCAGGGTGATAAGGTCAGTTGTCTGTAGGGCTGCTCCTTTTCTTGCTTCAGCTGAAAGGGGCCGCATCATTCCTACACAAGACACTTCTGCCCCTTTGGAAAAACACGGGCAAGGCAAGGAGAGCAAAAAGCCCACAGCAACAGGAATTCCCAGGCGGTCTCCCATTAACACGCTAAGCAAGCCCAACCCTGCTTAGCAACCCAGCTCAGAAGAGATTGGGTGTCTTGATGCTGCTCACTTCTCCTCCCTGAAGCGAGGGGCTCCTTGCTAAAAAGGAAGGAAATCCCAGTGAAAGCCAGACCCCCCCCCCAAACCCACTCCCTCTGACACCCTGAGACTGGAGCTTCAGGGCCCCTGCTCCTCTGGGCTAAAAGGGCTTTGGCTCAGAGGGGCAACATCTGTCCAAACACCTCGTCAGTCACATTTGGATCTACACAGGTCCCCCCCACAACCGGTTGGGCCAGAGCTGGGGTGAAGATTCAGGGGTCCCGCAGTGGTCCTCAGGAGGGTGAGGCCTCTTCTGTTGAGCGGCCCAGGCCAATGTCGGTGGGGAATGGGTCCTGGGTGGCTTTCTTGTCTGTTTGCCTGGAACTGAAATTGTGATCCTTTTCCAGCACTTTCTCCAATGCAGCTGCAGAGCAAGGCAAGGCGAAGAAAAAGCCAGAGCTAAAGAACCAGAGCAAAATTGTCTAGGCTTCCTGGGGTGAACTTCTTCTGTAAGGCTAATTTTGTGAGGCCCTTGGAAACCGACAAGGAGGAATTTCCACCATGCCAGTAGGATGGAGGAGGGGAAATATAAAAGGAGGGAGGTTCAGGAAGGGGAAACAAGGCAGTATTATTCTTTTTCGAGTCCTTTTCCACCAACCAGTCAAAAGCAAGGCAAAGGAGAGCCAAAAATAAAAAAAGAGAGAGGAAAAAGCCTGCAGCACCTAGTATTCCCAGGCGGTCTCCCATCCAAGTACTAACCAGGCCCGACCCTGCTTAGCTTCCGAGATCAGACGAGATCGGGCGCGTTCAGGGTGGCGTGACCGTAGGCAGACAAACTCCTCGCTCGGCCTCTCTTCAGCTCCAGCAGCCCCGCCAGAGCCTCGCAAGGCAGCGCCACCTGCTGGCCACGGAAAGGAAGGCTCTCCTCCTCCTCCTCCTCTCAGGAAGGGGACCTGCAGCCCACCCTGCCAAGGCCCAGGGGCTCCCCCACCAGGCCTAGACCCCACCCCAGGGGGAAGCGCCACCCCCAGGCCTCCCAGGCTCCCCTCTGAGGACAGGCCCTCAGGGCTCACCACCCGTCCCAGGCCCCAGACCTTCCTGACTGGCCTCCAGCCAACACTTCGGACTGCTGGCGGAGGGTGCCCTGGAAGGGGAGCCAGGCCCAGGGAGGCCAGACACCCCCCAGGGGACCCAAAGGGGCGCCTCTGCCTGGGTCCAAAGGCTTGGCTCTGGGACAGACACCCCTCCTGGCTAGGGCAGTGTCCCTCAACCGGGGCTCCCTGGCACCCAAGGGTGCCCCAAGAGCTTGCTAGGGGTTCCCCCAGAGGATGTGATTGTGATTGTGGGGGGAAAGGAATAGCAGTAGATAGAATAATGTTTATGCAGGAATTTTTAGAGGGGGATTAGGATTTTTTTTTTTAATGAAATGAAACCATTCTATAGAATAATACACCTGACCGCAAAAGGCCTTAACAATAACACAAAAAACTTTTTTTCTATTCACTTTTCTTCCTAATACAAAAATTATACTAACCTAACACTAATACATTTTCCCTCTTAATCCAAACACACTATAATCACTCTCTTTTTCTTTCCCAATAAACATTATATTTACAGTGAAATCGAAGGCTTTGATGGCTGGCATCCATAGATTTTCCTTGGTTTTTTTCCTGGCTGGATTTTCCTTGTTTTTTTCTGGAAGAATTTATTTCTGACATCTTGCCTGCATCTGTGGCTGGCATCTTCAGAGAATGGTTGGGTAGGGGTGTGTGTGGAGTTTATGTGCTGTGACCCCTTTTTTGGGGAGGATATGTAAATTTTTGTAATTGAATGGTTAGTTTCTGGGGATAGAAATGCAAGGCTCATTAGCGTCTGTTTGGCTAATAGTTGGTTGATGGACCATTATCTGCTGGAAATCCCCCTGTCCCTGGGTGGAATTCCTTTGTAAATGTTGAGCTTTGATTCTATTGTTTTTCAAAACTGGAAGCCAGATTTTGTTTACTTTTAGGGTTTCTTCTTTCCTGTTGAAGTTGTCCAGGTGTTGTGGATTTCAAATAGCGTCTCTGTGCATTCTGACATGATAGTTGTTGGCCTGGTCCACAATTCCTGTGTTTTAAATATTCAGAAACTAACCATTCAAATATATATTTCTCTGGCTTTTCTTCGCAAAAGATTCAGGAAGGACTCATCCCGCGCTTTCTGCAAGCGCGCTAATGACTAAAAAGGCCAATCCGAGATAAACAAGTCCAGTTCCAGAAAGCACAGCAGGAGGTCTCCGTGGGTGATGTTTCTGGGTTATGATTCTTTCTGTGTTGTCATTTCTCTTCAAGACTTGTTCGGCGTGAGTTCTTAAATAAGGCTGCAGCATTGTGGATAGT
Organism: Gambelia wislizenii; assembly: GCA_030847615.1. Lineage (NCBI taxonomy): Eukaryota > Metazoa > Chordata > Lepidosauria > Squamata > Crotaphytidae > Gambelia > Gambelia wislizenii. Next base: position 29,694,320 of record JAUMIR010000002.1, read on the forward strand.
GTGTCTCCATGCCTCCCGATGTGAGGCTAGGACGGGCCATTGTTGATGATCAATTTGGCCGAGCCTGAGATGTTGTTTCAGGGAATCCTTGTATTGTTTTTTTGGAGCGCCCCTCTTACCCTGACGCATGGCGAGTTCACCGTAGAGTACTATTTTGGGGAAGCGATGTTCCTCCATCCTAGAAATGTGCCCTGCCCAGCGCAGCTGTGTTCTCAATATCATGGCCTCAATGCTAGTGATCGCTGCTTGCTCAAGGACAGGAACATTCGTCACATAGTCAGTCCAGTGTATATTTAGGATTGTATGTATACAGTCCTGGTGAAAGCGTTCGAGGAGTTGAGGAGTGGTGGCGATAGGTGACCCATGTTTCAGACCCGTAAAGGAGAATATACAGTACAATGGCTCTATGCACATTGATTTTTGTGCTTTGCCTCAGGTGTTTATTGCTCCAGACTCTTTTGTGAAGTCTTCCAAATGCACAATATACCTTTGTTAATCTGTGATCGATCTCTTTGTCAATCTTGGCATCTGAGGAGATGATGCTTCCCAGGTAGGTGAACTGCTGAACGGACTTAAGCACAGATTTGCCGATGGTAATACAAATTTACATATACTCCCCAACAGGTGTTCACAGTATATAAACTCCACACACACCCTTACCGAACCATTCTCTGACGATGCTAGCCACAGATGCAGGCAAAACGTCAGAAGAAAACTCTTCCAGAACACGGCCTCACAGACCGGAAAAAAACCCAAGAAAAATCCATCATCAGAACCCTCACAGCGCGGGAAAAAAACCCAAGGAAAATACTGTATATTATATTTACACCTTTATACTAAAATTAGAAGTTACATGTTACAATTATACATATTTGAGAAAGAAAAATAAATAAATAAATAAATAAAAAGATAATAATACAAAAATAATAATTTATTTAAAGATATCCTTTAAGTTATTGCTGAGGTTGTCTCATTAAACCATGGCCAAAACGTTCTCCAATGATGGTTTGGCAATTTCTCTTTTTCAGTCAAAGCTAAATTTTCAGATGCAAGCTCCAGGAAGAGAGATTCTACCTCAACATTAGGAGGTACTTTCTGACAGTAAAAGCTGTTTGGCAGTGGAAGCCGCAGCCTGGGAGTGTGGTGGAGTCTCCTTCATTGGAGGTTTTTAAGCAGAGGCTGGATGGCCATCTGTCAGGGATGCTTTGATTGTGTATTCCTGCATGGCAGGGGTTGGACTGGATGGCCCTCATGGTCTCTTCCAACTCTACAATTCTATGATTCTATGAATGTGAGCCACTAGCGCAGCCTTTCTCAGCCTTTTTATCCTGGAGGAACCCTTGAAATACGATCAGACATTTTGCTCAGGACTTCCCAAGCACCCGGGAAACATGGGAGGAGGTGGTCCAGGTCCTGGATTGGCCAGATTTGGCACAAGAGGCTTGGGAGACAGTGCTTTGGGGGACCAAACCTCCGGAGGGTGCCAGGGGACCCAGAAAGTCGGTGGGCCGAAGGAGGAAGAGGAAGGAGTCTGGTTCTGCGGCTATGAGTTTTTGGACAGTGCCCGGGGTCCACGGTGTGCCTGGGAAACTTCTATGTGATGTTGGGATTATTTTCCCAAAGACAAAGGGAGGTAAAAGGGTCAAAACCTGCAGGATGTGAAAGGCACTGCTTATTATCTCAAAAACATAATTGAAAATTTAGCTTTGGCTGAAAAAGAGAAATCGCCAAACCATCGTTGGAGAAAGTTTTGGCCATGGTTTAATGACACAACCCCAGCAATAACTTAAGGGATATCTTTAAATAAATATTTGATTATTGTTCTTGTATTAGTTTTTATTAATTGTTTTATTAATTTTTTCTTTTCCAAATATGTATAATTGTAATGTGCAACTTCTAATTTTAGTACAAAGGTGTAAATATAATGTTTACTGGAAAAGAAAAGAGAGTGATTATAGTGTGTTTAGGTTAAGAGGGAAAATGTATCAGGCTTAGGATAGCTAGTTTTATTTTTGTATTAGTAAGAAAAGAGAATAGAAAAAAAGATTTTTGCCTTATTGTTATGGCCTTTTACGGTCAGGTGTATTATTCTATAGAATGGTTTCATTTCATTAAAAAAAAATTCCTAATCCCCCCCTAAAAATTCCTGCATAAACATTATTCTATCTACTGCTATTCCTTTCCCCCCACAATCACAATCACATCCTCTGGGGGAACCCCTAGCAAGCTCTTGGGGCACCCTTGGGTGCCAGGGAGCCCCGGTTGAGGGACACTGCCCTAGCCAGGAGGGGTGTCTGTCCCAGAGCCAAGCCTTTGGACCCAGGCAGAGGCGCCCCTTTGGGTCCCCTGGGGGGTGTCTGGCCTTCCTGGGCCTGGCTCCCCTTCCAGGGCACCCTCCCGCCAGCAGTCCGAAGTGTTGGCTGGGGGCCAGTCAGGAAGGTCTGGGGCCTGGGAGGGGTGGTCAGCCCTGAGGGCCTGTCCTCAGAGGGGAGCCTGGGAGGCCTGGGGGTGGCGCTTCCCCCTGGGGTGGGGTCTAGGCCTGGTGGGGGAGCCCCTGGGCCTTGGCAGGGTGGGCTGCAGGTCCCCTTCCTGAGAGGAGGAGGAGGAGGAGAGCCTTCCTGTCGGTGGCCAGCAGGTGGCGCTGCCTTGCGAGGCTCTGGCGGGGCTGCTGGAGCTGAAGAGAGGCCGAGCGAGGAGTTTGTCTGCCTACGGTCACGCCACCCTGAACGCGCCCGATCTCGTCTGATCTCGGAAGCTAAGCAGGGTCGGGCCTGGTTAGTACTTGGATGGGAGACCGCCTGGGAATACCGGGTGCTGTAGGCTTTTTCCTCTCTCTTTTTTTATTTTTGGCTCTCCTTTGCCTTGCTTTTGACTGGTTGGTGGAAAGGACTCGAAAAAGAATAATACTGCCTTGTTTCCCCTTCCTGAGCCTCCCTCCTTTTATATTCCCCCTCCTCCATCCTACTGGCATGGTGGAAATTCCTCCTTGTCGTTTTCAAAGGGCCTCACAAAATTAGCCTTACAGAAGAAGTTCACCCCAGGAAGCCTAGACAATTTTGCTCTGGTTCTTTAGCTCTGGCTTTTTCTTCGCCTTGCCTTGCTTGCAAGCTGTCTTTGAGAAAGTGCTGCAAAAGGATCACAATTTCAGTTCCAGGCAAAGAAAAAAGAAAGCCACCCAGGGCCCATTCCCAGCCTCATTGGTCTGGGCGGCTGAACAGAAGAGGCCTCACCCTCCTGAGGACCACTGCGGGACCCCTGAATCTTCACCCTGCTCTGGCCCAAGGGGGAGGGGGGGACCTGTGTAGATCCAAATTGGACTGACGGGGCGTTTGGACCGATGATGCCCCTCTGAGCCAAAGCCCTTTTAGCCCAGAGGAGCAGGGGCCCTGAAGCTCCAGTCTCAGGGTGTCAGGGGTGGGTGGGTTTGCGGGGGGGGGTCTGGCTTTCCTTCCTTTTTAGCAAGGAGACCCTCGCTTCAGGGAGGAAAAGTGAGCAGCATCAAGACAGCCAATCTCTTCTGAGCTGGGTTGCTAAGCAGGGTTGGGCCTGGTTATTGTGTGAATGGGAGACCCCCTGGGAATTCCACTACACTAGAGGAAAAAACCAGAGCTAAAGAACCAGAACAAAATTTGCAAGGCCTCATCGGGCGAACCTCTGTAAGAGTAATTTTGTGATGCACCTTGAAAAATGACAAGGTAAAAAGGCAGGAGGCTCAGGAAGCGGTAACAAGGCAGTATTATTATTATTTGAGTCCTTTTCCACCAACCAGTCAAAAGCAAGGCAAAGGAGAGCAAAGTAAAGAAATAAATAAATAAAATAGCCTACAGCACTCAGTATTCCCAGGCAGTCTCCCATCCAAGTACTAAACAGGCCTGACCCTGCTTCACTTCCAAGATCAGACAAGACCTACCCTACCCTAACCTATCCACAGTACAGGGTATTTAGATTATTACTAATGCTCTATATAGAATGACATAGTAAAATGGTGTCCCTTATATAAAATGGCAAAATCAAGGTTTGCTTTTTGCATTTTATTTTTTTTTAACATTTCGAGCCATGGATGGTTAAATCCCTGGATACAAAACCCATGGATACAGAGGGCCAACTGTAATTCTATGATTCCCAGTCACATAGTTATGTGTGTTATACAGTTGTCCCTCCATATCCACAGATTTGGTATCCACGGATTTAAGTATTCACAGCTTGAAAATATTCTTTAAAAAATAATAATACAAAAAGCAAACCTTGATTTTGCCATCTTATATAAGGGACACCATTTTGCTGTGCTATTGCATATCGTGGGAGTTGAGTATTCACGGATTTGGGTATTCACGGGGGGTCCTGGAACCAAACCCCAGCGAATGTGAAGAGACAACTGTTGATGATTTGATTTTGTGATACTCAATATTTTGGTACTGAAGAAATATAGATGTTAGATCCTTATTCCATACCCTGAAACTGTCCTGATTTGGCAGAGACAATCCAAATTAAACCTCTGTTGTTCCATTGTTCCCCTTTTTTGGCTTTTTTTAAAATGTCCCAGTTTTTCTTTCCTCCTCCTGCTGTCCACAACTTACTTTAATGGCTGCAAACTGAGTGCAAAGTGCAAAAGGAGTTTGTAGTCATTTAATTCAGCAGGGGGAGAGGAGAAGAGGGAAGAATCTTGTCCTTCCCTGAAGGCTCAGATAAAAGCAAACTATGGCCATCTTGACCGCACTTTGATGTTGCTTGGCCACATGTGTCCTGGTCTTCATCTGTTAAATGTTGGAGAGCATGCTCCCATTCCATGTACAAATGCCAATTTGACTGGCCTGGCTGTTTTCTTCAATGGTGGGGCAGCCAACAACCCTGCAGGTGCCAAGCAAGCTTACGAAGCATAGGAATGCCATGTTGCTGCCACCCCTCAGTATCTGTTGTCTGAGGCAGCTGCTTCACTTTGTCCAACTACTGGTCTGTTCCTGTGTTGTGTCTTCCCTTGTATCCTAATATTCACTTTACAGATTGAGGTCTGTCGCCAAGGTGTCACACAGATAAAGAAAAAGGAGGAACCTGGGAAGCATCATCTCCTCAGATGCCAAGTTTGACAAAGAGATCGATCACAGATTAGCAAAGACATATAGCGCATTTGGAAGACTTCACAAAAGAGTCTGGAGTAATAAACACCTGAGGCGAAGCACAAAAATCAGTGTGTATAGAGCCATTGTACTGTCTATTCTCCTTTATGGATCTGAAACATGGGTCACCTATCGCCACCACCTACGACTCCTCGAACGCTTTCATCAGCGCTGTCTACGCACAATCCTAAATATACACTGGACTGACTATGTGACGAATGTTGCTGTCCTTGAGCAAGCAGAGATCACCAGCATTGAGACCATGATATTGAGAACACAGCTGCACTAGGCAGGGCACGTTTCTAGGATGGAGGACCATCGCCTCCCAAAAATAGTACTCTACGGTGAACTCACCACAGGTCAGCGTAAGAGGGGTGCTCCAAAAAAGCGATACAAGGACTCCCTGAAACAACATCTGAGGCTCAGCCAAATTGATCACCAACAATGGTCCACCCTGGCCTCACATTGGGAGGCATGGAGACACACTATTCACAATGCCGCAGCCTTATTTGAGAACTCACGCTGAACAGGTCTTGAAGAGAAACGACAACATAGAAAGAATCACAAGCCGGAAACATCACCCACGGAGACCTTCTGCTGTGCTTTCTGCAACTGGACTTGTTTATCTCGGATTGGCCTTTTTAGTCATCAGTGCGCTTGCAGAAAGCGCGGGATGAGTCCTTCCTGAATCTTCGTTTGCAAAGAAAAACCAGAGAGAGAGAGAGAGTAATCCTTGTGAAGTTGAAGGCTTTCACAGCTGGCATCCATAGTCTCAGAGTCTGGTGGAGTCTCCTTCTTTGGAGGTTTTTAAACAACGGCTGGATGGTCATATGTCGGGAATGATTTGATTGTGTATTCCTGCATGGCAAGGGGTTGGACTGGATGGCCCCTGAGGTCTCTTCCTACTTTATGATTCTATGATTTTCCTTGGGTTTTTTTCCAGGCTGTGAGGCCCTGCGCAAGAAGAGTTTCTTTCTGACATTTCGCCTGCATCTGTGGCTGGCATCTTCAGAGAATGGTTGCGTAGGTGTGTATGTGGAGTTTAATAATAATAATAATAATAAAATTTATTTATACCCCGCCCCTCTGTTAAAACAATCGGGGCGGCTTACAAAATTTAAAATACAATACAAATAAAATCCCTAAACACCCCCACTCCCACCCTCCCCCATAAAAAAACATTAAACAAATATAAATTAAAACAACTAATCTAAAATCACTTTTAAAACTATAAATACAATAAATATAATAAATGGCCAGCAGCCTAGAAGAGGCCAGGATCCCCTGAGGCCGGGATCTAATTAGGAAAGGCCTGCCGAAAGAGATCCGTCTTTAGTGCTTTTTTAAAGCCACTCAGGCTTGTTATCTGACGGATCTCATTCGGATCTCATTTATATACTGTGAACCCCTGTTGGAGAGGATATATACATTTGTGCATTTGAATGGCTAGTTTCTGGGTGGAGATATGCAAGGAGGATTAGTGTCTGTTTGGCAAATGGTCCAAACAGTCTGATGGAAATCCCCCTGTCCCTGGGTGTGTCTATCCTTGCTTGTATATCTGTGCCTTTAAGTTACCTGTTGACTTGACTATGGCAATCCCATGGATTTTTCATAGGGTTTTCTTAGGCAAGGAATTCCCAGACCAGAGGTGGTTTTGCCACTTTCTTCATCTGAAATATAGCCTACAGCACCAGGTATTTGTTGGTAGTCTCCCTGCCAAGTACTGACCAGGGCTGACCCTCCTTAGCTTCACAAGATCAGATGGGATCTGGTAACTTTAGGGTATATAAAGCAAAGCTCCTTAAACTGTGGGTCAACAACCCTATATGGGGTCGCATAACTGTAGGTGGAGGTCACAAAAAAATTGGCAACAGTATATTTGATTTGTATATCTATTTTGTATATCTATATACCCCTCATCACATAAAAATTTCTCAGGCATCAAGGGGTCGTGAATGGAAAAAGTTTAAGAAGCTGTGGTATAGAGGATCACAATATCACCCTTCTTGTCCCCAAACTCCCCATACAGATGACTTCTCTCTCCCCACTCCAGCAAAAGGCCATAGCCCTGACCTGTTAAGAATCCTTCTCCTTGGTCCTAATTTCTCCCCAGTCCTCAACGTTTTTTTTTTTTTAAATGGTTTGTGTGGGTCTGTATTTATGTACAGCCCTCTGTCTCTCTGTTGGGACCCTTGGAAATGTGATCAGACAATGAGCAGGCTTGCAGACAATGAGCAGGTTTGCAGGTTCCACAGAGTTCTTAGCCAACCTGGATAGGAAAGAAAATAGCAGCAGTGGGGAGATCAGGCAGGGAGTAGGAAAATGAGGGGTTGCTCAAATAAATGCCCATTGATTTGAACCACAATGTCTTTGCCCGGGATCCTCTGTAAGATGGAAAGGGAGGCAGTTTGGAAGGTTTTCAGGCAGGGTAGGAGGAGAGAGACCCCCTGGGCTCCACAGTCCTCCAGGGTTAAAGGAGAGGCGCTCAGCTTCCTAGAGAGGCAGCAAATGTTGAATATCTCCTGGAAGGAGAAAAGGGGAGGCGGAGGTTGTTGGTGATGGAAGAAGAGGAGGAAGAGGTGAAATTGGAAAATCTTTTGTGTTGGGGGAAGGTCCTAGTGCATGCAAACCTTCCCCCATGGATGTCTGGGGATCAGAACCAACCTGTTTTGAGATTTCAGGCAGGCTCATATGGGAGGAGGCAGGAGTCTTTCAGGTATCCCTTTAGGGCAGTGGCTCTTAACCTTTTCTTTACCAGGGATCCCCTTTAAATATCTTTTGTTTCCATCGACCCCCAAGACTTAACTCAAGATTTAAAACCCGAACAACAACAACAACAATATCTAACCACCACCACAACACAATTACACCATTCATTAACCCTTCCCTCAGAGACACTGGAGGGGAAGGAAGACTTTTCTCCTGCTTCTTCCTGCAAATTTGTGGCTGGAGTGGATTGAATGGCAATGCACAAGGCAAGCCAGCCAGCCAGCCTTTGCCTTGGCTCCTGTCACGTGGGCTGAGCAACCTTCAAGCCTTTGCAGATCCCCAGTGAGGACATTGCAGACCCCTGGGGTGTGGTCTGTCGACCACAGGTTAAGAACAACTGTTTTAGGGCTTTGTAAGTGCCTTGAGTTGAAGTTGGAAGCAAATGGGAAGCCGGGGCAGTTTTTAAAAGACTGGTGTTATGTGCACCTTGTACTTTGCACTAGTGTTTTGAGATCCTCCGGGGAGGCCCACCTCTCCGTCCCACCACTTTCACAGGTACACCTGGTGGGAACATAGGAGAAGGTCTACTTGGTGGCTGCTCCCAGCCTTTGGATCTTCCTTCCCAGAGAGGCCAGACCGACACCCTCTTTACTAACTTTTCGCAAGCAAGTAAAAACTTTTTTTTTATTCCAGCAGGCCTTTGAGAATTTTTTTTTTAAAGGGGGAAACAGGGCTTGTGTAATGTGCTGAACTTATATTTCTTATTTTTTTTAATAGCTTATTATTAATTGTTTTTCATTTAATGATGGGTTTAATTGCTTTCTAACTTCTGTATGATGTGGATGTTTAACTAGGTTTGTTTTATACTGTTGTAAGCCACCTTGGGTGTGTATAGAGCCATTGTACCGTCTATTCTCCTTTATGGATCTGAAACATGGGTCACCTATCGCCACCACCTACGACTCCTCGAACGCTTTCATCAGCACTGTCCTAAATATACTGACTATGTGACAAATGTTGCTGTCCTTGAGCAAGCAGGGATCACCAGCATTGAGGCCATGATATTGAGAACACAGCTGCGCTGGGCAGGGCACGTTTCTAGGATGGAGGACCATCGCCTCCCCAAAATAGTACTCTACGGTGAACTCGCCACGGGTCAACGTAAGAGGGGCGCTCCAAAAAACGATACAAGGACTCCCTGAAACACCATCTCAGGCTCAGCCAAACTGATCACAAACAATGGTCCACCCTGGCCTCACGTTGGGAGGCATGGAGACACACTATCCACAATGCTGCAGCCTTATTTGAGAACTCACACCGAATAAGTCTTGAAGAGAAACAACAACGCAGAAAGAATCACAACCCAAAAACATCACCCAAGGAGACCTTCTGCTGTGCTTTCTGCAACCGGACTTGTTTATCTCGGATTGGCCTTTTTAGTCATCAGCGCACTTGCAGAAAGTGCAGGATGAATCCTTCCTGAATCTTCGTTTGCGAAGAAAAGCCAGAGAGAGAGAGAGAAAGTCACCTTGGGTCCCAAATTGGGAAACAGGTGGGTTAATAATATTAACAGAAGAAGAATAAACTGAGTGGAATCCAGTAGGCCCTTGGTATCCACTGTGGTTTGGTTCCAGGACCCCCTGTGGATACCAAAATGCATGGATACTCAAGTCCCATTATAGAAAATGGCATAATAAAATGGCGCCCCTTATATAAAATGGCAAAATCAAGGTTTGCTTCTTGGAGTTTATTTATTTTTTAATATTTTCAACTCATGGATGGTGGAATCCATGGGTGCCAAATCCGTGGATACAGAGGGCTGACTGTATTTGTTTAGATGAAGATAAACAGGACACACAAGCGTAAATCCCATGGTTAGTCTCAACTAGGGGAGACCCACTGACATTGGCAAGTCAGCAGTATTGTAAACCCCATAGGCTCAGTAAGTCTAGTTTAGTTGCTCCTTGATTGTTGCTATCGCTGTTGACTTATGACGACCCTATGAATGAAAGTCCTCCAAGAGACCTTGGTAGAAACAGTCCTGCTCTGGTCTTGCACACTCAGGGCAGCCATGGCTTCATTGATTTGAGTCTATCTGCCTTTAACATGGTCTTTATTGTCATTTCTGAGTTATGGTGACTGTATCACAGTGTTTTCCTGGCCAGGTTTTTGTTCAGAAGGGGTTTGCCATTGCCTTCCTCTGAGGCTGAGAGAGTGTGCCTTGCCCAAGGTCACCTAGTGGGTTTCCATAGCTGAGCGGGGATTCAGACCCTGGTCTCCCTGTGGCCTAGCAACACTCAATCCACTACACCAGACTGGCTCTCTTACTGTGCCTGCTCCCTCCACCCAATTTTTAATATTTTTTTTTTTGTCCCAACACCCTCTAGGAGGTATGGGAGAATTTTCAACAAGTTTTGGGGGCTTTCTGGGCCATTTTAGACTTAGAAAAGGCCTACTAAGAGGAAGTGAGCAGAAGTCATGTCCTGTTCACTTCCGGTTTCAAAAAAGGGCTCTTGTGGGTCTAACTTGATCCAGGAAGCCCCCAAAATGTGTTAGAAATGCACCCCTCATCCCATACTGGACATTTTGGGACAAGCAATTTTTTTTTTAATGGTAAAAGTTATTTTTGACTGGGGACAGGCTTACAGGCCACAAAAAAAGGCTCGGCGGGCAGCATGTGGTTCATGGGCAGCACTTTGTCTACTCCTGGCTTATACGGAGAGTTCAGGCCTGATTTGCTCTTGAATCCATTTGCCAGCAGGCTTTAGGCTTATATTGGGCAAATTCCTTTTTTAAAGCATCTCTGTTTTCATAAGAGGAGAAACATGTTCAAAATGTGACCTGAATTGCAGAATTCAACTCTGGCGGTGGGTTTTTCCTCTAGGGCAGTGGCTCTTAACCTTTTCTTTACCAAGGACCCCCTTTAAATATATTTTGTTGCCGTGGTCCCCCAAGACTTAACTCAAGATTTAAAACAACAACAACAACAACAACAACAACAATACAATTACACCATCCATTAACCCTTCTTTCAGAGGCACTGGAGGGAGAGGGAAGACTTTTCTTCTGTTTCTTCCTGCAAGTTTGTGGCTGGAGTGGATTGAGTGGCAATGCACAGGCCAAGCCAGCCAGCCTTTGCCTTGGCTCCTGTCATGTGGCCACTCCACTGCAGGGAAGAGGTGTGCCAAGCAGTCTTCAAGCCTTCGCGGATTCCCTGTGAGGACAATGCTTACCCCTGGGGGTCCCTGGACCACAGGTTAAGAACCACTGCTCTAGGGAGACCCTCACCTCAGTTCCTTCTTTCTTGGCAAGGTTGCAAAAAATTAGTGGCCTTTTTCACCATCTCTGGTGGTTCTGGAGGAAAATATATTTTGGTAAATTGGTTTTCGCAGAGAGGAATAATATTAGTAGTTGACACTTTTACAGAGACTCCAGAATTGGCCCTTGTGGGTTTTTTTGTTTCTAGAGAGATCATCCAAAAAGTGCCTCATAAAACCTGAATTGGTGATTTATTAGTATTGTCAAGACGGGTTATTGCTTACTTCTGGGATGACTTCTAGGAGAGCTTAATGGTCCTCTGTCAATTAATCAATAAATATTAGTTATTCTAGATCTGACCCTTAGCCTGCAGTCCTAATATAGCCAATGAATGATGTTAAGCTTTTTAAAATATACTTTTTATTGATTTTAAAATATTATACAGAAATATTATAATGAAAATTAATGATAAATAATATTAATAATATATAAGAAAAAAAGAAAACAATCTTATATTCTATTACAACAATCACTCCACAATCTTTGCTTTCAATATGTCCATTTCTTGTCTTATAAACCTTCATTCTACTCCATTCATCAACTTCCTCTTAACAAAACTTGTCATATATTTTATTATGTTTGTCTCCTCTCTTCAATTACAATAAACTGCCAGTCCTACCTCAGCGTCATGAAACTTAATTTAATAACATCATCCAGTATTTTACTTTTAGAATGTCTGCTTCAATCTGTAAAGTTAACAATTGCCAATTCTCCCCATATTGTACGTATATATTTTGTTACAAAGTCCCAATCTCTTTTGAATTTTCCAACTCTACCTTCTCTCTACAAGCATGTCCATTTGTCCATCTCAGCCATTTGAATGACGTTGAGCTTTTAACGTGCCACAAGATTTTTTAGAGTTGCCAGTGCAAGAGACAAAATGTAGCTGCTATCATCATCATCGTTATTACTGTCTTTAGATTATGTTGTTATTTTATTATTAATCTGCTTTTTCCCCCAGAACCAAGATTCAAGGCACCTTACAGTTTAAAACAAATACAATATTTGCTAGAAAATAAAGGAGAGAGACCTTGAAAGTGATTAAATCCAAACACTTCTCCCATCATCCCCTGAAGACTGAGCAAGGACCTCCTTTCTCCGCCACACCCAAACTCAGGTTTTCCTTCCTCTGTTTTCCAGACAGTTAGGAGATAAAGCTAAGGCCTCATCTATCCTTCCTTTCTTTCTCCACTACAGGCAGCACAATGGCATCCGAGGCCCAATTCAGATCCTCTCGTATTCCAGGTGGAGCGGAAAGAACTCTTATGGAGCCCCCTGTTTCCGTTAGTTGTGGCACTCCAAGAAGATCTCAGGGAAACCAGGTAAGAAAGCTGCGATCTCTTCTCCTTCTCTTGTGAAGACATCTATCCAACGATAATAGTTTGAAAATGACAAGGAAACAGGGGCCAGAATCCTGTGGGTGTCTTACGCCTGCATAAGTTCCCCTGTGTGAGCGGCTGGACATTTTTGTCAGCTGTGGAATGACCCCATTCAGTTCAAGATGGTGGGAGCAAAGTTGCACTTGAAGGGGAATTTCCTTCCCCAGTAAGTCCAGGAGAAATTAGAAGACCAGGTCTGCTGAATCAAGGATCCAACTTACTGAAAGAAATACATTCCTGTCCCACATCATGGTAGGCCAGAATCTGAACAGAATAGGGGCCCTGAGCCTGGTACCCAGACAGTCTAATATAGATGGTGACAGATCACCTTACATTGCACATGTGCTGTAGTAATATTTCATACAATGAACATTCCTGATCAGGTGCTTATATTATCTTCTCAGGCTAGGCATCAAAACTGACCTTCCACAGACTACCATATATACTTGTGTACAGTGGGCCCTCCGCTGAGGTTTCGTTCCAGGTTCCCCCATGGATACCAAAATCTGTGGATGCTCAAGTCCCATTATATGCAATGGTGTAATAAAATGGCGTCACTTGTATTAAAGTTTCCTTTTTGGAATTCCCTCCACCCTTAATATTATGGTTGGTTGAATCCATGGATGCACAACCCGTGGATACAGAGTGCCGACTGTAGAAGTTGAGAAATTTTAGTCAAAAAACCCACACACACCCAAACCTGGGTCAACTTATCCATGGATCAGTGTAAGTCCTGTACCTTAACTCTTATCAAAAATGGAATCGTCCCCTTCTCTGAATAGAGTGACGAAAGGCAGGAGCTTCGTCTGTGCTGGGAGAACATAAAAGAAGCATTGAGCCCCTCTATTCTCTCCACCACGACATGGCTTCTGGGTTTTTTTAATACCTGGGTGGGAAAATGGCAGCACTCTTTGGCGCTTCCCCTCAGAGGAGCGTCAAGAGAGTAGAGAGGATTGGAGCTTCTTTTAGGTGGTTCTGGGACAAACTAAAATCTCACCTTTCTCCACTCCACATTCCATATTTGTGAATTAAACTTTCATGGATTTGAGCCTAGCTGTGCGCACGTTCCCTCGCTCGCTCACTCAGGAGGGGAGGAGGGGAGGCAAGTGGCGCACAAGTCTCCAGGGCGGACAGAGGGAGCAGGACAAGGGGGCAGAAGGAGAGAGGTGGGGGCAGTGGGTGGGTTGGTGGCAGTGGCAGAAGGGCAAGCGCAGTGAAAAAGAGCTGTGGCAGCTGCTCTTATAGCAGTGGCCTCGGTGGCTGTGGCTACTGCTGCCATCCTACCCACCTACCCTAGCTCTCTCCTCCCCTACTCCATCCACTCCGGAGACCCACGTCCCACCCACCCTCACTCCTCCTGCTCCCCCGTCCCATCCCCTTCTCTCCAGCGCCCAAGTGAATGAACAGGGGAGGCGCACACGGCTGGGCCCAGCCAACCTGCCAGTTTGATTTCTCAGTGACCAAAGATTTGGCCACTGACTTAGCTTGACTTAACTGAACACAGCTCAAGATGGACATGGGTGTTATCAAAATCATGATTAAAAATGGCATAGGTCAGCAGTGGAGGAGGCAGCAAATAATCCGCAGATTGTACAGGTATTTTGGGTGTGTGTTAAATGCATGCCCCTAAGTTTTACCCTTGACATATCCATGGGTGATATCAAAATCTATAATTTTGGCCCCCAAACCTGCCTTCAACTTATACATGAGGTTGACTTATACATGAATATATACAATAACTCCAGACTCCTTGTTATCAGAAGGCCTTTACCTCTTACATTCCAGGGAGGAAGAGACATGCTGGATATAACTCTAGTTGTATCAACTTATTTTTCTGGAGGAAAAGTCCAAAGACATACAGTTCTTAAAAATGGAAGCATGTTGTTGTTAGCCAAAGTGAAACCATATTAGCTGCCTCCTTCAGTGCCACTGCACATAGATGCAGATTGGGCATGAATATGCATGCGTATTTGGTTTCTTGATGCAGTTACACAACATTGCCACTTAACAGAAAGGTTGCATAACACAATTAACGTGGAGCTCCACTTGCGGAGATTTACACGATGTAACTCAGATGTAGGGTCTTTGTCCAAGAGTTTCCTAGTTACCATTGCTTCATTCAGGCCATGCAAGCCGTGGTAGATGTAGGGTGATTTTCTCTGTGTGGAGGGAAGTGTGTTTGGCAGAAATGATTTGTGATTAGAGCAATGGTTTTTCTCTCTTTCAGCTGTTGGTCTCCTTTGAGGAGGTGGCCGTGTATTTCACCAAGGGGGAGTGGGATCTCCTGGATCTGGTCCAAAGATTTATCTACAAGGAAGTCATGCTGGAGAGCTATAGGAATGTGGCCTCTCTACGTAAGGGATCCCTTTTCCCTTTGTAAATTGATCTTGAAAGGGTTGAATGTGTGTTTTGCATATTTTCAACTGTACTGTTGAGATGACAGGGAAAAAAGGGTGGCCAGGACTGTATCTTCTCTGCCACAATGTGTCAAACCTGGGTTTGTCTGATGCCATTTTAAAAGTGTAGAATTTGGTTTGGGTGTGTATGTGTGACTAGATGTGTATCTTGCAGAGCATATCATAGAAGGGACCCCACTTTATCATGAAGAAATACAATTAAAGCACTCCTGGGAGATGTCTTGAGAGACCAGTCACTTTTAATGGATATGACTGTAATGCCTTATTTATTCCCCCGCTCCCTGCTGCAGCCATTCTCCTGGGTCTCAGATTGGAAAAAATAGAATAAGAGATTCCGGGGGGGGGGGGGGAATAGACAGTAAGAAATATTGACTATAATGCAATTCAATAAGAAGAAAACATTTTGTGTAAAAAGGAACACTCTCAGAAAAGATAGTTATGCCTGAGTTTTGATGCTATGTGAGAGCATTTAATAAAGACAGACTTTGACCTATAAATATATATGGTTTGGGTCCAAACTATTTGAAAGACCGTATCCCCTGATATGAACCTGCCAGAAGTTTAAGATCTTCAGAGGAAGGCTTTCTCTCAGTCCCGCCACCATCACAGGCTCGTCTGGTGAAGACACGAGAGAGAGCCTTCTTAGTGACTGCTCCCACCCTCTGGAACTCCCTCCCACAGGAGGCTAGGCTGCCCCCCTCCCTGCTTTCCTTTCACTCGCAGGCAAAGACATTTTTATGCAAGCAGGCTTTTAATATGTAGCTGCACGCACAGAGGCTTTTTATTGGTGTATAGTTTTTTTAGCTTTTATATGTTCTGTCGAAGATTCGAAGATCTTCTTTTGCGAAGAAAAGCCAGAGAGAGATATGTTCTATATAATTTTAAATTGTGATAATTTTAATTGTTTTTAATGTTTAATTATAATAATTTTAATTGTATGTTGTATTTTATGTTTTTGTGAGATGCCTTGGGTCCCATTTTGGGAGACTTATCATATGAGGGAATGGAAGCAACAGTGCACCCTGATAATAATACCTTCCATCTTGCCTTATCGCACAACACTGGTGCTCAATAGCTGTTTTTCTGTTAGAAATCCATTAGGAAATAGACTTGCATTCACCACCATCTCCCACAGGACCAGAATGAAAGAACAGCTATTGAACACCAAGAGTGTGCGATAAGGCAAGACAGGAGGTGCTAATATCAGGGTGTATTGCCATTTCCCTTCACCCATGTGATAAGCTTCTATATTTCTTATTGTTCTCATTGTATAGATTTAGTTTCATGTATTGCATTGATTTACTGTGTCTACTTTGGTTACTCTCTTTCACTTGGTAATAAGACCTGGGCAGGGCTGTAAATCACAGCGTTCCTTGGAGATCTCTCATTCATACGAAGGGGGAGTGGACTTGATAGCACATAACAACAGCAACACATTTTGCTTGACTTTAGTGGAAGACTCAGCCTCCTCTTGCTCAGATGGCCACACATGACTGCTTCACATCATACCTATAAAGCCCTATACAGCTTAGGTCTGAAAGATCATCTCTCTCTGGAACTCCCTTCTGTGAGAGGCTAGGCTGGCACCCTCCCTGCTTTCCTTTCGCCAGCAGGCAAAAACATCTTTACACAAGCAGGCCTTTGATGTATAATTGCACCTGCAGAACTTTTATTGGGTTGTGTCTTTTTATGTTGGTTTTATTTGTTTATATTTTTTACTTTGTATGCTTTTAACTAATTTGAATTGGTTTTAAATGTGATTTTAATTGTTCTGTGAGCTGCCTTGGGTCCTACTTTGGGAGAAAGGCAGTATATAAATTGCATAAATAAATATCCCCTAGGCTGGGACTGGAAGGAAAGGGCCACCTAGGGAAAGGGTATGCCCACATCTGGAACTTTTACTCCCAAATGTATTCCCTAGATAACAAACACAGGCCCCACAGAGTTAGTCAACACATTTGGCTGCTTGACAAGATGGTGCTCACAGGCATTCCACCAGAGAGGGCTGGTCAGACAGATACTGGTCATTGGCAGCAGGCTATCTGAGGGGACGCAAGGCAGACCACTTGGTATGCACACACTTCTGTCTCCCAACATCTATCTCTTCCCTTCTCTGCATCACCTAGCATCTGCCACCTAAGATGGCCATTTCAACATGCCTAATGACAGCATTGGTCTTGAAATCCCTTCCCTGTTCATTAGCAGGAGATATAACTTCATATCTTTCACTGCTTTTTTTGGGGGGGGGGTACAAACAGGCAGTAGACTTGGAATAGCTGAGAATGTTTTTTTTTAAATACTAACTAGCCTCATTCTATTTCTTTTTAAGAATACCCCAAACCAGACTTCATCTCCTGGCTGGAGCAAGAAGAAGATTGCTTTAACCAGGGCTTCATGGAGGTGGAGCGATCTGCAGGTATCTGTACCTACTTGGATGTGCAGTGGGGAGTTTATTGTCTGGGGATTGAAGGGTGGGTTGGATTCTTGGTGAAAGTTTTAGCTTGTATTCACTGATACGGGTTTTTCCAGAAAAAGTAAAACTGGACATTTTCCTAGAAAATGTTCTGGAAAAATTTCCAGTGCTCTAAATAATATTATCTGACTTTGCATGATTGGTTAAAATATTGTGTTCAAGCACATTCAAAGCTTTATGTAGAAATGGTTTTATTGGAATATTTCTAGTAATGTATAGGATAGCATATACTTCTCTTATTTAAAAAAACTTACAATATCTGAAAGAACAGTATTTTTTTTTTTAAGTCAAACACCTAAAGAGAACTGGACCTGATAGATTGACAATTTGCTTAGGTATAACTGTCATACATTCAGCTTTAATCACTCACATCTCTGTACTGCTTGTCAGTTCCATCTCAGGGTTCCTAATAAAGTATTTCATGTATCTAACCAAGGATTCCTTTTGACAGAGGAAAAAGTAAACAGAAGGGCATTGAGCAATGCAGTTTTCTCAACTGAGCCAGTCTTCTCTTCTTCTCCTGGCCTTGCTATATTTGTGGCTTCTTCCCCCTTCTCATAATTTGGAAATGGAGACAACCTTTATATCACCAGGAGGAGGAAGGGAAAGATACTTTTGCTTAATGGAGTTAAATTGACCAGAATGGAATAAATTATCTTGGCTGAGATAGAGTAGCACACTCCAAAGGGATTTCACCGTGGCACGTTAAGACAACCTTGGAAATAAAGAGCATAGTTGATATTATCCCTGATGAGATCCAGGGTTTCCTCAACTCAACTCTTAATGAAATATTCTTCTTATTTTTCCCCCCTCTCAAGCAGGCAAGGAGCAGGAGAAGAAATATGTTCAAGGGCCACCTGTGGTGTCATGGGAAACAAAGCATGAAGTGAGAAAATATGACTGTGGAAATCAAGAGGAACAGAAGAGGCAAAAGGGAGATCAATCAAAGAATGGGAAGAAACAGTCCCTTGCTTCTAAGTGTGCTGATCTTTGTGAACGCCTGTCTTCACAACCAAATCAGGTAAAGTGTCCTGTCTGTCGTAAAACATACAAACGCAAATTGGACTACAACAAGAGCATCAAACATCAGACAGGAGACAAAAGATACAAATGCATGGAGTGTGGAAACTGCTTCAGTCAGAATACAAATCAACCTAGAGACCAAAGAACACACGCAGGGGAGAAACTATATAAATGCATGGAATGTGGAAAGAGTTTCATTCACCTTGGAAATCTACATTCGCATCAAAGAATCCACACAGGGGAGAAACCATACAAATGCATGCAATGTGGAAAGACCTTCAGTCAGCTTGGAAATCTGAATTCACATCAAAGAATCCACACAGGGGAGAAACCATATAAATGCAGGGAATGTGGAAAGGGCTTCCGTGACAACGGAAGCTGTACTAAGCATCAACGAACCCACACAGGGGAGAAACCGTACAAATGCAGGGAATGTGGAAAGAGCTTCCGTGATCATGGAGGTTATACTAAACATGAAAGAACCCACACAGGAGAGAAACCATATAAATGCATGGAGTGTGGGAAGATGTTTAGTAGTAGTGGAGCTTGCACTACACACCAAAGAACTCACACACAGGAGAGAGCATATAAATGTATGGAATGTGGGAAGTCCTTCAGTCAGCTTGGAAATCTACATTCACATCAAAGAACTCACTCAGGGGAGAAGCCATATCAGTGTGTGGATTGTGGAAAGAGTTTTCGTGATCATGGAGGATATACTAAGCATCAAAGAACCCACACAGGGGAGAAACCATATACATGTATGCAATGCGGAAAGAGCTTCAGTGATAGTGGAGCATGTACAAGGCATCAAAGAACTCACACAGGGGAAAAACCATATAAATGCAGGGGATGTAGAAAGAGCTTTAATCAGTATGGAAATCTACAGTTACATGAAAGAATCCACACAGGGGAGAAACCATATAAATGCATGGAATGTGAAAAGAGATTCAATAGGAGGGGAGCTCTTACTTCACATCAAAGAACTCACACAAGAGAGAAGCCATATAAATGCCTGGAATGTGGGAAGAGTTTCAGTGATAGCGGAGCATGTTCTAGACATCAGAGAACTCACACAGGGGAGAAACCATATAAATGCATGGAATGTGGAAAGCGCTTCAGTCAGAACGGACATCTACAGTCACATCAAAGGACTCATACAAGTTAGAAACCAGATACACATGTATGGGGTGTGAAAAGAGCTTCAGTGAAATTGGAACATGTGCTAAACATTAAACATAGAGTTCTTGGCATGTGAGAAGAGCTTCATATAGAGTGGATATCTACATTCAGTCCAAGAACCCACACAGTGGAGGAGCCATATAAATGCATGGAATGTGGAATGTGCTTCGGTTTTAGCAGCAGTTTGACTATATACCCAAAACCCACACAGGGGTAAAACCTTATAATTGTATGGAGCAGTGATGGGCAACCTTTTGAGCCTGGTGTGTCAAACTTCGCCAAAAAACTGAGCATAACTCGGGTGGTGTGTCACTTTGAGGAAAAAAAATTATTTCGCAATATTTGTTGTTTAAATAACATAAATGTATAATTGTTATATATAATTGTATTTAATAAACCAAAAACGAATTATTTAACTTACCTGCTTAGTGACTTCTTTGTTCATCTGTCAGTCAGTTTCTTTTGTTGGTCTTGATATTATTTAACTTGTGTGAACTGAGATAAGTGAGGGGGAGGGGGAATTCTTTAACTAACCTGCCTATTAGTGACTTTTTTGTTGCTGAATTTCATTGGCTAATTCTTCAATTGAAGGTTGGTATTTTGTACACTTCAGGCCCAAGCAAGCGCTACTAACTTCATCTGTCAATCTGTTTCTTTTGTTGGTTTTGATATTATTTAACGCTGAGAATAAGGCCTCACAAAAGTATGTAGAGGGGAAAATTGTGAGTAAAGCCATTGCTATATTTTTCAGGGTGCTAAAAGTGTCTGGTAGTCGGTTCCAGGCACTCCAAATTTCCTGTTCGTAGTGGCACTCCTCTTGATTCTCCAAGCGGCGCCTTTCCAGAATCTCAAGCTTTGACCTCAAGTCGACAAACACCTGAGCCCAGATACTGTCTTGAAATTCTGCAAGTTGCATCTCCAAATCATCAATTTGCATCCATTGGAAACCATTTAATTCCAAACTACTGTAGACTACTACATCAGGATACTTAATTATTTTCATGGTCTGTTCTAGACTTCTAAATTGACTAAATCTATCACTAAACTGGTCAAGTAACGAGTCTAAAACATGCTGGTACTTCATATGCAAGAGTTCCATTTCATCTTGTACAGCTGCACTGGCCTCAAAATGCTTTGCTACTCGAGGAAAATACTTATAAGTTTTAGTTTCTACATCTCGCTTGAAAATTTTAACTTTACTTTCAAAAGCTTTTATGTATCCAAACATAACGTCAATACTTTTGCCAAAACCTTGTAACTTTAAATTCAGTTCATTAATATGAACAGAGAGATCTGTAAAAAACATCAGGGTGTTGACCCACTTATCATCATTAAGCTGAGGAAAGTTCCCCATATCCTTATCGTCAAGAAATACCTTAATTTCTTCAAAGCACTCCACAAAGCGCTCAAGAACTTTGCCTCGGCTCAGCCATCTTACATTATTGTACATCAGCAGTCCACTGTAGGTGGAATCAACCTCCTGTAAAAGCGCCGAAAATTCTCGCTTGTGAAGGGGGCGAGCAGCTATCAAATTAACTATTTTTGTAACAACTGACATTAAGTCGTTTAGATCAGTGAATCCTGCCTTGGCACATAAAGCCTCCTGATGGATAATACAATGAAAAGGCACAATTGGATGCCCAATAGCTTCTGTAAACAATTTGACAAATCCGACTTTTTTCCCCACCATATTTGGTGCCCCATCTGTCGTCACTGACACCACTTTTGAGATATCAATGCTTAGGTCACAAAATGTTTGTAGAACAACCTTACATATTTCACTTCCTGCTGTACTTGTTGGCACTGATACTAACTTTATCAATTCTTCTCTCATTTTGAATCCATCAGAATATCGCCCAATAATGGCCAACTGAGCATGTGATGTGACATCAGTAGTTTCATCAAGAGAGATCGAAAAATATTTACACTTCTTTAGGTCTCTCTCTAATTGATGTTGTACATTTGTGTTCAGTCTCATTGTTCGGTCTTTTATGATATTTCTACTAAGTGGTAACTCAGATATTCTCTTAATAATTGCATCTTTATTCTGCATATCATGAAACAAATCTGGTGCACATCTTAGAAGAGTATCTTTAATAAATTCTCCCTCACTGAGCGCTTTTCCATGCTGAGCTATAGAGTGAGCAATGCTCAAACTTGCAGATGTTAAATTTGTAGAGCCTTTCATAAATTTTAGGATGGACTTAGATTGGCTCTTATAAAGTTGTAGCTGCCTGGAAATGTATACCTTCCTTTCATCCTCACTTTTTTCCAAGAGCTGAGAATGATTAGTTTCAAAATGTCTATTTATATTCCATGTTCTGCTTACTACTGTTTCGTTACATAGAACGCAAAATGATCTGCCATTTTTTCTATAAAGCCATACATCTCGGTCCATGTCTCTTGAAAGGGTCGGCCACTGCTACTACCACTTCCTTTACTTAACCTTGGTTTTTTATTTTTGGGATTCTCCATCGGGGGGCAGTGACAGAAGATAGAATTATATGCACTTGTTAGGCCTGCAGGTAATTAGGGATTAACTAGCCTTATTAGCCACAAAATGGTGTATGTAACTATCTTTTAGGAAAAGGTAGGGATAATAAGCAAAAATAGGGTTAATAAGGATGCACAACAGTAATAATGGTGAAATGGAGTCTGCACTATGGAGCAAGATACTGTTCCTTATGTGAATAACAACGGCTGCCACTAACAACAGAAAATGGCACCCATACCATGCCACAGGCCCTCTCCTCTCCCAGACTTCCCTCACTTATCTCAGCAATGATCTCACTTTTCCCACTTAGCTTAGCAATGCGCAGGGAGGGCAGGGGTGGTGGTATCCGAGGTAGTGTCCGAAGTCCTGCTGGGGCTGAACTGGAGGCTTTGCACCGGGGCCGGCCTATTTATACCGGCCCCGTCGCCAGCCACCGCATCATCCAGCTGCGCCGGATATGCGGCCGGATGGCCCTCCCCTCTGTTCCAGGCAGCCAATTGGGGCACAGCTGACGAGCCCCGATTGGCTCCCTTTTTCCCGCCTTCCCCCCAGCAGCCGAGGCTGCTGGGAAGAAGAAGGCCAAAATGGTGGCCTCCTTGGAAGGGAGGGTGCTTTCTGGTTAGCCTCCTCCCTCCAGCCCCTCCCATCCAGGCTATCAGGCACCCTCCAGCCCCTCCCCTCCAACCCCTCCCCTCGAGCAACAAGCCAGCCACTCTCCCTTACGAAAGCCACGATTGATCGCGGCTTTGGAAATAGAAGGTGCTGGCTGGAAAAGCTCCCCGCTCCAACCACTCCCCTCCAGCCCCTCCCCTCCAGCCACCCGCCACCCTCCGTGACTGAGTCACGGAGAACACCCCTCCCTTTCAGCAAGGTTGCACTGGGGGGGGGGGGTGAGAGCATCGCTGGCTGGGAAAGGACCCAGCCAGTGAGCTGCCCCCGCCGGCCAGCCTCGCTGAAAGGGAGGGGTGTTCTACGTGACTCAGTCACGGAGAACACCCCTCCCTTTCAGCGAGGCTTCACGGGGTGTGTGTGAGAGCATCGCTGGCTGGGAAAGGTCCCAGCCAGCAACCTTTTACCCCCCCCATCCAGCGTCGCTGAAAGGGAGGGGTGTTCTCCGTGACTCAGAACACCCCTCCCTTTCAGCGAGGCTGCCGGGGGGGGGGTTTGAGAGCATCGCTGGCTGGGAAAGGTCCGAGCCAGCGAGCTTCCCCCCCCGTGCAGCCTCGTTGAAAGGGAGAGGTGTTCTCCGTGACTCAGTCACGGACAACACCCCTCCCTTTCAGCGAGGCTGCACGGAGGGGGGGGGGTGAGAGCATTGCTGGCTGGGAACGGTCCCAGCCAGCGAACTTGTACCCCCCTGTCCAGCGTCGCTGAAACGGAGGGGTGTTCTCCGTGACTGTGTCACGGAGAACACCCCTCCCTTTCAGCGAGGCTGCACGGGGGGTTGAGAGCATCGCTGGCTGGGAAAGGTCCCAGCCAGCGAGCTTCCCCCCCCCATCCAGCCTCGTTGAAAGGGAGGGGTGTTCTCCGTGACTCAGTCACGGAGAACACCCCTCCCTTTCAGCGAGGCTGCATGGGGGGGGGGTGAGAGCATCGCTGGCTGGGAAAGGTCCCAGCCAGCGACCTTTTACCCCCCCCCTCCAGCCTCGCTGAAAGGGAGGGGTGTTCTCCCTGACTGTGTCATGGAGAACACCCCTCCCTTTCAGCGAGGCTGCACGGGGGGTTGAGAGCATCGCTGGCTGGGAAAGGTCCCAGCCAGCGAGCTTCCCCCCCCCATCCAGCCTCGTTGAAAGGGAGGGGTGTTCTCCCTGACTGTGTCACGGAGAACACCCCTCCCTTTCAGCGAGGCTGCACGGGGGGGGGGGTGAGAGCATCGCTGGCTGGGAAAGGTCCCAGCCAGCGACCTTTTACCCCCCCCTCCAGCCTCGCTGAAAGGGAGGGGTGTTCTCCCTGACTGTGTCACGGAGAACACCCCTCCCTTTCAGCGAGGCTGCACGGGGGGGGTGAGAGCATCGCTGGCTGGGAAAGGTCCCAGCCAGCAACCTTTTACCCCCCCCATCCAGCCTCGCTGAAAGGGAGGGGTGTTCTCCGTGAGAACACCCCTCCCTTTCAGTGAGGCTGCCGGGGGGGGGGTGAGAGCATCGCCAGCTGGGAAAGGTCCCAGCCAGCGACCTTTTACCCCCCTGTCCAGCCTCGCTGAAAGGGAGGGGTGTTCTCCGTGACTCAGTTACGGAGAACACCCCTCCCTTTCAGCGAGGCTACACAGGGGGGGAAGAGCATCGCTGGCTAGATGGGAGGGCTGGATGGGAGGGGTTTTCTGAATGGGAGGGCTTTTCCCTCCTCCAGCCCCTCCTCTCCAGCGACCAGCCACCTTCCTTTCCCAAAGCCGCAATCGCAGCTTTTGGAAGGGAGGGTGCTAGCTGGAAATCCTTCTCCCAGTGGTGACCGGGGCTTCATAGCCCCGCCCACCACTTTAATTCTTTCCTCCGCCTCCCTAAAATGGCGACCAGGGCTTTGAAGCCCTGATCGCCACTTTAGGAAGGGTGGTGAGGGGGAGAGGGAGGGGGGAGCGACCTAGCCGCGTGTCACCACTGACGGCTACGCGTGTCAGTGGTGACACGCGTGTCATAGGTTCGCCATCACCGGTATGGAGTACAGAAATTGCTTCAGCAACGGCAGAATACTGACTAAATTTGAATAGCTTACATTGTTGTTATAGGTCTTCAAATTGACTTTGATTTCTGGCAACCCCATTCTCTTGGAAAAATTGATTTGCAGGTTTGCCATTGCCATCATCTTAGGCTTCAAGAGTATGACTTGCCCATGACTGGCAGGGATTCAGACCCTGGTCTCTTCGAATCCTAGCCCAACTGTCAAACCACTACATCATGCTGGCTTTTATGATAACATTTATTTATTTATTTATTTATTTATTTATTTATTAAGACGTCTGTACTCTGCCCTATATTAGGAGATCTCAGGGTGGCTTACAAATAGCATTAAAACAGGTTAAAAACAGTAAGAAAGTATAAATAAGCTAAAAACATGTAAATAGTACAAGTTAAAAAAAAACAGATTTTAAACAGTTTTTTAAACTATAACTAACAGACTTGGGTTGAGTTATTAAGGCCGAAAGGCTTTGGCAAACACCAAAGTTTTAACTTGGCACCTAAACGACAAGCATGTTGGTGCCAGTCAGGTCTCCAGGAGGAGAGCGTTCCACCATTGGGGTGCCATGGCTGGGAAGGCTGTCTCCCATGTCCCAGCAGATCTTAATCCTTGGACACGCACATATGAGGAGAGGCACTCCTGCAAGTATCAAGGCATGTACGGCTTTAAATGTCACCAGCACCTTGAATTCAGCTCAGAAGCATGTTGGCAGCCAGTGCAGTTCTTTTAGCTGCACTGATGTTACATGCTGTCTATGTGATATTCCAATCAGCAGTTGAACTGCTGCCTTTCGCACTAGTTGCAGCTTCTGAGTTGTCTTCAAGGGCAGCCCCATGTAGAGCACATTACAGTAGTCTAATCAGGAGGTCACCAGTGCATTGACTACTGTGGCTAAGGTATCTCTGTTCAGGAAAGGCCATATCTGGTGCACCAGTCAAAGTTGGCACCAAGAACTCTGAGCCATGGAGTCCACTTCGGCCTCCAGTGATAGGGATGGCTCTAGGACCGTTCCCAAGCTACATACCTGTTCCTTCAGGGGCAGTGCAACCCGATTCAGAACAGACTGTTTACCCAGTTCCTGGACTTGAGAATCGCTGTGGTAGTGATGTGCCTTCAAGTCATTTCCAACTTATGATGACCCTAAAGCGAACCTATGATAAGGTTTTCTGAGAGTGTGAGACTAACCCAAGGGCACCTAGTATGTTTTAATGGCTGAGCAGGGATTTGAACCCTGGTCTCCAGAGTCATAGTCCAACACTCAAACCAGTGTGTCATGCTTACATTCCATATATTATGATTAATATGTCACATAATGTGAACTATGAGACCCAGCATGGTGAGGTTTGAATAGGACAGCAAAAGATTATAATACAATTATGTGAAATGTGGGAAAGAGCTTCAGTCAGAATACTCAGAAACAGAAACAGTTCACTTAGAGGTTCCTGTGCATGTTGAGAACATGACATCTCTCACTTAAAGACAGTGGATTTTTCGTATGGGTTCTGCAGGGATTGCATTGAGGGAAAGAGTTTAAGTTGTAGAAAAAAATTAAATGATTTTCCTTCTCAAGTAACATAGTAAATACTTAGGGTATGACTGTTCCATAGTCATGTCCACAACTTAGTCACAATTGTGACACTATTGCCACAATTTAAAACCCCCCCCCACAACCTTCTTTTATCAGGCATCAGCTGCATGGGGAGGAGGAGGTCTATTTTGCCATCAGAGCATGGGTGAATAATGTTTCCACCAGGTTTGGGGGAGTCAGGCCAGGAGAGTTTACTTAGTTAAGAATACTTACTAAATAGCTGATACAGAATACTGCTCATAGTTATTTGCAGCCATAGTCTTTTGTGCAGTAGTAATAAGAATCTTTATATATAATTCTCTTGAGTATGTTGTCTTTCTCAGTGTGCGGATTGGCTGCTCCGGAAACACACCCAACCCTCACCCAACCAATCACAACCCACATGCAGATTCTCTCTCCACATCACAATGCACTGTGTCATCGCCACACAAGGGCCCCTCCCTCCTCTCACTCCCTCAGCCACTCATCAGTCATGAGCTGTGATGGGATCCAGGCAGTCAACTGGTGGCGGTGGCAGGATACCACTGCTGCCACTGGGCCGGAGCCAGGTAGTCAACTAGCAGCGGCGGCAGGGTAACAGAGTGAGTCACCCTCAGCAATTCCAGGAAAAGCGTGGAATGCTGAGAAGGGGAAGGAGGAATTTAAATCCACCAGCCTACCTTACAGGGGTGTCATGAGGTCTACTGGGAGTTTTTTGGGGGAGTTTTTAATGGCATATGGTATGCCAGGTCCAGCTAGTGAGCTGAATTGCCGCTGCCATTGTCTCAGAGATCCTTCACCCGTATCAGCCCTCACATACACACAATTGGTGCTGCCTGGTAGCTCTTCAGCCCACTAAGGCCAAACACCTCCATTTCCCAGCATAGCATTCCACAGGCAGAACACTGCTTCAGCTTTCTGCTCACCACCCCTTGGATTCTCAGTTTTGCTGCAATAGCCCCCTGAATGGCCATTCTGGCTGATGGAGAGAGGTGAGTGGGAGTCAGAATCTTCTGGTTATACCCCCATAGCCAGATGCAAACTGATGACATCTATCAAGATCCAGAGTCTCAGCAGATGATGTCATCAGTCTGTGTCTGGCTATTTGGCATAGCCAGATACTTGTCTAACCCCCCTGTGCTCTCCCATCAGTCACAGAATGGCTGTTTAAGGCCGCTGTAGCAGCAAAGCCATGTTCTGGGGGGACGGTCTTTAGTTAATGCCAAGGGTGGGATGGAATGCCAACCTCCACAACAACCAAAGAAAGGGACAGCCAGGCATAAGGTGCACTTCTGTTTATGTACATCACCAATGGGATGCTGGCTTTTGTCTGGCTCCTCAACATAAGCCTGTCTGACTTGGGAGATCTTACCATTAATATTTACCTAGCCTCTTGCCTTGTGAGGCGCACACAGTCCTACCGCCACAGGAATGCTGTGCTATGTTGGGAAAATTAAATCTCTTTGGCCAGCGATCATCAGGAAGCAGCTGTACAGATTGATCTGAAAACGTGTGAGCAAAAAAAGATGTGTAGAGGAGCATAAAATTCTAGGTGTAGCCATCGGCAGTTTGGAAAATATTGTGTGGATTTTATTTTCCTGGACATACTGCTAGTATTAAACTTTCTCTCTTTGAAGTGGATTCGTGTTACTTCATGAGGACCGTGTAACATTTGCGTGGGATGACTTGTTTTTGAGAAATCACTTGTTTCCTAAGTATGCACCAAGACTGAATGTGAAATGATCTGTTGTAGAAACTTGCCCAATATCAATCTCACATTGCCTTCCAAAAGTGCTCAGAAACTTCACTTGACCCACAGAGTTGCAGCCAGACTATTGAATGGGGCCAGTTACTGGGAGGACACAGAACAGCTCCACTGTTCCACTACCTGTCCATTTTTATAAGCCTTCTTGGTGTATATTCTATATTTTAATGAATGTTTTAACCCTTTAGAGTGTGTAATTGTTTTTAAAAAATATTTTTAGATATTTTAATGGATGTTTTTGCATGTTTTTAATATATTCTGTTTTTAATATTCTGTAAGCTGCCTTGTGTCTCAGCAGTGGCTTTTTAGTTGATTTGTTTTTAATGTTCTTCATGCAATTGATAATGTAATGTTGTGTATGTTTTTAACTATGTGTGCTTTTATCTGTCTGTTTTACTTACATATCTCAACTAGGAGAAATATAAGGTACTGTACTATCATTAGGCAGAAATTGATTTGTCCTTCGAGCCTGTGCAATGGATTTTTCTGGTGGAGCACAGCGTGCACAGAACTGGCCTCACCCTTTAAACCAAAAGGTTCATCTGCAAGCTTGGATGGTAGCAGTGAGGTCCTCGGGTCGTAGGTTTGATTAGAGTTTCCTTCTCTTAGATGGTTGACCTTACAGGGTTGGACGAACACCATCTGCCCGGGTTTGGGATTAGAGTTTTCCTTCTCCTAGGATGGTTGCCACAAGGCTAGAGAGCCCATCCTGCCCTTTGACGCTCTTTGTCAGACCCTTCGGTTTTGACCTGTCTGGCATGGGAGACCCTACCGGTGACTATTATGCCACCGCCAGCATAGCTCACAACATCATTAGGGTACTCAAGCCTCTCTCCCACGACAAGGGAGCGTCAATGGAGAGGTTAGGCAGAAATATAAAATGCATAAATATAGGATGGGCGACATCTGGCATGACAGCAGTACATGTGATCTAGGGATCTTATTAGACCACGGGCAAAACATGAAGCAACAGTGTGATGCAGCAGCCAAAAAAGCCAATGCAATTCTGTGCTACATCCATAGGAGTGTAGTGTCCAGATCTAGGGAAGTAATACTCCCAGTCTTCTGTTTTGGTCAGCCCTCACCTGGAATACTGTGTCCAGTTCTGGACACCATGGGTCAAGAATTAAATTGACAAGCTGGAAGGTGTCCAAAGAAGGGCAGCCAAGATCATGAATAAGACTGGAAACCAAACCTTATGAGGAATGAGTAGGAAAGTTCAGTGTGTTTAACTTGAAGAAGAGAAGACTGAGTGGTGATATGAAGTGTGTTTATGTACCTTCAAGACGCTTGTCAACTTATGGCAAGCCCATGAATCTCATATGGTTTTCTTAGGCAAGGAAGACTCAGGGGTGGTTTTGCCAGTTCCTTCCTCTGAAGCATTATTGTCTTTTCTGTTCAGTCATGTCTTCTCATAATATGAATAAATAATGGAAATGTTTTAAATGTTTAAAAACATATTAAAACAATTTCATGAGTTAGAAAAGACAGATTAAAACTGGTTAAAATTGCTGTCCAATTGGAGAAGATTCCCAAACGGGTGCCACTGCCTAGAAGGCCGTCTCCTGCATCCTCCCGCAGCATACTGACCTGCTGATGGGACACAGAGGAGGGAACACCTCAAACCTTGGGGAGACACATGTAGGAAGGGCTGCTCTTTCAAGTAGCTGGAGAAGCTGGAACATCTCCAGAGGAGGGCAACGAAAATGGCGGGAAGTCTGGAAGCCATGTCCTATGAGGAGTGGCTTAGGGAGCTAGGTATGTTTAGCCTGGGGAAGAGAAGGTTGAGAGGTGACATGATAGCCATGTTTAAATATTTCAAGGGTTGTTATACTGAGGATGGGGCAAGCGTGTTTTCTGCTGCTCCAGAGACTTGGACACGGAGCAATGGGTTCAAACTACAGGAAAAGAGATTCCACCTAAACATTAGGAAGAACTTCCTGACAATATGAGCTGTTTGAAAGTGGAACGTACTGCCTGAGAGTGTGGTGGATTCTCCTTCTTTGGAGGTTTTTAAACAGAGGCTGGATGGCCATCTGTTGGGAATGCTTTGGCTGTATATTCCTGCATGGCAGGGGTTTGGACTAGATGGACTTTGCGGTCTCTTCCAACTCTGTGATTCTATTATTCTAAGTAGTACATATCAAATGCTGGTGGGGGAATCCAACTGCTGTGATTGTAGCTGATGTGGCACCACCTCATTCTCCTCTCTGGTGGAATCCAACCATACACTCACAAACTTCTTATCTCACAATGGCTCCTAGCCCCCTTTTGAGATTTGCAATGAGGAAGAACTCTTGAAATGTGTTCAGGGTTCTAAATATATTGGCTTGTGCTCATGAGGTAGAATCATAGAATCATAGAATTGCAGAGTTGGAAGAGACCACGAGGGCCATCCAGTCCAACCCCCCTGCCACGCAGGAAATCACAATCAAAGCATCCCCGACAGATGGCCATCCAGCCTCTGTTTAAAGACCTCCAAGGAAGGAGACTCCACCACGCTCCGAGGGAGTGTGTTCCACTGCCGAACAGCTCTTACTGTCAAAAAGTTCCTCCTCATGTTGAGGTGGAATCTCTGTTCCTGGAGCTTGCATCCATTGCTCCGTGTTCTAGTCTCTGGAGCAGCAGAAAACAAGCCTGCTCCATCCTCAGCGTGACATCCCTTCAAATACTTAAACAGGGCTATCATATCGCCTCTAAACTGTCTTTTTTCCAGGCTAAACATACCCAGCTCCCTAAGTCTCTCCTCATAAGGCATGGTTTCCAGACCTTTCACCATTTTAGTTGCCCTTCTCTGGACACGCTCCAATTTGTCAATATCCTTTCTGAATTGTGGTGCCCAGAACTGGACACAGTATTCTAAGTGAGGTCTGACCAAGGCAGAATAGAGTGGCACTATTACTTCCCTTGATCTAGACACTATACTTCTATTGATACAGCCCAAAATTGCATTGGCCTTTTTAGCTGCCGCATCACACTGTTGGCTCATGTTCAACTTGTGGTCTACTAGGACTCCTAGATCCCTTTCGCACATAGTCTCATTCAGCCAGGTCTCTCCCATCCTATATTTATGCATTTCATTTTTCCGCCCTAAATGCAGTACTTTACATTTCTCCGTATTGAATTTCATTTTGTTAGCTTTGGCCCAGCTCTCCAGTCTATCCAGGTCATTCTGAATTTTGATCCTGTCCTCTAGGGTATTAGCTACTCCTCCCAATTTGGTGTCATCTGCAAATTTGATAAGTATGCCCCTAATTCCCTCATCTAAGTCATTGATAAAGATGTTGAATAGCACTGGGCCCAGGACAGAACCCTGTGGCACCCCACTGGTCACATCTTTCCAAGACGAAGAGGAGCCACTGCTGAGCACCCTTTGGGTTCGGCCGGTCAACCAATTACAAATCCATTGAACAGTTAACTTGTCTAGCCCACATTTTACAAGCTTGTTTGCAAGAATGTCATGGGGAACCTTGTCAAAGGCCTTACTGAAATCAAGGTATGCAATGTCCACAGCATTCCCTTCATCTACCAAGCTGGTAACTTTATCAAAAAAAGAGATCAGATTAGTCTGGCATGACTTGTTTCTCTGAAACCCATGCTGACTTTTTGTGATTATGGCATTGCCTTCTAAATGTTCACAGACTCTCTGTTTAATGATCTGTTCTAGAATCTTCCCTGGTATTGATGTCAGACTAACTGGACGATAGTTGTTGGGATCCTCGTTTTTCCCCTTTTTGAAGATGGGAACAACGTTTGCCCTCCTCCAGTCTGCTGGGACTTCTCCTGTTCTCCAGGAGTTCTCAAATATTATTGTCAATGGCTCTGAGATTATATTTGCCAGCTCTTTTAATACTCTTGGATGTAGTTCATCTGGTCCTGGAGATTTAAATTCATTTAGATTAAGAAGGTATTCCTGTACTACCTCTTTACTTATTTTGAGCTGGATTTCCCCTATTGTGTCCTCTGTTCCATTCTCCTCAGGTTGGTCCTCCTTTTCCTTTTCTGAAAACACTGAGGCAAAGAAGGTGTTGAGTAATTCTGCCTTTTCTCTGTCCCCTGTTAGCATTTGGCCATCTTCTCCACATAGCGGCCCTATCATTTCCTTCTTCCTCCTTTTGCTGCGGACATACCCAAAAAAACCCTTTTTATTGTTCTTAACCTCCCTAGCAAGCCTGAGCTCATTCTGCGCTTTAGCTTTTCTGACTTTACTCCTACACGTGTTCGCTATCTGTTTGAATTCTTCTTTGGTGATTTCCCCCCTTTTCCATTTCCTATACATGTTCCGTTTAAAACTTAGCTCCATTGAAAGTTCTTTAGTCATCCATCCTGGTTTCTTGAGACACCTCCCATTTTTCTTCCTCAATGGTACTGTTTGAAATTGTGCCTTCAGTATCTCCCTTTTGAGAAAGTCCCATCCGTCTTGAGGTCCCTTCTCTTTTAGTATTCTTGACCATGGGATCATCCCCAGTATTTCCCTGAGTTTATTGAAATCAGCTCTCCTAAAGTCAAGAATGCGTGTCTGACTATGCCTGGCTTCTCCTTTCCATTGTATAACAAACTCCAGGAGAACATGATCACTCCCACCTAAGGATCCCACCACTTGCACCCCATTAACCAGGTCGTCTCTGTTGGTTAGGATCAGATCTAAAATAGCTGACCCCCTTGTTGCCTCTTCCACCTTTTGGACCATGAAATTGTCTTCCAGGCATGTAAGGAATTTGCTAGACCTTGTAGTTTTGGCTGAGTTAGATTGCCAGCAAATATCAGGATAGTTGAAGTCACCCATCACTACTACATCTCTCCTTTCTGCATGGATGTTCATCTGTTCTAGAAAGGCAACATCCAATTCCTCCGTCTGATTTGGGGGTCTGTAGTAGAGTCCCACAATAACATCCCTGTTGTTTCCCTCCCCTTTAATTTTGGTGTGATTTTGTTATGGTGTTGCATTTGTGTGATGTTTAGCATTCAGTGTTTATTGTTTCTGTATCTCTATATAGTATAGAACTCTTGGGTATACACAATGACCTCAAGTATGTAGATATACTGACTCCTGGGTATGTACAATGGATTTAAATATGTTGCCTCTTTCAGTGTGCTGATTGGCTGCTCTTGTCACTCCCTCAGCCAATCACCATCCATATGCAAATCACCACCCAAGTGCAAATTACTGCTCCATCTCACAATGCACTCCTGCCACTTGGCCATATCTCCATACTGGGAGCAACCAACAATGTGCTACGGTGTTGGCTATAAGTTACTAAGGCGCCTAGTCTTTCCAGTTTAGCAATGTCTCAGAGCTGCACAATTTCCACTTATGAGTTGCTGCTGTGACAGGATCCAGACAGTCAACTGGCAGTGGTGGTGGTTGGGGACACCACTGCTGCCGTTGCGATGGGACCCAAGCAGTCAACTGGCGATGGTGATGGGATGCCACTGCTGTGACAAGACCTAGGCAGCCAACTGGCAGCAGCAGTAAGCCACTGTTGCTGCTGTGACAGGACCCAGGCAACCAGAAGTGAGGTCTACTGGGAATTTTGGTTTTTTTTTTAAATGGTGTATGGTACACCGGGTCCAGCTATTTTGCCTCCTCGCTCTCCTTAGCTCAGCAATCTGTTCACGTAGTGGCCAACTGGTTGCCTCAGGGAAGCTCCCAAGATGAGCAGCCTGTGTAGAACAAGACCCTTCAATGTGTGGCCCTTGTGTGGGGCAAGGCCCCAGTACCCAGCCTCGTGTAGTGGGCTGACCCCTCCATACACAGTTGCCACAGTGAAGACTGGGGAGGGCTCTTGTACCTTTAATACCTATGTAGAAGAGGGAATTTCAGCAGGTGTTGCTTGTCACATAACCAGGTAACCACACTTGAAGGTACAGGAGCCACCTCCAGTTTTCATTCTGGCAACACTATCCCATGCTACCCCCCCCCCACACTTTTCCCCAGCCCCCAGGAATAAAGCCAATTTATGATTAAAATGATGACCAAAAAAAAAAAAGTATTGACGCTCTGGTTCAAAAGAGGAATCTTTGGAGAACTACCTGGGAATGCTCACTGTTCAAGAGGCCGGAGAGCTGCTTACTAATTGGCCTGCTGAACCTTGAGGGATGCAGCCCAGCTTCACCATGAGGTCATAATGGATGGTTCTAATGCATCTTCATCCCAAGGCCCTCTCCTTTGTGATCTCTGGCTGATCACACAGGTGCTAACCATCCATTAAGTCACAGTTCCCAAGCCTTACTTGTGCTGCTTACTTAAGAGCATGTGTGAGGGAACTATTGTTGGATGTTGGGAAGTCTACTTCAACTGATGGCGACTGTATCACAGGGTTTTCTTGGCAAGATTTCATCAAAGGGGGGTTGCCATTGCCTTCCTCTGAGGCTGAGTGATTTGCCCTGGGTCACCCAGTGGGGCTTCATGCCTGGGGGTGGGATCTGAACCCTGGCCTTCAGGAGTCCTAGTTCAACACTTGAACTGCTATACCTCACTGGCTGGAGGAAGGCAAGCAGGCAAATGAGACAGCCCCAATACTGAACCTCTTTTTCTCTTTTGTCCTGCATATACACAATCACAAGGTACAACACAAACTTCTCTTACCTTTACACAGGGGTGGGCAAGCTGTTACTCTCCAAGAAGTTGTTGATTACAGTTCCTATCAGCCCTAGCTCATGGTGTCTGATGATGGGAGCTGCGGTCTGACAATACCTTTTCGATGCAATGTTTGGAGAGTCCAAATATTTCTGTAAGGAATGGCCTTGTGGGTGATCCAAGTACGGGATCACTTATGTATGTGTGTTTTTAAAGAAGTAGTCTGTTAGTCTCTTGCAGTATAAAAAGGAGGAAGGGAGACGGAGAAAAAAAAGAAATGTGGCAGCACCATTTCAAACTAACTGGTTTTTATTTTACAGTAGGACTCCCGTATCTGCTGGAGATTGGTTCGGGGGGGGGGGGGTGGATACTGAAAACCATGGATAATAGCGAATGCCATTGAAAATAATAGGACTTCTGGTTTAAAATACTATAGAATAACCTTGGAGGACCTAGAAAATGGCTATAGGACACATTTCCTAGGAAGACTCTATGTTAGGTGTGCTGTTTTGTGTCCCATGGATAATTTAATCAGTGGATAATAGATCAGTGGATACAGGGGTCCTACTGTACTATGAGCTTTTATGGATATAAAACCACTTCTTCACATGCAATGAAGAGTGATATTAAAGCCTTCAGTATAAAGCATATTAACACAGCTGTGGGAGTGAGAGATTATGATAGGATCCAGAAAGATGCAAATCATGTCCCTTGCCCTGAGTTTTCAAAGGGCTGTGTAATGTGATATAGGTCTTTCAGATCTTTACAGGGGTCAGTTAGTGTTGATGGGTGAAATCAATAAATCTGCTTACCAACTCTGACAGTTTTCAACCCAGGGAAACTGACTTTTGGTAAGCAGATTTATTGTTTTCACACATTAACACTAACTGACCACTGTAAAGATCTGAAAGCCCTGTTATCACTTTATGCAGCCCTTTATGTGGTCCTAGTAGACCACAAGTTGAACATGAGTCAACAGTGTGATGCAGCAGCGAAAAAGGCCAATGTGATTTTGGGCTGCATCAATCGTAGTGTCTAGATCAAGGGAAGTAATAGTGCCACTCTATTCTGCCTTGGTCAGGCCTCACCTAGAATACTGTGTCCAGTTCTGGGCACCACAATTCAAAAAGGATATTGACAAATTGGAGCGTGTCCAAAGAAGGGCGACTAAAATGGTGAAAGGTCTGGAAACAATGCCTTATGAGGAGAGACTTAGGGAGCTGGGTATGTTTAGCCTGGAAAAAAGACGGTTAAGGGGAGATATGATAGCCCTGTTTAAGTATTTTAAGGGGTATCACGTTGAGGATGGAGCAGGCTTGTTTTCTACTGCTCCAGAGACCAGAACACGGAGCAATGGATGCAAGCTCTAGGAACAGAGATTCCACCTCAACATTAGGAGGAACTTTCTGACAGTAAGAGCTGTTCAGCAGTGGAACACACTCCCTCAGAGCGTGGTGGGTTCTCCTTCCTTCCTTGGAGGCCTTCAAACAGAGGCTGGATGGCCATCTGTCGGGGTTGCTTTGATCAAGATTTCCTGTGTGGCAGGGGGTTGAACTGGATGGCCCTCGTGGTCTCTTCCAACTCTACAATTTTCTATGATTCTATGAATATTCTATGATTCTAAGGCATGGATCATGATTTTTATCTTTCTGGATCCTATTACAGTTGTCCCTCCATATCCACAGATTTGGTATCCACAGATTTAAGTATCCATGGCTTGAAAATATTCTTTAATTTGCCATCTTATATCAGGGACACCATTCTGCTATGCCATTGCCTATCACGGGACTTGAGTATTCACAGATTTTGGTATCCACAGGGGGTCCTGGAACCAAACCCCAGCAAATATGAAGGGACAACTGTATATTCTATTCCACTCCCACAACTATATAAATACGCTTTATACCGGAGGCTTTAATATCACTAGGCATCTGAGGAAGTGAGTTTGAATCCATGAAAGCTCATGCTAAAATAAAACCCAGTTAATCTCAAAGGTGACACCACATTCTTTTTTTCCCCTCCTCATCTCTTCCTCCTTTTTATGTATATGTATGGTCTCTTAGGAATATCATATAAATCAGAGGTGGGCTAAGTGCTATTGGTGGGCCTCATGCGCGCCCCCAGGATTGTTTTGGTAGCACTCAGGACCCCCCAGTGTTCCAATTTTTAAAAAATAAATAAATAAAAATATTTTAAAATATATTAATTTAAAAAAAACGGAGTGGTCTTTTTAAAAACAGGAAGTGAACCAGAAGTGACTTGTAGGTCTCTTCCTATTGTTAAAAAAAGTCTCTCCTGGGCCTAAAGCAGCCACAGGGACCCCGATAGGTGGCAGAAATGCCCTTCATGCCCAGCAAAACTTTACTTTTTGGGGGTAGGGGAGGCTGTAGCATGGTCTCCAAGAACTCCAGGGGAAACAATGTGGTGCCCCCAACCCCTGATATAAACTTCTGTGCCTACCTGAGATATAAATTGTTGTTGTGTACCTTCAAGTTGTTTCTGACTTATGGTAACCCTAAGGAACCCTTATCATGTGGTTTTCTTGGCAAGATTTGTTCAGAGGGGGCTTGCCATTGTTATTGCCACTGCCTTCCTCAGAGGCTGAGAGAGTGTGACTTTCCCATGGTCATCCAGTAACACTACATTACAAATACTGCTATTTCTGTCCAACAGGTGATCTCATTTTCAGTCTTCAGCCCTTCAGGCAGCCTTCCTTCCTCTAGGTTTGGGGCTTCTCCATCAGTGAATTTCTCAGGTGTTGTGGCCCATTCCATTACCTGTCCCTCTTGGGTCTCATTCCTGTGTATTTTGCTTCCCCTCCCACCCTTACCTCCGTCCTTAAGCTGTGAAGAGTTCACATACACATTCCATGACATCACATACATGCGGTCAATGGGTGTGCTGGATTCACAGCTGAGAGGCCTATAATGGAGGAATGCCTACTCATCTTTGTAACAGACCTAAGAGATGGGAGAATGGACCACTGGCCTGATTTACAGCAAAATACAGTAGGCCCGCATATTACATGAGCTCGTATTGTGTGGCTTGTTATACGCCGATGTCTCCTTGTGCTGCTCAGCAGCCTGCTGGGGAAGTGGTTGTGAAAGAAGGGCGGGAAGCTGGCTGAGGGCAGAAATAGGTGCCCAGATAACGCACTGTTGCGTTAACCAAGGTCAGAACGGGGCACCTGTGTGACCAACAAGGAGGGATCACACAGACACATCCTTCTGACCTCAGAGAACGCAACAGTGTGCCTCAGCTCCAAGAACTGGACAGGCCAGCAAGGCACATGTGGACACTTGTGGCTGGTGTAAACAAGCCCTAAGAGTCTTTCCTCAGCAGAGAAAAGAGTGAGAAGCCAGTTGTGCCTCACTCTACTAAAGAGGGATGGAGAGTCCTTCTTTGAGTGAGAGGGGTGTAAGAAAAGGAAAAAGATTATACGCAAAAATCACATTATTCGAAGGGTCCCAAAACAGAACTCTCACATAATATGTGGGCCTACTATATACATCCTCCTGGAAAACATAACATTATTATTCCATCTGTCGCCCTGGATTTCATCAGCCAATTAAAAAAACAGGACATTCAGGAAGCTGTGACCCAGATAATAGGAAGAATCATGCTAGGAAGATGTCTTCAGTAAACTTTACTGAATAATGTGTTCAAAACATGTAAGTATGAGGGGAAATAGCTTTCCATCTAGGAAACATCATGCCAGGTGTACTACTAAATGAACAGTCTTTAATTTTTTGTATGCACAGACTAGGGTGATCTGGAGAGAAAAAAACCCTACAGAATATTGTTAGGAAACATTGTCCTAGCAGAACAAAAAGGAAAGAAAGATTGATCTTAAAAAATATTATTAAAGTTCTCAGGCTTTCAAAATGCTTCCCAACAAATTAGCAAGCACTGCAAAGAGAAAATTACATGACTGAAATAGGGTTTCAGGCAGAAACCACTGCTGTATACCACTGAAAGACAGATGTATCAAGTAGCAAAATTTATGATTTTACAGTATTAAAGGCCCCTGAAAGAAGATCAAGGGAGTACAAATTCTCCTGTGAAGTCTCCAGAGTTAGAAAGATCATCAGCAAAGTATTAAGTCCTGGTTGGGAAGGTGTGGACCTCCTGATGCTGTTGGATTCCAACTTCCATCAGCCCCAACCAGTATGGACAATGGTCATGGATAATGGGAAATAGAGTCCGTAACAGCCTCGGGAGCACCACAGGTTCCCCACCCTGTATAAATAAAGACTGAGTTCCCATGTCAACGGGCCCATTCACATCTCACGATTAGGAGTGCTATGATTCCACTTTAATTGCCATGGCAATATCCTTTGGAATCCTGGAATTGGCAGTTTAAGGGGCATTTAGAATTCTCAGCCAAAAAGCTCTAGTGCCTTATACATATCCTATACCAGACTACATATCCCAGGATTCCACAGCATTTAGCCACAGCCGTTAAGGTGGAATCATAGCACTTGCGATTATGAAGCATGAAAGGGCCCAAGGTATAGCAACAACCAGACCCGGGGCCCTTTCACACCACGCAATTACAATGCTGTGATTCCACTTCAACTAGCTACCTTGGATCCTGTACAAAGAGAATGGCAAGAATAAATTAAATAAATAAACAAAATGGCCATAGAATGCTCCTGTCCAATCCTGGGATTTATAATCTGGTGAGGCACTAGAGCTCTCTCACTGAGAATGCTAAATTCCACATACACCCTCCCCTAAAATCCAAATCCCAAGGGTCCATACCATGTTGCCAGGGCAGTTAAAGCAGAATCATAGTGTTATAACTGTGCACTGGGCCCAAGGGCCCAAGGTATAGAAGCAACCAGACCAGGCACATTCCAGGCCCTGAAATAGGATGTCATTCAAGTGCCTTAAAGAAAAATGCACACTTCCCTATTTAAAAAAAGGGTTGGTGTCTTTTAAAAAAACTACCCAAAACCTGCACACACCAAGATTGTATCAAACACCACCAGAAAAAAATGCACCACCAGTCCGATAACACAGGATCCCATCTTGCTTGCTACTGGATATGCAGCAGTCACCACAGGGAAAACATGACATCCATTTCTGCAAACAGGTCCAGCATGCACCTGTATCCCAAACTGTGTGAGCAGTTTGAAAGACCAGAAAGCTGGCCATAAAGTATTAAATTCACATTTCAAATCATGCAAGGATCAGAAACTCCTGATCTAATTAAGTGCACAACCTATCAGTTTGACAGTAGCTTTTAAAAAATGATTTCCCACAAACTCAGATAGGGAGAAGAAAGGAAAACGGCCAACACTGCTTTGATCTGTGCTGTTCATTTCCATGGCAAAGTATCAGAGCAGAAAGATGGGAGGAAGAACGCATAGTGTGCCTTGTTATATTCCTAGAGCTGACTGACTCATCCCTTTTCTCTCTATTCATTCCTAACTTCCAGCTCACTGTCCATTTTCTCATGTGCAGGAGCCTCCAGGTCATTACCAGTCAAGCTCTTTGCACTTTTCTCTCCCACATGGACTGTGTAATGCCTGTGAAGTTCTGATTTGGATCTGAAATTTTTCCCACAGTCACTGCATAGGAATGGCTTGGCTCCTGTGTGGGTTCTCTGGTGTGAAATGAGATTGGAGTTCCGGTTGAAACTTTTCCCACAATCCATACAGACATACGGCTTCTCCCCTGTGTGGATTTTCTGGTGTCTGGTAAGGCTGGTGCTATCACAGAAGCTCTTCCCACAGTCAGAACATATATAGGGGGTACCGCCTGTGTGGACTCTCTGATGTCTAATAAGGCTCATATTGGAGTAGTAGCTTTTCCCACATTCAGCACACTCAAAAGGTTTTACCCCCGAGTGGGTTTTCTGATGTGTAATGAGGTTTGAGCTCCAACGGAAGCCCTTTCCACATTCCAAGCACGTGTATGGCATCTCTCCGGTGTGGATTCTCTGATGAAGAGTGAGGTCAGCCTTCCTGCAAAAGTTTTTCCCACAATCAGCACAGTTATATGGCTTCTCTCCCGTGTGGATTCTCTGATGGACTCTAAGCTCCGATCTTTCACAGAAACTGACTGCACACTCTGTGCATTTGTAAGGTTTCTCCCCCTTGTGGATGATGGAGTGCCTCATTAAGTGTGACTTTACCCGGAAACTTTTCCCACAGTCCAGGCAATGATAGGCTTTCTCCCCTGCATGGATTCTCTGGTGAATTGTGAGGCCTGAACTTTGGCAGAAACATTTCCCACAGTCCAAACATTTGTACGGCTTCTCACCTGTGTGGATTCTCTGATGTCTGACAAGGCTGGTGCTGTAATTGAAGCTCTTCCCACAGTCCAAGCACTTATAGGGCATGCTGCCTGTGTGGGTCACCTGAAATTCAATGATCTCTGAGTTGTCTGGGAAACCACTATCATCAACTGCACCAGTACCTTCACTCTTCACTGTTGGGATTATCTTTTGGCTTGCAGTTTCACTAAGGGCCTTGTCACCTTCACAAGGAGAGAGCTCTCCTATCTTCTCACCTCTGGAACTTCTTTGAAGTTCTGTAGATCCCTGCCAACCCCTGGAAGAGTCTACTGTCCCGGAACATTGTGAATGCACCTCTTCTGGGGTGCCCAACTCTACCCCGTTTGGTGCTCCTTCATCTTTAACTCCTTCTGGTTGGTCTTTTTCATTTGTACACAGATCTTCACCTACATAGGAGAATAAGGGGAAAATGCGAAATCTCACTTTTTGTGGTCTGATCTCTCCGTACACTATATTCATTTTTTAAAAAATATTTTTTATTAAATATAAAAGTGAAATACGTTATGTTTGAACAACAAGAAACTGCTAAGAAAGAACTTCAAAGAAAATACATAAAAATGCGTGTCAATAAAATATAATAAACTTAGTTTCTTGGCATATTTGACTATGTGGTCTTTCCTTTACAATTATAATTATGCTTGTCCTATGGTTAACTATACATACAGTATCTCTCACTTAATCACAGAACGAGCACACATTAATAATTTTAACTTCCCGCCATCCAGTTACTGATAATTGATTATCATATTTCTACTCCAATATCTGTAACACAATTATACAAACAGGCTGAAAATTAAATATATTCATTCTAATTTATTACATTTTAATACTTCCTTTCATAAGATTTATTATTTACACTTCCTTTAACTTAACACTATTATCACACTTGTATGCTTCTTATCCTAATTGATTTATTATTCCCTTTGGACCCCATTTCTTTTCCAAAAAGTTTGCAACTTCTTTCCAGCTCTCTTGATGATTTATTAATGGACCTTCTTTTACATAATAAGTGAGTTTATCCAACTCTGTCATATCAGTCAACTTCAAAATCCGTTTGTCTATTGATGGTAAGTCTCCATTTCTCTCCATTTCCGAGCAAATATTAGTCTAGCTGCCATTATCATATGTGTTAATGTTTTTTCCTTTAATTTAATGCTTGTTTCTTCTATTATATTTAAGAGATATAGCTTCAGTTTAAATTGTCTATTTATCTTAAGTATCTCAGAAATCGTTGTATGGATAGTTTCCCCCAATACTTCTTTGTTTCTTTACAGTCCCACCAAGGATGATAAAATGTTCCCTTTTCTTTTTTCCATTTCCAGCACAGATTGCTGTAATTACCATGCATTTTGGCAATCCTATCCAGAGCTAAGTACCACTGATAGAACATCTTATAATATTTCTTTTTAATGCTAGTTGCACTTATTATTTTTACTCTTATGTTCAAGTTTAGGTTGCCATGTATTCTAGGTGGGTTGTCCACAGAAACATATTTATTAAGGTGAGAAACAGAGGGCCTGTCTATATGAAGGAGGGAAATGTGGATTGATGCACACTAACGCCAATTCAAATCAACTTCTATTTGTCTTAATGGTTTTCTGGCAAAATCACAGGCATGCGACGCTATTCGCTTC
Organism: Gambelia wislizenii; assembly: GCA_030847615.1. Taxonomy (NCBI): domain Eukaryota; kingdom Metazoa; phylum Chordata; class Lepidosauria; order Squamata; family Crotaphytidae; genus Gambelia; species Gambelia wislizenii. The sequence goes on from JAUMIR010000002.1 coordinate 29,736,949, forward strand.
TGCTGTCCCAACAGGCATGACTGCGAGTCAAGATGGCAGGCATGAGTGAATTACTTGTGTTTTATTTGTCTCCAGTTTCCATCGCTGAACAGTATTTGCTTTTGGGGGGGAAGGTTTCATGGATGGTGTAAATGTATTATTATTATTAGTAGTAGTAGTTGTTGTTGTTGTTTTAAATCTTGAGTTAAATCTTGGGGGTCTGCAGCAACCAAAGATATTTAAAGGGGGTCCCTGGCAAAGAAAAGGTTAAGAACCACTGTTTTATGTTTTTAACTGGTGTTATTTTTATTTTTTTGATAGTTTAATTATTTTTTCACTTCTATATGGTGTGGTTTTTATACTACATTTGTTCTAAGTGCTGTAAGCTGCCTTGAACCCCACAATGGGAAAAAGGCAAGATATAAACAAACATAAATATAATAATAATTATAGTAGCAGTAATAGTCCCCACTCTGTGCATCGGATGAAGCAGAAATAGGGTGCATCTGCACTGTAGAAATAATGCAGTTTGACACCACTTTAAGTGGTGTAGCTCCGTCCTATGGAATCCTAGGATTTCTAGTTTTACAAGGCCTTTAGCCTTCTCTGCCAAAGAGTGCTGGTGCCGCACAAAACTACACATCTCAGGATTGTGTAGGATGGAGCCATAGCAGTTAAAGTGGTTTCAAACTGCATTAATTCTACAGTGTAGATACACCTTTAGTCTACCAAAGCTTATATAACAAACTTCTTTCTGTCAGTTAGTCTCAAAGGTGCTACAAGATCCCCTTGCATGCTTTGCATGTCTTTGAACAGTAATAATAATAATAATAATGATAGTTATTATTTCTCTGCTTGAGACTACTTGCTGCATTATTTACCATCAGGACAGCTTATCTTTAGCAGTGATGAGTTTCAGTTTTTGCTATCAGTTGAAGACTTGGAAGGCCTGAGTTCCAGCTCAGAAGAAGTAGTGAACTATAGACAGGGCTTCAACATACTCTTGCATTTATATCTCATGGCTGCTCCCATAGAGCTTTAAAAAAAAGATCATGATGACTCTTTTGGACTACAATTCCCAGAACCCCCCAGCCATCATTGACTAAGCTGACTAGAATTCTGGGACTTGTAGTCTAAAAGAGCCACATCCCCCAGCTCTGTCCCCTTCCTCTTTAGCCTAAAACATTCTGGGAGTCACGAGGATTCACAGCTAGGAAACAGCCTTGGCAAAAAGGCCAACACGTCAAAAGGGGTTGGCAAAACAGCCTTGGCAAAAAGGCCAACACTACCAACAGGGGTTAATGACAAAAGACTGCTTTCTGGAAACAGGGTGGCCATTTTGTTCAGACATCAGGAAAGAGGGCATTATACAAACCCATCTGTGTGTTATCACATACTCTTCCCTTTTTGAGCAATGTATTTATTTATTTATTTATACCCCGCTCTTCAGCTACAAGGCTATCAGAGCGGCTTGGTTGCAGAAAGCACAGCAGAAGGTCTCCTTGGGTGATGTTTCCGGGTTGTGATTCTTTCTGCGTTGTTGTTTCTCTTCAAGACTTGTTCAGCGTGAGTTCTCAAATAAGGCTGCAGCATTGTGGATAGTGCGTCCCCATGCCTCCCAATGTGAACCCAGGGTGGACCATTGTTGGTGAGCAATTTGGCCGAGCCTGAGATGTTGTTTCAGGGAGTCTGTGTATCGCTTTTTTGGAGCGTCCCTCTTGTGCTGACCCGTGGCGAGTTCACTGTAGAGTTCTATTTTTGGGAGGTGACCGTCCTCCATCCTAGAAACGTGCCCTGCCTAGCACACCTGTGTTCTCAATATCATGGCCTCAATGCTGGTGATCCCTGCTTGCTCAAGGACAGCAACATTCATCACATAGTCAGTCCAGTGCAATGGCATAGCAAAATGGTGTCTCTTATATAAGATGGCAAAACCAAGGTTTGCTTTTTGGATTATTATTTTTTAAAGAATATTTTCAAGCCATGAATACTTAAATCCATGAATACCAAATCCATGGATACAGAGGGACAACTGTACTGGGAACCCTCCAGTGATGTACAACTGGGTCATGATTACTTTTTTTCACCTGTTCAGATAAGATGCCCTGGTCAGCCTATTTCACATTCCATCTCAAAGAAGAACAACACCTCCCCCCCCCCACAAAATAATAAATTACAACATTTGAAAATCTTACTCAGAGAACTGGCAACACCAGCATCACTCTCCTGGAACATCCGATTCGGTTCGCAGTCCAACGGAATCTGTTTGGCCACTGGGAAATTCAATGTTCTCTCCTTAACTGGCACCTAAAACATAAATGAAGACTTCATTTGGCACACATGGACAGAGCAGAAGTGGTACAGTTAGGGCTGGGCTCGAGACCAAAGTACATCCCGTTTTAAGTGGTTACTGACATTTCTGACTGCTAGCTAGGGAACCAGCATGGTGTTTTTGGGCAAGTCACACACTCTCAGCCTCAGAGGAAGGCCATGGCAAACCTCCTCTGAACAAATCTCGCCATGAAAACCCCTTGGTAGGCTTGCCTTTTAGGGTCACCATAAGTCATTGGTGGTAAGGAGACCCCTTCCAAAACAAAACAGAGATCAGATTTCTGGAACTAATCATTGAGTTCAGGGAATCATAGAGTTGGAAGAGATCACAAGGGTCACTTAGTCCAACCCCCTGCCATGCAGGAACACACAATCAAAGCATTCCTGACAGATGGCCATCCAGCCCATTTAAAAACCTCCGAAGTAGAAGACTCCACCACACTCCCAGGCAGTGCATTCCACTTCCAAACAGCTCTTACTGTCAGGAAGTTCTTCCTAATGTTTAGGTGGAATCTCTTTTCCTGGAGTTTTAACCCATTGCTCTGTGTCCTAGTCTCTATGGCAGCAGAAAAGAAGCTTGCTCCGTCCTCAGTATGATATTCCTTCAACTATCTAAACACGCCTACCATGTTCCCTCTTAACCTTCTCTTCTCCAGGCTAAACATACCCAGCTCCCTAAGCTGCTCCTCATAGGGCATGGCTTCCAGACCACCCACCATTTTGGTCGCCCTCCTCTGGACACACTCAAGCTTCTCAATATCCTTCCTGAATTGTGGTACCCAGAACTGGACACAGTATTCCAGGTGAGGTCTGACCAAAGCAGAATAGAGTAGCACTATTACTTCCCTTGATCTAGGCACTACACTCCTATTAATGCAGCCTAGGCTTTTTTAGCTGCTGCATCACACTGCTGACTCATATTCAGCTTGTGGTCCACTAAGACTCCTAGATCCCTTTCACATGCAGTGCTATCAAGCCAGATGTCACCTATCCTATATCTATGCATTTTATTTTTTCTGCCTAAATGTAGTATTCTACATTTTTCCCTGCTGAAATTCATTTTGTTAGTTTTGGCCCAGCTTTCTAATCTGTTAAGGTCAATTTGAATTCTGTACCTGTCTTCTGGGGCATTAGCTAACCCTCCTAATTTGGTGCCATCTGCAAATCTGAGAAGCATGCCCTCTATTCCCTCATCCAAGTAATTGATAAAGATTATGTAATGTATCATGATTAATGACATTATTAGAGGCTGTTGTTTTAACATCACCCTTGAGGCATCACCAGAGCCCACCTCCTGTGACACCACAAGGGATTGTCCCTAGGTCTCAGGCACCGGCTCCAAAATTTCAGGGAGTGGGATAGTCCTGACCTGGCAATCCCAGATGGGACTCATCCCAAAGCGACTGTGCTTGCAACAGCTGCTTTGGGTTCACTGTGACAGATTTCATCCTCACCTCCTCCTCCTGTCTCTCAGGCTTCCGTTTCTTCTGCTGGAACCCCTCCGCCAGGGCCACCGCCTGGGCACAGGTCTTTGGGCAACCCTCCACGACACAGTTTTGGATCTCTGGAGGCAAGATGGCCAGGAACTGCTCCAGGATCAGCAGCTCCAGAATCTGCTCCTTGGAGTGTCTCTCGGGCTTCAGCCACCGACAGCAAAGGAACCAGAGGCGGCTGCAGACTTCTTGGGGCCCCTCAGCCTCCTGGTAACGGAACTGCCGGAAGTTCTGGCGCTGAATCTCCAAGACTACCGCATCCTCAGCCGGGACCTCCTCCTTCAGCAGCTCTGGTAGATTTAGGTTTTTGGAGGCCTCCTGGGATTCTCCAGAGAAACCCAGTTGGGTTTGGGTCTCCCGCTCTTCTGTGGGGCACTGGTTACCTTCTGCATTGGCTTTGAAGGAAGATGGAAATGTCTGGGCCCCAACCTGGCAAGAGAGACCCGGTGCTTCTGGAGCTGTGACACTATAGCTCGGACAGTCCACCATCTTCGGGAATCCCCGCCAATGGGTCTCTCCACCCATGAGCCCCTGATCCAGTTCATGTTTCTCATGCTTGTCAGAGGTGTTTGGCAGAAAGCCCTCAATACTCCTAGCCAGAGAAACATGGGGGACACCCCACCCTTCTTCCTCCAAAGTGGGGCTTGCTATCGCCTCCATTTTGACTTCCAGCGGCATCCCTTGTTCCAACTTGGCCTGAACCTCTGCACTTTTATTTGACAACACTCCCTGCTCAGCAGCCATTTTGTGTGAGGCAAATCCACTCCCTCAGGCTAGCCTCTCAGGATCTCTCTTCAGGCTACTGGGAATACCTAACCAACAAGTAGTTAAAAATAAGACTTGACAACATTCCAAGAGGCTTCTTCCTGAAAAGAAAAGAAATAGGAATTGAGGGGGGTGGGATGAGAATCATAGGTCCCGTCTACACGATTTAAATAATACGTACGGCATGCGAAAGTTCGCACTTCCGTACAAACGGCCGTTCGGATGCACACGAATGCAAAAGAGGGGGGGGGCGGTTTTCCACCCTGAAATACGCACACGCGGCGTTCAGGAGGGAAAGCGGATCGCGAAGAGAAATCCGTACGCCGTTCGGATGGCCGACGGGTCTGTATGGTCCGTTTGCACACATACGAACAGGCTGTGTAATCTGATTGGCTGTCCGAGTAGAGGGGGCGGGACTAGCACGGAGGGGAATTGGGAGGGGCTGCCATGTTGGTTTCCCGGCTAGCGAGCGTCCGGTAAGTCCGTGAATTTACATGTTTATTTATTTTTATTTTATATTGTAAATACGGAAAACCGAATGTCCGCAAACCAGGGACCTTTTTTAAAAAAAAAAGCAGCGGGAGATTTAAAACTGCTGCTTGGCTTGCTTGCTCCAGCCAGCTTCGGGAAGAGGGAGTCATACGGAGTTTAGGGGGTTTAAAAAATCATATAGCCGGTTCGTATGCATACAAATGACAGGCTGTTCGTATTTTTTGCCCCCCATACGGATTTTTTTATGATCGTATAGCCGCACCTATAGAATAATGGAGACTCCACCACACTCCCAGACAGCGTGTTCCAGTCTCAAACAGCTCTTACTGTCAGGAAGCTCTTCCTAATGTTTAGGTGGAATCTCTTTTCCTGTAATTTGAGTCCATTGCTCTGTGTCCTAGTCTCTGGAGCAACAGAAAACAAGCTTGCTCCATCCTCAGTATGACATCCCTTCAAGTATTTAAACATGGCTATCATATCACCTTCTCTTGTCCAAGCTAAACATACCCTGCTCTATAAGCAGCTCCTCATAGGGCATGGCTTCCAGACCTCCCTCCATTTTTGTCGCCCTCCTCTGGACACGTTCCAGCTTCTCAATCTCCTTCCTGAATTGTGGTGCCCAGAACTAGATACAGTATTCCAGGTGAGGTCTGACCAAAGCAGACTAGAGCGGGACTATTACTTCCCTCGATCTAGACACTATACTCCTATTGATTGCTTTGGGAAAGACTGGGATTAACATATTAATACAACTTCCGGATTTCAGCTCCTTCCAAAGCTTCCAACCTCTGCCCCCATGTTTTCAATTGGGGAAGGCAATTTTAGGTATTTATTTTGCCCCCAAATGGACCAAAAGCTGCCAAACATCCTTGAATATGCAACAGTTTGCTTCTTTAACAACCACAGACCCTTCCAAAACTCCCCAAAGATACCCCCAAAGCAAAACAATTAGCTAAAAATCAGCCATAATAGCAGCTAGAAGTGAAGTTGGTTCACTTTGGACATGCCAAAATGCAACAGTACAGCCCACAGGCCAGTTGATGAGGGGGGAAATTGCCTTTGCAGTCGCCAATGCCTGTCCTAGAAGGTGTTTGGGGGCATTCCAGGCAAGCAAATTAAAAAAAAAATATTAAATACCTTTTCAAACAAGATCATTAAAAAAAAAAAAAAACAGAATCAAAACCACCACCACTAAGTTGTATTTGCTGGAGATTTAAAAAGCAATACTTGTTCAGCTTGGATATAAGATACAAGATCTGCATAAAAAATGGGCCAGTGGGGTGTAATTGTTAGTGCTGGATCCCCACTTAGTCACAACATTTACAGGGCAACCTTAGGGCTCAAAATGGAAAAAGAATAAGGCTAAAAACAAAGCAAGCAAAAATATCTAACAAAATGTCTTGCAATAGGAGAGACAGGTTTATTCCAAAAGAATGTTTGGGAATAGTTGGGACAATTCAGCTCTGTGTATGTGTGTGAACGCACTTTCAAGTCACCTGTCGACTTACGGGGCCCCAAGAATTTCATAGGGTTTTCGTAGGCAAGGAATCCTCAGAGGTGGTTTTGCCAGTTCCTTCCTCTGAAATCTAATCTACAGCACCTGGTATTCATTTGGTGATCTCCCATCCAAGTACTAACCAAGGCTGACCTGGCTTAGCTTCCAAATTCAGACAGGATCTGGTACCTTATGGGTATTTAGGACTGCAATTATCCCAAAATTAATTTATTAGTTATATTTTATCCTGCCTTTCCTCCAGTGAGCTTGGGGCAATGTTTTTGCATTTACAACCCTACAATGTAGGCCAGTCTGAGAAAGAATTACTGGCGTCACCCCATGGTTTTGATGGCTCCATGGGAATCAGAATTTGGGTCACCCAAATTCAAAATCTAGCACTCTAAACTGGGGTGAGCATCATGTAGCCATCCAGATGTTGGACTACAACATCCAGCATTCCTTATCCTGAATGCTGGTTACAGCTAGTGGGACTTGCAGTCCAGCAACATCTGGAGGGCTACATGATCCCCACCCCATCTAACCATTATACTGGCTCTCTGATAACCACAACGAGAGCAAGCCTTTTCCTTTCTTCTATAAAAAAGGAAGTCTGTGGGTTTCAACCCATGCTTTCAAATGCAGGATTCGGTGGAATTCTGGCCCAAAACTGGCACTACATCTCCCATAATTTCTTACCACTGTCCATGCTTGCCAGCTGCTTCTGAGAGCTGAAGTCCTAAAGATCCATGCTCTAAATACTTTGATCTTGCTTGTTTCCTTTAGGAATGCAGCGAAAGCCTGACAAAGATTCCTGTGTTGACTCTCAAGCTTGCCCATTTTGGACTTACATCCACACTGCACTACGCAAATTAATCCGGTTTGAAACTGGATTATTTGCCATGGCTCCTTCCTATGGAATCCTGGGATTTGTAGTTTGGAGAGGCACCAGCACTCTGGCAGCAAAAGCTAAGGACCCCGAAAAACTACAAATCCCAGGATTTCATGGGGAGGAGCCATGGCAAATAATTTGTATAGTGCGGATTCTCCTCTAGTTTCTAGAAAACGTCATCATGAACCTATTGCATCACCTTGGTGTGAATTACATGTGCTTTTTATAACCTGGAAAGAAAGAAACCTATCAGGTGCAGATATTATACAGTTGTCCCTCTGTATCCACGGATTTGATATCCATGGATTTAAGTATTCATGGCTTGAAAATATTCTTTAAAGGAATCAGATAGTGATTCATTATAGTATTGTTTCTTTGTTTTTGAAATCACTATGCTATGTGATTTATGCTATGTTAAACTTCATAAAACTTCATAAATAAATAATAGATCGAAAATATTCTTTAAAAATAATAATCCAAAAAGCAAATCTTGATTTTGTCATCTTATATAAGGGACACTATTTTGCTATGCCATTGCATATAATGGGACTTGAGTATTCACTGATTTTGGTATCCACGGGGAGGGGGGGCTGGAACCAAACCCCAGTGAATATGAAGGGACAACTGTAATAATAATCATCAAGAATTATTATTATTACTATTACTATTATTATTTCTTACCCGCCTCTCACTATGGATCGAGGTGGGGAGCAACACATTCACACATACACATAACATTGGTTAAAAGCCAGTATCAATTGAAAACATATATCAGTTTAAAAGAACAAGATACTAAATTGATGGTCAGACATATTGCAACATTCCCAACTGTTAACAATTAGTATAGTTATATTATCTTATCCTGCATGTTTGGTACTTCTAACTGTTTAGTCATTACTTAATACACATATGATTCAGTCCTGTATACAACTTCTGGAAAATTGCTATGTGATTATATCCTAGATATGTTTGACACTGTGAATAGAAAAGGTCTGTGGCAGATCCTGGAAAGACTAGGATGTCCCCCCAAATTCCTTAAAATGATTACGGTATCATGCTACACGAGGGCCAGCGTGGTCAAGTCAGATATGGCGATGCTCTTTCAGAGCCCTTTCTAATAACTAATGGAGTGAAGCAAGGTTGTGTTCTTGCACCAACTTTATTTACAATCTTCTTCAGCATGATGCTCCAAAGGGCTACGGCAGAGCTCAAAGAAGAAGACGGCATCTATATACATTACCGTATTGATGGTAGCTTGTTTAACTTAAGCCGTCTGAGGGCTCACACTAAGACTCTAAACTATCTAGTCCGTGAGCTGCTCTTCGCTGATGATGCTGCCCTTGTTGCCCACACAGAAGCAGCTCTGCAGCGCCTAACGTCCTGCTTCGCAACAGCTGCAGAGCTGTTTGGGCTGGAAGTCAACCTGAAGAAAACGGAAGTTCTTTACCAGCCTGCACCACAGGACGAACACCATCATCCCCACATTGCCATCGGCAACTCTGTGCTTAAGTCCATTCAGCAGTTCACCTCCCTGGAAAGCATCATCTCCTCAAATGCCAAGATTGACAAAGAGATCGATCACAGATTAGCAAAGGCATATAGCGCATTTGGAAGACTTCACAAAAGAGTCTGGAGTAACAAACACCTGAGGCAAAGCACAAAAATCAGTGTGTATAGAGCCATTATACTGTCTATTCCCCTTTATGGGTCTGAAACATGGGTCACCTATCGCCACCACTTACGACTCCTCGAACGCTTTCATCAGCACTGTATATGCACAATCCTAAATATACACTGGACTGACTATGTGACTATGTGTTTAAGTATTTGAAGGGGTGTCACGTTGAGGATGGAGCAGGCTTGTTTTCTGCTGCTCCAGAGATTGGAACACGGAGCAATGGATGCAAGCTCTAGGAACAGAGATTCCACCTCAACATTAGGAGGAACTTTTGACAGTAAGAGCTGTTCGGCAGTGGAACACACTCCCTCAGAGCGTGGTGGGGTCTTCTTCCTTGGAGGCCTTCAAACAGAGGCTGGATGGCCATCTGTCGGGGTTGCTTTGATCAAGATTTCCTGCGTGGCAGGGGACTGGATGGCCCTCGTGGTCTCTTCCAACTCTGCAATTCTATGATTCTATGAATGTTGCTGTCCTTGAGCAAGGAGGGATCACCAGTATTGAGGCCATGATATTGAGAACGCAGCTGCGCTGGGCAGGGCACATTTCTAGGATGGAGGACCATCGCCTCCCAAAAATACTACTCTACGGAGAACTCGCCGTGGGTCAGCGTAAGTGGGGCGCTCCAAAAAAGCGATACAAAGACTCCCTGAAACAACACCTCAGGCTTGGCCAAATTGATCACCAACAGTGGTCCGCCCTGGCCTCACATCGGGAGGCATGGAGACGCACTATCCAGAATGCTGCAGCCTTATTTGAGAACTCACACCAAACAAGTCTTGAAGAGAAACGACAACGCAGAAAGCATCACAACCCCGAAACATCACCCAAGAAGACCTTCTGCTGTGCTTTCTGCAACCGGAATAAACATCTCGGATTGGCCTTTTTAGTCATCAGCGCGCTTGCAGAAAGCGCGGGATGAGTCCTTCCTGAATCTTCGTTTGCGAAGAAATGCCAGAGAGAGAGATGTTTGTTTGTTTCTTTATGGATTTATATATATTTCTTTGAAAACCAATAATAATAATAATAATAATAATATATTTTAAAAGTTTTATTAGTTTATTACAAGTCAAATACAGATAATTTGAATAATCATTTAAATATTATTTAAAATTATATTATTTTAAAAGGTACAGGAGCCCTCCCTAGTTTTTATTCTGCCAACCCTAATTTCAAGCAATTGTCAATTGTATGTTTAATTTCTGTTTAATAGATTATTTTTATAATAATAATTTTTTTAAAAGGTACAGGAGCCATCCCTAGCTTTTATTCTGGCAAGCCTAATATCAAACAATTGTCAACTGTATATTTAATTTCTGTTTAATAAATTATTTTTGTATTCAAAAATAAAAGAAAAATAATTATAAAAATAGTAATATTTTTTTAAAGGTATAGGAGCCCTTCCTAGCTTTTATTCTGGCAAGCCTAATATCAAGCAATTGTCAACTGTATGTTTAATTTCTGCTTAATAAATTATTTTTGTATTCAAAAATAAAAGAAAAATAATAATAAAAATAATAATATTTTTTAAAGGTACAGGAGCCCTCCCTAGCTTTTATTCCGGCAAGCCTAATATCAAGCAATTGTCAACTGTATGTTGAATTTCTGTTTAATAAATTATTTTTATATTCAAAAATAAAAGAACAAGACACAGAGACGCCCCTGCTATAGGGTCGGGAGGATTTCGACTGGTTGCAGTCTTGCGCTGATTTTCTCCCTCCTCTGCAAAGTCCCCACTTAACACTGCCTGCAACTTCTCTGACCCGTGTACGGCGCATTCCCACGTTCAGCCTGCGGGTCTTACCACGCGGCGGCCTCTCACTCTGCTGAGCAGCTGCTGAACATTCCAACCGGAAGGAACGCTGGGGTTTCCCCACCCCTCCTCCCTCTTCCACAGAGCTGGCCTTGGAGGGTTGATTGGCCCCTCTAGGAAGCTGGTTCTTACTGACCTCTATCGCCTTAACCCTTTAAACTCAGCCTCTTCCTCTCCCTTCCCTGTGCCAAGGGGGAGGGAGTCGACCCAACAGGTACTGCTGCCCGAGGACACAGGACCCAAACTAAACCAACATAATTTGGGCACAAATATGTCCAGATTTACAATGAAGGGGAGGCAAATTGTAAATGATTTAATTTTTATTACTCTACTGTATTTTTATTTTTACTAGTACTCTACGGTGAACTCACCACAGGTCAGCGTAAGAGGGGTGCTCCAAAAAAGCAACACAAGGACTCCCTGAAACAACATCTCAGGCTCGGCCAAATTGACCATCAACAATGGTCCACCCTGGCCTCACATCGGGAGGCATGGAGACGCACTATCCACAATGATGTAGCCTTATTTGAGAACTCACGCCAAACAAGTCTTGAAGAGAAATGACAACGCAGAAAGAATCACAACCCAGAAACATCACCCAAGGAGACCTTCTGCTGTGCTTTCTGCAACTGGACTTGTTTATCTCAGATTGGCCTTTTTAGTCATCAAGCACGCTTGCAGAAAGCGCAGGATGAATCCTTCCTGAATCTTCGTTTGCGAAGAAAAGCCAGAGAGAGAGAATAATAATAATACCTGATGATGATAATAATACAATTACACCATTCATTAAACCTTCCCTCAGAGGCACTGGAGGGGGAGGGAAGACTTCTCTCCTGCTTCTTCTTGCAAGTTTGTGGCTGGAGTGGATTGAATGGCAATGCGCAGACCAAGCCAGCCAGTCAGACTTTGCCTTGGCTCCTCTTACGTGGCCACTCCATTACAGGGATGAGGTGGGCCAAGCAACTTTCAAACCTTCATGGACCTCCTGTGAGGACATTGCAGACCCCTGTGGATCTACAGACCCAAGGTTAAAATCCTGCTGACCCCCAGCACTAACACTTCATGAAGTTACTAAAACATTGTACCTGTACAAGGAAGTCTTTCCATGCATATATAGTAAGGCTGCTGCCATACTGCAGAATTAATGCAGTTTGGCACCACTTTAACTGTCATGGCTGCATCCTGTGGAAATCTGGGATTTGTAGTTTGTTGGGACATGCAAGCTCTCTGACAGAGAAGCCTAAATATCTCACAAAACTACAAATCCCAGGATTCCATAGCATTGAGCCATGACAGTTAAAGCAGTGTCAAATGGTATTAATTTTGCAGTGTGTGACAGCGACCTTGGTGTGTCGCAAGGCCTATCTTTGATGCATCTGCAGCAATGTGTAAAAAACTATCCTCATTTTGGATGCCTGTGCTGATATTATGCAAAACCCTCATGTCCGTGGAAAAGCCCACATGTGTACTGTTCTATATTGGGGAATAAAGCAACTCAAATGGCAAAGCAAGAGGCTGCGTAAGTTTCAGAATCTCGTGCCCTATGTATACAGGTGGAGCCAGGAAGAACACAGAGGCAGAGGTCCAAAACAACTGATGAAACTTTATTAAACTGAATTAAAGGCATTCACACATCACATGCATTCACTTATCAAGCAAACACGACTACCAGAGTAACTACAGTAGTTAGAAATGGTAAGGCTTTGGGGTGATACTGCACCTGATTCTGAAGCTAAGTCTTCCTCACGAAGAACAGAATTACTCTCAAGCAGCAGCAAGCAGTTGCACCAAAAAGTGGGGAGAACTTGGAAGGGAAGTTTAGGGTTAAAGGAGCAAGGGGGGGGGATGCCTTCCTTGGCTTGGAATAATAATAATAATAATAATAATAATAATAATATTTATTTATACCCCGCCCCTCTGTTAAAACAATCGGGGTGGCTTACAAAAATTAAAATACCATACAGATAAAATCCCCAAACACCCCCCACCCCACCCTCCCCATAAAAAAAATTAAACAATTATAAATTAAAACCAACAGATCAAAAAAATAACAATTAAAAACAATAAAGAAAATAAAATACTATTTTATTATATATATATATATATATATATATATATAATATATATATACCCTGGGGTCTAGTAGGAGGTGTTAATGGCAGGTTTGGAGAAGGGAGAGGTAGAGATGGGACAGAGTGGTGTGGATTCAGGAGGAATGTGGAGCCGAACCCAAGAACTGATTTTTCCAGGGGTTTTTATAACAAAAATACCGCTTTGAAGGTGCAATCCAAATGAAAGAAACATTTGTCTTCAGATACAGTTGTCCCTCCATATCCACAGATTTGGAATCCATGGATTTAAGTATTCATGGCTTGAAAATATTCTTTAAAATATAATAATCCAAAAAACAAACCTTGATTTTGCCATTTTATATAAAGGATTTTGCTTATGGCATTTTGCTATGCTATTGCATATAATGGGACTTGAGTATTCGTGGATTTTGGTATCCGTGGGGGGCAGGGGGTCCTGGAACCAAAACCCAGCGAATATGAAGGGACTACTGTAATTCCCAATGACATGAACAAAGGGATTCCAGATTAGCCAGGAAGTGAGAAATATCTGGTGATATTTCTGGTGATCTGGTATCTGGTGATTGACAGACAACACTCCTTTGACTTGTGATTGTGTGGGTAACAGCCATGATTTACAAAGCAATTAATCTACCAACTGTACAGATGGATGTCTGCCTTCCTCAGGCATGAAGCAAGAAGAACCTTCTCCATTTTAAAGGAGATGCTAGCTGGCTGTGTTAAGGTGTGAATGTCGGCTAATTTATGGGGCCCCTTCTGTGGCTTGATACTACTCTTTGATGGCCCAGAGTACCTTAGGCCCATGTTAGGCCAAATTGATATCAAACACTGTTGCCAAATAAAAGGTGAACCAAGGTGGGAGATGCTTGGTGTTTCAATAGAGGATGCTGGGCTGTTACACTGACATGATACAGGCTAGTCAATGCATCATTGGAGAAAAACACATTTAGAAATCTTGGCTTTTGAAAATAACACACACACACACACACACACACAGATATATATATACACACTCTCTCTCTCTCTGGCATTTCTTCACAAACGAAGATTCAGGAAGGACTCATCCCGCGCTTTCTGCAAGCGCGCTGATGACTGAAAAGGCCAATCCGAGATAAACTAAGTCCGGTTGCAGAAAGCACAGCAGAAGGTCTCCTTGGGTGATGTTTCCGGGTTGTGATTCTCTCTGCGTTGTCGTTTCTCTTCGAGACTTGTTCAGCGTGAGTTCTCAAATAAAGCTGCAGCTTTGTGGATAGTGCATCTCCATGCCTCCCGATGTGAAGCCAGGGCGGACCATTGTTGGTAATCAATTTGGCCAAGCCTGAGATGTTGTTTCGGGGAATCCTTGTATTGCTTTTGTGGAGCGCCCCTCTTACGCTAACCCGTGGCAAGTTCACTGTGGAGTACTATTTTGGGGAGGCGATGGTCCTCCATCCTAGAAACGTGCCCTGCCTAGCACAGCTGTGTTCTCAATATCATGGCATCAATGCTGGTGATCCCTGCTTGCTCAAGGACAGCAACATTCGTCACATAGTCAGTCCAGTGTATATTTAGGATTGTACATATACAGCGCTGATGAAAACATTTGAGGAGTCGTAAGTGTTGGCGATAGGTGACCCATGTTTCAGAACCATAAAGGAGAATAGACACACACACACACACACACACATATATATATATATATATATATATATAATGCTTAGGTATGTTGCCTTTCCCAGTGTGCTGATTGGCTGCTCAGGAAACACACCCAACCAGTCACCACCCGCATGCAAATTCAGTCTCCACCTCACAATCCACTCCTGCCACTCAATCCGCATCTACACCCCCAGCCTCACAAGGGCCCCTCCCTCCTCTCACTCCCTCAGCCACTCATCACTCACATGTAAAACAATACAATATTTTTTTTCTAAAATAATAGCATGTAGCTGAACCATGTGAACCTTTCAAATCTACTATAATGGTGTATGTTACGCTAGGTACAGCTAGTCTGGAGGAATTTCAAGTGGACATATTTTCCCCACAGGTTTGTAGAGAAATCATGACACATAAGACTTTATTAAAAGTAGTAGGAACGTCATTAGAAGACTCAAAAAATGGACCACTGCTGAGTTTAAAACCAATAAAACTCAACCGCCAGATGTCAAAAGTTAAAGAACCTTTATTCCGACTGCAGAGGAGGACTGCAAGGGGTAAAAAACAACCTCACCCAATGTAAATGGACCCTGTTTTCACAGCTGGTATCCATAGGTTTTTCATGTTGTTGTTGTTTTTTCAGGGCTGGGAGGCCATTTTTTGGAATCATTTATTCCTGACGTTTCACCTGCATCTGTGGCTGTCATCTTCAGAACACAACCTCTTCCAGAACATGGCCAGAATAAACTCTTCCAGAACACAGACTCACAGCCCCGGAAAAAAACACGAAAAACCTATGGACCCTGTTTTTTTACTGTCAAGCATTTTTATACCCTAACAAAAACAAGTCAGTTCAACCACAAGGCTATTATTTTTCTACAAAGCAAATAACATAAGCTGGATGCATCTGTCAAAACAGTCAGTAGTTTTCCTGTAAAATACAATATACAACACCATTTGCAGGATGTAGCTGATCATGCTGTTTCAGTATGTCTTCTGCATGTACCGTTATCTCACAGCTCATACTTCCTTATGCAAGTCTTACTGTATGCATGACTGCTTTGTTTACTTGGCATTTGCTGTTCCTGTTCTTTGACTACCTTTCTCAGGATGACTGATTGTACCTGTATGCCTCTCCTTCCATCATCCCTGTGCCTCTGCATTCCAACGATACAGGAATTATAACTATCTAGGTTTTGCGATCACTTGGATGATGGAATAGAGGCCATTCTTATCAAGTTTGCAGATCACAGAATCATAGAATTGTAGAGTTGGAAGAGACCACGAGGGCCATCCAGTCCAACCCCCTTGCCATGCAGGAAATCACGATCAAAGCATCCCCGACAGATGGCCATCCAGCCTCTGTTTAAAAACCTCCAAAGAAGGAGACCCCACCAAGCTCTGAGGGAGTCTGTTGCACTGCCGAACAGCTCTTACTGTCAAAGTTCCTCCTAATGTTGAGGTGGAATCTCTGTTCCTGAAGCTTGCATCCATTGCTCCATGCTGACCCGTGGCGAGTTCACTGTAGCGTACTATTTTGGGGAGGTGATGGTCCTCCATCTTAGAAACGTGCCCTGCCCAGCGCAGCTGTGTTCTCAGTATCATGGCCTCAATGCTGGTGATCCCTGCTTGCTCGAGGACAGCAACATTCATAGAATCATAGAATTGTAGAGTTGGAAGAGACCACGAGGGCCATTCAGTCCAACCCCCTGCCATGCAGGAAATCACGATCAAAGCATCCTCGACAGATGGCAATCCAGTCTCTGTTTAAAGACCTCCAGGGAAGGAGACTGAGACCACCACACCCAAGGGAGGAGGAGGATATTAAATTGTAACCATATAACACATATAGGCATGATTCCAATCTGCTGATTTGTTAAAGCCAAACCAGCATGCAAGTTAATGTGAATCTAGAAAACTTTTCTAAAACATGCATATCTACCGGTACAATCTAAAGCTAAAGTCTAAAACCAAGAGCCCATATATTTGCATAGAAATTTGAAATCTGGTAAAGTGTAGCAATTAAGAGTGTGGTGTAAACTGGGATATTCCACTTCAAATTACAACTCTGCCATGAGTTCACTAAATTGCTTCCAGGAAGTCACTACTACATTCCTCTTCTCTACAGTTACAATATGACAACATGGGTTATAGCCTGCACAGTGAGAGGGAAGGGAGGTGATCAAACCCCTCCTTCTATGATCTACATCTTTTCCCCCAGACTGACATCACCAAAGTATCCTTTAATTTCTGGGATTAATTTACAGACCTAGACTCCCCCCTTTTTTGTATTGGACAATGTGGTATGCTAGTTAGCATGCAGTGAATAACAAGGTGAAGTTAAACCGAAAACCAGTACAGGTTGAACATAACTAATCCAGAAAGCCAAAATGCTCCAAAATCCAAACCTTTTAACTTATATTTGTAAAATGGTATAGGGCAGCAGCGGAAGCAGCAGCAAGCCCCAACCACTAGGCACACATACTTTGGGCTCCTTCACCTCCGGGGAGCCTGCCAGCTGCCCTCTTACACCTTTCAAGCGACTGCTGTGGAACTCCTGTGATATGATAGCCATGTTTAAATATTTGAAGGGATGTCATACTGAGGATGAAGCAAACTTGTTTTCTGCTGCTCCAGAGACTAGGACACAGAGCAATGGGTTCAAACTATAGGAAAAGAGATTCTATCTAAACATTAGGAAGAACTTCCTGACAGTAAGAGCTGTTTGGATGTGGAATACACTGCCTTGTAGCGTGGTGGAGTCTCCTTCTTTGGAGGTTTTTAAACAGAGGCTGGATAGCCATCTGTCAGGAATGATTTGATTGTGTATTCCTGCATGGCAGGGGGTTGGATTGGATGGCCCTTGAGGTCTCTTCCAACTCTATGATTCTGTTAAGGTCTATCTGGGTAACAAACAATGAAGCTCAAAAGTCCAGGTTAAATTCAGATGACTTTATTGCTAGCAATGACACAAGGGGATCATTCCTGCCATATTGTGCCCCAGAAACAAAGGCACACAGGCTTTTTATATTAGAGAAGAACAAAACTTAAAAAACTCAGGCTTTGCGCATGTGTCTAGCTCTGCACTTTAGCTTGTAAATGAGTTCTTTGTTCTTTTAAGCATAGCATCTTATCTCTGTGTCTGGGCTTCTGGCCAAGCTGGAGCAAGTACAGTTATATTTCTCAGCTTTCTCTGACACAGACATATTTTGGCAGACTAGGTCTTTTTCTTTACAGACTCAACATAACAAGCTTTTGGGAAATCAATATAGACAGACCTTCTCATTCCCCCCTTTGAGACTTCATCTTTCCCGAAGGGAGGATGGAGTCTCACTATCCATGTTTTTTCAGTGCCATCAGATGTAAACAAAAGTTCAGACCTTTACATGTGTCAGTTTAACTATTTTATCAGTTTTCAGTCCCCAATTGTAATAGATGCTCTATTCTTTTAGTTGTGAATTAGATGTCTCAAATGCTCACTGTCTGTCAAGGGAATCAGGAAAAAGGACAGTTGGATTTTACTTAAGGCACAGGTCCCTGTGTCAGGATTCAGGAATTCAGAATGAGCATACTGACCACAAATTCAGTACAGCCCGTCAGGTTCAGGTATATATCATGACTGATACTCAGGCTGAACTACAGCATCTGGCCACAGGTTACAGGATTACAGGATTAGTTAGACCAGCTTGACTGAGCAAACCTAGGATCTGTCTGAGTCATGATATCAAAAGGGACCTGTCCTATTTCTGGAGCAGACAGGTTAATTTCCTGGACACACCTTTTGTTGACAATGGTGGTTTTGAGCATCTACTGACTATGGGTTGAAACAACATCTGTTTTGTTTTGGTAAAATTCACTGACATTTAACTCAATTCATGTATCACACAGTTATCAACATGCAGAGCTTCAGCTTTCTTTTCAACAAATGTGACAAACAGATTTCTTGTAACCTCAGGAATATGAAAGGATGTTGGCATTTTTGTCCATGATTCAGAAAAGACAGTGTGTTGGAGTGTGTGGCTTTACCAAATTAAGGCTCATATCATGTTTTGCTGTACATGGAGAGGAAACAGGAACTTTGATCAGGGTGGCAGTCTGACCAGTAGCTGATTTACTGGGCCAACCAGGATCATAGGACTGGGACTCTCAAGTAGTTTACAACACACAATATTACTCAGGACAGTGATGAGAGTCTCATGCTCTACCGACTGAGCTAGCCGGGCTCATAACAGGATTCTAGGGTGAGGGTTATCTTTTGGTTGGATGAGTTCATTTGAACTCATGACATCAGGCTCTCTCCAGAGTGTATGTGGTGTACCTGAAAATGTCTCTGGACAGGGTTTTTTTTTTTTTTAGGATTGTAACAGACAGTTGTTCCTGTCTCCTGGCAGGCCAAATAAGAAATATTTTTAAAGGTCCAAATTTTTCTGAACCCTTGACAAGAATATTTGTGTTGATAAATGAGGGTTTTGCCAATTTTGTTCCCTGCCCTGACCGTTTTGATGCAGCTTATACAGGGATCACTAGTGAGTTTGGTTTCACAGTATAAGGGGAACAAAAGCAACATTATGATTACAGTTGTCCCTCCACATTCGCGAACTTGACATTCGCGGTTTCGGTTATTCGCGGTTTTGGGAGGGCCCCCCCGGGCCCCCCCAAAACCGCGACACGGGGCCTCCAGAGGCTCCGTGAAAGACATAGAGGGAGCGGGGAGGCCCAGGGAGGCGTCCACGGGGCCCCCGGAGGCGCTCCGGAGGCCCCATGAAGGCCTGGGGACGGGGTGGGGAGGGCTGGGGAGGCGGTCCTGGGGCCTCCGGAGACGCTCCGGAGGCCCCAGGAAGGCCTGGGGACGCGGTGGGGAGGGCTGGGGAGGCGATCCTGGAGCCTCCGGAGACGCTCCGGAGGCCCCAGGAAGGCCTGGGGAGGGCTGGGGAGGCAATCCTGGGGCCTCCGGAGACGTTCCGGAGGCCCCAGGAAGGCTTGGGGACGGGGTGGGGAGGGCTGGGGAGGCGATCCTGGGGCCTCCGGAGACGCTCCGGAGGCCCCAGGAAGGCTTGGGGACGGGGTGGGGAGGGCTGGGGAGGCGATCCTGGGGCCTCCGGAGACGCTCCGGAGGCCCCAGGAAGGCCTGGGGAGGGCTGGGGAGGCGATCCTGGGGCCTCCGGAGACGCTCCGGAGGCCCCAGGAAGGCTTGGGGACGGGGTGGGGAGGGCTGGGGAGGCGATCCTGGGGCCTCCGGAGACGCTCCGGAGGCCCCAGGAAGGCCTGGGGACGCGGTGGGGAGGGCTGGGGAGGCGATCCTGGGGCCTCCGGAGACGCTCCGGAGGCCCCAGGAAGGCTTGGGGATGGGGTGGGGAGGGCTGGGGAGGCGATCCTGGGGCCTCCGGAGCGTCTCCGGAGGCCCCAGAAAGGCCTGGGGACGGGGTGGGGAGGGCTGGGGAGGCGATCCTGGGGCCTCCGGAGACGCGAAGGCCTTGGGAGGGCGGGAGGAAGGGCCGGGGAGACCTCCGCGGGGCCTAGGAAGGCCCCGCGAAGGCCTGGGGAGGGAGGGAGGGAGGGCATTGGAGACCTCCGCGGGGCCTAGGAAGGCCCCGCGAAGGCCTGGGGAGGGAGGGAGGAAGGGCCGGGGAGACCTCCGCGAGGCCTAGCATGGCCCCGCAAAGGCCTGGGGAGGGAGGGAGGGAGGGCCGGGGAGGCCTCTGCGGGGCCTCGGAAGGCCCCGCGAAGGCCTGTGGAGGGAGGGAGGGAGGGCCTTGGAGACCTCCGCGGGGCCTAGCAAGGCCCCGCGAAGGCCTGTGGAGGGAGGGAGGGAGGGCCGGGGAGACCTTCAGGGGCCTAGGAAGGCCCCGCGAAGACCTGGGGAGGGAGGGGGGAGGGGTGTCGCTATTCGCGGTTTTTTCACATTCGCGGGGGTCCGCGGAACGGAACCCCCGCGAATGTGAAGGGACGACTATATACCCAGTAGAAACATTATAAACAAATGTTATGTTATAAGGCAAGGCAGACAATTCAACTCAGGACAGATTTTCTCATCTTCGGGCGGTGACCAACTCCTCTTTCCAGGACGGGAGAGGTTGCAGCACCCTCCAGAGCTTCACTCACTCGGTTGCCGGTCCCGAGGAGGCTTCTCCCGTCGCGACCGAGGTCTTCGCTCTCTCAAGCACCAGTACTTGAGGAGGCTTCGATGGATGATTACTGGGGAATCTTTGCCTCAGGGTCATGTAAAGGTTGGTTGTGCTGGCAGGCAACTGACCAGGATGCTGGATACTGGGATGGCCTCTATAGCAAATGGATCTAGGCAGGACTTTCTTTACTCTTTAAGGCAGTAAAAATGGTTAACAAGGCAATAAAAGGTGTTTCTCATGTCTTTTTGATGCATCTTCTTTATGACTCTTCGCCCAAACTGAATTACCAGGGCAGAAAACATGGTTAGTTGTAGTAAGTTCCAAGGGGGCTTGTTTGGTATACTGGCCAACTTCCAGGACTGCATCTTTTAACTCTCTGAGCTGTTGTTTGAGGGAAATCTCCCCCCTTAGTTCCAAAACTTTCTCAATCACAGGGAGGGGTGACAGTCTTCTGTATATCAGCGTATAGGGCATTAGGCCATCTGGTTCAGGAGTATATATTTATGTATACAGTACAGCAGGCAACATTATAGTTCATTTGGCACAGATCTCATGGCACATCTTTCACAATTGTAGCTTGATAATTTGGTTGACACATTTTACTCTCTGCTATTTTGAAGTCCCCAAACACAATGGTATTTCCAGTTTTAAGTCCAGTGCACAATTTAATCTGGCAGTGGCTTCTGCAGTAAAAGCTGTTTTATTATCTGTATTGATCTGATGTGGGAAGTCAGTCTCTTTCTAGGGTTAGATCAGGCACAGGTAACACAGATTCAGGACACTTCTGTACACAGAAGGACAACTTATTGACATAGAAAGTTTTTTCTATCAGGTGTCTTTAAGGCTTCTTTGTCTGGGTCAGGATGTGTTGTATCAGAGAAAGTCTCAGAGCTACAGGAATCCATATACAGTTGTCTGGGAGACTATATCACTCATGGTGCTTGTAATAGCCCTGACAAGTTATTCAGAGTTACTGTAATCAGGCACAGGTACAACCATCAGGATTTCAGCTTCAGGTAAAAACTGTTGAGCTGCTCCTTTAGCGGCTCTGTCAGTGCAGACTTTTTTTTTCTCAGGCAATAGAGTTTGACTTTCCAGTATGGGCTGAACAGTGGATGATAGCTATTTTCTTGGGGTTGAGATCTCAGGTAACAGCAATTGGATTTCTTGGATATGTGCTATCTCTCTCTTTTTCTTTTTCTTTTCTGCAGTCAGGAACCCACATTTTTTCTACAGGGCTTTATATATTTGCACAGTTAAAAAGGCATATCTGAAAACAGTACAAATGGTGGCTCTTCCTTTGTTTCATTGCAGGGCTTTGATTAGCACAACTAATTTTGTTTTCTAAGCTGAGGTTTTCACTGGTAGGGGTTTGGTCATCAGAACTTTATCTTCAGTAACAACAACATAGCTTGCTTGGCATTTGCTGACAAAACTGTTGCCATCAGTGAACAGTATAATTTTTCCAGGAATGGGCACATCTCATAAATCAAGTCATTTTGAGGGGACAGTTGTCATGATTTCTTTGCAGTCATGTAGAGGAGCTTCTGGAACAGGCATAAGAGCAGCAGGATTTAAAGTAATTATCTGAATCATATTCTGGATCAGAACTCTCCTCTTTTTTTTTTTCTTCCAGTTTTTTTTTTTATATATAGCCAGCACCTTGAGATTCTGTTTTTCTTCCCTCTGAAGTCTTCTCACCTTTATTTTCCTCACCTTCTCCATCTCCATCTTTATCATCTTCATCCTCATCCTTTTACTCCTTGACTTTAATATGAACAGGTTTTCTCTTTTTTCTCTCTCTCTTTATCACTGACCATAGCTTTTCAATCATCTATTTCTCCTTTTCTCTCTAGAACTTGTTACTGGCTCTGCAGCTGTTCCTTTTTCAACTTTCTTTGAGGCTTTTTCTCTGTCAACCACTGGCTTAGCCTTCTGATTTTTCTTGGGCCCCCCTTTTTGACTCTGAGCTTTTATCCAGTTTATCACCACTCTCACTGGAAGAAATTGTTTGGGTAGGCTCTGTGCTTTTCTTAAGGAGGAAAACTTCATCATCCTCAGCTCACAGGATCCATGCTTTTATTGAGGTAGGGTACGAGTCTGTTCCAGGTTCCAAAACTCTGGGTCAGGACTGCAACTGCCATTCCTTGGCCATCATCTATGAACAACTGGAAAATGTCTGGCAGACTCAAGGCTGGTGGACTGGTCAAGGCTTGTTTTAACTGTCTTCAGACTTGTTACAGGTTGATTATTCAAACCAAGGCTGGGTTTCTTTATAAGTAGCAGAGATGCATTTCGTGGGGAGACAGTAGGAATAAGGATCTTCAGTTAAATCAGTTTGTCAATGTGTGTCTGCATTGAGGCTCTAGCAACTGCTGGGATGGGATACTGGGATTGGTTCACATGTCTAAACAGACTTCAGGCTTCAGTTGAGTTCAGATAGGTTCAACATTTCAGGTCAAGCCTCCAGGATTATCTTCAGACCACACACCAGGAACTTATTTAATGACTTGTGAGGTTTCAGGATTCAGTGAGGCTTCAGGATTCAGGAGAGTGTTGAGCCAACAAGGGACACAGAGCCCCAGATCAGGGCTGATTCTCCAGGCTTCTTATACAGGCTTTTTGTACAGAACAGGTAAGGGTCAAGAGCTGATTCCCAACAGTAGCAGTTACTGATCTACCAGGAAGAAAGAACAAGTTGACACACACTTTGCACAGGAAGTCTCTTCCAGTCAGGGACAGGAGGTCAAGGAAGTGAATACATCTTGAACCTTGGTCTCTCTGATGTCTTCGTGCTCCTGCAAGGCCATGGCTTCGGCAATCTGGTCAAGTTGGAACGTCTGGTCAGGCTGAAATGCTGCCACCTGCGGGTTAAATGGTGTCCTGGGGGAAGGTCTCCTGGCACAGGAGGGAAGAAGTCTGGCTCCCCAGCTCCGCCCACACCGTGTCCTCGGAAACCCTCTCATCCTCTTCCACAAAGCCATCAGGGGCGGTTGCTTTTCAGGACGTTGATCCTTCCAGTGGCCTTCTTGTTTGCAGTAAGCACCTTGGTTCTGTCTCAACAGGGACTGGTGGTAGGAATCAGTGGCAACCCCAGGATGTTGATGTGGTTGTTGTTGTTGCTGGGTGTTGTGTCCTTTCCTGAATTCTGGGTATTAGAGTAGAATTCATGGTAGGCCCTGACATGAGGTTCCTGGCCTGGTTCCCTGCTTGGCCTCTCAGTTCTTGGAATTCAGCCAGCCGCCTTCTAGTCTGGGAATGTTTTTCTCTTTTTGGGGCTTCAAGGCTGCGAGCCACCTGGGCACATCTATCTTCTTCCTCCCCCTGCATACCGTCCTTACACTGGAGGGCTTATCTGTTGGCTTGTGGTTATGCGAGCTTTAGTTCTGGCTTTTTGCATGTTATCAGAATGCAGTGTCTTGTTTAATAAAGGATACTTGTTGAATTAATGTGAATGTGTTACTTGTTGTAAAGCTGCAGCCTGCAGACTGGCCTTTTCTTTTATCTGCTTGATGGCCTCATGTCTTTCTTTAACTTTTCTATTGAGGTAAACCTCATATGTTATAGCTTTCAGTTGGGACCAGGGACATCTCTTCAAACCCATCAGTCTTCTATAATTTCTTCTGGATATCAGGGGTGGACTGTGACACACAGGAAAGGACTACAGTCTGCCTGGTCTCTTTTTATCCTCTGGGATTGACAGTGGAGCAAGGGTCTGTAGGTAAACATCTGGCTCATGGGCTCTCTCATCACAGGCAGCCTTTCTGGCATTGTCTTTTAAATTGGCCTGAATCTGCATTCTTTGTTCACTAATCATCAGGTAGGCCATTAACTGTTAGATATGCCCCAGGTAGGAATTTGTGCAGCAACTATGACAGACACCATATTTAAAAATCTCTCTGGTTCCTCTTCTTAAGAGGACCATGTGTCTTCCAGTTTAACAAGTCAGAGATGCTGAAGGGTGTTGGGTGCAGATATTAACAAGAATAATCAAATCTGGCCTTACAGCCCTTGCAGAGGGCTGGGACTGTGGCTGGTACTATTTAGACAGACAACAGCTTGGAATGTAATGGCTTGAAGCCAGCCAAAGGAGCTTTGTTCTTGTTGGAGTTTGGCTTTTATTTTTCTGTTGTTGTTTTTCTATTAAAACAGCTGGATGTTCAGGGGCTTGCTTCCTGGGCTTTAACTTCAGGAACAGGGTAGTTTAAAGCCCTAAATGGCTTGGGTCCAACTTATCTCCGGAACCGCCTCCTCCCATACAATCCTCCCCGCGCACTCCGGTCCTCTGGGAGGAATTTGCTTCAGCCACAAAAATCTAGGCTGTCTGCAACCTCCCAGAGGGCCTTTTTGGTAATCGCCCCCAAATTGTGGAATGACCTGCCGAATGAGATCCGTCAGATAACAAGCCTGAGTGGCTTTAAAAAAGCACTAAAGACGGATCTCTTTCGGCAGGCCTTTCCTAATTAGATCCCGGCCTCAGGGGATCCTGGCCTCTTCTAGGCTGCTGGCCATTTATTATATTTTATTGTATTTATAGTTTTAAATGTGATTTTAGATTAGTTGTTTTTAATTTATATTTGTTTAATGTTTTTTATGGGGGAGGGTGGGAGTGGGGGTGTTTAGGGATTTTATTTGTATTGTATTTTAAATTCTGTAAGCCGCCCCGATTGTTTTAACAGAGGGGCGGGGTATAAATAAATTTTATTATTATTATTATTATTAGTTTTCTTATCAGCAACCTTCTCCAAGGACAGATATACTGACATCTCTGGTTCCTCAGGGGTGGTAGGGAATACTGGCTGGTGACATCAGGGATGCAGAGGGTAGTTGCCTTGGGGGACAAACATCAGGTGGTGGAAACTCTTCTTCTGGGCTGGGCAGTACTTCTCTTCAGAACAGAGTAACAAACAGGCTTTGTTCTGGTGAATGAACAATCAGGCATCTTGGGCTGGCTCAAAGAGGGGGGGTGGATCATCAGGAATCTTTTTCCACCTTGCAGCGTATGGTATATCTTTCAGGGTTTTTCAGGATTGTTCTCACAATTACTGCATTCCAGAGGCAGGCTATAAAAGATTCTCTCAGGTGGGTGCCTTTTGGTCTTCGTGTCAGTAACATTGCATTGGGAGGTGTCAAAAACTTCAGAGGAATGTATGGTGTTTAGAGGTTTTAAAGAGCCTCCCCCCATCCTCCTGCCTATCCTAACTGATTTCTAAAAGGATAGCAGACAGACAAGTGAGGGAGGGTGACAGGGAAACAGACCAGCCATGGTAATTGGGGGGACCGGTCTGCTGAAACAAAAGGGATTCATTCACCACTCAGGCAGCATTCACACACAACAGGAAACCCCCCTTTCCACCTCCCCGACAGAAACAGAAATGAAAAAGTGATCAGCTTTTTCCTTCAACCCAATGGGGTTGGACTGGTAAACAGGATAATCAGAGACAGACCCTTCTATACTCGCCTGAACCGGTGTCTTCTAGCCTGGACCGGCTTCTTCCAGCGCTGGTAAAGAAAGCGATCTGAATAAAACCTCTGTCTCCCTTTGTTGGCCTGGCCGTTCCCTGATCACTCCTGCAGCCAAACCTGGGCATCAGCAAAACGCTGAAGGAGCTCCCCCGTCGTGGGTGATGAAGCAATCCAGGAACCACCAGGAACAAATGTGGGGCAGGGGAAATATCCCTGACCCTGAGCTTCCCGGCCAATGCACCAAAATGTTAAGGTCTATCTGGGTAACAAACAATGAAGCTCAAAAGTCCAGGTTAAATTCAGATGACTTTATTGCTAGCAATGACACAAGGGGATCATTCCTGCCATATTGTGCCCCAGAAACAAAGGCACACAGGCTTTTTATATTAGAGAAGAACAAAACTTAAAAAACTCAGGCTTTGCGCATGTGTCTAGCTCTGCACTTTAGCTTGTAAATGAGTTCTTTGTTCTTTTAAGCATAGCATCTTATCTCTGTGTCTGGGCTTCTGGCCAAGCTGGAGCAAGTACAGTTATATTTCTCAGCTTTCTCTGACACAGACATATTTTGGCAGACTAGGTCTTTTTCTTTACAGACTCAACATAACAAGCTTTTGGGAAATCAATATAGACAGACCTTCTCAATTCTGTGATTCATTCTGTGATTCTGTGATCTCTGGATGCATTTTGGAAGAAGCCTTCAAGTGATCTCTAAGAAATTCAAAACATTTTTTGTTTACTAATCCTGGTTGTTTACCTGACCTCATTGTTTTGTTTCACATCGGCATATTGTTAGGTTTCTTAAATGTGGGGTCTTACCGCACTCCGAAGAAAAGTGGCAAGGCAGCAGGAACTTTCTGTCTTCCATGCTGCCTCACCACATTACAGCATCCTTCGTCCGGCATTCTTTCATTCCAGTCCTATGGGGGACCAAGGTAAAATCGCATCTTTTTGCTAACTTTTTTTTTTTTTTTTGGTTAGGAAAAAGATGCAGTTTTACCTTGGTCCCTCATGGGACCGGAAGAACATTGATGTCATGAGGTAAGGCAGCAGGAAAGATAAAACATTCCTGCTGCCCTGCCTCCGTTCTTTGGAGCGCGGTAAGGCCCATGTTGAACTGCTCTTCTTTTTGGTGGTGGAGGAACCTATCCCTATTCTTTCCAGGTTACTTCTGCCTCTGGTACCAAATTTTCTGTTAAAGAATGCCCAGCAACACATCTACTTTGTTACCTGAGGTATATCTGTAATTGGGGCTGTCCCTGTCAAATCGGGACAGTTTGAAAGTAGGAGAAAATGACCAGTCCCAGGCTTCAGAGTTTTATCACGTGGGCCCTTAAAACCCGTCCCTGTCCCGGTACCCCCCACCTGTCCCACTCCAGTCCCTATTCCACTTTACACAAAAGGTTTTCATGCACTTACCCTAATCCCAAGGCAAAAACTGCTCCCTCTCCCCTTGGCTGGCTGGGAGTGAATGCAGCCATCGCAAAGCTGCATTTGCATCCCGTAAAACATAGCAAAATGGTTTCCCTTATATAAGATGGCAAAATCAAGGTTTGCTTTTTGGATTATTATTTTTTAAAGAATATTTTCACGCCGTGGATACTTAAAACGGTGGATACCAAATCCGTGGATACAGAGAGACAACTGTAGTTAACTATATATAAGACCTAATTTTCAACCTGTAGAATCTGTATTTATGCTTGCTATTGTGGAATCGCCACAGGTCAGCATAAGAGGGGTGCTCCAAAAAAGCGATACAAAGACTCCCTGAAACAACATCTCAGGCTTGGCCAAATTGATCACCAACAGTGGTCCGCTCTGGCCTCACATCGGGAGGCATGGAGACGCACTATCCACAATGCTGCAGCCTTATTTGAGAACTCACGACGAACAAGTCTTGAAGAGAAACGACAACGCAGAAAGAACCACAACCCAAAAACATCACCCAAGGAGACCTTCTGCTGTGCTTTTTGCAACCGGACTTGTTCATCTCGGATTGGCCTTTTTAGTCATCAGCGCGCTTGCAGAAAGCGCAGGATGAGTCCTTCCTGAATCTTCGTTTGTGAAGAAAAGCCAGAGAGTATGGAATGGTAACCCATACTAAAAGAAAATCCTAGTAACTGATGGGTGGGAAGTCAAATTAAGTTAGAACAATGTATGTCATGTTTATAGTAACAGTTAAATACAACTATAAATCTATAATAGACACACGGGTTATCTCAACAAAGAAAATATGATCATACTGTGTTTTATTGGTTTACAACTGTATATCTCCCTCTCTCTGGCTTTTCTTCGCAAACGAAGATTCAGGAAGGAGTCATCCATGCTTTCTGCAAGCGCGCTGATGACTGAAAAGGCCAATCCGAGATAAACAAGTCCGGTTGCAGAAAGCACAGCAGAAGGTCTCCTTGGGTGATGATTCCGGGTTCTGATTCTTTCTGCGATGTCATTTCTCTTCAAGACTTGTTCGCTGTGAATTCTCAAATAAGGCTGCAGCATTGTGGATAGTGCGTCTCCAAGCCTCCTGATGTGAGGACAATTGTAGTTAACTATATATAAGACCTAATTTTCCACTTGTAGAATCTGTATTTATGCTTGCTATTGTGGAATGGTAACCCATACTAAAAGAAAATCCTAGTAACTGATGGTTGGGAAGTCAAATTAAGTTAGAATGATGTGTGCCTTTGTTTCTTTGCCTTGGTTTGATCACATCAGAAGATGCCTGTTGGCCGCAGCTAGCCAACCATGTAGATGGGATGAGCTTTCGTTAGGCCACCTTTTCTAGGCCCCTCTCCATATGGAGCAAGCAGTGCTCTCCTTAAAAAAGGCTGCTTGGTTGTTCGGGATGCTGCCGAACAAGACTGTCATCTCCTGGGTCAGCCTCGAGCGACCAAAGTCCTGAACTGCCTGCATTCAGGGTTGGGGCTGCGGCTTCCAGTGCATCTTTACACCTGCCGTTTCATCCCTCGCCTATCGCTATAGGGCTTTTTTGGAATTGGATTTGTCCTTTGAGCCTGTGCCGTGGATTTTTTCTGGTGGAGCACAGCCTGCACAAAACTGGCCTCACCTTTAAACCAGAGGTTCATCTGCTGTGGCCTTGCAAGCATGGACGGTAGCAGCGAGGTCCTCGGGTCGTAGGTTTGATTAGAGTTTCCTTCTCTTAGATGGTTGACCTTACAGGGTTGGACGAGCACCATCTGCCCGGGTTTGGGATTGGGGTTTTCCTTCTCCTAGGACAGTTGCCATAAGGCTAGAGAGACCATCCTGCCCTTTGACACTCTTTGTCAGACCCTTCGGTTTTGACCTGTCTGGAATGGGAGACCCTACCAGTGGCTATTATGTCACCGCCAGCATAGCTCAAAACATCATTAGGGTACGCAAGCCTCTCTCCCACGACAAGGGGGTGTCAATGGAGAGGGATGTGTAGATAGAACTTGGAAAACTGTATCTCTTTTTTTTATTGAAACTCCCAAACACCTCCTCATACCTAGCAGCATAATTTACATTTAAGCCACAAAACCCAAATGCACAGGTATAGGACAGTCAGAGCTGTTCGGCATTGAACGCACTCCCTTGGAGCGTGGTGGGGTCTCCTTCCTTGGAGGTCTTTAAACAGAGGCTGGATGGTAATCTGTCGGGGATGCTTTGATCGTGATTTCCTGCGTGGCAGGGGGTTGGACTGGATGGCCCTCGTGGTCTCTTCCAACTCTGCAATTCTATGATTCTATGAGGATGGGGCGGGGTACATGGCTCAGGAGCACTACATGTGATAAGGGCCTTGGGATTATTGTTGATAATAAATTGAACATGAGCCAGCAGCGTGATGCTGCAGCAAAATAGGTGAATGCTATTTTAACCTGCATTAATAGAAGTACAGTTTCTAAGTCAAGGGAAGTAACAGTCCCACTATATTCTGCACTGGTCAGGGGTCATCTGGAGTACTGTACTGCATTCCGTTCTGGTTGCCTAATTTAAAAAAAGATATAGACCAGTTGGAGCAAGTTCAGAAAAGGGAAAGGAGGATGATAAGAGGTATGGAGAACAAAACATATGAGGAGAGGTTGAAGGAGCTGGTCATATTCAGCTTGGTGAAGAAAAGACTGAGGGGAGACATTATTGCACCCTTTAAATTCCTCAACGGCTGCCACAAAGAGGAGGAGGCAGGTTTGTTCTTTGCTGCCCCAGAGGGTAGGACCAGGTCTAATGTTTTTAAGTTACAGGAGGGTAATTTTTGGTTGAACATTAGAAGGAACTTCTTGGCAGTAAGAGCAGCTCTGCAATTGGCAATGCAACCAATTGTTTTATGAGGTGGTGGAGTTTCTTTCTCTGGACATCTTCAAAAACAGTCTGGACAATGTGAAGTCGAGAGCTTTCATGACCGGCATCCATAGATTTTCCTTGGTTTTTTTCTGGGCCGAGAGGCCGTGCTCTGGAATAGTTTCTTTCTGATGTTTCGCCTGCATCAGAAGGCTGGCATCTTCAGAGAATGGTTGGGTAGGAGTGTGTCTGGGATTTATATGCTGTGAACCCCTGTAGGGGAGGATATGTAAATTTGTGTAATTGAATGGTTAGTTTCTGGGTATAGAAATACAGTACAAGGCTCGTTAGTTCTGTTTGGCTAATGGTTGGTTGATGGACCATTATCTGCTGGGAATCCCCCTGTCCCTGGGTGGAATTCCTTTGTAAGTGTTGAGTTTTAATTCTATCGTATTTCAAATCTGGGAGCCAGATTTTGTTTACTGTTAAGGTTTCTTCTTTCCTGTTGAAGTTGTCCAAGTGTCTGTGGATTTCAATACTATTCAAACTATTCCAGAACACGGCCTCACAGCCCAGAAAAAACCCAAGGAAAATCTATAGAGTCTGGACAGCTACCTGCTTGGGATGCTTTCGCAGGAGATCCTGCATTGAGCAGGGGGTTGGACTAGATGGCCCATGAGTCCCCCTTCCAATTCTATGATTCTAAAAAATGATTAAAAGTGGCCTACCCTCACAGGTTGTTGTATAGAAGATAATGCACTTAAAACATATGGAAAGTAGTTTGAACATCCCAAAAGTATTCTTATTGAAATAATTATCCGGAAAGAATATTGATCAGAAGGTAAGAGCTGGAAGAGTAAGCTGACCACAACTTTACATATCTATTTCTCTCCATCTTCTTCATTTTAAAACCTAAAGGAAAATTTCTTTTTTGCTTGTAACTACATTTCCCAGAAGCCTTTGCAGGCCCAAAAGATGTCACCGGCTTTTAACCCCACGTGCAAAAAAAGTGTGTGGGGGGGTTCTGAAAAGGATAATCCTAGAAATATTAATCCAACTTCCAAAATTTAAAAAAATCAAATACATTTTGCATAATTAGATTTGCACTCATTAGTGTTGGGGGGACCCTCTCCAAAACAAAACGGATCCCGAATTTTTGGAAAGATACACAATAATCATAGAGTTTGGGGTATCATAGAGTTGGAAGAGACCACAAGGGCCATCTAGTCCAACCCCCTGCCATGCAGGAACAATTGTCAAGTTAAATGTATTAGGCAAAACCCCTTCCGGTTCTGATCCCTCCCCCGGAAGCAGCTTTAAAAATATTTAATCTATCAGTTGCATGTGAATCAAGATAGGAGGCTGTGTTGGAGCTGGAGGGTGTATTTTTAAATATTCAAGCAGGAGCTGCCCGAGGAATTAGGGTAAGTGACAGATTTGGGGGTGCTTTCGTTATTAAAGAGGAGGGAGGGTCTTTTGCAGTACCCACCTGTGCAGATCTATTGGCAGTAAACCCAATTGAGTTTAATGGGACAGTACTCTGAGGTTGACCAGGATAGGATTATAACCTCAGGCTGCATCCACACTACACAAACAATCCAGTTTGAAACTGGATTATTTGCCATGGCTCCCTCCTATGGGATCCTGGGATTTGTAGTTTGGTGAGCCACCAGCACTCTCTGGCAGAGAAGGCTCAAGACTGCAAAACTACCAATCCCAGGATTCCATAGGAAGGAGCCAAGGCAAATACAGTTGTCCCTTCATATTTGCTGGGGTTTGGCTCCAGGACCCCCCATGGATACCAAAATCCGTGAATGCTCAAGTCCCATTATATGCAATGGCATAGCAAAATGATGTCCTTATATAAGATGGCAAAATCAAGGTTTGCTTTTTGGATTATTATTTTTTAAAGAATATTTTCAAGCCACGAATACTTAAATCCGTGGATACCAAATCCGTGGATATGGAGGGACAAATGTAATCCAGTTTCAAACTGCATTATTTGTGTCGTGTGAATGCTCCTTCATACTGTAGAAGTGACCTGTCCCCGCCCCCTGAAAAGGACTTGCTATTATTATTATTATTAGTAGTAGTAGTTAGTTATACCCCGCTCTTCAGCCACAAGGCTATCAGAGCGGTTTACAAATTGTTTTAAGCAATAGCAATTTACACATGTACATTGCGTTAAGCAGTTTCCAATGTGTGTTAGCTTATGACTAGCACTTATGGGAGTTGCAGTCCAAAAACCTCTACAAGGCTGCAACCTTTGTCCAGCTTTGATGTAGACCCTGCTTAAAAGCCAGTAATGAAAACATGCGGTAGCCCTCCAGGGGTTGCTGTACTGCAACTCCCATCATCGTGGGGGACAATGTGAACTGCAGCCCAGGGAAAAAACTAAGTAAATCTATCCAGGGTTGACAGCATTTTAGAGCTGCAAACTGAAGCACCTGGTTTGGGAGAGACAGTGTGGTCCAGTGGTTGGAGTGCTGGACTGGGACTTGGGAAATCTGGGTTTCTAGTCCTCACTGAGCCACGAGGTGCACAGTGTGAGCCAAGGGGGCTAGTCTCTTTTTCAGCCTGATCTACCTCACAGGCTTGTTGTAAGTATAAAATGGGGAGGAGAAGAAGGAGCCACTTTCGCTGTGTTAAGCTCACTAGAGGACAGGCCAGGGGCTCTTCCATACTACACAATTGTAGCGCTATGATTCTGCTTTAATTGCCATGGTTCCATTCTATGGAATCTTGCGATTGGCAGTTTTGAGTGGGGGTCTTTACAATTCTCAGCTAGAGAGCTCTAGTACCTCCCTAAACTACAAATCTCAGGATTCCATAGGATGCAGTTAAAGTGGACTCATAGTGCTATCCATTGTGTAATGTGAAAGGGGAAAAGATGGAATAGAGATGGGTATGGTGGTGGTGGTGATGATGATGAAGATTAAAAAAAATAGGAATTTAGTTTAGTGCTGCTTCACTAAGTGGCTCTTGTGTGTACATGTCTTCAAGTCGCCTGACAACTTTGGTGACCCCGTGAATTTCATAGAGGGGCTGTCTAAATGGAGAAAATAATCCTCTTAGAATTTGCTTAGAATCCTACCTGTCCTAAGGGGATCTTGCATAATTCCACCATATTTAGAAGGAGGGGGTCCAAATCCACCATAACCCCCCCCCCCCCGATGTTTTGTAAAAACTCTGTGGACAATGCGCATTAGCAATCATTAGGACAGGGGATCAAATTTGTTCACATACCCCAGAAAAGTGTAAGTAAAAAGCTGATTGGTTAGACAGAGCAGAGGACAGGGCTTGCTAAGAAGGCAAGCGCCCTGGAACTGCCATCTTGGATATTCGCCCGTGTGCTGAGGCAACAAAATAGCTTTTTTCTTTCTTTTTATGTTTATTTAGGTGGAATATTGCACTTTTGCACCTTAGATATGATTTTAAAAAAACTGGCAGTGGCAACTGGCGGAAATAAAAAAACGTATTGCAGCCGCCATCTTGAATCGTAGGCATGCCTGTTGGGACAGCAAAAGCAGATAGCCTCACATACCTGTGATTTTGCCAAACACCATTAGGACAAGTTGATCCTGCTTCAAATTTTCGGGAGTATGCATCAATCCACATTTGCCCCTCCCCCGTATAGACTTAGGCAAGGAATACTCAGAGGTAGTTTTGCCAGTCCCTTCCTCTGAAATATAGCCTACAGCACCTGGGATTCATTTGGCAGTCTCCCATTCAGGTACTAACCAGGACTGACCCTACTTAGTTTCCAAGATCAGACAGGATCTGGTGTGCTCTTACCCGAGTAAATTACTTTAGGATCCTACAATGTATAAATTAGAAGTGCCAGAAAGGACAGGTTTATAATACTATGAATAGTATAGAGAAAAGATGGGAGGGGATTTTTCTTCCACTAGGGATCCCAGTTTCGCTGTCCTTGTCCCTACTTTACCTGAACAACAGCCCTGTGAGGTAGGTCAGGCTAAGAGTGCATGGCTGGCCTCTGATCATCCAGTGAGTTTCACAGCTGGTATCCTGATCTTCCAAGTACAGTCATCCCTTCACATTCGTGGGGGTTAGGTTAGGTTCCACAGACCCCTGCGAATGTGAAAATTCCGCGAATAATGACTGCCCTCCCCCGCCAAAGCAACCACGGGGCCTCCGGAGGCCCCATAGTCACTTTCCCCCACCTCCCCCTCCCTCCCCAGGCCTTCACGGGGCCTCCGGAGAGTCTCCGGAGGCCCCCTGGATGCCTCTCCAGCTCTCCCCACTCCCTCCCCAGGCCTTCACGGGGCCTCCGGAGAGTCTCCGGAGGCCCCCTGGATGCCTCCCCAGCTCTCCCCACTCCCTCCCAAGGCCTTCATGGGGCCTTTGGAGAGTCTCTGGAGGCCCCGTGGTCGCCTCCCCGGCCCTCCCCACTCCCTCCCCAGGCCTTCACGGGGCATTCGGAGAGTCTCTGGAGGCCCCGTGGTCGTCTCCCCGGCCCTCCCCCTCTCTCCTCAGGCCTTCACGGGGCCTTCGGAGGCCCCCTGTCGCTGCTTTTCGGAGGGTGGGGGGGGCCCTCCCCAAACTGTGAATATTCAAAACCGCGAATCCTAAGTTTGCGAATGTGGAGGGGCAACTGTAATGACATGACATCATTTGCTACCTTGTGGGAGCAAGCTTGTTTTCTGCTGCTCCAGAGACTAGGACACAGAGCAATGGACTCAAATTCCAGGAAAAGAGATTCCATCTAAGCATTAGGAAAAATTTCCTGACAGTAAGAGCTGTTTGGAAGTAGAATACACTGCCTGGGAGTGTGGTGGAGTCTCCTTCTTTGGAGATTTTTAAATAGAGGCTGGATGGCCATCTGTCAAGGGTATTTTGATTGTGTATTCCTTCATGGCAGGGGGTTGGACTGGATGGCCTTCATGGTCTCTTCCAACTCTAGCCCCTTGACTATACGAGGAAAGGGAAACTGATCGCTCCACAGTAATGGCAAACTGAAGCAGTTGCTATTTGTCTTAAAGGTGTTTTGGCCCCAAAAGCTTTGCATGCCTGCTGATCAAGATGGTGGCCGCAAGCGATTTACTTGAGTTTTTAATTTGCTGCCACCAAACCTTTTATAAAAAACTATTTTCCATTGTGTGCTTCAGCAATAGTTTGCCTGTTGAAAAAAAAGGAAACAAAAGAACACCCCGTTTTCTCGCCTTAACGCTCATTTGCTAAGGCAAAAATTTAAACACGGCGGCACTGGGCACCTTGGTAGTAAGCCCCATCCTGCTTGTCCAGCCATTCAGCTTTGTGCTTCATCTCCTATGGGAAAGCAATTAATATCAAATCCCTTGTCCCAATAAGGAGGAATGAGTATCCCATGCAGTATTTAAAAAACTTCTCAGAAAGCTGCGAAGTCTCCTAGTGCGCAGTATATGGCAGTTCCCCCCCCCCCCGCTTCTGAATACAGTGGATCGCTGCAGGTTGCCGTTAAGACAACACGTATTATCAAATTCTATGATGATTATTTTCACTGTTTAGACAACCCCTAGGATTTTATGATTTTCATGACAGCTGGCAGAGGTGGCCAGGTGGGAGGCCTTCACTGGGAGGCCTGTTCTGTGCATCTATATATTTGCTACTTCAGTTCCTGAAATTTCTCCTTTTTTTTTCACTACAGGGAGGATCTTGTTCCATCAGTCTCAAATCCTGGTCTTGTAGTGCCCATCCTATTCAAGCAACCCTGGGGATACAAACGTCACAGCCATTGTTTGAGGCAAAGAGCTGAAAGGGTCTCCTCCCTGTGTCTTTTTGTGGGAAACAAAATGGCTGCTGAACCAACACCCAAGCCAGAATTCAGCCTCCCGTTCCAGGCAGCTTTGGAGAAGTGGATGCAACCAGGGTTCAGAATTCAAGAGCAAGGCTTTGTGATTCCCAAACCCGGAGAGGAACTGGGAGGAAGAGCAGGGAAGGCCTCACGGATCCTCCATGCTATGAGAGTCATGGAATCGAGTCAAAGGACACCAGTACGACATGTGAAACAGGAACGGGGTGACTTGCTCCTTCAGCAATGGGAAACCCAATGGCAGGAGTTCTTGAAAATGGTGGAGTCTCCGCAGTCAAGATGGGGAATGCCGCCGCAGCTGGAGGAGCCCTCCCCGTGGGACGATGCGCAGGCCTTCCTGGCTTCTTTTGAGCAAGTGGCGAAAGCCTGCCGCTGGCCCAAGGAGGAGTGGGTGGCCCAACTCCTGCCAGCCCTCCGAGGAGAAGCTGAGCAGGCCTTTGAGAAAATGGAAGCTGGAGACAGAGAGGATTATGGGAAGGTGAAGGCGGTCATTTTGGAAGGAGACGCCCTCCGCAGAGAGCTGAAGCGGCAACACTTCCGGCACTTCTGCTACCAGGAGGCTGAAGGGCCCAGAGGGGCTTACAGCCGCCTCCAGGAACTTTGCCAAGGTTGGCTGAAAGTCGAGAGGCACACAAAGGAGCAGATCCTGGAATTGCTGATTCTGGAGCAATTCTTGACTGTCCTCCCGCCGGAGATCCAGAGCTGGGTCAGGGGAAACAGCCCCGAGACCTGCTCCCAGGCAGTGGTGCTGGCGGAGGGTTTCCTGCAGATGCAAGAGGAAGCTCAGAGGCAGGAACAGGAGGTGAGGTTATTTCTTTCTGTGGCATCAGTGGGGCAGAGATGCGGGGCCCAAAACTCTAAGCGGTTGCAGAAGATAAACGGTGTTTATTTTTGGGGGGAGAGCAGGAAAAGAGGTTGCATTCTATCACCTGTTGAAATTTTACCCTACATCTTCCTTTTCTAGGATCTGTTAATGATTAAAAGTTCAGGAGCCCTGTTTTGTGTTCCACCTTTAGATCCTAGCCTTTTTCACACTACCCAATTATAGTGCTCTGATAGCACTTTGAAACAGGTGAGGTTTCCAACCCCTTTCCCTTAAAACTGAGGGACTGAAGGCTCTTTAATCCCTTGGGGAAATACAGTAGGACCCCTGTATCAATGGAACCAATATCCGCAGTTTCAGTTATCTATGGGACACAAAACAGAACCATGTTTCCGTCCTTCATCCAGATCCAAAACATGTCTCCCAGTTTTTGCAGCAAGGTTTGGAGTCGGGCTTGCAGTCAAATACATTAAAACACCAGGTTTATCCTCGGTGCTGTCAGTAGAAAGTCCTCCACTTTCAGCTCATCCACATTTTTATTATTATTATTATTTTTTGGAAAGGGAAAACTGAAAACTTTTCCGACAGTGCACAGATACCCAACATGGGACCGACAATTGGTGTTTCATAGATTAACTCAACCATCTTTTGAGCCGTTGAGAGAGAGGTCTTTGAGACTACTAACGTTTAAGGTGGTATTTCTAGTTGCCATAACGTTGGCAAGAAGGGTGTCAGAAATAGCTTCTTTGTCTGTAAATCCCAATTTGTGCAAATCTGAGGAGGATAGACTGGTTTAACTGTTGGATCCTTTTTTTGCCCAAATGTATTCCAAAGAAGGACACGTTGGATCTGATTTCTCTTCCAGTGTTTTGCCCAAACCCACAACATCTTAACGACAGTGGCATACATTAGTTGTTAAAAGGGCTATGCAGATATATGTAGGTTGTACAGAAGTGGTACGACATATGGAGGCTTTGTTTATAGCTTTTAATCCTTGAACTATGTATGGGGAATAGAGCATTGAAAACTATGATTGCAAGGTGGCTAAAGGCATCCATTCACCTGTGTTATGGCTATGCTAACAGGCCAAGGCCACAAGCAATGTTGCCACATTTGACTAGGTCTATGGCTACAACAACTCTACATACCATAGAGTCTTCCTAGAAAATGCCTAGAGAGGCATCTTCTCTAGACATTTTCTAGGTCCTCCAATGCAGTTCTGTGGTATTTTAAACTGGAACTCCCATTATTTTCAATGGTGTTTGCTTTTATCCACGGGAGTCCTACTGTATTACAAATAAGGAAAGAGAATAAATACTGAATGGGATGTTCTCTGCTGTTTCCAGATGCTGGTACCATTTGAAGAGGGGGAGACAATCCCTGTTTCTGAGGCAGAGAAGGTGCCATCTGGCAGTGGGAATGGGCAGCTGTGCTGGGATGCCAAGCGTGCAGAGGATGGCGAACATGTTGGCTCACCAGGTAAGTGAGATGCCACACATATAGGTGTGGGAGTTCCCTGGCATCTTAGCATTTGGGTGCTCTGAAGCTCCCTCAGGCAGTTTTGAACCTGTGGCTCTTTCTTTCCTCATACAGCCATGAGTTTGAAACTGATTCCATCAATACAGCTGAAAATCATATTAGCCTTTTCTGACACTGCATGATACTGTGGCTCATGTTTGGTTTGTGACTAACTAGAAGTCCAAATTCATTTGTGTAGATACTGTTGCCAAGCATGGTACAGTAGCACCCCTGTATCCCTGGGGGATTGGTTCCGGGGTCCCCTGCAGATGGTGAATTCTGTGGATAATAGCGAACGTGATCCCATGGGCCATCCCGGGGAAAGGGGGAGGAGGCGAGATCACTCAGGGGCCATGGCGATCTTGCCTCCCCCGCTTTCTCCGGTGGCGATAGGAGCCCTCCAAGGGGAAGAGACGGGAGAGGTGAGATCTCTCCTCCCCCTCCCTTCCCCCCTCCCCTTGCCATTGCCAACCATGGATAATTGAATCCACGGTTGGCGAATCAGCAGATACAGGGGGTGCTGTTGCATTGCTCATTCTGTATCTATCCAATGCTGGTTCATTGATTTGTTTGTTTTCACATGGGCAAGCAAAATGAGGCTTGTGGGCCACATGCAGTCCCCTCAGGGCACCCAGAGGTCAATTAAAAAAAAAAATCCTTTTCCAAAAAAAATGTTTTTACCCTCAAATCCCCCCCAGATCTCCCCTAGGGGGCATGGGGAACAATTTTGATATGTTTTTGTTGCCCTTGGGTTGTCTTAGGCCAAGGAAAAGCCCTTTTAAAAACGGCATGAACAGGAGTGCCTTCTGGGCTACTTCCTGTTGTAAGAAGGCATCTACTGTGCTTCAAATGGCTCTGGAGAGGCAAAAAATGTGGCAAAAATGCTCCCACATCCCCTAGAGCAGGGGTGGGACACTGTGGGAGGCTAGGGTTCCACATTAGCACCCTAGGAGACCAGGGGGACCATCCCTCAACACATGCAGCATTGCAAAAAAGAAACCCAAAATTTTTACTGCAAATGCTCCCTCAAGGGGCTGTGGGGGGCATTTTTTGCCATGTTTTTAGCACCCCACCCAGCCATTTCTCACCCAGAAGAGACCTTTTTTTCCAAAACAGAAAATGACCAGAAGTCACTTTCCATTTTTAAAACGGCCTTTTCTGGATCTAAAATGGCCCAGAAGGACTCCCATGCATGGCAGATGTCACCCCACAGCCTCTAGAAGAATTTGGGAGGGCATCAACAATGTGTAGAGGGATTGAAAGAGTTATCTGCCCCCCCACCCCCACCTACCCTGCTTTTCTGGGGATGAGTTTCTGTTTCTGATTTTCTCTTTACTTCTTGTCTGCACAGGGCAAAGAGGAACACATACCAGAGAGATGGAAAAATACATGCCAAAAAATCCTGAGCAAGTATGTGGGAATGCTGAAGAGAACACTTCTCCGTTTCAGGAGCAAGAAAACACGTCAGAGAATCAGCACAGATCAGAGCGGCCAGAGAAAACCCTGCCGGAAGACAGAGGGGATGAATCTCTTCCTTGTATGAGAGGTTACAAGGAGGAAAATCACCAAACGATCCACTCTGGTAAGAGGCTAAAAACCTTCAATGGTTGTGGGAAGAGTTTCTGTCATGGGTCAAGTCTTATTAATCGCAAGAGAATCCACACAGCAGAAAATCTATACAGCTGTTTGCCTTGTGGGCAGGGATTCAGCTGCAGTTCTAGTCTTAACAGTCACTAGAGAATCCACACTGGGGAGAAACCTTGGTGCTTGGACAGTGGGGAAAAATTGTGACTGTGTTTGTGAGGAAGGGCAGCGGGGAGAGAGAGAAAGAGGAGGTCTGCATGTTTTCTCCTCTTGCTTTTAAATCCATTTCTCTTATTTGATTACATGTATCAATCAAATGCTCCATCTGTCAGCAGTGTCTGAGTGGTGAACAATATGGAGCTAACGTCGTAAAGTAGATTAGAACACTAATTATTATTATTAATTTTATTCATTTATAGCCCGCCTTTCTCCACAGTAAAACAGATATTTTAAAAACAATCCATAGAACCATACCATTGGAAGGGACCCTATGGACCGTCTTCTGCTCAGTGCAGGCTCTCCTGCTAGAGCATCCCCAACAGGTTGCTTTCCAGGCACTTTTTGAAGATGTCCAGAGAAAGACACCTCACCACCTCTCTAGGCGATTGGTTCCACTGCCGAACCACTCTCACTATCAAAAAGTTCCTTCTAATGTTCTATCAAAATCTACCCTCCTGTAACTTAAAACCAGTAGACTAGTTCTACCCTCTGAGGCAGCAGAGAACAAGACTGCCCCCTCCTCTCTGTGACAGCCCTTGAGGTGTTTAAAGAGTGCAGTCATCTCATCCCTCAATCTTCTCTTCACCAAACTGAATACATTCAGCTCCTCCAACCTCTCCTCATATGCTTTATTCCTCATACCTCTTACCCTTGTTGCCCTTCTCTGAACCTGCTCCAACTCATGCCCAGAACTGAATACAGTACTCCAGATGGGGCCAGACCAGCGCAGAATATAGTGGGACTGTTACTTCCCTTGACCTAGAAATTATGCTTCTGTTTATTCAAGCTAAGATAGCATTTGCTTTCTTTGCTGCAGCATCACACTGTTGGCTCATGTTTAACTTATGATCAACAATAATCCCAAGGTCCTTTTCACATGTAGTAGAAACCTCTCCATTGACGCCCCCTTGTCGTGGGAGAGAGGCTTGTGTACCCTAATGACGTTTTGAGCTATGCTGGTGGTGACATAATAGCAACTGGTAGGGTCTCCCATGCCAGACAGGTCAAAACCGAAGGGTCTGACAAAGAGCGTCAAAGGGCAGGATGGGTTCTCTAGCCTTGTGGCAACTGTCCTAGGAGAAGGAAAACTCCAATCCCAAACCCGGGCAGATGGTGCTCGTCCAACCCTGTAAGGTCAACCATCTAAGAGAAGGAAACTCTAATCAAACCTACGGCCCGAGGACCTCACTGCCACGTCCATGCTTGCAAGGCCACGGCAGATGAATCTCTGGTTTAAAGGGTGAGGCCAGTTCTGTGCACGCTGCGCTCCACCAGAAAAATCCATTGCACAGGCTCGAAGGACAAATCCATTTCCAAAAAAGCCCTGTAGCGACTGGCGAGGGACGAAACCAGCAGGTGTAAAGATGCACTGAAAGCCGCAGACCCAACCCTGCATGCAGGCGGTTCAGGACATTGGTCGCTCAAGCCTGACCCGGGAGATGACAGTCTTGTTCGGCAGCATTCTGAACGACCAAGCAGCCTTTTTTAAGGAGAGCACTGCTTGCTCCATATGGAGAGGGGCCTAGAAAAGGTGGCCTAAAGAAAGCTCATCCCCAACTACCTGGTTGGCTAGCCGCGGCCAACGGGAATCTTCTGATGCGGTCAAACCAAGGCAAAGAAACAAAGGCACACACCGGCCTCCAAAGGTGTAAATAAACTGACACTTGCATGCTGGAACATCAGAACCATGCAAGACTCTGAAGATAGTGGACGGCCTGAGCGTCGTTCTGCCCTAATAGCCCTTGAACTATCACGGCTTAATATTGACATCGCTGCTCTTAGTGAAGTTCGCTTCCATGAGGAAGGCAGCCTTAAAGAACATGGCGCCGGCTACACACTTTACTGGTCTGGCAAACCCAAAACCGAAAAACATCTTTCAGGAGTAGGCTTTATGATTAAAAACTCCATTGCCTCCAAACTCGAAACCTTGCCAAGAGGACACTCTGATCGCATTATTTCCTTACGCCTCCCACATGTTGTTCTCTTTAGTATATATGCCCCAACTATGCAAGCCGACCCTGTAGAGAAAGACAAATTCTACACAGACCTACGCCAACTCATACAAAAAGTCCCTGTAGAAGATAAAATTATTATCCTTGGTGACTTCAATGCCAGAGTAGGAAAGAACTCTGAAGCCTGGAAAGGTGTCTTAGGCAAGCATGGTGTTGGAAATTGCAATGATAACGGACGCCTCCTGCTAGAGTTCTGTGCAGAACAACAGCTGACTATTACAAACACAATCTTTCAGCAGAAAGATAGCTTGAAGACAACCTGGATGCATCCCCGATCCAAACATTGGCACCTCATTGACTACGTTCTAGTCCGTCAGAGAGACATTCGTGATGTCCGTCATACACGAGTGATGCCCAGTGCAGAATGCCAAACAGATCATCACCTTGTCAGATGTAAACTAAATCTTCATCTTAAGTTCAAACCTAAGAGGGGTGGCATCTTAAAGAAGAGACTCCAAGTCAACAATCTTCAACAAGCTACCATGAGAGACAACTTCCAGGCAAATCTACAAACGAAACTTGAAGACCATCCTACAGATCCTTCTCCTACAGTGCTTTGGCAACATATCAAAAACAGTATCCTCCAGTCTGCAGAAGAATCCCTTGGCTTCTCCCACAAGAAAAATCAAGACTGGTTTGATGAAAACAACCAAGAGATCCAGGAGCTGTTGGCAAGGAAGAGAGCTGCTCACCAGGCATACCTCGCCCAGCCAACCTGTCATGTAAGAAAAGCAGCTTTCCGCCTCACATGTAGCAAACTACAACAAAAACTCCGAGACATGCAGAACAAGTGGTGGATCAATATAGCAGAAAAGACACAATGCTGTGCAGATCTGGGTGATCATAGAGGATTTTATGAAGCTCTTAAAGCAGTGTTTGGACCTACTTATCAGGTCCAAAGCTCCTTATACAGTACAGATGGTCAAACATTAATTACTGATAAAGCCTCCATCCTAAATCGTTGGGCTGAACATTTTCAAAGTCTCTTTAGCACCAACCGAGTAGTCCAAGCCTCAGCTATCCAATATATGATACAAAAACCAATGAAAAATGAATTGGACATAGCTCCCACTTTGGAAGAGACCCTTAAGGCCATACAGCAGATGAAAAACGGCAAGGCAGCTGGGATTGATGGAATCCCACCTGAAGTTTGGAAACACGGAGGTCATGCACTCCACGAAAAATTCCACAAATTCCTTGTGAATTGCTAGGAAAAAGGGGAACTGCCATCAGACCTCCGAGATGCAGTCATCATCACCCTGTACAAGAAAAAAGGAGCAAAATCTGATTGCTCAAACTATCGAGGTATAACACTACTCTCTATTGCTGGAAAAATCCTTGCAAGGATACTCCTGAACAGATTAGTTCCTGCTATTGCAGAAGAACTTCTCCCTGAAAGCCAATGTGGCTTCAGAGCCAATAGGAGTACTACAGACATGGTATTTGCCCTTAGGCAACTGCAAGAAAAATGTAGGGAGCAGAACAAGGGTCTCTATGTAACATTTGTCGACCTCACCAAAGCCTTTGACACTGTAAGTAGAAAAGGTCTGTGGCAGATCCTGGAAAGACTAGGATGTCCCCCCAAATTCCTTAAAATGATTATCTTGCTACACGAGGGACAGCGTGGTCAAGTCAGATATGGCGATGCTCTTTCAGAGCCCTTTCTAATAACTAATGGAGTGAAGCAAGGTTGTGTTCTTGCACCAACTTTATTTACAATCTTCTTTAGCACGATGCTCCAAAGGGCTATGGCAGAGCTTGAAGAAGACGACGGCATCTATATACGCTACCGTACTGATGGTAGCTTGTTTAACTTAAGCCGTCTGAGGGCTCACACTAAGACTCTAAACTATCTAGTCCGTGAGCTGCTCTTCGCCGATGATGCTGCCCTTGTTGCCCACACAGAAGCAGCTCTGCAGCGCCTAACATCCTGCTTTGCAACAGCTGCAGAGCTGTTTGGGCTAGAAGTCAACCTGAAGAAAACAGAAGTTCTTTACCAGCCTGCACCACAGGACGAACACCACCATCCCCACATTGCCGTCGGCAAATCAGTGCTCAAGTCCGTTCAGCAGTTCACCTACCTGGGAAGCATCATCTCCTCAGATGCCAAGATTGACAAAGAGATCGATCACAGATTAGCAAAGGCATATAGTGCATTTGGAAGACTTCACAAAAGAGTCTGGAGCAATAAACACCTGAGGCAAAGCACAAAAATCAGTGTGTATAGAGCCATCGTACTGTCTATCCTCCTTTATGGATCTGAAACATGGGTCACCTATCGCCACCACCTACGACTCCTCGAGCGCTTTCATCAGCGCTGTCTACGCACAATCCTAAATATACACTGGACTGACTATGTGACAAATGTTGCTGTCCTTGAGCAAGCAGGGATCA
Source organism: Gambelia wislizenii (assembly GCA_030847615.1). Lineage (NCBI taxonomy): Eukaryota > Metazoa > Chordata > Lepidosauria > Squamata > Crotaphytidae > Gambelia > Gambelia wislizenii. The sequence continues at coordinate 29,781,810 of JAUMIR010000002.1, forward strand.
CCAGCATTGAGGCCATGATATTGAGAACACAGCTGCGCTGGGCAGGGCACGTTTCTAGGATGGAGGACCATCGCCTCCCAAAAATACTACTCTACGGTGAACTCACCACGGGTCAGCGTAAGAGGGGCGCTCCAAAAAAGCGATACAAAGACTCCCTGAAACAACATCTCAGGCTTGGCCAAATTGATCACCAACAGTGGTCCGCCCTGGCCTCACATCGGGAGGCATGGAGACGCACTATCCACAATGCTGCAGCCTTATTTGAGAACTCACGACGAACAAGTCTTGAAGAGAAACGACAACGCAGAAAGAATCACAACCCAAAAACATCACCCAAGGAGACCTTCTGCTGTGCCTTTTGCAACCGGACTTGTTTATCTCGGATTGGCCTTTTTAGTCATCAGCGCGCTTGCAGAAAGTGCGGGATGAGTCCTTCCTGAATCTTCGTTTGCGAAGAAAAGCCAGAGAGAGAGTGTTGATCCAAGAATCCCCCATCCTATACCTGTACATTTGTTTTTTTGTGGCCTAAATGTAGAATTTTGCATTTTTCTCTGTTGAATTTCTTTTTATTAATTTCAGCCCAGTTTTCTAGTTTATCAAGATCCGTTTCAATTCTGTCCCTATCTTCCAATGTATTATCTACTCTTCCCAGTTTTGTATCATCCACAAATTTAATAAGAATTCCCTCCACCCTGTCATCTACATCTTTGATAAAAATATTGGAGAGTGTTGGCCCCAGGACAGAACCCTGAACAATCTGTAGATTTAAACCAATTAAAATTATTAAATTAAGGACTGTATTTTAAAAAATCAACAAAAGAGCACAGCACAGCATTAAAAGCCCATCACAGTCCATTTATAAAAGCCTAAGAATATTTTCACTTGGTAGTGAGGGGACAGCAAAGACGGAGCCATCTTAATCTCCATTGGGAGGGAGTTTCCAAAGTCTGGGAGCAGCCACCAAAGAGGCCCTCCCCCATCCCAATGTACTTGGAAAGGTAATGAGACAAAGAGAAATGCCTCTCCCAAAGATCTGGGAACTCTAACACAGTGGTTCTTAACCTGATGTTCTCATAGGGGGTCTGTGAAGGCTTGAAGGCTGCTCAGCCCACATGACAGGAGCCAAAGCAAAGGCATTGCTCTTCAATTCATTCCAGCCACAAATTTGCAGGACGAAGCAGGAGAAAGGTCTTCCCTCCTTTCTAGTACCTCTGAGGAAACGGTCAATAGATGATGTAATTGTGTTGTTGTTGTTGTTAGGGTTTTAAATCTTGAGTTAAGTCTTGGGAGTCCACAGCAAGAAAAGATATTTAAAGGGGGTACTGGTAAAGACAAGGTTAAGAGCCACTGCTCTAACATAACTAGCCTTTTAAAAAATGGTAATACACCTCCTCATCCCTCTATTTTACTATTCCTACAGGTACTTTTGCTTACTTAGCAGCAGTGTTTTAACTTAATTCTGCTTCTTTCAATTCCAACAGGTTGTTGGCCGCAGAGGGAGGCCAGATTGACTGAGAGAGACAAAAGTGCCTCAGAGCAACCAGAGCCAATCAGAATTATTCTAGGAGCAGCAAGGGAGGATATTTTTCAGGCTGATAAACAGGGAGACCTTTTCTGCAGAAAGTGGCAGGAAAGAAACATCACAAGGAGAAGAATGGGAAATTCCATTTCTGCAAGGGTGGAGGAAAACCTGCCTGGTGAAGAGCCACTACGGCAGAAACGGAAGCCACTCGCCACATCGGAGAAAGTCTTCAAGCTGGGTTCAGGCCGCCGTAAACGTGAGATGCTTCATACAGGGGAAGCGCCTCACCGGTGCAGCGAATGTGGGAAGATCTTCATTCACCAGAGAAGCCTTCACACGCACCAGAGGCTACACACCGGCGAGAAGCTTTATGAGTGTTCAGAGTGTGGAAAAAAATTCCTCAGCAAATCTAAACTCGTCCGCCACCAGAGACTCCACACTGGGGAGCGGCCATACAAATGCGCCTACTGCTGGCGGAGCTTCAGTCAAAGCTACAACCGGACAGAGCACGAACGGAGCCACACAGGGGAGAAGCGAAACAATTGGCTTGACCGCGCAAGGAACTTTGACAGCATTTCCTGTATTACGGCTTGCGAAGGAACTCGGAAAGGCGAGAAATTGTTTAAATCTTTATATTGGGGGAACAGCCTTCCTTCAACTTCTGTGGAAACTTAGAATCATCTGTGCAGGAGAGAACTTGTGGCATGTCAGGAGAGTGTAGAATGACACAGTTTTCAAAGCTGTCTTTAAGTAGTGGTCACCTTTGTCTGATTGGCTGAGGGCATGCTTGTGTCAGAGATGGGTGGAGTAAGCAGGAAGAATCTCTGGTTGCTCATTGGCTGAGCTGCTCAGACCCCTGGAGAAGCAGAAGAGGTGAGGAAAAGAGCTTTTCATCAAGGGACGGTATGAGTAGAAAGGACTTAAGAAAGGAGAAGGCTGCATGCCAAAGGTGGGGCTAGGGCAAGACAAGTTTTCTGCCTGAGGTTAAGAACAAGATGGTGCCTCCTCTGATCCTATGTAGAAAAGGCAACCAGTATTAGCAGCGGAATCTTATTTCAATGCTGCCAACGGGACAGAATTCCATATTGCATCTCAGAACAGCAACCTGGCTGCGGGGACAAAGTCTAACCCTTTGGGTAAAGGTTGGGTATCCTTGCACTCACAGCACTTTGCACCCCTTAGGTTTGGCCTAAAAGTAGGGCCAGACCTGGCCAAGGGTAACAAGGAGGAAGAGGAGGAGAAGACCGGGGTAGTGGGGAGAAGGATTTGAACGAGGAATTAACAAGCAATAGACACAGACAGGAGAACAGAGTGGTGAAGATGGCACAATTTGAAACGCGCAGTCCAAACTTTAATGCAAAGGCTTCAAATTTCAGCTGGGAGTTATTTCGGTTTCAAATACAGTATTGAGAAAACAGGCTTGACAGCTGAATGTGTGTTCTCAGTTACTACTAATTTAACAAAATTAATGGGGTGGTCAGCATTTTCTTTTTCTTCGGGCTTGTCTATATGAGGCAAAAAAACCAGTGTAATGGCATTTCGCAGCAGTTGCTGCGACTTGTCTTAATGGCTTCGCATGCAAGATGGTGGCCATGAGTGATTTACTCGCATTTGTACTTACCTCGGTTTGCCGCCGCTGAACTTTTGTTTTTTTAGAAAAACGATGCCCAAGGTGTGATAGAGCAATTTTTTTATTAAACAGAAAAGCAAAAAACAAACAAAAAACCCACCCCATTTTCTTGTCTCAGCACTCATGCTAAGGCGAAAATCCAACATAGTGGCAGTGGGTGCTTGACTTGTTTAGCAAGCCTTGCCCCCCGTGCTCACCCGGCCAATCAGCTTTGCTCTTCCTCTCCTATGGGAAAGTGATTAATATCGAGTCACTTGTCCCAATGAGCAGGGATGATCATTCCCCTTGCTGTTTTTAAAAAACTCTGGGAAAATCCACAAAGGCTTTTCCTGTAGAGTTTTTGACATTTTGGGCCTCCCTTCTTCCCAATACGGCGAAACAATGCGGGATCCCATTAAGACAGGTAGGATGTATTTTTGCCATTTAGACAATCCCTTCTTTTCCTTTTCAGATTATTCTAATTGTAAAGTTATCTGAATCTCTGCAGTTCATCCTCCCTCAGAGGATGGGTTTTGGAAATAAAGCTGGGCAAATTCCTTTGCTCTCTTGTATACTGAGAAAGTCATTAAGTCTTTAAACAAGCTTCTCAGTGCCACATGGATACTGTGACATTATTATGTAGTGGTTAACAGTCTAAGAACTATGTGACTCTCTAGATGTTGTTGGACCAGAATTCCCATTATCCCTCATCATTGGTTATGGTGGCTAGGGCTGATGGGACCTGCAGTCCAGCAATATCTGGAAGTCCACATGATTCCACCCCCGTGGACTGAGGTTAAGACCTGGTGGGAGATTTAGTCACCATCACAAAGTTCATTGAGTAACCTTGGGCCAGTCAGTCTCTCAGCATGGCCTGCCTCACAGGGTTGTGAGGATGACTAGTGGTAAGAATTGTGCCTGCTAGTTGTTGAAAATGTTATGCATAAGCCAGGGACACACAGGATGCCTATTGTGAAGGCACTCGTATTTGGCATAAATTATGTCACAGGTAATTGGACCAGAGGGGAAATTGTTGAAGGGGTGGGGGAGATTACTCCCAAGGATTCCATTCTAGGATCTCTGGGGAATGTAATACATAAAATGAGTTCATTCTTCACATTTCAACAGTGAATCATAATAGTTTGTTCTAGGAATAGGAATGTATTCTGTTTATAACAGCCTGTTTTGGTACTTTTACAGTATTTTACTTGTTCTATTGTGAAGGATGTAACAGAGAGGCATGCAAGACAGAAATGTTTCACAGAATCATGGAGTTAGAAGGTACCCCAAGGGGCATCTGATCCAATCTCCTGCTAGTGCAAGAATCCATGCTGAAGCATCCAACTTCTATTTGTAAGCTGCTTTGAGAGCCTTTGTGGCTGAAGAGCAAGGTATAAATAAATACTGTAAATCAATCAATAAATATTTTAAAAACTCAAATGAAAGAGAGTTCATCTTCTGCTGCCAAATAGCTTTTGCTACCACAAAGTTCTTTGCAATATTTAGTCTGAATTTCCTTTCTTGAATCCATTGGTTTAGGTCCTACCCACTGGAGCAGCAGAATCCAACTGATTCCATCGTGCACATGACAATCCTTTGGATATTTGAAGATGGCTATTCTATCACCTCTCAGTCTAACTAAAGATACCCAGCTTTCTCAACCATTCCTCATAGGGCATGCTTTCCATCTTGGTTGCCTTCCTCTGGATGCATCCCAGGTTGCAGGTATCCTTACACTATGGTGCTCAGAAATGGACACAGTACTGTACTCCAGGTGAGGTGTCTGACACAAGCTGGATAGAGTGGTACTGTTACGTTTGGACCCCCTTATCCATGGGAGTTTGGTTCCCAGACTTACCATGGATACCAGCAACCACAGATAACAGCAAACCCTATTAAAATAAAAAAAAACCTCTGGTGAAAACATACCATAGAGTTGCACTGGAGGACCTATCTGGAGAAGTTGCCTCTTTTGACATTTTCCATCATGACTCTATGGTATGTGTCCCTATTTTGTGTCCCACACATCTGGCTTCCTGCTTTGTGAGCTCAACTGTCTAAAGTAATATTGAATATTTAAAATATGATTACAGGGAAAAGAAGCAGGGGGAAAAAAAGACCAAAAGGACATTGCAACCTGCTTGTCCACACACCTGATGCACTGTGGTCCAGAGGAAGGGAGCAACCAAGTATGGTGAGAAGAAGTTATTTTACTGTATCTTTCTACAATTGCCCACCAGTTCTCTGCTTGTCAAACAAGTGGGAAGAAAAGTTTCCAGGCACAAGTCCAAGTGCTTGCTACGCCTGATAAAGCCCTATGTGTGGCTTGGATCCAGACTACCTGGATGACTTGTTATGTGCCTTCAAATTGACACTGACTCATGGTGCTCCTATCCTAGGGCTTTCTTGGCAGGATCTGTTCAGAGGAGGCTTCCTGGTGCGTTCTCTAAGGCTGAGAGAGTGTGGCTTGCCCAAGGGGTTTTCCATGGTTAAGTAGGGATTTGAACCTGGGTCTTCAGAAATCTTAGTCCACTGACACCACTGCATCATGTAGCTGTCCTATAACTGAGGTCCGGTCTATACTGTCAAAATAATAGGAACAATGCAAAAGATCAGTGATCCATTCAAACAATATAATGGGACTTCTGGTTTAAAATAACATAGAGTTGCCTTGGAGGACCTAGGAAATGGCTAGAGAGGACACATTTTCTAGGAAGACTATGGTAGGTGTGCTGTTTTGTGTCCTGTGGATAATTGAATCAGCGGATAATGAATCAGTGGATACAGGGGTCTTACTGTACTCTAGTTGGGTCTAATAATAGGATTTAGGCATTAGTCTAAAGATATAGCAGTGGAACAGTCCAACTCTTTCCTTGGAGGTCTTTAAACAGAGGCTGGATGGCCATCTGTCAGGGATGCTTTGATTGTGTATTCCTGCATGGCAGGGGGTTGGACTGGATGGCCCTCGTGGTCTCTTCCAACTCTAGAATTCTATGATTCTAATAATTCAAACAAATACATGTCATTCAGAAGGGGGCAGCCAAAACTACCGCAAAGTCCATCTGTGTCGTGTCCAGAGCTTTGTACGGTTTTTCTGAAAAGCTCCATATGTCTTCCAAATGTGCAATCATTCAAACACTCATTCAGATGGATATGCACAGGCGGTGCTAGCAAAGAGGAACAGTGGCTGAGGCCGCCATGTTGGCTTTTTGGCTAAGTGAGGGTCCGGTAAGTTGATCAAACAACAATTTCATACTCTGTTTATTTGTTTGTTTGGAAATACAAAGTGTTTCTTGCGCACACTTTGTGAAACTTTTTTTAAAAAAAATGGCGGTGGCAGATTTAAAATCAGAAGAAAATAATTCATGGCTAGGGGATCATGCAGAGGTTCAGGGGAGGGGGCTCTTTTCTTTTGGCCGTGTATGCAGGTCGCGTTGTTGCAAATGCCTGCCTTTCCGAACATGTTCACATTTCCCCGCCCTCGTATAGACAAGACCTGAATGAACAACCAAATATACAGCCACATGTGTCTCTGCATGTGCGTAACTCCTCTTCGGTGACTTCAAACTCAGTGCAGAAATTACACATCACACTAAAATGCTCAACTGCTTCCATAGGGGGACTTACACAAGCATGAAATACCAACAGCTGCTGGTGGTGGTGGTTATTATTAGTTCAGGATACTTAAATTTATTCAAAACACGGCAGCCAGATTGGTTACTGGTACATCTAGGAGTGATCATATCACACCAATATTAAAATCACTTCACTGGCTACCAATAAGTTTCTGGGCAAGATACAAAGTGTTGGTTATTATCTTTAAAGCCCTACATGGTTTGGGTCCAGGCTACCTTTGGGATTGCCTTCTCCTGTATAATCCGCCCCATACACTCAAGTCCTCTGGGGGACATTTGCTCCCACCAACCAGAACTAGGTTGGCAACTGTCATCAAGAGGACTTTTTCTTCAGCCGCCCCTAGACTGTTGAACGGCCTCCCAGAAGAGATTTGACAGTTTAATATGCTGTCCAAATTTAAAACAGCGTTGAAGGGCTATTCCAGCAAGCTTATCCAGATGATTTTTAAATTGTGAATTTTGAACTATGAATTTTAAATGTGGATTGATTGTTTTAATAGGTATTTGTCTTACTTGTTATTTTAAATTGATGATCTGCATTTTAACTGAAGTTGTGTGTTTTAACTGATGTTGTATGTTGGTCTCTTGTTGTTCCCAGCTTTGATCCATGTGGAGAGACAGATAAGAAGAACAAATAATAATATTGATAATTATTATAATGATAATAATTAATTTATATCCTACCTTACTCCTGATAATGAGCCTCAAGGAGGCTAACTAGATATTTAAAAACAATACAAGTTAAAAACAATACAAAAGTAAAAATAACAATCTAAATGTAAAATTTAAAAAACAATTGAACAATTTATGTTAAAACATTAAAAATACTAAAATTCATTTTAAAACTCCCTAAAACCCCTTAATCTTAAAAACAGCACCACACAGCCTTAGAAGCCCAGCCCTTGCCACTTTGCAAAATCCTAGCGGCATAAAAATGTTTTAAAGTGTTACCAGAAAGAGAGCAAGGACAGGGCCATCCTGGCCTCTCTGGGGAGTTCCACAGTCTGGGAGCAGCCACCAAGAGGGTCCTCTCCCTTGTTCCCACCAAATAAACCTGAGAATCTGGTGGGACAGAGAGAAGGGCCTCTCCAGATGATCTTAAGAGCTCTACTGGGCTCATATAGGTTTCCATCCAGTGGCTGAGATCCTAGATTGTCCAGGCTAGTGTAGCAGTTCCACAAGGGCTCCCTGATCACCACCCCCAGGGACTCATGGTTTTGCAGTGATAGCCCTCTTGAACCACCATTCCATGGTAGGTGGAGAGTGCAAGGGATTGGCAAATTGGCTGGCTATGCCCCAGATGACATTATCCATCAAGGCTCTGGCAGATTTTACTCTTCACCAGCCACAGAATGGCTGTTTACAGAAGCTACCTCAACAAGCCCACAATGCTGTCATCTGTCTGCATCTGCCTACGGGGCACAGTCAGACACTTCTCTGAACCCCCGCACTCTCCACCAGCCACAGAATGGCTATTCAGGGGGGCTATCTCTGCAAAACCATTAGCCCCGGACAGGGAGGCTGTGGTTATTGAGGACCCTAACTTCTAAAACAACCAAATACGGACTTGTCTATACGAGGGGGAAAAGTGGATTGATGTGCACGAACACCAATTCCAACATGGCGGTTCAGGGCACTGGCCTTGTTAGCAAGCTCCGCCCCATGTGTATATCCAACCAATCAGCTTTCTATTTCTGCTATTATCAGGAATGTGCATTAAAGCAAATTGGTTGTCCCAATGAATGGGAACGAGCATTCTCCACAGAGCTTTTTAAAAAATTTGGGGAAAGCTGCGAAGGCCTTTCCTACAGAGTTTTTGGCATTTTTGCCCCCCCTCCTTCCACATATGGATACGCAGGATGCCATTTAGACAAATCGTATTCTCAAATTCTATGAGGTGTATTTTTGCCATTTAGACAGACATAACTAGGCATAAGGTGGATTTATGCTCGCATACGCCACTGACTCACTATCATGAGAAGACAGGACTTACTGGAAAAGACAATAGTGCTTGGTAAGGTAGAAGGCAGTAGGAAATGAGGAAGACGGCATTATAAATGGATAGACTCAATCAAGGAAGCCACAGCCTTGAATCTGCAAGACCTGAGCAGAGTTGTTGAGGAGAGGGTGATTTAGAGGTCTCTCATTCATGGGGTTGCCAGAAGTCAGTCAACTTGACAACAGTTGACAGCAATGCCACTGACAGCATTGCTGACCCATATCTGCTGCCTAGATACATTATTGTGCCCTTGCCGCTGGCTCCCTGGATGTTTTGCTGCCAGTTCTTTAGCATGAATCTCTGCTCTGTCTTTGACATTTCCAGTCCTCCTCTGCATCACTCAGAGCAGGGACCCTGCCGGAGCCCGTACTCAGATTAGACCAGGGGTACTGCAATAAATCACGTTTGCATGAATGAGACAAGAGATACTGGGCCTCAACACACCCAGTTCTTTGCCTTGTTGGCGATGTTTGATTTTCAAAGAGAAATAACAAAAAAGTGTCAACACTTTAGAACCACCATTTCCAACCTGGTCCATGCTAGATGTGTTGGTTGGCTGGAGCAATGCTTGTTCAAACGTCCCCTCTCCGCTTCTTCTCTCTGTTACAAGAAAGGAAGACTTTTTCATTCTCTTAAAGAGTTTAGGGACTTTGCAGAGGGAAGTACCAAATGGACCTGCCTAGAAGTCTTGCGGAGAAACATACTGTACATCCTAGGCTTAACTGCAGATTTCTCTCTAGCAGAAAGTTAGTAAAGTCTACCACCTATTGACTGCTAACAGTAATGCAGGCTACAGGCACTTCTTAATGAACTACAGTAGTTAGGTTACTTAATTAAAAAAGAATAACTCCCTTAGTATCCATTCAAGCTTTCCTGTTCTCAACCCTATGCTGGATGACCCACACTTGCTGTTATAAGGCGCTTGGGAGTCTCCTGACTCCAGAGAACCCCCAAAGCCACCTCTTTCCAACCCAGGATGCAATCTTAGAACTCCCTAACCTGGAAGCTCCTCAACAGCACCCCTTACTGGTCAAAAGCTGCCACCACTCGCTGAATTATTTTCCCAGTCCAGTGAGAGACTGGAACAAACCTGTGGAACTCCTTGCCACTGTGGAACTATTTCCACCCCCCTCCCTTCTGAGCCAAAGAGAGAGGGATAAATAACCAAGCAAGAACAGGTGTGGGCAGGCGTAACTTACAGGAAAATTAGAAAAGCTTATTTTATTAAAGCAAGGTTTAAGAGCCAAATCATTTCATGAAGAAGACGCCTTCTTCTTCAGGTTCAGACTTAAAGTTACAAAGATAGCAAAGCATTCAGTTACATCCAGCCAAGGAAATAAAAGATAATCCCTGGCGCTTTACCTAAGAACTGTTACCTAAAAACTACTTACATTCTGAAGTAATATGAGGATTCCATCTGGTATTCAGGCTTGGCTCAGCCACATGCTTATTTTAAGTCAGACTCAGCAGCCATATACTCAACTCAGAGCATCTTTCTGAGGTCCACGCTATCCCACCTTTTATTTATATAACAAGGAAAAACAAATACTGTCATACATTTCAACAAAGCATTGGGAGATGTGTCAGGAACTTGGGATATATCAATTCTCCCAAGAATATGCAATACATGAAACTGACAACTCCTTCAGAACATCTTTTGCTTACTTCCCACTATATTTCCCCTTGCTATAGTCAGAAGATTTCTGTGATCTATTATCTTTACATCTTCTCTGGTGTAGTGAGGGGTTGTTTAGATGAGGCCTTCAATCCTGCCCCAATGATTATGAATTTGTTCCCATATGGGTTCTCCTATGCAGATTAAGGGTAACACTAAAGGCAAAGTTCTTTCCACACTCCAAACATTTATATGGTTGCTCCCCTGTGTGGGTTGTCTGATGCGAACGAAGATGGTGGCTCCGATTAAAGTGCTTTCCACAGTCCAAACATTTATACGGTTTCTCCCCTGTGTGTATTCTTTGGTGCACCCCAAGCTTGCCCCTTTCAGTGAAGCTCTTTCCACACTCTAAACACTTAAATGGCTTTTCCCCTGTGTGGGTTCTCTGGTGCAAGGTAAGGCTGCTCTTCTGACTATAGCACTTTCCACACTCCAAACATTTATGTGGTTTCTCTCCTGTATGGGTTCTGTGATGCACATAAAGGCTGCTGTTCTGACTAAAGCTCTTTCCACACTCCAAACATTTATACGGTTTCTCCCCTGTGTGAGTTCTGTAATGCAAACGAAGAGGGCTTCTCCGTTTAAAGCATCTTCCACACTCCAAGCATTGAAATGGTTTTTCTTTTCTGTGGGTTCTATGATGTGAACAAAGTTGAGACTTCCCACTAAAGGCCTTCCCACATTCCAAACATTTATATGGTTTCTCTCCTGTATGGGTTCTCCAATGCAAAATGAGATTGCTGCTTTGACTAAAGCTCTTTCCACACTCTAGACATTTATATGGTTTCTCCCCTGTGTGGATTCTCTGATGTGAACTAAGATTGCCGTTGTTACGAAAAGCCATTCCACATTCAAAACATTTATATGGCCTCTCCCCTGTGTGGGTCCTCCAATGTGCCTTAAGACCGCTGCTTTGACTAAAGCTCTTTCCACACTCCATACATTTATATGGTTTCTCTCCTGTGTGGATTCTCTGATGCAGTCTAAGTTTATTCCACCGATTAAAACTCTTTCCACATTCTAAACACTGATGTTGTTTCTTCTCTGTGTGAATGTTAGTCTGGTGCAAGCTAAGGCCAATGTTACAAGAAAAGGCCTTTCCGTGCTCCAGCTGTTTATATGCTTTTTTCCCTGTGTGGATTTTGTGCGGTTTATCCCCTGAGTGGATTCTCTTAAGGACAATACGTTTGCTCCTGTGACCAAACCTCTTTTCACACTCCAAAGATTTATACTTCCTCCCCCTAGTATGATTTTCCTTATGACCAAAAAGGTTTGTATGAACAGAAAACCTCTGACTATGGTCTGAATTATGATATTGTTTCTCCTTTGTGCACAATCTCTGACGATATGTAAGGCTGTTAACCTTACTCAAACGCTTCCGATCTTTTGTGCATGGATAGGATTTCTCTTTTGAATTCATTCTCTGTCGTGACGGAAAGTGTGGTCTTTGACCATTCTGTGACCCTTCACTTTTTGACCTTTGGCAAAATCTGTTTATGTATGTTTTATGGCTCAACATGTCCCCAGGTTCAGAGAGCTTCAACTTTTGCTTTGCCCTTGCAGTTTTTTGTTGGATTAAACTTTTGTCGAAGCCCTCCCTCTGACAAACAATGGCTTGGCTCCTCTGCTTTAACGGCCGGCCTCTTTTCCTTCTCAGCTGCCTCTCTGATCTATCACTTTCTTCCTCTGGCTTCTTGACTCTTTTCACAGACATCACACAGGCTTCTCCACCACTCATGGTTTTCTTCACAGCCGTTTCTGGAAGAAGGAAAGAAAGCAGTTAACACAAAAGTAATTGGTGAATGGATTTGTTCTGTATTTGTCTGTGAACTAGTGACAAGGTGGGGGTTTATAGCTGGGGCAAGGGAGGGTTCCAAACCTATCTCAGTGATTAAGCCTGAAGGGGAGGGAAGCTACCCTGGGTGGATTTAGCAGATTATCACAGAAGGCTAGAAAAGTGGAATTAAAGCAGGTGTCCAGGAAACCAACCAAGGTAAGGTGCAATTCACAGATAGCACTGTGGCAGTCTGCCCACAACTCCTGGCCTCACAGAAACACAGTTTGTAGGGCGGGATATCTAAGCAGCCAAAACAAGTCCACAAAGACAAGAGGGCAGTCCAGTTACCAATCCAAAAGTCAAGGATGACGGTGAGCAGGGTGTCCAGTTCAATCCAAAGGTCAAAATCCAGGCAAGGCAACACGAGTGTCAGATAAACTCTGACAAGCTGGCAGAGCAGCTGTCCTGATTTATACTAGCTCAGCAATCACACAGCTGTTCTCTGATTGCACAGTGTCTCCAATAAGTACACTGAGACTTCCACTTCTCCTCCCTTTGGTGCCAGCATTCTTGAAACTGCATCTAATGTCTCTCCGTCTTAGGGGCGAGGCCTCTGTGCCAAGTCTGGGTTGTCTGCTCTGTCCTCTTCTGCTACCTCTGAGGGCCAGGCAGCTCTGTGGGGTTGGGTGCTGTTGTCTCTACTCCCTGCTGCAAATCCTGCTCTGAAGCTCTCTCTTCCTCTAGTTCATCTTTAGAGTCAGAACAGCAGGGCCTGACAGTGGGATACTGGCGTCTGTGGTCAAACCTTATCACACAACGTCACATCTGTCCTGTAGCTGGCATGTATTCAAACTGTTACTGTGGGCAGGAGTCCACAAAATTTCAGGCTATAGTTCAGGGTGGACAACTGTGGAAAAGCTATGAGGACCATGGAGGACCACACACACACACACACACACACTGCACCCCGTCCCCTCCCCAAAATCAAATGTTGGTTCTCAAATGCCTTCTATGGGCATTTTTGTCATTTTTCTATGCCCCCTTGGGCATTTTAGGCCCAGGAAGGGCCTTTCTTAACAACAAAGTGATCAGAAGTCACTTTCTGTTCACTTCCTGCTTCATAAGAAGTCTCTCCTGAGCCTAAATTGGCTCAGGTCTCTTCAAAATGTCCTCTTGGAGTCACAAAAATGGTCCACTCCTGCTCCAATATATGTATAAGTTTTCAAGATGCAGCAACATTCTTGGGTATTTTTCCTGCAAGAGGTTAACACAGTTATCACTTTGAAAGATATTTATTCAAGACAATTCTCATCCCTTCCCAGAGCCCATCCTTGAAAGGGAAGAAATAAAAAGGAAAGCAGGGTGGGGGGGAGATCACAACTCTCCTGTAGCTGCGAGGTAGAGGAACTAAGAAGACATTAATCAAAGCTGATTTGTCACCGAAGCTTGAAATGTGAGCTGGAAATACAGCCACAGTCAGAAAATCAAGGTGAGTCAAAGCACAGCTTTGGAACTCATTCCTGGATGCCTTTTCAACCAGCTATGGGTCACAATCAAGGGGCTTGTGCCTGTACAAAAAACACCCCCATGTGCCATGTGAGGAGAACAGGACATGGGAGAATGAGACAGAGCAGCTGCAGGTCTGAGACATACAGCTTGGCCACCTACTTGCCTGCAATGTCTCTCAGATGAAGAAGAGGTCGGGAGCCCATGAAAAAGGTGATAGGATCCTTACCCACAGCTGTGACATTCTCAAAATTATCCATCGTGACCTCCTCATATAGAACCCTTTGGTCTGGATCCAGCAGAGCCCACTCTGCCGGGCTGAAATACACAGCCACCTCTGGGAAGGACACCGCATTCTGAAAGACAGAGGAAACACATGAAGTAGCAAGGTTATCAGAGTGAAAATAAGAGAGGGCCTTTGTACCTTTAATAGTTGTGTAGACAAGGGAATTTCTGCAAGTGTTGTTTGTGACTTGGTTGAGTAATGAACAACACCTGCTGAACAACCACTGCAGGTACAGGGTCTCTTTCCAGTTTTCAATCTGGCAACCCTACCTTGAAGCCTCCACACACACACAGAGACAAAAGGCAAGGGCTGAGCTTTGGAAGGAAAACTTGGGAGGGGTCTATTTTCCTCTTGGACAAGAAGTATTACACATAGAAAAGGAGTAGAATTCAGAGACATAGCCATGTGAGTCTGGAATATCAGTATGCAAAGGGATCTTGACTTGATGGCAGGTGGTAGGGATCCTGGCTTGATGGTATGTGAAAGGGATCTAGGCGTCTTAGTGGACCACAAGCTGAACATGAGTTAGCAGTGTCACGCAGCAGCTAAAAAAGCCAATGCAATTCTAGGCTGCATCAATAGGCATCTAGTATCTACATTGTGGGAACTAATTGTCAGAATATTGGGACAAACAGTAGTTAGATTTATTCTGCAAAGAGCTGAGAAGTCTGCACAAAGCCGCAGAGCTAGTGACATTTGCAAATGCATCAATACTGACTGAGCCCAGGAGCTGATCTTGTGCAGAGCTCACTGGGGGAGGTGCTAGTAACTCTGAAGAGCTGGGTTTTAGATTTGTCCTATGCAGCTGAACTGAGCAGTTCTCTTTTGAATCTTGTGAAGATGGTTTTTCTTCTGTGGATGCTGTAATATATTGTATATATTCTTTACAGTTGTTCCTCCGTATCCACGGATTTGAGTATTTACGGCTTGAAAATATTCTTTAAAAAATAATAATCCAAAAAGCTAACTTGATTTTGCCATCTTATATAAGGGTCACCATTTTGCTATGTCATTGCATATAATGGGACTTGGAGTATTCACGGATTTTAGTATCCATGGGGGGTCCTGGAACCAAACCCCAGAAAATATGAAGGGACAACTGTATTATGTTCAAGTAAAGAACAAGAATGTTTTTAGATACAAGCCTGTGTCTGAGCCTTTGTTCTGATGCCTGAAGGAACAACACTCTGCTGCAATTTATTGCTGCCTGGAACCTGTTTAGGTTCTCCGTGTGTGCAATACCACCTGACACTAATAGTGCCACTCTATTCTGCTTTGGTCAGACCTCACCTGGAATACTGTGTCCAGTTCTGGGCACCACAATTCAAGAAGGATATTGACAAGCTGGAATGTGTCCAGAGGAGGGTGACCAAAATGGTGGAAGGTCTGGAAGCCATGTCCTATGAGGAGCGGCTTAGGGAGCTGGGTATGTTTAGCCTGGAGAAGAGTAGGTTAAGAGGGAACATGATAGCTATATTGAAATATTTGAAGAGATGTCATACTGAGGATGGGGCAAGCTTGTTTTCTGCTGCTCCAGAGACTAGGACATGGAGCAATGGACGCAAACTACAGGAAAAGAGATTCCACCTAAACCTTAGGAAGAACTTCCTGATGGTAAGAGCTGTTTGGAAGTGGAATGCGATGCCTCAGAGTGTGGTGGAGTTTCTATCTTCAGAGGTTTTTAAACAGAGGCTTGGATGGTCATCTGTCAGGAATAATTTGATTGTGTATTCCTGCATGGTAGGGGGTTGGACTAGAGGGCCCTTGTGGTCTCTTCCAACCCTGATTCTATGGTGTTGTAGCACTTTGAGACTGAGAGAAAGAAGTTGTAACATAAGCTTTCATAGACTTAGGCTGCCTCTGCACTGCAGAAATAATTCAGTTTGAGCCTGCTTTAACTGCCATGGCTCAATGCTATGGAATCTTGGGATATGTAGTTTGCTGTGGCACCAGAGCTCTCTTCACAGAGAAGGCTCAAAACTAAAAATCGCAGAATTCCATAGCACTGAGCCATGGCAGTTAACGTGGGGTCAAAGTGGATTATTTCTGCAGTGCAGATGCAGCATAAGTCTACTTCCTCAGATGCTTGGAGAGAACTAGGGCCTAGGACAATGATGGGCAACCTTTTGAGCTTGGTGTGTCAAACTTCGCCAAAAAACTGAGCGTAACTTGGGTGGTGTGTCACTTTGAGGAAAAAACTTTAGGGAGGTGGGGGGGGGGAGGAAAGTGGTGACCGGGGCTTCGAAGCCCCATCACCACTTTAGGTAGGGTGGGGGGTGTTAAACATCCTTCTCAGCATGCGGCCACCTCAGCAGCTGCGTGTCATCAGAAATGGTTATGCGTGTGAGTGCTGACACGCGTGTTAAAAGTTAGCCATCACTGGCCTAGGAGCAGACCTTATAAGCAGGCTGTTGAATAGCCATAGAAATGCAAAGCTCCTGGGTGTGGTGATGAGGTGAAAAGTTCAGTTTAACAGTGGTCATTGAGAGCAAAAGGCAGGAGGAAAGATGTTGCCCAAGGCCAAGGCAGGTGGGTGACCCTAAATGGTTGAGGGTTTTGGAATGCAGTGTGATGCTAGTTGGGAACCAGAAAGGAGTTGTGATAAACTGGCCAAAAGCACCCTCATGAGACTAGGGTGTTAACTAGTGTTATAATATGCAGAGAGTAGCACCCCATATCTGCTGATTTGCCAACCACAGATTCAATTATCCACGGTTGGCAATGACAGGGTGGGAGGGGGAGGAGGGGTGCAGGGATGGGAGAGGAGCGAAATGGCCTTGTCGTCCCCTCTCCCTTTGCCTCCGCAATCGCTGCCATGATGGGGCCACAGCAGCAGCAAAGGGGTGGAGGAGTGAACTGGCCTCATCTCCTTCCTTCTTTGTCTCCATGATTGCCACTGTGGCCATGGCGGGGGCGAAAGGTGCAGAGGACCTAACTCGCCCCTTCTTTCCCTCGGGATTGCATTTGCTATTATCCGCAGAATTCACCATCGGCGGGCACCCCCGGAACAAATCCTCTACAGATTCTGGGGTGCCAGGAAACCATTGTCTTTGTTCAGTCCACTTTTGATGGACTGGAATTTGTGGATATACAGTATTCCAATTTAGCTGTTTCTCTAGATATAGAAAGGGAGTAGAGTTTCAACAAACTCCTGTGTTTAAATTTCTCTGACCAGCTTCAAGAGAGGAAGATCCCTAGGACACAAGATGAAAAACACCAAGTTCTCCACTGCTTGTGTTTTCTTCCCCCTACCTGTACAGCAGCCATTTTAACTTTTCCAGCAAGACAGGATGGTGCGTGGGATGTCAGATGTCCTTCAGCAGCCTGGAGGAAGAAAGACAAAACGTAAAGATTGGTATCTTACATTTTTCTTCTCTCCCTGAGTGCTGTTTCACTCTCTGAGAGAAAAGATGTTTCCAGCATGCTCTTTCTTATAACGTAGCAAATCAGTCTACTAAAGTTACTGGTGCAGATGAGGTCTATCGAACCCACCTGCCCAGGTGTGCAGGCCTGGAAAAGAAAAAGAGCAGTTTCTCATTTCAAAGCCTCATGCTACCTAAGCTACTCCTTTATTTCTGCAAAACAGAAACAATCTGGCATTTTGTTAGTGACTTGCGTGTGTGTGTGTGTGTGTGTGTGAGAGAGAGAGAGAGAGAGAGAGAGAGAGAGAGAGAGCAGCCCCTGTGTCCATAAGTCACATTTTAATAAAATTAAACTAACTGCACCCATGAACAGTCTCAGGTCATCCCTGATTACATTTTCTCACTCACTGGGCTGTATAGATAATTTCATTTTTACCCTGCAGAAGGAAATGCCTCCCTTTAATGCCCTGGGCTTGTACCTTCTTCTTCTACCAGCAAAAAGGCATTTAAAGCCCGCAGGAGATATTATCCCTTACATCTCTCCTCCTCTCTCCCCCATCCCAGGGAATCCCATGCCTCTCTAGGAATCAAAGCTTGGTAGATTAGGCTGGACTAAAGCAAGAGGTCATTTCCTGTTATTGTTTCCCTAACTTCCTCTTCCCTCTACCTCCAATTCCCCAGCCTCTCTAGGAATCAGTGCTTGTTGTGTTTAACCCTTAGCCAGCCTCCATTGCAAGTTTTAGCAAACACATATTGGAAACTGCTTAATGCAGTGTAGATGTGTAAATTGCTATTGCTTAAAAACAATTTGTAAGCCGCTCTGATAGCCTTTGTGGAGGAAGAGCGGGGTATAAATACCTAAATAAAATAAAATCTCTGGCTTTTCTTCGCAAACAAAGATTCAGGAAGGGACTCATCTTGCGCTTTCTGCAAGTCCGCTGATGACTAAAAAAGTCAATCCGAGATAAACAAGTCCAGTTGTAGAAAGCTCAGCAGAAGGTCTCCTTAGGTGATGTTTCCAGGTTGTGATTCTTTCTGCGTTGTCATTTCTCTTCAAGACTTGTTCGGCGTGAGTTCTCAAATAAGGCTGCAGCATTGTGGATAGTGCATCTCCATGCCTCCCGATGTGAGGCCAGGGCGGACCATTGTTGGTGATCAATTTGGCCGAGCCTGAGATGTTGTTTCAGGGAATCCTTGTATTGCTTTTGTGGAGCGCCTCTCTTACGCTGACCCGTGGCAAGTTCACCACAGAGTACTATTTGGGGGAGGTGATTGTCCTCCATCCTAGAAACGTGCCCTGCCCAGTGCAGCTGTGTTCTCAATATCATGGCCTCAATGCTGGTGATCCCTGCTTGCTCAAGGACAGCAACATTCGTCACATAGTCAGTCCAGTGTATATTTAGGATTGTGCGTATACAGTGCTGATGAAAGTGTTCGAGGAGTCGTAAGTGATGGCGATAGGTGACCCGTGTTTCAGACCTGTAAAGGAGAATAGACACTACAATGGCTCTATACATATTGATTTTTATGCTTCGCCTCAGATGTTTATTAATCCAGACTCTTTTGTAAAGTCTTCCAAATGCGCTATATGCCTTTGCTGATCTGTGATCAATCTCTTTGTCAATCTTGGCATCTGAGGAGATGAAAATAAAATAAAATAAAGTTTTTTAAAAATGCATACTGTATATAACTACCATCTTGGTGGATCCTCTATTTCAGTATTATTATTATTTTTGCATATACGTATTTTTATTAGATATACAAAGCAATAATGAACAAGCATACATAACAAAAAATACCCAAAGCAGTAAGAAACATACCCCACAGAAACAAACCTTTCAAAAAGTTATCAATCAATTTACTTCTTAGCACCATAGTTAACTTATCCATTTCTACCATCTCAAATACTTTAACTATATAACCTTTCATTTTTGGATTTTCCCCATTTTTCCACAACTGTGCATAGAGGAGTCATGCTGCTGTTATGTACAGTCGTCCCTTCACATTCGCGGGGGTTCCTTTCCGCGGACCCCCGCGAATGTGAAAAATCCGTGAATAATGACTCCCCTCCCCCCTCCCTCCCCAGGCCTTCGCGGGGCCTCCGGAGGGCCTCCGGGGGTCCCGCGAAGGCCTCCCCACCCCTCCCCAGACCTTCGCGGGGCCTCCGGAGGGCCTCCGGGGGTCCCGCGAAGGCCTCTCCACCCCTCCCCAGGCCTTCGCGGGGCCTAGCAAGGCCCCACGGAGGCCTCCCCGGCCCTTCCTCCCTCCCTCCCCAGGCCTTCGCGGGGCCTCCGGAGGGCCTCCAGGGGTCCCGCGAAGGCCTCTCCACCCCTCCCCAGGCCTTCGCGGGGCCTCCGGAGGGCCTCCGGGGGTCCCGCGAAGGCCTCCCCACCCCTCCCCAGACCTTGGCGGGGCCTCCAGAGGGCCTCCGGGGGTCCTGCGAAGGCCTCTCCACCCCTCCCCAGGGCCTCCAGAGGGCCTCCGGGGGTCCCGCGAAGGCCTCTCCACCCCTCCCCAGACCTTCGCGGCGCCTCCGTAGGGCCTCCGGGGGTCCCGCGAAGGCCTCTCCACCCCTCCCCAGACCTTCGCGGCGCCTCCGGAGGGCCTCCGGGGGTCCCGCGAAGGCCTCTCCACCCCTCCCCAGACCTTCGCGGCGCCTCCGGAGGGCCTCCGGGGGTCCCGCGAAGGCCTCCCCACCCCTCCCCAGGCCTTCGTGGCGCCTCCGGAGGGCCTCTGGGGGTCCCGTGAAGGCCTCCCCACCCCTCCCCAGACCTTCGCGGCACCTCCGGGGGTCCCGCAAAGGCCTCTCCACCCCTCCCCAGACCTTTGCGGCGCCTCCGGAGGGCCTCCGGGGCTCCCGCGAAGGCCTCTCCACCCCTCCCCAGACCTTCGCGGCGCCTCTGGAGGGCCTCCGGGGGTCCCGTGAAGGCCTCCCCACCGCCTCCCCAGGCCTTCATGGGGCCTCTGGAGCGCCTCCGGGGGCCCTGTGGAGGCCTCCCCTCTCCCTCCAGGTCTTTCACGGGGCCTCTGGAGGCCCCGTGTCGTGGTTTTGGGGGGGCCAGGGGGGCCCTCCGAAAACCGCGAATAACCAAAACCGCGAATGTCAAGTTCGTGAATGTGGAGGGACAACTGTATAGTAAAACCTTTTCGTGTTGCTTTTTTGACTGATCATCAAATATCCCTAGTAGAAAAAGAAATATTAATCTGAGTCTTCAGGAACTTACTTTGGAATGGGGAACTGTAAGTTTTTCTCTCTGAATGTTTTGCTTCAACTGCTAAGCAGATGGGAACATAATAAGAAGCTTTACCTTGAGGACTGCTGGGAGATTAGAGGTAAACTTAAGCATTTCACACACACACACACACACGCACGCACACAAAGAACATGGCTAACTTTGCATATTGTAATTTTTATATGCAAGAGCCAACTTCATTTCTTTAAGAAATTGTTTTAACAATTATGTTTTCTCTGAAAGTCGTTGATATGCACCTGTTTACTGGCATATTGTGCCCCATTGGCCGCATCTCATATACCTGGGGCCCACTCACACTATAGAATTATAGCTCTGCTAGCTGTCTCCATCATAACATACGCCGTTAAGAAACTCCCCCCCCAAAACACCCAGTAGACCTCACAACAACCCTGTAAGATATACTAGTGGATTTTTAGATTCCTCCTTCCCCTTCTCAGCATTCCATACTTTTCCAGGAATTGCTGAGGGTGACTTGCTCTGTTGCCCTGCCGTTGCCTCCATCACCAATTGACTGCCTGGGTCTTGTTGCAGGCGGCCTGCCACGACCGCTGCCAGTTAACGGTCCTGTTGCAGCAGCAGCAGCGGTGTCCCCCCACCGCTGCCCGTTGACTGTCTGGGTCCCATCACAGCCCATGACTGGTGAGTGGTTAAAGGAATGAGAGGAGGGAGGGGCCCTTGTGAGACTGGGGTGGAGATGCAGATTGAGTGGCAGGAGTGGATTGTGAGGTGGAGAGGGAATTTGCATGTGGGTGGTGATTGGCTGAGGGAGTGAAAGGAGGGAGGGGCCCTTGTGAGGCTGGGCGTGTAGATGCAGATTGAGTGGCACAAGTGGATTGTGAGGTAGAGAGGGAATGTGCATGTGGGTGGTGATTGGCTGAGGGAGGGAGGGGCCCTTGGGAGGCTGGGGGTGTAGATGCAGATTGAGTGGCAGGAGTGGATTGTGAGGTGGAGAGGGAATTTGCATGTGGGTGGTGATTGGTTGGGTGTGTTTCCTGAGCAGCCAGTCAGCACACTGGGAAAGGCAACACACTGGGAAAGTCAACAAGAGTTTTATATATCCAGTTGTCCCTCCGTATCCATGGATTTAAGTATTCACGGCTTGAAAATATTATTAAAAAAATAACGATCCAAAAAGCAAACCTTCATTTTGCCATCTTATATAAGGGATACCATTTTGCTATGCCATTGCATATCATGGGACTTGAATATTCATGAATTTTGGGATCCACGAGGTGGGGAGGTCCTGGAACCAAAGCTCAGCAAATATGAAGGGACAACTGTATATATATTATTCCACTCTAACTGCCATGGCAACATCCTGTGGAATCCTAGGAGGGGCAATTTAGAATTCTCAGCCCCAGCTCCACTGTCTCAGCAAAGGACAAACCCCAGGAAATCCATAGGCTGCAACCATGGCAGTTAAAGTGGAATACCATGGAATACAACACTAATTGTGTTGTGTGAATGGGCACCAAATTTCCTGTTTATCTCCTGTGCTTTTAACCAACCTTTACATTTGTTACACCTGTGATTTAGCCTCAGGTCATCCCACCTTGCACTATCCCGCCCAGTGGTGCAAATAGAGACCCTCAGTTTCAGCCTGTGGAGAATGAAATAGCTTTTTAAACCCCTGGGCTCCCATCTATTCCTAGCAGATAAAGACCTCCAAAGCCCATATTTTCCTCAGGTTACCTCTTACTGTTTTCCTCTCCTCTCCTTGTTTCTCTAGGAATCAGAGCTTGACAGTTTAAACCCAAGATACCATTTTTGGTTATTGTCTCCCTAATTTCCCCTTCCCACCTCCTCCCCTTCCCAATCCTTTCTAGGATTTACTGCTTGGTATTTTTAACCCTTAGGCTCTTTGGACACACTGCAGAAATAATGCAGTTTGACACCCCTTTAACTGCCGTGGCTCAATCAAAGAATCATAGAATCAGAATTGTAGAGTTGGAAGAGACCACGAGGGCCATCCAGTCCAACCCCCTGCCACGCAGGAAATCTTGATCAAAGCATCCCCGACAGATGGCAATCCAGCCTCTGTTTAAAGACCTCCAAGACCTCCAAGGAAGGAGACCCCACCACACTCCGAGAGAGTGTGTTCCACTGCCGAACAGCTCTTACTGTCAAAAAGTTCCTCCTCCTGTTGAGGTGGAATCTCTGTTCCTGGAGCTTGCACCCATTGCTCCGTGTTCCAGTCTCTGGAGCAGCAGAAAACAAGCCTGCTCCATCCTCAGCGTGACATCCCTTCAAATACTTAAACAGGGCTATCATATCGCCTCTTAAATGTCTTTTTTCCAGGCTAAACATACCCAGCTCCCTAAGTCTCTCCTCATAAGGCATCGTTTCCAGACCTTTCACCATTTTAGTTGCCCTTCTCTGGACATGCTCCAATTTGTCAATATCCTTTTTGAATTGTAGTGCCCAGAACTGGATACAGTATTCGAGGTGAGGTCTGACCAAGGCAGAATAGAGTGGCACTATTACTTCCCTTGATCTAGACACTATACTTCTATCGATACAGCCCAAAATCGCATTGGCCTTTTTAGCTGCCGCATCACACTGTTGACTCATGTTCAACTTGTGGTCTACTAGGACTCCTAGATCACATATATAGTTCTCATATGCCTAGAACTATAGCCAAAGCTTCCCAAAACAGGCATGTTTTATACTGGTAAATAAGTTGCAGGCTAGCCCTAACTGATCAAATTGTACTTTTTGTTTATGTCCTGTATAAGCACACATTTGTACCCGCTTTGTGGACTTTTCAGAGGTATCTGAAAATAAGGGGAGTACATGCCATCAAAATGAGAGTTGCCCTGCCACCTGGACATGGCCTCTGGAAGTCCTGCCCCAGGGCCCCTGTCCCCCTCTGCCCCCTCCACCAGTGGGCATTTTGTGTATATCCCCATAGAGTGCCCATTTTGTGTATATCCCTGACCAAGTGCTCATGTCAGAATAGGCTGGTCCCTTTATGCACTTAGCCCCACCTACACCCATAAAGGCATCGTTCTAGAATGACACCCTTTTTGAAAGTTTGTCATTGATAGGCCTCGGTTCACCACTTCAACCCCCAGATGTCGCCACTCCACCCACCATCCTGAATGATTGAGCATCTGAAAATCTTTCTGGTGCAGAATTTGTTCACTGAAACTTTAGAAGTCTGCATTTTTGAAGTATTTGAAACCATGGAAGCAGGTGGAGATTTATCCCCAGCAAAGTCTTTGGAACTGATACATGATCTGCCTATACTGAAATACAGGTCCCTGGCAAAATGCTGTGTCGAGGAAGGGGAATGGTTTCCACCGCTTGTGAAACAAACCTGCACATCTCCTAAAAAATGGCAGATGAATTCTGGAGTTAACAGCTGTGGCAGCTGCGGCAGCAGTAGCTGCATCAACAGCACTAGTTCTGCAGATGAAGCATCCCCTGCTAAGGCGCCCTTTACACCAACTGATTCCTTCAACAAAACAGAAGATAGAAGCCCTCAAAAAAGTGTATAGAACAAGGGAAGGGATAGCAGAAGGAGTGGAGGTGAGGGGAAATATTTCCCACTGAACTATAACTATTTTTGCAGGGGAAAATGATGTGTCCTGAGGATAGAGACTGTGCTTATTCCCTACGCATTTGCCAATTTCACCAAGGTTGACAGGCCACCACATGTCCTGCTGAATATCACTCTGAACTTAGGTATTAGAAAAGATTTGATTGATCCAAAGCATTTCAGAGGAGCTATGAATTCCCTTGTAAGAATAGTGATGTCCTTCATTTTGGAATTTCGCTTCAAAGAGACTTTGCCCGCATGTCCAGGTGGTGGGGCATCTGTCACTTTGATGGAATGTATTCCCTGTGATTCTCCTCATCTGGCTGACCACAGCTGAGTGCTGTTCAGGCATGCGCACCATGGGGAAAAGTGAGATATAAATTAATTAAATAAAAATAAAGTATTATGCTTTCTTGAACATGGCAGTGGGAAACCATCTAGGCCTAGCTATAAGGAGCTCTGGTGGTGCAGTGGTTACATCCCAGTACTGCAGCCACAACGTTGTGAGTTCCATCCTGCTATGGAATTCTGGGATTTGCAGTTTTGTGAGATATTTAGCCTACTTTGTCAGAGAACTCTAGTGGCACAACAAACTACAAATCCAAGGATTCCATTAGATGCAGCCATGATGCATGTGGGAACTGTTTTGTTGTTCTTTTTCTTGTAAAGTGCCATGTACATTGATGGTGCTATAGAAATAAAAGTAATAATAATAATAATAATAATAATAATAAATAATAAGTGGTATCCAATTGCATTATTTCTGCAGTGTCAGCAGCCTCTGAGTCAGCTGCCAAAGCTAACTTTTTTTCTTTTATTTTGGAGGAAAAAAACCTCCCATCTGAAATCATCCCAGTGGATCCTAAAATTCGGTATCTAATTTCTGACAGTCAACAATTGGGTTGCCAACTTCTGAATTCGTTCCTGCAGTTATACCTTTTGTATGCTCTCCATTTCACAGATGAAAATTGGAACACATGTGGCCAAACAACGTCACAGTGTGATAAAAAATGGCACAAGTCTTCAATGAGGAAGAACAGATGAGTGAGGAGGGGCTTCAGCAATTTGCTTCTGCCTGAGCCTGTTGGAAAAAGAAGAATCCACTCCTCTCCTCTCCCCATGAGTTATTTGAGTGCAAACTACTTTTGCGCTTTGAACTTTGCTTCCAGCACATACCTTCCAATTATCCCGACTTGGCAGGGACAATCTCCATCTTGCCATGTCACTTTTTTCACCTGCTATTAAAGTATCCCAGTTTCCCTCTTTCCGCCTTTGTCCTCAGCTTGTTTCAATTCCTGCAAATTGAAGCTCCTCCTCGCCTTTGTGACCGAAGAGGTTTTTCCTGTATTTTAGGCTTGTCTATATGAGGCAATAAAATGTAGATTGATGCACACTAATGTCAATTAAAGCAGCTTTCATTTGTCTTAACACTTTTTTTTTTTGCAAGATCACAGCCATGTGAAGCTATCTGCCTTCATTGTTCAAACAGGCATACCTGAGAATCAAGATACCTACAGATATGGTATTTGCCCTTAGACAACTGCAAGAAAAATGTAGGGAGCAGAACAAGGGTCTCTATGTAACATTTGTCGACCTCACCAAAGCCTTCGACGCTGTGAGTAGAAAAGGTCTGTGGCAGATCCTGGAAAGACTAGGATGTCCCCCCAAATTCCTTAAAATTATTATCTTGCTACACGAGGGCCAGCACGGTTAAGTCAGATATGGCGATGCTCTTTCAGAGCCCTTCCCTTTCTAATAACTAATGGAGTGAAGTAAGGTTGTGTTCTTGCACCAACTTTATTTACAATTTTCTTCAGCATGATGCTCCAAAGGGCTACAACAGAGCTTGAAGAAGATGACGGCATCTATATACATTACTGTACTGATGGTAGCTTGTTTAACTTAAGCTGTCTGGGGGCTCACACTAAGACTCTAAACTATCTAATCCGTGAGCTGCTCTTCGCTGATGCTGATGCCCTTGTTGCCCACACAGAAGCAGCTCTGCAGGGCCTGACATCCTGCTTTGCAACAGCTGCAGAGCTGTTTGGGCTGGACGTCAACCTGAAGAAAACAGAAGTTCTTTACCAGGCTGCACCACAGGACGAACACCACCATCCCCACATTGCCGTCGGCAAATCTTGTGCTCAAGTCCGTTCAGCAGTTCCCCTACCTGGGAAGCATCATCTCCTCAGATGCCAAGATTGACAAAGAGATCGATCACAGATTAGCAAAGGCATATAGCGCATTTGGAAGACTTCACAAAAGAGTCTGGAGTAATAAACACCTGAGGCGAAGCACAAAAATCAGTGTGTATAGAGCCATTATATTCTATTCTCCTTTATGGATCTGAAACATGGGTCACCTATCGCCACCACCTATGACTCCTCAAACGCTTTCATCAGGGCTGTAAATGCACAATCCTAAATATACACCGGACTGACTATGTGATGAATGTTGCTGTCCTTGAGCAAGCAGGGAT
Organism: Gambelia wislizenii; assembly: GCA_030847615.1. NCBI lineage: Eukaryota > Metazoa > Chordata > Lepidosauria > Squamata > Crotaphytidae > Gambelia > Gambelia wislizenii. The sequence goes on from JAUMIR010000002.1 coordinate 29,808,455, forward strand.
CACCAGCATTGAGGCCATGATATTGAGAACACAGCTGCGCTGGGTAGGGCACGTTTCTAGGATGGAGGACCATCGCCTTCCAAAAATAGTACTCTACGGTGAACTCACCACGGGGCAGCATAAGAGGGGTGCTCAAAAAAAAAAACGATACAAGGACTCCCTGAAACAACATCTCAGGCGCAGCCAAATTGATCACCAACAATAGTCTGCCCTGGCCTCACATTGGGAGGCATGAAGATGCACTATCCACAATGCTGCAGCCTTATTTGAGAACTCACGACGAACAAGTCTTGAAGAGAAACGACAACGCAGAAAGAATCACAACCCAAAAACATCACCCAAGGAGACCTTCTGCTGTGCTTTCTGCAACTGGACTTGTTTATCTCAGATTGGCCTTTTTAGTCATCAGCACGCTTGCAGAAAGCGCGGGATGAGTCCTTCCTGAATCTTCGTTTGCGAAGAAAAGCCAGAGAGAATGAGAGAGACCAAATGATGGCACATATGCAGTGCCCATTTTCTGCACCTTGCTGGGAGCACCATCTGCAAGGGTAATATTGGTTATTGAAGCATTTTTAACATTGCTTAACAACTGTAAATCATTAACCATATTGTGTGTGACCCCACTATCAAGTAACCAAATTCTTTCCTCAGTACCATCAGTATGGTGCTGTGCTACGAAGGCATGGCTTGCAGCCTGAGAGTATGTACCCCTCCTATCCAGTGCAGGCATCTTACAGTCCTTTAAATGTCCAGGCTTTTTGCATCTGAAACAGTGTTTCACGTAGCTGCAGGCTCCCTCCTCCACAGGCGCCTCTGTTTCAGTGCTCTCCTGATTGCTTCTGGTAATTTGTGGCTGTTTATTCCCCTCCATCTGGGAATCAAATTGCTTGCGTTGGACCTCTTCCAAAATATGCCCAGCTACCAGGTCTAAAGACAAATCACTCTCCCTGGTGGTCTGCAGACTGTACATTAGGAAATCCCATTCCTTTGTCAAACTGCCCAATAAACAAAACACTTATGGGTTTCTGGAATGTCCACCCCTCTATTGGCCTCCTCTTTTAAAAAGCTGTCTCATTTCCTCCAAATGGGCTTCCACACAGCCTCCAGTAGACAGCTTTGTGTTATAAAGTCTCTTAGTCCATATCATCTTTGAAAGGCAGGATGAATTCTGATGAACTGTTTTCAAAGCTGTCCAAAGCAGAAAGGCTGTCTTTGCTGGGGCCACATGTATTAATTGGGAGGGGCTGAGCAATAAGAGAATTGCAGCTCTAGCCTTCTGGTCTCTTAGTCTGAACGCTGCTATTTCATCTTCTGAACCCTCTGGGATCACACTTTTATTCTCTAAAACGTGCCACAAATTGTGCTTAATTAATAAAGCCTCCATGTATAAACTCCATGCTGCATAATTTCCATCAGCCAGCTTTTCAAAGCAGACAAGACTATTATCTGCCATTCTGCTGACTGAGTCAACAGTTCTCCAGCTATGAAACACAAACAACTGGCAGCTGGCAGCACTTCAAGGTTGCTGGAAGATATTATAGGGGCTGGCTGGAACTTAACGCTTTCTCAGCCAACTAGCCAAAAACACTCAAAACAAAAGGGTTTCTGGGAATTTTTTGGGGGGTGCACCTTATCTAATCTGAGATCAATCAGCTGGGCCCATAACCACTGTCAGGGAATGATAGTTCACGCAACCCCCAGCAGAAGCCCAAAAACTGTCTCAGTAGACTCAGTAGCAACCTGTTCCTAAGAATACGCACACACAGAATGTTTGATGTCCAAATAAGCAGGAGGCACTTTTATCTTCAAACTCAAACAGTTGCACTATATATAAATATTTACAATCCAAGGAGAAACTGCTTCACCAGGCCTCAGCATTCATAGGAAGAAGGATGAGCTCCGCTCTGAGCTCTCTTATATACACAGTCACAGGGCATGGGCTTACTCAACCACATGATCTTACACACCAAAAAGAACCCTCCTTCTGTAGTTAAGGAACACTAGGCAGTTAATGGAGTCAGCCATTTTAACTCAGCATGACTCTGTAGTTTGCTTGGCCATTTTAAAATGGAGTTCAGTCTCTAACTCCTGACATGGATAACCACAAGTTACTTTGTCCACCTTAAAGGAGCAGGGTTTTCCAAAAAGTATGGCTCTGGACTTCCCAGATCTGCCTGTAACAAATTGGTCATTAAACTGGCTTTGAGACAGTATCGGATCTGTTTCCTTCCTGTAGGTTTCCCGAAAGAATAAAATATCGGGAAGTTGTTGCTTTACATTTTTAGAATTTTTGCTTCTTTTGAGAAAAAGCACAAACCTCTTACATTAAAAGAAACGAGTCGTATATTATTCATACCCAAATAATTTTAATGCAGGTTTGACTGTGAGGGCTTTGAATATATCTCATGTGCTTAAAGTCCCTGTTAACATAGATAGTTGGGACTTTGTGCCGCCTGAAAAATAGAACAACCAAAACTTGAAGAAAAACATCAAAACTATAAAAGTTAGCTAACACATTGTAAACGGCTTAGAGAGTGCTTAACACTATAAAGCGGTATAGAAATGTAAGTGCTATTGCTAAAAATACAACCAAGAGGGAGAGAGATCAGATCCAGTCAGAGCTCATGATCAATACATAATAGACCGCTCTCCTCCAGAGGCATACAAGGGAAGGTAACACCAAGCAATAAGTATACTAGGCTATCAATCTCAATCACAAGAGGTTTAGAGCAAGGTGAGATAGAGAGATTCCACAGCCATAGCTTACAAACACAACTAGTATATTTACAGTCTTGGGGTCAAACAAAGGCGCTCCATTGTGAAAGCACAAAGAAATAAATCAGCAGTCAAGATGGCAGGTAAGGACAGTGAAAAGCTAAATCTCCAAGATGGTGACGAGGCGCTTCCGAGGAGTGACAGCTAAAGCAGAACAGTTGAGTCAGAGTGGGAAGATGGCATCCATTTCCTTTCCAAGCCAAGTAATCTTTCATGCAGGTCTAGGTGAGTTTACTATTAGCCTTTTTCTCCTTTTTTGGGGGCAAGTTGCCAGGGCGAAACTTGGAACTTTGTATTTAGACTATAATGCAGGTAAATCTTCCTGTATCATTGTCCCTCCGTATCCACAGATTTGGTATCCATGGATTTAAGTATTCACAGTTTGAAAATATTCTTAAAAAAAATAATAATCCAAAAAGCAAACCTTGATTTTGCCATCTTATATAAGGGACACCATTTTGCTATGCCATTGCATATAACGGAACTTGAATATTCACGGATTTTGGTATCCATGGGAAGTCCTGGAACCAAACCCCAGCGAATATGAAGGGACAACTGTATTTCTCTCTAGTTCTCTGTGGACTGTAATATCTTGTTGTTGTTGTGTGCCTTCAAGTTGTTTCTGACTTATGGCGATCCTATCACAGGGTTTTCTTGTCAAGATTTGTTCAGAGGCTTGCCACTGCCTTCCTCTGAGGCTGAGAGAGTGTGACTTGCCTAAGATCACCCAGTGGATCTCATAGCTGAGTGGGGATTCAAACCCTGGTCTCCAAAGTCCTAGTCCAACACTCAAACCACTACACCACACTGGCTCCACTGTGCTTCACAAACATCTATCATTTGTGATCTATTTGTTGGTATTAACATGTTGTTTTGGTAGAAGACTACCAATTTAAAGAGGAATCGCCATTTATATTTAATTCCTGCTGCTTGTAGCAAAGTTGTAAAGGGCTTGAAAGCACACCTCTTTTTCAAAATTTTGGGTGACAAGTCTTTGAAAACCGATACCTTGTGGCCTTCACAGTTTTGATCTTGTACTGCTAACAGTTTGTTCATCACAAGTGATTTTTGGGGGAAGTGAAGAAATCTAGGGGGGGTGCAGTCCGCATCAGGTACCACCATAAGTGGGGTGACACCACAACCACCATCCTGGTGATGCCACTGGTACAGAGGCCAGCCTGGCTGGGGGAGAAAGAAGGAAGAAGATGCTACTGCTTGTAAAGAACTCCTCTCCTTACTCCTGGTAGTGCTGGAGCTGCAGTGGCTGAGAAGGACAGGATGGGATGGAACTGGGCCTGTGCCAATCCAGCAGGTCACGCAATGCCAGCAGCTACCTCTGCATGCCTGGCTGGCTGGGAAGAGGGGGAGAAAGGGACATGGCCTACTCTACAGAAGTTTCCTGGTATGCTTTTTGACAATTCACACACCCCCCCCCCCGCCGCTATGGCTCCATCTCGGATGATCTCTCTCAATGGTTTTTCCAGGAAGCCTGTCCCTTTGGCTTTAATCCTACTCTAAATTATTTGCTGCCATCAGCAAGCTTAGCTTCCTCACTGCTAACCTCTAAATCCAGATTATTTATCAACAAGCAAAAAAAATCACTAGTCCTAGTACAGATCTTTGGGGAATCCTGTTATTTATATTCCCCCCCACTGCTCCATTTCAAGAACTGATCATTTATCAGGCAAGCTCTTCTCTTATCCAGAACTTGAAAATGCTCATTTTAGATGGTATCTCACTGACTGGCTGGCAGATTCTGGGTAGCTGTGCCCCCAAAATGCAGTGTTTCCAAGTTCCGTGATCCCTAATTGCAAATTAAAAACAGAAACTATATCCTGAAAAAATGACACATGGTACAGGCTGCATCACGTTCACATTTTACTGCCTATGATGTCTTTAAAAAATGTTTTATTCTTACTTGCTAATTATTGGCAGGACAAAGGAGCAGCACAGAGCCCCAAGCCTCTGCCCTGACCTGACCTCAGGGAATCCTAACCAGCCACCAAACTTCTGCTTCTAAGATTTCAGGCAGACACTTTACATCTTTGCATCCAATGAGAATTAGAAACTAATTTTTACAAAACTGGAACCCACTTTTACAAATGGACAACTGAGGCTTTCTAAGAGCCAAGTCCTTGTAACAGATATCTGATTCAGCACTCCTGTGGAATAGCTGCCTGTTCTGTGGAATGTGTAGTCCTGCCTTTCTTTGCCGCAAGTTTCTAGAAGGCAAGGAAAGGGGCTAGCCACAATTGAAGCAGGTCATCTGGTGCTGGATGAGTCGGGAGTCTCTGGATGAAGCTTTTGCCACACACTGAGCACTTGTACGGCTTCTCTCCCATCTGGATCTGTCGATGCCAAATGAGGTTTGTGGCCTGGTTGAATCTCTCCCGGTAGTAAGGGCATCCATATGGCTTCTCCCCCGTATTCGTTCTCTGGTATCTCTTTCGGTTTGCATTGTAGCTGAAACTTTTCTCACACTGATTGCAGATGGTCCTACTTTTAGCCTTTCGGGTTCTCTGTGGGTATGAGGTTTGGGGAAGATCACCTCCATAACCGGCAGTGGATCCCTGCCACACACCCTCTGCCGGCTTGGCATCCAAACAATTTGGATGGTCTTGGCTGGCAATATTTATGACTGCGCCTTGGAGTATGTCTCTTTCTGGTGGCATGCACTCCCACCTATCTGTAGCTCCTGGAATGAAAGGAAAGAAGCAGACACTTTAAATGCAGGGTAGGCTGAGCTGGAAGCCTGAGGTCTCCAGTTCCAATCTTGGTGCTGTTGTGAACTTACCAGGTGGGTTTACACCAAAGATGGGAATCATGTGGCCTTCCAGAGGTTCTTGGGATTCAAAGTCACAGCAGTCTTAGCCAGCAGTCAGTGGCGAGGAGTGCTGTGAGCTGAAGTCCAACAACGTTCAGAGAGTCTCATGACTTCCACCCCTGGCTTACAGACAACAAGAGTTTTAAATAAACGGACAGAGATGCAAGAGATTATGCTAGCTGGGGATTTGGAGAGCTGTAATCCAAAAAGGGAATGTTTTCAAGCTCTATAAAGCTATAGCTAGACTCTTTCCTTTTCTTTCCCCAGTTGGCAGATGTGTATGTTAAATTTTTATTTGGAAATTAAAATATAGGTAGAGGTATAATGCTTGCTTCTCAGATTTTACCTGCAGTCGCTCTACCCCATGCAGCAATATCTTGTTGCTGTTTGCCATCAGCCTGACTTGATGGCATTATCATCTTTTTCAGTGAGTCATGGCATCTCCTGATCTATCCAAAGTATGATAGCCTCAGTTTAATCATTTTTGCTTCTAGGGAGAGTTTAGGTTTCATTTGCTCTAGGACCCATTCATTTGTCTTTTTGATGGGCCCAAAGTATCCATAGAACTCTCCTCCAGTACCACATTTCAAATGAATTGATTTCCCTCCTGTCACCTTTCTTCACCGTCCAGCTTTCACAACCATACATGGAAATCAGGAATACTATGGCATGGATGATTCTGACTTTGATATTATACATATCCTTATCACTAGAAACTCTCTAGATTGAGGCAGTGGCAGCACTAGGGGGATGCAGAGAGGCCAAACCACACCAAGTGATCGCATCAGAGGGAGGGGGACACCAGCCTTAGTAATGCCACAGGATTGAAAATTCTTTGATAAGATAGTCTATACATCTATAGGGTTTAGGAAAAAAGGCCTTAATTGGAGTAAATAGAGATTTCCCCCCTTGATTACAATTGCTGCATGGGGTGGAGTGATTACCAACAAAATCAGTGCTTTCTCTTTCACACTAAATCTTTGTCACACTGTTTCCCACAGGATAGGGAGAAATACATATGCTTCTCTGAGCATCTTGGAGGAAGAGTAGAGTAAAAATGTACAGACAGATATGAAAGAGTGGGTTAGCAGTGAGGTAATGAAGCCAGGGCTCACACGGGTGTCTTATAAGCAGGGCCAATGACATCATCACCCATCTCTCTCAGAGATGACCCCCATTCCCTTTCAGTATAGTTGTTGTTGTTAACTGCTCTCGAGTTGATCCCAACTCATGGCAACCCCAAGAATGAGTCATCTCCAAGACTCCCTCTCCTCCGCTGCCCTCCTCAGGTCTTGCATGTTCAGGCTCATGGCCTCTCTGATTGAGTCTATCCATCTGATGTGCGGTCTTCCTTTCTTTCTTTTCCCCTCCACCTTTCCGAGCTTTATTGACTTTTCCAGTGAGCTGTGTCTTCGCATGTTGTGACCGAAGTACAACAGCCTCAATTTAGTTATCTCGGCTTCTAGTGAGAACTCGGGCTTGATCTGTTCTAAGACCCATATGTTTGTCTTTTTGGCCATCCATGGTATCCCCGGCACTCTTCTCCAACACCACATTTGGAGTGAGTTGATTCTCCCTCTATCAGCTTTCTTCACTGTACAGCTCTCACATCTGTACATGGTAATGGGAAAGACAACTGCTTGTCCCCAAAATCACTAGTGAAAAGTGCATTTTCCCAGGAACAAAGTATAGTTACAGCCACCCATACTGTAATTTAAAGTATTTTGGTGGTGACTTGGTACTGAATCGGTAGGCAAGAGCCATTAGCTTTACGAAAGACCTGCTCCTGGTAAAGTAAACAAACAAGCCCTGCTATATCTGCTTCATCAGTGTGGCTGGATCAACACAGCCACCTATATTTTGGAAATTTCCTTTGGGAAGTTGGATATAGGGGTTGTTTAGGTAAACGGCAGCACTTCCAAATTTACCACTATACCACTAGGGTTAGAAAGACTGGGGTTCTTACCCAAAGAGTTATCAGTATGCTCTTTCTCATCTGCCTCAGGCTCTTTGTCTGTGTTCCTTTGTTTGTTTTCAGAAGGAGACGTCTCAGCTACAGGGAAGTTCGGAGTCACCACATGGAACAACATCGGTGCCTAGGGAAAAAAGCAGAAAGGGATATTTTAGTTGAGACTCAAGTGTAAATAAAAATACAAGAAAGAATTACTAGAATGGCCTCAAATGCTGACCCCAACGAAATAACACGTTTGCCAACCACATGCCTCTCCTGTGACTAACTGCAAGGGTCAACAAGGATTTCCCAGTTACAATAGCTTGACTGGTTATAGGTTTGTTTCTGCTGTTGTTGATGGGGCTTTGAACCAGATGGAAGATGCTCCTTCTTTTAAGGGCGTAGTTTAGTTGTGTTTCTAATCCGTGTTATGCTTGAATTATCTATATATATAAAACTCTTGGGTATTTACTCTTGGGCCTGGGTATGTTTCCTCTCCCAGTGTGCTGATTGGCCGCTCAGGAAACACACCCAACCAATCACCACCCACACGCGAATTCCCTCTCCACCTCACAATCCACTCTTTCGGACTATGACTCTGAAGACCAGGTCACTCACCAGTCACAGTCTGCTATGGGAACCAGGCAGTCAACTGGAGGTGGTAGCAGCCACGGCAGCAGCAGCGCAACAGAGTGAGTCACCCTCAACAATTCTGGGAGAACAGTGTATGGTACGCCAGGTCTAGCTAGTAGCAGTAGTAGTAGTAGTAGTAGTAGTTGTTGTTATCATCATCGTCATCATCAGCATCAGCATCATTGTTGGCCTGTTTTGAATGCCATTCTCTGGGAGAAAGCTGGTGTACAGAGTCAATACATAAACACACCCCCAGAGATGGGAAAAGTTCCCTTTGGGGCAATTACTCACAGAATCCCCCTGCCAGCATATGGCTATGTCCACTGAAGGATTCGGGGAGCTGGTACTCAAAGGAGTAATTTGTCCAACCTTGCCACCTTGCTGCCGCCTCCTTCCCCTCCTCCTCCTCCTGATGATGATGATGATGATGATGTTATTTATATCCCACCTTTTATCTGAAGATCTCAGGGCAGCTCACAATAAAATCAACTTAAAACAATAAACAATACATAAATTACAGAAGTATAAAAGTTAAAAAAATATATATTTGAAAACTATTTAATTTAAAAGCCAACAATTTAAAATCAGTTAAAACAATATTCAATAATATAACAACAACAAAAGTATAAAACCTGGCCTCACACTTTCTGAAGTTGTCTGTCCAAGCTTGAAAGCTTATTATAAATGACATAACAGAGTGACTACAAACATATATAGTTGTCCCTCCATATTGTTGTTTTTTTAATTTATTTTTTATTTTTTATTTATACCCCGCTCTTCAGCCACAAGACTATCAGAGCAGCTTACAAATTGTTTTAAGCAATAGCAGTTTATACATCTACATTGCAATAAGCAGCTTCCAATGTGTGTTAGCTAATTTGGTATCCACAGATTTAAGTATTCACGGCTTGAAAATATTTAAAAAATAATAATCCAAAAAAGCAAACCCTGATATTGCCATCTTATATAAGGGGCACCATGTTGCTATGCCACTGCATATAATGGGACTTGAGTATTCACGGATTTTGGTATCCACGGGGCGGGGGGTCCTGGAACCAAACCTCAGCAAATATGAAAGAACAACTGTAAAAGTCCTTCTTGTGAATGGTGGCCTTTTTGTTTCTATCCTAGTGGGAGCCAAGTTTTTTGGCAAAATGAACTGGGGAATGAAAGATATTAAAGGTTGAGGACCACTGATTTAAACCAACCCTAGAAACTAGATGGGATCCTCAAATGTAAAGATACATCACTGACCACCAAGGTCAAGATAATTCACACCATACTTTTTTCTGGTTTCTATGTATGGATGTGAAACCTGGACAATAAAGAAGAGAATGACAGGAAGAGAATAAATTCATTGGAAATATGGAGAAAAGTTCTAAGGATAGGATGGACCAGGCAAAAGAGAAATAATGGGTCCAAGAAGAAATTAAACCTGAATTAAGCCTTACCATTGAGGCCTGCCTCTCAGCCTCTTGCTGCCTCAGAAGGAAATCCTCCGCCAAGTCCACAGCTTGACTGCAGGTCTCAGGATGGTTTCCTTTCACCCAGGTCTGCATGTCCACAGGCAGGATGGTCAGGAAACGCTCCAAGATCAGGAGATCCAGAATCTGCTCTTTCGTGTGCCTCTCAGGCTCCAGCCACTGATAGCAAAGTTCCCAAAGGCGGCAAAAGGCCTCTCGGGGGCCCTCAGCCTCCTGGTAGCAGAATTGCCTGAAACGCTGGCGCTGAGCCTCAGCACTCCTTATTTCCTCCACCTCCTCCTTCACAATCACTTCCTTCTCTTCCCCCTCATCATAGACCTGGTGGCTTCCATTCTCCCTACCATAGGCCTCTCGAGCTGTCCCATCGAGCCCAGGAGAAGCCTGAGTCCTCTGATGTTCATCTAGTTGCTGACTGGCTCCCTCCCTGAGGGGAAGTGACGTCTGAGTATCATCGCGAGGCACTATATCGGGGGAAAGTGAGACCATGTTTCCACTACCAGAGCAAGAAGACTGCAGTGTCCTCAGGAACTCTAACCACTGGGCTTCCAAGCGCCTTGACAAAGTGTTGTCCGCATCCTCTTTTGCTGGGCATTTTAAATACTCCCCGATGTTCCCCACTTGGACAACATGAGGGGCATCTCTAGCCATCTCCAATCCTTCCACCAACTGGGACTCAGCTGGCTCTTGGTCCTCCGTTTTTATAACTGTCTTCATCACCCCCATCGGCATAGGCTGAACCTCCTGACCTGGGACCGACGTACAGATATTTAAGTTCTTGAGGCTGTTGCGCTTTACATAGCTAGCCAGCCATCCCTTACTAGCCTTAAACGTCTTCCTCTTGCTCTCCTCAACCCCCTTACCATAGTGCTCGTAGAGGCTAAGGGCTTTTTCACGCACAATTTTGCCATCGACAGGGATACACATCTGTGACATGTCTTCTAGCCACACACTTAAGGCTTTCTCCGTCTTTACAAGCACTTTATCACGAACCAGAGAGATCACTTTTGCCGTTGTAGGGGCAGTACTAATGACAGCCCGTATTTCAGCTTCTTTCTGCTTTATTGCGCGAATGCTCGATTCGTTCTTACCGACCTGGCGTCCCACTTCTGCAAGTGACATTCCGCTTTTCAAAAGATCTAAGATTTTTATTTTCTCGTTGAGCGTTAGCACTTTACGCGGCCTCTTAGCCTTTGGTGGATTGCTTTGGACACTTAGTTGCTTTTTAGGAGCCATTTTTTTAATGGAAACAAAGAGTGCACGCAACACAAGTAGAGAACGAACAAGACGTGAGGCAAACAATGGGAGTGCTAGAGAGAGACTGAGGATCTGTGAAATGGTGGGAGTCTACAACAGGGTGTGCCTACACATCGCTTCAGCATGCAGCGAATTTAAGTTTTGCTTTTTGGAACTTTCTGGTATTTTATTTTATTGAATATTTTTCAATCTGCAGTAGGTTGAATCTGTGGATGCAGAAGCCGCAGCTATGGAGGGATGATTGTATTGTCCTGTTCAGATGCCTTTTTCTTTCATAGGATGATTCTTGGATGTTCTGTCCTTTGGACAAACAGAGGGAAAATGTCCAGGCAACAACTTCTAGCCCTAAATGATATTTCATAGAAAAGAGGCTATCCTACAGGATTAACAGAGTTTCCTTAGCAACTGCACCTGAGGAATATGGTATATGTAGAATCCAATGTCTTTACCCAGAGATACTTCTGGCTGTGGAAGACATAAAACACAAGAGTTTAGGATGAAGCCACCCTTAGGGCCATTTTAATTCTTATGAGAGAAAACAAGCTGTCCATTAAGGCAGGGGTGGGGAACCTTAGGCCTCAGAGTGAAACCCACCCCTTCCAGGATTCCAATCTGTCTCTCTGGGATTTCCTGGATAACCACACATCCATCTATCTATCTATCTATCTATCTATAATTATCTTGGGTATGTTGCTGTTTCCAGTGTGCTGAATGGCTGCTTAGGGAACTGACCAACCAATCACAGGTCTGTTGGGCAGCCAATCAGCATACTTGGTGCAGGACCATGTAGATTACAAACATGGCGGCTGGAGATGGAGAGTGTGTAACATGGGGGTGGATGTGGTGTGTGCTAGAGTGCAAGGGGTGGGGGCCAAGGGGCAGAATGAACAGAGGGGGGCAGAATGAGAGGAGGGGGGCAGCAGGGGGAAGAACAAGCAGAGAGGTGGGGCAGAAAGAGCAGAGGGGGAAGGCAGGGGGGAGGAACAAGCGGAGGGGAGCAGCAGGGGGCAGAACGAGCGGAGAGGGGGCAGAACGAGCGGAGAGGGGGCAGAAAGAGCGGAGGGGGCAGAACAAGCGGAGAGGGGTCAGGAAGGGCAGAGGGGATGGCAGGGGGCAGAATGAGTGGAGGAGGGCAGAAAGAGTGGAGGGGCAGGATGTGCGGAGGGGGTGACAGGGGGAAGAACGAGCGGAGGGGGCAGCAGGTGGGCAGAATGAGTGGAGGGGGCAGAAAGAATGGAGGGGGGTGGCAGGAGGGCAGAACAAGCGGAGGAGGGCAGAAAGAGCGGAGCGGGGCAGCAGAACAAGTGGAGGGGGGAGCAGAAAGAACGGAGGGGCAGCAGGGGGGCAGAAAGAGCAGAGTGGGGACAGAACAAGCAGATGGGGGTGGCAGTGGGGAGAAAGAGCGGAGGGTGCCAGAGCAAGCAGCAGGGGGCAGAACAAGCGGTAGGGGGCAGAACGAGCGGGGGGGGGCAGAACGAGTGGCAGGGGGCAGAACAAGTGGCGGGGAGGCAGAAAGAGGGGGTGGCAGGGGGACAGAATGAACGGCAAGGGCAGAATGAGTGGCGGGGGGACAGAATGAGCGGTGGGGGGGGCAAGTTAAACCCACCAGCCTACCTCAAAGGGTTGTCATGAGGTCTCCTGGGCATTTTGGGGAGAGATTTTTAATGGCATATGGTACGCCGGATCCAACTAGTCTTCTAAATGACACAATCATTTGGTGAGTTCTAAGCTTTGGTAGATTTTTTTTTTCACATTCTAAGCGGTTGATATGTTTCTCCTAAGTCTTAGTACTGGCAGCAAGAGCTTTAAGATTAAGATTAAAATTAAAATATTCTGGCATGATAGCCATGTGTAAATACTTGAAGGGATGTCATTTTGAGGAAGGAACAAGCTTGTTTTCTTCTGCTCCAGAGACTAGGACATGGAGCAATGGACTCAAACTGCAGGAAAAGAGATTCCACCTAAACATTAGGAAGAACTTCCTGGCAATAAGAGCTGTTCAGCCGTGGAATGCACCGCCTCGGAGTGTGGTGGAGTCTCCTTCTTTGGAGGTTTTTAAACAGTGGCTGGATAGCCATTTGTCAGGAATGCAGGTGACCCGCAGCACCTGCAGCTGTGGGGCCCCCGCAGCTGTGGAGGCCCGTCTTCGTAGCACTCTGTAAGTACACCTTGAGGGACACTTAATTCTCATGAGACTTCCTCCTTTTTTCTCCAGGGCTATTGTCTCCACAGGAGAAAAGGGGCGGTGATGGAGGTGGCAGCCTCTTAAAACCTGGCTACTCAGAAGGAGGCATGTGATGATGCCACACATGTCTGTTGCTTGCGTGCCAATTTCCAGCTCTGGCACTTCTCTGGGAGTTTTAAGAGACTGGCACTTCCATCAGCACCCCTCTCTTCGTACCTGTGCTTGGCAGGGTCAGGTACACATGGATGAGCGGGAGAGAGGGGGTGTGGGTCGGTGCCTCGTGTGGAAGCATGCAATACAAGCAGGAAGCCATCTCTTCACTCCCTCCCATGCCCATATCCTGAGGGATGGATGGCTCCTGACCTGCTTTTGCTGGCGGTGGCCCAGCATTGAGAGTGACAACAACGGCTCGCCTCACAGGCAAGTAAGAGCAGGGCTTGGCTAGAGGTGAAGTGGGTGGTGAGAGGGTCCTTTATGCCTTATGCTCTAAACATTTTGTGTTTTAAGCCCCACCAATCATTCTGTCAAATAAACAAACACACCCCTCGGGCTTGTTTTAGTTTATATTTAATTTTCTCTTCCCCGCTGGCTGCCCAAACTTAGATGTTCACAGACCTCTAAAATGCCAACCATGTTAGCTGTGCCCTGAAAGACACTTAGTTAGATTCTTGCTGTTCCTTTGAGGGTTTTTTTAGGGAGGGAGGGTGCAAAAGTCGGTGGGCTATTCAGTAGCACCCCCGCATCTGCTGATTCGCCAACCGCAGATTCAATTAACCGCAGTTGGCGATGGTGGGGGACAGGAGGGGGGAGGAGGAATCTTACCTCTCCTGTCCCTTCCCCTGGGAGGGCTCCTGGTCGCCACTGCAGGGTGGAGTGATCTAGCCTCCTCCCCTTCCCCCTTTGTCCCCGCTGCATGGTGGGGATGAAGGGGAAAGGGTGGAGTGATCTAGCCCCTTCACCCCTGTGATCGCTCCTGTGGTGGGGCCATGGTGGGGGCGAAGGGGACGAGGCTAGATGGCTGCCAGGATGGCATTCGCTATTATCCGTGGAATCTGCCATCCATGGGGGGCCTCGGAACCAATCCCCCATCGATACGGGGGTGCTACTGTATTTCAGAGGAAGGTGATGGCAAAACCACCTCTGAGTATTCCTTGCCTAAGAAAACCTGAAATTCATGTGGTCACCATAAGTCCACAGGTGACTTGAAGGCACACACACACACACACACACACACAGAGCCACCACATCCTGAAGCGGGCCCCCAGACCAAGATCCTTGGTGGGCCCCGTACCTACTGCTAAGGTTAAGGGCAGCAAGATGCTCTACAGGATTTAGGATAAAAATTAAAATAAACCAGTTTAAATGATGACACCAAAGTAATATTTATTTTTATTTTTAAAAAACTAAATGGATTTACGTACTAAAAACTTACAATAATATTACACCAGGCCCACTCTTAATCCTGGGGCTTAATCCCAGCTAGAGCCCTGTCAGCCCCCCTTGTGGGGCCACGCACACACACACACACACACATGTACCTGTACATATACAGTTGTAACGGTAAACGTTGCATTCAGTTTTCTTGCTATTTCAGTTTCTGAAAATAAATAAATAAATACATAAATAAAATCAAGGGTGGGAAGATGCAAGCAGGGACTGTTTCAGGAACTAAGGGTTTTCAAAGAAAGCAAACAAACAAACAAAAAATCCAACTGAGCAATGCGCTCTCACATGCTAGGAAGAAAGTAGGGGGCGGGGATAATTATATACTGAGAGTATTCCTCAAAAAGTATCCATAATGGTCTTGTGTATTATTTAAAGAGCTAGGTGTGTGTTGTCGGTCATTGCTCTCAAGTTGGCTTTGACATATGGCAACCTATGAATGAAAGACCTCCAAGACACCCTGTTTTTATCCAGCATAAAAAGATAGAAGAAAATCCTAAACCACCTGTGAGACTAATGGAGAAAAAAGAAATTTCTAGTATTAGCTTTCACAGACGCCAGTCCACTGATTGCATCTGATGAAGTGAACTGGAGTCTACAGAGGCTTATGGTAGAAATTTCCTTTTCGCAGTAAGTCTCACAAGTGTTACAAGATTCCCTTATACCTTTTTATATCTTGAGTACAGTTGCCCCTCCACATTAGCGACTTTCACATTCGCAGTTTTGATTATTCGCGGAAAGCCGCCTGCTCCCCCCTCCACTCCGTCCCTTCCCAAGGCAGCAAAGGGGTTCTCAGGAATCCCTTCGCTGCCTTGGGAAAGGGGGGTGGTGGAAAGCCTCCCTCATTCCACCCCAGTCCCTTCCCAAGGCAGCGAGGGACCCCCTATGCCACTCTGGGAAGGGCAGGGGGGTAAGGGAGAGTGGCGGCGGGGGCTTCTGAAGCCCCCTACGCCACTCTGGGAAGGGCGGGGGGGTGAGGGAGAGTGGCGGCGGGGGCTTCAGAAGCCCCCATCGCCACTCTGGGAAGGGTGGGGGGGTGAGGGAGAGTGGCGGCGGGGGCTCCACTCCCTTGGAGCCCCGGAGCCTGCTGAGAAAGGCCGAGGAGAGGCAGTGCAGCCTCCTCCCCGCCCACATGCTGCCTTCCCCGGCCTTTCTCAGCGGGGTCCGGGGCTTTGGAGCCCCGGCGCCCGCTTCGGAAGGCCGGAGAGAGGCAGCGCAGCCTCCTCCCCGCCTGCCCACCCACACGCTGCCTTCTCCGGCCTTCCTCAGCGGGCGCCGGGGCTTCTAAGGCCTGGAGTCCCCTCAGAAAGGCCGCGGAGAGGCCAGCCAGGCTGGCCAGACACCCTCCCGCTGCCTTCCTCCCTCTGGGGGGGGGGGCACGGGAGCAACATCTGTTATTCGCAGTTTTTCCACATTCGCGGGGGTCTCAAGAACCTAACCCCCACAAATGTGGAGGGACAACTGTATATATATATATATATCTGTATATATGTGTGTGTGTTTCCTTTGGGATTCTGCTTCTCAACATTACACCATCATCATATATATATATATATATATGTATATATATATGTATGCCAAATCTGGAACTGTGAATAGGCTCTTTTCTTATGAAAGTAGGGATGAGCCCATTTTAGGAGAAGAAAATCATCTACAAATAAACTTTTTCAGTGTTGTAATAGACACTGCAGTTACGGTATGTCTCTGAGACAAAGATTTGAACAGTTGCATCATTGCTCTGATGTGTTCAGTGTTATTTGTGACATTAAGAATTTGACAAGAAACAAGGAAGATCTGAATAACAGTTGTAAGAAGCTTGCAGATTCTCTTAAAGACCCAAAACAAAAGTGAAGGGATATAAGTACAGTTGTCCCTCCATATCCATGGATTTGGTATCTACAGATTTAAGTATTCATGGCTTGAAAATATTCTTAAAAAAAATAAAAATCCAAATAGCAAACCCTGATTTTGCCATCTTGTATATGGGACACCGATGAAGCTGCCCTTATTGCCCACACAGAAGCAGCTCTGCAGCGCCTAACATCCTGCTTTGCAACAGCTGCAGAGCTGTTTGGGCTGGAAGTCAACCTGAAGAAAACAGAAGTTCTTTACCAGCCTGCACCACAGGACGAACACCACCATACCCACACTGCCGTCGGCAAATCTGTGCTCAAGTCCATTCAGCAGTTCACCTACCTGGGAAGCAACATCTCCTCAGATGCCAAGATTGACAAAGAGATCGATCACAGATTAGCAAAGGTACGTAGCGCATTTGGAAGACTTTACAAAAGAGTCTGGAGTAATAAACACCTGAGGCAAAACACAAAAATCAGTGTGTATAGAGCCATTGTACTGTCTATTCTCCTTTATGGATCTGAAACATGGGTCACCTATCGCCACCACTTACGACTCCTCGAGCGCTTTCATCAGCGCTGTTTACGCACAATCGTAAATATACACTGGACTGACTATGTGACAATGTTGCTGTCCTTGAGCAAGCAGGGATCACCAGCATTGAGGCCATGATATTGAGAACACAGCTGCGCTGGGCAGGGCACGTTTCTAGGATGGAGGACCATCGCCTCCCCAAAACAGTACTCAACGGTGAATTTGCCACGGGTCAGTATAAGAGGGGTGCTCCAAAAAAGCGATACAAGGACTCCCTGAAACAACATCTGAGGCTCTGCCAAATTGATCACCAACAATGGTCCGCCTTGGCCTCACATCGGGAGGCATGGAGACACACTATCCACAATGCTGCAGTCTTATTTGAGAATTCACGCTGAACAAGTCTTGAAGAGAAATGACAATGCAGAAAGAATCACAACCCGGAAACATCACCCAAGGAAACCTTCTGCTGTGCTTTCTGCAACCTGACTTGTCTACCTCAGATTGGCCTTTTTACTCATCAGCGCGCTTGCAGAAAGTGCGGGATGAGTCCTTCCTGAATCTTCGTTTGCGAAGAAAAGCCAAAAAAAAAAAAAAGCCAGAGAGATAAGGGACACCATTTTGCTATGCCATTGCATGTAGTGGGACTTGAGTATTCATGGATTTTGGTATCCACGGGGGGTCCTGGAACAAACCCCAGCAAATATGAAGGGACAACTGTACATCAGATCTTGCAAATGCTATCCCCCATGTTATCACAAAAATCCAACAGTTGTCTAACAGTACCTCAGTATTATCTATGAAAAGCATTTAGAAGACATTTTCCCAAATGTGTCAGTTGCACTGAGAATTTTTTTGTGCATGCCAGCGTCAGTGGCCTCGGCAGAACAGAGCTTTTCTAAGCGGAAGTTAATAAAAAGTTACTTGAGATCTTCTATGAGTGAGGGACAACTACAAGAGGCCTTTCTGTAATAGCTGTGGAAAGGCAGATAGCGTGTTCCTTAGATATTGAGAAGTTAGTGAAGGTGTTTGCTGCTCAAAAAGCAAGAAGAGTTAAGATTTAAGTGAGTATTTTTTTTAATTCAAAGAAGCTAGAAAACAAAATAAAAGTCCATTTTATAAATGTTGTAATTTTAAATTATTTGATACAAATTTTATATAAACAGGTTAAAAATATGTGAAGTCGAAGGCTTTCATGGCCGGCATCCATAGATTTTCCTTGGTTTTTTTCTGGGCTGTGAGGCCATGTTCTGGAATAGTTTCTGACGTTTCGCCTGCATCTGTGGCTGGCATCTTCAGAGACAGAAACGTCAGAAAGAAACTATTCCAGAACATGGCCTCACAGCCCGAAAAAAACCCAAGGAAAATCTAGGTTAAAAATACTTTTAAATTAATAATTCAGGCTATACAGTTGTCCCTCTGTATCAACAGATTTAAGTATTCACAGCTTTAAAATATTCTTTTTAAAAAATAATCCAAAAAGCAAACCTTGCAGAATATAGGACACGCAATTCAACTATCAGACTGGGGAAAATCCTGGAATATTAAACTAAAATTCACTTTGAATAATGACCTAAAAGAAAACTATTTATAAAATGTACTATAGATGGTATACTACTCCTGAAAAAATAGCAAAAATGACAAAAAGTAATAAAGACCAATGGTGGAAATGCCAAAAATGCAAAGGAACATTTTACCACACATGATGGATGTGTGACAGTTCAAGAAGATATTGGAAGAAGATTCATGATATGATCATTAAAATATTAGATATAAAATATGAAATGAGACCAGAATTATTTATAGTTCTTAAGGATAAGAGATCAGAAAATGGAAGGAATATACAGGATCAGAAAACTATAGATGATAATGGCCACGAGGATCACCTTTGCGAGGTACTGGAAATTAAAAGACATACTTCGATAGAAGAATGGCTTGTGAAAGTCAGTGAGACAAAGATGATTGATAAACTAATGACACTACTAAGTATCATTGGGAAAATACAAACAACAATGGTGTAAAGTAACAGAATTTTTAAAAGAATACAAGAAATAGCAGCAGTCAATAGAAGAAACAAAACATGACAAATGACAAATGTCCTATACTGAACTCGAAATGAGAGAGATATTAACTATTTATTTATTATTATTATTACTATTTTTTAAAAAATAAACAGATAATAGGGGGATGAAAAAGAAAGAGAGAAATAATAGGTAAAGACTATAAGAGGATTGTATGAAAGTCGTAGTTTTCTAGAGTTTAAGAGAAAAGATGTTTTCATTTGAAGATAAAGAAGAAATGTAATAATACCCAAGGAAAACCAATGTAATAATAGACTCAAGAGATACATTTGACAGAGAAGGGAAATTATAATTTGTGGTTATGTAAAAGGAAAGGGGTTGGTGGTAGGAAGTATGTATTTTAATAGTGAAAGGTATAAGGAATATTGGAAAGCATGTCAGTAATTCAGAAAAAGAACCAAGTTAACAGTAACTAATTAATATAATATAATGTAAATCATGGAATAACAACAATAATAATATTAAATAAATAAAACCAAAAAGCAAACCTTAATTTTGCCATGTTATATAAGGGACACCATTTTGCTATGCCATTGCATATCATGGGACTTGAGTATTCTGATTTTGGTATCCACAGGGGCGAGGAGGAGGGGGGTCCTGGAACCAAAATCCCGCGGATATGAAGGGACAACTGTACAGTTGTCCCTTCATATCCGCTGGGGTTTGGTTCCAGGACCCCTCGTAGATACCCAAATCCGTGAATACTCAAGCCCCATTATATGCAATGGCACAGCAAAATGGTGTCCCTTATATAAGATGGCAAAATCAAGGTTTGCTTTTTGGTTTTATTTATTATTATTATTGTTATTATTATTGTTATTATTCCATGATATTCGGTGGGGTTTGGTTCCAGGACCCCCCACCCCCGTGGATACCCAAATCCGTGAATACTCAAGTCCCATTATATGCAATGCAATAGCAAAATGGTGTCCCTTATATAAGATGGCAAAATCAAGGTTTGCTTTTTGGATTATTATTTTTCAAAGAATATTTTCAAGCCATGAATACATATATCCGTGGATATTAAATCCGTGGATACGGGGGGACAACTTAGGTTACATTGACCTGAGATAAACATATGCCCCCCCCACACCCCAAATTCCTTAAATTGGCCCTGCGGGAATGCTTTGATTGTATATTCCTGCAGAATAGGGGGGTTGGACTAGATGGCCGCTTGGGGTCTCTTCCAACTCTCTGATTCTATGAACAAGGACCAAGGTTTATTTCTACACAATCCCTCTGACCTCCCCCACCCCCAGTTTTTCTAATTTTTTGCAAATGCCTACCTTGATCTTACAGCTCCTTCTCCCATTCACCAGCCTCCAGCTCCTCTACCAAGCCAGCACCAGTTTGTAGCAGCTCTTTCCCCGCAAAGGAGAGGTAAGAAAAAGCATTCACTGTTATTAATCCCCCCTCCAAAAAAACACTCCTCCTTCCTCCCTCCTAGGAGGCACAGCTCTATGGCTCAGATTTAACAACTGGGTTACTTGCTTTCTTTGGCCCTCTAAGGGTTAAGCCCGCAGAGATCTCCTGCCTAGAAAGGCAGCAAGAGGAAAAAATTGGGGAGAGGGGTGGTGGCTAAATCCTGATTGCCTTTTCCTATGCTGTCCCCCCCACTTTTTCTGGAAAGGTTTGGATTTACTTCTGGAGAGAGGCAGGAGGTGGACTGGATTGGGACCCCTGAACTAAAGGTTGGTTTAGGGTGAATAAAGTGGATTTGGGGAGCTGGGAGGGAGGTATTCTTGGGAGAAGGTTGCTATATGAGGAATGAGGTTGGAAAAGAGAATAGATCCCTTCCTCCTATTTTAATGCTCCCCCATAACCAAAGCAGAGCTGTTCAACAGTGGAATACACTGCCTGGGAGTGTGCTGGAGTCTCCTCCTTTGGAGGTTTTTAAACAGAGGCTGGATGGCCATCTGTCGGGGATGCTTTGATTGGGTGTTCGTGCATGGCAGGGGGTTGGACTAGATGACCTTTGTGGTCTCTTTCATCTCTCTGGTGCTGTGATTCTATCCTTAGATGCCACTTGGGCATGTAAAACCGTGCAAGAGGAAGGAGAGCTTTGTGGGGGGCGTGGAATTTAGCTTACCCTCCAGCTGGCTCTGTTGTCCCATTTTTTCCAGCTGCTTTTAAAATGTCCCAGTTTCTCTCTTCTCTTTCCACTTGCTGCAAATGAAATGCACAGATATAGGATGGGTGACACATGGCTTGAGAGCAGTACATGGGGAAAGGATCTAGGAGTCTTAGTGAACCACAAGCTGAACACAAGTCAGCAGTGTGATACAGCAGCTAAAAAAGCCAATGCAATTCTAGGCTGCATTAATTGGAATATAGTATCTAGATCAAGGGAAGTAATAGTGCCACTCTATTCTGCTTTGGTCAGACCTCACATGGAGTACTGCATACATTTCTGCGCACCACAATTCAAGAACGATATTGAGAAGCTGGAACATGTCCAGAGGAGGGCGACCAGGATGGTGGGAGGTCTGGAAGCCATGCCCTATGAGGAGCTGCTTAGGGAACTGGGCATGTTAAGTCTGGAGAAGAGAAGGTTAAGAGGAGACATGATAGCCATGTTTAAATATTTGAAGGGGTGTCATACTGAGAATGGGGCAAGCTTGTTTTCTGCTGCTCCAGAGACTAGGACATGGAGCAATGGGCTCAAACTACAGGAAAAGAGATGCCACCTAAATATTAGGACGGTGATGGTGAACCTATGACATGCGTATCACCACTGACACGCGTACCCATCTGTGGTGATACATGGCTAGGCCTCCTCCCCCCTCCCCCCCGCAACCTCACCACCCTCCCTAAAGTGGCGGGCAGGGCTTCGAAGCCCCCATCACCACCACCACCACCCCTGAGGCCTGCCTGCTTCCCTGGAGCCGCCTTGGAAACGCTGGGGAAGGCGGTGGGCGGATCAGCGGGAGGGTGGGTGGGAGTCTGCCCAGCCTCTCCCCAGCCTTCCCTAGGGGGCTCCAGGGCTTCGAAGCTGTGGAGCCGCCTTGGAAAGGTCAGGGAAGGCGACAGGCTGGCGGGAGGATGGGCGGGAGTCTGCCCAGCCTCTCCCCGGCCTTCCGGAGGGGCTCCAGGGCTTCGAAGCCGTGGAGCCACCTCGAAAAGGTCGGGGAAGGCGGTGGGAGGGAGGGACTCTGCCCGGCCTCTCCCCGGCCTTCCCGAGGGGGCTCCGGGGCTTCAAAGCCCTGGAGCTGCCTTGGAAAGGCTGGGGAAGGCGGCGGGCTGGCGGGAGGGTGGGCGGGAGTCTGCCTGGCCTCTCCCCGGCCTTCCCGAGGGGGCTCCGGAGCTTCAAAGCCCTGGAGCTGCCTTAGAAAGGCTGGGGAAGGTGGTGGGCTGGCGGGAGGTTGGCAGGAGTCTGCCCGGCCTCCCCACGGCCTTCCTGAGGGGGCTCCGGGGCTTCAAAGTCCTGGAGCCGCCTTGGAAAGGCTGGGGAAGGCGGCAGGCTGGCGGGAGAATGGGTGGGAGTCTGCCCGGCCTCTCCCCGGCCTTCCGGAGGGGCTCCAGGGCTTCAAAGCCCCGGAGCCACCTTGGAAAGACCAGGGAAGGTGGTGGGAGGGAGGGAGTCTGCCCGGCCTCTCCATGGCCTTCCCAAGGTGCTTTAGAGCTTCGAAGCCCCGGAGCTGCCTTGGAAAGGCCGGGGAAGGCAGCACAGCCTGTTGGTGCCTTGAAAAGGGAGGGGGAAAGCGTGTGGGTGGGAGGTTTTCCACCCTCCCCTTGCCAAGGCACCGACAGACTTCATGCCTTGGGTAGGGATGGGTGGAGAGCGTTGGGGTGGGGGGCTTTCCACCCCCTTCCCAAGGCAGCGACAGGCCCGTCGGTGCCTTGGGAAAGGAGTGGGGGGGAAACGTGCGGGTTGGAGGCTTTCCACGAATAGTCGAAGTTGCGAATGTGGAGGGGCAACTGTATACATTTATGTTATTTAAACAGTAAATATTGCAAAATAATGTTTTTTCCTCTAAGTGACACACCACCCGAGTTATGCTCAGATTTTTGGCGAAGTTTGACGCACCAAGCTCAAAAGGTTGCCCATCACTGTATTAGGAAGAACTTCCTGACTGTAAGAGCTGTTCGGAACTGGAATGCACTGCCTCGTAGTATGGTGGAGTCTCCTTTGGAGGTTTTTAAACAGAGGCTGGATGGCCATCTGTCGGGAATGATTTGATTGTGTATTCCTGCATGGCAGGGGGTTGGATTGGATGGCCCTGTGGTCTCTTCCAACGCTATGGTTCTATGATTTCCCCCGCCTTGGTCCTCAGCTTACTTTAGTTGCAGCAAATGGAGGTCAAAGTGTAAAAGTAGTGGGTACTTAGTTAACTCAGCAGAGAGGAGAGGTAGAGCCATGCCCTTCCCAGGAGGCTCAGGCAAAAGCAAAATGCTGTATCCTCTCTTAGTTTGTGTGTCCTTTTTCATTACTAACTTTTGGCCTCTTGAACACACTCTGGTGTTCCTTGGCCATGTGTCCTGGTTTTCTTTGATGAAATGTTCAAAAATATGACTTAGGCCAGTGGCTCTTACCCTTTTCTTTACCAGGGACCCTGTTTAAATATCTTTTGTTGCCGCAGACCCCCAAGACTTGACTCGAGAATAACAATAGTAATAATACCTGATGGTAATAATAATACTGTAATGATAATGATGATAGTAATGATAATAATACAATTGAACCATCTGTTAAACCTTCTCCCAGAGGCACTGGAGGGGGAGCGAAGACTTTTCTCCTGCTTCTTCATGCAAGCCTGTGGCTGGAGTGGATTGAATGGCAATGTGCAGGCCAAGCCAGCCAGCCAGCCTTTGCCTTGGTTCCTGACATTTGGCTGCTCCATTTTAGGCAGGAGGTGGGCCAAGCAGCCTTCAAGCCTTTGCAGACTCCCTGTGAGGACATTGTGGCACCCTGGGGGTCTATGGACCACAGGTTAAGAACCACTAATTTAGGCCATCTTGTTAACCTACACACATGTATGCACACACATGGCCAGCCCAAAACAATTTGCTGCCTGAGGCAAAACAGCAAACAAAGTTGCCATCCCAACTCCAACAAGATGCATGGTGGTTAAAGCTAGCTAAGGTATTTTGTCAGTTAATCTCACTACTGACTCTGTACTCTTTTTTGGTGGTGTTGTGTGGAGAGAATAGAAGAACCACAAAGCTAACTTGCTGCTTTTTCCTGACAGCTCAGATCTGCTGCCTAAGGCAGCTGCTTCTCACCCACTATGCCTAATGATAGAACTGGCCCTGCAACTCACCCTACTTGGTTTCTTTAATTATAATCTGGTTGTGTGTGTGTGTGTGTATGTATATATATATATATATATATATATATGTATGTATGTATGTGTGTGTGTGTAGGACCCCCGTATCCACTGGGGATTGGTTCAGGAGGGGGCATGGATACCGAAAATTGTGGATAATAGAGAACACCATTGAAAATAATGGGACTTCTGGTTTAAAATACCGTAGAGTTGCTTTGGGAGGACCTAGAAAATGGCTAGAGAGGACACATTATCTAGGAAGGCTCTATGGTAGGTGTGCTGTTTTGTGTCCTGTGGATAATTGAATCAGTGGATAATGAATCAGTGGATACAAGGGTCCTGCTGTATCTATCTTGCATTTTCTAACATGAGCTCCAGAGGGTGGACATGGATGTCCTCTTCCCTACTTTATTCTCACAACAACCTTTTGGAGTTAGCCACAGCAAGAAAGTACAATTGTCCCAGGGTTATGCAGTGCCCTACATGACTCAGGCTGAGTCCACACTACCCAAATAATCCAGTTTGAAACTAGATTATTTATTTATTTAATTATTTAGCTATTTATACCCCACTCTTCAGCCACAAAAGCTCTCAGAGCAGCTTACAAATAGTTAATCAATAGCACAATAGCACTCGGAGCGTAGTGGGGTCTCCTTCCTTGGAGGTCTTTAAACAGAGGCTGGATGGCCATCTGTCAGGGATGCTTTGATCGTGATTTCCTGAGTGGCAGGGGGTTGGACTGGATAGCCCTTGTGGTCTCTTCCAACTCTACAATTCTATGATTCTGTGATTCACTTTACACATCTACACCGCTTTACAGTGCACTAAGCACTAAGCGGTTTCCAATGTGTGTTAGCTAGTTGCCCCCACAAGCCGGGTACTCATTTTACTGACCTACGAAAGGATGGAAGGCTGAGTGAACCTTGCAGCCCTTGGGAGCAAACTTGCAATGTTGTGGCTGCAGTACAGTACCAGCATTTAACCACTGCGCAACTAGGGCTCCCTGTTTGCCATGGCTCCTTCGTATGGAATCCTGGGATTTGTAGTTTTACAAGGCCTTTTGCCTTCTCTGCCAAAGAGTGCTGGGGCCTCACCAAGCTACAAATCCCAGGATCCTATAGGAAGGAACCATGGCAAATAATCCCGTTTCAAACTGGATTATTTGGGTAGTGTGGATTAAACCTCAGTGGAGACTAGAACATGATTTGCCCAGTTCCAGGTCATGACTACATTGAGCAAGAGCACCATCCCCAAAATTGGCTGTTTGGACTCTGCCTGAAGACCTCCAACACATAATGTTGGGTCAGACTAAAGGCCTCCCTAGGCCAACATTCTTTTCATACAGTAGCCAATAAATTGACCAAAGGAAGCCTTTGGGCAGGATATGAAACCCCTATGACTGATATGCAGGGGCATAGTGCCTCAGCTACTGGATGTATAGCCTTCATAACAACCATTGATAGCACCATTTCCCATGAATTTATCCATTTGCCTTTTAAAGCAATGCAGTTTAGACAGCCATCACATCTTGTGACAGTGAGTTCCACAGTTTCACACTGGGCCAGAATGAAGAAGTATAGTTGTCCATCCGTATCCATGGATTTAAGTATTCACGGCTTGAAAATATTCTTAAAAAATATTTATCCAAAAAGCAAACCTTGATTTTGCCATCTTATATAAGGGACACCATTTTGCTATACCACTGCATATAATGGGTCTTGAGTATTCACGTATTTGGGTATTCACAGGGGGTCCTGGAACCAAACCCCAGCAAATCTGAAGGGACAACTGTCCTTCCTTTATCTTGACTCTCCCACCATTTGGCTTTGGTGGATAATCCCTATTGGGTTCTAGTATTATGAGAGGAAGAGAAATTTCTCTGTGTAATTTTATATACAGTACGTTTATCCTTTATTTGTTTTTTCCCCTAAGTTTAACAACCCTAAATGTTGTAATCTTTCCTCACAGAGCAGTTGTTTTAGCCTTTTCAACATGCGGTTTGCCCTTCTTTTCACAGAAGAGCCCATCAAACCCCTAGCTATTATTTCCATCATCCAATTGTTCTTGCTGTCTATAAGTTCCTCCTCATGATCAGCCACTATCTGCCCTCCTGTAACTGAAGTTCATTAAATCAAGTCTGGCCTCTGGGAGAGGAACAAAGAACAATTTCCCCCCCTCTACTATGAGCACTGAAGAATATGCTCCTATCTCTTCAGTCTTCTCTGGGCGAAACATCCTCCAGACTTTCCTCATAGGTTTTGTTTTCCACACCCATAACTGGGGTTGCCAGATTGACAACTGGAGACAGCTCTTGCACCTTTAACAGGTTGTGTGGAAGAGTACATTTCAGCTGGTGTTGCTTGCTACCTGGTTGCATGACTAGCAACAGCTGCTAAAATTCCTCATCTATACAACTATTAAAGTTATAGGAACCCTCTCCAGTTTTTATTCTGGCAACCCTACTAAACATCTCTCCTGCCCTTCTCTGAACCCAGTTCAGTTTCTTCGAGTTTTGTTTCAATTGCAACAGCTGCTGAAACCTCATCTATACAACCATTATTGGTATAGGAGTCCTCTCCAGTTTTTATTCTGGCAACCCTACTAACCATCTTTCCTGTCCTTTGAACCCAATCCAGTTTCTTTGAGTTCTCTTTCAAGTGAGGTTTCCAAAACTGGGCACAGTTCTCCAGGTGAAGTCTGACTAGTGTAAAATATAATGGACCTATAACTTCTCATGGCTCAGAAATTACAGTGCTAAAAACCAGGACCTGCAACAAAATGTTGCAGCATAGCATATTCCTATTCACTATTCTAGGAAGCCAGCCTACCATGCCTTCTTTCAGTATAACACGTTCCATTCCACTTTTCTCTTCCCCCTTTTAATTTCCATAATTCCCTCCAACACACTGCACTGGGTTGTAAGGAAGGGAGGGGGCATCATTTTAGGGTTTTGTTCTGAAAGAGATTTTTTTCCTACTTCCACAAACAATGTTTTTCTTTCCAGCCCTGCTACGCTGATACCTACCTCCTATTTTTCTATGTAGTCTATTCTGTGGCGCATCCTAATACAGCATCAGTGTTTATTAAATGACTTTGGATCACAAAGCAGCTCTTAGCCTACCTCACAGGATTGGTGTGGGGATAGGGTTGCCAGATGAAAAACTGGAGAGGGCTCCTGTACCTTTAATGTGTAGAAAAAGGAATTTCAGCAGGCTTTGCCTGTCATACAAAACAGCAACACCTGCTGGAATTCCCTCTTCTATAAAACCATTAAAGGTACAGGAGTCCTCTCCAGTTTCCAATCTGGCAACCCTATTTGAGAATGAAATAGGTGAGGAAAATTTCTCTGAACACTGCTCAGAGCTCCTCAAGAGGAAAAACATAGAGGATATAAATATTATGAATATATTATATACGTGTGTGTGTGTGTGTGTGTGTGTGTGTGTTGTTATGTGCCTTCAACTTGCCTCCCTCTCATTACAACCCTATCCTAAGGTTTTCTTGATGAGATTTCCTCAGAGGAAATTGACCACTGCTTTCCTTTGAAGCTGAAAGAGTGGGACTGACCCATGATACTTCATTGGATTTAATTTAATTTAAATTATATGCTGCTTTTCACCCAAAATGGGACCCAAGGTGGCTCACAGAAACATAAAAAACATCATATAATTAAAAACAATTAAAACCATCACAATTTGAAATTATATAAAATAGTGGCTCTTAACCTTTTCTTTACCAGGGATCCCCTTTAAATATCTTTTGTTGCCGTGGACCCCCCAAGACTTTAAAACCCTAACAATAATAATAGTAGTTCCTGATAATCTCTCTGGCTTTTCTTCGCAAACGAAGATTCAGGAAGGACTCATCCCGCACTTACTGCAAGCGCACTGATGACTAAAAAGGCCAATCCGAGATAAACAAGTCCGGTTGCAGAAAGCACAGCAGAAAGTCCCCTTGAGTGATGTTTCCGGGTTGTGATTCGTTCTGCGTTGTCGTTTCTCTTCAAGACTTGTTCGGCGTGAGTTCTCAAATAAGGCTGCAGCATTGTGGATAGTGCGTCTCCATGCCTCCCGATGTGAGGTCAGGGCGGACCATTGCTGGTGATCAGTTTGGCCGAGCCTGAGATGTTGTTTCAAGGAGTCCTTGTATCGCTTTTTTGGAGCGCCCCTCTTAATGCTGACCTGTGGCGAGTTCACGGTAGAGTAGTATTTTTGGGAGGCGATGGTCCTCCATCCTAGAAATGTGCCCTGCCCAGCGCAGCTGCGTTCTCAATATCATGGCCTCAATGCTGGTGATCCCTGCTTGCTCAAG
This sequence comes from Gambelia wislizenii, assembly GCA_030847615.1. Classification (NCBI taxonomy): domain Eukaryota; kingdom Metazoa; phylum Chordata; class Lepidosauria; order Squamata; family Crotaphytidae; genus Gambelia; species Gambelia wislizenii. Next base: position 29,837,051 of record JAUMIR010000002.1, read on the forward strand.
GACAGCAACATTCGTCACATAGTCCAGTGTATATTTAGGATTGTGTGTATACAGCACTGATAAAAGCATTCAAGGAGTCGTAAGTTTTGGCAATAGGTGACCCATGTTTCAGACCCATAAAGGAGAATAGACAGTACAGTGGCTCTATACATGCTGATTTGGTAATAATAATAATAATAATAATAATAATACAATTACACCACCTATTAACCCTTCCCTCAGAGGCACTGATTGGAGGGAAGACTTTTCTTCTGCTGTCTTTCTGCAAATTTGTGTCTGGAGCAGATTGAATGGCAATGTGGAGGCCAAGCCAGCTAGCCTTTGCCTTGGCTCCTGTCATGTGGGCCAAGCAGCCTTCAAGCCTTCATAGACCCCCTGTGAGGCCATTGCAGCCCCCTAGGGGTCCGCAGACCACAAATTAAGAGTAAAAGTTAAAAAATATAAAACACACCCCAATGAAAAGCTTCTCTGCGCGCAGGTATGTATTAAAAGCCTGCTTGAATTAAAAACATCTTTGGCTGCTGGCAGAAGGAAAGCAGGGAGGGGAAAACCTAGCCTTCTGTGGAAGGGAGTTCCAGAGGGTGGGAGCAGCCGCCAAGAAGGCTCTCTCTCATGCCCTCACCAAGCGAGCCTATGATGGTGGTGGGACCTTCCCCTGATGACCTTAAAGTTCTGGCAGGTTTCCTGGCTGAGCGGGGATTTGAACCCTGGTTTCCCAGAGTCCTAGTCAAACGCTCAAAACCACTACACTACATTGGAGTGATATGTGTAGGCCCCTTTACAGATGCCTTGAAATAAGTATTTATGCCACCTTAATTTCATTATTGCTTCACTACATATTTTCTTTTCCAGGGCAGTTGTTTTTTTAAAGGAACAAAACGTGTTGGGAAAGACTCCCTCTGTTTCCCCACCGCCCAAAGAGTTGCCTGCTAATGTGAAGCACTATTGGGATAGCTAAACCTATGGAATAGACCCTTTTCAAAAGCAGCCGCTGCCCCAAAACTGGTTGTCTGGAGGTTTGCTGGGGAGGGCCCGACTCTTCTGGAATATTCCCCCAGTCCTGTCAAGAGAAAATGGCTGTTGAGGCTGGAGAGACCTCGGGCTTGAGCCTCCAGGCCCTATTAAAGCCTGGAGGGAGTCCGTGCGTGAAAGCCGAGGAGCCGGACCAAGGAGGCCTCACACTGAAGACCCTAGCCATGGGGACAGAGGAGGCCCCAGGCGTTGTCCGTGTGGGGACCATCACCCAGTGTTTTAGCTGGGAAACCCCAGCAGCAGCCATAAAGCAAGAACCTGAGGAGGGGCTGTCATCTCCAGGCTGGGACACCTCGTGGCGTGAGTTTCTGGGGGGCACGGAGTCCCCTCCTTCCAGTCAAGGAAACGGGCAGCTGCTAGAGCCAACGCTTCTGCCGCCCTTCGAGGAAATGACTGCCAACGAGGGCTACCGGCCCAGAGACGAGCCACTGAGCCAAGCCTTGCTGGGCCTCAACGGCCTCACCCAATTGGCCAGTGGTGGGCCAGGCACCAGCGAGAGGGGCGATGGCGAGATGGTGAAGGAGGAGATGGAGGCCGAGGAGAGCACCGGTTCAGACGTAGAGCGCCAGCGGTTCAGGCAGTTTTGCTATCCAGAGGCTGAAGGGCCCCGGGAGGTTTACGGCCATCTCTGGCATCTCTGCCGCCAGTGGTTGCAGCCAGAGAGACGCACCAAAGAACAGATCCTGGACCTGTTGATCCTGGAGCAGTTGCTGACCATCTTGCCAGTGGAAATGCAGAGCTGGGTGAAGAAGAAGGGCGCAAAAACCTGTGCGCAGGCGGTAGCCCTAGCAGAAAACTTCCTGGAGGAGCGGCAAGAGGGCGAGAGACAGGTAGAGCAGGTGAGGTCGGAGCTCTTTTGGTCCTCCTTCGCTTTGTTTTATAAGTTATTGTTTTTCATTCCCTCTGTTTCCATTCTTCAAACTATGAGTGCTGTTTATGTTTATGCTAAAGTTTAAGATTACCTTTTTCTTTGGATTACAACTCTCAGAATCCCCCACCAGTGTAGCCAGTAATATTTCCAAACTCTGGCACTTTTAATACTTTCCCATTAAAAAAACAACACACACACAGAGCAAACGAACAATAGCAGCTTGGACTCCAATGTCAGTAGGGCAAGGAATCCATTCCAGGTTTTGGTCTGAACTTTAAAGTTGCTATCATAAGTTGAGGAAGCTATTTCCCCACTAAGTTTTGTACCTCACGTAATTTCTTTAAAGTCTAGACCAAAACTTGGAGCAGATTCACCATCCTACTGACTTCAAACACATGAGCCATCACTGCCAACCTCCACCCTCACTACAAGTAGAAAGCTAATAGAAACACACTGGCATAGAGTTTTTCTCCTGTATACTGAGGTTTGGTATTGCTTTCTTTAAAACTAAGAAAGTATTCTTCACCTGCAGATTGAGGTGGTACAGCCCTTTCCACCAAAGTATCCCTCACCTGCAGGCTGAGGTGGTACAGTCCCTTCCACCAAAGTATTCCTCATCTGTAGACTGAGGTGGTACAGTCACTTCCACTAAAGTATCCTTCAACTGCAGACTAAGGTGGTACAGTCCTTCCACAAAGTATTCCTCATCTGCAGACGGAGGTGGTACAGTCCTTCCACCAAAGTATTCCTCATCTGCAGACTGAGGTGGTACAGTCCCTTCTACCAAAGTATAACTCCTTTGAACAAAAACACAGAATGGATTTAATGTCCCCACGACATGGAAGGCACCATGTTCTGCCACTGTTTTTTAGCTCTGTTCAACAGTGTTATTCTTTTTCTCCAAATTTCTCTCTGCTCCCCCCATGTTTATGCAACTCAGAATCAGGTTAGACAGTGATGCCTCCTGCCATCATGTTATATTAACACTCAGTTCTCCATGTTTCTTCTGATATTTAAAATATTTCTATCCTGTTTTTCTATTAAATATTCTAAGTGTATTACTATGACAGCATAAAACATTACCGGGGGGAAAAAAAAGCACAGTAGGAAAATATAGGTCAAGTAGCTTGGCTAACTCCTTTAATGTTTGGACTAAAACCCAGTGTCCTGCTGACATAGGAGCTATTCTGTACTGTTTGTCTGTTAAGTTTGTTGCCAGCTACTTTGAATTATTTTCAATATGCTTGCCAGCCACTTACAAGATGATGCCATTCTGCCTGTAATGGGTAGAAACAACACTACTATAGGTTATAAGCATTCCCAGAGGGTATTTTTTACAGTAGCCTTTTGACTTTATATGTGATGTGAAACATTTTTGTCGAGTGCATATTTGGTACAACTTTAATTCGAAATATGTATTTCTTTTTCTATTTGTTGCATAGATTGTAATTTTGACACTCTTTATAGTTGGTTAGGATGTCCTAGTGGTTTGAGTGTTGGGCTACGACTCTGGAGATCAGCGTTCAAGTCCCCCTTCTCAGCCATTAAAGCCCACTGAGTGACCTTGGGCAAGTCACACACTCTCAGCCCTCAGAAACCCCTGTGATAGGCTTGTCTTGGGGTTGCCATAAGTTGGAAATGACTAAAAGGCACAAAACAAGAACAACAACAACAACATTGCTTTGTGATATCATTTCATCTTGATTATACCATCACATTCTACTATGTCAAGTGTGGGCTGTGAGTCATGTGTGGCTCTTGGGACCCCTAAGTGGGAAAATGGCCCCTGCTCCCTATGCAATTGCCTGCCTACTGTCGTTGTTTCAATATTGGTTCCATATATGTTATGGCTTCTTTTCTTCTTCCTGCTGGAATGAACCTAAGGCAGCAGAGGGGGAAACTAAGGGCAGGCCCCAAGCTCCACTTCCATCTGTCCTTCCACACCTTGCCACCCCTCTGTGAAGCCAGAGTCTGCTACCTAAGGCAGCTGCCTCGATGTGCCTAAGGGTAGGGCCAGCCCCAGATAAGCATTTTCACCTACTCATTGATTCAGTCCATTTTGGGGGAAATTCTCATTGTCATTTCAGGTGCCCGGGCTGCTCAGCATGATGGCCATGAATTTCTCCAATGCTGAGCCCCTTTCCTCAGGCAACACACAGAGACGTCCTGGCAGGAAGGTGAAGGAGGAGGGTGAAGAGGTGGAACAGTGGCACGCCAGTTCAGTGGGTAAGGTCTTATTAGTGGTGGCAACCAATGGTGTGGATGTTTGTTTGCTTTTTAATCAAGGGAGCAGGTTAGAGGTATTCTTGGAGGAGATGGCTCTCTATGGCTACTAGACACAATGGCTATGCGCTACTTGCAGTATGACAGGAAGCAGGACTGGCCCAAGGTGCTTTGCTTACAGGAGCAATGGACAACATGGCACTATCCCCATTCACTCTCATTTCCATGGGTTGTTAGTGGGATCTTTCTTCAGTCCTGGTGATGGAATGAGAACCCTTCACCACACCCAAGGGTGGCAGCCTGGCTTAGAGGGTGGAGAACAGGCCATGGGGCACATATTGCTCTGTCTTCTCAGCCAAGAGAGTGATTGGATAGCTCTTGGGGAACAGCTGGGGGAAGCTGCTACTTCCCTTGCCAAAAAACAGTCTACCACCTGAGGCTGTTGCCTTACTCTGCTTTACGGCTGAAAGGAAGTAGGCCTCTGAATACCACTTGGTGGTGGGGAAAATACGTGAGATATCCTGGTTGATACTGGCAGAGCGTCAAGCTCTGCTGGCAGCAAGTAGCGGGCAGAGAAGCTGGCAGATTTCTAGTTGTTCTAGAGGGCATTCTGGTGGTGGTTGTGATGGGAGGAGGGACAGAGTTCTCCCTTTGTGGTATTAGCATTGAGGTTGAATGAGAAGAAAAGCTTGTGTAAGAGGTTCAAACTACAGGGAAAGCGATTCTACCTAAACATTAGGAAGAACTTCCTGACAATGAGAAATGTTCGGAAATTTAATACACTACCTGGGAGTGTGGTGGAGTCCCCTTCTTTGGAGGTTTTTAAACAGAGGTTGGATGGCCATCTATTGGGAATGCTTTGATTGTGTATTCCTGCATGGCAAGGGGTTAGACTAGATGGCCCTTCTGGACCCTTCCAGCTCTGAGTCTACAATTTTAAGCGTCCAATTAGCAGGACTGCCAGCTTAACCAGGAATTATGCCAGCCTAATACCTCAAGGGGATTCTGGTAAACATCACATAAAGGCTGTTGCCCTCATGCCTTCCTTTTGTGGGCTTTCCAGAGGCAACTACCGGTAGTTGGCCGCTGTGGGAAAACAGGAAGCTGGAAAAGGTAGACAATTTGGTCTGATCCAACCCACCTCTTCTAACGTCCTGCTGTATCAGTGCTAGACCCTTTACATGAATGTCTGGATTTGTCCTGCTGGGTCAAACGAGAGGTCTGTTTAGACCAGCTTCCTGTTTCCCACTGTGGCCAATTGGAGGCCTGCAGAAAGCAAGAAAAAGAAAAGGTGCAGCCCACTTTTGTTTTGCTCCCCAGCTATTGGTAAGCAAAGTTCTACTGATTCCAAACATGCATTGAATCAAGATAATTGTTTTTTTTTAATTAAAATAATCTTTATTTGATGACAAACAAACATGAAAGAACATAACATGCCATACATAATACAAAAAGAAAAAAAAATGCAAGACAGATGATTCCAACAACATATCCCCATCACTCCATCCCAATTCCTCCGCTCCTATTTAAAATTGACCTCCCGCTTCTTTCTAATTGATTTTTTTATCATTATTAACTTAATATCTCCTCTCCTCTCCACAAATCTTATTAGTTCATTCACTCTTCATATATTGTCAAGAAACAGACATTTCTCTCAAATCCCAAACAGACATTTCTCTCAAATATAATTCCAATAATTAAATATCCAATTCCACAATATTAATATCCCCACTTTCTTGTCTAATAAATGGTTCCCATGTATTTTTATAAATCCCAATTGACTTGTTTTTCAATAAATTTGAAAGTTTATCTAATAGTAATAATTCCATACCTTTTCCAATCCAATTCTTGATATGTCAGTATTTCATTGGTTTTCCACTCTCTTGCATAAATCAACCTTGCAGCCGTAACTAAGTAATTAATTCAATTTCTATATTTTTTTTCTCTTTTAAGTTTACCATGTTCAAAAGATACAACTCGGCTCTCATATCTAGCTTAATTTTCAATGTTTTTCTACCCCTTTATTAATTTTAAACCAAAATCTCTTTGCTTTTTTACATTTCCATCACAAATGAATAATAGGTTTTTATCCCACTGCATTGGAGCTTGGAAAAGTTTCTCTTTTGGACTACAACTCCCAGAATTCCCCAGCTAGCCTGGCAACCAGCTCCTGTAGCCACACTCGCTTGATGGCCTCCTTATTGAAAAAAAAATCTGTGTTCCTTCTAACCCCCCCCCCCCAAAAAAAAAAAGGTTTTACAGAACAAGAAGTACAGTCGGCCCTCCATTTCCATGGATTCAACCAACCATGGTTCAAAAATATTCAGGGGGGGAAATTCCAAAAAGCAAACCTTTGAGTTGTTCACCATTTTATATCAGGATAGCCATTTTATTATACATGGTGCATAATTGGACTTGAGCATCAACGGATTTTGGTATTCATGGGGGGGGAATCCTTGAACCAAATCCTAGCAGATACTGAGAGTCCACTGTAGATTTCAGCTACTTTGGTTTTGTTTCTTATGGCTGGTTTGACTTGTGGCCCCCCACACCCTCAGAGTTTGCCCACCCCAGCCTAAAGCAAAGATATTTGAAGGTCTGTGTATACCTGCCAAGCTAGAATAATAATAATAATAATAATAATAATATTTATTTATACCCCGTCCCTCTGTTAAAACAATCGGGGCAGCTTACAAAAATTAAAATACAATACAGATAAAATCCCCAAACACCCCCCACCCCACCCTCCCCCATAAAAAAATATTAAACAATTATAAATTAAAACCAACTGATCTAAAATCACAATTAAAAACAATAAATACAATAAAATACTATAAATGGCCAACGGACTAAAAGAAGCCAGGATCCCCTGAGGCCGGGATCTAATTAGGAAAGGCCTGCTGAAAGAGATCCGTCTTTAGTGCTTTTTTAAAGCTACTCAGGGTTGTTATCTGACGGATCTCAGACGGATTTTATGCATCTGATGAGGTGAACTCTTGATCGCCTATTGCAACCTGAAGCTCTCCAGGTATTATTTCCACCACAGCTCCTATCAACCCCAATAAGCATGACAGGTAGAGGTGATGGAAACTGTGGTCCAACTACCTCTAAAAGACTACAAATTCCCCAGTCCTGCCTTGTAAAAAACTCGTAAGTTGTTGTCCATATTGCTGATAGCAGGATGGAGGCTGAGAGAATAGAGGCCTAAGCCAACCTAATAAGCTAATGACAAATGTAAGATTTCAATACACTTCTTTCACTATGTTTCTTATTTGATGCTGTACTAGGACCTTATCGTGCTTTTCTTTTAATTCCAGTAAGCGATGGCCAGGTGAGTAATAACGGAAGAAAACTATGCGATGTTTCCTTGGAAAGAACAAGCTATCAAGAGCAGGAAAAGAAATTGAGGGGTCAAGATGAGCTAGCAGCGCAGGAGGAAATCCAAAGTCAGAAATGGAGGAATAAATCCAACACTTTCCAAGTTATTAGCTATCATGAAATCGCCATGCAGCAAAGACTTCACAAAGGCAAAAGGCGAAACCGGTGCAGTGTATGTGGGAAAAACTTCAGAAATGAATCTAACCTTATTAGACACTGGAGAACGCACCCGGGAGAAAAACCCTATAGATGCTCAGACTGTGGGAAAATCTTCTGTTGGATCTCACAGCTTGATAGACATCGGAGAACCCACACAGGTGAGAGACCATATAAGTGTTTAGATTGTGGGAAAACCTTCACTTGGAGCTCACATCTAAAGAGTCACAGAAGAATCCACACAGGGGAGAGGCCGTATCAGTGCTCCATTTGTAACAAAACATTTCTTAGCAGCTCGGGTATGATTCGGCATCAGAGGACCCACACAGGGGAGAAACCTTTTGAATGCTCAGACTGTAGCAAAAGCTTTGGTGCCAAATCAAGCCTGATTAGCCATCAGACCATCCACACAGGAGAGAGATCATATCAGTGCCTAGAGTGCGGGAAAAGTTTCAACCGGAGCCACACTCTGGTTAGACATCAGAGAATCCATGACACAGAGAAGCCATACAAGTGCTCTGAATGTGCAAAAAGCTTCAACCTGATCCAGCATCTCATTAGACATCAGAGGAACCACACAGGAGAGAAGCCACATCAGTGCTCAGACTGTAGCAAAAGTTTCCTTGACAAATCGAGCCTCGTGAAACATCAGAGGATCCACTCAGGCGAAAAGCCCTATGCTTGTGCAGACTGTGGGAAAAGCTTCAGTCAAGGCCAGCATCTTATGAGACATCAAGTCATTCACACAGGAGAGAGATTTTAAATCACAGCTGCAGCTCTTCCACTGTTCAAGACCATTGCAGAAAAGCTTTTGGATATAGCATTAGCTGTGTTTCATAGAATCCCTACTTTGACGTGTTTGTGAGGTTTAAATCAAGTTTCTAACCCTTATGACAGCAAAGGTGGTGTGATCTAAAGTGTTTGCACAATGCCTGGTGAAATCTCCCAAGCCCAAACGGAATCAACAGAGTTACCAAGTAGCAAGAACTTCACGAAAACATCCTGGAGCCAGGAACTCCCAGGAAAACATACTGCCTCTGAACAGGAAGACTCAGTATAGCCACCGTGGCTAGCAGGTCTTGATAAACCTACCACAAGTTTTGCCTGATACATTTTTAGAGGCATTGTAGAATAAATCTACAGTACACAGTTATACAGTATGACCCCCATATCCTCGGGACCAGTAGCTGCAGTTTTACTTACCTGCACCCTAAAAAATAAGTTCTCTCTAGGCATTTTCTAGGTTCTCCAGCTCAATTCTATGGTATGTTTCTGCCAGAAGTTAACCATAGAGTCATGATGGAAGACCTAGAAATGCCTAGAGAGGTGTTCTCTCTAGGAATCTCTAGGTACTCCAGTGTATCTATGGTATGCTTGGGCCAGAAGTCATTCATTTCAATATGATTCGCTATTATCCACAATTTTATATTTCCATGGTAAGTCCAGGAACTTTTCCCCTGCATATATGGGAGTCATACTATAGTTTGATACCACTTTAATTACCAAGTTTCCATTTTAGAGACTTCTGGGAATTGTGTTTTGGTAAGGGATTTAGAATTTTCTGCTAAAAGAACTCTACTGCTGGAGTTCAAATGAGTGTCTCACAGATGCCTCTCAAAAAAAACCCCTAGGTGTTTCTCTATTGTTGTCTCTACATGAACTATGATTTGTTGTCTTCGCTTGTTCAATGAGGACTGAAATATATATTTTACCCTTGTTCTCCATTAAACACTTATTTATGTGCAATAGTGACCGGATGAATAAATGAACTTTCCATTGAGAAATATTCACATTTTCCCATTAAAGAAAAAAGGAATTTGAACTGTGCCTCCAAAACATATTCTTTTGTGTGTTTTTTTGAAGTGAAAATTTTGAGATGAAGTTTAACACAGCCTGCATTCAAGACTGTGCTGTACGACATTTTAAATAAATAACATTATAAACAGTGGAACACTGGGGATGTGGCAAGTGGAGACTCAGCATGAATTAGGCTTCTACCAAGGGCCAACACTTCCTCAGGAGCCCATGGAGGGGAGTCCCCTCTTTAGCATTGCAACCTACTTGTTGAAATGCATCTCATTGTGCCACAGTGGAAGGGAGCAAGCAAGTGCAGTGAGAAAAAGTGATGTCGGCTATATACCGCTGCCTGCTTGCCCATCAGTTCCCTGCTTGGCAAACAAGAGGGAAGAATGAGAATGCTCCTGGCACGACTGAAAGGGTAGTAAGTCCTGATAAAGCCCTGTATGTCTTTGGGTGCATCCATACAACACAAATAATCCAGTTTTAAACTTGATTGTTTGACATGGCTCCTTCCTATGGAATCCTGGGATCTGTAGTTTGCTGAGGCACCAGCATGCTTAGACAGAGAAGGCTAAAGACCTTGTAAAACTACAAATCCCAGGATTCCATAGGAATGAGCCGTGGCAAATAAACCAGTTTCAAACTGGATTATTTGTGCAGTGTGGATTAGGTCTTAGATTCAGACTATCTAGGCTGCTGTAATCATTAAAGCTAGGATATTAATGGGGAGAATGAGCAGACTCACTTGTTATAGGCTATTTTATTATATATAGTGATAAACATACGTACAAATATATACTCATCTCAGGGGGAAACAGACTTGGAGTGGCATGTGTTAAAATGAGATAAATTGGAAGAAGTGTAAAACCACTGCAAAATCAGAGATTTTAGGTGTAAAATGGTGCTCTGGGCCAGAACTGGGTGTAGTTCCAGGCCTCCCTAAGAGTTCTTTTGGTGCCAAACACTGACGTATGCTAGGCTAAAATAAGTGTTATTGTTTTGTGCCTTCAAGTCATTTCCAACTTATGGCGACCCTAAAGCAAATCTATTGTGGAATTTTCTTTGCAAGATTTGTTCAGAAGGGGGTTGCTTTTGCCTTCCTCTGTGGCTGAGAGAGCATGACTTGCCCAAGGTCACCCAGTGGGTTTCCATGGCTGAGCAGGGATTTGAACCCTGGTCTCCAGTATCATAGTCCAGCGCTCAAGCCACTACACCATGCTGGCTCTCTGTTGTTGGTGGTTAATGATACAGCAGAGAAGTGTGCCAGCCCTATCGCTGATGGGGCCCACAGACAATGGTAGAACTGGACCCCCAAATTTATTCTGCACAGATTATCCCCAACCAGTAACCAAATTGCCCATTGGTAGCTAAATGGGGTCCCAAGACTGGAGGGCACCCCCTCCAGGGCGAGCCCAAAGTAATATGGACTCCCTTGGTTTATACTGTATAGTGCAGGAGCAATACAGTAGGACCCCCTTATCTGCTGGGGATTGGTTCTGGGGGTCCCCATGGATACTGAAAACCATGGATAATAGTGAACACCATTGAAATAATGGGACTTCCTGTCCAAAATACCATTGAGTTGCCTTGGAGGACCTAGAAAATGGCTGGAGAGAGGACAGGTGTGCTGTTTTGTGTCCTGTGGATAATTGAATCAGTGGATACGGGGGTCCTACTGTAACAATGACGATGATAATGATGATGATGATGTGTGCAAGCATGAACCCCCCCCAATAACTATGAAAACTGAACATGCAGGTAAGCAATAACAACATTTACTCCCCAATCCATTCTCAGCCTTTGTGTCATTTCCCAGCTTCAAATTGCCAAGCTTATGCTAAAAGTTATCTTGCAAGGTCACTAATACAATTTATTTTTTTTCCCCATGGCACTGGACAGCTGTTAATGTTTGGCTGTGATGCTAACAAGGACTCTAAAACCCATCTGCCTCCTGGCAGAGGCTCAGCTCAAAGCAAAAAAGGGTGAGTTGGTGAAAGTAGGAAACTAGCAGTGCTTTGAAGAGGAACGGGTTTACTTTAGCATCAGTTTCCAAGGTTTTCAGTCCCCTCCCTCAGATGCATTGATGGAGTTAATGCTGTATCTCAACAGTTGCATGGTTGGGGAGTGGGTGGGCTCACAGTGTTGTAGGATACAGAAAGATCCCGATTAAAGTCAAAATTAAAGATTTAAGGCAAAACCAGAGATTTTAAGGTGCCACAAGTCTCCCTCCCTCCTTTATATTCCAACCAGCAGCTCCCATTTACATTATCCTCATAGCAAAAATCAGCAAGGGCCCATCTACACAAGGGGGGGAAAACCTGAGTACCTCGCAGCAACGGCAGGTAGCAGCAGCAGTGACATGTCTTAACAGTGTTTTTGGCTTCAGAAGCCCCATAAGCCTTGCATTTCAGATGGCGGTTGCGAGTGATTTACTCGCATTAGTTCTTCGCCACCGCTGTTTTGTGCTTTTTTTAAAAAAGTCATCCAAGGTACGCTGGAGGGATATAGTGATTTTCCAATTTGACAGGAAAGCAAAACAAAAACAAAACCCCCACCCCATTTTATCATCTTAGCAATTGCTCGCTAAGGTGAAAATCCAACATGGCGGCAGCAGGCGCTTCCCCTGTTAGCAACCCCTGTCCCTGCTCTCCCCGACCAATCAGCTTTGTGCCTCCATTTGAATTGCTTGTCATTTACTTGTCCTAATGAGCATGAATCTGCACTCCTCTCATTGTTTTTAAAAAACTACAAAGGCTTTTCCTGCATAGTTTTTGCTGTTTTTAGCCTCCCTCCTTTAATACAGTGGATCGATGCGGGGTCTCATGTAGGCAGGATTCCCAGCGAATTCCATGAGGGATTTCTCCCCATTTTTATAGTAATTTCATTGAGAGTTATGAACATGTTAACAAATATAATTGGGGAAACAGACATATAACTGTGGAATGTATACATTTGACAAGATGTCTAGTCTAATATTTTTCATTAAATTTCAGTCTTGCTTTCCGGAGAAGGTGTACATGTTGAAAGGATATCTCTCCAAAACATTTCGTGTTCTCTCAGAGGTTGTAGGCCATGTGTTGATTTGTTTATGTATTCAATAAAGATCATCCATTCTTCTTGAAAAGTTGTGTTCATTTTCAGTCCTTTGGTCTTGGCTATACAGTTGTCCCTCCACATTCACGGATTTGGCATTCACGGATTTAAATATTCACGGCTTGAAAATATTCTTTAAAAAACAATAATCTGAAAAGCAAACCTTGATTTTGCCATTTTATATAAGGGCCACCATTTTGCTATGCCATTGCATATAATGGGACTTGAGTATTCATGGATTTGGGTATTCACGGGGGGTCCTGGAACCAAACCCCAGCAAATGTGAAGGGACAACTGTATTACAGGAAAAAAATTTCCATCATCCAATTATGCCATATTCTAGTCCACCAGTTTGTCATTTAAGGATCTCCCATCTTCAAGGGTTGATGTATTTATAATCTGGCAGCTGTGGTGAAAAATGCCATCAATTTTCTGTAACATAATAACATATTAGAACCTCTATATACTGTGTAGATAGGAGTAACAATGCTGGACAGAAGTGTATCCATTGATTCGTTATTAAAGATATTTGATTTAAAACATCATGCCAAAATTGTTTAACATTAGGACACTCTGTCCACATGTGGATATAAGAATCTTGGACCTCACGACCTCTCCAGCATTTGGGTGGTAGATTCTTAATCATCTTGGATATTTTAATAGGTGTGAGGTGTGAGGTTTCATTTATTTATAATTTTAACAAACCCTTTCTATGAGGAATTTTTTTACTGTTTAAACAACCCCTAAGTGATTTGTCCAGGGATGCACCTGCACTGCAGAAATAATGCAGTTTGACATTGCTTTAACTGCCATGGCTCAATGGTATGGAATTCTGGGATTTGTAGTTTTGTGAGATATTTTGCCTTCTCTGTCAGAGAGCTCTGGTGCCACAGCAAAATAATTTTTAAAAAAATTAATATACTTGTATATACAGTACATACATCACTCTTAGTCTTTCTTCTCTTGATTGCTTTGAGCAACTTAAATTGGAAGTCACACAATATTAAATCTTTACAAAAGAAGGAATGATGGAATAATAATAATAATAATAATAAATTTATTTATATACCGCCCTTTGGTAACCCAATCAGGGCGGTTAACAACATAAAATACCATACAAAGTAAAACAATATACTCCCCTCCCCCCCTTAAAATGATTAAATCAAATTACAAATTAAAACACTTAATAAAACACATACATACATTTAACAATAACAGTAGATCCCAGCGATATTCAGTTCCGTTAACAAAGGAGGCTATGGGGACTCTCCTGAAGGATGGGCGGGTTCCCGAGGCCGGGATAATGTATTCTGGAAAGACCTGCCGGAAGAGATCCGTCTTGACAGCCTTTTTGAAGCTGTCCAAAGATGTCAATTAACGGATCTCATCCGGCAGGCCATTCCATAGTCTATTTATGTAATAATGTATATATATTATGTAATTATGTAATAATTATGTAAATAATTATTTACAGTATATTACATTGTACTACAAGATCCTTTTGCCACAAAAAAGGATGTCACAAGAGTCTTAGTGGACCACAAGCTGAACATGGGTCAGTAGTGTGATGCAGCAGCTAAAAAAGCCAATGCGATTCTAGGCTGCATTAATAGGAGTATAGTGTCTAGATCAAGGGAAGTAATAGTGCCACTCTATTCTGCTTTGGTCAGACCTCACCTGGAATACTGTGTCCGGTTCTGGGCACCACAATTCAGGAAGGATATTGAGAAGCTGGAACGTGTTCAGAGGAGGGAACCCGGATGGTAGGAGGTCTGGAGGCCATGCCCTATGAGGAGCACCTTAGGGAGCTGGGTATATTTAGTCTGGAGAAGAGAAGGTTAAGAGGGGACATGATAGCCATGTTTAAATATTTGAAGGGATGCCATACTGAGGATGGAGCAAGCTTGTTTTCTGCTGCTCCAGAGACTAGGACATGGAGCAATAGGTTCAAACTACAGGGAAAGAGATTCCATCTAAACATCAGAAGGGACTTCCTGACAGTAAGAGCTGTTCGGCAGTGGAATACACTGCCTGTAGTGTGGTGGAGTCTCCTTCTTTGGAGGTTTTTAAATAGAGACTGAATGGCCCTCTGTCAGGAGTGTTTTGATGGCATACTGCTGCATGGCAGGGGGTTGGACTAGATGGCCCTTGTGGTCTCTTCTAACTCTAGGATTCTAGGATTCTATGAAAGCTCCTCATGTTTCTTTCCTGAAACTCTAGGCAAGAGCCACTGTGTGTGTGGGACCAAGTGGGCTCTAGAACCCACCGAGGTGACTCTGTTGCAATCAATGGGTTCGTCTTGCGGGCGCCACAGAAGTCTGCGGCTTTGGGTCGCTTTGCAGAAGAACCATCGGGCGCTTTTAGGGTTAAAACCACCACCAATCTCTCCAGTTCTCAGAGTCAAAGGGGAAATGGCCAGGAAGGAAATCCCTTTCCTGTCCCGCCCATGTGGAAGAATTGTGGGGGGGGGGGGTTGGAAGAGTAGAATTTAATGTGAATTTCTTTCTCACTTTTTTCCTTGCAGAAGGACGGCAAGTTGCTCTTAGGGCCACCTCTGGTCCTGATCTTTTTTCCCCAAAGGGAAGCTGCATGTTGTTTCAGAGGGAAATGAAAAGCGGGTAGCAGAAAATACGAGCTGAAGTCCCATTTTGGGGGGGGGGGGAGAAAGAGAGCAGGGCATCAATAAAGGGGGAAGGAATAATAATAACAGCAACAACAGCAGCACCCGCAACAACAGCATTCGGATACAGCAGGTTGGTTTGCTTGGGCTGAGTGTGGAGGGGACTCTAATATTGGATGGGCTGGGATTTTTGTAAATTTTGTGTGGGGTGAAAGAGAGTCTAGCGTAGTAGCTCTTAACCTTTTCTCTTCCAGGGACCCCCTTTAAATATCTTTTGTTGCTGTGGACCCCCAAGATTTAACTCAAAATCATAATCATAATCATAATCATAATAATAGCACCATCCCTCAGAGGCACTGGAGGGGAAGGGGAGCCTTGCCTCTTGCTTCTTCCTAAAAGTCTGTGACTGGAGTGGATTGAATGGCAATGTGCAGACCAAGCCATCCAGCCGTTGCCTTGGTTCCTGTCACATGGGCATTCCACTGCAGGGAGGAGATGGGCCAAGCAGCCTTCAAGCCTTTGTGGACCCCTGGGGGGTCCCTGGACCACAGGTTAAGAACCACTGGTTTAGAGCAATACCCCTTAGGAAGGTTTAATACAAGGGTGGGCAACTCAGAATGTGGCCAGGGCCCATTCATACTATGATTGCCCCTTCATATTCACTGGGGTTTGGTTGCACGGACCCCCCCCCCGTATGGATACCAAAATCCGTGAATACTCAACCCCCATTATATGCAATGGCATAGCAAAATGGTGTCCCTTCTATAAGATGGCAAAATCGAGGTTTGTTTTTTGGATTTTTTTTTTAAAGAATATTTTCAAGCAGTGAGTACTGTACTTAAATCCGTGGATACGGAGGGATAGCTGTACACAGTTCTAGTGCTATGATTACCCTTTAGCTGCAGTGGTTCCTAGGGTTTTTAATTTGGGGAGGCACCAGAGCTCTCAGGGTAAGAATTCTAAATGCCCCTTCCTAAACTACAAATCCCAGGATTCCATGGGATGTTACCATGGCAGTTAAAGTGGAATCGTAGTGCAATAGCGGTGAAGTGTGAATGAGCCCCAGGGTTCAGGCACTGCATGGACTGCAGAAGGAAAAAAGACACAGAAGTCATCTTCTGTTTTATATATTAAAGTTCAGTTAAGGGCCACCTGTGACCAATTTAAAAGGTAAATCACTATTTCTTGAGGCTTCCAGGAGAGGTAATTTATTCTTCACCCCACCCATAAGAAAAGGATGATTCAAGCAAGGCTAGAGTGATGGGGGGAAATACATATACAAACCTAGACATATGCAGGGTTGTTTGTAGGGTTGCCAGATTGAAAACTGGATAGGGCTTGTGTACCTCTTTTCTAAATGATCATTAACAGTTTGGGAGCCCTCTCCAGTTTTCAGTGTGGCAACTCTAGCTCCTGGTTCATTAATACTGGGCTGTGAGTATAAAGGATTCAGCTCATATCCCTTTATTTGCTTTCTGTATTTCCTCCTCTTTTTTTCCTCCTCCCACCACCCAATTTATTTTTGTGAGCCGGTATGGTTGCCAGAATGAAAACTGGAGATGGCTCCTCTCCCTTTAATGGTTGTCTAGGAGAGGGAATTTCAGCAGGTGTTGCTTGTGCCACAACCAGGTAACAAGCCATACCTGCTGAACTTCCCTCTTCTCTACACAACCACTAAAGGTACAGGAGCCCTCTCCAGTTTTCACTCTGGCAACCATCTGGCTGGGAAATATCCAGCCCCAACCACACAACCATTTATTTGTGTTTGGCCAAAAGCACTAGTGAGTGTGGGAGGGCATTTGGTCCCATTCTTCAGGACCCTGGCCTGTTTTAAGCCTCTAGAGATCTTCCCTCTGCCCGCTACCCAACAGAAGTGGCAGTTAACTTATCAAAAAGTTTTTGAAAAAAGGTAGAATCATAGAGTTGGAAGAGACCCCTAAGGACCGTCTAATGACCCCCTGCCCTGCAGGAACACTAGCAAAGCACTCCTAACAGATGGCCATCCAGCCTCTGTTTAAAAACCTCCAAAGAAGGAGACTCCACCACACTCCCAGGCAGTGCATTCCACTGTTGAAAAGCTTTTACTTTTAGGAAGTCCTTCCTAATGTTTAGGTGGAATCTCTTTTCCTGTAGCTTGACTCCTTTGCTCCGTGTGCTTGTCTCTGGAGCAGCAGAAAACAAGCTTGCTCCATCCTCAGTATGACATCCCACCACCCTAACACAGGGGAGGCAGGAGGAATGGTGGAAAATGCCCTGTCACACCCTGGGGATCCCAGAACTGTTTTTGAAGTGGGAGGAGGACTCTACATTGGCAGGCAGGTCATTATTAATTCTGATTACTTGCAGATATGTTTCTACAAAAGAATTAAAACAAAAGGCATTAAATAGTCGCCCCCATCCAACTAAAGCTTTTAACAATCTGAGCACCATGAAAGCACTCGCAAAATACAGGTTTCCCCCCACCGCCATGTGTGGGACCAGTACTCGAAGTTTCAATTATGCATCATCCAAAAATATGATCTCTCTAGGCATTTCCTAGGGCCTCCAGTGCAACTCTATGATAGCTTCTACCAGAAGCCTTAGGATGGGCTTGAGTTCTACCTACCCTCTCCTTTTCTGGGGTCTATAGATGTGACCCACCAAATTCCAAAGGAGGTGGATGTGGCTGAGTTGGAAAGTGCTATATAAATAAACAATGATGATGATAATGATGATGATAATATAATCTAACAGAGCATAAGGCAGCTTGATATGTTTTTTCTTACAAGAAGGACATTGGCATTTGAAAGAAGGGGCTGAAAGAAGACATATTCTGGCTAAAAGACAATAGTAAATACCGTGTTGCAAAGGCCTCCATGGATACAGAGATGTTGGCAGGTAGGTGCTTACATATAGGCCGTATAGGCTGGTTGCATGCCTTGTAGCTGTGACTGAGTTCTTGAACTGAGGGTGTACCCCCCCCACCCCATTTATGTTATCTTCAGATACACCTCCAAAAGCAGAATTGGGGCTAACAGGATTTGGGTTCTCTTAGCTATCGTTGCCTCTTCTGTTTGCATGTCATCCCTCGGGGCCATTCTTACCATAAGGGAGAGAGAGGCAGCTGCCTCAAATGGCACGTTTGGAGTGTCATGGAAGGGGAACCAATTGTCAGTTATTTACTTTGATAATATTGGCTGGAATCCTGTTAGTGACTTATGCATGTGTATGTCCCTTTGGATGGGACATAGAGCACTGTTCTCTCGCCCTTACGCTTTGTCTAAAAGCCTCCCAAGCCCAGTAATGCCATACCCTGGGAGGGGCTGTTGCTGTTCCTTATCACTTGAAAGAAGTGGGGAGAAAGGGAAGGGAATCCAGACCATGAAAATCTGGCTGCTTTCTCTCTGTTTTTTAATCTGTTAAAAATAAAAAATAAAAAAACAGAAGAAAAATACAGAAGGGTCTTGCTGTATATGATCACCACTGCAAGGATAGTCTATGCTAAGAATTGGAAATTGAATAATATGGCATCAGTGGATGACTGGTTGATTAAACTTAGTGATCTGATGCTCATGGATAAATTAACAATCTTGATAAGAGAACAGTCACTTGATAATTTTAAAGAACAATGGCTAAAGGCAAAGGAAAAATAGAAAGATTTAGAATAGTTGAGTTTAAATATCTAAAAAAGAATAATATTACAAGAAGGTAAATTCCTTTTGTTGAATAGAGACAGTGCAGGATATTGGAGATAAAAGGTAGATTTGAATTTACATTTCAGAATAAGAGATATATGGTAAATATCTAGCGTAGAAACAGAGAATGGTACAAGAAAATTAAAGGGGAGGAAGGAAGTATTGAATGTTATCATATTTAATATTTTCTTTGTCTTATTTTTATAATGGTATGTATGTAAATGGAAACATTGAAGTTGAATTCATAAATAATGAATAAGTGTATGAAGCAGATGGAGTGAATCAAAATTAATAATAATAACAATAATAAAAGAAAATCTAGGTGCTCTGAGCTCCTAAGGGAAGGAAAAGGTAGGTGCGTGCCATTTCAAAGCACCCCCTAATTTCCCTCTCAACTGAGCGAGACCAGCTACTTCTGTGTGGTCTAAGTTGCCTCCCTTTCCCACCAGTAAGTGACAACAGCAGGGGCCCATCTTGGGGCTTGACAGTTGCTGGGTGGTAGGGGGATGTGGAACTGTGCATGTAGAGTTACACGGACTTGTAGGATCTTGGCCCTTGTCTTTGTACTAGCAGGAGGGAGGAGAAATGCTTGTTGGTTTTCCTGCCCCAGGTGCCAAAGTAACTTGGCCGGCTCTGAGTATTATGCACCTTAACTGGTGATGGTGGAGCTTTTCCTATACCTCTGGCAGAAAACATTTCAGGCTGGCCCCTCATCCCCTTGATACCGTCCAGGAGTAAACACCGCAGATTTCCTTCTCCCTATAAGATTAAGAACAGCATGACAAATAGGCCCTCTTTAAGGATGATGGCTACTTGAACCCATTGCCGGTACTTTCAGGTTACCCACCTTTCTCCCTTTGCCTTAGTCCCTTGTAGAATTTTTCTCTCCTTCTAAAATAAGGACAGCGTTTTCAGGAATGTCTCAGTCTCATTCTTTCTCTTGAAGGTGGAGGGATTGTGAATGACATCAAGTTGGAACGTTTTCCTCATGAAATCTCAATGCCAAAAGAAGAGCATGAGAGCCTGCCAGGCAGACATGATGAGAATATTTCCTTCCCTGTGAAAGAAGGGGATGAGTGTGAGTACCAGTTCTTGAGACAATAATGAGGAAAATTTAGGGAATATATTAGCTGTGAAGATGAAATTAACTACATGTCTTTTGTGGCCAAATGGTAGGACAAACTTTGGGAGACTATAAGCTCTCTCCCCAAAATGGCCGGTAGACATCACAACAACCCTGTAAGGTAGGCTGGTGGATTTAAATTCCTCTTCTCCATTCTCAGTGTTACACACTTTTCCTGGTATTGCCGAGGGTGATTTATTCTATTGCCTCGCCGCTGCTGCTGACGCCACCACCAGTTGACTGCTTGGGTTTTGTTGCAGCATCAGCATTACCCGCCACCACCAGTTGACTGCCTGGGTCCCAATCTGGGCCACAGACTGAGTGACAGGAGCGGATTGTGAGTTGGAGAGGGAATTTGCATGTGGGTGGTGATTGGTTGGGTGTGGGTTGGGTGTTTTCCTGAGCAGCCAATCAGCACACTGGGAAAGGCAACATACCCAAGAGAATTATATATATAGATTCAATCCAATTTTTTTAGACATCTTGCTAATAGATTCCCTAACTGTGTATCTGGTTCATCTTACCCAGAACCTGTGGTATATATGACAAAAATTCTATCGCCTGGGATGCCACCCCCAAGAAGGCACTGTCTTGTGTGTCTGTGCTTTAGACCACACTCCTTTGTAATACCACAAGCAGAACTGTTGCAATCTGTTTTAAATCCTGGATAAGTCAGAACTGGCAAAGGTTGTCTTCCAAACACTGGCACATCTCAATCAACAAAGCCTCTGACTCCTTTTCATAGTCTTTTTACTTCTTTTTACCTCTACCACTGGTATCTTCCCTTCTTCTGCTCTGTCATGTTGGAAGTTTTTCAGCGACATCGGCATTGCGAAGATGGTGAATGGGGTTGGAGAAGAATAGTTCTTCAGTATTGGTTAGTAGCAGTTGTCTGCAGTAAAAAGATGCCGTAAAGCTTGATCTGGGAAAGAGCAGAATCTGTAGCTGTCCATGGCTGCCTACAACAGGCAAGATAAACAGCAGCTGCCTCCAAAATCTCTTACTGAGCTTGCATGAACAGGGAAACAGAGAGAAACAGGTAAAGCAGATAAGCTTACTTCACCATTTACCCCCAACATGTTAAAAAAGCATAGATCTTGCCGCTAAAATGGAAATCATTAGAAAAGTGGAGGCCAGTGAAAGAAAACAAATCATCCCTTATTGCCTTTTGTAAGAAGATTTCAAGTGGTTTCTAGAAGGTTTGAAAATATTTTTGTTTACTTATGCAAGGCTTACCTGACCTGGCTGGTTCATTTCCCTCATGCATATTGTTTTAAAAAAAGGTTTTTCTGAAATATGTTGAACTACAGGTCACCCCCACTCCCCCAGCCGTATTCGCAGGGGATATGTTCCTGGACTTGCCATTTATAAGTGAAACTCTGTATAATAGCGAACCCTATTAAAATAAAGGACTTCTAATACCAATATACCATAGAGTTGTATTGGAGGTCTTAGCAATTCCTAGAGAGGACACCTCTCTAGGCATTTCTCAGCATGACTCTATGGTATGTGTCCCTATTTTTTCAGCCGTGGATAACTGAAACTGCAGATATTGGTTCTATGGATATGGGAGTGAGGGGCTATATTCTTCTTTTTTGTGATTCAGGAACCTATCCCTATGCTTTACACATTATTTCTGCCTCTGTTAAAGAAAGTATGCCTGAGAACACAACTCCTTTATTAATTGAGGTATACCTTTACTTAGGTCCTGAGCCCTTTGGTCCTTTGTATGCTAGTATAAATATCTTGAATTGGGACTTCAGTGTATCAAGTTAATGTCAGGGAAAATAGATATTGTAATTAGGAGTTTGTCTCCCCCCTTTTGAGTAATTTTGTTCACCAAGGCAGCCAGCTTGTCTATTAGAGCTCATAAATCTGTCTCTTGATGTTATTTTGTCCTTTGGGTTTGAGAGTGAGAAATGAAACTGGGAGTCCAGCTTTGAGTTTCGTTTCTTAGAAGGTTAAAGCATTTTAGAAGGGTATTTAACTGAGAGGGGATTTTCAGAACTTGTGTGTCTCTCCTGCATTTGGGAGTTCCTTTTCTTTCTCTTAGTTCCTGAGGAACCTTGGAGCATACAGAAACATGGATGAATGTTTTCTGCTGTTTATTTTATTTTTATTTGTTTACTGTTAATAAAAGCCATAAAGGAAATTTTGATATGGCCTTTTCTTTTGCACCAGAAGTGTACTTGTTTTGCTCAAAAACCCACGCTATTTCGCTGCAAGCATTTCTGCTTGGATGAGCAGAAATTGAACGCACTCTGAAGCATTTTATGACAGTTAAAAGCTAACATGGTTTGACATGGTAGCACACTGTACCTGAGCATATCAAGAGGTCCAGGTAGCAAAAGATGTAGCAGAGTTGCATTCATCAGGTGAAGAAAAGAGCACACAGACACAGAGGTGTATCTAAACTACTTCTCTTTACTAGAACATGTTATGGTGATATTTACAATGAGTCTGAGATTCCTCTCATACAGACTACATATCACAGCATAAAGTACAGTACGGTCCTGTCACTGCAATGCCCAGCCTCTCACCACTGGTCCCTGCTGGCTGTAACTTATCATACTTGCTCTTTACATTATAAATTTCTGAGTTGCATATCCAATTACCCTGACATGGTTATGAAAGGGACTCCCTACCTGATACCTTGAATGGCTGCTACCTTTCAGTCTAGATTGTGTAGGATTGGATGGACCAGAGATCTGGCACAATGCTTTCTGTCTCAGGCAGAAGATCTAAGTACCAGACTTGTCTTTGTTTCCTGTCTCAGAGGAGACAGAAAAGATCTCTTTGCCCAGGATTCTGTGGAACAAAAGGTATCAGCAGGTAACTATCTGCTGCCATCTCCTTTGTGTGGGAACAGAGGCTGAATTGTAGAGCTGGCATATTTTCTCACATTTCTGTTTCCCTCACCCAGGAAAGTCTGGCCTCACTGGTTTTCACTTGTGCTGTCTTAGGTTATGCCTCTTTGAAGCTGGTGCCCCTACATACTATCAGCTCAACACTGGTTCCTTTTCTCTCTTTGTACTTTCTGCAATTTTTCTCTCTCTTTATGACCTAGGACTACGATTTTAAAAATTGTGTGTATTTCCCTCTCTCTGACTCTCCCAAAGGTGTCAGACTTGTGAAAGAGGTCAAGGTGGAACAACATCAGCAGGAAATCCCTGTGTCAGAAAAAAAGCATGAGGGCCTTCCAGAAAGTTGCCAAGAGGATAATATTTCCATTCCAACAGACACAGGTGAGTAGAGGAATTGCGATTCCCAACATGTGATGGTGGTGAGGCAAAGAGAATTGTGGTTAGCCAACCATCCCTGGCTGAGTGTGTGGCAGTAGTCAACTGCCAGGGTTTGTGGGGAGCACATTGGCCCTCCAAAGAACCGTAGAGGCCCACACTCCTCAGCTGTGCCCGCATTTTTTAAAAATTATTGTTGTTATTATTATAAAGATTACAAAATTAAAACCAAATTAAACTACTAACCATATTAAAAACATACACTCTAAAAAAGATTTTTAGAAGTTAAACAATACACTGTAAGATAGTACATCACTTACAGCCCTTTGTTAAAAGCTGTCAGTTCATAAAGACTATCTGTACAAAAAAGTCTTTGCTTGCCAGTGGAAGAACAGCAAGGAGGGGGCCATTCCAGCCTCCCTAGGGAGGGAGCTCCAAAGTGTAGGGGCAGCCACCGAGAAGGCCCTTTTGTGTGTTCCCACCAACCGTATCTGTGAAGGTGGTGGATTCCTGCCTGGCTCATATGAGGAGATATGGTCTGTCAGATAGTCTGGACCAAAGCTATACAAGTATCCTCCTCTTTTCAACAGCCCCGCTGTTTCGTCAGATATAGTCACGTACTGCACTTTCAACTCATAGTCTGCTTTTTCGACCACTGCTGCTGTCTACTTGGCGCACCTTTTTTTTCTTTCAGTCAACTTGCCATCTAGTGTTCAGTCTTGCATTTGCAAACTAAAAAAGGACTGGGTTCTGCTTTTCAACCAGTTCCACTTTTGGACAGTGCCTAACCCAATGAATAAGTGGGTGATGCCTGTATAGTGCTCTATAACTCATAACCAGCCCTTTGAATTGTGCCCAGAAAAAGACCATCCACACATCTTTTTTTTTTTTTTTTGCCTGAAATGTGTTCCTGTGCCCCACAGAGTAGGGGTTGGCAACTGCAGAGGAGGCAGAAGACAATTGTTGCCCTTCTGCCCTCCCAGTGGGCTGCACAGTACAGCAACTTCCCCAGCTCTAAAAAAGTGGCTGAAAACCAGCCGAAAATAGAAGGAAGTGAGTGATGTCACTGTGTATCTGCTGTCCAAGGTGCTGAACTTGTATTGAGAACAGGGCTTTGTACTTGGCTGGCACCTTTAGAGGCTGGAATGAAACCAAGAGCACATTCAGCACCCCACTGACACAGAAACAATCAGCCACTAGTTGTGTTGTTAGAAATACAGTACGACCCCATATCTGCAGAGGATATTTTCCTGGACTTACCATGGAAACATGAGTCTGTGGATAGCAGTGAAGCCTATTGAAATGAACAACTTCCAGCCCAAGCATACCATAGAGTTCATAGAATCATAGAATTGTAGAGTTGGAAGAGACTACGAGGGCCATCCAGTCCAACCCCCTGCCATGCAGGAAAGCTCGATCAAAGCATCCCCGACAGATGGCAATCCAGCCTCCGTTTAAAGACCTCCAAGGAAGGAGACCCCACCACTTTCGGAGGGAGTCTGTTCCACAGCTGAACATCTCTTACTTTCAAAAAGTTCCTCCTAATGTTGAGGTGGAATCTCTGTTCCTGGAGCTTGCATCCATTGCTCTGTGTTCTAGTTTCTGGAGCAGCAGAAAACAAGCCTGCTCCATCCTCAACGTGACATCCCTTCAAATACTTAAACAGGGCTATCATATCGCCTCTTAACTGTCTTTTTTCCAGGCTAAACATACCCAGCTTCCCTAAGTCTTTCCTCATAAGGCATGGTTTCCAGATCTTTCACCATTTTAGTTGCCCTTCTCTGGACATGTTCCAATTTGTCAATATCCTTTTTGAGTTGTGGTGCTCAGAACTGGACACAGTATTCTAGGTGAGGTCTGACCAAGGCAGAATAGAGTGGTGCTATCACTTCCCTTGATCTAGACATTAAATTGCATTGACCTTTTTGGCTGCCGCATCACACTGTTGATTCATGTTACAGATTTCTAAAGAGAACACCTCTCTAGGCATTTCTAGGTCCTCCAGTGTGAATCATAACATAGAATTGTACTGGAGGACCTTGAAAATGCCTAGAGAGAAAAAAAATTAATGCAGGTAAAGTTAAACTGCAGGCACCAGTCGTACGGATATAGGGATTGTATTGTACACACATAAACTGTTGGAAGCAAAGAGACATCAACACTTGTATAGAGTAATTAGTGAGAGGGAGCTCTAGAGAGCATGCCTGCCCTTTTGTTTCACACCTCTATTTATTTCCTTGATCTATGTACTCAATCCTTTTTGCTTCCTTCCTGCCTGCAGAGGTCATCCCCTCCCCGCTTCTTCCAAAACATTTGCGGTTTTGATTATTCGCGGAAAGCCACCTGGCCCCCCCTCTCTCCACCCCGTCCCTTCCCAAGGCAGCGAAGGGTTTCTCACAAAGCCCATTGCTGCCTTGGAAAGGAGGGATGGAAAGCCTCCCTCCCTCTCTCCACCCCAGTCCCTTCCCAAGGCAGCGAGTGGCCCCCTTCGCCACTTTGGGAAGGGTGGTGTGGGTGGGAGTGAGTGACGACGGGGGCTTCAGAAACCCCCGTTGCCACTTTGGGAAGGGTGGGGGGGGTGGGAGTGAGTGGCGACGGGGGCTTCAGAAGCCCCCGTCACCACTTTGGGAAGGGCAGGGGGTGGTGATGGAAGTGAGTGGCGACAGGATGGGTGGGTGAGGACTATTATTATTCACGGTTTTTTCACATTTGCGGGGGTCTTCTGCCCCTAACCCCCATGAATGTGAAGGGACGACTGTACTGTGTAGTGCAATATGGCAATACAGAATATGGTTCTCTTACTGTGTTAGATTTTAAATCCCTCTTCCTTCCCCTTTTTCCTCAGCAGCAGCCAGCCTTCCACCTCTGGGAAGTGTGCAGTCAAGTTTCAACTGGAGTGGAAATCTTCCTTCTCCTCAGGGAATTCACACCAGGGAGAAACCGTACCAGTGTTCAGACTGTGGAAAGAGCTTTTCTTTCAGATCACATTTTGCTTCCCATCAGAGAACGCACACAGGGGAAACACCATATAAATGCCTCGATTGCGGAAGGGGCTTCAAGCGCCGTGACACCCTGACTCTGCATCAAAGAATTCACACAGGAGAGAAACCTTATAAGTGCTTAGAATGTGGCATGAACTTCATTCGGAAGACAACTTTTAATTTGCATCAGACAGTACACACAGGGGAGAAACTGTATAAATGTTCGGAGTGCGGGAAGAGTTTCAGCCGGCACTACACCCTGACGTTGCATCAAAGAACCCACACAGGTGAAAAGCCGTATAAATGCTTGGAGTGTGGAAAGAGCTTCCGGCAAAGCGATTCCCTTACTTTGCATCAAACTATTCATACTGGAGAGACTCCCTACAAATGTATGAAATGTGGAAAGAGCTTCAGCTGCAACAGAACCCTTGTGGCACATCAAATAATTCACACGGTGGGAAAACAGCATAAATGCTTAGAGTGTGGAAAAAGTTTTCTCCATAGCAAAAGCCTGATTTTGCATCAAAAGAAGCACACAGGAGAAAAACCATATAAATGCTTAGAGTGTGGAAAGAGTTTTTTTGACAATGGAACCCTTACATCACATCAGAGAAGCCACACAGGTGAGAAACCATATAAATGCTCCGAGTGTGGAATGACGTTCCCTTACACTGGATCCCTTGCTTTACATCGGAGAATTCACACGGGAGAGAAACCGTATCAGTGCTCAGAGTGTGGGAAGAGTTTTTCACAGCATGGCTCCCTCATTTCCCATCAGAGAATCCACACTGGAGAGAAGCCTTATAAATGCTCGCAGTGTGGAAAGAGTTTCAGGGACTGTACGTACCTGGCTTCACATCTTAAAATACATACAGGGGAGAAACCGTTTAAATGTTTGGAGTGTGGGAAGAGCTTCATTGAGAGTCGTTACCTTATAAGGCATCAAAAAATTCATATGAAGGAGGAGCGCTATAAATGCTTACCTTGAAAGGCAAACTTTGATATCTCAGTACATTATCATTTTAAAACATCCACTGAAGGGGGTGTGCATAAATGCCTCAACTGCAGAGAAGGTTTTGGTGGAGAAATCAGAGTTCTCCTCAGTTATTAAAGAACTCTCCACAGAAAGGTTCCAGACAACAGAAATGCTGAATGTAACGTGAAACTCTTCCATTTTTAGAAAAATATCTTCATCTCTCTGCATCCCTAGCCCTGACAAGAACAACAATTGGGGTGCAGCTTATGTACCTTCGGCTTTTCTTGTGGCAATGACACATGTTTACATTGCAATTCAAATATTTAAAACCCACTCATGATGATATGTCAGTCTACACCAGAGCTCTGTCCTTTGTTAGTGTGCTATAGGAATAAAAATAGTGTGTGAAAAGTAATTGTATTTCAATAAAAATACCAGTCTAAGGAGGGGTAAACCACTCAGTAACAAAGAAAAGAGCTGAAAAAGTTGGACAGGTATACCTCAGATAATGAAGTAGATGTGTTCCTGGACATTCCTTCTTCAACACAAAATTTGGTATCAGAGGCAGTAGTAACATGGAAAGAATAGGAATATTCTACACCACAAAAATATTTCAGCAAACTTTTTATTCAAAATGAAATATGCACATGTGAAATGAAACTACCAGGGTTGAATAAGTAAGCAAAAAATATTTAGGACCTAGAGACCTCTTGAAGGCTTCTTCCAAAATATATCCAAAAGATGACTTTTTCTTTCACCAGCTTCCACTTTTCTGCTCCCACCCCTTTTTTGCTCTATTTTGCTGCCCACAAATGGTCAGTAAGGGATTCTGGAGGCACCTGCTATTTACCTTATCTGTTGTAGGCAGGCACGCACAGCTAGAATAGAATTGGTTAGAATCCTGCTTTCTCCCAGCTTTATTGCACAGTTCACTAGAGACACTGTCTCAACCTAGCACTGAAATCTGTTTTTCTAGCTCTCCACCACCTTCCCAATGCTGATGGTAGAAATAAAACCACAACAACTTCTAGCTAGTTAGACGACCAGGAGAAAAGGGAGTGTAGGTAGGCATCAAATATCTTGGGTAAATCATAAGGACCATCTAGTCCAATCCCTTGCCATGCAGGAATACCCAACCAAAGCACTCCTGACTGATGGCCATCCAGCCTCTGTTTAGAAACCTCCAAAGAAGGAGGCTCCACCATACTATGAGGCAGCGTGTTCCACTGCCAAACAGCTCTTAATCAAGTAATAAATACACAACAAACCAAAGTCCACCACACTCCCAGGCAGTGCATTCCACTGCTGAATAGCTTGTACCATCCGGAAACTCTTCTTAATGTTTAGGTGGAATCTCTTTTTTCTGTAATTTGAGTCCTTTGCTCTGTGTCCTAGTCTCTGGAGCCGTAGAAAACAAGCTGGCTCCATCCTCAGTATGACATCCCTTCAAATATTTAAACATGGCTATCATGTCCCCTCTTAACCTTCTCTTCTCCAGGCTAAACATACCCAGCTTCCTAAGCCATTCCTCAGAGGGCATGGCTTCCAGACCTCCCACCATTTTGGTCGTCATCTTCTGGACATGCTTCAGCTTCTCGATATCCTTCCTGAATTGTGGTGCCCAGAACTGGACACAGTATTCCAGGTGAGGACTGACCAAAGCAGAATAGAGTGGCGCTATTACTTCCCTTGATCTAGACACTAGACGACTATTGATGCAGCCTAGAATCACATTGGCTTTTTTAGCTGCTGCTAAAAAGGAATTTAACTGTCAGAGGCTTTGTTTACTGAGGAAGGCCTGTACTTTGGCTTGACATGCAGCTTTCTATGCTCAGTGCTCTCTGGTGACTAGAACCACTGCGAAACATAATAGGTCTTTAAATGTGCTAACTATCCCCTATCTCACAGCCCCTCCAAACCTATGCCAAACATCAGAGTTGTTGCCAGGAGGTGATGTCCCTGCCCCTTCAAAGCCTGTAACTCACACAGACGGTTGGCATAGGTTTGTGGGGCTTTTGACAATCTTGGCAGGGGACCTTGGGTCCTGCGCTGGGAGAAAGGCAGCATATAAATTAAATAAATAAGAACCCACACATTTTATCTTAGTCCACATGTTGGTGTGGTGGCACATGATCTGTGGCGCGCGGCCCCCTAAACACCTGCGACTAGACACAGTATTCCAGATCAGGTGTGACCAAAGCAGAATAGAGTGGCACTTCCCTCGATCTGGACAGTGTACTCCTATTGATGCAGCCTAGAATCGCATTGGCTTTTTTGGCTACTGCATCACCATGTTCACTCATGTTCAGTTAGTGGTTTACTAAGACACCTAGATCCAGGGCCAGTTAAACCAGTCTGCCAAATCAGCATTGGGGGGGGAGAGGTCAAGAGGGCCCCCTGCTGGCCTCCTTATCTGACAAAGCTTATCTGACAAAACTGCTGCTTTGCAGCCCCCTCCTACCCTCTTCCAAAAACCTGCTGGCTTTAAAAAAACAAACCAGCGTCTCCCAAACTAAAGAGAAAGAGAAAGAAGCAGCAGCCCTCTGTGGCAGAAGCTGGAGGGAGTTTGCTGCTGCAAAATCCAAACCAGCCAGGCACTGAGAGGGGTGAATGTGTGTGTGAGAGACAGACAGGGAATTTGAGGGTTGTCTATTTCCCTCAGAAAGGGATTCTTTCTTCCTTTCCTTCCCATCCTTCCACATAGATCCCCTCCAGCCCATCTTTCCAGCTGCTTTTAACCTGTCTTGGTTCCTCTCCCCTTCCTTTCCCCCTTGGTCTTCTTCAGCTTCCTCCCCTTGCTGCCAACTGAGTTCAGCCTGCAAAAGAAATTTGTGTGTGTTTGCCTATGTGCCTTCAAGTCATTTCTGACTAAGGCGAACCTACCATGAGGTTTTCTAGGCAAGGTTTGTTCAAAGGGGGTGTGCCTTTGCCTTCCTTTGAGGCTGAGAGAGTGTGACTTGCCCAAGGTCACCCAGTGGGTATTCATGGCTAAGTAAGGATTCAGACCCTGGTCTCCATATTCATAGTGCAATGCTGAAACTTCTACAACACTCTAGCTCTTTTAACAAGAATATAAATATAAAGAATATAAATCCTAGCACTACAAAACAAATATGATATAATAGGCATTCCTGAAACCTGGTGGAATGAGTCACATGATTGGAATGTAGGAATAGAGGGGTATAACCTTTATAAGAGAAACAGGCAAACAGGAAAGGAGGAGGAATAGCATTATATGTCAAGGATATTTACACCAGTGAAGTGATCCATGGCATCAATACTGGAAGCCAGGTGGAGAGCATCTGGATAAAAATTAAAGGGGAGGGAAACAACAAGGATGTTATTGTGAGACTCTACTACAGACCCCCAAATCAGACGGAGGAATTGGATGATGCCTTTCTAGAACAGATGAACACACATGCAGAAAGGAGAGATGTAGTAGTGATGGGTGACTTCAACTATCCTGATATTTGCTGGCAATCTAACTCAACCAAAACTTCAAGGTCTAGCAAATTCCTTACTTGCCTGTAAGACAATTTCATGGTCCAAAAGGTGGAAGAGGCAACAAGGGGGTCAGCTCTTTTAGATCTGATCCTAACCAACAGAGATGACCTGGTTAATGGGGTGCAAGTGGTGGGATCCTTAAGTGAGAGTGATCATGTTCTCCTGCAGTTTGTTATACAATGGAAAGGAGAAGCCAGGCATAGTCAGACACGCATTCTTGACTTTAGGAGAGTTGATTTCAATAAACTCAGGGAAATACTGGGGGTGATCCCATGGTCAGGAATACTAAAAGAGAAGAGACCTCAAGACGGATGGGACTTTCTCAAAAGGGAGATACTGAAGGCACAATATCAAACAGTACCATTGAGGAAGAAAAATGGGAGATGTCTCAAGAAACCAGGATGGATGATTAAAGAACTTTCAACGGAGCTAAGTTTTAAACGGAACATGTATAGGAAATGGAAAAAGGGGGAAATCACCAAAGAAGAATTCAAACAGATAGCGAACACGTGTAGGAGTAAAGTCAGAAAAGCTAAAGTGCAGAATGAGCTCAGGCTTGCTAGGGAGGTTAAGAAAAATAAAAAAGGGTTTTTTTGGGTATGTCCGCAGCAAAAGGAGGAAGAAGGAAATGATAGGGCCACTACGTGGAGAAGATGGCAAAATGCTAACAGGGGACAGAGAAAAGGCAGAATTACTCAACACCTTCTTTGCCTCAGTGTTTTCAGAAAAGGAAAAGGAGGACCAACGTGAGGATCATGGAACAGAGGACACAATAGGGGAAATCCAGCACAGAATAAGCAAAGAGGTAGTACAGGAATGCCTTCTTAATCTAAATGAATTTAAATCTCCAGGACCAGATGAACTACATCCAAGAGTATTAAAAGAGCTGGCAAATGTGATCTCAGAGCCATTGGCAATAATCTTTGAGAACTCTTGGAGAACAGGAGACGTCCCAGCAGACTGGAGGAGGGCAAACGTCCCCATCTTCAAAAAGTGGGGAAAAGAGGATCCCAACAATTATCATCCAGTTAGTCTGACATCAATACCAGGGAAGATTCTAGAGCAGATCATTAAACAGAGAGTCTGTGAACATTTAGAAGGCAATGCCATAATCACAAAAAGTCAACATGGGTTTCAGAGAAACAAGTCATGTGAGACTAATCTGATCTCTTTTTTTGATAAAGTTACCAGCTTGGTAGATGAAGGGAACACTGTGGACATCGCATACCTTGATTTCAGTAAGGCCTTTGACAAGGTTCCCCATGACATTCTTGCAAACAAGCTTGTAAAATGTGGGCTAGACAAGTTAACTGTTCAATGGATTTGTAATTGGTTGACCAGTCGAACCCAAAGGGTGCTCAGCAGTGGCTCCTCTTCATCTTGGAAAGATGTGACTAGTGGGGTGCCACAGGGTTCTGTCCTAGGCCCAGTGCGATTCAACATCTTTATCAGTGACTTGGATGAGGGAATTAGGAGCATATTTATCAAATTTGCAGATGACACCAAATTAGGAGGAGTAGCTAATACCATAGACGACAGGATCATAATTCAGAATGACCTGGATAGACTGGAGAGCTGGGCCAAAGCTAACAAAATGAAATTCAATACAGAGAAATGTAAAGTACTGCACTTAGGGCAGAAAAATGAAATGCATAGATATAGGATGGGAGAGACCTGGCTGAACGAGACTACGTGCGAAAGGGATCTAGGAGTCCTAGTAGACCACAAGTTGAACATGAGTCAGTGTGATGCGGCAGCTAAAAAGGCCAATGCAATTTTGGGCTGTATCAATATAAGTATAGTGTCTAGATCAAGGGAAGTAATAGTGCCACTCTATTCTGCCTTGGTCAGACCTCACCTAGAATACTGTATCCAGTTCTGGGCACCACAATTCAAGAAGGATATTGACAAATTGGAGCACGTCCTGAGAAGGGCAACTAAAATGGTGAAAGGTCTGGAAACCATGCCTTATGCAGAGAGATTTAGGGAGCTGGGTATGTTTAGCCTGGAAAAAAGACGGTTAAGAGGCGATAGGATAGCCCTGTTTAAGTATTTGAAGGGATGTCACGCTGAGGATGGAGCAGGCTTGTTTTCTGCTGCTCCAGAGACTGGAACACGGAGCAATGGATGCAAGTTTCAGGAATAGAGATTCCACTGCAACATTAGGAGGAACTTTTTGACAGTAAGGGCTGTTCGGCAGTGGAACACACTCCCTCGGAGCATGGTGGGGTCTCCTTCCTTGGAGGTCTTTAAACAGAGGCTGGATTGCCATCTGTCGGGGATGCTTTGATCAAGATTTCCTGCGTGGCAGGGGGTTGGACTGGATGGCCCTCATGGTCTCTTCCAACTCTACAATTCTATGATTCTATGATTCTATGAATTAATATTTGGAGTAATATTACTGGGAACAATGGTTTTATTGTTGTCACTAAAACACCAGTATCCCATTAGTGTTATGTGAGAGGCATAGGCCTAGAGCAGTGGTTCTTAACCTTTTCTTTACCAGGGACCCCCTTTAAATATCTTTTGTTGCCCCAAGACTTAACTCAAGATTTAAAACCCTAAATAATAATAGCTAATAATAATAGGTAACAACAACAGCAATACAATTACACCATCCATTAAACTTTCCCTCACAGGCACTCTTGCTTCTTCCTGCAAGTTTGTGGCTGCAGTGGATTGAATGGCAATGTGCAGGCCAAGCCAGCCAGCCTTTGCCTTGGTTCCTGTCATGTGGCTACTCCAGGGAGGAGGTGGGCCAAGCAGCCTTCAAGCCTTTGTGGACCCCTGTGAGGACATAGCGGACCCCAAGTTAAGAACCACTGAGCTAGAGAATGCTGGAAAAGGAGCAATGCAACCAGACCTTGAGAAGGGTGCTGGCAGGGGGATTCTGGGAGGTTTAATCCAAGAGTAACTTTCCCAGGCTCTGAATGCAGCCTAGAATCATAGAATCATAGGGCTGGAAGGGACCCCAAGAGCCATCCCATCCGATCGGCTTCTGCCCTGCAGGAACACACAATCCAAGCATTCCTGACAGATTGCCATCCAACCTATGTTTAAAAAAACCCAAAGAAGGAGACTCCACCGCACTCCAAGGCAGTGAATTCCACTTCCAAACAGCTCTTACTGTCAGGAGGTTCTTCCTAACATTCAGGTGGAATCTCTTTTCCTGTAGTTTGAACCCATTGCTCCGTGTCCTAGTCTCTGGAGCAGCAGAAAACAAGCTTGCTCCTTCCTCAGTATGACATCCCTTCAATATCTAAACATGGCTATCACGTCACCTCTCAACCTTCTCTTCTCCAGGCTAAGCATACCCAGTTCCCTAAGCCATTAAACCCATTCCTCATAGGGCGTAATGGCTGCCAGACCTCCCACCATCCTTCTCAGTATCTTTCTTGAATTGTTGTGTCCAGAACTGGAAACACTATTCCAGGTGAGATCTGACCAAAGCAGAATGGAGTTATACTATTACTTCCCTTGATCTAGACACTACTCCTATTAATGCAGCCTAGAATTGCATTGGCATTCTTTGCTGCTGCGTCACACTGCTAACTCATGTTCAGCTTGTAGTCCACTCTTTCTTTTCTTTGAGGAAATCTACACCATTACGTTAATTGCTAATAAACAAAAAATATTATGTTAGTACCTATAATATCGTTTTTAAACTAAATTATTGGTGGCAAATTATGTAATACAGTAGGCCTCTTATCCACTGGGGATTGGTTTGGGGGGGGGCGTGCATTCTGAAAACCATGAATAATAGTGAACGCCATTGAAAATAATGGGACTTCTAGTTTAAAATACCTTAGAGTTGCCTTCGAGGGCCTAGAAAACGGCTAGTGAGGACACATTTTCTAGGAAGACTCTATGGTAGGTGTGCTGTTTTGTGTCCCGTGGATAATGAATCCGTGGATACGGGGATCCTACTGTAATCTGAACATCCTGTACAGTGAATAGGTTAGGTTACATTGACCTGAGATAAACATATGGGTGCCCCAAAATAAAGCATTGCAGGGCCCCCCAAAATTCCTTAAACCTGCCCTGGAGGCATGGAGACGCACTATCCACAATGCTGCAGCCTTATTTGAGAACTCATGCTGAACAAGTCTTGAAGAGAAACGACAATGCAGAAAGAATCACAACCCGGAAACATCACCCAGGGAGACCTTCTGCTGTGCTTTTTGCAACCGGACTTGTTTATCTCGGATTGGCCTTTTTAGTCATCAGCGCGCTTGCAGAAAGCGCGGGATGAGTCCTTCCTGAATCTTTGTTTGCCAAGAAAAGCCAGAGAGATATAATGTTGATAGAGTCAAACCATGGTGT
Organism: Gambelia wislizenii; assembly: GCA_030847615.1. NCBI lineage: Eukaryota > Metazoa > Chordata > Lepidosauria > Squamata > Crotaphytidae > Gambelia > Gambelia wislizenii. Next base: position 29,872,044 of record JAUMIR010000002.1, read on the forward strand.
CGGAGCCTGAAGTTATCATTTGTTCCACTAAATAATAATAATAATATTTTATTTATATCCCACCACTCTACAAAATGCAATTGGGGTGGCTTACAACATTAAAATATACATCCAAAACCCTTCATCCCACCCCGTCTTAAAATACAATTAAATAATTAAATCATTTTTTTAAAATATACTTAAAAATACTAAAGGAGCCTATGGGTGCTTTTATGGCAGAAACTCTTCTTGCACAGCTTGAGCAAATGGGATTACCAATTAAGCATCTAGTTGGTTTAAGGTTATCATCATGGAACACAAACTGATCTTCAAATAGTGCTATAATTATAATAATAACAAAATTTATTTCTATCCCGCCCCTCTGCAATGCAATTGGGGCGGCTTACAGCATAAAAACTCCATAATTACATTAGTACCCTAACCCACCCACCCCTTAAAACAATATTAAATTAAATGATTCCACTTGAAAGTGCTCTGACTGCCTCCTGTGGCATCCTGGGCTTTGTAGTTTAGTGAAGCCTAAAAGGTCTCTCTGGCTGAGAAGAGTTCTACATGCCCTTTCCTAAACTACAAATCACAGGAGGCAGCCACCAGAGCAGTTAAAGCGGAATAATAGCGCTGTAACAGTGTAGTGTGACCATCTGTGTGCTTGCTTCTCTGCTCTTTTGCAAGGAAGGGGTAAACACGCCTTCCCTTTGGCTCCTTCAGGGTTAAAACAACCGAGACCCCAAATTCCTAGAGCAGAAAGGAGATAGTAAGAGTGTGTGTGGGGGGAGAGGAAAATGGCGACGACTGGATGGCCTTTCCTGTCCCGCTGTCTCCACCCCCTCCAGGAAAATGCAAAGTGCCCACGTGAGTTTCCCGTGGCTTGCAAGGGATGCAAGGAAGGAGCTGCTGCCAGGTAGAAAACTCTTGGAATGGAAGATGGAGGGAAAAGGAGGGAGGGAGGTCATCCTGATCCTTGGATCAAGACCTTTTGCAGCAGGGGCTGGCCAGCTTATGGCCCCCACCCTCCAGGTGGACTACACCTCCCATCGTCCCTCCTCGTGGGTTAGGGGTGACTAGGAGCGGATGGGAGTTGCAGTCCCCCAGCATCCGCAGGGCCACATTTGGACTACTAGGCTATCCCAGCAGGCGCCTGGTGTTTGTGCAGATTTCCATTTTGCAAGCTGGGACAAAGTAGACTTTTTTGCATGGTTGCAGCTGGAGCAGAAGTGGGGGGAAATATGTTTTAACTGTTTATTTTGTGGCATTGGGGAAGGTTGTTAGGAAACATTGTTTAACTAGTTTTCTCTTTACTGCTGGCTGGGGGTGAGAGGTTTCTCAGCCAGATCCTGTAAGGATTGAAGAGATGCCAGTGTGTTTCTTCTGGATTTTGAAATCCTGTGTAATGTGAGTGAAGTGTATATTGTTATTATTAGTTGCCAGTCAAGTCTGTTTTGACTTTTGGCAACCCTGTAAATGTATTCATTAATTTGTTTATTAGGATCCAAAGATCCATCAGAAAAAGAACTCCAGGGAAAGATAAAAATAGACAGAATATTTAAAAAAGAAAAATCTAAGTAGTGAGACTGTTATAGTATATAATTGTCTTGTCTGTCTGTGTTCTTTCAAGCTGGCGTGGAAAGTAATGGACTGGTGAATTGTGCATTCTGCACTCTGCACATGCCTCAGAGAGGCATGATTGTCTTGCACTGACAGAGGCAATTACAATCAGCTTTTACCAGATAAATAATGAGCTCTAATCCTGTCCGTCTCTGTAAGAAATTTAGACCCTTTAAATGAGAGCCGGACAAGTCTCCCTGTTGTCAACTGCCCTGCCCAGGTCTTGCAAACTCCGGGCCACCATGGCTTCCTCGATTGAGTCCATCCCCCTATAATGCCGTCTCCCTCTTTTCCTTTTCCTTCCACTTTACCAAGCACTATTGGCTATATCCACACTACACAAATAATCTAGTTTGAACCTGGATTATTTGCCATGGCTCCTTCCTGTGGAATCCTGGGAACTGTAGTTTGGTGAGGCACCAGCACTCTTTGGCAGAGAAGGCTAAAGACCTTGTAGAACTGCAAATCCCAGGATTCCATAGGAAGCAGCCATGACAAATAATCCAGTTTCAAACTAGGTTATTTGTGTAGTGTGGATTTGGCCAATTTGTTTTTTCAAACGGGTCGTGCCTTCTGATGATATGTCCAAAATATGACAGTCTTTGTTTATTCATTCTGGCCTCTAGGGAGAGTTCAACCTTGCTTTAATCTTGAACCTGTTTATTTTTCTTTTTGGCAGCACATAATGTTCGTAGACCTTTCCTCCAGCGCTGCAATATATATAGCAAACTATATATGTATGTGAAATTTGTTCAGGATAGAGCTTCTCTCATCTGCTGAAGTGGGTTCTGTAGTCCACAAAAGCTTGTGCTGTAATAAATTTGTTAAGTTTTCATGTTACACAGGATCCTTGTTTCCTTTGATAGGCTAACACTATTCCCCTTTTGAAAATCATTCTGTATCTGTGGATTTTTTAGTCCCAATTTTTTGGGGAAAGCAGGGTGTAAAATAAGATCATTATCCTCAACAATGACATCTAGCTGAAACAGCTGTGGAAAATTGCCCTCCCTCCCTTTCTACCACCTGCTTTGTTGGTTAATTTTCATTTGCCATGAGTCTTCCTTTGCCATTTGCTATGTCAGAGTGGTGGTATCTTTGGCCTTGTAGATATTGATTAATTGCAATTCCCATCACCCCTCAACACTGGTTGGGTTGCTGGGAATCAGAGTTCAACAACGTCCAGAGGTTCACAGGTTTCTCAGGCCTGTTCTGTTGATGTATATAAGAAAAGAGATGAGGATAAGGATGAGGTGACGATGAAGATGTTGATCATGGTTTGTATTCTCTTTAACTGGAAGACTAAAGACAACTTGAAATAACCAAGGCCACTCTTAAATTCTATATAACGTGCTGCAAGTTTATTAATTATGCAGGTGAAAATGCTAGCCTTTTCTCTTCTCCCTCCTCACATTTTGATTTTTGGAGAGTTACTCTGCCACAGTTTCTGTCTGCTTCATCAGATGTGCGGAGTCTGCAAATTATGCTAGAAATATATTTGTCTCAGTTAGTCTCAAAGGTGCTACATGACTGCATTACGGTTGTCCCTCCATATCCATGGATTTGGTATCCACGGATTTAAATATTCATGGCTTGAAAATATTCTTTAAAAAATAATAATCCAAAAAACAAACCTTGATTTTGCTATCTTATATAAGGGACACCATTTTCTATGCCATTGCACATAATGGGACTTGAGTATTCACAGATTTTGGTGTCCACAGGGGGTCCTGGAACCAAACCCCAGCGAATGTGAAGGGACAACTGTATTTCTTTTTATTCTGATTCAGACTAACATGACTGTCTTTTTGAATTCTGTCACTGTTGTGGTGATGGTGTCAGCTGGAGATACTAATGTTTTTAAAAAGCATCTTGAAACCAACTAGGATAATTAGACAACCCTACTAAGGGTGGGAAGCTCACCTTAACATTTGAAAAAAGTACAGTAACAAACAAACAGCAGAATAATAAGATCTTAGCAGTTTTGCAGCTGTCTTCGTCTGTTCTGAGTGTAAAATTTTAATTCCTAGGGAGCAGAATTATACTTAGTGATTTATTTATTTATTTATTAGTGTGTGTTACATACAACCAACTGTAAGTTCTCTGGCCCCTCTTTACAGAAGCTGAGGTTTGTGGGCTGCCAAAGTCAGGATTGTCCATGCCATCGTATATCTGATTTCTAGGTATGGTTGTGAAAGCTGGACAGTGAAGAAAGGTGATAGGATCACCCATTTGAAACGTTCTGCAGATATGATGGACTGCCAAAAAACACACAAATGAATGGGTCCTAGAGCAAATCAAACCTGAATTCTTCCTAGAAGCCAAGATGACTAAACTGAGGCTGTCATACTTTGAACATATCATGAGAAGGCAGGACTCACTAGAGAAACAATGCTTGGTAAGGTAGAAGGCAGTAGGAAAAGAAGAAGACTGTATTAGAGGTGAATAGACTCAACCAAGGAAACCATGGCTGCCTTGAGATTGAAAGGTCTGAGCAAGGCTGTTGATGACAGGGTGGCTTGAAGGTTTCTCATTCATGAGGTCTCTATAAATCAAATTCAACCTAATGGCAGTTAACAACAACAGTAACCCATAATTCCCTGGCCTGGGGGAATAGGAAGAGGTTTGACTGCATACTCTTTTGTTAACATGAGCTAATAAGCATTTTATACATCATGTTGGAGGGAACACATTGAAGAGATCCTTTCTGAAACCCAAATCCACCTTGGCACCCTTTGACCAACAGATTCTCAAACAGAAAATTAGCTTGTAGGTTGGAATTCTTCCCCCTGGCATGCTGGCTTTCTACAACAGATATATATGTGCACACACATGAATTCATGGTTCTGTGAGATATATATATATATATATATATATATATATCTGAATGCATGGCTCTGTATTCTATATATATATATATATATATATATATATATCTGAATGCATGGCTCTGTATTTTATATATAAATAAATACAGATTATATATATATATATATATATATATATATATCTCACAGAGCCATGCATTCTTATGTGGCCCTCTTTCAGTTGCTAGTAGCCAGCTCAGATATACGTTAGCTGCCCTCAGACCTAGAGATATAACATTTCCAGAAATTTTGAAGCCATCAGGACAAAAACAGTTTTAATATTTTAATGTTTAAAAATGTGATATTAACACAGTTTACATGTTGAAATTCACTTTATTACTTTAGGAACATAAAAAGTAGGTGTCATTTTATTTGGCATGGAAGTATAGTTTGCAAGGGGATCGTGTAGCACCTTTGAGACAACTGATAGAAAGAAATTATAGCTTCAGCTTTTGTGGATTTGGGGATCTTGTAGCACCTTTGAGACTAACTGAAAGAAATTGTACCATAAGCTTTTGTAGACTCAGTCTACATCTGTAGAAGTAGACCAGGTCCACAAAAGCTGAAGCTACAGTTTCTTTCTCTCAGTTAGTCTCAAAGGTGCTACAAGATCCCCTTTCATACTGATATTCCAGACTAACATGGCTATGTCTTTGGAAAGTACAGTTTGTTCAGACAATTTTTACAAACTGAATTTACTGTTTTAAATGTCATCATCATCATCGGAGCCACATCGTCCTGAATTCTTAAGAACCTCCTGGGTTTTGCCAGTTTATTAGGAGCAGGCACAAGGTGCACCAAAAGCATTATAAAACTTCAACTTTAGTAAAATGAAGATATTTAAAGGGCCTTACCGCACTGCACAGTGTTATAGTGCTATTATTCCATTTTCTGTTCTGGCTGCCTCCTATGGAATCCTGGGCTTTGCAGTTTAGGGAGGGGCCTTTAGCATTCTCAGCCAGAGAGCTCTTAGTCCGCACTAAACTACAAACCCTAGAATTCCCCAGGAGGCAGCCGTAGCAGTTAAAGTGGAATAATAGTGCTATAGCAATGTAGGTAATTAGCAATACAGTATAGCAATGTAGGTAACAATGTAGTAATAAGGCTCTTACTACTTTCCCTCCTCTAGACCTGCATGGTATCAAGCTGACAAAATGCTCTCATTCAGATAAAAAGAACCAATGAAAAGGAAAACAAGGCCAGGAACTGCAGTGAGCTGACTCTGTATGTAGTTGGAAATAATGTCTTCCTCTTAAATCTTTTTTAGAAATAATTTGGGTGGAATAAATATATGAACACCTTGTGTTAAAACATTTTATTTATTATTCAAAGAGAAAATCTTCCAAAATAAATTTCCCCCCAGTTTTACTTCAGAAAAAAAATGGGGGAAATGGGTTTTTCCTCCTGTTTTTTCCCCTAGATTTTTTCCCCAGGCCTTCACCTTTTTACTATCCCCTAGGCTTAGTTGTATAGAAAAGCAGTTAATCACTCACTTTTTCAGGCTTCACAGACAGTGAAATGGCCCTGTGTCAATGCCGTAGATCATCAGCTCTTTGCTCTGAAGTGGAGACGGCTGCCATATGGCCAGCTCAGGTAAGGGAGGCAAAAAGGTGAGGCTCCTTTTTGTTGTTGTTACAGATGGAACAAAACTGTCGTTAGAGTTTTGGTCTGGGAGACTACAAAACCCATTTCAGCTGGACATTGGGCATGATGCCTGAGGATAAGGGGAGCTGTAGTCCCATCAGGTGGGAGCCTGCTGCTGGAAAAGGCGGTTTTTAAACCTTGTAGGAAAACTACCCCATGTTCCTTCAACTTGTTAGGTGAAGGGAGGCATTTTATCACAACTCCCTACACATCTATGGGATAGCCACACTTAGGTTACAGTAGGACCCCTGTATCCATGGAACCAATATCCTCAGTTTCAGTCATCAGCGGGACACAAAACAGAACACATACCATGGAGTCTTACTAGAAAATGCATCCTCTCTAATCATTTTCTAGGCCGCCCAAGGCAATGCTATGGTATTTTAAAGTCTAATTATTTTCAATGGCGTTCACGGTTATCCATGTTTTTTGCTTTCTGCGGTAAGTCCGGGAACCGAACCCCTGAGGATACAGAGGTCCTACTGTACTGTGTATAATGGTGGTCACTGCCCCGAAACAGGATCTTGTAGGGCAGAGATGGGCAACTGTGTGTGGGAGGCTAGGGGGAGACATTAGTCTCCCAGGGAAACCCTAGAGAACTACAACACCCATGATGTACACACACGCACACTTATATATTGCCCCTAAATTCCCTCAAGAGACTATGAGGTACATTTTCACCATGTTTTGGCTTCCCTGGGCCACTTTGGACCTGGGAGAGGCTTTTTTTTAATGTCAGGAAGTGACCAGAAGTCACTTGAGAGTGTTTAGGGGCAACTTTTTCTCTGGCCAGCCCTGCTGGCCACATTTTACCCACCCTGTGTTAGAGCTAGAAAGGGACAGCTAAAATGAGCAAAGGCTCAGATCAACTCCTATGTGAGCAAAGCTTACAACAGGAGTGGGCAAAGTATAGCCCACAAGTCACGTGCAGCCCTTGGAACTCCCCAGAAACCCCTCAAAGCCCACAGAGCTCCCTAAAAATAATTAATTTTTTTTCCAGGGTGACTTTTAGGTGATTTTTATTTGCCCCTAAACCAGCCAAAAATCTCTGAAAACCACCTAAAAATAAAAAATAAAACATTTCCTGCCCCTAACCGCCAAAAGCTTCCCTACACACAAACACAAAGAATAATTCGAAAATTGGCCAAAATGGCAGCCAGAAGTGATGTCACATCATTTTGGATACAACAAAATGCGCCAGTGTGGTCCACCTGGGCTACAACATTTGGGGCTGTTTAACTTAGAAAAAGGTGAATGGGTAAGGACATGATAGAGGTACAGATAGACCCCTGTATCCGTGGGGGATACATATCCAGACTTATTGGGGATTGTGGAAACTGTGAATAATAGCGAACCCTATTAAAATGAATGGCTTTTGGCCCAAGCATACTATAGTGTCACACTGGAGGACCCAGAGATGTTTTCTCTAGGCATCTTCTAGGTCCCCTCCAGTGTGACTCTATGGTATGCTTGGGCTGGAAGTCATTTGTTTTTCAGAGGCGGGTAAATTAATCTGAAGATATGGGTCCCGTGGGTATGGGGGGTTCTATCTGTATATAAAACACAGAGTGTGGAGAAAATTGATACTTTTTCTTCCTGTCCTGTAATTCTAGAATGCAGTGGTGAGTCTTCCCCTGAAGCAGAATGGTGGGAGATCCAGGCCTGATTAAAAAGGAAAAAATTATTCTCAAAGTTAAAGCGTGGAACTCACTGCCACAAGATATATAACTTCGGTAGCTTTTAAAGAGGGTAGAACCAATTCATGGAGGTTGGGGCTAACAGTGTCTACTAGACATGTGGGCTATACATGCTTCTGTATATCGTTTAGGAGAAAACATAAGATAGAGGAGTGATGTTGCCCTCCTGTCCCGTTGATGGCCTTTCCCCGAGGCAGCTGGTCAGCCACTGTGGGAAGAGAATGCTGGACTAGACAGTCCTTTCATCTGATCCAGCAAGGCTTTTTTCACTTTTTAAAAATTATTAATACGGTAATTAAATAATAAGGAATACAACTTATTTCTTCTTTCAGGAACCAGTGGCCTTTGAGGAGGTGGCTGTGTATTTCACTGATGATGAATGGGCCCTGCTTGATCCAAGCCAAAAAACTCTTTATAGGAATGTGATGTTTGAGAATTATGAGACAGTGACTTCGCTGGGTAAGGATCCATGGCTTAAGTGATCTGTTGGGAGGGGGTGAGAGCATCAAATGCTGGGAGTGAACACTGATTGGCTGAATGTCTGAAGGGATTTTAAAAAGTGGGCTGGAATTAGTCAGGGAGTGAGACATATGAGTCTGTCAGAGTCAGGAATAGACTTGGAGAATCTTAGATTCCATGGAGATGGAATCATAGAATCCTAAAGTTGGAAGGGGCCACAAAGGCCATCTAGTCCAACCCCCTGCGATGCAGGAATCCACAATGAAAATGCTCCTGAAAGATTGTCAGGATCGATCCCTGAAGGTTCCTGTTCCTGGCACTTGTTGTGTGGTTTTGTAACCTTACTGTGCTGTTCATTGTGTTTTCATTTCTCTGTACTGGCTAAGGAGTGTTTTGGACTGGGGAGTATCCCGTCACTATGGAATGGGGAATAAGCTGGCAGGCAGCTGCATGAGCTGTCCAGGAAAAAGAGGAGGTGCAATGGTCTGGGAAGAAAGGGTCAGGGGATAATAGGTGACCAATAGCTTTGTCGCCCGCCAGATTTCATAGATTGCTTTTAGTATTTAGTACTAAACTGCTTTTAGTATACTGGGTCTCCATTCTGAGTAACAACCTTCTATGATATGTTTTCTCAATTACTGCGCCAATAAAGTTTTCTGTTGAACTTTAAAACGGCTGTTCACTGCATCTGGAAATGCAAGTGCATAACAAAAACGCCCATCCAACCTCTGTTTAAAGACTTCCAAAGGAGAATCCACCACTATTCCACTTTGTGAAGTCAAGACATTCTTCCTAATGTTTAGGTGGAATCTCTTTTCTTGTAATTTGAATCGATTGGCTCTTGTTATAGTTTCTGCAAAAGCAGAAAACAAGCTTGTTCCATCTTCTGTATGGCATCCCTTCAGATAAAGATGGCTATTGTGTCAGCTCTCAGTCTTTTCTCCAAGCTAAACATATCCAGCTCCAACTCCCAAAGCTATTCTTGCTAGGAGTTGGTTTCTGTCTGATGTGAGATGGGATTTAAAGTTAGTTAGTTAGGGTCAGTCAGGATTTAGATATGTGAAATAAGTAATCTGTAACTGTATGTTCAACTTCTGTTTGATTCATTTTTGTATTATACATTTGTGCCTCTGAGAATGCTACAATAATCTTACTGGTGTGGACAGGTTCAGACACACAATGTCTCTGGTTCAAGGGTGATGGTGTCTAGTGCTGGGATTATAGAAATAAAAGTCTTTCACAAGAACCTCAAGGGCATCTAGAAGGCCCCACATTTAGTGTCATAGTGTGGGAAAGGTGGCAGTCCTCATATTTGGTAGGCGTGGTGGGAGAGGTGGGTAACTTCACAGTAGGTCACAGTGCTGGGCTAGGTAGAGAGGTAGAAGATGATGCCAGAAAGAGAAGAAGGTGCAAGGGACAGAGAGGAGGAGAGAAGATGGCAAAATGAGAAAGTGAAGAAGACTGAGAGAGAGAGACAGAAGAGGAATGGCACTGCCCACCCTTGGCATGTGGCCACTTGACAGATGATCTCAAAGAGAGAGTAACTCCCTTATCCTGGAGTAGAGTTTGTGAGGGTATATAGGTTAGTGATATGATTCTTTATGAGACACCTTCATCTCTTTATGTGTGTTCATTTCCAGAGCGGCTGCTGAGCTTTAAACCGGTTCTCATCTCCTGGTTGGAGGAAGACAGGGATAAAGAACGGCTTATCCAGAGCTTGGCAGAAGAGGAGAGATTAACAGGTAATGCTTAGATATGTATGAGTCCCTTCTTTGTCTAGGAACTTGACTAAATCATAGAGTTGGGGGTATTTCCCATTTCAGTTTCTATCTCAAAAGCACTAAAGTAGCATGTTTTGGGTACTGTTGAAAATCATCTCTTCTCTCTTTGTGTTATAATAATTATCATTACAGTTGTCCTTTCCCATTTGCAGGTTAAGCATTTGCAGATTTGAATATTTGCGGATTACTGTATTTGCTGCCTCCTCCACTGTTGTCCTACATGTGATTGAAAAAAAATATGCTCTCTCTAGACATTTCTGTGTCCTCCAACATGATTCAATGGTCAAATTCTGACCATAGAATCACACTGGACCTAGAAATGTCTAGAAAGAACTCTTCTCCAGGCATTTTTAGGTCCTCCAGCATGATTCTTTGGTCAACTTTTAACCATAGAATTGTGCTGGAGGACATAGAAATGCCTAGATAAGTGTTCTCTCAGATAAAAAAAAAATAGCAGGCCTATAATTTGCATTTTTTCCACTTTCACGGGGATCCTGAACCCCTAACACCCATGGAAATTGAGGGCTGACTGTATTATCATTTATTTATATAGAACCATTGTTGTCCATGGCACTTTACAGTTAAAAGAACAACAAAACAGTTCCTTGCCCTCAGGCTTACAATCTAATTAAGACATGACAGAAAAGGGATGGCAGTATGGGAGGTGATTTAAGTCCAGCAGATACTGCCCATCATACCTGCTAGGAGCTAATGCCTTATATTTCCCTTTCTCTATAAAAAACGGTTCTGAGGAGTCCTCGCTCAGAATTAAGCACTGTGGGCAGTGTGTCCTGGGAGATCAGTTTGCAACAATGTAGACAATATTAAACATTATTTTAAAAGGCTGAAGTTAAGTGAAAGCTAACTGAACAGCCAAGTTAAGGATTTAAAACTGGGCACATGTGTGGACATGTATAAAACCAGTTAGGCCTCAAATGCTAAAAGCAACCATGTTTTTACTTGGCAGTATAATAGCAGTAATGTTGGCACCAATCAGGCCTCTAAGGGGAGGGTATAGCAGAACTGGGGTGCTACAGTCTTTGCTGCCACATCTCCCAGGAAACTCCACTACAAAAACCTGACTTTGAGGGATGTCATTATGGTTTAGGGCAGTGGTTCTTAACCTATGGTCCACAGACCCCCAGGATGCCACAATGTTTTCACAAGGGATCCGTGAAGGCTTGAAAGCTGTTTGGCCCACCTCCTCCCTGCAGTGGAGTGGCCACATGACAGGAGCCAAGGCAAAGCCTGGCTAGCTGGCTTGGCCTGCACATTGCCATTAAATCTGCTCCAGCCACAAACTTGCAGGAAGAAGCAAGAGCAAAGTCTTCCTTCCCCCTCCATTGTCTCCGAGGGAAGGTTTAATGGATGATGTAATTGTATTATTATTATTATTATTATTATTTTAAATCTTACATTTTGGGGGGTCCACGGCAACAAAAAATATTTAAAGGGTGTCCCTGGTAAAGAAAAGGTTAAGAACCATTGGTTTAGGGAAAGCTATGTGTCAGCCATTTCAACTGCAGAGCACAGGAATGCTCTCTATGTTGATTTATTGTTATTTATTAGAATATTTCTATCCCATCTTATATGAAAAAGATCTTAGGGCATCATACACATAAAATCAATGTAAGCTAGTTAAAGCAATTTAAAACAATAAAAATAATTTAAATAAATTACAAACATATCAAATAGATTAACAAGTTAAAACAGGTTTTAAAGATCAAACCCTGACATTGCCTGGCCTGTTCCTGCCATTTTTTGTATTGTTCTGTACCCTTGCTGTTAATTGTGTTTTCATTTCTTTGTACTTGTTAATGAGTGTTCTGTGGTCATTGTGGAGGGGAGTATAATGGTTGCTAATGGGAATGGAGAGATAAGCCTGCAACTACAGAATTGGCTTGGGAAAAATGGGATAGAATTGTATGGGAAGAAGAGGCCAGGGGATGATGAATAACCAGATTTCATAGGTTGCAATATGCTTTTAGTATACTGTCTGCCTTCTAAGTTTCAATTTTAAGCAATAACCTTGTATGATATGCTTTTTGGATTTCTGTACCACTAAAGTTTTCTGATTAACTCAGAAACTGCTGGTCATTGCATCTGGGAATGCAAGTACGTGACAGACACAGAGGAGGATCCAACAACAGACCTCAGTCCTCAGGGCAGGCATATATACAGTTGTACCTGCACATTTGCAAGCTAAGCATTCAAGTATTTGATTAATATGTTCTCTCTAGGCATTTGTAAGACCCACAGTATGACTCTATGGTCCAGTCCCAGCTGAAGTGGACCATGGAATATGGCTGGAGGACCTAGAGATTTCTAGAGTAGTGTTCTGTCACATTAAGAAATAGTATCTGTGATTTTATTTATATTTGCAGTTTTTCCACTTTCATGGGTGTCTTGTGCCCCTAACCCTCATGAAAGTGGAAGGCTGGCTGTATGAAGAAGTGCTCCCTCGAGTATTGAGGTCCTCTGTCTTTTGGTTTTTAAAAGTAATAACAAACAGTGTGAAGTCGAAGGCTTTCACGGCCGGCATCCATAGATTTTCCTTGGTTTTTTTCTGGGCTGTGAGGCTGTGTCTGGAATAGTTTTCACAGCCTGGAAAAAACCCACAGCCCAGAAAAAAACCAAGGAAAATATAATGACAAACACCTTGAATTCTGATCAGAAACATATTGGCAGCCTGTGTAATTCTTTTAAGATGGGCATGATATGGTGTCTGTATGGTATTCCAGTCAGCTTGCAATCCACTGTATTTTGCACTAGCTGCAGCTTCTGATCCATCTTCAATGGCAGCCCCATGTAGAGTGCATTACAGCAGTCTAAACCTGTTGGCAAGCAGCAAAAAGGTCTCTTCAGAATGGTTGCAGTGGGAGAAGGAGTGGGGTTCAGAAGTGCCTCGCCCAACTTAAGTGGGGACAGCCCTGTGAAGAAAGAGCCAAAGGTCTTCCCTTGCCTGTTGATGGGAATTCCTGTTGAAAGGTTCACACGGTTCAGCTATATGTGTTATTTTAGGAAAAAATATTGCATTGTTTTACATGTGGGTGGTGATTGGCTGAGGGAGTGAGAGGAGGGAGGGGCCCTTGTGAGGCTGGGGGCGTAGATGCAGATTGAGTGGCAGGAGTGGATTGTAAGGTGGAGAGGGAATTTGCATCTGGGTGGTGATTAGCTGAGGAAGGGAGAGGAGGGAGGGAATTGGTTGGGTATGTTTCCTAAGTGGCCAATGAGCACACTGGGAAAGGAAACATACCCAAGAGTTTTATTTATATAGATAGATGTTGCTTCTATCCTCTTTTAATTACTCTGTTGAAATATGGACAAGATCTAGAGCTTTGGTCATTACAGGGTTAAGGGTGAAGGATATAAATATTATTATTATTATTATTATTATTATTATTGCTGAGACTGAAATGTTCTTCAGCTGTATGTGTGTAATCTAAATCAGCTGTAGAAAATCTATAAGGCTAGCTTTCTACTCTGAACCCTCTCCTTTTTTTGGCCCTGCATTTTAGTGCCTCTTTTTACTATTTGGTATATTTGCTATTTTGTATTATTTCACTTGCCTTATTGCTCTTGTTCATTTTAATGTTTTGATTGTATTGGTTTTGAATATTGCTTTCATACAGATATATTGTTTGTTACTCTTTCATAGAATAGATAAAGATTATTTTCACTATTTGTTTTTATCTTCTGAATCCTGTTTTTCAACACTCTGTTCCTGCCTTGATTTTCCCCCCCTGCCTTTTAAAAAACGAGGGCAGTTTTTTGACGATAAATTCTCCGCTCTCTCCCACTTCTAAAGGTGACGGGACAGTGAATAAGATGAAGTGGGAGGATTATTTTCAGTTGGAAAATTCCACTTCTGAAGAAGAAGAAGAAGGGGAAGAGAGAGAGGAAGAGGAAGAAATTGAGGCCGCACCACAGAAATGCCAAGAGAATATTTCCCTCCAAAATGACAGCAGTGAGAGTGAGTATTGGCTACTAATGCCCCATAGGAAGAGATGTGGGGATAGGAGCACACAGGGCTTCATGTTGCTTGTTCTGCAAATTATGAGGAGGATACCTGTGTGATTGCAGAAGAATACAGTCAGACCCCCATATCCATGGAACCAATATCTGTGTTTTCAAGTTATCCACAGGACACAAAAAGAGGAACACATACCATAGAGTCTTCCTAGAAAATGTCTAGAAGATTCCTCTCTAGACATTTTCTAGGTCCCCCAAGGCAACTCTATGGATTTTAAACCACAAGTCCCATTATTTACAATGGTGTTCACTGTTATCCGTGGTTTCTGGTATCCGTGGTAACTCTGGGGACTGAACTCCTGCAGAATATGGTGGCCTGGTTGTATTGTGATGTTAAGTTAGGACAGAGATACAAATTCTGCACTTCATAAACCCATTACAAAAATAAAGTGGGTTACACAGAATAACCATGTGCTGAATATTCCAGAAGGCCAAACTCATGCCAGATTTCCCTCCTAAACATTCTTCCCAGAAGGCCTATGATGAAATCCGAATGAATTGCCTGTATTATTTGACCGTACTGTCTTGTGGGGCCTGTTTCTCTATATGCTGAAGGTTCAAAAAGGCCTATGAAGTGTGTCAAAATTTAAATTTCTACAATTGGATGCGTATATTTTACAGGATCCAAACTATAAAGGAATTCTATGGTTGGTTTTCCTACAGGTCTGTTTGCTTGCAGTTGTTTGGACATTGCACTAAACTAGGGAGGCAGAATACGTGTCCCTCCCAATTTGTTGTTAATTCCTGTGAAGTTGTCAATTGTTAGCGGTGGGGAGAGAACTGAGATATCAGCCCCATTCACCAGACCCGGAGTCTATTGGTGAAACACCAGTCCTTAGAGTTGCCAACCTGCATTTGATAACTTTTGACTTACGGCAGCTTTATGAATGAGAAACCTCCCAAAGCCCAGCTACTGCCCTGCTCAGGTTTTGCAAGCTCAGGGCTGTACTGTCATTATTGAATCAATCCACATATAGTGTAGTCTTGCTCTCTTCCCACTTCCTTTCTCTTTCACCCACATTATAATCTGTTTCAGTGAGTCATGTTGTCTCATGATATGTCCAACGTATGACAGCCTCAGTTTAGTCATCTTCCCCTTTAGTGAGACTTCAGGCTTGGTTTGTTCGACTACCCATTCATTTGTCTTTTTGGTAGTCCTTAGAACTCTCCTCAGGCACCGTATTCCAGACAAGTTTATACTCTTCCTTTCAGCTTTCTTCATTGTCCAGCTTTCACAACTATACATAGAAATTAGAAATACTATAGCATGGATGTATCTGACTTCATTTAATAATGCACCTTTACACTTGAAGATCTTATTTACTTCCTTCATTGGACAGAAACTCCCGTCCCCACTGGCCAAGGCTGATGGGAGTTGCAATCCACCAATGGCTTGCAGGCCACAGGTTGCTCACTGCTACACTCTAGCCAAGGGTCATGCTGGCTGGGAATGATGAGAGTTGAAAGTCCCAACCATATCTGGAAGGTGCAAAATTAGGAAAGACTGTGTCAAAACAGAGCTTGAGAAAGTTACCTTTTGTTCTACAGAATTTTCCCAGCATCCCACGCCTGGTTGGCCATGCGGGTTGGAGGTTTCTAGCATTTGTAGTCCAAAAAAGTAACTTTCCCAAGCTCTTGTATAATGTAACTAAGCCTTAGGCTGAAGCTCTCCCCCTCCTGCTTCCTCACAGCCAGATGGAGGAGTTTGGAAGGTTTTATTTCTGCTTTCCCTTAATTGGCCCATTCTCCTTTGCATAGTCTCTACTTCTACCACTATTTGCTCATCATCATTATCATCATCTATTTGAACCAAGCCATCACAAGTGAAGGAACAACAAAACAGTTCCCTACTCTCAGGCATACAATCTAATTACTCTCTCTCTCTCTCTCTGGCTTTTCTTCGCAAACGAACATTCAGGAAGGACTCATCCCGCGCTTTCTGCAAGCGCACTGATGACTAAAAAGGCCAATCCGAGATAAACAAGTCTGGTTGTAGAAAGCACAGCAGAAGGTCTCCTTGGGTGATGTTTCCGGGTTGTGATTCTTTCTGCGTTGCCGTTTCTCTTTAAGACTTGTTCTGCGTGAGCTCTCAAATAAGGCTGCAGCATTGTGGATAGTGCGTCTCCATGCCTCCCGATGTGAGGCCAGAGCGCACTCATTGTTGGTGATCAATTTGGCCGAGCCGGAGATGTTATTTCAGGGAGTCCTTGTATCGCTTTTTTGGAGCGCCCCTCTTACGCGAGTTCACCGTAGAGTACTGTTTTTGGGAGGTGATGGTCCTCCATCCTAGGAATGTGCCCTGCCCAGCGCAGCTGTGTTCTCAATATCATGGTCTCAATGCTGATGATCCTTGCTTGCTCAAAGACGGCAACATTCATCACATAGTCAGTCCAGTGTATATTTAGGATTGTGCGTATACAGTGTTGATGAAAGCGTTCGAGGAGTCGTAAGTGGTGGTGATAGGTGACCCATGTTTCAGACCCATAAAGGAGGATAGACAGTACAATGGCTCTATACACACTGATTTTTGTGCTTTGCTTCAGGTGTTTAAATAAGACTTGACACAAAAGGAAAAGAGGATGGCAATATGGGAGTGGATTAAGTCCAGCAGATACTGCCTCTTCTTCTCTCCTTCTGAAACCTGGACAGTGGCAGTTGGGTTGGAGGGAGGGCCTTTCATCTGTTGCTGGGCCTAGGCATGATGGAGCTGTGCCTGGCTCTTCTTCTCTTCTGATGCCAAAGCAATGGGATTTGCTAAAGGGATCTCTTTTTGTTATCTCTAGTTAGGAATGGGAAAGGATTATGACTGAAATCCTGGAGAGCCACTGCTAGTTAGCATCAATATTTTTGAACTAGATGGTTCATTGATTGCCTGATGTGGAATACGACCATTTCCCGTCTGTGTATGTGTGTGCATGCCTTCAAGTTGCCTGATGATTTTGTCCATTCTGTATAGGCCTGCTGAGAGGCACCTGGCACAGCCTGGGGACAAACTAACCCAGGAGTAGCCAAACAACAGACCTGCACAGCAGAAAGGGCAAAAAAAGAGAGTTACAAGCAGCGATGTCTGGAGGCCTTTATCTTCAATTGCAGTATAAACAAACATAGTATATACACAGCACACCTCATTAATGAACTCAACAGCAATTTCTCCAACATCTACCAACACACCTCTTTCTCCATGACACCAACTCCACACATAATGCATCTTGTGCTTCGACTATATAGGAGTGTTTACTTGTTAGCCCTCTGCCTAGCCATAACTGTGAACAAACCCACTTCAGCTGTGCTATCCTGTGGTCTGTTGTTCCAACATTTTCCTTTTGCACTTAAAGAAATATTACCCTGACAGAGTTATGGCAACCCCATTAATTTCATGAGGTTTTCTTAGCCAAAGAATACTCAGAGATGGTTTTGCCAGTTCCTTCCTCTGAAATGTAGCCTACAGCACTAGTTCTTAACATGTGGTCAAGCAAAGGCTTAAATGCTGCTCAGCCCACCTCTTGCCTGCAGTGGCCATGTGACAGGAGCCAAGGCAAAGATTGGCTGGCTAGTTCGGCCTGCACATTGCCATTCCGTCTGCTCCAGCTACAAACTTGCAGGAAAAAGCAGGAGAAAAGTCTTCTTCCTCTTCCAGTGCCTCTGAGGGAAGGTTTAATGAATGGTATACTGTAATTGTATTATTATCATTATCATTGTCATTATCATTATCATTTTGGTTTTAAATCTTGAGTTAAGTCTTGGGGGTCCACAGCAACAAAAGATATTTAAAGGGGAGCCCTAGTAAAGAAAAGGTTAAGAGCCACTGGCCTACAGCACTGCTCCCATTGTCAAAACACAGAGTTGCAAACCTCACCTAAAGCTTCTTTTGTAATTTTGTGACACTTCTCTACTATTGTAATCTTTAATCCAGTTAAGAGTGTATACATGTTTTTTGGAAAAAATTGCAACCCCCCCCCCCGAATTATAAACTGTTATGGGTATATATACATATAGTTTTTTGAGGGGGGGGGACACACACTATATATTAAATAAGGTCACCATAAGTCAGAGTTGATTTACAGGCCAATAACAACCAAAATATAAGAATAAGAATAGCCAAAAGAAAAGAAAGACTGGACCATCAGATTTTTAATTTTGGTTTTTGTTTTGTTTTCAACAGTGGAAGAGGGCAGTTCTGAAGTCGTTAAAGACCATCCCAGCAATTCCCAAAGCCATTCCCCGCTCAAGATGGAGCCTCGTACACTCCTTGTTCTGCTGAAGTTCTACCTCCGGACGCTGCTCTCTGTGCTCCGTTCCACTCTTTCCCTGTGTAATGCCTATCTCTTGAGCATCAGCCGGCGGCAGAGGCGGAGAGAACACATCGGCCTGGCTTTTCAGGACCACTTTTTGAGACTTCACTCAGTAAGCCGTGCGCTATGTAGGAGGCGGACTAGAAACAGGGCTGCTCTCGTTGCGCTGCTGGATAATGGGCCGCTTCCCCGGCGCTGGTGGGTGTCCCCCACGACCTGCCCCAATTGGTGGGAGAACTTTGTGCTCGAAACCGACAACGATGCAAAATGGATCGAGCAGTTCCGTATGAGTCGGGGCACGCTCTTTGAGATTGCCAATGTGCTCCGGCCCCAACTGGAGAGACAGAGGACCATCATGAGGGAAGCCATCTCTGTGGAGAAACGTGTGGCCATAGCAGTGTGGTGGCTTTCGAATTTGGAATGCTATCGCGAGGTCGCCACACAGTTTGGAATTGGGAGGTCCACAGTGGGAGAGATTGTTCTGGAGGTTTGCTTTGCCATTGAGGATCTCCTTGCTCCCCAGACAATCTGTTTGGGTGACCACCAAAAGGTATGTTTTGAGGATTTCTTAGTGAAGGAGGAGGAGGGGCATTCCATTATTTAAGGTATGTTCCTTCAAGCACCTGTCAACTTATGGCAACCCTATGAATTTCATAGAGCTTTCTTAGGCAAGGAAGACTCAGTTCCTTCCTCTGAAAAATAGTCTACAACACCTGATATTCCTTGTCAGTCCTCCATTCAGATGCTAATCTGGTGCCTTCCAAGAATTTAAAAACAATGAAAGAAGCAGAAACTGCAGAGTGCCAAAGGGAATCCACAAAAGGAATAAGAGACACTTCTCAGAATATTGAAGAGATGGTTGTTTTTTAAGTAGAAAAGTCCATTTACTGTTAATAAAACCAATAAATAAATCTACTACTGTAATAAAACAAGAGAGAGTGACACATTTGCTTTCTGATGGTTCCATGTACACAAACTTTGTTTCATGCCTGAAATTATAAAAAATACTGTATAAATTACCTTCAGGTATATAAAGTATATAAGGACTACAAGCTAAGCATGGGTCAGCAGTGTGATGCAGCAGCTAAAAAAGCCAATGCGATTCTGGGCCGCATCAATAGGAATATAGCGTCTAGATCGAGGGAAGTAATAGTGTCACTATATTCTGCTTTGGTTAGACCTCACATGGAATACTGTGTCCAGTTCTGGGCACCACAATTCAAGAAGGATGTTGACAAGCTGGAATATGGCCAGAGGAGGGCGACCAGGATGGTGGGAGGTCTGGAAGCCATGCCCTATGAAGACCGGCTGGGGGAGCTAGGCATGTTTAGTCTGGAGAAGACAAGGTTAAGAGGGGACATAATAGCCATTTTTAAATATTTGAAAGGATGTCATACTGAGGATGGAGCAAGCTTATTTTCTGCTGCTCCAGAGACTAGGACATTGAGCAATGGGTTTAAACTACAGGAAAAGATATTCCACCTAAGGATTAGGAAGAACTTTGTGACTTTAAGAACTGTTCACCAGTGGAATACACTGACTCAGAGTGTGGTGGAGTCTCCTTCTTTGGAGGTCTTTAAACAGAGGCTGGATGGCTATCTGTCAGGAGTGCTTTGATTGTGTCTTCCTGCATGGCAGGGAGTTGGACTGGATGGCCCTTGTGGTCTCTTCCAACTCTGATTCTATTAAGTGTATATGAAACATAAATGAATTTCATGTTGAGTCTTGGGTCCCATCTCCAAGATCTCTCATTGTGTAAATGTATGTAAATACAGGTATGCCAAAATCTGGAAAAGTCCAAAATCCAAAACATTCTGGTCCCAAGCATTTTGGATAAGGGATGCTAAACCTGTATTTTATAAAGGTGTTGTAAGTGGGCAGCTTGGCTAAATGCAATTTTGGTTGGACATTTTTACAAGCAACATTTTTTTGTCAATAGCTTTATGAAATTGCTATTTTGCCTGTACCCTTAGAATACTTCTTAGGGTTTACCTGTAGTTGTGTTAATTTAAAAAATGCCTATTTTAAATTCATTACTACTGTTTTTATCCCTTGTAGGTCATGGAGGGTTTTCGGAGCCTGGGCTTTCCACATTGCATTGGTGTCATGGACAGGGCACTTGTGCCGATCATTGCTCCTACAGGTCAGTTAGATAAGTCTGGCTGCCGCAAGAAATTATACATCATCCTGCTCCAAGGGACCACGGACCATACCGGCAGATTTATTAACATTGAAGTAAAGAAGAGTGGGGAGAATGTCTTCCGCAACTCTGCAATATGCCAAGCCATGGATAAAGGCACTTTTGTTCCAGGGAACCCGACGGTCACCATAGGGGGTGTGCAAGTCCCGCCACTGATCTTGGCCGATGGCTCTTACCCTCTGCGGAAATGGCTGATGACCCCCTACCAGGACCAGCCAGACGAGCGGAAGAGTGCATACAACACAGCTTTCAACAACTGCCACAGCGTGGTAGAACAGGCCATGTGCAGACTGAAGAGACGGTGGCAATGCCTTAGTGGAAGGCTCCCAGTGGCGGAGGAGAACGTCGTGGCAGTGGCCACCGCCTGCGTTGTGCTGCACAACATTTGTGAGAGGAAAGGACATGTACTGCAGGAAGATGTGAAAATCCCTGACCAGCTACTCTTGCCTGAAAGTGATGAAAAGCCCTGCCATTTTAATGACGGGGATGTGGAAGAGGGAGCGGTCGTGCGGAACGCGATCGCAGATTTCCTGGCTGATCAAATTAGCAGTTGATATGGGTCCCATATGGGAGTAAGTGGAATATAAATTAAATAAACAAATAGGTTGATTGATTTGAACTCTTACCATAGGTCTTTATTTGTGTGTGTGTGTGTGTGTGTGTGTGTGTGTGTGGTTCCCCCACCCAAATAAAATGTATTGGATGACACCAACATGTTTTCTTTGTACATTCTACACATCAATTGAACAAAGGAAAAACCATCCCTGAAGCCATGGAGATGGAGTTGTTCCTCTAAAGTAGGGGTAGGCAGCTGTTGAAGGCTATGAGGCCACATTAACCTCCTAGCAGACTTGGACGGCCACATCCTACCACACTCCATCTCAAAAACAACAACAACAAAAAAAGTTTTGCCCCAAATTGCCCTCAAAACCTTCTACAAGGAATGGGGCATTTTTGCTACATTCCCTCCATTTTAGGTCCAGGATAAGCTTTTTTTTTTTACAACAGGAAGTGACCTAGAAGTCACTTTCGGTTTTTGAAAAGGGCCTCTTTTTCAAATACAGTAGGACCCCCGTATCCGCTGGGGATTGGTTCTGGGGAGCTGTGGATACTGTAAACCATGGATAATAGCAAACACCATTGAAAATAATGGGACTTGCGGCTTAAAATAACATAGAGTTGCCTTGGAGGACCTAGAAAATGGCAAGAGAGGACACCTTTTCTAGGAAGACTCCGTGGTAAGTGTGCTGTTTTGTGTCCTGTGGATAATTGAATCAGTGGATAATGAATCAGTGGATATGGGGGTCCTACTGTACCGTATCTTTTTGTCTTTCTCATAAAGTGTCATATTTCAAATTTGCCTATCCCTTGCAGGCTGCACTTTACTTACAGCTGCTCAAACCATACACCCTTGCCAAGGAATTTTAGGATAGAAGCAACAGTAAAGCCTTCTGACTGGACTGGGGTAGAAGAAACATCTTTCTGTTCTGGTTCCTCTCACTTTTTCATGTTTTTTCCATTATTCTGTTGTGTATTTTAATTAAGAGAGCCAGTGTAGTGTAGTGATGTGAGCATTGGACTATTGAATCCCCACTTGGCCATGAAAACCCACTGAGTGACCTTGGGCAAGTGGCACTCTCTCAGCCTCAGAGGAAGGCAAAGGCAAACCCCCTCTGAACAAAATCTTGCCAAGAAAACCCTGGGCTTGTCTATAAGAGGTGGGGGGGGATGTGGATTGATGCACAGTAACACCAATTTGAAGCAGGTTCAATTTGTCTTAAATGTTTTTTTGACAAGATCGCAGGCATGCAAAGCTGTCAACTTTCACTGTTCGAACAGGCATGCCTGCGAATCAAGATGGTAGGTGCAAGTGAAGTACTCGCATTTTTATTGTCACCAGTTGCTGCCAAACAGTTTTTAAAAAGCATATCTAAGGTGCAAGAGTGCAATATTCTGCCTAAATAAATAGAAAATGTGCATTCCCTGCGGAGGTTTTTAAAAACTTCGGGAAAAGCTGCCAAGGCTTTTCCTGCAGAGTTTTGGGTGGATTTGGCCCCCCTCCTTCCGAATACGACAGATTGATGCAGGATGTCATTTAGACAAATCATATTCTCCTCGAATGCTATGTGTCCAATTCTGGACACTGCAATTCACGAAGGATATTGGACAAGCTGGAACGTGTCCAGAGGAGGGCGACCAAAATGGTGGAAGGTTGGAAGCCATGAGGAGCAGCTCAGGGAGATGGGTATGTTTAGCCTGGGGAAGAGAAGGTTGAGAGGTGGCATGATAGCCATGCTTACATATTTTAAGGGATGCTATACCGAGGATAGAGCAAGCTTGTTTTCTGCTCCAGAGACTAGGACACAGAGCAGTGGGTTCAAATACATGAAAAGAGATTCCACCTAAACATTAGGAAGAACTTCCTGATAGTAAGAGCTGTGTGACAGTGGAATGCTATATTGTAAATAGGGAAAACCGACTTTCTGCAAAGCAGGAACCTTTTTAAATAAATAAATAAATAAAAACAGCGGGAGATTTAAAATCGCCTCTTGGCTTGCTCGCTCCAGCCACCTTGGGGAAGGGGTCATACGGAGTTTAGGGGGCAAAAAATCGTGTAGGCAGATCGTATGCATACAAACGATGGCCTATTTGTATTTTTTACCCCCCAAGGGTAATCGTATAGACGCAAAGTGGATGGCCCTTGTGGTCTCTTCCAGATCTATGATTCCGTGATTCTAATTTCAACAGTGGCTTAACTACAGGACACAAAAACTTCAGCAAGTGAAGTTTCGAATCCCATTGAGACATCCAGCCTCTGACAGTGAAGCTCCCTTTCTCAAAGGCTGTTTATGCTTGTGAAGCCAACCTGCTTTCCTCCTCATCCTATGTCCAGCTGGAAGCTTTTTAAAGCAACATTGACCTTGGGGGGATGTTGAAGGAGGGCTGGAGAAACACACACATTCAAGGTCAGGTGGCAGCAGTGCATCAGCATAAAACAATGCAATAAAGCTTGAGCTGGAAAATATTGGGTTTCGACCCTAGCCAATTCTACTGTAGCTGTGTGGGGCCACCCTACAACAGGCAAGAATCCCTTACTGAGCACGTGTGAACAGCAAAACAGATAAATGAATAAAACAGACTCAAAAAAAGAAAAGCCTGGGCAAGGACCCTATATTTGCACTGGTTGGCTGAATATACAGTATTAATTGGTATTGCTGGATTGTATCTGAATCTTCACCTTCAAACATTACTTTCTAATAAAGTAAATCGGGGCTTACTTGTAGTTAGTACCTGGCTTGTGGGGGCAATTAGTTAACACACATTGGAAACTGCTTAATGCAGTGCAGATGTGTAAATTGCTATTGCTTAAAACAATTTGTAAGCTGCTCTGATAGCCTTGTGGCTGAAGAGTGGGGTATAAATAAATTAAAATAAAAAATAAAATAAATAAAAATAAATCTGTCACCAGCTCTGGCCCTGACGTGTTCAAAAAGCATAGTTACAGTACATAAGTTTGGGTACAAGAATTAAACTCTCAAGAAAGGTGGAGGCTGCTGAAATTAAAAATACTCCTTGGATGAATTTTGGAAGAAGCTTTCACGTGATCTCTCAAAGGCTCAAAATGTTTCTGTTTATGTATGCAAGGCTTAACTGTTGTGGTTGTTTCATTTCACATGTATATATTGTTAGTTTTGGATAAAAAGTGCGCTGAAACTTGAATTGCTCTTTTTTTGTGTATGTACCATATCCCTGTTCTTTCAGTGTTATTTCTGCTTCTGGAACCAAATTTTCTGTTAAAGAAGTAATGCCAGGAACACATTATTTCATGAACGGAAGTAGACCTGTAATCAGAAGTTGGAAATATTACTTTTGGGAGACTACAAGTCCCAGACAGCATGGCTAGTAAAAGTAACTGTGATGTACAGAGAACACACGCTCACATGCAATCAATAAATTGCTTTATTGACATGGGTTCATGTGTCAGGAACACTGGAAAAGCCAAAACTGAATTACAGGCAAGCAGGGCTGTAGATAAAGTACCCAGTGTGAGAAATGCAGAAAAGGGAGGTCACTACAGGCAAGGGGGAGGGAGACGGGGGAAGGAGATGTTTGAAGATGTCTGCACCTGGCCTCAAAGGCCTTGAGCTGGCGTCCCCATGCCTACCAGGCGGACTGGCCTCCCGCCAAGACATTCCTGGGCCTGAGAAGGAGCCAGGCGTGAACCAGCTATATGTCAGGGTCCTCCATTAATTCCACTTCAACACCCAGAATTCAGGGATGAGCCTGACATACCGCCCCCCAAAGACAAACCTCCCCCTTAACCTGGCTTATCAGGAAAGCGGGCATGGAACCTTTGCAATAAGCGTTTAGCATTAACATGGTCAAAATCAACCCATTCAGCATGACCCAGAGGCAAATGTTTCCATTTCACCAAATATTGCAACCCTCCCCGATGAACCCGTGAGTCCAACACCTCGGAGATTTCAAAATGTTGATCGTGGTCGACTAGAATAGGTTGGCGTGGAGGTCCCGTGGTCGGATGGTGCTGGTCTGGAGGGCACGCTGGTTTGAGCAAGCTGGAATGAAACACAGGGTGCACATGATGGTACAGTTTAGGCAAAGACAGTTCAAACACCACTGGATTTATCACTCTAGTAATAGGAAGGGGTCCAATGTATTTGGCCCCCAACTTCTTGGAGGGTTGGGGACTCTTAAGGAACTTGGTGGATAAATAGACCAGGTCCCCAACGGCGTATCCCGGGGTGGGATCCCGTCTTTGGTCAGCATGATGTTTGTAGTGGGCTTTGGCAAAGTCCAAGGCAGAGATTACCTGAGGCCAGGCATCCCTGACCTTTTGACTCCACTGGGTCACCGAGACCGGGTCTGTGGGAGCCCCCTCCTTCTGAGGCAAGGGACTGAAATCCTGGCCTGAGACAACCTTAAAGGGAGAAAGGCCAGTGCTTTGGTGGGTGGCATTATTGTAGGCTACCTCGGCAAACAGCAAGAGGTCAACCCAGTCAGATTGTTGGAAATTTACATAACACCGCAGGTATTGTTCAAGAATCTGATTAACACGTTCAGTCTGTCCATCTGTCTGGGGATGATGGGAACTGCTGAGCCCTAGTTCCACCCCCCAGAAGGTTCGTGAAAGCCTTCCAAAACTGGGAAGTGAATTGGGCCCCCCTGTCAGACATGATCTTAGCAGGAATACCATGGAGACGGTAGGTGTGTTGAATGAACAACCTGGCCAGTTGGGAGGCCATTGGAAGTTTCCTGCAGGCCACGAAATGTGCTTGCTTAGAAAACAGCTCAGTAACCACCCAAATAACAGTCTTTTTCTTACTTTCTGGTAACTCTACTATAAAGTCCATACTGATGACTTCCCAAGGTTTGGTTGGGATAGGCAGAGGTTGGAGCAGGCCTTTGGGCTTCCCTGTCCCTCCCTTTGCCATGGCACATGTGGAACACCCCTTCACATACTCCTCCACCTCCTTCCTCATTTTTGGCCACCAAAACTGCCTCCTGGCCAAATGTAGAGTTTTGAGATACCCAAAATGCCCT
Source organism: Gambelia wislizenii (assembly GCA_030847615.1). NCBI lineage: Eukaryota > Metazoa > Chordata > Lepidosauria > Squamata > Crotaphytidae > Gambelia > Gambelia wislizenii. Next base: position 29,898,180 of record JAUMIR010000002.1, read on the forward strand.
GCACTTTTGACATCATGGTACTGCCTGAGGATGATTGCTCTCAGGGCCTCAGGGACATACAGACGGTCCCCTTTCCAGGCCAGGCCCTCCCTCATGGTCACCTCTCCGGGGTGGGCCAAGAACCATGGGTCCTTGGGCAGGGCTGATCCTAGTTGGGACTGCCACCCACCCCCATCATCCCACGGGAGGAGGGGCTGTGGAGTGTGCTCTGGTGTGGCGGAGCATCAATGGGCCTAGCCTCTGGCAGGGGAGCACCATCCTTGGCTGTCTTGGGCTCATGCTTTGGCCCCACTGAGGGGCTTGCTTGCGATTCTTGCTGCTTGGTTTTACTACGCGTGAGGACTGCCAGCCCCAAGTGGGAGGGGGAGAAAACAGTATCAATGACCCCTTTTCTCTTATTCTCATGTTGCGGAAGCCTGGACAAAGCATCAGCCAGGAAATTCCTTTTCCCCGGGATAAACTTCAGGGTGAAGTTGAACCGGTAAAAGAAACTGGCCCACCTGACCTGCTTAGGGCTCAACCGACTAGGGGTGGCTAACACTTCCAAATTCTTGTGAACTGTCCAAACTTCGAAAGGCTTGGGAGACCCCTCCAGCAGGTGGCGCCACGTTTCTAAGGCCAGTTTGATTGCACCCACCTCCTTTTCCCACACAAGCCAATTCCACTCAGTTTCATTAAATTTCTTAGGTAGGCACATGGTCTGAGCTCTCCCTCTTCCCCCCTTTGCAACAGCACCCCTCCCATTGCAACAGCAGACGCGTCAACCTGGACCACAAAGGGTTGGGAGGGGTCAGGATGTTTGAGAATTGGTTCTGATGTGAACAGAGATTTTAATTTCTCGAAGGCCAGTTGACACTGATCCATCCACACTATTTTTTGGGGAGGTTTTTCCCTCTTTCCTGCCCCTTTATCCTTATTCACCACATCTTTGGTTTTTAACAAATCAGTCAGAGGAAGGGCTACTGTCGCAAAGTCAGGGATGAAGGACCGGTAAAAATTAGCAAACCCTAGACGGTTGAGCCCTAAGCAGGTCAAGTGGGCCAGTTTCTTTTACCGGTTCAACTTCAACCTGAAGTTTATCCCGGGGAAAAGGAATTTCCTGGCTGATACTTTGCCGCTGGCTCCCAAGGGCTCCTGTCTGAGCACTCAGCTATGCGATGGCCACCTTTCCCACAATGCAGGCACAACCCCTTTCTCATCCTACGCTCCCGTTCTGACTCTCCGGTCGTGGCTCCACCCGAGCGTGCCGACTTGCCCTTCTTCCCGGTGGACCCGGTGGCCTTCCCCTCTGCCCCTTGCAGACTGCGTACCATCTTGACGTGCTGTCTCAGTGTCTCCACTTCCCTGGCAAGCTGCACCCACTCTAGGAGGGTTTCGGGGTTCCCCTGGAACATCGCCCACTCTAGGATGTCAGCGTTCAGCCCTTCTTGGAAAAACTGCACCTTGATATCTTCCGGCCACTCAGGCACTTGGCTGGCCAGGCGGCGGAACTCAGCAGCATACTCTCCCACTGTCTTAGTGCCTTGCTTTAGTTGTCTGAGCTCCGCCCGAGCTCTTCTCACTCTCAAAGGGTCTTCAAATTGGGCTCTAAGGGCTAGCAAGAACTCTTGGAAGTTTCCCAGTTCGGGTGCACCCATATCATAGAGCCCCACCAACCACTGTGCTGCCTCTCCCTCTAGTTGATTAGACACATACTGCACTTTCTCAGCATCCGTCTGAAACTCCCCTTCCCACTTGGTCATGAAACTCACCACTTGGGTCAGGAAGCAGGGTAGCTTTGCTGCATCTCCGTCAAAAGTCGCCTTCAGATTCCGTCGCTTCAGGCCTCGGGGTCTTTCCCGTGGCTCAACTGGCCCAGCCCCTCCAGGAGGAGCCGGACCAGAAGCCGGCAGGCCAGGGACATCCGGAGGCAGATCTGGAGCCCCTGTTCCGGGCGCTGGAGTGACCACTGGTTGGGCTTGGGGAAGCTGGGCCCCTCCAGGGGTGGGTGGGGCTGGTGGTATCCTTTGCAGGAGTTCTAGGAGGCTTGCCTGCATCTCTCCCATTTGCTGCTTCAACTGCAGGACCTCTGCTCCTACTTCTGCCAGGGAAAACTGGGGAGCCAGGACTTCTCGAACTGGAGTGCCGAAGAGCGGCATGCTGCCCCTCCCCTGAGCTTGCTTGGCTCCCTGCTCCAAGGGGTCAGAGGGGAGAATAAAGCTCCCAGCCCTCTTCATCAGAAGCTGCAGCAACACCTCCCGCTGCCCTGGCCTCCAGCCCAGAGGCACCAGCTTCCTGCTCGCAGCCGGCAACCAGATCTTTATCCTTCTGAGCTCCAGTCGTCCAACATCACGGGTAGAACCACTCTCAGGAGTAGGTAGAAAAAAATGAGTTTCGGCTTACTGTGATGTACAGAGAACACACGCTCACATGCAATCAATAAATTGCTTTATTGACATGGATTCATGTGTCAGGAACATTGGCAAAGCCGAAACTGAATTACAGACAAGCAAGACTGTAGATAAAGCACCCAGCGTGAGAAATGCAGAAAAGGGAGGTCACCACAGGCAAGGGGGAGGGAGACGGGGGAAGGAGATGTTTGAAGATGCACTGGGCCTCAAAGGCCTTGAGCTGACGTTCCCATGCCTACCAGGCAGACTGGCCTCCCGCCAAGACATTCCGGAGCCTGAGAAAGAGCCAGGCCTGAACCAGCTATATGTCAGGGTCCTCCATGAATTCCACTTCAACACCCAGAATTCAGGGATGAGCCTGACACAGGAACACTGTAATCAGAAGTTGGAAATATTACTTTTGGGAGACTACAAGTCTGAGACAGCATGGCTAGTAAAAGTAACGTTTCTCAAGATCTGGGTAAAATGTATAGTTCAAAATAATAGTCACTTAAAAGGAGACTTCTCCTGACAGTTTTGTAAACTGCAAATGTTTGTAAGCTTCAAATGTCATATATCTCCCTCTCCATGGTTGCACATTATAAGCTTGAGTTTCCCAGAGACCATATGCACGTTTGAAAGATGGATCCAGACCGCAAGAAAACATTCAGGCTTAAGATACACCAAACCATTCCACACAGGAAAGAAAACTGTAACGACAGTGTGTACCAAAAAAAAATGTATACACCCTTAACAGTTTATAATTTGGGGGGGGGGATTGCCTTCCCCTTCCCCCCAAATGTATACACCATTAACAGGGTTGAAGATTACAATAGTAGAGAAGTGTCATGAAATCTAAGAGAAACTTTAAAAGGTGTGCAACTCTGTGCTTCGAAAATGCAAGCTATGCATTGCTGTGTGGGGACAGACAATTTGAACACCTTACATAAAATTGTAATTTAAAATGGAATGTGTACCTTAGATTAAACCATTGCTATAACCATTATAATACCATTATAACATTTATTTTTCAATATGAATGTATTTACTTAGCCTTCAAATAGCTACTATTAGCTCTTAAAGGGTGTATAAGTTTTTGGGGGACACACTGTGTACATATTATATATATATATATATATATATATAATATATATATACAGTTGCCCCTCCACATTCGCGACTTTTACATTCGCGGTTTTGATCATTCATGGAAAGCTGCCTGCGCCTCCCCCACTGCTCAACATCCCACTCCCTTCCCAAGGCAGCCAGGGGCTTCTCAGGAAGCTCCTCGCTGCCTTGGGAAGGGACTGGGTTGGAAAACTGCTCGCTGGCAAGCTCATTTCTTATTTGTGTTTTTTTCACATTTGCGGGGGTTGTCTGCCCCTAACCCCTGCGAATGTGAAGGGATGACTCTCTCTCTCTCTCTCTCTCTCTATATATATATATATATATTTGCTTGAGGTAGTAGGCCAGTGTCTGGGCATCACTGCTACAAATTGAAGAAAAGGCTCGGTCATGGTAAAAATACAAATAAAAATCCCTGCATGGAGAAAAATAGCTGTCAGGAAGATAGGTTTAGGACTTATTTTCTATGTGCAGGAACTTGCTTTCTTTTAAATGTAGGCACCTTTTTTTCACTTCTTCCCCACGACTCTAAAATCTGAAGTCACACAGTCCAGAAAGAGATTTTCCCACCCTTCTCATCTGCTCTCTGTATCAAAGAGACCACAGAGGTCTGGCAGAGAGTTACTGGAGGCTGTGGTGGTGGATGGCTGGAGGTAACTGCAAAGTAAAAGGTGCACAACTGGAGCAGGGGAGGGGAAATCCCTGGTTTGGAAAGTAGAGGGGGGTGCAGCTCCCCTGATCACCCCCCAACACCAGTGGATTTGGGGGTGCTGTCTTGGACAGAGGAATCAAACCAGTTCAGTTCCTGCCTGTATGTAAAGTGATTACTAACTGCCTTTGCTCCCTTTCTCTCCTAGGTTTGGGACCTGAGATTTATACCCCCAAAGGAGAGTGACTAACAGCATTAGGGGGCAGAGGGAAAATATCCTCCAAAAAGAGATTTAAAAAATTTCCCCCTTCTTTCTTTTCTGTTTGAATTTCAATTTGAATATATTCAAGGAGCCATAAAGGGGGGAGATTTGGGTGGAGTGGGGAGGGGGAAGGTGCCTTTTGTTCTCAGAGTTTCTGTCTGTAGGAAGAGAGGAATGAAGATATTGAATAAAAGTCCAGATATAGGTGGGATATAAATAAGGGGCAGGAGAAGGAAATGATATAGATTAAAGTCTCCAAAACTGTCCCTGGTTGTTGCTAAATTTCTTACAGAGGCAGCCAGGATTAGAGCTCATTGTATATTAGATAAAAGTTGATTATAATTGTCTTATTGCTCTGATTTTTCTGCTATTTTGTCTATTTTCTGTCTTATGTTTGAGTTCTTCTTTTGGTGGATCTATGGATTGCAATAAATAAATAAATGATGGTGATAATGATGATGAGCACTTAATCTCTCTCTCTCTCTCTCTCTCTCTCTCTCTCTCTCTCTCTCTCTCTAGTACTATTTTGGGGAGGCGATGGTCCTCCATCTTAGAAACGTGGCCTGCCCAGCACAGCTGTGTTCTCAATATCATGGCCTCAATGCTGGTGATCCCTGCTTGTTCAAGGACAGCAACATTCGTCACATAGTCAGTCCAATGTATATTTAGGATTGTGCGTAAACAGCGCTGATGGAAGCGCTCGAGGAATCGTAGGTGGTGGCGATAGGTGACCCATGTTTCAGACCCATAAAGGAGAATAGACAGTACAATGGCTCTATACACACTGATTTTTGTGCTTTGCCTCAGGTGTTTGTTACTCCAGACTCTTTTGTAAAGTCTTCCAAATGCATTATATGCCTTTGCTAATCTGTGATTGATCTTTTTGTCAATCTTGGCATCTGAGGAGATGATGCTTCCCAGGTAGGTGAGCAGGGCCGGTTTAAGGAATGTTGGGGGGCCCTGCAATGCTTTATTTTGGGGCCCCCATATGTTTATCGCAGGTCAATGTTACCTAACCTATTCACAGTACAGGATGTTCAGATTATAGTAGGACCCCTGTATCCACGGATTCATTATCCATGAGACACAAAACAGCACACCTGCTATAGAGTCTTCCTAGAAAATATGTCCTCCCTAGCCATTTTCTAGGCCTCCAAGGCAACTCTATGGTATTTTAAACCAGAAGTCCCATTATTTTCAATGGTGTTCACTATTATCCACAGTTTTCAGAATCCATGCCCACACAGAACCAATCCCCAGTGGATAAGGGGGGGGGATACTGTATTACATAATTTGCCACCAATAATTTAGTTTAAAAACTATATTATAGGCACTAACAAAATATTTTTGTAAATTAGCAATTAACGTGATGGTGTAGATTTCCTCAAAAAAAAAGAAAAGATAAAGAAAGTAGACTACAAGCTAAACATGAGTTAGCAGTGTGATGCAGCAGCAAAAAATGCCAATGTGATTTTAGGCTGCATTAATAGGAGTATAGTGTCTAGATCAAGGGAAGTAATAGTGCCATTGTATTCTGCTTTAGTCAGATCTCACCTGGAAGACTGTGTCCAGTTCTGGGCACCACAATTCAGGAAGGATGTTGACAAGCTGGAGTGTGTCCAGAGGAAGGTAACCAAAATGGTGGGAGGTCTGGATGCCATGATGCCTATGTGGAGCAACTTAGGGAGCTGGGTATGTTTAGTCTGGAGAAGAGAAGGTTGAGAGGTGACATGAGAGCCATGTGTAAATATTTGAAGGGATGTCATACTGAGGATGGAGCAAGCTTGTTTTCTGCTGCTCCAGAGACTAGGACATGGAGCAAAGGGTTCAAACTCCAGGAAAAGAGATTCCACCTAAACATTAGGAAGAAGTTCCTGATGGTAAGAGCTGTTCAGAAGTGGAATGCAGTTCCTGGGAGTGTGGCAGAGTCTCCTTCTTCGGAGGTTTTTAAGAGAGGCTGGATGGCCATCTGTCGTGAGGGCTTTGATTCTGTGTTCCCGCAGGGCAGAAGCCAATCGGATGGGATGGCTGTTGGGGTCGCTTCCAGCCCTATGATTCTATGATACTAGGCTACATTCAGAGTCTGGGAAAGTTACCCTTGGATTACACCTCCCAGAATCCCCCTGCCAGCACCCTTCTCAAGGTCTGGTTGCAATGTTCCTTTTCCAGCATTCTCTAGCCCAGTGGTCTTTAAACAGAGGCTGATTGCCATCTGTCAGGGATGCTTTGATCGTGATTTCCTGCATGGCAGGAGGTTGGACTGGATGGTCCTTGGGGTCTCTTCCAACTCTACAATACTATAATTCTATGATATCCTCAAAGGGGGTCCACAAAGGCTTGAGGGCTATTTGCCCCACCTCCTCCCTGTAGTGGAACAGCCATGTGACAGGAACCAAGGCAAAGGCTGGCTGGCTTGGCCTGTACATTGCCATTCAATCCACTCCAGCCACAAACTTGCAGGAAGAAGCAAGAGTGCCTCTGAGGGAAAGGTTAATGGATGGTGTAATTGTATTGTTTTGTTGTTAGTTATTATTATTAGGGTTTTAAATCTTGAGTTAAGTCTTGGGTCAACAAAAGATATTTAAAGGGGGTCTCTGGTAAAGAAAAAGTTAAGAACCACTGCTTAGCCCAATGACTCTCACATAGCACTAAAGGGATACTGGTGTTTTAGTGACAACAATAAAACCATTGTTCCCAGTAATATTACTCCAAATTTTTATTTATATTCTTTATATTCTTCTGTTAAAAGAACCAGGGTGTTCTAGGAGTTTCAGCATTGCCCTATGACTGTGGAGACCAGAGTTTGAATCCTTACTCAGCCACGAATACCCACTGGCTGAGCTTGGCCAAGTCACACTCTCTCAGCCTCTAAGGAAGTCAAAGGCAGACCCTCTTTGAACATACCTTGCCTAGAAAACCCCATGATAAATTTGCCTTAGTCAGAAATGACTTCAAGGTACATGGGAAACACACACAAATTCCTTTTGCAGGTTGAACTCATTTGGCAGCAAGAGGAGGAAGCTGAAGAGGACCAAGGGGTGAAGGGAGGGAGGAAGGGGAGAGAAGGACAGGTTAAGAGCAGCTGGAAAGATGGGCTGGAGGGGATCTATGTGGAAGTTAGGAAAGTGAACAAAGAATAAAAGAAAGAAGGAAGGAAGGAGAGAGAGAGCGACAAAAAGTCAGAAAGAAGGGAGGCAAAGAAAGAAGGAAGGAGGGGAGAGGGGGGGAAAGAAAGAAAGAAAGAAAGAAAGAAGCCTTTTCTGAAGATAGAGCAGGGGAGAACAAGAGATGACCCCCCCTTCCCTCCCCCCTCTCTCTCACACACACACTCACCCCTCTTCGACAGGGGTTTGACGATGATCCTGGGAGGAGAGGGGAGGAAGCAACAAACTCCCTCCAGAATCAGCCACCAGAAGAAAGCTCTGTCTTTCGCTTTGGCTTTGTAGTTTGGCAGATGCTGGTTGTTGTTGTTTTAAAAAACCAACAGGAGGGGGTTTTTTTAGGAGGAGGGTGAGGTCCAGATGGGGCCCTCTGCCTCTGTGGGGCCCCCCGCAGATGCTGATTTGGCGGTATGGTAAAGCCGGCCCTGTAGGTGAGCACTTAATAGGACAAAGATAACTGAGCTGAGAAACAGAAAGCTTGGATTATAAATATGGCCAATCCCTAGGGATAGTGGGATCCAAGATTATGAAATATTGGTACTGACAGATGGAGCTGCAACACCTCTGAACCACTGTGGTTCCAGTGGGGTGAAGAGATGCTCTAGGAGCAACTCCAAAGGGACTGCCCTAAACGTTTGAACCATAGATGGGATCACAGTAAGCAGAGGAGTGCGGCCAGGAAAAAAAGGCAGTACTGTAGATTGAATCCTTTTATTTACTAGAGAGTGGAAGTCAGTTCCCTGGAGGGAGACCTCTTTGGTGCCGTTTACAAGATGAAAATGTAGTGGGAAGAATTTGTGTTGAACCCTGGTTGTTTACACGTACATTGGGTCGGGCACGTGATTTTCAGAAGGGGGGACACTTTTTATCCCACAACCTGCGGGACTTCCAGTCCTGCAGTTTGTGGTGGTTTTTAAAAAAGTCACGGGAGGATTCAGAAAATTGGAAATGTAAACAGCCCGGGACAAGCTATCTCAGTACCAGGTGATGACTAGAAATGGTGACCGGGGGCGGGCTCAGAAATCAGCGATCAGAAAAGCAGATTCAGCCTCACCAGCTGAAAACAAAGGCATCCCTTCCAGTTTGTGTGTATGTGCGTGTACTAAATCACCCTGTTGAATGGATTTCTACACTGCAAAACCCTTCAGCTTTAACCTTTTCCTCTCCTGCATGCTGGGTTTAAATTTTAAAGAGAGAGTAAATTATAAAGAGATCGTGGGCGGACAATCACCCATTCATTCCCTGCCTGGATCCCCTCCCTGGGTCTGAACGGATAATCAAACATTCACCCACCCACCCCCAAGGCACAGTAAAAAATGCCAGCGTCTGAGCGAATGATCACACATTCATTCATCCCCACCACCACAAGGCACAGTAAAAAATGCCAGCGTCTGGGTCTTTCAAAATGCCTTGTGTGTCCTCCCTTTATGATCCCTGCACTGGCTTGAAACCTTCACTCTACAGCTGCCTCTGCTTAAAGGGTTAACATTTTAAAGAGACAGGACAACCGCAAGCCTCTGCCCCCTGCACTTGGCTTGTACTGGTTTGGGCTTGTGTGTGTGTATGTGCGTGCATGCAGGGGCTCCAGTCCGCTCTGCTTTTGACCTCTCTCACACTCCCCAGCACCAACTGATTGCTCATTCCTCCCCAGTTTAGCTGGCTTTAAATGGTGATCTCTCATTTCTAAAGGAAAGCACAGGGTTTAGCCACTGATCACTCCTAACACTCATTCACCCCCTCATCCCCAACCAGAAGCCTGAACAAACATTTGAGCCAGCCAATAGCATCGCTCATGGCGCAGAACTCTAAAGGAAGTATGTCACTGACGTTGTGAAAAAACGAGTAATCGCATCCTTGATTGACAGCTAAAAAAAATTAAATCCTGGTACTGTAAACTCGTGTAAACAACAACAACAAAAAAACTGGGATAGTATATAGTGGGAGAAGGTACATATCACGGGACGGGATGCCATGTAAACAATGGTCCCGGGATCTCCCGGGATCTCCAGTTCAGAGACAAAAATCGTGTAATTAGGGAGGGATGAATACAGGATCAAGAAATCCCAGGATGCCCCGTGACAAAAATTACCGTCTAACTGGCACCTTTGTTTCTAAGGGAGCCAAGCAGGGGTGTCTGGATTTTTTTTTTCTTTAGAGGTGGGAAACCTTTTGACTTTCCAGATGTTTTTGGACATTGACTCCCAAAAGCTCCAACCAGTCTGGGCAATGGTGATGGACTGCAGGAGTTGTGAGAACCATTGTGGTGTAGTGGCTTGAACGTTGGACTATGACTCTTAAGACCAGGGTTCAAATTCCTGCTGCTCAGCCATTAAAACCCACTGGGTGATCCTGGGCAACTCACGCTCTCTCAGCCTCAGAGCAAGGCAATGGCAAACCCTCCTGAACCAATCTTGCCAGGAAAACCCCTTGATAGGTTACCTTGGGGTCGCCGTAAGTCAGAAATGACTTGAAGGTACACAACAACAACAACAACAACAACAACAAGATCTTCTCACACTGCATAGTTATACCGTAGTGTTCTGATTCCACTTCAAGTGCCATGGCTGTATCCTGTGGACCATCCTGGGATTTGCAGTTTAGGAAGGGGTATTTATCATTTTCAGCCCAAGAGCTCTAGTACCTCACCAGCCTACAAACCCCAGGATTCCATAGGATGCAGCTGTGGCAGTTACATGGAAATCCTATTACTATAAGCATGTAGTGTGAAAGGGCCCATAATCCAAACAAGTTTAGGGCAAGAGTGGGCAGGCTCTGGTGCCAAATTCTGCTCTTCAGTTTTAAAACACTGATGACAAAATGTATTGATCATAGAATCATAAGAGTAGGTAGGAAGAGACGACAAAGGCCATCCAGTCCAATCCCATTTCTGCCATGCAGGAATACACAAACAAATCATTCCTGACAGACAGCCATCCAGACTCCTTTTAAAAACCTCCAAAGAAGGAGACTCCACCACACTCCCAGGCGGCGCATTCCACTGTAGAACAGCTCTTATTGTCAGGAAGTTCTTCCTAAGGTTTAGGTGGAATCTCTTTTCCTGTAGTTTGAATCACACTACACTGTTATAGTGCTATTATTCCACTTTAACTGCTATGGCTGCCTCCTGTGGAATTCTGGGATTTGTAGTTTATAAGCCCTAAGAGCTCTCTGGCTGAGAATGCTAAATGCTCCTCCCTAAACTGCAAATCCCAGGATTCCACAGGAATCATAGAATCATAGAATCATAGAATTGCAGAGTTGGAAGAGACCACGAGGGCCATCCAGTCCAACCCCCTGCCACGCAGGAAATCACAATCAAAGCATCCCCGACAGATGGCCATCCAGCCTCTGTTTAAAGACCTCCAAGGAAGGAGACCCCACCACGCTCCGAGGGAGTGTGTTCCACTGCCGAACAGCTCTGACTGTCAAAAAGTTCCTCCTCATGTTGAGGTGGAATCTCTGTTCCTGGAGCTTGCACCCATTGCTCCGTGTTCCAGTCTCTGGAACACGGCAGCTATAGCAGTTAAAATGGAATAATAGCACTATAACACTGCCTTTCCCTCCAAAATTGGACTCAAGGCAGCTAAAGTAACATACAGTTGTCCCTCCGTATCCACGGATTCCATATCCATGGATTTAAGAATTCAAGGGTTGAAGATATTCTTTAAAAAATAATAATCCAAAAAGCAAACCTTGATTTTGCCATCCTATATAAGGGATACCATTTTGCTATGCCATTGCATATCGGGATGAGTCCTTCCTGAATCTTCGTTTGCGAAGAAAAGCCAGAGAGCATATCTGAAATGTGGGTCACCTATCGCCACCACTTACGACTCCTCTAACACTTTCATTAGCGCTGTATATGCACAATCCTAAATATACACTGGATTGACTATGTGATGAATGTTGTTGTCCTTGAGCAAGCAGGGATCACCAGCACTGAGGCCATGATATTGAGAACACAGCTGTGCTGGGCAGGGCACGTTTCTAGGATGGAGGACCATCGTCTCCCAAAAATAGTACTCTACGGTGAACTCGCCACGGGTCAGCATAAGAGGGGCACTCTGAAAAAGCGATACAAGGACTTCCTGAAACAACATCTCAGGCTCGGCCAAATTGATCACCAACAATGGTCCGCCTTGGCCTCACATCGGGAGGCATGGAGACGCACTATCCACAATGCTGCAGCCTTATTTGAGAGCTCATGCCGAACAAGTCTTAAAGAGAAACGACAACGCAGAAAGAATCACAACCCGGAAACATCACCCAAGGAGACCTTTCTGCAACTGGACTTGTTTATCTTGGATTGGCCTTTTTAGTCATCAGCACGCTTGCAGAAAGTGCAGGATGAGTCCTTCCTGAATCTTTGTTTGCGAAGAAAAGCCAGAGAGAGCATATAATGGGACCTGAGTATTCATGGAATTTGGTATCCATGGGGGGTCCTGGAATCAAACCACAGCGAATATGAAGGGATAACTGTAATTGATTAAAGCAGCAGTGGGAATCCTGTAGCATTCCAGATGCCATTGGACTGTAACTCCCAAGAGCCCCAGCCAGCACAGGCAATGCTGAGTGCTGGGAATTGCAGCCAAACAACATTCTGAGAGCTGCACAATTTCTCACTTGTTTTAAATACTAGAGCTATCTTCCTCAGAACCTACTCCCTTTTTCACCCTCTGAATGTTCCTCTTAACTGTCTCAACTATTCCCTCCACTAAATTATCTCCTATTCCCACAGTAACCAGTAGAGTTTAGGAATGCTGTTTTGGGGGAGAACTCCCAGAGCCCCCCAGGCCTGGTACCATGCTGGCTAGGCAATTTCTAGAGATATAATAGTCGCCAGGAATATGCTTTCCATGTTCTGGTACCTCTTGAAGTTCAAGTGATTGTGGGGCAAAGAGAGCCTTCCACCTAAACATTAGGAAAAAGTTCCTGATAATAAGAGCTGTTTAGCAGTGGAATTCGCTGCCTCGGAGTGTGGTGGAGTCTCCTTTTTGGAGGTTTTTAAGCAGAGGCTGGATGGCCATCTGTCGGGAATGATTTGATTGTACTGTATATTCCTGCATGGCAGGGGGTTGGACTAGATGTCCCTGGTGGTCTCTTCCAACTCTATGATTCTATGATTCTTGTGACACCCATAATGTGGAGTGGGTTTCCCATTGAGATCAAGCAGGATCCTAATGAGGAATGTTTTTGACAACAACTAAAGATCTACTTGGTTTTCCTGATTGTTAATTTTGACAGTTTCCTCTGATTATTGTTTTCGAATTGTTTTATTATGCTATTATATTATTTCACTGTATAACATTGGGCTTTATTGTTGTGATTTTTTTTTAAGGAAACAGAATAAAAACATTAGTAAATAAAATTCCACATGGTAGACTGCTACCTCTTATTCAGTGATGTGAAGACTTTATAACCCTTTCAACATTTGTACATGTAATGTATCAATAACAACTTAATATTGAGAACTGGATATTTGGTTTCCTTTTCTGGGAGTTTTATCTCTTTGTTGTTTTATTGCTGCACTTCCATTTTCTCTCCCCGTTATTTTAGAAATTATTATTATTATTTATTTTACTCATTTATATCCCACCTTTCTCCATCAGTGAGACCTCAGGCGGCTAACAACATCTTTAAAACAATACAAGTTAAAAACAATAGAAAAGTAAAAATTACTACACTATATATATATATATATATATATATAAAGTTTAACAAATAATTAAACAATTGATAAGTTAAAAGCATTAACAATAAAAATATTAAAATACATTACAAGCTGTATAACCTCCCCCCCCCCCAAAAAAAAATTTTAAACCACATTGCATAACCTTACAAGCCCAGCCCTTGTCAGTTCATAAAAACCTGGTGGCGTAAAAATATTTTAACCTGCCACTGGAATTAAAACAAAGATGGGGCCATCCTAACTTCTCTGGGGATTCTCTCCCTTTTCTTCTTTGTATGATTTTGGCAAAATAAAATGGAGGAATAAATAGATGATAAATGTGTATGACAGACATAAATGATTGGGCCTTTCTTTTCTCCCCTGACAGGCTGTGGAATGGCGTCCGAGGAACATTCTAGATCTTTTCCCCTTTGTACTGGAGCAGCCATTATGGATTCAGTTCAGGTAAACAAAAGGTCCACTGGAGAGCAATATTCCTCTTTTTGGTTTCTCTCCATTGACGCCCCCTTGTCGTGGGAGAGAGGCTTGCGTACCCTAATGATGTTTTGAGCTATGCTGGCGGTGGCATAATAGCCACTGGTAGGGTCTCCCATGCCAGACAGGTCAAAACCGAAGGGTCTGACAAAGAGCGTCAGAGGGCAGGATGGGCTCTCTAGCCCTGTGGCAACCGTCCTAGGAGAAGGAAAACTCCAATCCCAAACCCGGGCAGATGGTGCTCGTCCAACCCTGTAAGGTCAACCATCTAAGAGAAGGAAACTCTAATCAAACCTACGGCCCGAGGACCTCGCTGCCACGTCCATGCTTGCAAGGCAGATGAATCTCTGGTTTAAAGGGGAGGCCAGTTCTGTGCACGCTGCGCTCCACCAGAAAAATCCATTGCACAGGCTCGAAGGACAAATCCATTTCCAAAAAAAGCCCTGTAGCGACTGGCGAGGGACGAAACCGGCAGGTGTAAAGATGCACTGGAAGCCGCAGCCCCAACCCTGCATGCAGGCGGTTCAGGACATTGGTTGCTCGAGGCTGACCCGGGAGATGACAGTCTTGTTCGGCAGCATCCTGAATGACCAAGCAGCCTTTTTTAAGGAGAGCACTGCTTGCTCCATATGGAGAGGGGCCTAGAAAAGGTGGCCTAACGAAAGCTCATCCCCAACTACCTGGTTGGCTAGCCGCGGCCAACGGGAATCTTCTGATGCGGTCAAACCAAGGCAAAGAAACAAAGGCACACACCGGCCTCCAAAGGTGTAAATAAACTGACACTTGCATGCTGGAACATCAGAACCATGCAAGACTCTAAAGATAGTGGACGGCCTGAGCGTCGTTCTGCCCTAATAGCCCTTGAACTATCACGGCTTAATATTGACATCGCTGCTCTTAGTGAAGTTCGCTTCCATGAGGAAGGCAGCCTTAAAGAACATGGCGCCGGCTACACACTTTACTGGTCTGGCAAACCCAAAACCGAAAAACATCTTTCAGGAGTAGGCTTCATGATTAAAAACTCCATTGCCTCCAAACTCGAAACCTTGCCAACAGGACACTCTGATCGCATTATTTCCTTACACCTCCCACATGTTGTTCTCTTTAGTGTATATGCCCCAACTATGCAAGCCGACCCTGTAGAGAAAGACAAATTCTACACAGACCTACGCCAACTCATACAAAAAGTCCCTGTAGAAGATAAAATTATTATCCTTGGTGACTTCAATGCCAGAGTAGGAAAGAACTCCGAAGCCTGGAAAGGTGTCTTAGGCAAGCATGGTGTTGGAAATTGCAATGATAACGGACGCCTCCTGCTAGAGTTCTGTGCAGAACAACAGCTGACTATTACAAACACAATCTTTCAGCAGAAAGATAGCTTGAAGACAACCTGGATGCATCCCCGATCCAAACATTGGCACCTCATTGACTACGTTCTAGTCCGTCAGAGAGACATTCGTGATGTCCGTCATACCCGAGTGATGCCCAGTGCAGAATGCCAAACAGATCATCGCCTCGTCAGATGTAAACTAAATCTTCATCTTAAGTTCAAACCTAAGAGGGGTGGCATCTTAAAGAAGAGGCTCCAAGTCAACAATCTTCAACAAGCTACCATGAGAGACAACTTCCAGGCAAACCTACAAACGAAACTTGAAGACCATCCTACAGATCCTTCTCCTACAGTGCTTTGGCAACATATCAAAAACAGTATCCTCCAGTCTGCAGAAGAATCCCTCGGGTTCTCCCACAAGAAAAATCAAGACTGGTTTGATGAAAACAACCAAGAGATCCAGGAGCTGTTGGCAAGGAAGAGAGCTGCTCACCAGGCATACCTCGCCCAGCCAACCTGTCATGTAAGAAAAGCAGCTTTCCGCCTCACATGTAGCAAACTACAACAAAAACTCCGAGACATGCAGAACAAGTGGTGGATCAATTTAGCAGAAAAGACACAACGCTGTGCAGATCAGGGTGATCATAGAGGATTTTATGAAGCTCTTAAAGCAGTGTTTGGACCTACTTATCAGGTCCAAAGCTCCTTATACAGTACAGATGGTCAAACATTAATTACTGATAAAGCCTCCATCCTGAATTGTTGGGCTGAACATTTTCAAAGTCTCTTTAGCGCCAACTGAGTAGTCCAAGCCTCAGCTATCCAATATATGATACAAAAACCAATGAAAAATGAATTGGACATAGCTCCCACTTTGGAAGAGACCCTTAAGGCCATACAGCAGATGAAAAACGGCAAGGCAGCTGGGATTGATGGAATCCCACCTGAAGTTTGGAAACACGGAGGTCATGCACTCCACGAAAAATTCCACGAATTCCTTGTGAATTGCTGGGAAAAAGGGGAACTGCCATCAGACCTCCGAGATGCAGTCATCATCACCCTGTACAAGAAAAAAGGAGCAAAATCCGACTTCTCAAACTATCGAGGCATAACACTGCTCTCTATTGCTGCAAAAATCCTTGCAAGGATACTCCTGAACAGATTAGTTCCTGCTATTGCAGAAGAACTTCTCCCTGAAAGCCAATGTGGCTTCAGAGCCAATAGGAGTACTACAGACATGGTATTTGCCCTTAGGCAACTGCAAGAAAAATGTAGGGAGCAGAACAAGGGTCTCTATGTAACATTTGTCGACCTCACCAAAGCCTTTGACACTGTAAGTAGAAAAGGTCTGTGGCAGATCCTGGAAAAACTAGGATGTCCCCCCAAATTCCTTAAAATGATTATCTTGCTACACGAGGGCCAGCGCGGTCAAGTCAGATATGGCGATGCTCTTTCAGAGCCCTTTCTAATAACTAATGGAGTGAAGCAAGGTTGTATTCTTGCACCAACTTTATTTACAATCTTCTTTAGCACGATGCTCCAAAGGGCTATGGCAGAGCTTGAAGAAGACGACGGCATCTATATACGCTACCGTACTGATGGTAGCTTGTTTAACTTAAGCCGTCTGAGGGCTCACACTAAGACTCTAAACTATCTAGTCCGTGAGCTGCTCTTCGCCGATGATGCTGCCCTTGTTGCCCACACAGAAGCAGCTCTGCAGCGCCTAACGTCCTGCTTCGCAACAGCTGCAGAGCTGTTTGGGCTAGAAGTCAACCTGAAGAAAACAGAAGTTCTTTACCAGCCTGCACCACAGGACGAACACCACCATCCCCACATTGCCGTCGGCAAATCAGTGCTCAAGTCCGTTCAGCAGTTCACCTACCTGGGAAGCATCATCTCCTCAGATGCCAAGATTGACAAAGAGATCGATCACAGATTAGCAAAGGCATATAGTGCATTTGGAAGACTTCACAAAAGAGTCTGGAGCAATAAACACCTGAGGCAAAGCACAAAAATCAGTGTGTATAAAGCCATTGTACTGTCTATCCTCCTTTATGGATCTGAAACATGGGTCACCTATCGCCACCACCTACGACTCCTCGAGCGCTTTCATCAGCGCTGTCTACGCACAATCCTAAATATACACTGGACTGACTATGTGACGAATGTTGCTGTCCTTGAACAAGCAGGGATCACCAGCATTGAGGCCATGATATTGAGAACACAGCTGCGCTGGGCAGGGCACGTTTCTAGGATGGAGGACCATCGCCTCCCAAAAATACTACTCTACGGTGAACTCGCCACGGGTCAGCGTAAGAGGGGCGCTCCAAAAAAGCGATACAAAGACTCCCTGAAACAACATCTCAGGCTTGGCCAAATTGATCACCAACAGTGGTCCGCCCTGGCCTCACATCGGGAGGCATGGAGACGCAACATCCACAATGCTGCAGCCTTATTTGAGAACTCACGACGAACAAGTCTTGAAGAGAAACGACAACGCAGAAAGAATCACAACCCAAAAACATCACCCAAGGAGACCTTCTGCTGCGCTTTTTGCAACCGGACTTGTTTATCTCGGATTGGCCTTTTTAGTCATCAGCGCGCTTGCAGAAGGCGCGGGATGAGTCCTTCCTGAATCTTCGTTTGCGAAGAAAAGCCAGAGAGAGAGGGGGTTTCTTTCTGAGGAAGGCAGTGGGTTCTGCTGAATTATGCCTGTGAAGCTGTGAACCTTTCAGGGAGCCCAGGGAAGAACTCAGGGACAGAGACGTCTTAGATGTATAAAAATAATTATATTAGATCTAATCTATTTAGGATTATATCCTCCTCATTAATAGCATTTTTAAAAATTATTTTAGATAATCTAAAACCCAGTCTTCTGTGGGAGGTATCTAATTTATTAAAACAGTTCAAAGACATAGCTGTGTTAAAGTCTAGAATACCAGTAAGCAAGGGGATCCTGTAGTACTTTTGAGACAAACTGAGAGAAATAAATTTTGGTATCAGCTTTCATAGACTCCATGCATCAGAGGAAGTAGACCAAGTCTACAAATGCTCATGCTACTATTACATTCTCTCAGTTAGTCTCAAAGGTGTTTCTGAAAGCATGCTTCTCACTCTTTGCATTTCTTCCTGTAAATCTCCTCAGCTCTGATCTACCAAACAAATCTACCCACCTAAATTTCAGTCAGATGTTTTTCAAATGGAGGCTTCCAGGACCCACCTGAATTAGCGCCTATGGATGATGGGACAGGGTCCTCTACTGCATAGAGGATCAGTCCCAACCACGGGAGATTGAAGGCAGAAATGCAAGCTTCCTTTCTATGCTAGTAATTCCAGCTTGACAGTAGGTAGATCAGGGTCTCTGATTGTATTCTCCTCTATATGACTGTCAAAGTGAAGCAAAACCAGAGAGCAGCCATGGTTGCTGACACATGCCAAGGCAAGAATAATTTGAAGCAACTTGAAAGTGCAGTACAGTCAGAGATACTTAGGGTGCATCTATACGATTATAAAAAAATCCATTTTGGGGGTAAAAAATACGAATAGGCCATTGTTCGTATGCATACGATCCTCCTACACAATTTTTTACCCCCCCCTAAACTCCGTATGACCCCTCTTCCCCAAGCTGGCTGGAGCGAGCAAGCCAAGCAGCGGTTTTAAATCTCCCACCACTTTTTTTTTTTTTTAAAGGTTCCTGCTTTGCGGACAGTCAGTTTTCCCTATTTACAATATAAAATAAAAATAAATAAATATATATAATGCACCGACTTACCGGACTCTCACTAGCCAGGAAACCAACATGGCGGCCGCTCCCAATTCCCCTCTGTGCTAGCCCCGCCCCCTCTACTCTGCCAGCCAATCATATTACACTGCCCAGTTCGTATGTTTGCAAACGGAGCATACAGACCATCAGCCATCCGAACGGCGAACGGATTTTTCATTGCGATCCGCTTTCCCTCCTGAACGCCGCATGAGCCTATTTCAGGGTGGAAAACTAAGCCCCCCTTCCTTTGAATGCATGTGAATCCAAACAGCTGTGTGTACTGATGAGCGAACTTCCGCACGCCGTACGTATTATTTAAATCATGTAGACTGGGCCTGAAGCAGCTATGAAACTGCTAGGAGCTGCAGTTCCCAACATAAAATGTAGTCCTTTCTGCAACATTCATGCAATATGAGTTAGTCAGCACAGGTAAAGTGAATAACCCATTGTTTAACTGTTTGTGTCAGCTCTAGTCAGATACTTTTACTGCATGAGATCCTGAGAACCATATTCCTTTCACACATGTGTCTATGACAATCTAATGTCTATAAATTCTTAGCTTCCACTAATAAAGTTGTTCTTTGCTTGTACAGTTGTTCCTCCATATCCACAGATTTAGTATCCATGGATTTAAGTATTAATGGCTTGAAAATATTCTTTAAAAAATAATAATCCAAAAAGCAAACCTTGATTTTGCCATCTTATATCAGGGACACCATTTTGCTGTGCCATTGCATATAATGGGACTTAAGTATTCACAGATTTTGGTATCCACGTGGGGTCCTGGAACCAAACCCCAGCGAATATGAAGGGACAACTGTACCTGACATTGACGGAGTGGGTCTCTGTTCAAACGTAAGGAAACCTCTTTTGTCCAAAGATAGCAAATAACTTTCTACATGGATTCAGGATCCAAGGACTGCTGTTTCGCCTATAGACTCTGTGTCTGGTGAATGGGGCTAATATCTCAGCTCTCTCCCCACTAACACTCCAAGATTCCCCCCCCCACTGCTTATTAAAGCAATGTTATATACATATGATAAAAGAATAATGAGAGACAGCTCCTGATAATCTCGGTAGCAAAATGGAAAAAGTTCTAAGACTGGAAAATACGAAAAGCAGTCAATAAAATGCATGGAGATGGTTCTGAATGACACATAACCCCACTATGGCAGCCTGTTTTATTGGCCTAAATTTAAAAAAAAAAGGGGGGGGGGAAGTTTCCTGCTTTTTTCCTCCTTCTTGCAGTTGCAGGAGGTATATACCCAGTTGCTGCATATTCTTTCAGATTCTTATTAGACAGAAAACAATCACACATACATCCTCCCTTTGTGAGTACTGATGAGAAAGGAAATTGTTTCCTTTTCAGGGACTGGTGACTTTTGAGGAGGTGTTCGTGTATTTCACTGCGGGGGAATGGGCCCTGCTGGATCCGGGCCAAAGAGTTCTGTATAGGGAGGTATCCTCTAGCCAGCATAGGGATAATTGAAACTGCGGTCCCAACATCTACTCAGAGTATGCAGCTCAGACTGGGGAAGATATGGGTTCAAATCCCTACTCAGACAAGAATCAGAGCTTTGTAAAGTTACTTTTGGAGAGATAACGCCAAGAATGCCCCAAACAGAATGGAGAGTAGTTATTTTGGCTAAGACTTTCTGAAAGTTATAGTTTCAAATCCTGTTGTTAGTCCTGCCTAAAGTAGACTCATTCATTCAATTAGATCTACCTATGTGTTGACTCACCACTGAATAATTTATCTTGTCCTGCACTGGTTGGGACTAACAGGATACCAGTCTTAAGCTGGAATCCTGTTCATACAATATACCAATGTCAGTATACTGGTTTGGATGATGGTGATGGAAGGAAGAAGGCTACAGGCGAAGTGGCTGTGAAGGCAGGCAGGTGAGCAGGCATTGGAGATGTAAGCCATGTGGAACTAGGAGATTTTTGCCTTCTCTCACTTCCGTGGCACCACCTGGGGGGAAAAATGCAACCACTAGCATAGGGTACTAGCAGCATTCCAGACCATGTCCAAAAAAGTAACTTTTGCAAGCTATGAAGCAAACCTGGTGGAAGCTTAAAGTTGCCAGATTGAAAACTGGAGAGGGCTCCTGTACCTTTAATGTTTGTGTAGAAGAAGGAATTTCAGTAAGTATCACTTATCACCCAGTTGTGTGACAAGAACCATTGGCTGAAATTTCCTCTTCTGCACAACCATTAAGGGTACAGGAGCCCTCCCTAGTTTATAGTCTGACAACCTTGCAAGCGCAGCTCCTATGGCCAAATAACATCCAAGTCAAATTTAAATTTGTAAGATTGTGGAGGAAAAAAATGGATTAAGTGAGAACCATTGATAGTGGATTGAGACTTTGAGACTAAAGGCAGGGATAGAAATGGAATTAATAATTAAATGTTATGTTTGAACTGCCTCATCCTTGGCTTTTAAAATTCCCTCAAATTGACCTCTGTGCTCCTCTTTACTAAATATATCCTGTTCCAGGGGTATATCTGCATGGAGGGTGGACAAGGAGAGATAAGGGCCTTGTCCCCCCGAAAAAAATAATTTTGTTCCACCTCATAGGAAATGTTACTCCAGTCCAAACTTTCTAGCACCGCAGAGGGTGGGATGTGGGAAATGGTTCATACCTAAAACTCATATTTGCTCTGTTCACATTCCCTTAGTAATATGGGGTTGTCTAAATGGCAAAAATACTCCTCATAGAATTTTGAGGAGAATACAATTTGTCTAAATGCCATGCCACATCAATCCACCATATTTGGAAGGAGGCGGGGGCAAATCCACCAAAAACTTCGCAGGAAAAGCCTTCGTGGCATTTCCCATATTTTTTTTTAAAAAGCTCCATGGGGAATGTGCATTCCCGCTCATCTAACCAATTCGCTTTTATTCACATTTCCAACAAGAGCAGAAGTAGAAAGCTCATTGGTTGGATGTGCGCAGGTAGCAGAGCTTGCTAACAAGGCATGTTGGATTTTTGCTGTAGCGATCATGTGCTGAGGTGACAAAACAGCCTTTTTATTCTTTTTTCTAATTTAGGTGGGAAATTTCACTTCTGCACCTTAGATATGCTTTAAAAAAAACTGTTTGGCAGTGTCAACTGGTGACAATAAAAACATGAGTAATTCACTCGTGCCTGCCATCTTGATTTGCAGACATGCCTGTTGGAACAGTGAAAGCGTCTAGCTTGGCAAAACCAACCCCATTAAAACAAATAGAAGATGCTGCAAAGTGGCATTAGTGAGCATAAATCCACATTTACCCCACCTTGTATAGACAAGCCCTATGCTTGTCTCTTTTCTTTGGATGCCTAAACTTTATCTCTCAATGCTCAATTGAGGTTTTAAGTTATGGTCATGCAAGAAATTGGAGGACTCAAGGAAAATTTCATGGACTGTGTGCGTGTGTGTGTGTGGGCTGGGGCACAAGGCAGGACGGGCGAGGGCCAATCGGGGTAGAGCTGGTGTGCACAACACGGACTGTCGCAGTCTGCGAAGGCTTGAGTGCTGCTAGGCCCATCTCCCTACAGTGGAGCAGCCACATGGCAGGAGACAAGGCAAAGGCTGGCTGGCTTGGCCTGTGCATTGCCATTCAGTCCGCTCCATCCACAAACTTGCAGGAAGAAGCAGGAGACAAGTCTTCCCTCCACCTCCAGTGCCTCTGAGAGAACGTTTAATGGATGGTGTAATTGTATTTATTATTATTATTATTATTAATAATAATAATAATTTTATATTGAATTAAGTCTTGGGGGTCCAAAGATATTTAAAGGGGGTCCCTAGTAGAGAAATGGTAAAGAGCCACTGCTCTAAATCGCTTCATTTTCATGGCCATGGTTCCATTCTATGGGAATCCTGGGATTTGCAGTTTGGGGAAGGGCATTTAGAATGATTGCCTCACCAAACTACAAATCCCATTATTCTACAGAACGGAGCCATGGAAGCTTAAGTGAAATCATTGCACTAGATCTAAATTATGGAGAAGGGCTTTTCTTGTCTCTTTCTGGCACTCCAATTATTACTTTGGAGGTTTTTAAACAGAGGCTGGATGGCCATCTGTCGGGAGTGCTTTGATTGGGTAATCCTGCAGGGCAGGGGGTTGGACTAGATGACCCTTGGGGGTCTCTTTCAACTCTATGATTCTACTGAAAGCAGCGAGCCTCGTATCCTAGAGGGACAGGAAGTGGGAGGGGGGGAGGACCCTTTCCTTGTTTTGCATTTTGCTTCCACCTAGGAAGCAGAAGCTAGCTTTGGGAGTCGGTGGCTTATTTCTTTGCACAGGGACTTGAATTTTGGGGCGAGGAAGGAGGAGCCCGGACAAGGTGCAGAGCTTGGGCATGGGGGAAGGGGTCTGAATGCGGGGTGGGTGGGTATCTGTCTGTCTGGTTTTGGTGGGGGGGGGGAGTTGGGGGTGATGAGTTCTTTCTTAATCATAAGGTTTAACCATCAAAGAGGAAAGAGTCCCTTTAGATCTGATCCACGACCCATCCAGAACCCAGGATCCTGTTTCCAGCAGCAGGCGGCCAAATGCAGTAAGGCAGCTGTAGTGCATGACTGACTTACCTGGGTTGGAAATTGAATAATGGAATTATATATATATATATATATATATATATACATACATACATACACACACACACACACACACACATATACATATACATACACATACAGTGTGTGTGTGTACACAGTATATATTTATATGCACATACACACACACACACACATAGATACATACATACATACATATCAGTGGCTCTTAAACTTTTCTTTACCAAGGACCCCCCTTTAAATATCTTTTGTTGCCTTGGACCCCCAAGATGTATCTTAAGATTTAAAACAACAAACAACAACAGTTATACAGTAACAGCATCCATTAAACTTTCCCTCAGAGGCACTGGAGGGGAAGGGAAGGCTTTTATTCTGCTTCTTCCTGCAAGTTTGTGGCTGGAGCAGATTGAATGGCAATGCGCACCCCAAGCCAGCAAGCCACCCTTTGCCTTGGCTTCTGTCATGTGGCCTTTCTACTGCAGGGAGGAGGTGGGCCAAGCAGCCTTCAAGCCTTCGCAGACCCCCTGTGAGGACATTGTGGATCCCTGGGGGTCCCCAGACCACAGGTTCAGAACCAATGATATATATGATTGACTGTCCCAAATCCACAGAGACTGAAATGTAGTGTACAGTTGTCCCTTCATATGCACTGGGGTTTGGTTCCAGGACCCCCTCCCCGAGGATATCAAAATCCGTGAATATTCAAATCCCATGATATGCAATGGCATAGCCAAATAGTGTCCCTTATATAAGATGGCAAAATCAAGGTTTGCTTTTTGGATTATAATTTTTTAAAGAATATTGTCAAGCCGTGAATACTTACGTCCGTGGATATAGAGGGACAACTATAGCAGTTAGACTAGCTTTGCCAGGCTTGGTGACTTCCAGATATGTTGGAGGACAACTTCCATCATCCCAGCTTGGGGACATCTGATGAGCATCTGGACTGGGCAGCAGGGTTGAATATCAGGGAGATCCAGGGTCCAAATCCCAGTCCAGTCACAATATTTATTTTTTTAATTTATATGCCACCTTTGTCCCTGAAGGGACCCAAGGTGGCTTACAAAATTTCATGAAATACGATTTAAAATCATTAAAAACCTCACTGTGTAAAATCTAAAATTAGATGAAACACATGAAGTTAAAAGATTAAAATAAGCAAAATAAATATATTAAAAATATATGTTTATAATAATAAATAATAAATAATAAAATTTATTTATATCCCGCCCCTCTGCAAGCAATCGGGGCGGCTTACAATGATAAAATGGTAGACAGTATAAAACAACCCAAAATCCCTCCCTCCCCTTAAAACATTATTAAATTAATGCAAGTTAAAATCAATACAAGTTAAAATCAATATGTATTACCATATGCTAAATATCCTTTTAAGCAGGCAGCATCTGTTAGGAGATCCAAAAGGAACCTCCAGAGGGGGTTCCAGAGGCCGGGGTTAGCTATTCCGGAAAAGCCTGCCCGAAGAGAACCGTCTTGACAGCCTTTTTAAAGCTGTCTAATGATGTCAATAGGCGGATCTCGTCGGGCAGGCCGTTCCACAATTTGGGGGCGACAGCCGAGAAAGCCCTCTGGGAGGTAGTCGCCAGCCTAGGTCTTTGTGACTGCAACAAATTCCTCCCAGAGGACCGGAGAGCGCGGGGAGGATTATAAGGGAGAAGGCGGTCCCTGAGATAGCTTGGGCCCAAGCCATTTAGGGCTTTAAAGGTGATAACCAACACCTTGTACTGGGCCCGGAAGCTGATAGGCAGCCAGTGGAGGGACCTCAGAACCGGAGTAATGTGGTCCCTCCTAGATGTTCCAGAAACTAACCTTGCTGCCATATTTTGTACCAGCTGTAATTTCGATAAATATGTTTATCGAAAACACACCCCAATAAAATCTCCGTAATCCCAGCTACGTCCCTGCCGGTGAAAGGAAAGCAGGGAGGGGCCAGCCTAGCCTCCTGTGGGAGGGAGTTCCAGAGGGTGGGAGCAGCCAGCAAGAAGGCTCTCTCATGGGCCCTCACCAACGAGCCTTTTATGGTGGCAGGACCAAGAGAAAACTGATGTTCTGTGGGTGACATTGGATTGGGAGCCTGTTCTCCCTGCTCTCAGCTTAACCTTCCTGGCAGGGTTGTTGGGAAGCTAAAGGGCTGAGAAAAAAACATACTTTTCATTATTTGTGCACCGCCAAACAGCAGTGAAAAGAAACAGGGTTAGAGCAAGGGTTAAGTCTGCCTGTGTTCCAGCTCCCTACAGCTCAATCCATCTATTTATATTTATATTCAATCTTTTTCCTAAGAGAGGGCAGCTATAAATACTATACAGAGGGTCAGGGGGTCGTGAGGCTGGACTTTAGAACTAACTGTAATTACACAGACCTGTGTTTTATCGTAATCATAGAAAGAAGTTTTGTTGGCAGTATATAGAACCGGGGCATGAATCATGTGGTTGGACTGCAAGTCATAGTAGCCCTGACTAGTATAGTGAAAAGTGGATGCTATGAGTCTTAGTACAACCACATCTGGGGGTCTGCATGATTTCCATTCCTGATACAGAGCCAGGAATATTTTTCTGAGAGCCAAGAGAAACGAAGGCAAATTGGATGCTGATTTGCTGGTTAAGATGCAATGGTGATGATTGAAAGAGTGAAAGAAGGGGCAGTAAATGGCTGGATGTAGAGGGGGGAAGATCTTATTTTGCTTGGGAGTAAAGGCTAGAGTAAGCAGGGATTAAACATATATGAGGAGATTTGTTGGTAATGAAATTTAAGGGATTGTAAATAGTAGCTGCAAGTTTTTGTGAATCTATCCTTTTAGATGGTTTGGTTATTTTCCACATTTTGCTGCATAAATAAATGTTGTTTGTTCACCCATGCAGGATTATTTGGCCAGGGTGACTAAGGCATTAACAGAGGGTTTCATACAATCATAGAGTTGGAAGAGACCCCAAGGGCCAACCAGTCCAACCCCATGCCATGCAGGAATACCCAATCAAATCATTCCCGACAGATGGCCATCCAGCCTCTGTTTAAAAACCTCCAAAGAAGGAGACTCCACCACACTCCCAGGCAGTGCATTCCACTTCCAAACAGCTCTTACTGTCAGGAAGTCCCTCCTAATGTTTAAGTGGAATCTCTTTTCCTGTAGTTTGAACCCATTGCTCCGTGTCCTATTCTCTGGAGCAACAGAAAACAAGCTTGCTCCATCCTCAGTGTGACATCCCTTCAGATATTTAAACTTGGCTATCATGTCCCCTCTTAGCCTTCTCTTCTCCAGACTTAACATGCCCAGTTCCCTAAGCTGCTTCTCATAGGGCATAATGGCTTCCAGACCTCCCACCATCCTGGTCACCCTCTGGACACATTCCAGCTTCTCAATATCCTCCTTGAATTGTGGTGCCCAGAACTGGACACAGTATTCCAGGTGAGGTCTGACCAAAGCAGAACAGAGTGGCACTATTACTTCCCTTGATCTAGATACTATACTCCTATTAATGCAGCCTGGAATATCATTGGCTTTTCTAGCTGCTGCATCACACTGCTGACTCATATTCAGCTTGTGGTCCACTAAGACTCCTAGATCCCTTTCGCATGTATTGCCATCAATCCAGGTGTCACCCATCCTATATCTGTGCTTTTCATTTTTACTGCCCAAGTGTAGTATCCTACATTTCTCCTTGTTGAAATTCATTTTGTTAGTATTGGCCCAATTTTCTAATCTGTTGAGGTCATTTTGGATTCTGATCCTGTCGTCCGGGGTATTAGCTACTCCTGATTTGGTGGCATCTGCAAAATTGAAAAGCATGCCCTCATGCTATTCCCTCATCCAAGTCATTGATAAAGATGTTGAATAGCACTGGGCCCAGGACAGAACCCTGTGGCACCCCACTAGTCATCTCTCTCCAGGATGAAGAGGAGCCACTGGTGACTGCTCTTTGGGTTTTCTAGACAGTGAAAATAATTCTAATAGAATTCGTAGAGAATAGAATCATAGAATTGTAGAGTTGGAAGAGACCACGAGGGCCATCCAGTCCAACCCCCTGCCATGCAGGAAATCACGATCAAAGCATTCCCGAGAGATGGCCATCCAGCCTCTGTTTAAAGACCTCCAAGGAAGGAGACCCCACCACGCTCCAAAGGAGTATGTTCCACTGCCGAACAGCTCTTACTGTCAAAAAGTTCCTCCTAATGTTGAGGTGGAATCTCTGTTCCTGGAGCTTGCATCCATTGTTCTGTGTTCCAGTCTCTGGAGCAGCAGAAAACAAGCCTGCTCCATCCTCAGCGTGACATCCCTTCAAATACTTAAACAGGGCTATCATATCTAGCATTTGTCCTAACAAGATCCGGCCAAGATTCACCATATTCAGAAGGAGGAGAGCCAAAAACTGCAGGGAAAAAGCCTTCACAGCTTTTCCCAAGTTTTTAAAAATAATCTGTGGAAATGTGTGTTCCTGTTTGTTTGAAACAGGAATTCCAATTCACATTGCAACACATTCTCAGCAAGGGCGGAAGTGGAAAGCTGATTGGTCAGACATACGTGGGGGGCGGGCTTGCCGGCAGTGAAGTGGCCAGAAGTGCCATTTTGGAATTTCATGTTATCGATTGTGCACTTTTTTGCTGCGCTGTGGTGACCAAACAGCTTTTTTCTTGTGCACCTCCAATTTACAGTTTTTTAAAAAATACTGTGCAGTGCCAACAGCCTGTGGAGAATAATAATGCGGGTAATTCACCCTCAGCCACCATCTTGATTCTCAGGCATGGCTGAGTGTGCACTTCAAACATGGATAGTTTCGCATACTGGCGATTTTGCCAAAGGACCATGGAGACAAATGAACGCTGCTGTGAATTTATGCTAGTGCACAGCAATCCACATTATATCTTCTCATCTAGACAAGTCACAAAAGACAGTATTGGGGGTTTCATTGGCAAGTGGCAGTGGGAGAAAGAATAAACTTTTTCCAAAAGTGTGCCTAGGTGGGGAGATAAAACAGAGACCCTGTTGAAGGGAGAGAGAAACCAGTCATTCTCTCTCAGCCTAATCTACGTTAAAGGGTCATTACGAGGATTTAAAAAGAGGGAGGAGGGAACAGATATGTTGGCTTGAGATATGGGGAAATAAAAATGGAATAAAGGAATAAATAAAATAATTAGGATGTGGAACAGAAGCACTGGTGGAGCTCAGATTTTCTTTCTGTTAGGA
The DNA here is from genome assembly GCA_030847615.1 of Gambelia wislizenii. Classification (NCBI taxonomy): domain Eukaryota; kingdom Metazoa; phylum Chordata; class Lepidosauria; order Squamata; family Crotaphytidae; genus Gambelia; species Gambelia wislizenii. The sequence continues at coordinate 29,926,765 of JAUMIR010000002.1, forward strand.
ATGTTAGCTAGCAAATGGGTAAAGGAAGATCTTTCTCATCAGTCGTTTTAGACCTACGTAGGTGCTGTAGGACTCTATTTCAGAGGAAGGAACTGGCAAAACCACTTCTGAGTATTCTTTGTGTAACTATGGAGTTCATGGGGTCATCATAAGTTGACAAGCAACTTGAAGGTGCACATGCGTACACACAAACATAGAAAAATCAAGTTGAAGGGCTCTTTAGAAATGATTGATTCTTCCTCATTGAAGATTTTTGAGCAGCGGTTAGATGGCCACCTGTCGGGATGCTTTAGCTATGAATTCCTGCACTGGCAAGGGGTTAGATTAGATCACCTGTAGGGTTGATTCAAACTGATTCTTTGATACTTTCTGTTCTTGCTCTTTTCCCCTGATGTTTTCATCAGCTCTTATTGAGAGTTCTATAAAAAGAGAAGTGACTCCTCTTACGTGTTCCTGGCAAAAGAACTCCTACTGGCATTTTGGGAGAGTTGATATAAATTATTGCTTCGTCTGTTTCCAGTATTCAGGCAATGGGGAAGAGACCACAGCTGAGACCCTGCAACAGTGAACATCATCACTCCTTGCTGCAACATTTGGTTGCTGTCCCACTCCTTATATATCCTAATATGAATTACCCTAAGTATCTTTGTCCAGTGCATGCTTATTTATGTTGAAATGTTGAATTTCCTTTGTAGTTTGAGAAAGAGAAGCAGCCCCTCTTGACTACTGTGATCCGGGAAATGCAGAGTTTGGAGAAAAGATGCAGCCCTGATATCTGTGCCCAGGTGGTAGCTCTGGCTGAAGATTTCCTCCTCAGGCACCAGGAGTCTGAGAGTAAGGATCAAAATGTAAGTGGTTGATATTCTGAGTCCTATTCAGATGCCCAAGGAAAAAAAGAGCAGAGTTGTTTGTTCCTTAGTGTAGAACAGAGAACCCACCTTAAACATTTTGGGAATTAAAGTAGCAATCCTGTAGCAAATAAATTGAATAGTGGGGGCCAGTACGCAGTTAGCCAGAGTGGTTTATTTCCCCTTTTGTCTGTCTAGACTTTTTGCTTGTTCCTTAGTAGCAAACAGAGAAGCCACCTTACACGCTTTGGAAATTCAAGTAGAAATGCTGCCGCAAGTAAATTGATGTGTGTAGTAAATTGATGTACACACTAAATCTGTGTGTAGATTGCTAGACTTAGATTTTACTTCCTTCCTCCCTTCTATGATACCATTCCTTATTTTTCTCTCAGCTAGAGTGAAGCAGGCAGTACATCACATTTCCATAATGGTTGGCTGAGCCAACTTGCACATACAGAAACCAACTTCAGGGGCTTTTATAACTAAATCTAGACTCCCCCCCCCCATCCTTTTTTCGATGGATTTCCTGAAACCAAAATAGCAAAATAGCAACTTTACCATGAGCATCCAGAATGGGATTACTCCTTTTTATGCTGAAAGACAGCAACTTCTGCTCTTGTTCTTGCTGCTCTCTTGTCCAAGAGGGATAAGATGGCTTAGATGAGAGTATCACATGAGGGGTGGTTGCACAATTGCATTGGTCTAATTCCATTTTTTATTTTTTATTTTCCTGTTGCACAACACTGTGGTTCTCCTGTTGTTACATCACATGTAGCCTGTTCTTGGAGCACTTCTTTCATTCATGGGAACCCCCTGTGAATTACTGCAATAGCGCTACTGTTTTCTAGTGTGATAGTTTCATGCTGTGGTAGTTGCAACATTACGGTCATGTGGTGTTAGTGGGCATGGTTTTCTTCTTCGCCTTACTCTGCTGGAGCAGGGGGAGTCAACTGAAACTGCGCGAGACTACCTGTGCAGGATGGCCAGATCCTGAACTCAGTTTGGGGATGCGGAACTGCACGACACTCCCCATGCACGATCCTAAGTTTTGGTTTAGAGTGGAATGCTTCAAATCTCAAAAAGAAAAAGTGCAGGGCAGAGGTGTTGCATGGTGTGATGCCATCAGAGACCTGCTGTCTATTTGGGGCCAGAATTTTTTTTCCAGAAGGCTTGTGTGCCAGCCACTGGAACGTTTATATTTTTGAAGGGGTGGCGAGGGAGCTGCAGAAACTCGGTCATTCCAGGACAGCTCTTGAATGCAGGTTGAAAACTAAGGTCATGAGATTGGAATATATATAAAAGAGTCCTAGCACACTACAGGATAAGTGGTGGGGAGCCATGGAGTGGCAGGGAGAAAGTCACACACCCCTACTACAAGGAGCTGCACAACATTCTACAGGGAGATGCCAGTGTGTCAGCCAAAAGAATGTGCTGCAGCTTGAATGTCCACCGTGTGGGAAGTGCATCTCAACAGTCCAGGAAACAGTCCAGTGCTGAGGATCAGACCGTGAATGCAAGAGTGGTTGGGGACTGTGGCCAGATTCTGGGGGATGGTAAGTTGAACCACCTGATATCAAAACTCTGGGGTGCACATTTGGTTGAGAGAAATGGGAACATGGGCACTATGGGAGAAATACTGTCTGTGTGGGTTTACTCTTTGCTGCAACTCTGGATTGAATGCGACCCCATTTCTTTTTCTGCCAAGGCCCCCACTTCTCACTGGTGAAGCACTACATGGCAATGGCGTTAAGGATGGCTGTGGAATACCTTCTTCAGTGGAATTTCCTGAATCAAGTGAACATTTTGGCGCTGATATGGAGCACAGCAAGACACATTCTCCTGATAACATATCAGTTGTAAACACCTATGGCACCGTGTTGGTAGGGATGCTAGAATTGGTAGAACTACACGTCTGGAGTTAGCGAATTTTGGGAGGAGGGATCTGGTGCCTTCCTGTGTAATTTTACAGTAATTTTAAAGTACTGTTTGTGCATTGACTTAAGGGACAAGGCCCTGGTAACCCCTTTCAATACTTACTTTTCCTACCTGCTACACAGAGAATGAACCAGAAGGTTCCACAGCAGGAGTGGCACAGTGCTCCCAAGTGGCAGAGACATTGAAGGAAGGTATGTGTCAGTGGCATGAAACCACTGCGATCGATCCATATGTGCCCTTGCCTAAGGTATGCACTCTAAATTCAACAACTTACCAACCCATACGTTTATTCTCCTCATAGTATGTATGGAGTTCTCTGTTTTTCCTAGAAACATGTACTGGTGGTCATAGGTGAGACCTTGCTGTGTACACCCTGCTTATTTTTTATACAGTCCTCTCCGTGGAGGTTTTGCCACTACATCAGAATAAATGGCATGCCACCTTTTGGAAATCAGGTCTACCATACATTCATAAGACATTTACTCCAACCAGCTAGGACTAGGTTGGCAACTGTCACCCAGAGGACTTTTTCTCCAGCAGCCGCCCTAGACTTTGGAATAGCCTGCTGGAAGAGATATGACGGCTGAATACGCTGTCAGAATTTAAAGTAGCATTAAAGACCACTCTCTTCTGGCAAGCCTATCCAGACGATTTTAAAGTGTGAATTTCAAACCAGTCTCTTCCGGCAAGCCTATCCAGAAGATTTTAAAGTGTGAATTTTAAACTGTTTACCGATTGTTTTAAAATGTCTTAGTCTTGTTTTTTAAATTGATAAGTTTTAGCTGATATGTGTTTTAACTAATATTATGTTCATATGTTAATGTGTTGTTTCCCACTTCGATCCACAGGGAGAGGTGGGTAAGAAATAAATTGCTGTTGTTGTTGTTACGCCATGTGCGTGTTCTGAAAGGTGTCCCTTTCATGCAACTGAATATGAGCAGTAGCTTGGTTGTCTAGTGAGCAGCAAGATGCATAAGTGGGTGTGAGTGTGAATGCCAGCCTGAAAAAACCACAGCACGTGCTTAGTTAGGATTTTATGAGAGATGAGTTATTGCCACGTTTTGAATTGCACCTTAATAAGGGCAGACAGTAAACATTTTATTTAAACCCCCACATCCAGAAGTCACATGGAAGAAACCACTGCCAACACTCTCACCCACCAAGCGCCTGGAAATGCTACGGACCAAGGGGAAGCAATTGCCTTGGTGATCATGCAGAATGCCCAGCAAAAGGCACACCTGACACATGTTGCGCAGAGGAAGGGAAGACAGGAGTTCCTGCGCAGAATGGATGCAAACTCTGCACTGATGCATGAATTTGTTGATATCTGAGGGAGAATGTACAGGCCAGAAAAGAACACAGAGAATTTGCGAAGTGCACGCGTGCCCTAACTGCACTCGCCAGCTGCCTGCTGAACTACATCATAACGCACCTTGAGCCTGGTGCAAGCGGGCCACACAGCCAGGTAGTATCAAGTACCAGCTCAGGGGACAAACCAGCCACTCCCTCCCAGTCCCGACCAAAAGGAGCCAGACACACGCGTGTTTTCAAAAGGAAACAGAAGGAATATTCGGAAGTAGAATACACTGCCTCGTAGTGTGGTGGAGTCTCCTTCTTTGGAGGTTTTTAAACAGAGGCTGGATGGCCATCTGTCGGGAATGATTTGATTGTGTACAGTATTTCTGCATGACAAGGGGTTGGACTGGATGGCCCTTGTGGTCTCTTTCAACTCTATGATTCTGTGAATGTTGTTCCTCACCACAAGCAAGCAACTCTTTACTGGAAGCAGCCCGGGCTTTCTCCACCTGCCCAGCCAGGGGGCCAAAATTGGAGGAAGTTGTGGTCTGCACACCAGAGGTGACAGAATGTCCATCGCAGAAGAAATTGGGCCGTTACAGCTATTGAACTGTGATGGTTACTGTGGTGGCACCAGATGGATCTGACAGAAAATCTGTTCTGAAATTCTGCTTTCCCATCCATGGATGGAGTATCCGGAATGTTTTCCTATTGTTGTGTTGTTTGTTGACTTGTTTTTGGTTCCGCTGTCTTTTGACACTGTAGCCAAGTAGAACTGTAGCAGGGTGAATGTGTTCTTTATGGAAGCAATAAAGTTGTTGTCCCAGCAACCTGACACCAGGTGTTCTTATCCATAGGATTTATACTTTCCACCTTGGTGTCCATTTTTACTTTTTTTTACCTTTCAGGTGGTAGCAGGGAAAGAACTTTTAGCTCCTTTCCCCTTTTTTCTCTGTTCTGCTACTAGCACACGTCCAATAATGGGTTCAGGAGGCAGTTGCTGGTTAGCTTGCCCATTGTACCCAAGAACACACAGCTTCCCTGTATTATAACACCACAGAGTGACTAGACAGTGCAACTGTTAGGTGGATTTGTAATTGGATGATGGGCTTAATCCAAAGGGTAGTCACCAGTGGCTCCTCTTCATCCTGGAGAGAAGTGACTAGTGAGATGCTACAGGGTTCTGTCCTGGGCCCAGTGCTATTCAACATTTTTATCAATGACTGGGATGAGGGAATAGAGGGCATGTTTATCAAGTTTGGAGATGACACCAAATTAGGAGGGGTAGCTAATATCCCAGAGGACAGGATCAGGATTCAAATTGGCCGTAACAGATTAGAAAACTGGGCTAAAACTAACAAAATGAATTTCAACAGGAAGAAATGTAGGATATTACAGTAAGAGCTGTTTGACAATGGAACACACTGCGCTCTAAGTGTGGAGGAGTCTCCTTCTTTGGAGGTTTTTAAACAGAGTCTGGATAATCATCTCTTGGAGTTCTTTTTATGAGAATAACATGTCCTGACAGAATATCCATTAAAGTTTACTCCCAAAAGCCAATGCACAACTGTACAATGCAACTGCATATGCAAAGTGTACTGCACTGCAGAGCAATTCTCTTATTCTTTTTAAAATAATCAAACAGCAGAAAGCTAATAAAAGAAACAGTTGAAACAATTTCTAAATGAAGTACATGAAACCAAGACCCCCTTATTGACTAGCCAGCATCTGAACTATAGCAGCTCTCAATCTCCCCTTCCCTTGCCCAGCCATCATTGCTTCTGATGTTCTGAGAGCTCTAGCACTTCTGGGGCATAAACGTCTTCTGATAGCAAGTACTGTATATTCTGACGTATAAGACTGCTTTTTAACACTTGAAAATCTCCTCAAAAGTGGGGGGTCATCTTATATGCCCAGCAGATCATTTCCCCTGCTGTGAGAATGACTGCCTTGTCTTTGAAGTGTTAAGTTCCCTGGGCAGTTTCCCCAGCAGATCCTTCCCCCTGCTGTGAGAATGACCACTTTGCCTTTGAAGTGTTAAATTGCCCTCCATTTAGCTCAGGAGAGAAGAGAAGCAGTCTTTAAAAGGACATCAAGTTTTGTCTATGGTGAAATTCTCATATGTGAATAAAAGCTTCTGGCAGAGTTAAACCATTATTTAATTGCAAGGTATTTATTATGGGATTGTATTTTGGTAAACTTGCCAGGAAGTTTCCCATTTGCATAGCTTTGGGGATTTCCTCTCCAGGAGTTTGCAAGTGGCTCTAAAATAATTAATGTGCTCATTCAAAAATGTGGGATTTGATAGCTTCATATTAACCAGCTTCATATTAACCAACTTAATTATTAATGCAATCTTACTTTCCAAAGATTGAACACCACAGAGATTTTTCAAAGTATCCCATGCTTTGTTAGCTGTTCTCAGTCCTTTAATTTCACAGACTATTCCATCATCTACAGCCACTGAGCTGGCTGGCTGGTGGGGGGCAGGATTTCCAGCCAGGTGACTGGCTGGATGGGGGGGGGCAAACTCTATATTTTAACTTAAAAATTGGGGGGCCGTCTTATATGCCCAGTGACTTATACGCCGGAATATATGGGTACTCTTTGACTTGCAGATGTTATGGAACACAACATAGGCAGACATAATAGGGACAAAGTTTTCCTCAGCTACAATGAGCTGTGAGCCAAGGCATGACCACCTGGACTTAGGGCACCCAAAGGTGTGCTCCACCTAAGGTGGGGGTACTTTAGAGACCCACCCACAATGCCAAAAATCTCTGGGGGAGTTATTAGCTCAAACGGAAGGCTGCGAGAGGCAGGTAACTTCAGGATCTTTTCACCTATGTATACCAGTACTAACTCCAGAGGACACTCCAGCTTAAAGTGAAATAAAGTGTTTTTATTGGAAGTAAAACGAAGTGATTTCACACACATACAGCACATGTTCTTAAGAACCACACAAGGCTATAGAGGAGTAAGGCAAAAAGATTGGAGACAGGGAGAGATTTGGGATAGTAGGGTGATGGTTACCAGTCTTGAAGAGCAGAGTTTCAAAGCTACTCAGAGACGCATCTGAGGGTGGCAGAAGAGGTTCCGATCTGGGTGTGTGCAGAGAAAAGGATTGGCCGGGTTTGTCTACCATGGCACACCTTTCTATTGTTGGGGGCCTAATATTTATATTTTATTTCATACCCTGAAGGGACAGATTTAGGTATAACAAAACGTTGGAATCTATCTCCCATGGAATAGACAAAGGAGACTGAAATTCAACTGTTTGACTTAATGTCTGGGAGATAGAAATTGATGGGTATACTAACACCACCACATTTCAAGCATGGTTCAATGCGTTATTGAATACCAGCTTCCTCGCGTCCAGTTCCCAGTATAAGTCTTCATCAGCCACTTGTGCATAGAATAGTCTCTGTCTGTGATAATAAGTAGAGGAATGTGGACACGGTGGATGGTAAGAGTTGGGTTCCTGGGCACAAACTCTCCAGCATTCATGGCCTAGCACAAAGCAGAGTGTCAGAACACATGGGAATCATGAGTTCTCCCAGTATAACCCAGTTCAATATTAATAAAGACCCCAGTATGATCCATGATGCCCTGGAGCAGAATAGAGAATGAGACTTTTCTATTTAGAAATTCCTGTCCCTGACCCATGGGGGCACAAAGAGAGATGGGTTTTCTGTCCACTGCCACAACACAATAAGGGAAACCCATCTCCTGGAAGCCATCCATGCTCTTCAGTTGTAATTTACCATTTTCTGGCGTTGTAAGTGAAGTTGCATCAGATTGGCAAACATGGCAAAATTGGCTCCCATGCTGGCATGAAAGGTTTTTGAGGTTTTCTTTACAAAAAAGGGGTACTAAGGGGTCTGGGAACCTCAAAAACAGTATTGGGGGATTGTATGGGCCGCAGTTTCCCCACACCATGCTGGCGAGACTGTTGCTCTTCACATGGCTAAAGGCACTCTTCCCTTCTATGAGTGTACATAGAAATATAGCAAAAGGTACCACCAGAAGGAATCCTGTGGCAGCTTAAAAGACAAAGGAATTTGGTTTGCTAAATAATTCTTTAGTTTATTTAATAATTTATATTCTCTTATCTTTCTGTATACTTTTAAAAACTACTATTTATAACATAATGGATATATAATACTGGATTATTACAACTCAGATTTTGTATGAACAGACATGATGATGCTTTATGATTTGTTATTTTGTTTTTTTACTCTTTTGATTTCTTGCTTATCTTATAAGTTTAAGATATGTTAAATGTTGATACTTATCTTATAATAAAAATAATGGTCACACACACATACACACACACAAAGGAATTGGTTGTGGCACAAGTTTTTGTGGTCCAGAGTCTGCTCTGCAACCCCTGTTGGAAGATATAGGAAGCTGCATTTGTCTAATGTCAGACCAGTGGTTCATCTTAATTCAGCATTGGCGGCAGTTCTTTCCTGGAGTTTCAGTCTGTTTCCAATCTACCTAGAGGTTAAACATGATGCTATTTCCAGGGATGGAAACTGTAGAGTGGGAGGGTGCCATTCACTCCTGTGAGTCACATGATTACTCCCAGTGAGACTAGAAGTGATGTTATTGTTGTTTATTTACATAGCACCATTAATGTACTGTATATGGCACTTTACAAGTAGAGGTATATCTCAATGAACAAATCCTCTGATAAAGAAGCTCTTCTTTACAAAGTCTTTTTATGCCCGCAGGTCCTGTTTTTTCTCCTTGTCCTCTGTCTAGATGAAAGGGTTTTGTTTAGCAGCATCAGCACTATGGGAAAGGAAGGTTGGAGAAATAAAGACTTTCTGTATCAGTTTGCAGGAGCCTGTCTGCAGGAAACAATGCAAGGCAGTTTAATATGTTTCAACAAAGTTTTTATTCAAACTAACAATATGGGTAGGTGAAACTAAGCAACCAGGTCAAGTTGTCCTTGCAGAAGTAAAAACTTTTTGAACCTCCTAGAGACCACTTGAAAACTTCTTCCAAATGCATCCAAGGATGATACATGTCCTCCTCCTACTGTATCTACAGGGGATACCTTTCTGGATTTACTATCTATAAATGAAACTGTGGATAATAGCAAACCCTATTAGAACAAAGGACTTCTGGTACAAACATACCGTAGAGTTGTGTCGGAGGACCTAGGGCCTGTCTATACAAGGAGGGGAAATGTGGATTGATGCATAGTCGTGCAAATTCGAAGCAGGACTGACTTGTCTTAATGATGTTTGGCAAAATCTCAGGCATGCAAAGCTATCTGCTTTTGTTTTCCCAGTTGGCATTCCTGTGATTCTAGATGGCAGGTGCAACTTGCGTTTTTATTTTTGCCAGTTGTCGCTGCCAAATGGTAATTTTTAAAGGTATATCTAGGATGGAGGACCATCGTCTCCCAAAAATAGTACTCTATGCTGAACTTGCCATAGATCAGCGTAAGAGGGGTGCTCCAAAAAAGCAATACGAGGACTCCCTGAAACAACATCTCAGGCTTGGCCAAATTGATCACCAACAATGGTCCGCCCTGGCCTCACATCGGGAGGCATGGAGACGCACTATCCACAATGCTGCAGCCTTATTTGAGAACTCACCCCGAACAAGTCTTGAAGAGAAATGACAACGCAGAAAGAATCACAACCCGGAAACATCACCCAAGGAGACCTTCTGCTGTGCTTTCTGCAACTGGACTTGTTTATCTTGGATTGGCCTTTTTAGTCATCAGCGCACTTGCAGAAAGTGCGGGATGAGTCCTTCCTGAATCTTCGTTTGTGAAGAAAAGCCAGAGAGAGAGATCTAAGGTGCGACAGCGCAATATTCCACCTAAATAAACATAACAAATAAAAGAAAAAGGCTGTTTCATTGCCCTAGCGCACCATCGCTAAGGCGAAAATTCAAGATGGTAGTTCTGGAGTGCTTGTCTTCTTAGCAAGCCCTGCCCTTTGCTCCCATCTGGCCAATCAACTTTCTACTTCTGCTTTTCTGGAGAAATGCGAATAATTTGATCACTTGTCCCAATGATCATTTATATGCATTCCCCATGGAGTTTTTAAAAAACTTTGGAAAAGTCCTGAAGGCTGTTCTCTCAGGGTTTATGGTGGATTTGGCCCCTCTCCTGAATACGGCATTATTATGTGGGATCCCATTAAGACAAGTAGGATTCTAAGCAAATTCCAAGAGGGTTATTTTCACCATATAGACAAGCCCCTAGTGATTCCTAGAGGGGAGACATCTCTAGGTATGTTCCTGTGCAGCTCTATGGTGTGTATCACTATATTTTTAGCTATGGATAACTGAAACTATGGATATTGGTTTCATGGATACCGGGGAGGAGGGGTACCTGTATTTAAAATTTCACCAGCCTCCACTTTTCTTATGATTTCCTTTTTGGTGGCCAAATTTACAGATCAATGCTACTTTAATAAGCTGGTGAGGCAGTTTATCTGTTTTTTCTTTCCTCCCTCTTGCTGTTCACACGTTTGGTAAATGATTCCGGGGACAGCTGCTGTTTATTTTGCCTGCTGTATGCAGGCACACACAACAACAGTAGGATTGGCTAGAGCAGAATCCCATTCTTTCCAGCTCATGCATTGCATTGTTTACTGCAGAAATGCTCCTGCAAATGGATGCAGGAAAGTTGTGTTTCTCTAGCCTTCCTTTACTATCGTCCTGGTCCTGATGCTGCTAAAGAAAAACCTTCCAGCTAGACAAAGGACAAAAAGGAAAAATGGGGCCTGAAGGCATAAAAAGACTTTGGCCTTGTGTATATGGTGGGGGGGGGGATACGAACATGTCTGAAAAAGCAGGCATTCGCAACAATGCGACCTGTCTTCATAACCAAAAGAGACCCCCTAAGCTTCCCATGACCCCTAGCCAGGATGGTGGTGCAAGTGATTTACTCACGATTTAAAATCTGCTGTTGCTAATTAAAAAAAACAAAACAACAGTTTCCCATGGTGTGCACAAGCGATAGCTCGTATTTCCAAAAAAAGGGGGGGGGGAAAGAGTATAAGATAATTGTTTGATCAATTTACCGGACCCTCGCTTAGTCAAAAATCCAACATGGTGGCTACAGGCACTTTCCCTGTTTGCTAGCCCCACCCCACTCCTCATCCAGCCAGTCAGATTACACTGACTGCTCGTATCTGTGCGAATGCGAGTGTTCAATCGCATATTTTTATGTCGTATGGAGCTTTTAAAAAAATCCGCACAAAGCCGCGGACACGATGAACATGGACTTTGTAGTGGATTTTGCTGCCGCCTTCCGAATGACACATATTTTTGCAAATGCCTATATGATTATTCCCTTTGTATGCCATTCATATTATTTGGACCATATAGACAAGACCTTTGTAATGAGGAGTGTCTTTGTCTGAGACTTTGTTAACTGAGCTATGCGTATATGGCACTTACACCCCTTTGCTAAAAGCCTTTAGTTCTAAAAGCCTGTCTGAACAAAGAAGCCCTTGCCTGCCAACAGAAGGCAAAGAGGGTGTCAGGGATTGTAGAAACCATGTGTGGAAATTTTACAATAAAAGGAGCAATGGCCAGTAGGGGCCAGTAGAGGGCTATGGCCACAGCTGGTGTTTACTGCTCAAGGCCTGGTGTATGGGAGTTGCTACAGTACTGTCTGTAGACTTATATCTTCATGGGAAAGGATTGTACAAACTATGAGCCTGGGAACAGCTCTGTGGGTATGAATGTATAACCCATCATGATGCATATATAAATAGCAATGCAGTCCTTGTCCCATCCCCTTGAATCTTCATCTATCTTGCTGTCACGCATCATATATGATGTCTGTCTATTAAATAATGAGACTGATACAATAACCCATCTTTATTTATATGTATTACAATTCTAATGCTTGTCCCCTTCAATATACTCCCTGTTCACACTCCCCCACAATGCTGCAGTCTTGTTTTCCACTCATCGAAGGCGTGGAGCAGATCAGTTTCTGTAAGCTGTGTCAACACATCTGTCATTTTCTTCTTTACTGCATCATTTGACTCAAAACGTGTTCCTTTAAGCACTGGTCTTGTGGTGCCAAATTTGGCGAATATGGAGGATGTTCAAGTGTAGTAATGCATTTATCGGCTAAAAACTGCTTCACAGAAAATGCTGTATGACCAGATGAATTGTCTTGATGAAGAATGAATCCATTTTTCCACAGTTCTGGCTCCCCCCCCCCGACTCTCTCTCAGCTTTATCAAAACTTCCTTATTATAATGCTGGTTCACTGTTCTGCCTTCTGGAACCCATTCTGCCAAAATTACGCCCTTGATGTAAAACCCCCACAATGAACATGGTTTTGAATGTGGACTTGCATTGATGTGATTTTTTCATTATTAGCGATGATTATGTTTTTCAGTGCATTGACTGTTGTTTTGTCTCAGGATCATTCCCCTGAGTAGAAGATCCTGGTTTCATCACAAGTGATGATTTTTTGAAAAAGATTTGGGTCCACCTAAAGTTGCTGCAGAATGTCACGTTGCTTGATTTTTAAACTTAGCATTTTTCTGGCACACAACAGACAACACAGCTGACTGACAATTAACTGAATGGCTGAGAGTGTTGGTGTTTGTCATGTAGGTTCAGACACGTTCAAGGTCACCACTCAAGCATTCACAATCAGTTCTCCTTGACTTGTTGAAAGGTAGAAACAGTCTCGTTATTTAATAGACAGACTTCATAAGCTTGTATGGATCCTCATGGATCAACTCTGTATATATTCTGCTATTCTCTAGTAAAGACTTGTAGATTACACGCATGCTGTGTGAGTGCTTCATTAGCAGTCTTATGCAGGCCACATGTGCCTACACCTAAAGCGCAGCTTGGCCCTCTGCACATGACTGGGAGGGACTTGTGTGCACACCCCAACAGAGGGGCCATTTTAGCCTCCCTAGGGAAGGCGTTCCAACTGATACTGTTTTATCGATCCAGGGTACATTTTAGTAACTGGTGGCAGGACTGATGGTGGCAGGATTGAGAGAAGAGCTCTCCTGTGGATTGCAGGGTTCAGACAGGCTCATAATGAAAGATACAGTCTCTCAGAAAGCCTTTGCATGGTCTACTACAGTCAGATCCCCGTATCATAGAATCATAGAATTGCAGAGTTGGAAGAGACCACGAGGGCCATCCAGTCCAACCCCCCTGCCACGCAGGAAATCTTGATCAAAGCATCCCCGACAGATGGCAATCCAGCCTCTGTTTAAAGACCTCCAAGGAAGGAGACCCTACCACGCTCCGAGGGAGTGTGTTCCACTGCCGAACAGCTCTTACTGTCAAAAAGTTCCTCCTCATGTTGAGGTGGAATCTCTGTTCCTGGAGCTTGCACCCATTGCTCCGTGTTCCAGTCTCTGGAGCAGCAGAAAACAAGCCTGCTCCATCCTCAGCGTGACATCTGTCAGGGTTTGGTTCCCAGGCTTACTGTGGATACCAGAAACCGTAGATAACAGCAAATCCTATTAAAATAAAGGACTTATGGTAAAAAAAACCCAAACCCATAGAGTTGCATTGGAAGAACTGGAAAATGCCTAGAGAGGATGCCTGTAGGCATTTTCCTGTGTGACTCTATGGTATGTGCCCTTGTTTTATGTCCCACAGAAAACTGAGATCATGAATATTGGTTCCACAAATACGGGGGTCTGACTGTACATGCAAAGGAGCTGTGGTCCTTCTAAAACTAAAGTAAGATTCTAGTCCTTATGTTCCTGAATGAAAGGCTGATTTAAACAGGCACATAGGACCTTGTCTTACATTGACTCAAGCCATCTAGCCCAGTATTGTCCACACCAATGAGTGGCAGCTCTTCCAAGTTTCAAGCTAGAATTTTCCTGGCAGTACCTAGGGATGCTGGGGGATTGAACTACAGATCTTTAGCATGGGGCAATTGCTCTCAGCTGTGGGGTCCGGTCAGACACCTGACTGAAAGTCTTACCTCTGCTGCTTCTTCCGCCCCCCCACCAGGTGCCTCAGTTCTTGGAAGGGAGGAATTTACCAGATGGCTTGAAACCACAGGAAGCTGGGCAGAAGGAAAAGGAGAAGAAGGGGGAACCCCGTGAGGATTCCTAAACAGAGCTTGGGGAGTGATGTGATGGTGTGTAGGGCCCTGGTTCAAGAGTTGCCTTTGTTCAGTCAACAGTATGGAAGAATATGCCTGCTAGATCACACCAGAGCCTGCTTCTAGGCCAGGTCCCAATACTATTAGCTAGCTAAAGGCTATTAAGGGGCTCACTAGAAGGGTAATAGCCTTCTGCTGTCACTTGCTAGCAAACTGGTATTTAGAGATACACATTGCCACACACACCCCCCCCCATATCCATGGAGGATACATTCCTGGACTTACCATTTATAAATGAAACTGCAAATAGCAAATCCTATTAAAATAAAGAACTTCTGGTACCAACATACCATAGAGTTGTGTTGGAGGACCTAGTGATTCTTAGAGAGGACACTTTTCTAGGCATTTCCTAGCACAACTCTATGGTATGTGGCCCTATTTTTTTTCCAGCTGTGGATAACTGAAACCATGGGCATCGGTTCCGCAGATACTGGGGGGAATATCTATATACCGACTTTCCATATAGCTATCATGGCTACTAGCCATTTGAGAGGCCTTCATTGATTTGTATGTGTGGAGGTTTCTACTAATTCCTTTGCTGCCAGCAACTGTGACGGCTTTTACCTATCCCTCTGCTGCCATCAAATGTGCAAACTTTCACATAACCCAACCACTGCCACCTGAATGTGAGGGCTTTCTTTTATTCCTGCCTCTGCCACCAATTTAAGGATCTCCTGCTGTCCTACCGCTGTGGCCACCAACTGATGTCCTGTGGTTCCTGTGTGATATTTTATTTATCTTCTGTTCCCACTGGACACCGCCACTCTTTTTATTATTTGCTACCACCATAGTGACCGTGTCTGAAAACCAGCTTTCCTATCTGTAGCTTTTCCAGAGGCAAATGCGTATTACAAAAATAATGATTTATTAAGCAGAGTTTGAACATAACATCACAGATTAATTATTTAATACATCTAAATCATCTCTCTCTACTCATCTCATAGCTAATTCTGACCTTGACGCTAATTCTCCTAACCACTCATACTCTTCAATGCCATACACTAACTAACCCTGACAGATTACTCTTTTCATTCCTCTTCACCAACTGTCGTCGTTGTGTGCCTTCAAGTCTTTTCCAATTTATGGCAATCCTAAGGCGACCCAATCACGGGGTTTTCTGAGACTGAGAGTGTGTGACTTGCCCAAGGTCACCCAGTTGGCTTTCATGGCCAAGAGGGGATTCGAACCCTCGTCTCCAGAATCATCTCAGAGTTGGAAGGGGCCACAAAGGCCATCTAGCCCAACCCTTTGCCATGGTGGAATGCACAGCTACAGTTTCTCTGGCTTTTCTTCGCAAACAAAGATTCAGGAAGGACTCATCCCGCGCTTTCTGCAAGTGCGCTGATGACTAAAAAAGGCCAATCTGAGATAAACAAGTCCGGTTGCAGAAAGCACAGCATAAGGTCTCCTTGGGTGATGTTTCCAGTTTGTGATTCTTTCTGCGTTGTCGTTTCTCTTCAAGACTTGTTTGGCATGAGTTCTCAAATAAGGCTGCAGCATTGTGGATAGTGCGTCTCCATATCTCCCGATCTGAGGCCAGGGCAGACCATTGTTGGTGATCAATTTGGCCGAGCCTGAGGTGTTGTTTCAGGGAGTCCTTGTATTGCTTTTTTGGAGCGCCCCTTTTATGCTGACCTGTGGCGAGTTCACCGTAGAGTACTATTTTGGGGAGGCGATGGGCCTCTATCCTAGAAACATGCCCTGCCCAGTGCAGCTGTGTTCTCAATATCATGGCCTCAATGCTGGTGATCCCTGCTTGCTCAAGGACAGCAACATTTGTCACATAGTCAGTCCAGTGTATATTTAGGATTGTGCGTATACAGCGCTGATGAAAGCGTTCGAGGAGTCGTAAGTGTTGGCGATAGGTGACCCATGTTTCAGACCCATAAAGGAGAATAGACAGTACAATAGCAGGAACTAATCTGTTCAGGAGTATCCTTGCAAGGATTTTTCCAGCAATAGAGAGCAGTGTTATACCTCAATAGTTTGAGCAATCGGATTTTGCTCCTTTTTTTTTGTACAGGGTGATGATGACTGCATCTCGGAGGTCTGATGGCAGTTCCCCTTTTCCCCAGCAATTCACAAGGAGTTTGTGGAATTTATCGTGGAGTGCATGACCTCCGTGTTTCCAAACTTCAGGTGGGATTCCATCAATCCCATCTGCCTTGCCGTTTTTCATCTGCTGTGTGGCCTTAAGGGTGTCTTCCAAAGTGGGAGCTATGTCCAATTCATTTTTCATCGGTTTTTGTATCATATATTGGATAGCTGAGCCTTGGACTGCTCGGTTGGCTCTAAAGAGACTTTGAAAATATTCAGCCCATCGATCCAGGATGAAGGCTTTATCAGTAATTAATGTTTGACCATCTGTACTGTATAAGGAGCTTTGGACCTGATAAGTAGGTCCAAACACTGCTTTAAGAGCTTCATAAAATCCTCTAAGATCACCCAGATCTGCACAGCATTGTGTCTTTTTTGCTATATTGATCCACCACTTGTTCTGCATGTCTCAGAGTTTTTGTTGAAGTTTACTACATGTGAGACGGAAAGCTGCTTTTCTTACGTGGCAAGTTGGCTGGGCGAGGTATGCCTGGTGAGCAATTCTCTTCTTTGCCAACAGCTCCTGGATCTCTTGGTTGTTTTCATCAAACCAGTCTTGATTTTTCTTGTGGGAGAACCCGAGGGATTCTTCCGCAGACTGGAGGATACTGTTTTTGATATGTTGCCAAAGCACTGTAGGAGAAGGATCTGTAGGATGGTCTTCAAGTTTTGTTTGCAGATTTGCCTGGAAGTTGTCTCTCATGGTAGCTTGTTGAAGATTGTTGACTCGGAGTCTCCTCTTTAAGATGCCATCCCTCTTAGGTTTGAACTTAAGATGAAGATTTGGTTTACATCTTACGAGGCGATGATATGTTTGGCATTCTGCACTGGGCATCACTCGGGTATGATGGACATCGCAAATGTTTCTCTGACGGACTAGAACATAGTCAATGAGGTGCCAATGTTTGGATCGGGGATGCATCCAGGTTGTCTTCAAGCTATCTTTCTGCTGAAAGATAGTGTTTGTAATTGTCAGCTGTTGTTCTGCACAGAACTCTAGTAAGAGGCGTCAGTTATCATTGCAATTTCCAACACCATGCTTCCCTAAGACTCCTTTCCAGGCTTCGGAGTTCTTTCCTACTCTGGCATTGAAGTCACCAAGGATAATAATTTTATCTTCTACAGGGACTTTTTGTATGAGGTGGCGTAGCTCTGTGTAGAATTTGTCTTTCTCTACAGGGTCAGCTTGCATAGTTGGGGCATATATACTTTGCCATGGTGGAATGCACAGCTACAGTACTCCTTAAAGATACCCATTCAAACTCTTTTTAATGACCTCCAAAATGGAGAGCTCACCACCCTGAGGCAGTCCATTCCAATGTCAAACAGCTTGTACAGTGAAATTCTTACTAATATTTAGGTGGAGTCTCTTTTCTTGCAATTTGAATCCATTTTTTAAAATCAGTCATTATTTCTATGATTCCACCATGAATGCCAGAGGGTGGCTTAAGTACCCTTTTGTTTAGAAAGGCAAGATAGAAATTGAATACATAAATAATTTAAGATCACTGTTAGAAGTATTTTTAGAATCTACAATCAGATGATGAGTTTTTGGTTAATATATAACAAGGTATCCATGAGGTATACACATAAGAGTGAAAAAATTGGACTAAGATAGGCTAAAGAATGGATTCAGTCTAAATCTGCTACCTGATAGCGTTATTGCTGTGTGCCTTGATTATGGAATCAAATATATAGAGAACATTTTCTTAATCAATGAAAATATTTTCTGAATATTTAAAAATGTAAAATAAATAAATAATGTGTGCTGGAGAACCTGCTCAAAATACTGAACAATTCTATGTGATAGAAAATTAGTCTTGCAGAGTAGCAGGTACAATTTAAATAGAGACATATGTACATGAACGGAGGGCAACATCCCAAAGGATGTGTGAATTTGTTTGAAAAATGAAAATGGTGTGCCTTTGCAAGTTATGCTGTAGATACAGCAGTGTTGGTTCCCCCCCCCACTAATTTCCATCTCCCCTTACATACAGGAATCTCACCTACCTAGCGCTGTGCCATCTAGAATAGACTCTGAATCAATTGTTGACTGGCAAGCCAACATTCATGTAAATCATTCTGATTTCATGGGTTTATTCTAGCTGAGATTAGCAAATCATACTTTTAAAAATTCAAGCCATCAAACATTCCCAGGAAATCCATATCACAGTAAAGTAACAAATGTCCATTAATGTTTATGAAAATTAAGCGCTTAAAATGGGATACTTTTTATAATGGGATACAGGAAGGATTCTTCCTGTACTAGCTTCTGTATGACTCTGCTTTGCTTAAGTAAACAGCTTCTAGTTAGACACACACTGTCTCTGATTTATTCTCAGTCTGATGTCAGGGCCACATGTACCTTGCATTACATTGCAGCTTGACTTTCTGCACATGCTCAGGAAGGTCTAGCTCGCACCCCAATAGGTTTCTGGTGATGTCTTTGTTTGGCCTTTTTGGCTTAGAGGGCTGCAGGGCTGCTTGGAGACTTAGTGGTTATTCCCGCACCTGGTGGTAGAATGTTCTGAAGCAAATTGTCTGATGAAGCTACTTTTTGTGTGTGTCTATCTTTGCCAAAAAAAGAAAAGGAAGAAGAAAACAGTGTCGTATAGCGGTTAAGATGTTGGCCTGGAAGATCCAGACCCAAGTTCCTGTTGTGCTGCGACTTTGGCCAGTCACTCTTTCTTAGCCTGACTTATCTTGCAGGGTTGCTGTGATGATAAAATGCAGGGGGTGGGAGAGTAAACCATGAAGACCACCACCTCAAACTCACTGGAGGAATATAACAAATAATAACTTATATTGTTCATAATTAGATACTTAGGATTTTGTGCCAGCAGAACATAGTGGACAGTGTTGGAATTCATTCTGGGACACCCAAGTTCAACTCCTTGCTTGCACATGAAACATGATTGATAAAGTCAGATATACTGCTACTGTAAGTAGATGTTCTACTTAAGGGTTTTGAGTTTGATAGCATATTATTTTCCATTAATTTGTCTAAGTTATAGAGGAGGAACATGTGGCCTCTTCCAGTACTGGACTGCAACTCCAAGCATTCTTTGCCATTGTCTGTGCTGCCAGAAGTTACAGCCAAACAGCTTCTAATGGGCCACATATTCCTCACCAGTTATTATACTCTCTTACTGTCTGTATAGCATGTGGTAGCAAATTCCATAAAGGAATTCACTGCCTAGAGCAGGGGTGGGCAAAGTGTGCCTCCCTGGGCCATATGTGGGCCCCAGGGCCATTTTTGTGTGCCATTGGAGGTCAAACAAATGTTTACATATTTTTTGCAAAATTTGTTTGATCTCTAAGGGGGGGGGGTTGAAGCCCTCTGCAGGTGTGGGGCCATTTCCACCACATTTTGGGCCATTCTGGGCCAATTTAGGCCCCAAAGGAGCCTTTTTTTTCCCCCGAATAGGAAATAGCTTCCATTCACTTCGTTATATAAAAAAAGGCTTCTCTTGTGCTTAAAAGTGACACAGGATGGCCCCCAAATATGGTGAAATGCCCCCCCTTGTCCTATAAAAGGCACTTGGTGGCAAATAATTTGATTTTTTTTCCAGGTGAGCAGAGAGTATAGTTTTAGGGGCTAATGTGGCCTTCCACAGTTGCCTGCCCTTGTCCTAAAAAAATATTTTCTTTTGCTTGTTTTTTACTGCCCGCTTTGATTCAGGATTTTGGCTGATCCTACAGTTTTCTGTTTTTTTCCAGACAATGTCAGGCTGGAAGGAGGGGACGAAGAAAAGGAGGTAGCAGCAGCAATTCCACTGGAAACATCTGAATGTGTGAACAGCAGCAGAATATCCTTGGAAGAAGTCATTGGAAAGTTTTCCCAAACTTTTGAAGAGAAAGAAGCAGCCAAAAATGCACCAAAGGCAAACTTTGTGATGGAGAAACCGTTTGAATGCTCTGACTGCGGGAAACACTTTGCCACCTGTTCTCACCTTATCAATCACAAACGGGTCCACACAGGGGAGAAGCCATATAAATGCTTAAGTTGCGGAAAGAGCTTCACTGAGAAAGGTAACCTTCTTAAGCACCAGAGAACCCACACAGGCGAAAAACCGTACATGTGTTCCGATTGTGGGAAGGCTTTCGGTATCAGCTCACAACTTATCAGTCACAAAAGGGTCCATACTGGTGAGAAGCCATACGAGTGTTTGGATTGTGGGAAACATTTTTGCACAAGCTCTCAGCTCGTACGTCATAACAGGGTTCACACAGGAGAGAAACCGTACGAATGCTCCAAGTGTGGGAAAATGTTCAGCCAGAGATCTTACCTCGTTGGACATGAAAGGACCCACACTGGAGAAAAACCGTTTAAGTGCTCACAGTGTGGGAAGTGGTTCTCCCACCGCTCTGACCGTCTGAGGCACGAGAAAATCCACACAGGTGAGAAGCCTCACAAGTGCTCTGACTGTGGGAAAGGCTTCAATCAGAAAGGATCCCTTGTCACACATCAGAGAACCCACACTGGGGAGAAGCCATTTGAATGCTCCGAGTGTGGGAAGAGCTTCAACGACCGGGGTTACCTCATTACACACCGGAGAACTCATACAGGTGAAAAGCCATATGAATGCAGAGACTGTGGGAAAAGCTTCAGTCGAACTTCCCACTTGACTGTGCATAAAAAAACACATGCAGGAGAGAAAGAAGCTGTACCATGGTCTGGGAGTGATTCTGTGGGGAATATATAGTTGGAAAAAAGGGAAACAAAATCCATGCAGGAGTGTAAAAATGTGAGCATGCTCAGGACAGAGAAACAGCTGTGGAAACTAAAGCTGTGCTTTTCCTATCTAGAGCCCTTCAGAGGTGTTGGACTACAACTTCCATCACCCCAGCCATGTTCTGGGATGATGGGATTTGTAGTCAGTCTCCTTAAGAAAGTACTAGATCAAGAAAGGGTGTTTTAGACAGGTATAGAAAGATTTACATGGAATTGAAAATTAAGCTGGGCATCGGAAACACTCTATGGGGGCCCTAAGTCTTGGAATGCCTTCTGTTGAATAAACATTAGGGGCTGGTCAACAAGTATTCAGGGCTAGACAGTGTGATGTATTGGAATATCGGGATAAATCCAAGACCACAGTAGAGATTCTTATGACCAGAGTGCTGATAGAGGAAAGTACCACTGGATCAGATTGAGGGTCCCTCTAGCCCATGAAAGGCCATGAGATGCCTTCAAGCAAGAGGGTGTCAAGCAACAAGCCCTCTAGTGAGATTCCCTACATCTACAATTAGAGAGGCACTGTTCCTAAACAAAAAGCTTCCCTTTCAGGACTTTTGCCAGGCTTTTCATCTGTGGGTTTTTTTCTTGAGCCACTGCTTCTCAATCTTGGGCTCTCCAGGTATTTTGGATTTCAACTCTTGCCTCAGAATTCAGCTTGCTACTGGGAGTTGATGTTGAAACCATCAGGAAGGCCAGCATTTCAGCACTGCTGTGTTTAACCCACTTTCCCCAAAACTGCGATTTTTAGCAACCGCAGACCTACAGTGTGATACTGAACTTTATACATCATACAAACAACTTCCTTTTGTTTGTCTGTCCAACAATAAGGGATGGTGGTAGTTATAAAAGTTATCTCTCCTGCCTTTCTTCCTAGTGGGTATAATTTTAAACATTACTGTCATTGTATCCTTCTTGGTCTTATTCTTGCTGCATTAAGAAAGGCTTTGGACTGGTGGTTCTCAATTAGGAGAGCACAAGGTGCCACTGGACTTTTATTTTATTTATTTAGGTATTTATACCCCATTCTTCAGCCACAAAGGCTCTCAGAGCGGCTTACAAATTGTTTAAGCAATAGCAATTTACACATCTACACTGCAGTAAGCGGTTTCCAATGTGTGCTAGCTAACTTTACTTACCTGTCAGGAGTAACTTAGCACTTGATCCCTACAGCGTCAGGGGCTTGGATGAGGTGGCCCAAAGGTTCACTTCCAACTCCCTAAGTCCCAAAAGGCCCAGCTAGCATGGCTAATGGTGAGGGACTCTGAGAGCTGAAGTTCAGCTACATGTAGGCAATTGTGAAGGGGGCAGGAGGCCAATTTTTGCCTCTGCACCTCCCCCCCCCCCGCAGACCTCACTATCATGTTTTGGTGTACCAGAAGTGATGTCAAATTACTTCCAGCTGCCATTTGGGCCCATTTTAGATAGATTTTCTTGTTTTGTTTTTCTAGATATTTGGAGTGATGGAAGTAAACTGCTGCAGTTGCAGCCATTTTTTAGTTGATTTGGCCAGTTTTTAGGCAAAAGTGTCACCCCAAAAGTGGTGGGAAATCTAAAAAAACCCACATTTTTAAAGGGTTGGGGGGCTTTTGGTTTTGCCAAGGGATGTTTAGGAGCAATAAATTGGGGTTCAGGGGCCACACGCAACCCATGGGCCACCCTTTGCCCACCTTCCTTCTTGAAAATCACTGCTTCAGGCAGCTCTCATAAAGGAGGTCCCCCACAGAGTCCTAAGGATGGGAGTACACTCAAAGGTCATCTAGTCCAACCCCCTTAGTGAAGCAAGCTACCCATCAGGCACTACATCCGACATAGGTGGCTACCAGCCTTTGTTTCACATTCTCCATACTGACATATGGACACATGCATGTCTCTTTTTGGACAGGGGCTAATCCCCTGTGCCCCATCAAAAATCTTCATCCAGCAGCAGTCAAAACCAGGGGTGGGCTGATGCAGTGATTCTTACTAGTGAAGCAGGGAGGCAACTCAGCAGCAGTGGCTTCCTGCATGTTCCTGAAAACAGGAGTCCACCATCTTCTGCCACAATGGTCATTCCCACAGAATGTTGGGAGTTGCTCAAAGCACAAACTCTCCCCCTAGCTGCACTTCAGGAAAAAAAATCTGGAGGGTTTGAATTGTCAACAGCTTCTGCTTATCTGGGCACACAGAATCCTGGAATATTTTCTCAGTTCCTTGACTGATTTAAAACATGAACGAAGCACTCCATTTGTATTGTATTTGTATTGGAGTGAGCTAGTAAAAGTTGTCCTGGCTCTACTTTTGGTAATACAAACAGATGTAGCTTTGTATCAGATTTCAATTATATTACCTGTACAGGCAAAAATGGCATAGACTGCTCATTGAAATACAGGTGTGGAATAAAAGTTAAATGTAATGGATGCCCACTTGTTGGTTGAAAGCTTTAAGTTAATGTAGGGGCAGGCAACCTTTTCAGGTCTGGGGCAGGAATGGCTGGTTTAAACCAAATGATTTTTAAAAAACACTCCTTGGTTTTTAAAACTGATTCTTCTTTTTTTTTTTTAAGTCTAGCTATTATTACCATTTTCCAGCCCTCTTACTGGAACAACAATGACTGTTTGAATTTAAGCATTTTAACTTTAACGGTTTATTGGCAGTTGCTTCTTTTTAATCATTTAATATTATAGTGCCAGAAATGCCATTCAGAAACAAGTCCTTCAATTAACGTCAGTTCAGCCAAAACAACTTGCTTTAAAAGAGCACTTTTTAAAGAACAATTATGATTTAAGCTAGTAGCCATAACACCTGAGCTGCATTTTGCTACTTAATTTTCTGATTTAGTCCTACATTGGCTTTAATGCCAAAAAAACCCAAAAGAAAACTGGCTTAAACCAAAAACAAACACAAAACAACCAGTTTTTTTGGTGTTCTTTTAAAAAACCATTTCCCCCCCAACCCTGGTCTGCGGGTGATGATAGTCCATGCAGAAGTGGGGTGGCAGTGGGTGGGCAAGAATACAAAGGTTGGAACCCTGGGGCTTTACACTAGCATAACCCCTAGTTACAGAACTATTTTCTCGGACATTGCATAAGGAAGCATCCAGTATCTCCTTATGCAACAGGTTTTGCCAAGCAGTGCAACAGCTGATGGATGGTACCTGGTGGAGCTTAGCCTTTCTGACCCAAGAGGCCACTGATTAGCTGTGGAAGGGAAGCCCTGGGAAAGTTCTCTCATACCAGTATTCAGCTGATTTCCTTTGTCTTCCCTCTCTGGTGCCTGGAATTCCATGGCACAAGCACTGGTGGAACATTATAGCTTCAAATAGGATCTGTGCCGTACACACACTCTCTCTCCCACATACAAACAGCTCCCCTCCACTGATCCTAAGCAAACTCAAACTTGGGACCAAGGATGAAACCCCTCCCCCTTGCAATCCTGAACTGAAAGTTGGAAGGAGTCCCGAGGAGAACGACCAGGATGGTGGGAGGTCTGGAAGCCATGCTCTATGAGGAGTGACTTAGGGAGCTGGGTAGGTGTTTAGTCTGGAGAAGAGAAGGTTGAGAGGTGACATGATAACCATGTTTAAATATTTGAAGGGATGTCATACTGAGAATGGAGCAAGCTTGTTTTCTGTGGCTCCAGAGACTAGGACATGGAGCAATGGGTTCAAACTACAAGGAAAGAGATTCCACCTAAACATTAGGAAGAACTTCCTGACAGTAAGAGCTGTTTGGAAGTGTGATGTAGTCTCCTTGTAGTGTGGTGGAGTCTCCTTCTTTGGAGGTTTTTAAACAGAGGCTGGATGGCCATCTGTCAGGGATGATTTGATTGTGTATTCCTGCATGGCAAGGGGTTGGACTGGATGACCCTTATGGTCTCTTCCAACTCTATGATTCTATAGGATCAGTGAAGGAGGGATTAGGCAGCGTAAACAGATCCCCATCAGTACTGATTGTCTGTCATGTTAGATTTCTGCAAACTTGATGCCCATGTATAAGGAATTTTTTTTGAAAATTAGCTTTGAATAAAGAAATTAGCTACAGTTCTCATTTTAACATACACATGCCCCTTTCATTACACTTATATATACAGATTCAAAAGTAACTTCATTTCTCTTTTCTCATAATGGAAATAATTAAAACTGGTAACAGTTGGTCTATGCACATCCCAAACAGAGTAGGCAAGGCAGAACAAAAGCTAAAGCTGCCAGTGAGACTGAGAAAGTCCTTTTAACAAGGCAAAGAGATAGAATGCTTATTTCTAAAGATTTTTATTCAGGTCTATATTCTTCAGGAAATGGAAGTGAAGACAATGGTTCATACATATATGTCTAAATGCAAGGGAGGTTTTCCGATGAAATTAATGAGAATTTTGAGCAAAATTCATTTAGAAGTTACAATAATCTTGAGAAGTAACTGAGCCCCAGAAATTGACATGTTTCAGAGTGAATTCTTTACATTGCTTACAGAGATGCTGCTGGAGCGGCTTTGGCAAAAGCCTTTCATCGAGTTCAGCAAGTGAATGGGATTCCAGAATCCTGTAGGAAGCCGAAGTAAAATGGCCATTAGCGTCCTGATAAAGAGCCACTTAAAAGTGGGTCCTCCTTACAAAAAGCCAGAGGTGGAAATATTTGCAAAAACCCTTTCAGACAAAATGAAGTGGCCCATTTCTAGCCCATTTCTACAGTAGCTGTAAGAATCCCTATGGTTTAAAAACCAAACCAAACCACAAGACTTGTGCTGGATGTATCTGTAAGCTAAGTAAACTGTAGCTAAGGGCCTCAGCTTTCAAGGGGTCTCCGTACATCAAATGGCAAAACGAACCAAAAAACACCAAAATACTCCCCTCCAAAAACCAGACATCAATCCCTCTCCCAATTTTTGTTAGAGAACAATACATTTTGGTTATTCCAGACAAACAAAATGTCTTTGAATACATTTTGGAGTACATGGGCCTCCCCATATGGCCTCCCCATACATGGGCCTCCACATATGCTGGGGTTAGGGGCACAGAACTGCCTGTGAAAGTGGAATAGCCATGAATATCTCTAGCCCCACCCCCACAACACACACACACACACACACACACACAAAAGTACAGTTGTCCCTTCATATTTGCTGGGGTTTGGTTCCAGGACCCCTCGTGAATATCAAAATCTGTGAATACTCAAGTCCCATTATATGCAATGGCATAGCAAAATGGTGTCCCTTATATAAGATGGCAAAATCAAGGTTTGCTTTTTGGATTTATTATTTTTTAAAGTATATTTTCAAGCTGTGAATACTTAAATCTGTGCATACCAAATCCATGAATACGGAGGGACAACTGTACAATCTGTGGATTCAACCCACTGCAGATGCCTTCAAAGCAGCTGGGTTCCTTTGCAAGGCAGAAGTGGGGGGGGGGGTTTGGCGGGGCTTGCTGCCGTCTCCACTGCTGCCCTACGCCATTTTTAATAGAGATTTATAAGCCTCAGTGCACATGCGTGAGGCTTGCACTCCCTATTAAAAATGGCATAGGTCAGTAACAGATACAGCAGCAAATAATCCACGAATAATCAAATCTGCAAAAGTTAAACTCGCAAATGTGGAGGACCAACTGTGGCTCTGCAATAAGGGTTAGGTGATTAATCTCTACAAGTTGTAGAAACAGATCGACCATTTCCCCAATCAGGATAAACCTGAGATATTTTGCCACCTGATGTGGATGGCGAGATGGCCGCTGCTCCCCCTATTCTACACATAGAAGCTGACTGGACTGGCAGTTGAATTTTTACTTTGTAACTGGTGACGGGATGGTGTCCACCACCATGCTGGAGAGAGGGGGCTGAGAGGGCCAAGAATAATCTGGCAGAGATCTTCTTGGCCCACTATTCTGGCTGTTCTACTTTTGTCCAGAGTTGTGCAGTGGGGGAAGGTGGGGGGAGAGACAAAATCTGCCAGGCCTGAGCAACCTATTTTTCCCAGTGCTTTGTCTGCCTTCCATCATGGCTATAGCTTTCACAGTCTTCTCTCTCCTGTTGCCACTGACTGTGCAAGCGTCGTGTGCCAACAGGATTCCAGCTGTTGTGTGGTGTACTTAACCCTCTCCAGCAACCAAAAAATGAATGACTGGGGAGTTCACTTGGAACTGCTGAGAGGTCACTGCTTCCACCCACTCCTGTCTGAGGCCTTGGCCTTGACCTAAGCCTCTTGACTGCAGCACCATGGTTAAGTCTTGCTCCTCTTACCCAGGTTTAGCTTGCAAGGAATCCTGCTCTACACGGCAGTAGTCAAAATGATTGCATTGCAATCCAAGCTCACCTGGAACAACAAAAAGAGGATTAGAATGAGAAAACATTAAATGGCACACTTCACTTTTCTGTCAAAAGGTGGTGCAGTTACTATTGGACAGGGAGAGACATTTCCTCTGGACCACCATCCAATGGGAGTATTCTGTCCTGCTCCTAGTTTCAACCCCGACAAACAATATGATGGTGGCTGTGCTCAGGTGCCCAATCTGTACTTCGTGCCCCTGGGACCCTGAGCCACTAGCCTCAGTACTCAGCTGCCATGTGAGTGTTGGCACAGCAGCACAACACCCACTGGCCTCAATTTTACACGTCCTTAGTGTAGCATAAATATCTGCATGTGGACCTATGCTATGCTGAGCTATATACCTTCCCCCTGACTTACTGATAAGCCCCTGACGCTGCTCCACATGGCCATTTCATGTGTCACAGTGAGCAGACAGGCTTTGAGAAGCATCTGGCTATGCAAAATGATCACAACTCCGCTGAGACTCCTGGAGGAGCTGGGTGGATCTCAATGCTGATGTCATCATTTTGCAGGGTGGAAACTAGGAGAGGGACAGAACACTATCATTATTGGATGACAGTCTAGGGAAAATGTCCCTCCCTGTCCCTGCTGTCTGCCATCACTTGTCAGGTTAAGTCCCCATACAGGCCCATTGAGAGATGGAAAGAGTTCTGCCACAAAACACTTTGCCGCAGGGGGGCTTCAGACTGGGGGACAGCCTTATGCAGGGCTCAGTCCTCTTGCAACAGTCCACTGGGCCAGAGAGGAAGGATGGAAAGCTCCAACTCTTCCTCCAGCCTGCCCTTTCCTCTCTCTGCCTGGAATCCCCGGGCCAGAGCTTCTAAATCAATTTTACCCAACCTGTCTTGGGAATGCAACTCCTTCATCCCCAGCCAGCATGGCCTTGAGGAGTTGCAGTCCAGTACATCTGGATGGTGCCAGGGTGTTCTATGGTTGCACCAAGTTTGGTCTGCGAGTGGTATGTGGCCTGAGCCTGCTCTTGCAACCCACAAGGCTCCACAATTTTCTCCCGTTCCCTTTTATTTATTTTTTTATTATGAATAAAGTGTTTTCCCCACTCCTTGGGTAGTTATCAATCAAAACACAGCGCAGGGCCCACCAATCCATCCCCCAAGTTGCAAAAAAATCCCCAAAACTGTAAGTGGGCTTCCACTGACTTCTGGGTATGATTTCTAAAAAGCATTTCCAGGCTTTATGCTGTCTACCCTGGGTCTTGGGGCTGAAAAACTGGCCCTCAGACCACCTGAAGCTTCCTTCTTCTGTTATAGAAGAAGAGGTGGCACAGATTACTAAAATACCTTTTCTGTTGGTTAAGGCAAAAATAAAACAAATCACAGGAGTTCTCCCTTACCACAGCAGTGCTGATTTCTTCCACAGAGAGTTCTGAAGAGGCAACAACAAAATCTAAAAGGTGTGAAACAATCATGGGGTGAATATTAGCTTTAAAACACACACACACACACACACACACACACACACACACACACACACCTAGACTCCTTAGCTTTGGGGACATGATAGGATATGAAACAGACAGGCTGTAGACTCAAAGGAGCAAGCAAAAAAGGCTTCCATTGCATGACATCAATGCATGGAGGTCACTGAAAAAAAGATGGAGAGATAGTGACCAAAAACTAAGCTAGTTCTAAAGGGGGATAAGGTGAATCCACCAAAAGGAGATCTGTCTCCTACTTCTAGTCGTGATTAGAGATGTGAAGGCCTGGAACTCAACTAGAACTTGGGGGAGATGACTTGTTTTTGTTCCTTTTTTTTTTCTTTTCAAAAACCATTTCCCAGAAAAACTGGGGGGAGGTATTTCCTGACCCAAAGTCATTTCTAAAAACTATGTAAGAGGAAAAAAGTTTACGACATAAGACTATGTACAGAATTAGATCATTACAATGGTCTTGGTTTACTTTTCTCAGATCTTACTATGGGAATGAGTGGGTTGTGACTGCTTGAGACCATGGCTTTTCCACAGCTTCACAATTGCTGGAAATCTTACATCTCTGGTCATGGAAAAAATAGTCCCCTGCCCCTACACTTGGCCTTCACATTTACACATATAGTCGGACTCTGTATCTGTGGGGGTTCCATTCCTGGACTTACTGTGGATACTGGAAACCACAGATAACAGTGAACCCTATTAAAATAATGGACTTCCAGTAAAAGCATACCATAGAGTTGTGTTGGAGGACTTAGAAGATGTCTAGAGAGGATGCCTCTCTAGGCATTTTCTAGGATGACTCTATGGTATGTGTTCCTGTTTTGTGTCCTGTGGATAACTGAAATTTGCAGATACTGGTTCTGTATGCTGTAAAGTGATTGGTACTGTCTTCTCATGACAACAAATTTAGCTTTTTAGACCACCTGTTTTTAAGGGGAGGGTGAAACCCTTTAAAAATAGATTTTAAAATCCCGGATTTTTCCTTTTCCAGATGGAAAGGTGGGATTGCTGGCAGAGCTTTGAAAATTACTTTTTAAAAAGCAATTCACTACACTGATAATTTGAAGTTCCACAACAGAGCAGGGCAAGGTATCCCTTGTACCATAGGTTAGTCCTCTTCTGCTCTTTTGTGAGGTCACCCCAACATAGATATAACACAACAACAGAAATGAAATTGTCCTTTGTTAAACTACAACTATAATTTAATGCCATTACACGTATTTTATAAACTTAACTACATGCAAAAAAGTAAGTACAGTTGTCCCTCCGTATCCACAGATTTGGTATCCATGGATTTAAGTATTCACGGCTTGAAAATATTCTTAAAAAAAAAAATAATAAAAAAAGCAAACTTTGATTTTGCCATCTTATATAAGGGACACCATTTTGCTATGCTATTGCATATAATGGGCCTTGAGTATTCACGGATTTTGGTATCTACGGGGGGTCCTGGAACCAAACCCCAGCAAATATCAAGGGACAACTGTAATTTTCTCTCAGTCTAACCTACTCAAAGGGTTGCTGTGAGGATAAAGTGTACTAGCTTGCTAAGAGGCCTGTGGAAATGCACACTGACTCCTGCACCTGCCACAGCTGCCCATGCTTCATCTAGAAGTATGTATGGAACAGCCAAAATGAGAAAAAACACATATTGCATATTTTGAGGTAAGGAAAGGTCTCAGAAGAAGAAAGAATTCTATTCAACAATTCATGCTTGAATGAATTAAAAAGAATAATTTTAAAAGTGGTTTTAGTATTATAACATCATCCCTGACAATCCCACCCAGCAGAAGACAGTGGTACATAAAGTTACATTTCAAAAGTACATAAATTAAAGTTGTCAAAAGTGTCTCCTCATACAGGCCACCAAAAAGACCTGGATGCTTTGGAAGTCCAAGACTGGCCCATCGTTTTGATTATGTTACCCCACTTTTGACATCTGTTCATTGGCTACCTGTTCCCTCTAGGATTCAGTATAAGCTTCTTGTTCTGACATTCAAGGCCCTGCATAACTTAGCTCCTCCTTCTCCTGCAGCTATTATCTCTTTTTACTGGCCTGTTAGAAATTTTCACTCTGCGAATTCTGGGCTTCATATGCAGCCAAGGTTTTCTTCCTCCTTGGCTTGAATTCGTCCTTTTTCTCTTATTCACCCTTATTCCTGGAATCGCCTCCCTGTAAACTTGTGGACTGTTTCTTCCCTTGCTGTTTTTAAAATCCAAATTGAAAACTTTTTTGTTCTCTAAAACTTTTAGAATTTCAGATTAAAGCTTTATATCCTTAGTATATTTGATTATCTCTAGTCAATTTTGTTTCATTCTGCATTATGTTTTTTTCTATTGTGTTTTAATATTTTATATTATTGGAATAGTTGTATTTGTTTTATTTTGTAACTGTAAAGCACCATGTACATGGATGACGGTATATAAATAAATGATAATCAACTTCTTCTTCTTCCTCTTCTTCTCCCCCCACCCCCCACCCATATATTCAACAAAACAATTCCAAATTGTAAAACTGTGTTTTTCTTTCTTTCAATTAACCACCTGGTGTTTATTAGCTGATTTTTCAATCAGAGCTACTTGCCTCATTTTATTATATACCACACGATCACAGATTTCAGAGTGTTTTTCCCCCTTAATGGTAAACATACTGAGCTGCTTTACACAACCTCAGATGGCTGGTGCCTCTCTGGCCAAGTACCGTATATTCCGGCGTATAAGACGACTTTTGAGCACTCAGAAGTGCCCTCCAAAATCGACAGTCGTCTTATACACCGGATATACTTTGCTTCACCTGCCTGCCTATCTCCTGCCTCTTTGCAAACAGAGGGAAGAGGCAGGAGATGGGGCAGGGGGGTGAAGCAAAGTGCTTTTCCAGTTCATTCGCCCCCCCTCCTCTGCCTTCTCCCCCTTTGGGGAGCAACGGAGACAGAGGAGGGGGGTGAACGTTGCAGTTTGCCGTGGCCACAGCTTGATCGCCTCTGCAGCGGCCGAGGCAAACCGCTAGATTCGCCCTTTTCCCCCATCTTGCTTGAAGGTGGAGGAAAAGGGCGAAAATGCCCCATTTTGCTCCGCGACCCTGATCCCTCCTTCTGGGCTCCCTTCCGAAGGGAGCCCAGAAGGAGGATGCGGGGTCGTGGAGCCAAACCCCGGGATTCGCCCCCTACCCCCAGCCAACCGTCCACGCTTCACCCATACCCCCCTTCCCCAAAGCCGCGCTTTGGAGGGGGGGTGGCTGCGAAGCCCCCTCCCCCCAGCCACCCATCCACCCTCCGCCCAGCCACCCTCCTTCCCCAAAGCCGTGCTTTGGAGAGGGGGGGTGGCTGCGAAGCCCCCTCCCTCCAACCATCCTTCCACCCTCCCCGAAGCCCCCTCCCTCCACCCCCCCAGCCAGCTGGCCATCCCGCATTCCCCAACCCACCAGGAGACTGGGCAGCCTCCTGTGGGTTGGGGAATTGCGGGAGGAGGGAGCCCAGAAGGAGGGATCGGGGCTGTGGAGTTAAATCCCTAGATTCGCTCCCTCTCCCTTGACGGTGGGGAGAGGGGGCGAATCCCGGGGTTTGGCTCCACGGCCCCACGTCTTCCCTATGGAGCCAAACGGGGCATGTTCGCTCCTTCTCTCCACCTTCCTTGAAGGTGGGGAGAGGGGGCGAATCTAGGGGTTTGCCGCAGCCGCCCCCGCTTCCCCCGCATTGGTCCCCTTCGGAAGAGCCAAGACGGAGGGAAGGGGGCTGCTGAGGCAAAGTGGGCATTTTCGCCCCTTTCCTCCACCTTCGAGTCCAGTTTGACTGGAAGGTTGAAGAGAGGGCGAATGTTGCCCTGCCAGCTGATCCTGTTCGCTTTCCCAACTAAACAAAGAGGATCAGCTGGCAAGGCTCCCCCAGCCAGCCAAATTTGGGGGGTGGTCTTATCTGGCGAATATATGCCTAAGCCAAATTGGGGTGGTGGTCTTATACGCCAAGTCGTCTTAACGCCGGAATATACGGTATTATCTGAGGCCTCCAAGGTGAAGACTCCTTCCTAAGCCCTGCTACCGGTTGCAGGACAAACTCCAATCCACTGGGCTCCCTTTGCTATGGGCAGTGAACAGCAGCCACCACCAGCAGGACTGGATGGCCGAGAAGCACCATTTCAATTTCTCATAATGCCCTTGAGCCACAGTACATCAGGTGCATTATGGGTAATTAAAATGGCAGCTAGACTCCAGCCCTCTGGTGCTGCTCCAAGACTCAGGCTGACATGGGAGAAATTGCAGGATGAGCCCTGCCCAGAGCTTGAAGATGCTTGTCTTTTCCCAGAATCCCGCAGTCAACATGGTTCCTCATCATGGGAGTTGTTGTCCAAAAAAGGTACGTTTCCAAACTCTGACCCTGCCAGGGTCCTAGGGCCCTGCTAGCTAACTAAGGAATCCAAAGAACTGGCGCCAACCCTGCTCCTATCAGAAAACCTGAGGATGCTGGGAACTGACCCTTGGGCCTTCTGTGTGCACATCAGCTGCTCCCCTACTGAACTAGGTCCTCTCTCCAAAGACCTCCCCATCTGATCCCCCCTTTTGAATCAAGTTTTCCGTGCAGGTTCACTCACCTGCATGGGCCCTTTCATGTTCTGCCAGTTGAGAGCGCCGGCTGAAGCTTTCTGTGCACTCAGAGCACTGATAGGGTTTCTTCCCTGTGTGAGCAGCACTGTGCGTGATCAGGGATTTCTTCCAGCTGAAGCTCTTCCCACACTCGGAACATGTATACGGCTTCTCACCCGTGTGAGTCCTCATGTGTACAATCAGGGCAACTTTCTGATTAAAGCTCTTTCCACAGTCAAAGCAGGCATATGGCTTCTCTCCCGTGTGGATGATCTCATGCCGAGCAAGGTGATCTTTTTTATGGAAGCATTTCCCGCACTCAGCACAGGTGTATGGCTTCTCCCCAGTGTGAATCCTCATGTGGTTGATCAGGCCGACTTTCCAGTTGAACCCTTTCCCGCACTCAGAGCACTGGTAGGGTTTCTCTCCTGTGTGGGTCCTCTTGTGTGTCATGAGACGGTCTTTCTTATAGAAACTTTTCCCACACTCAGAGCACTCATAGGGCTTCTCCCCCGTGTGGGTCCTCATGTGTGCCACAAAATTGGCTTTCACGCTGTAGCTCTTCCCACACTCTGAGCACTCGTGCGGCTTCTCTCCTGTGTGGGTCCGTTTGTGTGCAAAAAGTGACGATTTTGTATGGAAGCTTTTCCCACACTCGGGGCAGTCATAGGGTTTTTCGCCCGTGTGGATCCTCTTGTGCTGAATAAGGATCCATTTCCCGCTGAAGGTTTTCCCGCACTCGGAACATGTGTATGGTTTCTCTCCCGTGTGAGTCCGCATGTGGACATTCAAGGCTGATGACCAACTGAAACTTTTGCCACAGATGGTGCACTTGTGGAGATTCTGCTCCCCTGTATGTTTTCTCATGTGCATGATGAGGGAGCGTTTCCAATGGAAGCTTTGCCCACAGTCAGAGCATGTGTGTGATTGCTCCCCTGTATGGGTTTTCTCATGCCTCAAAAGGTAAGAGGAGCATGAGAATCCTTTCCCACAGTGCGAGCACTGATAAGGCCTCTCTCCAGTATGAATTCTCTTATGTACATCAAGATATGATTTTAAGATGAAGCATTTATCACAGTCAGGACACTCATATGGTTTCTCTCCTGTGTGAGTTCTTCGATGTGTAATAAGGCCTGAAATCTGCTTGAAGCTTTTCTCACAC
Source organism: Gambelia wislizenii (assembly GCA_030847615.1). Classification (NCBI taxonomy): domain Eukaryota; kingdom Metazoa; phylum Chordata; class Lepidosauria; order Squamata; family Crotaphytidae; genus Gambelia; species Gambelia wislizenii. The sequence continues at coordinate 29,961,298 of JAUMIR010000002.1, forward strand.
TCTGAACATTCATAAGGCTTTTCTCCCGTATGGGTCCTCTTATGAGTGACAAGAGTTGCACCATGATTGAAGCTTTTCCCACAGACTGAGCACATGTAAGGCTTCTCCCCCGTGTGGATTCTCCGATGTGTGATAAGGTAATCTTTGCGGCCAAAGCTTTTCCCACAGTCAGGACATTCATACGATTTCAGGACTGGTCCTACCGCATGAGTCTTCTTGTGCCTCCTAAATGATGCCTTGTAACGGAAACACTTCCCACACTCGGAGCACTGGAATGGTTTCTCTGATGTATGGCTTTGCTTGTGTATATTGAGGGTTCCTTTCTCACGGAAGCTCTTCCCACAATCCGAGCACTGGTAGGGTTTCTCTTCAGAATGAGTCCTCATGTGCACATTAAGAGCAGATTTGACAGTGAAGTTCTTCCCACAGTCCGAACACTCATATGGCTTCTCCCCTGTGTGAATTCTCCTATGTACAGCAAGGTGTGGCTTCCGGTTGAAGCATTTCCCACAGTCCAGGCATCTGTATAGCTTCTCTCCAGTGTGCATTCTCTCATGCAAAATGAGGGATCCTCGGCGAAAGAAGCTCTTCCCACACTCGGAACATATGTAGGGCCTCTCCCCCGTGTGGATTCTCTTGTGTTGAATAACGTATGCTTTTTCACGGAAGCTTTTCCCACAGTCCAAGCACTGGTATGGTTTCTCCTCTGTGTGGCTTGCCTCATGGCTAAGAAGATCTGAATGGGAAGAAAAACACTGGCCACACTCGGAGCAAGCGTACAGTTTCTCTCTAGCATGACTCCTCTCATGAATAACCAGCTGTGACCTCTTATGGAAACTTTGTCCACAGTGTACACATTTGTATGGATTCTTCTCTGATTTCCCCTGAACAGCTTCCTGGGGACCTTCTGCACCCTGAAGGACTCTGGGCATCTCTTCTATCTTGCAAGCATGAAGAGAATTTCCTCTTAATTTTCTAAACATTGCTTCCTCTTCTGGCTCAGGTGTTTCCAGTCCAGTGTTGTCTTTTGTCTCCTGCACCAAGTCAATGCCTTTTGGAACAAAAACAGAGAATGATAAGTGAGGCCTATGCTGCACGGTAGAACATTCCTTTATCCTTCCCATCTCATTTTCCATCTCCCCACTGTGACACCACAGTGTCACAACAGTTAGCATTCCATGACCCTTGAACATGCTCAGTCTTTATTGGACTGTTTGTAGGATTATGTGTCTACCTTCTGGGTTTTTGCACTTCTGCAAACCTTGCGGTTCCTCTAGACTGCCCCAAATCTCCTCAATTGTGAATGGTTGCTGCTGTTTTGTCTATATGTGAAAGCATGCAAAAGGTAATGATGATTACAGCTATAGTTGATACGAGTTATTAACCGTCATCTATTCCTTAGTTTTACATCATATCTTGACCACTGTAATTAAGACTATCCTTAAAGATTTCTGGAAGATTCAACAGCAGCTAAGACGCTAACTGGTATGCATTAAAAAGATCAGATTAGTCTGATCTTAGTCTGATCTTTTTAACACTGGAAGACTTATAGCAGTTGCTAATTGTTTTCCTGGCCTCCATTCAATGTGTTGGCTCTAATTTCTAGGGATATTTAAGGCAGTGGGTCTCAAACTTCGGTCCTTCAGGTGTTTTGGACTTCAGTTCCCAGAAGCCCCAGCCAACTTGGCCAATGGTAAGGGATTTCTGGAACGTGAAGTTCAAAACCTCTGGAGGACACAAATATGAGACATTCTAAGGGGTCATTTGTATTGTTATGAACCTGTCCAGATAGTCAGGAAAGACCCTCTTGACAGCACCATCACTTAGGAAGGCCTGCTGGATGGGCATGTGGGAAAGGGCCTTCTCCCATGCTGACTGTGGAAAAGTGAGAAGATACATCAATTCAGACTGTTTTGATGTTTATTGATTTCAATGGTTTTATTGCTTAAATTTTTTTTACCTGATAATTTTAACACTTTTATTCTTCATTTGTTGTTTGTGACGTCAACTGCCTGGAGCACTATTTTTAGTGCAAAAGTGCAATACAAATGTAAATAAACAATGAATAAATAAGGAAATAGGTAAAATGTGTCAACATACTATTAATTATTGTGCTGTAAGTAAGCTGTAGCTTAATTTTTGGCAGCTATCTGGACTGTGCCTTTCAGAACAAAATGGATTCTTGAGTCAAGGTGTTTGAGTAATATCCAAAATACACATGAACAGAAGAGTGAGCACATATGAAGCTCCTCTCTTTAATGCTTTGCCCAGCTTATGCTAGCACACAAACAATGCTCATTTCTGAAGAAGGCAAACCTGGCTGTAGCTACACATGCTTTTGTTTAGGGGTGGGGACTATTGACTTCCAGGCATTGTAGAAGTGCAGCTTCCAGCATTCCTTATCATTAGCCATTAGCCATGCGGGCTACGACTACAGGAATTTGCAGTCAAACAGCATATGAAAGGCTTCCTAGTTCTCATCTCTAGCTTAATTGCATCCAAATTCCAAGTATTGACTTGAAAATGCTGTTGCTTCACTTTGAACTAACTTGTGCAGGGAGGCAGGATTTTCTGCATCACTTCAGGCAGCAAAATATCTTGATCTGCCCCTGAATGGATGGATGCCTTTTCTACGACCCACATCAAGTTACAGGAAGAGATTACACCTAAACTTTAGGAAGAACTTCCTGACAGTAGGAGCTGTTTGGAAGTGGAATGCACTGCCTCAGAGTGTGGTGGAGTCCCCTTCCTTGGAAGTTATTAAAGAGAGGCTGGATGGCTATATGTTGGGAGTGCTTTGATTGTGTGTTCCTGCATGGCAGGAGGTTGGACTAGATGGCTCTTGTGGTCTCTTCCAACTCTATGGTTCTATGATTGGGACCAGTTTTAAAAAACCGAAATCCCTCACATATGGGTATCACCTTTAAAAACCATTTCCCCTCACATGCAAATTAAACACTGGGGAATAAATTAATTATGATACCAATGTCCCTATGCCTATGTTGTTTACTTAATATACTGAGACATTACTCTTAAAATTAAAGTACAGAAGATGCAGGAAGAAGAGAAGAGAAAAGCAGAACAACTGCCAGATTTTATTTAAATGAATATTTTAAAAATTGGGAGATAATTGGTCTATCTGTGCTTTTCAAAACAACTTCCCCAACCCACCGAATTCCTGATGGGTTAAACTACAATTCCTAATGCTAGAAATAAATGTATTCTAGGCCCAAAATATTTTTTGGGTGGGGAGGAGAGGAAGCTCTTCCTCAGAGGCATACTGCCAACAAAAATGTACCAAGAAAAGAGGTACTGTACTGATTCCACTGTATTTGTAAATTTATCTCTGCCACCCTGGTTTCATTGACCTTCTTCTGGCCTGTCAGTGGTATCCTTCAGCTTATGAGTCCATCTGACTGCAGCTCCCACCATTCCCACAAATAGGGTCGCCAGAGAGAAAACTGTAAAGGGCTCCAGTGTGTTTAATGGTTGTGTACAGAAGAGGAAATGTCAGCAGGTGTTGTTTGCCACACAACCATGCAACAAGCAACACTTGTTGAAATTCCCTTTTCTACACAACCTATAAAGGTATAGGAGCCATCTCCAGTTTCCTTCTGGTGACCCAACCCAGAAATCAGAAGAACTGAGGAAGCAGGTTGGATCATATCACTTCAGACAATGGGGCTATATCACTTTTGGATACTTCACTACAGAAACCAGTTCTCTTCAGATGTTTTTGACTGTTAATTCCCATAAGTCACAGCTACGAGGCCCAGGGTGAGGGATCATGGGCAATGATGTCCTAAGTATCTGAAATATATCTGGTTAGGGAAGGAGCTCCCATACATTAGAAACAGTACATGGAGCAATAGATCAGAGATGCAGGAAATGGGTAGAATGCCCTGAACAGGCTAAAACAGAAAAGCTATTTGTTTACAGGTGGAGTAGGCAAATTCCAAGTTTGGGAGCTGACTTCTGAATAAAAATGGCCCATAACACCCTCTATGGGACACAAAACACAGAAAATGTTGTAAGTTTTCAATGATTTCAAGTTAAGCTAAACACGTACAAAACAGTCTGAACCATGTTCCAAAACATCTTGTTACGTTCAAATGATAATAGCCATAACACTGGAATAAAATACACAGAACAAATGTGAAATACCTAGTTTGGAAATGGTGCTTCTCCTTATTGGCGAGTTTGCTTGTCTATCATAGCCAGTGTGGCATATGCAACCTTGGAGTGTGGTGGAGTCTCCTTCTTGGGAGGCTTTTAAACAGAGGCTGGATGGACATCTGTTGGAGCTGCTTTGATTGTGTGTTCCTACATGGCAGGGAGTTGGACTGGATAGCCCTTGTGGTCTCTTCTCTGATTCTATGATTTGTTGCTCAGTTGTTGCCACTGCATGTTTTTGTAAGAATTCTATATAAAGTTGGTTTTATTGCTTGTTCGGGGTGGAACCCTGGGCTACCAAGCCAAGTCCACCCAACACTGTGTTGTTAATTAAATCACTGAGTTCAATCTAATATCAGACTCCATTCACAAATCCTGAAGGGTAAGAAAACCCCCTTCAGCATTCTCCATTTTAAGGGGGGTGGGATGCACCTGTTTTAGGCTCATAGGGTTTTGTTTTGTTTTTGAGAACCAGGAATGATCAGACTGTTTTGAAAAAGCCTCCATGAGCCTAAAACAGGCCTCCTTCTTTGTCCAAAAGGGGTGAAACAGGGTAAATGGGGCTGCATGCCACTATGGGGTAATGTGCAGCCCATGGGGCACACTTTGCCAACTGTGGCATGGAACACATGGAAGAGACTTCATGGATGTTCCACTGGGTGTGTGGGCGGTAATGTTTTCTCCCTTCCAAGTTCTGAAAAGAAACGGAAGGTGGTGTGGGGGAAAAAAAAAAGAGAGAGAGAGAGAGAGAGAGAAAATGGGGGTTTGCTGCATGAGAATCACACCGTACTTATTTTTCTTCTTCAACCACATTTTCTTTATCCTGGGAGCTCTGATTGTGGGCAGTGGTGTATGGATCTTGACTGAGAAGGCTCCCTTCATCTTGCTCCTGCAGGTCTCCTCCCCCTTGGTCAAGGTCGGAGTGTATGCTCTCACTGCAGTCGGGGGCATCACATTGCTGAAGGGGTTCCTGGGCTGCGCAGGCACGCTATTTGGGATCCAGTGTTTTTTGGGCCTGTACATTGCCTGCCTGTTGCTCATCCTCACAGCCCAGGTTGCCACAGGCCTCTTTGTGTACTTCCAGGAGTCGGCCCTCAAAGCCAGCATGTCAGTGACTTTCACACATCTCCTGCAGATTTATGACCCGACGGATGAAGCAAAAAAACCCCTGGTGACTGTGCTAGACTTTGTCCAGTCCCAGTTCTCTTGCTGCGGCTGGACCAGACCAAAAAACTGGGAAATCAACACAGCCCTTCAGGAGAGAAACTGGACATACTACCCTTGCTCCTGTGACAACAACACCCAGACAGATGTGGGCTTTTGCCTCTTGGAGAAGGCAGCAGCCTCAGGCAAATTCACGTTGGATAACTGGCCAGTTAGGCAGCAGGGTTGTAAGGAAGCAGTCTATAAATGGATGGAAGAGAATTTTGACATCATTCTTGGGGTCTCCATTGGGTTGGCTGTCACTGAGGTGCTGGGCATGGTGCTTGCTTTTTGCCTCTGCCAAAAAAATAGATGGAGACACTAAAGATGGGTCATCCCCGCTCCCCACACACACACTTCCCCAAAGTGCAGCGCTGCTCCAGAAACAGTGGAATGATCGGTTCCTTGGACCCAGGACTGTGTTTAGGATTGACCATCCTTCGTGGCATATACAATGTTATGGCTGACTTATGGAACAGCTATAATTTTTTTTAGGGTTTAGAACTCCCCTCACCTTCTAGCTCTTGTTATGAAGAAATCCACTTCAGTCTTTGTCTGCTTGCATGGTGCCCTTCACTTTTACCACCAATACTGTTTTAGACAGCCTCTTCCATACCTTGATCCACTTTTGACCTCCTGTGACAAGACTGGGGATACTCCAGTTCTCTACTGGCATTCATCTGTGTTCATAATAAACCGTGCATTCTCTTTTATTTGGCAGAATCCAGGGAGTTTTGATCACCAAGAACGGTTTGGCATCTCTTTCTTTTTTTAAGCACACATGACAAAGAAAAGAGCATCCTTTATCAAATTCATCAGACACACCTCTGCCTTTCTTCACTTTATGGCCTGGCTCTACCATTCAGCAAAGTGAAGCAAGTCTGTGCCAAGAAGCAGATTTGGGATGTTGCAGAAGGCTTCTTGGTTATCTCATCCGTTATTGTCACACAGATGGGGAGAGGTGTTTGTTGGACAGGGAATTGAATGTAATTGAACTCCAACTCCCACCACCCCCAGCCAACATAGCCAATGGTCAAAGATGGTGGGAACTTGAGTCTATCATCATCTGGTTGGCCACGGGCTCCTCATACCTGCTGTGAGGCTTGTTTGCTTCTGAAGCCAGAATAACTTGGCCAGCTTTGGGTACTATCTATCTTGACTGTGTGTGTGTGTGTGTGTGTGTGTGTGTTCTGTGTATGGTCTGTTGCAGCTTCACTTCAGATAGTAAAATGGCTTGGGTCAACCATGATTAATTTCTCAGATTTACCAAATTCTCTCTCAAACCTGTTGTTACAGCACTTACTATGTTTCTACTCCTGCTTTAAAAAGAAAAGAAAAGAAAAGAAAGATTTCATCTCATTTACTCCACCATGGCTAACCATTGAGGAGAGGTTCTGATTTAAGCTTCCAATTTAACCAGTTACTCCTTTGGATAATTTTTCATGTTGGGGGGAGAAGAGGTTGGGAGAAACAACTGAATGTCTCTTTCCTCTGCCACACTCCTCTTCTTAGATCTTGTTAGCTTGGTGGGCACTTTAGATAGAATGTGATATATAACAACAGTGAATCTGTACAGCCTAGCAGGAATGCTTTTTTCGTTATCCACTTTTACAACAAAGATAATGTTGTTAGTCACTTCAATCTTGCGGCTGCCCTAGATATGCTTCCTTGGTGGGTGGTGGCTTTGAATGGTGGTGCGTGGCAACCAGATATGTCTAGTTACAATATGCTCTCTATTTTTCAGGACATCTCCTCTTTTTCAGAACTAAAACTCCCATCCTCCAATTTCCTGGACATGTCCTCTTTCAGTGCTAAAATTTCTGACTGGGTGGATTTTTTTAAAAAATGTCTGCGTTTTCTTACAAGGTCTGGACTGGAGGAACTGGTGATCAGGTAGCAGAGCTCTGAGGAGGAGTAAGAGAGACGTACCAGGTTAAAGCTGGGTGAGGGAAGCCTCTAAAGCCACCAGCCTCAGCCCCAGCTGGGTTGAAGCTGCCATTATTATTGTGAGGTTACGATCCTCCTCCACCCTGAGAGGAATGTCGTTGGGGAGGAAAGCAGTGGAGAGGAGAAAAGCACCTCACTCGTGTTGCTGGGATGGTGCCCAGCTGTAAGGAAGGTTTGTCTTGTCTGTCGGACTAACTCAACTGAGGAACGGTGGCTCTTCACAACTTCCAGGAGCTTATAGGGTACTTAACATGAGGGCTGTCATAGCAATCAACAATCTAAAGTTGTCAAGTCAGTAAATGTGTCCTCTTTTTTTGCTTTTCAAAATATGGTAACATTGGCTATGTAAACAACTGTCTGCTGCCACAGGTGAGTTCTTATTTAGAGCACATCCGCTTTACACAGGGGAAACCTACTCAGCAAGCGGCTGAATGAGCAAAGTCACTAACCAAGGGCAGCATGCAATAACAGTAGCATAAGGCAGCACAAAACGGAGGCACAGTGATACAGGCTAGGGGTCCTTCAGAGATGCCATGCTCTGGGTTCAACTGAGGTCTGACTCTCAAACCACACAACACTTAGAAGGAGGACTTCCATCCCAGGGAGGCTGAAGAAGTTCCTTGTGCAAACTCTTCAGCTTTGGAAACAGGTTCTCCATTGTGTGTCTGTCCTCTCTTGGGAGTCTTTAATGTCCACCAACACGTGCAGGTCAGAACTTCTGTGCAAGGTTACTTTGTTCCAGTGCAGTATTAGGAAGATGTTTTTTTAAAAAAAAAAGGTGGCAGAGAGGACATGGAACTCCATGGGGAGAGCATAATGCTCCTCCAACTACTCAGTGAAGGAAAGTGTGGTTTCCAAAGCCCAACTTGGGACAGCCTTCAGCTCAGCGTCATAGAATCACAGAGCGAGAGAGCTGGAAGGGACCCCATAGGCCACCAAATCCAACTCCTGCTAAATGCAGAAACTTCAGCTAGAGCATCCCCAGCAGGTAGCTGTCCAGCCTCTTTCTGAAGATGCTTACCACCTCTCTAGTTCCATTGCCAAACAGCTCTTACTGTCAAGCGGTTTTTTCCAACGTTCAGTTGAAAGCTACTTTCCTGTAACTTACAACCATTAGGCATGGTCCTGTTCTCTGGGCCAGCAGAGAACAAACCTGCACCCTCCACACCCACCACTATGGGAACTGCCTCCCCTCTTCAACTTTGTGAGTGTGTGTACGCGAGGTACACTGGGGGTGGGAACTGTGTGGCCCTCCAGAGATTGTCAAACTGCAACTCCCAGCATTCCTCACCACTGGCTTTGATAACCAGGGCTCCTGGGATTTTCAGTCTAGCAACATCTGGAAGGCCACAGGATTCCCACCCTGGTTTAAACGTTTGGTTGTATTTCCTCCAGCTTGGTGGATCTTTTCTGAATTGGCTGTAAAAGGCTTTCTATCCACCTCTTGACCAACTAACAAGATGATTCATTGCTACGTGTTTTAAGTTGTTCTTGTGCATTCACATTCAGCTCTGAGCTCAAGAAAAGCCCCTTCTGCATTTCTTCGTTTCAGAAATGTTGCAGAAGGGAAAGAGATGCATGTATGGGTTTAAACAAAAATGGGTTGGTATTTCAGTCAAAAAATAAATTTGCTCAAAAATAATGAAAACAAAACAGGATTGTCCACAAGAACGGCCTCCTTCTCTACAAACTTTGATTACAAGATCAGCCTCACTGATGATGAACTCTGTCTGAAACCCTTCTCTTCTGGGTGGAAGCTAATGTCACATCTGCAGGAATGCAACAGAAGTGAATCAACAATGAAGGGAGGCGTTCGGCACAAGCACAAAGGCACACCAAGTCTTGTTTCTTCCAGCCTTGATAAGCCCTTTTCCCCAAATGCAGGCCTGTCCGCTGTCTTCCTCCTATTCCTTAACATCTGGGCTTCTGTGACATCACAGCAACCCAGCCAACTGCAGCACACTACCAAGTAAGCAGAGACAGAGATTCTTCCCATTTGGAAACAAAAGCCTGCATCATGAAGCAGTGTAGATTAGCTCCCAACCCATATTATGTAAGAGATTTTTAAATACCCTTGGGCTAACGAGAACAATGCTCAACAGGGTATATAGAAGATGAAGACTGAAAAAGTAGGTAAACATTTCTGAACAAGAAGGTCACAGGGCAGGGGACTACACAATCACACAGCATGAGGAGGGCAAAGATTGTTTTGCTACTTTCATTCTGCCTGAGCTTCTGCTAAGGAAAGAGGAAAACACACAAGGATCCATGGGGATCATAGAGTCATAGGGTTGGAAGAGCACACAAGGGCCATCTAGTCCAACCCGCAGCCCAGCAGGAATACACAAAGCGTTCCTGACAGATGGCCATCCAGCCTCTGTTTAAAAACCTCCAAGGAAGATAATAATAATAATAATAATAATAATAATATTTTATTTCTATCCCGCCCCTCTGCAACGCAATCGGGGCGGCTTACAATATAAAAACTCCATAGTCCCAGTACCCTAGCCCACCCCCCTTAAAATAATATTAAATTATAAAAGATTAAAAACATACAGTAAATTAAAAATATATAAATTAGAAAAATATTAAAACATACAATAGTTTTTTTTTTAAAAAAATGATTACAGCTCAGGGAGGACAACCGAGTCTTGGGCCGGGATAGTTATTCAGGAAAGGCCTGCCGGAAAAGATCCGTCTTGACAGCTTTTTTAAAGCCGTCTAAGGTGTTAATAAGATGACTCCACCATACTCCCAGGCAGCACATTCCACTGTCCAACAGCTTTTACTGTCAGAAAGTTCTTCCTAATGTTTAGGTGGAATCTCTTTTCCTATAGTTTGAATTCATTGTTCTGTGTCCTTGTCTCTGGAGCAGCAGAAAACAAGCTTGCTCCATCTTCAATATGACATTCCTTCAAATATTTAAACATGGCTATCATGTCCCCTCTTAACCTTTTTTCCCAAGGCTAAACATACCCAGTTCCCTAAGCTGCTCCTCATAGGGCATGGCTTCCAGACCTTTCACCATTTTGGTCACCCTCCTCTGGACATGCTCCAGCTTGTCAATACCTTCTTGAATTGTGGTACCCAGAACTGGACACAGTATTCCAGGTGAAGTCTGACCAAAGCAGAATAGAGTGACACTATTACTTCCCTTGATCTAGATACCATACTCCTATTAATGCAGCTTAGAATTGTATTTGCTTTTTCAGCTGACACATCACACTGCTGACTCATGTTCAGCTGGTGGTCTACTAAGACTCCAAGATCCCTTTCACAAGTACTGCTGTTGAACCAGGTGTCACCCATCCTATATCTGTGCATTTCATTTTTACTGCCAAAGTGTAGTATCCTACATTTCTCCCTGTTGAAATTCATTTTGTTAGTTTGGACCCAGTTTTTTAAGCTGTTAAGGTCATTTTGAATTCTGTACGTGTCCTCTGGGGTATTAGCAACCCCTCCTAATTTGGTATCATCTGCAAACTTGATAAGAATGCCCTCTATTCGCTCATCCAAGTCATTGATAAAGATGTTGAAGAGCACTGGGCCCCGGACAGAACCACTAGTCACTTCTCTCCAGGATGAAGAGGAGCCATTAGTGACTACCCTTTGGGTTCGGTCAGTCAACCAATTAGAAATCCACTTAACAGTTGCATTGTCTAGCCCACGTTTTACTAGCTTGTGGGGATGATATGATGGAAAAAAAGAGAAAAAGAAAAATCATTGAGAGAAACAAATCTAGAATAGAGCTGGATAAACCCACAAGCCCTCTAAGGGGACATCATAATTCCAAGAAAATAAATGGTCGGCCTCCAAGTATTTCATGTTACCTGTCAGCTTCTCCCTCCTCTTTTCAGTTGTTTCATTTCCCTCTTCCATCTTTGTTCCATCCAGATTCCCAGATTTCTCTTTGGCTTCCACACCTTTGCTTGCTTCCCACGAGGTCTCACCTGGATCCCCCTCGTCATCACTCTGCCACATGTCTGCTGCTGAAACCATAAAAAAGAACTGTGTGTGTACCGGCACAAGAGAAAAAGAGCTTCAGACCAATTCTTCTTGCAATGGAGAATGTCCCCCCAAATAAGCCATTCTGCTTGTTCATTATCAAGGAAGAATAAGTATTACTTCTAGACTGTATGCCCTCACAGAGGTGTAGATAACGTGTGGCCCTCCGGATACTGTACTGTAATTCCCATCAGCACTAGACAATGGAGGTGGATGATGAGAGTTGCAAGCCAACACATGGAGTCTCCCTCCCCCATTTACCATTTGAACAATCTGTGGGGAGGTCCAGTGTATCTTTTGCTGCTGCTGCTGCTGTCACCTCCCATTCTATAGCCACTAGGCATTTAGTACCAACCCTGTTCTTCTTTGACTACGTTCCTTTTTGCAAGAAAAAAAAATAAACTCTTAGTACATATAAATAGTCCTGAGCATGTACAAAACTTTGTCTCTTCACCAGTGTGTAATGGCAGCTTCTCCTTGAACTGTCAGAAGGAGCAAAGCAGACGGCATAGATTTAACCCATCATAGATCTTTCCCTTTTCAGAAATTAAGTGTAGCATACGTCTTTTGTCACAATCATTTGCACACAAAAGCACACGTACCATTTCTACACACTATGCAGTACTCTGCAGCTAACCACAACTTTTATCATTAGGAGACAAATTCTGTTACATATTTATGGACCAGCATCACCAGCCAAAAGTCTTAGTAGGCCAGCAGTACTATCAGGTGGAGTAAAGCAACCTCTGTCAGGCAGCATAGACTGGAGGTCAGCACTGGCAGCCCTCTGGCTGTTTCTCCTAAGCCTCCTGCCCATAACCAAATGGCAGACCAGTCACAGCTTCTGTGGGTAGAATGAAGGGGGAGTCCTCTTGTCCTTTGCTTCAGGCAACAAAATTTGTTGGCTCTCCCCTGAGCTTTCGGTAGCTAGCACAGTCCCAGCAAAGGCTACTGATGATACCTGCCTTGGGCCCTCTTAAAATTCCTTTCTTACTATCTGATTTGGTGCTGAAAGAGGTATTGGGTTTAGGGGCCATTTTATATTTTCCCCAAAGAAAAGTAAAACTATACTGGTGGCATTGTGAGAAAAATAAAGTAGAGTAGGATCATCATCTGCCTGATGCAGTATGGAGCACTGTTTTTTTGTTTTGTTTTTTGCTGCTTTCTCATCTTCAAGCCTACTGGAGCCCCCAATGAAGGACAGGACCTGCCAGAATGTACTTTGTCTGGTGTAGTTCCCAGGTGTTAGGGCCTGGCCCTGAGCCCCTGGGCTTGGACCTTCTTCTCAGGGCCAGAAGCAGGAATCTAATGGCAAGATTCCTGTCTTGAAAAAAAGCTGTGTGTGTGTGTGCACGTGTGCCTACGTGTGTAACGCTTTAGTCTCAATTGTGAGAAAAGCAGGATACAACACCAACAACTATAACTGTAAAAATAATAACAGTAACACTTTTCCCCTCATCATACTGTTTCTCAAAATGGAAAAACGTACTCTGAGCAACAGTGATGGAGGCATAACGTATCGTGTTTAATTACAGTACCAGGGCCCATCCCCCGTGACATCACAAGTAGGGTTGCCAGAGTGAAAACTGGAGAGGGTTCCGGTACCTTCAATGGTTGTGTGGAGGAGAGAATTTCAGCAGGTGTTGCTTTACCTGGTTGTGTGAAACCAATACCTGCTGAAAATCCCTCTTATACACATCCATTAAAGGTATAGGAATCCTCTTCACTTTTCATTCTGGTGACACTAATCATGAGAGGCTTTCCCTTGGTTCCAGATTTTAGCTTGGGAACATCAAGGCCTGGAATGGCACTGAACTGGCAACCCTAGCCCAGTGCCCCTCAGACCTGAAGTTGGCCCACATTGTATCAGACAGAGAATATCCTACACAGTAAAATGGCACCCCTTCAGACTTCAAGTGGTGGTTCCCACGATTGAATACATTGCTGTCTGTATACAGATACACACAAACAAGCAGTATCTCTGCACATAAAAAGAAAAAGTCTGAGAGAAAGCCACTGAGAAACTATTTCCATGACATGCTAGCTTTCTATGTGCTTTCTACGTGTGACACTTTGAATCCCAATTGTGGGGAAAAAAGGATACAACAACAACAATTGTAATTGTAAAAGTAATAACAATAATACTTTCTCCTTCATCAGACTGTTTCTCAAAATGGAAGAACATTCTCTGAGCAACAATGATGGAGGCATAAAGTATCATGTTTAATTACAGTACCAGAGACCACTCTTGAGTCCCTGGTACTGTAATTAGAAAGGGAAACTCTTGGCATGAAGAAGGATTCAAGCCTTGAATCTCAAATAGCACAAAGTGGCACTGGCTTGTCAACCCCGGTGGGAACTAAATCATTATCCAAGGGGGCAATCATTTATCTATTTATTAAAATATTTATATCCTGCCCTATATCCGAAGATCGTAAAGTGACTTAAGATAAAATCAGCTTAAAATAATAAATAATAATTTTAAAAGCTAGAAGTATATTAAACAGTTTATCAATTTTTTAAAAAACACGCAATGCATATGAGCAGCCTAGGTAAAACATATTAGCCCTAGGGCATTAGTAAAAAGGCAAGTTGTGATCTGGCATTGAAATGATACCAGTGTTGGTGCCAATTGGGCCTCCAAAGAGGGAGGGCATCCCACAATTGGGGTGCCACCAGAGAAAAAGCCCTCTCCCATGTCGTCCCATAATGTATCTCCCCCAATGGTGGAATACAGAGTGCTCAAGCATACGGAGAGAGGTGCTCCCTCATGTATCAAGATCCCATTTAAGGCTTTAAATATTATCACCACCACCTTGAATTCAGACTGGAAGCATATTGGCAGCCAGATGCTGACCAGCTGAACAATTACAATACAATCCCTATATCTGTGGGGGATATGATCCTGCATTTATCTTGCAAACATGAAACTGTGAATAATAGTGAACCCTACTGAAATGAACAACTTCTGGCCCAAGCACATCACAGAGTCACACTGGAGGACCTAGAGATTCCCAGAGAGAACACCTGTCTAGGCATTTTCTAGGTGCTCCAGCATGACTCTATGGTCAAATTCTGGCAGAAGCATACCACAGAAACATGTGGAAGACTTAGAAAATGCCTAGAGATGACATATTTTTCCAAATGTGGATAAGTGGAACTGTAGGTACTGGTCCCACGGATATGGGATTGTACTGTATTAACTAACAATTGCTTTGACTAAATACACACAAAGTCATGTGACAATATTTTAGGAAGAACATGTTTAATCCTTTCAAAAGATAATATGCACAAGATTGCTTCTCTCTGACTATCTTTGAGGTAAATTTCAAATAAACCATGCTTTGCTCCTCCAAGGCCTTGTCTTACAAAGATGTATTCCCCTCTTTCTGTCCATGAGGTAAAATCTGAGTGCTGGTTGACAGGCTTCGGCCTAGCAAGAGGGCCGACACCAAAGTGTCAGAATGAAATTATCTTTAGTCAGTCACTCCATCAGTCTATGAACATCAATTCCAAATTCAAGCCATTATTGTCTTTTCAAAAAGAAAATGAAATTAATAATTTTTTAAGGAAGAAAAACACAGAACAGTGAAATAAAGCCTTGCTGTATAGATAAATGGTGACAGTGTATCTCTTTTCTGCCTGGACACAGATAAACAGGCTAAGATGATTCTTACAACATATTAAATATGCACAGAAAATGTAAAGTTCATGAAGGTTTCAGAGTATACCCCAAGCTGAGGCAATTCTTCTTTTCATTTTACACTGAAACCTTTTTGGTTTTGGGCTCAACCTCTTGGGCACTTGTAAATACTGTTATTTATTACATTTTTATATATTTATTTCTTAATTATTACAGTTTTTATAGACTGAGTGCAACATACACCATACTCTCATGCAATCATTTCATTATCACAACAACCATATGAAGTTGTTAAAGCTGACAGAAAATGACTGGTCACAAACTCACAAACTGAGGCTCCTTGAATCCTAGAGTTTGAAGAGATCCCAAGGGCCATCTAGTCCAACCCCATTCTGCCATACAGGAAGACACAATCCAAGAATCACAGAGTTGGAAGAGATCCCAAGGGCCATCTAGTCCAACCCATTATGCCCTGCAGGAATAAACAATCCCAGAATCCTAGAATTTGAAGAGATCCCAAGGGCCATCTAGTCCAACCCCATTCTGCCATGCAGGAAGACACAATCCTAGAATCACAGAGTTGGAAGAGACCCCAAGGGCCATCTAGTCCAACCCCTCTCTGCTCTGCTGGAATACACAATCCTTGAATCCTAGAGTTGGAAGATGACCCTGAGGGTCATCCAATCCAACCCCCTTCTGCCCTGCAGGAACAATGATAGAATCATAGAACCATTAGAGTTGGAAGAGACCCCAAGGGCCATCCTGTCCAACCCCCTTCTGCCCTGCAGGAAGAAGACACAATCTAGAATCAGAGTTGAAAGAGACCCCAAGGGCCATCCAGTCCAACTCGTTTCTGCCCTGCAGAGTCCATGCCAGGCTTAATCCATGCTGGGGGAGCCTGAAAGAAACCCCGTTCCGCCTTCCCCCAGACCTGTCATGGCAGGGAAACCTCAAAAGCTTCCCTGAAGAGACAGTGATGTGTGCTCTTTCCTGCAGCTCCAAGAATCCATGCCAGGGCTTAATCCATGCCCTGAGAGCCTGAAAGAAGCCCCTGACCTTGTGTAAGTCAACCCAGGCTTTTTAGGTCTTTTTTTGCATATTTTTTTATTCGCCTTTTCACTTTTGCAGTGGTGTTCCACCCCTAACCCCCACGAATAGGAAGGAATGACTGTAATGCAGTTTGACACAGTTTTAACTATCAGGGCTCCATCCTATCGAATCCTGGGATTTGTAGCCTGTTGTGGCACCAGAGCTCTCTGACAGAGATGGCTAAGCATCTCACAAACTACAAATCCCAGAATTCCATAGCATTGAGCCATGGCAGTAAAAGTGGTGTCAAACTGCATTATTTCTGCAGTGTGGCAGCAGCCCGAGAGGCTTCAGGTCTCAATGAGTATGTAAACCAGGATCTTCCCAGTTTAGTTCAACATTTGTAACCAGGAGTGGGCAACTGTGTCAGGTATTAAGAGGGCTGCACTGATCCTACATGGACCTAAACGGCTTGGGTCCAACTTATCTCTGGAACCACCTCCTCCCATACAATTCTCCCCGTCCACTCTGGTCCTCTGGGAGGAATTTGCTTCAGCCACAAAAATCTAGGCTGTCTGCAACCTCCCAGAGGGCCTTTTCGGTAATCGCCCCCAAATTGTGGAATGGCCTGCCAAACGAGATGCGTCAGATGACGAACCTGAGTAGCTTTAAAAAAGCACTAAAGACAGATCTCTTTCGGCTGGCCTTTCCTAATTAGATCCCGGCCTCAGGGGCTCCTGTCCTCTTTTAGTCTGCTGGCTATTTATTGTATTTATTGTTTTTAAATGTGATTTTAGATAGTTGCTTTTAATTTATATTTGCTTAATATCTTTTTATGGGGGAGGGTGGGTGTGGGTGATGTTTTGGAATTTTTATCTGTATTGTATTTTAATTATTGTAAGCCGCTCTGATTGTTTTAACAGAGGGGCGGGGTATAAATAATAATAATAATAATTATTATTATTATACCAGATTTTGGAGGGCTGCATCCCCCTGCTTCTCCCCACATATTTTTTTAAAAAAATTAAATTTTGCTCCCAAATGCCTCCTTATACCCCCTGGAAAAGGGGAGGCAATTTCAGCATAGCTTTTGCCCTCTTTTTGGCCGAGGAGAGGACTTTTCCCCCACAACAAGAATAATTCTGGGTTGCTTCCTGTTGGAAAGAAGGTCTCTTCTGGGCCTAAGACCATATGGTGGTGGAGGTTGTGTGCCTTCAAGTCATTTTCAACTTATGGTGACCCTTAGATGAACCTATCACAGGGTTTTCTTGGTGAGATTTGTTTAGAGGGGGTTTACCATTGCCCTCCTCTGAGGCTGAGAGAATGTGGTTTGTCAAGTCTAGCCAGTGGGTTTCCATAGCTGAATGGGATTCGAACCCCGGTCTCCAAGACTCCAAGTCCAACACACAACCCACAGTACCATACTCTCATGAGCTCAGCATGCCTGCCCCCCCAAAGGTGGTAAAATTGTTCCTCATACAGCCTAGGGGGTATTTCAGGACAAAACATTTTTAAGGATTTTTTTTTAATGGGACTGGGCATAACAAAAGTGGCCCTGGCATCTGCACTCCCCCCACCCCTGCTATAAACACTACAGCACATTATACTGGCTCTCTTAATGAAGCCATAATGGTAGTTGCTCCAACCTCAGATCTCTTCTCCAAAACTCACTTTCAACAACTTCAATTACAGAGGAAATGTCTTCTGGGGATATTCCTTCTTCTGATACAGGGCCTTCTGTCTGAACGTTCTCTATCTGATTCTCTGTCTCTATCACGTTATCTTCCTCTGGAGAAAAAAAAGGAAAGGGGGAAGAATTATGAAGAATGAAAACTATCGCACTTCCAGAAAGCAGGAAAACACCTAAGTAGCCATGGGACAAAGGCTGTCATTTGTGATTTGCATCCAAGGTGGACTACAATACAACCCCGTATCCACTGATTCAATTATCCATGGGACACAAAACAGCACACCTATCATAGAGTCTTCCTAGAAAATATGTCCTCTCTAGCCATTTTCTAGGTCCTCCAAGGCAACTCTATGGTATTTTAAACCAGGTCCCATTATTTTCAATGGTGTTCACTATTATCCATGGTTTTCTGTATCCACGGGGCCCCCGAGAACCAATCCCCAACAGATAAGGGGGCCCTACTGTAAAGAGTTTTCCTGTTAGATTGTAGCCATGAACCAAGGTGCAGGCATAGATCCAGAAAACATATTCAGTTTTCTATTTAGCACCTAGCCATATGTGAAACTGACCAAAAAAAGAAAGGAAGGAAGGAAGATAGGCAGGCAGGCAGGCAGGTTTGTTCTTTAAGAAAGTGAAACCAGCCAGGATTCACTTCTGTTTTTCCTTATACAAACTATAGGATTATAAATGCAACCCTCAAAATGCCAGTATTTATTTATTTATATCCCACCTCTCTCCCTACATGTGATAAGTGGCTTACAGTATGGGTCAGACAAAAGACAGCTAAAACAAGGTACAGTTTGAGGCCCCTCTCCCATATCCACAGAATCAATATCTGCCGTCTCAGTTACCTGCAGCTGAAAAAAAGAGGAACACATATCATAGAGCTGCACCGGAAAATGCCTAGAGAGGTGTCCTCTCTAGGAATAGCTAGGTCCTCCAACAAAATTTTATGATATATTTGTAATAAAGTCCTTTATTTTAATAGGATTTGCTATTCTGTAGTTTCATTTATAAACGGTAAGTCTAGGAACATATTCCTCGTGGATACAGGGTGTGTGTGTGTCTATCCTGTAAACTACAAAAGTTAAAAAAAAATAAGCAATTGAATTGAAAATAAAAATTTTGAACAATTAAAAAGATATTTAAAACATAACAATGAAGATAAAAATACAGCACACCCAGTTAACAGCCAAAGACCTGTCTGAACAAAAAGGTCTTTGCCTGCTGGCAAAAAGAAGGAATTCTCTGGTGTAGGAGCAGCCACCCAGAAGGCCATGTCCTCGCCAAATGTCACTGTAACAGTGGTGGGACTGAGAGAAAGCACTCCCATGAAAATCTCAAACTCAGGCAGAAGAAGAAGTGAGAAAGCAAAGAGGAAACATGTCCTAAGAACAGCATCCTGAAACAGAGGCACAAAAAAAAAAAAAAAAAACCCCCACAAAAAACCTTTACCCATTGGGCTGGCCAGTCTGCCATTTCTGGTGACTCTCTTGAACCCTGGAGTGTTTGAGGAACCCTCCTTTGAAATCGGGCAATTGGACACCACTTCTGTCAATGGCTGCTGCACCTGGAACAAGGCAAAGGGACCAAAAAGAGGGGTACAAGAGGATTACTACAGGTCAGTTATCTCCCCAGCTTGTCTAGAAAAGAAAGAATTTGACATTCAGACATGAGCCGAAGAAACAGGCTGGTCTGAGGAAGATGCAGAACCTTCTTCTTGTATGACTACCAGAAAAAAGGAGGGCAGTCACATCTTAGGAAAATCTTAGGAAAGTAATTCTCAAGTCCTGAGATTGTCTAAACGGTGGAAATACTCCTCATGGAATGCAAGGAGAATCCTACCTGTCTTCATGGGATCCCGCATACAGTAATTTCACCATATTTGGAAGGAGGGGGGCCAAAAATGCCATATAGTCTGCAGAAAAAGGCTTCATGGCCTTTCCCAGAGTTTTTAAAAAACAGTGAGGGGAATGCGCATTCCTGCTCATTGGGACAAGCAATTTGCTTTGAATCACTTTCCCATATGCGTGGAAGCACAAAGCTGATTGGCCGGACGAGCACGGGGGGCACAACTTGCTAACAAGGCAAGCGCCTGCAGCCGCATGTTGGACTCTTGCCTTAGCGAGTGAGTGCTAAGGTGATAAAACATGGTGTTGTGTTTTTTTCTTTTTAGTAAAGGTGAAATATTGCTCTATCACACATAGGATTTTTTTTTTAAGTTCAGTGGTGGCAAACTCAGGTAAGTTAAAACACGAGTGATTCACTTATGGCCACCATCTTGATTCACAGGCATGAGATTCTTATGTCTGCCAAAAGAACATTAAGATAAATTGCAGCTGCTGTGATTTGCCATTACTGCAGAACAATCCAGGGCAGAACAATGTAGAGACAAGGCCCCTTATTTCAGAATATGAATATGCAAGGCCATAAATTAATTGTATACGTAGAGCTCAAAATGCTAACACGTGGTCACTGGACTATGACAGAGTAAGACAGAGCTATACTGCTTTCATGCTGTACTTATATGCATCTTTTCAGAGACATCTGGTTGGCTGCTGTGGGAAACTGGATACAGGACCAGACAGGCCTTTCCAGGTCTGCCTTGAGGCCACTGGAGACAAAGGACAAAATGGCACCCTATTTCCTATTCCATACAGAAGGCTTGGCAGTTTTAATCAAAAAACTCCATACTAGCCATAGTTAGCAGCTTAGGGGACTCAAGCATAATAACTGTCACCACCATCTAGTCAACATTGGCCCCCAAACAGTGGCCTCATTGTGCTTAAAAGTAGTGCCTCCTCCATGTATTTAGTCTGTTTCACAATAGCCCTCCTTATTCTTCTTCAGAGTCTGCCTACTATGACTCTCTATAACCCTCTACGCAAGCCTTAAAGTCACAGGATCAGAGGTGGAAGGGACTGCACAGGGCATTAAGTCCAAAGCCCTGTCATGCATATAATATCCACAACTAAAGTACCTCGACAGGTGGCCATTTCATTGCTTTTTTGAAAGTTCCAATAAAAGAGAGTCCACCACCTTCTGTGGTGGGCTATTTCATTGTTGAACAGCTCCTACCATCAGGAAGCTCTTCCTGATATTTAATTGAAACCTTCTTTCTTGTCATTTTAATCCATTGGTTTAGGTGTTACCCCCTGAAGAGCAGAAAACAATCTTCTTCTATCATCGACATGACAGTCCTTCAGATGTTTTATGATGGCTATCATATCACTTCTCAGCCTTCTCCAGGCTAAACATACCCAGTTCTCTCAACCATTCCTCACATGACCTGGTTTCTAAAACTTTTATCATCTTGGTCACCTTCCCGTGGACAGCTTGTCCTCTCTCTCTTCAATATTCACTGACAGATGACAAATTCTTAAGTCCTAGATCTTCAGTCACTCGGCCTCGGCACCAATACTGTTACCATACCCTGCTATGCCTCCCCATGAGGTTTCATAACTGGAAATACTGGACACTTTACAGGGTCACGTTGGCTGAAAAACTAGGTAGACTGGAGGGCAGTCAAAGGTCAATATGATCTGAGACGTGTTTACAAATACAATGGTGGGAAAGCCCAGCTAGGATTAAGCAGAAAGCCCCCGAAGGCAATGGGTTCATAGAATAATAGAGTTGGAAGAAACCACAAGGGCCATCTAGTCCATCCCCCTACCCTGTAGGAATACACAAGGTTTATACCAAGGAGAAAGGCTCCCACCTCCTGCCCTTGCCGACTCTTCAGGAAATCCTCTGCCAGGGCTACAGCCTTGTCACAATTTGCCGGCCCCTTTTCCTTGACGTAGTCTTGCATCTCCTCAGGCAGGATGGCCAGGAACTGCTCCAGGATCACCAGCTCCAGCATCTGCAATTTGGTGTGCCTTCCTGGCTTCAGCCAATGGTGGCAAAGGTCCCAGAGATTACTACAAACAGCACGGGGACCCTCAGCCTCTTGGTAGCAGAAGTCCCGAAAATTCTGGCGCTCTGCATCTGAGTTGAGCATGGGTACCTCTGGGGCATACTGCCTCGTTCTTTCCCTACATTGTCTCCAAGGCCTACTGTGGAGGAGAGGAGGGCCTTTGCTTTCTGTAGTTGGGCCCCCTTCTTGTGCCACGTGAAGATCTTGACCTACATTGTTTTAAAAGTTAAGGATAACAAATACAAGAATCAAAGAGAGAGATCCTTCTCCATGGCAGCTCCCCGACCATGGAACTCCCTTCCACAGGACGCCTGGCTGGTCCCCTCCCTGCTCTCATTTCATCAGGTTTTTATTGAGGCAGGCATTTTGAAACGTGAATTTTAATTGGTGGGCAGCTTTTAAATGTTGCATTTTTATCAATCTTATGTTTTTAATTAAGCATGTGTTTTAACTATATTTTAATAATGGCAATTATTAAATGACATTTAATGGCATAAATGCCATTTAATGGCAGAAAGAATCACAGCCCAGAAACATCACCCACGGATACCTTCTGCTGTGCTTTCTGCAACTGGACTTTTTTTATCTTGGATTGGCCTTTTTAGTCATCAGCACACTTGCAGAAAGCGCAGGATAAGTCCTTCCTGAATCTTCGTTTGCGAAGAAAAGCCAGAGAGAGAGAATTTAATTCTTTTTAAACTTTTCTATGTTGTAGTGTTTTAGTTGTATTGTTTAATTATTGTAAGCCGCCTTGAATCCCATCTTGGGAGAAAAGTGGGATATAAATCCAATAAATAAATAAATAAATAAATAAGATACAGAGACCTTGAGGGATGAGGAACATTGTTTCTCCATAATAACCAAAAACTTTATTCTGGATCCCCCTCCTCCATTATGTAACATTGTTTTGGCCTTTTGACTAAATAATAAACCAAATTTACCCATCCAGTCTCTTACCCAATACCTATGATTGTGTGAAGTTAATTTGCTTAAGTTACCTGGACTTGTTGGGAGAGAATAGGAATGTTCTAAACCAACAACATCACTTCCAGGGTCGGGCTCTTCTGTGTCACTCTCTTTGGTTTTCAATGGTTGGCTTGGGGGAGGCTCAGGTGGCTTATGACGGAGAAAGGAGTGTCTCTTTTTACCGCCCTGCAAGAGAAATTAAGCACAAGACACACATGGTGACCAAAACATGACACACGTGGGGATACAGAAAACTTTCCATTTTTAAAACTGAACATTTTCTTTTAAGAAGGTGTATGGAATCAAAACAGATAGATGTAACAGGATGAACTGGGGGTTTTCTAAATGGCGAAAATACTCCTCATAGAATTCAAGGAGAATTCATTTTGTCCAAATGGGATCCCGCATCAATCCATCATATACGGAAGGAGGGGGACAAAAAACTCATATTTTTTGAAAAGCTCTGAAGGAAATGCACATTCCCACTCATTGGGACAACCAATTTGCTTTGCTGCTCATTCCCGGTAAGAGCAGAAGTGGAAAGCTGATTGGTTGGATATGTGCAGGGGCGGAACTTGCTGGCAAACACCTGGAATCGCCATGTTGGATTGTTGCCATAACAATCGTGCACTGAGGCAATGAAACAGCCTTTTTTCCCTTATTATTTCAGTGGAATATTGCACTTCTGCACCTTGGTTTTGCTTTTTGAAAAAAAATACTGTTCAGAGGCTGCAACTGGTGACAATAAAAACGTGAGTAATAATAATATTAATAATAATAATAATTCACTCATGCCTGCCATCTTGATTCGCAGGCATACCCATTTGAACAACAAACACGTATGGCTTTGCATGCCTGCAATCTTGGGGGGGGGGGAAATGTGGAGACAAATGAAAGCTGCTGTGAATTGGCATTAGTGCACATCAATCCACATTTTATTGCCTCATGTAGACGAGACCCTGGTTGAACTTTTCATCTAATCCAACAAGCCTGTTCTTATATGCGTCTCCCAGAGCAGCAAAGTTTATACTAGAGCTTGCAAGGTTACTCTAAAAAGTAATTGGTTAAAGTTATAGTTCCAAGTCCCAACTCTTCAAAAATGGTTAATTGTCATTTTTTTTTAATTGTCATTTTAAAGAAACTCTTCATTTTCAGGTTTTTCACAAGTAAGTAAAATGGTTACTTCCAAAATAAACATCTATATATGATATAATGGAGATGGATAAATTGCCAACATTAATCAAAGAAAAAAATTAATAGAAAGTTATGATGTTATTTTGGAGAGAGAAATGGGAAGACCTAGCAATAATAACTCTCACAGGCTAATATGAGGACATACAATAAAAAGAAAGAGAAGATAAAATATGTAAAGATTAGACCAGTAGAAACTAATAAGAGAAGAAGTAGCAATGAGAAAAGAGAAACAATGGCTAGATATAAAAATAAGGAAATATATATATATAGGAAATTGGATAACTGAACATACAAACAACAGAAAGGAAGAAAACCTGCAGTGCTAATAAAAGAAAAAGAAAATACTAATATTTAAGTAGAAAGAAGTAGACTAGCAATGGATGAAAGTACATAAAGAGAAGAACAGAGTGGAATTAGAGTGGAAAATTAGAGTGGAAAAACGTAATTCCAAAAGAAAGAAAAGGAAAATAAAGGGGAGGACAAGGTAAAGGGTTTAAATATTTGTGCAACCTGTTTAATGTAAAGTGATGGTGGAGAATATTTGTGTGGAATAAAAATTAAATTTAAAAAAAGAAAAAAAAAGATATAAACCCAAACCAGTTAGTGCAGCACTTCTTAACCAGAATAAACATTGGAATTAGAAGTATATATACATACATATATATATATCCCAAAATCTGACCACAGCAGCACAAGCCAACGTTTCCTCCATGGGATACTCCTCTACCATTTAAGTCAGGCCACACTTCTCTAATGACAATAGTAATGTATTGGCAGAGATCCTCCTGTGTACTTACACTGGCCTAATTATTCCAGTGGCAGAATGACAAAGAGCACAGGTGCAGCAGTCACCATTGTTTTCATTGGGTTTGAGCAGCCTATTTCCCAATGCTTCCAGAAGGGTACTTGGAGGTAAGGTGCTTTGGAAGCCTAGCTTGGACCACTTCCTGTCCCATGGCACAGGTGACTGTCCAGGCCAGCCTTCCACAGCACCTTGCTCCTAAGGATCCTTCTTGGAAGCCAGGTGTTGGGAAATACTGTAGAGCCAGCAGCATCCTTCTCCCAATAATGAGACAGCAGCTTTGCTTTAGGTCCTGTATAAAAGGTCAAAATAATCCTCATAGAATTCGCAGGGAAATTGATCTGTCTTAATGGGAATCTGCACTAATGTGTCATATTTGGAAGTGGGGCAGCTAAAAACTCCCAAAAATATGCTCGGACAGCCTTTGCGGCTTTTCTCTGCGTTTTTACAAAGCTCCATAGGGGATACGCATTTCCACTTGTTAAGATAGTTGCATTTGCATCACTGTGCTTTCCCACAGGAGAGGCAGCACAAGCTGATTGGCTGGAAAGCATGGGGGGCAGGAGTTGCTCACAGGGCAAGCACCCGCTGCCGCCATGTTGAATTTTCGCTTTAACGAGTGATCGCTAATGTGATAAAATGGCAATTTGTACTATCTTTTTCTCTCTCTTTTTTTGTAAATGTGAAATATCGCTTGTGTGCACCATGGTAAAGTTTTTTTTTTAAGTTCGCTGACGGCAGATTTAAAAATGTGAGTAATTCATTCGTGGCCACCATCTTTGCTAAAGAGCACGCAAAGTTTATGGGGGCTGTAAAACCATTAAGACAGTTTGCAGCTGCTGTGAACTGCTATTACTGAGGAGCAATCCGCTTCCCCACCCCCTTGTATAGTCCACCCCTTAATACCATTGTGGTTGTTTGCACCCATTAGTGTAACAGGCTGTTACACTAGCAGAGCCATCAACAAGATTCTGACCTAAAATTACAAAAGAAGTGAAGTTACTTCTTGTTCTGTTACAATCATAAAGTAACTCAACAGCAACAAAGCCTTTATTATAGTCAACATACCATTAGGCATAAAGTAATTTAGTTACACCTTTCCTATTAAGGGAACAAACTCATTACAAGAAACATATTTTGTACACAGTTATCCAAGCTGTGAGTTATACATGCAACGGTACCATCCAAAGATAAGGTAGACCCAAGCTCTGGTATGGTCTGAACAAGATGCTTTCAATGAAGCCTAAAAATAAAAGGAAGAATGGGTGATGATACCTTCTTCAGTCGTTCAGGTATATTAAACACCGTGGGAATCGCTTCAGGCTTCAAGTACCGTCTGCCAGAAGCCACGTTTTTAAGGTAATCCGTCTCACAGAAATGTTCAGAGCAGATCACATGGTGTCGCGTTGGAGTGAAGTTCTTGCGTCGGATATTCCAAACCCACTTTTTTAACACATCTTTTTTCCCAAGAGGAAACCTATGACCATAAAAAAAAACCCACACAGTTACAAACAGAATTCATTTCCCATATATATAATGTTCAGGAGGACCAGAGGCTTGGAAATGAAATGGGTTTTACAGTACCAAACTCCCTACCAGCACTTGCCCAAGAATCACTCCATAATTATGCATTTTTTAAAAAAAAACAAAAGATGTTGATGGGGATGGTTTGTAAACGTTGCTTAGTGTCTACAAATTGTCCCTCTTAGTAGGCAATCAAGAGCCCTGTGGTGTAGTGGCTTGAGTGTTGGAGCAAGACTCTGGGAGACCAGGATTCAAATTCCCACTTGATGAAGGAAACCCACAGGGTAATCATGAACAAATTGTCATGGGTGCACACTGGTTCCTCTGAGCATGTTAAGAGGATCAGGCAGCAAATAAACCTTGTAGCAGATACAGTTGACATCAGGCTGACGAAATGAAACACACAGACACAGAGATTGTGCCTAAACTACTGTCATTTAATGTGAAGTCAAAGGCTTTCACGGCCGGCATCCATAGATTTTCCTTGTTTTTTTTCCGGGCTGTGAAGCTGTGTTCTGGAATAGTTTCTTTCTTGAATAGAATAGAATTTCTTAAATTGAATAGAAAGAAACTATTCCAGAACACAGCCTCACAGCCCGGAAAAAACACACACGGAAAATCTACTGTTATTTACTTAAACATATTATAGAAATATTTACAATGAGTCAAGGACTCCAAATACATAGACTACATAGCTCAATACTCACAGCAATACTGTCCTTGTACTGTCTAGGATGGAGACTTGTTACAGACCAAGTGCACAGTGAGGTTGGGAACATAGGGGTTATACATATACATGTTTACATCACATTCATGGGCCATGTAGTTACCCATTCCCATACACACATGGTTTATCCAGTTCTTCCCATGGTGATAATGGCTGTAATATTTCCTCTTGCTTTCCTTCTCACACAGACTAATGTAAACAGCACTTAGTTGTCAACACCAGCTGCATATAGCTAGTCCTCACTACTGGCCCCTGCTGGCAATAGCACTTTACGTGACATGACCGCTCCTTACAATATGAAATTCTCAGTGACTACACATCCCAGTATCCTGACACAAATCACATGGTTTCTCTCAGCCTCAGAGGAAGGTAACGGTAACCTTCCTCTGACCAAATCTTGCACAGAAAGCCCAGTGATAGGGACACCTTAGGGTCACCATAAGTCAGAAATGACTTGAAGGCACAAAGTACGCAATCAAGCACAGCTATTGATTATGCTAAGGTCTGGTTTTTATACACAGCAGATGAAACTATCACACCTCTGCCTGGGCAGTACCACTGCAGAGTTGCTTGAGGAATGCTCACATAATTTAAATGTTCCTTTGTAGACAAATCAGTGGATAATGAATCAATGGACACAGGGGTCCTACTGTACTTTCTGCAGAAACCATTATAAAACACATGCTACATGGTCATATCTCAAAACCATAGGTAAGTTACCTCTCCTTGATTAACTTTGAAAAAAATCTATAAAAGGTCTCCATGTGAAGTCGCAGGCTTTCACAGCCAGCATCCATAGATTTTCCTTGGGTTTTTTCTGGGCTGTGAGGCCATGTTCTGGAAGAGTTTATTTCTGACATTTCGCCTGCATCTGTGGCTGGCATCTTCAGAGAATCCAGTCACAGATGCAGGCTAAAAGTCAGAAACAAACTCTTCCAGAACACGGCCTCACTGCCCGGAAAAAAACCAAGGAAAATCTACAAAAGGTCTCCATATTTTTAAAAAGTTCTCTGTTGTATTTCCTCTAATAAGGTTAGTTAATTTATCCATTTCCACAATTTCTACTAATTTCCCCATCTTGTTAGATTTCCAATATTTTGCAAATGCCTGTGTGATGTGTTATTAAGATTGTTTATTTTTAACAATTTAATAATCTAGGGTTTTTTAGCTGTACAGTCGGTCCTCCACTTTCAATGGACTTAGGGGCGCAAAGTGGAAAAACTACAAACATGGAACTGTATTTTTTTGCCTCAGAGAACACTTCTCTAGGCATTTCTAGGTTCTCCAGCATGATTCTATGGTCAACTCAAGGCATTTCTAGATCCTCCAGTGTGATTCTGGCAGAAGCTTACCATAGAATTGCACTAGAGGACCTAGAAATGCTCAGAGATAACTTTTTTTTTTTTGGTCGCTTTACAGGGCAACAGTGGAGGTGGCAGCAAATACAGTAATCCGAGAATAATCAAATCCATGAATGCTTAACCTGCAAATGTGGAGGTACAGCTATACTTTGTTTTCGCCTGTGCTGTGAGATCCCTTGCATTCCAGGCTGAGAGCAATGCAGAACGGAACATTGGTACTTACCGTGAAGGTTCCTTTTCAGCAGCCATGGGGAGGGAATCCTTCAATGGGTATTGGCTCCGCCTCCAGCCAATCATAGGCAGGACACCTGAAACATAAAACTTAAGACCACCCCTGCCAGGAGGAGGAGCCAACCCCATCCTCCCCAGAGAAGTTAAAATAGCTCCAGAAGAAAAAACATATATCACAAATAAAACACAACTTAAAAAACGCAGCACGAGCCCACAGCTAGAATCCTAACTAAAAATTCTCCTACTTCTTTGCTCCCACTCTCTTAAACATTTCCTCTTTTTTTTTTTTTTTTGGGTGGGTAAGGATTCCCTCCCCATGGCTGCTGAAAAGGAACCTTCACGGTAAGTACCAATGTTCCGTTTTCCAGCAGCCTGGGGAGGGACTCCTTCAATGGGACGTAACACAGCGGTCCGAAAAGGAAAAGGGGGGGGGGGAAGAACTCTGAAGGCTAACTAATGTGCAACCTGCTGCAGCACCCTACGTCCGAAGGCCGCGTCTGCAGATGCATATTCATCAATCCGATAGTGTCTTGTAAAGGTAGAAGCTGAGGCCCAGGTAGCGGCCCTGCAAATCTCCAGAATAGAATGAGCTCTTCCTAGTGCCGCCGACGTCGCAGCACTGCGAGTCGAATGGGCTAAAATACCAGGAGGAACTTGTAATTCACTGGCTACATAAGACTGCTCAATGCACTTGCGTAGCCACCTTGCTATCGTGGAAGAAGACACCTTCTTGCCCTTCGACGACCCTGAGTAAGCTACAAACAAGGCATCCGACTTGCGGAAACCCTGAGTTCTCTTGAGATACATCTTTAAGACCCTTCTGACATCTAACTTATGCCAGAGTTTTTCCAACTCCGCTGCAGGATGAGGACAGAAGGATGGCAACACTATCTCCTGTGACCTGTGAAAGAGAGAATTGACCTTGGGCACGAAAGATGGATCTAATCTGAGAGTTACTGAGTCCTTCTGAAAAACACACAACTCCTCCCTTACTGACAGTGCGCTCAACTCCGATACTCTTCTGGCCGAGGTAATGGCTACAAGAAAAACCACCTTCCAAGTGAGAAGACTCAGATCCACCGAACTGATCGGTTCGAAAGGCTCCTTCACTAGTGCCTTCAAAACCACATTCAGTTTCCATGATGGAAACCTATGCACTACAGGTGGGCGCAACTGAGACACTCCCTTTAGGAACCTACGAATATGCGGATGAGAGGCCAAGGTCCTCCCCCTCGTCAACTTCAAAATGGAACCCAAGGCAGCCACATGCCTCTTCAAAGTGCTTGGGGCTAAACCTTTCTTCAAACCTGATTGTAGGAATGACAGCACCACCGAGACAGAGGCCTGTACCGGGTTGTTTCCCTTAGTCCGACACCACCTGCAAAAAGCTCTCCATGTGACCTCGTATAGTCTGATAGTAGAAGGTCTACGCGAAGCCAGCATGGTATTGACCACCTCCGTCTCATACCCTTGTTTTAACAGTCTCTGCCGCTCAACCTCCAAGCGTGCAATCGTAACCAATCTGGATCCGGATGCATGATGCCTTCCTGAACTAGAAGGTCCGGCCACGGTGGGAGTGGCCACGCCTCCTGAACCTGCAACCGAATCAAGTCTGGATACCATGGTCTCCTCGGCCAGTTTGGAGCAATCAAGATGACTTCTGCTTTCTCTTGCTTGATCTTCCTTAGCACCCGGCCCAGAAGCGCTGTTGGCGGGAAGGCATAACACAAGGTCTGAGGCCATGGAATCGTTAGAGCATCGAAGTCTAATGCCCCCGGGGTCCGAAATCTTGAAACATACTGAGGTAGTTTGTGATTTTTCTCCGAGGCAAAAAGATCTATCGAGGGGTCCCCGAAGCGAAAAACTATCATCTGGAACACAAGGTTGTTGAGACTCCACTCGCCCTGACTCAAGGAGTGTCGACTCAACCAATCGGCTTGCACATTCAACTTCCCTTGGAGGTATTCTGCTTTGATCGACAACAGGTGCCTCTCCGCCCACCAAAACAACAACTCCGTCTCCTCCATAAGGACCCGAGAACGAGTCCCCCCTTGTTTGTTTATGTGACACCTGGTCGATATGTTGTCTGTCCGGACTAATACATGGGACCCCCTCACCTGGTCGACAAACTCCACCAAGGCCAGTCTGACTGCACGAAGCTCCAACAGATTGATGCTGCAATCGCGTTCCTGTGGTGACCATAGACCCTGAGCCATCTGGTCCTCGCAGTGAGCACCCCAGCCCCTCAGAGAGGCGTCCGTCGTCACTACCACTCTCCTGGGATCTGCTATTGGCACCCCCAATGAAAGGTTGTTTGATAGCCACCACCTCAAAGACTCCTTCACCTCCGACGGAACTCTCAGAAATCTGGTTGCCTTGATCGCAATGAGGTTCTGATAGGGGAGTAAAAACCACTGTAGCTTCCTGAGGTGAAATCTGGCCCATGCTACTGAATCTATACAAGCAATCAACAACCCCAACAGTCTTGTCAAAAACATCAGGGGAGATTTGACCCGGTCTAATACCGTTGTAACAGCCTCCTGAATCTTCAACCTCTTTTCCTCCGGTAGAAAAACCCGGTACGCCCTGGTGTCCAGAATGTTGCCCAAGTGTTGAATTCTCTGAACTGGGTCCAGGTGACTTTTTTCCCTGTTCACCATGAACCCATGAGACTCCAGAACCTGCAGAGTCCTGGACACACTTGTCGACGCCTCGCTCTTGGAAGATGCCCTGATCAGCAGGTCGTCCAGATAAGGGAATACATGAACGCCCTGCGATCTCAGGTGTGACACCAGTGCCACCAGCACCTTGGTGAACACCCTTGGCGATGAAGATAGACCGAAAGGGAGTGCTCTGTACTGGAAATGATTCTCCTTGAAGGCGAACCTTAGGAAGCGTCTGTGGGCAGGGTGAATCATTATGTGCAGGTAAGCTTCCTGCAAATCTAAGGAAGCCAGGAAGTCCCCTTCCTGAATCCCCTCCAGGATCGAACGTAGAGTCTCCATCCGGAATTTGCGTCTTGCCACGAAGAGATTGACCCCCTGTAAGTTTAATATGGCTCTCCAGTCCCTGTTCTTCTTGGGCACCAGGAAAAGTAGAGAGTAAGTTCCCCTGAATCTCTCCTCCGGCGGAACTGCTTCTATTGCTCGGACCTGAAGTAGGTGGTCGATGGCCTCCGCCATCAACCTCTGTTTGTCCTCGCCCATTGACCTGCAAGACTGGATGAAGGTGGGAGGCGGTCTTGCGATGAAATCTATCGTGTATCCTTGACTCACCGTCCTGATGACCCAGGCATCGGATGATGTAATCTGCCAGTTTGCTGCGAAGACGGCCAGTCTGCCCCCCACCGGAGACGCTTGATAGTCATGCGGATTGTCCACCCTTGCCTCCCTGCTTGGGGGGCTGACTGGTGGAAGCCTTGGGGAACTGTTGGGACTTCGGTCTTGGAAACTGTTTGGGAGGGTTCCAGTTATTCCTCTGTTGTCTGAAGCTGCTGA
The DNA here is from genome assembly GCA_030847615.1 of Gambelia wislizenii. NCBI lineage: Eukaryota > Metazoa > Chordata > Lepidosauria > Squamata > Crotaphytidae > Gambelia > Gambelia wislizenii. The sequence goes on from JAUMIR010000002.1 coordinate 29,993,206, forward strand.
ACCTTGCTCCACGAAAGTTCTGAAAATTGGGGCGAAAAAACCTGCGTTCCTCCTTTTTTGGTAAGGATGGGAGCATCTTCTTCTTGTCCTTGGTCTCCACCAGGACCTCCTCTAACGTTTCTCCAAACAACTTTTTACCGTTGAACGCGCAGCCTGCCAGGTTGGACTTGGCCTTGCTGTCCGCATTCCAGTTTCTCAACCAAAGGTGTCGTCTGGCAGCCACATTTGCCGCCACAGCCCTGGATGTGAACCGAAGTGCATCCAGACTAGCATCTGCCACATAGGCAGATGCCTTCGCTATCTTATTCATGCCCTGTCGGAACTTAACTTCGTCCTCAGGTACGTTGGTCATGAGGTCCTTGGCCCACCTGATGGTGGCCCTGGAAAAAATTGACGCTGCCGCCGCTGCTCTGATGGCCAGAGCTGCTGCCTCATGTGACCTGCGCAGAAAAGTCTCAATGCGCTTGTCATCTGGCGTTTTGAGATGTTCGTCTCCATCTCTAGGAAAGAGTGACCCAGAAACCAGACCAGCCACAGGCGCATCAATGGCGGGGAGCTTTAATAACTCCATCACGTCCCCCGCGAAGGTATACAGCTGTTTGACAAAGGCAGGTAGCGTTCTGGGGGCACCTGGCTGCGTCCACTCCCCCACCAGTGCGTCCCTTAGCACATCTGGGAATGGCAAGATATTCCCTGAGGTCTTATTAGAGGCCCTAAGCTCAGGGACCCCTGGCTTGGAGCCCCCCTCCTTGGGGTTCGAAGGCTCTAATTCCAAGGCCCTTAAGGCCTTTTTAAGAAGCAGTGAGAAGGCAGCATTTTCAAATAGACGGGGAGAGTCACCCTCATCCCCCTCCCCATTTTCCCCTTCAGAGGAGAGCTCCCCCTCCTCCCTGGGTTCCTGAGCCACCTCCTCCTCCTCCAGGTCCCCCTCCCTGACGGGGACCTCCAGATGCTTTTCTTTCCTTTGTCTTTTGCGCGGAGGGGGAGAGCCCCCCCCCTCACGCGGTTCCCGCGGCTCCGCGCGGCTTGGCGGTAAAGGCGCCCGGATCCCCGCCGCGCCTGCCGCGCTCCTCTTAGCGGCCCAGCCGCTGCTCTGGTCGGCCTCCTGGGGTGGGAGAACGGGCCCCGAGTCCTTCCCCCTGCCCGCAATGGCCGCCCCCGACGATCCCGCCATGGTCGCGCCCGCCGCCAGCACCTGCCTGGCCACCAGGGCGAACCAGGTGGTCAGCTCTGGCGGCAGGGCCTTACCTCCTACCAAGAGCGGTGGGAGGTCCTCCGTGGCCGCGGTGTCCTCCTCGGGGGTCCGGGGCCTGGGGGGGTCTGCCGCTGGCCGGGCTGCCCCCTCCGCACGGTCCGTCTCCTGGTCGGAGACCCCATCGTGCTCCGCCCTCCCCTGGGCGGTTGAGCTCAACGTGTGTCCCATAAAGGGCACACGGAGCACCTTATCTGGGGACTGGAATCCGTCCGCTGGCAGGCCCAGAGAGGAATCTTCCTCTTCCGAGGAAAGATCCTCTCCCTGCACGCGTCTGTGCCTGGGCGCCGCCATCTTGTAATCCCTTTGTTCAAAGGGAACTCTGGAGCGACTCACAATCCTGCCTATTCCAGCACGAGGCAGAACAGAACTGGGGAGGATGGGGTTGGCTCCTCCTCCTGGCAGGGGTGGTCTTAAGTTTTATGTTTCAGGTGTCCTGCCTATGATTGGCTGGAGGCGGAGCCAATACCCATTGAAGGAGTCCCTCCCCAGGCTGCTGGAAAATATAAATTCAATAAATAAAAATTTCTCTCTCTCTCTCTCTCTGGCTTTTCTTCGCAAACGAAGATTCAGGAAGGACTCATCCCACGCTTTCTGCAAGCGCGCTGATAGATGGGGATGAGCTTTTGTTAGGCCACCTTTTCTAGGCCCCTCTCCATATGGAGCAAGCAGTGCTCTCCTTTAAAAAGGCTGCTTGGTTGTTCAGGATGCTGCCGAACAAGACTGTCATCTCCCAGGTGAGCCTTGAGCGACCAAAGTCCTGAACTGCCTGCATGCAGGGTTGGGTCTGCGACTTCCAGTGCATCTTTACACCTGCTGTTTCGTCCCTCACCTATCGCTACAGGGCTTTTTTTGGAACTGGATTTGTCCTTCGTGCCTGTGCAGTGGATTTTTCTGGTGGAATGCCACCGCCAGCATAGCTCAAAACATCATTAGGGTACGCAAGCCTCTCTCCCATGACAAGGGGGCGTCAATGGAGAGGAAATAAAAAATAATAGAAATAAATACTGGACCAGACCAGGGGTATATCATGCCATTCGCACAGGCAGTAACCCAGTTGCCTGATGGGAAGAAGCTTGTAGCAGGACATAAACATAACTGCACCCTCAATTTTGTACTGTGCAGTAACCCAGCATACTGTTTTTTTATAATGGAAGTCTCTCTCTCTCTCTCTCTCTCTCTCTCACACACACACACAGAGAGAGCCATCCTATTAGTTCTTGATGGCCCCATCCTCCATGAATTTCCCCATTCCCTTCCTAAAGCCATCCAAATTGGCAGCCATAACTACCTACTGTGGCAATGAATCCCACAGTTTAATTATGTGCTGTGTGAAGGACTCTCTTTATCTGTCCTGACATGGAAAGCCTATGATACATGTCCACAAGCCAGGAGTATATTTTTGGCAAAGAGTAGCATCCAGTCCAATGAAAGACAAGCCAAAAAGGCTGGATAAGGCTCCTGACCACCCAGCCTCACCCCCTTGGGGCCTTAGGTTAGACAGCCCCAGTGTGAAATAAAGCAACTTACCTGTGGAATGAGATATTGTTGCCAAGGGAGAATTTGTTGTTGCAGTTTATTGCGCAGCATGATTTCACCATGATTGTGTGTGTGCCGAATCCATCCAAGAACTGTAAAGGGGACAACAAGGACTAGTTAACAATATAAGTGGGACCTGCTGCAATAAAATGTTACAGCCTGGAGAGTTTCTTATTCAAGACTCCATCCTCTCCGTTCCATCTTGTCTCCATCTCTGTGATCATTCAACATTCTATGGCTATTGAGCATGATCTGTCCTCACTGAGCTATTTGGGAGGAGCTTTTCCAAATAAATTAATTATTGAATTTACACTTCATCTTTCTCTCAGAATGGGATCCAAAGCAGCTTACAGAAATTTAAAACAAGTTTAAGGTAAAATCTTATTTTACAAAAGTTAAAAAAAGAAGTAAATAACAGTATTATTTTTTAAAAAAATCCACGTTGCAAAGAATGGTTAGTGAAAGTTAGTGAAATGATGCTAATGGATACATTGACGATATTATTAAAGGATCGTTCACTTAAAAAATATGAACAACAATGGTATAAAGTAATAAAATATAATAAAAAATATTGGAAACAATAGTAACGGTGAGTTCAAAGTGGGGAAGAAAAGAGTAAATGGGTTGTATAAATAATAAAGAAAAGTATTAAGATGATGTATATTATAAGATATAGTAGAATAAAAATAGGTAATTGGGTTGTATAAATAATAAAGAAAAGTATTAAGATGATGTATATTATAAGATATAGTAGAATAAAAATAGGTAATTGAATGTAAGCATATATAGATAAACATACCTAATGCAAATGTTTTCTATGATGGAATCAATAAGATGATATATAAAGAAGGTAAGAGTCAAGGAAATATCAAAGTGAGAGGTATACTCTATTTAGAGACATTATAATAAAGATATGGTTGATTAAATGGAAAGGGGAGGTGGGAAGCACAAATTTTATTATGTTATTGTTTAAGCTGAAAAATAGGAAAATATGTGTATAGAAAGCCATAAGCAAAGTGATGACAAAATACTGTACTGTATTGTAAGTTTCTGTAACAGATGAGATATCTGGAATAAAAATATTTTTTTAAAAAAACAACGCCACGTTGTTAAAAACAGTTAAAACATAATTATAGTACTAATAAAAGTTTTTTTAAAAAAATAAAGCATACCACTTCATACACATTACTGCTACATAACACATAACTTAAAGCTCTTTTGAAATCTTTCTGCAAATTTTAGGGTTCCCCCAAATCAGGTGATATCAGCCTTTTTATGCGGATAATATCCTTTTATGTACCTAAAGAATAGCACTGACTGTCCAAATCTTGAAACAGAGGGAATGAAGGAATGTGGTTTTCAAAACTAATCTCGCACTATATAGCATTGGTATTTTGGCAAATGTAAGTTAGATGTATTATATCAATTAGAAATTATATTTCATGTCTTTAGGATTTGGCTATTCATATTATTATAACATGACTATCTTAGGTGTACTTCTGTAATTATGGGAGAAATATATTTTAAATTATTTCTGTACTGTTGCTCATCCCAAATTTCACAGGTCTACAGAAGGTGAAAATGTATCACAGGAAACCAACTACACAAGACAAAATAGACACCCAATCGTTAATATAATACAAGTCAATGATGGGTTGCTGCTCTTTTTGGTTGTTGTTTTTTTAAAGACACAGGATTCAGTGGCAGCTGATGGCTCCCATATCAGTAAGGCAATGAAGCCAGTTTTAGACTCAACTTCAAAGGAACTATTCTGTTTTGGGAATAGCATCCAGCTACCTTGGGTGGCTTCTTTAAAGTTTGGACAAAAAAACAGAATAGGCTGAGAGCCCCATTGAAAAGAAAGCCCCTCATCCACCACTGATGGCACTTGAGCAATCTACTCTGAAAAGGATATGAGTTTACTTTTATCAGAAACAGAACATTTTAAAAAGGCAGAATAAAATTGTACTAAATAAGAGATAGGGGGCAGGGAAAATGCCTCCCCAAATTTCCCCTCCAAAAATCTTTCAAAGCAGTCAATAACCGTGTCTGTGTGTGTGTAAGAGAAACAGACATGTGCAATCTAGACAAAATTGAACACACTATTGTTAGTGAATTTCTTTTACTTTTCAACTGCATACAGTACCTGCAAGACACTTAATGATCAGATAAACTCAGATCAAGTTTTATTTACATCAAGCCAATGGCCATTCTAAGGTTAGTACATACCAGCAAACATAACGAGCATGAAAGCACATTAACAATGATAATAAAATTCCCGTATATCAAAAATATAACCCTGGTATTGAAAGAGATATAAATGTTATAACCAGAGGGCCTTGGCATGCATATAAAACCATCAGATTTATTTAAAAGTAAAAACAAGAGTTAATAATTGTAGTCATATTTTAATAGTGATTCCTGAAAAATCTACAGTTTTTAGTATGATCATAGAAACATGTTCCTCAATGAGGAAATTCATATAATAATTGGCTGAGAGGCCTGGGTGAGATAGCAATAAAAGGACATTTTGTGGAGTTTTGGAATCACTATCTATAATTCCCTCTTCCTTGGCTTGGCTTTGCCCTTTCTCATTCACTGCTCCATACTCTTGAAATCGCCACCCTGAACATTGCGGACTGATCCTTCCCCAGCTGTTTTCAAATCTGAATTAATAACTTTCTTGTTTACTGAAGCTTTTGGAATTTTAGCTTAATATTGTTTTATAATCTTGTATACTTTATTACATGTATTGGTTAGTTTGATTTATATTATATTTTATTTTTGTGTTTTAGTTGGATAATTTGTTTTATAATTGTATTGTATAGTTTTATACTTTATTATTCCTTCTCTCTGTGTGTATGTGTATAAATATATTTTAGAATGTACGCCTCTGGCAGGACCCGGTTTTTGGTTGTACCTGCAAAGTGCCATGTAAATTAATGGTGTTATGTGAATAAATGATGGTGATGATGATGATAATTCACTATCAACAATTTCTTCTCTAAATATGTATGTCTGCATGCACACGTGTCATTGTTATTGTGTACACACAGAGTGAATTACACTTCCTACATTAGACGGAGCAGATTATAGCTCACAAAAGCTGCTGCTGTGTCTTTAATGCACAAAAATATCCCCATGCACGAATATCCCCATGTACTTGGCTTAGTGGTGCTTCACAACAATCTTAAAGAGGAACCCAAGGCAGATCACAGTATCACATAAAATACAGTTTAAAACCAATTAAAAACCTGACAATACAAAAATCTAAAATTACATAAAACACATAAAAGTTAAAGACAAAAGTAAGCAAAATTTAAAAAATAAAAACACACTCCAATAAAAGCCTCCATAAGCCCAGCTACATATTAAAACCCTGCTTGCATACTTATTTATTATTTATTTATTACTTTTTACTTATTTATTGCAACCGGACTTGTTTATCTCGGATTGGCCTTTTTAGTCATCAGCGCGCTTGCAGAAAGCACGGGATGAGTCCTTCCTGAATCTTCGTTTGCGAAGAAAAGCCAGAGAGAGAGAGACAATACATATACCCGAGCGCGCACACACCTTGCAAAGAAATACACTAGGAATTAAACCTGACCCTCTCTGTTTCCTCCTGCAGACCCAACTGTCTTCAGGTGCTACGGTACCTACTTGCACAGCTACACAGGCTAGGTTAAAAGCTGGCAATATTCAAGACCCTCAGCCTGCTACACCAGTGGTTCTTAACCTGGGGTCCAGTGACCCTCAGGGAGCTGTGATGTCCTCACAGGGGGTCCACGAAGGCTTAACCTCCTGCCTGCAGTGGAGCAGCCGCATGACAGGAGAAGGCAAAGACTAGCTGCTGGCTTGGTTTGCACATTGCCATTCAATTTGCTCCAGCCACAAATTTGCAGGAAGAAGCAGGAGAAAAATCTTCCCTCTCCAACCAGTGCTTCTGAGGGAAGGTTTAATGGATGCTGTAACTGTATTATTATTGTTGTTGTTGTTTTAAATCTTGAGTTAAGTCTTGGGGGTCCACAGCAACAAAAGATATTTAAAGGGGGTCCCTGGTAAAGAAAAGGTTAAGAACCACTACACTAAAAATTAAACCTCACCCTATCTGTTCCCTCCTGCAGATCGAACTGTCTTCATCAAGCTTTATGTACCTGCACAGCTACATGGGCTGGGTTAAAAGCTGGCAATGTTAAATAACAACAACAACAATACAGTTGTCCCTTCACATTCGCTGGGGTTTGGTTCCAGGACCCCCGTGGATACCAAAATCTGTGAATACTCAAGTCCCATTATATGCAATGGCATAGCAAAATGGTGTCCCTTATATAAGATGGCAAAATCAAGCTTTGCTTTTTGGATTATTATTTTTTTAAGAATATTTTCAAGCCGTGAATACTTAAATCCGTGGATACCAAATCCATGGATATGGAGGGACAACTGTATTTATTTCTTACCAGCTTCTCCCTGTGGATCGAGGCAGGGGAACAAAACACCAGCACATCAACATAATATTACTGTAGTTAAAAACACATCTCAGTTAAAACTTATCAAATTTATAATAACAAAACACTTAAGACATTTTAAAACAGTCAGTAGACAGTTTAAAATTCACAACTGAAAACCATTGGAGTCCTGCTGTTAAAAGACCCAGCAGCCTGCTACACACTGCTGGACTGCAACACCCAGCACTCCTCCTCCTCCCTGCTGAACTGCAACACCCAGCACTCCTCCTACACACTCCTGATGGACTGCAACACCCAGCACACCTCCTACATGCTCCTGCTGGACAGCAACACCCAGCACTACTACTCCTCTCTACTGGACTGCAACACCCAGCACTCCTCCTTCTCCCTACTGGACTGCAACACCCAGCACTCCTCCTTCTCCCTGCTGGACTGCAACACCCAGCATTCCTCCTCCTCCCTGGTGATGCTGGGAGCTGCAGTCCAAGACCAAGATTCCTATTCCCAGGTGACTAATGGCAGAAGCTTTAAAGCAGTGACTTCTTGGGTCCTAGCAAAGTCTTTTATGCCACTATGGATCTTTCCCCCACCCAAAAAAACCCCTCCTTCACTACCACCCCATCTAATGCTCCCTCCCCATTTTTCACCCAGACACACAAACACAGACATAACCCAACCGTCCACCCATTCACACCTTTCTCCAAAATGCTCCTTTCACTCACCATAAAACCTTCCAGCTCCTTCCCAAAGAAATGCAACTTCCTCCTTTGGCCAACACGACAGGACAGGAAGGTGCATCCTCTATTGCTTTCCCCACACTTTGGCCAGGGGAAGGAATAAAACCAAACACCCTTTCCTCCCAATAGCCTACCTCTCTTTTTAACTATGAGATCACCAAAACAACATTAGCTACTGTTCATTTGCTAAATCCGGACAAATGAATAGTTAGGTGAAGAGGGGGAAAATGTACAGTATTGCATGGATTTTTAAAAATCTTTTTCTTTAAAACAAACAAACAAAAAAAAGAAGTTAAATAAATTTATTGCATGGATTTTAAAAATCTTTTTGTTTAAAACAACAACAAAAAAAAGAAGTTAAATTTATTGCATGGATTTTTTTTGGTCTTTTTTTTTAAAAAAAGAAGTTAAAATTGAACAAACAATTTTGTTTGGTTTTTAATAATAAAAGCATATCTGCCCCGAGAATATTCCCTATGAAGAATGCAAGAGGAGGGAGAAATTCAAGGAATTACAAGTACACTGTACCAGATCCCCCTGGGTTTTGTTTGATGGTCATGTATGTCAGTCACAAGAAACTAATGGAAGACTTTATAATGTTGATGCAGTTCACTTGGATGGGACCAAATCAAGGCAGAAGCTCTTTTTTTTTTTAATTAATTTTTTACAAAGAGTTTAAACATCCATCTCAAACAGGAGCTCTATGGACATAATCTATGGACATAACCCAGAACAACATAGAAGAACTGATTTAGAAGATGCTGAATTAGACAAGTAGTTGGGGGATTCTGGTGAACTAGAAGATATTTGTTCACTATCATCATCATCATCATCATCATACATGCCTGGCTTGGCAATAAAGTTCCAACTTCTGTGAAGATGTTTCCTTTCTTGGTTTTTTAATATATATATCCTTCCTTGTTTTTTAATATATAAATAATATATATTAATAATTAATAATACAGTATATATTAATATATATTTTTGTTGTGCTGACATCAGTCTCTAAAATGTGGACTTCATTAAAAATCATTTACCATCCAAACAAAAACAAAAAAATGCACATCTACCCAAGAATGCAACTGAATAAGAATCTTGCAAGTTAAAACGTTGCAAAGGGAGAGGCAGGCAGTAACGTATGAATCTGTAGAAGGCGCTGGTAAGTTTCAGTTCTGTGTTTGTTTCTTGAATTAAGGATGTTTTTTCTGTCTCTTGATGGGTTGGATTAAGTGCAGGCTCTTCTGATTTTTGGACTACAGCTCCCACACTCCCTAGCTGACTGTGGGCTTGTGGGAACTGAAGTCTTAAAAATCTAGAGATTTCTGGGAGGGAAATTTAATATTAAAGTTAGTATGACTTTCTTCTGAGTAAGAGAGGGGCACTGTAGGGCTGCAATATCTATGTACATTTTCTTTTTTTTTTCTCTCTCTCTCTCTCTATTGGTTATTTATAACAAGATTACGGTGCAGTCACATTCCAGTGAAAGAAACAAATCCATCCTTCTACTTTGTACATAATAATTAGGTATAGTACTTAATAAATTGGATTAATAAAAATTAAGAAAGTACTATGTACATTTTCTTGAGAGTAAATATGCCAGTTCAATTGAAAACCTAAAAGATGAAACACCAATCTACATTCATAATTCCACAATGCTGCAAAGGTAAACCCACTTTTGCTGAGAACAGTTAGATTGAGTGCAGGCTTTTCCGGTGTTTTTTTTTTTTTTTTTTTGGACGATAACTCCTACACTCCCTAGCTAACTGTGGGGTTTGGGGAGTTGAAGTTCGAAAATCTATAGATTTCTGGGAGGAAAATCTATTAAAGTTAGTGCGACGACTTTCTTTTGAGTAAAACCATAGGACTGCAATATCTATGTACATTTTCTTGAGAGTAAGCCAGTTAAACTGTGAGCCTCTTAACAAACAGAGATGAAAATAATTGAGCTACTAATCTTTCTTTCTTTCTTTCTTTCTTTCTTTCTTTCTATCTATCTTTCTTTTTTTAAAGGAGAAGTTACAAAAATATTAATTTAGTTAATTTAATGAATCTGCTGTAGTTGAGACTTGCAATCAGATTTAGACCAATATTTCTTACTACTGATTGCTTATCAATTATTTAGATCAGTGGCTCTTAACCTTTTCTTTACCAGGGATCCCCTTTAAATATATTTTGTTGCCGTGGGCCACCAAGACTTAACTCAAGATTTAAAACCACCACCACCATCATCATCATCATCATACATGCCTATGCCTTGGCTCATGTCACGTAGCCACTCCACTGCAAGGAAGAGGTGGGCCAAGCAGCCTTCAAGCCTTCGCGGACCCCATGTGAGGACGTTGTGTCCCCCTGGGGGGGTCCCCAGACCACAGATTAAGAACCACTGCCCCAGGATACACCCATGTTTACATGGGGGGGGGATTTTTAGAGTGATACTTGTGTTAGCCTGTTGCAGTACAAAAAAGAAGGAAAGAATCTAGTGGGTGAAAAATAAATGGTTTAATCTTAAAGTGCCACTAAATTCCTTCCTTCCTTTTTAATCCTGAATATTGCAAACTGCTTGGCTACAACGTATGATAAGCAGGGGTTGAAAGGAAAGCGCTGAAAGGAACAGACTGCAGGGGCCTCTAAGCACACTTTTTTGGAGACAGGATTTTCACAAAATTGGTGGTGTCACAGTCGAAAAGGCTCTCTGCACCAGTCCTTATGTACTTGGCAAAATCCCAACATGGTCCAAGTGAGAGGCAGTCCATTGTTCGGTTGGTATGCAGGCCTTGTTTTTTGTGAACACATAAGTCAAAACCAAAGAATCAGTGGGGTGTAATGGGTATAATACAGAGAGCCCTAGATTAAAATCTCCCTCAGTCAATTAATTACTGAGGGTCTATCGTTCTTCTTCAGTCTATTCCACCTCATAGATTGTTGTGGGGATATTAAGAGGGGCCCCTAATGTGCCACTCTGAGGCTTTTGATGGAGAAAAAGGGAGATGAAACCTATCCCTGTTCCCACTGTTAATTCAGCCATTATTATTTTTGAGCCAGCATGGTGTAGTAGTTTGAGTGTTGGACTACAACTCTGGAGACCAAGGCTTGGGCATGAAAACCCACTGGGTGACCTTGGGCAAGTCACACACTCTCAGCTCTCAGAAAACCCTATGACAGGTCTCCCCTTAGGGTCTCCATATGTCAGAAACAACTTGAAGGTGCACAACAACAACAGCAGCAGCAGCAACAACAACAACAACAACAAATTATTATTTTATTGATTTTGTGTGTGTTCCCACCTGAGCACTACCTTTCCATGGTGGCGGGATTGCATTCTGTCATGCTGATGGTACCACTACTGCAGACAATAGTCACTAGTGAAAGTGTTTTATCCCAGAGGTAAAGAAGTGAACAAGTCCAGGAATATTGGCAGAACTAATTAACAGAAAGAAAGTGTCGGTTTTAAAATGAGGCTTCACCCATTCCCCCTCCCCTTCGTTCCCAAGCTCTCCACCAATTGCAGCCTTGGAGATGAGATACCAGGTTCTCCAGGCCTGGGAAATTTAAGGTACTCACATTCCAGAATCCCGTCAAATCTATAAACAATTTGCAGCCCTTCATCGCATGACAGGAGTCTGGCTGGAGTCATGCTAAGTGAGGCCTACTCCAAGAAGCTCAAGCCAGGATCCTGATAGGATCTTATGAAGCAACAGGTTATGCTGATAGTACCACTGCTGCTTGTAGGGTGCCCCGCGTCAGACAGGCTTTTGCTGAGGAGCCAGACTTAGGCCCCGTCTAAACAATAAAAAAAAAAATCCGTTTGGGGGGTAAAAAAATATGAATAAGTCATTCAAATACGTACGATCTGCCTACGCAAATTTTTACTCCCCCTACCTACGACTCCTCGAGCGCTTTCATCAGCGCTGTCTACGCACAATCCTAAATATACACTGGACTGACTATGTGACGAATGTTGCTGTCCTTGAGCAAGCAGGGATCACCAGTATTGAGGCCATAATATTGAGAACGCAGCTGCGCTGGGCAGGGCACGTTTCTAGGATGGAGGACCATCGCCTCCCAAAAATACTACTCTACGGTGAACTCGCCACGGGTCAGCGTAAGAGGGGTACTCCAAAAAAGCGATACAAAGACTCCCTGAAACAACATCTCAGGCTCGGCCAAATTGATCACCAACAGTGGTCCGCCCTGGCCTCACATCGGGAGGCATGGAGACGCACTATCCACAATGCTGCACCCTTATTTGAGAACTCACGCCGAACAAGTCTTTGAAGAGAAACAACAACACAGAAAGAATCACAACCCAAAAACATCACCCAAGGAGACCTTCTGCTGTGCTTTTTGCAACCGGACTTGTTTATCTCGGATTGGCCTTTTTAGTCATCAGCACGCTTGCAGATATTTAATATTTATTATCTCTCTCTCTCTCTCTCTGGCTTCTCTTCGCAAACGAAGATTCAGGAAGGGCTCATCCTGTGCTTTCTGCAAGCGTGCTGATGGCTAAAAAGGCCAATCCGAGATAGACAAGTCTGGTTGCAGAAAGCACAGCAGAAGGTTTTCTTGCGTGATGTTTCCGGGTTGTGATTTTTTTTCTGCGTTGTCGTTTCTCTTCAAGACTTGTTCGGCCTGAGTTCTCAAATAAGGCTGCAGCATTGTGGATATTGCGTCTCCATGCCTCCTGATGTGAGGCCAGGGCGCACCATTGTGGTGATCAATTTGGCCGAGCCTGAGATGCTGTTTCACGGAGTCCTTGTATCACTTTTTTGGAGCGCCCCTCTTACGCTGACCCGTGGCACAGTATATATATAGGACTGCAACCTAGGGCTAACCTAAATTGCCAGAGAGAGAGAGAGAGAGAGAGAGAGAAAGCGCAGTTTAGCCCTACGTCGCAGTCATATGTCCATATTTATCTATCTCAAGAAACTTTGGCTGAGGCAAACCAAAGCAGGTTCCCCTATATTGTATATATTTATTAGAGTATTTATTGCATTTGACAAGGTGAATTGGGAGTCGATCTAGGAAATCTTACGTCACATAAAAATAGCTAAAAGTCTTTAAGGGGATGGTAGACTTTTGGGTGCATTTGCTACGACAGACTAAACATGCACAATCTATTCTCTGAATTTTATTTATTTTTTTAAAAAAATAAATAAATAAAACCTGAACAAACTTTGCGACTAACTTTGCATTTTTCGCAAATTTGGCTGATCCTTCTGAGTTTTTTTTTTTTTTAAACATCATAGTTGTGCAAAACCAGTTTCCTGATCTTTAATTGTTCTAATGTTTTCCTGCTCTCTGTTGCAACCAGAAAGAAGAAGTGGGAAGGGAGGGGAATAGAACAGACTGTACCACTACAACTGAGGGTGATGTAGTAATTAGAAAAAATAAATGGGGAGGGGAGGAAACACCCTAGACATTTTTTAAAATAAGCATCAAAGGGATTTCCATGGCAGTTATAATCCTCCTTACGTAGCCGATTTTCTATTCAACTGATATCTTTAAAATATACATATGAGGGCTCACCTCTAACAAAAATGGTATGTCCTACCTCCCAGTCTACTATATGGAACAGACCATTTTACTAACCCTATTTGGGGGGGGAGGAGAAGGACAATGGCCTGAACCATTTATAATCCGGGGGTGTCCTAACCAAACTAGGGGTTTTTTGCTTGTATATTTGCATTATCATTATCACATTGGGAAAGATTATGCCGGTTGTGTGAACGAGCCTTTTCCCTCTCCACAAAAGGCAGGAAAGCGGGGTAGGGGGGGAATGAAAACAAAAACAGGGGCTGGGCAAGTGTGTTGGTTGGGAAATTGGTGGCTGAACTTGGCTTGGAAGTAAAAGGTGAGTTGAGTTTTTTTGGGGGGTAAACTGGTGGTCTCTGTAACGTGTGTATTTGTGGGTGAGCTGGGTAACACGCGTCCTCACCGTAGACTTATGGAAAAGATTAGACTGAAAGCCTCCCATAGCCTTCTTGCCAGAGAAGGCTTCAGGAGCCATTTTGTTCTCTTTTAAACAAGTCTTCATTTTAAAGTGCGGAAGTCTAGGCTTTGGGGAGAAGGGAAACATAGATTTCCCCCTTTCCCTTTATTATTCCATGGTGTGTGTTATTGTTTTTTAAAAATATATATAGATATAAGTTTGAATTACTAGATTGAATTTTATTGTTATTCATCTTCTTTTCTCAATGTGCAGTTGTCCCTCCGTATCCACGGATTTGGCATCCACGGATTTAAGTATTCACAGCTTGAAAATATTCTTTTAAAAAATGATAATCCAAAAAGCAAACCTTGCTTTTGCCATCTTATATAAGAGACACCATTTTGCTATGCCATTGCATATAATGGGACTTGAATATTCACGGGTTTTGGTATCCACGGGGGGGGGCTGGAACCAATTTTCTCTCCATATCCACGGATTTAAATATTCATGGCTCAAAGAATATTCTTTAAAAAATAATAATCCAAAAAGCAAACCTTGCTTTTGCCATCTTATATAAGGGACACCATTTTGCTATGCCATTGCATATCATGGGACTTGAGTATTCACGGATTTTGGTATCCACGGGGGTCCTGGAACCAAACCCCAGCAAATATGAAGGGACAACTTGTGTGTGTGTGTGTGTGTGTGTATAGAGAGAGAGACAGAGACAGAGAAACTATATAATTCAGGATTTAAAACATCACTTTGGTTGGTTAGGTTGGAAACAAAGCCCTTTCCTTCCTCCTCCTTTGTAACTCTGTTGGCGTTTCTTTCTTTTTTTAATGTTGTTTTTCCACGAAGTGAAGGATGTCATCACTAATGCAAATAATTAAGATTCTTTATTTCAAATAAGGTTCTTTTTACTGTCCCATAGGTCAGCCTATAGCCTCTTCTATACCAGGGACCCCCTTTAAATACCTTTTGTTGCAGCAGAACCCCAAGATTTAAAACCCTGATGGTAATAATAACAATAACTAATAATAATAATACATCATCCATTAACCCTGCCCTCAGAGGCACTGGAAGAGGAGGGGAGACTTTTCTCCTGCTTCTTCCTGAAAGTTTGTGGCTGGAGCAGATTGTATGGCAATGCACAGGCCAAGCCGGCCAGCCTTTGCTTTGGCTCTTGTCACGTGGCCACTCTGCTGCAGGGATGAGGTGGGCTGAGCAGCCTGCAAGCTTTTGCGGACCCCCTGTGAGGAGATTGTGGACCTCAGGGGGTCCCTGGACCCCAGGTGAAGAACCACTGACCTACTGGGTTTCATGTCTGAGGGGGGATCCAGGTTGCCCTAGAGCTACTCCAGCACTCTAACCAAGAACATCTGGACCTTATGACGACGCCATGAACATAGAATCATAGTGTTGGAAGAGACCACAGGGCCATCTAGTCCAACCCTCTGCCATGTAGGAATACCCAATCAAATCATTCCGGACAGATGGCCATCCAGCCTCTGTTTAAAAACCTCCAAAGAAGGAGACTCCACCACACTCCCAGGCAGTGTATTCCACTTCTGAACAGCTCTTACCGTCAGGAAGTTCTTCCTAATGTTTAGATGGATTCTCTTTTTCTGTAGTTTGAGTCTATTGCTCCATGTCCTTGTCTCTGGAGTCGCAGAAAACAAGCTTGCTCCAGGGTTTTCTTAGTCAAGGAATGCTCAGAGGTGGTTTTGCCAGTTCCTTTCTCTGAAATATAGCCTATAGCACCTAGTATTTGTTGGCAGTCTCCCATCCAAGTACTAACCAGGGCCAACCCAGCTTAGCTTCCAAAAATCAGATGGGCTTTGGTACCTTTAGGGAATTTAGGACTATTGACAGTATACCTCTAAATAAGTTGGGGACAAATTGCACATCAATATGCCATTGACTTTGTGTCCTGTTTGTGGGTTTTCCAGATAATTTGACTGTGAGCCACTGGTTGGGTGTGGGGATAGGATGTTGAATTAGAAATACCACCGTGTGACAATGCCTTCTTTGTTTTCTGTCTTCTGACAGGGAGTGTCTCCTCCTTCTTTTCCTTTGAAGGTTAAAGCCACCAAATCTGTTTCCCTAAAGTCTAGGAAGTAAATGTGTGAAGTGTTGGCCACTAGGATCATGCCATAGTGGTATATTGCATTTGAAAGAACCACCCGAATTGAGGTGTGGTGTGTTGCATCCAAGGATCAGTGTACTGCCTGTAAGGCCAGTGGGCAGAATAAAGGACCTTCTTTCCCATTTGTCAGGCTCAATTGAGCTTTTTCACTTATATCCCCTGAATGCATCAAAGAAACTGGACTGGAACACAAAGGAATAACACGAACGTGGGGTATTGAAGGCTCCACCTCCAAGATAAACTCACCATAAATATGGCAAGTAGTTGCTCGGTGGCCAACTGTCAAAACCGCCGTTGGCGCGGCACTCACGTCACCTTTCACAGGTAGGCTGTTGGGGTCTTTTCTGTGAAATTTTGGGTGCCCCTTCTGACATTGGCTCTGTTCATACATCATACTTATCCATGGGCTATGTTAGCCATGGTTTGTTGGTTTAGCTGTCAATTGTTGACACATAATCCACATTTTGCTTCCAACAGATGGTCTGGTTTCCCCCCCCATCCCTTTTGTCATCTTCTTTTTCAAAATGGTCAAGTTGAGAAAAGGAAGTATGTGTGTGAGAGAGAGAGACAAGCCACCATTCTGAGTTAAGTAGTAGCGAAAAGCCATGGTTTAACAAACCATTTCTAAGCGAACAGCAAAATATGGCTTTTAATTGCAGTTTATGTCTGGCTAATAAACCATGCTCTGTTTGCAGGGACTACTTCAGACAAGGCTGAATTCAGCAAACCAAAGCCTGACTTATCCCTCCTCCTGGGCCCAGAATCATGGGCTACAAGAATCTGTCATTTTTTATCTAATCTGGGTTTTTCATTGAGCTATTTGGTCACAAAAGACTATAATGCTGTCCAACTGGAACTTGCAGGGTGTTCAGCTGATACTGATCTCCAGGAAAATGCTGCACTAGTTTCTAATGGCCGCTTTGCTATACAGTATTATATAAGACATTTACTGTTTACCCTGGAAAATTGCCTCTTTATTTAGCTTCCACTTATCCATATGATCTTCAGATTCTTCTAAGTGCAGACTGAATAGTCTGCTCCTAATGGAAGTCAAAGAACAATATGAAGGCAAACCCACTGTAGACAGACAGTGTCCATATGGCTGTAGAAAGATGGAAGACTTACCTCATTTCCTTCTGGAATGTCCTTTGTGTCTAGAGTTGAGAACTCAGTACCTTGGTCCTCTTATTGCCCATATCAGAGATGCCAACCCCTTCTGCAATTTGACATTTTTGTTAGCAAGATCTGATTATTATGTGTCTTTATCAAATGGCTAAGTATGTTAAGCTAGCCTTGATGGAGAGAGAATTTTAATCTGCCAGGTGATAAAATATAATTTCAGACCTATTTTGCATATTTAATAATTAATTAACTTAATTATATTATCTATATTGTGTATGAGTTTATGTTGATCTGTTTTTATGGTGCTTGCAAAAGTCTGATTGGCTAATGCAAAATAAACTTCTTCTTCTTGTTGTATTTCTCCTCCCTTAGTGTGAAACCGGTAGCCTTTGGGGTGAAATGAGTAACTTCCTATTTTTATTTTTTATTTTATTTATTTATTTATACCCCGCTCTTCAGCCACAAGGCTATTCCCCCCAAAATCTTCATTTTCCTGCCTTGCTTGTGGGCTTCCTTGAAACATTAATCTGATCAGTGTGGGAAACAGAGTGGTAGACTAGATTAGCCCTTGATATGATCTAGTGGGGCTGTTGTGTCCTCAGAGAACATTTTATACAAGTAGAGAATTCAATTGTTCCCTAGCTGGTTATGTAATTTTCTTTCCTTTTTTTCCCCTGCTACAAAATTGTTGCAGGTTTCCTCTTACAAAGGAAGACCAATTAAAGAAGTGGCTTGCAAATATTGGGCGTCAGAACTTCACTCCCTCCTATAACGATGTTGTTTGCTCTGAGCATTTCAAAAAGACTGATTTTTGGGCAAATGTGGCTTCTGGAAGAAGAGACCTAAAGCCTGGAGCAGTCCCAACTATATTTAGGGGACCTGGTCGACCGAAAAGGGTAAGCACCATCAAGCTCATTTTATACAGGAATGTGCCAAAGCTTATTTGGTTATAAAGTTTTCCTGAATAGGAAAACTTTTCTGCAGCAAGTCTTCTACAGGGAAACAGAAAATTGTGCCTTTTGAAAAATGAACAAATGGGAGCTCCAACAAAGCACTGCAGCGTGAAGTGCTGTTATTTGGAGCACTCCTCCTTCCCCCTCATACCCACCTCAGTTTTCCATGCTTTTCCTTTAATCATCCTCCTGCAGCCAGTGAGCAGATTCAGTCATCATTTGATGTTTTGGGAGAATTCTCATCCCACCTCTGGTAGGATTAGATTGGGAGCAGGTGTTCTTCCAGATGTTGTTGGACCACAACTCCCATCAGGCTGAGCTAGCAGCGCCAGTGGTGAGAGGCAAGAGGACTGCAGAGTTCAGACATTTTTAGACCACAGATGCCTGGAATTAATTGAGCTGTTTGTTGTGGGCTTTGGCCATGCTAACCAGGGGATTTTGGGGATTGTAGTATTAAATGTAACTTTTCCAAGCTGTGGGTAAGACTTGCAGCCCAGCAACATCTAAAGGGTTACACTTTTCTTAAAGCTTGTTTTCCTAAATACTTTCTTGTACTTGTAATATCTGCAAACCTCTTGAGTTCTCCTTTTAAAAACAACTGATATTTTTCTCTTTCTTGGAAGGGTTGTGAATTTTGAGAGTCTTCAGGGGCTGCACTTTGGGGCCTCAAAGGCCGCATGTGGCCTGGGAGCCACAGCTTGCCCACCCTTGCTTTAAACTGGCCTGAGCCATTTGTCCATCTCTTCCAGCACTATTGGGCTGTTTCAAGCTTCAGGCAGAGATCTCTTTCCCTTTGTCTGACATCCTAGATTCTGTTAACTGGAGATGCCAAGGATTGAACATGTAATATGGAGCGAGTCCATGGAAACTGAAGGAGATGGTGCAGCATAGTTGTTAGGGTGAGGGTGGGCAACTGCATTGGGTTTGGGGGCTAATTTTTTGCTCTGGGACCCTCCAAGGCCCACACAGGCTGTCCCAAATGCCCAAACTGGGGTGTGGGGAACAGAAGGGGCTGGAAGTCCACTTCTGGGTTTGAAAAACTGGTAATTTCTGTTGTTAAACAGTGCAAGGAACTCCTGCAACTTATGTAATAGGAGGAATAAAGCAGAGCCAATCCCCATTGGCAGCAGGCAGAAAAAGAGGGGTGCAAGGAGTCTGCGGGCTCAAGGGCTACAAAAACAGCCTTGGAGGCCACATGTGCCCCTGCAGCCCTTTGAAGGTGATGAACTGGGACTTGGGAAATGCAGGTTTTGACCCCACACAGAGTTCCAAAGGGTTCTCTTTAGTTATGCAAGGCTTATCTGATGTGGTTGTTTCATTTCATATGTACATATTGTTAGTTTTTGAAGAAAAAGTTTGCTGAAACATATTGAACTGCTCTTCTTTTTTACAGTGCAGGCACCTTTCCCTATTCTTTCCATGTTATTACTGCCTCTGGTACCAAATTTTCTGTTTTCTGTTAAAGAAGTCATGCCCAGGAACACATCTACTGTACTTTGTTAATTGAGTTATTGTTGTGTGCCTTCAAGTCATTTTTTACTTATGGCAACCCTAAGGGAAACCTATCATGAGGTTTTCTTGGCAAGATTTAATAGAATCATAAAACCATAGAGCTGGACGAGACCACAAAGGCCATCCAGTCCAACCCCCTGCCATGCAGGAATGCACAAAGCACTCCCAACGGATGGCCATCCAACTTTCTCTTTAAACACCTCCATAGAAGGAGACTCCACCACACTCTGAGGCAGTGCATTCCAGTGTCAAACAGCTTTTACAATCAGCAAGTACTTTCTAATATTTAGAGGTTCAAAGGGAGTTTGCCTTTGCCTTCCTCTGAAGCTGAGAGAGTGTGAGTTGTCCAAAGTCACCCAGTGGATTTCCATGGCTGAGCGAGGTTTCAAACCCTGGTCTCCAGAGTCCAGTGCTTAAACTACTACACCATGCTAGCTGTCTAACCAAGGTATACCTATATTTTAAAAGAGAGAGAATCAATCCAAGGTATTTATAAAAATTACAGAAAAAAACACACATTTGTTCTCAAATAATGTATACAGAGAAATTACACGGGTGGTGGTGGGGTGAGCTCTCTATTCTGTTTCAAATTAAAGCAAGGATGGACAACATGAAGCTCACTGACTGTATATCGTCCTCCCTGGCTGTTTCTGATGCTTACAAACATCTCCATTTGCTGCCACCATTGCTGAAATAATGGCACCACACAAAGCATGCTCTTTTTGCCTTCCTTTTCTAAAGGAAAGGAGACCCTCAGGCTTGCATGTGCTCTATGATACGGGAAGAGATTGTGCTACCCTTTTGCACCATTGGCATTCTGGTTGCTGCCAAAAATTTGGTAGCAACTGTAGAGGTGACAGGAACCTTGGCAGAAGCCAGCAAATATCGATAGCCATGGTGCAACCATCCACATTTTTTGAGCAGGTGGTATGGCTGCCTGCGCCTCCCCGCTTTGGATGTTGCCTACACTGACTTACAATAAATTACTTACAGTGTAGACCTGGATCTTGGGATTTATTCATAAGATCAATGTAAGACAGGGTGTTTTTTAACATTCTTCCACAGGGCACCAGAAGGGTTAGCGCTAGAAAGAGACTGACCCTTCTCCGGCGCAAGACACCAGTTCCCAAACCAAGCCGTCCACCAGAACTTGTTGATAGTGAAGTTGAAGTATCATCCTCCAAGAATGACATTGTAATACTGGAACATTCGTACTCTGCTCCAGCAAGCCCAGGTAGAGCCAGCAAGCTGGTTTCATAAAGCTCATAGGTGGCAAGTGCTAAATGTATCAAAGGGATTGAGAGAGAGAGAGAGAGAGAATGGATCAAAGCTTTTGGCAGATCTGCTGTGACTTGTTGGCCTGCTCATACTAAACTAAAGTGCATCTAGTTGGATTTAATGATCGTTCTTCCCCTCCGTATCCTCCCCTTTTGCGGTCAAGTTTTAGATATGACAATTGCTGTAAGCTGTTACCAGTCATTACATGACTTTCTGAAAGTACTGTACAGGTGACGTACATACTACCCTTTGAAGTAGTATGCTTCTTGGCAACTGGATATGATCTGCTGCCAATTTGAATGGCTGACAATCCAGAAAATATTTTCCTCTGCAAGTAGAAAATTAGCATGGCAGCAAAAAGAGTAAAGAACATCAGAAGATCAGATGGATCAGACAAAAGTTTCATTCATTCTGTCACATCTTTTCCCCTCCACAGTATCCAACCAGATCCCTCTAAGGAAGTTCCCAATCAGGAAAGAAGCATCATTAGCTCTCTTCTGCTATTGCTTCTTGATGAGTGGTAGTCAGTAGCACAGCATCCCGAAGTCAGTGGGCCCTTGGTATCTGCTGGGGTTTGCTTCCAGGACCCCCCGTGGATACCAAAATCTATGGATATTTAAGTCCCATTATATACCTCTCTCTCTGGCTTTTCTTCGCAAATGAAGATTCAGGAAGGACTCATTCCACGCTTTCTGCAAGAGCACTGATGACTGAAAAGGCCAATCTGAGATAAACAAGTTCGTTTGCAGAAAGCACAGCAGAAGGTCTCCTTAGGTGATGTTTCTGGGTTGTGATTCTTTCTGCATTGTCGTTTCTCTTCAAGACTTGTTCGGTGTGAGTTCTCAAATAAAGCTGCAGCATTGTGGATAGTGGGTCTCCATGCCTCCTGATGTGAAGCCAGGGCAGACCATTATCATAGAATCACAGGTCCCGTCTACACGATTTAAATAATACGTATGGCGTGCGGAAGTTCGCGCTTCGGTACAAACGGCCGTTTGGATGCACACGAATGCAAAAGAGGGGGGGCGGTTTTCCACCCTGAAATACGCACACGCGGCATTCGGGAGGGAAAGCGGATCGCGAAGAGAAATCCGTACACCGTTCGGATGGCTGACGGGTCTGTACGGTCCGTTCGCACACATACAAACAGGCAGGGTAATCTGATTGGCTGGCCGAGTAGAGGGGGCAGGGCTAGCACGGAGGGGAATTGGGAGCGGCCGCCATGTTGGTTTCCCGGCTAGCGAGCGTCCGGTAAGTCCGTGAATTTATATGTTTATTTATTTTTATTTTATATTGTAAATATGGAAAACCGACTGTCTGCAAACCAGGAACCTTTTTAAAAAAAAAAAAGCGGCGGGAGATTTAAAACTGCTGCTTGGGTTGCTCGCTCCAGCCAGCTTCGGGAAGAGGGAGTCATACGGAGCTTAGAGGCCTTAAAAATCATATAGCCGGTTCGTATGCATACGAGCGACAGGCTGTTCGTATTTTTTGCCCCCCATACGGATTTTTTTATGATCGTATAGCCGCACCCACAGAATCATAGAAGTTGGAAGAGACCACTTGGCTGAGCCTGAGATGTTGTTTCAGGGAGTCCTTGTATTTTCTGGAGCACCCCTCTTATACTGACCTGTGGCAAATTCACCGTAGAGTACTATTTTTGGGAGGCATAGTAAAAACCCTTATATAAAATGGCAAAATCGAAGTTTGCTTTTTGGATTTTTTTGGGTGGGGGGTGGGGAATATTTTCAAGCCGTGGATGTTGGAATCCATGTATGCCATATATGTGGATGCAGAGGGCCAACTGTAGTTTGGACTAGCTTTTCCCCTGCCACACTCACCTCCAATGAGAAATAGATGCTAGTCTTGGGCGGTGCTGCCCAAGCTAGCTGACATGGTGGACTAGCAAGTCCCCCCTACCCCAACATGGCTAGGGATCATTAGTGTATCTGCAGTGGCATCACTAGGGTTGGTGTCACCAAGTACAGTAACTGATAGTGTCACCCCCATAGACCTCCCTCCATAACAGATCATACAGAATCCTTAGTGCCAAGAGGAGGTTCTGGAAACTACGTTTCACAATCTGTGTGTGACTTTGAGAGTCACTGAAAACCTCCATATGGGAGCGGAACAACAGGGAAGGCTCACCTGGCTCAACATGGCACCAGGGACATTTTTTTTAGAAAAATAATAAATTTCTGCTGAAACTGCATAGAAATTTTATAGACTGTTATTTTGGTGCCACCCCCTCTGATGGTGCCACCCAGTACAGTACATACACACACACACTGTGTATCTATGCCATTGGGGCATTTTTGCCACATTTTGAATCCCCATGAGTTATTTTCGGCCCACAAAAGACCCTTTTTAAAAACTGGAAGTAAACTAGACGGGGCTTTGTTCACTTCCTGATTTGAAACAAAAGGCCTCTCCTGGGCCTTAAATGGCCCAGAGGTCCCCAAACATGGCAAAAAGCCCCCCCCCACATCCCTTAGAGAGCATTGGGGGTGTTGGAGTGGGGTGATGGGGTGTGCCTAGGGGCCAATGCAGCCTCCCACAGTTGCCTACCCCTGATCTAGTTGAAAGGCGAGTGCACGTTTAACAAAATAACTAATCCATGATGTTTCCCCGCTCCCCTTCCCTTCAGCCCCCTCTGTCTTGGATCTTCGGGTAGCACCTACACGGGACCAAGGCTCAGCAGACGTTGAAGCACAAAAAAGCCTTCACCTGTCCGAGGCTAGGACCAAGAGAGAATGCGTGGTAAAAACAACCCAAAATGTCCCAGAAGATCATGTCATCAACCCTGACGTACAGCGCCTGCGTTTCCGGGGCTTCTGCTACCATGAAGTCGAGGGGCCCCGCAAAGTATGCAGCCGGCTCTGGGACCTTTGCCACCAGTGGCTGAAGCCAGGAAGGCACACCAAGTTGCAGATGCTGGAGCTGGTGATCCTGGAGCAGTTCCTGGCCATCCTGCCCCAGGAGATGCAAGATTATGTCAACAAAGAAAAACCAACAAACTGTGATGAAGCAGTAGCCCTGGCAGAAGATTTCCTAAAGAGTCAGCAAGAAGACAAGGTGAGAATCATTGTCCTTTGGGCTTATGCAAGGACAGCCTAATCTTATTTACTGAAGCTTGACAATCAAGATCTGTGCGTACCTAATCTTGCAGCAGTGTTCCCTAAGGTGGCATAATTTTGAACTTTGCTAGGACTAGAGTACAGGTCGCCCCCATATCTGTGGGGAATAAGTTACCTGAAAGCGGTAGCAGTTAGTAGCAAATGGCCATGGAATCACACTGGAGGACCTAGAAAATGCCTAGAGAGGACACCTTTCTAGGCATCTGGCAACAACTCTGTGGTCAACTTCCAGATG
Source organism: Gambelia wislizenii (assembly GCA_030847615.1). NCBI lineage: Eukaryota > Metazoa > Chordata > Lepidosauria > Squamata > Crotaphytidae > Gambelia > Gambelia wislizenii. Next base: position 30,017,512 of record JAUMIR010000002.1, read on the forward strand.
CTTAGAGAGACCACCTCTCTTTGATTTTCCAGATGCCTAGAGAGAGACACACACACATATACCCTGATCACAGTTAGGTGAAACTGCAAGTACCAATCGCACGTAAACGAGGGGCAACCTGTATACTCCCCTTTTGCTGGTACCAACCCCACGTAAATGAGGGGCAACCCGTATACTCTTCTTTTGGTGGCACATTAGGAGAAACATCTTCACAGGAAGAGCAGTTGTACCATAGAGCCAATCTTCTGGGAAACTTTTAGGATTCCCTTGCAGGATTCTTTCAGGCAGAAGCTTCACAACCATTAGTCCTAGTTCTGGTTTTCCTGCATGAAGCAGAAGGGTGACCTAAATGGCCCCCAAAGACCTCTTAGTTTTAGTAAGATTGTAGTGTCTGATAAAGAGGGGAACATTCATGTCAACCCCCTACAACATGCCTCTCTGAAGCTTAGTACATGACTGGCCTGATCACCATCTCATGGCCTCACAACCCTTGAAGTTTCTGTGTTGTGAGGATAAAATGTTCAGGGTGGTGGTAAAATCATAGAATCATAGAATTGTAGAGTTGGAAGAGACCACGAGGGCCATCCAGTCCAACCCCCTGCCACACAGGAAATCACAATCAAAGCATCCCTGACAGATGGCCATCCAGCCTCTGTTTAAAGACCTCCAAGGAAGGAGACCCCACCACACTCCGAAGGAGTGTGTTCCACTGCCGAACAGCTCTTACTGTCAGAGCTTCCTCCTTACTGTCAGAGCAAAAAGTTCCTCCTAATGTTGAGGTGGAATCTCTGTTCTTGGAGCTTGCATCCATTGCTCCATGTTCCAGTCTCTGGAGCAGCAGAAAACAAGCCTGCTCCATCCTCAACGTGACACCCCTTCAAATACTTAAACAGGGCTATCATATCGCCTCTTAACCGTCTTTTTTTCCAGGCTAAACATACCCATCTCCCTAAGTCTCTCCTCATAAGGCATGGTTTCCAGACCTTTCACCATTTTAGTTGCCCTTCTCTGGACATGCTCCAGTTTGTCAATATCCTTTTTGAATTGTGGTGCCCAGAACTGGATACAGTATTCGAGGTGAGGTCTGACCAAGGCAGAATAGAGCGGCACTATTACTTCCCTTGATCTAGACACTATACTTCTATTGATACAGCCCAAAATCACATTGGCCTTTTTAGCTGCTGCATCATACTGTTGACTCATGTTCAACTTGTGGTCTACTAGGACTCCTAGATCTCTTTCGCACGTAGTCTCGTTCAGCCAGGTCTCTCCCATCCTTTATCTATGCATTTCATTTTTCCGCCCTAAGTGCAGTACTTTACATTTCTCCGTATTGAATTTCATTTTGTTAGCTTTGGCCCAGCTCTCCAGTCTATCCAGGTCATTCTGAATTTTGATCCTGTCCTCTAGGGTATTAGCTACTCCTCCTAATTTGGTGTCATCTGCAAATTTGATAAGTATGCCCCTAATTCCCTAATGTTCATTCCCTAAAGTTCTTTGGGTAGGGTGGAGGAGAAAATAATAAAATTAAAATAAAGTGTCACCACCAAATGCCTTGTGATGTACGCAGAACACAAACTCAGGGTTCTTCAATAAATCTCTTTATTGGAAGAGAAGCTTGTGTAAGGAACCATTGCAAAGCTGCTACTGAAGTAAATGTAAACTATCCAGAGATAATAAGGCATCAAGCGTGAGAACAGACACGGGGGAGCAAAAGTAGCTGGGGAGCGTGGCCTTGAGTTCCCGGTAGGACTTGCGTTACCATGCCAACCAGGAGGCCTGGCTCACTTCTCAGGCATTCCAAAATCCTGAGAAAATACTAGCTACATGTCAGGGCCTCCATGAATTCCACTCCAATGCCCAGAATTCAGGGATGAGCCTGACATACTGCCCCCCTGAAGACCAACCCTCCCCCTTTCTCAGCCCGGCTTATCGGGAAAGCGGGCATGAAACTTTCGCAATAAGCGTTTGGCATTGACATGCTCAGAAGCAACCCATTCCGCATGGCCCAAAGGCAGGTGTTTCCACTTTACCAAATACTGTAACCCTCCCCGGTGAAGTCTAGAGTCCAGAATCTCAGAAATTTCAAAATGTTGTTCCTGATCCACCAGGATCGGCTGAGGAGCAGGTTCTGGAACCGGATGGTGTTTGTCCGGAGGGTTCACGGGCTTGAGCAGGCTGGAATGAAACACAGGATGTACATGACGGTATAACTTAGGCAAAGACAGTTCAAAAGCCACAGGATTTACCATCCTAACAACACGAAAAGGTCCAATGTATTTGGCTCCCAACTTCTTAGAGGGTTGGGGACACTTAAGGAATTTGGTGGACAAATAAACCATATCTCCCACTGCATATTTGGGGGAAGGATCCCGTTTCTGATCAGCATAATGTTTGTAGCGTGCTTTGGCAAAGTCCAAGGCCGAGATTACATGAGGCCATGCATCCCTGACCTTTTGACTCCACTGGGAGACCGAAACGGGGTCAGAGTTGGGGGACCCCGCCAACAAGGGGAGGGGACCGAAATCATGCCCCGACACAACCTTGAACGGCGAGAGCCCAGTGCTCTGGTGAGTGGCATTATTGTAGGCCACTTCAGCAAAAGGTAGAAGATCAACCCAATCAGATTGTTGGAAGTTCACATAGCATCTTAGGTATTGTTCCAGAGTCTGATTCGTTCGTTCCGATTGTCCATCCGATTGGGGATGATGGGAGCTGCTGAGACCGAGCTCCACCCCCAGAAGGTTTGTGAAAGCCTTCCAAAACTGCGAGGTAAATTGTGCCCCCCGATCCGACACAATCTTGGCCGGAATGCCATGAATCCGATAAATATGCTGAATGAACAATTTGGCTAATTGGGAGGCCGTGGGGAGTTTCTTACAGGCCACAAAATGCGCTTGCTTTGAGAACAAATCAGTCACCACCCAAATAACCGTCTTTTTCCTACTCTCTGGTAATTCCACAATAAAATCCATGCTAATGACCTCCCAGGGCTTGTTTGGGGTAGGTAGAGGGTGGAGCAAACCTTTGGGCTTCCCTGACCCCCCTTTTGACACTGCACAAGTGGTACACCCCTTCACATATTCCTCCACCTCCTTCCTCATACGGGGCCACCAAAACTGTCTCCGGGCCAAATGTAAAGTTTTGAGATACCCAAAATGTCCCGCACTCTTGACATCATGGCACTGTTTGAGAATACCCGCTCTCAAGACTTCAGGAACATACAGGCGATCCCCTTTCCAGGCCACCCCATCCTTCACAGTCACCTCATTGGGGTGAGCCAGGAACCACTGGTCCAGGGGCAGTTCCGAGGCCAATTGAGAATGCCACCCACCTCCCTCCCCTTGAGAAACAGAGGGCGTGGCAGAGCCATCCGCCGTAGGGGCCACTGCTCGGGTCCCCGGATCGGGGGAAGGCGGGTCGGGGTTTAAGGGCTGTGGCACCGGTCCCGGCGCCAAGGGTGAATCACCGTCAATTTCTGTAGGACCCGGCACCTGAGCAGGGCTAGCAGTGGATTTCTGTTCCTTGGCTTTGCTCCGAGTGAGGACAGCTAGCCCCAAGTGGGAAGGAGAAAAAACGGTATCAATGACCTCCTTGCGCTTACTCTCATGCTGTGGTAGCCTGGACAAAGCGTCAGCCAGAAAATTCCTCTTCCCCGGGATAAATTTCAAGGTGAAATTAAATCGGTAAAAGAAACTGGCCCACCTGACCTGCTTGGGGCTCAAACGCCTAGGGGTAGCCAATACTTCCAAATTTTTATGATCAGTCCAAACTTCGAATGGTTTGGGTGAGCCCTCCAGTAGGTGGCGCCATGTCTCTAGTGCCAACTTGATAGCACCTGCCTCTTTCTCCCACACCGGCCAATTTCGTTCCGTGTCATTGAAATTTCTGGATAAATAGGCACATGGCCTCAAATCCCCTTCCTCCCCCTTTTGCAACAGAACACCACCCATAGCCACATCAGATGCGTCCACTTGGACCACGAAAGGTTGGGAGGGGTCGGGGTGTTTGAGAATAGGCTCAGAAGTGAAAAGGGATTTCAATTTGTCAAATGCTTGTTGGCACTGTGGTGACCACACAATTTTTTGGGGAGGTTTGTTCCCTTTACCATGCTTGGAACCTTTGACTTTCCCTTCTTTGGTTTTTAACAAATCAGTCAGGGGAAGGGCTACCGACGCAAAGTCAGGGATGAAGGACCGATAAAAATTAGCAAACCCCAGGAAGCTCTGCAACTGTTTCCTGGTTCTAGGGGCTTCCCATGCCAAGACCCCCTTAACCTTTTCTGGGTCCATTTCAATCCCTTTGTTTGAGATGCGGTACCCTAAATAATCCAGACGGCTTTGGTGGAACTCACACTTGGACATTTTCGCATACAGATGATTTTCCCCCAACCTGGCAAGCACCTTTTTCACCAGTTTCACATGGGACGTGTAGTCCTCAGAATAAATCAACACATCATCAAGGTATACCAACACCCCTTTGTACAGAAATTCACGTAAAACATCATTAATTAAGTTCTGAAAAATGCCAGGGGCCCCTTTGAGGCCGAAAGGCATGACGAGGAACTCAAAAGCCCCTAGGGGGCAATTAAATGCAGTCTTCCACTCATCCCCCTCCCGAATCCGTACTCTGTAGTAGGCCTCTCGCAGATCCAGCTTCGTGAAAATCTTCCCTTTGGAGAGATGGGCTAATATGTCCTTCATCAAGGGCAGGGGGTACTGGTTGGAGACACTAATCGCGTTTAGCCCTCTGTAATCCTGAATCAAACGAAGCCCGCCATCAGCCTTGCGCCTAAACATCACCGGGGCCCCCACAGGCGAGGTTGAGGGCCTAATGAACCCTCGGGCTAAGTTTTTATCTATGAACTCTCGGAGCGCCTCCATTTCAGCTGGTGTCATGGAATAAATGCGAGGTTTGGGTAGGCTGGACTCCGAGAGTATCTCAATGGCACAGTCAAAAGCCCGGTGGGGTGGCAAAATGTCACATTCCCTCTCCTCAAACACATATTGCCACGCCTTGTACTCCACTGGCAGCCCTTTCAGCTCCCCTTTTACTAAGGCAGTTGTGAAATTCTGCGGCTCATCCACCAGGGGGCCCCCCTCCCCTGGGGATCCACCCCCCGCCCCGTGCTCCTTGATACACAATGGGTCTGTAAAAGTCAGTGTTTCTTTTATCCAGTCTATGGTAGGGTTGTGGTACTTTAGCCAGTTCAGACCCACAACTGCCGCGGGGACTAAACCTGGAGCAATCACAAACTGCAGTTCCTCCTGGTGGTTGCCCATCCTCATGTGCATGGGGCCAGTTATGCGCCGGGCGGGGCCCCCCTTCATCATCCCCCCATCCATCTGAGACAGCCACACAGGCTTGCCCAGCTTGACAGTATCAACGTTCAATTCACGGACTAAGGAGGGATGCATAAGTACTTGGGTACAACCAGAGTCAATCATTAACATAACTTTGCGGGTGGGGCCCTCCCCTCCAACCCCCACTCGAGCTTGGATAAAGAACGGGCCCTTCACTCCACTCACCACGGCATCCGGGCGCCCTTCCGGATTAGCCCGCCCTCGGGCGCTCAGTAGGGCGGGCTGGGCCCGTTTCCCGCCGGCTCAGCGTCGGAAGAGTAGGACCCACTATCCTCGGGATCATCTGAGGACTCCCCTGCCGCCTGGCCCGCTGCCAGGGCCCTGGCCGTCGCCTTGGTCTTGGGTTTGGAGGGAGTCTTGGCAGACCCGGATCTCCCCTCGCTCCGCGCTGGCTTGGCGGCGGCGGGTTGCTCCCTTGGGCTCCTCTCTGGGCACTCCGCTATGCGGTGTCCGCTCCTCCCACAATGCAGGCACAGCCCCTTTCTCATCCTTCGCTCGCGTTCGGATTCCCCGGTGGTGCCTCCCCCCGAGCGAGCCGACTTGGTCTTCTTCCCGGGACCCCCAGCAGACTTCCCCTCCGTCCCGGCCTGGCGGCGCAACATCTTGATGCTGGCCTTCACCGACTCCACTTCCCCAGCTAGCCGTATCCACCCCATGAGGGTTTCGGGGTCTCCCTGGAACTTGGCCCACTCTAGAATGTCAGGGTTCAGGCCCTCCTGGAAAAACTGCACCTTGACCTCCTCTGGCCACTCCGGCACTTGGCTGGCTAGGCGGCGGAACTCAGCTGCGTACTCGGCCACTGGCATCGTGCCTTGCTTCAGGCTCCTAAGCTTGCTTCGAGCCCGCTTCCCTCTTAAGGGATCGTCAAACTGGGCCCTGAGAGCCATCAGGAACTCTTGGTAGTTACCCAGTTCAGGGGCTCCCATATCATACAGACCCACCAACCACTGAGCCGCCTCTCCCTCCAGTTGGTTGGACACATACTGCACTTTCTCAGCCTCAGACTGGAACTCCCCTTCCCACTGGGTCATGTAACTCACCACTTGAGTCATGAAGTAGGGTAGTTTTGCTGGATCCCCATCGAACTTCGCCTTCAGGTGCCGGTGTTTCCAGCCCCGGGGTCGCTCCTGCGGCTCAACCGGGCCAGCCCCCACACAAACTCAGGGTTCTTCAATAAATCTCTTTATTGGAAGAGAAGCTTGTGTAAGGAACCATTGCAAAGCTGCTACTGAAGTAAATGTAAACTATCCAGAGATAATAAGGCATCAAGCGTGAGAACAGACACGGGGGAGCAAAAGTAGCTGGGGAGCGTGGCCTTGAGTTCCCGGTAGGACTTGCGTTACCATGCCAACCAGGAGGCCTGGCTCACTTCTCAGGCATTCCAAAATCCTGAGAAAATACTAGCTACATGTCAGGGCCTCCATGAATTCCACTCCAATGCCCAGAATTCAGGGATGAGCCTGACATACCTGTCCTGTCTTAAGGAGAATATAGGTAGCTTTCTTTATACTAGGCCAGAGGGTTCCCCATTTAGGCCATGAATGGTTATTCTACTTAGCAAGAGCTCTTTAAGGGCTAAGCCCATTATGTCTTTCCCATCACCACTGTTTGAAGTTATATTTACTTGGAATTACCAGGAATTGAACCTCAACCTTCTGTTGCCATTCACAATAATAATTTACTAAATGTCATACTGAGGGTTTGTTTGTCTTTTTTTTTTCCTTGATCTCTGGTAATCCTTCCCTATTGATTGCGGCTGGGCCTGATTATAGATGGGATTGTACAGAGCTGTTTAAAAATAATTCATCCATGAATATGCATTCCATCTCCCTCATTTCAGGAGGTGGCAGCTGATTTCTCCAAGGCAAAGAAACCTCTTGTAGACACAATCCCTGACAAGAAGAGGGATGAAAATGCTCCTGAGCTAGGTATGCATTTTTTGCATTTCTGCTACAGCATGCCAGGCAGGTCCTATGAAAAAGATAGAATCATAGATCTGGAAGAGACCACAAGGGCCATCTGGTCCAACCCCCTGCCCTGCAGGAATACACAAAAATTCAAATTGTTCATTATGACATTAAAAGCCCTACACAGCTTAGGTCCAGACAATTGGAAAGGTCCTATTCCCCTATGCGAGCCTGTCTGAGTTTTAAGATCTTTGGGGGAGTGCTTTTTCTCAGTCCCATCACCATCACAGGCACATTTGGTGAGGATACAGGAGAGAGCCTTCTCAATGGTTGCTCCCAGATTATAGAATTCCCTGCCACAGGAGGTTTGACTGGCCCCCTCTCTGCTCTCTTTCTGTCAGCAGGCAAAGACCTTTCTATTTTGGCAGCCCTTTGGCTCTTAATTGACTGTCAGAAGGAACTTCTAATGGGGTGTGCTGTGCTTTTATCCTTTTTTTAATGTTTTAAATGTGTTTTGAACAGGTTTTAACTTTGTGTTTTTAATAGAACTGTTTGGTTTTATTAAGAAAACTTTTGTATTAATAGTTCCTTAGCTATACTTTGTTTTAATTTGTTGTAAGCCACCTTGTGTCTGTGCTAAGAGAAAATTGGGGCATAAATAAAATAAAATAAAATTTAAATTTACAATTTTTTTTCTTACATCTGGCTGAAATTTTTTCACAGCTCAGAAACAAATTCCTCATGTATACACATATTCCTTCATGGCTTCTCAATGATTTCATTTCATTTGGGGAGAGGGACAATATCCTTTCAGGGTTTTCATTAATTTCCTCTGTCCTCCAGAAGATGAGATCGCAGAAGAAAACCAAGCGGACAACAATCAAAATGAAGGCCTTGTGTCAGAAGAAGGTTTAACCCAGGAAAATGTTTCCTCTGTGATTGAGGTTGCTGAAAGTGGGTACCCATTATGGAGGGCTGTGACTGTGGGGAGGGTCCCAGGGAAAAGGAGCAAACATAGCATTGTGACTGTACTATGAGACAGCATAGTGTAGTGGTTAGGATGAGCATCACGCGACCTTCCAGAGGTATATTAATGGTGTGTAGCTGTTGAATTGTCCCAGTCCCAGCAGCATAACCAATTGAGTAAGAATTCTGGGAGTTGCAGTCCAACAACATTGGTAGGGCCACATGATTCCTGCCCTGGGTTAGGATGTTGAATTAAGTCTGGAGTGGCTTGAGTTCAAGTCCTCATTTAACCCCAAAGCTGCCAGTGAATGAATTTTGGATTAATGATCTTTATTCAGTATAAATCTTAAAATAGACCAAAGAGACATTCATAAAGAAAAAAACAGCGTAACATGACAAAACAAGAAAAATTAAAAAAAAAATAAGAAAAAAATACATACCAGACAATTCCAATACCATACCCATATCATCCTACCCCTCCCCACATCCCCAATTTAGAATTTGACCTCCTGTTTCTCTCATAGTTCAATCAGTATCTCCTCTCCTTTCCACTTATCTTACCTTTTATCTAATCTATTTTACATATACTGTAATAATAAAAAAACTACAAGCATTTTTATAATCCTATTGTACAGTCTAATTCCAATAATTAAACGTCAAATCCGACAGTACTAATATTTCCACTTTTTGTCAAATATATTCTATAAATAATATTACATATTCTATATTAATGGTTCCCATGTATTTTTATAAATCTCAGTTGACTTGTTTTTCACTAAATTTGATAATTTATCTAGTAGTGCTAGTTCCATAACTTTCTCAATCCATTCTTAATACATTTCTATTTCAATGAAATGGGTTTAATGTAGGTTGAACTTTACATTTTCTTTAAGAACATCTGTAAGAGGGTAACCTTGTTGCTTACATCCATGAACTAACTGAATTTAATGGGGCTTCATTCCGTGTAAACATGTGTAGGATTATACTGTTAGTTAATTAAGCGCATTTACTTTCTCCAGCCATGGTAGACATACATTGTTAACGTTTGTATACACCAGTAGAGGTTTATTGAATACGGTATTGCTTTTGTTGGGGGTTTAAAAGAAGACGTCAGCCTTTGGTGTCTGCCTTTAACAAAAAAAAAAAAAAAAAAAAAGGTCTGGTCAGTGTATAGATTTGGAGCTGATATTCATAATATTGCTAGGTCAAATAAAAAATATATATCTTGCTGTTAATACTGGGCTGGCCCTTGTTTACTAGGCCGAAGCCTGTCTGACTGTAGAAGAGACAAAGTGACAGCAACACTGAAGTCAAATGTTACGTCAAGGAAGGAACAAGAAAGGGAAGGGAGGTCTCAGAGTTGTCCTCAGAGCAATTTGTTATTGTTTTCTTAACGTTCACACAGAAATAAGAAGACAAGACAACTCGAGTTATTCAAATCTGTTATCCCTGAGAAAAGTTGTATGCCATTGGAAGGATCTGAGCAATTGAATAATTTCCAGTGCAGATTTTTACCTCAGCCATGAACCTTCCATATGATCTCAGGCAAACCCCTCTGCCAGGTGTGTCCTGCCTAGAAATGTGAAGGCCTGGAAAAAAAACTGGAAAAATTCAGGAATTTTTTTTTTCCTAAAGGCCTTTTTGTTTTTTTTCCTAAAATTTGAAAAAGGGAAGAAAATTGATTATGGAATGTTTTATTTTAGTATGAAGAATAAAATCTTTAAGACAATTAAAATCTTTAATATACCAATCGTGATAATTTTATACCAAATTAAATTGTACATAGTCATATTTTATGTTCCTAAAGTAACAGAGTGACTTCCAAGCTGTAAAAAGTGCTAATGTTGCATTTTTTTTTTCAATTCTTCCAAAAAATCCATTTTTTTCTGGGGGGAAAAACAGGGGGAAACGATTTTTTTCCCACGGCTTTAAAATTTCCAGAAATTCTACATCTCTGGTCCTGCTGCTGTCTAGATCAATAATTCTTAACCTGTAGTCCGGGGATCCCCTGGGGGACATGATATCCTCACAGGGGTTCTGCGAAGGCTTGAAGGCTGGTTGGCCCACCTATTCCCTGCAGTGGAGCAGCCACATGACAGGAGCAAAGGCAAAGGCTGTCTGGCTTGGCCTGCACATTGCCATTCATTCCACTCCAGCCACAAACTTGCAGGAAAAAGCAAGAGAAAAGTCTTCCCTCAGCCTCCAGTGTCTTTGAGGGAAGGTTTAATGGGTGGTGTAATTTTGTTGTTGTTGTTTGGGCTTTAAATCTTGAGTTACGTCTTGGGGGTCTGTGGCAACAAAAGATATTTAAATGGGGTCCCTGGTAAAGAAAAGGTTAAGAGCTACTGGTCTAGAGCAAAGGGGACAATTATAGTGAGGAAAATACCAGTTCCTCTTGAGTTCATTCAAACCGAATGGCAGCCACTGTGGCATGAGGAACAAGGCAAATGGTCAATAATGCATTTATACTCCTTCCCCACTTGTGTAACATCAGTGTTACTTCCCTGTGTGTTCTGTGGGAGAAGGCCAGGCTGAAAATTAATGCACATGCTCTTCCATAGTGGCGAGATTGATTTGAGGCACTGTGGTGCAGTGGCAGTAGATTGGGGTTTTAGGGTTGCCCGAGTGGAAACTGAAGAGATCTGCTGTGCGTTTAATGTGCAGAAGAGGGAATTTGAGCAGATGTTGACTGTGACCTGCTGTGATAAGGAGCATATAATGAAATTCCCTCTTCTACACAACCATTAAAGGTACAAGAGCCCTTTCCAGTTTTCAATATGGCAGCCTTACTGAGTTTTGATTTCATAATGAGCTATGATGATCACTGGTGACCATGAGCTAGTTACTCCCTCACAGGATTGGCATGTGGAAACTATGGAAAAAAACCAAGGAAAGTCTAAGAAAGAAAACTGTTATTAGATTATAAAGACATAGCCAAGTTAGTCTGGATCAGTACACAAAGGGATCTTGTAGCACCTTTGAAGACTAACCGAGAGAAAGAAGTTAGGAGCATAAGGTTTTGTACACTGAGTCTGCTTCATCAGAGGCATGGAGAGATGTGCCTAGGATGGTGATGGCAAACCTATGACACGCGTGTCAACACTGACACGTGTAGCCATTTGTGCTGACATGCGGCCATAGGCCTCCCGCTCCGCCCCCGCCCACAACCTCACCACCCTCCCTAAAGTGGCAATCTGGGCTTCAAAGCCTCACTTTAGGGAGGGGGGAGGAAAGTTGCAGGTGGGGCTACGAAGCCCTGATCGCCAATTTAGGGAGGGTGGAGGAAAGTAGCAGGCGGGGCTATGAAGCCCCGATCGCCACTTTAGGGAGGCGGGGGGTGGAGCCTCATCCCCACCTGGCCACCACCACCCCTGAGGCCTGCTGTGCTTCCCTGGAGCCGCATCGGAAGGGCTGGGTAAGGTGGCCGGTGGGCGGGACTCTGCCGGGGAAGGCGGCAGGCAAGCGGAAGGGTGGCTGCCTGGCCTCTCCCCTGCCTTCCCAAGGGGGCTCCATGGCTTTGAAGCCACGGAGCCGCCTGAGGGAGGCTGGGAAAGGCAGCGGGCGAGCGGGAGAGTGGCCGCCCAGCCTTCCAGAGGGTGCTCCGTGGCTTTGAAGCTGCGGAGCCACCTCGGGGAGACCGGAGAAGGCAGAGGGTGGGAGGGAGGGACTCTGCCCTGCCTCTCCCGACCTTCCTGAGGGGAATCCGATGCTTCGAAGCCTCGGAGCTCCCTCGGAAAGGCTGGGGAAGGCGACGGGCAGGTGGGCCTCTTGTTTGAGCCCAGGGCACCGCACACAGCTTTTCCAATGGAGCCCTCCTAAATAGCTTCGCACAGGGGAGCTGCCAAAAGAGAGAAGGGGAGAATGTACGCACGTGTGTGTGTGTGCATGGCATTGTGGGGAGGGGGAGTAAGTGCTGTGAAGGGAAGAAGCCGAGGGTCTGGGAGCCGAGGAGCTGCCCACGTAATCGCTCCTAGGCTAGCCGGCAACACATGCTCTGCTCCATGGCTAACTCAGGCTGCCTCCTCGTCTCCAACTCCGCCTTGCTCCCACACTTGCTGCTGTGCCCCCCAGCCTTCCTCTACCTCCAGCAGGTAAGTCCACCTCTTTTATATCTTTCCCTGCTTCACTCGTGGGTGAGGTATCCACCCCAAAATAAACCCATGGGTCAAAGGGAGGCCGGGGGAGGTGGGGGGAAAGTAGCAACGGGGCCTCCGAAGGCCCCGTCGCCACTTTCAGTAGGCCAGGTTGGAGGGGTGGGGAAAAGTAGCGACGGAGCCTCTGGAGAGCCCGTCGCCCCTTTCGGGAGTCTGGGGGCGGTGGTGGGAAAGTAGCGATGGGGCCTCTGAAGGCCCCATCGCTGGGCGGGCTATTATTATTCACAGATTTTTCACATTCGCGGGGGTCTTTGGAACCTAACCCCCATGAATGTGAAAGGATGACTGTACATTTTGATTACTCAGTTGTCACATGAGTTGTGACAACTTATTAATAAACAATTAATAATGTTGATTAAACAATAAATATCACAAAATAATGTTTTTTCCTCAAAGTGACACACCACCCGAGTTATGCTCAGTTTTTTGGCGACGTGTGACACACCAAGCTCAAAAGGTTGCCCATCACTGGCCTAGGAGCAGACCTTAGGTAGTCTACAAAAGCATACACTACAAATGCCTTTCTCGGTCTCAAAGGTGCTACAGTATCCTTTTGCATATTATTAGATAATGTTTTAGATTATACACCTTTCTACACCATTATTATTTAATTGCTTGTATGCTTTGTTAGGGAAGTCTGTTTTCAGGTTTTGTTCAGTTCTGTGTAAATTGCTGGCACTACTGTATATTATTCGTTACAGCAATGACTCTCTATACTACCTTGAGCTCTTTGGAAGAAAAGTGACACATGAATGCAGAAAAGAAACCTGTTCATAGACTCATAGCACTCGAAGGGACCACAAGGGCCATGTAGCCCAGACCTCTGTCCTGTGCATGGCTATGTTTCTTTCTTGTATCTCTCTTGTCTGTACTTCCTTGTAGGTTTAATTAAGGCTTAAGTTTTCTCTCTCATATCTTTGATCATTTTAACAGATGAGGTGTGGGGTTGCAACGATGAGGGAGAGCCTTGTGTGACATCACCAGAAGGAAGTGACGAGGGAAACGCACAAGAGAATTCTGGGAATACAGAGGGAGACGAAGTGGCTGAGAAGACGGGGAAGACAATGAAAGGTAGCCCATTAGAAATATGTCCTTGGACCATTTCATTGCACAGGACTTGTGGTAGCCTTACTAAGGGGAGATGCAGTTGTTCACATCTGTCACCAAGGAAAGCTGGGTTTATCTTTTCTAGCTTCACCTGTCTCCTTAGTACCTTGGAAATGTTTCCTACTTAAGATTTCCTTTTTCTCAGCAAGGATTTGGGTTTGTATTTGTACGTATGTATTCCATAATATAGAGAACCAGCATGATGTAGTGGTTTGAGTTTTGGACTAAGACTACAGGAGGCATGGGCTCAAATCCACACTCAGTCATGGAAACCCACTGGGTGATCTTGAGCAACTCACACTCTTACAGCCATAGAAGAAGGCCATGGAAAACTCCCTCTGAAGAAATCATAGAATCATAGACCACAAGACCCATCTAGCTCAACCTCCTGCCATGCAGAAATACACAATCAAGGCATTAATGACAGATGGCCATCCAGCCTCTGTTTAAAAAGCTCCAAAGAACAAGAGTCCACCACACTCTGAGGCAGTGCATTCCATTGCTGAACAGCTCTTACTATCAGGAAGTTCTTCCTAATGTTTAGGTGGAATCTCTTTTCCATTGCTCCGTGTCCTAGTCTCTGGAGTCGCAGAAAATAAGCTTGCTCCATTGTCAGTGTGACATCTCTTCAGATATTTAAACATGGCCATCATGTCCCCTCTTAAGCTTCTCTTCTCCAGGCTGAACATACCCAGCTCCCTAAGCCACTCCTCATAGGTCTTGGCTTCCATCCCTCCCACCATTTTGGTTGCCCTTCTCTGGACACATTCCACCTTGTCGATATCAATATCAAAATATTGCCAAGAAAACCCTAGGAGAGGGTTGCCATAAGTCGGAATTGACACGAAGGCATATACCAACACAATGTGACTTCTACTTTTAAAAATAATTTAAATTTTTTCCCTCCAACACAGCTAACAAACCAAGAGTAAATGGTTAGATGTTGGACGAAGGTTGGGATAACCCAGATTCGAATCCCCACTCTGCCCTGGGGCTCACTGGGTGACCTTGGGTCAGTCCCCCCTTCTCTCTCGCTCAGCCTAACCTACCTCACAAGGTTGTTGTGACAATTTCAGTGTGGAGGAGTACCATATGCACCCCCTTGAGCTTCTTGGAGGAAATCCAGAATATAAACGTCACAAATAAATAAATACAAACACAATTAAGATATCAAAAATGCAATAAGGTATAGTGATGACAGCTATATGCTTCTCCCAAGGATTAGAGGGAATATTTATTTATGTATTTATTTAATTCATATCCCACCTTTCTCCTGACATGGGGCACAGTATGCCTCTGAATGTCAGCTTCTGGGGTGCAGTATCAGTATAGGAGGCAGGCAGGAAAGAGGGAGGGAGAGAGGGAGGAAAACAGATTAGGCATATGAAACCACTGATGTCTTAGCTAGTCCAATGGAGTGAGCCTTGGCATCTTGATTCTCCCTCTGCTGCAGAGAGATGGAATGTCTGTTTGCAAGATGGCAGCTGAGGGGAGAGGCTAGACTGGCACCCTCCTTGCTATTCTCATTGCTATTCAGGGGTTTGTCTATATGAGGCAAAAAAATGTGGATTGCTCCACAAGTAATGACAAATTTGCAGCTGGTGCTACTAGTCTTAATGGTTTTTTTGGCAGATCACAGGCATGCAAAGCTATCCACATTTGCTGTGCAAACAGGCATGCCTCTGAATCAAGATGGCAGCCACGAGTGAATTACTCTCATTTTTACTACCTCAGTTTGCCACCACCAGACAGTATAATATATATATATATATATATATATATATGTATATCTCCAGGGTGCAAAAGAGCAATCTTTCAATGTAACAAAAAAGAAACCAAAAAAAGCTGTTTTATTGCCTTAGTGCTCGCTAAGGCAAAAATCCAACATGGCGGTTCCGGGCGCTTGTCTTGTTAGCAAGCTCCACCCATCGCACTTACGCCTGACCAATCAGCTTTCAGCTTCCACTCATATAGGGAAAGCAAATTAAATCAGTTGGCCCAACAAGAAGGAATGCACATTCTCCACACTGTTTTTAAAAAACTTCGGGAAAACCCACAAAGGCTTTTCCCATGCAGTATATGATGGATTTGCCCCCCCCCCATCCTTTCCAGTACATTGAAATGGGATGCCATTTAGACTGATCGTATTCTCCTCACATTCTGCAAGGAATATTTTTGCCGTTTAGACAACCCCCAGGTGAAGACTGTTTTGTTTTGTCAGGCCTTTGAGGAATGATTGGTCATGGAGAAAGGGCCTTTAATGCTGTGTTTTAATACTACTTTTCTACTTTTCTTGATTTTTCTTTTTAAATTGGCATTTTCATTCTATTAACAATTTAATTATATTTTGATTTTTGTATGATGTGAACTTTCAGCTGTATTCATTTTAATTTTGGGACATGGCTTGCAGTCCCAGGATTGGGAGGTGGGGGAAAGTCAGAGTAGTAGTATCAGGGACAAGTTAAATACCCTAAAGGCCCCAGATAAAGGGCCTGATCAGATCCCATCTTATCTTGAAAGCTAAGCAGGGTCAGCCATGGTTAGAACTTGGGTTGGAGACTATTAATGAATACCAGGTGCTGTAAGGCTATGTTTCAGAGAAAGGAACTGGCGAAACTACCTCTGAGTATTCCTTACCTAAGAAAACCCTATGAAAAATTTATGGGATTGCCATAAGTGGATTTGAAGGCATATATACACACACACAAAATAAGACATCAGCAAGGCTGTTGATAACAGGGTGACTTGAAGGTCTCTCATTCATAGGGTCACCATAAGTTGCATTAGACTTGGTGGCAGTTAACAACAGCAACAAAAATCCATCCCTACCATTTCTACCATGCTCTGCTTTCATAAAACCCTAAATTAAGGTCCTCCAATGAAGCTGAGGGGTAGGAGGTTCAGGACAGACAAAAAGAAATACTTCTTCACACTGCTGCATAATTAAACTATGGGCTTACTGTGGCAAAACCAGCTTGAAGCAGGCTGTCCTGTTTGGGTTTGACATTGTGAGAAATAGGCTTCTGAGAAGATTCATTTTTTTACATGTGCAGTGCCGAGGACTCCTGTATTAACTGGCTTAAAACCACCTCTGAGTATTCCTTGCCTAAGAAAGCCCTATGAAAAATTCCTGGGATTGCCATAAGTTGACAGGCGACTTGAAGGCACATACAATACACACACAGAGTAGTAGTAGTAGCAGTAGTAGTAGTACAAGTTGAGTATCCCTTATCCAGAATTTTGAAATCTGAAGTGTTCCAGAAACCAAAACTTGCAGCTGCAACATGTACGTACCTGGCCGGCATTTGCAAGGGTGGAGTAAGGTATAACTGGAGAGAATCACGAGCATCTGTGAAATGGTGGGAGGTGTGGATTCCTGCCCTTTCACAGATCCTCATGTTTCTCTCCAGCCAAAGCAATAACCAGAAGTGCCACAGCCATTACTTGGGTTCTTGAGTAGGAAAGGCACTGACTGGGATCCAGGATCCGGTGGTAGAAGCAGGTGGGAGGGAGTGGGGGGCTGGGTTTGGTTTTTTTTTTTGGCGTGGGGCTTTCCTCCAGGCTAAGGCTGGCAACAGTCACCAGCAGCCGCTGCTCCCACAATCCACTCTAGACCTCACTTCGGCCAGAGGTGATGGTGGAGGAACAGTAGCAGCAGTCACCACTTGAGCAAAGTTTGTCTGTGAACCCAGCCACACCCTCTCCCTTCTCTCCCACACTCTCCTCTCCCCAGATGTGGAGGAGCTCAAAAAACCGCATGCCTGGCAGCTATGGCTTAACACCATCTCCGCTGCTGGCATACGCCATTTTGTATACAGGTACCTGTTCTGTATTCCAAAATTTGAAACACGGAACACGTCTGGTCCAAAGCATTTTGGACGAGAGATACTCAACCTGTAGTAGTAGTGGTAATGAGAGCCAGTGTGGTGTCATGGTTTGAATGTTGGAGCAGGACTCTGAGAAATCAAGGTTGAAACCCCACTCAGCCACAAAAACCCACTGGTTGACATTGAGCAAGTCACACACTCAGCTTCAGAGGAAGGGAATGGCAAACCCCCTCTGGATATGTCTTGCTGAGAAGACCCCATGATATGCCCTTGCGTATGTATGTGCTTTCAAGTCACCTGTTGACTTACAGTGTTCTTCTTAGGCAAGGAATGCTCAGAGGTTGTTTTGCCAGTTCCTTCCCTCTGAGATATAGCCTATAGCACCTGGTACTTGTTGGCCGTCTCCCACCCAAGTACTAATCTGGGTGCCTTTAGGGTGTTTAGGTGACGACGGGGCATTAGGTTCACCATAAATTGGAAGTAACTTGAAGGTACACAACGACAAGTGGTAATAATATTTCCCTGACACATTTTATATTGTTTTTTATTTTGTCAGTTGTCCTGAAATGCCCTGGCACTGAAGTGCACATACAAATCTCTTTATTTATTCAATTATTTATATTAATGGTGCCAGATGTACTTCTGTCCTGCTGGTAGTTACCTGGGCCTATAGTCAGATCCAACATGGCTCTTTTTATGTTTCTGTATTCTCAGGACAAGTTTTTTATTTATATTTTTAATTTATATTTTAAGTCCTCGAGTGGACACAGCTCTAATCATAATGAATTGTTGAATCCAACAGGGAATGGCCAAGTACAGGAGAATGACGTTGGAAGCACTCACCTGGAAAGATCTGAGCAAGTGGCCAATGACAGTGGAACGTCACTGGAAGAGGCTGAAGGAAATGGTTTGCAGGGTCTTAACCTTAGTGTTCATGAAAGTTCCCATGAGGGAGAGGACCCATATGGATGTTCCAAGTGTGGAGAAAGCTTCAGTGATAAATCACTCCTCCTTGAACACAGAAGATCTCATCCAGGAGAAAAGCGATATGGATGCTCACTGTGTGAAAAAAGGTTTAATAAGAAAGCATGTCTAATAGCACATGAGAAATCTCATATGGGAGATAAACCTTATCGTTGCTCTGACTGTGGAAAAGCCTTTGGTCAGGAATCATCCCTTGCTACGCATCAGAGGACTCATACTGGGGAGAAACCGTATGAATGCCTAGAATGTGGGAAAAGCTATCCATGGAAAACATCCCTTGCTGTACATCAGAAAATCCATGCCGGAGAGACCTTCTCATGCCCTGTGTGTGAGAAAACCTTCAATCAGAAATCGTTACTTAGGATACACAAGAAAATCCATACTGCAGAGAAGCTGTACAAATGTGCAGATTGTGACCAAAGTTTCACCCTTGAAAAATATCTTAATGCCCACAGGGTGAGGGCTCACACACGGGAGAGACCACACGCGTGCTCACACTGCAACAAAACATTTATTTTTAAATATTCTCTCATTGAACATGAGAGGATGCACACAGATGAGAGACCGTACGAATGCTCAGACTGTGGGAAACGCTATAATGGAAAAGCTGCCCTTGTTGTCCACCAAAATACCCATGCGGGACAGAAATCATTTCTGTGTCCTGAGTGTGGTAGGAGCTTCAAAACCAAATGTGCCTTGACTGGCCATGAGAAACGCCACAAAGGAGTGAAGCCCTATAAATGCTCACACTGTGAGAAAAGCTTTTATTGGAAACATCTTCTTGTTTTACATGAGAGAATCCATACAGGAGAGAGGCCGTATAAATGCACCGAGTGTGACAAAAGCTTCAGGTATAGAAACAATTTGACTAAACACAAAAAGAGCAGCCATGAGACCATCCTTACAAGGGAGAGGATGTATCAGTGCTCGGTTTGTGGCAAAAGTTTCCGTTGGAGACGGAGTTTTATCATGCACGAAAGAGCCCATACGGGGGAGAAACCCTATAAATGCCTCGAGTGTGGGAAATGCTTCATGAGTCGTGTGTCTCTTATTGTTCATAAGAGACTCCACACAGGAGAGAGGCCTTTTCAGTGCCCTGAATGTGGGAAAAAGTTCATTAATAAACAGGCCTTGAGTAAGCACAAGGTAGTCCATACAGGAGAGAGAAAATATTTATGTACTGTGTGCGGGAGAAGGTTTGCTAATAAGGGTAATCTCATGAGACACACAAAAATCCACACAGGGGAGAAACCATACAGCTGTCCCATATGTGGGAAAAGTTTTATTCAGAAAGTGTGTCTCATTGAACACGCACCAACCCATAGCAAAGACAAGCCGTACATCTGTCCAGAGTGTGGCAAAAAGTTCAAACGGAATAAAGGCTTTCTTTTGCACTTGAGGATGCATAGAGGAGAGAACCCACCAGAACCCACCAAGAAAAACGTTAGTGGTGAGCAGCCCCTTGTTACAAGCAACAAGACCCCTGCCAAGGAGAAATCCCATCTGTGCCCGACCTGTGGCAAAAGCTTCAATTCAAGATGTCACCTTATTCTGCACCAGAGAACCCATACAGGAGAGAAGCCATATCAGTGCTCAGAGTGTGGGAGAAGCTTCAGTCAACAGTCGTCCCTCAACACACACCAGAGGGTCCATACAGGCGAAAAGCCATCGTTATGCACTGAATGTGGGAAGAGCTTCCATAATAAAAGTAATTTAGCCAGGCACCAGAGAATCCACACAGGGGAAAAGCCGTTCACATGCCAAGAGTGTGGGAAAAGCTTCAACCAGAAGGCATCCTTGGTGGCACACCAGACAACCCACAGCAAAGACAAACTATACTCTTGCCCAGACTGTGAGAAAACCTTCAAACTGAAAGTGTCTCTCCATATACACCAGAGAACTCACACAGGCGATAAGCCCTATGAGTGCTCCCAGTGCGAGAAACGATTCATTAGACGTTCCCAGCTTCGAAGGCATGAAAAGACACATGCAGGTGAGAGGCTCCTCAGCTCATATGGGAAAGTGTGGAAAGATGTGAGGAAAAATTCCGTCAATGCAGTACATGGTTACACAGTAGAACTTACTGCCACATGATGGCTGCCATCATGGATAAGTTTAGAAGGGGGCTGGATAAACTCTTGGAGGATAGGGCTACTAGTCAGGATGGCATTCTGCCTCTGTGTATCAATTGCTGTGGAGCATGACATGGAGGGTGCATTTGGATTCATGTTCTGCTGGTAAGCTTCCTGTGAGCTACTGTCTGGCCAAGAATCACTGTGGGAACAGAAAGCTGGGCTAGATCAGGCCTTTGTTCTGATCTCACACAACTCCTTTAATGTTCTTGTGAAGAATTTTGGGGTTTATTCCTTAAAAACAGGAGCTTGGGTTGCAGAAGGGAAATCCAGGTAGCTCATAGCATAGAAATGGATGCAACTGGAACTCCAGTTGGAAGTCAGGGTTAAACTGTTGCTGAAGTTACTGAACCATTGACCAAGTGCTGTAACAACAGAGGGATCACCTTGCTGATTTGGTGGGCATTGAACAGGTCAGCAAAGTCTTGGTCAAGCAGTGGCTTGTGATTCTTAGACCCTTAACTTCATTAAAACAGCAAAAATATATTTGTAATCATCTGCGAGTTTGATTGTTGTGGCTAATCCTTCTCCTTCAGCTGGCCTTCTCCAACCAGGCTTCCTACATATGAGTGGAACTGCAGTTCCCATGTGCTTCTAGATGTGCACATGGGAGCTTGTAATCCAACACATTCAGAATTAACGAGGTTTGAGAAGGTTGCGCCAGTCATTCCAGTCTTGGTCTTACTGACCACCTGAAAACACTCCACAAAGGTATAACGATCTGCAGCATTGGCTTATGAATCAGTTAACAAGTATTTCACACTTCCCCCTAGGTGTTTCATCTTCAGACACAACCCAAATAATTTTGCCTATTTCTGAGTTGGCAATGGAAACAACAGAATCTACGGAGATAGCTGTGGAAATGTTTAATGCTACCGTGGTAAGGAAGATGCGTGCTCTTTTCTTGCTTCCTAGATAACTTTTTAGAATTTTGTGCACAAAAAGCAAAGGCAGTTTGCCAGTTCCTTCCTCTGGCATATAGCCTACAGCACCTGAACTTTGTTCGTGGTCTCCTGTCCAAGTACTAACCAGGGTTGACTCTCCTTAGCTTCCAAGACCAGATGGTATCTGCTGCCTTTAAGGTATTTAGGCCAAATAGTTACATGTACTGTATACCCAAAGGAGTGAAGTTATCTCTCATTACATTGTTTTGTATTTATAATGTAGGTTGTTATTGGGGAAAGGAACTAATTACACAGTAGTTATTTGTAACTAGTCATTTTCAAGCTGTAAGTCACCTATTGGTGAAAGATAAAAATGTTCAGGTACATAAATGCAACTGATATACCTAATGGTAAAGTAAACAGTGATCACTATCATATCACAGTGATTTCTTCTGACTTTAGAAGCAAAGCATGGTTGGGTGGGGAAAGATCATCCAAGAGTACCAGGGATATTCAGGAAGCACTGGGAAAACATCTTGCCTGAAAACCTGGAGAGATGCTGCCATTCAGAGTTGACAGTACTGGGCTGGATGGATCAACGGTCTGTGTCAGTACAAGGCAGCTTCTGCCTTGTGGCTAGCAAAGCCTGGTGCTAAAAGTTGCTGAGCTGCCATTTGTTTGCTGACTAGTGCTCAGCAGAGTTCCTTATTCTAATTCTTATTTTGCCAGGTGAATGTGGATGGTGAGTTGTTTCTTGTGCAAACCAGTGCATAAATCTGGATCATCTTCATTGGAAACTGAGCTTAGGTAAGGTAACAAACTTGGCTGTTTTTTCTGAAGGCAAATTAGTTAAGTTTTCTCCACAGCTCAAGAGGTTCCTTTACAAAAGTAATGTGTGAGGTCAAATTTTTCCAACTTGTTCATATGTGGGTCTGGAATTGGGGGAAAGCCCTGAGGTGCTCAAGTTTTCTGACAACAGCATATTATTTAGAAAAGAGGTTGCCCCCCATATGCACAGGGAATACAGTCATCCCTTCACATTCGTGGGGGTTAGGTTCCACAGACCCCCGCAAATGTGAAAATCCCATGAATAATGACTGCCCTCCCCCTCCCCCGCCAAAGCGACCACAGGGCCTCCAGAGGCCCCATAGTCACTTCCCCCTGCCTACCCCCTCCCTCCCCAGGCCTTCACGGGGCCTTCGGAGGCCCTGTGGATGCCTCCCCAGTCCTCCCCCCTCCCTCCCCAGGCCTTCATGGGGCCTTCAGAGGCCCCATGGATGCCTCCCCAACCCTCCCCCGGCCCCTGGAGAGTCTCCGAAGGCCCCGTGGATGCCTCCCCAGCTCTCCCCACTCCCTCCCAAGGCCTTCACAGAGCCTTCAGAGACTCTCCGGAGGCTCCATGGTCGCCTCCCCGGCCTTCCCCCCCCCCCAGGCCTTCACGGGGCCTTCAGAGAGTCTCCGGAGGCCGCGTGCTGTGGTCGCCTCCCTGGCCCTGCCCCTCCCTCCCAGGCCTTCACGGGGCCTTTGGAGACCCCCCGTCACTGCTTTTGGGAGGGTGGGGGCCCCTCCCAAAACCACAAATGCTAAGTTTGCGAATGTGGAGGGGCAACTGTACATTCCTGGCGTTAGCATTTATAAATTACTGTAAACCGCAGATAATAGCAAACCGTATTGAAATAAAGGATTTCCGATACAAACATACCATCAAGTTGCATTGGAGAACCTGGTGCTACCTGAAGAGGACACCTCTCTAAGCGTTTTCCAACACAACTGTATGGTATGTGTCCCTATTTTTTTCAGCCGCAGATAACTGAAATCATGGATATTGGTTCCGTGGCTACAGGGGGCAACTTGTAGTTAAAAAGAAAAGGGGATTTTAAAGAGCCACGAGAGGATCTCCCCAAATTGAGGGAATGGCCATTAAAATGGGCTGTACAGTTCAGTGTAAGCAAGTGTTGAGTCAAGTACATTGGGGCAAAAGAGGCTTAGTTTGGCATTTATGTTGATGGGTTCTAAGCTGGAACTGACTGACCAAGAAAGAGATCTTGGGTTTCTGGTGCAGAGCTCAATAAAAATGTCAATGGGGCTACTGTTTAAAAAAAAAAAGGAAAAAAAAGGCAAATTTAGAAAAGGAACTGAAAATGAAGCTGCCTGGGGATCTGGCCTGTTCCTTTGTTGTTACCAACACAAAACGGGATGGAATCCAGACCTGCATGCAGGCCAGTCCCTACAGCTGCTGTCACTGCCATCCACATCACTCTTTCTGTAGCCAGGAACCTGGTCCACAGCATGTGACCAAGGCCCCCAGCTTCCTAGCTTCTGAAGAGCAAGGCAGAGGGCAGCTGCAGTGATGGGCCAGCATGCCAGACTGGGTTCCTGTGGTCACGTGGGTCCCTATCCGTTTTTCCCCAGCTGAAGTGGATTTTATGGTGTAGTGGGCCTTTATGGTTTAGTGTCATCCCCCATCTTTGTCCCAGGGGTCATGAGGACTGCCTTGGGGCAAATCAGGGCAAATGCAGGGTTCCAAGACAGGGGCAAGCCAGAGTAAATTGCCCATCTAAACAAGTCTTGAGTCCAACCACCTGTAATGTGGTCTTCTTCTTTTCCTGCTACCTTCCACTTTACTGAGCATAATAATTCCCCCCCCCAATATAGAAACCAATTTCATTGGCAAGGTAGAAGTGCTGTGGAGGGACAGTGCACTCATTTTGCATTCTCCCCAATAGCTAAACTTTGGTTCAAATCTCCACGAAGCCACTAAACTCACGGGGTGACTGAGAAGAGATGGACCAGTCTAATCTACCTCACAAGGTTATTGTGAAGGTGTATTTATTTATTTCAATATAGTGAGAGTGATGGTGATAAGGATCTTGTATTATTGTGCATGGAGATCATGGAAGCGTTACTTTTTTTGAACTGTAACACCTAGACTCCTCCAACCAGCATGAACTGGTTATACTGCCTGCGGGGTTCTAGAAGCTGTAATTTTAAAAAGTGACTTTTCAGCTTATTGAAGCAAGTCAGTTAATAGTGAAAAAATATTTCCGTTTCTTTGCAGGTGCCATTATCAAGATTGCCTGTCAGCCTGGACATGGAGATTTATCAGAATATTCATCTTTACTTATTTCTGTATCCTATTGTAGTTATACCACTCTACAGCCAAACATACAGTGAGCTGTTTATGCTTAAGCCCTTTCTTTAAAAAAGCAATAAAATTATTTAAAACAGAGAGAGAGAGAGAGAGAGAGAGAGAGAGAGAGAGATAATATATTATTGTATTTCTCAAATTATGTATACCTTTTCCCAGCCCGGTGCCCCCCATCACAAGACCTTGGAATTTTGTCATTTCAATTCCAGCTCTCAGCCATTGCTAGTTGTCCAGGCACAAATGCAGAATTTACAGAGGCCAGGATGGAGGTAAAATTAATCCTTCACCCTTAAAATAGTTTTTTTTGTTTTGTTATTACTTTGAATGAAATAGTTTTGGCTATTTTGTTTTGGCCGTTGTGATCTCTCAATATTATGCCTTCCTAATTGTGAAGGTGTCTGTGAGGATTAATTATTGGGAAGGAGAACAACACACTAAGCACCTTAGAAGGAAAGATACTCTATGATGCCCACACAGAGCCTTGCCTCCTGGGTCTTGAAAGCCTAAAGGATGCTGACCAAATTTCTCTTCCAGGAGTCTTATGGCCACTGTGCACTGCGGCTTGTACAGAGGATCCTTAAAACCAACAGCCCCTTTATCTTGCCTGTACAGTCATACTAAGACAGTTCTCCAGTTTATCCCACCTTTATGGTCCTCATAGGAAACCAATTAATCAGTTGACATGAAGCTACTATCCACCTTTCCAGATTTTTAAAAATTGTTGTTTTCCATCCAGTTTGAATGTAGTCACCGATATGGTAAAGTATTTCCCTGCCCTCATTTTATTGAATTTTTTAGGAACTTTCTTTGTGGTTGTGTTCTTTAAAACTGGATGCTGCTCCGAATGCTTCAAATTATTTTTGTATATTGGTAAGAGATTATTTTGGATTGCTGACTCCCTTGACTAAATAAAGTGATGTCACCTGCCCTTTGGCTGGTTTTGTGTTCTTTGACAGTATTCTTCTATTCACTGTTTTTGTTTCTTCCTCGCACTCCCTCACTTTCCGTTGGCAGCTGGTGGCTTCCATGTCATTGAGGCAGTGAAGCTACTTTGAGAGTTCGTCTGATTGTTAAAGGAACTGTGCCTGGTTCCTCTCCGAGGATTGCCCAGAGTGGATCCACCAGTTCCACCAACATGGCAGCCACCAGTAGGTTGCCAGAGTGAAAAGTGGAGAGGGCTCCGGTACTTTTAATGGTTGTGTGGAAGAAGGGATTTCAGCAGGAGTTGCTTTTCACACAACCAGGAAACAAGCAACTCCTGCGGAAATCCCCTCTTTTGCACAACCATTAAAGGTACAGGAGCCCTCTCTACTTTTCACTCTGGCAACCCTGGCCAGCAGCCAAATGCTCACTCTTACTAATTCACTCACGCTTTTGCCATCACACACAGACACCCATACTCAAACTCACACACTGTACTACACCGGGGAAGAATTTGGTACCAAGAGATCTCTGTTCTTTTCTAATCTTGCATGTCATGAAATATTGCTATCTGGCATGTTAAGGTCCATATTACAGTTATTTACAAGGAGCCTTCAACAGCAGGTCCAATGTGTATTTTTTAAAAAAGAAAACAGTGGTTTGAGGAAGCATCACAGGAGAAAAAGTTTATGAACACTGCTTCCACTAATAATAATTCAGCCATTCTGTTACAGTCAGCCCTCTGTATCCATGGATTTGGCATCCATGGATTCCACCATCCACAGCTTGAAACTACCCCCCCCAAAAAAAAATCCAAGAAGCAAACCTTAATTTTGCCATTTTATATAAGAGATACCATTTTACTTCACCATTGAATCTTCGTTTGCAAAGAAAAGCCAGAGAGAGAGAGAGAGGAGAGAGAGCGTATATAACAGGACTTGAGCATCCATGGATTTTGGTTTCCACAGGGGGTCCTGGAACCAAACTCCAGTGGATACCTAACTCAGTTTATGTGTGCCAACTGAGCGAACCTAACTCAGATTATGTGTGCCAACAGAAATGGAGCCCTAACCAGGCTATTGATGAAAAGAAGAGGACTTAGCCTGCTCAAAGGCCACAGAAGGTTTAGCATGCTCAGTGCGCATGCTGAACATCATCTGGAAAAGGGTTTTTTTTTAAAAAATTATTGCCTGAGTTTTGAAATTAACACAAAACAAAACAAAAACATGATGTATCATTCAATAACCATTCATCCCATGTTTATACATTAATCCTAAAAAAAATATGCATAATCGATAATCTCATCTTCCATATTACATTCTCACTTCATTCCCACTCCGTTCACTACTTCCCATTAAGTTCACACACAAGGTTTTAAGTTCGTCTCTACGAAGCCCTTACTCAAATTGTCTATTAATTATAACAACAGCATTTTACTATAGCTAGTCTAGAACATATATTTTGACTAACTGAATTTGAGGAGAATGTGATTTGTTGAAATGGCATATCCCGCATCAATCCACTGTATTCAGAAGGAGGGGGGCCAAATCCACCAAAAACTCAGCAGGAAAAGCCTCTGCGGCTTTTCCTGGCGTTTTTAAAAAGCTCAGTGAGGAATGTGCATTCCCACTCCTTGGGACAACCTTTTCGCTTTGATTCGCATTCCTGATAAGAGCAGAAGTAGAGAGCTGATTGGTCGGACGAGTACAGGGGGTGGAGCCTGCTAACAAGGCAAGTGCTTGGAAGTTTATTTTTATTTTTTATTTATTTATTTATACCCCGCTCTTCAGCCACAAGGCTATCAGAGCAGCTTACGAATTGTTTTAAGCAATAGCAGTTTACACATCTACACTGCATTAAGCAGTTTCCAATGTGTGTTAGCTAATTGTCCCCACAAGCCGGGTACCTACTCATTTTACCAACCTATGAAAGGATGGAAGGCTGAGTGAACCTTGGAGCCCGCTGGAATCGAACTTGCAACGTTGTGACTTGCAGTACTGGCATTTAACCACTGCGCCACCAGGGCTCATTGTTGCTGTAGCAATTGTATGCTGAGCCAGTGAAACAGCCTTTTAAAAAAATATTTAGGTGGAATAACTTTCACACCTTAGATATGCTTTAAAGAAGAAATACTGTGTGGTGGCAACTGGTGACAATAAAAATGCGAGTACATTTGTCCCTATTCGCTGGGGTTTGGTTCCAGGACCCCCTGTGGAAACCAAAGTCCGTGAATACTCAAGTCTCATTATATGCAATGGCATAGCAAAATGGTGTCCCTTACATAAGATGACAAAATCAAGGTTTGCTTTTTGGATTATTATTTCTTTAAAGAATATTTTAAAGCCATGAATACTTAAATCTGAGGATACCAAATCCATGGATACGGAGGAACAACTGTAATTCACTCATGCCCACCATCTTGATTTGCAGGCATGCCCATTGGAACAGCGAAAGCGAATAGCTTTGCATGCCTGTTGTTTTTCCACAAAACTGTTAAGACAAATTGAAGCAGCTACGAATTGGCATTAGTACGCATCAATCCACATTTGTTCCCCTTGTACAGGCAAGCTCACAGATGAAAATTAAGACGCATGTGCCAAGCAACATCAGAGCGATCAAGAGCGCAAAAGCTCTTACTGAGGAAGAAAAGACCAGCTAGGAGAGGCTGCAGCAATTTCCTTTTGCCTGAGCCTATTACGGGGGAAGTCAAGATTTTGCCCCATCTCTCCTCTCCCACCAGACAGAGTGTCTTCCCTTATCCCCTAAAGCTGCTCATGGTTGTTTCCATTTGCACAAGACCCTCACATCCTACCCACACATTTTCCTGCTTTGCTACTCCTTCTCTGATCTCTAATGCAGCCACCACGCTTTCAGAAAGGGTTAATCTGACTGAGTTTGTATTCCTAGCAAGGCCCTTTAGGTCAAGAAAAAAAGGGGGGGGGGTTGTGTTGTTAAAAGGCACTTCCGCCATGCCTTCTCCTCCTTTGCCTGGCAAAGAAGCCTTTGCATTTTTCTGCAGTAGTTCCTGGGAGGGATCAGGTGAGTGCAAAATGCATTGAAGATGGGAAAGGGGTGAAAAGACTGGTGGAGTACGTAGCTACTAATCATGGTGACTATATACTGCAATGGCTCTTAACCTTTTCTTTACCAGGGACCCCTTTTAAATATTTTTTGTTGATGTGAATCCCCAAGACTTAACTCGAGATTTAATGCCCTAACAACAACAACAAAATTACAATTACACTATCCATTAAACCTTCCCTTAGAGGCACTAGAAGGAGGAGGTAAGACTTCTGTTTCTTCCTGCAAGTTTGTGGCTGGAGTGGATTGAATGGCAATGCACTGGCCAAGCCAGCCAGCCTTTGCCTTGGCTCTCTGTCAGGTGGCCTTTCCACTGCAGGCAGAAGGTAGGCCAAGCAGCCTTAAAGCTTTAGCAGACCCTCTGTGAGGACATCACGAACCCCTGGGGATCCCCAGACCATAGGTTAAGAACCACTGATATACTGGGTTTCAAAGACATAGCTGTGTTAGATTAGGCTACCAAAGCTTATGCTACAAACTGCTTTCTCTCAGGCTCAAAGGTGCTACAATACCCCTTTGCATGCATATATACAGGGGTATAACTTGGTGTTGTTTTCCAACTTGTGGCCACCCTAAGGTGAACCTATCACACGGTTTTCTTGGCATGATTTCTTTAGAGGAGGTTTGCATTTGCTTTCCTCTGAGGCTGAGAGAGTGTGACATGCCCAAGGCTACCCAGTGGGTTTCCATGGCCAAGCAGGGATTAGAACTCTGGTCTCCAGACTCATCACACTATACTATTATTCCACTTTAACTGCTTTGGCTGCCTCCTGTGGAGTCCTGGGATTTGCAGTTTAGGGAGGGGCCTTTAGCATTCTGAGCCAGAGAGCTCTTAGGCCTCATTAAACTACAATCCCCAGAATTCCACAGGAGGCACTTGGAGCAGTTAAAGTGGAATAATAGTGCTATATAATAGTGTAGTGCTCAAACCACTACACCATGCTTGCTCTCTGGTTGTAACTATAGGAGAGGCAAAAATGAAGGCATCCCCCTCCAAAATAAGAATTTTCCTCACTCCTTGCTTAAATTTTCCTTCAGTCTTCACAATTCTAGCGCTGCAGTAACTTGAAATTTCATTTGAGCTTTTAAAAATACAGTTTAGGCTTCCGAAGCAAAGGGGACAAGCAAAGGTGACTAAACTTGACTGACCAAACCCAAAGGGTAGTCACCAAAGACTCCTCTTCATCCTGGAGAGGTGTGATTAGTGGAGTGCCACAGGGTTCTATCCTGGGACCAGTGATATTCAACATCTTTATTAATGACTTGGATGAGGGAATAGCATGAGGGTATGCTTATCAAGTTTGCAGATGACACCCAATTAGGAGGGGTAGCTAATACCCCAGAGGGCAGGATCAGAATCCAAAATGACCTTCTTAACAGATTAGAAAGCTGGACCAAAACTAACAAAATGAATTTCAACAGGGAAAAATGTAGGATACTATACTTGGGCAGTAAAAATGAAATGCACAGATATAGGATGGGTGACACCTGGCTTGAGGGCAGTACGTGCGAAAAGGATCTAGGAGTTTTAGTGGACCACAAGCTGAACATGAGTCAGCAGTGTGATGCAGCAGCTAAAAAAGCCAATATGATTCTACGCTGCATTAATAGGAGTGTAGTGTCTAGATCGAGGGAAGTAATAGTGCCACTCTATTCTGCTTTGGTCAGACCTCAACTGTGTCCAGTTCTGGGTATCCCAATTCAGGAAGGATATTGAGAAGCTGGAATGTGTCCAGAGGAGGGCGACCAGGATGGTGAGAGGTCTGAAAGCCATTATGCCCTATGAGAAGCAGCTTAGGGAGCTGGGCATGTTTAGTCTGGAGAAGAGAGGGTTAAGAGGGGACATGATAGCCATGTTTAAATATTTGAAGGGACGTCATACTGAAGAGGGAGGAAGCTTGTTTTCTGCGGCTCCAGAGACTAGGACACGGAACAATGGGTTCAAACTACAAGAAAAGAGATTCAGCCTAAACATTAGGAACATCTGGTCAGCCGCTGTGACTTGTACATTAGCTGGACTGCTGGCCTGACTCCGCATACCTTTTAATGGGTGTACAGTAGTTGTTTGAGCCTTAGATGGAGACTTTGGGAGGTGAAGGTTCTAGTCCCTGCTGTGCCATGAGAATCAACTAGCCTGTCATGCCTTTGCAAATGTACCCATCCTACAGGGTGGTGATCCAGATTAAATAGGAAGAGAACCAAACATGTTGCCTGATAGATGGGGTATAAGTAAAGTTAATAAAAATGACAGTCAGCAGTGTGATGCAGCAGCTAAAAAAGCAAATGTGATTCTAGGCTACCTCAATAGGAGTATAGTGTCTAGATCAAGGAAAGTAATAGGGCCACTCTATCCTGCATTTGTCAGACCTCACCTGGAATACTGTGTCCAGTTCTAGGCACCACAATTCAGGAAGGATATTGACAAGCTGGAGCATCTTCAGAGGAGGGCGACCAGGATGGTGGGTGGTCTGTAAGCCATGCCATGTCTGTAAGCAACCTAGGGAGTGGGTATGTTTAGCTTGGAGAAGAGAAGGTTAACGGGGGACATGATAACCATGTTTAAATATTTGAAGGCATGTCATACTGAGGATAGAGCAAGCTTTTTTCCTGCTGCTCCAGAAACTAGGACATGGAGCAAAGGATTCAAACTACAGGAAAAGAGATTCCACCTAAACATTAGGAAGAATTTCCTGTCAGTAAGAGCTGTTCAGGAGAGGAATGCACTCTCCTGGAGTGTGGTGGAGTCTCCTTCTTTGGAGATTTTTAAACAGAGGCTGGATGGCCATATGTTGGGCCTGCTTTGATTGTGTATGCATGCATGGCAGGGGCTTGGAATAGGTGGCCCTTGTGGTCCTTCTAACACTCTGATTCTATGACAACATCAGCAGCAACAACTGAGTAGCTATTATGTGAATAGGATGTTGGACTAGAAAGGCCATGGGTGTGATCCAAGATGGCTCTTCTCAGGTTCTCATGTAAAATGGTATCAAGCTGTTAAAACTTATCATGGACAAACACTTTTTTATTCTCACTTTTAACTGCGACTTTGGTTCCTGTCATCCACAGAAAGAATTTCCTCTCTAACCAGGGAGATCTTGTTTTGCTTCTGAAGTTTCTCCTGGTCTGAGGGCTGTAAAGGCTTGCAGCTATGATTCAAAGTGAGAGGCATCCATCTTGAGACACAGCAGCCTGGCTCTGGCCTAAGAGAAAACATGGCGGCAGCTGAGAAAGGCGAAACCTTAGGTTTCTGGGTTAGTTCTGCTTTGGTGCAGAAAGAGAACATGAAAGAGCATGAGCTATCCAGCTCTGAAGCAGGAAAAAGAGTCAGAGGAAGCTTGGAAGCCAACCAGGCTGAGAGTAAAATGGGATTCTGGGGAAGAACTGTGTCAAAGACCCTGGATAAGGGGACAGCAAATACGTACGCTGAACGTCAGTGTTTCAGACAGTTCCTCTATGAAGAGACTGAGGGCCCTCGAGAGGTTTGCCGCCAACTCTGGGAGCTTGGCCTTCGGTGGCTGAAGCCCGAAAAGCGCACCAAGGAAGAGATCCTGGAGCTGGTGATCCTAGAGCAGTTCCTGACTGTCCTCCCCCTGGAGATGGAGAACTGGGTCAGGGAATATGGACCCACAAACTGTATCCAGGCTGTAGCTTTGGCAGAAGCATTTTTGGTAAAAAAGCAAAAGGATGGGAGACAGAAAGAGAAGGTGAGTGATTTAATTCTCAGAGAGTCTGTGGGGTGGTCTAAATGGTAAAAATACTCCTCATAGAATTAGAAGAGAATACCTTTTGTCTAAATGGGATCCTGTGGCGATTCGCCATATTTGGAAGGAGGGGGGGCAAAAACACTGCACACTGCACACTAAAAGCCTTTGTAGCATTTAAAAAAACTACAAGGGAAATGCACATACCTCGTTGTTGGGACAGCCATTCAGATTACAGCACGTTTTTGGCAAGGACAGATGTGGATTGCTGATTGGTCAGACGTGTGCGGGGGGCACAGCTTGCCGGCAACAAGAAGTGGCTGGAACTACCATGTTGAATGTTTGCGGTAGTGATTATGCACTGAGCTGACGAAATGGGTTGGGTTTTTTTTAAGCTTATTTAAGTGGAAGGTCGCACTTCCATATCTTGGATTTACCTTAAAAAAAAAAATACTGTTCGACGGTGGCAACTTGGGGAGAATAAAAACATAGTTCACTCGGACCCGCCATCTTGATTGGCTGGCATGCCCATGTGAACATCAAACACAGAGAGCTTTGCATACCTGCAATCTTGTCAAAAAAACCCAAAACCCATGGGGACAACTGGATGCTGCTGCAAATTGGCGTTACTGTACACCAATCCACATTTTATTGTTTTGTATAGACAAGCCCTGTGTGTATGCAAGGAGGGTCTCTTGTTTCAATAGTTATGCTGCCCAGTGGACTGTCTTAACGTCCCCTTCAAAGAAGCATTTTCAGAGCCTTTCCAAGCAGCTAGTCCTATTGGTAACCCATCTCAAAAGTATGTCATAAAATTAGGGAAAGAGCAGGAAAAAAAAATCCAAGTGAGGAAGGGATTTCTCTTTCCTATGAGAAAATGTTCAAACCGTTGTGGCTTTTTTATCATAAACATTTAGATTTGTTGGAGGCCACCTTGTCCAACCCCTCCTCAGTGCAGGGATTTGAAACTTCAGCATCTTTCAGAGGGGACAGAGATATTTCCCACTCTTTTTCCCCTGTCCTGTAACACTAGAATTTAGAACCACCGAACAAAATTGAAAAGCAGGATATTTTGGACTCACAGAATTAAACAACATATGTGAGTCTTTAAGGTGCCCAGTGATCCGTGATGTTGATTTTTCTAAAAAATTACATCAGAAAATCTGCAAGAATTTTTTGTCTGAAAAATATTTTTTTACCTTTAGGTATATAATTAATTGGAGTGAATGTTTTTAAGCTGCCAATTACAACCAAGCTCTCACAAGGCCATATCCACACTACACAAATAATCCAGTTTAAAACTGGATTATTTACCATGGCTCCTTCCTGTGTAGTTTGGTGAGGCACCAGCATTAATTGGCAGAGAAGACAAAAGGCCTTGTAAAACTACAGATCCCAGGATTCCATAGGAAGGAGCCATGGCAAATAATCCAGTTTCAAATTGGATTATTTGTGTAGTGTGGATTTGGCCATAATAATAATAATAAAAAAAGGGGGGGACATTGTATCCAGAGACCTTTTCCTTCTGTTGTCCCTTCTAGCTGATTTGTCTTCCTTCCTGGCTGACTTTGTGGAATATCTTCTCTCCTCTTTCAGACACCCAGGCCATTCACAGAGGCCATTGATCATTCTTCTGAAACCAAGAAGACTCTGTCAGAGGACTGGCAGAAGCTCCCACTGCAGGACGTTCTTGAAAAACCCAATGGAGGTGGCATGTTGCTGGGTAAGGCTTTTGTGTGCTCAAGCGATTGGATTGTCTTCAATTCCAAGGCCAAAGATTCATTTCTGACCTGGCTGGCGTGAACCAACATGGTGTAGTGTTATGGAAACTCATGGGTGATCCTTTGCAATTCCCAGTCTTTCAGCCACAGAAGTATTGTGGTGTTAGAAACCACAGAACACTACAGAAATGACCAACCCCTGCCCCCCACAAATCAATATATATAATTCTCTTGGGTATGTTGCCGTTTCCAGTGTGCTGACTGGCTGCTTAGGGACCTGACCAACCAATCACAGGTCTGTTGGGCAGCCAATCAGCACACTGGGCACGGGACCATGTAGATTCCAAACATGGCCACTGGAGAGAGAGAGTGAGTACCAGGGGGGTGGATGTGGTGTGTGCTGGAGTGCAGAGGGTGAGGGCCAAGGGGCCGAACGAGCAGAGGGGGGCAGAATGAGAGAAGGGGGGCAGCAGGGGGCAGAACAAGCGGAGGGCAGAACAAGTGGAGAGGCAGGGGGGCAGAACAAGCGGAGGGGGTGGCAGGGGGCAGAACAAGCGGAGGGGGTGGCAGGGGGCAGAACAAGCGGAGGGGGGTTTGGCAGGGGGCAGAACAAGCGGAGGGGGGGTTGGCAGGGGGCATAACAAGCGGAGGGGGGTGGCAGGGGGGCAGAACAAGCAAAGTTGGAGTGGCAGGGGGCAGAACAAGTGGAGGGGGGGTGGCAGGGGGCAGAACAAATGGAGGGGGTGGCAGGGGGGCAGAACAAGCAGAGGGGGATTGGCAGGGGGCAGAACAAGCAGAGTTGGGGTGGCAGGGGGGCAGAACAAGCGGAGGGGGTGGCAGGGGGGCAGAACAAGCAGAGGGGGGTTGGCAGGGGGGCAGAACAAGTGGAGGGGGTGGCAGGGGGCAGAACAAGTGGAGGAGGGTGGCGGGGGGCCGAACAAGCGGAGGGCAGAACAAGCGGAGGGCAGAACAAGCGGAGGGGATGGCAATGGGCAGAACAAGCAGAGTTGGGGTGGCAGGAGGGAAAAACAAGCGGAGGGGGGTGGCAGGGGGCAGAACAAGCAGAGGGTAGAACAAGCGGAGTGGGTGGCAAGGGGGCAGAACAAACAAGGGGGTTGGCAGGGGGGCATAACAAGCGGAGGGGGGTGGCAGGGGGGCAGAACAAGTAGAGGGGGGTTGGCAGGGGGGCAGAACAAGCGGAGGACGTTGGCGGGGGGGGCGAACAAGCGGAGGGCAGAACAAGTGGAGGGGATGGCAGTGGGCAAAACAAGCAGAGTTGGGGTGGCAGGAGGGAAAAACAAGCGGAGGGGGGTGGCAGGAGGCAGAACGAGCGGAGGAGGGCAGGAGGCAGAGTTTTTTAATGTCGTATGGTACGCCGGGTCCAACTAGTATTTTATAAAATTTGTAAAACCATTAGGGGTAACCAACTAGGTTAGTGCTCAGGAAATATGTGAGTGAACAAGTTTTCAGCCTGTGATGGGAGTCCACCTGGTTTCAAAGACGAAATCATTCGAAGAGCTTGGCAAAGTTACTATTTTGGACTACTCTGCACTTGCTGGTTGAGGTTTTGGGGTTGTGCACCAAAAAAATAATGTTGCCAATGTCACTTGGCTGCCACAATAGAGAAGACTCTCCTTCACACTCTGACCTCTACACTGTGACCTGTCAGATTTCATTTAGCCATTTTGGCATTCCAGGTAACAATTTTACAAAAATTTCCAGGAAGATCTGAATTGTTCTATATTGATTGCCTCCTGGCTGACTAGTTTCCAGAGATTAGAGCCAAGGTAGCTAGTTTTTGTGCAGCAGCAATAGCTTGTAGGAGGAAGATGTTGTCTCAGTCCTAAATTTGTAATGTTTAATGTAGCATTACTGTTTTAACATTATTACTCTTAGCACTGTTCTTATCCTTAATATTGTAATTTAATTTTATATTTAATAGTGGATTTTAATTCATTTTACTGTGCTTTAACTGCTTCGTTTTTACTTATTAGTCAAGGACCATATGTAGAGCAATGCTTGACATCAAGGATTAGTATAGTGCTGGCTCCTTCTAGGATTAGTATGGCTTCTCCTCTGTCAGTTAAATGCTTATTTGGATCTGCTTTTCAAAAATGTATTCAATATGTATTTTTACCCTGGTTTTATTTATCTCAGATTGGCCTTTTTAGTCATCAGTGCACTTGCAGAAAGTGCGGGATGAGTCCTTCCTGAATCTTCGTTTGCGAAGAAAAGCCAGAGAGAGAGAGATCTTGTTATGATCTTTTTAATGTTTAATGTTTGTAATTGTATCTGTAACTGATTTCGCATACTGGTCTATGACCGTAATAAAATATCTATCTATCTATAAAATATCTATCTATCTATCTATCTATCTATCTATCCATCCATCTAGCTAGCTAGCTATCAATTCTAGGTAAATGAGGGTAGCATTTAAAAAAAAAAAACCCACCCTGTGAAATACAACAAAAAGTGACTTTTGTGTCAAAAATGAGCATTAGAAGTAAACTAGAACCTCTCTCATTCCTGTGCTAGTCTTCATTTGGTTTTAATCATTTGCATTCTGCCTTTAAAATTTGTTTTCTACTTAAGCTACTCCCAGAGAAAAAAACAATAGAATAGTAATAAGATCCCCTGTATAAAATCAATCCAAAAGCATACTTGCAAAAAAGTTTTCTCCATGGGAGGTCGTTAAAAAATGACAGCTTCAGTCTGTATTCTAAAATGGTTCACATCTCAAACCAGCCTGGGGCTTCTTCATTAATAATGATTACCAAGACAAACTGCCACAAAAATATGGCAGCACAAAGTCCTTCGGTTCAGAATTCCAGTCGTCCTCGTGTCATGGAGCCATGCTGGCTGGGGGAGTTGTAATCCAAAAAAAGTAAAATTTCCCCAAGCTCTGGCAAGCCTAAAGGAAAATGTGGAGGTTGCATGTGATTATTTCCACATATTTCTGTGTGTAATGTGGAGAAAGATATCCAAAGATGCCAGGCTAGGAGTCTGCTTAAAGGACCCCATTTGACCTTGAGCCTCTTGCTCTGTCTTTGCCTCCCTTACAGGCAGTGGCATGGCATCTGAGAGACACTCTGCATCCTCTTCCTTTTGCCCTGAAGTTGCCCTGGAGCCAGTGCAGGTAGGAGAAGCATCCTCGGGGAGTTGGGGTGCTGGGTACACTCTTGGCCCCTCTTTATTTTATGTCCTATATACTGGGAGTGGGGAACCTTAGGCTCAGGAGCCAAACCCAACCCTCCTTTGGGTCCTGTACTGAGGAGGTTACCAAAGGGTCTATCCATGTCCTCATAGTCCCACCTGAACAGGTCAGAGTGCCTCTCTGAAGGCTTAGCCACTGACTGTAAGAGCTTTTATCTTAAAGATCCTGGTATTTCAAGACTTGTATTTTTGCCTTTTTTTACTCCCCACAGGAATCCTGCCTCCTGACTGCCTCCTGGAACTTCTCTGAAATTGAATTTGGCCCTCAGGGTTAAACAGGTTCCCCACCGTTACTATAAACCAAACCATGGGTGGAAATCTGTCAGGGGTTTAGGCCTGCCAGGAAAGTTTGGAGGGCTGCACCTCCTGCAAAGTGAATTCTTTTTTTAAAAAAATCCCTCAAATGTTTCCCAATGCCCTCTAAGGAGTGAGGGGGGCATTTTCATTATCTTTTTAGCCTCTCCTGGGCCTTTTTCAGCAAAAAAGAAAAATTTTAAACATTGGATTATTGGGAAGCACACCATCCAATAGTTTTGATTCGGCAGGGACGGTCCTGACTAATCCTCTTATTTCCCCACTTTCCCTTTTTGCCCTCAGCTTACTTCAGTGGATGCACTAAAGGTTAGCGCACAGTTAAATCAGTGGAGGAGAGGAGTTAAAGGTTAGCGCACAGTTAAATCAGTGGGGGAGAGGAGAGGAGAGGAGAGGAGAGGAAAGGAAAGGAAAGGAGAGGAAAGTTTGGGATCTTGCCCTTCCCAGGAGGTTCAGGCAAAAGCAAAATGCTGCAGCCTCTCCCAGCTTTTCTGTTCTTCCTCATTAATAACATTTGCCATTTTGACCACACTGTGATGTTGCTTCCCCATGTGTGTCTCGGTTTTCATCTGTAAAACGTTGTGTGTAATGGAGAAGATGCAGCCATCTCAGGTCTAATAGCAAACACAATAGCAAATTCCTGAGGAATATTCACCTCTGTAGTTAATTGTGAACGCATTCTCCAAGTACTCTAAAGTGGCATCATCCATGTAGAAGATGCTTAGGGAAACCTCAAGGTCTGCAGAAATAAAAAAAAAAAGTCTGTAGAAAAACCAAACACTTGGGAAATGCTACTGTGACCTTGCTTTGAAACTTGCAGGGAAAACCCCAGAAACAAATATCTTGTATTCCCTTTCTTTAAATTCTTCTTGGGATGAAAGGAGAAGTTGTTTTCACATCTGGTATATAAGCAATTCTAAAATGGTATGTGGGGTTTCTCTCTTTTCAGAGCCCAGTGACCTTTGAGGAGGTGGCTGTGCATTTCTCAGAGGACGAATGGGCCCTGCTGGACCTCAGCCAGAGAGCTTTGTACCGGGAAGTCATGTTGGTGAACTATAATATGGTGTCCTCTCTGGGTAAGCATCCTTTTGCGCATAGATATAGAGGAGAAGGTGGAGAAAGGGCATGACTCTGTTCTGGACTCACACCTCTGCTCTTTTTCTCTGAATCCTCTTTTCCCTTTCTCTGTCGCTCTCCTCTCAGCAATTAAGGAATATAGGAGGCAACCTTGTACTGATTCAGACCATTGGTCCATCTGGTCAGGCTTAGGTCCAGACTAGCTCAAAAACCATATCTCCTTATATGAACCTGCCCAAGGTGCTTCAGAAGAACGAAGTAGCAAAACCACCTCTGAATATTCCTTGCCTAAAAAAAAACACTAAGAAATTCACGGGGTCGCCATAAGTCAATGGGCGACTTGAAGGTGCACACATACACAGCTTAAGATCCTCAGGGGAGGCCTTTCTCTTGGGCCCACCCCTGTCACAGGCTGATCTGATGGGGACACATGAGAGGGCCTTCTTGGTGGCTACTCCCAAACTGTAGAATTCCTTTCCATGGGAGGCTAGCCTAGCCTCCTCTCTGTTCTCCTTTTCCCATTCATTCCCTTGGCAACCCTGCGTGATCCTCCCAGTCCAGCCCAACCCATCCCAAAAACTTCATGTAAACACAACAGAAAATGTGACAACAATGCAATAATAAATAATAATAATAAAATTTTATTTCTATCCCGCCCCTCTGCAACGCAATCGGCAATGTGTTACCTTTATTTTATTTATTTATTTGCATTACACCCTGTCTTTCTCCCAAAATGGGGCTCGTATTTTCACTTTACAAGAAATAATGATGGTGAATTATCTTTTAAAACTCTGTAATGAGCTATGAGTATACGTTACTTTTAAAAAGCAGTTTTTCTAAGCTCTAAGGCAGAGTAGATCTTCCCTATCAGTTTGTAACTAGAAATGCGAGGAACTGAAACAGCAGCCTTCAAAGCAGGCACTCTGTCCCTGAGCTATGGGACATGCTTGTGTAGAAGAAGAGCGCTAAGTATTCCACCTCTCTTGTCACCTAGAAATAACCAACTGTTCTTCTTGTTTCCCTAGAAATGCTGCTCATCCCTAAACCTGACCTTATCTCTTGGTTGGAGGAAAAAGAGGAGCTAAGTGAACAGTCTGCCGAGGAAAGGGCAAGATTAGCAGGTAGTTTCCTAGAAGGGTGGCAGCAGTGGGAACCTTTCTGTTGCTGAGAACTTGCCTTAGTATCTTGAGATGCTGCTGGATTATGCTGGTTAAGGCTTTAGGATAAATTGAGACCTGGAAAAAAATATTTTATGGAAAAGTATTTCCCAGAATCCCCCAGCCAGCATGATCACTGGCTACACTGGCTGGGGGTTTCTAGGAGACAGTTTTGTTTTGCTTTTTTAAAGGAGATTTTCCAGAGTCCTGGGTAAAACTGATCTATTGTGAAGGCTGGGTTTTCCCCATATGATGCCTTCCAGTTTTTTCAGACTGCCCTGACCATCATACCCAGCTAACTGGGTAATGCAGTCTGACACATCTGGAGAGTGCTAGTGACACAGGCATGGTTTCTCCGCTCCTATACAGTCACCCCCTGCACCCACAAAAAAAATATCCAGGGTTTCAGTTATCCACAGCTGAAAAAATAGGGACACATACCATGGAGTCGCACTGGAAAATAGCTAGGGAGGTCCCTTAGGAATCGCTAGAACCTCCAGTACAACTCTATGGTATGTTTTTACAGGAAGCCCTTTATTTTAAAAGGGTTTGCTATTATCCACAGTTTCATTTATAAATCATAGAATCATAGAATTGCAGAGTTGGAAGAGACCACGAGGGCCATCCAGTCCAACCCCCTGCCACGCAGGAAATCACAATCAAAGCATCCCCGACAGATGGCCATCCAGCCTCTGTTTAAAGACCTCCAAGGAAGGAGACCCCCACCACGCTCCGAGGGAGTGTGTTCCACTGCTGAACAGCTCTGACTGTCAAAAAGTTCCTCCTAATTGTGAGGTGGAATCTCTGTTCCTGGAGCTTGCATTCATTGCTCCGTGTTCCAGTCTCTGGAGCAGCATAAAACAAGCCTGCTCCATCCTCAATGTGACACCCCTTCAAATACTTAAACAGGGCTATCATATCGCCCCTTAACTGTCTTTTTTCCAGGCTAAACATACCCAGCTCCCTAAGTCTCTCCTCTAATGCTAAGTCCAGGAACATAACCCCAGCAGATACGGGGGTGACCTGTATCTTGTAGAAGTCTGAAGGTTCTTTTCCTTATACCTGTCAGTCTGAATTTGTTTGGATTTTCTGGGAGCTGCCATGTTAGTCCCCTAGGCTCATTCCCCTTAAGTATTCTTAAGCCTTGGTCTATCAAGGAATGAACAGGAGAACAAGCTGCACCTTTATACTAGTATTTATTCTAGTAACACAAATAGCACAGATAAATACCCTGACCTCAGCAGCACAGCTTACATAGACCTTGAATCAGTCTAGGGACATTCATATAACAAACTTACACCTCTATTAGAATTATATAGCAAAGTGGTCCTCTCTCTCCCATAGCATGTCTGTTTAACCTTATTTCTACACCAGCATTCTACTGAGTATTAGATAACAAGCTTTGTCAAGAAAGGAATATCTCACCACATGTAGGAGTTCGGGTTATCAGCGATTGCCTAGCAGCAGCAGCCTGGATGTGGACCAGCCTTTCCAGGAGCAGAATCTGGTGTTTTGGTGCTCAAAAGTCTTATGTTTTATATCCCCTCCAGCCTTTGTTTAATCAATCAACTAAAAAACTCACTCCTTCCCTAGTCAATCAACTAAAAAACTCACTCACTTCATCCAATTAAAAATAGAGATCTTATCTATAAGCCCACCTGAGGTATGGTAGAAGTTTTATCATCCTACCTGTCTTAGCCAGTGTACCTACCAAGGTGTATTCTTTCTCATATCTACTGATAGAATACAGGTCGCCCCCTATATGTGCAGGACTGGTACCTGTGATTTCAATTACTTGTCGTCTGAAAAATATGGTCTCTCTAGGCATTTCCTAAGTCTTCCAGTGAGATTCTATGGTAGCTTCCACTGGAAGTTACCATAGATTTGTGCTGGACCTGCCTAAAGAAACATCCTCTCTAGGCATTTCCTAGGTCCTCCAGTGCAATTCTATGGGGTTCACTGTTACCTGCAGTTTCAAGTGTTTGTAGTAAGTCAGGGAACATATCTCCTGTGGATATAGCAGGAGACCTGTACAATCATGCAGGTCTTTTGCTGGGGTTATTATTGATGGCCTGTTTGTGGGCATCCCATAGTCCCTGGCTTGATCCAGCATGGCTCTTATGGTCTCAAAAATCCTTGTAATTGAGAAGCAGGAACAAGCAAATATTAATCAAGTGCCTCTCTTTATTCCAGGATGGAAGAAGGAAAATGAGGAGGAACTTCTTCAGGCTTTAGTTCTGAACAGTCATGATGGGAAAGAGGGACCTGTGATTCAACATAGACTGAAGATGCCAGTCTATGGAAAAGAAGCAGTCAAATGGAAGAAAGAATTTCTTTATTCTCAGAATGTTGAATATCATGAAATCTTGTTCCAAAAGGAAAAATACAAAGCAAGGCGAAGGAATGAATGCACTGTGTGTGGGCAAATCTTTAGTCGTAAATCGAGCCTTGTTACTCATCAGAGAATCCACACAGGTGAAAGGCCCTATAAATGCACAGAATGCGGAAAGAGCTTCAACCGAAGAACACGACTCACTTCCCACCAAAGGCTGCATACTGGAGAGAAACTGTATAACTGTTCAGAGTGTGG
This sequence comes from Gambelia wislizenii, assembly GCA_030847615.1. Taxonomy (NCBI): domain Eukaryota; kingdom Metazoa; phylum Chordata; class Lepidosauria; order Squamata; family Crotaphytidae; genus Gambelia; species Gambelia wislizenii. Next base: position 30,059,757 of record JAUMIR010000002.1, read on the forward strand.
CAAGAGCTTTTGTGAAAAGTCGAGTCTTAATGCTCATCAGAGAGTTCACACAGGAGAAAAACCCTTTAAATGCTTGAGCTGTGAGAAGAGCTTTGGCCGTAGCTCAAATCTTATTGCTCATCAGAGAATTCACACAAGACAGAAACCCCGTAACCGCTCAAAAGGTAGTAAGGGTTTCTCTGTTCAGTCTAAGCGTATTTCACAGCAGACAATTCACACCAGAGGGGATCTGTACAATATGTCAAACATTAGCAAAAACATCAGTGATGAATCAAGTCTAACTAGACATCAAGAAGTCTATGCAGGAGAAGAAATATACAAATGTTTTGACTGTGGGGAGTGCTTCAGTGAGAGCTCAGATTTTTTTATACATCAAAAAATCCACTTTGAAGAAAAACAATATAACATCTGTCACGATCCTTTTTTCAATAAATCAAGTCTCATGACACACTCAGGTGAAAAAACATATAAATGCTTAGTGTGTGAAAAGAGCTTCACTCGGAACTGGAGCCTCATTATACATCAAAGATACCACAGAGGGGAGAAACCATATAAATGCTCAGACTGCAGTGAAAGCTTTTGTGATAAATCAAGTCTCATCCGGCACCAGAGAATCCACACAGGGGAAAAACTATATAAATGCTTCATTTGTGAGAAAAGCTTCAATCAGAGCACAAACCTTTTCACGCACCAGAGAATTCACACAGGCGAGAAACCATATAAGTGTTATGACTGTGGAAAAAGCTTCAATCAAAGCTCACATCTTATCAGACATCAGAGGCTTCACACTGGAGAGAAACCATATAAATGCTCAGAATGTGGGAAAAGCTTCACACAGAGCCCAAATCTAATTCGGCACTGGAAAATCCATACTAGAGAGAACACCTAGCAATGTCATTTTTACTTTATGAGAGTGTCAATCAGATCACAAGAGCATAGCATGTTATTATGAGGTGGCAAAACTCATACGTACGAAGAAGATATTCTAGATATGGCCAATGCTGCAGGACAGTTTTGTATACATATAATATTTTCATTTCTTTCCTCTGAAGAGTGCAGTCCCTTCCTAAATAGTTTAGGCAAATAACAGCTTTAGAATCGGAAGTGTGGATGTACAGTACAGTGGCTCTTTTTTAAAAAGATCAATGTATGTGAGAATTATGGGGCCCTCCAGCTAATGTTTGACTGCAACTCCCAGCATATTGCCAAGGAATACTGGAAGTTGTAGTCTAACAACATCTGGAGTGCCACATGTTTCCGACTCATGATGTAGAGCCTAAAAACTGATAAAAACAGGCAGCAACTGGATGGTCAGTCAGTCTTTAGAATTTCTTTGGCGGGCTGTATCACTTGTTTGAAATAATTTCTTTCCTGCCCTCCTCCCTCCACCATCCCCCCCACTCCACAGCATATGTTTATTACAAGAATTATATTTGTGGCCTATAAAGGGCGTGTATACACAGGGGGGAAAAAAACATGCTCACCCTGTTTTCACAGCACAGTTGCCACATGACATTTTCAACGGTGCGCATTTTCACTGGGGTTTCTGCAAGAAAGTCCAGATCTGTAAGAATCATGGTTTGCTCTGCATTTGAGGTGAAAAACAGGATTATTGGGTGTGTGGCGTCTGTGGGTTGGCTTCGGTGCAAAGGGGTGGGTGGACTTTATTCTGGCGCTTTAAAAAAATCAAATTGTATCTCCACTTATTTGGATAGCATATATTCATATGCACTAGTGAACAGGGGGGAAAATAGAGCACTCCCAGCCATGTGGCTATCAATAGCATGACGTATAGGAAAAGTGATCAACATAGGCCCACACTTTTACAACACAACTAAGCATAGCAGGATACTCCAATCAACAATTAGAGGAGCCTGGTACATGTGGCGTCTGCCGCGGTTGCGAGGTAGGTGTGAAGTTTCCTGCCAGTGTAAACAATCCCAGAATGTCATCTTCCCTGTCATGGGCTGCCCAGTTTAGATTCTCCATTTTGCCAGAGTGCTGCCACTAGAGGATAGGAAGCTGCCTTATACTGAGTCAAATGTTTGGTCTATCTCACCTAGTTTTCCTTGGTTTTTTTCCAGGCTGTGAGGCCGTGTTCTGGAATAGTTATTATTATGTGGAATAGAACTATTCCAGAACACGTCCTCACAGCCTGGAAAAATACCCAAGGAAAATCTATGGATGCCAGCCATGAATGCCTTTGACTTCATATCTCACCTAGTTTTTTCAACTCTGATTAGCAGCAGCTTTCAATGGTTTTAGGCAGGATTATTTCCTAGGTCTATCTGGAGATTCCTGGTGGCCTCTCATTCAAGACTAACCAGGACTGACCCTACTTAGCATCTGAAATCAGATGAAATTGGTAGGTTCAGAGTGACATAGTGGTCCTAGCTGGGCAAGCCTGCTGAATTAGCAAAAGAACTACCAGTATTTAGCTAAAGGTAAAGTACAAGAGGCAGTATATGAGCAACAGCCAGGCAGCATGTTACACGTTTTATGGACATCCCGAATACGCAAAAACTGTTAGGGCATCTGTGGGACTATAATTTCAGAAAAACCCATTGGCCATGGGCAGGCCAGTGGAAGCAAAACAGAGCGGGGGGGGGGGGACTAAGCTTCCGGTGGGCACAATTCTCCTGTTAATGGCTATTTTGCCCTACAGCTCATGAATCAGGGTTCCTATACTCCCAGTTTTTCTAGCATTCACCCAATTTTTAGGCATGCCACCTTGTGCCCTTCTGGATTATTATCTGGCCTGTGTTCTAAACTCATTTTTTAAAAAAGCAAGCATCAGCGCCTTGCATCAATAGAGTTATGGGTCAAGATAGACAGACCCTCCAGGGCTCCTATACTATAGGCTAACACATTCCACACCACTGGACTAAGGACTGTGGGGAGAACTTAGAAAACTTTCGTTTTTGGACCACAATTACCAGAATCCCCCCATCAGCATGGTCACTGGCTATTCCGATTGGGGGATTCTAGGTGTTCATAGAATCAGAGATGGAAGAGACCATAAGGGCCATGTAGTCCAATCCCCTGCCCTGCAAGAATACACAATCAAAGCACTCCTGGCAGATGGCCATCTAGCTTCTGTTTAAAAACCTCCAAAGAAAGAGACTCCATCACACTCTGAGGCCACACATTCCACTGCTGAACAGCTCTCATACCGTCAGAAAGTTCCTCCTAATGTTTAGGTGAACTTTCTAAAGCACTGGTTTGGGGTGTTTGGAAGCTTACTTTGGGGGGGCACAGAGTTCCCTAGAAACCCAATGCTTTATTGTTTGCATTTGGGAGCTGCAGGCACGGTATTCTAGAGCCTGTTGTACACAACTGGGTTTGTGGTCTGAGTGTGTACAGCAGTGCAACTCAAAGTGGTGGTCTGTAGACCAGTGCTGGAGCCCGAGCAACTGGCTGCTGGTTGGCATTAAGTTTCCAGGAAAGATAGAAACCACTGTAGCAAATTAGAACAAATATGTTGCAGATTCCTGGCACTTTGGGGAAAGAACTGCTAGTCTACTGTATTTTTATCAAATAGCTTAAGAAACACTGGTGTACAGCTTATTGTAGGAGAGAATCTCCTGCTGCTCTGGACATAAAACAGGAGGCCGTCCAAGGGCAGTCCTGGAATGCAGAGGTTGTCTACATCCAGTTTTATACCCAGGCTGCGTTTGTAACTCCATGCTGAATCAGAGACTAGAAACTTGTAAATGATGAACTAGGGCCCTGTTCTGGTTCCTTTCGCACTTGAGAATGGGTAGATGAAACTCTATGGACACAATTCAACAGTGAAAACGATTTCACAGTTCTTAATTTTGTCAAATTTCCAGTCAGAAGATGCATTAGACAAAAGGATTAGGAGAACTCATTGGAACATAGGAATCTGTCTTATACCAAGTCAGACCACTGGTGCATCCTACCTTGTACTGACCACTCAGATTGGCAGCCATTCTCCAGGGTTTCAGTCACAATTATCTCTTAGTCCTACCCGGATATCCCTGGCATATCTCTGATGGTCCCAAGAGAGAGCCAGCCTGGTGTAGTGGTTTGAGTGTTGGATTAAGACACTGGGAGACCAGGGTTGGAATCCTGCTCAGCCATAAAAACCGACTGGGTGACCTTGGGCAAGTCACACTGTCTCAGCCTCAAAGGAAGGCAATGGTAAACCACCTCTGAACAAATTCTGCCAAGAAAACCCTGCCAAGAAAATCCTTAGGATCGCCATAAATAAGGCACAGACTTGAAGGCACACAATAACAACCCCCACCAAGGCAATGATGGCTCCTTACCTGGCAGGGTCTCCCACCAAGGCCTGACCCAGCCTAGTTTCTGAAAAGAGATGAGGTCAGTGTGGCACTGTGGTGTACTTTCTGCCTGAAATTCTGGAAACAAATACCTGTACAGTTGTTCCTCTGTACCCACGGATTTGATATCCATGGATTTTGGTATTCACAGCTTGAAAATATTCTTTTAAAAATAATAAGCCAAAAAGCAAACCTTGATTTTGCCATCTTATATCAGGGGCACCATTTTGCTATGCCATTGCATATAATGGGACTTGAGTATTCATGGATTTTGGTATCCACGGGGGGTCCTGGAACCAAACCCCAGCAAATATGAAGGGACAATTGTACTTGGAACCAAGCCTTATGAGGACCAACTTAGGGGGCTGGGTATATTTAGCTTGGAGAAGAGAAGACTGAGAGGTGATGTGATTGCCATCTTTAAATATCTGAAGGGATGTCATGTAGCAGATGGAAACCAACTTGTTTTCTGCTACTCCAGAGACTAGAATAGGAACCAATGGATTCAAACTACAAGAAAAGAGATGCCACTTAAACATTAGTATAGATTTTTTTTTTTTTTTACTGTAAGACCTATGAAAGGAACAATGCACTCTCCATCTTTGGAGGTCTCTAAGCAGAGGTTGGATGGGCATCTTTTAAAGGGCAAAACCACCTCTGAGTATTCCTTGCCTATTAAAATCCTGTGAAATTCATAGGGTTGCTGGAAGTCAACAGGTGACTTGAAGGCACATACAGTAGGACCCCTTTATTCGCTGGGGATTAGTTCTGGCGGGGGCGTGGATACCGAAAACTGTGGATAATAGCGAACACCATTGAAAAGATTGGGACTTCTGGTTTAAAATACCATAGAGTTGCCTTGGAGGACCCAGAAAGTGGCTAGAGGACACCTTTTCTGGGAAGACTCTATGATAGGTGTACTGTTTTGTGTCCCGTGGATAATTGAATCAGTAGATACGGGGGCCCTATTGTATACACATAATGTACATTCCTGACGTGGAGCAATTCTTAAGTTAAATCTGAAGTTAACATATGCCCTGATCTATTGAAAACATTTATTAGAGATACAAAGGAGCTTACTTGGAGGTAAAATTTGAATTTGTAGCTGTGATTTACTTAGATCAAGAGAGGGGAATGTGTGGCCCTCCAGATGTCACTGGGTGGCAACTCTCATCAGCCCCAGGTATCATGATCAGTGATCAGGGACGATGGGATGTCAAGTGGCCTTCCAGGTGCTACTCTACAGGACTACACATTCCCCCATCCCTGGCTTATTTATTTAACCTGTATCTCTGACCCACCTAAATACCATAAATGCACCAGATCCTGTCTGATCTTGGAAGCTAAGCAGGGTCAGCCCTGGTTAATATCAGGTGGGTACCAGGTGTTGTGGGCACTGTTTCTCAGAGGAAGGAAGTAGCAAAGACACCTCTGAGTATTCCTTGGCTAAGAAAACCCCATGAAATTCATGTGGTGGCTGCAAGTCGACAGGTGACTTGAAGACATGTATACACAGAATGTATATGCCTGCAGGAAAGGGGGTTGGGCTAGATGGCCTTTGAGGTATCTTCCAACTTTAGGAAATACGGCCAGTGAGAGAGCAGACCCCAAAGGGCTGGACAGAACAAACCAAACCAAGTGTCTGACCTCCCAGATGTTGGATTGCAACTCCCATCAGCCCAGCCACCACAGCCGAGAGTGAAAGAGTGATGGGAGCTGCAGTCCCTCACCATCCGAAGAGTCCCGCGTTCCCAAGCCCCCTCCTTCTTCCCTAGGGAGGTCCCTTCTGTCCACACAGCCTACCCATGTGTTTCTCCCTGGTTTTGACCAAATGCAAATTTCTTTGCAAAATGCAATGTTCCTCTCCCTCAAAAACAAAACAAAACACCCACCTACAACCAAATGCACTTTTCCAGGTTCCCCCAAATGCATCACCAACAGCTTCCCTCCAAAAAAGAAATTCAAATTCAGGGTTTGTTTGGGTCTTTTTTTGACAGAAAAGACAGGAGCGGAAGGGTGCTTTCCCTATTGCTATTCCCCCTTCTCCCTCCATTTCCTGCCTCTCTAGAAATAAATACTCCCTTGTTTTAACCCACTAAAGAATCCAGAAAGACTGCTTTGGCTACTCCAGTGTGGATTACCCAGAAGGGAGGTCTTCCCCCATTATGTGTATTCACAGATCTTCCTTTCTTGCTGCTCTGTAGAATATCTGTTTCTCTTTCAGAAGAAAGAGAGAGCTGGGTTGCTGAGAAGGAAAACAGACTAAGATTCAGAGAGAAAAGGTGAGACAATTTAGCAAAAATTCTCTAAGCAAAATTTGGAGGAGTACCATTCCTTTCTGCTGGGGTGAGTCTGATTTATTTGCCTTCAGCCACCTAGTCCTGCCTAGGTCTTAAGATCAGCATTATGGGCCCTGTTTTAAATCCACAGGACACAAATGATCCAGTCTGAAACTGGATTATTTGCATAGCTCCTTCCTATGGAATCCTGGGCTTTACAATTTTGCAAGGTCTTTAGGTTTCTTTGACAAAGAGTGCTGGTGCCTCACCAAACTACAAATCCCAGGATTTAATAGGAAGGAGCCATGCAAATAATCCAGTTTCAATCTGGATTATTTCTCTAGTGTGGATGCCAGATTCATGGGGGAATGAGATACAGCAGGGCCTTATCAGGAGTGGCCCTGCAGATCTGGAGCTCCCACCTGGGTGATATGTATGGAAGGTCCCCGCCTTTACAAAGCTTTTAAAACTAGCATTGAAAATCCACTTTCTGAAGCCCTTTTCCTTCAAGGATTTGTAGTGCTGAGGATCTGAGATACCTTCTCATGTGTTTCAGTTAAACCCATTATGGTGGTTTTGCTGGCTTGTTTTCCTTTTTCTTTCCATGTTGGTGTGCTAAACAATTGCTTTTACTGAAGTGTTACTTGGTGTTTAAAGGCTTTTGCATGTATGATGACACGGTCCTCAGAAAGAGACAAAGATATGTGTACAATCAGCTGAAATCCATCAAGATAAAGCATTGGACTTGGATCATCAAGGTGTGAATTCAAATGTAGGTTTAGTCTAGGCTAGTGGCTCTTAACCTTTTCTTTACCAGGGACCCCCTTTAAATATCTTTTATTGCCATGATCTCCCAAGACTTAACTCAAGATTTGGAAACCCTAATAATAATAATAATAATGGTGATGATGATGATGATGATGATGCAATTACACCATCCATTAAACCTTCCCTCAGAGGCACTGGATGGAGAGGGAAGACTTTTCTTCTGTTTCTTCCTGTAAGTTTGTGGCTGAAGAAGATTGAATGGCAATGTGCAGGCCAAGCCATCCAGCCAACCTTTGCTTCTGTCACATGGTTGCTCTACTGCAGGAAGGAGGTAGGCTGAGCAGCCTTCATGCCTTCACAGACCCCCTGTGAGGACATCATGGACCCCTAGGGGTCCCTGGAACACAGGTGAGGAACCACTGAGATGTAGCGCATGCATACACACACACACACACACACACACAGAGTTGTCCCTTCACATTTGCTGGCATTTGGTTCCAGGACCCCCCCCCCAGTGAATACCCAAATCAGTGAATCCTCAAGTCCTATTAAATGCAATGGCATAGCAAAATGGTGTCCCTGATATAGGATGGCAAAATCAAGGTTTGCTCTTTGGATTATTATTTTTTAAAGAATATTTTCAAGCCGTGAATACTTAAATCCATGGATATCAAATCTGTGGATACAGAGGGACAACTGTATATATACACACACACACACACACTTGGGTATGTTGCTTTCCCAGTGTCCCAATTGGTTACTTAGGAAATATTGCCCCACCCTCTTCTCATTCCCTCAACCAATCACCACCCACATGCAAATTCCCTCTCCACCTCACAATCCACTCCTGCCACTCAGTCTGTATTTACATTCCCAGCCTCACAAGGGCTCCTCCCTCCTCTCACTCCCTCAGCTACTCGCCAGTCACGGGCTGCAATGGGACCCAGGCAGTCAACTGGCTGTGGCAGGATGCCACTGCAACAGGACCCAGGCAGTCAATTGGTGGTTGCCACTGCAGCGGGCCACCTGCAATGGGACCCAGGTCGTCAGCTGGTATTGGCTAGCAGCCGCGGCAGGAACAGGGCAGCAGAGTTAGTAACCCTCAGCAATTCCGGGAAAAGTGTGGAACGCTGAGAAGGGGGAGGAGGAATTTTAAAACCCACCAGCCTACCTTACAGGGTTGTCATGACTTCTACCGGACATTTTGGGGGGAGTTCTTTTAATGGTGTATGTTATGCCAGGTACAGCTAGTTGGATTTAGATCATCAAGGTCTGAATTCAAATGTAGGTTTAGTCTAGGCTCAGCGCAGTATCATCTTAAGCCAGCTGCACTCTGTAAACCTAGATTTCCTCATAGGGTGGTCATATGGGGAGAACAGGGGCAGAAAGTCAGCAAAGGGATGCGTAAAATGCAATCAGGCCTGAAGTCAAGTTTTCCTTGTGGTTCCTAATAGCTCCATAGCCCACAGACCAGCTGGTTTTGGTGGGCTAGGGGGAGGAGAGAGTGGAAAGGAAAGGGGGAAAAAAAGGAAGAAAAAAGAGGAAAAATAATGAATTGGCTCTCCTACAAGTTTCCAGGAGAAGCAGTTCAACTTTTAAATAGGTTGCAAGGCTCCTTGACCCCTCCTTGACCCCACATTTTAACATTAAAAACCAGGTGGTTTTTTTTTTAAAGAAAGAAAAATAAAATGTGAACTTCCAGCCACAGCTTTTTTGCTTTGTTTCATACCCTTCAACATTTCACAGATGAAAACTGGGTCTGCTGCCACACTGCTGGAATAATGCAGTTTGACACCACTTTAACTATCGTGGCTCCATCCTATGGAATCTTGGGATTTGTAGTTTGTTGTGGCACCAGAGCTCTCTGACAGAGAAGACTAAATAGCTCACAAAATTACAAATCCCAGAATTCCATAGCATTGAGCCATGGCAGTTAAAACGGTGTCAAACTTCATTATTTCTGCAGTGTGGCAGCATCCTGGGACGCATCTGGCCAGGTAACATCAGAATCTAGTCAAGATGGAAAAACTTATTAACGAGGAAGAACAGAGAAGCCAGGAAAGTTTGCAGCAGTTTGCTTTTCCCTTAGCTTACTGGGAAGGGAAAGGATCAGATGAGTTAATTGGGTGCAGATTACTGTTGTAATCTGAGTTCAATTTGCAGCACCCAAAGTGAGTTGGGGGGGGGAGGAAGTAGGAGGAAGAGAGAGAAACTGGGAAATTTTAAAAGCAGCTGAAAAAGTGTGATGACAGAGGAGTATTTGCCAAATTGGGGCAGCTGGAAGATATGCAGGATAGAATCAGGATCTGTAACAAGGATGGAGTGAGCACCTTGTCACCAGATCAAACACTATTATTGGTGGGGAAAGTGAAGCCCGCAAGCCACATGACCCCCAACAATATATTTGAGCCCCCTAAGGGCTCCCAGTCCCCCAATATGTTTTCATCCTCCTGTTTCCTTCCCTAAAAATGACTTACTGTGCCCCATTCTGCCCCCAGCTGACTTCCAGGTCACTTCCTAATTAAAAAAACAGCCCAATGGGATCTAAAAACTGTTAACTTTTAACTACAGTAGGACCCCTGTATCCACTGATTCATTATCCACTGATTCAATTATCCATGGACACAAAACAGCACACCTACCATAGGGTCTTCCTAGAAAATGTGTCCTCTCTAGCCATTTTCTGGGTCCTCCAAGGCAACTCTATGGTATTTTAAATCAGAAGACCCATTATTTTCAATGGCATTCAATGGCATTCACTATTATCCACGGTTTTTGGTATCCACGCCCTCCCTGGTGGATACAGGGGTCCTACTGTAGTTAGATTGGGGAGAAATGGGGATGTAGTATAACTTAGGCCCCATCTACACGATTTAAAAACATACATATGCTGTGCGGAAGTTCGCTCTTCGGTACACACGGCCGTTTGGATTGATACGTGTCATTCGCAAGGGGGGGCTAGCGAATCCCCCATATAGTATGTGGATTCGGAGTTCGGTAGGATGAGAGGATCTCGGCCAGAAATCCTTCCCCCCGCAATGCAAATGGCTGATAGTCTGTACGCTCCGTTCACACACATACGAACAGGCAATGTAATCTGTTTGGCTGGTTGAGTAGAGGGGGCAGGGCTAGCACGGAGGGGCATTGGGAGCGCCCGCCATGTTGGATTCCCGGCTAGCGAGAGTCCGGTAAGTCCGTGAATTATATATATTACACTCCGAGGCAGCACATTCCACTTCCGAACAGCTCTTACTGTCAGTAGGTTCCTTCTAATGTTGAGATGGAATCTCTTTTTTTGTTGTTTGAATCCACTGCTACGTGTCCTAGTCTCTGGAGCGGCAGAAAAAAAAGCCCACTCCATCCTCAGAATGACATCTCTTCCAATATTTAAACATGGCTATCATGTCCCCTCTTAACCTTCTCCTTGCCAGGCTAAACAAGAATTTAGCCTTTTCATTATCATCGGTAACAAAGGATTATTTTTCAAACACTATAATAGTTAACTGGATGAATTACTTTTTAAAAGATATTTAAACGGGGTGAAGAAAAGGTGTGTTATAGCCAGCATATCCAATGCTGAGGAATGCTAGAATTCTAGGCTGCATTAATATGAGTATATTGTACTCTGCTGTGGCACAGGAGACTAAAGAACCAATACCTTCAAATCTCAGAAATGTTTTAATTTCCATAATGAATGACTATCCAGATTTGAACGGGGCAATCCCCTTGTCCCCTATCTACTCTCTTTCCACCAACAGTCAACGACCATTTTATTTAGCCAAGCATTTGGCTCTTAACTTACTGTGGCAGAAGGGTCTTTTAATATCGGGTGTGTTTTTGTCCTTTTTACTACAGTACATTTTAATGTGCTTTAAAACTGCTTTAGTGTTTTTAAAAGAATTTTTATTTGTTATTTTAAAAACTTTTGTATCCAACAGGTTTGAGCTGTACTTTGTTTTGATTTTTTATAAGTTGCCTTGGGCCCTATACTGGGAGAAATAATTTTGAAATGGATTGGACTACATTTCAAGAGTCTAATTCACTCTCTTGGTTTCCTTTCTCTTTTTGTAGCCTGGTCTAGGGAGGTGGAATTCCCATTTTGTCACTCTGCAAGAGTTAATGCTTTAATACCCATGTCAGCCTTCCCCAACATGGTACTTTCCAGATGTCTTGGACTACAATCTCTATAGTCCCCATCACTGTGCTGGCTAGGGATGATAGGAATTGTAGTCTGTCACACACGAAGAGTGCTGCATTGGAGGGAGGCTGCATATAACCTTAAAGGGTCTGGAGTGAATTAATTCCCACTCTTCTTTTGCCCTCCATTTTCTACCAGTGTATCTTGTGGCAATGAGCTCCACAGACCTAAAAAAAAAATCACTCCTTTTTATCTGTCCTGAATTTCCTGCCATTCAGATTGATCAGAGGAACCTGCCTAGAATTTGGACAAGTTAATTTGTTGGATTATGACTCCCAGAATCTACTATCCAGCATACCTATTGACCTGCTGGGTGGGGGATTAGGGGAATTATAGTCCAAAACGTTATGCTTCAAAACTCTGGATTATTTAAGCGCAGGATGAGTCCTTCCTGAATCTTCGTTTGCGAAGAAAAGCCAGAGAGAGAGTATTATAGGAGAGGGAGAAAACTCTCATCCATTTTACCATACCACTATGCATTATTTCTTTGACAATACACTTTCAAATCCAAGGCCAGCCTCCCCGAATTTGGCTCCCTCCAGATGTACTGGACTACAAATCCCATCTCCCCTGTATGGCTGATCAGATTTGCAGTCCTATATGTCTGAAGGGCACTACATTGTAGGTGAATGACAATGTTACAGCATCAGCTTTTTTTTAGCGCTTGGAAAATTTGTTGTTCTGGGACTACAAGTTTGTGGTCCAAAATATTAAATTAAGTTTTTTGTGGTCCAAGGAAATGGGACACCCCCACCCCCAAGTTGACAGCCCCAGACAGGACACCAAGGAAGTGAGAACAAGAGTTCTTCCTTAATATCATAGGATCGTAGAGTTGGAAGAGACCCCAAGGGCTATCTAGTCCAAGGGCTATCTAGTCCCTGCCTTGCAGGAATACACAATCAAAGCATTCCTGAAAGATGGCCATCCAACTTCTGTTTCAAAAACCTCCAAAGAAGGAGACTCCACCACACTCCGAGGAAGTGCATTCCACTGCCAAACAGCTCTTACCATCAGGAAGCAGATTGAATGGTAACGTGTAGGCAGGGCCAGTTTAAGGCACCAGCGGCGTCAGCATCCACAGGGGGCCCCATCGTTGTGGGGGCCCCCATAGTAACCCTCCTCCTGCAAAAACATTATTTGTAATAATCTGAATATCCTGTACTGTGAATAGTTTAGGTTGAGTTAGATTACATTGACCTGAGATAAACATATGGGGCCCCAGAAATAAAGCATTGCACGGGCCCCCAACATTCCTTAAACCGGTCCTGCGCTCAGGCTAAGCGGTTTATGGGGTAAACTTAGAATCACAGAATTGGAAGAGACCACAAGGTCCATCCAGTCCAACCCCCTGCCATGCAGGAATACACAATCAAAGCATCCCCGACAGATGGCCATCCAGCCTCTGCTTAAAAACCTCCAATGAAGGAGAATCCACCACACTCCCAGGCAGTGTATTCCACTGCTGAACAGCTCTTATTTCAGGAAGTTCTTCCTAATGTTTAGATGGAATCTCTTTTCCTGTAGTTTGAGTCTGGAAGTTCTTCCTAATGTTTCATAGAATCATAGAACTGTAGAGTTGGAAGAGACCTCAAGGGCCATCCAGTCCAACCCCCAGCTATGCAGGAACACACAATCAAATCATTCCCGACAGATGGCCATCCAGCCTCTGTTTAAAAACTTCCAAGGAAGGAGACTCCACCACACTCCAAGGCAGTTTATTCCATCTCAGATCTAGTTGGAATCTAAGCCATAATGTATCACTTCCCTTATAGAGCTGCTGGGAACTATAATCCCTCTGGAGGGTTCCAGTTTGGGAAAGGGTAGATGTTGCTGTTTAAGAACAAAGCTTGGGAAAGTTCCTTCTTTGGTCCAAAAAAGGAACATCCCCAAGGTCTTTTGCAGGACCAATCTTCTTTTGGTTTGCTTTCTGGTTAGCTGTGTGTGTGTGTGGGGGAGACTTGGGAGTTGTAGTCCAAAAAAGGAACTTAAGTGCTACCCTTCTGGATTTTTGATCTGCTTTGTTTTTGGTGCCTGAGTGAGAAATGCTCCCTGAAAGGGTTAAGCTGACCGAGTCTCTATTCCTAGGGAGTCTCCTAGGAAGTGGGTCTGTAAGCTGTTTGAAGTCATTTCCTGCTTTACATACCATTTCCACCCCCCCATCCCTCCACCCCCTTCTGCTTGGCAAAGGATTCCACTCTGGTGTCAATGGCTGGGTGGGACCAGGTGAGTTTGCAAAGGGGTGGAGGTGGCATGAGCCTGGGGAGAGACCAGAGTGCAGGGTAGGGGGAGTTGCTATAAGACTCAAGTGAGGAATTGAAGTGGAGAGGGGGGTGGATTTCAAAGAATGCCAAATTTGCTCCCTGGTTAGACAGTCTGGCATCAATCCTGGCTCTTTCATAGGGTGGGGGATGGAGCCACATTTTGAAAGGGCAGGTAGAAGGAGTTGTTGATGGTGAGAGTGTGGATTTGGGGGCAAGGAGAGAGAGGGGGGGCAGCCCCTCCCCAAAATGACAGAAATACAGATATTTTATCCCATTTGTGGGGCTAGCCTCTCCAAGGTCCCTTCCACAAACGCACGAAGACATAGCAATGATGGTAATAATGAAGAAGTTTGTCCCACCAGATTTTAATGTCACCATTTCTGACAATTTTTCCAGGTTTATATTCCCACAGGTTCTTGGCAAATGGTGCATTATACTTTTTGCATACATTCCAATGTACAAATCCTGCCACCTTTATTGTGTTTTGTATGTGTGTGTGTGTGCGTGCACACATGCATGTGTGTACGTGCACATGTGCTTTCAAGTCTCCTGTCGACTTATGGTGAATTTCATAGGGTTTTCTTAGGCAAGAAATATTCAGAGATGGTTTTGCCAGTACCTTCCTCAGAAATAGAGTCTACAGCACCTGGTATTCATTGATGGCCTCCCATCCAAGTACTAATTAGGGCCAACCCTGCTTAGCTTCCAAGATCAGACAGGATCTGATGCCTTTAGGGTATTTAGGTCCTTCCACCTTTATTACAATGCTTCATGTATATTCCCAATGTGCAGTCTTGTTGCATGAACTGATACTAAGGGGAAGAGAAATGGTAGTTCCCGTGGTGGTCTAGGAGCAATTCCAAGCAAGCTGACAAAACATTGGAATGAAATTGCCATGCTGTCATCACAGCTGCACAATGACAAAAAGTAACATTACTTGGAATAGGCCACATTATTCAGCAATACCTCACTGATTCCTAGATTCAAGGACAGAATTAGAATTACAGTGAGGCCTTGGTTTCGTTCCAGGAGCCTCACATGGATACCAAAATCCATGGATGCTCAAGTCCCATTATATACAATGGTATAGTGAAATAGTGTCCCTTATATCAAATGGCAAAATTACGGTTTGCTTTTGGATTTTGTGGTGAATGGAGGAACTAGTATTTTCAAGCTGTGGATGATTGAATCTGTGGATATGGAGGGCCTGCTGTATTGATCTTCCAAAATTCCAGTCAGTAACATCTGGTAGATCTTGAAACCAACAATAACAATAATAACAGCAACAACAATGATAATAGTTGTTGTAACCATGTTTGACTGCTGTTTGTATTGCCTTTATGATATTTCGGCAAACCTTTGTAATTTATGATTTTACATATTTGTAATATTAAATATATATTTTTTAGATTTTTTGTTTTACACTGTTTTAAGTAATTCACGGTTTTACAGGATTGTTGGGCGGAGTACAAATCAGATACTTTCTTCTGTTTATCTATTAAAAGCATTTGTTATTGGCTCTCTGCCCACTGGAGTTCCTGCAGCAAAGTGCAACAGATAAAACAAACAAAAGAGATTTTTTAAAAACCACTTGTAACTTATTATTATTATTATTGTTATTATTCGTGTTCATTTAGTTAACAATTCATTTTTGCAACAGCATTGTAAGCAAGCCCCTCCTTCCCAAATTACTGGCTTGCAATATATATTTTTTTATAACATTCAAGGCTGGTGTAACCTAAATACCCTAAAGGCACCAGATCCTGTCTGATCTTGGAAGCTAAGCAGGCTCAGCCCTGGTTAGTACTTAGATGGGAGACTACCAATGAATACCAGTTGCTGTAGGCTCTATTTCAGAGGAAGGTATATCAGTAGCATTTTTTTTTTGTATACCACTTATCATCAGTGCAAAACACTCCCTAAGCAGTTTACAGTGTGTTAGATATTTGCCCCCAACAAGCCAGGTACTCATTTTACCAACCTATGGAAGTATGGAAGGCAGGGTCAGCCTTGAAGCCCTGCAGGATCAAACTCACAGTGTTGTGGCTGCAGGACTAGCATTTAACCACTGTGCCACCAGGGCTCCAAGGAACTGTCAAAGCCACCTCTGAGACTTCCTTATCTAAGAAAACCCTATGAAATTAATGTGATCACCATAAGTCGATAGACAGCTTGACATGTGTGCATGTACACACACAAAGTTAAAACCATTAAAATTCATTAAAACCATATAAAAATCAACAAAACAGCACAGCACACCATTAAAAGCCCATCACAGTCTTATTTCTAAAAAACTGATGGAATAAGAATAATTTTACAGTTGTCCCGCCATATTCACGGATTTGACATTCACAGATTTAAGTATTCACGGCTTGAAAATAGTCTTAAAAAAATAATAATCCAAAAAGCAAACATTGCTTCTGCCATCTTATATAAGGGACATCATTTTGCTATGCCACTGCATATAATGGGACTTGAGTATTCACGGATTTGGGTATTCACGGGGGGTCCTGGAACCAAACCCCAGCAAATATGAAGGGACAACTGTAGTTTGAATCCACTAACATTACTACTAACATTACTAATACTATAATACTAACATTATAGGATATACAGTACATTAATATATTAATGAGAATGAGAGCAAGGGTGGGCCATCCTGGCCTCCCTAGGAAGGGAGTTCCAAAGTCTGGGAGCAGCCACTGAGAATGCCCTTTCTTGTTCCCACCAAACTAGCCTGAGAAGGTAGTGGGACAGAGAGAAGGGCCTTTCTCGAAGATCTTAGATCTCTAACAGGGTTGTATAAGGAGATATGGTCTTTCAAATAGCCAGCAGAAAAGCCGTAAAGGCCCTGTAGTTAACAATTTGTCAGTTGCTGTGAGGGTAATGTAGAGAGTGAGAGAGCTGGGTGTGCTGCATTGTCTAAGCTCAGAGAAAATATGGAATCATAGAATGATAGAATCGCAGAGTTGGAAGAGACCACAAGGGCCATCGAGTCCAACCCCCTGCCCTGCAGGAATACACAATCAAATCACAAATTTCCAGAAATTTTGAAGCCATGGAAAAAACAAATGCTTTCCTCCTCCCCACCAATTTTTTTTTAATTATTATTATTTGTGGAAAACTTATGAGGGAAATGCCACATTAATCCTTTTTACAGATTGAAAGTCACTCTGTTACTTTAGGAACATAAAAGAGGACTATGCACAATGTGATTTGGCATCAATTGGTTTATTAAAAATACAATTGGTGTATTAAAATACAGTGATTGTATTCGTGTATTAAACTGGTGTATTAAAAATGCAGTGTATTAATTGGTGTATTAAAAATGAAGTGTGTATTTTTGGTATATGATAGGATATACAGTTGTCCCTTCACGTTCGCTGGGGTTTGGTTCCAGGACCCCTCGTGAATACCCAAATCCGTGAATACTCAAGTCCCATGATATGCAATGGCATAGCAAAATGGTGTCCCTTATATAAGGTGGCAAAATCAAGGTTTGCTTTTTGGATTGTTATTTTTTTAAGAATATTTTCAAGCCGTGAATACTTAAATCCATGAATGCCAAATCCTTGAATATGGAGGGACAACTGTAAACTGATAATGAACACATGAGGCTGATTTTGTACTATTGATAAAATTACCGTAGTGAGGAGAAGTCTCTGCCTGGGAGGAACTTACAGTCAGAAATTTGACAGGAGAAGCAACAGGAAGAATTAGGAAGAGAGGCAGAGAGGAAAATGGGGAGGAGGGGACAATTCTTTCAATTAATATAAACTTGGGCTTGGTGAGGTCTGACCAAAGCGGAATAGAGTGGCACCATTACTTTCCTTGGTCTACAACTCTATTGTGTTTGGTAAGCCACAAGCATATGGAGGGCCAGCTCCACCATTAGGCAGACTAAGGCAGTTAGTCTCAGGCCCTAGCACTAGGGATGGCAGTAACACATGGCTGCTTCTCCTGACCACCCTAGATATTTCCCCCTGTTGGAGGGCAGACCAGGCCTAGGGCCCCTAAACTGGTCTGCTGCCCTCAAGTGTGGCAGGCACTTTTATTTGTGACACTGTTGTCATGTCTTCTAATTTATCTTCTGATTATCTGAGCTGCTGACACCACCGACACTAGTGTACCTGACCTTAACAACTTAATCTCAATATAAAGACCCCCAAAGTTGTGTGTGTGTGTGTGTATGCAAAATAATTTATGCAACTTAAGAAAAGAATGAAACTGCATGTAGCTCTTGGGACCCCTAATTCTAGCCCCTGAAGTGCCTCAAAGCCCCCAGACCACTTTTTTTTTTTTTAATGGGCTGTTTTTGAGGTGATTTGTATCCAAAAACTGGCCAGATATCCTCCAAGCTGCCTGCAAATATGGATGTTTGCTTCCTCCAGCCTAGAGATGTGGAGGCTCGGAAAAACACTGGAAAAATTCAGAAAAAAACTTTTTTTCCTGAAGCCTTTTTTTGTTTGTTTTTTTCCCCCAAAAAATGGAAAAAATTGAAAAAAAGAAGAAAATTTATTATGGAATGTTTTATTTCAGCATGATGAATAAAATTTTTAAGACAAGGTGTTCATATATTCTCTAAATCATTTCTAAAAACTATGTACAGTATCAGATTATTCTAATTTCTATGCATTGAGGACAAGCAAGACCTAGGTTACAAACTGAATTCTCCAGTGCAGGATTGTTGCTTCATTTGTTACAAATAAAAATTAAAAAATAAATAAATAAAAGTAAATTCCATTTGTAATAATTGTTTGAAAACACTATATTTTTAATATAATTGTGATAATTTTATGCCAAACCAAATTGTACATAGTCATTGTTTATGTTCCTAAAGTAACAGAGGGACTTTCAATCTGTAAAAAGTGCTAATGTTGCATTTTTTCAATTTTTCCAAAAATTTCCATTTTTTTCTGGAATAAATAGGGGAAAACAGTTTTTTCCCCATAGCTTCAAAATTGTACATCTCTACTCTTGCCTCCCAAAATCCTGACAAAGGCGGCGGGGGGGAAATGGCCTAAACCAGCCAAAATAGTAACCACATGTGGCATTATGGCCCTTCCAGGATGCCAAAATATCCCAGTGTGGCCCTCAGAGAGGAAAAGGACCCTCACCCCCTCTGCAGTTATTTGCCCCTGCTATGAACTTGTCAACTGATCCCTGACTGTTTTGACCATCGTTCCCAGCTCTGCTTCTCTAATCAGTTCTAGCTGGCTCTAGCCCATTCCCATCTCTATCTAACTGTCAAGCACACCAGCCTTTATAAGATCTCAATCAAACCCTCAGCCAATCACCAGTTACCTCCAATATTCCATGTTGTCACTCCCTCCAAGCAGACCACTTACCTTATTTCATATAACTAGCTGTACCCAGCGTAACATACGTTGTTATAGTAGATTTTTAAAGGTTCACACGGTTCAGCTACACGCTATATTATTTTAGGGGAAAAATATTGCATTGTTTTACATGTGGGTGGTGAGTGGCTGAGGGAGTGAGAGGAGGGAGGGGCCCTTGTGAGGCTCGGGGGTGTAGATGCAGATTGAGTGGCAGGAGTGGACTGTGAGGTAGAGAGGGAATTTGCATGTGGGTGATGATTGGCTGCATATGTTTCCTAAGCGGCCAGTCAGCACACTGGGAGGGGAAACATACCCAAGTGTTTTATAGATAGATAGATTGATAGATAGATAGATACACACAATACATTTTTAAAAATTGCCTTATTTTGGTCCTGTCTATAGGGTCAAAAAAATGCAAACAAGATGTGAATGTACGGCGATCCGTTCAAATGGCCATTCGCACAGATACATGTCGTTTGGAAAGGGGCAGCCAAATCCACCGCAAAGTCTATGTGCACCATGTCCAGGGCTTTGTGTGGATTTTCTGAAAAGCTCCGTATGACTTCCAAATGTGTGATTGTTTGAACTCTCACTTTCGCACAAATACAAACAGACAGTGCAATCTGATTGACTGGGCGAGGATGGGTACGGGGCTAGCAAAGAGGGAAAGCAGCTGTGGCTGCCATGTTGGATTTTCAGCTAAGCAAGAGCCGATCAAATGGTGATTTTAAGTTGATCAAACGGTGATTTTATATTCTTTTTTATTCCTTCTGTCTTTGTAAATACAAAGTGTTGCTTGTGTTCACCCTGTGAAACTGTTTTTTGTTTTGTTTTTTAAATTGACGGTGGCAAATTTTAAATTGTGAGTAGATCACTCGCGGATTCCATCTGGTTAGGGGGTCATGTGTAGTTTAGGGGGGCTCTTTTGGCTGTGTAGATAAAACGCATTGTTGTGAACGTCTGCCTTTTCAGACATGTTCGTATTTCCCCTCCCTTGTATAGACAAGACTGCTATATAATAAAAAGACAACAACATTTTTACAAGAAGTCCAGAATGTCACAGCCTCAGTCGCATTGCCAATTGTGAAGAAAGATTCAACTGCCAGTGTGGTTTGCTTCTGTACATAGAGTGGGGAGGGTGCATCCTCTGGACTCTTACCTCAGGGAGCAAAATGTCTTGGGCTGCCCTAGGTGTTGTGAGTGCATAAGACTGCAACCGTGGTTACTTGGTGAAAGGAGAAAGAGCGGAAAGATTCCTTCAACTATGAATTCTTGTACTCACAGGAGTTGGACTAGATGATACTAGCCTTTGGAGCACCTTCCAACTCTACAATTTTATGGTCGCTGCTCTTGTTTTACCAAACTCTGTCTGCATTTACTTCTGATCAAATGTGCATAGGGTCATGCTGCAAGCAAACTAGTATTTCTATGGAAATTTAAAAAACAAACTTTTTTGGACTTTAGCTCCCAGAGTGCTCCAGATAGCTGCTGTGGGATTCTGGCAACTGTAGTCCAAAAAGTAGTTTTTCCCCATACTCTGCAATAGAAAAAAGATCCATGTACCAATGTTCCCTGCTTTGGCGCTAGTGTTGTAGAGGGTGCTGTGTGTGATGGCAGTTTTCTCTGGGCAGGTTGTAAAAAATGAGACTTCAGCTATAGGGAAATAATATTATTTATATCCCATTGTTCTGCTCCTAGAGCACTTGGAGGGATTTCCATCCAAGCAACAATTTGGACATGCCCTCCTCTGGACACATTCCAGCTTGTCAATATCCTTCTTGAATTGTGGTACCCAGACCTGGACACAGTTATCTCTCCATCTCTCTTTTTTTCGGGAGTGGGAGATAGGGACTGAACTTTCTGTCTGCATGAACACACTCTTCCTGTAATATTCCAGACCACAAGATGCAGACTTTTAATGTTGTTGTTGTGTGCCTTCAAGTCATTTCTGACTTATGGCAACCCTAAGGCAAACCTATCACAGGTTCTTGGCAAGATTTGTTCAGAGTGGGTTTGCAATTGCTTTCCTCTGAGGTTGAGAGAGTGGGACTTAACCAAGGTCACCCAGTGGGTTTCCATGGCTTAAGCAGGGATTGAAATGCTGGTCGCCCAGTATCCTAGTCCAATACTCAAACCACTACATCACACTGGCTCTCATCCTCATCATTATTTATATATTACATCAATGGACATGACACACCATAGAATCAATAAAAAAGACAGCCCATACAATACAATTGTAAAGCAAGCTGTCCAAGTACAAATGTAAAAGCCAACACAATGCAACACAGAACAAACAGATAACATATAATCAAATAATACAAGATCGTAAAACTAAATTTAGCTAAAATTCCAAAAGCTTTGGAAAACAAGCAAGTTTTTGATTAAGATTTTAAAACAAAAGCAGTCTGCAAATATTGAGGGAGATGGGTATGGAGGACCAAGTAAGAAAGGTGAAAGCTGAACCAAAGATGAGGAAACCTTAGGTTTGGTGAAAAAAACAGGACTCCAAGTATTCTCATAGCTTTTTTTGACTCCAACAACATGACAACATCCGTTCTGTTTCTTCTGCATGATTTTTGTACCATCTTTGCCTGATGAAGAAAGAGAGTGTTCAAAGCTTCCTGTTGTTGTGTGCTTTCAAGTTTTTTTCCTACTTATGGAGACCCTAAGGTTTTCTTGGCAAGATTTGTTCAGAGGGGACTTGCCTTTGCCTTCCTCTGAGGCTGAGAGTGTGTGACTTATTCAAGGTCACTCAGTGGGTTTCCATAGCTGAGCGGCAATTCAAATCCTGGTCTCCAGAGTTGTAATCCAACTGCTTAAACCACTACATCACACTGTACATAGTCTAATATAAAAGTCTACCTCTTACATAATTTTTAGAAGTGACATTTCCCCCCATTTTTCCAGGGGGGAAAAGCCTTCAGGAAAAAAATAGAAACCTTCCCCCCCCCCCGATTTTTTTCTGTTTTTTTCCCATTCAGTCTATCGCATCTCTAGCTTGCTCTCTCTCTCTCTTTCTGGCTTTTCTTCACAAACAAAGATTCAGAAGGACTCATCCCGCGCTTTCTGCAAGCGCGCTGATGACTAAAAATGCCAATCCGAGATAAACAAGTCCGGTTGCAGAAAGCACAGCAGAAGGTCTCCTTGGGTGATGTTTCTGGGTTGTGATTCTTTCTGCGTTGTCATTTCTCTTCAAGACTTGTTCGGCGTGAGTTCTCAAATAAGGCTGCATCATTGTGGATAGTGCGTCTCCATGCCTCCTGATGTGTGCGAGGGCGGATCATTGTTGGTGATCAATTTGGCTGAGTCTGAGATGTTGTTTCAGGGAGCCCTTGTATTGCTTTTTTGGAGCGCCCCTCTTACGCTGACCCGTGATGAGTTCACCGTAGAGTACTATTTTTGGGAGGCGATGGTCCTCCATCTTAGAAATGTGCCCTGCCCAGCGCAGCTGTGTTCTCAATATCATGGCCTCAATGCTGGTGATTCCTGCTTGCTCTAGGACACGCAACATTCGTCACATAGTCAGTCCAGTGTATATTTAGGATTGTGCATATACAGCACTGATGAAAGCGTTCAAGGAGTCGTAAGTGTTGGCGATAGGTGACCCATGTTTCAGACCCATAAAGGAGAATTGACAGTACAATGGCTCTATACACGCTGATTTTTGTGCTTCGCCTCAGGTGTTTGTTACTCAAGACTCTTTTGTAAAGTCTTCCAAATGCGCTATATGCCTTTGCTAATCTGTGATCGATCTCTTTGTCAATCTTGGCATCTGAGGAGATAATACTTCCACATCTCTCACAATCCCTCAGCCAGCATGGCCACTGGATGTTGTAGTTCAAAGTCATCACTTTTCCAAACGTCTGTTTCAGCTGGGCTTTCAGAGGTTGAGCGTCTGAGTGATCCAGGGATGGGAAACTTGTCCCTATATTCAGTTGTACAGTTGTCCCTTCATATTTGCTGGGGTTTGGTTCCAGGACCCCTCCGTGGATACCAAAATCCATAACTACTCAAGTCAAGAGGGACAACTGTATAGCATTGAGATTGTTATATATAATTTACTCTTCATTCTCATTCTGATACAGGGTTGTTTGTCTCCCATACCTGCATACAGAAAACCCCCTGGCCAGCTGGAACCATCCAGTTTTGCCTGTCCAGTGACTGCCGTCATTCAACATTGCAGAGCCACCATTTGTTGACTTTCTGAGACAGAAGCTTGGTGTGTTTCCCATCTCTCCAAATTTCAGTGGCCTTTGCCCTCCCTACCCCCCCCCCCCGCAAAAAAAACCCAGAATGAGAGCAGAGCAAAGTGATCCATTGTCTATGGGAGTACAACTGGAGCATGAAGAGCAAGACATGGAAGGCCCTGAAGTGGGCAGAAAGAGCTCTCCTGCCATCCAAGTTGGGAGTAGTAGAGGCTTCCAGGAAAGCAAAGAAGACCCCGTTCAGGAGGAGGATATAATCCAGTTCGATGGGCCACAGGATCAGATGCTGAATTCGTATCAGCACAAGGAGCCATTCCTGACCAAAGAAGTGCAGAATATGGTGAGTGAAAGCAGGTCAAAGGCTATCTCAGCAGTGGGGCTGGAAGAAGGTTTGATCCCAAGGAAACCTGAAGAGGATGAGGTGAGCAGGTCATATCTGGCCATTTTCAAAGGCTGTACCAACGTCTTTCAAGGTTCAATATTGGCAGCAATTCTCTCAAGTAGCAGTTCTCAAGCTGTGAACCACCAAGTGGAGTCATAGAGTTGGAAGGGACCTTAAGGGCCATCTAATCCAATCCCACACCATGTAGTTAACACATGCCTAAGAGATGCCTCTCCCATCTCTGTTTAAAGACCTCCAACAAAGGAGAGTTCATCGTCTTCTCACTGTCTATTCCACTGTCAGGCAGCTCTTACAGTCAACAAGCTCCTCCTAATGTTTAGGTGGGCTGTCTTTTCTTGTCATTTGAATCTGCTGGTTCAGGTTCTAGTCTCTGGAGCAGCAGAAAACAAGCTTGGTCCATCCTCTACATGACATCCCTTCAGATATTTAAAGATGGCTATCATATCCTCTGTCACTCTTCTCTTCTCCAAAATAACCATACCCAGCTCCCTAAGCCTTTCCTCATAGAGCTTGGTTTCCAGACCTCTTAACATCTAGGTTGCCCTTTTCTAGTCATGTTCCAGCTTGTCGATATCCTTCTTGAACTATGGTGCCTAGAAGTGGACACGATATTCCAAGTGAGGTCTGATCAAAGCAGAATTTCCAGTTCCTAGAAACTCCAACCAGCAGGGCCAATGGTCAGGGATTTAGGGAGATGAAGGCTATAACTTCTGGAAGGTCACAGGTTTTGGACCAGTTCCATAGAGCAGTGGTTTTTAACCTTTTCTTTACCAAGGGCCCCCTTTAAATATCTTTTATTGACATGGATCCCCAAGACTTAACTCAAGGTTTAAAACCCTAATAACAATAATACCTGATGATGATGATAATACAGTTACACCATCCATTAATCCTTTCCTCAAAGGCACTGGAATGGAAGGGAAGACTTTTCTCCTGCTTCTTCCTGCAAGATTGTGGCTGGAACGGGTTGAATGGCAATGCACAGGCCAAGCCAGCCAGCCTTTGCCTTGGCTCCTGTCACGTGGCCACTCCACTGCAGGGAGGAGGTGGGCTTAAGCAGTCTTCAAGACTTTGTGGAACTCCTGTGAGGACATCATGGACCCCTGTGTGTCCCTGGACCACAGGTTAAGAACCACTGCCCTAGAGAGCTGGGTGAGCTCTCACCACTATAGGATTTTAAACAGAGGTTGGAATATATCTTGAGGGTGTTCTAGCTCTGGCTTTTCTATGTCAAGCAGAGGGTTAGACTAGAAACCATCCTGCAAGGCCCTTTCCAACTAGTGGATAATGTTACTGCCATAGCATTCCATCTCATCTGTCAAGGCTGTCAGTGCAGTTGGTATTTGATGAAATTCCTAGGGTTAAAGTATTTTTGGATGGCCTTTTAGGTGTTGAGTAAGAGAGATCCAGCTTTTTCCAAGTTGTTTCCCTGAGTCTCTTTTAATTATGTTGCTCCATGTTTCCAACAAGTTGTTCACAAGACCAAGTAGCTATGTTTTTTAAACCTGGTAGTTCTTATTAGATCACTTATAGCAGAATAATTTTAATTTTATTTAATTGATAATTGAAATGTTTTAGATGTTTTAATATTGAGATATATTATTGAGTATTACAGCTGTCCCTCCGTATCCACATATTTAAGTATTCACAGCTTGAAAATATTCCTTAAAAAATAATAACTCAAAAAGCAAGTCTTGATTTTGCGATCTTATATAAGGGACACCATTTTGCTGTGCCATTGCATATAATGGGAGTTGAGTATTCACGGATTTTGGTATCCACGGGGGGTCCCAGTATCCACAGGGGGTCCTGTAAAATCTGTACAGCCATTCGAATGGCTGTACAGATTTTAGCTCAAGATCTGCTAATCCTCTCGAACGCTGAATCTACGTAGTTTACGGGGCATTCGCTAGCCCCCCTTCCGAATGATATGTATGCATCCGAATGGCCTTGTGTATGGATGATCGATCTTTTGAACACCGTACATATTTTTTTACCGTATAGATGGGCCCATAAGTATTGACTTGCCATGCTTTAATTGCTTCAGTAGGTCTGTTCTAGGCCTAAGATTATTTGAAGTAGGAACAACCTAATATAAAGCATATTAAAAGAGCAGAGGAAGGGGGATTTGAACCACAAACTTGATAATATGGAAGGATCTGGAATTTAAATGTCAGTGGAGACTGTGATTGCCAAAGAGCCACTGGTGTAAGGAATTCTGCAGCTTGGTGCCACCACTGAGAAGACCATGTATACCCTCCAAATATATTTATAGGTTGGCATCTCAACAAGGAGGAAGCTCTTCATTGAAGACCAGAACAGATTGGACAGGCTCACGTGGAAAAATAGAACCTCCTTACTTCTCTTGCTGAACCTGGTTTCCTCATTGCTTTTTTTTTTTCAGACACCAGAGTCATTGACAGACAAGGCTGCAAATTTCTCCAAGGCAAACAGGACACTTTGGGACAGTTGTCAGGGACCGTTGTTTAGGCGAGTTTCCAAGAGTGACAGTATTGCAGCTCCTTTTGGTAAGGATTTCTTGTATTTGAGGTTCTCAAATACTTGGTAATTTAAAGTTCAGTTTTGCTGCTGTTCAGATGTCTGGAATTAAGGAGAATTTGTTTTTGTTATTATATCTATCTATTTTTAGATAGATAGATCGAGTCCCTTTATATATGTCCCATCTCAATCGGCAGCTATTATAATACAGGTTGACACCCATATCCATACTGTAGATACCTGAAACCATGGATAATAGGGAACCCTATTATTTTCAATGGGACAAACGCCAGATGTTCACCATAGAATCACATTGGAGGGCCTAGAAATGCCTAGAGAGAATGTATTTTTTGGATGTGGATAAGTGAAACCATGGATACCGAATCTGTGGATACAGGAATCAACCTGTACTATCAGGGCTGGCCTTACTGCTAAGCCAGGGTAGGAATCGTGTGGCTCTCCAGATGTTCTTGGACTGCTGTTCCCAGAAGCCCTAACCAGCATGGCTAATGGTGAGGAGTGCTGGGACTTGTTCAGCAACATCTGGAGGCCCACACAGTTCTCAATGCCTGCATTAAGCAAAGAGAGGCCGTTACCTCAGGTAGTTGATTGATGATGCAAATCCAGCAAGTTTGTTTATTTCTGAATGTATTGCTGTTGTATTTTTACTGTCAGGGACAAGGGCAAAAGCACTTTGGAGATTTGCTTGCCTTGGGGTGGGGTGGGTGTTGAACAGAACTTGGCTGACTTTGGGCCGTACGCATCTTGACCCATGAGGGAGAGAGCTTGCAGAAAGCATTTCCTGTTCTGGCTCAGACAGCAAAATATTTGGGGCTGGATTTGAGGTATTTGGGTGAAGTAAGGGGCTCTGGGCTGCTGGTATTTTTCGTGCATTTTTACATCTGTGGGGGGCTTTCTGCATGGTTTGGAGGGGGAAATGCCCACAAGCCACACTATGCCACCCCAGCATTAGGGAAAGTGAGGCAACCGCCTTAGGACTTGTCTAGATGAGAAGATGTAATGCAGATTGGTGCTCGTTATTGCAAATTTGTAGCAGCCCTCATTTGTCTCAGTGGTCTTTTGGCAACGTCTATTGTATGCGAAGCTATCGGCATTTGAAGTGCACACACAGCCATGCCTGTGAATCAAGATGGTGGCCAAGAGGACAGTGCATTATTTTTCTCCACACACAGTGTTGCCACTACATAGTATAACTTTTTTTACTTGTTTTTTTTTTATCATTTTCCAACTTACATCTTACATTTTATATATCAACAAAAGTAATTGTATTTTCCGTTTTTGTTTTTTTTTTACTTGTAAATCAAATGTGCACAAGTGCGACCTTCCACTTATAAAAAGCTCTTTGGTTGCCTCAGTGCAGCAAAAAAGCACACACTCAGCAACATGAAATGTGAAAATGGTGCTTCTGGATGCTCCCATGCCAGCAAGCCCGCTCCCTGCCCGGGCATCCAACCAACCTGCTGTCCACTTCTGCCCTCACTGTGAATGCTCAGCATCCCGAATTGGATGTCTAAACAAGTGATAATGCGCATTTTCATGCATTATTTAAAAAGCTTTGTGAAAATCCACAAAGGCTTTTCCCCCCACAGTCGATGGAGTTTTTGGCACCCCCTCCTTCTGAATACCGCACATCTCGATCGTACCATGTTGGGACAAAAGGTATTCTAGTCGTGTTCTATGAGGAGTATTTTCATTGTCCTTTACCAGGGACCCCCTTTAAATGTCTTTTGTTACTGTGGATCTCCAAGACTTAACTCAAGATTTAAAACTCTAATACGGTAATAATAATAAAAATAATAATAATCACTCTGGCTTTTCTTTGCAAACGAAGATTCAGGAAGGACTCATCCTGCACTTTCTGCAAGTGCGCCAATGACTAAAAAGGCCAATCCGAGATAAAACAAGTCCGGTTGCAGAAAGCACAGCAGAAGGTCTCCTTGGGTGATGTTTCTGGGTTGTGATTCTTTCTGCATTGTCATTTCTCTTCAAGACCTGTTCGGCGTGAGTTCTCAAATAAGGCTGCAGCATTGTGGATAGTGCGTCTCCATGCCTCCCGATGTGAGGCCAGCGCGGACCATTGTTGGTGATCAGTTTGGCCAAGCCTGAGATGTTGTTTCAGGGAGTCCTTGTATTGCTTTGTATCGCTAATAATAATACACCATCCATTAACCCTTCCCTCAGAGGCACTGGAGTGAGAGGGAAGACTTTTCTCCTGCTTCTTCCTGCAGGTTTGTGGCTGGAACAGATTAAATGTCAATGTGCAGGCCAAGCCAGCGAACCTTTGCCTTGGCTCTTGTCACGTGGGTTGAGCAGCCTTCAAGACTTTGTGAACCCCCTGTGAGGATATCATGGCCCCCTGGGGGTTAATGGACCACAGGTTAAGAACCACTGGTCTAGACAACCCCTCAGACAGCAGATGCTGGGAGGCAGGAATCTCAGCCTGCTAACTTCTCCACCCCACCCTGTGTTCTCCTTCTTTGGAAACTGTGTTGTGTTTACCACACAACCCCCCCCCCCACGCGCGTGTGCACACACACAAATCATAGCCTGCTGAATTGGGGTGGTGGAGAACACTTTTCCATTGCCAGGGCTGGAGTCAGATTCAGCTTTCAGTTCACTCAGCTTCTCGGCATGGAAGAAGAAAGGAGGATGCTGTGTTTCCCCCACGTGCAACAAAAGGTCTTGAGCTGGTTCCATACCACTTTTTTTTATCTTTTTTGTCCCTTGCCCAGACAGATCTATGAGGAGGAAAATAAAGTTTAGGAGTCTTTTTAGTTAGTAGCTCAAGAGCCATTGATCTTCCCACAAAAAAGTGAAATAGGGAGTGAGTCTAAAGAACACCAGTCTTGCTTTCTTCTTTATTTCTGTTTTGGTCTCATTTGCAGGTAAAGGAATGGCAGCAGAAGTGCATTCTGGGGGATTTCCATTGTGTGGCAGAATGGAAACCATCTCTGTGGAGTCAGACCAGGTAGGGGGCAGATTGTCACAGACAGAAAGTAAAATATCTTGTGTTACAGAGCTGCAAATTTCCTGGCTCCTTTCCCCGCTTTGGGTTATTAATTAATTAAATTAGCAGAAATGCCAAGCATCCAAGGAAGCCACTAGCCCCACACAGTTGCTCTTATCTCTTACCCTTTGGTCCTTCTTTTCTTTTCTCCCGCACCCCCTTTTTCTTCTGTGCTAGTCTGTGTCCCTCCACACTAGTGCTCAATCAGTCATTCGCCCCTCACTGTCATGTACTGGCTTTTTCAGACTCAGTAACCAGCAGTTTCAGAGTTAAAACAGTAAACTTTATTGGTACAGTAATCTAAAGAGCTAACCCTACAATATTGTTGCTGAGAATGAAACCTATCTACAAAGCAGTAAGTTAAAAAGCATTTACAATCTAAAAAAATCTGGTGGGCTATACAGTCCATCATCCCCACTCCCAGTTCCCCACTCCCAGTTATCCATCATACCCAAAAAATGGCCTCATCCCATTTTTCTCAGCACAGACCAGGTGCAAACTTTAATCAAACAGTTGCAGACACATATCCTCTCTTCTCCCATACTCATTAGAAAGTACAAAGGTATGCAAACACAATTAGCCACAAAGTGATATCACAGAACAACTTGGAAGGAGGAGGTCATGTCCGAGACCGATGCTGAAACTCGTTCATGCTTTTTCTTTCTGCCCCTTCATGGGCATTTCTCTTTCTGCTCCCCCATTCAGGCATTCTCTTCATGTGGCCCTTAAATATGTGAGATGGGGCAAATGCTAGTCCCTTCTCCTATTTTAATTCCAGTCACCTTAACACGGGGATGGGAGCAGTCTGAAATGGATAGCTTCTGGTATCTGTGGAGGCTTCCTATGTGAGATGGAACCCTGGAAAACCAGGATTCCAACTCAAGTGGAGAGCCTTCCACAGATAGAGGACATTCTTTGCTTCAGGCTTTCACCCTCCGCATCTAGGAGGGTGGTAGAACTGGAAGCGGAGGTGGTGGAGTTAGTTGAGTCCCCATCCTTGTGTGTTTATTCCACACATGGAAAAAAAAAACCCGCCTGTATAAGGGTTCTGTCTGTTTCCCTGTTTGAAGAGATTTCTCACCCTGTAGAAGAAGAAAGCATATAATCGAGCTGGCCCTGTAGAAAAATCAGTATCTCAGCCCTGCCCCCTGCTTTGTTCTGGAATTCTGCTACCCTTTGACTAAAGATGGGATTGCAAGCTTTAATTAAGCAAAATTAATTCAGCTATTTAAAAAAATCAAATAACTCGTAGATTACCTCCCTCCCACATGTCCTATTGGTATCTATGGGTGCATCTACACCATAGAAATAATGCAGTTTGATACCACTTTAACTGCCATGGCTACCTCCTACAGAATCCTGGAATTTATAGTTTTGTCAGGCACCAGCATTCTTTGTCAGAGACAGCTACAGACCTTGTAAAATTACATATCTCATGATTCCATTGGATGGAGTTACAGCACTTAAAGTGGTGTCAAACTGCATTATTTCTACAGTGTCAATTCACCCTCTGGCAATTTCTGATGTCTGCTTCAAACTCTTGGAGCTATAACAGAGACAGACATACACATGAACACACCACCTCTTTTCTGATTATAGATTAGTTACATTGATAATCTGCCTTTTCTCCAGAAAGGTCCTACATTTTATCTTCACAATAATTCTGGAAGCTATGTCAGGCTGAAAGAGCAACTGGGCCCAAGAACACACAGTAGGTTTCATAGAGCTTGATGGTGACTTGAACCAGGATCTCACAACTCCCAGTCTGACATTCTTAACTATTTCACCAACCAGCTTCCTTTGTGTCTGTTAGAAAGGCTATGGGTTTTGCTGATTTTCAAACATAAAGCTTTCTCTCTGTAAAAAAAAAAAAAAAAGATCCATTTTTTATTTTAAAATACCAATAACAGTCTACAGATGCCCAAAAAGGTTTAACCCAGTGGATTCCACTCTGCATTACACAAGTGCAATGTGTAATAAGATTCCCTCTTCTGCTCTCTTCTACCCCAAAATCCCTATATCAGATTTCGGATGATGCCTGATGGGCTTCAGGATGGAGAGTGGATCCATTTCTCTGAGGTATTCCTTGGGTGGTCAGACACCATTTGTTTCAGTCTAGTAGTTTGCAGGAAAAAAATAGGTATAGGTACAGCAGGGGCAAAGTGTGTTTCTAGGAAAGGGAAGCTTTGGCTCTTGTGCTCGATTTCTAAAAAGACCTATATTTTATTTATTTATTTATTTATTTATTTTGTTATTTAGTTATTTATTCCCCGCTCTTCAGCCACAAGGCTATCAGAGCGGCTTACAAATTGTTTTAAGCAATAGCTATTTATACATCTAACTGCATTAAACAGTTTCCAATGTGTGTTAGCTAATTGTCCCCATAAAATATCATTTTATTATGATATTTCCAATATATATTTCACTTCACGACTCAGATCCTAAACCTGCTATATCTAATAGAAGTCTGATAGGTTGTGATGGAAGCGTCTTTCAATACAGGTTTAGAATTACAGTTGTTCCTTCATATTTCTTGGGGTTTGGTTCCAGGACCCCCCCGTGGATACCAAAATCTATGAATACTCAAGTGCCATTATATGCAATGGCACAGCAAAATGGTGTCCCTTATGTAAGATTGTAAAATCAAGGTTTGAGTTTTGGATTACTATTTTTTGAAGAATATTTTCAAGCCATGAATACTTGAATCCGTGGATAACAAATCCGTGGATACAGAGGGCCTTCTTTTTTATTTGAATCCATATGTGAGGGCTGTGGCCTAAAGGCTGCCTCCTAAAATGGCCTGTAATTTATTTATTTATTTATTTATCTGTCTATCTATCTATCTAGATTTGTATCCTACCTTTTCTCACCTCAGAATGGTATCCAAGGTGAACACTTTCTCTGGTTCTAATGCTCAGTTATCTCATGAGGACCTAATCACATTTTTTTACTTTTAGCCACTAGATAGTTAATATAGCACGGCAGTGGAAATCAAGAAATGCATTGAACATCACCTCATGGTATGCAAGAATATGGGATTTAGCTCTGTCAGAAAAGTTAACACAATCAGTGAAGGAACTGAAAGAAGCTACAGTTCACAGATAACTTCACAGAAATTTGGCTCACTTTTATTTGCTGTGCTAATCAATTAACAGACCCAAGAAGACAAGCCCTGCTCACGCTCATATATGGGATGATGTACTTGGTTGAATTAGAAATTAACTCTGGAGGCCGGATTATGTACAGTACATTGTATGAATGTCTTGCAATGGTGTTAGTTAATTTGTAAACTTTGTTTCTTTCATAACTGTATTTCATATTATTTTTTTCAAAAAAAGAAAAAAATTAAAAAGAAGAGAAT
This sequence comes from Gambelia wislizenii, assembly GCA_030847615.1. Taxonomy (NCBI): domain Eukaryota; kingdom Metazoa; phylum Chordata; class Lepidosauria; order Squamata; family Crotaphytidae; genus Gambelia; species Gambelia wislizenii. The sequence continues at coordinate 30,092,408 of JAUMIR010000002.1, forward strand.
GGTTCCCAAGGCAGTATAAATACTTTAAATAAATCAAATAAGCAAATAAATGCATCTTTCAAATAGCCATGGGCTCCAGAAGCTACTTTTCTGGAGTGTATGCTTGTCCCTGTTTGTTTCCCCCCACAATTCCGATAACAGTATTGCCAAGTCTTTGTCAATTTTGTTTAGCTGGAAGACAGAAAGCTGGAAGATACCCTGTATGCATGTGTGTCTTAGGGTGACCAACTTTCGACAATGAATTTAAGGGAGATTTCGGTGCAACAAATTTTTGTATTTTTAGTGGCATCACTCCCGCAAATGTTCATTGGTATAGGATTACATCTTTAATGGCCAGGCCATATTGTTTTAATATTTGGATTGGCTTTGGATGTTTGTGTATGTTATGCACTATCCAGGGAACTTCAACAGCAACAACAAGAACAACAACAAAAACTATCCTAAAAAGATCCCAAGCACCACTACTAACTTAAAAGAAAACTGAAAGAACTGTTTCAGATATAGATTTTCCTTGGTTTTTTTCCGGACTGTGAGGCTGTGTTCTGGAAGAGTTTATTTTTGATGTTTCGCCTGCATCTATGGCTGGCATCTTCAGAGAATGGTTGGGTAGGAGTGTGTGTAGGTTTATATACTGTGACCTCCTGTTGGGGAGGATATGTACATTTGTGTATTTGAATGGCTGGTTTCTCAGTGGAGATATGCAAGGAGGATTAGTGTCTGTTTGGCTAATGGCCCATTATCTGCTGGAAATCCCCCTGTCCCTGGGTGAAGTTCATTTGCATGTGTTGAGTTCTGATTTTAGTGTTTTTCAGGACTGGCAGCCAAATTGTTTACTTTTAGGGTTTCTTCTTTCCTGTTGAAGTCCAGGTGTTTGTGGATTTCAATAGCTTCTCTGTGCATTCTGAGATGATAGTTGTTGGCCTGGTCCAGAATATCAGTGTTTTTACATAACATTTTGTGTCCAGGTTGGTTTATAACATGTTGTGCTACTGCTGATTTTTCTGGCTGGCCCAGTCTGCAGTGTCTCATGTTCCTTGATTTGTGTTTGCACACTGCGTTTTGTGGTCCCTATGTAAACTTGTCCACAGCTGCATGGTATGTGGTAAACTCCTGCAGATGTGAGAGGGTCTCACATTCACCCCCACACAAATCAAAAACTTTCTTTTATATACAGAGATGCAAAAGCACACACATACCCCATTCCCTCCTCTTACAGGAACATGCAAAGATACACTTCCCTTTCTCACATGCACACAGATGCAACAACACACACATACCTCTCTCTCCCTCCCTCACACATACACATACACACACACACACACACACACACACTCCTCTCTGACATAAAAGCAAACACACACCTCAAGTTGGCAGGAGTTTCCTGGCTTGCTTTTTAATGATCCACACACACACACACACACACACACACACACACATCCAGCCTTCATGGGTTCCCTCTGTGCCTCGGCTTGCTTGCCCTTGACATCTGAATGTCAGAGCTTCCTAAATATAGGGGAGAAATAGAAGATCAATAAGGGAGCTGGGAGGATAGAAAAAAAATTAGCCAGAATAAGGAAGATCCTGGGAAATACGGGAGAGTTAGTCAGTCTAGTGTGTCTCCATTTGGTTTTAGTGGTGACAAGGCCTAGCTGCCTTTCCTTCTCTGTTGCCATGGCAGCAGCCAAGGTTGGAGAGAGAACTACAGGGTGGACGCTGTGCCATCACAGCAAGTGGTACAGTGGGGATCATGTGACACAAATAGCCAATAAGATCTCAGGTGGCCCTATAAAAACCACATGTCTTCACTCTGACCAGATTTGATCTGACCAGATTCTGTTCTTGTCCATTTGGCAGCCCAACTGAGGTATACATTATACCAAAAAGATGTAGACCTGTGGTTCTTAACCTGGGGTCTGGGGACCCCCAGGAGTCCATGATGTCCTCACAGGGGGTCCACGAAGGCTTGAAAGTTGCTTGGCACACCTGCAGGGGAACAGCCACGTGACAAGAGCCAAGGCACTGGCTGGCTGGCTGGGCCTGCACATTGCCATTCAATCCACTCCAGCCACAAACTTGCAGGAAGAAGCAGGAGAAAAGTCTTCCCACCCCTTTCAGTGCCTCTGAGGGAAGGTTTCATGGATGGTGTAATTGTATTATTATTAGTAGTAGGTATGATTATCAGGTATTATTATTAATATTATTGTTGTTGTTTTAAATCTTGAGTTAAATCTTGGGGGTCAAAGATATTTAAAGGGGGGCCCTGGTAAAGAAAAGGTTAAGAACCACTGATGTAGACAGCTCCTAGCCTTCTCCAAAAAGTGAATGCTGAGGTGAACTCTTATCTGATTTTCCTCATACCTGACAGTCTTAATAAATCTATATCCCATCTCCCCTTTTTCTTACAACAATCTGCAAGGTAGGATAAGCTGAAAAAGTGAGGGTATGTGATGATCCAAGGGTTCTGGGGAAAAGGTGGGAGATTAAACAAATTAAGTAAGTAAGTAACTGTTGGATGACGATCTCCCAAGTTCCTATCCGATATTCTAACCACTATACCACAGTGAGTCTCTAATTATGTTTCTTTCAATTGAACTTGACAATATACTCTTCTAGTCTTTCAAAGGGAGTTTAATTCTGATGCATAATTCATTTCCCAGATGAGTGTAGAAAATTTCTTGGAAATTAGTTGTTCCCAGCATAACATACGCCATTTTATTAGACTTGAAAAGTTCAAACGGTTCAACTATTGCATTGTTTTACATGTGGGTGGTGAGTGGTGGAGGGAGTGAGAAGAGGGAGGGGCCCTTGTGAGGCTGGGGTGTAGATGCAGATTGAATGACAGGAGTGGATTGTGAGGTGGAGAGGGAATTGGCACGTGGGTGGTGATTGGATGAGGGAGTGAGGGGTCCTTGTGAGGCTGGGGGTGTAGATGCAGATTGAGCGGCAGGAGTGGATTGTGAGGGGGAGAGGGAATTTGCATGTGGGTGGTGATTGACTGAGGGAGTAATAGGAGGAAGGGAATTGGTTGTGTATGTTTCCTAAGCGGCCAGTCAGCACACTGGGAAAGGAAACATACCTAAGTGTTTTATATAGAGAGATGTGGCTTTTCCCAGAGAGTGGAACCATGTCTACCATGGTACACACAACCTGCTTCACAGAACCTGACACACAAACAGCTTTCCCCATCTTTACTTCACTTTTTACAGAGGAAATAGAGGGAGATGAAAGTTTAGAGCAGGAGGGAGCAATGGCATGGTAGCAATTTCCTCCCAGACCCTCCCATGTGCCCCTAAACAAATACCTCTTCAGTCTTCTTAAAATGGCAACAGGAAGTGAAGTTGCACAATTTCCCATCACCATTTTGAGAAGGACTGCAGAGGAAAATGGAAATATTTCAGGGTAGTGGGGAGTTCTGTGGTGTTTGTAGGGAAGCAGTGATGTTGGGTTATTATGTTTTCATGCATTTGGGGAGTTATGTATGGTTGGGGGCAATAATTGTCTGAAAATTGTGCCAGAAAAGCTTTGTAATTTGGGTGGGGCGTATGGGGGGCTTTGGGAGACTGGTGGAGGGCTTCAGGGGCCACAGAACTGGGGTCCAAGGGCTGCATGTCACTCATGGGCTACCGTTTGCCCATCTCTGGTTTGGAACTTGCTTGGGTCTTATTTGTGAAAAGAAACATTTTTGTTTTTTGTCTTTTTCAGGGGCCTGTAACTTTTGAGGAGGTGGCTGTGCGTTTCTCGGAGGGAGAGTGGGGTCTGCTGGACCCAGGCCAGAGAGCTCTCTACAGGGAAGTCATGGTGGAGAATTATGGGAATGTAGCCTCTATGGGTAAGGATCCCTTACATTGGACTGGTAGGTGAATCTTTCTTTAATACTCATTGACATAAATTTGTCTCTGTTGTGCTTGAGAGTAGCAGACTAGCTTAGGGGTGTGTGGGGGAAGCTGAACAGCATACAGAGCTCTGTCCATCCTGCTGTTACTGCTTGTCTCCCACTCTGCCTTGCCTGAGGTATTTGTCTCTTTCTGTCCAATAGCAGGGCTGGCTGTGCTTTACCCAGGCAATAAAGTGGTTCATTGTACACTTTCGAGATAAAATAATTTATAATTAGGTATTTATACTCCACTCTTCAGCCACAAAAGGTATCACCGCGGTTTATAATTTGTTTAAGCAATAGCTATTTACACATCTATACTGCATTAAGCAGTTTCCAATGTATGTTAGCTGATTGCCCCCACAAGCTGGGTACTCAATTTACCAACCTATGAAAGGATGGAAGGCTGAGTGAACCTTGGAGCCCGCTGGAATCGAACTTTCAACATGGTGACTTGCAGTACTGGCATTTAACAACTGCGCCACCAGAAGATCTTTGTGTCTCCTCTTTCTACCAAGGTTTCAAGGATTTCAGGTGATTATTTACCCAGTTTGAATCCGCACACCTAGTCCTACCTGCTCTGAGTTTTGGTCTAAACATTAAAGAAGTTGTCTTTTAAAGAGTGAGCTTCTTTCCTGTTCCTCCACAGGGTAGGCCACAAACCAGTAGGTTCAAATGATAAGAAATGAGATCCCAATTAAACATGAGGAACAACTTCCTGATTATATGAGGAGTTTTACAGTGGAATAGAGTCCCTCAGAAGGTGATGGGTACTCTGTTGTTAAATGTTTCAAACAGAGGTTCAGGGCCCCAGCTCTTGGAGTAGTTTAGTGGTGGGATTCCTAGATGAAGGTTGGACTACATGGCCTATGGGCACCTTCTGACTTCATGATTCCATGGATACTACAGCGAGGGACATGGAACTGTGAAGTTGGAAGGTACCCCAAGAGCCATCTAGACCAACACAGAGCTACTACAGGGATCCACTACTGAAGTACCCCTAAGAAGTTAGCATCCAACATTTTAAAAGAAAACTCTAATGAATGAGAGTCCGTCACTTCCCAGCGAAGGAGAATTCAACACCTAGGACAGCACCCTTAAAGTTCAGACTAGAATCGTAGGGCTTGTCTAGACGAGAAGATATAATGCTAATTCTTGTGCATTAACGCAAATTCACAGAAGCATTCATTTGTCTTCACCATCTTTTGGAAAAATCGATTGTACGCAAAGCTATCCATGTTTGAAGTGCATATGCAGCCATGCCTGTGAATCAAGATGGTGGTTGAGTAAATTACAGTGTGTGATTCTCCACATGTTGTCACCACTGCACAGGTTTATTTTAAATGTAAAGCAAAGGTGTGCAAGTGCGACTTTCTGCTTAAAAAAGATATTTGGTCACCTCAGTGGAGCAAAAGAGTGCATGATCAATAACATGAAAATCCAAAATGGCGCTACCGGCTCCTTCCTTGCTCGCAAGCTTGCCCCCCCCCCCCGTGGACATCCGACCAATCCACTGTCCACTTCCACTTCTCTCCAAGAATGTGCAGCAATGCAGATCAGATGCCCAAATGAGCGGTAATGGGCATTTCCATGCATTATTTAAAAAACTTTGGCTTTTCCTACGCAGTACTTAGAGTTTTTGGCCCCCCTCCTTCTGAATCTCACAAATCTCTTACAGATCTCATTGGGGGGGGAAGGTATTCTCCTCAAATTCTATGAGGAGTCTAGATAACCCCATAGAATCACAGAGTTGGAAGAGACCATGAGGGCCATCCAGTCCAACCCCCTGCCATGCAGGAATACACAAGCAAAGCACTCCCAACCGATGGCCATTCAGCTTCTGTTTGAAAATCCCCAAAGAAGGAGACTCCACCACACTCCAAGGCAGCATATTCCACTGACTAAAACCTGGAGAAAATTCACCACTCCACTGACATGGAAGCCCCCAGTCACTACTAGTGTGGAGAATTTTCACATGAGCAAGAACACTAGAAAATCATGACTTCTTCCTCTGAACACACTCTCTATGTCAGGGGTGGGCAAAGTGCAGTCCTTGGGCCTATTACTCCCCAGGAATCAGTCCCCCCCCCTTTGGCTTCAAAATGCCATGTAGATGATGTGGGTGAATTTAGGCCCAAGAAAGTTCTTTTTTGAATCAGAAAGTGAAAAGGAAGTAATTTGCACTAATTTGTTGTGTGCCTTTAAGTCGTTTCCCACTTACGGTGACCCTAAGATGAACCTATATTTATTTATTCTTGTTATTAATTGGATTTATATCCTGTCTTCCTCCCCAAATGGGACTGAAGGCAGCTAATCTATCACAGGTTTTCTTGACAAGATTTCTTCAGAGGGGGTTTGCCTTTGCCTTCTGCAGAGGCTGAGAGAGTGTGACTTGCCCAACGTCACCCAGTGGATTTCTATGCCTGAAGAGGGATTCAAACTCATGTCTTCAGAGTCATAGTCCAACACTTAAACCACTATACCGGCTCTCTCCACTCATTTACTGCTGCTAAAAAAGGCCTCTCTTGAGCGTAAAATGGTTCAGGAAGACCCCAGCCCCCGAGACATGATAAAAATGCTCCCCATGTTGGCTAGATGGAGGTTGGGGAGCATTTGGAAGGCAATTTAATTATTCTTTTTGAGAGACAGTGGGTATAATGGGGGGTTTGAAGCCCTCCAATTTCTTCTGGGGGGCTAATGCAACTCCCTAGCCTTCTATAGTTGCCCACCCCTGCTCTACATGAACCGGAATGTCTCTTCACATGTGTCAGCTTTCACATGAGGAAAACAACAGTGGAATAGGGCAGGTCTAAGGTTTGTTTTTTAAAATTAATTTTATTTTCAAATATAAAAAGAAAAATGGAACACATAATTTTAAAGGACTAGGTGATCCCAACCTTGTGTGTTGATTCAAACGGAGTAAGTAACACTTACGGGGGTTTCCATCACTCAGCATTCTGTTCCATGAGTTCTTATTTTTTAAAAAATTGGCTTTTTTTCCTCCTTGGTTTGTGTTTTGTCCCTGAAGAACTAAATATTTGTAACCTGAGTAGTTACTGCAAGTTTGCTGATGTGTCTCTCCCTCTTTGGTTTCAATCTCAAAATGAGAATTTCCTGAACTGCAGTTAGAAAGAATATGTTCCATCAGAAGAGCCAAAAATTATTCTGCTCTATTTCATTTCCCTCCTCAGAAGGACCGCCGGTTCCTAAACCAGATCTCATTTCTTGGTTGGAAGAAAAAGAAGATATTTTTAACCAGAACTCTGGAGCAGGAGTAAGAGTAACAGGTAACAAACTTCTTGCATTTTTGTATAGGACTATTTGTTGTTCTTGGAGAATTCTGGGGTTTCTGAGAAGAGATGGAAGTTTTTCCTGGTTATAGCTTTTATTCTTACCTGGGGCTGAGTGACAAGTCAAAATGACATCATGAAGAAAAGACAGGTTTCTCAGTAATTGTAGTAATCAGTGACAGAAAGAATGTGAGACTGCTTGGTCCAAATTTCAGTGATCCTAGTTCATCTTAATAAGGCATTACATGAATGAGTATTTTGCCCCCTGATATATCATTGTGGCTCCTCTCTTTCAGAGACAGTGTGATATAATGGTTTGAGTGCTAGACTAGGACTCTGGAGACCAGGGTTCAAATCCCCACTCAACCATGAAAACCCACTGGGAGGCCTTGGGCAAGTCACACTCTCTCAACTTTAGAGGAAAGCAAAGGTAACCCCCCTCTGAACAAATCTTGCCAAGAAAACCTTGTGATAAGTTCGCCTTAGGGTCGCCGTAAGCTGAAAACGACTTGAAGGCACACAGCAACAACAAACCTCTCAGGGTGGGGAATTAACAACCAAAATGGGAAACATTTAATTAACTGTTGCTCACCTTTTCAGGGCCCTTTCATGTTATAGAATTATAGTACTTTGATTCCCCTGTAACTGCCATGGTTCCATCCTATGAAATCCTGGGGTTTGTAGTTTCATTAGGTATTTAGGATTGTTAGCCAGAGAGCTTTGGTACTTAGCTCATCACACTACAAGCCCCAAGATACCAGAATATGGAACCATGGCAATTGCGGTAGAATCAAAGTGCTAGAATTCTATAGTGAGAAAGGGCCCTCATCCAAAGTAGGCAGTGTATTGATAAACTGCGATGTACATCCATTCATCACAACAAGTCCCCCTAGGAGAGTCTAACAGTGGAATTCCTTTATCCTAACACCAGGAAGAACTTCATGATGAACAGGTCCTAGCCATCTTCCTCTCCACACAGGAACAGATCTTTTGTAGAGTGAAAGTGTCTTAATTTGCCCATTCAAGACTAAGCTAACTCTGAATTAAAACCAGGATACGTAGCTGTAAGGAAATCCCTCTTACGGTGAGGGTTGCACCTAGGTTCAGAAGGAACAGGGGATTGGGAGGGGTGGTGGCGGCAGATAGTTTCTTCGTCCCTGCTAATCCAAAAGTCCCAGCACTTCAGCCTTGAAGCCGTAGATTGGGGTGGAGAAAGCTTGGCCGCATGCAGCCTCCAAGATATTTAGAATCACAGTGCCCCAAAGTTTATTTGAAAATGTAAAAAAAAAAAAGAAAGAAAGAAAAAAGAAAGTTCACTGTTTTTGAGTTCCTTGGACTATTTTTTCCCTAAAGGAAGCAACCTGTAAGTTGTCTTCCAAATCACTTCCTGTTGAAAAAAAAAAGGCTACTCCAGGAGCTGTCATGGATCAGGAAGGAGAGAAGAAGTAGTGAAAGTGCCCCCATATCCCCTGGGGGCATTTGTGGTGCAAAAAAATCCAGAGGGGGGAGCCCGTGATCACTCAACAGTTGACTGCCCCTGCCTTAGATCCAATGCACTTCTAACTGGGAAACGGTGGCTGCTGCCTTGGGAACAAGCCAAACCATTAGAGTGGACCATTGGTATCTGCTAGGATTGGTTCCAGGATCCCCTGTGAATACCAAAATCCGTGGATGCTCAAGTGCCATTATGTAGAATAGTGTAGTAAAATGGTGTCCCTTATATAAAATGGCAAAATCAAGCCTTGCTTTTTGGAATTATTTTTTGGGAATATTTTCAAGCCATGGACAGCTGAATCTGTGAGTGCAGAATCAGTGGATAGGGATGGCCAGCTGTATTTTAAGTTAGAGCCATGGTTTAATATCATGGCTTCTTCTGAAGCTGTTCACCAAGGGTAGAAATCATGCAGTCCTCCATATGTTGGTGGACTATGTCTCCCAGAATTCCTCACCATTAGCTATGTCAGCTCAGGTTGCTGGGAGTTGCAGCCCAGCAACATCAGGAGGGTGGCATGATTCCCTGTGCTGCTGTTAACCATGGTTTCTTGGTTCAGGTGACATGGAGATCTATGATTGAATAAGAGCTTTCCTAGTGGGACAGTTCAGGGAGCCAGGTTGCTGTTGTTGTTTGCCTTCAAGTTTTTTCTGACTTATTGTGACCCTAGGCGAACCTATCATGGGTTTTCTTGGCAAGATTTATTCAGAGGGGGTTTGCCTTTGCCTGCTGAGAGAACATGACTCATCCAAGGTTGCCCCATGGGTTTCTGTGGCTGAGCTGAGATTTGAACCTTGATCTCTAGAGTCTTAGTCCAACACTCAGACCTGCTGGAAGATGGACAGAAAGACACAAAATACATGAAAGTACTTTTTTTCCCTTAGAGAGCTAGCATAGTGCAGACATTTGGGTGTTAGACTAGGATTCTGAGAGTTGTTGTTTGAGTCATTTCTGACTTACGGTGACTAAGGTGACCCTGTCATGCGTTTTTTCTGAGGCTGAGAGTGTGTGACTTGCCTAAGGTCACCCAGTGACTTACCATGGGTGGGCCGAGATTTGAACTCAGGTCTCCTGAGTCTTAGTCCAACATTCAGCCCACTACACCATACTGGCTCTCTAGTTGCTCTGTATGTAGGCAAAGGACCTGTTCGTATCTTTGTGTATTAAGACAAGACAGAATAGTCTAAATCAAGCCATAGTAAGTGGCCCAGACATCTTTAACTAAAAATGATATGAGAACATTTAAAATGAGAGAGGTGACTAAACCTGTGGTTGTGTTTATAAAAAGGAAGAGCAAATATCCAGCAGACAAATGTCACTCTGAGAAGCAGTGTTATCAGTGCTCCCCCCCATCGAGTCTGCATGTGTTGAAAATTTGGGGGCGGGGGACATAGTTTGAAGTGCCACTTTTCCCTTACAGTTTTTATTTGGGCTCAGTTCCTGCAGGTGATGTGTGGGAAAGTGAAAGCAACGAAGCCTCCGAAGCCGTTGAGATGGCATCTCAAGAAGATAAGGATGAAGATGTGGAGGAGATTTCTGCGGATGAAAGGGGAACAAAAGTGCAGGAGGAAAACCATTTAACAAAGATGTGGCAAAAGAAACCTGAAGGTATCTCCTTGGATAGATTTATTTAAAATGTAGGTTCTAATCTCTGTCAAACATATTACGGTCAGTCCCCTGTATTTGCAGGGGTTCGGTTCCCAGACTTACCGTAGATACAGGAAACCACGGATAACAGCAAACCTTATTAAAACAAAGGCCTTCTGGTAAAAACATACCATATACCGTATAGTTGTGTTGGAGGACCTAGAAGATGCCTGGAGAGGATGCGTCTGTAGGCATTTTCCAGCATGACTCTATGGTATGTGTCCCCTATTTTGTGTCCCTTGGAAAACTGAAACCACAGATATTGGTTCCATGGATACAGGGACCCGACTGTATTATCTCGATGGTGATGACGATGACAACTGGGACCTGCAACAAAATATTATTTATTTATTTAGTGCATTTATATACCATATTTCTGCTGGCATGAGACTCAAGGCAGCTCACAAACAACAGAATTAGCTAAAAACCTAACAATAAAATTAAAACACAATCAAAAGATTGCTATATTAAAATCATAAATTAAACAATATAACATAATTTTAAAATATACCAAAGTTAAAACCTATCCATTCCCATAAGACTCCCCGTAAACAAGTACTCATTAAAAGCCCGCTTGAACAAGAAGGGCTTTGCCTGCTGCTGAAAGAGCGGGGGGGCAGGGACTGGCCTGGCCTCTTGTGAAAGGGAGTTCCAGAGGGTGGGAGCAACCACTGAGAAGGCTCTCTCATGTCCTCACCATGTGAGTCTGTGATGGTGGTGGGACCAAGAGAAACCCTTCCTCTGAGGATATTAAGACTGGCAGGTTCATATAGGGAGACACAGTATTTCAGACAGTCTAGACCTAAGCCATTATAGAGCTTTATAGGTCATGACAGCACTTTGAATTGTGCCTGGAAATGAACCGATAGCCAGTGAAGCTGTTTCGACAAGGGAGTTATATGCTCTCTGTTACCATTCATCTTCATTTCTTTACTAAGGTGGGCAATGTGCAGCCCATGGGCCATGTATAGCCCCATGTCTATTTTGTAGCCCCTAGAGGCTCAAATTATAACTTCTTGGTTAAATCTCACTCCAGGAAGATATGAGGGTTCATTCCCTTCAATCAAATAGGTTTGAGTTCTGTTCTTTACTGAATCATCTCCAGGCTTATCCATCAAGCCGGACTAGAGACGTTCTGCTATCTGCTTGCAAAGGGCCTATAACCTTTGCACTAACTTTAGAGTTTTCAGTGTCTTATTATCAAAATGAAGAATCAAGGTTTATTGCCTTTTCTTGCTTTTCCTGTCCCCAGCAAGTCTAGGGACACTTCAGGGTGAAACATAATACCTGACGAGCCCAACTTGGGAGTCTGTTAATCCATCTTCAACATTACATCTTAAGAAAACTTGCAGACAACAATACTTTAAGATCATGTAACCCATGGACAATCCTTCTGCTGGAATACAAGGGGAGGGGAGGCAGAATGGAATGAAGTAAAGTTAGATCCCCATATCTGCAGAACCAACATCCATGGTTTCAGTTATCTGCAGGACACAAAATATGGACACAGTTGTGCAGGAGAATGCCTAGAGAGGAAATGCCTAGAGAGGCGTCCTATCTAGGCATCTTCTATGTCCTCTAACACAAATCTATGATATGTTTTTACCAGAAGTCCTTTATTTTAATAGGGTTCACTGTTATCTACCATTTCCGGTATTTGTGGTAAGTTCGAGAACTGAATGCTTGTGGATACGGGGGGTTGACTCTATCTAGAAAAGAGCTTTACTGGCTGCCTGGCACACAGAATAGAAAGCAGTCCTATTACAAGGTAAGGCTACAGTGCAGCTTTTGGTTTCAGTACCACTTGTTCACCTACATTCTTAGTGTCTGGTTTATCTGTTTTTGTTACTGTTTTTAGTTTGTTCTCTTTGATATAGGCGACTTTGAAAAAAATGTTTTGAAAAGTGAAATGTACATATTTAAATACATAAACAACTGGAAGGGGGTTTCAGGATATTCTCTCTCTTTCTTTTCTCCAAAGATGACGAAACTGTGAGAGAGATCAGTGTAGAGAACTTCGAAGAAGAAGAAGAGCTTGTATCAGGCAAATCACTTGAGGCTTTACCTGGAGGATCCCAAGAAAACATTCCCTTCATAATGGAGGCAGTTGAAAGTGAGTGTCTTTGACAATCAGGACTCTCAGTAACTTCCAGTTTTCCAGACAATGAAATCTCAGTCTTGCTGTCTGGACTTCCTGGCGGAGAATTACTTCCTCATCTGCTTCGCATCTGTACTTACGTTTTAAAATCTTCAGGGCAAGGCCAGCTCTACCTTTCGGTAGTATGAAGCATCTGCCCCAGGTGGAAGTAGTGTGCCACTCATCCTATCCTACACCCTCTAAACTAGACCTGATGAACTCAGGTGTGGTAGAGGACCCTGCTCCATTATCAGTGTTGGAGGAAGGGTCAGCTGCTAGTATACTCAGATTCTATACATAGAATCGAGGGGGACACGCTCTTGTTCTTTGCCTCAGGCAGCAAAATTTCTTGGGCCAGCCCTGCTTTGCATGAGGGAATTCGGTCCTGTTCCTAAAGAGTAGCCACCAATGGCTCCTCTTCATCCTGGAGAGAAGTGACCAGTGGGGTGCCGCAGGGTTCTGTCCTGGGCCCAGTGCTATTCAACATCTTTATCAATGACTTGGATGAAGGTATATAGGGTATGCTTATCAAGTTTGCAGATGACACCAGGATCAGAATTTAAAATGACCTTAACAGATTAGAATGAATTTCAACAGGGAGAAATGTAGGATACTACACTTGGGCAGTAAAAATGAAATGTACAGATATAGGATGGGTGATACCTGGCTTGATGGCAGTACATGAGAAAGGGATCTAGAAATCTTAGTGGACCAGAAGCTGAACATGAGTCAGCAGTGTGATGTAGCACCTAAAAAAGCCAATGCGATTCTAGGCTGCATCAATAGGAGTATAGTGTCTAGATCAAGGGAAGTAAAAATGCCACTCTATTCTGCTTTGGTCAGACCTCACCTGGGATACTGTGTCCCATTCTGGGCACCACAGTTCCAGAAGGATATTGACATAATGGAGCGTGTCCAGAGAACAGTAACCAAAATGGTAAAAGGTCTGAAAACCATGTCCTGTGAGAAGTAGCTTAGGGAGCTGGGTATGTTTAACCTAGAAAAGTGAAGGTTAAAAGGTGACATGAAAGCCATGTTTAAATATCTGAAGGGATGTCATACTGAGGATGGAGCAAGCTTGTTTTCTGCTGCTCCAGAGACTAGGACACGGAGCAATGGGTTCAAACTACAGGAAAAGAGATTCCACCTAAACATTAGGAAGAACTATCTGATGGTAATAACTGTTTTGACAGTGGAATGCGCTGCCTCAGAGTGTGGTGGATTCTTCTTCTTTGGAGGTTTTTAATCAGAGGCTGGATGGCGTTGTCAGGAATGCTTTGATTGTGTGTTCCTGCAGGGCAGGGGGTTGTACTGGATGGCCCTTGTGGTCTCTTCCAACTCTATGATTCTACTATCTGGTGCACAGTTGGTGAGGATGCAAGGAGGCTTTCTCAGTGACCACTCCCAGGTTTTAGGAGGCCAGGTTGACCCCCTCCTTTTTGTCCTTCTGTCAGCAGGCAAAGACCTTTTTTTATATTGACAGGTCTTTAACATTTCATCTGAGTTACTTTTGAAGGGAGTTTTAACTGGTTGAATGCTGTGTCTTTCTTCTATCTTTGTGTGTTTAATTATTCTTTTAACTAACTCATTTATATATCAGATTTCAACTAAGTTGCTGTTTTTAGCTTGTATTTTAATAACATTTGAGTACTTTTTTGTTCAATGTCAGTATCTATCTATCTTTTAAATGTGGAAGAGGAGATGGCACAAGAAGTGAGATGTCACACAGTGGGAGAGCATGCACCTTAAATGTGCTTTGTCTCTCCGGAATTGAGTCATTGTATCTTCTGTGGTATCTTACTGATTTTTCATGCGCTCTCTCTCTCTCTCTCTCTCTCTCTCTCTCTCTCTCTCTCTCTCTCTCTCTCTCTCTACTAGGTGATGGCTGGGAGAGTGGGAGTGAGTGGGAACCTTATGGTGTATTGTCAGAAGATACAGAAAATGAAGATACGAGACATAATTTTCAGAGTCTAGGAGGAACAGAGAGAAATGAGGAAGACCAAGCAGAAGACTGGAGAAATAAACCCAATTGCCAGGGCAGTGACTTCAATGGAGTGCCAGTTCAACAAAAAACTTACAAAGGGAAGAGAAAGAATCAGTGCAAGGTTTGTGGGAAGAGCTTCACTCGTAAGGCAAGTCTTAAGGTACACCAGAGAATCCATACAGGGGAAAAGCCCTACAAATGCACAGTCTGCAGCAAAGGCTTTTGCGATAAAACAAGTTTTCTTAGACATCAAAGAATCCACACAGGAGAGAAACCATATAAATGCCCAGAGTGTGGGAAGAGTTTTAACCGGACCACAAACCTTATCACACATCAGAAAACTCACGTGGAAACCAGAGAGAAAACATTTCACTGCACCAGCTGTAGCAAGAGCTTTTACAACAAGTACAGTCTTAAGACACACTGGCGAAGTCATACTGGGGAGAAACCGTACAAATGTTCCAGCTGTAGCAAGAGTTTCTGCGATAAATCAAATCTCGAGGCTCATTGGCGAGTGCACACAGGGGAGAGGCCGTTCGAGTGCACTGAATGTGGAAAGAGCTTCAGCGATCGCAGGACCCTCCTTAGACATCAGAGAATCCACACTGGGGAGAAGCCCTACAGATGCACAGAATGTGGGAAAAGTTTCAACGATCTCGCAACCCTCCTCAGGCACCAAAAGATCCACACGGGAGAGAAGCCCTATAGATGCAATGAGTGTGGGAAGAGCTTTAATCAGAGCTCACATCTCATCAGGCACCAGAACACACACGACGCCAAACGCCACAAAAACAGCACACGGGCGGCCAAAGCAGCAGTCGGAACCAATATCTTTTTGGACATCGGAGGCTTCACCCCAGAGAGCTATTACAGTTACACTCACCCAACAGAACCCTTTCACTGGCCACTTCCATCCTATGCGTCCTCCACGGAGGCAGGAGGAGTGGGTTTGCCAAACTTATGGACTATTGAGGAGACATCCGTTGGTGATCAAGCTATCCTAGTTATGAAAGAAATAACGGAGGACAGGACCTTAACACTATGAACGTTCAGGGCACGGGAGGTGTTTTTATCTAGGCCCATACTTGTTGGGTGTGTCATCGCCCAGTCCAAACAAGAAGCCATAAATATATGTAGACTCTCTTTAAAACGGAGCATGTTTTCAACGATAGATGCCTCAACCTACAGTCTGCTAGCAGGACTTGCCTCATTGAGAAAGGGCAAGAGCCTTTAGAAAGAACGACGATAGATGCAGTTACAGGAAGCAGAGGACGATGTTCCCATATACTCCACAACTCAGCTTGCTAATTCTTTGACTTGTCATTACTGGGGAAGGAGGAACAGGAATTTTCAAAGGTCCATGCTAGTACAATTGCTTGCTGATGGAAGAGACAGATGGGTAAAAATACTGATAGGCTGAACAGCCCTCACTCAGAAGCTCAAGATCCATTATTTTTGTTGGCAGCTTTCAAAAACTTAGGATAAACTCATTCCCTTAGACAAGATGGAAAAAAAAGAATGCCTCAACTAAATGAGTGAAATGGGAATTTGGTCTCGTGATGAACAAGTGACAGTCAAGGTGGTATAAACACCTTGCCCTCCTCACCTTCCCATCTAGGGTCATATTTAATAATTTAGAGGGGGTGAGGATCATTAGATACTGCTATATCTCTCTAAGTCATTTGGACATATACCAAATCCTAATGGGATGTTTTTCAAGGGTTAGTTGTTTCTCATTTTTGGTAAATGAAGATACAGACTCTCATGTTTGTAAGTTGACTGTAGTATTTCTTAGGCCAAATATCTACAGGCAGGTGGAGGGGTATCATCAAAAGAAAGGTTTGTTATTTTCTATGCTGTGCAAGACTAAAAGAAATGAATTCCAAAATCACAGTTTCATGGGAAGACGCCTAGAAAGATATAGATTAGGTTAGCAGGATTTTTGACATGTAAGACAGTACAAGGTATATGGGTTTCTCTTTATTTTTTTAACAGAAGAAAGACACAAATCTAAAGAGGGAAACTAGTTGGACATACCTGGCTTTTTAAAATGCTAGTGTTGCAAAGAATTATTAACAATAATCATGTGGATCAGAGATACAACATAAAGAAGGGAGGGTTATAGCTAGCACAAACAGTCAAAAATCTAGAAATTAACAATCACTCTCAACGGGAGAGCAGTTTGGATTCACTCTTTTTGGAAGGCGATGGTTCCAGGAAATACTTTCCCAGGTTTATGAATCATGGTGTAGGTTCGTACTTTGGGATGTGTTGGATTAAAATTCCCGTTATCCCCAGCCAGCTCAGTCAGTGGTCATGAATGAGGGGAGCTGTAGTCAGAACAGAACTACAGGACACCAGCTTGGAGAAGACTGACAGAGGTGTTGTTGATGCATGATGGAGCGATCATATTGCAATGTACTGGTATGCTTAGTTTCTGTTTTCCAGCAAACTTCTCTACAACCCAGCCAAAGAACTTAGGAGCTTCTTTGCTGCAGCCCATGTATTTCAGTGGGTTTTCAATGCACTTAAGTGTGGCTGCTGAAAGCCATTTAGATTTAGGCTGCAAGTCTATGTCAACTTACAAAAGAGTAAGCTTTACTTCTGTGCAAACCATGTTCCATAGTGCATTTAGATTCTGGGAAATCTTGGTCAGAGGTCAAGAAGGCAGTCCAGTCCAGTGTTTGTCTACCCAGAAGTCAGGTTGAACTGAATCCAGTGGGATTCACTTTCAAATATGTAGAGCAGACTGGGAATTGTTGAAGCCCTCCAGATATTGGACTGCAACTCCCAGCACCTCTCCCCATTGGCTGTCCTGGCTGAGGCTGCTGGAAACTAGAGTTCAACAGTTCCCACCTCTGGTGTAGTGAGGATTGCAGCCTTCTATATCCACCATTCATGGACAGCAATGAATCCCCAACATAGACAAGAGTTTTCTGCATGGGAGCTCTGTACACTAGGATTTGTGTAAGGGAAGTGATTGCTTCTTCTATGTGGAATTTTCTAGAAGGAAGTGAGAGAAGCACATTCTTCAGAGTGAAAGCTGAGTCCCAGCAAATTAACTCTTCAAGAGACTCCCCCCCACCCGTCCTTTGGCCGTTACTAGATTGGGAGTATCATGGTTGGTGGTGGTTGTTAAAACATAAAAATATTATTGGTCATTTAACACTAATGTTAATATATAGGATGAGGGACACAGCACACTTTTCACGTAAGAACACTAATGTTTGGGATGAGGCTATGCCACCCACATTGTATTTCAGTCCTCCAAGGCTCCAGGCCTAAAATCAGAGCTGGGAAAAAGAACCTTTTTGGACTGTGATTCTTGGAATGGTTCATGATGTCTAGTTGAGCCAGTCTAAAGCTGGAATCATGTTGGGGACTTGTGCCTTCATTCCCACATCTGTGGGAATTAGAATTGCGCATCTGCATAACATCCATATCCAGTAGAGGGTTGCTGTTATGCTACTGTATATGATGTAATTAGCAAGCAGGTATCACTGATAGAAATAAAATTATTCATTATTATTATTATTATTATTTTCTTACTTGCCTCTCTTTATGGATTGAGGCGGGGAACAAACAGATTAACATCTCTCTCTCTCTGGCTTTTCTTCGCAAACGAAGATTCAGGAAGGACTCACCCCGCGCTTTCTGCAAGTGTGCTGATGACTAAAAAGGCCAATCCGAGATAAACAAGTGCGGTTGCACCTGTTAAAAACACAAACACAGAACATCAGTTTAAAAAAGCAAATATGATAAAAACCTATTAAAACAATCCTTATTTCAAATTCATAATTTAAAATCCACAGTTTAAAAATCATCTGAATAGGCCTGCTGGAAAAGACTGGTCTTAAATGTGGTTTTGAATTCGGACAGTGTATTCAGCTGTCTAATCTCTTCCGACAAAGCTTTTATAGCGAAATATTATGACCCCCTATAACAAAGTGAATACAAAGTATCAATGATATTAGGACATTTGGATGATATAAATGCACCAATGCCATTATTGCAGTAATATTACTTTATAACTTATTGGCCACCATGTAGCCATTTATATCCATGGCCCATATGTACATGATCAGGTAATCTGTTGGACAATAACCCTGTCAGAAGCAGCAGAGATAAAAATGACTCTCCTTGGTTAAGTAGGGAAATAAATCGAGTAGAAATAAAGTAGACAGAGGTAAACACCTCTGGATGTATCGACAGACTTATTGTCAAATGGACTACTTGATAATGTACATAGGCCACGGATATAAATGTCTATGTGGTGGTCAATAAGTTAAAAAGTAGTAGTACTACTGTAATGGTATTGGTGCATTTATATCATCCCATTGTCACTACATCATTGATTACTTGTATTCACTTGGTTATAAGGGTCATAATATTTTGTTAGAAAAGTGTTTTTCTGTCAGTGATACCCAGTTGCTAATTCCACCACAGTGAGCTAATTCAGGGTACTCCTGTGTTAGTGTTATGTTACCATGTAGCAGAACCAGCAACATGCCTAATGCACATTGGTGCCCAATGTACTATGGGACCAATGTGCTTCAGTCATGATGCGTATCACATCGACCCTGATGCACATTGGGCACCAGTGCACATGGATTGCTCTTGCTGGTTTTCCATTCTACACCTTCGCAATTCCATAAAGGTGTTTCTTAGTGCCTCTTCTGCTTAGCTGGTTATACCTAATGTTATGTAACGTAACGGGTCATATAGGATTCAAATGCCAAAAAGTAACTTTTTCAAGCTCTGCCTTTAAAACACCTATTTGAGCAGCTTTCTACCAACTGAACATCCTTCAGACTAAGACTACCATTCCCATGTTGTCTGGGGATGACAGATGTTGTAGTCACACTTGCCTGCAAAGTGCCAAATTGGGGAATGATGTACAGATTGAGTCTCCCTTATCCGGAATTCCAAAATTCAAATATTCCAAAATCTGTAACTTTTTTGAGCACTGACATGACAGGGCATGTTATGTTTTTTGATGGTTCGGTGTATACAAACTTTGTTTCATGCACAAAATTATTAAAAATATTGTGTATAAAATTACTTTCCTGTTATGTGTATATGAATCATAAATGAATTGCATGTTTAAACTTGGGTCCCATCTCCAAGATACCTCATTATGTATGTGCAAGTATTCCAAAATCTGAAATATGCCCAAATACCTCTAGTCCCAAACATTTTGGATAAGGTAGACTCGATCTGTATTAGCAGGTAAGCCTTGGTAAAACCAATGGACTTAACTTCCCATTAAAACAGTCACACTGTTACTGTGATGGAAAAAGAGCAGAGATGGGAATCATGTAACCTCCAGAAGTTGGACTACAACTCCCAGCGTTCCTCACCATTGGCTAAGCTGCCTGGGATCATGGGACTCAGCATGAGTTCAGTAACCTCTGGAGGTCCACATTATTCCCTTTGCAGACTAGAGCAATGATAATAGCAAGGAAAAATGCTATGTGAATGTATGGGTTGTTCTTTGCCCATTAATAAGGGTTGTATTCAGCACAGGTAACAGAACTCTGGAAAAGTTACTTTTCAAAAGCTTGGGCAAATGGGTATCTCTGAGGAGTATGTTCCCTTCCAAATTTGCATTGTGGGTTACTGTTTTGAATACTGATATATTACATTGTTATGACCTCTTAAAATTAAACCTTCCCTTAACCAAATAAATGTCAATAAAATTTGTTATGTATGGCCCTTTAAAAATATTTGATGGTACTTCACTTCCCAGATTAATTAGGGCTAAAGTGTCTCAGTGGGATGGGTTGGACTATTGTGAATTCATGTCTTGAACCATGTGGGACAGTTGCAAGCCCTTTGTAGTGAACACTAGCATTAATCATGCATCTGAAGTAGATTGAATTGCTTACCCCACTCTGAAGTAGCAGAGCAGCAGAAACGTTCTGTCTTCCATGTTGCCTTACTTCATGATGTTGTCATTTTTTCGTTCCAGTCCTGTGAGAGACCAAGGTAAAACTGAATCTTTTTGCTAACCGGAAAAACCCGTTATCAAAAAGAGGCGGCTTTACATCGGTCTCCCACGGGACCAGAATGGCAGAACACCGGAAGAACAACAACATCATGCAGTAAGGCAGCATGAAAGATGGAACCTTCCTGCTCCTCTCCCACTTTACTTCGGAGTGCAGTAAACCCCTAAGTCTCTGCAAGCTTATGCTCCAAACTTCTTTCTCTGTCTCAAAGGTGCTAACATGGCTATGTCTTTGAATTCTACTAGCATTAAGCAGTTAATGATAAAAAGGATGGGGTAACAGTCATTTAAAAAAAAATTAAAGGCAATTGATACAGTTTGAAATGGATTGTTGCGTGTCAGGCATACACACTCATGCTATGGTCAATATTCAATTTCTAGCAAAGCGTGTTACAGAGGTACCAGTGTTTGGAGCATGTGTGAATGACATTTCTTTCAAGTTGTTGTGGGGGGTTGGGCCAGGAGAAGTTACTTACTTAAGTATACTTAACTAAGTAACTGATAGAGAATACAGACCATTATTTTTCTTAGATTGCTCTCGGTTTTCCCCTTCTTCTGTCTTAGCCTCCTGTGATCCTAAACTTGTCACAAAGCATTAACATGTATGATGTTCTACTGTATCGTATACATTCTGTATGTTCTATATTTTATTTTAGATTTTAGATTATATGTACTTTGTTTATATGACTGATATTTGTATTACGTTGAACTCTTCTCATTTTAATCTCACTGCCTTTTCTGTTGTGTAAAATCATGTTTAGCAAAGGTACTTCGGAGTATTTACAAGGGAGGTTATCACAACATTAAAATATGAGTTAAAAACAGCTAAAAATAGATAGATCGTGAATATGGAAAACTCACCATGATCCTTCAGATAGCCTTAAAAAATAGCTTCCCAACAAGAATACTCAATTCTTAAAATGCTGCAACATTTAAAAGAAAACTCCATCCATTAGTGTGAAGGCCTTGGCTTCTGGCTTTGTCAGTGAAGTGTCAAAGGATTCCGGTGTGACATCCAGAGGCTAGGGGTCCTTCCACTCATTCATGATCACAATGAGTCTCCCCCTCCGCTCCAATTCAGCCCTTCTTCTGGGTTGCCCTTCTGTAGGAATTGTTTATGCGTGTGTGTTTTAAAGTAGTTGGATGTTGTAGGTGGCTGCCTTTATTATGCATGGTTGCTTTGAGACTGTATTTTAGTGTATTGGCAAAATGTTCTGCAAATAAAAAATAATGGAATGATAATTTCTCTCCACAACATTACAAATTTTCCTGTTCTGTACCTGCACCTCAGAAGGGGGGAATTTCTACCACCCAGCATGGCAGTGGCAGATTGAGAGGAGACTTGCAAATCTGACAGAAGTTACTAATTTTGTAAGAAGGGTATTTCTCTTTCAACAAAAATAAACAAGAGAGGTAGAATAGCAAAGAGGGAGGCAGGTTGGGATTATGACTATAGTAGGACCCCCGTATACGCGGGGAATTGATTCCAGGGGGGGCGTGGATACCAAAAACCACGGATAACAGTGAACACCATTGAAAATAATGGGACTTCCAGTTTAAAATACCACAGAGTTGCCTTGGAGGTCCTAGAAAATGTCTAGAGGGTGTCTCTCTAGACATTTTCTAGGAAGACTCTATGGTATGTGTGCTGTTTTGGGTCCCATGGATAACTGAATCAGTAGATAATGCATCAGCTGATACAGAGGCCCTACTGTATTTTTATTTAAATAGGGATGGGACTTATGCAGCCCTTCAGAAGTGGTTGGACTGTAGGTCCCAACAACCCTGGCTAGCATAGCCAATTGTGCGGACTGCTGGGGATTATAGTCCAACACCATCTGAACAGCTATATGATTTCCACCTTTGATTCAACACTTTAAGGCTACAGCCCTAGGCCCACTTCCTTGGGAGTAAATGAAGAGTTTGGAAAAGTTCCTTTTTTAGATTACACGTCTCCGAATCCCACATTACGGTGGGTAAAGTGCACATTGGGTGCATGTGACCCCAAAGCTGTCTTTGGGGGAGCAGCAACCCAAATATTTTCTATTTATTTATATTACTAAAAATGACTCTTATAGGTATGTGGCCCTAAGGGTCTCTGTGTGGTCTATGGGTCCCCGGGAGTATTTTCTTTTTTTCTTTTTGCTCTGAAATTACTCCAGATATCATGAGGGGTACTTTGGGCATATCATGTGAAGACATGATTCACTGGAAAAGATGGTAATGCTTGGTAAAGTGGAATGCAGTAGGAAAAGAGGAAAGCCACATTACTGGTAGGTGGACTCAGTCAAGGAAGCCACGACTGCCCTGAGTTTGCAAGACCTGATCAGGACAGCGAATGACAGGGCCACTTGGCGGTCTCTCCTTTATAGAATTGCCACAAATAGAAATCAACTTGACCACAATTAACAGCAACACTTTAGGGGTGGGGGAGCATTTCTGCCACATTTATGGACCTCCTGCTCCATTTTAGGCCCAGGAGAGGCCATAAAAAAAAGGAAGTAGTTGTGGGTCAGTTCTTGTAAAAATGCCCTCTCTGCAAACCAATTATTGTTGAATTGTGTGTGTGTGTGTGGAGGGGGGAAAGAATATGGTCCTTGGTTTTGATGGAAAAACGTATGTCAGATGTAGGAATTACACCAACCGAGTCATTTTTTATTTATTGTATTCATTTATATCTTGCCTTTCTCCTGATATAGGGATTCAAACTGGATTTTCTATCACAGGTATCTTTTGATCTCATTTGTAAACCCCAGCAGTCAAATATATTCACCCCCAGACAACCTCTCTCTGAGATGAGTGATTTCTGGTTCATTTGATTGAAATGAGTCACTTTTTTGTCAGGTGTTCATTTAAGTCTCCATATTCTTTATTATACCAATTTCCTTTTGTTAAATCCATATTATATACAGCTGTTAAAAATGATTAATTTTTTTAAAAAACTTTTCAAAAAGGCCTTCCTTGGGCCTGAAAATGACCTGGGGGGGGTAACAACAGGGCAGAAATGCCCCCACACCACCAAGGGGGCATGCTTTTTTGGGGGGGGGACACTTTTGGGTTGTTTTTAATAGTGGGATGGTCCTAACCTTTAACAATTGCCCATCACTGCTCGAAGTCATGCCTCCCCCCACTGTATCTATCTGCACCACACCTTTGTGCTGGAGCTCAGTGGTACAGTTCCTGGGTGACATTCTGCCCTCTTCTTACTGGCTGGTGGGATGCACTCAGGTATCCTTTACCTGCCCTTGCACGCCCAGGGAAGGAGTAGCTTTCAACCTTGCTGAACAGCAGGGTGGAGAAAATCTGTCCCATGGGCTACATGCAGCCCCCAGAGCTATTTTGGGATGTATATTTTAATTGTTGTAAGCCGCCCCGATTGCGTTTCGTAGAGGGGCAGGAGAATAATAATAATAATAATGACCCTTAGGTTCCCCAGGGATCAACACCTTTATTTTAAAAAAAAAAAAAAACTGTACCAAAATGCCCTCTAGGGTGTGTGGGAGCATTTCCTCCATGTTTTTGTCCACTACCCCTGGCATTTTAAAGCCCAGAAAAGCCCCTTTTCAAAACAGGAAGTAAAAAAGGTGACTTGCTCACTTAGAATCAATCACAGACTTGGAAGAGACGACAAGGGCCATCTAGTCCCACCCCATTCTGCCCCACAGGAATACACAATCAAAGCATTCCCGACAGAAGGCCATCCAGCCTCTTTAAAATCATCCAAAGGTGACTCCACCACACTCCCAGGAGATAAAATGGCTTTTTTTTTTTTTTTGTTAAAGCAAAAGGTTGCTCTTTCACACCTTGGATATGGTTTTTTTTAAAAAAAAATACTATCTGGCGACAGCAAATTAAGGTAAGTAAAAACACAAGTAATTCAGTCATGGCCACCATCTTGATTTGCAGGCATGCCTGTTTGCACAGCAAATGCAGATAGCTTCGCATGCCTGTGATCTGCCAAGAAAACCGTTAAGACAAATTGCAGCTGCGGCAAATTGCCATTACTGTGGAGCAATCCACATTTTTTTGCCTCGTATGGACGACCCCTAAAGGGAATGCCCCCAGATCAAGGGGAAATTATTCCTTCTCACTAATATAGGGAGATGGGATAAGAAATGTTTACTCTAGCCTACTTCTAGCCAGAAAGCAGGTATAGAACAGAGGGTAAGCACTGGTGCCACAGAGACTACAAAGGAAGGAGGAAGCAAAGTCATTACATAGATTCCTGGGGAGTCTTTGCAAGTTACAGCAACAAATCAAGCCTTGCACATTGTAGCAAGCTGGTGCTGTCCTAGGTGAGCTGGAGATTTGCACCCAGTCCTTTCCTCTTCTCTGTAGGTGTCTCATGAAAACTGGAGATGAAGGGCCAGCCCTGAGATCTGGCAACCCTCAGCCTGACCATGGAAGCAAAGGATGAAAGCCTTCCCACCTCCAGCCAAGCTAGGCTTCAGGATGTCCCAGACACTGGAAAACTTACCCTGTCCCCTCCAGTCACCTCACTCTCCACCCCTCAGCCACCCTGCCTGCCTGCCTACCTGCCTTCCTTGCTGCTGGGAATGCAGTGGGTATGGTTGCTAGAAGGGCCCTGTGATAATGGGCTCTCCCCATTATCTGGCCAGCACAGTCAGTCAGGTAACCAAAGGGTTAACTAGGGTTGAGAGTAAAGTTACATTTTATTAGGGGTTTAGGTAACCAGTTGACCAGAGTCCTGAGATGGGAGACTCTCATCCCAGCTTGGGGAAGGCTTGGTCGAGACTAAGCCCAAAGGCATAGACTTCCAGCTTCTCTGAAAACCCAACACAACTGGACTGCATGTTGTAAGTAGACTAGGGACGGTTTAGCTTCGTCATGTTAGGGAACTTATGTTTGTTTTATAAACTTGGCTGGATGACTAAACTTGCCTGTAACCTGCAACTTAAAAGTGTACCTGGAAGGAGGAACCTTCCATGAAAGAGATACCTTTTGTGATATGTACCTCTGCTTAGAATAAACTTCCTTTTTATTATTTCATCCTGCTCATGCCTTGCTCAGTTTTCCTTTTCCACGGGTGGCAGGAAGGTGAAATTCTGCAGCATCAGAGTGAGAAGTAAACTGAACCCTATAACTTCCCCTTGGGTTACACAGAAAAGGGTTAAAGTGTAAAGTTAAAGGGGGGTGGCAGCTTTAAGGATACTTGGAGGCCTGCATAGAGGGACCCCAAAGTACCTTCACAGGCTCCCAAGTAACTGGTCTCTGGAGTCTCTTCCTAGGCCACTGGGGCGGGGAGAAAAGCAGATTTCTCCCCTTCATGCACAAGCCTCTTTCCCACTTGTCCCAAAGACACCACTTTGCCTTGGAGGTGTTTACTTCTCTCTCTCTCTCTGGCTTTTCTTCGCAAACGAAGATTCAGGAAGGACTCATCCCGCGCTTTCTGCAAGCGTGCTGATGACTAAAAAAGGCCAATCTGAGATAAACAAGTCCGGTTGCAGAAAGCACAGCAGAAGGTCTCCTTGGGTGATGTTTCCAGGTTGTGATTCTTTCTGCGTTGTCGTTTCTCTTCAAGACTTGTTTGGCATGAGTTCTCAAATAAGGCTGCAGCATTGTGGATAGTGCGTCTCCATGCCTCCCAATGTGAGGCCAGGGCGGACCACTGTTGGTGATCAATTTGGCCAAGCCTGAGATGTTGTTTCAGGGAGTCCTTGTATCGCTTTTTTTGGAGCGCCCCTCTTACGCTGACCCGTGGCGAGTTCACCGTAGAGTACTATTTTGGGGAGGCGATGGTCCTCCATCCTAGAAATGTGCCCTGCCCAGCGCAGCTGTGTTCTCAATATCATGGCCTCAATGCTGGTGATCCCTGCTTGCTCAAGGACAGCAACATTTGTCACATAGTCAGTCCAGTGTATATTTAGAATTGTGTGTAGACAGCGCTGATGAAAGCGTTCGAGGAGTCGTAGGTGGTGGTGATAGGTGACCCATGTTTCAGACCCATAAAGGGGAATAGACAGTACAATGGCTCTAAAAAACACAATATAGCTTTAAAAAACCACCTCTCAGTACAGAAATGAAAACACAATTAAACCAAACTTCTGTTAAAAAAAACACTAGTAAAAAGCACAAGTAAAAAAGCAGTTTTAAAAACACGTTTAAAGCATAATAATAGCTGTTAATTAGCTGGATTCCCCCCCCCTGCCGTTATACAATATGCTTTTATTTTCAAGAAAGTGAGTCAGTTTACCATTCAACTGTATCTGTTACACCATACATACAAGCATAATAATAGCTGTTAATTAGCTGGGTTTTTTTAATGATTTTAAGCTGTCTTGAATCCCATTGTGGGAGAAAAGCAGGATAGAAATCTAATAAATAAATAAAGGCAGCAACACCCTCTCATCCATTCATCTGCTGCAACATACCAAAACCCGAATGCTTCCCTAATTAAAAAGGAGAAAGGTGGGATATAAATCTAATAAAATAAAATAAAGACACCAACACCCTCCCATCCATCCATCTGCTGCAACATACCAAAAACCAATGCTTCCCTAATTAAAAAGGAGAAAGGTGGGATATAAATCTAACAAAATAAATACAGGTAAATAAAAATTAAAATAAAATAAAGGCACCAACACCCTCCCATCCACCTATCTGCTGCAATATACCAAAAACCAAATGCTCCCCTAATTAAAAAAGGAGAAAGATGGGATATAAATCTTATAAAATAAAATAAGGGCACCAGCACCCTTCCATCCATCCATGTGCTGCAACATTCCAAAAACCAATGCTTCCCTAATTAAAAAGGAGAAAGGTGGGATATAAATCTAATAAAATAAATAAATAAAAATTAAAATAAAGGCACCAACACCCTCTCATCCACCAATCTGCTGCAACATACCAAAAACCAAATGCTTCCCTAATTAAAAAGGATAAAAGTGGGATATAAATCTAATAAAATAAAATAAAGGCACCAACACCCTCCCATCCACTCATCTGCTGCAATATACCAAAACCAAATGATTCCCTAATTAAAAAAGGAGAAAGGGATATAAATTTAATAAAACAAAATAAAGGCACCCTCCCATCCATCCATTTGCTGCAATATACCAAAAACCAAATGCTTACCTAATTAAAATAGGAGAAAGGTGGGATATAAATATAATAAAATAAATACATAAAATTAAAATAAAAGCACCAACACCCTCCCATCCATCCATCTGCTGCATTACTGTATACCAAAAACCAAATGTTTCCCTAATTAAAAAGGAGAAAATTGGGATATAGATCTAACAAATAAAATAAAGTAAAATAAAATGGAGGCACCAACACCCACCCAATCCACCCATCTGCTACAATATACCAAAAACCAAATGCATCCCTAATTTTTTTTAATAAAAGGTCTTTCTTTACTTGCCATTGGAAGGAGTCAGTTTGACCTACCTCGCAAGGTTGTTGTGAGAATTAAAATTTATTTTAAAACAAAAATAAGGAAGAGAAGGCCACACATGCTACCATCTTTCCTTGGAGGAAAGATGGGATTAAATGCAACAAGACCATTAAAAGGGACTTAATCCACATTTGCCACCATCACCACTTCCCTGCCCCCCCCAAAGGCTCCAAAATAGTACCTGGGATTCCAATATGAAGCTTCACCAGTTGAATTCCTGCCAGTTCTGCAGCTGCAAAGAGTGGGGGATCAGTCCTCTATAAATGGCCACCAGCCCAGAGGAAAGCGGATTCAATTTTCCCGGGGTAGGAAAGAGACCGGAATCCCCGATTTACTAATAGGCGGCATTCCAAGGGTTAAAGTGAGAGAGAATGTACATCCTAGAGAGGACACTGGAGAAGGCGAGGGATCTACTTCCGGTTCGCGATGAGGCATTTCCTGAGGTCCCCCGGATCCAGCGGATCTACAGGAAGGAGTTCCGTTATTCTTTTAGTACATGTGAATGGCTGTTGGAGAGAATAATAGCACTATTTTTCATTAATTTTTATTAAACAATTTAGCACAAACAAACAATAAACACAATATACAAAAAGAACAAAGACAAGAAAAAACATGCAACATAAACCTACAACCTCTGACTCCCCCCTTAAGATGACTTCCCAATACTCTCCAGTTACTTCCTTAATAACACTACAGTATTGTTTCTACCTCTATTTTCTGCTATTCTTCTTAATCTAGTTAGTTATAATAATATTAATAATCAGATAAGAGAATAATAGCACCATTACAGTGTAGTGTGAGAGTGTAGTGTGATAAAGTGTTTCTCAGCCAGGTTTCCCTGGAAGCCTAGGGTTCACCACCAAAAAAAGCAGGAAGAAGGCAACCCAAGGAATAGGATGATGGGTTTTGCAGTATCCCACCCACCACACACACATTTTAAAAAGGTGGGAAGAAAAGCAAGTCATGGTGATGGGTGATGAGCTTTGCACTACTCTCCTCCCCCAAAAAATTATGGGAGTAAGCCACCCATGGGGAGAGGGATGATGGGTTTTGCAGTAGTTTGGCCTCCCCCAAGCAAGGAATGGTGAGGGATGATGGGGTTTGCAGTACACCAAATGCAGTAGTTGCCCCCTCTAAAGTAGGTATGGTGAAAGATGATAGGTTTTGCACCCCAAGAGGTTGCTAGGGGTTCCTCAAGAGACTGTGAATGTCGGGGGGGGGGGCAATAGCAGTACATAGAATAATGTTTATGCAGGGGTTCCCTGAGACCTGGAAATCATTTCAAGGGTTCCTCCAGGATAAAAAGGTTGAGAAAGGCTGCACCACACTGTTATAGCGCTATTATTCAACTTTAACTGCTATGGCTGCTTCCCATGAGATCCTGGGATTTTAGCCTTGTATCACACTACACTGTTATAGCGCTATTATTGCACTTTAACGGCTATAGCTGCCTCCTGTGGAATCTTGGGATTTGTAGTTAAGTGAGGCCTAAGAGCTCTCTGGCTGAGAATGCTAAATGCCCCCCCCCCCAAATTACAATTTAAAAACAAGTTCTGGGAAAGTGTTGGAGAGTCAGCAAGAACATCTGCCATAGGATGAAGAACAGGGTTACCAGATCTCAGGGCGTGGCCTTGAGTCTCCAGTTTTGGTGGGTCATCTCCGAGAAGCAAACATTCTAAAGTTTTGCTGGGCTTAGCCCCAGCAAAAAGAAAGGACTCTGTGCTCACTTAGGAGACCACCAACTTCCTACAGTTTCCTAGGCTTCATTACCCCCCCCCCAAACTTGCAAAGACTCCCCAGTGGATCTATCGAATTACTTACTTAGCTTTACCCTTCCCTCCCAGTCATTGTGGTGTCAGGATTCGCCCTCTGCTCTGCATCTACCTTCTGCCTAGAAGCAAGGAAGCGAGATTGAATATTCCTTATCTTGTTTCCCTAAGTAAGAAGGCCTGCTGAAAGAGATCCGTCTTTAGTGCTTTTTTAAAGCTACTCAAGCTTGTCAACTGATGGATCTCGTTTGGCAGGCCATTCCACAATTTGGGGGCGGTTATCGAAAAGGCCCTCTGGGAGGTTGCAGACAGCCTAGATTTGTGTGGCTGAAGCAAATTCCTCCCAGAGGACCGGAGTGTGCGGGGAGGATTGTATGGGAGGAGGCGGTTCCGGAGATAAGTTGGGCCCAAGCCATTCAGGGCTTTAAAGGTAATAACCAACACCTTATACTGGGCCCGGAAACTGATAGGCAGCCAGTGGAGAGATCTTAATACTGGAGTTATATGGTCTCTCCGAGATGTTCCCGAGACCACTCTGGCTGCCATATTTTGTAACAACTGAAGTTTCCAGACCAAGCACGAGGGTAGCCCCATGTAGAGCGCATTGCAGAAATCTAGACGAGAGGTTACCAGCGCGTGTTGTATGTGTTTGAATGAGAAGCTGAGAGGAGCTGTGGGGTTAGTACTTAATGTACATTACTGGGGGCCATCCCTAGGTCTCTAGTTTTGGCCTAGAAACCTAAGGATGATTCTGAATTGGCAAGCCTACTGGGAAGTCTGTGAATCTGTCCTGGAAAGAAAAGAGATTCCACCTAAACATCAGGAAGAACTTCTTGACTAAGAGCTATCTAAGTGGAACAAGCTGCTTCAGAGAGAGATAGGCTCTCCATCTTTGGAGGTCTTTAAGCAGTGGTTGGATGGGCATCTCTCAGATTTGCTTTAGTTGTGTATTCCTACATGGCAGGGGGTTGGACTAGATGGCCCTTGGGGTCTCTTCCAGCTCTAAGATTCTTTTTTTAAACCTATTTTTATTAAATCACAAACCCTACAAATACAGACATCTATAGGGATCATCTACACAAGGCAATAAAATGTGGATTGATGTGCAGCAATGCCAATTCACAGCAGCTTTCATTTGTCTCTATGGGTTTTTTTCAAGATCGCAGGCATGCGAAGCCATATGTGTTTGTTGTTCAAATGGGCATGCCTGTGAATCAAGATGGCAGGCGCAAGTGAATTATGCGCATTTTTATTGTCACCAGTTGCCACCACCAAATAGTATTTTTCTTTTAAAGCAAATCCAAGGTGAGGAAGTATGATCTTCTGCTTAAATAAACAGGAAAAAAAGAGAGAGAAAGACTGTTTTGTCACCTTAGCACACAATCGTTACGGTGAAAATCCAACATGGCGGTTCTAGGCACTTGCCTTGCCAGCAAGCTCCGCCCCCTGTGCACATCCAACCAATCAGCTTTCCACTTCTGCTCTTATTGGGAAAGCGCAGTAAAGTGAATTGGTTGTCCCAACGAGCAGAAATGCACAATACCTTTGGAGTTTTAAAAAAATATGGGAAAAGCCGCTAAGGCTTTTCCTGCGGAGTATTTTGAGTTTTTGCTCCCCCTCCTTCCAAATACAGCAAAATGATGCGGGATCCCATTGGGACAAAAGGTATTCTCCTCAAATTCTATGAGAAGTATTTTCACCATTTAGACAAGCCCATAGTTTCTAGCTCTAAGCTTCTACAATGGCACAAGTCTGACAAAGCCATCATAATTCACCAACAGCCAAAGTAGGTTTTTTAAAATCTCAAACAATGCATGGGATTGTGCAGCAACCCTCTTCAAAGGTGAATTGCTGCTCCAGGATGCTTTTCTATGTCTAGAAAAAAGATAAAAAAGTTTAGAGAGAAACAGCTTTCGATAGGGCCTCATTCACATGCCTTTCCCCTCTCCTGAAGTACAGTTGTCCCTTCACATTCGCTGGGGTTTGGTTCCAGGACCCCCTGTGAATACCCAAATCCATGAATACTCAAGTCCCATTATATGCAATGGCATAGCAAAATGATGTCCCTTATATAAGATGGCAAAATCAAGGTTTGCTTTTTGGATTATTGTTTTTTTTTTTTAAGAATATTTTCAAGCCATGAATACCTAAAACCGTGAATGCCAAATCCGTGAACGTGGAGGGACAACTGTATGCCTTTGGGCTCAGTCGCCATAGTTCACTGGTGTTCTTAACAGAGGAAACGACACACATGTGTGGTTTAGAATCAGTTTAGCCTTTTATTTATACTGAGAAATGAGATAGTATCTGTGACAGGCATTAACAAAAACCAGTGCTACTGTAAATAAGTATTATTAACATTAATACTATATCATAATTACAGTTGATCATAAGAAAAGCATCTCTATACATATGTACACACGAGTAGTGGGCGTGAATTGCAGTTGCCAGATAGAAAACTGGAGAGGGCTCCTGTAACCTTTAACATTTATGTAGAAGAGGGAATTTCAGCAGGTGTTCTTGTGTCCTGGTTGTGTGACAAGCAACACCTGCTAAAATGCCCTCCTCTACACAACCCTTGCCAAGGTACACTCTGGCAACCCTAGGGTGAACTAAAGACAACCGTTTTGCTGGCTGTGTCCAAAATTGCAAACGCCACCCCTTTTCACCTCTCTGCCAAATTTCCTACTGAGAGGAGCCTTGGGCTTGTGTGAGTTTTTTCCTCACAGGCCTCTACCTTCACTTTCACCCTGTCACTTGACGCCCCACCGCCACCTTCTTCAACCACTTGTACAGTTGAAATCCTGTTTTCACCGCCATTGAAATCCTCATCCTTGGATTGGTTCCTCTGTGGATTGTCTGGTCGCCGATGCGTTTCCTGGTGCTTGTACAAACTGGATGTGTAGCTGAACCTCCTTCCACACTCCAGACATGTGTAAGGTTTTTCTCCTGTGTGGATCCTCTCGTGCCTAACCAAGTCCGCC
Organism: Gambelia wislizenii; assembly: GCA_030847615.1. Lineage (NCBI taxonomy): Eukaryota > Metazoa > Chordata > Lepidosauria > Squamata > Crotaphytidae > Gambelia > Gambelia wislizenii. The sequence continues at coordinate 30,125,009 of JAUMIR010000002.1, forward strand.
TTGTCCCGAAAGCCTTTAATACAGACAAAACACCAATGCTTCTTTTGCCCTCTGCGGCTCAGGTTCCTTCTAATGTCTCTCATGCCCCCAGCCATGCTTGCCACGGGTTTGAGATGCTCATTCCTCAACGGCCAGTTGTCCAAGGTGCTAAAGACACTGGAGATGTCCTCTTGCGATGCAGCTGGTGCCATGTAGCTGTTTTCTAAGTTCACACCTACTTCCCCATTGCCTGTGGGGGAAAAAAGAGAGAGAGAGAAATAGAGAGAGATTTTCATTAGCTCAGAAAAGTCCATAAACGGTTTCAAGTCTTTCAAAAAGTCTTCAGTTGGTTTATCCTTTAAAACTGACCCATGTTGGTTTGGCAATTTGGGCTAACTCAGCAACCTTAACAATCCGTACTTCTGTCGTCGGTGCTTCAGTCTGTTCTCAGATTTGAGTTTGAGCTTGGATGTTTTGAGCAATAAGAAATCTAACAATGTAATAATTTACGGCTATTGTTCCCAGTAATTCTAGTCACTGGATCTGTAATGGTAGAATAATATATTTTTTTCTTTCAGATTTCCCTCCGCTTTCATTACGGTTTAGATTGGAGGGGTCAGAGCCCTTTTCTGTTTTAGTCAGTGTTTACTCTTTCAGTTTAATGTTTTAGTATTGTGTTTTAGCTTTAATTGAGTTTCAGTCTTATTTATATATATGTATTCTTATATATGTACAGTCATATCTGCACATTTGCAGGTTAAGCATTCACAGATGATTCACAGATTTGATTAATATGTTCTCGCTAGGCATTTGTAGGTCCTCCAGTGCAATTCTACAGTCAGCTCTGCTGGAAGTTGACCGCAGAATTGTGCTAGAGGACCCAGAGATTCCTAGAGAAGTGTTCTCTCAGCTTAAAAATTATAGTGTTTGCTATCTATATTTTTATTCACATTTTTTCCATTTTCATGAGGGTCTTGTGTCCTTAACTCCCGTGAAAGTGGAGGGCTTGCTCCTTCCTCACTATGACATTCCTTCAAATATTTAAACATGGCTATCATGTCACCACCTCTCAACCTTCTCTTCTCCAGACTAAACATACCCAGCTCCCTAAGCCACTCCTCATAGGGCATGGCTTCCAGACCTCCCACCATGCTGGTCACCCTCCTCTGGACATGTTCCAGCTTCTCAATATCTTTCCTGAATTGTGACCAGAACTGGACACAGTATTCCAGGTGAGGTCTGACCAAAGCAGAATACAGTGGCACTATTGCTTCCCTTGATCTAGACACTATACTCCTATTAATGCAGCCTAGAATCGCATTGGCTTTTTTAGCTGCTGCATCACACTGCTGACTCATGTTCAGCTTGTGGTCCACTAAAACTCCTAGATCCCTTTTGCATGTACTGCCATCAAGCCAGGTGTCACCCATCCTATATCTCAGCATTTCATTTTTACTGCCCAAGTGTAGTATCCTACATTTCTCCCTGTTGAAATTCAATTTGTTAGTTTTGGCCCAGCTTTCTTTTTAAAAAAAATATTTTTATTAATTTTAAAATTAAACAACATACAATTTATACATAAAACTTAACAAACACATATAACAGTGATTCCCTTCACCGAGGGACTTCCGTTTACATTCATCCCTCTTTCCAAAATACCATTGTTTCCAACTCAGGTTTGCTTCCTCTCCCCTTTATTAATACAAATTCTAACAATTTACTCCATTTTTCACCAAAAACATTCTTATTTAACCCTCCTTTTTTTTCCTTAACCATATTTATTAATTTCTCATTTATAGCTATATTCCATACTTCATTATACCATTCTTCTATTTGGTATTCACCTTGTATTTTCCATTTCCTTGCTATTATTAACCTTGCTGCTGTCAGCAGATTTGTTAATAAATCCTTAACAATTTGAGATTCTTGTATTTTTTCACAATATGATAATGCTATTTCAGGGCATAAAGATATATTTATCTCCAGTATCTCACTTATTTCCTTCATTACTATTTTCCAAAATTTCTGCACATATTTGCAATTCCACCACATATGAATATACGTTCCCAATTCTTGGCATCCCCTCCAACACTGTGCTGAGTACTTTTTATCTATTTGATTCAATCTTACTGGGGTTAAATACCATCTCCATATAATCTTATAGTAATTTTTTTTTATTCTTACTGATAATGTTTTCAAATGTTGCATATTCCATATTTTTTCCCACTTGGATTTGTCTATTACAGTTGCTACATCTGTTTCCCAAACATCTTTAAGATAATCTTGTACTTCTTCATTATCCATTAACATTTTATATATTTTACTTGTAATACCTTTTATATTAATTTTCTCTTGAGTAGCTTTTATAATCAATTCCTCAAATTTTGTATTTTTTCTACAACTTCCCTCCTTTAACCATTTTTTTGTCCATCGTTCTAACTGTATCAATTTAAACCATGTAAATCCTTGCTCCTTTAATATTTTTTTTCCATATAATTTTTATTTTTCATTTTCCCCATCCATTCCTTCAACCTTATTATTTCTTGTCCTCCTAATTTTGCTTCCACTTCATTTCTTAAATTTGCTGGGAAACCCTCTAACAATATTACTGGCGTTAATGGAGATATTCCTGGAACTAATACTTTTTTATATTTAATCCATATATCTAGTATATTTTTTAAAGAGACAGACTGTATTATTTCCCTAAATTTCTTTTTTGGTTTATAAAAAAAATATATTTCTTAATTTTAACTCTATCTCTTGTTTATTTATTTCCATCCATTCCATTTCTTTTACTTCCGCAACACTATCAATAATATATCTCAATTGATTCACTACTTAATATAGCTTCAAATTGGGTAGGCCTAGACCTCCTTTTTGGGGGGATTTATACCATCTATTTTTATTGATTCTTGATCTTTTGCCTCCATTACAATAATTATTTATCATATTTTGCCACTTTTTAAATTCCATCTCTGATACTTTAATAGGCAGCATTCTAAATTAAAAAATTATTTTTGGTAATATTTTCATTTTAACAAGCGCTATTCTTCCAAACCATGAAAATTTAATTTTCCCATATTTCTCTATTTTTTTCTCCATATTTTTCCTTAACATAGTAAAAAAAAATTCCTCTAGTTTTTCCAATTCTGCCACAATATTTATTCCTAAATATTTTATTTGCTCCTTTATTTTAATATATTTCTTTTTACTCTTCATATTTTTTTGCTCTGCCTCTGTATAATTAAATATCATCATTTCTGATTTATTCCAATTTACTTGTAAACCTGTCATCTTCCCAAACATTTCCAAATGTTTCTCTATCTCTTGCATTTTTTCCAATGGATCTTGTATTGTTATTAAAGTATCATCTGCAAACATATTCAGCTTAATCTCTTCAATATTTCCTATCCCTTTAATATCTTCATCTTTTCTAATTACATTCGCTAATATTTCTATTACAATAGCAAATATTATTGGGGAAAGTGGGCAGCCTTGTCTTGTTCCCCTAGTTAAATCTATTTGTTCTGTCTTACCATCATTTCCTATTACTGTAGCTTTATTTTTTTATACAATTGGTCAACCATGCCCCTAAATTTTTCTCCAAATCCAAATCATAGAATCATAGAATCATAGAATGGCAGAGTTGGAAGAGACCACGAGGGCCATCCAGTCCAACCCCCTGCCACGCAGGAAATCACGATCAAAGCATCCCCAACAGATGGCCATCCAGCCTCTGTTTAAAAACCTCCAAGGAAGGAGACCCCACCACGCTCCGAGGGAGTGTGTTTCACTGCCGAACAGCCCTTACTGTCAAAAAGTTCCTCCTAATGTTGAGGTGGAATCTCTGTTCCTGGAGCTTGCATCCATTGCTCCGTGTTCCAGTCTCTGGAGCAGCAGAAAACAAGCTTGCTCCATCCTCAACATGACACGCCTTCAAATACTTAAAAACAGGGCTATCATATTGCCTCTTAACCGTCTTTTTTCCAGGCTAAACATACCCAGCTCTCTAAGTCTCTCCTCATAAGGCATGGTTTCCAGACCTTTCACCATTTTAGTTGCCCTTCTCTGGACACGCTCCAATTTGTCAATATCCTTTTTGAATTGTGGTGCCCAGAACTGTACACAGTATTCTAGGTGAGGTCTGACCAAGGCAGAATAGAGTGGCACTATTACTTCCCTTGATCTGGACACTATACTTTTATTGATGCAGCCCAAAATCGCATTGGCCCTTTTAGCTGCCGCATCACACTGTTGACTCATGTTCAACTTGTGGTCTACTAGGACTCCTAGATCCCTTTCGCACGTAGTCTCATTCAGCCAGGTCTCCCCCATCCTATATCTATGCATTTCATTTTTTCGCCCTAAGTGCAGTACCTTACATTTCTCCGTATTGAATTTCATTTTGTTAGCTTTGGCCCAGCTCTCCAGTTTATCCAGGTCATTTTGAATTTTGATCCTGTCCTCCAGGGTATTAACTACTCCTCCTAATTTGGTGTCATCTGCAAATTTGATAAGTATGCCCCTAATTCCCTCATCCAAGTCATTGATAAAGACTTTCATTATATTTTTATAATGAAATATAATTCATTATATTATATGTTTTCATTATATTTTTTAATGCTGACCATTCCACACAATCAAAGGCTTTAAATATATCTATAGCTATAAGCCCTGCTTTAATTTTCTTTCTTCTAATTATATCTATTATATTTATTACTCTTCCAGTTAAATTAGCCATCTGTCTTCCTGCTATAAATCCACATTGGTCTTTTTGTATATATTTGTGCATAAATTTATTCATCGTTTTCGCCAATATTGCTGTTAATATTTTTGCATCTTGATTTATTTATGATATTGGTCTATATGATTCTGGATCTGTCAGATCTTTATCTGGTTTTGGAATTAATATAATCAAAGATTGTTTCCACGATGGTGGGATCTCATCTCCTTTTAAAATGTTATTATATAATTCCTTCATTCCAGATATTAATATACTTTTAAATGTTTTGTAATATTTGGCTCCCAAACCATCTTCTCCTGGGACCTTCCCTAGTTTCAATTTGTTTATAATATCTTCTATTTCCTCTTCTGTTATAGGTTTTTCCATTAATTCTTTCTCCTCCTCACTAATTATATCCTTACAATTTTCCTGTATATATTTCTCTAAGTCTTTTGGTGGATCACCTGCTGAATATAATTTTTGATAATATTCTTGAAATATCTTTAATTTATCTTTCATCAAATTACTTTTTCCCCTTTTTCATTTTTAATAATTCCAATCAAACTTTTAGAATTCTTTGCTTGTGTGGCTCTTGCTAGCATTCTAGAATTTTTATTACTGTATAAAAAAAAAATCTCTTTTCATAAATAGCAGATTTCTTTTTGCTATTTTTATATCTTCCTTTTCTAACTCTTTTCTCTTTGCTTGTATTAATGCATGGATCTGTTTATCTCTGCTTCTAAAATATTCTTTTTCTAAACCTTTAATTTCCTCTTCTAGTTTCCTCTTACTTTTTTCCTTTTTTTTCCACAATGTATGTGCTTCCCTAATAAATATTCCCCTTGCTACAGCTTTCATTGAATCCCACAATAACGCTTGATTGCTTTGTCCTACTCCATTTATTTCCCATATTTCTTTTAATTCTACCTGTATTTTTTCTACTATGTTTTTATAACACAAGATTTTTGTATCCAATCTCCATCTTTTTGCTTGTTTATAATCTTTTGTAATCTTTATATCTGCTGTAACTGTTGCATGATCTGTAATTTTTATAATCCCTATATCTGTGTTTACAATTTGTAGGACCAGATTTTTTGATATAAAAATATAATCTATTCTAGAATAGGTTTTATGTGTTGGTGAATAGTATGTGTATCTCTTTTCTTCTCCTTTCCATTCTCTCCACACATCTCGTAATCCATTTCTATTTATAATTTTGTTCAAACCAGTTTTATACATTTTCTTGTCCTCTTTAGTAGGATTAGATTTATCTTTCTGCTTATCCATTAGCATATTAAAATCTCCCGCTATTATTATAGATCCCTCACTTATTTCATTTGTTGCTTTAATAACTTCTTCATAAAATTCTATTTGACCTTCATTTGGTGCATACAGATTAACCAAAGTGAATTGTTCCTTACCCCTACTTCCATGTATAATTATATATCTTCCTTTTAAATCTTTTTTAATTTTCTTAACAAAATCACATCCTTTCGACAAAATAGTTGCTACTCCTCTTGATTTTGATGTTCCAAAAGCTTTTTCATATGTATTTGCCCATTTCAACTTCAATTCATTCACTCCATCTTTATTTTCATGTGTTTCTTGAAGGAATATTAAATCTGCTTTAGATTTATTTAATAAAGATTCTATTCTTTTTCTTTTTATTACATTTCCTAACCCTTTGACATTTAAGGTCAATATTCTCAATCTGCCTTCCATATTATGTATAATAAATTTCTACTTCTATTAGTCCCCCATAGTGCACAAATACAGTTGCCCCTCCACATTCGCGAACTCAGCATTCGTGGTTTTAATTATTCGCGGTTTTGGGAGGGCCCCCCCGGGCCCCCCCAAAACTGTGAAAAGGGGCCTCCAGAGGCCCCTTGAAAGCCCTGGGAAGGAGCGGGGAGGGCCGGGGAGGCGTTCACGGGGCCTTTGGATACCCTCCAGAGGCCCCGTGAAGGCCTGGGGAGGGTGGGGGGAGGCCGCGGAGGCCTTCACAGAGCCTTCGAAGCCTCCGTGAAGGCCCCGGGGAGGGAGGGTGGAGGGTTGCAGAGGGTGGGGGAGGGCAATCAATATTCGCGGTTTTTTGACATTTGCGGGGGTCCGTGGAACCTAACCCCCGCGAATGTCAAGGGACAACTGTACTACAATACTCAAATAAACAATAACAATCCCCCCTGCACCACCCTCCACCTTCCCCCCTTCCCCCCTCCTCCCTACCCTTCCCACATACACATTTCCTCACCCCCCCTCCTAATCCCAGGGATTACTATCCCTGCCATAGCTACAAAATTTAGAGGGGGGGAGGGGTGTCACCCATCACTGATGTCACCCTTGATCTCATCTCTCTCAGGGTTTTTTTCAGTCCCTTGTCTTTATATCTTCATTTCTCCTTTCTTCCTGTTGTTCCTTTCAGCTCCACTTGGTCTTTTGCTGCTTCTTGCTCTTCCTCTCTCAATCCCAGCGTTATCAGCAGTTGTAATCCTTCTTCCAGTGTTTTTATTTTGTAGAATTTCCCAGAATACTTGAACTTCAAAAATATTGGGTATCCCCAATTGTAGTTAATATTTTTTTTTTCAGTATAGCTATAATGGGTTTGATATCTCTCCTCCATTCCAATGTTTTCGCACACAAATCATTGAAGATCATCACTGGTGTTGATTCAAAAAGTATTTGGTCACCCAGTTTCCTGATTTCTTTCATAAATGTCTCTTCTCTTCTCTTTCAAAGTGTGGAACATTTCAAATCCTGATATTTGTCCTTCTGTCCCTGTCCTCTTGGGCAATAATCTGTGTTTGTATCTCAACAATCGTTACTTCATGTCTCTGAAGCCAATCTTTGTTCTCATTTGCAAGTTTGTTTACTTTTTAAATTTCTTTACACATTCCTGCCATTTCCTGATTAATTTGTTGCATGGCACTTTGTAGTTGTTTAGAAACTTCCTGTATTGTTTCTTGTTTCAAATTCTGAATTTCATTTTGTAGCTCAAGTGTATGAGCTTTAAAACTTTGAAGTAATTTTTCATTATTCTGTGCCAGCAAAGATTGTAAATCCTCTTGCCCTGACAGGTTTTCCTTCTGCCCATTCTTTCCTCCCCCTGCTCCAGTCGCCATTTTTTAAAAAAATGCTTCGGTCTGTTCTTTCCCCTTCACTTCTTTTGAGCTTTTAATCTTTTCAGTTGCTGTTAAGGTCTCAGCTGAAACAGCTCTTTCAAGTCTTAAGATCGTTTTGTCAGAGGGTTTATTTTTAGATCTTGTCTATAAGGGAGTTTGCAAGAATTTTTTTTCTTTATCTCCCCTTCCGCCTTTCGACATCAGCTTCCCTCATAAATCCCCAAACTCCGAGCTCTCAGTTTTTAGATAAGGCAGAATTTACTCACAGCATTCTGACACAGAACAGTTTCTTTTACTTTAATTAACTGCTTCAACAATGTATTTTCTTTGTTTCAAAGATATCACATCAGAGAGAGCTGGATTCTACGGCCACATTCGGTGGTGCATGACTCCGCCCCTAGGCCCAGCTTTCTAATCTGTTAGAAACTGCCATTTTGGATTTTCGCCATAGCAATCATGTGCTGAGGAGACAAAGCTGCCTCCCCCGCCCTCCGTTTTCTGTTTATTTAAGTGGAATGTCACACTTCCGCATCTTAGATAGCCTTTTTAAAAAATACTATTAGGTAGCAGCAACTGGTGGGAACAAAAAAGCGAGTAATTCCCTCATGCCTGCCATCTTGATTTGCAGGCATGTCCATTTGAACAAAAGCAGATAGCTTCACATGCCTATGATCTTGCCAAAAAAATTGCTGTGACAAATGAAAGCTGCTGCGAATTGGCATTAGTGCACATCAGTCCACATTTTATAGCCTCACATAGACAAGCCCTATGCTATGCTTTTACCAGAAGTGCATTATTTTAATAGGGGTCTCTGTTATCTGCAGTTTCTGGTATCTGTGGTAAGTCCAGGAACCAAACCCCTGCGGATACAGGGGTCCAACTGTATAACCATCACAATTGGTCACCTCTTTAGAATTGGGTGGAAAGAAGGGAGACCTATACAAAAGCCACCAAACAATGGTGTTGCATGGAAGGGGATGTAGCCATCTAGAAAATTCTACCAGGTTTGAACTGGGTTCTCTCATGGGCAGGATTTAACACACACACCCAGCCTCACACAAGACTTGCCCTGTCCCTACCTGTATACTGTCTGAGTTCTAGATGTTTTCTCTTGTGCCTGTTGAGAGCTGGTTTCTGCGTGAAGCTTTGCCCGCACTCGAGGCAACTGTAAGGCCGCTCTCCTGTGTGGACTGTCTGGTGCCGAAGGACTTGTGAAACATCCCGGAAGCTCTTCCCACATTCTAGGCATTCAGGACGTTTGCGACCTCCTGTATGGTTCCGTGGGGATCTGATGGTGATTTCAAAACCTGTTCAGCCAGAAGCAAAAGCCATCTGAGTGTGTATATATATGTATGTGTATATATATATATATATATATATAATGCCATGGAATGCTTAATTTGTGAAGGAGGTATTGACAGACAAGCAGTAATCCTGAGGTCTACAGAATGATTAAAATCTTGAAAAGGAAGTCCACTTTTGGCTCACTTCAAAAGCCCCCGGGGAATGACATCACATGATTTACATATTTATTGTATAAGAAGAACCACTGCATGGATCAGAGGTGGGCAAAGTGCTGCCCAGAGGCCGCAAGCAGCTGTTTTGCAGACCTCAGCCCCTCCTGACTCTCTGGATAACCCATTTTCTGCCTCTCCCTCCCTTGCAAAAAAAACAACAACAAATAGTCTCTTCTGGAAGTCCCCAGATCCTGCAAATCATATTTCAAGTAGTTTGCAGCCCCTTTCCAGCACTCTGTTTAACATGAAAGAATACCCCTTTTTCAAAACCACAAGTGGGCTTCCAGCCACTTCTCTCTTCTTTTTTTCCCCCTTTCCCACTTTTGGTCTAACCATAACTGAGATACTACATCAAGCAAGGGGAATGTAACTGCTCTTCCCATGCAATTCGGTGTACTTCCCCTAATCCAGAAGTTGTTGAGGCCTAGGAGGGTTTGCTGCTGCTTCCAAAAGGGGAGGCGAGGGAGGGAAAAGGCCATCCAGAAGAGGAAGATACAGCTAGTCTTGACTCAGGGGGAAAGAAATAAGGGTGCATTCACAGATGCAGTGAACCCTGTATTTCCTTCCCCTTGCAGCCCAGAGCAGTCATTCTTCCTCTGAGTCACCTCTCCCTCTGGTAAACAGCAGCAGTGGTCCCCCTGTAGCTTGACAGCTACCAGGCAGGGACCAGGGAGGTTGTAGATGAGGCACAAAGAGCTAGAGAAAAGCTCTCTTTCGGCTTGCCTACACAAGGGAGAAAATCCGTATTATTAATAATAATCTTAACCCAAACCCTTACCCAAATGGATTTGCAAGACAATCCCTACCGAACAGAAAAGGTTTCAATTACATTTTTTTGGACAAAATTATCAATTGATACGCAAGCAGAACCGCACTGCACTGAAATGATCACATGGAACCAGCTGTATCAAAATGTCTCATTCCAGCTGTATCCACAGTTCACAATCCATGAATTCAACCCACCATAGATTCAAATGTACACAATACTGTAGTGGTGAAGAGGTGACATGATAGCTATGTTTAAATATTTGAAAGGATATCATATTGAGGATGGAGCAAGCTTGTTTTCTGCTGCTTCACAGACTTGGAAACGGACAATGGACGCAAACTACAGAAAAAGAGATTCCACCTGACATTAGGAGGAACTTCTTGATAGTAAGAGCAATTTGACAGTGGAATGCACTGCCTGGGAGTGTGGTGGAGTCTCCTTCTTTGGAGGTTTTTAAACAGAGGTTGGATGGCCACCTGTTGGATTGAGTCTATGTACATTTGAATTCGCAGCGGGAAGCACACCAGCCAATCAGCCGCTTCTGCCTTCAAGGCGGCAGGGCTTGCTACTCCATCCACTGCTGCCCTACACCATTTTTAATAGAGACTTGTAAGTCTTGTGTCGCATTTGTAGTTTCTCTGTAAGTGTCGCAATCTTAGGCATGAAGAGAGATTGCAAACATGACAAAAGGCTTGTAAGTCCCTATTAAAAATGACATAGGACAGCAGCAGAGGTGGCAGCAAGCTCCGGCTACATTCTTCAGGCTTCCCCACCTCTGGGGAGCATGCCAGCTACCTGGTTTTGCTTTGTAGAGGAACCCTGCTGCCTCAAAGGCAAAAGTAGGTGGCTGGTGTGTTCTCCGGAGGCAGGGGACCCCAAAGAATAGGGCCAAACCTTGCTGCCACCTTTGCTGCTGCCCTATGGCATTTTTAATAGCGACGAGTGTTTTTTGGTATCCACAGGGGGTCCTGGAACCAATCTCCCGTGGATACCAAGAGCCCACTGTACTAGTAAACTCATCCTTTGGATCGGGATCCTTAGGTAGTCAAAATGGAACCTCCCATCCATGTACAAAGGGGAAGTATTAGCAGTCGCCAGGACACCTCAACAAGTACTAAATAGGTTTAAAAATTAAGAGGGAAGGAACCCAAAACAGCCCTGTGAGACAGCTACAATATTATGCCCAGTGGTCATGAAATGGTGAGTGTTGAGAGGAAGCTTGCTGGCTGGGGGATTTTGGGAGTTGTAGTCCAAAAAAAGTAACATTTCCAGACTCTTGATTAGATAAAAACTGCAGCATTGGATCTGTACCTGGGAAGTCCTTGTCTTCTGAATGCTTTCTCAGGTGTCTATTGAGAGCTGGTTTCTGGGTGAAGCTTTGCCCACACTCGGAGCAGGCATAGGGTTTCTCCCCCGTATGAACTGTCTGATGCCGAAGGACGTGCGAAAGGTCCCGGAAACTCTTCCCGCACTCCGGGCACTCAGGACGTTTGCGCCCCGAATGCTGCGTCTTCTGGTGCCTCTCCAATTGCAAGGCGTCTAGAAAGCTTTCGCCGCATTCGAGGCACCAATGCCCATGTTCCTCCAGCCGAACTACTGTCTCGTACACTCCTTCACTGCAAAGAGTGGCTTCTTCCCACCCCTCAATCGGTTCCACCCCATTCTCCCTTGGCTCGAAACCGTGGCTGCTTTCAAGCGAGCTGGATTGTCCTGGTAAAGTCCCAAGGAGGATGGGCAGCTCAGAAACCCCTTTGTGATGAGGTGTTTCTATATTATTCCCATTCACAGTTCTCTTGCTGGAGGAAAGAGCGTAAGCATCCAGGCATCTGATGTTCCCTGGACCAGAAAAGGAGACAGACAAAGTGAGGGTGTGCTTTTGGGTAGATTTAAATAAACAAAAACAAAAGTTAAAAAGCCATGGCTGAGAGTCAACTGAGACCAGTCTCCTGTTTATGGCAGGGTATAGCCTTTGTATCTGAGGGCTTGTCTACACTATTAAAAAAACCCCGAACCCTACTGTGAATTTCCCTGAATCTGTGGCGACCAGGCCACATGATGTACGGTATGTTCTTTTCCCTGAATCTGGGGTGATCAGGCCACACAACACATCGCCCAGATTTGGGGCATTTGGGGGTATTTTACTTTGATGCAGAGTATCTTGGATTCGGGGGTTTCTCCACATTTTATTCTGCCACTACCACCACCACCACCATCGCAGCCGTGACCATTTTAAACCTCAAGAGGCCAGTTCATGGTCGAACTGAGAGGTTTTCTCCCTTCCCCTGGCTCAGCAGCGCCGCTTCCACCTGCTCTCCACTCACCCATCACTTGTTTCAGGTGCCTCTGTCACTTTCTTCAAGATCCTCCTCCTGCGACGGGACAGTGAAAGGACAGAAGGAGGCAGTGCTGCCGTGCTAGGGGAAGTGAGAAAAACTCTCCCTTTGGCTGGGAACCTTGCCTCCTGAGCTTTAAAATGGTTACGGCGGCAGTGGTAAATGAAACTCCACAGGGATAGTCAAGTTGTGAAGACAAGTACCTGATGTCCCTGCAGTGAAAAAATACTGCACAGGGCTTCAGGGCGAATATGGGGCACAAGGGGCAGGACTCCATTTGGAGTTTTGCCCCACATGTAGACAAGCCCTGGGAAACCCACAAAGGTGGGAAGGCAAATAAGGTATTAAGGAAACAACATTCCCCTGTTATTTACAGATCTCATTGATTGATTGAGCAATCTTGGAAACATTACACTACTTTTTTGCACTACTCCTTCCAGAATCCTCCAGCCAGCATAGCCAGTGGTACTGTTAGCTAGTAGATTATGGGACTTCTAATCCAAAAGGCAGCACTTCCAAACTCTAGTGCAGTGGTTCTTAACCTTTTCTTTACTGGGGACCCCCTTTAAATATCTTTTATCCATTAAACCTTCCCTCAGAGGCACTGGAGGGGAAGGGAAGACTTTTCTCCTGCTTCATCCTGCAAGTTTGTGGCTGGAGCAGGTTGAATGGCAATGCACAGGCCAAGCCAGCCAGCCTTTGCCTTGGCTCCTGTCATGTGGCCACTCCACTGGAGGGAGGAGGTGAGCTAAGCAGCCTTAAAGCCTTTGTGGACCCCCTATGAGGAATTGCAGGTGAAGAACCACTGCCCTAATGAATTGTCCCTACAATCTTTTTCTGAGCCATACAGCCTCTGAATATGGAAGATCTAGGTTTAACTCAGGATTCTAACATACCGAGTCTGGATCCATAGGCAGCCAAAACAGAACCTCCCATCCATATACAAAAGGGAAATACAGTCAGCCCTCAACTTTCACAGGGGTTAGGAGTGGAGGGGCCCCCAAAAAGTGGAAAAATCACAAATATAGGCCCACTATTATTATTCTTTACTTGACAGAACACTTCTGACATTTGTCAGTCCTCCAGCATGAGTCTATCGTCTATGCCTAGAGAAGTGGTCTCTCTAGGAATCTCTATGGTCAACTTCTGGCGGAAGCATGTCATAGAGCTGTGCTGGAGGACCTAGAAAATGTCTAGAGATAAAATATTTAGTAATCCATGAATAAGCAAATCTGCGAATGCTTAACCCACAAATGTGGTGGGGCCAGCTGTAGGTTTCAGGAAACCCCAAGAAGTACTAACTATATTAAAAAGTTAAGAGGGAGTAAAGCGAAAACAGCCCCAGGAGACAGCAATGAATGCCTAATGGTCACGGAGTGATGAGCGCTGAGAGGAAGAAGACAGAAAACCAATAAGGGTGGTGGAGAAAGTGAGAAAGCAGAATGGCCTATCTTGGGAAGGGTCACTGGCTGGCTGGCACTCTTCATGGGAGCACTCCCTGTTGTAGCATTCTGTTGCAGATTCCATTTGTTAATGACAATTCCTAGATTTGTTCACCCTCAATTTAAAGCAGCAATTGCTAGGAATGTAAAGAGAACCTCATATCAGCAGAAGTTTTAAAAGTCCATCCGCTTGAGCATCTTTGCTTCAAACAGTAGACTACAAGATACCATTGGGATACTCCCATATTGGGTACAAAAGGACCTCCTTTGTTATACACCCCCCAACTGGAACACAGAGATACAAAGGTCCTAACCATGGTGGTTTCATTTAGCAACTATGGTCAATGACTCTAGCAGCTAGACTGCTGGACTGGGACCTGAGAAATGCCCACTCAGCCACACCACTTACTGGGTGTGCTTAGATCAGTCACTCTCTCTCCCCCAGCCTGACTTCTCTTGCAGGGTTATTATCAGGATAAAGGAACGAGGATGAGAGTTGAAATATATTGCCTTACACGAAGCAGAGGAACGGTGGGATAGAAGGTAGGATTTTTTACCAAAAGAAAAATAAAAGGCATACCTCAGTTAATAAAGCCTATTGCAAAGAAGCTCCTTTTTAGCAAGTCTTTTTAAGTCCTCCCAGCCCCTCTTTTTCCTTCTTGTCCTCTGTCTAGTTTGAAGTTTTTTTAGCAGCAGCTTCACTGGGAGGATGGAGAAGGAGGGCTGGGGATACAAACTTTCACCATCAAGCTGCAGTAGCATGTCCACAGTAAACAAAGTTTGAGCTGGGAAAGAATGGGATTCTGCTCTAGCCAATCCTACTGTAGCTATGCATGGCCGCCTACAACAGGCAGGATAAACAGCAGCTGCCTCCGGAATCCCTTACTGAGCATGTATGAAGAGCCAAACAGAGAGAAAGGTGGGGAAACAGATAAGCCTTCCTCATGAGCTATCTCCAGCATATTAACCCACCACCACCATAGATCTGTATGTTTGACCACCAAAATGGAAATCCTAAGAAAAGTAAAGGCTGCTGAAATAATTCCCCCCCCGCAATGCATTTTGGAAAAAGGCTCAGACTGTTTTGTTTTTGTTTGTTTTTTACTTATGCAAGACTTACCTGTTGCTTCATTTCACATGTGCATATTGTTAGTTTTGAATAAAACATTTGCTAAAGCTGCCCTTTTTTTTCTATGATGAAGTAACCTGTCCTTATTTTTTGTATGTTATTTCTGCCTCTAGTACCCAATTTTCTATTAAAGAAGTAGTGTCTAGGAATACATTGACTTCGTTAACAAAGGCATACCTATAGTTTGTTTTAAAAACTGGGTGTACTGGAGACCCCTTGGCCTTCTCAAAAAATGGCTTCAAATTCCTCCCCTTGGCCAAATGTTGTCCACCCCTAAGGAACATCATTACTTCCAAGCCCAGAAAAGAGCATCTTTCAACATACCTGATGCTCTGAGTTCCTGCCCATTGTCCAGCTGAGCTTCTCTGTTAACCTGCCTGCTTAGTCCAGAGTCCGATGGAGTCCAGTCCGTCCCAGGGGAGACCACAACCACCTCCTCACATGGACCCAGCACCTTAAAAAAAAGCAGAAATTATGCCCATTAAACCAGCACCCCTGTGAGTCAGGAACAGAGCTGTCCCTACCATGAGGTAGAATGAGGCAGTCATCTCAGGCAGCGATGGGACGTGTCATGAAAGAGCAGCCCAATGTTAGGAAGAACTGCTTGACTGAATTTTCTATCACATATGTCGCAATAGCT
This sequence comes from Gambelia wislizenii, assembly GCA_030847615.1. Taxonomy (NCBI): domain Eukaryota; kingdom Metazoa; phylum Chordata; class Lepidosauria; order Squamata; family Crotaphytidae; genus Gambelia; species Gambelia wislizenii. The sequence continues at coordinate 30,140,660 of JAUMIR010000002.1, forward strand.
CAGTTGGTGTTACCTAATTGTGCACCTTGACTTGAGTGAGAAGGGGTGCCATTAGCATCTCTGCCTTGTGGGCCAGGATGGGAAGCAACAATTCCAGGTGCCAGCCATGTTCTGCCCTCCTTATCCTCAGTGTGGCGAGGGTCATGACAGACACTTCCACAGTGTCATTGCATCTCAGTAACGGGGCCAGCCCTACCATCAGCCATCTTGGGAGAAAGGCGGGATATAAATCCAATTAAAAAATAAAAAATAGTGAGGGGACTGCCTCAGGCAACAGATTTTCAGTTGTATGAAAATTGTTAGTGATGTAATTACAGTTGACCCTCCACATTTGCTAGGGTTAGGGGCACAGGACCACCATGAAAGTGGAAAATCTGCAAATATCTCTAGGCCCCTCAAACCATATTTAACACACACAAAAAAGTATGATCTGTGGATTCAACCCACCGCGGGTGCCTTTGAGGCAGTGGAGTTGCTTTGCAAGGCAGAAGAGGGCAGTTGGCAGGGCTTTCTGCCACAACCTCTGCTGCAGCCGTATGACATTCTCAATAGGTATTTACAAACCTCACTGTACATTCTCAGTCTCGTGAGGCTTGCAGTCCCTATTAAAAATGGCACAGGGCAGCAGTGGAAGCGGCAGCAAATAATCTGTGAATAATCAAATCTGCAAAAGTTAAACCCGCAAATGTGGAGAGCCAACTGTAATGGTGACTGTGCCTTTCCTGCCAGAAATATGGAATGTTGCTTGTAGAAATTTCTACCTCAGGAGCCAGAACTATTTGTTTGCTTTTGGCTCCTGTGCCGAAATCTTCTTTTACACATGTTGAGACTGTTTCTTTTTTCTGCTTTGGCTATTGTGCACCTTAATTTTTATTTTATTTTTTTTTTATTTAGTTATTTATACCCCGCTCTTCAGCCACAAGGCTATCAGAGCAGCTTACAAATTGTTTTAAGCAATAGCAAATTTACACATCTACACTGCATTAAACAGTTTCCAATGTGTGTTAGCTAATTGCCCCCCACAAGCTGGGTACTCAATTTACCGACCTACGAAAGGATGGAAGGCTGAGTGAACCTTGGAGCCCGCTGGAATCAAACTTGCAACGTGGTGACTTGCAGTACTGGCATTTAACCACTGCGCAACCAGGATTAAGTATTTAGAGCTGTGCTATTTGTGCCTCAGGCAGGAAAGCATCTTGGGTCATGAATACTGAGTGATGGGGGGAAACTGGGAAATGGGCTAGGAACTCAAGAAGACCTCTAGCTGAGAAGAATGAAGGCTTCTCTGGCCTCCAGCGTGGCCAGTGGGAATCCTACAAGCAGGACCCAAAGATCAACTCCCTCCCCTGCAGGAATCCCTTGATTGGGTATTCCTGCAGGACAGGGGGCTGGACTAGATGGCCCTTGGGGTCTCTTCCAAATCTGTGATTCTATGATCAAAGCCTTCTCCTGTGGCTGTTCCTTGGTCATTCCAATCCTGGAGGCTGCATATAGTAGCCATGGATAGATAACCTCATTCTCCACAACTTTGTCTAATTCCATTTTAAAAGGGAAGAATTCAAAGACATAGGATTAGTCTGGAATATCAGTAAGCAAGGGGATCTTTTAGCACCTTTGAGACTAAGTGAGAGAAAGACATTGTAGCATAAGCTTTCATAGTCTTGGTGTATAGTAGGACCCCTTTATCCCTGGGGGTTCGGTTCCTGGACTTAACATGGATACCAAAAACTGCAGATAACAGCAAATGCCATTGAAAATAATGGGACTTCTGGTTTAAAATACCATAGAGTTGACTTGGAGGACCTAGAAAATGTCTAGATAGGATGCCTCGCTAGTCATTTTCTAGGAAAACTCTATGGTATGTGTTCTGTTTTGTGTCCCACAGATAACTGAAACCACAGATATTGGTTCTGCAGATATGGGGGGTCTACCGTACTTCCTCAGGTGCATGGAGTGAACTGGAGCCTAGGAACAGACTTTATAAGCAGGCTGTTAAGTAGCCATAGAAATGCAAAAAGAAATGCAAAACTAGGCTAGTGGGTGTGATGATGAGGTGACAAGTTCAGTTTAACAATGGTTATTAAGGGACAAAGGCAGGAGGTAAAATGTTACCTAAGGCCAGGGTGGGTGGATGACCATATAGATGGTGGAGGGAAAACTTTTTTTGCATGTCTGTTCCTAGGCACCAGTTGACTCTGTGCATCTGAGGAAGTAGACCAAGCCTATGAAAGCTTATGCTACAATTTCTTTCTCTCAGTTAAATCTCAAAGGTGCTACAAGATCCCCTTGCTTAACTCATTTAAAAAGTTAGCTACTTGCCATCAGCGGTGACTGGTGAACTCCATGTTAGTGGAACAGTGAATCCGCTTCGAGTTTTAAGGAGCTATCCAACGTGCTGAACTTTATTCTCAAAAGAGGTTCAGCAGCTTGGATAGGTCATTTAAAGTTCAGACTAAAACCCAGAATAGATTCACTGACCCACTGATGCTGAAGCCACAAACAGCCACTGGTTGCCATCACCTCATTGTGTGGCAGGGAATTCCACAGTTTATGCCCAATGTGAAGTAGTAATTTTTCTTGCCTTTCCCAAATTTCACACTGTTAAGCTTCCATGTATAACCCCAGTGAGTCCCTGTATAATAAGGGAAAGAAAGACATCTCCTCATCCACTTTCTTCACATCATACATAATTTCCTAAGTCATGTCACCTTGTCATCAAACTTATTTTCTAAATTTAAAAGTCCTTTATAGGCATGTTGTTCCAGTCTCTGATCACTTTTGTTGCTCTCCTCATTTTGGGGGGCGGGAGTAGCTTTTTCAGTTCTACAATACCCCTGGATATATCACAGGTTGAGTCTCCCTTATCCGGAATTCAGAAATCAGAAATATTCCAAAATCCAAAATTGTCCACATGAGTGGCTAAGATAGTGACGCCCTTTGCTTTCTGATGTTTCAATGTATGCAAACTTTGTTTCATGCACAAAATTATTTAAAAATATTGTGTATAAAATGACCTTCAGGATATGTGCATAAGAAATGAATTTTGTGTTTAGACTTGGGTCCCATCTCCAGGATCTCTCATTATTTATATGCAAGTATAGTCGGACCCCGGAACTGCGGGGGTTCAGTTCTCGCACTTACCATGAATACCAGAAATCACGGATAACAGTAAATCCTATTAAAAGTAACAGACTTTTGGTAAAAATTAACATAGTTGTCTTGGAGGACCTACAAGATGTCTAGAGACAACACCTCTCTAGGCATTTTCTGATTAGGGTTGGGGTTTTTTATGCTGCGTTTTTAAGGTTTGTATACAGTTATTTTAATGCATTTTAATATTTTTAATTTTAAACTACGAGTTAAAATTGTTTAATTGTTCTTTAAATCTTATTTATACTTTTATTGTGGCTTTTGCATTGTTTTTAATTTGTATTGTTTTAATATGTTGTTAGCCACCTTGAGTTCCATTATTGGGAGGAAGGTGAGATATAAATGAATAGAACAACAAAAACAACTTGATGTATGGTCTATTGCTGTGGTTATTAACCTGTGGTCTGGGGACCCCCAAGGGGCCACAATGTTCTCACAGGGGTCCGCAAAGTCTGCTTCGCCCACCTTGTACTTGAAGTAGAGTGGCCACGTGACAGGAGCGAGGGCAAAAGCAAGCTGGCTGGCTTGGCCTGTGCATTGCCATTCAATCCACTCCAGCCACAAACTTGCAGGAAGAATCAGGAGAAAAGTTTTTCCTCCCCCTCCAGTGCCTCTGAGAGAAAGTTTAATGAATGGTGTGCTATTATTATTATTGTTGTTGTTGTTGTTGTTTTAAATCTTGAGTTAAGTCTTGGGAGATCTGCAACAACAAAAGATACTTAAAGGGGGTCCCTGCTAAAGAAAAGGTTAAGAGCCACTGGTCTACAGTATTAAGTGGCTTCAAACGTTTGCACTCTACAACAATAGTGTGAAGTACTGATTCAGGGAGGTTGCTTTTCAAGATTAGCAGATTCTAGGGCAGTGTGGGCAATTGTGGGAGGCTAGGGGGCCATATTAGACCCCCAGGAGACCTTGGAGGGCCACAACTTCCCAATCACAGCCTCTCACAAAAAAACCAACAACACAGAAACTTGCCTTCAAACACCCTCACAGGGTGTGGAGGCATTTCTACCATGATTTTGGCCTTCCTGAGCTATTTTGGGTCTAGGAAATGCCCTTTCTAAGAACAGGAAGTGACCAGAAGTATAAAATGTGGGTGTAAAATGGCCAAAAAACACAGCAAAGAGGCATATACAGTTGTCCCTCCACATTCACAGATTTGGCATTCACGGTTTTAAGTATTCACAGCTTGAAAATATTCTTAAAAAAATAATAATCCAAAAAGCAAACCTTGATTTTGCCATCTTAGATAAGGGACACCATTTTGCTATGCCATTGCATATACAGTAATGGGACTTGAGTATTCATGGATTTGGGTATTCACGGGGGGTCCTGGAACCAAACCCCAGCAAATGTGAAGGGACAACTATACAAGTGAAAAGTGTAGGCACGATTGGGGCCCAAAATTCCAAGTTGTTTTTAATGGCTTCTGGGAGTAAAAGGTCTTCAAGCTGGTTTATAAGAATCTTTATTTCTTCTTCAGTGTTCATTTCATAGAGATATCTGCTCAAGGTTTATATCACCTTTATTGTCCAACTCTCAAGGGCGCACTGGTTCTTTTTATACCTTTCTGCAGCTCTCAGATACCAATTTTAATACAGTATATCATACAATGTAGCTAAATTCTGTATTGTAAAATTAGGAAGACAATGATTTTGGTGGGCTATTAATATGAAATCTGTCTAGGGTTACTGAGGCTGAAGGGGTGATTTTAAATATGCTTTTAACTTGTTCCTTTTATGTTGCATCTATCTATATATATAAAATGCTTGGGTATGTTTCCTTTCCCAGTATGCTGATTGGCCGCTTAGGAAACATACCCAACCAATCCCGCCCCTCCTCTTACTCCCTCAGCCACTCACCACCCACATGCAAATTCCCTCTCCACTTCACAATCCACTCCTGCCACTCAATCTACATCTACACCCCCAGCCTCAAAAGGACCCTTCCCACCTGTCACTCCCTCAGACACTCACCACCCACATGTAAAACAATGCAATATTTCCCCCCGCAATAATAGTGTGTAGCTGAACCATGTGAACCTTTCAAATCTACTATAACAGCATATGTTTTTATTTATATGTGCTGGTCTATGACCACAATAAAGTTATTCATTATAGAATCATAGAATTGGAAGAGACCACAAGGGCCATCCAGTCCAACCCCCTGCTGTGCAGGAATACACAATCAAATCATTCCTGACAGATGACCATCCAGCCTCTGTTTTGTTTTATTCACTCCTGTTCTAGGGACGTCCTGCCTCTTACCTTGACCTGTTGTTGCTGGCCTCTAAGGAAATCTTCTGCCAAGGCCACTGCCTGAGAACACACTTGGGGACAGTGGCTTCTGACCCAGCTCTGCATTTCTTGAGGTAGGATGGTCAGGAACTGCTCCAAGATCAACAGCTCCAGAATCTGCTCCTTGGTGCGTTTCTCCGGCAGCAGCCACCGTCGGCAACATTCCCAGAGCCTCCGGCAAACCTCTCTGGGACCCGCAGCCTCCTGGTAGCGGAACTGCCGGAAACGTCGACGCTGGGCCTCGGTGCTGAGAGGGTCTTCTCCCATGACCACTCTCTTCACCACCCTCCTGTTTTCTCCAATGTCTGGGCCTTGAATTGTTGGACCGTTGTCCACCAAGAGCTGGGTCACCACTTCTCCATTCGGCCACTGGTTGCTATCGGTGACTACCTCACATAAGTCCCATGGCAAAGGTTTCAACTGTGATTGGATTCCACATTCAATGGGAAGGGGTTGCACGGCCTTCAAGACCTCCTGCCACTGGGTCTCCCAGCGCTGGGCCAACCCTTCCTCGGATCCTTGGACCAACTCTTGGGGAGCCACCCAACCTAGAAACTCCCCAATGGTCCCCACCTGAATGACACGAGGGGTAATCCTTTCTCCTTCGGCATCTAAAGTCTTTGGGTGGGCTTCCTCTCCTGTATTCCTGTCAGAGTTGACTCCATGTTCCAGAACATTCGGCAAGGAGAAACTCACGACTCCCCCAGACCTCAGTTCATTTGCCATTTTGCCTGCCAATGTTTAATAGAGGCAATGTCCACATCCAGTGGTAGAAACGATCTCTTGAAGTTTTCAAGTCCAGCTGTACAAGAAAAAAATATTCTTAAATGTTACAACAGCAAATCTGTCAGGTCAAAATAACAAAATAAATATTTGCAGCTACCCTGTCAAAGGGTAGCTAAACAAAAAGGATCATGACAAAAGAGGCTATTCTTATCCATAGTATGAGAAATGCACATCTTTATGGGTTGATTCCTCTGGCTTTCACAAGATCTCTTGGTGATGCTCACAAAATCAGATGATTTCCAGTTGAAGAAATAATTCATACTTGAGTTTGCAAATTATGTGACCAGCAAAAGAGGAGATTCATTTTCCTGAAGGAAAGAAAAACAAACTGGAATAAAATATCCAAGTGAAGACATACAGGCTGATGACTTGTTCTGAAAGAAGAATGATATTTTAACCAAATATTCTTAACTGTGCAGTCCCAGGATGTTGTTGTTACCAAAATTTCCAACAGCAGAAGCTAAGCATCATACTCTCTGGGGACAATGGGCAACACAATCCAGCAACATCTGAGGGCTCAAGGATGAGAAAGGTTGATCTTGTTCAACTTTCCTTCTCTCTAGCAACTTTCTTTCTCGGGAAAGCTAGATTCAGCTTGCTCCCTGCATTCATGGAACCAATATCTGCAGCTTTAGTTATCTGAGACACACAAAATAGGGGACATATACCATATAGTTGCGCTGAAAAATGCCTAGAGAGGTGTCCTCTCTAGGAATCTTTAGGTCCTCCAATACAGCTCTATGGTATATTTGTACTGGAAACCCTTTATTTTAATAACCATTATCCACAGTTTCATTTATACACAGTAAATCCAGGAACATAATATCCCCCGCAGATAAGGGGGCAGGGTGGGGGGGCGACCTGTACCAAGAACTTTCAGTTTGTGCAGCTGGATTAAAACAATTTGGAGAGAGTTCAAAATGTTGTAAACTAATTAAAGCTGCTGCCACACTGCAAAAATAATGCAGTTTGACCCAACTTTAACTGCCAGGATTCCATGCTATAGAATTCTGGAATTTGTTATTTTGTGAGCAATTTAGCCTTCTCTGTCCAAGAGTTCAGGCACCACAAAAAAACTACACATCCTGTATTTTGTGCCCAACAAACTACAAATCCCAGGATTCCATAGGATGGAGCCATGATAGTTAAAGTTGTGTCAAACTAATAATAATAAAATAATAATAGAATTTATTTTTATCCCGCCCCTCTGTTAAAAACAACTGGGGCGGCTTGCAAAAATTAAAATATCAATACAAATTAAAATCTCCAAACACCACCCACCCCCACCCTCCCCCATAAAAAGACATTAAACCAAATACATTAAAACAACTGATATAAAATCACATTAAAATAATAAATAATAAATAATAAACAGCCAGCAGACTAAAAAGGGCCAAGAGCCCCTAAGGCCAGGAACTAATTAGGAAAGGCCTGCCGAAAGAGATCCATCTTTAGTGCTTTTTTAAAGCTACTCAGGCTCGTCATCTGACGGATCTCGTTTGGCAGGCCATTCCACAATTTGGGGGCGGTTATCGAAAAGGCCCTCTGGGAGGTTGCAGACAGCCTAGATTTGTGTGGCTGAAGCAAATTCCTCTCAGAGGACCGGAGTGCGCGGGGAGGATTGTATGGGAGGAGGCCGTTCCGAAGGTAAGTTGGACCCAAGCCATTTAGGGCTTTAAAGGTAATAACCAACACCTTATACTGGGCCCGGAAACTGATAGGCAGCCAGTGGAGAGATTTTAATACTAGAGTTATATGGTCTCTCTGAGAAGTTCCCAAAACCACTCTGGCTGCCATATTTTCTACCAACTGAAGTTTCCAGACCAAGCATGAGGGTAGCCCCATGGAGAGCGCATTGCAGAAATCTAGACGAGAGGTTACCAGCGCGTGCACCACAGTTTCGAGGTCCCTTACTTCCAGGAAAGGGTGCACCTGGCGTATCAGCCGAAGCTGATAACAGGCGCTCCTGACCGTTGCATTCACCTGACTAGGCATCTGAAGCGATGAATCAAGGGGCACCCCCAGAATGCGAACACAGTCCTTAATGGAGAGCGTGACCCCGTCCAGGACTGGAGGTTGCAACCCAACTCCTGGTTTTGGGTTATTTCTGCATTATTTCTATAGTGTGGCAGCAACCTAAGTCTGGTTTGTTAAACTTGAGCAGCTAGTTGGTCAGGTCATGCAAGCTAACCTTAGTGAAAGGGTGAGAATCACACAGCCCTGCAAATGTTGTTGGAGTGCAATTCCCAGTATACAACATCACTGACTGTGATGGCTAAGACTGCTGGGACTTGCAATCCAGTAACAACATTTTCACCTCTGCCTTAGTGCCACTTCTTCCTCCATTTAGGTAATTAGATATGAAACAATATCTACAGGGAGTCTTGGAGATGTCTCATCCATGGGATCGCCATGAGTCAAAGCCGACTCAAAGGCAGTTAACAACCACTACCACCTATCTATTTACAGGTAACAAACCCGTTTATTTACTTTTGTTTATCAAAATACAGTATTTACATCTCACCCTCTATCTCAGGGTGACATACAATAAAACCAGCCTGATTAATTTAAAACAGTGTAAACGAGACACTGTTTCACCAATTTTAAAGGCTAAAACATATTAAACAATTCACTAAGCAAAAAAGACAGTTTGAAACTGTTTAAAAAATAGTGAAATTATTTAAAACCATGTACTTGTGAGGGTTTGTGTAAAACCAATTAAGCCCCGAAGGTGTACTCTATGAAGACGTTTCAGTTCGTTTCACTTGGTACCAGCATGACAACATTGGTGCCAACTGGGCTTTGAAAAGGGAGGGCATTCCATAACTGGGATGCCGCAACTGAGAAGGCCCTCTGACTTAAGGATTTTGATACAGCCAAAATACAACCATTTACAAACACCCCAACCTTTCTGATGATCCATTTTTTGACAATCTGCTCTTTTGAACCTTTTCAATTATAACCGGAACCCATACATTCGACATGTGATCTGTTCTTTTGACCTATTTTGTCATGTTTCCATGACTTTCCATGTGTTTCTGCTGCCACACACTATTTTTTTCTCTTAACTGACTGTATTATTTAGCTTTTGCATGCATTCGCAAGTGATATATACAGGTTGGTTCTCCCTTATCTGGAATTCTGAAATTCAAAATGTTCCAAAATTCAAACTAATCCACATGGGTGCCTGAGATAGTGACACCTTCACTTTCTGATGGTTCAATGTACGCATACTTTCTTTCATGCACAAAATTATTAAAAATATTGTGTATAAAATGACCTTCAGGCTATGTGTATATGAAACATGAATGAATTTCATGCTTAGACTTGAGTCCCATCTCCAAGATTTCTCACTATGTATATGCAAGTATTCCAAAATCTGAAATACTCCAAATCCAAAATACCTCTGATTCCCAACATTTTGGATAAGGGAGACTCAACCAGTAGTGTGCTATTGACCAAAATGCATTTGCAAGCTAAAAAAAGACTGTGTTCCATATTTCGACAATTTCCAGGTTTCAACAGTGCTCTGGTCCCTAACCTGTTGAATTAAGCAGGGGGTGCCTGTATGCATGGAGGGGATATAAAAGGGATGTGTGCCCATGGACCCCAGACTTAACTCAAGATTAAAACCCTAATAATATTAATATTAATAATAATAATACAATAATACCATGCATGGCAGGGGGTTGGACTGGATGGCCTTTGCGGTCTCTTCCAACTCTATGATTCTATGATCCATGCCAACAAGCATGCACATACTAGTCAAAAACACACAAACACTAGTTTAAAAGACACACAAACACACACTCACACACTGGTGAGTAAAGCTGGGGAAGATAACAAAAAACAGCCCAACAAAGACATACATGCTGATAGGCCGCTGAGCAATTTTGGGGAGGTTTTCTTTCTTTTGGACTGTAGAAAAACTCCATCATGTGGAATGGAAAGAATCATAGAATCACAGAGTTGGAAGAGACCTCAAGGGCCATCCAGTCCAACCCCCTGCCATGCAGGAAAAGTAATACAGTTGTCCCTCCATATCCATGGATTTGGTATCTACGGATGTAAGTATTCACGGCTTGAAAATATTCTTAAAAAAATAAAAATCCAAAAACCAAACCTTGATTTTGCCATCTTATATAAGGGACACCATTTTGCTATGCCACTGCATATAATGGGACTGGAGTATTCACGGATTCTGGTATCCACGGGGGGTCCTGGAACCAAATCCCAGCAAATATGAAGGGACAACTGTACAGCCCAGTCTAGTTACAGAATTCCCAACACTCTAAGCTCCCCACCCCACCGCCTTTTCTTCTGCCTGTTTGAGTAGGACCTCTCCATTTTCATTATTTCTTTCTGGAATTTGTGTAACATGATGCATATGTTGCTACTGCTACTCAGATAAATAAGAAGAACAACATCAGGACTATGTGTAAATAACAGTTGGCAAATCTGTCAGTTTATCTCACACCAACTACTGTTTGGCTTCTCAATGGTTCCAACTCTGCTCAGGGTTTTCTCTGAGCTTCCCAAACCAGCCCATTATGGGACTGAGTTGCCCGCTCCATGCCAGACCAGAAGTCTCTTTGGAGGTTTTTAAACAGAGGCTGGATGGCCATCTGTCGGGAATGCTCTGATTGTTTATTCCTGCAGGGAAGGGGGTTGGGCGTCCAACTTATGATTCTATGATTCCAGTACAAATATTCTGGTAACTAGCTATACCTGGTGTAACATACATCACCCCCCTCCGTGTGCTACACCCCCCACGGTACACATGCTACTCCCCCATGCTACACTCCCTGTGCTTGCGCCTCCCTCCCCGTGCCACCCTCCCAGCGCCCCGTGCCACCCTCACTGCACTTGCACCACCCTCCCCACACCCCTTGCCCACCCCGTGCCGCCCTCCCCACACCCATGCTGCCTTCCCTACACCCTGTGTCACCTTTCCCGTGCTTGTGCCACCCTCCCTCTGCTTGTACCTCCCTACACCCTGTGCCGCCCTACCCACACTCGCACTGCCCTTCCCGCACCCCATGCCGCCCCATGCCACCCTTCCCGCACTTGCACCGCCCTCCCTGCACTGTCTTCCCTGCAACCTGTGCCACCCTCCCTGCACTCAAATCGCCCTCCCCACCCCTGTGCTGCCACGTGCCGCCCTTCCCGCACTCGCACCACCCTCCCTGTCCCCCGTGCCACCCTGTGCTTCCCTCCCCGCACTTGCACTGCCCTCCCCGCACCCTGAGTCGCCCTCCCCACATTTGCACTGCCCTCCCCGCACCCCATACACGCTGCACACACACACACACACACACACACACACTATGCCACATCCCCCCATGCTACTCACCCCCCTCTGTCTCCACCATGAATGAAACTTCCACATGGTCCCGGCCACAGTGTGCTGATTGGCTGCCCAACAGAGCTTTGATTCGTTGGTCAGTTTCCTAAGCGGCCAACCAGCACACTGGAAACGGCAACATACCTAAGAGCAATATGTATATACAGTATAGATAGATATTATCTAGGAATAGGCCTTTGAAGTCAATTTTGTCTCCCTTCCCACTCACTTTTTCATTTCCTATTGTATCCTCTTTAGACTATAAGCATCTACTGGATGCTAGAGGGAGTCGTTTACTGCAGAGGTGGGAATCATGCAGCCCTCCAGATGTTGCAGCTAATTTATCACAAGGCGAAGCCCAAAAATCAATGTATATAGAGCCATTGTACTGTCTATTCCAAGATGCCAAGATTGACAAAAACATCGATCACAAATTAGCAAAGGCACATAGCGCATTTGGAAAACTTTACAAAAGAGTCTGGAGTAACAAACACCTGAGGCGAAGCACAAAAATCAGTGTGTATAGAGCCATTGTACTGTCTATTCTGCTTTATGGGTCTGAAACATGGGTCACCTATCGCCAACACTTACGACTCCTCGAACACTTTCACCAGCGCTGTATATGCACAATCCTAAATATACACTGGACTATGTGACAAGTGTTGCTGTCCTTGAGCAAGCAGGGATCACCAGCATTGAGGCCATGATATTGAGAACACAGCTGCGCTGGGCAGGGCACATTTCTAGGATGGAGGACCATCATCTCCCAAAAATAGTACTGTACTCTACGGTGAACTCGCCATGGGTCAGCGTAAGAGGGGCGCTCCAAAAAAGCGATACAAGGACTCCATGCAACAACATCTCAGGCTCGGCCAAATTGATCACCAACAATGGTCTGCCCTGGCCTCACATCGGGAGGCATGGAGACGCACTATCCACAATGCTGCAGCCTTATTTGAGAACTCACGCCGAACAAGTCTTGAAGAGAAATGACAATGCAGAAAGAATCACAACCCGGAAACATCACCCAAGGAGACCTTCTGCTGTGCTTTCTGCAACCGGACTTATTTATCTCGGATTGGCCTTTTTAGTCATCAGCACGCTTGCAGAAAGCGCGGGATGAGTCTTTCCCGGATCTTTGCAAAGAAAAGCCAGAGAGACTGTTATAGTGCTCTTATTCCACTTTAACTGCTCTGGCTGCCTCCTGCAGAATCCTGGGATTTGCAGTTTAGGGAGGGGCATTTAGAACTCCCAGCCAGAGGGCTCTTAAGCCTCACTAAACTACAAATCTCAGAATTCCACAGGAGGTAGTCAGAACAGTTAAAGTGGAATAATAGCACTATAACAATGTAGTGTGATAAAATTTGGTTCCTAGCATTCCTCCTCATTGGCTATGGTGGCTAGGGCTGCTGGAGGTTGCATTCCAACAAGATCTGGAATTGCAGGAGTCCCACACCTGAGATAGCACTATTCAGTGGAATGCACTGCCTCAGAGTGTGGTGGAGTCTCCTTCTTTGGAGGTTTTTAAACAGAGGCTGGATGGCTGTCTACTGGGAGGGCTTTGATCGGGTATTCCTGCAGGGCAGGGGGTTGGACTAGATGACCCTTGTGGTCTCTTCCAATTTTATGATTCTATGAGTTCAATCTTATGCATGTCTCTCAGAAGCTAAGTCCCACTGAGTTCAACGTAACTTACTCCTAGGAAGGTGTATATAGGGGCTGCAGACTCATTCATGTTAAATCTCTGGTTTTATTCTACTTTTATTCTGTCCTTTGTCTAATGATGTTAGAGTGGAACACACAATGTCCCACTCCCAGCCATTTTATCCTTACAACTTTTCAGGGTAGGGTAGGGTAGGCTGAGTGGGGTGGGGGGGGGCAGCCCAAAATCAGGCAATAAACTGCTAGAGAAGCTGAGTGGAAATTTGAACTTGCGTTTTCCTACTTCTGGAGAGCTGGCATGCTGTAGTGGTTTAAGTATCAGACTACAACTCTGGGATATCAGGGTTCAAATCCCCGCTTGGCCACGGAAACCCACTGGGTGACTTTGGGAAGTCACACTCTCTCAGCCCTAGAGGGAAGGCTATGGCAAGCCCCCTCTGAAGAAGCCTTGCCAAGAAAACACTGTGATATTCTTTATTATCACTGTATGTATTGAAAATATTACTGCTATTTGTCATCTTGTGGAGACCATCAACCACAAAATGGAATTGTTATGTATTTTATTATTATAGATGAATAAAAAGAAATTATTAAAAAAAAATAAAAAGTAAAACAATGTGATAGGGCATTCTGAGGGTCACCATTAAGTCAGAAACAGCTTGAAGCTATGCAACAACAACAATCCCTAGTTCTAGCCCAAAAAACTAGCCCAGGAGGGCAAACTGCACAAGCCCCCAAATGTTGAAGAGCTGTAACTCCCACCAGCCTATCCAGCATACCGAAGGGTAAGGGATGATGGGAGTTGTAGTCCAACATCTTGAGGAGCACATGCTACCCTATATTGGGCCCAAAAGTGGCATATATACATAGAATGATAGAGTTGGAAGGGACTCTAAAGATCATCCAATCCAACCCCACCACCACCATGTAGGAATCCATTGCTTAAACATCCTTGACAGATGGCCATCCAAGCTCTGTTTAACACCCTCCAATGAAGGACAGTCCTCCACCTTCTGAGAGTCTATTCTGCCATAGGACACCTCTTAGTGTCAAGGAGTTCTTCCTTATGTTTATTTGGAGTCTCCTTTCTTGTAATCTGAATCTGCTGGTTTCTATAAATAAATAAATGGCACTACACTACACTCTCTGGTGGCAATGTTACCAGCAATTATCTTTGTATGCATTGCCCTGTGCACCTTCCTAATTTGATCTGCTCACCTTTTTTGAGCAGCTTCACAATCCCACCTCTCTCTTGATTTCCCCCCTTCCAGTCTCCCCATAAAGAGCATTCAGTTCTATAGGCCCAAAGGCCATGCTGGCTGCAGGGTTATGGGAGCTCTAGTGCAAAAAAGGAATTCTCCCAAGCTCTGGCCTTGCCAAGGAGTTGGATTTCAAAAACAACAACCCTGCAGGTTTTCAAACACAACAACCTTGCCACTTGACAAGAATCCTGTCTCAAGCCATTCCTGATGCGCCACTATCTGTTGGGCATGGCTTTAAGGAACCTGGTAGGCTGAGGGGGCATCCAGAATGATTAAAAAGTCCCAGATTTTGTGCCTATTCTTTCCAATTTTATCATTGTTGCGTGCCTTCAAGTAATTTCTGACTTTTGGTGACACTAAGGAGACACTATCATGGGGTTTTCTTGGCAAGACTGGTTTAGAGGGGGCTTGCCTTTGCCTTCTTCTGAGGCTGAAAGAGAGTGACTTGTCCAAGGTGGGTGCCCATGGCTGAGCAGAGAGCAAGTTTGTTTTCTGCTGCTCCAGAGAGTGGGACACAGAGCAATGGATTCAAACCATAGGAAAAGAGATTCCACATAAACTTTAGGAAGAAATTCCAGACAGTAAGAGCTGTTCGAGTGGAATATGCTGCCTGGGAGTGTGGTAGAGTCTCCTTCTTTAGAGGTTTTTAAACAGAGTCTGGATGGGCATCTTTCGGGAGTGCTTTGATTGGGTATTCCTGTAGAGCAAGCGGTTGGACTGGATGGCCCTTGGAGTCTCTTCCAACTCTGTGGTTCTATGATTCTATGAGGGGCGATTTAAACCTTGGTCTCCATAGTCATAGTCCAGTGCTCAAACCACTACACCACACTGGCTCATAAACTGACCTGGGGAGTTGATATAAAGTCTCTGATCATACTAGGAGCTGGCAGAAAATATTCCAGGATAAACAAAACATGTATGGATCTCCAAAATAAAGTTGGAAAGGACAGGAACAAGATGTGGAACTTTCTGGATGCACCCTAAGAAGGATACATAAAGTTGTGGTGGTGATGAGTTTTCAAAGCCTTTCCAACTCATGGAGACCCTATCACAGGCAAAAATTGTTCACCGAGAGAGGCTGGCTTCCCCAAGGCACCCAGTGGGTTTCCAGGGATGGGAAGGGATTCAAACCCTGGTCTCCCAGAGTCCTAAACCAACACTGAGACCACCACATACACACATTTGTTGATATTGTTGTGTGCCTTCAACCCATTTCTGACTTATGGTGAACCTATAGAATCATAGAGTTGGAAGAGACCACAAGGGCCATCCAGTCCAACCCCATTCTGCCATGCAGGAATACACAATCAAAGCATTCCCAACAGATGGCCTTCCAGCCTCTGCTTAAAAACCTCCCAAGACGGAGAATTCACCATGTTCTGAGGCAGCGTATTCCTCTTCCGAACAACTCTTACTGTCAGGAGGATCTTCCTAGTGTTTAGGTAGAATCTCTTTTCCTGTAGTTTGAGTCCATTGCTCCGTGTCCTAGTCTCTGGAG
This sequence comes from Gambelia wislizenii, assembly GCA_030847615.1. NCBI lineage: Eukaryota > Metazoa > Chordata > Lepidosauria > Squamata > Crotaphytidae > Gambelia > Gambelia wislizenii. Next base: position 30,156,659 of record JAUMIR010000002.1, read on the forward strand.
CAGCAGAAAACAAGCTTGCTCCGTCCTCAGTATGACACCCCTTCAAATATTTAAACATGGCTATCATGTCACCTCTTAACCTCCTCTTCTCCAGGCTAGCAGATGATCAGGTTTTCTTGGGAAGATTTTTTCAGAGGGGGTTTGCCTTTGCCTTCCTCTGAGGCTGAAAGAATGTGAATTGCCCAAGATCACATAGTGGGATTCTACGGCTGAGCGGGGATTCAAACCCTGGTCTCCCGAGTCATAGTCCAATGCTCATACTACTACACTACGCAATACACAATTGCCTCACATTAAATAAGGAAGGAAGGAAAGAAGAAAGAAAGAAAGAAAGAAAGAAAGAAAGAAAGAAAGAAAGAAAGAAAGAAATTCTAATTTCACCTTGGTCTGTGTCTACCCCTCCTATCTCACAGGGTGAACTGCATCAAATACCCTCGAGGCCACAGCCCAATTTTAACATTTCCACCTGGCTGTAAGTCTGTTGAAGTCAAGGGCCTGTCTACATTGCAGAAATACAGTAGTTTGACACCACTTTATCCACCATAATTCTATCCTATGGAATTCTGATGCTTGTCGTTTGGTGGGGCACCAGAGTTATCTGCTAGAAAAGGCTAAATATCTCACAAAACTACAGATACTAGGATTCCATACGATAGAACTATGGTGGATAAAGTGGTGTCAAACTGCTGTATATTTCTGCAGTGGAGATAGGCCCACAGTCTCTTGCAGCAACCCTCCTGAAACACACACATGCCCTGTACAACCTCATAAAAGAGAGGGAGCACCTCCAAAACTGGGGGGATGTGGAAGAAATTCACGCTTTCAAAAATACAGGCCCTGAGCCTAATCACAACAGGTTGAGAGAGAGAGAGAGAGAGCGCACATAATAGACAAGAGGAGCATCAACCCCGGGTCCTGGGAGCAATCAAATCCACACTATACAAATAATCCAGTTTGAAACTGGATTATTTGCCCTGGCTCCTTCCTATGGAATCCTGGGATTGGTAGTTTTACAAAGTCTTTAGCCTTCCCTGCCAAAGACTGGTGGTGCATCATCAAACTACAAATCCCAGGTTTCTCATAAGAAGGAGCCATGGCAAATAATCCAGTTTCCTGTGGATAGTGCCAGAATCAAAAGAATCTGTCTTTACTGCGGATCACTCCAGGGTTGTTGTGTTTTGGGGTTTTTTGGAGGGGAGGCTGGTATAGACAACCCCTGAGTGGCACTCAAAGGGGTTGCTGGCCAGCCACATAGTTCACCACACGTTTCTTTGCATGCACCCCCCTCTTTTCCTTTGCTAACCCCTTTCCTTCTTTGCAAAGTCTAACTGACACCCAGGGCATCCTACCGATGGCTGAGTCCCCCCATCGCTTTAGCCCGGCGGCTGGCCAGCTGCCTTCTTGTTGTTCTGGCAATTTCCTGCAAGAGAAGGAGGCAAAGGCAGAACAGGAAGGGGCAAGTCCTAATTCCTATTCACCCTTCCCCCTTACCATTCACACCATCACTCTCTCTTTGCAGGCCTCTCTAGGAACCAGTGTGCACATGGGAGTAACCCTTCATGTGCTCAATGCCTGGAGAAAAAGGACAGCAGGAATTAGACAGGTCCAAGCCCAGGGCAGCAACCAAGAATCACAACCTCCACCTTCCAGATGTGTTATAGATGGTGTTGCCAGGTTTCCCAGACTCCCTTGGAGCGTGGTGGGGTCTCCTTCCTTGGAGGTCTTTAAACAGAAGCTGGATGGCTGTCTGTCAGGGATGCTTTGATTGTGTATTCCTGCATGGCAGGGGGTTGGACTGGATGACCCTTGTGGTCTCTTCCAACTCTACAATTCTATGATTCTATGACAGTCGAAATTCATGCCCTGCAAGGTTGGCCCTCAGGAAGGAGCTATTCAGAAGTCTGTGTTCTGCCCCCAAATGTTATTATTTTTTGTATTATGTTTGTATTATTATTTTTATTAATTTTTCTTTTCCAAATATGTATAATTGTAATGTGTAACTTCTAATTTTAGTATAAAGGTGTAAATATAATGTTAATTGGGAAAGAAGAAAGAGTGATTATACAGTTGTCCCTTCCTATTCGCTGGGGTTTGGTTCGTGGATACCAAAATCTGTGAATACTCAAGTCCCATTATAAGCAAAGGCATGGCAAAATGGTGTCCCTTATGTAAGATGGCAAAATCAAGGTTTGCTTTTTGGATTATTATTTTTTTAAGAATATTTTCAAGCCGTGAATACTTAAATCCGTGGATACCAAATCTGTGGATACGGAGGGACAACTGTAGTGTGCTTAGATTTAGAGGAAAAATGTATTAGTGTTAGGATATATAGTTTTATTTTTGTATTAGTAAGAAAAGAGGAAAACAATTTTTTTGCGTTATTGTTACGGCCTTTTGCAGTCAGGTATGTTTTTCAGTGGAATGGTCTTATTTCAATAAAAAAAATCCTAATCCCCCCACCAAAAAATCCAAATACCAAATGAAGCTTTAGAAGGCTTAAGGTGCATCCACACTGTAGAACTAACCCAATTTGACACCACTTGAAGTGCTGTCTTCCACACTACACAAAAAAAATCCAGGTTGAAACTGGATTATTTGCATGGATCCTTCCTATGGAATCCTGGGATTTGTAGTTTTACAAGATCTTTAGAGTTCTCTGCCCAAAAGTGCTGGTGCTTCACCAAACTACAAACCCCAGCATTGCATAGGAAAGAGCCATGCAAATACAGTTGTCCCTCCGTATCCATGGATTTGGTATCTACGGATTTAAATATTCACTGCTTGAAAATATTATTTAAAAAATAATAATCCAAAAAGCAAACCTAGATTTTGCCATTTTATATAAAGGACACCATTTTGCTAGGCTATTGCATATAATGGGACTTGAGTATTGATGGATTTTGGTAACTACGGGGGCGGGCGTCCTGGGACCAAACCCCAGCAAATATGAAGGGACAACTGTAATCCAGTTTCAACCTGGATTATTTATCTAGTGTGGATGCCCCCATGCCATGTATTCCTCTGAAAATTAACATCTTTCCCACATCCATAAAGGACACAATCCACATATTTTTTGCATGGCAGGGGGTTGGACTAAATGACTCTCGTGGTCTTTTCCAACTCTTATGATTCTATGTAGCTGGGTTTCAGTTCTATGATTCTGTGTTTTATATTTTGGGGTGCTTATCTTTCAAGATACGTGTGAGGTGTAATGAGAGTTTAAAACATTAAGCACTGAGATAAAACTCTTAAGGAATAAACTGAATAGATTATTATTATTATTATTATTATTATTATCTTTTTGTATTATATATTTTGTATTTTGTATTATTATTGTTATTTTGTATTAGTAAGAAAAGAGGAAAACAATTTTTTTGCATTATTGTTACAGCCTTTTGCAGTTGGATGTATTTTTCAGTGGAATGGTCTTATTTCAATAAAAAAATTCCTAATTCCCCCGAAAAAAATCCAAAATGATGATGATGATGATTTCTTACCCACCTCTCTCTGTGGATCGAGGCAGGGAACAACACATCAACACAATACTGTTTTAGTTAAGAACACATATCAATTAAAACCTATTAATTTAAAAAACTAGACCAAGACATTTTAAAACAATCAGTGCGCAATTTAAAATTCACAATTTCAAATCATCTGGATAGGCCTGCCAGAAGATGGACACAAAGACACAAAGTACATGCCAGTACATTTTTTTCCCCCTGAGAGAGCCAGCATAGAGCAGAAGTTTGGATGTTAGACTAGGATCCTGAGAGTTGTTGTTGTGGGCCTTCCAGTCATTTCTGACTTATGGCAACCCTAAGGTGACCCTATCTTGAGTTTTTTTTTCCTGAGGCTGAGAGTGTGTGACTTGCCTAAGGTCACCCAGTGGGTTTCCATGGCTTGCAGGGTTGTGGCTGCAGTAATGACATTTAACCACTGCACCACCAGGGCTCCCTTGGTGTCCCATGACCAAGTGGGTTTCCATGGCTGAGTGGGGATTTGAACCCTGGTCTCCAGCTAGTTCCTTTAGGTGCATGAGTAAAATAGGTTTTAGCTGTGAGCAGAAGGACAACAGGTTGAACCTCTCTTTATCCTCTCAGAAGGCATCCCTGTTAGTAGAGCTGTAGACTACAATTCCCAGAAACCCCTCCTCCTAAAAGGAAGGTGACAGGAAATGAGAAGAGGGAGAACTACAACTCCCAGGGATGCTTGGGTTTTCTGGCTGCCCGGCTGAGCCTTGTAGTGCAGTGGGATGAAACCCTGAAGTCTGATAGCCTGGGTAAGCACTTGCCTCTCCTTTGTACCCAAAGATGCACAACAAAAACCTTTATGCTGGGAGAGATGGACAACAAAAACCTTTATGCTGGGATGGGGGCTGTTATGAATGGGTCACAACTGGGGCTGTGAAGTGAGGCTGGAGAGTCTAATGGTTAAGCCAAAGCCAGCAGGGGAGCTTGAATTTTGATTTGGCCCAGGGTTGCCAACTTCTTTTCTTTTCTTTTTACCAGCTGCTGATCCTGCGCCTTTAACAGCACAATGTTGAGCTGGGATAGGTGTGTCTGTGTGTGTATCATTACCCAATATTACATATTAAATAATTTTACATTTAATGTTTCGCCATATGAATATTTAGCAGGTATTACAGTTTATTAAAGGATATAGGACATAGCAAGTATATCATGTATAATGTAATATTATCATCTATGAATATTAACATCAGATTTTGCCTTGTTAAAAATAGTGGCAGTGATTTTGAAAGTCTGATTGTTCTACTAAGTTATTGTTTAACAAACGAGAAACCACCATCCCGCCAACATAAGGCAAAACATTACTAGTTTCAGGTCCATCTATTGAGGTTGCATTGCTTCTTGCCTTTTAAAAGGCCTCTGGTTGTTAGGTCAGGACCGTCTCACCATTGAGAGCTGTACCTTCCCCTTTAATAGTCATTTGGGATATGGATTGCAGTTGTCCCTTCATATTCACTGGGGTTTGGTTCCGCCCCCCCCTCCCTGGATACCAAAAGCTGTGAATACTCAAGTCCCATTATATGCTCTCTCTCTTTTTCTCTGGCTTTTCTTCACAAACGAAGGTTCAGGAAGGACTCATCCCGCGCTTTCTGCAACTGCGCTGATGACTGAAAAGGCCAATCCGAGATAAACAAGTCCAGTTGCAGAAAGCACAGCAGAAGGTCTCCTTGGGTGATGTTTCCGGGTTGTGATTCTTCCTGTGTTATAATTTCTTTTCAACACTTGTTCGGCGTGAGTTCTCAAATAAGGCTGCAGCATTGTGGATAGTGCGTCTCCATGCCTCCCGATGTGAAGCCAGGGCGGACCATTGTTGGTGATCAATTTGGCCGAGCCTGAGATGTTGTTTCAGGGAGTCCTTGTATCGTTTTTTTGGTATCCCATTATATGCAATGCCATAGCAAAATGGTGTCCCTTATATAAGATGGCAAAATCAAGGTTTGCTTATTGGATTATTATTTTTTAAAGAATATTTTCAAGCCATGAATACTTAAATCTGTGGATACCAAGTCCGTGGCTATGGAGGGACAACTGTAATTCCTATCGTATCCAGGCCCAGCATAGCTTCTTTGTCTGGCCTCTAGTAATTTTTATATAATTTTAAATATTTGAAGGGATGTCAAATTGAGGATGGAGCAAGCTTGTTTTCCACGGCTCCAGAGACTAGGACATGGAGCAATGGGTTCAAACTACAGGAAAAAAGATTCCATCTAAACATAAGAAAAACTTCCTGATGGTAAGAACTGTTTGGAAGTGGAATGCACTGCCTTGTAGTGTGGTGGAGTCTCTGTGTTTGGAGGTTTTTAAACAGAGGCTGGATGACCATCTGTCGGGAATGATTTGATTGTGTATTCCTGCATGGCAGGGGTTGAACTGGATGGCCCTTGTGGTCTCTTCCAACTCTATGATTCTATGATTCTTATCACCTTAGGGCTCCCCACCCATCAAGGAATGGTCGATACTGAATAAATAAAATCTGTACCTAATATGTGGTCTGTGATCGCACCCCACACCATATGGGTCCCATTCTGGGAGAAAGGTGGCATATAAGTTAAATAAATTAAATAGGTAATAAATAAATATGTGTACGGTTGTTGTGTGTCTTGAAGTTGTTTCCCGACTTTGCTAAGATGAACCTGTCACTTTTCTTGGCAAGATTTGTTGAGAAAGGTTTGCCATCGCCTTCCTTGGAGGCTGTGGACTTGCCCAAGGTCACCCAGGGGGTCTCCATGGCTGAATGAGGATTTGTACTCCGGTCTCCCAAGTCCTAGTGCAATATTCATACCTCTATACCATGCTAGCTCTTGTGTGTGTGTGTGTGTGTGTGTGTGTGTGTGTGTGTAAATTTGTAAGGTGGGAGGTAATGGCTGCCCCCACTCTACAAAGCTTCATGAGTTGGTTTCCCAAGAGAGAGTTGTTGTTTAAAGGGGAAAAACAGGATTGATCTAAAGAAATAGCAGTTTGCAGTGCTCTGACCTGTCTTAATGGTTTTACAGCCCCTCTAAACTTTGCATACCCCCTAGCCAAGATGATGGCAGCAAGTGATTTACTCACGTTTTAAAATCTGCTGCTGCCAAATTAAAAAAAAAATGTTTACCATGGTGCGCACAAGCAATACTTCATATTTACAAAAGAAAAAAGAAAAGAGAGGAAAAGATTGTCATTTTATCGCCTTACCAATCACTCGCTTAGTTGAAAATCCAACATGGTGGCATCGTCCTGTTTGCAAGCCCCACCCCACCCCTATGCTCATCCAGCCAATGAGCTTACGCTGCAGCAACGCGAATACGACTGTCCTAACGTCGCAGCAACGTGAATACGACTGTCCTAACGATTGGACATTTGCATTCTCTACAGAGCTTTTTAAAAAGCCAAGCAAGAGTGCTAGAGGAATGAAAGGAGGGAAGAACGTCTTTTTTGGATTCAACCTCTCTGCTCCATGTTGGAAAAGGCTTACAGCTGAGGGATAGGCTACCTGAATGACCATGTTCTCCCATATGGGTTTTGGCTTTGGGATCTTCCGTGTGTATGTGTGTGTGTCCCTGCTCTCAGTCCTGCCACCCTCATGAGCACACCTGGTGGGAATGTGAGAGAGGGCCTTCTTGGTAGTTGCTCCCAGGCTGTGGAACTCCCTGCCTGGGGAAGCTAGACCAGCCTCCTTATTCTTGCCCTTCTTGGGTAATGAAGAGATTTTTAAAATTCTGACACGCTTTGGGAGATACATGTCACGTCCTGTATCCGCTGAACCAATATCTGTGGTTTCATTTATCCACAGCTGAAAAAAATAGGGACAACATACAGTTGTCCCTCCACATTCACGGGTTTGGCATTCACGGTTTTAAGTATTCACGGCTTGAAAATATTCTTTAAAAAATAATAATCCAAAAAGCAAACCTTGATTTTGCCATCTTATATAAGGGACACCATTTTGTTATGCCATTGCATATAATAGGACTTGAGTATTCACGGATTTGGGTATTCACGGGGGGTCCTGGACCAAACCAATTAGCTAATCACACATTGGAAACTGCTTAATGCAGTGTAGATGTGTAAATAGCTATTGCTTAAAACAATGTGTAAGCCACTGTGATAGCCTTGTGGCTGAAGAGCGGGGTATAAATAAATAAATAAATAACCCAGCGAATATGAAGGGACAACTGTACCATGAAGCCATGCTGGAAAATGCCTAGAGAGGTGTCTTCTCTGGGAATTGCTAGGTCCTCCAACACAACTCTATGGTATGTTTATACAGAAAGTCCTTTATTTTCATAGGGTTTGCTGTTAGGAAAAACGTTTTAAAATAGCATGCTGTGCTGTTTCAATTTATTGCCTTTTTAATGGATGTATTTTAAATTGTTCTTAATTCTATAGTTCTATCTGTTGGGAATGGTTTGATTGTTTATTCCTGCATATTCCTGCATATGCTTTTACTGATATGTGTAGTTTTTGAAAAATATCTATGTCTGGTTTAATTTTTGTAAGCCACATTGAATATAAAGAAAGAAATATTCACCTATCCATCCCTTTATTTGTACCCTGCCTTTCCACCAAATTGAGTCTCAAGACAGCTTACAGAATTACAATTGAAACACACATGGTAAAAACATTGAAAAACTTGAGATTAAAACAGTAATAAAATACAATGTTTTGCCTTTTCCTCTGAGAACTACCAGTTGCCAGGAAAAAATCCCTGCAGGTTGATTTTCAAGTTGCTTCGTTAAGTAGAGAGCACCCTTTTACATATTTTCAATGATACAAGTTGATCCCTGTATCCACGAATTCGTTATCCATGGTTTCAGTTATCCGCATCCGGAAAGATATATTCTCTCTAAGCATTTCTAGGCCCTCCAGTGTGATTCTGTAGTCAACTTCCAGAGTGTGCATGGCCCCCACCTCTAGAAGTGGGCCCCCAGGCCAGGATCTTTGGTGAGCCCCCTATCTACTGATAAGGTTAAGGGTAGCAAGATGCTCTACAGGGTTTAGGATAAAAATTAAAATAAGTCAATTTAAATGATGACACCAAAGTAATGTTTATATTTATTAAAAAAACTAAATGGATTTATATAATAAAAACTTACAATAATATCACATCAGGCCCCGCTCCTAATGTCAGTCGCCTAGGCCCCCAAGCTCTGGCCCTGTCAGCCCCCCTCTTATGGGGGACATGGGCATTTGTATAATTGAAAATGATAGGGTTCCCTATTATCCACCATTTCAGGTACCCATGGGTTGTGTGTGTCTTGAAACGTATCCTCACAGATATGGGGGCTGACTGTATTTTGTTTAATACCTGGGTACTGTATTAATACCTGCCTCCTTTTCTTTCAACAGCCCCTGAACAAGGTCATATAAATATGTCTTGCCCTAAATGCATCAGGCTAATTTGTGGAATAAAACTTGTGTGTATGTGTATCCTGAGAGTTAGTTCCTCTTTGACATCTGATTCATTGGGTTTCTTCAGTCTTTAATCTGGCCCTGCCTGCTGAACTGGATCCAAGGGGCAATTTTCTGTTCTTAGGATTCTCATAAGGGGGCCACACGGACTCTGAAAAATGTCATCCCCGATCTGGACGTGTCTCAAAGTTAACTTCTGGCTTTGAAAAACAGGTAATTTTCATGGTATGTGTATTAAACATTGTAGGAAGAGAGCTGTCACCTATTGAAAAGTTGAATTGCCAGCCCTGAAAGCTTTTTTGGAGAAGTGACTTACGCCTTTTTCTTTTCTTTTCTGTACAGGTAAAGAACAGTCCTAGGAATCTGGAGGTGTCAGGGGGCCATAAAAACACTCTAGGGGCCTTATGTGACCCTGGGCTCCACCTTCCCCAAGCATTTCCAACATGACAGAGAGCAGAATGCTACCCTCAGTCAAATCTGGATTGTCTCCTTCTTCCAAAAGGAGAGAACACAGGGCAGTGGAGTCTGCTCAGGTAAGGATTCCTGATGATCTCTGTGAAGAGAAATGTCACGTACTGACATTTCTAGATGCAGTGACCAGAAGTTACAGAGTTTATCATAAAACTTCATTGACACAGAAATCCAGAAAGCACTCTAGACAAGGTTGTTGCTCAGAATTGCAACATAGAGAAGACAGACATTATAATAAAAGCATATTCCAACCTATGAAATCTGGCAAGCTTCAATACTATTGGTTGCCCATCATCCCCTGATCTCCTCTTTCTGTACAAGAGTCCATCCTATTTTTTTTCAAGCTCGGTATGTAGCTGCAAGCTTATCACTCCCTTCCCATTGCAATGTCCACAATGGACAAAGAACACTTGTTAACAAACACAGAGAAATGAAAACACAATTAACAGAAAGGATACATGGAAATACTGAAATTGGCAGGAAGAGGTCACGTCTGGGACCGATCCTGAGAAGAAGTGCTCACCTCTTCTGCAAGGGCAAGCCAGCCTGGCCTGCATCTTTTTCTTGAAGTGAGCAGTGCCAGAGGCCAAAGTGAGTGGGGCTTAAAATGAGACCCACTCTCAGCCCTCATCCCAAGGGCACCCCACCCTTGCTCAGAAGTTTGTGGGGGAAAACACAGTGTTTTGGACTCCAATGTCCCGTATCACATATTTATTTAGTGGCATTTGTTTATTGTCTCTCGACCCACCAAGGCCCCTGGGCTGACACACGATTAATACTAAATTTAATGTCCTCACATTGTCGCCAGCTGAGGGAATTGTAGTCCACAAAAGTAACTTTTCCAAGTGCTTCCTCTACCCCCTGCCGTGAGAGAAGGCCAAGATCTACAGTAGGTTTCTATTTGTGAGCGACACTTCCACTCGTTTCCCCTTAGTTTAGGGGTGGGCAACCTTTTTGTCTGTCAAGGGCCATATTCCCTCAAAGCTAATCGGTTGGGGGTCGCATGCCACTGGTGAGCAGGACTGAAGCCTGTGGCGAGTGATGGCTTCCATGTCCGTGTGGGGCTTAATCGACTCCACACTTTCATCCAGACTTCATGCAAGCTGTCCAGGGTGCTAAACCCTCTTCCCAAAGTAGGCTTGACACATGGAAAGCTGAGTGTATAACCCGGATTCATTGCCCCGCTGACAGAGAAGCTACCAACCACCATTGGTGGTGGGGCAAGCCCAAACCAAAATAAGTTCACGCCGTTTCCTTTTCTGTCTCCTTCTCCTTCTCTGACGCCAGTTCTCCCTTTTGCTCTTAATAATGATAAGAAAAACAACAACAACAGCAATGTTTATGTATAAATCCCTGTCCTCCAAAGGGCAGAACATCAAACGTGTACAATCAAAGACCATAAAACATAATACTATAAATACAGTACAACCCCCATACCTGCAGGACCATATCCACGGTTTCATTTACCTGTATGCAAAAACATGTCCTCTTTAGACATTTTCTTGGTCCTCCAGCGTGATTCTATGGTATGCTTCCACTGGAAGGTGGGCCAAAAGTCATTAATTTAAATAGGGTTTGCTGTTATCCACAGTTTCACATTTTGACAATAAGTCTAGGAACATATCCCCCATGGATACAGAGGTCATACTGTATACATAAAATCCCCAACATCCCACTAACCCCTACCTATCTCGGCAGCCTCAGGCACAAATCAGCAGCTTAATTTGGCGAATCAAAGAGGAAGGTTTTTGCAGCCTTTCAGAGAGAGTGGAGGACCACAAGCTGAACATGAGCCAGCAGTGTGTTTTAAAAGAGTTTTAAAGGAAGGGGTTTTTTTCAGAGGGTTCTATCTTGTTTTAGTTGTACTGCTTTCAAACTGCTTTTAAAGTTAATTTTAATGGTATATTTAAATTGTTTTAATATTGCTAATAGCTTAATTCTATTTTCATGTTAATCTTTTATCTGTTTTCAGGTGTATTATACTAATTTTAATTTGTAACTCTCCTTGAGTCTGAATTTTGGAAAAAAGGTGGGGAACAAACAAACAAACAAATAAATAAATAGGGGCCAGCTTGTCGTAGTGGTTTGAGTGTTGGACTAGGACTCTGGAGACCAGGGTTTGAATCCCCAAAACCCACTGGGTGATCTTGGGCAAGTAATACACTCTCAGCCTCAGAAAACCCTGTGATAGGTTTGCCTTAATGTTGCCATAAGCCAGAAATTATTTGAAGGCACACAACAGCAGCTACTATTACCACTACTACCACTAATAATAATAATAATGGCTAAATTTTATTACTTGTGAACTGATTGGGAGGTAACTGACACCAGGAGAAAGAGATTTAATCTATCACAAGGGGACTTGTTTCCTTTAAGGGGATTATCTGTTCCAGTGGCAATGCTGGGTGGGGATAGGGTTGCCAGACTGAAAACTGGAGAGGGCCCCTTGTACCTTTAGTGATTATGTAGAAGAAGGAATTTCTGCAGGTTTTGCTGGTTCATACAATCAGCTAAGAAGGAAGACCTGCTGAAATTCTCTCTTCTACACAGTCATTGAAGATACAGGAGCACACTCCAGTTTCATTCTGGCAACCCTAGCTGGGGTTGGGTGCAATTATAGTCTGAGACATGGGAGGCTGGTCCAGGATGACATGGGAAAAATGTCTCAGAGGTGTAGAAGATTTGCATCCTCTGGCCATGGCTGAGCCAGTGAGGATTTTTGAGAGAGAGGAGATTTCTACAAGGTTGTTTTGTCTTTTCACAGGGGCTTTCAGTGACCTTTGAGGACGTGGCTGTGTATTTCACAGAAGGGCAAGCGGCTCTGCTGGACCCAGACCAAAGGGCCTTGTACAGGGAGGTCATGCTGGAGAATTATGGGAACTTGGCCTTGTTGGGTATGTAAGGAGTTGCCTTCATAACACGAGTGTGGCTTCTGTTTTTAGATTTATGTTGTAGTTAGTTTCTTATCCCTTAACTTTGGATTTGAAACCGCAGGTACCAATCCCACGTAAATGGCAGGGGGGGGGGCTTTGACCTTTAAATGGGAACAGTGAAATAAGAGTATAGGAATCAGACCAAAGAACTATGTAAGCCAACATTTTTTTCCACACTGTGGCCAGCCAGTTGTTTATGGGAAGCTGAAAAGCAGGACATAAGGGAAATAGCACCCTCCATCTTCTTCCCCTGAGCAACTGATACACAGAGGAATATGGCTTCTGATACCAGAGGCAGCATATAGCCACCCTGACTATATACCCATTGATAATCCTATCCTCCATGAATTTATTCTGACTCCTTTCAAAGCCATCCAAGTTGACAGCCACCATTACATCATGTGGAAGTGAATTCCACAGTTTGACAACATATGTCGCAGAAGTGGACTAGTCCAGCTAAGAACACTGGTCAGCCAGCATTGCCCTCTTTCAGTTTACTCCATCCCACTACTGCCATCAGTTTCCGATCTGTGCTCACCCTTGCCCCAGAAGTCAGCATTTTGTGACCACTGAACATAATGTTTGTGTGGGATGCTTTGGGGAAGGGTTTTTCCTTCCTATATGGTTCCCCCAACACCACCCCAAAGATGTGTTGTCCTTGCAAATTTGGAGATTCATCTGAGATCTTCCTCAGGCTAAAAGGACTTGGGGGATAGTATTATTTAGCTACATAAGGGCTGATACTTGGAGAACTGAGTTTGCTGTTAAGATATGTATGTATACGCGTGTGTATAAATCTTGGAAAAGGGCCTGTTTCATAAGGCTGTGCATTGGAAGATGGTCAACTACATGAGGGCCAGGGCTAATTCTCCCCCATGTGGACGCCCCCCCCCAGCAAGCTTGAATACAGTATGACCCCCATATACTCAGAGGATACGTTACTGGACTTACTGTGGAAATGTGAAACCATGTATAAAAGTGAATCCTATTGAAGTGAACAACTTCTGGCCCAAGCATACCATAGAGTCGTGTTGGAGGACCTGGAGATTCCTGAAGAGAACACCTCTCTAGGGAATTCTAGGTCCTGCAGTGCGACTCTATGGTTGACTTCTGGCTGAAGCATACTGTAGAATTGCACTGAAGGTCCTAGAAAATACCTAGACGGAACACATTTTTTTTGGACACTGGTAAGTGAAACCACAGGTACCAGTCCTGCAGATACAGGGATTGTACTGTACCTCTGTTGTACTCTGAAGTCCGTTTCAAAATGGTGACAGGAAGTGATGATGGACTACAAAGGAAAATGGAGGTACTTGGTGGGCATTACAGGGTTCTAGGGGGCTGTTGGGATTGGGTTTTGGAGTTTTTTCTGCACGATTTTTGGGACAAAAATTGCCCCCAATTGCCTATTATTTGATTATTCCAAGATGGGTGCTATCAGAGTAGGTAGCACAGATACCATCAGGGCCAGTCCTGGATGTGTTGCATCCTGCAGAGCTCATACCCAAGAGCAGGATCTTCTCTTTGGTGTCACTTACTCCTTGCAATACCCTTCCCCCAGAAGTAGATGCATTGATCTGGTTGTAGTTTAGGTGAGTGCTAAAAATGCTTCTACTCATTTTGCTATTTGGTGGCTTGTGACACTTGTTGCTACATATATATTTTTTTTTGGTGGCCTACTATTCAGTGATACAGTAGAGCCTAGAAAAGTTACTACTTTGGACTACAATGCCCAGAACACCCCAGCCAGCATGATTGTGAGACTTGGGTGCTTCTGGCTATTGTGGGCCAGAAAAAGTATTGCTTTCAAGCCCTGTTACATAATTGTGCTTATGCCTTAGCTATGATGTATATTGTTAGCATGTGTTTTTTAGAACTGTTGTACATCAAGAGCTAGATATGTTGTACATTCAGAGTCATGGTAGGGGACAAGAAATATTTTAAAATAAAGTTAAAATAAACAAAGGGGGCTCTGATGGACCACCATGCCCACTCCACATTTACAATCTCATTGATTGTTCATTTATCTAAAATATTTCTATACAGGTTGCACCCCATATCCACGGAACTGACATCCATGGTTTCAGTTATCTGTGACTGAAAAAAGTGGGACGCATACCATAGAGTTGCACTAAAAATACCCAGAGGGGCATCCTCTCCAGGAACCACTAGGTTATCCAACACAGCTCTATGATACGTTTGTACTGGAAGTCTTTATTTTAATAGGGTTCACTATTATCTGTGGTTTCACTTATAAACAATAAGTCCAGGAATATATCTCCCATGGATATTGGGGGGGGTGACTTGTGCTGCCTTTTGAAACAAAGCCTTCCTAGGCAGTTCATAGCATCAGAATCTGAGACAATAAAATGTGAATTACTGATAAATAAACCATTTAAAACAATCACAAACATAAATATGATAGAAAATGGGGCTACATTTCATGTGGCTATCCAGATGTTGTTGGACTGCATCTCTCATAATCCCCTACCATTTGCTATGGTGGTGGGAGTCACAGAACAATAACCTAATGGTTCCCAGTCTACCTACACCAAGTTAAAAGCAGCCTGGTATGCCCAGGTCTGTTTCAAAGCAGTCCTGGCAGGAGGGCTGGCAGCAAACATCTTCATTTCATAAGGATGGAGCCACCTCAAAAAAGCCCCTGTCTGTTGCGACCACCAAACCAAAGAACCTTAGTGGCGGGAACATGAGTTGTGCCCCTCTTGTCAATCATAGGACCTGGGCTGCTTCGTATGTGTGAAAATAGCCTGCTCCCCAGCCTTTCAGGGTTTTAAGCCTCGAACATCTGTCATTGAAGATTAGCCATTCAACAGCTGTCACCCTTGATGCTTTCCTTCTTCTCTCCATTTTCCCAAGAAGGGCCTCCAGTCCCCAAGCCGGATCTCATCTCCCGCCTGGAACAAGGGAAAGACCTCTGGATGCCTGATTTTCAGAGTTTGAACAACATGGTAGTCTCTGAGAACCCCTGTGGTAAGAGGATGAAGGGTAAGCCAATGGACCTCTCTTTTACCCTAAAATAACAATTTGTGTTAGAAAATCACAAGAAAATCAAAGTGTGCAAGCAAATTCATACCCCAAGTCCATTCCCAGCCCACCTATCTTTTCCCAGCCTCAAAGCTGCAAAGTGAATGCAAAAAGGACCCAACTGGGTCTCTAATACAAATGAACCCATTCATGCTACTGGACAGCTATTAATGTTTGGCATGATGTAAACATGGACTCTAAAACCCATCTGTCTGCTGGCAGAGGCTCAACTCACTAAACTATCTTTCAGGTGTGCTTCAGTTGTATATTCCTCCATGGCAGAGAGCTGGACAAGAAGGCCCTAGGGATCCATTCCAACGCAGTGTTTTAGCTCAAAGCTTTTCCTGCCAATAACCAAGCTGTAGGAAAGGCATTTCCATTTTTTAGAATTGGTGAGCGATACTGTGCAAAGCTGGGAAACCACCAAACAGACCGAAGAAGAGGGGATTGCCTGTTTCTTCTCAGCACTTCTCAAAGTGGATGATCTCCACTATCCACCTCGCCTATGAGCTGGCCAAAAAGGACCCTCCATCTTGTTTCTGTGGTCACTCTACACGAACCGTAGCTACATCACCAGCCTTTGTCAGAGGGGTGCCTCTGAAGGATTTAGGCAGAGCAGCTACTTGGTCACAGCCATTGACCTTCATCTCATACTACAGGATAGCTGCCAGATCAAGGGCTGATGCAGCCTCCAGGAGAGCCATTCTGTATTCCTGTCTTACTTGTTATCACTGAGACAGATGTACAGGTCACCCTCAGTATCTGCGGGGGGATATGTTCTGGACTTACCATTTATAAATGAAACCACAGATAATAGTGAAACCTATTAAAATAAAGGACTTCTGGTACAACCATACCATAGAGTTGTGTTGGAGGACCTAGCAATTCCTGGAGAGGACAGCTCTCTAGGCATTTTCCAGCACAACTCAATGATATGTGCCCCTATTTTTTCAGCCTGTTTTCACCCTATTGTGCAGATATTGGTTCTGTGGATGGTGTGTGTGTGTCCTCTATTGTACTTTGTATTCCTGTCCTGGGGCCCATCTACACAAGGGAAAAAATCCCAAATACTGTGTAGTATTGGCTTCTCACAGCAGCAGCAACATGTCCAAATGTTTTTTCTGGCCTTAGAAGCCCCCATAGTTCTTCACCACCATCGGGCTATTTTTTTAAAGTCATCCCAAAGTGTGCTGGTGCAATAGATCAATTCTCCAAAGCAAAACAGAAAATGCTGATCCTTTTTATTGCCTTAGCAAGCAAGCATTAAGGCTGGCCCTTCTCTTCCAGCAGGAAAGGAAGGTTCCCTGCTTATTTGTACAATCTGAAAACACACTCTCAAGGGTGCCAGTTACACGACAAAAATTGTCGCAGGACTTACCGTGACTTCCTGATCCCGTATCTGTCCCTCGCTGTTTATACGATTTTTGTCACTCTAGGAAATCCTGGAAGATCCAGTGATTGATATTTACACGACAAAAGTTTTTATTGGTCCCGCACTCTTATATCCCGTGCTTTTGCTGTTTACACATGTTTAGCTTACCGGGATTTTTTTTTTTTGGCTGTCAATCAAGGATGCAATTACTCGTGCTTTCACAACCTCGGTGACGTACTTCCTTTAGAGTTCTGTGCCACGAGCAATGCTATTGACTGGCTGGGGGGGGAGAGAGGGGGCAGACGCTTGTGTTTGTCCTGTCTCTTAAAAATGTTAACCCTTTAAGCAGAGGCAGAAGGCATTTTGAAAGACCAAGAATGTGATCTTTCGCTCAGACGGAGGAACAATTAAACCATGTCCTTTCCTTTTGAAATCAAGCCGAGTGAGGTGGGGGGTCGGTATTCCCCTTGCCTCTTTAAAATGTTAACCCTTACAGCAGAGTTTTAGCTGCAGAGTGAAGATTTCAAGCCAGCGACAGACAGGCATTTTGAAAGACACAGACACAGAAGGGGGGAATAAAAGTGTGTTCATTCACTCAGAAGCTGAAATATTTTACTGTGCCCGTTCAGACCCAGGAAGGTGATCAAGGCAGGGGATGAATGGGCGACCCTCTGCCCACCACGATCTCTTTGTAACATGCAGTTGAGGAAGAGGTTAAAGCTGAAGGGTTTGCAGTGTAGAAATCCATTTAAAAAGGTGATTGAGTACACGTGCGCACACACACACATCAACCTACATGCAGCTGGAATGGATGCCTTTGTTTTCAGTTGGTGAGGCTGGATCTGTTGAACGGGTGACTGACCCCTCCTTTTCTGGTCGCTGAGCTCTAAGCCCGCCCCCAGTCACCATTTCCGGTCATCCCCTAGTACCGAGATATTTTGTCCCAGGCTGTTTACATTTCCGATTTTCCCAATCCTCCCGTGACTTTTTTAAAAACCGGCACAACCCGCGGGACTTGAAGTCCCGCGGGTTGAGGGATAAAAGGTGGCCCCCCTTCCGAAAATCATGTACCCAACCCGATGTACATGTAAACTGCCAGGGATCGACACAAATTCTTCCCGGGACATTTTCATTGTGTAAACGGCACCAAGGATTCCTCTAGTCTAGAAATCCCTTTCTAAGGTAACGCCACCACCACTTGCTGAGTTAACCCTTTCCTTTGTCTAGCACAGCGAGAAGCCAGACAGGTTGTGTAAAAACCAACAAGGACCTTTTTCTCTATCCCAGAGGAGTTCAGACAGCTGACCAAGAAAGGCACGTGACCATGGAGATTAGGAAACAGAAAAAGCTTTATTTTTAGTTCCAAAGGCTTAAAGCTACTTGGAGGACAACATGCCCCCAGGATTTTAGCTTGGGTTTATAAGAAAAGATACATTCAGTCAGAGTACTAAAATGACATCATAAAAGCTAACACAACTAGCTAGACGGTCCCTAAGCTAAGAATAATAGTAACTTACATTTCTGGTGTCATGCAATAAGTCCCAGTCCCACTTGGGATGGGTAGGCCAGGCTCATCCTAGCCGGCCCAATTTAGTCTCTGGAGATGGAAATTCAGAGTCTTTAAATGGAAGTCTCCTCCTGAGGCTTCAGGTATCATTTAAGGCCTTCTTGATGTTATCAGGCCCATGAGAGAGATTGGCTTCCCCCAACCTCTGTTATCACGGTTTAGCATCTCCCTACACAGATATGTGTTTCTCCATCTGGCCCCAAAATGGAAGATGCAAGATGGCTCTTGCATGAGGCTAAGCCATGGGGCCATCTCCATGTGCTCAGTCCAGAACAAAGGGAGGTCAGAACTTAAAAAGTCCTCTGGTCAGATTTCTGATTGGTTCTGCATTGCCAAGCCTCCAGTCAGGTGATGTCATGTCATGTTTAGGGAATGATGTTCCCACCCCCTTAGCCATACCTGATGGTATGGAATCCAGGGAATGGAATTTTCTACTGCTGTGAACTATAGAGTTTGTAGATGAAGTCATCATGACAGTGGCAGCGGGTGCTTGCCCTCCTAGCAAGCCCTGCCCCCACTCTCACCCAGCCAATCAGTTTTGCGCTTCCCTTTGAGGTTTTTTTATTGTTCTATAGTCCAAATGAGCAAAAATGCACACCCACCTCACGGTTTGTGAAGAAGTACAGGGAAATCTGCGAAGGCTTTTACCATGTTGTTTTTGCTGGTTTGGGCCCCCCTCCTTCGAAATAGTGTGGATTGGCACTGGATCCTGTTTAGACTGGCAAGACTCCCAGCAAATTCCATGAGAGGTATTTTCACAGTTTAGATGGGCCCTTATTTACTGTTACTGAGATTGATGTTTGGCGCTTTGTTATGACAAGACAATCCCTCCTCCTGTGGTTAGTAGCTTGCTAGTCTCCCATTTGTGTGAGTCTCAGAGACCATGAAGAAGAAGGGGAGGCTGCTTATCTGCACTGTAGTTCTTCAAGTGTTCATCTGTGCATTCACACAACCCCACCCATCCTCCCCATTGTTGTGTCCTGCCTGTCCTTAGCTCTTTGGATGCTGCTCTTGTGGCATCCATAGAACCGAGGGGTTTGGTGGGAAGGGCACTATTAAAGCGCCGAAGTGCGGGCGGGGTTGCTGCCAAAAAGCTTATGTAATAGCTCTAGAAGTTTCCAAATGTTGCAGTGTGCAGGTGCAGATAACCCATTTGTATGAGTCCTAGAGGCTTATCTCACACTGAATTAAAGCAGCAGGGCAGCTGGAAGGTTCTGCTTTCGGTGCTGCCATATCGCATGATGTCATTGTTGTTCCGGTGTTCTGCCATTGGGTCTCATGGGAGACTAAGGTAAAACTGCATCTTTTTGCTAATGGGTTTTTCTGGTCAGCAAAAAGACGAGTTTGTACCTCTGTCTCCCACAGGACTGTAATGGAGGAATGACGACATCATGCTGTAAGACAACACAGAAGATGGAACCATCCAGCTGCCCTGCCACTTTAATGCAGCATGCGATAAGCCTCATGGACACCATGATGATAAGCTGGTTTAGGACCAGCAGGAAGCTCACAGGTTTCTCACTCTTTCTTAAAACTCTGTTTTTAAAATGTTGCTTCTTAATACTGCCTGTTTGCTCTTTTCTCCTCTCAGGTGACTCCAGGAAGAAGCATTTGTGCCCAGAGTGTGGCCGGCATTTTACTCGAAAATCATCGCTTGTCAGACACCAGAGAATTCACACAAGCGAGAAACCTTATAACTGCTTGGAGTGTGGGAGGTGTTTTTCTCAACAGGCTGAAGTGGTGGACCATCAGCGAGCCCATGTGGAAGGAAAACCCTACACGTGCTGGGAGTGTGGGAAGAGTTTTGTTTATAAGTCACGACTCATTGTGCACGAGAGAGCCCACACGGGAGAAAAACCCTACCAGTGCCAGGAGTGCGAGAAAAGCTTTGCTTACAAATCGTGCCTTGTGAGTCATCAGAGATTCCACACAGGAGAAAAGCCCTATGAATGCCTGGAGTGTGGAAAGTCATTTGCCCATCAGTCAGCTTTTGTGATTCACCAGAGAATCCACACAGGGGAGAAACCATACAAATGCACCGAGTGTCAGAAATGCTTCCCTCAGCTGTCTGATCTCGTGAACCATCGAAGGGTCCACACAGGAGAAAAACCTTATAAGTGTTTGGAATGTGGGAAGTCTTTTGCACAATGTTCAGCTCTTGTGATTCATCACAGAGTCCACATTGGAGAGAAACCCTATATATGCATGGAGTGTGGGAAAGGTTTCCCACAGCAGTCAGAACTTGTGAAACACTGGAGAATCCACACAGGAGAAAAACCCTATACTTGCACTGAATGCGGGAAAGGTTTCCTTCAACAAGCACACCTGATTGGTCATCAGAGAATCCACTCTGGTGAGAAACCGTACAGCTGCAGGGAGTGTGGGAAATGTTTTGCTGACAAATCAAACTTTATCAATCACCAGAGAATCCACACAGGAGAGAAGCCATATAATTGCACTGACTGTGGGAAATGTTTTGGCCAAAAATCGCACCTTGTGCGGCATCAGAGAGTCCACACTGGAGAGAAACCACATCATTGTTTGGAGTGCGGGAAAGATTTTGCTCAAAAATCAAATCTTTTGATGCACCAGAAAGTTCATTTAAAATAAAACTTTATTTGTGGCATAGTCATTACATATCACAAAATTTATATTTTCTGTCCCCTCAGAAGTGCTTTCTCAAAGTCAGCGAATCCATTTTGGCTGGGACATTCCATTCTGTTTTAATCTATATTGGATGGGCTGGACATACAACCTGTTGTTTATTTCATCATCCTTGGTTTAGGAGCAAAGCAATTTGGGTCCATTTTACGAGACTACAGCAGAAGTGGAAATCATACTGTCCACCAAATGTTGTTGAACTGCAACTGCCAACAGCACTTGCCAGCTTAGCTAATGGTCAGGAATGCTGGAAGTTGTAGTCTAGCAACATCTGGAGGGGCAGACGATTTCCCCCCTGGACTACAGGGATCCAGTTTCAGCTGGCTTGTGGTTGCAGAGATGACAGGAAGACTCGCCTGGCCTTAGTTGCTGGAGCAAGTCACATTGGGAAGTCACATGCCCTCTATCCTAGGAAGAAGATTGCTGCGAGGAAATTACCAGCCAGGGGCCATCCATCGACGGTTCAAAAACCAATGCCTGCTTCTCCCTTATTCTTGAAAGAAATGTTGATGCAGATGTCTGTTCTCTGGTGTACTGAGAACTGATCAGAAAATCATACAGCTGGAAGAGACCACAATGGCCATCTAGTCCAACACCCTGCCCTGCAGGAATACACAATCAAAGCATTCCTGACAAGTGGTTATCCAGCTCTGTTTAAAAACCATCAAAGGAGACTCTACCACACTCCCAGGCAGTGCATTCCACTGCTGAACAGCTCTTACTGCCAGGAGGTTCCTCCTAATGTTTAGGTGGAATCTCTTTCCCTGTAGTTTGAGTCCATTGTTCCATGTCCTAGTCTCTGGAGCCGCAGAAAACAAGCTTTTCTCCATCCTCATTATGACATCCCTTCAAATATGTAAACATGGCTTTCATGCATGGCAGGTGGTTGGACTGGATGGCCTTTGAGGTCTCTTCCAACTCTATGATTATATGTCCACTCTTAACCTTTTCTTCTCCAGGCTAAACATACCCAGCTCCCTAAGCTGCTCCTCATAGAGCATGGCTTCCAGACCTCCCACCATTTTGGTCACCCTGAGAGAAACAACAGTCTGGCCTTGTTCCTTGGCTGGAGGACCAAAAGCTACTGGGTTGTATAGGAAAATGTTATCTTCTTCAACACTCACATGTGGGTATTTTTAACCATCCCACTCATGGAACCCACTCTTCTAAGCTCCATTTCATAGAGAGCCTCTACCAATTTCCCCTGGTCTGGTCCTATTCTCAGGACAGGGGTGGGCAACTGTTGGGGGCTAAAAGACCCCAGGGAACATGGAGGCCTACACCCCACCAAATAAAATGAAGATGAAAATCAACTTCAGGATCACTGCCTATGGGGCAGGGGGACTCATATCCTGGTGACTTGAAAGCACGTACTATACACACAGGCCCTGCTTAGGGATGCCAGTTCAGGAACATCCTAGATTTCCAACCCAAAACTTGAGACATAAGTACCAATGAGAGTTGCTCACAGTTAGTCATTTAAACACGCATACACACACATAGAGAGAGAGAGAGAAAACAATAGTTTCCTGTTCAGAAATTCAAACAAAAATCTTAGCTTAAGGGGTGTTTCCCAAGTTAAGATGAAATAAGGGGATTACAGTATGCCCCCCCCTGCATCCGCGGAACTGGTAACCGCAGATTTACTTACCTGCATCTGAAAAATATGGTCTCTCTAGGCATCTTCTAGGTCCTCCAGAGTGACTCTATTGTATGGTTGGGCCAGAAGTCGTTCATTTTAATAGAGGGCACTATTATCTGTGGTTTCCAGTATCCACAATAGGTACAGGAACGTCTCTCTGGCTTTTCTTCGCAAACGAAGATTCAGGAAGGACTCATCCCACGCTTTCTGCAAGCGTGCTGATGACTAAAAAGGCCAATCCGAAATAAACAAGTCCAGTTGCAAAAAGCACAGCAGAAGATCTCCTTGGGTGATGTTTTTGGGTTGTGATTCTTTCTGCGTTGTCATTTCTCTTCAAGACTTGTTTGTCACGAGTTCTCAAATAAGGCTGCAGCATTGTGGATAGTGCGTCTCCATGCCTCCCGATGTGAGGCCAGGGCGGACCATTGTTGGTGATCAATTTGGCCAAGCCTGAGATGTTTCAGGGAGTCTTTGTATCGCTTTTTTGGAGCGCCCCTCTTACGCTGACCCGTGGCGAGTTCACCGTAGAATAGTATTTTTGGGAGGCGATGGATATAGGGGCCATACTGTATTCCTTTCACCTACTGGGGGAGATGGGGTAAAGAACATTTAATTTAGCCCAACTTATTTCCAGCCAGAAAATGGGTGCAGAGCAGAGGGGAGGTTGAGCCCTGATGCCCTGGAGGATAAGAGGAAGCTCACTAAGTAAATACAGAGACTCCCAGTGAGTCTTTGCAAGGTGGAGCAAGAAATCAATCCTTGCAAACTGTATCAAGTTGCTGCTTTGCTATCTGAGCGGGAGACTTACAACCCTTTCCTCTTGCCTGGAGATGAGCCCCCACAAAACTGGAGAATTTGCACCCTTGTCTCTTGCCTGGAGATGCCCCATGAAAACTGGACACTCAGGGGCCAAGTCCTGAGATTTGACAACCCTAGCCCGGATAGATAATTTTACTTTGGCCTGGCTGTTCAAGGATATAGAGGTTGCTGGGAACAGACTGGGGAGTAAGCCTTCTTGTTAGCAACTTGTTGATACTGTTCTTGTAACCACTAGGATCATGCCTGCGCAGTTCAGTTTTCTTTGGTTCTGCCCTATCTCCCTTGGGATCCACCATCTGGTTGCCTCACCTCAGGCAAGGTGCATCCAAGCCCAAGGGACCTGTGAACCTGCCACAGGGATCTGCAGTGTTGGCCCTGAGAGACTCTAGTTAAATTTGAGGTTTTGAGGCTTGGTTCTACCACTTGCTGTGAGGGGATGCTGGAGCCCGTCAGCTAAAGGGCTGTGGATACTTGCTTCTGCTGTAGACCACTTGCTGTATCAATTTACTACCAATAAAGCTTACCTTGCAGCAGTGATGTGTGTCCATTTTGGCTATCAAACAAAATGGGGGGGGGAGCTCAGAGCACCCACTCAATGTGGCCTCCCTGGCTCTCCAACTTCCCAATTCATCCTCACAACAACCCTGGTAGGCGAGGCTGAAAGAGAGAGTGACTGGTTGAAGATGGACCATAAACTGAACATGAGTCAGCAGTGTGACGCGGCAGCTAAAAAAGCCAATGTGATTCTAGGCTGCATCAATAGGAATATAGTGTCTAGATCAAGGGAAGTAATAGTGCCACTCTATTCTGCATTAGTCAGACTTCACCTAGAATACTGTGTCCAGTTCTGGGCACCACAATTCAGGAAAGATATTGAGAAGCTAGAACATGTCCAGAAGAGGGTGACCAGGATGATGGGAGGTCTGGAAGCCATGCCCTATAAGGAGTAGCTTAGGGAGCTGGGCATGTTTAGCCTGGAGAAGAGAAGGTTGAGAGGGGACATGATAGCCATGTTTAAATACCTGAAGGGATGTCATATTGAGGATGGTGCAAGTTTGTTTTCTGCTGCTCCAGAGACTAGGACACAGAGCAATGGGTTCAAACTACAGGAAAAGAGAATCCACCTAATCATTAGGAAGAACTTCCTTACAGTAAGAGCTGTTCGGAAGTGGAATACACTGCCTCGTAGTGTGGTGGTCTCCTTCTTTGGATGTTTTTAAACAGAGGTTGGATGGCCATCAGTTGGGAATTCTTTGATTGTTTATTCCTGCATGGCAGTGGGTTGGATGGTCCTTGTGGTCTCTTCCAACTCTATGATAAGATCACGCTGTGAGTTTCATAATTCACAGTAAGGACCAGAAAAGTCCCAAATGAACACTCTTAACCCTGAAGTGGGAATTGTGCCGCCCTCCTGATGTGGTTCAACTGCAACTCTTATTAACCCTAACTGACTTAGCCCATGGTAAGGAATGCTGGGAGTTGCAGGCTGACAACATATGGGTGCCGTTTACACGATGAAAATGTCCCGGGAAGAATTCGTGTTGATCCCTGGCAGTTTACACGTACATTGGGTTGGGTATGTGATTTTTGGAAGGGGGGGGCACCTTTTATCCCTCAACCTGTGGGACTTTCAGTCCCACGATTTGTGCCGGTTTTTAAAAAAGTCACTGGAGGATTTGGAAAATCAGAAATGTAAACAGCCTGGGACAAAATATCTCAGTACTAGGGGATGACCGGAAATGGTGACTGGGGGCGGGCTTAGAGCTCAGCGACCAGAAAAGGAGGGGTCAGTCACCCGTTCAACAGATCCAGCCTCACAACCTGAAAACCAAGGCATCCCTTCCAGCTGCACATAGGTGTATGCGCATGTGTGTGTACTCAATCACCTTTTTAAATGGATTTGTACACTGCAAACCCTTCAGCTTTAACCTCTTCCTCAACTGCATGTTACAAAGAGATCATGGTGCGCAGAGGGTCGCCCATTCATCCCCTGCCTTGATCACCTCCCTGGGTCTGAACGGACACAGTAAAATATTCCAGCCTGTGAGTGAATGAACACCCTTTAATTCCCCCTCTCTGTGTCTGTGTCTTTCAAAATGCCTGTCTGTCGCTGGCTTGAAATCATTCAATCAGCAAGTTCACTCTGCTGCTAAAACTCTGCTGTAAGTGTTAACATTTTAAAGAGGCAAGGGGAAACCCAAGACTCCCCCCCACCTCACTCGGCTTGATTTCAAAAGGAAAGCACTCCGAAAGATCTCAGTCTGGGTCTTTCAAAATGCCTTCTGCCTCTGCTTAAAGCGTCAAGATTTAAAAAGAAACCAAGCCTCTTCTCCCCCCACTCGGCTTGATTTCAAAAGGAAAGGACATGGTTTAATTGTTCCTCCGTCTGAGGTCTTTCAAAATGCCTTCTGCCTCTGCTTAAAGGGTTAACATTTTTAAGAGACAGGATAAACACAAGCCCCTCTCCCCACCCCCAGCCAGCCAACAGCATCACTCGTGGCGTGGAACTCTAAAGGACGTGCGTCACCGAGGTTGTGAAAACACGAGTAATCGCATCCTTGATTGACAGCCAAAAAAATAAAAATAAAATCCCGGTAAGCTAAACATGTGTAAACAGCAAAAGCACGGGATATAACAGTGCGGGACCAATAAAAACTTTTGTCGTGTAAATCTCAATCACGGGATCTTCCAGGATTTCCTAAAGAGTGACAAAAATCGTATAAACAGCAAGGGACGGATACGGGGTCAGCAAGTCACGGTAAGCCCTGCGACAATTTTTGTCGTGTAACTGGCACCCTGGAGGGCTACACAGTTTTCGTTCCACTAACCACTAAACAACACAATCATATTTTGTATGCTAATCTTTGTCAAATTGATGCTCTGCATAGTTGCGTGCCTTCCGACTGTCCCACTTTTCAGCTCCTTTTAAATTGTCCCAGTTTTATGCTCCCAACTTTCCTCCTTTGTCCACAGCTTACTTCAATTGCTGGAACCTGAGTTCAAAGTGCAAACAAAGTTTTCACTCAGTTAACTCAGCAGGAGGGAGAGGAGGGGGCAGAGCCTTGCCCTTCACAGGAGGTTTAGGCAAAACCAAACTGCTGCAGCCTTTCCTAGCTTATCTGTTTCCTCTCATTAGTAACTGGCAGCTGAAGATGGTGGATGTTCAGACAGGTAGCTAAATATATATAATTTTTAAAATATCTTTAGTATAAGCTCATTGAGGACTTGACCATGGATTGCCACAGTATCCTACTCTAACCAGTGTACCACACAAGTTGTTATTTGTCTCCCAACACCTTTAAAAAGCCCCTTGTTACCTGCAGTGTTGAAGTAAAACTGAGCTGCTCTCCTCTGTGTATTGAATAAGAAAGTGGCAGAGGAGTGGGAACATAACCTAAAGGCCCTAGATTTCGTCTGATCGTAGAAGCTAAACAGCATCAGCCCTGGTTAGTATTTGGATGAGAACTGCCAATTAATTCCAGGTGCCGTAGACCATAGTTCAGAGGAAGGAACTGGCAGAACCACCTCTGAGTATTCCATGCCTAAGAAAACCTGATTAAATTCATGCAGTCACCGTAAGTCAATGGGCGACTTGGAGGGTACACACAGATGAGCAAACATACCATCGGTACAATTTTGGCACAGGCAGCAAAATAGTTTGGGCTGGTCTGGATTGGTAGTAAATAAGTGGTTTTTAACCTTTCCTCGATCATGAATTGAGAATCTAATTGAAAGTTAGGAACCCACACTCCAGAAAAATACATACAAACTTAGGGCTTGTCTATACAAAGCAATAAAATGTGGACTGGTGCGCAGTAATGCCAATTCGCAGCAGATTCTATTTGTCTCAACATTTTTTTTAAGATTGCAGGCATGCAAAGCTATCTGCTTTTGCTGTTCCAATGGGCATGCCTGCGAATCAATATGGCAGGCATGAGTGAATTACTCACACTTTTATTTACCTTGAGTTGCCACCACCAAACATGTTTTTTTAAACCATATTCAAGGTGCGAAAGTATGACCCTCCATTTTAACAAAGAAGCAAACAAACAAAAAAGCTATTTTTTTGCCATAGCGCATGATCACTACGGCGAAAATCCAAAATGGCAGTTCCAGGTGCTTGTCTTGCCGGCAAGCTCCACCTCTGTGCACATCCAACCAATCATCTTCTCACTTCTGCTCATATTGGGAAAGCTCATCAATTCATATCACTTGTCCCAACAAGCAGGAATGTGCATTTCATGCACTGTTTTTTAAAACTGGGGAAAGCCATGAAGGCTTTCCCCATGGACTATATAGAGTATTTGGCCCCCTCCTTTCGAATACAGTGAAATGAGGTAAGATCCCATTGGGACGAAAGGTATTCTCAAATTCTATTAGGAGTATTTTCACTGCTTAGACAACGCCATAAACAAAATTTTACATACTATATGTGTTTTTCTGCCTTGGAATTGATTTCCTTCATGCAGAGTAGTTTGGGACAAAAAAATTATTACAATTAACACTTGAAAAGATCCAGTGTGTACCCTAAACATTACTGTGACAGTAAAATAAAATTCAAAGTAGCAGGGAGGAAATACAAAAGAGAAGAAAATGTTTTTTTAAATCGAGGAACTCGATAGGACTTCAGCCCCTCTAGTAGATGGACAGTTATTTCAAAATCTTCAGTTTTATTTGCATTTTGATTGGAATCCCATGAACGTGTGACATGCCCACACATAGAAAGACAACACTGGACAACTATTAATTGCTGATGAAACAAACAAAACAGGAACTCTCCTATTTTTCGGGAGGGGGGGTAATTTATTTCTTCCTATCTACTAGTGTCTTAAGCTGCACTGACATCTATAGTTTAGAGGGATGTAGCTATGGGGGGGAGACACAAAATGAGGGCATTGCTCCTCCAAGTAATAATATTGGCTCAAATGAAATTTTCCTTCAGTCCTCACATTCCTAGCATTGCAGTAACATTAAACTTCAGTTGGGCAGTTAGAAATAGAGTTTAGCCATCTAAAGAAAAAGGTCAGGCAATTTTACCAAGGGAATGCAAACACAGCAAATTTTTTTTTTAATTTACTTATTTATGTTGCAAAACTAACAGTTGTTGTTGTTGATGATGATGATGATTTATTTCTATACCACTTTTATCCCAAAATTGGGACACAAAGTGGCTTACAATTGAAAATAACTCAGGTATTCTCAGGTATGAAGATACAGTAGGACCCCCGTATCCACTGGGGATTGGTTCCAGGAGCCCCCATGGATATCAAAAACCGTGGATAACAGTGAAGGCCATTGAAAATAATGGGACTTCCAGTTTAAAATACCATGCAGTTGCCTTGGAGGACCTAGAAAATGGCTAGAGAGGACACATTTTCTAGGAAGACTGTATGGTAGGTGTGCTGTTTTGTGTCCCATAGATAACTGAATCAATGGATAATTAATCAGTGGATACAGGGTTCCTACTGTAATTCTAGACAATGGGAACAGCAAAGTCGATCAACTGAGGTAAAATTAGATGGTTTCCCTGGTGCTGAAGAGGTTAAACTAAATGCGGGCAAAGTGTGGTCTGCAGGCCATATGTGGCCCCTGGACACCACTTCTGTGGCCCCCGAAGCCCCTCAAAATTCCCCCAAATCTCCCCTTTTTTTAAAAAATAGCACAATTCTTACTTCAAACCCACACAGAACCCCACTCCAACTTGTAAAAATATGCAAAAATACTGCCCATAAGCACCTCATAACCCCATCCTACCCCCAAATGCACTGTTTCTCTCTGCAGTCCCTCTCAAAATGGTGGCATGGTGAAATACTTTTGCCATTTTGAGAGGGACTACAGTTATTGAGTTATTTGGGCTTGTGGTAGGGGGTTGTGGTCTGCTGGGGGGGCAAATTGATCTCTGACCCCCACACAGTTATCCACTCCTGGGTTAAACCCTCGGAAAAACAGTCCCCAGTGTACGATGGCACAGAATCCACTTCCTAAATATAGGATTCCCTTGTCTGAGGCTCAATTTGGTATTTCATATCAGAAAATGTTTCAGGGATAGCAATGTTGGTCATCAAACAAACGGGGAAAAGCCATTAAAATTAATTTAAAAAATAGGTTAAAAAGACTAAAACTCAAAGAATCATAGAATCATAGAGTTGGAAGAGACCCCAACTGCCGTCTAGTCCAAACCCCTGCCCTGCAGGAATACTTCAGTTGGTTCAAAACACAGCTGCCAGATTAGTCACTGGTACATCCAGGAGTGATCATATAGTACCAATATTAAAATCACTCAATTGGATGCCAGTTTGGTTTTGGGCAAGTAACGAAGTGTTGGTTATTACCTTTAAAGCCCTACATGGTTTGGGTCCAAGTTACCTATGGGATCTCCTTCTCCCCTATAATTCACCCCATACACTTAGGTCCCAGTCGAAAAAATAGGTTCCCTGACAATCAGGAATCTCCCTCTGGAAGAATAACAGAGCAGCCAAACTTTTGAGCTTGTTTTCTTCTAGTATGTGAATGTTCTGCAGTGTTCTGAAGGATTTTTCTGCACAGAGAAATATGTGGCGTTTTTTTTTTGTTTTGTTTTGTTTTTGGGTTTTTTTGGTAAGGAAAAACACACACATTTCTATGCAGAAATTGTGCTTCCTGCACAGGAATCAGAGTTTTTTTTTTCATAGGAAATGTTTTTGTTTTTGTTTTTTTGGCGGGAGAGGGGTTGCCCATGAAATGTATTTTTTAATAGTATTTTTGGGGGGGGGTTGTTTTCACTGCAGAAATATTTTCCAGAAGATTTCAGGACGCTTGACTACGGAGAGGATACTGCACAAAAATATTTTTTCTCCCACAGCAGGGAGAAAACTATTCATCCTTGAATATGAGCATTTACATCCCTCTTCCAAGGCAGCACTCTCACCCTGAGATTTCTCCCCCTTGCCCTGAGGACTTGAGAAGCAAGTCCAGGCCCTGAGATCTGGATAGCCTATGTGTGTGATTCATGAACCATCTTAGAAGAAGCATCTCAGAAGAGAAGGAATGTCTCT
This sequence comes from Gambelia wislizenii, assembly GCA_030847615.1. Lineage (NCBI taxonomy): Eukaryota > Metazoa > Chordata > Lepidosauria > Squamata > Crotaphytidae > Gambelia > Gambelia wislizenii. Next base: position 30,187,121 of record JAUMIR010000002.1, read on the forward strand.
TTTGTGCTTTAAGTGGGGAAGGGGATGCCAGTGCCAATAATTTGTCCTGCATTTAGGGAAGGAAAAATATCTGTTTCCACCCCTAGGGAGAAAAACAGATGAGCCATTCTTTCATAGTTTCTTCAGAATGTGCCCGTTTTTATCCTTATTTTAAGCAGAATCACAGCTACCGCTGCACATTTATTACTTTGATAGAAGATGGCATAGTACGGAAGAGCAATTACGATGAAAAAGATCAATTACTGATGAAAAATTTCCCCTCCCTGACTCAGACCTGACTCAGGCCCCATCTACACAATGAAAAAAAAAATCTGTTTGGCGTTCAAAAGATCGATAATGTGTACACATTGCTGTTCGGATGCATTTGTGTCTTTCAGAAGGGGAGTCTAGCAAATCCTCCATAAAGTACATTAAATCGGTGTTCAGGAGGAATAGTGGATCTCGGCAAAAAATCCGTACAACTGTTCGAATTGTTGATTGTCTGTACACTCTGTACGGATATGTCCAAATGAGTGACGTGAGGGAAGGGTCCGGACAAGTTTTCCCACCATTCGATTGATTTGCATTCCATCTATTAGGGCCATTGAAGTGTTGAAAAGCTGTCATTTTCAGTTGGCAGGCTGAGGCGTGTGGGTGTCCGGGAGGTTTTATTTGCCACCCTTGCTTCTCTACCTGTTATTTGGCTATTTACCTGTACCTTTCCTTCCTTCTCCAACTGTTTTCTATCCTCATTACATCCAGCTGTTTATATTTTTATTGATAGTTGTATGTACTTAGATATACATTTATATTTATTTATTTATATATTTTTAAAACGCAGTACAAGGACTCCCTGAAACAACATCTCAGGCTCGGCCAAATTGATCACCAACAGTGGTCTGCCCTGGCCTCACATTGGGAGGCATGGAGACGCACTATCCACAATGCTGCAGCCTTATTTGAGAACTCACGCCAAATAAGTCTTGAAGAGAAACGACAATGCAGAAATAATCAGAACCGAGAAACATCACCCAAGGAGACCTTCTGCTGTGCTTTCTGCAACTGGACTTGTTTATCTCGGACTGGCCTTTTTAGTCATCAGCGCACTTGCAGAAAGCGCGGGATGAGTCCTTCCTGAATCTTCGTTTACGAAGAAAAGCCAGAGAGAGAAATATTCATCTACTTGTTTATATATTTATATATAAATATTCATCTACTTATTTATATATTTATATATATTTATTCATCTATTTATACATATTTATATATTTATATATTTATATATTTATATATTTATATATTTATATATTTACATAACTATTTATATTTATATATTTATATATTTAAAAATATATATTTATATTTATTTATTAAAGAAGTATGGCAGCTCTAGAAGGGTGTCCACACAAGGGTTAGCTGTGGTATTGCATGGCCCAATGAAGAGACCCTGGACCTCCTTGCTCTTTGGGGGGGAGGAGAAGGTCCAGGACCACCTCAGGGATTGCCACAGAAACATTGATATCTTTGAGGAGATTGCTGCCCAAATGCGGGCCAAGGGCATGATTGTCTGGCAGAGGAGTGCCAAAATAAGACCAAGGCCCTTCGCCAGAAATATAGAGAGGTTGTGGACCACAACAGAAGGAGTGGGGCTGGGGCAGTGACCATGCTGTATTTTGAGGAATTGGACGCCATTCTGTGAGGGGATGCAACAATTTACCCAAAAAGAGTGGCCCGTAGCACTACCATAGTGAGGGTGCCTGTGAGACAGAGGTGCCGTGCTGTAGAGGGACCAGTACTGGCCCCGGAGACAGAGATGCTATGTCACCATCACTCATCCAGAACACGCAAGGTAATACCGCTGCCCAGAACTTACCGGGCAGCCCGATTTCGGCTGGTGAAGCCCCGGTCCTTACCCACCACATGACAGACATGGGCGCCGCCATGTCTGCTGGAGGTCCTCTTCCCAGCCTGCTTTGGGCAGGCTGGGAAGAGGATTGTAAACCAGCCAATCAGGTTGAAGGGGGTCTACCCTGATTGGCTGGCTTACATGGCCCCCAACCATTCAGAGGCTCAGCAATTTGGGAGCCTCTGATTAGTTGAGGGGCGGGGATAGGCTTCCTCAGGGTCCAGCAGCCGGGGATAAATTCCTGGCTTCCAGCTGGACCCAGACAGTTGGCTCGCTGGAGCCGAAGAGGCAGGAGCCGAAGAAGGGGAATCGGCTTGCCGGCAGCGGCGTCCAGCAAGGCAGACCGGAGGCTGCTAAGAGGCCTGGAGAGCTGGGGCCAGCAGCAGCCGAAGGGACCCCTCAGAAGATCGGCAACGGGTGGCACCAGCTGGAGGGAGTTCAGCGGCCAGAGGGAGCTCCAGAAGATTGGTGTTGGCAACGGGAGCTCAGTGGCTGGAGGGAGCTCGGCGGTTGGCGATGGCAGGGGTGCTACAGGGCGGAGCGGGCGGAGTTGCCGGCGGCAGGAAGAGACACACCGAAGGAGGGAAGCCCACCCGGGGTGGTCGGCGATAACCCGGTCAGGAGCGGGGGGGCTACAGTGGTAGCGGGCCCAGCCGCAGCTGGTGCGGCGGCTCTGTGGGGCAGTGGCACGGCCAGGGGAGCAGCGGTGGCAGCCCACGGTCCCTGGGCTGAGTCAACGGAAGGAGGGCGGTGGTGGTGCCCCCAAACAATTGGGCAGGCCTCTAACAGAGGCAAAACAGGTGGCCAGCAGCCAGGCAGGCGCCTGAACGGGCGGGGCGGGGCGAGGCGGACAAGTCCCAAAGGAGACTAAAACAGGAGGCGCACGAGTGGGGTGGCCTCCAGGAGCGGCGGTGGGAGACGGGCTCCCAACAAGGGCGGACAAGCCAAGTGGGGCGGACAAGCAAGGCGAGGGCAGCCCGGGCTACCCCTGTGGAGGGGTGTCAAGCTCCACAGGAGGGAAGCACTGGCCTGGCTCACGGGGCAGCACAAGCCAGGAGGGCTGAATATAAGGGCGGACAAGCCAGGGCAAACAAGCCTCAGCCCACGAGTGGGCAGGCAATCGAAGGGCAGACAAGCCAGTTAGAAGGGCAGACAAGCCAGGATAATTGAGCTGAAATCACTATAGACAGGTGACAAGCCTATATATCAGAGTGAAATCACAACTGGTGCAGGATGCCCCCCAAAAAGAGGGCACAACCCAGCAGGCCAGTAACAAGGGCACAGATGGGCAAGGCACCCAAGTCTTGGGCGGACCTGGCCCCACGGGCGCACAAGGCAGCGAATGTGGTAGCTGGTAACCCTGAGTCTGTTTGGGATTTCCTACCTAGCACTGAAGCTCCCAACCTGCAAGAGTTGACCCAAGCAGTCACCTTCCTGGCAGAACAGGTAGTGGAGCTGAAATCTGGTAGAGACACTGGCTCAGGAGCCACAGACACAGATCACATGGCGGAGGGCGGCACCAGATTTGGGGCCCAACCATGAAGTGGGGATGAGGGAGCCTCACAATTGGCAAGAACAGCGGGGCGTCGAAAGAAACACAGCTCTCCATCTCTAAGCGACATCAGTGTAGTGTCCTCATCGGCCTCCTCACCAGAACGTAGGCATGACAAACCAGGAAAGAAAGGTCGGAAGGGGAACAAGCAGGAGAAGAAGAAAAGGCGCACCAAGCACAGGAAAAGAGGGGACTCAGACAGCGAGGGATCATCAGGTGAGTCCTCTGACGATGACTTGGATCAGGCCAGATATTGGAGGGCCACGGCCTTGGTGCCCGGGCTACCCTCATTGGCCATTAAGACACGGACCCAGCAGGATCCATCTGCCTCAGGCCCCACCAGGGCTTGGCGGGATGGGGTGGTGTCACCTGGAACCCCAGCTCTCAGTTAGTTCCAGGAAAATGAGGATCTGCCAGGGATCCACCTAGATAGGAAGATGCATGATAATATCCTAAAGGGATATTACGTGGATGTCTTCACCTTACTGAAACCCGAGGGGGAGGAGGGCAGCATGCCAAATCGGGCAAGTCCACTGACAAGACAAAGTTGGATCCGGTAGAACGCACCTTTTTCAACTGGTTGGCCGGGTACACTGTGTTCATGGGTGTAGTTCAGCTTGCCTACCCGGACAGGGGGTGGCACCTGGCCAACCACTTGGGCAATGTGCTGAAAGCGAGGACTCTTGCAGGGGAGGCGGCTGCCATTGAATGTGAGGCCGCCTTCCAAAAAAGGGCTTCATGCAATGCCAGGGCCAGATGGGACCTCATCAATGACAAGCTGTGGCTGGTCAGTGTTGGCTCCCACATCAAGGGGAAAATGGAAGCAGCCAAGCCACTTAGTCACAAGGATCCCCGGCGCCTGGTCTGTTGGGAATACAATCCGGGGAAATGTTTTCGGACCTGATGTAAGTTTGAGCACCTCTGCGAGAACTGTTATGGGGCCCACCCCAGAACTAGCTGCTCCCGTCCTGGCTCGTCCTCACAGTCCTTTCGTGCAGGACGCCCTGCTTCCTCTGGCATCAAGAAGGAGGCAGGGTCAGGGGGCAGTGCCGGGCAAGGGACCAGCAAGAACTAGGGATGTCCAAGGGGCTCGCGGCCTGGCCCATACCCCTGTTAGACTCCAGGCCTTGCTTCCCCTGCTGGCCATCTACCCCGACAGGCAAGCAGCCAGGTATCTGAGGGATGGGTTTTCCATGGGCTTCAGAATTCCCGCTACAGATCCCAGGCTGGCATCTGAGTCGGGTAACCTCAAGTCGGCTGCCAACTTGCCTGAGGTTGTGGCAGTCAAGATTGCCAAGGAATGCGCTGTTGGGAGGGTGGCCGGCCCCTTCTGGACCCCACCCATGCACAACCTGAGGGTCTCGCCATTAGGGGTTTCGGTAGGCGTCATTTGACCATGCAGTAAAACTGGTCAGGGCCTGCAGCCCAGGTGCGCTCATGGCCAAATGCAACATTCAGTCTGCATTTCGGCTTCTGCCGGTTCATCCTGAGGACCACTGCATGTTGGGCTTCAAGTTCCAGGGGCAGTGGTACTACGACATGGCCCTTCCCATGGGGTGCTCCATTAGCTGTTTTGCCTTTGAAGCTTTCAGCACCTTCCTGGAATGGCCACTACATCACAGGACCGGTTCCTCCTTTGTCACTCACTACCTAGATGATTTCCTCATGATGGGGGCAGCTGGGGGCGGGACTGTGGGCTACAAGCTAGATGGGCTAAGGGAAAAGCTTCGGCACCTGCTAGCTAGGGACAAGGCCACCTTACGGGAGGTGCAATCACTCTTAGGCCACCTCAATTTTGCATGCAGAGTGGTAGCGTTCTGTAGCAGGCTAGCCAGGATCACCTTAGGAGTCAGGTCCCCACATCACCGTATCCACCTCACAAAAGGGGTGAAAGAAGACTTGATGGTATGGCTTCGCTTCTTAGAGGGATAGAATGGGGTCACCTTCTGGCAGGGGGAGGCGGCTTTGGGATTGGGGTTGCAGGTTCAGTCTGACGCAGCGGGTGGTGGCGGGTTTGGTGTGTACTTTAATGGGCACTGGTGTCCACAGCGCTGGCCTTCTGAAAGGAGGGACACTGATGTTATACGGGATTTAACTTTCCTTGAGTTTTTCCCATTCTGGTGGCAATCCATCTGTGGAAGAAGGAGTTCCGGAACAAAAAAAGTCTGGTTTTGGTGTGATAATCAGGCGGTGGTCTGGATTATCAACAAGCAGTCCTCCAGGTCTGACAGGGTCATGCGACTTGTCAAGGAAGTTGTACTCACATGTTTAGCAGCAAACATCACCTTCACGGTGCGTCATATTCCAGGTGTGGATAATGAGATCGCGGATGCGTTCTCTCGATTCCAGGACAACAGATTTCGAGAGTTGGCCCCAGAAGCAGATCCTACACCAGCTACCTTCCCTGTCGAACTCTGGCAACTTGGGAAGGAACGGTGATCCAGGGGGTCTTTGACTCTCTGGCACCTTCCACCTGTGCCAGCTACTCAAGGGCGGTTCAGCAATTCTTCAGCTTCAGGCTACAACACGGATACGGAGGCTCTTGGCCAACCTCAGAACGAGAGGTACTGCATTACATTGCTTCCTTGAAAGAAAAAGGTCTGGCTCCTAGGTCCATATCATTGCAGCTGGCAGCCATTGCCTTCTTCAGCAAGGTAGCCGGGCAAGGCAATCCCTGCGCTACTTTCCTGGTACATAGAGCAGTCGAAGGATTGTGCCGTGGGGCATGCAGCAAGCAAGATACTCGCAGACTGGTGTCATACATACTGTTGTGCAGCCTCGTGGCATCCCTATCCAAGGTATGCCTATCCAGGTACGAAACTCTGCTTTTTCGCTCCGCTTTTGCTGTTGCTTTCTTTGCAGCGTTACGAGTCGGGGAACTGGTATGCAGCTCCAAGACTGATGGATCCGGATGGGCATTGAAGCTGAGGGATGTATTGCTGAAAGAGGGGGTCCTGCAATTGAGGATCCGGCGGTCCAAGAACAACCAGCGCGGAAAAGGGGCTTACCTGCGGCTGCGGAAGTTCGAGGAGTCATCAGCTTGCCCAGTACACCTCATGCGACACTACCTACAGAAGCGCCCGGATGTCCAGTGGGCCCTGTTCATCCGCAAGGACTTATCATCTATGACATGCTTCCAGTTCTTAAGTGTCTTACGGGCCACTTTACGATACCTTGGTTGCCCTGCAGAGGAGTTTGGAGGACACTCTTTTCGAACTGGTGCAGCGACCACAGCAGCGGCAGAAGGCATGTCAAGATCAGCAATCCAACAAATGGGCAGGTGGCGATCCAGAGCCTACACCTCCTACATCCGTCCGGATCTCGTTTTACTCCATGGCTAGGTCCAACATCTTGTCCCTCCAGTCAGAAGGCGATTCTCTTTGACGATAGCTGCAAGGTTGGCGGAATTGAGCTCAGGCGGGGGAGTAGCTCGATTTTGGTGGCGGTGGGGCATGGGTTCTGATCTGAACTTGGGGGTAGGTGTCTCTGGTATGTCCAGCTCCAGGTCATGTTAAGGTCAAGTTCAAGTTCACATTTGTGGAGACCCCACTCTCCAGGTTTGGATCACATGACCTGGGCACATGATCAGATCACATTATCTTGACATGTGACTGGATCACATGATCTTGTCATGTGACCGGATCACACGATCTTTTAGCAGGCAGGGCTAACAGCTGCGTCATCGGCCAAATAGGCAGCTTTGGCCGATGGAGGGAAATCAACCCATGTCCCGGCACCAACCAATGCAACTATCGCCAAATAGAAAGTTGTGGCCATTTTACACCAATATCTTTACACCTGTATCCAATATCTTTACACCTGTATCAAATATACTTTTGTGCACGTATGTGTGTCGGTCTTCTTTTCTAAGGGAAGGGAGGGTGAGGATATGGGGGGAGCTATTTCACTCAGCATGAAATCTGAAGGGACTTGTTATATCATACCTGTAGCAATGATCCCTTTACCATTGTTCAGTGACATTTATACACACAAATATGTATACATATATGCGTGTATATATATGCGTGTGTGTGTGGGGGTGCATATATATGTATATATGTATGTATATTTATGAATTTGTATGTATGTATTCATGATTATAAAGGCATGATGATAAAGGTATTTTGGGATCTGGGAGGAGGGAGAAAGGATGTTGATGGGCGGAGGTAGGGAGCAAGGGTGTTTAAGGGGTTACTGGCGGGGAAGGGGAGAGGGAAATGTTAGGATCAGGGAAAACTGGTGGTGGGTGGAGGAGTTGGGTAGTGTGTGAGATCTTATGTTATGTTGCTTAACCTCATAATGTTTATTTAGTTTTATTTCTCATTGTTTTCCTCAGAACTACTGGGTTCACCAGAGCTGATCACCGAGACAGAGGAGCATGTAATCCTTGATTCGGAGATGGTGGATTTCAGCTTATTACAAGAAGAACAAGAAGAAGGCAACCAGGCCACCCAGATCCTGGTGAGAGGGGAGGTTGAAGAACAAGAACAGGAGGAGCAGCCAGTAATGATTTACAGCTCGAGGAGGCCAAGAAATGGTGATCACTATTCCTTAGCCACATAACAGAATCATTGATTTCTGTTGATGTTTGTATAGCTAAATGAAATGTATAAGGAACTAACCTTTCTATTTTCCATACCTTTATGCAGTTGATGAAATTGCCAATCCAAAGGCAGTTATGACCCCTGCTGAAAAGTTGGTCGCTAATAAAAGAAGGAGGGAGCACAGGGCTAGAAATGCCATGATTTCTAGCCAGGCAGAAAGACTCATGTCAACCATGGCCAGGATAGTAGAGGCAAAGGAGGAGAGAAAGATGGTTGGAGCAGGCAGCTACCCTTCAGCAGATGGAGGAGAGAACAGCTGCAGATTGGAGGGAGATGCTGGATCTGATCAGAACGCAAACAAACATCCTGCAGGACCTTGTGAAAACCTTCGCAGCTAAACCACCCATCAGGCTGGTCAAAAGAATAATATGTAGGGTGCCCACCCCATCTGGTGAAACTGCTAGTGCCCCACAGGCCTCTGATCCCAATGTAAATAACATCGGCCCACAGAGCACACCACCCACTGTAAACAACAATGCCCCACAGGGCACGCAGGTACAGGCCACCCCCTTTTGTAGCCAGGGTGGTGTTAGAAAAAAATCCAAAAGGCCCATAAAGAAGCCCCAGCCTCTCTCTCCGTGACTTTTAGACTGCTACTGTGTACAGGTAATTATGGTACTGCAAGGGGGATACTGTTATGCTACTTGCATATTTGACCACTACAGTTATTGTTTATGATGTGTATATTTCTTTACAGTCTTTACAGTCAAGCAACAAAAGATAACTGCAAATGGTTTTGTAAAACTTATTTATTTACAACGTACAACTTACCAGCAAAGTTTATTGAATACAAAAACATAGTTGTTGACTATGTTCAATATGTATAAGTTTTCTTTGGGTGAAAGGAATTTTCCTTGGATAAAAGTGGTGATGTTACAGCTGTTACAGGCTGAAGCCTTGTGTTGTATCATCTTCGAAGGCAGTTGTCGTAGTATCAACCTGAACCAATCAGCCACTGCTTTTGGCAAGAAAAGGAAATGAAGCTACTAAAGTTACAGGGAGACCCCAACAATGCCTTAAGTCAATGGAACAGCAGTGTCCATTAAGAGGGAAATATACAGATTGAGGCGGAATCCACACAATACAAATAATCCAGTTAGAAACTGGATTTTTTGCTATGGCTCCTTCCTATGTAATCCTTGGGGTTTGTAATTTCACAAGGTCTTTACTCTTCTCGGCCAAAGAGTGCGGGTTCTTTGGCAGAGAAGGCTAAAGACCTTGTGAAACTACAAACCCCAAGGATTACATAGGAAGGAGCCATAGCAAGTAATCCAGTTTCTAACCTGATTTCTTCTCTAGTATGGATGCCCCATGATTTTCACTTTGCCTGAAATGCTTGGGACCAGAGGTATCTTGAAATACTTACATATACATAATAAGATACCTTGCAGATGGGTCCCAAGTCTCAGCCACTTAATTTATTTTTTTTTTTTTTTTAGGGGAAGATTTCAAGTTTCAAAATTCTGGGATAGGAGAGACTCAACCTGTAATTATCACGATAATGCAGCTTTTGATACATGCCTATTTCAAAGCCAATAACCACATTTGTAACTACTCACTAGATGGTGGATGTGTTGCAAACAAAAGCATTTTGTAGAACATTTTTCTGCAAAAATGATAAAGACCAGCCATCTCTGGAATTTTTAAAGCAGGATTGGGAATTTTCACAGCAAGCAGTACTTCACAGTGAGAGCAACCAAGAATTTAGTAGAGAGTGGTGCAAAACTACTTCCCCTGCATGTGTAAACATGTGCCTGTTGCTTAGGCAGTTGGTCAAAACTTACAGCTTAGGCTAGAGTAGCTGTTTCCAAGATGGACATAGGTTGTAGTAATATGCTAGTGTTAAATTGGCATAGTTGTGACAAAGTGAATAGCTCTGCTGTCCTAATGGAGCATAAGCAAACTAGCCAAAAAGCCACATTGTCCAGCTGCAGTGGCCGTGTTCTGGATGAGATCATGAGATCATTTATGATGTTTCACCTTAATCTGTGACTTGCCTCTTCAGAGAATGATGGGGTAGGAGTGTGTGTGTGGGGGGTTTATATACTGTGAGCTCCTGTTGGAGCGGATATGTAAATTGGTGTATTTGAAAGGCAATTTTCTTGGTGGAGATATGCAAAGAGGATGAGGATGATGGCTACTGGTCCATTACATGTGGGAAATTCCCCTGTCCTTGGGTGGGGTTCATTTGCATGTGTTGAGTGTTTATAAAATGTTCTGCAATATGTCCAAATAAAGTTCTGAATATGTTGCATTTAAAAATATTGTTTGTTGTACAATTTTTTTTAATGTAAAAATAAAGATTTTCAACTGCCTTGTTCATCAAATAAAAAACAAACTAAGGAAACTACTCTTGTCCAAGAAGTCTCTCCACTGCAAAGGAATGAAAAAAGGTTAATTTTTTAAAAACAAAAATTAATAGTCATGGCCATCTTATAAATCTGCATATGCTTTACAAATATCTGGATTTACATTCACAATAGATGCTTACAAAGTTTTTCAATCCTGGAGCATCTCTCTTCCAACTTGTCAAGCCGTTCCTCCACTCCTAAAATAATCATAACACATAGTAATATTAATTGCTACAGATATACACTCTACAAATTATACTCATCACATGCAATACATCTTTATAAGTTTATATAACTTGAAAAAATATTCATAATTCCTGCATCAGCACAATATATATATTTTTTATTTGCAGCAGTGAAGGAACTGGAAAAAAAAGGTTTTTTTTAGATGTCATACCCTAACAAACCTTGACCTGTGTTTTTTTTTTAATAAACATTTATAATATCAGGGATTAATAATAACTCACCAGGTTTCTTTTTGTGACCCACTGATTTCTCTACTACCTTGGAGTCTGTAGAAGCCGTGCTTTTTTGTTCTGATAACATGAAAATAAAATTTAGTGTTATGTTTAGTTGTGATACCATGGCAATACCTGAGAGCTCATAAGGAAGGATGGGACATACCTAGGTGTATGTTTCCTGCTATCAAATTTGTGCTACTACTCTTTAATAGAAACCAACGTTCATTAAGCAAGCAAACCATGTGGCAGTGAGTTCAAACTCCAAACTGCTATTAATATTAAAAGGTAATTAATAAAAATGTATTGAAGTAATATCTATTAGTCAAATCAATATGTTAGTAGAATTAGAGTTGTTTTTTTACTCACCAGTCCTTTGAGAAGGGTCTGCTCTTTCCTCCAACACCTCTGTGCCTTCTTTAGCACCAAACTCACATTCAGCTGAGAAGAATATAATAAATAAAAAGTTTTCCCTTTACTCAAATCTCTGCTGCTAAGGCTACCTGATAATGATATTTGACCTGATATCTCTATGCGGACCTAAAGCACAATAAATTACAGGTTGAGAAATCAGAAAGACATGTGGCAATGAGTTCCAATTACAAATAGCATTTGTAATACTATATTTTCAAAACTTTTAAAAGTACCATTCCTTTCAAAAACAGTATATATAACATTGTTCTTACCACACTCAGGTGCTGGTCTTGCATGAGCTCCCTCTCCAAATTCCTCCTCTGGATGACTGAGAGAAGAAACTTGTGGGTCCTCCCTGGCCCAATGGACTCCTGTGGGAAAAAAATTAAAGAAAGTGTCTCCAAACAATTTTTAAGCATTTTAGTTAAAATAAACATCCCAAAAGTCTGTGTACTGCTTAATTTTTAAGACATCAAGTACCTTCCGGCCTTCTATCTAGGCAACTTGGACTTCCTGTATCAAGCCACATGGCATGTAATTATAATAAAAGGGTGGTTCCCTCTCTCTTGGAGGATTATCCCCAAATGCTTCAAGGGCATTATCACGCTCCCTTTAAAATCTGAACTCTGGCAAGGCACTGCTATGTTGTCCATAAAAATCCTCTGCTCCTGTGCTCTCTCTAGCAGCCACCAAATAAAACTTACTATTTCTAATATTGGAAGACTTCATTATCCTCAAATTTTAGTTGTAAAGTGTGTTTTTACAAGAATGCAAAATAACTAGCCTTGGTCATCAGGTGGTGCGCTGCTAGACACACAGGCTGCTTGTCGCACTCTTCTTACTCCTGTTGGAACGGAGAACAGCAAATTAGGCACTCAAACCTTGGTTCTAGTTATTGAAGCTCACATACATCTTTTTTAATTAAACATATTTTCCTTTTTTACTCACCAGCTGGAAGGCGATCAATCCAACTTGGAGATCCTGCCTTAACCCATAGGCCATGCATCTTTGGGTAAAAAGGTGGCCAATGCTGTTCTGGTGGTTTTCCATCAAAGGACTCAAGGATAGAAAAAAAATGTCCCTTGAGGGCTTTACATTTGGAACGGCATTGAAAATCTGATCTACCAAAGCCATAACGCTGACATTCCCGTGCCACAAATACATAAAATTGATTATTCTTTAGGTTCGATGACCGCATCAGCCGCAATGCTGCACCTGCCTGGCTAGACAATGTGCCAAGCAACAGGTTGGTTTCAGCATCACTCCAATACGCGATGTGACGAACATGTCTTGGTCTTCTTTCGGCCATGGCTGCTTCTTAGGTGTGCTTGACTGGAAATTTAGATTATCAAAATTCCGAAGAATCCAAAGCAGTCGCTAACGCGCAGACACGGAAGTGTGCAGTGCCCGTAGAGGAGAGTGATAACTTCTTTTTCCAGATGTTCCAATGACCAATCAGTTCACTTTCACCGGGAAGTAGAAACTACGGAGGTGGCCCTTTTCTAAAACCATTTGATTGACAGTTGATTGACAGTTCTATTAACATTCGAATTAGTTCATCTGTACAGATCGAATACATGTAGATTCGTATTATTGCGGGGAGCCCCCCTTCTGAATTCACAAAAGCTCTCCATCATTGGAATGATCGAATCATTCGAATTTGCAAGTGTTCCCATTTTCCTCCAGCAAAAAATCCTTTTTGTTTCTTAACCTGCATTGCCATCTAGTGGCTAGAATCTATGACGTTAGTTTGACTTAACTGAAAGCGCAGGATGAGTCATTTCTGAATCTTTCTTTGCGAAGAAAAGCCAAAGAGAGAGAGACAGAGAGAGAGAGATACTGTAGTAGAGAGCTGTTTGGGCTGGAAGTCAACCTGAAGAAAACAGAAGTTCTCTACCAGCCTGCACCATAGGATGAACACCATCATCCCCACATGCAGTCGGCAAATCTGTGCTTAAGTCCGTTCAACAGTTCACCTGCCTGGGAAGCATCATCTCCTCAGATGCCAAGATTGACAAAGAGATCGATCACAGATTAGCCAAGGCATATTGTGCATTTGGAAGACTTTTCAAAAGAGTCTGGAGTAACAAACACCTGAGGCAAAGCACAAAAATCAGTGTGTATAGAGCCATTGTACTGTCTATCCTCCTTTATGGATCTGAAACATGGGTCACCTATTGCCACCACCTCGACTCCTCGAGCGCTTTCATCAGCGCTGTCTACGCACAATCCTAAATATACCTTGGACTGACTATGTGACGAATGTTGCTGTCCTTGAGGAGGCAGGATCACCAGCATTGAGGCCATGATATTGAGAACACAGTTGCGCTGGGCAGGGCACATTTCTAGGATGGCGGACCATCGCCTCCCAAAAATAGTACTCTATGGTGAACTCGCCACGGGTCAGCGTAAGAGGGGCGCTCCGAAAAAGCGATACAAGGAATCCCTGAAACAACATCTCAGGCTTGGCCAAATTGATCACCAACAATGGTCCGCCCTGGCCTCATATCGGGAAGCATGGAGACGCACTATCCACAATGCTGCAGCCTTATTTGAGAACTCACGACAAACAAGTCTTGAAGAGAAACGACAACGCAGAAAGAATCACAACCCGGAAACATCACCCAAGGAGGCCTTCTGCAGTGCTTTCTGCAACCGGACTTGTTTATCTCGGATTGGCCTTTTCTTGCAGAAAGTGCGGGATGAGTCCTTCCCGAATTTTTGTTTGCGAAGAAAAGCCAGAGAGATACTGTAGTAGTATCCTAAAAGGCACCACTTTTCTTGGAAGCTAAGCAGTGTCAGCCCTGGTTAGGACTTGGATGAGAGACCACAAATGAAAGCCAGGTGCTGTAGGGCTATATTTCAGAGGAAAGAACTGGCAAAACCACCTCTGTGTCTTCCTTGCCTAAGAAAACCCTCTGAAATTAATCTCTCTCTCGCTCTCTCTGGCTTTTCTGGCAAGACACTGAAAATCGTTCACACCCAGAGCTCTTCCATTTGCTGTACAGTTGTCCCTTCACATTCGCTGGGGCTTGGTTCCAGGACCCCCATAGATAACAAAATCCGTGAATACTCAAGTCCCATGATATTTAATGGCATAGCAAAATGGTGTCCCTTATCTCTCTCTCTCTGGCTTTTCTTCGCAAACAAAGATTCAGGAAGGACTCATCCCGCGCTTTCTGCAAGCACGCTGATAACTAAAAAGGCCAATCCGAGATAAACAAGTCCGGTTGCAGAAAGCACAGCAGAAAGTCTCCTTGGGTGATGTTTCCAGGTTGTGATTCTTTCTGCGATTTCTGTCCCTTATATAAGATGGCAAAATCAAGGTTTGCTTTTTGGATTATTATTTTTTAAAGAATATTTTCAAGCCGTGAATACTTAAATCTGTGGATTTCAAATCCGTGAATACGGAGGAACAACTGTACAGTGCAGTTGGGGATTGGTTCTAGGGGGGAGGCGTGGATACAGAAAACCGTAGATAATAGCGAATGCCATTGAAAATAATGGGACTTTCGGTTTAAAATACCATAGAGTTGCCTTGGAGGACCTTGTAAATGGCTAGAGAGGACACATTTTCTAGGAAGACTCTATGGTAGGTGCACCGTTTTGTGTCCCATGAATAACTGAAGCAGTGGATAATGAATCAGTGGATATGGGGGCGTGTTCTAATTGTATTGTATTATGTGTTTATTCATAATTTTATTTTATGTATTTTTTTCTTTCAACTTTTTTTGTCGAATAATTAATTGTTGTTGGTGAAGTTTGAAAAAAAAACAAGTAAAACAAAAACGTTCCATAATCGATTTTCTTCTTTGTTTTCAATTTTTCAGGGGGGAAAAAACACACCAAAAACCTTTTTTTTTTTTTGTCAACTAATTAATTGTTGTTGGTGAAGTTTGAAAAACAAATAAATAAATAAGTAACAAAGTAAAACACACACATTCCATAATCGATTTTCTTCTTTAAAAAAAAAAATTGGGGGGGGAACCCCAAAAATTCTTCAGGGGAAAAAAATGGGGAAATTGTATTTTTCGGTGTTCCTCCCTCCCTGACCTTTGTATCGCTAGTCTGAAACCACCAGGCGGACTACATCTCCCAGAAGCCTTTGGTGCAGGAAGGAGAATCTAGACCCCCTTTTTCGCATGGGCTCTTTCCCAAATTCCCTGTGTATCAGGTACAGTACTTGGGTGGGAGTAAAAGAAAAGGCTGGGGGGATTTGGGGAGACTGGGGAGGGGGGAAGAAAAGGTCTCCATTAAGGAGGAAGGAAGGCAGGGAGAAAGAGGAGGGAAAGGGGCTTTGCTTGCTTCTGCTGCTGCTGCCTGTGCTTTTTGGAAGCTGTTGGTGGGTGAGAAGCACTGGAGGGGGATGAATGGTGGCAAACTGGGGGGGGGGGAAGGAAATGGCGGGAAAATGCAGTGCCCCCCCAAAACCCGTACTTCTAAGTTGGGGGGGCTTCCTTTCCCCCCTCCTTTCTATATAAGTATCTACTTCAAGGGCTCTTAACCTTTTCTTTACCAGGGACCCCCTTTAAACATCTTCTGTTGCTGTGGTCCCCCAAGAACATAATAATAATAATAACAACAACAACAATATCATCTACTTGAATGGTTCTTAACCTTTTCTTTACCAGGGACCCCCTTTAAATATCTTCTGTTGTCGTGGTCCCCCAAAAACATCATCATCATCATCATCATATCATCATATCAACTTCAATGTTTCTTAATGTTTTCTTTACCAGGGACCCCCTTTAAATATCTTCTGCTGCTGTAGTCCCCCAAGAACATAATACGTTAATAATAATAATAATAATAATAATACAATTACACCATCCATTAAACTTTCCCTCAGAGGCACTAGATGAAGGAGGGAAGACTTTTCTCCTGCTTCTTCCTGCAAGTTTGTAGCTGGAGCAGATTGAATGGCAATGTGCAACCCAAGCCAGCCAGCCTTTGCCTTGGCTCCTTTGATGTGGCTGCTCCGCTGCATGGAGGGGAAAAAACCATACTTCTAAGTTGGGGGAGGCTTCTGTCTCCCCTCCTTTTTGTATAAGTATCTACTTCAAGGGCTCTTAACCTTTTCTTTACCAGGGACCCCCTTTAAACATCTTCTGTTGCTGTGGTCCCCCAAGAACATAATAATCCATTAAACCTTCCCTCAGAGGCAGTAGAAGGAGGAAGTAAGACTTTTCTTCTGATTCTTCCAGCAAGTTTGTGGCTGGAGCAGATTGAATGGCAATGTGCAGCCCAAGCCACCCAGCCTTTGCCTTGGCTCCTGACATGTGGCCAATCTACTGCAGGGAGGAGGTGGGTCAAACAACTTTCAAACCCCCTGTGAGGACATCACGGACCTCTGTGGATCTATGGACCCCAAGTTAAGAAGCACTGAACTATTTTAAGGAGCCAGTGTGTCACCTTTGGTATTTTGTTTATCTTCCAAATTTTGGGCATTATTATCATATAAAATAGCATTTCAGCATCCCCCCCTCAATATTTCCATAAATTATACCTAATAGGTTTATCTTCGGATCCATTTTCATATTAGCATTTATTATTTTCACGATTGCGTGATGGATTTTCCCTTGGCTCCTTTGCTGTGGCTTCTCCACTGCAGGGAAGAAAAAAAAAACCATACTTTTTTTGGGGGGGGGCTTCTGTCTCCCCTTCTTTCTATATAAGTATCTACTTCAATGTTTCTTAACCTTTTCTTTACCAGAGACCCCCTTTAACTATATTTTGTTGCCGTGGACCCACAAGACTTAACTCAAGATTTAAAACAACAACAATACAATCGCACCATGCAGGACAGGGGATTGGACTGGATGGCCCTTGTAGTCTCTTCCAACTCTGTGTTTCTATGATCCATTAAACGTTCCCTCAGAGGCACTGGAAGGTAGAGGTAAGACTTTTCTTCTGATTCTTCCTGGAAGTTTGTGGCTGGAGCGGATTGTGTGGCAATGTGCAGGCCAAGCCATGGCTTCTTCCTATGGAATCCTGGGATTTGTAGTTTGGCGAGGCACCAGCACTCTTTGGAAGAGAAGGCATAAAGGCCTTGTAAAACTACCAATCCAAGGATTCAGTAGGAAGGAGCCATGACAAAGAATCCAGTTTGAAACTGGATTATTTGTGTAGTGTGGATTTGTTCCGTGTTCTCCTGGAATTTGTGATACAGTGGAAAGGGGAAGCCTACCATAGTCAGATACACATTCTAGACCAGGGGTGAGTGAGGAACTCAAGATTTAAAACAACAACAATAATACAATTACACCAGCCATTAAAGTTGCCCTCAGAGGCACTGGAGTGCGAGGGAAGACTTCTCTCCTGCTTCTTCTTGCAAGTTTGGTGCTGGAGCGGATTGAATGGCAATGTGCAGGCCAGGCCGGCCAGCCTTTGCCTTGGCTCCTGTCATGTGGCCACTCTACTCCAGGGAGGAGGTGGGCAAACAACTTTCAAGCCTTCGCGGTCCCCCTGTGAGGACATCACGGACCCCTGTGGATCTACGGAACCAGGGTAAGAACCACTGAACTATTTTAAGGAGCCAGTGTGTCACCTTTGGTATTTTGTTTCCCTTCCAATTTTGGGCATCAATAAGCCTTGCTGCTATTATCATCTAAAATCGCATTTTACCATCTTTCTTCCCCCTCAATATTTTCATCAATTATACCTAACATCTTCAGATCCATTTTCATATTAGCATTTATTATTTTCACAATTACATGGAGGATTTTAGACCAATACTGCTTTAAACTTGAGTTCATTATAGTCAGTGTGGTATAGTGGTTTGAGTATTGGACTATGACTCTGGAGACCAAATCCACACTACAAAAATTACCCAGTTTGAAACTGGATTGTTTGTCATGGTTCCTTCTTATTGAATCCTGGGAATTGTAGTTTTACAAGGTCTTCCCTCGAGATGGCTCCTGTCGCCACGGCAGGGCCATGACAGGGGGGGGGGAGGAGGCGAGATGGCCCCCCAAGGTGGCAAGGAAATTTTCAAGCTGTGGATGGTGGAATCCATGGATGCCAAATCCGTGGATACAGAGGGCCGACTGTATTTAATTCCATGGGAATTTAGAAAGATTTTCTTATCCAGAAATGTTCATCAAATAAATACAGGTATGCCTCAGTTAATGAAGTAGATATGTTCCTGTGCATTACTTCTTTAACAGAAAATTTGGTAGCAGAGGCAGAAGTAATATGAAAAGAATAGGAATAGTTTCTGCACCACAGAAGAGAACAGTTCAACGTGTTTCAGCAAATCTATATACAGTAGGACCCCCCTATCTGCGGGGGATTGGTTCCGGGCCCCAGTGCAGATAAGGAAAACCTCAGATAATAGTGACCTCCATTGAAAACAATGGGACATCCGGTTTAAAATACCATAGAGTTGCCTTGGAGGACCTAGAAAATGGCTAGAGAGGACACATTTTCTAGGAAGACTATGGTAGCTGTGCTGAAACTGAAACTGAATAATTGAAACCGCAAATGGCGAATCCGTGGATGTGGGGGTGCTACTGTATGTAAAACTTGAGTATGTTTCATTTCCCAGTGTGCTGATTGGCCACTTAGGAAACATACTCAAACAATCTCCTCCCTCCCTCAGCCAATTACCACCCACATGCAAATTCCCTCTCCACCTCACAGTCCACTCCTGCCACTCAATCTGCATCTATACCCCCAGCCTCAGAAGGGCCCCTCCCTCCTCTCACTCCCTCAGCCACTCACCACTCACATGTAAAACAATGCAATATTTTAGAAATTTAGAAAGATGATAAATCATAAAAGTAGTCACCAATGGTAAATACATTCAACTGTATGTGGTATACTACTGCAAAGTGTGGTTTTTGGGGGGGCTAAAATAATAGCATGTAG
Organism: Gambelia wislizenii; assembly: GCA_030847615.1. Taxonomy (NCBI): domain Eukaryota; kingdom Metazoa; phylum Chordata; class Lepidosauria; order Squamata; family Crotaphytidae; genus Gambelia; species Gambelia wislizenii. The sequence continues at coordinate 30,206,254 of JAUMIR010000002.1, forward strand.
CTGAACTGTGTGAACCTTTCAAGTCTATTATAACGGCATATGTTATGCTGGATCAGCTAGTGTTTTATTTAAAACTAACAATATGTACAAGTGAAATGAAAGAAGCATGTCAGGTAAGCCTTACTTAAGTAAACAAAATGTTTTGAACTTTCTCGAGACCACTTGAAAATTTCTTTCAATATGGAAGAAATTCTTTCTTCCACCAGCCTCCACTTTTAGGATTCCCATTTTGGTGGGTAAACCTATAGATCTATGTTTTTTTAAACACACTTGGGGTAGCTGCTGGTGAGCCGGGTTTATCTGCGCTCCCCTTTCTCCTGTTTTGCTGTTCACACATGCACGTTAATGGATTCTGGAGGCAGCTGCTGTTTACCTTACCTGTTGTAGGTAAGTGTGCACAACAATAGTAGGATCAGCTGGAGTTGAAGCCAACTCTTCTCAGTTCAGGCTTTGTTTTCTGCATTGTTTCCTGCAAGTACATTGATGCAACTTGCTGGATTAAGCCACGGGTTGTCTAAATGGTCAGAATAACCCTCATGGAATTACTTGGGAATCCTACCTGTCTAAATGGGATCCTGCACCAATCCACACCATTCAGAAGGAGGGGGGCCCAAAATGGCAAAAATAATGCAGGAAAAGCCTTCGCAGCTTTTCCCGTAGTTTTTTTTTACAAAATAGCTCGTTAGAACAAGCGAAAATCCTGCTCATAAGGACAAGTGATTTGAAAGGAAGTGCAAAGCTGATTGGCGGGGTGAGTGTGGGGGCGGGACTTGCTAACAGGGCAAACAAACATCCACTGCTGCCATGTTGGATTGTCACCTTAGCAAGTGATCGTTAAGGTGATAAAAAGGGGTGGGTTTTTTGTTTTGCTTTCCTATTAAATCAAAACATTGCCATATCACTCCAGCGTACCTTAGATGCCGTTTTTAAAAAAACGTTGGGCAGTGGCGAAGAACTAATGTGAGTAAGTCACTTGTGGCCACCATCTGGCATAATGGAGCTTATGGGGGCTTCTGAGGCCAAAAACACTGTTAAGAGGTTGCTTCTGCTGCGAAATGCCATTACTATGAGGTACTCCATCCCCCCCCCCTCGTATAGATGGGTCCCCAGTGTTTTTCCAGTCTTCCTTCCCCATGCTCCAAGTGCCAATGCTGCTACAAAAAACTTCCAGCTAGACAGAGGACGAAGAAGAAAGGGGGTCTTGCAGGACATTAAAAAGGCTTTTAAAAAAGATCTTCTTTATCATATGTTTTGCTAATTCAGGTACGCTTGTATATTTTACGTTTTATCAATCTAAGTAGCCTGATGAGTCATGTGGTGGTGATGAAATGCCTTGTGCTCCCATTTTACTATATTGTAGTAGAATTGTTATTATTAATTAATACAGATCACACACACACCCAATATCCACAGAACCAGTGTCTATCCACAGAACCAATGTTTATCTGTGGGACACAAAATAGGGACACATACCATAGGGTTGTCTTGGAAAATGCCTAGAGACATCCTCTCTAGGCATCTTCTAGAATAGATCTTCCAATGCAACTCTATGGTTTGTTAGTACAGGAAGTTCTTTATTTTAATAAGGTTTGTTACTATCTGTGGGTTCATTTACATACATTAAGTCCAGGAAGGTATCCCTTGCGCATACATGGGGTAACCTGTATACATTTGCTATTTATGAAGGTGTTGAAGTCAGAGAATAGAAAAACATTGGAGTCCGAGTTGAAGATTTGGCGTACTGACTCCACTGCCCTGGTTTGGAGAACTACCAGAAGAAAAGAAAAATCCTAATGGAGGAATTACTAATAATGTAGACTACTGACAGATTGTTGGAGAAGAAATAGAAAACAGGAATGGGAGTTTGGGTTAGGCAATGGAACGGAGTACAGTAGTACAGCTGTATCCATTGGTTCTGGGGGGAGCGTGGATACCGAAAACCGTGGATAATAGCAAACGCCATTGAAAATAATGGGACTTCTGGTTTAAAATATCTTGGAGGATCTAGAAAATAGCTAGAGAGGACACATTTTCTAGGAAGACTCTATGGTAGGTGCGATGTTTTATGTCCCGTGGATAATTGAATCAGTGGATATGGGGGTTCTTACTGTATTTTAGAAATGGCACGGGTGGCTGTCTGGCAACAGGCAGGAACAGGAGCTGTCTGCGCTGCAGTCTTTTATTGCAGCTCTCACTTAAATTGATATTCTGGCAAACCTTGCAGAGAGACTAAAATGGCAATTTTGGGGGTGGGGTGGAATATATATATATATATATATATATATGAATTAACAAATATTCTGTCGCTTTTTGAAAGGGCTTGTCTACACTGGCCAAAAACCCCGTACCTACCTTGTAGTGGCTGCAACCTGGACACACAACATTCGTGACGATTTACAGGTAACGTGGGACACTTTTTTCTTTTTGCTGAAAACACAGTTTAAAAAGAACTGGCTTTTATACCACATTTACCGGGAAAATCTGGATAATTGCATGTGTTGCTTGCGCTCTGAGTCTGTATTGGAGTGGAGCTGGGGGTGGGGAAGGAGTTTTTGGTGGCTGGAACAGGCTGCTGGGGGAGGCCAAGTAGTCACCTGATCTTTCTCGTCAGGAAGTTGTACTGTTTGAATTCCCGTGCGGTGGTTTGGTGTTGTCATTTTTTAAAGGTGTAGCTAGTGTGTGCATAACCGCAGATTAGTATATATTGGCAGATCAGTATTTTAGTGCACCTCTGGTTACTAGAATGGCTGAAGCCGTTGTAAGCCGTGGGAAGAAAGGAGTCAGAGGCATCTCATGGAGCAGGGAGGAAACCCTCGACCTCATCGCCCTTTGGGGAGAGGAGAAGGTTCAGGAACAGCTAAAGGAGTCGCACAGAAACATTGAAGTATTTGAGAACATTGCCGAACAGATGCGGGAAAGGGGCCACGAGAGGACGGCAGAGGAATGCCGCACGAAAAGCAAGACCCTCCGTCAAAAGTACCGGGAAGCATGCGACCACAATTCTCGGAGTGGAAACGGCGCAGCCACCATGGCTTATTTTGCGGAGCTCGACAACATTCTCCGGGGAGATGGCACTCTTTACCCCAAACGAATGGCTCGCAACACCGTTCGGGCAAGCTTCCAGGGTCCAGCACCTCAATGCCTCCCCCCTGAAAGAGGGCTCCCAGGTACCATGGACAGAGTGCCTCAGATACATATCTGTGTCCCCCTTCATTTTGTGGATATTACTTTTAAGGGGGGGGGCTGTGGTTGCTTGGGTGCTTAACTTTGGTTTTTCTATTTTGTAGCTGATGCTGAGCTATCTGACTCCCAGGACCTCGACGAAACAGTCGACACCTTGTTTCCTGTAGATCAGTCCCCTGCTACAGCTTCCCAGTTAGTGGTGGGGGCTGTGTCAGCTTCATCTGGAGGAAGCAGTATTCCTGCGTCTTCGCCTGCCGCAGGAAATGCTCTGTCGGCAGGTGACGGCAACCATGATGGGGAACAGGAGTCCAGGTGCGAGTTGCTGTGGAGTTCTGGATTAAATGAGCAAGGTAAAGCCCCCTCTGTAAATGACAGAACTGGCACATATGTTCGTATGTTTGAAATATGCATGATATGACCAAAAAAGGCACTTAAAGAATCATTCGCTTACTACTGCCAATCAAACTAGTGCAGCTATTCTTAACCTTTGCTTTACCAGGGACCTCCTTTAAATATCTTGTTGCTGCAGATCCTCGAGATTTAACTCAAGATTTAAAACAAACAACAACAACAATAATACAATTACACCATCCATGAAACCTTCCCTCAGAGGCACTGGAGGGGGAGGAAAGACTTTTCTCATACTTCTTCCTGCACGTTTGTAGCTGGAGCAGATTAAATGGCAATGTGCAAGCCAAGCCAGCCAGCCTCTGCATTGACTCCTGTCACGTGGCCACTCCACTGCAGGGAGGAGGTGGGCCAAGCAATTTTCAACCCTCCATGGACCCCCTGTGATGACATCACGGACCCGATGGGGGAGTCCCCAGACCCCAGGTTAAGAACCACTGAACTAGTGTGTTGTGGTACTAAGTGTTTTTATGTCCTGCCACTTAAATCACTGTGGTTTACATTGCAGAGACTGCAGTGGTGGCCAACCACAAACCTACGCTTCCTCCCGAGGTCCGCCTTGCTGAACAGAGGAAGAGAAGAGAGCGTCGGACGATGGGGGACACGGCTGATCGACTAATAGCGCATTCCACCACACAGATGAGGGTGCTGCTCGGTCATTTACAGCGGGAAAGGAAAGAGTACATGGAGTATAGGTATAAGGAGGATGAACGTCAGCGGATCGAAGATGAACATGCCAGCAGGGATCGGGAACGCATTACCAGCTGCATCGAGAGGCAGACTGCCCTTCTTGAAACCCTGGTAATGCAGATAGGACAATCTCAGGGCAGGGATAGGCAAATGCAGGGTGGTGAGGAACTGAAAAGGACTATGCCATCGGCCCAGGTGCAAGATGCAGAAATGGAAGTGATCATCCAGGACGATATAGATGTAAATCCCCCCGGCCCCCCAACAGCCAGGAAGGGAGGGAAGCGCCTGGCACAATGAAGAGCAATCCCAGGTTCACGTAAGGGGAAGGCAGCAAGAGTTATCAGGCGTCCCATTTTATACTCTGTCTCCTGACATACAGTGGTCCCTTATGATTATCTTTTTTTGTTCTTGGTCATTTTTGGACTACTGCTGTTAGTTTGTATTGAACTGCTCTGCAATGTAACATGTACCTGCCATGCTGTGCTATTTAGGGTGATTTTGACTTATCAAGCCTCCCACCCCATACTCTCTCAAAGTGGTCAATTGCAATTGCTTTTTTTAAAAAAACAACTGATTGCTTTCAGTCTTTCTGTTCAGATCAATTCTGATTTTTTTTCTGTAGATGTGCTCTGCAATGTAACTGTCACCCCATACTCTCCCTTACAGTTTTGCTTTCTGCCTTGTCCACCAACTTTGCAATTTACTATTAATTTTTAATAAAAACTCCAAAAGCTTATTTCAAAGACCTCTTGTTTCACTTATTTACATTACTGTGTACAACTATAAAAATAATCATGATATTTAGACCAACAGGTGCAAGAAGGAACACAATTAAGGATTCAGAGTTAACTTCGCTAAGTCAATCATGCTCTGCCTTCATACTGCTCCAGATCAGCAACAACAATGGCAAACACTCACTGATATACAAGCATGCCCATCTGCATTCATATATCTAGGTATCACTCTCACCAAAATCTGTGCCAGCTTGTACCGAGAAACTGTAATCGGTTCACCACATGGATGACGCAAAAGCTAAAAACTTGGCTTGCACTTAAATTATCCCTCCTTGGCAGAATTGCCCTCATTAAAATGTTCCTACTCCCTCCACTATTTTTCCTCTTTCAAACAATCCCACTACACCCAACCCACACCAGATTCAGGAAATGGCAGCGAGCAATAGAGCTCTTGATTTTTGAGAGGAAGCGGCCCCGATTCTCAAAATCTATTAGCTATATGAGATTAGCCATGGGGGTTTAGCTATTCCTGACCTGGCCCTCTACTATCAGGCCTTTCAGCTCACCCAATACACCCAACTTTTAGCTGAAAACACATCCACATGCTGGACAGATATGGAAATTGCAACGCTCAAACCCCAAGAACTCTCTTACCAACCACCCACCCAAAAATCAAGGTGGTCACACATCCATTTCTAAAAGATTCACTACTCATTTGGCAGAAATGGATTCATCTTCTTGCTCCAAACCCCTCCCCCATATGCCCCTTTCTCTTACACCCTGATTTTTATTCGCGTGACAACTTTACCCAATTCTCACAGCTGAAGAGTAGGGGGCTCTACCACATATCTGATCTTTTTGTGGATGCCAAAACCTACATTCTGTTATTTATTTATTTATTTATTTATTTATACCCCGCTCTTCAGCCTCAAGGCTATTAGAGTGGCTTACAAATTGTTTTAAGCAATAGCTATTTACACATCTACACTGCGTTAAGCAGTTTCCAATGTATGTTAGCTAATTGCCCCCCACAAGCTGGGTACTCATTTTACTGACCTACGAAAGGATGGATGGCTGAGTGAACCTTGCAGCCTGCTGGAATCGAACTTGCAACGTGGTGACTTGCAGTACTGGCATTTAACCACTGCGCCACCAGGGCTGTTATACCACCGAACACATTAAATTGGCTACAACTCACTCAACTTACCAGTAGATTTTTCCTTACCCACTTGGTTTCTATAGGTGAATCCCCACGCACTCTTATGTTTTACGAAAATAGATGCACTTCTGCAAATTCCCGTGTAAAAGGTCTCGCTGCCTTTATCTATAATATCATCTCCGATTCACAATATGGCAGAGGTCAATGGGTAAGAGAATCCTGGCAATCAGACTTAAACATCATCATAGCAGATGTTGAATGGTGTCATATCTCGTCCTCACCCCCCTACAAATCCAGGTCAGCAGCAGCTAAGGAAACCACTATAAAACTCATAAATAAATGGTACCTCACACCAGTGCAACTCTCCAGAATGGTGCGCACTATGGCGCCACTATACTGGAGAGGATGTGGTACAAGGGGGACATATCTTCATATGTGGATAGACTGCCCATTAGTGCAAACTTTCTGGAATAAAGTCTTGACCTATATCTCAAATATAACTCAACAGTGAATCAGCCTATGCTCAGCTCTCTTTTTACTGTCCTTATATTTAGGAAATAACAAGTTCTTGAAACATAGAAAACTCATTGCATTTTTCTTGATAGCTGCCAGAACAAAAATAGCCCAAAACTGGAAAACCAGGCATTTTACTATTGAGGGGTGGTGGGGGAAAGTATGGGCCTCCTGGTTATCAGAAAAAAATGTCTTCTTTTATTAGAAGCTGGAATGGAAACACAAAGACAGGTTTATTTCAAGAGGACTGGTTTGTTTTGATTGAATATGTTTCGAACAATGCACAGCGCCTTTTACCACCAAGCAACCAACCCCATTTATAGAAAGATGTATTTCACAACTTGAAATAATCAGATGAAGTGCCTGAACTTGCTCCTTTACATCAGTATAGAAGAATTTACTTCTTTGTGAAACCACAATATCTTGAACTGTGGCTTGTTGTTTTCCCCTGTTGTTTTATGCTGTTATATTTTGAATTAAGCTAATAAAATTTCCAATTTTTTAAAAAAGGAATGTAAATTATTCTTGTATTGTTTTCTTATATTAACTTTAACATATTATTGCTGTTCTATATTGCTTTTTATTATCATGTTACAGTATTACAACATTGTTATATTTCATGTCTATACATGTATAATAATGTATTTAAAAGTATAATATTACAATATTGTACTATATTTGTATATAATGATATTATAATTACATATTGTGTGTGTATAAATGTGTGTGTATATATATATATATATATATATATATATATACACAATTGTCCCTTCACATTCGTTGGGGTTTGGTTCCAGGACCCCCTGTGAATACCCAAATCCGTGAATACTCAAGTTCCATTATATGCAATGGCATAGCAAAATGGTGTCCCTTATATAAGATGGCAAAATCAAGGTTTGCTATTTTGATTATTATTTTTTAAGAATATTTTCAAGCCATGAATACTTAAAACCGTGAATGCCAAATCCGTGAATGTGGGGGGACAACTGTATGTGTATATATATATATACACACACACACACACACACACACACACACATATTTTATATTATACTATATTATAATATACAGCTGTCCCTTCATAGTCACTGGGATTTGTTTCCAGGACCCCCTGTGGATACCCAAATCCAGGAATACTCAAGTCCCATTATATGCAACGGCATAGCAAAATGGTGTTCCTTATATAAGATGGCAAAATCAAGGTTTGCTTTTGGGATTATTATTTGGGATGGATATGGTGTGTGCCAGAGTGCAGGGGGGGTGGGGGGGCAGAATGTGTGGTGGGGGGCAGAATGAGTGGTGGGGGAGGCAGAACAAGTGGCGGGGGGGTGAGTTAAACCCACCAGCCTACTTCAAAGGGTTGTCATGAGGTCTCCTGGGCATTTTGGGGGAAAATTTTAAAGGCAAATAATAATAATAATAATAATAATAATAATAATAATAATTTATACCCCGCCCCTCTGTTAAAACAATCGGGGCGGCTTACAAAAATTAAAATACAATACAGATAAAATCCCCAAACACCCCCCACCGCACCCTCCCCCATAAAAAAATATTAAACAATTATAAATGAAAACCAACTAATCTAAAATTATATAGCACGCCAGGTCCAGCTAGTATAATTATAGTACACATAAAAACCAATATCTGTGGGACACAAAATAGGGACACATACCATCGAGTTGCACTAGAATATGCTAGAGAAGCATCCTCTCTAGGCCTCTTCTAGACCTCCTGTGCAACTTTGTGGTATGTTTTCACTGGACATCCTTTATTTTAATAGGGTTCATTGTTATCTGCAGTTTCGAATATCCACTGTAATATCCAGTACCCTGCAGATGCAGGGGTATGACTGTAGTTTACTGGATATAGGGTACTTATATAGAGTGAGATGATAACCATATGATTTTATATGTATATGTATATATGATATAAGTTGGCTCACCATATGCACGGACTCTGCAGCCATGGATTTAATCATCCATGGCTTGAAAATATTTTTTTAAAAAAAGACTTGCAAAAAGCAACCCTTGATTTTCCCATTGTATATAAGGGACACCATTTTACTATGCCATTGTATATAATGGGACTTTGGTATCCATGGGGGGGTCCAGGAACCCCAACTGGATATTAAGGGCCCACTGTGCCTGTCCGTTTGTCCTGCTTCCCTATCCCAAGTGCATCAGCATTGGGTGGCTCTCTCTCTCTCTCTTTGGGTTTTCTTCGCAAATGAAGATTCAGGAAGGACTCATCCCGCACTTTCTGCAAGCGCACTGATGACTAAAAAGGCCAATCCGAGATAAACAAGTCCAGTTGCAGAAAGCACAGCAGAAGGTCTCCTTGGGGGATGTTTCCAGGTTGTGATTCTTTCTGCGTTGCCGTTTCTCTTCAAGACTTGTTTGGCGTGAGTTCTCAAATAAGGCTGCAGCATTGTGGATAGTGCGTCTCCATGCCTCCCAATGTGAGGCCAGGGCGGACCATTGTTGGTGATCAATTTGGCCAAGCCTGAGATGTTGCTTCAGGGAGTCCTTGTGTCGCTTTTTTGGAGCGCCCCTCTTACACTGATTGGGTGGCTGCAATCCTGAGTTCTACGGTGAACTCGCCACGGGTCAGCGTAAGAGGGGCGCTCCAAAAAAGCGATACAAAGACTCCCTGAAACAACATCTCAGGCTTGGCCAAATTGATCACCAACAGTGGTCCGCCCTGGCCTCACATCGGGAGGCATGGAGACGCAATATCCACAATGCTGCAGCCTTATTTGAGAACTCACGACGAACAAGTCTTGAAGAGAAACGACAACGCAGAAAGAATCACAACCCAAAAACATCACCCAAGGAGTCCTTCTGCTGCGCTTTTTGCAACCGGACTTGTTTATCTCGGATTGGCCTTTTTAGTCATCAGCGCGCTTGCAGAAGGCGCGGGATGAGTCCTTCCTGAATCTTCGTTTGCGAAGAAAAGCCAGAGAGATTAGATGTTTTGTAATAATATGCCAAATATATACATAATTCTATGTAATTGTATAATTATATATATAATAATGTGTGATTATATAATTATGTAATTACACTTATGTAATTATACAGGGTGATTGACTGAGGAACCTCTCCCCACCCATCCTGTTCCAGGAGAGCCTAAAGACTTCTCTTTGTCCGGTCCAGGTGCTCCTGGAAGTGGCAGGCATGGAGCTGGAGGTCATTTTGCAGGTGATTTCCACTAACTTGATGGCTGCTGAGCTCTCCAGCTTGGCTGTTCTGCACTGTCCCACAGACCATGCATCTGTGGATAGTATGGGGGGAGGGTGACAATTGGGTGAAGGCCTCAAGGGCCAGGAAAAAAAGCCCCTTTAGGACCTTAAATTTGGTGCGGCATTGAGCTCCTGGCCTACTGAAGCTTTGCTGCCTTAGGGCTTGGGCACCAACAATGAAGAAATGCTGGTTTTGTTGGTTGGTGCTACTCATTTCTCTCTTTAGGTATTTATACCCCACTCTTCAGCCACAAAGGCTCTCTGAGTGGCTTACAAATTGTTAAGCAATAGCATTTTACACATCTACACCGCTTTATAGCATGCTAGTCAGTAAGCGGTTTTCAAAGTGTGTTAGGCTAAGTCTAGAATGTGTGTCTGACTACGCTTGGCTTCCCCTTTCCACTGTATCACAAATTCCAGGAGAACATGGGAAAAATCCACACTACACAAATTCTCTGAGGATGCCAGCCACAGATGCAGGTGAAACATCAGAAAGAAACTATTCCAGAACATGGCCTCACAGCCTGGGAAAAAAACAAGGAAAATCTACAAATAATATAGTTTGTAACTGGATTTTTTGCCATGGCTCCTTCCCATGGAATCCTGAACACCAAACCAGAGCAGGGTGTCAACGAGGAGGTTTATCTCCTCAGAGCTCCAGTATGCAATGGACAGGATTTCCCAGGGTCTGCCATGCTGCCTCTTTGTGTACTGCCAAATAAATGAATAACCAAGTATTCTTATATTTTTTGGGGTGCATAGCTAATTGGTCAAATAGGAAAATTTCCCCAAACAGGGTTCCAATGAAAACCGCTTGTGAACTTAAATTTGGACATTACTGGCCAGCAGGAAGAGCAGGGAATGGCCATAGGCCGGCTGACTAATGGTGGGAAAAACCTAACCCTTAGAGAAAACTTTGGGAACTTTTTAGTTATTTTTGCAAAAAAACGAAAACAACCCCCCCCCCAAACCCACAAAACCCTGCACTATAAACAGTTTCATAGACCGACCACCAGACAACAGGGAACAGGTTTTACCAAAAATAGTATCTTTGTTAGTGTTTATTATTATAACTACAGGAAAAGAGATTCCACCTAAGCATTAAGAAGAAATTTCTGACAGTAAGAGCTGTTTGGCAGTGGAATACAGTTGTCCCTTCATATTCGCTGGGGTTTGGTTCCAGGACCCCCCGTGGATACCAAAATCTGTGAATACTCAAATCCCATTATATGTTCTCTCTCTGGCTTTTCTTCGCAAACGAAGATTCAGGAAGGACTCATCCCGCGCTTTCTGCAAGCGCACTGATGACTAAAAAGGCCAATCCGAGATAAACAGTTCCGGTTGCAGAAAGCACAGCAGAAGGTCTCCTTGGGTGATGTTTTTGGGTTGTGATTCTTTCTGCGTTGTCATTTCTCTTCAAGACTTGTTCGGCGTGAGTTCTCAAATAAGGCTGCAGCATTGTGGATAGTGCGTCTCCATGCCTCCTGATGGGAGGCCAGGGCAGGCCATTGTTGGTGATCAATTTGGCCTAGCCTGAAGTGTTGTTTCAGCGCATCCTCATATCGCTTTTTTGGAACGTCCCTCTTACGCTGACCCGTGGCGCGTTCACCGTAGAGTACTATTTTTGGGAGGCAATGATGGCATAGCAAAATGGTGTCCTCGATATAAGATGGCAAAATCAAGGTTTGCTTTTTGGATTACTATTTTTAAAAAATATTTTCTTTTATTTATTTATTTATTTATACCCCGCTCTTCAGCCACAAGGCTATCAGAGCGGCTTACAAATTGTTTTAAGCAATAGCTATTTACACATCTACACTGCATTAAACAGTTTCCAATGTGTGTTAGCTAATTGCCCCCCACAAGCTGGGTACTCAATTTACCGACCTACGAAAGGATGGAAGGCTGAGTGAACCTTGGAGCCGGCTGGAATTGAACTTGCGACGTGGTGGCTTGCAGTACTGGCATTTAACCACTGCGCCACCAGGGCTCCGAAGCTGTGAATACTTAAATCCGTGGATACCAAATCCATGGATACGGAGGGACAACTGTACACTGCCTTGGAAGTGCAGTAGAGTCTCCTTCTTTGAAGGTTTTTAAACAGAGGCAGGATGGCGATCTGTTGGGAATGATTTGATTGTGTATTCCTGCATGGCAGGGGGTTGGACTGGATGGCCCTTAGGGTCTCTTCCAACTCTACGATTCTGTGACTGTTATTATTAACTTCATTAATTATTCAATATTCATTAATGAGCATGAAAACCAACAAAGCATACCCCAAATAATCCATAGGCCTCTCTGAACCCCCTAAAGCAGTAACAAGAACCAAAAGGGTAGGGAATGCACTATTTACATATTTCCAAAGCAGAAATAGTTTGCCAGCTCATCCAATAAACCTCCCCTTCATGTTTTTCCTGTTCCTCAAGATTAACCATAGGTGCCCTCAAGGTGTCCAGAATGTACTCCCACACCCGATCAGGATTGCTGTCAAGAACTTTCCCCCTAGTCTCACATATATTATGCAAGCTCACACATGCAGCGATGACTGAGGGAATGTTCTCTTTGGCCACCTCCAACGAAGCTGTCACTGTCAGGCTCGTTGGAGGTCAAACTCTGCCAAAACGATAAAGACTAACAAATTCCTTACTTGCCCTGCAATTTCATTGTCCAGAAGGTAGAAGAGACAACAAGGGGATCAGCTGTTTTAGATCTGATCCTAACTAACTGTGATGGCCTGGTTGAAGTGTCAGGATCTTTGCCATGGCTCCTGGGATTTGTAATATTGTGAGGCACTAGTACACTGGCAAAGAAGGCTAAAGACCTTGTAAAACTACAACTCCCGGGAATCCATCGGAAGGGGCCACAGCAAATAATCCAGTTTCAATCTGCATTATTTGTGTAGTGTGAATTTATCTCATGTTCTCCTGGAATTTCAGATACAGTGGAAAGGGGAAGCCAAGCGTAGTCAGACACACATTCTAGACTTTAAGAAAGTTGATTTCAGTAAATTTAGGGAAATACTGGATGTGATCACATTGTCAGGAATACTAAAAGAGAAGGAAGTTCATGTTGGATGGGAATTTCTTAAAAGTAATTTATTAAAAACCCAACTTAAAACCGTTCCAATGATGAGGAAAAATGGGAGGTGTCTAAAGAAAGTAGGTGGATGTCTAAAGGTACTTTCAACTGAGCTAAGATTTAAAAGGGATACGTACAGTAGGACCCCCGTATCTGCTGGGGATTGGTTCGGGGGAGGGGGGTGGAAACCGAAAACTATGGATAATAGCAAACATCATCGAAAATAATGGGACTTCTGGTTTAAAATACCACAGAGTTGCCTTAGACAACCTAGAAAATGGCTAGAGAGGACACATTTTCTATGAAGACTCTATGGTAGGTATGCTGTTTTGTGCCCCATGGATAATTGAATCAGTGGATAATGAATCAGTGGATATGGTGGTCCTACTCTACAACAAATGGAAAAGGGGAAATCAACAAAGAGGAATTCAAACGAATAGCCAGCACGTGTAGGGAGAAAGTCAGAAAAGTTAACGTGCAGAATGGGCTCAGGCTTGCTAGAAAGGTTTAAAATAAAATAAAGGCCTTTTTCGGTTATGTCTGTAGCAAAAGGAAGAACAAGGAAATGGTAGGACCACTGCATGGAATAGATGGGAAAAGGCTAACTGGGGACCGAGAAAAGCCAGAACTACTCAACACCTTCTTTGCTTTGGTCTTCTAGAAGTAAGGAAAACAATGTCCAACCTGGGGGAAATGCAACAGATAATACAGTAGGGGAAATGCAGCACAGAATAGGTAATGAGGTAGTACAGGAATATCTGGCTACTCTAAATGAATTCAAGTCTCCAGGGCTAGATGAACTACATCCAAGAGTATTAAAAGAACTGGCAGAAGTAATCTCAGAACCACTGTCAATAAGTTTTAAGAATTCCTGGAGAACAGGAGAAATCCCAGCAGACTTGAGGAGGGCAAATGTCCCCATCTTTAAAATGGGTGGAAAAGAGGACCCAAACAATTATCGCCCAGTCAGCCTGACATCAATACTAGGAAAGATTCTAGAGCAATTACTAAACAGTCAGTCTGTAAGCACTTAGAAAGGAATGCCGCGATCACTAAAAGTCAACATGGATTTCTCAAAAACAGGTCATGGCAGACTAATCTCTTTTTTTAATAGAGTTACATACTCTATGAAGGGAATGCTGCGGATGTAGCGTATCTTGATTTTAGTAAGGCCTTAGACAAAGTTTCCCATGACATTCCTGCAATTAAGCTAGTAAAACATGGGCTAGACAATGCTGCTGTTAGGTGGATTTGTAATTGGTTGACAGGCCGAACCCAAAGTGTAGTCACCAATGGCTCCTCTTCATCCTGGAGAGAAGTGACTAGTGAGATGCTACAGGGTTCTGTCCTGGGCCCAGTGCTATTCAACATCTTTATCAATGACTTGGATGAGAGAATAGAGGGTATGCTTATCAAGTTTGCAGATGACACCAAATTAGGAGGGGTAGCTAATACCCCAGAGGAATGGATCAGAAGCCAAAGTGATCTTAAGAGATTGGAGAGCTGGGCCAAAACTAACTAAATGAATTTGAACAGGGAGAAATGTAAGGTACTACATTTAGACAGCAAAAAATGAAATGCCTGGAGAAGAGAAGGTTAAGAGGTGACATGATAGACATGTTTAAATATTTGAATTTGAAAGGATATCATTGAACATGAAGCAATGCTCTACACTGCTTGTCTACACGGGCAGTATACCCCATTTTACCCCCGTCTTAGAGCCCTGCAGTCCTGATGACTCAGGGCTTTTGGTCCATTCTGCCCCTGGTCAGTCCTCACCACCCCCGGAGCAAAGATGGGGCTAAGATAAGGGGGAAGACAAGGTAGGGCCTGATTAAATGTTGTCTAACAATAAATGCTTCAATCAATTCCTGCCATTCCTGTGTGACTGCAGGAGCCCGTCATGGCAGATCGGCCTGTCGTTGCAGCTGCAAGTCTGCCTCACTCTCTGAAGCAAGAAGGAGTCCTGCAGCATGCGACCAAGGCTAGTCACATGCAGCGGGGCATGGTCACATGTTGTGGGCTTCCTAGCTTCTGGGAGAGCCAGTGAGACTGCGGAGGTGTGACTGCAGTGCCTGTCTGGACTTCCTCGCATTTCATGGAGGGAACAGGAGGAACAGGTGAGCCAACATATCCTGATTTGTGTAGATGAGCCCTAGGATACAGAGCAATGGACTCAAACTGTAGGAAAAGAGATTCCACCTAAACATTAGGAAGAACATCCTGACAGTAAGAGCTGTTTGGCAGTGGAACGCACTGCCTGGGAATGTGGTGGAGTCTCCTTCTTTGGAGGTTTTTAAGCAGAGGCTGGATGACCATCTGTCAGGAATGATTTGATTGTGTATTCCTGGAAGGCAGGGGGTTGGACTAGATGGCCCTTGTGGTCTCTTCCAACTCTATGATTCTATGATTCTATCTCCAATGTGCTTTCAAGCATCAAAATGCCCTTTCCACCATGTTCTAGGCACAATTCAGCCACTTGTTAAAGAGTGCCTGTTTTCCCATAAGGACTCCCTGGCACGGCTTCATTAGCCACTTTCTGATGGGGTGGGTGCTGTCTGTCAATAGTAGTGGCCCAGCCTGCAAGTCCCATACTGTAATTGTTGGATTTCCCAGCACAACACCCCCCACCGCATCCATTGTCTCATAAATTGCTGGATCACATGGGAATCATGTTGGGCTGGTTGGCCCTCGTTGTCTCTTCAAACTCTATGATTCTATGGTTCTGGCCACTCCACCTGATCTCTGTGTCCATTAAGTGACCAGTATGGTCAACAGTTCTCTGTAGCAGGACAGAGTGTTACCTGCCTTTATAGCCCCCACCTTTCATTAGTATATACTTGGCAATATTTAGAAATTTGGCTGGCTGTGGCCCTCCATGTGGTTGGCCAGTAAACCAGGGACGCCCCAGATACTAAGGCTGGAGTTATGCATAACCTAGGGAGGGGCCTTCTAAATTCCTTAAACAGGTCATACCCAGGTCAAAAGTCTTACTGAGAACATCTGGAGATGAGTAACCCACTAATCCCATCAAGGGTAGCTGAGCACTCAGTGATTGCACAACGGGTTTTTCCTCCTTTCCCTAGATCACAATGGAAGGTTGCCTGTGCCCATTCAGTTCCAAATGGCTCTGGCTGAGATTGGTAACACCTCCGGAGAACCCTTTGTCCAGTCCTGGGAAACTCTGAGAGGCATTTTATTCTACCTTTCAGGGGAATGATTGAATATAAATATCACCCTAAAACACCACCAAAGTGGAAACTGCTTAATGCAGTGTAGATGTGTAAATTGCTATTGCTTAAAACAATTTGTAAGCCGCTCTGATAGCCTTGTGGCTGAAGAGCAGGGTATAAATAAATAAATAAATAAGTAATAAAAATAAAAATAATTTAATTTTTTTTCTTAAGCTTTGGAATTTCAGGATACTGGTCACCCCCTGTTTACATGGGATCTGTATCCGTGGTTTCACTTACCCACAGTTGTGGAGAAATGGTCTCTCTAGGCATCTGGAAGACCATAGAGTCCTGCTGGAAGTCTCTCTCTAGGCATTGGGAGGTCCTCTACCACAAATCTATTGTCAGCTTTCACCAAAGTTGACCACAGAGTTGCACCAGATGCCTAGAGAGGCATCCTCTTTAGGCATTTTCTAGGTCCTCCAGTGCAACTCTATGGCCTTCTATGGTAGTTTGTTATTATACTTGGTTTTGACACATACATGCATACATACATGCACACAGAGGCTGAGTATTCCTTATCCAGAATTACAAAATCTGAAATACTCCAAAATTGACCACATTGATGGCTGAGATAGTGACACCTTTGCTTTCTGATGGTTCCATGTATACCAACTTTGTTTCCTGCCCAAAATTATTAAGAATATTGCATGTAAAATGACCTTCATTTATTAAGAACATTGCATGTAAAATGACCTTCAGGCTATGTGTGTAAGGTGTATATGAAACATAAATGAATTTTGTGTTTAGGCTTAGGTCCCATCTCCAAGTAGTGCAAGTAGTGTATTCCCAAATCGGGGGGGGGGGATCCCAAATATGGAACACTTCTCATCCCAAGCATTTCGGATAAGAGATACTCAACCTGTATAGACTTCTTGGGGAGGTTGATTGCATCACATACTTTATAGCCATTACAGTGTCAAAGCTCATTGTTTATATATCATCTGTTGAGGAAGGTGTGCATTTCAGGTAAGTACATATCTTTACATTGATCAGCATTTTTACCTTTTCTAAAGACATTCTTATGGAAGCATATTATTTCTTAAACATTACATGGTCTAGCGACATATAGGCCGCCTGCTGTATTTGTGGGGGATTCGTCCCCAGACTTACTGCAAATACTTGAAACTGCGGGTAATACCAAACCCCATATAATTGCACTGGAGGACCGTCCTAGAAAATGCCTAGAGAGGTTGCCTCTCTAGGCATCTCTAGTGCAACTCGATGGTAACTTCCAATGGAGGACCTAGGAAATTCCTAAAGAGACCATATTTTTTGGACACCAGATAATTTAAACTGCGAGTACTGGTCACGTGCATACAGGGGGCAGCCTGTTTATAAGGAATACATCCTATATATCTAGAGAGAGTAGCCATCTCTCTGTTACCAGCATTATAGGGTATGGTGCATAGCAAAGGTAGTAGCTCTATGATGTAGCATGTTGGAATCAAGCAGTTGTTCAACTGCTTGATTGCTACCTGATATAAAATGGGTTTTATACTGTGGCTGGAATCTATTGATCTTTCTCAACCATAAATAGAAATCAGAAATGCTATGGCCTAGATCAGTGGTACTTATCCTGGGGTCTAGAGACCCCAAGGGGTCTGCGATGTCCTCACAGGGGGTCCGCGAAGGCTTAGAATCAGAATCATAGAGTTGGAAGAGACCACAAGGGCCATCCAGTCCAACCTCCTGCTATGCAGGAATATACAATCAAATCATTCCTGACATATAGTCATCCAGCCTCTTTTTAAAAAGCTCCAAAGGAGACTCCACCACACTCCGAGGCAGTGCGTTCCACTTCCAAACAGCTCTTACTGTTGGGAAGTTCTTCCTAATGTTTAGGTGGAATCTATTTTCCTATAGTTTGAGTCCATTGCTCCATGTCCTAGTCTCTGGAGCAGCAAGAAACAAGTTTGCTCCATCCTCAATATGACTTCCTTTCAAATATTTCAACATGGCTATCATGTCACCTCTCAACCTTCTCTTCTCCAGACTAAATATACCCAGCTCCCTCATAGGGCATGGCTTCCAGACCTCCCACCATTTTGGTCACCCTCCTCTGGACATGTTCCAGTTTCTCAATATCCTTCCTGAATTGTGGTGCCCAGAACTGGACACAGTATTCCAGGTGAGGTCTGACCAAAGCAGAATAGAGTGGCACTATTACTTCCCTCGATCTAGACACTATACTCCTATTGATACAGCCTAGAATCTCATTGACTTTTTTAGCTGCTGCATCACACTGCTGATTCATGTTTAGCTTGTGGTCAACTAAGACTCCAAGATCCCTTTCACATGTACTGCCATCAAGCCAGGTGCGAAAATTTACCTCCATTCTATTACAGGAACGGGAGAGGAGGTAGCAGGACAGAAACGGGGCATTTTGGCCCCGTCTGATAACATCCATTGCCTTACTGTATAAGACGCTTTTAGGTTATTTAAATGATTGCTTACTGTTTTTAAATTTTAAAAGGTTCTCAACAATTTGAAGGTGATTTCATCTGTACATGGCCCTGAGTTCTTTTGAGATAAGATAGGACATAGATGTTCTAATAAATAAAATATAATAAATAATATATTAATACATATTTATTAATATTTAATAAATAAATGCACAATAAGTCAAACCAGAGGGCATCTTCAGTTGATAATCAATCCTCTGTAGTCTTTTTAATCCACTTTTACTGGACTCAGAGGATTTGGGAAGGCATTTTCTCTTTTACATTAAGATGGGTTGTTTTTGTTGCTGTTATGTGCCATCAAGTCAGCTTCAGCTTATGGGAATCTTAGGAATGAGAGACCTCTAAGTGCCCACACAGGTCTTGTGGGCTTAGGGCCATGGCCTCCTTGACCGAATCACTCACGGAAAATTGAAATTGAAAGTGAAAATTGAGTGAAAACGTGATGGCAGACTCTGGGAAAGTGTGTGTATGAGAGACACAGAGACAGAAGAGATTTTCACACTGGGCCAAAATGCCCTGTTACTGCCCCGCCACCTCCTCTCCCATTCCTGCCACAAAATAAGGTAAATCTTTCACACACTTATCTTAATTCCGTGGCACGAATGGGCTCCCCCTCCCCTGGCTTGCCGGCTGTAAATGCAGCCGTTGTAAGGCTGCATTTACGACCGGGAACTGAAATCCCAGCCGTTCTCATAAGAGAACAGCCAGGCAGTAAATTTAAAAAATAACACCCCCCCCCCAAACATCAAATCAGTTCACCAAGCACAAATACACACTGTAAAGTACACAGTCAAACCAGGGAGGGTAAAATAAAGGGTGCCACTTACCTGGATGTCCAGATCGTGCCAGGAAGTGCTTGGAACGGACCTCCCCTCCATGGCTGTCATTTCGGAACAGGAACGGGGCTCCTGTTCACACATCCGTGATTCCATGACAGACCCGGAATGGGTGGTCTATTCACGATGAAAAATCGTGAATACATTATTCCAGAACAGGCATGGGAGCAGGACGGATGCAGGACAGAACAGGATCGACATTGTCTGAAAGGGAAAACCTTTCCCAACCCTGTTCTGTTCCTGCCACGTGATATATAGCCTGTGTAAAAATCTCCAGAGAGAAAGCAAGAGAGAGAGAGATGCATTTATATTGAGGGTGCTGTAGTTCTCTTTCACACAATACAATTTTCAGTTATACCTCAGTTAAGGAAATACAGTTGGCCTTCCACATTTGCTGGGGTTAGGGGCACAGGACCCTTGTAAAAGTGGGGAAACCAAGAATATCTGTAGTCCCCCGCCAAAACCATATTTAACACACGCACAAAATTACTATCCACAAATTCAACCCACCCCAGATAGCTTTGACGCGGTGGGGGTTCCTTCACAAGGTAGAAGCAGGCAGCTGGCAGGACTTGCCGTTTTTATCAGGCACTTTCAAGCCTCCCCACCACATTGATAGTCTCTTTCAGCCTCATGAGGTTTGTGGTCCCTATTAAAAATGGCATAGAGCAGCAATGGAGGCAGCAGCAAATAATCTGCGAATAATCAAATCCGCAAGAATGTAAACCCACAAATGTGGAGGACCAACTGTAGATGTGTTCCTGGGCATTACTTCTTTGACATAAAATTCGGTATCCGAGGCAGAAATAACACAGAAAGAAGAGGGCTGGAGTCCCACACTACAAAAAAGGAAAGCAATTGAACAGGTTTCAATATACTTTTATTCAAAACTAACAATATGCACTTGTGAATGGAAACAACCAGTTGCATAAGTAAGCAAAAACATTTTGAATCTTCTTCAGACCACTGGAAGGTTTCTTCCAAAATATATACAGGAATTACTTTTATGTGAAGTCGAAGGCTTTCATGGCCACCATCCATAGATTTTCCTTGGTTGCTTCCAGAACACGGCCTCACAGCCCGGAAAAAAACCAAGGAAAATCTGAAATTACTTTTTCTTTCGCCATCTTTCACTTTTCTTATGATTTCTGTTTTGGAAGCTAAATTTAAGATCCATGTTTTGTTTTGTTTTGTTTAACATGTTGGGGGGAACTGGTGAGGTAGGCTTTTCTCTTCTTCCATTTTCTCTCTTGTTTTGCTGTTCATACATGCTCAGTAATGGATTCTGGAGGCAGCTGCTGTTTACCTTGCCTTTTGTAAGCAAGCACACAGAGCTACATTAGGTTCAGCTAGAGTAGAATCCCATTCTTTCCCAGCTCATGCTTTCTTGCATTGATTACTGGGGACACAATGCTACAACATACCCCCAGAGTCTGTGTATTTGCAGCCCCCCTTCACCATTCTCCCTATGTTGCTGCTCCAAAAAACCCTTCCAGCTAGACAGAGGATGAGGAGGAAAAGGCGGTTTGATGTGTATAAAAAGAATTTGTAAAAAAAGAACTTCTTTGCCAAAGGCTTTGTTAACTCAATTATCCTGGGGTTTGTATGCTTTTGGAATTCTCTTCCAGAGAGCTCTAAGTGCCTCACCAGCCTATAATTCCTAGGATGGAGACATGGCAGTGGAATTGATATCCAAGTGCTATTATATCTTAATTGTCTCAGAGGAAGAGGGAATGCTGACAAGAGTTGCTTGTCAGGCTAGAAGGAGAAAAACTGCAACCAGTAATATTTCCTCTCTACCCACAGAAGTACAAAGGGCACAGGAGTCCAGAGTTTTTTTTTTTGTATTATTTCATAGAATCATGGAGATGGAAGAGACCCCAAGGGCAATCCAGTCCAAACCCCTGCCCTGCAGGAATACCCAATTAAACCACTCCCAACAGATGGCCATCCAGCCTCTGTTTAAAGACCTCCAAAGAAGGAACCTCCACCACACTCCGAGGTAGCACATTCTGCTGTCAAATAGATCTTACCATCAGGAAGTTATTCTTAATGTTTATGTGGAATCTCTTTTCCTCTATAGTTGGACCCCCATATCTGCGGGAGTTTCGTTCCTAGATTTACCACGGATACTGGAAACCGCTGATAACAGCGAACCCTATTAAAATAATGGGACTTCTGGTTAAAAATACCATTAAGTTGCCTGGGAGGACCTAGAAGATCTCTAGAGAGGATGCCTCTCTAGGCATTTTCAAGGAAAATTGATGGTATATGTTGTGTTTTATATCCCGCAGATAACTGAAACCATGGATATTGATTCCGCAGATACAAAGTTTTGACTGTAGTTTGAACCCATTGTTCCCATGTCCTAGTTTCTGGAGCACTAGGATTTATTGGATTACTACTTCCCAGAATCCTCCATCCCAAAAGAACATGTTGTTTAGCTGGGTGCTTCTGGGATTTGTAGTTCTCTCTCTCTCTCTCTGGCTTTTCTTCGCAAAGAAGATTCAAGAAGGACTCATCCTGCGCTTTCTGCAAACGCGCTGATAACTAAAAAGGCCAATCCAAGATAAACAAGTCCGGTTGCAGAAAGCACAGCAGAAGGTCTCCTTGGGTGATGTTTCCAGGTTGTGATTCTTTCTGCGTTGTTGTTTCTCTACAAGACTTGTTCGGCGTGAGTTCTCAAATAAGGCTGCAACATTGTGGATAGTGTGTCTCCATGCCTCCCGATGTGAGGCCAGGGCGGACCATTGTTGGTGATCAATTTAGCCGAGCCTGAGATGTTGTTTCAGGGAATCCTTGTATCACTTTTTTGGAGTGCCCCTGTTACGCTGACCCGTGGCGAGTTCACCGTAGAGTACTATTTTTGGGAGGCAATGGTCCTCCACCCTAGAAATGTGCCCTGCCCAGCGCAGCTGTGTTCTCAATATCATGGCCTCAATGCTGGTGATCCCTGCTTGCTCAAGGACAGCAACATCCGTCACATAGTCAGTCCAGTGTATATTTAGGATTGTGTGTAAACAGCACTGATGAAAGCGTTCGAGAAGTCGTAAGTGGTGGCGATAGGTGACCCATGTTTCAGACCCATAAAGGAGAATAGACAGTGCAATGGCTCTATACACACTGATTTTTGTGCTTCGCCTCAGATGTTTATTGCTCCAGACTCTTGTAAAGTCTTCCAAATGCGCTATATGCCTTTGCTAATCTGTGATCGATCTCTTTGTCAATCTTGGCATCTGAGGAGATGATGCTTCCCAGGTAGGTGAACTGCTGAACGGATTTAAGCACAGAGTTGCCGACGGCAATGTGGGGATGGTGGTGTTCATCCTGTGGTGCAGGCTGGTAAAGAACTTCCGTTTTCTTCAGGTTGACTTTCAGCCCAAACAACTCTGCAGCTGTTGCGAAGCAGGATGTTAGGCGTTGCAGAGCTGCTTCTGTGTGGGCAACAAGGGCAGCAGCATCAGCGAAGAGCAGCTCACGGACTAGATAGTTTAGAGTCTTAGTGTGAGCCTTCAGACGGTTTAAGTTAAACAAGCTACCATCAGTACAGTAACGTATGTAGATGCCATCTTCTTCAAGCTCTCCCTCTCTCTGGCTTTTCTTCGCAAACAAAGATTCAGGAAGGACTCATCCCGCGCTTTCTTGTAAGTGCGCTGATGACTAAAAGGCCAATCCAAGATAAACAAGTCCAGTTCCAGAAAGCACAGCAGGAGGTCTCCATTGGTGATGTTTCTGGGTTGTGATTCTTTCTGCATTGTCGTTTGTCTTCAAGACTTGTTCCCCGTGAGTTCTCAAATAAGGCTGCAGCCTTGTGGATAGTGGGTCTCCATTTCTCCCGATGTGAAGCCAGGGCGGTTTCAGGGAGTCCTTATATTGCTTTTTTGGAGCACCCCTCTTACACTGATCCATGGCTGTGATCCGATGTGAAGCCAGGGTGGACCATTGTTGGTGATCAATTTGGCCAAGCCTGAGGTGTTGTTTCAGGGAGTCCTTGGAGCGCCCCTTTTACGCTGAACCGTGGCGGGTTCACTGTAGAGTACAAATCCATATTAAAATTATTAGAAATGGAATTTATTCATATTTATTTATTTATTTATTTATGTAACAAATGCAGCAGCAATTTCCTGAACTGGATAGAACTTCTTTGGTTTTGTTAGTTGATGTGGAGCAAGCAAAAAAAAAAAAAAAAAAAAGTGTTTGGAAAATATATGAACACCTTGTCTTAAAGATTTTATTCACCATGCCAAAATAAAACATTTCATAAAATACTGAAGTGACTTTTGTAAACATAGAAATTCCTAATGTGTTATATATATATATATATATATATATATATTCCCCAGAAGCTACAAAATAAATAGATACATTAGTCATTTCAAGTAAAAGAGTAATCATTCAGAAGTATTTGTTTGCTTTTTGTATTTTTTCCTAATTAGATGATTGTGTTATTAGTTATTGTATGTATTTTAGATACAGTTGTCCCTTCACATTCGCTGGGGTTTGGTTCCAGGACCCCCGTGGATACCCAAATCCGTGAATACTCAAGTCCCATTATATGCAACGGCATAGCAAAATGGTGTCCTTATATAAGATGGCAAAATCAAGGTTTGCTTTTTGGATTATTATTTTTTAAAGAACATTTTCAAGCTGTGAATATTTAAATCTGTGGATACCAAATCCATGAATACGGAGGGGCAACTGTACAGTGCATATCAGCTGGGGATTGGTTCTGGGGGGGAGGCATGGATCCCGAAAACCGTGGATAATAGTGAGCGCCATTGAAAATAATGGGACTTTCGGTTTAAAATACCATAGAGTTGCCTTGGAGGAACTAAAATGGCTAGAGAGGATGCATTTTCTAGGAAGACTCTATGGTAGGTGCGCAGTTTTGTGTCCCATGAAGAACTGAAGCAGTGACTAATGAATCAGTGGATATGTGGGGGTGTTCTAGTGTACTAATTGTATTGTATTTTGTGTTTAGTCTTAATTTTATTTTATGTCTTTTTTTTCTTTCAACTTTTTTTTGTCGAATAATTACAGTAATTGTTGTTGGTTAAGTTTGAAAAACAAACAAACAAACAAATGAAAAAGTAAAACAAAAACATTCCATAATCGATTTTATTCTTTGTTTTCAATTTTTCGGGGGGGGGGATCCCAAAACTTTTTTTCGTCAACTAATTTTGTTGGTGAAGTTTGAAAAGCAAATAAATAAATAAGTAACAAAGTAAAACACACACATTCCATAATCGATTTTCTTCTTCTTTTTTTTTCAATTTTATTTGGGGGGGGGACCCCAAAAATTCTTCAGGGGGCAAAAATGGGGAAATTGTATTTTTCGGTGTTCCTCCCTCCCTGACCTTTGTATCGCTAGTCTGAAACCACCAGGCGGACTACATCTCCCAGAAGCCTTTGGTGCAGGAAGGAGAATCTAGACCCCCTTTTTCGCATGGGCTCTTTCCCAAATTCCCTGTGTATCAGGTACAGTACTTGGGTGGGAGTAAAAGAAAAGGCTGGGGGGATTTGGGGAGACTGGGGAGGGGGGAGAAAAGGTCTCCATTAAGGAGGAAGGAAGGCAGGGAGAAAGAGGAGGGAAAGGGGCTTTGCTTGCTTCTGCTGCTGCTGCCTGTGCTTTTTGGAAGCTGTTGGTGGGTGAGAAGCACTGGAGGGGGATGAATGGTGGCAAACTGGGGGGGGGGCAGGAAATGGCGGGAAAATGCAGTGCCCCCCCAAAAAAACCCATACTTCTAAGTTGGGGGGGGCTTCCCTTTCCCCCTCCTTTTTATATAAGTATCTACTTCAAGGGCTCTTAACCTTTTCTTTACCAGGAACCCCCATTAAATATCTTCTGTTGCTGTGGTCCCCCAAGAACATAATATTAATAATAATAATAACAACAACAACAACAACAATATCATCTACTTGAATGGTTCTTAACTTTGTCTTTACCAGAGACTAGGTCTAGGAGTCCTAGTAGACCACAAGTTGAACATGAGCCAACAGTGTGATGCGGCAGCTAAAAAGTCCAATGCGATTTTGGGCTGTATCAATAGAAGTATAGTGTCTAGATCAAGGGAAGTAATAGTGCCACTCTATTCTGCCTTGGTCAGACCTCACATAGAATACTGTGTCCAGTTCTGGGCACCACAATTAAAAAAGGATATTGACAAATTGGAGCGTGTCCAGAGAAGGGCAACTAAAATGGTGAAAGGTCTGGAAACGATGCCTTATGAGGAGAGACTTAGGGAGCTGGGTATGTTTAGCCTGGAAAAAAGACGGTTAAGAAGTGATATGATAGCCCTGTTTAAGTATTTGAAGGGATGTCACGCTGAGGATGGAGCAAGCTTGTTTTCTGCTGCTCCAGAGACTGGAACACGGAGCAATGGGTGCAAGCTCCAGGAACAGAGATTCCACCTCAACATGAGGATGAACTTTTTGACAGTAAGAGCTGTTCGGCAGTGGAACACACTCCCTCGGAGCGTGGTGGGGTCTCCTTCCTTGGAGGTCTTTAAACAGAGACTGGATGGCCATCTGTCAGGGATGCTTTGATCGTGAGTTCCTGCGTGGCAGGGGGGTTGGACTGGATGGCCCTCGTGGTCTCTTCCAACTCTGCAATTCTATGATTCTATGATTCTATGACCCCCTTTAAATATCTTCTGTTGCTGTGGTCCCCCAAGAACATAACAACAACAACAACAACAATAATAATATCAACTTCAATGTTTCTTAACCTTTTCTTTACCAGGGACCCCCTTTAAACATCTTCTGTTGCTGTGGTCCCCCAAGAACATAATAATAATAATAATAATAATAATATCTACTTCAAAGTTTCTTAACCTTTTCTTTACCAGGGACCCCTTTTAAATATCTTCTGTTGTCGTGGTCCCCCCAAAACATCATCATCATCATCATATCAACTTCAATGTTTCTTAATGATTTCTTTACCAGGGACCCCCTTTTAATATCTTCTGCTGCTGTGGTCCCCCAAGAACATAATATGTTAACAATAATAATAATAATAATAATAATACAATTACACCATCCATTAAACCTTCCCTCAGAGGCCATAGATGGAGGAGGGAAGACTTTTCTCCTGCTTCTTCCTGCAAGTTTGTCGCTGGAGCAGATTGAATGGCAATGTGCAGCCCAAGCCAGCCAGCCTTTGCCTTGGCTCCTTTGATGTGGCTGCTCCACTGCAGGGAGGGAAAAAACCCATAATTCTAAATTGGGGGAGGTTTCTGTCTCCCTTCCTTTTTGTATAAGTATCTACTTCAAGGGCTCTTAACCATTTCTTTACCAGGGACCCCCTTTAAATATCTTCTGTTGCTGTGGTCCCCCAAGAACATAATATTAGTATTAATAATAATAATAATCCATTAAACCTTCCCTCAGAGGCAGTGGAAGGAGGAAGTAAGACTTTTTTCCTGCTTCTTCCTGCAAGTTTGTGGCTGGAGCAGATTGAATGGCAATGTGCAGCTCAAGCCAGCCAGCCTTTGCCTTGGCTCCTGTCATGTGGCCAATCTACTGCAGGGAGGAGGTGGGTCAAACAACTTTCAAACCCCCTGTGAGGACATCATGGACCTCTGTGGATCTACGGACCCCAGGTTAAGAACCACTGAATTATTTTAAGGAGCCAGTGTGTCACCTTTGGTATTTTGTTTATCTTCCAAATTTTGGGCATTATTATCATATAAAATAGCATTTCAGCATCCCCCCCTCAATATTTCCATCAGTTATACCTAATAGGTACAGCTTCGAATCCATTTTCATATTAACATTTGTTATTTTCACGATTGTGTGATGGATTTTCCCTTGGCTCCTTTGGCGTGGCTTCTCCACTGCAGGGAAGAAAAAACCCATACTTCTAAGTTTTTTGGGGGGGGGGTTCTGTCTCCCCCTTCTTTCTATATAAGTATCTACTTCAATGTTTCTTAACCTTTTCTTTACCAGAGACCCCCTTTAACTATATTTTGTTGCCGTGGACCCACAAGACTTAACTCAAGATTTAAAACAACAACAATACAATTGCACCATGCAGGACAGGGGGTTGGACTGGATGGCCCTTGTAGTCTCTTTCAACTCTGTGATTCTATGATCCATTAAACATTCCCTCAGAGGCACTGGAAGGTGGAGGTAAGACTTTTCTTCTGAATCTTCCTGGAAGTTTGTGGCTGGAGCGGATTGTGTGGCAATGTGCAGGCCAAGCCATGGCTTCTTCCTATGGAATCCTGGGATTTGTAGTTTGGCGAGGCACCAGCGCTCTTTGAAAGAGAAGGCATAAAGGCCTTGTAAAACCAGTATAACCTTGTCAAAAATGTCAACAACTGTGGCCCGGCTAACAACCAACTGCATGGCTGCAAGGCAATAAGAATGCTGGTTTGTGAGCAAACAAAAGGTGGTTGTGAGTCTTTCCTCCACCAGAATGGACCTCCTCATATTGGTGTCTTTCTTCTGTACTTCCTTATGAAGCAACTCCATTATCTTGAAAAAGATGCCAGTAGGGCATTTGGAAATTGTGCAGCCGCTGTTTGTCTGATCACACCAACAGGGGGAAAAATTGGTTCTACCACAGCTTGCTTCTTTTGAACACCCACCAACAACGAGCCTGTCTGAGCGCACGAGAAATGGCCACGGTTGTGCTTGGTGCACCTGAATCCGGTGCAGTGATTGTCAAACAATGGGCCATTAGCCAAACAGACACTAATCCTCTTTGCATATCCTCCCACCCTAGGATCTAGCCATTCAAATACACAAATTTACATATCATGTCCAACAGGAACTCACAGTATATAAACCCCACACACCCCTACCCAACCATTCTCTGAAGATACCAGCCACAGATGCAGGCAAAACGTCATGAAAAAACTTCCAGAACACAGCCTCAGAGCCCAGAAAAAAACCCACAAAAAACTTAAGAGCCACTGAATTAGGTATTTATACCCCATCCTTCAGCCAAAGGGCAGCATACAAATCATTCATTTGACATACATTTTCCTTGTGTTTTTTTTTTTCTGGCCTGTGAGGCCGTGTTCTGGAAGAGTTTATTTCTGATGTTTCGCCTGCATCTGTGGCTGGTATCTTCAGAGAATGGTTGGGTAGGGGTGTGTGTGGGGGTTATATACTGTGAACCCCTGTTGGGAGGATATGCAAATTTGTGTATTTGAATGGCTAGTTTCTGGGTGTAGATATGCAAGGAGGATTAGTGTCTTTTTGGCTAATGGTTGGTTAATGGTCCATTATCTGCTGGAAATCCCCCTTTCCCTGGGTGGAGTTCATTTGCAAGTGTTGAGTTCTGATTTAGTGTTTTTCAGGACTGGCAGCCAGATTTTGTTTACTTTTAGGATTTCTTCTTTCCTATTGAAGTTGTCCAGGTGTTTGTGGATTTCAATAGGTTCTCTGTGCATTCTGACATGATAGTTGTTGGTCTGGTCCAGAATTTCGGTGTTTTTAACTAACATTTTGTGTCCAGGTTGGTTGATAACATGTTCTGCTACTGCTGATTCTTCTGGCTGCCCCAGTCTGCAGTGTCTCTCATGTTCTTTGCATATCTCCACCCAGAAACTAGCCATTCAAATACACAGATTTACATATCCCCCCAACAGGTGTTCATAGTATATAAATCCCACATATCCCTACACAACCATTCTCTGAAGATGCCAGCCACATATGCAGGTGAAACGTCAGGAAAAAACTCTTCCAGAACACGGCCTCACAGCCCGGAAAAAAACCAAGGAAAATCTTTGGATGCCGGCCGTGAAAGCCTTCGACTTCACATTCATTTGACAGTCCCTGCCCTCAGACTTACAGGCTAGTGTGACCCTCCAGATAGTCTTGGACTGCAAATCCCAGCAGCCCTAGGCAGCATAACTGATGGTGAGGACTGCTGGGAGCTGTAGGTCAACAACACCAGGAGGTGTCAGATGATTCCCAGCCATGATTGAGGCCCATGTTCTTGCCCACATAGTCCCCCATCTCCTCTCTCACCTGCTGAAGGTCCAGGGGAATTTTGGAATCCTTCTTCTGCACCAGAAATATTTGGAAGGGCTCCAGAGGAGTATCTTTTTGAGCTGGTAACCTGGGGCACAACCCTGAACTCTGATAAACATTTCCTTGTTCTTGCTTCTTTTGCAGCTGGGATCGCCAATCCTTAAGCCTGACTTTGTCTCCAGACAGAGAGAGAGGGCCGTGACTGCTCAGTTTTTGGGTCTCTCATAAAATGCAGACCAGAAGGTCGGACAAGAGCTCAGGTGAGGCGATGTGTAGTGCAACCCACAGAATCATAGCCTCTTAGAATTGGAAGAGACCCCAAAGACTATGTAATCCAACCCACCGCTATGCAGGAATACACAACTAAAGCCCTCCTGAAAGATGCCCATCTAACCTCTTTATAAAGACCTCCAAAGATGGAGTCCACCATCCTCAGAGGCAATCTATTCTCCTGTCAAACAGCTTTTTACAGTAGAAAAGTTCTTCCTAATGTTTAGATGGAATCTCTTTTCTTGGGATTTGAATCCACTGGTTTGTGTTCCAGTCTGTGGGGCAGCAGAAAACAAGCTGGCTCCATCTTCTACAACCCCCAAAACCAGGGTTTTTTTTTTCTTTAAACCAGTTTTTTTTTAATATTAAAACCAATAGAGAAGCAGTTCTTAACCTGTGATCTGTGGTCCCCAGAGGTTGGGATGTAATATCTTCACAGGGGTTCACAAAGGCTTGAAGAAATGTTATGAGTTTTTACAGTTAAAATGGAATGAATGGAAGGAAGGAAGGAAGACAGATGGACAGACAGATATTCATACACTGATCTCAAAGAGTAGGTGTCTTTTGCCAGCAATAGACATCGTTTGGACAAAGTTTCATTGCAATATCTCAAACCATTCAACGGTTATGAAAATAATGGTTTGATAGCAAAAAAATGTAATCAACATTTGCTTCTGCACACGATGAGAACATGCAAGTGACATTTCATGCTACGGCACATACAGACAATCCTTCTTCATAGCTGCACCAAACTCTAGTGTTGTCCATGTTTTGTCACCACATTCTCGGCATGTCTATTGCTTGAGTTAACTTTTGGGGGTCCGCAGTAATGAAAGATATTTAAAGGTGGTCTGTGGGAAAGAAAGGGTTAAGAACCACTACAACATAGGACTGAATTAGAAAATTAAGTAGCAAAAGGCAGTTAGCTTGAATAATAATCGTTCTTCACTCCACTTTTAGAGATAACTTCTATGTCAAAATCAGGAGAAAAACAATTCCCCCTTTTTTTTTTTACTCCCCCTAGGTGACTCTAGGAAAACACATGTCTGCTCAGAGTGTGGCCAACATTTTGCCGTAAAAGCATCTCTTACCAGACACCAGAGAATCCACTCAAGGGAGAAGTCCCAAGAAACCTCAGAGTCGTCTTGTCAAATTTCAAAACCTGTAAGCCAAAAGCAAACCTTTAGTGGAGAAAGAATATACAAATGTGTAGAGTGTGGCAAATCCTTTGCTAAAAAGTCAGTCCTTGTGGCCCATGAGAGAGTTCACACAGGGGAGAAACCCTATAAATGCTGGGAGTGTGGAAAGTGTTTTGCTCAACATTCACAGCTTTGGGTCCATCGGCAGATACATGCAGGCATAAAAGCCTACAAATGCTTGGAGTGTGGGAAAAGTTTCTGTCACAGTTCAGGACTTTTGAGGCATCAGAAAAGCCACACAGGAGAGAAACCACATGAGTGCTTGGAGTGTGGGAAAAGCTTTCTCCGGAAGTCACAATTGTTGCGACATGAGAGAGTCCACACTGGAGAAAAACCCTTTGAATGTTCAGAATGCGAGAAACGTTTTAGTCAACGATCGGAACTTGTGAGACATCAGAAGACCCACACTGGAGATGCACCCCATAAATGCATGGAATGTGGAAAATGTTTTGTTATACCGTCACACCTTTTGATTCATCAACGGATCCATACAGGTGAGAAACCATACAAGTGCGTAGAGTGTGGGAAATGCTTTTCTCAAAAGCAACACCTTCAGACACATCAGACAGTCCACACAGGAGAAAAGCCATACAGATGTTTAGAGTGTGGGAAGTGCTTTGCTAATAAGTCCTACCTTCACTCACATCAAAGAATCCACACAGGAGAGCACCCATACGAATGTGAGGAGTGTGGAAAATGCTTTCGCCGCACATCAATGCTTGTTATCCATAAGAGAGTCCACACAGGAATAAAACTGTACAAATGTCTGGATTGTCAACAATCTTTTACTCACCATTCAACCCTAAGGTCTCACCAAAGATTGCATACAGGAGAGAAGCCCCATAAATGCTTGGTTTGTGAGAAATGTTTTTCAAGGAAAGACAGTCTTGTGTTGCATCAGCGTGTCCACACTGGAGAAAGGCCTCATAAATGCTTGGTGTGTGGGAAATGTTTTTCTGTCAAAACAAGTCTTAGGACCCACCAGAAAATCCACACAGGAGAGAAACCTCATGAATGCTTGGTGTGTAGGAAATCTTTTCTCCGGAAATCAAATCTTGTAGCTCATCAGAGGAATCATACAGGAGAAAAGCCTTTCAAATGTACAGAATGTGAGAAATGTTTCTCTAAAAGGTCGCACCTTATCCGCCATCAAACAAATCATGAAGGTGAAAACCCCCACAAATGTGCAGTGTGTGGGAAGTGTTTTACTGATCAGTCATTGCTTAACACACACTGGAGGTGTCACAAAGGAGAGAAACCACACAAATGCTTGGAGTGTGGGAAATGTTTTTCACAGCACGGAAAGCTTCGAAGACACCAGAGAACCCACAGTGAAGAAAAACCCCATAAATGCTGGGAGTGTGGGAAATGTTTTTCACAGCAAGGTAGCCTTCGAATACATCAGAGAATCCACAGTGGAGAAAAACCCTATAAATGCTTGGATTGTGGGGAATGTTTTTCACAGCAAGGAAATTTTCGAAAACACCAGAAAATCCATATGCAAAAGGAAACATAAACGTTGAGAGCGTGGGGTGTGTTTTGGTGATCAGTCTGCCCTTCTGATGCACTACAGAGTCCATACAAGAAGGAGGTCATAAAACTATCTGGATTATGCTAAATGTTTTGTAGTAAAATCAAACCCTAAGAAACATATGAGAGTCCATAGAAGGGGGGAAGTATAGGAGTTGTGTCTGTTAAATAACGAGACTGATACAATAACCCATCTTTATTTATATTACAATTCTAATGCTTGTCCCCTTCAATATACTCGTTCATACTCACACACCAATGCAATCTGGTTTTCCACTGGTTGAAGGCGTGGAGCAGATCAGTTTCTGTCAGCTGTTTCAGCACATCTGCTGTTTTCTTCTTTACTGCATCCATTGACTCAAACGTGTTCCTTTAAGCACCAGTTTTCAGTAGGGAAAAGAAAAAAGTTGCATGGTGCCAAATGTGGTGAATATGGAGGATGTTCAAGTGTAGTAATTTGTTTATCGGCCAAAAACTGCTTCACAGAAAGTGCTGTGTGAGCAGGTACATTGTCTTGAAGAAGGATGAAACCATTTTTCCACAATTCTGGCTGGCCTTTTTTTCCTGACTCTTTCTCTCAGCTTTGTCAAAACTTCATTATAATAATGCCAGTTTCAGTGTTCTGCCTTCTGGACCCCATTCTGCCAAAATTACACCCTTGATGTCAAAAAAACAACCACAACCATGAGCTTGGCTTTGAATGTGGACTTGCTTTGACGTGTTTTTTTCATTCTTGGTGATAATGGTATTTTCCAGTGCATTGACTGTCGTTTTGTCCCAGGATCATACTGGAAGTTCCAGCTTTCATCACAAGTGATGATTTTTTGAAAAAGGTTTGGTTCTGCCTCAAGTTGCTGCAGAATGTCAGCACAAATTTCCTTGTGGCACACACTTTTTGCTCTAGTGTGAGAACCCTAGGGGCTATCTTGGCACAAACTTTTCTCATGTTGAGATCCTCATAATGAAAATTTTCCACGCAGTGTCTTTGTCAATGTTCACGGCTTCCACTATCGTTCAGACACTGAGTCGGCAGTCTCCTTGAACAATCTGGTTGATTTTTTCCACAATTTCTTTGGTTCTTGAAGTGGAAGGTCATCAAGGGCGTTCATTGTCTTCCGCGTTCTCACATCCATCTCTGAATCTTTTCTGCCACTCAAACACACACACACTAGACATGCAGTCTTCCTTCTCAGTAGGCATTTGAAAAGATTCCGTTGGTGTTTTGTTCAATTTTACTAAAAATTGACCCATTGCTTGACTTTTGAACTTAGCATTTTTCCGGCACACAACAGACAACACAGCTGCTTTAAATGACGACTGATAATTAACTGAATGGCCGAGATGTTGATGTTTGTCATGAAAGTTCAGACATGTTCGAGGTCACCACTCAGGCATTCACAATCAGTTCTCCCTGACTTGTCTGAAAGGTAGAAACACAGTCTCGTTATTTAATAGACAGTCCTCGTACATGCCTGGAGCTTGGGCATTGCTTAGTCAAAATTCAGAGTTTGGGAGCCACCAGAAAATCCCACCTACAAAGGCAATGCTCATGAATGATTTTGGCATGTGGGAAAAGTTTTTTTCTGGAAAGACCATCTCAGGGCTCACCAGAATGTCCACATTGGCTAGAAAACCCATAAATGCCTGCAGTGTGGCAGATGTTTTCCTCACTATTTATACCTGATATATTAGGGAGTTCATACAGACGAGAAAATCCATAAATGCTTGGAGTGTTGTCAGGCATTTTATATGCACATATCCACACACCCTTGAGGCATATAAGAGAATCCATATGTGAGAGAGACCTCACAAATGCTCGGAGTCCTGAGAGGAAAGAAGGCCTAGATTTTTGTTAAGCAGTGAGCAAAATCTGAATGAACTGTGTTCACATTCAAAGTATGATGTAGATGGATGTCCAGTGCTTCACAAAAGTGATGGATGGGAGTGCTAAACCATCTCCCACATCTGTGATATTTTACTGTCCCACCATTTCTGTAAGTTAGGGATCAGCAAAGTGTGGCTCCGCAGATGTCTTCGAGTTCAGATCCCATTGCGCTTTAATGACATGTTACTCTTTGGCTAATTAAAAAATTCACATGACTAAAAATTGTGAAACCGACACCCTCACAACAAAATAATGAATGTGAATTATCACTTTACTTACTAATTCCATTGATGTAAATCAAGAGTGGGAATCTTGTGGCCCTCCAGACATTGTTGGACTAACGGTCCCAGCATCCCTAGCTAGCGTAACCAATGGTGAGGGATGCTGGAATTGCAGTGCAACAATTCCTACCTTGATGTAAATGATTTCTCATCTGAGGAAGAAGACAGAAGTCAATGCTTATGCTACAACTTATTTCTCTCAGTCTCAAAGGTGCTACAAGATCCCTTTGCATACATTATTTCTAAAATTTTCATTAAAATTATGAGCAAATGGCTTATCTTTTAAAACCCACATTAATTTGGCAATTTGGGATAAGCTGATTTAAAAAAATTCCAAAGATTGGAAACATTTTTTGAATTTTTGAGAAATAAGAAATCTAGCAATGTAATCATTTGTGGTTGTGGTTACCATTTTATTAGGATTATTTAGTGGGTTCTCTAATAGTAGAACAATATATATTTTCTTTTTTAAAATTTTCACTTCTCTTTACATTACAGTTAGGATTGGGCATGGGGTCAGAGCCCTATTGTGTTTTAGTTATAAAGTCAGACCCCTGTATCCGTGGGACCAATATCCATGGTTTCAGTTATCCATGGTTGAAAAAATAAGGACATCTACCATAGAGTCATGCTGGAAAATGGCTAGAGAGGTGTCCTCTCTAGGAATCACTGGATCCTCCAGTGCAACTCTATGGTATGTTTATACTGGAAGTCCTTTATTTTAATAGTGTTCACGATGAGCTGCAGTTTCTGGTATCTGCGATAAGTCTGGGAACTGAACGCTCACGGATATGGGTGTCTGACTATGTGTTTTTTCCTTTCCTTTTTTTATCTTTTTGAATGTATTCTTTGTATTATTTTGATTTTGACTGTATATTAGATTGTGTTAAAAATTACTTTTAAAAATAATTATGAGCACATGAGTTCCAATTTCCAAATCCTGCCCTGTTTCTAGGAGGCTTAGCCAGCATGACTGCTGTCATAGTATTCTGGGAGCTGAAGTTCCAATGACCCGGAGACCAAAACCTTCCCTAGCTCTTTGTTATGGGCTGTCAGGTTGGCTTTGACCTCTGGCAATCCTATGAAAAATGTCCAGGAGACTCTTTATTAGCAGCCCTGTGAAATAGGGATGGTTAACCCGTCCCATCCCTTTATTGAGGGACTGAAGGTTCTCCAGGCAGAGTTCCTTCTTGTTTAGTATTTAGGTTCCTGAGCTATCCAACATTATAGCCATAGAAATCTTTTTATGTCTACCCAGCCCCTGCTTTCCTCCTCCTCTGTCCAGCTGGACATTTTTAGCAACATCAGCATTTGGAGAATGGTGACGTTTGGCTTTGGGTTGCAGCAGCGTTATCAACAGTAAACAAGGCAACAAAGCTTGAAACACAAAAGAACAGGATTCTGCTATTGCAGCGCCTACGGAAACTGTGTGGGTTTGCCTAGAACAGGCGAGGTAAACAGCAGCTGCCTCCAGAGTCCCTTACTGTGCATACATGAGCAGAAAACAAAAAGGGGAGACCAGGTTAGCCTGCCTGATCAGCCCCCCCCCACCGTGTGTGTGTGTGTGTGTGTGTGTTTTTTAAGAGCATATACAAAGATAAGTTTGGCCATCAAAATGAAAATCTTAAGAAAAGTGGAGGCTGCTGTAAGAGAAAGTCATCCCTGGCTGCATTTTGAACAAAGCCTTCAGGTGGTCTCCAGAATGTTCCAAATGGGTTTTATTTACTTTTGCAAGGCTTCCCTGGCCTGGCTGTTTCATTTCTTATGTACGTATTATTTAGTTTGAATAAAAAAATTGCTGAAACATGTTGAAGTGCTTGTCTTTTTTTGTGGTGTTGGTAGTTATCTGTATTCCTCCCGTATTATTTCTGCCTCTTGTACTAAATTTTCTGTTAAGGAAAGAATGCCTGGAAAGATACCTGCTTAGTTAACTAAAGTACACCTGTATTGTCCTGTAGGCAGGTTAACATCAAGATTCTCCTTAAGATTGTCTTAAGCAATCTGGATGAAAATGAAAGGAATCAATGTCAAACTGTAATGGAACTTTTATTACTTTTAATAATAAAATTAGGTAATGCACATTGGAAACTGCTTAATGCAGTGTAGATGTGTAAATCGCTATTGCTTAAAACAATTTGTAAGCCGCTCTGATAGCCTTGTGGCTGAAGAGCAGGGTATAAATAAATAAATAAGGAAGTAAGTAATAAAAATAAAAATAATTTAATTTTTTTTCTTCAGCTTTGGAATTTCAGGATACTGGTCACCCCCTGTTTACATGGGATCTGTATCCGTGGTTTCACTTACCCACAGTTGTGGAGAAATGGTCTCTCTAGGCATCTGGAGGACCATAGAGTCCTGCTGGAAGTGCTCTCTCTAGGCATTGGGTGGTCCTCCACCACAAATCTATTGTCAGCTTTCACCAAAGTTGACCACAGAGTTGCACCAGATGCCTAGAGAGGCATCCTCTTTAGGCATTTTCTAGGTCCTCCAGTGCAACTCTATGGTCTTCTATGGTAGTTTGTTATTATACCTGGTTTTGACATATACGTGCATACATACATGCACACAGAGGCTGAGTATCCCTTATCCAGAATTAAAAAATCTGAAATACTCCAAAATTGACCACATTGATGGCTGAGATAGTGACACCTTTGCTTTCTGATGGTTCCATGTACACCAACTTTGTTTCTTGCCCAAAATTATGAAGAATATTGCATGTAAAATGACCTTCATTTATTAAGAACATTGCATGTAAAATGACCTTCAGGCTATGTGTGTAAGGTGTATATGAAACATAAATGAATTTTGTGTTTAGACTTAGGTCCCATCTCCAAGTAGTGCAAGTAGTCTATTCCCAAATCGGGGGGGGGGTCCCAAATATGGAACACTTCTCATCCCAAGCATTTCGGATAAGAGATACTCAACCTGTATAGACTTCTTGGGGAGGTTGATTGCATCACATTGACTTTATAGCCATTACAGTGTCAAAGCTCATTGTTTATATTTCATCTGTTGAGGAAGGTGTGCATTTCAGGTAAGTACATATCTTTACATTGATCAGCATTTTTACCTTTTCTAAAGACATTCTTATGGAAGCATATTATTTCTTAAACATTACATGGTCTAGCAAAATATAGGCCGCCTGCTGTATTTGTGGGGGATGTGTCCCCAGACTTACTGCAAATACTTGAAACTGCGGGTAATACCAAACCCCATATAATTGCACTGGAGGACCATCCTAGAAAATGCCGAGAGAGGTTGCTTCTCTAGGCATCTCCAGTGCATCTCTTTTTTGGAGCGCGCCTCTTATGCTGACCCGTGGCGAGTTCACCATAGAATACTATTTTGGGGAGGCGATGGTCCTCCATCCTAGAAACATGCCCTGCCCACCACAGCCGTGTTCTCAATGCTGGTGATCCCTGCTTGCTCAAGGGCAGCAACATTCGTCACATAGTCCAGTGTATATTTAGGATTGTGCGTAAACAGCGCTGGTGGAAGCGTTCGAGGAGTCGTAGGTGGTGACGATAGGTGACCCATGTTTCAGACCCATAAAGGAGAATAGACAGTACAATGGCTCCATACACACTGATTTTTGTGTTTCGCCTCAGGTGTTTATTACTCCAGACTCTTTTGTGAAGTCTTCCAAATGCACTATATGCCTTTGCTAATCTGTGATCAATCTCTTTGTCAATCTTGGCATCTGAGGAGATGATGCTTCCCAGGTAGGTGAACTGCTGAATGGACTTAAGCACAGAGTTGCCGACGGCAATGTGGGGATGGTGGTGTTCATCCTGTGGTGCAGGCTGGTAAAGAACTTCCGTATTCTTCAGGTTGACTTGCAGCCCAAACAGCTCTGCACCTGTTGCGAAGCAGGATGTTAGGCGCTGCAGAGCTGCTTCTGTGTGGGCAACAAGAGCAGCAGCAGCAGCAAAGAGCAGCTCACGGACTATAGTTTAGAGTCTTAGTGCGAGCCATCAGACGGCATAAGTTAAACAAGCTACCATCAGTACGGTAACGTATATAGATGCCGTTGTCTTCTTCAAGCTCTGCCATAGCCCTTTGGAGCATCATGCTGAAGAAGAGTGTAAATAAAGTTGGCACAAGAATACAACCTTGCTTCACTCCATTAGTTATTAGAAAGGGCTCTGAAAGAGCATCACCATATCTGACTTGACCGCGCTGGCCCTCGTGTAGCAAGATAATCATTTTAAGGAATTTGGGGGGACATCCTAGTCTTTTCAAGATCTGCCACAGACCTTTCCTACTCACGGTGTCAAAGGCTTTGGTGTTTCAATATACTTTTATTCAAAGAAACAATAGGCACTTGTGAATGGAAACAACCAGTTGCATAAGTAAGCAAAAACATTTTGAATCTTCTTCAGACCACTGGAAGGTTTCTTCCAAAATATATACAGGAATTACTTTTTCGTGAAGTCGAAGGCTTTCAGGGTCAGCATCCATAGATTTTCCTTGGTTTTTTTCCAGGCTGTGAGGCTGTGTTCTGGAAGAGTTTGCTTCCAGAACACAGCCTCACAGCCTGGAAAAAAAAAAACAAGGAAGATCTATAATTTTTCTTTTGCCATCTTCCACTTTTCTTATGATTTCTGTTTTGGAAGCCAAATTTAAGATCCATGTTTTGTTTTGTTTTGTTTAACATGTTGGGGGCAGCTGGTGAGGTAGGCTTTTCTCTTCTCCCATTTTCTCTCTTGTTTTGCTGTTCACACATGCTCAGTAATGGATTCTGGAGGCAGCTGCTGTTTACCTTGCCTTTTGTAAGCAAGCACACAGAGCTACATTAGGTTCAGCTAGAGTAGAATCCCATTCTTTCCCAGCTCATGCTTTCTTGCATTGATTACTGGGGACACAATGCTACAACATACCCCCAGAGTCTGTGTATTTGTAGCCCCCCTTCACCATTCTCCCAATGTTGCTGCTCCAAAAAACCCTTCCAGCTAGACAGAGGATGAGGAAAAGGCGGTTTGATGGGTATAAAAAGAATTTGTAAAAAAAGAACTTCTTTGCCAAAGGCTTTGTTAACTCAATTATCCTGGGGTTTGTATGCTTTTGGAATTCTCTTCCAGAGAGCTCTAAGTGCCTCACCAGCCTATAATTCCTAGGATGGAGACATGGCAGTGGAATTGATATCCAAGTGCTATTATATATTAGTTGTCAGAGGAAGAGGGAATGCTGACAGTTGTTTGTCAGGCCAGAAGGAGAAAAGCTGCAACCAGTAATATTCCCTCTCTACCCACAGAAGTACAAAGGGCACAGGAGTCCAGTTTTTTTTTATTTGCCTTGGAGGACCTAGAAGATCTCTAGAGAGGATGCCTCTCTAGGCATTTTCTAGGAAAACTTGATGGTATGTGTTGTGTTTTATATCCCGCGGATAACTGAAACCATAGATACAGAGTTTTGACTGTAGTTTGAATCTATTGTTCCCATGTCCTAGTTTCTGGAGCACTAGGATTTGTTGGATTACTACTTCCCAGAATCCTCCATCACAAAAGAACATGCTGTTTAGCTGGGTGATTCTGGGATTTGTAGTTTAATAAGCTGATATCTCATCCTATGAAACCCATTCACTATTCTTTAGCCCCTCACCAATCTGTTTGATATGGGAACTATTTGATTCGCTGACACCGACTCCGACTTTGATTGTGAACCACATTGGGTCCCACTTTGCAAGCAAGGCGGCATATAAAATAAATAAATAAGTAAACAACCCCTCCAACTTAATTCTTGCATCACATATGGGAGGAGGAAAAAATACGCTCCCCTTTCCCTTTTCTTAATCCCTAGGTCTCATTCACATTACGCAGTTATAGTGCTATAATTCCACTTTAACTGCCCTGGTTCCATCCTATGGAATCGTGGGACTGACAGTTTAGGGAGCCAATGGAGTGTCCTGGCAGACAATTCTGAAGGCCCCTCCCTAAACCACCAACCCCAGGATTTCATTGGATGAAACCATGGTAGTTAACATGGATTCATAGCGCTATAATTCCATAGTGTGAATGGGCTTCTGGACACCCCAATTTCTCTCTTCCCTCCCCCAAGTAGATCCAGCTCTATCATCTCAGTATTTCTACAAGCAAGGTAGCAGTAGGACATGACTGAACCAGAGTTTGGAAAAGTTACTTTTTGGGCTACAGTTCCCACACTATATGTAAGGCTATTAGCCCTGCTGCCTGGGGGAATCTGGGAGTTGTCATCCAATAAAGAAGCTATTCCCAAACACTGAACTCAACTGAGGTTAAAAAGAGAAGGAGGCAAAAAAAGCAGTGGTGACAAAATAATATTTTTTTCTCACTGGTTTTTATTAAAGGGCATTTTAAATACCATCCTTCAGCAAACTTCCCCACAGTTTACATTTTTTAAAAAATCAGATGTAAATACAGCGCCATGACACACTAAAAGGCAGCAAAGCTTGGTATTTTGAAATTAGTTTCCTTCCTCCTCCTGATTCCTTAACAAAAAATATTTTTTTAATTGATGTACGACTACACACGCTGCAACACCACAAAACAACAAGGAAAATAAATGTGGGTAGGTTAGAAGAAACAGGGATGAAGTCTGTGGGTTGTAGGCGAGGGTCTCCTTCTATTAACTGAACAGGCACTATAGGGTGGGTTAAATTCTCCCTCCCTGCAGAAGCCCCCTTGTTTGTTCCCAAGTCTGCCCCACAGAATTGGGGCACTCCCTGGAGTAGATCTGGAGCAAAGGAGAAACTTCTCTGTACGAGTAGATACTCATTCATGTAACACTGGCTTTCCCCCATAGCCCCAAAGAGTTAAAAAGCAGATTACAACATGCTTACTACCTGGTCAAATATTTAGTTATTCGCTTACGAGTTCATTAAAGACCTATCTTGCCTTTCCTTCATTGAGCTTCATTGAGCTCAAAGCAGAGCACATGACACTCCTCCTGTTCCTTCTCCTCCTCATTTTGTTAATACAACAATCCTGTGAGGTAGGTTGGGATGAGAGAGTGAGTGACTCGAGGTCTCCCCAGGGGTGTTTCCTGGCTTAGTGGTGACTAGTAGCTGGAGCACTCACATCCCAGTCCTGTGCACTAACCACTACACCACACGGCTCTCCCACAGACTGGCTCTTTAATGCATCTTTCCAAAAATGTAAAGAGGAGAAGGAATCCCAGGCAGCCCCTTTTGTTTCTGCAGAAGACAAAGAGAAAGGAGGAGCAACTTTTAGCCATGCTTTTTGCCACCACTCCATTTTGATGTACAGTCAGCCATCTGTATCCAGGGATTCTGCATCCAGGGATTCAACCATGCATGGCTTGAAAATATTCAAAAAATAATAATTCAAAGAAGCAAGCCTTGATTTTGCCATTTTATATAAGGGCCACCATTTTCCTTTGCCATTGTAAATAATGGTACTTGAGCATCCACGGATTCTGGTATCCACGGGAGGTCCTGGAACTAACCCCCAGCAGATAGCAAGGGCCCACTGTATTAAAGTTTCAAACAATACTCTACCAGAAATCAAATCTTTGTGAACTCATTCTGAATTCAGGGGCAGCTGGTGTTTCCTTGTTAGCGGTGTGGCAAATCTGCTCCAGGTTTTAGTCTGAACTTTACATGAGCTATCTGAGGTGCTGGGCCTATTTGGGGGATAGGTTTCAGGGCCATGGATAATTATTTCATTTCACATCATTTCCTGCCTTACTTCCAGTATGAAACCCAAAGACCCAAAGTGTACAGCTCACCAGATTTTGTAGATTGTAAATGCTTTTTAACTTATTGCTTTGTAGACAAGTTTCATTCTGACCAACAATATTGTAGGGTTAGCTCTTTAGATTAATTTACCAATAAAGTTTACTGTTTTTAACTCTGAAACTGCTGGTTACTGAGTCTGAAGGAGCCAGTACATGGCAAAACCATCTGGAGGGATGACCAGAAGTGATATACCATCACTTTTAGTACCAAAATTGCTGTTGTGATTCCACCTCAAACTCCAGAGGAGCAAAATAATCCACCTGTTAACTCTTCCGGGCTCCACAGCATGCCCACCCCAATTGGCAGCCCATCTTCAACCTCAGACAGGTGGTCTTCCCCAAACATAGAGTATATGGTGACATCAGGGATCGAAACTTGCAACCTTCTAACAGGCAAGCAAGTTCTCAGCCCATGAGCGACAGCATCCACTTCCCATCACTGCCCCCTTTAACATGAGTGAAGTCCACTCACCTTTCATGTCTCAAGTCTACCATTTGTCATGTCATTCAAGTCTCAAGAATAAAAAAGTTGGGTCACACATGCATCCCATCCAGTTTACACTATGTATCTTCTCACCCAGAGGGATACAACTTTCTTAGGAGAAATGATTTACAAATTTTGCGATAGGAAACAAGTATGTAAATTTGATAACATCCTGCCCAGGGTGAATTCTCTGGTCTGTGAAAGCTTGGGAGCCTTCTCCAGAAAACAACCCACCATAGACTGCAAATATTTCTATTTGAGAGAAATACTATAAGTGGGAGACTGGAATTCTAACATTCCAAGCATTTCAGGGAGTTTTCCTCTGGTGGGGAATGTCTGGTAATTCAAAGCTTAAATCATGGTTTTCTCTCATCTGCAGACTCTGTGGCGTTTAGGAAACTGGTTTCTGAGGGAAAACAGTTGGGTTGGTTGATTGGTTTCCAATGTATTAACCTACCCTTCATTTTAAGAATCCCAGTATAGATTATAAATGTGCCAACAAACAACATAAAACAGAATAAAACCACCAGTTTATATAGAATTGTAACACTGTGGCCTCCTCTCCAAAGTTTATTAAGGCTTGTTTTCTAAATAAAACATTTTCCATGCTCCAAGTATTGACAGGGTTTTGCTTTGTTTGAATTCTCAAAAATGGTACAAAGCTTGATTTTAGGCTAAAGTATCTGCCACACTCTGAACATTCAAATGGATACTTTCCTGTGTAGAATTGCCCGTGTCTCATATGCTGACATTTCAGAGAAAAAACATTTTCCACACAGCCACCTTGAGCATCTTTTCTGGGTGGAAAGGTGGGGCATAAATCAGTAAAACCAAGCTTTTCTCTGGTATGGCGTCTTCGATGCTTGTCAAGTATTTCCCACATTCCAAGCATTTATGGAGACTTTTTATGTGTAGACTCTATGTTATACACAAAAGTATGGCTTCCAAAGAAAATGTTTGCTACACTCCAAGCATTTATGGGATTCCTCTCGTGTGTGGATTCTCTGGTATCTGTGAATTTGGTGTCGACAAAGCAGTAGCTGCTGGGGGAAACGTTTTCCACACACCAACCATTAGCCTGGTTCTTCTCCTCAGTGGACTCTCCAATGCCTATCAAGGCTTGATTCTGTGGAAACAAACTGCCCACACTCCAAGCATTTATAGGGTCTCTCTTTATGTGGACTCTCTGGTGGGTCACAAGGCTTGATTTTTGGGAAAAACATTTGCCACACTCCAAGCACTGATATGGTTTCTCTCCTGTGTGGACCCTCTGATGTACATGAAGATATGATTTCATGAAAAAAGATTTGCCACATTCCAGACACTGATGCGGTTTCTCTCCTGTGTGGACCCTCTGGTGTATATGAAGATACGATTTCTCACGGAAACATTTGCCACATTCCAAGCATTGATGGGGTTTCTCTCCTGTGTGGACTGTCTGGTGTCGACGAAGCA
This sequence comes from Gambelia wislizenii, assembly GCA_030847615.1. NCBI lineage: Eukaryota > Metazoa > Chordata > Lepidosauria > Squamata > Crotaphytidae > Gambelia > Gambelia wislizenii. The sequence continues at coordinate 30,250,622 of JAUMIR010000002.1, forward strand.
GTGATTTCTTAGAAAAAGTTTTACCGCACTCCAAACATTTACTGGGTTCCTCTCCTGTGTGGATTTTCCAATGTTCGTCAAGGCTTGATTTCAAAAGAAAACATTTCCCGCACTCCAGGCACCTGTGAGGTTTCTCTCCAGTGTGTCGTCTCTGGTGTACACGAAGATATGATTTATCACGAAAACACTTGCCACATTCCAAGCATTTATGAGGCTTCTCTCCTGTGTGGAGTCTCTGGTGTATATGAAGGTAGGATTTCTCACGGAAACATTTGCCACACTCCAAGCATTTATGGCGTTTCTCTCCTGTGTGGACTCCCTGGTGTTTACGAAGCTGTGATGTATGAGAAAAACATTTGCCACATTCCAAGCACTTATGAGGTTTTTCTCCCGTGTGGATACTCTGGTGTACCTCAAGGTTCTGTTTCCGGGGAAAGCATTTCCCACACTCTAAGCACACATGCGGTCTCTTTTTTGTGTGTATCGTTTGGTGGCTCCTGAGGTCCGACTGGTGAGCAAAAAGTGTCTCACCGTCCAAGCATTCATATGGTTTCTCTTCTATGTGTACTTTCTGGTGTTTTTCAAGGTTTGATTTCTCCACAAAACATTTCCCACACTCTGTGCACTTGTACATCCTCACTCCAGCATGAACGCTCTGGTGTGTTACAACAGCTGACTGGTGCCCAAAACATTCCCCACATTCCCAGCATTGATATACTTTCTTTCTTGTGTGGATTCTCTGGTGTTTATGAAGGTTTGCTATCTGTGAAAAATATTTCCCACACTCCAAGCATTTATGTGCTTTCTCTCCTGTATGGACTTTCTGGTGTCTGTTTAGATATGGTTTCTTGAGAAAACATTTGCCACACTCCAAACATTTGTAGGGCTTCTCTACAGCATGGACTCTCATATGTATGCGAAGGTGTGAATTTTGGGGAAAACATTTCCCACACTCTGCACATTTGTAGGGTCTCTCCCCTGTATGGGTTCTCTGGTGGATGGTAACATGTGATTTCTCAGAAAAACATTTCCCACATTCTAAGCATTTGTATGGTTTTTCTCCTGTGTGGACTTTTTGGTGTCTATGAAGGTGCTGCTTTTGGGAAAAGCATCGCCCACATTCCATACATTTGTAAGAGCTCTTTTGTGTATGGATCTTCTGATGAATTACAAGTTGTGAGGGTAAAGCAAAACATTTCCCACACTCTACACATTTATGGGGCCTTTCTGTATTATGAATTGCCTGATGCCTTAAAAGAATTGATTTCTCAGAAAAACATTTTCCACACTTGAAGCATTCATAGGGTCTTTCTCCTGTGTGGATTCTCTGATGTCTCAGAAGTTTTGTTCTGTGGAGAAAACATTTCCCACACTCCAAGCACTTATGGGGCCTTTCTTTCTTATGGACTCTTTGATGGCACACCAGTGACGAATGCAGAGCAAAATGTTTTCCACACTCTAAACATTTAAAGGGTTTGATGCCCACATGAACTTTCCAATGTATCTGAAGCTCGGAGTTTTTAGCAAAACATTTCCCACATTCCCAACATTTATATGGATTCTCTCCAGCATGGACCTTTTGGTGGGCCAAAAGGCCAAATTTATCAGCAAATAACTCTGCACACTCTGAGCACTGATAAGGTGTTTCTTGTGTAGGGGTGGCCCAATGGTCCACAGGTTCCAAATGTTGACTGTGGTGTTCTCCAACCTCTGAGACGTCCTGGGGCTTCTCTCTTGCATGGATTCTCCGATGTTTAGCAAGAGTCAATTTTAAGGTAAAGCACCGCCCACACTCTGGGCAAACCTGTGTTTTCCTGGAGCTCCCTGCTGGTACAAACACAGATAAAACAGGATTGGCTCCTAAATCTGATAGAGGAGGAATGCAGAAATTAATGAAAGCCAGACTATTAGTTATACAACATGTGAAACTCTTACTGTACCAGATTGCAGTACAAAGTGCATCTCACTAACACATGACCAGTATTTCCCCCCCGGAGGTGATAGCCATGTTAGATGGCCAACTGTCAGGTGTTAGGGGTCTGCATTGGCCCCCCAGGAGATCTTAGGGGCTGTACTTTACACCGCCCCACCTGCCAAAAAAAAAATTAAAAATTAAAAATTGCCCCAAATGCTCTCTAGAGTATGGGAGCCATTTTTACCATTTTTTTTTCTTTTGCCTCCCCTGAGCTGTTTCAGGCTCAGGAGAGGCTTTTACTTCAACAGCAGGAAGTGACCCAAAGGTCTCTTCAGGCTCATTTCCTGTTTCCCCCCCCCCCTAAAGGCCTCTCTTGGGCTTAACATTTAATTTAAAATCTGAATTTAAAATAGCTGGAAAATGTCCAGAAGAGGGTGACCAAAACAGTGGGCGGTCTGGAAGCCATGCCCTATGAGAAGCGGCTAAGGAAGCTGGGTATGTTTAGCCTGGAGAAGAAAAGGTTAAGAGGTGACATGATAGATATGTTTAAATATTTGAAGGAATGTCGTATTGAGGATGGAGCAAGCTTGTTTTCTGTGGCTCCAGAGACTAGGACATAGAGCAATGGGTTCACACTAGTAGAAGCCCAGTTGCAAGTCCCACCACCCCAAGAGGCTAGACAGGGGGATACATGAGACAGGGCACCTCAGTTGTGGAACTCTCTCCCATGGGATGTCAGATTAGTTCCTTTCTGTCTGAAGTCCTGGTGGACTCCCAAAACTGTATTAGTCTCTATGATTTCCAGTTTATAAAACTGGTTGTCTAATTGGCTTTTTAGATTGTTTTGAATCTTTTTCCTAAATATTTTTTAGATAGATCAATGGAGGGGTGGGTAGATAGATAGATAGTGCTTCACTTGTGTGATCCTGGTGGGCAAAAAAGCTATTAATACATGTCAGGATCGGTCCTGGATATGACCTTCTCTTTCCAAACTTCAGTTCTGTTGTATCGCTTTGTGGCTAGTTGTATTTGCATTCCTTTGTGCTTGCTAACAGGCATATATAGTCTGACTGGGCGAAGGGAGGATATGCTCTATGTCTGTAACTGTTTGATTAAAATATGCACTTGGCCTTGCTGTGAGAAAAAATGGGATGAGCCCACTCTCGGTGGGAACACAGAGTGGGGATGATGGATAAACAATGTCTGTATAGATTTTCTTTGGGTTTTTTTCCAGGCTGTGAGGCCATGTTCTGGAAGAGTTTCTTTCTGACGTTTCGTCTGCATCTGTGGCAGGCATCTTCAGAGAATGGTTGGGTAGGAGTGTATGTGGAGTTTATATGCTGTGAACCCTTGTCATATGTAAATTTGTGTAATGAATGGTTAGTTTCTGGGTATAGAAATGCAAGGCTCGTTAGTGTGTTTGGCTAATGGTTGGTTGATGGGCCATTATCTGCTGGAAATCCCCCTGTCCCTGGGTGGAATTCCTTTGTAAGTGTTGAGCTTTAATTATATTGTACTTCAAAACTGGGAGTCAGATTTTGCTTACTTTTAGGTTTCTTCTTTCCTGTTGAAGTTGTCCAGGTGTTTGTGGATTTCAATAGCTTCTCTGTGCATTCTGACATGATTGTTGTTGGACTGGTCCAGAATTTCTGTGTTTTCAAATAGCATTTTGTGTCCAGGTTGGTTTATAACATGTTCTGCTACTGCTGATTTTTCTAGCTGGCCCAGTCTGCAGTCTCTTGTGTTCCTTGATTTGTGTTTGCACACTGTGTTTAGTGGTCCCTATGTAAACTTGTCCACAGCTGCATGGTATGCGGTAAACTCCTGCAGCTGTGAGAGGGTCTCTTTTGTCCTTCACTGAGCGTAGCATTTCTTGGATTTTTTTGGTTGCTCTATAGATTGTTTGGAGGTTGTTTTTCCTCATCAGTTTCCCTATTCTGTCTATGACTCCTTTGACGTATGGTAAAAACACCTTCCCTTTGGGTGGCTGTTTTTCTTCTTCATTCCTGTGTTTTTTTCTGGGGTTCACAGCATATAAACTCCACATACACTCCTACCCAAGCATTCTCTGAAGATGCCAGCCACCGATGCAAGTGAAATGTCAGAAGTAAACTCTTCCAGAACACGGCCTCACAGCCCGGAAAAAAACCAAGGAAAATCTATGGATGTCGGCCGTGAAAGCCTTCAACTTCACAATGACTGTATAGCCCACTAAATTTTTTAGATTGCAAATATTTTTAAATTTAATGCTTTGTAGATTTCATTCTGAGCAACGATATTGTAGGGATAGCTCTTTAAATTACTGTACCAATAAAGTTTACTGTTTTTAACTCTGAAACTGCTGGGTACTGAAGAAGCCAGTACATGACAATACATTTTTAATAATAATGTAATAGGAATTATTAATTATAATGAATTATTAATTATCAATAATTTCTTGAGAAATAAACAAGTCTTTTAATAAACAATTTGGTGCCCGTTATTAAATACTTTTAAACAATAACATGTCCATCAATAGTCATCATATTTTTAGTGTCCCAGTCTGGGAGAAAGGTGTCATATAAATTAAATAAATAAATATACAGAAACAAAATTGCTGTGTGCCTTCAAGTCATTTTCTTGGCAAGATTTGTTCAGAGGGGGTTTGCCCTTGCCTTCCTCTGAGTCTAAAAGAGCGTGACTTGCCCAAGGCCATCCAATGGGTTCCCATGGCCGGATGGGGATTCGAATCCTGGTCTCACAGAGTTCTAGTCCAGCATTCAAACCTCACACTGGCTCTCAAATAACTCAGTGCCCATGATTACATACTTTAAATCAATAATAAGTCAGTCAATAGCCATCATATGAATAAAGGGATTACTGCTCCCTATACATGCCTGCCTGAGGATTGAGGTCCACAGGAGATGCCCTCCTCTTTGACCCATCATTGGGGCAATATGTTGTATGAAGACATGGGAAAGGGACTTCTCTGTTGTGATGTACTAAAAAAGCCACTGTGATTCTAGGCTGCATCAACAAGAGTATAGTGCTAGATCAAGGGAAGTCATTGTGTCACTCTGTTCTGCTTTGGTCAGACCTCACCTGGAATACTGTGTCCACCACAATTCAAGAAGGATATTGAGAAGCTGGAACGTGTCCAGAGAAGGGCAATCAGAATGGTGGGAGGTCTGGAAGCCATGCCCTATGAGGAGTGGCTTAGGGAGCTGGGCATGTTTAGTCTGGAGAAGAGAAGACTGAGGGGGGACATGATAGCTATGTTTAAATATTTGAAGGGATGTCATACTTAGGATGGAGCAAGCTTGTTTTCTGCTGCTCCAGAGACTAGGACAAGGAGCAATGGGTTCAAACTACAGGAAAATTCTGTAAATTCCACCTAAGTATTAGGAAGAACTTCCTGAGGGTAAGAGCTGTTCAGCAGTGGAATGCACTGCCTCAGGGTGTGGTCAAGTCTCCTTCTTTGGAGGTTTTCAAACAGATGCTGGATGGCCATCTGTCAGGGGTACTTTGATTGTATATTCCTACATGGCAGAGAGTTGGACTAGATAGCTCTTGTGGTCTCTTCCAGTTCTATGATTCTAAGGTCTGCTGCCTTTTAGAGGCCCAATTGGCAACAACCTTAATTTCATTTGAGTTCCAAGTTAAAATTTGGGCTTTTATCAAGCCTTTGGGGGTCTAATTATTTCATCCAATTTGTACACGTATATGGGTTTTAGCTGATAACATATCTTAAATTGTCATATACAGTTGGACCTCTGTATCCCTGGGGGTTCGGTTCCTGATCTTATCACAGATACCGGAAACTGCAGATAACAATGAATGCCATTGAAAATAATGGGACTTCTGGTTTAAAATGCCATAGAGTTACCTTGGAGGACCTAGAAAATGTCTAGAGAAGATGCCTCTCTAAGCATTTTCTAGGAAGACTCTACGATAGGTGTGCTATTTTGTGTCCCGCAGATAACTGAAACCATGGATACTGGTTCTACAGATACAGGGGTCCAACTGTAGTTTAATATGCTTTACAGTTTGTTTTGCTATTCTATTGTGCTATTGTATTGTATATAATCTGTTTTGCAATTGTATTGCATAGTTTTATATTTTATTATTCCTTCCTTCCCTCTGTATCTGTACGTGTATACACATACTTTTTAGATTGCACACCACTGGCAGGATCATCTGGCTTTAGTTGTTTTATTGTAAAATGCCATGTACATGGATGGTGCTATATAAAGAAACAACAACAACAAGAAAAATTTGTGATTTAATAAATAAATAAATAAATAAGCCACGTTGCAGTGAATTCCCCTTTTTGGCTATGTTGCAGTGAATTCCCCTTTTTGGCTATGTGCTGGGTGAAGAATGCTTTCCTTATCTCCATCCAAAAACTCCCACCATCCTGTTCCAGTGGAAAGAGAACCAACCTGGGGGGCCAGATAAATGAGAATCGCAGTGGGGATTTACCTGGGTGGCCATCTGACTCAGCTACACCAGTTCCCTCTGAGCCTTGAAGGTGTCGTTGCCACAGCTCTTCCTCTGTCTGGGAGGTGAGATCAGATTCCAGGACTGGTGATTTCCATGAGGCAAATAGGAGAGAACAAAGAAAAGTCAGGAGGAATACAGTCTAGCAGTACAAACTGCTTCCAGCATACATTTATTGGAAACCAGTGTCAGCTGGTGTCTTCATGTGTTGGCGTTGGGGGTGGGGTGTGTGGATCCAGTCTGGGATTTAAACTGAGCTTGAAAGGAGCTCTCTAAGCGGACAAGGTTTAGCATGTTGGATTGCCTCCCCAAATTAGTATTCTACGGTGAACTCGCCACGGGTCAGCGTGGGAGGGGCGCTCCAAAAAAGCAATACAAGGACTCCCTGAAACAACATCTCAGGCTTGGCCAAATTGATCACCAACAGTGGTCCGCCCTGGCCTCACATCGGGAGGCATGGAGACGCACTATCCACAATGCTGCAGCCTTATTTGAGAACTCACGCCGAACAAGTCTTGAAGAGAAACGACAACACAGAAAGAATCACAACCCAAAAACATCACCCAAGGAGACCTTCTGCTGTGCTTTCTGCAACCGGACTTGTATATCTCGGATTGGCCTTTTTAGTCATCAGCGCGCTTGCAGAAAGCACGGGATGAGTTCTTCCTGAATCTTCATTTGCGAACAAAAGCCAGAGAGAGAGTAACCTAGGTTAACCAATCTGGGTTTTAGTCTGAACATTACAAGTGTTATTCAAGGGCCTGAACCCTTTGTTACTGTTCAAAGACATGGCCATATTAGTCTGGAGTATTAGTATGCAAAGGGATCCTGTAGCACCTTTGAGACCAAAAAAGGTGCTACAAAATCCCTTTGGACACTTTATTATTGTTATTTTTATGTGCCTTCAAGTCATTTCCGACTTAGGGCAACCCTAAGGCGAACCTATTGTGGGGTTTTCCTGGCAAGATTTGTTCAGAGGGGGTTTGCCTTCACCTTCCTTTGAGGCTGAGACTTCCCAAAGATCACCCAGTCAGCTTCCATAGCTGAGTGTGGATTCGAACCCTGGTCTCCAGAGTGGTAGTCCAAGGCTCAAGCCACTTACACTATGCTGGTTGTACCTGCTCAAATACGTTTAGCAGCTTGGATGCCTCCATTAAAGTTAACATGAGAACTGACAGGGGATTCACCACACCACACCACCCACACGGCACTATGATTGCTTCAAACTCTCACAGTTCATCATCCAAATGATGACAAAGGGTCCTTACCTAAAGAGGCCACATTCCCGTAATTCTCCATCATGACATCCCTGTAGAAGGCTCTTTGGTCTTGATTCAGCAGGGCCCATTCAGCTTCCGTGAAATACACGGCCACGTCTTTAAAGTTCACCAACTTCCTCTAGAACAACAAGCCCTCAGTCAGTGTCCAGTGCCTCAGAAACCCACTCAGTAGCAAAGCCACCAACGTGACTAAAGTCTGTTTTCCCTACTGGGAATATTCCCTGTATGTGTTTAGGTAGAATGTTGTATATTTTCAATTCTATGTAACACTTTGGCAAGGAAGACTGAAAGAATATGGGCCCATGGCTCACTGGTAGCACTCATGGCCCCCACATCTGAAGTAGACCCCCAGGCCAGGATCTTTACCGGGCCCCCTACCTACTACTAAGGTTAAGGGCAGCAAGATGCTCTATAGGATTAGGATAAAAAATTAAAATAAATCAGTTTAAATGATGACACCAAAGTAATAGTTATATTTATTTTTTAAAAATTAAATGGATGTACAGTTCTCCCTTCATATTCACTGGGGTTTGGTTCCAGGACCCCCCGTGGATACCAAAATCCGTGAACTCAAGTCCCATTATATGCAATGGTATAGCAAAATGGTGCCCCTTATATAAGATGGCAAAATCAAGGTTTGCTTTTTGGATTATTATTTTTTAAAGAATATTTTCAAGCTGTGAATACTTAAATCTGTGGATACCAAATCCATGGATACAGAGGGACAACTGTACATAATAAAAACTTACAGTAATATCATGCTGGGGGCCCCTCCTAATTCCAGGTGCCCAGAATAGAGCCCTGTCAGTCCCCCGCACCTCCCCATGTGGGACATGGTAGCATTTATCCCTTGACTACATAGGTCACGATCCTACATAAGCATAAGCATTCCACATACAGAAATCCACCTTGCTGGATTGTTGTGGAACGTAGCACTGTAACTGTGTAGTATGAAGAGTTAATGCTAGGAATACACCACTTCAAGCGCTAACAACATAACCCTCAGTATATTTTCCAGAAAGCCTCTCAGTCACAAAACCATAGACATTAAACATCAAATACAGTCGGCCCCCTGAATCCATGGATTTGGCCTCTATAGATTCCACCATCCAGAGTATGAAAAATATTCCCCAAAAAATAAATTCCAAGAAGCAAACCTTGATTTTGCCATTTGATATAAGGGACATCATTTTACTGTGCCACTGTATATAATGGGACTTGAGCATCCAGATTTTGTTATCCATAGGGGGTCCTGGAAACAAACCCCAGTGGATACCAAGGGCCCACTGTAGTAGGAATGCACACCTTCAAGACAGCACCTTTTGAATCAGAAATGGAAAAGTTAGTTTTTTAGACTAAAGCTCCCATAATTCCCCAGCTGGTCATGCTGGCTGAGGATTCTGAGACCTGTAGCCCCCCAAATTTAATTTTTCCAAAGCTCTGAGCTAGATGGGCCCATGGCATGACTCAGTCCTATATTCACATAGGAAAAGATGTACATGCAACTTGCAGAGGTCAAGGATGGGAGACATCTCGATTGTACCTCCCATCATTTCCTCACCTCTGGTTTGACTGGCTGGGACTGATGGGGACTAAAGTCCAACCACATCTAGAGTGCTAAACCTTCATCATCCTCAGTGCAGATGATCATGGGACCAGATTCCCATCTCAGGTGGGATTTTTGATGGCATCTATTTTAAAAAATTACTTTGGAATGAGATTCAGAGGGAATCTCACCAGAATGGCATTCTGTCAGTGGTGGCTGATGAGTTTCCATGTCAATGTGGTGGCAAATCCATGATGGGTTTTAGTCTATACTTTAAATGAGATATCCAAAATGTTGAGTTTTGTGTGTGGATGGGGGTTCTGCACATTGGACTGCCCTTTTAAAGTTCAGACTAAAACCAGGAGCAAACTCACCACCACATTAACACAGAAGCCTCCAGCTGCTATGGCTTTCCATCTGTCCACTCTTAGAAATTAATCTCTGGGGTTGTCTATATGGCAAAAATACTCCTCATAGAATTCGATGAGATTATGATTTGTCTTAATAAGATGCCACATCGATCTGCTGTATTTGGAAGGAGGGGGAGCCAAAAACGCCAAAAACCACACAGGAAAAGCCTTTGCAGGTTTTCCCTGTACTTTTAAAACGCCCTGTGGGGAATGGTCATTCCCGCTCATTGAGACAACCAATTTGCTTTGGTGTGCATTCCCAATAAGAGTGGAAGTGGAAAGCTGATTGGTCGGATGTGCGCAGGGGGCAGAGCTTGCTAACAAGGTAGGAGCCCAAAGCCACCATGTTGGATTTTTTCTGTAGCAATCGTGTGTTGAGGTGACAAAACAACCTTCCCCGCCCTTTTTTTCTATTTAAGCGGAATATCACACTTCCGCACCTTGGATAGGCTTTAAAAAAAATCCATTTGGCGGTGGCAACTGGTGACAATAAAAACACAATCTTGAATTGCAGGCATGCCCGTTCGAACAATGAATGCAGATAGGTTCGCATGCCAGCAATCCTGCCAAAAAATTGTTGAGAAAAATGAAAGCTGCTGTGAATTGGCATTAGTGTGCATCAATCCACATCTTATAGCCTCATATAGACAAACCCTCTGAGAAATCTCATACCTGAGCAGGATTTGCTGCATCCATCTGCCTGTTTGGATGAAGAGACAATCCTGATTGGACCAGCGGCATCACTCCCTTCTCTGTGTGCACAGGAAGAGCAAAGCTAGTTCAGGAAGTTACCTTTCAACATCCCACCACATCTTCTGTCTCAAGAATGGAGAGGCTAAAAATCATACACAGTGAGAGATCTGCAGGAAGAGCAGTCTGGAAACAGGGAACAGGGTGGCAGGTAACCTCCATGCCAGGGGAAATCCATATTGGGGTTTAGTCCAGGTTTTAGAGCTGCTGTCCATGTTGCTGAATCCTATCCCCAAAGTAGATTCAGCACCTTGGAAAGAACCTTTAAAGTTCAGACTAAAATCCAGAGCAGGTGCAACCCCCCATCTCAGTCATATGGGAGATTCTTGCTGCCATTGACTGGGAGCATAAGTGGTCCTTGGGAAAGATCTACAGCTCAGGGGCTCTTACATGCTACATCATTATAGCGCTATAATGCCACTTTATCTGCCATGGTTGCACTCTGTGGAATCCTGGGATCTGTAGTTTGGAGAGGCACTGGAGGAGCTCTCTGACTGAGAACCCTACCTACCCCTCCCTAAGTGCCAATTCCAGCCTTCCTTAGGAAGTTGCCACTGCAGTGAGAATTGATTGATAGCATTTTAATTCTGTAGTATGAAAGATCCCTCAGTGGCTAAGATCACGTTTGAAAGCAGAATGGTTTTTTGTTGAAATCTTCAGCATCTACAATTAAAAGGACCCCAGGTAGCAGAGTTGGGAATGTAGAAGAGCCAAGATCTGGTGCACCTACTCAGTTATCATATTTTCTAGCTTGTCTGGTCTCTCAGCCTTATCTAATATTCTATTTTACATTTTTTTAAAAAAAAACCTTCTAAGCATATAAATGCAATATTACATAAAACTCAGGAGAAAAATGCCTGTGTTAACAGGAAAGTTTTATTTACAAGTTGAAACGCAGGGACTTTATCACACTACACTGTTACAGTGCTATTATTCCACTTTAACTGCTATGGCTGCCTCCTGAGGATTTCTGGAGTTTGTAGTTTAGTGAGGCCTAAGAGCTCTCTGGCTGAGAATGCTAAATGCCCCACTCTAAACTGCAAATCCCAAGATTCCATAGGACAGAACGGTAGCCATAGAGGTTAAAGTGGAATAGCACTACAGTAGGACCCCCATATCCACTAGGGATTGGTTCTGGGAGTGTGTGGATATCAAAATCCGTGAATAATAGCAAACACCATTGAAAACAATGGGATTTCTGGTTTAAAATACCATAGAGTTGCCTTGGAGGACCTAGAAAATGGCTAGAGAGGACACATTTTCTAGAAAGACTCTATGGTGGGTGTGCTGTTTTGTGTCCCATGGATAATTTAATCAGTGGATAGTGAATCAGTGGATATGGGGGTCGTACTGTATAACAGTGTAGTGTGATGTCAGTGGCAGCTGAAGACTCCCATGCCAATAGGGTGGTAAATCTGTTCTGGCTTTAAGTCTGAACATTAAAGAATACATCCATGTTGCTGTACTTCTTCTGAGGTTGGACTTCAGCACGTCAGGCAGCTTTTCTAAAGTTCAGACTGAAAACTGACGTGGATTTACTGCCGCACTGACATATAAGCCACCAACTCTCACTGCTAAAAAAAAAGCCAGAGCACATTCAGTAGACTGTGGGATGCTAACTGACATGTTGCTAAGGAAAGGGGAATTTGCAAACCAGAGTAAGGAATCGAATGGAGTATAGTCGAAACGGTATGGCTGGCTGTTTGGCAGGCTAACATTCTGAATAGGACCTGATGATTCAAAGCTGAGGGAATTCTGCATGCAAAACCTATTTTTGGAGATACAAGTTGCCCCCCATATCTGCGGTACCAGTAACCACAGTTTAATTTAACTATGCTGGGAGGGGTCTCTCTAGGGATCTGGAGGGTCTCTCTATGGATCTGGAAGTCCTCCAGTGCAACTCTATGGTTAATTTCTGTCAGACGCGGCCCATAGAGTCATGCTGGAGGACCTCCAGATACCTAGAGAAGACACCTCTCTAGGCATTTTCTAGGCACTCCAGCATGATTCTATGGTATTCTATGTTGATTTGCTGTTATCCATGGTTTTGCTTATAAACGGTAAGTCTGGGAATGTGGATACGGGGTGGGGTGGGGTGACCTGTATGTTTAAAAACCTCAGGTAGTTCCTTTAATTTTCAGACGGAATCCCAAAGCAGATTTGCTGTTCTAATGACATGAAAGCCACAAGCCTCCACTGGTGCAAGAGACTTGAGAGCCGTTTTAACCTCTCAGGGAAAGGAGCTCTGGAATTTTTGTGTATCTGCAGAGAGTCGGCACTCTCTCTTTTCATCTTGATTCAACAGTGGCACCAAGAAGAGCATCTCCCTCAAAACTTTAAGCCACAGGCTGGCTGGTATAGGGAAGCTGTAAGTAATCCTTAAAGCAGGAGTGGCCAACTATTGGGGATTATGAGGCTGCATTCTCCCCCCCCCCCCCACCGAAGATCTGGGAGAACAGCATCCCTGGCTCTCTCCCCTGCTAAAAAACAAAACAAAACCTCAATGTCCCCTCCCAAATCTTTTTAGGCACCATGGGGCCAATTTTACTATACTTTGGGCCCCTGGGCCATTTTAGGCCCATGAGAAACTTTTTTAAAAGGGCTCTCTGATCTTAAAATGGCCTTGTGGGCCAAAAACCTGGTGAAATTGCTCCCTATACCCCCCTAGGTGGAATTTGAAGGCATTTGGTAACCATGTTTTGGACCTTTGGGGACCCTAGGGCCACAAAGACAGCCCTGGAGACAACACGCACGCTTCCCCCACCCCTGTGTTAAGATATCATGATCCTCAGCCATTTAGGATTTTTAACGTGTAGATGTCACCTCCCTGTCCCATCATTTAAGGTGGCATCCTTTGGATTTCCAAGCACTGTGTCAACTAGACATTTCCCCGCTTTTCTTTCAACCAAGGTGGATATATCATTGGGAGGGAATAACTTTTGGTAGTGAGTGAGGAGCTATTAATTTGTTAGTTTTCCATCCTGCCTTTCTCCCAATACTATCTGGAACTAGCGTACCATATGCCGTTAAAAAACTCCCCCCAAAATGCTCAGTAGATGTCAAGACAACCCTGTAAGGTAGGCTGGTGAATTTAAATTCCTCCTCCCTCTTCTCAGCATTCTACACTTTCCCCAGAATTGTTACCCTGCTGTGGCCGTGGCCACTGCCAGTTGACTGCATGGGTCCCGTTGCAGTAGCAGTAACCCACCTCCACCACCAGTTGACTGTCTGGGTCCCATCGCAGTGACAGCAGTGGCGTCCTTCCACCGCTGCAACTGCTAGTTGAGGGAGTGAGAGGAGGGAGGGGCCCTAGTGAGATGGTGATGCAGATTGAGTGGATTGTGAGGTGGAGAGGGGATTTGCATGTGGGTGGTGATTGGTTGGATATGTTTCCTGAGCAGCCAATCAGCACACTGGGAGAGGAAACATATCCAAGAGAATGATAAATAGATAGATAGATAGATAGATAAGATAGATGGACAGATGGGATTCAAGGTGGTTTATAAAATATGTTAAAGCAAAATACAGCTAAAAGAGAGAGACAAATGTTTCACCACTCACTCCATTCCCCTTCCTTTCAGCCTGGCCTACCTCACAGGGTTGTTGTGGGGATAAACGGGAGGGAGGGAGAAGAGCCATCTATGCCATCTTGAGGTCCCAGGTAAAAAGGTGGGATATAATGTTAAAATACAACGATTGGGATGATTCTTCAAGGACTCCTAGCTCCCCATTCCCCCATGAATAAAAAAAGGGAGAGGCTGCATACCCAAGGAGACCACGTTCCTGTAATTCTCCATCATGACCTCCCTGTAGAAGGCTCTTTGGTAGGTATCCAGGAGGGCCCATTCCGCCTTGGAGAAGCAGACAGCCACGTCTTCAAAGGATACCATCTGCTAAAAGAACAAATTGCCCTCAGCAAACCTCCAGTACCTCAGAAACCCGCTAGGTGACCAAGCAACAGGCAGTAAACCAAACTCTGCCACCCTCACTGGGTACCTTTCCTCCCTCTTCACCCTCAATGGCAAAGCCAAATAAATAAGAAGGTTGATAAGTTTGCCTTTTCCCTACAGGGAACATGCCCTGTGTCTAGCTAGGTTAAGGTTTTGTCAGTGCATGGGCCAAGGCCTGACAGAATTTCACAGGACAGAATATGTCCACCATGATTATTGAAAGGCTGTATGATGTAACATGAGGCAAAAGTTACTGTATTGTGATAGACATGGACTGTCATCACATTACAAGGACACACCCAGCATGACACAGCATGGCTGATGCAACCATACCATAGACAATGTATATAAGTGGACGCAGCCTATGTTCTTTGAGTTTTTGTTGGGAGTTGTAGCCGGAGGTGCTGTTGGATTGTTCTACAGACAGACATCTATTAGTTTGTATATATTCTGTAAGTAAAGTTCTGCAAATAGAGCTTTGAGGCTCAGAGTGATTCTTTGGTGCCTGGCACGTTGCAAGGAGGGTACAGCTCTGGAGAACCCAGATGAGAGGGACCACGGGAACACACACACTAATAGGTTCCCAGATCTCATGGCCTACACCCTCTTCTTTGGTCCTCAGGACAAGAGGGAAGAATCTCAGGATGAGAGCACCAACTTGAAAAGTGTTTCTGCATATATTTTCCTCATTTGTTAGATTTGTTACTTTGTTACCCACAATAACAAAGTCAGAGGAGTCAGAGAAATTGTGGTCAGAAAATCAGTCCAAGTCAAAAACCGAAAGTGAAAATAGTCAAAGCGAACGAAGGTTCCTTTAGAGCTGCTAGCGCGGCAGAAAAAAAGGAACTGAGGGGATTTAGGCGGGAGAGCCTTTTAAGAGGACCGTTATTGTGGGCGGAGTTACCGCCAAATATGTATCTATGCACATTCTGCCTAGTGATACTAGAAGGTTCCGTATGTACTGCGCAGGCGCAGGAATAAACCCAACTGTGTGATTCACAGAGACCACGAAGAAGATGGACAGGTTGCTTACCTGTAACCATAGATCTTCGAGTGGTCTTCTGTGAATTCACACAGACCCGCCCATCCTCCCCTCTATGTCCTACTATTGCTGCTTCAACTTCTCACTTACTTAGGGAGATGGTATAAGGACTATTTAATCTGGTTTCAGCATTGGACTACGACTCTGGAGACCATGGTTCAATTCTCTGCTTGACCATGAAAATCCTTGGGCAAGTCACACACTCTCAGCCTCAGAAAATCCTGTGATAGAGTCACCATAAGTTGGAAATGACTTGAAGGCAAACAATAACAGCAATCTGACTGAATTCTAGCAGAGTGGATAGACAGCCTGGCACTGTGGTGACTAGAAGGAAGCTAACTGAGTAAATTCATAGCCCCGCCGCCTCTGCCCCAAGAGTCTTTACAAGTTGCAGTAATAAATTAATGAATCTTTGGAAACTGTAGCAAGCTGGTACTCAACTAAGAGAACTGGCGATTTGCATACAGCCCTTTCCTCTTGCCTTGAGCTGAGCACCCCAAAACTTGCCCCCCGCTCTTTGCATTGCAACATGAATTTCAACTGTCCTGTTATTACTGTTTAGAAACCTAGCAACCCTGGTTATCACCACCGCTACCATCATGGTTATGATTATCATGTTTGTTTCTATCCCCCCATCTCAAATTATCTCAGAGCAACATATAGGTGACATCAGGACAGATTAAAATAAGGAAAAACAACACCGTTACAGTAGATTTGAAAGGTTCACATGGTTCAGTTACCAGCTATTATTTTAGGAAAAAAATATTGCATTGTTTTACATGTGGGTGGTGAGTGGCTGAGGGAGTGAGAGGAGGGAGGGGATTGGTTGGGTAGGTTAGCACATTAGGAAAGGAAACATACCCAAGTGGGGTTTTTTTATATAGATAGATAGATTTAAGTAGACTAAAAAGCATCTTAAACACATTAACAAGTTAGAACAGGTTTAAAAGTACGGTTTGTGGGGATGCGAGAGGGGGCTTTTCAATGGCTGCCCCTAGACTCTGGAACTTCCTCTCCACGGAAGCCATATTTGCCGCCTTCCTGTTGTCCTTCTCAGAACAGGCTAAAACCTTTTTATTCAGGCAGCCTTCTAAAATAGACCGTTTTTAAAGAACAGGCTGAGGGTGCTGTATGATTTTATTGAATTGTTTTTAAAAGTTTTAAATCTTTTTTTTTTTAAGTTTTTAATAAAGTTTTAACTATGAGCCCTGGTGCCGCAGTGGTTAGATGCCAGTACTGGAAGCCACAACGTTGTGAGTTCAATCCTCCAGGGCTCCAAGGCTGACTCATCTTTCTATCCTTCCATAGGTCGGTAAAATGAGGCTAACACATTGTAAACTGCTTAGAGAGTTTTTAGTACTATAAAGTGGTATAGAAATGTAAGTGCTACTGCTATTTTAAGTATATTTTAGTCTTTTAAATATTTTGATATTGTTTTAATAATATAATTAGTTTAATTCTGTTTTAATGTACACTTTTTGTATGTTTTAATTGTGTGTTTTTTAAAAGTGTGAGCCGCTTTGGGTCCCAGCCTTAGGGGAAAAAGTGGGTTATAAATACTAATTCTAAGCTAATACTAATAATAAATTTAAATGGTTTAAAAACCTTGTGCCTAGCAGTTGGAGCCAATCACTGAGGCCCAAAGGCTTTAACAGATAGCCATGTTTTTACTTGGTTACAGAATTAAACCAGCATTGGTGCCAATTGAGCCTCCAAGGGGAGGACATCCTAAAGTTGGGGTGCCACAGCTGAGAAGGCCCTCTCCATGTTCCTACCCGGTGCATTGACCTTTTTGGTAAGACACAGAGGAGGGGCCCCTCCAGCAGACCTCAGTCCGTGGGCAGGCACATATAGGAGAGAACCACTCCCTTGTGTATCGAGGTCCCAAGTCATTTAATCTAGGCCGGAGAGGGAAATCACAGGTCCCTCCAGATACTGTTGGACTGTAGTTCCCAGCATTCTTTGCCATTGGCCATGCTGGCTACGTTTGCTGGGAGATGGGAGTCCAACATGATTCTTGCCCCTGTGTGCATGTTTATCTGCCTTGAAGTCGCCTGCCAACTTATGGCAAGTTCATGGATTTCATAGGGCTTTCTTAGGCAACGAATATTCAGAGGTGCTTCTGCCAGTTCCTTCCTCTGAAATATAGCTCCAACACCTGGGATTCATTGGTGGTCACTCATCCAAGTACTAACCAGGGCTGACCCTGCTTAATCCCAAGATCAGATGGGATCTGGTGCCTTGTTGGGAGATGGCAGTCCCAACAACATCTGGAGGGCAGCATGAATTCTGCCCCTGATCTAGGCAGATATTCCAGGACTTTAAATGCTGCACAATGCTTTGGTAAGGAAAAGAGGAGGAGGATGGGGCAGTAGCTTGGTGGAAGATGCATGCTTCACAGGCAGAGGGCCCTGAATTCAAGTCCTGACTTCCTCCCGGCACAGATGGGAAAAGGCTTCTTGTCTGAGACCATGAAGATCTATTGCAAGCCAGTCAAATGCAGGAAGTACTGCACTGAAATGTACGTATCTTTACGCAGCGGAGGAAAGGTGTATCTCTAGGTAGAGAAAGCGGATCCTGCAGATGTCAGTGAGCGAATGAATCCACTCTGGGCTTTAGTCCAAACTTGAAAGGTGCTCTCCAAGGTGCTAAATCCAACCCCCCAGAATAGGTTTAGAATTTGGATGCCTCCTTTCAAGTTCAGCCTGAAATGTGACACCTGCTGCTTCATTGACAGGAGACCCACCACGTTCAGTGGTGTGGACAGCTCCTTTCAAGTTCAGACTAAAAACCAGAGCAGATTCACTACCCCACTGATCTTGGAGTTCCCGGGCACAAGTCTCTACAGCAGGGATTGGAATCTTGCAGCATACCAGATATTGTTGGACTGTAACTCCCAGCACCCCTGGCCAGCATAGTTGAAGGCAAGGAATTCTGGGAGTTGCAGTCCAAGAGCAACTGGAAGGCTGCATGGTTCCCATTGCTGGTTGACAAGCTGCATAGAGAGTAACCCAGCTTTTGTGCTTCTGAAGGACTTTGGTATGGTAAGAATAAATGTAAGAGAAACAGGTTTTTGAACTTCCCTTGAAGCCTTGGAAATTCTGCATTGAGAGTCAGGCCTTAGTATGAACCTTTGAGACTAACTGAGAGAAAGAAATGTGTAGCATAAGCTTTCTGAGCTGAGTCTACTTCATCAGATGTATGAAGTGAAGTGCCCCTGGACAGACATTTACGCCCATGAATGATTATGGGTTTGTGTGTAAATAGTAATAGAAATGCAAAACTTGTGGGTATGGTAATGAAGTGACAAGTTCAGTTTTAACAATGGTTGTTGGGGGACAAAGTTGGGTGGAAAGATATTGCCTAAAGCCAAGATGAATAGATAACCATATGAATGGTGGAGGGAGTTACTGGAATGTAGTATGATGCTGGCTGGGAACCAGAAATGAGTTGTGATAAATGGGCAAGAGAGCCCTCATGAGGCTGGGATGTTAACAATTGATATAATATGTGCAGTGTGCAAGGAAATCATTGTCTCTGTTCAACCCACTGTCAATGGACTGGAGTTGTGGACATATTCCAATTCTGCTGTTTCTCTTTCAAATCTCTCCTTGAAGATTTTTTTTTGGTTTTTCAAGTACTGCTGTTCTGAGGTCTGAGATGGAATGTCCAGGAAGATTGAAACGTTCTGCAACTGTTTTTTGTATATTCTTATTCCTAATGTCTGACTTATGACTTGGAAAAGTTAATCTTTTGCCTACAGCTGCTTGATTGCCAGAGTTCTGGGAGACATAATCCTAGGCTCAATCCAAGTCTTAGTTGCAAATAGAGTAGACCCAGTGAACCAATGGAACTTACATTGATTTATGCAGTTCCCATTGATTTAACAGGTCTGGACAATTGGATTCAGCTCCCCTCAAAGTAACTTTTCTAAGCTCTGATAATTTCCAGTACTCAACTGGTAACTTCCATGTCTGTGACGTGGTAAGTCTTGTTCCAGGTTTTAGTCTGAACTTGTAAGAAGCTATCCAAGGTGCTGAATCTTGGACAGACCACATGGGCCCCACATTTGTGGCCCCTCAAGCCCTCAACAATCCTTCAAAGCCCCCAACTGCCCCAATTAAAAAAAAATTGGTGTGATTTTTGGATGTTTTTCACTGAAAACTGCACTGAAAGCCCCCAACATGTAAAAACACCCCAGCTCCACCAAGGAGCTCTCCTCAGCCTCCCAAATACCTCTATTTTAATTAAAGTCCTTTTTAAGATGGTAACAGGAAGTGACATGATATCACTTCCAGTTGCCATTTTAAGAAAAATGCTGACAAAAATAGAGGTATTTGGAAGCAGAGTGTAAGCTGGGGAGGGGTGGAGGTGGAAGGGGTAAAATTTGCCCCTGGCTCCTCTAGAGTTCTCTCCTCTTACTTTACAGTTTGGACTAAAATCCACAGCAGAGTCACTGGTCTACTGGCATGGAACTCACCACTTCCACTGAGTACCAGAGCTGGAGTGTCTAGTTCAGTCTTTGGTATCTCCCATTAAAAGGATCAACCGGTAGAGTTGAGAAAGGCCCTCCTCTGCTGAAGAACCCGGAGAGCTACTGCCAGTCCAAGTGGATAGTATTGGACTAGATGAACAGATAACCTGGCATAGCTGTAACCCAGGTTATATGATTCTGAGAGAGTCACATAAATTACAAATTGGGTTCATTTTCCAAACTCAGTTAAACTAATACAATAACATCCAAACTTTGCAATTAGCAGAGTTTGGAGAAGTTCTTAAAAAAAAAATAAGGAAGAAAGCTATAGTTTCCAGAATCCTTCAGTCAGCATGGACTGAGATTAAAGGAATTGCAGGACATTTTTTAAAAAAAATTGGGACTGGGTGTCCCTTCTCTCATTCAAAAGGTTAGTTGGTGGAAGCTTCTCTACTACATTCAATCTTGACATTCAGATTGTGTTGAAAGTACAGTCAGACCTTCGTATCCATGGGGGTTCAGTTCCCGAATTTCTTGTAGATACTGGAAACCACAGATTAACTGTGAACCTTATTAAAATAATGAATTTCCGGTAAAATTCTCTAGGCATTTTCTAGGATGACTCTATGGTATGTATCATTGTTTTGTGTCCCACGGATAACTGAAACTGTGGATACTGGTTCTGCAGATACGGGGGTCCGACTGTAATCTCCCCCCCACCCACCCAGGATGAAATCAGTACAGAGCTGCAAATACATTTTACACACAATTTTTTATTATTCTGCCCACAGCAGAAAACCCCTGAATTAAAAAGAAAAGAAAACCCCTAGGACTTTTATAAAACTTAGAAAAACTGGTTAAGAAACACAACCGACCTGGGATTATAAAAGATATATATTTGGGAATTATTTTTATTTTTGGTTTGCAGTAACTTGCAGAAGGCACTGAACATGGGGTGGGGGTGGAAATCACATGGTTCATTGATTAAAATGTCTGTGTCCGTCTGTCTCCACTGGGTGTCCAAAAGCTAGGATTGGATGTCCATTTGGACTGATATGTATTATTTAAAAATGCCTTGGGGAGTTGTAGAGTTACTTTCCCCAAGCTCTGCACAGCATTCTGACAGCCCCAGAGGACATTTTCCCTTCCAGACAAATCCCATACCTTCACATGATTGGCTGCATCCATTTGCTTTCTCAGAGGAGAAGGGGACGATTTAGATCGCACCGGTGACGCCATTCCACTCTCTGAGGGGACACAAGAGGCAAAGCAAATCAGGAAATCAGTTGCTTTGGATCCAACAGTTTCTACATTTCAACTTCATCCCCCACACATCCGAAACCCTGTCTCTGTCACGGACTCAGGGTGGGCCATACTACATGTGGGCCAAATAGAGCCTTCAAGCCATTTGGGGCAGCTGATGGTTTGGGTTTTTTTAAATTACATCTCTCAGAACCCAGAGCTGTAATCCAAAAAGTAAATTTTCTGTACTTTGTCACCATTTGTCACCATCGCTGTAACCACATTGCCAAAATTGGCAGAACTGTGCTACAAAAACTAATTATTATTATTTTTTGCCTTCTCCCCCGGAAAGGAAGGATAGACTCTCCTCTACCAAGTGACAGTACTCTATGGCTGCTGACACACTGCAGAAAGAATGCAGTTTGACATTGCTTTAGCTGCCATGGCTCGATGCTATGGAATTCTGGGATTTGTAGTTTTATGAGATATTTAGCCTTCTCGGTCAAAGAGCTCTGGTGCCGCAACAAACTACAAACCCCAGGATTCCATAGGATGGAGCTATGATTGTTAAAGCAGCGTCAAACTACATTCTTTCCCAAGTGTGTTAGCAGCCAATGATGTGAGAGGAGACCCTGGTACTCTACTGGATCAAAGAAAAGAATGAATTTCAGCTGCTGCCACAAGAAACTTAACAGTGGCAGCTAAATTAGCTAACACACATTGGAAGCTGCTTAATCCAGTGTAGATGTGTAAATTGCTATTGCTTAAAACAATTTGTAAGCTGCTCTGATAGCCTTGTGGCTGAAGAGCGGGGTATAAATAACTAATATAAATATATAAATATAAATATATATAATATAATATAAATATAAATAAATTCCAGACAGTGGGTTCCAGAAGGTACAGGAAGAAACAACTCTAGTGTAGATAGTACTAAATTTCATGGTCCATACCCTTTGGCTTGGAGGAAGAACATCCTGAATACACGGTGGGTAGGTTGATCTTCTGTCTTTCTTCAGACAGCTGCTGGGAGAGATGTTGTTTTATTCTACTGGCAAGAATACTAGGGGCCTTTGCACATGACACAGTTACGATGCTATGATTCCACTTTAATTACCATGACAGAATTCTATGGAATCCTGGGATTTGCAGGTTAGGGACAGGAACGTAGGGGTTGTCGAAACGGCAAAAATACTCCTCATGGAATGCAAGGAGAATATGACCTGCCTTAATGGCATCCCACATCGTATGACTATATTCAGAAGGAGGGAGAGCTAAATGTGCCATACACTCCACAAGAAAAGCCTTCATGGCTTTTCAGTTTTTAAAAAACAGCAGGGAGGATGCACATTCCTGCTCATTGGGACAAGCAGCATGAATTAATTCATTTTTCCAAAGGAGCAGAAGGTGAAAGCTGATTGGCTGGATGAGTGCAGGCAAGCATCCAGAACCGCCTTTTCATTAATTCTTTCTTTCTTTCTTTCTTTCTTTCTTTCTTTCTTTCTTTCTTTCTTTCTTTTTCTTTTTCTTTTCTTTTTTGCCTTAGCATGTGAACACTAATACGATAAAACGGGGTTTGGGTGGAGTTTTTTGGTTTGTTTGTTTTGCTTTTCTGTTAAAGCAAACTATTGCACTTTCACACCTTAGATATGCTTTTTAAAAAATACTGTTCAGTGTGGCAACTGGTGAGAATAAAAATGCGAGTAATTCACTCATGTGGCAACCATCTTGATTTGCAGGGACGCCAGTTTGCACGCAGATAGCTTGGAATGCCTGACCCCCCCCCCCAAAAAAAAACATTAAGACAAATCACAGCTGCCGTGAGTTGCCTTTACTGAGGAGCAATCCGCTTCATTTTACCTCATGTAGACAACCGCTTAGACTTCTCAGCCAGAGAACTCGGGTGCCTCATCAAACTACAGGATTTTGTCAGATGTAGCTATGGCAGTTAACATGGAATCATAGCACTATAACTGTGTAGTGTGAGAGGGCCCCAGTATATAATGAAAGCCATGCTAGATCAGACCATAGTCCATCACTCCATGTCTCATTTTGTTCCCTGCATCACCACCAAATAGAGAATGAAAACTGGAGAGGACTCCTCCACCTTTAACGGTTGTGTAAAAGAGGGAATTTCAACAGGTGTTGCTTGAGACCTGGTTGCATGACCAGCAATGCCAGCCAAAATTCCCTCTTCTGCACAGCTAATAAAGGTACAGGATCCCTCTCCTGTTTTCTCTCTGCCAACCCTACCTCTAAACCTCAGTTTGCATTCTACTTCCATTAAATTTGCTCAGTCTATAAAGCCTATTGGCTAGTCTCAATTAAGAAGTAGACCCATTAAATCAATGCGATTTACTTATGCATTGGCTCACCAATCAATGATGGATTCAGTAGGTCAAATTCGGACCAACCAATAGCATTCAGGCCATGGGGTTTGGAATATTCCCCCAATCCCATTTGATTTTTGTCCCCAAAAAATTCTTCAGATTTCTACAAACTTTTGTGGCTCCCTGGAGAATGCTGATACCTGGTTTTGGTCTTAACTTTAACGGAGAACTTTAACTTTTCAAGGTGCTGAACGTGATTCCCACAAATGGGCTCAGCACCTTAGAGAGCATAAAATCAGTTAAATTTGCTAAAATAACTCTTCACCTTAAAGGCACTACAAAACTCCTCTCCCCTAGTTTTTTTTATAGCTGTCGCTTTACAAACAGCCCTTTGAAGGTTTAGGACCAGTAATAAATTGCCATTTTCTGCACCTGTGTTTATTTTAAAACCACACTCCCAGAGCCTGTGGTGGTAGGAAACTTCCAGGTCAGTGGGTAGTAAATCCACTCTGGGATTTAGTCTGAACTTTAATGGAGCTATCCAAGATGCTGAACCCTATCACACACACAGAGACCCAAATGAGGCTGGCCTCTTGGATCACTCCTTGACAATCTGGACTGAAACCAGGAGCTGATTGGCTGCTCCAGGACCATCGCCTCCCCAAAATAGTACTCTACAGTGAGCTCACCATGGGTCAGCGTAAGAGGGGTGCTCCAAAAAAGTGATATAAGGACTCCCTGAAACAACATCTCAGGGTTGGCCAAATTGACCACCAACAATGGTCCGCCCCGGCTTCACATCGGGAGGCATGGAGACGCACTATCCACAATGCTGCAGCCTTATTTGAGAACTCACACCGAATAAGTCTTGAAGAGAAACGACAACGCAGAAAGAATCACAACCGGGAAACATCACCCAAGGAGACCTTCTGCTGTGTTTTCTGGAATCAGACTTATCTCGGATTGGCCTTTTTAGTCATCAGCGTGCTTGCAGAAAGTGCGGGATGAGTCCTTCCTGAATCTTTGTTTGTGAAGAAAAGCCAGAGAGAGAGAGAGAGAGAGAGAGAGAGAGAGAGAGAGAGAGAGAGAGAGAGAGAACTCATCACTGGTTGCTGGGGTGAGATGAGAATGA
Source organism: Gambelia wislizenii (assembly GCA_030847615.1). Classification (NCBI taxonomy): domain Eukaryota; kingdom Metazoa; phylum Chordata; class Lepidosauria; order Squamata; family Crotaphytidae; genus Gambelia; species Gambelia wislizenii. The sequence continues at coordinate 30,275,172 of JAUMIR010000002.1, forward strand.
AGTAGTCTGAAAAATTCAGACTAAATCCTGGAGTGAATACTCAGCCACCACTGTACCTCTTCTTCTGCATGGACAAATCCAGGAGATTTTCAGACAACATTGTTATAGTGTTACTATTCCACTTTATTTGCTATGGCTGCCTCCTCTTGAATCCTGGGATTTGCAGTTTAGGGAGGGGCATTTACAACTCTCAGCCAGAGAGATCTCAGGCTTCACTAAACTACAAACCCCAGAATTCCACAGCAGGAAGCCAGAGCAGTTAAAGTGGAATAGTAACACTATTACAGTGTAGTCTGAAAATCTCCCCAGTTTGTCTGCATAAGGTACAAAACTCTAAGAACTGACTCTGCTTAATATGGCTTACACAAATGCCAAGGTAGCTGTGTTCACCCTATGAAAAATTCCAAATATCCATACTGTGGTAGTACAGGTTAACCAAAGAGCACATAACAGTGGTTGCAGACTTCAAAGATCTTTGGCTCTTTTTCACCAGGAAAAATCTCCCCCAGATTGAGAGCCTATTCACACTAGGCAATTATAGCGGTACTATTCCACTTTCACTGCCATGGCAACATACTACGGAATCCTGAGGGTTGTAGTGTGGTGCTGCACCAGAGCTGAGAATTTGGAGTCCTCTCCAAACTGCAAATCCCGGGATTCCATAGGTGGAATGGTAGCAGTTAAAGTGGAATCGTAGCACTATAATTGCCTAGTGTGGCTGGGCCCCAGGTTAGATGATAAAGGGAGAGGAAACGTAGGCATGAAACTCAATTAAAGTAGACTTATGGAATCCATTTCTGAGTCAACACATGGGTAAGTGCCACTGATTCAATGGATCTTCTCTAGAAGGGATTAACCCATAGGTGGCAGACCTTCCTTGGACAGTCTTTGGATCTGCCTGTGTGTCTTGAGATGTAATGAAGAGGAAGGGACTGCCATCTAATGGGGCTCATCACACATTGGGTTTCTTCTGGCAAAATGCCTAGGTTTGCTGGGAGGAGGAAAAGCCAGAAAGTTTGATTTCGCCATTTAGAAAAGACAAAACAATTTTTTTAAAAATAAAAATCTTGTAAGCTCAGAATTCTCTCCAACCTGTTTGAGACAAGGGAAACTGGAGTTGCCATATACTTGTCCTAATTTACCTGTTTTCCCCCCATGTACAGCAATGGCTAACATGTTTTTCCAAAACAAAAGGGCTTTGTTCACTTACCTTGCCCAGATTTTAGATGTGCTGTAATTCCTTCAACTGCATTTTTTCATTTTATCTTCCCTTCTCCTTGCATCTCTTCCATTCTCACCTTCAGAAAAAGTGAAAAGCTAAGCAAGCCCCAGGCCAATGCTCACAGAAGGAAGAGCCAACCCTAACCTTTATTAAACGAAGACATTACTGTACTTCCAAGCCCTCCCCATTTCTGCTCTCCCTCACCTCTAACATTAACAGGCTGCAGGATTCAAAGGCGACTCCAGCTTGTTTCTCAGGCATGAAGAGCTTTTTTTGGGGGGGGGGATTCCAATTCAAAGCAAAAAAGCAGAATCTCTCCTGTTTCTTTCCAGGGGGGGTCAATCTCAGCCCCCCACAGGAGCCATCAGGAGACCCCAGGAGACACCCATCTCCTCTAACAAAGCAACCTGATCATGGGGGGGGGGGGTTGGAGAGCAGGAAGCCACCCTCTGCACTCTGGGACTTGTAGTCTTTCCCTTCTTCCCATTCCAGATCCAGAGGATTCTGGGAAAAGTAGTTTTGTCCTATGTTGTATGCCTAATGCGACTGCTGCTACTGTGTATCACAGATGTCAAAGAATCATTGAGTTAGAAGAGACCACAAGGGCCATCCAGTCCAACCCCCTACCATGCAGGAATACACAATCAAAGCATCCCTGACAGATGGCCATCCAGCCTCTGTTTAAAACCTCCAATGAAAGAGATCCCACCACACTCCCAAGGCACGTTTATGTGCCTTCAAGTTGCCTGTCGACTTATGGTGACCCCATGAATTTCATAGGGTTTTCTTAGGCAAGGACTACTCAGAGGTGGTTTTGCCAGTTCCTTCCTCTGAAATATAGCCCACAGCAGCTGATATTCATCAATGGTCCCCCATTCACATACTAACCAGGGCTGACTCTGCTTAGCTTCCAAGATCAGATGGGATCTGGTGCCTTTCGGGTATTAGGCGACATATTTCTTGGTAATGCTTCCTTGCGTCCGACAAAGCAGAGCTATATAGGCTGTGAAAGCCCAGGCTGTAATAAATGGATTAGTCTTTAAAGTCTCACAGGTCTCTTAGTTGCTTTCTCTTGTTGTTCAGTAACGGGTGTTGTGCCTGTGACTAGAGCTTGGATGTGAAGTGTACACATTAAAAAGTTCCATGTAACATGTTACTTTTTAATGCAACATCTTAAAAATAATGTAACAGCTTATCAAAATCACGTTTTAGTGTAATAAAAACCATGGACTTATAAAATGTAAATTTTGAAAGAGTTGGGTGGGGAGGCATTTTGAGATTACAAAGAAAAAAAACAAGAAAAAGCAAACTTGTTACTAATGCCTAAGTCACAAAGTATCAAATAAAATGCTACATTTTAAAAAAGGAACAACTACAGCTGCTTGGTAAAAAGTGATGTGCCAAAAGTGATTGTGATTGTTCTGATTGGAGGAGTGCATGGATTCAAATTACAAAAACAGAGATTCCACATAAACATCTCTCTATATATAATTATCTAGGGTATGTTGCCTTTCCTTGGGTGCTGATTGGCTGCTCAGGAAACACACCCAACCAATCACCACACACATGGAAATTCCCTCTCCACCTCACAATCCACTCCTGCCACTCAGACTATGTCCCAGATTCCTGCCGCTCAATCTGTGGCTCAGATTGGGACTCAGACAATCAACTGGTGATGCTGGCAGCAGCATGCCACTGAGCCACTCCAACAGGACCCAGATAGTCAATTGGCAGGAGCAGCAGTCGCCTGCAACAGGATCCAGGCAGTCAACTGGCCGCAGTGGTGGCGATGGCAGCAGGGCAACAGAACAAGTCAGCTTCAGCAATTTCAGGAAAACTGTGGAACACTGAGAAGGGGGTGGAGGAATTTAAAAACCCACCAGACTACCTTACAGTGTCATCATGAGAGCTAAAGGGCATTTTGGGGGGGGGTTTAATGGCGTATGTTATGCTGGGTACAGCTAGTTAGGAAGAGATTATTTATTGTAATAGGAGCTGTGGGACTCACCTCGCGGCTTGTGTTGCGCCGTGGGAGCCCTCCGCAGCACCTTCCGCGTGGGGCAGCATGGGCACCGCCATCTTCTTCCAAGCCTTCTCCCAGCCAGCATCGGCTGGATGGGAGAAGGATCGTACGGCAGCCAATCAGAAAGAGGCTGCTCCTTCCTGATTGGCTGTTTAGGAGCGCGCCCCCCCGGCCAATCAGAGAGCGGGACTTTCCGGCTCTCTGATTGGCTGGGAGGCGGAGACTGCAGCCAGCAGTCTTCCCCCTGGTCCGGCAACTGGGGATAAATTCCGCAGTGCGAGCCGGGCCAGAGCAGTTGGCTCCGTGGAGCCGAAGACCCAACCCACCCACCCTAGATAGATTAACTTTGTATTAGCTAGATCTTGCATGTTTTGTGTATTTCTTGTCACAACTTGCGGGGCGGCGGTGAGCATGGGGGGGACCATTTTGTGGGAGGGGACTTGGGGGAGCTGTTTCCCCCAACACCTTTCCGGTGGGGGGGGCTGGCTCCCCCCTTCCCCTCCAGGGTATTCCAGTGACCCAGCCACGTGCTTCCGGTCACGTATCTTCCGGTCATGTGCTTTCTGGTCATGTGTTTTCCGGTCACTGGTTTTCGCCGGTCACGTGTTTCTGGTCACGTGTTTCCGGTCACATGACCCCATTTTGCTGACCAAGTTTTGCTGGTCCACCTCCATGCTCATGCGCCAACCAGGCAACTACCATCCACAAGTTGTGGCCTTTTCTGCCACTTACTTCTCACCTGTACCAATACACTTTTGTGAATCTTATGTTGTTGTAGTGTCGTTATTTCTGGGTCAATTGGGAAGGGAGGGCTGCGGACGGAACTGTCTCACTCCGGCACGCAATTAAGAGTTTTCCTTCTCCTAGGACGGTTGCCATAAGGCTGGAGAGTCCATCCTGCCCTTTGACGCTCTTTGTCAGACCCTTCGGTTTTGACCTCTTTGGCATGGAGACCTTACCAGTGGCTATTATGCCATTGCCAGCATAGCTCAAAACATCATTAGGGTACGCAAGACTCTCTCCCACGAAAAGGGGGCGTCGATGGAGAGCAGCTCTGCAGCACCTAACATCCTGCTTTGCAACAGCTGCAGAGCAGTTTGGGCTGGAAGTCAACCTGAAGAAAACAGAAGTTCTTTACCAGCCTGCACCACAGGACGAACACCACCATCCCCACATTGCCGTCGGCAAATCTGTGCTCAAGTCCGTTCAGCAGTTCACCTACCTGGGAAGCATCATCTCCTCAGACACCAAGATTGACAAAGAGAGCGATCACAGATTAGCAAAGGCATATAGTGCATTTGGAAGACTTCACAAAAGAGTCTGGAGCAATAAACACCTGAGGCAAAGCACAAAAATCAGTGTGTATAGAGCCATCGTACTGTCTATCCTCCTTTATGGATCTGAAACATGGGTCACCTATCGCCACCACCTACGACTCCCCGAGCGCTTTCATCAGTGCTGTCTACGCACAATCCTAAATATACACTGGACTGACTATGTGACGAATGTTGCTGTCCTTGAGCAAGCAGGGATCACCAGCATTGAGGCCATGATATTGAGAACACAGCTGCGCTGGGCAGGGCACGTTTCTAGGATGGAGGACCATCGCCTCCCAAAAATACTACTCTACGGTGAACTCACCACGGGTCAGCATAAGAGGGGTGCTCCAAAAAAGCAATACAAGGACTCCCTGAAACAACATCTCAGGCTCAGCCAAATTGATCACCAACAGTGGTCCGCCCTGGCCTCACATCCGGAGGCATGGAGATGCACTATCCACAATGCTGCAGCCTTATTTGAGAACTCATGCCGAAGAAGTCTTGAAGAGAAACGACAACGCAGAAAGAATCACAACCCAGAAACATCACCCAAGGAGACCTTCTGCTGTGCTTTCTGCAACCGGACTTGTTTATCTCAGATTGGCCTTTTTAGTCATCAGCGCGCTTGCAGAAAGCGCGGGATGAGTCCTTGCGGAATCTTCGTTTGCGAAGAAAAGCCAGAGAGAGAGAGATTTATTGTAAGAGCTGCTTGACTGTTGATCAGGCTTGCTGAGAGGGTGGTGGAGTCTCTTCCTTTGGGAGTCTTTAAGCAGATGAGCATCTTTCAGGAGTGCTTCCATGGTGTAACAGCAGCAAGGCTGGAGGCTGGACTAGAGGCCCTTGCAGCCCCTTCCAACTCTTAGGTTCTTTGATTCACCTCTTTCCATGTTTTCTCACTGCTTCTTACATCTTTTCACTACAAAAATAAAGACACCCAGCCATTCTAAATGACCCTGAACCATCCAGAAAATGCATTCTATCATACTGTGAATGCCATATATCCTATAAGGTGGTGCATGCTTTTTAAAGAGAAGCAGAACTAAAATTGCACTGAATACGGGAAAGTCAGATTTGAATACACCAGTGAGGTAAAATGCCAGTTATCAACAATTGAAGAACCACTGGTTTGAGGTATTGTAATGGACCTTGTCACATTTACCACTCTTCTGCCTTGTGTGGTAGTCATGTGCGCACACTTCTATACAATCCATTAGTGTTGCTGCCAAGTCTCAATTTCTCATGGTGCAGGTGGAGCAAATGCTCCAGAGCTTTTGCTGGCTGGGCTGTGGCAACCGATGCCTCTGTATTAGAGGGGTGGGCAATCCTTTCCATGGGTCTAAATACCCTAAAGCAGTGGCTCTTAACTTTTTCTTTACCAGGAATCGCCTTTAAATATCTTTTATTGACACAGACCCCAAAGACTTAACTCAAGATTTAAAACTCTAATAATAATAATAATAATAATAATAATAATCATCTCTCTCTCTGGCTTTTCTTCGCAAACAAAGATTCAGGAAGGACTCATCCCGTGCTTTCTGCAAGCGCGCTGATGACTAAAATAGGCCAATCCGAGATAAACAAGTCCAGTTGCAGAAATCTCAGCAGAAGGTCTCCTTGGGTGATGTTTCTGGGTTGTGATTCTTTCTGTGTTGTCGTTTCTCTTCAAGACTTGTTCGGCATGAGTTCTCAAATAAGGCTGCAGCATTGTGGATAGTGCATCTCCATGCCTCCCGATGTGAGGCCAGGGCAGACCATTGTTGGTGATCAATTTGGCCGATCCTGAGATGTTGTTTCAGAGAGTCTTTGTATCGCTTTTTTGGAGTGCCCCTCTTACGCTGACCCATGGCGAGTTCACCGTACAGTACTATTTTTGGGAGGTGATGGTCCTCCATCCTAGAAACGTGCCCTGCCCAGCACAGTTGTGTTCTCAATATCATGGCCTCATTGCTGGTGATCCCTGCTTGCTCAAGGACAGCAACATTTGTTACAGTCAGTCCAGTGTATATTTAGGATTGTGCATAGACAGCGCTGATGAAAGCGCTCGAGGAGTCGTAGGTGGTGGCGACAGGTGACCCATGTTTCAGATCCAAATAGACAGTACAATGGCTCTATACACACTGATTTTTGTGCTTTGCCTCAGGTGTTTATTACTCCAGACTCTTTTGTGAAGTCTTCCAAATGCGCTATACGCCTTTGCTAATCTGTGATCGATCTCTTTGTCAATCTCGGCATCTGAGGAGATGATGCTTCCCAGGTAGGTGAACTGCGGAACAGACTTAAGCACAGATTTGCCAACGGCAATGTGGGGATGGTGGTGTTCGTCCTGTAGTGCAGGCTGGTAAAGAACTTCTGTTTTCTTCAGGCTGGTTTCCAGCTCAAACAGCTCTGCAGCTGTTGCGAAGCAGGATGTTAGGCGCTGCAGAGCTGCTTCTGTGTGGGCAACAAGGGCAGCATCATCAGCAAAGACCAGCTCACGGACTAGATAGTTTAGAGTCTTAGTGTGAGCCCTCAGACGGCTTAAGTTAAACAAGCTACCATCAGTACAGCTGTTGTTCTGCACAGAACTCTAGCAGGAGGTGTCCGTTATCATTGCAATTTCCAACACCATGCTTGCCTAAGACACCTTTCCAGGCTTCGGAGTTCTTTCCCACTCTGGCATTGAAATCACCAAGGATAATAATTTTGTCTTCTACAGGGACTTTTTGTATGAGGTGGCATAGGTCTGTGTAGAATTTGTCTTTCTCTACAGGGCATATATACTAAAGAGAACAACATGTGGGAGGCGTAAGGAAATAATGCGATCAGAGTGTCCTGTAGGCAAAGGTTTCAAGTTTGGAGGCAATGGAGTTTTTAATCACAAAGCCTATTCCTGAAAGATGTTTCTCGGTTTTGGGTTTGCCAGACCAGTAAAGTGTGTAGCCGGCGCCATGTTCTTTAAGGCTGCCTTCCTCATGGAAGCGAACTTCACTAAGAGCAGCGATGTCAATATTAAGCCATGATAGTTCATGGGCTATTAAGGCAGAACGACGTTCAGGCCGTCCACTATCTGCAGAGTCTCGCATGGTTCTGATGTTCCAGCATGCAAGTGCCAGTTTATTTACACCTTTGGAGGCCGGTGTGTGCCTTTGTTTCTTTGCCTTGGTTTGACCACATCAGAAGATGCCCGTTGGCCATGGCTAGCCAACCAAGTAAATGGGGATGAGCCTTTGTTAGGCCACTTTTTCTAGGCCCCTCTTCATATGGAGCAAGCAGTGCTCTCCTTAAAAAAGGCTGCTTGGTCATTCAGGATGCTGCTGAACAAGACTGTCATCTCCCGGGTCAGCCTCAAGCGACCAAAGTCCTGAACCGCCTGCATGCAGGGTCGGGTTTGCGGCTTCCAGTGCATCTTTACACCTGCCATTTCGTCCCTCACCTATCGCTACAGGGCTTTATCGGAATTGGATTTGTCCTTCGAGCCTGTGCAATGGATTTTTCTGGTGGAGCGCAGTGTGCACAGAACTGGCCTCACCCTTTAAACCAAAGGTTCATCTGCTTTTGCCTTGCAAGCATGGACATTAGCAGCGAAGTCCTCGGGTCGTAGGTTTGATTAGAGTTTCCTCCTCTTAGATGGTTGACCTTATGGGGTTGGACAAGCACCATCTGCCCAGGTTTGGGATTAGAGTTTTCCTTCTCCTAGGACGGTTGCCATAAGGCTCTTGCCCTTTGACACTCTTTGTCAGACCCTTTGGTTTTGACCTGTCTGGCATGGGAGACCCTACCGGTGGCTATAATGCCACTGCCAGCATAGCTCAAAACATCATTAGGGTATGCAAGCCTCTCTCCCACAACAAGGAGGCGTCAGTGGAGAGGACTACTACTACTACTACTAATAATAATAATTTAATGGAACCATCTGTTAATACTTCCCCCAGAGGCACTGAAGGGGGAGGGGAGACTTTTCTCCTGCTTCTTCCTGCAAGTTTGTGGCTGGAGTGGATGGAATGGCAATGCACAGGTCAAGCCAGCCAGCATCTATCTTTGCTCATGTCACATGGCCACTCCACTGCAGGGAGGAGGTGGGCCAAGCAGTCTTCAAGCCTTCACGGACCCCCTGTGAAGCCATCGCAAACCCCTGGGGATCCACGGACCACAGGTTAAGAACCACTAAAGGCAGCAGACCTTGTCTGTTTATGAGTTAATTAATTGCAAGCTACTTTTGTGGGCTAAACTCAGTTTACAGCAAGTAAAGTCTCTCTCTCTCTCTCTCTCTGGATTTTCTTCGCAAATGAAGATTCAGGAAGGACTCATCCCACACATTCTGCAAGCACGCTGATGACTAAAAAGGCCAATCCAAGATAAACAAGTCCAGTTGCAGAAAACACAGCAGCTGTGTTCTCAATATCATGGTCTCAATGCTGGTGATCCCTGCTTGCTCAAGGAGAGCAACATTTGTCACATAGTCAGTCCAGTGTATATTTAGGATTGTGTGTAGACAGCGCTGATGAAAGCGTTCGAGGAGTCGTAGGTGGTGGCAATAGGTGACCCATGTTTCAGACCCATAAAGGAGAATAGACACTACAATGGCTCTATACACACTGATTTTTGTGCTTCGCCTCAGGTGTTTATTACTCTAGACTCTTTTGTAATGTCTTCCAAATGCACTATCTCTCTGGCTTTTCTTCACAAACGAAGATTCAGGAAGGACTCATCCTGCACTTTCTGCAAGCGCGCTGATGACTAAAAAGGCCAATCTGAGATAAGCAAGTCCGGTTGCAGAAAGCACAGCAGAAGGTCTCCTTGGGTGATGTTTTTGGGTGGTGATTCTTTCTGCCTTGTCGTTTCTCTTCAAGACTTGTTCAGCGTGAGTTCTCAAATAAGGCTGCAGCATTGTGTATAGTGCGTCTCCATGCCCCCCGATGTGACGCCAGGGCGGACCATTGTTGGTGATCAATTTGGCCGAGCCTGAGATGTTGTTTCAGGAAGTCTTTGTATCACTTTTTTGGAGCACCCTTCTTACGCTGACCCGTGGCAAGTTCACCGTAGAGTAGTATTTTTGGGAGGCGATGGTCCTCCATCCTAGAAACGTGCCCTGCCCAGCGCAGCTGTGTTCTCAATATCATGGCCTCAATGCTGGTGATCCCTGCTTGCTCAAGGACAGCAACATTCGTCACATATTCAGTCCAGTGTATATTTAGGATTGTGCGTAGACAGCGCTGATGAAAGCATTCGAGGAGTTGTAGGTGGTGGTGATAGGTGGCCCATGTTTCAGATCCATAAAGGAGGATAGACAGTACAATGGCTCTATACACACTGATTTTTGTGCTTTGCCTCAGGTGTTTATTGCTCCAGACTCTTTTGTGAAGTCTTCCAAATGCAGTATATGCTTTGCTAATTTGTGATTGATCTCTATCAATCTTGGCATTTGGTGTCTGAGGAGATGATGCTTCCCAGGTAGGTGAACTGCTGAACAGACGTGAGCACAGATTTGCCGACGGCAATGTGGGGATGGTGGTGTTCGTCCTGTGGTGCAGGCTGGTAAAGAACTTCCGTTTTCTTCAGGTTGACTTCTAGCCCAAACTGCTCTGCAGCTGTTTGCAAAGCAGGATGTTAGGCACTTCAGAGCTGCTTCTGTGTGGGCAACAAGGGCAGCATCATCAGCGAAGAGCAGCTCATGGACTAGATAGTTTAGAGTCTTAGTGTGAGCCCTCAGACAGCTTAAGTTAAACAAGCTACCATCAGTATGGTAACGTATATAGATGCCATCGTCTTCTTCAAGCTCTGCCATAGCACTTTGGAGCATCATGCTGAAGAAGATTGTAAATAAAGTTGGCGCAAGAACACAACCTTGCTTCACTCCATTAGTTATTAGAAAGGGCTCTAAAAGAGCATCACCATATCTGACTTGACCACGCTGGCCCTCGTGTAGCAAGATAATCATTTTAAGGAATTTGGGGGGACATCCGAGTCTTTCCAGGATTTGCCACAGACCTTTTCTACTCACAGAGTCGAAGGCTTTGGTGAGGTTGACAAATGTTACATAGAGACCCTTGTTCTGCTCCCTACATTTTTCTTGCAGTTGTCTAAGGGCAAATACCATATCTGTAGTACTCCTATTGGCTCTGAAGCCACATTGGCTTTCAGGAAGAAGTTCTTCTGCAATAGCAGGAACTAATCTGTTCAGGAGTATCCTTGTAAGGATTTTTCCAGCAATAGAGAACAGTGTTATGCCTCGATAGTTTGAGCAATCAGATTTTGTTCCTTTTTTCTTGTACAGGGTGATGATGACTGCATCTTGGAGGTCTGATGGCCGTTCCTCTTTTTCCCAGCAATTCAAAAGGAATTCGTGGAATTTTTCGTGGAGTGCATGACCTCCGTGTTTTCAAACTTCAGGTGGGATTCCATCAATCCCAGCTGCCTTGCCGTTTTTCATCTGCTGTATGGCCTTAAGGGTCTCTTCCAAAGTGGGAGCTACGTCCAATTCATTTTTCATCGGTTTTTGTATCATGTGTTGGATAGCTGAGGCTTGGACTACTCGGTTGGCACTAAAGAGCCTTTGATAATGTTCAGCCCATCGATTCAGGATGGAGGCTTTATCAGTAATTAATGTTTGGCCATCTGTACTGTATAAGGAGCTTTGGACCTGATAAGTAGGTCCAAACACTGCTTTAAGAGCTTCATAAAATCCTCTAAGATCACCCAGATCTGCACAGCATTGTGCCTTTTCTGCTATATTGATCCACCACTTGTTCTGCATGTCTCAGAGTTTTTGTTGTAGTTTACTACATGTGAGGTGGAAAGCTGCTTTTCTTACATGGCAAGTTGGCTGGTTGAGGTATGCCTGGCGAGCAGTTCTCTTCATTGCCAACAACTTCTGAATCTCTTGTTTTCATCAAACCAGTCTTGATTTTTCTTGTGGGAGAACCCAAGGGATTCTTCTGCAGACTGGAGGATACTGTTTTTGATATGTTGCCAAAGCACTGTAGGAGAAGGATCTGTAGGATGGTCTTCAAGTTTTGTTTGCAGATTTGCCTGGAAGTTGTCTCTCATGGTAGCTTGTTGAAGATTGTTGACTTGGAGTCTCTTCTTTAAGATGCCCACCCTCTTAGGTTTGAACTTAAGATGAAGATTTAGTTTACATCTGACGAGGCGATGATCTGTTTGGCATTCTACACTAGGCATCACTCGGGTATGACGGATATCACAAATGTTTTTCTGGTGGACTAGAACATAGTCAATGAGGTGCCAATGTTTGGATGGGGGATGCATCCAGGTTGTCTTCAAGCTATCTTTCTGCTGATAGATCGTGTTTGTAATAGTCACTTGTTGTTCTGCTCAGAACTCTAGCAAGAGGTGTCCATTATCATTGCAGTTTCCAACACCATGCTTGCCTAAGACACCTTTCCAGGCTTTGGAGTTCTTTCCTACTCTAGCAATGAAGTCACCAAGGATAATAATTTTATCTTCTACAGGGACTTTTTGTATGAGTTGGCGTAGGTCTGTTTAGAATTTGTTCTTCTCTACAGGGTCTGCTTGCATAGTTGGGACATATGTACTAAAGAGAACACATGAGGGAGGTGTAAGGAAATAATGCAAGTAAAGTAAGCTGAGGACAAAGGGGAAAACAAAAGGAGGAGAGAGAAACTGGACTTTTAAAAAGCTGCTGAAAAAAAGTGGGATGACAAAGGATTAATAATGACTTCCCCCTGGCAAATCAAAGCAGAAATACAAGATAAGCAAGGTACTTGCTTAAGAGCTCAGCTGATGAGGGGCCTTTAAATCATCAGGAGCACCACCACACAGGGTAACACCATGATGAAGTAGCTACAGTGCTAAATTGGGTTGTTGTTGTTTTATACTGTCAAATCTGTTTTTACTTCTGGCAACTCTATGAATGAGAAACCTCCAAGAGATCCTGTTATTAACAGACCTGCTTAGGTCATTCAAACTCAAAGGTTTTTCAAATGAGGAACTAAAACGAAGGGCAGTTGGATTGTTTCACCTTTTGTTCTGCCTTACTGCATGACATCATAGTTCTTCAGTTCTGGTCCCATGGGATGCAGTGGTAAAAGCAACTCTTTTTTCAAACAGGAAAAATCCATTAGGGAAAATCCTTTTTTTATAACGGTCTCATAGGACCAGAACTGAAGAACTACTGAAGAACTACGATGTCATGTGGTAAAGCAGAAGAGAAGGTGAAACGATACAGCTACACTTCTGTTTTACTTCCTTGTGTGAATTAGATCCCTATGTATTTATGGATACCAGAAATGCAGTTTTGAAGAATGGATTCTTCAGAACAGAAGAAGCATATGATTTTTTGTTTTGTTTTACATTGTTTCTAACATTATTGATAGTTTAATTACATTTTGACACCAACCTATTGTATGTTTTTATTTATATTGCGTCTGATTCAATATAAGCTGTAAGCTGCCTCTTGAGCCCCAATTCTGGAGGAAAAGCCAGAGTATAAATAAAGAAGGAGAAGAGGAGGAGAGTTATGACATGATAAATAGACCAGAAGATACACAGAACATCAACCCTCTTTTCACAAGCTTTTTCAACCATATCTCTGCCAGCATAAGGACTAGAAATGTGTATGTGTATACATATATTTAAGTCATCTGTTGACTTACTGCAACCCCAAAAATTTTATGGGCTTTTCTTAGGCAAGGAATACAGATCGTCCCCTGTATCCATGGATTCGGTATCCTTGGTTTCATTTATCCACATCCAAAAATATATGTTCTCTCTAGGCATTTCTAGATCCTCTAATGTGATTCTATGGTCAACTTCCAGCATTCTTTTCACTAAAAATAATAGGGGGTTTAACTATCATCCATGGTTTCAGGTATCCACAGGGAGTCTTGGAATGTACCCCCTGTGGATACAGGGTTCGACCTGTACTCACAAGGTGGTTTGCCATTGCCTTCCTCTGAAATATAGCCCACAGAACCTGATATTCCTTGGTGGTCTCCCACCCAAGTACTTACCAGGGCTAACCCTGCTTAGCTTCTAAGATCAGACAGGACCTGATCTTTCCTTCTATAAAAACGTAAACAGTAAACTACTCCAGATTCTGCTGTGTGTGTGTGTGTGTGTGCGTGTGTCAGGGTCAAGAAATTCTCATCCCAAATTCAACACCAGACACTATCTTACAGTTTAGACCAATTTATTGAAGAGGCCTCAGCAGTGAGCCTCAAACTCCATTGCACTGATGGACCACTAACAAACACCACACAGATAAAGACAGGGTCAAACAGAGGACATATTCTTTCTTGGATACAGTATTGTATCTCGTCTAGGGGCTACCCAAAGATAGGTTGGCAGGTTTGTGGAACAGGAGGAAGTCGCTTGAAAGAACTGCTTTTCTAATAAAGAAGGCATCCAGCCTGAACCAGCCTCAGAGAAAAACACCCCGTTCCAAAGAAGAACTTGTAGCAAGGAAACGAAAACCATTCACCACATTTACAGAGACAAAAAAATCAAGGAAAAAACAAAGAATTGGGCCTAAATTTCCCCTTAAATTAAACAGACACTACATAAGTTAGGAGCGAGGCACTCTTAACAAGAGATGGTATGAGGGTGGCTCCCTCAATCAACAAATAATGGACACCACTAAAAGAGGGTAAAACAGATAAATCTCGGCCATGGGGATGAATTGATTGGCTTCATTCCTGTGAAGAACAGGAGCCTGTCCAAGGTTATCTCAGTGGGGCAGCCGTGGGGCAGCTATTTACTCCTGTTTAGACCAGCTCTACCATTAAGCTGAGGGAAAACACTGCCTCACTCAGGGAGCTGATATTGGAGTGTTGTCTATATAGGGGGGGAAATGTGGATTGCTCTGAAGTAATAGCAATTCTCAGCAGTTGCTATTTGTTTAAACAGCTTTTGGGGCAGATTGCAGGTATGTGAAGGTATCCACATTTGCTGTGCAAACAGTCATGAATCAAGATGGCAGTTGCGAGTGAATTACTCACTTTTTTACTTACCAATTTGCTGCTGCCAAACTTTTTTTTAAAAAAACCCTATTCCCTAGGGGCGATAGAGATATTTCACCTTAACAAAAAACAAAGAAAAAGGTCTGTTTTATTGCCTTTGCGCTCTCTCGCTAAGGCGAAAATCCAACATGGTGGTTCCACGTGCTTACCTTGTTAGCAAGCCCTGCCCCCCCATGCTCATTCAGCCAATCATCTTTCAGCTTCTGCTCGTAGGGGAAAGCGAAACAGTTCGTGTTGCTTGTCTCAATGAGCAGGAATACACATCCCCCCGCTGTTTTTAAAAAACTCTGCTTTTCAAGCGGAGTATGTGGTGTTTTTGCCCCCCCTCCAAATACAGTGAAACAATGCGGGATTACATTTAGACACATCATATTCTCCTCACATTCTGTGAGGAGTATTTTCACCATTTAGACAAGCCCTGGGTGTCATGTCAAGAGTGGCAAATTATTATTTGTTTGTTTTCTTGCTGGGGGAAAGGAAAAGGTGCTTGGGAGATTTTAAATATTTTAAAATTATGCATTTTAATTTAAAATTTAAAAATTTAAAGCTTCAAATATAAGCTACGTTCCACATAAGCTTCCACAACTCCTTCCACTTTTAACATGAAACACTGTCTACATCCAGTGGTAACTGATCCTTTCCATGTCAGTGGAATGGAGAATTCACTCCAGTCTTTATCCCAGTCTCCAAGGGGACTGTCCAAAGTCCTGACTTGCTCCTTTCAAATTCAGATTAACTGACTTGGATTCACTGACAGGGGAGATACCAGGTGCCTCTGGCAATCTCATGACTAGCAGCCATTAAATCAGGGCAAATCCACAAGTAACTCTCATGACTTATACAGCCAAGTCTGCTAGCAAGATGATATCACGAAACTTTGTCCATCCCATTGCATCACTGGATGGGCCCATAACTGACAATCAACAAACCAACAGAGTTGGGGTGTGGAGGAAGTAAAACCTATTCAAATATATTGTAAATAAAGTCAAAATATCAGTTTCCAACAAATTCACATGGAAAGCAATCATCTATAATAAATATATGGCCCATACAGTTTTCTAATGGCATTAAAGGCACAATACTGTACACTCGAGGGCCTGTTTGGCATACATCTTTGTACTGGTAAAAGATTGGTGACCGTTGATGTAAACAAGCCAACATTTGGACAGAGGTCAGAGGTGCTTCAACACAGCAGCTTTCCTCAGTGGTCAATGCTGAAGGCCTTTCTTTCTAGAATCTTCACATTCTTTCCATCAGTTAGGGCCAACAGCATTGGGAGTGCAGGTGAAGGTGGGAGGTATTCTTACTCCCATTATGTGAGGAACTTTAGCTATTGGTTGCGATTCTGGATTTATATTGCTCATTGACTTTGTATGTACATGTATTATGTTACAAACCAATCTTATTTTTGCACTATACAGTCGGGCCCCGTATATGCAGAACCAATATCCACGGTTTCAGTCACCTGCAGCACACAAAACAGCACACCTATCATAGAGTCCTCCTGAAAAATGCCTGGATAGGCATCCTCTCTAAACATTTTCTAGGTCCTCCAATGCAACCCTATGGTATTTGTAACTAGAAGTCCCACTATTATCTGTGGCTTTTGCTTTTATCCATTGTTTCCGCTATCCGTGGTAAGTCCGGGAACCGAACCCCCACGGATAAAGGGGTCCGACTGTATATATTTATGTAAATTTTATTTGATTTACTTGACTCTGCCGGTGTGTTGATTGTCAGTCCTGTGAATCAGGTCTGACATTTCCTCTGTTGTTGTTCAGCCCCATAACTGGGCAGAAGGAGTGTGCGTGCCTCTTTGATAAGTTCATCCAATTTACACTGAAGAAGAAATGCATACACACAAGTATATTTTCCTAAGTGATTTCTACCAATCTGTGCACAGCTCTCTCTTGCTCTTGGAGTGGAATTTCAAAAACCCTGGTTTTTAATCCCCAGCAGTGCAGAAATGGGGGAGTCACAGTATTTGGGAACATGCAAAACACACTCTAAGGTAAGAACTAATGGACATATGGGTCCACAGTGTCATAACCCAAGTGGACATTTTGTGCAGGGTGAATCTAAAGTCCTTACTAAATATCTACATGGAGAGAGGCCATGACACAATTGCAGCACTGATGTGGGGTGGACTTCCTCTGGATAGGGCATCGCCCTTAGTCCTTCACTCATGATGCCTGCTTGTGGACTTTGGATATTTAGTCACCATGAAATTGAGGGCCAAATTTGACTGTCTAATAAGAAGGACTTGTTTCAGAAAATAGAGCAGGGCAAAGTCTATGCAGAAGAGGGGGAGCACATGGGGCTTTTAGGCCAGGCACAGAACCTCCCATCCCTGCCTCTTCCACAAGCCTGCTCATTTGCCTGCATAGAATTGTCACTTTTGGAAACCAGGCTATGGTTGACATCCAAGAAGGGTGGGCAAAGTGCAGCCCATGGGTTACATACAGTCCCTGGACCCCCCGCCTTTTTTTTTGCCCCAGCCCCCCAATTAAAAAAAAAAAAGAAACTTGATGCAATTTTGGGATAATTTTTGCCCCCAAACCATGCAGAAAGCCCCCCCAAATGCATGAAACACACAAAAATACCTTCATAAGCATTCCCAAACCCCATACTACCTGCAAATACTTCCATTTTCCTCTGCAGCCCCTCTCAAAATGGCAACAGGAAGTCACACAATGCCACTTCCTACTGACATTTTGAGAAGGGCTTGAAGAGGTGAACAGAGGCATTTAGACTTGTTGTGGAGGGGTGGCCATGGCAGGCCCAGGGGAAATTGTTCCTTTATCCCATGCAGTTGTCCATGCTTGACATACAAGGAAGCCCTGACAGTATAATGTCATTAAAAGAAATATCAGCAAGCCAACTCACAGAGCACTCTGCAGTTCAGGGCCTATGGCAAGGTGGGCAACTTGTAGCTCTCCAGTTGCTGCTGGAATTCAACTTCCATCATCTGTCAGCTTTGGCTATGCTAGTAAGGCCTACTGCAAGTTATAGTCCAATAACATTTGGACTATCTCTCCCTAGCCAATACTAGACCCAGAAGTGAAAAATAAGAATTGATTCTATATAGTGGGTTTCTTTGCCTGTCTAAGAATATTGCTCCTATATGTTTTTAAGGTGGATTTCAAGTCTATAGGGTTTTTGTGGTTTTTTTCTGGGCTGTGAGGCCATGTTCTGGAAGAGTTTATGCCTGAGGTTTCATCTGCATTTGTGGCTGGCATCTTCAGAGAATGGTGGCATAGGGGTGTGTGGGGTTTATATACAGAGAGTCCCTGTTGAAGAGGATATGTACATTTGTGTATTTGAATGGCTAGTTCCTGGGCAGAGTTATACAAGAAGGATTCGTGTCTGTTTGGCTAATGGTCCATTGTCTGCTGGAAATCCACCTGTCCCTGGGTGAAGTTCATTTGCATGTGTTGAGTTTTGATTTTGGTGTTTTTCAGGACTGGTAGCCAAACTTTGTTTACTTTAAGGGTTTCTTCTTTCCTGTTGAAGTTGTCCAGGTGTTTGTGGATTTCAATAGTTTCTCTGTGCAATTTCAGTGTCTTTAAATAACGTTTTGTGTCCAGGTTCATTTATAACGTGTTTATAATGTGTGCTGATTTTCCTGGCTGGCCCAGTCTGCAGTGTCTCTCATGTTTCTGACTGACTGGGCCAGCCAGAAAAATCAGCAGTAGCAGAACAAGTTATAAACCAACCTGGACATAAAATGTTATTTAAAAACACAGAAATTCTGGACCAGGCCAACAACTATCATGTCAGAATGCACAGAGAAGCTATTGGAATCCACAAACACCTGGACAACTTCAACAGGAAAAAAGAAACCCTTCAAGTAAACAAAGTTTGACTACCAGTCCTGAAAAACACCAAAATCAAAACTCGACACATGCAAATGAACTTCACCCAGGAACAGGGGGATTTCCAGCAGACAATGGACATTAGCCAAGCAGACACTCACCCTCCTTGCATATCCTCCCTCGCTAGGAACTAGCCATTCAAATACACAAATTTACATATCCTTTCCAATAGGGACTCTCAGTATATAAACCCCACACACCCCTATGCCACCATTCTCTGAAGATGCCAGCCAGAGATCCAGGCAAAACCTCAGGAATAAACTCTTCCAGAACATGGCCCCATAGCCCAGAAAAAAACAATGAAAAACCAAGGGATGTCGGCCATGAAAGCCTTGAAGTCGTTTGTC
This sequence comes from Gambelia wislizenii, assembly GCA_030847615.1. Classification (NCBI taxonomy): domain Eukaryota; kingdom Metazoa; phylum Chordata; class Lepidosauria; order Squamata; family Crotaphytidae; genus Gambelia; species Gambelia wislizenii. Next base: position 30,293,935 of record JAUMIR010000002.1, read on the forward strand.
AAAGCCCTCATTGATTTGTTAGCTGCCTTTCCTTGCTCATGTAAACTTTCAAGAGCCTTTGAAACATGATGGCATTATGCTACTTGACAGTCACCACAGTCCAGACCATCGTGGCTTGTGATGTTTTATCACTGACATGCCCAGTGTCGTTGGCTAATAGAACCAGATGTGGACACACTGAACAGTTAACAGGAGTGGGGCGAGAACAGGAGTGGGAAGCCAAAGTGGCACTAAGGCTTTCAGATTTCAATAGACTAGTAAATCCTTTCCTTGCAAACCATTTACACTTGAAACTTCACAGTCTGGACAGACAAATTTCTGACACAGCTGCAGGGTTACAGTTTCAGAACAAAGAATGTTTATGGAAAGCCATTTCTGCACGTAAAAGTGGGCGCAAAGAGTGTGTCAAGGATGAATTCATATTACATGAACAGCAGCAGACCAACCCCACAAACTGGGAGATACTGGAAGTAACTCTCTGATCTCCATATCCAACCAAGACCACTCTGTGTGACATTTTACACTTATTTTTACCTGCTTTTAGTTTTAGCTTGAAAAGCCATGGTACTCTTAGAGCAGGACTTCGGAGGAACCACTGCAGCCCTCCCGAGAATAAACAAGAGGATCTCCCAATGTAGCGAGGCTTACTTGAGAGGAGATCCCTCATAAAACTATTCAGTCCAGAATCTAAAATTACTGATCTGCACCACTGATGAACAGCTGCTGTTGTCCAATGCCAGTTGAGACAACATAACATTATAAAATTTCCTGTTCTGGCTCATGTGTAGCACAATATTCTCACAGCCAACCATAGGATTTAAAAGGCAAAGGAAATTATCTTCCATGGCACAACTTGCAACCTTCCAGAAGTTTCCAGTTGGCCATTGGGGATGTGATCAAAGAGGCAACTTTCTTTCTTTCTCTCATACATTTTTTATCATAACACTTGGGAAGGTTTGAGAGACAGCAGTCATCTTCTTATGTGCCTCAAATGAGGAACACGATGTTTGTTCCCTAAAAAAACTTATATATATATATATATTTTAAAGAAACATTCATAATGTTTCAGGCCTCATGTGGGTTTTTTGATGACGTATCAGTTTATCTTTTCGTGGGAAGGTTTTTCTACACTCAGAGCACTCGTACGGTTTCGATTCCAGGTGGGTTCCCTGATGTCTCACCAGTGTTTCTTTCTGGTAGAAGCTTTTGCCACACTCTCGACACTCAAAAAGCTTCTCCCCTGTATGGATTCTCTGGTGGCGAATCAACTGGGCACTCTGGCAGAAGCTTTTTCCACACTGGGGGCACTCGTAGGGCTTCTCTCCTGTGTGCATTCTCAGGTGAATGTCAAGATATGATTTCCTGCTGAAATTCTTTCCGCACTGAAAGCATTCATAAGGTTTCTCCCCCGTGTGCATTCTTTGGTGTCGAATCAACTGTCCTCTCTGGCAGAAACATTTCCCGCACTGGGGGCACGCATACGGTTTTTCTCCAGTGTGGATCCTCTGATGCCGGATCAATTGCCCACTCTGACAAAAGCTCTTCCCACACTGTGGACACTCATAAGGCTTCTCTCCTGTGTGGATTCTCTGGTGTGTGACGAGCGAGGACTTGTTGCTGAAGCTTTTGGCACAATGAAGGCATTCATATGGCTTCTCACCTGTGTGGATTCTCTGATGAGTAATAAGATGGGACCGGGTGCTGAAGTGCTTGCCACACTGAAGACATTCATAAGGCCTCTCCCCCAAGTGGATTCTCTGGTGTGCAAGCAAGTTCTCCCTCTGACAGAAGCTTTTCCCGCACTCAAGGCACTCATACGGCCTCTCCGCCGTATGAATCATCTGGTGCACAATAAGACCTGACTGGTGCTCAAAGGTCTGCCCACATTTGCGGCACATGTGATGCTCCTCTCCTGTCCGAATTATGCCAATGTTATCGGCTGCAACATTTTCCACTTTCTGAATGGATATGCCCCACATCTTCACGGTCTGCTGCCATGGCTGCCTGTCGGATTCATAGCCCTGATCAAAGGGTTCAGACTTCATAGAAACGTTCTCTTGAGTACCTTCTGGTAATATTCCATCGGATCCTGGAGACTTGGAGAAAACTTCTTGCTGAGTCATGCCTGTCTCATTCTCACTGGTTATGCTATCATCTGATGAGGAAAGAAATGGAGGAGAAGGAATTATAGGAAATACTCCATGTGGGACACAAGAAGGAAAACAGGCCATAAAATTGATGACTGAGGAAAAATTAGATGACAATTTTGAAGTGTAGCATTATTTCATATAGAATGTAATTTCCCTCTATTTAGTGGGAAGACTAAGTGTTAGTGTTAAGACTAAGAGTGATGTTGCTTATGTCTTCCTAATATTTAGGCGGAATCTCTTTTCCTGTACTTTGAACCCATTGCTCCGTGTCCTAGTCTCTGGAGCAGCAGAAAACAAGCTTGCTCCATCCTCAGTATAACATCCCTTCAAAAATTTAAACATGGCTTTCATGTCACCTTTTAACCTTAACTTCTCCAGACTAAACATACCCAGCTCCCTAAGCTACTTCTCACAGGACATGGTTTTCAGACCTTTTACCATTTTGGTTACTGTTCTCTGGACACGCTCCATTATGTCAATATCCTTCTTGAACTGTGGTGCCCAGAATGGGACACAGTATCCCAGGTGAGGTCTGACCAAAGCAGAATAGAGTGGCATTTTTACTTCCCTTGATCTAGACACTATACTCCTATTGATGCAGCCTAGAATCGCATTGGCTTTTTTAGGTGCTACATTACACTGCTGACTCATGTTCAGCTTGCGGTCTACTAAAACTCCTAGATCCTTTTCATATGTACTGTTGTCAAGCCAGGTGTCACCCATCCTATATCTGAACATTTAATTTTTACTGCCTAAGTGTAGTAACTTACATTTTTCCCTGTTGAAATTCATTTTGTTAATATTGGCCCAGCTTTCTAATCTGTTGAGGTCATTTCAGATTCTGATCCTGTCCTCTAGGGTATTAGCTACCCCTCCTAATTTGGTGTCATCTACAAACTTAATAAGCATGCCTTCTATTCCCTCATCCAAGTCATTGATAAAGATGTTGCAAAAAATTGTCTTTCAAACCATAGGACCACCTCCAGAAATTACACCCTGGTGTTTAAAAACCCCGTGGAAGAGCCCAAGTGCAGATCCAGGAAACTGCTACAGGCAGCCCCAAAACGGATGGAATGAGGGGAACACAGATTGAATAACAATCAGCAAAACCTGGGGAGCTGCATTGTGAGAACTCACACTTCTTTTGACCAATCCAGAAAAACCTGTCTTCTCTACCAAAGATCCTTTTAACTCAACATGCCAGAGAATCAAGCAGGGCCCTTCTGCTAGTGATACAGTGGCAACTTTGAAGTGTGTTCATCACACCAATCTCCATGGCCAAGACCCCTCAAGAGTCCAAAAAACTCTGTGAGATTATTATTCTGTTGGCCTTTTTGACCACAACAAGGTATATAGCGAAATCCATTGTTTTCTAAATCAGTGGAGGATGGTTCTTCTTTTTTTCTATGGCATGTGGTGGGAGGGATGGTTCTGGTTGCCAGATGTGGCCTGCCTGCAGAATGGGTGGGGCCACATGTGGCCCATTACTTGCCCACCCCAACGTACACTGACTAGCAAGAGATCTCCAGAGTTTTAAGTGCAGGCGGAGCACCGTATCCATGGGGGTTCAATTCCCAGACCTACAGCAGGTCCCGGAAACCACAGATAACAGCAAACCCTATTAAAATAAAGGACTTCCGGTAAAAAAATACCATAGAGTTGCATTGGAGGATCTAGAAGATACCTAGAGAGGATGCCTCTCTAGGCATTTTCCAGTGCAACTCTATAATATGTGTCCCTATTTTATGTCTGGTGGATGACTGCCACTGCAGATATTGGTTCAGTGGATATGGGGGTCTGACTCTATCTGGAGAAACCCATGACTAAACTAGGGGCTTCTTGCAGACAAGGGGAGAGTTCTACCCATCCAGCGATGGCTCTCTTTCATAATGGGGACACACTCTCACAGTCCTGAGTTGTCAAAAACATCTCCTCCCGGGATCTCCATGGAATTATCTCTCGGCTCTCCTCCAGTGCATGGCCTTTCTGCTGGGGTAGGCTGTCCTCTTGAACCTCAGTCATAGCTGCAGCATCTGTTGGGTTACAGAGAAAGAGAGAAAACAGAGAAACCGGACTTGGACACAGAAAGGGGAAAAACCATAGAAAGAGATATGGGAAGAGAGAGAGAAAGAACAACAGGAGCAAAACCACCTCATCTTTACACTATTTTCATATGACTATTATTTGACTTATATTTTATTCCAAGTACTTTTGAGCTGCCTTCTGTCTGACGGTTTTTAAAAAAGAGCTTGGAAAAGTTACTTTTGTGGACAACAGCTCCCAGAATGCCTCAGCTAGCATGGCTAGAATTCTGGGATCTGTAGTTCAAACCCAGGATCAACATCTTCTTCTTCTTCTTCATCACCAACTTCATCATCACCATCACTACCACCACCTCCTTTTCACCATTAATATCTTATCTTTTCCCCCATCAAGGTGGTTTATGAAGGTTGAAACAGATACGGCTAAAAATTGACACCATACCAAAGTTTACAATATAATTAAACTAACAACAGAATTAAAAGCAATTAAAGACATGACCATCAAAACAAAAACAACAAATAAACAGGGCAGTATATTCTCAAAACCCCTTTCCCCCTGAACAGTCAGTCCTCCAAGGATGACTAAAACAAAAAAGACCTAGTCAAGCAGTATTAGAATCATAGAATCATAGAGTTGGAAGAAACCACATGGGCCATCCAGTCCAACCCCCCTGCCATGCAGGAATACACAATCAAATCAAAGCATTGCCTGACAGATGACCATCCAGCCCAGTTTAAAAACCTCCAAAGAAAGAGACTCCACCACACTCCCAGGCAGTGTATTCCACTTCCAAACAGCTCTTACTGTCAGGAGGTTCTTCCTAATGTTTTCTTTTCACTCTTTTCCTATAGTATATGCTATTGGATCCTGGCTTAGGAATTCTGGAATCCGTAGTCCAAGGCCAGGATACAACAGCAGAAGTTCTGCAAGGGGTTGTGCTTTTTCAAAGCTTGCACAACGGGTCATCCAATACCTCCTTGCATAGGCAATTCATTCCCTGGAGAATGTTACATGCCAGTCCCACGCTGCTCTGCTCCCTCACAAGCCGAGAAAGCCACAGATTGGCCTAGAGGGACCTGCTGGAAGCTCCCAGCCTGCTCTGCAGATGTTGAAACTACCTGCAACTCATAGAATCATAGAATTGTAGAGCTGGAAGAGACCACAAGGGCCATCCAGTCCAACCCCCTGCCACACAGGAAATCACGATCAAAGCATCCCTGACAGATGGCCATCCAGCCTCTGTTTAAAGACCTCCAAGGAAGGAGACCCCACCACGCTCCGAGGGAGTGTGTTCCACTGCTGAACAGCTCTTACTGTCAGAAAGTTCCTCCTCATGTTGAGGTGAAATCTCTGTTCCTGGAGCTTGCATCCATTGCTCCGTGTTCTAGTCTTTGGAGCAGCAGAAAACAAGCTTGCTCCATCCTCAATGTGACATCCCTTCAAATACTTAAACAGGGCTATCATATTGCCCCTTAACTGTCTTTTTTCCAGGCTAAACATACCCAGCTCCCTAAGTCTTTCCTCATAAGGCATGGATTCCAGACCTTTCACCATTTTAGCCACCCTCCTCTGGACACGCTCCAATTTGTCAATATCCTTTTTGAATTGTGGTGCCCAGAACTGGACACAGTACTCTAGGTGAGGCCTGACCAAGGCAGAATAGAGTGGCACTATTACTTCCCTTGATCTAGACACCATAGTTCTATTGATGCAGCCCAAAATCGCATTGGCCTTTTTAGCTGCCGCATCACACTGTTGACTCATGTTCAACTTGTGGTCTACTAGGACTCCTAGATCCCTTTCGCACGTAGTCTCATTCAGCCAGGTCTCCCCCATCCAGGTCTCCCTCAACTGTTTGGACTGCTACTGAACACCTCTCCCCTCCCCCTGGAGCCTAAGATAAAGTGGTTGTCTATACAAGGCCAAAAGAAATGGATTGCTCCACAGTAATACCAACTCACAGCAGCTGCAATTTGTCTTAATGGTTTTATAGCCACCATTAACTTCACATGCCCTTTGGCCAAGATGGTGGCCGCGAATGAATTACTCACGTTTTTAAATCTGCCGCAGCTGAACCTTTTTTTAAAAATTGTGCACAAGCAATATTTCACCTTTACCAAAAAAAGGGAGAAAGAGAAAGATAACACAAATCCCTGTTTTATTGCCTTAGCGAGCAATCACTAAGACGAAAATCCAACATGCCCTGTTAGCAAGCCCGGCCTCCTGCGCTCATCCAGCCAATCAGGTTTGTGCTTCCTCTCGTATGGGAAAGTGATTCAAATCAAATCGCTTGTCCCAATGAGCGGGGATGCGCATTCTGCATGGGGCTTTTTAAAAACTTTGGGAAAGGCCGCAAAGGCTTTCCCAGTGTAGTTTTTGTGTTTTTTTTGCCCCCCTCCTTCTGAATACAGCACATTGATGTGGGTTCCCATTATGACAGCTTGTATTCCCTGCAAATTCAATGCAGGTGGTGGTGGTGGTCACCATTTATAGACAGTCCCAAAATTTAAGCATATCAGCACAGCTTTGAAACTTTTCTAAGTTCTAGTTGAAACCGTGGAAATTGGCGTCTGCCACCCGTCAACCGTACAGCGTATGGTGGAAACAAAATCTAAGGAGCCCATTAGCTCTTAAGGGGGGATTCCAGATTTTTCAGACATTCATATTCCCAACATATCAGGTGAGCAGCTACCTGCGCTATTCTCTTTTCCTGTTTCTTCAGTATCCTGGATGAATGATTCTCCTCCACTTTCCAGCCAGGAGATCAAGTCCGGTTTGGGAATTGAAAATCCTAAGAGAAATGGAAAGGGATTTTAATGATTTAAGGAGCGATTTCTGCTGTGTCAAGTGCTTAGAAAAGAAAGAAACAGACTCATCATCCAGGCTAGAAAACTAGTTCCTGAAGCAGTCACTCTATCCCTTGTGGGGATTTTAAAACAATAACAATAGCTATGGTTGTCTGTTCACATTTGTGGGTTAAGCATTGTGGATTTGATTATTTGTGTGTTACTAAATGTGTGCTTGCTAGGCATTTTCTTGGTCCTCTAGTGAGAGTCTGTGGTATGCTTCTGCTAGAAGTTGACTATAGAGTCGCTCTGGAGGACCTAGAGATTCCTAGTGAGAACACTTCTCTAGGCATTTGTAGGTCCTCCAATGCAATTCTATTGTCAATGTTCACCTACACATGCCTAGAGAAGCATTCTCTCCAGTAAAAATATAATAATAATAGGTCTGTATTTGTGGCTTTCCTACTTTCATTGGGGTCCTCTGCTCCTAAACCTCACAAAAGTTCAGGGCTGACTGCATATGTACAGTAGGACCCCCATATCTACTGGGAATTGGTTCTGGGGGTGCGTGTGGATACTAAAAACCATGAATAATAGTGAACACCATTGAAAATAATGGGACTTCCAGTTTAAAATACCATAGAGTTGCCTTGGAGGACCTAGAAAATGGCTAGAGAGGACACATTTTCTAGGAAGATGCTATGGTGTGCCGTTTTGTGTCCTGTGGATAATTGAATCAGTGGATAATCAGTGGATATGGGAGTCCTACTGTACTTAATTGTGTTTGATGGCCACAGAATACGGACTGCACACCAGCACAGGATAGAATGGAGTATTGGGTGACATCTTAAAATGGAGCACTCCAATATACCAGCAAAAACAAAAGGGTTTCAACCTGAGAGGCACAAAGCAAAACAAAAAAGAAAAAAAACATACCAGATAAACTTAATAATCTTAATAACCTTAAAACATGAATAGTAGGTTGTACAAGAATGTAGCAATAGAATGAAATGAAAATAATATCTACAACCCCAATATTTAAAAAAAAATCCAGCTATACCACCCTCCAATATATAACAAGAAGATAAATGCCAAATGTACTATAGCTGGTACATAACACCAGTAAAATTGGTTAAAATGACAAATAATAAAGATGAAAATTGTTGGAAGTGTGGAAATCAGCATGGAATGTTTTATCATGCATGGTGATTGTGTAAGAATGCAAGGAAATTTTGGTCAAGAATCCATGACACAATAATTAAATTTTTAAAATAAAGTTTGAAATGAAACTGGAAATGAACATAACAGACAAGAAAACAGAAGGAGAATATAAAAGAGTCCTACTTTATATGATTACCGCTGGCAGGATAATTTTTGCTAAGAAGTGGAAAATACTGTAAATAATATTCCATTGATAGATGACTGGTTAACGAAACTAAGTGAAATGATGTTAATAGATAAACAAACAATACTGATAAAAGAACACTCACTTAAGAAATCTGAAGAACAATGGATTAGAGTAACAGAATATTATATATTATAAAGAGAAATGGAAAGAAATGGAGATATTAAACTTAAAAATATAAAACAGTTATATACTGGCTATATATATACATACATACACACTTTTTATATATATTTATATAAATATATATATAAAAACTAGCGGTACCCAGTGTAACATACACCATTATAGGAGATTTTAAATTTTACATTTCTCCAGTGCAAGTAAGGGTTTCTTCTAATGATGTCTACTTGAGACGTGATCTCAAAAAGATGGCAGACAGAAGCACTACAAGGGTCATCTCTGGTTAGTACTTGGATAGGAGTCAACATAAGTCAACAGAGAACTTCGGTTCTGGCAACCCTATGGCTTAGATGTCTTTTTATATGCTATCTTTTAATTAACTTTTAAATGGTTTTAACTCCATATGTGCGTGTGTGTCTTCAAGTTGTCTGTGGACTTACGAATGTCCTAGGGTTTTCTAAGGCAAGAAAAACTCAGGTGGTTTTGCCATTTCCCTCCTCTGAAATATAGTTTGCAGCACCTGGAATTCCTTGGTGGTCTCTCATCTAAGCACTAATCAGTTCTGATCCGGCTTAGTTTCCAGGATCAGATAAGATGTGGTACCTTTAGGGTATTGAGACATTGTAACTCTACAGATTTCATTCTCATATATATATATATATATATATGTGTGTGTATGTGTGTGTATATCTGTCCTGGGAGAAAACTGGTGTTGGGTTGCTTTTTAATCTCACATATATATGTATGAAATCTCACAGAGAGATGTGTCCAATTATTTTTATCTCAACCTTGCTTATTTTTCCACCCTGGTGCTATGACTAACAGCTAAATGTTGTTGTTGTTGTTTTTGTTTGTTTGTTTTCATCTTTCCTCATTTTCCACCATGAGCAAAGCCCCACACCCTGCAGTTTTCTGCTAAGTTCTCATAAACACACACACACACGAAATCTATAGAGTTAAAATATCTCTATGAAATCTCACACAGGCATGAGATTAAAAAGAAAACCAACTGCAGTTTTCTGCTAAGTTTGTGCTGGATCCCAGAAACATGTCATTATTCCATAAAACTAAGTATATTCATATTGAAGCGGTTAACCAAAGAGAACTGGAAAATATAAGCTGTAAAATAATCAGCTTCTGCTTCCTTCAGTTCCTACCCTCTAGGGCAGTCCAGTTTCATCTTTAGCAACTTGAAGAAGGGAGAAACCAAAACGTTTTGCTCATATTTTTCAGTTCAGTTTGTTAATCACTTATCTAGGTAGCTATCTAGCTTTACTGCTGTTTTTAATAGGTACTGATTTTAATCATTTGTTACCTCCCTCCAGTCCCACTGTGTGTGATGGTGGTGGGAGAAGTGAAGTGAAAAACATTCCCCTCCCTGCCTAACCAATCACCATGGTGGCTACAGTGGCTGCAGTATTCTGGGAGTTGTAGTTTCCAATGCGCGGGGGCAGAGGAGGCTTTCCCAGGTTCTGACTGCTTCTCCTGCATCGCAATCGACTTTCTCCTCTTCTTTTCTGCCTCCATCTTTCTTCCCTCCCCTCTATTAAAACCCCCTCATCCAGCAGCAACCCAGGGCCGTTTCCCAGCACCTCTGCCCCATATCTCCTCTTCCTCTTCTTGCCTGGCCTTTGGCATCCTTGGGAGAAAAGGAAACTTAACTTAGTATTTCCCTCCTCCTAGTGTGGTGATTGGCTGCCAAACGGAGCGCTATGATTGGTTTGGAATGTTTATCAAGCAGCCAATCAGAACACTGGAAATGGCAACATACCCAAGAGCATTATATATTATATATATTATAGATAGATGTAACTAATTTCTCATCCTTCTATGTCTAATATCTGGCTGTTTCTACTCATAGATATATCTATCTATCTATAATTCTCTGGAGTATGTTGCCTTTCCTAGTGTGCTGATTGGCTGATCAGGAAACACAGCCAACCCATACCCAACCAATCACCATCCACATGCAAATTCCCTCTCCACCTCACAATCCACTCCTGCCACTCAGTCTGTGGCCCAGATTGGGACCCAGGCAGTCAACTGGCAGTGGTGGGACAATGCTACCACCACTGTAACAAGACCCAGGCAGTCAACTGGTGGTGGTGGCGGCAGTGGCACAGCAACAGAGAGCGAGTCACCCTCAGCAATTCTGGGGAAAGTGTGTAATGCTGAGAATGGGGAGGAGGAATTTGAAACCACTGGCCTACCTTACAGGGTTGTCGTGAGGTCTACTGGCCATTTGGGGGGAGTTTTTTAACAGCATATGGTACACCAAGTCCAGCTAGAGTATGTATGTGTGTGTATATATATCTATATCTATACACACACACACACACACACACACACATAATAAAAATCTTTCTATGAGTAGAAACAATATTAGACAAAGAAGGATGAGAAACTAGTTATATTTTTAAGATGTTAACGTTTAACAGAAAGTGAAATAACATGATATGGTTGATGGAAATGAAAGGGGATTTGAGAAGTAGAAATTTTTATATATATAAAAAAATTAAAGGTTTTTTTGTTATATATAATAATTTAACAAACTATGACTGCTTAACATATAGTTTTGTAAACATCCATTGAGCTACAATAAGCAGGTTGATATTGTTTTAATAAAAATCAATTTTTAAAAAAACCATAAAAACAGCACCATAAACATCACACAGAATGCTACTGTATACAGAACACCCCATTAAAGGTCAGATCAAAATAGATGAAGACACATATAGTACTTGATACCAATTAAGCCAAATGTTTAAACGAACAGCAAATCCAAAAAGAGTCCTGTGAAAAAAACACCCTCTGGCTATTGAAAGTTCTGTGACACTGGTCATCACAAGACTGTTTGCCAGCTACTTTGGACTATTTTCATCACGAGAAGTTAACAGTTCTGTTTCCAATCAGTAAAAAAATATACATACAGTACGACCCCTATCTACAGGACTTGTACTTGCGGATTTACTTACCACATCCAAAAAAATATGGTCTGTCTAGGCATTTTCTAGGTCCTCCAGTGCAATTCTGTGGTATGCTTTCGCCAGACGTTGACCAGTCACATTGGAAGGCCTAGAGATTCCTAGAGACGTATTCTCTCTAAGACTCCCTAGGTTCTCCAGTGAGACTCTACGGTATGTTTGGACTGGAAGTCATTCATTTTAATAGGATTTGCTATTATTCGCAGTTTCCAGTATCCATAGAAAGTCCAGGAACATATTTCCCTGTGGATACGGGGGTCATACTGTATCTGGTACTATATCTATTTTTTGTATCGGTTGTAGGTATTATTTTCATTTCATTGTATCACTACGTTCTATTACATCCTATTATTCATGCTTCAAGATTGTTTACGTATCTGGTATGGGGTTGTTGTTGTTTTGTTTTTTTGCACTCCAAAATGCAATATTTCATAGAAGATCCCAATTGTGAGATAAAACAAGGATGATGGTATACCAAGTACCATTAAGAAAACTAAGGCTGTTCCTGCAATGTGTGGGTTGGTTGGAACACATGAAAACTAAGAACATCGTAAGTTTAAGAATTAAGTCATAAGGATAATAATTGTAAGAAGAACAGCTGCCTTAGATCCCATCCCAGGAGAGGGTGGGGTATAAATCCAACAAACAAACGTTTATTCTCCACCTTTCAGGAAAGTGTACACCTGTAGAGTCTTACCTAAAGCGGCCATGTTTCTGTAATTTTCTAGCATGACTTCCTTGTACAAGGAGCTTTGGTCTTGATCCAGGAGGGCCCGCTCTGCTTCCGTGAAATGCACAGCCACCTCCTCAAAAGTCACTTGTCCCTGAAAGAAGGAAAATGTCCATGTCTCAACATTCTTGGCCGCCCGGGAAAAAATCCCAGACAAAACCTCTGGACTGTCCACTTAATGCAGCCTCAAAGGATTTCTTCAGAACTTGGAAAAGGTTACTTTTTGGATGACATCCCCTAGAATCCCACCCACCCACAACCATGCTGGCTAGAGGATTCTGGGAGATGTAATCCAAAATGTAACTTTGTCTAAGATCTGGATTTCTCAGGACATCAGTGGTAATCACACAGACAGTAAACCACACATGGTGTGTGGGTAAGGGGGTCCCCATGTGGCCCCAATTAATTCCCACAAACCCTGGACTCCCCCACCCCTTTCTTTTTGGTTGAAAAATTACTCTGAAGGCACGTGGGTTTTATTTACGATGTTGCTTCAGCTCCTCCACCCCAAAACAGCAGACACAGACTTGGGAGGGCAGCTGTGAAAGAACTAGATAAGATCCAGAGTAAAGCTATATCATTAAATAACAAAGTCAGAGTTATCCATGTCATAACATTTCTGATTTCTAGGTATAATTGTGAAAACTGGACAGTGAAGAATGCCGACAGGAAAAGAATCAAATCATTGACATGTGGTGCTGAAGAAGAGTACTGCAGATACCATGGACCGCCAATAATTAAAAAAAACAGATACGGCGTCGTAGCGCAAATCAAACCTGAACTCTCCCAAGAAGCCAAAATGATTAAACTGAGGTAACTGTATTTTGGCCACATCATGAGGTGACATAACTCAATGGAAAAGACAATAAAGCCTGGTGAAGTAGAAGGCGGGAGCAGAAGAGGGAGACTGCAGTACAGGGGGATTGATTCAATCAGAGAACCTGTGGCCCTCAGCTTGCAAGACCTGAGAAGGGGGGTTGATGACAGGGGCTCACAGAGGTCTCTCATGCAAAAGGTCTCCATAAGTTGAAGCCAATTTGAAGGCCCATAACAACAAACTGCCCAGGAGTGACTTTTGCCTTCTAGAATGTCACTTCTGGGTCTGGGAAAATGGCCTCAACTCTCATTATGCACCCAGCCCTATCTTAGGCTGTAGAAAAGTTGTTGAACAACGGGATTTGTAGCCCAACATTCGGAGGACCACAGGTTTCCCATCTCTGCTATGTAACCAAAAGGAAATGAAGGCCAAGAGAAAATGCGCCCTTCTTTCTGTCATTTGTACCTTCATTAGAACCATCATCATCATCATCATCATCACTAACCGCCACCATACATCGCCCCCCCCTCATATCCAAGGGCAATACATTCCTGGACTTACTGTGTATAAGTGAAATCATGGATAATAGCAAACCCGATTAAAATAACATACTTCCTGTACAAACATACCATAGAGGTGCACTGGCATTGGCTGACCTAGCAATTCCTAGAGAGGACATATATGGTGGCGGGGAACCTACCACCTCTATGGGTAATTGGTTCCATTGCCAAACTGCTCTTACTGTCAAGGCATTTTCCAGCACAACTCTATGGTATGAATCCTCTATTTTGTGTGCCTTGGATAACTGAAACCATGGATATTGGTTCTGCAGATATGGTAGCAACCTCATCATTATCATCATCGTCATATATATTCACATCCTGCCTTTCTTCCAATGAACTCAAGGTGGTAGATGTGAATCCTTACCCCTTCATTTAAGCCCTCATAACACCCCTGTGAGGTAGGTCAGGCTGAGACAGAGAGACTATTCCTTGGTTTTTTTTCCAGGCTGTGAGGCTGTGTTCTGGAATAGTTTCTTTCTGACATTTCGCCTGCATCTGTGGCTGGCATCTTAAGAGAAATCTGAATTCTCTGAAGATACCAGCCACAGATGCAGATGAAACGTCAGAAAAAAAACTATCCAGAATTCTCTGAAGATGCCAGCCACAGATGCCGGTGAAACGTCAGAAAGAAACTATTCCAGAACATGGCCTCACAGTCTGGAAAAAAACCAGGGAAAATCTTTGGATGCCGGCCGTGAAAGCCTCCGAGTTCATTATTCCAAAGTCACCCAGTGAGTTTCATGGCTCTGCCAGGAATAAAAGTAAGGTCTCCCAAATTCCAGTCCAACACTCCTGACTGGTCCACCACACTTGTCTAGCCTATCCTACTCACCTTCATCTGACAACTTTCCCTCTCGTCCTCACCTCTTACCTGAGTTGGCATCAGTGCAGCTTGAACAAGAGATGACCCAGAATGCATCACAGGTGTTGTTCCACTGCCTGCAAAGCAGAAAGGGGCAGTGGGAAGAATAACAGAAGATGGTTGGCATTAAGAGAGGATCATTTTAAAGAAAATTTCTATCCTGCCTCTAAGGTTTAGAGAGAGGCAAACATAGATCACTATAAACAATGTATATTCACAACAAACTTCCAAGGTAGATCAGACTGAAAGGCATGAGAGAATGCATAACTGTCCAAGTTGAATCTAGTGATGTACATGATAGTACAGTAGGACCCCTGTATCCACTGATTCATTATCCACTGATTCAATTATCCACGGGACACAAAACAGCATACCTACCATAGAGTCTTCCTAGAAAATGTGTGCTCTAGCCATTTTCTAGATCCTCCAAGGCAACTCTATGGTATTTTAAACCAGAAGTCCCATTATTTTCAATGGCATTTGCTATTATCTACGGTTTTCAGTATCCACAGGGCCCCCCAGAACCAATCCCCAGCAGATATGGGGGTTCTACTGTAGTGGGGAAACATGTGTATCCCCAGTAGGTAGCTGTCCAGCCTCTTTTTGAAGATGTCCAGGTGGGGGGAAACCCACCACCACTGTGGGTAATTGGTTCCACTGCCAAACTGCTCTTAACTGTCAAGAAGTTCCTTCCGATGTTCAAACCATTAGATCTAGTTCTATCCTCTGAGATATCAGAGAACAAGCTTGCTCCCTCCTCTTTGTGGCAGGCCCTGAGGGATTTAAAGGGTGCAATCATGTCACCCCTCTCTTTATGATTCCACTTTAACTGTTGCAGTGCTTTCGTCCTAGGGAATCCTGGGATTTGCAGTTAGATCTGGTCCTCCCCTCTGGGGCAGCAGAGAACAAACCTGCCCCTTCGTCTCTGTGGCAGCCCTTTAGATATTGTATTTAAAGAGTCTGATTATGTCACCCCTCAATCTTCTCTTCATCAAGCTGAACAAGCCCGGCTCCTTCAACCACCTCTCATAGTTTTTGTTCTCCGTGCTTCCTATCATCTTCACTGCCCTTCTCTGAACCTACTCCAACTGGTCTATATCCTTCTTAAAATGAGGTGCCCAGAGCCTCACCAGAAAAACTTGAAAGGTTTGCATGATGTACATCGGACTTACTGCAGATACCAGAAACCGCAGATAACAGCAAACGCCATTTCAAATATCAGAGTTGCCTTGGAGGACCTAGAAAATGTCTAGCGAGGATGCTTCTCTAGGCAATTTCTAGGAAGACTCTATGGTATGTGTCCTCTTTTTGTGTCCTGAAACTGAAACTGTTAACTGAAACTGCAGATATTAGTTCCGCAGATATGAGGGTCCAACTGTATCTTGTGCTTTTTAGTTGACCCAATAAGGGTATCATGGTTTTGTGGATTTTGGGTTGTGCTGTATTTTGTTGCATGGCCAACATAGCTACCCCTGAATATGCCAGACAGCTTAGCGAAGTTATGTTTTTGCACTCCCAGCCTGTACAGGTAGGGATTTGGAGAGAGTTCAACAAAAGGATGCTCCCAAGCTCGGCTCTCCCTTGCCATTCTGTGTCCCTCCGTGTGTCAATCCTGGTCCTTACCAAGCAAGCTGCAATCTTCGCTGTCCGCCATCTCCTCCTTCATCCCTTTGCGCAGCAGCTCTCTTGGCTCGATGGCAAGCGGGGGCAGGAAGCTGCTGGCAGATCCTCCCTTTTCTGCTTCGGACAACACCTCTGACAGCAACTGGAGCAAAAGAGAGGATCGCCTTACATTACCACCATAATAATTATAATAATTGAGGGCAGACAGACAGGACAGGAAGGGTGGCACTGAAAGGTCACAGACAGATCCTTAACAAAGGGGTGGGCAGTCTTTTTATTTTCTCTGTCTAGGGCCACATCCCCTCGCATCCCTTCACAATTAATACACCAAGATTGTTATAGGTTTCACAGTCTAGCAGGTGTACAGATAGGAGTGTTGAACCATCAATGATTTGCATTCTATCCAAGGAATCAGAGAGATGTTGTTGGGTAATGTGGCACCTTCCTAGCAGTATCACTTTTTGTAATTGTACTATTGTGAGCCTCTCTCTGGCAATTTCATTCAGATGTTTTGTCAGTCCATTTGGAATTGCTCCTACTAGACTTGTAGGGATTTGTGGAACCACAGTTGTTTTCTTTTCCCAGAGGTGCGGAATCACTGTTTGTAGATCTCAACATTTCATAATATTTTCCTTCTTTGTCTGAGATTCTGCTGTCCCCCATTATTGTTGTTGTTATACATTTATCACATCTGTTTTCCCAATATGGGGACTCAAGGCTGTTTACAAATTACTAAAACCAGTACATATTAAAACATACAAAATATCAGCCTCAGCCCCCCCATACATATATATATATATATATATATATATAGAGAGAGAGAGAGAGAGAGAGAGAGAGAGAGAATGGCCCTTCAAATAGTCTGGCCTGAACTCAACAACACTGGATGAACTTGGACCAGCCATCCTTACCAACTGACCTACCTCAGCCTTACCTATCTCAACAGGTTGTAGGGAAGAGAAAAATACAGTTGTCCCTTCACATTCGCTGGGGTTTGGTTCCAGGATCCCCCATGAATACCCAAATCCATTAATACTCAAGTCCCATTATATGCAATGGCATCGCAAAACGGTGTCCCTTATATAAGATGGCAAAATCAAGGTTTGCTTTTTGGATTATTATTTTTTTAAAGAATATTTTAAAGCTGTGAATACTTAAATCTGTGAAAACCAAATCTGTGAATATGGAGGGACAACTGTATTGGAATTCATCCAGGAATACTCTTTTGCCATTTTAATTTTGCCTTATCTATAATTGTACTTAGGAACTTGAGTATGAGCCTTATCACTTCAGAGTGCAGGTGGGATGCTTGACTAATGGAATTGTACAAAAATGCATCTCTCAGTTTATCTACTCTATCAAATACCCCGAATACCCATGTGAATGTCCCTGAATCTGTGGCGATCTGGCCACATGTGGCATGGCCTTTCCCCTGAATCTGGGGTGATCCGGCCACATGCCTCATAGCCCAGATTTGCAGCATTTTAGGGTATCTTACCTAGATGGCTCATTTTAAACAAGGGAGAGGGCCTTCTTGGCGGCTGCTCCCAGACTTTAGAACTCCCTCCCGAGAGGCCTGGATGGCACCGTATCTGCTCTCTTTTCGGAAACAAGTAAAAACATTCTTGTGCCATCAGGCATTCATAATCAGATGGGGGCTGGGCTCGTATGTGCTGTGTAGTTTAATTTTTTAAGCTGTATATAGTTTTATTGCATTTTAATATTTTTAATGTTTGAAAATGTTTTAACACTGTAAATTGTTTAATCTGTTTTTTGAATTTGATATTAATATTTTTAACTATTCTGTATTGTTTTAGACTCGTTGTTAGCTGCCTTGAGTCCCTATATTGGGAGAAAGGTGGGATATAAATAAATATAATAGTTCTCTCTCTCTGGCTTTTCTTCGCAAACGAAGATTCAGGAAGGACTCATCCCAGATAATAGATGTGGAGCATGTTGGATTCAGGCTTTTCTCTGTATTTTCGTCTGCTACCACAGCTGTTGCAGCTGCCACCATCGCTGCCACCGACATTGCGACCAATTTTAAAGCTCCGGAGGCAGTTCCTGGCCAAAGGGAGAAGTTTTCTCCCTTCCCCTCCGTGTGCTCTCCACTTGCTCATTGCTTCCTTCAAGCGCTTCCATCAGTTTCTTCAAGCACCTCTTCTGGCGACATGCGAGTGGGAGAGCAGGTGGAGGCAGCACTGCTGAGCCAGGGGAAGGGAGAAAACCTCTCCTTTCAGCTGGGAACTGTCTCCGGAGCTTTAAACTGTAGTTAAGGTGGTGGTACTAGTGGACAAAACTCTGCAGGGACAACGAAGACAAGGTACCCCATGTCCCTGCAGAGAATAATAACGTGCAGGGCTTCAGGGGGAATGCGAGGGCATGCAGGCAAAACTCCATTCGGAGCTTTTGCCCAACATATAGACAAGCCCTTTCTTTAGAAAAACAGCCAGGCAGGAATAAGGATTCTCACTTAACCTTCTCATTGAGAAGCTAATTTTCTATGTGCACAGATTTGGTTACAATTTATTTTGGTATAAGGGAACATCCCTTTATTTATTATTTTGTTTGAATGTGGGAGATACAGGCCGTAATCCCCCACTGAGTCACAAAGCTCACTGAATCACCTTGGGTCAGTCCCTCCCTCTCCCAGCCTGACCTACCTCACAGGGTTGTTGTGAGGGAAAAGTAAAGAGGAGAAGAACCAAGGAAAACCCATGATCTCCCTGGAGAAATGTTCAGATAGAAATGCAACACACAAGCAAAGACATTACTTGATGGTGGTGGGAGGCCGGGTGGGAGACACACATGTGGGTAGGGCAGGGTCACCTCCTTTCTGTTTCCTTCAAATAGTTGGCTCTTTTATTCCCTCTTAATTGTGTGTTCTTCAAGACAAGCAGCCAAAAGCTTCCTTCACAGCATTTTGATGGCTGTTGGAAACAATCATTCCAACAGGCCAATGAACTTGTTGGTGTATAAATTTACTAGACTCCCTGGACATCTTTTCTTAATGAGTTTCTTTCTTTCTTTTCTTTCTTTCTTTCCCTATATGGCCTCCCCTGGCTTTGAGATCTTTGAGGAAATGGCCCTACTTTCAATCCTGCCAGCTCAGAGGCATGTAAATGGGGATGTCAGACGGGGCCTTCTCAGGGATTGCCCCCGAGCTTTGGAATGTCTATAGACCTTCCACGAGTGAGCAAGAATTTTTTTTTTCTTATTCAGCAGTAACAATGAAAAGCTTTATTAGTCCTTTCAGGTACCACTTCATTGAATTTTATTTTATTTTTCTTTAATTTAGGCAGCTTTCAGCAAACAAATAGCTATGGAGGAATAGACTTTCAACAGGGATGGGGACTGTACTTTTCTCTCTCTACTGATTTGGTTTTAAACTGCTTTTAATTCAATTGTGATTGAATATTACCGTTTATTATATTATTTGTATTTTGTTTTTTATAATTTGTTATTTATTGCTTTGTACTGTCTTTGTATATTTGCTATACTGTAATATAATGTGTTTTTATCTGTAGCTATGTTTTCATCTTACTTGGTGCTGTTACGTTGAGTCCCAGCTTTGTAAATCATCAAACAAACAAAAAAATAAAATAAAATGGTTCTGCTATTGAATAATATAAATCGTTCTGGGGGTTTTCGGAAAGGGAAAAGGAAAACAGAAATATTTAAAATAAAGAAATGTGTGTCTAGGCTGCTGACACACTGTAGAAATAATGCTGGTTGACACTACTTTAGCTATCATGGCTCCATCCTACGGAATCCTGGGATTTGTAGTTTGTTGTGGTACTAGAGCTCTCTTGACAGAGAAGGCTAAATATCTCACAAAACTACAGGCCTCAGCACTCCATAGCATTGAGCCATGGCAGTCAAAGTGGTGTCAAACTGCATTATTTCTGCAGCATGTCAGCAGCTGCAGAATTGTAGAGTTGAAAGGGACTGCAAGGGTCATTTAGTCCAACCCCCATCATCCACTGGAGCGCTCCTGAGAGATGGCCACCTAACCTCTATTTAAAGACCTCCAAAGAAGGAGAGCCCATCAACCTGTCAAAGAGCTCTTTCTTGCAGTCAAAAACTTCTTCCTAACATTTAGGTGGCCACCCAACCTTTGTTCAAAGACCTGCCAATAGTCACCATGTACCTTGAAGCCACCTGAAGCTGTTTCCACAATATTTGACCCCCTCACCTGCTGTTCCCATCCCTTGGACTCTTCCTGGCTCAGCAGGAACTCCTCCGCCAGGGCCACTGCTTGGGCAGAGGTCTCCGGTCCTCCTTCCTTGACCCAACTCTGTATTTCCTGAGGCAAAATGGTCAAGAACTGCTCCAGAATCAACATCTCTAGGATCTGCTCCTTGCTGGACTTCTCCGGCTTCAGCCACCGATGGCAGAGTTCCCGCAATCGACTGCAAACCTCGCGGGGTCCCTCTGTCTCCCGGTAGCAGAAATCCCGGAACCGCTTACGTTGGATCTCGGCCCCAATGTCCTCTTCAGCTAGAATATGTTTCTTTGCTGTTTCATGATCCTCCCCATCTCTAGAATCCAGATTCTTATAACCCTTGGGAGCATCTCCACTGGCGTCTGGTGAAATCGTGGCCCTCCCCTCTGTCGTAGGCCACTGGCTGGTTTCAATTTCTCCTTCGAAGGAGACCAGAGATAATGTGCTGGCATTCCTTTCAACCTGTGGATCTTCCCATCCCATCTGAGAGGGTTGCAGTGCCCTCAAAAACTCTTGCCACTGGACTTCCCAATGCTGGGCCAACCCGTCCTCCGATTCCTGCTTGACCTGTAGTGGTGGCCATTTTGGAAACCCTCTGGCAGCCCCAGCTGGAACAAAATGGTGGCTCTTGCCACCACCTCCATCTGCCCCCCACTCCCCATATGTCAAATTGGGTCCATCTGCGCCTTCTATTTTAACGCCCGCAGAAAACTGGTGAGTGAACAAATGCTGAAATTGGAGGTCCAGGGCTGCCACTGTGCCTCCTTCTCTGGACATAATTTAACCTCAGTGGGGCTGGTTCCCCAATTTTGCTTTATGCCTCTTAATCAGATACGTTAAAGAGCGAACAGTACAGCCACTGGCTTTGGGCCTGTAAGTCATCCAAATCCCACGATTCCCTAGGATGGAGCCACGGTAGTTAAACCGCTATCAAAGGTCTATTTACTGTGGAAAAAGACTGTTTAGATTCTTTTCACATGAGGAGAGGAACAAAATGGGGGCAAGGGGGAAACGAGGCAAGCAAAAAGGCAGCGAAATTGTGTTGTTAGTTTCTGAAAGTGTGGACAATATGTAATAAAACAAACTGCAAGCAGGGACGATCAGTACTGCAGAAGCTGGCTTCATTTCCAAACCAGGAGAAAGTTGTCTCCCTGAAAGAAAAAGAAGACACAAATCACAATATGTTAAAACAAATCAGGATTCTTTTTTATAGGCAATGCTCTGTAGCAGAGATGTAAAATTTTTGGAAATTCTGAAGCCATGCAGAAAAATTGGTTTTCTTTTTGAGGGGGAGAAATTGATATTTTGGGAAAACTGTAAAATGCAATATTAGCATCTTCACAGATTAAAAGTCACTTTGTTACTTTAGGAATATTAAATTCATTAGATATAATTTGGTTTGGCACAAAATGATCATGTTTGATATATCAAAAGAATACTTTCTTCAGAATCTAATTATAAATTAAACTGAGTCATTTTTTTTACAAATGGAGCTATAAGGTCTGGACTGGAAGGAATACCTCAACTATAAGGTATCTCTTTGGCAAGCAAAAAATCCCCAGTAAAAACAGAAGAAACCATCAATATCAGTAAAACAAAGAAAATTATGTTGTCTCTACTAGTTCTTCATAGAAAACACACATAACATAGCCATTAAAAAAAAAAAACCCTGAGAAAAAGATATCTAGATCAATGTCTCTTAACCTTTTCTTTTCTAGGGACCTCCTTTAAATATCTTTTGTTGCTGCAGACTCTCAAGACTTAACTCAAGATTTAAAACCATAATAATAATAATAATAATAATACCTAATAATAATAGTAATACAATTCCATCATCCATTAAACCTCCCCTCAGAGGCTGGGGGTGGGGATGGAAGACTTTCCCTCTGCTTCTTCCTACAAGTTTGTAGCTGGAGTAGGTTGAATGGCAATGCACAGGCCAAGCCTGCCAGCCAGCCTTTGCCTTAGCTCTTGTCACGTGGCCACTCTACTGCAGGGAGGAGGAGGGCCAAGCAGCTTTCAAGCCTTTGTGGACCCCCTGTGAGACCATTACAGACCCCTGGGGGCCCCCGGATCACTGGTTAAGAACCACTGATCTAGACAAAGAATTGTAATGATCTGATACTGTACTTAGTCTAACATGCAAATCTTCTGACATAATTTTTAGAAATGATTTTGGGTAGTAAATATGCATGGATTTTATCTGTAACAATTATTCATTATTCTAAAAGAAAAATACAGTATTCCATAATCAATTCCCCCTCCCCATTTTTTTTAAAAGTGGGAGAATTGGGGGAGCAAGGAAAAAGTTCTTTAAAAAAAATTAACAGTTTTTTTCCCCCAGGCCTTCTGGTCTCTTCAGATCAAAACACACTGTTCCCATAGTGACCCAACAGATCTTCCACAAATAGATAATCAGGACAACAACCCTGTTCCCATTACCAACATTAAGATGGTAGAAGAAAAAAGCTTCTCTCTAGCTGCCTTTTCTTGCCCAGTTCTATAACTGAGATGAGGAACCTGTGTGCCTTCCCTAATGTTGGACTACAATTCCCATTGTTATTGGATACTGACCATGAGGCTGATGGGACTCAAAGTCCAATAACATTTGGACTGCCCTAAATTGGGGAGGTAAAATAAGGAGTACAAAAAGTCACATGGGACATGACAGGACAGTGAACTATTCCCATAGCCCCAGTTGGAATACCATCATAATTGCTGGAGCCTTACTGTACATGGCTCTCCTTTTCCTCCCCAGATAATCCTCACAACAACCCTGTAATGTAGGTCAGGCCCAGAGAATGACTGGCCACCCAACGTCACCCCGTGAGTTTCATGGCTCCAGGGAGACTTGAACCTCGATCCCCCAAGGTTCACTCCAACACTCTTAGCTATTAAAAAAGGCTTGTATCAATTTAATTTTCCCAGTTGTTCATCCCATTATGTAAAATTAACCCAGCTCTGCAAGAAGGCCATCAGCTAAAAAATCCCCCAACCAATCAGAACTCTGCTCCCACACTTTTAACGGTAGCTGAAATTGTAGATATTTGCTTTGGGGTTAAAAAAGGAATAGCATGTTTGTTTGTGTTTTTTTTTTAAATAGCAGAGCAAAGAAGGATCATTTAGCCCAGAATCCAGATCTACATCAGACAAACAAATTTTTTCTTATATTTCTAGCTTGCCTTTCTTCCTGTGAGCTCAGTTCTGCAAGAAGCCCACACTCATAAGCAAGGCATGAAAGCCATATCTCTCTCCCACTGTCCCTGCCTAGCAAATTGTGGTCAGAGGTACACTGTCACTTAACATGGAGGTTCTATAAGGCCTGGAACAGACAAGAACAGAAAGTCCAGAGGCCAATGAGCTGTCCCTGGGAGCCTCTGGGGACTGTATGGCCTACACAAAATACCACAAAACACTCTAAGTGGCTCAAATTCCCTTCTCTTTGTATGTGGATTTGGGGTTTTTTTAGTGTAAAACTGGACAAGAAGGGCCTGCAGCTATTTAAAAGGTGAATAGCTGCTCCTGCATCCTTCCAGGAGAGTCAATATTTTTATTTCTTTTGACCAGAAAAAGAGTGGCCCTTGGAGTTTAGAAGAATCAAGGGCCCCAAAAATGACAACAATGCAACTGTAAAGAGACAGAAACCCTATTCCTTTCCCCCCAATTGGATCCAACACCTCCAAATCATAGAATCATAGAATGACAGAATCAGAGTTGGAAGAGACTACATGGGCCATCTAGTCCAACCCCCTGCCATGCAGGAATACATAATCAAAACACTCTTGACAGATGGCCATCCAGCCTCCGTTTAAAAATTTCCAAAGAAGGAGATGCTGTCACATAAATTGCCACCTGCACAGTAAGGCCACCCTAGGTTGCCACTTTTCACCCTACCCCATGCTCCTGTGCTACCTTCCCAGGCCTGATACATAGAAATCAAAACAAATAACAATGGCAAGGGTCACAACTACCGATGGATTTATAATTTTAATTATATTCTTTAACATCTTTTCATCTATTGATTGGCAACGACCTTTTATGGCTTCTACAAAGAAATCAAAGATAGGCTCTGACTTCAGCTGCTTAATTTCTGCTTTTGTCTGCTTTGATCAGGCTGGCATTTTGAGACACAGGACAATTGATCACCACTTTTTGCTCCTTTTTAAGCTTTTCTGCCAATTATTCCCCCCCCCCTTTTTAAATCTTGCCTTTCCACTTTAAACCCCTTCCATCCCTAAAAAGCACTCACGGCAGTGCGTCTCTGAAAACAAAGCAAGCTATAAACCATTTCAAAACGTTACAACCATCAAAAACCGATACGCAGCCAAAACATTTTTTAAAAGGCCAATGGAAAGAAACTGTCTTTGCATACTTCCTTAAAAGAAAAAGAAGTCTGTAAAAGACCCCAGAAAGAAACAACCTGGATAGACCCTTGCAACTCTTAGGCTAAGAGTATGGGAAGATGCCCCTCTCTGCTTTCTTGGTGTGTGTGTGTGTCCCCTTTCAGTCCATCCCTCCTGGTTTCAGCCCAGCCTGTGGGATTTTTTCTTTTTGATGTCCCCCCCCATCCATCCCTTGCTCAATGAGCCTTCTTCTTCTCTTTGTCCAACTCCCCCTACCATCCCTGTTTCCTTTTCATCCCCATAGCCGTGCAAACCCCAATTGGGTACCATCCCTGTTTCCTTTTGCATTCATCCCTCCATCCCCATAGCCTTGCAAACCAAACCCACTTGGGTACCTTTGGGGGCTTTCCCTCTGTGAACCAAGGAAGGCCTGAAAAAGCCAAACCAGCCAGTTCCCCAGCACCTCTCCAAAAGGGGAGGGAGGCAAAGAGAAGAAGAATACAGGAAGCTCCTTTCTCTTCTTTCCATCCCTCCTTTTAAGCCTTTCTAGGAATCTCAGCTCAGTCTGTTTTAACCCTTTACAAAGAGAGAGAAAATACCCAAAGTTAACGAAGTCGATGCTTCCCTGAGCATGGCTCCTTTAACAGAAAACAT
The DNA here is from genome assembly GCA_030847615.1 of Gambelia wislizenii. Lineage (NCBI taxonomy): Eukaryota > Metazoa > Chordata > Lepidosauria > Squamata > Crotaphytidae > Gambelia > Gambelia wislizenii. Next base: position 30,319,243 of record JAUMIR010000002.1, read on the forward strand.
TGGGTACCAGAGACAGAAAGGGCATGGAAAGACGGGGACAGGTTCTTAGGTCACCAAAAAGAAGTGCAGGTTCAATATGTTTCAGCAAACCTTTTATTCAAAACTAACAATGTGCCTATCTGAAATGAAACAACCAGGTCAAGTGAGCCCTGCGGAAGTCAAGAAAAATATTCTGAACCTTCTAGAGATCATTTAAAAGCTTCTTCCAAAATGTATCCAGGGATGATTTTCTCTTTCTCCTGCCTCCAGTTTTCTTATGATTTCATCTCTGCTTTTCTTTCTTTCTTTCCTTCTTTTTTTAACATGCTGTGGGGAGCTAGGGAAGCAGTCTAATCTGCTTTCCTACTTTCTCTCTGTTTTGTTGTTCACACATGCTCAGTAAACAATGCTAGAGGCAACTGCTGTTCATCTTCCCTGTTGTCACACTTTCTCAGCCTCAGAGAAAGGCATCTATCTATCTGTCTATCTATCTATACATACATACACACAACAGTACAAATTATACATTACATTTGACCCATATGCACTGTCCCCAAAGTCCCACGCATTCAATGAGGTACCAATGCAGGACTCTCCTGCCTGTGTTGTTGCTGTTGTTTGTGCCTTCAAGTTGTTTCTGACTTATGGCGACCCAAAGGCGAACCTGTCACTGGGTTTTCTTGGCAAGATTTATTCAGAGGGGGTTTGCCTTCCCCTTCATCTGAGGCTGAGAGAGTGTGACTTGTCCAAGGTCACCCAGTAGGTTTCCATGGTCAAGCATGGATTTGAACCCTGGTCTCCCACACATTCTCTTTAAGACACTACACCATGCTGGCTCTCTTTTGCCTGCACTGCTCTGTCTTTCTGCAACATTTGGTACAGCCTTAAAGTCCTAAATAAAAAAATACAAACTAGAAGCAATACAGAAATCAGACTATAAGGTCTGGGACGTGTTCAGAGAAGGACGACCAGGATAGTGGGAGGTCTAGAAGCCATACCCTATGAGGAGCAACTTAGGAGCTGGGCATGTTTAGTCTGGAGAAGAGAAGGTTGAGAGGGGACATGATAGCCACGTTTAAATATTTGAAGGGATGTCATACTGAGGATGGAGCAAGCATGTTTTCTGCTGCTCCAAAGACTAGGACACAGAGCAATGGGTTCAAACTACAGGAAAAGAGATTCCACCTAAATATTAGGAAGAACTTCCTGACAGTAAGAGCTGTTTGGAAGTGGAATACACTGCCTCATAGTGTGGTGGAGCCTCCTTCTTTGGAGGTTTTTAAACAGAGGCACTGGGCCCAGGACAGAACCCTGTGGCACCCCACTGGTCACTTCTCTCCAGGATGAAGAGGAGCCATTGGTGACTACCCTTTGGGGTAGTACTGTACATAATTTGTACTCTGCCCTGTGCCCTTGTGCTATAGGACAGGACATAAATATTTTTAAAAATAAAAAAGGCTTCACCAAGTTACAAGACAGTGGAACAGTATGGAGTAACTACCAAGTGGATACTTGCAAGTGGCAATGGTCTCAGAGTTTGCAATCACATCATTTGCCTCAAAACAAAAGTATATCATTTCATGCTCTCCAACATTTCACAGATGAAAACTGGGACACACATGGCCAAGCAACAGCAGAATGTGGTCAAGATGGCAAAGGTCATTAATGAGAAGGCTGCAGGAGTTAGCTTTTGCCTGAACCTCCTGGGAAGAGCAAGATACTGCCCTTCATCTTCTCTCCCACCACCACCACCACTGAATTAATGGAGTGCGAACCACTTTTGCACTTTGAACTCTGTCTGCAGCAACTGAACCAAGGCTGAGGACGAAGCAGGAAGAGGGGAGAGAAACTGGGACATTTTAAAAGCAGCTCAATGGGTGGGATGGCTGAGGATTAATTGGGACTGTCCTTGCCGAATGGGGACAGTTGAACAGTATGCTTTTTCTGAACAGTAAAGAAAAATAATCAAGGAAGCCACAGCCCTGAATCTGCAAGACCTGAGCAGGGCTGTTGAGGACAGGGTGACTTGGAGGTCTTTCATTCACAGGGTTGCCATAAGTTGAAGTTGACCTGATGGCAGTTAACAACCAAGAAAAATAATGCAATGCACCTTTTTCCTGACACACCATGTACCAATTGTGCAATGCACACATACACACACCATGTCAGGATCAGTCCCAGATGTGACCTCTTCCTGCCAAGTTCAGCTCTGTTGTATCACTTTGTGGCTAATTGTTTTTGCATCCCTCTGTACTTGTTAACAAATATGTAGGAGATTATCAGATGCTGTAAATATGGCGTGACGATGATGCCAGATCACTAAAGGGCTTGTTTTTCACATGAAGTTGTCCCCGTGTTGTTATGCTCCTGTGCTGCTCCTCGTCCACTAGATCGCCCGTTCAATTTCTGTCACAGAATGACGGGCGAGTGAAAAGGTGCCCCGTTATGCTGGCGCAATGCCAGTGTCAGTGGGAAGTCCGTGCCAGAACACTTCTGGGTATGATTGGGAGATGCAGGTAAGCAGCACACTTTTTTGTACCCTCCCTGTGTTACTTGTAAACTTTTAAGTATATTTAGGTGCTTGGTTTTATTTTTTAAAGTGTATTTTTCGTTTTATTTTGAATTTCCCGTGCATACTCGTCCTCTCCCAAGAATGGCCTGGGATTTCAACAAGGAAGTGAATGCAGCTCCGTGAGAGGTCCATTCACTCCTGGGCTGCCGAGGGGGAGGGAGCGTCACACGATTAAGGTAAGTGTGAAAGTTTTTGTTACTGTACAGGGACGGGGATGGGAGAGGGGCGGGAGAGATTGCTAGACAAGGATGCTATTTTTGTCCCTGTCTGATAGTCTCCGTAGTCTAACTGTGAAAAGGGAGTATGTGCTTTATATCTGTAACTGTCTGATAAAGCGGGCACCTGGACTCGGCTATGGGAAAAGTGGGCTGAGCCCAGGTCTGGTGGGAACTGAGAGGGGGGGATGATGGATACCCAATGCCTGTATAGCCCACCAGATTTGTAGACTATAGGATGCTTTTAGCTTACTGCTTGCTAGTTAGGTTTAATTCTGAGCAACGAAGTTGTAGGGTTAGCTCTTTGGATTACTGTGCTAATAAAATGTTATGTTTTTAACTCTGAAACTGCTGGTCACTGAGTCTGAAGCAGCCAGTATGTGACACCCCAACACACCATTCTTACATACCAATACAGAATTGTTTTTTATTGATGGTGTAAAAGAGACCAATCTTTTTCTATTGGTTTTAAATGTTGCTGTTTTTAAAGTTCACTCAAATATCTGACTCTATTTCTGAAAAATAAACCCCTTTCCTATGAAAGTCTGGCAGAGATGGGAGGGAGCAGGAGATCCCTGAGCAGTCCAGGAAAAAAACACAAGCTTGCAGACATAAATTGAAAGAATTATTTATTTCAGGAATACAGCATAACAGGCACACACAACTGGCATACGAGACAATATCATTAACATTTAAAAATCGCTAGCTAGCACTGCCCTTGGTTGTTACCAGCCAGAGACAGGGTGTTGGATCTTTTGAGTGTCGTTACCACTTCAAGTCATAAAAGCACAGGCAGGCCACCTGTTGCATGCATTTCACAGTCAAACTCCTATCGTAAGAACCAAAGGAAGAATGCTGAGCATTCCTCTTAACACCATTTTTTTAAGGTGAAGGAACTCCTGCCAGGTATGTGCCAGTGAAGCCACAACTCATGTGGCCTTTAGCCAACCCCAGTCATTTCCCCACCCTCATGAGTTCAATGGCTTCATTAAACATACAGGTTAAACATTACTTCCAAAGGGAAAAGGTGGGATGACACCGAAGGTAAGGAAGAATTGATGCAGAGTTCTGTCTTGGATAGGACCTGTCATAACTGAACAGGTCTTTTTTTTTTTAAGGCTTAGAGAACCAATGGCTGATTCTTTCCAAATCAGTCACCTCTTTTCTAAATGGAACTTTACAGCCTTCAGCTCAGTACAGACAAGATGGCTGTAGTTCAGTCAAGAAGGCAACAAAATATAAGCATTACTATTGAAGCAAGAACAGGTCCAGTTTCTTGGCAATTTCCTCTCCTGGAAAAACAACAGCAACAACACAATGTTGGTTGTGGTGGGGTTTTCTCCATAATAATGGTGTATAAGGATATTCATTCAGTAGGTGCAGCAAGATACTCTATAGAGACAAATAGAAAAAAACAACACACACACACACAAAAGGCTGATGGGGAGAATGTAGAGGATCTAGGGAGGTAGCCATACTCTTTTTCAGGGGGGCCCATAAAAGTTTTTTGGATGCCAGGAAACTGTTTTAGGGGGTATGTCTGCAGAATCCAGCTCACCAGTGTTCATATCCCAACATATATGAGCAAAGTTCAAGAGCTTGTAGTTTGTGAAATAAGGCAGGTTTTGAAATAGTCCCTTTCACAGTAGACAGGGAAGCTCTTGTAAAATGATTTTTAAAAAACCAACCCTCCCCAATCTGGAAGGTTCATATGGGCGTCTTTTATCTTCTTGAGGAGTAGTAACTTTTGTGGACATGTTGTCATGGCTGGAGTAAGGCAAAGAGAGTTCTTTGGCAAAGTCAAATGTAGAGAAAGGTGCAGTGGGATGGAGGTGTCACTACCACAGGCAAAGCTTCCAGAGTTGCATAGCTGCACTTTAAGAAACGTGGCTATCTGACTGGCATGGCTGACAAAACACATGTATATTAATACCATCAAGGCATAGGGAAGTGTGCAGAATATATACAGGCATAAAAGCAAAACATCCCAACCATAAAGACAGCAATTAAAATGACCCATGCATTTTTTTTCTTTTCTCAAACAGTATCACATACAGATTCTGTTTAGACAACACAGATACAACTTCCTTGGTACCTTCCTTAGTCAGGTGTTCTAGCAAAGGAAAAGCATTCAGAATGATGATCTGAAATAACTTTATATGGCAACACTGTGATCAGCTCACCCACACAGGGCCCACAGTTCCAAGATCTCCACTGCCAAACCACCAAAGTGCCATCCAGGTGCTTTTTCCCTCCCACAAAAAAGCCGGGAGGAAAGGGCTCTTTGAAAGGGCTGCTTTCCACAGAGCCTCACATAGGAATGAGTCAAGTTCTGGAGACCATATCCCTGGCTCTTTAAACCTTCCTCCAGTCAACATACCGGGGGGTGGGTGGCTACCCTTCTTGGAAGAACCACTTCTTAAGACTCCTGATGTAGTAAAATCAATTATGTTGCTTCTGACTGCTCCCTTGCAGAAAGAACTCCCTGCAAGCAGAGAACTAGCAGAACAAGGAGTGAGCTCAGCTAGACCCTCTCTCCCTGACATGCTAGTACTGTATTCTGCTTGCACAGACATTATCACTCATTTTTAAAAGGATGTCTGCCCACCTGGAACCTGAAGAAGGGACACCATCTGTCCTAGCTTCACAGATTCCTCCTGCTTTGTTCGAGTCTTCGAATAGACTATGCTTATGACTCTCATTTATAAGGGGAATGACTGACCCCCAGAGCCACATCTGCATATACAGTTGTCCCTCCATATTCACGGATTTGGCATTAACGGATTTAAGTATTCATGGCTTGAAAATATTCTTCAAAAAATAATAATCCAAAAAGCAAACCTTGACTTTGCCATCTTATATAAGGGACACCATTTTGCTATGCCATTGCATATCATGGGACTTGAGTATTCATGGATTTGGGTATTCACGGGGGGTCCTGGAACCAAACCCCAGCAAATGTGAAGGGACAACTGTACTGGCAACTGAATGTCAGACTTTTTGGCAACGACATCATTTTATCTCCAAACACTGGGAATAAGCCTACAGACTTTCCATTAGTGGTTTGCTGCTGTGTGCCTTCAAGTCATTTCCAACTTATGGCAACCCTAAGGTGAACCTATCACGGGGCTTTCTTGGCAAGATTTGTCCACAGGGGCTTTGCCTTTTTCTGAGGCCAAGAGAATGTGGCTTGCCCAACATTACCTAGTGGGTTTCCATAGCCAAGCGGGGATTCAAACCTTCGGGTCTCCAGTCATAATCCAGCACTGAAACTACTACTCCACACTGGCTCTCTGCAAAGGGGTAAACTCTCCTTTGTGGGAGGTTTTAATACAGAGGTTGGATGACCACCTGGCAGGGATGTTTGAGTGGTAGATTCCTGCACAGAGTGGGAACTGATGATCCTTGGGAATCTCTTCTAAATCTACTGTTCTGTAATTCATGTCACAGGAAGCTACTCTAGCCCAGGTTGGAGTACTTGTCCCCAAACTCAATTGTCTTTTGTTCTGATCCGCTGTGCCTCTCCAGACTGCACGGCAGAAACATATCCCCATATCTCCTGGTACCCAAAATCCAGCCACCTTAAGTAGGTGGTAAGGCTTCCCAGTACAATTTCACATAAAAAAAATACCTGTTGTTCAAAACCAGAAGTGTACTTCTGCTTCCATCTGGGTATTTTTCTTTTTTGGACTTTTTTGGCAGTCCATGCAACCCTTGAAAAAAACTGGACCCTGGGACAGACCGTAGTTGTCCACCCCTATCCAGAAGGTCATACTTTACCCTGGTATAACCTGATTTTGGACATGGTCTCATATTTTATGCATTCTGTGTGATGCCTAGGTGTTTTAGACTAAATAAACTACCAAAGCTCAAAAAGTTACTTTAAAAAAAAGGAATTGCTTCCCATTACTTGCTATAGTGTTTGAGAAGTAATTTGTTGGCTACTTTCTCCCATGCTTAAAAGAATTAATTTTCTGTTGATTGTTGCACTGCTTGCTATTTTTTACTGCTTTTTAAAAAAGACACCTTGTTCAGAGAGTAGCACAACATTTGGAAAAATCCTGGCAAAATGTCTCTAAAAATGCTTTTTAGAAGGAACAAAAAAAAAGTTACTAATTACAACAATAAAGGCGCTTTGGCTGGTCTTGTGCTGTTGCTCTTCAAATGTAACTTTGTTACGTACTCATAGCCAAAAAAATTAAAAGCAACTAAGTTCTTTGTAGCTTCCAAACTCTGTAAGTTTTTACAGTTCTTAACAATGGGCACCTCCAGACGTGGCAAAGGTGTCGGGAGGTTGCGTTCTCATTAAAAAAACAAATCCAAATGACATTTCTTTTGTCCTGGACAATATTCAGGCAATTCCCAGCACTGGCGGCATCGTTTTATTCCCACCCTCAATTGGGTTTCTTTTTAATGATGAGACATGCAGCTCAACACCACCCCCCAAATCTGCGGGGGCTATGTTCCTGGACTTACCATTTACAAGTGAAACTGCAGATAATAGCAAACCCTATTGAAATAAAAGACTTCCTGTACAAACATAATAGAGTTGTGTTGGAGGACCTAGCAATACCTAGAGAGGATACCTCTCTAGGCATTTTCCAGCATGACTCTATGGTTTGTGTCCCTTTTTTTCCCCCCAGCTGTGGATAACTGAAACCGCAGATATTTATTCCACGGATAAGGGGCAGATCTGTATTCAAAAAAGGTATCTTTCTCTTGTGCTCCTTTCTCTCTCTAAAATAAAACAGCAGCCATCCTGTTGAGTAGTTACTAATGCTAAGCTAGACTTACGCATTTGGAACTGTTTGGTCTTCATGCAGTCGGCCCTTGGTATCCATGGATTCTGCATCCACGGATTCCACCATCCACAGCTTGAAAATATTCCGGGGGGGGGGACTCCAAACAGCAAACCTTGATTTTGCTGTTTGATATAAGGGACACCATTTTACTATGCCATTGTATATGATGGGACTTGAGCATCCATGGATTTTGGCATCCAACAGGGGGTTCTGGAACCAACCCCCAGTGGATACCAAAGACCCACTGTATTTATGTCGTGGCACTACTGCCACAATCACAAGTACCTTAACAGCTGGCAGCTGCACCAAGCAACGGAGGTCTGTTCTGTTGGCAACTGGGATGCAGCAGGATGACATTTCCAGCATTCTCCCACCAGTGACCTGTGGTGTGACAATCAGAAGCAGGACCCCTGTCACAACTCCTCATCACACTGCCAACTGCTGGCAGAAGAGGACAGGAAACGCCATCTTACAGCACTCAGATCACCAGCAGAGCAGACCTCAGCCACTTGGTGTGGTTGCTGGCTGTTCAGGTAGGTTTGGGGAGTCAGGTTGGGAGGTGATTTGTAGTTATGCATCTGTAACTATTTTCATAGGAGTCCTGGTGGTGTCGTGGTCAAATGCCAGTACTGCAGCCACAACGTTGTGAATTCGATCCTACAGGGCTCCGAGGCTCACTCAGCCTTCCATCCTTCTATAGGTTGGTAAAATGAGTATCCAGCTTGTTGGGGGCAATTAGCTAACACAGATTGTAAGCAGCTTAGGGAGTGCTTTCACACTTATAAGAGGTATAGAAACAGAAGTGTTACTGCTAGGATCTTGGCCAAAATTTCTAGAGTTATACTGTGGTGGTGCATCTGTAAAATGGCACTTTTGCACTGTAAGGTATGACTCTTAAAATAGTTTTAAATCAGAGAGGAGAAATTTCCCTTCAAACCACACGATTATCTCAGCAAATTACACTTTGGTTTTTTTAAAAAAGCAACCCTTTGGAGGAGCCTTTATGCAGATTATTACAAACAGCTCCCCCCCCCCAAAAAAAATGGAACAAGGGGACATGGGGTAAACAACTGCCAAAAGTCAAAAAACTATGTTGCGAGAACTCACACTTCTTTAGACCAATCTGGAAATGCCCATTGTTAGAAAGATAAGAAGCAGACTTATACCAGAACAGATGATTTGTCCATTTCCAGAGTCTAGGACACAGAGCAATGGACTCAAACTACAGGAAAACAGATTCCACCTAAACCTTAGGAAGAACTTCCTGATGGTAAGAGCTGTTCAACAGTGGAAAGCACTGCCTTAGAGTGTGGTGGAGTCTCCCTCTTTGGAGGTTTTTAAACAGAGGCGGGATGGCTATCTGTCACGCGTGCTTTGATTGTATATTCCTGCAGGGCAGGGGGTTGGACTGGATGGCCCTGGTGGTCTCTTCCAATTCTATGACTCTAGGATTCTAGTCCAGGATTGTCTGCTTCAACATGGTGGCCATGCTGGCTGGGGATGATGCTCATGTAGTCAAAGAGAGCATCAGATTGAAGAATGCTGGACCAATTTAAAAAGGAAATGACTCTCCAGGGTCTCTAGGAAAAGATCTTTCTCATCATCTGCTACCTGGTCCTTTTTTAACTGGAGATGCCAGGGATTGACACTGGGACGTTCTGAATCCAAAACCAGGGACTCTACCACTGAGCTAAAGTCCCCTGAGTTCTCGTAATTAGGGAGGCAGAGAAGTGATTCTCTGGATTCACTTCCTCTCCCTGTTCATTTTTATAAAATTGGATGACCCAATGAAGTCTGTGCTTTTCGCTTTTCTTCAGTCAGGCAAGCAGTGACAGGGCATATCTTTCCCCGCAAAACCAGGGCTCAGCATGCTACCCCACTTCTTCTACTTCACCCACTGTTTGACAAATCCAAAATGTTAAAAAAAATCAATTCTTCACAATCAGCAGCTGGCCTCTACTATTTCTGACCACAGGTAAAGGATTAAGTGTCTGATTGTTGCTTTCTCTATCATAATCCCCTTACACACAAGACATCTAGCACCTCAGGAACATTTCTCCCTGATACATTAGTTTTCTAGTTGCAGGGATTTCCCACCCTCCCCTATAAAATATGGAGGAAAGCAAAATTCAGTTTTCCCACCCACAGCCCAACTTGCTAGAGTGCCAGTTAGAAACTGGTTACACGGTCCTCCTGGTTGTGTGTTGCCGCTCTAGGTTTTCCTCCCTTCAGAGCACTGGCAACGGTTCCTGCCCTAGGTGCATCCGCTGGTGCTTCACGAAATACGAGCTGGTGGTGAAGCTTTTCCCGCAGAAGTTGCATTTGTAGGGCTTCTCCCCCGTATGGGTCCTCTTGTGGAGCACAAGGTGGGCCTTGCAGCTGAAGCCCTTCCCACAGGCAGTGCAAGTGTAGGGCTTCTCCCCCGTGTGGGTCCGCTCATGGTAGAGGAGAGCGGAGCGCTGCCGGAAGCTCTTCTCACAGGTGGAGCACTTATAGGGCCTCTCCCCTGTGTGGATCCACTTGTGCTTGACCAGGTCTGAGCTCCGGTGAAAGCTGCCCCCACAGTCAGAGCACTTGTAGGGCTTCTCCCCCGTGTGGATCCGCTCGTGCTTCACCAGGTCTGACCGCTGGTGGAAGCTCCGCCCGCAGTAGGAGCAGGTGTGGGGCTTGTCCCCCGTGTGGAAGCGCTCGTGGACGATCAGCTTAGACCGCTGGCTGAAGCACTTCTCACAGGTTGTGCACTTGAAGGGCTTCTCCCCCGTATGGATCCGCTCGTGCCGGGAGACGTCGGAGCTCCGGTTGAAGCTCTTCCCGCAGAAGGAGCACTTGTAGGGCCAGTCACCCGTGTGCAGCCGCTCATGAGCAATGAGTTTGGCCACCTGGCCAAAGCTTTTGTCACACACAGAGCATTTGTAGGGGTTCAGCCCCAGGGGGAAGCCCTCTGGCCCAAGGAGACTTGAAGCTGGATAGAAAACTCCTCCACAGTTGGAGCACAGCGACTGCTTCCCTGCTGTTGTGCTTCCTTCGCTCCCTTGGGGGCCATTTTCTTGTGGACCCTTTGGCCTGTTCTGGCTCTCATAGGCCTCTCCTGAGTTCAAGGGCCTGCCAATGGCTTCCACACTTTCCAGGGATGACGACCCGTGTGGCTCCATCCCTGGGGGATTCTTCCACTTATTAACCTCCTCATGTCTGCTCACTGGCCCGTTGTCTGCTGAACAGAAAAGAGAATATAAGTTCATCTGGCTTTGTTTTCAGGGAAAGAAAGCCAAGTCAAGCTGAGTGGTCTTTCAACCATGCGTGGCCGCAATATCAGCGGGCAGTGAATTTGTTCTAATTTTAATATGAACTTTAAAGGAGATATCTGAGGTGCCAAACCTATTTTGAGAATAAGATTCAGCATCACTAATCTTGCTAGCTGGGGGATCTGGGGAATCCAAAATTTGCCCAGTTGTGAGCCCTATGATTTATTTTATTTATTTAATTTTATATCCTGCCTTCTTCACAAGATGGCACCCAAAGTAGTTTTACAAAAAAGTTAAAATAAGCTACCGTCTGAGTCTCCCTTATCTGGAATTCCAAAATCCAAAATATTCCAAAATCTGTAACTTTTTTGAGTGCTGACATGACAAGGCATTTTAAGTGTTATGTGCTTTCTGATGGTTCTGTGTACACAAACTTTGTTTAATACACAAAATTATTTGAAACTTTGTGCACAAAAGAACCTTCAGACTATGTGTATAAGGTGTATATGAAACGTAAATGAATTTCACATTTCGGCTTTGTGTATATGCAAGTATTCCAAAATCCAAAATATTCCAAATTCCAAAATACCTCTGGTCCGAAGCATTTTGGATAAGGGGGACTTAATCTGTACAACTAAAAGCCTGATAATACAATTAAAAAATAATTGGCTTTCATGTTAAAACACCAATAATTTAAAACAATATAAAAGCATTATAAAAGTATAACAATAAAGATAGAAAATGTCCCATTTAAATAAAAAGGGCCATAATCCTATAGGAAAGTTACATCAACATAGGTGGATTTGCATCTGCAGGAATTAGAATTGGACAGTTCCATAACAACCATAACCATATCTATGGCTGAACAGATTAATGCCTCTTTACTACAAGGCAGGGTGCCAACCTGCCTGAAGGAGGCTGAGGTAAGACCTCTTTTGGGGGTGGGGGGAACCTCCCCTGGATCCTGCTATACCAGACAACTATAGGCCAGCCTACAACATCCCAGTTTAGGATAAGGTACCTAGCCTGTGCTGACTTTGCAACTCCAGGGGTTCCTGGATGAGACAGATCAACTAGATCCATTTTGGTCTGGTTCCAGGCCTGGTTATGCACAGAGGACTTCTTTATATGAGGGGGGGGGATGTGGATTGATGCATACAAATGCCAATTTGAAGCAGCTTTGATTTGTCTTAATGGTTTTTGGCAAGATCACAAGCATGCGAACCTATCTGCGTTCCGTTGTTCAAACAGGCATGCCTGCAAATCAAGATGGGGGCGCAAGATAATTACTCGCATTTTTATTATCACCAATTGCCATTGCTGAACAGTATTTTTTTAAAGTGTATCTAGGGTGAGAAAGTGCAATATTCCGCCTAAATACATTTTAAAAAGAAAAGAAAAAGTCTGTTTCGTCATTTCAGCACATGATCACTAAGGTGAAAATCCAACATGGCGGTTCCGGGCACTTGCCTTGTTAGCAAGCTCTGCCCCCTGCGCACATCAGATTAATCAGTTTTCTACTTCTGCTCTCATGGGGAATGCAAATGAGTGGAAATGCACATTCCTGGTGGAATTTTTTTAAAATGCCGCAAAGGCTTTTTTAAAAATGCCACAAAGGCTTTTCTTTTGGAGTTTTTGGTGGATTTGACCCCTCTCCTTCTGAATACTATGGATTAAAACTGGATGGCATTTAGACAAATTGTTTCTCAAATTCTATGAAGAGTATTTTCACTGTATAGACAACCCCAGAGACAGCTTTGGTCGCCTTGGTAGATGACCTATGTACCAAACTGGACAAGGGGAGTGTGTCCTTGTGGGTTCTGCTGGACCTCTCAGTGGCTTTCAATACCATCAACCATGGTATCCTTCTGGCTTGCCTCTCTGGGATGGGGCTTAGAGGGACTGGTCTACAGTGGCTCCATTCTTTTCTGGAGAGGCGCTCTCAGAGGGTGTTTCTGGGGGATTCCGGTTTGACTCCTTGGCCATTGGCAATGTACAGCTTCTGTACATAAAATGGAGAGTGCTTTTTGCCTCAGTCAGCAAAATATATTGGGCCAGATTTGCCCAGTGTTACCAGTACAGAAGCTGAACCTGTCTTGAGAAGAACTTACCTACAGAGTGGCCATCCTCAATGACTTCCTCCTTGACTGGCCTGCCAAGTTGCCTTTGTGCACTGTCTGATGACACCCGTTCTGTCTCAGGGAAATTCACGGTCACCACATGGAACATTCCTGGGCCCTGAAAAGAGCAGTAGGCATTTTAAAATGTTCCTGTTTAGTCACAGTTAGAAATGAGGGAATGAAAAAAAATGTATGGAACCTCCTACGGAAGCTTCTGAGGCCTACACCTAATAGTAACATGCACCCTTTGTCATGTGACCAAACAGGATTGATTTCAAAGGCTGCTGACACATTACAGAAATAATGCAGTTTGATACAGCTTTAACTATCATGGCTCCTTCCTAAGGAATCCTGGGATTTGTAGTTTGTGGTGGCACCAGTGCTCTCTGACAAGGAAGGCAAAATATCTCTCAAAACTACACATGTCAAAATTCCATAGCACTGACCCATGGCACTTAAAGCAGTGTCAAACTGGATTATTTCTGCAGTGTGGCAGCAGCCAAAATCTGAGGAGACCAGGGACAAGGTGTCTGCTGGTGGGCTAATTAGATGTGGGGAGGTAGTTATTGTATTTCCCACCCATGTACAGATTACAATTTTCAAATCTTGGAAAAATTACTGCTTTGGATTACGATGTCCAGAATCCCCCAATCAGCATGAAGAATGCCCATGGTGGCTGGCAGATTCTAGGAGCTGTCCTCCAAAAAAAGTAACTTTCCAAGCTCTTCAATTTATAATCAGTTTTCTTTCATGATTGAACTGCATAACATTAAATAATCCAGAGACCACAAATAAGAAAATAAAAAATACATATCCTATCACATTTCTTTATTTCAGGGATGGGGACCTTACAGACCTCCAGATTTTGTTGGACTGCAGCTCCCATTATTTCTCATCTTCAGCTATGCTGGCTATAGCTCCTGGGAGTTGCAGTCCAACAACATTTAGAAGGCTACATGATTCCCACCCTTTTTAACTTTAATGTACATTTATATATGGCTTCAGTGATATCAAATATGGAAGAGAACATTTTGATGTCTAAGCATTCATAATGACAACTCTATAATACAGGCTGGCACGTTTCTAGGATGGAGGACCATCGCCTCCCAAAAATACTACTCTACGGTGAACTCGCCACGGGTCAGCGTAAGAGGGGCGCTCCAAAAAAGCGATACAAAGACTCCCTGAAACAACATCTCAGGCTTGGCCAAATTGATCACCAACAGTGGTCCGCCCTGGCCTCACATTGGGAGGCATGGAGACGCACTACCCACAATGCTGCAGCCTTATTTGAGAACTCACGACGAACAAGTCTTGAAGAGAAACGACAACGCAGAAAGAATCACAACCCAAAAACATCACCCAAGGAGACCTTCTGCTGTGCTTTTTGCAACCGGACTTGTTTATCTCGGATTGGCCTTTTTAGTCATCAGCGCGCTTGCAGAAAGCGTGGGATGAGTCCTTCCTGAATCTTCGTTTGCGAAGAAAAGCCAGAGAGAGAGAGTATCAACAAACCAGCGTTGTTTCAGGCAGAATCCAATGTTAGTGTAGACTCATCAAATGAATGGCAAAATTGATTGGATGATTGAATTCATAAACTCTGCCTGTATGTGGCCACCGGACTCCACTTCTGTGGCCCCTGAAGCCTCAAGGTTAGAAACTCTGGGAAAATGTTAACTTTTGTTTTAAGGAATGCCTGTTGTGATAATGGGCTCTCCCATTATCTAAGCAGCACAGCCAACCAGGTAATCAAAGACTTAAGGATGTATTTGGTTAAGTTATAGTTTATGGAGGTCAGCGCCAGGAGATAGCTGACCAATGAGCTGTTCAGAAGTGGAATACACTGCCTGGGAGTGTGGTAGAGTCTCCTTCTTTGAAGATTTTTAAACAGAGGCGGGATGGCCATCTGTCAGGAGTTCTTTGATTGGGTATTCCTGCAGGGTAGGGGGTTGGACTGGATGGCCCTTGTGGTCTCTTCCAACTCTAGGATTCTATGAGATGACCACCTGGAGGGAGCTTCAAGATGCTTCTGTGAAAAGGTGATAAATATTGCCTCAGGGGCCAGGAGGCAGTGAAAAGAACAAAAGAGAAAAACAGAGATACCTGAGCCAGGGGGTGAAAAGCCTAGAGTCCCAAACCCCATGAACATCCAGCACATCTAGACTGTACTCCTCATGAGGAAATTTGGGAACTATCTAGCTTATTCATGCCAGTCTATGCTTATTTTATAAACTTGGCTGAAATGACTAGACTTAGCTGTAAATGTGTAACTCCTAAGTGTGTCTGGAAGGAAGGAACCTTTCATGAAAGATTAACTATACTATATCTATATCTATATCTATATCTATATCTATATCTATATCTATATCTATATCTATACTATACTATACAGCATTGAGGCCATGATATTGAGAACACAGCTGCGCTGGGCAGGGCATGTTTCTAGGATGGAGGACCATCACCTCCCAAAAATAGTACTCTATGGTGAACTCACTACGGGTCAGTGTAAGAGGGGTGCTCCAAAAAAGCGATACAATGATTCCCTGAACAATATCTCAGGCTCGGTCAAATTGATCACCAACAATGGTCCGCCCTGGCCTCACATCGGGAGGCATGGAGACGCACTATCCACAATGCTGCAGCCTTATTTGAGAACTCACGCCAAACAAGTCTTGAAGAGAAACAACAATGCAGAAAGAATCACAACCCGGAAACATCACCCAAGGAGACCTTCTGCTGTGCTTTCTGCAACCGGACTTGTTTGTCTCGGATTGGCCTTTTTAGTCATCAGCGCTCTTGCAGAAAGCACGGGATGAGTCCTTCCTGAACCTTTGTTTGCGAAGAAAAGCCAGAGATCTATACTATACTATGTAATCTGCTTAGAATCTCTCTCTGGCTTTTCTTCGCAAACAAAGATTCAGGAAGGACTCATCCGCGCTTTCTGCAAGCGCGCTGCTTAAAGCTCTCCTTCTCAGCACTCTATCTTTGCATGCCTCGCTCATCTCTTTTTCCACAGGGGTGGGGGAGATGAAGCTCTGCAGAGCCAGAGTGGAAAGTACAGTTGTACCTTCATATTCGCTGGAATTTGGTTCCAGGAATGCCCCCGCCCCGCTCCCCTGGATACCAAAATACGTGAATACTCAAGTCCCATTATATGCAATGGCATAGCAAAATGCCATTATATAAGATGGCAAAATCAAGGTTTGCTTTTTGGATTATTATTTTTTTTAAGAATATTTTCAAGCTGTGAATACTTAAATCCATGGATACCAAGTTCGTGCATACAGAGGGACAACTGTACAAACTGAACCCTGTAACTTCTCACTGGATTACACTGAGAGGGGAAACTGAAGTCAATGAGTGGTGGCAGCAGATTACAGATTAACCCTGGAGTTCTCGGTGTGCATGCCATGCGCACAGGAGACATCCACTGTGTCAGTGGATAATGGAAAACCAATAGCTATGCAGCCCACCAGATTTTGTTGATTGTAAAATGCTTTTAACTTGTTGAGTATATTTGATGTTAAACTATGAAATAAAATGTATATGGATTTCCCTATGCAAAGAAGGCCGTTGCCAGTAGAGGTCATTGCCACCTCTACACAGCTGGTGTTACTTTGTAAAGGCCGGATATGTGTGGAAGATGCTGGCAGCGAAGTCTGGAAGCTGGTATTTCTATGAGAAAGAAATGTACAGACAGCAAAGTCTGGGAAACAACTTGTTGACATGATGGCAGAACCTATCGTGCTGTGTTTATAAGACTGTACCTGATACTATGTGTACTGCCAGTTCCCTTCTGAGCTCTTGCCTGAGACATGGGACTTGAAACATGTGCTCTGCTATGCTTCAGTAAACGGCTTGTTAAACAGATACTCTCCTGTCTGTGTGATTTAGTACAGTCAAGACCACATGTGCTTAGCACTATAGTGCAGCTTGGCTCTCTGCACGTGCTCAGAAGGGACTCATTCACACCTGGACAGGGTAACCGTTACACTTCAGTTTCAGCAACAACTTTGTATTGTATGCTTCCTGAATTTATAGCAATAAAGCTTTCTTAATGCAACCCGAAGTGTGTGCTCTATGAGTTTGGGAACACTGGTCCCTGACAGGGGGGCATGGTTGGGTAGGAGGGAGGGGAATTGGCCCTTGGCCCCTTTGCAGTCGGGCACCCCAGCCTACCAGGAAGAAACCCACTCACCTTCTGTTCCTGCCTGCCATCCTCTCGATGCCTCAGTAAGAAATCCTCCGCCAAGGCCACCGCTTGGGCACAGGTGTGAGGGTGACATTCCCTGACCCAGTTCTCCATGCCTTGTGGCAGAACAGCCAGGAATTGTTCCAGGATCACCAGCTCCAGGATTTGTTCTTTTGTGTGCCTCTCGGGCTTCAGCCACTGGTGACAAAGATCCCAGAGGCGGTTGCAAACCTCTCGGGGTCCCTCAGCCTCCTGGTAGAGGAACTGCCGGAAGCGTTGACAAGGCAGTTCTGTGCCAACGGCCACCTCCTCGTTGTCTATCTCCTCTTTCACCTTCCTCTGCTCCCGATCAGCCGTCTGAGTCTCTCGGTCAAAACTTGGCAGCAGAGGTTGGAGAAACGGTCCTTCCCTAGTCTGTTGGCTGGTTGCAGCCATCCCCTCAAAATGAGCCACGGGTACCTTCATGTCCCCCCATGACAGGGCCCCTGGTAGGGGTCTGGTCTCCCATGCCGAGCGAGGGGACTGCACGCCCCCCAGGAACTGCTGCCACTGGGCTTCCCAGCGCTGGGACGACAGTCCATCCTCTGGTTCTTGCTTAATGTGTTGTGGTCCCCTCCACCCCAGACCCGGTCCATCGTCCCCCCTCTGGATGGTTTCATGGATGGCTGTTGCTGGCTTCAGGTCTGCCAGCTCTGCATCCTCCACTTTCATAGTGGAATTCCCCCCTTGATTTAGCCCAGCACGCAACTGGAGATCCAAGGCCGACCCATCGCTCTGCTCGGCAGCCATTTTGTATCACGCAGCAGACAGTCTTTCAAGACAAATGAATGGGTCCTAGAGCAAATCTGGCCTGAACTCTCCCTAGAAGCCAAGATGATGAAACTCAAGCTGTTGTAGGTTGGACGTATCATGAGCAAATGTGATTTGGTGGGAAAGACAATAGTGTTTGGTAAGGTGAAAGGCAGCAGGAAAAGAGAAAGATTGCACTACAGGTGGATTGATTCAGTCAAGGAAGCCATGGCCCTGAGTTTGGAAGACCTGAGCAGGGCAGTTGATGATTGAGGGGAGGGGGGGCTCTTAGAGGTCTCTCCTTCATAGGATCACCGTGAGTTGAAGTTGACTTGATGTCAGTTAGTAGAAAGAACAACAATGGTATCTCAGGTCTTTTCCAATCCTTGCTGCACTTGAATTAAAACCGCTTGACAAACTGGGTGTGAGGGCCAGTATTTATATCACTACAAAATTAGACATTCCACCAGATGGACAGATGAAGGAATTTCTATGGGTATTTTTTGTTGTTGTTGTTGTTAAGGTCTGGAGAAAGTCAGATCATACTCAAATGGATGGTTCTCCTTGCTTGTCCAGACACAGCTTTTCTTCTCCCTGAGGAAAGACCACACACAAAGAGACATAAGAGAACTATGTGGAGCTAAAAGGTGCTTCCTGCTGAAATCAGGGTGTTGGTTTTTTTGTTTTTTTAAAAACAGATTAGTGCCTTAGTTTGATTCCCTCCACCCCACCCCTTCTCCATAGCTAGTAAGCCTGAAAGCAGGGACTGGCTTGTTTTTCATTAAGATGAAAGCTACTCTGGGAGTGAGAGTGGCCCTTTTTGGCTGGAGAGTAATGCAAAAAATGGCTTGAAATTAAATTAAATTTAGTATGTATTTTTACGCAAACCCTAATTCTCTTTTCCTGTGGTTCTAATCCTCTCAACTGTGGGCGGGGGAATCACTGGAGGCTTATGGAATTTTGTATTTTTTGTTTCAAGATCAATCATAGGAGTGGGCAGCATTAAACACACCAGCAGACATCCCAGAATTCATTGCTCCCCTTTCTGATTTTTAAGGGAACAGCCAGTAACAGACTATGATATGATATAGCACTTAGGAAAAAAATGCACTTTTCAAGGAAACAACTCCAAGAATCCTGAGCATGCTGGGTGGGATATTCTGGGAGATACAATCCAAGAAAGCAATTTTTCCACATCATGTCTATCATATAACAACTCCACTCTCTGCTTCTTTTTCATAGGCCACCTCAGTACAGGTTTAATACTTCTACCCCTCCCTCCTAGCTGACACGAGCATATGCCTGGACAAGACCTGGGCAAAACCAGTTTTTTTCCTCTTAATAAGTGATACCCTGCTCTTTTAACTCAGATTTACTGGGCTGGAGGGGTCATTAGAGGTCATTCAGACCAACCTAAAATGTTGGAACAGTATAGCACACCCTTCCCCGACCTGGAAGGTAAAGGATGGTCGCTCCCATCATCTCCACACAATCTGGGGTGATGGTAGCTGTAGTCCACACATGAAGAGGAACAGATTTGGGAATGCCAGTAGGTGGGATTGTTGCCCTCATCAATGCGAATGCTGTCCTTAATGCAGACTCACACACTCTCATTTGACTTCTCTCTCTCCACCAGTGGGATGCTCAGGTACAGTGAATTAGAGGACTAGTGGCCAATTTCTGGTGGGACCACCAAGGCCAGCCAGCCACTAGGTAGAGTGGTACCAAAGCTAAGGACAAGATGGTGGCTGTCCTCTGCCATTTTATGTACAGAAAAGCCAAGAGGGCATTGCCATACCGTCTCAACATTAGTCAACCCCATCTTGTATTAAGTATAGGGGCATAGTAGCATAATTCTGTTGTTGTTGTTGTTGTTATTCTAATGCGTGCTTTTAAGTCATTTCCGACTCATGGCAACTCTAAGGCAAACCTATCATAAAGTTTCCTTGGCAAGATTTGTTCAGAGGAGGTTTGCCATTGACTTTCTCTGAGGCTGAAAGCATGTGACTTGCCCAAGGTCATCTCAGAGGTTGTCTAGACAGTGAAAATACTCCCTGTAGAATCCACAGAGAATACAATCCGTCCCAACCCGTTCCAAATGTGATTCACAGTAATTGAAAGGAGTGGGGCCAAAAACTCCACAAACCATGCAGTAAAAGGAATCACAGAAAGAATCACAACCCAGAATCATCACCCAAAGAGACCTTCTGCTGTGCTTTCTGCAACCGGACATGTTTATCTTAGATTGACCTTTTCAGTCATCAGCGCGCTAGCAGAAAGCGCAGGATGAGTCCTTCCTGAATCTTCATTTGCAAAAAAAAAAAAAGCCAGAGAGAGAGAGAGAAAGAGAGAGAAAGAGAGAGAAAGAGAGAGTTTTCCCTGATGTTTTCTGGGAAATGTGCATAGATGCACATTTTTGGATGTGTGAACATCAAAATTTGCATCACTGTGTATTTTGGCTCCATTTCTCTTTATGAGTGTGTGTGGGTGCTCAAATCGAATGAATGCAAATGGATGCAAATATGCACACGACCATGAAGACAAAAAACTTTGCTGCAAATGAGTGAAACTGTGCACGCTCTCACAGTAAACTGTTGTGTCTAGTCAAGCCCTTTGTTTCCACAGCTGAGCGGGTATTCAAACCCTGGTCTCCAGAGTCATAGTCCAATGCTCAAACCACTACACCACGCTGGCTCTCCAGTGTATGTTTACGCTATGCCGAAGCAATGTAGGATCTGTGCCAAATAAATGATGATGATAACAGAATCATCAGGAGATTCAGGAAGTGATTGGAGAAGAAGAGGAAGCAAACTCTATCTTTAACTTTTGCCTGGGGCCTCTGTGTAGTTCAGGCCTGGAGTGATTCCACCACCTAAACCTTTGATCATTCAGCCACCCCAACAGACAGCAAGTCAATTTGGTAGCTGTAGGCCTACACAAATGACACTTTCCCTAATAGCAGGGCTGGCCTCATTCTGCCTGGTGATTAAGACCTGCACCATTTCAGGGGAATTTTAGCATGCGATGCTTGTCACCTGATAGCATGATAATCAACATTTGCTGAAATTCCCTGTTCTACAGAACCATTGAAGGGAGGAAGCCCGCTTCTGTTTTCACTTCAGCAACCCTATCTGTGGTGGCAATACAGTCGGCTGTCAACTTTTATGGGGGTTAAGGGAGCACAGCAGCCCCATGAAAATGAAAACAAAAATGCAAATACTGTATAGACTCACTTATTTTTAACCAGAGAGAACACTTCTCTAGGAACTTGTAGGCCCTCCAGCACAATTCTATGGACAACTTCCAACAAAGGTATACTATAGAATCGCACTGGAGGACCTCCAAGTGCCTAGAAAGAACATGTTAATCAAATCTGTGAATAATAAAATCTGCTAATGCTTAACCTGTAAATGTGGAGGGAACAAGTGTAGCTATTGAGGGGCAATATGTAGCTATTTGGTGCCATAGTGGGGAGATAAGTAGAGGTCCCTCCCCACATTTGGTGCCATAGTAGTGGGACAAGAGGTGGTTCCACATGCATACTCTGCCAGTGACCAGGGGACTGTTTCCCTGTCTCCCAGGAAACACATACCAAAGGGAAGACCAATCTATCAGCCAGAGAAAGGCCGTAGAGTTGCCAGATTAAAATACAGGGACAGCCCCCAGTCCCTTTAAGGGTGGTGTAGAAGAGGGATGCAACCCTCTTCTATGCAACCAGGTGACAAGCAACCCCTGCTGAAATGCTCTCTCTTGCACAACCATTAGGTCCAGCCAGGAGCCCTCTCCAGTTTCCACTCTGGCAACCCTAAAGGGCAGCTCCTACTTTTCTTCCCACCAGTAACTACACCTGTAAAACCTTTCTAACTAAGGGCAAAAGTCAAAGCTTGTTTTCTTCCTCCATCTCAGTACCCTTTTTTCTTGTGTCATGACTTTTAGAGGAGGGCAGGCAGACTTCAATAGATTCAATGACTCTCCTCCCTTTCCTCACTTGATTTTCATAGCAACCTTGTGAAGTAGGTAGTTCAAGACTAAGAGGGACAGTGATTGTGACAATGTTGTCATGGGTTCATAGAAATCATAGAGTTGGAAGAAACCACATGGGCCATCCAGTCCAAACCCCTGCATTGCCTGACAGATGACCATCCAGCCTCTGCTTAAAAACCTCCAAAGGAGACTCCACCACACTCCAAGGCAGCATATTCCATTACCAAACAGCTCTCTTACTGTCAGGAAGTTCTTTCTAATGCTTAGGTGGAATCTCTTTTCCTATAGTTTGAACCCATTGCTCCATGTCCTAGACTCTGGAGCAGCAGAAAACAAGCTTGCTCCATCCTCAGTATGACATCCCTTCCAATATTGAAACACAGCTATCATATAACCTCTTAACCTTCTCCAGACTAAACATACCCAGCTCCCTAAGCCGCTCCTCATAGGGCATGGATTCCACACCTTTCACCATTTTGGTTGCCCTCCTCTGGACACGTTCTAGCTTGTCACTATGCTTTGGTTGAGCCCCAAGGCTTTTTTTGTAGCCTAGGCAACTCTTCCTCCCCACCTCCACCTAGTATTATACTTTTAACTGAAAAACCTCTATTTTCTTTCTCAATTTTCCCACTTGTGATAAATGCTTTTTGGTCCTAGTATCTCCTACAGAAGAGCTGAGAGCAGGGCCAATTTAAGGCACCCGCAGCATCAGCATCTGCAGGGGGGCCCATCATTGTGGGGGGGGGCGTTGTAACCCTCCTCCTGCAAAAGCATTATTAGTAATAATCTGAATATCCCTGTACTGTGAATAGCTTGGGTTGAGTTAGGTTACACTGACCTGAGATAAACATATGGGCCCCCTCAAATAAAGCATTGCAGGGAGGCCCAAAATTCCTTAAACCGGTTCTGGCTGAAACCAAACATGACTTATGGAGAGACCCCATGAATTTTTCATAGAATTTTCTTAAGCAAGGAATAGGGGTGGTTTGCCAGTTCCTTCTGCAGAAATCTAGCCTACAGCACCCGGTCTTCTTTAGCGGTCTCCCATCCAAGTACTAACCAGGGCTGACCCTGATTAGCTTCTAAGATCACACAGGATCTGGTGCCTTTGGGATTTAGGCTTCTCCCCATGTTGCTTACTCTCATCTAATCTTGTATCCAATTTTCAGCTGGGGCCAGTCAGAAGTGCACTTTGGGAAGCATGCAATAGCCAGGATGGTTTAGTGGTTATAGCAGGTTAGACAACATGGTATAGTGGTTTGAATGCTTGACTAGGCCTCCAGGGGACCAAGGTTCAAATCTACACAACAAAAGACCTACCTGTTACAACAACAGATCTATTACATTCTATTATTAAACTACTGACAGTTTAATAATAAACTGTTGAGATCAAGTATACATGCTTCCTCTTGGCAGTAAAATAAGAATACAAAACCAGGGCACAAGGGAGATTCTAGCTGTATGGAATACCAACCAAGTGCATGAGAGCCAGCATGGTACGGTGGTTTGAGTGTTGGACTAGGACCCTGAAAGACTAGGGTTCAAATCCCTGCTCAGCCATGGCAACCACTGGGTGACCTTGGGCAAGTCACACTCTCTCAGCTTCAAAGGAAGACAAAACCAAACACCCTCTGAACAAATCTTGCCAAGAAAAACCCTGTGATAGGGTCACCATAAGTCCGAAATGACTTGAAGGCACACAACAACAACGAAGTGGAGCACCATGCCAACGCTTCCCTTTGTGTTGGTTACACTTATTTTGCCACTTCTTAAATCCCACTTTTCTTCTACTCAGGCTCTTCCCATCCTCACTTTATGTTCATGCTAGGTAAGAGTCACTGAGGACTAGAAACCTCAATCTCCCAAGTCCAACACTCTAACCACCTCTTTTAAAAAAGGATTTAAAAAAAAAAAAACTGAATTCTCCCACCCACACAGGTCAGGGCCATGATGCCTAGCTGTCCTCTTAAGTATGTCTACAGTTGTCCCTCCATATTCATGGATTTGGCATTCACGGATTTAAGTATTTACGGCTTGAAAATATTCTTTAAAAAATAATAATCCAAAAAGCAAACCTTGATTTTACCATCTTATATAAGGGACACCCTTTTGCTATGCCATTGCATATAAAGGGAATTGAGTATTCACGGATTTGAGTATTCATGGGGCGTCCTGGAACCAACCCCAGCGAATGTGAAGGGAAAACTGTAATTGAAATGGAAATAATTCAAATAAAGGAAACAAAACTACAAGAAAAGAGATTCCAGCTAAGCATTAGGAAGAGCTTTGGTCAGACATCTCCTGGAATACTGTGTCCAGTTCTGGGGATCAACAATTCAAGAACGATACTGACAAAATGGAGGGTGACCATAGGAGGGCAACCAAAATGGTGGGAGGTCTGAAAGCCATTATGCCCTATGAAGAGCAGCTTAGGGAACTGGGTATGTTTAGCCTGGAGAAGAGAAGGTTAAGAGGTGACATGATAGCCATATTTAAATACTTGAAGGGATGTCATACTGAGGATGGGGCAAGCTTGTTTTCTGCTGCTCCAGAGACTAGGACATGGAGCAATGGACCCAAACTACAGGAAAAGAGATTCCACCTAAATATTAGGACCAACTTCCTGATAATAACAAGCTGTTTAGCAGTGGAATGCGCTGCCTCATAATGCGGTGGTCTCCTTCTTTGGAGGTTTTTAAGCAGAGGTTGGATGGCCATCTGTCAGAAGTGCTTTGTGTATCCCTGCATTGGAAGGGGGTTGGACTAGATGGCCCTTGGGGTCTCTTCCAGGTCTATCATTCTATTCTATAATTCAGTGGGAAGCAAGGCAGAGCCAAAGAGGTTTCCATCCTTTTCGAAGGAGGATTGGATTTTATTTACTTCTCAGTACATTTATCTCTTGCCTTTCCACAAGAAAGCTCAAGGCAGTATCTCTTTCTCCCCCACCCCACAACAACCCTGAGAAGTAGGCCAGGCTGACAGAGCCGCAGCCTCCACCCCAGGGTAGTTTGTGGCTCTTTTTACACCCACAATTTTCACCTTTGCTGCTCCCTTCCTCCCTCTTATTTTGTCTCTAATTTTAGAGACGGAGAGGAAGAGGGTGTGTGTGTGTGTGTGTGTGTGTGTTGCTTTGGACCAAGCAACACAGTCCTGGCCCCTTAGTCATGGTGGTTTAGAAATAATAATTTTAGCAAGGAGCTTTTGGGCGGGAAAACAATGGACACAATCCACCCCACCCATCTCTTTCTCTCTCCTGCTCTAAAAGGGTCTGAAGGGGAAAGACGCGACTGTACCATTTGGAAAATGGGGGGGAGAAAGGATCAGCATTTAGGGAAGCGGATGGATTGGCTATCAAGTGTCCCTCCTGGCCCCCCCTCCTCCGCCTTTGGACCTTCCCTTCCCTCAGGGTTTGCCGGCTATAACTCCCATGCAAAGCCATTATATACAAAAAAAATCACTTTCCACTCACCTGCCTGGCCATAAGATTTTTAAGCACCTGAGGACTGCTTGAGGGGGTGTGTGGAAAAATAACCATTCAAAAATAAAAATTAAAGTCCTCAGGTTGCAATAGGAAAGGCAGCAGGTCCTCTCAGGCTTGGAGGAGAGAGGAGCAGGAAGGGGCCTCCACT
Source organism: Gambelia wislizenii (assembly GCA_030847615.1). Taxonomy (NCBI): domain Eukaryota; kingdom Metazoa; phylum Chordata; class Lepidosauria; order Squamata; family Crotaphytidae; genus Gambelia; species Gambelia wislizenii. The sequence continues at coordinate 30,344,767 of JAUMIR010000002.1, forward strand.
ATTTACAACCTTCCTTTCAGATATATATATATAAAAAAATATTTCTCTGCCGCCTCTCTCAGCGGCCATTATGTAGCTCTATCGTTTTAACTCTTGGAGTGCACTTCCCACAGTGGCTGGGATGGTGTGCTTGGAGATCTGCCTCTTGGAGGACTAAGTTGTGGAGTAGTACACACAAACACACACACATCCTGCTCATGTTTCCACTTTTCAACAAGGGTTTTATTTTAGAAATACCTCACCATCATAATATCAATCAAACAGACATGCACCACACACAGGTTGAGGGTGCATCTACACTACACAAATAATCCAGTTTGAAACTGGATTATTTACTACATGGTTTCTTCCTATGGAATCCTGGGACTTGTAGTTTGGCGAGGCACCAGCACTCTTTGGCACCGAAGGCTAAAGACCTTGTAAAACTACAAACCCCAAGATCCAATAGGAAGGAGCCCTGCCAAATAATCCAGTTTCAAACTGGATTATTTGTAGATTTTCCTTGGGTTTTTTTCCAGGCTGTGAGGCTGTGTTCTGGAATAGTTTCCTTCTGATGTTTCGCTTGCATCTGTGGCTGGCATCCTCAGAGAATGGTTGGGTAGGAGTGTATGTCAAGTTTATATGCTGTGAACCCCTTTGGGGGAGTATATGTCAATTTGTGTAATTGAGTGGTTAGTTTCTGGGTATAGAAATGCAAGGCTCCTTAGTATCTGTTTGGCTAATGGTTGGTTCACATGTCAAGTGCAACAACCAGTTCAAGAAAACCTTGCATAAATAGACAAAAAGCATGTTGAACCTTCTAGAGACTACTTGAAGGCTTCTTCCAAAATCCATGCAAGGATGATTATTTTCCTTCTTTCACCAGCCTCCTCTTTTCTCATAATTTCTATTCAGTGGTCAAACTAATAGCTCTATGCTTTTTGGTGAGGCACCAGCACTCCTTGGCAGAGAAGGCTAAAGACCTTATAAAACTACAAATCCCAAGATTCCATAGGATGGAGCTACAAGCACTTAAGGTGGTGTCAAATTGCATTATTTCTGCAGTGTAGAGGCACCCCAAGAAACCCATTCCCTATTCATTTCCAGGGCCTTCTCAGCGGCTGCCCTCCTACAGAGATGGAGAATTAGTGTGTTAGATATACAATCCTCCAATTCATTGAAATGCCATGAATGGGAGGGGGAGGGGAAAGACTCATTGTCCAACCCAATTCTAGCATTTAAAATCCCCCATCACAAATAAATGGGCTTTAGGGACTTTTTCTAACTTAACTATATAATCTTCTAAGAGATGGGAAATAGTCGCTCTTTTGGATTACAACTCCCAGCTTCCCCCAACTAGCATAGCTATTGACTGTGGGCCTCACAGTGGACATGGAACGCTGTCTGTCTGTTAAGGGGTAAAGCAAGAAAACATCCCCCCTTGCCAATAGCCCACCCCTTGTGCCAACCACAATATCATAAAAAGGCTAGTTCTATCATACTCATAATGCCATAACAAGACTAACAGTTATAGTGACAGAAGAACTATGCAGACATCTACAGTATTCACAAGCAAGTTCAGTGAAATTCACTCCCAGGTAAATGAATAGGATTGGTCTTAATTTCTTCAGTTCTTTACATAAAATAGCTGGAAAACAATTCCTGCAAAATTGCACTCTTAGGTCCATATCCTCCAACTCTCTTGATTTGGCAGAGACAGTCCCAATTAAGCCTCTGTCATACCAGTCTTTCAGCTGCTTTTTAAAATGTCCCTCTCTATTTCTCCCAGCACATCTTCCCATTGTTTTTCAACTGCTACAAATGGAGTCCAAAGTGTAAATGCGGTTTGCACTCAATTAACTCAGTAGGGGAAAGGAAAGGAGTGGACACAATCTTGCCTGTCCAAGTTCCAGTAAGGTCAGACAAAAGCAAATTGCTGCAGCCTCTCTTGGCTTATGTGTTGTTTCTCATTAATAACCTTGGCCAGCTTGGCCAGACTCTGATGTTGCTTGGCCACACATGTCCTGGTTTTCATCTGCCATGCATGAATACACAATCAAAGCATTCCTGACAGATGGCCATCCAGCCTCTGTTTAAAATCCTCCAAAGAAGGAGACTTCACCACACTCAAAGGCAGCATATTCCACTGCTGAACAGCTCTTATTATCAGGAAGTTAATTGCTAATGTTTAGGTGGAATCTCTTTTCCCGTAATCTGACTCCATTGCTGTCTCCTAGTCTCTGGGCCAGCAGAAAGCTAGCTTGCTCTATCCTCAGTATGACATCCTTTCAAGTATTTAAACATGGCTATAATGTAACCTCTTAACCTTATATTTTCCAACCTAAACATACCCAGTTCCCTAAGCTGCTCCTCATAGGGCATGGCTTCTGGACCTTTCCCCATTTTGGTCACCCACCTCTGGACACCTTCCAGCTTCTCCATATCCTTGAATTATGGTGCCCAGAAATGGACACAGCATTCCAGGGAAGATCTGACAAAAGCAAAATAGAGTGCAAAAATTACTTCTCTTGATCTAGATGCTATATTCCTATTAATGCAGCCTAGAATTGCATTGGCTTTTTTAGCTGCCGCCTCACACTGTTCACTCATGTTCAGCTTGTGGTCCCCTAAGACTCATAGATCCCTTTCACATGTACTGTTGTCAAGCCAGGTGTCACCCATCCTATAGCTCTGCATTTCATTTTTTCTAACTAAAGTAGTACCTTACATTTCTCCCTGTTGAAATTCATTTTGTTAGTTTTGACCCAGCTTTCTAATCTGTTAAGGTCATTTTGAATTCTCATCCTGTCTTCTGGGGCATTTGCTACCCCTCCGAATTTGCTGTCATCTGCAAATTTGATAAGCATGCAATCCCCAATGTTTACAGGCAACTAGAAGTATCTCTCTCTCTCTCTCTCTCTCTCTCTCTCACACACACACACACACACACACACACAGACACACAGACACACACAGCCCTTCTGCAATGTATTATTTATATATCACTCTGTAAGACTGGAAAGATTTATCGTTTACTTAATGTCTATATTTAATGACCCTTGAAGAGAACATAACTCAAAGAATTGAGCAGTCAGGTCAGAGAATCAAATAATGCACAGAGTCACAGCCAGTTTTTTCAAATCATGGGTCCCTTTTATTAATCATATAAAGGAGCATGGAAGCATTGATTCTGCCACAACGGCACACAAAGAGAGATTTAGGGAAAGTTCTCTTCAGGTCAATGGACAATGAGAGCTCCTTTTTGGTGTCCAGATAAATTGCTTTCAATTTCCTTGATTGTTTTCTGTGTGTGTTGTTTTTTCTGATGAATTTGAGATGAATTTGCTATTCAAAGTTCAAAGCCTTCCAAAAATGACAAATCACCAGAGAGAGTTCAGAAAAGTAAATTTTCTTTGTGAAGACACTGAGGGTATGGAACAAAACCGATCACAAAACCTCTGATAAAATAATAAGATTATTATGTTGTAAGAGACTACACAGTCAAAAGGATACATTTCTGTTTGATATTAAACGGTTTTGTTAAAACGTTGTTGTTTAAAATATCATTACCGTTTAAACGTTGTTACAAGGATTGTTGCTTGCTTAAAATTTCTGTAATCTTGTTAATATGTTACAGTGTTAAGAAAGAAAGTTTCATTATTATGCTTTAAAACAGTGGTTTTTAACCTGGAGTCCAGGGACCCCCAAGGGTGTGCAATGTCCTCACAGGCAGTCCATGAAGGCTTGAAGGCTGTTCAGTCCACCTCCTGCCTGCAGTAGAGTAGCCACGTGACAGGAGCCAAAGCAAAGGCTGACTGTCTGGCTTGGCCTGCGCATCGCCATTCCATCCACTCCAGCCACAAACTTGCAGGAAGAAGCAAGAGAATAGTCTTCCCTCCCCCTCCAGTGCCCCTGAGGGAAGGTTTCATGGATGGTGTAATTGTATTATTATCAGCTATTACTGTTAATATTATTATAGGGTTTTAAATCTTGAGTTAAGTCTTGGGGGTCTGCAGCAACAAAAGATATTTAAAGGGGGTCCCTGGTAATGAAAAGGTTAAGAACCACTGCTTTAAAAGATTACACAGCCAAAGGGATTATTTATTTTGTTTATAACAGTTTTCCTGTTAATATACGACTTCAGCAAGAGAAGGTGGTTCGTTGATATCTTTATTGGTGACACCTAGGTGCCAGTTAGATGGTAGTTTTTGTCAAAGGGCATCCTGGGACTTCCTGATCCCGTATTCGTCCCTCCCTGTTTAGAAGATTTTTGTCTCTGAACTGGATATCCCGGGAGATCTCGGGATAATTGTTTACATGGCATCACTTCCCGAGATATGTACCTTCTCCCACTATATACTACCCCGGGCTTTTTTTGTTTACACGAGTTTACAGTCCTGGGATATTTTTTTTTAGCTGTCAGTCAAGGATGCAATTACTCGTTTTTTCACAACCTCAGTGACATACTTCCTTTAGAGTTTCGCGCCACGAGTGATGCTATTGGCTGGCTCAATTGTTTGTTAAAGCTTCTGCGTTGGGGATGATGGGATGATTGAGTGTTGCATTGAGGTGAGGCAATAAGAGGATGAGTGGAGGAATGAGGACCTAGCCTTTGCTGTCCTTCCAAATTGAAAGAACAGCATTTAAATCCCATTGAAAGTGAGGAAGGAAGGGATGCTTAGTGGCTACAGCCTTTGCTGTCCTTCCGAATTGAAAGAAAGCATTTAAATCCCATTGAAAGTGAGGAAGGAAGGGGTGCTTATTGGCTACAGCCTTTGCTGTCCTTCTGGAAAGAACTGCATTTAAAGCCCATTGAAAGTGAGGATGCAGGAGGGTGTGTGTGTGTGTGAATGTTCGATCATCTGCTCAGACAGTGGCATTTTTTACTGTACCTTTAAACAAATGGAGTGGATGCAGGTGGGGCGATTAATGGGCGATCTTCTTTAAAATTTAAACCAAGCATGGGGTGGTGGTGGTAAAATAGGTTTCCCAGTGTAGAAATCCATTGAACAGGGTGATTTAATGCAGACATACATAAACCTACTTGCAGCTGGAATGGAAGCCTTTGTTTTCATCTGGTGAGGCTGAATCTATTGAACGGGTGACTGACCCCTCCTCTCCTCCCTGAGCCCACCCCTGGTCACATATATTTCCGGTCATCGCCAAGTACTGAGATATCTTGTCCCGGGGTGTTTAGATGTATGATTTTCCAAATCCTCCTGTGACTTTTTAAAAAAAACAGACAAACCGCAGGACTGAAAGTCCCATGGGTTGCATGATAAAAGGTGGCCCCCCTTCCCAAAATCCAGTGCCCGACACGATGTACGTGTAAATAGCCAGTGCTTGACACGAATTCCTCCCACTACTTTTTCATCCTGTAAACGGCACCCTAGGAATTTTGGGGGATTAGGAATCTTTTTTTATTGAAATATGATCATTCTACTGAAAAATACACCCAACCACAAAAGGTCGTAACAATAACGCAAACAAATTGTTTTCCTCTTTTCTTACGAATACAAAAATAAAACTATGTATCCTAACACTAATACATTTTTCCTCTTAATCTAAACACACTATAATTGATGCTCAAACTATCGAGGCATAACACTGCTCTCTATTGCTGGAAAAATCCTTGCAAGGATACTCCTGAACAGATTAGTTCCTGCCATTGCAGAAGAACTTCTTCCTGAAAGCCAATGTGGTTTCAGAGACAATAGAAGTACTACAGATATAGTATTTGCCCTTAGACAACTGCAAGAGAAATGTAGAGAGCAGAACAAGGGTCTCTGTGTAACATTTGTCGACCTCACCAAAGCCTTTGACACCGTGAGTAGAAAAGGTCTGTGGCAGATCCTGGAAAGACTAGTTTATTGAAATCAGCTCTCCTAAACTCAAGAATGTGTGTCTGACTATGCCTGGCTTCTCCTTTCCATTGTATAACAAACTCCAGGAGAACATGATCACTCTCACCTAAGGATCCCACCACTTGCACCCCATTAACCAGGTCATCTCTGTTGGTTAGGATCAGATCTAAAATAGCTGACCCCCTTGTTGCCTCTTCCACCTTTTGGACCATGAAATTGTCTTCCAGGCAAGTAAGGAATTTGCTAGACCTTGACGTTTTGGTTGAGTTAGATGTCCAGCAAATATCAGCATAGCTGAAGTCACCCATCACTACTACACCTCTCCTTTCTGCATGTGTGTTCATCTGTTCTAGAAAGGCATCATCCAATTCTTCCGTCTGATTTGGGGGTCTGTAGTAGAGTCCCACAATAACATCCCTGTTGTTTCCCTCCCCTTTAATTTTTATCCAGATGCTCTCCACCTGGCTTCCAGTATTGATGTCATGGATCTCTTCACTGGTGTAAATATCCCTGACATATAATGCTATTCCTCCTCCTTTCCTGTTTGGCCTCTTTCTCCTATAAAGGTTATACCCCTCTGTTCCTACATTCCAATCATGTGACTCATCCCACCAGGTTTCAGTAATGCCTATTATATCATATTTGTTTTGTAGTGCTAGGAGTTCAAGTTCATCTTGCTTATTTCCCATGCTCTGTGCATTAGTGTAGAGACATCTGAGACCATGTGTTCCCTTTACTTGCTCCCTGTGCAAGTTTTTTTGCCTCCCACTGTTGGGTCCTTGCGCTGTTTGCCTTGTTCCCTCTATGCCAGTTTGACTATTTTCTCCAGCCCTTTTGCCTTCCAGAATACTGTCTCCCTCCCCCATTTGACTCAGTTTAAAGCCCTCCTGATCAAATTCTTGAGACTGTTGGCAAAAATGTTTCTTCCAACTGTTGTAAGATGCACCCCATCTCTTGCCAGAAGTCCCCCCGCATGGAAGCGCAGTCCATGATCCAAGAATCCAATTTGTTCTCGGCGACACCATCTACGGAGCCAGTTGTTTACGTCGGCTATTTTCCTCTCCCTTCTTGGACCATGCCCTTCAACTGGCAGAAGAGACGAGATGACCACCTGTGCATTCATTTCTTTCAGCTTCCTCCCCAGGGCCTCATAATCTCTTCTGATCTTGGGAAAGCTGTGCCTTGCAGTATCACCAGTTCCCACATGGACCAAAAGGAAGGGGCAATGATCCGTAGGCTTGACGAGTCTTGTCAGCCTGTGTGTGAGTATTCTTGAGAAAGGGTTACTACCAAGTCTGCTGAGACAGTTTTTGGCTTCTGCCAGGGATTGAATGTCCTATCATCCCCTGACAATGGTTATGGGCCCAGCTGATTGATCTCAGAATAGATAAGGTGCACCCAGAAAAGTTCCCAGAAACTCATTTGTTTTGAGTGTTTTTGGCTAGGTGGCTGAGAAACAGTTAGTTTTTACTAGGCTCTGTTTTTGGCTTTATCTTCGGATGACCTTGGAGTATTGCCAACTGCTGGCTGTTTGAGTTTCACAGTTGGAGAATTTTTTTTTTGAAGGCAGCACCATGGCAGAGGCAGCAAACTTCGTACACTTTGAAAAATTGAATGATAGCAGTTATCAAGTATGGAGAATGTACATGCAAGCTTTATTAATTAAAGACAATTTGTGGCATGTTCTGGAGAGTGAGAGCATAATCCCAGAAGGCTCAGAAAATGAAATTGCAACATTCAGATTCTTTTATCTCTAAGTCCCTCCCAAATGATTCATGCTGCACAAAAAATCACAGCTTTTCAGCTCTGGATGGTATTAGAGAATGTTCATCAGAATTCTTTTTCCTTATCAAAGATGATTTGGACAAAGAGACTGTATAACACAAAGCTGTGTCCTGGAGGCTGTGTAAAAGCACATTTGGAAGAAATGAGACAGCTTCTCCAAGAGGTAGCCAACAGCGGGGGTTGAGATTCCTGAAGCCCACAAGTGTTTTATATTATTGGGCAGTTTGCCAAAGGAATGGGATTTCCTAATCTACAGTCTGCAAAGCATCAGAGAGTGTGATTTATCTGTAGACCTCATGGCTGGGCGTATCCTGGAAGAGGTCCAGCTCAAGCAGTTTGATTGTAGGACAGAGGAGAATCAGCCACAAGGTCAGGCCTCACCTAGAATACTGTGTCCAGTTCTGGGCACCACGATTCAAAAAGGATATTGACAAATTGGAGCGTGTCCAGAGGAGGGTGACTAAAATGGTGAAAGGTCTGGAAACCAGGCCTTATGAGGAAAGACTTAGGGAGCTGGGTATGTTTAGCCTGGAAAAAAGACGGCTAAGGGGTGATATGATAGCCCTGTTTAAGTATCTGAAGGGGTGTCACGTTGAGGATGGAGCAAGCTTGTTTTCTGCTGCTCCAGAGACTGGAACACGGAGCAATGGATGCAAGCTCCAGGAACAGAGATTCCACCTCAACATTAGCAGGAACTTTTTGACAGTCAGAGCTGTTCGGCAGTGGAACACACTCCCTTGGAGCGTGGTGGGGTCTCCTTCCTTGGAGGTCTTTAACAGAAGCTGGATGGCCATCTGTCAGGGATGCTTTGATCATGACTTCCTGCGTGGCAGAATGGGGTTGAACTGGATGGCCCTTGTGGTCTCTTCCAACTCTACTTCTAACCAGGAGATTGTGGAGGAAGAAGCCTGGAGCTATGTAAGACACTGTTTCAGATGTAGAAGGCCTGGATATTTTCAGAAGGATTGTAAGATGTCTGCACAAGACAGGAGGGACAGCAGAGCTAAAGGGCAGAGGAGGGGTGCATCCTCTCAGGCTGGAAGCCATGCCTTAATAGCAAAGCACTATCCTGATGGTAATGAGGGGAAAAGTTGGTTATTAGATAGTGGGGCAACTCACAATATGATAAATGATGTGAAAATGTTAAGCAATGTTAAAAATGCTTCTGTAACCAATATTACACTTGCAGATGGTGCTCCCAGCAAGGTGCAGAAGATGGGAACTGCATAAGTTCCATCTTTTGATAAAGATTTTGATGATGTATTATGTGTTAACATACTGGAAAATTGCATATTGAGTGTGTCCCAAATTACCACAGATAATTATAAAGTGATATTTGAAGGGGATCAATGTACAATAACCGAAAGACAGAACATTAATAATGTCTGTGCAAAAGGGATAAAGGAACATGGGTTGTATTACATGTTACCTAAAGGGAAGGTGGCAAATGTGAATCCTGCAGACAATGTGCCCCTACATGACAAATGCATTCATTATTACCACAGACTAATGGGCCATGCTAGTTACAAAGGGTTAAAGGAGCTAGCAAAGGTTTGCCCTGGTCTAAATATGAAACACTGCCCAAGGTTTTTAGAATGTGCTGTGTGTAGGAAAGTTAAGGTGAAGGCTTTCCCAGTTGCCAAAAAGACTAAGTGTGTCGCCGATAGACCCTTTGAGGTTGTCCATGCCGACTTGGCAGGCCCCTATAAACCCACTGTAGGGGGTAATCATTATTTGTTTGTAATTGTGAACAGACACACTAAGTACACATACATGTATTTACTGAAAGAGAAAAGTCAAGCTGCAGAGAAATTCTGTGAGTGGGTGAACATGATGGAACGTGAATTTCCTTCTCTTAAGGTTTCCAGTCTAGTGACTGATAAAGGAGGGGAATTCTAATCCAACAATCTGCAGAACTGGATGTGTAGGAGGCACAAGACCACAAACCCAGCATCTCCAGTGGAGGATGGTCTTGCTGAAAAGAAAATTGGGATGTTAAAGTGTATGATGGAGTGCATGATGGAAGAGGCACAAGTTCCAGCTGAGCTGTCAGGGGAGGCAATGAGAACTGCTGCTTACCATATGAATAGACTGTGGACATCCAGTGTCAATCAGACCCCATATTGTCTATTGTATGGTAGAGCACCAAACCTCAAGCACCTGAGGATTTTTGGGCAATTTGCAAATGTACTTATTCACCCTAGCCTAAGGAAGCCTGGGCAGCCTAAGACCAGGAGACTGCATTTTCTTGGCTATGAGGGTAATAAGTACATATTTTCCCTCTTTCCTGGTATGGTGACATACTCCAGGAGTGCAAAATTTGAAATGCACTCAGGGTGGGATAGATTGCACTGCAATCAGGAGGCTTTTGTTCCCTTAGGGAGGGATGTGCCAACAACAACTTCCAAAAGTCCCACAAATGGAGGGGTGGTTGAAACTGATGATGATGATGATGATGATGATGAAAGGGAGGCTGAGGAGGAAAAGCCTAATACTTCAACACACACACAAACAAACATTGAGCCCAACATGTTTTTGAAGAGGGAACCTGACACAAGGAGAGAAACTAGCAATAGTGCAAGTGAAGATGAGTAAGGGAGAACTAGGGTGATCATCCCCAGAAGGTCAAGGAGGGTCAGAAAGGCTCCTGACACATTTGTTGTTCAGGAGGCCAGGCTGTGCAATGTCATAGCAGAGGAGTCTGAAAGTTTTCAGGATCTCCTAAAACTTCCCCAAGAAGAGCAGGAGAGGTGGAATTCAGCCATGGATTCTGAGTTCGAGTCACTGGTGGAAAGGAAAGTGTTCCAGGTAGTAGAGAGGCCCGAAGACCAAAAGGTTGTTGGTTGCAGGTAGGTCTACAAACTGAAGGACATGTATGATGGGACACAAAAGTACAAGGCACACTTGGTTGCAAAAGGTTTTTCGCAGGAGCGCTACACAAATTTTGACAAGACTTTTTCGCCCACAGCAAAGCCAGAAAGTCTTAGGTTAGTGATAGCTGTAGGAACCAAGAGGAAAATGGTTGTGCAACACTTTGAATTTGAGACAGCGTACCTGAATACAGACTTGAGGAGAAAGTGTTCATGGAACTGGCCCCTGGGTATGACAGCGCAGGTGAGAGTAAGATGTACTTGTTGCACAAAGCACTCTACATCATGAAGCAAAGCACCAGGTGCTGGAACAAGTGTATACACCAAGTGTTGGTGTCATTAGGGTACACAAGGAGCGTACCAGACGCCTGGGTGAACACCAAGGGGGAAGGAGATAGTGCTGTCATGCTTGTCATCTATGTGGACAATCTCTGTGTGGCAGCAAAGAGTGCCAAAGATGTCAAGAAGGTGCAGGTGGAGTTAGAAAACCGGTTCAAATTAAAGGACTTAGGCAACCCGAGGTGTTATTTAGGAGTAAAGGTAGAAAGAACCTGTAATGGAGAATTTTTCCTCAGTCAGAAAAAGAAGATTGACAATTTGGTTGCCAAGTATGGGTTAAGTGAGTCAAAAGTGGTCAGGACACCAATGACCACTGATTTTGTGAACTTAGAGGCAGAACAGGAGTTTGAGAGGCCAGACCTGTACCACTCAGTGGTAGGCAGTCTGTTGTTTATTGCAAACAACACAAGGCCTGACATCAGTTTTGCAGTTGGGGTGCTCAGCAGAAGAGTCTCCAAGCCAAGGAGGGCAGATTGGGAAGTCCTGAAGAGAGTAGTTAGATTTCTTAGTGGAACCAAGGAAATGAGCTTGAAGCTGACAGGAAGTCAGGTGACCCTGGAGTGCTATGTGGACAGTTCATTTGCTGCAGAGACTTTAGACAGGAAGTCAGTGACCGGGTTGGTGGTCAGGTATGCAGGGAGTCCCATAGTGTGGAGATTAAAAACTCCATTGCCTCCAAACTCGAAACCTTGCCAACAGGACACTCTGACTGCATTATTTCCTTACGCCTCCCACATGTTGTTCTCTTTTTTTATATGCCCCAACTATGCAACCTGACCCTGTAGAGAAAGACAAATTCTACGCAGACCTACGCCAACTCATACAAAAGGTCCCTGTAGAAGATAAAATTATTATCCTTGGTGACTTCAATGCCAGAGTAGGAAAGAACTCCGAAGCATGGAAAGGTGTCTTAGGCAAGCATGGTGTTGGAAATTGCAATGATAACGGACGCCTCCTGTGAGAGTCCTGAGCAGAACAACAGGTGACTATTACAAACACAATCTTTCAGCAGAAAGATAGCTTGAAGACAACCTGGATGCATCCCCGATCCAAACATTGGCACCTCATTGACTATGTTCTAGTCCATCAGAGACATTCGTGATGTCCGTCATACCTGAGTGATGCCCAGTGCAGAATGCCAAACAGATCATCACCTCGTCAGATGTAAACTAAATCTTCATCTTAAGTTCAAACCTAAGAGGGGTGGCATCTTAAAGAGGAGACTCCAAGTCAACAATCTTCAACAAGCTACCATGAGAGACAACTTCCAGGCAAATCTACAAACGAAACTTGAAGACCATCCTGTAGATCCTTCTCCTACAGTGCTTTGGCAACATATCAAAAACAGTATCCTCCAGTCTGCAGAAGAATCCCTCGGGTTCTCCCACAAGAAAAATCAAGACTGGTTTGATGAAACCAACCAAGAGATCCAGGAGCTGTTGGCAAAGAAGAGAACTGCTCACCAGGCATACCTCACCCAGCCAACTTGCCATGTAAGAAAAGCAACTTTCCGCCTCACATGTAGTAAACTTCAACAAAAACTCCGAGACATGCAGAACAAGTGGTGGATCAATATAGCAGAAAAGACACAACGCTGTGCAGATCTGGGTGATCATAGAGGATTTTATGAAGCTCTTAAAGCAGTATTTGGACCTACTTATCAGGTCCAAAGCTCCTTATACAGTACAGATGGTCAAACATTAATTACTGATAAAGCCTCCATCCTGAATCGATGGGCTGAACATTTTCAAAGTCTCTTTAGCGCCAACTGAGTAGTCCAAGGCTCAGCTATCCAACATATGATACAAAAACCGATGAAAAATGAATTGGACATAGCTCCCACTTTGGAAGAGACCCTTAAGGCCATATAGCAGATGAAAAATGGCAAGGCAGCTGGCATTGATAGAATCCCACCTGAAGTTTGGAAACACGGAGGTCATGCACTCCATGAAAAATTCCATGAATTCCTTGTGAATTGCTGGGAAAAAGGGGAGCTGGGAAAAAGGGGAGACCTCCGAGATGCAATCATCATCACCCTGTACAAGAAAAAAGGAGCAAAATCCGATTGCTCAAACTATCGAGGCATAACACTGCTCTTTATTACTGGAAAAATCCTTGCAAGGATACTCCTGAACAGATTAGTTCCTGCTATTGCAGAAGAACTTCTTCCTGAAAGCCAATGTGGCTTCAGAGCCAATAGGAGTACTACAGACATGGTATCTGCCCTTAGGCAACTGCAAGAAAAATGTAGGGAGCAGAACAAGGGTCTCTATGTAACATTTGTCGACCTCACCAAAGCCTTTGACACTGTGAGTAGAAAAGGTCTGTGGCAGATCCTGGAAAGACGAGGATGTCCCCCCAAATTCCTTAAAATTATTATCTTGCTACACAAGGGCCAGCATGGTCAAGTCAGATATGGCGATGCTCTTTCAGAGCCCTTTCTAATAACTAATGGAGTGAAGCAAGGTTGTGTTCATGCACCAACTTTATTTACAATCTTCTTTAGCATGATGCTCCAAAGGGCTATGGCAGAGCTTGAAGAAAACGACGGCATCTATATATGCTACCGTACTGATGGTAGCTTGTTTAACTTAAGCCGTCTGAGGGCTCACGCTAAGACTCTAAACTATCTAGTCCGTGAGCTGCTCTTCGCTGATGATGCTGCCCTTGTTGCCCACACAGAAGCAGCTCTGCATCGCCTAACATCCTGCTTCGCAACAGCTGCAGAGCTGTTTGGGCTGGAAGTCAACTTGAAGAAAACAGAAGTTCTTTACCAGCCTGCACCACAGGACGAACACCACCATCCCCACATTGCCGTCGGCAACTCTGTGCTCAAGTCCATTCAGCAGTTCACCTACCTGGGAAGCATCATCTCCTCAGATGCCAAGATTGACAAAGAGATCGATCACAGATTAGCAAAGGCATATAGTGCATTTGGAAGACTTCACAAAAAAGTCTGGAGCAATAGACACCTGAGGCAAAGCACAAAAATCAGTGTGCATAGAGCCATTGTACACCCAAGGAGACCTTCTGCTGTGCTTTCTGCAACTGAACTTGTTTATCTCGGATTGGCCTTTTTAGTCATCAGTGCGCTTGCAGAAAGCGCAGGATGAGTCCTTCCTGAATCTTCGTTTGCGAAGAAAAGCCAGAGACTCTTATACACACTGAAAAACTTAGAAAAGAGAGTATTGGTGTGATGGACAGCTATGGGGACAAATGTAGACAGTGGGCTTCAGGAGCCAATCCTCTGAGATGAGACAGAAAGGGGGGCTTCTGGAGGTTTTTAAGTGGGTGTGACAGTGAAAAGTTAGGAATTAGAAGATGAAGTGAGAAGCTTGAAGGATGACAGTTGATGTTAGAGGCTGGGAGTGAAGTGATGTGCAGGGAAATGAATATGTAAACAGTTATGTTATCTTTGTTTAATAATAAACCTCTCTTTATTTATGTTTGTTATTTATATTCAGTCCATTTAATTAGTCCACCACCCCTATAAACATCCACACCTAATTACAAGTGTGTGTGATGTAACTTTGGCCGTGGTGTATGGGGGCAAATTTGGTGGCAACGGTGGGATAGAAAGGCCCCTGCGTCACACATGTGGGATTAGACAGGTCCCTGCATCACACATGTCACTTTGGTCCAAGGCAGTGAGGTTGCCTGAGGAACACTGCGGAGGGAAGCAGAGAAATAATGGCCCCAACTCCCTCAGCCCTTCCCCTCTTCTTCTCCAAAAGCAAAAGAGGAGGAGAGACAGGTTAAAAAAGTTGTTCCTTGACTATTGACTTATTGGCGTTACTCTTAGGGAGGCTTCCTGGCTGTCCATAATCTCCGTTTCATCCTCATTCAAGAACTTCCCCAGTCAGCACATGGCACATGCTGGCCAAAGGATTCTGTAAATGAGACTCAGATCTTGGTTGGTTTGAAAGATGGTTGGTTTTCAAGACTTCAGATTTCAGAGCTTATGTACAGAGAGATCTTAAAGGCTGGGAGGAGGGTCGAATGCCTGATACCTTTGAAAGATGTGTGTGTGAGAGAAGGACCATTCCAGGAATTACTGCTGCTCCCTCCAAAGAAGGTTTCCCTTTAGAGCACACAAAATAGCCTTGCAACGGGCTGGCTTTCCACTGAAATATGCTTTAATTACAGTGCCCTGGCCTCACATCAGGAGGCATGGAGACACACTATCCATAATGCTGCAGCCTTATTTGAGAACTCACGCCAAACAAGTCTTGAAGAGAAACCACAACGCAGAAAGAATCACAACCTGGAAACATCACCCAAGGAGACCTTCTGCTGTGCTTTCTGCAACTGGACTTGTTTATCTCGGATTGGCCTTTTTAGTCATCAGCACGCTTGCAGAAAGCGCGGGATGAGTCCTTCCTGAATCTTCGTTTGCAAAGAAAAGTCAGCGAGAGACAGTGGGCCCTCAGTATCCACTGGGGTTTGGTTCCAGGACCACCCATGGATACCAACATCTATGCATGTTCAAGTCTCATTACAGTTGTCCCTCCATATCCACGGATTTGGTATCTGCAGATTTAAGTATTCACGGCTTGAAAATATTCTTAAAAAAATAATAATCCAAAAAGCAAACCTTGATTTTGCCATCTTCTATAAGGGACACCATTTTGATATGCCATTGTATATAACGGGACTTGAGTATTCACGGATTTTGGTATCCACAGGGGTCCTGGAACCAAACCCCAGCGAATATGAAGGGACAACAGTATATACAATGGCATAGTAAAATGGTGTTTATGACTGACAGCTACGTGGACAAATAGAATGGTATGATTCATGAGCCAATCCTCTGAGAGAAGGCAGAAAGGGGGAGGGGATTTGGAGGTTTAAGTGGATGTGATAGTTAAAAGTTAGGAATTAGAAGTGGAAGTGAGGCTTGAAGGATGACAGCTGATGTTAGAGACTGGGAGTGAAGTGATGTGTAGGGAAATGTAAACAGTTATGTTATCAGAATTGTATTCAAAGGCTGTTAACACATTGCAGAAATAATGCAGTCTGACACTAATTTAACTATCATGGCTCCTTCCTAAGAAATCCTGGGATTTGTAGTTTGTGGTGGCACCAAGCACTCTGACAGAAGGTGAAATATCTCTCAAAACTACAAATCCCAGAATTCCACAGAATTGAGCCATGGCAGTTAAAGCAGTGTCATGGTGGATTATTCCTGCAGTATGTCAGCAACCTAAGACTCGAGACCAGGGTTCAAATCCCCACTCAGCTCTTGAAACCCATGGGGTGACCTTGGTTAAGTCACTCTCTCAGTAAAATAATAATAATAATAATAATAATAATAATAATAATAATAATAATTTATATCCCGCCCTCTACAAAATGCAATCAGGGCGGCTTACAACATTAACATCTACATACAACCCCTTCACCCCACCCACCCCTTAAAATACAAAAAAAAAAGTCTCAACCTCAAGAGGAAGGCCATGGCAAACCCCCTCTGAACAAATCTTGCCGTGGTAGGGTTGCCATTAGTCAGAAATGACTTGAAGGCACACAGCAGCAACAATAACCACCTCTTGTTAGAGTATGTATAAAAATTTAGTGGCTCTGATCTAGACTGATTTCTGTTGTTTTGGTTCTCATAATAAATGCTTTTAATAAATAAATTTGCTTCTCCCATTATTAATACAAGTTTGTTAATTTTTTATGGTCCACTGCTTCTTTGTTTATGATGCACAGGAGATGGTAGACAGGTAACCCTGGGAGCTGGAAGAGTTTGATTTTAATTTTTGTGCAAAGCGTATGAATGAATGATGAATCTGGATAATATATTCATTTTCTGTCTTGTCTTGTAGTAAAACAAAGACCTCCCCTGGACCTAAAATGGCCCAAGCAGCCTTTCTCAATCTTTTTACCCTGGAAGAACCCTTGAAATAATTTTCAGGTCTCAGGGAACCCCTATGAAAAATTATACCTACAGCTCCTCTTTTTTTTTTTTTAATTACAGAAACAGTGAAAAAATAGATGCTTATTATATTCCACATTGCTAGTAATACATATTTGATACTTGCAGGGTCAGACATTTTAATAATAAAAATATTTTTTATACATATATATATATATATATATATATACATACATACACACACACACACACACACGCAAAGTAAGACAGTCTGTTTAATCATCTTGGTTTCTAGGGAGAGTTCAGGTTACCATGATCTGCTGCCTGAGGCAGCAACACAGAATCATAGAGTTGGAAGAGACCACAAGTCCATCCAGTCCAACCCTCTGCCATGCAGGAATACACAATCAAATCATTCCCGACAGATGGCCACCCAGCCTGTTTAAAAACCTCCAAAGAAGGAGACTCCACCACACTCCCAGGCAGTGCATTAACTTCCAAACAGCTCTTACTGTCAGGAAATTCTTCCTAATGTTTAGGTGGAATCTCTTTTCCTGTAGTTTGAACCCATTGCTCCATGTCCTAGTCTCTGGAGCAACAGAAAACAAACTTGCTCCATCCTCAGTATGACATCCCTTTAAATATTTAAATATGGCTACACCTCAGGCTTAGAGGGAGGCTGTAGCTTCCTGCCAAGGTAAATGAAAGGATTTTTAAAATAGTATGCGAGTTGGTCAGTCTATTTGTGACCCCCACATTCAGTTACCAGACCCACAGTTTAAGAACCTTTTCTCTATCTATAATGAATCCTTTACTGTAATGGCTCTGCCCTCTCCAAATCTGGTTTTAAAAGCATAAGCCCTAAGTCACTTTTACCAGTTCTCCCATCCACAGCTGGCGCCTGAGTAGCTGACTGACCAGGGGGTTACTTGGATTACTTGGTCAGTTTCCCCCAATTGACTAAGAGCTGTACAGTATTACAATTCTCTTTCCATTGTTCTGAATTTTAAAAACCCTCATTTTGCATTTGTACCTTTAAATCAGTTTTAGGGAAACCAGGTCGTCTTTTGCCTCAGTCCTGGGTCAGTGGCTGCTTGCAGGAAGCAAATCACACACACAGTCATTCCTTGCCTCCTCCCTTTCCCAGGCCATCAGGAGCTTCATTAGCATAGCTAAAGCAGATCAAAAGCTGGGAAGGAGAGCAAAGAATTTGGCATGTAAACATCCTTCCCCCCCAATCCATAAGATGACCCTTTGAGGCTCAGTTGGTGTGAAAACATTCATTCCTCACCTGACTTTCTCTGTTGTGGAGGGGAGATAAGCTGGTTCAGCTCACCACTTCTCTGTGATTTATTAATTTAGCAGACTCTCTCTCTCTCTGGCTTTTACGAAGATTCAGGAAGGACTCATCCCGCGCTTTCTGCAAGCGCGCTGATGACTAAAAAGGCCAATCCGAGATAAACAAGTCCGGTTGCAAAAAGCACAGCAGAAGGTCTCCTTGGGTGATGTTTTTGGGTTGTGATTCTTTCTGCGTTGTCGTTTCTCTTCAAGACTATTTAGCAGAACCCCTGGCCATTTCTGGGGGAACCCTCTGGGCCCAAGGAACCCTTAAAATATGGCAAAATTCCCCCATGCCCCCCAAATTGGGGGGCAATTTTTCCCAAGGTGATATAGAATGATAGAGTTGGAGTGGGGCTCATAGGCCATCCAGTTCAACTCCCTGCTCAATGCAGGATCTCCTGCTAAAGCATCCTCAGCAGGTAGCTGTCCAGCCTCTTTTGGAAGACGTCCAGAGATGAAGACTGAACCGCCTTTCTAGGCAATTGGTTCCATTGCCAAACTGCATTTTCCCTCCAGATGTTCCTTCTAATGTTCTACCCACATGTAACTTTAAACCATTAGACTTGGCCCCACTCTCTGGGGCAGCAGAGAACAGGCCTGTCCCCTCCTTTCTGTGACAGCCCTTGAAGTATTTAAAGAGTGCAACCACGTGGGTCTTCTCTTCACCAAGCCGAACATGCCCAGCTCCTTCACCTTCTCATGAAGTGCCCAAAACTGAATGGAGTACTCCAAATGAGGCCTGACCTATACAGTATATAGAGGGACTGTTACTTTCCTCAGCTTGGAAACTGCTTCTATTAATGCAGGCTAAAATAGCATTCACTTTCTTTTCTGCAGGATCACACTGCTGGCTCATGTTCAATTTATGATCAAGAATAATCCTAAGGTCCTTTTTGCACGAAGTACTGCTGAGCCATGTAACCCCAGCCCTACATATGTGCATCTGGTATTTGTAGCCTAAATCTAGAATTTTTCATTTGCCTTTATTGAATTCCTTTCTGCTCTATTTTCTAGTTTATTTAGGTCCTTTTGACTTCTGTGGTGGGGGGTGGTCCTTCAAGGTCTCCTGGGTGGGCTAATGCACCCCCCAGCAACTGACAGTTACCCAGCCTTAGTCTACAACAATAGAATGATGGGGTGTTATAGTTTGCTGGGATGTTCCAAGTAGTAGTAGTAGTAGTAGTGATGATGATGATGATTTCACTTATATTCTACCTCTTCCCCCAGACAGGGACTCAAGGTGGCTTACATAAATTAAAACTAATACAAACAAGCACATACAAAGAGAAAAAAATACATTTTATAAAAACACAATTTATAATACAAATTAAGAATGAATCCAAAGGTTTCTTCCTTTGTTAGTTCTCATTAGCACACACCCAAGCATGGAATTTAACTAGAAATAATTTATAATGTATTCTTTGTTTGAATTATTATCAATCACCTGTTGTCAGGGGTGATGGGAGTTGGTAGTCAAGCAACTTCTTGAAGGCTTCAGTTTCCCACCATGGTTTGTAGAGTATTATTAAAATAGGCAGGCCCCTGCGTCAATGAATTTACAAAGTACTTTTTGAAAGAGAGATGTATCTGGACCACAGAATTGTAGCAATGTGATACCATTTTAGCAGCCATGGCTCTATCTTCTGGAATCTGGGAATTTATAGTTTGGTGAGACAAAGGGATACTAACATTGTTTTTCTCTCCACCTCCCCATTTCCCTCCTTCTCTAGCTGCCCACCTTTACCTGTCCTGACTCCCACCCCTGGATCCCCCACTTTCATGTCCCCACCACTGGGCACTCCTTCTCCATCTTCCTTCCTCCAAGTTCATTAGAGTTTATTGGAAAATGTTATATTTATTGTTCTCATCATTTAGTGATTTGGGCCTCTGCCATGAGGCAAATGGATTTGGGGATCGTGTTAGTGGACCACAAGCTGAACATGAGTCAGCAGTGTGATGCAGCAGCTAAAAAAGCCAATGTGATTCTAGGCTGCATCAATAGGAGTATTGTGTCTAGATCAAAGGAAGTAATAGTACCACTCCATTCTGCTTTGGTCATACCTCAGCTGGAATACTGTGTCCAATTCTGAGTACCACAATTCAAGGACATTGACAAGCTGGAATTTGTCCAGAGGAGGGTGACCAGGATGGTGGGTGGTCTGGAAGCCATGCCCTGTGAGGAATGGCTTAGGGAGCTGGGTATGTTTGGCCTAAAGAAGAGAAGGATGAGAGGTGACATGATAGCCATGTTTAAATATTTGAAGGGATGTCATACTGAGAATGGAGGAGGCTTGTTTTCTTTTGATTCAGAGACTATGACACGGAGCAATGGGTTCAAACTACAGGAAAAGAGATTCCACCTAAACATTAAGAAAAATTACCTGACAGTAAGCACGGTTCGGCAGTGGAATGCAATGCCTTGGAGTGTCATGGCGTCTCCTTCTTTGGAGATTTTTAAACAGGCTGGACAGCCATCTGTTTGTTGGGAGTGCTTTGTGTATTCCTGCAAGGCTGGTGGTTGGACTAGATGCCTTTTCTACCATGTGACCAGTCTCCTCTAAATCACAGTAGCTTCTGATTCTTTTCTGGTGCCAATTCACCAAGCAGTTGTTAAGCTCTAAATATCTTGGGATCAGTATATGTTATGGGCCAGTTCCACCTGAATCTGCTTGTGTTTACCTTCTGAAACCCTGCTCTGCATTCCTCCATGAAGGCAATTAGTGAGGATACAAGATGGAGCATTTTGGGTGACAGCTCTCCTTGTAGAATTCCTCCCCAAGGGCGTGACCTGGTCAGGTTTGCACATAAAAATAAGCCAGGTAGTGCTTTGTGGCATTCTGGCAGGTTGTGTCTAATCCCCTCCTTGAAAACAAACTACAGCTGGTTTGCCAGCTGCAAACCACAATTAGAAACCATGGTTTGCTCCTGGATTATGAACGCTGGCTTTTTTGAACCACGGTATGTTGCCAGATGTGGGAGCCAACATGGTATAGTGGTTTGAGTGTTGGACTATGACTCTGGAGACCAGGGTTTTAATCCCTGCTCAGTGATGAAAACCCACTGGGGGCCTTGGGCAAGTTATACACTCTCAGCCCTGAGAAAACTCTGTGATAAGTTTGCCTTAGGGTTGCCATAAGTTGGAAACAACTTGAAGGCACACAACAACAATCTTGCTACATCTGAACTGCAAACTGTGTCTTGTTTCTCCACCTCCTCACTCTGAGACAGAAGATGACAAAAAGGTCAGGAGAGGAAAAGATGAGAACTGGGGAAAATGTACTGGTGTGGTCCATGGTCTGCTGGCCAATTCATGCTTAAAGCAACAAATTGGGATTAATATAACCAACTTAGAGCAGGGTTAAGAATCCTGTAGCCCTTCAGAAGTGGAACTGCAACCCTCAGCATTCCTCACCATTGGCTAAGTCCCCTCGGACCTGCTGTATATCAACATCTGAAGGACTGCATGATCCTCAGTCCTGGCTTAGACTGATGTGAAAACACAGCCAAGGTGTGATCCTTTTAACATCAGCTTAATTACATGTTTGAATTTAAAATTTCACCTTAGTAGGATAGCTGTACCCGGCGCAACATACACCATTGTAGTAGATTTGAAAGGTTCACATGGTTCAGCTACACACTATTATTGTGGGAAAAAATATTTCAGTGCTTTACATGTGGGTGGTGAGTGGCTGAGGGAGTGAGGAGTCCTTGTGAGGCTGGTGGTATAGATACAGATTGAGTGGCAGGAGTGGATTGTGAGATGGAGAGGGAATTTGCATGTGGGCTGTGATTGGCTGAGGGAGTGAAAAGAGGGAAGGGATTGTTTCCTAAGCACAAACCAGCACAATGGAAAGGAAACACCCAAGAGTTTTATATATGTGGATTGCAACTTGCCTTATGGAGATCAGACAGTTGCTAAAAGGAAAAATGTTCATCCCTGTTGTACAACACACCATTTTTTAAAAACATTAAAATATTTCTGGTCTGTAATCTGAGGATAACAATGCAAGGAAAATAGTACCCTAGCTAGCCTTTTTTAAAAATGCATTTTCTCCAAGGTGTATTCTCATGTGTCTAATAAGGTTCTCTCGCCGATTAAAGCGTTCCCCACACTCGGAGCAGGGATACGGTTGCTCGCCTGTGTGGATCCTCTGGTGGCGGAGGAGATCTTGGCTCCAACTGAAGCTTTTACCACATTCTGAGCATTTATACTGTTTTTCTCCAGTGTGGATTCTTTGATGGCTAATAAGGTTCTGGCTCAGGTTGAAGCTTTTCCCACAGAGGGAGCAAGTATATGGTTTCTCTCCTGTGTGGATTCTCTGGTGGCTAATAAGGGACTGGTTCAGACGGAAGCTTTTTCCACACTCGTAGCAATTATACAATTTATCGTCCGTGTGGCTGCTCAGATGCCTTGTAAGATTCTGGCTGCGGCTGAAACTTTTCCCACATTCTGAACACTTATGCAGCTTTTCTCCTGTATGAATTCTCTGGTGGCTATGGAGGTTCTGACTCCGGTTAAATGTTTTCCCACATTCCAAACACCTATACGGTCTCTCCCCTGTATGTATTCGCTGGTGGCTAATCAGGGATTGGCTGAGATCAAAGCTTTTCCCACACTCATCACACTCATAGGGCCGCTCCCCTGAATGGGTTCTCTGATGTCGATTAAGGCTTGATTTATCACAGAAAGTCTTGCTACAAACAGAGCACACGTATGGTTTCTCGCCTGTGTGGGTTCGATGATGCGAAGCAAGGTTTGTATTCCGGCTGAAGCTCTTCCCGCAGTACAAACAGTGATACGGTTTTTCTCCAGTGTGGATTCTTTGATGTCTTCTAAGATTAGAATCATCCCTGAATCCCTTCCCACACACGCTACATATGTTCCTGTTATTGCTAGCATTCACTGTTTGCTGGACTTCTGGGAACTCTCTACCTTCAAAAGCAACAGATTCTTTCCTCCAGGTCTTATCAAGGTTGCCATCTTGCTTTCGTAGTCTATCTGGACCCCACAAATTCACCTCTGCTTCCTGAGATGTGGCCCCTCCTGGAAATACCCCAAACGGTTTCTCTTTATTCTCAAGTTCCTGACTGTCATCTGCTGGAACAGAGAGGATAATATTTTGAGATGGCAAGGGATAAAACAGGAATGTCAAAAGAGAGAACAAACCAAACTAGAAAAGACTGAAGGAATGGATATGTTTCACCAAGACAAGTGAAAGCTGATTTGACATTCTTCAAAGACCTGAAAGGCTGTCACATAGATAGGACAAAAAACTGATTATCTGCTGGTGCCCTAGAGGGAAGCACTGAATCTAGTGGTCTTAAGTTCCAACAAGGGAGACTCAGTCAGACATTAAAAGTTTATTTGAAGGACTGTATCTCCCTTTATAAGTCCACTAGAGCTCTTAGATCATCTGGAGAAGCTCTTCTCCCTATCCCACCACTGTCTCAGGTTTGTATGGTGGGAACAAGGGAGAGGGCTTTCTCAGTGGCTGCTCCCAGACTGTGGAACTCCCTCCCCAAGGAGGCCCAGATGGCCCCATCTCACCTCTCTTTCTGTCAACAGGTAAAAACATTTCTGTGCCAGCTGACATTTGTACTTTGATGTAGGCTAGACTTTTAAATGCTGTGTGATTTGTATTTTAAAGTATTATATCTTTCAATATTTTCATGTTTGGTTTTAACTGTGTAAATTGTTTAATTTGTTTTCAAACTAGAGATTTATATTTTTAACAATCTGTATTGTTTTTAACTTGGACTGTATTCAACTTATTGTTAGCCGCCCTGAGTCCCTATATTGGGAGAAAGGTGGGATACAAATTAATTAAATAAATATTGTACTTAAATCTGTGGATACAGTTGGACAACTGGATATACAGCATTCAAAAGAAGTACATCTTCCCTCTGTGAAATCCAACACAGAACTGCCTCACACAGTGAGAACCAAAATAGGACTGCTTTAGTTTACCCAGCCTAGCTCTTCACCAGCTCAGCTCCTGGGCTCAGTCAATATTGATACATTTGCTAGCTTTCTGCAAACTGCCACTAGCTCTGCAGATCTTTGCAGACTGTTTGCTACATCACAGCTCTTTACAGAATAAATCTAACTACTGTATGTCCCAATATCCTGACAGTTTACTCCCCTGGAAGTAATCAGTGTACATCTCTGGGAAGCACTGGTGCCATGATCAGCAGTTCATTGGGAGGAGAGAGAGGCAGGGAGAAATGTGTGTTTAAAAAAGAGATGGCACCACTCTGCTTGGCTTCTGGGCCCCCGTCCTCCCGCTGGTGCTGGGCCCCCCTTGGCATCAGGGCCCTGATCCCAGTTGCCCCCCCCCCAGCATCAACCTTGAAGAATACCCCAAAGGCAGGGCACAAGACTCAGTGTTTTAATGCTTTGATTGTGATTCCTGCATGGCAGGGGGTTGGACTGGATGGCCCTTGTGGTCTCTTCCAACTCTAAAAGTCTATGATTCTATGAAATAAATATAATAAACATATTCACAGAAAGAGTAGCCGACAATCTCCTTCCCCAGAGAGCTTCAAACTGGGCAGCCATTTGTTCTTATAACTGGATTTACTACCTTGATCTTAGGAAAGGACTAGATGGCCTTGGAGACATGTGGGAATCACATGGCCCCCTAGGTGCTGTTGGACTACAACTCCCAGCATCTCTAGCCAATAAAAGCCAATGGTGAAGAAGGCTAGAAGTTGGAATCCAACAATATCTCAAGGTCCCTGGGCTGTTTTTGTTGGAAGATTCAGCAGCTTCTGTACCTGTTCTTGCTATTCTTTTGTCCACAAGGGATAAGATGGCTTAGATAGAGAAAGAATAGGAACTTGACCTTTCTTTTCCTGCCTGCTTGCTTCTTCTGTCTGCCACCTGTCCCAAAGCATTATGGGAAGATTACACCATTAGATTACAGCCTCAAATCACTGCCCTTTGCTGTACCAAAAGAACTACAGGTCACCCCCATATGTGTATGTCAGGTGCCCATGGTTTCAATTATCTATCATCTGAAAAACAGGGTCTCTCTAGGCATTTCCTAAGTCCTCCAGTGCAACTCTATGGTAACTTCCGCCAGATGTTACCACTGCAGAGTAATGCTGGAGCAGCCTGGAGAGGCGTTCTCTATAGGCATTTCCTAGGTCCTCCAGCACGATTCTACGGAGTTTGCAATTATCCAACGTTTCGAGTACAGCAGGACCCCTGTATCCACTGATTCATTATCCACTGATTCAATTATCCATGGGGCACACCTACCATAGAGTCTTCCTAGAAAATGTGTCCTCTCTAGCCATCTTCTAGGTCCTCCAAGGCAACTCTATGGTATTTTAAACCAGAAGTCCCATTATTTTCAGTGGTGTTCACTATTATCCACAGTTCAGTTCTTAGTATCCACGACCCCCCCGAACCAATCCCCAGTGGATACGGGGGTCCTACTGTATTTGTGGTAAGCCCGGCAACATATTCCCTGCGGATACGGCAGGTGACCTGTAACCTGTGCCTGACCGCTCCCCGCTTTGATTCTGGCCTCAGCCACATGAGGATCAGGCTGTTCTATATAAAAAATTAATTTCTGTAATAAATATTCCTAAAAAGGATCTGAAAATTATTTTCTGCCACAACTTGGTTCTTGCAGAGTTACCCTCCTAAGGTGAGCACCTCCACTGTTGCTAGTGAGATGGCTCTAACAGGGATTTCTTTCCAATAAGAATCTCTCTGCATTCAACCCACTGAATAGTTTTGTAAACTGACCCCCATCCCCTCTGAATCCCTAAGTTCAGGGATAGGTAACTGCTGGTGGTTAGGGGGTGGCATTGGCCCACCGGAGGACCTTGGACCGCTGTACCTTCATCACACCCTTGGGGGTGGAAATTAGACAATTTTGCCCCCAATTACCATTAGTGGACGGGGTGGGGGGAGGCAACACATTTTCACCATGTTTTGTTCTCTTTGACTATTTTAGGGCCAAGGGAGGCTTTTTTTTCCAACAGAAAGTGACTTGGAAGTCAACTTCTGATTCACTTTTTGATGGAAAAATGGCCCCTCCTGTGGCTAAAATATAGCCCCTCCTGGGGCTAAAAATGGCCCCACCTGTGGCCCTATATTGGTTTTAATGAAAAAAAAAATATTTAAACAACAAAAATGGTTTTAAAAAATGGCCCCTCCTGGGGCTAACAATTTTGCTCCTACATAGGGCAAAATTGTCCCCCAATGCCTCCTAGGGACCATTGAGGGCAAAATTCTTTTATTTTCCCCCCTGGAAGCTTCATGTGGAGATGCTTCATTGGTTCACAGGCTACAGGGTCCTCTTGCACTGTTTAACACCAAAAAATACCCATTTTTGAAAACCATTTGTGTGCTTCCAGCCCATTCAGGTTCCCTCCCTTCATTTAGAGGCATATTTTTGGTAGGTGGGCAATTCCTAGAGAGTCCCCGGGGCAGAAAATGTGAGCCCACTCTGCTTGCCCACCTGTCTACGAGGTGACAAAGAACTGAGACCTTTGTTGTTTTAACTATTTTAACCTGTCTTAAAAAAAAACAACTTGTTATATTTTTTCAGATGCTCTTTAGCCTTTTGAAATCTTTTTTTTTTTATTATTGTTCATGTTGTTTTCAATTTGTCAAATTGGTTTTGTAGTATGCCACCCTGAGATTTCTGGAGAGAGAAAGGGATTTAAAATATTTTAATAAAGACATACATTGTGTTGCAGAGCTGAGTTGTTTAATTCTGTAAACCAAGAAAAAGAAAGGCACAACAAAACGCAGCAGGAATACATAGAGGAATGGGTAGAATTAACATCCTTCCTCCATAGCAACAGAATGAGCCAGTAACTAGGGGAGGAGAAACAGCAAACAAGGAATACTACAAAATCAGCTACAACCATCTGCGCTCCACAGAAATAAATAAATCAATAAATAAAATTTTCTTTCTTTCTTTTTTTGAACAACGACTGTTTGAATTTAAACATTCTAAATTTAACAGTTTATTGGCAGTTGTTCATTTTTTTGACCAGTATCCAGTGCTAGTTGCTTCTTTTTAATCATTTTATTTTATAGTGCCAGAAATGCCATTCAGAAACAAATCCTTCAATCAACATCAGTTCAACCCAAACAAAGAGCACTTTTAAAAGAACAATTGTTATTTAACCTAGTGGCCGTAACATCTGAACTGCATTTTGCTACTTAATTTTAATTTTGCTACTTAATTTTTAGCCCTATATTGGTTTTAATGCCAATAAATAAATAAATTAATTAAACAACAACAAAAATGGTTAAAAAACAAAACAAAACCCACACACTTAAAAAAAAGCCTACTAGTTTTTTTTTCCATCCCTGGTTGGCAGGCAAAGACCTTTTTGTTAGTAAGCCAGATCCCATCCCATCCCAACTTCCAAGGCATCAGATCCCATCTGACTTGTTAAGCATGGTCAGCGCTGGTTACTAACTTGGATGGGAAACCACCAACGAATACCAGGTGTTGTGGGCTCTATTTCAGAGGAAGGAACTGGCAAAACCATCTCAGAACATTCCATGTCAAAGAAAGCCCTCTGAAATTCATGGGGTCACCATAAGTAAGTCAATAGGTAATTTGAATACAGATACACACACACACAAGCTTTTAATGAGTAATGGTTTGCAGGGTGCCCTCTCATGGGTATGTGGGGGGGGTGATTTAATTTTTTTTTAGCTTTTTTATGTTTTCGAATGATTTTGATATGGTTTATAAGCTATAGTTTTAATATGATCATTGTGTTTAATATGTTATTGTTAGGTTTGAAATTATTCTTTTTGTGAGACGCCTTGGGTCCTACTCTGGGAGAAAGGCATAATATACAGTGGGCCTTCAGTATTCGCTGTGGTTTGGTTCCAGGACATCCCATGGATACCAAAATCCAGGAACGCTTAAGTCCCATTATATACAATGGTATAGTCAAATGGTGTCCCTTATATAAAATGGAAAAATCAAGGTTTGCTTCTTGGAATTTATTTTTTTGTGGGGGGGGCGGTATCTTCAAGCTGTGGTTGGATGAATCCATGGATAAAGAATCAGTGCATACGGAGGGCTGACTGTAACTGGAATAAAAAAAGCGAGCAAACAAACAAATAATGAAAGAGACACCCATCCATCCTGGCTCATAGAATCATAAAGCTGGAAGAGACCTCAAGGGCCATCTAATCTAACCCCCTGCCCTGAAGGAATACACAATCAAAGCATTCCCAACAGATAGCTATCCAACCTCTGTTTAAAAACCTCCAAAGAAGGAGACTCCACCACACTACGAGGCAGTGCTTTCCACTGCCGAACAGCTCTTACTGTCAGGAAGTTCTTCCTAATGTTTAGGTGGAATCTCTTTTCCTATAGTTTTGGTCCATTGCTCCGTGTCCTAGTCTCTGGAACAACAGAAAACAAGCTTGCTCCCTCATCAGTATGACATCCCTTCAAATATTTATTATTTAAATGTGGCTATCACGTCATCTCTTAGCCTTCTCTTCTCCAGGCTAAACATACCCAGCTCTCTAAGCTGCTCCTCATAGAGCATGGCTTCCAGACTTCCCACCATCCTGGTCACCCTCCCCTGGACACGTTCCAACTTCCCAATATCCTTCTTGAATTGTGGTGCCCAGAACTAGACACAGTATTCCAGATGAGGTCTGACCAAATCAGAACAGAGTAGCACTAATACTTCCCTTGATCTAGACACTAGACTCCTATTGATCCTATTTGACCCCATGGACAATCCCATCCTCCACGCATTGGTCCACCCTCTTTATAAAGCCATCCAAAGCTGTCAGCCATTGCTATAACTTGCAGCAATGAACCCCACAATTTGATTGGGCACTGTTTGGGGACTCCTAGAGTTGGAAGCAACCCTGACTTAGTGCACGAGCCTGCTGCTAAAGTACCCCTGAGTATTGGACATCCTTCCTTTTATCTGTTTTGAATCTCACACCATTCCGCTTTGATGAATGCCCCTTTTAAAAGAAAAAAATATTGTGCTATCCACCTTCTCTTCAGCATGCACCATTTTACACACCTTTATCACATCCTCCCCCTTACTCACTTTTTTTTGGGTAAGCCTAAACCGCCCCTAAAGTTGCAAATTTTCTTGGCAGGAGAGTTGCTCCAATCCCTTGATCATGTAGCTTATCCTTTTCTAATCCCTTTCCAGATCTACGTACAGGCACACTTCATTTAACAAAGCCTTTGGCAGTTCCTTTTAACGTGTGATTTTATGCCCACCCATTCCCCTTTTCCTCCTCATTCTCGGTCTAGTTGGAAGTCTTTTTAGCAACACTGGCAATGGGTCCTAGAAGAGATCAAGCCTGAACTCTCCTTGGAAGCCAAGATGACTAAATTGAGGCTGTTGTACTTCAGCCACATCATGAGAAGGCATGACTCATTAGAAAAGACAATTATGCTTGGAAAGCTGGAGGGCAATAGAAAGAGAGGAAGGTCACATACCAAATTGATAGACTCAATCAAGGAGGCCATTGCCCTGAGCCTGCAGATCCTGAGCAGAGTCTTGGAGGTGTCTCATTCACAGGGTCGCCATGAGTTGAAATTGACCCAAAGGCAGTTAAAACAACAGAGGGGGGCAGTTAATAAATCCTACCCTAAAGGTTTTCACAGCTAAAATTATTGCACATATGCTGTATGGAGCTGAAATCTGGGAAGAAGATGCCAAGTTTGATTTGGAAATTTTGCAAAACAAAGTCATGTGACAGATTTTGGAACTACCCCCAGTGGTTCTAGAGGCTCACCTTAGGGCTGAGTTGGGTCTCCTCTCAATTGTAGCTAGAACTGATCTTTCTTAAGATTCTGGCACAGATTAAATGGATTTGAGGATCATTCTCTCAGCAAACTTTGCTGGCTGGCAGAACTGAGGTTTGAAGGCTAGGCACAATTGTGCCTACACAGGTTAAAGGTTTACAACCTTAACACAGAAAACTAAGATTTTGTCCTTATGGCCTTAAAAACTGGATTTTCGCTCACGCTGCTAGCCAAGGCAGAACAGTCACAGTTGGGGCACAATTATCCATTTGGTACCACAGATTGAGATAAATCATACAAAGCCACAGCACTCTGAAACTCTGACCTTTTCCTAGCTCTGAAGAGCTTGTACAGAAAGGATTGCAGCATATGCTTTCTGCATATTTTGAAGGGAGTTTTTGAGGTATTCCAATTATAGATAAAAAATGAGTATTTGGCTGTAATCAGATGGATGACACAATTAATTACTTGTTCTGCTCCTTTATCCTGTGCCTAGACAAAGATCTGTGTCACCCATTATTCAGTTATATACGCACAATCCTAAATATACACTGGACTGACTATGTGACTAATGTTGCTGTCCTTGAGGAAGCAGGGATCACCAGTATTGAGGCCATGATATTGAGAACACAGCTGCGCTGGACAGGGCACGTTTCTAGGATGGAAGACCATCGCCTCCCAAAAATACTACTCTACTGTGAACTCGCCACGGGTCAGCGTAAGAGGGGCGCTCCAAAAAAGCGATACAAAGACTCCCTGAAACAACATCTCAGGCTCGGCCAAATTGATCATCAACAGTGGTCCGCCCTGGCCTCACATCGGGAGGCATGGAGACGCACTATCCACAATGCTGCAGCCTTATTTGAGAACTCACGACAAACAAGTCTTGAAGAGAAACGACAACGCAGAAAGAATCACAACCCAAAAACATCACCCAAGGAGACCTTCTGCTGTGCTTTTTGCAACCGGACTTGTTTATCTCGGATTGGCCTTTTTAGTCATCAGCACACTTGCAGAAACCGTGGGATGAGTCCTTCCTGAATCTTCGTTTGCGAAGAAAAGCCAGAGAGAGACAGATTGCACACCCCAGAAACCAGTAGTAGAATTGTTAGCTGATATGTTAGCTATTGTCACATACTCAGGAACTCAATTAAGAAACCATGTGCTTGCTTCCTTAAGGAACATATTATAATATAAATATTAATTTTACACTTTTTAGTTGGTTTTATAGGGGTCTATAAAATCGTTTTAAACTTAAGTCTAATGTTTAATAATTTATTTTTTAATTCTGTTCATGTTTTATTCCATACATTGTAAAGACCGTCGGCTACATACAATAAAGCTTATGATGATGATGGAAGATGACTTCGGGTGGTCTCTAGAAAGTTCAAAATATTTTTGTTGACTTAAGCAAGGCTTACCTGACCTGGTTACTGCATTTCACATGGGCATATAGATCGACCCCTGTATCCGTGGAGGATACACTCCAAGACCCCTGTGGATACCTGAACTGTGGATAATAGGGAACCCTATTATTTTCAATGAGACAAATGCCAGAACTTGACCACAGAATTGTATTGGAGAACCTAGAAATGCCCAGAGAACATATATTTTCAGACGTGGATAAGTGAAACTATGGATACTGAATCCATGGATATAGGGGTTGACCTTTACTGTTAGTTCTGAATGAAGTTTGCCAAAACACATTGAACTGCTCTTTTGTTTTGTTGTGCCTACCCCTATTCTTTGCATGTTAGTATTGCCTCGGATACCACATTTCTTTTAAAGCAGGAACTTCCTAGAACAGTGGTTCTTAACCTGGGGTCTGGGAACCCCCAGGGGTTCACAATGTCCTCACAGGGGGTCTGTGAAGGCTTGAAAATTGTTGGCCCACCTCCTCCCTGCACTGGAGAGGCCACGGACAGGAGCCAAGGCAAAAGCTGGTTGGCTTGGCCTACACATTGCCATTCAATCCACTCCAGCCACACACTTGGAGGAAGAAGCAGAAGAAAAGTCTTCCCTCCCGCTTCAGTGCCTCTGAGGGAAAGTTTCATGGATGGCATAATAGAATCATAGAATTAGATTTTCCTTGGGTTATTTCTCATTCTCTGAAGATGCCAGCCACAGATGCAGGCGAAACGTCAGAAATAAACTCTTCCAGAATGCGGCTTCACAGCACGGAAATAACCCAAGGAATATCTATGGATGCTGGCAGTGAAAGCCTTTGACTTCACAGTATTATTACTATTACTGTTATTGTTAGGTATTATTATTAGGTATTATTTTTATGGCCCTTTTTAGTCATCAGCGCGCTTGCAGAAAGCGCGGGATAGTCCTTCCTGAATCTTCGTTTGCAAAGAAAAGCCAGAGAGAGAGATATTATTTTTATTAGGTATTATAATTAGGTATTATTATTATTGTTAGGTATTATTATTATGTATTATTAGGTGTTGTTGTTGTTGTTTTAAATCTTTAAATTTAATCTTTAAATCTTTACATTTAAATCTTTTAAATCTTTAAATTTAAATTTAAATCTTTTAAATCTTTAAATCTTGAGTTGTTGTTGTTTTAAATCTTGAGTTAAATCTTGAGTTAAGTTAAGTCTTGGGGGCCCAGGGCAACAAAAGATATTTAGAGGGGGTCCCTGGTAAAGAAAAGATTAAGAGCCACTGCCCTATAACACACCTACTCCGTTAACTGAGGTATACCTGTAGTACTTCTACTTGAGTCCCACCATACACGTGTATAATGGTTTTATGATATTGAGCATCCACATTCCCCCCCCCAACTTGCTAGATTTCTACGTGCAGGGATTGATTTTTTTTTGGGGGGGGGTTCGACATGTATTTGCTTCAATCATGTTGCTCCCCCTTTGCAATTTAAGTGGGGCTGCCCAGATAGATCATTTTATCACTTCTGTCTCCCGATGCAACAAAATCCCACGCGGAACTCACCGCCACCAAGGCAGGCGCTCATCTTCCACGGGTGGGAAATGCAAAGGACACTTTCCCACGGGGAGGGGGAGAAGAATGAATGTGGGTGAAGCCCGGAAAGGATGACGACACCTTCCTCCTCCTTTTCTTTTGGTTTCTCTAGGAATTTCAGCTCAGTCCATTTAACCCTTGCAAGAGAGTATGGTGTGAAAGTTGGATTACAGTACTCTCAAACTGCTGGTTTAAAGGGCAGATGAAAAAAATGAGAAAGAATGAGACTAGTAGTGATGCCCAACTTTTGTTTCTCCAGCTGCTTTGGACTTCAGTTCCCAGAAACACTAGTCAGCATGGCCCATGGTGAAGCATGCTGGGAATTGAAGTCCAAAATATCTAGAGCTCCAAAGGTTGAGGACCCCTGGACTAGGGGATCTTCAGACCCAAGGGGCTGTGGTCCAGTCGATCTCTCAATGTGGTGCCAACAGCATCTCTTTTCAGGTACTTTGGCATCACAAAGGACAGTAAGGTGTAGTGGTTATAGAAAGTGTTGGACCCACTGCCAAACAGCTCTTACTGTCAGGAAGTTCTTCCTAATGTTTAGGTGGAATCTCTTTTCCTGCAGTTTGAGTCCATTGCTCCGTGTCCTAGTCTCTGGAGCAGCAGAAAACAAGCTTGCTCCATCCTCAGTATGACATCCTTTCAAATATTTAAACATGGCTATCATGTCCCCTCTTAACCTTCTCTTCTCCAGGCTAAACATCTCTGGCTTTTCTTCGCAAACAAAGATTCAGGAGGCTAAACATACCCAGCTTCCTAAGCTGCTCCTCATAGGGAATGGCTTCCAGACACCCCACCATTTTGGTTGCCCTTCTCTGGACATGTTCCACATATTTATTTATTTAGTATATATACTGTACGGTGAACTCACCACAGGTCAGCATAAGAGGGGCGCTCCAAAAAAGCAATACAAAGACTCCCTGAAACAACATCTCAGGCTCGGCCAAATTGATCACCAACAGTGGTCCGCCCTGGCCTCACATCGGGAGGCATGGAGACACACTAATCACAATGCTGCAGCCTTATTTGAGAACTCACGCCGAACAAGTCTTGAAGAGAAACAACAAGGCAGAAAGAATCACAACCCGGAAACATCACCCAAGGAAACCTTCTGCTGTGCTTTTTGCAACCAGACTTGTGTATCTCGGATTGGCCTTTTTAGTCATCAGCGTGCTTGCAGAAAGTGCGGGATGAGTCCTTCCTGAATCTTTGCGAAGAAAAGCGAGAGATATATAGGATTTATTTCTCACTTCTCAGTCCACCAAGGCCCCTGATATATATGAGTGATATAAATATAAAGTGATACAATGGATTGAAAACATTATTTAAAAACAGACGAAAATAATGCATTTTAAACTAATTCTCTTAAAAATTCACAGAAAGCTCTGATGATCAAATAAAACCCAATAGCCCTAGGTTCCCCTGCCAAGAGAAAGGTGGTATAAAAATAAAAGTCATAGCAGCCACCTCTGGCTTTAGGAATGGGAGCCCACTTTTTAAGCTTTGAGAGAAGGAAAAACACCACAAAACTTCTCGAAGGACTATTGACACACTGCAGAAATAATGCAGTTTGCCACTGCGTTAACTACCCTGGCTCCTGGGACTTGTAGTTTCCTGTGGCACCAGGGCTCTCTGACAACAAAGGCTAAATATCTCACAAAATTACAAAGTCTTGAATTCCATAGCATTGAGCTAAGGCAGTTAAAGTAGTGTCAAACTTGATTATTTCTGCAGTGTGGCAGCAGCTTTGTGGAAGAAAGTAATTCCAAAGAGATTCATTTTTGGCTACCTCATGTGTGCTCTGTAAAAAGAGTGAAACCCATAAAGAGTTAAAACCAATGAGGAGGCCCTCAGGTTGCCAGACTGGCTCAGGCTTGGAAAAAGTGGGGAAGGAAAATAGTAAGAAAAGTCCCTTCCTGTTGTCCAACCCCTAACAACCTCCCCTTTCTGATCCCAAAACGCCATGCCTAGCAGCAAGATTTGCATTTCCAATTTCTCCCCAGCAGTTTTCAGCCTTGTTTCTGTGCAACTTGAAGAAGCCTTGCCTTTGCTGCTAAGGAATTTCCCAGTGGAGTTTTAAAATGAATGGAGGTGAGTATTTTATTTAAAAATAATAATAATAGTAGGAAGGTGGTCTGTGGTAATGGACATTGGAGGCTGGTTGTGTTCCAGCCTTTCTCAACCTTTTCCCCCTGGTGGCACCCTTGAAACAATTTTCAGGTCTCGGGGAATCCCTGCCTAAAAATCCCCCCCCCATCTCAATATTTCGTGGAAACCCTAGCAATCTCTTTTGGAACCCTAGGGTTCTAGGGAGCCCTGGTTGAGAAACCCTGGTCCAGAGACTAGAACAGGATAGGAAACAGAAGAAAAGAGGTCCCACCTAAACCTTTTAGGAAGGACTTATTGACTGCAAGATCTGAGTGGAATGGGCTGCCCTCAGATGTATCTGAGAGGGTGGCAGGACAGAGAAAAGGGTCTCCCCAGTAGAACTGGAGAATGCGCTGCCTTGGGAGATCTCCTTCTTTGGGGGTTTTTCAACAGAGGCTGGATGGCCATCTGTCGGGAATGATTTGATTGTGTGTTCCTGCATGGCAGAATGGGGTTGGACTGGATGGCCCCTGTGGCCCCTTCCCACTCTATGATTCTATGATCTCAAAGCTTATAGGGAAAATACAGGAATTAATGAATTGTTATAAACAGTCTGAGATCATTCAACAAAATCAAAACAGAATAATAATAATAATAATAAAATTTATTTATATCCCGCCCCTCAGCGAACAATCAGGGCGGCTTACAACAATAAAATAGTACACAGTATAAAACAACTCAAAATCCCTCCCCCCCTTAAAACATTATTAAATTAATGCAAATTAAAATCAGCATATAGTACAATTTATTAAAAACCCTTCCGAGCGAGCAGCATCAGTTTGGAGCTCCAGAAGCAACCTCCAGAGGGGGTTCCTGAGGCCGGGGTTAGCTATTCCGGAAAAGCCTGTCTGAAGAGATCTTTCTTGACAGCCATCCAAACGACCGAGTTGGAAAATTATAGTGATGAATCTATTTTCTGACCCAGATTGCTCTGGAGTTCAGATGGGTTTCCAAAATTGCCCCCCCCCCCCCGTAGAGGGGGAATGGAAGTGACTGGAGAGGGGAGTGATGTGCTACAGTGCAGCTCCCTTTGGCATCTTCTTTACTGTAAGAGTGGTTTCACAGTGGAACGGACTGCCTTGGAGGTTGGTGGATCCCCCCCCCCAATCTTTGGAAGTCCTTAAACAGAGTTTGGACGGGCATTTTTCTGGAATGCTTTAGCTGTGTATTCCTGCATGGCAGGGGTTGGACTAGATGGCCCTTGTGGTCTCTTCCAACTCTAAGACCCTTATCACATTGTGCTGTTAGAGCAATATTATTCCACATTAACCTGATATAGCTGCCTCCTATTGTAATCCTGGGATTTGCCGTTTAGGGAGGGGCATTTAGCATTCTCAGCCAGAGAGCTCTTAGGCCTCACTAAACTGCAAACCTCAGAATTCCCCAGGAGGAAGCCATAGCAGTTAAAGTGGAATAATAGTGCTACAGCACTCTGCTCCTAGGAAAAGTTACGATGTTTGGGGCATGTTTGCATTAGGAAACAAATGTTGAGTAACCGGGTGGAGATGTTTCAGCTGACCTTTGATGGGTGATTGCTCAGGGGGAAAAGGCCTTTCAGAATGTGCTGTGCTGTTTACCTGTTGTTGTTTTTAATGGTCTTAGAATCATAGAGTTGGAAGGGCCATCTAGTCCAACCCCCTGCCAGGCAGGAACTCACAGTCAAATCATTCCTGACAGATGGCCATCCAGTCTCTGTTTAAAAACCTCCAAAGGAGGAGACTCCACCATGCTACGAGGCAGTGTATTCCACTTCCGAACAGCTCTTACTGTCAGGAAGTCCCTCCTAATGTTTTAAGTGGAATCTCTTTTCCTGTAGTTTGAACCCATTGTTCTGTGCCCTAGTCTTTGGAGCAGCAGAAAACAAGCTTGCTCCATCCTCAGTATGACATCCCTTCAAATATTTAAACATGGCTATCATGTCCCCTCTCAACCTTCTCTTCTCCAGACTAAATATGCCCAGCTCCATAAGCTGCTCCTCATAGGGCATGGCTTTCACACCTCCCACCATTTTGTTCTTGCTTTTAACTCCTTTTAATTGTATTGTTGGAGAGCCAACTTGATGTAGTTGTTTGAGTTTTGGACTGACTACAGCTCTGGAGACCAGGGTTTGAATCCCTGCTCAGCCATGGAAACCCACTGGGTATCCTTCGGCAACTCACACTCTCTGCCTCAGAGGAGCACGCGCTGAAGAAATCTTGCCAAGAAAAACCCATGATAGGTTCGGCTTAAGGTCACCATAAGTTAGAAACAATTTGAAAGCACACAACAACAGCAATTCTGTTAGTTTAATTATACTTTTAATTTCTCTATGTTATGAATTTTAAGGGTGTATCTGTTTTAACATTTGTAATGCATCTGGAATCCAGGACTGAGAAGAAATAGGAATATAAATACAATTGGACCCCGGTATCTGCAGAACCGATATCTGCAGTTTCAGTTATCTGGAGCTGAAAAAATAGGGACAGACACCATAGAGTCAGGCTGGAAAATGTCTAGAGAGGCGCCCTCTTTAGGCATCTTCTAGGTCTTCCAATTCAACTCTATGGTATATTTGTACCAGAAGTCCTTTATTTTAAGAGGGTTCCCTATTATCCACAGTTTCATATATCTGCAGTAATTCTGGCAACCAAACCCCTTCGGATACAGGGGTTCAACTGTAACTATGTAAGAATAATAGTGTTCAATTTGTTTTATTGATCTAAGATCCTCAGATACAAGGCGTGATATTTCTTTTTGCAAGTAAGCTATCCATTATTTCCAGGAACTGTTGGTGTCAGCTGAAGTTACCTCCAGTAGGAGTCAGAATTTCATTTCTCCACATACACATGCGCCCCTGGTTAACAGTTCCAGTCTCTCCTAGAGCAAAAGGGACAGATCCAGAGATGAAAATGGAGGAGGTGGATGGGTCAGCAGGTGTCAAACCAGAGTCGGGATCAGGAAGAACCAGAAAAAGCCCCTGCGTCTTTCAAGCGGAGACTGTGAAGCCGAGCTCTGGGGGAAGACAGCCAGAGCATGTCAAAGTGGAGCCGGAAGAGGGCTTGTCACTCCAGCGTTGGGAAGCCCAGTGGCAGGAATTCCTCATGGCTATTGATTCCCCCCACTCGGGATGGGGAAGCATGCCACTTTGTGAGTCAACACCATGGGGCACTGCTAAGGCTTCCCACGTCCCTGCTGCAGGCATTGTCGATTTGGAGGGACAGCGGCAAAACTTCCGAATGTTTCGATACCAAGAAAGCTCTGGGCCACGGGAGGCCAGCAGGCAACTCTGGGAACTTTGCTGTCAGTGGCTGAAGCCAGAGAGACACACCAAGGAGCAGATTCTAGAGCTGGTGATCCTGGAGCAGTTCCTGGCTGTTCTGCCTCAGGACATGGAGAGCTGGGTGAAGGAACACAGGCCAGAGAACTGTGCCCAAGTGGTGGTCCTGGCAGAGGATTTCCTTCAGAGACAGCGAGAGACTGGGAGCCCAGTGGAGCAGGTGAGGATGCCTTGTTTTCATAGGTCTGGGTGGTCCAGTGTTGGTCCAGTGGCCCATGGCATCATTAAGGCTGGTGTCACCCCTCCCCCTGAGGGTGTCACCTAGTGCAATTCAGCCTCCCTGCACCCCCCTATGCCGCCACTGACAGTGGTACAAGGCATAGGTGCATGGCCAGAGGAAAGTATATTCCAAAGTATTGACTCCTATTAGAGGCTCTGCTTGGGGTGCCCAGACTAGTCTGTACTCCATCTCCCACAATCCCTTACTGTTGGCCATACCATTGTAGTTGTAGTTGTTGTTGCTGTTGTTGTGTGCCTTCAGTTCATTTCCAGCTTATGGCAACCCTAAAGCAAACCTATAATGGGGTTTTCTTGGTAGAATTTGTTCAGAACAGGTTTGCCTTTGCTTTCCTCTGAGACTGAGAGAGTGTGACTTGCCCAAGGTCACCCAGTGGGTTTCCAAGCCTGAGTGGGGAGTTGAAGTCTGTTCTCCAGAGTCCTAGTTCAACACTCAGACTAGTACACCATGCTGGCTTCCAAAATATATGGAAGGCTACA
This sequence comes from Gambelia wislizenii, assembly GCA_030847615.1. Taxonomy (NCBI): domain Eukaryota; kingdom Metazoa; phylum Chordata; class Lepidosauria; order Squamata; family Crotaphytidae; genus Gambelia; species Gambelia wislizenii. The sequence continues at coordinate 30,383,771 of JAUMIR010000002.1, forward strand.
TTTTTCTCAGCCCTGGACTAGATGTCCTCCAAAGTCTCTTCCAACCTTCATGCCTGTGCTTGGCCTACCTGCAACAATTTGGGTTTTTTTCAGGAAAAAGCAGAATGGAAAATTTTCCAATTTCCCAGTGCTCTCAATAATGTTATCTGATTTAGTACCGTTGGTTTAAATAGTGTATTCTAACACATTCAAAGATTTTTTGTGGAAAATAATTTATTGGAGTATTTAATAATGTAAAGAAAATAGCATAAACCTCCCTTGTATTTATCAAAAAATGATCACACCTGAAATACTGTTTTTAGCATTACAGACCTAACGAGAGGTGTACCTTATATATCTTATATCAACAGTTAAACTTTCTTTTGCTGAGGTATAACTAACTATAGGACCTTCAGCTTCACTCACTCAGTCTCTGCACTGCTTATTAATACCATTTCAATTTGAGGGGGGGGGGAATTGATTCAGTACAACATTGTGTTTCACTAAAGGATGGAAAATTCTCTGGGGGCAGAAGCAGGTTATCACATTTTATCTTGGACTTACAAATTTCTGAGAAGCAAATTTTATGAAAGAGAAACAAGCTTAGCAGTGTGTTCATTTGTTAGTCTATTCTGAGCACTAGGGCTTGTCAATGCTTGTCTCCTTTGAAGAATAACTAGAACTTCCTATTGCAGTACTACATACAGCCCAGACAATATGGATATATTCTGTAGAAAAATTGCCCCCCTGGCATCTCTGCCCATCTATCCCAGTATCTTCTACTCTTAATGAAAGCAGCTCTGGCTTCAGACTCTCAGACAGAAGTCATTTTCCAGCAAACCTGGGTCTCTCAAAATTATAGATATTTGGTACCACTTTTAACTTCCATGCTCCATCCTAAGGAATCCTGCAATTTGTAGTTTTGTGAGGTATTTGCAATTCTTTGCCAGAGGGGTCTTGTCATACCCTCCCCTGGATGGGAGTTAGAGTAGAATCCAGGGTAGGCCCTGACATGAGTTGGTTCTTGGGATTATTTCCTGAGCTGATTCCCTTGCTGGACCTCTCAGTTCAGGAATGCAGCAGCCAGTCTCTGGCTTGGGAAGGTTTTCTCTTTCTTGTGTCTTCAAGGCCGCTGTGCCATCTGAATCTGTGCTCCATTCCTCTCCTCCCTCCCTTCTGTTCCTCCTCCACAGTTCACAGACTGAAAGGTATATCTGTTGTATTGTGAGCTGATTACCTCAGAACTAGCTTTTCCATGTTACTAGAACACATTGCCTTTCTGAATAAAGATATTCTTATTTGAGTTAATGTGAGTGTGTTTACTGGTGCATCACAGGTCTAATGCACCACCAAACTAGAAATCTAAGGATTTCTTAGGATGGAGCCATGGCAGCTGAAGTGGTATCAAAGTGCTAGAATTGTTTAAAGGTCACCCCCACACACACTATAAACAGAACCAATATCTGTGGTTTCAGTTATCTGAAGGACACAAAATAGGGGACACATAACATAGAGTTAACTGCACTGGGAAATGCCTAGAGAGGTACCCTCTCTAGGAATCACTTGGTCAGCCAACACAACTCTATGGTATGTTTGTACAGGAAGTCCTTTATTTTAATAGGGTTTGCTATTATCTGCAGTTTCACTTATACATGGTAAGTCCAGGAACGCATCCCCTGTTGATATGAAGTGAGGGGGGCAACTGTAGTGTGAAAAAGACCCCGATCCTTTTAACTGACTGTGTCTGAGATTGAACCTGGGACCTTTTACATGCCAAACAGGCCCACCACCATTACGCTGTTGAGCCTGGCATGCCAAGCAAGCACTTTATCTCTAAGCAACGGAAAGTCCTATTGTTTCATCCTTCTGTAACTAAAATGCTCCTGACCATTGTCTAGGGATCAGAGGTGCCTTTCCAGGAGGTGGTTGTTGACCTCCCCGAAGAAAATGCATCTGTAGTGGAAATCACAGACAGACAGCCGTGCACAGAAGTCAAGCAAGAGAGCGAACAGGATCATGGCTTTCTTGGTAAGGATTGGCAGTGCCTGGTTGTTGTAAACAGGTTGGAGAAATACCTTTTATTTGTATAATTCCTGTCCTTCCTCATATTCCTCCCCGCCCTGCCAACCCCCAAAGTTGTCATGCCTTTAGCAGTGCTGTCTGACTCTCTTATAGTTTGTTTTGTTCTGTGAAGCGCCATATACATTGAGGAGACTATATTTTTTCAGTATATATTTATTTATTTAGAATGATGAATCCATTCTGGGTTTTGGACTGAGCTTTAAAGGTGCTGTAATCAATTGGGAGGGGGGATAGGGGTTCAGGACCTTGGAGAAGGCCATGACATTTTGGACTGAAACCCAGAGCAGACGCTACCAGGCACCACTGGTTGCAAGAGAGTCACTGGGGTTTTTAAAAATTTTTTAAAAATTAATTGTATTTTTTTAAAAAAGAGAAAAGTCTGTATTTGATTAATTGCTGTATTTCAATTAATAGTGACTGCTTATCTTGGGGGGAGGATGCCTTTTCATTGATATATATTGATGTACATTAAGTTGACATTAAATTGACTGAAAATAGATACCCAAAGTTACTTCTGATTTTGTTTTCAGCTGTGTGGCAGTCAACTTTTGGGCAAGTACAGCCCACCGGGTGATTTTTCTACTCTGCCAACTTTGACAGCTGTTAATTTCTTGAGTTCTCTTTCTTCTCTGAAAACTGATCAATCCTATCTCTTGGTTCCAGGAGCTGATGAATGGCAGGGTGAGAATGAAAGTGTGCCAAGTGTGGAATCATCAGAAGTTGCTGAGCATCAGATGCCAGAAGAAAATGAAGTCATTCTGGACACATCAAAATGGCAGGAAGGAAATGAAATGGAGCAATGGACGAATAGTGCCATTGGTTATCAAGGTGGTCACTTCCATCAAATCACAGTTCAGCAAGGAATCCACAACAAGCAAAGCAGAAACAGATGTACTGTGTGTGGGAAAGTGTTCAGAGATGGAGCATACCTTCAAAAGCACCAGAGAATCCATACAGGAGAGAAACCCTATGCATGCTCAGATTGTGGAAAGAACTTCCGTTGGAGCTCAGATCTTCACAGGCACCAAAAAACCCACACAGGAGAAAAACCATATAAATGCTCAGACTGTGGGAAAGGTTTTCGTCGAAGGTCAAACCTAAATCGCCACCAGAGAACCCACACTGGGGAGAAACCTGATGAATGTTTGGACTGTGGGAAAACCTTCCATTCCAGCTCAAGTCTGATTAGTCATAGGCAAACCCACACAGGAGAGAAGACATATGAATGTTCTGACTGTGGAAAGAGCTTTCAATTGAGCTCAAATCTTATTATCCACAAGAGAACCCACACTGCAGAGAAACCATATGAATGTCCAGACTGTGAAAAATGTTTCCGTCGAAGCTCGCATCTTAGCACCCACAAGAGGATCCACTCAGGACAGAAAGTGTATAAATGCTCAGACTGTTCCAAAACCTTTTCAGATCAATCCAACTTTCTTAGCCATATCAGAAAACACACAGGACAGAAACCATACACATGTTCAGACTGCACTAAAACCTTTTCCAATAAATCCAACCTCCTTAGTCATCAGAGAATCCACTCAGGAGAGAAACCATATGACTGCTTAGATTGTGGGAAAAGCTTCAGTGTCTGCCAGTATTTGACTAGACATCAGAGGAGACACAACAGAGAAATTATATGAGTGTCCAGACTGTGAGAAAAGGTTCAGTCAGAACCAGTATTTTATTTGGCATCAGAAAGATTCACACAGGAACAAAAGTACATGAACCATACACATTGACAAAGGATTCTACAGAAGATTTTGTTGTTCTTTCACAATTCAAAAGAGCAACAAAATGAGCCACGGCAGCTCTCTATGGTGCCTCAGAGTGCCTGAGTACCCTCCAACACCACAGAGTTGTTTCTACTGCACTTCCTAGAATGTCTCCTTTCTAGAAGATGAGGGAAAAAAGGGTTGCAGTGGTGGCAACAAATGTGATGTGGTGACATCACAGGGATGTGAAGGCTGTAGAACAGGCTAGATGGCTGGGACCCCCCATCGCACACACGCACACTCCAACAAAGGTTTCATTGCAGATGAATGTTTAAGCCTTGCTAACATCTAGTAATGGAGATTGCAGTCAAGAAATCAGCAGAAGACTAGAATTTGGAAGGGCAGCTATGAAGGAACTAGAAGGAATGAGACAAGATCCAGAAGTGTAAAGATATATCATTGAATACTACAGTTAGGATTGTCCATGCCATTGTGTAGTATTTCCCATTTCTATGTGTGGTTGTGAAAGCTGGACAATGAGAAAAGCTGGTAAGGAGAAAATCAACTCATTTGAAATGTGGTGCTGGAGAAAGAGTGTTGTGGATGCTGTGGATGGCTAAAAAGACAAATAAATGGGCCCTAGAGCAAATCAAATCTGAGCTTTCCCTAGAAGCCAAGATGACTAAACTGAAGCTGTTGTAGTTTGGACACATCATGAGAAGATAGGACTCACTAGAAAAGACAATAATGCTTGGTAAGGTAGAAGGCAGTAGGAAAAGAAGAAGACCGTATTCCAGATGGATAGACTCCATCAAGGAAGACACGACCGTAAATCTGCATGACCTGAGCAGGGTTGTTGATGACAGAGTGGAGGTCACATATTCATAGGGTCACCATAAGTCAAAGTCAGCAGTTAACAACAACAAAACATCTACTTTAATCCATAAACATCAAATTCTATGGATCTGGGTTTGTAAAACACAAGAGTTTTGTTAAACTACACCATACTGCTCCAGGAACTCTGGCAAAAAAAGCTATATAAGGGAGGAAAGGGGCAGTATTTATTTTGAAAGTGTATATCCCCCACCAGAGCTTGGAAAAGTTACTTTTTTGACTAGAACTCCCAAGATCCAACTGCCAACCAGGCCCTGACCATGCTGTCTTGCGGGGGGGGGGGGTAGCAGCAGGGTCTGGGAACTATTTGTTCAACCTCTGATGGCACCTTTCTCTTTGAACAGGCCTCAAACTGGCTGACAGCAAAATATCTTAAAATGACAATCAGCCAACACCAAATAAGCACAAGTCTCAACTGCAGTGGAAGGTTTAAATCAAAAAGGTCCATAATATTGGAGCCACTACTGTGTAGCCTGGTTTCCTGTAAACACCCTATTGAGAATGCATTGGGAGCCATCGTGATAATTTTCCCCAACTCCTCTTAAGGTAGCATCCCTGTGGGCAAATGGCAGCTACAGCTGAACAGTCTGGTACTTATTGGAGCATTCACCACTGTCAGGTAAGTGTGTACTGGTTAGTCACTATTGTTAGATAAGGAAGGGCCCACCAACAGACCTGTGGGCCAACCAGAGGGTGTTTCGCCTTAGTTTCCCTCAAATACAGAGCCGGCCCTTTTTATTCAGCCGTTTATTCTTCTTTTGTGGAGAATGTGGCTTAGCTAAGAACTGTGAATCATAATACAAGGAAGTCCACCCCCCCATACCTCATTTAAAAGTCTCTGACAAAGAAACTCCTTTTTACAAAATGTTTTTACAGGAGCCCAGCCCAGCCCCTTCCTTTTCTTGTCCAGGGCTGACATGTGAAAAGCAAAACAGAGAGAAAAAAAAAAAAAGGGGGGGGGAAGCAGATTACCTACCTCACCAGTTCCCCCCAGCATGTTGAAAAGCATAGATCTGTAAGTTTTGCCACCAAAATGGAAATCATAAGAAAAGTGAAGGCTGTTGAAAGAAGAAAAAAAATCATCCCAGGATGCATTTTGGAAAAGCTTTCTCTAGAACATTCAAAATGTTTTTTTTAATGTATACAAGTCTTACTTGACTTGGTTGTTTCATTCCACATGTGTAAAATGTTAGTTTTGAATAAAAAGTTTGCTGAAACATGTTGAACTGCTTTTTTTTTTGTAGTGTAGAAACCTATCCTGAGTCTTTCCATGTTATTTCTACCTCTGGTACCAAAGTGTCTGTTCAAGAGGTAAAGCCCAGGAACACAACTACTTTGTTAACTAAGGAATACCTGTACCAGTTGCTGATCTTAACTTGTGAAGCTCTGAACAGTTCAGAATCAAGGTATCCCTCAAGGATTGCCTGTTTGTAATTTTCAAATTACAAATACATAAAAATACAAACCCTTGTTTTAAAAACATTATAATTTTTAAATGAAGGCTGGAATTGCAGTATCTGGAATATTGCTAAGGTGGCACAGATGAGAACTTCTGGAGAAGCATAACCTCTGTTCTCTCCCCCTGGAGGCCCAATTGGTGCCAACACTGAAATCATTTTGGTGCCAAGTTAAAGGAGATTATCGGATGAGGGGAGAACGTGCCAAAAAATTGCATTCCCAACCATGTCAGAAGACCACTAGAGAAACAGAAAGGGAGACCTTACCAGATGCGTTCTTGAGCCAATCTGGGGGTGTAGCACTGCTGTAGATGAGGGTTCCCTTTTTCATTGATGGGGAGAAGCTGCCAATACAAAGGGACACCTTATTGACACCCGCACTGTGCCCCTGGAACGCTGGGGGATAACGTCGTCTGGTAAGGTCGCCCCTTCCTGTTCTTCTAGCAATCTTCTGACGTGCTTTTTGCCATGTCTAATAATCTCCAATACACAGGACCCTCGTATCCACTGATTCATTATTCACTGATTCAGTTATCCGCAAGACACAAAACAGCACACCTACCATAGTCTCTTCCTAGAAAATGCACCCTCTTTAGCCATTTTCTAGGTCCTCCAAGGCCACTCTATGATATTTTGAACCAGACGTCCCACTGGTGTTCGCTTATTATCCATGGTTTCTGGTATCCACGAGGGCCCCTGGAACCAACCCCCAGCAGATACAGGGGTCCTACTATACTTAAAAAAAATTAAAACCTTCAGGCCAAACTGATTTCATCCAGGCAGCACATGATTTCTGATTATATTAGTCAAGATTGTTTTAAATGGCTTTAAATGGTCTGTTTTTAAACTGAAACTACTTAATATATTTTTAATCTTTTAAAACTTTTGTAATTGTTTACTGTTTTAAGTTGCTTTTATTGTAAGATAAAGGGCAGGATACAAATAGTTTAATAAATAAATAATAAACCCTATAAATTACAGTGGGCCCTTGGTATCCGTGGGGCATTGTTTCCAAGACCCACTGCAGGTACCAAAACCGCAGATGGTCAAGTCCCCATTAAAAATGGTGTAGGGCAGCAGCGGGATGCCCCCGCTAGCCACCCACTTCTGCCTTGCAAAGGAACCCTGCCACCTTGAAAACAGAGGTGGGTGGCTGGTGTTCTCCCCACTGGATTCAAATGTACTGCCTTGGAGTGTGGTGGAGCCTCCTTCTTTGGAGGTTTTTAAACAAGCTGGATGGCCATCTGTTGGGAGTGCTTTGATTGTGCATGGCAGGGAGTTGGACTAGATGGCCCTTGGGGTCTCTTCCAACTCTCTGATTCTATGAATCTGCAGTGGAGAGACCCCACTGTACTGACATGCCCATGTGCACACACTGACATTGAATAATATGCAGCATGGCCATCCATGGATGCTCCAATCTGCAGATGGCTACTCCACTGATACGGTGAGCCCACTGCATTCCCAAGTGAGGAGCTGACACCACCAAGATAACCACTTTACTTTGAGATTAATATACCCTTCAATATTTCACAGATGTGGCCAAGCTGATGGGGAAATTAGGCTGGCCTGTTCAGGAGGAGGGAAGAGGGAATTTGTGAAGTCGAAGGCTTTCACGGCCAGCATCCATAGGTTTTCTGTGTTTTTTTTCTGGGCTGTGAGGCCGTGTTCTGGAAGAGTTTATTCTTGATGTTTCGCCTGCATCTGTGGCTGGCATCTTCAAAGAATGGTGGCGTAGGGGTGTGTGGGGTTTATATACTGTGAGTCCCTGTTGAAGAGGATTAGCATGTAAATTTGTGTATTCAGTTGTTGGATGTTCAGTTCTTAGGATGGGAGGATATGCAAGGGGGATTAGTATGTAAATTTGTGTATTCAGTTGTTGGCTGTGCAGAAGAGGGAACTTGATTGAGCCTCTTCCATGTAGTTCAATGGCAAATAATCAGTACCCTGGACAGGGAACCTGCAAACTGGCTTTAACTCACCCACTTTTACAAAGGCTTATGAATTGGGACCTAAAGGGTTTTCTTTAGTGAACCACTGCACAGCCATCTTGCTCTTTGAGTCACCTTGCCTGCCTGCCCTGCTCCCCACCACTGCCTTGTCTGCTAAATAGACAAAGAGAACCAGTTTTGCAGATTCTACCTGGAAAGGAACCCTGTTTTAATGTTGCTAATATCCTGGTATGGTTGGCTAGTTTCCTGAGGTCTCTTTTTCTCAAAGGGCAGTCAAAATGGTGGGAGGTCTGGAAGCCATGCCCTATGAAGAGCAGCTTAGGGAGCTGGGTATGTTTAGTTGTGTATTTGTACAAGTTTTGTATTTCTATTGATGTTCACACATACAGTTCATAAAGGTCTGTTCCTAGGCACTTCACTCCATGCATCTGGTGTAAACTTAAGTCTACGACAGCTTATGCTACCAACTTTTCTCTCAGTCAGCCTCAAAGGTGCTATAAAATTCCTTTGCATACCAATCCAGAATAACAGAGGCTATAGTCCCAGGCAACTATAGTGTGGAGCCTGCCACACTGGAAAATTGTTCACACTTTGAAACTTTTATGTGTGTTACATTCCCATTCCTTTGCTAACTTTACCCTGTCCCCCGCTGTTTGAATGCCTAAATTGTATTTCCAAAAAGTCAACTAAAGGTTTAAGCTACTGCTATACAGGAAGCCCTCACTTCTCTGACAGGTTAGGAACTGCAGCACTGTCAGAAATTGGAACTGGTTGAAAAGCAGAACTCATGGCCAGTCTCAAGCAAGCCTCCATGGGCAATAACTGATGAAACAGCTGACCCCTGTCAAATTAATAGAACTTTCTTTAATTTGCAAGCATCGAAAGAGTGAGTTGTCAGATAACACGGCATCAAAAGGAGGGAGCTTCCTATACTAGAGATGTGGTAACTGAAGAAAAATGACCTTGTAGGAGGCAATGCCCTCATTTGTCCCCATTTCAGTATTCTGAGAATACCTACCTGGCTAGGCATTCGAACTGTATCCCAAAGGTTCAACCACTTTCCATGTACCGTGAGAGCCACTGGGGTGTAGTGGTTTGAGTGTTGGACTCTAGGAGACCAGCGTTTGAATCACCACTCAGCCATGGAAACCCATGGGGTGACAAGTCACACACTCTCAGCCTCAGAGGAAGGCAATGGCAACCCGCCTCTGAAGAAATCTTGCCAAGAAAACCCTATGGCAGGTTGGCCATGAGTCAGAGTCAATTTGAAAGCGCTTAGCAACAATCATGTAGTATAGGGGTTAGTAAAGTGCTGCCTCCAGCTGTTTTTGTGTCCCAGGGAAGGACAATTTTTAAAAAAGTATTTTTCCAAAACTTTTTTTTTGTCCTATAATGCCTCTAGGAGGTGTGGGGAGGCATATTTGTCACATTTTTGCCTCCTCTGGCCATTTTAGTCCCAGGAGAAACCTTTTTTAAAAAACAACAAACAAGAAGTACAGTTGTTCCTCCATATTCACGGATTTGGCATTCACGGATTTAAGTATTCACAGCTTGAAAACATTCTTAAAAAATAATAATCCAAAAAGCAAACATTGATTTTTCCATCTTATATAAGGGACACTATTTTGCTATGCCATGGTATATAATGGGACTTGAGTATTCACGGATTTGGGTATTCACGGGGGTCCTGGAACCAAACCCCTGAATATGAAGGGACAACTGTAATTCCCTGTTGTAAAAAACCAAGACACCTCTTGGGTCTGAAATGGCCCATAGGACAAAAAGAGACAAAAATGCCCCCTAGAGGGCATTTGGGGATCAAAAAATTGAATTATTTTTGATGGTGCAGCCCTCCATAGTCTCCTAGGGGGCTAATGTGGCTCCCTAGCCTTCAACGGCTGCCTACTCCAATGTACAGATTTTTGTTGCTGGCAAAGAAGAGTTTTCTTCCCCCTTCTCCTTCTAAGAAGCAGGGTGGCAACCAGTGCGAAGACCAAAGCTAAGACTTCAGGTAGTGATGTTGCTTTCCTTTGTGGCTTCTTTTTGCCTCTGCACTTCTGGGTGCACACACTAATTCATCTGCTAGTGGAGGTTGCAAGCGCCACTGTATTTTTGTAAAAAAAATTCTGATAATTGCTCTTTCCTTCTCAACTGCTGAGTATAAAAGCTGCCGGAAGGGAGCCTTTCAAGTTGGTGTTGCTAAGATGGGGGGAGTCAGAAATCCCTGTTGATTTAGCGAAAATCAGCTAATGTTATTTCAGAGTTCATTTCACAAACCCTCCAGGACACATCATTGTTCTTCTGTGCAAAAAGATACACCAGAGCATTTCAAAGTTCCTGGAAATTATGCACAGCTCTAGAATGCTATCATCATCGGACCATCACTCACTATGTAGAGAGTGTTAAATAAGCACACTGACTGGTGGAGAGCAGCTGGCAATACTCCTCAGCCTCACATATTTTCCCCAAATTATGGCTGAAAAAGACACTCTGACCATACAGTTCATACACACACACACCGTATTTGCAGGGGATGTTTCTGGACTTACCATTGTAAGTGAAACCGTGGATAATAGCAAACCCTATTAAAATAAAAGACTTCCTGTACAGACATATCATAGAGTTGTGTTCAAGGACCTAATGATTCCTAGAAAGGACACCTCTCTAAGCATTTCGAGCACAACTCTATGGTATGTGTCTCCTATTTTGTGTCCCTCGGACAACTTAAACCATGGATATTGGTTCCACAGATACAGGGGAGGGGGCAACCTGTATCTATGATCTTCCTATAACATTATATCACTCTTAATAAGGTACTCCTTGGGTTCATATTCTTCACACCAATAACATTCCTGGCTTAAAACAGGCATAAGCTTGAAATATAAATCAATGAATCTAGACAAGATTAATTACACCCGTAACTTGATAAAATGACTCAAAATCCTAGAGATTAAACAACTCAGGTTCTACTGGTTAAACTTAAATGTGTAAGCATTTCTGTCATATGAGATTTTTTACACCAAAAGCATTGTCCATTGGTTATCTACTATTAAATGATAAAAACTTTTATTTCATTATTCAAGGACAAAGATCTTTAAATTATTACCATCCAATGAGAAGCATTTCATTTTACAATTCTCCATTCATCAAAGAAAGAAAGAAAGAAACTTGGCCTTTAGGAATGGTTTTGGAGTCAAGCTTTCTCTTTTTATATATCAATGCGGCCACATTGCCAATTAATTTTTGCTGTCTTTTGCTGCTGTACCCACCTTTCTTGTATGCTTTCCCTTTAATAGAACCATTACCTCTTTACATGGCCAAATTCACAATTGTGCATCATGCAGCATCTCAGCTATTCTGTACTTGAAATGTCCACAAATGACATCTTAGTTGTTATTATTCATTTTTTGTGGCTTTTAAACTTTTAAAAAATCTTTTATTGTAATTATGTTTTAAATATGTTTAACTGTTTTAAATAATATTGTTATTTAATTTTTAAAAAAACTTATGTAAATTAATGTTTTAGCTTGAACTTTTTAAAATTGCTGTAAGCTGCCCTGAATCCCATATTGGGAGAAATCTGAGGTGTAAATTCAGTGAATAGATAAAAATAAAACAATTCCAATAGACCAAAAAATAATTATTTTTTGTAAATGTGTTATCTTTGATTAAAACTCATCTGGAGACTAAGCATTCATGCAAAGTATCACTCTTGCATATTGGTAAAGTCTCTCATCTAAGAAGCATTCCTTCCACATATTGCATCCTACTGATGCATATTTTTGATGTGAAATATAGTAGCCTTTTCTGACAGAGATTGTTACACATTCAAAACATTTAACTGGCTTTTCCCCTGAGAGGTTTTTCTATGGTCTGACAACAGCACCAAGGATGAAATGAAAGACCTTCTACATTCCAAGCATTTATCAGGTTTCTCCCATCTGCTTCTTTTTAAAATTTTATATGAGGAGTCATGAAACATGACTATCATTTCATATTACCAACATTTATAATCTTCTTCCTGTCTCGATTTGTTAAGAGTTTCCTATTATATTCCCACACTGCACACATTTAAATGCTTTCTCCTCTGTATGATTTTCCTGATGACATGTGAGGTGGTTCATTTTGTGTGTAAATGTCTGGGTGAATCATAAGGTGTGAAGAATGAAGGAAGATCTTTCTACACTCCAGGCCTTTAAATAGTTTCTCCTAGGTATGAATTATTGCTGTCACATAAAATGTCATCTCCTAACGAAACTGTTTCCACCATTGAAATGGTTTCTCCTCTGTGATGAGTGAGATGCATCTTTTGACTGAAGCCCATTCCAAACTCTAAAAACTTAAATGGTTTCTGCCTTGTGTGTGTTACTTGATGACAATTGAGGTGTGTCTTCTGCCTGAAGTTTTTTCCACACTCCAAACATTTATACGGTTTCTCCCCAGTGTGTATTGCTTGATGATGAGTGAGGCTTATTTTCCGAGTGAAAGTATTTCCACACTCCAAGCATTTAAACGGTTTCTCTCCTGTGTGTGTTACTTGATGACAAGCTAGGTGTGTCTTCTGCCTGAAGCTCTTTCCACACTCCAGGCATTTAAATGGTTTCTCCCCTGTGTGTAAGGCTAAATGATTGGTGAGGTTTCCTTTCTGAATAAAACTTTTCCCACACTCCAAGCATCTAAACGGTTTCTCTCCTGTGTGTGTTGCTTGATGGTGTGTGAGGTTTCCTTTCTGAATGAAACTTTTCCCACACTCCAAGCATTTAAATGGTTTCTCTCCTGTGTGTATTGCTTGATGGTGTGTGAGGTTTCCTTTCTGAATGAAACCTTTCCCACACTCCAAGCATTTAAACGGTTTCTCTCCTGTGTGTGTGGCTTGATGCTGTGTGAGGCTTCTTTTTTGAATGAAGCCTTTCCCACATTCCAAGCATTTAAATGGTTTCTCTCCTGCGTGGGCGGCTTGATGTTGTGTGAGGCTTCTTTTCTGAATGAAACTTTTTCCACACTCCAAGCATGTAAACGGTTTCACCCCTGTGTGCATTGCTTGGTGACTAGCAAGGCTTCTTTTCTGAATGAAACTCTTCCCACACTCTAAGCATGTAAATGGTTTCACCCCTGTGTGCATTGCTTGATGACGAGTGAGGCTTATTTTCCGAATGAAACTCTTTTCGCACTCCAAGCATTTAAACATTTTGTCCCCTGTGTGTATTGCTTGATGACGAGTGAGGTTTATTTTCAAGCTGAAACTTTTCCCACACTCCGAGCACGTAAACAGTTTCTCCTCTGTGTGCATTGTTTGATGACCAGTGAGGCTTATCTCCTGAATAAAACTCTTTCCACACTCTAAGTGTTTAAATGGCTCCTCTCTTTTGTGAACTGCTTGATGAAAAGTGAGGCTTATCTTCCGAAGGAAACTCTTTTCACATTCCAAGCATTTAAACAATTTCTCCCTCGTGTGAACTGCTTGATGACGAGTGAGTTTTACTTTCGAAATGAAACTCTTTCCACACTTCCAGCATTTAAATGGTTTCTCCCCTGTGTGCACTGCTTGGTGACTAGTAAGGCTTATCTTCCGAATGAAACTCTTTCCACACTCCAAGCACTTAAATGGTTTCTCTCCTGTGTGTGTGGCTTGATGAAAATTGAGGTTTATCTTCTGACTGAAACTCTTTCCACACTCTAAGCACTGAAATGGTTTCTCCCCTGTATGAGTTGCTTGATGGCGAGTGAGGTTCATTTTCCGAATGAAACCTTTTCCACACTCTGAGCATTTAAATGGTTTCTCCCCTGTGTGGGTTCTTAGGTGTATCACAAGATCTGACCTCCACCTGAAGCTCTTTTCACACTCCAAGCACTTCAATGTTTTCTCTCTTGTTTGTGTCCTTCCATGGAAAATCAGGCAATTTCTCAAACTGGTAGTGTTTCCATGCCTACCTTTGAAAGATTTCTCTGCTGAGTGCTTTTTTCTATGAAGATTAAGGCTGGTCTTACACCTGAAGCTTCTCCCACATTCAAGACAATGGCATTTCCTCCTTCCCATTCCTTGCTCTGTTATTTCTTGGAGTGAAAGTCCACAAATACTACCATCCTGAGAAGCTGGGGTTTTGTTCTCCCTTGTCTCTTCAGGGTCAGTTTTTGTTCTCTCTCCTTTCATCTGATCCCATTTCACTCTTCGAAACAAGGGCTGACATGGCTTCCTTTCATTCTCACTCGCTTGTCCATCTTCACCTTAAAAGGAGAGAAATAAAAGGTCAGAGCCTAGAGGAGAAGTAGAGGATCCAGTCAAATAATTTATTAGCTGATATCCATTTGCATCAAGATGAGGAGGCCACTAAAGAGAGAAATGGGACTCCACCATTGGCTCTCCTCAGAGCCGACTCGACTGAGCCTCTCCTTCAGTTCCTTCCTTGAAAGCTTGTAAGTATTTTGGAATCATAATGCCTACACGCTGCATTTCATAACTCCTCCTTCTTAATGGCCATATCACTTTCCCCCTCCTTTTCTGGCATTCCTTTCACACTCTAAGCCTGTGCACAGGCAATGTCTGATTTGTTTCTGACTTGGAGTAAGCCACCGGAGTAGAAGAGGGGACCTTTCCCACACGGAAAACAAATTGGGCTCACTGGCATTCAAGCGTAATGCCTGTTGTGCAACCAGCAGTGCTGTGCCCACAAGAGACTGAGGCTCAGCTCCCAGATGTAACGTTCATTCTACCAGCTCACTGTGCAAAGTCGGAGACAGGTTTAAATACTAATTTGTCCAGGGGTGCAGAATAAACCTTGTAGCATCTAGAGACCTGATTAGGGATGTAAGGAATACTTCCTAAATTTCTCATTCTTGTCAATGTAACTGTGTAAGGCACCCTGATAAGGAATTCTTAAGGTCTGCAAAACCGCTCTACTTCAGGTGAGGGCACGATAAGGAACATTTTTCTAAATGGCTTGGGTCCAAACTATCTGAAAGACCCTATCTCCCTATACAAGCTGGCCCAATAAGGAAGATCAGCAGGGGAGGGCTTTCTCTCAGTCCTACCACCTTCATAGGCACAGTTGGTGAGGACTCAGGAGAGAGCCTTCTCCGTGGCTGCTCCCAGACTGTGGAACTCCCTTCCACAGGAAGTCCGGTTGGCCCTCTCCCTGCTCTCTTTTTGTCAGCAGTTGAAGACATTTTTATTTAGGCAGGCATTTTACATGTGAATTTTACTTGGTGTGCTGTTTTTTTAATAGTGTATCTTTATCAATTTTATGTTTTTAATTGTGTGTTTTTAATTATATTTCATACAATGAAAATTTAATTTAATTCTTTTTTAACTTTTGCAATTTGTAAGATTTTAGTTGTATTTTTTTAACTATTGTTAATCTGACTTGAATCCCATCTGGGGAGAAAGGCGGGATATAAATCCAATAAATAAATAAATAATACATTTGCTTGTTGCGGTCTCTGTACTTTGCACTAAATGGCTATGCACAACACTAGCATCCTAGTAAATAAAAGGGATGCCAAGAAGCCACATGCTGTTTCCAGTCCCCAAAAGTCCATAAAACACAATAGATGCCTTTGCTGTTTTGCACAATATGAGCAAGCAAGCAAACAATTTTTCCCCCCTCATACTAGGAACATTCCAAAATATGTTGCTCTCTGTCAGAGCAAGGAGAACACTGTTGTAGTTCCTCACTGTAAAGAACCACCTTGCAACTCTGTTGTGCTTGGATGAATGAGTGTGGAGATAACAGAAGGCAGCCGATCCCAGTACAGGAACCCTGTGATGGGAGGCAGGAGCTGCTGTGACTAAGAGGGGGAAGGGATTTATTTATTTTTTAAAAAGAGGCAGTTGAGAGTTGACTATTGAGAGAGACAGTTGGATGAGTCAGTTGTGAGAGTCAGTGGGGAGGGAAGGTGTTACTGGGCATATGAAGTGACTGAAGGTCTGATACAGCTTAGGTGGAATATTATTGCATAGTTGGAAACAAGTACTGGAACTTGTTCAGACTTTTATGATTCTACTGTCTATAATAAATAACATTAACTTGTTTGTTAATTTGTTAACTCTGGCTTTATTCACCCTGAAACAAAGGGTGGTCACTCTTACCATTAATGAAACCATTTTTAAACAGACCAGTCCACACTAAGGTCACCTAGAGGCCCAGGAGCCAAATCCAAAAAGGAACTGGAAAGGGGGAACCATAGGGCAAGGTAAGAGTGACTGGCAGCCAAGGCAGGGCCAGCCTGGTGAGACCAACCCCACACTCACCCTTGTGTTTGAAGATGAGATAACCTTGGATTAATAGCCCTAGACTCATTATAGGTTGAGCATCCCTTAACCAGAATTCCAAAATCTGAAATATTCCAAAATCATCCACATGGGTGGCTGAGATAGTGACACCTTTGCTTTCTAATGGTTCCATGTACACAAGCTTTGATTCATGCACAAAATTATTAAAAATACTATGCATAAAATTACCTTTGGGCTATGTACATAAAGTGTATATGAAACATAAATGAATTTCACGTTTAGACTTGGGTCCCACCTCCAAGATTATGTATATGCAAATATTCCAAAATCTGAAAAAATCTGAACTGCAGAACACTTCTGGTCCCAAGCATTTCGGATAAGGGAGAGTCAACCTTTACCACATCACTGGTTCTTTGTTCATGCTAGCCAGCCCTTGCCTCCACATCATGGCTCGGCTTTTTCCTTCTCTTAGCAGGAAGGACTGGACAAGTGGGGGCAGTCACTCTCTCCAATTGCTCACCTTCCCTCTCACTCCGGGACACTGCCTCCCTGTTCATCTTTGGATGATTCAGTAGGAGGAATAGGAGTCAGCGACCTAGCAAGTTCAAGGAAGCAGAATATGGCTGCTCCTCAGAAGAGGAGAAGCTCTCCACTTTTGCCTTCTCAAACTCCCCTAAGAAAAGTATTCTTGTATTTATTTATTTATTTTGGTGGTAGGATTCTGGCAGAATAGCAGTTGGAGAAGGCAAAGAAGACCACAAGCAGAAGGCATGTCTGCTCATGGGGCTCCAACCTGCCATCCAGTGGTCCATGCTTAGTGGTGCCTCTGAATCTCAAATCATCCAAGGCACAATTGACCAAAGTCTAGCAGTGAAGGGCTTCCTGGGTAGAAGATGACCATGCAGCCTACTTTAATATAGCAAAATGGAAGAAGTACACTGATTGATTTTTTTAAAAGCACTTATAAACTGAGTGGATCAACTACAAGAAAAGAGGGAGCCTTACCCAAAGAGGACACAATCCGCCAATTTTCCCTCATCATTTCTTCATGAAGGCTCCTTTGGCCTGGATCTAGCAGGGCCCACTCCTCTTCAGTGAAATACACAGCCACTTCTTTGAAGGTCACCTAAAGGAAGGAAGAAATTTACAGGTGAGCAGAAGATGTCAACACCAGTCAGAAAAGATAGCAGCATAGTTTGTAAAGTTCAGAGGACAGCCTGCCTCCTTCTTGGCCCACCATGGATCATGGCTCTTACCTGATCCAGTCTTACGGAAGCTGTTCTGAGCTTGTCACAATGAAGAGACATGTGTGGGCTTTTTGGCCATGTTCGTATTCCATGTTCTGTGAGGAAGAGAAAAGCCAAAAGGGAAGGTAATTTATCATGCTCCCTCTTTCTGATTCAAGCCATTCCCCACTCAAACAAACTAGTAAATGCCGTAAGAAACACACTCAGACATCTGACAGGTAACAGCAGAACTGAAATAACCCCAAGGTTGAAAGGAACGCAAGTAATATTTTAATAAATCTATTAGAAGCAAGGAAGCAGTCTGGGGTTACAATATGGCCACAAAATCTTAATCTGACTTTTAAGAAAAAGCACCCAAAATTGGGAGAGTAAGGAATGAAATGGAGCTGCTATGGAAGGAAAATAGGGAAGAGAGATAGGTGTGTGTGTGAGAGAGAGAGAAAGAGAGAGAATATGAGGTGGAAAAAAAAGCACCTCATCTGGTGAGAATATTTCCTGGTTCATATTAAGGAACTATTTGTAAATGTTCCAAGAGAGGGAAGTGAGGGCTGCCTACTGTATATCAAGCTTAATTTAGCCTTTTCTCCCCAACTCAGGGACAGACAATAGCATGGGGCCAGTGGTAAATATCCCCTCAGAGCCCTTCCCTTTAGGCCACACTCTCCCCTCTAACCCCAAATACAGTACAGCCCCCGTATCTGCTGATTCATTATCCACTGATTCAGTTATCCACGGTTTCAGTTTCAACACAGCTATCATAGAGTCTTTCTAGAAAATGTGTCCTCTCTAGCCATTTTCTAGGTCCTCCAAGGCAACTCTATGGTATTTTAAACCGGACGTCCCATTATTTTCAATGGCATTTGCTATTGTCCATGGATTTTCGTTATCCACGGTGGGACCTGGAACCAATCCCCCATGGATACGGGGGTCCTACTGTATCTGTTTTCTTCTACACTTTCTCTCAAAATGGTCAGAGGTATTTGGGGATACTATAGGGTTCTGGAACTTTGTGAGGGTGTAGTAGGTATTTTTGTATATTTTTATGCATCTGAGGGACTTCATGGATGATTTAGGGGCCCAAAACTACACCTATTATTTGAAAATTGGGGGAAGGGGCTTGGGATTTTGGCGGGACTGGTGAGGGACTTCAGGGGCCAGAAAAGTGCCACTGGGGCTGCATGTGGCCTGTGGGTTGCATTTTGCACACTGAGGACCCTCTACCTGTTTCACCGCTGTCACCAATGTGGGGGCCTTCTAGATGATCTTGTGGTTCCTGTGCAAGACTCTAGTCATATAATCCCTCCTTTGGACACTACCACTCTTGAACCACTGCTGCCATTAGGGACACCATGTGTCTGACCTCAACCAGTCCAATAATGCTACTGTTGTGTTCTCAGAGGCACATGTGTATACTACAAGATAATTTATTTAACAGAAGTTCAACATACACTTAAAGATTACTTATTTAATGCATTTAAATCCTAATTGACTAACACATTTCACTAACTCTTCACCATTGTTTGTTTTCTGCTGCTCCAGAGACTGGAACATGGAGCAATGGACTCAAACTCCAGGAACAGAGATTCCACCTCAACATTAGGAGGAACTTTCTGACAATAAGAGCTGTTTGGCAGTGGAACGCACTCCCTCGGAGCGTGGTGGGGTCTCCTTCCTTGGAGGTCTTCAAACAGAGGCTGGATGGCCATCTGTCGGGGATGCTTTGATCATGATTTCCTGCGTGGCAGGGGGTTGGACTGGATGGCCCTCGTGGTCTCTTCCAACTCTACAATTCTATGATTCTATGATGATGAGTCCTCCATTGTGACATGAGCGCCGTCAGGAGACATTTGCCATTGTGACACAGCCCTGCTGGCAGCCTTTAAGAAGCTTGACTTTGAAAGCAGCCTTTTGTGGGTTGTAAGGAGATCGAGAGAGGAGGAGGGAGGAGTTGGTGTAGTGAGTTAGAGAGAGAGTTAGTGAGAGTGAGTGTCAGCCTTTTTTTTTTAATTAGCTAGAGTTTAGTGGTTTAGAGATAGTTTTATATCATTTTAGAAACAGGTTTCAGATTAGAAGAAAGTCTGTTAGAATGAGCTGTTACTTTTATTTACTTATTAGTGTTATCTAGTTATTACTTAGCTGTTAGTTTTATTTCCATAGCCTGTAGGATACAGATTGGCCTTTTTAGTCATCAGCACGCTTGCAGAAAGCGCGGGATGCGTCCTTCCTGAATCTTCGTTTGCGAAGAAAAGCCAGATACATACATATACAGGATACATTAGTTAGAGGGAGGGTGGGGGATGTTTCTGAACCATTTACAGAGTAAGGGAGACAGTTATTGGAGGGAAGCAGGGAGGTAGGGAGAGGGAGTGAGGAAAAACAAGCGAGGGAGAGGCTGAAATCGATCTTCTGAAAGATGTGAGTAGGCTTTCTGTCTGGTTTCTAGTTGTGTTCTCCTTCTCTCACTATCTGGGCTATTCAGACACTCCCAAGCCATGGCCCACTTCTATCCTGCATTCTATATTGCCAAAATGGACACATCCTTGGGGGGCGGGGGCATACATCTCCTTTTCCCCTCACTTCCCTGACTTAATAGGAAACCTTTTCAGTGTTCAGTGTTAGCATGGTTAAAGTCTGTATTATTGCTTATTAAAAACGATGAGATCTGAGCCAAGAATTTGAATGATTGTGCTGCTGATTGTGCCTGAGGGTGCAGAAATGGCCCACTGTTAATTTTTGGTGAAACCTTGGGTGTAGGCGAGAGAATGGAAAGGAAAAGAGCTGCCTTTTTTCTCAGGTGTTTCTTTGCTTCTTTGGCTTTGGATTTACCTCTTCCATCTTTGCTCTGTGGAGCGGCAGGGGGAAAGACCTCACTAATGAATACTCTAACAATCAGAAAGTCCATTCAATTCTTCCTGAATTGCTTTTAGGCACACCGGAGGCACTGTGCTGCAGTGGTTCTGTTCCTTCCTCTTGGGCAGATTCCAGAGGGTGATGCTCGGGGACAGTTGCTCTGCAAGGAAAGAGCTTAATTGTGGCATCCCACAAGGCACCATCCTGTCTCCGATGCTATTCAATATATACATGAAGCCGCTAGGAGAGATCATCCGGAGGCATGGGGCGGGGTGTTATTAGTACGCTGATGACACCCAGATATATTTCTCCATGCCTCAGTCTTCAGCTCTGACTTCAGATGGTATCTCTTCTCTTAATGATTGTCTTAAGGCAGTAATGGACTGGATGAGGGAAAACAAATTGAAGCTGAATCCAGATAAAATGGAGGTACTCACTCACGGTAGCAGCCCTGAATCCAGGCATTGGGATACAATCCCCAGTCCTGGATGGGGTCACACTCTCCTCCAAGGACTATGTTTGCAGTCTGGGGGTGCTCCTGGACCCATTGTTCCAGATGATGAATCAGGTAAATGTGACAGTCAGGAGTGCCTGTTATCAGCTTCGGCTGATACGGCAGCTGCATCCTTTCCTGGAAGTCGGAGATTTTGAGAACATGGTACATGCTCTGGTAACCTCCTGTTTTGATTTCTGTAATGCACTCTACATAGGTCTACCTTTGTGCTTGGTCTGGAAACTTCCAACTAGTACAGAATATGGCAGCCAGACTGGTCTTGGGTACATCTAGAATAGACCATATAACACCGATCTTAAGATCACTTCACTGGCTGCCCATTAGTTTCTGGGCCCAGTACAAGGTGTTGGTTATCACTTTGAAAGCCCTATGATACAGACACACCCACCATCCCATCTTACACACACACACACACACACACACACACACACTATACACACACAGAGCTCTTGCTGGAGAGCCTCTCTGCCGCCACCATGCTTAGAAAGGCCTTGAAGCTTCCCACATGTTTCTACCCCCAGTGTGTGTTGATTGGCTGCCCAAGGGAGAACTTTGACCGGTTGGTAAGTTTCCTAAGCAGCCAATCAGCACACTGGGATGTGCAACATACCTAAGACAATTATATATATAGATTACTTTTCAAATGAGTTACACTGCCATAATAGCAAAATAGAAGACATTAAAAGTGTTTCTTTACACAGTCAGCCAAAAAGACTTGAATGTCTTTGGGAATGTTTCCTCCCCTCATATATTCAACAAAACAATTCCAGATCACAGTAAATTTGTGTTTTTTCTTTCTTTCCTTTAGCTATTCAAAGTTTGTTATTTATTTTGTTTTCAGTCCAGAGCAAGGCAAGCAGAAAAGTCTCCCTTTAGTCCTTACCCATTGAGGTTGATGCACTGTCCCCACCCTGCAGAATCAATTTGGTCTCAAGAGACTGCTCTGCCTCAGCCATCTCTTTCACAAACAAACCCTGCACCAAAAGTAGGGAGATAGGAAAGAAAAAGGAGAATTAGAAATGGAGAAAAGGCAGCATATGGGTAGACCTTCCCCACTTTGGATGACTTCCAGAAAAAATGAGGGAAGCGATAGGGAGTTTTGCAACATTACTGTTACTGCTGTTGTTTTGTTTTAAATTCATTTATATACAGTCAAACCTCCATACCCGCAGGGGTTTGGTTCCCGGACTTACCATGGATACCAGAAACCGTGGATAACAATGAAATTAAAATTGAAGACTTCCAGTAAAAACATACCATAGAGTTGCACTGAAGGATCTAGAAGATGCTTATAGAGGATGTGTCTCTAGCCATTTTCCAGTGTGACTCTATGGTATGTGTCCCTATTTTGTGTCCCGTGGATAACTGAAAATTCAGATATTGGTTCCACAGATATGGGGGTCCAACTATACTACCTTTTCCCACCGGACCAGGATTCACGGTGACTTACAGAAATTAAATAACTACAAATAAAAACACAAAGATAGAAACATACAAAATTGGAGATAAAAATAATTTAGCTACCTATATAACAACTATTTAAAACATATAGATACGTGCTCGCTTCAGCAGCACATATACTAAACCATATACAGTTGCCCCTCCACATTCATGGCTTTAAAATTTGCGGTTTTGACTATTTGCGGTTTTGGGAGCCCCCCCCCCGCCCCGCCATACAAAAAACTGCGACGAGGCTTGGCAAGCCCCCCGTTGCTGCCTCTGTGGGGGGCGGCAGGGGGTGGGAGGAAGCAGCGATGAGGCTTGGCTAGCCCCGTCGCTGCCTCTGGGGGGGGGGCAGGAGGGGTGGGAGGAAGCAGCGGGGGTTGTGGGAGGGAGGTGGCCTGACCTAGTTTTTATTCGCATTTTTTCACATTTGTGGGGGTCTCACGCCCCTAACCCCTGCAAATGTGGAGGGACATTTGTATTTGCTGTACAGTTGTCCCTTCATATTCACTGGGTTTGGTTTCAGGACCCCCCGTGGATACCAAAATCCACGAATACTCAAGTCCCATTATATGCAATGGCATAGCAAAATGGTGTCCCTTATATAAAATGGCAAAAATCAAGATTTGCTTTTTGGATTATTATTTTTTTAATATGTTCAAGCTGTGACTACTTAAATCTGTGGATACCAAATCCGTGGATATGGAGGAACAACTGTAGATTCAAAGGACAGAATAAAACAACAGAATACATGTTGCTGTTGTTCTTGTGTGCAGAGAGAGCCTGGACCAAAGCCATATAGGACTTGTAGCAAAGAAATCATGGACCAAATCCACACTACATAAATAATCCAGTTTGAAACAGGATTATTTGCCATGGCTCCTTCCTATGGAATCCTGGGATTTGTAGTCTGGTGAGGAACCAGCACTCTTTGTCAGAGAAGGCTCGGGGCCTTGTAAAACTATAAACCCCAGGATTTCATAGGCAGGAGCCATGACAAATAACCCAGTTTCAAGCTGGTTTATTTATGTAGTGTGGATTCGACCATGAATTCCCTGTAACCAGGCCCAGTGAGCAATCTGGCTGCAATTCTTTGGACCAGCTGTAGACCCTGAAAATTCTTCAAAGGCAAAGGTTGTTACAGCAATTTGAAAAGAATGTGATGAGGGCATGAGTTCCAGTTTTGAGGAAAAGGAAGAATATAAAGATGATGATGATAAAAAAAAACAACCATATAATGTGTCACTGTGTCCAGATCAGAAAACTCCAAGAACATGCATAACTGACACACTACTTTTATATACGCGGATGCTCTCCTGGCCACCACTAAAACCTGAGCATCCAGGCTCAGGTCTGAATCCAGGAGTTCCTTCAGAGTGTGGACCAGTGTCTTCATAGAATCATAGAATTGGAAGAGACCACAAGGGCCATCCAGTCCAACCCCCTGCCATGCAGGAATAAACTATCAAAGCATTCCCGACAGATGACCATCCAGCCTCTGTTTAAAAACCTCCAAAGAAGGAGACTCCACCACACTACGAGGCAGTGCATTCCACTTTCAAACAGCTCTTACTCTCAGGAAGTTCTTTCTAATGTTTAGGTGGAATATCTTTTCCTGTTGTTTGAGTCCATTGCTCCATGTCCTAGTCTCTGGAGCTGCAGAAAACAAGCTTGCTCCATCCTCAGTATGACATCCCTTCTAATATTTAAACATGGCTGTCATGTCACCTCTTAACCTTCTCTTCTCCAGGCTAAACATACCCAGCTCCCTAAGCCGGTCCTCATAAGGCATGGCTTCCAGACCTCCCACCATCCTGGTTGTCCTCCTCTGGACACGCTCAGGTAGAGTGTTACTCCCTCCAGCATAGACTGAATCCCTTTTCCCTCACCTGCCTTTTGACTGACCAGGAACCCTTCTTTCTTGTCTGGATTAAGCCTCAATTTGTTAAAAAGAATATTCTGAAGTATTTTTACAAATAAATATGCCTGCCTTTTGAAGTGACTCAAATGAACCACTCTCACCTGCTGCTCTTCCTGTTTTATCTCCATTGCTTGACTCATGAGGAAGCCTTCTGCCAAGGCCACTGCTTGGGAGGTCGTCTCTGCCCCACACTCTCGGACCCATCTCTCCATCTCTGGCGGAAGGACAGCCAGCAACTGTTCCAGGATCACCAGGTCCAGGATCTGAGCCTTGCTGTGTCTCTCTGGCTTCAGCCACCGACAGCAGAGATTGTGAAGCTGGCTGCAAACCTCTCGGGGCCCCAAAGCCTCCTGGTAGCCCAATTGTCTGAAGTGCTGGCGCTGGGCCTCAGAAGTGAGCATTTTCTCCCCCAAGCTCTTCTTCTCCATGGTTCTTCCCAAGAATTCTTCTTTGTGCTTAACGTGAATAGCATGAGGCCCTTTTTCTAACTCATGGTCAGCTAAGTCTAATTTTTCCATCCTTGATCTGTTCTCCCAAGCGTTTTTCAATATGGTGAAAGGTACAGTGTCCTTTTTTTGCCAGATTCTGACCCAGGCCAAGACTAGCAATATTAATGAAACACCAAGGCCTACAAAGGAAAAAAGATAGTCTATGAACGAGCTGTTCTGAAGACTCTCCTATGGTGAGGAGTTGCTTCTTAATTAAATCCAAGTGGGAAAGTGGCTTTTTCTTCTGTATAGAAGACAATTACCATGACCTCAGAGAGAAATTAGGGACAGGAAGACAGTGTGAGGATTTCCTTTCCTTTTTGGCCACCATCCTGCAAGGCAACTCAAACCACTACACCAGGCTGGCTCTTGTCTCTGAGTTATCAGGAAAAAAAGATATTTCGCAGTATGAAGAAGGTATTTTAGAAAAGAGTTGCCTCCATGACAGGCTACCTTTCTTCATGTATGGATCTTTTTTCTATACATCTGTGTTTTGTGGAAGTGCATTCTACAAGGTGAGCCCTGGGGATCTGAATCCTCGTCTCCCAGAGTCCTTGTTGTTGTTGTTGTGTGCCTTCAAGTCATTTCTGACTTATGGCAACCCCAAAGCAAACCTCTCACGGGGGTTTCCTTGCAAGATTTGTTCAGGGTTGGCCTTTTTGTTTTTGCGTTTTTCTTTCTCTGAAGCTGAGAGAGTATGAACTGCTCAAGGTCACCCAACGGGAAGTCAAAGGCTTTCACAGCCGGCATCCATAGATTGTCCTTGTTTTTTTTCTGGGCTGTGAGGCCATGTTCTGGTCACCCAGTGGGTTTCCATGGCCGAGTAGGGATTCAAACCCTGGTCTCCAGAGTCATAGTCCAATGCTCAAACCACTACCCCATGCTAGCTCTCTCTTCCTCCCTACCTTCCCCAAATACCTGAGGAATGGGGGAGTAGCTTTGGGCTGCCAGCCCAACAAGAAGGCCAAAAGAGCTAAACGAGTACCTCCACCATCATACACAAGCTACCTTCCCACCCCACTCCTCTATCCAAAGGGAACACACAACAGGAGGAAGCAGAGGCCAATCCCCCAAAATATGAAGCCAGGGGGAAGCCACGGAGAAAGAGAAACAGAGCAGTTTGAGTACTGAACTAGGACTCTGAGAGACCAGCGTTCAAATCCCTTGCTCAGCTAAAGAAACCCAGTGGGTGGGTGATCTTGTGCAAAATCACACTCAAGTCACACTTAGAGAAAGACAGTGGCAAACCTCCTCTGAACAAAATTTACCAAGTAAGCCCTAGGAAAGAGTTGATTTGAAGGAACATAATAACAAATAAATGAATAATAATAATAACAACAACAACAAGAAGAACAACAATATTGACAGCTGGGAGAGCTTCTTTCCAGCCTCTGAAAAGCATGTGGTCAGTCTGCTGTGGTGGTTTCTGTGCTGGACTAAGACTCCTCTAAGACTGTGTGTGTTTGTGTTTGTGTTTGTGTTTGTGTGTGTGTGTGTCTGCCTGCCTGCCTGCCTTCAAGTCACCTGTTGACTTATGGAGATGCCATGAATTTCATAGGACTAGCTGGACCCGGCGTACCATACACCGTTAAAAAAAAACTCCCCCCAAAATGCCTGGTAGACCTCACAACAACCCTGTAAGGTAGGCCGGTGGATTTAAATTCCTCCTCCCCCTTCTCAGCATTCCACAGCGTTTCCCGGAATTGCTGCGGGTGACTCATTCTGTTGCCCTGCTGCTGCTGTGGCCATCACCAATTGACTGCCTGGGTCCCGTGGCAGCAGCATCCCATCACCACTGCCAGATGACTGCCTGGGTCCTGTTGCAGCCCATGACTGGTGAGTGGCTGAGGGAGTGAGAGGAGGGATGAGCCCTTGTGAAGCTGGGGGTGTAGATGCAGACTGAGTGGCAGGAGTGGATTATGAGGTGGAGAGGGAATTTGCATGTGGGTGGTGATTGGTTAGGTGTGTTTCCTGAGCAGCCAATTTTTATTTATTTATTTATTTATACCCTGCTCTTCAGCCACAAGGCTATCAGAGCGGCTTACAAATTGTTTTAAGCAATAGCTATTTACACATCTACACTGCATTAAACAGTTCCCAATGTGTGTTAGCTAATTGCCCCCCACAAGCTGGGTACTCATTTTACCGACCTATGAAAGGATGGAAGGCTGAGTGAACCTTGGAGCCCGCTGCAATTGAACTTGCAACATGGTGACTTGCAGGACTGGCATTTAACCACTGCGCCACCAGGGTTCCAATCAGCACACTGGGAGAGGAAACATACCCAGAACTATTGTACATACCCAAGATAGATAGATAGATAGACAAGGAAGACTCAGAGGTGGTTTTGCCAGTTCCTTCTTCTGAAAGGAACAGCACCTGCTATTTGCTGGCAGTCTCCCATCCAAGTATGACCATAGGGTTCAAATCCTCATCCAGCAATGAAAACCCATGGGGTGCCCTTGGGCAAGTCCCACTCTTTCAGCCTCAAGAAGAAAGCCATGGCAAACCACTGGTGAACCAATCTTGCCAAGAAAACTCCACCACAAGTTGGGAGGTGACTTGCAGGCACTAAAGAGAAACAAAGAGGAAAGGGGGAGAAGAGAGGAGGTGCTGAGCCCTATGCAGAAAAGGGGTAGGGAGGCAGAGAACAGAGGGGGCTCACAGGGTACAGAGGCTGCTCCTCTTCTTTCTAGCCCCCCTCTTCTCCCTCTCTGCCCCATTTTCTTCCTCCACCCCATAGCAAGGTGATAGAGGCTGGGGCAGAAAACAGGTGCAACAGCCCACTCCTGCAAGGAGGAAGACTGAACCCTTTTCTCCTCAGACTGGAGATGGAGCAAAGCCCACACCCATCAATCTGCACCCCACTCTCTTCTTGCAGCACCGCCTGCAGTGGGGAAGGAATGGAAACCAAGGGGCTTTTTCAGCTGCCTCAACACAAGTTTCCTCCATCTGCCTCTCTGCTCCTGAACCATTGAGCCAACCAACTAGCAGAAAGGGGGAGCTGGGAAGATACCCTTTGCCACAGCATAGGCATTTCCTGATTAGATCCCGGCCTCAGGAGCTCCTGTCCTCCTTTACTCTTGCTGGCTATTGATTTTTTTAAATGTGATTTTAGATTAGCTGGGTTTTTTTAATTTTATACTGATTTAGTATCTTTTTATGGGGGAGGGTGGGGGTGGGTAGTGTTTAGGGATTTTAATCTGTATTTGTATTTTAATTGTTGTAAGCTGCCCCGGTTGTTTTTAACAGAGGGGCGGGGTAAAAAAATATTATTATTATTATTATTATTATTATTTTACAAATCTCAGGGATTCCATAGGATGGAGCCATGGCAGTTAAAATTGGTGTCAAACGGCTTTAATTCTGCAACATGGCTACAGCCTTAGACACTTCTGGGAGTGAGACAGAATGTAATTAGGATCCATAAAGACGCAAATCGTGACCCTCTGCCTTCAAAGGGCTGTTTGAGGGGTTTGTCCAGTCCACCAACAGTGGGCTGAACAGAGACACACTACATATACTATTGTACTCTGGCCTCTAACCTGGCGAATAAGCAAGAGAACCTAAGAAAAATGCCCTAAATATGCCTAAATACACTAAAGGCACCAGATCTTGACTGATCTTGGAAGTTAAACAGGGTCAGCCCTGGTTAGTACTTGGATGGGAGATCATCAACGAAGACCAAGTGCTGCAAGCTGTATTTCGGAGGAAAGAACTGTTAAGGCCACCTCTGAGTATAGCAAGCCAGCAAGGTGTTGTGGTTTGAGTGTGTTGTGTGTCAGCGCTGTATATCCTAAATATACACTGGACTGACTATGTGACGAATGTTGCTGTCCTTGAGCAAGCAGGGATCACCAGCATCGAGGCCATGATGCTGAGGACCATCACCTCCCAAAATAGTACTCTACGGTGAACTCGCCACAGGTCAGCGTAAGAGGGGCGCGCCAAAAAAGCGATACAAGGACTCCCTGAAAAAACATCTCAGGCTTGGCCAAACTGATCACCAACAATGGTCCGCCCTGGCCTCACATCGGGAGGCATGGAGACGCACTATCCACAATGCTGCAGCCTTATTTGAGAACTCACGCTGAACAAGTCTTGAAGAGAAACGACAAGGCAGAAAGAATCACCACCCGGAAACATCACCCAAGGAGACCTTCTGCTGTGCTTTCTGCAACCGGACTTGTTTATCTTGGATTGGCCTTTTCAGGCATCTGCGTGCTTGCAGAAAGTGCGGGATGAGTCCTTCCTGAATCTTTGTTTGCGAAGAAAAGCCAGAGAGAGGGGTATGACTCTGGAGAACAGGGTTCAAATCCCCACTTGGACATGAAAACCCACTGGGTCAGTGGTTCTTAACCTGTGGTCCGGTGACCCCCAGGGGTCTGCAATGTCCTCACAGGAGGTCTGCGAAGGCTTGAAAGCTGCTCGGTCCATGTGACAGGAGCCAAGGCAAAAACTGGCTGGCTTGGCCTGCACATTGCCATTCAATCCACTCTAGCCACAGAGTTGCAGGAAGAAGCAGGAGAAAAGTCTTTCCTCTCCCTCCAGGAGCTCTGAGGGAACATTTAATGGATGGGGTAATTGTACAGTTGTCCCTTCATGTTCGCTGAGGTTTGGTTCCAGGACCCCCATGGATACCAAAATCCGTGAACACTCAAGTGCTATTATATGTAATGGCATAGGAAAATGTCCCTTATAGAAGATGGCAAAATCAAGGTTTGCTTTTTTGATTATTATTTTTTTAAGAATATTTTCAAGCTGTGAATACTTAAATCCGTGAACACCAAATCCATGGATACAGAGGGACAACTGTATTGTTGTTGTTGTTGGGTATTATTATTTTTAACAATAGTGATTTTAAATCTTGAGTTAAGTGTTAGGGGTCCGTGGCAACAAAATATATTTAAATGGGGTCCATGGTAATGAAAAGGTTAAGAGCCACTGCACTGGGTGGCCTTGGGCAAGTCACACTCTCTCAGCCTCAGAGGAAGGCAATGGCTAAACCTGCTCTGAACAAATCTTACCAAAAAACTAGAACAACCCTGTGATAGGTTCACCTTAAGTCGGAAATGACTTGAAGGCACACAATAACAACAAGGAATAACCCTTATGAAATTCATTAGGGTCGCCATAAGCACAAACACACACCCAAGAAAATGGCCAAATCTTCCCCAGGAGGGAAAAAGAGAGAGAGAGAGACTCCCTGACAAACCACACCTAACCTTCCCTTGAAACCCCCCTCCCAGGAAGTGGTATTTTCCTCTCTCCAATCCCTCCACCCCCGCCTCCGCTCTCCAATGGTACAGTCTGACTACTCACACTCACTCTGCAGGAGACGCCTCCGCCCTTCCCCAGGCACAGAAGAGGGGAGAGAGAGAGAGGAAGAGCAGGAAGCGACTAGAGACGACGCGGCAGCGAGTGGAGGCAGCGGATTGGCTGGTGGGAGGAGGCGCGCGCGTGCGCGGGCACGTGCACGTGCACACGGAGAGAGAGCGAGAGCGAGCGCAGGCGCACAAGCGGCGCTGAGGCTATTCCTCACCCCTCCGCCACCACCAGGGGGAGCCCGGCTAAGGCGAAGGACAGCCGCCCTGTCATAGCTCTGTTATTCTCCTTTTAACTGCTATGGCTGCCTCCTGTGGAATTCTGGGCTTTGTAGTTTAGTAAGGCCTAAGAGCTCTCTCTGGCTGAGAATGCTCAATGTCCCTCCTTAAACTGTAAATCCCAGAATGCCACAGGAGGCAGCTGGAGCAGTTAAAGTGGAATAATAGTGCTACAATAGTGTAAGGCGATAAGTTGTCAGGGTTTACAGTTGATCATGAAGAAAACAAACATAATAGGCCCACAAATGATTTACATCAATTTAAAGTACAGTAGGGCCCCTGTATCCACTGGTTCATTATCCACAGATTCAGTTATCCACTGAATCAGCGCACCTACCACAGAGTCTTCCTAGAAAATGCATCCTCTCTAGCCATTTTCCAGGTCCTCCAAGCCAACTCTTTTTAAAACAGAAGTCCCATTACAGTATTTTCAATTGTGTTCGCTATTATCCACAGTTTTCATGGAGCCCCCCTGAACTAATCATCAGCAGATACAAGGGTCCTACTATAGATTATGAAGTCTTTGAAATTAGCTAACACACATTGGAAACCGCTTAATGCAGTGTAGATGTGTAACTTGCAATTGCTTAACAATTTGTAAGCCGCTCTGAGAGCCTTTGTGGCTGAAGAGCGGGGTATAAAAACCTACGTAAATAAATAACTAAAAATTGAAATACTGTACAGTCAATACGTGTTGGCCATGCATTGAAACAAACTCCAAAATTCTCAACAACAAAAAAAAGTGATACCTTTATTGGCTGACCAAATGCAAAAACACAGGACACAAGCTTTCAAAGCTCTACTGGCTTCTTGTTATGTTATATTTATTGTGTTATGTTAAGATTTTTTTCTCTTCCCTCCCCCCTTTTTTATGTCTGCATACTAGTTATGTTATTCTATGTTGTTTCCTATTTTTTCTTTGCATTTAAGAATAAAAATATTTGCAACACACAAAAAAGCTAGTAAGGCAAAAGATATTTTAAAAAAGAAAGCAAAGTGACAGTGTTGGAGTCACAGGCCTACATGCTGCTTCAGTTGTTACCTGTGTTGCTGTTCAGGTGAGGGGCTCAGGAAGAGGCCAATTCTACTTGGCCTGGCCATGTGGAGAAGAGACAAAAGACAGTAAAATTTAAATCCTTTTGCAGCAGCAAGGAACTTCTCTGCCATCCAGCATGTCCCTGTCCCTTTGTGAAGCAATGAGCTCCTTGGATTTTCCAGACCTCAGCTCAGTCATTAATCAGAATGGAGACTGCAGTCAAGAAATCAAGAAGAGTAGGCCTTGGAATGGCAGCTGTGAAGGAGGTAAACAAGATCGTGAAAGTGTCAAGATACATTGTTGAATACTAAAGTTAGGATTGTTCATGCCACTGTATTTCCCTTTTCTATGTATGGTTGTGAAAGTAGGACAGTGCCTCTCACAAAGAAACAAGTTTGTACACCCATAGGAAGAGAATAAACTCATTTGAAATGTGGTGCTGGTGAAAGAATGCTGTGGATGACATGGATGGCTAAAAAGACAAATAGATGGGTCCTAGAGCAAATCAAGCCTGAGTTCTCCCTAGAAGCCAAGATTACTAAACTGAGGCTGTCGTACTTTGGACATATCATGAGAAGACATGACTCACAAGAAAAGACAATACAGTAGGACCCCCATATCCACTAGGGATTGGTTCAGGGGCCCCATGGATACCGAAAACCGTGGATAATAGCAAACACTATTGAAAATAATGGGACTTCTGGTTTAAAATACCACAGAGTTGCCTTGGAGGACCTAGAAAATGGCTAAAGGGGATACATTTTCTAGGAAGACTCTATGGTAGGTGTGCTGTTTTGTGTCTGTGAATAATTGAATCAGTGGATAATGAATCAGTGGATACAGGGGTCCTATTGTAATGCTAGGGAAGGTAGAAAGTACAGTAGTAGGAAAAAGGGGAAACTGCATTACAGGTAGACAGCCTCAATCAAGGAAGCCACAGCCCTGAGTCTGCAAGACCTGAGCAGGGCTGTTGAAAAGAGGATGGCTTGGAGGTCTCTCACTCATGGAGTTGCCATAAGTCAAAGTTCACTTGACAGCAGTTAAAAACAAGCACCTCTAAGACGGGTGAGGGTGCTATTGTAGTACCACACTTTCTCTCTTTAACATCCCCATCTTAAGTGTGTCAGATCCCATCACTGCTCTTTGGAACCTCTTCAATTACTGAAGTGTAACACCAGGACCCATTGACATGTGGCTGAAAGAGCGGACCAAGTGTCAAATATACAGGTTCTGGGTATAATTTAGAAGTCGAAAAAGCAGATCTTCAAAAAGTGAGGGACGCCTATTCGATTCTTCAGAGGGAGAACAGTTTACTGAGCATAAGTTGGAAATTACTTGAAGGTGCACAACTTAATATAGCTTCCTTGTATCAACGGAACCAATATCTGTGATTTCAGTTATCCACGGCTGAAAAAATAGGGTTACGCTGGAAAATGCCTACAGAGGCATCTGTGAATCACTTGGTCCTCCAATGCAACTCTGTGGTGTATTTGTATAGGAAGTCCTTTAGTTTAATAGGATTTGCTATTATCAGTGGTTTCAGTTATAAACAGTAAGTCCAGAATGTATGCCCCCACAGATACTGGATGATGGTGGAGACCTGTACAGACATACTTCAGTTAACAAAGCCTCTCACAAAGAAGCAAATTTGTACACCCAGGCTGCCCTTTTCCTCCTTATCCTCTTTCTGGCTGGATGTTTTTAGCAGTTTAAACTTTGGGAGGATGATGAAGGAGACTGGTGAAACACAGACTTTTGCCATTAGGTTGCAGCAGTGTATCTATGGTAAACGATACAATACAGTTTGAGCTGAGAAAGAATGGGATTCTGCTTTATCTGATCCAACTGCAGCCATGTGTGCCTGCCTACAACAGGCAAGGTGATCATAAACTTGCTCCAGAATCCCTTACTGGGGGTGCGTGATCAGCAAAACAAAGAAAAAAGGTGAGAAAAGTAAGTCTGCCTCACCAGCTATTCCAAGCATAGATGTAATTCTGGCCACCAAAGTGGAAAACCTAAGTAAAGTGGTGGCTGACCAAACAACAAGAACAACAACAAATCTCACTGGATGTATTTCAGAAGAAGCACTCAGGTGGTCTCTAGAAGGCTAAAAATATTTTTGTTTACTTAGGCAAAACTTTCCTGGGCTGGTAGATTTTACATGTGCATGTTATTAGTTTTGAATAAAAAGGTGTGCTGAAATATATTGAACCATTTTTAATGTGATGTAGAAACCTGTCCTCCTCCTTTCCATGTTATTTTTTCTTCTGGCAACACATTTCCTGTTAAAATAGTAATGCCTAGGAAAACATCTACTTTGTTCACTGGTGTATACCTGTAACAGCTTAAATAACAACTTGGGTTACAAAGGCAGGGGCTAGGCAGCATCATGAAGAATGGTTGTTGTATGGTGTGCTGGACTGAGTCTGTACTGATATAAATCCTGGGTTAGATATTAGTTGTCTCATCCTCACACATGAAGATGAGGAACCATAAAATGAGTCTCTTTGCCCTGTTCCAGAGCAAGCTATTTTGTCATGTATGTACCTAAGCCTGAAGACCAGGGAGAGTCTAGGGATTCTGTTAGTATACCACCCACCCCGTTGTCTAACAGACTCCCTAACCAAGCTGACACAACTGATC
Organism: Gambelia wislizenii; assembly: GCA_030847615.1. Classification (NCBI taxonomy): domain Eukaryota; kingdom Metazoa; phylum Chordata; class Lepidosauria; order Squamata; family Crotaphytidae; genus Gambelia; species Gambelia wislizenii. Next base: position 30,417,825 of record JAUMIR010000002.1, read on the forward strand.
TTGGAGTTACTGCTGGAGTGGTCCAGACTGTTAGTTCTGGGCGACTTCAACATCCCACTTGAGACCAGTTTGTCAAATCTATCAGGTGTGGCTCAGGAGTTCATGGAGTGCATGACAAACATTGGCCTATCCCAATTGGTCGACGGGCCCACTCATTGTGCGGGTCATACCCACGATGCGGTCTTTAGTACAGAACAGGAATATCCATGGGCGGAGGTGACTAAAACCACCGCATTGTCATGGATGGATTACTTCCTGATCAAGGCTGAACTCAAGGTGAGGCCTGACCAAAGCAGAATAGAGTGGCACTATTAGCCAGGGTGACATCCTGTGTTTTGCTTGGAGTGCTGGGAGATTCCAACATCCAGCCAAAATAAAACCTCTCAAAAGCAGCCCATAGCTAAGAGAATACAACACCACCCACCCTCACAATCTTTCCACAGGGGTGGGGGGGGTGGGGAAACTGTTTAGCTCATGCTCCATGCAGGCGTCCCTCCTGAGCTTCCCAGGACCTGTTCCCCAAAGTACACCCTTTCAGAGGTTTTTCATCTTTTCCATCCATTTCCTGCCTTGAAACAGCTTAAAATTGATAGAGACACTTATTATCTTTATTTTTATATATTCTTGATATTTTGTCTGAGGTGAAGTACCATGGCTAGTACATTTTGTAATAATTTTCTCTTAGATTCTGGGACAATGTATATTTGATCCCTCAGATCCATGTCTTTTCCCCACTGGGTCAATTGTTTTGGATGCCTCACATTCTGTGTCCATTTAATCATAGGATCTATTATGACCTCTTCTTTCAATTCTGCTCTTAGGAAGATTCTGTATAAATTTGCAATGATTTGGTTAGTTTCAGTACACAGTATCTTTTCCACTTATGTTTCATTTCAAATCCTGTTGTTTTTAAGTCCATTTTAAATCTCTCAAAGATTTGCCTGTAGGTATACACCCCCCCTCTGGCTTTTCTTCGCAAACGAAGATTCAGGAAGAACTCATCCCATGCTTTCTGCAAGCGCGCTGATGACTAAAAAGGCCAATCTGAGATAAACAAGTCCGGTTGCAGAAAGCACAGCAGAAGGTCTCCTTGGATGATGTTTCCGGGTTGTGACACAATGGCATAATAAAATGGTGTCCCTTATATAAAATGGCAAAATGAAGGTTTGCTTTTTGGATTTTTTGGGGGGAGGGGGTATTTTAAAGCCATGGATGGTGGAATTGGTGGATGCAGAATCCATGGATATGGAGGGCCGACTATACATACATACATCTGGACCACTGCCTCCTTCTTTGACCCAAGAGGACAAACTCATGACAATTACCAGTTTTGGAGACCAAAGCAAGCTCCTGTGGCCTTTTGCCACTCTGCTTTGGAAACAAATTGCTGTGGGTGCTGCACAGGACTTGGGAGTTGCAATAGGAAAATTGGCTTTCTCAAAGCAGCACAGGCCAGCAGTTTCTCCCCATGTTCAGTCTTCACAACAGAGACAAGAACGCGTGTTCCGTGGCAGTGCTTCCTAAGCTATCTGATGTTGAGGGCCAGCAATTTTTTCCCCAGTGCGCCAGGGGTTGGTACCTTGCCCTTGCCCATTGCCCAAGTGTGCCCATTGGCTACACTTGTTTCTCTTTACTGTAAGTTCTCCAGGGACTGGCAGCAGATGGCTGAGGGACCAGGACTGGTCCATGGGCCATGACTTTGAGCAGCACTGTTCTATGGTGTTCACATTTCGAACAGGCTCCACCAAGGAACCCCCATGTTCCTCCCTCAGTATCCATGTCCCCTCACATTAAAAAACTGTTATACACTGGTGTTTCTATACTGAAGGCATGTATCTTCCTTTGTGTAATTTATATGGCCTGATGACAGCACTAAGATTGCAAAGAAAGACATTCCAAAACATTCATCCAGTTTATCTCCTAATTTCATGCTTTAATGTGACCTACAGTTTCACCACTGACCACAGCTCATTTCACATAACACGTATTTACACCCTCTGCTCTCTGTTTGGATTCTTTCAAGTGAAATAAGGCAAGGTTTTCTAGTATACATGTTTCCACACTCCAAGCATTTCAATGGTTTCCCCTCTGTCTGATTTTATTGATAGCAGGCAGGTTGGTTCTTACTATATGTGAATGTCTGTGTGAGTCATAAGGTGTTTGGAATGACTGAAGCACTTTCTGCATTTCCAGTATTTAAACCATGTGTCCTGTGTATGAATTCTTTGATGTCACGCAATGGGTCAGCTCCGAATGAAAGAGTTTCCACGTTCATCTCCCCTGCGTGTGTTACTTGATGACGAGTGAGGTCTGTCTTCCGACTGAAGGACTTTCCACACACCAAGCATATAAACGGTCTCTCCCCGGTGTGAGTGGCTTGATGCCGAGTGAGGTCCGTCTTCCAAACGAAGCTCTTTCCACACTCCAGACATTTAAAGGGTCTCTCTCCTGTGTGAGTGGCTTGATGACGAGTGAGGTCTGTCTTCCAAATGTAGCACTTTCCACACTCCAAACATTTAAAGGGTCTCTCTCCTGTGTGCGTGACTTCGTGACGAGTGAGGTGCGTCTTCCAACTAAAGCCCTTCCCACACTCCAAACATTTAAAGGGTTTCTCCCCTGTGTGCATTGCTTGATGATTAGTAAGGCTGATCTTCCAAATGAAATTCCTTCCACACTCTGAGCATTTAAATGGCCTCTCCCCTGTGTGTGTTGCTTGATGATTGGTAAGGCTTATCTTCCAACTGAAGCTCTTGCCACAATCTGAGCATTTAAATGGTTTCTCTCCTGTGTGCGATGCCTGATGAGAAATGAGTTGCGTCTTCTCACTGAAGCTCCTGTCACACTCCAAGCATTTAAATGGTTTCCCCCCTGTGTGCATTGCTTGGTGGCGAGTGAGGTGCGTTTTCCAAATGAAACACTTCCCACATTCCAAGCATTTGAACGGTCTCTCCCCTGTATGAATGGCTTGATGGCGGGTGAGGTGTGTCTTCCGACTAAAGCTCTTCCCACACTCCAAACATTTAAAGAGTTTCTCCCCCGTGTGCGTGGCTTGATGATTAGTGAGGCTGATCTTCCAAATGAAACTTTTCCCACACTCTGAGCATTGAAATGGTTTCTCCCCTGTGTGCGTTGCCTGATGACTAGTAAGGCTTATCTTACAACTGAAGCTCTTGCCACAGTCTGAGCACTTAAATGGTCTGTCCCCTGTGTGAATGGCCTGATGCCGAGTGAGGTGTGTTTTCCGACTGAAGCTCTTACCACACTCCAAGCACTGAAATGGCTTCTCCCCAGTATGAGTGGTTTGATGACGAGTGAGGTGTGTCTTCCGACTGAAGCTCTTCCCACACTCCAGGCATTTAAATGGTTTCTTTCCTGTGTGTGCTGCTTGGTGGTGAATGAGGTTTATTTTATGTCTGAAACCTTTTCCACACTCCAAACACTGGAATGGCTTCTCCTCTGTATGTGTTGCTTGATGACTAGTGAGGCTTATCTTCCAAATGAAACTCTTTCCACACTCCAGACATTTAAATGGTCTCTCCCCTGTGTGACTGGCTTGATGACAAGTGAGGTGCGTCTTCCGACTAAAGCTCTTGCCACACTCCAAACATTTAAATGGTTTCTCCCCCGTGTGTGTTGCTTGATGACTAGCGAGGCTCATCTTCCAAATGAAACTTTTCCCACACTCCAAGCATTTAAATGGTTTCTCCCCTGTGTGTGTTGCTTGATGACGTGTGAGGCACATCTTCCAACTAAATCTCTTTCCACACTCCAGGCACTTAAATAGTTTTGCTTTTGGGTGAATTCTTTCATGGGAAATCGCACACTTTGTAAAATTGGTGGCCTTTCCAGTGTCACCTTTCAAAGGCATCTCCCTTGTATGAGTTCTCTGGTCAAGGCTTGCTATACCCCTCTCACCAGGAAGAAATCTACACCTTTCCATTCCTTGCTGTGGTGTTTCTGGGAGCAAGAGTCCACAAATGTCACCCCCCTGAAAATCAGAGACTTGATTCCAGCTGAACTCTTCCATGTCAGTTTTTGTTCCCTGTTCTTTTGTCTGTTCACATCTGGCTCTTTGAAACAAGATCCCACGGAGTTCTCCTTCATTCTCATTCTCTTGCTCATCTCCACCTTAAAAGGAGAGAAACAAATGGCCGGAGCATAAGGTAACCATATAGCATTGGTTCTTGAAAGAAGTTATAGGGAGCATATAATTCCCGTGTTAAAACAGCTCTACTGGCTTTCTGGGCACAATTCAAAGTGCTGGTCTTGACCTATAAAGTCCTATAGGGCTTTAGGTCCAGACTACCTGAAAGATCTTATCCCCCTCTATGAACCTGCAAGGGTTTTAAGAACTTCAGAGAAAGGATTTCTCTTGATCCCGCCACCATCACAGGCTCATCTGGTGAGGACACAAGAGAGAGCCTTTCTGCGGCTGCTCACACCTTCTGGAACTCCCAGTCATGGAAGGCTAGGCTGGCCCCCTCCTTGTTGTCATTTCGCCAGCAGGCAAAAACATTGTTTATGCAGGTCTTTGACATATAATTGTGGCTTTTATTGGGGTGCCTTTTTATGCTGTTTGTATCTGTTTTAAACTTTGTATGTTTTAATTGGTTTTAATTGTGATTATATTTGTTCTGTGAGCTACCTTGGGTCCCACTTTGGGAGAAAGGTGGCATAGTAACTGCATAAATAAATGAATAAACAAATAAACAAACTGCCTGCTGATATGCTTCTTGTCTGAATGCAAAGTGCTGGTGATAACCTAAATGGCTTGGGATCTCAATACTTGAGGAAGCGCCCCTCTCTCTCTCTCTCTCTGCCTGCCCAGGAATGAAGGTTTATTGGAAGGGCCCTCCTTTGTTTCCTCCAGAGGAGGTAATACATTGTGGGAGGACCTGAGACAGAGCCTCCTCTGTAATTGCACCCCCCCCCCCAGTTGTGGAATATGCTCTTCTTGGGGGCCTGATTGGTGCCGTTGCTGGTATCATTTCAGCACCAAGTCAAAACTTGGCTTTTTATCAAAGATTTGGACCTAACTGATTTTATTCCGTTTGCATATGCCTATGCTTGGTATTAATTTAAATTATTTTAACTGCTTTTAAATTATTTGTTTTTTAACTAATAAATGATTTAATATACACTACAACCCCTGTAGCCACAGGCAAATACATTCCCAGACTTACCATGGATATCAGAAACTGCAGATAATAACGAACCCTATTAAAATGAACTACTTCCAGCCCAATCATACCATAGAGTCGCACTGGAGGACCTGGAAGATACCCGGAGAGAACAACTCTATAGGCATCTTCTAGGTCCTCCAGCACAACTCTATGGTCAGCTTCCGGTGGGCTATAAATATTTTAATTAATAAATAACAGACAAGTGGAGACTGAAGTCAAACAGCGAACATCAGCTCTGCCGAACCCCTCCTTCAAGTCCTTCCTTGAAACCTTCCTACTCTAAGAATGTTGAAGTCTTATGGATTAGTAGCTAAGGTTGTTTCCCGCTTCCCTCCCCATTTTTTGTCATTCATTTTACATTGTAAACTTGTGGGCACGGAACATCTAGTTTGTTTCTGATCTCAAGCCATTGGAGGAGAGAAGGGGATCTGCCTGTTTATATAGCATACTGTGCTGGTTGGCTTTAGTAAAGAGTCAGTATTGTGCAATTGTGGTATTCTACCCATGGAGACCACAGCTTGCCTCCCAGGTGTGAAACCCACTGCATGAAATCAGAATTGAGATTTAAACCCTGACCTGTCTCAGGGTACAGCATAAGCTTTATAGGTGGGGATAGAGTTCCAGTATCTACAGACTGAATTAGGGATGTAAAGAATAATCACTAAATTACTTGTTCTTATCAATATCAGCTGTTTTCACTGTATGAAACGCATCTACAAGAAACTCTTATCTACTGTGAAACTCCAGGCATACGTCAGTTTAAAAATTATCTGATAGTGAAGCTCCTTTTTACGAGGTCCTTTCAAGCCCACTCAGTCCCCCTTGTCCTCTTCAGACTGACTAGCTGGACATTTTTCAGAAGCATCAGCATTGGGAAGATGGTGATGAAGGAATGGAGATACAGTCAGACCCCCCGTATCCACAGGGGTTCAGTTCCCGGACTTACCATGGATACCTGAAACCACAGATAACAGCAACCCCTATTAAAATAAAGGATTTCCAGCAAAACATACCAGAGAGTTGTGTTGGAGGACCTAGAAGATGTCTAGAGAGGATGCCTTTCAACACATTTTCAGGCACAACTCTATGGTATGTGCTCCTATTTTGTGTCCTGTGGATAACTGAAACAGCAGATATTGGTTCTGCGGAGATGGGGTCTGACTGTACACGGATTTTCAGTGTTGGGTTGCAGCAGTGTATCTGTAGTAAACAATGTAGTAAAGCTTGGAGCAGGAAATAATGGTATTCTATTCTAGTTGATCCTATTGTAGCTGTGTGTGCCTACCTAAGAAAGGCAAAGTAAACAGGAGCTGCCTCTAGAATCCCTTAGTAAGCATGCACAAACAGTAAAACAGAAAAGAGAACAGCAGATAAGTCTGCCTCACCAGCGACTTGCTCCCTCTCCCAGCATGTTAAAAAAACTGATCTGTAAGTCTGGCCACCAAAATGGAAATCGTAAGAAAAGTGGAGATTGGTGACAGAGAAAGTCATTCCTGGATGCATTTAGAGAAGAAGCCTTCATATGACTTCTATAAGATTCTAAATGTTTTCGTTTACTTATACAAATGTACCTAGAATTATAGAACCATAGAGTTGGAAGAGACCACGAGGGCCATCCAGTCCAGCCCACACTGCCATGCAGGAATACACAATCAAAGCACTTTGGACAGATGGGCCATCCAGCCTCTGTTTAGAAACCTCCAATGAAGGAGACTCTACCACACTCCGAGACAGTGTATTCCAGCATTGAAAGGCCCTTACCATCAGGAAGTTCTTCCTAATGCTTAGGTGGAATCTCTCTTCACATAGTTTGAGTCCACTGCTCTGTGTCCTAGTCTCTGAAGCAGCAGAAAACAAGATTGCTCCCTCTTCAATATGGCATCCTTTCAAGTATCATAGGGCATAGTTTCCAGACCTTTTACCATGTTGGTCGCCCTCCTCTGGACACATTGCAGCTTGTCAATATCCTTCTTGAATTGTGGTGCCCAGAACTGGACACAGTATTCAAGGTGAAGAGTTACTAAAGCAGAATACAGTGGCACTATTACTTCCCTCAATCTATACTCCTATTAATCCAGCCTAGAATCACATTTGCTTTTTTAGCTGTCACATCACACTGTTCACTCATGTTCAGCTTGTGGTCCACTAAGACTCCTAGATCCCTTTTGCATGTACTGCCATCAATGCATTTTGGATGAAGGTTTCAAATGGTCCCTAGAAAGCATGACATGTTTTTGTTCAGTTCTACAAGGCTTACTGACCTGGTTGTTTCATTTCACACACACATATTGTTATTCTAGATCAGTGATTCCCAAACTTTGGTCCTCTAGATGTTTTAAACTTCATCTCCCAGAATTCCTGACTGTTGTCCCAGTCAGCTAGGGCTTCTGGGAGTTGAAGTCCAAAACATCTGGAGGACCAAAGTTTGGGAATCACTGTTCTGGATAATAGATTTGCTGAAACATGATGAACTGATTTTAAGTGTGGTGTAGAAACCCATCCTTTTTTCACAAGAACTGTTCTTCTTTAATGTGGGGTAGAAACCTATCCCTCTTCTTTCCATGTTATTTCTGCATCTGGCACCAAATTTTCTGTTAAAAAAGTCATGCCCAGGGCCACAATTACCTTGTTAGCTGAGATATATCTATACTCAGCTCCAGTGAAAAACAAGTCAAGAACCAGTTTTGTTTGTCAAAGTCTCTGCAATCTGCACAATACTAGCATCCCAGCAGATTAAATAGGACTGGAACAGCCCACCTGAAGGTTCTAGTCCTAAAAAGTCCCAAAACCAACCAGGCTGGAAAGCCTGCTTTAACATACTTTATTTTTAAGGTAAACTGATTTGATCAATCACAAGAAAAGAGGGATCCTTACGCAGAGAAGACACAATCCCCAAATTCTCCATCATCACATTCCAATGAAGAGCTTTTTGGCCCGGACTCAGCAGGGTCCACTCCTCCTCAGTGAAGTCCACAGCCACCTCTTTGAAGGTCACCTTTGAAAAAGAAATAAATATGATCTGTGATTAGAAAATGCCAATCCCAATCAGAAAAGAGAACAACATACAGTCAGATCCCCGTATCTGCGGAACCAATATCTGTGGTGTCAGTTATCCACAGGACACAAAACCATAGAGTTGCATTGGAAAATCCCTAGAGAGACATCCTCTCTAGGCATGTTTTAGATCCTCCAATGCAACTCTATGGTATGTTTTTATCAGAAGTCCTTTATTTTAATAGGGTTCACTGATATCCATGGTTTCCAGTATCTACAGTATGTCTGGGAACCGAATCTCCATGGATACAGTGGTCCAATTATAATTTTGTCAGGGATCATGCCCCCTACCTGATCCATTCTTGAAAAAGCTGCTGTGAATCCATCATAATGAAGAGATGTGGGCATACATACAGGCCATATCCTTGTACCATCTCCTGTGAGGAACAGAAAAGAGACCAATATTTACTATTCTCTATGTTTTTTATTCACATCTTTCTGTAATCATGTAATATAGAGACAAACCTCTGGAAGGCAACAGCAGAGTGGAATTCACACCAAGGTTGACAGAGATACAAAAGATATCTTAACATACCGGTATATTTAGCAAGCGGTTCAGGGAGAACTAAATGGCTACAGCATGTTAACCGACTTTGAGAAAGAAACACCAAAATTTGGGTGAGAAGGGAATGGAATGGAGTTGGAGAGAAAAACTGGGAAAGAGACTTACATAAGGGCAGAGAAAAGGACCATGTTGTCTGGACTTGCCATTTCCTGGTACACCCTGACACACTATTTTTAAATGACACAAGGGAGAGAAGTGAGGGTTACCTATGTCAATCTTGATTTTAATCTGAAATGGGGTGGGGATTGCTGAAATGGATTGTAAAATGGATTGCTAAAAGAACTGATTGAACCCTGGTGGTACTCAGTGTGAAGGGGATGCTGACTTCTGGGTGGAAGTGGTAGGTGGAATGGGGGAGAGACTGGAGAAGCAAACTGAGAGGTTGACATCTTCAACAGACCTGCATTAAGGTAGGCTGTCTCAAAGTCCAGTCAATATAGGCTCACTGAGAGGTGACTAGCACAGCCTGGGGATGAACTAAACCCAGGAGTAGCAAACAGCAGATAAACTACACAGCAGAATGGGCTTGAAAAACAAAGGATTCAGCTAGCAGGCTTTATCACTGCTCTGACCACTTTCACTGACAATAAGAAGACTTACAAGCAGCAAGGTCCTTTCAATAATATCTGGAGGCTTTATCTTCAGTTCCAGTACAAAACAAACACAGAACAAATACAGCAAAACTCAATAACAAATCCAACAGAAATTCTCCAAATACTCCTCAATACCAACTCACAGCAGTAACTCACACAGAGTGTATCTTTATAGGAGTGTTTGGCTAGTCACCTTCTGCCTAGTCACAGCTATGCACACACCCATTTCAGCTGTGCTATCAGAGTGGTCTGTTGTGCCATCATTTTCTCTCTGCACTTAAAGGAATATTATCCTGACACCATTCAGCACTGCCACATTTTGTGGAAGGTCCCTGCTGGCTTCTCATATTTATACCCAAATTTAACCAGGGTCAGCTCTAAAAGCAGCTTTCAGCTGAAATCCATACAAGGGAACAATATCATAGAGACCCATTTATGCAATTCAGTTAATCAAGGGGTACCAAAATTCAAGAAGGATATTGACAAGCTGGAACGTGTCCAGAGGAGGGTGACCAAAATGTTTGGAGTTCTGGAAGCCATGACCTGTGAGGAAGGGCTTAGGAAGCTAGGTGTGTTTAGCCTGGAGAAGAGAAAGGTAAGAGGTGACATGATATCTGTTTGAATATTTGAAGGATGTCATATTGAACAGGGAGCAAGCCTGTTTTCTGCTGCTCCAGAGACTAGGACACAGAGCAATGGACTCAAACTACAGGAAAAGAGATTCCACCTAAACATTAGGAAGAACTTCCTGACAGTAAGAGCTGTTCAGCAGGGGAATGCACTGCCTTGGAGTGTGGTGGACTTTCCTTTGGAGGTTTTTAAACAAAGGCTAGATGGCCATCTGTCGTGAGTGCTTTCATTGTGTATTCCTGAATGGCAGAATGTTGGACTAGATGGCCTTTGTGATCTCTCAGAGTCCTAGTCCAACATGCAAACAACTACACCACACACTGGTTCTCAGTGGTCAATACACCAACCCACAAAAACAGCCCTTTCTGTTGACCTTTTCTCCCTTAAACACATGTTATTTCAAAATGTTGGTGAGGATACCTAAAACCGTTGCAGCACTGCAAATCACACACCCCAGATAGTTTAAGCATACTCAAGAGGAGAGAGCAAGATGAAAAGTCCCCTCTTTAGCCCTTACCCACTGAGCTAGATGCTCCATCTCCATCTTGCTTGATCCAGTTGGTCTTGGAAGGAGACATCTCCACCTCAGCCATCTTTTTCACGAGCCAGTCCTGCACCAGAAGAAGCAGGAAGGATAGAAAGAAAATAAGAAAAAGAATGAAGAGGTCAAGGTCCACATGTGCCAGTTCCACTTTGGATGGTTCCCCCACAAAAAGGAGGAAATTGGTCTAGAATTTTATTGTTGCTGTGTCTTCATGTTGACTTGAACTCATGGCAACCCTATCCCTACAGTTTTCTTAGAAAGATACTGTATTATTCAGCAGAAGTTTGCCATTCCCCTCCTCTGAGGATGAGGGTATGTCTTGCTCAAGGTCAGCTGGGGATTCGAACCCTGGTCTCCCAGCGTCCTAGCCCAACGTTCAAGCCACTATACTACGCTGGCTCAGTCTGGAGTTCTACAATAGTATTACAGGTCGAGTCTCCCTTATCCTTATTCGAAATGCTTGGGACCAGAGGTATTTTGGAATACTTGCATATATATAATGAGGCATCTTGGAGATGGGACCCAAGTCTAAACACAAAATTCATTTATGTTTCATACACACTTTATACACATAGCCTGAAGGTAATTTTACACACAATATTTTTAATAATTTTGTGCATGAAGTTTGTATACACTGAACCATCAGAAAGCAGAGGCCCTGTGAAATAACCAGAATGAATCACTCTTACCTGCTGCTCTTCCTGTTTCATCTCCTCTGTGTGATTCAAAAGAAAACCCTCGGCCAGGGCCACCGCTTGGGAAGTGTTCTCTGCTCCACATTCTCTCACCCAGCTCTCTACCTCTGGAGGAAGGACAGCCAGGAACTGCTCCAGGATTACCAGGTCCAAGATCTCAGCCTTTGTGTGTGTGTCTGGTTTCAGCCACAAACGGCAGAGAACGTGGAGCTGGTTGCAAATGTCTCGAGGCCCCAAAGCCTCCTGGTAGCCAAACTCTCTAAAGTGCCGGCACTGTGCATCTAAAAGAAGTGCATCCTCCCCCAGGCTCTTCTTCTCTTTGGTTCTTCCAAAGAACTCTCCTCTGTACTTAGCTTGGACAGTGTGAAGGTCATCATGGTAAGCTGAATCTTGCATTTCCATCTTTGATCTGTTTTCCCACGCAGTTTCCAACATGGCCATGGAGCACTTTCCTCTGCTGCCAGATTTTTGACTTGGGCAAAGACTAGCAAAATTACAAGGGACACCAAGGCCTACAAAGGAAATAAAATAGACGCTTGATGAATGAGTTGTTCTGAAGACTCTCTTGAGGCAGGGAATTGCTTCCCAATCAAAGTCAAGTGGGAAAGTGGCTCCTTCCTCTGCACAGAAGACAATTACCATGACCTCAGGGAGAAATTAGGGACAGGAAGGTAACATAAGGGTTTTCTTTAACTAAATCCACACTACACAAATAATCCAGTTTGAAATGGGATTATTTGCCATGGTTTCTTGCTAAAGAATCTAATTGTAGTTTAGTGAGGCACTGGCACTCTTTGGTGGAGAAGGCGAAAGACTTTGTAAAACTACAAATCCCATGATTTCATAAGAAGGAACCGTGACAAATAATCCAGTTTCAAACTGGATTATTTGTATAGTGTGGATTTGGCCTCTCTTTCTTGGCCATCATCATGCAAGGCAGCACCCCTCCACTTGCTCTGTCACTAACAATTCACTGCCTTCTGTTTTGCTTTTCCTTGCACACTCCTCCCATACATATCTCCTGCTTTTTAGCACATCTCTTTCACTGTGGATCTCAGCAGAAACTGTGCTGCTTTTCAGTCTCCTGGCAATGCCACAGGACCTTCCCAAGACATGTTTTGCTGTCTAAGCCAAAGGACATGATGGCACCTGCTCTCCCCTTGAATAAACTGTGTAGTTTATGTAGGTTTATCCTCCATCATTGGAGAGGAACAGCTGGCACTCTGCCACTACTGCCTCCTAACATCTGCTGCCTGAGGCTATGGCTTCATTCTGCCTAAGAGTGGCACCATCCCTCCAAGCCTTAAAAAAATCATGATACTTTACGCCACCCCTCAGTCTGAAGCAGATTCTACTGAGAGGCACTGAGGACATCAGAGCAAGACATGAGTAATCCCCCTGCAAATCCCCACCCCCAAATGCAGCTTTTGAAACTGCCATCTGCAGAGCAGCATCTTTTTCATCCTCCCCTCCTTCACAGGACTGTTGTGAGGAGAAAGAGCAGAGCAGGCAGGGAAGACCAATGTACTTTACTACCTTGCGGAAAGACAAATTATGGTATCTAATCAACGCACGTTGCCAAACACCATGCAGGACAGACAGACAATTTTATCTAACAACAAATAAACATCTGAGGAAGAGGGGATATCCATGTGAAGATGGAGGTGGGGGGGAGAGATGTAGCGGGAGGTCTTGGCTTGCTTGGCTCGCCACCCCACCCCCCAAAAAATCCCTGGCTGTGAATTTCCCATCCTCCTCCTCCTCCCCCCCCCTTGCTGCCTTGCCTTTCTCAGGGGCCAGCCCTGGGGGTCTCCTCCTTGATCCAAACGAAGACAAAATGGGGGAGCCGAGCCGGGGGGGGCGGCGGAAGGGGAATCAGAATAATTGATAATAAATTGTTTGAAATTCCTCTTGGAATCAGAATCCAGACCCTCTCCCTGGCAGCCCTTCTTCTGCAGCAACTCCGGCCCGCCCCTTCCGGCCACGGGTGTCCATCTTCCTAGAGAGGGGGGCGGCAGGGAGCCCCCTGGGGCGGTCTGGAGGAAGCAGGCTCCCCTTCCCTCCCATCTGGAGGACTCAGGAGCAGGAGGAGGAAGAGGAGAGGGAGGGGGAGAGGAAGAGGAAGAAGAGGGGAGGGGGAGGAGGAAGAGGAGGGGGAAAGAGAGGGATGAGGAGGAAGAGGAGAGGGGGTGGAGGAGAGGAAGAGGAAGAAGAGAGGGGGGAGGGAGGGGAGGAGGAGGGGAAGAAGAAAAAGAGGGGAGGAGGAAGAGCAGAGGGAGAGAGGAAGAGAGGGAGGGGAGGAATGGGAGGAGGAGAGGAAGAGGAGAAGGCGGGGAGGAAGGGGAGGGGGAGGAAGGGAGGAGGAAGAGGAGAAGGGAGGGAGAGGAGGAGGAAGAGGAGGAGGTTGGGAGTTGAATCCCCTTCCCAGAGACTCACAGGTCCTGCTCAGCCCCCTATTTAAGTTCTAATTACTTAATTACATCATTTTCCACATTTGACCTCCTACATTATCCTAACCTATAGGAATCTGATATGTTGTTCAAAGTTCATCTTCATATAACTTATTACTTAAATATTTTTAAAAGCCTCCAAAGAAGGAGACTCCACCACACTCCCAGGCAGCGTAACTGGTCTTACTGTCCTTACTGTCGGGAAGTTCCTCCTAATGTTTAGGTGGAATCTCTTTTCCTGCAGTTTCAGTCCATTGCTCCGTGTCCTAGTCTCTGGAACTGCAGAATTCAAGCTTGCTCCATCCTCAATATGACATCCCTTCAAGTATTTATCACGTTCCCTCTTCACCTTCTCTTCTCCAGTCTAAATGTACCCAGCTCCCTAAGCCGCTCCTCATAGGGTATGGCTTCCAGACTTCCCACCATTTTCGTCGCCCTCCTCGACACATTCCAGCTTCTCAATATCCTTCCTGAATTGTGGTGCCCAGAACTGGCCACAGTATTCCAGGTGAGATCTGACCAAAGCAGAATACAGAGGCACTATTAATATACTCCTATTAATGCAGCCTAGAATTGCATTGGCTTTTTTAGCTGCTGCATCACACTACTGATTCATGTTTTATTTTATTTTCCTCTCTTTTTCTTCTTTCTGACCCTTTATTTTACGAATGTATATTACTTTGATTGTTAAACCAGATTGTTTGTGTTAAAAATTAATGGGAGAGGGGGACAAGGAAGGAAAAGTCGGTCGTCAAGGCCCAGCAAAATCTTCCTGGGATGCCAGGACTGCCGCCTGAAAGGTTTCTGGACAGGGAGAGGAGGGGATTAGGAATTTTTAGGGGGTGGGATTAGGAATTTTTTTATTGGAATAAGACCATTCTACTGAAAAATATACAAGACTGCAAAAGGCCATAACAATAGCGCAAAAATAATAATAATTGTTTTCCTCTTTTCTTACTAATACAAAAACAAAACTATCTGTCCTAACACTGATACATTTTTCCTCTTAATCTAAACACACCACAATCACCCTTCTTTCTTTTCCAATGAACATTATATTTACACATTACAATTATACCTGTTTGGAAAAGAAAAATTAATAAAAGAGTAATAAAAATAATAAAATAATACAAAAATACAATAATAATAATAATAAAATATTTATTTAAAGATATCCTTTTAAGTTATTGCTGGGGTTGTCTCATTAAACCACGGCCAAAACTTTTTCCAAAACTTTTTCTGTCTCCCACGGAGTCCCTCCAAGGGTTAAGGAAGCTGAGCTCCAGTTTCAAGAGTGGAGAGGCCAAGGGTTCAAGAGTCTTGTATCCTGTGTAGCACAAGGGGAGGCGCTTCTTCCAGGGACCTCCAGGATGGAGAGGAGGAGAGAAGGAAACAGCAGCCTCAGGGTTTGGGGGAGAGGCCAGGAGGACCAAGAGGTGAAGCTTTCAGGTTAGGCTGGAAAGAGATGGTGGTCCAGAGATTGATATTGCGGGAGGGAAGGAAGGGGGACCCCCCATCTCACCCTCTGCCCAAATGTCCTCTCCCAATCCTAGGAAAATGAGGGGATCTTGATCCATGGAAACATCTCTCCAGTGGGATCCTATTTCATCATCCCTCCTTGAAACCAACCACTCCTCATTTAGGGGGGAAAGGGATTAGGATTTTTATTTAATTGAAATAAAACCATTCTACAGAAGAATACACCCGACTGCAAAAGGCCATAACAATAATGCAATTTCCCCCCTGTTCTCTTTTCTTATTAATACAAAAATAAAAGTGTCTGTCTTACATTTTCCCTCTTAACCTGGGAGTGGGAGATGTATCCCCCTTGGGGCAGGGAGTGGGGATAAAGAGCCTTCCCCTCAAAACTGTGGGTCACTATCCCCCCCCTTAGAAGGACCCCCAAGTAGATCCAATTGTAAAGTGACCCCCCCAAGAAAGGTTTTTGGGTTTAGTGTTCTGGTCTGGCTGCTCTTTGGAGTCAATCTTTCTCTGTGTGGGTGGGGGCTCCCTTGGTGGAGAGGTGCTGCTTTTGGGGGGGGGGGTTGGTGGAAAGTATATCCTCCAACTGTCCCAATTTGGCAGGAACCCCACCCATTAATTCTTGTACCATTTCTTTCCAGGCTGCTTTTGAAATGTCCCAGTTTCTCCCTCCTCTCCCCACTTTCCCCCTGCCCCTTGTCCTCAGCTTGCTACAGTTGCTGGAAAAGGCACAGAGACGTGTCTTCTCTAGGAATTGCTAGGTCCTCCAGTAAAACTCTATGGTATGTTTGTAGTGGAAATCCATTATTTTAATAGCGTTTGCTATTATCTGCAGTTTCTAGTATCAACAGTAAGTCCAGTAACCGAACCCCCATGGATACGGGAGGTTGCCTGTATTCTGAAATAAAAAATATGTCTGATCTCAAGCATTTTGGATAAGGAAGACTCAACCTATAATAGTGCTATAATCATGTAGTGCGAATGGGCCCCTAATGTGGGGAACAGCAATTATTTTTCTTCTCTTTGTGCCAGGAACTAGTGTATCGTATTATTGCCAGTTGGCCACAATGTCACTTTTTGTGTGTGAAAGAAACACCTTGCAGGGACTGGAAGCTGATGTGTATAGACTACGGGAGTAGAAAACAATTTCTTTATTTTCTTTCTTTCAGGGCACAGCAGAAGAGGTGGCTGTGTATGTCTCCGAGGGAGACTGTGATCTCCTGGATCTGGGCCAAAAAGCTCTGTACAAGGAAGTCATGATGGAGAACCATGGGAATGTGGCCTCTCTGGGTAAGAATATTTCTTCTTTGGTCCTGCATGGCAGGGGGTTGGACTGGATGGCCCTTGAGGTCTCTTCCAACTCTATGATTCTATGATCGATAGGAGCCAAAGGGATCTAAAGGGATCAGTTCCTGTTCTTTGTTTTATTATTATTATCTTTTATTTCTATAGTGCCATCAATGTACAGGGCACTTCACAAGAAAAAGAACAACAAAACAGTTCCCTGCCCTCAAGCTTACAATCTAATGGAAACATGACACAAAAGGAAAGGGGATGGCAGTAGGGCAAGGGATTAAGTCTAGCATTTCCTTCTCTCTCTCTTTGGCCAGGGCAATGGCAGTTGGGACGGAGGGAGGGCCATTTTGCTTCTGGGCCAAGGCAAGATGGAGCTCTGCCTGCCTTGGCTTCTCTCCCTCTGCATCCAGGGCAATAGGGATGGAAGGAGGGTATTTGTACTGCACTGTAGGGAGGCCCTTCTGGAGATGGGTGGCCAGGACATATATAGCCTGATCGTGCCTTTTGATGTTGCACAGGTCTATAGGCCTGGCTCTCTTTCACACTACACAATGATAGCATTTTAACTGCCATGACTCCATCCTGTGGAATCCTGGGATTTGTAGTTTGGAGAGGTACTCGGGCTCTCTGGCTGAGAATTCTAAAGCATTTAACGAAGCTACAAATCCCAGGCTTCCATAGGATGGAGCCGCAGCAGTTAAAGTGGGCATCAAAATGCTATAATTGTGTCATGTGAAGGAGTTGTTGAGCTTGACTGAAAGTATTTTGAAAAGGATACAGTTCTAATTTTGTAAGATGGGATGCTCTCCCTGTTAGTCACTTGTCACTCCTGCATCCCAGTTATCTGAAATGGCATATAGATCTCACCCTCCTGAGAGCATGACAATTTTTAATCTATGTGGAGATGGTGCTGATGTACCTTCAAGTCGTTTCTGACTTATGGGAGCCCTTATGTGACCCTTTCATGGGGTTTTCTTGGCAAGATTCGTTCAGAGGGGTTTTTGTCTTTGCCTTCCTCTGAGGCTGAGAGAGTGTGACTTACCCAAGATCACCCAGTAGGTTTCCATGCCTGAGTGGAGATTTGAACCCTGGTCTCCAGAGTTGTAGTCCAACGCTCAAACCACCACACCTTGTTGGCTCTCATCCCTGATTTATTGGAAGAAAAAAAGATTGTCACAGCATGTAGATGAGATATTAAATCTGTTTTTGCAGGTGTAAGTAAATGTTATTTAACCAGACATATAGTTCAATAGGTTAGTGATATATATCAATAATATGATATATTATTGATTTAAATGTAAGAAATTGTGTTGACTCTGTCTTGTATTTTTTTTCTTTGTTGCAAACACGAAACATAACTGTCTATAGTTTCAATAATGTTCAATAACTCCCTCTCCAACTCCAACTGGCAGGAAAAGGGCCAAGAATGAACTACCAGAGGCAGGGGAAACCCTTTGAACACTGGCTTTGCACCACTCTGAAGGAAACAGGAATCTTCATTGCCAAAGCAGAGAGCGAGATATGACTTACTCTTACACTGGCTGCTCTTGCAGGAATCCTTCCCTGGTACCATGTAACAACTGTCTTTGAGAATAGCAAGATTTGGCTTACATGTGCTTCTTTTTCAGCCACTGCGAGAGAACTCATGTGATGCGGATGCCCCCGCTACCGTGGGGAGGGATCCTTATCTTGGGTTATGGCTCTGCCTCCAAACTTAACAGGCTGGGCAATCTACCAATTTAAACACACACTACATGAAAGCTTCTCATATCCATTCCTTGTGGTTGAAATAGATTGCAAATACTGTAGATTGGAAGCTTTGGCCTTTTTTTAAAATTACCTTCAATAAAATCTAAATGTCAGGATTGTATGTACCGTAGTGAAGTTGCCACTCATGAACCTTTTGAATGGGAGAAGGGACACACAGGAACCATTCCATTAAAAATGTCCTGGGCTCTGCAGAACCTGTGGAGTACGAAATTATGCCCCACTTGTGCCAACCCCGGAGGTATTTTATAGACTGCAGGATCTGGAGCTTTGTACTCCGGGGAGGTCGTGGAGGTCTCTGGCTGAAGAATCGGAACCGCTTCAACCGCCCTCAACTGTCCATCCTACAGGACAGAACCACCAAGTGGGACAACAGCCCTAGAATGGTGTCATGTGACAGAGCACCTATCCATGCGCAATGTGCATCCCCGTAACACATGCAACTTCACTTCAGCAACCTTTAAAAAGTTTAAATGATTGCAGAGCTTGAGAGGGAAAGGTAGAGTGGCCTAGTATGCTAAGTCTTTCATTTTCACTGTTCTTGAACACAGGCTAGAATCCCTGGGCAGTGCACTGGTCGCCTGCTTAGAGGGAGAACAAGGTACCAAAAAGTGGACAGTTGACTTTATGGAGTTTGTGACCTTAGCTTTGTTTAAACTCACAGCTTTTAAAATTCACCTTTGAGTAAAGCTGGGACAGAACCATTCAGCGAGGATTGCTAAGTAATGAATTCCCAAGGAAGGTCCAAATGTATATGCAGGCTTACTGGAACTTTTGGCGGTCTTTGGTGTCATCACAATGTAAATTCTATATTTTGCAATAAACCCTGCTCTTTCTGATGCCTTAACCATAAGGCCCAGCTTCTCTGTTTATCATTGAAGGCCCCTTTGTAGAAACACAATATTAACCCTTTCCCCACTGAATCAGGGCTCAACCCAGCTAACAGGCAATCTACCTGGGTTATCTTGTTGCAGAAATCATGGAACAGCAGACCTACAGATTGGAAAGTGAGTTTTATTACACCGGTGGGCCTGACTGGAATACCTTCCAAAGAGTCAGAGCCCCAAGCCACAGTTACAGAAGACTTTTATAAAGTAGTTATGACACTCAGGCAAAAGCAATTCCCCAACCCCCCTCCCTCTCTGGTATCAGCAACTCCCCTTTCTTGTAACAATTGTTGATAGTTCAGAAAGTACAAGACAAGATAGCTTAGGAACCCTTCGGTACAGTTCGAGCGTTATTAGAGAATTGTTTACATCAGCATATCGTAAGTTTATGGAACATAGAGTTGATTAGTAAGGAACATTGACTAGGCCTGAGAGTTAAAGGAAAAAGACTATGAAAGTCCCAGAGTCTCGTGGGCTATCTAGTCTGACCCCGAATAGTGATTGTAAGGTGACAGCATTCCGCAAGTAGACATTAGGGTCCACATGGCTACTTCAGTCTGGCCTAGCTGCCCTTGTCAGGTTTGGCCCCTCACAAGTTTTGCATCAGAGAGTAATGTCCAGCCACTACCATAGGGGAACTCAGCACAAGCATTAAGAAACCTACAGGACTCAGGTCTATTTATCCCAAATATTTCTCCATGGTTTGACACAGATAATTACACTTCAGTTAATGATGCCAATCAGGTCTGGTTTAAGGGCTCCGCAGCACCTGCAGCTGCAGGAGGCTACAGTTGTAATCCTCCTCCTGCAGAAACATTATTGTTAATAATCTGAATATCCTGTACTGTGAATAGGTTACGTTAGGTTAGGTTACATTGACCCGAGATAAACATATGTGGCCCCCAAAATAAAGCGTTGCAGGAGGCCCCAAAAATTCCTTAAACAGATTCAATACCAATGTGTTCCTGGGCATTACTGCTTTCACAGAAAACTTGGTCCCAGAGGCAGAAATAACATGGAAAGAATAGGGATAGGTGCCTGTACCACAAAAAGGAAGAGCAGGTCAACATGTTTCAGCAAACCTTTTTATCCAAAACTAAGAAGAGGGACGTCTGAAATGGAACATCCACATCAGGTAAGCCTTACATAAGGAAACAAAAATATTTTGAACCTTCTAGAGACAACTTGAAGGCTTCTAAAATGCACCCAGGGTTGATTTCCCCCCTTTTTTTTCACCAGCCATCACATTTCTTATGATTTCCACTTGGTGACCAAACCTGTAGGTCTTTGATTTTTTGACTGTTGAAGACAGCTGGTAAAGGATTATCTGTTCTCCCTTTTTCTGTTTTTCTCAAAAAAAGGTGTGTGTGTGGAGGCAGCTACTCTTTACCTTGCCTGTTGTAGGCAGGCACATACAGCTAGAAAAGAATCCCACTCTTTCCCAGCTCGAGGTTTGGGTCCAGGTTACCTGCAGGATTGCCTCCTGTACAACCCGCCTCATACGCTCATATCTTCTGGGGGACATTTCCTTCAACCAGCCAGTACTAGACTGGCAACATCCTCCTTGAGGACCTTTTCATTGGCAGCCGCTACTGTGGAATGACCTGAAGGAAGAGATGTGATAGTTAAACGCATCTGAATTTAAAACAGTACAGTTGTCCCTTCATATTCGCTGGGGTTTAGTTCCAGGACCCTCCCCCCCTGGATACCAAAATCCGTGAATACTCCAGTCCCATTATGTACAATGGCATAACAAAATGGTGTCCCTTTTATAAGATGGCAAAATCAAGGTTTTCTTTTTTGGATTATTTTTTAAAGAATATTTTCAAGCCATGAAAACTTAAATCCGTGGATACCAAATCCGTGGATACAGAGGGACAACTGTATTAAAGACCTATCTCATCCAGCAGGCCTAACCAGTCTGGGGAGAGGTGGGTAAGAAATAACATTTATTATTGTTGTTGCAAACATGCTGCTGAAAACCAGCACTGGAAGTCTGCGTTTCTCTAGCCCTCCTTCACTAGCCAATGCCACCAAAAAAAAAAAAAGTCCAGATAGAGAAAGGACAAGGACGGAAAGAGCATGGGTATAAAGACTTTGTAAAAAGGAGTTTGTTAGTGGCTTTCTTAGGCTGCATCCCCATTGTAGAAATAATGCTGTATGGCACCACTTTAACTGCCATGGCTCAATGCTATAGAATCCTGGGATTTGTAGCTTATTGTGGCACCAGAGCTCTCTGAGAGAGAAGGCTAAATATCTCACCAAACTACAGATCCCAAAATTCCATAGCACTGAGCCATGGCAGTTAAAGTGGTGTCAAACTGGATTATTTCTGCAGTGCAGATGCAACCTCAATTGAGGCATACTTGTACTGGTGACTTGAATCTAGTGTGCACTTTCATTCTCATCTTTTAGACAGGCCACACAAATTATCCCCTCTGCCATATACCGTAAAGCACCACCACTGACCCGCTCCATTTCTTCCTCCCCTTCCTAAATTCCCCAAGTTATTTGATCTCTCCTCCCCAATTTCACACATTCATTGCAAATCATTACTATTCTCAGATCCTGCTCCATCCCAATACATATTTTGGGAGTTTACAGGCAGCCCCTTTTCCTACTTTGGTGGATTCTTTTTGCACAATAGGAATTTAAATCGCTTCTGTCACATGTACATTCTTCCTTGCCATCCCATTTCATTCAGAATCCTGCTCACTTGTGCTTCAGAAATCTAATTGTGGGGGGGGGGGGAATATGACAAAGCGAACTACTGGTGGACAGCACAGGCAAGGTGGATCCAGCCACAGGTTGTACCTCATCACAACCCTGGGAGGAAAGTTAGGCTGAGAGTCTAACTTGAATTGTCCCAAGTCATAGATTTTTCTTGGTTTTTCCAGACTGTGAGGGCATGTTCTGGAATAGTTTCTTTCTGACATTTCGCCTGCATCTGTGGCTGGCATCAGAGAATGGTTGGGTAGGAGTGTATGTGGAGTTTATATGTTGTGAACCCCTGTCATATGTAAATTTGTGTAATGAATGGTTAGTTTCTGGGTATTGAAATGTAAGACTCGTTAGTGTCTGATTAAGTATTGGGTTTTGATTCTATTGTCTTTCAAAACTGGGAGCCAGATTTTGTTTACTTTTAAGGTTTCTTCTTTCCTGTTGAAGTTGTCCAGGTGTTTGTGGATTTCAATAGCTTCTCTGTGCATTCTGACATGATAGTTGTTGGACTGGTCCAGAATTTCTGTGTTTTTGAATAGCATTTTGTGTCCAGGTTGGTTTATAACATGTTCTGCTACTTCTGCATGGTAGTGGTGACAGGGCGCCTGGACAAGAACTCCAATCATCACCCAGGACAAAAAAGAAGCACAATAAAAACACTGGTAGACCGTGCAAAAAGGATCTGCGAACCCCACTCACTAACTGGAGGATGAACTGAGGCACCTAAACTGGGCCCTACAGGCTAACGGTTACTCCAGATCAGACATCACAAGAGCAGCCAGACCCAGAAAAAACCACTGGAATGAAGAAGAAAAACAGCCACCCAAAGGGAAGGTATTTTTACCATACATCAAAGGAGTCACAGAATAGGGAAATTGATGAGGAAACACAACCTCAAAACAATCTATAGACCAACCAAAAAAGTCCAAGAAATGCTACGCTCAGCGAAGGACAAAAGAGACCCTCTCACAGCTGCAGTTTACCGCATACCATGCAGCTGTGGACAAGTTTACATAGGGACCACTAAACGCAGTGTGCAAAAACAAATCAAGGAACATGAGAGACACTGCAGACTGGGCCAGCCAGAAAAATCAGCAGTAGCAGAACATGTTATAAACCAACCTGGACACAAAGTGCTATTCAAAAACACTGAAATTCCGACCAGACCAACAACTATCATGTCAGAATGCATAGAGAAGCTATTGAAATCCCAAACACCTGGACAACTTCAACAGGAAAGAAGAAACCTTAAAAGTAAACAAAATCTGGCTCCCAGTTTTGAAAGACAATAGAATCAAAACTCAACACTTACAAAAGAAATCCACCCAGGGACAGGGGGAGATAATGGCCCATCAACCAACCATGAGCCAATCAGACACTAACGAGTCTTGCATTTCTATACCCAGAAACTAACCATTCATTACACAGATTTACATATGACAGGGGTTCACAACATATAAACTCCACATACACTCCTCTCCTACCCAACCATTCTCTGATGCCAGCTACAGATGCAGGCAAAATGTCAGAAAGAAACTATTCCAGAACATGGCCTCACAGCCTGGAAAAACCCCAAGGAAAATCTATGGATGCTGGCCATGAAAGCCTTCAACTTCACATTGTCCCAAGTCACTTAGTGAGATTCATGGCTGAGTGAGGATTCAAACCTAGCCTATTTAAGACTCGGTCCAACATCCTGTCCTCTACACCACACTCTCCCTGGGGAAGGGGCCTCTGAACATCCTGCCCCAGGCCTTTCTGTGACTTCTAAAGACCTGGCTTTCATACCAAGCAAGAGCTTTTCTTTGGTCAAAGTGTTCCCAAACTTCATAACTTGACACGGTTTAAGCCCTGTGTGAGCCATGCAGCAGTTATACCTCAGTTAAGCAAGCGCCTGGGCACTCCTTCTTTAAAAGGAACATTGGTACCAAAGGCAGAAATAATGTGGAAAGAACAGGGATAGGTTCCTGCACCACAGGAAAAGATGAGCAGGTCAGGATATTTCAGCATTTTTTTTATTCAGAACTAAAATTACGCACATGCGAAATGAAACATCCAGGTCAGGTAAATAAAACAAAACAGTAAACAAACACATTTTGAACCTTCTAGAGACCATTTTGAGGCTTCTTCTAAAATGCATCCGGGGATGACTTTTTCCTTCACCAGCCTCCCTGCTTCTTATGATTTATATTTTGATGGCCCACCGTATATATACAGATCCTCGCTGTTTTAATATGGTGGCTGTAGCTGATGAGGCAAGGCTTAACTGATCTCCCTTTCCCACTCTGGTTTGCTCTTTCTTGCCAGGTCAGCAAGGGAGTCTGAAGTCAGCTGCTACTTGCCTGCTTGTTCGCTCCGGCCAGCGGGAGATGGAGGCACACATGCTTCCTACAGTAGAATCACACCAATAAAACAATGCTTCCAGGGCACACGAGGCTTAAAGCTGGGCAGGCAGGATCTCTTGGGTTGGTGACACTGGGAAGATTTTCTCTTCTGCAGAGTACTATGCACATAACCTGTGCAAGTAGGAAGGAGTGTGCTTTTATGTCTGCTCAAGACAGGCATCCTGCTAAGAAGCTACAATGGCAGAAGTTGGATTTGCACAATTGCAACTCATTTTTCCTGTCTTTGTGTAGGTTGGAATCATGTTCTCACCATGTGACAACACATACACCCACACCAATCCTCCTCATAAGTTGCACAGCTCCCCTGATGTGGCCATTTCTGGATTGTCAGATGGATCAGCAGCAATGAGTTCAACTACTTTCCACTCACTGGACACACTGCAATGTGGTCACCTGAAGGACTAAAGGAAAATAATACCTGGATGCATCGCCACTGGTCCTATTGTTTGCCAACAAGCCAGGAATGGCCATGTCAGGAGAGCGACATGGCTTACAAGGGGGGTTAGGGGTTAGCACTGGGAGACATAGCTATGGAGATGTAGCTACAGGAGGCACCCATGTCTCCCGATGCAGGATCTCAGCTGAAACCTCATTGTCGCATCCCACCCACCCACCCAGGTTTGTGCCTTCTTGCTGATGACTTCCTAGAAGGACCTGCTGGCAAGATTGCTAGAAGATGCATGGCCAAGAAGCTCTTGGCTGAGACTGCAGGTAGTTGGGAGGGTTTCTTTAAGGGGAGAGGGAATGTCTCCTAAGCTGTGAAGAGACAACCTAATCACTGGAGTAATGAAGCCAGTGCTAGTGGCCCAGAGTCAAGGGTTGAGAGCACGAACCTTGAAGAGGGAAGCCAGCAAACAATCCAGTCCCAAACTCCCCCTGCCATGTGCTGTTGGGCTTGCCTGGCTTGTTCTAGTTTTTGGGAGTGAGGGTGGGGGAGCAGATGCCAGGGTTAGTCTTAAAAAAAAAAAAAAAGGAAGAAGCTTATCTATAATAGGATTCCTTGAGGTGAAGTATGATTTTTTAGAATTACAGAAACACTTTCACAAGTCTAGGTATTCACTGAGCCTCTCCCCAGTACAACTTCTTTGATGTGAAGTAAACTTTTTGCTTACATGGAAGTTTTTCCCATATTCCGTGTATTTCTCTGATTTCTGCATTTGTGTATTCTTTGATGTAAAGTAAGGCTCCGACTTCCACTGAAACTTTTCCTACACTCCACACATTCATGTGGCTTTCCTCCCTTGTGGGTTATTTGATGTTTCTTAAGATTTCCACTAATGCTGAAATTCTTTCCACACTCCATGCATTTATAAGGTTTCTCCCCTGTATGAGTTCTTACATGAATGGTGAGGCGTTCATTCTGAATGAAACTCTTTCCACACTCCCTGCACTTAAACGGCTTCTCCCCTGTGTGGGTTCTTTGATGCACTGTAAGCTTCGCTCTTTCAATGAAGTTTTTTCCACATTCCATGCATTTATATGGTTTTTCCCCTGTGTGTGTTCTCAAATGTAAAGCAAGGACTCCAGTCCTAGCAAAGGTTTTTCCACATTCCATACACTGATATGGCTTCTCCCCAGTGTGTGTTCTTTCATGTCTAATGCGGCAGCCATTATCGCTGAAGCTCTTTTCACACAATGTACATTTATATGGTTTCTCTCCAGTGTGGACTCTTTCATGTGAATGTAGATGTCCACTGTGGCTGAAACTTTTTCCACACTCCATGCATTTATATGGTTTCACTCCCCTGTGTGTTCTTTGATGTGTTCTAAGGTTTCCACTAAAACTGAAGCTTTTTCCACACTCTATACATTTATATGGTTTCTTCCCTGTATGGGTTCTTTCATGTATATTAAGGTATCCGCTAGTGGTGAAGCTCTTTCCACATTCCATACATTTATATGGCTTCTCTCCTGTGTGGGTTCTCTGGTGTACAGTAAGGTTTTGACTCGTGCTGAATCCCTTTCCACATTCCACACATTTATGTGGCTTCTCTCCTGTGTGGATTCTTTGATGCAAAGTCAGGTTTCCCCTTACACTGAAACTCTTTGCACACCATGTGCATTTATATGGCTTTTCCCCAGTGTGAGATCGTAGATGTTTATTAAAGCTACTGCTGTCACTGAAGCTCTTTCCACATTCAAAACAT
The DNA here is from genome assembly GCA_030847615.1 of Gambelia wislizenii. Classification (NCBI taxonomy): domain Eukaryota; kingdom Metazoa; phylum Chordata; class Lepidosauria; order Squamata; family Crotaphytidae; genus Gambelia; species Gambelia wislizenii. The sequence goes on from JAUMIR010000002.1 coordinate 30,444,244, forward strand.
TTATATGGTTTCTCCCCTGTGTGTGTTCTTTGATGCACAGTAAGGTTCCCACTTACCCTGAAGCTTTTTCCACACTCCAGGCATTGGTATGGTTTCTCCCCTGTGTGGGTTCTTTGATGTGAAGTAAGTTGTCCACTCGAACTGAAACTCTTTCTACATTCCGTGCACTGGTATGGTTTTTTCCCTCTATGGATTCTCTGATGTACAGTCAGGTTTCCACTGTCGCTGAAGCTCTTTCCACATTCTGTGCATTTATATGCTTTCTCCCCTGTGTGGCTTCTTTGATGTACTGTGAGATTTCTTTTATTGGTAAATATCTTTTCACACTCCATGCACTGATATGGTATCTCCTCTATGTGGGTTCTTTTGTGTTTACTAAATGCTGATTGATATTTGTATATTTTCCCACAAACTGGACACTTTTTACTTCTCCTTTTGTCATTTTTTGGAACCCAGACTTCATGGACATCAATACATTTTGAGGCAGAGGATTTCCTTCTCTTCTTTCGTGTTCTGTTTCCTTTAGGCCTCTTTGGTTCCTTTTGATTTTTAAAGGCCTGTTTTCCATGTTTGCTTGCATCTGAGAACACTACAGAAGGTTCCTTACAAGTCTCGGTGTCCTTTCCATCACCTGCTTTGGAGGGAACAGAAACAGAAAATCTTTATTATTAAGTTAGGCCTTTATATTTCACTCTTTGGAAACAAAAGCCTATAAGAAGACATGGATCAGGGTGAAAGAAACTATATGACCAAAAAATTAAAATAAAACCCACTGCATAGTTTAATGCAATAAGAAAGAATGACTACTTTTCCCCCTGAAATCTCTCTGCTTGGACCTTAGAAATTTCAAAGCCTCAGAGCCACCTCAGGAAGGCCAGGGAGAGCAGCAGGCGGGCGGGAGGTTGGCCGGCCTCTCCCTGGCCTTCCCAAAGGGGCTGTGGTGATTGAGAGCCCCATAGCCGCTTCAGGAATGTCGGGAGGGGAGGAGGAAGAGCAGCGGAGAGGCTTTTCAGCCACCCCCCACCCTCCCAAAGCCGCAACAAGGCTTGGAAAGCTCGCAGCTTTGGGAAGGGCAGGGGGGGCTACAAAGTGCCTTTCCCGCAAAGTCCCCGCTCTCTCGGGGCTTGGCTCTCCACCCCAAATGGAACAAAGCCCCAGGAGAGCAGGGTGTTGAGCGCCTGGTTTGCTCAGCAAGCATTCCATTTAAATCAGCTCCTCTCCTTGTGTGGAAGGGAGAGAAGCTGATTTAAATAGGGTGCTTGCTGAGCAAACAATGAATAATCAAAACCATGAGAGTGAAAGCTGCGAATGTGGAGGGGCAACTGTACAAACTGAAAATTAAATCAACAAAGAATCTGAATTCCTGAAAAAAAACTGTTCCCACCTACCTGCTGATCTCTCACTCTTTCTGGAGCCCTGAACAAATGAATCTTCATCTTCTTCCAGCCAGGAAATGAGCTCTGGTATGGGAGTTCCTTGCAAAGAGAGAAATACAAGGAAGGCACTGAGTAAAAAATGTCCAAGCATTGCCAATTCAATCATTGCTCTTAATTCTTTCCAAAAGCCAAGGAGAGGAAAGGCCAAATCTTACATCTCGTGTTGTTCACACTATATCATTACAATGCTATGATTCTACTTTACCTGCCTTGACAGCATCCTTTGGAAATTCTGGGATTTGACAAGAAGTACTTAGAATTTTTCCACCAGAGAGCTATAGTGCTTCCCCAGACTATGAGCCTTAGGATTCCATAGGAAGCAGCCAGGGTGGTGAAGTGGAATCATAGTGCTATAATTGTGTAATGCGAAAGGACCCCAGGACAGGAGCATGTGGACCTAAGACCGCAATTTGGCCTTTGGATCCTGGCAATCTTTATTACACTCAGCTTGGTGGCACTGTGGAACTAAGGGTATTATTCTAATATGAGGTATATCACAGGGAATGAAAGTGACACTTTAGCCAGGAAGCCATGGCCACCCTAGAATCATAGAATCATAGAATTGCAGAGTTGGAAGAGACCACGAGGGCCATCCAGTCCAACCCCCTGCCACGTAGGAAAGCTTGATCGAAGCATCCCCAACAGATGGCCATCCAGCCTCTGTTTAAAGACCTCCAAGGAAGGAGACCCCACCATGCTCCGAGGGAGTGTGTTCCACTGTGGAACAGCTCTGACTGTCAAAAAGTTCCTCCTCATGTTGAGGTGGAATCTCTGTTCCTGGAGCTTGCACCAATTGCTCCGTGTTCCAGTCTCTGGAGCAGCAGAAAACAAGCCTGCTCCATCCTCAGCATGACATCCCTTCAAATACTTAAACAGGGCTATCATATCGCCTCTTAACCGTCTTTTTTCCAGGCTAAACATACCCAGCTCCCTAAGTCTCTCCTCATAAGGCATCGTTTCCAGACCTTTCACCATTTTAGTTGCCCTTCTCTGGACATGCTCCAATTCGTCAATATCCTTTTTGAATTGTGGTGCCCAGAACTGGACACAGTATTCTAAGTGATGTCTGACCAAGGCAGAATAAAGTGGCACTATTACTTCCCTTGATCTAGACACTATATTTCTATTGATACAGCCCAAAATCGCATTGGCCTTTTTAGCTGCCGCATCACACTGTTAGCTCATGTTCAATTTGTGGTCTACTAGGACTCCTAGATCTCTTTCGCACGTAGTCTCATTCAGCCAGGTCTCTCCCATCCTATATTTATGCATTTCATTTTTCCGCCCTAAATGCAGTACTTTACATTTCTCCGTATTGAATTTCATTTTGTTAGCTTTGGCCCAGCTCTCCAGTCTATCCAGGTCATTCTGAATGTTGATCCTGTCCTCTAGGGTATTAGCTACTCCTCCTAATTTGGTGTCATCTGCAAATTTGATAAGTATGCCCCTAATTCCCTCATCCAAGTCATTAATAAAGATGTTGAATAGCACTGGGCCCAGGACAGAACCCTGTGGCACCCCACTGGTCACATCTTTCCAAGACGAAGAGGAGCCCTTCCTAAGAAGAGATCAGGACAAGGTGTAGCTGGGCCCACACCCTGTTTTCCATGTTGGCAAACCAAAAAACCACTGGAAAGCTCACAAACACAACAGGAGGGCAATCCTGCTGCACCTCAGCTTCATGTATTCATGGGGCAGGCCAAAAAAAATGGGGTGGGCAACTGTATGGAGATAGGGGCTAGTCTTCCTCCTGGTCCCATCTGCAGGCTGCACTCCCTGCAACAACAATCCCAAATCCCTCTGTTTTCCTCATTGGTGCCTCTCAAAATGGTGGCTGGAAGTGTACTACTTCCTATCCTCATTTTGAGGCAAACTACAAAACAAAATAGAGGCAATGGGAAATTCTGGAAAGGGGTGTTGTGTGGGTAGGATGAGTGATTTTTGTGGATTTGGGGGTGGGTGGGGTTTCTGTAAGGTTTTCTGGCAAAAATTGCACCAATTCCCTAAAACCAGTAGGGGCAAAGGTGGGGAGCTTCAGGGTCCAGGACCTGCCTGTAGACCAAAGGCCTCACTCTGTCCAGCTCGGCCTGTGCTCTCCCCAGTACTCTTAGCCTTTGAAGGTCATCCTTATCAAATCTGTCTAATCGCTTATAAAACCATCTAGAAGTTCTTTCCTTTCTCTGTTCTGAATTTCCCATCTTTTAGCTCTGTGGGATGATCATGTTTAAGTGTCATGGCACAGTGAGAAAGAGTTCTTTTTAGCGACTTTTTCCACATCATGCCTGCATTCCTGGCATCACGTCTGCCCTCGCTTGCCTCCTGTTTTTCTAAACATTACAGAAGGTGTATTTGCCTGGACTGCACATCACTGGGGGAATTTAAGTGGAGGCTGGGCAGCAATCTACTAGGAATCTGGTGACTTCCATCCTGTACCTGTCAGGCAACTGGACTCTTCAACGCTATTGCCCATATTGGGCTCGGGGTTCTGGGACACAGTTGCCAGAGGGGACAAGGGAGAGGGCTCCTCTTACCTTTAATGGGTTGTGCAGAAGAGGGAATTTCAACACTGGTTTCTTGTCAGACAGAAAGCTAAAAAGCCACACCTGCTGAAATCCCCTCTTCTACACAACCATGAAAGGTATAGAAGCCCTCTCCAGTGTTCACTCTGGCAACCCTATTTGGGGACTACATGATCTCCAAGGGATCGTCTAGCTCTGTAATTCTATGACTACAGGAGCAGAGCCCACATTATGGAACACACCTCCACAAAATGCAAACATGTAAAAAGATCCACACATATAGAAAACTAGGGCTCATTTACACAGCAAAATGTTCCCTTAAATATATTGCAAAGTTTCCTAATCGTTCCCACACATCGCGCCACAGTATCGCCTCATTCAAAAGGGGTGGGAGAGGTAAAAACTCAAAACTAGCATTGATAGGGATTTCGCTACTTTTCCCGGCTGTTTTGAAAAGTAGTGCGGCTTAGTGCACTTTTGATTGTGTGAACGACCATTTCGCTAAGGGCTGTTTGAATTACCAGCAATCTTCCCGATAAACAGTCACAGCAGAGCTTTCCCGTGATTGGTTGAACTCACTAATAGAGAGGGGTTTGGACTTGGGAGGGGATGGAGGATCCATCCACTGTTGTTTCCAGCCACCGAAAAGACCGAGCGAGTGCTACTCCCATCTCATATTGCCCAGATGTCTCTTGCTTGGCTGCTCCGTCTGTGTGTGTGTGTGTTCATTCCTTCACCCTGCGGAGATTCCGTGTCTCTCTTTCCGTACCTCCCTCGCAGCTCCTCGGTATCTTCTTGCTTGGCTGCTGCCAGCTGAAGAATCCCCAGCTAGCCTTTTCCCATCTGTGTGTGTATGTGCGTGTGTGTGTGTGCTGAGACCTTTCTGTGTGTGAGGAGAGTGGGTGAGAGGGGGTGATGGGCTGACACTCCATTCTAAAGGAATAAAAATTAGGCATTCCTCTGGTAATCAGAGGAAAGGTGCCAGGACTTTCTCTCTCTCTCTTCCCCCAGATGTGCTTGGGAGGCCACACCCCCGCCTCAGTCTGTGTGAATTATAAAGCGGGGGGAAAAGTGGAAAACTAAACCAATAGATCACCACCATTGAGGCCATGATATTGAGAACACAGCTGCGCTGGGCAGGGCACATTTCTAGGATGGAGGACCATCACCTCCCAAAAATAGTACTCTACGGTGAACTTGCCACGGGTCAGCATAAGAGGGGCGCTCCAAAAAAACGATACAAGGACTCCCTGAAACAACATCTCAGGCTCGGCCAAATTGGTCACCAACAATGGTCCACCCTGGCCTCACATCGGGAGGCATGGAGACGCACTATCCACAATGCTGCAGCTTTATTTGAGAACTTACGCCGAACAAGTCTTGAAGAGAAACGACAACGCAGAAAGAATCACAACCCAGAAACATCACCCGAGGAGAGCTTCTGCTGTGCTTTCTGCAACCGGGCTTATTTATCTTGGATTGGCCTTTTTAGTCATCAGCGCACTTGCAGAAAGCGCGGGATGAGTCCTTCCTGAATCTTTCTTTGTGAAGAAAAGCCAGAGAGATGAGAGAGAGAGAGAGAGACCGATTTAGCAATAAATCATTTAAACTATGTGGCACTGTTGTGAAACTGCAATAAAGCACAAATTACCATAATAAAAACTGCCCTATAACTGAGCCCCTAGAATCTCAGGGAAAGCTAGCTGGTCTTTTTCTTTAATATCTATTCTGCTTTTTAAAATATTTATTTTTATTACAAATTTTCCCAAACCAAAAGAGCATACAAGGAATACAGATACAACCAAAAAATGCCAGAAAAACACTAAAAACATCACCCCTACCTACATCTAATTTTAATAAACTAAGTTTATTTATTTATTTATACCTCGCTCTTCAGCCACAAAGGCTATCCGAGCGGCTTACAAATGGTCAATTTAACAATTCCCTGCCCTCAAGTTTACAATCTAATATCTTCTTATCACCACTAACCTATTGAACTATATGTCTGGTTAAATAACATTTACTTATGCCTGCAAAAACAAATTTAATATCTACTTTACACACTGTGACTCTCTCAGCCTCAGAGGAAGGCAAAGACAAAAACCCCTCTGAACGAATCTTGCCAAGAAAACCCCATGAAAGGGTCACGTAAGGGCTGCCATAAATCAGAAACGACTTGAAGGCACACCACCACCATCTCCCCATAGATTAAAAGTTGTCATGCTCTCAGGAGGGTGAGATCTATATACCATTTCAGATAATTGGGGTGCAGGAGGCAGAAAACAGTGAGTGAGTCCCTCACTCACATCAGTGACAAGTGACTAACAGGGAGAGCATCCCATCTCCCAGAATTAGAACTGTATCCTTTTCAAAATACTTTCAGTCAAGCTCAACAACTCTTTCACATGACACAATTATAGCATTTTGATGCCCACTTTAACTGCTGCGGCTCCATCCTATGGAAGCCTGGGATTTGTAGCTTCTTGAAATGCTTTAGAATTCTCAGCCAGAGAGCCCGAGTACCTCTCCAAACTACAAATCCCAAGATTCCACAGGATGCAGTCATGGCAGTTAAAATGCTATCATTGTGTAGTGTGAAAGAGAGCCAGGCCTATAGACCTGTGCAACATCAAAAGGCACGATCAGGCTATGTATGTCCTGGCCACCCATCTCCAGAAGGGCCTCCCTACAGTGCAGTACAAATACCCTCCTTCCATCCCTATTGCCCTGGATGCAGAGGGAGAGAAGCTAAGGCAGGCAGAGCTCCATCTTGTCTGGGCCCAGAAGCAGAACAGCCCTCCCTCCATCCCAACTGCCATTGCCCTGGCCAAGGAGGGAGAGAAGGAAATGCTAGACTTAATCCCTTGCCCTACTGCCACCCCCTTTCCTTTTGTGTCATGTTTCCATTAGATTGTAAGCTTGAGGGCAGGGAACTGTTTTGTTGTTCTTTTTCTTGTGAAGTGCCCTGTACGTTGATGGCACTATAGAAATAAAAGAAATAATAATAATAACAGGAACAGGAACTGATCGCTTTAGATCCCTTTGGCTCCTATCGATCATAGAATCATAGAGTTGGAAGAGACCTCAAGGGCCATCCAGTCCAACCCCCTGCCATGCAGGACCAAAGAAGAAATATTCTTACCCAGAGAGGCCACATTCCCATAGTTCTCCAGCATGACTTCCTTGTACAGAGCTTTTTGGCCCAGATCCAGGAGATCACGGTCTCCCTCAGTGACATACACAGCCACCTCTTCTGCTGTGCCCTGAAAGAAAGAAAATAAAGAAATTGTTTTCTACTCCAGTAGTCTATACACATCAGCTTCTAGTCCCTGCAAGGTGTTTCTTTCACACACAAAAAGTGACATTGTGGCCAACTGGCAATAATATGACACACTAGTTCCTGGCACAAAGGGAAGAAAAATAATTGCTGTTCCCCACATTAGGGGCCCATTCGCACTACATGATTATAGCACTATTACAGGTTGAGTCTTCCTTATCCAAAATGCTTGAGGTCAGACATATTTTTGATTTCGGAATACAGGCAACCTCCCGTATCCATGGGGGTTCGGTTGCTGGACTTACTGTTGATACCAAAAACTGCAGATAATAGCAAACACTATTAAAATAATGGATTTCCACTACAAACATACCATAGAATTTTACTGGAGGACCTAGCAATTCCTGACACGTCTCTGTGCCTTTTCCAGCACAAATCTATGGTATGTGTTCCTATTTGTGTAACTGAAACAGCCACGTGTAACTGAAACAGCAGATATTGGTTCTGCAGACACAGGGGCGGGGGGAGAGGAAACTTATATTTCAGATTTTAGAATACTTGCACATATAGGTACATAATGAGATATGTTGGAGAGGGGACCGAACTCTAAACGCAAAATTCATTTATATTCCATATGTACCTCATACATATAGCCTGAAGGTAATTTTATGTACAATTATTTTTAATAATTTTGTGCATCAAAGTTTGTGTACGCTGATCCATCAGAAAGCACAGGTGTCACTATCTCAGCCACCCATGTGAACAATTTGAGATTTTGGAGTATTTCGGAATTCCAGATAAGAGAGACTCAACCTGTGTTCTATTTAACTGTCATGGTTTTGTCCTATAGAACCTGGGATTTGCAGTTCCTGGAGAATTCTCAGCCAGAGAGTTCCAATGCCTCAACAAACTACAAACCCCATAATTCCATAGGATGGAACCATGGTGGTTAAAGTTGAATAATGGTGTGATATCAATGTGTATTGCGAATGGGCCCCGGAAAGTCTAAGAAGTACAGTTATCCCTTCACGTTCACTGGGGTTTGGTTTCAGGACCCCCCGTGGATACCAAAATTCATGAATACTCAAATCCCATCATATGCAATGGCATAGCAAAATGGTGTCCCTTATATAAGATGGCAAAATCAGGGTTTGCTTTTTGGATTATTATTTTTTTAAGAATATTTTCAAGCTGTGAATACTTAAATCCCTGAATGCCAAATCTGTGAATATGGAGGGACAACTATACTGTTCTCTAGAGAATCATCTTCTCTAGACAGATTTTTCTACACTGGGAATGAGCAGTTGTGGCCTTTCAAATATTGTTGGTCTGCAACTCCTACAGCTCTTCACATTGGTCTATGCTGTTTGGGACTGATGGGCGTTGCAGTCCAACTACAACGGGAAAGCCACAGTTGCTTGCCTCTATCTGGGAATCTGAAGAAATACCCACATGTGCACATTTGTTCACAGCCCAAAACAGACCCAAGTTAGACCTTCCCTTTTTATTTTGATTTTGGTGTGATCCACCACATCAATATTGTTTAAAAGGCCTTGTTACTTGGGTCACCTTGATGACTTGTGGGCCCCAAAGGAATTCCCTCACTCTCCCTCAACCCAGGGGGAAACATCCGGTCCACCCCCTCCCCGGCCATCTCTCCCACCTGGTTCCCCTCTCACCTGCAGGGGCTTCACAGCAACTCTTTCATTCCCATTGCAAAGAAGGGAAGATCTGGAACGTGTCTGTAATGCCATTGTTCTGCCTCTAGGGGGAGACAAAAGAGTCATAAAGAGATCCACCTTTGGAGGTGGACAACTGTTGCCATCACAGCTCAAGGGGAAGAGAACCTGGTCTGGAGGGACTCAAGAAACTGTCAGGATAACGGGATATGCAATCACTGAGAATGTAATATTGTAAAGAGCTGTTTTATGATGTTTGGTGCTACTGCCAGCAGGGGCCAGTAGTGGGCTAGCTACTTGCAGCTGGTGTTGACAACAAAATGCTGTTTACATTATTAGTCTGTGTGAGAGCTGAAGCAGAGGAAGTGATACAGCTGTTATCACCCTAGGAACAACTGGATAAAACATGTGTGAATGGGAATGGGTAACTCCATAGCCCATGAATCTAATGTAAAGATGTACATGTACATGTATAACCATATGTTCCTGTCCTTACTGTGCACTTTGGACCTTGCTCTTGCACTATGCACTTGGTCTGGGCTCTCCATGCGAGACAGTACTGTTGTGACTATTGGCTACGTAATCCATCTATTTTGGAGTCCTTGACTCATTATAAATATTTCTATACTATGCTTTAGTAAATGGCAGCCATTTAGGCACAATCTATGTGTCTTTGTGTTCATTTCATCAGCCTGATGTCTGCTGCTTTTGCTACAAGATTTATTCACTGTCTGCTCCTTTGAGTATCCTAAAAGCTAACAGTTGCATCAATGTTTGTCTTGTGACTTTATCTGGGGAGTGAGTTTTTCCATGAGTGCCGAATTCCAAAGGCATACTAGCAAACCCTCTAATGTTACATTATGGTGATCTTTCCAAGTTGAGGCAATCTCCAAAGGCACAGCAGTGCACGTACAAATGATAAAGTCTTTATGCCTTAGTTACTGGAGCAGCTGTAATACACTGTCAAGAAATTAAAGTCGGCCCTCTGTATCCACAGATTCTGCATCCATGGATCCCACCATCGAGAGCTCAAAAATATGTTTTTTTTTTTTAATTTCCAAGAATCAAACCTTGCTTTTGCCATTTTTTAATAAGGGGCACCATTTTACTAAACCATGGTATATAATGGGACTTGAGCCTCCCTGAGTTTGTTATCCACTGGGATCCCTGGAACCAAACCCCAACAGATACCAAGGACCCACCATATACAGTTGTCCCTCCACATTCGCGAACTTGACATTCGCGGTTTCGGTTATTCGCGGTTTTGGGAGGGCCCCCCCAAAACCGCGACACGGGGCCTCCAGAGGCCCCGTGAAAGACCTGGGGAGGGGTGGGGAGGCCTTTGCGGGACGCCCGGAGGCCCTCCGGAGGCCCCGCGAAGGCCTGGGGAGGGAGGGAGGGAGGGCCGGTGAGGCCTCCGCGGGGCCTAGGAAGGCCCCGCGAAGGCCTGGGGAGGGTGGGAGGGAGGGCCGGTGAGGCCTCCGCGGGGCCTAGGAAGGCCCCGCGAAGGCCTGGGGAGGGTGGGAGGGAGAGCCGGTGAGGCCTCCGCGGGGCCTAGGAAGGCCCCGCGAAGGCCCGGGGAGGGTGGGAGGGAGGGCCGGTGAGGCCTCCGCGGGGCCTAGGAAGGCCCCGCGAAGGCCCGGGGAGGGTGGGAGGGAGGGCCTGTGAGACCTCCGCGGGGCCTAGGAAGGCCCCGCGAAGGCCCGGGGAGGGTGGGAGGGAGGGCCGGTGAGGCCTCCGCGGGGCCTAGGAAGGCCCCGCGAAGGCCCGGGGAGGGTGGGAGGGAGGGCCGGTGAGGCCTCCGCGGGGCCTAGGAAGGCCCCGCGAAGGCCCGGGGAGGGAGGGAGGGAGGGCCGGTGAGGCCTCCGCGGAGCCTAGGAAGGCCCCGCGAAGGCCCAGGGAGGGAGGGAGGGAGGGCTGGTGAGGCCTCCGCGGGGCCTAGGAAGGCCCCGCGAAGGCCCGGGGAGGGTGGGAGGGAGGGCCGGTGAGGCCTCTGCGGGGCCTAGGAAGGCCCCGCGAAGGCCCGGGGAGGGTGGGAGGGAGGGCCGGTGAGGCCTCCGCGGAGCCTAGGAAGGCCCCGCGAAGGCCCGGGGAGGGAGGGAGGGAGGGCCGGTGAGGCCTCCGCGGGGCCTAGGAAGGCCCCGCGAAGGCCCGGGGAGGGTGGGAGGGAGGGCCGGTGAGGCCTCCGCGGGGCCTAGGAAGGCCCCGCGAAGGCCGGGGAGGGTGGGAGGGAGAGCCGGTGAGGCCTCCGCGGGACCTAGGAAGGCCCCGCGAAGGCCCGGGGAGGGTGGGAGGGAGGGCCGGTGAGGCCTCCGCGGGGCCTAGGAAGGCCCCGCGAAGGCCCGGGGAGGGAGGGGGAGGGGTGTAGTTATTCGCGGATTTTTCACATTCGCGGGGGTCCGCGGAACGGAACCCCCGCGAATGTGAAGGGACGACTGTAGTAATTTCCTCAAAAACATCCACACAAAATGTTGCAAAACCCTCAAAGAAGCATGTAGGCAACTATCAGAAATTTTGCACACTCACCAGCAGTTGTCATTAAGATTATTATTACAGTAGGACCCCATATCCACTGCCTTATTATCCACTGATTCAATTATCCATGGGACACAAAACAGCACACCTACCAGTCTTCCTAGAAAGTGTGTCCTCTCTAGCCATTTTCTAGGTCCTCCAAGGAAACTCTATTGTATTTTAAACTGGAAATCCCATTATTTTCAATGGCATTCGCTATTATCCACAGTTTCAGTATCCACAGGCCCACCCAGAACCAATCCCCAGTGGATGTGGGGGTCCTACTATAATGTGTTTCAGTCCAGATTGGGGGGAGCTTATATTTTTTACAGACTGTACTCTGCCCCAGAGGAAGCCAGTATGAGCATTGGAGACCAGGATTCGAAGCCCCATTCGGCCTGCATGGTTCCTCTCTCGCCTGAGTCACATTGTCTCAGCTTCAGAGGAAGCCAAAGGCAACCTACCTCTGAAGAAACCTTACCAGTGTGGCCTTAGGGTCGCCACAAGTGGGAAACAACTTGAAGGCAAACAATGATTCTGCCACAGAGAACCATGGTCAGTGGACACATGAAGCATGCCATGAATGAACAAAGAAAAGTTCCAGCCAGCAAAATGGGTCTCCTCCATCTCTGGCACCCAAAATCAACATCCTCCCACCCTCCAGCATTGCACAGGTGAACACTGGGACATGTGTGGCCATCCAGCATTGGCATGTGGTCAAGAGGGTCAACGTTTTTTAATTTGGAGGAGCAGGCGAACTAGGAAAGGCTGCAGCAGTTTGCTTCAGAAGGAGCCCACTGGGAAGGAGAAGAGTCTGCCCCCTCCTCTCTCCTCCCCCCCATCCGCTCAGTTACTTGAGCACAAACTCCTTTTGCACTTTGGATTCATCAGTTTGCAGCAACTGAAGCAAGCTGAGGACAAGGGGGGGGAAGTGGGGAGAAACTGGGACATTTCAAAAGCAGCCTGGAAAGAAATGGTACAAGAATTAATGGGCTCGGTTCGTGCCAAATTGGGACAGTTGGAGGAGGGTATACACCCCACCCCCCCCAAAAAAACCCAAAAGCAGCACCTCTCCACCAAGGGAGCCCCACACTCAGAAAGAGAGAGAGAGAGATTAACTCCAAAGAGCAGCCAGACCAGGACACTAAACCCAAAAAACCTTTCTTTGGGGGGGGGCACTTTACAATTGGATCCACTTGGGGGTCCTTCTAAGGGGGGGGGATACTGACCCACACTTTTGAGGGGGGAAAGCTCTTTATCCCCACTCCCTGCCCCAAGGGAGATACATCTCCCCCTCCCAGATTAAGAGGGAAAATGTAGGATAGATTTATTTTTGTATTACAGTAGTAAGAAAAGAGAACAGGGGGTGGGGGGTTGCATTATTGTTATGGCCTTTTGCAGTCGGGTGTATTCTTCTGCGGAATGGTTTTATTTAAATTTTAAAAAATCCTAATCCTATTGCCCCCCAAATGAGGAGTACAGTAGTTGGTTTCAAAGAGGGATGATAAAATAGGATCCCACTGTGGGGAGGACTTTAAGGTGTTTCCATGGATCAAGATCCCCTCATTTTCCTAGGATTGGGAGGGGACATTTGGACAGGGGGTGAGATGGGGGGGTCCCCCTTCCTTCCCTCCCCAAAAAGCAATCTCTGGACCCCCCCCCCTTTCCAGCCCAACCTGAAAGCTTCACCTCTTGGTCCTCCTGGCCTCTCCCACAAACCCTGCGGCGTCTTCCTCCTCCTCCTCCTCCTCCCTATCCTGGAGGTCCCTGAAAAAAGCGCCTCCCCTCTTCACCTCCCCCTTGAACCCTTGGCACCCACTCTAGGCACTGGGGCTCGGCTTCCTTAACCCTTGGAGGGAGGGACTCTTTTCCCCTCCCTTCCCTGAGCAGTCTGGTTTTACAAGCCAAGTAATATTACCTGCAGAAAATAAAGAGGCAGAAAGAAGAAAAAGAGAGGAAAATAAAATGAGAGGGAAAAGGGGTGGGGAGTAGAAAGGGAGAGAAAAAAGAAAAAAGAAGACTTTTTAAAAAATTATAATCAAATATACATTCAGAAAATAAAGAGGAAGAAAGAAGTAAAAGAGGGAAAGAAAATCAGAGAAAAAGAAAACAAGTAGAAAGTATGGGGGGGGGAGACATACAGTATAACCATCTGGTTTACAAAGGTGGGGTGTAAATGTCTCTCTCTCTCTCTCTCTCTGGCTTTTCTTCGCAAACGAAGATTCAGGAAGGACTCATCCCGCGCTTTCTGCAAGCGCGCTGATGACTAAAAAGGCCAATCCAAGATAAACAAGTCCAGTTGCAGAAAGCACAGCAGAAGGTCTCCTTGGGTGATGTTTCCGGGTTGTGATTTTTTCTGCGTTGTCATTTCTCTTCAAGACTTGTTCGGCGTGAGTTCTCAAATAAGGCTGCAGCATTGTGGATAGTGTGTCTCCATGCCTCCTGATGTGAGGCCAGGGCGGACCATTCTTTCTCTAATAACGGTCGAACTGTACTTAAATGTTCCTAAGCTATCTTGCCTTGAACTATCAACGAACTGTCTCAAGGGAAACTCAAGGGAAACTGCTGGCATCAAAGAGAAGGAGCGGGGAATTGCTTTTTGCATACAGTATAAAAATATTCTGTAACAACAACTCGGGGTTCTGACTCTTTGGAAGATATTCCAGTCAGGCCCACCGGTGTAATAAAACTCACTTTGCAATCCGTGGGTCTGCTGTTCCATGATTTCTGCATCACTACAGCGCTACGTTTTGTACACCCCCTTCTTTCTCCCGATCTCCATTTGTCCTCCTCCTCCATCCTGCTTCCATTTTCTTCCAATATTTTCTGCAAAGTAAAAAATATCGGAAGGAAAATGGAAGCAGGATGGAGGGAGGACAAATGGAGACCGGGAGAAGGGAGTGTGCAAAACAGAGCGCTGGAACCAGAACAGCCCCATTTCTCTCCCAATATCCACAGGGGTTACTTTCCCCATGTGAAAATCTCCTAAGGCAGAGTAAAAGCTGGGAGGGAGAGCAAGGTAAGAGGCCCCTTTGGAAGCGTTGGTGTGAAAACTCATTCATTGTGGATGGGGGGGGGGTTAGCTGTTTCAGCTCACCACTTCTCTGTGGTTTATTAATTTATTACTATTTTCTCACAGAACCCCTGGCAATCTCTGGGGGAACCCTAGGGTTCCGCAGAACCCTGGTTAAGAAACGCTGCTTTAGAGGGAGCAGAGATGGGTAAAGTACAGCTAGCAGATGTTGAGCCTCTAAAGGTGAGCCTCTCTAAATGTATATGATGGCAGCCTTTATTTTTCTTTGCCTCATTAAACTACAAACCCCAGAATTCCACAGGAGGCAGCCACAGCAGTTAAAGTGGAATAATAGCATTATAACAGTATAGTGTGATAGAGTAGGCTTCAGCTGGACGGGAGGAAATACTGCCTGGGGATGTGCATTACCTGCAATTTGTAGCAGCTCTCTTTTGTCTCCATGTTTTTCTGGCACCAAAACTGTCTGCCAGGCTATTCACATTGAGGTTCAACATGGAGCCATGCCACGAATCAAGATGGCGACCATGCATACGGGGCACTATTATTCCCTCCCAATGTTATCATTGTGACACAGACTTTAAAAAAACTTTTATTGTAAACAGGCAGAAAGGAGACTTTCCACTTGTAAAAAAAGGGGTTTTTTTTGCCCCAGCATGGTGAAAATGTGTATGCTCGCTCACCCAGAACACCAAAATGGCACTTCCAGACTTTACTGCTGGAAAGCCCACCACCGCTTGCATGGTAAACCAATTAGAGCTCAACTTCCACCTTTGCCGAGAATGCGCAGCACTGCAAATCAGTTGTTCAAACAACCGGTAACGCGCTTCACCCTGCAGTATTTAAAAAACTTTGCAAAAAACCATGAAGTCTCTTGTTGCATCGTATACAGTGTTTTTGCCCCCCCCCTCCTTCCAAATACCACAAATCTGCTGCACAGCTCATCTGGGCAAAACATATTCTCAGCTAATTCTATTCCAGTTATTTTCACCGTCTAGACGACCCCCTAGATAGGAGATCAGCCTGAGTGAGGAATCGGTAGAGTTAGCTAGACTTGCTTTCTTTGATCAATTTGCACAACATGAGCCAAATTTCATTTCCATGAACACCCCCCCTTAATCCATGTTTTAGAAAACTGCCAAGTGAACAGTCCATCTGCACTAGATATGGGGTGGGGGCGGTGGGGAGGAGAAGAGACAAAAGACAAGTGCTGCCTGAGGTGCCACCATACATTAATAGGAGTTTAGGGTCTAGATCGAGGGAAGTAATAGTCCCACTCTATTCTGCTTTGGTCAGACCTCGCCTGGAATAATGTCTCCAGTTCTGGGCACCACAATTCAAGAATGATATGGAGTGTGTTCAGAGGAGGGTGACCAAAATGGTGGGAGGTCTGGAAGCCATGCCTTATGAGAAGTGGCTTAGGGACCTGGGTATGTTTAGCTTGGAGAAGATTAAGAGGTGACATGATAGCCATGTTTAAATATTTGAAGGGATGTCATACTGAGGATGGAGCAAGCTTGTTTTCTGCTGCTCCAGAGACTAGGGTATGGAGCAATGGACACAAACTACAGGAAAAGACATTCCACCTAAACATTAGGAGGAACTTCCTGATGGTAAGACCTGTTTGATACTGGAATGTGCTGCCTCGGAGTGTGGAGGCTGGACAGCCATCTGTTGGGAATGATTTGATTGTTTTTCCCAGAGCTCAGGGGGCAATTGTGTGCTGGGAAAGCAAACCCGCATCAGTAGCTACTCCCTCTGAAGCCAGAACTGGCAGCTAGGGGGAAACAGCCTGTTCTGGCTTCAGAGAGAGTGGCTACTGCTTGGGCTTTGCTTTTCCTGGAGCTCAGAGTCAAGTGTGAGTAACAGCTTTGAACGGAAGTCAAGTAAAAATCTAAATGCAGATTTGGGCTTTGGCAGGACTAGTGCTTAAATCCAGGACAGAGTAGTCTAAATTTCATGCACCTCAGCTCTGGGTCAAAGTAGTCCAAACTTCACCAGGCTTTTTACCACCACCACCACCCCATGTTGCGAAAGCCTTGAAGTTAAGTTTTAATGCAGGGATTTTTTTTCCTATGCAAATTGCCCCTCCCCTCAGTCTAAAGTAATATCATCCAGAAACGATTTTCCATGTACTCTGCTGTTTGCAGAGAGGGTCTTTATCTGTCAATTAGATAACAATGAAGATTCTGCATCCAAAATGGTCGGTCACAGCATTTATAGTAGGGTCCCCGTATCCACGGGAGATTGGTTCCACCCCCTTGCCCCGCAGATACTGAAACCTGTGGATAACAGCGAACACCATGAAAATAATGGGACTGCCAGTTTAAAATACCATAGAGTTGCTTTGGAGGACTCAGGAAATGTCTGGAAAGGATGCCTCTCTAGGCATTTTTAAAGAAGACTCTATGGCAGTGATGGGCAACCTTTTGAGCTTGGTGTGTCAAACTTTGCCAAAAAACTGAGCATAACTCCAGTGGTGTGTCACTTTGAGGGAAAAAAACATTATTTCGCGATATTTATAGTTTAAATAACATAAATGTATAATTACTATATATACTTGTATTTAATAAACCAAAAACTAATTATTGTCTAATAGGGGAGGATGAAACATTTGCGACTAGAGTCTTAGGACATTTTCAGACGCAAAAAAGTCGTCCTGAGGGCTCAGGAGAGGTACGTGCCTGTTTCGCGGCAGGGGGCCAGTTTCTGACGATGCCATCCCTCTCGCGTTACCCTCCGTGTTCCTTCTGTGTCGCATGGAAGGAAAAGGCGCCACTTTTTACTCACGGAAGTTCTTCGTGAATAAAAAGTGGCGCCTTTTCCTTCCATGCGACACAGAAGGAACACAGAGGGTAACGCGAGAGGGATGTTGTCATCAGAAACTGGCCCCCTGCCACAGAACAGCCGCGTACCGCTCCCGATCTCTCAGGACGACTTTTTTGTGTCTGAAAATGTCCTTAGAGTTAGATTCTAACTCCAGACTCTAGTCGCAAATGTTTCATTCTCAGGAGCAGCAAATGTTTCATCCTTGGCTACTGCACTTAGCTGTGCAGGAGCCGAGGATGAAACATCCTTCTCGGCATGTGGCCACCTCAGCGGCCATGTGTCATCATAAATGGCTACGCGTGTTAGTGCTGACACGCCTGTCATAGGTTCGTCATCACTGCTCTATGGTATGTGTTCTGTTTTGTGTCCTGTGGATAACTGAAACTGCAGATATTTGTTCCGCAGATACAGGGGGTCCTACTGTATGTCATTTCCTCAGCTCTGCAACACCCTGTTTCTGTTACCGTCCAAGATTAAGAGTTTTTCTCCTATGCAATTTATTTCCCCACAAGAATGGTCCGAGCATTACAGGAAGCTATTGTCCACTTTTTAAGCTTCTACAGGGCTCCCCTCTTGTGCAGATTCACTCAGATTTAAGAAGATCAGATAACCCACAGTAGCTTTTCCTACAGGATTGATTTTGATATGGCTTTTCCTATGAGAAGTAAGGCCTGCTCTCTGGCTAAACCTCTTCCCGCACTCTGCACACTTATAGGGCTTTTCCCCTGTGTGGATCCGCACGTGGGTCATGAGGTTTCCTTTCTGGCTGAATGTCTTCCCGCAGTCCGAGCACTTGTAGGGGTTCTCCCCAGAGTGGATTCTCTTATGTGCAATTAGGTTCCACTTCCGGTTGAAGCTCCTCCCACAGTCTGAGCATTTGTACGGAGTCTCCCCTTTGTGGATTCTCTTGTGCCCCGTGAGGTACCGTTTCTGATTGAAGCTCTTCCCGCATTCAGAGCACTTGAACCGCCTGTCTCCCATGTGGTTTTGCTCAAGTTGGACAAGGCTGGAGCTCTGAGGGAAGATTTCCCCACAGTCCAAGGATCCAAATAGCTTTTCATCTGAGAGGGTCTGGTGCTTCAGAAGGCTTCCACCTGCTCTCAAACTCCCTCCTCCACCAGCATGTGTCTTTAATTCCATGTGATCCTGAATGGCCTGTCCCTGGGCTTTGGGTTCTTCCCCATGGAAGTTGCCTTCCCAGCAAGCTACAGTTTCAGTCACCCTGTTTTCTGAGCCTTTCTCTGGCTTCCTCACTGTGCCCTGCTGACCGGAAGGTGCAGCCCCCTCTTCACAGTGTTGGAAAACCAAGCCAATTCTCATGGATGCGTCATCTGATTCCGCCTGATCAGAGTTTTCTTGAGGGCGAAGATTCTCTCCTACTTGCCCAGCGGCTGCAGGGAGAAAAAGAAAATTGAAAACAGTAAGGGCCTTCTCTGCTGTGGCACCCCAGTTATGGAAAGCCCTCCCTTTAGAGGCCCAATGGGAGCCAAATATTGGCCTTCTCTCACCACTGTGGGCCTTATTGCACTAGGCTCTATAGCAGCCTTTCTCAACTTTTTATCCTGGAGGAACCCTTGAAATAATTTTCAGGTCTCAGGGAACCCTTGCGTAAACATTATTCTATATATTTCTATTGCTAGCTCACAAGATCACCATCTCTTGAGGAATCCCTAGCAACCTCTTGAAGAATCCTAGGGTTCCGTGCAACCCTGGTTGAGAAACACAGATATATAGTGCTGTGCCACTGGGACTGCTCTCTTCCCTATCACTGTTTTCCTGCTAAAATGCTTATCACACACAAGCATTTGGCTCTGCCTACGGAGTACTACTGCTTTCCCTTGTTTGGCTTCTCTCAGCTGGTTCTGTCCACGTTTCCATCCCTTGTTTCTTTGTTTGGCATGTACACACATACACGTGCGCACACAGAGATTCCCCCCAATATATATATATATATATATATATATATATATACACACACACACATACACATATATCCTTTCACATTTGCTGGAGTTTGGTTCCAGGACCCCCTGTGAATACCCAAATCCGTGAATACTCTAGTCCTATTATATGCAATGGCATAGCAAAATGGTGTCCCTTATATAAGATGGCAAAATCGAGGTTTGCTTTTGGGGTTATTTTTTTTTAAGAATATTTTCAAGCCATGAATACTTAAATCCATGAATGCCAAATCTGTGAATGTGGAGGGACAGATGTGTATATATATATATATATATATATATGAATGGGGGAGGTCGAAGATTGGATGCTAAAGAGACAGCAAAACATGCGATACCATGGGATTTGGGCAGGCGCAGCTTCTCATGCCAGGGGTGTTTGTGGATGGCGCACAGGGTGTGTGTGTAGAGTGGGGAAAGGTTAAAAGAACACCACTTATTCTGGGCTGGGAGAGCTACATTGGAGCACTTTGCATGTGTGTGCTTGTGTGTGTGTGTGTGTGTGTGTGTGTGTGGCAGCATGGCTGAGGTGAGGGAAGGGGGAAAGCATACATACACACACACACACACACACACCAAAGGTTTTTTTCAAAGCACACACACGAAAGGCAGCTACTTTCCATCTGGGCTCTCGTCTCATTTTATCTTTGAAATGAAATGTCTACCCCTTCTCCTCCATCTCCCCTGTTCACATTTCCCTGCCCACAGCATGCCCACTGACCACCAATGACCACTCCAAATCACCATTAAAGCGGAATTTAAGTTTTGCACTGAAAGTTCTAGTAGGATTGTTTCAGGAAAGGAGGTCAAAAAGGATTTTTTGGTTAGTAAAAAGAATTGCTTTTTAAACAGTGTCCCACATGGCAACAACTGAACAGCAACGGTGTCATGTGGGAGCCCCCAGCCAAGGGCGATATATTATGGTGCTAGTGTGCTTTACTGGCCTTGTACAATAAGGCCCTGAGTTAAAAGTTAGCTTTTCACCTGAGTTTTTGGCTTAGTGATTAACCCTGGTTTACTCTGGCTTACTGGACTGTGGGTTTCTGTTTATTGCTTTACCTTCTTGAATTGTTTCTAAACTGTTTTCAATTGTTCAGTTTTTTTTAGAGTCTGAACCCCATGCTGAGATCTTCAGATATCAAGCCGGATAGAATTAAATAAATAAATAAAAATAAGCCAGCCTTCTGCAATTGGGTGTCACCCAGATAGCTTGGATCTCAGTTCTAATAAGCCAATCTCATCAGCGTGGACAATGGTCAGGGATGCTGGGAGCTGTAGTCCTATATATCTGGAGAGTACCAGGTTGGGAAAGGCTGCAGTAAGCCATGCCTTGCTTTGCATTATTACTTGAGCAGAAAAATCAAAGATTCCCTCACATATTTCCCCCATTTCTTTTTCTTCAATAGTGAGCTAGCTCTACATATAGCACTATGTGTATTATTATTATTTTTTAAGAGAAGAAATAACAAGAGAAAAGCAACCATTAAGGAGTCGCCATTTTTCTCTGAAGGGAACAGAAACTTAGAGGTGACCTTGAGCCAGTCTCTCTTTCTCTTGTCTCTCTCACACTACACAATTATAGAAGCATGAGTCTACTTTAATTGCCATGGCTGCATCCTATGGAATCTTGGGATTTGTAGTTTGGTGAAGGACTAGAGCTCTCTGACTGAGAATTCTAAGGGCCCTTTCCAACTAAACAATTATAGCACTATGATTCCACTTTAACTGCCATGACTACATCCTATGGAATCCTGGGATTTTATCATTTAGATGGGGGTACTTTGAATCCTCAGAAAGAGAGCTCTAGTGCCTCATGAAACCACAAAACCAAGGATTCCATAAGATGTTTCCATGGAAGTTAAAGTGGAATCATGTGTCGTGTGAAAGGGAACTAAATACCCTTCCCTAAATTACAAACCCCAGCATTCCACAGGATGGAGCTGTGGCAATTAAAGTGAAATCAGAATGCTACCATTGGGTAGTGTGAATGAGCCTTCACTTGGTCTGACCTACTTTATAGGGTGGTTGTTGTGAGGAAGAAAGCCATGTACACCCCTTGAGCTCCTTGGAGAAAAGGTGAACTATAAAATGTAAATAATAAACAACAGTTCTTGAGATAGGCCTTTCACCATCGGTGTTAAGTGGAGCCTCCATGGACAACATTGGCTTACCTATGGAGTTCCCCTTCTTGTCCTGATCCTGCTTGGCTGTTCTGCAGGGCTGCCTGCTCCACATGTCTGACAGGACCTGGTCTGTGTCGGAGGAATTCACAGACACCTTTGCAACAGGCGCTGCTGGCACCTGAAAGAGTTGGGGGAGGAGGGGGAGGAGAAAAGAGACCACAAATAGTCTGGCCATTGTGATTAGGAATGAAGGTAGTAAGAATCCAATATCTAGAACACTAGTTCTTAACCTGCGGTCCGTGGACCCCCAGGGAGCCATGGTGTCCTCACAGGGAACCCGTGAAAGCTTGAAGGCTGCTCAGCCCACTTCCTCCCCGCAGTGGAGCAGCCACATGACAGGAGACAAGGCAAAGGCAGGCTGGCTGGCTTGGCCTGCGCATTGCCACTCAATCTGCTCCAGCCACAAACTTGCAGGAAGAAGCAAGAGAAAAGTCTTTCCTTCTCCTCCAGTGCCTCTCAGGGGAGGTTAAATGGATGGTGTAATTGTATTATTATTATCAGATATTGTTGTTGTTGTTTTAAATCTTGAGTTAAGTCTTGAGGGTTGTCCGTGGCAACAAAAGATATTTAAAGGGGGTTCTGGTAAAGAAAAGGTTAAGAGACACTGCTCTAGAAGGCCACAGGTTCCCCATCTTTGCCATGCACTCTTCCTTGGTAGAAATAAAAACCCATGAGCCCAACTATTGAGTAAACACAGAATCCTAGAGTTAGGTGAGATTGAAAAGGCCTTCAGGTCCAAGTCCCTGCTGTGCAGGGAATCTACAGCTAGGAAGGAAGAAAGGCAGGCAGGCAGGTAAACAAGCATTATTTCTTTCCTTATTTCCTCCCTTCTTTCAAGGAGGTTCCTTACCATTCCTTTCAGTTGAAGACCTTGTAGTGCCATTTGTAATAACAAAGTGATAAATTCAGTTGCTAATTACTGTCTGAATAAAATTTACTTTTAATATTCCAGACATAACCATAAAACTGAATTGTACATAATGTACACATTCCCTCCCTCATCCTCATGCATAGTGAAACCGTGGACAATACCAAACCCTATCAAAATAAAGGACTTCCTGAACAAACATACCATAGAGTTGTATTGGAGGTCCTAGCAATTCCTAGAGAGAACACCTCTCTAGGCATTTTCCAGCACAACTCTATGGTATGTGTCCCCTATTCTGTGTCCCTCAGGTAACTGAAATTGTGGATATTGGTTGTGCAGATAAATGGGCGGGGGGTGGGTGGGACCTGTAGTTTATACAGTATTCCTAAAATAAGAAGCTGACTTTCAATCTGTAAGGAGGACCAATATCACGTTTTTAAAACTTTTGTGAAAATTTCCATTTTTTTCCCTAGGGAAGTTGGCTTGCGGGTCATCTAAACAGTCAAAATAATCCTCATGGAACTCACTGGGAATATTATCTGTCTTAATGGGAACATGCATCGATGTGTCATATTTGAAAGGGGGGCAGCAAAAAATGCCCGAAGAGCCTTTGCACCTTTTCTCAGAGTTTTTAAAAAGCTCTGTGGAGAATGCGCATGCCTGCTCATTGGGACAAGCAATTCAATTTGAATTACTTTCCCATATGAGAGGAAGCACAAACCTGGTTGGCCGGATGAGTGTGGGCAGAGGGTCTTGTTAACAGGGCAAGCGTCCACTACTGCCACATTGGATTTTCGCCTTAGCGAGCAATTGCTAAGGTGATAAAATGGCGATTTGTATTATCTTTTTCTCTCTTTGTTTTGTAAATGTGAAATATCATTTATGTGCACCATGGAAGATTTTTAAATGTAAGTAAATCACTTGAGGCCGCCACCTTGGCTAGAAAGCATGAAAAATCTATGGGGGCTATAAAACCATTAAGACAAGTCATAGCTGATGCAAATTGCTATTACTGCAGAGCAATCCAGTTTTTTCAGGCTCATATAGACAAGGCCTTGATGGCAAATATATCATGCAAGGCTGATGTTTAGGGTAACCACCAGTGGTCAAACCTCTTACCTGCTGTTCCCATCTCTTCCCCTCTTGCCGCCCCATGAGGAAGTCCTCTGCTAGAGCCACCGCCTGACTGCAGTTCTTGGGACCACTCTCCCACACCCAGCTCTGCATTTCTAGAGGTAGGATGAGAAGGAACTGCTCCAAGACCAGCAGCTCAAGAATCTCCTCCTTTGTATGCCTCTCTGGTTTTAGCCACTGGTGACAAAGCTCCCGAAGCTTGTTGCAAACTTCCCGGGGCCCTCTGGCCTCTTGGTAGTAATACTGGCGGAAGCGTTGACGCTTCGCTTCCAAGGGAGGGCCCTCGTCTGCCGCCTCTTCCTTCACTTTTGCCAAGAGGTCCAGGCTACGGTCAGCCTTCGGGCCTTCTCCACTCAGACCCTGCAGGGCCGGGGCTGCCCACCCGCCCCTCGACCACGGCATGGCACCAGCAACTCCTCGTGAGGACGAGGAAGCTTGGAAACCCTTCATTTCCTCTCCTGACACTGGCTGGGGCTGTGATCCAGAGTCAGGGGCCTGTACGCCTTTCAGGAACTCCTGCCACTGGGCGTCCCAGTGCTGCTGCAGCCCTTCCTTTGATTCCTGTTTAATCTGTCGCTGCTGGAAGGTCCCAATGCTCCCTCCATGGACTATGTGTGGACCTCTCTTCCCTTCCCTTTGAATCCCATTCCAGAGTTTGGAGCCAGCCTTGTCCAGCTCCTCCATTTAAAGATCTGAGGAGGCTTAGGCCCCTCTTCCAATTGTTCCAGTCTCCCAGTCACTAGTTTCCAACACAGGGTGGCCTTCAAGTTCTGGAGACAGCAGCTACCAAGTTAAACCACCTCTTAGAGAGTCAGTCAAGGGTCTCTTGACCAGCTGCAGGAAGTGGGAACTCTTCTCAGTCTGGAATACTGGTTTCTCCTGAACAGGAAAAGAGACAAGAGAGAGGAGAAGAATTCAAGAGTGCAATCTCTTTAGGGTTGTCACTTGGCTTCTGGTTCTCCATGGAGTACCATTAACAACAGCCATTTGGTAATGAAAAAAACACAGCTGGCCCTCCACATTCGCTGGGGTTAGGGGCGAAGGGGCCCCGCAAAAGTAGAAAAACTGTGAATATCTCTAGGCCCCCAAAACCATATTTAACACACACAAAAAGTATGATCTGCGGAGTCAACCCACCATGGATGCCGTCAAGGTGGCAAGGTTCCTTTGCAAGGCAGAAGTGGGTGGCTGGGGGGCTTGCTACCACCTCCGCTGCTACCCTACCCCCATTTTTAATAAAAACATACAAGCCTTGCCACACATTCACAGCCTGTCTGTCTCAGTCTCGTGAGGCTTTATTTTTATTTATTAGATTTATATCCCACCTTTCTCCCAAGATGGGACTCAAGGAGGCTTACAATAATTAAAAAATGCAGCTAAAATATAAGAATGTACAAAAAAGGAAAAAAGCATTAAATTAATTACTACATAATTAAAAACACAGTGTGGATTGAAAACATAAGATCAATAAAAATACAACATTAAGACATTAAAAGCAGCATACCGATTAAAATTCACTTCTCAAATGCCTGCCTAAATAAAAAAGTCTTCAACCGCAGATGAAAAGAGAGCAGGGAGGGGGCCAAGCGGACCTCCCGTGGAAGGGAGTTCCACAGTCTGGGAGCAGGCACGGAGAAGGCTCTCTCCTGAGTCCTCACCAGCCACACCTGTGAAGGTGGTGGGACTGAGAGAAAGCCCTCCCATGCCAGTCTTAACATTTGGGCCAGCTTGTATATAGGGATATGGTTTTTTTTAGATCTAATCTGGACCTAAGCCTAAAATGGCATAGAGCAGCAGCAGAGGGAGGAGCAAATAATCTGATAATAATCAAATTTGCAAAAGTTCAACCCACAAATGTGGAGGGTCAACTGTGATAATAAATGAACTTAATCAACCAGAATTGGAGTGCGTACACACACCACCATTTAAAGCAGCTTGATTTCACTTTAACTGCCATGGCTCCATCTAAACAGAATCCTGGGATTTGTAGTTTGGTGGAAGTACTTGGAATTCTCTGACTGAGAGCTCTAGTGCTGTACTTCAGGGTAGGGCACCTCCACAAATGACAAATCCCAGGATTCCATAGGATGGAGCCATGGCAGTTGAAGTGGGATTAAATTGCTATAATTTTGCAGTGTGGATGCACCATTGATTTATAGAGAGGCAGCCACTGTAGTTCCCTGCAGGAAAAATAAAAGTATTGTGGCACTTGAAAGACTAGCAAGTTACTAACCAGTTAATCATGGCATATAACCTGTTGCAGACTACAACTCACCTCCCCTACATCCATGAGTATGAGCTTTAGTTGGCAGGTTATATGCCTATACAGCAATAGACAGAGAAAATAAAATATATAAACAA
This sequence comes from Gambelia wislizenii, assembly GCA_030847615.1. NCBI lineage: Eukaryota > Metazoa > Chordata > Lepidosauria > Squamata > Crotaphytidae > Gambelia > Gambelia wislizenii. The sequence continues at coordinate 30,470,033 of JAUMIR010000002.1, forward strand.
TTAAACACAGAGATAAATGAAATGTGGAAGTAGGGACAATTACACAAAAGCTTGAGTATATGCAATAAACACAGCAATTATTCACAACAGCAACACTTGACACAAGAAGCGTCCTAGCACTGATAATTAAAGGAATTAGCATCTGTGGCAGGATAGAAAACCAATATATCTATTCATGCCAAAAACGAGAGCACTGAATTTCTCTGTAAATCAGAACTGAAAACGAAGAGTGGATTAGGCGATCCATCTTTAATCTGTGATGGTGCTTATACTGTACTGCAGTTATTTTTATAGTAGTCATATTCTGTGACAATATCTCATGAAACAAACTGGAGCTTAGAAGTAATGCTTGACAAGTAATGTCACTAATTTTAACATGTTACTTAATGTGAAGCTAGTAATGACATAATGCTGTTCCATTGCAATCATGTAAGATCTGGTAACAGCATTCCTTTCCTCCATCCAACAAATTAGCATTAATTTATTGATTTTTCTTATTATTGGGGGGGTGGTTTTAACAAAATGCTTTCTTGAGACATTTTTAGGGGATAATCTCCCAATCCCAAATTTAGGTCATTTTTCTTTTGTATGTGGAACAAGTAATGTAACCATAGAAGGAGTGACTACTAATAACGGTAATAGTAATTAGTTAATAACTGTAACAGTATGGAATCAGTATGTGTGTATTTGCTACAGTTCTACCATCAATACCTTGTAAGACGTAACTGTCTAAGTTCTGAATTAAACAATGTAGAAAAGGGACGTTGCTGTTAATTATTATGGTTAGCTTTTCAAAACTAAGAAAGATTTGTTTATGTATGTCTAATGGAAGACTGCACAAGCTCTGGAGGCCCAGCGACGAATTTTTAATTCCATGGCCCAATGGTGGCTGGTGGCTGTGATGCTGGTGAGTCTGCCCTGGACTTTAGCCTGAACTTTAAAAGAGCTTGGACAAGGTGTTGGATAAGAATGTGATGGCGTAGGAAAAACTGGTGAAAGACATTCTCGCCCCCACCCCATTTTTCAAAGCTTTTTTCTACAAAAAAATGGGGGGAAATTAAAAATGGGGAAAAAGTAAATTTTGGAATATTTTCTTTTGGAATGATGAATAAAATGTTTAAGACAATGTATTCTTACATTTACTGCTCCTAAATTATTTCTAAAGACTGTATAACAGGAAGACTTTTATGTAAGGCAATGTACATTATAATTCCTTGTCCAGTATCCTTTTCTCAGTTCTTTTTATAGAAATTGGTGCTTTATGACTGCTTGGTACTATGACAGACTAGAGGGGACAAAATAATTCTCTCTGTTTTACTAATACTGATTTCCCCCTCCTGTTTTTATTGTTTTTTGCTGGTTCCTTAAAAAGTGCAAAAACAAAGAATTTCCTTACTGTTCAGGGCCTTGCAGCTCCACTTGTAACAAAAAAAAATACCATTTTTAAAAAGGGAATTCAGTTTGTATCTAACAGAATGATACTTTTAATCTGCCAAACATGGTAATTTTATGTGAAACAAAACTGTATAATTGTAGCATATTATGTATAAAGTAGACTTTACTATTTTTTGGGGAGGCAATGGTCTTCCATCCTAGAAACGTGCCCTGTCCAGCGCAGCTGTGTTCTCAATATCATGGCCTCAATGCTAGTGATCCCTGCTTGCTCAAGGACAGCGACATTAGAGAGAGAGAGAGAGAGAGAGAGAGAGAGAGAGAGAGAGAGAGAGAGAGACTTTATGTCCCCAAAGTATCAACACAATTTTCAATCTGTGAAGGATGCTGAGATCAAATTTCCCCCCAACTTTTCCCCAAAAATGTTCATTTTTTCCCTGGAATAAAAGAAAAGAAAAGAAAAGAAAAAAAAAACTTTTTCCATGGCTTCAAAATGTCTGGAAATTTGACCTCTCTACTCTGTCTATATATCCCATTACTTGCTTTCCCCCCCCTTAAGTTCAATAGCCCCAAACTTGGGTCAGAGTGGAGTCACTCACATTCTTTGCCACAAAGCTTCCTCGATTCCTTGCAGCCACTGCTTCCTTGACTGAGTCAATCAACCCATAGTGCAGCCTCCCTCTTTTCCTACTTAATAAATAATAATAATAATAATAATAATAATAATAGTAATAATAATATTTTATTTCTATCCCGCCCCTCTGCAACGCAATCGGGGCGGCTTACAATATAAAAACTCCATAGACACAGTACCCTAGCCCACCCACCCCTTAAAATAATATTAAATTATAAAAGATTAAAAACATACAGTAATTAAAAATATATAAATTAGAAAGAAAAAAATTAAAACATACAACAGTTAAAAAAATCTGATTGCAGCTCAGAAAAGACAGCCAAGTTTTGGGCCGGGATAGTTATTCCACTTCTGTCATGTTTTCCAATGAATCACATTTGTCTCATGATATGTCCAAAGTACAACAGATTCAGTTTAGACTTCTTGGCTTCTAGAGAGAGAGTTCAGACTCGATTTGCTCCAAGACCTGCTTGGTCTTGCAAACTCAGGGCTGTGCCTTCTTTGACTGAGTCAATCCATTGTAATTTGGTCTCTCTCTTTTCCTACAGCCTTCCACTTTACTGAGTATTATCATATTTTCCGCTAAGTAATGTAGTTGCATATGTCTGAAGCCCCATAGCCTCAATGTAGTCATCTTGGCTTGTAGGGAGAGCTTGGACTTGATTTGCTCTAGGGCCCTTTTATTTGTTTTTTTAGCAATCCATGGTTTTTATTTTTTTTTATTGTATTTATTGTTTTAAATGTGATTTTAGATCAGTTGGTTTTAATTTATAATTGTTTAATATTTTTTTATGGGGGAGGGTGGGGGGGGTTGTTTGGGGATTTTATCTGTATTGTATTTTAATTTTTGTAAGCCGCCCCGATTGTTTTGACAGAGGGGCGGGGTATAAATAAATAAATAAATAAATTATTATTATTATTATTATTATTATTGTGTCCGTAGAACTCTTCTCCAGCACTACATTTCAAACTATATGATCCTCTTCCTCCTAGCCTTCTTCACTGTCCAATTTTCAGAACCATCCATAAGAATCAGAAATACAATGGCCTGGATCAGTGGTTCTTAACCTGTGGTCCGCAGACCCCCAGAGGGCCATAATGTCCTCACAGTAGATCCGCAAAGGCTTGATGGCTTAAAGGCTGCTCAGCCCACCTTCCCAGAGCAGAGCAGCCACGTGGCAGGAGCCAAGGCACAAGCTGACCAGCTAGGCCTGCGTGTTGCTGTTCAATCCACTCCAGCTGCAAACTAGCCAGAAATGGAAGAAGCACCTCAGAGGGAAAGTTTAATAGATGGTGTAATAGTTCGGTGTTCTATTACTGTTGTTGTAGTTGTAGTAGTAGTTTAAAATTTTGAGGTAAGTCTTGGGGATCTGCGGCAACAAAATATATTTAATAGAGGTCCCTAGTAAAGAAAAGGTTAAGATCCACTGTCCTGGATAATTCTGATTTAGGTATTTAACACTATCACAGGGGATTACTGTAGTAAGATTTATATTTGAAGGGATGTCATACTGAGGATGGAGCAAGCTTGTTTTCTGCTGCTCCGGAGACTGGGATATGCAGCAATGGAGTCAAACTGCAGGAAAAGAGGTTCCACCTACACATTAGGAGGAACTTCCTGATGGTAAAAGCTGTTCAATAATGGAATGCACTGCCTGGGAGTGTGGTGGATTCTCCATCTTTGGAGGTTTTTAAACAGAGGCTAGATGGTAATCTGTTTGGAATGATTTGATTGTTTTTCCCAGAGCTCAGGGGGCAATTGTGTGCTGGAAAACCAAACCCATAGCAGTAGCTACTCTCTGGTGGCTAGCCTCGCAATGGCAGGGAAAACGGCCTGTTCTGGCTTCAGAGAGAGTGGCTACTGCTTGGGCTTTGCTTTTCCTGGAGCTCAGAGTCAAGTGTGAGTAACAGCTTTGAATGGAAGCCAAGTAAAAATCCAACATTAGGAGGAATTTCCTGACGGTAAGAGCTGTTCGAAAGTGGAACTCACTGCCTTGTAGTGTGGTGGTTTCCTTCTTTGGAGGTTTATAAACAAAGGCTGGATGGCCATCTGTCGGGAGTGCTTTGATTGGTTATTCCTGCAGGGCAGGGGGTTAGACTAGATGGCCCTTGTGGTCTCTTCCAAATCTATAATTCTATTATTTGTCCTGGGGTTGGAGGAGTTGCCATTGCCTTCCTCTGAGTCTGAGAGAACAAGGTCACTTAGTGGATTTCAGTGGCTGAGCAGGGGTTCAAACCCTAGCCTGCCAAAGTCCTAGCCCAATGCTCACACCACTACACTTCTGTTGGCTGTCACCAAACTATAAATCCCAGAATTACACAGGATGCAGCCACAGTGGTTAAAGTGGAATCATAGCGCTATAAATTATGTTGTGTGAAAGAGTCCTCAGAAATACCTTGTTCAAAGAGCAGGTACCCTGGCTTTGGTTTTAAGTTGCCAGACCTCTTTGTTACACTTATCTATAAGAGGTGTGCTTGGAAAAGATCATGGCCTCATCTTATTCGATTTTTGCAATGCTTCAACAGAGATTCCCAGCATAGGAAATCTGACTCTAACTCATCTTGATATTCTGTTTTATTACCACCAGCTGGTGAGGTTTCAACTTTTGATTCTCAAGAGACAATTGATCTTTTAAATCAAACACATGCAGGATTTCAGGGGGATTTCTCATCCTTTCTCTCTTCCCCCTCCTGTCATCTTCTTGCCAGTTGGACCTTTTTATTCTAGCAAATAGAACTGAGGATGGAGCAAGCTTGTTTTCTGCTGCTCCAGAGACTAGGACACGGAGCAATGGACTCAAACTACAGGAAAAGAGATTCCATCTCAACATTAGAAAGAACTTCCTGACAGTAAGAGCTGTTTGGCAGTGAAATGTGTTGCCTGGTAGTGTGGTGGAGTCTCCTTCTTTGGAGGTCTTTAAGCAGAGGCTGGATGGCCATCTGTCAGGGGTGCTTTGATTGTGTGTTCCTGCAGGGCAGGGGGTTGGACTGGATGGCCCTTGTGGTCTCTCCCAACTCTTATTCTATGAAATTTGAAAGTCATGGGGTCACCATAAATCGACAGGCGACTTGAAGGCACATACACACACACACTGGTCTAGCCCACTCTCTTTCTGAAGCCTGTCATCCCTTCAATAGCAGCTGTACTTTCTTTGTGTGTTCAACACACACTCTCTCACACACACACTTAGAGATGAGTTCTCAGTTTTCAGTGCCTCCCCCCTTCCCTCCTCTTGTATGCACTCACCTCTTCTGGTTGGCTTTGCAATGCTTTGTAGCATGCATCGCCCAGGGAAAGTTGGGAAGGGGGTAGCCAGACCCACTTCTTCTCCCACCACGTGGAGAAAACAAAGATTTTCTTTTAAAATACTATGCTTTTCCCCCCTATCAGGTTGTTCTTGGGTAGAGGGAAGGTGGAGGGGGGGAGGAAGTGGCTTTCCAGCTCCTGACACTTCCTTTCTGACATTTTCAGGCCCTGCTAGGAAACATGAGGTAGACTCGGTGGGTTTAACCTTTTCAGGCTCATCATGGGGAAAAAGAAATTCTCTCAGAGCTTTGGGGCAAGGTTTTATTAGAGATCTCTAAAGCAGGGGTAGGTGTCATGCAGCCCTCAAAAAGTGGTTGAATGGCAATGCCCAGTATTCTTCGCTTTTACTTAGGCTGCATAGAGAGGGTGGGAGTTGTAGTCCAACAATTTATAGAAGACACATACATGTGCATGTATGTGTCTTCATGCACACAATTATGAGTTTTTTCTAGTGTGCCTTCAAGAGAGCAGGCATGGGGTAGTGGTTTGAGCATTGGACTAGGACTCTGGAGACCATGGTTTGAATCCCTGCTCAGACATGGAAATGCACTAGGTGACCTTGAGGAAGTCACACTCTCTCAGCCTCAGAGGAAGTCAAAGGCAACCCCCCTCTGAACAAATCTTGTCAAGAAAGCCCTGTGATAGGTTTGCTTTAGGTCTCCATAAGTCAGAAACGACTTGAAGGCACACTACCAACAAAAGACTAATGTGCCTTCAAGTTGCCTGTCGACATATGGTGACCCCATGAATTTCATAGAGTTTTCTAGGGCTTGTCTATTCAAGGCAATAAAATACAGACTGGTGCACTGTAACGCAATTTGTAGCAGTTTTCATTTGTCTCTACAGTTGTTTTTTCAAGATTGCAAAGCCATACGCGTTTGTTGTTCAAGCAGGCATGCCTGCAAATCAAGATGGTGGACATGAGGGAATTACAGTACTTACAGTACTGTACTTGTGTTTTTATTGTCACCAGTTGCTGCTGCCAAACAGTGTATTTTTTAAAAGCAAATCCAAGGTGCGGAAGTGAGACCTCCCACTTAAAGAAATGGGGTGGGGGAGAGAAGGGTTGTTTTGTTACCTCAGCACACTATTGCTACAGTGAAAATCCAACATGGCAGTTCTGGGTGCTGCCTTGCCAGCAAGGTTTGCCCCCTGTGCACGTCCAACCAGTCAGCTTTCCACTTCCTCTCTTATCAGGAAAGCACAGCAAAGCAAATCAGTTGTCCCAACAAGTGGGAATGTGCATTTCCTTCTCAGTTTTCTTTTTAAGTTGGGAAAAGCCATTTCCTATGGAGTATTTTGCCCCCCTCCTTCTAAATATGGCAAAATGATGTGGGATCCCACTGGGACAACAGGTATTCTACTTGAATTCTATGGGGAGTTTTTTCACTCTATAGGCAAGCTCTGAGGTAAGGAGTGCTCCAAGCTGGTTTTGCCAGTTCCTTCCCCCTCATAATTTCTACTTTTGCTCCAGATGTGGGTACAGTAGGATCCCCGTATCTGCTGAGGATTGGTTCTGGGGGTGGGGTGTGGATATCGAAAACCATGGATAATAGCGAACGCCGTTGAAAATAATGGGATATCCAGTTTAAAATACCATAGAGTTGCCTTGGAAGACCTGGAAAATGGCTATAGAGGACACATTTTCTAGAAGACTCTATGGTAGGTGTGCTGTTTCGTGTCCTGTGGATAATTGAATCAGTGGATAACTGAATCAATGGATGCGGGGGTCCTACTGTAATGTGTTCTCCCCTCTGACCAAGGTTTCCATACCCCCTCCCAACTATCCCAATTAATTCCCTTTTGCGCAAGGGGTTGCCTGCCACACAACACCTGCTGAAATTCCCTCCTTCAACACAACCATTAAAGGTACAGGTGCCCTCTCCAGTTCTCACTCTGGCAACCCTTGTTTGGAGGGGCCACACTTCCTTTAGCCCTACTTTGCAGATTTTTGACAAATTTCTGAGAACCAAAATACACCATTTTCTCTCTGTATTGGACTTCATAGCACTTTTCTTATGTTTTCATACTTGGAAAGAAAATGAATACCTTTGCTTACTTACTTGCAATGCTAGACAGAGATTTGGAGGGTGGGGGAGCATTTTGGGATGAGGTGGAGAACAGCTATGTGGAAAATACCTGGCTTTGTGAAAACATCAGCCTAAACGTAGACTTTTGCATTTTTGTCTGTTGAATGTCATTTTGTTAATTTCTGCCCAGTTTTCTAGTTTATCAAGATCCTTTTGAATTCTGTTCCTATCTTCCAATGTGTTAACCTCCCTTCCTAGTTTTCTATCACCCACAAGATAATCTGATAAGGATTCTCTCAACCTCACCATCTAAATCATTGATAAAAATATTGAAGAACGTCCACCCCAGGGAGAACCCTGTGGCACTCCACTTGAGAACTCCTTCCAGTTTGAAGCACAGCCAACTCTTTGAGTGCAGTTTTCAAACCAATTATGGATCTGTCTGATGGTACAGTCATGTGAAAAAGAAAGTACACTGTCTTTGAATTCGATGGTTTTACATATCAGGACATAATAACAATCATCTATCTGTTCCTTAGCATGTCTTAAAATTAGGTAAATACAACCTCAGATGAACAACAATACATGACGTATTATACTGCATCATTATTTATTCTTCTGTCATCGTTGTCGTCCCCCCCCCCCATGGCTTTAAAGTTTCTGGAAATATATCTCTACACTGAACATAGTGCAGCATGTTGCAAGTTTGTTGTACAGAGATAGCTCTCTTTATCACCAGCCTAGTTTTACCCCCCTGAAGATAGGTATTGAAGTTTCACATTCAAATTTTACAGTGGTATCTGCTGGGGTTTGGTTCCAGGACTCCCCATGGACACCAAAATCCATGGATGCTTAAGTCCCATTATATACAATGGTGTAGTAAAATGGTGTCCCTTATATAAAATAGCAAACAGGTTTGCTCTTTGGATTTTTTTTTTAATTCAAGCCATAGATGGTGGAATCCCAAGGTGCAGAATCCGTGGATACAGAGGGCCAACTGTTCATAGCTTTCCTTCTACAGAAAGATTAAAACAGATGTACCTTTCTGGAAGAGCAATGGGGGCCATTCCCAGCTGCTCTTGCTCCTTGGTTGGCAGCGGCCTGGCTTAATTCCAGTGTGGATTATCATCCCTGTACCCATTAGTTTATTCATATTGGTTCTTATTTTAACACACACACCCCAGCCCACAGCTTGGGCTGTTTAGTCATATAAAAATTTATTTAACGACAACTCTGGGCATTTGAAGAAGGAAAGCCTCCCTGACTGGTACAAGGGCCAGCTAATCAGCACTCTGCACAGCTGGCTATTGGCAGATACAGTTCTGAGGCCCAATGTACTTTAGGCTGGGGTGGGGAACATCTGGCCCTCAAAATGTTGCTGGACTGCAGCTCTCACCATCCTTTGGTTATGCTATCTAGGGCTGATGGGAGATGCAGTCCAATAATATCTGGAGGTCACCTGTTTCCCACCCTCTCCTTCAGCCACTTGCATGGTTGTCTTTAAAGGAATGAGTGCTGTTATAGCTCAAGGCATGTATTTCTCTCTCTCTCTCTCTCTGCCTTTCAAGCAAGCAACTGTCAGGGGGCATTCCTTGGCACCCATGGGATCTTGAAGAGCTGCTCCCCTCATTGTACCTCCTAGGACAGTGGTTCTTAATCTGGGGTTCAGGGGGCCACGATGACCTCACAGGGGGTCCCTGAAGGCTTGAAGGCTGCTTGGCCCACCTCCTACCTGCAATAGAGTGGCCATGTGACAGGAACCAAGGCAAAAGCAGGCTGGTTGGCTTGGCCTGCGCATTGCCATTCAATCTGCTGCAGCCACAAACTGGCAGGAAGAAGCAGGAGGAAAGTCTTCCCTCCCCCTCCAGTGCCTCCAAGGAAAGGTTTAATGGATGGTGTGATTGTATACTATTATTATTATTATTATTATTATTATTATATTATTATTATTATTATTGGTTTTAAATTTTGAGTTAAGTCTTGGGAGACCACGGCAACAAAAGATATTTAAAGGGGTCTCTGGTAAAGAAAGGGCTAAGAACCACTGCCCTAGGGTGCATCTTTTAGTTTAAAAAACAACTTTATTTTAAAAACCCTAATGACCACAGGGAACATTTGTAGGGGAAGATAGGAATGTAAGGAAAGTACAGGCATACATTAGTTAACAAAGCTTCTAGCAAACAAGTTCTTTTTTGCAAAGTGTTTTTACACCCCATAGCCCTCCCCCCTTTCTTCCTCTGTCCAACTGTAAGCTTTTAAATCAGCATTTGAACTGGGAAGGAGGGATGGAGAAAGACAGAGAGAAAGGGAGAGCAAATCCCATCTCACCTACAACATGTTTAAAAAGTATAGATCTGTATGTTTGGCTACCCAAATGGAAATCAGAAGAAAAGTGGAGGCTGGTGAAAGAAAAGAAAAAAATCACCCTGAGATACGTTTTGGAAGAAGCCTTCAAGTGGTTTCTAGAAAGTTCAAACTGGTTTTGTTTACTAATGTGAGGCTTCCCTGACTTGGTTGTTTCATTTTACATGTGCACAGTGTTAGTTTTGAATAAAACATTTATTGAAACATGTTGAATGTCTCTTCTTTTTGGTGGTACAAGAATTAATAAGAGCTGTTTGGCAGTGGAACGCACTCCCTCGGAGCGTGGTGGGGTCTCCTTCCTTGGAGGTCTTTAAACAGAGGCTGGATGGCCATCTGTGGGGGATGCTTTGATCGTGATTTCCTGCATGGCAGGGGGTTGGACTGGATGGCCCTCGTGGTCTCTTCCAACTCTGCAGTTCTATGAGTCTATGAGTCTATAATCCCTAGTTTTTCTATGTCATTTCTGCTTCTGGTACCAAAGTTTCTGTTAAAGATATAATGCCCAGGAACACATCAACTTTGTTAGTGAGCTATACTGCATTTATTTGGCCCAAGTCTTTGGAAGGGAGTGCTGGAAGGTCTTTGTTTGAATTGGGGGAGAGGGAATTCTGAGCAAAGACCACTTGCAACATTTATGAAATAGCTGCTATGTGCCTTCAAGACAACTCCAACTTATGACAACTCTAACTTATGACCAAACCTATCCCTGGGTTTTCTTGCCAGGTTTATTCAGAGGAAATTTGCTTTTCCCCTAAGGCTGAGAATGTGACTTGCTCAAAGACACCCAGTGTTTTTGTGTGTGGCTGAATGGGATTTGAACCTGGGTCTTCCAGAGTCCCAGTCAAACACTCAAACCACTATACCACAACAGTTATCTGGACTTTATCACACCAGCATCTAAAAATGCTGTAATTTGCAATTGAAGAAAGCGGAATTATAGTGCCATTAATACATTAATTATCACACGTTGCTGTAATCGTGCAACAATACCACTAACAGAAGATCACATGACCACCTACTAGCATTTTAAGAACAGGATCAAAGCTTGCGCTATAGTAACACTAGTTTTTGCATTGCATAATAATGATGGAGTATTAATAGTTTTAGATGGCCCATGCACATGCCTTAAAAAAAATTCTCTTACTGCCGTGATTTTGCATGGACGAGATTTTGGCTGTTCTTGTGAGAGGACACACCAAAACCAAACAAATTAACAAATTAAAATCTTCACAATTAAACGGACAAAAAAAAAAAACATTCCAAGAAAAGGCGACAGTTCATTAAAAGAGTGTCCTGGAGGTCATCTCCACACTCTCCAACAGAAGCTTAATTATGTGTTCTCATTGGGAATGGAGAGGAAGAACAGTGGGAGGACTGCAGGACTGCCCACTAATGCTGTAATATTGGGATTACAGTGGGACGGAATTATTGCATGCTTGTCAATACCATGAAAAGAGCGCTATTGACAGCTATTCACGGCTTTTGCCCATGAATGAAAAGTTATGCACAATTAACAGCTGGAGCATGGACGGACCACAGGAGGTTAAGGAAAATGCAACATGGGACATACAGTGAAAGAAATAAAATATGTATGTGAAAGTCACAATGACTAAGCAAGAGCAATTATGAAGCTACACAGGTGAAACTGCTAATGTAATCTAGAAGGCCTGAGAGCCAAGGACAGAGGTACTGAATGCAGATTGGAAACACCTGAGAATCATTAAGTGTACAAGGTGAAATGTTTAAATACATGGGTTGGTCTTAAGCATGGGTGGAACTACATGGACCAATCAAAATGGAAGTACACACCCACTGGGTGGAAACTAACTAGTGGGTGGTGATAAACAATGGCTATAAAATTGCAATGTTTGCCAATGTATTGTGGTGGAGTAGAGGTGGTGTAGTGTATAGAGATTGTGATTTGTTGACCATATAGTATATTTATATAGAAGAATAAAGTAGGTTTTATATAAAACTACTGAGTTGCCTGAGTGAATCCTGGAGACGTTTTGGAGACACCTGGAGAAGAGTGTGAAGGCTTGGAGAGTTTGTCAGGATCTTCAGCCTATTCTCTGAAACTCTGCTGCTTTGGAGGAAAGCATTAACCACTGATCTAAGCTGGTCGGCTCTGCTGCATAAAAAGGTGGTGAGTTTGAGCCAGAGGTGAAGAGCTACAACTCTCATCATCCCTGACAAGGGTTATGGGCCCAGTTACTAGAGCACCCAGCATCCACAGAAGCTGAAAGTTCCAGAGAGTGGAAGAAAGCTTTGTGGACGATAGATCAGAGCAAGCTGTTTGTGCTGCACTGATAAGCCTCGTGAGTAAATCATTTTGTGTTTTGCTTAAGCCCAGACGGGTCAGCTGTGCATACTCAGAAGGACTGTGTCAAATTGAGTCACTGCACAAATCAAGATGGAAATTCTAAAGTTTAGTAAATTAAATAGAAACAACTACTCTACCTGGAAGATTTATGCCCAATCTCTACTAGTAAAGGAAGGTCTGTGGTCAACAGTTGAAACAGGGCTGGCAGCCGATGCTGATGAAGCCACTCAAGGGAGAGATAGTAAAGCAAAAGCCTGTCTTTATCTCATGCTTGAAGAAGGCTTAATTAATGATGTCAGAGATAAAACGTCCGCCAAGGATGTGTGGGATACCTTGCAGAGATTACACACTCCTTCAACTGCTTTTGCAAAAATGCTATGGTCTAAAAGAATATACAGGCAAAAGACGGCTAAAGGGCAGTGTGTGATAGAACATTTAAAAATAATGCAAGACTTGTTTGTGCAAGCTGAACTGAGGGGAGTGCAAATTAGCAAAGAGCAGCAATGCTACATTTTAATAGAATCGCTAGACTCTTCGTGGGACAACATAACGAACAGCTTGCAGAACTTGCCAGAAGCTGAGCTTAATAGAGACTTAATTGTGGCCAGAATACTGGAAGAGAACCAGAGAAGAATGTCTGAGCAGGGTGACTCAGCAAGCTTAAAGACTGTGCCAAAACAACAAACAACTCCTGACTGGCGAATGCAGGAGGAAGCAGCCTCTACAAGGGAGCAACGGAGGTGCTTTTATTGTAAGAAGATTGGTCATCTGCAGAGACATTGTAAACATTTTGCAGCTGAGAGACGCAAGCAAGCAGAGAGCAGATGGCAGCCGCGGCAGTATCAAAAACCGTCCAGACCTCCATTTTTGAGGGACAGTGGTAATAAAAAGGGGGTTGCAACCATGATTAAGGAAAAACAAAATGCAAATTCTAAATGGCTAGTTGATTCAGGAGCCTCATCTTCAATGTGTAATGATATAAATTTAATAAGTAATAGAAAATCAGCTAATGTAAATACTGTAGTTTTGGCTGACGGGAAAGAGCTAAGTACTGTAAATCAAATGGGTACTGTGTACATTCCAGGGCTAAAAGAGAATTTTAATGATGTCTTACATGTAAAGGAGTTAGAAAATAATTTGTTATCAGTAAGCAGATTAACAGAAAGAGACTACACAGTCATCTTTGAAAAGAACATGTGTAAGATAAAACTGAATGGGGAATTGCATGGCATAGGTTTGAAAAAGGACAAACTTTATTATTTGGAGGACAATATTGATAGCTACAGGGTTGAAGAAGCTAATAACATAGAAAATATTCCAATCCACAAAGACTGCATACACGAGCTTCACAGAAAATTCGGCCATGCAAGCTTCAAATGTTTAAAGAATTTAATCAGTATGTGTCCAAATTTAAAAGTTACTGAATGCAAAAACCATTTAGATTGTACAGTATGTCAACAGGTAAAGGTCAGAGCTTTTCCAGTAGCTAAGAAAACAAAAAGAATAGCTCAAAGACCATTTCAGTATGTACATGCAGATGTCGCCCAAGCTAATTGCTTGTCCTTAGGGGGAAGCAAGTATTTCCTAGTAATTGTTGATAAGTATACAAGGTTTGCATTTGTGAGAATAATGAAAAACAAATCTGACGCTGGGCAAAGTTTAAAAGCATGGGTAAGAATGGTGGAAAGACAATTTGATAGCAGAGTAGGCACCATCATTACTGATAGAGGAGGAGAATTTTTAAATAATCAATTGTTTAACTGGTTTCAAAAGGTGGGAATAAGGCATGAAACTACAAACCCTGCTTGTCCTAGTGAGGATGGGTTAGCAGAGAAGAAAATACAAGATATAAAAAGAATTACTGCTTGTATGATGGCAGATGCAGGGGTGAAAGATAGTTTTTGGGCAGAAGCAACTTTGACTGCAATACATATCAGTAACAGATTGTATCATTCAGAAATTGAAGACATTCCCTACAGGGTATTGTATGGGAGAATGCCAAATTACAAGTACTTAAGGGTTTTTGGACAATTTGCTCATGTTTACACACCTGCTTGTTTCAGGAGGAAAGGAGAACCCAAAAGCAAAAGGCTTAGGTTTTTGGGGTATTCTGGAAATAGCTACAAGTTTCATTTGGGAGGAAAACAAGTGCAGTATTCTAGGTCTGCAAATTTTGAGAGACATGCTGGTTGGGACAAACTGCATGCCAATAAAGAAGTGTTTTTGAGGTTAGGGAGTTCAAATGAGCCAAAAGCACAAACTGAACCAACCTCAGGAAACGGAGGGGTTTCAGTTAAGCAGGAAGCATCACCTAGCAGCAGTGGTAGTTCTTCCGATGATGAGATAGCAGCTAGGCCTACTACTACTCGAATGACTGAAGACAAGAGATTTAGTCATAGAACTACAACTCCTAGTAGAGAAAGTGAGGATGAAAGAGACAGAACAGCAGATTTTATTCCCAGGCGTAGTCATAGAGTTAGAAAGCCTCCAGATAGGTTTGTTGTGACAAAGGCAAGAGCTTGTTTAGCAGTAGAAGAGCCTGAAAGTTTTGAAGAATTGGAAAGTTATTCTAGTGAAGAACAGGAAAGATGGTTTGATGCAATGGATAATGAGTTTGGTTGCCTGGTAAATAAAGATGTTTTTGAAATTGTTGACAGACCCAAAGACAAGAAAGTAATTGGTTGTAAATGGGTATACAAAAGGAAAGAAATGCCAGATGGAAGTATCAAATATAAAGCTAGGTTAGTGGCTAAGGGTTTTGCACAACAGCAGTATGAGAACTATGATAAGACATATTCTCCAACTGCAAAGCCAGAGAGTCTGAGAATGGTTCTAGCTGTAGCAGTAAAAAGGAATTTAGTTGTAGAACATTTTGATTTTGAGACAGCTTACTTGAATGCGGTTCTGGATGAAGAAATATTTATGGAACAGCCACAAGGTTTCGAAGAAAATGGTAGTCAGAAAGTATATAAATTAAAGAAAGCGTTGTATGGTTTAAAACAAAGTGCCAGAGCGTGGAATCTGTGCATCAATGATGAGCTAGTTAAGCTAGGTTAGAAGAGGAGCATTGCAGATGCTTGTGTTTATACAAAAGGAGACATAGTATTAGTGATTTATGTAGATGATTTGTGCGTAGCAGCAAAGTCAAAACAGGAAATTGAGTCAGTAAAAAGAGAATTGTCTAAGAAGTTTGTTTTGAAGGACTTAGGTGTATTGAAGTCTTATTTAGGTATTTGCATTGAATGGACAGAAGAAGGACATTGTTTATTAAGTCAGATAAATAAAATTGAAAGACTGATTGAAAAGTGTGGATTACAGAATGCAAAAATAGTAAGAGCTCCAATGACAACTAGTTTTGTGTCTGATGAAACAACTAGAGCGTTTGAGGACAAGAATCTCTTCAGAAGTATAATAGGATCTTTACAATTCATATCTTGCCACACCAGACCAGACATTTCTTATGCTGTAAATGTATTGTCTAGAAGGGTTAATGATCCAAAAATTGAAGACTGGACAGCGGTAAAACATTTATTGAGATATTTGAAAGGAACCTTAGATAGGAAATTGATTATAAGAACCAGTAGTTCAGATCTAGATTGTTATGTAGACAGTTCATTTGCATCAGAATTAGGAGACAAGAAGTCAGTTACAGGAATGATAATTAAATATAGTGAAATTCCAATAGTTTGGAGAAGTAGAAAACAAACTAATGTAAAGTTAAGCACAACGGAAGCAGAATTCGCTGCTTTGAATGAGCTAGTAAATGAGGTACAGTGGATTAAGCAATTGCTAAATGATTTAAATGAAAGTTACAAGATACCAGTGGAAATTCTGGAAGATTCACAGTCATGCATAGCGATGGCTGAAACTGAAAGTTTGAAGAACAGAACAAAATATGTTGGTGTAAGATATCAAAATGTGCGAGACTTGGTTCAGAAGGGTGAAATAGAATTGAGATATATAGAAACACAACACAACATAGCAGATTTGTTCACAAAAGCATTGACAGCAGAAAAACATGAAAGGCTGACACAAATGGTTGGAATGACATTGTAAGACACATACAATATTTTATTTCGGAGGGGATTGTTAAGGAAAATGCAACATGGGACATACAGTGAAAGAAATAAAATATGTATGTGAAAGTCACAATGACTAAGCAAGAGCAATTATGAAGCTACACAGGTGAAACTGCTAATGTAATCTAGAAGGCCTGAGAGCCAAGGACAGAGGTACTGAATGCAGATTGGAAACACCTGAGAATCATTAAGTGTACAAGGTGAAATGTTTAAATACATGGGTTGGTCTTAAGCATGGGTGGAACTACATGGACCAATCAAAATGGAAGTACACACCCACTGGGTGGAAACTAACTAGTGGGTGGTGATAAACAATGGCTATAAAATTGCAATGTTTGCCAATGTGTTGTGGTGGAGTAGAGGTGGTGTAGTGTATAGAGATTGTGATTTGTTGACCATATAGTATATTTATATAGAAGAATAAAGTAGGTTTTATATAAAACTACTGAGTTGCCTGAGTGAATCCTGGAGACGTTTTGGAGACACCTGGAGAAGAGTGTGAAGGCTTGGAGAGTTTGTCAGGATCTTCAGCCTATTCTCTGAAACTCTGCTGCTTTGGAGGAAAGCATTAACCACTGATCTAAGCTGGTCGGCTCTGCTGCATAAAAAGGTGGTGAGTTTGAGCCAGAGGTGAAGAGCTACAACTCTCATCATCCCTGACATGTTGTGCAATAACAGGAAGCCATTCGTGCTACTATCCCATCATAATTCCACAATTTCAGCCTCGTGTGATAAAGTCCTCTGTATTAAATCAGTGGTTCTCTATTTGGTCTTCCAGATGTTTTTGGACTTCAACTCCCAATTCCTTATTAACCATGGTGACTAGGGCTCAGTTGAGGTCCAACAACACTGGGAAGGTCAAAGGTTGGGAACTACTTGTATAGTATTGTCATTGTCAGTCATTTGAGATCTCAGAACCCTGATACAAGAGTTTTGTATTCCTGCAGTCAGCCCTTTCCCCACCCCTGCATTAATGAAACAGATCACCAGCT
Organism: Gambelia wislizenii; assembly: GCA_030847615.1. Taxonomy (NCBI): domain Eukaryota; kingdom Metazoa; phylum Chordata; class Lepidosauria; order Squamata; family Crotaphytidae; genus Gambelia; species Gambelia wislizenii. The sequence goes on from JAUMIR010000002.1 coordinate 30,487,154, forward strand.
TTAGGTTTCTCCTACTGTCTTGGGATAACAGACAAACAGTGACTGGTTAAACGTCCCTCCTAAAGCCCTGTGAGATCTATCTCAAGTACAAGCTGGTACAGATCTGTCTTAAATAGTTTTTTTCACTCCCATATGGGTCTTCTCATGTGAACTCAGGCTTGCCTTCTGACGGAACCTCTTCCCACAATGGGGACATCTGTACGGTTTCTCTCCCGTATGCAGCCGCATGTGGGTCACAAGGTTCCCCTTCTGGTTGAAGCTCTTTCCGCATTCTGAACAAACAAAGGGATTCTCACCAGTGTGGATCCTCTCGTGCCTCACAAGGATGAACCTCCTGGGGAAGTTTTTCCCACAGTGAATGCATTTGTACGGGTTCTCTCCTGTGTGCATCCTCTCATGTACTGTCAAGTAGTGCTTCTGGCTGAAGGTCTTCCCACACTCAGAGCATTTGTAAGGTCTCTCCCCTGTGTGTGTCCTGATGTGATCCTGCAGGATTGAACAACGGCTGAAGTACCGGCCGCAGTAAAAACATTGATACGGAGACTCTCTGGCGTGGATTCTCATGTGCTCCTTGACCAATGAGCCACGACTGAAGGTTTTCCCACAACAGGAACAGCTGTGCATTTTCTTCTCTCCAGTGTAGCTTCCCTCCACTGGACAGAAATCCTGGTTTTGACTGACGCTGTTCTCAGAGGAGGAAGATGGGTGGGGATTTTCTTCAGTGTGGATGCTCTGATGTTCTAAAAGGTCTGAGCTCTGTTCAAAGTTTCTTCCAAACTCACAAGATGGGTTGTTTGCCTCACTATACTGGATACTTTGCTGATCCGTGGATTCTCTCCCCTCTTTGTTATCTCCTTCATGGGAAATAGTTCTGTCCACATCCTTCTCACAGCCACTCCGCTGCTCTTTTGCCCATTCTGGCTGACTCCCAAATATTATTCCCTTCTTATAATACTGGAAGTCTTTGGCTCTTCTTAGAGATGTGTCCTTTGGTTCCATCAGTTCACAAGCATTCTGATGAACGGAATTCATTTCTTTCTCCCACACTTGACTGTTGCCTGTAGGAATAAGATAGAGAATCATATTCATGTTCCTCTTGAACAATTCTTCAGTGTTAAGTAAGACCAAAATTAAATAACAAAGTGGACAGGGATTTTCCCTCTCCCCCTGTCTTAATATTACAACTTGATATTTTTTAAAATGATGACAATACAGTGGGCCCACTGTATCTGCAGGAGTTTGGTTCTGGACCCCCCCCCCACATGGATAACAAAAACAACAGATGGTTGAATCCAATATTAATCAATGGACGTCAACATTTTAGTTATGAGCACCACCATTTTAGGTATGCAGTGCCACCATTTTAGGTATGGGCACCACCATATTAGGTATGTGGCACTGCCATTTTAGGTATGCAGTGACGATCTGTGGATGCTCAAATCCTTGGATATTGAACATGCAGATATGGAGGGCCCTCTGTACATATAATTATAGAAGAAAGCACATAATACTTGGGGCCATGATATCTGAAAGATCATCTTTTCCTGTATCAGGAATTTGAGATCTTCAGCAGAGGTCCTGTCATGTGTTTCGCCACCCTGAGTTGATAGATTGGTTGAATACACCAGACAGGACTTTCTCAGTTCTGGCACCTCAATAATGGAACTCCTTCCTAAAGAGGTTTGGCTGTCTCTATCTTCCTTGAGCTTCCCATATGCTGTTATACAACAGTTGCTCTGTTTTTGGGTTTTAATCCTTGGATACTGAACATACAGATATGGAGGGCCCACTGTACATATAATTATAGAATAAAGTACATAATGCTTGGGGCCATGATATCTGAACGATCATCTCCTATATCAGGAATCTGAGATCTTCAGCAGTGGTCCTGTCATGTGTCTCACCATCCTCAGATGATAGATTGGTGAATACACCAGACACGATTTTCTCAGTTCTGGCACCTCAATAATGGAGCTCCTTCCTCAAGAGTTTTGGCTGGCTCTATCTTCCTTGAGTTTCCCATGTGCTGTTAAGACAGTTGCTCTGTCTTTAGGTTTTAAAACCAGCTTTTACAATTGTTTTAAAACTGATTTTCTATGTTTTATTGTACATCGCTCTGAAGGCCCAGGGGAGTAGAAAAGCAATAAAGCAATAAATTTATTTATAAATAAATAAATAAAGGATGGCCCCACCCTTGCTCTCCTTCCATCAGCAAATTACGACATCTTTATGCTGTCAGGCTTTTGGAAACTGACGGGGGTGGGCTTTTAATGCTGTGTGGTGCTGTTTTAAGGTTTGTATGTTGTCTTTTAATGGATGTTAAAATGAATGTTTATTAATTGTTTGATGGTGTTTTAAATGTTTATATTTATATTGAAATTTTTGTATAGTTTTAATCTGTACCTGTATTGATTTTAAATAAGTTGTTAGCTGCCTTGAGGTTCATTTGCTGAGAGAAAGGCAGGATATAAATGAGTTTTTTAAATAATAAATGAACAAGCACCAAAAGTCAGCATATGGACGTCTGAATCCCATTGGTGGTCCCACCTAGAGTAGACCTATAAAATCAATCACTTAATGATGGCAAGTCAAGAGTTATATACAGCCCTTTGGTTCAACGGGTTTGCTTTGCTTGGGACTACCATTAAAATTCAGGTCATAGATTGCATCACATAATTAGTAGAGGTTGTTTTTAATTTTCAAAAAGCTTCCTTCCTTCAACAGGCTATTTATGGCAAACTTGTTACCTAACCAAGAAGTTCCTGCCTATTTATTTGCCGCTGCCATCAATCTTCCCTTCTTGTGTATTCCTTCCACCTTCTTCCTAAGCAGCTACCCTCAAGGTCTTCCCCTCTCATCCTCACAATAGGAGTGAACTCCTCAGATTTCTTGCAGATCAAAATAATGACACAGTAACCTGAAGACAGCAGATGCTATCCTGTCTTAGAAGCATGGTCAGGCATCGTTAGTACATACTTGAAAAGGAGACCACCAAGAAATATCTGGTGTTATAGGCTATATTTCAGAGAAAGGCAATAAATATTCTTTGGGTTCTATGGATTCTATGGATGCCGGCCATGAAAGCCTTCGACTCCACATCAAATATTTCTTGCTTAAGAAAACCCTACAAAATTCATGGGGTCACCATAAGTCGACAGGCAACTTGAACGTATATACTTTACTACTTGACTATAAACAATTGCAAACTGATAGAATTCCCTTTCTTTTTCCATAGGAAAGTAAAGCCCTTTTTATTTAGGCCGGCCTTTGGCTCTTAATTTGTTGTGGCAGAAAGGGTTTTTAATGGGATGTGCTGTGCTTTTACCTTTTTAATTATATTTTAAATGTGTTTTAATCTGTTTTAACATTGTACTTTTAAGGTTACAGTCGGACCCCCATATCTGCAGACCCAATATCTGCAGTTTCAGTTAGCTGTGGAACACAATATAGTGACACATAGCATAGAGTTGTGCTGGGAAAGGCCTAGAGAGGCATACTCTCTAGGCATCTTCTAGGTCCTCCAATGCAACTCTGTGGTGTGTTTTTACCGGAAGTCCTTTATTTCAACAGGGTTTGCTGTTATCTGCAGTTTTCTGTATCCATGGTAAGTCTGAGAACTGAACCCCCAAGGATATGGGAATCCAACTGTATAGTTGTTCAATTAGTTTTTTAAAAAAACCTTTACACTAAATAGTTCTTTTTAGCTGTACTTGGTTTTAATTTGTTGTAAGCCACCTTGACTCCTGTGCTGAGAAAGGCAGGATATAAATTACGTAAAATCAATCGATCAATCAATCAAAGTACTATTTAATACAGTAGTTCCCAACTTTTGGCTTTCCAGATATTGCCAGAATTCCTGGCAGCCCCAGCCAGCATGGTCAATAGTAAAGGTTTGGGAGCTGATGTCCAAAACATCTGGAGGGCCAAAGGTCAAGAACCAATGATATGATATAAGAAGAAAACACAACCAAGGGTTGCAATTCCTCTTGAGCCACTCAGCTTCTCCTCTACTAATAAAATGACATACAGTAGAAGCCCCGTGTGCACTGATTCATTATCCACAGGACACAAAAAAGCACATCTACCATAGAGTCTTCCTAGAAAATGTGTCCTCTCTAGCCATTTTCTAGGTCCTCAAAGGCAACTCTATGGTATTTTAAACTTGAAGTCCCATTATTTTCAATGGTGTTCACTATTAGCCACGGTTTTCTGTATCCACGGGGGCCCACAGAACCAATCCCTAGCAGATACAGAGGTCCTACTGTACAAGAAAAATAAGTCAGCATCCCAAGACCACTGTGAATACTACAACTTCATGGGGATATTTGGGGGATTCCCTCCTGTCAAGGCTTCTTTTCCTAAATATTTGTCCTTCCTGCAAACTTCAGGATTGCACCACGTCTGTTGATGCCTTTCTTTTATGCCTAGTTGATGCTTTTTTGCCTACATCAGCTGTGGCACTTACAGTCTGGACCACAGAATTAGAAAGAAAGATGTAATTCACCAAGGAGGAAAAAAATGTTTTGGGACTGCAACTCCCAAAATCCAACTACAGCCATACTGGCAGGGAGAATTCTATAAGTTGCAGCCCCGAAGGTAGCTTTCTGCTAAGCAAGATGAGGTCTTGCTAAGCAGGTCTGAGGGTTCTGGCAGTTGTTGTAAGAAATAGCTCTTCTAAGCTCAAAAGGAAACCATCTTGCTAAGAAAGTCTAATTTGCTAGGCAACTCAGGGAAGTCATGTAGAAGATGGAGCAAGCTTCGTTTCTGCTGCTCCAGAGACTACAACACGAACCAATGGATTCAAATGATAAGAAGAGAGATTCTGTCTAAACATTAGAAAGAATCTCTTTACTGTAAGAGCTGTTCAACAGTAGAATAGATTGCCTCAGAAGATGGTGGACTCTCCATCTTTGAAGGTCTTTAAACAGAGGTTGGATAAGCATATTTTAGGAGTGTTTTAGTTGTGTATTCCTGCATTGTAGAGGGTTGGACTACATGGCCCTTCTGGTTCCTTTCCAATTCTAAGATTCTATGATTCAGGGGAATTCTGGGAATTTGTAGTCCATGCCCTGGGTGAAACCATCTTGCTAGGTCAGTGGGATTGTGGAAGCCTGCCATTCAAAAATGTAGATTTGCCAAGCTCTGGGTGTAACCATGTTGCCAAGCAGATTTGTGCTAAGCAGTCCTGAGTCTGAGAAACCAACTGGGAACCCCCTCAATGCCAATGAATTCAACCATGAAAGAATGGTGGGATATACATGTATACCTGGGGTGGGCATCGTGCAGCCCAAGAGCCACAAGTGCCCCTGAACTTCAATTTGGGGTCCCTGAAGCTTCCACATCCCTTCAATTAAAAAAAAAAACAATGTGTTTTTCAGGTAATTTTTGCCCCCAAACCATGCAGAAATCCCATGCACACAAATGCATGAAAATACCCCCTCCATCTCCACGAGCATCCCAGAACCCTGTAATGCCCTCAAATATCTCTATTTTCCTCTGTAGTCCCTCTCAAGATGGTGGCAGGAAGCAACACAACTTCCTGTTGCCATTTTGAGAGGGACTGTAGAGGAACATGGAGGTATATGGGTTTGATGTGGGAGGGTCCGGCTTGGGAGGTCTGGACATACATAATTCAGGATGACAAACACTGTGAATCCTTACTCAGAGGTTCTGCCTCATAATCGTGCTCCTGCTTAGCTTCTTGGCAGAATAGCCCAGTCTGAGCATCCTGCAGGGAAACCAGACCTGCCTCACAGGAATCCATGCTTATCTCTGCAGATGATGCCGGCCCCTGCAAACAGCAATAAGAAAGCACTTCAGGGAGCAGGCAGTACTGCATTGCATGTTACACCAATATGGCTACACCCCTGTCAGATGACCAAATGAAACCAACAGGGTTGTAAGGAAAAATAGGATGTATCTTCCCCGGTCTCTCAAAGGATGCAGGGAGGCAATGAGATCCAGGAGGCCAGGGACTCAAGGTCCATTTCCACCATCACTCTGAAAAACATTCATTCTGTGCCACCTCCAAGCCACACACTAATGTTCATTGTGGCAGGAAACAGGCATGGCAAGTAAGCCTCTGATGGCCCTGAGAAAGTCCCTCCATCTCTTCTGAAAGCAAGAGAAAGCTGGAGGAAACAATAGAGCTTTGGACCAGGTTTACCTACACCAGCCTTTGTCAACCTGGGGCCTTCCAGCTGTGTTGGACTACAACCCCCATCATACCCAGCTGGGGATTGGGGATGATGGGGATCAAAGGACAAAACATCCAGAGAGCCCCAGGTGAGGAAAGGCTGATGTACATTGTTATATTGAAGATGGAGCACACTTGCTCAGAGACTAGGACATGGAGCAATGAATTCAAACTCCAGGGAAAGAGATTCCACTTAATCATTAGGAAGAAATTCCTGATGGTAGGAGCTGTTTGACAGTGGAATACACTGCCTCAGAGTGTGGTGGAGTCTCTTTTTTTTGGAGGTTTTTGAACAGAGGCTGCATGGCCATCTGTCGGGCATGCTTTGATTATATATTCCTGCAAAGCAACAGGTTGGACTGGATGGCCCTTGTGGTCTCTTCCAGCTCTAGGATTCTATGATTGCTTGTGGCCTGGTTGCATGACAACCAACACCTGCCGAAGTTCCCTCTCTTATGCAACCCTTAAACGTACAGAAGCCCTGTCCAGCTTTCACTTTGGCAACCCTAAGTGGGAGTTCACACATATAGACATATGCACAAAGGGGGGCAGGCTGATTTTGCGACTGTTCTAGAGCCCCACACACCTTAATCTGACATTGTCCCCCTCCCTTTTACTTATTGAATTTATATCGTGCCTTTCTCCCAAAATGGGATTCAAGGCAGCTTACAATAATATTAAAATATCAAGCTAAAAACATTAATGTTCTGAAGTTAAAAAAAATAAAACAATATTATTTTTTAAATGGTTAAAACAGTTAAAAACACTTAAAACATATTTAAAACATATTTTCCAATTAAGATAAAAATTGCTGTAATTTTACATACACATTTTGTTGTTGTGTGCCTTCGAGTTGTTTCCACCTTATAGGCGGACCTATCATTGGGTTTTCTGAGGCTGAGTGTGTGTGTCTTTCTCAAGGTCACCCAGTGGGTTTTAATGGCCGAACAGGGATTCAAACCCTGGTCTCCAGAGTCATAGTTAGTTATTTAGTTAGTTAGTTATGTATACCCCGCTCTTCAGCCACAAGGCTATCAGAGCGGCTTACAAATAGTCCAACACCACTGCACAATGCTGGCTCCTACATATTTTTGTGGCATAAAATCTGGACCGATGCCCTATTCAAGCCTTCACAATTTGCTTTCTTTCTGCCAGCAAGTAAAGACTTTTTTTTATTCCAGCAGGCTTTTTGAATTTTATTTAATAAATTATGAAGCCTAGGCCTGCCTGAATAAAACTATCTTCACCTGCTGGTGGAAAGAAAGCAAATTTTGAAAGCTTGAATAGGGCTTTGGTCCACATTTCATGCCACTAAATTTTTATGGGACTAGATTTTGTGACACCCCCCAAGACCACTTCACATTCCCCCTAGCAAATGTGGTTTGAGCATCTCCAAACCTCAGAGATATCCTGAGTCTGTCAATGACACTATCCTGTATGACTGGCATGTCTCAGTCTAGGACATGAGTTGATATTAAACAGATAGATAGACAATAGCTAGACGCCAAACAATTACGGTACTACTCAGTCAGCCTGACATCAATACTAGGAAAGTTTTTAGAGCAGATCATTAAACAGGCGGTCTGTAAGCACTTAGAAAGGAATGCTGTGATCACTAATCATCAACATGGGTTTCTCAAAAACAAGTCATGCCAGACTAATGTCTTTTTTTGATAAGTTACTAACTTGGTAGGTGAAGGGAATGCTGTTGCATATTTTTATTTCAATAAGGCCTTTGGCAAGGTCTCCTTGATATTCTTGTAAAAATGTTAGTAACATGTGGCTAGACAATGTGACTGTTAGGGGGATTTGTAATTGGTTGATGGACCGAACCCAAAGGGTAGTTACCAATGGCTTCTCTTCATCCTGGAGAGAAGTGACCAGTGGGGTGCCCCAGGGTTCTGTCCTGGCCCCAGTGCTATTCAACATCTTTATCAATGACAGATGATGGAATAGAGGGCATACTTATCAGGTTTGCAAATGACACCAAATTAGAAGGGGTAGCTAATACCCCAGACGACAGGATCAGAATTCAAAATGACCTCAACAGATTAGAAAGCTGGGCCAAAACTAACAAAATGAAGTTCAACAGGGAGAAATGTAGGATACTAAACTTGGGCAGTAAAAATGAAAAGCACAGATATAGGATGGGTGACTGGCTTAATGGCAGTACATGCAAAAGGGATCTAGGAGTCTTAGTGGGCCACAAGCTGAACATGAGTCAGCAGTGTGATGCGGCAGCTAAAAAAGCTAATGCAATTCTAGGCTGCATCAGTAGGAGTCTAGTGTCTAGACTGAGTGAAGTAATAGTGTCATTCTATTCTGCTTTGGTCAGACATCATCTGGAATACTGTGTCCAGTTCTGGGCACCATAATTCAAGAAGGATATTGACAAGCTGCAACGTGTACAGAGGAGGGCGACCAAAATGGTGAAAGGTCATACTGAGGATGGAGCAAGCTTGTTTTCTGCTGCTCTGGAGACTAGAACATGGAGCAATGTACTCAAACTATAGGAAAAGAGATTCCATCTAAACATTAGGAAGGACTTCCTAAGAGTAAAAGCTTTTCAACAGTGGAATGCACTGCCTGGGAGTGTGGTGGAGTCTCCTTCTTTGGAGGTTTTTAAACAGAGGCTGGATGGTTATTTGTCAGAAGTGCTTTGATTATGGTTCCTGCATGGCAGGGGGTTGGACTAGATGGCCCTTGTGGTCTCTTCTAACTCTATGATTCTATGAGTCTATGCCATATTTATCCCCAGCTAGAGCAGATCCATTGAATCAACTGTTGAGTGATGAGTCAACAGTTATATACCTCCAACTGACTCAATGGCTCCACTCCAGCTGGGAAAAACAGTAGAACTGAGGCCCAATATGTTAATTTCTCCAATATTTTAATTTCTTAACTGCAGCTCACGTCAGCATTGTGTCATGAACACTTCAATACTTTCAAATACTCTCACCTTGTGTTCTGGTTTTTCAGCCTCATCCTGCCTCAGCAGGAAGTCCTCTGCCAGGGCTACGGCCTGGGCACAGGTCTCCGGTTTCTGATCCCTGACCCAGCTCTTCATGGCCTCCGGCAGGATGCTAAAGAACTGCTCCAGGATCAGCAGCTCCAAAATCTCATCCTTCGTGTACCTCTCGACCTTCAGCCACCGGCGGCAAAGCTCCTGAAGTTGACCATAAATGCTTCTAGGTCCTTCTGTGTCCTGATAACAGAGCTGCCTGAACTGCTGGCGCTGCCTCTCCCTTGTAATGGCATCCCCTTCCAGGATGGCTTTCTTCACTTTCCCATAGTCTCCCTTGTCTTGGAAACTGAGGGCGTTAAAGGCCCGCTCAGCCTCTTCACTGAGGCCTGGTAAAAGGAGGGTCACCCACTTGTCCTGTGGCCACCGACATGTTGATGCAACTTGCTCAAAGGAGGTCAGGAAAGCTTTAGCATCGTCCATTTGCATGGGCTCTGCAGAAATCTGTGCATTTCCATATCCTGTGCGAGGAGCCTGCAGTGTCTTCAGGAACTCTTGCCACTGGATTTCCCAACATTCCTTCAGCCCTTCCTCAGGTTCCTGTTTTACATGCTTTGGAGATCCTGCATTTTGTAACTCTCCACCGCTCCTTCCATGTACAACCCACAGGGATTTGGCTTCCCCTGTAGTTTCTTCCCACACTTTAGAACCAACCATTTCTGGAAGTGGGGCTTCTCCTTCTTTCTGCTTCCTCTTCTGTTACCTTCTCGTTTCCTCTCAAATGCAGAAGAGTTCCTAACCTCTTAGGAGGCTGCCTGTGAAGTTTAAGTGAACTCAGCAGAACTGGGCAAATAAGATAAAATTTAAATATTCAGTTTCAATTTGCTGCTTCACTTGGGAAGGCACTTCATTTTGATATTCAATAGGCATATTATTGTTGATTATATAGCACCACCAATGTACAGTACACAGTGCTTTACAAGTAAAACAACAATAAAAAAAACCTCAGTACTGTTAATGGTGTACAATCTACAGAGAGAAAGGGTGGGAGGAAAGAATATGGAACATTTTTTTGCTTCTGCTTTGTAGAGTTGCTTAGCTACCATTAACTTTTTAAAATGTGTATCTGCAAATACAGGTCGACCCCTGTATCCACAGATTTGGTATCCATGGTTTCACTTATCGATGTCCAAAAAATGTTCTCTAGGCATTTCTAGGTCCTCCAAGGTGATTCCACAGATGCCTTACCTCACATCATCATCATCATCATCATCATCATCATTGAGGTAAGGCATCTGTGGAAACCCCCCAAAAGGAATGGGATTAGTGTTGCCAGGTTTTCAAAAACAGCAACAAGGGACAGTCGGAATTCATGACACGCAGGGTTGACAATCAGCAAGTTAATACAGTTGTCCCTCCATATCTACGGATTTGGTATCCACAGATTTAAGTATTCATGGCTTGAAAATATTCTTTAAACAATAATAATCCAAAAAGCAAACCTTGATTTTGCCATCTTATAATGTATAAGGGACACCATTTTGCTATATTCATGGATTTTGGTATCCACAGGGGTCCTGGAATCAAACCCCAGCAAATATGAAGAGACAACAACAACAACAACAATAATAATGACTTATTTATTTCTTACCCACCTCTCCCTATGGATTGAGGCAGGGAGCAACACATTAACACATAAACCTAAGCTTGGTTAAAAGCACATATCAATTAAAAAACATATATCAATTTAAAATAACAAGTAAAACCAAGACATTTTAAAACAGACAACATACAATTTAAAATTCACACTTTAAAATAATTTAAAATAAAAATTTAAAATACTGTAATTTGGATAAGCCTGCTTCTGTCCCACAAACCTGGAAAAACTCACTCCCTGAAAAACTCTCCTCCCTGCAGGTTTCTCCAGGCAAGCATTCCCAAGTGTTGATGCTGCTGCCAGCGGAACTCCTCCAGCCAGAAAGGGAGGACTGGCACCGGAAGTGGCTTCACCTGCCCTTCCTTATCACCTCTTGGATCTGGTGCTTGCAGAAGAGGAGGAGGAGGAAGGTGTCCCTCTTTTTATGGCTTTCTAGGAATCACAGCTGGACTCAGTGGGTTTAACCATTTCTCAAAAATCTTCCAACCTTGACGGCAGAAAGCTGCCTTCTAATAAAGGAACAAGTTCAGGTTTATTGTGTTTTTTAGCAAACAGATGTACACAATTACAGAAAACAAAAAGGGAAAAAAACTGAACAATTTAAATTTCTATTAATGAATCTTTAAGTGTTAAATCATTTTCCATACCGCCTTTAAATTTCATGGCACATATTTGTAGAGCCTTAAGAAGAAATTTAGATGTTCTAAAAGAGTGGCTCTTAACCCTTTCTTTACCAGGGACCCCTTGAAAATACTTTTTGTTTTATGCCAGGAACTGATTTCCTGACGAATCCTATGCCTCTTCTCTCTGTGTTTGTTATGTTTTAATTTTGTTTTGTATAGTTGTTCTACCATCTACAACACCAATTCTCCTGGTATTGTTCCTATTACAAAATAACAACTGTACAACTTTTTCTTTGTTAAATCAATAAGACTTTATTTTTTTAAAAAATACCTTTTGTTGCTGTGGTCCCATAAGAATTAACTCAAGATTTAAAACACTAATAATCATAGAATCATAGAGTCAGAAGAGACCACAAGGGCCATCCAGTCCAGCCCCCTGCCATGCAGGAATACACAATCAAAGCACACACTGTAGATGGCCATCCAGCCTCTACTTAAAAACCTCCAAAGAAGGAGACTCCACCAGACTACCAGGCAACACATTCCACTGCCAAACAGCTCTTACTGTCAGGAAGTTCTTCCTAATGTTTAGATGGAATCTCTTTTCCTGTAGTTTGAGTCCATTGCTCTATGTCCTAGTCTCTGGAGCAGAAGAAAACAAGCTTGCTCCATCCTCAGTATGACATCTCTTCAAATATTTAAACACGGCTATCATGTCACCTCTCAACCTTCTTTTCTCCAGGCTAACCATACCCAGCTCTCTAAGCCACTCCTCATAGGGCATGGCTTCCAGACCTCCCACCAATAACGACAACAGTAATAATACAATTACACTATTCATCCACTAAACCTTCACTCAGAGGTACTACAGGGGGAGGGAAGACTTTTCTCCTGTTTCTTCCTGCAAGTTTGTGGCTGGAGCAGATTGAGTGGCAATGCACAGGCCAAGCCAGCCAGCTTTTACCATGGCTTCTGTTTTGTGGCTAATCCACTTCAGGGAGGAGGTGGGCCGAGCAGCCTTCAAGCCTTTGCGAACCCACTGTGAGGACATTGCGGCCCCTGGGTACTCCCAGACCACAGGTTAAGAACCACTGTTCTAAAACATATTTACTTCTCTACATCAGACAACAAAAAGCAGACCTTTACAAGAGGTAACACTCCCTTCATTGATCTTCACAATGGATAAATGTAGTTGTTTCTAAGATCATTGTAAAAGGAGCATTCAAGAAGTACATGAATTGTATCTTCTATTGACATGGAATTACAACCATATACTCTGTCCTTCTTAGGAACCCCCTTATGCCGACCCATCCAATCTGCCAGTGGGAGAACATTTAATGTTAGAATCATAGAATCATAGAGTTGGAAGAGACCTCAAGGGCCATCCAGTCCAACCCCCTGCTGTGCAGTAATACACAATCAAAGCATTCCCAACAGATGGCCATCCAGCCTGTTTAAAAACCTCCAAAGAAGGAAACTCCACCACACTCCTAGGCAGTGCATTTCACTTCCAAACAGCTCTTACTGTCAGGAAGTTCTTCCTAAAATTTAGGTGGAATCTCTTTTCCTGTAGTTTGAACCCATTGCTCCGTGTCCTAGTCTCTGGAGCAGCAGAAAACAAGCCTGCTCCATCCTCAGTATGACATCCCTTCAAATATTTAAACATCTTGCCTGCATGAAAGCTACCCACATGTTAATATTTGTCAAATCTGCCAGGTATTTTGGAAACGATAAATACAATGGAATAAAAGAGGCATAAAAATTATTGGATTGGCAGGACTTGATCTCAATTGCCTGTGATTGCATCTCAGTATCTTTAAGCCTTTGGAGCGTTAATACTTTAGCTCTATCAAAACCTTGAGACAAAAGAAAAGAGACAGAAAATTCCAGATTTTCTCTATTAAACATATATGTGCCTTGCAGTGTTTTGATGCTACTTTAACTGCCAAGGCTGTATCTTATGAAATCCTGGCAATAGGGATTTCTCATTATCCCCTGCCCTGAACTATAACTCCCAAGATATTCTGAAAAGAGGGTATGTATGTGTATTTGCCTTTAGGTCACCTGTCAACTTATGGTGACCCCATGCATTTCATAGGGTTTGCTTAGGCAAGGAATCCTTAGAGGTGGTTCCCACTTCCTTCCTCTGAAATATAACCTACAGCACCTGAGATTCCTTGGTGCTCTCCCATCCAAGTACCAACCAGGGCTGATCCTGCTTAGCTTCCAAGATCAGACAGGATCTGGCAGCTTCAGGGTATTTTGAGGATTAAATCAGGAACCTGGAGAACTGTAGTTCAGGAGAGTGCATTCTAGAGCACTCTAGGTGCTTAACCAAACTACAGATTCCAAGATTCCCTAGAATCATATAATTATAATCACACAATTCTAATTCTGTATTACAGATACAGAATAAATCTGTATTTGCTATTTTTTTTCTCTTTCTTTGTTGGATGAATTTCTATGCATTTAACAATGCCTAACAGGCAGACATTCAGGAGCTGAAGCTTTCATTTTGATTTTATACTGCCCTGCTGTTTTTCTTCATAAAACACCTTGCTAGATTTTCCATGGAAATGCATGTTACAGTGTACTTTATTATGCAGCAAATAAGCCTGCCAAACCAGCAGCACCCAGCATATTAAAAAGAAAAAGAAAAAAGAACAGTGTGAAGTCGAAGGCTTGCACGGCTGGCATCCATAGATTTTCCTTGGGTTTTTTCCGGGCTGTGAGGCCGTGTTCTGGAATAGCTTCTTTCTGATGTTTCACCTGCATCTGCGCCAGAATGCACAGAGAAGCTACTGAAATCCACAAACACCTGGACAACTTCAACAGGAAAGAAGAAACCTTAAAAGTAAACAAAATCTAACTCCCAGTTTTGAAAGACAACAGAATCAAAACTCAACACTTACCAAAGAATTCCACCCAGGAACAGGGGGATTCCCAGCAGATAATGGCCCATCAACCAACCATTAGCCAAACAGACACTAACGAGCCTTGCATTTCTATATCCAGAAACGAACCATTCAATTACACAAATTGACATATACTCCCCCAAAGGGGTTCACAGCAGATAAACTCCACATACACTCCTACCTAACCATTCTCTGAAGATGCCAGCCACAGATGCAGGCGAAACATCAGAAAGAAACTATTCCAGAACACGGCTTCACAGCCCAGAAAAAAACCAAAGAAAATCTATAAACAAGGACAGCTCTGTGTTTGGTCACCAGAATGGAAATCATAAGAAAAGTGGAGGTTGGTGAAAGTGGGGGGGGGGAATCATCCCAGGATGCATTTTGGAAGAATCTTTCAAGTGGTATCTAGGGGCGCAGCTAGACACAAGTGTGCGGGGATGTGCATTAACTCACCTTTCACAGCATCTTTTTTTTGTCTAGACAATTTTTGTTCAAGTTGCCCTTGCAGCGATGCATGTTGAAGTTCACATGAATGGAGCCCCTTCCCACAAATCAAGATGCCGGCTGTGAGAACTGGGCACTGTTATTCCCATCAATTTTATTGTCAATGATGATTTTTAAAAACTTATTTAAACTTATTTAGGGCTTAAAAGACCTTCCACTTGTAAAATTATAGCGTAGCAAAAATAGCACTCCCTTGCTAGTCCAGAAAACCAACATGGCACTTCCAGACTCAGCTGGAGGAAAGCCTGCCCCCCACTTGCACAGCAGACCAGTCAGCTGTCAACTTCCTCCTGGCCCAGAATATGCAGCGCTGCAAATTGGTCGCCCAAACGACTGGTGATGCGCTTCTCCCCACAGTTTATTAAAAACTTTGTGGAAAAATGAAAAGTCTCTTAGGACACAGTTTATTGAATTTTTTGCCCCCTCCTTCCGAATATGGCAAATCTCCTGCATGGCTCATTGGGACAACAGGTATCCTCCATGATCCTATGAGGGGTATTTGGACTGTCTAGACAACCTCTCGGATAAAAATGTTCTTGTTTACTTTATGGAAGGTTTAACCTGACCCAATTGGTTCATTTCACATGTGCCTATTTTTAGTTTTGAATAAAGACTCTACTGAAACATGTTGATCTGCTCTTTGATTTTTTTTAATTTTTTTTATTTTTGTGGTGCAGGAATTCAGCCCTATTATTTTATTCTGCTTCTGGTACCATGTTTTCCGTTAATTAATGCCCACAATACATCTACTTCGTTAACTGAGGTATTATGAGCAAACAAGCAAAACTAATTTCTGCTCACTGTCCACACTGGCTTTCTAGGGTCTTTTAGAGCTGCTGAGGCATTGATCTCTACAATCCGCTGGCTCCTTATGATACACTTAATATTTTCTATTTGACAGAATTGTGCTAAGAATTGTGACCTTCAGTAGCAAGGGCTTGTCTATATGAGGCATTAAAATGCAGAATGGTGCACTGTAACACCAGTTCGCAGCGATGTCAATTTGTCTCCATGGTTTTTTTTTTTACAAGATTGCAGGCACGTGAAACTATCTGCATTTGCTGTTCAAATGGGCATACTTTCAAATCAAGATGGCAGGTGCGAGTGAATTACTCGCATTTTTGTTCTCCTCAAGTTGCTGCCGCCAAACAGTATTTTTAAAAAAAACCTAAAAACAAGTTGCGGAAGTGCAATCTTCCACTTAAATGGACAACCCCCCGCCCAAAGACTGTTTTGTCACCTCAGCACACGATCACTATGGTGAAAATCCAACATGGTGGTTCCAGGTGCTGCCTTGCCAGCAAACTCCGCCCCCCATGCACATCTGACCAATCAGCTATCCACTTTGGGAATGCACAGCGCTGCGATTTGGTTATCCTAACAAGCAGGAGTGTGCATTT
This sequence comes from Gambelia wislizenii, assembly GCA_030847615.1. Lineage (NCBI taxonomy): Eukaryota > Metazoa > Chordata > Lepidosauria > Squamata > Crotaphytidae > Gambelia > Gambelia wislizenii. Next base: position 30,503,414 of record JAUMIR010000002.1, read on the forward strand.
CCCCCTCAGTTTTTAAAAAACTTGGGGAAAGTACCTAAGCCATTTCTTGTATAATTTTTGCGAGTTTTGACCCCCCTCATTCTGAATACTGTGATTCAAAGCGGGATCTCATTAGGACAAATGGAATTCTCCTCGAATTCCCTGAGGAGAATTTTCACCATATAGACACTTATTTCCTCACATGTTTTCTTTTTAAAAGGATTCTACTTCCTGCATCTTCTGGTCCTTTAATTAGCTGTCCTCTGTTCCTTAACACCAGGTAGATTAGTTACTCATTACTTCTTTATAGACAGAACAACTGCACACTTTTAAAAAACTGATTACCTGTACTTTTTAGCAAAAAAAAATAATAATACAAACACACCTGGAACAATTGCTTTGATTGCAAGAAAAATGGGCAAGTGGCTTGATCGGGAGGGAACAAGAGGTGACTATTTAAAGAGCCGGTTCAGTAACAGAAGCCCAGAATGAACAGGGGCTTGTCTAGACGCAACGGTTTACCGCGACTGGGTGCACATTTTCACTCATTCGCAGTGAAATTGATTTATCTTCACATTCCTGTGCACATCTGCATCCATTCACATGCATTCATAAATGACAATTGAGTAAAAATGTGCAGTGATGTGATGTTGGCTGTCCACACACCCTAAAATGTGCATCTATGTGCATTTTTCAGGAAACTTCAGGGAAAACCGTGATTTCTTTTACTGTGCGGTTTGTGGAGTTTTTAGCCCCCCTCCCTCCAAATACTGCAGATCCCCTTCAGATCTCATTAGGACAGTTTGTATTCTTTGAGAATTCTAGGAGGAATATTTTCATCGTCTAGATCGCTCTTAACCTTTTCTTTACCAGAGACCTCCTTTAAATATCTTTTGTTGTCATGGCCCCCTAAGACTTAACTCAAGATTTAAAACCATGATGATGATGATGATGCTACTTGATAATCATAATAATGCAATTACACCATTCATTAAACCTTCTCTCAGAGGCACTGGAGGAGGAGGGAAGACTTCTCTTCTGCTTCTTCCTGCAAGTTTGTGGCTGGAACGGACTGAGGGGCAACATGCAAGGCCAAGCCAACCAGCCAGCCTTTGCCTTGGTTCCTCTGCTGCAGGGAGGAGGTGAGCAAAGCAGCCTTCAAGCCTTCGTGGACCCCCTGTGAGGACATTATGGCCCCCTGGGGTCCCCGGACCACAAGTTAAGAACCACTGGTCTAGACAATAAGAAACAGCTAAGTAATCCTCTAAGCTGGTGGCTCAATGGCACTTTCCCACTCCACACTGGACAGGCTAGTGCTAAAAATGCAGTGAAATCACCATCAAGCTTTTAAAAAACAGAAATACAAGTGGTGGTGGTGGGGAAAACTGAAATCCAATGGTTTGGCAGCAAGTTTATCTGTAAGAACTATGCGAAATAATTATGTAAATTGCAGAGAGAATCAATAGTGTGGAAGCAAATGCTTTTTATAACTCTACAACCATTTGTCATATCGCAGAGATGGTCAATGTGAAGTCGAAGGCTTTCATAGCCGGCATCCATAGATTTTCCTTGGTTTTTTTCTGGGCTGTGAGGCCGTGTTCTGGAATAGTTTCCAGAACACGGCCTCACAGCCCAGAAAAACCCCAAGGAAAATCTATTTGTCATATCCACACCTTGTCTTCCTCACTTTAAAAATCAAACTTTTTTGCTGAATGAATTTATAAAGAAGCCTACTCTGTTTAGCAGTTTTTATTAAAAAGCAGGATAGATCATTGAACACAGAACAGAATTAGAATACTTTCTCCTGCAAAACTGCTCTTTGTAATAAGGCTATGTTCCTGCCCTGCAAAAAAGTGGATGAAAATAATATTAAATAATTTATTAAAAGAAACACAAAAAAATTTAAAAGTCAGGAACAATATTAAAACTGAGTACTGATTCTGTTTGCTGTGGAGTTTTAATAATAATTAGCAGGATTTTGGTATAGTAAAGATATATGTGAAGGAGAAATGCACAGACCACTGATTCCCAATCTTGCTCCCAGAGACTGTTGGACAACAACTCCCAGAGTGCTTCACCACTGGCCATGCTAGTTGGGGCTTCCGGGAGTTAAAGCCCATCATCATCTGGGGACCAAAGTTTAGAAGATACTGACACAGGCATTGATAAATGAGGAACAGGACAGCAATTGGGTAGCTTTGCCTTTGAAATCAACTCACTCAGGGAACAAGGCTTGAATTCACAGAATCATAGCGCTGAAAGGTCTTCAAGGGCTATCTAGTCCAGCCCTTTGCTATGCAGGAACAGACAACTAAATCGCTTCCAAGAGATGCCCATCCCACCTCTGTTTAAAGACATCCAAAGAAGGAGAGTCCACAATCCCCGAGGCATTCCATTCCACTGTTGAACAGTTGATTAAATAAAACATTGCAAAAAGTAATACGTTAGTGTAAGACTCAAAAATTCTAGGTGGGAAAGAGAAAGAAGGGGGAGCCAATCAGCAGCCTATACAGAGCTAGAGCCAGAAATTCTGTTGCCTGAGTGTTAAGAACAAGACGGTGCCTCCCCTCCTCATTCCACACACAGAAACCACATGGATTGGGAGTTGAATCTTACTTCAATACTGGCAACCACCTTGAAGAACCCCTGTTCCCAAGGACCATAGGCTAATTCAGGGGGGCATGTCCAGCTCTGTCTGACAACTTCATACCCTCTCTCCCTGCCCCTCAACATCTGCTTTTTCAAGGGGTGGCTTCACTTGGCTTAACAACAGGAGCTAACCCTGGTTTTTCTAGGACAGTGGTTCTCAACCTGTGGGTCCCCAGATGTTGTTGGACTACAGTTCCCAGGAGCCCTCTCAAGTCTCACATTGACAGCCAGGTGGTCCTCCCAGTCATTAGTGAGGCTGTAGGATTGAACTCACAACCTCATTAATGACTAGGAGGACCATCTGGCTGTCAAGGTGAGACCTCAGAGGGCTTCTGGGAACTGTAGTCCAACATCTGAGGGCCCACAGGTTGAGAACCACTGTCCTAGAAACAAGAACCTGTTCTTTCTAGGCCCAATTCACTTCACTGAATATGTACTGTTGTCCTTTAAAAAAAGGCATGGATCCATCCACTTACAACCTTGCCAATCAAGGTGTGGACATCAGTCACCACCCTAGAAGTGGGAGAGAACATGTGATATCTCCTCATCCTATCTAATACAATAGGACCCCCGTATCCATTGATTTATTATCCACTGATTCAATTATCCACAGGACACAAAACAGCACACCTACCATAGAGTCTTCCTAGAAAATGTGTCCTCTCTAGCCATTTTCTAGGTCCTCAAAGGCAACTCTATGGTATTTTAAACTAGAAGACCCATTATTTTCAAAGGTGTTTACTATTATCCACGGGACCCCCGGAACCAATCCCCAGTGGATACAGGGGTCCTACTGTATATGAAATCAGGCTAGCAAAACTCATGACCCCACCAGCCCTCTATTTCCATCACAGGAGTGTTTGTTGGTGTTTTCCTTCTTTCCAGAAAGTTCTTGCACAACAAGGCTCTGCGGGCACTGAAAATCTGTTTCCTCCTATATATCTTCCACATTATCCACAAAGGTATAGCTTCAGACATGTGATCACTGGGTGTGGGATGCCCTGACAAGGAAATTCTGTTTGACTCCATCATATCCACTTTCGAGTGAAGGCCTAGCATCTCAGAACAATTTGGTGATAGCTCTTAGCATTTGATGCTCTGACACTGGCGGGGGGGGGGGAGTTTACAGTTGCATAACTTTTTTTTTATAATTTATGTATTTCAAATGTTCTAATTTACTATTTAGGATTACAGGTTGCCCCCTATATCCACAGAAGTGTATGTTCCCAGACTTACCATTTATAAATGAAATGAAATATAAAGGGTAATAGTGAACCCTATTAAAATAAAGGATTTGGGTACAAACATACCATACAGTTGTGTTGGAGGACCAAGTGATTCTTAAGAGAGGACACCCCTCTAGGCATTTTCCAGCACGACTCTATGGTACATGTTCCTATTTTTTCAGCTATGGATAATTGAAACCACAGATATTAGTTCCGTGGATACGAGGGGTAGTGGTGGTGGTGACCTGTACTACCTGTTACTTGTCTTGATTCTCTCCCTTCTAAGGAAATACATATATACTGTAACTTTCCACATTGCTTTCTGAGCCACTGTTTTATCAGCGTGAGATACAATTGGGCAGTATGCATTAAATGGTTTAATGGTTAAATGGTTCTTTTCAGTCCTGCGTGGGTTTTCTCATGTGCACTAAGGCCTGCTTTTTGACTGAATCTCTTCCCACAATGGATGCATTTGTATGGTTTCTCTCCTGTATGCAACCGCATGTGGGTCATGAGGTTGCCCTTCTGGTTGAAGCCTTTCCCACACTCTGAGCAAACAAATGGATTCTCTCCTGTGTGGATTCTCTCATGTATTACAAGTTTGGACCTCTTAGGGAAGCTTTTCCCACAGTGAATGCATTTGTACGGGTTCTCTCCTCGGTGCATTCTCTCATGAATGGTCAAATAACGCTTCCGGTTGAAGTTCTTCCCACAGTCCATGCACTTGTATGGTCTCTCTCCTGTGTGCGTCCTGACATGTTCCCGGAAGACTGAACAACGACCAAAGTTCTTCCCACAGTAAGAGCATCTATATGGCGACTCTCCAGTGTGGATTCTCAGATGCTCTTTAAAGCCTGAACCACAACTGAAGCTTTTCCCACAGTGGAAGCATTTATAAGGGTTTCTCAGCCCTGTGTGGGTTCTCTCATGTGTAATCAAGTTCTGCGTCTGCATGAAGTTGTTTCCACAGTATGAAGGGATGTATGGGTTCTCTCCAGTGTGAATATTCTGAAGTTTCATAACGCTTGAGCTCTGTCCAAAATTTCTTCCATGGTTAAAAGACGTGCTTGCTGCCTCATCATACTGGATGTTCTGCTGTTCTTTGGATTTACTCTCCTCGTCGCTGCCTCCTTGACAGACAAGGGCTCCATTTATACCCTGCTCGCTCACCAGTGCCTGCTGACTCCCAAACATTATTTCCTTCTTATAGTAATGGAAATCCTTGTCTTTTCCCAGACAGTTATCATGTATTTTTACTTGCTCCTGGTCTTCCTGGTGAATGGCATGCACTTCTTTCTCCCACACCTGCCTGTTACCTGTGGGGAAAAGACCACAGAAAATTGTATTTATATGGCAATTTTAAAAATGAGAAATCAACATGTTTTCAGTAATGTAGAACTCCTGCAGGAAATAAGTAAGACCTCTGCCGCCCCTCCTTTCCTCATACTGTTGTACTCTTAATATGTAAATGTCCATGGTATACTTTTATATAAATCAGTTTAAACAAAAATGGACAGCTTTCTACCTGTTCTGCTTAGCCCTTTTCTCCCCAGTGATTTTTCTCACTGCCTCTCACATACCCATAGATAATTCCCCTCCTTTCAAGAGACTCCTGATAAAACCTCTCACAGCCTCAGAAAGCTCTTGACAATCACAAGTCTCATCTCTCCCAAACTGCCAATTTAGGCTTTTTTATTCAGGCAGGGCTTTGAATTTTAATTACATGTGGCCTCCCATAGCCGCAGCGGATACATTCTTGGACTTACCATTTATAAGTGAAAACAGTGGCTAACAGCAAACCCTATTAAAATAAAGGACTTCATGTATAAACATACCAAACAGTTGCATTGGCCAACCTAGCAATTCCTAGACAGGATGTCTTTCTAGGCATTTTCCAGTGTGATTCTATGGCATGTGTCCCTGTCTTTTCAGCTGTGGATAACTAAAACTGCAGATATTGGTTCCACGGATAGGGGGCGGGGGGGAGCAGTAGTTATATGGAGCATATATGCTATATGGAACAGTAGTGTGTGTGTGCGTTTGTGTGTGTGTGAGAGAGAGAAGTGATATGCTGTATTTCCCCCCATTCTTTATTAAAATTATGTTTTAAAGATGCTTTAAATGTTTTTAACTGCTTTAACAATTTTTTAAAATAATATTGTTTAATTCTTTTTAAGTTTTGTAAATTAATGTTTCAGCTTATTTTTATTTATTTTTTAATTACAGTATTGTAAGCTGCCTTGAATCCCTTCTTGGGAGAAAGGCGAGATGTAAATTAGATAAATAAACAAATAAATTCTGTTTGGACCTAATGAAGTCAACTCTAGTCCACCACTGCTTAAAGAATGTTTTCATCTTTATTAACAATGAAAATGAATACATTACAGACCTTAGGCAGATCATTTGAGGAAAAGTGGCTTCCGCTTTGAAATTATGTTAATAATTTATCCCAAACAACATTACCACCTTGAGTCATCATGTCTTTTTTGAAAGATGCATTTAATGTGAATTAGAAACTTTTTAGTTCAACTTTTGATGACTTTCACCCTTATTCAATAGTGTCCTGATATTCTATAAGAGTATTTTGCTGTAACTAGCTGTACCCGGCGTAACATACACCATTTAAAAACTCCCCAAAAACCGCTCAGAAGACCTCATGACAAACCTGTAAGGTAGGCCAGTGGATTTTTAAATTCCCCTTTTCAGCATTCCACACTTTTCCCGGAATTGCTGAGGGTGACTCTGTTGCCCTAACACAGCCGCGAGTTGACTGCCTGGGTCCTGTTGCAGGTGGCCCATTGGCGCTGCTGCCAATTGATTGTCTGGGTCCCAATCTGAGCCACAGATTGAGTGGCAAGAGTGGATTGTGAGGTAGAGAGGGAATTTGCATGTGGGTGCTGATTGGTTGGGTGTGTTTCCTGAGCAGCCAATCAGCACACTGAGAAAGGCAACATACCCAAGAGTTTTATATACATAGGTAGTCAGTTTTGATAGTTGCTATCTTCTGTTGTTCATCTTTTTTGATTTTATAATTGTAATTGGTGTTTTTTTAAATAAAAAATGTTTTAATAAAAATGTTTTCATCTTTAAAGTGACACAAGACTGGTTCCCCCCCCCCCATGGCGAAGAAGTGGAGTGGTCTCTGCCTGCATTAATATCCCTCCAGACCATCTTAACTAAGAAAGAGAAGTAACATCTGAGACAAAATATAGTCCTGTGACTCTAGCATCATCACTTTTGTTCTCCTGTATGATTTATAACATCTTTGCCTGATGAAGAAGCCAGTGACATGTTGAAAGCTTGCATGATGTATTTTGTGCTTTTTAGTTGGCCCAATAAAGGTCTCACTGTTTTGTGGATTTTAGATTTTGTTGTATTAAGATTCTTCAGTGTCTTTGGTGAAATAGCTCCCCCGTGGAATGCCTCGCCAAGAAAATTTTGTACAGTTTTCACTGGAAAGACAAAGGAGATAGATGTGAAACACTGTAAAGAACATCTGAGAATTGTAAATCCTTACTCGGCAGCCTTGCCTCTTCGTCCTGCTTTTCTTTGGGTTCTCCGCAGAGATGTCCTGTCCAAGACTCCAGCAGCAGAACCTGGCTTGCCCCAGAAGAATCCACAGTCATCTCTAGAAATGGGACTGGCACCTGAAACAGCGAGAACCAGCATGGTGTAGTGGTTTGAATGTTGGACTACAACACTGGAGACCAGGTTTTGAATCCCCGCTCAGCCATGAAAACCTACTGGGTGTCCTTGGGCAAGTCATACTCTCTCAGCCTCAGAGGGAGGCAAAGGCAATCTCCCGCTGAACAAATCTTGCCAAGAAAACCTTGTGATAGGTTCGCCTTAGGATTGCCATAAGTTGTAAACAACCTGAAGGCACACAACAACGACAACAAACCCGAATTATTCAGAGACAGGCGGAACTGCAAATGAAGGTCAGAGTCTGCTGACCGGAGTCTGCTCCAGCATGCCCTGACACCATTGAAACCAATGAGACAGCAACAGATGTGAAAGAATCTCTCCCATTACAATGATTAAACCAGATTGTTTTTACAGAAACAAAAAAAGCCATCCATATTTATAAAAACCCATTACAGAGTTTTATTGTGTATATGTGTGTGTATCCACACACACACACACACACACACGGTATATTAATGAATTTACAAATTATAATAAAATCCAGATAAACAAATAATTAGAAAGGCACAATATAAATAAAATAAATAAAATTGAAGAGAGGAATAAATACACCTGCAGACTCTCTCACCTTTTGTTCCGGTTTCTCAACCTCGTGCCACCTCAGTAGGAAATCTTCTGCCATGGCTACGGCCTGAGCACAGGTTTCTGGTTTCTGATCCCTGACCCAGCTCTGCATGGCCTCTGGCAGGATGCTGAGGAACTGCTCCAGGATCAAAAGCTCCAAAATCTCATCCTTCGTGTGCCGCTCGACCTTCAGCCACTGGCGGCAAAGCTCCCGGAGCTGCCCATAAACGCCTCGCGGCCCCTCCGTCTCTCGATAGCGGAGCTGCCTGAAGTGCTGCCGCTGCTTCTCCCTCAAAATGGCTTCCCCTTCCAAGATGGCTGCCTTCACTTTCCCATAGTCTCCCCTGTCTTGGGAACTGAGGGTGCTGAAGGCTTGCTCAGCCTCTCCGCTGAGGGCCGGCTGGAGGAAGGTCACCCACTTGTTCTGAGGCCACCGGCAAGCTGATGCAACTATCTCGAAAGAAGTCAGGAAAGCCTTCGCGTCGTCCCATGGTGCGGGCTCTGCGGATGCCTGAGGGCCAGAAGCCTGCAATGTCCTTAGGAACTCCTGCCACTGGGCTTCCCAGAGATCCTGCAGCCCCTCCACGGGCTCCCGTTTTATGTGATGTGGAGATACATGAATCAGGAATTCACCTGTGCCCCCCATATGGGGAACCTGTGGGGCAGTTCTTTCCCATGCTTTAGAGCTTGTGGTGTCCTGTTCCTCCATTTCAAGTGCTGGAGTCTGTTGCTCCTTTCTTCCCTCTTCCAACCCCCCCTCAAATTTGGTATAGCTTGCACTCCTTCAAGGGAACTCTTCGTCTATGAAAGAGACTTATTTCTGGGTGACAAAAGGAGACTCTGTAGCCAAAGAACAGGAGGTGGTAGTGATGTTTTTGGCTTGGTTGAGCAGGATTTCTCCTACGAGTAAGAGGCAAGATAAGAATCATAGAATCACAGAGTTGGAAGAGACCACAAAGGTCATCCAGTCCAACCCCCTGCCATGCAGGAATACACAATCAAATCATTCCCAACAGATGACCATCCAGTCTGTTTAAAAATCTCCAAAGAAGGAGACTCCACCACACTCCCAGGCAGTGCATTTCACTTCTGAACAGCTCTTACTGTCAGGAAGTTCTTCCTAATGTTTAGGTGAGATCTCTTTTCCTGCAGTTTGAGTCCATTGCTCTGTGTCCTAGTCTTTGGAGCAGCAGAAAACAAGCTTGCTCCCTCTTCAACATGACATTAACTGAGTTAACTGAGTACAAACTACTTTTGCAGCAACTGAAGTAGGCTGAGGATGAAGGGGGAGGAGGAGAGAGAGAAAGAAACTGGAACATTTTAAACAGTGCTGAAAAAGTGGGATGACAGATGCCACATGGGGAGAGTTGGAGGGAATGGGACATTTCCCTCAGGATGACTTTTACTGAAGCTAAGGGCCAGTCACGCTATTCTAAGGCAGGGGTGGGCAACCTCTGTTGCTATGACCAAGTCATGCCCTTGGGGGTCCCAATTTGACAGACAGCTGCACCCCGTTCCACACAATCCAATACCTCTCTCTCTCCCATCTTAAAGGTTGAAATCCATCTCCTAAGGCTTACTTAGTTCCTTGCCCTAAAACTTTCAACCAAAAATATGCTGGGGGCGGGGGAACGGCCAAACCCTACACTTTTGTCATCCATAAGAACTTCTTAGAACCACAGAGTTGGAAGAGACCTCAAGGGCCATCCAGTCCAACCCTTCATGACTGTCTTAAAGCAGTATTGGGCTGGATGAGGAAAAACAGATTGAGATTAAATCCGGACAAAATGGAGGTGCTCACGGTAGCGGCTCCAAAACCAGGAGCTGGGTTGCAACCTCCAGTCCTGGACGGGGTCACGCTCTCCGTTAAGGACTGTGTTCGCAGTCTGGGGGTGCTCCTTGATTCATCGCTCCAGATGCCTAGTCAGGTGAATGCGATGGTCAGGAGTGCCTTTTATCAGCTTCGGCTGATACGCCAGCTGCGCCCTTTCCTGGAAGTAAGGGACATCGAGACTGTGGTGCACGCGCTGGTAACCTCTCGTCTAGATTTCTGCAATGCGCTCTACATGGGGCTACCCTCATGCTTGGTCCGGAAACTTCAGTTGGTACAAAATATGGCAGCCAGAGTAGTCTCGGGAACATCTCGGAGAGACCATATAACTCCAGTATTAAAATCTCTCCACTGGCTGCCTATCAGTATCCGGGCCCAGTATAAGGTGTTGGTTATTACCTTTAAAACCCTAAATGGCTTGGGTCCAACTTATCTTCGGAACCGCCTCCTCCCATACAATCCTCCCCGCACACTCCGGTCCTCTGGAAGAAATTTGCTTCAGCCACACAAATCTAGGCTGTCTGCAACCTCCCAGAGGGCCTTTTCGGTAATCGCCCCCAAATTGTGGAATGGCCTGCCAAACGAGATCTGTCAGATGACGAGCCTGAGTAGCTTTAAAAAAGCACTAAAGACGGCTCTCTTTCGGCAGGCCTTTCCTAATTAGATCCTGGCCTCAGGGGATCCTGGCCCTTTTTAGTCTGCTGATTATTTATGATTTATTATTTTAATGTGATTTTAGATCAGTTGTTTTAATGTATTTTGGCTTAATGTCTTTTTATGGGGGAGGGTGGGGGTGGGTGGTGTTTGGGGATTTTAATCTGTATTGGTATTTTAATTTTTGTAAACTGCCCCGATTGTTTTTAACAGAGGGGTGGGATAAAAATAAATTTTATTATTATTATTATTATTATTATTAACCCCCTGCCATGCAGGAAGACACAATAAAATCATTCCTGACAGACAGCCATCCAGCCTCTGTTTAAAAACATCCAAAGAAGGAGACTCCAACACACTCTGAGGCAGTGCATTCCACTGCCAAACAGCTTTTACTGTTAGGAAGTTCCTCCTAATGGTTAGGAGGAATCTGTTTTCCTGTAGTTTGAACCCATTGCTCCGTGTCCTGGTCTCTGGAGCAGCAGAAAACAAGCTTGCTCCATCCTCAGTGTGACATCCCTTCAAATATTTAAACATGGCTATCATGTCACCTCTTGACCTTCTCTTCTCCAGGCTAAACATACCCAGGCCCCTAAGCCACTTCTCAGAAGGCATGGCTTTCAGACCCCCCACCATTTTGGTCACCCTCCTCTAGATACGCTCCAATTTGTCAATATCCTTCCTGAATTGTGGTGCCCAGAAATGGACACAGTATTCCAGGTGAGGTCTGAGCAAAGCAGAATAGATTGGCACTATTACTTCCCCTCGATCTAGACACTATACTCCTATTGATGCAGCCTAGAATTGCATTAGCTTTTTTAGCTGCTGCATCACAAAAGCAGAATAGAGTGGCACTATTACTTCCCTTTATTCTTTCCAATTAAATTCACCCTCAGACTGAATAAGGTCCCCTAGCCCTCCCCCCCCGTAACTTCCTGTCCACCTATAGTAACAAGCTGCTCTTAAAACACAGATCCACATGCCAAAAGACACCTACCAGCTATGACCTGTAAAGAGAGCCTCCACGTCCAGGTGCAGTCTACCGTTAAGATTCTGATGGAAGTGGAAGAAGGGAATTTAGCTGGTAAACGAACTTTTCTCTCTCACACGCACACACACGCACGCACGCAATCTCTCCAGTGCATTTCTTCCTTCCTTTTTCACCCAGGGCTTTCCTACAGCTCCAGGAATTTCTTCTTCTCCATCACCTTGCAAGAGACTTTCCACTTTCCAGACGCCCTCCTTGCCCTTTTAAAAACCCACCTTGCTTTGCAGGTGTAAGCAATGCAACTCCCTCCTCCCCGGGTTCTGGAAAAGATCCTTCTGGAAGTCCCCGAAAGGCTGAGAAAGCTTCAAAGAGGAAATTCAAAAAGTCAGATTCCCACCAGGAAGGGGAGGGTAAGAAAGGGCAGGCAGCGGAAATGGCTTCACAGGCTCTTCTGCGTAGCCTCTCCCAGCCCCCTCTGTTTCCCTACAAAGAGGAAGGCTTTCCCTCCCCATCTTTCCTTTCTAGGACTCAGAGCCAAACTCAGTGCCCTTAACCCCTGTTGGGTGAGTCCAAAATCATCGAGTGGGAAGGACTTCTTTCAAGACTGCTGTGCTTGGGTATTTCTGCATGGCAGGGGGTGCGACTACATGGCCTTTGTGGTTCCTTCCAATTCTATTTTAGACCTAGGAGAGGCCTTTTTTTTAAACAAGAGGGAACTAACATTGGGGCCAGTCAGACTGCTAAGGAGAAGCCATGCCACAACTGAATATATCCACACGTTTCATAGAATCATCGAATTGGAAGAGACCACAAGGTCATCTAGTCCAACCCCCCTGCCATGCAGGAATAAACAATCAAAGCACTCAAAGGAGTAACAGAGCTTGTGAGTTTCTCCCCGGGAGTAACAGTGTTAAGCCTCTTGCAGGACTCGGGTGCCTCCAAAACAAAGTTGTTATTATTTTTATTTTATTTATTATACAGTTGGGTCGTCTGAGATACAAAAGGGTTGCATCCGGCTGGACTAACCCCTTTAATAGCTGTATGGCCCAGAGTTTAAGAAGTGATTTACGCCGTTAGTTCCTCCGTTAGTCGTTACACGTTAGTCGTTACACATTACATGTGCTCAAAAATTAACTCTCACTCCTTGAATGGTTTGTTTCTTGTTACTTTTATTTTTCTGATACCTTTTGAGGGTCAGGGGGCGTTTGGTAACAAAATAGGATACAATTTGGAAAATGGATGTCTGATTTGGATGCTATTTTGTCACCATTCTGTCCATGGAAGGAAAAAATTGGTGCCTAAATAAACAAGAGTGGCTGATAAAATATACAATTGAGCAGGAAATTGACAAATTAACAATGTTGATGAAAGGGAAAAGAGTAAATCAGTTTAAGAAAAAATGGAGAGTAGTTATTGAATACAGGTCGACCCCCATATCCACAGATTAGGTATCCATGGTGTCATTTATCCACATCCGGAAAAAAATATGTTCTCTCTAGGCATTTCTAGGCCCTCCAATGTGATCTATGGTCAACTTTCAGTGTTCATCTCATTGAAAATAATAGGGTTCTCTAATATCCACTGTTTCAGGTATCCACAGGGGGGGTCTTAGAATGTATCTTTCATGGATACAGAGGTCAACATGTTTATGAGAAATAATTGAGGTTTAGAGGTGACATTGGGATTTGATGGATAATAAGAAATATTAATAAGTAGAAAAGAAGGTTCAGATGTAGCTGTACTAGTTGCAAATTTATCAGTAAATTTTGAATAGTAATTTAGAAGGATGAGATGCAAGTTAACTATATTCTTAGCTGACAAGTTGGAAGTCACATATTCCCTCATGTTATGTTTGTAGCTGGTTTGTGGTTGTTGTTTTTTATAGTGTGTTGAGTTTTGTAGTGTGTACAGTTTTTCCTACACATGTTTTACATTATAAAAGCTCTGTTTTACATAAATAAAAATATTTACAAACAAAGGAAAATAGGTGTCTGAATGTCCCTAAAAGTTTCCTTTTATAACACCTTTAAGATTGGCAATGGGATATCATACAGCTTGGAAACTTTGTGTCAATTTTTTTTTTAATGCGCTTTTAGAAAAAACTTTAGGGCCGGTAACAGAATAGCACACAACTTGAAAAACTGGTATCAAAACACACTTTTGAAAAAACTTCAGGTTTAGCTAAAAATCTGGCTAATTCAAAATGAAGTATTTTATCGAAAGATAACCTTATGGATCTTGACTCAAGAGGCGTTTTTCGGGAAATTGAAGTTGGGAGAACAGAAATAGTTGACTTATCAGGATTTATTGGTAGGAGATGAACAAGACATGGTAAAGATTAAAACTAGGGAACAACTGGAAAAGGAAGGTTATAAAACAAACTGGTTCTTATATAAACAAATATACGAGAAATACAAAATGGACTTGAAGTTGGAAAATTTTCAATTAGAGAAGAATGAGCTAGATAAGATTTTTTCCGACTAGACTAAACATCATATAGCAAAATACTATGGAATCTTATTAGACAGAGTTAGAAACAGAATACATGAAAGAACAAATGATAAAATGGGCACAGGAGACAGGATATAACATAGAAATTGAAAGATGGAGAAAAGCTTGGAAAAACACTCAGATTCACATTATCACAAAATCTAAAATAATTTTTTTAAATGTTCTACAGATGGTACCTCACACCGATAATTGCAGGAGATACATGTGCATCATATTGAGGTTTTTTTTTTTTTAATTACAAGCAGTAGATACAAGGGAGAAATAGAGAAATATAAAGCAGCTGTTGTTGTTGTGTAGCCATTTTAACTTATATTTGGGTCCTGTATTGGGAGAAGGTGGTTGTTGTATGCCTTCACCTTCAGGTTACCATAAGTCAGAAACAACTTGTAACAACAAATGTTACATCCCTACATCGTCATTTTTTTTCTTCCTCTCTCTTTCTCTCTGTGTTTCAATCACAATAAAACAGTCTGTCTGACTTCCTTTCCCTTAGGTGCCAGTACCTTGAAGGATGTGGCTGTGTACTTCATAATTCATCATCATCATTATTAATTTATATCCAGCCTTTTCCTCAATAATGGGACTCAAGGTGGCTAACAACATATTTAAAACAATACAAGTTAAAAACAATACAAACGTAAAAATAATCTAAATACAATTAAAAACAAACAATTTATAAGTTAAATTATTAAGCATTAAAAATATTAAAATGTATTTTAAAACTCTATAAAAACCCTCAAAAATCTTTTAAAAAAAGCACCACACAGCCTTAGAAGCCCAGCCCTTGTTAGTTTATAAAAACCTGGCAGCACAAAAAAGTTTTAACCTGTTTCTGGGAGAAGAGCAAGGACGGGGCCATCCTGGCCTCTCTGGGGAGGGAATTCCAAAGACTAGGAGCAGCCACTGAGAAGGCCCTTTCCGTTGTTTCCAACAAATGAGCCTGAGAAGGTGGAGGGACAGAGAGAAGGGCTTCTCCAACAAGGAAGAATGGTCACTTTTGGATCTAGGTGAGATAACTCTATTGGGAAGTCACATAGGAGAATTATGAGAATGTGGTGTTCCTGCATAGCGCACCCAGAGAAGGAGGTTTTAATGGTGAACAAAAATCAACTTCTTTCCTGGATCTTCTGTCCTCCACCTGAAAATATCCCTCATTCCATTGTCATGGAAGACCCTGTTTGTCACAGGTTTCCACAAAGCTACCCTCTTCCAAAAGTCTGAAAATAGTTTGAGTGTTAGGTTGCTTCGAAGCAAAGCTTGGGTTTTTTTTTTTTTAAAGGTCTATGGCACTCAAACTTTCCCACCCAACATGACCACTTGGCTGGGGATTCTGAAAGGTGTAGGGCCATTAGGTCACTCTGGCCAAATCCACACTCTGGTCAAGTCTGAAACTGGATTATTTGCCATTGCTCTTTTCTATTGAATCATGGGATTTGTAGTTTCACAGGGTCTTTACCCTTCTCTGCCATAGAGTGCAGGTGCTGCACCAAACTACAAACTCCCAGGATCCCATAGGAAGAATCCATGGCAAATAATCCAGTTTCAAACTGGATTATTTGTGTAGTGTGGATTTGGCCATACAGTTGATGTCTCAAGGGATTACTACATTTCTTTGGATCTCCAAACAGGGAGACAGGGAGATACATCTCAGGGTGAGTGATGCCACATCACCACCACCATGAACAACAACCACCACACCATTGGTTTAACAGTCTACCAGTCGGTACAGACTGGAGGTTTTGGACTATTTGTGATTCAGATTATATCCAAGAATCCAGGCATCAGTGAGGGATTGTTGGATAATGTGGCACTTCCAAAAAGTATTGCTTTTTGTAATTATGCTATTGTGATTCTATGTTGATTTCATTCACACGTTTTGTCTATCTATTTGAAATTCCACCCAGTGCACCTATTACTAGTGGAACCACAGTTGTTTTCTTTACCCTGAGGCACTGGACCTTATTTTGTAGCTCTGTGTATTTCATCATCTCTTCCTTCTCATTTGTCTTTGATTTTGCTGTCCTCTGGGATTGCCATATCCATAATCAAGCAATCTCTTTCTCAGCCCATTATGTCCGGGGCCTATTATGTTCTAATCATTTGTCCATTTGAATCTTAAAGGATTTTTATGTCACCATTTCCATCAACTTTTGGGGGCTTGTGTTCTCACCAGCAGTTCTCTGTAGATGTCAAATAATATTTTTTTTGCATAGATTCAAATATATCATCATATCATATCATCATCATCATGATCATCAGCTGCTGCCACACTGCAGAAATCTCTCTCTCTCTTCTTCGCAAACGAAGATTCAGGAAGGACTCATCCTGCGCTTTCTGCAAGCGCGCTGATGACTAAAAAGGCCAATCCGAGATAGACAAGTCCGGTTGCAGAAAGCACAGCAGAAGGTCTCCTTGGGTGATGTTTCCGGGTTGTGATTCTTTCTGCGTTGTAGTTTCTCTTCAAGACTTGCTCGGCATGAGTTCTCAAATAAGGCTGCAGCATTGTGGATAGTGCGTCTCCATGTCTCCCGATGTGAGGCCAGGGCGGACCATTGTTGGTGATCAATTTAGCCGAGCCTGAGATGTTGTTTCAGGGAGTCTGTGTATCGCTTTTTTGGAGCGTCCCTCTTGTGCTGACCCGTGGCGAGTTCACTGTAGAGTTCTATTTTTGGGAGGTGACGGTCCTCCATCCTAGAAACGTGCCCTGCCCAGCACAGCTGTGTTCTCAATATCATGGCCTCAGTGCTGGTGATCCCTGCTTGCTCAAGGACAGCAACATTCGTCACATCATGGGCTATTAGAGCAGAACGACACAGGCTGTCCACTATCTGCAGAGTCTCGCATGGTTCTGATGTTCCAGCATGCAAGCGTCAGTTTATTTACACCTTTGGAGGCCAGTGTGTGCCTTTGTTTCTTTGCCTTGGTTTGACCGCATCAGAAGATGCCCGTTGGCCGCAGCTAGCCAACCAGGTAGTTGGGGATGAGCTTTCAGAAACCACTTTAACTGTGGCTCAATGCTATGAAATTCTGGGATTTGTCATTTTGTAAGATATTTGGCCTTCTCTGTCAGAGTTCTGTGCCAAAACAAACTACAAATCCAAGGATTCCATAGACTGGAGCCATGATAAAGAGGTGTCAAATTACATTGTTTCTGCAGTTTGGCAGCATCCATAGTTAGTACAATATAGTACATAATGTAGGCAATATAAACATCACAACATACTTATAAAACACACTAAATGGACACGTGTTATCAGTTCTAAGAAAGCCAGAGTGCTGTAGTGGTTTAATTGTTGGAGGAGGATGCTGAAAGACCAGGGTTTAAACCCCCACCAAGTGACTGTCAAAAGGGCCTCTTGTTTTTATTGCCCAGTACAAGCTATCTGGCTTTTGGCTGGGAAGCCTAGTTTTGGAGAATAGAAGTGTTCTAGTAAGTAGATGTTGTTTGCATGCTGTACTATATATTTTTAAAAAGTCACTCATTGCTATTACCTGTTATAGCAGAGGTGGGCTATGTGCCACTTGGGGTCCACATGTGGCCCCCAGGGCTGTTTTTGCAACCCCTGAGACAACTCCTTCTTTGAGGGGTGGCAAAAAGTATGAGTTGCTTCTACTGGAAGCATCCAAGATTAGCAGTGCCCCTTTCAGATGAGTCACGGGGCCCCTCTTTACTGTTTAACCTCAAAAATATAATACAGATTAATTTTTCAAAACCATGAGTGGACCTCTGACCACTTGCAGCTTTCCCCTTCCTGTGTTTCTTACTTTTTTGGGGGCAATCTTTGTGGTCCCAAAGTTCCTACAGGCAGAGAAATGGAGACCTGAATATACCCAAGTTTCCTATCCTTGCCCTATCGTGTAATGTGTTGCATTGATTGTTACTTTTTAGTTACTTGGGGTGGGGGGGGGGAGACACTTAGAATTCATAAGAATACAACATAAAAATGTGAAAAATAGCTGTCAAATGTCTTTAAAAAGTAACTTTAAAAAGTTGATAGAAAGCATTAACCTGTTATACCAATAATGTAACTTATCATTTCCTTTCATTTGATTACTTTCAAAATGTAACTTTATTATAACGTTGTTACAAAAAAACCAAACAAACCCAAAACAGAGAGTATAACTTGTGATTCATTACTTCCATTCTCCACTGAACTCTAATCCTTAGATAGATCAAATGTTAACTCTCAAGGTTGTGTTTTAGATGATGTTAAGAAGACAGGCAGAGAAAAAACTAGAGGAAGGAGGAAGAAGAAGTAGAAGTGAAGGAAGGAGGGAGAGAGAGAGGAAGAACAACAATGGAGGAACAGACAATACAGCAGCTTCTTCTCTATGGCCAACATCAATCATCAGAGCAACACCGAAGGGATAATTTCCAATCCTCTTCCCAATCCCAACCAGGGATCTTGTAGCACCTTTGAGACTGAGAGAAAGAAGTTTGTAGCATAAGCTTTTGTAGACTGAAGTCTACTTTATCAGATGCATGGAATGAAGAGCTTAGGAACAGACCTTTTTAACTTATAAGGATAGACTTAAGTCTACAAAAGCTTATGCTACCAGCTTCTTTCTCTCAGTCTCAAAGGTGCTACAAGATCCCTTTCCATCAAAATTCTAGGACAGCCATCTTACTGGCACAGGATTTTCAATCTAATCCAGCAGAGGTAGAGAGGTCTCTTTTACACTGCACAATACCACAGAACTGCCATGACTCCATCCTGTGAAATCCTGGGAACTGTAATTTGGGTAGGCTGAGAATTCTAAATGCCTCACAAAACTATACATCCCAAGATTCCTTAGGGGTAAGCCATGGTTGTGAAGGTGATGTCAAAAGAGCTACAATTGTGTTGTGTAAACAGAAGCCAGCTCTCTTCTATAGTCCCATCTTCTCACACACACACCCTCCTCTAGTTTTCTGAGGGGAAGAAAGATGAGATACGACTGAAACTCAGTGTTAATGTTACCGGCTGGCTAATATAGGCTTGTGGCTGTCTTTTAGTGTCTTTTCTCCAGGAAGAAGTATAGCTGTGGAGGGAGGAAGCAAATGAGAAATGAGAAATAGGAAACCAGTGACCCTCCCCACATCAGACTGGGGAAAGCTGCCCTGTAGAGTTCTGCAGAAGCTCTCTCTATCAGGATGGAAATTGTGCAGCCTGATAAAGCCTCCAGTATAACCCCTAGCCCTCTGGCAATTAAAAACTGGATCCTTCAACAGAGAATAAGGCTGCCCTGAAATCTTTAGGGCAAAGGGATGTTTTTGTGGGCCCTGACATCTTCACAATGCCCAGCTCGACCATTTTCTTGTTAAAAAAAAAAAAAAGAAGAGGGTGAAGTGTTGTTCCTGCTCAAACAATTTACCTGTTAAACAGGTTCTAAGGTCTCCCTATACTGTTTAACATCAAAAATTTGCCCATTTTTTTAGAACCAGAAATGGACTCCCAGCCACTTTGGATTTTTTGCTTTAGTGTGGTGGAGTCTCCTTCTTTGGAGGTTTTTAAATAGAGGCTGGATAGCCATCTGTGGGGAATGCTCTGATTGTTTTTTCCTTCATGGCAAGGGGTTGGACTAGATGTCCCTTGTGGTCTCTTCCAACTCTAAGATTTTATGATTCTATGACCCCTGCCCTAGGGGCTGCAATTTTCCATTTTAAGGCTAATTGGGGGCTCAAAATAACCTTTAAAAAAACAAACCAAAATGGCCAGTTGCTTCTTGTCTTGAAATAAGGGGCAGGTGGGAGCCAGAGAAGTCAGGGTGGATGAAAAATGATGTGGGCCTCTTGGACCGTACTAAGTTGCCCACCACCTATTATATGTGCTTCCAAGAAGGATGCAACTTATTGAGGGCACCTCACCTGCATCAGACTCTGCAGATCTACTTTCTATTTTCCTAGACCCTCAGCCTGTACACTGGGCTTATCTCAGTATAAGAGTACTGTATAAAGCTCCATCTGAGCTATGGCAGATCAGCAATTCTAACAGTTGAAAGAGCAGCAAAGAAAACTTGCCCTACTGCTCTGTATTAAAAATGAGGTAGTCTAAAGCCTTCGCTGAGCTACTGTGTATCACCCATTACTCTGCCAGTTGATGCTGGCCTACCTTCTCTCTACTTCCCACTGATGCAACTAGAATTTGCTGCCACCTCCCAGTATCTGCTACCCCAAGTAACTACTTTATTTTGCCCAACGGTAGGGCCGGCACTGACAAGCAAGGAATGTGAAAGATTTGGCCAGCAAGCTACATTTCTACAGTGAGAACCTTGTGTGGATTCTCAAGTAGCCCTTAAATTTCAAACTGTGCTTGAAGCACTTCTGCCCAAAGCGACAATTTCAGTCTGCCTAATGGTAGGACCGGCCCTGGCAAGCATGACATGTTGGAAGTTTTGGTCAGACCCCTATGTTCCTACAGTGAGGATCTCGAGTGGATTATCAGGTGGGCTTTAAGTTTTGAACTCTGGTTGAAGCACTTCCCACATTCACTGCACGTGAATGGTTTTAGCCCCTTGTGTATCCTGACATGGGCTGCCAGGCTGCCTTTCACACTGAAGGTTTTCCCACAGTCTGAACATTCAAATGGTTTCTCCCCCGTGTGGATCCTCTGGTGCCTCACAAGGTCTGAGTTCATGGTGAAAGACTTCCCACAGTCCGAGCACTCAAACGGCTTCTCCCCGGTGTGGATTCGGTTGTGCCTGATGAGATCATAGTTCATACGGAAGCATTTCCCACAGTAGGAGCACTCGTATGGTTTCTCGCCACGGTGGATCCTATGATGCCGAAAAAGGCCGTATTTGGTGCTGAAGGATTTGCCACAGTCTAAGCATCCGTATGGTTTCTCCCCTGTGTGGGTTCTGTGGTGCCTGACAAGTTTGTCCTTCATTCGGAAGGATTTCCCACAGTCTGAGCACTGGAATGGCTTCTCTTCTACATGGGTTCTCTTGCGGATCATGAGATTCAAACTTTGTTTGTATCCACTCAGGCTCACTGGCCCTTCCCTGACAAGGATTTCATTCAATTCTTGGTAGCTCCCTCTGCTAGGAACAGACAAATCCATTCCTAGCTCCTGATTGCTTCTGGGTTGCTCCCATGTTCCATGTAAACCATGAGCAGCTTCTGCCTGCTTGTGTTGCATGACCCTATTCTCTGTGGTTTTCTCTTCTAATATCCCACAATCTTCTTTCTTGAGGCCTTCTTGTGTGTGAGCTTCATCCTTCCTCACATAGTGTTCACCTGAAGGAAGAAGGAAAGGTTGATAACATAGAAGATAAACTTGATGCTGGAAGGAAATGTTAGTTTTGGAAAATAAAGTTATTATTATTGTATTATTTATCGCATTTATACCCTGCCTTTCTTTCGGGATGGGATCCAAGGCTGATTACAGGAATTTAAAACAAAATTTAAGGTCAAATCCACACTACACAAATAATCCAGTATGAAACTGGATTATTTACCATGGTTTCTGCCTATGGAATCCTGGGATTTGTAGTTTGCTGAGACACCAGCACTCTTTGGCAAAGAAGCCTAAAGACCTTGTAAAACTACAAATCCCAGGATTCCATGGGAAGGAGCCATGGCAAATAATCCAGCTTCAAACTGGATTATTTGTGTAGTGTGGATTTGGTCTAAATTAAAATCTTACAGGTCACCCTCTCATCCCATATGCGCATTATCAATTGATAATAACCCTAACCCTAGCCCTTACCTTAACCCTAACCCTTACCCAAAGGTTTTTGCAAGACAATCCCAACCAAACAGAAGTGGTTTTCATAGAATCATAGAGTTGGAAGAGACCTCAAGGGCCATCCAGTCCAACCCTCTGCCCTGCAGGAATACACAATCAAATCATTCCCGACAGATAGCCATCCAGTCTCTGTTTAAAAACCTCCAAAGAAGGAAGACTCCACCACACTACGAGGCAGCGCATTCCACTTCCGAACAGCTCTTACGGTCTGGAAGTTCTTCCTAATGTTTAGGTGGAATCTTTTTTCCTGTAGTTTGAACCCATTGCTCCGTGTCCTAGTCTCTGGAGCAGCAGAAAACAAGTCTGCTCCATCCTCAGTATGACACCCCTTCAAATATTTAAACATGGCTATCATGTCCCCTCTTAACCTTCTCTTCCCCAGGCTAAACACAACCAGTTCCCTAAGCAGCTCCTCATAGGGCATGGCTTCCTGACCTCCCACCATTTTGGTCGCCCTCCTCTGGACACGTTCCAGCTTCTCAATGTCCTTCCTGAGTTGTGGTGCCCAGAACTGGACACAGTCTTCCAGGTGAGGTAGGATATGGGACCTAGAGGTCTTGTTGTATATATAAATTTGTCCCTTCTCAGCTACTGTAGTTTGTATGCTTCTCGGTCTGGCCCATCTTATTCTTCTGTTCTCTTCTCCTTTAACTGGTGAGTCAAGATGGACTCTTTCTCCTTCACTCAATTCATTAAGTTAGTTAGGATTTAGACCTTTTATGTACAGTAGGAACCCCATTTCCGCTGATTCATTATCCCCTGATTCAATTATCCACGGGAAACAAAACAGCACACCTACTACAGTCTTCCTAAAAAATGTGTCTTCTCTAACCATTTTCTTGGTCCTCCAAGGCAACTCTATGTTATTTTAAACCAGAAGTCCCATTAATTTCAATGGTGTTCACTATTATCCATGGTTTTTGGTATCCATGTCCCCACCCCAAGAACCAATCCCCAGTGGATACGGGGGTCTTTCTGTATATCCATTAATAAATTTTTTAACTTGAAGCTGCATTTATTTTTGTCATTAGAATTCTGGGCATAGTACTGTAATTACATTTGAGTCAAGCCTCCTTAAATTGCTACTCTGTTAGAGGGAGTTAACAGAATTTAACTTCACAGAGTTTCCAAGATAGGGACACTCTAATTCCTCTACAAATACTCACCCACTAAGCTGGTACTTCCTTCACACTCTTCCTTCACCACGTTCCAGATCTGCTTATGTGTATTCCCCAAAACATCTTTCCCACCACTTGAGCAATTCACAAGAACCTCCTGGCAGAGTCCAGGACCCTGAAAGAGCAAAGATCAGGTGATTTTAAATATGAATTATAGATCAAGTAGACAAGTAGAGGAAGAATGGAAACCAATAAGAAACCAACAAGATTTAGAGGATAACCAGAACGAAAAATAGGAGTATAGTTTGAGAAGAGAAGGACTAACACAGTTCAGATAAGGGGCAATTGAAATCCATCACAGTCAGGAAGTATTTAGGAAGTATTAAGAGAACTTGATATGAAGGTATGAGTATGTAAAGTTGGGAAAATGCTGAACATTAAAACATTTCAAGTGCATTTTCATATGGAAGCCATTTGTAGAATATGTTTTTTAAAGAAAAAAAGGGGCATACACTTCCAAGAGAATCATTGCAATTTTGGTAAATGGAATAAACAAATGGTATAGATGGTCCTGGGGGTGGGAAGCACTTTATAGTGGGGTGGAGAGTGATTAATTTATGCCAATAATTAAGATGAAAAGTATGTTTAATTTAATATAAATGACAGTATGAACTAAAAAAAAAATTAAAAAGTGCATTATAATAACTGTGGGATGTTTATGGAATATGCAATATATGACTACAAGAATTATGAGATAAAAGTTAAATTTATCTACTTGAACTTTACTGAAATGATGTGTTTAGATTTGTTTTAATTGTAAGAAAAAATGTAAAAGTGAAAGAACAAATTGTTAATTTAAGTACTACAATGTAAATACTTTTAATTCTATATATCTACTTGGCCTATGTTTTTGGTTTACCTAGATTGTTTAAGACTTATAATAAATACATTTTTAAAAAATGCAACTTATTTTCACATTTACCAGGTGTACGGGCAACAGAAAGTGAAAACAGAGGACAAAGGGCTTGTCTACACTGTTAAGCACAAGCTTATACCCCACTTCCAAGGTACCCAACTTCTGGAATGTTAGCATTGGCCTGCACCCCATTTTTACAGGCCTCAGAAACTGGCAGAATTTCAGTTCATTAATGTGGCCTTCTAAAGAAAATAGACAGGATGATCTCAAAAGGTCATCTATGTCTTACCCTGGAAGCCTAAGGCTAAAAAGCCAAAAAGGACACATTCCACATAAAGGAGGAGCTAATGGGTGGGCAAAAACCTTTGTATTTGCTGCTGGTGAAATTTCCTCCCTCAAATCCCAACCTGATGCCCCTTGCTCAAAGCTGTTCAAATCCAATCACTGGACATTAAGAAACACATGTAGCATTTTCTACACCTTTTGTAAAGACCAGGAAGCTCATTGTGCAATCCATGAAGGCTCAGGAAATCTATTGTTTCCACCCATGAAGCAACTAATCCCCTCAGGTGTATTTGGAGATATAAATATCACCCCCAAAATATCTCTCATGGCGCACAGTCAGTAATAAGGGGAAACCCTGTTACTCTGTGTTAGCCAACGCAGGTTCTTCCATCCACTCTGCCAGACTGACTACAGGACAGATCTGCATCACCTAAATAAAATCCTCTTGCTACCCCCTATCCAAGTTTTCCTACTGCTTTTCCTATAGCCTTATGTGAATGCTTTTTCTGGGTGAATGTGTGTGTGTTTGGTGTTATTTTTGAACTCCTTAATAAAAACCATACTTAATTTTACATGTGTATGTATTCCATCCAGACTATTACCGGTAGAGAAAGGTTTAAAAGATATCTTGGTTACCCCCTCTTTGCATAGCTAAATGTCGAGTTGCTGCTAATTTCCCCAACATATTAGAAACTCAATATTTTCTTGGAATTTTCCAAGGAGCATTTTGGGTAACAACACCAGCCAGGATATATCAGCTCTCCACCGGCATATCCTAGCTGTGGAGGTGGCCCATTCTGCCCCCTTTACTTCAAGAAAACGGGCTGCAGTCCATACAGGAACACTGGCCGGTTGTTACAGAAGCAACCTCTAGCCATTTCTGGTCTTGTAAAAAGGTCCGTCCTGGGATTAAACACATCAGGGATGGAGGTGGGGGGGAAATTACCCCCATGGCCCTTAGAGAGCCTTGCAGCCTTATTCAGTAAAAGAATAAATACAATTTGCAGGGATGGAGGGCCAGGTAGCCCTCTGAGGTCCAGCAGGGTGTGGGGGCACCCCTAGATTTTAGGACCTTACAGTAGATCCAGGCCAAATATCCCTGTATGAGCCTGCCTGGGCCCCGAGATCCTCAGGGAGGGCCCTTCTTTCAGTCCCACCACCTTCACGGGTACATCTGGTGGGAACTGAGGAGAGGGCCTTCTCAGTGGCTGCCCCCAGGCTCTGGGACTCTCTGCCCAGAGAAGTCAGATGGGCACCCTCCTTGTTTTCCTTCCTTAGGGCAGGCAAAGACTTTTTTATTCAGATGAAGGATTTTAACAAAACAGCTTTTAAAAGGGTGCTGTATTGTTTTAAACTGTATTGTTTTTAACTGCTTTTAAAATCATTTTAAGTGCATTTCACTGTATTGGGAAGGAGGGGGGCCCAAAATGTCAAAAACTCCGCAGGAAAAGCCTTCGCAGCTTTTCCCGGAGTTTTTTAAAAACTGCAAGGGGAATGATCATCCCTGCTCATTGGGACAAGCGATTCGATATGAATCGCTTTCCCATAGGAGAGGAAGAGCAAAGCTGATTCACTATGCAAGCACGGGGGTGGGGCTTGCTAACAAGGCAAGCACCTACTGCCGCCATGTTGGTTTATTGCCTTAGCTAGTGAGTGCTAAGACAAGAAAATGGGGTGTGGGGGGTTATTTTGTTTTTGTTTTGTTTTGTTTTTCAGTTAAATAAAAAAAATTGCTCTATCGCATGGACATCATTTTTTAAAAAACCAAGTTTGGTGGCGGCAAATTGAGGTAAGTACAAACGCGAATAAATCACTTGCAGCTGCCATCTTGCATGCAAAGCTTATTGGGGCAAAAACACCATTAAGACAAATTGCAGCTGCTGCGAAATGCCATTACTGCGAGGCACTCTGAGTTCCTTGCATTATATAGACAAGCCCCTTATGTTTTTAATTACAGTTGTCCCTTCACATTTGCTGGGGTTTGGTTCCAGGACCCCCCATGGATACCCAAATCCATGAATACTCAAGTCCCATTATATGCAGTGGCATAGCAAAATGGTGTCCCTTATATAAGATGGCAAAATCAAGGTTTGCTTTTTGGATTATTATTTTTTAACAATATTTTCAAGCTGTGAATACCAAATCCGTGTATGTGGAGGGACAACTGTATACTGTAATCATTTTAATTTGTAGGCCACTTTGAGTCCTGATCTTGGGGGGAAAGGCATAGTATAAATAAAGATCATCTTCTTCTTCATCATCATCTTGTCTTCTTCCCCTTTCTGGCATACCCAGCACTGGGCAAATGACATCATCCTACAATTCAGCATAAGGCAGCTACGGATATACCAGGAAGAAACTCACTCACCTCCTCTCCCCAGCTGTCTGTTTCTTGGTGCACTGGCAGGAAATCCTCCACCAGGGCCACTGCTTGGGCGCAGGTCTCAGGGCTGCACTCCTTCACCCGGCCCTGGATCTCCTCGGGCAGGATGGCCAAGAACTGCTCCAGGATCACCAGCTCCAGAATCTCCTCCTTGGTGCGCCTCTCGGGCTTCAGCCACTGACGGCAAAGTTCCCAGAGCCGGATGCAGACTATGCGAGGGGCTTCAGCTTCGCAATAGCGGAGCTGTCTGAAGTGGCGGCGAGAGACCTCGGTGCTGTGGGGTTCTGCCCTCTCTTCTCTCACTTTCCCAGAGGGTCCTTTCTCTCTCGGATGTAGCCTGCTTTGGGCAAGCTGAGCCCTTCCAGTGAAGTTTCTCGGATCCCCATCTTTAGCCTCCCCATAAGAGGAGAGGAAAGTCTTTGTATCACCAGATACAGCCATTTCAGGCAATGGTGGGTTCTTTATGGCAGAATGAGAGGACTCCATGGCCTTGATGAAAGCTTGCCATTGGGTCTCCCACACTTGCTGCAAGGCCTCCGGCCCAACACAACCCACCTCAGTGGTTGCAAGTGGGCCTTTTCTCGACCCTTTGATCCCCTTCTCAGGTTTGGGATCCCATGTCTCCTTCCGCTCTGTTTTCACTCCTGGTTTGAATCCCTGCTCTAGCAAAGCCCGGAACTGAGGGTCTGAGCCTGAAAACTCTCCCTCCATCTTTTCCACCACCTCTTTTCTCATGGGGAAGGTCCACCCTCAGCCGAGTCCCTCCGTCGTCCCTCTCTACAAATATGGCAGAAGCATCAGCCTTGCTGCTTTGGGCCTGTTGTTAAGGCAACACACACCAAGAAGGACAAGGCAGGCCTTGACACAGCAATGGTTATGTGAAGGCAGAACAATTCCCAAGTGGTTTTTCTACCTAAGGGAAGAAAAAAAAAAGAAAGGCAGAAATAGAACTGAGTAAAATGTACAGGGAATGTGAAGAAAGATGACCAGCATGGCATATAAAAACATACTTTTGCTATAAAAAAAATGACTTTGTATTTCTTAACATCTTAAGTAGGGTTGCCAGACTGAAAACTGGAGAGGGCTACTGTACCTTTAATAGTTTTGTAGAAGAAATTTCAGCAGGCACTGCTTATCATACAACCAAGTAACAAGCAACACTTGCTAGAATTCACTCTTCTGAACAACCATGAAAGCCCTCTTCCTATTTTCACTCTGGCAACCCTAATTTTAAGTGACAACTGGAACTGTGAAACTCAAAAGCTCACACAGCTTGAACTAATACTAACAAAAGGTGTTGTCTTTTCCACAAACTATCCCGGCAGCACCTTTTTTTTTAAAAAAAGAGAAAAGTAGCTGTATTTTTATTTAAGTATTTCCTCTCAGTGTACAGTTACAGTTACATTATGCAAATGGGGTAACACAATAAATAGGACAAGTGGGATTAAAAAAGTAAAGTTTAAGCCTGAGATGAAATAAAATGATTGTCTAGAAAGAGGTAGCGTAGCACATTAAATGAGCACAGAGCTTGGACTGGGTAGAATCAGGACCAAATCTTCCCCACTTGGCCTTTCACTCTGCAAGTCACTACGACACTCTGCAAGTCACAAGTTTAAATGGCAAAAACACTCCTCACAGAATGTGAGGAGAATACGATATGTCTCAATGGGATTCTGCATCATTTTGACGTATTGGGAAGGAGGGGAAGCCAAAACTGCCATATACTGCGCAGGAAAAGCCTTTGTGGCTTTTCCCGAAGTTTTTAAAAACAGCAGGGGGAATGCGTATTCCTGCTCATTGGGACAAGCAATTCAATTTGACTCACTTTCCCTATATGAGCGGAAGTTGAAAGCTGATTGGTCAGATGTGCGCAGGGGACGGAGCTTGCTAACAAGGCAAGTGTCCAGAGCCACCATGTTGGATTTTTGCCTTAGTGAGTGAGCGCTGAGGCGATAAAACAGGTGGGGTTTTTTTGTTTGCTTTTGTGTTAAAGCAAAAGGCTGCTCTTTCTCACCTTGGATAAGTTTTTTTTTTAAAAAAAATACTGTCCTCTGGCGGCAAATGGAGGGAAGTAAAAATGTGAGTACAGTCGTCCCTCCGCATCCATGGATTTGGTATCTACAGATTTAAGTATTCACAGCTTGAAAATATTCTTTAAAAAATATTATCCAAAAAGCAAACCTT
Organism: Gambelia wislizenii; assembly: GCA_030847615.1. Lineage (NCBI taxonomy): Eukaryota > Metazoa > Chordata > Lepidosauria > Squamata > Crotaphytidae > Gambelia > Gambelia wislizenii. Next base: position 30,532,137 of record JAUMIR010000002.1, read on the forward strand.
GATTTTGCCATCTTATATAAGGGACACCATTTTCCTATGCCATTGCATATAATGGGACTTGAGTATTCACGGATTTTGGTATCCACAGGGGTCCTGGAACCAAACCCCAGCAAATATGAAGGGACAACTGTAATTAACTCATGGCTGCCACCATGATTCGCAGGCATGCCTGGTTGTACAGCAAATGCAGATAACTTCACATGCCTGCGATCTGCCAAAAACAAAACAAAACCCACCATTAAGACAAATAGCAGCTGCTGCAAATTGCCATTAGCAATCCACATTTTTTTGCCTCATATAGGCAACACCTATGTTACAATTATTACAGGGCAGTTATTGATAAAAGGGATGGCTGGCTATACATACCACCACGAACTCTTTGAAAGAAGGTTGAAACAAAACTATACTATAATTTAAACTAAGTCTCTGTTTCTCTCATACACATGCTTGATCACAGTCACCAGACTTGGTGTATTACCTAATGGGACCAAATGATGACCACACTAAGGTTTTGGGCCTGATCCATCAACCTCTTCATCCAACAACATTTAGATTTCTGTATTTTTCACTTTAGAACACATATTCCTGAGCCAATTGTGACCAGACTCGATATTTAGACTTAGGCCATGTCAGAATCAATTGGCAAACTTTGGCTTGTCTCAGAAAATTGCAGTTTCAGTCTATTTTGGATGGAACTCAGTGTGAAACAAATTTTATAAATTGTGAGTGGTAGTTTTCTTCATTCCAGTTGTAAGCAAAAGCATCAACATCAAGCCAGGCAATGCTGGGTTGCAATAATATGCAATAAAAACCTGTGTGCCAGTTTTCTGTTGTCACACAAAAAACCAACTTTAGGATGGCTCCAACTTCTAGTCTACCAGGTGCTACCAACTGGAATTTTAGATCACCCATGATCTGAATTCTAGCCAAGAATCTAGGAATTAATGAGGTATCGCCAGACAATAGAGGCCACCCCCTGTATCCTCAGGGGATACGTTCCAAGACCACCCTGTGGATACCTGAAACCGTGGATAACAGGGAACCCAAGTATTTTCAATGAGATGAATGCTAGAAGTTGACCACAGAATTATATGAGGACCTAGAAATGCCTAGAGAGAACATATTTTTGGATGTGGATAAGTGAAACCATGGATATCAAATCAGTGGATATGGGGGTTGACCTGTATTGTGCATTCCAAGCAGAGTTGCTTTTTTAATTGTGCTGGCAATTTCATTCAGATGTTTTGTCATTCATTCAGAATTGCTCCCAGAGCACCTATCACTGCTGAAACCACCACTCTTTTCCTTTTCTCAGAAAATAGTCTTCATATGTAGGTCTTGATGATGATGATGAGACACTGAACATCCCAAATTTAATTCCTGGCATCTCCAGTTAAGAAAAAAAAAATCTCAACTAGGCTGAAAGACACCCATTAGACCAGGACCATGGAACCTGTAGTGCTCTAGACACTGCTGAACTCTAGCACCAATCAGCCTCAGACAGCATGGACAATGGTCAGGGATGATGGAAGCTATAGTTGCAATTGGGCTGGGTTGGATGGACAAACAGTCTGGCCTCAAATAAAGGCAGCTTTTTACATTCTTAAGAGTCACAACAATTACTATGTTAAATTAGCTCACAGGTTTAGGAGCCAGGGTGGTGCAGTGGTTTCAGAGTGTTGGACTATGGCTCTGGAGACCAAGGTTCAAATCTCTGCTTGGTCATGAAAACCCACTGGGTGACCTTGAGCAAGTCTCACACTCTCAGCCTTAGAAAACTTTGTGATAGGTTTGCCTTAGGGTCACTATAGGTCAGAAACAACTCAACAACAACAACAACAACAAAAACAACAACAGGTCCTATCCTATATACCAGGGTGAAGAAACTTGTAGCATGAGCTTATTTAGTTAGTTAGTTAGTTAGTTATGTATACCCCGCTCTTCAGCCACAAGGCTATCAGAGCAGCTTACGAATTGTTTTTTTAAGCAATCGCTATTTACACATCTACACTGCATTAAACAGTTTCCAATGTGTGTTAGCTGAACTCTAAGTCTCCTCAGCACCAGAGGACACAGCCAGTATCAAAGATTATGAGACTGTGGACCAAGAATCTCTGGAAAGCCATAGTTTCCCACATTAAATACCAAAATCAGAATCATCCATGCCATAGTATTTTGGATTTCTACAGATGGGCGTGAAAGCTTGACACTGAAGAAAGCTGATAGGAAAAGAATCCACCCATTTGAAATGTGATGCTGGAGGTGAGTTCTGATGGCCATACTAAGGTTGTTGCACTCTGAAAACATCATGAGACAGCATGAGCCATTGGAAAAGACTGGGAATAGTGGGATGCTGTCGGAAAAGAGGGAGACCACAATACAGGCAGATTGGATCAATCAAGGAAGCTATGGCAACTAAGATGACGAGCCCTGAGCAGGGCAGATGACCAAGGCTCTGGCCATCTGAAGTCACCTCCAGCACCCCATTTCTCATTCTTAGGGTCACCAGAAGTCTTAGTTGACTTGATGGTAACTGACAACAAAATGCAGGTTCCTCATCTGAATGGTAGGCCAATAATCTAACACAACGGTTCTTAACCTATGGTCTGTGGATCCCCAGGGGCTGTGGTGTCCTCACAGGGGGTCCACAAAGGCTTGAAGACTGCTTGGCCCATCTCATCCCCACAGTGGAGCAGACATGTGACAGGAGCCCTTCAATCTGCTCCAGCCCCAAACTTGCAGGAAGAAGCAGGAGAAAAGTCTTCGGTCCCCCTCCAGTGCCTCTGAGGGAAGGTTTCATGGATGTTTTAATTGTATTATAGTAGGACCCCCGTATCCGCTGGGGATTGGTTCTGGAGTCCCCCACGGATACCGAAAGCCATAGATAAGTGAACGACATTGAAAATAATGGGACTTCTAGTTTAAAATACCATAGAGTTGCCTTGGAGGACCTAGAAAATGGCAAGAGAGGGCATATTTCCTAGGAAGACTCTATGGTAGGTGTGCTGTTTTGTGTCCTGTGGATAGTTGAATCAGTGGATATGGGGGTCCTACTGTATTATTATATTATTATTAGTAGTAGTAGTAGATGTTGTTCTTGTTGTAGTTGTTGTTGTTGTTTTAAATCTTGAGTTAAGTCTTGGGGGTCCCTGGTAAAGAAAAGGTTAAGAGTCACTGATCTAACACACTGTTCAAATGTATTTATCTCATTATATTACCTATTTTTAAAAAAATGAAAGCACTGAAGGCAGCGTTAGCAGCTCTCCTAGGGTTGCCAGAAAGAAAACTGGAGAGGGCTCTTGTACCTTTCCTGGTTGTGTATGTAGAAGAGGGAATTTCAGCAGGTATTGCTGCTTGTTACCTGGTGTGACAAGCAGCACCTGCTGAAATTCCCTCTTCTACACAACCAGGAAAGGTACAAGAGCCCTCTCCAGTTTTCACTCTGGCAACCCCAAGCCAGGCAAGTTTCTTCAAGCCCCTGCCTCCAGCCTCTGGTACATCCAGCTAGGCAGGCAGCCTCTCCAGTCCCCTGCCTCTGAATAGGGGGTGTAAATCTCTCCCTTTCCCCCCACCCACCCTGTCCACTGCTGATGGTCTCCCCTTCCTCCCTTTTAACTCACCAAAGCCTCCTCTCTGCACCAAGACGATTCACACAGCCATGGCACTCTCCAAAAGGGTGGAGCAGAAAGGCTCGCTGTACTTCTCTTCTCTCTCCTTCCTTTCCTGCCTCTCTCTATGGAAATGAGACCATCACTCGTGGCCCCCTCCCCAGATTATTCCCTTCCTCTCTAGGAACCCAGCTGCGACTCTCTGGTTAACCCATCAGAGGACCATCCTCTCTAATGCTTTGGTTTGTTTAGAGCACCTATTAATTTAACAATTGCAGGGATGTAGTGACAAGAGAGGGGCAAATGAGAGCATTCGCCCCCAGTAATAGTTCTGCCCCCCCTGACATTTTCCTTCATTCCCCAAATTTCTAGCATTGCAATTGAGCATTTAGAAATATAGTTAAGGCATCCCCCCCAAAAAAGTTATCTTTGGAAAAGCAGGATATTTGGATGAATTTAAAATGAACTGTTTCTCCAGGAGTTTGCAGACAAATCATGGTGCATTAGACTTTATTAACACTTATTTATTCATTTAGTGTGTATAGAGGCATTGTACTGTCTATTCTCCTTTATGGGTCTGAAACATGGGTCACCTATCACCACCACTTACAACTCCTCAAACAGTTTCATCAGTGCTGTATACGCACAATCCTAAATATACATCAGACTGACTATGTGACGAATGTTGCTGTCCTTGAGCAAGCAGGGATCACCAGTATTGAGGCCATGATATTGAGAACACAGCTGTGCTGGGCAGGGCACATTTCTAGGATGGAGGGCTATTGCCTCCCAAAAATAGTACTCTACAGTGAACTCGCCACAGGTCAGCATAAGAGGGGCGCTCCAAAAAAAAACAATACAAGGACTCCCTGAAACAACATCTCAGACTCGGCCAAATTGATCACCAACAATGGTCTGCCCTAGCCTCACATCAGGAGGCATGGAGACACACTATCCACAATACTGCAGCCTTATTTGAGAACTCACACCAAACAAGTCTTGAAGAGAAACGACAACGCAGAAAGAATCACAACCCGGAAACATCACCCAAGGAGACCTTCTGCTGTGCTTTCTGCAACTGGACTTGTTTATCTCGGATTAGCCTTTTTAGTCATCAGCGTGCTTGCAGAAAGCACAGGATGAGTCCTTCCTGAATCTTCATTTGCAAAGAAAAGCCTGAGAGAACATATACCAGTGATGGCGAACCTATGACACGTGTGTCAGCACTGACACGCGTAGCCATTAGGGGTAACATGCAGTCGTAGGCCTCCTCCCCCCTGCCCACAACCTCACCACCCTCCCTAAAGTGATGATCAGTCGCCACTTTTTAGGGAGGGTGGGAGGGTGGAGGAAAGTGGTGGGTGGGGCTACGAAGCCCCGATCACCGATTTAGGGAGACGGGGGTTGAGCCTCCCCCCCCACCTGGCCACCCCCCTGTGGCCTGCCGTGCTTCCCCGGAGCCACCTCAGAAAGGCCAGGTAAGGCGGCAGGCAAGCGGGAGTCTGCCCAGCCTCTCCCTGGCCTTCCTGAGGGGGCTCCGGGGCTTTGAAACCCCAGAGCCGCCTCTGGAAGGTCAAAGAAGGCCAAAGAAGGCAATGGGAAGGTGGGAGCGAGTCTGGCCAGCCTCTTCCCGGGCTTCCGTAAGGGTGTCTGGGGATTGAGAGCCCCATATAGCCTCTTCGGGAAGATTGGGAGGGGTGGAGGGAGCGTGGCGTAGAGGCTTTTCAACCACCCCCCACCCTCCCAAAGCCGCAACAAGCCTGGGAAGGCTCAATAGCGGCTTTGAGAAGGGCGGGGGGGGTGCTAAAAAGTGCCTTTCCCGCCAACTCCCACTCTCCCGGGGCTTGGGTCCCCCCCCAAATGGAGCCAAGCCCCAGGAGAGCAGGGAGTTGAGTGCCTGGCTTGCTCAGCAAGCACTCCGTTTAAATCCCAGCAGACTGGAGGAGGGCAAACGTTGTCCCCATCTTCAAAAAGGGGAAAAAAGAGGATCCCAACAATTATCGTCCAGTTAGTCTGACATCAATACCAGGGAAGATTCTAGAGCAGATCATTAAACAGAGAGTCTGTGAACATTTAGAAGGCAATGCCATAATCACAAAAAGTCAACATGGGTTTCAGAGAAACAAGTCATGTGAGACTAATCTGATCTCTTTTTTTGATAAAGTTACCAGCTTGGTAGATGAAGGGAACACTGTGGACATCGCATACCTTGATTTCAGTAAGGCCTTTGACAAGGTTCCCCATGACATTCTTGCAAACAAGCTTGTAAAATGTGGGGTAGACAAGTTAACAGTTCAATGGATTTGTAATTGGTTGACTGGCCGTACCCAAAGGGTGCTCAGCAGTGGCTCCTCTTCATCTTGGAAAGATGTGACCAGTGGGGTGCCACAGGGTTCTGTCCTGGGCCCAGTGCTATTCAACATCTTTATCAATGACTTGGATGAGGGAATTAGGGGCATACTTATCAAATTTGCAGATGACACCAAATTAGGAGGAGTAGCTAATACCCTGGAGGACAGGATCAAAATTCAAGATGACCTGGATAAACTGGAGAGCTGGGCCAAAGCTAACAAAATGAAATTCAATACGGAGAAATGTAAGGTACTGCACTTAGGGCGAAAAAATGAAATGCATAGATATAGGATGGGGGAGACCCGGCTGAATGAGACTATGTGCGAAAGGGATCTCGGAGTCCTAGTAGACCACAAGTTGAACATGAGTCAACAATGTGATGCAGCAGCTAAAAAGGCCAATGCGATTTTGGGCTGCATCAATAGAAGTATAGTGTTCAGATCAAGGGAAATAATAGTGCCACTCTATTCTGCCTTGGTCAGACCTCACCTAGAATACTGTGTCCAGTTCTGGGCACCACAATTCAAAAAGGATATTGACAAATTGGAGCGTGTCCAGAGGAGGGTGACTAAAATGGTGAAAGGTCTGGAAACGATGCCTTATGAGGAGAGACTTAGGGAGCTGGGTATGTTTAGCCTGGAAAAAAGACGGTTAAGAGGCGATATGTTTAAGTATTTGAAGGGGTGTCACGTTGAGGATGGAGCAAGCTTGTTTTCTGCTGCTCCAGAGATCGGAACACAGAGCAATGGATGCAAGCTCCAGGAACAGAGATTCCACCTCAACATTAGGAGGAACTTTCTGACAGTAAGAGCTGTTCAGCAGTGGAACGCACTCCCTCGGAGCGTGGTGGGGTCTCCTTCCTTGGAGGTCTTTAAGCAGAGGCTGGATGGCCATCTGTCGGGTATGCTTTGATCGTGATTTCCTGAATGGCAGGGAGTTGGACTGGATGGCCCTCGTGGTCTCTTCCAACTCTGCAATTCTATGATTCTATGAAATCAGCTCCTCTCCCTTGAGTGGAAGGGAGAGAAGCTGATTTAAATGGGGTGTTTGCTGAGCAAACCGCGAACAATCCAAACCACAAGAGTGAAAGCTGTGAATGTGGAGAGGCAACTGTATACATTTATGTTATTTAAACAATAATTATCGCGAAATAATGTTTTTTCCTCACAGTGACACACCACCCGAGTTACGCTCAGTTTTTTGGCAAAGTTTGACACCAAGCTCAAAAGGTTGCCCATCACTGACATATACTATACTGTATATCCTGCCCTTCTGCCCAAAAGTCTCCCAGAGTGGCTTAGAAATTGTTGATGTGATAGTTCAGATCATTATATTGGGATGACTTGAGCAATGTGCCGTTAATTCTTGGTCATTGTTTAGTTTACATAAATATTTTGCAGATGGAAAATACAGTATTGCATTTTAAATGGACTTGCTTGCTTGGTAGCTTCACAACAGGCTTTCTAGTTCAAATGTGTTAATTGGGTGGTATTTTTGTCATCAGGCTTTCTGGTTAAAATGTATTTTTTGGGTGGTATTTTTGTCATCACCTATGAAAACCTGTTTCACACAAACCCTTCTCTTCCCCACCCATTTTATCTCTGCCCAGCCTTCCACCCCTGCCCCGTGAAACATTTCTTCCTACACCCCAGGGGATAGCTAGGTTGAAATTAAAATAAAGCCCCAAGTCCAGAGGAAGGAGGAGGAGATGGATGGATGGATTACGGCTTAATAAAGGTTTACCACAATATGGACTTTAAGTGATCTGCCTCTCCATCCCACCCACCCCCACCACCCACAATCCAGGGCAGATCCTGAAACCCTGGAGTTTCCTGAAGATTCAGTTTTTTAAACCCGAGGTAAGGTGGTTGTGCGGCCTTATTGTGTCAGATTTGGAGCGGGGGTACAGTTTCCCCCCCTTGTGCAGACAAACCCTTAATGATGGAATGGAGGGAATCCTTATCAAATTTGCAGGTGATACAAAACCGGGAAGGGTGGCTAACACATAGGAAGATAGGAACAGAATTCAAATGCACCCTGATAAACTAGAAATTAATAAAACAATTATTGCCCAGTCAGCCTGATGTCAATACTATGGAAGATTCTAGAGCAGATCATTAAACAGTCTGTAACCACTTAGAAAAGAATGCTGTGATCACTAAAAGTCAATATGGATTTCTCAAAAACAAGTCATGCCAGACTAATTTCATCTCTTTTTTTGATAGAGTTACAAACTTGATAGATAGATAGATGAAGGGAATGCAGTGGATGTAGTGTATCTTGATTTCTGTAAGGCTTTTGACAAGGTCCTCCATGATATTCTTGCAAAAAAGTTAGTAACCTGTGGGCTAGACAATGCAACTGTTAGGTGGATTTGTTATTGGTTGACTGATCAAGCCCAAAGGGTGGTCACCAATGGCTCCACTTCATCCTGGAGAGAGGTGACCAGTGGGGTGCCACAGGATTCGGTTCTCGGCACAGTGGTATTCAACATCTTTATCAATTACTTGAATGAGGGAATAGAGGGTATGCTTATCAAGTTTGCAGATGACACCAAATTAGGAGGGGTAGCTAATATCCCAGAGGACAGGATCAGAATCCAAAATGACCTCAACAGATTAGAAAGTTGGCCCAAACCAACAAAATGAATTTCATCAGGGAGAAATTTAGGATACTACACTTGGGCAGTAAAAATGAAATGCACAGATATAGAACAGTTGACACATGGCTTGAGGGCAGTACAAGGAGCCCTGGTGGCGCAGTGGTTAAATGCCAGTACTGCAAGTCACCACGTTGCAAGTTAGATTCCAGAGGGCTCCAAGGTTCACTCAGCCATCCATCCTTTCGTAGGTCAGTAAAATGAGTACCTGGCTTGTGGGGGCAATTAGCTAACATGCATTAGAAACTGCTTAATGCAGTGTAGATGTGTAAATTGCTATTGCTTAAAACAATGTGTAAGCTGCTCTGATAGCCTTGTGGCTGAAGTGCCGGGTATAAATACATAAATAAATAAATAAAAATGCGAGAAGGATCTAGGAGTCTTAGTGGACCACAAGCTGAACATGAGTCAGCAGTGTGATGCAGCAGCTAAAAAAGCCAAGGCGATTCTAGGCTGCATGAATAGAAGCAGAGTGTCTAGGCCAAGGGAAGTAATAGTGCCACTATATTCTGCTTTGGTCAGACCTCACCTGGAATACTGTGTCCAGTTCTGGGCACCACAATTCAAAAAGGATATTGACAAATTGGAGCGTGTCCAGAGGAGGGTGACTAAAATGGTGAAAGGTCTGGAAACCATGCCTTATGAGGAGAGACTTAGGGAGCTGGGTATGTTTAGCCTGGAAAAAAGACAGGAGAAAAGGACCTGGCACTCGTACTATTGGCCTATTGGAAGATGCAGCCTGGGTTGTGACAGTCTCAGGTAACAAATGGAGATACTGCAAAAGGACAAACAAGTGGATTGGTTAGAACTCAAGTCAGAGGAAGCCAGGCCACAATCACTGCAGCAACCTGCTACGTCAATTACTGAAACACCGGCTTCTCCCGCTCAGCCTACACCACAAACTCCAAATACAGGTGGTCGCTGAAGAAGAGCAGCAAATGAAGATCCTGATGAGAAAAGGCAGAAATTTCTAGAACGGAACAGAGCAGCTGCTTCAAGATGTAGACAAAAAAGAAAAGTTTGGGTACAGTCTTTGGAAAAGAAAACAGAAGACCTGAGCTCGTTAAATGGTCAATTTTACAGAATGAAGTCACCCTGCTGAGAAATGAAGTGGCCCAGCTGAAACAGCTTCTTCTGGCTCATAAAGAAGTAACAGCCCAGTAACAGCCATGCAGAAGAAATGTAGTGAGTAATGTTCCATTACCTATAGCCTTGGGGTGTACGCAAACAGAGAAAACATTAAAACTGAGAAGTGATGTTGAGATACTTCACTTTAAATATAACAGTTTCTACAAGGTTATTGCAAGATAAATGTAATGACATATTGAAGCTTCTGGATTCATAGAATTTTTTAAAAGCTATATGTTCTTCCTTTGCTGGCCTCCTGGTTATAACCTAGTGCATATGAATGCTGAAGGACTACTCTATTTGAACAGCGATAGTAATCTTTTTTTTTTTAATCAAAAGAGAACCATGTCAAATCTAGTTATTTCACATAAGGCTCAGTTAGGAAATGGAGGCTCTTTGTGTTATCTACCAAATTTTACACAGATGCACACACTGACGCCCCCTTGTCGTGGGAGAAAGGCTTGCATACCCTAATGATGTTTTGAGCTATGCTGGCGGTGGCATAACAGCACCGGTAGGGTCTCCCATGCCAGACAGGTCAAAACCGAAGGGTCTGACAAAGCATCAAAGGGCAGGATGGGCTCTCTAGCCTTATGGCAACTATCCTAGGAGAAGGAAAACTCTAATCCCAAACCCGGGCAGATGGTGCTCGTCCAAACCTGTAAGATTAACCATCTAAGAGAAAGAGAAAGAGAAAGAGAAAGAAACTCTAATCAAACCTACGACCGGAGGACCTCGTTGCTACTGTCCATGCTTGCAAGGCCACAGCAGATGAACCTGTGGTTTAAAGGGTGAGACCAGTTCTGTGCACGCTGCGCTCCACCAGAAAAATCCATTGCACAGGCTCGACCAGAAAAATCCATTGCACAGGCTCGAAAGACAAATCCAGTTCCAAAAAAGCCCTGTAGCAATAGGCGAGGGATGAAACGACAGGTGTAAAGATGCACTGGAAAGCGCAGACCCAATCCTGCAAGCAGGTGGCTCAGGACTTTGGACGCTTGAGGCTGATCCACAATGCTGCAGCCTTATTTGAGAGCTCACGCCGAACAAGTCTTGAAGAGAAACGACAATGCAGAAAGAATCACAACCCAGAAACATCACCCAAGGAGACCTTCTGCTGTGCTTTCTGCAACCAGACTTGTTTATCTCAGATTGGCCTTTTCAGTCATCAGCGCACTTGCAGAAAGCGCAGGATGAGTCCTTCCTGAATCATTTGTGAAGAAAAGCCAGAGAGAGAGAGAGAGAGACCTGCATGGCAGAGGGTTGGACTGGATGGCCCTTGAGGTCTCTCCCAACTCTATGATTCTGATTTTATGAAATTCATTAGAGACAAATGCACATTTCTTCATTTAGGCCACAAAACCCAAATGTACGGGTATAGGATGAGGGATACATGGCTCAGCAGTGCTACATGTTAAAAAAGGACTTTGGGATTATCATTGATCATAAAAGTGAATATGAGTCAGCAGTGTGATGCTGCAGCAAAGAAGGTGAATGTTATTTTATCAAGTCAAGGGAAGTAACAGTCTCAGTGTATTCTGTGCTGGCGAGCCTCATCTGGAGTACTGTGTTCAGTTCTGGCTGCCTCATTTTAAGAGGGATATGGACAGGTTGGAGCAGGTTCAGAGAAGGGCAATGAGGATGGTAAGAGGTATGGAGAACAAAACATGATGAGAGATTGAAGGAGCTGCGTATGTTCAGCCTGGTGAAGAGAACACTGAGGGGAAACATGATCGCACTCTTTAAATACCTCAAAGGCTGACACAGAGAAGAGGGGGGCAGGTTTGTTCTCTGCTGCCCCAGAGGGTAGGACCAGGTCTATTGTTTTTAAGTTATAGGAGGGTAGATTTCAGTTGAACTTCAGAAGGAATTTCTTGACAGTAAGAGCAGTTCAGCAATGGAACCAGTTGCCTAGAGAGGTGGTGGGGTCTCCTTCTCCGGATTATCTTCAAAAAGAGAGGCTGGACAGAAGAGAGGCTGGACAGCTGCCTGTGGGGATGCTTTAGTTGGAGATCCTGCACTGAGCAGGGGGTTGGAATCGATGGCCCATGAGGGCCCTTCCAAGTCTATGATTCCATGGTTCTTGCTTTTTGTATTAAGTCACTCAGATTGCTCACTTTCCTTTCTCTCATCTCACCTAGTACCCTCACATGCCCTTTGCTTTTTCATGTATTCTTCTGTTTGCTCTCCATTCTTTCTGACTTCCTTCCCTAGCCTCACTTAGTGCCCTTGTAATGTGCCCCTCATTTGCGTCTTGCATTTCCCCACTCACACTGCTCCCTTAATCTCAATTTGTACCTTCACAGCGTGCCCCTCATTCAGTTTTCACCTTTAAGCCACTCTCTGCTTCCCTTATGCCTGAAATTCCCATGTGGATTTTTTTCCAGAATAATTTGGCCTCCGATAGTGGCTCCACATTTTGCCTCACATCTCAGCTTCTACAAAGGCTAGAGATTTACTTTCTTAAAATAGAAGCTGAGAATCTGGATCAGCAAATCGCCTGAATGGGCACCAGGTGGCCAGACATGGACATCTGGAAGCCTAATGTCAAATTCAATTTTATGTTGTATACTTTCCTGTCTGAAATGGGCCTTATTATACAGATTTCTTGCCAAAAAGAGAGGGAGGGAGGTAGGGAAGGAGGGAGAAAGAAAGAAAGAAAGAAAGAAAGAAAGAAAAGAAAAGAAAAGAAGCTTAGATATTCAAGACTAAATACAGTCAGCTCTCTGTATCCATGGATTTGGCATCCACGGAATCCACCATCCACAGCTTGAAAAATATTCAAATAAATACATAAATGAATTCTAAGAAGCAAATGTTGATCTTGCCATTTTATATAAGGGACACCATTTTACCCTGCCACTGTATATAGTGGGACTCGAGCATCCATGGATTTTGGTATCCACGAGGGATCCTGGAACCAACCCCAGTGGATACCAAGGGCCCACTGTTCCTAGTGTGGAAACACATCCACTGGACTGGTGGACATGGATGTCAAAAGTAGCTTGGGATTTATGTGTTAATTTTGGGTAATCTGTCACTTAGTAGTATTTTTTACTTATTTATTTCATTTATATCCTGCTTTCCTCCCAGCAGGGAGCCCAAGGCAGCTTAGAACAAATAAAAAAACGAAGTACAGTCAGACCTCCATATCTGCAGATGCAATATCCGCAGTAGCAGTATCTGTGGTTTCAGTTATCTGCTGCTGAAAAAATAGGGACACATACCAGAGTTGTGGCGAAAAATGCCTAGAGAAGTATCCTCTCTAGGTATCTTCTAGGTCCTCCAATGCAACTCTATGGTATGCTCATACCAGAAGTCCTTTATTTTAATAGGGTTTGATATTATCCACGGTTTCCGGTATCTGCAGTAAGTCCAGAAACCGAACCCTCCTGGACAAGGGGGTCCAACTGTACCTTGCCTGTACTCCAAATTGTTTCCGCACAAATATCATAAGGAAAAACCCTCTTGCTGCCTTGACCCATCAGCAGTAAGCACGGTTGGCTATTGCTTGGAGGATGCTGGTAGTTGTAATCCAAAAAGAAATTTCCCCAAAGTCTATTTAAATGATTAGAATTTAATTATTAGAAAGCCTTCAGCGCCTTGGACAATTCCTTTAAAGTTCACACTGAAACCCAGAACAAATTTGCCATGTCATTGTCATAAAAGCCAGTGGCAGGTAATTGGCAGATGTAGGGTGAACACTTGGCATCAAAGGAATGTCATGTCTCCACAGAACCATTAGGCAGCTCCACCCGGCACTTCCCTCTGCAAGTGCTGCCAATCTCTTGATAATAAGAGATGGCAGACTAGAGATGAAGAAAATCTGGGTATAATGTGACTTATTTCAGTTTATTTTATTTTTAAAAGACAGGTCCATATAACAATGAGGCTTTGCTAACTGCATATATTGCACTAACACTTTTTGTTCTTTAACCTTTGACCAAAAATACACACACACATTTATTACAGAGTTGCAACACAGGAACATTTAAGTGGGAAAATTTATCCCACTGCTCATTCAGTGATATGTAGATCATTATTTCTTGATACATGAAACAATGGGGGGGGGTCAGACAGGGGAACAATCCTTAAGATTTCTTGAGCTCCATCCTATTGATTTGATTTATTTCCTGGAATCCATTTACAGTATTACAATAGATCTCATCAAGAAATTTTATATCATAGAATAAGTGTTACATTATGACAGAATCTCATTCCATTCTCAGTACATTTCCATCCCCTGTGAGTTATTAGATGAGAACTGAGGTTCATCTTTTGACTGACATTTTTCCTCATATAATGTCAAGTTTTATTTTCTTATTCTAAATATTTCTATAATTTTATCCTGTCTGAGTTCTTATGTGAGAAACAAGGACTGTGTTTCTGCTTATATCCACACCAAGAATTAAGTGACTTCCTTAGTGTGAACTCTTTAATATTTAGTGAGGATTATTCTGACTGACTGAATCTCTTTCCACAGTCCAATTTAGAACATGTCTCCCCGTGTGTGTTTTTTTCATGTCTAGTGAGAGCTGACTTATAACTGAAGCTCTTCCCACACTCCAAACATTGGTAGGGTTTTACTCCAGTGTGAATTGTTTGATGTTTAATAAGATTCCGCTTTCCACTGAAGCTCTGTCCACACTCCGAACATTTAAATGGTTTCTCTCCTGTGTGAGTTCTTTGATGATCACTGAGATTTCCTCTCTGGCTGAAGTTCCTTCCACATTCCAGGCATTTATATGGTTTCTCACCTGTGTGAATTCTTTGATGAGAAGTAAGAACTGACTTCTTGTTGAAACTGTTCCCACACTCTAAGCATGTGTATGGTTTCTCCCCTGTGTGAATACGCTGATGACAACTGACACTCGATTTCTGACTGAAGCTCTTCCCACACTCCAAGCATTTAAATGGTTTCTCACCAGTGTGAACAGTTTGATGGGAAATAAGTTTTCTTTTTTCACTAAAGCTACTCCCACACTCCAAGCACATATAAGGCTTTTCCCCTGTGTGAATTCTTTGATGTTTAGTAAGGTCTGTATTCCGAATGAAACTCTTTCCACATTCCAAGCATGGGTATGGTCTCTCCCCAGTGTGAATGCTCTGATGTTTAGCAAGATCTTTCTTGCCCCGGAAACTCTTGCCACACTCCAAGCATTTATATGGTTTTTCCCCTGTGTGAGTTCTTTGATGATAATTGTGATTTCCCTTTTGACTGAAGCTTTTTCCACACTTCAAGCATTTATATGGTTTCTCCCCAGTGTGAATTCTTTGATGTCTAATGAGGTCTCTATTCAGCCTGAAGGTCTTTTGACATTCCAAACATTTATATGGTCTTTCCTCTGTATGGATTCTTTGATGTCTAGCCATGTCTAGAAGGAAGGCAAGAAATTGGGAAAAGCCTGGGTTAGATAGAGTGACTTCATTAATTTAAGAACTTGAATTGGGATGAGAAGACAATTCACAGCGGGTCCTCCATATTGGTGGGCTCCGGATCCATAGATTGAACTGTCCATGGATCACTATTATTCAGTACTGGCAATGTGAATGCGAACACACTGGAAATGGAAAGGTAGTGCCTTACTGACACAGGATGACTGCATAGTGAATATATGTGAACTGGCTGAAATGGATAAGTTGACAACTGTCAGAAATGGCCTTGTGTTCCACAGTGAAATTTATCCTGGCTAGTTGTTTGGGGAAATTTTGAAAATGAACTTTAATGAAGCAGGTTCATGGCCAATAATTGTAGAGATGAAGAATCTGGAAAGATTAGGTTTATTGAGAAATAACTTAATACAAAACAAAAATAACCCTCCCACAAAACCCTATCTAATTAATTAAACTGTAGAGTCAAATGTGAGAACAGAGGAGGGAAAAGAGATTCCACCTAAAAAATTAGGAAGAACTTCCTGATGGTAAGGGCTGTCAAGACAGTGGAATAGACTGTATCAGAGTGTGGTGGAGGCTCATTTTCTGGGCAGTTTTAAATAGAGGCTGGATGACCATCTGTCAAGAGTGCTTTGATTATGTAGTCCTGCATGGCAGGGGGTTGGACTGGATGGCCCTGGTGGTCTCTTCCAACTCTATGATTCTGTCTTCATTTCACTAGTTTAGATTTGTGGGACTGCCTTCAAAGGCATAATAAAAAAATTGTATAAGAACATAAATAATGTAGGAATGGGGTATTAAAATGCTAGCTTTTCTTACAATGATTAATAGGTTGGAAAACTGGAGAAGGCTCCCATACCTTTAATGATTGTGTAGAAAAGGGGATTTTAGCAGGTGCTGCTTGTCTCACAACCAGGCAAAAAGCAACACCTGCTGAAATTCCCTCTTCTACACAAACCTTAAAGGCAGGGGAGCCCTCTCCAGTTTTCACTCTGGCAACCCTAATCATTAAAGCTTTTGTACACAGGCTTTGTCCCCAACCTGGGAAAAAGTGAGACTTACCAAGAAAGGCCACAATCCCACAGGTCTCTACCATGACTTCCCTGTGCAAGTCTCTCTGGCCAGGATCCAGCAGTGCCCACTCCTCCTTGGTGAAATGCACAGCCACCTCTTCAAAGGTCATCAGGCCCTGGATGGAAAAAAAAAGCATGTCCTCCTCACTGAAAAACTAAACCCTTGTCTACTTGCAACTGAAAGGACAGTTAAAGAGAGGGGGTTGGGCATTCAACTGTAAGATCTAAATCAGAGGTGGGCACAGTCCCCCCAAAGCCCTCCAACCCTCCCCCCATTTTAGGTGCCATTTTGGGGGCATTTTTGTCCCCAAACAATGCAGAAAGCCCCCCAAAGAGCATGAAAACATTCAAACTCACCCCACACCATTCCCAATAGCACTCCAGAACCCTGAACTATCTCCAAGTACTTCCATATTCCTCTTCACGCCCTCTCAAAATGGCGACAGGAAGTGTCATGAGTTCCCTTCCTATCACCATTTTGAGAGGGACTGGAGAGGGAAATAGGAGTGTTTGGTTTGCTCCAGGTGGTGCAGCCTATGGAAAGGGGCTGGGGAAGAAATTATTCCCTAGCCCCCATACCATTGCTGCCCCCCCAATTAAATATTCAGGAATATTCCATAGCCTTCTTAACAGAGACGAGGCTATCAATGATGATTAGTCATCATGGCAATATGCTATCTCCAGGACTAGGGGAATCAGCCCCTGAATATCAGCTGATGGGGAACAATGGTGGGAAATGGACAGCCAGAGGCCCCAGGTTGGCCAATGTGGGAACAGGCTGCTGGATTAGATGGGCCTCTCTTCTGACCCAACAGGGCTTTTTGTAGCTTTCCCTGATGCAAGGAGGCTAAGGGGGAGTAAGCAGAGGCACACAGGCCGCCCTGTGCCTGCCTTCCCAGTGAGCCTTTCCCCTACCTGATCTGCTTCTACTCCATCACAAAGTGGAGGAGATGACTGAGGACTTATGGTCAAGGTCATTCCAGCCCCTGTAAGAGACAAAGGTGGGAGGAGGTGAATAGCCCAGGTGCATCTCAGAGTTAACAGTTCCACCCTACACTTCTTCCTAAAAAGTGTGAATACCATACGTTGCTGTTATGAGCCTTTAAGTCAATTCCAACTTATGGCCACCCTATCCTAGGATTTTTTCCCCCCAGCAAGATTTCTTCATTGCCTTTTTCTGAGGCCGAGAGAGTACGGGGTTGTCTATATGGCGTATAGAATTTCAGGAGAATATGGTTTGTCTTAATGATATCCCGCATCAATCTGCCATATTCGGAAGGAGGGGGGCCAAAAATGCCAAAAACTCTGCAGGAAAAGTCTTAGTGGTTTCCCCCACATTTTTTTTAAAACTCCACAGGGAATGCAAATTCCTGCTTGTTGGGACAACCGACTCGCTTTGGTGCGCATGAGCAGAAGTGGAAAGCTGATTGGCCAGATGTGTGCAGGGGTCAGAGCTTGATAACAAGGCAAGCACCCGAAACTGCCATCTTGGATTCTTGCCGTAGTGATTGTGCGCTGAAGCGACGAAACAGCCTTTTTGTCTTTTTTTTCTATTTATTTAAGTGGAATATGACACTTCCACAACTTGGATATGCTTTTTTTTTTTTTTAAACTGCTCAGTGGCAGCAACTGGCGACAATAAAAATGTGAGTAATTCATTTGCGCTCACCATCTTGATTCGCAGGCATCTCTGTTTGAACAACAAACATGAATAGCTCTGCATGCCTATGATGTTGCCAAAAAAATTGTTGAGACAAATGAAAGCTGCCGCAAACTGACTTGCCCATGGTTCCTCAGTGGGTTTTGAACCCTGGTCTCTCAGAGTCCTAGTCCAGCAAACAACTACATCAAGCTTGCTCTCATGTGAACATAAGAGGGCATCATATTTTCACACAACAGGACTTTTTCCCTGCTAAACATATATAGCATTGCACTCAAAGTCAATCAAAAGGCCCCTGAGTGTAATGAGATGTCTTCTCCCTCTATCTGCCCTTTGGATGTTTACATCTTTTAGAAGGATTTTAACCACGCAAAGATAATAAAAGCAAACTTTAAGGAGGGAGCTCTTTACAGCAACTGCTGCCTCGTTGCCATCTTGTTTCCTCTTCGGCTTAAATCTACATCTTTTATATCTCATCTGGGGGGTGGAAATGGCTCTTGGTCACAAACCAAAGGACTGAATTCCAAATATAAAACCTTCAAAAGTTGTCCAGAGAAAAACAGATTGATCTGAAAGCCATCTTTAACAATTTGAAAGGTTGGCATGTGGAAGATGGCGTGAGTTTGAGAACAGGCCTTCTGGAACCAATGGATTCAAATGATTAAGCATTACAAAGAACATGCTGACCACAAGAGCTGTTCAACAGTGGAATGGACTACCTCAGAACTGTCCTTCATTGAAGGCTTTCAAACAGGTTAGATGGGAGGGGCATAGTGCAGCCCACACTTTTTAAAAAATCCATTTTTAAAAAATCCAAAATGCCTCAAAATGACCTCTAGGGGGTGTGGAGGGCATTTCCACCACCTTTTAGAGGCTCCCTGGGCATCCCAGGTGTCAAAAATGCTCTCTAGGGACCCAGGAAGTCTGTGAAATATGGTGATAATGCTCCCATGCCCTAGAGGGTGTTTGGGGGCATTTGGGGCAAACAAATTAGAAGATTTTTTTTTGTGGAAGCAGTTGCAGTGGGTGTGGCCCTCCAAGGTCTTCTGGGGGGCTAATGCCCCCCCCCAAGCCTTCCACAGTTGCCCACTCCTGGGTTATTTGGAAACCCCTCAGGGGTACTATAGTCTGGATTCCTGCACTGGTCGGGGATAGAAGGCCTTAAAGATCCCTTCAAACTCTATGTTTCTATTGTAGGGTTCAAAGATCTAGAACTAGGTATGTGCTCGCCTCACAACTGGCAGATCTCCTGAGAAACAGTTGGCAAATTTCTGAGCCCTCCAGCAAGGCCAATGAACTTGAAACATGTCCTCCCTAACCGCCCAGGACTCCTCACCCTGCAAGGTGGCACCTCTGACAACTTCTTGCTTGATCTTATCCTGCGGGTGACTACACTGTGTTTCCGATGTGGCCTCCTCTGACGCAGAGAAAGCAGGATCCATTTCTGTACATAAATCCTTGACCTAAAACAGGAAGAAGGAACCAATACATGGGGAAAGGATTTTCAAAAGAGGACAGAATGACAAAAACTAAAATTCACAAGGAGCTGGTATGAATATTTCTCAGATGGTCTGCAGAATACACTGGGTACTTAGAAAGTTTTAGGATAGCTCCTCTCACAGGCCAGGCCAGCGGTGGGCATAGTGAAGCCCACAGGCTACATGTGGACTTTGGACCCCACTTTTGTGGGGGCCCCCACCAGTCCCCCCAACCTTTTTTTAAAATTAAAAACAATGTACAATTTGGGTAACATTTTTGCCTGCGAACCATGCAGAAAACCCCAGAAACCCATACTAGTCTCAAATCCCTCCATTTTCCCAGGCAGTTCCTCCCAAAATGGTGATAGAAATGAAAGCACCACTTTCTGTCACCATTTTTAGAGGGACTACAGAGAAAAATGGAGGGATTTGGGCTTGGTCTGAGGGGTGTGGACTGTAGGAAGTAATGGGGCCCTGGCCCCCACATAATAATTGCCCACCTCTGGTCTTACCAGTGGTTTTCAAACTGTGGGGATCAACTCTTGGCATGGGTGCAATAGTTGCTCAAGGGAAGGGCAAGACATTTTTCGGCTCCTAATATGGGCTGTAATTAAATTAAAACCGATCCAAGGTGTTCAGGTTACAAGCAGCCCACCTCCCAGATGCCTCATTGGATCCCACTTGAACAGAGGGGCCAAGGCCTCAGGTGCTCATCGTCTCACCATCCAGAAAGGGGAGAGGCTCGGACTGAACCAAACAATGCGCTCTGCTAGCTTGGGATTGAAGTGGGGTGAAAGTAGGCTCCTTGCTCCATCAGCAGCCAGAAACTTTCTTAGGGCTTGTCTAAACAGTGAAAACAATCCTAACGGGATGCAAATGGAAGGTGATCTGTACAAACGGACATTTGCATAAATATGTGTCATTCGGAAGGGGGGGCCAGCCAAATCCACTGCAAACTCTGTGTGCGAAGCCCCCTGGGGCTTCTCCCAGACTTTTTCAAAAGCGCCGTATGGCATGTGAATGTGCGATCATTTGGACACTCGCATTCATGTTGGTGCAACCAAGGAGCATAATCGGATTGACTGGCTGAGCATGGGGGTGAGGATAGCAAACAGAGAAAGTGCCTGCTGTCGCCATGTTGGATTTTTGGCTAAGCGAGAGTCTGGTAAGTTGATAAAACAGCGATCTTATACTCTTTTTTTCCATTTTTTTGTAAATATGAAATATTGCATGTACGCACCACAGTAAACTGTTTAAAAATTTTTTTGGTGGTGGCAGATTTAAAAGTGCGAGTAAATAACTCGCGGCTGCAATCTTGGCTAGGGGTCATGCGAAGTTTAGGGGGGCCTCTTTTGACCATTTAGACAGGTCGCAGCACTGTGAATGGCTGCTTTTTCGGACGTGTTCGTATCCCCCCCATATAGACAGGACCTTAGCATCAAACAGAGGCTGGATGGCCATCTCTCAGGGATGCTTTGATCATGATTTCCTGCATGGCAGGGGGTTGGACTGGATGGCCCTTGTGGTCTCTTCCAGCTCTGCAATTCTATGATTCTATCTCCTTATTAGTGTCAAATCCACAGTCTCTCGCGCTCTCTCTCCTTCTTCCTCTCCTGCCTCCTTTTCTTTGAACTGTTCCCCCTTCAGCTCTGGCTCTAGCATGCACAGCACCCACCTTTGCACAGAAGTGGTAAATTCAGGGGTCTCTGTGGGGGCTAATTGGGAAAGGGCTGGGACGGGAACTATTCTGCTCTGGGGTATGCTGTTGCCCAATGGTTGGTGTAGGCACATACACATGCACACTGCAAACCTAGAGATGATCAAGGGAGAGGGCAGTGCATGGGACCCACACCCTCCAGCTTAAGGCTGAAGCTGTTACCTCCTGGTGCCAAAGTTGTTGGTGAGGCTGTGACTTGTGGTGACCCCCAGACACACACATCCTGCCACCATCTGGCCTAAGAGAATACATCAGTGGCGCTGCTAGGAGGCTGTAGGTGGTATGAACCTCACTGGGTGACACCCTCAGAAAGTGACACCAAAATGACTGTTAATAAAATTATTTAGTCATTTCAGTCTACACCAACCTGTGTTCTCCAATTTGGGAGGACCCGGTCTACCCCCAGTCTAAGCAGGTCCAATTTACCTCTTCACAATTGATCTTGTGTCCGGGCACCTTGTTCTGGCTGAAGCCTTTGACTACATAGAGCTGCTTAACTTCGGAGTGACTTCACAAGCCACAAATCAATGGACTGAATTGTTTTTCCTTTCTCCTTCTCATCGGGCTGCCACCTTCCCAGCCAAGCCTCTCTTGCGGAGTTGCTCCGAAGTCAAGTGGTTCTATATGGCCAAAGGCTTCAGCTAGAACAAGGTGTCCAGCCACAAGATCAACTGAGCGGGGAGGCCAATCTACCCATTTGGGCCTGCTTGGGTGGAGGCAGACTGTGTCCTCCTGGGTTGGAGGAAGCAATTGGTCTAGACTGGGCCCACCTGTTTATGTTTGCACGTAAGCACAACAAGGATATTCATTTTAGATTTTTTAAGAGGGAGGTACCCCAAATTGCTTAGGCTTGACTCTTCTTGGTTAGCCCCAACCTGACTTAAGCCTCACTTGATTCTGACACAGAGGTAAATACCATGGAATCAATGGATCTACTCAGGGGGGAAATGAACAGGAGTGAGGCTGGAGGTATTTGGATTGTATTAGACTCAGGAGTGTTCCTTCTTCAGTTGCAACTCGGGGGCATTGCAGATGCCTAAGGCACAAGAGGGCTGGACAAGCGGCGGCGGCGGGGAGATAAAATATATTGCAAATACCGTATACCAATGGGTTCTCCTCATCCTGGAGGGAAGTGACCAGTGGAGTGCTACAGGGTTTTGTCCTGGGCCCAGTGCTATTCAACTTCTTTATCAATGACTTGGATGAGGGAATAGAGGGTATGCTTATCAAGTTTGCAGATGGCACCAAATTAGGAGGGGTAGCTAATACCCCAGAGGACAAGATCAGAAACCAAAATGACCTCAAAAGATTAGAAAGCTAGGCCAATATTAACAAAATGAATTTCAACTGGGAGAAATGTAGGATACTACACTTGGGCAGTAAAAATTAATTGCACAGATATAGGATGGGTGACACATGGCTTGAGGGCAGTACATGCAAAAAGGATCTAGGAGACCACAAGCTGAACATGAGTCAGCAGTGTGATGCAGCAGCTAAAAAAGCCAATGTGATTCTAGGCTGCATTAATAGGAGTATAGTGTCTAGATCAAGGAAAGTAACAGTGACACTCTATTATGCTTTGGTCAGACCTCACTTGGAATACTGTGTCCAGTTCTGGGCACCACAAGTCAGGAATAATATTGAGAAGCTAGAACGTGTCCAGAGGAGAGCAATCAGGATGGTGGGAGGTCTGGCGGCCATGCCCTATGAGGAGTGGCTTAGGGAACTGGGAATGTTTAGTCCAGAGAAGAGAAAGTTGAGAGGGGACATGATAGCCATGTTTAAATATTTGTTGGGATGTCATACTGAGGATGGAGCAAGTTTGTTTTCTGTTGCTCCACAGACTAGGACATGGAGCAATGGGTTCAAACTACAGGAAAAGAGATTCCACCTAAACGTTAGGAAGAACTTTCTGACAGTAAGAGCTGTCTGGAAGTGGAATACACTGCCTGGAAGTGTGGTGGAGTCTCCTTCTTTGGAGGTTTTTAAACAGAGGTTGGATGGCCATCTGTCAGGAATGATTTGACTGTGTATTCCTGCATGGCAGGGGGTTGGACTGGATGGCCCTTGTGGTCTCTTCCAGCTCTATGATTCTATGATTTGAAGGTAGATGTTTTTCATGTGGAAGGTGACACTATAAGTTACTGCACTGGGTGACACCAAACCTAGTGATGCCATTGGAATCTTGTACATAATACATAAATGTGCAAACGAAAATACACATGCTAAACAAACAAAGTATTTTTATTCATATACTATGTCAAGTAGGAGGGGAGAAATGATGTCCACATGTAGATGTAAAGGGGATCACAAGATAAAAAGTCTGAGAACCACTGGTCTAGACTGGAACTACAGGGATACCAGGAAGGAAATCTCTCACCTGCTGCTTTGACTCCTTCCTCTTCTCCGCCTGACTCAGGAGGAAGCCTTCTGCCAGGGCCACCGCCTGGGAGCTGGTCTCGACACCGCATTCTCTCACCCAGCTTGACATCTCCAGCGGAAGGATGGTCAAGAACTGCTCCAGGATCACCAAGTCCAAGATCTGGTTTTTTGTGTGCTGCCCTGGTTTCAGCCATTGACAGCAAAGACTGTGCAGCTTCTTACAAACCTCTCGGGGTCCTTCAGCCTCCTGGTAGCAGAGCTGCCTGAAATGCTGTACCTCTGAGCTGACAAGAGGTCCACCCAGGATGTTCTCCACTAATCTTTCCCAGAATCCTCCACTATTTCCAGTACTGAGGACATCAGGGCTTCTTCCTGCTTCTGGTCCAAGTAAGTCGTGCGCATCCATTTTTTAATTTTGTTTTCTCAGGAAGTCTCCAATGGGCTAAAAGGAACGAATCCGTCTGTGTTGTTCTTCTTAACTGGCAATGTGGCTAAAGCTCTACAAAGCCAAGACGTTGATTTATTAAATAATTATTGTATGGTTAGAACACTGATTATTAACTTTTTCTTGTGTAAAAGTTAATGGATTAGTAATCTGAATCTACTTATCCATAAAGGTTGTTAGAATGTACAGTCGGCCCTCTGTATCCACAGATTTGGCATCCATGGATTCCACCATCCATGGCTTGAAAATATGCCCCCCCCCAATAAATTCTAGAAGCAAACCATGATTTTGCCATTTTATACAAAGGACACCATTTTACCTATGCCATTGTATATAATGGCACTTGAGTATCCACAGATTTTGTTATCCACGGGGGGTCCTGGAACCTAATCCCAGCAGATACCAAGGGCCCACTGTATCACTTTTTCTTCATTTTAGATATACAACATAGAACTGGTACCTGCAGTTTCACTTACCCACACCTGAAAAAAATATAGTCTCCCTAGGCATCTTCTAGGTCCTCCAGTGTAATTCTATGGTATGTTCAGCTGGAAGCTGACCATAGAGTTGCACTGGAGAAACCAGAAAATGCCTAGAGATGTTCTCTCTAGGCATCTTCCAGGTCCTCCAGCACGACTCTATGGTATGCTTGGGCCAGAAGACATTCATGTTAATAGGGTTTGCTATTACCCAGTTTCCAGTATCCACAGTAAGTCCAGGAACATATCTTCCCCGAGTTGTACTGTACTTTGTTTCACATTGGTTATTTTAAAGCTGGAATGTGTCCAGAGAAGGGCAACCAAAATGGTGGAAGGTCTGGGTATGTTTAGCCTGGAGAAGAGAAGGTTAAAAGGTGACATGATAGCGATGTTTAAATATTTGAAGGGATGTCATACTGAGGATGGGGCAAGCTTGTTTTCTGCTGCTCCAGAGACTAGGACATGGAGCAATGGGTTCAAACTACAGAAAAAGAGATTCCATCTAAACATTAGGAAGAACTTCCTGACAGTAAGAGCTGTTTGGAAGTGGAATGGACTGCCTCGTAGTGTGGTGGAGTCTCCTTCCTTGGAGGTTTTTAAACAGAGGCTGGATGGCCATCTGTTGGGAATGATTTGTATTCCTGCATGGCAGGGGGTTGGACTGGATGATCTTGTTGTCTCTTCCAACTCTATGACTCTACTATTCTAAAGCCTACAAAAACTCAAGGCGGCCCAAGACGGCTCCCAGAGTGCTATATATTGTATTTAGATCCTGGGAGGCAAACTTGGCCTTAGTGAGATAAATTGTTCTCTTGCACAGGTCCATCACTCCTTATTAGCCAAGAGGTGGGAATCATAATTCTGTTGGACTGCAACTCCCAGCATCCCTTGTTTGGCTATTCTTCCTAGAACCGATGGGAGTTACAGTTCAGTAACATCTGCAGTGCCTCATTTTGCCCATCTCTGGATTAGGCAGAAGAAGCCACATCAGGTAACTGCTCTAAGATTTTCTGAAGTGGGTCAGGAAATGCCTAGTTTTTTAGTTGGCTGTGATTGTACTGCTAGGGAGGGGGAGTTGCTTGTGGCATTGTCTGCCTTGGGTGCCAAAATAACTTAACAAGACTTGGGCAATATTGACCTTGAGTGGGCAGGGGCCCAGGTGTGTGTGTGTGTGTGTATTGAGGGGTGGGTTGCATTTTCTACTCTGGTTAAGGAACATTCTGATACACATCTGGCTAGAGCTGGGGTTCTTAACCTGGGATCCCCTAAAAGGTCCCAGAGAGATCCAGCAATTTAATGGTAAAAAATGTACCAGGATGATAGGCTCTGGAATCCAAAACATCTGGAGAGGATCCCTGGAGGGGAACCACTGGTCTAAGCCTCCTCTTCCTAAGAGGGATGAAGGGTGCCTCCCAGGCTGGGCATCTCCCCCCCACACCTAGGTCTCTCCATCCCTCCCTGGTCCCACCACCTTCCCTTCCACCAAACCCACCCAAACCCCATTAGGGAGAGACTGACCAATCGCCCGGTCCTCCCAGCTCTCTCCGCCCCGCCCCTCTGGAACACCTGAAGGCCGCTCTGCCCCCCCCCCAGGCCCATTGGTTGCAAGACAACCAGGCCACGCCCCCTCCCGCCTTTCTTGTCTCCTCTAGGAACTGGGCTCTCTTCCTTTAACCCTTTGGGCACCACATGGAATTTTTTAGGAGGAATTTTTTTAAATTGAAATCAGACCATTTTTATTGTTTTCCTATTTTCTTATTTTATTTTAACAGTGCTTTCATAGGTAAACTTTGAATTATGTACCATTGCATAATGTTTTTAATGATGTTATTTTAATGTTTGTAGATGATAGATAATGTTTTAAATGATGTTTGCCCTCCTGAGCCTCATGGGAGAGGCAGGATATAAATAACACTTTATTATTAATTTAAAAAAAACCCTTATTATTCTACTGAAAAATACACCTGACCCCAAAAGGCCGTAACAATAACGGCAAAAAAAAAATGCGTTCCTCTTTTCTTACTCTTACAGTCAGAAAGTTCCTCCTAACATTGAGGTGGAATCTCTGTTCCTGGAGCTTGCATCCATTGCTCCGTGTTCCAGTCTCTGGAGCAGCAGAAAACAAGCCCGCTCCATCCTCAGTGTGACACCCCTTCCAATACTTAAAACAGGGCTATTATATTGCCTCTTAAATGTCTTTTTTCCAGGCTAAACATACCCAGCTCCCTAAGTCTCTCCTCATAAGGCATGGTTTCCAGACCTTTCACCATTTTAGTCGCCCTTCTTTGCACACGCTCCAATTTGTCCATATCCTTTTTGAATTGTAGTGCCCAGAACTGGACACAGTATTCTAGGTGAGGTCTGACCAAGGCAGAATAGAGTGGCACTATTACTTCCCTTGATCTGGACACTATACTTCTATTGATGCAGCCCAAAATCGCATTGGCCTTTTTAGCTGCTGCATCACACTGTTGACTCATGTTCAACTTGTGGCCTACTAGGACTTCTAGATCCCTTTCACATGTAATCTCATTCAGCCAGGTCTCCCCCATCCTATATCTA
Source organism: Gambelia wislizenii (assembly GCA_030847615.1). Taxonomy (NCBI): domain Eukaryota; kingdom Metazoa; phylum Chordata; class Lepidosauria; order Squamata; family Crotaphytidae; genus Gambelia; species Gambelia wislizenii. The sequence goes on from JAUMIR010000002.1 coordinate 30,559,074, forward strand.
TGCATTTCATTTTTTTGCCCTAAGTGCAGTACCTTACATTTCTCCGTGTTGAATTTGGCCCAGCTCTCCAGTCTATCCAGATCATTTTGAATTTTGATCCTGTCCTCTAGGGTATTAGCTACTCCTCCTAATTTGGTGTCATCTGCAAATTTGATAAGTACGCCCCTAATTCCCTCATCCAAGTCATTGATAAAGATGTTGAATAGCAGTGGGCCCAGGACCGAACCTTGTGGCACCCCACTGGTCACATCTATCCAAGATGAAGAGGAGCCACTGCTGAGCACCCTTTGGGTTCGGCCGGTCAACCAATTACAAATCCATTTAACAGTTAACTTGTCTAGCCCACATTTTACAAGCTTGTTTGCAAGAATGTCATGTCGACTAGAATGACAGCGGCAGAAAAGTCAGAGTGAATCCAACTCAAAACAGGCTAAAATCTATCTGAAGGCCTATGGTGGGGCAATAAAAGTAGTAAAAAAGGCTTTTTTAGCTAACGCTATTGCATCCGTACAGAACCATTGAGCTACGCTGTTTCAAGTGGTCAGGGATCTGGCCCAAAGGGGAATGTAAGCCACTCAACAGCCCACTATGAAGAATTTGCCCACCATTTTGCAGAAAAAATCTCTTGAATTCACTCTTAGATGCCAGGGTTGATAAGAGTTCCAGTGGATGTAACTCTGGCCCCTGCTTGTCTAGTGTTGATAGTTACCTTTCAGTTTTGCCAGGTTGCTGGGATATACAATCACTGGAAATTTATACTATAAAGAGCTAGTATGGTATGTAGAGAAGCATGGAATTCTCATACCCAGCACACTGGAATTTCATGGGAAATTCATGCTTCCTTTCTTCCTGCCTTTACAATTGAGTAGTAAAACATCTGGCTTCAAAGCAATCTTTGAAGGAAGGCTCAGGAAATCTGGCTTTTCTTTGCAAATGAAGATTCAGGAAGGACTCATCCTACGCTTTCTGCAAGCGCGCTCATGACTAAAAAGGCCAATCTGAGATAGACAAGTCCGGTTGCAGAAAGCACAGCAGAAGGTGTCCTTGGGTGATGTTTCTGGGTTGTGATTCTTTCTGCGTTGTTGTTTCTCTTCAAGACTTGTTCGGTGTGAGTTCTCAAATAAGGCTGCAGCATTGTGGAGAGTGTGTCTCCATGCCTCCCAATGTGAGGCCAGGGCGGACCATTATACAAAAATAAAACCATCTACCCTAACATTAATACATTTTTCCTCTTGATCTAAAGACACTACAATCACTCTTTTTTCTTTTCCAACAAATATTGTATTTACACCTTTATGCTAAAAATTAGAAGCAACACATTACAATTATACATATTTGGAAAAGAAAAATAATAATAAAAATACAACAACAACAAGAACAATAATATATATATTTATTTATTTAACGATACTCCTTAAGTTATTGCTGGGCTTGTCTCATTAAACCGTGGCCAAAACAAGGGATTTGGGGGGTTAGGGATTTTTTTATTGAAATAAAACCATTCTACAAAATAATACACCTGACCACAAAAGGCCGTAACAATAATGCAAAATTTCCCCCCAATCTCTTTACTTACTAATACAAAAATAAAACTATCTATCCTAACACATACATTTTTCCTTTAAATCTAAAGACACTATAATCACTCTTCTTTCTTTTCCAATAAACATTATATTTACACCTTTATACTAAAATTAGAAGCTACACATTACAATGATACATATTTGGAAAAGAAAAAAAATAATACAAAAATATGATGATGATGATAATAATAATAATAAAATATTTATTTAGAGATATTCCAAATGGAAGCCTCGCTTTGTTTGTTTGTGTGTGTGTGTGTGTGTGTGTAGGGTTTGACATTATCGGGGTCTCATCAATAAATTGGAGAGGAAGGGATGGTAATCCACAAGAGTTGGTGGCTGAAAGTAATACAGTGAACCAGTGGTTCCCAAATTTTGGTCCTTCAGGTGTTTTGGACTTCAGCTCCCAGAATCCCTGACCATTGGAAAGCTGTCTGGTGCTTCTGGGAACTGAAGTCCAAAACCCCTGGAGGACAGGATATGAAGGGCACTGCTTATTATGTTAAAAAACATAATTGAAAATGTAGCTTTGGCTAAAAAGGAAAAATTGCCAAATCATCGTTGGATAAAGTTTTGGCCATGGTTTAATGAGATAACCCCAACAATAACTCAAGGGATATCTTTAAATAAATATTTTATTATTATTATTTTGAATCTTCCTTTGCGAATAAATATTTTATTATTTTAAAATATTTTTTTCTTTTCCAAATATATATAATTGTAATGTGTAACTTCTAATTTTAGTATTAGATAGGCCAACAACTATCATGTCAGAATGTATAGGGAAGCTATTGAAATCCACAAACACCTGGACAACTTCAACAGGAAAGAAGAAACCTTAAAAGTAAACAAAATCTGGCTCCCAGTTTTGAAATACAATAGAATTAAAACCCAACACTTGCAAATGAATTCCTCCCAGGGACAGGTGGATTTCCAGCAGATAATGGCTCATCAACCAACCATTAGCCAAACAGACACTAACGAGCCTTGCATTTCTATACCGAGAAACTAACCATTCATTACACAAATTTACATATAACAGGGGTTCATAGCATATAAACCCCAGACACACTCCTACCCAACCATTCTCTGAAGATGCCAGCCACAGATGCAGGCAAAATGTCAGAAAGAAACTATTCTAGAACACGGCCTCACAGCCCGGAAAAAAACCAAGGAAAATTTACGGATGCCGTCCGTGAAAGCCTTCGACTTCTTAATGCTTAAAAAAAAAACCTTTTGTACCACATATTGTTTTAGCTATTAGCAGAATAAACTTATGCACAATGAATTAGTACTAACAGTGTGGGGAGTAAAGGATTTTATTCTGCTAGTGTTGGAGACATTGGATAACGTGAAGATATAGGGGTTGTCTAAACGGCGAAAATACGCCACAGAATGCAAGGAGAATCCTACCTGTCTTAATGGGATCCCGCATCTTAGCGTGGTATTTGGAAGGAGGGGGACCAAAAATGTCCAAAACTCTAAAGTCCTCCAATCCATTATAAGACTGATGGAAATATACTGTGCACACAAAAGCCTGGCTTGATCCAAACCTAGGAACCATAGTTCCTTCTTCAGATTGAATAGGTAAGTGTGCGCAATCTGAGTTTACTTGAAAAGAGTAACAAAGGGCTATGTGCATGTATGCTGTCTTGTGATGCTATGGCGTTCTGAACAGGTTCACTAAATTCAAGGAGGCTGACATTTCTCATCCTGTGTACTTGTAGCCTAACAAACCACTGAACAAATTAAGCCCAGAAACCAAAATAGCCATCTTTAAGCATGGAATGAAAAAATAGTGAGGCTTGCAGAGAAAGAACTGCCGTTCACTTCTTAAAAAAACATGGCCTGAAAATTTTGAATTTCATAGAATCTTAAGAGTTGGAAGAAACCACAAGGGACATCCAGTCCAGCTTCCTGAATGTAGGAATACACAATCAAAGCACTCGGCCATCCAGCCTCTGTCTGTTTCATTTAAGGATTTGATGGGTGTTATGAAGAGCTCAGTGGCAAAAATGCAGCAGTGTTTCACTTGCAAAGGTGAATCAGGCTTGACAGAATCCTAGAAGTTACTTTAAAGAGTAACAGTAAAACAATCCTGAAGATTAAAAGATTTATGTCTGGGGAGTGAAAACTAATTGGGACACCTTCCTCAAACTAGAAAAGAAGAAAATCATGAAGGAAGACGTGCTAAATCTAGAAGTGAAGGCCCGGCAGTGAACTCATTCTTGGGAGATCAAAAAGAGATAAAATACTCTAAATACTGACTGATGAGTACAATTAAAGAAATATTCCATTCCAGGCTACATAGATAACATGACAATGGAGATTTTAGCTAGCATTCTTCTGTTTATGTGCTTTTGGCGGGGGTGCGTGCATGTGTACACAATATATTTCCATCAATCTTATAATGGATTGGAGGACTTTAGAGAAAGCAGTCAAATTTAGGGGACTTTGAACCAAAATAACCATATCTGTAAAAATCTGTAAATAACCACTGTAAAAACCAGGAGAATTTATCTTTACAAACAAATGAGTTGTCACTAGGTTGCATGGTCTATTTTAGTTTTTTTTTCCACCCCTAAATATTCCATCTTTTTTTCTACAAAGCAAGATATATTGATAATATTAAGGAAAACTGAGGTTTCAATTCCACATGAATGGGTTGGTGAGGTCACTTATTTAAAGAAAGAATATCTGCCACAGAATAAAAGGGCACATTTCTATGAATTCTGTCAGAAACAAACTGATCTGCTGACTGATGTTCGTCCTACAAACAGAGCACTCTCCCCTCTCATAAGATGTGGCCCATACTGCAGGGCAGCACAGTCTTCTTCAAGCTGGACTACATCTCCCATCACCCCAACAGCTGAGAATAAACAAAGGTGTCAGCAACTGTGTTCTTTCTACAGGTTAACCCCTCTACAGTTTTGGCATAACAGAGGATGATACAGGAACGAATCTTTAATCACAACAGTTAAGAGTCATACAAATTCTCCTCTGTGTGGATTATTTTATGCTGGGTACAACCAGAAGAATCAATGAAACTTTGCTCGTGGTCCAAGTGCTGATATGGCTTCTCTGCCGCATGTGTTTGCATATGTTTGAGAAGAGTTTGTTTGTATGTGAAGCTCTGCCTGTATTCAGAGCACTTGCGTAGCCCATTTCCTGTGTGGATTTGCTGGTGCTGAATAAGGCGAGAACTTGTGCCAAAACTCTTCCCGCAATCGACACATTGGTACGGTTTCTCCCTGGCATGGGTCTGCTGATGTCGAAGGAGGCAAGAGCTTAGATTGAAACATTTCCCACAATCTGTGCATTTGTACCGTTTCTCTCCTGTGTGAATTCTCTCATGCACAACAAGGCTGCCCTTCTGACTGAACACTTTCCCGCAGTCTGAGCATTCATATGGTTTCTCTCCTGTGTGGGTTCTCTGATGTCTAATGAGGTCATGCTGTATAATAAAAGATTTACCACAGAGTGAACATTCATAAGGCTTCTCTCCTGAGTGGAACTGTATATGTGCCATGAAGTTTCCCATCCAGCGGAAGCTTTTACCACAGTCTAAGCATTTGTATGGCTTTTCCCGCGTGTGAAGCCGCTGGTGTTCAATAAGTTTCGAGTTCACACTGAAGGATCTCCCACAGTCCAAGCACTTACACGGCTTCTCTTTTGTATGGGTCTTCTCATGGGCAACCAGGTTTCCCTTTAAGGAGAAGCTTTTCCCACAGACCAAACATTTATAAGGCTTCTCACCTGTGTGGCTTCTCACATGCGTCACCAAATTACATTTTTTACTGAAATATTTCCCACACTCGGAGCACTTATACTGAGTCTCTCCTGTATGAGTTCTATAATGTCGAATGAAGTCAGAATTCATACTGAAGGATCTGCCACAGTCTGAACAATTATACGGTTTCTCCCCTGCATGGTTTCGATGATGTCTAATAAGATCAGCATTTTTACAGAAGGACTTCCCACATTCTGAACATTTATATGGCTTTTCTTCTACATGGAGTCTCTCATGAATAACAAGATTTCCTTTCTGAGAGAAACTTTTCCCACAAACAGTACATGTGAATGGTTTCTCCCCTGTGTGCATTCTCAGATGAGCAACCAGGTGGCTTTTTGTACCACAGCTCTTCCCACAGTCTGGGCACTTGTATGTTTTGTCTCCTGTATGGGTTCTGTAATGTCTAATAAAATCAGTGTTCATACTGAAGGATTTCTCACAGTCTGGACATTTAAATGGCTTCTCCCCCGTATGGTTTCGGTGGTGCCTGATGAGATCGGCGTTCTTACAGAACGATTTCCCACATTCTGAGCACTTGTATGGTTTCTCTTCTGTGTGGATTCTCCGATGAACAGCAAGTTGCCCTGTCTGAGAGAAACTTTTCCCACAGACTGAACATACATATGGTTTCTCTCCTGTGTGGGTTCTCTGATGACTAACAAGATGGGCATTTATACTAAAGGTCCTCCCACAGTATGAACAAGTATATGGTTTCCCTTCTGTATGGGTTTTAATATGCATAGTTCTGTGTGGGCTCTTCCCACATTTAATTAATGTCCCTTGTTCCTCATCCTTGTCAGTAGCCTCGTTGACTGGGATTTCATCTAAGTCTTTGAATGCTTCCTTCTTCTGAATGTTTTCATTCACTGGTCTCCTTGGATATATTTCCTGTTGCTTTTCAGTGGCATTTGCTTCCATGTGACACTGAGGAACACTCTCTTGAGTCAAAGTGCCAACTTGGCCTCTTTGATCACAAGTGTTTTGCTCATGATTTTGGTCATCTTCTCTGTTCACAGACTCCTTATCTGATGAAGAAAAGAGAGATATACATCTAGAGGTCATAAAATAACATTAAAAAGGAAACTTAGGCCAAATCCACACTACTCAAGTAATCCAGTTTGAAACTGTATTATTTGCCATGGCTCCTTCCTATGGAATCCTGGGATTTGTAGTCTGGTGAGGCACCAGTACTCTTTGGCAGAGAAGGCTAAAGACCTTATAAAACTACAACTCCCAGGATTCTATAGGAAAGAGCCATGGCAAACAATACAGTTTCAAACTGGATTATTTGTGTAGTGTGGATTTGGCCTTAGACTTGGGACAACAAAGCAGGAGGTAAGATGTAAATCCCCACAAAACATGTTGGGGATGTCAGTTTCCCCCAGTCTGCTAAATCTACATCTACATTTTCTTTGTTCCCTTCATCGGCAACAATTAGCTATGATACTTAAATATAACCCCCATGTTGAGGAGTAGCATAGTACTAGTATTAAACGCCAAGGACAAACTATAGGGGAAGGCAGCCCTCTGTAGTTGTGAGCTTCCAAAAGGCAGTTCTCTGGCCCCTCTTTGGAGAACATTTGTGGTAACACACAAGAGTGTAAGATGAGTGTAGTGAACTGGGTTCTAGAGTCCTTGTTAGCATCATGACCAAATGCAAACAGCTGTCCAGTGTCATGAAGTTACAGTATATTACAGGTTGAATCTCCCTTATCCAGAATTACAAAATCCAAAGTACCGTACTCTAAAATCCAAAACTGTCCACATGGGTGGCTGAGATAGTGACACCTTTGCTTTCTGATGGTTTAATGTATACAAACTTTGTTTCAGGCACAAAACTATTAAAAATATTGTGTGTAAAATTGCCTTCAGGCTATGTGTATAAGGTGCATATCAAAGATAAATGAATTTATTTAAATTTATTTAGAAAGGAGCCCTGGTAGCGCAGTGGTTAAATGACAATACTGCAAGTCACCATGTTGCAAGTTCGATTCCAGCAGGCTCCAAGGTTCACTCAGCCTTCCATCCTTTCGTAGGCTGGTAAAATGAGTACCTGGCTTGTGGGGGCAATTAGCTAATACACATTAGAAACCGCTTAATGCAGTGTAGATGTGTAAATTGCTATTGCTTAAAACAAATTGTAAGCTGCTCTGATAGCTTTTGTGGCGGAAGAGCGGGGTATAAATACCTAAATAAATAAATAAAAATAAATTTTGTGTTTAGACTTGGGTCCCATCTCCAAGACATCTTATTAGGTATATGCAAGTATTCCAAAATCCAAAATATTCCCATATCCAAAATACCTCTGATCCCAAGAATTTTGGATAAGGGAGACTCAACCTGTGGTGGCCTTGGCTACTGCCACACAGCAGAAATAATGCAGGTTGACACCAGTTTAACTGTCATGGCTCAAAGCTATGGGATTCTGGGATTTGTAGTTTTGTGAGCTATTTAGCCTTCTCTGTCAGAGAGCTCTGGTGCCACACAACAAACTACAATAGGATGGAGCCATGATAATTAAAGTGGTGTCGAACTGCATTAAAATATTTCTGCAGTGTGGCAGCAGACCTTAGAAAAGCTATGAAGGCTAAGAATGGACTGGGGTAGTCAACTTTTCTCTGTTGCTATCCTAATTTCTGCCCAAGCAAATTAGCAACAGAAAGAAGTTCACTAACTTAGTCCATTCTTAACCTTCACATTTTTTCCCATAGCTATGAGGGGGAAGATAGGTCACGTTCGCACAATCTGATTTTCTTTGTTTGGGAGTCCCTTGGGAATCAATCTTCTATTGGCCAAGCCAGTGTGTGTGCGTGTTCGCCTCAGTTCAAGGGCTCTTCGTATGTCCAGCAACGGGGATTTGATTGCAATACAAGGGAGAAGTCTGGGAAGAAATTGTTTGAGGGCTCAGTTCTAACATTGGCTGTGAGGGAATGCCAAGCAGGGTTGGCTCTGGTTAGAACTTGGATGGGAGACTGCCAATTAATACCCAGCTCTGTAGGCTAGATTTCAGAGGAACTGGCAAAATCATCCCTGAGTATTCATGGCCTGTGAAATTCATGCCGTCACTGTACCTCAACAGGTGACCTGAAGGGACATACATTAGGACCCCTGTATCCACTGGGGATTGGTTTCTGGGGCAGGGATGCTGAAAAACATGAATAATAATGAACACCATTGAAAATAATGGGACTTCCAGTTTAAAATACCATAGAGTTGCCTTGGAAGATCTAGAAAATGGCTAGAGAAGACACGTTTTTAGGAAGACTCTATGGTAGGTATGCTGTTTTGTGTCCCATGAATAACTGAATCAGTGGATAATGAATCAGTGGATATGGGGGTCCTACTGTACACTCAAAGCAGTAACATGTCTGGGAATCCTGAGAGAGGCCTGGAAGTACACCCAGTTCTGGAGCAAGACAATGAGCCACGCTCAGCCTGACCAAAGACCTATCCAGTCCACCATTCTGCACACACTGTAGCCAACCAGTTAGCTAAGGGAAGCCCACATGCAGAGATGAATGCAATGGCACCTTTCTTCTCCTGTTTCCCATCCCTCAGCTTACTAAAATAACACTTCCCACCCTAAAAACAGAACAGCTGCACAGTTCATTTTGAACGCCAGCATCACCAGGAGAGCTCAGGAAGGTTCTTTGTTTGGGACTATAGCTCTTTGGAGTCCCCAGCCAGATTCCAGGACTTGTACTCCAAAACCACTTGTTTTCCCAAGCTCTAAGAGCTGTCCTTCCAGCAGTTCTTTCTTCCAACCTGTGTGTAAAGGCTGAAGACACTGGGTAGGCTTAGCCTGAAGAAATGTCAATTAAGAGGTACAAGCCACACACCGACATACACGGTATCCACAGGAGATATGTTCCTGGACTTATTGTTTATAAGTGAAACAGTGGATAATAACAAATCCTCTTAAAATAAAGGACATCCTGTACAAACATACCATAGAGTTGTTTTGGAGGACCAAGCAATTCCTAGAGAGGATACCTCTCTAAGCATTTTCCAGTACAACTCTATGGTATATGTCCCCATTTTTTTCAGCCATGGATAACTGAAACTATGGATATTGGTTTCACAGATATTGGGGTGACCTGTAATTTTAATACCATTTCATAAAACAGTGGTTCTTAATCTGTGGTCTGCGGACCCCCAGGGTCTACGATGTCCTTAAAGGGGTTATGTGAAGGATTGAAGGCTGCTCAGCCTACATGATAGAAGCCAAGGCAAAGGCTGCCTTGGCCTGCACATTGCTGTTCAATCCGCTCTAGCCACAAACTTGCAGGAAGAAGCAGGAGAAAAGTCTTCCCTCCCCCTCCAGTGCCTCTGAGGGAAGGTTTCATGGAAGGTATAATTATGTTGTTGTTGGGGTTTTAAATCTTAAGTCTTGGGGGCTTGCAGCAACAAAAGATATTTAAAAGGGTTCTCTGGTAAAGAAAAGGTTAAGTGTCACTGTGATAGAGGATAAGGATGATGAAGCAAGTTTGTTCCCCTTGGTTCCAAAGGGCAGGCCCTAAACTAAAGGGTTAAAATGAAAAAGAATGGGAATTCAGTAGTAGGAAGAATTTTCATAGTGAGAGCCATTCAACCAATGGGGTTGGCATGTGTGCTCACTCACTATTCAACACTTCATTCAACTCTAGGTGGTACTAACCAGTAGGATGCTTAAAGTACCCAGCTTGTGGGGGGCAATTAGCTAAGACATATTGGAAACTGTTTAATGCAGTGTAGATGTGTAAATAGCTATTGCTTAAAACAATTTTGTAAGCTGCTCTGATAGCCTTGTGGCTGAAGAGCGGGGTATAACTAACTAACTAACTAAAAAAAAAAAAAAGGATGCAGGGCCAATGTGAGCTTTTTGACAATGGAACAGACTGTGAAGTCGAAGGCTTTCACAGCCGGCATCCATAGATTTTCCTTGGATTTTTTTCTGGGCTGTGAGGCCGTGTTCTGGAATAGTTTCTTTCTGGTATGGAAAAGACTTCCTTGGAAGGCAGGAGACGTCTCCTTCAATGGGATTTTTAAAGAGAAGCTAAATGAGTGGTCACCTATAATGAATACTGTAGCAGGATATTTCCCATATTTTTTATAGCAAGTCCTCATCTATTGGACTTCATGGCTTTTGAGGCCCCCTCTAACTTCCACACTACAGAATTATAGCCCTGTGATTCACTCTGACTGCTATAGTTCCATCATACTGAAAGCTAGGGTTTGCAATTTAGGGAGGGGTACTTAGAATTCTCAACCAGAGCATTCTAGTGCCTCTTTGTAGGTGTGCCTTTAAGATGCTTCTGACTTACAGCGACCCTAAGGTGACCCCATCACAGGTTTTTCTTGGCAAGATTTGTTCAGAGGGAGTTTGCCATGGCTTTCCTGAGGCTGAGAGAGTGTGACTTGCTCAAGGTCACCCAGTGCGTTTCCATAGCCAAGTGGGGATTCCAACCCTGGTCTCCAAGAGTCTTAGTCCAACACTTAAACGACTACACCACAAACCACAAATTTTAGGATTCCATAGGATACAAGCATAGCAATTGAAGAGGGATCAAATTGTTTAGTGTGAAACAGCCCATGGAAGCTTCTGGGGGGCGCTTCTGTTTTCTATGTCCCTTGCCCCCTGCACCTTACCTGAGTAGACTGCACTTTGGCTAAAGGGAGAAGAGCTGTCCCCACATTCAGCAAGATCTATCCATGAATGTTCTTCTTCACTCCTCTGAGAAGTCTTTTGGTTCTTGTTGTATCCAGACCTCAAGGAAACGTTTTCCTGGGCACTCTCAGGAGAAAACATGGTAAGGTGCTTGCTGGCTCACTGCTTTTCTTTGCAGGGTTTTCCACTTGGATGTCATTCACACCATTCTTATCTGCTCTGCTGACAATGCAATGCGAGCAGTAATCATCTGTATCAGGAAAGGGGAAATTAAAAGGATATAGAAAAAAAAAAGTGAGCAATCTCCAGTGCAACAGACAGAAGCAAGCCCCCTGCTGCAATTCCCACTTGCACCAGAGTACTCGAGTGAGGAGGAGTTGGACTGCCAGCCAGCTTCTTCCCAATTGACAGGGGAACAGATCTCCCCACCCCATCAACTGCAGTGGCTGCTGTACAGTAAGTAGGGATTGGGTGACTTTCACAGTCACTACATAGCCCCTAAACCAAAGACTACATAGAGATTGTGAATACCTAACAGTCACAAGCGTGTAGCTCTGGATTATACATTTGTAACTGTCAAGAGAGGATTCCAGCCAAGGTTTTTATTCTGAAGATTTTTATTTGTACCCACAAACAAAAGAATAAAAGTTGACTACAGTGAGCAATGTGTTGCTTAGTAATATTCCCCACTATGGCAAGGACAGTTTACCAGCAAGTGCTTTGATTGTGTCTTCCTGCAGGGCAGGGCGATGGACTAGATGGCCCTTGTGGTCTCTTCCAACTCTATGACTCTATGATTCTAAGGGCTTGTCTACACAAAGGAAAAAAATGGACTGCTTCACAGTAATAGCAAGTCTGCATGACCTGTCTTAATGGTTTTACAGCCCCCATAAACTTCACATGCCTGTAGCTGAGATGGGCTTTCTATGGTGTGCAAAGCAATATTCCACCTTTCCAAAAAGAAGAGAGAGAAAAAGAGCACAAACCTGTTTTATCACTTTAGCGATCACTTGCTAAGGCAAAAATCCAACATGGTGGCAGCGGACACTTGCCCTGTAAGCCAGCCCCACCCCCTACACTCATCCAGCCAATCAGGTTTGCACTTTATCCTGCATGGGAAAGCGATTCATATAGAATCACTTTTCTTAACGAGCAAAAATGCACATATCACTGGAGCTTTTTTAAAAGGTTGAGCCTTTTCTCACGTAGTTTTTCCTCCTTTTTGGGCCCCCTCCTTCACAATATGACAAGACAATGTGGGATCCCATTACGACAGCTCATTTTCTGAGAACAATTCTCTGAGGAGTATTTTCAGCGTGTGGTCAACCCCTCTGTGGCTACTTTGGGACATTCAAGCTATAAATGTAATAAAGATCCATACTTGCCACTGTTTCTCCAACAATAGGAAGAGACAGTGGGGTATGTTTGGTAAAATCTGGAATATGTGCAATGCCATCTATAAATAATTTTAAAAATTGCTTCCTTGGTTTGTGCTGAGAATGACTTGAAAGGGAATTGCAGCCGGTTTATTCCAATCAGAGTCACACATTACAATTCTAAAACTAGTTTTAAAACCAGCTTCCCAACAGAATTATAATTGGAGCTGCCATTCGACAAGCACCAATCATTTTATTTTTTGACAGCTGAAGCAGAGAATCCCAGAAGCACCTCTCCTTCTCCTTGACGTTAAAAATAAAACCATGACAGGTACAAATTTGCTCACCTTTCATGACATCCAATTTCAGCCACCTAAGGCTGCACCGTCATTCTACCTAATGGAAGGACCATACCAGCTTGAATCTGAACCACATAATTAAAGAGCAGAGCAACACTCTCCATTCTCATTTTTTCACTGTTATTTCCTTTGACTTTTACATTGTGATTCCTCTGTATCATATTCTTTTAAAAAACATTTCTAATAATAGTATCATCGTTACTGCTGCTCTTAATATAAGAACGGTAGGGGATCCACTGGCACACCACTCCCCCCCCCAAAAAAAAAGAAAAGAAGAAGACAAAAATAAGACCTGATTTGCACAAAACTGAATATGATAATTTACATGTCCATATTTGTTGTCACTGTGTGCCTTTCAAGTCATTTCTGACTTATGGCAACCCTAAGGTGAACCTATCACAGTGTTTTCTTGGCAAGATTTGTTCAAAGTGGGGTTGCCTTTGCCTTCCTCTAAGGCTGAGAGAGTGTGACGTGCCCAAGGTCACCTAGCAGGTTTCCATGGCCAAGCCAGGATTCAAACTCTGGTCTCCAGGGTCATATTCCAACCACTACATCATGCTGGTTACCACATACTTGAGTGAGATGTACTGTTGATCTCTTTAATATATAAAAATAATTTCCAGTTTTAGAGTAAGTGTGGCGAAGTGGTTTGAGTGCTGGACTACAACTCTGGAGACTAGGGTTCGATTCCCTAGTCAGCTGTGGAAACTCACTGGATGACCTTGGGCAAGTCACACTCTCTCAGCCTCAGAAAACCCTGTGATAGGCTCTCCTTTGGGTCGCCATAAGTCGGAAACGACTTGAAGGCACACAACAACAATATACAAAATTAGAAATTATTCACATATATTAAACAGATTAACAGAACATCGCACCCAAGTGAGCAAGACTGTGACCAAGGGCCCTTTCAAATGGCACAATTACAGCACTATGATTCTACTTTAACTGCCATGGCCACATCCTATGGAATTTGCAGTTTAGGGAGTGGTGCTTAGAATTCTCAGCCGGAATTTAGTAAGGGATTTACACCTTTTTAAGTGGATTTAGTGCTTTATTGCACTACACTCTTATAGTGCTATCATTCCACTTTAACTGCTCTGGCCGCCTCCTGTGGAATTCTGGGCTTTGTAGTTGAGTAAGGCTTAAGAGCTCTCTGGCTGAGAATGCTAAACTGCAAATCCCAGGATTCCACAGGAGGCAGAGAGTGGAATAATAGTGCTGTAACAGTGTAGTGCAATAAGGTTCTTAAATTGGCAGGAAATAAAATTGAGCAGTTTCACAATGTCTGTACTGAGCAAGGTGCTGCCATGATGTCACTATGTAGGGAAACCAGTGAAGTGAGTGATGTGGAATGGACCATGCACACGTCCACGTGCCAGCTAGGAAATGCCATTGTGCATTGGCAGAGCCTGAGGCACAGCAGGACAGGCTTGCTAGTAGCCTGTTATGCATCTTCACAATTCAGTAACAGGGCTTCTTAGTGTTTCTGCTAAATAGCTACAAATACATCATTTACATCATGTAGACCATGCTAGAGAATGCCAGCCCTCAGTCTAGTGCCTCCCTAAACTACATATCCCAAGATTCCCTAGGACGGTGCCTTAGCAGTTAAAGTGGAATAATGGTGAGAAAAGGCCGAAGCTAACATGCGTGCCTGGTGATTATGCTGTCCAAGTGCTTACCGTGAACCGGAAACTTCAAGGTAACTTTATTGTTTTTTTAACCCTAAAATCAGGTTTGGACTGGATGGCCCCTCAAATTGAGGACTATTCTGTATACAAGGGGACACAAGGACAAGCTAAAGAGTAGTAGGAAACCAAAGACAGAATTTGGAAATATTCCTGTTTTGCACTACAACTCCCAGAATGCTACCACTGTGGATTCTGGGGGGTGAGGAACTCACACATTGTGAAATCGAAGGCTTTCACAGCTGGCATCGATAGATTTTCCTTGGCTTTTTTCCAGGCTCTGAGGCCATGTTCTGGAATAGTTTCTTTCTGCCGTTTCGCCTGCATCAGTGGCTGGCAACCTCAGAGAAATCCTCATTCTCTGAGGATGCCAGCCACAGATGCAGGTGAAATGTCAGAAAGAAACTATTGCAGAACACGGCCTCACAGCCCGGAAAAAAACCAAGGAAAAACTCACACATTTTCCAAAAAGAAAAAAAAAATCGTTAAAGCAGACTCTTGACTGTCCACACTCCAGGACTGGCCACACCATTAAGCTGAATGACGTGACCACCTCAAACGTCAGAATTTTGGATGACATGAAAAGGGCAGCAAAGTTTATGTTATTTAAGTTGTGGCTATTGCCTTTTTCCTGCCATCTATGATGAAGAGGTACTTGAGAGGTTTTCTATTTCATGTACCAAAATAAAAGTGGCTAGCTATTGGTACTATGCACCTAGATGTGGGTGGTTGTAGGTGTTTATCTGCTACTCTTCATCAGGCAAGCAGCAATGTGCCTTCCGATGGCCCTGCCATACTGCAAACTCCAAGGTGAGAAGCAGATCTCACCCTATGAGTTCAATAAGGTGTACAGTACCTCTAGTGAGTGCTCTGGTTTGCTCTGCCTGTTTTCCAAACTTCAATGTATAAGTATGTCAGAGGAGAGGATCATCCACCTCGAAAGGCAGACTTACAATATGCTTAATGGAAATTAGTGTACAGACCCATCATCATCATTTACGTATTATTATTTATATCCCACTTTTCCCCAAAACTGGGACTCAAAGCACCTCACAATTTAAAAGAACAATACAGTGGCATCTGCAGAACCAATATCTGCGGTTTCAGTCATCCACGGGACACAAAATAGACACATACCATAGATTCAGGCTGGAAAATGCCTAGCAAGGCATCCTCTCTAGGCATCTTCTAGGTCCTCCAATGCAACTCTGTAGTATGTTTTTACTGGAAGTCCTGTATTTTAATAGGGTTCACTGTTATCTGTGGTTTCTGGTATTTGCGATAAGTCTAGGAACTCAACTCCTGTGGATATGGGGGTTTGACTACAATTAAAAACATACAAAAAGTAAGCATGAAAATAGAATTAAACTATATACAGTCTTAAAAGAATTCAACACATCAATAAAAGAATAAAACACAATTTAAAAGATAAAAACTTCTAAAAACAGTTCAGTTAAAACAATACAGTACTCTTTAGCTTGTTCTTTAAAAACTTTCTGTTTTAAAAGCCTGTCTTAGGACTTTCTCAGATGAGCCCCTTACAATGTTTTGTTGCTGGCATAAAAAAATCCATTTTTATGCCAGCAAGAGAACGTCTCCCACCACATTTACTTTCTCTCCCAGCAAAGGCTTTCCCGACAATGAAGGAGGAAGTGAACGAAGCTCCATTCACTTTCTCGTTTGAAATCCTGCAAGACTTCATTGCGCAGGAAATTCAAACATAAAACAAAAAAATAAAACAGAAAAAGTTACACAAAGCACAAAAACACACTTCAAAACTTCCAAGTAAACCAGGGAAGGTTTAAAAAAGTGCATCACCTACCTGGATGTTGTAATCTCACCCGGAAGTGTTCTGGCCGGCCCAGCCATTCACGAGGGAAGTATGTTAAAAAAAGACGTGAGGTTACACATGCTGGCAGGAAAATGGCACAGCCGATCTATTGATGGCTTGGGCCATCAATAAAATAGATAGGCTTAAGGACAAGTCATAAACGCAAAAGGTGACACCACCCTTTTGCATTTATATGGCATCATTATGACGCTGCATTTAGTGTGTCTGATAAAGTCCTTAATAAAATGGTTTTAGTCTGCCGACGGAACGGAAAAGCAACAAGGAGAGGTCCATTCTGGCATCCCTGGGAAGAGGGTTCCAGAGTCTAAGGGCAGCCACTGAGAAGGCTCTGTCTCACAATCCTACCAAATGTGCTTGTGATGGTGGGGATAAGAAAACATTCTTCATCCGTATGCCTGGAAATAATCAACTATAATTTCTTTGGGGGGGAAATATGCCTTGTATGAATGGCTGATAACCTTGACTCACCCTCTCCTTGTTATTACAGGCATACCTCAGTTAACAACGCCTCTGACAAAGAAGTTTGTTCTTACAAAGTCTTTTTATGCCTCCCCAGCAACCAATTTTTTTCTCTTTGTCCTGTCTAGGTGGTTTTTTTAAGCAATCTTGGCATTGGGAGGGTGGTGGAGAAGGGCTGGAGAAACACAGATTTTCAGTGTCAGACAGCAGCACCAACATGTCTGCAGTAAACAATCTGATAAAGCTTGGGCTAGGAATGAATGGGGTTCTGCTTCAGCAGATCCTACTGTAGCTGCGCATGGCTGCCTACAACAGGCAAAGTAAACAGCAGCTACCTCCAGAATCCCTGACTGCGCATGTGGGAACAGCCAAACAGAGAGGATAAAAGGGAAGCAGCTCCCCCAGCATGTTAAAAATGCACAAATCTGTTATATTTGGCCACCAGCATCAAAGTCATAAGAAAGGGGGAGGCTGGGGAAAGGCCAAAAAAAACCCCCTAATTCCTAGATGCATTTTGGAAAAAGCCTTCAAGTAGACTCTAGAAAATTCAAAATGTTTCTGTTTACTTATACATGGCTTATCTGACTTTGTTGTTTCACTTTATATGTTCATACTGTTACTTGCATTAAAAATTTGCCAAAACATGCTGAGCTGCACTTCTTTTTTTCTGGTTTAGAAACCTACTCTTATTCTCTCCATGTTATTTCTGCCTCTGATACCAAATTTGTTATTAAAGAAGTAGTGCACCAGGAACGTGTCAACTTTGTCAACTAAGGAACACCAGTATTCTTATTTTTAAATGAATGTCCTGCTTTTCTTCCAATGAGTGAAAGAGGACATTCACAGCTCTCATTCTCCCCACTTTATCCTCACCACAGCCTTATGGCATTACTAAAGCCAGTGTCATACACCCCCTCCGATGGTGTCACCTGGTGCAGTTCGGCCTCGCCGCACCCCCCTAGTGCTGCCACTGCCACAGCCCTGTGAGGTACGTCAAAGTGAGGAGAAAGTGATCGCCAAAGGTAACCCAGGGAAATTCCCAGGTCAGTAGGAACTTGATCCTGAGTGTTCTATGTCTGCAACCACTAGGGATGCTGCCACACTGCAGAGATACCAATGGCCTCTGTATCCACAGATTTGGCATCCACCTTCCACGGCTTGAAAAAAAAAATTTAAATTCCAAAAAGCAGACCTACCTTGATTTTGCCATTTTATACAGTTGTCCCTCCATATCCACGGATTTGGTATCCGCAGATTTAAGTATTCATGGCTTTAAAATATTATTTAAAAAATCAGAATCCAAAAAGCAAACCTTGATTTTGCCATCTTATATAAGGAACACCATTTTGCTATGCCATTGTATATAATGGGACTTGAGTATTCATGGATTTTGGTATCCACAGGGGGTCCTGGAACCAAATCCCAGCGACTATGAAGGGACAACTGTATAAGGGACACTATTTTCCCATGCCACTATATATAATGGGACTTGAGCATCCATGGATTTTAGTATCCACAGGGGGTCCTGGAACCAAACCCCAGTGAATACCAAGGACCCACTGTAATGCAGTTTGAGGGCACTTTAACTGCCATGGTTCAATGCTATAGAATTCTTGGATTTGTAGTTTTGTGAGATATTTAGCCTTTTCTGTCTGAGAGCTCTGGTGCCACAACAAACTACAGATTCCAGCACTGCATAGAATGGAGCCGAGGCAGTTACAGCTGTGTCAACCGGCATTATTTCTGCAGTGTGGCAGCAGCCTAGAGATAACAGTGGCTCATATGTATGAGTCATAGATTCATAAGAGATGGAAGAGACCCCAGAGGGCCATCTAGTCCAACCCCCTGCCCTGCAGGAATACCCAATCAAAGCACTCCCAACAGGTGGCCATCCAGCCTCTGTTTAAAAACCTCCAAAGGAGAAGTCAATTAAGCAAGAAAGACCCTTTCAGCCTTCAAAGAGGTCTCTCAAATAAAGATGATTAAATCCCATAGCATGAACTGCTGGGATTTCTTACTGCAGCAGGAAGCAAGGAAGGGTGCAACAATGCAGTAATCACTCAGGGGGACTTTTGATTGTGGAAGGGTGGTGGCAAGAACATGAAAGCAGGAAGGACTAATTCCTGACCCTTATAAACCAGAATATACTGCTCCCTTCTAAGCTGACTTTGCTTTCTAGTATTGCTCTGCTCTGCATGAAACAAAATACAGTACTGTACTCCAGCCACTCACCTCCTCCTGCAACCATTCAAAGCACCAAAGAGGCGGATAGGGAAGAGGCTTTTCCCCCCCTTCTATGGTCCTCACATTTCCCAGGCCTCTCTAGGAAGCCACCTCCATTACTTTAACTCTTAGTTGTCTCTAAACACAAAGGTCGGTCTGACTGCTTCTATGGGGTGGGTCATTTGTGGAAGGCCTTGCTGGACTACAACTCCCAGAATCCTTCACCTTTTGCTGGGGTGGCTGGGGTTGATGGGAATGGTAGGCCCAAGAAAAGCCATCCCTTGCACATTCCTTTGTTGTTGTTGTTGGCAACCCTAAGGCAGACCTATTACAGGGTTTTCTGAGGCTGAGAGTGTGTGACTTGTCTAAGGTCACTCAGTGGGTTTTCATGGCTGAGTGGGGATTCAAACCCTGGGGCTTGTCTATCTGAGGCAATAAAATGTGGATTGATGCGCACTAACACCAATTCGCAGCAGCTTTTATTTGTCTCCACGGTTGTTTTTTTCAAGATCGCTGGCATGCCAAGCCATACTTGTTTGTTGTTCAAATGGGCATGCCTGAAAATCAATATGGCAGGTGCAAGTAAATTACCTGCGTTTTTATTGTCACCAGCTGCCACAACCGAACGCTATTTTTTAAAAGTACATCCAAGGTGTGGAAGTGCGATCTTCCGCTTAAATAAACCAGAAAAAAAAGGGGGGCTTTTTGTCGCCTCAGCACACAATTGTTATGGTGAAAATCCAACATGGCAGTTCTGGGCACTTGCCTTGCCACCAAGCTCTGCCACCTGTGCACATCCAACCAATCAGCTTTCCACTTCTGCTCTTATCGGGAATGCGCAGCAAAGCGAATCGGTTGTCCCAACAAGCGGAAATGCAGATTTCTTTTGGAGGTTTTTTTTTTTTTTTTAATATAGGAAAAGCAGTAAAGGCTTTTTCTGCGGAATATTTGGAGTTTCTGGGCCCCCCTCCTTATGAATATGGCGAATGATGTGGGATCCCATTGGGACAAAAGGTATTCCTCAAATTTTATGAGGAGTATTTTCATCGTATAGACAAGCCCCTGGTCTCCGGAGTCATAGTCCAACACTGGAACTACTACTCCACCCTGGCTCCTTTGTGTGTGTGTGTACGCACAGTTGCATGGCAGCGGCAGAGGGACTCTCGGTATGAAACTAGCTGTACCTGGTGTAACATATGCCATTATAGTTGATTTGAAAGGTTATATATTAATGCGTCAAATGATCGTACTCTTGCCATGTTTCCTAAGCGGCCAATCAACAGAGTGGAAATGGAAACATACCGAGATGTTTTATATACCGTATATAGATAACAGTGTATGTTATGCTGGGTATAGCTAGTATTAATAAATGGGAGTGGCTATTTTAAAAATGGGCGCTGTTACACAAATCACTGGTGTCAGTGAAAATCTCCACCCATGAACTGTACTTAGTTTGGGAAATTAAAGAAACTCAAATGGCAGCAAGAGACGTGTCACAATCAGCAAGATCATAACCCTATATGTATGGGAGGAGGTATGGAAAACACACGGGAGATGGATTTCAAAAGTAAATAATGATTAAAACAGAGAATATTCACGGACCCCACACATACAGTTATCAAGCAACAAGACTATCGGAGTAAGGCAAGAAATAGTTCGAAAAAGGACTCCGTTAAAGGGTGTTAAGGTAATACTACACCTGCTCCTGCAGCTAGGTCTCCTTGTGAAAAGCGGTGTTACTTTTGAGTAGCAGCTGCAGCCAATGCGGAAGAAACTTAAGGGAGGGATGTTAGGATTACAAGGAAGCTGGGGGGTTAGTATAGGAGATGGGTAGAGGGGATCAAGGAATGAGGCAGCGAGAGTTCAGACCACAAAGGTACTGGACCCCACGAGGACAAAGGAGGGGGGAATGGAAGGCAAAGCAATATGGATTCAGTTAGGCATCAAGACTGAACCAAATAAACCCATTTTTCTCAGGGTTTTTACTGGAAATTCTCCTTTGAAGTCCAGAACTTGAAAGAGACATTATAGCTTCTAACAGTTCTCAAGTACAAATCTCAAGTACAAATCTCAAGTACAGTTCTCAAGTATACAAATTAGTTCCAAACAAACAGCCTTTGGGGGAAATTGGGGTGATTTAGCATGGATGGACGCCCTATATTTCTCTCTGGGTTGTCATATTAATTTCATCTACACAAGTAATGGGAGTCCCTTGTTTATCTAATGGCTGTCCCTCTCAGAGATAAATGCAGGAAGAAGGTATCCAGTTCCAACAACAGGTTTTCTCAGTGTTCATGGTGTGATTTTCCCAACCATAAATGGGGGCCATCCACAGCTCAATGGAATGCAGGCTCTTGGCTGACTCTACAGAGTACAGTACATTTGTGCCTTCATATTCATGGGGGTTTGGTTCCAGGACCACCACCACCACCACCCCGCCCCCATGGATACCAAAATCCGTGAATACTCAAGTCCCATTATATGCTCTGGCTTTTCTTTGCAAACGAAGATTCAGGAAGGACTCATCCCACGCTTTCTGCAAGTGCGTTGATAACTAAAAAGGCCAATCCAAGATAAACAAGTCCGGTTGCAGAAAGCACAGCAGAAGGTCTTCCTGGGTGATGTTTCTGGGTTGTGATTCTTTCTGCGTTGTCGTTTCTCTTCAAGACTTGTTCGGCGTGAGTTCTCAAATAAGGCTGCAGCATTGTGCATCTCCATGCCTCCCGATGTGAGGCCAGGGTGGACCATTGTTGGTGATCAATTTGGCCGAGCCTGAGATGTTGTTTCAGGGAGTCTTTGTATCGTTGGTAAAATCAAGGTTTACTTTTTGGATTATTATTTTTTAACTAATATTTTCAAGCTGTGAATACTTAAATCCGTGGATACCAAATCTGTGGATATGGAGAGACAACTGTACTTTTATTTTCAGCTTTGCTCTTGGATGGCCCTATATTTATATTTTATATCAAGGCACTGATTCAATCAAAATGAACCAAAGAGACTTTATACCGCTATCATCTCCATTGCAGCGTCACCATTTTAGGTATGGGCACCACCATTTTAGATAGGCAGTGATGATCTGTGGATGTTCAAATCCACGGATATTGAACCCGCGGATACAGAGGGCCCACCTTACTTAATTCATAACGTTGAATGACTTCACCAGCTCTACTGGCTGCCAGTCTGGTTCTGGGCACAAGTCAAAGTGCTGGTTATGAGCGGTAAAGCCTTATCTGGCTCAGGTCTAGTCTATCTGGCAGACCATATCTCACTCTATGAACCGGCCCAGGCCCTAAGATCATCAGGAGAGGCCCTTCTCTCAGTTCTACCATCATCTCAAGTACGGTTGATGGGGACACAAGAGAGGGCCTTTTCGGTGGCTGCTCCTAGACTCTGGAACTCCCTTCCAAGGATGGCCAGATTAGTCCCCTCCCTGTTGTCCTTCCGGCAGCAAACCAAAACCTTTTAATTCAGAGAGGCTTTTTAAAGAACAGGCTGGGGAGGTGCTGTGTGGGTCTGCTGTTTTAAAAGCTTTTTAAAAGTATATTTTGTTCTTTTAAATATTTTGATGTTGTTTTAATGATGTAATTGGTTTAATCCTGTTTTAATGTGCACTTTTTGTATTGTTTTAATCGTGTGGTTTTAAAACTGTGAGCCACTGTGGGTCCCAACCAGTAGGACCCCCCGTATCCATAGGGGATTGGTTCCAGGGGCCTCATGGATGGTGAATTCCGCAGATAATAGCAAACGCCATCCACCACCCTGCCGCCATAGGAGCCCTCCTGGGGGAAGGGGGGCAGGCGAGATCGCTTCTGCCCCCTCCCTTCCCCCTTTGTCCCTGCCATGGCCCTGCCATGATTGGAAGTCTCCTGAGGGTAGGGAGGGGGCAGGTGAGATTGCTCCTGCCACTGCTTCCCCCTTTGCCCCCGCCATGGCCCTGACGCAAGCGGAGCCATCCCGGGGGAAGGGAGAGGGGAGGCAAGATCCCTCCTCTCCCTCCCTTCCCCCTGCCATCACCAACCTCAGATAATTGAATCCGTGGTTGGCAAATCAGTAGAAACGGGGATGCTACTGTAATTCACCAAGGTTCAAGTTTTGGCCCAGAAACCTCAGGGCCAGGGATGACCCTGAACTAGCAATCCTGTGGGCCAGGCTCTGGCAGCCCTAGCCACTTCCTGTCTTACTAGAATCAACTATGCTGTTTGTGGACTCTTATGTTTACTTGATACTTGAGTGTCCTGGTTGTGTACTTCTTCTCGAAAGAAAGCTCTAACACAAAAGATCTCTCTGCTTTGGCTTTGTTTGGCACAGCTGTGTTGGCCTAAGGGCCAGGAGGCTAAATCCTTGAGCACGCAGAGGATCTCCGATGTTGACAGACTGTTTAATCAATTCTGCTCTTTCCTGTAGATTAAGTGCCTCCCGTTAATGAATGTACTCTTTATTTAAGCAAACTCTTGCATGTCCATGTGAGATGCCATCTTCTCCCTATCACACAAACACCAGACACATGTTTGTTGGAAAATGTTGGCAATAATGGCCTCAACTTTATTGATGACAGCTGCAATTGGTTGGCACCACACATGGGTCCGGACCCAGCCATCGACCAACCCACCTGTTGGTTGATACGCCTGTTGTCAGCCTACCTGCCGACAAGTGCTAGAAAAAGGGGAGGAGACCCTGCAGGAGACCCTGCAGACAAGTGCTAGAAAAAGGGGAAGAGACCCCCAATGCTTGCTGTACAACCTCATCCTCCCCCTTCCACCAAAAGGGGGGGCATCCGGAAGGCATATACCCCAATATGGCATGCCCTCCCAGCCCATGCCCCCCTTTCCCTTTGTCCCCAGGGGTCTCCGTGACCTCCGTGTTCTTGACCTTGATGGGACCCCTAATACCAATGACCTTGGATCAGGACCCATGCCAACTGCCAATAAAGGCGGGCCTAAGCAGGCCTGTCTTTTGCCAATCTGCTGCAGCTACCACCAACAAAGCTGAAATGAGCCTTCCCACCTATTCCTCAAAAGAACAAGGTAATGTGGTCTAAATTGGCTTCTACTGGCAGGCTCACTTGTCATGCCTAAATTAATCTCCCAATCAGTAACATATAGAGATGTAAAATTTCCAGAAATTTTGAAGCCATGGGGGGTAAATAACTTTTTTCTGGGTTCTTTTCCCCAGTTTGGTAGGGTGTTTTGAATTCTCAGCGAGAGAATTCCAGTGCTTCTCTTAACTGCACATTCAAGAATTGCATAGGATGACAGAGTGGAATCATAGTGCTTCTAATTATGTAATGTAAATGGACCCACCCTGAGGCATGCTGAAGAACTCTATCCCAGTGGCTCTTAACCTTTTCTTTACCAGGGACCCCCTCTAAATATATTTTGTTGCTGCGGACCCCCAAGACTTAACTCAAGATTTAAAACAACAACAACAAAACTGCTCTGGAAGGGAAGGGAAGCTGGACTGTGTCCAGAGGAGGGTGACCAAAATGGTAAAAGGCCTAGAAGCCATGCCCTATGAGGAGCGGCTTAGGAAGCTGGGTATGTTTAGCCTGGGGAAGAGAAGGTTAAGAGGTGACATGATAGCCATATTTAAAGATTTGAAGGGATGTCATATTGAGGATGGGGCAAACTTGTTTTCTGCTGCTTCAGATACTAGGACATGGAGCAATGGACTCAAACTACAGGAAAAGAGATTCCATCTAAACATTAGGAAGAACTTCCTGACAGAGCTATTTGGCAGTGGAATACACTGCCTGGAAATGTGGTGGAGTCTCCTTCTTTGGAGGAGTTTAAACAGGCTGGATGGCCGTCTGTCAAGAATGCTTTGATTGTGTCTTCCTGCATGGCAGGGGGTTGGACTATATGGCCCTTCTGGTCTCTTCCAACTCTATGGGGTCCGTTTACACGGCAAAATAAATTCTCGAAGAATTCGCAAAGAGTCCTAATAGTTCCCACATCTTTCGGATCAAGGTCACCATATTCAGAAGGAGGGGGGCAAATAAACCCTAAGCCCCACAGTATCAGCTTTCACTATATTCCCTGACTTTTTTGAAAAGTAGTGCAAGTTAGTGCACTATCGATTGTGTGAACTACCATTTTGCTTATAGCAGTGGGAACTACTAGCAGTCTTCCCGAAACAGCCCCAGCAGAGCTTAGCCGAGATTGGTTGAATTGACCAAGGAGGGGGTGGACTTGCAAGAGATGAGCCTCAACCAAAAAGATCCAGCCAGCTGGCTTGCTTTCTAGCATAATTACTGTTCCCCCCCCTCTCTCTGTATATGAGAGAGAGAGACAGAGAGAGAGAGAATAGCGATCTGATCGCTCACTCACCCTGTTGTGATCGTGGTCTTGCGCATGTGTGTGTGTGTGTGTGTGCATGCGCGCGCGCAAGAGAGAGAGAGAGAGAAGCAGTCTGCTCAGCTGGCACATCACAGTGGGTGAGGGGAAGGGGGGCTTCAGGGAAGTTGCCTCCTTTGTCATCATTATTCCTCTTCCCCTGTGGTCTCCCCCCCTTTTTTATTGCTTTATCTCCTGTTCTCTGGCTAGAGCTGCTAACTTCGGAGCCCTACTTATTAATAATAATAACATTTATTTATACCCCACCCCTCTGCTAAAAACAATCCCCTTCACTGCCCCTCCTCGCTCCTTCCCCTCCTCCTGCCTGGCTTTAATGACAGACAGCTTGTGATCTGGAAGCCATGCCCCCCCCCCACATTTGTCTGTGTGAACTGCGGAAGTTGAAAACTCATTGGATCTTCCAGTTTAGCAATATACCATGTAAACTATGCAGCGCTGGTGCTAAAGGATGGTAATACAGATTTTCGTGCACTTTATTCTGCTGTGTAACTGGCCCCCAGTATGATTCTTATGATTCTTCCTATAGATTTGTGGCTGGAGCAGATTCAAGAGTTATGAGCAAGCCAAGCCAATCAACCTTTCCCTTGGCTCCTGTCATGGGGCTGAGCAGGACCACAGGTTAAGAACCACTGCTCTATCCCATTGCCCGTGTTATAATAAATAAATCTTCACTGCCAGTCCAATTAGCTTTTGTGTGGTGTAGACTAAGGAGAGCGTAAAATCTTATGGGTTGTCTAAATAGCAAAAATACTCCTACAGAATGCGAGGAGAATATGATCTGTCCCAATGGGATACTGCATCTATTTGCTGTATTGTGAAGGAGGGCCCCCCTTCACAGCTTTTCCCATATTTTTTGAAAAACAGCAAGGGCAATTGGCATTTCTGCTTGTTAGGACAAGTGACCAAATTGATTCACTTTCCCAATACAAGCAGATGATTAGTTGGATATATGCGGGGGCAGGGGGGCTTGCTAACAAGGCAAGCCCCCAGAACCTCCAAGGTGGATTTTTACCTTAGCAAGCAAGCGCTAAGGCAATAAAATGGGCGTTTCGTGGGCGGGTTAGTTTTTTTTTGTTAAGGTGAAATACTGTATTGCTCTATTGTACCTTGGGCATAGTTTTTTTTTTTTAAATATGTTTGGCACTGGCAAATTGGTAAGTAAAAATGCAATTAATTCACTTGCAGCTGCCATATTGACTTGCTGGCATGCCTGTTTGCACAACAAACATGGATACCTTTGCATGCCTGCGATCTGCCCAAAAAGTTGTTTAGACAAATAGCAGCTGCTGCAAATTGCCATTACTGTGGAGCAATCCAAATTTTTTGGGCAGCAAACTACCTTGGGATGGCATTGCTAAATTTTGTGCTTTTTTAGCAACATCAGTTGGTGATCAGACCCCACCCACACGGAAGCTGCATGTGCAATACAAACAAGAAGGAATGATAGCAGATGGAACTAGTTTCACTCAACAAATATTGGAAAAGCTGCATTATGCAATTGGGAATCCTGTAATGTGTTGGTGATTCATCCACGTGTGTTCTGTAAGCTGCAGACACAGACAGACAGAAGACAGACACACACTCACACTCTTCAGGTACATGGGACACACCCTGACTGGCCTCCCACTTGCAAAGATGCCAAATTTAAGGCTGGACTTTGTGACTTATGGTTTGTTTTCCTAAACTGACATGTTTGTGGATGTGCCTAAGACATTCATGGGGTGATATTGATGGAACTTCCTCTGGACTTTCTGTAACTGGCAGAGTTTTGTTTCCACCCACACATGTGAAGTAGCCTTGAGGCTTGGGCAATCTGGCCACTTGGTCTACAAGCAGGCAGCTGCCAGACGTGGGGGCACAGCTGCAAAGCTGGCTTAAGGTGGGTGGGGTGCTGGAGTTGTTCCAAAATAGTGTCATCTTTCGTGCATACTGTATGTCTCAGGTTTTCCAGGATTGGTGGTATAAAATTTAAAGAAAGGAATAAATATGAAACTAAATACTGAGTACACTAGACCCTAGCACACAATTGTTCAGAAGCCATTGCCAAGACTAACAGTCTGATCCCATGCATTTTATTCCATTACCAAATGACACTCAAAGGCTGACTTTGTGTTAGTGACCTAAGTCCAACGCATGCCTGTGTTGTTTCAGAGACTGGTATTCCAAACCTTCCAGCATTTCATAGGGGCTGTCTAAACAGCAAAAATACTCCTCATAAAATTCGAAGAGAATACGATTTGTCTAAATGGCATCCCGCATCATATTCGGAAGGAGGGGGGCTCAAAACCACCAAAAACTCAACAGGAAAAGCTGTATTATTAAAAAAGCTCCATGGGGAATGCGCAACCCCACTCATTGGGACAGCCAATTCGCTTTGATTTGCATTTCTGATAAGAGCGGAAGTGGAAAGCTGATTGGTTGGACATGTGCAGGTGGTGGAGCTTGCTAATAAGGCAAGCACCTGGAACCACCATGTTGGATTTTGCCATAGCGATGGTCTGCTAAGGTGACAAAACAGTCTTTCCCCCATTTTTTTCTATTTATTTAGGTGGAATATTGCACTTTTGCACCTTAGATATGCTTTAAAAAAATACTGTTCGGCAGCAGCAACTGGTCACAATAAAAACACAAGTAATTCACTCGCGCTTGCCATATTGATTCGCAGGCATGCCCGTTGGAACAGCAAATGCAGATAGCTTCGCATGCCTGCAAAGAGAAAGAGAAGCTGCTGAGAATTGGCATTAGTGTGCATAGATCCACATTTTTTTCCCCTTGTATAAACAAGCCCATAGTTGAAACCTGGGACAGATGTGGCCAAGCAACATTAGAGTGTGGTCAGGATGGCAAAAGTTATGAATGAGGAAGAACATACAAGCTAGGAGAGGCTGCAACAATTTGCTTTTGCCTGAGTCCACAGGGAAGGGCATAATTCTGTCCGCTGTGCTCTCTCCCCCACTGAGTTAATTGAATGCAAACTATTTTTTTTCACTTTGGCCTCAGTTTGCAGCAATTGAAGTAAGCTGAGAACAAAGAGGGAAAGTCGGAGGAGGAGAGAGAAACCGGGACATTTAAAATGCCCCCCTGCACTATACTCAATTACCATTATGTCTAAATCCACTTTTAACTGTTCCTCCTGTACTACCTTTGGTGTTCCTGAGCCCAGAATAACTCTTCCCATAGACTCCCATTTCAGCTCCGGTAGGGCCTAAATACCCTAAAGGCACCGGATCCTGTTTGGTCTTGGAAGCTAAGTAGAGTCAGCCCTGGTTAGTACTTGGAAGGGAGTCCACCAATGCATACCAGGTGCTGTAGGCTATATTTTAGAGGAAGGAACTGGCAAAACCGCCTCTGAGGATTCCTTGCCTAAGAAAACCCTATGAAATTCATGAGGTGGATAGGTGACTTGAAGGCACATAGACAACAACAGTTACTTGAAGTTTGCAAATGTTACTTGCCTATTTTCCCAGATTTTCATCTCCCACTCCATTAGGGCTTGTTCATGCCATCTGCAGGAACATTTTGTCAGCCTCTCTGGGAATATAGGTAAGTATCATGTTAAAAGTGACATGGGGACTATATTCCCTGCACATGTTTATATTTCTTGCACAGGAAAAATAATGTGTCAGGGAAAGGGGTGCAGTCAGCCCTGTCACACTAATTTTCTATGTGCAACACCGGGTGTTGTTTTGTAAATGATTGGTCAAAGATGCAAATTGTCAGTACTTATAAGTGAAATAGTCCATTCCTAAAAAGGCTTCAATGCTTCATTACTACTTTTGGGGTCTATGACTCCCAGAATCCTTCAGCTAGGGGAACTGTAGCCCTCCCATCCTATTCTTGACACTGAGGGTCATGTGAAATAGGTTGAGCCAGGGACTAAAAGCCCCTCCAGATGAAAGCCCCAAGTTCTGTTCCTGTATAAACCAATTGTAGTTTGGAGATCCACAGGGCATTTTCTTCATCCTGAAATGTGTTTCTGAGAATTCCTGGCACGAGTGAGGACTTTTAATTTCCGCTCCCCAGTTCAGTTCAAACGAACCCAGAATTTACCAAAATGAAAGGTATCTCCACTTGGCTGTCTGTTTGGATTATCTCTGAACTCACTAAGATGGCTGCTGCCAGTAAACACAGCTATTGTTTCAAGGACACAGAGCCAACAGAAATCAAATGAAGGAAAGAAGAATGTTTGCACCAGAACAAAACAATCCTTGAGTTTAATGAATGTAATCCAGTAGGATCCCTGTATCCACGGGGGATGGTTCTGGGCCCCACCATGGATAACGAAATCCGTGGATAATAGCAAATGCCATTGAAAATAATGGGACTTCCAATTTATAATACCATAGAGTTGCCTTGGAGGACCTAGAAAATGGCTAGAGAGGACACATTCTCTAGGAAGACTCCATGGTAGCTGTGCTGAAACTGAAACCACAGATAATTGACTTTGTGGATGGCGAATCAGTGGATGCGGAGGTGCTACTGTATTGCTAAATGGCTTTAGCATTTGGACTAAACTCCTGAGTAATACGAATGATGATAATGATAACAACGATAATAATAATGACTCAATGGAAATTGGTGAAAATTTGAAATGTTGCCAGAGTCTTACTATGTGACATGTGATGAGTGTGAGCAGGAAGGGGAAGGACACAAAGGAAGAGGGAGGGAGGGAAATCAGAGATATGTCAAGAAAGAGTTTGGATGTCAACCCCAGAATATGCAAAACGAAAAGAAGGGGAAAGTCTCAGCACTTCCAGAGACACTTATTTGTGTAGATTTGCCCTGTATTCCTTTCTGAGCGAGCCCTTAGCAGATTATAGACACCTAGGAATAGATCAGGCAGATCTATGAACTGGGAGTGGGTGAGTTGAAAATAAAATCTTCTCTTATATACACTTGGCCCTTCACATTCGCTGGAGTGTTAGCCGAATTGCATGGGGTCTGTGGGGACCCATTGCTGTCTGAAATAAAAATCGGGAATATTAATTAGCTCAAAATGGCATGCGAGAGGTCAGGCAACTGCAGGGATCTTTTAACCTGTGTATACCAGTACTAACTTGGATGGACTCATAGTCATGGAGTTAAAATAATAATGGTATTTATTGAACAATAATCTTAACAGCAATCACGCTAATGCTCAGGCTTCAAGCAATCACACAAAGCTATTGAAAAAAAGTAGGAAGTATTTGGATAGAGGAATAGAGTGAGGGATTATGGGTTATACTACTGTATACCAATCCAAAGTGCAGAGATTCATGTAGAAGCTGCAACCCTGGTAGCACAGACTGGTGGAGGAAGGGGATCTGGCTGCACAGACTGTCATGGAGATGAGAGGAAAAGGATCTGTGCACACTTTGGTGGCATTTTAGGGTGATATTTATATTCGATATTTCCCCTGAAGGGGTAAGTTATAGAGTGGAATGCAATGTCTATCAGAGGTTCCCAGGATGAAACAATTAATTCTCTGGATGCGTTAACAGCTGTTAATGCGAGGTACATTTAGGACTCAATGGTCACAGGCAACCTTCCATTATTGGGGAAGGAGAGGGGGGAAAAACTGTTCTGCAGGTATTGAGCACTCAGCCACTTATGACTGAATTAGTGATTGATTAATTTCCAGAAGTCCCGAGGAAGAATTAGCTAATTGTCTCCCTAACCCTACAATCTGAGGGGAATTTGCATAATTCTTACCTAGGTGTGCCTTTGAGGAATTCAAGCTGGTTGCAACCTTAGGTTTTCTGAGCAAACCTTGGCTCCTAGTTTTGGGAAATCCCTGGCCTACCTTCAACTACATGGAGTGCCACTTAAAAGCCAATATATGAAATTTAACCAATTGATGAGATAGTAAAAAGTGGGGGCTGTCAGGGCAGGTAACAGGGGTTAGGGGTGCCAGACCCCTGCTAAAGTAGAAACCCCACAAATATCTCTAGGCCCCCTCCAAACCATATTTAACACACAAAAGAAGTACAATCCCTGGATTCAAACCACTTAGCATTCAACCCATTTAGCAATATTATTTTGATGTGGCAAGTTTCCGTCTCAAAGCAGAAGCAAGCATCTGGTGCGGGTTGCCACTGCCTCCGCTGCTGCCCTTGTTGCTTTGACACATCGTGACCCCAAGGATGAGACATCTCCCAGGTCCCCTGGCCTCAACAGCCCTACTCAGGTCCTGCAGGTTCAGCCCTGTGGTCTCCTTGATTGGGTCTATCCACCTAGTGTGCAGTCTTCCTCTCTTTTCCCCTCCACTTTTTCTAGCCTTGTTGAATTTTCTGGTGAGCAGTTTCTTCTCATGATGTGTCCGAAGTACGACAGCCTCAATTTAGTCATCTTGGCTTCTAATGGGAGTTCGGGCTTGACCCATCCACTCTAAGATCCATCTGTTTGTCCCTTTTGGCTGTCCATAATATCCTGAGGACTTTTCTCCAACACCATATCTCAATTTAGTTGATTTTCTTTTGCTGCTGCCCTATGCCATTTTTATTAGGGACTTACAAGCCTTGCTGCATGTTTGCAGTCTCCTCAGGGCTTTATCAAATTCTGAAGAAAAGAGGCAAGGGAGTAGGAACGTTCTGTCTTCCATGCTGCCTTACCGCATGACGTCGTCTTTTTTTGTTCTGGAATGAGGTAAAACCATGTCTTTTTACTAACAACAACAACAACAACAACAAAAACCATTAGCAAAATAATGCAGTTTTACCTCAGTCCCCCATGAGACTGGAATGAAAGAACGGCGGAAGGACAATGATGTCATGTGGTAAGGCAACGTGAAAAATGGTACGTTCCTGCTCCCTTGTCACTTTTCTTTGGCTCTCAGTCTCGTAGTACCTATTAAAAATGGCATAGAGCAGCAGCGAAGGTGGCAGCAAATATTCTGCAAATAATCAAATCCAAAAAAGTTAAACCTGCAAATGTGGAGGGCCGAGTATACTTTGTACATTTATGTGCTTATGTGCTTTTTTTTTTCTGTAAAAGAGGTTCCTAGATTTCATAAGATTCTAAAGGGGTTTGTGACCCCAAAAGAAGGTTAAGAGCCAATGGACAAAGGTTAAGAGTCAAGGTCCTGATAAGAAAACACTGAGCTCACCAAACACCTTAGGTAAGTCCTATTGATTGTCAGCCATTTTAAGCTGACACATTTCTTGACACTGTGTGTGTGAGAAAGAGAGAATGGTTATGTCAGTGCTGAGCCTTGTGTCTTGAAGGTTAAAATGAAGGTTGTAATTCGCAAGGGTCAGGTGTCTAAAATACTATGGAAAGCACTGTATTAATACCTTTTCAAAGCGATAATAATTCAATGCAATAAGATTTTGAATGCTATATTGTAATCAATACAAAAAAGTATTGAAAAAATTTGAAAAGTATTGTTTCTAAAGATGAAAACAAAATAGATGACAGAATGTTAACATTGAAGTGTTATGTTCTGTTGAGAAGATAA
The DNA here is from genome assembly GCA_030847615.1 of Gambelia wislizenii. Taxonomy (NCBI): domain Eukaryota; kingdom Metazoa; phylum Chordata; class Lepidosauria; order Squamata; family Crotaphytidae; genus Gambelia; species Gambelia wislizenii. The sequence goes on from JAUMIR010000002.1 coordinate 30,591,845, forward strand.
TTACATCCATTTTCCCTACAGGTTTCTAAATGTGTCTTTTTCTCCCTACCTTTAAATATACAGCTGTCCCTCCACATTCATGGATTTGGCATTCACGGATTTAAGTACAGTTGTCCCTCCACATTCACGGATTTGGCATTCACGGTTTTAAGTATTCACGGCTTGAAAATATTCGTAAAAAAATAATAATCCAAAAAGGAAACCTGGATATTGCCACCTTATATAAGGGACACCATTTTGCTATGCCATTGCATCTAATGGGACTTGAGTATTCATGGATTTGGGTATTCATGGGGAGTCCTGGAACCAAACCCCCGTGAATGTGAAGGAACAACTGTAGTAGGTCCCCCATATCTGCGGGGGATTGGTTCCAGGCCCCACCGTGGATAACGAAATCTGCAGATAATAGCGAATACCATTGAAAATAATGGGACTTCTGGTTTAAAATACCATAGAGTTGCCTTGGAGGACCTAGAAAATGGCTAGAGAAGACATGCTTTCTAGGAAGACACTATGGTAGCTGTGCTGAAACTGAAACCACAGATAATTGAATCAGTGGATAATGAATCAGCAGATAAGGGGGTCCTACTGTAAGTGTGGTCAAGGATGCAGGCATACAAATTTGTCTACCAGTTTGAGATGGAAGGTGTCTGTTGCAAGAGAAGTGATAGTATTAAGTGATGGAAAGGCACCCTCTCTAGGCGTTTTTTAGGAAGACTCTATGCTAGATGTGCTGTTTTGTGTTCCCCGGATAAATGAATAAGTGGATAATGAACCAGCGGATACAGGGGTCCTACTGTATTTTTCTGACATGTGGAGTGTGATGAAGATGAAGCTCAGAAGGTAGGACCAATGGGTTTGTTCCCGTTTCTCCCAGGCCCCTACGCAATTTGACTTGTGTGTAATGGAGAGGAAAACAGTGATGTGTGGTAGAGAGGAAAACAGAAAGAGGGGCAAACACCATACTCTTAACTGCTGACAAATGAAGATTGGACTGCTTTTGCTCCTGTTCTTAAGATTTATTTTAATTTTATGGAGTTTTTAAAATGTTTTATTACTTATGTGGAATTTTAATTATATAGTGGTTTAATCTCTTTTAATTCTTATTTATTGTACTTTGTTTTTAGCTAGTGTTGTTTTTTAAATGTTGTGAGCTGCCTTGGGTCCCGCCATAGGGAGAAAAGTGAGAAATAAATAAATAAATAAATAAAAGCCTGATTTGGCAAGGGCAGTCCCAATTCATCCTCTCTCAACCCTCTTTTTCCATTGCTTTCAAAATGTCCCAGTTTTCCTCTCCTCATCCCATGTCCCTCCTTTGTCCTCCCCTTATTTCAGTTGCTGCAAACTGGCTTCAAAGTACCAAAGTAGTTTGCGCTCAATTAACTCGGCAATGGGAGAGGAGGGGGTGGAATTTTTGCCCTTCCCTGTAGACTCAGGCAAAAGCAAACTGCTGCGGCCTCTCCTATCTTGTGCATCCTTCCTCATTCATAACCTTTGCCATCTTGACCACACTCTGACCTTCCTAGGCCACACATCTCCCAGTTTTCATCTGTCAGGTGCTAGAGAGCATGAGACAGCCAGATTCTTGCTGTCCTGCTGGGATGGACTGTGGCACAAACCGTTCCAAACAGAAGCCTGTGCCTGCTTTGCATAAACACCGTCAATGACCTCTTTTCTTTTTCCCTTGTTTGCTTGCCAGGCGACCTTCTGTGTGCTTTTTGTGACTCAGAGCATCCAGTGTTCCCAGCTTCTCCTCTCTGTTGTCCCACTAAAGTCCCAGTCTCCCCTCCCCACTCCATTGCCCCACCTCCCTGGGTGAGTTATCTCTAAAATTGCCTTGAAGGCTGTTTACAGAGAGCCAGTATAAAGGGACCAGTGCAGGAGGGAGCCACCCAAGGTGCAAGGAAACAGCTCCTCGCCTCTGCCTGATAGCTCCTGAGTGGCTGCCCTCTAAGCACCATGGGGCAAAGCCGGTTCCTTGGGGGTCCTAGCATCTTCCTCCTGCTCCTGTTCTTCCTTCCTGGGGACATGTCAACGTCTACCACCACAGAACCGTAAGCTCTTTCCTGGAGGGTCTCACCTCTACTGCCTTCTTTCTTTTGTTTCTTGCAAAACTCAATCCTACTGTCTCTCCTAGAGGTTGGGATCCTGCGGCCCATGGGACACAAGCAGCCCCCAGGCATCATCATCATCATCATCATCATTTGACCTACAGGTCTCCTCCCAAACCTCCCTAAACTGGGAGAGAGGGGGGGAAATCACCTTGAAAAGGAGAATCACTGGTCCAGTAAGCTTCTGGAAGGGACAATTCAGCCCTTAAGCCACAGTGCCTTGTTTTGGGGGTGGGGGCAATAGAGTGTATCCAGTCCCCTCTCCCACAAAAATGGAAGTGAACTTTTAATGCATTTCCGTTTTGAAGGAAAAAAGGCAAAACAATGACATTTGAGGAGGGATTATAGGCTACGGTAGGCCCCAGTGGGCAGCAAAATTGGCTCCAGAACCCCTAGAGTTTGCCCACTTCTGCTGACATTTTGCTGTCTAAGGCAGAATAGCAAATTCACACACATGCATGCACACACATCCTACCCATGGTGTCTTCCTTGCCAGTGGGATGGTGGATCTGCTCTGAATTTAGTCTGAACTTTAAATGAATTCTCCAAGGTGTTGACTAATTTGGCCAAAGGTTAGGTCCTTTCAAGTTTGGACTAAAACCCAGAGGGGGTTTATTGCCCTGCTGACATGGAGGCCACCCAGCCAATGCTGCCTCCTCTATACACAAGCCAAGGTGCGCATTGTCAAAGATTTGCCACCTGAGGCAGAAAACCCTGGAAGCCACTCTCTCCCATACTCTAGCCAGTAAAAATACAATATTAATAATAATCTAACTAGCTAACAATGTATTTTCCCTTCTTTTCTGCCAAAATCTGCTGCCTGAATAATTGACTCATTCTACCTAATCAATAGCAGGAATGAATTAGCCTAAATTGTAAGCCTAAATTATGCTACACAACTCTACAGGGGGTGAGAATAAGGACTTTTATCAGACCAGGCAAATATGGTATCATAAGGACGCCTAATGATCATGAAAGGCACGCATACCAGACAATGTCATCCTTTCATGATCATGTGGCATACTTTTTTATTGACAGCCCAAGCCGTCAATAGAATCCTTGCGCCATTGTGCTTATGTGAATACGGCATCAATGACAGAACACCTCCGGGTGAGATTATGACAGCCAGGTAGGGGACACTCTTTTTATAAACCTCCCCTGTTTACTTGTAAGCTGCAAAGTGTGTTTCTGTGCTTGTGTGCACTTTTTATGTCTTTGTCTCGCTTAATTTTTTGAATTTGCTGCGCTTGTGTCTTCTCACGAGAATCGGCGTGATCTCAACTCTGAAAGTAAACAGAGCTTGGTTTGTGCTCCATTTATGCCAGGGCTGCCTCATTGCTGCTGCTAAAGATAGGTCTGGTAGGGGTGTTCTTTTGCCAGCATAAAAACACCACAAAATATGCCAGCAAAAGAACATTTAGGGAGGGTAATCTGATAAAGTCCTAAGTATCTATTAGTCACGGTGTCTTTATGCAACATACAGATTTATAAGAATAGCAGAGGGCTATTCCTGTCATGTCCTTCTTACTAGGCAGAGGCTTCAGGAAAGTTATTCAAGGTTAACAAATTATTGGTTATTTAATTTCTTATTCTTTATTTTTACCAAACATAGGGAGAGGAACTTGTGAGAGTTTCTGCCTGGACAGCTAACGCAGATTTGGGAGCTCATGAAACAGCAGCAAATAGTTACCGTACTTATTTATTTTGTTGTTGTGTGCCTGCCTGAGGACTCAGGTATGCTTGAGAAGCCCTTCTTTTTTGTCCCATATTGGGAGCACAACATGGTGTGAAGATGTGAGAAGAGCCTTCTCTGTTGTGGCACCCTGGTGTTGGAAAGCCCTCCCTTTAGAGGCCCAATTTGGAGGCAAGTTTGGCTTCAAGTTTGGTGCCAAGTTAAAACATGGCTATTGATTAAAATCTTTGGGATCTAATGATTTCATTGAATGTGTATGTGTACATGGTTTTTACTGTTTTAACTTGCTTCATTTTTCCAGATAGTTTAATATGTTTTTAGATTGTAAATTACCTTTGATTGTTTACAATGTAAACGCTTTAAGTTGATTTTATGGTACCCTACCCTGAGATCTTTGGGTACTATAGGACAGGATATAAATATTTTAATAAATCAATAAATAAATTTGCACATGTTATGTATAGCTTAATGAACTTTCTGCCCCAAGCTTTGGTGTTAGTGTCCATTCTGGATGGCATACTAAGGATTAGATCAGTTCATGGAGGAGGAGGAGGAGGAGGATAAGGACTTTATCAGACAAACCTCTAAAAACGTTATTTTGGCACCATATTTTACACCATTTTTGTGCCAGCAAAAGAACTCAAAATATCCAAGGTTGCATGAAAAAGATGCCTCGTACTTCCGTGTTTGCTGCCAAGCATGATCTCAGAGGTTCTTGTGAGAAGATGTGAGTGCACTTAAAAGTGTAAAAACAGCTAAATTAAAAACCAAAACGAACACACAAGCACTGAAACACACTTAAAAATTTGCCTGCAAAATGGGGAGGTTCATAAAAAGAGCGTCCCATGGCTAGTTTTCGCATTCCCACCCAGAAGTGTTCTGGCGGGATCGTCTATTGATGCTGGAATCACGCCAGCAGAACAGGGTGTGGTTTCACAATCATGGCAAAATAATGCCACAGCCAATTGACTGACATCTTGGCCCAACAATAAAAAATGAGGCCCCTTTACAATACATCGTAGTGAAAGCACGATGTTGTCTGGTATTCGCACCCTTTCATGTTCATTAGATGTTGTTATGTTGCTGTATTTGCCGTATCTGATAAAAGACTGTCAGTGACTATATGTTATGCTACATCCAGGTTCATGAGAATACCAGAGGAGTCATTCTTACCATGACCTGCTGACCAAGCCAGCCCTACCATTCGACAGAACAGAGCAGATTTGGGAGCTCATGAAACGGCAGCAAATAGTTACCATACTTATTTATTTTGTTGTTCTTGTGTGCCTACAAGTCATTTCTGACTTTTGGCAACCCTAAGGTGAATCTGTCATGTTGTAGTTGTTGTTTGGCAAGAGTTGTTCAGAGAGGGTTTGCTATTGCCTTCCTCTGAGGCTGAGAGTGTGACTTGCCCAGTGGATTTCCATGGCTGAGCAAGGATTTGAACCCTGGCCTCCCAGAGCCCTAGTCCAACACTACAAAATTTGTTCCAGCTGTATTTTTATCACCATAGCATACCCTCAAAAATTTCACAGATGACAGCTGGGACTCATGTGGTCAAGCAACATTGGAGTGTGATCAAGATGGCAAAGAGTGATTAATGAGGGAGAACAAACGAGCTAGGAGAACCTGCAGCAGTTTGCTTATCCCTGGGTCTACTGAGAAGGACTGGATTTCATCCTCTCCTTTCCCCGACCTCCCACTGAATTGAGTACAAACTATTTTGCACTTTGAACTCAGTTTGCAGCAAGTTAAGTAAGCTGAGGACAAAAGGGAAAAGTTGGACATTTTTAAATCAGCTGGAAAAATGGGATGGCAGAGAATTAATTGGGACTGTCCCTGTGTAATTTGGACAGTTGGAGGGTATGCCATTGATTGGGACAACTGCTTGTGAGTTATTCTGCTTTGGGTGCCCAAATAACTCCGGTGGTTTTCAGTACTGTGTACATTTTGGACGGGTTTGTGTGTGCAAGGTATTATTTCCTGCTTGACTAAGGCAGCAAACAGTTTGGGTCAGCCATGCCACTCTGTGGTTTCTTCCCAGAGACACCTGATTATTCACTGTGGGAAACCGGTTGCTGGCCCAGATGAACTTTTGGCTTGATCTTGTCAGTTTTTCACTGTGTTCATTGCACTTTTAATGCGGGTTTCCTTAAGCCAGGCCTGGCTCACAAACTTCATAATGCTCTTAGAGAAATTAATTCTGAATACAGGTCCCATTAATTTAGTTTAGATCTTTCATTTTAAAACTAAAAATTTTTATGAGTGGCCCAGGTATCAAGCCCTGAGAAGAAAGACTGAAGGATACACCAGGGTCAAGGTATTTTGCTGCATGAGGAAAGGCAGAAAGTTGTATTTCCTGTACCCAAAGATAAGTACAGTTGTCCCTCCATATCCATGGATTTGGTATCCACAGATTTAAGTATTCACGGCTTGAAAATGTTCTTTAAAAAATAATAATCCAAAAAGCAAACCTTAATTTTGCCATCTTATATAAGGGACACCATTTTGCTATGCCATTGCATATAATGGGACTTAAGTATTCACGGGTGTTGGTATCCACGGGGGTCCTGGAACCAAACCCCAGCGAATATGAAGGGACAACTGTATAGTAAGCTAGGCCAGCCAAATTATTTTGGCAGTTGAGGCAGAAAATTTCACAACTTTCTCTCCCCTGTTCCTGGCAGAAACAAAGAAAGGAAAAGAAATACAGTACAAGACTTTAATGGCAGCATGACTCTGCAGCCTGAGTTGGTATGGCTAAAGATGGAGCCAATCAAGAGCATGAAAATAATGAGTTAGAAATAATGCAGTTTCCTGGAACAATCATGCTAAACACCTCAGCATTTGACAGAATGGTTTTGATTGTCATCTGAGGGATGGTCTAAACAGCAAAAATAAATAAACAAATAAATAAATATAAAAATAAAAATTACGAATGACATGCAGACAGGTGGCCGTTTGCACAAATATGTGTCATTCGGAAAGGGGGGCTGCAAAATCCACCGTATAGTCCATTCGTATCGCATCCGGGGCTTCGTCCGGATTTTTCCAAAAGAGTGTTTGAACACTCATGTTTGCATACATATGAACAGGCAGCATAATCTGATTGGCTGGATAAGCACAAGGGGTGGGGCTAGCAAAGAGGGAAAGTGGCAGTGGCCGCCATGTTGGATTTTCGGTTGTGCGAGGGTCCAGTAAGTCGATAAAATGGCGATTTTATACTCTTTTTTTTAAAAAATATCTTTTTGTTATAAACACGAAATAATGCCTGTGCACACCACAGGAAGCTTTAAAAAAAATTGGCAGTGGCAGATTTAAAATTGCAAATAAATCACTCATGGCGGCCAGATGGCTAGGGGGTCATGCAGAGTTTAGGGCAAAGTTTTAGACGTGTAGGCAGATTGCATTGTTGCAAACGCCTGCGTTTTTTGATGTGTTCGTATTATTTCCCCCTTGTATAGACAGGACCCAAGTTCCATTGGTTAAGTTTCAAGGGCTTGTCTACTTGAAGGGGAAAAAAAACGGACTGCTCCACAGTAATAACAAGTCACAGCAGCTGCGACCTGTCTTAATGGTTTACAGACCCCATAAACTTTGCATGACTGTAGCTGAGACAGTGGATTACTCACATTTTTTAAATCTGCCACCACTGAACTTAAAAAAAAAACAAAAACTATTTATATGGCACACACAAGCAATATTTCCCCTTTCCAAAGAAATAGAGAAAAAAGATAGCACAAATCCCTGTTTTATCACCTTAGCAATCACTTGCTAAGGTGAAAATCCAACATGGCGGCAACAGGCACTTGCCCTGTAACTCAGCCCCACCCCCTGCGCTCATTCAGCCAATCTGGTTTGCACTTTGCCTTGTATGGGGAAGTGATTCATGTAGAATCGCTTCTCTTAATGAGTGAAAATGCGCATATCACCGGAGCGTTTTTAAACGAGACAACGCAGGATCCCATTCAGACAGCTTGTTTTCTGAGCAATTTCTGTGAGGAGTTTTTTACCATACAGGGAACCCACAAGTCAACAACATACTCAAAAAGTGGGGAGGGTAGCAAAAACAGGGAGCCTTCTATAATTTACTGGGATATCTTGGTAGATGCTGTTAAAATGTGACACTTTGATCCAGACTAACATGGTAACATAGAAGTTACCTTTAAAAAAAAAAATTCTGAGAGTGATAACAATGAATTAAAACAACAAGGAGTCCTGTGGCACTTTAAAGGTTAACAAGTTTTATTTGGCTTAAACTTTTGTGGACTTAAGCCCACTTTATCAGAAGCATCTGAGGAAGTGGGCTGAAGTCCAGGAAAACCTATTCCATATAAAATGTGTGTGTGTAGCTGCAACAGATGAATACAGCTATGCTGCCTCCTCAAATGTATTTTTTAAAATGGGTTTTATTATAGGAAAAACACATTGTACAGTACTATACAATATGAAATCACAAACCCAAAACAACTACTGTCCTGACCAGGTGTTCCTATGACAGGATGTGGAAGCAGCATTTTGTAAGACAACTAGTAACCTAAAACTCTGTATAATAATTAGACCTATGATGGAACTTCATTCCAGGGGCCACTATGAGATGGCAGAGGCATTAATATACCTTTATGATGGTTAAAATGGAAATGGAAAAAATATCTTCAGATCTAATTTTACCCATAATTTTCTCCAAGTGACCACATTATCTGTTTCCAAGAATCCAATGATAAGCTTTTTTTTTTGTTGCTGTTGTTGTGAGCCTTCAAGTCATTTTTGACTTATGGCGACCCTATCACAGGGTTTTGTTGGCAGAATTTGTTCAGAGGGGGTTTGCTTTTGTCTTCCTCTGAGGCTGAGAGAGTGTGACTTGCCCAAAGTCACCCAGTGGGTTTTCATGGCTGAGTGGGGAGTCTGCTTTGGTCAGACCTCACCTGGAATACTGTGTCCAGTTCTAGCCACCACAATTCAAGAAGGATATTGAGAAGCTGGAACATACGTGTCCACAGGAGGGCAACCAAAATGGTGAGTGGTCTGGAAGCCATGCCGTGTGAGGAGCAGCTTAGGGAGCTGAGTATGTTTAGCCTGGAGAACAGAAGGTTAAGGGGTGACATGATAGCCATGTTTAAGTATTTGAAGGGCTGTTATACTGAGGACGGAGCAAGTTTGTTTTCTGCTGCTCTAGAGACTAGGGAATGGAGCAGTGGTTTCAAACTATAGGAAAAGAGATTCCACCTAAAGATTAGGAAGAACTTCCTGACGGTAAAACCTGTTTGACAGTGGAATGCACTGCTTTGGAGTGTGGTGGAGTCTCCTCTACACCACACTGTGTCTATAAGTTATGTACAGATTTCCATTCCTCTGCAGTCATTGGCTTTGCTGCTAAACAAAAAAATCCAATGGTGGTGTCCCCACTATATTCTGATTTGTTATTTTCCCCATTTCTGTGAAGATTTTTTTGCCAAAATTTTTTGGCAGGGCCAAAAATTATTGACATAGAGTTATTAACATTTCAGTGAATTTTTAAAGGGCTATAATAAGTAACTGGAATTAACTCCTTATTTAAAAAACACACACACACACTTTCCAAGCTTTGGGCCATTCCTGCTGTATGAACCGGGTATGTTTAGCCTGAGGTGATCTGGTTATCATCTTCAAATACCAGACAGAATGTTACAAAGATGACGAAGCAAATATGGTATTTGTTTCTCCAGATGGCAGACACCTAGCCAATAAGTTCATATGAAAAGATAGGGGAGTTTTGAATAAAAGTTCAGAAGAACTTTCCAGTAATAAAGACTTCTCAACAGTGGACCAGACTGTGTTGGAAGGGGTTTGGCTTTAAGCAGAGGCTAGTTGTCTCAACAGGGGTTGGAATAGATTATTTTGGAAGTCCCTTCTTAATTCCATGTTTCTTCAAAAGTTGGATGAATGTCCCACACCGTCCAAATGTCCCAGTTTAGCTGGGGTAATCTCAATTATTCCTTTGCCATCCCACTTTTCCATCTGTTTCTAAAAGGTCTCAATTTTTCTTTTCAGTTCCCCCTTTGCTCTCAGCCTACTTCAGTTGCTGCAACCTGAGTTCAAAGTGCAAAATTAGTTTGCATTCAGTGAACTCAGCAGCAGGGAGAGGAGAGGAGAGGAGGAGGCAGAATTTGGGCCTTCCCAGTAAGCTCAGGCAAATGCAAACTGCTGCAGCCATTCCTTGCTTGTCTGTTCTTCCTCATTAATAATGTTTGTCATTTTGACCATATTCTGATGTTGCTTGGCCACACGAGTCCCTGTTTTCACCTGTGACATGTTGGGGGGGGGTATGATGTCCACAGTGTGTGAGCAGAGACCCCTCTTTATTTATTTGTTTATTTCCTCTGAATCTGAAATGATTCCCATGCTGATCCAGGGAGCGATAAGGAAAAGAACAACTCCTGGAATGGTTATCTTTGAGCCATCTTCCCCAACCCAGTGCCCTCTAGATGTATCAGACTACAGTCTTGTCCATACAAGGGGGAAAAAATATGAACACGTTTGGAAAGGCAGGCATTTGCAATGATGTGACCTGCCTACACGGCTGAAAGACACCCCCCCCCCTAAACTTTGCATGGCCCCCTAGCCAAATGGCAGCCGGAAGTGGTTATTCATGATTTTAAATCTGCCATCGCCCATTAAAAAAAAAAAAAAAACAGTTTCCCAGGGTGCGCACAAGCAACACTTTGTATTTACAAAGAAATAAAGGGGGGGGGAGTATACGATCGCCATTTGATCAACATACTGAACTGTCCCTTAGCCGAAAATTTTACATGGTGGCCACAGCTGCTTTCCCTCTATGCTAGCTCTGCCTCCTATCCTCGTCCAACCAATAAGATTGCATTGCCTGTTCGTGCGAATGTGAGTGTTCAAATGATTGCACATTCAGAAGTCGTGCTGAGATTTTTTGAAAATCTGTATGAAGCCCCAGACACAATGCACACAGATTTTGCAGTGGATTTCGCTGCCACCCTTCCGAATGGCACATATTTGTGTGAATGATTGTTTGAACAGATCGCTGATTTTTTGCATCTCGTTCGTAATTTTTTGAGTGTATAGACAAGACCTACGTTTCTCATAATTCCCTGCTAGCATGGGCAATGACCATGTTGGTAGGGATGATAGGAGTTGTAGTTCAGCCATGTATTATGTAGTTTTAGACTGCAAAGCTTATTGCATGAAGGAAGTGAAGTGAAAGTGGAGCTGGATAATAGGTCCCTTCCGTTCTGTCTTACCACGTGTTGTGTATTTGTTCAGTAGTTCTTCAGTTCTGGTCCTGTGGGAGACAATGATTGAATGAATGAATCAATTTATTTCGGTCACAGACCAGTGATACAAAACATATAAAAGCAGCAGAGAGAGAGAGAATGAGAGAGAGAGAGAGAGGGAGAGAGAGAGGGAGAGGGAGAGATATAAATAAAACATATTTAAAATTTATAAACTAAAACATGATATATGGTACAAATAAAAAGTATAATCAAAATATGTAAGATAAAACATTATGCATTAAGATCATTCACAGCTTGTCCCCTTAATTTTATAGCAGCAGCATAAAACTTAGCTACTTTTAAAGTGATCCATGATTCCCTATCCTCTATTAGATGTTATCTCTCTGGCTTTTCTTCGCAAACGAAGATTCAGGAAGGACTCATCCTGTGCTTTCTGCAAGCGCGCTGATGACTGAAAAGGCCAACATGTTATCCGAGATAAACATGTTTGGCACAGCAGAAGGTCTTCTTAGGTGATGTTTCCAGGTTGTGATTCTTTCTGCGTTGTCCTTTCTCTTCAAGACTTGTTCGGCGTGAGTTCTCAAATAAGGCTGCAGCATTGTGGATAGTGCGTCTCCTAGCCTCCTGATATGAGGACATGGCGGACCACTGTTGGTGATCAGTTTGGCCGAGCCTGAGATGTTGTTTCAGGGAGCCCTTGTATCGCTTTTTTGGAGCACCCCTCTTACGCTGACCCGTGGCGAGTTCACCGTAGAGTACTATTTTGGGGAGTCGATGGTCCTCCATTATTACCTCTGCCTGGCATTCGATGCACAATGGGAGTAATGTGTGCAAAACGAATGTCTCTGTAGAAATGACAGTACTGTATAATAGGAGGTGACCAACAGTTTCTGCTTAATGCGTTCTGGCTCCATGATGGGAGTTGCAGTAGCTCCATCATAACACATGGGCATATTTGTTCTGAAAAGGGTATGCCTCCAAATCTACCCTGAAGAAAGGCTGATGGTAGGACATTAGGCTGATGGTTAGGGTGAAGGATTTTCTAAATTTAGGGATATCTAGCTTGAGTAGATACCTCGCTGGAGTGAACAACCTCCATGGGAGACAGTTATAAAAGTGAGTCTTTCTTTTAATTGAGAAAAATTTATTAGGAAAAAAAAAAGACTCGCTTTTAAATCAATTTTAAATCAATTTTTAAATCAATTTTTATGCCAGCAAAAGAACGCCCCACCACCACACTTACCTCTAATCCCGGCAAAATCTTCTACATTCACTTCCCCATTCAAAATCCCACATATCCTTGCGAGAATATATAGTGCGGGAAATTCAAAAATAAAACAAAAAATAACACTAAAAAAGTCACACCAAGCACCTAAACACACTAAAAAGGAGCCCTGGTGGCGCAGTGGTTAAATGCCAGTACTGTAAGTCACCACGTTGCAAGTTTGATTTCCCAGCGGGCTCCAAGGTTCACTCAGCCTTCCATCCTTTCGTAGGTCGGTAAAATATGTACCCAGCTTGTGGGGGCAATTAGCTAACACACATTGGAAACTGTTTAATGCAGTATAGATGTGTAAATAGCTATTGCTTAAAACAATTTGTAAGCCGCTCTGATAGTCTTGTGGCTGAAGAGTGGGGTATAAATAACTAAATTAAAAAAAAAACTAAAAAACTTCCAAGTAACCGAGGGAGGGTCTTAAAAAGTACGTCACTTATGTGGCTGTCGCAATCTCACCTGGAAGTGTTTGTGCCAGACCGGCCGTTGATGTTGCGTTGATGTGAGTACAATGGTGTAAGGTTTCACACACTGGCAATGCTGGCACAAAAGTGCCATGGGGATCTATTGATGGATTCAGCTGTCAATAAAAAACTACGGGTTTTGGTGGGGGTATAACCGCGAAAGGGCGACATTGTCTGATATGTGTGCCTTTTTGTGGTTATGTGCCATCATTTTGACGCCATATTTTATGCATCTGATAAAGTCCTGGCTTCTAGTCTAAGATATTAAAAATATATAGATGGGTTGGGTATACATAATGAAAACCACAGCAAACATTCTTTTTATGCATATCTTATAATTATATATGTAAACTGTATATTATAATTATAGCATACACACCCTTTCTTCCCATGACCTCAAGATGGCCCTTTTTGTCATAGTGATCCTCTAAGATAGGTCAGACAAGGTGAAAGAGAGAGGGTGAGAGAGGATACTTATGTCTAATGTCACTCTTTCAAGGCCTGGTCAGGACTAGAACACAGTTCTCCAGGGTCTCAGCCCAATATCCTTCCCATGACACCACTCCAGCACTCTCATCACTCGTTCTTTCTCTGTTTCTCCTCCCAAAGACAATACCTGGTGTTGGTGCCCTTCCTTATCCACACTGAGACAACTGAGAAGATTTGCGTCCAGCTGAGTCACCTCAATGAGTCCGTGACGTTGAGCATCACGCTGGAATATGGAGCCCATAATGAGAGCCTGGTCAGAGAAGTGGTGACCAAGACGGACGATTTCAAATGCATCCCATTTGTGGTAAGAGTCTTCTCTCAGGCATTGCACCAAAGAAAATGAGGGTTGCAATTCACAGCAACAGAAGTGGCTTGACAAACTAATAGCTGCTGATGTTCTTTTTCCCCCTCCATTTTTATTCTCTATATTTCCCTACCCAAACTGCAGCCTCTAGCAATAATTTTTAAAAAGCATGACAAACAATGTTCATTCTTAGATCAGAGCAGTGTTCAAAACGCAGTGTGTTTTCAGGGTGAGCAGAATGTTTCTTTTTGTTGTTAACTGCTGTGAAGACAACTTTGACTTGTGGTGACCCTATGAATGAGAGACCTCCAAGTCACTCTATCATCAACAACCCTGTTCAGGTCTTGCAGATTCAAGACCATGTCTTCCTTGATAAAGTCTATCCACCTAGAATATGGTCTTCCTCTTTTCCTACTGCCTTCTACCTTACAAAGCATTATTGTCTTTTCTGGTGAGTCCTATCTTCTCGTGATGTGTCCAAACTACGACAGCCTCAGTTTAGTCATAGGGAGAGTTCAAGCTCAATTTGCTCTAGGACCCATTTCTTTTTCTTCTTTGCTCTAGGACCCATTTCTTTTTCAGTATATGGTATCCATAGAACTCTTCTCCAGCACCACATTTCAAATGAATTTTATTCCTATCAGCTTTCTTCACTGTCCAGCTTTCACAACCATACATAGAAATGGGAAATACGATGGCATGGACAATCCTAACTTTAGTATTCAATGATATATCTTTACACTTCAGCATCTTGTTTAGTTCCTTCATAGCTGCCCTTCTAAGTCCTAGGGTCTCACCACACCTCAAAGAAAAGCGGCAGGGTAGCAGGAATGGTCTGTCTTCCGCGCTGCCTTACCACATGATGTTCTTTCATTCCAGTGGGGGACCGAGGTAAAACTGCATCTTTTTGCTAACTGGAAAAACCCGTTAGCAAAAAGACATGGTTTTACTTCAAACCCCCATGGGACTGAAATGAAAAAAATGCTGGAAGAATGACGATATTCATGTGGTAAGGCATCACAGAAGATGGAGTGTTCCTGCTGTATTACCACTTTTCTATGGAGTGCAGTAATTAGTTTGCCTTTCTTAGTTTGCCTTTCATACTACACAGTTATAGCAGTATGATTCCATTTTAACTGCCATGGCGACATCATATGGAATCTTGGGATTTGCAGTTTAGGCTGGGCTCTAATGCTTCCTCAAACTACAAATCCCAGGATTCAATATGATGTTGCCAAGGTAGAGAAAACAAAATGATGGTGCTATAATTGTGTAGTGTGGAAGGGCTCGTGGATGAAGCATGGTGATTGTACAATGAAATGCCTGTCTTGAGAAACTGAGAGGTCACAATATGAAAAAAAACATTAATATAAAGCCAGATAGGTAGGAGGGAAGAGAAGGAGAAAGAAAGATAGGCAGGCCAGACTGGGGATCAAGGGAAGGTAGTACACCTGGAGACTATGCCCTTGTGGGTTGTGGGTGCACTGCCATTTGTTTTAACTGGGAAAATGGCATTTCTGCCATGACTTCTAGGAAGGATATGGGGACTCCAGTCTGTCTCTGGGACCACTTCAAAGTGCTGATTATGACCTATAAAGCCCTCTTTGGCTTAGGTCCAAGCTATCTTACAGACCGTATCTCCTGGTATGAGCCCGTCCAGACCCTGACATCTGCAGGAGATGCCCGTCTCTTGTTGTCCTTCTGTTGGCAGGGGAAAACTTATTTATCCAAACAGGCTTTTAGATCTGAAGGTTTTTAACAAAGAACTGTAAGTGCCACATTGTTTTAAATTGTATGTAAAACAGGAGCCCTGGTGGTGCAGTGGTTAAATGCCAAGACTGCAAGTTATGACATTGCAAGTTCAATTCCAGCGGGCTCCAAGGTTCACTCAGCCTTCCGTCCTTTTGTAGGTTGGTAAAATGAGTACTCAGCTTGTGGGGGCAATTAGCTAACACACATTGTAGATTGTTTAATGCAGCGCAAATTGCTATTGCTTAAAACAAATTGTAAGCCACCCTGATAGACTTTGTGGCTGAAGAGCGGGGTATAAATACCTAACTTAAAAAAATTAAATTATGTTACTTCCTGAATCTTTTCAGAGCATATGTTTTTAATATGGTTAACAGTTTAATTCAGTTTATTTCAGTTTTAATGATGACTTTTTGTATGATGACTTTTTGTAAACTGCCTTGAGTCCTTCTCTTGGGGAAGAAATGGGATATAAATAAAGATAATGATGATGATGATGATGAAGATTGCAACCTGTATCAATATCTGTGGTTTCAGTTATCTGAGGGACACAAAATAGGGGACACATACCTTAGAGTTGTAGTGGAAAATGCCTAGAGAGGCATCCTCTCTAGGTATCTTCTAGATCCTCCAATGCAACTCCATGGTACATTTGTACAGGAAATCCTATGTTTTAATAGGGTTTGCTATTATCCGCAGTTTAATTTATACACGGTAAGTCCAGGAATATATCCCCTGCAGATATGTGGAGCGACCTGTGCTTTCTTACCTTCTGTATCTGTTATTAGCGGGGTGACAGTTAATGGAGCAAATGAGGTTGACTCTCTGACACTGATGATGACTAGTTTGCTGCTGGACACAAACGGAAAGACCCTTAATGTAGCTGCTTTCCTTCCTTCCTCTCCTATCCCAGATTCCCAGATGGAACAGCACCACGGCCTCACCAGTGGTCCTTCTCACTGTGTCAGTGAAGGGGGAAATGTTGTCATTCTGGAGCCGGAAAAAGGTGCTCGTCAAGAACCTGGACAGTCTGGTCTTTGTCCAGACAGACAAGTCCATCTACAAGCCGGGACAGCAAGGTAATAAGCAAAAGGAGAGGAAATGAGTGAAAACTAGGGAGGGCTCCTATATATTTAATAGTTGTGTTGAAGAGGGAATTTCAGCAGAAGTTGTTTCTTTACCTGGTTACATGACAAACAAATTGCTGTTTGGAGGTGGAACACTCTGCCTGGCAGTGTGGTGGAGTCTCCTTCTTTGGAGGTTTTTAAACAGAGGCTGGATGGCCTTTTGTCGGGAGTGCTTTGATTGGGTATTCCTGCAAGGCAGGGGGTTGGACTAGATGGCTCTTGGGGGTCTCTTCCAAATCTATGATTCTATGAAATTCCCTCTTCTACATGTCCATTAAAGGTACGGGAGCTCTTGCTAGTTTTCACTTGAGCACCCTTATTTATGAATAATTTGTAACCTCTTCTTGCATCCTTGGACAATCCAATCAGAGTAATCATTTCAAGGAGGAGTGGGTGCCTTTTTAAAATTAAAAACAAACAAACAAACAAACAAACTTCTGCTTTGCCCATGGAGCTCCACAGCTCTGCCTCAGCCCTCCTCCTGGAGTTTCTCTGCATTGCATAGCTGTAGCAGCTTGGTACCACTTTAATGCTCATGGCTCCATTTTATAGAATTCTGGGATTTGTAGTTTGATGATGTACTTAGAATTCTCTGCTAGAGAGCTTTAGGGCAATTTACCTGATCTACATCCCTAGGGTTTTTTGCCAGAGAATTTTAACTCCCTTATCAAGCAACAAGTCTCAGGGTGGAGCTGTGACAGTGATCAAGGACATTTGTGGGAGGATTATGGGAACTGTAGTGAAAAGGGTTGATTTTTCCAGGATCAGGAAATCCCTGCTATCTCCAGTCATTGATTCCCAAGCAGATGAAGTCGAGCAAAGTTGACAAACATATGCCAGTACCAGCTGAGAGTACTTCTCCCTTCATTGCACAGGGAATGGTGGAAATAAGTTTGACTAATCCCAGGAGCAGTTTCTATGTCAATGGGTATTATATCCGCTCCGGGTTTTAGTCTGAACTTTAATGGAGCTTATTTATTTATTTATTTATTTAAATATTTATATCTCACCCTCTAGCTATGGACTTTATCACAAGAGGCTGGCGAAGTGGAATTTCAGCAGGATAATAGTGTTTTTGTCCAGCACTTATTACACAATGTCATGTCTGGCCTGCTGTTGCTTTGTATTCAATTTATTAGTGGAACATAACTTTTCATTGATAGGTAAAACCTGTAAATGGTTCCTGATATCACTGCTTTTCCATGACTGCCTAATGTGCAATAGGTTCCTTCCGATATGACAGCAGTCACGTGGTGTCAGTGGACATGATTCTCCTCCTCCTCTCCTCTTCCCACCATCTTCTCACTATTCCCAAGAAAGCTGTTTTCCTTTTCTATTTATTTCCTTTTCTTTTTAATTTCATTGAATTGCCATAATTGTGCAATTTCAATAGCATAATTGCAGTAAAAATTATCTATCTATCTATCTATCTATCTATCTATCTATCTATCTGAGGTAAGTTGCCTTTCCCAGTGTGCTGATTAGCTGCTCGGGAAACACACCCAACCAATCACCACCCACATACAAATTCCCTCTCCACCTCACAATCCACTCCTGCCACTCAATCTGCGGCACAGATTGGGACCCAGACAGTCAACTGGTGGCAGTAGGACACTGCCGCCGCCACTGCAACAGAACGCAAGCAGTCAACTGTTGGTGGCCATGCTGACGGCGGTGGCAAAGGCAACAGAGCAAGCCACCCTCAGCAATTCTGTGAAAAGTATAGAATGCTACAAATGGGGAGGAGGAATTTAAAAATCCACTGGCCTACTTTACAGAGTTGTTGTGAGGTCTACCAGGTGTTTTTGGGGGGAGTTTTTTAACGGTGTATGTTATACTGGGTTCAGCTAGTAATAATTAAAAAAATCAAAAGGCATTCTGGGTAGGGCATAGGGCAGGAAGGCAGGGTTATGGAGGCTGTGTGAAAGAGACAACATGAGACCATAGATCTCCAAAGCAGTACCATAGCGCTATTGCAGAGAAGTGTGATAATTAATGTTTCCAAACCGGTATTGAAAATAGTAGGAAGCATTTGTATAGAGGAATAGCGTAAGGGGGTAGTGGGTTATACTGTACTGATCCTGAAGAGCTGAGGTCACAAAATACACCAACAGGGAGTGGGTCTGGAAGATGGGACGGTAATACAGACTGACGTAGAGTCAAGAGGAAGAGGGTCTGTGCAGTTGGTGACACAGACTGACAGAGTGTCTGGAGGAAAGGGGATCTGTGCACACTTGGGTGGAGTTTTAAGGTGATATTTATATGAAGTATTTCCCCTGAAGCGATAGGATTTTGAGTTGAATACAATGTTTCTTGGAGGTTCCCATGCTAAAACAATGGGTTTTCCGGAAGAGTTGACTATTGTTAATGGGTGTTAATGAGTGATGCTTTTAGAACTGAATGGGAGCAGGCAAGGTCTTTTGTTGGGATAGGGAGGAGAGGAAGAACCCATTTTACAAGCATTCAGGTCTCATGCTGTTCTTGAGTGGATTACTTCCAGTGTTAAGCCACTGACTTGAATGTTTGTTTGGGAAATTTCCAACAGCCCCTCCTTTGGTTTATACATGAATTGGTATTGGGGGATCCCTGGTTTATCTGTAACCACGTGGATGGCTGCACTAAGCCAAATTATTAAATATTGCCAATTATTTGATATTCCAAGATGGGGGGTATCAAGGTAGGTAACACTGGGTGTGAATTCTTTTCAGTGTTTCCCTCTCTGCACTGTTAGAAATTTGGGGAGTGAAGGAAAATTTTCTTTGGTGGATCAGAATTCTTATGGGGGTTGTCAATTGCTTCATTTTGCACACACTCCTCCATAGCTACACCCCTGTGCCTACCTCTCCAGAGCTAGAGAATTCTTCTTTGCTGGTTTTCTGAACCCTAAGATAATGCTTCGCCCCCTTCCTTTCTCAGTTCAGTTTCGCATTGTCTCTCTGGATGAAAGCTTCCATCCCTTGAATGAGAAGGTAAGTTTCGACATCAGTTGTACCAAATCTCTGAGATCATTTACCCAGGGTTTGTCTACACAAAGGATAAAATGTATACCCACCCCTTATCTGGTGTGATCTGTCCACTTACTATCAGGCTGTTCTGAGGGGAAGATCAAGTCCATCTAGTGTTGCTAGGTTTTCCAAATAGCAAAAAAGGAGAATCAAAATGCATGACATCAGGGTTGATAACCTGGAAGGAACTATTAACAATTGTGTTCTACCTCAATACCAAATGAAAGTATTAATTTCAAGCTAACCCAGCCATTTTATGTATTTACAGTATTTGCTTGTTTAATTTGTATGCCACCTTTCTCCCAGAGTGGGACCCAAGGCAGCTTCCAGAGACATCTATTCCTCTGAGAGTTAACATATTGTCAACATTTATAAATTACATGATGCGTACATTTCTATCTTTAGGAAGGGTCCACATCTCAAAATATGGGATTTTTTGGTGTCTTGTTCAGTCTAAATAAAAAGAAAAGCTTTCCAAACCTCAAATAAGGGATATATCTTATAATAAGAGGCACCTGCCAGTCCTATAAAGGAGAAAGTGTCATGTATTGGCATTTCCAGACTCAGTGACCAGAAGTTTCAGAGTTCAAAACAGAAAACTTTTATTGGCTCAGTAATCCAGAAAGTGAACCCTACAGGGTCGTTGCTCAGAATGAAACTTAACTGAAACAGTATATTAAAGGCATATTCCAATCTTCCAAATCTGGTAGGCTGCACAACTATTGGTCACCTATCATCCCTTCTCCCATTTCTCATAGTACCATCGTTCAGCCCCCTTTCCCCAAAGCTGAAAGCCAGCTGCAGTGCTTATCAAACTGTTCCTGACATTGAGCACATACTTCCTTCTATAGTTAGGCTGCACACTTGTTAACAAGCACAGAGAAATGCAAACATGCAAACCTACAAGGTTAAACAGTAGAACTGAACTTGGCAGGAAAAGGTCATGTCTGGGACTGATCCTGACACAAACTTTCAAGCCCTCAGAAAGCGGTCATCCCTTACAATAAGGTACGCCTTGTGACCCTAAGTCCATCTCTACAGGCCCCAAAGACTGTAGGCCCTTCTAACTTGGTCTAATGAAGTATGACTTCTTGTAATATAGTTCCTTGAGCCTTGCTGGTTCTTGTTGTCTCCACATCCACTCATTCCATTCTTTTAGGG
Source organism: Gambelia wislizenii (assembly GCA_030847615.1). Taxonomy (NCBI): domain Eukaryota; kingdom Metazoa; phylum Chordata; class Lepidosauria; order Squamata; family Crotaphytidae; genus Gambelia; species Gambelia wislizenii. Next base: position 30,612,468 of record JAUMIR010000002.1, read on the forward strand.
GGCTGTTTGTGGTGATTTTGGGGATCTACACTAGGGCCAAAGTGTGTTTGTGTGTGTGTGTGTTTTAATCAGTTCATGATCTGCTGAGCTGTTCCTATGGTTTGATGAGGAAATTGTCTCCTACATAAATTTAATTTTTTTTCTTTGTTTGCAGTGTAATAGTGCCAAAGTGCCACTGCACTGATACACCAACACACTATAGCACTATAACTCCAGGAGGGTGGGAACAGAGAAAGAAGAAGAAAAGGATTTTTTTTTTTTTGTTCTGATATGTTTCAGAATTAAAAAGAAATATACTCAGGCCTTACCACACGCTGAAGTAAAGCAGCAGTGCAGCGGGAAGGTTCTGTCTTCTGTGCTGCCTTCCTGCACAATGTCATTGTTCTTCCATTCCGGTCTTGTGGGAGACCTGTCAGGGTATGCCAGTTTGCATACTAAGTTGTGACTGGATGAAGGTATAGCAAAGTGGCAGGTGGAGTCCATGCAGTCAGCCAGTTAGGCCAGGTGGACTTGATAGCCACTTAGTAGTGTATAACTGCATTGGGAGTGTACTTGGGGTATAGAGAGTGTATTATTTTCTATGCTGGTTAGAAGTCTGTTGCTGGGAAATAAGGTTTTCTCCTTGCTATGAAGATATAGTACTGCAGGTATGCAGGAAGTTATGCTGTACTGTTTTTGTGCCTAGCCATGATGCTATATTCTTTGTTTTTGCATGTTTCTTTTTTGTCTTACACTCAGCTGAGTAAAGCTCTATTTTTTAACTCCACAATTCTGCTGTACTATTTTGTAACACGCCCAACAAGACCAAAGTAAAACTGTATCTTTTTGCTAATCAAAAAAATCCTTTAGTAAAATGACACAGTTTTAACTTGGTCTCCCACAGGACCGAAATGGCAGAACATTGGAAGAATGATGTTCTTAGGAGGAACTTCCTGACAGTAAGAGCTGTTTGGCAATGGAATGCGCTACCTCAGAGTGTGGTGGAGTCTCCTTCTTTGGAGGTTTTTAAACAGAGGCTGGATGGCCATCTGTCAGGAATGATTTGATTGTATATTCCTGCATAGCAGGAGGTTGGACTAGATGGCCCTTGAGGTCTCTTCCAACTCTATGATTCTATGATTCTATTTAGTGCAGTAAGGCAGCACAGAAGACAGAAGCTTCCTGCTGTGCTGTCACTTTACTTTGGAGTGTTGTAAGCCCCTCAAATGGAAGGAATAAAATGGTGCAGCTGGTGCCGGGAATTGCCAGAAAATAACCAGGACAATAGAAATGTCCTTTGGATATTAAAACAACAACAACAACATACAAGCAAACAAGACCCACAGCAAGAAATAATGCAGCCTCTTGACATATTCAACCTGTCTAGAGGAACCTTAGATACTTTTGGGGAACAGGAAAAGAAAGAATTTTGTGGAGTGGAGGTGGGTAGGTTTGGACAATAGCTGGAATGGATTCCTTTGTAAATATTCCTTTACCAGCTTTGCCCTTCATGCATGAATAGGGCTTGTAAACTGCATGGATTAATTGGAAATTGGGCTGGTAGTTTCTTTTTCTCTCTCTCTCTAGTGTTGGACATCTCCTCCAACTGTCCCAGTTTGGCAGGGACAGCCTTGGCCATCCATTGCCATCTGATTTTCTTGGCTGCTTTGAAAACATCCTGATTTCTCTCTCTTTACACAAGAGGAGGGAGAGGGAAAGAATTTTGCCCTTCCCAGTAGACTAATTTCTCTTTCCCCAACCTTTTAACAGGCTTGTATAAACTCTCTATATTCTAGGGTTTCACTTCTTAAAATAGTCATTTTGTGTGCCTTCATAATAACCTTTGTCCAGTGTTTGTTGTCTGTCTAGCTACAGCCTTTTGACCACAGTCTGATGTTGCATGGTCACAAGTCCCAGTTTTAATATGTGAAGTGATGGAGATTATGATGTTAGGAGACTGGGGTTATTTGTGATTTACAGAAAAATGCTTGTGTAAAGACACAAGATAGAAAGATAAGAGGTATGGATGCACATGGAAATGCCTTCCATTCTGGTTCATGGGTCTGTCATAGGAAGAGGACAAAATGGCTTTTTAAAGTATCTTGGCATTAATTGCTTTCTCTGTCTCCTCCCCTCCTTTTGTTTTGTCTCCACAGTTTCCTTTGGTTTATATCCAGGTAAGTGGTGATTTTTCCTCTCCAATCCACTTCCTTCCATAGTAACACGAACCAGTTATAAATACCAGTAATATAACAAGATGGGAGTGATGTGGGCTTTATGGGAAAAAATAGAACTAGAAAATCTGGAAGACTAAACTTTCTGGAAATTTTTTCAGTGTTCCAAACAATGTATATTGGTTTAAATATTACTGTATACTGTATTAAAAAATATACAAAACTTTATGTGGAGATTATTTTGTTGCTATATCTGTAATAATGTAAAGAGGATAGAGTATACTTCTTTATGTTTAACAAAAAAAATGACTATTTCTGGGGGAAAAACACTCTTTTTAAAAAGGTTGCATACCCAAAGAGAGCTGCACCTGATATTTCTTGCATCAACAGTTTACCTTTCTTTTGCTGAGGTATAATTGTAGTACTTCAGATTCACTCATTCTTTCTCTGTACTACTGATCATTTCCATTTCAGATTGAGAAAAACGATTCTGTTGCACTAGTTGAATATTTTATTTCACTAAAGTATTATGAAAGTCAATGGGCATAGGCAACTTAACATATTTTGTCTTGACTCCCTGTACTTGTGACTGATTGGGAAGCAAGAGTTTTTGCAAAACAGAAACAAGCTTAGCAGTGTGTTCATTTGCTCGTCTATTCATCTGAGCACTAGGGTTTGTCAATGCTTGTCTCCCTAGAAGCATAACTAGAATGCCATGTCTTCTATTTAGCCCATCTAACATGATAGATTGCAGTATCATAGCCCATACAACTAGATAAACATATATTTAGGGTGTGGAAATTTTTCCATGGAAAAATATAGCATTGAAAATATTTCCACCCCACATCTCTGTAAGATGGCTCCTACACTCCTATATAAAGTACTTTGGCTGGTCTTGAGGGCACCAAAGAGATTTCATTCCAGAATTTCAATCTAAGGACGTTTTCAGATGAGGCTTTAATCATGTGAGAACTTCAAAGGCACTTTGCATCTATAGCTAGACCCCCGTATCCATGGGACCCATATCCATGGATTAATTTACCCATGTCCAAAAAAACCATGGCCTCTCTAGGCATCTTCTAAGTCCTCTGGTGTGACTCTATGGTATGCTTCTGCCAGAAGCTGACCATAGTATTGTATTGAATGACCTAGAAGATGCCTAGAGAGGTGTTTTCTCTAGGTATCTTCTAGGTCCTCCAGTGCAACTTTGTGGTACGCTTGGGCTGGAAATAATTTATAGGATTTACTATTATCTACAGTTTCCATTATCCACGGTAAGTCTGGGAATGTATCCTCCGTAGATAGAGGGGCCATACTATTATTCCTCTTTTCTCTTTAAAAGATTTTCTGAAGCAAGCAAGCAAGCAAGCAAGAAAGAAAGAAAGAAAGAGGAGAAGTGGGGAAACATGGGAAGCTTACTAGTGTAAAGCTCACATAAAATTCAGTGAATAGCGAAGGCTAATGCCATGATAAAGGCTTCAAAGAAACAGCCTTACAACTCACACCAAAACATCCCCCTCATGGGGAGTAACCCTATTACTTTTTTATTTCAGTATTTATATCCTGCTCTATCCCTGAGGATCTTAGAGCAGTGTACGATAAAATCAACTAAGAACAATTTAAAACAATAACAGTCATTTTAAAGGATGAAAACGATATTACAGTTGTCTCTTCATATTCGCTGGGGTTTGGTTCCAGCACCTCCTGTGGATACCAAAATCCGTGAATACTCAAGTCCCATTATATGCAATGGCATAGCAAAATGGTGTCCCTTACATAAGATGGCAAAATCAAGGTTTGCTTTTTGGATTAATATTTTTTAAAGAATATTTTCAAACCGTGAATACTTAAATCCATGGATACCAAATCTGTGGATACGGAGGGACAACTGTAAATCATTTATCACTTAAAGCAAACTAAGGTCAGTTAAAACAATTTAAAATAATGTAACCCATAGCTCATGTGCAAATTGATTAAAACCAGATTGGCCCTCAAAGCTTTGATAAAAAGCCATATTTTAACTTGGCACCAGAATGAGACCAGCAGTGGCACCAATCTGGACTATGAGGGGGTGGGCATTTTATAGCTGGGGTGGCACAGTAGAGTAGGTTCTCTCACGAGTTCTCCCATAGTGTATTGCTTCCGCTGGGCTGGGAGAGTCCCTCCAGTAGACCTCAACCTCAAGCAGACATTTTTCTCAATAGGAAAATGTATCTAGATCAAGGGAAATAATAGTGCCACTGTATTCTGCTTTGGTCAGACCTCACCTGGAATACTGTGTCCAGTTCTGGGCACCACAATTCAAGAAGAATATTGAGAAGGTGGAATGAGTCCAGAGGAGGGCAACAAAAATGGTGGGAGGTCTGGAAGCCATGCCCTATGAGGAGCGGCTTAGCTGGGTATGTTTAGCCTGGAGAAGAGAAGGTTAGGAGGTGGCATGATAGCCATGTTTGAATATTTGAAGGGATGTCATACTGAGGATGATGGAGCAAGCTTGTTTTCTGCTGCTCCAGAGAGTAGAACACGGAGCAATGGGCTCAGGAAAAGAGATTCCACCTGAACATTAGGAAGACCTTCCTGACAGTAAGAGCTGTTTGGCAAGGGAATACACTGCCTCCTCGGAGTGTTTTGGCGTCTCCTTCTTTGGAGGTTTTTAAACAGAGGCTGGATGGCCATCTGTTGGGAATGCTTTTGTTGGGTATTCCTGCATGATAGGGAGTCAACCTGAAGAAAACGGAAGTTCTTTACCAGCCTGCACCACAGGACGAACACCACCATCCCCACATTGCCGTCGGCAACTCTGTGCTTAAGTCCGTTCAGCAGTTCACCTACCTGGGAAGCATCATCTCCTCAGATGCCAAGATTGACAAAGAGATCGATCACAGATTAGCAAAGGCACATAGCGCATTTGGAAGACTTTACAAAAGAGTCTGGAGTAATAAACACTTGAGGCAAAGCACAAAAATCAGCATGTATAGAGCCATTGTACTGTCTATTCTCCTTTATGGTTCTGAAACATGGGTCACCTATCACCACCACTTACGACTCCTCAAACGCTTTCATCAGCACTGTTTACACACATTCCTAAATATACGCTGGACTGACTATGTGCGAATGTTGCTGTCCTTGAGCAAGCAGGGATCACCAGCATTGAGGCCATGATACTGAGAACAAGGCTGCACTGGGCAGGGCACGTTTCTAGGATGGAGGACCATCGCCTCCCCAAAATAGTACTTTACAGTAAACTCGCCACGAGTCAGCGTAAGAGGGGCGCTCCAAAAAAGTGATACAAGGACTCCCTGAAACAACATCTCAGGCTCGGCCAAATTGATCACCAACAATGGTCCGCCCTGGCCTAACATCGGGAGGCATGGAGACACACTATCCACAACGCAGCAGCCTTGTTTGAGAACTCACGCCGAACAAGTCTTGAAGAGAAACGACAACGCAGAAAGAATCACAACCCAGAAACATCACCCAAGGAGACCCTCTGCCGTACTTTCTGCAACCAGACTTGTCTATCTCGGATTGGCCTTTTTAGTCATCAGCGCGCTTGCAGAAAACGCGGGATGAGTCCTTCCTGAATCTTCGTTTGCGAAGAAAAACCAGAGAGAGAGAGAGGATGACCATCTGTTGGGAATGCTTTTATTGGGTATTGGGAGTTGGACTAAATGGCCCTTGTGGTCTCTTCCAACTCTATAATTCTATGATATACATAGGGAGATGCTCTTCCTCCAGTCCTGAGGTCCCAAATCATTTAGGGCTTTAAATATTATTACCAGCATCTTGAATGTGGACTTGAAGCTTATTGGCAGCCAATACTGGTTCCTTTAAAACTGGTGTTACATGTTGTCTATATGGCACACAGGTCAGCAATCTTGGTGCTGCATTTTGTTCTAGCTGCAGCTTCTTCAAGGGCATCTCCACATAGAATGATCAGGAAGCTACCAGTGCAGGGACTGCCATGGCTTAAGCCAGTGATGGGCAACCTTTTGAGCTTGGTGTGTCAAACTTTGCCAAGAAACTGAGCATAACTCGGGTGGTGTGTCACTTTGAGGAAAAAAACATTATTTCACGATATTTATAGTTTAAATAACATAAATATATAATTGTTATATATAATTGTATTTAATAAACCAAAAACTAATTATTGTCTAATAGGGGAGGATGAAGCATTTGCGACTAGAGTCTTAGGACATTTTCAGACACAAAAATGTCGTCCTGAGGGCTCAGGAGAGGTACGCGCCTATTTCGCGGCAGGGGGCCAGTTTCTGACAACTCTGTCCCTCTCGCGTTACCCTCCGTGTTCCTTCCATGTCACATGGAAGTAAAAGGCGCCACTCATGCAAGTTCTTCGTGAATAAAAAGTGGAGCCTTTTCTTTCCATGGAGGGAACACAGAGGGTAACATGAGAGGGACGGTGTCGTCAGAAACTGGCCCCCTGCCACAGAACAGCCGTGTACCTCTCCCGATCCCTCAGGACAACTTTTTTGTGTATGAAAATGTCCTTACAGTTGGACTCTAACTCCAAGACTCTAGTCGCAAATGTTTCATCCTCAGGAGCAGCAAATGTTTCATCCTCAGCTACTGCACTTGGCCATGCAGGAGCCAAGCATGAAACATCCTTCTCGGCATGCAGCCACCTCAGCGGCTGCGTGTCATCAAAAATGGCTACGCGTGTCAGTGCTGAAATGCGTGTCATAGGTTCGCCATCACTGGCTTAAGCTATCCTGTTGTGGAAAGGCTGGAGCTGGCGCGCCAGTTGTAACTGGTGCCAAACACTCCAAGCCATAGGGTCCGCATGGTCTTCCAGTGACAAAGATGGATCTAGGACTATTCCCATGCAGTGCACCTGCTCCTTTGGCGTAAGTGCAACCCCATTGAGGACAGGGCTGTTTATCCAATTCTGGGACCTGAGAACCACCAGTCCACAGAGCCTCTATCTTATTGGGATTCAGCTTCAGTTTATAGGCCTTCAGCCAGCCTAGAAGCAGAGAAAGGCAGCAACTTCAGGCAGCAAATTTTGAGTATCACAAAATGCACCAGCGCCACATGGTCCAAGAAGGAGGTTGCCTCACCCCAACATTTTGGGGATGAGCCCCTAGCCCTCTCAGGCCATGGGCTGAGCGGACTAGGGAGCACTTGATGAGATGGTGGTAAAATTATTTTATTTACAAGGACACTATTGTTCCTGCCAGTCTCAGCAGAACTGTGCTGTTCTGTTAGTCTCTGCTGTGCTTCATTCCATTCCGCATAACCAGTAACTGCAGTGTCATTCACATACTGTTTTATCTGGCTCTAGAACATACTTCCAGTGAATCAGACAGTTACCTTGGATTATCTAGAGCAAATAGGCTTTTGATAGGATAGACAACACAAGGGGGGAAAGGGCTCTTAAATATTAACCATCTCTGCAATCCTAAGTAAAGTTCCTTGGCAGTACATGTTGTTTAAATTGGCTTTGGACAACCCACGTTTAGGGTTTAGTTCTCTACAAAGAAAAGAAACAACCCTGGGGTTTTCTCCAGGGTTGATTAAAATAACTTTGTTGACTTAGATTTTAATTTTACAAAAACAAGCCCTAGGTATGATCCACTCAGCTTAGGTCTTGTTTTATCTGTCCCTTTTCTTTCAGCTAATGACAGAAAGGATCAACATTTAGGGCACCTAGCCAATTATTTATGATCCTTTAAAGTCAGGAATGGAAAACCTTTGGCCCTCTGTCCTCTCTGAGTTGTTATTTTCTTGGGGTTTGGGTTTTTAAAAATGTGTGTGACTTCTCCAACCATCTGGGTGCCCCCCCATGTTCATAAAAGTGTCTGGTTTTATTTGATTTATAGCCCACTTTCCCTCCAAATTAGGACTCAAGGCGGCTTGCCACAAGACTAAAAAAGAGATACCAGAAAAACAACACAAAATATAATATCACAACCACTGAATTAAAGGGCATTTGAAGACATTATTAGTAAAACAGTACAATATCCTAGAAGGCTCTTTCTTCAGCAGTCTCTAAATTGCCAAAATCCTATTTGAATACAAAGGGCGTTGCCTACTAGCAGGAGATTCTAGATTGCATTAATGGGAGTATACTTTTTCTAGATCAAGGGAAGTAATAAGTGCCATTCTATTCTGCTTTGGTCAGACCTCACCTGGAATACTATGTCCAGCTTTGGACACCACAATTCCAGAAGAATATGGACAAGCTGGAACGTGGCCAGAAGAGTGTGACCAAAATGGTGGGAGGTCTGGAAGACATGCCCTATGAGGAGCGGTTTAGAGAGCTGGGCATGTTTAGTCTAGAGATGAGAAGGTTAAGAGGTAACATGATAGCCATGTTTAAATATTTGAAGGGATAGATTTTCCTTGGGTTTTTTCTGGGCTGTGAGGCCGTGTTCTGGAATAGTTTCTTTCTGACATTTTGCCTGCATCTATGGCTGGCATCTTCAGAGAAGGGTTGGGTAGGAGTGTGTCTGGGGTTTATATGCTGTGAACCCCAGTTGGGGAGGATATGTAAATTTGTGTAATTGAATGGTTAGTTTCTGGGTATAGAAATGCAAGGCTCGTTAGTATCTGTTTGGCTGATGGTTGGTTGGTAGACCATTATCTGCTGGAAATCCCCCTGTCCCTGGGTGGAATTCTTTTGTAAATGTTGAGTTTTAATTCTATTGTATTTCAAAACTGGGAGCAGATTTTGTTTACATTTAAGGTTTCTTCTTTCCTGTTGAAATTGTCGAGGTGTTTGTGGATTTCAGTAGCTTCTCTGTGCATTCTGACATGATAGTTGTTGGCCTGGTTGAGAATTTCTGTGTTTTGAAAAAGCATTTTGTGTCCAAACAGAGTCTAATACTCCTTGCATTTCTACACCCAGAAACTAACCATTCAATTACATGAAATGTTACGCTCAGTGAATGACAAAGGAGACCCTCTCACAGCTGCAGGAGTTTACCGCATGCCATGCATCTGTGGCCAAGTTTACATAGGGACCACCAAATGTAGTGTGCAAACATGAATCAAGGAACATGAGAGACACTGCAGACTGGGCCAGCCAGAAAAATCAGCAGTAGCGGAACATGTAATAAACCAACCTGGACACAAACTTATTTAAAAACACAGAAATTCTGGACCAGGCCAACAACTATCATGTCAGAATGCGCAGAGAAGCTATTGAAATCCACAAACACCTGGACAACTTCAACAGGAAAGAAGAAACCCTAGAAGTAAACAAAAAAGAATTCCACCCAGGAACAGGAGGATTTCCAGCAGATAATGTCCCATCACCCAACCATTAGCCAAACAGACACTAATGAGCCTTGCATTTCTATACCCAGAAACTAACCATTCAGTTACACAAATTTACATATACTCCCCAACAGGGGTTCACAGCATATAAACTCCACACATACACCTACCCAACCATTCTCTGAAGATGCCAGCCACAGATGCAGGTGAAGCGTCAGAAAGAAACTATTCCAGAACACGGCTTTACAGCCCGGAACAAAACCAAGGAAAATCTATGGATGCTGGCCGTGAAAGCCTTCGACTTCAGATTTGAAGGGATGTCATACTGAGGATGGAGCAAGCTTGTTTTCTGCTGCTCCAGAGACTAGGACACGGAACAATGAGTTCAAACTCTAGGAAAAGAGATTCCACCTAAACATTAGGAAGAACTTCCTGAGAGTAAGAGATGTTGGGCACTGGAACATGCTGCCTCAGAGTGTAGTGGTCGTCTTCTTTGGAGGAAAAACCTCCTGATAATAAGAGCTGTTCGGCAGCGAAATGCACTGCCTTGGAGTGTGGTGGAGTCTCCTTTATTGGAGATTTTTAAACAGAGGCAGGATGGCCATCTGTTGGGAATGATTGGATTGTGTATTCCTGCATGGCAGGGGGTTGGACTGGATGGCCCTTGTGGTGTCCGCCAACTCTATGCTTCTATGAGAACAAACAGGAGGTCTGCTGAGTTCAACAGCCTGGGTGCACTCACCAAGAAGGCCCTAATCATGCTGATTCCTTCCTTCTTCTTTCATATGGACTCCATTTTGGCTACCAGAGTTAGATATTAAGAGGAAGTTAGGGTTGCCAGAATGAAAACCGGAGGGGCCCCCTGTACCGTTAATGGTTGTGTCAAAACAGGACTTTCAGCAGGTGTTGCTGGTTACCTGGTTATATGACAAGCGACACCTGTTGAAATTCTCTCTTCTACACAACCATTAAAGGTACAGGAGCCATCCTCAGTTTTTAATCTGGCAACCCTATGAGCAAGAGAGTTTTTCCTCCTCACCTTCCATTTTATAATGCTAGTGATTTGTTATTAGAAGACCAAAGCCTGGTTTAGGGTCACCAGCAGCAATAATCCCCTGTCCTCGGTGTGACCGTCTTACCATGTGACTTCTAGGACCCCAAGAGGAACCGCTTGTTCCAGTGGCAAGATGTGGAGCTGGAGGTAGGCCTCATCCAGCTCTCCTTCCCGCTGACCTCTGAGCCCATGCCAGGCACTTACAAAGTGGTGGTGAAGAAATCTTCTGGGGGCAATGTGGAACATTCCTTTGAGGTGCAGGAATATGGTAAGGTCCCTCTCATGCCAGTAGTTTAGGCAGTAATTAATGGTGGATGTTTAGGGTTGCCAATTCAGGATTGTACCAGGCCCCGAGGTTTCCAGTGGCTTGCCTACACCGGCCAGAATAATCCACGTCCTGGCCAGAGTATTCCAGCCCCGGGCCTGCAATGTTTTCCCCACTTTACCTGACCTTCTGTTCTGGCAATGGAGGGGTGTCCTCACACCTGAGGCCAATGTATGAACCAGCACTTTTCTTCCCTGCATCAGTCATGTCTTCCAAGGCCAGGGGTGAGATACCCGGCTGTGGTCACATGGCTGGGCGCCTCATGGTGACTTCAGCAGACGCAATGCACACAACCTTGATGAGAATTGGCTGCATTGGGTTTTGCCAGTTCCCTTCTCTGAAATTTAGCCTGCAGCACCTGACATTCCTTGGTGGTCTCCCATCCAAGTAGTAGCCAGGGCTGACCCTGCTTAGCTTCCAAGATCAGACAGGATCTGAGGCCTTTTGGGTATTTAGGGCCCTTATAATAGTGATTGGGAAATCCTAAATTGGGGTAAACCACACGAGCTCCCTCTCAAGAGACTTTGGAATATGCTGCCCCAGCACATACACACACAAACACACATGCACACAACATTAAAAAATTGTCCCAAGATGTCCTCAATTAGGCTTGTGGGGTGGGGGAAATGTTCTCTTGGTTCTCCAGTGTAAATCAAGTCCATTTTCTGTTCCACCCCAATGTGTGGCTAGGATTTCTAAAACCTATCAATAGAGCAACAAATTGAAAGCTAGCCTATTAGGAAACAAGGTCCTAGCTAGCTAGGAAGCATGGGATGGTAATGCTCATGATCTTAAGAGATGGAACATCTCCTTCAGCAAAGGTTTGGCTTTGTTTTGTTGTTCTGTGTGGAGAAAAGAGTGGTCTGAAGGGAGGAGGCAGGGGGAACTTATTAAGACTAATCAGTTCATTTTACCATAAGCTGTGTGGACTGAAACCCACTTCTTCAGATGGAACAGGCGGGCTATAGTCCGTGACAATTTATGCTGAAATAAATGTAATCATCTTAAAGCTATCACAAGCTCCTTTTTTCTTCCTTCCCGTCTTCTTGTATTGAACAAAATTAATACACCTGTCTCTTTGAAGAGTGTTTTGAAGCTAACTGCTTGGTTATTGTCCTTGGCTCTATTTATCTTGGTGTTTCTTTCCTTCCTCTAGTGTTGCCCAAATATGAGGTTTTGGTGATGGCACCCAAGATTATAACCATCATGAGCAAACAACTAGAAGTGACTGTTTGTGGCATGTAAGTGATGCTAGATGGGATTTCTCTTCTTCCTCTTTGAAACCAGGACACTGAGAGCTTTGCTGAGGGATAGTGCACATGCCAACTGACTTTCATGGCTTGGAAAATTATTTTTCATTACAGTTCCCAGAATCCTCCAGCCACCACAACTAGTAGTCATCCTGGCACAGGGGGATTCTAGGAATTATCATTCAGAAAATAACATTTCCAGCTCCGGACATCAGTTGGTATTTGTGATAACCTGTTGGCAGAGCTCTCAAAAGAGTAACTTTTCAGAGCTTTGGGGCTGGGCTGCCCAGTTGAATATAGATCAGGGCTCTTGAAGCTTTAATTTTTAACAGATCTTGGAGCAGGTGGTTTTGTCAGGAGGAACTATGGTGACAAATGGAATTATAGCTCTCCAAACCCATTTTTTTTTTAGCTGCTGCAGTAACCCCACCCCCCACCTGGCTATTTACTTGCTGGTAGAGAGTGGGGTGGAGATGGGAGTAGAGAAGAATCCAGCTGTTCCTATAACTCAGGGGTGGGTGTATCCTGAAGCTCCACAAAGCCCTCAGATTACCTTGATTTTTTAAAAACTCCACACCAATTTTCAGATTATTTATTTTTTGCCCACAAACCACCCAAAAACTGCCAAAATGGTAAGAGGTCTGGAGAATGGAGCAAACTTGTTTTCTGCTGCTCCAGAGACTAGGACACAGAGCAATGGATTCAAACTACAGGAAAAGAGATTCCACCTAAACATTGGGAAGAACTTCCTGATAGTAAGACCTGTTTGGCTGTGGAATGCTCTGCCTGGGAGTGTGGTGGAGTCTTCATCTTTGGAGGTTTTTAAACAGAGGCTGGATGGCCTTCTGTTGGAGTGCTTTGATTGTTTATTTCTGCAGGGCAGGGGGTTGGAATAGATGGCCCTTGTGGTCTCTTCCAACTCTATGATTCTATGACAACTGCCTGAAAATATGGCAATTTGTTTCCCCTAAGCTGCTAGAGCTCTCCCAAACCTCACAAAACAAAAATGGTGGCCAATAATCAGCCAAAATGGTGACTGGAATTATTTATTTATTTATTTATTTATTTATTGGATTTATATCCTGCCTTTCTCGCAAGATGGGATTCAAGGTGGGCTACAATATTGATGTTGTGTTACTGTGGGTGCACCAGAATGATGCACCAGTCAGTACGGGTGGGGGTTGGGAGGAATGGCCCTCGCCTCCTGTGAAGTTGCCCAGCTGGACCCACAGCCTTGAAAGCCTTGTTATATGATTCCTTTCACTTGCCAGAACAACGAGGATGGGTAAGTGACTACAACTCTCCATTGGATGATGTCACCAATCCTCCTCTGAAAACCATCCTGCAGCGGCTATGCTCCCCTGTGGGTCTTTTCTCTTCCACTGCAACATGGTTCCTCAAAAACCTCTTCCCCAATTAGGTGATAAATAAGATGCAGTCCCATTACTCTTTCCTTCCTTGACTGCTACCTCTTTTAACCAGTGCTATGGCTTCTTCTGATTTACAGGTACACCTATGGAAAGCCTGTCCCAGGCCTGGTGAAGATCCGTGTTTGCCGTCCGTATTCCAATTCCAGGAGCCAATGTTATGGCAAAGAGTCAGAGGCTGTGTGTGAAGAATTCACAGGCAATGTGAGTCCTAAGATTGAATCTGTTGCCACAGAGCAGGGAGGGAAACCATTTTCTTGTGGGTTACAGACTATAGTTTGAGATCTGCCCTAGAGAATTTGTAGAGCAAGGAGAGGACCTCAGACCATGGGACAGAATCCAGTCCTCCCTTGGCTAATGTCCCACATTAGACATCTTATCCATGACCATCCATTGGTGGTTTCCCAGCTTTTATATAGGACTACCTTGTAGTGCACAGGTGGGCAACTGTGTGGGGGCCAAAGTCTACGTTTCTCCCCACACCTTCCCCAGGAGTCACAGGCAGCCCCCTACAGCAAGCCCAACTACCTCCTTTTTTTCTCTGCAGTCCTTCTCAAAATGGTGACAGGAAATTATGCCACATCACTCCCTGTCACCATTTTGAGAGGGACTGCAGAGGAAAATGGAGGCATCTGGGGGTAGTAAGGGTTTCTGGGGTGCTTCTGGGGTGGGTGAATGTATTTCTATGTATTTTCACACATTTGGTGGGCTTTCTGCATGATTTAGGGGCAAAGATTGCCCCCAAATCACATCAAAATAATATAAAAAATAGAATTGGGGGTTTGGGGAACTGGTGGGAAGCTTCAGGGGCCACAAAAGTGGAGTTCATGGACCACACTAAGCCCACCCCCTTCTGTAGCAGGTATTGCCCCTCCAACCATGCAGATGACTTCTAGAGTCTATATTAGCATCATGGACAAACATTAATAACTGTCAGTGTGTTCTTCCAGCCCCCAGTATGATGTGAGTATGGGTTTGTTTGTTTGTTTTTACCAGTGTAGACAAGCCCTAAGACTCAAAGTGGCTTACAAATTATTACAGTACAGATTAAAAACATACAAAAACATCTATATGTATGTGTGCTTGTGTGTGTGCACGCACGTGCATTATTTTCAAAAAACAATTAATATGTAGCATTAAAACCATTTAAAGTTCATTAAAAGACAGAATATAAACAGTCAACCAAACACAAACCATTAAAAGCCCCTTACAATTAGTTTTTAAAAGCATGAGGGTGTAAGAATATTTTGACTTCCTGAGGGAAGGAGAACCATTTTAGCCTCCCTAGGGAGGGAGTTCCAAAGTCTGGGATCAGCCATCAAGAAAGCCTCCTCTCTTCCTCCCACCAAACAAACCCAGGGCTTGTCTACAGTGGGGATTAGGAATTTTTTGGGGGGATTAGGAATTTTTTTATTGGAATAAGACCATTCTACTGAAAAATACACCTGACCGCAAAAGGCCGTAACAATAATGCAAAAATAATCATAATTGTTTTCTTACTAATACAAAAATAAAACTATCTATCCTAACACTAACACATTTTTCCTCTTGAAAAATCTGACTGAAATTCAGACTACTTTGGCTCAGAGCTGCGCCAGAGCTGTGCCAGATGAAATTCAGACTACTTGGGCCCAGATTTAAGCGTCACACCTTGGCCAAAGCCCGAATCTGATTCATCCGGATTTTTATCCCCAGTGCAGTTGCTCGTTCTGACCTCAGAATGAGTGACTGCATCAGGGCTCTGCCTTCCTGGCGTGTGGCTGCTCACTCTGAGAGTGGAAGGAGTGGCTGCACGCAGCGTATTTGCTCGCACACAGGGCTTTGCTTTCTCCAGGGTCATCCAGCGGGATTCCATGGCTAAGCGGGGATTCAAAAACCTGGAGGCTTACTGCACTCCAAAGAAAAGCGTCAGTGCAGCTGGAATGTTTGTCTTCTGTGCTACCTTACCACATGATGTCATTGTTCTTCCAGTATTCTTTTGTTCCAGTCCCGTGGGGGACCAAGGTAAAACTGTGTCTTTATGCTAACAGGTTTTTCCAGTTAGCAAAAAGATGCAGTTTTACCTCAGTCCCCCACAGGACCGGAACAAGAGAATGACAATGTCATGCGGTAAGGCAGCACAGAAGACAGAATGTTCCTGCTGCATTGCTGCTTTTCTTTGGAGTGTGGTAAGCCCCCTGGGACTTTATCAGGCATGGCAAATATGGCGTCATAACAATGTCCAATCAATGCGAAAGGGCACCCATTTCACATGATGCTGTGCTTTCATGTTCTTGCACTGTAAAAAATGTATTCTTTTTTATTGACGGACCAAGCCATCAATTGATCTGCCGTGGCATTTTTTTTTTTTTGGCGTAATTGATAGCGTCTGAAACCGCATCCCATTCTGCTAGCATGATTACAGTGTCAATGGGCAGTTCCCACCAGAATCCTTCCAAGTGAGAGCACAGAAACTAAGTATGGGATGCTCTTTTTATGAACCTCCCCGATTTACAGGCAAGTTTTTAATTGTGTTTGTTTCAGTGCTTGTGTGTTCGTTTTGTTTTTTAATTTAGCTATTTTTAGACTTTTAATCATGCTTGGGTCTTCTCACGAGAACCGCTGAGTTCACGCGCACCCACCAATGCAGAAGTACGGTGCTGCTTTTTCACACTATTATGGCAATATTTAATATAAAAGGTTATTTTGCCAGCACACTTACAGTTTAAAATGTGGTGGGAAAGAAACATTTTTAGAGGCTTGTCTGATAAAGTCCCTAGTCTCCAGTGTCATAGTCCAATACTCAAACCACTACACCATACTGGCTCTATGGTCCTTGAAATTGCCTGGACCTTAGCTGTAATTAATGGCAATAAGATATAATATGTTTTGATGTTTTTTTCCTCTTTCCCAGCTTCCATGTCCTTTGATCCTCCGCGCCGTGAAAGGCCCCGAAGATATTCTTTGATAGTGAATTCAATCCTTGGGCTGAAATAAATTCTCTACTCTTGTCCTAAAGGGAAACAAGGGTATCAAAAGCATTCACGGTGATCAGCTAACCTGCTGTTCTTTGGCTTCTTCTGCAGGCAGATGGGCATGGCTGTTTGTCTCAGGTGGTTCAAACAAAGGTGTTTCAACTGAAGCGGTCAGGATATAGGATGAACATTGAAGTGGAAGGCAAGATCGTCGAAGAAGGCACAGGTACACTTGATGGGACAGGTGGGCTCTGTGACTATGGAAAGACCATAGCCTGGGGAGTAGGGAGTAGGGAAAGAAAATTCGAAAAAACTTGAACAACAGATGAAGAACGGATTTCTTGAGGAGAATCCTGTACTATGAGAATCTTCACATTTCAGGACTTATTCTGCATGAAGAAAACAACTTGGCATTTTCAATACTGGAATGTTGTTTTCTGAGGAGCACACAGTCTTTTCTGCTCAAGAAATAATTCTGCAGAAGAAGCAAGTTTCTTATGCAGAAGATAACGTTTTCTTGCTTCCTGTGTAGTAGAACCTGTTTGATGTGCAAAAAAACCAACATGACTAGATCCTAAACTGTGAATAGTTTTGAAAAACTGTGGTGTTATCGAAGACTTGCTCATGACAGGTTGAAAACAGAATAAATTATTCATTCTTTCCTACAAGAACAAAATTAACGAAGGTTAACAAAGAAGTACAGGTTGAGACTCCCATATCCAAAATGCTTAGGACCAGAGGGATTTTGGATTTTGGGATATTTCAGATTTTTGAATACTTGCATATACATAATGAGATATCTTTGAGATGGGACCCAAGTCTAAACACAAAATCCATTTATATTTCATATATACCTTATACACATAGCCTGAAGGTAATTTTATACACAATATTTTTAATAATTTTATGCATGAAACAAAGTTTGTGTCCATTGAACCATCAGAAAGCAAACGTGTCACTATCTCAGCCACCCGTGTGGACAATTTTGGATTTTGGAATATTTCAGATTTCGGAATTCTGGATAAGGGAGACTCAAGTGTAGTACATTTTGAAGTTCAGGAACCCAGCTTGATGGTTCCCAAAATCAACCTCCTCCCCAAAAGAGAATCCAAAATGCTGGCATCCATGTTGATCCATGTCAGCTACTGTATCCTGTTTTAGCACTTTCCAACTCCATCAGGATCAGGTCTTTTGTAAAGCCAATGGGTCTCTATTGCCCATTCAACACTGAGCTGCCAAAAATACTTTGCATAATAACAGCGGGAGCACAAAATAATAAACTGTGGCTGGGAAAGTATATTCTTGTTCTTTGGCTCCCTTCCTCCTTTAAAGACCATTGACAGCTGGTAGCCCAGTGTTAGTGGCACAGGAAATCCACTCAGGGTTATAGTCTGAACTTTAACGGAGTTATCCAAGGTGCTGAACTTTATCTCCCAAAGAGATTCGGCACACCAGATAGTTCTGTTAGAGTTTGGACTAAAACTCAGAGCGGATTCACTGTCCCACTGATATTGAGCTACCATCTGCCAATGATAACTGTAGCTAAGTTGAGAGGAAACAAGCTAGCCTGAAGGGAATGTCAGGTAACAACATCATCTCTATCAATTAAAAATAAAATCCTACTTTTCCAACCCTGTTGGAACCCCAGAACACATGCTTTGCCTGCAGAACCCAGTTTCCATTCCTGGCATCTCCAATGAAAAGACGTCAGGGAGCAGATTATCAGGGTTTGGAAAAGTTGGATGGGGGCTGAACTACAGCTCTCAGAATCCTCCAGGGCCACAAAGCTTCCGAGAGTTGTAGTCTAAAAATATTAACTTTCCTGTGCTCAGCAAATGATGGGGGAAATGATTTACCAACAAGCTGCTTCTAAGTCAGAGAGAGCTGTACAACTGGGCTAAGTCAACTTATTGTATATTTTGTGTCTTTTTGGCAGGGATGGAGTTAACGGGCTCGGCCTCCACAGATATTACTCAGATTCTTAGCAAAGCTACTTTTGAGAACGTCGACACTTACTACAAGCCTGGGATCCCATTTCGGGGGCAGGTATGGCCAGCCAATCATTCATTGCTGTGCACAACTCCATATCTGAGAATTTATTTTAAGACATTCCCTGTAAGCACTGGAACAGGCAGGCCAGCCTTACCATTAGGCAGTGTCATAAGCTTTTCCTCTACCCCTTGTGCAAAGACGAGAGGGCTAGCCACACAGGAGCTCCCTGCTCCTACTCATAAAACCACTTATCCCTTCCCTCTGCCTGGGGAGGAAAGGAACCTGTGTGTGTTCCAAGTAGCCAAAAGCACTCTGAGACTCAACAGAAAGTTTAAAGAAGTTTTATTCTCTGCAACCAGGATTAAATCAGGTTTCTGGGTATCAAATCTTGGAGCATCCTTCTCCAGGCATAACTTAAAAAGTTGCAAAGTTACAGAAACAGATCACATTCCAAAGGTACCTTGGAACTGACAACCAGCGTAACAAAAATCCTGATGCCTCCTAACTAAAATGGTTGCTTGCCACGTACAGAAAAGTAGACCTTCTCAGGTTTTCCTATGGCTAAAGAAGTGGGAGTCTGACCCTTTGGAGACCAACCTCTACCAGCCTTCCTCATACTTATGGTTACCATCCCAACAAGGAGAGCTTGTAAGAACAGATTGACAGCCCCGACCAAAAAAGGAAGTAAAGCTTTTCTACTCCTGGCCTTCAAAAGTTCCAGATGTTGTAGCACCTTTCTACCCACATGAAGCTTGATTGGCAAAGGGTATCTCTTCTGATCTTATGTAACCTTCTTCCATCCTAAGTGGTAAATTAACCCTTTGTTAGATGGATGTTGCTTAGTTCATAGCCACTAGATAATATATGAGAAGCTTATCTCATGAGGAAGTAAAACAGAAGTGCAACCAGATCATTTCGCCTTCTGTTCTGCCTTACCACATGATGTCATAGTTCTTCATAGAATCATAGAATCATAGAATTGCAGAGTTGGAAGAGACCATGAGGGCCATCCAGTCCAACCCCCCTGCCACACAGGAAATCTTGATCAAAGCATCCCTGACAGATGGCCATCCAGCCTCTGTTTAAAGACCTCCAAGGAAGGAGACCCCACCACGCTCCGAGGGAGTGTGTTCCACTGCCGAACAGCTCTTACTGTCAAAAAGTTCCTCCTCATGTTGAGGTGGAATCTCTGTTCCTGGAGCTTGCACCCATTGCTCCGTGTTCCAGTCTCTGGAGCAGCAGAAAACAAGCCTGCTCCATCCTCAGCGTGACATCCCCTCAAATACTTAAACAGGACTATCATATCGCCTCTTAACCGTCTTTTTTCCAGGCTAAACATACCCAGCTCCCTAAATCTCTCCTCATAAGGCATCGTTTCCAGACCTTTCACCATTTTAGTTGCCCTTCTCTGGACACGCTCCAATTTGTCAATATCCTTTCTGAATTGTGGTGCCCAGAACTGGACACAGTATTCTAAGTGAGGTCTGACCAAGGCAGAATAGAGTGGCACTATTACTTCCCTTGATCTAGACACTATACTTCTATTGATACAGCCCAAAATTGCATTGGCCTTTTTAGCTGCCGCATCACACTGTTGGCTCATGTTCAACTTGTGGTCTACTAGGACTCCTAGATCCCTTTCGCACGTAGTCTCATTCAGCCAGGTCTCTCCCATCCTATATTTATGCATTTCATTTTTCTGCCCTAAATGCAGTACTTTACATTTCTCCGTATTGAATTTCATTTTGTTAGCTTTGGCCCAGCTCTCCAGTCTATCCAGGTCATTCTGAATTTTGATCCTGTCCTCTAGGGTATTAGCTACTCCTCCCAATTTGGTGTCATCTGCAAATTTGATAAGTATGCCCCTAATTCCCTCATCCAAGTCATTGATAAAGATGTTGAATAGCACTGGGCCCAGGACAGAACCCTGTGGCACCCCACTGGTCACATATTTCCAAGACGAAGAGGAGCCACTGCTGAGCACCCTTTTTCATTAGTTCTTTAGTTCTGTTCCTGTGGGAGATGGTTGTAAAAGCAAGTCTTTCCTAATGGATTTTTCTAGTTAGAAAACAAAAATCATTTTTACAACGGTATCCCACAAAACCAGAACTGAGGAACTACAACATCATGTGGTAAGGCAGAACAGAAGGTGAAATAATACAGCTGCACTTCTGTTTTACTTCCTTGTGTGATAAATCCTCTGAGTGCATTATCACAGGCAGAGTGTAGCAAGTGCCTCAGGTGGCAGAAGCTGAGGGGCAGTGGTGGCAGCTTCACTCCTGTCTCGCATGAACTTCATGGCTGTTTCTCGTCTGATTGAAGAGGGAGCTCTGCGTGCCACACAACCTCTCCTGGGCCCCTGAACTAGGGCCCATTCACACTACATAATTATACGTAGCTGTACCCAGCGTAACATACTCCATTATAGTAGGTTTGAAAAGTTCACACGGTTCAGCTACACACTATTATTTTAGGAAAAAATATTGCATTGTTTTTCAATGTTGGTGGTGATTGGCTGAGGAAGTGAGAGGAGAGAGGGGCCCTTGTGGCTCTTGTGAGGCTGGAGGTGTAGATGCAGATTGAGTGGCAGGAGTGTATTGTGAGGTGGAGATGGAATTTGCAAGTGGGTGGTGATTGGCTGAGGGAGTGAGAGGAGGGAGGGGATTGGTTGGGTAAGTGGCCAGTCAGCACAGCAGGAAAGGGAACATACCCAAGTGTTTTTATTTATATATATATATATATATATATATATATATATATACAGTTGTCCCTCCACATTCACGGATTTGGCATTCACAGATTTAAGTATTCATGGCTTGAAAATATTCTTTAAAAAAATGATAATCCAAAAAGCTAATCTTGATTTTGCCATCTTATATCAGGGACATCCTTTTGGTGTGCCATTGCATATAATGGGACTTGAGTATTCACGGATTTGGGTATTCACAGGGGGTCCTGGAACCAAACCCCAGTGAATGTGAAGGGACAACGGTAGATTATTCCACTTCAACTGCCATAGTTCTGTCCTGTGGAATCCTGGGGCTGGTAATCTGGTGATGGTTTAGGACAATGGTTCCCAGATGTTTTGGACTTCATCTCCTAGAATTCTTGACTGTTGGCCAAGGTGGGTAGGGCTTCTGGGAGATAAAGTCCAAAACACCTGGAGGACCAAAGTTTGGGAATTACTGGTCTAGGACTCTCTTGTTGCCTTGAGAGAGGGGGGGATTAGGGTCCTGTCTGCAATGCTAAAGTTTCCTTTAATATTTGGGGGAATTATTGGCTCAAACAGGAGGCTTGCAAAAGCCTCCTTCAGGGATCTTTTCACCTAAAGTATGTATATCAGTACTAACTGTAGAGAAAGCTCCAGTTAAAGTAAAATACAGTAAAAAAAATTTTATTGAGATAGTACCAAAAGTAAACTAACATACATGATCATATGTTCCTACGGATTACACAAGGCTATAACAGAGCAGGACAGAAAGGTTGGGTTGGATAGAGAGAGGTCCAGGAAGAGAGGGTGATAGTTACCAGCCTTGGAGAAAGAGCGTTCCATCAACGAACATACTTACTGCGGGGGTGGGGGGAGCTTTCGTGGCTTTTTCCGTAGTTTTTTTAATAATGCATGTAAATTTACATTTTCAAACGTGTGAACATCCGAATTCACATCGCTGTGCATTTTTGCTCTTATTACCCTTTATTCCTCCCCACTGACGCCCCCTTGTTGTGGGGGAGAGGCTTGCGTACCCTAATGAAGTTTTGCGTTATGCACCACAGGACAAACACCACTATCCCCACATTGTTGTAGGCAAATCTGTGCTTAAGTCTGTTCAGTAGTTCATCTACCTGGGAAGCATCATCTCCTCAGGTGCCAAGAATGACAAAGAGATCGATCACAGATTAGCAAAGGCATATAGCACACTTAGAAGACTTTTAAAAAGAGTCTGGAGTAACAAACACCTGTGTATAGAGCCATTGTACTGTCTGTTCTGCAACTGGACTTGTTTATCTCGGATTGGCCTTTTTAGTCATCAGCGCGCTTGCAGAAACCACGGGAAGAAAGCACGATCTTCGTTTGCGAAGAAAAGCCAGAGAGACAGACTGTCTATTCTCTTTTACGGGTCTGAAACATGGGTCACTTATCGCCAACACTTATGACTCCTCGAACGTTTTCATCAGTGCTGTATATGCACAATCCTAAATATACACTGGACTGACTATGTGACGAACGTTGCTGTCCTTGAGCAAGCAGGGATCACCAGCATTGAGGCCATGATATTGAGAACACAGCTGTGCTTCGCAGGGCACGTTTCTAGGCTGGAGGACCATCACCTCCCAAAAATAGTACTCTACGGTGAAATCGCCACAGGTCAACGTAAAAGGGGCGCTCCAAAAAAGCGATACAAGGATTCCCTGAAACAACATCTCAGGCTCGGCCAAATTGATCACCAACAGTGGTCCGTCCTGGCCTCACATTGGGACGCATGGAGATGCACTATCCACAATGCTGCAGCCTTATTTGAGAACTCATGCCGAACAAGTCTTGAAGAGAAACGACAACGCAGAAAGAATCACAACCCAGAAACATCACCCAAGGAGACCTTCTGCTGTGCTTTCTGCAACCGGATTTGTTTATCTCAGATTGGCCTTTTTAGTCATTAGCGCTCTTGGAGAAAGCACGGGATGAGTCCTTCCCAAATCTTCGTTTGTGAAGAAAACCCAGAGAAAGAGAGACCCTTTATTGGAGTGTGTGGCCGCTCCATTCGAATGGATGCTAATGGGTGTAAATAGGGGGAAAAAATAGTGGAGGCAAAACAGGGTGAAAAATTTTGGGTGAAAATGTGCGCCCTCTCAGTATACCATTGCATTTAGACAAACCCCTGGTTTCCATTCAAATTTGGTAAGAATTTACCAACATTCACATTTTTCTTATTATTTGCAATGGAAAAAAACATAACTTTAAAACAAAACTTGCATATGAGAGAAACAGATGTGGATTTGAACCCATTTAGTACAAGTGATTATTTCCTTCAGTCAAGTTGGTGTGGGATGAGAGTTGTGCCATTGCTTCTTTTTGAGAAGCTTCTTATCTTTAAGACTTTCATAGCAGGCAGGACACTATTGTCTTCCTCAGGTTGGGATTACCTGTGCCTGTTGAGTTTGCCTGGTGGAAATAGTGCAAAATTTTGTTTGTGTATTAAGAATATACCAGAATTGATACATTGTTTTCCTAATTGGAATGGAAAGAAGATGAAAGTTTAAAACAGTGCCTCTTAATTTTTTCTTTACCAGGGACCCCCTTTAAATATCTTTTGTTGCTATGGGACCCCAAGACTTAACTCAAGGTTTAAAATAATAATAATAATAATAATAACAAGAAGAAGAAGAAGAAGAAGAAGCAGCAGCAGCACTGGAGGGAAGACTTTTCTTCTGCTTCTTCCTGCCAATTTGTGACTGGAGTGGATTGAATGGCAATGTGCAGGCCAAGACAGCCATCCAGTCTTTGCCTTCTGTTACATGGCCACTCCACTGCAGACTGGAAGTGGGCCAAGCAGCCTTCAAGCATTTGCAGACCCCCTGTGAGGACATTGCAGCTCCCTGGGGGTCCCCACAGCACAGGTTAAGAACCACTGGTTTAAAACATTTGAGTGCAGAAAGAAAGCAAACCTGACAGATTTTCCCATCTTGAGGCTTCATCCTATCTTTTGCCTCAGGAAAGAAAGAAAATGTTTTTGGTGTGCCCTGAGTGGACAAACTTGGAGGCTCCAGTGAGTGGGAAATCTTGGACTACAACTCCCTGAAGCCAGTGAGTTGTCACCCAAAAAAGTAACTTTTCCATGCTTTGCTTTGGATCTTTGGGTGTCCTGCGTCCAACCCTTCCTGGCACTGGGATGTCATTTTCAAACCCAGCTTCAATTTCCCTTCATGCTTATTTCTACTCCAACTCACCTACCTGCAGAATTGGTCTTATAGACTCCAGTCTTAGGGATTGTCTAGATGGTGAAAATACTCCCCATAGAATCTGAGGAGAATACCTTCATCCCAATGAGATCCCACAGTAATTTGCCGTATTCGGAAGGAGGTGGGCCAAAAACTCCACAAACTGCAGGGGGAAAGCCTTCACGACTTTTCCCATTTTTTTTTTAATTTGTGGAAATGCGCATTACTGCCTGGTTTGCATCTCAGCGCATTCCTGGATAAGAGCAGAAGTGGAAAGCTGATTGGTTGGATGTTCGCGGGGGGTGGGGGTGGACTTGCTGGCAATGAAGTGCCATTTTGGAGTTTCGCAGTATCGATTGTGCGCTTTTTAGCTGCGCTGAGGCTACCAAACAACTTTTTTAAGTGGAAGGTTGCACTTAGGTATTTTAGTTTACAGTTTTTTTAAAAAAATACTGTGCAGTGGCGGCAACGTGTGGAGAGTAATAACAAAAGTAATTTACTCCCAGCCACCATCTTGATTCACAGGCATGGCTGCGTGTGAACTTCAAACATGGATGGCTTCACATACCAGTGGTTATGCCAAAAAAAAAAAAAGGGGGGGAGACAAAAGAACACTGCTATGATTTTGCGGTAATGCGCAGCAATCAGCATTATACCCTCTCATCTAGGCAAGCCCTTAGATAGTAATGTCTTTCTTCAGAATAAAACTGGTTGATGTATTTCTTGTTTGTTTTTTCATCTTTAGGTGAAGCTAGTAGATGGTACCAACCAGCCAATGGCCAACAAAACAATCAAGATTCGTGTAGGTGCCAACGAGACTGGCTACACTACCGATGACCAGGGGCGAGTTCAGTTTTCTATAGACACCACTAATTTCACAGAGAGCGCTATTCATCTCCAGGTGAGTGTTGCTAAAGAATGGGAACCTAAGATGGTGGGTGATTACTGCAAACCACCACAACAAAATCCTGAAGAAATAGAAAGAATACTTCCAAGTATGGGAAAAATACATTCAGGGGTAACCATGTTGACCATGCAGCAAAACAAAATAATACACATCACAATGATACCTTTATTAAGCCTTTTAAAGGTTAGAGTAATAAAAGTATCATTGTTCACATGGATTTTGGATTTTGTGGTACAATAGGACCCCCATGTCCACTGGGGATTAGTTCTGGGGGCCCCCATGGATACTGAAAATCATGGATAATACTGAATGCCATTGAAAATAATGGGACTTCTGGTTTAAAATACCATACAGTTGTCTTAGAGGACCTAGAAAATGGCTAGAGAGGATGCATTTTCTAGGAAGACTCTATGGTAGATGTGCTGTTTTGTGTCCCATGGATAATTGAGTCAGTGGATAATGAATCAGTGGATACGGGGGCCCTACTATATTTGTTTTCCAGATATGGGAGAGTCAATAAGAAGTGGAAATTAAAAATTCTTCTTCTGAAATTTCTTTATCCTTCTGTTCCTCCCCCGACCCTTGCCTTTTTATCAACAGCATCTTGGGTGGTTCTGCCATCTTCTATCAGCTGGTTCATTTTCGCTCTCTTTGTTTATCACGAATTAAAGTTGCAAGTGCAGGATCATCCCAAGCCCTGAGGTTTCTAAGCCAAAATCTGAGACATAGGGACAGGCCAAGGTGATGTAATTAATCACTGTGCATTAAGTGTTTGATGGCAGTGCATGTGAAAGGGAACTTGGAGTCTTAGTGGACCACAAGCTGGACATGAGTCCACAGTGTGATGTGGCAGCTAAAAAAGCCAGTGCAATTCTAGGCTGCATCAATAAGAGTACAGTGTCTAGACTGAGGGAAGTAATAGTGCCATTCTATTCTGCTTTGGTCAGACCTCACCTGGAATACTGTGTCCAGTTCTGGACACCACAATTCAGGAAGGATGTTGACAAGCTGGAGCAAGTCCAGAGCAGGGTGACCAAAATGGTGAAAGGTCTGGAAACCATGCTCTATGAGGAACAGCTTAGGGAGCTGGGTATGTTTAGCCTGGAGCCGAGAAGGTGAAGAGGGGACATGATAGCCATTTTTAAATATTTGAAGTGATGTCATACTGTAAGATGGAGCAAGCTTGTTTTCTGCTGCTCCAGAGACTATGACACAGAGCAATGGACTCAAACTACTGGAAAAGAGATTCCACTTAAGCATTAGGAAGAACTTCCTGACAGTAAGAGCTGTTCAGAAGTGGAATAAACTGCCTGGGAGTTTGGTGGAGTCTCCTTCTTTGGAGGTCTTTAAACAGTCTGCATGGCCATCTGTTGGGAGTGCTTTGATTGTGTACTCCTGCATGGCAGGGAGTTGGGCCAGATAGCCCTCATGGTCTCTTCCAGCTTTATGATTTATGAGATCAAAGATGCATATCAGGGCACCAGAAAGAGTTTCTCAATACACATAGGGCTTCCTGAGAGTAAGAAACATAGGCTCATTGAGTTGGAAGAGATTGGCTCATCCAATCCAATGATCAAAGCACTCCCGACAGAGCTGTTCAGTAGTGGAATGTGCTGCCTGGGAGTGTGGTGGAGTCTCCTTCTTTGGAGGTTTTTAAACAGAGGCTGAACAGCCATCTGTTGCAAGTGCTGTTATTGTTTATTCCTGCATGGCAAGCAATTGGGCTAGATGGCCCTTGAGATCTCTTCCTACTCTTATGATTCTATGATTCTAAGTACCAGCCACAGTTGCTCACAGTTTGTCATTGAAACACACACACACACACGTTTTCTTTTTAGAAATTAAGATAGAAATGTTATCTTAACAGGGGCTGTTCTCAGGTCAACAAGGTGAAATGACGGGATTATTCCTTCTCTTACTTAGGGAGGTGATATAAAGAGTATTTTACCTAGCTGCTTTGCTTCTAGCCAGGAGGTGGATGCAGAGCAGAGTGGAGGGTGATCCCTTGTGCTACAACAGCTGCAAGGGAAGGAGGAAGGTAATTAAGTAAATCTGTAAAGCCCCTGAAGAGGCTTTGCAAGTTGCATCAACAAATTAAAGCCGTGCAAATTGTTACAAGCAAAAGGAGATTTACATTGCCCTTTTCCTCTTGTCTGGAGTTGAGCCCCTTCCCCCAACCTGGAGAATTTGCACCCTTGTCTCCCTCTTGGAGATGTCTCTACTGGAGGCAGGGCCAGGCCCTGAGATCTGGCAATCCTACAAAATTATTGCTCAAGAAACATTGGAATGGAAGAAATGTTGCCAAAGGGCAGGGCTGTCTGTGCAGTAACATTGCCAACGTTTGCTCAACACAATGGCCCTGTGTTCTTTACACACACACACACACACACACACGGCATCTTGTTGAGCAATATTCAGCAATCTTATTGCTTGGACAACTCTGCCATTTGAAAGCATAGATGCAAAGAAGTGATAGAGGAGAAAGGAAAAGGAGAAGAAATATCATATGGTGCATCCAGATTGACTTAAAAGAACAGACAATTCCAGATTGTGTTCCTGTTCTTTCTGATTTTATTTTGGGAGATCTATATATATTTTGTTTAACCCAGAATATTTTTCTCTCAGATTCCAGTACAGAGACCTTTTTATACCAGCTCCCCAGGTTGGTTTATTTTAACCCAGTATAAAATTGGACAGAACAGGAACAACATCTGGGACTGTTCTATCAGTGTGGATAGCGTTGGAAGGGATCCCCAGGGCCATCTAGTCCAACCTCCTGCTGTGGAGGAATACACGGCTAAAGCACTTCTGAGAAATGGCTTTAGCTCATCCAACTTCTGTTTAAAGACCTCTAAAGAAGTAGAGTCCACCAGCTTCTGAGACAGGCAATTCCACTATCGAATAGCTCTTACAGTCAAGTTGTTCTTCCCAATGTTTTGGTGGAATCTTTTCTTGTACAGTTGTCCCTCCGTATGCATGGATTTTAGCAACCACGGCTTGAAAATATTCTTTAAAAAATAATAATCCAAAAAGCAAACCTTGATTTTGCCATCTTGTATAAGGGACACCATTTTGCTATGCCATTGCATATAATGGGACTTGAGCATTCACGGATTTTGGTATCCATGGGGGATCCTGGAACCAAACCCCAGCAAATATGAAGGGACAACTGTAGTTTGAATCCACTAACATTACTACTAACATTTCTCTCTCTGGCTTTTCTTCGCAAACGAAGATTCAGGAAGGACTCATCCCGCGCTTTCTGCAAGCGCGCTGATGACTAAAAAGGCCAATCCGAGATAGACAAGTCCGGTTGCAAAAAGCACAGCAGAAGGTCTCCTTGGGTGATGTTTATGGGTTGTGATTCTTTCTGCATTGTTGTTTCTCTTCAAGACTTGTTCGTCGTGAGTTCTCAAATAAGGCTGCAGCATTGTGGATAGTGCGTCTCCATGCCTCCCGATGTGAGGCCAGGGCGGACCACTGTTGGTGATCAATTTGGCCGAGCCTGAGATGTTGTTTCAGGGAGTCTTTGTATCGCTTTTTTGGAGCGCCCCTCTTACGCTGACCCGTGGCGAGTTCACTGTAGAGTAGTATTTTTGGGAGGCGATGGTCCTCCATCCTAGAAACGTGCCCTGCCCAGCGCAGCTGTGTTCTCAATATCATGGCCTCAATGCTGGTGAACCCTGCTTGCTCAAGGACAGCAACATTCGTCACATAGTCAGTCCAGTGTATATTTAGGATTGTGCATAGACAGCGCTGATGAAAGCGCTCGAGGAGTCGTAGATGGTGGCGATAGGTGTAGTATGGACTACTAACATACTACTATGTTAGTAGTAGTACATACTACTAACATTACTAATACTATAATACTAACATTATAGGATATACATTAATATATTAAGCTGACCCTATATTCAAACAGGTGGAATTGATAACTGTAGAGTACATATCCCTGCATTCATCCCCCACCACCCCGTTGGGTAGCTTTTCATATGATGGTGTTTCCCCTTTCTTTAATGAGCAGTGTGTTGGTTGATAGGCGTGCAGATAGGTGTAAAATGAGGATGGGGTTCGTGTAGTGGCTGTTGATACCTCAGAAGGCCCTGAAGACTCCCTAAAGGAGAGGAAACTGTTGCTGCTACTCCCTTATGCTGCTCTATTGGGAAAGCTGCATGTTCACTAAATTCAATCTGTGGCATCTCCCTCTCTTCCTCTCAATATGCAATATGGCTGAATTCACATAGGTCACGACAAGCCAAGATGTGTCTTTCTGAAATCTGGCTCATTGTTATGTGTATACCTACCTCTGCTAACAAGCCATCATTTATTTGCCAGTTCACAGTCTGAACACAGGAATTCCTGTTGGCTTATGAACTCTAGTTTGTTTAACTGTGGCTTGTGATAATGTACAAATTCACAGCCATGGCCTTTCCGTAGCTTGTTTTTTCAGGTGTCCACTCTGAAAAGGAGCTGGCAAAAGGGGTGGGAGAGAAGCCAGCCTGAAACAAATTAGAAACGTGGAAGCAAATCTGTGGTTTTTTTGAAGGTTTATTGCCCCCTCCCTGATTTCTTTTCACTGGCAGGCAAAGACTTTTTATTTCAAGCAGGCTTTTCATGTATAAGCAGTAGGGCTTGTTTTTTCTTGTATGTTTTAGATTTTATATGTTTTAATCTGATTTTATAATATTATAATTGTATATATTGTATTTTTAATCTGTTGTTTTATGGAAGCCACCTTGGGTCCCATCTTTTCCAGCAGAATGGCTGCATGCAAATGAAATAAATAAATAAACAAACATATACATTGATGGTTCTATATAATTAAACAACAACAACAATAATAATGTGCAATTTGTGACTTAAGCAACAAGTCTGGGGCTTAAGCAACCAATCATGGTTAACATAAGCCATGGCTTACCATGACATATGAATGTACTTTCCACCTCCCACCCATTGTGGCAAAGTGGTTTTAGAGGATAATCCAGAATACCACACTCATGAGAATCTGGGACATTAATTCGAGATTATGCTTTGCTATTTGACAATCTAAATCTATTTCCCCCCCAGCTTTTGAACATCCTCAGTAATGATTGTCATCTTTTTCACCAGGCTCAATATAAAATGGAAGCACATTGTTATGACAGAAACTGGATCAATCCCAGTCACCAGTCTGCATACCACACACTGTCCTCTTTCTACTCAGCAAGTAAAACCTACATCCATGTTGAGTCTGTTTCTAAGACATTAAACTGTGGACAAAACCAGCCAGTTCAAGTGCATTATGTTCTGAACCTGGATGTCATCAAAGATGAGAAGATTGTTTTCCACTATTTGGTATGTTTGAGTGGAACAACCTTTCTTTTGACACTTTGGGCTAAAAGAGTGGGAGAACTTCTGAGACCTACTGAGGAGGAAATACAGCTCAGAGTGATAGAGAAAGTCCCTGATTTAAACCTTGCTGTTTTAAACTCCAATAATGATATTTTTAAGAACTAAGTTTTAAGTAGCTAGCAGGACAGTAAAATGGGCAATGGTCTGAGACCCCAAATTTGTGTGAAGAAAGCAGACATAATTTGTTTAATTAATGTTTACACAAGGGAGTAGGCCCCTGATTTGAACCTTTCTCCTCCACATCTTAGAACCACCAATCATTTTCCTGAATTCCGTTTATAGTTATGTGCCTTCAGGCCAACTCTGATTTATGGTGACCCTATCATAGGTTTTTCTTGACAAGATTTATTCAGAGGAGATCTGTCATGGCCTTCCTGTGAGGCTGAGAGAGTGTGACTTGCCCAAAGGTCATTCAGTAGGTTTCCATGGCCAAGCAGGGATTGGAACCCTCGTTTCCCAGAGTCTGGGCCTAATCCATACTACACAAATAATCCAGTTTGAAACAGGATTATTTATCATGGCTCCTTCCTATTGAATCCTGGGATTTGTGGTTTTTACAAAATCTTTAGCTTTCTCTGCCAAAGAGTGCTGGTGCCTCACCAAACTATAAATCCCAGAATTCCTTAGGAAGGAGCTATGGCAAATAATCCAGTTTTAAACTGGATTTTTTATGTAGCGAGGATGCACCTCTAGTCTGACACTCAAATCCCTACACTGCACTGGCTGTCCCTGAATTCCGTATTTGTAGCTAATTTATATCCTGCCTTTCCTCCAACTAGCTCTAGGTGGCATATATGGCCCTGTTTGCCACTTTATCCTGACAACATATCTAGAGGTCTCTGGCTTTTCTTCCCAAAGGAAGATTCAGGAAGGACTCATCCCGGTAATTTAGGCTGAGAGACAGTGACTGACTCAAGTTCACCCAATGAGTTTCCCAGAACTTGAAAGTTACAAGTAATGTAGCTACTTGTAAAAGTTATTTTAAAAATAATAATAATGAGAGCATCACAGAATTACACTGTTGGTGTAAAAAACAGCATTTTAAAGTTATTTTTCAAGGCTGCTTTTAAAGGGCAATTTCAGGTATTTTTTAGAAAGCAAGGAGATCTTGTAGCACCTTTAAGACTAACTGAGAGAAAGAAATAGTAGCATAAGCTTTTGTAGACTTGGTCTACATCCTCAGATGCATGGAGGTATTTTTAGAGTTATTTTGCCAGAATATGTTCAGCTTTTATTCTGTTTTCCGTTCAAACATGAGACTTAAAAAAAAGCAATGAAAAGCCAACACCCAAAATAAAAAGCAATGCACTGATTTTTTAAAATGTAGGTTAAAATACCCTAGAGGACAGGATCAAAATTCAAAATGACCTGGATAGACTGGAGAGCTGGGCCAAAGCTAACAAAATGAAATTCAATATGGAGAAATGTAAGGTACTGCACTTAGGGCGAAAAAATGAAATGCATAGATGCAGGATGGGGGAGACCTGGCTGAATGAGACTACGTGCGAAAGGGATCTAGGAATCCTAGTAGACCACAAGTTGAACATGAGTTAACAATGTGATGCGGCAGCTAAAAAGACCAATGCGATTTTGTTCTGCATCAATAGTAGTATAGTGTCTAGATCAATGGAAGTAATAGTGCCACTCTATTCTGCCTTGGTCAGGCCTCACCTAGAATACTGTG
This sequence comes from Gambelia wislizenii, assembly GCA_030847615.1. Lineage (NCBI taxonomy): Eukaryota > Metazoa > Chordata > Lepidosauria > Squamata > Crotaphytidae > Gambelia > Gambelia wislizenii. Next base: position 30,644,781 of record JAUMIR010000002.1, read on the forward strand.
TCCAGTTCTGGGCACCACAATTCAAAAAGGATATTGACAAATTGGAGCGTGTCCAGAGGAGGACGACTAAAATGGTGAAAGGTCTGGAAACTATGCCTTATGATGAAAGACTTAGGGAGCTGGGTATGTTTAGCCTGGAAAAAAGATGGTTAAGGGACGATATGATAGCCCTGTTTAAGTATTTGAAGGGGTGTCACGTTGAGGATGGAGCAAGCTTGTTTTCTGCTGCTCCAGAGACTGGAACACGGAGCAATGGATGCAAGCTCCAGGAAGAGAGATTCCACCTCAACATTAGGAGGAACTTTCTGACAGTAAGAGCTGTTCAGCAGTGGAACAGACTCCCTCGGCGCGTGGTGGGGTCTCCTTCCTTGGAGGTCTTTAAACAGAGGCTGGATGGCCATCTGTCAGGGATGCTTTGATTGTGTCTTCCTGCATGGCAGGGGGTTGGATTGGATGGCCCTTGTGGTCTCTTCCAACTCTATGATTCTATGACTCTATGGTTGCTAATGAGCAATTCAAATACTGAAAGGATTAATGGGAATGAATCGCTTTTTTAAAAATAACTTTCCCAGTTCTGGTATTAAATGGCCAAGTAAGGACTTCAGCCTGGGTTTTACATATCCCTAGGGAGTGTTAGGAATCTGAGTGAGTGGGGAGAAACAATTTTGGAGGAGTGCTGGGGAGGTTCTGAGGACTTCAAAAATGGCCTTGGGATCCCCCATGGCTTGTGGGCTACACCTTTCACACTCCTGCTGTAGAGGAAGGCTTCAGCTTTTCTCACCACAATGCCTCTCAAGTTATCATATGGCTACTTGCATGTCTCTACTTTGACCTCCAATATAGAGGCCATATGTGATGCACATGAAGTTCAATTACTGCTCCTTTCAACCTGACGAGAGGGGTTTATTGCCTTGCCTTGAATTAATTTTAAATAGGATTTTCCTTTCTAATATTTGTTTGACCTTATATCTTGAGTAATCTAAGAGAAGTCAGGGATGAATGTATTTGAAATCGATAAAACAAACAAGCTTCGTATGGAATTTGTACTTCAGACCAACAGTTTGTTTAAATCCCATGTTCAGTGGCTAAACTACATTTGAATGCAGATTTGAAATTCGACGTTGGTGCTGATGTACACATTCAGAATTTAGACTTTTAACTAATTTATTGTGACATCTGTTTTGTGGATTATAGTCCACTTCTGCAGCTCCAGAATGCATCATCCTTAGTTGTAAGTAAGGTTGCTAGAGTGAACATTGGATGGGGCTCCTGTACCTTTAATTAGGGTTGCCAGAATGAACACTGGGGGGGGCTCCTGTTCCTTTAATTAGGGTTGCCAAAGTCAACACTGGAGAGGACGCTTGTACCTTTAATTAGGGTTGCCAATCTCACAACTGGAATGGCTCCTATTCCTTTAATTAAGGTTGTCAAAATGAAAACTGGAGAGGGCTCCTGTACCTTTAATGGTTGTGTAGGAGACATATAGTGGTTTGAGCATTAGACTACAACGCTGGAGACCAGGGTTCAAATCCCTGCTCGGCCATGGAAACCTACTGTGCAACCTTGGGTAAGTCACACTCTCTCAGCCTCAGAGGGACACAAAGGCAAATCTCCTCTGAACAAATATTGCCTAGGAAAGCCCGTGATAAGAGAGTCACCATAAGTCGGAAATGACTTGAAGGCACACAACAACAACTAGAAGAGGAAATTTTAGCTGCTATTTCTTGTTACCCAAATAGATAACAAACAAACGCTGCTAAAATTTAAATGATTATTTAAAGTTAACCACAAGAACAACAACAGTCTGTTTGGGGGATAAGACTCAGCATCTAGGTTAGTGTCTTTAGAGTTCAGACTAAAATCCAGAGCAAATCCACAGCCCTGCTATCATGGAAGCAACCAACAGCCAATAGTGAGCAGCAACCAAGTCTCCACCAGACTTCAGACTTCTATATCAACACCGTGCCCACTAGCAGTTTCCTTCCCCCTTCCCTGCAGGTGATGGCGAAAGGAGGCATCGTGCAAGATGGTACCTACGTTCTGCCAGAGGCACACAGAGAAGGTAAATGCTTCCTATCCTCTTCCCTTACTTATGGGGTGCAGAGTGTAAAGTGACATGGACAGAGACATGCCACCACTCCCCACTGCCCCTTGCTGCCCACACCTCCTCACCAAAAGCCAGGAAGGCTCTTGTAGAACTGTATTGATTGGGGGCGGGGGAAGCAGCCAATGTGGTTTTGCACAGAATGGGCTATTTCCTGAATGGTTGACTCTTGGAGAGGTCCTCAGAGCCATGCTTTGTAGATGGGTTGGCCTGGAAAATTGCCTGTGCCTAATGGAAAGGCTAGCCTTGCTATTAAGGGTTAGGACATTATCAGACTAGTTGCTAAAATGCTGTAATCCTGTGAATGAGGATAGCAGAAACTTCGCGGGATTATCACTCTTAATATTTTACATCATTGTAATCGTGCAAAAGAACAGCCACAGAATTATCGCACAACAACCACTAGCACATTAAGAACAGGAGTTTACTTCTGCGATTTAGCATGGGCAAAATTTCAGCAGTTCCCGTAAGAAGACGCGAGTGTGCTTAAAATGCCGAAAACACCTTAATTTACAAAGTACATGAACACACAAGCACTGAAACAGACATAAAATCGTAGAAACTAAACATGAGAGTTCATAAAGAGAGCATCCTGTGCTCTGTTTTCACATTCTCACCTGGAAGGGTTCTCACTGAGGACTGCCCATTCATGCTTTAATCTCACAAATACAATGGGACGTGTTTTTGCACACCATCAATAGTGCAGAAAAAGTGCTATTAATGAGCTATTGATGGCTTGTCCCATGAATGAGAAAGAACCCCCTTTTCACGGCTGGAGCATGGAGTAAGCACAAAAAGATGATGGTCTCATGGAATAGCAGGACCCGTTCGTGCTAGCATGAGTTTTTGCCACATCTGATAATGTCCTTAATCATGTGCTATTCCTATGAATTATGATTGGTTCTTTCTGTTCAGCCTAGAGGCTCTAAAGATGATAGCCATGTGGCAATAGAGCTCAATTATTCCTTGCTTATGTGTGTTGATCCCAGTATCTCTGTAGCCAGAGAAGTGGGCTTTCCAGGGGGAAAAAAATAGACCTGTAAATTTTTCTGGAAATAATGTTACCTGGTTTAGCAAATTTGGTTTAAAATGTTATATTCAAACACATTCAAAGCTTTAAGTGGAAATTATTATATTGGAATATTAGTAATGATGTAAGAACTGCATGCACTTCCCTCACATTTAACAAAATACAACCACACCTGAAAGAATATATTTTAGAAGGTCATAAAGAGAGCTGTACAGTAGCACCCCTGCATCCACTGATTTGCCATCCGCTGATTCAGTTAGCTGTGGATGGCGACAGTGGGGGCGTAGACAGGGAGGGAGGGGATGGCTCTGGTGGCAGTGGTGGGGCTTGTGGAAGTGGCGGAGGCCTGGGAGGCCACAGCAGCATGATGGCGATGGTGGGGTGTGCAGCAGCGGCAGCAGCAGAGGAGGAGGCCACAGCGGTATGATGGTGGCGGTGTGGTGCATGGCAGTGATGGCAGCAGCGGAGGTCTGGAATGCCATGGCCTGCCTGGGCCACGAGCCTCCCTCCCTCCCTTCCTCCTCCTCCAGGGCGTTCGCTATTATCCACAGAATTCACCATCCACGGGAGTACCGGAAACAATCCCCTGTGGATGCAGGGGCACTACTGTACTTGATATATCTTATATCAACAGTTTAACCTTCTTTTGCAGAGGTATAACTATTTTACCTTCAGCTTCACTCACTCAATTCATGCACTACTTATTAGTTCTTTTTCAAATTAGGAAAAATCTGATTCAGTTCTAGTGGGCCATTCTGTTTTACTAAAGCACTGATTGCAGTAAAACAGGCCAAGCAATTATTTTACTGAATGAAGGGTAAATGTGTATGTGTATGTGGTGTAGAAAATTTTCTGTGGAAAAATATAGCATCTGAAAACGTTCAGCAGAAACTTTTCTGCCCTACATCTCAGGCAGCCAGCATGGAAATACAAGCAATAGGGCTCTGGATTGGCTGGCTAGTAAATCTCAAAATTTAAAAGACTTCCAAAAACTTTTGCGGGTTTTATTTACAAAACTGCCAGATGACCTGCTTCACCATTTCCTCAGTCCACAATATCGGCCATCTTGGTTGCTGAATCAGCCCAAAGAGACATGTTAGATTTAATTCCTTGTTTCTCTCCCTTGAAATTTTGTCTTTACCAGCCAAAGGGGTGTTCTCTCTGGATCTGGCCATCAACAGCCATATTGCTCCTCTGGCCCGCTTGCTAGTGTACACTATTCTGCCCAACGGAGAACTTGTGGTACACTCTGCAGATTTTGCTGTTGAAAACTGCTTCTTCAATAAGGTACGGTTGCCTAGGCCAAAAGGAAATCTCTGTCCCCTGAACCACATGAAGCCTGCAAGGCTGGTTTTTCAGTCCCAGCCAATCCGAGCTCCCCCCACAGCAATTTCTCCAGTCAAAAAGATGAATTGCCCAAGTGAATTGTCTCTCCTGGAAGCCCCCAGAAGCAATGATTCACTTTTTAAAAACTTTGCTTCCCCCCTCCTAGGTGATTAACATTTTTTTTAAAAACACACACACCGCACACTCATTTTTCAAAACCAGAAAAGGACTTTCAGCCACTTTAGACAGTCTAGATAAAATGCCAAGCTAGAACCCATATTCTAGGCCAGATCATTCCATGCTGCTGTGCTTATAAAGGAACTTTTCATAGCTCTCCCCTGCTTTCCCACCCCCTGTTTCTTTACAGGTGAAATTGTGGTTCTCCGATCCCATGGGCTTGCCCGCCAGCGAAACTCAGCTCCACCTTGCAGCCTCCGGAGGTTCCCTGTGTGCTGTCCATGCTGTGGACAAGAGTGTCTTCCTCTTGAAACCTGAGGCTGAACTCTCTTCTCAGACGGTGAGGTGGCAAAGTCACATCTGAGGCTGCGTTCATGGCGTCACATTTTGAGAGGCTTCAAGAATCTGTATGCTACAGCAGTGGAGAATTTTCATGTCGTGCTGACTTGTGGTTCTTCCTTTTCTTTTTCGCCCCTTTTAGGTCTATAATTTGCTTCCTGTGCAGAATCTTAAGGGTTATTTTTATGGGCAGTGGAATGTGGATGAACTAGGGACCGCCACCTGTGTGTCCCCCAAAAAGATAGTTGTGGATGGAATCTACTACAGCCCTGATCCTTTTTCATCTGGTGGAGGAGACGCCTATAACATTTTTGAGGTGAGCATTAGTGGGTCCCTGAAATGGGCTGAAAAAAAAAAGCAGGAGGAAACTAATTCCAAGGAGGTCAAGTAGTGGGGCTCAGTGAAAGCAAGAAGTGGGGTGACCTTAACAGACTAGAAAGCTGGGCCAAAACTAACAAAATGAATTTCAACAGGGAGAAATGTAGGACACTACACTTGGGCAGTAAAAATGAAATGGACAGATATAGGATGGGTGACATATGGCTTGAGGATAGTACATGCACAAGGGATCTAGGAGTCTTAGTGGACCACAAACTGAATATGAGTCAGCAGTGTGATGCAGCAGCTAAAAAAACCAATGTGATTCTAGGCTGCATTAATAGGAGTATAGTGTCTAGATCAAGGGAAGTAATACTGCCCCTATATTTTGCTTTGGCCAGACCTCACCTGGAATACTGTGTCCAGTTCTGGGTACCACAATTCAGGAAGGATATTGAGAAGCTGGAACGTGTCCAGAGGAGGGCGATCAGGATGGTGGGAGGACTGGAAACCATGCCCTATGAGGAGCGGCTTAGAGAGCTGGGCATGTTTAGTCTGGAGAAGAGAAGGTTGAGAGGTGACATGATAGGCATGTTTAAACATTTGAAGGGATGCCATATTGAGGATGGAGCAAGCTTGTTTTCTGCTGCTCCAGAGACTAGGACACGGAGCAATGAACTCAAACTACAGGAAAAGAGATTTGATTGTGTATTCCTTCATGGCAGGGGGTTGGACTAGATGCCCCTTGTGGTCTCTTCCAACTCTATGATTCTATGATTCTATACAGCACTTGGGCATCCTTGGGCACCGTGTCCCCCAACCGTTTCACAGCTGATCCTTGACCCAATACTATGTTACCTGAATTGCGTGGGGTCCATGAGGATCCCACTAGTGTCCAAATATTAATATGAGGAATATTTAATTAGTTCAGAATGGCAGCGAGAGGCCACATAACAGCAGGATCTTTTGACCTATGTTTACTGGTAGTAACTGAGGAGACTCTAAGCCAGAATGTAGAATTAAATGACCTTCTTTGGAAATCAATCTTAACAGCATTCACTCAAACACTCAGGCTTCAAGTAATCACACAAGGCTAATAAAGACTGTAGGAAGTATTTAGATAGAGGGATAGAGTAAGGGGATTGTGGGTTATGCTATACTGACACTAGAGAGCTGAGATCATGAAGTAAACTGGTAGCGAGGCAGTCCAGAAAGCAGAATGGCCATACAGACTGACGTGAAGTTGAGAGGAAGAGGATCTGTGCATGTAGTAGATTTAGAATGGAATACAGTGTCTCTCAGAGTTTTCCTAGACTAGACAAAGGGTTCTCTGGAACAGTTAACAATCATACATGGGTGATATATTGGAACTGAATAGGAGCAGGCAATGTTTATTGTTGGGGAGAGGAGAAGAGGAAAAACCTATTTTGCAACCATCGAGGACTCTGCTATTATTGAATAGATTAGTGGGTGATTCATCTCCAGGTGTTCAGGAAGATCTCTGATCTGGATATGACCTGTTTGAGGAATTTCCAAAGGTCCCTCACTAGGTTATATGTGACTCCAGCCTTGGTATCTGGGGGTCCCTGGTTTACTTACTAACCACATGGAAGGCCACAGCAAGCCAAATTATTAACTATTGCCAATTATGTGGTATTCCAAGATAGGGGCTGTCTGCGTAGGAAACAACTATTTAATATTTTCCCCTTCTAGCTCACTATACTGAACAAAATGAGATGGCTTGATATAGCCATCTTAAAAGAGAGCCAGTGTAGTATAGTGGTTTGAGTGTAGGACTAGGGCTCTGGGAGACCAGGGTTCAAATCCTCACTTAGCTATGGGCACCATGATGAATGGAGGCAAGTCCCTCTCAGCCTCACAGGAAGACCCCTTCTGAACACATCTCACCAAGAAAACCCTCTGATAGGTTTACCATAAGTCAGAAATCTGAAGGCACCCAGCAGTAGCCATCTGAATTTTTTTAAGGGCTTTAAAAAGTTTTCAGTTTTTCAAATTTAGTGTTTTTAATAGATATTCCATTTTAAAAACACTTTTGTATCAAAGAGGTTTTAGCTGTACTTTGTTCTGATTTGTTTTAAGTTGACTTGGGTTCTATTACTAGGGAAAAGGCAGGATATAAATTGAACAAACCAGCTTAAAAAGCCAGACTTGCAGCATGGAAAATTACTGTTTATAAGTAATTAATTCCTGTTCTTCATTGTGGGAAAGTTACTTTTCAGAAGCATTTAATTCCTGTTACTCGTGTTTGAAAAATAACCCACTGCCATTATTAATCACAATGTCGAACAAGTAACTCATTACATTGCTTGTGCTGTTCCTGATTTCTCCATTAGTTTCTGTTCCTTTTTTGCAGTGAAAAGGACAGTAATTGTAAGAATAAGGGCTTATCTATACAGTGGAAATAATCCAAATGGCAATCACATGGAAGGTGATCTGTACAAATGGACATTTGCATAAATATGTCTCATTGAGAAGGGGGGCAGCCAAATCCACCTTAAACTCCTTCAGGGAAGCCTTCGGAGCTTTTCTCAGAGTTTTTAAAAAAATCCATAGGACATGCGAATGAGCGATTATTAGGACAGTTGCATTTGCATCGCTGCAACCAGGCTGCGTAATCTGACTGTCTGGATGAGCACGGGGGGCAGGGCTAGGAAACAGGGAAAGCGCCTGCTGCTGTCATCTTGGATTTTTGGCTAAGCAAGGGTCTGGAAAATCAATAAAATGGTGATCTTTTACTCTCCTTTCTTCTTTTCTTTGTTTTGTAAATATGAAATATCACATGTGTGCACCATGGTAAACTTTTTAAAAAAAGTTTGGCGGTGGCAAATTTAAAAGTGTGAGTAAATCACTTGCGGCCGCCATTTTGGCTAAGGGGCATGCAACGTTTAGGGGGTTATTTTGACCATTAAGACAGATCACAGCACTGAGAATGGCTGCTTCTTCAGAGGAGATTGTATTTCCCCCCCCCCCGCCATATACTGTATATGGGACCTAAGATTGGTCAAGAATTTGAAGTATTCCTGGGGCTTGATTACACTGTGAAAAAAACCAGTGAAGAATTCGCCAAGATTCCTAATTGTTTCCATGCATTGCGCCATAAAGTCGCCTCTTTCAGAAGGAGGGGGGCACAAAAACCCATTAGTAATGCAAGAAAGGATTTCGGGACTTTTCCCAACTTTTTTGAAAAGTAGCACATTTTCGATAGTCTGAACAACCATTACACTACGTGCTGTGTGAATTACCAGCAATCTTTCGATACATTCACAGCAGAGCTTTGCCATGATTGGTTGAACTCACCAGGGAGGGGTGTGGACAAGGACGGGATGGAGGAAAGATCCATGTTGTTTCCAGCCACGAAAAAGACTGTGAGTGCTAGCCTTGTGTGTGTGTGTGTCTTTCCTTCTCTCCCTCCCGCCTTGCTACTTTCAGTCTCTCTGTGTGTGAATGATCTTTGTCTCCCCTCCTGAGATTGCGTCCCTTCCCTTCTCTCTGTCTTGTGCTTAGCCACGAAAAAGGCTGGAGTGCTAGCCTTGTGTGTGTGTCTTTCCTTCTCTCCCTCCCTCCTTGCTATCTTGTGCCCAGCTGCTGCGATCTGAAGAATTAAGCAAGCCTTTTCCAGTCTCTCTTGTGTGTGTGTGTGAATGTTCGTCTCAGGCATTCCTGTGGTAATCAGAGGATGTGCTTGGGAGGCCCCTGTCTCAGTCTGTGTGTGAATATCAAAGCGGAAAACAGCTGAAAACTAAACTGGTAGACCAATTAAGCAATATATCATCTGAACGATGCAGTACAGCTGCGAAACAGCGATAAAGCGCAAATTACCGCAATAAAAACTGTCGTGTAACTGAAGCTCTGGTGTCTTTGTATAAGTGTATGCTACTAATGCCCTGCTGAAGCCACTTTTAAATTGGTCCTTTTGGTGGCTGTCACCATGTGCCAAGCCATGTGTCACCTTGGTTTACTTGTACCTGAGCAAATGTTTTCATGTCACCACATTATTGTGTGGTACTTTGTCAGGTGTGGAGAAAATCTCTTAATCTGCTTGAGAATTAAACCGCACACAAATGGAACAATTAAAGATATTCCCCAAAGGGTGAAACTGTGTCATGACCTGGCAAAACCTTTTTTTTGCCACCACCTCTAGGCACTCCATTATAAAGATTATAATGCCTTCATTTGGTTGCTGGTGTAGTTTTACTGTTTGCTGTTATTAAAAACACCTTTGAATTTAGTATAGGTCATATACAGTTGTCTCTCCATATTCACAGATTTGGTATTCATAGATTTAAGTATTCACGGTTTGAAAGTATTCTTTAAAAAATAATAATCCAAAAAGCAAACCTTGATTTTGCCATCTCATATAAGGGACACCATTTTGCTATGCCATTGCATATAATGGGACTTAAGCATTCATGGATTTTGGTATCTACGGGAGGTCCTGGAACCAAACCCCAGCAAATATGAAGGGACAACTGTAATGATAGAGATGTATATATAATGTGTGTTAAAGCCTTGGCAAATCTGCTCTAATAACACTTGTACAAATAATATTCTTCTCTGTATCCACTGTTAAGTTTAATATGCTAATTAAACTATGTGCAGCGATATAAACAAAAAAGGTTGGGAACAAATTATGTAAGAATTGACAATTGCTTTCAATATGTCTCTAAAAATGCCTTTTTAAAAAATAAACTCTTGAAAGCAACTAGAAACTGTTCTTCATTACACCAATAAAAATAACTTCACTGTTGCTACCCATGCTACATTTGCAGTGTAACTTTGGCATCTCCAGATGGAAGGGGAAAGTCTCTGGAAGTATCAGGCATTTCCAGTTCTTTTCTGTTTTCATTTTACCTGCATATTGATGGGTTTGCATCCAAACTGTTTCTTGAAATATCATCCTTTCCCATTCCTTGTGCTCTTTCTCCTTTCCCGCCTACATCCAGTCTCATGTAACAAATCCCATACCCTGACAGACTCTACGGTAGGTGTGCTGTTTTGTGTCCTGTGGATAATTGAATCAGTGGATATGGGGGCCCTACTGTATAAGGAATACATGTTGTTCTGTCGCTGCTAACCTGTTAAGTAAATATACTCATCCTACAACCTGGTATAAGAAGTCTGCCTCAGCACATGGGCTTAAGAGTGAATCTGCTGTATCATTCTGTGGCAAACCATAATGTGCCATAACATGGAAATGACTTGAAGACAAACAACAACAATAAATCACAGGTGCTGTAGGCTCTATTCCAGAGGAAGAAACTGGCAAAACCAGCTCTGAGGTTTCCTTGTCTAAGAAAACCCTCTGAAAAATTCATGGGGCTGCCATAAGTCAACAGGTAACTCAAAGGCAAATACATGCTAGAAACCTTATTAATAAAAAGTTTTTTTAAAATATAAAGACTATGATGAAAACATTTCCAAGTTTTGCCAGGACATCATCTGCAATAATCCTTTCTCTCATACAGAAGTGTTTGTGTGTGTGTTTGTATGCATATGTTTGTTTTCCTGTCCAGGCTTTGTCCAGTATTTTAGAATGTCTCTTTTCTTGATTCGCAGAACTTTGGCTTGAAAGTTTTTACTAGCACCAAGATCCACAAGCCCAGGTTTTGCCGTGGATTTTCACCACAATCTGAAGAATATGGAGGTATAGGTAAGTACCCGTTCCAGAATGGTGGTGGTGGTGGTTGATCAACTGGATGGGCCTTTGTTCTGATCTGGCAGAGCTCTTCTTAGGTTCAGAAGAAATAAAAAGGCTTATGGTCAATGGAATACTCTCTGCCTTCTTAAATATTTGCCATATTATGCCCAACCCTCTTGTGAGCAAGTAGCTACATCACAGTGTGTGTGTGTGTGTGTGTGTATGGCAGGGGAGCCTCTGTTGTCAAATGTTCTAAGGTGCTGCCAAATTTCCATTGTAGGCCAGCAGCAAAATATACACACGGAGGCAAACCACAGAAGCAGGCCTTGTTTTAAGGTCAAATCATATCTTTTGTGTTCAAGAGGATGGCAATAGTGCTACAGTAATCACTAGCAGAAGGGAATTGGAGGACAGAGTTTGAGAAAGCTTTATTTATTTATTCATTCATTCACTTAATTAATTAATTAATATTCCTCCTAACATGGGACCCCAGGAGGCTCCCTGCATCAATCAAAAGAAAGTAGAGCACATGCTATCAGCTGCTAGGATGCTCTATGCGAAATTTTGGAAAAATCCTCTTGTTCCAACAGTAGAGGACTGGTTGTTGAGGGTCTACGATATAGTCGAAATTGACAAACTTACTTGTTTATTTAAAGATAAAGGTATAGAAAAGTTTCAGAAGGATTGGGAAAGCTTTTATAAATATTTAGAAATATCATGGGGAAGATCTGACATAAACGAGCTGAAAATATGACAATGGAATTACTAAAGAAAAGGGGGAAATGATAAACTTAATTGTTTAGCTGGTGAGTTATAAGACATCGGATGTATATATGACTGAGTTTTATTTGGAAAATAAGTCAATATAGTTTAAGAATAATACATTAGGATATGATATCTCCTCACTGAAGGTAAATAAAGGCATGGGCAGGTGAATTTGATTAACTGAGTAACGGAATAACTATGTGATTGATAATTGATTAATGACATTAGAAGATGAAGGTGGTGGTAAAAATGACTTTATAATGGTAGAAATGTCATGATAAGTAGCACCAAGAGATTGTCAATGCAAGGAACAATGAATATACAGAGCAGGTCTGGTAGGAGACCAAGTGAGTCTGTATTTATGTATGAGAAGATAAGATTTGAGAAAGGTTGGAGTAAGTGTGTAGGTATTAGAACGTGAAGTTGGATTGTGTTTTGGGAGAGGTGGTGTAGAGGAGTAGGAGTATGGGTGGGATTATAAAGGATGAGAATGTAGAAGGATTGGTGGAATGGTTGATTATGGAAAGATAATTTATGTATAATATGTATATATTTGAGCTTTCAGATAATAATGTGTATAATGTAATTTTGTTGTGTGAATAAAAATAGAACCAAACAAACAAACAAAAAGAAGAAAGTAGAGCTTAAAAACTATTATAATGCTTGCTTAAAACAATATAAAAGTACTAGCTGTACCCAGTGTAACATACACTGTTATAGGAGATTTTAAAGGTTGTGAATTTTACATTACTCCAGTGCAAGTAGGGTTTCTTCTAATGGTGTCTACTTGAGGTTCGATCTCAAAAAGATGGCAGACAGAAGCACTACAAGGGTAATCTCTGGTTAGTACTTGGATGGGAGTCAACATAAGTCAACAGAGGACTTCAATTCTGGCAACCCTATGGCTTAGATGTCTTTTTATATGGTATGTTTTAGTTAATTTTTAAATGGTTTTAACTCCATGGTGCCAGTTAGACGGTAGTTTTTGTCACGGGGCGTCCTGGGACTTCTTGATCCCGTATTCGTCCCTCCCTGTTTACACGATTTTTGTGTCTGAACTGGATATCCCGGGAGATCCCGGGATCATTGTTTACACAGCATCACGTCCCGCGATATGTACCTTCTCCCACTATATACTACCCCAGGTTTTTTGTTTGTTTGTTTATATGAGTTTATGGTCCCTGGGATTTTTTTTTTTAGCTGTCAATCAAGGATGCGATTACTTGTTTTTTCACAACCTCAGTGACTACTTCCTTTAGAGTTTCATGCCATGAGCAATGCTATTGGCTGGCTCAAATGTTTGTTAAAGCTTCTGCGTTGGGGATGAGGCGATGAGAGGATGAGGGGAGGAATGAGCGATCAGTGGCTACAGCCTTTGCTGTTCTTCCGAATTGAAAGAACACCATTTAAATCACATTGAAAGTGAGGAAGGAAGGGTTGCTCAGTGACTACAGCCTTTGCTGTCCTTCCAAATTGAAAGAACGCCATTTAAATCACATTGAAAGTGAGGAAGGAAGGGGTGCTCAGTGGCTACAGCCTTTGCTGTCCTTTTGAATCAAAAGAACACCATTTAAAGCCATAGAAAGTGAGGATGCAGGCGGCTGTGTGTGTGTGTGTGTGTGTGTGTGTATGAATGGATCGTCTGCTGAGACGACGGCATTTTTTACTGTGCCTTTAAACAAATGGAGTGGATGCAGTTGGGGGGGGATCGTCTGTGATCTCTTTACAATTTACTCTCTCTTTAAAATTTAAACCAAGCATGCAAGGGAGGAATGAGTTAAAGTAGAAGGGTTCCCAGTGTAGAAAGGGTGATTTAATGCAGACACACACAACCTACTTGCAGCTGGAATGGAAGCCTTTGTTTTCATCTGGTGAGGCTGAATCTATTGAACGGGTGACTGACCCCTCCTCTCCTCTCTGAGCCCGCCCCTGGTCACATATACTTCCGGGTGCCAGTTACATGACAAGTTTTGTCGTGGGGCTTACCGTGACTTCCTGATCCCGTATCTGTCCCTCGCTGTTTATACGATTTTTGTCACTCTTTAGGAAATCCTGGAAGATCCCGTGATTGATATTTACACGGCAAAAGTTTTTATTGGTCCTTCACTCTTATATCCCGTGCTTTTGCTGTTTACACATGTTTAGCTTACCGGGATTTTTTTTTTTTTTGGCTGTCAATCAAGGATGCGATTAGTCGTGTTTTCACAACCTCGGTGATGCACTTCCTTTAGAGTTCCGCGCCACGAGCGATGCTATTGGCTGGCTGGGGGGGGGAGAGAGGGGGCAGAGGTTTGGTATTCCCCTTGCCTCTTTAAAATGTTAACCTTTTAAGCAGAAGGCATTTTGAAAGACCCAGAATGTGATCTTTCGCTCAGACGCAGGAACGAGTGCTTTCCTTTTGAAATCAAGCCGAGTGAGGTGGGGGGGGAGGCTTGGGTTTCCCCTTGCCTTTTTAAAATGTTAACCCTTAAAGCAGAATTTTAGCTGCAGAGTGAAGATTTCAAGCCAGCGACAGACAGGCATTTTGAAAGACACAGATGCTGGCATTTTTTTTTACTGTGCATTGTGACGGGGGGGGGGAATAAAAGTGTGTTCATTCGCTCAGACGCTGGAATATTTTACTGTGCCCGTTCAGACCCAGGGAGGTGATAAAGGCAGGGGATGAATGGGCGACCCTCTGCCCACCACAATCTCTTTGTAACATGCAGTTGAGGAAGAGGTTAAAGCTGAAGGGTTTGCAGTGTAGAAATCCATTTAAAAAGGTGATTGAGTACACGCGCGTGCACACACACCAACCTACATGCAGCTGGAAGGGATGCCTTTGTTTTCAGTTGGTGAGGCTGGATCTGTTGAACGGGTGACTGACCCCTCCTTTTCTGGTCGCTGATCTCTAAGCCCGCCCCCAGTCACCATTTCCGGCCATCCCCTGGTACTGAGATATTTTGTCCCAGGCTGTTTACATTTCCGATTTTCTGAATCCTCCAGTGACTTTTCCCAAATCACTTAATGGATATCTGTCTTCTATTGGTCAAAAATCCAGTGTAGCCCACCCCCGTCAGTCCAAGTTCTATGTGCAGAGGGGGGAGAAGACTAGAGAAAATTCTTAAATTTCCTCACTGACATTACTTCTAAGCAGCAAGAGTTTAGGTACAGTACTAAAAAGCAAACCAACTGCAGTTTTCTCCCAAGTTCTCTCTCTCTCTCTCTCTCTCTCTCTCTCTCTCTCTCTCTCTCTCTCTCACACACACACACACACAAATGAAATCTATAGAGTATATATATATATATATATATGTATGTAACCTCACACAGGCGTGAGATTAAAAAGCAAACCATCTGCAGTTTTCTGCCAAGTTCTCTCTCACTCTCTCTCACACACACGAAATCTACAGTATGTGTGTGTGTGTGTGTGTGTGTGTATAGAGATATAGATATAGATATAGATATGAAATCTCACACAGGCATGAGATTAAAAAGCAAACCAACTACAGTGTTGTGCCAAGTTCTCTCTCTCTCTCTCTCTCTCACACACACACACACACACACACACACACATATGAAAACTATACAGTTGTCTCACCACATTTACGGATTCGGCATTCATGGATTTAAGTATTCACAGCTTGAAAATATTCTTTAAAAAATAATAATCCAAAAAGCAAACCTTGATTTTGCCATCTTATATAAGAGACACCATTTTGCTATGCCATTGCATATAATGGGACTTGAGTATTCACAGATTTGGGTATTCACAGGGGGTCCTGGAACCAAACAACAGCAAATGTGAAGGGACAACTGAGTTAATATATATATATATATATGAAATTTCACACAGGTGTGAGATTAAAAAGCAAACCAACTATACACACACACATACAAATATATGAAATCTATAGAGTTAAAATATTAAAATATAGATATGAAATTTCACACAGGTGTGAAATTAAAAAGCAAACCAACTGCAGTTTTCTTCCAATTTCTCTCTCTCTCTCTCTCTCAATCTCTCTCTCTCTCTCACACACACACACACACACGTGCGCACGTACACACACAAACATAGGTGTGAGATTAAAAAGCAAACCGACTAGTTTTTTTTGTGGTTTTTTTCTGGGCTGTGAGGCTGTGTTCTGGAAGAGTTTATTCCTGACGTTTCACCTGCATCTGCGGCTGGCATCTTCAGAAAATGGTTGGCTGAAGATGCCAGCCACAGATGCAGGCGAAACATCAGAAAGAAACTCTTCCAGAACACATGGCCTCACAGCCCAGAAAAAAACCACAGAAAACCTATGGATGCCAGCTGTGAAAGCCTTCAACTTCACATAAACCCAACTGCAGTTTTCTGCCAAGTTCTCATACACACACACACACACACGAAATCTATAGAGTTAAAATATCTATATGAAATCTCACACAGGCATGAGATTAAAAAGCAAACCAACAGCAGTCTTCTGTCAAGTTTGTGCTGGATCCCAGAAACATGTCATTATTCCATAAAACTAAGTATATTTATATTGAAGTGATTAACTAAAAAGAACTAGAAAATATAAACAGTAATATACTGTATATTCCGATGTATAAGATGACGTTTGAGCCCCGAAAAATATCCTCCAAAATCGGGGGTCGTCTTATACGCCGGATACACTTTGCTTCACCCGCCGTCCAATCTCTTGCCTCTTCGCTTCTTTCACAAACGGAGCGAAGAGGCAGGAGATTAGGCAGGGGGGTGAGGCAAAGTGTTTACTGGTTCATTTGCCCCCCTCCTCTGCCTTCTCCCCCTTTGGGGAGAAACTGAAGACAGAGGAGGGGGGCGAACGTTGCGGTTTGCTGTGGCCGCTGGTCGATCTCCTGTGTGTTCGTTCCCCAAAGGGAATGAGCACACAGGAGATTGAGCAGTGGCCGAGGCAAACTGGGTATATTTGCCCCTTTCTTCCACCTTCCTGGAAGGTGGAAGAAAGGGGCGAATCCAGCGGTTTGCAACGGCTGCCCCCCCTTTCCTCCGTCTTCATTCCCTTCCAAAGAGAATGAAGACGGAGGGAGGGGGGCAGATGAGGCAAATCGGGTATTTTCACCCTTTTCCTCCACCTTCCTGAAAGGTGGAAGAAAGGGGCGAATCCCGCGGTTTGCAACGGCCGCTGCCCATTCCCTCTGTCTTCATTCCTTGAGCCACCCTTCCACCCTTCCCAAAGCTGCGATCAGGCCCCCAATTGTGGCTTTTGGGAGGGGGTGGGTTGGCTGGAAAGCCCCCCCCTCGAGCCACCCTTCCACCCTCCCCGAAACCGCATCCTGGGGAGGGGTGGGTTGGCTGGAAAGCCCCCCCCCCTCGAGCCACCCTTACATTCGCCCCTCTCCTTTGCCTGGATTCCTTCGGGATGGGTGGTGGCTGGAGGGAGGAGGCTGGAGGGGGGAGTTTGGGATATACAGTTGTCCCTCCATATTCAGGGATTTGGAATTCACTGATTTAAGTATTCACAACTTGAAAATATTATTTAAAAAATAATAATCCAAAAAGTAAACCTTGATTTTGCCATCTTATATAAGGGACACCATTTTGCTATGCCATTGCATAGAATGGGACTTGAGTATTCACAGATTTGGGTATTCACGGGGGTCCTGGAACCAAACCCCAGTGAATGTGAAGGGACAACTATACTCGCCATATAAGAGAAGGAGGGGTTGTCTTACATGGCGAGTATATCCCAAACTCTATATTTTAACTTAAAAACTTAATTCATCTTATACGCCTCGTCGTCTTATACGCCGGAATATCAGCTTCTGCCTCCTTTGGTTACTACCTTCTAGGGCAGTCCTGTTTCATCTTTAACAACTTGAAGGGGGCAACATTCTGGGAGTTGTAGTTTCCAATACCCATGGCCGGGGGGGCTTTCCCAGGCTCTGACTGCTTCTCCTGCGTTGCAGTCGATTTTCTCCCTTTCTGCCTCCTTCTTTCTTCCCTCCTCTCTATTAAAAACTCCTTGCCTAGCAGCAACCCAGAGCCATTTCCCAGCACCTCTGCCCCATGTCTCCTCTTCCTCTTCTTTCCTGGCCTTCGGCATCCCTGGGAGAAAAGGAAACTTAACTTAGCAGCTCCCCGCTCCTAGTGTGGTGATTGGCTGCCAAATGGAGCACCATGTTTAGTTTGGAATGTTTCTCAAGCAGCCAATAGGCACACTGGAAATGGCAACATACCCAAGAGAATTATATATCTACTAGCTGGACCCGGCATACCATATGCCATTAAAAAACTCCTCCCAAAATGCCCAGGAGACCTCGTGACAACCTTTTGAGGTAGGCTGGTGGGTTTAACTTGCCCACCCGCTGTTTGTTCTGCCCCCTGCCACCCCCCACCGTTCATTCTGCCCCCTGCTGCCCCACCACTCGTTCTGCCCCCCCACCACTCATTTTCTCCCTCCCTCCAATCATTCTGCCCCTCCCTCCACTCATTCTGCCCCCCACCACTCATTTTGTCCCTCCCTCAACTCATTCTGCCCCTCCCCCACTCGTTCTGCCCACCACTCATTTTGTCCCTCCCCCCACTCGTTTTGTCCCTCCCCCCACTCGTTCTGCCCCTCCCCCACTCATTCTGCCCCTCCCCCCACTCGTTCTGCCCACCACTTGTTCTGCCCCCACCACTCGTTTTGTCTCTCCCACCACTCATTCTGCCCCTCCCCCCCACTCATTCTGCCCCTCCCCTCACTTAATAATAATAATAATTATTATTATTATTTATACCCCGCCCCTCTGTCAAAACAATCGGTGCGGCGTACAAAAATTAAAATACAATACAGATAAAATCCCCAAACACCCTCCACCCCCACCCTCCCCCATAAAAAAATATTAAACAATTATAAATTAAAACCAACTGATCTAAAATCACATTTAAAAACAATAAATACTATAAATACTATAAATGGCCAGTGGACTAAAAGAAGCCAGGATCCCCTGAGGCCGGGATCTAATTAGGGAAGGCCTGCCGAAAGAGATCCGTCTTTAGTGCTTTTTTAAAGCTACTCAGGGTTGTTATCTGACGGATCTCGTTCGGCAGGTCATTCCACAATTTGGGGGCGATTACCGAAAAGGCCCTCTGGGAGGTTGCAGACAGTGGGGGACACTTGTTCTGCCCCTCCCCCCACTCGTTCTGCCCACCACTTGTTCTGCCCCCACCACTCGTTTTGTCTCTCCCTCCACTCATTCTGCCCCTTCCCCCACTCGTTCTGCCCCTCCCCCCACTCATTCTGCCCACCACTCATTCTGCCCCCCACCACTCGTTTTGTCCCTCCCTCCACTCATTCTGCCCCTCCCGCCCCACCCCCTGCACTCCAGCACACACCACATCCACCCCACTGGTACTCCCTCTCCCTCTCCAGCTGCCATGTTTGAGATCTACATGGTCCTGCCCCCAGTGTGCTGATTGGCTGCCCAACAGACCTGTGATTGGCTGGTCAGTTCCCTAAGCAGATAGATAGATAGATAGATAGATAGATAGATAGATATAATTCTCTTGGGTATGTTGCTGTTTCCAGTGTGCTGATTGGCTGCTTGGGAAACTGACCAACCAATCAAAACTTGGTTGGGTAGCCATTCAGCACACTGGGGGAGGGAGCATGTGGACTTTTCAGTCCTTTGTAAATATGGCCACCGGCAAGGAGGTGTGAGTAGTATGGGAGGGGATGTGACATGGTGTGTGTGCGTGGGGAGGGAGGCAGAGGTGGTGAGAGCCACGGTGGGGGGTGGGGAGGGTGGGGAGCGCTGTGGTGGCACAACGGGGCAGGCGAGGTGCCGCAGGGGGGAAGGAGGTGACAGGGAGGGCTGCGGTGGCACAGTGGGGCGGGCGAGGTGCCCTGGGGGAGAGGGAGGTGGCGAGGAGGGCGGCAGTGGCATGGCGGGGCGGGCAAGGTGCAGCGGGGGTGGAGGTGACGAGGAGGGAGGCGGTGACACGGCAGGGCAGATGAGGTGCCACGGGGGGCAGGGAGGCAGGCGTCGAGGGGAGTGGTGTGTGTGTGGGTGTGTGTATAGTGCGTGGGGGAGAACGGTGTATGCTACACTGGGTATAGCTAGTATAGATTTAAAAGCATAACAATGAGGATGCACACCCCATTAAAAGACCCTTCTGCACTACCAGTTATTCCTCAAAAGCCTGTTTAAATTTTAAAAACCTGCTGGATGACGGACAGCAGCGAGGCAGGCAGTGTAGCCTCCCATGGAAGAGAATTTCACAGCCTGGGAGCAGCCTTCAAGAATGCTCTTTCACATGTTCTGACCAAATGTGCTTGTGAACTCAGAGCTGACCGACCGAACGAACCCAAAGAGTGCTCACCAATGGTTCCTCTTCATCCTGGAGGGAAGTGACTATTGGGTGCCACAGGGTTCTGTCCTGGGCCCAGTGCTAGTTAACATCTTTATCAATGACTTGCATGAGGGAATAGAGGACATGCTTATCAAGTTTGCAGATGACACCAAATTAGGAGGAGTAGCTAATACCCCAGAAGACAGGATCAGAATTCAAAATGACCTTAACAGATTAGAAAGCAGGGCCAAATGAATTTCAACAGGGAGAGATGGAGGATACTACACTTGGTCAGTAAAAATGAAATGCACAGATATAGGATGGGTGACTCCTAGTTTGATAGCAGTACATGCGAAAGGGATCTAGGAGTCTTAGTGGACCTCAAGCTGAACATGAGTCAGTGTGATGCAGCAGCTTAAAAAGCCAATGCGATTCTAGGCTGCATTAATAGGAATATAGTTGTAGATCAAGGGATGTAATAGTACCACTCTATTCATTTGGTCAGAGATCACCTGGAATACTGTACCCAATTCTGGGCACCATAATTCAAGAAGGATATTGACAAACTGGAATGTGTCCAGAGGAGGGCGACCAAAATGATGAAAGGTCTGGAAGCCATACCCTGTGAGGAGCAGTTTAGGGAGCTGAGTATGTTTAGCCTGGAGAAGAGAAGGTTAAGAGGTTACATGAGAGCCATGTTTAAATATTTGAAGGGATGTCATACTGAGGATGGAACAAGCTTGTTTTCTGCTGCTCCAGAGGACATGGAGCAATGGGTTCAAACTACAGGAAAAGAGATTCCACCTAAACATTAGGAGGGGCTTCCTGACAGTAAGAGCTGTTCAGAAGTAGAATGCACTGCCTGGGAGTGTGGTGGAGTCTCCTTCTTTGGAGGCTTTTATACAGAGGCTGGATGACCATCTGTCGGAAATATTTCGATTGGGATTGATTTGATTAAGAGTTGCTGGGCACCGGAACATGCTGCCTCAGAGTGTGGTGGTCTTTTTAAACATAGGCTGGGTGGCCATCTCTGTGAATTCTACGAGGAATATTTTCACCATCTAGACAACTCCTCTGCTCGGATTAGAACTTCCAGAATCTCTGAGACAGCATAGAATCATAGAGTTGGAAGAGACCACAAGAGCCATCTAGTCCAACCCCCTGCCATGCAGGAATACTCAATCAAAGAATTCCCAACAGATGGCCATTCAGCCTCTGTTTAAAAACCTCCACAGAAGGAGAATCCGCCACGCTACGAGGCAGTGCATTCCAGTCAAACACCTCTTACTGTCAAGATGTTCTTCCTAATGTTTAGATGGAATCTCTTTTCCTGTAGTTTGAGTCCATTACCAGTATGTTCACAAGATTGATTATCTGAATACTAATGGCCTTTTTTAAAAAATCAGCAAAAAATAGCGGGACGGAAAGTCACAGATTTTATGGGGTTTTTGCCTCCCCTCCTTCTGAATATCACGCATATGGCCCACCGAGTGTGAGGACCAATAGTATTCTGCTCAAATTCTTCCCATTGTGGGGGGGGGGGGTTGCCGTGTAGTCAACATCCTAGTCTCTGGAGTATCAGAAAACAAGCTTGTTCCATCCTCAATGCATCACTGTGCATTTTCGCTCCATTGCCCTTTATGAATGTGTGTGGACAATGAATTCGAATGAATGCGAATGGATGTAAATATACACACAACTGTGAAGACAAAACAGCTTTGCTGCAAATGAGCGATAATGCACACCCACTCACAGTAAACCATTGCATCTAAGACAGGTCCAGAGAATAAGTCAGAACTGTCGCTGCCAAATCGGGACCGTCGGAGGTTATATTACCACTGCCAGAAAGAGTTGGTAGTGGGAAAGCAGGAGGAATGTCTTCCCAGTGTGGATGGTACTCATTTAGAATAGGGGTGGGCAGAGTACAGGCTGTAAGTGTCCCTTCGGCCAAACTTTCATGTCCCTTGAAGCTGGCACCCGACCCGCTTTAAAAAAAAAAAAGAGGTGCCATTTTTGGGGTAAATTTTGTCTGAAAACCACACAAAATGCTTCAGGTGCACGAAAGCACACAAAACACACACACAACCTCCAGAACCCCTCACTACTGTCCTCTGTAGTCTCTCTAAAATGGCGACAGGGCATGGCGCAATGTTACTTCTACTCCCCGTTTTGAGAGGACTCCAGAGGAAAAAAGAAGTATTTGGGCTTGCTGCAGGGATGCAGCCTGAGCAGGGAGCTTGGTACATGCCTAAACTGTTTTCATTTTCAATCCCTGAAGCCTCTTCTCTTCAGATAAGCATTTCCCATAGTGATAAATTCCAGCCCCAGTTTGTATTGATATTTCTGGTTTTCCTTGTCACATGTTTACATTTAGCGTTTTTAATTTTTTTGTAAACTGGGGGAAATGAACATCAGGGAAATGGAGTGGTTTAGTCTTCACTGCAACCAAATAACTCTCTTCTCTTCAGCTTATCAACGCCAGGGTCCAATGCCAGCCCCAGGAGCCAGAATTATGACAGAGTCTTATCGAAGTAGTAATGTTTACGCTGAGGGGGAAAGTTACAATGAACAACTACAGGATTCTATTAGAAGCTTCTTCCCTGAGACGTGGTTATGGGATATTTATGTAGTGAAGTAAGTAGTGACTAGGAATGTAAAGAATATTTGCTTTATTTAAAAAATCCTCAGTGGGAATGTGTATGTCAACATGCTGAGATACCCTTTTCTAAATAAATAAGTGTGTGGTGTGTATGAGAGAGGGCAGGGGAGGGGAAAAGCATACAAACAGCACTGGGATCCTGGACCCCAGAAGGCTGCAGTTAATTACTAAAAGATATATATATATACTGTATATTGAAGCGATTAACAAACAGTACTGGAAAATATAAAATGAGCAATCAGTTGAAAACAGAGGCCAGATCCATATTACACAAATAATCCAGTTTGAAACTGAATTATTTGCCATGGCTCTTTCCTATGGAATCCAGGGATTTGTAGTTTGGTGAGGCAGAGAAGGCTTGTGAAACTGCAAATCCCAAGATTCCATATGAAGGAGCCATAGCAAATAATCCAGTTCATTTGTGTAATGTGGATTTGACCAGAGTGTTCTAAATGGCCACCTCTGTTTCAGCATTAGCAACTGAAAAAGGCAGAAGCCAAAAAGTTTTGCTCATTTTATTTTTTTCGTTCTGCTTGTTAATCTCATACATACTCTACATACACACACAGAGGAAGCCCTGGTGGCACAGTGGTTAAATGCCAGCACTGCAGCCACAACATTGCCAGTTCAATCCCAAGGGCTCCAAGGTTTACTCAGCCTTCCATCCTTTCGTAAAATTTTCGTCGGTAAAATGAGTACCCGGCCTATGGGGGCAATTAGCTAACACATATTGGAAACTGCTTAGTGCCTAGTATGCTATAAAGCAGTGTAGGTTTGTAAAGTGCTATTGCTTAACAATTTGTAAGCCACTCTGAGAGCCTTTGTGGCTGAAGAACGGGGTATAAATACCTAAATAAATAAAATATGCAGGGGCTAATCTACATGTGCAATTTACCCCATCTTGCCCCTGTCTGAGAGCCCTGCAGTCCTGACAACACAGGGTATTTGCCCTGTTCTGCCCCTGGGCAGTTTTCATGACATCTGGGGAAAGACAGGACTCAGACTGGGCTGAGACAGGGTAGGGCCTAACAAAATGTGGTAAAATAATTCCTGCTTTAATCCGTTCCCACTGGGAGGAAACAGGTCGGCCTCTGTGTGTCTGCAGGAGCCCATATCTGCACACTGGCCTGTCACTGCAGCTGCTGGTCTGCCTTGCTCTTCCGAAGCAGGAAGGAGTCCCTCAGTGTGTGACCAAGGCTCCTGAAGGAGGCCTTGGTCACATGTTGCAGGCTGACTTCCTTGCTTCCAGGAGACCAAGGGAGATGCCGGTGGCGGTGGCTGCAGTGATGGGCCAGCATGCCTGTCTGGACGCTGGCCTGTTTTGTGGAGGGAATGGCAGAGGAATTGGCCTGATCTCCAGGCAGGATACACCCCAGGTCATATCTCCAACAGTAATTAAAGGATAAAATAGCCAATATGGACAGGACCCTAGAGATCATGCTATCCCACCCTCCGAGCGGTGTTATGATTGTTGTCATTATTTGTTATGTGAGCTGCCTTTGTTACATGAGTTGCACTGAAAGAGAATTCTCCACACCCTTTTGCATTCCTGTGTCCCTCAATAGCAATCAGAACCTCCAACAAGACACCCACGATCAAGACTCTACCAGCGAGATCACTGTGCCAGTCACCATTCCAGACACCATCACAGAATGGAGAGCTGGAGCCTACTGTATGTCAGCAGATGCAGGCTTTGGCCTGGCCAGCGCCATTGCCCTCAAGGCCTTCAAGCCTTTCTTCCTTGACCTGACCATGCCCTATTCGGTGGTGCGGGGTGAAGCGTTCATATTGAAAGCCACCGTCTTCACCTACTTGCAACGTTGCATACGGGTGAGGAAGGCTTGGTCAATTGCCAGGCCTTCTCTGTTCTTGGTTCCTAAACTCTCCATGCTTGATATGGGGGAAGCAGCTTCTGAGCTTTAGGACCTTTTATAGAAATGGGAAGTGACCAGGTCTATATGAACTTTACTGTATTTCCACTTCTGTAATCCTCAGAATCTTGCCAAGTTTTCCAGTCCAGTATTTGCATCTTAGCTGAAAGCTTTTCTGGTTTCCAAGAGATAGTGGGCAAATCTGTATGAGATGAAAGTGACACTAATTGTGCCTCATAGTGTGCCCAGCTTTGAAAATGTCAGTTCACATGAGTCAAGCAAAGACTAGAGCCCTTTCACACACTCCCTGTGATGTCTAGGGTTGCCAGAATGAAAACTTGAGATTCTTCCTGTTCCTTTAATGACTGTGTAGAAGAGGAATTTTAGCAGGTGTTGCTCATAATGCAACCAGGTAACAAGCAACACCTGTTGAAATTCTCTCCTCTACATGACCATTAAAGGCACAGGAGGCATTGCCAGTTTCATTCTGGCAACCCTAGACTGATATAATGGGGTCTTGTCCCTTTAACAGGTCTTTGTCCCTTTAACAGTTGTGTAGAAGACAGCATTTCAGCAGATGTTGTTTGTGACACAACTAGGTAACAAGCAACACCTGCTGAAATTCCCTTTTTTACACAACCAGATATTCCGATTAAAGGCATGCGAGTGCTGCCTCGTATTTCACCTGGCTAGAGTTAGCCATTGGCCATGCTAGCCATGAGATTCTGGGAGGTGTAGTTCAATTTTCCTTCCCTAAGCTCTGAGCCAGACCTCACCTGGACTACTGTGTCCATTTCTGGGCACCACAATTCAAGAAGGATATTAACAAGCTGGAGTGTGTCCAGAGGAGGGCGACCAAAATGGTGAAAGGTCTGGAAACCATGCTCTATGAGGAGCAGCTTAGGGAGCTGGGTATGTTTAGCCTGGAGCCGAGAAGGTGAAGAGGTGACATGATAGCCATGTTTAAATATTTGAAGGGATGCCATACTGAGGGTGGAGCAAGTTTGTTTCCTGAACTCCAGAGACTGGTACATGGAGCAATGGGCTCAAAGTACAGGGAAAGAGATTCCATCTAAACATTAGGAAGACCTTCCTGACAGTAAGAGCTGTTTAGCAGTGGAATGCATTGCCTCAGAGTGTGGTGGAGTCTCCTTCTTTGGGTTTTTTTTTAAACAGAGTCTGGATGGCCATCTCTCAGAGGTGCTTTAATTATGTATTCCTGCATGGCAGGGGATTGAGCTGGATAGCCCTCATGGTCTCTTCCAACTCTATGATTCTATCTGACCTCATTTCTGTGTTGTTCAGTGCATTGCTTTGATTACCTCTTTCTTCTCGTTCTAAAAATCGTACTGCAACAGCCCTGTGTGATGCCTTTTTGTGTTCATGGACAGGTCAAGATAGTGCTGGAACCTTCACCAGACTTTGTGGCTGCCCCTGTGGAGAAAGAGGAGGAATCATATTGTCTGTGTGCAAACGAGAGAAAGACTGTGTCCTGGACGGTGACTCCCAAATCTCTGGGTAAGCAGCAAGGCTTGACGTCTTCGAGTCAGACTCAAGAGAAAGAGGAGTTTGGCTGCTCTGTGATCAGACTACTCTAATGCTCTGCTCATATATGCTGCCACCTTTGAAAAGTGTTTAGAAGCTTCAGCTAGTGCAAAATGTTGTCAGATGTGCTTATTGGAGACTATGTGGCCCTGGTCTTACAAGGTTTCTTTGTTATGTGCCTTCAAGTCAACTTTGACCTATGGCAACCCTCTCACTGGGATTTCCTGACAAGATTTCTTTAGAGGAGGTTTGCCATGGCCAGCCTTGTAGGCTGAGAGAGTGTGACTTGCCCAAAGCCACCCAGTGGGTTTTCATGGTTGAGTGGGGATCCAGACCCTGATCTCCCAAAATCCTAGTCCAGCTGCTCTCATACAGCAGGGGCCTCCATAGTGTTGGAGAAGAAGCCTCTTATTGACATATGTAATGAGATGGCCATTTTCTGTTCTAGGCGAAGTGAACTTCACAGCAAGTGCCGAAGCCTTGAGGTCTGATCAGCCATGTGGGAATGAAATAGTAGAGACCCCCAGCAAAGGACAAAAGGATACCTTGATCAAATCACTTTTAGTTGAGGTATGTGGTGCTAGCTGCTTTCATTTTGGAGGGAGAGGTGCATGCAGGGGGAGATGATACCACACATTGAACTGCAAATATGTACGTAACGCAGAGGAGCTGCAGTCAAAACCGGCTCTCAGACTATAATATCTGTTCATGGGTGTAATTTAGAGACATTCTTTTTTTTTTTTAATAATTATTCTTTTATTGAGATTGAAATACTTTACATTCCGTTCCATCTTACGCAATTTTAAAGATTTCCATTACATAGATATCATAGAAATAGTTAAACATAGTACTTCTAACATCAAAAATACACTATCTGTCTTTGACTTCCTGTTAGTTAGGTCTTTCAGAGTAAATCTGAAATTCTGTCTCTGTTAGAGCTAGAAGTGGATGCCCTCTCGCCATTACCTTTTGCATTAGCGTTAGAACCCCAGTGGCTGCAATTAGAACCATGCAAATACTAAAGGAGTAGATGTTGAAGGTGCCGGTTATAAAATTAATTTATACAAAGATGACATTTTGCTCTTTTTAATCCGATCTGATAAATATAGCATCAGCCCACTCAGAAATATTCTAGGGGCCTTTCAGATACACATTGGACTAAATAAAAATCAACTACTGTCTTTGAGATTGAGATTGAGAAAAAGAAATTCCTAGCATAAGATTTCATGGACTCCAGTCCACTTCATCAGAGGCATGGAGTAAAGCCTCTGTGGACAGACATATATACCAATAGGGAGGAGTGTAAGTTGTAATAGAAGTAAAGGTATGGTGATGGTGTCACAGGTTCAGGCCCAATGATGGCTGTAAAGAGTAGTTACACCCTTTCTGGTAGCTTCTCTCCCACCCACCACCCACCCGCACACCTTAGGACATAAATTCCAGGGCTTCTCCGCTTAAAATAGTAGTTTTGTGTGTTCTTCCCCTTTTAAAACTGTCCCCCTCTTGTTTCCGGCCAAATCTTTTTGACCACATTCTGACATTGCTCCACCACATGTTCTGGATTTCACCTGTGAAATGTTGGAGAGTATGATTTTTAGTTATGTCCAGAGCTTGGAAATGTTGTTGTTGTTCCAAGAATACAGTGTGACCCTCATATCTGTGGATCCCGGAATCCATGGATAATGAATGACTTTCATTATTAAAATGAACAACTTTCGGCCCAAGTATATCTTAGAGTTGCGCTGGAGGACCAAGAGATTCCTAGAGAGAATACCTCTTGAGGAATCTCTAGGTCCTCCAGCACAACTCTATGGTCAACTTCCAATGGAAGCACAGCATAGAATTGTGCTGGAGGACCTAGAAAATGCCTAGAGAGACCATATTTTTTCAGACATGGGTAAGTGAATCTGCGGGTACCAGTACCACGGATATGGCGGGGGGGTCATACAATAAAGCTGCCAGTATCTTGCATCCACCATGGCCACTGGATTCTGGGAGTAATCTCTGCCTCGCACTGCAACCCTTTTCCAAGCTTCATTCAGGTTCTATTTATTTATCCTCAGTAATAGTGTTATTTCTCATGCTATGTGTTCAGAGTTTCTCACCTTTCTCTCTCTCTCTCTTTTTCTTTCATCCCCTTTTCCACACCTTGAAGCCTGAAGGAGTTGAGAAGGAAGTAGTCTTCAGCCATTTCCTCTGTGTTGGCAGTAAGTCCCTGTTGATGCCCCCTCCTACTTTTTCAACATCAGGGGCCCATTCCACAGTGCCCAGTTTAGCTGCTATGGCAACATCCTATGCAATCCTGCGATTGGCAGTTGAAGGAGCAGCATTTTGGACATCTCAGACAGAGAGCTTTAGTGCCTCCCAAAACTACAAAACCCAGGATTCCATAGGATGCAGCCCTGGCTGTTAAAGTGGAAACAATGTACAGTAGGACCCGCATATCCACTGGGGATTGGTTCCAGCGGAGTCATGGATACCGAAAACTGTGGATAACAGCGAACACCATTGCAAATAAGGGGACTTCTGGTTTAAAATACTGTACAATTGCCTTGGAGGACCTAGAAAATGGCTAGAGAGGATGAATTTTCTATGACAGATGTGTTGTTTTGTGTCCCATGGATAAATGAACCAGTGGATAATGAATCAGTGGATACAGGGGTCCTACTGTACTGGACTTGAGAGCAGCATTCTCCCATGCTCACCACCATAACTTACCAGTGAGCCCACAACTGCAGCCAAAATTCAGTGGCCAGTACCTCAATTGCTGCCAAAATTATGTGGCAGTGGCTTTTTATAGTGTCAGGGAAACCTTCCCGCAACACATACCGGTAGTTCTGCTTGAAATATTGGCCCTATCTACCCTTAGCCAGACTGAGGAAACCATTTCATGGGGTCCAGCCATGACAGCTCACAACTGTTGCCCCTGAGTCCAATGGTGAACAGAGCTATCTCTGCCACAAGTCTTCTTCTGCACCTCCTCAACCAAGCTCCTCACCTCAGGGGCAAATGGAGGCCTCTATCCCGTTCCTAATGTTGAAGTTAAGACAGCGATGAACAACTGTTGAGAGTTACAGGGCCTCAGAGGGCTGCATGCCTTGCTACAGTGCCCCCCCAAATCAATTTTTTTTTGCCCCTAAATGCTCCTAGGGAGTAGGGGGAACAATTTAGCCATGTTTTGAGTGGAGCTCTGAGCCAGTTTAGACCCAGGAAAGACTCTTCTTTACCACAGGAAATGATCTGGAAGTCACATAAAATGGCACAGGGCAGACTAAGAACATGACAAAATTGTCCCCTGCACAAACCCTAGAGGGGAATTGAGGGGGGGGGGGAATGGGAGACCCTCAGGGCCTGAGGAGCCACAAAAGCAGTTTTGGTGCTGTATGTGTCATGTGGGCTGCACTGTCCCCACCTTGAAGTTAGAGTTCAACTGTAAGAACATAGTTTCTTTCTGGAATTGGGACAATCTTGTCATTTGCCATAGGCAACAAAATATCTTAGGCCAGCCCTGGAAGAGGGTCCAATTTGGAGCTATTCTACCGTTTCAGCCAGTCCAGTACTGTCTACATTGTCATCAGAGTTTTAGGAGATTTTCAGACAACACTGTTATAGTGTTACTATTCCACTTCATTTGCTATGGCTGCCTCCTCTTGAATCCTGGGATTTGCAGTTTAGGGAGGGGCATTTGCAACTCTCAGCCAGAGAGCTCTTAGGTCTCACTAAACTACAAACCCCAGAATTCCACAGCAGGAAGCCACAGCAGTTAAAGTGGAATAGTAACACTATAACAGTGTAGTCTGAAAATCTCCTTAGACAGGAAATCTTTTCCAGCTAGGGTTGTCAGAGTGAAAACAGGAGAGGACTCCTGTGCCTTTAATGGTTGTGCTGTTGTTATTGTTGTCTGCCTTCAAGTTGTTTCCTACTTATGGCAACCCTAAGGTGAACCTGTCACAGAGTTTTCTGAGGGCTGAGAGTGTGTGACTTGCCCAAGGTCACCCAGTGGGTTTTCATAGCTGAGTGGGGATTTGGACCCTGGTCTCCAGAGTCGTAGTCCAACATTCAAACCACTATACCACACTGGCTCCTTTAATGGTTGTGTAGGAGAGGGAATTTCAGCAGGCATCACATGTTATTTGCCTGAGAAGCAAAACCTGTTGAAATTCCCTCTTCTATACTGCCATTAAAGGTACGAGAGCCCTTTCCAGTTTTCATTCTGGCAACCCTCTTCCCATCCCTACTTGGAAATGCTGCCAGCAACCAAACCTATGAGACATTCTGCAGGTGAAGCATGTTCTTCTTGTCACTCAGGGATATCATTGCCAGGATCCATCTGAAAAAGAACACATCTCCATAGAGACCTCCTTCACAAATTATGACATTTTGAGGGAAAAACTCTCTTTCCCCTCATAGATATAATGTATGGCAAATCTGCTGTTTTCCATTCACTCAGCTGATCTTTGATGATCCAATAATTTGAAAATATGAAAGTCATAAGATCAGTGGCTCTTAACCTTTTCTTTACTAGGGACCTCCTTTAAATATCTTTTGTTGCAATAGACCCCAAGACTTAACTCAAGATTTAAAACAATAACAATAACAACAACAATAATAATTCATCATCATCATACAGTTACACCATCCATTAAACCTTCCCTCAGAGGCACTGGAGTGGAAGGGAAGACTTTGCAAGTTTGTGGCTGGAGCAGATTGAATGGCAATGTGCAGGCCAAGCCAGCCAGCCAGCCTTTGCCCCTGTCACGTGGCCACTCCACTGCAGGGTGGAGGTGGGCTGAGCAGTTGTCATGCCTTCACAGACCCCCTGTGAGGACATCATGGACCCCTGGGGGACCAAAGACCACAGGTTAAGAACCACTACATAACATGATAAGTTTAATGCCCCTTTGTTCCCACATTGTTCATCTTATTTGGATCATTTTTGTAAGTTATTTTTACACAGTGAAATTTGAGGGTAGGGGAACGTGTGCCTTGTCACTCAACTGCAACATTTATGTGGCTGAGATCCTTCAGACAAGCTAAGAAAAATGAAGAAAGATCGGGCAAATAAATGGACAGTTTTAAAAACCATGCACCCTAAGGCTGATAGGATAGGGAACAGTGGCAGTATGGTGCAGGGGAAGGCCACTGGTTTGATTAAAATCTCATGTTTTCCTACAGGAGACCCACCATCAGAAGCCGTTTCTCTAAAAGTGCCAGAAAATGTGGTGGAAGGATCAGCAAGGGCCTTATTCTGTGTACTGGGTAAGTGATACAGTCTCTGTAGAGACCTATGCTGCTAAATAGCTGCCATTACTCTTGTCTAAAAACTCTACATTCCCACTCTGTCTGGCTCAGAGAGGGGATCGCATTATTAAGCTTTTCTGTTCAGCTTGCATTTTGAAGTGTGGTTTTTGTGGACCCTCCTGGGACCCATTCAAACTACACAATTATAGTTCTATATTCCATTTTAACTACCATCGTACTACTATGGAACCCACAGATTGGCAGTTTAGGGAGGGACATCTAGAATTCTCAGTCAAAGAGCTCTAGTGCCTCACCAAACTACAAATCCCAGGATTCCATAAGAAGCATATAGTGCAAACATAGCACTATAAGTGTGCAGTGTGAAAGGGCCCTAAAGTGTGGCCTAGAACTCACTTGTCTTTGCACATTTTCTCCACATTTACAGTGCAGTTCTTGGCCCAACAACGAGCCACACCAAAAATGTGTTTGTGTAAAAAAACAGTTAGGACTCTATCAGACTAGTGTCCAAAAATGCTATAATTCCACTACTGAGGAAAGCAGAAACATAGTGGCAGTATTACACTAAGTATCACACATCACCATAATCGTGCAATACTACTGCCTCAGAATTATCACACAACACCACTAACACTTTAAGAATGGGATTTTACTTCCATGATTTAGCATGGGTGAGATTTCGGCCATTCTCACGAGAAGATGCGAGTGCACTTAAAAAATCCAAAAATCCATTAATTAACTAAGTAATTCAACACTGAAACACTGAAACAAACCTGAAAACGTGAAAACAAAATGGGACAGTTCATTAAAAGAGCATCCTGTAGATTGTTTTCACGTTCTCACCTGGAAGTTTTCTTGTTGGGAACACGGAGTGGGGGAAAGAGGACCGCCCATTCACACTGTAATCTCGCAATTACGGCGGGACATGTTTCACAAACTCTTCAATACCATGAAAATAGGGATAGTGAGAGCTATTGATGGCTTGTCCCGTCAATTAGAAGGGACACATTATTCATGGCTGGAGCACACAGTAACCACAGGAGAACAAAGGCGTTGTGCGATAACGGGAATCCATTCACGCTACCATGATGTCGTAATCATGCAATTATCGCCTTGTCTGATAAAGTCCTTAGTCTTAGAGGTGCTGTCAAATTTCTTTTTTCCCCTCTCTTCCCCCTTCCCTCCTCCTTTTTATGCTGCAAGAGGTTAACATGGCTTCTTCTTTGAGAACTGACCCTCTACCTGTTTCTCTTCCTGTGCTCCAGGTGACATTTTGGGCAACGCCATACAGAACTTACAGCAGCTCCTCCGGATGCCCTATGGCTGTGGCGAGCAGAACATGGTCCTCTTTGCCCCCAACATCTACATCTTGAACTATTTGAATAATACCGGGCAGCTGACAGAAGAGATCAAATCCAAGGCTATTGGCTATTTAGTGTCTGGTGAGGAGAGCGGGAATTGTTGCAAGGGGAGTTCCTACTCTTGTTTGCTGCAGGGAAGGGTTAGGGAGGAGAATAAAATCATTCCTCTCTAGCTGGATATACAGGTTAACCCCCATATCTTGTTCGCTCTCTCTCTCTCTCTCTGGCTTTTCTTCGCAAACAAAGATTCAGGAAGGACTCATCCCGCACTTTCTGCAAGCACGCTCATGACTAAAAAGGCCAATCCGAGATAAACAAGTCCGGTTGCAGAAAGCACAGCAGAAGGTCTCCTTGGGTGATGTTCCCAGGCTGTGATTCTTTCTGCGTTGTCGTTTCTCTTCAAGATTTGTTCGGCGTGAGTTCTCAAATAAGGCTGCAGCATTGTGAATAGTGCATCTCCATGCCTCCCGATGTGAGGCCAGGGCGGACCATTGTTGGTGATCAATTTGGCCAAGCCTGAGATGTTGTTTCAGGGAGTCCTTGTATCGCTTTTTTGGAGCACCCCTCTTACGCTGACCCGTGGCGAGTTCACCGTAGAGTACTATTTTTGGGAGGCGATGGTCCTCCATCCTAGAAACGTGCCCTGCCCAGCACAGCTGTGTTCTCAATATCATGGCCTCAATGCTGGTGAGCCCCGCTTGCTCAAGGACTGCAACATTCATCACATAGTCCAGTGTATGTTTAGGATTGTGCGTATACAGCGCTGATGAAAGCGTTCAAGGAGTCATAAGTGGTGGAGATAGGTGACCCATGTTTCAGACCCATAAGGGAGAGTTTCACTTATCCATATCAAAAAAAATGTTCTCTCTAGGCATTTCTAGGTCCTCCAGTGTGATTCTATGGTCAATTTCTGACATTCATCTCATTGAAAATAACTGGGTTATTATTATCTTTATTTGTAGCCCGCTTTTTCCCCAACGCTGGGACCCAAAGTGGCTCACAGTTAAAATATACGTATAAAAAGTGCAC
Organism: Gambelia wislizenii; assembly: GCA_030847615.1. Taxonomy (NCBI): domain Eukaryota; kingdom Metazoa; phylum Chordata; class Lepidosauria; order Squamata; family Crotaphytidae; genus Gambelia; species Gambelia wislizenii. Next base: position 30,678,507 of record JAUMIR010000002.1, read on the forward strand.
ATTAAAACACAATTAAACTACTAATTACATCATTAAAACCACATCAAAATATTTAAAAGGACAAAATATACTTTAAAAAAAGTTTTTTTTAAAAAGATAAAAAGTTTTTAAAACAGCAAAATCACACAGCACCTCCCCAGCCTGTTCTTTAAAAAGCGTCTCTGAATTAAAAGGTTTTGGCCTGCTGCCGGAAGGACAACAGGGAGGGGACTAATCTGGCCATCCCTGGAAGGGAGTTCCAGAGTCTAGGAGCAGCCACCGAAAAGGCCCTCTCTTGTGTCCCCATCAACCATACTTGGGTGGTGGGACTGAAAGTAGGGCCTCTCCTGATGATCTCAGGGCCCAGGCTGGTTCATAGAGTGAAATACGGTCTGCCAGATAGACTAGACCTGAGCCATATAGGGCTTTATAGGTCACAACTAGCACTTTGAATTGTTCCTGGAAACAGACTGGCAACCAGTGGAGCTATTTCAACAGGGGCGTGGTATGAGCTCTGTAGCCCTATTATCCACAGTTTCAGGTATCCACGGTGGATCTTAGAACACATCCCCTGCAGATACAGGGGCCAACCTGTATTTATAGTCAAGTCTGCTAGCTTTGATAGTGTGAACTAGAAGCTTAAGAAATAAAAATATTAATTGATTAACTGGCATAAGCCTAGTGTGGTGGGGCTACCCACTTTAATTTGGTTACATAATCAGATTAATCCACTGCAGTTGTTTTTATTTGCTGTCAAGTGGGCTTCAGTTTATGAGTTTAAGATGATCCTATGTATGCGAGTGCATCGAGAGCTCTGGTCATCAACAGCCCTGCTCATGTCTAGTCAACTCAAAGCCGTGATGGAGTCTATCCACCTGTAATGCGCCCTTCCTTTTTTTCCTACTGCCTTCCACCATACCAAACATCTTTTCCAATGAGTCATGTGCTCTCATGATAAGTCAGCTAGAAGTATTTGTTGAATAATTGGTATGAGCTAATTTTGATAGGGTTGCTGGTTTTAATTTGGCTAAATTAGAAAGGGTGAAATGGGGATGAGGTCAAAAATTCAAAAGGCAAACTGTGCTGCTCCTGGATGTTTTGAGGAGATGCCATTGGCTCTTTCCCCACCCCCACCCTTTTTTTTTTGGCCAGAAGAAGGATCCAGTCCAGAGAATCGGGTGGGGGAGTTAAGGGCCACATAAAAAGACTTGGAGGGCCATGTGAGGTCTCAGGGCTGCCTTTTGCTCACCCTGGTGCCATTTACACTATGAAAATGTAGTGGGAAGAATTCATGTTGAACCCTGGTTGTTTACAAGTACATTGGGTCAGGCACGTGATTTTCGGAAGGGGGGGCCACCTTTTATCCCTCAACCTGCGGGACTTCCAGTCCCGCGGTTTGTGCCGGGAGGATTCGGAAAATCGGAAATATAAACAGCCCGGGACAAGCTATCTCGGTACTAGGTGATAACTGGCAATGGTGACTAGGGGCAGGCTCAGAGATCAGTGACCAGAAAAGGAGGGGTCAGTCACCCGTTCAACAGATTCAGCCTCACCAGCCGAAAACCAAGGCATCCCTTCCAGCTGCTGTGGTGGTTTCTCAAAGGAGGAAGAAGAAATACTACAAACACCTTTTTTCTTCTAATAATAAATAAAGGTTCCCTTTATGAAACAGCAGCCACCTAAATGCCCTGAAGGCACCAGGTCCGATTTGATCTTGGAAACTAAACAGAGTCGATGCTTGGAAGGGGGACTGCCAAGGAATACAAAATGCTGTTGGGTATATTCAGAGGAAGGCAGTGGCAAACCACCTCTGAGTATTCCCTGCCTAAGAAAACCCTATGAATGATAGAATCATAAAGTTGAAAGAGACCACATGGACCATCTAGTCCAACCCCCTGTCCTGCAGGAATATACAATCAAAGCATTCACGACAGATGGCCATCCAGCCTCTGTTTAAAAACCTCCAAAGAAGGAGACCCCACCACACTCCCAGGCAGCACATTCCACTGCTGAACAGCTCTTACAGTCAGGAAGTGCTTCCTAATGTATAGGTGGAATCTCTTTTTCTGTGGTTTGAATCCATTGAAATTCATGCGGTCACCAGAAGTTGACAGGCAACTTCAAGACACATGCATTATATTCATTTTGAAATAGTACCTTACCTTACCACGTCTGTTCCGACACTGAAAGACCACTTCTGTTGAAGTCTGGGTCTCTCTTTGGCTTTTCTTCGCAAACGAAGATTCAGGAAGGACTCATCCTGCGCTTTCTGCAAGCGCGCTGATGACTAAAAAGGCCAATCCGAGATAAACAGGTCCGGTTGCAAAAAGCACAGCAGAAGGTCTCCTTGGGTGATGTTTTTGGGTTGTGATTCTTTCTGCGTTGTCGTTTCTCTTCAAGACTTGTTCGTCGTGAGTTCTCAAATAAGGCTGCAGCATTGTGGATAGTGCGTCTCCATGCCTCCCGATGTGAGGCCAGGGCGGACCACTGTTGGTGATCAATTTGGCCGAGCCTGAGATGTTGTTTCAGGGAGTCTTTGTATCGCTTTTTTGGAGCGCCCCTCTTACGCTGACCCGTGGCGAGTTCACCGTAGAGTAGTATTTTTGGGAGGCGATGGTCCTCCATCCTAGAAACGTGCCCTGCCCAGCGCAGCTGTGTTCTCAATATCATGGCCTCAATGCTGGTGATCTCTGCTTGCTCAAGGACAGCAACATTCGTCACATAGTCAGTCCAGTGTATATTTAGGATTGTGCGTAGACAGCGCTGATGAAAGCGCTCGAGGAGTCATAGGTGGTGGCGATAGGTGACCCATGTTTCAGATCCATAAAGGAGGATAGACAGTACGATGGCTCTATACACACTGATTTTTGTGCTTTGCCTCAGGTGTTTATTGCTCCAGACTCCTTTGTGAAGTCTTCCAAATGCACTATATGCCTTTGCTAATCTGTGATCGATCTCTTTGTCAATCTTGGCATCTGAGGAGATGATGCTTCCCAGGTAGGTGAACTGCTGAACAGACTTGAGCACAGATTTGCCGACGGCAATGTGGGGATGGTGGTGTTCGTCCTGTGGTGCAGGCTGGTAAAGAACTTCTGTTTTCTTCAGGTTGACTTCTAGCCCAAACAGCTCTGCAGCTGTTGCAAAGCAGGATGTTAGGCGCTGCAGAGCTGCTTCTGTGTGGGCAACAAGGGCAGCATCATCGGCGAAGAGTCTGGGTAACATATACACTTAAATGACGTGTTGGGGGAAAAAGGTAACCTTCACTCTTATTCTATGATTCTATGATTTCAGGCTATCAGCGGCAGCTGAACTACAAGCACTCCGATGGCTCCTACAGCACCTTTGGAGAGCGTCGTCACGTGCCAGGAAACGCCTGGTGAGATTTTCAGGGTTAGCTTCACATCCCAAAGATGTGCAGCACTGTGTGTGTGGTGTTGAGAAATTATGGAGGAGTCTTGAGAAGCTGCAGGATAAGTTACAGTATTCCTAACAACCTCCATTTATAAAAATAAGCATGGTTGAAGCTCTTATGGATATGGAGATATAGGTCGCTTTCACACAGTTATAGCACTATGATACCACTTTAACTGCCATGCCTGCATCCTATGGAATCCTATGGAGATTGGTCGTTTAGGGAACCACTAGAGAGCTCTCTGGGACAAAATTCTAAATATCTCACAGAACTACAAATCCCAGGATTCTACAAGCTGGAGCCATGGCAATGGTATCAAAGGGCTATAATTGTGTAAGGACCCATAATTGTAAGTGGATGGACAATGTCTAGTGAAACCTCAGGCAGAAACAAGGAAGCAGTATTCCGTAAGAATCTTAGCAATCAGCAAAACTTTGAAGTAATTAGTTAGAAACAGCTAGTTTTTTCTAATTATTTCTTTCCCCAATACTGAAGTTAGAGCTAAGTTATATTATGATTGTAACTTAACAGAGGATAACATTACTCCTTTTGCAGTTTAACTGTAACTTTTAGTTACTTTTATTGTTGTATGGGTTGGCTTCACTAAATGGAGAGGAGAAATATCACACATGGTTCAAGTAATGGCTTTTATGGCAACAATAAGCTAGCCAAGTAAAGAGTGTGTTTGATAACATAGGTGTCAACACTTGTATGACTCAGACATGGCTTTTCAAAAGTAACTAAATATACCTACAGTAGGACACCTGTATCCATAGGGGATTGGTTCCAGGTCCCATGGTGGATGGTGAAATCTGCGGATAATAGCGTATGCACCCATCGCCATTCCTGCCACTGAGAGCCATCCCAGGAGCAAAAGGAGAAGGGAGGAAGAACTCCTCCTCTCCCTGTGCCCCCCCCCGTCGCCATTGCCACCCCTGAGAGCCCTCCCTGGGTGAAGGGAGGGGATTAGAGATCACTCCTCCCCCCCTCCCTTTCTCCCCCCCCCCCCGCCATCGCCAACTGAGGATAATTGAATCAGCGGTTGGCGAATCAGTGGATGTGTGGGTGCTACTGTATTTTATCTCCTTGTGACAAACAGGAAAAGAAGTTACAGTCATCCCTTCACATTCGTGGGGGTTAGGGGCAGACAACCCCCGCGAATGTGAAAAAACCGCGAATAAGAAATGAGCCTGCTGGTGAGTGGTTTTCCACCCTAGTCCCTTCCCAAGGCAGCGAGGAGCTTCCTGAGAAGCCCCTGGCTGCCTTGGGAAGGGAGTGGGGTGTAGCGCGAGCACGCCAGCTGGGTCTTACTCCCCCTTCCTAAGGCAGCGAGGAGCTTCCTGAGAAGCCCCTGGCTGCCTTGGGAAGGGAGTGGGGTGTTGAGCAGGGGGGTGCAGGCAGCTTTCCACGAATGATCAAAACCGCGAATGTGAAAGTCACGAATATGGAGGGGCAACTGTACTTCATAAAATTATCCATCATCCCAAAATTATGGTCTATCTAGGTATTTTCTAGGTCCTCCAGCATGACTCTATGGTAACTTTCACCAGAAGTTACCATATCATTTCTTAGGTCCTCCATTACAGTTCTGTGGGGTTTGCTATTACCGGCAGTTTCAAGTATTTGCAGTAAGTCTGGGAGCATATCCCCTGTGGATACAGCGGGCAACCTGTATAGTGGAAACTGATTATGGAGTGTGTATGCATCTATAACTGTGACGAGTTACTTTTAAAAGTAACTTCTCAGGATGTGGACTAAAGGAAATGTCCCTGTCACTTTCTGTGACATTGGAAAGACAGTAAAATGTGCACAAAGGGTTTTTAACCATTCAGGAGACCATGGTCTGTTGTTTAGCCCCCAGCCAGAGTAGACCTGTTCAATCAATAGAATTTACAGGGGTATACCTTCTGGCAACCATGGAGCCCGGTGGGGAGTGGTAACTCATAGAGTTACCATTGATTCAGTCAGTGTACATTTGTTGAGAATAATGGTAGGATTCAAACCACTGGGTATAATGAGGGCTTTGGCAGTAAATCTATCTATGGGCTTGTCTAAATGGTGAAAATACTCCTTATAGAATGTGAGGAGAATATGTTTTGTCCCAATGGGATCCTGCATCATTTTGCAGTATTTGGAAGGAGGGGAGGCCAAAAATGCCATATATTGCATGGGGAAACCCTTTGTGGCTTTCCTCCAAGTTTTTTTAAAACTGCGATAAAAATGCACATTCCTGCTTGTTGGGACAACTGATTCGCTTTGCTGCGCTTTCCTGATAAGAGCGGAAGTGTAAATCTGATTGGTTGGACATGCGTGAGGGGTGGAGCTTGCCGGCAAGGCAATGCCTGGAACTGCCATGTGGGATTTTTGTTTTATTTTTTATTTTGTTTTATTATTTTTATTTATTTATGTATTTATTTATTTATTTATTGTTTTATTTTTGTTTTATTTTCTCTCTTTTGTTTATTTAAGAGGAAGGCTGCACTTAGAATTATAGAATCATTGACCACACAGTTTTTTAAGCAGAAGGTCACACTTCTGCACCTTAGATTTAAAGTTAAAAAACAACAACTGTGCAATGGCAGCAACTTGTGGAGAATAATATACGAGTAATTCACTTGTGGCCACCATCTTGATTTGCAGGCATGCCTCTCTATGAACTTGAAACATGGATAACTTCGCATACTAGCGATCTTGCCAAAAAGCCGTGGAGACAAATGAACAGTGCTGCGATTTTGCATTAATGCACAGCAATCCACATTATGTCGCCTTGTTTAGACAAACCCTCTGTCTTCCAGACAGGAAAATATGTTCTGTGTGTGTGAGAGAGAGAGTGTGTGTATGCATCTGTGTTTGTATGACAAGGTGTGAGCCACTGAGGTTAATACTTAAAGCATGACATTCTCAAGGTCCATCCTTTGGTCTCAGGTTTTGGCCTGGAAACCTCAAGGCCTGGGACAATCTTGGAAGTGGCCACTGTAGGTAGCAAAGGTGCCAGCAGTCCACAAAAGAGAGACGCAACAGGGCCCAAATGTGGCTGATAGGCCACAGACTACGCACGCCTGCTGAAAATGAAACGAAATGAGTAAATAAATGATGCATTTTGCTCCCTGGGACTGTCTTGCAGGCTGACAGCCTTCGTACTCAAGTCCTTTGCCCAGGCCCAGCGGCACATCTTTGTGGACCAAAATCACATCAGAGATGCTCAGACCTGGCTGGCCCTCCGACAGAAAGAAAACGGCTGCTTCCAGAGCAGTGGAACCCTCCTGAACAATGCCCTAAAGGTACAGTGGGAGATGTATTGTGAGAACTGGATGTTAGCACAAACTCAGTGCAGTTTATTGGATCATAGAATCATAGAGTTGGAAGAGATCACAAGGGCCATCTAGTCCAACACACCACCCAGGAATACCCAGTCAAAGCATTCCTGACAGATGGCCATCCAGCCATTGTTTAAAAACCTCCAAAGAAAGAGACTCCACCACACTCCCAGGCAGAACATTCCATTGCCGAAGAGCTCTCTTACCATCAGGAATTTCTTCCTAATATTTAGGTGGAATCTCTTTTCCTGTAGTTTGAGTCCACTGAGTCGTGTCCCAGTCTCTGGAGCAGCAGAAGACAAGCTTGCTCTCTCTTCATCATATGTTTCAAGTATTTAAACGTGGCTACTATGTCACCTCTTAATCTTCTCTTCTGCAGGCTAAACATACCCAACTCCCTAATATGCTGCTCATAGCGCATGGCTTCTACACCCTTTACCATTTTGGTTGCCCTCCTTAATTAGAAGAGCAAAAAAGATTTTGGAACTGATACTTGGGCTGACCTTTGAAGTTCAGGGTTAAATTGGGAACTTTCATGGAAGCATAAATCAGAGCTTGGAAAATTTTATCTTTTAGGATTATAGCTCCCATAATCCTCCAGCCAGCATGTTGTAGTCCAAAAAATGATGTTTCCAAGCTCTAAAATACAGAGCAGTAATGTTCTCATGTGAAATGTATAGAATGCTGATCATGGAAGGAGCTTTTGGAAGATGGCCTTCGTGTATTCTGTTGGTCTGATGTCTGCTTTGCACCTTCTCTCTTCCAGGGTGGCGTAGACGATGAGGTCAGCCTCTCGGCCTACATCACCATTGCTTTGCTGGAGATTCCACTGCCTGTCACTGTAAGTACCTGTCTCCTCCCTCCCATTATCCGTTAGGAACTCTATTTAGGTAAAGCATGGCGGAAACTTCTTATGAAACTCAACAAGCTCCGGTGGCACAGTGGTTAAATGCTGGTATTGCAGCCACAACGTTGTGAGTTTGATCCAGCCGGCTCCAAGGTTCACTCAGCCTTCCATCCTTTCACAGGTTGGTAAAATGAGTACCCAGCTTGTTGGGGGCAATTAGCTAACCCATTATAAAAACCGCTTAGAGAGTGTTTGCACTATAAAGTGGTATAGAAATGTAAGTGTTATTGCTAACCATTTGTAAACCTCTCTGAGAACCTTGGTGGCTGAAGAGCAGGGTATAAATTAAACAAATAAAGCCCTGACAAAGAGCAAACCAAGTGAAAGGCGGGATTGTAATATAACTGCAGCCATCTTTAATCCCTTTTTAGTTAGCTGCTTCTCATGCTTTGTTTATTTTACAATTTGGGAAAGTTACTTTTTTTGAGCTGGAGTTCCCAGAATCCCAAGTCAACATGGCCAGTGGGGATTCTAGGAGTTGTTTTAAAAAGGCAGTTTTTCCAAACTGTGTGCTTATCTGCTCTGGGAGCAACTGGGCAGTGGCCACTCACACACTGCATTCATAATAAACAAGGGGGCCAGTTACACTGCAGAATAAAGTGTGCGAAATTCTGGATTACCGTCTTTCTGTACCAGCGCTGCATAGTTCACATGATTTATTGCTAAATTGGAAGATGCCGTGAGTTTTCAACTTAGCAGTTCACACAGACAAAGGTGGGGGGGCATGGCCTCCAGATCACAGGCTGTCTGTCATTAAAGCCAGGCAGGAGGTTGATACTGCATGACTTATGGGTTTTTTGTCCCCCTCCTTTTGAATATGGCAACTTTGATCTGAAAGATGTGGGAACTATTAGGACTCTTTGCTAATTCTCAGAGGATTTATTTTGCTTGTGTAAACAGCCCCCAGAATTCTCAAGAATTCTAGTGTTGCCAGATCTCAGGCCAAGGGGGAAGGAATCTCAAGGTGAGAGCACTGTTTTGAAAAGTGTTGGTACTGACCATATCTAATGGCAGGCCTTAAGGCCAGTAAATCCAACCACTTTATAGCTAAAATGAGACCTTGGGGTTGTCTAGAGAAGAAGATATAACACTGATACTGTGCATTAATGCAAATTTGCAGCAGTGTTCATTTGTCTCCATGGTCCTTTGGCATAATTGCTGGTATGTGAAGCTATCCATGTTTGAAGTGCACACACAGACATGCCTGTGAATCAAGATGGTGGTCGCAAGTGAATTACTTATGTTATTGTTTTTTACAAGTTGTCACCGCTGCAGAGTATATATATATATATATATATATATATAACTGTACATCAAAGGTGCACAAGGACGACCTTCCACATTAAAAAGCTGTTTGGTCACCTCAGCACAGCAAGAAAGGACATGATCACTAATGCGAAACTCCAAAATGGTGCTTCTGGCCACTTTGTTGCCAGCAAACCCACCCCCTACGCACGTCTGACCAATCAGCTTTCTATTTCCACACTTGCTGAGAACGTGCAGTGATGTGAATTGGATGTCCAAACATATGGTAATGTGAATTTCCATGCATTATTTTTAAAACTTTGATAAAGTCATGAAGGCTTTTCTCCCACAATTTTTGGAGTTTTTGCCCCCCCCCTCCTGAATAAGGCGAATCACCACAGGATTTCAGTGGGACAAAAGGTATTCCCTGCAAATTGTATTAGGATTTTTTTTCACCATCTAGACAAGCCCCTTGAAGCTTATACATATAGGCCCAGAAGAATCTCCCCTTGTCCACAGTTTCCCCACCCAGGGCCAGCGCTACCATTAAACAGAGTGAGACAGCTGCCTCAGGCAGCAGTTTTGGGTTGTCATGAGAGAGAAGCTCATTGTTGCTTTATATTCAGCATAAGAGGGGTGCTCCAAAAAAGCAATACAAGGACTCCCTGAAACAACATCTCAGGCTCGGCCAAATTGATCACCAACAATGGTCCACCCTGGCCTCACATCGGGAGGCATGGAGACACACTATCCACAATGCTGCAGCCTTATCTGAGAACTCACGCTGAACAAGTGTTGAAGAGAAACGACAACGCAGAAAGAATCACAACCCAGAAACATCACCCAAGGAGACCTTCTGCTGTGCTTTCTGCAACCGGACTTGTTTATCTCGGATTGGCCTTTTTAGTCATCAGCGCGCTTGCAGAAGGCGCGGGATGAGTCCTTCCTGAATCTTCATTTGCAAAGAAAAGCCAGAGAGAGAGACTGTATTTTTACTACAAAGGGTGGGGACAGGCACTGGAGAGATTTTCTGCCTCATGTGCCAAACTAATTTGGTTGGTTCTGAGTACCAGAAAGCCCTTTGATTCAAGTGGGAGGGGGCACTACCTCCGGTGTGAAAATGTCTTGTTCAGCCCTGCTCCCACCCTTTCCATGGTTGTGCCAAGGTTGTCTATACGGTAAAAAATGCTCCTCATAGAATTTGAGGCAGATACGATTTGTCTTAATGAGCTCCTGCATCAATCCACCATATTTGGAAGGAGGGGAGCCAAAACCACAAAAACTTTGCAGGTAAAGCCTTCACAGCTTTCCCCAAAGTTTTTAAATGCACATTCTTGCTCGTTGGGACAACTGATTTGCTTTGCTGCGCATTCCCGGTGAGAACAGAAGTGGAAAGCTGATTGGTCGGAAATGAGCAGGGGGCAGAGCTTGCTAGCAAGACAAGCACCCGAAACCACCATGTTGGATTTTCACCGTAGCAATCGTGTGCTTAGGCGATGAAACAGACTTTTTCTTTTTTTTCTATTTATTTAAGAGGAATGTCGCACTTCTGCACCTCTGATATGCTTTTTTAAAAAAATACTGTTCAGTGGCGCCAAATGGTGACCAAAAAATGTGAGTAATTCACTTGCACTGGCCATTTTGATTCACAGGCATGCCCATTTGAACAATGAGCATACATGGATAGCATTCATCCTACGATCTTGCCAAAAAATCATTAAGACAAATGAAAGCTACTGCAAATTGGCATTTGTGCACATCAATCCACATTTTATTGCCTTGTATAGACCAGGGCTTCTTAAACTTTTTTCCACTTGTGATACCTTTTTGCCCGAGAAATTTTTACACAACCCCAGGTATGTAGGTATATAAGATAGGTATACAAATCAAACATTTACTGATAATAAATCATAAAGGAATTTATTTTAAGACCATTTCAGAAACCTTTTACTGTTGCCAATTTTTTTGCAACCCCCACATTCAGTTACGCAACCTCTCTTTTCTTCTCATCCCTCAGCACTCTGTGGTGCGTAACGCTTTATTCTGCTTGGAGACAGCGGCACAGGCAAAAGAGGCCCACATTTATTCTCAAGCCTTGATGGCTTACGCCTTTGCACTGGCAGGGAAAGAGGACAAGCGAGAAGAGATGTTGCGCCGCCTCAGTGAGGTAGCTGTGAATGAAGGTGAGAAAGGAGCACTGGATATGAGGAGGTGGGGTGGGGGGACCTTGACCTGTCATGGTCACTGTTAGTGGTAGACAAACAGGGTACAATAGGACTCCCTTATCTGCTGGGGATTGATTCTGGGGGGGCCCGTGGATACCGAAAACTGTGGATAATAGTGAACGCCATTGAAAATAATGGGACTCCTGGTTTAAAATACCAGAGTTGCCTTGGAGGACCTAGAACAGTGATGGCGAACCTATGACGCGCGTGTCAGCACTGACACACGTAGCCGTTTCTGATGACACGCAGCCATAGGTCTTCTCGCCCCGCCCGCAAGCTCACCACCCTCCCTAAAGTGGTGATTGGGGCTTCGAAGCCCCGGTCACCACTTTCCTTCACCCCCCTGCCTCCCTAAAGTGGCGATCAGGGCTTGGAAGCCCCAGTCACCACTTTCCTCCCCCCTCCCACCCTCCCTAAAGAGGCGATCGGAGCTTCGAAGCCCTGGTCCCACTTTCCTCCCCCCTCCCCCCCCAAAGCAGGAACCCACGAATATGCAGAACCACGAATGTGAAACCCGCGAGTGTGGAGGGACAACTGTAGTCGCAAATGTTTCATCCTCCCCTATTAGACCTCCTGTGCTGGAGGTCTGTAGGCCAAAACAACAGAAGTCCGGCACAGAGTGTCTAGTTCTGGGACTTCCAGAACTTAAGCTGGGATCTTTGCCCTCACTTCCGCCGGCAGAGATAATGTTTTTTCCTCAAAGTGACACACCACCCGAGTTATGCTCAGTTTTTTGGTGAAATTTGACATACCAAGCTCAAAAGGTTGCCCATCACTGACCTAGAGAGGCCACATTTTCTAGGAAGACTCTATAGTAGGTGTGCTGTTTTGTGTCCCGTGGATAATTGAATCAGTGGATAATGAAACAGTTGATATGGGGGTCCTACTGTAGTTGCTGTGGGCCCTAAGGTGAAGAGGGTACCAAACTGAGCTCAGTGTCTGATTTGAGCACACTTGTCTTTAGTGAGTTGTGATGAAAAGAAAAGCAGTCAGTCTCTATAGCTGAGGTAGGCAACAGGTGGGCTATGGGACACTCCCATTTCCATTGTTGCAGCCTTTGGGCCTTCCTGAACTCTCACTGGTGTGTGTGTGCAATTTTACCAAGAAATTTCATTCCCCCATAAAAGGGGAGAATTGTCACTTTTAGACGCATCCTGTCAAATCCCACACCTTTCATTTCCTATGCCTTATTTTTGCCTCCAAAGGGGATGTTTTACAAAACCAGAAGTGAACTTCCAGCCACATCTGGGTTCAGTTTTAGCAATCGAAGTTGGTGTGACCCATGGCAAGCTTTTTGCAAGGGGTGAGGAGGGGGGAGACAGCGCTAAAACAAAAAGAAACCAATTTGCTGTCAGGTTTGAAGTTTCTTTCTTTTGCACCTTCCAGTTTGGTGTTACTTTTCCCCTGCTAAGAATTCAGTGGAATATAGCTTTATTTTGAGGTGACATTACTAAGCATTGAAATTATTATGGACACAATAAGCACTTTTTTTTTATTATGGACACAGTAAGCACTTTTTTAAAAAATGAGAGAATTGCGAGTGGGTTGTGGGAATGCGGCATTGAAGGGATTGTTTGCACGAGGCCCTATTTCTTCTATCAGCAGCAGTCTGTATTCTTTTCCCATTTCTCTAGCTCCTTGTTGCTTCGCTGGTGAGGAGTATGGATATGTTGCTCCTTTTCTGTACAGTCAAACTGCTTTCAGTCTCCTTTCTGTCAGACTGAGCGCCAAACTGTTTATAATGTTACTCACATGGCCCCCACATCCTGAAGCAGGCTCTCAGGCCAGGATCTTTGGTGGGCCCTCTACCTACTGCTAAGGTTAAGGGCAGCAAGATGCTCTACAGCAGTAATTCTCAAACTCTGGTCCTCCAGATACGCTGGACTCCAAATCTCAGAAACCTCAGCCAATATGGCTAATGTTGGAGAATTCTGGGAGCTGATGCCCCCTACATCTGGAAGAGCATAGTTTGAGAAACACTGCTGTACAGGATTTAGGATAAAAATTAAAATTAAAATAAGTCAGTTTAAATGATGACACCAAAGTAATATTTATATTTATTTTTTAAAAACTAAATGGATTTACATTATAAAAGCTTACGATAATATCATGCCAGGCCCCCACGCTAGAGCCTTGTCAGCACCCCCACTTGTGGGGGTGATGGTTTACTCATATGCTGTGCCTTTTCTTTTGCTTGCTTGTTTTTTTAAAAAACACACTACTTTTTGTCCTTACAAATAAAAGGAGAGTATACAAACACAATAAAATATTATATATATATCATGCTTAATGACATCACCAGGAGCTGCCCTGGAAACATCGCCCATATAAGCCCACCAGTGTCTTAAGATCCATGGGGGAGGGCTTTCTCTCACTCCCACCATCTTCACAGGTATCTTTGGTGAGCACACAGGAGAGAGTCTTCTTGGTGGGTTGCTCCTAGGCTATGGAACTCCCTGCCACAGGAGACCAAGCTGGTACCCTCTCTGCTCTTTAAAAAAAGAAAAGAAAAGAAATTGAACAAGCATTTGGTCACTAAGAGGCCATGTGGAAAGGTCTTCAGTGGGGTCCATGTGATTCATTTTTTATTGTTCTTGTCATGGTTTAACATGAATTTTAATTTCTCGATTTTATGTTTTCAAATTATGTTGTTTTTAATCATATTTGAGAAGAAAAGCCAGAGAATAATAGAAAATAAGTTAATTCTTGTTTAACTTTGGTAATTTATGATGTTTTAACTGTTTTATTTTTTTAGTAATGTAAGCCACCTTGAATCTCATCTTGAGAGGAAGGTGGGATATAAATCCAATAAATAAATAAATAAATATTATTTTATAGTTTAAAAAATTAATATGGTATCTTGATTAATTAATATATTAATTTTAAAAAAATTAAAAAAGGGAGTCCCAAGCGAGCCACCGTAATTCCCTCATGTTCCTTACATGGGTTCTGCTTTTCAACCAATTCCGGTTTCTGACACTACCGCAGTCCCTAACCTGTCAGATAAGTGGGGGCTTCGTGTGTGTGTGCGTGTCTGTATGTCTGTATGTATGCACAGAGCCAGGATGGTGTAGTGGTTTGGGCATTGGTCTACGATGCTGGAGAACAGGGTTTGAATCCCTGCCCAGCCATGGAAACCCATGGGTGACTTTGTGCAAGTCACACTCTCTCAGCCTCAGAGGATGGCAGAGGTAAATTGGAGCATGTCCAGAGAAGGGCGACTGAAATGGTGAAAGGTCTGGAAACCATGCCTTATGAGGAGAGACTTAGGGAGCTGGGTATGTTTAGCCTGGAAAAAAGACGGTTAAGAGGCGATATGATAGCCCTGTTTAAGTATTTGAATGGGTTTGGCAGTGGAACAGACTCCCTCGGAGCGTGGTGGGGTCTCCTTCCTTGGAGGTCTTTAAACAGAGGCTGGATGGCCATCTGTCGGGGATGCTTTGATCGTGATTTCCTGCATGGCAGAGGGTTGGACTGGATGGCCCTCGTGTTCTCTTCCAACTCTGCAATTCTATGATTCCATGATTCTATGAAATCTTACCAAGAAAACCCTGTGATAGGTTCACTGTAAGTCAAAAATGACTTGAAGGCACACAACAACAACAAATATATATGCATATATGTATATATAACTATGTAATACTTGAAATTTGTTAAAGAAATAAAGTGAGGGGGGAAATCAGTGTGATCACTAGCCCTAGTGCATTGATTTTCTGATCCAAACACCAGCGGAGCCCTGGTGGCGCAGTGGTTAAATGCCAGTACTGCAAGTCACCACGTCGCAAGTTCAATTCCAGCGGGCTCCAAGGTTCACTCAGCCTTCCATCCTTTCGTAGGTCGGTAAAATGAGTATCCGGCTTATGGGGGCAATTAGCTAACACACATTGGAAACTGTTTAATGCAGTGGAGATGTGTAAATAGCTGTTGCTTAAAACAATTTGTAAGCCGCTCTGATAGCCTTCTGGCTGAAGAGCGGGGTATAAATAAATAAATAAATAAACACTAACCCTTTCTTCTTCGTCTGAAACAGATGGTTCCCTTCACTGGCAGCGGCCTAAGAAGCAAGAGGAGGAAAAAGACAATCTGCCATACTATCACCCTCGTGCTCCATCGGCAGAAGTAGAGATGACAGCCTATGTGCTCATGGCTTACCTGACCAAACGGCCGGCACCATCTGATGATGACTTGAAAAAAGCCACCCACATTGTCATGTGGCTTATCAAGCAACAGAACCCGATGGGGGGATTCTCTTCCACTCAGGTAGGTTCCTTCCTTCCTTCCTTCCTTCCATCCATTCATGAACTCAGGACTGATGGATGCTAGTGAGGAGCCTGCTCAGGGAGGTTTTCTCTAAATAGCCCTGTTGCAAAATCCTGAACTTGAAACAAATAGAAAATATGGACTAGAGACAGAACTGGCATCAACATTGTTCTGCTGTAGAACCAGATGTACAGTTGGACCCCCTTATCCGCATAACCAATATCCATGGTTTCAGTTATCCATGGGACACAAAACAGAACACATACCATAGAGTCTTCCTAGAAATGCCTAGAGAGGCATCCTCTCTGCACATTTTAGGTCCTCCAAGGCAACTCTATAGTATTTTAAACCGGAAGTCCCGTTATTTTCAATGGCATTCACTGTTATCCATGGTTTCTGGTATCCACGGTAAGCCCGGGAACCGAACCTCCACAGATAGGGGGGGTCCTGCTGTAGTTCCAGCCCGCGCACCCCAGTGCTGAATGAAGTTACTCATACAGTGAACTTTATTGGTGGTAAATGATGCGGCAGATGCTACGCAGCAGAGAAACATCCCAGCCTTTTCACTGATGGGGTCCAGCATCCCCTCATGGCCAATGGTGGAACTGGGCCCCAAACAACTAATTCTACCCAGGGCTAGTCTATATGAGGTGGGGGGAGTACCTCGTAGTAATGGCATTTCGCAGCAGTAGCGACTTGTCTTGATGGTGGTTTTGGTCCCAGAAGCCCCCAGAAGTTTTGCATGCCAAATGATGCCGCAAGTGATTTACTTGTGTTAGTACGTTGCTGCCACTGAACTTTAAAAAAAAAATGATCTAAGGTGCACTGGAGCAATAGAGTGATTTTCTGAGTCAAAAAGACAGCAAAAAACCCCCACAACACCCCATTTTATCAGCAATCTCTCACTAAGGCAAAAATTCAACATGGCGGCAGCAGGCGCTTGCCCTGTTAGCAAGCCCCACGCTTGCCCAGCCAATCAGCTTTGCACAATCCACTTGTATGGGAAAGCAATTCAAAGAGAATCACTTGATCTTCTTTTCCAGTGTTGTTTTTTCCATTTTGGGGGAGCCCTTCTTTCAAATACTGTGGATTTATGTAAGATCCCATTTAGACAGGTAGGATTCCCAGCAAATTCCATGAGGTTTATTTTCACCATTTAGACACCCCACAGACCATCCCTGGCTGACAATCCCATTCTCCATGGTTAGCTAAAGAACAACAACCAGTCCTACACCCACCCATTCAGAGATCTATCAATCATTTTTTTAAAGCAATGAAAAAATGACAACACAAGCAATACAGTTGTCCCTTTACATTCGCGGCTATTCGCGGAAATTCCTTCCTCCCCCCTGCTCCCCCCAACACAGCCTCTGAGCATTTAAGGAGGAAAATTTCCTGTACACATACACACACAGGGAAGATCCCAGCAAGCAAGCAGCCCCCCACACCAGCCTCTGCGGGTATGAGGCGAAAGAAAATCACAGCCCCATTGCCACTCCCCTCTCTGTGTCTTAACAAACTGAATTGCTTCTTTAAAGCTCACATTTCGCCCCATGTCTCCTCATGGCCCAAAGAAAAGCACAGTGGCAAACTGAATTGCTTCTTTAAAACTCACATTTCGAACCTTTCCTACACACATTCACACACTGGGAAGGTGCGGGTGGGATTTCCCAGCAACCCAGCCTCTGAGCATTTAAGGAGGAAAACTTCCTGCTGGCTGAAAGAAAAGCACAGTCACATACTGTGAGCACGCAAGCTTTCCTCCTTAAATGCTCAGAGGCTGGTCAGTTGCTTGCTGGGAGATCCCACCCGCACCTTCCCTGTGTGTGAATGTGTGTAGGAAAGGTTCGAAATGTGAGTTTTAAAGAAGCAATTCAGTTTGCCACTGTGCTTTACTTTGGGCCATGAGGAGACATGAGGTGAAATGTGCATTTTAAAGAAGCAATTCATTTTGTTAAGACACAGAGAGGGGAGTGGCAAGGGGCGGACTTTGCTTGCATGCTCACAGCATGGGGCTGTGATTTTCTTTCCTCCTTAAATGCTCAGAGGCTGGGTCAGTTTCCGTGTGTGTGTGTGTGTGTGTGTGTGTTTAGGAAGGGCTCCTCATTAAACCCTCAGAGGCTGCTTTTATTTGCATTTTTTTCACTTTCGTGGGGGTCTTGTTCCCGTAACCCCCGCGAATGTGAAGGGACGACTGTATAGCAACTTACATTTAAAACAATGTAATGAGTCATGAGAACAGACTACTTTTGAAACAGTGTCAATGAATAACAGGGAAGATCCTCATGCATGCTTTACAATAATATTTGCTCAGTACTTCACCCCTACCAATGCACCAGATAAAGAGTGGGATCCACACATGTAAGTGTCCCTTATATGTGCAGGTGTCCTTTTTCAGGTGCAGCAGGGGTTGGTATTCCCTTCCTTCCTGTGCAGTGCCCAAAGGCTCCCCTGACTTACTGTAAAGCCCCCTTGCACAACCATTCTGTGCTTTACAGCAAGCTGGTGCAATTGGAGAATAATCTGGCTACCTTCCCATAGCCAGACGCACAATGATGACATCCACACTGAGATCTGTGGGGGTTCTCTAGGGGTCTCAGTGCTGCTCTAATCATTGTGTGTCTGGCTATAGGAAGATAGCTCTCTCCTGTGTGCACTTCTCCAATCCTTCCTGATTACTGTCAAGCACAGAATGGCCATGCAGGGTGGCTTCAGGTTTTATAGTAAGCCAGGGAGAGGAGCATATGGCTCCGTAGCGTTGATCTGCAGGCAGATATTTACGCTATGCTGAGGTGATGCTGGATTGAGTCTAGTGAGTTTTCTGCACTATACATATGTTTAGTTGCTCCTCAGAGCTTGGATGCAAAGCCTGTCTCCTACCTTCATCCTTTCATCTACTCTTTTTCATAGAATTATAGAATCATAGAATTGTACAGTTGGAAGAGACCACGAGGGCCATCCAGTCCAATTTTTTGGACTGTCCAGTTTTTGACCATTATTAACTCGGGACTTAGTACCACTCTAAGATGTTTTGCATTTCTGTTACTTTTCATACTCCCCCTCTATAGAGGCTTCACTCCAAGCATTAGTCGACGGGGGCTAGAGTCCATAAAATTTATTTTTCCCAGTTTGCCTCAAGAGTGCCAATGGATTCCTCAGTTTCTTTTTAGGAAAAACTGTGACATTGAGGACTTCATCAAATGCAGCAAATATGGCATCATAAGGAGACCTAATGATTGTGAAAGAACGCACGTCCTTTCGTGATCATATCTTGCCAATAAGGTGTACTTTTTTATTGACGGGCCAAGCCGTCAATTGATCTGCTGTGGAGCTTTGTTGCCGGCATTGCTGGCGTTTGAAACTTCATGCCATTGTGCTCACATGAATGCAGTGTGGATGATAGAACACTTCCAGGTGAGACCGGTGCCTTTTTTGTCGCTCCAGCATGGAGGGAGAACAAACGAAGGACGGGAGGAGGATGGGGTGTGCGAAAGCGACCGGCAGAAGTGGGACAGCGGCGTCCTCCTCCTGACCTCAACAGGGTTTTTTTAGCCTGTCTGAAAAAGTCCATCGTTATATTTATTGAGAAAGTATAGTTAATTTCACAAAATTAAAAGGAAAAGGAAAATGCTTCAAGTTCATGATACAATTTTGATTTACAATTGTATAAAAAAGAAAATGACTTTTCCAATGTACTCGTATTGAATATGAATCTTTCGAATGACTTCTGTTCTTATATCCTAGATAACATAATTTCTAAGCCTACAACTCTAATTGACTTCTTTCTATTTCAGCCTATGTTTTGCAGTAGATTGCTCCACCTACTCATTCATAGCTAACTATGGTCTAAAAAAGTTCACTGTTTCAAATATGCAGTTTTAATTTTGCAGAAAATTTAAAATAAAAGGCCGTCAAATCTCCTAAATTTCTTTCCAGTACTTGATCATGGGTAACCAGCTCTCTCTCTCTCTTTTTTTTTTTTTTAAGTCCTTGCCTGCTGCCAGAAGGGCAGCAAGGATGGAGGGCATTCTGGCCTCCCTGGAAAGGGAGCTCCAAAGCCCAGGGGCAGCCACTGGGAAGGCCCTATTCCTAACCACCTTCCCTTGCTTTTTGTTGCAGGATACTGTGGTAGCTCTCCAGGCCCTCTCCCTCTATGGTGCTGCTACGTTTGTCAAGAGCAGCATAGGCAAACAAGTGACCCTGAAATCTGGAGAGAACACTGTGAAGCAATTCCAGGTGGAAAGAGCCAACAGTCTACTGCTTCAGTGCCAGGCTGTGTCCAAATTGCCAGGAGACTATCACATCGAGGTAGCTGGGGAAGGTTGCATCTATGCTCAGGTGAGCGTCCAAAGGCTGTTTGGGAGAGATGACACAGCAGAGGGGCCTGGCAAAGTTGGGCAGTTTTAGGTCAAGAGCACCCAACCTTTGGGCCTCAGGGCCTGCATTTGGTGTTGGATGAAGAAGGGACATCCTGCTCTACATACTTGTATACTCTTCCCATAGAAATACTTCTCAATATTCCAGAAGCTGATGTTTATTAGCTGAAAAGCTCAATGTGTTTCGGCTTGTGGGTGCTTTAAGGCAGTGGCTCTTAATCTTTTATTTCCCAGGGACCCCCTTTAAATATCTTTTGTTGCCATTGTCCCCCAAGACTTAACTCAAGATTTAACACCCTAATAATAGTAATACCTTATGATGTTGACAATAATAATACAATTATACCATCCATTAAACCTTTCCTCAGAGGCACTGGAGGGGGAGGGAAGACTTTTATCCTACTTCTTCCTGCAAGTTTGTGGCTGGAGCTGATTGAATGGCAATGTGCAGGCCAAGCCAGCCAGGCTTTGCCTTGGCTTCTGTCACATGGCCACTCCACTGTAGGGAGGAGGTGGGCTGAACAGCCTTCAAGCCTTTGTGGAACCCCTGTGAGGACATAGCAGACCCCTAGGGGGGGTCCCTGGACCACAGGTTAAGAACCACTGCTTTAAGGCCTTCTCCAGGGGACTGTACGAAGAACAACTGATTAAGCACACACAAATAAACTATATCAATTGTAAAATCATTTTGGGAGTTGTATCTGAAGAAGATCTGAAGTAAGTAAGCATCCACAGGCTGAAACACATTGGGCTTTTTAGTTTATAAGTATTATTTATTTTCCATTCTCCTGAGACATGACTCCCTCTTCAATCATGGTTTTATGGCTGGGGTGGGAATTGCATGGCCCTACAGATGTTGCTGGACTACATTATCTGTGGAGGCCTATTTGTTGGGCGCAATGAAGAGCGTTTTCTACTGTGTTGCTCCAAGACTGTGGGATGCATTCCCGCCAAGAAATGCAATATCAGGCCTAAATTCAATTGCGAATCCCAAACTAAACTAGATCCTTTGACTTCCAATAGCCTCTGGATCCCTTGACAGTTCAGTTCACACAGTGTGTGCGCGTGTGCGCACGCAGAAACATTGCCACTAAAAATGGTGCCCTTTTCTTTCCAGACCACCTTGAAGTACAACGTGCAGCCACTCCCAGAGGATGCACCTTTTGCATTGGATGTCCACACGGTCCCCGAAACTTGCACTGGACCCAAGGCCCACAGAGTCTTTGACCTTGCTATAAACGTCAGGTAAAATTAACCACACTCTAAGCCTTAATGGGGATCAGAGTGCCCACAAGGACATTGGTCCTCAGAAGGAGGAGAAAGGGTGGGCAAGCGGCCAGCCCCTCTCTGCCAGGCCTTCACACAAGGAGATATAACAGAGAAGTCCAGTCTGTGGAGACCTGTCGGATTTTTAAAACATTTGAGATTTGCTATTATATGAGCCCAAAAAACCCCAGAGTGCCCCACAGTAATGGGATTTTGCAACATCTGTGGCTTGTTCTAATTGTTTGGGGGTTTTGCCCCCAAAAGCTTTGCATGCCTGCGACAGCTGAGAGTGAAGTACTCACTTTTACACATACCACAATCTGCTACTGCTGAACTTTTAAAAAAACCAAACCATTTGCCCTGTGCGCTAGAGTGATATTTTGCCTTTGCAATAGAACGGTAAAGAAACAACACCCCATTTTCTTGCCTTAGCGCTCACTTGCTAAGGCAAAAAAATCAACATAGCAATGCCAGGCACTTGCATTGTTAGCAAGCTGCACCCCCGCACTTGTCCGGCCAACCAGCTTTGCGCTTCCTCACCTATGGGAAAGTGATTCATATCAAATCGCTTCTCCCAACAAGCAGGAATGTGCATTCTCCCTGCATTTTTTCTTAACTCCAGGAAAAGCTGCAAAGGCTTTTCTTGCATAATTTTTTTACATTTTGCCCCACCCTCCTTCACAAAATGGCAAAACATTTAACAGGTAGGGTCCTCCTTGCATTTTGTGAGGAATTTTTCCACCCTTGGTGATCTCAGTAGCAGAGTTAAAATTGCGCTTGTCAGAATTTAGGAACAGATAATTCAGCCACCTCCTTCCCCACACACAATTTCTAGCTGAAAAATAAAACAAATGTAGTCTTCTTTAAAAAGTATTTTAGAAAGGTAGTTTAATTACAAAGTACCATGTGTATAATTCAGTACACAAGTTCAGCATCTTCAAGTAAGTATGAGGAAGGAAAAGTCTACATGCTATTAACAGCTTAGAAGCCTCTCACCCAGAGAGTTCCTTTAAGCACACATGCTTCATGGAGAAAAGTCAGATAGAAAATGTACTTGGGGCTTGGTCCCCAGAGAACAAAAGATGCCCACATGGCCAGGAAGAGAAGAGGTATGTAAACAAGCAAGCAGGAAATCAGCCATAAGCATGTTTTGCATAAACTCCTAGAGAGAACATGCACTTTAACTACCATAGAGTTCACAGAGTTCATGCATGTAAAAGGTTGTTATCCCAACAAGACCTGCATTCAAATCCCTGTTCAGTCAGTGAAGATTACCAGACGAGCTTTAGACCAAGGATAGGGAAAGTGTGGCTCCTTCAGACGCTGTTGTATCTGAGAGATGTAATTCAAAAAAGTGTATTTTCCAAACTCTGGCAGCCAGCTAACACTTTCTCTCTCCTTGAAGGGCTTTGAAGGTGGCTCTCTCATGCTTTATTTCTTGAGGCATGAACTAGATTGGTGGTAACAGGGTTAGGGATGAAGACTACCTCTCCTCTTGGTTTGTAAAGCCATCTCTTTTCCCTCCTGTTCTCCCAGTTACACCGGCAAGCGCCTGGTTTCTAATATGGCAATCATTGACGTCAAGATGCTTTCAGGATTCATCCCAGTGAAAGCATCTCTGAAAAAGGTAATGGCTCTGTTTGTTTGTTTAGGCCTCTGCTGTGAAGAATTGTCTGGCTCTCTTGACAAACTTACCCTTAAGAAGCCAGCGCTGCCTGAATGAATCTTGCTCAAAATGTCCAACTGATTGGTGTCTGGGCAGCCATCTATGTAGCAGGGAATGTCCTGCATTATCAGTGAGTTATGAGATACCGTCTGGCTCTCTGATTCTGCCACCTAGGGCCTTACTGCACTCCAAAGAAATGCAACAACGAAGCAAGAATGTTCCATTTTCCGTGCTGCCTTACTGCAGGACATCATAGTTCTTCTGGCTTTCTGCTGTTCTGGTCCCGTGGAGGACTGAGGTAAAACAGTGTCCTTTTGCTAATGGGTTTTTCCAGTTGGCAAAAATTTTACCTCGGTCGACAGGACCGTAACAAAAAAGCACAACAATGTCATGTAGTAAGGCAGCATGGAAAATGGAACATTCTTGCTCCCTTGCTGCTTTTCTTCAGAGTGCAGTAGGGCCCTAGTCTTGCATTGTAAATCTGAAAGCAGCCACATGTTTAGCTCTGGATTTCTGACTTGAGACGGGGTGGCTTTCTTCTTTGGCTTGTTCCTAATTTTTCTGCTATTCAGAGGTAAAATCATTGTTGTTTTTGTTGTTATTTTTTCTTTTATTACAGTTTACAACGTATTTTAAAACAATACAGCCTAAAAAAAACTATACACAAACTTCAATAAAAATAGAAATATAAAAGTTATCTAAAACACAATTAAATGATTTATAAAGTTAAAAACATGTAAATTCATTACTCTCTCTGGCTTTTCTTCACAAACAAAGATTCAGGAAGGACTCATCCTGCGTTTTCTGCAAGCGCGCTGATGACTAAAAAGGCCAATCCGAGATAAACAAGTCCGGTTGCAGAAAGCACAGCAGAAGGTCTCCTTGGGTGATGTTTCTGGGTTGTGATTCTTTCTGCGTTGTCATTTCTCTTCAAGACTTGTTCGGTGTGAGTTCTCAAATAAGGCTGCAGCAATGTGGATAGTGCATCTCCATGCCTCCCAATGTGAGGCCAGGGCGGACCATTGTTGGTGGTCAATTTGGCCAAGCCTGAGATGTTGTTTCAGGGAGTCCTTGTCGCTTTTTTGGTGCGTCCCTCTTACGCTGACATTTGGCAAATTCACCATAGAGTACTATTTTTGGGAGGCGATGGTCCTCCATCGTAGAAACGTGCCCTGCCCAGAGCAGCTGTGTTCTCAATATCATGGCCTCAATGCTGGTGATCCCTGCTTGCTCAAGGACAGCAACATTCGTCACATAGTCAGTCCAGTGTATATTTAGGATTGTGCATAAACAGCGCTGATGAAAGCGTTTGAGGAGTCGTAAGTTGTGGCGATAGGTGACCCATGTTTCAGACCCATAAAGGAGAATAGACAGTACAATGGCTCTATACACACTGATTTTTGTGCTTTGCCTCAGGTGTTTATTACTCCAGGCTCTTTTGTAAAGTCTTCATGTAAATTCATTAAAAGGCTATACAAGCAGCACAGCACATCATTATAAGCCCATCCTATTCAGTTTCTAAAGCCTGATGGCACAAGAATGTTTAACTTGCTGGCGGAAGGACAGCATGGCCTCCCTAAGGAGGAAGTTCCAAAGTGTGGGATCAGTCACCGAAAAGGCCCTCTCCCTTGTTCCCACCAAATGAGCCCTGCAATAATACGCAGTCAAAGCACTCCCAACAGATGTCCATCCAGCCTCTGTTTAAAAACCTCCAAAGAAGGAGACTCTACCACACTCCGAGGTTTATTGAACTTATTTTTAATTGATTACCTCAGGAAGCTGCCTTAGGGTCCCACTTTGGGAGAAAGGTGGCATATAATTGAAATAAATAAATAAATTTGGGTTGCCAGAAGCTGAAGCCGACTTGATGGCACATAGCAGTAACAAAGCCAAGTGACCATCACTAGACCTTATGGCATGTAGTACCAATCTGCAGCATCCACTAACCTCACATATGCGTCAGGGGACTTTTCAGCACTTTAGCCTGCTCTGTCACAGCCATAGGGAGCAGGGGCAGGAAACCTCAGGCCCTGGTGTTGAAGCCAGCCCTCTCAGATTCCCCTTGTAGCTACCCCTTCCCCATTTTTTTATTTTTTATTTATTTACTGAATTTATATCCTGCCTTTCTCCCAGAAATGGGATTCAAGATGGCTTACAATAATTTTAAAAGATGCCATTAAAACATTAGTTAAACATTTAGTTAAACCTTAGTTTAAAAAGTTTTTAAAGTATTTAGAAAAGCAGGCCCTTGGTATCCACTGAGATTTGTTTCCAGGACCCCACCCCCAGTGGAAACCAAAATCTGTGGATGCTCAAGTCCTATTATATAGAATGGCGAACAGCAGTTTGTTTTTTGGATTTTTCCCCCTTTGAATATTTTTGAGCCATTGGTTGAATCCGTGGATGCAGAACCCATGAATACGGCGGGCCAACTGTATTAATAAGGCATGCTTAAAGACAGTTAAAAACACTTAAAACATATTTAAAACATAATTGTAATAAAAGATTATAGCAGCACACCACTTACACACACACTGCAGCTCTGTAATTAAAATTTAAGATTCAAAAGCCTGCCTAAATAGAAATGTTTTAATCTGCCAGCGAAAAGAGAGCAGGGAGGAGGCCAACCAGACTTCCCTTGGAAGGGAGTTCCACAGTCTGGGAGCAGCCACAGAGAAGGTTTTCTCCCAAGACCTCACCAGCCATAGCTGCAAAGGTTGTGGGACTGAGAGAAAGACCTCCCCTGCAGATCTTAATGCTCTTTCACACAGACAGGACCCAAGCCATTTAGGGCTTTAAAGGTCAGAAGCAGCAATTTGAATGCTGACCAGAAGTGGACTGGTAGCCAATGCAGCTGTTTCAACTGGAGGGGTCACATGATCCCTGTAGCCAGCCCCAGTCAACATCCTGGCCACAGCATTTTCAGCCCACTGCCTTTGGAAAACAGTTTCCAAAGGCATCCCACATAAAACAAGTTACAGTAGTCCAAACAGGATGTACCGGTATGTAATCAAGGCATGAGTCACTGTAGCCAATCTGACTTCTCAAGGAATGAGTGTGGCTGATGCACTAGTTTTAACTGTGCAAATGCATTCCTGGCCACAACCAAAACCTGGGCATCCAGGCTCAGATCCGAGTCCAGGAACACACACACACTGCGAAGCTGAGATTTCAGGGGGAGTGTAACCCCATCCACCACAGATTGAATCCCTATTCCCTGATTGGCTTTCCAACTGACCAGGAGTACCTCTGTCTGGTCTGGATTAAGTTTCAATTTGTCCACCCTCATCCAGTCAATTACTGATTGCACACACCGGTTTAGTACAGAAATAGAATCAGGAATCAGATGGAGAGGAGAGGTAGAGCTGTGTGTCATCAGCATACTGACGACACTGAGCCCCAAAATTCCAGATGACCTCTCACAGTGGCTTATGTCATCACTGGGTGGTTTCTCATCATTTGTATGGCCTTTCCCCCATTCCTATGGTTTACAGCATCTCTCCTAAAGTTTACTTAGTATCAGAAAGAACTTGAGGATATACCTATATTTTGGGGCTCTTTTGCTTTTGGCCAAGCCTAACATTGGAAGAACTCCCTGCTTGTACACTGAGAATTTCTATGAAATGGAGTTTTCCTCTGAGCCTGAAAGGTATTTGTACCTTTGATAAGAGAAGCTACCCTTTCTCTCTCCTTAAAACCCACTCCAGTCCATGCTTTCCAAATGCTGTCTTGATTCCACTGCCCAGGTAAGGTAACCCAGTCTCCATTTTGCCTTCATTCCAGCTGGAAAATCAAAACCAGATCAAGCGGACAGAAGTCAGCAGCAGTCATGTCCTACTGTATTTAGAGAAGGTAAGGAAAGAGGGGCCTAAATGCCCTAAAGGTACCAGATCCCATCTGATCTTGAAAGCTGACTAGGACCAGCCCTGGTTAATACTTGGATAGGAGACTACCAACACATACCAGGTGCTGATTAATACTTGGATGGGAGACTACCAATGCATACCAGGTGCTGTAGTCTATATTTCAGAGGACAGAACTGGCAAAACCACCTCTGAGTATTCCTGGCCTAAGAAAACCTATGGGCTTGGTTAAACGGTGAAAAAAACCTTGAAGAATTCGCCAAGATTCCTAATTGTTTACATGCATTGCGGCACAAAGTCGCCTCTTTCAGAAGGAGGGGGTCTCAAAAACCCATTAGTAACGCAATAAAGGATTTCGGGACTTTTCCCGACTTTTTAAAAAAGTAGCACTTTTTCAATAGTCTGAACAAGCATCACACTACGTGCTGTGTGAATTACCAGCAATCTTTCGGATAAATTCACAGCAGAGCTTTGCCATGATTGGTTGAACTCATCAGGGAGGGGTTTGGACAAGGAGGGGATGGAGGGAAGATGTTTCCAGCCACAAAAGACTGTGTGCTAGCCTCCCATCGTGTGTGTGTCTTTCTCTCCCTCCCGCCTTGCTACTTTCAGTCTCAGTGTGTGTGAATGATCTAATCTCCCCTCCTGCAATCAACTCAGCCCTTCTCCCTGTCTTGTGCTTAGCCACGAAAAAGACGTCTTTCCTTCTCTCCCTCCCTCCATGCTATCTTGTGCCCATCTGCTACGATCTGAAGAATTAAGCAAGCCTTTTCCAGTCTCTCTTGTGTGATGTGTGAATGTTCCTCTCAGGCATTCCTGTGGTAATCAGAGGATGTGCTTGGGAGGCCACGCCCCTATCTCAGTCTGCTGTGTAAATATCAAACCGAAACGCAGCTGAAAACAAAAGCGATAGATCAATTAAGCCATATGTCATCTGAACGATGCACTACAGCTGCGAAACAGTGATAAAGCACAAATTACCGCAATAAAAACTGTTGTTTAACTGAAGCCTAAGTTGACAGGTGACTTGAAGGCATATGCACACACAAGGAAAGAGGGTCAAAGAAGGAGGGTGAAATAAAAAGGATTGCTCCTTTTGAGAAAGCCATTAGGCTCAACAAAGGGGTATGGGTCTCCTCTGAACTCAAAAACCTTTTGTTTCTGAACCTGGAGAAATATATCACTTGAAATTTAAGATGCCATCGGAACCTTAAGGTTGGCTCTGTTTACTCATGGAATGGGTGGCTTCTAAAGAGACAGCCTTCTTGGTGATGGCACCCTGGTTTCTTAATCTTCTTTCTTTCACCTGAGGAATTCTTTTAATTTCATCCAGGCCTTTCAAACACTCCTGGGGCTTGCACTATTTTAAATATGCTTTTAAAATCTGAACCACTAAATTGTTTAATACAGGTTGCCCCCCACCCCACCCCATTTATGCTGGATCAGTATCCACAGTTTCACTTGCCCGTAATCAGGGGAAAAGGTCTTTCTAGCCATCTAGCAGACCATAGAGTCGCACTGAAGGTGGCCTCCCTACGCATCAGGAGGTCCTCCAGTGCAACTCTATGGTCAGCTTCTGTTGAAAGTTGACCATAGAGTCACACTGGATGCCTAGAGAGGCATCCTGTAGGCATTTTCTAGGTCTTCCAGTGTGATTCTATGGTCTACCATGGTGGTTCGCTATTACATGTGGCTTCATGTATCTGTATTAAGTCTAGGAACATATCCCCTGCATAAACAGGGGGCGACCTGTACTTGTTTAGAATGAAGGTAGTTTTTCCTCCCCTAATTACTGTATTGTGATTTTTGTTGTTGCTTTTAATGATTGCATTTTATACTCTTAACATTTTATTTTATTGACTTCAACTGTAAACCAGCCAGAATATATTTGTTGACGATCAGCCATGTATGTTTAATCAGTCATATCAAATCTGAGGAGGCATTGATGGCATCAGCTGTTCTGACTGCCCACCATGCCTTTTTTCCATATCAGGAAGTCCATCTCTTTAGGAAGGCTTTTCCAAAACTGAGTTACTACTGAAGTCTTTTCTTCTGTACCTAAGTTGCACACTTTCCATAGGGAATGATTTTGGAGCAGGGCCTCAGCAGAAGATCTTAAACCAAGAGAAGTCTGGTATGGAAGATGTTCTTTTAGATACAGCAGAACATCTTAAACCAAGAGAAGTCTGGTATGGGAAGAGATGTTCTTTTAGATATTTCAGTCTCAAATTATTTAGTGATATACAGTATATATATATAAAAAACCTGCCAGTGCCTTGAATTGGGCCTGGAAGTGAGTAAATTGTCATTCACATGCAAATCCAACTGCTGAAGCAGTTTGGAAGTAATACAGGTAAAAAGGATCTAGGGATTATTGTTGACCATATGTTGAACATGACCCACCAGTGTGAAGCTGCAGGAAAGAGGGCAAATACTATTTTGGCTTGTATTAATTCAACCAAAGTTTCCAAGTCAAGGGAAGTAATAGTCCCACTATATTCTGCACTGGTCAGGCCTCATCTGAAGTCCTATGTTCAGTTCTGGGCACCTCATTTTAAGAAGGATATAGACAAGTTGGAGTGGGTTCAGAGAAGGGCAGTGAAGATGATAAGAGGTATAGAGAACAAAACATAGGAAAGGTTGAGGAAGCTGGGCATGTTCAGCTTGGTGAAGAGAAGACTGAAGGTGACATTACAGGAGGGTAGATTTCAATTAAACATTAGAAGGAACTTCTTGACAGTGAGAGCAGTTTGGCAATGGAGCCAATTGCCTAGAGAGGTGGTTGGGTCTCCTTTTCTGGATGTCTTCAAAAAGAGGCTGGACAACTACCTGCTGGGGATGCTGGTTCTCAACCTTTGGTCTTCCAGGTGTTTTGGACTTCAGCTCCCAGAATTCCTCAGTATTGGCCATACTGGCTGAGACTTCTGGGAATTGAAGTCCAAAACATTTGAAGGACAAACAGTTGAGAACCACTAGCTGGACATCCTGCTTGAACAGGGGGTTGGACTCATTGGTCTGTGGGGCCTCTTCCAATTCTATGATTCTATTGAGGAACAATGTTCCATTCCCTCACTGTGGACCTAGTTCCTTCAAGACTTGAAGCTTTGCCAGGAAGGATGAGAATTGTGCCAGCATGGACCACATGTGGCCCATCAGGGATTTCATTGTGGCCTCCAGATGCCTCAATCCCCTCAAATCCACCTCTGCACAAGGGAAACAAACTCAGACTAACAATAGCCAATCCTGCCCCCAGAACCTTCCATGAGATGTAACTGACCATTTTAAGGATTTTATCAGATCACCCTACTTTTATGTTCTTTTGCTGGCATACATTGTGGCTTTTTTATGCCAGCAAAAGAACCTCCCATACCAGACCTACCTTTACTGGCGTTAAAGAGGCTTCCCTGGCAGTACCTCTGGCTTTGAAATCTCCCGGATTCTCGTGAGAAGACGCTTGCACAGGAATTTCGAAAAACAAAACAAAGACACAAAAAGGAAAGCACATAGACACACATAAAAAGCTCCAAGTACACATGGGGGGGTGTCATAAAAAAGAGTGTACCCTATCTAGCTGTCCTGATCTCACCTGGATGTGTTTGCCCATTGATGCTGCATTCACGTAAGTACAAGGGCACGCAAATTCAAATGCCAGCAATGCCGACAACAAATGGCTACTGAAGATCTATTGACGGCTTGGGCCATCAATAAAATAGGACAGTTTTTAAACGATACGTGATTGTGAAAGGGCAACATCGTCTGGTACGTGCACCCTTTTGCCATCATTAGGCATGCTTATGATGCCATATTTGGCCTGTCTGATGAAGTCCTAAGTTCCCTCCTCTGCTTGTTTTTGTCCCCAAATGGCTTATAAACAAAACTGGAACAGAACTTCAGGTTGTTTCTAATTTTGAAAAAGGAGACAGGGGAACTTACTGATATCGGGGGAGGGTGTGGTACGAGTATGGGGCACACCCTCTCTGGACTCTCAGCCGATGCCCAAGCCTTCTCTATCGCACTGGTGGTTCTCTTCTGAGGTCACATTTTGTTGGGTGTGCAAGGGCCTATATTAGCAGAATTAGATCTTAAGGGGTATCAATTGCTTGTCCACAGGTGACCAATGCAACCCAGAGTTACTCCTTCACAGTGGAGCAGGATGTGCCTGTCCAAGGCCTGAAGCCAGCCTTGGTGAAAGTCTATGATTACTATGAAACAGGTGAGAAGAGGGTTTGGCACTGCAGGCCAGCTCATGAGCCATGGTCATTGTTTCCAGGGGGGTGGTGAATCTAACCATGTTGGACTAGGCTTGCCAGATCTCACGGCCTGGCCCCAAGTCTCCGCTTTTCATGAGTCCTCTTGGGTACAAATACTCCAGTTTTGTGGGAGCTCATCTCTGGGCAAGAGGGAAAGGCTGTGGGCAGATCTCCAGAGGATGGCGACCAAAATGGTAGGAGATCTGGAAGCCATGCCCTATGAGGAGTGGCTTAAGGAGCTGGGTATCTTTAGCCTGGGGAAGAGAAGGTTAAGAGGTGACACGATAGCCATGTTTAAATATTTGAAAGGATGTTATACTGAGGATGGGGCAAGCTTGTTTTCTGCTGCTCCAGAGACTAGGACATGGAACAATGGACTCAAACTACAGGAAAAGAGATTCCACCTAAACATTAGGAAGAACTTCCTGACAGTAAGAGCTGTTCAGAAGTGGAATACACTGGCTTGGAATGTGGTGGAGTCTCCTTTGGAGGTTTTTAAACAGAGGCTGGATGGCCATCTGTTGGGAATGATTTGATTGTGCATTCCTGCATGGCAGGGGTTGGACTGTATGGCCCTTGTGGTCTCTTCCAACTCTGTGATTCTGTCTCACCTAGAAGAGAAGCAGCTTGATGCAACTTGCAAGGCTTCATTGATTTATTCCTACAATTGACAAACTGCCGTATCACACTATACTGTTATAGTGCTTTGTTGTTGTTGTATTCATTATTCAAAGACATAGCCATGTTGGTCTGTTTCAGCTTAAAAAGATATAAAGGAACCCTGTAGCACTTCTGACTCTCATTGAGAAAAAATAATTTCTAACATAAGCATTTGTGGATTCCAGTCATAGCCACCTGATGACACGCTTGAATCTACGAATGCTTAGGCAAGAAATTTCTGTGCATCTCAAAAGTGCTACAGGATTCTGTTACATATATCCCACAGGTCAACTCACTTTTCAAGGTATCTCACAAATAAATAAATAAATGTCGACTACTGTGCAAAAAATATAGATTGGCCTCAGGTTTGTGACTTAATCTGGCATGTGTTCCCTGATGTATGTACAGTTGCCCCTCCACATTCGCGAATTTAGCATTCGTGGTTTTGAGTATTCAGTTTCGGGAGGGCCTAAAGCAGCAACTGGCCTTTAGAAGCCCTATGGCCGCTTCTGGGGGGGGAGCGAAGCAGGCCGGAGGGGTGAGAGAGGTGGGGAGGGGGCCGTCTGAGCCCCCCTCGCCACCTTAGGAGGCCGGGCGGGGGTGGGAGAGAGGGCGAGGGGGCCTTGGGAGGCCCCATGAAGGCCTTGGGAGGGAGGGGGGGAGGGCTGGGGAGGTGACCACAGGGCTTCCGGAAAGCCTCCAGAGGCCCCATGAAGGCCTTGGGAGGGAGGGGGGAGGGTTGGGGAGGCAACCACGGGGCCTCTGGAGGGTCTCCAGAAGCCCCATGGTGGCCTGGGGAGGGAGGGGGAAGGCGGGGGGAAGTGACTATGGGGCCTCCGGAGGCCCCGTGGTCGCTTTGGCAGGGGAGGGGGAGGGCAGTCATTATTCGTGGAATTTTCAGTCGCGGGGGTCTGTGGAACCTAACCCCCACGAATGTGAAGGGACAACTGTAGTTGATTTTTGGGGCCCTGGCATAACATCTGTATTCAGTCCTCCATTTATCTCTGCAATCCCTCTCAAAGTGATGAAAGATGGTGATACAATGTCACTTCCTGTTGCCATTTTGAGAGTACAGAGAAACAGAGGATTTTGGGCTTGGTTGTGTTCAGGAACATGAAAACCAGGGTTTATGAAGTCAAGCCAACATCCAAGTGTGGTTAGGATGGCAAAAGTTATTAATGAGGAATAACACACTAATGAGGAAGAACACACTAGGCAAAAGTTATTACTGAGGGAGAACACACAAAAGCAGTTGGCTTTTGTCTCAGTCTCCTGGGAAGAACAAAACTTCTCCCTCCTCTCCTCTCTCCCCTGCTGAGCTGGGTGCAAACTCCTATTGCACTTTGAACTTTGCAGCAACTGAAGTAAGCTGAGGGGGAAAGGGAATGAGGAAAGATAAACCAGGACATTTTGAAAGCAGCTGAAAAAGTGGGACAATAGAAGATTAATCAGGACTGTCCCTGATAAATTGGGAGGATGGCAGGGTATGGGAAAAGCTATGCAGGGGGTGGGAATTCTGGGGGAAATTGGTCCCAGTCCTCATGCAATTGCCCACCCTTGATGTACCTAGCTTGGCTGCAACTAGCATCTCTACAAAATGTAGCAGGGCATTGAAGAGTCAGCCCTGACCATCTTTCCTTTTTTTCCCTCCTTGTACTTCCAGATGAATTTGCCTTGACCGAGTACAATGCCCCCTGCAGTGCAGGTAGAGTATGAATCAGTTTCCTCTTGCTCCCACAGCCTGGCCGTTTTCTTCAAACCCTGTTCTCCCCCAGCTAATTCTCTTTCCTTGGAGTTATTGCTAACATTCAATCTTTAAAGCAGAACCAATTGCAAAATTCATGTAAAACCAGTTAAAAGCTGATTCAAAATTTTCTTTGCAAGACCACAGTGGAACACTGTGAATTGCCCTGGCAACTTGCATGAAAACTATTACCAAGAGCCATTATACGTGCCATGAGGAAAAATGAACCGAGTTTGACTTTGATGTGTAAGAACTTTGAAAAACATTGAGTGGCTGGTGCCATTTTAGAAGAGGCATTCCTCTTAAGGCCTCACAGAGGGCGGAATGCCTCTTTGCAGATGGCACCTGCTGCAACATACAAGAACACAGAAAGCTGCCTTGTACTGAGTCCAGCCGTCAAGCTAAATATAGTAAATCTTCAGTAAAAAGCAAAAGATTTATATCCGTAGTTCTTAACCTGTGGTCGGGTGACCCCCAGGGGCCCGCGATGTCCTCACAAGGGGTCAGTGAAGGCTGCTTGGCCCACCTCTTCCCTGCAGTGGAGCAGCCACATGACAGGAGCTAAGACAAGCGCTGGTTGGCTTGGCCTGTGCATTGCCATTCAATCCGCTCCAGCCACAGACTTACAGGAAGAAACAGGAGACACAAAACAGCACACCTACCATAGAGTCTTCCTAGAATATGTGTCCTCTCTAACCATTTTCTAGGTCCTTCAAGGCAACTCTGGTATTTTAAACTGGAAGTCCCATTATTGTCAATGGTATTTGCTATTATCCACTGTTTTCAGTATCTGCGCCCCCCCCCCGATCCAATCCCCAGTGGATATGGGGGGGGGTGTCCTACTGTATTTTAAATTGGATATCCCATTATTTTCAATGGCATTTGCTGTTATCTGTGGTTTTTGGTATCTGTGGGGCCCTCTGGAACCAATCCCCCATGGATATGGGGGTCCTACCGTATTATTATTGTTGTTACAGTTTTAAATCTTGAGTTAAGTCTTGGGGGACCATGGCAACAAAAGATATTTAAAGGGGGTCCCTGGTAAAGAAAAGGTTAAGAGCCATTGATTTATATGCTTTCAAGAAAAAAACAGAATATGGTCTACACTGACCACCACCAGCTCTCCAGGTTTTCAGACAGGAATTTTCCCCAGTGCTACTTATAAACAGGCTGCCATCCTGAACACATCCACCCTTGTCTGATTTAGAAGCTAAGCACAGCCATCCTGAACACATCCACCCTTGTCTGATTTAGAAGCTAAGCCCAGCCCTTTCACACTCCAGAATCATAGCACTATGATTCCACTTGAACTGCTGTGGCTCCAGCCTGTGGGATCCTGGGACTTCTTTGGTGAGGCGCTTGAGCTCTATAGCTGAAAATTATAAATCCCCCTCCCTAAATTGCAAATCCCAGGATTGTGTAGAATGGAACCACAAGACTCAACACCTCACCACCCTGGGCACCTCTGCCTTGTCTGATTTCAGAAGCTAAGCAAGGTGAGCTTGTTAGTATATGGATGGGAAACCACCAGTGATCTCCAGTTAGGGCTGGAAGAGAATCCTGTCTGAAAGGCTAGAGAGACATCGACAGTCAGTGTTGGACCAAGTCCCAATTGCTATATTCATGTATGCTTTGATTTATGGATTTTTAAATGCTCTTTTTTCCACTACAGATGCTACAAAACATGGACAGGCATGAAAGGACAAAAGCACAGCCAGCACACCGTTCTATTGCAGATTCTTCTGGTATCTTCCTTCCACCAGACAACATTGAAGGATAGTACAACAGTGACTGAAGAAACTTTTTTTTAATAGACAAGAAATAATAAAATCTGGTCCACTTCAATTGCTACCAAGCCCATATGTTTGCCTTGTTTATTCCATAGTTCTGTAAGCCCTGGGGTATATGTCTCAACTTGTTCAGGCAATGCTCAGAATGCCAACTGGAAAAATAGAACAAAGAGGTAAAGAATGAATGTGTGTGTGTGTGTGTGTGTTTTAAAGTCAAGACACACTGTGAGTACACCATTTCTACCTTTTCTCAGTTTGTGGTCAAAAGAGAAATCCTTATTATCTGCTCTGTCCCATTGCTCAGTGAAATAAACAGAATATTTTCTGTTTTACATGACATGTCTCAAATGTATCTCTAATAGCAGCTCAAGGGGGTGGGAAACCCTATTTGATGGCAAACTCTTATCTTGGAATGTAGATAGGATGATCCAGACAAACAGAATTATTTGCTTGGACATTTCTTTCCCTTTCCTCTGGTATAAAGGAAGATTAGGGCCCTATCTACATTTCAGTTATTCTGTTTCTTCCCTGTGTGGACTTTCTTGTGATTAGGAAAACCTAATTGAGCAGAAAGCCTCTTGGTAACATCTGAGCAGCCATATGGTCTCTCACACTGGTATATCTTCTGACCTACAATATTATTCTAAAGTATAAAGCTTCATTCGGGACTGATGCTTTCTACATTCTTTTATATGGTTTCATTCCCTGTTTGCAGCTCATGTTGGCCTGTGCTCTGACAGAAGGTATTTTCACAAACTAAACACATATATTTAGTGTTACTGGGTTTGTTTTCCACTGTTGATCCAGAAGGACTTAACATAGCTACATAAAGTAATAAAAATAAATCAAACCAAACAATTAAAGAATTCAACTGAAATTACCAATTAGCCACTAAACATAGGAGAAGGCTTGGGAGCTATATGTCATGACCATTATTATCAAATGCAGCACATACTTTAGAACAGTATTCTAGTTTATTTAACACACAATATGGATCATGTTTTTTAAAAAACAACAACAACAACAACAACAAATCAAACTCTAGTAGTTATGGCTTCCATGTTAGTGGATAGTGGATCTGCTTTGAGTTTACTCTAAACTTTTAAAGATGCTATTCAAGGTGCTGTATGCAATGGCGGCACTAGGGGGGTGCAGAGAGGCTGAACCGCACCAGGTGACACCGTCGGAGGCAGGGGTGACCCCAGTCTTAGTAACACCACAGGCTGTATGCTACTCAGAAGATTGGTTATGCACTCTGGATAGCTCCTTCAAAGTTCAGACTAAACCTCAGAGCAGACTCACCAACTCACTGACATAGAACCCACCAGCCACTGACCAAAGCAATAAAGACTGCTCAGAGCCCATCCCTCCCAACTCCACCTCCAAAATAAATTGGGAGATGCAACAAAATGTTGCAGTATGGATTTCAGTTATCTGGGGTCAATTAACTCCATTCCATTCTCCCTTATATTTTCCTACCATGTGGTCACTAAGCATGCTCAGTCTTCAGTGGACTATTTTCCATGTATCCCCCACTCTTCTAGGGATTTCTTCCTAAAGAATGTTCAAACGTCTGCAAACCTAGCCTACAAATACACCTCGTGTGTGTGGATGCTGCTACTTTGCCTGCATATTCAACAGCACTCACAGCTTAAATAGCTGAAACTGAGGGAATTATATTATCTCAAACAGCACGAATGGTACCTTCATGCTTATCTCCATTATCTGACTATTTTATTAAAATAAAAAGGATCCTCCAGGAAGTAACCAAATTTCCACCTAGTCCCGGTCTTTGGCCAGAGTAGGAGACTGACACACAGGCCAAATCTTCTCTACCTGATACTCCTCAGGTCCCACATTCAGGGTTTGCTGTGAGATTCATATGTTCATTAGGCTTAAAGTCTACCTAAAGCATCTCTATGATTTCCCTTCAGTGTGGATTCCTTGATGCTTAGCAAGGGTTGATTTGAGACTGAATCCCTTTCCACATTCTGGGTATTTATATGGTTTCTCTCCAGTGTGTTTTCTCCAGTGTCTAACAAGGTGATGGTTGTGGATGAAGCCCTTCCCACACTCAGAGCACTGGTATGGCTTCTCTCCAGTGTGGGTCCTCTTATGTGCCTTAAGTTGTGATGGCCTGTTGAAGCTTTTCCCACACTCTAAGCATTTATATGGTTCTTCCCCTTTATGAGTTCTTTCATGATTATGAAGGCTTGAAGTCTGATTGAAACACCTCCCACAGTCTGAGCATTTATATGGTTTCTCTCCAGTGTGAATTCTCACATGGACAACAAGATTTGATTTTAAGCAGAAGCTTTTGCCACAGTCGGAGCATTTAAATGGTTTTTCACCAGTGTGGATCCTCTGATGTCTGCCAAAGCTTGCTTTCTCGTTGAAACTTTTCCCACAATCAGAACATTTATATGGCTTTTCTTCCACATGCATCCCCCCATCAGCAAGGTGGGTTTGATGGTGTTTAATAAAATAAGAAATTTGTCTAAAACTTTTCTCACAATCTGGGCATTTATAAGGCTTCTCTCCAGTATGGGTTCTTTCATGCTCCTTAAGGTTTCCAGCTTGGCTGAATCTTTTCCCACAATCAGAACATTTATATGGTTTTTCCCCCGTATGGGTTCGCTGATGGGCAATGAGGTTAGAGCTTGTGCTGAAGGATTTTTCACAGCCAGAACATTTGTACGGCTTCTCTCCTGTGTGAAACCTGTGATGTGTTGTAAGCTCTGAGATTTTTCTGAAGCTTCTCCCACAGTCTAAGCAGGTATACGGTCTCTCTCCTGTGTGGGTCTTCTCATGTTCTTTAAGGGACCCTGACCGGCTGAAGCTTTTCCCACAATCTGGGCATTTGTATGGTTTCTCTCCAGTGTGGATTCTCACATGCAAAACAAGGCTTCCTTTGTGACTGAAGCTTTTCCCACAATCGGAACAAACATATGGTTTTTCTCCTGTATGGATTCTTGCATGAGCAATAAGATTTCCTTTCTGGTCAAAACTCTTGCTGCAATCTGAGCATTTATATGGTTTCTCTCCTGTGTGAATCCTGTGGTGTCTAATAAGTTTAAAGTGTGCATTGAATGATTTCCCACAGTATAAGCACTGGTATACTTTCCCCTCTGCCTGGGATGTGCTGAGGGCAGCCAGACCTGAGCTGTTCTCCTGTTCAGTCAATGTCTCTCGTCTCTGATTTTCATGGATTTCCTCCCTGCCTACAAATTCACTTATGCAACATGGAATGGATTCATCTGTATTCTTCTCCCACTGATTTCCTTGTTGCTTCTGCATCAGTCCTTGTGGATTTGTGATAGGTTCCGTCTGCTCAGGTCTTTGGGAAACTTCCTCTTCACTTGCTCCCATGGATAAATGGAGGTCTCCTTCCTCAGAGGTTGCCTTTGGGTGACCCTCATCTTTTTTCTCCATCTTATACCCCTTGCCTGATAAGAGAAGAGGAAATTTCAAAGTGAATATGTGAAACTGCCCTGTAAAATCAAGCCACTGGGTCTACTTAAAAATCCAGGGAGTGGGACTCAGAGACCCACATCTGCCCTGCACCCACCATTTTCATGGGGGATGGACCTCCATCTCTAATTCTGGGCAGGGATGTCTGGTTTAAACCAAAGTTTAAACCAAATTACTTTTTTTAAAAACACTCCTGGTTTTTAAATTGATTATTCATTTTTTTAAAAGTCTGGCTATTATTACTATTTTCCAGCCTTCTTACTTGAACAACAATGACTGTTTGAATTTAAACATTTTAACTTGAGATGAAGGAGCTATACCGGGAGTAGATGACTTGATGGACTCTGAAACTAAATCTTAATAAAGGATACAAAAATGTTGTCCTGGAATGTGAAGGGGCTAATCTATCCCAGAAAAGGAAACAAGTTTTTCATTATCTGGAAAAATTGAAATATTACTTGATTTGTTTACAGGAAACACACAAAAAGAAGATTCAAAATTTTTAAGAAATGCAAAATTAGGAAAATGATCTGTATTATTTATCATCTAAGAAAAGAAGAGTAGTCATATATGTGAACCAAAGAATAAAAGCTGAAGAGATTTTCCAGTATTTAAATGGACTTTATATTGGACTAGAGACTCAGTTACATGGACTAAAGACATTAATAGTAGGTGTTTATGCACCTATGTAGACCTACATTGGTTTTAATGCAAAAAAAAAAACTGGTTTAAACAAACAAAAATGGGTTTGGGGTTTGTTTCTTTTTAAAACTAGTTTTCCCCCGACTCTGATTCTGGGGCCAATAATATTCCACAGAAATGTCTAGAGGGTGCAATTGGCTATTTCAGCCCATATTCAGCTTATTTTAGGTCAGAAGTAGGAAGTGGGATCAAAACTGGAAGTAACATCCTGTCAGTTCTGGTTTTGAGAAAAGCATACATGCAGCTGAGCCTAAAACAGAATCATTCCCCCAACTCTAATCATTCAAAATTATCCATCAAACTTCCTGGAGATTTCAGGGGTCTTTCCCCCCCCCCCACATTTGGGGGCGGAAGTATGAAGGAGCTGTTGTAGTAGTTGTTGTGTGCATTCAACTCCAACTCAAAGCTGATCCTATCATTTACTTGGCAAGATTATTCAGGAGAGGTTTGCCATTGCCTTCCTCTGCAGCTGAGAAAGAGTGACTTGCCCAAGGGCACCCAATGGATTTGCATGACTGAACAGGGACCAGTACTAAGTGCAGAGAACTCCAGTTTAAAGTGAAATACGGTAATTTTTTTTTAATTGGAAAATAACACAGAGGGCACACGCAACACACACTCACAAGAACCACAAAAGGCTAACCAAGAGTTTAACACAGAAAAGTTGGATAGATGAGTAGATTCAGGAAAAAGGGTGATAGTTACCAGTCTGAAGAGTAGTGAAGTATTCAGACAGAAATCTGCAGGTGGCACTGGGTGTCCAATCCGGGGGCATGCTGACAGAGAGAGTGGCCAGGTCTCATCCACAGTGGCACACTTTGCTATTCTTTAGGCTGGAATATTTATAACCCATTTTGTGCCTTGAAGGTGTGTTTTGGCTACTACAATGGCTAAACGACCCTTCCACAGAAGGACCAAAGGAGAGCGAAACTCCACTGATTGTCTTAGCTGGCTGGGTGATAGGACTTGATGGATTTATGACAACCTCACACTGTAGGACAGGAGGGGGATATGAGGGGTATTTCCTGGGAATTTGGGTTGTGTAGTTCACTTGATTGTTTAGGAAGTGTGACTCATCGCCAAAGGGCCCAAGAAAGAATTAGCACATACATACCTCCTTAATGGCTGTGTTTACTAGGAGGCTCTGCATAATCCTAATGGTTGTGTTTACTAGGAGCCTCTGCATAATCCTAGGTTGAGCTGTTTTGCTAAAAATATTTCTAAGACACCTTCCCAGGTTCCACTGACCTCCATCTAACCTCTTGTTGGATCACCCTGGTCTACTTAGACCCTTACAAAGTGTCCAATATTTCCAATTATGGGATATTACAAGGAGGGGGTAGTAGAGTAAACCGTGGGTCTTTGCCTGTCAGGGTAGAAGGACAACAGGCAGGTAGCCAGCCTGGCCTCTCTTGGAAGAGAGTTCTAGATTATGGGAGCAGCCACCAAGAAAGCCCTCTCTCATGCCCTCACCAGATATTCTTGTGAAAGTAGCAGCACCAAGAGAAGGATGTGATGTTCTGGACTTTTGTAAAGACTGTTGTTGTGTATCTTCAAATCGTTTGTCACCTATGACCCTATGGCAAACCTATCACAGGGTTTTCTGAGGGTGAATGTATGTGACTTGCCCAAGGTCACCCAGTGGGTTAAAGATGCTGTTGAGCTTATAGCAGAGACCACTGGTTCTTAACCGGGTGTCCAGGGATCTCCAGGGGTCTGCAATGTCCTCAAAGGGCATCTGCGAAGGCTTGAAGGCTGCGTAGCCCATCTCCTCCCTGCAGTGGAGTTCCCATGTGACAGGAGCCAAGGCAAAAACTGGCTGGAGGGCTGGGCCTGCACATTGCCATTTAATCCACTCCAGCCACAAAAGCTAAAGCGCAGAAAAGCTAAAGCGTAGAATGAGCTCAGGCTTGCTAGGGAGGTTAAGAACAATAAAAAGGGGTTTTTTTTGGGTATGTCCGCAGCAAAAGGAGGAAGAAGGAAATGATAGGGCCACTACGTGGAGAAGATGGCAAAATGCTAACAGGGGACAGAGAGAAGGCAGAATTACTCAACACCTTCTTTGCCTCAGTGTTTTCAGAAAAGGAAAAGGGGGACCAACCTGAGGATCATGGAACAGAGGACACAATAGGGTAAATCCAGCTCAGAATAAGCAAAGAGGTAGTACAGGAATACCTTCTTAATCTAAATGAATTTAAATCTCCAGGACCAGATGAACTACATCCAAGAGTATTAAAAGAGCTGGCAAATATAATCTCAGAGCCATTGGCAATAACCTTTGAGAACTCCTGGAGAACAGGAGAAGTCCCAGCAGACTGGAGGAGGGCAAACGTTGTCCCCATCTTCAAAAAGGGGAAAAAAGAGGATCCCAACAATTATCGTCCAGTAAGTCTGACATCAACACCAGGGAAGATACTAGAGCAGATCATTAAACAGAGAGTCTGTGAACATTTAGAAGGCAATGCCATAATCACAAAAAGTCAACATGGGTTTCAGAGAAACAAGTCATGCCAGACTAATCTGATCTCTTTTTTTGATAGCGTTACCAGCTTGGTAGATGAAGGGAACACTGTGGACATCGCATACCTTGATTTCAGTAAGGCCTTTGACAAGGTTCCCCATGACATTCTTGCAAAGAAGCTTGTAAAATGTGGGCTAGATGAGTTAACTGTTCAATGGATTTGTAATTGGTTGACCGGCCAAACCCAAAGGGTGCTCAGCAGTGGCTCCTTTTCATCTTGGAAAGATGTGACCAGTGGGGTGTCACAGGGTTCTGTCCTGGGCCCAGTGCTATTCAACATCTTTATCAATGACTTGGATGAGGGAATTAGGGGCATACTTATCAAATTTGCAGATGACACCAAATTAGGAGGAGTAGCTAATACCCTGGAGGACAGGATCAAAATTCAGAATGACCTGGATAGACTGGAGAGCTGGGCCAAAGCTAACAAAATGAAATTCAACATGGAGAAATGTAAAGTACTGCACTTAGGGAGGAAAAATGAAATGCATAGATATAGGATGGGAGAGACCTGGCTGAACGAGACTACGTGTGAAAGGGATCTAGGAGTCCTAGTAGACCACAAGTTGAACATGAGTCAACAGTGTGATGCGGCAGCTAAAAAGGCCAATGCGATTTTGGGCTGTATCAACAGAAGTATAGTATCTAGATCAAGGGAAGTAATAGTGCCGCTCTATTCTGCCTTGGTCAGACCTCACCTGAAGTACTGTGTCCAGTTCTGGGCACCACAATTCAAAAAGGATATTGACACATTGGAGCATGTTCAGAGAAGGGCAACTAAAATGGTGAAAGGTCTGGAAACAATGCCTTATGAGGAGGGACTTAGGGAGCTGGGTATGTTTAGCCTGGAAAAAAGACGGTTAAGAGGCGATATGATAGCCCTGTTTAAGTATTTGAAGGGGTGTCACGCTGAGGATGGAGCAGGCTTGTTTTCTGCTGCTCCAGAGACTGGAACACGGAGCAATGGATGCAAGCTCTAGGAACAGAGATTCCACCTCAACATTAGGAGGACCTTTTTGATAGTAAGAGCTGTTCGGCAGTGGAACACACTCCCTCGGAGCGTGGTGGGGTCTCCTTCCTTGGAGGTCTTTAAACAGAGGCTGGATGGCCATCTGTCAGGGATGCTTTGATCAAGATTTCCTGCATGGCAGGGAGTTGGACTGGATGGCCCTCGTGGTCTCTTCCAACTCTACAATTCTATGATTCTATGATTCTATGATTCTGACCCTTTCTTTCCAACACAAACACAGAGATACTCCTCCATAGCATAAGTGCTCAAATAACTGCTGTATTGGACTGCTTCAACTCCCACCATCCTGCCACACCATTTGGGTTGGTGAAAGTTGTAGTCCAACATCTCTGCAAGGGCTGAGGGTTGAAGGTTTCTCTAACCAACAAGTCAAAGCTGAGCAGGTAACATTTCCAGTCACTGTTCACTTTCCAAAGTCATGAAAGAAATACATGCAGGAAGGAGGCCTCATTTTTTAAAACGTCTTCCTGT
The DNA here is from genome assembly GCA_030847615.1 of Gambelia wislizenii. Lineage (NCBI taxonomy): Eukaryota > Metazoa > Chordata > Lepidosauria > Squamata > Crotaphytidae > Gambelia > Gambelia wislizenii. Next base: position 30,721,662 of record JAUMIR010000002.1, read on the forward strand.
CACGATCCATCCTAAGCCTCTACATCCCTCTCTGACAGCTCACAAGGCTTATACACTGTGGAATTCAAGAGTTCCCAGCCAACATTTTAAGCAACTCTTGTCCAAGCTGAAATTCAATTAGTTCTGTAAGGTTGCCGACATTTAACTGGCCACTGCACCTTTTGCTTTGAATAGTTTGCCTTAGAAAGGAATTAAACGGGTGTCAAGGCCTCTAGTATGGCCTAAATCTCTCTCTCTCTCTCTCTCTGGCTTTTCTTCGCAAACGAAGATTCAGGAAGGACTCATCCCGCGCTTTCTGCAAGCGCGCTGATGACTAAAAAGGCCAATCCGAGATAAACAAGTCCGGTTGCAAAAAGCACAGCAGAAGGTCTCCTTGGGTGATGTTTTTGGGTTGTGATTCTTTCTGTGTTGTCGTTTCTCTTCAAGACTTGTTTGGCATGAATTCTCAAATAAGGCTGCAGCATTGTGGATGGTGTGTCTCCATGCCTCCCGATGTGAGGCCAGGGCGGACCATTGTTGGTGATCAGTTTGGCCGAGCCTGAGATGTTGTTTCAGGGAGTCCTTGTATGGCTTTTTTGGAGCGCCCCTCTTACGCTGACCTGTGGTGAGTTCACTGTAGAGTACTATTTGGCAGCAGGGCAGCAACAAGAGGGACGTGGCCAGGAGTGGCTGGCGTTTTAGGCCGCTCCCACACACCCCAGGAACACCAGCCAGCCAGCTAGCCAGGAAGACCCAAGCCTGCAATTGGAGTCAGCTGAGGCCGGGAATAGACTGGAGATGGAAATTGAAGTTGTGCTGGGAAAAGGGAGGTATGGTCGGAACAGAGTGAACAGATGTTACGAAAGAAGGCGGGATCGCTGTTTATTAGCTATCCCACCTTCAGTTCACCCTGTTTCCTGGAATGGATTGGAGAGCGTACCCACCATTCCACAGAACCTTACGTTGCTCCTCTGTAATGCCAGGTCGGTTAAGAATAAAACTCAAATTATTTACGATCTTCTCTTGGATGAGGATGCCGACCTGGCTTGCTTCACGGAAACCTGGCAAGGAGAGGATAGTGCTGTCACCTGGGCGCAGGCCCTCGCAGCCGGGTATTCTGTCAGTGAGCAGGTGAGGGGAAGTGGGTGGGTGGGCCGGAGTGGCTCTAGTTTATAAGGACAATCTGACCTTGACCAGGATACCTGTCTGAAACACAGTCCACTTTGAGTGTATGTACCTTAGCTTGAGAACCAGGGAAAGTTTGGGGATTCTGCTAGTATACCGACCACCCCGTTGTCTAGCGGACTCCCTAACCGAGCTGACACAGCTGGTGTCAGAGCTGCTGTTGGAGTCGCCCAGACTTTTAGTTTTGGGCAACTTCAACATTCCACTCGAGACCAGCTTGACAAATCTGACTGGTGCGGCTCGGGAGATCATGGAAACCATGACAAACATGGGCCTATCCCAATTGGTCATTGGGCCCACACATTGTGCGGGTCATACCCTTGATGCGGTCTTCAGTACGGAACAGGAATATCTGTGGGTGGTGGTTATAAAAACCACTGCATTGTCATGGACAGATCATTTCCTGGTCAAGACTGAACTAAGAGTCTCTTCCTGCCCCACCAGGGGTGGTGGACCCATTAGAATGGTCCACCCCCGAAGGCTAATGGAACCAATAGGATTCCAGAAAGCCTTGGAGGGTTTAATGGTTGGTAACACCAGTGACCCTGTTGAAGCTTTGGTTAATACCTGGAACACCGACCTTACCAAGGCTATCAACATGATCGCTCCCAAGCGTCCTTTCCAACCCGCTTCAAACCGTAAGCCATGGTATACAGCAGAGCTTAGGAAAATGAAGCAAGTTGGACAACGACTAGAGTGCAACTGGCAGAAAACTCGACTCTTATCCAACAGGACTCATCATAGGAACTTTCTTTGGTCCTATCGAGAGGCAATACGTGCAGCGCAGAGATCCTTCTCCTCTGCACGTATTGCGTCCGCAGAGTCCCGTCCAGCAGAGCTGTTTAGGGTGGTAAGGGAGATGACGCAGGTTATTCCTGCGCAGAACCCGTTGCTTAACCCAACGACGGCCTGCTGTGATGCGTTTAACAACTTCTTTGCAAATAAAATCTCTCGGATAAGAGCCGACTTAGATGCCAGTATTTTGACAGAAACAATTGATGAGGTGTCCAGCAACTCCGTTGATGTAAGTTTACTGGATCAATTTCAATCCATGAGTACCGAGGACATGGACAAGCTACTTGGTAGGGTGAGGAAGACAACCTGCCCTCTCGATCCTTGCCCTTCATGGCTGGCCATCGGGGGGGGGGTGCCTTGATGGTGTTCCTTGGGGACATCATCAATGCATCCCTCAGAGAAGGGTTGTGTTCCATCTTGCTTAAAGGAAGCGGCCATTAGGCTGCTCCTGAAAAAATCTTCCCTTGACCCCCTGGATATGAACAACTATAGGCCGGTTTCTATGTTACCATTCTTGAGCAAGGTGATCGAGAGGGCAGTTGCACTTCAACTCCAAGTGGTCTTGGATGAAACCGATTATCTAGACCCATTTCAAACTGGCTTAAGGTCAGGATTTGGAGTTGAGACTGCCATGGTTGCCTTGACCGACGACCTGCGTCTAAGCATCGACAGGGGTAGTGTGACCCTGTTGGTGCTTTTGGACATCTCAGTGGCTTTCGATATGATAGATCATAGCATCCTCTTGGATCGCCTGAGAGGGTTAGGAATCGGAGGCAGTGCACTCCAGTGGTTCCGGTCCTTCCTCTCGGGCAGGTCCCAGAGGGTGTTGCTTGGGGACAGTTGCTCCAGCAGAAAGGAGCTTACTTGTGGCGTTCTGCAGGGCGCCATCCTGTCCCCAATGCTGTTTAAGATCTGTATGAAGCCGCTGGGTGAGATTATTCGGAGTTATGGGGCTGGGTTTTATCAGTACGCTGAAGACACCCAGATCTATTTCTCCTTGTCCTGATCATCGGTCTCAAATTCTGATAGCGTCTCTCCTCTTAATGATTGTCTTAAAGCAGTAATGGGCTGGATGAGGAAAAACAGATTGAGATTAAACCCAGACAAAATGGAGGTGCTCACGGTAGCGGCCCCAAAACCAGGAGTTGGGTTGCAACCTCCAGTCCTGGACGGGGTCACGCTCTCCATTAAGGACTGTGTTCGCAGTCTGGGGGTGCTCCTTGATTCATCGCTCCAGATGACTAGTCAGGTGAATGCGATGGTCAGGAGTGCCTGTTATCAGCTTCGGCTGATACGCCAGCTGTGCCCTTTCCTGGAAGTAAGGGACCTCGAGACTGTGGTGCACGTGCTGGTAACCTCGCGTCTAGATTTCTGCAATGTGCTCTACATGGGGCTACCCTCATGCTTGGTCCGGAAACTTCAGTTGGTACAAAATATGGCAGCCAGAGTGGTCTGGGGAACATCTCGGAGAGACCATATAACTCCAGTATTAAAATCTCTCCACTGGCTGCCTATCAGTTTCCGGGCCCAGTATAAGGTGTTGGTTATTACCTTTAAAGCCCTAAATGGCTTGGGTCCAACTTATCTCCGGAACCGCCTCCTCCCATACAATCCTCCCCGTGCACTCCGGTCCTCTGGGAGGAATTTGCTTCAGCCACAAAAATCTAGGCTGTCTGCAACCTCCCAGAGGGCCTTTTCGGTAATCGCCCGCAAATTGTGGAATGACTTGCCGAACAAGATCCGTCAGATTACAAGCCTGAGTAGCTTTAAAAAAGCATTAAAGACAGATCTCTTTCGGCAGGCCTTTCCTAATTAGATTCTGGCTCAGGGGCTCCTGGCCTCTTTTAGTCTGCTGACTATTTATTGTATTTATTGTTTTTAAGTGTGATTTTAGATAGTGGCTTTTAATTTATATTTGTTTAATATCTTTTTATGGGGCAGGGTGGGGGTGGGTGGTGTTTTGGAATTTTTATCTGTATTGTATTTTAATTATTGTAAGCCTCCCCGATTGTTTTAACAGAGGGGCGGGGTATAAATTATTATTATTATTATTATTATTATTATTATTATTGCAGGCGATGGTCCTCCATCCTAGAAACGTGCCCTGCCCAGCGCAGCTGTGTTCTCAATATCATGGCCTCAATGCTGGTGATCCCTGCTTGCTCAAGGACAGCAACAGTCGTCACACAGTCAGTCCAGTGTATATTTAGGATTGTGCATAGACAATGCTGATGAAAGCATTCGAGGAGTCGTAAGTGGTGGTGATAGGTGACCCATGTTTCAGACCCATAAAGGAGAATAGACAGTACAATGGCTCTATACACACTGACCTATATGGCCTAAATACAGGGTATCCAAAAATTATCTTTACAATTTCTATATAGCAGTGGTTCTTAACCTGGGGTCCGGGGACCCCTGGGGTCTACAATGTCCTCACAGGGGGTCTGTGAAGGCTTGAAGGCTGCTCAGCCCATCTCCTCCCTGCAATGGAGCAGCCATGTGATAGGAACCAAGGCAAAGGCGGGCTGGCTTGGCCTGTCCATTGCCATTCAATCCGCTCCAGCCACAAACGTGCAGGAAGAAGCCGGAGAAAAGTCTTCCCTTCTCCTCCAGGAAGGCCTCTGAAGGAAGGTTTAATGGATGATATAATTGTATTGTTATTGTTGTTGTCAGGTATCATTGTTGTTGTTGTTGTTATTGTTTTAAATCTTGAGTTAAGTCTTGGGGGTCCACGGCAACAAATGATATTTAAAGGGGGTCCCTGGTAAGGAAAAGGTTAAGAATCACTGCTATATAGAATTTAAATTGTAAAGATAATCTTCCGACACCCTAAAGGCACCTAAAGGAAGAAGGAACTGGCAAAACCACCTCTGAGTACTATTCCTTGCCTAAGAAAACCCTCTGAAATTCATGGGGTTGCCATAAGCTGACAGGTGACTTGAACATACATACATAAGGTTCTATGGTATGAAGATACTTTCTTTGTTAGATTTGACAGACTGAACATTGTTATAAAAGCAATGAAACAGGTTGCCTAGATTGACCTGCTGCTCCTTTCCTCCCCACTCACAGAATGTGAACTAGGGTTGCCAACTTTAGAACTGACCGGTGTAAGCTGCGTCTTTTACCACAGCTCACTGGCACACCTTCCACTCCTAATTAATCCTTTGTCCTCTCACTTTTTCAGCTGCTTTTAAAATGCCCCGATTTCTCTCTCATTTTCCCACTATCCTCCTTTGTCCTCAGCTTACTTCAACTGCTGCAAACAGAGTTCAAAGTCCAAAGGGAGTTTGCACTCAATGAACTCAGTAGGTGGGGAGTGGCAAGGAGGGAGCAGAACTTTACCATTCCTAGTAGGCTCAGGCAAAAGCAAACTGCTGCAGCCTCTCCTAGCTTGTCTGTTCTTCCTCATTCATAACTTTTTGCCATCTTGATCACACTCTGATGTCGCTTGGCCCTATGCGTCCCGGTTTTCATCTGTAAAATATGGAAGGGTATGCAATTGGCAGCCGTTAAAATAGGGGACCATGTTTAGCTCCTGTGCTCTTCAAACTTCTGGCTCAAAAAGGAAGGTGACACCAGAGGTTGCTGAGTTTCTGTCCCCCAGCCAGTTCAACAACACCAGATTTTTACCTAACTTGTCATGCATCAATAGGAGTCTAGTGTCTAAATTGAGGCAAGTAATAGTGCCACTCTATTCTGCTTTGGTCAGACCTCCCCTGGTCTGTGTCCCGTTCTGGGCACCACAATTCAAAAAGGATATTGACAAAGTGGAGCATGTCCAGAGAAGGGCAACTAAAATGGTGAAAGGTCTGGAAACCATGCCTTATGAGGAGAGACTTAGGGAGCTGGGTATGTTTAGCCTGGAGAAGAGAAGGTTAAGAGCTGACATGATGGCCATATTTAAATATTTCGAGGGATGTCATATCGAGGATGGAGCAAGCTTGTTTTCTCCTGCTCCAGAGACTAGGACATGGCGCAATGGACACAAATTACAGGAAAAGAGATTCCATCTAAACATTAGGAAGAAATTCCTGACAGTAAGAGCTGTTTGGCAGTGGAATGCACTGACTGGAGGGTGGTGGAGTCTCCTTTGTAAGTTTTTAAACAAGAGGCTGGATGGCCATCTGTCGGGAGTGCTTTGATTTGTGTGTTCCTGCATGGCAGGGAGTTGGACTAGATGGCCCTTGGGGGTCTCTTCCAACTCTATGATTCTATGCTGGCTCAGAGATTCTGGGAGTTGTAATCCAAGCAGATGACTCTCCCCAAGCTCTCCTGGCAGCCTTTCCCACTTGCACAGATCGCCAGCCTCCCCTCAAGGATAAATGTTGTCACTACCTTCCTCCCGCCCCCACCTCCTCTTTCTGACTTCATCTTTTTCCCTTTTGTGCTATGTCTTTCAGATTGCCACCTTACAAGATGGAACTGCTTTATATATATATATATATATATATATATATACTGTATATATATATATATATATATATACATATACAGTATATATATCACATGTATGAAAACTGCTCTGAAAGCACTTTTAATCCACACCACCAGCAGACTTAACATTGTGTAATAAATACTGTAAACAAGGATGTTGAGTTATATTCCCTCCACACACACTTGGAATCAGAGTTGGAAGAGACCCCAAGGGCCATCTAGTCCAACCCCCTGCCCTGCAGGAACACACAATCAAAGCACTCCCAACAGAGGGCCATCCAGCTTCTGTTCAACCACCTCCAAAGAAGGAGACCACACACACACACGACACTTGGCTCCCTCCAGACAGCTTTTTCCATCTCTTTTCTCTTTTTCCTTCCTTTCCTGGTCTCCATTTTTCCTTTGTGCAAAGAAAGCTGATCCTTCCAAAAACTCACCCCTCTCTCTCTCTTTCTCTCCCTGCAGGCATGGAAAAGGCAGCCTCTTGCTCCCATCTCCCTCCTCCCCCACACACACACACCCCAAAGAGCAGGAAGAGGTTGGACCACTGCTTTTTAGAGTCCCCCCCCCTTTCCCTCCCTCCAACCTCCATGTCTTTGTCTCTCTAGGAGCCAAGCGCTTGGTCGCTTTAACTCATCAAGGACTGGACCCCAAAGACTGCTCCTTCTCGCTTTCTACCATTGCTGGGGAAGGATAGGGGTCCATTTAACCGGGAAGAGGAGGAGGAAATGGAGGACGATCCGGTCCAGTGAGGAGTCCTTGCAAGAGCTGGGCAGGCTTCGATGGGGAGGAAAGCCGACTGAGAAGAGAGCCATCTCCAAAGAGCTGAAGAAAGGACTATGGGGCCGACTCCTGTAAGACCTTTATTTGTTTCAGGGGGGTTGTTCATTTTATAGCCAGTTCTAGTGGCTTGTAGATCAATAATATATATAAGATAGTCCTCATAGAATACTAGAGTTGGAAGAGACCCCCAAGGGCCATCTAGTCCAACCCCCTGCCATGCAGGAATACACAATCAAATCATTCCCAACAGATGGCCATCCAGCTTCTGTTTAAAAACCTCGAAAGGAAAATCCACCACACTCCCAGGCAGTGTATTCCACTTCTGAACAGCTCTTACTGTCAGGAAGGTCTTCCTAATGTTTAGTAGGAATCTCTTTTCCTGTAATTTGAACCCATTGTCCTAGTCTCTGGAGCAGCAGGAAACAAGGTTGCTCCCTCTTCAATATCATAGAATCATAAGAGTTGGAAGAGATCCCCAAGGGTCATCTAGTCCAACCCCCTGCCATACAGGAATACCCAATCAAAGAATTTCCAACAGGCAGCCACCCAGCTTCTGTTTAAAAAGCTCCAAAGAAGGAGACTCCACCACATTCCCAGGCAGTGCATTCCACTGCCAAACAGCTCTTACTGTCAGGAAGTTTTTCCTAATGTTTAGGTGGAATCTCTTTTCATGTCCTAAGGTTTAGAAGCTAAAAGTACAGAACACAAAAGAAGTGGGCATAGGGAGGGGACAGGAAAAGAAGAAAAATTAGGGACAAGTTGTTCATAGCCAGAAGTTCATGTTATGGCCAAGTTTAAGGGCACTGTAGCACTGTTCTAATGGAAAAAGGCGTCCTTTCATGTGACATAGTTGTAATGTTACAAACCCACTTTAACTCCTATGGCAACATACTATGGAATCTTGGGATTTGCAGTATGGGGAGGGGCATTTAGAATGATCAGGCAGAGAACTTTAGTACGTACTTTGTATGTACTTCAAACGTGTCCAGAGGAGGGCATCCAAAATGTTAGAAGGCTTGGAAGCAATGCCCTATGAAGAGCAGTTTAGGGAGCTGGGTATGTTTAGCCTGGAAAAAAGAAAGTGAAGGCCATGTTTAAATATTTCCAAGGATGTCATACTGAGGATGGAGCAAGCTTGTTTTCTGCTGCTCCAGAGACTAGGACATGGAGCAATGGGTTCAAACTACAGGAAAAGAGATTCTACCTAAACATTAGGAAGACCTTCCTGACAGTAAGAGCTGTTCAGCATGGAATACACTGCCTTGTAGTGTGTTGGAGTCTCCTTTGAAGGTTTTTAAACAGAGGCTGGATAGCCATCTGTTGGGAATGCTTTGATTGTGTATTCCTGCAGGGCAGGGGGTTGGACTAGATGGCCCTTGTGGTATCTTCCATCTTTATGATTCTATGGTTCCCTAAACTTCAAACCGTAGGATCCCAGAGGAGGTTGCCATGGCAGTTACAGAGGAATCATAGCGCTATAACAGTGTATAGGTCGACACCCCCCCATTGTATCTGTGGGAGATACGTTCCAAGACATACACACAGCATATCTGAAACTGTAGATAATAGGGAATCCTATTATTTTCAATAAGAAGAATGCTGGAAGCTGACCATAGAATCACACAGGACGACCTAGAAATACCTAGGGAGGACATACCTAGAGGTGGATACGTGAAACCATGGGTACTGTTTCCGTGGATACGGGGGTTGACCTGTAGTGTGAAAGAGCCCAGAATGACCACTTAGACCAGAAGCATATTGAAGAGATGGGCAGCCCCCAAATTGCTCTCTGTCCATTCAAGGAGGGTCTGTTTCCCATCTGGTCCTCTTCCATAGCTTTGGGGGGGTGGGTGGAATATAGTTCCTGGAGTACAGTTTGGGGAGAGGCAAAGAGCAATGGAGGCTGGCTTCTCAGGAGGATTGATAGTAGCCCCTCATGGCACAGTCCATTGATGTAAATGATCTTCCCCAATGTGGGAAAATAACGTTTTGCTCGCACTGAAACATTCCCTGTTTTTGTAAATAGGAAGGGTTGGAAGAGATGTTGTTACATGCTTTCAAGTTGACTTCAACTTAAGGTGACCGGAGCAGTTGTCTATACAGCAAAAATACTCCCCATAGAGTTCAAGGAGAATACAGTTTGTCTTAATGAGATCCCACATCAATAAGCTGTACAGTTGTCCCTCCACATTCACGGATTTGACATTCACGGATTTGAGTATTCACGGCTTGAAAATATTCTTAAAAAAATAATAATCCTAATAGCAAACCTTGATTTTGCCATCTTATATAAGGGACACCATTTTGCTATGCCATTGCATATATTGGGACTTGAGTATTCATGGATTTGGGTATTCACATGGGTGGGGGGGTCCTAGAACCAAACCCCAGCGAATGTGAAGGAACAACTGTATTTGGAAGGAGGAGGGCAAAAATGCCAAAAAGTATGCAGGAAAAGCCTTTGCAGGTTTTCCCATATTTTTTTAAAAAGCTCCACAGAGAATGTGCATTCTCACTCGTTAGGACAACTGATTCGCTTTGGTGCGCATTTCTGATAAGAGAGGAAGTGGAAAGCTGATTGGTCGGACCTGCACAGGGGGTGGAGCTTGCTAACAAGGCAAGCATCCCAAACTGCCATGTTGGTATTTCACCATAGTGATTGTGCGCTCAGGCGATCAAACAGCCTTTTTTTCCTTTTCCTTCTCCCCCCCCCCCGCACCACTTCCATATCTTGGATAGGCTTTTCCCCCCCAAGATACTGTTCGGCGGTGGCAACTGGTGACAATAAAAAACCCGAGTAATTTACTCGCACCTGCTTTCTTGATTCGCAGGCATGCCTATTTGAACAATGAACACGGATAGCTTTGCATGCCTGCGATCTTGCTAAAATTTGGTTGAGATACCGTAAATGAAAGCTGCTGCCAATTGGCATTAGTGCACATCAAAATCTACATTTTATAGCCTAGTATAGACAAGCCCCCTATAATAGGATTTGGTTGGCAGGATTTATTCAGAGGAGGTTTGCCATGGCCTTCCTCTGAATGTAGCAGTGCAGTAGTGGCCCATGGGCCAGTGCTAGTCCTTGAGCTAGCTGCCAGTCCCAGGTGAGTTTCCAGGAAAGAAAGAAACAGTTGGAGCCAATGAGCACAAATATGGTATCAGTCCCTGGCACACTGGGGGGGAAAAATAATTACTGGTCCCCCACATCAGACACCTTGGGAGCCACTGGCCCACAGCATATGGTATTCCTTGTTGGTTTCCCATCTAAGAACTAGCCAGGCCTGACCTGCTTAGTTTCCAAAATCATTTGAGATCTGGTGCCTGACAGGTATTCATGCAACCTAGCTATCATTAGCAACTTTAAAAAAAAAAAAGATCTCTCTGTTCATCCACTTAGCAGGAATGGGTGACTCCCTCGTTCTGGAAATTTCTATGAAAGCCTCTTTGTTCCCACAACCTTCTTGCAAGATTTCCATAACAATGGGCAGTCCCTGAATGGGAAGGAGAGGAAATTTGGAAGGAAATTTCTTTTTCTTCTTCATTATGTGAGACTTATATGCAAGGGAGAGAAATTCTATTCCCTATTTAGCTTCCAAGATCAGACAGGATCTGGTGCCTCCAAGGTATTTAGGCATGGATGGCTCTGGCTGATTCCCCTGAAATCCTGGGATTTGCAGTTTAGGAGGGGCATTTAGCATTCTCAGCTGGAGAGCTCTTCAACCGCACTAAACTACAAACCCCAGAATTCCACAGGAGGCAGCCAGTAAAGTTAAAAGTGGAATAATACTGCTATCACAGTGTAGTATGATTAAGTCTGTGAAAGCTTGTGATACAATTTGTTTCTCTCAGTTAGTATTAAAGGTACAAGAAGATCCCCTTGCTTTCCCTCTCACACTACACTGTTATAGTCTTCTACTTTAACTGCTACGGCTGCCTCCTGTGGAATTCTGGGGTTTGTAGTTTGATAAGGACTAAGAGCTCTCTGACTCTGAGAGTTCTAAATACCCCTCCTTAAACTACAAAGCCCAGGATTCCACAGGAGGCAGCCATAGCAGTTAAAGTGGAATCATAGCACTATAACAGTATAGTGTGATAGTCTCCTATTAGTCTCACCTGGACCTCCAGACCTCACCTCTGGAATACTGTGTCAGTTCTGGGCTCCACAATTCACGAAGGGTATTGACAAGCTGGAAAATGTTCAGAGGAGGACGACCAAAATGGTGAGAGGTATAGAAGCCTTGCCCTATGAGAAGAGGCTTGGGGAGCTGAGTATGTTTAGTCTGCGGAAGAGAAAGTTAAGAGGGTTCAAATATTTGAAGGGATGTCATATTGCGGATGGAGCAAGCTTGTTTTCTGCTGCTCCAGAGACTAGGACAGGGAACAATGGACTCAAACTCTAGGAAAAGAGATTACACCTAAACATGAGGAGGAACTTTTTGACAGTAAGAGCTGTTCGGCAGTGGAACACACTCCCTCAGAGCGTGGTGGGGTCTCCTTCCTTGGAGGACTTTAAACAGAGGCTGGATGGCCATGTGTCGGGGATGCTTTGATCGTGATTTCCTGTGTGGCAGCGGGTTGGACTGGATGGCCCTCGTGGTCTCTTCCAAGTCTATGATACTACATCCTAGAGTAAGAAGTGGGGCCAATGGGGATAATGGAGGAGTAAAACTTCACAGCCACTGCATAGGGGGCACTAATAGACCCTTGTGTGATTTCTCTTGAACATGTGAAGGAGCATCCAGGATCAACCCCGGCACCGGAAGCTAAGCTGGAGATACTGAAGCGGACACATCCAAACTGGGTGGCCCACTGGCAGGAATTCCTCAAGGCTCCAACCACCCCTCACTCAGGACAGGAAAACAACCCACAGCCATGGGGTGACAGCAAGGCCTTTCTGGCCTCTTTTGAGCAAGTGGCCGAAGCTTGCCGGTGGCCTAGAGAAGAGTGGGCCGCCCGGCTCCTGCCAGCACTCAGCGGAGAGGCTGAGCAGGCCTTTAACACTCTGGAAGCCAAAGACAAGGAGGATTATGAGAAGGTGAGGGCTGCCATCTTGCGAGGGGAAGCCCTCAAAATGGAGGCGCAGCGCCAGCAGTTCAGGCACTTCCACTGCCAGGAAGCCGAGGATCCGCGAAGGGTTTACACTCAGCTCCAGGAGCTTTGTCACCAGTGGCTAAAGCCAGAGAAACACACCAAGGAGCAGATACTGGAGTTTCTGATCCTGGAGCAGTTCCTGGCCAGCCTGCCAGTGGAAATCCAAGCCAAGGAGCAGGAAGGTGGCCCGACAGAGGACTATGTCCAGACTGTGGCCCTGACGGAGGATTTCCTGGTCAACCATAAAGAAGCCGAGATGGAGAAATGGCAGGTGGGTGTTTTCAGAATTAATCCTCTGTGCCCATATCAGGAAACTCAGAACTCTTTCACACTACACAAGTTATAGCACTGTGGTTCCACTTTAAGCGCCCTGACTCCATTCTGTAGAATCCTGGGATTTGTAGTTTAGGGAGGCACTGGATCTCTCTGGCAGAGAATGCTAAAGATCTCATGAAAACTACAAATCGCAAGATTCCATATAGTGTACCTATAAGTGGTATCCAAGTGATACGTTTGTGTAGCGTGAAAGAGACCTGAATGTGAGCCCGGTGCTTAGGACTTCTGAACTACAGCTCCCAGAATCTTCAAGGACACTGGCCACTTTGGCTAGGAGAGGATGGGAGGCTGTCTTGCAAAATTAATCACTTTTCCCAGTCCTCTTCCTTGCTCAGAGTGGTATATGGATCTAAGAGAGTGGCTTACTATTTAAAGGGCCTTTCTTGGCCCTTGAGTACAAAGCTTGGGAAGGTGACATTTTTGGACTCCAACATGCTAGCTGGGGGATACTGGGAGTTGCAGTCCCCATGTTATCCTAAGAGATGGAGGGTCTATGGGGAGCCACCCGTGATGCCAACATCTGATTTAATGCATGGGGGAATTATTAGCTCAAAATGGCTGGCCTGCAAGAGGAGGTTAACTTCGGGACCTTTTCACCTATGTATAGCAGTACTAACTGTAGAACTGTAAATTAAAGTATTTTTATTTGAGGAATATAGACAAACACATGAGAGTATGCACTCTACAAACCAAACAGGGCTGTCAGAAAGAAAGTGGGGAAGGTTGGATAGAGAGAAATCCAGGAAATGGGCAATATTAACCAGGCTTGAAGAGAGGAGAGTTCTGTGTAGCGAAGGAGCTCAGACAGCTTCCAAGAGTGGCACAGAGAATCCAACAGAGATTAGTGTCCATCCGTGGCACTCTTTGCTATTGTTGAGGGACTAATATTTATACCCTGTTTCATATCCTGAAGGGGTATTTTGACTAAGACAATGTCTGGAAGGTTTCCCCATCAGATAGACAAAGGGAGTTAAAACTTAACTGATTACTTTGATGGCTGGGAGATAGGAACTTATGGGTTTATGACAACCTTGCAATGCAGGACAGGAGGGAGGTTCGAGGTGAGATTTCCTTGGGATTGGGGTTGGAAAGGTCACTTGATTTTTTGGTTGGATGACTCATTGCTGATGTGCCCAAGAAGGAATTAGCACATACCTCCTTAATGGCTTTGTTTACCTGGGACTTCCACACAATTTGCACAGTTTCGACTTGCTTGCTAAAATATTTTCTAAGTCACCATCCCTGATACTTGTGACCTCCACCTGAAATCTTTTTGGATCACCCAGTCAACTTGACCCCTTAAAAGTGTCCAATATTTCCAATTTTGAGATATCGTGGGGAGGGGGTAGTTTACTTTTGGGGTTAACACCCCAAAAGTAAACTTCCTCAGCTCTGCCCTGAAATTGCTAGCCTTCAGTACAGTATATTGAACCAATGTTATCTGGGCTTCCAAAGTCAAATACAGTACAGTAGGACCCCTGTATCTGCTGTCTCATTATCCACTGATTCAGTTATCCGCGGGACACTAAACAGCACACCTACCATAGAGTCTTCCTAGAAAATGCCTAGAGAGGCATCCTCTCTAGATGTTTTCTAGGTCCTCCAAGGCATCTCTATGGTATTTTAAACTGGATGTCCCATTATTTTCAATGATGTTTGCTGTTATCCACGGTTTTCAGTGGCCGAGGGGGGGAACCAATTCCCCACAGATACAGGGGTCCTACTGTATACCCCTTCTGCTGTGTCACAAGCATGCTTAACTCTCTTATCCATTCTCCATACTGCTTAGTGCTCCCAGCTCACTCCCTCTTTCCTGAGCAGGCCGTCTTTACTTCCGTTTTTCAGGTACCCTTCCATGAAGTGGTTGTAGAAATTGAGGAGAACTCAACAGAAGAGGATTACAGGGACAGTGAAGAGAAGGATGGTCAGGATCCTGCTTCAATCAGTAAGGATTACCGAATAATGTAATTAATAACGAATAATATTCTCAATACTAGATAATGTTACGTGTTGAGTTTTACAGCATTAAAAGTCTTATTTGAATGGTTACAGTTATAGCACTATGATTCCACTTCAGTTGCCAAGGCTGCATCTTATAGAATCCTGGAGTTTGTAGCTTGGAAAGGCACTAGATCTCTCTGACTGAAAATTCTAAGTACTCCTCCGTAAACTGCAGATCCCAGGATTCCAAAGGATGCAGCCATGGGCAGTTACAGTGGAATCATAGTGGTATAATCGTGTAGTTTGAAATGGCCCCTCCCTAAGGTAAATTGCTATTTTATCATTTAATTACTCCTTGCCTCCTCCCTCTGGAAGGATTTTCATAGAGTTGGAAGAGACCACAAGGGCCATCCTGTCCAACCCGCTGCCACACAGGAAATCACGATCAAAGCATCCCTGACAGATGGCCATCCAGCCTCTGTTTAAAACCTCCAAGGAAGGAGATTCCACCGCACTCCCAGGCAGTGTATTCCACTGCTCTCACCATCAGGAAGTTCTTCCTAATATTTAGGTGGAATCTCTTTTCCTGTGATTTGAATACATTGCTCCGTGTCCTAGTCTCTGGAGCAGCAGAAAACAAGCTTGCTCCATCCTCAATATGACATCCCTTCAAATATTTAAATATGGCTATCATGTTCCCTCTTAACCTTCTCTTCACCAGGCTAAACATACCCAGCTCCCTAAGCCGTTCCTCATAGGGCATGGCTTCCAGACCTTCCTCCATTTTGGTCGCCCTCCTCTGGACACACTTCAGCTTGCGATTTTGCTTTTATTGGCATTAGTGCACACCAGTCCACATTTTTCCCCTCATATAGACAATACCAAAGTAACAGTAACTGAGAAATCTCCTGGAAGGTTACAATAGAAAGCCATATTAGCACAGCTGTCCAGTGTGGACAAGAAGCCTAGAGTGAGAGAGTCTGTTGCTTTGAGCAGAGACGGAGGTTGGCATTGTCAGGCCCCTACCAAAGGACAGGGGAGATCTCCTTTTAGCTGTTACTTCCTGTGGTCATGAAGTGTATGAGCAATGAGAAAGCATGGAGAAACACTGGCCGTCTCCAGTCCAGTTGTCTTTTCCCTCTAGGCAAAGTACAGCACCAGACCCAGAGGGAGAGTTTCAGAGCTTGAAAGTTACTTTAAAAGCAATTAGCTACCATTATAATTTCAAGTTCCATCATGGTTGCAGGTTTTCAAAATAATGAAGTTGCATTTTTACTGTTTAAGTTTTCAAAAACTCTTGACCTCCCCATTTCTCAAAAGTAATTAGAAGAGGTGAAATTTAGCTGCTTAAAACAATACAGTTGGCATCATACACAAAGCAGGATTAGACTCCGAGGAAGGACAACAGGAAATGGTACAAAACAAAACTTCGGGGAACTATTTTTGTATTGACCTAAAATAGATGAATAGATATCAGATGTATGCTTTCATAGTATAAAATATCACTCAATTATCCCTCGGAGCGTGGTGGGGTCTCCTTCCTTGGAGGTCTTCAAACAGAGGCTGGATTGCCATCTGTTGGAGTTGCTGTGATCAAGATTTCCTGCGTGGCAGGGGGTTGGACTGGATAGCCCTCGTGGTCTCTTCCAACTCTGCAATTCTATGATTCTATGATTCTATCTGTGGGATAGAACTATGGTGGGCAGATGACCAAACTGCACTCCCCACATTTCAAAAATTAACTTCTTTCCTCTTCTATCCCTCACCACAGCCAATGGACTCTCACCTCCCTGCAGTTTGATGGTTTTTCCTTCTGAGGGACAGGAAGTGACTGAGACAGAATCATCTGAAGTCTGTGAGGTTCTGGTAATACAATTTGCTATATTAACATATTACAATTCTGTCATGTATTTTTCTCTCAAAAGGATATCCCCCCACCACACCTCACAATTATCCCATGATATGTATGTGGGTATGAATGTAAGAGAAAAAAGAAACTGGTTTATGTTTATATTAATGGATTAAATAGTTTGCTTATGTACCACTTCCTAAGGTTCCAAGGGGCCAGTTATAAATGAACACTGCAAACACAACACAGTGGCTTAAACAGTATACACATTTAAATGAAATTAAGATTTTCCAACAACAGTACAACCTGTTCTATGCTGAAGCTGGCACATACACCATCTCCCATCTTTCCATACACCCCAGGGAGCACCAGTGCCTGATTTGCTTGCAGAAATCTTGCTGTTTAGCAGTTACTGTAGGCAGCTTCAAAGCCCTAAATGGAAATCCCTCTGGCTTTTCTTCACAAACGAAGATTCAGGAAGGACTCATCCCGCGCTTTCTGCAAGCGCGCTGATGACTAAAAAGGCCAATCCGAGATAAACAAGTCCGGTTGCAAAAAGCACAGCAGAAGGTCTCCTTGGGTGATGTTTTTGGGTTGTGATTCTTTCTGTGTTGTCGTTTCTCTTCAAGACTTGTTCGTCGTGAGTTCTCAAATAAGGCTGCAGCATTGTGGATAGTGCGTCTCCATGCCTCCCGATGTGAGGCCAGGGCGGACCACTGTTGGTGATCAATTTGGCCAAGCCTGAGATGTTGTTTCAGGGAGTCTTTGTATCGCTTTTTTGGAGCGCCCCTCTTACGCTGACCCGTGGCGAGTTCACCGTAGAGTAGTATTTTTGGGAGGCGATGGTCCTCCATCCTAGAAACGTGCCCTGCCCAGCGCAGCTGTGTTCTCAATATCATGGCCTCAATGCTGGTGATCCCTGCTTGCTCAAGGACAGCAACATTCGTCACATAGTCAGTCCAGTGTATATTTAGGATTGTGCGTAGACAGCGCTGATGAAAGCGCTCGAGGAGTCGTAGGTGGTGGCGATAGGTGACCCATGTTTCAGATCCATAAAGGAGGATAGACAGTACGATGGCTCTATACACACTGATTTTTGTGCTTTGCCTCAGGTGTTTATTGCTCCAGACTCTTTTGTGAAGTCTTCCAAATGCACTATATGCCTTTGCTAATCTGTGATCGATCTCTTTGTCAATCTTGGCATCTGAGGAGATGATGCTTCCCAGGTAGGTGAACTGCTGAACGGACTTGAGCACTGATTTGCCGACGGCAATGTGGGGATGGTGGTGTTCGTCCTGTGGTGCAGGCTGGTAAAGAACTTCTGTTTTCTTCAGGTTGACTTCTAGCCCAAACAGCTCTGCAGCTGTTGCAAAGCAGGATGTTAGGCGCTGCAGAGCTCCTTCTGTGTGGGCAACAAGGGCAGCATCATCGGCGAAGAGCAGCTCACGGACTAGATAGTTTAGAGTCTTAGTGTGAGCCCTCAGACGGCTTAAGTTAAACAAGCTACCATCAGTACGGTAGCGTATATAGATGCCGTCGTCTTCTTCAAGCTCTGCCATAGCCCTTTGGAGCATCATGCTAAAGAAGATTGTAAATAAAGTTGGTGCAAGAACACAACCTTGCTTCACTCCATTAGTTATTAGAAAGGGCTCTGAAAGAGCATCGCCATATCTGACTTGACCACGCTGTCCCTCGTGTAGCAAGATAATCATTTTAAGGAATTTGGGGGGGCATCCTAGTCTTTCCAGGATCTGCCACAGACCTTTTCTACTTACAGTGTCAAAGGCTTTGGTGAGGTCGACAAATGTTACATAGAGACCCTTGTTCTGCTCCCTACATTTTTCTTGCAGTTGCCTAAGGGCAAATACCATGTCTGTAGTACTCCTATTGGCTCTGAAGCCACATTGGCTTTCAGGGAGAAGTTCTTCAGCAATAGCAGGAACTAACCTGTTCAGGAGTATCCTTGCAAGGATTTTTCCAGCAATAGAGAGCAGTGTTATGCCTCGATAGTTTGAGCAGTCGGATTTTGCTCCTTTTTTCTTGTACAGGGTGATGATGACTGCATCTCGGAGGTCTGATGGCAGTTCCCCTTTTTCCCAGCAATTCACAAGGAATTCGTGGAATTTTTCGTGGAGTGCATGACCTCCGTGTTTCCAAACTTCAGGTGGGATTCCATCAATCCCAGCTGCCTTGCCGTTTTTCATCTGCTGTATGGCCTTAAAGGTCTCTTCCAAAGTGGGAGCTATGTCCAATTCATTTTTCATTGGTTTTTGTATCATATCTTGGATAGCTGAGGCTTGGACTACTCGGTTGGTGCTAAAGAGACTTTGAAAATGTTCAGCCCAACGATTTAGGATGGAGGCTTTATCAATAATTAATGTTTGACCATCTGTACTGTATAAGGAGCTTTGGACCTGATAAGTAGGTCCAAACACTGCTTTAAGAGCTTCATAAAATCCTCTATGATCACCCAGATCTGCACAGCGTTGTGTCTTTTCTGCTATACTGATCCACCACTTGTTCTGCATGTCTCGGAGTTTTTGTTGTAGTTTGCTACATGTGAGGCGGAAAGCTGCTTTTCTTACATGACAGGTTGGCTGGGCGAGGTATGCCTGGTGAGCAGCTCTCTTCCTTGCCAACAGTTCCTGGATCTCTTGGTTGTTTTCATCAAACCAGTCTTGATTTTTCTTGTGGGAGAAGCCAAGGGATTCTTCTGCAGACTGGACGATACTGTTTTTGATATGTTGCCAAAGCACTGTAGGAGAAGGATCTGTAGGATGGTCTTCAAGTTTCGTTTGTAGATTTGCCTGGAAGTTGTCTCTCATGGTAGCTTGTTGAAGATTGTTGACTTGGAGTCTCTTCTTTAAGATGCCACCCCTCTTAGGTTTGAACTTAAGATGAAGATTTAGTTTACATCTGACAAGGCGATGATCTGTTTGGCATTCTGCACTGGGCATCACTCGGGTATGACGGACATCACGAATGTCTCTCTGACGGACTAGAACGTAGTCAATGAGGTGCCAATGTTTGGATCGGGGATGCATCCAGGTTGTCTTCAAGCTATCTTTCTGCTGAAAGATTGTGTTTGTAATAGTCAGCTGTTGTTCTGCACAGAACTCTAGCAGGAGGCGTCCGTTATCATTGCAATTTCCAACACCATGCTTGCCTAAGACACCTTTCCAGGCTTCGGAGTTCTTTCCTACTCTGGCGTTGAAGTCACCAAGGATAATAATTTTATCTTCTACAGGGACTTTTTGTATGAGTTGGCGTAGGTCTGTGTAGAATTTGTCTTTCTCTACAGGGTCAGCTTGCATAGTTGGGGCATATATACTAAAGAGAACAACATGTGGGAGGCGTAAGGAAATAATGCGATCAGAGTGTCCTGTTGGCAAGGTTTCGAGTTTGGAGGCAATGGAGTTTTTAATCATAAAGCCTACTCCTGACAGATGTTTTTCGGTTTTGGGTTTGCCAGACCAGTGAAGTGTGTAGCCGGCGCCATGTTCTTTAAGGCTGCCTTCCTCATGGAAGCGAACTTCACTAAGAGCAGCGATGTCAATATTAAGCCGTGATAGTTCAAGGGCTATTAGGGCAGAACGACGCTCAGGCCGTCCACTATCTTCAGAGTCTTGCATGGTTCTGATGTTCCAGCATGCAAGTGTCAGTTTATTTACACCTTTGGAGGCCGGTGTGTGCCTTTGTTTCTTTGCCTTGGTTTGACCGCATCAGAAGATTCCCGTTGGCCGCGGCTAGCCAACCAGGTAGTTGGGGATGAGCTTTCTTTAGGCCACCTTTTCTAGGCCCCTCTCCATATGGAGCAAGCAGTGCTCTCCTTAAAAAAGGCTGCTTGGTCATTCAGGATGCTGCCGAACAAGACTGTCATCTCCCGGGTCAGCCTCGAGCGACCAATGTCCTGAACCGCCTGCATGCAGGGTTGGGGCTGCGGCTTCCAGTGCATCTTTACACCTGCCGGTTTCGTCCCTCGCCAGTCGCTACAGGGCTTTTTTGGAAATGGATTTGTCCTTCGAGCCTGTGCAATGGATTTTTCTGGTGGAGCGCAGCGTGCACAGAACTGGCCTCACCCTTTAAACCAGAGATTCATCTGCCGTGGCCTTGCAAGCATGGACGTGGCAGTGAGGTCCTCGGGCCGTAGGTTTGATTAGAGTTTCCTTCTCTTAGATGGTTGACCTTACAGGGTTGGACGAGCACCATCTGCCCGGGTTTGGGATTGGAGTTTTCCTTCTCCTAGGACGGTTGCCACAAGGCTGGAGAGCCCATCCTGCCCTTTGACGCTCTTTGTCAGACCCTTCGGTTTTGACCTGTCTGGCATGGGAGACCCTACCAGTGGCTATTATGCCACCGCCAGCATAGCTCAAAACATCATTAGGGTACGCAAGCCTCTCTCCCACGACAAGGGGGCGTCAATGGAGAGGTAAATGGAAATACAAAATAAATAAATAATACAATGTAGTAACTCTTCCGTTCCCTCCTGAATTGATACATTAAAACCATATTACCTAATTCATTGTGACAAGAGCCCAGTTTTTATCCCTGCCAAACACAGTTCTTTTCCCCTTCAACTATTCCTCCAAACCGAAATGATAAATACAGCCCCTTCCTTAAGGTTTTTCCACCCAATGGACCAAACCAGTAAACAGATTCATCACATTTCTATTTTACTGCATTTATACCCTGCTCTGTAGTCAGAAAGACGCTTGGAGTGATTCATAGATCAGTAACAGCAGCAAATGACAATGCTTCACACATTTCTAGATTCTGTGACAGAACCCAAATCAATAATGATTAAAAATTCCAGTGATTATGATGATGATGACATGATAGAAACTGAAAGACTTATATTTGCAGTTCAACAACAAACAATTCAGTCAAATAGCATCCAGGCAAATACTGAAAAAATGTAAAGAAAAAGATGAAAGTATTGACAACCTTATTTGTTTAGAATCATAGAGTTGCAAGAGACCACAAGGGCCATCTAGTCCAACCCCTGCCCTGAAGGAATATACAATCAAAAGGCTCCCAACAGATGGCCATCCAGCCTCTCTTTTAAAACTTCAAAGGAGACTCCACCACATTCTTAGGCAGTGCATTCCTAGGCAGTACTGAACAGCTCTTACTGTCAGGAAGTTCTTCTTAATGTTTAGATGGAATTTCCTTTCCTGTAGTATGAATCTATTGGTTCGTGTCATAGCAAACACAAGCTTGCTCAATCCTCAATATGACATCCCTTCAAATATTTAAACATGGCTATCATGTCACTTTTTAACTTTCTCTTCTCCAGGCTAAACATACCCAGCTCCTTAAGCCGCTCCTCATAGGGCATGGTTTCCAGACATTTTACTATTTTAGTTGCCCTCCTCTGGACACATTCCAGCTTCTCAATACCCTTCCCAAATTGTGGTGCCCAAAACTGGACACAGTATTCTAAGTGAGTAATAGTGCCTATTAGTAATAGTGCCACTGTATTCTGTTTGGTGAGACCTCACTTGGAATACTGTGTCCAGTTCTGGGTACCACAATTCAGGAAGGATATTGAGAAGCTGGAATGTGTCCAGAAGAGGGTGACCAAAATGATAGGAGGTCTGGAAGCCATTCCCTATGAGGAGTGGCTTAGGGAGCTGGGCATGTTTAGCCTGGAGAAGAGAAGGTTGAGAGGGGACATGATAGCCATGTTTAAATATTTGAAGGGATGTCATATTGAGGATGATCTAGACACCAGACTCCTATTGATGCAACCTAGAATCACATTGGCTTTTCTGGCTGCTGCATCACACTGCTGACTCATGTTCAGCTTGTGGTCCACTAAGACTCCTAGATCCCTTTCGCATGTACTGCCATCATGCCAGGTGTCACCCATCCAATATCTGAGTATTTCATTTTTACTGCCCAAGTATAGAATCCTACATTTCTCCCTGTTGAAATTCATTTTGTTTGTTTGTGCAGCAAGATAACACACACTGAATATACAAAAAGCCATGGTAACATGGCTGCAATAATACATTGGAATCTATGCAAAATATGATTATTTTCTGCAAAGAACTGGTGGGAACATATGCTTGAGGTAAAGAATGCACAGTTAAGGAAGTGTAGCAAATCCAAAATTGCCAGGTAACTAATAATAGATAATTAATGATATAGATATGATCACTCCAGAAATTTAGAAGCCCTTTCAATGCACTCTTCCTCAGTCAAGTCTTCCAAATATTAAATATGCAAACTTGATTAAGTGATCTTGACGTGGAATTTACAAGTGAAAAAGGCTACCGATTAGTAACAGGGGATTCTTGCACTTATGTAATGAATCTCCAAATCAACTGATCTAATTACTAAACTTATCATACTTGTAAATCCTGCTGTAAAATTCCTGTCAAGAGAGCTAAGCAAATAGCAGAACTACAAAAAGCATGAAAGGTCTAGACCAGTGATGGCGAACCTATGACACGCGTGTCAGCACTGACACGCGTAGCCATTTGGGCTGACACGCGGCCGTAGGCCTCCTCCCCCCCGCCCGCAACCTCACCACCTTCCCTAAAGTGGCAATCGGTCACCACTTTAGGGAGGGTGGAGGAAAGTGGCGGGCGGGGCTGCAAGCCCCGATCGCCACTTTAGGGAGGCAGGGGGGTGGAGCCTCCCCACACCTGGCCACCCTCCCTGAGGCCTGCCGTGCTTCCCTGAAGCCGCCTCGGAAAGGCTGGGTAAGGCGGCGGGCGGGCAGGCGGGAGTCTGCCCAGCCTCTCCCGGCCCTCCTGAGGGGGCTCCAGGGCTTTGAAGCCCCGGAGTCGCCTCGGGGAGGCCAGGGAAGGCAGCAGGAGAGAGGGAGGGACTCTGACCAGCCTCTCCCCGGCCTTCCCGAGGGGGCTCCGAGGCTTCGAAGCCCTGGAGCCACCTCTGAAAGGCCGGGGAAGGCGGTGGGCGGGAGTCTCCCTGGCCTTCCCGAGGAGGCTCCAGGGCTTTGAAGCCCCGGAGCCACCTCAGGGAGGCCGGGGAAGGCAGTGGGCGGGCAAGAGTATGCCCACCCTTTCCCTGGCCTTCCCGAGGGGGCTCCAGGGCTTTGAAACCCTGGAGCCACCTCAGGAAGGCTTGAGAAGGTGACGGGAGAGCGAGAGGGAGTCTGGACGGCCTCTCCCCGGCCTTCCCGAAGGGTCTCTGGGGATTGAGAGCCCCATATAGCCTCTTCGGGAATGTTGCGGGGGATGAAGGGAGTGCAGCGTAGAGGCTTTTCAGCCACTCCACCCTCCCAAAGCCACAACAAGGCTTAGAAAGCTCAATAGCGGCTTTGGGAAGGGCGGGGGGGGGGCTAAAAAGCACCTTTCCTGCCAACTCCCACTCTCCAGGGGCTTGCCCCCCCCCAAATGGAGCCAAGCACCAGGAGAGTGGGAAGTTGAGTGCCTGGCTTGCTCAGCAAGCACTCTGTTTAAATCAGCTTCTCTCCCTTGAGTGGGAGGGAGAGAAGATGATTTAAATGGGGTGCTTGCTGAGCAAACCGTGAATAATCAAAACTGCAAGAGTGAAAGCTGCAAATGTGGAGGGGCAACTGTATACATTTATGTTATTTAAACAATAAATATTGCGAAATAATGTTTTTTCCTCAAAGTGACATGCCACCCGAGTTATGCTCAGTTTTTTGGTGAAGTTTGACACACCAAGCTCAAAAGGTTGCCCATCACTGGTCTAGACAATCATCCAAAATTATAGGGGCTGTTGTTTTTAA
This sequence comes from Gambelia wislizenii, assembly GCA_030847615.1. NCBI lineage: Eukaryota > Metazoa > Chordata > Lepidosauria > Squamata > Crotaphytidae > Gambelia > Gambelia wislizenii. Next base: position 30,745,784 of record JAUMIR010000002.1, read on the forward strand.
CTGAAAAATCCAAAAAACGTCCCTTTGAAGAAGCGTATTGTGATGGATGGTATTCTTATAAATGAATTCTTTCTGTAACAGAAAAATGTTAAGGAATCTGGGCTATGGTTGAAGCTGGTAAAATGTTGAATTAAAAAGGTATCCCCATTATGATGTCTAATGTCACAATGGCTCCTAGAAAATGTGACTTGCCCAAGGTCACCCAGTATGTTTCCATGGCTAAGTTATGATTTGGAGCCCAGCGTCCTAATCCCAACACCCAAATCACTACACCATGCTGGCTCTGTTAAGTCCTTTAATACACAGTGTTTTAGAAAACGTTTCCTGACTGCTATGTGTGCTCTGTATTATTTCATATCCAGAGAGACAGTGAAGAGACAAGCTCTCCATTTTATAGTTTATTTTTAACTGGGGGAAGATGGGATTTTCCAAGGTAGAACAATGTAGGTGTTGTCTTATTTTAAGACGTTCTTCATTCAGGCCATTAAGGTAAGAGAGCCAGCGTGGTATAATAGTTTAAGCATTAGGCTAGAACTTTGGAGGCCAGGGTTTGAATCCCTGCTAAGCCACAGAAAACCACAGGGTGGCCTTGGGCAAGTCACACTCTCTCAGACTAGAGGAAGCCAATGGCAAATCCCCGTCTGGACAAATTTTGCCAAGAAAACCCCATGACAGGTTTGCCTTAGGGTTGGCATATGTCAGAAACAGCTTGAAGTCACACACCAACAACTTTACACTTTGTTTTTTTGTGTGTGCCTTCAAGTAATTTCCAACCTATGGCGACCCTATCATGGGGTTTTCTTGGCAAGATTTATTCAGAGAGGGTTTGCCTTTGCCCTCCTTTGAGGCTGAGAGAGTGTGACTTGTCTGGGGTCATCCAGCAGGTTTCCATGGCCAAGCGGGGATTTGAACCATGGTCTTTTGAGTTGTAGTCCAGACCACTACACCATACTGGCCCTTCTTTCCCTGGTCTTCTTCCAATCTTGTGTTCCATATTTCAGCCTTAAGGGCACATTTGCACTCTATACAGTATTCAGTGTAATTGTAAAGGTGTATGTGTGTGTGTGTGCCTTCAAGTTGCCTGTTGATTTATGGCGACCCCATGAATTTCCTAGAGTTTGCTTAGGCAAAGAATACTCAGAGATGGTTTTGTCAGGTCCTTCCTCTGAAACAGAACCTGCAGCACCTGGTATTTGTTAGTGGTCTCCAAAGCAACAAAAGGAGTGTACTAATAATAAGATTATGTAACTAGTTTGTTAATATATCTAATTATAAACATACATTGATATACAACTATATAATTGGCTCAATTTAGTACAATATAATCCACAAAAGCAGCTTATTTCAGCATGAAAAACAGCTTGTTCCAGCATAAATAATTTGACAATTATTTTTACAAACACAAATGGCTTAACACAGCATAATAGTCCTCATTGACTTAATACAGAATAAATAAATCCAAAACAGCTTTTTTTGCAGCATTATCCATACTTGGGTGTCTAAGTACTATAAGCAAAACAGGATACTGTCCCTTTAAATAAAATGAGAGTTAAAGGCTTAGATGCTGCACAGATCATCATAAAAATGGGGTTAGTAGTCACTATGGCACTGCATCATTGAGAGAAAAAAATACTCAGGGCAGTCAAGGTAAGCCTAACCTCCATTATATATAAATTACATAAGAATTAAATTGCTTTAGAGCATTATAACTAATAAAAAACATTTAAAATGAACAGACTGTAAAAATCAAGGTCCGTGCTGCACAGGTGGGGAAAGGGCTCACAGCAGTTAAAAATAGTGGTAAGCACAGTTTAAAAATACTTATGTTTCAATACTTAAAAAGCTGTTTTGGGTGTGGTCATTTGTTATATATGCTGCAAAAAGCAGTTTTGGTAATTCATGCTGTATTAAGCCAAAGAGAATTGGTAATTTGTTATATTTGTTATTAATACATGCTGCAAAAAAGCTTTTTGGATTTATTTATTCTGTATTAAGTCAATGAGGACTATTATGCTGTGTTGAGCCATCTGTCTTTGTAAAAATAATTGTCAAATTATTTATGCTGGAACAAGCTGTTTTTCATGCTGAAATAAACTACTTTTGTGGATTATATTGTACTAAATTGAACCAATTATATTGCAAAACCATAATATATTGTTGTATATCAATTTATGTTTATAATTAGATATAGTAACAAACTACTTAAATAATCTTATTATTATTATACTCCTTTTGTTGCTTTGGAGTGCCATAATCGGACACACTCCGTCAGAGTTATTTGATTTGTTAGTGATCTCCCATCCAAGTACTAACCAGGGCTGACCCTGCTTATCTTCCAAGATCAAATGGGAATCTGGGGCCTTTAAAGGAGTTAGGCTCAGTTGTAAAGGACCATCATGATATTTGGGAACCAAATGAACCACAAGTGCACTGGAAATGGTCAGCTTTTGTTCCCAACCTGACCCTATTACCACCACTTCTTTCCCCAACTTTTCGTTGCTTTTTTGTGTTGTGCCTTTGAGAGTGTAAGCCTGAAGGGAGAGGTTCTCTTGATGAATTGATTCCACCTAAACTGCTGTAGGAGTGGTTTGGGCTGAAGAGTGGGATAAAAGCAATTGAAATAAGATAAACTTCATTGCCTTCTGCAGACCTAGTGTGTCCTTTAAGAGCCAAACTTCACGTCTGATGAAGTATACTCATGTCCTTCTGGCAGACTTTCCACAGGCAATCAGCTGGCTGCTCGGCAGAGAAAATTTTGGACAAATGGTGTCTTTAGTCTAATCTTTCACTGCTCTTCATGTGTTCCTGTTTTGCTGTTTAAAAATTAGTTCCTAACAGTAGGCTGGAAATTTATTTATTTATTATATTTATTTACATCCCACCTTTTCCCCAATATAGGGACTTAAGGCAAGCTAACAATGAGTCTAAAACAATCTCTTTCTCTCTCTCTCTCTCTCTCTCTCTCTCTCTCTGGCTTTTCTTCGCAAACGAAGATTCAGGAAGGACTCATCCCGCACTTTGTGCAAGCGTGCTGATGACTAAAAAGGCCAATCCAAGATAAAGAAGTCCACTTGCAGAAAGCACAGCAGAGGGTCTCCTTGGGTGATGTTTCTGGGTTGTGATTCTTTCTGCATTGTCGTTTCTCTTCAAGACTTGTTCGGCGTGAGTTCTCAAATAAGGCTGCAGCATTGTGGATAGTGTGTCTCCATGCCTCCCGATGTGAGGCCAGGGCGGACCACTGTTAGTGGTCAATTTGGCCGAGCCTGAAATGTTGTTTCAGGGAATCCTTGTATCGCTTTTTTGGAGCGCCTCTCTTACGCTGACCCGTGGCGAGTTCACCATAGAGTACTATTTTTTGGGAGGCGATGGTCCTCCATCCTAGAAATGTGCCCTGCCCAGCGCAGCTGTGTTCTCAATATCATGGCCTCAGTGCTGGTGATCCCTGCTTGCTCAAGGACAGCAAGATTCATCACATAGTCAGTCCAGTGTATATTTAGGATTGTGCTTATACAGTACTGATGAAAGTGTTCGAGGAGTCATAAGCGTTGGCGGTAGGTGACCCATGTTTCAGACCCATAAAGGAGAATAGACAGTACAATGGCTCTATACACACTGATTTTTGTGCTTCGCCTCAGGTGTTTGTTACTTCAGACTCAATCATTAAAAAGATAAACATAAATATGAAATTTAAAAACAGATTAAACAATGTACAGTGTTAAAGCATTTACAACATAAAAATATTAAAATGCAATAAAACTACATACAGCTTAAAAACTAAACTGTATAGCACTTACAAGCCCAGCCTCCATCAGATTGTGAATGCCTGATGGCACAAGAATGCTTTTTTACTTGTTGCCGAAAGGAGAGCAGAGACAGGGCCATCCTGGCCTCTCTAGGGAGGGAGTTCCAAAGTCTAGGAGCTGCCACTGAGAAGGCCCTCTCCCTTGTTCCCACCAAACAAGCCAGAGAGGGTAGTGTGACAGAGAGAAGGGCCTCTCCAGGTGATCTAAGAGCTCTAATAGTCTCATCAAGGGAGATACGGTCCTTCAAATAACCTGGACCCAAGCCATATAGGATTTTATAGGTCAAAAACTTTGAATTGTGCTGGAAATGGACCAGCAGCCAGTTGAGCTGTTGCAACAAGGGAATTGTGTATATCTTGGGTTTATATGGCACACCTTCCAACTGTCCCAATTTGGGAGGCACAGTCCCAATTAATCTTCTGTCATCCCACTTTCCCAACTGCTTTTAAAATGTCCCAGTTTTCCTCCTGCCCCTCCCACTTTCCCCCCTTTGTCCTCCGCTTACTTCCATTACTGCAAACTGAGTTCCAAGCGCAATGATAGTTTGCATTCAATGAATTTAGCAGGAGGGGGAGGAGCGGAGGGTGATGGTGGAGTCTTGCTTTCCCAGGAAGCAAACTGCTGCAGTCTCTCCTAACTTGTGTGTTCTTCTTCATTAATAAGTTTTGCTATCTTGACCACGCTCCGGATGTTGCTTGGCCACGCGTGTCTGTGAAATGTTAGAAGGTATGGTATGGATGTGATCATCAAGGGGATATTACCAGAGATGGAAGCAATTGAAGGAAGGGAACATCTGACTTTAACACACACACATAGCAAAAAGTGTTTATATGGCTTTCAGAGCAATGTGACCAGTGCCAGATTTATGCACAAGCTAAAAATGGTAGCATTTGGAGTCCTAGATTTTGAGGGTCTTTTAAATATATAGACACAACAATAATTGCATTTCAGCCTTTACCAAATGTGAAGGTCAGGGTGGCAATGTAGGGTCTCTTCAACTTGGCACAGCGGGGTGGGGGGCTCAGCATCTTTTAATCCATCCCTCTGACAGATGCTTTTCTTTTCAAGGGACCAGTGAATATGAACTCAGTGGACTTTGTGTTGGATCAGGCTGGACAGACTGCCCTAAATCCTGCAAGAACAACCATGTACTGGGAGGTCAAGCAGGACGATTACAGGCTCAGCCATCTTAAAGGTAAGTGTCTTATTCTATACATCAGAGGCTCTTAACCTTTTCTTTACCAGGGACCCCCTTTAAATATTTTTAATTGCTGTGGACCCCCCAAGACTTAACTCAAGATTTAAAACCCTACTTCTTCTTCTTCTTATTCTTCTTATTATTATTATTATTTAATTACAGTGGAACCCCCTTATCCACTGTGGATTGGTTCTAGGGGGCCGTGGATACTGGAAATTTGGATAATAGCGAACACCATTGAAAATAATGGGGCTTCTGGTTTAAAATATCATAGAGTTGCCTTGGAGGACCTAGAAAATGGCTGAGAGGACACGTTTGGTAGGTGTGCTGCTTTGTGTCATGTGGATAATTGAATCAGTGGATACAGGGGTCCTACTGTACAGTATCCATTAACCCTTCAATCAGAGGAACCAAAGAGGGTGGGAAACCTTTTCTCCTGCTTTTTCCTGTAAATTTGTGGCTGGAGTGGACTGAACAGCAACGCGCAGGCCAAGCCAGCCAGCCTTTGCCTTGGCTCCTGTCACATGGGCTGAGCAGCCTTCAAGCCTTTGCAGACCCCCAGTGAGGACATAGCGGCTCCCTGGGGTCCATGGACCACAGATTAAGAACCACTGCCATACAGTCCTGGTCATATTCAACCACTGAAACAGAGTGAGCCCAGTTGAAACCCTGTATGTCATTGAGGTTTGGATATTTTTTCCTACTGATGGGCCTTGAACTTGCAATTATATCTGTTGTTTGCATTTCTTTTTACCCCACCTTTCCTCTAAAGAGCTTGGGGCAATGTATATGATGTCCCTGCCCCATTTTATCCTTATAACATCCCTGCAATGTAGGTGAGATGGAGAGAAAGTGACTGGTACAGGTTAGGAGCAGGGACTAGACCTCAAATCATGATCCAAGTGTAACATTGTGCTCAATGCATCACAGCTTCTGAAGAGTCTTCCAAGGGCAGGCCCATACATGATGCACTGCAGTAGTCTAGCTTTGAGTACATGAAGGTATATGAAAATTTTAAGTGACAGTATGAGGCCAAATCCACACTACACAAACAATCCTGTTTGAAACTGGATTATTTGCCATGACTGCTTTCTATCAAATCCTGAGATTTGTAGTTAGGTTAAGCACCAGCACTCTGGCAGAGGAGGCTAAAGACCTTGTAAAACTACAAATCCCAAGATTCCATAGGTTTCAAACTGGATTATTTGTGTGGTTTGCCTCTGTCATGGGCACAGAAAGAGGCTAGGATGTAATCTGTTAGCATGCTTGGCATCCGGGTTATTTTGTTGTTGCTCTGTTTAAAAGCACACTTTGATATTCAAAACACTGATATTCAAAGTGGCGTACAAAATGAAAAGTATACAGTTATTTAAATCTTAGGGTTGAAATATTGCATTCAAAGAGAATCAAAACAGCATTATAAACAAAGAGCCAGTGCGGTGTGGTAGAACCAGTGTGATATAATGGTTCAAGGGTTGGACTAGGATTCTGGGAGACCAAGATTCGAATCCGTGCTCTATCATTGAAACCAACTTGGTGACCTTGGGCAAATCAGACTCTTTCAGCCTTAGAGGAAGGCAATAGCCAACCTCTGGATAAAATCTTTTATTCCCTGAATAAAATCTTGCGAAGAAACCCTAGGATAGGCTCACCATAAATTGGACTCAAGAGGCACATAACTGCAGGAAGAGCCAGTGTGGTTTAGGGCTTTGAGGGCTGGACTAGGATCCTAGGAGGCCAGCATTCAAATCCCTTCCCAGCTGTGGAAAACCTCTGGGCAAGGCACTCTCTCTCAGCCTCAGAGGAAAGCAACGGCAAACCTCCTCTGAATAAATCTCAGCAAGAAAACTACAGATTAGGGTCGCTGTAAATTGGAGTTGAAACCTAAGGCACATGGCAACAATAAACAAAGATTTAAAAATTAATAAAACTTAAACCTTGATGATGCCATCAAATAATTTATCAGACATAAAGCTTGGTTCTTAAAGGATGCTGTACTCTACAGGAGGCTGTTCAGGGCCTTTCTGCACTCCAGAAATACATCAGTTTGACACCACTTTATCCACCATAGCTCTGTCCTACAGAATCCTGGGATTTGTCATTTGGTGAGGCACCAGAGTTCTCTGATAGAAAAGGCTAAAATACTTCACCAAACTACAAATACCAGGATTCCATAAGCTAGAACTATGGTGGTTAAACTGGTGCCAAACAGCTGTATTTCTGCAGTGTAGACAGGCCCTAAGTTTATCTTATTTCAAGGGTTTTTATCCCACTTTTCAGCCAAATGGTAGATTACAAGTAATCAATAAAACAAGATAATCCTTTCCTTCAGGTTTACAATCTAAAAGGCAGAACACAAAAGGAAAAAAAGAAGAAAAAAGGTTGGGGCAGAAGGGTGGGGGAAGCGACCTCAGGATAGTTTTTTTTAAAGCTAAACTGTAGCGCTTGTCATGACCTGCTGGAATTGAAGCAGTTCAGGGAGAGAGAAGGAGGTCATTTTGGGAGTGAGACCAGGAAAGGGTCAGCCTTTTTGATTCCCTGTCTTTTCTCTCTGACTCCAAGAAGGGCTTCTGATTCCCAAACCGGGCATCTTCTCCACTCAGCAGGAACCAGACGTGATCTCCATCCAGAACAACAGCACGAACCAAGAGACATTTCCAGCCAGTGGCTCAGGTAACTAATCCCTGGAGATGCTTCTCATTATCCTAACATTGCCATCAGTTCATGTTTGCCTCAATTGGGGTGTGGGGGGGTGGAGTGGGGGAATTATACAGCCCCCAGACCATATGCAGACCCCCAAGAATTTCTGTGTGGCTGCCCGTGGAACCCTAGCCTTTAAAAAAAACATGGGGGTTGGATAGGGGCTGCTGGTGGGCTAGAAGAACCAGTGCTCTGACTTAATATAAGGCAGCTTCGTAGAATCTTAAAAGCTGAAGGGACCTCAAGGGCCATCTAGTCCAAGCCCCTGATGTGTAGGAATACACAACTAAAGCATTCCCAAAAGATGACCATCAGACCTCTGTTTAAAAACCTCCAAAGAAGGAGAGTCCTCCCACTCTCTGGGTCAACCTTTTCCACTGTCAAACAGCTCTTGCACTCATGATGTTCTCCCTAACGTTTAGTTGGGATCTGTTTTCTTGCACTTTCTTGTCATTTGAACCCACTGATTCATCGATGTCAAGCTTTCTAATTTTTCTGTCAGACCTGTGCAGCACCAAGCCCTAAGGACTCTAGATTGCTATAGCTCAGGGTAACAAAAAGGCTGTGAAAGGGGTGTGTCAGAATCGGCCCCTGATGTTCCCTGTTCCTGCCATTTTCTGTATGGTTCTGTAACCCTGGTATTAGTTGTGTTTTCATTTTTCTGTACTTGTTAACAAGTGTTCCCTGCCAACTGTGGAGGAGAGTAATAACAGTTCCTAAATGCATTGGGGAGATAAGCCTACAGCTGCAAAACTGGCTTAGGAAAAAGGGGCTGGGTGTTGTATAGGAAGGTAATCTTGGGGATTATAGGTGACAAATAGAGTTGAAGCCCTCCAGATTGGATAGATTGTAATATGCTTTTATTATACTGTGAGTGCTCTAAGATTCAGTTCTGAGCAAATACATTGTATGATATGCTTCTTGGATTTCTGTGCCAATAATGTTTTCTGATCACTCTGAAACTGTTGGTCACTGCGTCTGGGAATGCACGTACATGACAGGCTTAGATTTTGAAGAGGATTAGCATGTAAACTTGTGTATTCAGTTGTTGGATGTACAGTTATGAATACACACATTTATATGCTAATCCTCTTCAACAGGGACTCACAGTATATAAGCCCCACACACCCACATGCCACTGTTCTCTGAAGATGCCAGCCAGAGATGCAGGCGAAACATCAGGAATAAACTCTTCTAGAATATGGCCTCACAGCCTGGGAAAAAAACACAAAAAACCTCTGGATGCGGGCCGTGAAAGCCTTTAACTTTACATGACAGGCTGTCTATTTTCATCTTGCCCCTGTTCCTTGCAGACTGGTAAATTTGTGTTGTTGTTGTTGCTGTTGTTGTTATTATTATTATTATTATTATTTCCTCTCTCAGGTGATAATGTAATGGAAAACCTGGCACAATTCAGGAAGACTATCCTAGGGAAGGAAGGCATTAGACGGAGTATGTTAACCAAAACATCACAAGGCAAAGTCACTGAGGCATTTGAGATCCATCAGAAAGAATGTGAACCAACTTCTTTCCCATGGAGGCAGAGATCAGAGGAGAAACACAATGAACCTCCTGGGTTTGTAGGAATTTGTACACCAGCCCTGAGTCCTCCAAAACCTGTCAGCTTTTGGTCTCCTGAGGCCGGGGGGATGTATTATTTTAAATCAGGACTTGTCACAGATCAGACGACCCAAACAGGGGCCTCTTCTTATGAGTGTCAGGTGTGTGAGAGAATCTTCCAGAACAAGTCTCGCCTCACAAGGCACCAGAGAATCCACACTGGGGAGAAACCCTATAAGTGCACTGAGTGTGACAAAGCCTTTAGCCGCAAAGATAAGTTGCTTGGACACCAACGAACTCATAATACTGTGAAGAAGCCTTTGGAAGCCTTTGAGTTTGGGAACCACTTGTCGATCGGTGACACGTTGATTCAACAGCAGTCACATTATACTGAGACAAGGCCATACAGATGCTCTGAGTGTGGGAAAACCTTTGCATTGAGCAGCCTGTTGAAAAGACACCAGCAAGTCCATAATGCCAAAAAACCCTATGAGTGCCCTAAATGCAGGAGGCGTTTCCGTTGGATCAGTGCAATGAAAAGACACCAGAAGACTCACGAAAGACTGTTTGAGTGCCTCGAGTGTGGAAAGACTTTCAATCAAATAGAGGCACTATATAGACATCGCACAGCCCACACCGGAGAACGACGCTACAAATGCTCACAGTGTGGGCAAGGCTTTGATCAGAGAGAGAATATGCTTCGACATGAGAAAATCCACGCAGAAGAGAAATACCAATGCGCAGGGTGCGAGAAAAGTTTCAGTAGGAAAGATACAATGATGAGACACCAGAGAATCCACACAGGGGAAAACACAACAATCAAAGAAGAGATTGACTGTGATTAGACATGAAAGACATTAAAGAATCACAATAGATAATGGTGGCAAACATGTAAATGCACACAGGCACACTTCTAGAGAAATACATCGTGTGCAGCAGCTTATAAATAGCAAGCTATCTGGTTGCAATTTAGGGAATCCACAGCAGCAACGAAAGTAGAAGTGTGCCCAAAGTATATGTGTTTCCTCCTGCTTTTCAGCATGTTACCAATCAATCAACAGCAAATCCTTTGGGTTATATTAATCCCAGCTAACTAGACCCACTGAAATCAATGAGAGTTTTTAAAATTAATATGCTGAAATGACTGTTTTCACTGACTCTCACTGTATTTGGTTCTAACAATTGGATGTACATCTGGAATTAGAAAAATCTGGGTAGTTTGTATTTTGATGAAGGTTCTCGGTGCCAATATCTGTTACTGGAAAATATGCAAGCCACTCATTTTTGTATACTTACACATGAATCTTCCATTTTATTTGCTGGTTTCCCTTCTACTAGTAACTGAAGCCCTGAGGTCTTGTTCGTAGATCCTGTATTCTCTTATGAGTCAGATTAAATCAAACACCTATCACTGGAGATTTAAGGAGCACCCAGGTTGGGGTGCATTTCTTCCCCCCAGCTGAGGCCCATGGAAGGTGGGCTCCCAAGGGTTATACAATGCAGAAGCAAACAAAACAATCCAAAGTGCACAAGTGTGATTCATCTCCCCTCTAAGATCAATGAAAACTGTACAGGCAGCTAAGCAACAGAGGAAAATTCACCCTTCCTCACCCTCTGTTCCTAACCTTCATCCCATTTCTCAGCCTCAAACCGGCAAGGAAATACAAAAGTTTTCCAACAGGGTCACTAATACAAGTTAACTCTTTCATGCCACTGGACAGCTGTTCACATTTGGCCATGATGCTAACAAGAACTCTAAAAGCCATCAGCCTGGTGGCAGAGGCCCAGCTCACTACACATCTCCACAAATAACAAATCCACCACTAATCATGAGTTCTACAGCAGACATTTTAAACTGGGACTTGGAAAACTGACTGTTTTCATCTACAACTAACATGATCTTTTGAGACTACAGCTCCCATGATCCCAGGCCCATGTTGTGGGGGAAGTCTGGGAGCCGTAGTCAGAAAAAGTAATTTTTCTGAGGGTTTTCTGTGGGTTTTTTCTGGGCTGTGAGGCCATGTTCTGGAAGAGTTTATTCCTGACATTTTACCTGCATCTGTGGCTGGCCACAGATGCAGGTGAAATGTCAGAAATAAACTCTTCCAGAACACAGCCTCACAGCCCGGAAAAAAAACCACAAAAAAACCATGGATGCCAGCCGTGAAAGCCTGTGACTTCATAACTTTTCTGAGCTTTGGCGTAGAAATAGAAGGCAATGGAAGTAATAGGGACATTAAGATATGTGTGTGTATGTGCCTTCAAGTAACCCATCAACTTATGGCGAACCCATGAATTTCATAGGGATTTCTTAGCCAAGGACCTCAGAGGTGGTTTTGCCAGTTTCTTCCTCTGAAATAGAGCCTACAGTATCTGGGATTCATTGGTGGTCTCCCATCCAAGTACAAACCAGAGCAGACCCTGTTTAGCTTCCAAGATCAGATGGGATCTGGTATCTTTAGAGGATTTAGGTGGGTCAACATTAAGATAGCAGTCGATAATACGACACCACTCCCAACACACTGGATTTTGTCTGATTTCAAGGCCTGGTTAGGATTTGGGTGGAAGACCACAAGGCATCTATGCCAGACAGGACTAGTGAAGAATCCTGCCTGAAAACCCATCGACAGTCATAATCTTTGCACAGTTCTGGGCTATCCGGATCAAGGATCTGACTTCGAATAAGAATCATAGAATTGTAGAGTTGGAAGAGACCACAAGGGCCATCCAGTCCAACCCCCTGCCATGCAGGAAATCACAATCAAAGCATCCCTGACAGATGGCCATCCACCCATCTACTTATCTTCCTGTGAGAGGTCCTGAGGCCAAAGAGAGTATGGCATCATCAACTCCGCTTCCCTTCCAAGTAATGAAGCTGACTGGATTGGTGGGTGTTTGCCTTCAAGTCACCTGTGGACTAAATGTGACCCCATGAATTTCAGAATGTTTTCTTAGGCAAGGAATACTCAGAGGTGGTTTTACCAGGTCCCTCCTCTGAAATCTAGCCTACAGTACCTGGGATTCATTGGCAGTCTCCCATCCAAGTACTAATCCGGGCTGACTCTGCTTAGTGTCCAAGTCAGATGCGATCTGGTGCCTTGAGGGTATTTAGACCCAACTGGATTTGTAGCTATATCTTATTTCAAGTTCAGAAACAGGACAGCATCCTACACTGAACCTGAGGGCAACAGGATATGGAATAAGCTGCATATTTCTGTTCTTTACAGGGCTGTTTTTCAGTATGTCAGGCTGGCCCCCAGTCACTCAGCATGTGCTGCCTGAGGCATGTGTCTCAATCTGCCAAATGGGAGAGCCAGCCCTCAATCCTATATTCACTTAACCTTGGTGTAAGATCCTTGAACTCAGTGGGACTTACAGGCATGTGAATAAGAAAGTATGCCCTATTTGAATTCTATGGTTTTACATATCAGGACATAATCATCATCATCTGTTCCTCAGCAGGTCTTAAAATTAGGTAAGTACAGCTCAGATGAACAACACCACATGACATATTACACCATGCCATGATTTATTCAGCAAAAACAAAGCCAAAATGGAGAAGCCATGTGTGAAAAGCTAAATTATGATTCAATAGCTTGTAGCAGCAATAACTTGTAGTAATCATTTTCTGTATGACTTTATCAGTCTCTCACATTGTTGTGGAGGAATTTTGGCCCACTCTTCTTTACAACGTTGCTTCAGTTCATTGAGGTTTGCAGGCATTTGTTTATGCGCAGACTGGTCCCTGCACAGCATTTAATCAAGTTGAGGTCTGGACTTTGACTGGGCCATTGCTACACCTTCTTTTCTTTTTCAGCCATTCTGTTGTAGATTTGCTGATGTGCTTGGGATCATTGTCCAGTTCTATGATCAATTTCGGCCAAGCTTCAGCTGTCGGACAGATGGCTTTATATTTGATTCTAGAATGCTTTGGTATACAGAGGAGTTCATGATCGACTCAATGACTGCAAGATTCCCAGGTCTTGTTTGGGATACAAAACAAGGCCAAATCATCACCATGCTTGACAGTTGGTGTGAGGTGTTTGTCCTGATATGCTGTGTTTGGTTTTTGCCAAACGTGTCATAGAATCATAGAGTTGAAAGAGACCACATGGGCCATCTAGTCCAACCCACTGCCCTACAGGAATACACAATCAAAGCATTCCTGACAGATTACCATCCTGCCTCTGTTTAAAAACCTCCAATAAAGGAGACTCCACCACACTCCCAGGCAGTGCATTCCACTTCTGAACAGCTCTTACTGTCAGGAAATTGTTCCTAATGTTTAGGTGGAATCTCTCTTCCTGTAGTTTGAGTCCATTGTTCCGTGTCCTAGTCTCCGGAGCAGCAGAAAACAAGCTTGCTCCATCCTCAATGTGACATCACTTCAAATATTGAAACATGACTATCATGTCACCTCTTCACCTTCTTTTCTCCAGACTAAACATATCAATTATAGCAGATTAACTATATAAATATATTAGGACAAGAAATCAGAGCTAGGAAATCTGCCTCACTTGCTGACACCACCACCCTCTCCCATCACAAACACACAGCAACTACATGGCAGTTAAGGTGAGGAGCAAAAATTTCAGTTGCTGCCATTCAACATTTCTCCGTGTTAAGACTAGGTTCACCAAGTCTTAAATGAGAAGGAAGGGATCTGGTGCTAATAAGGACTGGTGGAAGATGGATACATAGGAAGTTCCCCCCCTAAGATTAATGGTAATGTGGGAGATATTTTAGGGTGTTTATTGTGGGGAGTGGAATCACAGGGTGCGGCTATACGATCATTAAAAAATCCGTATGGGGGGCAAAAAATACGTCATTCGTATGCATACGAACCGGCTATACGATTTTTTAAACCCCCTAAACTCCGTATGACTCCCTCTTCCCGAAGCTGGCTGGAGCGAGCAAGCCAAGCAGCAGTTTTAAATCTCCCGCTGCTTTTTTTTTAAAAAAAGGTTCCTGGTTTGCGGACATTCGGTTTTCCGTATTTACAATATAAAATAAAAATAAATAAACATATAAATTCACGGACTTACCGGATGCTCGCTAGCCGGGAAACCAACATGGCGGCCACTCCCAATTTCCCTCCGTGCTAGCCCCGCCCCCTCTACTCGGCCAGCCAATCAGATTACACAGCCTGTTCGTATGTGTGCGAACGGACCGTACAGACCCGTCGGCCATCCGAACGGCGTACAGATTTCTCTTCGCGATCCGCTTTCCCTCCCGAACGCCGTGTGTGCGTATTTCAGGGTGGAAAACTGGGCCCCCCCTCTTTTGCATTCGTGTGCATCCGAACGGCCGTTTGTATGGAAGTGCGAACTTTCGCATGCCATACGTATTATTTAAATCGTGTAGACGGGACCACAGTTTCCCTCCATGAACTCTGACCTCCCTCCCTTGCCTCCTGTATGGCAATTAGATTTCAATGGGCTTATTTTGTCATTGAGGCCATCAACATTTTTCAAAGCCTGCTTTTATGGGATGATGAAAGTAATTTTCTTCTGAAAGGAAAGAAGAGAGAGAAGGAAGAACAGGGAGGGGAGACAGAAAGAGATGAGACAGAGGGAAAATGTGTGTATTGCTCACCCAAAAAGCTAAATACTTTGGGCCATAACTTCTCTCAGGTTCCTGTAAGATCTTTTGCGCTTACCTCAACTTGCCGCCACTGACTTAAAAAAAACAACAACCCCACAATGACCAAGGTGCACTGGAGCTATTTTTCAATTGAACAGAAAAGCAAAAAACAAAACACCCCATTTTCTCGCCTTAGCGCTTGCTCGCTAAGGCAAGAATCCAACATGGCGGCAGCAGACTCTTGCCTTGTTAGCTAGCCCTGCCCCCCATGCTCATCCAGACAATTATATTTGCGCTTCCTCTTCTATGGAAAGGCAATTCATATTGAATCACTTGGCGCAACCAGTGGAAAAGTGCACCCCCCTCTGTTTTTTAAAAACTGCGTAGTTTTTGACGTTTTGGGCCCCCCTCCTTCCGAATATGGCGATACCACCAGGACAGGTCTTCTCCTCACATTCTGTGAGGAGTACAGTAGGATCCTCGTATCCACTGATTAATTATCCACTGATTCAATTATCCATGGGACACAAAACAGCACACCTACCATAGAGTCTTCCTAGAAAATGTGTTCTGAGGGTTCCCAGAACGAGGGCTCAAAAAGTCTTTCCCTCAAACTGTGGTATTAAATTACACCATATGCTGTGTTCTTGTAGTAGCCGTTCAGACTCTAATGTCTATTTGCTGAATGCTGTAATCTTACAATCACTATTTGGGGTCAGACTAGATAGCCCATGAGATTCTGGGACTCTGCAAAGTCTTTTTCCTTTAACTCTCAGGCCTAGTCAATGTTCCTTACTAATCAACTCTATGTTCCAGAAACATATGATATGCTGATGTAAACAAATTCTTTCTCTAAGAACAGTCGAACTGTACCTAAATGTTCCTAAGTTATCTTGCCTTGAACTATCAACAAATTGTCTCAAGGGAAACTGCTGGCACCAAAGAGAAGGAGGAGGGAATTATTATATTATTATTATTATTATTATTATTATTATTATTATTATTGCATACTGTATAAAGGTATTCTGTAATCATAGCTCTTGGTTCTGACTCTTCAGAAGATATTCCAGTCAGGCCCACCGGTGTAATAAAACTCACTTTCCAATCCGTAGGTCTGCTGTTCCATGATTCTGCAACATTCTCTTGTGGTGCCCCTGGCAGTGTGCTTGTTATCATGGTAGTGGCTGTTTTTAATTTTTTAAATCCCATTTCTCCTTTAAAATAATTTATTTCCCAGGAGTTTTCCTAACAGTTCCAGCAAATTCAGTGGGTTCTATCCTGGAAGGTTACAGAATGTGGTGTGTAGACTGTTGTTATGCTGCTCCATGCCCCCTCACAACTTGGACGTGTTCAAAAACTCATTGCCTAATGGTTGAGCTGGTCCTTTTGGAGGGCCACGGCTGCCCCATGGTATATGATGGGTTAGGCCTCCAAAAGGACCAGCTCAACCATTAGGCAATGAAGTAGCTGCCTCAGGTAGCAGAAGCCAGGGGGCAGCGGAGTCACTCAAAACACCACCACACTGACTCTCCCCTGGAAAAGTCTGCCATCTTGCAACTTGTCCTGGACCTCCTGAACTAGTGTGCAACCCTCAAACCTGGTGGTAGGGTTGCCAGATCTCTCTGAGGTCCCGTCTCATGGTAAAAAAAATACGTACGCCATTCGGAAGATCCGTCTTCCGTACATACAGCTGTTTGGATCATGTCATTCAGAAGGGGGGCTAGCAAATCCCCTGTAAACTACATGGCTTCGGCGTTCGGGAGGATTAGCGGATAAAATATGTACAGCCGTTCGAATGGCTGGTGGTCTGTATGCCCCGTTCGCACACATACAAACAGGCAGTGTAATCTGGTTGGCTGGCCGAGTAGAGGGGGCAGGGCTAGCAAGGAGGGGAATTGGGAGCGGCCACCATGTTGGATTCCCAGCTAAGCGAGAGTCCAGTAAGTCCGTGAATTTTATATATATATTTATTTTTATTTTACTTTGTAAATAGGGAAAACCGAATATCCGCAAAGCAGGCACCTTTTTAAATTAAAAAAAAAAAGCAGCGGGAGATTTAAAACTGCCGCTTGGCTTGCTTGCTCCATCCAGCTGGGGAACGGGGTTCATAGGGAGTTTAGGGGGGTAAAAAATCGTGTAGGCGGATCGTATGCATACGAACGACTGCCTATTCGTATTTTTTACCCCCCAAACAGATTTTTTTTTAATCGTATAGATGGACCCTGAATCTCCAGTTTTCATGGGTCATTTCCAGACAGGAAACAAGGATGGAAATTATTGTTTTAGTGAGCTCAGCACCAGGCAAGAGGAAAGGGTTGTGGGCAAATCTCCAGCTTAAGTAATAGAGCAGCAGCATGCTACAAATTCCAAGGCTTCATTGATGTGTTGATGCAACTTGCAAAGCCCTTCCATGGTGTAGAGGAAGTCTACAAATTTACTTAGCTTCCTCCTTCCCTCCCCCTTGTTGTGTTGCTAGGGCTCACCCTCCACTCTGCTCTGCATCCATCTTCTGCCTAGAAATGAGGCTAAATTAAATGTTCCTTAGTACTTTTGTTGGCAGTTGAAGACATTTTTATTTAGGTGGGCATTTGAAACATAAATTTTAATTGGTGTGCTATTTTTAATGTTGTATTTTTGTCAATTTTATGTTTTTAATTCATGTCTGTCAGGAATGACAGGGCAGAGAGTTGGACTGGATAGCCCTTGTGGTCTCTTCCAAATCTATTATTCTATGTGATTAAACTATATTTTTATAATGGTAATTTAATTTAATTCTTTTTAAACTTTGGTATCTTGCAATGTTTTGGTTTTAATTATTGTAAGCCACCTTGGATTTCATATTGGGAGAAAGGCAGGATATAAATCCAATAAATAAATAAACCTGTATCATCTGAGAAGGAATAATCATTTCACCTTGATCTGAGAGCATCCCCTTTAGGTAAGATTTTTCTAATTTCTAAATGGTAAAAACCTGTCCCCTCTGTGTAGGTGTTTGAATGACAAGCTTTGAGCAATGGTAGCAGGTTCTTAATGCATTGGCTCTTAACCTTTTCTTTACCAGGGACCCTCTTTAAATATCTTTTGTTGCTATGAACCCCAAGACTTAACTCAAGATTTAAAACCCTAATAATTATAACAAGAATAAATAATAATAATAATAATAATAATAATACACCATCCATGAAACCTTCCCTCAGAGGCACTGCAGGAGGGAAGACTTTTCTCCTGCTTCCTCCTGCAAGTTTGTGGCTGGAGCGGATTGAATGGCAATGTGCAGGCCCAGCCAGCCAGCCAGCCTTTACAGTACTTTATTAGTAGAGACCAGCTCCTGTCATATGGCCATTTCACTGCGAGAAGGGGGTGAGCAAAACACCCTTCAAGCATTTGCAGACCCCTAGGTGTCCCCTGACCATAGGTTAAGAACCACTGTCTTAATACATAAAGCTTAATAACATCACCAAGGGCCATCCCTAGGTCCCTAGGTCTCAGGGGTTGGCCTGGAATTTCAGGCCCTGGGACAATCTTGAACTAGAACCCTAGGTTGTGGTGATACGGTTATTCTTTTTATTTCTATCCCACTTTTTCCCCCAATTTGGGACTCAAAACAGTCTAACAATAAAAAGGCATTGTCAAAATCAGGAAAATGAGAAAGTTAAAACATAATTAAACAACTAAAAAGTTAAAAACAGATAAAATTTGAAAAACACACACACATATGTGCACACACACCAGCACAGCCATTAGTAGAGACCGGCAAACGCCTGCTGAAACAAGAATGTTTTTACTTGCCTCCGGAAGGCAGGGAGGGTGCCCATCTGACTTCTCTGGGCCACTGAGAAGGCCTCTCCCGAGTTCCCACAAGATGTATCTGTGAGGGTAGTGGGACAGAGAGAAGGGCCTCCTCAGCGGCCCGGGCTGGTTCATAGGGGAGTATAAGGTCCTTCAAATAATCTGGACCTGAGCTGTGTAGGGCTTTAAAGATGATGACTAGCGCTTTGAATTTGAGCCCGGAAACAGACTGGCAGCCAGTGGAGCCTCCATGGATACCAAAATCCATGGATGTTCACGTCCCATTGCATACAATGGCTTAGTAAAATGGTGTCCCTTATATAAAGTGGCAAAATCAAAGTTTGCTTCTTGGAATTTATTTATTTATTTGGAATATTTTCAAGTCATGCGTTCCGACTCCATGGATACAGTGGGCTGATTCTACTGTGATCCCTGTAGCCAGCTCCTGTTAGCAATCTGGCTGCAGACTGAAGTTTCTGAACACTTCAAAGTGCTGAAGTATGAGTTTAACAGCCCATCCAGGCAGTTTCTGTGGCTGAAATGGAGGGGATGCCACCGTGTCTTTTTCTCAGGCAGAAAAATTGGATTGGGCCAGCCCTGCCTTGTGTTATAGATCCCATCAGCCCCACCTAGCATGGGTGACAAGGGAGTCCAAAAACTTTTGGAGGGCCACAAATTCTCCTTGACTGGTGTAGAATATCTTCACAAGCATATCATTTACGGCAGTAACATTAACAACTTCCACAATATTCCATACTCACTTCACTGGTATCACAAGCATCAAATGACTTGTTCATTCCAGAGCCAACTTACTGTTAGACTACAAGCTTTTTCTTGAAACAGACATTTCCCTCTGCAGCAAGTGCTTTTTTTGGTAAAAGTTTATTAATATAAAGTACAAAGTGCTTATTCATGATATTTGTATCCTGCTTCACTGCACCAATAGAAAAATACAAAAATACAATATAAAATACAAAGTGCAAACATGATTGAAGGCCAGTGATAAAAGATATACAGTAATGACCTAGATAGGCAGACATACTCGTAATCATTCCTAAAATATAAGGGACCTAAATATACAAATTAAAAGTACGATGTTGACATTTTGTGGGAAGAACTACATCACATTCTAAATTTCTAACGTATATTCCAGGTGTTCCAGACAGATGGTTTCTGTCACTACTGCAAATTAAAAAGAAATTTTGCACTTGTTCCATCTTTTCCTCCTTAACTATTATTGTCTGGCATCCTGTGAGTAACCTGTACAAGCATATGTCCAATGTATACCTCTGTATGGCTTTTTTTTTTGTCATTGCAGAGGCTGGTTTTCTCTTCCTCCCTCTGCAACAATGCCCATAATTCACTGTTCCTCTGCGACAGCCTCACTTTCACAGCCATTCTGTGGCTGGTGAAGAGGAGGAAGGAGTGGGAAAGCATCTAGCTACATCCCCATAGCCAGATGTAAGCCAATGATATCATGCTGTTGAGACTTTTGGTGGAGCCCACTGGAGGATTTCCTTGGTCTCTTTCTGGCTATGGAG
Source organism: Gambelia wislizenii (assembly GCA_030847615.1). Classification (NCBI taxonomy): domain Eukaryota; kingdom Metazoa; phylum Chordata; class Lepidosauria; order Squamata; family Crotaphytidae; genus Gambelia; species Gambelia wislizenii. Next base: position 30,765,958 of record JAUMIR010000002.1, read on the forward strand.
ACATAACCAGGTGCTTCTCAAATGCCTTCACTCTCCATCAGCCACTGAACGGCCATGGTGGTGATGGTGGGAAGGTAGCTGTAGTGGCTAAACAGTGAGGCTGGGTGGTAGTTAATGAGAGATACAGCATAGGTCTGCCTGTGGCACTTCTACACTACGCTCTGTGGAATACACGAACTTGGCCTGTTTGTGGAAAATAAAGTGGATATAAGATAAGTTGCATCACGCAGAAGGGTTACAAGTGGAACATCATCTTTGCACTCCCGTAGAGTTCAATGGATTTGGCAATAATGAAAGGCTTGTTGTACATTAAAGTTGAAAGATGTTTGGAGCACAGCTCCCCAAATCCCTGAGTCAGTTGGGGGATCTGGGATTGGCAGTCCAAAGTGAGCAGTGTGTGCAATCTCTGGATGGCCCCTTAGGGAAACACTGCATTTCTTCCTCTTACTTTCTCTTCCTTGTGCAACTTTTGATGAGCTATCCATCTGTTTTTAAAAACAAAGGTTTCCTCGCATTGTGAACAGGCAAATGGCTTCCTTGTATGAATTTTCTCATGAGTGGTCAAAACATACTTCCAGGCAAACCGTTTCCCACACTTTGAACATTTATACGGTTTCTCGCCTGTGTGACTCCGCCAATGGGTTTTCAGCTGACTCCGGAAGGGAAAGACTTTATGGCACTGAGGACATGGAAACTCCTTATGTTTGGTATTGATAGCCATATTCTGTAGGTTGACAAAGGGAGATGAAGGCTGTGACCATCTCTCCAGCACAGAAAATTCTGTTTGGCTCATTTCTAGCTCAGTCTCATAATTTAAATTCTCTGGCCTTTTTGGCTCTTCATGACCTGCAGGATGGGAAAGAGAATCCAGATTGAGCACCTATCTGGGCATACCACAAGGTGGGAGCCCAACTCTCAATCCTCATGTGGTGGGGCTGTGACTCCCAGCAGCCCTATCCAACATAGGAATGATGGGAATTGAAATTCAACAACAAGATCTGGAGCCCAGCATGATTCCCACCCCTGGCTTAGCAGACTCAGAGGAGGGGAGAGAAGGAAGACACAGGAAAACACACACTTTTACAGATTTAATTAAACCATGCTCACATGCTTTTGGCCATAAGGTTTATAACAATTTTTTTTTAAGCTGATCACCTGGAGGCGCCAATGGCTTCTCTCACCAACAATGTTGTCCCCTGTTCTTGTCAAATATATGCAAAGCAGAAGGCTGTTTTCTGAGCAAATAATCATAATTTTGGGCTATTAGATTATAATGTGACAATCCCAGTGGACAGCATAAGCAAAGACACAGAGAGGGAAAGGTCTGCGAGAGTTTTGGCACTTCTGGAAAAAGAAAAAATGACTGTGGGTCCAGGGATGGGAGGTGCTCTGAATGCTGCTGCTATATTAAGGATCACAGGTGCACAATTCCAAAGAGTGACACTCCTTGGCATGTGCTACATAGTTTGACAATATTTCACAGATTCCAAGGTTCTTAGATAGAATCCGAATCATTGATGGTTCAAAACCCCAATCCAGAATGCCTGGTAGGCTGTGAAAACGAGGTAATTTTTTGGTGCTCCTCTATCTCCAATCCACACTCCACGCACCCCTCCTGCAGTAAGGCCAACCCAAAAGATGCTGCATCTGGAAATTCCTTACCTAAGAAGCCATCATGAAAAGCTACAGGGTGGTCAAAGCCCTCGGCAAGTGCTCTTTCCTCTTGTTCTGGCAGAGAGGAGACCCAAGGTTTGAGGATCAAAAGCCCTCCTGTTGGATGATGGATCAAATGAACAAGTCAATGAAGGTTGAAAATTTTAAATTTCTATTCTTTTTTAGACCACTTATAGCTATGAACATTACCATGGCGGTGGCGGGGGGGAATCATCTCTCTCTCCCAGCTCTCTTCTCTCCTTCTTGCCATCCCCACAAAAAAGGAAGCCATGCAGACCTTCAGATGTAGTCTGATTGCATCTCCCAGCAGCTCTACCCACTATTGGCTATGCTGAGGAGTCTCTGAAGAGCTGCACAGTTCCCAACCCATTCCAAAACTGTGACAGGTTTGGGGCTCCCCTGGGACCTGCCACAAGCCACAGGGCCCTGTTGAAAAAAACTTCACACTCCATGAGTTACGTAATTGGTTGTGCTACAGCACCTTGTTAAAGAACTGCGATTTGCACAACCAAATATGCATTGCATGTAGATGAGTAATACACAAACTTCAGCTTCAGCTTGTAGAAAGACCTACAGCCACAGCATTAACTGGGATAGCTTACAGGTATCAGACTGGAGCCAGTGTGGCATAGTGGTTTGAGTGTTGGACTACGACTCTGGAGACTAGGGTTCAAATCCCTGCTTGCGCATGAAAACCCACTGGGTGACCCTGGGCAAGCCACACACTCTCAGCCTCAGAAAACCCCGTGATAGTTCACTTCCAGGTTGCCAGAAGCCAGAAACAACTTGAAGGCACACAACAACAAAATCATACTACTTCCCTGTTACAACAGCACCATTGGCTCCCAATTTAGTGAGGACGTTGAGAGAGGGCCTTCTCAGTGGCTGCTCTTAAGCTCTAGAAATCCTTCTCAAGTGAAGCCAGAATGGCCCCCTCATGGTTATCCTCCTGTTGGCAGGCAAAAAATTCTTTCTATTCTGACAGGCTTTCTAGAAAGAAAGTTTTTAAAGAATGGGCTAAAGCTGACTAAACTGTTTTAACTGCTCTTTATCTTTTTATCTTATTAAGCGTAGGTGTGCACAGTTTAATTCCATTTCAGTTTTTGCTTTTTACTTTTCTTTGTTTAATTGTGGAAAATAAAAAAAGTGAAGATCTATTTTAACATAACCACTGAGTGTCATGCTGGTTTTATACACCATTCATATTAACATCTTTCTGGTCAATTTTTGGATGTTTTCAGCTGTATTGTTCTTTTTTAAAATTTTCAGCTGCCTTAGAGTCCCAATTTTGGGAGAAAGGTGGGATACAAATAAATATAACAACAGCAACAATGTATAACCTTGCAATCAGTGTTCAATGAGCAACAATGCACAAAATGCAAAGCTCAACAGTATCACATTGATAAGCTGACTTAGGAAACCTTCAACTGAATATGGATGTTACACATCAGTTAAAAAATTACTATCCCATGAATAAGGGACATTGGTGCAAGATGCCAACAGGTTGCCAGCCATTGTTGTTATTAATGTTCAAACTGTAAGTGTCCAGAAATTCACTTCTGGTTTTAAAGAAGTGCCCAATCCCCAAAAGCACCCTTTCATTAAAAGTGGGACCCCATGAATCACTGCCTATGGAGACCCAATTCATGCAGTTCTTTTTGCTGCTAATATCTCTCTCTTAGGGCCTAAGTTAGCTAAAGGCATCAGATCCTGTCTGATCTTGGAAGCTAAGCAGGGCCAGCTCTACACCACACTGGTTCTTTATTTATAATGCTATTTTAATTCTGTTTGAATTTAATATTTTAACCCTAAGATTTAATTGCTATATACTTTTCATTTTAGAAAGGGCTCCAACAGTGGTCCGCCCTGGCCTCACATCAGGAGGCATGGAGACGCACTATCCACAATGCTGCAGCCTTATTTGAGAACTCACGCCGAACAAGTCTTGAAGAGAAACGACAACGCAGAAAGAATCACAACCCAAAAACATCACCCAAGGAGACCTTCTGCTGTGCTTTTTGCAACCGGACTTGTTTATCTTGGATTGGCCTTTTTAGTCATCAGCGCGCTTGCAGAAAGCGCGGGATGAGGCCTTCCTGAATATTCCTTTGCGAAGAAAAGCCAGAGGAGAGAGATACTTTTCATTTTGTAAGCCACTTTGAATATTAAGTTTTAAATAGAGCAGCAAAAAAATAACCTGGATGCCAAGCATGCTAACAGGTATACATGCAAACAAAATATGATATAATTGGCACCACTGAAACATGGTGGGATGAGAGTCATGATTGGAATGTACTAATAGAGGGGTATAACTTATTTCAGAAAAATAGACCAAACAAGAAGGGAAGTGGAATAGCATTATATGTTAAGGATATGTACGCCTCTAAACAGATCCATGACTTAAATCCTGGAAACCAGGTTAAGAGCATCTGGGTAAAAACTAAGCAGGGGAGAAAGAGCAGGGATGTTATTGTGGGAGACCTCCAAGACAAATGAGGACTTGGATGATGCCTTCCTGGAACAGATGACCACACATTCAGAAAGAAGAGATGTAATAGTAATGGGGGATTTCAACTATCCTGATATTTGTTGGAAGTCCAACTCTGCCAAGAATTTAAGGTCCAGCAAATTCCTCACTTGCCTTGCAGACAATTTCATTGCCCAGAAGGTGAAAGAGGCAACAAGGGGATCAGCTATTTTAGTTCTGATCCTAACCAATAGAGATATCTGGTTAATGGGGTGTAAGTGGTGGGATCCTTAGGGGAGAGTGACCATGTTCTCCTGGAGTTTGTTACACCGAAGAAAGGGGAAGCTAAGCGTAGTCAGACATGCCGTCTAGACTTTAAGAAAGCTGATTTCAGAGGAAGAAATCACCAAAGAAGAATTCAAACAAATAGCCAGCTCGTGTAGGGGGAAAATCAGAAAAGCAAAAGCACAGATGGAGCTCAGGCTTGCTACAGAAGTTAAAAACAATAAAAAGGACTTTTTTTGGTTATGTCTGCAGCAAAGGGAAGAACAAGGTAAGGCCGCTGCATGGAGAAGATGGCAAAAGGCTAACGGGACAGAGAAAAGGCAGAACTACTGGACACCTTTGCTTCAGTCTTCTCCCAAAGGGGGAACAGTGCTCAACCTGGGGGAAATGGAGCAGATGATGAAGTAGAGGAAATACAGCACAGAATTGGTAAAAAGCTGGTTCAGGAATACCTGGCCAGTATAAATGAGTTCAAGTCTCCAGAGCCAGCTTAACTTCATCCAAGGGTATTAAATGAACTAGCAGAAGTAATCTCAGAACCACTGTCAATAATCTTTGAGAATTCCTGGAGAACGGGAGAGGTCCCAGAAGACTGGAGGAGGGCAAATGTTGTCCCCATCTTTTAAAAGAGAGTGGGGAAGAAGACCCAAATAATTACCGCCCAGTCAGCCTGATATCAATACTAGGAACGATTCTAGAGCAATTACTAAACAGTCAATCTGTAAGCACTTAGAAAGGAATGCTGTGATCACTAAAAGTCAACATGGGTTTTTGAAAAACAAGTCATGCCAGACTAATCTTATTTCTCTTTTTTTGACAGAGTTATTGGTCGCCTATTATACATTAATCAAATCAATTCAGTTTTTCCCCAACACAATTCCCCAACACAATATAGTCTGACATGATCTAAGATCACATCATGAGTGGTTTGACCAGGAATGCCGGGAAACCTGGAACTCTCTAAAGTGGACCTTTAAACTGTATAAAGAGAATCCCAATTCCTACTTAACAGCAGATCTTATGAGACTGTAAAATCAGTATAAACAGTTGATTCGCCAAAAGAAAAGGGACAATATGCGGGCCTCCTGGGATTGCTTGATAGCTGTGACCAGTGTAAGAAATTCCACCCTCTTTTGAAGAATGGTAGCCCCAGCTTTCCCTAAAAATAAAAATGTTTTTAGTTCCTCATCACAAATTCCAGCCCATATGTGGGAAGACTATTTCGCATCGTTGTATGCCGAAAAAGAAAATTCCCAATTTGATTTAGAACTGGATATAACTTCCATTCCACACTGGCCTCCAGTTTCCTGCCTGGAAATCAGGAACTTAATTAAACAGCTTAAGCCAGGGAAAGCCCCTGGTGCAGACCTGTGAAGTATTAAAAAATGACCTAGACTGGTGGATTCCCGTGCTAAGTACCTTTTTATAGTAATAGACCATACAGCTATGATTCCTAAAGACTGGAGCCTAGCCATAATAATCCCAGTTTATAAGAAGGGCAAAAGAGACAATCCAACTAACTTTCAACCAATCAACTTACTAAGTCAGATTGGTAAAATGTATGCCAAACACTTGCAGGCCAAATTGATAGACTGGATGGTATCTGAGAGGGATACCTGCCTGTTTAAGGGATGAACAGGCAGGATTTAGGGAAAAAAGATCTACCATAGACCACACAATGGTTTTGTAATTTCTTGCAGATAAATATACCCAAGAAGCTGGTCAAGCCATGTTTCCTGCATTTATTGATTTTAAGGCAGCATTTGACTCATTATCTAGATCTCGATTGTGGATGAAACTTAAAAATTCCACAATAGACAAGTGCTTGCTCCTATTGCTTATTAAAATCCATGACAATATCAGCCTGAAAGTTAAGTTCGGTAATCAAGGACATGTTACTGAAGAAAAACCAGTGAAGAAAGGAGTCAGACAGGGATGTGTACTGGCTCCTCTTTTATTTAACTATTACCGTATATTCCGGAGTATAAGACAACCCGGCGTATAAGACGACCCCCCCAATTTTTAAGGTAAAATGCAGAGTTTGTGATATATTCGCCCTATAAGACGACCCCCCTCTTCCAACGCATAGCCCCCGCATGCCCCTCCTGCGCTTCCTTCCAGGAGGGAGTGCAGGAGGAGGATGCGGAGGCTGTGCGCCCAAAAGGGGCACGTTCGCCCCTTCTCCCCACCTTCCAGGAAGGTGGGGAGAAGGGGCGAATCGCGGTTTGGCCGCACAGCCTCTGCATGCCCCTCCTGGGCTCCCTTTCAGGAGGGAGCGCAGGAGGGGGATCCGCAGGCTGTGCGGCCAAACGGGGCTTTGGGGAAGGGGGGAGGCTGGGCGGAGGGTGGCAGGGGGGAGGGGGCTTCGCAGCCACCCCCCTCTCCAAAGCGAGCCTTTGGGGAAGGGGGGTGGCTGGGCGGAGGGTGGGAGGGTGGCAGGGAGTAGGGGGCTTTCGGGAGGGGGGGTGGATGCGCGGGGGGTGGGTGGGGGGAAGGGAGGAGGGGGCTTCTCCACCACCACCCCTCCCTGAAAGCGCGTTTCTGCGGCTTTCAGGGAGGGGGGGCGGATGCATGGGGAGTGGGCAGGGGAAAGGGAGGAGGGGGCTTCTCCGCCACCCCCCTCCCTGAAAGCGCGTTTCTGCAGCTTTCAGGGAGGGGGGGGTGGATGCATGGGGAGTGGGCAGGGGGAAGGGAGGAGGGGGCTTCTCTGACCCCCCCTCCCTGAAAGCAGCGGTTCCGCTGCTTTCAGGGAGGGGGGTGGATGAGTGGGGGGTGGGCGGGGGGAAGGGAGGAGGGGGCTTCTCCGGCCCCCCCCTCCCTGAAAGCAGCGGTTCCGCTGCTTTCAGGTAGGGGTGTGGATGCATGGGGAGTTCGCGGGGGGAAGGGAGGAGGGGGCTTCCTAGCCACCCCCCCAAAGCCGCGGTTCCGCAACTTTCGGGAGGGGGGGTGGAAGCGCGGGGGGTGGGCAGGTGGCAGGGAGGAGCACTTTGCTTCACCTGCCTGCCCGATCTCCTGCCTCTTCGCTCCGTTTGCGAAGAGGCAGGAGATAGGCAGGCAGGTGAAGCAAAGTGTATCCGGCGTATAAGACGACTGTCAATTTTGGAGGGCACTTTTGAGTGCTCAAAAGTCGTCTTATACGCCGGAATATACGGTACATAAATTCCTTGATCCCTCACTTAAGTAACCTCTCTACCATCCATCCAAACTTGCCCATAGGCATGTTAATTTACTACTGTATGCTGATGATGCAGTAATTGTCTCATTGAGCCCTGTTGGTCTTAAGAGGGCCCTTAGGTCTCTTATGCAGTACTGTGTCAAAGAGGAATTAACAATAAATTACACCAAGACCAAGATCCTCACTTTCTCTAAACATCATAACTCAAAACAACTTAGGCAGAAGAGTTGGATCTTGGGAGGACATTCAATTGAGCAAGTAAAGTCCTTTAAATATTTGGGAAGACTTTTCCAAGCTTCAAGAAGTAGGAACGCTCATTCAAATTATGTGTCCCATAATGCATCTGAGATCTGTTACAGCTATTCAAAACTACTACTTCACTAAAGGAGCAAAGTTCATTCCTGCTGCAATTAAACTGTTTAATGTTAAAACTCGAACCCAGCTATTATATGGAGCTTAGCTGGGGCTATATAGTAATATGAACTCTTTGGAAAGAGTTTAAACAAAGTTTCTAAGAACTATATTTCAGGTTGGCCGAGGTGTTCCTAACACAGTTTTGTGAAGGGAGGCAGGGGTCAGCAAATTGGAATCAGTATTTGGTTGAACACGCCTTACTTACTGGCTAACACTACATAATAATCCTGAGGGTCTGACCCAGTTAATTTTGATGGATAACTATAAATCTTCTTGGGAATCAACTATACTTCAGAAATTGAGATGTTGTGGTCTGGCGAGTGACACCATCCTACAATTAGGATTAGATCTAGCAAAATCTATTGTAAAACAAAGGATACTGAATATAGAGGGCCAAACAGAAACTGCTGCCTTTACCAATTACACTATAGCTAATAGTGAAATGATCCTTAAACCAGCTTCATACACTGTAGCTAAAAGTGAAATAATGATCCTTAAACCGACTTCATGCCTATATTGTATTACTGTGCCCAAATTCAGGAGAGCTTTATCATTGGCACATTTTAATGTTCTTCCCACAGCGGTGCTCCAAGGGAAATTTGCAAAAATTCCCTATGAGATGCGACTTTGCCCTTGTAACACTGGTGTTGTAGAAACCACAGCCCATGTTCTCTTGTATTGTCAATTCTATAGACACATTACACTAGAGTTGATTATCCCCCTGTTAATTAAATTCCCAGGCCATTCTGATGCCTTCTATTTACATTATTTGCTGGACAATCTGGAGAAATCTGTTATATTCAAAGTAGCAAAATTTTGTTATGTTATGTGTAAGTTGCGCCCCCAAATGGTCATAAATAATAGTTGATGTAAGTCATCTATATTCTGCTATTTGTTTTTTACTAGTTTTAATAATTTTTATGATTGTATATATTATTTTATTGGCCAGTGACCAAAATAAAGTGTCTGTCTGTCTGTCTGGCAGAGTTACAAACTTGATAGATGAAGGGAATGCTGTGGATGAAGGGAATGCTGTGGATGTAGTGTATCTTGATTTCAGTAAGGCTTTTAACAAAGTCCTCCATTATATTCTTGCAAACAAGACAATGCAACTGTTAGGTGGATTTGTAGTTGGTTGACTGACCAAACCCAAAGAGTAGTTACTAATGGCTCCTCTTCATCCTGGAGAGGTGACTAGCGGGGTGCCACAGGGTTCAGTTCTGGGCCCAGTGCTAGTCAACACCTTTATCAATGACTTGGATGAGGGAATAGAGGGCATGCTTATCAAGTTTGCAGATGATACCAAATTAGGAGGAGTAGCTAATACCCCAGAAGACAGGATCAGAATCCAAAATGACCTGAACAGATTAGAAAGCTGGGCCAAAACTAACAGAATGAATTTCAACAGGGAGAAATGTAGGATACTACACTTGGGCAGTAAAAATGAAATGCACAGATATAGGATGGGTGATACCTTTCTTGATAGCAGTGCATGAGAAAGGAATCTAGAAATCTTAGTTGAACATAAGCTGAACATGAGTCAGCAGTGTGATGCAGCAGCTAAAAAAGCCAATGCAATTCTAGGCTGTATTAATAGGAGTATAGTGTCTAGATCAAAGGAAGTAATAGTGCCACTCTATCCTGCTTTGGTCAGACGTCACCTAGAATACTGTGTCCAGTTCTGGGCACCACAGTTGAAGAAGGATACTGAGAAGCTGGAATGTGTCCAGAGGAGGTGATCAGGATGGTGGGAGGTCTGGAAGCCCTGCCCTATGAGGAGCTGCTTAGAGAGCTGGGTATGTTTAGTCTGGGAAAGAGAAAGTTGAGAGGGGACATGATAGCCATGTTTAAATATTTGAAGGGATGTCATACTGAGAATGGGACAAGCTTGTTTTCTGCTGCTCCAGAGACTAGGACATGGAGCAATGGGTTCAAACTACAGGAAAAGAGATTCCACCTAAACATTAGGAGGAACTTCCTGACAGTAAGAGCTGTTCAGAAGTGTCTTGTATTGTGGTCGAGTCTCCTTCTTTGGAGGTTTTTAAAAAGAGGCTGGATGGCCATCTGTCAGGGATGATTTGATTGTGTATTCCTGCATGGCAGGGGTTGGTCTGGATGGCCCTTGCGGTCTCTTCCAACTCTATTATGATTCTACAGCCTAGCCTCTTTGTGTGCCCATGACAGAGGCAAACTACACAAACAATCCAGTTTAAAACTGAATTATTTGCCATGGCCCTTCCTATGGAATAATGGGATATGTAGTTTTACAAGGTCGTTATCCTCCTCTGTCAGAGGGCTGGTGCTTCACTAAAATTCAAATCCCAGGATTCGATAGAAAGGAGCCACAGCGAATAATCCAGTTTCAAACAGCATTGTTTGTGTAGTGTGGATTTGGCCTCAGATTATCACTTTAAAATTTCATATATCTTCATATGCTCAAAGCTAGACTGCTGCAACGGATCATGTATGGGCCTGCCCTTGGGAGACCCTTTAGAAACTGTGATGCATTGAACACAATGTTACACTTGGATCAGGAAGGCCATTTGAGGTTTAGTCCCTGCTCTTAACCTGTACCAGTCACCTTCTCTCCATCTCGCCTATATCACAGGACTGTTGTGAGGATTAAATGGGGAGGGGACATCATGTACATTGCTCCAAGCTCTTTGGAGGAAAGTTGGGATAAAAAAAGCAACCCATAAATAAAATTGCAAGTTCAAGGTCCATCAGTAGGAGGAAATATCCAAACTTCAATGACATACAGACTTTCAACTGGGCTCACTCTGTTTCAGTGGTTGAATGTGACCAGGACAGTATGAAATAAAACACTTACCTTTTAAATGGCAGGGCCTGCAATCACCCTGCTTGACCTCCCAGTACATGGTTGTTCCAGCAGGATTTACGGTAGTCTGTCCAACCTGGTCCAATGAGAAGGCCACTGAGTTCACTGGGGAATTCACTGGTCCCTTGAAAAGAAAAGCATCTGTCAGAGAGATGGATTAAAAGATGCTGAGCCCCCCACCCCGCTGTGCCAAGTTGAAGAAATCCCACATTACCACCCTGACCTTTGCATTTGGTAAAGGCTGAAATGCAATTATTGTTGCATCTATATATTTAAAAGACCCTCAAAATCCAGGGCTCCAAATGCTAATATTTTTAGCTTGTGCATAAATCTGGCACTGGTCATGTTCAACTGGAAAAAGAGCAACTGAAGTTAGGAGTATAAACTACAGACTATTTAAATTATATATATATATATATATATATATATATATATATATAATCTTTTTTAAAACAACTAATATATCATATAAGAAATCAAATCAATGAACAATGACATGCAATATATAATATAAACATATATAGATATTGTTCCTGTGGGGAGACCTGTAGTCCTTGGAAATACAAATGCCGTGTTGGAAGGCAATTAGTGAAGATGAATGGTAACTTCAAATGATATGGAAGTCCTTTGAGAAACAGAGGACTGTAGTAAATCACTTACTACTGAAGAATAAAGTCTATTGGTATCTGTTCAGTGACAGGCCACCACTCTAACCAGCCAAAGGTGTTTTGACCAAAAGTCTTCATCAGTCAGTGGCTGAAGTATTTCCTAGAGCTTCTTTATCACAAATAAATCATGCAATATATAAAGAGAAGTACTCCAACTGTGTTCTCCTACTTTCCCACAGACTGATCTATAGCATGTAGATAGAAATCTATTCTATTTAGATGGGTTATTCCAAACTGATCTATAGCATGTCGATAGAATACAGTCATCTGTTTCTCAAAGGACGTCCATGTTATCTTATCCACTGTCTTTATGATGAAGCCACAGTAATGTACTGAGAACAAAGGGGAGTGAGGGGAGAATGGGGACATTTTATAGTAGTTAAAAATGTGGTATGACAGAAGATTAATCAGGACTGCCCCTGCCAAATTAGGACAGTTGGAGGGAATGGTCTGTTTATGAGGCCGGAAATAAAGAATACCACCAGCACACAGAGCAGGAACAAAGTGAATAACTGCCACCAAAAGTAGGGACCTCCACATGTGGCATCCTATGTGGGGACCTTCTAGATGTCCTTGTGGTTCCTGTGTGAGACTTTATACATATATTCCCAACACTGGACCCCACCAACCTTGAATTCCTGTAGCCACCGTTGACACTGTGTCTCTCATCTCAACCACCCAAAAAGCACTATTATAACATTCCCATGTGTAGAATACAAAAATAATGTATTAAACAGAAATTCAACACACAGTTGATGATTACTTGAGATTAGGGTTGCCAGATTAAAACCTAGGGAGGGCTCCTGTGCCTTTACCACTGAGGTAGAAGAGGGAACATCAGCAGGTATGGGGGATTACCTGGTTATTTGGCAAGTAATGCTTGCTGAATTCCCTCTTCTACCAGCCATGAAAGGTAGGGGAGCCCTCCCCAGTTTTCCCACTGGAAACTCTACTTCTCATACAGAATTTCAAAGCATAGTTGTTTAATTCATCTAAATCTTAATTGTCTCTAACAACTCTCACTAACTCTTTCCCTATCTCCTCCTAATCCTAATTGCCAGGAGTCTAACTACTGTCATCCCTCTCAGGCCAGCAGTAATGGCCTTTTTAACATAGAATCATAGAATCATAGAATTGCAGAATTGGAAGAGACCACGAGGGCCATCCAGTCCAACCCCCCTGCCACGCAGGAAATCACAATCAAAGCATCCCCGACAGATGGCCATCCAGCCTCTGTTTAAAGACCTCCAAGGAAGGAGACCCCACCACACTCCGAGGGAGTGTGTTCCACTGCCGAACAGCTCTTACTGTCAAAAAGTTCCTCCTCATGTTGAGGTGGAATCTCTGTTCCTGGAGCTTGCACCCATTGCTCCGTGTTCCAGTCTCTGGAGCAGCAGAAAACAAGCCTGCTCCATCCTCAGCGTGACATCCATCCGTTAAGGCACCTGATCCTGTCTGATCTTGGATGTTAAGCAGGCTCAACCCTGGTTTAGTACTTAAGTGGGAGGTTGCCTACAAATCCCAGTTGCTGTAAGACTGTATTTGAGAGGAAGGAACTGGCGAAACCACCCCTGAGTCTTCCTTGCCTAAGAAAACCCTCTGAAATTCATGTGAGGAAGGCGAAAAGAGAGGTCAGTTATCATCAACAGATTAACTGATTTATTGAAAAACAAGTTTTATTGATCAGTTCATGGGAGTATTAGCAAAAATGCCATTCCTTTTAGTTGATTTAGTCTAATTAAAGGATGTATTTTTCCCATTCTTGCCTATCACGTCACTATAGAAGCTTATTATTTTGAAAAAATAGCAGCACTTATAGAAAGCTAAGATGAAAATGTAGCAGTCTCCCATTGCTGAATACAGCGTATCTGTTGGATATTGTTTCCGAAGGCCCCCATGGATACCGAAAACCATGGATAACATCAAATGCTATTGAAAATAATAGGACTTCCAGTTTAAAATACCATAGAGTTGCTTTGGAGCACCTAGAAAATGGCTAGACAGGCCACATTTTCTAGGAAGACTGTATGGTAGGTGTACTGTTTTGTGTCCCATGGATAATAGAATCAGTGGATTATGAATCAGTGGATATGGGGACCCTACTGTATATAAGAAGAGGACTGATTTCTAATATTTTTTTTAAAGAAATATATTTTATTTTAAATCACAGAACTCATAAAAAGCTATGATGAATGAAAACATGGCCATTTTTAATTGCTGAATACATCAAATAAAGCTGTTTTGGGAGTGTTTTTTTTTGTTTTAAAGAAGAGTGATAACAAAGAGGCAGGAAAACTTAATAAACCAGGATGTGATAAAGGGGACTGCTGAGGCATAACATAAGTTGAACCACAACAACTTGCTTTAAAAGAGCACTTTTAAAAGAACAGTTATTATTTACGGTAGTGGCCATAACATCTGAACTGCATTTTGCTACTTAATTTTCTGATTTAGTGTTATATTGGTTTTAATACCAAAACAAAAATACAAAAACAAAACAAAACCTGGTTGAAGCAAAAACACTTAAAAAAAACTTTCACCCCAACCTTGGTTATTTGTCCCCCCCTCAATACAAAAAAAGCCTTCAGGGATGTGCTCCATTCTACCCCTCCCTTTCTAAAGGCAGGTAAACAAGCAAGGGAAAAGCTGCTTGGCTATGATCCCGGCTCTGGTTTGCACCCACAAATTGGTGAACTGTAGATAGATACTATACCCTCCAAACTGTCCGAATTTGGCAGGGAGGGTCCCAATTCATCCTCTGCACCTGCTTTTAAAATGGTCTGTGTTTCTCTCTCCTCCTCCTATCTTCACCCATATTTATCCTCACTGGAAGCTGGAAACCCTTTTTTGCCATTTCAGCAGACTCCTTGGCTACAGGTGTCCTGGTTTCCATCTATGAAATGCTGGAGGATATGAGACACCCTTTCCCTTACATTCACATGAGCTAAAATGCCTCCATGCCAAGGGTTTGGGGGCAGCCACTGCCCCATTTTCACATCTCTCTGGACCTTGGTGGGCTGCACTCCTTTTATTTTAAGCCAGAAGTCCCATAAAACCACTTCTAGTTTTGATTGGCCAAAACCAGTCCAAAAACATAAACCCTAAAACAAGACTCTGTGAAATAGCCTTTCAATGGCCAATCACAATCCTGAAGCCTTTTTGGGGACAGAAAATAACCAGAGTTGGGGGGGAAACAGTTATATATAGATATAGATATAGATATAGATATAGATATAGATATAGATAGCTTCAACCAGTCCCCCCCCCATTAAAACCAATATGGGACTAAATTAGAAAATTAAGTAGAAAAATTCAGTTCAGATGTTATGGCCACTAGCTTAAATAATAATTGTTCTTTAAAAAGTGCTCTTTTAAAGCAAGTTCCTTTGGTTGGACTTCTTATGGGAAATGTAGCATTCTTTTTGCACCCCTGTTTAGTAAATTTAGGAAATTCCTTGCATGCTTAAGTTCCTACCTCCTCATCTTAGGCTATCTTAGCTATTTGGAGCTATGGGGTGAGCATTGAGTCATTCATCACATGGCCTCCTAATTTATGATTTTTTGTGTCCCTTTTTTAGGGGTTTTGCAGCTTCTCCATGAGGCTTCTTCTTCCCTTCCCCCCCCCCTTCCTCCATGCATCTGACTTCCAAACATGAAGAAAAGAGATGAGCTCTTACTGACCTACAATCACCTCCTTTTCTGAGGAAATATGGATATTACTGCTGTAATACTTAGAAACTTCTGATTTGATTATCCTAACCTGAAATTCCCAAGACTGGGTGAGTTTTCTACCCTGAACTGTAATCCTTTTAGTCAGTTAAGGACCTAGATTTGTTTTGAATATGTAGATTAAGATTGCTATACCTTCAGTAAACTTTTGCTATGCATTTTTAGGCAAACATCTTAATTGTCCTTGATTTGTCTGCTTGACTGGGTGATTTAGACCACATACAAATGCAAATTGAGCTGGGTCAGTCTCCCCTGGTTAACTCTGCTTATTTTTAAAAGAAATTTTTCTTAAGAAGATATTCCTAAATGGCTTGCTCCCTGAAATCTTTAATACATTTTTATTTTTTATGCTTATACCCCCCTAACACTTCTGTGCATTGAAGGCTTTGTTTCTGGATGGCATTTTGGGCACTATAAAACAAAAAGAAGCCATTGACAATGGATCTTGGTCTAATAATGAACCACTGCCAATAAACCAGGGGTGGGAATAATGCAGTTCTCCAGAAGTTGTTGGACTGTATGTCCCACCAGCCCTAAGGAGCATAGCTAATGGTGAGGAATGTTGGGAGTTGCAGTCCTACAACATCTAAAGGCCCACATGTTTCTTATTCCTTATTTCTACTCAATTAATAACTGGGCAGTAATTTTGGGACAGGGGAGCCAATGTGGTGTAGTGATTTGAGCGTCGGAGGATGACTCTGGAGACCAGGGTTTAAATCCCCATTCAGCCATAGAAATTCATTGGGTGACCTTGGGCAAGTCACACACTCTCAGCCTCAGAAAAACTATGATAGGTTTGCCTTAGGGTCGCCAGAAGTCGGAAATGATTTGAAGGCACACAACAATAACCATCACTCTTAATTAACTTGTAGAGTTGCAAAGTAGAAGAACTCAAAATGCTGCCAAAAAAGAACCAAAGCCAAAGATTTCCAGGGCAGCTCCTTGCCCCAGAAGACTAAAAGCCTCCTTCTGCCATCAGTTTAAGATTAACCTTACTTTTTCTATTATTTCAGTGGACTTCTGCCTTTAAACCAAAGCTTGGAAAAGCTAACTTTTCTGACCGCAACTCCCAGAGTCCCCTAGCCGTGGGATTCTGGGAGATGTAGTCCCAGAGGATCATATTCGTTGTACTGTAGTTGCTTCATCCCCATCCGACCCAGGAGGAAAAAAATCCCTCCAGGATGGGATGCAGGGATTCCTCGGAGGGAAAAGGGTCCAAGGACAGGCGAGATTCAGGCGTCAGGACTGGAAAAGGAGCAACTGGCACGTTTACACCGTTTTGCAATTGGAAAGCTTTCTCTTTCTCCATAATCAGGACCGGTTTAAGGAATTTGTGGGGGCCCTGCAATGCTTTATTTTGGGGGGCCCATATGTTTATCTCAGGTCAATGTAACCTAACTCAGCCTAAGCTATTCGCAGTACAGGATCTTCGGATTATTACTAATAATGTTTTTGCAGGAGGAGGGTTACTATGGGGCCCCCCATAATGATGGGCCCCCCTGTGGATGCTGACGCCACTGGTGCCGTAAACCGTCCCTGTCCATAATAAGAATAATAAGAATAAATGGAAAACTGGCGCATTTGTACAGTTTTATATTTGAAAAGCTTTATGTTTCTCAATAATAATACTAGAGCCACTTGCATATTTTGCAACCCCATATCTTGGCACCAAGACCTTTCCAGATGCAGCCTTTCTCCCAATGCAAACTCCCCAGGATTTTCTCATCCCAGATCAGTGGCTGTTCACCTGTTCCTTTACCAGGGACTCCCTTTAAATATCTTTTGTTGCTGTGGACCCCCAAGACTTAACTCAAGATGAATAATAATAATAATAATACAATCGCACCATCCGTGAAAACTTCCCTCAGAGGCACAGGAGCGGGAAGGGAGGCTTTTCTCCTGCTTCTCCCTGCAAATTTGTGGCTGGGGCGGATTGAATGGCAATGCGCAAGCCAAGCCACCCAGCTTTTGCCTTGGCTCCTGTCACATAGCCGCTCTATTGCAGGGAGGTGGTGGGCCAAGCAGCCTTCAAGCCTTCGCAGACCCCCTGTGAAGATATTAAGGACCCCCCCAGTACCCCAGGCTAAGACCCCTGTTCCAGATCTCCCCGCAGCCACCAAACCAACTGGAGCCCACGAGTCCCGGATCCTGTGTCAGGCCAGCCGGCCCGTTGCTTTCTGTGGGTCTGGCATTGCTTTCCATGGGTCTGGCCAAGGACCCCTCCCTCCCTCTCTCCCTCCCTCCCTCCAGGGCTCCCCAGTTACTCACCGGGCGGGTGGGGATCGGATCCGGGAAAGGAGGGCTGTCCCCCAGTGGCGGGGAGTTCCGCGGGCCAACCTCGAGGGACTGGAGGAAGGCTTGCCACTGGGCTTCCCAGCGCGCCCCCGCCTCCTCTAGCCTCCCCGCTTCAAGCCCGCCGGCAGAGCCCATCCTGGATGCAGTCCGAACTACGAGGCGTGGATCTTCCAGAGAAGCAGAGAGGACCACCAGCCTTCCTGGGGCGTTTTCCTCCTCCTCCTTCTGCTGGACTTGGCTTTTTTATAGGGAGCCACGAGGGGCTTGGCCCAGTTCAGAGTCAATGGCCCTCTAAGCCATGCATGACAATGGGTTCAATGGCATTGACCCACCTGAGGCCAGGAGTGCCCTGGAGGTTGGGGGGTGTCTCCTCTTTCCCCACCTCCCAAAGGCAGCAGGGGGGCAGAGGGGGGCCATGGGCATCAAGGGAAGGAAAGTGAGGAGGGCTATTAACCAACTGACTGTCATGGAAAAAAGGATTTGTGCAGGAAGGCCAGGAGAGCTTTACAAAAAATTTGCACCACAATAGCCAAAGGACAAGGTGTGCCAAAAACATTGTTATCAGCATCTGATTACATAGCTGGTGGTGTTATTTGCTGCCAAGTCCACTTTTACTTGTAGGACGCTTGGAAGGAGAGACCTTCCAGTTTTGGCAGAAGAGGACAAGACTTGGCTGCTCCTATTTATTTATTTATTTATTCCCTTCCATTGTTCCATCATAAGATTCAAGGCAGCTTACAGCCTTTTCCAAACACAGTACAATAAAAAAAAAAACTCTTAGTATAAAAATCAACACAATTAAACCATACATCTGATGAAGAAGCCAAGGTCTATGAAAGTATATTTCAACTTCTACTTAACTCAAGGAAAGCAGTTAGTCTCAAAGATGCTACAAAGCCCCTTAGCAACTGATATTCCAGACTAGCATGGCTATGTCTTTGGATAATTAAACCAAATTTATATTTTAAAAAACCCACACAAGTTAAAAATGCACATTAAAAGCAATTTGAAAAAACAGATTTTAAAACAAAAGAGGAACACAACACCCCTCATTAAAAGCTTCATCTACTGCAAAATAGTAAAAACCAACCAAATGCCTCCCAAAATGAAAAGGTCCTTATCTGCTGGCAGAAAGACAGGACTGGGGGAGGGGGGAACAGGTCAGACCTCCCAAGATAATTTATATGAAAATAATTGTGAGGGACTTCCCAGCCTGCCTCTAAATAATCTGGGATTTGGCAAAGATATTTTCCTAGACAGCAGATTAATCCCCCAGCCAGCCTAGTCACTGGCCACACTGGATGGGGAATACTTGGACTTCTACTGCAGAAAAACAAGTTTGGATGGGGGGGGGGTGGCAGTCCAAAAAAGTAACTTCCCCAGGCTTTACTGAATACTAGTTGATGGGGGGACAACAGCAGGAGTAAGGGTTATTTTGCCCCTATTTCTTCCTTGTGGGTTTCTCATAAGAAATTGGTTGGACGCTGAGGGAAACAGAGTATAGGACTAGATATACAGTAGGCCAGTGTGAGCAATTTGTGGCCTTGCTGCTGTTGTTCGACTCCAGCTCCCATCAGTCCTACTCAATGGCAAGAGCTGATGGGAGTTCTGATCCAACAACATCAAGAGGGCCACAGGCTGACATTGTAAGATAAACATGCTTTGTCATCTGAGGTGAAGCTCTTCTTTCTATGCTATTATTTCCATGCTATTTCAGGGACCACCAGCATTGAGGCCATGATATTGAGAACACAGCTGCGCTGGGCAGGGCACATTTCTAGGATGGAGGACCATCGCCTCCCAAAAATACTACTCTACGGTGAACTCGCCACGGGTCAGCGTAAGAGGGGCGCTCCAAAAAACCGATACAAAGACTCCCTGAAACAACATCTCAGGCTCGACCAAATTGATCACCAACAGTGGTCCGCCCTGGCCTCACATCAGGAGGCATGGAGACGCACTATCCACAATGCTGCAGCCTTATTTGAGAACTCAAGACGAACAAGTCTTGAAGAGAAACGACAACGCAGAAAGAATCGCAACCCAAAAACATCACCCAAGGAGACCTTCTGTTGTGCTTTCTGCAACCAGACTTGTTTATCTCGGATTGGCCTTTTTAGTCATCAGCGCGCTTGCAGAAAGCGCGGGATGAGTCCTTCCTGAATCTTCGTTTGCGAAGAAAAGCCAGAGTATTTCCATCTCTGGTACCAACGTTTCTGTTATAGAAGGAATGGCCAGGAACACATCTACTTTGTTAACTGAGGCGTACCTGTACTTCCTCACACAGTGCATGATTTAACAGTGGGACTCACTGCTGCAAGATGGAATGGTCCTGATGAGAACCATGCTGGTGGCGATGAGAGGGAGACATTGTTTAAAAAGTAACTTTTGATCAGAGGCAGCACACCTCATGGCGCCAGTTGCTGGGGAAGACCCCAAGGAAGATGCCACTGACTTCATATCCTGCTGGTGAGCTTCCCATTGGAGTCACTTGGAGTAAGGTTGTGCAAACAGGATGGTGGAGTCCATTGGCCACTGGGTTTGACCCATCACCCAAACCTTTCTCTCTTCTTGGAACTCAGTCCAAGGATTCTTAGGCAATCAATAGCAAGAGCTACAATAATGGATTGATGGCTCATTCACTTCCATTTGCATGCTATTGCTATGTGTGAACAAAAGAGTGAAACTGGCCTGGGTTTGTGTTCTTGTGTATATTGAGGTGGAAGCAGTTTTCCTTCTTGGTTGTTGTAGTTAACAAGCCATTATTGCTTTGTTTTAAGAACAATGAGAAGGGGGGCATAGCTCAGGGGAAGAACACAAGCTTTTGCATTCAAAGATTATAACCATTAGCTAGAAAGTTAGAAGTCACTGATTATTTCCCTTTTTTAGGTTTGTTGCTGTACTTGTATTTGTATTTTGTTATTGGAGTTTCCCCCTGTATATTGTTTTATATTATCAAAACTTGCTGTGTTAATAAAGATATTTTAAAAACAATTGTGTACAATTGGGGGTATCTCCTTCATCAGGATTTGTGGTTTTTTTTTTTATGGCTTCTTACTGAATGGATTAACTCGCAATATTTTGCCATGAAAAACTCATTTATGACCCAGTTGACAAGTACACCTTTGTCCCAATGGCCAAAAGGATGCTGCATAGTTCCCAACCCCTCTTCTCATCTCTCATTTGTATCACAATGTGGAGCAGTTAAATCCCTTCCTCCAGGGCTTTCCCAAACACTTTCCCAGATACTGCTGTCCTCAGTACAAATTAGAGAAGACTTTTGTCTTTTCCTCCCAGTGGGACTGAGAGCTTGGCAAACAGATGAGCTCTTTTAAGAAAGCTGTTAAGAGGGATCTCTTCCTACAGGTCTTTCCAGATTAGGTGGGATGCCTGGCCATTACTTTGATACTCTCTACCTTGTCACTTTTATTCCCCATTTTATGCCTTTTTTATTTTAAGTGTATTTTAATATCGGTATTTTACATTTAAAACTTAACTAATTCACTACTGTAGAGATGTTTTAATGATATAATGTTTTAACGTATCTGTCGTTTTAACATTTGCATCATTTTACCATTTCTGTTGTTTTTAACATTATGTTGGATTGTTGTTTTTATATTATATTGCTGCCCTGATCCTGATGTGAGAGGCAGGGTACAAATACATCTATATTATTATTATTATTATTATTATTATTATTATTATTATTATTATAGAAGCCCAAGAAAATCCTGCAGTTTCTGGTGCTGAAAACACCCACCTGTCTCCCTTCTGCATGCCAGGGGAAGCTGGTGGTTCCAATGTTGGAGAGGAGGGTAATCTGATCTGGGTTTTAGTCAGAACTTCAAGGAAACTTACCTCGATGCTAAACTACCATCTCTAAAATAAGGTCAGTGTGCCAGAGAGCTTCTTTGCAATTTGGACTTTAACCTAGAACAGATTCACCACCTTGACTGATGCTGGAGCCCAAAGCCTCCACTGTGGTGTAAGTCAGAAAACTGGGGGGAAGGGTGAGCAAAGACAGAGGTTGGCTAGAAAGCTAGATTCCACTTAAACATAAGGATTTATTGGCTGCGGCAGCAGTTTAAGATGGAACAGGCTGCCACATAGAGTAGTGAAGGTCTTGGGAGGTCTTTAAACCCGGGTTGGCTTGGCTTTCTTTCAGGAGTGCTGTACAGTAATTATGTATTCCTGCTTGGCAGGGGGTTGGACTAGATGGCCTTTGCAGGGCCTTCCAAGTCTGAAGCTAACATCTGCTTAGGATGGCCCTGCCTCTTTAAGAGTGATGTTTAAACGCTGCGTATCCTTCTCTAGCTTCTTTTCTTAATCTGACCTAGATATTCTTGTCACTACAGAGAGCAAGCTTGGGCATTAACGCATAGGAAGAAAGGACTGTGCTCTGTTTTGTATTAAGGATGTCAAGATTTTGGATCTTTCAGGAGTGCTTTCATTGTATATTCCTGCCAGCTGAGGGATTCTGGGAGTTGTAGTCTGAAAAAAAGTAAATCTTTCCAAATGCTGGTCTTAGACCACATTCCTAAAGGGTTCAATGACTGTACTTTTAGATGTGAAGCTTTTACAAATATTTATTTTCTTGAAAAGTGTATCATGTCATAATTATTCTTGTTCAGTCTTTTTAAAAGGTCTGTTATTTTAAATGTGAATCTATTGCAGGCTGTAACTTACCTCCCATCTTAGGGTATAGACATACTAGGAACATCAAGGATATGATAGTTAATTCAGATTTAAAGACAGATTTGACAGTAAGTAACTTAAAATATTTCAGTTGCGGTCATTGTTCTTTTTGTGCACAGTCATACAACACCAAGGAATTTATACATCCACGTACTAAAAGAAGTTTCCCTTTATTGTCCTTTTCCAACTGTGCTACAAAAAATGTTGTGTATACAATCACTTGTCCATGTGGACTTGTTTATGTGGGTCAAACAAGCAGATCTTTGAGGATTTGTCCACTCTAGCTGAACAAAGAAGTAGGATTTGAAATAAACAAATAGAAAATCCCCTAGTGGAACATTTGATGACTAAAAATCATTCTCCATTCACCTTTAAATTGTATGTACTTGAAGTAATCTCTAGTAAATCTTTTGAGAGATGTGATCTACATAATCAATTACTCAGGGGAGAGGCACTGTGGGTGCTTAAATTACAATAATCTGTTCCACATGGTCTGAATGACAGAATTTAGTGGTCAGCCTTTCTGTAATTGACATCTCAGCCAATACTAGGTCTATCACAAGGGAAAGTGGTAGAGTTAAAAGGTGACTCCTACATTTACCTCAATTAACTCGTAGCTATTTGTAAAGAATATAATAAGATTCTTAGAACACTAAGAGTTACCCATGAACACAATACATTGGGTCAATCCCTGTATGGCACTGCAGAGAGGTAAATATCAATTTATTATATATTATTCATTTAAAATTATTATTATATACATGGAATTCTTGTATTATATTTGTAGCTCACTGAAAAAAACTGGGATAATTCTCACTGAAGAAGACCCATTAATGAGGGTTGAAACGGGGAAGTGATTAAAACAACCAATTTCCCAGGACTCTCCCTCTGAAGCATTAAATACCAAGATGTCAGATCACTGAATACAAATTGTGTCCTTTAAGCCTTGTTCTTGAGTAACCTGTGGGGTCTGTTGGTACACTGATTGTAAAACACTTTGTTGCCTGTTAATTGATGTATAATGAGTGTTGCTATCTATATATAATCATAAAAAAACTATGGGATTTTAAATTGTGAGTTGCATATATTGGAAATTGATTCCGTTCCATTGTGAATTATTATAAGATATACTGGTTAATGCTAATGTTGCTACCTATATACAACAGTCAGAATATGTGGGAGTTTAAATTACAAATTGTGAATGGAATATATTGAGAGTCATTAACACTCTGATGGGAATTCTCTATAAGAATTGTTGGATGTTGCTTATGCAAACCTGTGAGGTACTGTAAGAACACTATTAATTGTGAGTTGCTTGTATTTTGAGAGTTGCTTATGTACCTATGTGGAGTGTTTTACAACACTGAGTGCCACTATAAATTGAATATTCCTCAGATACAAATAATTAAACACAAACCTTTGAAGCATCATTCAGCAGTGGTATTGTATATACAATTGTCCCTTCATATTTGCTGGGGTTTGGTTCCAGGACCCCAGTGGATACCAAAATCCGTGAATACTCCAGTCCCATGATATGCAACGGCATAGCAAAATGGTGTCCCTTATATAAGATGGCAAAATCAAGGTTGGCTTTTTAGATTATTATTTTTTAAGGATATTTTCAAGCCATGAATACTTAAATCTGTGGATACCAAATCCATGGACATGGAGGGACAAGTGTATATAACACATACAGTTCCCAGTCATTAACACCAGTCCAGGGACCACCACTTTGAGTAGCACTGCTATAGATATCCACTCAGAAGTAAGTTCAGTGGGACTTGGCTCTCAGATAGTTTTACAGAGCAATCCTCTGGATGTCTTCTCAGACCTAAGTCCCACTGATTTAAAGGGGTTTATGCCAAGGTGAAGTAAACATAAGATTAAGGGCTGGCTGTACCATTTGTTAGAATGAGGCACACGCCTCAGGCAGCACATGCTGAGTGACTGAGAGGCGGTGTGATGTCCAGCCAGGACTGTTTAAATCTCCTCAGCATTTTCCTTTGTTTTCTTTTCAAGGCCTTAGCATGTCTGAGTATAGGAATACTTCATTGTATTAGACTTGTGGGAGGAGCTAAGAATTCCCCTGCATTTTTCCAGGTTTGGTTTGTCCTTTCCCAGCAAGCTCTGTTCACCTAGAAGCTTTTTGTTCCTTTGGGCAGTCTTTGCTGTGAGCTTGCAGAGAGCAGTTGTGGTAGCAAACAGGCCCAGACAGCCGGGAAGGGCATTTCTTACACCATCAGCCAAATTAGTTACCAACAATCATTAGCCAAATTAGTTACCAACAGTCATCAGCCAAATTAGTTGCCAACAACAAAGGAATCAGGAGCTGAAAGACCCTGCACCAGCTCCATTGAGTGAGGAGATCAAACCCAGAGAGATGTCACCCTGAAGACTGCTGAAACTCCAACTGTAAAGTACCTTTCATTTCAAGCTTTTTAGGGCTGGGGAGGAGAAGCCCTTTTCTTTTGTTCTTTAAAATAAACTTCCCCCTTTTTTGAACTGGATATTCAGCATCAGAGCCTTTTTGGGTAAAGGAGTTTGATCTCACCAGGGTACTGGCGTTGCACACCCAAACCTGCCACCACCTTTAGTTGGGTGTGTCTCCACAGGCGGCCTGACATAACTGAAAAATAGCCCTGTAAAGAACAGAAAGATGCAGCTTACACCACATCCCGTTGCCCTCAGGTTCAGCTTAGGATGCTGTCCTGTTTCTGAGGTTGAAATCAGATTGAGCGACAAATCCAGTTGGGCCTAAATGGCCTTAAGGCATCAGATCCTATCTGATCTTGGACACTAAGCAGGGTCACCCTGATTAGTACTTGGATGGGAGATTGCCAATGAATCTCAGATACTGTAGGCTAGATTTCAGAGGACGGAACTGGCAAAACCACCTCCAAGTCTTTCTTGCTTAAGAAAACCCTCTGAAATTAGTCCATAGATGACTTGAAGGCAAACGTACACCAATCTAGTCAGCTTCCTTACTTGGAAGCAGGGAGAGATGATGCCATACTATCTTTTGCCACAGGCATCTCTCACACAAAGTCAGATCCTTGATCCAGACAGCCCAGGATTGTGCACAATGACTGACAATGGGGTTTCAGGCAGGATTCTTTACCAGGATTCTTCCACCCAATTACTAAGAACCTTCATAAAAATACAAACTACCCATACTTTTCTAATTCTAGATGTACTTCCGACTATTAGAACCAAATACAGTGAAATAAAGACAGTCACTTCAGCATACTAATTTTTTGAAACTCATTGATTTCAGTGGGTCTTGCTTGCTGGGATTAAAAACTGGATTTAACCCAAAGGGAGGAAACACATATACTTTGGGTACACTTCTAGTTTTCCTGTTGCTGTGGATTCCCTAAATTGCAACCAGATAGCTTGCTATTTATAAGCTGCTGCACATGATGCATTTCTTCAGAAGTGTGCCTGTTTGCTTTTATATGTTTGCCCCCATTATCTATTGCGATTCTTTAATGTCTTTCCTGTCTAATCACAGGTTGTGTTTTCCCCTGTGTGGATTCTCTGATGTTTCATAATTGTATCTTTCCTACTGAAACTTTTCTTGCAGCCAGAGCATGGGTATTTCTCTTCTGCGTGGATTTTCTCATCAAAGCCTTACCTGCACTGGGAACGTTTGTGCCATCGTGGACCATGTGATCTCAATACAGTGTTTCTATTTGATTGAAAGTATTTCTACACTCGAGGCACTCAGTCTTTCGTGAGTCTTCTGGTGTCCTTTCATTGCACTGATCCAAGGGAAATGCCTCCTGTACTTAGAGCACTCCTAGAGTTTTTTTGGCACTATGGACTTGCTGGTGTCTTCTCAACAGGGTACTGAAAGCAAAGGTTTTCCCACACTCAGAGCATCTCTATGGCCTCGTTGCAGTATAATGTGACTGCTGATGAATCAACGTGTCACTGATAGACAACTGTTTCCCAAACTCAAAACCCTTCCAAAGGCTTCTTCGGAGTATGATGAGTTTGTTGGTGTCCAATCAATGTATATTTCCAGCTAAAGGCTTTATTGCACTCAGTGCATTTATAGGGTTTCTCCCCTGTGTGGATTCTCTGGTGCCTCGTGAGGCGAAACTTGTTCTGGAAGATTCTCTCACACACCTGACACACATAAGAAGAGGCCCTTGTTTCAGTCCTCTGATTT
The DNA here is from genome assembly GCA_030847615.1 of Gambelia wislizenii. Classification (NCBI taxonomy): domain Eukaryota; kingdom Metazoa; phylum Chordata; class Lepidosauria; order Squamata; family Crotaphytidae; genus Gambelia; species Gambelia wislizenii. The sequence goes on from JAUMIR010000002.1 coordinate 30,792,373, forward strand.
GTGACAGGCTTTGGCGGACTCAGGGCTGGCTTACAAATTCCTACAAATCCAGAAGGTTCATTGTGTTTCTCCTCTGATTTCTGCCTCCATGGGAAGGAAGTGGATGCACATTCTTTCTGGTGGCTTGCCAACACATCAGTGACTCTGCCTTGTGATGTTTTGCTTAACATATTCTGTCTAACGCGGCGTTCCTTTCCAAGGATGTTTATCCTGAATTGTGCCAGGTTCTCTATTACATCATCACCTGAGAGATGACATTAAAAACACAAGTTGGTAAGACATGGACAGTTTATATTTACCACTCTGCAAGGAACAGGGGCAAGAGGAAAACAGATGGCCCCTTCACAACCTTTTTGTCATCCTCAGCTTTAGCAAACTGGAATCCTTAGGGCTTGCTGCTCCACAAGTCTGACAGCAAAATTAGAAAGCTTGAAATACATGAAACAATGGATTCAAATGACAAGAAAGTGCAAGAAAACAGATCCCACCAAAACATTAGGAAGAAGACGTTAAGTGCAAGAGCTGTTTGACAGTGGAATAGGCTGACTTAGAGAGTGGAGGACTCTCCTTCTTTGGAGGTTTTTAAAGGGAGGTCTGATGGCCATCTATTGGAATATATCAGTTGTATTCCTGCACAGCAGTGGGTTGGACTAGATGGTCCTTGAGGCTCCTTCTAGTTCTAAGATTCTATGAAGCTGCCTTATATTAAGTCAGAGCACTGGTCCTTCTAGCCCATCAGCTGCCCCTGTCCAACCCTTGTTTTTTTAAAGGCTAGGGTTCCAAGGGTAGCCACACAAATTCTTTGGAGTCTGCATATGGCCCAGGGGCTGCATAATTCCCTCACCCCACCACAACTGAAGCAAACATGAACTGATTGCAGTGTTTGGATAATGAGAACCAGCTCCAGGGATTAGTTACCTGAACCACTGGCTGGAAATGCCTCTTGGTTCTTGCTGTTGTTCTGGATGGCGATCACGTCTGGTTCCTGCTGAGTGGAGAAGATGCCCGGTTTGGGAATCAGAAGTCCTTCTGGAGTCAGAGAGAAAACACAGGGAAGCAGAAAGGCTGACCCTTTCCTGGTCTCACTCCCAAAATGACCTCTTTCTTCTCTCTCCCTGAACTGCTTCAATTCCAGCAGGTCATGACAAGCGCTACAGTTTAGCTTTAAAAAAAACTATCCTGAGGTTGCTTCCCCCACCCTTCTGACCCAACCCTTTTTCTTTCTTTTTTTTCCTTTTGTGTTCTGCCTTTTAGATTGTCAACCTGAAGGGAAGGATTATCTTGTTTTATTGATTACTTGTAATCTACTATAGTACTGGTTTTGGCTGAAAAGTGGGATAAAAATGCTTGAAATAAGATAAACTTAGGGCCTGTCTACACTGCAGAAATACAGCAGCCGTTTAGCACCAGTTTAACCACCATAGTTCATATGCGTAGAGCTAGACTGCTGCAGTGCATTAAGTATGGGTCTGTCCTTAGAAGGCCCTTTAGAAGCTGTGATGCATTGAATGCAATGTTACACTTGGATTAGAAAGGCCATTTGAGGTCTAGTCCCTGCTCTTAACCTGTACCAGTCACCTTTTCTCCATCTTGCCTGTATCTCAGGGCTGTTGTGATGATAAAATTGGGGCAGGCACATCATGTACATTGCCCAAAGCTCTTTGGAAGGAGAGGCAGGATAAAAAAAATGCAACCACTAAATTGAATTGCAAGTTCAGACCCATCAGTAGGAAGAAATATCCAAACCTCAATGACATTCAGGTTTTCAACTGAGCCCTCTCCATTTCAGTGGCTGAATATGACCAGGACTGTATGGGAAAAGACACTTACCTTTTAAATGGTAGCGCCTGTAACCTCCCTGCTTGACCTCCCAGTACATGGTTCTTTTAACAGGATTTAGGGCAGTCTGTTCAGCCTGGTCCAATGAGAAGGCCAATGAGTTCAAATTCACTGGCCCCTGGAAAAGAAAAGCATCTGTCAGAGAGATGGATTAAAAGATGCTGAGTCCCTCTGCTGTGCCAAGTTGAAGAGACCCCACATTGCCACCCTGACCTTTGTATTTGGTAAAGGCTAAAATGCAATTACTGTATTGTTGTGTCTATATATTTAAAAGACCCTCAAAATCCAGGGCTCAAATGGCACCTTTCTTAGCTGGTTCATAAATCTGCCACTGGTCACGTTGCTCTGGGAACCATATAAACACTTTTTGCTATGTGTTTGTATTAAGGTCTTCCATGGGAAAAACTCCTTTTTGATCCAATCTGCTTCTACATTGAATTATTGTTCAGATACTTGATCAATTTGCTCCTTCATTGAAGTATTGTCTAGATATCTCCTCTTATCCACTAATTTGTTTAAAGTAGACTGTAACAATGGATAACTTTTGAAGGTCTCCTTTATGTTAAATATTTGATTTTATGAAATGAAAGTTACAACGGTTAAGAGAAACAATCAAATATATACTTAAGTATTGTGAGTGTAACATAATAAAAAATGCAGCTTTGCCTGACCCCCTTGCCAATTAGAAACCATTCCATTTCTCTATAGTCTGTCCTAACAGTAGCCTCTTATTCTGAGTACAGGTTACGCGTCAGGACAATCAAATGTTGAGGTACACCCATTTCTTTAAGAGCAATCCATAGTTTTTCATTATCTATACAATCAAAGGCTCTGCAACAATCTGTAAAGCACAGGCTGAATTTCTTTTGACATTCTTTGGTGTCCTCATTATCGATCATAGGTTTGTAATATGATCCCTAGTGCTTCTTCCTTTCCTGAACCTGGCTTGGACATTGGCATTTCTTGCTCCAAATATGGTAAAAGTCTTTGTTATTGAACTTTGAGCATCCCTTTGCTTGCATGGGAAATTAATGCAATGGTCCTGTGGTTACTGCAATGTCTGGTGTCCCCTTTCTAGGGGACTGGAATGTAGATTGTTTCCAATCTGGGAGCCTTTGTTTCCAATCTGGGAGCCTTTGTTTTGTTTTCCATATTTGTTGACAGGTTTTAGTTAGAAGTAGAGTTGATTCTCTCTCTGTAGATTAACACAGCTCTATTGGTATGCCATCTGTTTCTGGTGATAGATTTCTCTCAAGTACACTGAGTGCAGTTTTCTAAAACTGGAGGTTCATCTTCATATGGTGTTCCTCAAATGAATCTGTCACCCTTTCATCTCTTTTATATAGTTCTGTTTCCATTGCCTTTTTATTTCTACTTGGTCATGTAATGTGTACCCCTTCTAGTCATCATATAGTTTAAATTCCTCTTGTTTTTCCTTTTTCGTTGTCAGCTTCTATTTCTCTGCATTGATTGTTATAGTAGTTCTCCTTGTAACTGTGCAGAAGTCATTGAACAGTTTTATTCAGAGTTCTGTTTTTGTCACATTTTACTTGTCATTTGTCCTTAACTGCTTGAAGGGTTTCATCTGTTATCCTTTGGAGTGTCCGTCTCTTTCTTTTTGGCTACAGATAGTGTCTTCTTGCATCCCTCCCTCCAGTCAATTAGGCTTAATAGGGCAAATCTATTTTTTCACATTATTTTTGAATTCTGTGGGGATGTTCTTCAGGTTGTATTTTGGCATGTTGTTTGATTTATGCTTTACTCTAATTTTTGATCTTAAGTGTTCATGGTCTGTGCCACAATCTGCTCCTGGTCTTGCTTTTGTAGAGAGAATATCCACTAAGCCACAGAAATATACTGAGGATTGGGGAGGGGGAGAGAACGGGGACATTTTATAGTAGTTGAAATGTGGTATGGCGGAAGATTAATCAGGACTGCCCCTTCCAAATTAGGACAGTTGGAGGGAATGGTATGTTTATGAGGCCAAAAACAGGGAATCCACAAGCACACACAACAGTAACAAAGTGCATAATTGCCACCAAAAGTAGGAACCTCCACATGTCCTCTGCTCCTGTGGCACCCTATGTGGGGACCTTCTAGATGTCCTTGTGGTTCCTGTGTTAGACTTTATACTTATATTCCCACCACTGAACCCCACCACCCTTGTACCCCTGCAGCCACCATTGACACTGTATCTATTAACCACCCAAAACCCACTATTATAACATTCCCAGAGGCACATGTATAGAATACAAAAATAATTTATTAAACAGAAATTCAACATACAGTTGACAATTACTTGATATTAGGGTTGCCAGAATAAAACCTAGGAAGTGCTCCTGTGCCTTTACCACTGAAGTAGAAGAGGGAGCTTCAGCAGGTATGGGGGATTACCTGGTTATTTGGCAAGTAATGCTTGCTGAATTCCCTCTTCTACCAACCATGAAAGGTAGGGGAGTCCTCCCCAGTTTTCTCTCTAGAAACTACTTTGCATACAGAATTTCAAACTTAGTTGATAAGGCTACTCATGTAACCCATCTAACTCTCCTAACACATCTCACTAACTCTTTCCCCTCCTCCTGCTAATCCTAATTGCCAGGAGTCTAACTACTGTCATCCCTATCTCAGGCCAGCACTAACGGCCTTTTTAACGTCCCTTAAGGCACTGGATACTGTCTGATCTTGGAAGCTAAGCAGGCTCAGCCCTGGTTTACTACTTGAATGGGAAACCACCAACAAATCCCAGGTGTTGTAGGGCTATATTTCAGAGGAAGGAACTGGCAAAACCACCCCTAAGTCTCCCTTGCTTAAGAAAACCCTCTGAAATTCATGGGCGGGAGGCAAAAAGAGAACAGATGAATTGATTTATTGAAAAAGAGGTCTTATTGATCAGTTCATGGAAGTATGAGCAAAAAAGCCATCCCTTTTAGTTTATTTCATGTAGTTTAAGGGTGTATTTGTTTTTCCTGCCTATCACTTCACTATAGCCCCTTATCACTTTGATAAAATAACAGCACTTATGGAAAGCTAAGATGAAATCGGAGCCCTCCCATATAAGAAGAGGACTGATTTCTGATTTTTTAAAGAGATATTTTATTTTAAAAAACCCCACAGAACCCATAAAAAGCTATGATGAATAAAAACATGTCCATCTTTAATTGTTGAATACATAGAGTAAAGCTGTTTGGGAAGTATTTTTTCCCCCAAATGAAGAGTGATTTAAAAAGGGGGAGGAAGACTTAATAAACCAGGATATGATGAAGGGGACTGCTGAGGTATAATATCAGTTCAACCCAAAGAATTTGCATTAAATGAGCACTTTTAAATGAACAATGATTATTTAAGCTAATGGCCAGGACATCTGAACTGCATTTTGCTATAGTACTTAATTTTCTGATTTAGTCCTATATTGGTTTTAATGCAAAAAAAGAAAAGCCCACAAACAAAACCTGGTTGAAGCAAAAACACTTAAAAAAAACTTTCACCCTAACCTTGGTTATAACCCCCCACCCCCAAAAAATTTCAGGGATGTGCTCCACTCTACCCCACCTTTTCTAAAGGCAGGTAAACAAGCAAAGAAAAAGCTGCTTGTCTATGATCCTGGCTCTGGTTTGCACCCACAAATTGGTGAGGTGTGGATAGATACTATACCCTCCAAACTGTCCGAATTTGGTAGGGAGGGTCCCAATTCATCCTCTGCACCTGCTTTTAAAATGGTATGCGTTTCTCTCTCCTCCTCCTATCTTCACCCATATTTATCCTCACCAGAAGCTGGAGACCTTTTTGCCATTTTGAGCAGACTCCATGGCTATGTGTGACCCAATTTCCATCTATGAAATGCTGGAGGGTATGAGACACCCTTTCCCCTACATTCACATGAGCTAAAATGCCTCCATGCCAAGGGTTTGGGGGCAGCCACTGCCCCATTTTCACATCTCTCTGGACCTTGGCGGGCTGCACTCCTTTTATTTTAAGCCAGAAGTCCCATAAAACCACTTCTAGTTTTGATTGGCCAAAACCAGTCCAAACCCTGAACCCTAAAACAAGACTCTGTGACATAGCCTTTCAATGGTCAATCACATCCCTGAAGGCTTTTTTTTTTTTTTGCGGGGGGGGGGACACAGAAAAAAACCAGTGTTGCAAAAAATCAGTTTAAAAAAACATATTTTTGCTTCAACTAGGTTTTTTTTTTTTTTGCATTAAAACCAATATAGGACTAAATTTAGAAAATTCAGCAGTAAAGCACAGTTTAGATGTTTTGGCCACTAGCTTAAAGAATAATTGTTCTTTAAAAAGTGGTCTTTTGAAGCAAGTTCTTTTGGTTGGACTTCTGTGAACTGAAGGCTTTGTTTCTGAATGGCATTTCTGGCACTATAAAGCAAAAAGAAGCCACTGACTCTGGATCTTGGTGTAAGAATGAACCACTGCCAATAAACCAGGGGTGGGAATAATGCAGCTCTCCAGATGTTGTTGGACTGCAAGTCCCACCAGCCCTAAGGAGCATGGCCAAGGGTGAGGGATGCTGGGAGTTGCAGTCCCACAGCATCTAAAGGACCACAGGTTCCTTATCCCTTACTTTTATTCCATTAACAACAGGACAGTCATTTTGGGACACGGAGCCAGTGTGGTGCAGTGGTTTGAGCGTCGGACGATGACTCTGGAGACCAGGGTTCAAATCCCCCATTCAGCCTTAGATTCACTGGGAGAGTCACACACTCTCAGCCTCAGAAGCCTCTGTGATGGGTCCCCCTTAGGGTCTCCTGAAGTCAGAAAAGGACTCGAAAGGCACACAATTATCTCAATAACTCTCCATTAGTGGTAGACTTGGAGAACCTTAAAGCAGAAGTACTCAAAATGCTCAGAGAACCCCCCAAGCCAAAGATTTCCAGGGCAGCTCCCCAGAAGACTAAAAGCCTCCTTCTGCCATCCGCTTAAGATTAATCTTACTTTTTCTATTATTTCAGTGGACTTCTGCCTTTAAACCAAATCTTGGAAAAGCTAACTTTTGTTTCACTGCAACTCCCAGAGCCCCCCAGCTGCAGGATGGGATGCAAGGATTCCTCAGAGGGAGAAGGGTCCTTCTCCTTCCTGCAAGTTCGTGGTTGGAGCAGATTGAATGGCAATGCGCAGGCCAAGCCGGCCAAGCCGCCTTTCCTTTGGCTCCTGTCACATAATTGCTCCACTGCAGGGTGGAGGTGGGCCAAGCAGCCTTCAAACTTTCACAGACCCCTTGTGGGGTCACTGAGGACCTCTAGGGGTCCCCAGACCCCAGGCTAAGACCCACTGATCCAGATCTCCCCCCAACTGCCAGACCCAACTCCAGCTGATCCTTCCATGACTCTCAGCCAGGCCAGCCAGCGCCTTGCTTTCCATGGGTCTGGCGTTGCTTTCCATGGGTCTGGCTGAGCTGCCTGGCCAAACACCCTCCTCCCCAAGGGCCGAGCAAGGACTCCCTCACCAGGCGGATCAGAATCGGCTGGCTTCAGTCCATCCTGGATGCAGTCCGAACTACAAGGTTTGGTTCTTCCTTCAGCCAGAGGAGAAGAGAGGACCACCAGCCTTCCTGGGGAGTTTTCCTCCTCCTGCTGGATTTGGCGTTATTATAGGAAGCCAAGAAGGGCTTGGCCCAGTTCAGAGTCAATGGCCCATTAAGGCATGACAATGGGTTCAATGGCATTGACTCACCTGAGGCCAGGAGTGCCCTGGGGTGGGGGTGGGAGGGTCTCCTCTTTTCCCACCTCCCAAAGGCAGCAGGGGGGCAGAGGGGGGCCATGGGCATCAAGGGAAGGAAAGTGAGGAGGGCTATTAACCATCTGACTGCCATGGAAAAAGGATTTGTGCAGGAAGGCCAGGAGAGCTTTACAAAAAATTGCACCACAATAGCCAAAGGACAAGGTGTGCCAAAAACATTGTTATCAGCATCTGATTACATGGCTGGTGGTGTTATTTGCTGCCAAGTCCACTTTTACTTGTAGGACCCTTGGAAGGAGAGACCTTCCAGTTTTGGCAGAAGAGGACAAGACTTGAGTACTCCTTTTTTATTTATTTTATTTTATTTGTATTTCTATTTCTTCCCCATCTTCCTTTCAACATGGGATTCAAGGCAGTTTACAACCTTTACAAAACACAGTACTGTACAATTAAAAAGAAAACTCTTGAGTATAAAAGTTAACAACATTAAAACGGTCTCCCTTTTGCATAACAGGGGAAGCTGATGGCTACAATGTTGAGGAGGGCAATCTGTTCTGGGTTTTAGTCAGAACCTTGAAGGAACTACCCTTGATGCTGAACTTTGTCTCTAAAACAAGACCAGCATGCCGGATGTAGGAGCCAAAAACATCCACTGTGGTGTTAAACCAGAAAATTTGAGGGGAAGGGGCATAGGTGAGCAAAAACAAAGGTTGGCTAAAAAGCTAGATTCCATCTAAACATTAGGAATAATTTCTTGGCAGTAAGAGGTTTCGGAGATGGAACGGGCTGCCCCATCAAGTAGTGGAGGTCTTTAAACAGAGGTTGGCTTGGCCTCTTACAGGAGTGATGTAATTGCATATTCCCACTTGGCAGGGGGTTGGACTAGATGGCCTTTGCAGGACTTTCAAAGTCTGAAGCTGACGTCTGCTTAGGATGCCCCTGCCTTCAGATTTGATGATTCTAATAGGGACATTTAAATGCTGAGCTGCTTCTTTAGCCTGTTTTCTTAATCTGACCTAGATATTCTTGTCACTACAGAGAGCAAGCTTAGGCATTAACACATACAGGGAAAGGACTATACTCTGTTTGTATTAAGGGTGCCAAGATTTTGGATCTCTCAGAAGTGCTTTCATAGTGTGTTCCTGCTAACTGAGGGATTCTGGGAGTTGTAGTCTAAAAAAAGAATAAATTTCTCCAAATGTTGGTCTTAGACCACATTCCTAAAGGGTTCAGTCCCCGTACTTTTCGACATGATATTTTAAAAGTATTTATTGTCTTTAAAAGTGTGTCATGTCATTCTTGTTTTTCAGTCTTTTTTAAAGGTCTGTTATTTTAAATGTGAATCTATCCCTGTGAAATTCCGAGAATATAGTTGAAGACAGAACAGCTGTTTTAAAGGAAGAGAATACAGTATCTCAATAATAGAAAACCGAATCTTGTGGTGCCTTAAAACATATTACAGTACTTGGCATAATTGATTTGACCCAAGTTTCTGTGGATTGTATCTGATGAAGCCCACAAAAGGCAGCCAAACTGGTTTATCTTGAAGGTGCCACAATACACATTGGTGTTGTTCCTCCAACAGACTAATATGGCTTCCCAGGCCCCAGAATGTCTTAGTAATTCATTTACATTACAACCAACCTATAGATTAGTGCTTCTTAAACTAGCTGATGTGGGAGACTGGCATCCCTCCTGTTGGGGTGTGTGAGTATAAAAATTAAACATTTATTAAAGATTCCAGGAAGCAAGCCCTTTAGGAATATCTTCTTAAGAAAAGTATCTTTTAAAGTAAGCAGAGTTAACCTAGGGAAGACTGACCAACCTCAATTTGCATTTGTATGTGTTCTAAATCACCCAGCATTAAAGTTAAGCAGACAAAAGTAAAAAGATTAAAGACATTTGCTTAAAAATGCATATCAAAAGTTTACTGAAGGTATAGCAATCTTAATCTGCATATTCAAAACAAATCTAGGTTCTTAACTAAGAGGATTACAGTTCAGGGTAGAAAACTCACCCAATCTTGGGAAATTCAGGTTAGGATAATCAAATCAGAAGTTTCTAAGTATTACAGCAGTAATATCCATATTTCCTCAGATAAAGAGGTGTTTGTAAATAAATGAGAGCTCATCTCTCTTCTTCGTAATTGGAAGTCAGATGCATGGTAGAAAGGGGAGAAAAGGGAAGGAAAGCTTTGTGGAGAAGCTGCAAAACCCCTAAAGCAAGGACACAAATAATCATAAAGTATTTAAATTAGGAGGCCACATGATGAATGACTCAATGGTCACCCCATAGCTCCAAATGGCTAAGATAGTCTGAGATGAGAAGGAGGGTAGGAACTCGAGCATGTAAGGAATTTCCTAAACTTACTAAGCAGGGAAGCAAGAAGAATGCTACATTTCTCACACCTCTCCCCTGCAAATGTGCCAGGGATTGGCACCATATTTGTGTCCATTGGTTACAATTGTGGGTTTTTTTCTGTCTCTCTCCCCAAAATTCTCCAAGGATAGGCAGCTGTTGGCTCTAGGACTGGCACCAGTCCAGGGACCATCACTTTGAGTAGCACTGCTATAGATGTCCATTCAGAAGTAAGACCCCATGAGTTCAGTGGGACTTGGCTCTCAGGTAGCTTTACAGAGCAATCCTCTGCATGTCTTCTCAGACATCAAGCCCACTGAGTTCAAGGGGCTCACACCAAGGTTAAGTAAATATAGGGTTGAGGGCTGGCTCTACCATTCGGCAGACACATGACTCAGGCAGCACGACAGGGAGCCGGCCTGACAGACTGAAAAACAGCCCTGTAAAGAACAGCAATATGCAGCTTATTTTGTTAGGGAAAATAAGTGTTGTGATTAGGAATCTATGCCCCCCTTTGGGTAATTTTAATCACCAGCAAAACGGCAGCAGCTAGTCTTGTTAAGAAGTCATAAATCTGTCTTTTGATATTTTGGTTTCTGTTTTTTGTTCTTCAGGGTAAGAAAAGCAGAAAGGAAACCCCTCAAAAGGTTGGGTGCCTTAAGAAGAATTATATAAGCAGGGAGGGATTTTGGTGCCAGGCACTTGAAGCTCCATTTTTTCCTCTGTTAGTTCTCAAGAAGCTTGGAGGATACAGAAGCAGGGATGGATGCTTTCTGTTCTTTATTTTGACTTGTTACCCTTTTTCTTATAATAAAAGCTATGAAAGAAACCTTTAGTTTTTATTGAATTCTTTTACCAGAGGTATGCAAGTTTTGCTCAAAGCCCACGTTTTTGCTGTAAACTCTGAAACAAATCTCACTGCTTGGCTAAGCGGAGTGGGAACAGACATTGCATTTTCCCAACATATTTTATTCCCTTTGCCCTTAGGTGCAATAAGAATATTGAAATAAGATATAGCTACAAATCAAATTGAACCTAAATATTGTAAAGGCACCAGATCCCATTTGATTTTGGATGCTAAGCTGGGTCAACCCTGATTACTACTTGGATGGTGAAGATATTAGAATATCTTCTAATACCAGTCAAGGAGAATTTGTGGCCCTCCAAATCTTTTTGGACTACCTCATCCCTGGCCAGACACCCATGCTAGCTGGGGATGATGTGATCTAGAACACAAGGCAGGGCTGACCCAATCAATTTTTCTGCCTGAGGAAAAGGACAAGATTCCAATTATGAACTTGGGAAAGTTACGTTTGGTTGGAATATCAAGATTTAATGTAAGCATTTTCAAAACTAACTGAATTAGTAGTATAATCAATAGGAGGACCGATTTCATTTTTTTCCCTTTAAGGAGAACCTCTTTTAGAATCTAACTGTAATTAGCTTTAACGAGCCCACAGCAGTGTCCCTGAATAGCAACTGTGGGAGTGTTATAAAACTTTTCAAGGTTTCAGGGAATAATACTCATTCCAGCTACAAACATTATTGAAGGCAAGAAAAATAAGAGTGCACTTGGGAATTCACAGATCTTTGCTTAGAAGTAGTATTATATTTTAATGTCTATCATGATCATGTTTACTAGTATGGCTAGTCATTATTTATTAAAAAAAAAATTCAAACAGAAGCAACATAGACTTTAATCATAAACTGAAGAAGTCACTCCTGGGATGAAATAGTTTTATATTACCCAGGAGAAACTGTCCTTGATCCAATCGGCTTCTACATTCAATTACTGTTGAGATACTTGATCAATTTGCTCCTTCATTGAAGTATTGTCTCCTCTTATACACTATGTTTGTGATGAACTTGTTTTGATATATTTTGGCAGCATACGGTTGGTTTTTGAAATATTGAGAAGTTCGTTGGTTAAATTTGGGACTGCTCTATTGACAAGATGTTTTTTAATTAATTATAGACTAACATTGGTCCTGAATGATAATATCACATTTTTGTACATTCTTGTAACTGACACATCATCAGTTGTGGATTTACTGTACAGTCCTCCCTCCACATTCGCAGCCTCCACACTCACGGTTCCGCATATTCACGGTTTTCTGCGCTGGGGAGGGTGGGGGTGGGAGTGGAGATGGGGCCTCTGAAGGCCCCATCGCCACTTTCAGGAGGGTGGGGGCTGTTATTATTCACAGATTTTTCACATTTGCGGGGGTCTTCTGAACCTAACCCCCGCGAATGTGAAGGGACGGCTGTATTTGCATTACTAACTGGTTATATAAGATTACACTTGTTACTAAAATAAATTACATTGTAATTGTAATCATTAGGAATCATATCTGCTTGTCACCCAGATTCTAGTGTGTTATTCAGGGCTATACTGAATTGTTTGGTGATTAGCTCTAAGAATCTATCAGCAACCTTTGCTTCGGACCATATAGTTGACTGGAAAGGTGGGTACATGGTTGCCATGTGCTGCCTTGCCTCAGGTGGCAAAAAGTTTTCAGCTGGGCCTGTTAGCCCATTGTATCATCTTTGATTGTTGAAAAGGCCACAGGCAGGAGATGAGAAGGACCCTCTTTTGTAAAGAAACCTCAAGATTAGGTTCTGTATTTTTAGGACAGGGAGGATCAGGGAGAGTCATTTTTTATGTGAAGTCAAAGGCTTTTACAGCCAGCATCCATAGATTTTCCTTGGGTTTTTTTTCCAGGCTGTGAGGCCGTGTTCTGGAAGAGTTTATTTCTGACATTTTGCCTACATCTGTGGCTGACATCTTCAGAGAATGATTGGCTGAACATGCCAGCCACAGATGCAGGCGAAACGTCAGAAATAAACTCTTCCAGAACACGGCCTCACAGCCTGGAAAAAAAAAACACCAAAGAAAGTCTCATTTTCATTCTTTCCCTTTTTCTTTCTCTCCCAGTCAAGAAAATACCATCTTTGGTTTGATACTTCCTGTCAAGGCTGACGCACAGCCTATTGGGGTACATAGATTGTTGGGATATAGACTTGCAAAACAATATGCTGACTTGTTTAACTGCTGAAAGGATTAAACAGAATGGATGAAATAACTTCCTGTTGTAATGTGAGTGTCTTTCCTAACTCTCTTTGTTCTGGAAAAACACCATGAGAAAAAAAGAGACACCATGAAGATGTCCTAAGGGGCAGGAGCTCAGGGACAGAGCTCCTGCATATTCTAATTTTTAGAGATGTAGCTTTCAAGATATAATTTGCTATTCTAGTCTACTTTCATGTTATTACTCATGTAACCTGAGATAAATATGAATTCCTGAGTAAAGTATTTTTTTTATGTTTTATAAGCTACATTTGGCTACTTTGATTCTTTTAAGCTAGAGTGTGGAAAGTGGGGGGGGGGCGAACTGAGTGAATGGCTATTTAAAACCTGTGTGTTTGGAATCAGAACGTTTTTCCTGCACATGTATCTTAAACAATAACTCTGCTAAGTGTGTTTTCACAAGGGGATTAAAGCCAACCATTCTTTGGTGCCAATTTTAAAGTTCTCCCCAGTAAAGCACAGTGGTAACACTGATAATCCCCATTATAGATAACAGCAAGAACAATATTTATTTGTTATGTCTCTCTTCCTGTGGATCAAGGTGAGGAACAACAACAAACAACACAAATAACAGAACACAGCCTATATAAAAGTATGTATTGAAATACTTCTGCCCCACCTTGTCTCATATGATCTAAGGGTGCCATACGATAAAATCAGTTTGGCCAACTGAAATAATATAAAATGGGAAGACATTGTTTAAACGGATATGTGGAGTTCTACTGTTCTTCATTTATTGGGGGCAGGTCTTGGCTATAAATGTTATCCAAGCCTTTTTTGTTTTTATTTTTGTGTGTGTAAGTGATGTAGTGGTTTTGGACTAAGTTTCCAGGAGACCAGGGTTCGAATTCTCTGCACACCTCTGCCTTATGGTGATGACCTTATCCTAGAGCTTCCTTGGCAAGATTCCTCCAGAAGGGGTTGCCCTTGCCTTCCTCTGAGGCTGAGACTGTAGTCTACCCAAGGTCACCCAGTGGGTTTACATGACTGAACATGGAATCAAACCCAGGTCTCCTGTATTTCATCACTCAAACCACTGCACCACATGTGCTCTTATCTTTTGTTATAGCCCCTTAGTTATTTTTGTTAGGCCAGTCTGTGGGGTATCTGTGTTCCCACCAACCATGCCCTCTTGCACTATACTCCATTTGATTCCGTATCCTACGCAGGTTCTGTTTCTCTCCTGCCCCCAGTCATTCCCTACCTCACTTCAGACAATGGGGATGCCTAGAGGAGAGTTTCTGAAAATGATCTCCATCACAGCTTATCATAGACTCCTTTGAGTGGGAGGGGACCCCAAGTGTAATCTAGTCCAACCCTCTGCCACCCAGGAATCCACAGCTAAAATACCCTGAAGAGTCTAGATGGCTCATCTAGATTTTGTTGCAGGCAGGCCAGGAGGATTTGACTCCGCCATAATTGCTTTATTGCCTTTGTCTTCAAGCCAAGAGAGACCAAAAACAGCAACTCTGAGGTGATCAGATAAAAGGAAAAACAAAACTTTTGCAAAAACAAAAAATTAAATTGAGCTTTTAAGTCTTAAATCTGGGCCCAAAACCCTTCCATGTAGGATAGGAGCAATGAGTCTAAAAATAAAATTGTATTAAAAATTCCAGGATCCAGTCCTTTTAAAAAGCAACAAGAATTATTTCCTTTAAAAAGAGTTTAAAAATCATTCATTTACTTTTAACTTCATGCAGAGTACACTTAGGAATGCTGACTTGTACAGCTCAACTAACATTTAAAAGAAAAGTGTATTCAGAGGTCTGGGATCACCCAGTTAAATTAGATTCATTACAAAACAAAGGAGTCAGTTTAAAATGCAAATCAAAGTTTACTGAAGGTATATCAATCTCAATCTACATACTAAAACAAACTTTAAAAAGAGGTTCCTAACTAATGGTATTTAGGGTAGGAAAAAACTCACTCAGCCTACAGCGGTAAGAGGCTGACTTGCAATGCATCATGGCATGGTTTCAGAAAGGCTTAAGATGTCCAAGGTGGCTCAAGATGGCTCCAGCCTCATGGAGACTCAAACTTAAAAGAGAACTTACACACAGCAATAAAATTTAAATTAGGTCATGTGTGGAATGACCCAGCACTCCAGTTGGCTGGAAGTGCCCAGTGAAATAAAAGAAAGGGAACTTGGGAGAATAAAAGGCATGCAGGGAAAAAACCCTAAACTTATCTTAGGATGTGAATGAGGTACACAAGATTGCTTTTACATTACAATGATTATTTCCCCACATACTACATGTTGACCACACTCACACAGCTGTCATGCCCTCACACAACCTGTACCATCAGTTTAGTCAGAATCCCCTCTCTTGCCCACTCCTGCTATAACCACTATACCAAGCTGCATCTTAATCATTGTATTTGTTCAAAGGATCTTGGCTTTGCTGTTTCAGGAAAGGAAAGGTCTGATGGATGTGCCTACGTTGGTGGGTGAGGCAACAGAGACCAAATTAAATTGCATTGAAAGCCCCACATATTGGGAAGTCCAGCAGGAGAATAATGGTGACTTTGCTGATCCTTCAGCTAAATGCTTTTTATGCTTTTTCCTTTTGGGCAACACTAGGAATTGAGCAACCCTCCAGATGTTGTGGGTTGCCCTGGCCAGCATAGTTGATGGCCAAGGTGCTGGGAGTTCTAGTTCTACCTCCAGAAGGCCCAACAGTTTCCACAACAGCTTTTGGTAACTGTCTCCTTCTACAGGAGGATCAGGCAACTCTTAGTCCATGGGCCACATGTCCATTGGTTTTCATGACCACCCAGGGATTCAAACTGGATAGGGCTGCTGGGAGTTGCAGTCCTACTACATCTGGAAGACTGCATGAGGACTGGGAGTTGAGCTTCCACCTTGTGGTAGGGCAAGAGAGGTGCTCAGTCTGGGTTCTCTTTCCTATCCCGCAGGTCACAAACAGCCAAAAGGGATTGAGAATTTGCAGGATGAGGCTGAGCTGGAGAAAGGATTGCCAAAGATGCCGGTTGGGGGGTTGGGGGGTTGGTCTTCTGGTTGCAATAAATCCCTATGAATACAGGTGCAAAAAGCAACACAAAGAAGAGCCAGGAGAAATCCCCAATGGCTCTGTTGAGTTGTTCCAAGGTGAGAGAGCCACAAGTGCAACTAGAAAGAGCCCAAGTATGAAAAAGCCATCTTCCAATTCTAAAGCCAAGGAGGTCCAATGCTGCCAATCTGGTCCAGTTACAACAAACCAGATGAGCCAAACTGAATGTTCTGTGCTAAGGAGATGGGCGCTAATCATAGAATCTTTTGAGTGGGAGGTGATCCCAAGGGTCACCTAGTCCAGCCCTCTGCCCATCCAGGAATCCACACCTAAAATACCCTGAAGAGCCATCTACATTTTGTGGGAAAACCTTCAGTGCAGAAGAGTCCACCACTCTCACACACAGCTGTCACACCATCACACAACCTATACCATCAGGAAGAATCTCCTCTCTTGCCCACTCTTGCTCTAACCACTATACCAAGCTGCATCTTAATCATTGTATTTGTTCAAAGGATCTTGGCTTTGCTGTTTCAGGAAAGGCGAGGTCTGACGGATGTACCTGCATTTGCAGGTGAGGCTGGGGAGATGTAATTAAATTGCATTGAAAGCCCCATGTATTGGAAAGTCCATCAAGAGAATAATGGCAACTTTGCTGCTCCTTCAGGTAAGTGCTTTTTCCTCTTGGCCAGCAGTAGGAATTGTGCAACCCTCCAGATATTCTGGGTTGCCATGGTCAGCAAAGCCAATGGCTAAGGTCCTGGGAGTTCTAGTCCAACATCTGGAGGGCCCCCACAGTTTCCCAACAGCTTTTGGTCACCTTCTCCTTCTAGAGGAGAGTCAGGAAACTCTTAGTCCATGGGCCATATGTCCACTGGTTTTCATGACCGCACAGGGCTTCGAATTGGATAGGGCTGCTGGGAATTGGAGTCCCACCACATCTGGAAGACCACATGAGGACCGGGAGCTGGGCTCTCACCTTGTGGGAGGCCCAGAGAGGTGCTCAGTCTGGGTTCTTTTTCCCATACCGCAGGTCACGAAAAGCCAAAAAGCCCAGAGAATTTGAATGATGAGGCTGAGCTGGAGATGAGCCAAATGGAATTTTCTGTGCTGGGGAGATGGTTGCAGCCTCCATCTCTCTTCTTCACCCCAAAATATGGCTATCAATGCCAAACACAAGGAGTTTCCATGTCCCCAGTGTCATAAAGTCTTTGCCTTCATGAGTTGACTGAACACCCACTGGCAGAGTCACACAGGTGAGAAACTGTACAAATGTTGAAAATGCGGGAAAATGTTTGCTCGGAAGTATGCTTTGACCATCCATGAGAAAATTCATACAAGGAAGCCATTTGCCTGCTCACAATATGAGGAAACCTTTGTCTTTAAAAATAGATGGATTGCTTATCAAAAGTTGCACAAGGAAGAGAAAATAAGAGGAAGGAATACAATGTTTCCCTAAGGGGACATCCAGAGATTGCACACACTGCTCACTTTGGACTGAAAATCCCACATCCCCCAGATGGGTCAGAGATTTGGGGAGCTGTGCTCCAAACCTCTGTCAGCTTTAATGTACATACAACAAGCCTTTCGTTGTGTATCACCAAATCCATTGAACTCTACGGGAGTGCAAAGATGATCTTCCACTTGTAACCCTCCTGTGTGAGCCAACGTATCTTCTATCCTCTTTATTGTTCACAAAAAAGTCAAGTTCCTGTATTGCAGAGCATAGTGTAGAAGTTTCCCAGGCAGACCGATGCTGCATCTCATTGATCACCACCCTGCCTCACTGTTTAGCCACTACAGCTTCTCCCCCGCCCCCACCATGGCTATTCAGTTGCTTGTGGATAGTGAAGGCATTTGAGAAGCACCTGGTTATGTCTTCACAGGCAGACACAGACCAAGGAAATCATCCACTGGGCTCCACCAAAAGTCTCACCCAAATGCAGTCCCAAAGTCACAAAAACAAGTGCCTGAGGAGCAACAGGGTAGGGAGGCAGGATCAACAGAATAAGAGGCGCAGGTCTAGCTTCTCACCAAGTGTCCATACCAGATGCAAGAAAAGCCAATAACCAGTCCAGAGGCCAGTCATCAAGTGTCCATACCAGGGAAGTCAATAGCTAGTCCAAAGACCAATAGTTGAGTCTGAGGTCCAGGTACTTGATCAGCAAGGGATTAATGCAGCAGTCCAGAGAATGAAGTCAGCCTGAAGACAAGGCAAAGCACAAACACAGGAGGAGTACAATCAGGTAGGATAAGCTGTTGTGAGCACTGAAGGTGGGAGGAGAATTGCTGGGAGATTTATAGCCGGAACCTTCAAGGCCAGCTGGGCCTCCTTAAGGAGTAATCAGGTAAGCGTTTAGTATTTAAAGCATGCTGGGCGTGGCATTTCTCCCTCCAGAGAAAGAAGGCAGCATGTCATCTTGGATCATCCATCACTGGCTGGCAGACTGCTTGTTCTTCAGGGTGAGCCATGGTATCTTTAATTGCTTCCTCCTTTGATTCCTTGTCAAAGGGGTTCATGACAGATGCTTTCCTACTCCTTCGTTCTCTTCACCAGCCACAGAATGGCTGTGGAAGTGAAGCTATTGCAGAGGAACAGTGAGTTATGGGAATTAGTTGCAGAGAGAGCAGGACTGGTTTAAGGATTTTTGGAGTCTCTGCAATGCTTTATTTTGGGGGGCCCATATGTCTATCTCAGGTCAATGTAACCTAACTCAACCTAAGCTATTCACAATACAGGATATTCAGATTATTACTAATACTGATTCTGCAGGAGGAGTGTTACTACGGCCCCCCCAAAATGATGGGGCTCCCTGCAGATGCTGACACCACTGGTGCCTTAAACCAGCCCTAAGAGGGAGGAAGAGAAAACCAGCCTCTGCAACGACCACAAAAGCCATACACAGGTGTACATTGGACATACACTTGTACAGATGCCAGCCAATAAGTGTTGAGGAGGAGAAGCTGAAACAAGTGCATAATGTCTCTTTAATCTGTGATAGTGACAGAAACCATCTATCTGGAACACCTGGAATGTACATTAGAAATTTAGAATGTGATGCAGTCCTTCCCACAAAATGTCAACATGGTACCTTTAATTTGTATATTTAGGTTCCCTGTATTTCAGGAATGATTACAGGTATGTCTCCGGTCCAGGCATTATATCTTTAATCACTGGTATTCCATCATGTTTGCAGTTTGTATTTTATTTTGTATTTTGGCATTTTTCTATTGGTGTACTGAGCAAGTTACAAATATCATGAATAAATAATTTTTACTTTATATTAATAAACATTTACCAAAAAACAAAACAAAAAAACAACCCAATTGCTGCAGAGGGAAATGCCTGTTTCAAGAAAAAGCTTGTAGTCTAAACAATACATTGGTTCTGCAATGAACAAGTAACCTGATGCTTGTGAGACCAGTTGGGGGAGTATGGGATAATGGTGGGAGTTGTTCGAGCCATTGGCATAAGTGGTATGCTTGTGAAGATATTCTACACCAGTCAACATGTGGCCCTCCAAATGTTTTAGGCCTGCGTCATCCCTGTCCATACACCCAAGCTAGCTGGGGGAGATGGGATCTAGAACACAAGGCAGGGCTGGCTCAATCCATTTTTCTGCCTGAGGGAAAGGACAAGATGGAACCCCCTCCATTTCAGCCACAGAAACTGACTGGATGGGCTGTTAACTCTTCCTTCAACACTAGCAAAGCAACAGGCTCCATCACCACCAACCAGGGTTGCTAGTTCCAGATCGTCCCAGGTGTTAAGGTTTCTGGGCCAAACCCTGAGACCTAGGGATGGCCTTTGGTGATATTATTAAGTGTTATGTATTAAGAATTAGCCCCTGTTGCTCACAGCTTGTTCTTTAAACACCTATGGTATACAGAGAGAAAATAGTTTTCCATTTTGAAAATGAAGAGAGAAATCTTAACTAAAGGGTATCCTCTGAGATCAAGGTGAAATGAAGGGATTATTCCTTCTCACTTACTTATGGAAACAGGATAAGGAATATTTAATCTAGCCTCCTTACTTCTAGGTAGAATGTGGATGCAGAGCAGAGTGGAGGGTGAGCTCTGGCACTGTAACAAGTGGGAGGAAGGAGTAAGCTAAGTAGACACCCCCTACGCCATGGAGAGTCCTTGCAAATTGCATCAACAGATCAATGAAGCCTTGGGAATTGTAGCATACTGCTGCTCTATTACTTGAGCTGGAGATGTGCCCACGACTCTTTCCTCTTGCCTGGAGCTGACCTCACTAAAACTGGAGAATTTGTACCCTTGTTTCCTGCCTGGAAATGACCCATGAAAATTGGAGGTTCAGAGAGATCTGGCAACCCTACCACCAGGCTTGAGGGCTGCTCACTCGTTCAGGAGGTCCAGGACAAGTTGCAAGATGGCAGACTTTTCCAGGGGACAGAGCCAGTGTGGTGTAGTGGTTTGAGTGTTGGACTCATCCCTGTGATAGGTTTGCCTTAGGGTCACCATAAGCCATAAAGACACACAACAACAACATCAGCAGCAACATCCAAGCTGGTAGTTAAGCTCTATAGGAGCTTAGGAAAGCAACGTTTATGGTAACTTCTTGTTTGTTTGCTCACACCCATTCTCTTTCTGGGTCACATAGGCATTCCCTTTTTTCTCTGGGGTCACACGTGTTTGCTTTCTCTCTCCCTTTCTCTTCCTGCCTGCCTCCATGAAGTATGTGGTAAGAAGGGCTCTCCCTGTATGAGATGCTCCAACTTTCTGATACTATATAGAACTCCTTAGTTTTCTTCACCTTTCCTCAAGAAGATGAACCTGTGTGATTATGCAGAAGTACTGTGAGTAAAACTACCAGTACTTTTATATACCTTACAAAGAAGACTAAGGCCGCATCTGCACTGCAGAAATAATCCAGTTTCATACTGCTTTAACTGCCATGGCTCAATGCTATGGAATCCTGGGATTTGTAGTTTGTTGTTGCACCAGAGGTCTCTGACAGAGGCAGCTAAATACAGTTGTCCCTTCATATTCGCTGGGGTTTGGTTCCAGGACCCCCTGTGGATACCAATGTGTGAATACTCAAGTCCCGTTATATGCAGTGGCATAGCAAAATGGTGTCCCTTATCTAAGATGGCAAAATCAAGGTTTGCTTTTTGGATTGTTATTTTTTAAAGAATATTTTCAAGCTGTGAATACTTAAATCCATGGATACCAAATCCATGGATACGGAGGGACAACTGTATCTCACAAAAATGCAAATCCCAGAATTCCATAGCATCATCCATGGCAGTTAAAGCAGTGTCAAATGGCATTATTTCTGCAGTTTGGCAGCAGCATAAGTGTGATTTCTTTCTCTGCTAGATACTGTGCGGGTGGCGGGGGGAGGAGTACAGGTTACTTTTTTTAACTTCTGCAAGCACATCAGTTGCCTTGCTAGATAGATCCACTAAATCTCTCACATTTCCCAAAAATTCCCAATACAACCAACTTGAGCTGTTCTTGCCTTGAACTTTTCTGAAGGCCTTCAACACCACTCAACAGCAACCATTTTCCAGAATCATTCAGGCAATGTTAATGGCATGTTCCCTTGTCTCTCTTGCATCAGAGTGCTACAGACTGTAAGAATTCATTGTCGCTGCTTTTTGATGTTATATTGCCTTAAAATAAACCAACCTGGAAAGCTGGTATAAAAAAAAATCTGATTGTACAGGTACTTGGCATGAGAAGAGAGCCAAACACCATGCTTGGGAGCAAGGAAGATTTATTTTAAACAACAGCACTGCTGGGCACATGAAAAGCAATAGAAAAATGGCAGACTCCCCATGCTAGACAAACAAAAGTTTTTATATTATATACAAGCTTATCTGTTTCAGCACTGACTGGCTCAAAAATGCTACATAGGCAGAGAGTACTGCAGCTGCCTCACTATTTCATCCATGAGCTGGTATTTTATTGATATGATAAGTTTGGGAAATTGACAAGGATCCTATGTTGTCCACCACTGCACACCCTGGGCCTAACCCCCTCCACCTCCAGTACTTTTCTTTAAGGGGTTTGGTGCAACATAGACATAGGAAAACAAATGAGATAACAGTATGGATAAAGAATAGACGAATGCAAAATATGAAATTTTGAGAGCAAAGCGTATTTAAGTTGTCCATTTGCCCTTTGGTTTGGTGTCTTCTTCTGGCCTTTTATTTTACGTTAGACAGGCATGTGCCGCTCCCCCACTGTCGAAGACCCATCTGTTCCCAGCCTATCCTTGAGGTGTCCTGGCAATTTTCCACCAATTGTTTTTATTAGGACACTTCTTCAGATACAGTTTAAGCCCAGGAAGTATCTCCACCAGCCGCTGGTCATCTGAGGTCAAGGCTGTCAGGTCAGGCAATGGATCTACCATATCTACACTACACAAATAATCCACTTTGAAACTGGATTATTTGCCATGGCTCCTTCTTGTTGAATCATGGGATTTGTAGTTTTACAAGGCCTTTAGCCTTCTCTACACGAGAATGCTGGTGCCTCACCGAACTACAAATCCCAGGATTCTATAGGAAGGAGCCAATGCAAATAATCTGGTTTCAAACTGGATTATTCATGTAGTGTGGAAATGTTTTAGGTACTCAAGACATCAAGGGTGTTGGGATGAAGTATCTGGGTTTGGTTCAGGCACTCTCTTTAATGTGGTGTAGTGGACCCAGGCATCTCCATCAGCTATCTTTATCTTTCAATAGAGTACAGTAGGACCCCTGTATCCACTGATTCATTATCCACTGATTCAATTATCCATGGGACACAAAACAGCACACCTATCATTGAGTCTTCCTAGAAAATGTGTCCTCTCTAGCCATTTTCTAGGTCCTCCAAGTCCAGTCTATGGTATTTTAAACCGGAAGGCCTATTATTTTCAATGGCGTTCACTATTATCTATGTTTTTTGGTATCCACTACCCCCCCCCCGAACCAATCCCCAGCGGATACGAGGGTCCTATTGTAGTTCTGGTAAGGCTTATAAGCTTTTTTTAACTGGATTTGTCCTTCGAGATTAACAAAGGCATATAGCGCATTTGAAATGTCAGGGATGATGGGAGTTGTAGCTCTTCACCTCTGGCTCAAACTCACCACCTTGTTATGCAGCAGAGCCAACCAGCTTAGATCAGTGGTTAATGCTTTTCTCCAAAGCAGCAGAGTTTCAGAGAATAGGCTGAAGATCCTGACAAACTCTCCAAGCCTTCTCACTCTTCTCCAGGTGTCTCCAAAACGTCTCCAGGATTCACTCAGGCAACTCAGTAGTTTTATATAAAACCTACTTTATTCTTCTATATAAATATACTATATGGTCAACAAATCACAATCTCTACACACTACTCCACAATATCTCCAAACTACTGCACCTCTACTCAACCACAATACATTGGCAAACATTGCAATTTTATAGCCATTGTTTATCACCACCCACTAGTTAGTTTCCACCCAGTGGGTGTGTACTTCCATTCTGATTGGTCCACATAGTTCCACCCATACTTAAGACCAACCCATGTATTTAAACATTTCACCTTGTACACTTAATGATTCTCAGGTGTTTCCATTCTGCATTCAGTACCTCTGTCCTTGGCTCTCAGGACTTCTAGATTACATTAGCAGTTTCACCTGTGTAGCTTCATAATTGCTCTTGCTTAGTCATTGTGACTTTCACATACATATTTTATTTCTTTCACTGTATGTCCCATGTTGCATTTTCCTTAACAATCCCCTCCGAAATAAAATATTGTATGTGTCTTACAATGTCATTCCAACCATTTGTGTCAGCCTTTCATGTTTTTCTGCTGTCAATGCTTTTGTGAACAAATCTGCTATGTTGTGTTGTGTTTCTATATATCTCAATTCTATTTCACCCTTCTGAACCATGTCTCATACATTTTGATATCTTACACCAACATATTTTGTTCTGTTCTTCAAACTTTCAGTTTCAGCCATCGCTATGCATGACTGTGAATCTTCCAGAATTTCCACTGGTATCTTGTAACTTTCATTTAAATCATTTAGCAATTGCTTAATCCACTGTACCTCATTTACTATCTCATTCAAAGCAGCGAATTCTGCTTCTGTTGTGCTTATCGCTACATTAGTTTGTTTTCTACTTCTCCAAACTATTGGACTTTCACTATATTTAATTATCATTCCTGTAACTGACTTCTTGTCTCCTAATTCTGATGCAAATGTACTGTCTACATAACAATCTAGATCTGAACTACTGCTTCGTATAATCAGTTTCCTATCTAAGGTTCCTTTCAAATATCTCAATAAATGTTTTACCGCTGCCCAGTCTTCAATTTTTGGATCATTAACCCTTCTAGACAATACATTTACAGCATAAGAAATGTCTGGTCTGGTGTGGCAAGATATGAATTGTAAAGATCCTATTATACTTCTGAACAGAATCTTATCCTCAAACGCTCTAGTTGTTTCCTCAGACACAAAACCAGTTGTCATTGGAGCTCTTACTATTTTTGCATTCTGTAATCCACACTTTTCAATCAATCTTTCAATTTTATTTCTCTGACTTAATAAACAATGTCCTTCTTCTGTCCATTCAACGCAAATACCTAAATAAGACTTCAATACACCTAAGTCCTTCAAAACAAACTTCTCAGACAATTCTCTTTTTACTGACTCAATTTCCTGTTTTGACTTTGCTGCTACACACAAATCATCTACACAAATCACTAATACTATGTCTCCTTTTGTATAAACACAAGCATCTGCAATGCTCCTCTTGTAACCTAGCTTAACTAGCTCATCATTGATGCACAGATTCCACGCTCTGGCACTTTGTTTTAAACCATACAACACTTTCTTTAATTTATATACTCTCTGACTACCATTTTCTTCGAAACCTTGTGGCTGTTCCATAAACATTTCTTCATCCAAAACCGCATTCAAGTAAGCTGTCTCAAAATCAAAATGTTCTACAACTAAATTCCTTTTTACTGCTACAGCTAGAACCATTCTCAGACTTTCTGGCTTTGCAGTTGGAGAATATGTCTTATCATAGTTCTCATACTGCTGTTGTGCAAAACCCTTAGCTACTAACCTAGCTTTATATTTGATACTTCCATTTGGCATTTCTTTCCTTTTGTATACCCACTTACAACCAATTACTTTCTTGTCTTTGGGTCTGTCAACAATTTCAAAAACATCTTTATTTACCAGGCAACCAAACTCATTATCCATTGCATCAAACCATTTTTCCTGTTCTTCACTAGAATAACTTTCCAATTCTTCAAAACTTTCAGGCTCTTCTACTGCTAAACAAGCTCTTGCCTTTGTCACAACAAACCTATCTGGAGGCTTTCTAACTCTATGACTACGCCTGGGAATAAAATCTGCTGTTCTGTCTCTTTCATCCTCACTTTCTCTACTAGGAGTTGTAGTTCTATGACTAAATCTCTTGTCTTCAGTCATTCGAGTAGTAGTAGGCCTAGATGCTATCTCATCATCGGAAGAACTACCACTGCTGCTAGGTGATGCTTCCTGCTTAACTGAAACCCCTCCGTTTCCTGAGGTTGGTTCAGTTTGTGCTTCTGGCTCATTTGAACTCCCTAATCTCAAAAACACTTCTTTATTGGCATGCAGTTTGTCCCAACCAGCATGTCTCTCGAAATTTGCAGACCTAGAATACTGCACTTGTTTTCCATCCAAATGAAACTTGTAGCTATTTCCAGAATACCCCCAAAACCTAAGCCTTTTGCTTTTGGGTTCTCCTTTCCTCCTGAAACAAGCAGGTGTGTAAACATGAGCAAATTGTCCAAAAACCCTTAAGTACTTGTAATTTGGCATTCTCCCATACAATACCCTGTAGGGAATGTCTTCAATTTCTGAATGATACAATCTGTTACTGATATGTATTGCAGTCAAAGTTGCTTCTGCCCAAAAACTATCTTTCACCCCTGCATCTGCCATCATACAAGCAGTAATTCTTTTTATATCTTGTATTTTCTTCTCTGCTAACCCATCCTCACTAGGACAAGCAGGGTTTGTAGTTTCATGCCTTATTCCCACCTTTTGAAACCAGTTAAACAATTGATTTAAAAATTCTCCTCCTCTATCAGTAATGATGGTGCCTACTCTGCTATCAAATTGTCTTTCCACCATTCTTACCCATGCTTTCAAACTTTGCCCAGCGTCAGATTTGTTTTTCATTATTCTCACAAATGCAAACCTTGTATACCTATCAACAATTACTAGGAAATACTTGCTTCCCCCTAAGGACAAGCAGTTAGCTTGGGCGACATCTGCATGTACATACTGAAATGGTCTTTGAGCAATTCTTTTTGTTTTCTTAGCTACTGGAAAAGCTCTGACCTTTACCTGATGACATACCGTACAATCTAAGTGGTTTTTGCATTCAGTAACTTTTAAATCTGGACACATACTGATTAAATTCTTTAAACATTTGAAGCTCGCATGGCC
Source organism: Gambelia wislizenii (assembly GCA_030847615.1). Lineage (NCBI taxonomy): Eukaryota > Metazoa > Chordata > Lepidosauria > Squamata > Crotaphytidae > Gambelia > Gambelia wislizenii. The sequence goes on from JAUMIR010000002.1 coordinate 30,818,817, forward strand.
GAATTTTCTGTGAAGCTCGTGTATGCAGTCTTTATGGATTGGAATATTTTCTATGTTATTAGCTTCTTCAACCCTGTAGCTATCAATATTGTCCTCCAAATAATAAAGTTTGTCCTTTTTCAAACCTATGCCACGCAATTCCCCATTCAGTTTTATCTTACACATGTTCTTTTCAAAGATGACTGTGTAGTCTTTTTCTGTTAATCTGCTTACTGATAACAAATTATTTTCTAACTCCTTTACATGTAAGACATCATTAAAATTCTCTTTTAGCCCTGGAATGTACACAGTACCCATTTGATTTACAGTACTTAGCTCTTTCCCGTCAGCCAAAACTACAGCATTTACATTAGCTGATTTTCTATTACTTATTAAATTTATATCATTACACATCGAAGATGAGGCTCCTGAATCAACTAGCCATTTAGAATTTGCATTTTGTTTTTCCTTAATCATGGTTGCAAACCCCTTTTTATTACCACTGTCCCTCAAAAATGGAGGTCTGGACTGTTTTTGATACTGCCGCGGCTGCCATCTGCTCTCTGCTTGCTTGCGTCCCTCAGCTGCAAAATGTTTACAATGTCTCTGCAGATGACCAATCTTCTTACAATAAAAGCACCTCCGTTGCTCCCTTGTAGAGGCTGCTTCCTCCTGCGTTCGCCAGTCAGGAGTTGTTTGTTGTTTTGGCACAGTCTTTAAGCTTGCTGAGTCACCCTGCTCAGACATTCTTCTCTGGTTCTCTTCCAGTATTCTGGCCACAATTAAGTCTCTATTAAGCTCAGCTTCTGGCAAGTTCTGCAAGCTGTTCGTTATGTTGTCCCACGAAGAGTCTAGCGATTCTATTAAAATGTAGCATTGCTGCTCTTTGCTAATTTGCACTCCCCTCAGTTCAGCTTGCAAAAACAAGCCTTGCATTATTTTTAAATGTTCTATCACACACTGCCCTTTAGTCATCTTTTGCCTGTATATTCTTTTAGACCATAGCATTTTTGCAAAAGCAGTTGAAGGAGTGTGTAATCTCTGCAAGGTATCCCACACATCCTTGGCGGACGTTTTATCTCTGACGTCATTAATCAAGTCTTCTTCAAGCATGAGATAAAGACAGGCTTTTGCTTTACTATCTCTCTCTTGAGTGGCTGCATTAGCATCAGCTGCCAGCCCTGTTTCAACTGTTGACCACAGACCTTCCTTTACTAGTAGAGATTGGGCATAAATCTTCCAGGTAGAGTAGTTGTTTCTATTTAATTTACTAAACTTTAGAATTTCCATCTTGATTTGTGCAGTGACTCAATTTGACACAGTCCTTCTGAGTATGCACAGCCGACCCGTATGGGCTTAAGCAAAACACAAAATGATTTACTTCCGAGGCTTATCAGTGCAGCACAAACAGCTTGCTCTGATCTGTCATCCACAAAGCTTTCTTCCGCTCTCTGGAACTTTTAGCTTCTGTGGATGCTGGGTGCTCTAGTAACTGGGCCCATAACCCTTGTCAGGGATGATGGGAGTTGTAGCTCTTCACCTCTGGCTCAAACTCACCACCTTGTTATGCAGCAGAGCCAACCAGCTTAGATCAGTGGTTAATGCTTTTCTCCAAAGCAGCAGAGTTTCAGAGAATAGGCTGAAGATCCTGACAAACTCTCCAAGCCTTCTCACTCTTCTCCAGGTGTCTCCAAAACGTCTCCAGGATTCACTCAGGCAACTCAGTAGTTTTATATAAAACCTACTTTATTCTTCTATATAAATATACTATCACAATCTCTACACACTACTCCACAATATCTCCAAACTACTGCACCTCTACTCAACCACAATACATTGGCAAACATTGCAATTTTATAGCCATTGTTTATCACCACCCACTAGTTAGTTTCCACCCAGTGGGTGTGTACTTCCATTCTGATTGGTCCACATAGTTCCACCCATACTTAAGACCAACCCATGTATTTAAACATTTCACCTTGTACACTTAATGATTCTCAGGTGTTTCCATTCTGCATTCAGTACCTCTGTCCTTGGCTCTCAGGACTTCTAGATTACATTAGCAGTTTCACCTGTGTAGCTTCATAATTGCTCTTGCTTAGTCATTGTGACTTTCACATACATATTTTATTTCTTTCACTGTATGTCCCATGTTGCATTTTCCTTAACATGAAAGACTTCACAAAAGAGTCTGGAGTAATAAACACCTGAGGTGAAGCACAAAAATCAATGTGTATAGAGCCATTGTACTGTCTATCCTCCTTTATGGATCTGAAACATGGGTCACCTTTCGCCACCACCTACGACTCCCTGAACGCTTTCATCAGCACTGTATATGCACAATCCTAAATATACACTGGACTGGCTATGTGACGAATGTTGCTGTCCTTGAGCAAGCAGGGATCACCAGCATTGAGGCCATGATATTGAGAACACAGCTGCGCTGGACAGGGCACGTTTCTAGGATGGAGGACCATCGCCTCCCAAAAATAGTATTCTATGGTGAACTCGCCACGGGTCAGTGTAAGAGGGGTACTCCAAAAAAGTGATACAAGGACTCCCTGAAACAACATCTCAGGCTCGGCCAAATTGATCACCAACAATGGTCCGCCCTGGCCTCACATTGGGAGGTATGGAGACGCACTATCCACAATGCTGCAGCCTTATTTGAGAACTCACGCCAAACAAGTCTTGAAGAGAAACGACAATGCAGAAAGAATCACAACCCGGAAACATCACCCAAGGAGACCTTCTGCTGTGCTTTCTGCAACCGGACTTGTTTATCCCGGATTGGCCTTTTTAGTCATCAGCGCGCTTGCAGAAAGTGCAGGATGAATCCTTCCTGAATCTTTGTTTGTGAAGAAAAGCCAGAGAGAGAGAGAGAGAGAGAGAGAGAGAGAGAGAGAGAGAAGCTTTTTTAAAAATAAATATTTTTATTGCTATATATCACAAAGAAAATGAACATAACATACCAACATCTCACCATACAAATCCAATAATTAAAATAATAATAATAAAAAAGAAATACAACATAGACAAAACACTCTAATTCCCTCCACCCATATGTTCAATCATTCTACTTCTTACATTACTTCCTATCTGATCCTTCCATTATTATTTTTGTACATCCGAACATTTCTTTATTTTTCCATTATATAGCAAAACTAAGTTTCACCTTTATTTCCTAATTCTTTCCATTATTCAATCATCTCCCCACCCCATGTTCTTGTTATCGTTCATGGTGCTAGTATACAGTCATCCGTCCACATTCGCGGGGGTTAGGGGCACAAGAACCCCACGAATGTGAAAAAAAGTGGGGGGAAATACACCTCCCCACCGCCCACCCACAACCCCCCCCACCCTTCCAAAGTGGCTACGGTGCTTTTGAAGCCTCGTAGCCACTTCTCAGCCACCACCACCACCCTCCCAAAGCCACAACGGGGCTCAAAAAGCCCCATTGCCGCTTTGGGAAGGGCAAGGGGGTGGTGGGCGGGCGGTGGGGAGGCTGAGCTCCCCCTTTTGTATGAGGGGCAAAAGCTGAGTAAAGTGGGGCGCTCAGCCAGCAAACCAGCGGTGGTTTGGTGAGTTAGCACCTCGCTTCAATTGGCTTTCGCCTGTCACACGGAAGGGGCGAAAGCCGGTTAAAGCGAGGCACGCACTCACCAAACCCCCTTCAGTTTGCTTGTTGAGTGTCCCACTTCGCTCACCTTTTGCCGCTTTAATGTATTCTTTCTTTCTTTCTTTTAATTCCATTATTACCGGGTTATGGTCGGACCAGATCCTGGGGAGAATTTCTACTTTTTGGATTATATTGCACATGTTTTTGGAAACCATAAGAAAATCTATTCTCGAAAAGGAATTGTGGTGTTCTGAGAAAAATGTGTAATCTCTTGCATTATTATACATATATATCTCCAAGCTTCTACCAGAACCAGATTTTTAGTCATAGTTTCAAATGATATTGGTAATTTTCCTTGGTTCGGTTTTATATTTTTAGAAGATTTCCTGTCTAGATTTGGCTAAGTAACTCCATTCCAATCCCCAAATAGAACCATTCTGTCATAAGTTTTGGTTGACATTAGTAAAATTAAGTCTTCATAAAATTTGTTTTTGTTCTCAGTTGGAGCGTAAAGACCCAATAATAATGTTTTCCTATTTTGAATATTAACTTCCAGGCTACCCGCTACACCCCACATCGGAGCCATCCACCTTCCCCCCTTCCATCATTTACTATCTTTTTCTATCGTTAACCCACCTCTAATACCAAACTCCCTTTAGTTCCTTACCCCTCTTTTATTCTATTTTGTTTGTAGTTATGGTTAATTTTTATTATTTTTTCCTTTGATTTTTTCCCTTTCAGTTTAGTTCATTTTGTTTATCCTCCCTCCCACTCAATTCAAATTTGTGCACCCCGATTCACCAAGCTTCTCTTTCGGTATCGCTTTTACCCACTACTGCTTTGTTTTTCTGCCTCTGTGTCCCTTTCAGTCACTGCTCTGTCTTTCTTCCTTTTTTCACCCCCCTATTTTTAACCACCCTCCCTCTTTTTTACTTCCCTCCCCCAACACTTCTTATCCTTTTTATAAATTACTTGCCAATATTTTTCCCCTTCTTTTCAAGTTGTAATCCTGGTGTAATTAGAGAAAACAAGGAAAATGAGGAAAATAAAAAAAGAAGAAAGCCCTTGTGTCCTTATATTGTTGTCTTATTTTTTTTTTCTTTACCACAGTCCATGGTTTCTTTCCTTCCCCCCCCCATTTCTGTCTTGAGGTCTTTAAAAGAGTTCAAAGTAGTGCTGTCGCCATATTTACAGCTCTTCTTGTTGTCCCGTCGCCTCTCAATAGTTCACTCTTCTTCAGCCGCAAAGTATGGAAGTAGGGAGAAAAAAACCTATATCTTTGCAAATTTAGTTTTACATCCATTGATATAAAGATGAGTGAAGAATGATAGTCCAGGTCAATAATAATAATAATAATAATAATAAGTCTCTGCTCCAATTTCTGTTATAGTAATCACAATGGAATGTCTCAGTGAAAGTCCGTCCCTATTGTCCTTTTGAATCCACTTCCATCCACTTTTACACACCAAATCTGGATCTGTTTTTTCAAGCATTAATATTATCCATAGTCCTCTGTCTTTCAGAATTCAGATGTTTACATTAGTTTTTTTCTCTATAAGCACTCATTTGTTGCTTAAGCTTAATTTACTTAAGCTATTGTGTCAATATCTGCGACTTAACGCAAATCTTATCCCTTGTTAATGAAACAGTTACATGCCATAAAGACAATGCTCATGTAAAAGATCAGATCTCCAACAAAACTGAAACTAAATACATACAGTTATAGCTTTAAAATTGGTGGTGGCGTTTGTTCCGAGATAATCGGCTGCAGACATGTGGCGTTGGTTTGTTCCGATCCCCTCTGCTCCTCTTCAACCCTATCCAGTCTATCCAGTGGTGTCAGACCCTCCAGGGCTAGTTTGGGCAGGAACTGGATCTTCAAGAGCCCCGGTGTTTTCTCCGTGCCAGGAGAAAAATTTCTGCTGATCTAGATGACAAGATCAGGCGTTTCTACCCCGTGCTGCTGAAACTTTCACTGAGAGCTGCTCAGTGAAAGTCCATCTGTGACGCTATGGCCAACCGGAAGTCCTTAAGTCTGCTAAGCTTGTAGATTTGGAAAAGGTGGTCCCTTCCCGACCCCCCCCCCCCCCCGTATATCCTTGTAGGGTCTAGGTTTCGGTTACATGGTCTTCATGGGCAATCCTTTTTCATATGTCCTTCTTCATGGCACCAGAAACAAATGAAGGATCTGTTCCCGCTATCTTTTCTAGTGCTTCCTCTTTCTCTGCCATTGCCTCTATCCCTTTGTTATTCCCTTTCTTGCAGAGCCATGCCTCAATGGCCACTTCTCCTGCCATAGTTAATCCCTAAAGTCCTATTTTGGATTCAGGCCTGTAAGAAATAAATAAAATTTAGCTTCTGCAAACAGAGAACAACGTGTGTAGTATTTTTCCATTTATAGACTCACTTGGCAGGAAGAACAACTCATTAGAAACAGACAGGCAAAGAAATCTGATCTGTAAAAGTATGCCAGGATGTTTGTACGGCATGTTCAAAGAATAGAAAAACAAAAGTCTTGCAAGGATTGCTGAATGGACAGCAAGGGAGGGGCAGAGTCCTCCAAAAACAGAACTTAACATAGAAAATAGTAAATAAGAGTAAGGAGCTGAGAATTAGAGGAGTGGGGCATATAAACAATGGCGGCATATCCTGTATAGAACTTAGGTGACCCTATCCAATCCAGGGGAGGGAATGTTTTGGCCACAGCAAGGGATACAAAAAAGCTGCGTCTAGCTAGGAGTGTGTCTCTCACTTGAGCGAGCACCCGTTTCTACAGGAACATTCAGTAAACTAAACGCTTCACCTGTTTTGTCCTTTTGCTTTTTACTATGTGAGAGCATTCAAGCCACTTCTCACAAGGGCCGTTCAAATATCTTTACATGCTATGTCCTTCTATAAATCATGTACTATGGCCACCTGATTTGCATCCTCTGGGTCAATATTTTGTCAGAAAAATTCAGCATTATCTCTTCCCCACACACTGTTGCATTAGGGCAAGAGCGTAATAGGTAGGACAGGATTTCTTCCATTTTGAAATCTCTCTCTGGCTCCATCTACACGATTTAAAAAAATCTGTTTTGGGGGTAAAAAAATCTGAAAAGGCAATCATTCGAATATGTACAATCTTCCTACATGATTTTTTACCCCCCAAACTCCGGGTGCGGCTATACGATAATAAAAAAATCCGTATGGGGGGCAAAAAAATACGAACAGCCTGTCGTTCGTATGCATATGAACCGGCTATACGATTTTTAACCCCCCTAAACTCCATATGACTCCCTCTTCCCGAAGCTGGCTGGAGCGAGCAAGCCAAGCGGCAGTTTTAAATCTCCCGCTGCTTTTTTTTTTTTAAGGTTCCTGGTTTGCGGACAGTCGTTTTTCCGTATTTACAATATAAAATAAAAATAAATAAACATATAAATTCACAGACTTACCGGACGGTCGTTAGCCGGGAAACCAACATGGCGGCCGCTCCCAATTCCCCTCCGTGCTAGCCCCGCCCCCTCTACTTGGCCAGCCAATCAGATTATCCTGCCTGTTCGTATGTGTGCGAACGGACTGTACAGATCCGTCAGCCATCCGAACAGCGTACGGATTTCTCTTCGCGATCCGCTTTCCCTCCCAAACGCCGCGTGTGTGTATTTCAGGGTAGAAAACCGCCCCCCCTCTTTTGCATTCGTGTGCATCCGAACGGCCGTTTGTACCAAAGCGCGAACTTCCGCACGCCGTACGTATTATTTAAATTGTGTAGACGGGACCTCGGTATGAACCCCCCCATGCCCAGCTGGCTGGAGCGAGCGACCCAAGCAGCGGTTTTAAATCTCCTGCCGCTTTTTTTTTGTTATTTAAAAAGGTGCCTGTTATGTGGACAGTCGGTTTTCCTTATTTACAAAATAAAATAAAAAGGAATAAATGTAAAATTCATGGACTTACTGGACTCTCACTTAGCCGGGAATCCACCATGGCAGCCACTCCCAATTCCCCTCTTTGCTAGCCCCACCCTGTGTGCTCAGCCAGCCAATCAGATTATACTGCCTGTTGGTATGTGTGCAAAGGGAATGTACAGACCATTGACAACATGAATGGCTGTACAGATTTTAGGTCCGAGATTCGCTAATCCTCCCAAACACCGAACCCACGGAGTTTACGAGGGATTTGCTAGCTCCCCTTCCGAATGACACGTATGCATCCAAACGGCCATGTGTACGGATGATTGAGCTTCCGAACGCTGTACATATTATTTTTTTACTGTGTAGACGGGTCCTCTCTCTCTTAGTTTGCAACTAAGCAACAAGATCATATGACCTAGTACACCCCTGTTGGTATTGGTCATACAGTAGGACCCCATATCCATTGATTCATTATCCACTGATTCAGTTATCCACGGGACACAAAACAGCACACCTACCATAGTCTTCTTAGAAAATGTGTCCTCTCTAGCCATTTTCTAGGTCCTCCAAGGCAACTCTATGGTATTTTAAACCGGAAGTCCCATTATTTTCAATGGTGTTTGCTGTTATCCATGGTTTACAGTATTCACAGCTCCCCCAGAACCAATCCCCAGCGGATACGGGGGCCCTACTGTATAGAGACTTGTCCCTGTAGTTCCCTTTCTTTCCCTTTCCTTCTTCTTCTGCATCCATATTATGTCCTCTCTACTCCTTGAGCTGGTGAGTCAAGATGGAGTCTCTCTCTCTATTACCCAAACCCATTCATGAGTTTAGTTAGGATTTAGGCTCTTTACATTTGCTTTGAGAGTCTAAATCCTACTAAACTAATGAATGCATAGCCATAAGGAAAGTTTTAAGTTGTTTAACTTGAAGCTGCCTGCATCTTTTTGTTTCTGGGAGTTTGGGGCAAAGTAATGTAAAAATAAATAAATAAATAATGTACAGTTGAGTCATGCCTTCTTAAACTGTTGCTCTGCTAGAGGAAAGTTAATTGGTGTTAATTTCATAGAGTTTCCAAAAATAAAGGGAAACTTTCCACCACCTTTTCAGGCTCATTTGGGGGGAACTAGAGAGAGGGCTTTTTCGGTGGCTGTTCCCAGACTTTGGAACTCTCTCCCTAGAGAAGTTAGGGTGCCCCGTCTTTACTCTCTTTCAGGTGGCAGGTTAAAAGATTTTTATGCCACCAGTCCTTTGCTGACAAATGAAGGTTGGACTGCTGGTGTTCCTGGTTTTTTTTTTTAAAGATCTATTTTAATTTTTATGGAGTTTTTAAAATGTTTTATCATATATGTAGAATTTTAATTGTACATGTGGTTTAATCTCTTTTTAATACTTATTTACTGTACTAGGGTTTTTAAAAGCTATTATTGTTTTTAAATGTTGTGAGTCGCCTTGGGTTCTGCCATAGGGAGAAAGGCAGGATATAAAATAAATAAATAACCGATTGGCTTAAAGATGTTGCGTAGGCAGAGAGTGAAGCAGATGCCTCAATATCTCACCCATTAGTTGGTGTTTTCACTGATCAGTTAAGGCACAGCACGCTTAAGGCATAGGCAGTACATGAACTGCTTCTCAGTAGAGGCACAGTAAGCACATTTGGAAAAACAAGCTCAACAAGTTCCTTACCTCAGAGGTAGCTGTTGAGGCAGGCTCACCAACTTTTCCCCCTTTTCTCTCTATTCATACAATGCTCAGTAGTTTACTTCATTGCTTAGTCCAAAGACCATTGCAAAGAATAAAAATAAAATAAAAATAGTACAAAACATCCAAGCTTTCATACATTTACAAGATCATAATTAATATTAACTGTATAAAATATAGTTATAAAATATAGAGAGCCCATCCTGCCCTTTGACGCTCTTTGTCAGACCCTTCGGTTTTGACCTGTCTGGCATGGGAGACCCTACGAGTCCTTCCTGAATCTTCGTTTGTGAAGAAAAGCCAGAGAGATAAAATATAGGTATAAAATATATACCTAAACTTGAAGTAAAGAACATGTGTTATAAAAGTCACATTACAGTAAGTAAGTAAGAACGAACGTAATATTTAATCTTTAATCAGAATTTCTCAGGAGAGGGCTGTATTTGGGACATTCCCATTAAAGAGCAGGTGGCCTCCCAAGGCAGGCTCTTATTCACCTTATTTTGACAACTGCTGTGGAACACAACAACAACAGCAACACCTCCTTTTGTAAAGACTCCTTTTGATGCCAGATTGTAGTACTAAATCACCCAAGGAGACCTTCTGCTGTGCTTTTTGCAACCGGACTTGTTTATCTCGGATTGGCCTTTTTAGTCATCAGCGCGCTTGCAGAAAGCGTGGGATGAGTCCTTCCTGAATCTTCATTTGCGAAGAAAAGCCAGAGAGAGAGGTAGTACTAAAACCTGAAAAAGTGCCAAGTCAGATTGCATTTTTCTCCTGCCTGTGGATCAGTAGTGCCTTGCTCTTGGAGGCGCCAGAGTAGTTGTCTTTCCGCTGCTGTCCTTTCCTCACCAGTTAAAGGTGCCAACAGATGCTGGCCTGCTACCATCTCCTCCCAGCTCTTGACAGTGGCAGGGCTGGTGGGGGGCTGCTTGAGGCAGGGGCAGATGGCTGAGCTTGGGGCCTGTTCTCCTACTCAAGCCCTGCCCTGGAGGCGCTCCCCCTGCTGTGTCTCAGGCTGTGGCCCCATCCAGAGCAGCTGTGCCTCATGTGTGCTCATACAAAGATGTCCAGGTACCCACTGGGAAGGGTTCCTTGTGCTGCTGCCCACTGCTTGCTGCCTAAATTCTCCCACCTTGGCACCTGGACTTCTATTGTGGGGTCTGGGAAATGGTTAGTAACCATGGGAGGGGGGCTCTCCCTCCCTTTCAAGCCACCCCACTCCCCATGTGGCCACTGGACTGCTTTGGGTGCCCATCTCAGGTTGGAGGCTTAGAGCTTTCTTCCCGGCCTTTGCATCTGCTGTTAGGCGTGAAGGGCAAATAAGCCACTTCCAGACATGCATGCAAGCATCAAGACAGTCACCACCACCTCATGGGAAGTGCAGGGGCCCTCAATGAGCTGCTCTTAACTCCACTTGCCACCTTCTCACTATGGACCCATGTTGGGCAATCAGACCTTAAGGGGAAATTGAGGTCAGGAACTCTCTGTCTGTACCAAACACCTTTAGGGTAAGACAAGCCACTCCCAGCTTTACCTGTAACCATCCCAGCCAGCTTTATGCTTTGCACTGTGGGGATGGCAATGAAGATGGAGACAGCTCCCCTGGACCTATTCTTCCTTGCACCCCCCACCCACCCACCAAGACAAACACGGTTCCATTTACCAGACATTTTATTAGGACTTTGGACAAGCCAGGGGTCTTCATGTGCCCTCAGCTGAACATCAGCTCTTTAGATGCTGCCAGGGGGCGGGGGCAGGTTCCCTGGCAGAGAAGCCCCTCCAGAGCACCAGCACAGTCTGGCCCAGCCAGGGTCTGTTGGTCAAATCCTCCCCTGGCAGAATCCCAGCAGAAACCAACAGTAAAAGCTGCAGCTGCTCTCAGACATTTTACTAAGGAAACACTCTACTCAGGAGTTGTGGACAAGTCTTTAATCTGGCTGTTCACCTGTGCACACCAACCCTGTGAGGCAGGAGCCTCTCCCTTCACTGTATAGTCATCACTACAGTTGGTCAACAGGTATTTGGAAAGGTGTGCGCACACACACACAGCTCAACAGGCAGCTCAATGTCCACTTGGACTGCTACAGAGTCCAGCCATGGGGGCTACCTGTTGGGATTTGCAACATTTTTGCTTGCATGAACTCCATGGTAGTTAAATAGTTAAAGTGCATGTTCTCTGTAGGAGTTTATGCAAAGGATGTTTTATGGCTAATTTCCTGTTGGCATGTTTATGATCCCTTTCCTCTTTCCAGGGCACTACACAGTTCTTTGTTCTCAGGGGACATGCTCAAGAGAGCAAACTTCTTTCTACCTTTCTACCATTAAGCATGTGTTTTTAAGTAGCTTTGTAGTGAAGATGATTCTTTAAGTTCTGACCAGCATGTAGACCTTCATATTTGCTTCATGCTTGCATATCTGAAGATGACTGAACCTGCATATCGATTATGCACATGATATTTTGTAAGTAAACTACTTTTATATCTTTTAAAGAAGACTAAGTTTGTTTTATTTCTCAGCTAGATATACTGTGTGTGGGAGGCAGTTGGCTGGCTTAACTCTGTTCCCAATATAACACTTTTGCTAAGTGTGATTTTTAACTCTGCTACTGAGATTACCAAATCTCAAATATTTTTAGAAATTCCAATACTATCTTGGCCAGAGTCTTGGGAGATCCTTCCAAAATACAAGTCCATCATGCAACACCAGTTGGCCTCCTAAGGAGCCCCCCACCCCCACAGCAGCCTGCATGGGAGTCCGCTGGAGCAAGGAGATGGGGTGCTACCTGCACCCTCATCATCACCTGTATCTCATGGCCTGCAACATTTTGGGACGTCTCCCAGCATCTCTTTTGGAGAGTTTAGTCTCTTCTGGCAGACTCAGCCCCAAGTGATCTCCTTTGTTTCCTGTCCCACTGCCCCTCTGGGTCACAGCCCTTCCCCACTTCCCTTCCCAACCTGCCTGGTTCACTTTCCTTCTTCCCATGGCAACTGGAAACAGCGGTGCCATGTCCTACCCAGGACATCTAGGCAGCAGGTGGGCCAATAGTGAAAGCTGAGGGTGGCCAAAGCTTCGAGGAATCAATGAGTTGGAAGAGACCACAAGGGACATCCAGTCCAACACCCTGCCCTGCAGGAATACACTATCAAATCATTCCCGACAGATGGCCATCCAGCCTCTGATTAAAAAGCTCCAAAGAAGGAGACTCCACCACTCTCTGAGGCAGCACTTTCCACTGTCATACAGCTCTTACTGTCAGGAAGTTCTTCCTAATGTTTAGGTGGAACCTCTTTTCCTGTAGTTTGAGTCCATTGCTCCATGTCCTAGTCTCTGGAGCAGCAGAAAACAAGCTTGCTCCATCCTTAATATAATATCCTTTCAAATATTTAAACATGGCTATTATGTCACCTCTCAACCTTGAGATTTTCACCAGCTGCATTTCAGAGAAGAAAAGGAGGAACCAGGAGGGGGGAGGTGGTCAGTGCCTGCACCCCAAGGACAGACAACCTCGCCCAGAATGGAGGGACGCAAGGCCCCAACAAGGGAAGGAGCAAAAGTCAGGCTGCGGGGGGAGCACCTTTGGGTACCTGCTTCTGCATGGCTAAGATGCCTGTGGGGCCAAAATCCTCCAAGGAGCTCTCCAGGACCAGGCTCAACTCTCAGGAACTATGGAGGGAAAAGCTAACAGGGCCCATAATCCCCAACTGATACATATAAATCCTGACACTAACTCTAATACACATCTCTCTCTCACACACACTCATATCCTAACTAACCCTGGCCCTGACTAACTAATCTCGATCTCTGGCCGTGACTAACTCTCCTAACCACTCAAACTCCTAAATCCCACCAACTAATCCCTAATCTTGACTCACTCCACTCTCACCCCCCCTACCAGCTGCCACACACCTCTGCTTTTTCAAAAATCCCCCTCAGACATTCAGCCAAACACCACTTACTCCCAACATTCAATTCTCTCACCCCCTCTGAACATATTACCTTATAACATCAACTATATATTACACACATTGCCATACTTTATCTAATAAATTAAACATTTCCTTCTCAAAAATCCATAACATCACAGATGTCATCTTGTTTTTTGCTTCAGGGATAAAGTGTCCCTGTTAATTATGATACTTTATCTAATAAATTAAACAACATTTCCTCCTCAAAAGTCCATAACATCACAGATGCCATATTTTATTTTATTTTTGCTTCAAGGACAAAGTGTTTGTTCCTCCAGTAGTTGTGATGGTGAGGCAGTGGGAAGTGTAACAATGAAATTATCCAGTAGGGGGCAACCAAGTATAGTAGGACCCCCCATATCCACTGCCTTATTATCCACTGATTCAATTATCCATGGGACACAAAACAGCACACCTACCATAGAGTCTTCCTAGAAAATGTGTCCTCTAGCCATTTTTTAGGTCCTCCAAGGCACCTCTATGGTATTTCAAACCAGAAGTCCCATTATTTTCAATGGTGTTTGCTGTTATCCGCAGTTTTCAGTATCCTTGGGGCCCCCTGGAACCAATCCCACGCAGGATTGGTTTCTAGGAAGACTCTATGGTAGGTGTGCTGTTTTGTGTGCTGTGGATAATTGAATCAGTGGATAATGAATCAGTGGATACGGGGGTCCTACTGTAGTTCCAAGCCTCCAGAAGAATTTTTCCAGTGCCAAACACCAACACACGCTACTGCCTTAGCATAAGCTTTATTGATGGAAAATGATGCAGCAGTGGTCTACAGTGGAGAAGCATTTCAGCCCTTTCGCTGATGGGGTCCGATATTACCCCACATCCAGTGGTAGGTTTGGGGCCCCACATGAATTCTACCCATGAAATCAATCTCTATTGCTATAGGCAGATAGGCCAACCTGGCCTCTGCACTCCCTCTCAGGCTCAGGCAAATGGAAGATGGGTTCTCAAGGAAGATGGATTCTCATTTGCAGAACCAAGTGAAGAAAATCAAGTATCTGCAAGCGTGATCCATCTCTCTGCTAATAGTTATAAGAACTGTACAAGCAGGTTAGTAACAGAGAAAAATTCATTCCCCCATCTGTTCGCAGCCTTCATGTCTTTTCTCAAAATGAAAAAGCAAATGCAAGAAGCATCCAACAATGTTGTAAATAGAGTTTATAACAAAATCAACAAAAGAGCTTCCTTGCCCAAGCAAAAAAGCAAAATTTCCAGAGCTTCACTGGCTTCTTTGTCACACAAAGACTCTAAAAACCATACAGGAGAAGGAAAGCTGGAGAGGAGCTGCAGTTGCCAGGGATACAGCATAGGCCCTTTTCACCAAATAAGGTAGTGGTATTTACAATTAAAAGTAGTAATTAAGAGAGAACAAAAGGGCAAATTCCTTATAGTGGAAGGTCTATTATGCCTTTCAACCTGTGTTTCTATCTTTTATTTAGGGGTTTAAGATATGCATTCATTGCTGGGTATGTTTAGTCTGGAGAAGAGAAGGTTAAGAGGTGACATGATAGCCACATTTAAATATTTGAAGGGATGTCATATTGAGGATGGAGCAAGCTTGTTTTCTGCTGCTCCAAAGACTAGGACACGGAGCAATGGATTCAAATTACAGGGAAAGAGATTCCACCTAAACATTAGGAAGAACTTCCTGACAGTTAAGAGCTGTTTGGAACTGGAATACACTGTCTCTAAGTGTGTTGGAGTCTCATTTGGAGGTTTTTAAACAGAGGCTGGATGGCCATCTGTTGGGAATGATTTGATTGTGTATTCCTGCATGGCAGACAAGGCAGTTGTTTTAATTAGAATTTGACTTGAATAAGAAGTTCCTGAAACTAGGACATCATCATTGAAGTACATAATATTCCAAAAACTATAAAATCTGTTTGAAAGCTTAACTCACCAACTATTTGGGCTTAGAAAGGCACCAATGCGCATGTCATTATTATTATTTTCTAAAGCATGCTGAGGCCTTGCCTCTTTGAGTCTTTTTTATTTTCTGTTTGGAATAAATCCTGACCAAGAAACGCTGATGTCTTATTGCCTGTTTCTGTGGGTCCGAGGTTGCCATCCAATTAGGAGAGTTTAGGTGACAGACAGGCATTAGAGGAGGCCTTAGACTTAGGAGATTTTCAGACTACACTGTTATAGTGTTACTATTCTGCTTTAATTGATCTGGCTTCCTGCTGTGGAATTCTGGGGTTTGTAGTTTAGTGAGGCCTAAGAGCTCTCTGGCTGAGAGTTGTAAATGCCCCTCCCTCAACTGCAAATCCCAGGATTCAATAGGAGGCAGCCATAGCAAATAAAGTGGAATAGTAATACTATAACAGTGTTGTCTGAAAATCTAGCAAGTGACTAGTCCCCAAAGTCAACCCATGAGCATCATAATTTGGTGGGGATTTGAACTTGGATCTCTGTAGTTCAACATTAACAGTACCTTGCACTGATTTTCAACCATTTCCCCACTGCTGTGACAGTAATCAAGTTGTGATCTATTTTATAAGTCATTCGGGCTGTCACCTCATACCTAGTTGTTTCAGATTGTCTTAATACATTTATTTTTATTATTTATCTTTGTGTTGCAAATATATCTACTTCTACTTTATTAAAATAAATTAAATGATGATAACATATATTTTTTGTATTATCCTTGGAATCTTTCTAGGTATTTATCATCTTTTATATTATTTTTAAAACGATTTTATATTGTTTGTATATTGCAGCAGATGTGCAGGGAGAGAGAGAGAGAGAGAGCATTTAATGGATTTATATTAGTTACATTTATAACCTGCCTTTTTCTCTAAGGAGTTCTAGGTAGTGTACCTGGCTTTCTTCCTCCTGCTTTATTCTCACAGCAACCCTTTGACGTATGTTGGGCTGAGAGACTGAGTGATCAACCCAAGATTCCTCAGTGAGTTTCATGACACTATGGGGACTAGAATCTTACTACGTATTCCCAGTCCACAACTCTGTGAACTACTTACAGTTTATTAGCTCAAGCCATATCAAACACTATGGACAAAAAACAGATATGAAGATAACATAATCTTCCTTGTAGAAAATAGCGAAGACTTGGAATGACTACTGATGTTCAGTTAAGGAAGAAAATGCAAAAGCAGGGTTATGGCTGAATATTAAGAAAACAAAAACAATTACCTATTTACTTCGCTCTAAAATGGGTAACGAAAAAAATGGAAATAAAGATTTTCTATACCTTGGCTCGATCCTTAACCAAAATGGAGACTGTAATCAAGAAATCAGAAGACTACTAGGGCTGCTACCACACTGCAGAATTAATGCAGTTTGACACTGTTTTAACTGCCATGGTTCAATGCTATGGAATTCTGGGATTTGTAGTTTTGTGAGATATTTAGCCTTCTCTGTCAGAGCGCTCTGGTGCCACAACAAACTACAAATCCCAAGGTTCCATAGGATGGAGCCATTATAGTTAAAGAAGTGTAAAACTGCATTATTTCTGTAGTGTGGCAGCAGCTTAAGAGTTGGGAAGGCATCCATGAAGGAACGACTATAGATAAAATCCTCAAATGTAAAGAGAGAGAATTAAATATCAAAGTCAGAATCATCCATGCCACCATATTTCCCGTTTCTATGTATGGTTATGAAAGCTATACAGTTAAGAAAGCTGACAAGAAGAAAATCCACTCATTTGAAATGTGGTGCTGGAGCGAAATATGAATGTGTCTTAGAGCAAATCAAGCCTGAACTCTTTGTAGAAGCCAAGATGACGAAACTGAGGATGCTGTACTTTGGACATATCGTGAGACAACAAGGAGAAACATGAGGCAACTGGAAAAGACTGTAATGCCTGGTAAAATGGGAGGCATCAGGAAAAGCGGGAGGCCACACTACAGATGAATTGATTCAATCAAAAAAGACACAGCCCTGAGTTTGCAAGGCCTGAATAGGGCTGTTGATGACTGCGGTTCCTGGAGGTTTCACATTCATAGGGTCACCGTAAATCAGAGCTGACTTGAAGGCAAACATAATACTAAACAATACCTAATAATAAAAAGAACAATAATACCAGAAGATGATGATAACAACAACAACAATACATTTACATCATCATCGTCATCACCATCACATTTCCACCACCACCACCATCATCAACACATTTACACTACCAACAACACATTTACACCACCACCATCGTCGTCATCATCACATTTACACCATCATCATCAACAATACATTTACACCACCACCACCATCATTATCAGCAACAACAACACATTTACACCATCACCATCATGAACAACAACACATTTACACCACCACCACCATCACATTTACACCATCATCAACAACACCTTTACACCATCAACAACAAAAACAACACCTTTACACCATCATCATCAACAACACATTTACACCACCACCAACACCTTTACACCATCATCATCAACAACAAGAACACCTTTATACCACCACCATCAACAACAACACATTTACACCACCACCATCATCAACAACACATTTACACCATCACCACCACTACCACCTGGAAAGACTAGGATGTCCCCCCAAATTCCTTAAAATGATTATCTTGCTACACGAGGGCCAGCGTGGTCAAGTCAGATATGGTGATGCTCTTTCAGAGCCCTTTCTAATAACTAATGGAGTGAAGCAAGGTTGTGTTCTTGCACCAACTTTATTTACAATCTTCTTTAGCACGATGCTCCAAAGGGCTATGGCAGAGCTTGAAGAAGACGACGGCATCTATATACGCTACCGTACTGATGGCAGCTTGTTTAACTTAAGCCGTCTGAGGGCTCACACTAAGACTCAACTATCTAGTCCGTGAGCTGCTCTTCGCCGATGATGCTGCCCTTGTTGCCCACATAGAAGCAGCTCTGCAGCGCCTAACATCCTGCTTTGCAACAGCTGCAGAGCTGTTTGGGCTAGAAGTCAACCTGAAGAAAACAGAAGTTCTTTACCAGCCTGCACCACAGGACGAACACCACCATCCCCACATTGCCGTCAGCAAATCTGTGCTCAAGTCCGTTCAGCAGTTCACCTACCTGGGAAGCATCATCTCCTCAGATGCCAAGACTGACAAAGAGATCGATCACAGATTAGCAAAGGCATATAGTGCATTTGGAAGACTTCACAAAAGAGTCTGGAGCAATAAACACCTGAGGCAAAGCACAAAAATCAGTGTGTATAGAGCCATCGTACTGTCTATCCTCCTTTATGGATCTGAAACATGGGTCACCTATCGCCACCACCTACGACTCCTCGAGCGCTTTCATCAGCGCTGTCTACGCACAATCCTAAATATACACTGGACTGACTATGTGACGAATGTCGCTGTCCTTGAGCAAGCAGGGATCACCAGCATTGAGGCCATGATATTGAGAACACAGCTGTGCTGGGCAGGGCACGTTTCTAGGATGGAGGACCATTGCCTCCCCAAAATACTACTCTACGGTGAACTCGCCACGGGTCAGCGTAAGAGGGGCGCTCCAAAAAAGCGATACAAAGACTCCCTGAAACAACATCTCAGGCTTGGCCAAATTGATCACCAACAGTGGTCCGCCCTGGCCTCACATCGGGAGGCATGGAGACGCACTATCCACAATGCTGCAGCCTTGTTTGAGAACTCACGACGAACAAGTCTTGAAGAGAAACGACAACGCAGAAAGAATCACAACCCAAAAACATCACCCAAGGAGACCTTCTGCTGTGCTTTTTGCAACCGGACTTGTTTATCTTGGATTGGCCTTTTTAGTCATCAGCGCGCTTGCAGAAAGCACGGGATGAGTTCTTCCTGAATCTTTGTTTGCGAAGAAAAGCCAGAGAGACCACTACCACCAACACATTGACATCACCACCAACACATTGACACCACCACCACCACCATCATCACCATCAACAACAACACCTTTACACCACCACCATCATCAACAACAACATATTTACACCACCACCAACACATTTACGCCATCACCACCACCACCATCATCACCACATTTACACCATCATATCAACAACAACACCTTTACACCACCACCATCATCATCAACAACACGTTTACACCATCATCATCATCAACAACAACACGTTTACACCATCATCATCATCATCAACAACAACAACACAATTACACTATCCATTAAACCTTCCCTCAGAGGCACTGGAGGGAGTGGGGAGAGTTTTCTCCTGCGTCTTCCTGCAAGTTTGTAACATATACATATAACACACACACACACACACACAGAATGGTCTCAAGACCACCCTCTCCAACAAACGCATCCTCGCCTTAGGAAGTTTGTCCCCTTCGCCTCCCCGTAGCGCTCCTCTGGGTAAAAAAACTACCCTTCCCGGCATGCTCGGCGGGGACGGAAGCGCGAGCGCCGAGTAGGGCCGAGAGAGAGAGAGGGGCCGGTGTGCTGACTGACGGAGGCCGCCATTTTAAAACGGCAGCGGTGGGGGGGAGGAAACCGTCGCGGGAGGGATGCCTTTCTAATTCTCAGGAGGAACAGCTCGTGCTTTTTTTTTGTTTGTTTCTCCGCTGGTCTCTCTCTGTCTCCGAAAGGGACTCGTTTTCTCAAAAGGTGCTGCTCTGGAGGGAAGTCAAACAACGGTAAGGGTGTTTATTTCGGTGTTTTCTGAGGGCGGTTTGTTTTAGGCGGGCTGCCATTAACGGCGGGCTTGTTTTTATGGGGAGGGGGGGTCACGCTAATCGGCTTTGAGGGGGCCGTTTCCCTCCTTCTCTTTCTTTCTTTCCTTTCTTCTTTCCTCTCCTCCTCCTTCTCCTCCTCCCCTGGCGCCGTTTTCCTTATTGTCTGCCTCTTCTCCCTCCTTGTGCCGCCTTTTCCATCCAAGCCTCTTCCCAATGGAGGATCTCCAGCCATTTTGTAGCGAGGGAGGGAGGGACCCTTGATCTTGGAGCTCTCCCACTGGGGTCAGGTTTTTTATTTTTATTTTAATTTTTTAATCACTTCATGTCAGGGAAGGAACCTGTCTTGATGCTTGGATCTCTCTCTCCCCCTGGGATCAGGTTTTTATTTTTATCTTAATTTTTTAACCACTTCATGTCAGGAAAGGAGCCTGTCTTGATGCTTGGATCTCTCCCCCTGTGATCAGGTTTTTATTTTTATCTTAATTTTTTAATCACTTCATGACAGGGAGGGAGCTTGTCTTGATGCTTGGATCTTTCCCACTGGGATCAAATTTTTATTTTTATTTACTTTCAATCTGTCCATATCAGGAAAGGGAGCCTGTCCTGATCCTGGATCTCTCCTACTGGGGCCAAATTTTTATTTTTATTTACTTTTCAATCAGTGCACATATCAGAGAGGGGTGCCTGTCTTGATCTTGGATCATTCCCACTGGGATTAGGTTTTTATTTTTATTTTAATTTTTTCATCAGTGCATGTCAGGGAGGGAGCCTGTCTTGATCTTGGATCTTTCCCACTGGGGTCAAATTTTTATTTTTTATTTCGTTTCAATCAGTGCATGTCAGGGAGGGAGCCTGTCTTGATGCTTGGATCTCTCCCACTGGGGTCAAGTTTTTATTTAATAAGTGCATGTCAGCGAGGGAGCCTGTCGTGATGCTTGGATCTCTCCCCCTGGAGTCAGGTTTTTATTTTTATTTACTTTTAATAAGTGCTCAATCATTGTTCGTGCCACCCCTTCATCTTTCTCCCTTACTGATGGGGAGGCATGTGAGTGTGTGTGTGTATCAGTGTGCATTGTGTGTGTGTGTGGATGCGGAATTGTGTGCAGATGTTGGGTTATTTCTCAAATCTAAAACGTATGTGTGAATTTTAAAATTGTGTGTTGAATTTTTAAAATGTCTTGGGGGTTTGGACTGGATTGCCCGTGTGGTCTCTTCCAACTCTGTGATTCTATGAAAGAAATTCAATAATAAAAGATATGAAGTGAAAACTGAAAACCTAAAATAAAATAATTTTAAAGAACAAAATAGCTGCTAGGCTATGCTCAAACATATAATGCCTGGGTAGGAGGGAGGAAGTCTGTATTTTTCCACACCCCTAGGTGGAAAAATTTGTCCTATGGGGAGGGGGGGGTTGGGAAAACATAACGGTTGACCTACATTGTGCACCACTCATCATAATGGCAGAGCTTGCTTGTGAAGTAGCTTCAGGCCTCGCTTCTGGGGAACATGCAGAGGATTGGGAGTGTATTTTGCATGTTGCCTGTTAGGATGAAGATCTCTTGAGATTTTTTTATCTGTCTTCTGAATAGAGGGAGATTTCTTCTGAGGAAATATACCCAGTTTCTGATTGTCAGGCTGTGACCATGTGCTTACATAATCCTGCTGAACTCCTTAGGATTTATTTCTGAATAAACATAGGATTAGTCAGTAAGCAGTGCATACATATTACTGTTTGGCATATTTAAGAAACAACTCCCTCCTCCCTTAAAATAAATTATCTTGCAGAACAAAGTACCCAGTAACTGGGGTCAGAAATTACAGTGAGATAGAGTTCTGGTTTATTAGGAGTGAGGTAGATGCTGGTGTACGCTGCTTAAAACCAGTACTGTACATGAACTTCAGACACACACATCCCACAGACAAACCAGAGCAATAAACCGTGGCTTGTTCTTGGCTTCTGATTCTGGCTTGTCCAGGAAGAAACAAGCCAGAATGTTGGATCAAGAGTTTATGGTAGACCACTGATAGAAAGTCTGCGGTTTGTCTGCTTCTGCATGCAGCTGTTATCAGGTGAGTTGAGTGATCAAAATTCTGCCTAATGTGTGTGAACCGGGTCAGGATTAAGAGAGTCAGGCTTCCTCTATTAAGACATAGTGCAACCTGCATAGGGACCAACTTTTGTAGCTGCTGAATGGGAATTCAGTCCTCAAGCCAACCCACCCCCATTTTAAAAACAATTCTGATTTTTAAAAGGCATTTTTTGCCCCAAAACCATGCAGAAAGCCCACCAGAATAGGGAAAATACTCCCATGACCACCCCAGAAGCCTCTAGCATGCTGCCTTGGATCCTGTGTTGGGAGAAAGGCAGGATATAAGTGAAACAAATAAAATACCTTCTTTCCCCTCCACACTCCCTCTCAAAATGGTGATAGGAAGGGATGTCCAGAGGAGGGCGACCAAAATGGTAAAAGGTCTAGAAACCTTGCCCTATGAGGAGCAGCTTCGGAAGCTGGGCATGTTTAGCCTGGAGAAGAGAAGGTTAAGAGGGGACATGATAGCCATGTTTAAATATTTGAAGGGATGTCATATTGATGATGAAGCAAGCTTGTTTTCTGCAGTTCCAGAGACTAGGACACAGAACAGCGGGATCAAACTACCGAAAAAGAGATTCCACCTAAACATTAGAATTTCCTGACGATAAGTGCTGTTCAGCAGTGGAACATGCTGCCTCATAGTGTGGTGGAGTCTCCTTCTTTGGAGGTTTTTAAACAGGTTGGATGGCCATCTGTCAGGAATGCTTTGATTGGATATTCCTGCAGGGCAGGGGGTTGGACTAGATGGCCCTTGTGGACTCTTCTAACACTGTGATTCTACTATTCTGTCACCATTTTGAGAGTGACTGCAGAGGAAAAAAGGTGATATGGGGGGATGCATCCTGCAGGGTGGGCCTGGGGGGGATTGGCCCCCATGTATTTGCCTACACCTGTCTTAAGATACCCAAATATGTCTTTATCTGGCTGTTTCGCAGAATAGGGGAGAGCAGGATTTTACAAAGCTGGAAGGAGGCAATTTCACAGTGAACTTACTACCTGCTTATCAATAGCAGGTAGATATTGGTGTCGTTATCAGCTAGAGGCAGAGCTATCTCAAGACATTTTGTTGCCTGAGGCAAAGAACAAGATGGCACCCTGCTCTCTTCCATGTACAGAAATTGGCAGGAGTGGTAGTGGACCTTAATTCAGCACTGACAGTTGGGTCAGATCCTGCCAGAAATGCTTAGTAACTGGAGAATAATGATTGAGTTTGTTGAACAGAGGAAGGGATAGGAGAATGTGAAGGAAACAGTTAAAAAGATTTTGTACATGAAAGAAAAAGGAAGTTAATATGGTACACCATTCTGAGATTGAGGGGAGGGGCTCATTATACTAAGGAAATATTAGGAATTTTATATGAGAGATCAGTTAATAATTTGTGTATAGTTTTGAGATAGGAAATATTAGGAATTTTATATGAGAGATTAGTTAATAATTGTGTATAGTTTTGAGATAGGTAATGCATAATCAGATGAAATATAAGGCAATGTATTGTATTAATAAACCCATAATAATGAAGAAAAAAACTAAGAGGAGGTTCTCCCAGAAAGAACCATCATTGTAGATTTAACAGCACACACTTTCTAGATGTAGCATGGAAGGTAAGATTTCTGAAATGAGGTTGACATAAATTGTTTGCCTGTTCTGAAAAGGGAAAATAGCAAGACCTTGTCTATAATTGAAAAATGTAAGTGCTTTCTCTCTTTTTTTTTTAATGCAGATGTCATTCCCTCCCATGTGAAAGGAGGTGGAAAGAGTCTTCCAAAATGAATCATATGAATTGTGTTGCTTGATTAGGTGGGGTGCTTTTCTTGCTGATACCATGTAAACCAAGATTGAGCAAGTTACAGCCCTCCAGATGTTGAATGACAACGTCTGTCATTGCCAGTGTGGCCGGTGGTGATGGACTGTGGGAGTTGTAGTCCAAAACACCTGGAAGGCTGGGGGTAGTGATATCCTGGAACATCCATAGAGAGCGTGAGAGTGCAAACTCCCCCAATTTTTCTAATCCTAAATTAAAATCTGTACTATTTGGCAATACTGAGTATTAGCTGATTAGATATCTATATATATAATTCTCTTGGGTATGTTGCTGTTTCTAGTGTGCTGATTGGCTGCTTAGGAAACTGAACAACCAATCAAAGCTTGGTTGGGCAGCCAATCAGCACACTGGGGGCGGGATGATTGGACTTTTAAGTCCTGTGTAAACATGGCCACTGGCAAGGAGGTGTGAGTAGCAGGGTGTGTGGGGGGCATGGTGTGTACGCGAGCGGGGGGGGTCTCAGGAAGGGTGGCAGGGGGCGGCAAGGGCCGTGGTGGCACAGTGGGGGGTCAGGTGCCGCTTGGGGGGAGGGACAGGTGTGTTTGTGTAGCGCATGGGGGGAACGGTGTATGCTACTCCAGGTATATAGCTAGTTTGAAAAAAAATTAGCTCATTTTCATAACCTTGATGCTGACAAAGCATTAGGATTCACCTAGATATTAAGGCAGTGCTTCTCAGGCTATCTGATCTGGAGGACCAGCCATGTTTATTTTCTGATGTTCCATGGACAGGCACCATATTTGTGTCTGTTGGCTACAACTCTTTCTTTCCTGGACACTCTGTGGATGGCACTGGTCCGCAGACCACCACTTTTGAGGGGAAGTGGATGTACCTCATGAGTTTTCTTTCCCATGTGAGGTATTTTTCATACTGGAGCTGCTGGGGAGGCTAGTGAGACATTTCTAGCTTGCCTCTTTGTTTTGTTCATCCATTTCTTTTCTTTTTTAAAAATTTGAGCCAGTGTGATATAGTGGTTTGAGTGTTGGAAGAGGACTCAGGAGACCAGAGTTCGAATCCCTACTCACTCAGGAAAACCCACTAGGAGATCTTGGGCAAATCACACTCTCTCAGCTTAAGAGAGAATGGCAAACCTGAAACAAATTTGCTAAGAAAACAGCTTGACACGGTCAGAATCTGCTTGAATGTACACAACAACAACAATTTATTTTAACTTATATCTTGTCTACCCAGGAGCAATTCACAAGCAAGATTTAAAATGCTTACAGTAGGCCCTCTGTATCCATGGATTTGGCATTCACAGATTGAAAATATCCCCCTCCCCCCCAAAAAATTTTTTTACAAGAAGCAAAGCTTGATTTTGCCCTTTTATATAAGGAACACCATTTTACTAAGCAGTTGTATATAATGGGGCTTAAGTATCCATGGATTTTGATATCCATGGGGGTCCTGGAACCAAACCCCAGTGTATACCAAGAGCCCACCGTACAAGTAAAAATTCAAAGTTATCTTAAAATACCATTTATGTTTTATGATATCTAAAATGAATTGGCACAGTTTTCTGTAGCCTCATTCACACTACAGAATTATAGCACTATGATTCCACTTTAAGTGCCATGATTCTGTTCTTTGGGATCTTGGGATTGGCATTTTGGGAAGGGGGGATACTTAGCTCTAGTGCCTCCCCAAACTACAGACCCCTGGTCTCCATAGGCTGCATTCTGGCAGTTAAAATAGAAAAATAGCCCTGTAATTCTGTAGTGTGGATGTGGCCCAGATAATATCTAAGAAAGAATGAGCTAATGCCTCCAAGCAAAGAACTGTAAATGTTAATGGTCAACGTTAATGTTATTTAGAGTTGCAAAAAACAAGGATAAAAAGCCATAAAGGAGAGACTAACTGAAAGAATGAATTTCTAGCTTAACCTTTTGTGGACTCCAGATCACCTCTGATTGAGTTCATAAAAGCTTATTCTCAAAGCCTAAACTTAAACTGAACTTCTACTTTTCCTTCACTCTCTTTCTTAATCCTGCAGAAGCTGCTCCTCTTTCCACCTCCTCACAGAGAATTGGCTTCTGGAGCCCACTGTCCTCATTGGCTCCCTTAACCATCTGTCCCATAGCTCCCCTCTTTGGAAAATTTTGCTATAATTACGAGCTTTACAGGCCATAATTATAACAAAAAGTGATTACATGTCACCCCAGCTAAACAATACTCACTTAAACATTCGTGTATAATTTATAACATTTCTGGCTTCCTTTCACTATACAATTACCTTTAAACTTACCCCTTCATCACAGTGTTATCTTACCTGACATTTCATACAGTTGTTACATCCAACCATTGCATTATCTAATCATCTTATCAATTATTTACTTACATCAACATTCTGGAAATTCTATACATTTATATTACAATTGCTTTTTCTTCTCCTCCTTTGGAACATGCATCAGCATTCTTTTTCCCATGGTCCTGCTTTGGCTTACCATCTATCTTTAACTCATTCACCTCCCCCTTTTGTTTTCTTGTAAGGGATTCCTCACCCTGAATCCCAGCAAGATTACTTCCACTGGCCCCCGAACTTCTCCCAGGGTATTAGATACATTCCATTACTTTTCAATCCAAATACAGCACAGAACGGTAAGACACAATACAAAGGACATTAACATCTCAACCATATTAGACTTTAACATGCTAACCCCATCTTTTCCCACATTAATAACATGGTGTATAGCATATACTCCATTTACATCCATCGCTGGTTCCTCTGCTGTCTTTCCTTGTACTGGGGTATATGCTTGCTCTTCTTTATGCTCTGCGTTGTTTTGTTTGTGATTTACCATTTCTGCAGTGTCTTTTCCCCTTTCTCTGTCCTGAGAAATTTCTGGAGTAATCTTCTCCATGGCCACACCTGTATTCAGGTTACAGTTAAAGAATTCTGTGTTCTCCAAAACTCTCCACCTGATGTCTTGGGGACAGTTCTCCATCTGTTGTAGTTCAGCTCTGGATAGCTTTGCCTCTTTGTCAACATGTCAGTCCCCTCCACCAAACCTCAGCCTTTCGTTCCTGCTCTCGTGTAGCTAAAATATTTCTCTCTCTCTCTCTCTGGCTTTTCTTCGCAAATGAAGATTCAGGAAGGACTCATCCCTCGCTTTCTGCAAGCGCACTGATGACTAAAAAGGCCAATCTGAGATAAACAAGTCCAGTTGCAGAAAGCACAGCAGAAGGTCTCCTTGGGTGATGTTTCTGGGTTGTGATTCTTTCTGCGTTGTCGTTTCTCTTCAGCGTGAGCTCTCAAATAAGGCTGCAGCATTGTGGGTAGTGTGTCTCCATGCCTCCCGATATGAGGCCAGGGCGGACCATTGTTGGTGATCAGTTTGGCTGAGTCTGAGATGTTGTTTCAGGGAGTCCTTGTATCACTTTTTTGGAGCACCCCTCTTACACTGACCCGTGGCGAGTTCACCGTAGAGTACTATTTTTGGGAGGCAATGGTCCTCTATCCTAGAAATGTGCTCTGCCCAGCACAGCTGTGTTCTCAATATCATGGCCTCAATGTTGGTGATCCCTGCTTGCTCAAGGAATGAATATAATTCCTCAATGAATATAAATTCATTATTTCTTCTTTCTATTGCTCTATCTCTTTGGCCAAACAGAAATACTATACGAGTACAGTAGGACCCCCGTCTCCACTGATTCATTATCCACTGATTCAATTATCCACGGGACATAAAACAGCACACCTATCATAGAGTCTTCCTAGAAAATGTGTCCTCTCTAGCTTTTCTAGGTCCTCCAAGGCAACTGTATGGTATTTTAAACCAGAACCCCATTATTTCAATGGTGTTTGCTATTATCCATGGTTTTTTGTATCCATGCCCCCCCCTCCGAATCAATCCCCAGCGGATACGGACGTCCTACTGTATAGTACTTCATTGATTCATGGTAGTGCATGGTACCTGCAGTGTTTCTTTTCTACCTTTAGTTCTCTTTTAAAGCCCTCCCCTCCACGTCGCCCTCCATCATTCTCTGCTGATGATTTTTTTAACTTTTTTCAACACTAACATTGATACTACAGTTGTCCCTTCATATTCACTGGGGTTTGGTTCCAGGACCCCCTGTGAATACCAAAATCCATGAATACTCAAGTCCCATTATATGCAGTGGCATAGCAAAAGGGTGTCCCTTCTATAAGATGGCAAAATCAAGGTTTGTTTTTTTGATTATTATTTTTTAAAGAATATTTTCAAGCTATGAATACTTAAATCCGTGGATGCCAAATCCATGGATATGGAGGGACAACTGTATTCATTCTGATCTTGCTGCTCCTGATCCTTCCTAATTTCCAACATATCAAATATCTGTTTCTTCTACGTTCTCTACTTTTCCCTGCTGTCTTGTTAGATGAACTTTCCAAATTGTTGGAAGTCTTCATATCCTTCTACTTGCTCTCTCAATCCGATTCTTTCTCGTTTCTTAATTATTTGTTGCTCCTGCTGTTGTTCCTTCTCTTCTCCATATTTTCTACATGACACTTTCTGCAGGTTCATTTCCTTCTGAGTTTAAACATGCTATTGTTTTTCCTATCCTTAAGAAGCCTTCACTTGATCCATAGTCTCTCTGTTTTTCACCCTGTTTCATTGCTGCCTTTCCTCTTGAAACCTTTGGAGTATGCTGTTTATGCGCGTTGTCTTGACCTTCTCTCCCATATTAGTCGAATGGATCCCTTTCAATCTGGATTTTGCCGTTTGGACTCTACCGAGACAGCTCTTACAAAAATCACAGATGATCTCCTTAGGCCAAGTCAGAAGGCCTATATTCAGTCCTTATTCTTCTAATCCTCCCCGCGCTCTCCGGTCCTCTGGGAGGAATTTGTTGCAGCCACAAAGACCTAGGCTGGCGACCACCTCCCAGAGGGCTTTCTCGGCTGTCGCCCCCAAATTGTGGAACGGCCTGCCAGATGAGATCCGCCTATTGACATCATTAGACAGCTTTAAAAAGGCTGTCAAGACGGTTCTCTTCAGGCAGGCTTTTCCGGAATAGCTAAACCCGGCCTCAGGACCCCCCTCTGGAGGTTGCTTCTGGACCTCCAAACTGATGCTGCTTGTTCGAAAGGGTTTTTAATAAATTGTATTATATATTGATTTTAATTTGTATTAAATTAATAATGTTTTAAGGGGGGGGAAGGGATTTTGAGTTGTTTTATACTGTGTACTATTTTATTGTTGTAAGCCGCCCCGATTGCTCGCAAAGGGGCGGGATATAAATAAGTTTTATTATTACTATTATTATTATTATTATTATTATTATCAATCTCTCTGCAGCCTTTGACACAGTTAATCATGTTCTTTTGTTGGATTCACTTTGTGACTTAGGGTTTACTGATTCAGTCCTCAGCTGGTTCACATCAGATCAGCCATTTAATGTGGAAACTGGAGGTCATGTATACTCTTCTTTCCCCCTTTCTATTGGGGTTCCACAGGGCTCTGTTTTGGGCCCCTTGTTTTCTCTATTTTATATATTATCTTTAGGTAATCTTATTGTGTCTTGTCACCCCAGCTCTCCAAGGGATGGCAGCTTCAGGACCCAACAAACAGGCAGAGACAAGTGTTTCTTGATCAGGAAAGCCGTTTATTTTGCAGAGTCAGATACATATGCATACAGGTGCCTCAGAGAATGGACTCTTTGCTCTAGCCATTATTTTAGACTTTTTATACCTTAAGCAGTTGTGGTTGCATTACATTATGCATGTTCCAGAATAGTGATTGGTCACATCAGCTCATTATGTCAGTCTTTTCAGACTACTGTCAAATCGTTATGTTTAAC
Organism: Gambelia wislizenii; assembly: GCA_030847615.1. Lineage (NCBI taxonomy): Eukaryota > Metazoa > Chordata > Lepidosauria > Squamata > Crotaphytidae > Gambelia > Gambelia wislizenii. Next base: position 30,848,325 of record JAUMIR010000002.1, read on the forward strand.
CTAAATTCTGTTTTTGCTTACTTTGGACAATTGCTCCTTCATCTTTTACTGCAGATGGTCTTCTGTTTTTCAGGCCATCCCACAATTATCTATATGATATTTCTTCATTTCATCTGCTTGCTGTTTGGCAGCACCCATTTTGACTTAATTGCTTCTTTGTGTTCAATCATCTCTGTATGAGCTCACTGCTAGTTCGTGTCTGAATTAACTTTTGAACATGTCAATTTTTCTCGCTGTTCTTTTCAAAGCCTAAATCCAGCTACCTGTTAGTTAAAAACATATATTGTTTCAGATAGTAATATACTATCTGCCTAAGTGCCTGCTAATATGAATCTACTGAGCTATTTCTGTATTCTTGACCTATACCTCAGTCAACCAACTGGGTCAGACTCACATCTGGGTCTTGTTGTTTATGACTTGTCTGAATCAGATCTTGTCTGCTTATCGTGACTTGTAGTTTAGCTGATTCTAAGAAGCTAGCTTGCTGTATAAGCTCCCCAGAGTGGCAGGGGGAGCAGTGTATGTGTTCTATTTGCTGTTAGATAATGGCTGCCTTAGTCTCCATTTTGTATATTTTCCTCTCCTCTCACTGTATGGTTTCCAATATAATCTTTATGCTGATGATACTCAGCTGTATTTGTCCACTCATGTGCTTCAGCTATATTAGTACAGATGCATCATTGTCTCCTATAACGTAACATGGCAAAGACAGAACCACTTATTTTTCCTCCAAAATCTTTTTTGCAACATACATTCTCATTCGCTATTATTGTTAGCAATGTTCCCATTTATCCTGTGAAGGAAGGACAGAGTCTGGCTTTATTTTTGACTCTGCTATGTCTTTTGTTCCTCACATTGAGGCTGTAGCAAAGTCATGTTGCTTTTTTCTTTATAACATTGCCAAAATCAGTCCTTTTCTCTCTGCTTCCTGTGATAAGACCTTTGTTCATGCCTTAGTAATTTCCCACCTTGATTATTGTAATATTCTTCTGACTGGTCTTCCATTATCTCATCTTAGTCCTCGGGTCTCCATTCAACATTCTGCTGCTAAGATTATCTTTTAGGCCTATCGTTTACCCCACTTTTGATAACTCTTCATTGGTTCCCCATTCTTCCTAGGAATCAGTAGAAGCTTCTTGTTTCAACTTTCAAAATTACATGTATTAGTCAGTTTGTTTTATATTTTGTGTGTGTGTGTTTAATATTTGATTACATGTATTGGTCAGTTTGTTTTATTCTTTATATTTTCTTGCTGTTTCAAATTATATTGGGGTTTTTTGGTAGTTATCCGGATAATTTGTTTTGCACTTGTATTTTATAGTTTTATGTTTATTATTCCTTCCTTCTCTCTCTGTGTGTGTTTATATATACACTTATTTTAAATTGTACACTTTTGGCAAAACCCAATGTTTTCTTTTTCTTGCTTTACTGTAAAGCACCATGTACATAGCTGGTGCTATATAAATGAGTGATAATAATACAAACAACAACTTTAACTGCCATGGTTCTGTCCTATAGATTTCTGTGATCTGCAGTTTGCAAAGGGGCATTTAGAATTCTCAGCTAAATAGCACTAGTGTCTCTCCAAACTACAAACCCCAGAATTCCATAGGATGCAACCATGACAGTTAACAGGGAATCATAGTGTTATAAGTTTGTATAAGTCGACCCCCCCCCTCGGTTTAAGCGGGATCAGTACCCATGGTTTCACTTACCCATGGTTGGAGGGGGAGGTCTCTCTAGGCATCGGGAGGAGCATAGAGTCATGCTGGAGGTGGTCTCACTAGGCATTGGGAGTCCTCCAGCGCAACTCTATGGTCAACTTCCGCTAGACTTCCATAGAGTCATGCCAGGTGCCTAGAGAGGCATCCTCTCTAGGCATTTTCTAAGTCCTCCAGCACAATTCTGTGGAATTCTGTGGCGGTTCAGTATTATATGTGGTTTTGGGTATGTGTGATAAGTCTGGGAATGTATCTCCTGCAGATGAAGGAGGAGCTACCTGTAGTGTGAAAGGGCTTGAAGTGGAGGCATTGCTCTAAAGTCAGTAAAGGGCAACTGCAGGGGGGGGGGAGTCTTCAAAGAAGTTTCCGTGTTAGTCTCTTCCAGCATAAAAAGGAAGAACGGAGGAGGAGGAGGAGAAAAAAAGAATGTGGCAGGAACTGTAAGACTACAGTAACTGGTTTTTAATTTAGCATGAACTTTCATGGCTATAAACCCATATCTTCAGATGAAGTGCGAAGTGATATTAAAGCCTCAGGTTTAAAGCATATTTATACAGTTTGTGGGAGTGGGATACAATGTAATAGGATCCAGAAAGATTCAAATTATGATCCTTGCCCTAATTTTTCAAATAGTTTATATGTGGAAACTAAAATAAAAACCAGATAGTCTTGAACGTGCTCCCATTTTCCTTTTTTTTTTGTTTTTCTGTTCCTTTTTTCTCCCTCTCCATTCCTCCTTTTTCTGGGCTGAGCCTATGAATCATTACTTACTAAATTTCAAATATTTTTGAAATTCTATATATTTTTTAATTTGTTTGGTTTTGCTATGGGGGTCTGTGGGATGCAGGTGATTCTGCAAAGTCTACCTTCCATAGCTTGAGTAGGTGTGGACCTGTTTAAGAAACTCTGAACCTGATCAGAAAACACGCACACACAGTCTTTTGATCAAGAAGGTCAGACTCTCCTCAGGCTACATACACAGTCTAAGAGTAAATGGGACACGTTTATTGAAGGCACACAAGTCTTATATTCCTTTTAGCAAACAATGGAAGGAAATTCCTAAAACCCAAGCATGCATGCTCATCTGTACTGTCTGCATAGCTTAGCTAAACATCATGAATTAAGGGAGCCGGCCTGGCATTGTGGTTTGAGCATTGGACAACGACTCTGGACATCAGGGTTTGACTCCCTGCTCAGTCATGAAAACCCACTGGGTGACCTTGAGCAAGTCACACACTCTCAGCCTCAGAAAACCCCATGATAGGTTTACCTTGGGGTTGCCATAAGTCCAAAATGACTTGAAGGCACACAGTAACAACCAAGTTCAGGCTAACCATGGGATCACATACTTTCCTTATCTACGTTCTTTTTAGACAGAGTTCATGAAAAGGACAAGAAACACAGAAACATGGTTGAAGGCATACAGAATGGAGACACTTTAGCTCAGTGTTTGAGGGTCACAGAGAGCCACACCATCTACTAAAAGCAAAAAGCAGTAAGTGGCCAGACTTCTGTTTTGAAAAATGGGCATTTTAAAACAGTGAAGTGAGGGCCTTGCAAACTCTTTAAAAGCTGAATTGCCAATCTTGGAGGTTTTCAAGAGAGGCAATTAACTTCCCTTCTCCCTCCCCCACTTTTTTTTTTGGCCAGTATGAGGACTCTGGAGGAGTAGGCACCAATACCAACAACATTTATAATGCCCTTTTTAATCAAAGGGTGGAACATCAACATATACAGTAGGAGCTGGGGATTTGCTGGTGGGAGGGGCATGCATATTGAAAACTGGATAATAGTGAACACAATTGAAAATAATGGGACTTCCAAAGGGGAGGGGGGAAGGAAGGAAGGAAAAAAAGAAAACGAGAGAAAGGGAGGGAAAAAATAATAATAATATTAAAATCTAAAAGAGTAAGAGTACAAAAGAAAAAGGAGTATATATAACGTGAAAGGGAAATCAACCAAAGAAAAAGGGGAACATATGCAGAAAAGACAGAGAAAGATGCATATTAAAAAACAAGAAAGAAAATGAAACCAAGAAGGAAGTCAATGGTATGAAAGGGGGAGAGCAAGAAACAAGTGTGAATAAGCAAATGATAAATAAACAAATGTAAATTACAAATAATATAATAGTATTAAGAGTTGACTAAGTAAATAGAAACATAATCAGAAGATATGAATGTATGGTATGGATGTATACGTTTGTATGTATATGAACAAGTATATGTACATGGATAGGTATATGTATGTATATGTATGTATTTTAAATAAATTTTTTAAAAAAGAAAAAAGAAAAAAAGAAAATAATGGGACTTCCGGTTTAAAATACCATAGAGTTGCCTTGGAGGACCTAGAAAATGGCTAGAGAGGACACATTTTCTAGGAAGGCTCTATGGTAGATGTGCTGTTTTGTGTCCTGTGGATAATTGAATCAGTGGATAATGAATCAGTGGATACAGGGGTCATTCTGTACTTATTTCTGCAGCAGAAATAAACCTTGGTTGTTTTACTCCATGCTCACATTGCTTTGCAAAATAGGACAAATCTTCTAGGCAATGAACCTCACTCTTGTGACCTGCCCAGCCTTGCCTTGTTGAATCTTCTCCCCAATGACAACCCAGGTGCTAAATGGATGAATTCCCCTAGAAGGGGAATCTTGAAAGGGGGGTAGACTGGCCAGGCCAATAAAGGACGGGTCCTTCACAGAGCAAGGTATCTTTTTGACCCCTCACCCAAGTATTTCTTTGGTTGAGCTTGTTGGGTTTTGAGTGTGTGTGTTCCCCCTTTTGTGGAGGGTGAAGCTTACAGATTGGGAGTGCTCCTGGATGTGTGAACAGGGACAATGTGCTTGTGACTGAATTGCAGCTGCCCGCTAGGCCAATACTGTGTTGAGCCCAAGTAGAAAGTAAGGGCAGTTCAGTGAGCGAGTGAAAGAGTGTTTGACTCAAGGTGAGAGCAAGCATTGGGCCTATACAAGATGGACCTGTCTGCCTATCCAAAATGGCTTCCAGCATCCATTTTGTATTATAAGATTCTCACTGAAAGGAAGCCCTCACTGAGAAGGAGCTCCACTCTCATTGCTACACAGCTGCAGGTCAAGAGGGGAACATCTTTCAACAAGACATTTATTATCATGTCTGAAGTTGCTTTGAATAAGCAGGTCACTCCACCCCACTAAAACGTCATGTCTCAGAGCTACTCTTGCATGGCTGGTCATTTCACTAGGTAACTTGAAAGTATTTCTTTTGATGTATGTTGACAGATATGCTTGTGACTCCTGTTGTATGCAGTCTGGTTCTTATTCTCCATGATTCACATGTATTCCTTTGATGGATGTTGATAGACATACTTGTACCTGCTGTAGCATAGCTTAGCCATTACACTACACGATTTGCATGTATCTCTTTTGATCTGTGTTGATAGACATGTCTGTACCTGGCCAAAAATAAGAGTATATAAGAGAACATTTGGAGACCAGTAAGGCAAGCCTAGGGACTCCTGGGTATGACTGGGTTCTGTAAGTCCTGGATGCTGGCTTTTGAAGAATTAGTGAAGCCCCTGATTAATCTATGGGGAAAGAAGCTGAGGACCCACTACATTGGAACAAGGAAGCAGGCATTTTGTAAAATCAAACAGGCTTTGGGCACTATTTCCACTTTAGGCTTGTCAGACTACAAAAAGCCTTTTACTTTGTTTGTCCATGAGCGCAATGGCGTAGCCTCTGGATTCTTGGCTCAATGCCTTGGATTAGCCATGTTCCCTATTGCCTGTTACTCATTACAGCTAGATCTGTAGCAAACGGGTCTGTATCTTGTTTACGGGCACCCCCTTGTGTTAAAGACGCCACACACTGTACTGTGTCTAGCCGATTGGTCAAATTTGCAAAGCAATGCAAACAAGGAATAAAAACAAAACAAAAAACAAGGTTTATTTCCCCAGCAGAAATTGGTATACACTTGAGAAAGAGTCAAAGTGAGACATATATAAAGACCGCCTCCCTTTATGCAGTGTTTTCTTTGGTTGTTTTGAATATATGTAATCAGAAGGTCATTAACAGATAGTTCAAAGATACCTCTGAGTCTATAAACTATATATTATATAAACATTTCCAAACTGTTACAGAGATACAGGTCATCCCCTATATCCATGGAACCAATATCTGCAGTTTCAGTTATCTGTGGCTGAAAAAATAGGGACATGTACCATGAAGTCACACTGGAAAATGCCTAGAGAGTTGTCCTGTGTAGGAATTACTAGGTTCTCCTATGCAACTCTATGGTATGTTTGTACTGGGAGGCCTTTATTTTAATAGGGTTTGCTATTATCCATGGTTTCACTTATAAAAGTTAAGTCCAGGAACATATCCCCGTGGATACAGGGGGCAACCTGTATCTCTTTTTGCTCTGAGCTGTTTATCACAGGAGATAACACAGTCATAGGGTGTGGTTTTTAATTAACAGGAACTTTTGGGATTGTTTACTTCAGTGAATCTGTCACTTTAAACAAGGAATTTGCTTAACATTTGTAAATCAGGCAGGAAGCTCCCTTTCTCACCTGTGTGTTAGGTCACATGCAACAAGGGTCATCTGCAGCCTATGTGATTCTTTCATTTAAAGGGAATGGAGACTAGCAATTTTACCAAATTAAAAATGGGTCTTTTAATTTTTTTTATTATAACTTCCTCCCTTTGGTCATGGGCTTTGATCAAAGTGACAGAATTTACTAGAGTAGAATCCTATTCTTTCCCAGGTGATTCTTTACTGCAGACACGTTCTGTGTTTTTCCAGCCCTCCTTGGCCATCCTGTCAAATGCATCAGGAAGGAAAAAGTGGGGCCTGGCAGGCATAACAAAGGAGCTTCTTTGTCAGAGGCTTTGTTAGTTGAGCTGTGGTCCTGTAGTCTAATATCTGGAGGGCACTTCCAGTCTGAAAGTGACCACCTAGAACACCCTCTCATGTCTTTCCCAAATGTACTTCTGAAGGTGATGGATCTGAGAGAAATGTATCTCCTGTAGATGTCAAAGCCCAGGCATGTTTATATGGGATAAAATTTAATTAAAGTATTACTGTATATAGTTTCAATGGATTTTGGAAAAAATGAAAAGCATTTAAAAAAAAAGGCTTTCAGTACCTCTGTAAAGTTCTGTGTCTTAGAATGCTTTTAAGACGTAAGAGGAAAGTTGTTTATATAATTTATTAGATTTATACCCCACCTTTTCTTCTTAAGAGCTGGTTCCCTTGCCTGTTTTTTTCTCACAGCAACCCTGTAACAGAGCTTAGGTAGAAAGATTTGATTGGCCCAAGGTCACTAGATGCATGACAGAGGTGGGATTTGAACCCACTTCTCTCCAGTCTTAGTCTAACACTCCGGGAACCAAATTTTACTGTTGCTCCTGTTGATGTTAGCAAAATGTCAAGTCTCTACTAGAGATGTGAAGGCCTGGAAAAAAACACTTTCCCCCCATTTTTCCTGAAGCCTTTTTTGTTTTTTCCAGAAATTAAAAAAAAAGTAAATTCTGTTTGTAATAAATGTTTGAATACACTGTACTTTTAATATACCAATTATTATAATTTTATGCCAAGTCAAATTGTACATAGTCATATTTTATGTTCCTAAAGTAACAGAGTGACTTTCAATCTGTAAGAAGTGCTAATGTTGCATTTTTTTCAATTTTTTTGGAAACCCCTGGGGAAAAATGATTTTTTTCCCCCATGGCTTCAACATTTCAGGAAATTTTACATCTTTAGTCTACATCCCCTTCCACTGGTAACATGTCCTTATCTTTCCTTTCAGAAATCTCTCTAACATTACACCTCCCCTTTTGGGGGATGCTTTTGAAGAAGAGCTACACTGGAACCTCTGAAAGCAGCATTCAGAATACGGGAACAGCAGGCATTTATTGAAAAAAAATTCCTGAGGGCTAAGGAAGGCTTCAATAGCAACTTTACACTGCCTAACACCAGCAGAAGGATCCTTGTATTTTCCTGTTCTAAAAGCGAGGAGCAGACATGGAGAAGAGTTTAGAGGGCACGGGGAAAACACCTCGCATTGTCCAGGTGATGTGCTTCAATGGACCTCCAAGGCAGGTCAACCAACAGCCAGATATAGGGTTGACCCAGCAGTGGGAGGCCCAGTGGCAAGAATTCCTCAACAATGCTCATGTGGGATGGGGAAACCCTCAGCTGACGGATGCCGTGCCCTGGGATGATGCCAAGACTTTCCTGTCTTCCTTTGAGCAAGTTGCCGAAGCCTGCCGGTGGCCGAGGGAGGAGTGGGTGGGCCGGCTCCTGCCGGCGCTGAGAGGAGGAGTGGAGCAGTACTTTTGCAGGCTTGATCCCCGGGAGAGGCAAGACTACCAGAAGGTTAAGGCTGCTGTTGTGCGAGCGGACACATTCAGGACAGAGTCGAAGCGCCAGCACTTCCGGCAGTGCTGTTACCAGGAGCTGGAAGGGCCTCGGCAGGTTTACAACCAGCTGCAGGAGCTCTGCCGTCAGTGGCTGAAGCCAGAGAGGCACACCAAGGAGCAGATCCTGGAGCTGATCATTCAGGAGCAACTCCTGGCCATGCTTCCGCCGGAACTCCGGAGCTGGGTGCAGGAACGTGGGCCGGAGGACTGCGTTGAGGCAGTGGCACTGGCAGAGGATTTCCTATTGGGTCATCGGCACACGGCTCGGCCATGGGAATACCAGGTGAGAAATGGGTGTTAGGCTTTGTTATTTCTCTGCAGGGCTGTGGAATTGGTATGCCAAACCTTTGACTCCAACACCTGTTTTTCTACTGTGCAATTTTGACTCTTGACTCCAACTCTATCATAAACGGCAAATGTTATTCATTAGTGATAACAAATTTACATTACAGTAAAACAACAACACAAGACATAGCCACCACATGACTCATCAGGCTATTTAGATTAAGAGAACATAAAATATATTTATTTGATTAAAATTTCTCAAGAAAAACACATGCCTTAATTCCTATGAAAGTACATATGCAGCAGAAACTAGGCATTTAATATTATGAGTTTTTCATTTGAAGCTGAAGTTGGTACATTTCTACTGACACCTACTCCCTCCCCAATTGCTTCCGATTCCAACTCCATAGTCCTGCTTATCTGTTTTTATCTCACATTTCTGCCAGAACGAGGCTGTGAGGTGGCTCACAAGATTGAGAACAGGCACAGATGAAAACAAAAAAGCTATGACGATAATCTGAAGAAAGTTAAGTATTACAGCATTGTTAAATTAAAAAGCCGTTTAAAAACACATCAGTTTAAAAAGAACAGTGCCCATGCTTTAAAAACCCCTTCTTCAACAGCCAGTTAGTTGCTGAAAGTTTGCCTGGAAAAAAATATTTATCTGCTGACAGAAGGAGAGCACATTGCATTAATTTACTATGCAAGGAAAGTGATGTTCAAAATTCTACAACAGAAATTTTTACAATATATGCAGCAAGAAATACCACCTCTCCAAGCTGGCTTCAGGAAAGGAAAAGGCACTAGGGATCATATTGCAAACATTTGTTGGATAATGGAGTGGACCAAAGAATTTCAGAAGAAAATAATTCTGTGCTTTATAGATTGTAGCAAAGCCTTTGATTGTGTCATAAAAAAGTATAGATTGCTCTTATAGAAGTGGGTGTGCCACAACATTTAATTGTCCGGTTTGTAACCTGTACTCAGGACAAAAGGCTACCGTTAGGACAGAATTCGGAGAAATTGAATGGTTTCTAATTGGCAAGAGGGTCAGGCAAGGCTGCATTTTCTCACCCCGCCTACGTAATATGTACATTGAATTATTCATAAAGCAGGCATAGACTTGGAGGAAGGAGGCATGAACACCAGCAATTTAAAAGATGCAAATTTTACCTGTCATGGTTGGCTGGTATAAACTGGTTGGTTTAAACCAAATGACTTTTAATAAAACTCCTGTTTTGAAAAAAATGATTATTTTAAGTCTGGCTATTGTTACTATTTTCCAACCCTCTTACTGGAACAACAATGACTTTTGTCACCCGAACTCTTCCCATGAGTGGCAGCCCTTGGGGCCACAAGAACAAGCAAGCTGATCAGTGTTTCTTGATCAGGAATTTATTAGCAGACAGAAAATGAGAAAAGGAACAAAGAGGCAAAACCTCAGCAAAAAGATAGCATGCGTGCAAGGGCCTTTCAAAGAAGGGACTCCGAGCTAAGCTTTAAACCATATTTTACAGATTTTGGCTATATTTTGTTCTCTCAATGACGTATATTATCTGACACTTCTACTTTTAATTTTTGTAAAGATGTAATTTTTAATTACAGCTTGTTATTTTACTTTACTTGGCAGACTGAACAAAGCATATACAGTAGGACCCCCATATCCACTGGGGAATGATTCGGAGGGGGGGGGATACTGAAAATCATGGATAATAGTGAACGCCATTGAAAATAATGGGACTTCTGGTTTAAAATACCATAGAGGTCCCTTGGAGGACCTAGAAAATGGCTAGAGAGGACATATTTTCTAGGAAGACTGTGGTAGGTGTGCAGTTTTGTGGCCCGTAGATAATTGAGTCAGTGGATAATGAATCAGTGGATACAGGGGTACTACTGTAGATTAAAAACCAAGAACCTTTCCTAAGAGCATTCTGCTCAGATCGAGGTAACCTGAAGTACCTTTCTCTGCTCTCTGTTTGGTCCATAGCTCCTTATTCCCAGCTTGGGGTTGGGTGTGGCCCTCCATATTTTGCTGGACTGCAGTCCCCATCATACTTCACCATTGACTATGCTGGCTAGGAGTTGCAGTTCAACAACATCTGAAGGGCAACATGTTCCTTAGTCCTGACCTAAGTGAACCACTTACTGCAATCACACCATGGCTGTGTTTTATTGCTCCTGAAAAGCTTTATCTGCTCATATTCTCACTTGTGATCAACAGTTGCATAGGCTACCTTAGAAGATGGCGAACTCTCATTTGTTGGAGATTTTTAAATAGCAGTTGGATGGACATTTGTGAGAGATGCTTTGTCTGTACATTTCCAGCACTGGAAGTAGGGTTGGAAAAAAACAACAACCAGGTTTTTAAAAGAAAAGAAAAAAAACCCCACACATTTTTTGGTTTAAACCAAATTTCTTACATTAAAACCAACATAGGACTAAATCAGAAAATTAAGTAGCAAAATGCAGTTCAGATGTTATGGCCACTAGCTTAAATAAGAAATGATGTTGTGATCTCTTCTCCTTAATGGGAAAGCCAAAAATAGACACTTATTTTAGTTAATAATTCACAGGTTGCAGTCTGAATAAGTTTATAAAAGCATTTGATTAATACTGCTTCCTTTTTCATTCTGAGCCTTGGCTGCCATGCCAAGCTGTTTTAATTTTTTTTAAAAATCGTATTCATGTTCAAAATGGTATATTCCATGTTTTTATCAAGAAATGCAAAGTCTTTGCTACATGGTTACAGAAAAAATATAGAAACAGCCATTTAAGCCAGCTGAGAACCAGAGCCCCAAATCCTACTCTCAAGAACTATAACAGAAATTAAAACAGGGTTTCTCAACCAGGGTTCCCTGGAACCCTGCAATTCCGTGAGAGGTTGTGATTGGGGGGGAAACCCACTTTTTGGAGCTGTAGATATAATAATTTCAATGCAGGGATCCCTTCAGACCTGGAAATTATTTCAGGGTCCCCTCGGGGTAAAAAAAAGGTAGAGAATAGCTGGATTAAAAGATCAGCATGTACAGATTTGCATTTGACACCAAAGGCTTGAGAAGATAGCACCGCTTTGGTCTACAGCAAAGCAGATAATAAAATGTCTAGTACATCAGTACTTGAGTCTTTTGCAAACATTAAAGGATTTGACTGGAGAGTTACCTTGTATTTATTTTTTTAAAGGCTATCAGTCATTGTTGGAAAAAAATTATAATATTTAATATTCTTTCAGTACTGCACTGAACCCCAAGTAACACTAGGGGAGGGGACAAGCTGAGTGATTAAAAGTTGGCCCTTGCTAATTAAAGTGTTGATGGGTGAACTAAAACTTTGCCCCCTTGGTTAACTGATGCATACCAGAACATCTGAGGCAGTTACTTGGGCTGAGTAGATAAATAAACCATTTCAGTTGCAATCAGCCCAGAGACCAGGCAGTAAGGTGAACACTGTGAGGTCTTTATCAATAACGTTCAAGCCTTCCAACCTTGGATCTTTGTTGCTGTTTTCAGGTACCCGTGCCAGAGATGACCACAAATACCCTGGAGGCCAAAGCATCTCAGAGGCAGCGCTGTGTGGGAGCTGTGCAGAAAGGTAACAGGGAAATCAGTTTAATGGGCAAAGAGTGACAGGTTGCTCTTACTTTCTGGCCATGTGAGGTAAGACAGATGGGTAACTTTGGCTGCTCTAACGCTCCAATTTTCCTTTTCAACTTGCAAATCAGATGTAGGCTTCAGCCTCCTTTGTTGCTGCTGCACACCACTGAATTTCAGCTGTGGAAGTTACCAGAAGTTTGGTAGCTTTGGCAAAAAGACTCTTTTTTATTATTAAAACAAGAGGGCAGGGGAACAACGGTTGTTTGAAAGGAGAATTGTGCTTTCTAGAACTTCTAGGAAGGTGATTCTCTTACTTGTAAGCAACACAGAAGAGATGTAGTATGGAAGAATCTCCGGCTGGGTTTTGGCAGTGCAGCTCCAAATTCGGTGGTGGGGGACTTTCAGGCCTGTAAAAACCGTAACCATTTGAGGCCTTTAGGCCACAGGTTGACCGCCCCCAATATAAGAGAGAGAAATTATTCTTATGAAGAGCATGCCATAGGAGGCATGTAGTGTTCCAGACACAGAACAGTTTTTACAGAAAATATTCTAATACTTGCTCACCGAAACTTCATGTTTTTTTAAATAAAAAATAAAATACGGTGGGTGTCCATATGAGTGGATTTATATAGAGCAGGAGTAGGGCGACTGTTACAGTCAGGGAGCCAGTTTTCTGCCACTGGGACTTTTGGAGGCTGTCCGGACTGCCAGAAATGTCAAAATGCTAAGCTTCTGGTCTTAAAAAACCTCTTGTTTTTGTTTTTGTTTTTGCTGGGGTTCAAAACATGGCAGTAATGCCCCCCATCCCCTAGAGTATATTTGGGGGCTTTGGACATTTGGGGGGTGGTGGCAAGCATAAAACAGCCCTAGGGGCCATGCTTTACCCACATCTTTTCTAAAATGGGGTGGGGGTCTTTTCTTAAACAATGCAAGAGGTGGCTGCAATCAATTTCAGAGCTGAGTTGTCTTCCTGGAGTCTTTCAGGAGAGGCCATTCATCCCTTCCTTCCTTCCTTCCTTCCTTCCTTCCTTCTCCTCTCTCTCCCTACTTTCCCACCTTCTTGACAGTAAAGGGGTAATAAGAGTTTGGGGGTGGTTGAGGCTGACACAAACATCCAGGCTCCAAGAGCTTGTAGCCCGTGAAACCGTGGCATTTGTGGCCATGGCTACCACGAACCTTGAACACAAGGAGCGAAAGGGGAGAGGAGAGGTTCAAGGTGTGCCCCCTCCCTCTCCCAAGCGATGGGCCCTCAAGAAGGCTGGATTTGCCACCTTGGAGTCATCTCTTGGCCTGGGTCTGGGAACTGGTTGCCAGGGAGACCATGGCAGACCCCTAGGGGTGAGGCAGGCCATTTCGAGGTCTGGGAAATGCATGGTAGTGTCCCCCTGGGACCATGTTACATCATTCTCGAATTCTCATGGCACTGTGACATGAGAAGAGGTGGAGGCTTCTTCCTCCAACATGGATGGCCTCCATTTTGGCTACATGGCATCATGCCTCCACCAGAGAATCATGGCCTCTGCTGTCCATTCCTCTGAGGAGGAGTATGAGACAAAGCCTCCTGCACCACATCTTTGGAGGTTGATGAAGGAAATGGCTCATTGGAAGGGGGAGAGAAAGTTTTTCTCCACCCCCAATTCCTTAGCATGTCCAAAACTGAAGAATTTCCTGGTGCTTTTGAGGAAAGTAAGTAGGGCCCATGGCTCCCTCCATCCCCTGCTTCCTTCAGTGCTTCCTCCCCCTAGCACATAACCCTGCCTCAGGGGGGTGGGGATCTCTCTTCTACTCTCTGGAAGTGTGCTTCTCAGCTCACTTATGCAGGTAGGAGTGGAGCAAGCCAGTCTCTGATAAGCTAGCCCTGGTGCAGCCAAGGACTTACATAGCCTGGTTAAGAATGTAGCTTCAAACCCTTAACTTTGAAGTGCCATATCAGTTTTTAAAAGTTTTATATTTTTCCTAAGAGAGGGCTCAGTCTTATAAGGGGTGGCAGTTAACCTCTTCTCATGTCTAATAATTATTGTAATTCCATGAATTGGGGTCTGCAGTACAGTTTTTTTCTCTCTCGTGGATGCCCTGTTCATGCTAGGGCAGAGGAGATGCAAGGATGAGCTCACATGCAACCTCTTCTCTCAAGACTGGTGTCAGCCTTAAAGCTTCTCCATTTCAGTACTAGAGTAGGCTACAGCAAGACAGATTTGTTTTTTAAGTTTAATTGAGCGAGGAAACTCAGGCTGGACCCAAACAAGAAGGGAAATATTCCCCCCATCTGCTGGTGACTCAGTGGATTTGCAGTCCTTACAGACATCTAGGGTCCTCTGAGAAAATCATCCCTAACTGGATCAAATGTACACCACTGCATAATGGGTTAAGGGTCTCAATCCAGTCCCCCCTCTTCAGGGGAGGAAGGGGCAGCCAAGTTCCAAGTAGGGAACACAGGAGCTCCAGTCCCCTAGGTCTCAAAAGACACCTAGCCCCCCTCCTTCCTTGCCTCAGAAGATTGTTGCTTGTCTAGGGGGGAGACTAAGAAACACAGAGTCTTTCTCCTAAGGAGAGGTTCTCAGAATTAGAAGTGGTTATGAAATTTCTAGTAGAGTCCCCTTCAGCCAGGAATACCCTTTACCTCCCACCCTTCCTTAGTTCATTAAAATTATAAGAATAGTTTATTTCCTACTTCCTGCCTCTTCCCTGGGTGATGAAGGAAGCATCCCAAGGTAATGGATTCCTCCTCTCGAACAACCCAGGAATGCACCTTCATGGTAAGTAACCAATGTGGCATTCTCTTCCTCTTCTTGTACTTCACAGCCAATGAAGTGCCCCCCACAAGAAACCCTGATGTGGTGCTCCCTCCAGAAGGACAGGGGGTATCTGGCATTGGGCTAATGCAGGTAAGTGAAGTATCGACGAAACTCTTGTTGGCTGAAGGTAAAGTACAGTCTTGATTTGAAGCAGGGCTTGCATTTTTTAAGAGAAAAAAAATCAGAGTTGGGGAAATGAATTATTTTTGAACGACAGTGCCCAGAATCCTCATCCCAGTATGGCATGTGGCTATATAAATCCCATGCGTGTCTGGTGCTACTGATAGTGTCCAGCCTGGGACCACTTTATGCTATGCTTGCAGGTTTCTGCCTGCTAGTTTGAAGAACTTACCAGCTTGTGATCAGAATTCAGTCAGGGACACACATGTCAAGTGTCCCTTACATGTGTGGATCTCCTCCCCCCGAGAACCCAAAGCCGCCCCACCCCAACTTAATGCAGCTCCTGAAGCTGCCTGGCACAACCATTCTGTACCTCACAACAAGCAGGCAAGATCGGAGAAACATCTGGCTACCTCCACCATGACCAGGGCACGGATTGATCCCAGCAGCGCTGGGATCCACCAGAATCATCTGGGGCAGCTTCAGGGCTTTACAGTAAGTTGGGAGGCGGGGTGACTCAGCATAACATAGGTCTGCATGCAGATATTTACACAACTTTAAGGGGTTGTTGAACTGAGACCACCAAACCAGTCCTGGGCCCTGTAGGAACTCTGATCAAGGCATGTTTCCCTGTTTCAGGAGCCCGTGAGTGTGAAGGAAGAGCCAAACCTCAATCAAAAACATCCCTGTTGGGAGCTCGCACGGGAGAATGCTGGCAGCAGCAGCTCCAGCCATGCTTTGGGTGAGCACCTGCCCCTGAGGAAGGATCTATAAAGTGGGAAGGGGCCTTAAAGAGCTTGGAACATGAATTTGCTTTTTTTAAAAATAATAATTTGCTGTTCATTTTTACTTTTAGAAGTCAACTTGTTTGTGTTGCTTTTTATTTGTGACCTCAAGTATTCCCCTTCAAAGTATGTAGTTGTTGATACAGTACCTTTTTATATTCTACCTTTTTCCTGGTTTGGGACTCAAGGCAGCTTGCAGCAGTTCGAACAAAGAGAGCTAAATGTTCCTAACAAACAAAAGTTTAAAATGTAATTGGACTATCCAAAAAATGTTTTAAAAATATAAACCATTAAAAAAGACAAACAGAGAATCCAGGACATTATGTGAGGCCTATGCCCCCTAAGGAGAGAGTCCTATAAAGCCTGCTGCAGCACAAAGGTCCTCACCTCTTTGTGGAAAGATGGCAAGGAGGATGGCAGTTTAGCCTCTCTAGGAAGGGAGTTCCAGAACTTGGAAGCAGCCACCAAGAAGGCCCTCTTCTGTGTTCCTAACAGATATAACTATGAGGATGTAGGGACAGAGAGAAGGGCCTCCCCAATATACAGTTGTCCCTCCACATTCGTGAACTCGGCATTCGCGGTTTGGGGGGGGCGGGGTATTCATGGTTTTGGGAAGGCCCCCGGGCCCCCCAATACCGCGACACGGGGCCTTCAGAGGCCCCGCGAAAGCCCTGGGAGGGAGTGGGGAGGGCCGGGGACGCCTCCACGGGGCCTTCGGAGACCCTCCTGAGCCCCGCGAAGCTCTGTGGGGGGAGCAGGGAGGACCGGGAAGGCCTCCGCAGGGCCTCCGGAGACCCGCCGGAGGCCCCGCGAAGGCCTTGGGAGGGAGGGGGAGGGCCGGGGAGGCCTCCGCGGGGCCTTCGGAGACCCTCCGGAGGCCCCGCGAAGGCCTTGGGGGGAGGGGGAGGACCAGGGAGGCCTCTGCGGGGTCTCCGGAGACCCTCCGGAGGCCCCGCGAAGGCCTTGTGGGGGAGGGGGGAGGGCTTGGAATGCCTCTGCGGGGCCTTCGGAGACCCTGCGAAGGCCTTGGGGAGGGCTGGGAAGGCCTCCGTGGGGCCTCCGGAAACTCTCCAGAGGCCCCGTTGAGGGCTTGGGCGGGAGGGGGGAGGGCTGGGGAGGCATCCACAGGGCCCCGGGAAGGCCTAGGGGAGGAGGGGGGCAAACAATATTCGCAGATTTTTCACATTCGTGGGGATCTGTGGAACGTAACCCCCGCGAATGTGAAGGGACGACTGTATTGCAATATACAGTTGGACCTCTGTATTTGTGGGGATCAGTTCCCAGACTTACCATGGATACTGGAAACCATGAATAACAGCGAATGCCATGGCAATAACTGGACTTTTGATTACAAATACCATAGAGTTGCCTTGGAGAAACTAGAAAATATCTAGAGAGGATGTGCCTCTAGGCATTTTCTAGGAAGGCTGTATGGTAGGTGTGCTGTTTTGTGTCCCACAGATAACTGAAACTGCAGATATTGGTTCCATGGATATGGGGTCTGACTATTGTATACTGCAAACATGCACAATATACAGAAAATACAGTATTCCAATTTACCTTTCAGACTATACAGTATACAAATTTTAATACCTGAAATTACCTTTTTGTATGTTTAGAAATACACTTGACTGTAGAAGCCCTTGAGAAAGGCCTTGCAAAACATTTGGGGGAAGGGATGTACCCTTGGTGAGGTGTTTGCAAAATGGAAAGGGAGACTTATGAGTGTTCACACACTAATCAAAGGTTTGGTCTTAGATGTTAAAAAAATGGCTCTGCGAGAGATCATAGGATCAGAAAGCAAGCCAAGGAAGGATTCGCAGGCCCATTGCCAAGCCATCCACATAGAGAAGGACACAAAAGATGCCTCAATGTATTGGACTAAAAGTCGAGTTAATTCCATCTTCTATTTGCAATAAAGACCAACCAGATGTTGTTCTGGGGTATACTCCCTCTGTACATGGAACCTGTATTTAGCATGTGCTGAATGTTTTTCCTCTTAGTGTAGAAAGCTACAGACTTGTCCCTGTCATGTTCTACAGGGGCATGACCTTTGTACTAGCCTCTTTCTTAGGTACCCAAAATGGCTATCCCAGAAATCTTTGAGTTTGCTTTTTTGTTGTTGGTTATTTTGGCTAGATGAGCCAGGAAAGTCTACACTGTCCTCATTTCCTGCCTTCTCTTTTCACTCCTGACTCAAGGACTCCTGATTCCTCCGCCTGAGACCATTGCTCAGCCTGGTCAGCAAGAAGCCACCTTTGCCCCAAGACCTGAGAATGGCGAACCAATTCCCAACACCCCCTTGGGTAAGAGCATGTGAGAGGGAGAATATAATCTGGACAGTGAGCATCCTGACCTTCTGGACCTCGAGTGTCAGTGTTGTGTCTGATCTCAAGCCAGTCTTCATAAACTAAAGGTGAAAACAGTACAGCCTTTAAGGATGCTGTAAGACATATATTGAGTGCCAGCGTGGTGTAGTGGTTTGAGCATTGGATTGTGACTCTGGAGGTCAGGGTTTGAACCCCTGCTTTCCCAAGGAAACCCTTGGGTAACCTTAGGCAAGTCACACACTCTCAGCATCAGAGGAAGGCAAAGACAACCCCCCCCCCAAAAAAAAGCTTGCCAAGAAAACCCTGTGATAGGTTTGCCCTAAGGCCACCATAGATCAGAAATTTCTTGAATGCATATAACAACAACAGCACAGAAGAGGGAGTCAAGAGACTTGTGTAATGGTATGACTGTTGAACTAGGATCCCAGGGAACCAGGCTTTGAATCCCCACCTGGTCACAGAATCTCCCCACTGGATGGAACCCCCTCCCCTCACTAGCAGTTCATTCTCTCTGCCTCAGAGGAAGACGGTGGCAAATACATTTTGCCAAGAAAAGCCTATAATAGGGTTGCAGTAAGTTGGAGTCAACTTGAAGACACCTAATGCCAAAAACAAAGACAGAAAAACAACCATTTTGAGCAATGGCTGAGCGCCCCCTCCCCATTTTCACCTTGTGTTCTGCAAATGGGTCATGGTTTTGAAATTCCAGACTTGTTTCTCTGTTGCAAGCCTCTGAACACGTGTAGAGTGTCTCCTAGTGCAGAGATTGGGTGGTCAGCTCTCAGGAGTACTGCAGTTGTGTATTCCTGCATGGCAGGGGATTGGACTAGATGGTTCTCGAGGTCCCTCCCTACTCTGTCATTTACCAAGTACCCTCCTTTCTTCTAAGTGAAAGGGTTGGGGAAGGGGGGTTGTTGCTGTTGCCATCATGCTTCAATTCCAACAGGCTTTGCAGCACAGTAGAATTGCCTTGCCCAGACATGGGTCCACCCTGGGGCCCACGAGTATAGTGCTGTAGATTTGAAGTAAAGATCTGACTTGTTTTCTATTGATTCCAGTTTTTTGAGGGAGGGTTACATTTGTATATTATAAACTGAATTTATCAGATAAATGGAACTTATAATATCATGAACACAAAACAAAAATATTTCTATGGAAAAGTCACTGAGATGTACCACTGGCACTTTCCTATGCCTGAGGTGGCTTCCCATTGTCCAGATGGGACTATTGAGGCTGAGAGAGATTAAGAGAGAGGCAACCGTTTTTAAATCAATCAGTGAATTGGTTACAGAGGTTTCCCAGATGTTAGGCCATTTCATTGGATCAAAGTTGTCTCTACAGGCAGGAAGTAACTTGGTAAGAAGTGATTCCATTTTCTTACCCTTCTACTAGGCGGCAGAATGCTGAAAGAGATCAAAACAGAGGAATGCCAGGGAGGGGGCTCGGAGACAGACGACTCATTTGACTTCCCAGATAGGATTTCCCCAGTTCTTGAGATGGACCAGCATAGTCCTGGAAGAAATGTACATGAAAGGGTGCAGTGGCAGGGAACATCCACTCGAGGTGGGCGAAAAACTGTGAAAAGGAATGGCCGGTATTACCCTCCTGAGAAAAGACACGTGTGTTCTGAATGTGGGCACAAAGCCTATTACTTATCTGATCTGCTGAGGCACATGAAGAGGCACTCGAAGAAGCTGTACAAGTGCTCTGAATGTGGGAAGACATACAAAGGGAAAGCGCCATTTGAGGCTCACCAGAAAATCCATACAGCGTCCAACAATCCCAAGAGCACCAAGGGAAAGGTCAAGACCAGGAACTCAAAGCACCAGACCAAGGGCGGATACATCTGTACTGAGTGTGGAGTCAGCAAAGCTACCCTAGTAGGTCTCACTGAACACATGAAGGTCCACGGGGAGGATAAGCCCTACGAGTGTCCGGAATGTGGCAAGGCTTTCAAATGGCAATCCAATCTCACAAGGCACCTGCACCTCCACACTTACAGCCAGACCCTTGGGAAGCGTAGGGTCACGCCTGGAGGTAAGCCTCATGGTTTATCATTAGCTCTTTCTATGTCATTGTGTCCCACTATAGCTAACTTCCAAAATACATTTATTCTTTATTGGGTTTTTTTAGACTTGTTTGTCAACAGGTATTTCTGTAGGTGTTTTATGGAGCAAAAGGCAAAACAGAAATAGGAGCTTGGCCAAGTTCTCAGAATCCCCTAGCCAACAGAGCCAGTGTTTTCAGTTCTAGGAGACCCATTTATCAAAGCCAGAAGTGATTTCTGTTCATTTCTATCTTGAAAAGAGGTCAGGGGAGCCAGAAACACAGCAGGATTGCCATCCACACCCAGCATATTGGGTTGGCATGGAAGGGTGCAGCCTTCTAAGGCCCGCATGGCCCCCAGACTGCTATAACTGTAAACCTTAATTCAGGTTAATTAGCTGCCACCTAGAGACTGAAGTTGGTACTATAGGCCATTTAAATTCATTAAAATTAATGTATTTTCTGAATCCCAAGTGTTGTTGTTGTTGTTGTTACATTCATTTATATCCCTCCCTTTCCCCAGTAATGGGACTCAAGGTGACTTACAACATATTAAAAACAATACAAATTAAAAACTACAAAAACTTTAGTAAAAGCATAAATATAAATGTTAATTGAAAGGCAGTTAAACCATTTATAAAGTTAAAAACATTAAAATTCATTTAAAAAAATTATACACAAGCCACAGAACAGCACAGCACACCATCGAAAGGCCATTCCCATCAGTTTCTAAAAGTCTGATGGCATAAGATTGTTTTGACTTGCCCGTGGAAGGAGAGCAAAGACTGGGCCATCCTGGTCTCCCCAGGGAGGGAGTTCCAAAGTCTGGCTTTGAGATGGAAGCTTCTCTGGTTCGCTTGACTCACACGGGAGTGTCTTAGGTTTATGGCCTGGGAGCTGTGCCTCTAAAAGACAGGCCCGCATCTTCTTGACAGTCATTGAGCATAGACATGCACCTAGTTCATACATGAATAAGCCAGGGCTGGAGATGTAAAATTTCCAGAAATTTTGAAGCCATGGGAAAAACTTCCCCCCCCATTTCTCCCCCCTCTTGAAAAAATAGAAATTTTCAAGAAAATTGAAAAAAAATTGTAACATTAGCACTTTTTACAGATTGAAAGTCACTCTCTTACTTTAAGAACATAAAATATGCCTACTGTATGTACAATTTGATTTAACATAAAATTATCACAATTGGTATATTAAAAATACAGTGTGAATATAGGGAGGGAGTTGGAAGAGACCACAGGGGCCATCTAGTTCAACCTCTTGGAGCCATGGCAAATAATCCAGTTTCAACTTGGATGATTTCTCTAGTGTGGATATAGAGAGAGTTAGAAGGGACCACAAGGGCCATCTAGTCCAACCTCTTGGAGCCATGGCAAATAATCCAGTTTCAACTTGGATGATTTCTCTAGTGCGGATGGATATAGAGTGTATTCCAACAATTATTGTATTCAAACAATTGTGTATGAACACCTTGTCTTAACGATTTATTCATCATGCTAAAATAAAACATTCCATAACTGATTTTCTTCCTTGTTCATTTTTTTCAATTTTTCTGAAAAAAACAAAAAAGGCTTCAGAAAAAAACAAGGGGAGGGGGAGACAGGGAAAATATACTAGTTGTGATAATTTTATGCCAAATCAAATTGTACATAGTCATATTTTATGTTCTTAAAGTAACAGAGTGACTTTCAAACTGTAAAAGGTGCTAATGTTTCATTATTTTCAATTTTTCCAAAAAATTCCATTTTTCTGAAAAAAACTCAGAAAAAAACTTTTTTCTGAATTTTTCTGGGTTTTTCTTTGGGCCTTCACATTTTTAAGCCAGCCACAAATGAGTTTGCCCCCTTCCTTTGTTTGCCCTTGTTGTAATGGGGGAGAGGTCATATACCTGATTTCCCCACCCCCCTCTATCCCTACAGGTGCTGGGAACCCAGGTAAAAATAGTGGTAATTCTCTGCCAGTGCAAGGGACCAAACTGGATTCTCGACGACACTCCACAGATGTTATTTCGCTGAGGCCTGCCGCCTCTGAACCTGGTCCCATTTCGAGGCTTCGTCTGAGGAAACCTCTCGATGAGGGGAGGGCCCCTTCTGCTCGGCAGGGGGTCAAAACCCTCAGGGTGGTGCTGACGAAACTCGCCAACTCTCGGAAAGGGTACAAATCTGACAAGTTATCAGAGCTTGTTAATCACATGAGAGTCCATACAAGAAAGAGACCCTACAAGTGCCACGACTGCGGGAGAAGCTTCCGGTGGCCATCGACCCTTCATCAACACAGGCAAAATGCATGCCCACAAAAGAGGCCTGTTCTCAATGCTTCTTTTGCAGAGCATCAAGCAACACAGACAGGTAGGCGTGGAAACTTGGGTGATTCCTAGTTTGCTCTTCTCCAGTTCACCAGTGCCACCCTTCCTGATGTTTCATTTGCTATATAACGTCTCCTAAAAAGGAGAGAAATATACAGTAGGACCCCCGTATCCACTGATTCATTGTCCACTGATTCAGTTATCCATGGGACACAAAAGAACACACCTACTATAGAGTCTTCCTAGAAAATGTGTCCCTTTCTAGCCATTTCTGGGTCCTCCAAGGCAACTCTGTGGTATTTTAAACCGGAAAATAAGTCCTATTATTTTCAATTGTGTTTGCTATTATCCACCGTTTTTGGTATCCACAGGGACCCCCCGAACCAATCCCTAGCGGATACGGGGGTCCTACTGTATGTGAGGTCAGTTCAAAGATGTCACCTCAAAGTGTGTTTATAGTCGTAAATGTTAGAGTTCATGAGCATTTCATGACAGTCAGTATAGCCACTCATCCCCTGGTAGACTTAGAAATGCAAGCAGCTGTGTAGATCCATGTCAACAAACCAATTGTGGTAGTATTCATCTTCACCAGCAGCACATCTTTTGTAAGCATTGTGGGTGTTGATTGCCCATTGATAGCTCAAATCACAGCAAAGTACGGTGGGCCCCTGGTATCCACTGGGGTTTGGTTCCATGACCTCCCCATACCAAAATCTGTGGGTGCTCAAGTCCCGTTATATACAGTGGCCTAGTAAAATGGTGCTTCTTATATAAAATGGCAAAAGCAAGGTTTGCTTTTGGGGATTTTCATTTGCAGGGGAGGGAATATTTTCAAGCTGCTGATGGTCGAGTCTGTGGATGCAGAATCTGTGAATACAGAGGGCTGACTGTATTTTGTATTAAAACTGGGATAGCTGACAACAGTATATAATTGTTAGGAAAATCTGTTTCTTCCCCAGCTACTGAATTCAGAGGGAGCATGGAATAAGGGAGTTAGCAGATGAGTGGGTGCTGTGAGGCCTTGCTCATTGCTTGTGTGTTCTAGTGCATGTGTAGAGCTCCATGGGCAAACAATATTACTCTGTTCACTTCCCTGGAAGGAAAAAAAAACTAAACACTCACCCTTTTGCATATTGTACAGTCAGTCCCTGGACTATTCCATCTTAAAATAATAAATCATATACTATATGTATCTGCGTGAGTGGGAAGTTGTGGTCATAAATTAGATATGACCGCAAAGTGGTGACTTCTACCTCTGGAAGCCACCAGGAAACATAATTCTGGCCTCTTCACAAGGTAAGCCCTTGTTGCAACTTGTACCCTCTTTTTGGTCAAAAAAAAGCTATTTTAAAAACCAGAAGTGACTTTGCATTTTAAACAGAAGGGGCAGACATGGAGCACAGGGGTCTGAGGTGAGTAGGAGACAGCAGAGGTGTGGCTCTAGACCCTCAGAGGCTGTCCAACCTGATCTAGAGGAAGGGTGGGAAACCTTTTTCCTCTTGAGATGACTGGGTGTTAGGTTTTTTCTTTACTAACATCACCCCAAAATAGTAAACCTAAGTACACTGCTGTATAACAAAAAAGATATTCAAAAGAAACCCTCTCAAAAATAGAATAGTTTTTTTTCCAGCACTATAAATATATTCTTCTTTCCTTCTTTTCTGGGAAATACTCCTGAATCTTAATTTTCCAAATTGTACAGTATCAAAGATCCTGTAGCAAGTCCTTCCAGTATTTATGCTGTAACCCCAGTGATCTCAGAATACCACTTGTTTATGAAAGCAATGAATAAAAAAACATGTCTGGGCATGTCTGTCCTTACATAATTATTTTGATGATAACTAGCTATACCCGGCATAACATACACTGTTATCTATCTATCTATCTAAAACGCTTTAGTATGTTTCCGTTCCCACTTTGCTGATTGGCCACTTAGGAAACATGTCAAGAATATGATCATTCAACACATTAATGTATAACCTTTCAAATCAACTATATGGCGTATGTTACGCCGGGTACAGCTAGTTTCATATCGAGAGCTCCACCACCATGTAGCCACACATACACACACACTCTGTGCGCCAGAATGCAAGAGCCCCGCCGCCGCCATGCAATCGCATGTACACACACACCATAAATGCCAGGACATGAGAACCCCTCTACCGCTGCCATGCAACTATGCATAAACACAGACCATGCTACACACACACACCACGCTACACACAAACCACACACGGCAGGATGCGAGAGCCCCTCTGCCATGCAACCGCACATACACATCACACACACCAGGACCCGAGGGCCCCTCCAACGCCGCTATACAGTTGCACATACACCATGCTACACACACACACCACGCTACACACACAACACACTCCACGATGTGAGAGCCCCTCCGCCTCCACCATGTTTAGTGAGGACTTGAAGTTTTCCACATGTTTCTGCCCCCAGTATGCTGATTGGCTGTCCAAAGAAGAGCTTTGATTGGTTGGGAAGTTTCCTAAGCGGCCAGTCAGCACACTGGGAACGGCAACATACCCAAGAGAATTATATATATATAGATATTCTTGTAGATCTAGAAGGCATAAAGATTCTTTTGTTTTAAGGCCATGTACCTAGTCCTCATGAATTCGTAGATGAACCTGCAGGTATGGTAGCTAGCGTTGTTGCAAGTCAAAGGAGATCTGAGCAAGATCTACTGTGGATTGCCTGTTAGTTCTTTTTCTCCCTCTGCTAGGCTGGGGAGGATGTTCTGTATCTGAATTATTTCCCATTCCTGCAGGTGAGGGATCAAGAGGATTGGAAAATTTCGTAAAGCAAGAGATCAAATTGGAAGATGAGACATTACCAGATGAGTCCTACCCTCATGGGAAGACCATTGCGTCGTCCTCAAACTTGGGGAAACAGTCTGTTTCAATTCCTGTTGCCCCTGTTGCTGAATGTGATGTCACACTTAGCGGTGAGTATTAATCCAGTGGTGACTCTTTTTTTCTCTTCCTGTCTGACCCCTTTCATGTCTTTATTTCGGGAGAGGGGCAGCTGCCAGTGGTTTAGAGCTTCATAGGCCCTTCAGGAGAACCCCAGGGGACACTACCCTCTACTGCCTTATCCGCCCCAAAATTTTCAGGAAAAAATGTTTTCCCTTCAAAATGATTCCCCCAAGGTAGACAATTTCAGCCTAGGAGAGGCCTTATTTTAATAAGAAGTGAACTGGGAGGTCAATTTTCAGTTCACTTCCTGTTGAAAAAAAGCCTCTCTTGGGCCTAAAATGGCCAGGAGCTCCCCCCAATGGCAAAAATTGCCCTCCAAGGGATGAAGGGGTGAGATTTTGGGCAGGGGGATAAAGGAGATGTAAAGAGACCTGGGACCCACTGGGCTGCACTTTCTTTACCCCTGCTTTATTTGATATGACTTGCAACGGAAGTATCTTCTTTTGTCATTTTGTGTCTGGACAGCTGGAAGGGTTTGCTTCTTTTCTTCTGCATCTGCAGACCTTGGAAAAGTTAACTCTTTGGGACTACAACTCCCAGGACTCTTCCCCCTTGCCCAGCTGCCATGAGATCCAGGCTGGAAGATTCTGGGAGTAGTTGCCCCAGAAAAAGTAACTCTTCCAAGCTCCACACTTTCCTGCACAGTGATCTAGGCCCAAAGCAGCTCATGGAGAATGTCACAATGACAGTGGTAGTGATAAAGATTTAAAACTGGGATTTGGAAGGATCGACGTTCTAGCCTAGCATGAAATTTATTGGGTAAGCAATCTCTCAACCTGACCTACCTCACAGGGTTGGTGTGAGGCTGAACTAGGGAAGAGAATTGCAGCATGTGTCCCTTTGGGAGGACTGTGGCAAGATAACGTGTAAAGTGCTTTGAGCATTTCTAATGACTCAATAACAACTACAGTGAATGCACTGAATCAATTGCAGTAATAGAGTATTTCCCACTGATTCAGTGGCCCTACTCTTGGTGGAATTAGAAGTTGGATGTAGACCTGTGTTACCAACATGTTTTTTCCAGAGCAGCTTGCATTTCAAAAACACTTGGAAGCACTGTTGTGTAAAGTGATGATGCTTCTCAGGCTATCTGATGTGGGGAATCTAAGAATTATCCCCCCCCCCCATGCTAGGGACTGGCACCATATTCGGTGCTCATTGGCTACAATTTACTTTTTTTTTTCCTGGAAACACACCAGGGACAAACACCAGTCCAGGGACCACTGCTTTGAGTAGCTCTGTCCTAGAGCACTGCTTCCCAAATTACCTGATGTGGCCATCCCCCCCCCCCATACTGTTCCTGGGCATTACAGTACATCTTCTGGAACTGTGGGGTTTGGTTCCAGGATCCGTCACAGATGATGGTGTTATTAAATGACGGCAAAGTGCATGCAAGCACTTCAGTGCGGGCATATTCACGTCATGGACGTGATGATCCATGGTCACTCGAAATCACAGATCCAGAGCCCCACAGATCAGGAAGACCCACTGGCAAGAAGTGTGGTAGAGAAAGTGACAGATACTTTCGTGGGTTCTAATGACTTTGAAGATTTGGAGTTAAATAGCAAAGAGTGGGAATCAGGTGGGGAAGATCTAGCAGTGTGCCCACTATCAGTACAGCTTTCCCCAAGATGAAAATGACACCCCATGATGTGGGAATGATAGAGAAGACTGGGATAAAGAACTGGAAGACAGTGAAAATAACAGCAAACCTTATGGTAGGTGGGGACCTCCATTTTTTAAAACTGAATGCTAGAAAACCAGGTAGTTGGGTGGAGGTGCATTGTGAAAAGAGTATCTGCTCTTGGATCAGGCATTTAACACAACAGTGCAAGTATCTCAGCAGTACTCCCTCATTTGAGGAAAATGGATTACTGACTTTAGAATGCACCAAAAAGAAAAAGGGAATACCTACTGTTATGACTATTGTTTTTCTGTTTCTGATATGGTCTTTTCAGAAGATTATACTGTAGAAAACCCAATAATGAAAGTGACATAGGTGGCTGTCTTGGTTAAGATCAGTATTAAAAACAACAGCAAAGAGTTTTGTGCTGCCTTAAAGATGAATGAGGTTTTTTTGGCATTACCGTATATTCCGGTGTATAAGACAACTGGGCATATAAGATGACACCCCCCCCCCCCAGTTTTCAAGTAAAAATCTAGAATCTAGAGTTTGGCATATATTCGCCTTATAAGTCCACCACCCAATTTGGCTGGCTGGCTGGGGGAGCATTGCCAGCTGATCCTCTTTGTTTCTCGTGAGATCCTCGTGAGTTGGGAAAGTGACCAGGATCAGCTGGCAGGGCTCTCCCAGCCAGCCAGCCGCTACATTTGCCCCTCTCTTCCACCTTCGGTTGCTCCCCAAAGGGGGTGAAGGCAGAGAAGGGAGCGGAATGAACCCGATTTGCCTCGGCCACCACCCATTCCCTCCGTCTTCGTTCCCTTTGCGAAGGGAAGGAAGACAGAAGGAACAGGCAGCCACCAAGGCAAACTGTGGCATTGGCCCCTCTCTTCCACCTTCCAGGAAGGTGGACGAAAGGGGCAAAAATACCTCATCCGCCTCCCCTTCCCTCCA
Organism: Gambelia wislizenii; assembly: GCA_030847615.1. Classification (NCBI taxonomy): domain Eukaryota; kingdom Metazoa; phylum Chordata; class Lepidosauria; order Squamata; family Crotaphytidae; genus Gambelia; species Gambelia wislizenii. The sequence continues at coordinate 30,876,279 of JAUMIR010000002.1, forward strand.
TCTTCATTCTCTTTGGAAGGGAATGAAGACACGGGGAATGGGCAGCGGCTGTGGCAAACCGCAAGATTCGCCCCTTTCGTCCACCTTCTAGGAAGGTGGACGAAAGGGGCGAACGTACCTGGTTTGCCTCAGCCGCTGTAAGGGTGGCTCGAGGGGGGTGGCTTTCCAGCCACACACCCCTCCCCAAGGCTGTGATCAGGAGCCTGATTGCACCTTCCAGCCACCCATCCCGTCCCCGAGGCCGCGATCGGCAGTCCGATCGTGCCTTCGGAGAGAGTGGAAGGGTGGCTCGAAGGGGGGGCTTTCCAGCCATCCACCCCCTCCCTGAGGCCATGATCGGGAGCCCAATCGCGCCTTCGGGGAGGGTGGAAGGGGGGCTTGAGGGGGGCTTTCCAGCTACCCACCCCCTCCCCAAGGCCGCAATCGGGAGCCTGATCGCGCCTTTAGGGAGGTTGGAAGAGTGGCTCAAGGGAGCCCGATCACACCTTCGGGGAGGGTGGAAGGGTGGCTCAAGATATTAAGACGGAGGGAGTTGCAAACTGCGGGATTCCCCCCTTTCTTCCACCTTCCAGGAAGGTGGAGGAAAGGGGCAAAAATACCTGGTTTGCCTCATCTGCCCCCCCTCCTTCTGTCTTCATTCTCTTTGGAAGGGAATGAAGATGGGGGGAAGCAGGAGCGGCCACTGCAAACCGCTAGATTTGCCCCTTTCTTCCACCTTCCAGGAAGGTGGAAGAAAGGAGCAAACGTACCAGGTTGCCTTGGCCGCTGCTTGATTTTCTGTGTGTTTGTTCCCTTTGCGGAACAAATACACAGGAGATCCAGCGGCGGCCGCAGCAAACCGCAACGTTCGCCCCCCTCCTCTGTCTTTGGTTGCTCCCCAAAGGGGGAGAAGGCAGAGGAGGGGAGCGCATGAACCAGTAAACACTTTGCCTCACCCCCCCCCCCGCCTGATCTCCTGCCTCTTCGCTCTGTTTGTGAAGGGAGTGAAGAGGCAGTTGATCGTATCCGGCGTATAGGACGCCCCCCCCCATTTTGGAGGATGTTTTTCGGGGTTCAAAGGTCATCTTATACGCCGGAATATATGGTAGCTTTCATGGACTGCAAACTGTTTTAAGGTGCCAGAAAACTGTTAGTTGTTTGCATTGCACCAGACTCTTGCAGCTTCCTCCCATGGAATTTTTTTGTATTAAAAAGAATTGAAGCAATATGGGAGATTGAAGTGAGAACAATTTTTTTTTTTTTTTTTAGAATTTATCCCAATGTTTCTGTAATTCAGTTATTCTTGAGCTATCCTTTTATATGTGCTTTAGCTTGTCTCTAGGAAACAGCTGTAATAGTCCACTAAAATGGCAGGGGTTTGGACTGGATGGCCCTTGTGGTCTCTTCCAGCTCTACAATTCTATGATTCTAACAGAAGATTAGGTGCAAGGGGCAGAAATCAGATGAAAAGAATAGGGATAGGTTCCTACACCACAAAAAAAAAAAGAGAGAGAGAGAGAGAGAGCGAGAGCGCGAGAGAGCAGTTCAACATGTTTCAGCAAACTTTTTATTCAAAACTGAGAATATGCACATGAAAAATGAAACAACCAGACCAGGTAACAAAAACATTTTGGGGCCTTCTAAAGATGAGGTCTCCTTCCAAAAGGCGTCCAGGGATGCCTTTGGTTTTTTTTTTTCTTTCACTGCTTTTCCTTTTCATTTCTGCTTTTCTCACAATTTTCATTTTGGTGGGGAAACATGCAGAATCTGTGTGTGTGGGGGGGTTCACATGCTGTGGAGGAGCTGTTGAGGCAGTCTTATCTGTTCTCTTTCTCCTGTTTTGCTGTTCACACATGCTCAGTAAGTGATTCTGGAGGCAGCTGCTATTTACCTTAACTGTTGTAGGCAGGCATACCAGACTACAGCAGAAGCTGCTAGTGTAGAGTCCTGCTGTTTCCCAGCTCAAGTTTTTTGTGGGTTTTTTTTTTTTGCATTTGTTACTACAGACATGCTGCTGCCACTGAAAATCTGTTTCTCTACCCCTCCTTCAGCCCCCCACCCCTATGTTGATGGTGCTAAAAAACACACATACCTGCCAGACAGACAGACAAGGGAAGTGAGGGGGTGAAAGCTGGCAGAAAAAGACTCTGTAAAAAGCAGCTTCTTTGTCAGATATTTTGTTAACTGGGGTATCCTTGTACTTGAGGCTGAACTTTCACTTTGCCTAGTCTAGTACTGCTCAGAGCTTGGGCAGGTTCCCGGTTTGGACTGCTGCTCCAAGAATTCCTCAGCTACTGGCTATGCTAAATTAAGAGTTCTGGCCTCTGCAATAAAAAAAAAACCCTTAATATTTCCAAGCTGTTTTCTCATTCAATTTGGTCATCTTTTGATGCACAAGTAAGCTTTCCTGCCTACTAGCACGAAGGGAAAAGATACCATGACTCTGACATTGGCAGAGTTCAGCACCTTTACAAGGGTGCTATTTTAATTCCTCCATCTATGGTTTTAGATCTAACAGCAGGGATGGGCAGCCTGTGCCTCTCCAGCAGTTTTTGGACTGTTAACTCCCATCCATCCCACTATAATGTGAAGGGAAAGGGATGATGGGAGTTGCAGCTCAGCTGCCTCTGGAGGAGCACACTTGTCCACCCCTTTTCTACAGGCTCAAAGCTAACTTTGAAAGTATGTGGATGCTGCTGAGTGAAATGGGGAGGTTGGAAGTAATTGTTTCTAGATGGTGTTTTTTTTTTAAGCGTGACTTTTAAAGGCCACTTTTAGAGACATTTTGACAAGATTTTGTTTTCATGTTTTAGGCCCTTCTTGTATCTGTTTGAAGTCCCTCCCCCTTTAGAAAGGAAACTAGCAAAAGGAAGAAGCAATCTAGTATGTCAGTTTGGTCATTGGAGGACTGCATTCCCCTTAGATGTTTGTAAAAATTATTTTCCATTTTTAAAGCTAAAAACAACCTGGAGGCATTCTACCATGTTTTTAAGCCTGCTCCAGGCTGTTGCAGACCCAGAAGCAAGGCTGTGGAGTCAATATGCCAAACCCTCAACTCCCAACTCCTCTATTTTTCTGCTCTGCAACTCTGATTCCTTCATAAATGGCAAATGTGTATTAATTTTGTTGTTGTGTGCCTTCAAGTCATTTCCAACTTATGGCAGCCCTAACCTATCACGGGTTTTCTGGGCAAGATTTGTTCAGAGGAGGTTTGCCTTTGCCTTTCTCTGAGGCTGTGAGTGTGACTTGCCTCAGGTCACTCAGTGGGCTTCCATGGCTGAGCAGAGATTCGAACCCTGGTCTCCAGAGTTGTAATCCAGTGCTCAAGCCACTATGCCACGCTGGCTCTGTGTATTAATTAGCAATAACAAATTTACTGTATTGAAATGGTAGCCTGTGAATCATCAGGCTACTTTTAGTACTTTTTTTATCTGGGACATGCATAGAAATCTTATTTATGCACCTATACATCCACATTCCATTTTCAAATATTTATCCAGTGCTGTTCAATTATACTTATTTCCACATGAGAATTATATGTTTATTAAAGAATAATAGTAATAATAATAATAATAAAACATCCTCTGTCCCTTCTTTCCTAAACTTGTCTTATTCCATCATCGTATTCTCTTCATCCTAATTCCATATTCACATTTTCTTTTTACCTCTCTCTTCTTCTTTACCTTCTATATTTCCCATCTTTACTCTGTATCTTCCATCTGTCCCTCCTTTTACTTTCTTACTCACTTCCTCTCACCTGCTTTCACTTCCTCATACCCTTTCACATACTTATTCACTCATACAAACTAACTTCTTGCCAACACTACCCATGTAGCTTCTTTACTCTTGCCTAACTTTAATACATCTTTATTGTTGCTACTTTATCGATTTTTATTCTCCTTTTTCAGCACTTGCATGTTCATTAGTCTAACTATTTTAAGTTGTTAGGCTGATCTTTATTTCTCATACTCTTAGTAAGTTTTCTTAGATTTTATCCGGAGTAATAATCTTTGTTGAGATTTATACACATACTTAATATCCAAAGGACAATCTAACACAAGACAAGACAAAAATTATACAATAAAAACATTAATGATGACAGCAACATCACCACTATTACCTGCCATACATCTTACATCCACCCTCTCCCTCCCCCTTTTGAAAAATAACTTCCAGCTTCTCTCCAAATATATACTAATGTATCAATTCTACATGCCCTCTCTTACCTAATATATAATATATATTACAAGTCGCTGGTCTTATGCTTCACTGTTCGGTTCTCAAATCCAAGTATAGTAACGTCCCCTCGCTGTTCTTTCATAAAGACTATAACGGACCTCCATGTTTTTAAAAAAACAATCCTATGATTTCCTTTAATTAAATTGGTTAATATTTCCATTATGGCAACTTCAATCAATTTTTCAAGCCATTCTTTGCAATCTGGTATCCTAGTCAATTCCCAAAATCTAGCAAATATCACTCTGGCTGCTGTCATCATATACCTGCATAGATAACAAAAATTATTTTCCTTTTTATCATCTTCATTTATCATCTTCAGCAAAAATAATTCTGGTCTGAGTGAGTTTAAACACCCAAAATTCTTTCTATCCATTTGTTTACTTTAAGTCAATATTTCTTCGCTCTTCTACAGTTCCACCACAGATTTTAGTTGCTTTTGGCCTTATTTTTGTTCCCCGAGTCGCCAAAGTTCCCCATCTTTCTTCTAAAAATAATAGAACCATATTCCATTCCATATTACCAGTATTATTTTCCCATTTCCATTACATCATTCAGTTTCAGAGTCCACTCTTCTATTCTTGGAGTGTCACCTTCACTCCATTTTGGTGCATACATGATTCTCGCTGTGGTCAACCATGTAGTAAAGGATTTTGCCAAATTCTTTCTCATTGAAAACAATGGGACTTCCGGTTTAAAATACCACAGAGTTGCCTTGGAGAACCTAGAAAACATCTAGAGAGGATGCTTCTCTAGGCATTTTCTAGGAAGACTCTATGGTTGGTGTGCTGTTTTATGTCCCATGGAGAATGAATCAGCGGATATGGGAGTCCTACTGTACTTTTTAATCTCAATAGAGTAACATGAACAAAATCCTTTTTGTAAATGAAGTTGCTAGCTCTGGCGAAACCCCAAATTTCAGGTGAAGTCAGCAGCATATTGAGGATATTGATAGGGTCTTTATATCTGAACTATCTCTGTGCCCTGCAGATGATGAGGAATTAATTAACATCCTGGGAAAGCGTCTTCAACGAGGAGGTTCTAAATCGGTCCACCAGCCAGGAAAAGGCAGACCTCCCAGAAGCACTGTGATTATGAAGGGAAGCAGATATCAGAGACTTGAGAAAAAACACGAGTGTCCCGATTGTGGGCATCGAACCTATTACTTATCTGATCTGCTGAGACACCAGAGAACCCACACAGGTGAGAAGCCCTACAAATGCCTGGCCTGCGGAAAAGCCTTCAGTCAGACTTCGGCCCTCTATGTTCATTACAAGAAACAGCCATCCTGTTCCCCAGCAAAGGCGGGAAGGCCTGCGAAAAGAATGAAAAAACGTCAAGGAGATAAAAAATACACGTGTTCCAGATGTGGACATAAAACCTATAAATTATCAACCTTTCTTGTACATATGAGAACCCATGGGGGCGAGAAGCCTTTTAAATGCCAAGACTGTGGGGAGACCTTCAGCTCGAGTTCAAATCTTTCCAGACACCAGAAACTCTTGCATGTGTTGGAGAGCAGTTCCAGTAGCCGAAAACCATCTTTCTTCAAGCACCGGAAGAGACGTCAAGGTGGGCTTCAAAAAAGTGGCTTGTTTGTTTTCAAATTCTTATTAGTACCTCCCATATCTACTTCCATCTGGTAGGTTTAACCAAGCGTCCAAGAAAGGATATTCCAGAAAAAAAGTGTTTCCCCTCCCCTTTCCTCTCTGATGTAAACCAGCACACAGTATTTGCTTCTGTATTTGAAAACACAAACAGAATTACTGTACAGTTGGCCCTCCACGTTCATGGGTTAGGGGTGCAGGACCCCCTGTGAAAGTGGAATAACTGAATATCTCTAGGTCCCCAAACCATATTTAACACACAAAAAAGTATGATCTGAAGATTCAACCCACTGTGCATGCCTTTGAGGCGACAGGGTTCTTTCGCAAGGCAGAAGCGGGCAACTGGCAGGGCTTGTTGGCACGTCTGCTACTGCCCTATGCCATTTTTAATAGGGACTTACAGGCCTTGCTGCATGTTACCAGTCTCACAAGGCTTGAAGTCTCTATTTAAAATGTCATAGGGCAGCAGCAGAGGCGGCAGCAAATAATCCAATCCCCAAAAGTTAAACCTGCAAATGCAGAGGACTGACTGTACGTCCCTTGTATTTGTAAAGTAAGCAGTTGAAAAAAAATGTAACGAATTCCAGGTTAGAACAAAGGGTGTGATTTTACTTGCTTGTTCTCTGCCTTGCTTGATTCCAGTATTTAAAATATATAGGTAGATGGTGTATTGCAGGTATACCTCAGTTCACATAGTCAGTGTGTTCCTGGGCATAACTTTTTTAATAGAAAATTTAGTACAGGCGGCAGAAATAACAGGGATAGGTGCTTGCACCACCCAAAAAAAAGGGGGGGGAGAGCAGCTCAAGATGTTTCAGCAAACTTTTTATTCAAAATTAGCAAACATGCCTGTGTGAAACAAAACAACTAGGCTGGATAAGCCTTGTTTAAGTAAAGAAACCCATTTTGAACCTTCTAGAGGCCATTTAAAGGCTTCTTTCAAAATTCATCCACGAATGCCTTTTTCTTTCACCAACCTCCACTTTTACACATTTGGTGGCCAGACTTACAGGTCTGAGTTATTCGCCATTTTATATAAGGGACACCATTTTACTTCACCAGTGTATAAATGGGATTTGAGCATTCATGGATTTTAGTGTCCGTGGGAAGTCCTGGAGCCAAAGGCTAGTGGATACCAAGGGCCCACTGCATGCCTGTATAGTGAAAGATGGTCATTTGACAAATCAGAAAGGGTTTTTAAGGGGGATAGGATATTTCAGTTTGGCTTTTACAGCTTTTTAAAATCCCTTTCCATTCTTGTGACCTGATAACTCAGTTGTTAACAATTAACAGTTTCTCAGTGGTGGGTCCCCCCCCCTTCGTTCTCTCTGTATGTTTGCAGGCAGCAAGAAGCCGAAGAAAGCGAAGGGAGAGAATCCACTGCCGAAGAAAACAGGCAATGCCCTAGAGGTTACAACCCACAACACCCCTGTGATAGCCATGATCCGGGAGCGATGGCGTTACGACAAACAAGAGCAAAAGAAGGACGCCGTGGAAGAAGAAAATGAGGCCGTTGAACAAGCCAAGGACAATCTCTCCGGTAAGGAAGCAGCTGTCCGGGCCAGACTGGTAAAATTTGCCTATTGCAAAGGTGCAGAGGCTGAACCGGGCCAGGCGGAGCTTTCTACTGATGACTCAGCCCAGGTGGAGCTTTCTACCAATGACGCAGCCCGGGCAGGAGAGAAGCCACATTACAAATGTCTCACCTGCAAAGAATCCTTCGAGAGTCAAGCAGACCTCACTGACCATGAGAACACCCACACAGAACCCAAACCCAACGAGTGTAGTGAGCTCCGGAAGTGCTTTTCATGGGATAATAACTTGCTGAAGCAAGTCCACCGAGGGGAGAAGCCACACAGTTGCCCTGAGTGCGGGAAGGATTTCTATTGGAAAGATAATTTGGTCACCCATCTCAAAACTCATGGCTTTGAGAACGTGTATGAGTGTGCGGAGTGTGAGGAGACTTTCGTCCAGCAGGAGCTGCTGGAGAGGCATCAGAGAAGTCATGCAGGACAGAAATCCTAGGCAGGGCAAGGAATGGAAGAACGCAGTGGCTGGAGACATCCATGCACCCACCCAAAAGGGAAGGGAAGGAGAGGAGCAAGCAGAACCCTCAGGGCTGTCCTGTTGTGGTGCCTGGCTCACCCTTTGATTCCTTTTCTCCTCTCTCTTTCACACATATTTTGACTGCAGATCCACTTGCATACTGTTTAGACGCTTCCACACTCTTCTCCTGCATCATTTGTACATTTATTCTATGAATTAAGCAACACTTTGGGACTGCTGCCTACCCCTCTCTGCTGAATGCCTATCTGCTAACACTGAGGGATCCTGGGAGTGCCTCTTTAACCGGAGTTTGATCTACAGCGATGGGCAGCTGACGATTCCTCCCTCTACCTCATGAGCAGCTTCAGCTGTTGATGGTTGCAGCTCAGAACCCAGTTGAAGGCACAGGAACAGGGCAAGCTTCAGGGAGGGGGGTGTTTGGTGACTGTACCAAACCACCCCCCATTTGCCCAGTGAGCCCATTGTCTTGTGTTCTGACATGGCTTTGAGCAGCTGGCAAACATTCTGTAGCTCTTTCAGGAGGGATCATTTCATTTCATTTAGCAGAAGCCAGAGATGTTACGGGCAGTAGCTACTATGGTCTCAAAGACCATTTATTATGTTTTACCTTGACTTTTTTTCTCCCTGCCCCTTCTGTCTTGTAGTTGATATTGGAATGGGGGGGGGGAGCTGGTGCTCTGTAGCTACAGTCAAAACAGAATCCAAAACTGGCTTTGACTTGATAAGTGGATTTGAAGATTCCCTGAAGGAAGGGCATATTTTCTGTCAGGAGGAAGAATAAGAATTGGCTGTTGGAATGTATGAAGAAGAAAAATCCATTGTTGATTGGAAAGGCCTGGAGTACGAATTTGAACATGAAAAGTGTCAGGGATGATGGGAGTTGTAGCTCTTCACCTCTGGCTCAAACTCACCACCTTGTTATGCAGCAGAGCCAACCAGCTTAGATCAGTGGTTAATGCTTTTCTCCAAAGCAGCAGAGTTTCAGAGAATAGGCTGAAGATCCTGACAAACTCTCCAAGCCTTCTCACTCTTCTCCAGGTGTCTCCAAAACGTCTCCAGGAATCACCCAGGCAACTCAGTAGTTTTATATAAAACCTACTTTATTCATCTATATAAATATACTATATGGTCAACAAATCACAATCTCTACACACTACTCCACCTCTACTCAACCACAATACATTGGCAAACATTGCAATTTTATAGCCATTGTTTATCACCACCCACTAGTTTGTTTCCACCCAGTGGGTGTGTACTTCCATTCTGATTGGTCCATGTAGTTCCACCCATGCTTAAGACCAACCCATGTATTTCAACATTTCACCTTGTACACTTAATGATTCTCAGGTGTTTCCAATCTGCATTCAGTACCTCTGTCCTTGGCTCTCAGGCCTTCTAGATTACATTAGCAGTTTCACCTGTGTAGCTTCATAATTGCTCTTGCTTAGTCATTGTGACTTTCACATACATATTTTATTTCTTTCACTGTATGTCCCATGTTGCATTTTCCTTAACAATCCCCTCCGAAATAAAATATTGTATGTGTCTTACAATGTCATTCCAACCATTTGTGTCAGCCTTTCATGTTTTTCTGCTGTCAATGCTTTTGTGAACAAATCTGCTATGTTGTGTTGTGTTTCTATATATCTCAATTCTATTTCACCCTTCTGAACCATGTCTCGCACATTTTGATATCTTACACCAACATATTTTGTTCTGTTCTTCAAACTTTCAGTTTCAGCCATCGCTATGCATGACTGTGAATCTTCCAGAATTTCCACTGGTATCTTGTAACTTTCATTTAAATCATTTAACAATTGCTTAATCCACTGTACCTCATTTACTATCTCATTCAAAGCAGCGAATTCTGCTTCTGTTGTGCTTAACGCTACATTAGTTTGTTTTCTACTTCTCCAAACTATTGGACTTTCACTATATTTAATTATCATTCCTGTAACTGACTTCTTGTCTCCTAATTCTGATGCAAATGAACTGTCTACATAACAATCTAGATCTGAACTATTGTTTCTTATTATCAATTTCCTATCTACGGTTCCTTTCAAATATCTCAATAAATGTTTTACCGCTGTCCAGTCTTCAATTTTTGGATCATTAACCCTTCTAGACAATACATTTACAGCATAAGAAATATCTGGTCTGGTGTGGCAAGATATGAATTGTAAAGATCCTATTATACTTCTGAATAAAGTTTTGTCCTCAAATGCTCTAGTTGTTTTCTCAGACACAAAACCAGTTGTCATTGGAGCTCTTACTATTTTTGCATTCTGTAATCCACACTTTTCAATCAATCTTTCAATTTTATTTCTCTGACTTAACAAACAATGTCCTTCTTCTGTCCATTCAACGCAAATACCTAAATAAGACTTCAATACACCTAAGTCCTTCAAAACAAATTTCTTAGACAATTCTCTTTTTACTGACTCAATTTCCTGTTTTGACTTTGCTGCTACGCACAAGTCATCTACATAAATCACTAATACTATGTCTCCTTTTGTATAAACACAAGCATCTGCAATGCTCCTCTTGTAACCTAGCTTAACTAGCTCATCATTGATGCACAGATTCCATGCTCTGGCACTTTGTTTTAAACCATACAATGCTTTCTTTAATTTATATACTCTCTGACTACCATTTTCTTCGAAACCTTGTGGCTGTTCCATAAATATTTCTTCATCCAGAACCGCATTCAAGTAAGCTGTCTCAAAATCAAAATGTTCTACAACTAAATTCCTTTTTACTGCTACAGCTAGAACCATTCTCAGACTTTCTGGCTTTGCAGTTGGAGAATATGTCTTATCATAGTTCTCATACTGCTGTTGTGCAAAACCCTTAGCCACTAACCTAGCTTTATATTTGATACTTCCATCTGGCATTTCTTTCCTTTTGTATACCCATTTACAACCAATTACTTTCTTGTCTTTGGGTCTGTCAACAATTTCAAAAACATCTTTATTTACCAGGCAACCAAACTCATTATCCATTGCATCAAACCATCTTTCCTGTTCTTCACTAGAATAACTTTCCAATTCTTCAAAACTTTCAGGCTCTTCTACTGCTAAACAAGCTCTTGCCTTTGTCACAACAAACCTATCTGGAGGCTTTCTAACTCTATGACTACGCCTGGGAATAAAATCTGCTGTTCTGTCTCTTTCATCCTCACTTTCTCTACTGGGAGTTGTAGTTCTATGACTAAATCTCTTGTCTTCAGTCATTCGAGTAGTAGTAGGCCTAGATGCTATCTCATCATCGGAAGAACTACCACTGCTGCTAGGTGATGCTTCCTGCTTAACTGAAACCCCTCCATTTCCTGAGGTTGGTTCAGTTTGTGCTTCTGGTTCATTTGAACTCCCTAATCTCAAAAACACTTCTTTATTGGCATGCAGTTTGTCCCAACCAGCATGTCTCTCAAAATTTGCAGACCTAGAATACTGCACTTGTTTTCCTCCCAAATGAAACTTGTAGCTATTTCCAGAATACCCCAAAAACCTAAGCCTTTTGCTTTTGGGTTCTCCTTTCCTCCTGAAACAAGCAGGTGTGTAAACATGAGCAAATTGTCCAAAAACCCTTAAGTACTTGTAATTTGGCATTCTCCCATACAATACCCTGTAGGGAATGTCTTCAATTTCTGAATGATACAATCTGTTACTGATATGTATTGCAGTCAAAGTTGCTTCTGCCCAAAAACTATCTTTCACCCCTGCATCTGCCATCATACAAGCAGTAATTCTTTTTATATCTTGTATTTTCTTCTCTGCTAACCCATCCTCACTAGGACAAGCAGGGTTTGTAGTTTCATGCCTTATTCCCACCTTTTGAAACCAGTTAAACAATTGATTATTTAAAAATTCTCCTCCTCTATCAGTAATGATGGTGCCTACTTTGCTATCAAATTGTCTTTCCACCATTCTTACCCATGCTTTTAAACTTTGCCCAGCATCAGATTTGTTTTTCATTATTCTCACAAATGCAAACCTTGTATACCTATCAACAATTACTAGGAAATACTTGCTTCCCCCTAAGGACAAGCAGTTAGCTTGGGCGACATCTGCATGTACATACTGAAATGGTCTTTGAGCAATTCTTTTTGTTTTCTTAGCTACTGGAAAAGCTCTGACCTTTACCTGTTGACATACCGTACAATCTAAGTGGTTTTTGCATTCAGCAACTTTTAAATCTGGACACATACTGATTAAATTCTTTAAACATTTGAAGCTCGCATGGCCAAATTTTCTGTGAAGCTCGTGTATGCAGTCTTTGTGGATTGGAATATTTTCTATGTTATTAGCTTCTTCAACCCTGTAGCTATCAATATTGTCCTCCAAATAATAAAGTTTGTCCTTTTTCAAACCTATGCCACGCAATTCCCCATTCAGTTTTATCTTACACATGTTCTTTTCAAAGATGACTGTGTAGTCTCTTTCTGTTAATCTACTTACTGATAACAAATTATTTTCTAACTCCTTTACATGTAAGACATCATTAAAATTCTCTTTTAGCCCTGGAATGTACACAGTACCCATTTGATTTACAGTACTTAGCTCTTTCCCGTCAGCCAAAACTACAGCATTTACATTAGCTGATTTTCTATTACTTATTAAATTTATATCATTACACATCACAGATGTGGCTCCTGAATCAACTAGCCATTTAGAATTTACATTTTGTTTTTCCTTAATCATGGTTGCAACCCCCTTTTTATTACCACTGTCCCTCAAAAATGGAGGTCTGGACTGTTTTTGATACTGCCGCGGCTGCCATCTGCTCTCTGCTTGCTTGTGTCTCTCAGCTGCAAAATGTTTACACTGTCTCTGCAGATGACCAATCTTCTTACAATAAAAGCACCTCCGTTGCTCCCTTGTAGAGGCTGCTTCCTCCTGCGTTCGCCAGTCAGGAGTTGTTCGTTGTTTTGGCACAGTCTTTAAGCTTGCTGAGTCACCCTGCTCAGACATTCTTCTCTGGTTCTCTTCCAGTATTCTGGCCACAATTAAGTCTCTATTAAGCTCAGCTTCTGGCAGGTTTTGCAGGCTGTTCGTTATGTTGTCCCATGAAGAGTCTAGCGATTCTATTAAAATGTAGCATTGCTGCTCTTTGCTAATTTGCACTCCCCTCAGTTCAGCTTGCACAAACAAGTCTTGCATTATTTTTAAATGTTCTATCACACACTGCCCTTTAGCCATCTTTTGCCTGTATATTCTTTTAGACCATAGCATTTTTGCAAAAGCAGTTGAAGGAGTGTGTAATCTCTGCAAGGTATCCCACACATCCTTGGCGGACGTTTTATCTCTGACGTCATTAATTAAGTCTTCTTCAAGCATGAGATAAAGACAGGCTTTTGCTTTACTATCTCTCTCTTTAGTGGCTTCATCAGCATCAGCTGCCAGCCCTGTTTCAACTGTTGACCACAGACCTTCCTTTACTAGTAGTGATTGGGCATAAATCTTCCAGGTAGAGTAGTTGTTTCTATTTAATTTACTAAACTTTAGAATTTCCATCTTGATTTGTGCAGTGACTCAATTTGACACAGTCCTTCTGAGTATGCACAGCCAACCCGTCTGGGCTTAAGCAAAACACAAAATGATTTACTCACGAGGCTTATCAGTGCAGCACAAACAGCTTGCTCTGATCTGTTGTCCACAAAGCTTTCTCCCACTCTCTGGAACTTTCAGCTTCTGTGGATGCTGGGTGCTCTAGTAACTGGGCCCATAACCCTTGTCAGGGATGATGGGAGTTGTAGCTCTTCACCTCTGGCTCAAACTCACCACCTTGTTATGCAGCAGAGCCAACCAGCTTAGATCAGTGGTTAATGCTTTTCTCCAAAGCAGCAGAGTTTCAGAGAATAGGCTGAAGATCCTGACAAACTCTCCAAGCCTTCTCACTCTTCTCCAGGTGTCTCCAAAACGTCTCCAGGAATCACCCAGGCAACTCAGTAGTTTTATATAAAACCTACTTTATTCATCTATATAAATATACTATATGGTCAACAAATCACAATCTCTACACACTACTCCACCTCTACTCAACCACAATACATTGGCAAACATTGCAATTTTATAGCCATTGTTTATCACCACCCACTAGTTTGTTTCCACCCAGTGGGTGTGTACTTCCATTCTGATTGGTCCATGTAGTTCCACCCATGCTTAAGACCAACCCATGTATTTCAACATTTCACCTTGTACACTTAATGATTCTCAGGTGTTTCCAATCTGCATTCAGTACCTCTGTCCTTGGCTCTCAGGCCTTCTAGATTACATTAGCAGTTTCACCTGTGTAGCTTCATAATTGCTCTTGCTTAGTCATTGTGACTTTCACATACATATTTTATTTCTTTCACTGTATGTCCCATGTTGCATTTTCCTTAACAAAAAGAACATAGTTCTTGTTCACATAGTCTGTGTTTGAATAGCTTTATTACACACACAGAGATTCATGTGGCCAGTAGTTTATGACCCATCAGAGTTTGCTCTCCATAGAGTAGGACCCACCATATATTTACGACTACAACCGCCCCCCAGTTGGCCATACCACCAGAGGCTTATGGGCTATGAAGGTTGAGATCCTTTTATGCTAATCTCACCAAGATTAGTATAAAAGTTCTGCCATAGCCCTCTGCCCCACAGCCATTCAGTAACTGGTGAGGAGCAGGACAGGTGAGAAAAGCCTCTGGCTATATCCTCGTAGCCAGATACTGAGTGCCAGATTCTGCCAGGGTCCTCCAGAGGTCTTGGCAGATGATGTCATCATTTGCATCTGGCTCTGGGGATGTAACCAGGCAATCCTCTGACACGGACACATGGGCTCTCCACCAGACACTGAATGTCTTCACCACCAAAAAAAGACATATGCAGACATATGTCAGGCTGATGCTTGTGTCTGCCACTAATAAGAAGTTCGCAACAACTGAAGGGCTAAAGGTTCCCCATCATTTCATTCCCCTTGGATCCTTCTAATGAGTTATGGTCACTACCATGGGGTACCATCCTTCTTAATGACGGGTATGTAGAGAAGCCACCTCCAATTGAGATTTTTTAAAAAGATGCTTTATTGTAGGGTTTTTTTTAAATCATACAAATAAGGAAAACAAATGTGGAGATACTATACCAAAAAAAATGTGATTTTAAAAACAGGGAAGCAATTTAGGGGGCAAGGGTGTTCAGGCACATGAAGTGGTGGAAGAAATAATATACTCTAGTCAACAGAGGTGTCCAAAGCTGGCCAGATGCATTTCCATTTGTCTTCATTTTGATTCATGAATAGGACAGGGAAGAGAATTGGAGGAGGTTTTGCAAGTCATCTAGTCCACGGGTCTACAGTGTAGGATAAAGCCCTGACAGAATGCTCTCAGGTGTCTTTTTAAATTTACCCAGTGGAGGAGAACCCATCTCCTCTGACAGTCTGTTCAGACTGTTCAGACTCTCCCTCCAGATGTTGTGAACTTGAATTCCCAGAAGTCTTTGCTAGTGTGACCATTGGTAAAGAGCTTTTGGTGTTGTAGTCCAAAACATGTGGAAGACCAGTATTTCCTCATTTTTAGCCCAAATCTGCATCATTGTATTGGTCTAGCCCTTGGTTCAAAATGGTGGCTGCTGGAACAACAGAAAACAAGCCTCCATCTTCTGCATGTTGTCCATTCATCTGAAGACTGGTATAACACCATCCTTTAATTTTCCTTTCTTTAAGAGGAGCACTTAGTTAAGCACTGCAGCCTTTTAACAACAACTCCTTTCCCATTTCCAGGTGATAAGTGATGACTCAAACTGAGGTTGCCAAGTTTTCCTTGTCCCTTGCTCCTCTGCCTTCAGTGGTAGCAGTTGGCATGAGTTTTCCTCATTGCAAACAACAACCAAAAACAAAAAAAAAAACAACCTTCCTTTGAGCATCAGAGTGAGTTAAAGGCCTGAGGCTAAGCCAAATTGGCATGTTCCCTTCATTTGGTCCCACCCTTGACCTAGAGGACTGTCAGACAGAAGATGGAGCAGACTTTTTTTTCTAATGTTAGAACCAATAAGTGGGAACTATTGGATTTGGATTATACATTAGATGGATTTTGAATCACTCAGTGGGTTTTGGTTAAGCATAAAAAAAAGCCCTCTAAAGCCAAGATGTGATGATGGAACAGGCTGTTTCTTGCTTGTACTATATAGGCAGAATCCAGGAAGCCATCTGTCAGAGGTGCTGTTGTTGAAAAATTATGCATCAAGTAGAGGGTCAGTCAAGATGGATGACACCTGTTATTCAGTTATTCCAGTTTTTGTCTTCCACATTCCCAAGGCTCTATGCTGCCCATCCCTTCCAGCTGCCTTCTCTTCCACTTCTGATTCAGCTTTTTCAAATCTGTTCTGCTCCTTCTTTGCTTTTGCCTTGGGTTTATCTTAGTTTTGATGTTGAACATAAGGCCTCTGGTGATGGTTGGGTATTGTTGTTTTTTAAAGTGTGTTTTAATAGGCTTGAGCCATAAAAAGATGACAAGTATTCAGATGACTTGGACTAAATTTTTATGTCATTCAGTGTCCTGTTTCACGGTCTCAAGTAACCCCACAAGCAAGATTTAAAGACAACGATCCTTGCCTTTGGTTCCTCTTTCCCAGCAACCGATATTCAGGGTATACTGCCTTGGATTACAGCAGTTCAATTTCACTCATGGCTAGCAGCCTTTGACAACCAATTTTTATATGGCAGATAGAGAAATGGTAGAAAAGCTTTGTATAACTTGTGAATAAGTTGGAAAATTCCCCATCTGAGGATCTGAGGGCCCAGTGTTAAGGTAGCAATCTTACAGTGCAAACCCATATATAGGTCTGTTGAAAAGCAAGTACTACTGAGTTCAGTGGGACTTCATTCAACGTATGTTGATATAGGAATGCAGCTGTAGCTATATAAATATATTCCTAAAGGGGGTGGGAAGAGAAGGTTGTATGTCTA
Organism: Gambelia wislizenii; assembly: GCA_030847615.1. NCBI lineage: Eukaryota > Metazoa > Chordata > Lepidosauria > Squamata > Crotaphytidae > Gambelia > Gambelia wislizenii. The sequence continues at coordinate 30,893,111 of JAUMIR010000002.1, forward strand.
TATTAGAATGAAAAGTTTAAAAAAATTAAAATAACTTAGCGCTCCCGAGTCATGTTGCTTGTATAAATCGTGATGAGTTTGGATAAATTTGTTGACATGATTCCCATTAATAAAGATTTTTACAACTTTGACGCCTAATGACTTTTTTTATTACTCTTTGTATCAGCTTGTTTGAATATTTTGACATTTTTGCTTATTATGCCTGCTTACATGAGAGCAAGTCCCATTAAACTGGGTTGGACTTACTTTTGAGTAGAGATGCCTGAAGAGCCAGTGTGATATTGTGATTTGAGTGTTGGACTAGGACTTAGACGAAACCAGGTTCAAATCTCCCGCTCAGCCATGGAAACCCAGTGGGTAGCATTTGACAAGTTACATTCCATCAGCTTCAGTGGAAACTGAACAAATCTTACCAAGAAGACCTTACCTGAAGTTGGAGTTGACTTGAAGTCACACAAGATGAAGAGGAACAACAGATATGCTTAGGTTTGTAATGCTAAAGACTACAACAATCTAATGTGCAGGTATTTTACACACACATAGGAAGGCATAGTGATGGGTGCACATATAGCTAGGAGACGCAATATCCACAATGCTGCAGCCTTATTTGAGAACTCACGACGAACAAGTCTTGAAGAGAAACGACAACGCAGAAAGAATCACAACCCAAAAACATCACCCAAGGAGACCTTCTGCTGCGCTTTTTGCAACCGGACTTGTTTATCTCGGATTGGCCTTTTTAGTCATCAGCGCGCTTGCAGAAGGCGCGGGATGAGTCCTTCCTGAATCTTCGTTTGCGAAGAAAAGCCAGAGAGAGAGAGAGAGACTCTATTATGGGTAAACTAGAACATACCATCTTCTCAGAATCTCACAATATGGCCCAGAGGCAGAGACAGTTCAGATTATTCTGATTTTTAATTCTGTATCTTTACACTTGAAGATCTTACCTAGTTCCTTCAATATTGCCTTGTCTGCCATGCAGGAACACAGAATCAAAGCACGCCCGGCAGATGGCCATCTGGCCTCTTTAAAAACCTCAAACGGTGGGGGTTTCTTACTTAAAAATCAAGTTAAAAACCTGTGTTAACTTTACATCTATAATTGAGTTGTGGATACAATAAGCTTTGATTATTTTAGAAAGTCAAAAATTAATTATGTAATGAAAGGTTAAACTTAATAGGAAGTAATGAGTGAAGAAAAGGATGTGGCAGGATATATGTAGTAAGATGGAAAGATGGATGGATTTGAGAATGTTTGGAAGAGTAAGGTAGTGGGAAATTTTGTTATCCTGGGTTGATTGGTTATTATTATTTTTTAATGTAAATATGTATGTAAATGAGTAAGCAGGAATCATTGGTATGTTTAATATGTTCAATAATTTGATGTCTGAATAAAATTATTTTTAAAAAATAAAAATAAAAACCTCAAACAATGGAGACTCCACCACACTCTTGAGGCAGTGTATTCCACTGTCGCACAGCTCTTACCACCAGGAAGTTCTTCCTAATGTTTAGGTGGAATCTCTTTCCCTGTAGTTTGAATCCATTGCTCCATGTCCTAGTCTCTGGAGCAGCAGAAAACAAGTTTGCTCCATCCTCAGTATGATATCCCTTCAAATATTTAAACATGGCTATCATGTCCCCTCTTAAGTACCTCTTCCCCAGGCAAGCATACCCAACTCCCTAAGCCACTCATAGGGCATGGCTTACAGACCTCCAGCCATTTTGGTCTCCCTCTTCTGGACACATTCCAGCTTGTCAATATCATTCTTGACCCATTAATATAATAAATCACTGAAATAATCATTTATTCAAATTAACACTACAGAGCCCAAGCTGTAAATAGCAGTGTATGAGTGGTATGAGCCAGCATGGTGTAGTGGTTTGAGTGTTCGACTACAACTCTGGAGACCAGGGTTTGAAGCCCTGCTTGGCCATGAAAACCCCATGGGTGACATGCTTTCAGCCTCAGGAAACCCTGTGATAGGTTTGCTTTAAGGTTGCCATAAGTCAGAACCTATTTGAAGGCACACGACAACAAGTATGTATAGTATTTGAAATAAATTTTAGTTGAAGGAACTGTTCCCAGATCAAGCGGAAATTAGGAGATTATTCTTTCTCTTGCAGGGCCTATCAACTGTGAAGCCTAAGGCTAGTGTCACCCCTCCCCCTGACAGTATCATCCTGATGCAGTTTGGCCTCTCCACAGACCCCCAGTGCCGCCGTTGCCTGTCCACATTGCAGAACTACAGCAGTTTGACACCACTTTATCCACCATAGTTCAATCCTATAGGTTCCTAGTATTTATAGTTTGGTGAGGTATTTAGCCTTTTCTGTCGGAGAACTCTGGTGCCTCATCAAACTACAAATACCAGGCTTTCGTAGACTAAAACTATGGTGGATAAAATGGTGTCAAACTGCTGTAGTTCTGCAGTGTAGACAGGCCCTGTCCTTAGGGAGGTGGGATAAGAAACATTTAATCTAACCTACTTGCTTCTCTCACCATGGTGCTACCTTTCCGTGGTGGTGTGATTGGGTGTTCCTGTGAGACAAAAGGCTATGCTGATGGTCACCCTTGTCAGACAGGCTTTTGCTAAGGAGCCAGACTAAATGTGCCAAACAGCTACTGGGCAGCAGTGTGTGAGAGAGAGAGAGGGAAAGAGAGAGACTGGTGGAGTATCTCAGGGCTTGTCTATATGGGAGGAAATAATGCACATACCTGTACATTATTGGCAATTCATAGCAGCATTGTTTCTTTGCCTCCACAGTGTTTTGGCAAAATCGAATGTATTCAAAGCTCTCCTCCCTGATGTTCATACAGCCGTGAATGACGATGGCGGCTTTGTCAGTTTTGCATGGGAGAGGGTGAGGATGGCAAAGGGGCTGCCAAGGGATGTTGGTAGCCGCTTGGCCAGTCTGCAGTGTCAACCAGAAAAATCAGTAGTAGCAGAACACGTGATAAACCACACCAAAATTCTGGACCAGGCTAACAACTATCAGGTCAGAATGCATAGGGAAGTTATTGAAATCCACAAACACCTGGACAACTTCAATAGGAAAGAGGAAACCCTGAAAGTAAACAAAGTTTGGATACCAGTCTTGAAAAAGGCCAAAATAAAAACTCAGCACATGCAAATGAACTTTGCCCAGGGACAGGGGGATTTCCAGCAGGCAATGGACCATTAGCCAAACAGACACTAATCCCCCTTGTATATTCTCTCACCCTAAGAACTGAACATCCTATATTTGAATACACAAATTTATATGCTAATCCTCTTCAACAGGGACTCACAGTACAGTATACAGTTGTCCCTTCATATTCACTGGGGTTTGGTTCCAGGACCCCTGTGGAAACCAAAATCCATGAATACTCAAGTCCCATTATATGCAATGGCATAGCAAAATTGTGTCTCTTATATAAGATGGAAAAATCAAGGTTTCCTTTTTGGGTTATTATTTTTTAAAGAATATTTTCAAGCTGTGAATACTTAAATCCATGGATACCAAATCCATGGATACAGAGGGACAACTGTATAAACCTCACACACCACCATTCTCTGAAGATGCCAGGTACAGATGCAGACGAAACATCAGGAATAAACTCTTCTAGAACATGGCCTCACAACCTGGGAAAAAACCCACAAAAACCCTATGGATGCCAGCTGTGAAAACCTTCGACTTCAAATCAGAGGAAGAGTTCCATCCTCTCCCGAATGTGCAGGAAATTACATCATTGTCTGAATGAGCAGGAATGTGCATTTCCTGCAGAGCTTTTTGAAAAAAATACAGAATCTCATTAAAACAAAAAGTATTCTCAAAATCTATGAGGAGTATTGCCATTTAGACAACCCCTCAGAGACAGCTACATTGGGACCATAGTTACTCTGGCTTTTCTTCGCAAACGAAGATTCAGGAAGAACTCATCCCGTGTTTTCTGCAAGCGCACTGATGACTAAAAAGGCCAATCCGAGATAAACAAGTCCAGTTGGAGAAAGCACAGCAGAGGGTCTCCTTGGGTGATGTTTCTGGGTTGTGATTCTTTCTTTGCCTTTGTTTGACCACATCAGAAGATGCCCGTTGGCCGCGGCTAGCCAACCAGGTAGATGGGGATGAGCTTTCGTTAGGCCACCTTTTCTAGGCCCCTCTCCATATGGAGCAAGCAGTGCTTTCCTTAAAAAAAGGCTGCTTGGTCATAGTTAACGCTTGTTAGAACTGCGCAGGAAGCCCGGTAAACCCCATTTTTAATGTCATTTACTATGAAAACCCTATGATGAGACAATCCAAAATGAAACAAGAGGTGGTGCCAGAAGATGAGACTCCAAGGTCAGAAGGCACTCATAGTAAAACAAGAAATGTGATGGATAAAAATTGCAATACTTGAGGTGTGTGAATTAACGTGGATAGGAATGGGACATTTTGTATCAGATAATTACACAGTGTTTTATTCAGGAAATTAAAATCTAAGAAGAGATGGGGTGGTATTAATAGTGAGGAGAGATGTAGCAAAAGCAGTCAAAGGATATACGGTAATGCAAAGTCCGGCTGAATCATATCAATAAGACTTTAGGAAAAACCTATCAGTATAACCATAATCCAAATTTATGCAACTACAGAGGCATAAGAAGAAGAAACTGAAAGATTCTGGGATAGCTTCCAGGAGGAAATAGATAACACACCCAAACAAGACTTCTTGTTAATTGAATGCAAAAGTAGGAAACAGAGCAGAATCAAAGACTGTAAGAAAATTTGGCCTAGGATCAAGAAATTAAGCAGGAGAGTGACTGATTGAATTTTGCAAGGCCAACAGTTTGTTCATCACAAACACAGTCTTCAAGCAACCAAAGAGGTAACTGTATGCATGGACATCACCTGATGCCAATAAAGAAATCAACCTAAAGAACATCTATATAGAATTTAAAGATAACATTAAAAAATTGATTTGTACTATTAAGCCTTATTGATCAGGAGTCAAAATAACTCTGAACTGAAGCAAGGGACATTGTCAGGGAGGACAAAGCCCAAGGTGGATGCAGAGCAGAGTGGAAAGCGGGCCTTGGCACCACAAGGATTGCGAAGAATGCCATCTTTGCAAAATACATAGATTCCCTGGAGAGTCTTGGTGAGCTACAGTACAGCAATACAGCAAGCATTCACTCCATTAAGTGAGCTGGAGATTTGTTCACTGTGAGAGCCTAGCTGGTGCTGGCGTTTCTGCTAAGGTCAGAATGGGGGGCCCATACAATCAATGAGGAGGGGGTAGAGTGACCCCCCCCCCTCTTTGTTGATCACATGCCTGGGAACCCCAGTCTGTCCTCAGGGGGAGCAATGGTGCTGGCCAGTCTCTTGCAGGAAGCTGCTTGGCTGGCAAGGCAGTGGTGGCACTGGGGACAAGAAGACAGGCCAGCAGGTCTGAAGTGCTGTTGGTCTGTCTGGTTCTTCTGGATTCTGACATGGATTTGCCCCGGGTACTATGGTCACCATCGTGTTGAATCCAGAGGCCACTCCAGAACATAATGCTCCAGACCAGCTCCAGATTAAGGCACCAGTGTAAACAAGTCTGGAGTTTAGGAAGGGGGTACTCAGAATTCCTGTCCAGATATCTCTATTGCCTCACCTATGTCTCTTTCTCTCTCTGGCTTTTCTTTGCAAACGAAGATTCAGGAAGGACTCATCCTGCGCTTTCTGCAAGCGCGCTGATGATTAAAAAGGCCAATCCGAGATAAACAAGTCCGGTTGCAGAAAGCACAGCAGAAGGTCTCCTTGGATGATGTTTTTGGGTTGTGATTCTTTCTGCGTTGTCGTTTCTCTTCAAGACTTGTTCAGCGTGAATTCTCAAATAAGGCTGTAGCATTGTGGATAGTGCGTCTCCATGCCTCCTGATGTGAGACCAGGGCGGACCATTGTTGGTGATCAATTTTGCCAAGCCTGAGATGTTGTTTCAGGGTGATGGGGGGAAATATGAACATGTCCGAAAAAGCAGGCATTCACAACAATGCAACCTGTCTTCACTGTCAAAACAGCCCCCCTAAACTTGGTACGACCCCTAGCCAAGATGGTGGACACAAGTGATTTACTCCCCTCTGAGGCAGTGTATTCCACTGTTGCACAGCCGTTACTGACAGGAAGTTCTTCCTAATACTTAGCTAGAATCTCTTTTTCCTGTGGTTTGAGTCCATTGCTCCATGTCCTATTTCAGTGGTTCTTAACCAGGGGTCTGCAATGTCCTCACAGGGGTTCCGTAAAGGTTTGAAGGCTGCTTGACCCACCTCCTCCCTGCAGTGGAGTGGCCACTTGCAAGGAACCAAGACAAAGGCTAGCTGGCTGGCTTGGCCTGTGCATTGCCATTCAATCCATTCCAGCCACAAACTGGGAAGAAGAAGCAGGAGAAAAGTCTTCCCTCCCCCTCCAGTGCCTTTGAGGGAAGATTTCATGCATGGTGTAATTGTATTATTACTATTATTATTATTATTACTGCTACTATTAGTATTACTACTACTACGAATGTTGCTGTCCTTGAGCAAGCAGGGATCGCCAACATTGAGGCCATGATATTGAGAACACAACTGTGCTGCGCAGGGCACGTTTCTAGGATGGAGGACCATCGCCTCCCAAAAATACTATTCTACGGTGAACTTGCCACGGGTCAGCGTAAGAGGGGTGCTCCAAAAAAGCAATACAAGGACTCCCTGAAACAACATCTCAGGCTCGGCCAAATTGATCATCAACAGTGGTCCGCCCTGGCCTCACATCGGGAGGCATGGAGACACACTATCCACAATGCTGCAGCCTTATTTGAGAGCTCACGCTGAAGAGAAACGACAACGCAGAAAGAATCACAACCCGGAAACATCACCCAAGGAGACCTTCTGCTGTGCTTTCTGCAACCGGACATGTTTATCTCGGACTGGCCTTTTTAGTCATCAGTGCGCTTGCAGAAAGCGCGGGATGAGTCCTTCCTGAATCTTTGTTTGCGAAGAAAAGCCAGAGAGAGAGAGAGAGAGAGAGAGAGAAACTATCAAAAGCACCATTTTGAAGAAAATCTTACATTATCCCTTTCACAGTAACAAGCATATAATAGATTTCCACAATTCTATATTTGCATTATTACAATTACAATAGTACAATTTACAATTACAAATTGTAATTACAATTAGTAATTACAAATTACAATATTACGATTCTCTGGCTTTTCTTCGCAAACGAAGATTCAGGAAGGACTGTTCCTGCGCTTTCTGCAAGCGCGCTGATGACTAAAACAAGGCCAATCCGAGATAAACAAGTCCGGTTGCAATATTACAATTACAATATTACAAATACAATGGTGTATTAGTATTATTAGTATTACCAGGTAGGATTATTACGGTTTTAAATGTTGAGTTAAGTCTTGGGGTCCCATGAGAACAAAAGATATTTAAAGGGTGGGGTCCCTGGTAAAGTAAAGAGCCCCCACTGTCCTAGTCTCTGGTGGAGCCAAGGGAATGTTGTCTCTCCCTCCCACCCTTCGCGAGGTGGGGAAGAAGCTGCAGGAAGCGAGGCAGCCGGTAGGGGGCGCCCCCGTGCACCGATTTGGCCTCTGCAGCTCCGCCATTAAATCCCAGGCGAAGCAGCAGCAGCAGCAGCAGAGGCAGCGAGGAACAATTGCCAGGGCGCTGCGACTCCCCTCTTTGCACCCAGAGGGGGGGTCTCCCGAAGCATCCCCGGGGAGGAGGAGAAATTGACGACGCCTTTGCAAAGAAGTGAGTGGGAAGAAGAGGCAGCCATTTGGCTGGGGAGCCTTTGCCCTTCTCTTGGCCCTTCCAGGATTTTATTGGGGTGTGGGGGGGGGAACTCCATTGCTGAGCCCCACGTGGCTGCCCAGAGGCCAGAGAGTGACCCTGGCAGGGTTGAGGTGGTAGGTGGGTGAGGGTAGAGGTGGAGGACCCTTGGGCTCCAAAAGACTGCAGATCCCACAAGCCCTTACTGGGAGATGGAGTCTCCCACCCATCCCCCCCCCAAAAAAATCTCCTAGAGAGAGCCAGAGGGGGTGAAAAGCATTCATCTGGGTCAGAATCCTATGGTCCTCCAGATGGTGTGTACTACAGTTCCCATCATCCTAGGCTGTTGGCTGTGCTGGCTGGGGCTTCTGGGATTTGAAGTCTGTCTAAAAGAAATCCCACCTTCTACAGCACTGGTGTCCAGCCTCTGGCCCTCCAGGTTTTTTGGACTACAGCTCCCAAAATTGCTGACCGTTGGACCAGGCTTCTGGGAGTTGGAGTCCAAAACACCTGGAGGGCCACAGGTTGGACACCACTGATCTAGAGCAATGGTTCTTAACCTGGGGACCAGGGATCCCCAGGGGTCTGCAATGTCCTTTACAGGGGGTCTGCGGAGGCTTGAAAGCTGTGTGGCCCACCTCCTCCCTGCAGTGGAGCAGCCACGTAACAGGAGCCAAGGCAAAGGCAGGCTGGATGGCTTGGCTTGCACATTGCCATGCAATCCACTCCAGCCACAAACATGCAGGAAGAAGCAGGAGAAAAGTCTTCTCTCCCCCTCCAGTGCCTTTGACGGAAGGTTTAATGGATGGTGTAATTGTTTATCATCATCATCAGGTATTATATTGTTGTTGCTTTAAATATTGAGTTACATCTTGAGGGTCCCCAGCAGCAAAGAATATTTAAAAGGGGCCATTGGTAAAGAAAAGGTTAAGAGGGACTGATCTAGAGCAGCGGCTCTTAACCTTTTCTTTACCAGGGACCCCCTTCAAATATTTTTTGTTGCTGCGGACCCCCAAGACTTAACTCAAGATTTAAAACAACAACAGCAACAACAACAATACAGTTACACCATCCATTAAGCCTCCCCTCAGAGGCACTGGAGGTGGAGGGAAGACTTTTCTCCTGCTTCTTCCTGCAAGTTTGTGGCTGGAGTGGATTGAATGGCAATGCGCAGGCCAAGCCAGGCAGCCTTTGCCTTGGCTCCTGTCATGTGGCCACTCCACTGCAGGGAGAAGATGGGCCGAGAAGTCCCCTAGCCTTTGTGGACCCCCTGTGAGGACATTGCAGCCCCCTGGGTGTCCCCAGACCACAGGCTAAGAACCACTGATCTAGAGCAATGTTTTTAATGGTTCTCCAGATGTTTTGGACTTCAGCTCCCAGAATCTCTCAGCATGGGCTGTGCTGACTAGTGTTTCTGGGAACTGAAGTTCAAAGCAGTTGGAGGACCAACGCTTGAGAATCGCTGATTTAAAGAGCCGGAGATTGGAAACTGTTCCTCTTGGTTAGAGATGAGGAAGACTTTGTCCCATCAGATGCTGTGGGTTACAGCTCCCACAATCCCTTACTCTGGGACTTGTAGCCTCCTCCAGATTTATCTAGACAGCCAGAGACTGAGAACCATTCATCTTAGTGAGAGAGCCTTTGGCTCTCCAAATGTTTTGGACTGCCCCTCCCACAATCCCTTGCTATTGGCCATGCTGGTTGGAGTTTCTGGGAGTTGAAGTAGCAAAAAACAACTGGGGTTTTGCCCCCTGTATGGAATAGATCAGAGGTAGTAATTGAGCCAGCCTTCCAGGTGTTGTTGGAGCGTAACTCCCAGCAGCCCTAGCCAGTATAACCAAAGGTGGGGAATGGTGGGAGTTGTGGTCCAGCAACATCTGAAGGGCTAAAAAAAAAATGACCATCCCTGAGCTAGGTTATAAGATTGTCCCCACAAACTCTCAGCAGTGAGCCAGGGAGACAGGAAGGTGGAAAAGGAGAGAGGGTTCCTCTGGTACCTTTAATAGCTGCATAACAAACTACATCTTACAACTATTAAAGGTACAGAAGTCCTGTTGTGGTTGTGTGGTTGTTCATTTCCCCCCTTTCTTTTTGCATCTCTGCAATATGGGGATAACACCGCATAACACTAGATGACACAGAGTACAATTTGATGCAACCGTCCCTCAGCTCAGGCCCTGCCTGCCTGCAGTGTATGGATAATTATATGCCTCAATTGAAACATCAGTGTGGGAGTCATAGGCTGCTGACCACACTACAGAAATAATGCAGTTTGACACCGCTTTAGCGATCATGTCTCCAGCCTATGGAATCCTGGGATTTGTAGTTTGTTTTGGCACCAAAGCTCTCTGACAGAGAAGGCTAAATATCTCACAAAGTTACAAATCCCAGGATTCCATCGCATTGAGCCACGGCAATGAAAGCGGTGTCAAACTGGATTATTTCAGCAGTGCAGATGCAGCCGTAGTTAAAGTGGTGAACTGGGGAGTTGTTACTCGTCTTCAAATTGGCCCTGACTTATGGCAACCCTCTCATAGGGTTTTCTTCAGGAATGTTTACTGTTGCCTTCCTTTCAGGGTGAGAGAGTGTGATTTGCCCAAGAGTCACCCTGTGGGTTTCCATGGCTGAGCAGGAATTCGAACCCTGGTCTCCCAGAGTCTTACTCCAATACTCAGACCTCTACATCATGCTGGGCAGACCCTGGTTCAAAAACCACCTGAACTGTGTGAAGCTCATTCTGTGACCTTAGCCTACTTCACAGTCTTGTTGTGACAGTAAAAATGGGGAGGAGGACCATGCATTGCTGCCTTGAACTCTCTGGAACGAAGGCAGGATATGAACATGCAACCAATACACTTCAGATGTATTGTTAACACACTGTGCCACTTTTTATCCTTTCTTTTCAGTCTGTAATATGGGAATAACTACTGAAAGGTACAGTACGACCTCCGTATCTGCTGGGGATTGGTTCTGGGGGCAGGTGTGGATACCGAAAACTATGGATAGTAGTAAACGCCATTGAAAATAATGGGACTGGTTTAAAATACCACAGAGTTGCCTTGGAGGACCTAGAAAATGGCTAGAGAGGACACATTTTCTAGGAAGACGCTATGCTAGGTGTGCTGTTTTGTGTCTCATGGATAATTGAATCCGTGGATAATGAATCAGTAGATACGGGGGTCCTACTGTACTAAATTGTTGCCAGCCGTTACTCTATATTATTCTTAGCATCATAGGGCTGATTATTGGATTACACTGCAGGGTTGTTATACTGTCATGGTTTCCCCTGCCCACATCTTTGAGCATTGCTCTTCATGGTAGGGTTGTTGTTGTTGTTGTTGTTGTGTGCCTTCAGGTCATTTCTGATTTAGGGTGACCCTGTTGTGGGGTTTTCTTGGCATTATTTGTTCAGAATAGGTTTGCCTTTGCCTTCCTCTGAGGCTGAGAGAATGTGACATGCCCAAGGTTACCCAGTGTGTTTCCATGGCCAAGCGTGGATTTGAACCCTGGTCTCCTGAGTCGTAGTCTGACCTGTTTCTTTAATGCAAGAAGCTATCCACTTAAAAAGATCATGCATGGTAAGGTCACATACACATAAATATATATGCAGAATTTGGCAGAATATTACTTTTTTCAGCTATAGTTCACAGAACCCTCCAGCCAGTGATTCTGGATGTTTTAGTCTGAAGAAGTTATTTTTAAAGTTTTGTATGTACATGTTTTTCTATCTAAGATACACAATTGCTTTCTGAGGGCTTCTGTTGTTCTCTTGATTGTTTGAACAGAGTAGATTCTTCTTTCTAACACACTAGATCCGTTTGAGAAAAAGGTGGAGATATCTTCCATTCGAGGGATTTTTTTTGCTTCTGGAACAGCTTCGGGGAGCAGAATCTGGAAAAGGGAAAAGAAAAACAGGAATCCAGGAAACAGAGCTTTTACACAACACAACTATAGTGCTGGGATGCCACTTTTATCCCATGGCATTCTGGGTTTTGTAGTTTGGTGGGGCCCTTGGGCTCTCTGGTTGAGAATTCTAAGCACCCTTCCCTAAACTACCAATCCCAGGATTCCATGGGATGTTGCAATAGGAGTTGACATGGTATTCTAACACATTTTGTACTGTGAAAAGGCCGATAGAAAACTAAGAAATAAACAAAGGGTGCATCTCCTAACATTCAAAGAAAGGAAAGCCTGGGCAAGGAGATATCTGTGCAAGTAGTTATTAGGATTATTTGAACGTTTATGATTTTTGCCTCTTTTGAGGCATCCCAAATCATGGAAGATGGAATTCTCCAAAACAAATAAGAAAAATAAAAATAATAACCTCTTGCTAGAAGCCAGAGCTTGAGCAGGATGGCTTGTATTAGCTTGGGCCAGAGGTGTAGTGAAAGATTAAGAGGTGACATGATAGCCATTTCTAAATATTTGAAGGGATGTCATAATGAGGATGGAGCAAGCTTGTTTTCTGTGGCTCCAGAGACTAGGACACGGAGCAGTGGGTTCAAACTACAGGAAAAGAGATTCCACCTAAACATTAGGAAGAACTTCCTTACAGTAAGAGCTGTTTGAAAGTGGAATATGCTGCCTGGAAGTATGGTGGGATCTCCTTCTTTAGATTTTTTAAAACAGAGTCTGGATGGCCATCTGTTAGGAATGATTTGATTGTGTATTCCTGCTTGGCAGGGGGTTGGACTAGATGGCTCTTGTGGTCTCTTCCAACTCTATGATTCTATGAAATGTGTGGATATATTCAGTTGTGGCATGACTTCTCCGTGGCAGTCTGTCTGGCCCCAGTGTTAGTTCCCTTTTGTTAAAAAAGGCCTCTCCTAGGTCTAAAACAGAATTGGAAGGGACCACAAAGGCCATGTAGTTGCACCCCCTGCCATACAGAAATACACAAGCATAGCAGTCTTGAAAGATTTCCTTCCAATCTCCTCTTAAAGGCCAAAGATGTAGAGTCCACCATGCGCCAAGGCAGTCTATTCCACTGTTAAACACCTTTTACAGTTAAAAAAACCCTTTCTAATGTTTAGGTGGCATTTCTTTTCCTGTAATTTCAATCAGTTGTTTTGTGTTCTAAGCTCTGGAGCTGCAGAAAACAAGCTGGTTCCATCTTCTACATTTAGGGTGACCAACTTTTGACCATGAATTTAAGGGAGATTTCATCATGACAAATTTTACGCATTTTTAGCAGCGTGGTGTCACTCCAGCAAATATAGGATTACATCTTTAATGGCCAGGCCATATTGTTTAATATTTTGATTGGCTTTGTATGTTTGTGTATGTATGCACTATCCAGGGAACTTAAACAGCAACAACAAGAACAACAACAAAAACTATCCTAAAAAGATCCCAAGCACCACTATTAACTTTAAAGAAAACGGAAAGAATCTTTACAGATATCTTATTAAAACAGAAACACAAGACACACACCCCCACAGAAATCAAAAACCTTCTTTTATATACAGAGATTCAAAAGCACACACATACCCCATTCCTCCCTCTTACAGGGACATGTAAAGATGTACTTCCCTTTCTTACATGCACACAGATGCAACAACACAAACACACTTCTCTCCTTCTACCTCCCCCCCCCACACACACACCTCTCTGACAAATGCAAACACACACCTCAAGCCAGCAGGAGTTTCCTTTTTGGCGATCTTCAAACTCACTCACACACACAGATCCAGCCTTCACAGGTTCCCTCTGTGTGCCAGCTTGCTTGCCCTTGACATCTGAATGTCAGACCTTAAATATAGGGGAGAAATAAAAGGTCAATAAGGGAGCAGGGAGGCTAAAAAAAAATTAGCTGGAATAAGGGAGATCCCAGGAAATAAGGGAGAGTTGGTCAGTCTATCTACATGACATCCCTCAGATATTTAAAGACAGCTATCATGTCACCTCGCAGTCTTCTCTTCTGTAGGCTAAACGTACCCAGTTCCCTAAGTCATTCCTCATAAAGGTTAGTTCCAGACCTTTGATCATCTTGGTTATTTTTTGGATACATTCCAGCTAGTTGATCTCCTTCTTGAACTGTGGTACTTAGAACTGGACATAGTACTCCAGATGAAGTCTGACCAAAGTAAAATAGAGTGGGACTACTGCTTCCCTAGATCTAGATACTATATTCCTTTTGATACGGCCCAGAATTGCATTGGCTTTTTTGGCTGCTGCATCACACTGTTGACTCATGTTTAGCTTGTGGTCTACGAAGTCCCCTAGTTTCCTTTCACATGTACTATTTTCAAGCCAAGGGTGACCCTCCTATACTTAATGCATTTCATTTTTCCTGCCTAGATGTAGTACCTTACATTTATCTCTGTTGAAATTCAATTTTTTAAGTTTTGGCCAGTTCTCCAATCTGTCAAAGTCATTTTGCATCCTGTCCTGTCCCTCTGGGGTTTTAGCCATTTCCTCAAATTTGGTGTCATCTTCATATTTGATAAGCGTACCTTCTATTCCATCATCTAAGCAATTTATAAGGATGTTACACAACATTGGGCCCAGGACAGAATCCTGAGGCACCCCACAAGTCACTTCTCTCCAGGATGTAGAGTACTCAACCATTGGTGAGTACTGTTTGGGTTTGGTCTATCAACCAATTACAGATCCAAGTTGAACCCCATCTACTTTTAAATTGCCCTCCCCCAGTGTTTCCCATTATATCACACGTGTTTCTCTTTTTAACAGGAAGAAATTCAACTTCTGAATGCTCCAAGGTGTCTCTTAGACTACTGGAGGACTCTGTTGTCACCAAATTAATCTTTCGTCACCAAGTATACCTCTTTTGTCATGAAGGAAATCTCATAAGCCTTGATTTATTCTCTAAGAGTGCTGGAAAACCAAGCAAGAAAGCAGAACGCCATTTCATTCTTTGCCTTCTTAGAAGATTTCAGGAGACCGAGAGTGAAGGATTTCACCTGGAATCAACCTTACAGTTAGGGTTTTTCTTGATTTACTTCTGGGTCTGAGGGGAATAGTCAGGAGAGAAATTCTCCAGGGCCAGAAGTGAAAGAGAAGACGGTGTAGGAGAATCAATCAGGGCAGTTTCAACCTGAATATATGGCCGGGCAACCTGGATGGGGGGCATCTCAAGAGATCAAAGGAGAACCAGGCAACGGGATGCAACAGCACTGGGATGCCCAGTGGCAAGACTTCCTGAAAACCATGCAGCCCATTCACACAGGGGAGGAAAATGTCGTCATGTGCGAGACTGTCCCTTGGGAAGATAGCAAGGCTTTTCTGGCCTCCTTTGAGCAAGTGGCCAAAGCCTTTCGGTGGCCGATGGAAGAGTGGGCAGCCCGGCTTCTGCCAGCGCTAAGCGGAGAAGCCGAGCAGGCCTTTCAGAGCCTGGAAGCCAGCGACAGGGAGAATTATGGGAAAGTGAAAGCCGCCATCTTACGACAGGATGCCTTGAAAATGGAGGCACAGCGCCGGCATTTTCGGCAGTTCTGCTGCCAGGAGGTTGAAGACCCCCGAAGGATTCACAGCCAACTGCAGGAGCTTTGCCACCAGTGGCTGAAGCCGGAGAGACGCAGCAAGGAGCAGATCCTAGAGCTGCTAATCCTGGAGCAGTTCCTGGCCAGCCTTCCACCAGACCTCCAGGGCTGGATCCAAGCAGGAGGGCCGGACACCTGCTCCCAGGCTGTGGCCTTGGTGGAGGAATTCATGATGAGCCAACGAGAGGATGAACCGGGGAAGTGGCAGGTGAGGCTTTACTGTTCTGTACGTAGCAGGTTGCAATGTGATGGAAGTTTTTATGGTCATTTGATTAAAAGATTCATCAACCTGCCTTTAGCATTCTATGGAAACTGATTGCACCAATGTCTTCAATAAGGCGTTTAAGCCAAAGGTGGGCAACCTAGTTGGAGGCTGCATTAGTCCCCTGGGAGACCCCTGGCCACAACTCCCTGAAAAACATAAATAAATTACCCCCAAATACCCTCCAGGGAGTGAAGGGGGCATTTTTACTATGCTGTGGGGCCACTTTAGGCCTAAGAGAAGCCAGTTCCACAACAGGAAGAGATCCAGAAGTCACTTTATGTTCACTTCCTGGTGTTGTTGTTTTTTTAAAATGTCTCTCGTGAGCTTAACTAATGTGGCTCACAGACATGAAGAAAATGTTTTCCCGTGGATGTGGCTTAGAACATCCTCCTCAAGAGTAGGATGTTCTTTGCCCATCTATGGAAAACAAATGTATACCAGGTAAGACCAACATTCCTTTCTCCACACTCCCTAGAGGATGTTCAGGAGCATTTGGGGCAGATTTTAAAAGAAAAATTATCCTTGGAGGTTCATGGAACCACAATAATGATTTTGTGTGGCCTGCAAGCCACACTTTGCCCACCCTTGATTTAAACAAACACCCCCACACACACATACCAAATGTACAAAATAATACATGGGGAACTCCCTGAGTATGCAGTAACCATTGCCTTATTTTATGTGGCCTTGTTTCAATCAAAAACCATCAGGGACTTGCATGGAGCCTTTGGGATGCATGTTGTCAATCATTGATATAAACAAACCAAGGAATCTCTGGTTTGCAGTTTGTTGAGCTGTATGTGACCTACATCTGAACTCTGTACATATTTTGTGACCTACATCCAGACTATAGAACTTGCTGATCTACAAACAAGCCATAATGTGCTCTTGGCATCTGATTCTGGTTTGTTAGGGTCACAACAAGCTAGATATCCCAGTTTGGACATCATGTCAAATGAGGCGGAAGGAACCTGGGCCCCCTATTTGTTTTGTGTTTTGTACCACAACTCCCCTAAGCCCAGCCAGCATGGTGACTCCCAGTCATCAACTGCACTGCTCAGGTTTTGCAAACTGAGGGCTGTGGCTTCCTTGATTGAATCAATCATAGAATCATAGAATTGGAAGAGATCACAAGGGCCATCCAGTCCAATCCCCTGCCATGCAGGAATACATAATCAGAACATTCCTGACAGATGGCCATCCAGCCTCTGTTTAAAAACCTCCAAAAAAGGAGATTCCACCACACTCCAAGGCAGTGCATTCCACTGCCAAACAGCTCTTATCTTCAGGAAGTTCTTCCTAATGTTTAGGTGGAATCTCTTCTCCTGTAGTTTTTCCATCTAAGCATTAGGAAGAACTTCCTGACAGTAAGAGATGTTGGGCAGTGGAATGCAGCGCCTGGGAGTGTGGTGGAGTCTCCTTCTTTGGAGGTTTTTAAGCAGAGGCTGGATGGCCATCTGTCAGCAATGCTTTGATTGTTTATTCCTGAATTCCAGGGGGTTGGACTGGATGGCCCTGTGGTTTCTTCTGACTCTATGATTGTATGAATCCATTGCTCTGTGTCCTAGTCTCTGGAGCAGCAGAAAGCAAACTTGCTACATCCTCAGTAGGACATCCCTTCAAATATTTAAACATGGCTATCATGTCACCTCTTAACCTCTTCTGCAGGCTAAATATATCCAGCTCCCTAAGCCGCTTGTAGTGTGGTCTCCCTCTTTTCCTACCGCCTTCCATGTTAATAAGTATTACTATCTTTTCCAGTAAGTCACATAATCTCATGATATGTCCAAAAACAGCAGCTTCTGTTTAAGCCGTTTTAGTTTCTAGTGAGAGTTCAGGCCTGATTTGCTCTAGGACCCATTCGTTTGCCTTTTCGGCAGTTCATGGTATCTGCAAAACTCTTCTCCAGCACCACATTTCTGATGAATTGATTTTCTTCCTGTCCGCTTTCATAACCACTTACCTCTTTACCAAACCGTGGAAAGCATTTTCCCTAGTTTGTTTACATCAGTACAGAGTAACTTTTGACCGTTGGGCCTAACCTGGCCCCAACTCCCACCTCCTAGCCTTGCCACCTGGGGGCTAGCAGGGAGATGAGTCTGTACTCGGGGCCGTGATGTCCTAACAGGGGGTTCGCGAAGGCTTGAAGACTGCTTAGCCCATGTGACAGGAGCCAAGGCAAAGGTTGGCTGGCTTGGCCTGTGCATTGCTGTTCAGTCCACTCCAGCCACAAATTTGCAGGAAGAAGCAGGAGAAAAGGATTCCCTCCCTCTCCAGTTTCTCTTATGGAAGGGTTAATGGATGGTGTAATTGTATTATTATTACCATCAGGCATTGTTGTTAGGGTTTTAAATCTTGAGTTAAGTCTTGGGGGTCCACGGCATCAAAAGATATTTACTCATAAAGGTGGTCCCTGGTAAAGAAAAGGTTAAGAGCCATTGTTCCATGGTGTTCATTCTTCCAGTGAGTGTGTCTCTTCATTTACACTGTCTCTTGTGCAACAGGGGCTGGTGAACCTCAAAGAGGCAGGCATGTCTTTGCACATGGTTGACGAAACTCGAACACAGCCCGGTCAGCAGACTATGTTCTGGCAAGTTCTGCAGGAGGATGTTGTGAGCAGGACCACGTCAGGTAAGAACCCCTTCACTGACATTCAGTAAGCAACGCCAGATCTGGCAGCTGTTATTTGAACTGGGAAGAATGGACGGTAAGGTACACAGAAAGAGAAGCCCTCTCTTGAATATGCAGTCTCTCTCTCTCTTGCAGTACAGCCCCCGTATCTGTGGGACCCGTATTTGTGGTTTACTTCTCTCTGGCTTTTCTTCGCAAACGAAGATTCAGGAAGGACTCATCCTGCGCTTTCTGCAAGTGCGCTGATGACTAAAAAGGCCAATCCAAGATAAACAAGTCTGGTTGCTGAAAAAATATGTTCTCTCTAAGCATTTTCTAGGTCCTCCAGTGCGATTCTGTGGTATGTTTCCACCAGATGTTGGGACAGAAATCATTCATTTCAATAGGGTTCACTGTTATCCGCAGTTTCACATTTCCATGGTAAATCCGGGAACATATCCCCTGTGGATACAGGTGTCGTACTATATGTATGTATGTACAAAGTAGGGCCCCTGTATCCGCTAGAGCTTGGTTCTTGGGGCGGGGCGTGGATACCTAAAACTGTGGATAATAGCGAATGCCATTGAAAATAATGGGACTTCCAGTTTAAAATACCATAGAGCTGCTTTGGAGGACTTGGAAAATGGCTAGAGAGGACACATTTTTAGGAAGATACTATGGCAGGTGTGCTGTTTTGTGTCCCGTGGATAAATGAATCAATGGATAATGAATCAGTGGATACAGGGGTCCTACTGTATTTAATTTATATCCTGCCTTTCCCCCAACATGGGATTCAAGGTGGCTTACAACCATTTAAAAGCACAGTATGACTAAATTACTATTACTAAAAAGGTTAAAACATAATTAAACCGGATTTCTATTTTAAAATATAAGTTAAAAGCCATTTTAAAAACACATTTAAAACATAGAACCATAGAATGATAGAGTTGGAAGAGACCACAAGGGCCATCCAGTCCAACCCCCTGCCATGCAGGAATACACAATCAAATCAACCCTGACAGATGGCCATCCAGCCTCTGTTTAAAGACCTCCAAGGAAGGAGACCCCTCCACACTCCCAGGCAGTGTATTCCACTTCTGAACAGCTCTTACTGTCAAGAAGTTCTTCCTAAAGTTTAGGTAGAATCTCTTTTCCTGTAGTTTGAACCCATTGCTCCGTGTCCTAGTCTCTGGAGCAGCAGAAAACAAGCCTGCTCCATCCTCAGTATGACATCCCTTCAAATATTTAAACATGGCCATCATGTCACCTCTTAATCTTCACATCTCCAGGCTAAACATACGGAGCTCTCAAGCCATTCCTCATAAGGTACGGTTTTCAGACCTCCCACCATTTTGGTCATCCTTCTCTGGACACATTCCAGCTTCTCAGTATCCTTGAATTGTGGTGTCCCGAACTGGACACGATATTCCAGGTGAGGTCTGACCAAAGCAGAATAGAGTGGCAGTATTACTTCCCTTGATCTAGACACTAGACTCCTGTTGATGTAGCCTAGAATCACATTGGTTTTTTAAGCTGCTGCATCACACTCCTGTTCAGCTTGTGGTCCACTAAGACTCCTAGATCCCTTTCGCATGCACTGCCATCAAGCCAGGTGTCCCCCATTGTAAAATAGAATAAATAATAAAATAGAGACACAACAGCCCCAATTAAAAGCTCCACCTGCTGCAACATATTTAAAACCAATAGCCTCCCTAAACAAAAAGGTCTTTACCTGGTGGCAGAAACACAGCAAGGAGGGGGCCAGCCAGACTTCCTGAGGAAGGGAGTTCCACAACTTGGGAGCACCAACAGAGAAGGCTCTCTCCCAAGCCTTCACCAAATGTGCCTGTGTTGGTGAGCGAGACTGAGAGAGAGCCTTCCCCTGCTGACCGTAGAGCTTGGATGGGCTCATATAGGGAGATACTGTCTTTCAGATAGTCTGTCTTGAAGCCGTGTAGGGTTTCAAAGGTCATAACCAACCTTTTGAACTCTAAATCAAGGATGGGGAAATCTTCAGTTCATGCAACTCCTCAGTCTAACCCTCTTCCTAGGCACAGTTTTAATCCCTGCTGCAGTGTGCTGGAAAGATAGACTTACACCTCTTTTTCTAACATGCTACAACAGGCATTAGAATCTGACCTTATTCTGCTCCCCAGTGGATCTGGGCCTGATTTTAATGTCCTGTTGGTAGTGGAGATGAAAGTGCCCATGAATCATGGAACAAGTGGGCAAGGAGCTGCAATGATGTGAATATATGTGTGTTTGTATGGATAAGGTGAGTGCATTTGTGTGTTGGAGGGGTAGATTGAATGCTGGGGTCCCTGTGTGGCCCAGCCCACTTTGACCTCTTGCCTCATCCACTGCTGTCAAGGAGCCATTATTAAGAACTTGTGTTTTGGATATTTATAATGATGGCACACACCTTTTTGCTAAACTAGAGCTCTGTGGCTCCTTGTCAAGTCCAAATCTCAGCCTTCTAAGTACATGTGGTGTAAGCTGGGTTCTTCATTTGTACCTTCCTCAGCTCATTACAGTGCCAGTGGTGAACAGTTGAATGAAATGAGACAGGCGCTGTCTTTGGTATGTTACTTAGCTCCTTGCTATGGGGGCAGAAATAGCTTTTTTTCGTAATCTATTCTGTCAAGATTTCCTTGGTTTGCAGAATGGGTACAAGTTATTACCACAAACTGGAGCAAAGGGAGTCTTCAGGAGAGAGGAGGAAGACAAAACTTGCCTGTCTCATCAGATGGTGGGGAAAGAAGTGAATCATCAAGATGGAAAAACGTTTGGCAGGGAATTTGGCTTACACAAAGATGGGGAAACCAGATTTTGTTGAGCTCACAACTCCCATTAACCATAGCCAGCATGGCTAATGTCCAAGCATGATGGACATTTTACCCAAACAAGACCTGGAGGGTTAGACGTTCCCCACTCTTGGCCTTGAGCAGGAGTGGTCTAGTGTAGGCGTCCCACAGATGGTGTTGGACTGTATCTCCCATCGTCACTCACCACTGCTACCTGAGGCTGCTTGGAGTCGTTGAGCACCACTGAGAGGGCAATAAGTTGCCAACTCCTAGCCTACAGAAAACATTAGTAGGTATCTTCCTGTGAAACTTTTCTGCGACTGCTAAAATTCAGGGGTGGAGACACAAGACCAAAAAGGAAGGATATTTATTATATTTATTTGTTTCATTTGGATGTCACCTTTCTCCCAAGATGGGACTCAAGTGGCTTCCATAAAACAACAGATTAAAAATACAATATATACAAATAAAATATTATAAAATCAAGGTAAAACATATAAAATCTAAAACATACAAGTTAAAACAAGCCCTGCTGCTTATACGTTAAATGCCTGCTTGAAAAGAAAGGTCTTTGCCTGCTGGTGAAAGAAGCCAAGATGGATGCTGGAGACAGTGAACTCACAGGATGGTTTTTACTCCCCAGCCCTCCACGATAATCAGAAGGAGAGAAATGCCTTTGTTGTTTGATTATAGAAGACAGTTCTGTTACAAATTAGGATTTCTTTTGACACATACTGGAGAGGGCCGCTGTTTAAATGCCCTGTATACTGGAAGAAGGGGAGGGATGTCTAGAACACACACACAAAAAGGACCTAAAAAATGGGAAGGGTTGAACTGGAGGACCCTTGTGGTCCCTTTCAGCTTTACAGTTCTAAATATGTAAGTACAGGTTGCCTCCTGTTCCCGGATTAACTGCAGATACATGAAACCATGTATAATAGTGAACTGCCATAGAATTGTGCTGGAGGACCTAGACAATGCTCAAAGAGGATGCCTCTCTAGGCTTCTGGTGTGACTCTATGGTCAGCATCTGACAGAAGGTGACCATAGTCGTGCTGGAGGACCTCTGATGTCTAGAGACACTACCTCATGCACAACTCTATGGTCCTCCAGATGTCTAGAGAGTCCATTTGTCCCCGGCTACAGATAAGTGAAACCACAGGTACTAATCCAACAGAAGAGATCCCATCCTGCCTTGGTTCCCATCCCAGGAGAAAGATGGGGTGTAAATTCAAACAAACAAACAAAATCTTACAAATGACCAAGGCAAATAACATTTTTTGACCTTGTAGTTTAGGGAGGAGCATTTAGAATTCACCGTCAGAGGGCTCCAGTGCCTCATCAGACTATAAACCCCAGGATTCCATAGGATGTTTCCTTGGCAGTTAAAGTGGAATCATGGTGCAATAATTGGGTAGTGTGAATGGGTTCCTGGTC
Source organism: Gambelia wislizenii (assembly GCA_030847615.1). Lineage (NCBI taxonomy): Eukaryota > Metazoa > Chordata > Lepidosauria > Squamata > Crotaphytidae > Gambelia > Gambelia wislizenii. Next base: position 30,915,482 of record JAUMIR010000002.1, read on the forward strand.
ATGCTGATTGTGATACATTGTGGATTGCTTTATGCTTTTAGGTTCCGTAGTCTTATTGATTGTATACTGACCTGAGGTTTATTTTTATAAGATGAGTTAGAACAGTGGTTCTTAACCTGTGGTCTGGGGACCCCCCCCCCGGGATTGTGATATCCTCACAGGGGGTCCGTGAAGGCTTGAAGGCTGCTTGTCCCACCTCCTCCCTGCTGTGGAGTGGCCACATGACAAGAGCCAAGGCAATGGCTGGCTGGGCTTGCGCATTGCTGTTCAATCCGCTCTAGCCACAAACTTGAAGGAAGAAGCAGGAGAAGTCTTCCCTTCCCCTCTAGTGCCTCTGAGGGAATGGTTAATGGATGGTGTAATTGTATCATCATCATCATCATCATGGTTTTAAATCTTGAGTTAAGTCTTGGTGGTCCTCAGCAACAAAAGATATTTAAAGGGGGTCCCTGGCAAAGAAAAGATTAAGAGCCACTGAGTTAGAAAAAGCAATCCAGAAATCCATTTGTCACCCAAAGAGGAAATGAAGCAGGTTGGGTCTTTACTGCCTTAGATGGATCCTTTTCTGCCTTGTGGTCCAGCAGCTATAGAATAAATGAGGTAGAAGGAAGAAGAGGTGGAAACCAGCTTCTTTTGCCTCATTGGTCCAAAAGGAGAGAGGGGGGGAAAGTCAACAACAGGAAGGGGCAGGAATTTTGGTGACCAGCATTTGAACAGGACTCCTTTCTCTCTCCCTTTTTTCTCCCTTCTCCAGGTGAGAAGAGAATTCTGATCAAGACAGAGGAGCAGGGCCTAGGGGAAGTCCATGTCAAGTTGGCGGAGGAGTCTGCAGGGAACCTTCTGGTGGCAGCCGAAATTCCTGGTAAGAGACATGAGTTCAAGGGGCGTAAAGGGAAGAAGCCGGGAGCAAGGTCAGCAGAGAGAACAAAGGAATTAGTGGGATTCACGTAGCGTTTTACAGATGGCACTTAGCTAAATCTCCACAATGCACAAAATGGAAGAGATTTTACTTATTTTTATTTATCATTTACTGTATGTCTGGGAGCTGTCACTCTTCAACATTTTTATCATTGACTTAGGGGAGGGGGTCAAAGGAATCTTTATCCAGTTTGCGAGTGATGCAAAACTGGGAGAGGTGGCTAACACATTGGAAGACCGGAACAAAATGCAAAAGAACCTTGATAAATTAGAAAACATGGCAGAAATTAAATAAAATGAAATTCAGTAAAGACAGGTGCAAAATTCTACACTTAGGCCACAAAAACTAAATGCACATGTATAGGATGGGGGATACATGGCTCAGCAGTGCTGCATGCGAAAAGGGCCTTGGGATTATTGTTGATCGTAAACTGAACATGAGACAGCCGTGTGATGCTGCAGCAAAGAATGTGAATGCTATTTTAGCCTGCATTAATAGAAGCATAGTTTCCAAGTCAATAGTCCCATTCTATTCTGTACTGGTTAGGCCTCATCTGGAGTACTGTATTCAATTCTGGGCAATTCTGGTTTTAAGAAGGATATAGACAAGTTGGAGGAGGTTCAGAGAAGGGCAACAAGGGTGATAAAAGATATGAAGGACAAAACGCACGAGGAAAGATTGAAGGAGTTTTACATGCTCAGCCTGGTAAAGAAAAGACTGAGGGGTGACATGATTGCACATTTTAAATACCTCAAGGGCTAAACTCATGATTGGATTCTTTAAATACCCCAGGGCTGGTACGGGTTTGTTCACTGCTGCTCCAGAGGATAGAACTAATGGTTTGAAGTTACAGGAGGGTAGATTTTGATTGAACACTAGAAGGAACATCTGGAAGGAAAATGTAGTTTGGCAATAGAACCAATTGCCTAGAGAGGTGGTGGGGTCTCCTTCTCTGGACATCTTCAAAAAGAGGCTGGACAGCTACCTGCTGGGAAAGCTCTAGCTGGAGTTCCTGCACTGAGTGAGGGTTTGGATTCAATAGCCCATGGAGCCTCTTCCAATTCTATAATTCTGGGATTCCTGTATCTCCACCCCTTTCTTCCAAATGGGACGCAAGGTGGCGCATGTGTGAATCAAAAAAAGTACTTGACTTTAAAAATTAGTAATGAAAATTTAAAGAAATATGCTGCCATATTAAAACACCAATCATTAAAAGCCATGATGAGAATAATGATTTCATTGGTTTCCAAGTAGAGTAGAAATTACCACCCCAAATCAAATCTTTTAAAGATACATGCTGCAGAGGACTGCTATGAATGTCTCATGTTGTAGACTCCCACCCAGTGGAAATAATGCCTTGATATATAGCTCTGTGTGTGTGTGTGTGTGTGTTTGTGTGTGTGTGACCTGAAATAGGAGAGGGCAAAAATGAAATCTTCCACTATAGGGGGTGGGGGATATTATTTGACTGAATCTCTGAGCAGGCACACAGGAGAGAACCCATGTGATTCTGAAAGGAGACCATATCAATTCATATTGAGGAGAAATTGTATATTGTAAAATGTCCATTGGGTGAGAAAAGCTTCAGTAGGCATGGAAGCTTTTTGAGACATCAGAGAAGACATACCTGAGGCAGGGATCTAGCTAGTGGGAGAGTGGGCAAAATGAGGGCATTTCCTCACCTAAGAATTCTGTGGGGCCCCACCAATGAATTTTTCCTTCAGTCTCCAAATTGCTCGCATTGCAGAGATTGAGATGCTAAGTCAGCTGTGCGGATCACCATATCATGGGGTTTTCTTGGCATGATTTGTTCAGTGGTTTTGCCATTGCCTTCCTCTTGCTGAGATGTGTAACAGGGGTGTAGTTAGTGGAATAGTAAGAAAGTATATAAATCAGTAAACATGTACACAGTTTGCATAAATGTACAGTCTACAACATTTAGCATTTCACAGAATAACCAAGATCCTACATGTTTGTGAGTAGCATAAAAGTTGCAGTTGTGCTGCTCTCCCCTGTCAGGACCCCCAGGGCTCACGGCATCACTGGAATAGCCACCTCCAACAGCTGTGTTGAGGCTGGTGGAAAGCAGATAGGATTGGAGAAGTATCTGGCTACTAGCCGTACCCAGTGTAACATAAGCTGTTATAGTCTATTTAAAAGGGTTACACATTTGAAAGGTTCTATTCAACCACCGAGTGACTACCTGGCTGACTTGCAGGCTTCTGCGAGAAGCAGCGGCTTCTCCTCTTGCTCTCCCACAACGAGGCATATAGTGGAAGTGGAGGGGGGGAGCTCTGTTTAGGCTCCTGGAGTCCTTGCCATGGCTTCTAGCTTGGCTGCCCTCTCCACTGCCCTCCCCGGCCCGGGATCATGGTAACCACTGCTGCCTCATGGGTAGTGGTGGCTCCTCCTCCTCTTTCCCACTGTGTGCTCAGGTGAGTGGCCAGCAATGGGGCCCTTGTGAAGCTAGGGGTGTAGATGCAGATTGAGTGGCAGGAGTGGATTGTGAGGTGGCAATGGGATTTGCATGTGGGTGGTGATTGGCCAAGGGAGTGAGAGGAGGGAGGGGCAATGTTTCCTAAGCAGCCAATCAGCACACTGGGAAAGGCAACCTACCCAAGAGTTTTACATATATAGATGTTCTCATAGCCAGATGCAGGCCAAGGACCTCTTCCATCAAGATCTGCAGGGGTCCTCCAGAGGTCTCAGCAGATAATGTCATTGGTCTGTGTCTGGCTATGGGGACATAGCCAGATGTTTCTGTGATCTCCCCTGCTCTCCACTTACAACAGGATGGCCATGAGTAGGGAGCTATTATAGCAAACACTGACTCCAGGGGGCTTGCAGAGAGAGTGAGAGAAATGTCTCCACCGACCCAAAACATATATACACAGTTAGTGGACTTACACTTGTGTATGACAGTAACAGGATACCCACTTATATGTTGTTTTTAAAACTAGCATGACACGCACATACCAAAATTCTAATTTTAGGCTAACATATTTTAATGGACTGTTTTTCTTCTCTCCTGAGCTAAATGGAGGACCATTTAACACTTCAAAGGCAAAGCAGTCATTCTCACAGCAGGGGGAAGGATCTGCTGGGAAAACTGCCCAGGCAATTTAATACTTCAAAGACAAGACAGTCATTCTCACAGCAGGGGAAAAGATCTGCTGGGCCTATAAGATGACCCCCCACTTTTGAGGAGATTTTCAAGTGTTAAAAAGCAGTCTTATATGCCAGAATATATGGTAGTTCAGGATATAAGAAGAGGAAATCCGTGACCTTCAAGACAGGAGAAAAGGCTAGCCAGATAGCGGTTGCAGGTCTTGAAAAGGGGTCTGCAAAGCATGGGGAACAATTCTCTCCCTCTGTTTCTCTTTGCAGGTGATGGGAAAGGACTTAAGGTGGGAAATCCTTACCATGGAGGAGATCAGGTGGAGGAAATATCTCAGACCATCCCACATATCGTGGAGAGGAATGTGTCCATGACAACTGAGATTGAAGAACAAAGATTTACGTCCAGAAAGCAGCAGTGGAGAAAACCAGTGAATGGGGACCATGAATCCATTCTCACAGGGGCCAAGGGTGAAATTTTTGGGCACCCATGGTCTAAAGCCCCCATGGCCTCCAAATACGGGAGAAGATACGAATGTCCTGAGTGTAGGAAAACCTTTTCGTCGACAAAAATCTTAAAGATTCACCGGAGAATTCACACTGGCGAGAGGCCTCATGAGTGTTCCCATTGTGGTGAACGGTTCACTCAGCATGGGCATTTGCGACGCCACCAGAGACGGCATACAGGAGAGAGCCCCTATGAATGCCCTGAGTGCGGAAAGAGCTTTTCGCGGAGAGACACGTTGCTCGAACATCAGAGAATACATACTGGGGAGAGGCCCTATAAGTGTTCCTATTGTGGGAAAAGCTTCACCAAGAGTATCACTTTGAAGCGACACCAGATACTTCATCTAGAGGAGGAATATTTTGCCCGTCTTGAGTGTGGAGAACGCTTTATTCATAAGGGCGAATTGGTTAGCCACCACAGAATGCCCATCGCACATTAACAGCGTGTTATCCTGTGAATTAATCTGCACAAGCAGTTTCAGTTGCCTTTTTAAAAAGTAGAAATTCCCAATGGTGAAAAAGTCTTCTCTTGGACCACGAACTTACCATTCTTGAACTACCGCTATCAGCAAGTATTGTAGATTTCAGAGCAATAAGGAATTGGTGGAGTTCCAGACCTCACCAAGACTTCATTCAGTGCCAGACATGGATACCTGTTACTGCCTTATTGGTAGTAAATCATGTAGCAGATGGTACACACAGCCAAGAAGCATTCCAGCCCTTTCCCTGCTGGGATTCAGCATCCCGTCACAGCCAATGGAGTTGCTTAGGCCCCTAAACAATTAATTCTACCCAGACTGTTCCTAGCTGACAGTCCAGTTCCCCCTGGCTGGCTATGGGGCCCATGGGGTAGGGTTTGCACCTCATCTAGAGTGAAGTTGATGAAAGAGAGACTCCCAAGGGTTATAGAGTGCAGCATCAAAGAAAGAAAACCAAAGCACACAAGCGTGACCCAGCTCACCTCCCCCACAGTTGTGAAAACTCTGCGAGCAAGTTACTAACAGAGGAAAATTCCCTCCCCAGTCCTTTCTCAGCCTTCATGTCTTGTCCCAGCTTCAGATGCTCAAGCCACTACAAAAAAATGAGTCACTAATACAAATCAAACCTTTCTAGACGACTGGGCAGCTTTTAATATTTAGCCATGATGCTAACAAAAACTCCGAAACTCACCTGCCCACTGGCAGAGCCCCCCCCCCACCTTGCTAGAGAAAAAAGAAGAGCTTTGTCTTCTGACAAAGGAAGTGCATTGCTGGATCAGTGCTCTTGCTTCACACCAGGAGTGGTGTTAGCTTTTAGCCCATTGCTATCTGTTTTCCCTTTTGGTGATCACCTGTTTGATTTGGCGATTCCATTGCCTGCTCTTTTTGGAAGGATTGTCCTTTTAATTTGCCCAGGGGCTCCTCTGTTCAGTAAAACTGAAGCTGCAAGAAATATCTGTGTGTGCATTTTGTAGAAGAAACAACCCTCCCTCCTCTTGACCATTTCTCTATTCCTTTGATTCATAATTAAAGTAGGAAAACTAGCAAATTTGTCAAAGGAAATCAAAAGACCAAGACAACCCCTGCTTCCCACTCTTCTTAGTTATACGGTGTTCTATAATCTCCTGGTAGTTGTTTTATAACTTGAATTGCCCCAAATGTATTAACTTTTATGTTGTTGTTGTTGTTGTTGTTATGTGCCTTCAAGTTGATTCCAACTTCTGATGACCCAATTGTAGCGTTTTCTTGGCAAGATTTATTCAGAGCAGGTTTGCCACTGCCTTCCCCTGAGGCTGAGAGAGTGTGACTTGCACAAGGCCACCCAGTGGATTTCTGTGGCTGAGCAGAGATTCAAACCCTGGTCTAGAATCCTAGTCCAGTACAATCAAACCACTACACCATGCTTTTCCATACAGGTGGAAGATTCAGTTGCTGGTGTAATCTTGTTAATTATCGTTTGGTCCGGTAGCTGAAAAAGGCTATACCTAAGACTTTAAGAACTTCAATAGTTATAGAGTAAGAATTAGGCCAGGGGTGGGCAACTGTGTGGGGTCCAGGTGCAAGTCTTCCCCCCCCCCGGACCCTCCCACACAATACTTCCATTTTTCTTTTGAGCCCTTCTCAAAATGGCATCTGGAAGTGATGTCACATCATATCTGGTCACCATTTTGAGAGGGACTCTATTGAAAACAGTACTATTTGGGGAGTTCTTCAGGCGTGAGAGACTATGCATTTGGGGGGCAGGGGTAAGTTGGAGGCACAATGTGGGTGGGTGGGCCACAAAAGTGGAGTCCATGAAGGGCCACAAAAGTGGAGTCCAGGGGCTGCTTGTGGCCCATGGGCCACAATTTTCCCTTCCTGGAATTAGGCCCTTGTCAGCTTGACTTAGCCAGTAGGAGTTTTAATTGATCAGTGTAGAAAGGAATAGGGAGATGTATTTGTATCTATCTTGTATTTTTGTTTAGGGCATTACCAGTTTTACCTTTGATCTCCGTTACTTTGATGATTTCTGCAAGCAAGTCTTTCCCTGGGGCTTTATTGGGTGCATGGGATTTTGGGAAATTGTACATGTGCAGTATTCAGTAATGGAATATGGTGTATAGTTTTTATCTGATTTAAATTTGCGGATCCTCTAAAATCATTGTAATGGTGTTTGTAATATTCCTTTATAAAGTAAGCCCAAAAGAACTCAAGAGAGCAGTGTCACCTGATTGTTGCATCTACCATTTCTCACACCTTTTCCAATTCTGCCATTTCCTTCCTTCAACTAGTGGCACATTTGTTGATTTGTGTTTTCTGGAATTGAAGCCACTTAGGGTCTTCCCATTCCAGCACATGTTGCTCCTTTCTCTATTCATTGGGAAAGGGAGTTGAATAACTTTTGACTGGCCAGTGTCATGTAAGAATCATAGAATCATAGAGTTGGAAGAGACCACAAGGGCCATCCAGTCCTACCCCCTGCCATGCAGGAACACAGAATCAAAGCACCCAACAGATGGACATCCAGCCTCTGTCTAAAAACCTCCAAAGAAGGAGACTCCACCACACTCTGAGGCAGTGTATTCCACTTTCAAACAGCTCTTACTGTCAGGAAGTTCTTCCTAATGTTTAGGTGGAATCCCCTTTTCCTGTACTTTGAGTCCATTGCTCCATGTCCTAACCTTTGTAGTAACAGAAAACAAACTTGCTCCATCCTCAGTATGACATCCCTTCAAATATTTAAACATGGCTATCATGTCACCTCTTCACCTTCCCTTCTCCAGGCTAAATGTACCCAGTTTCCTAAGCCGCTCCTCCTAGCGCACAGTTTCCAGACCTCCCACCATTTTGGTCACCCTCCTCTGGACACGTTCCAGCTTGTCCATATCCTTGAATTGTGGTGCCCAGAACTGGACACAGTATTCCAGGTGAGGTCTGACCAAAGCAGAATAGAGTGGCACTATTACTTCCCTCAGTCTAGACACTATGCTCCTATTGGTGCAGCCCAGAATCGCATTGGCTTTTCTCGCTGCTGCATCACACCGTTGACTCATGTTCAGCTTGTGGTCCACTAAGACTTCTAGATCCCTTTTGCATGTACTGCCATCAAACCAGGAGTCACCCATCCTGTATCTGTGCATTTCATTTTTACTGCCCAAGTGCAGTATCCTACATTTCTCCCTGTTGAAATTCATTTTGTTAATATTGGCCCAGCTTTCTAATCTGTTAAAGTCATTTTGAAGAGAGATCATTTTAACATCACCCATACCATGTTTCTTACCCATTTTTCATCAGTCTCCATCACTTTAAGGAACAGCCTGGAACTACTGACCATCCGGATACTGGGGTGAAGACACAACCCCTAGCAACAGACTCATGCGGTCCTCGCTACCCCTGGTGGTTAGGTAATCCACTGCCAGGGATGGTGCCATTCAGTAGCAACACTTGGAAGAGCAGCAACTTTACTGGGAGGACAGTTTATATGTCATTGTTTGACCCACCCAGTGTCTTTATGAGTTGCTGACTTCCTATGTTTTTATTTACTCTTACCATCAGCCATTTTGGTTAGGGACAAGTGAACAAGCAATCTTAGAATCATAGAGCTGGAAGAGGTCAAAATCTATTCCAACCGCCTGCCTTGCAGGAATACACAAAGCATTCCCGACAGAATCTCTCAATGTTCAGCTCCACAGGTTTTCAGAGCACCAAATGATACCTCTGGCTCATGTACATATTACTCTGCCATTGGTTCATACTACTCACACATTTTGGTTAGATATAATGATAGCCGGCATCCTTTGAGTGACTCACGCATGTGTAACTAGGATTGCCAGATTGAACACTGGAGAGGTCTCCAGTTCCTGTGTAGAAGAGGGAATTACAATGTGGTTTGCTTGTCACACAACCACATAACAAGTAACACCTGCTGAAATTCCCTCTTCTTCAGTCATTAAAGGGACAGGATCCTCATCTGGAATATTGTGTTCAGTTCTTGCACCTCATTTTAAGAAGGATGTAGACAAGTCAATAGGTTCAGAGAAGGGTAACAAAGATGATAAGAGGTATGGAGAACAAAACATGAGAGGTTGGAGGAACTGGGCATGTTCAGCTTATTGAAGAGAAGACCAAAGGTGATATGATTGCACTCTTTAAATACCTCAAGGTGTCCCAGAGAGGAGAGGGCAGGGGCTGGTGAAAATACCCCTCATGGAATTTGAGAATTCTCTTTCTCGTAATGAGATCCCGTGTTGAATTCGGAAGGAAGGGAGCCCAAAACTGTGAAAACTACGCTAGAAAAGACTTTGGGACTTTTCCCAAGTTTTTTAAAAACTGCGGAGGAATGCACACTCCCGCTCGTTAGGACAACCGAATCACATCGCTGCACATTCCCAAAGTGGATAGCTGATTGGTTGGATGTATGTGGGGGTGGATGGGCAGAGCTTGCCAGCAAGCCAGTGCCCAGAACCACCATGTTCAATTTTCACCATAATGATCATGCACTGAAGCAATGAAACAGGCTTTTTGTTGTTTTGTTTATTTACGTGGAAGATTGCATTTCCGCACCTTGGATTTAGGTTTTTTTTTTATACTGTTTGGCAGCAGCAACTTGGGAAGAATAAAAAGGAAATTCACTCGCACCTACCATCTTGATTTGTAGGTATGCCCATTTGAACAGCAAAAATGAGTACCCAGCTTATAGAATCATAGAATTGTAGAGTTGGAAGAGCACACTGTAAGCTGCTTAGAGAGTGCTTAGCACTATAAAGCAGTATAGAAATGTACATGCTATTGCTATATTGTCCTTTCCCATCCTAAGAAAAAATGCAGGATCAAGCTTTGTTGCCACTGTTCTTGTGTACCTTCAAGTCATTTGTGACTTCTGGCAACCTTAAGGTGAACCTATCATTGGGGTTTTCTCTGCAAGATTTCTTCAGAGGAGGTTTGCCATTGCCTTCCTCTGAGGCTGAGAGAGTGTGACTTGCCCAAGGTCACCCAGTGGCTTCCGTAACTGAGCCAGAATTCAAACCCTGGTCTCCCAGTAGTCCTAGTTCAACACTCAAACCAGGCCAGCTCTTGCACAATCAAGCTCAACAGATGGATTCCAATACACAATTTTACTTGGAACTCATCCTCATTCAACTCAGCATGTGCTCCCAGATAAACACACATAGGACCAGCTTGCGTGGGTTAAATGTTCATCAGCGTTCCCAGAATGGTTTTTCTTTCCTTTGCTTGTATCCATGTTTTAATATTTCTTCAAATTATGACATTCAGAAGGCAATTTTTATCATGGGAATGATCACCAGCTACACAAAGAATGCTCTACCAAAGGCAGGGAAGATCCAGAATTAATGTTTGTTTATTTAAAAAATCTGAACAAGCTCCCTACCCCCGTCCAGTCCACCTCCAAAAACTGTGCTCAAAGCTATGTAGAAAAAGTGTAAAAATGAGCCCAATTAAACTTTTCAGGAAAAAATAAAGGATTATAACACATAGGTCCACACAATATTACTCAGTTACAAAACAGGTTATGAGAAGACATAGTTCATAAGGAAGAAAAGAAAAAACAGCCATGCAGCAAACATAATATATTCAGACAAAATCTTGCAAAATCTGTTTAAATTCTACTTAAGTCAGTGAGATTGTAGTGGCATTATTATCTGCAAAATTACATCCTAGATGAATAAAAATCTCCCCACCTTCTGGCAAAAGATATATATAGTCGGGCCCACATATTTGCAGGGGTTTTGTTCCCATACTTACTATGGATACTGGAAACCATGGATAATAGTGAAGCCTATTAAAATATAGTAGGACCCCCATATCCACTGATTCAATTATCCATGGGACACAAAACAGCACACCTAGAAATAGTAAGTCTTCCTAGAAAGTGTGTCCTCTCTAGCCACTTTCCTCCAAGGCAACTTTATGGTATTTTAAACCAGAAGGCCCATTATTTTCAATGGTGTTTGCTATTATCCACAGGTTTCAGTACCCATGCCGCCCCCACAGAACCAATCCCCAGCAGATACTGGGGTCCTACTGTAAACTATTTTGGTAGAAGCATACCATAAATTGTGTTGGAGGGCTAGAAGATGCCTACAGAACACCCCTCTAGGCATTCTCCAGCGCAATTCTATGGTATGCGTCCCCTATTTTGTGTCCCAGAGATAACTGAAGCCATGGATATTGGTTCTACTAATATGGGCGTCCAACTGTAGTCGGAGTTTGGGCAGTGTTGACTATAGAGCAGAGATGGCCAAGTGTGACCAATGACCCTCTCTGGTTGTGAGCCCCCCTAGATCACAACACACAAGAAATACAATTTTGTGGTGGACCTTAAAAACACGCAGTCACATCCCCAAGGTATAATTGGTCATTCCTCCCCAGCCTGTGTTAGGCAGGGTGCGTGTGGCTTTTTCCAAAACAGTGAGTAACCAGAAGATTACTTTAGGGTTACAAAAAGGGGGCCTTCCCCAAAATGGGTGTCAGTGGCCCAGAAATGGTGCCAAAGAACCAGCTGTACTCTCCAGGATAGGGGTGGTATGCTATAGAGCCCAAAGAACGACACCAGTTACAGCACTTTGGGAGTTCCACGCCACTGTGGCTGCCATTTTGGAATACAGGAAGTGACAACATGGTCCACCAGGTTATCTTTCAGGCCCTTCCAAAGAGTTATTTGTTTTTGCTCTTTTGTGGAGGGGATGAAATGGCATTTGAAAGTCCTACAACAGTTTTTTTTTGAAGGGTTTTTTTCCAGGCCAATTTTTGGAGGGTATAGGGGCCATATAAGGATGTCCATGAAGGTTAAAAGAGCCAAACTGGATCCCAGAGAGGGCTGAATGTGGCCCAGGAGCTGCACAATTCCCACCTCTACCCTAGAGGCTGAACTCGACCCTTTTCTGGCCAAAATCCGCTACCTTACTCCACCCCCATGGGGAAATGGTGCATATTTGGGGAGAATGTGCCCCTCAGAGAATCCCAGGCTCACCCTTGCTTTAGGGGATGGTGAGTACATGTGTATATTGGAGTCACAGTAATAAACTATGATTATCTTTCAATCCTCTCAAGAACCCTGTAAGATAAGCGTGATTCCAATCATGTGGAACCAAAACTGGCAATTTTCACTTCAGACAAACACACAAAAATGCCTTCTATGGCAATCAGACCATGGTTACATCTTAGCCAACATTGCTGACTTTGACTTGCACTTGCTCTCTGGAGGTGTTAAGCAGAAGGTGCTACCTATTAGCTCCTACCTGATCCTTCCAAGGTGGCGTGAACAGACTGCAGACTGAATGTGGTTCCTGACTCTATTTTTTTCAGGCCCTGAAGCCTTCCTCCAGTCCCACCAAAGCTGCCCCTGTATGATTTGGGGGATAATTTTGACCTGAAAATCTCTTAGATGTGAAAACATGCAAAATTACTACCCCATTCCCAAAACACCCCTGCCACTACCTTGTAAATACCTCCAGGACTTTCAAAATGGTGACAGGAAGTAATGTAGAATCATAGAGTTGGAAGAGACCACAAGGGCCATCTAGTCCAACCCCTTACCCTGCAGGAATACACAACCAAAGCACTCCCGACAGATAGCCATCCAGCCTCTGTTTAAAAACCTCCAAAGAAGGAGAGACCACCACACTCTGAGGCAGTGTATTCCACTGCCTAACAGCTCTTACTCTTAGGAAATTCTTCCTAAAGTTTAGGTGGAATCTCTTTTCCTGTAGCTTGACTCCACTGCTCCGTGTCCTAGTCTCTGGAGCAACAGAAAACAAACTGGCTCCATCCTCAGTATGACATCCCTTCAAATATTTAAACATGGCTATCATGTCACCTCTCAACCCTCTCTTCTCCAGGCTAAACATACCCAGCTCCCTATGTTGCTCCTCGTAGGACATGGCTTCCAGACCTTTCACCATTTTGGTCGTCTTCCTTAGGACATGTTCCATCTTGTCAATATCCTCCTTGAATTATGGTGCCCAGAACTGCTTCATGCAGTGTAGATGTGTAAATTGCTATTGCTTAAAACAAAATTGTAAGCCGCTTTGATAGCCTTTGTGGCTGAAGAGCGGTGTATAAATACCTAAATGAAAAAATAAACTGGACACAGTATTCCAGGTGAGGTTTGACCAAAGCAGAATAGAGTGGCACTATTACTTCCCTTGACCCACATGTAACATCACCTGATGAACATCCCTTCATCTTAATGTAACATCACTTCCTTTCACCATTTTGAGAGTCCTATCATCATGTTGAAAGCGAGTACAGAAGAAAACAGGGATATTTGAGCTTGCTGTGGGTGATGTGTGACACATGGGATAAGGAGGAAAACTGACCCCAGCTTTCTACACAGTTTTCCAACCCTATTTGAAGGGGAGATGTCCGGGACTCAACTCACTACATGGAAAGGATGTGCCTTTCCAGTTATGGTCTTGGAAGATGGCAGCAGGAGTAAGTTCCATGGTCTGTCCAAACTGAAGAGGGTAGTGGCATCCCAGAGATGGGATCTCATCAGATGATTTCCAAAATCCTGCAACCAGCATGCAGATGAGCTCTTGAGTTACAGAGGGGTGCCTGAGAATATGAGCATTATTTAGGCTTAACAAAAAGTCTGTAACCCTTTCTGTAAAATAACACACACACACACAATGCACACAAGGGCAGCATATCTTTAAAAATGGAGCGAAGCATTCACTCACATCAGAGTATTAATAAGGCCTTTTCTCCCATGTGAGTTTTCTCATGTCTATTCAGTATGGCTTTCTGAGTGAAGCACTCCCCGCACGTGTGGCATTTGTATGGCTTCTCTCCTGTGTGGATTCTCTGGTGTCTGAGGAGGACTTCTTTCTGATTGAAGCTCTTCCCACACTCGTGGCATTCATAAGGCTTCTCTCCCGTATGGATCTTCTGATGCCTGACCAAAGAATCTCTCCGACAGAAGTTTTTTCCGCATTCTGGACATTCGTAAGGCTTCTTTCCTGTGTGGATCTTCTCATGCCGGATTAGGCTTTCCCTCTGGCTAAAACATTTCCCACACTGGGAACATTCGTGTGGCTTCTCTCCTGTGTGGGTACCTCGGTGCCTGACAAACTCTTCTCTCCAATCAAAGCTCTCCCTACAGTCGGAGCACTGATACATCTTCGGCTTCACGTGGATTCTCTGATGTTTGGCAAGATAATTTTTTTTCTGGAAACGTTTTCCACACATGAGGCACTCATAAGGGGTCATTCCAGAATGGAGGACCTGATTGGTAACCAGTCCTGCTTTGCACCGGTACCATTTCCCACCTTTGGAGTGCAAAAACTTACTAACTCGGGCATGCCTCGGGGTATCCTTCAGTGCTGAACGACTTACGGCTATTTCTGTGGGTTCACCCCAGGCCTCCATTGGCTTCTTCCACCGTTGTCCATCAGAGTCGCATCCTTGTTCATGAATTTCAGCAACCAGAGAAGCCTTCCCTTGGGATATTTCCAGTGACATGCTGTATATTTCCTCGGGCTCTGTACTTTTTTGATGACAATGCTCCTTAACCTTAAGGGGTTCCTCATCATCTACGAGGGGAAACAGAAAGAAAAAAGCAGACAATCTATACATATTCCCCATGGAAGAGAGAGAGAGAAAATGGAGACCAGTTGTTTGATGGTTCCTGAATGGACTTCCTGATTAATAGGGATGATGGCATCAATAGTCAGATGCCTGTATCCATGGAACCAATAACTATGGTTTCAGTTATCCAAGGGAAACAAAATAGGGGAGAGATACCAGAGAGTTGTGCTGGAGAATGCCTAAAGAGGAATCCTCTCTAGGGATCTTCTAGGTCCTCTAACACAACTCTATGGTATGTACAACTCTATGGTATGTTTTTACCAGAAGTCTTTTATTTTAATGGGCTTCACCATTATCCATTACTATGGTATCCATAGTAAGTCTGGGAACCAAACCCCCGCTGATATGGGGGTCCGATTGTACCTACTTTTTCAGGCTTTCCCGTTCCCTCACCTTAAACTGCAGACCTCACAGTAGGTGAGAGAAGATGGGGAAATTGATTTTTCTCAGCAACAAGATATGACAAGATATTCCTTTCTTACCCCAGGAGATCAGAGTTTGAATCCCTGCTCAGCCATGGAAACCTCCTGGGGGGAGGGGGCGTAGGCAAATTGCCTTCTCTCAGCCTCACAGGAAGGCAATGGTAGGAAGAAATCCTGCCAAGAAAATGCTATCATAGGTTTGCCATAAGTTGGAGTCAACTTGAAGGCACATAACAATAGCAACACACAAGACATGGGAGATGGACATAGTAGATTGTTCAAAAACTGTATTCGTCCATCGGTAGCTTGAAATGGTACTGTCTGCTCTAACCCTGTAGGATTCAAGCATCTTACTCTGCTGCTTGGTTTAAATAGATCTGAATCACAGAGGTCTTTAGGCAAGACCAACTATGTAGGCCTCTCCCAGCCAATCACCACACACAACGAGGAAGACAGGAAGTGACACGTGAGAAAACGGTTCCAATAAAGCACAGGAGGGGTTCCCACACTGAAAAAGTGCCAACCTCTCCTTAGTCTTGGGTGAAACCCTCTGTAACCCCCACCCTAGCAAGCCCCATTGCCACCTTACCTGATATGTTACTAGGAAATGTCTCACATTCCTCAGAGTCCTGGATGAAAACCATTTCTCCTTGTTCCATCTGAGACACAGCCTCTGGTTTGGGAATCACAAATCCCCCTTTGGGTGGAGAGAGGAAAAACAAGAAGTCAGAAGGAAAGAGGCACCCATGGGAAACATTTAGGGACAGGACGTATTGATGGAGTTCAGGCTAAACAGTTTATATAAAACAGTTAATTAACTATGTTACAGGAGGGGAGGGCAAACGTCAGAGGCATTAGCTTCCCAGGAGATTTTGGACGGCTGTACACACACACACACTGTGGATACCAGAAACTGTGGGTAATAGGGAACTCTATTATTTTCAGTGATAGGAAGCTGACCTAGAAATGGAGAACCAAGAAATGGAGGACCTCACATTGGAAGACCTAGAAATGCCTAGAGAGAACATATACTGTATTTTTGGATGTGGATAAGTGAAACTGTGATCCGTACATACAGGGATTTTATACATTTTTTTCTAATGTTTTGCTTCCAAAAGCCCTCTAGAGGGTATGGGTACATTTTGCCATGTTTTCACAGGGGCTGGGCTCATTTAGGGGCCTTTTATACAACAGGAAGTAATCCAGCAGTAACTTCCCATTCACATCCTGTTTTTAAAAAGGCCTCTCCTGTGATCTACAGATCTACAGATGGTACCTAACTCCCAACAAAATAGCTCAAATATATAAAGTTTGCAGTAATAAATGTTGGAAGTGCAAATCAGAGGTAGGCACCTTTTCCCATTCCTGGGGTTCCTGTGAGAAAGTTTATAAATTCTGGATTATGATTCATACTAACATAGAGAAGATATTAGAAGATATTAAAAACACACTTTCAGATGTGCCCCAAAACCTATCTATTAAGTATGTTTGACAAGGAATCAGATAAAAAAATTGGAAAAACTCTATTCTATATGGTAGTATCTGCCAGAATTGTTTGTGCTCACTATTGGAAATTTGACCTTTTACCCACAATAGAAGATTTGGTCCATTAAGTTAATGGAAACGGTTTATTTAGATAATTTAACCCAAATAATAAAAGAGAAAAGCAGTAATTTGCTTGGAAAAGCTTGGGATATCTTAAAAGCTCATCTCAGAGATACTTGGGGTGATTGGGCTAATTTGGGATTTCTTGGTTAAATTTCAACATAAAATTAGGTCTTAACTTCTGCTCCAGATTAACAATGGTATTTCGTTGTTATTATAACTATACTGTTAACTTAAGTAAGGACATTTGGATAGACTTGTGTATATTCTGCTGTGATAATTAATGGGAAGTATAGAAAGATGCAAGATTGTAAAATGAAAGATGAAGATTATGGATATTATTAACACAACATATAGAAGTTAAGTAATAGTGTGTGCTGTATAGTGTGAATATGTTTTTTATATTTATGTAAATTTGTTAGCCTGTTAGTTTTGTTTTTGTTTGTATATATTTATTTTTAATTGGATCAATAAAAATAAAATAAAAGTCCTCTCCCATGCATTAAAACGGTCCAGGTGGCTCCCCAAGCAAGGTAAAAATGCCCATCATTGAAAGGCATTTGGGAGGAGTTCCTATTGACCCCTGGGGTGCCCTAGGGGGCTGCACAGAGCTCATGGCACTTTGCTCACCTCGTGTTATACAGTAGGACCCCAGTATCCACTGATTCAATTATCCATGGGACACAAAACAGCACACTTACTGTAGAGTCTTCCTAGAAAATGTGTCCCTTCTGGCCATTTTCTAGGTCCTCCAAGGCAACTCTGTGGTATTTTAAAATGGAAATCCCATTATTTTCAATGGCGTTTGCTATTATCCATGGTTTTCAGTATCCAGGGTCCCCAGAACCAATCCCCAGCGGAAACAGGGGCCCTACTGTAGTTCTACCTTTCATCCAGCCTTCTTCAGGGACACTCTGTTCTCTCCTCCAACCCCCAAAAATAGCATCCAGCATTTTCTATCCATTGAGAATGCTCTGTCATAACTGGGTGCTCTGGGGTACCTGCCCCCCTCAAAGAGGTTTTGCAAACCTTAAGCTTTCCCCAAGTGTTTTGTACAGCTGGTGATGCAGCCTGGAAAGCACATAATACCCCATATACATAAGTCCAAAATGGCTTCCATAAATAAGCAGGTTCAAGACCATTATAATTTTGCAACTGCACTGAAGGGGTGCTCAGCAATGGCTCCCCATTTTCCTAGAAAGTAGTGGGGTGCCACATGGTTCTCTCCTGGGCCCATTGCTGTTCAACATCTTGATAAATGACTTGGATGATGGTATAGAGAGCATGCTCATCAAATTTGCAGATGACACCAAATTAGGAGGGGACAGGATAAGAATTCAAAATAACCTGAAAAGATTAGAAAGCTGGGCCAACACTAACAAAATTAATTTCAACAGGGAGAAATGTAGGATACTACACTTGGGCGGTAAAAATGAAATGCACAGATATAGGAAGGGTGACACATGGCTTGACAACAGTACATGAGAAAGGGATCTAGGAGTTTCAGTAGATGACAAGCTGAACTTGAGACAACTGAGTGCGGCCTGTTAAAAAGCCAATGAAATTATAGGCTGCACCAATAGGAATAGTGTCTAGATTGAGGGAAGTAATAGTGCCACTCTATTCTGCTTTGGTCAGACATCACCTGGAATACTGTGTCCAGTTCTGGGCACCACAATTCAAGAATATGGACAAGCTGGAATGTGCCCAGAAGAGGGTGACCAAAATGGTGGGAGGTCTGGAAGCCATGCCCTATGAGGAGCAGCTTAGAGAGCTTTGTATATTTAGCCTGGAGAAGAGAAAGTGAAGAGGTGACATGATAGCCATGTTTAAATATTTGAAGGGATGTCATATTGAGGATGGAGCAAGCTTGTTTTCTGCTGCTCCAGAGACTAGGACATGGAGCAATGGGTTCAAACTACAGGAAAAGAGATTCCACCTAAACATTAGGAGGACCTTCCTGAGAGTAAGAGCTGTTCATCAGTGGAACGCACTGCCTTGGAGTGTGGTGGAATCTCCTTCTTTGGAGGTTTTTAAAGAGAGGCTGGATGGCCATCTGTCAGGAATGCTTTGACTTTGTGTTCCTGCATTGGCAGGGAGTTGGACTGGATGGCCCTTGTGGTCTCCTCCAATTCTATGAGTCTATGATGGTAATTCCAACCAAGCATAAATGGCACCAGCTGCTTGGCATCCCTACTGCTGGAAGGAAATTCACAAGCAGTTCAGCCTGGAAAGAACATTCACTTCTAGCTGATTTTTTACCCCATGAACAAACCAATTATTCTTCTTAATAGTCTCTTGTTGTCGTAGTCATCATCCTCATCCTCTTCTGGAAGAACCTACTTACCCAAAGAGCTGATGTCCTCAGAGTTCTCTGGCATGACTTCCCAATGCATAGTTCCTTGTGTGGGGTTTAATACCGACCATTCGGTGTTGTCCAAAGACACTGTGACATCATTCAAATTCACACTCCCCTGAAATAATACAGCATCACCAGCAGATCTCAATAACCAGAACCAGTTTGAAAACAAATACAGTAATAAAAAAAATTAGAGGGTGAGGAAGCAGGATAGGCAACACAATATTGCATTATGGAGAATTACTGTTCCCCATCCATGCTTTTTGGTATCCGCAGGTGGTTCTGGAACCAATCCCGCGCATAAGGAGGGCCCATTGTATAGATCATTTTTGCCACAGAGATGCCAAGGGACAAAATGGCACTGCATGGCCGCCATAGAGAACCATGACCAAAGAAAGCATTCTTTTCTCGCCCCAAATTCAGGCTCCATGTTGTTTTAGTTGCCTTTACTGATTTAAACAAGTTCCAGATCTATGAACTGTACCTCTGCTTAGACTTTGGCTTTTTACTGAAAAAGGTTTCCGCCACAATTTAACTTACCTCAGAAAGCCCAGCCTTGGCGATTTCTTGTTCTTCAGGGGGCAACACCGAACTGGGATGACTTGGGGACA
Organism: Gambelia wislizenii; assembly: GCA_030847615.1. Classification (NCBI taxonomy): domain Eukaryota; kingdom Metazoa; phylum Chordata; class Lepidosauria; order Squamata; family Crotaphytidae; genus Gambelia; species Gambelia wislizenii. The sequence continues at coordinate 30,935,089 of JAUMIR010000002.1, forward strand.
TGATCCCATTGGCTGTGAATGAGGGACGAGAATACTGATGAGGGGGGATTCGTTGTGTATGTTCTTTGCCTAAACCAGGGATGGGCAATATATAGCCCTTCAGATGCTGCTGGACTACAATGCCCATCATCCCTCATCAATGGTTCTGCTGGCTAGGGCTGATAGGAGTTGAATTCCAACAACATCTGGAGGACCACATATCTCTTTCCCTAACCCTAAAACACAAAATTTCACTGTAATAGCCAAAAGTAATCCAATATAATTCAAATATCCAAGTATCATCTTTTCTCCACATAGTCTGGACCATGCAAAGCTGGGGTGGGTGAGTATAAGGAGTTTTGGGGGACATTATAAATTTCATTGAAACAGTAGGATTCATAATCCCATCTTCTAGTTGCTACCATAACAAATCTGTTAACTGGGATTATACTACTCCGCTCCCCATTAAGGCTTTTGACTCAGAACTGCAGCAGGTTGGCTACTATAACAGGTAGGTTGTACAGCCCTTGCTGGCTGGGCTTCTAATCCAGGCCTACAATAGGTTTGGATACTATCAATAGATGGATTATATACAGCTCCCTGCCAGGGCTTCTAAACCAGGCCTACAATAGGTTTGGATATTATTTTAAGTAGGCTATACAGTAGACCCTCCTGATCTGCATGGATCATCACATCCCATACCTAAAATAATATGGGGCACAACCATCCACACCTTTTGCCATGTGCAGGGGGTCTTGGAACTGAACCCCTGTGGAAACGGAGGGCCCACTGTATACATTGTCCTCACCACTAGGTCTGCAGCAGGTATGGGTAATGTTAACAGATTCATTTTTACATACCACAAAATGCTCGAGTGTTGCTGGGAATTCTGGAAAACTTCTAAAGAGAGTGTTCCACACAAAATACTATAAAGTAGGGGAGGATGGGAAAATGCAGCCCTTGGCCCTTCCAGACTCCCCAGACTGTGCTTTTCTTACCCCCCGCCAGATGGACTGTCTCAACCAGAAGCCCCCAAAAATAGGCAATACACCCTTTAAATCAATAGTAGCCCCCTCCCTCACATTAACATTAAAAAAACCCTGCTTTTCAAAACACAAATTGGGCTTCTGGTCACCTTCAGGGGTTTTTTAGTAGGGTTTTAGGGGTCCTTTCAGCCCCCAGATGGTCCCTAAAGCAGAAGGCTGGCCCCCAGACCTGCTGCACTTTCCTATCTCTACTATAATCCCTGAAATATTCCACCATTTCCTCATGTGGGCAGACAGGACACCCCCCACTGACCACGTGTAGGAGGAGAAAACTGGCAGGAGTGGGGAAAGGGTTGTTCGCCATTATTGATTTATTTCTAAGGAATCCTATGAGCTCTCAAAGCATTGCTTGAAAATTTCAGCCAGTATTCTGTATCAGTTATTTAGTTAAGTACAGTCGGACCCCCGAATCCACGGAACCAATAGCCACAATTTCCATTATCCGCAGCTGCAAAAAATAGAGACACATATCATAGAGTTCCATTGGAAAATGCCTAGAGAGGTGTCCTCTCTAGGCACCTCCTAGGTCCTCCAATGCAACTATGGTATGTTTGTACCAGAAGTCCTTTATTTTAATAGGGTTTGCTATTAACTGCAGTTTACGGTATCCACAGTAAGTTCAGGAACCGAACAGATACACAGACACAGGGGTCCAACTGTATACTTAACTAAGTATAGTAACTAAGCGTACTTAACTAAGTAGCCTCTCCTGGCTTGATTGCCTCAAACCTGTTGGAAACATTATTCACTCATTCTCCAACGGCTGGCAGAACGGACCTCTTTCTTCCCCTGCAGCTGATGCCTAGGAAAGTAGGTTGGAGGGGTAGGAGTTACCATCGTGGTAATAATGTCACCATCGTGACTAAGTAGTGATTGTGAATACTGAGAAGTTACACATAGGTAACTGTTCTGTATTCACAATCACTACTTAGTCATGTGGGGTCGCTATAAGTCAAAGTTGACCTAATGGCAGTTCACAGCAACAAATGTGGTCACAATTGTGACACTACTGCAACAATTGTAACTCCTCTCAACATTGCTGGGCATCAGCTGCATAAGGAGAAAGAGATCCAATCTGTCAACTATTGGAGTGTGGGTGAAGAATTAAGATGGAGGGTTAGGGATCAGGCCAGGAGAAATTAGTCGTCCTTCCACATTCGGGGGGTTAGGGGTGCAAGACCCCCGTGAATGTGAAAAAAAGCGAATAAAAATAGGCCTCGCCACGGACCCCCCCTTCCCAAAGCGACGACAGGGCTCTGCGAGCCTCGTCACTGCCTTTTGCCCACCTTTATTTGTTTGGGAAGGGTGGGGTGGGTGGGTGAAAAGTGGCGACGAGCCTCGCAGAGCCCCGACCTCGCTTTGGGAAGGGCGGAGAGGGTGGGAGAAAAGTGGCAACGAGGCTCGCAGAGCCCCTGGTGGGAGAAAAGTGGCAACAAGGCTCGCAGAGTGCAGTCTCCACTTTGGAAAGGGTGGAGAGGTGGAAGAAAAGCAATTGACAAGGCTCTCAGAGCTCTGTCTCCACTTTGGGAAGGGTGGGGGGTGGGAGAAAAACCCTTCCCCCGCCCACCCACACCCCCTGGAGCTAAGCCCCAGGAGAGCAGGGAGTTGGGCGTGCAGTTTGCTTGGGGAGCGCTCCATTTAAATTGGCTCCCCTCCCTCATGTGCAAGGGAGAGAAGCTTGATTAAATGGGGTGCTTGTTGAGCAAACCGCGAAACCTGCGAATGCGGAGGGGCAACTGTACTCAGTTAAGTATACCGTCGGACCCCCCCATATCCACAAAATCAATATCCACAGTTTCAGTTATCTGTAGCTGAAAAAATAAGGACACAGAGCACAGAGTCGCACAGGAAAATACCTAGAGAGGTGTTCTCTCTAGGAATCTTCTAGGTCCTCCAACACAAGTCTATGGTATGTTCATACAGGAGGCTTTTATTTTAATACGCTTCACTACTATTCATGGTTTCTGGTATCCACAGTAAATCTGGGAACCAAACCCCCACAGATATGGGGGTCCGACTGTACTTAACTAAGTAGCTGATACAGAATACTCGCCTTCTCTGTTAAGCCAACAGATCCTCACCTAGCAGGCAAAGATCACCATCAACTTTCTCCTTGGCTTCTGTGTATATTTGTCTCTGAGATGTCCCCTCTGCCTTTGAGGGGTTCATGGGCACTTCTTCCAATGGCACCTGAAAAGAACATTGAACATCCTAGTCAGGAGAGAGAAAAGCACATACGGAATAAGGTAGGTTAAGACAATAAAGGAACTACTTATCCTAAAAGGCAGGAGCAGATCTAAAGGGCTTAGGTTATAGAAGGGGAGATTTCAGTTGAACATTAGGTAATAACTTCTTTAGATTTTTCTTGGGTTTTTTCCTCACAGCCTAGAAAAAACCCAAGGAAAATCTATAGATGCCGGCCATGAAAGCCTTCGACTTCACAATAACTTCTTTGTTTTTCTATATTCTAAAAAAATGTAAACAAGTACATTGCAATAATTTAAAAATTATCCCAGTAATTTTAAAACACACACATACACCATGATAATATGGGGCATACAAGACAAGAGCTACAAGTATACCCCAGTTAATAAACCAGATAAAAAAAAATGGGTGGTTACAGTAGGACCCCCTTATCCACTGGGGATTGGTCCTGGGGGCCCCCGTCGATAAAGAAAACTGGATAATAGCAAACACTGCTGAAAATAATGGGACTTACTGTTTAAAATACCATAGAGTTGCCTTGGAGGACCTAGAAAATGGCTAGAGGGGACACATTTTCTTCCAAGGCAACTCTATGGTATTTTAAACCGGAAGTCCCATTATTTTCAATGGTGTTCCCTATTACCCACGGTTTTCAGTATCTATGCCCTGCCCCCAGAGCCAATCCCCAGGGGATACAGGGGTCCTACTGTATTGTTGGTTTGGGATCAAAAGTCTGTTGAAACAATGTCCAGCTGTTTCTGTGAGTAACATTTGCTGCCCTTTCCTAACATTTAAAATCTGCTATGTGAGGCAGCTGCTGCATTCTGCCTAACAGCAGGGCAGGCCCCAGATTTCCTGCCTTGAAAAAGGCAGTTAGACTGGATGACTGCCTCCAGCATTTGGGATTCTACCATGTATGTACCATTGGCTGGAATCTTACTGGTGTCTTACACATGTGTAAGGTCCCCTATGGAAGTGGCTGGACATTTTTGTCTGACACAAAACGCCCGCATTCAATTCCCAGTTGCGAAAGTGGGGTTGCACAGATAGCAGCACTGTGCGGACATGCATTGTGCATGGACATGCAGGGTGACCCCTGTATCCATGGTTTCACTTATCCACATCAAAAAAAAATATGGTCTCTCTGGGCATTTCTAGGTCCTCCAATGAGATTCTATGGTCAAATTCCAGCATTCATATCATTGAAAATAATAGGGTTCCCTATTATCCATGATTTCAGGTATCCACAGGGGTGGGTGTCACAGATACGGCAGAGGGGTGTCAACATGTATTGCACATTTGACATCTTAGCTCCTTTGGTTGGGCCCAGAAGATGAGAGGATTCTGAGCGACATTACTACTGAGGTCTTCCATTGGGGTTCCATTGTGCTAACTCTCCCTGTGTGGAGTTGCACATTAATTGTGCTATACAATCCTTGTGCTGAATGCCAAAGTTGTGCAACTGAACCAAGAAGCCAAATGTGCTGCTGTAGAAGAGTTCTCTGAATACCAGAGATGCGGTAAACAAACAGGCTCTATGTATCACGTTTGGTAGAACTGCCCAATAGTTAAGAAATTTTGGCAAAAGGTTCACAATTTAATACAGAGAATGTTAAATACTCAATTTACTATGGATCCGAGATTGTATCTATTGAATATTACCTCTGTTCTACCCAAGCAAAAAGAAAGAGAACACTGGAGAATTATGCTGTATCTAATTACAGCTGCAAGAATGCAAATAGCATCTAAATGGAAAAGTAGTGAATATTTACAGGTTGAGGAGTGGTTGAATAGAGTAATTGAAATAAGAGATAATGATGTATTGACTTATTTTATAAATAAGAATAAAACAGGGAAGGTAGAAGAAGAATGGCAACCAGTATTCAACATCTGCAAAAAAAGATGGAACATAAGTAGTGATTCTTGAGATATAAAGGAATTGTGTGATGAAAAGGAAGGATAGGAAGGGAGAAAAGGGAAAGAACGTTGTTAAAACGGTGGATTGCTTGGTTATTGATGGAGAATTTTAACGGATTTAGAAAATAGTTAAATACAGTAAGATAAAGGAAGGAACAGTAAGAAGAATGGATGTAAAGAGAACTCTCGAGAGAGTCTTACATAGGAGGTCAATGTAAATGTTTGATGTATATTGGAAAAGTGATGACTGGAGATAAATATTTTGTTGGAATGTGGAATACTTAAATAAAAATAATAATAATAATAAAAAAAGAAAATAAATTATATGAATATTCAATTTCCCTTACACAGATTGTTTCCCAAGTAATTATGGGAGAAATCAACTGAATTCAAGGAGATTTGAAAGAATGAAGATAAATGTATGTAATTATACATATGAGAATATGCATATAATGTAACTTTTCCTACCTTTTTTATTTTATTATTTCTTTCTTTGATGATGATGATGATGATGATGATGGAAAAGACACTATAGTAGCACCCCGTATCCACAGGGGATTGGTTCCAAGCCCCCCCAACAGATAATGAAATCTGCAGATAATAGCGAACGCCCCCCCTATCACCACTGCCGCCACCGGAGCCATCCCGGGGGGGGGGCGCAAAGGGAGAAGGGAGGTGAGATCTCTCCTCCTCCCCTCCCTACCCCATCCATCCCCTCCACTGCTGCCGCCAACCACAGATCACTGAATGAGAGGATGGCAAATCAGCAGATACGGGGATGCTACTGTAATGCTTGATTAAGTAGAAGGCAGTAGGGGGAAAGGAATACAGGTCGCCCCCTGTATCCACAGGGGATACGTTCCTGGGCTTACCATTTATGAGTGAAACCCTGGATAACAGCAAACCCTATTAAAATAAAGGACTTCCTGTACAAACAGACCAGAGTTGTGCTGGAGGACGTAGCACTTCCTAGAAAGGATGCTTCTCTGGGCATTTTCCAGGATGACTCTATGGTATGTGTTCCTCTTTTTTCAGCCATGAATAACTGAAACCACAAATATTGGGTCCATAGATATGGGGGTGTGTGTGACCTGTACCACATTGCAGATGGATAGACTTAAGGAAGAAGCCATGGCTTTGGATTTACAAAACTTGCACAGGGCTCTTGGATGTCTCTCATTCATAGAGTCATCATAAGTTGAAGCCAACTTGATGGCAAATAACAACCTCAATGAACCTCACATCCCATGCCTGATGTATCCATATATTGAAGCCTGGCTCTCCTATGTCCCAGTCCCACACTCCAACCACTACACACGCTGTCTCTCACCTGCCATTCCCAATTCTTGTCCTCTTGGGGACTGATTAGGAACTCCGCTGCCGCTGTTTGAGTGCCAATCTCTGGGTCCCATGACCTGATCCGACTCTGGACATCCTGGGGCAGGATGGCCAGGAACTGCTCCAAGATCAGCAGCTCAAGGATCTGCTCCTTGGTGTGCCTCTCCGGTTTCAGCCACTGGTGACAAAGCTCCCGAAGCTGTCCGTAAATCCTTCGTGGGTCCTGTTCCACCTCCTGGTAGCGGAACTGCCTGAAGTGCTGGCGCAGCATCTCCATTCTGTTGGCTTCCCTACGCAAAATGGCAGCCTTCACTTTCCCATAATCCTTCCTGTCTCTAGCTTCCAGGTTGCTGAAGGCTTCTTCGGCTTCCCCGCTCAGCGCTGGCAGGAGCCGGGACACCCACTCATCTCTAGGCCACTGGCAGGCTTCAGCCACTTGCTCAAAGGAGGCCAGGAAGGCCTTGGTATCGTCCCATGGCCCGAGCTTTGACAAAGGTGGCGTTTCCCATCCGGAGCAATGGCAATCCAATACCCTCAGGAATTCTTGGCACTGGGTTAACCATGGCTGTGGCAACCCATCAACAGGGGGATACTTGCCATTTTGCGGTGCTGCCTGCCCTGGCAGTTCCTTCGAACACCTCATCTTGACAATGTGTGGCACTCTACCCACAGCTTCTAAACTCTCTTCCATTTTGAATTTCGGAACTCTCCTCTCTGCTTACAAAGGGGAGATTCTTACAACTCTCCCGCTGGCACATAAACCTTTAGGTGGAGGGTGGCGTGGGTGGGGTAGTAAAAGGGCAGGAGGTCTGAGGCTACCAACAAATCAGTTAAAGTGACCAACTTTACAACATTTTGCCTCCTCTTTTGCCAAGAACAGCAACCCAGACTGGTCCCTGGAGGAAAAAAGGAAAGCAGAACAAAACACCCAAGAATGTCAAGAAAAATCTGACCACTGTCAAAAAGGAAATGCTTCTTCTCAGGAAAATAGCAGAATTATTTTACTTGGTGGGTACAGATTAACCCGCCGCCACCCAAAGCCTAGATGTCATAAACAATCTTTGATAATTTATAAATTGAACATAAGAACATATGACCATTGATTACATTTTGATTTTCTTCTTTATAGCAGCTTGTAACAACATGTGTCATTTATTTTCAAATGTCTATTTTGTTCCTATAGCCTATCACTTTTGGTTATTTTATTTTATCAAATTATTACATTTTATTTTATTAAATTATTAATATCCTGCCATATAACAGAGGATCTCAGGATGGCATACAAGTAAAATCAGTTCAAGTGGTGTGTCACTTCTGATAAATGACTCATTTTAATTGCCAATCACATTGCTACCTTTTTATTCTTTTGTTTGCAATGTTTTCTAGACATTATTTTATTTTATTTTAGATATGTTGACTGACAAGCAGCATTACAAATAATAGCAACATTAAGATAATATAATGTATCAAGACCAACTACAATCAGATTCCCGTATCTGCAGGGGTTTGGTTCCTGGACTTCCCGCGGATACCAGAAACTGTGGATAACAGTAAATCCTATTAAAATAATGCACTTCCAGTAAAACATACTATAGAGTTGCCTTGGAGGACCTAGAGAAGATGTCTAGAAAGGATGTCTCTCTAGGCATTTTCTAGGAAGACTCTATGGTATGTGTACTTATTTTGTGTCCCATAGGTAACTGAAACTGTGGATATTAGTTCTGTGGTTATGGGAGTCCTGTTGTATTAGCTTTTTTTGGGAAGGTAGCTTTGCCTCTTCACAACTACCATCCAACAGCCATTTGACTATGCCCAGGCACAGGGAAAGTAAGACCCCAGGTGGTGTGTGGCCACAACCACTTTTTGGCACCCCCTCAATCCCCTAGGTCAATGCTACTCAAAGTGGCAGTGTCCGGATTGGTGCTGGTCCATAGGGTTGCCAGACCTCAGGGTCTGGCCCTGAATGCCCGGTTTTTGTGGGTTATCTCCAGGTGGAAGACAAAGGTGCTAATTCTCGAGTTTTGGTGAGCTCAGCTGTAGGAAAAAAGAAAGGTCCCTGTGCAAATCTCCAGCTCAGGTAATAAAAAAGCAGCGTGCAATGATTTGCAAGGCTTCATTGATTTTTTGCTTCAACTTGCAAAGACTCTCCAAGGGCTCTATGTATTTACTTAGTCAGCTTCCTCTTTCCCTTCAAGTCACTGTAGCTCCAGGGTTCACCCTCCACTCTGCTCTGCACCCACCTTCTATCGAGAAGAAAGTAGGCTAAGTTAAATGTTGCTTATCCCATCTCCCTAAATCAGTGAGAAAGAGTAATCCCCTAATTTTACCTTAAGAGTTCTATCTTAATTTCCAAACAGCAACATGTCTTTTGTGTGCATGTGAGAATGTGAATGAAAAGCTGTGAGCAGCTCTGGTTGGTACTTCATACACATCATTAAAGCTTTGTGAAAGATACAAAGAATAAAAGAATCCCAAACCCACCCATTTCCATAGTTTAGGTATGCAGTTTTGCAGTTGGTAAAAGATCATTTTTGAGACAGAAAAACGGAAACAGACATGTAACAGACTTTCTCCCTTTCTCTCTCTTTTTAAGCACCTCTGTTCCCAAGTGTTTTAAAATCAAAACTGGCACACAGAAATTAAAATGTGGTGGTGATGATGAGGATGATATAAAATCAGTTTTAGCCTTTGCTGTAAACCACCTTGGGTCACATAGTAGGAGAAAGGCAGGATATTAGTTAAATAAACAAATAAGTAAAATTGTTATTGTTAATACGGGTCAAACCCCGTATCCAAGGATTCAGTATCTACAGTATTACTTATCCAAACCTTAAAAAAAAAAGTTCTCTCTAAGCATTTCTAGGTCCTCCAGTGTGATTCTATGGTCAACTTCTGGGATTCATCTATTTGAAAATAATGGGGTTCCTTATTATCCATGGTTTCAGGTATCTACGGGGCGATGTGTGTCTTGGAACATATCCCCCGTGGAGAGTGGCCACGTGACAGGAGCCAAGGCAAAGGCTAGCTGGCAGGCTTGGCCTGTGCATTGCCATTCAATCCACTCCAAACACAAACTTGCAGGAAGAAGCAAGAGAAAAGTCTTCCCTCCGCCTCCAGTGCCTCTGAGGGAAGGGTTAACGAATGGTGTAACGGTATAATTATTATTAACAGGTATTGTTATTATTATTATTATTAGGGTTTAAATCTTGAGTTAAGTCTTGGGGGTCAGCAGCAACAAAAGATATTTAAAGGGGGTCCCTAGTAAAGAAAAGGTTAAGAGCCACTGATCTAGAGGTCTGCTCCATTTCCAGGCAAGTTATAAAGCTCCACCCATAGGTGGACCTCTCTCCCCTAGGGGTAGCCATGTGAAACAAAGGACCAGGCTCCTGTGTGCCTTTAACACCTGTATAAGAGGGGACTTTCACCTTGTCTTGTGCCTGATGCAACTCTCTCTTTCCCAGAACTGCTGGAAGCAAAGGAGGAGCTCCCTCCTCTTTCTTTTCTTGGGACCACCACAGAAGGGAGCCACTGCCATAGCAAAGGGCTCCTAGACTGCAAGCCAGATCCTACAAACCCTTGCATGTTTTGGAGGGGGTAAACAAGTATTGTGGGGATGTGACGGGGGTGAGGAGCTTGCTTGCTTGCTTATGGGATCTCTCCTCTCCAGCTAACAGGTGTAAGACCACTTTCCTTCTTCCCAACTTTCCCAATCTCTCCTCCAGCCAGGAATCATCACCACCCCTCTCTTGCTGATTTTCCACCCTGTCTGCATTGTGTGTGTGTGTGTGTCTTTCATTGCCTCTCCTGATCTGCCCCTTTAAACTCACCTCGCTCTTGCAGCCATTCAAAAAGCAGGCATTTCCCCCTCCCAGCCCAGCAGGAAAGAGGAGGGAAAGAGAGCACCGTTACACCACTTCCAGATCCTCCACCTCCCTTCTCAAATTTCCCAGGTCCTCCAGCAGTCTCAGATTTAACCCCTTCCAGCCCTCCTTCAAGCCACTCAACCAGGAAGAGGGCCAGGCAGATTGTTGGAGCAGCCTTTCTCAACCTTTTTATCCTGGAGGAACCCTGGAAATAATTTTCAGGTCTCAAGGAACCCCTGCATAAACATTATTCTATGTACTGTTGTAGCTTTCCTCCCCCAATCACAACCTCTTAGAGAACCCCTAGCAAGTTTTTGGGGAACCCTAAAATTCCAGGGAACCCTGGCTGAGACACACTGTGCTAGACAGTTGCTGCCATTTGTTTTGGAAGACAACAACAACAACAGCAACAACAACAACAACAAAAGATGCCTATTTGAGAGCTGGGTGCACAGATATAGGATGGGTGACCCCTGGTTTGACAACAGTATCAGGTCTGTCTATTAAATAACAAGACTGTGTTTCTACCTTTCAAACAAACCAGGAAGAACTGATTGTGAGTGGTGACCTTGAATATGTCTGAACCTGCATGACAAACATCAACACTGGGCTGTTCAGTTCATTGTCAGTTGTGGTTTAAAGCAGCTATGTTGTCTGTTGTGTGCTGGAAAAATGTTAAGTTTAAAAGTCAAGCAAAGTGACATTCCACAGCAACTTGAGGCAGACCCAAACCTTTTTCAAAAAATAATCACTTGTGATGAAACCTGGATTTTCCAGTATGATCCTGAGACAAAACAACAGTCAATGCACTGGAAAACACCATCACCACCAAGAATGAAAAAAGCATGTCAAAGCAAGTCCACATTCAAAGCTATGCTCATTATTGTTGTTGTTTTACATCAAGGGCATAATTTTGGCAGAATGGGTTCCAGAAGGCAAAACAGGGAACCAGCTGTTTTGACAAAAAAGGTTTGTCAAAGCAGAGAGAGAGACAGAGGGCAAAAAAGCCAGAACTGTGGAAACATGGTTTCATTCTTCATCAAGACAATGTGCCTGCTTACATAGCACTTTCTGTGAAGCAGTTTTACAGTTTCATATTACAGTTGTCCCTCCATATCCATGGATTTGGTATCCACGGATGTAAGCATTCACAGCTTGAAAATATTCTTTAAAAATAATAATCCAAAAATCAATCCTTGATTTTGCCATCTTATATAAGGGACGACATTTTGCTGTGCCATTGCATATAATGGGAATTGAGTATTCATGGATTTTGGTATCTACAGGGGGTCCTGGAACCAAACCCCAGTGACTATGAAGGGACAACTGTACTACGCTTGAACATCCTCCATATTTGCCACATGTGGCACCATGCAACTTTTTTCTTTTCCCTAAAGTGAAATTGGTGCTTAAAGAAACGTGTTTTGAGTCAATTGATGCAGTAAAGAAGAAAACAGCAGATGTGTTGAAACAGCTGACAGAAACTGATCTGCTCCACACCTTCAACCAGGGGAAAACAAGTCCACATTGTTGTGTGGGAGTGTGAACAGAGTATACTGAAGGGGACAAGCATTAGAATTGTAATACATATAAATAAAGATAGGTTGTTGTATCAGTCTCATTATTTAATAGACAGACCTTGTACATGCAAAAGGGATCTAGGAGTCTTAGTAGACCACAAGTGGAACATGAGTGTGATGTGGCAACTAAAAAAGCCAATGTGATTCTAGACTGCATCAATATGAGTCTAGTGTCTAGACTGAAGGAAGTAATAGTGCCACTTTATTCTGCTTTGGTCAGGTCTCACCTTGAATACTGTGTCCACATCTGGGCACCATAATTCCAGAAGGACACTGACAAGCTGGAACGTGTCCAGAGGAGGGCGATCGAATGCCCTATGAGGAACAGCTTAGGGAGCTGGATATGTTTAGACTGGAGAAGAGAAGGTTAAGAGGGGACATGGTTAAATATTTGAAGGGATGTCATACTGAGGATGGAGCCAGCTTGTTTTCTGCTGCTCCAGAAACCAGGTCTCATTGTTGGCACTGGGCAAGTTGTTAAACATTGTGGTAGCAAAACCACTACACCGCACTGGCTCTCTTGCTCTTGCTTGCTCTCTTGCTCTTCCTTCACCAAACGCTCTAGTAGCCCACCCCACCGTTGCTGATGGGAGGGAATCCATCCACTAATTGGACCCTCTCCCCAGGCAAACATTTACCTTGCTTGTTCTTCTTCTTTGAAAAAAAACACAAAACCCCCAAAAAACTTTATTACAAACTCACAAAAATACATACATCCAGATGTACTGGTGATCATCTGCCTCCATAAGATTTATCGAAGTACATTGTATTTTACCTCTTCTGAGTGTAACCGAAATAGCAAATTGCTTGTTTGAACCTGTAAAAAGGCCAACAATGGCACAGGAAAGTTCGAGGAAGACGAAAGCAAATATCTCCAAAGCCTCCACAGGTCCATCACCATCTCTCCTGTTGTCCCCAGAGTGAAGAGAAGACACCCATGTCTCTGTGAAACGGTCCCCTTTCTCCCTGAGAAGAGCTTTCGGGCCTGTCTATATTGCAGAAATACAGCAGTTTGACACCACTTTATCCACCATAGCTCTATCCTATGGAAATCTGGTATTTTGTAATTTGGGGAGGCACCAGAGTTCTCTGATAGGAAAGGTTAAATACTTAACAAAACTACCAATACCAGGGATTCCATAGGACAGAACTATGGTGGATAAAGTGGTGTCAAATTGCTGTATTTCTGCAGTGTGGAAAGGCCCTAAGTTGAAGCCTTTTCATTAAAGTGCAAGGTGGGTCTCATGCATTTCTCCAGCCAATTTTTTTTAATGTCTACAGTGTCAGTTGTCTTCCAATTGCTGCACTGAGTCTTGCCAAAGTACATAGCAATCAGATAATAAATCATAGAGTTGGAAGAGACCACAAGGGCCATCTAGTCCAACCCCCTGCCATGCAGGAATACATAATAAAATCATTCCCAACAAATGGCCATCCAGCCACTGTTTTTAAAAAGGGAGAACATACTCCCAGGCAGTGTATTCCACTGCTGAGCAGCTCTGTCTATACCTTTAGTGGCTGTGTAGAAGAGTGAATTTCAGGAGGGTGTTGCATGCATGAGAAGCAGCATCTGCTAAAATTCACTCTCCTGCACAGCTGTTTAAAGGTACTGGAGCCTTGTTCTTTATTTGACCTGGCAGCCCTCATTCCTACAGCCACCTGATTTAGCACTTACACAAAAATTCCTAGAGAATGGAGTGTAATGGAAGCTTAACCCTGTCTCCCTTCCTTTTCTCTTAAATGCAGTATGCTAACTAACAGGCTTATACAGTATATTTTATCTATGATGGTTCAAAGGGTTAAAACCATTGGGAGTAATTTCCTAGAAGGGAGAAGCAAGGAGATGGAAACCAGTGAAGGCCTTTTCCTGTTAGAGGAGGAGCTGGGTGGCTTTGAATTTTCCTAAAGGGAATGTGGTCACGATGAAATTCAAAAGAGCACTTCTGGCAGTAAATTGAACAGTGGCTTTGAATTTTCCTAAAGAGAATGTGGTCACGATGAAGTTCAATAGAGTATTTCAGGTAGTAAATTGAACAGTGGCTTTGAATTTTCCTAAAGGGAATGTGGTCACGATGAAGTTCAAAGGAGCACTTCTGGTAGTAAATTGAACAGTGGCTTTGAATTTTCCTAAAGGGAATGTGGTCACGATGAAGTTCAAAGGAGCACTTCTGGTAGTAAATTGAACAGTGGCTTTGAATTTTCCTAAAGAGAATGTGGTCACGATGAAGTTCAATAGAGTATTTCAGGTAGTAAATTGAACAGTGGCTTTGAATTTTCCTAAAGAGAATGTGGTCACAATGAAAGTCCAGAAACTTTCAAACTCCTTGTTTGAGTCAATCCACCTGTAGTGCAATCTTCCTCTTTTCTAATGCCTTCCACTTTACCAAGTATTATCAGCTTTTTCAATGGGTCAGGTCCAAAATACATCTTCTCCTCTAGGAAAAGCTAACTGCTGTCAACTCCTCTTTGACTTATGGCAACCTTGTGAATCAGCAACCTCCGAGTCACCCTGTCATCAACAGCCGTGCTCAGGTCTTGCAGACTCATGTCCATGGCTTCCTTCATTTCCATCCATCTGGAATGTGGTCTTCCTCTTTTCCTACTGCCTTCTATCTTCCCAAGCATTGTCTTTTCTGGTGAGTCATGTCTTCTCATGATATGGCCAAAATAGGAGAATCTCAGTTTATTCCTCTTGGTTTCTAGGGAGAGCTCAGGCTTGATTTGCTCTAGAACACTTTTGTCTTTTTAGCAGAAATCTCCTCCAGCACATTTCAAATGAATGGATTCCCTTCCTGTCACCTTTCTTCATTATTCAGCTTTCACAGCCATACATAGGAAAAGGAACTACAATGGCTGGGATTATTCTGACTTTGGTATTTAATACCTGTAGTACTGTATATTTTTGCACTTGAGGATCTTATCTAGCTCCTTCACAGCTTCCTTTCCAAGTCTTCACCTTCTTCTGATTTCTTGACTATAGTCTCCTTTTGGATCGATGACTGAGGTTCTTAACTATTTCAATGTATTCATAACCTACATTTAAAGTTATATATCAAACTACAGGAAAAGAGATTCCACCGAAACATTAGGAAGAGGGAGCAAGCTTGTTTTCTGCTGCTCCAGAGACTAGGACTCGGAGCAATGGACTCAAACTGCAGGAAAATATTTATTTATTTATACCCTGCTCTTCAGCCAGAAGGCTATCAGAGCGGCTTACAAATTATTTTAAGCAACAGCAATTTACACATCTACACTGCATTAAGTAGTTTCCAATGTGTGTTTGCTAATTGCCCCCACAAGCTGGGTACCCATTTTACCGACCTACGAAAGGATGGAAGGCTGAGTGAACCTTGGAGCCCACTGGAATTGAACTTGCAACGTGGTGACTTGCAGTACTGGCATTTAACCACTGCACCACCAGGGCTCCTGATTCCATCTAAACATTAGGAAGAACGTCCTGACAGTAAGAGCTGTTTGGAAGTAAAATGCACTGCCTGGGAGTGTGGTGGAGTCTCCTTCTTTGGAGGTTTTTAAAGAGGCTGGATGGCCATCTGTCGGGAGTGCTTTGATTGCGTATTCCTGCTGGGCAGCGGGTTGGACTAGATGGCCCTTGTAGTCTCATTTAACTCTATGATTCTATGAATTAACAACTGGTAATTATATCTATTTTCTTAATATTCAACTGTAACTCTGCTTTTGTAATTTCTTCGTTAACGTTTTTCAATAATTGTGCCAAGTCTTTGCTCTTTTCTGCTAGCACATCATGATGTCATCTGCATATCTTAAATCTTAAACTGTTGATATTCCTTCCCCCAATTTTCACATCTCCTTCCTCCACATCTAATCCTGCTTTCCCTATATGTTCTGCATATAAGTTAAGCGGCAAGTGTATATGTGCCTCAAAGCCATAGCTCGACTTATGGCAACCCCACGAAAGCCCTGGTGGCGCAGTGGTTAAATGCCAGTACTGCAAGCCACCACGTTGCAAGTTCAATTCCAGCGGGCTCCAAAGTTCACTCAGCCTTCCATCCTTTCATAGGTTGGTAAATTGAGTACCCAGCTTGTGGGGGGCAATTAGCTAACACACATTGGAAACTGTTTAATGCAGTGTAGATGTGTAAATAGCTATTGCTTAAAGCAATTTGTAAGCCGCTCTGATAGCCTTGTGGCTGAAGAGCGGGGTATAACTAACTAACTAAAAATAAATAAATAAATAAGGCTTTCTTTGGCAAGGAATACGAGGTCTGTCTATTAAATAAAAAGGCTGATACAATAACCCATCTTTATTTATATGTATTACAATTCTAATGCTTGTCCTCTTCAATATACTCCCTGTTCACACTCCCACACTGATGCAGTCTTGTTTTCCACTGGTTGAAGGCATGGAGCAAATCAGTTTCTGTCAGCAGTGTCAACGCATCTGCCGTTTTCTTCTTTACTACATTAATTGACTCAAAACGTGTTCCTTTAAGCACTGATTTCACTTTAGGGAAAAGAAAAAAGTCACATGGTGCCAAATCTGGCGAATATGGAGGATGTTCAAGTGTAGTAATGTGTTTATCAACCAAAAAATGCTTAACAGAAAGTGCTGTGTGAGCAGATGCATTGTCTTGAAGCATGAAACCATTTCCCCACAGTTCTGGCCGTTTTAGTCTGACTCTTTCTCTCAGCTTTGTCAAAACCTCCTTATAATAATACTGGTTCACTGTTCTGCCCTCTGGAACCAATTGTGCCAAAATTATGCCCCTGATGTCAAAAAACCCCCAATGAACATGCCTTTGAATGTGGACCTACTTTGGTATGCTTTTTTTCATTCTTGGTGGTGATGGTGTTTTCCAGTGCATTGACTGCTGTTTTGTCTCAGTATCATACTGGAAGATCCAGGTTTCATCACAAGTTATGATTTTTTGGAAAAGGTTTGGGTCTGCCTCAAGTTGCTGCAGAATGTCACGTTGCTCAACTTTTACATAAACTTAGCATTTTTCCAGCACACAACAGACAACACAGCTGCTTTAAACCAAAACTGACAATTAACTGAACATTCGAGAGTGTTGATGTTTGTCATGCAGGTTCAGACTTGTTCAAGGTCAGCACTCAAGTGTTCACAATCAGTTCTCCCTGATTTGTCTGAAAGGTAGAAACACAGCTTTGTTATTTAATAGACAGGCCTCATACTCAGAGATGGTTTTTTTTGCCAGTTCCTTCCTTTGAAATAGAGCTACAGCACCTGACATTCATTGGCGGTCTCCCATCCAAGTATTTGTTTCCCTTTGGCAACAGGTTAAGACCTTTCTTTTCCAGCAAGCTTTTGGAATCCGATTTTAACAAAAATGGCTTTTATGATGCTGTACTGTTTTTAATCTCTTTTAAAAGTAAGCTTTTTATCGGTTTTAATTCCATTGTTATTTAATACTGTTTTAATGTTGATTTGTATGTTCTTTAACTATGTGTTTGCTCATAATCTGTGTTTTTGTTTTGTTTTGTTGGTAATCCACCTTGAGTCCCGCCTGGGAGAAAGGCAGTATATAAATAAAATGATGGGTGGATGGATACTTTTAAAATTTTGATGTGATCATTTGTTTAATTGTGTTTTAACATTTTTTTTATTTTTGTGTTTTTAGCTTATTGTGTTTTAGCCTTTTGTAAAATACCTTGATTCCCATGCTGGGAAAAAGGGAGAATATTAAATAAATAATGCTAAGGTCTGGGGAGGTCAGTATGGGGGGGTTCTCATGGGGAGAACTGGCAGGCATGGGAAAAACAAAATCTGATCTTTTTCTCTGCCTGTTCTCCCACTACAAACGTTATCCATCTATTTGTATTAACCAGCAAATGTGCATTTGGAGAACCCATGTTTGCCAAATTAACATGGAGCTCAGGACTGGTTTGTGCACAGTGGATGTATTTTATTAAACATATATACTATAATTCAACTTTTGTTCCCAAAGCCATAAGAAATGCTAAACAAACAATTAAAGATGCAACAGTGTATCAGCAACAATATAAAGGCCATAAAGGTGATGATTTCTTTTCCAAAAATACAACAAAATAGTACTGTAGGAAAATCAACTAACTTCCATTGGCAAGTATCTCAGCAGCATGAGGCTAAAACTAAAAAGGCCCTGCTTCTTTGTGAAAACCAGTATGATAGCTGCCACATTGGCTGATTTTGAATTTGGGGGAGAACCCTGAGATTATAAAGATGTGCCACATTTTAAGTCATGCTGTAAATGGGCTGTTAGGCCATCCCCTAAATGTTTACTATTGAGCCAGATGTTTCTGCTTATTCAAATAAAAAATGTGGCCACCATTGATGTTCAAACTTGTAACCTCCTTTTTAAACTGATAAGAATTAATCCAACAACAACACACTACAGCCACATGTGAACAGAAAACATTTTAACTCATGGACATCTGGCCCTCCCAATGCCGTCTGAATAAATGTTCTATCATCACTGTCCATGCTGTCTCTGCTTAATAGGAGATGGAGTCCAACAACATGGGGATGCTTGAAGCTTCATCATGCCATAGTTAGTATCGGGCTCTCCTTTGGATGAGTAATTTACAGTTCTTACATCAGAACAAGCAGCGTTGTCTGATGATCAATTGGACACTCTTCCCTCTGTGTGAGTCTGCATCTTTTTCTCAAAGGAACAATCTTTAAGGAACTAATTGGAAAGAGATAAGAGGGGGATATAGCAGACTGTGGTGTCAAGCAACATTTTCCTGATCCAAGCTTGAAACAGTACCTTCCCCCCCAGACTACAACTCCCACAAACACTCAACTCAGCCAGCATGGCCACTGACCATGCTAACTGGGCTTGGTTTGGGGAGTTGTAGTCTAAATATTCCATAGGGTTGACTCCCAGAATTAGAAATACTAAGGTAAAAAGAAGAAGGGTCAATGAGACGGAAGCCAGATGGGCAGGTGAACAAGACCTGTTGAAATTGATGGGTCTGGAGCATAATGTTTGTGAGTCCCTGATAAAAGTTTTCTCATCCTTCCATACATTCATATGATTTCAGCCCTGTGTGTATTCTCCAATGATCCATCAAGGTCACTCTTCAATGAAACCTTCTTGTACTTCCTGGAGCTTTTCTACTAATAAAAAACCCTCATTTTTTCAGCATTCTGAGATGTGTTTCTTGTTTCTTCTGTGGATTCCATTGGATGGGCCTCCGTTTCTGCTTCTCTTGCCTATTATGAACATTTTTTCCTGTGTGGATTGTTAAATTTTTAAATAACCAAGTAGTGTTCTGAATTTAAAAACAAACAAACCCAGACACTCAAAATGAATTCATTTACGGTTGGCCCTCAACTTTCATGGTGGTTAGGACCTCTGCAAAAGTGGAAAAACCATGAATATAGGCCTGCTATTTACTTTACCTGAGAGAACATTTCTCTAGCCACTTGTAGGTCCTCTAGTGTGATTCTATGGGCAACCTCTGGTGGAAGCATACCATAGAATCATGCTGGAAGACCTAGAAAATGCCCAGAGAGAACATATTTAGTAATCTGCAAATAATCAAATCTGCAAATTTGATTTGGAGGGATGAATGTAGTCTCAATAAACTGGATTTTCTGGTGTTAAAGCATGTGTTGCGCCTCCTTTTTTCCACACGGGACCACTATGGGGTGTCCTGCACTAGTTCTTGGTGAACAGTTTCTCCACCAGTATGGATTCTCAGGTGTTGGAAGACCCAATTTCTCTGGCTAAATTTCTTCCTGCAAACCGGGCATTCATAAAGCTTGTTTCCACTGTGGACAACCTGGTGATTTTCAAGACTGACCTTGTTTGGGAAGGTTTCACTACACAGAGGACATTTAAAGAACATCTTCCTTCTGTGAGGAGAATCTTCTCTCAGGAGTCCTGGTTTGCTGGGACACGTTTTGCCTGACTGGGAATACACTAACTTCTTCACCCAGGCGTGAGTCATGGTTTCCCTCATGGAGGCCTGACCTGAGAGCTTGATAGGTTCATTTGGCATCTCCACTGTCTCTTCTTCTTGCTGCTTTTCAGACTCACGTTCTGGCCCATTAATTGCATCTCTTTTACTTTGTGGGATTTCTGGAAGCATTCTGCTAGACACTTTCTCTGGCTTTCCCCCCCCCTGCAAATTTTCTCTGAATTTACCTAGATCCTCATGACCTGTTGGGAGACACAGATGGACAGAGAGAGAAATTACCCCTCAAGACTTGGCTAGAACAATGTTTAATCAGTTAATTAGTTAGAAATACCAATTCCCCCCTCCCCCAATGTTAACATCTACTAAAAAGGTGCACTCAGTAAGAAGGGTGGGATTGTATTTAAACACTAGTCTGGTGTAGTGGTTAGAGCGATGAACTATGACTCTGGAGACCAGGAAGCAAGGGGATTTTGTAGCACCTTTGAGACTAACAGAGAGAAAGAAGTTGGAGCATCAGCTTTTGTAGACTTGGTCTACTTGAGTGGCTCTTAACCTTTTCTTTACCAGGGACCCCTTATAAATCTATTTTGTTGCCATGGACCCCCAAGACTTAACTCAAGATTTAAAACAACAACAATAATACAATTATACCATCCATTAAACCTTCCCTCAGAGGCACAGAGACTTTTCTCCTGCTTCTTCCTGCAAGTTTGTGGCTGGAGGGGATTGAATGACAGCGTACAGGCCATGCCAGCCAGCCAGTCAGCCTTTGCCTTGGCTCCTGTCACGTGGCCACCCCACTGCAAGGAGGAGGTGGGCCAAGCAGTCAAGCCTTTGCAGACCCCCTGTGAGGGCATAATGGGTCCTTTGGGGTCCCTAGACCACAGGTTAAGAACCACTGGTCTCCTTCCTCATGGTTTGAATCCCTGTTCAGCCATGAAAACCAACTGGGTGACCTTGGGCAAGTCACATACTTTCAGCCCTCAGAAAACTCTGTGATAGGTTCACCTTAGAGTTGCCATAAGTCAGAAACAACTTGAAGGTACACAACAAGGACAACTGGTAGGAGAATGTGAAACATGCACAGGAGAGCAAACAGTTGGCTGAGGAGGGATGGAGTACCCAGCACAAAAATCATAGGGACTGTTAGAGTCTAACAGTTAGAGGGAAGATAGAACCTTTTTCAGCCTGAGGGCCAAATTTAGTTTCAGAGAAATCCTTGGAGGTCCCATTCCAGGGGTGGTCAGTGCCAAAGACAAAATGATGGGACCAGAAACACCAGCATATTTTAGTATAAAACCCTTACTTCTAGCAACTAAGCCTCAGGAGAGACATTTCCACCTTTTACAGGGGAGAATGTACAAAAACTGGGAAACCATCAAACAGTTAAGTTATGGGAAGGGAGTACGACATTCTGGGAACCTCAGAGGGTCACATGTGGATTCCAGGAAGGTGGATTTGGCTGCAGATTCAGCCAACCCCAACAAGCTATTGAAATACAGTTGTCCCTCCACATTCGCGAACCTGACATTCGCGGTTTTGGTTATTCGCGGTTTTGGGAGGGCCCCCCCGGGGCCCCCCCAAAACCGCGAAACGGGGCCTCCAGAGGCCCCGTGAAAAGACCTGGAGGGAGCGGGGAGGCCCGGAGAGGGCTCCACGGGGCCCCCGGAGGCGCTCCGTAGGCCCCATGAAGGCCTGGGGAGGGGTGGGGAGGCCTTCGCGGGATGCCCGGAGGCCCTCCGGAGGCCCCGCGAAGGCTTGGGGAGGGGTGGGGAGGCCTTCGAGGGACCCCCGGAGGCCCTCCGGAGGCCCCGCGAAGGCCTGGAGAGGGAGGGAGGGAGGGCCGGGGAGACCTCCGCGGGGCCTAGCAAGGCCCCGCGAAGGCCTGAAGAGGGAGGGAGGGAGGGCCGGGGAGACCTCCGCGGGGCCTAGCAAGGCCCCGCGAAGGCCTGGAGAGGGAGGGAGGGAGGGCCGGGGAGACCTCCGCGGGGCCTAGCAAGGCCCCGCGAAGGCCTGGGGAGGGAGGGAGGGAGGGCCGGGGAGACCTCCGCGGGGCCTAGCAAGGCCCCGCGAAGGCCTGGAGAGGGAGGGAGGGAGGGCCGGGGAGACCTCCGCGGGGCCTAGGAAGGCCCCGCAAAGGCCTGGGGAGGGGGGAGGGAGGGCCAGGGAGACCTCCGCGGGGCCTAGCAAGGCCCCGCAAAGGCCTGGAGAGGGAGGGAGGGAGGGCCGGGGAGACCTCCGCGGGGCCTAGGAAGGCCCCGCGAAGGCCTGGAGAGGGAGGGAGGGAGGGCCGGGGAGACCTCCACGGGGCCTAGCAAGGCCCCGCGAAGGCCTGGGGAGGGGGGGAGGGAGGGCCGGGGAGACCTCCGCGGGGCCTAGCAAGGCCCCGTGAAGGCCTGGGGAGGGGGGAGGGAGGGCCAGGGAGACCTCAACGGGGCCTAGCAAGGCCCCGCGAAGGCCTGGGGAGGGAGGGGGGAGGGGAGTCCTTATTCGCGGATTTTTCACATTCGCGGGGGTCCACGGAACGGAACCCCCGCGAATGTGAAGGGACGACTGTATTGTCCAGGTTAGTGACCTTCTGCAGAGTTTAGTTTGAAGACTGGAATAGCCAGTAGGACTTTTTAAAAAGTGAATCTGTAAAACATGAAAACAGACCAGGTGACAATAAAAAAGTTCCTTTAGTTGAGGAAGTTTTTTTTTTTTAAAAAATGGGTGAATGTGAACCCGTAGGGATGTCAGGTGGCGAGCCTCTTTGTAGCAATAGGTGAGAGGGAGTAGATCAGGTAGCATACCCTGAACCATATAAACCAGGGATGGGTAACCAGCATCTCTCCAAAAGTTGCTGTACAACAACTTCCATTATCCCCAACCACTGGCTATGCTGGCTCAGTCTGGTGTGAGTTGGAGTCCAACATCATCTGGAGGGTTGTAAGTTCCCATCAAGGCTTCCAGGTCAAGGTTGAATACAGTTTGGATTAATAGTGAAAACGGAGGTTGGAAAGTTACTTTTAAATGTAATTTGTTACTCATATTGTTCCCCTAAATCAGCCTTTCTCAACCTTTTTACCCTGGTAGAACCCTTTAAACAATTTTCAGGTCACAGGGAACCCGTGCCTAAAAATTATTATATCTACAGCTAAAAAAAAATGCTTATTTTTTTTCAATCTCAATTTCTCACAGAACCCCTAGCAACCTCTTGTGGAACCCTAGGGTTCCAGAGAACCCTGGCTGAGAAGCCCTGCCCTAAATAGTTAATTCCCATCATAGTTACACAGCTACATATTCCAAAAGCATTGAGGTTATCTTCCATACACTAACAACTAACAATTTGCTATCCCTCCTAATATGGTGTCCCATCGCCAAGATATCTCATTATGTACATAATCTCATTATGTATGTATATGAAATTACAGGTGCTCCAAAATAAAAAATAAATAAATCCAAAATCTAAAACACTTCTAGTCCCAAGCATTTTGGATAAAGGATACTCAAACTGTACTTATTATTATTATTATTATTATTATTATTATTTTTTTTTTTTGGACAACAACCCCCCCAGAAAGCTTCAGCTCCAAGCATTCTCTGACCTTCAGTGGGAGATGCATAGGCAACGGTCTGTTCTTTGCTTCTAGGCATTGTCTTGGGCCTGTGGATTCTCAGGTGTCCATAAACTGCGGCTGCACTATGGAATGTTCTCCTGCATTCAGTGCACTGGTAAAGCTTTTCTTCCACATGACTCCATCTGCGTCGAGCAAGTTCTGAAAAGTAAAAGGTTTTGTGCCCACACTTGGGGCGCCTGTAATTCTTTTCTTGTTGCAAAGCTGTGTTTTGTTCTGTGAACACCTCAGCTGTCCCGCCCTCAGTGGGTTTCCCCTCTTTCTTCCCTTGATGGGCCATTTGGCTTGTTGATCTGGGCCTAGTGACACAAGTTTCAGACTCTAAAAACGCATTGCCTTGGCATTCTTCTGATATGACCTTGTGCGAGTCTTTTTGCTTTGGGCTTCCTTGCTGAGAATTTCCATTTCCATTTCCATTCAGGGTCCTGCTACCTAAGGAGAAGATGAGAAAACACCAGACTGTTTCTATTTTATGCTGTTGTTTTGTGACACCAGCCTTCATTTATGTTGATCCTATGAAAGAGAGGCTCCCATGAGCCCTGGGGGTTGTCTAGATGATGAAAAAAATCATAAAACAATGCGGGCAGAATACCTTCTGTTCAGATGAGCTCCTGCCATGAATCACCATATTGGGAAAGAAGGGGGCTGAAAACTCCCAAGTCGTTTGCAATAGCAGCTTTCGCTGTTTCTCACGATTTTTTTCAAAAAAATATGCAAAAATGCACATAACCACCCATCTGAACAACCAATTCGAATTGGGGCACATCAAGGAAGATTATTCTTCCACATCATTCTAACGGCAAAAAAGTGGGGGGGGGATGGAGGGAGGGAGATAATAAGGCAGGTATTCACTCTTGGCCACCATCTTTTCTTGTGGACATCTTGTGTGTGAACTGCAAACTCGGACAGCTTTCCATGCCAGTGATCTTACAAATGGATAGTGGGGACAAATGAACACTGCTGCAATAGTGAGGTAAAGTGCTATTTAATGCAACTAATTCTCCTGTCTAGCTGAGTCCCCGGTCATCAACAGCCTTGCTCAAATCTCAGGACCATGGTTTCCTTGACTGACTCAATCCACTTCCAACACAGCCTTCCTCTTTTCCTTCTGCCTTTGACTTTTCCTATCATTATCGTCTTTTCCAATAAAAATAACTTTTCTATTTTATGCAGGACTCCACATTTTCCAGTGGAGAGAGAACCAAGGTTTGGAACAGGGAGACCTGAATTCAGGATCTACCTCTTCAACATTTCACCCCTCCTGGCTTGGCCTTGGGTAAACTGTTCACCCTCAGTTCTTTATCATAAAATAGGAATTACAGAGACCTTTCTGCTTTCAGTCACTGGGAGAAATGACACAGTACATTCCCAGGTAAGAAAGAAAAGCAGAGATTGGGATAATTACTTGTTTGGACTGTTGGAAGTGTAACAGCTTAGCACTGAAGAGTCAAGAATGCCTCAGAATGGGCAGTAGTAGCATTAGGGTTTGAGCCTTTGAGTGACCCACAGTCCTCCCTGCTTGTCTAGTTATCCTCTGTGGTGTAAACTGATACTCTTAGGGATGTTTCCATCTCGTCTCCTACCCAGACTCTCTCGGCTCTCCCTAGAGATGTAGCTAGGTTAGGATAGCACTCTGGGCTTGTCTATATGAGTCTATAAAATGTGCATTGATGCGCACTAATGGCAATTTGCAGCAGCTCTTATTTGTCTCCACAGGTTTTTTAATAATAATAATAATAAAATTTATTTATACCCCGCCCCTCTGTTAAAACAATTTCAAGATCGCAGGCCTGCGAAGCCATATGCGTTTGATGTTCAAATGGGCATGTCTACAAATCAAGATGGTGGGCATGAGTGAATTACCTGTGTTTTTATTGTGAGCAGTTGCTGTCACTGAACAGTATTTTTTTAAAAGCATCCCCAAGGTGCGGAAGTGCAATCTTCCACTTAAATAAACAGGAAGAAAAAAGGCTGTTTCATTGCTTCAGCGCACGATTGCTATGGTGAAAATCCAACATGGCGGTTCGGGACACTTGCTTTGCCAGCAAGCTCTTTCACCTCTGCATGTCCGACCAATTAGCTTTCCATTTCTGCTCTTATGGGAATGTGCATCAAAGCAAATCAGTTGTCCCAATGAGCAGGAATGTGCATTTCCATTGCAGTTTTTTTCAAAATATGGGAAAAGCCATGAAGGCATTTCCCGCACAGTTCCCCCCCCCTGCCTTCTGAATACAGTGGATTGATGCAGGATCCCATGTAGACAAATCATATTCTCCTTGAATTCTATGAGGAGTATTTTTGCCATTTAGACAACACCCTGAGTAACTTTCCTAACTTAGAATGGTGTTCCTATAATAAAGCCTTAGTTTGTTTCTCTAAAGCTATTGGGACTACAAATCCCATAGCCCTGCAAGAATGCAAAGGATTCTGAGATCTGTAATCCAAAAAAGCAAGTTTTCTATGAGTTTTGAGGGAGGGAGGAAGAAACAAGCAAGCAGGGGTGTAGCTGGGAGGGCAAAATGGGGGCACTGCCCTGCCAAAGAAAAGCTCTGCCTTCCCCAATTAATTTCCATTCAGCCCCCAAACATCTAACATTGGAGTAACTGAAAATTTCAGTTAAGCATTTAGAAACACAGTTTAGGTAGTCAAAGAAAAGGGCAGGCAAAATTCCCAACAGAGCAAATGTAGGAATTTGAGGAGTGAATGCTTTTCAACGTCTCAGTCTCTACAATGCTGAAATTTGGGGACTGCAAGTAAATTTCATGGGGAGAACAAAATTCTTATTTGGGGGGGCGGAATGCCCTCATTCTGCCTCCCCACCCCACCCCTAGCAGCTACATCCCTGAAATTATGTGATTAAATTATGTGATTAAATTAAATTATAAGAGAAGAAAGTGGAGCTATCCACTTTTGACTCTCTCCCCTTTCACCACTGACAAACAGCTCCCAATAAGGTTGCCTCAAAGGAGAAGAAAAAGGTTTAGCCACCTTTGGAGTAAACAACTGTGGGTTAGCTCAGTGATTCCCAGCCTCTGGTCCTTCAGGTGTTTTGGGTTTCAAATCCCAAAACCTAAGCCAGGTAATATGGTCAATTCATTACAAAGATTAGAGGCGATATGATAGCCCTGTTTAAGTATTTGAAGGGATGTCACGCTGAGGATGGAGCAGGCTTGTTTTCTGCTGCTCCAGAGACTGGAACACGGAGCAATGGGTGCAAGCTCCAGGAACAGAGATTCCACCTCAACATGAGGAGGAACTTTTTGACAGTCAGAGCTGTTCGGCAGTGGAACACACTCCCTCGGAGCGTGGTGGGGTCTCCTTCCTTGGAGGTCTTTAAACAGAGGCTGGATGGCCATCTGTCGGGGATGCTTTGATTGTGATTTCCTGCGTGGCAGGGGGTTGGACTGGATGGCCCTCGTGGTCTCTTCCAACTCTGCAATTCTATGATTCTGAGAGCCGAGAGGTTGTTGTTGTTGTCGTCGTCGTCATCGTCATCATCATAATCTTAATAATTGTTGTTGCTGTGGTTGTTATCCCACCTTCCTCCCAAAATAGGGACTCAAGGCAGCTAACAGTGAGTTCAAAACAATACACAAATATTAAAAATATAAATATGAACTTTAAAAAAACAGATTAAACAACTTACAGTATTGAAACATTTAAAAACATTTAAATAAAATAAAACCATATGCACCTTAAAAACCAAACTGCACAGCATGTACAAGCCCAGCCCCCACAAGATTGAAAATGCCTAATGGCACAAGAATGGTTTTAGTTGTTGCCGAAAGGAGAGCAGAAAGTGGGCCATCCTGGCCTCTCTAAGGAGGGAGTTCCAAAGTCTAGGAGCTGCCACCGAGAAGGCCCTCTCCCTCGCTCCCACCAAACGAGCCTGAGAAGGTGGTGGGACAGAGAGAGGGGGGCTCTCCAGGAGATCTAACAGCTCTAATGGGCTCATCAAGAGAGATATGGTCCTTCAAATAACCCGGACCCAAGCCATATAAGGTCTTATACGTCTGAGAGAACCAAATGGGCTGGATAGACCAACAGTCTGAGCTGATGCAGGGCTACTGCTTTTATACCCATCCAAGTCCTCCAAAATGAAGTCTTTTGGCAATGGCCTTTACCTGAGAGCCTACCTGGGAGTATCTTTCCCTCCTCAGAAATCTGGCTGAATATCATTTCCTCTTGTCCCAGATTAGGAAAGGCCTCTAGTTTGGGAATCAGACATCCTCCTTAGGAACAGAGATAGAAATGAGACACTGGGAGAAAAGAGGTGTGTCTGTTATGCTAGGACAAAGATGGAAGTATAGATTTTGGGGGGCAGAAAAGGTTGCATTCACATGCCTGAGATATTTACCTGAAAAATCAACTGCTCCATAATTCTCCTCAACAACTTTCCAGTACATGGGGCTCTGGGTGGGATTCACCACAGGTCTTTCTGCCACAGCCAAAGCGTTCAAGTCCATGCTGGCCTGAAACAGGAAATGCACTACAAATTCAGAAACAAAGAATCATGGAGCCAGATGGTGTTGTCACCTTACTCCCCTGAAAGGTAACAATTCACAGCTCAGAACAGGTAGGGAATATAGACTTAGCATTTCTTGATTCAGGAAAAGTTTAATATAAAATAGAAAAAAGAAGCCAATATGCAAAATACACCTAAGTCTATTTGTTAATATCAAAAATTGCTCGAGCTACAATAGAAAAATATATCTGACAGATATAGGTGCCTTCCTCAGAAGAGACAAGGAATAGTTCTCAGACCAGGTTCTTATATACCCTTATTCTTGGCTAGGTACAGACACGTCTATCAACATAGATAAAAAGAAATACATGAGAATCATGTAGTGTAACAGCTAAGCTACACTACAGTAAGCACAAGCGTGTCTATCAACATACATCAAAGGAATGCATGCGGATCATTGAGCGTAATGACCAGACTACATGCAACAGGTTACAAGCATGTCTGTCAATATACTTCAAAAGAAATACTTTCAAGTTACCCAGTGAAATGACCAGCCATGCAAGAGTAACTCTGAAACATGACTTTTTAGTGGGGCAAGGTGACCTACTTAGTTCAAAGCAACTTCAGACATGTCATTGAATGTCTTGTTGAGAGATGCTCCCCTCTTGACCAGCAGCTGTCAGGCAGAAATAACTTTAGATTTTTAGCACAAGAGATAGGGTGGGCTTCTTTTCAAGTGAGAATCTTATTGTGATACAAAATGGATGCCAGGAACCATTTTAGATAGGCAGACAGATCCATTTTTGTATGGGCCCAATGCTTGCTCTCAGTGCCTTGCAGGTCTTATGGTCCCACCCATTGCTCAGTGGAGGAAATCAAACAGGAGGGTGTCCCTGCCAGATGGCTGCTCAGCTGCCCCTCTAGATAGCTGATGCTACTATCAAACTGCCCTCACATTCCAGAAGTTCCTCCTATGAACAGCTACTGGAATTGGCACAAAAGCCCATTACAACTAATCTTGCCCTTGAGAAGATTGGTAGCTTTGTGACAGAGCAAACATTTTGCATGCTGAAGGCCCCAAGTTCAGTCTCTGGCATCTGCAGATAAAAATGGGGAAAACTCTTGGTGTGAAATCCAAGAGCTGCTATGGACAATTCTCTTCAAAGAAATAGCTGTGTTACTGGGGGCTTGTCTATACAAGGCTATAAAATGTGGATTGATGCGCACGAATGCCAATTCGCAACAGCTTTTAGTTGCCTCTACGATTTTTTGGCAAGATCACAAGCATGTGAAGCTATCCACGTTCATTGTTCTAAAAGGCATGTCTGTGAATCAAGACGGCAGGCGCGAGTGAATTATTCACGTTTTTATTGTTACCAGTTGCAGCTGCCAAACAGTATTGTTTTTTTAAAAGCCTATCCAAGGTGCAGAAGTGTGATATTCCACTTAAATAAATAGGGGGCGGGGAGAAAAAAGGGCTGTTTCATCACCTGAGCACATAATCACTATAGTGAAAATTCAACATGGTGGTTCAGGAACTTGCCTTGTTAGCAAGCTCCACCCCTTGCACATATCAGGAGCCCTGGTGGCACCGTGGTTAAATGCCAGTACTGCAAGTCACCACGTTGCAAGTTCAATTCCAGAGGGCTCCAAGGTTCACTCAGCCTTCCATCCTTTCGTAGGTCAGTAAAATAAGTACCCGGCTTGTGGGGCAATGAGCTAACACACATTGGAAGCTGCTTATTGCAGTGTAGATGTGTAAACTGCTGTTGCTTAAAACAATTTGTAAGCCGCTCTGATATCCTTGTGGCTGAAGAGCGGGGTATAAATAACAAAATAATAATAATAATAATAATAATATCCAACCAATCAGCTTTCCACTTCCACACTTCTTGGAAATGTGCACAAAAGCAAATCGGTTGTCCCAATGAGTGTGAATGTGCATTCCCCACAGAGCTTTTTAAAAATAAGGAAAATTATGGCTTCCCTCTTTCTGAATACAGTGGACTGATGGGGGATCTCATTAAGACAAATTGTATTCTCTTGAATTCTATGAGGAGTATTTTCGCCGTATAGACAAACCCTCTGCCGCAGCATAAAAAAGGTGTGGGGGATCTGGCAGCAGCTTTAAGACTGATCTATTTTAGCTTATGCTTTCATGGATATTCGTCTACTTCTTTAGATGTTCTGAATGGGACTAAGATGTATGGCCCAAAGGCCAGACCCAGAGTAACCAGCCTTCTATGTTTCTATGCCTGGTAGACAGCAGAGCAATGCCTCTTTCCTCTCCCCGCCCTTCTTCTTCTTTGTGACAGTTTTCAAAGAGATAGCTGTGCTAGTCTGTTGCAGCATAAAAAGGAAAAGGGAGGTGGGAAAGGAAGAATCTACCAGGACTCTTGTGACTGACTTATTTTAGCATGAGGGGTTGGCATGTATGGGAGACTAGGGGGTTACATTAGCCTGCCGAGAGACCCTGGAGGGCTGCACCCCTCAACCAACCACAAAAAAATATTTTGCTTGCCCCAAATGCCCTGTAGAGGACATGGGGAGCATTTTTGCTGTTTTTAGGCACACATCCATCCGCCACCATTTTAGGCTCAAGAGAAGCCTGTATTGTTAAAAGTAGCCCCTCCAAATTCCTGCAGGTTTGGCTCCATAACCCCCCCCCATGGATGCTTGAGTCCCATATTAAACAATGGGCACTGCCATTTTAGTTATGGGCGCCACCATTTTAGATATGCTATGCTGCCATTTTAGGTATGGATGCCACCATTTTAGGTACGCAGTGACAATCCATGTCTGTTTGAATCCGTGGAATATTAAACCTGCGGATATGGAAGGCCCACTGTACAAAGTGAGCAGAAGTCACTCGTTTAAGAAAGGCCTCTTCTGGACTTAAAATGACCCGGGGGGGCGGGGAGTTAATAATGTGGTGAAAACATCCCTACACCCCCTAGAGGGCATTTGGGTTCAATCTGGGAGTCAACTTTTTTTTCTAATGCTGTGTGGGGCCGCAGAACCCACAAAAACAGCTCTGGGGCCCACATGCCCATGGGCTGCACCTTGCCCATCCCTGTTTTAGTACAAGCTTTTATTGATTTCTTCAGTGCACCTGAAGAAGTACAGTTGTCCCTTCATATTTGCTGGGGTTTGGTTCCAGGGCCCCCTGTGGATACCAACATCCGTGAATACTCAAGTCCCATGATATGCAATGGCATAGCAAAATGGTGCCCCTTATATAAGATGGCAAAAATCAAGGTTTGCTTTTTGGATTATTATTTTTTAAAGAATATTTTCAAGCCATGAATACTTAAATATGTGGATACCAAATCCATGGATATGGAGGGACAACTGTAGACTGAAATCCACAAAAGGTCAAGCTAAAAATAAATCAGTTAGTTTTAAAGGTGCCACTAGATTCCTCCCTCTCCCTTTTTCCGTTTTATTCTGCATGACAGATATTGGAAAATGTTATCATGCCTCCTGTTTTCCAGGCTAAACATACCCAGTTAATTCAACCTTTCATCTGACTTATTTTCCATAGCCCTGATAGTGTTTATTCTCCTCTGAACCAGAGCAAGTTACTTTGGAGTCTGCAAGTTGTAGTCTAAAAAAGGGAACTCTTCCAAGTTTTGCTTTGAATACATCCCTATATGTCTATGTCCTTATTAAAGTGCTGAGTAGACAACTGGACTTGGAACTCCAGATGAGGTCTGAACTCTCATTGATTATGTGCTCCCCCTATGTGTTTTTGTGTTTTCAGTCGCAGATAGATTTATGTGGGGAATATCTAATACAGTAGGACCCCCGTATCCACTGGGGATTAGTTCTGGGAGGCCCCCGTGGATACAAAAAAACATGGATAATAGAGAATCCCATTTAAAATAATGGGACTTCTGGTTTAAAATACCATAGAATTGCCTTGGAGGACCTAGAAAATGGCTAAAGACACATTTTCTAGGAAGTCTCTATGGCAGGTGTGCTGTCTTGCTGTCTTGTAGATAACTGAATCAGTGGATATGGGGGTCCTACTGTAGTGTGAGTCTGCTTTGGAGGCCAAGAAGTCTGGGACTTAAGTCCTGCACAAGGCACTGTGATGCTTTAAAGGCTAACAGAAGATTCTGTGGATTCCAGTTCACTTCATCACCGTATGAGCCCATGCAATCAACGTAAAGAAGACAATACATTTCAGAAAAAGGAAAGCCACATATCCAACACATGCCAGAATCAAATGTATTAACACCAATTGGTCATTAATTGATTATTAATAATGATTATGTTGGCATGAAAAGTATTGCTGGGTCCACCATGACATATGTTATTTAGCTAATTATTTTTCATAAAGCAATTCTTTGCTTATTTGATTAGTAATGCTTCGGCTAACTGATCTTTAAAATATTATTCAAAACTTCTGTAACTCATAAGTTCCAAGGGGAGAAGAGACAATGGCCATAATCACTCTGATAAGGCACCCAACCCTGGTGTATACAAATGTCCCACTGTACATGTCAGGGAAGTCTTTGTACTCCTGTTGATAAGGGATAGCATATAGAGTTGTGACAATCAAAGTAGAAAGTACCCTTCTTGCTCACACAGTTTGTGTTTTGCTTTCTTAAGCTAGCTTTAT
This sequence comes from Gambelia wislizenii, assembly GCA_030847615.1. Taxonomy (NCBI): domain Eukaryota; kingdom Metazoa; phylum Chordata; class Lepidosauria; order Squamata; family Crotaphytidae; genus Gambelia; species Gambelia wislizenii. The sequence continues at coordinate 30,967,634 of JAUMIR010000002.1, forward strand.
AAGTGACCTATAAATGCCTGTGGCTTTCAGACTAAACTTGTCCATCTCGACCACTGCTACCTCTTGGTTGGACTGAGAGTTGCTTTGTGCTTGGTGGCACCTCTGGCCAAAGATCTTGTGCATGTTTTCCTTCCTACTCAGATTCAGAGCTCAATCCAGCTCTGTGTCTTATCTGGGGGCTTGTCTATACGAGGGGGAAAATGTGGATTGATGTGCACTCATGCCAATTCGAAGCAGCTTCTATTTGTCTTAATGTCTTTTTTTGCAAGATCACAGGCATGCAAAGTTATCCACTTTCACTGTTCCAACAGGCATGCCAGCGAATCAAGATGGTGGGCGCGAGTGATTTACTTGTGTTTTTATTGCCACCAGTTGCTGCCACCAAACAGTATATTTTTTTTAAAAAAAGCATATTTAAGGTGCAAAAGGGTGATATTCCGCCTAAATTAATAGAAAAAAAGGGGGAAAGACTGTTTTGTTGCCTCAGCACACAATCGCTACAGCCAAAATCAAACATGGCAGTTCAGGGTGCTTGCCTTGTTAGCAAGCTCCGCTCCCTGCGTATATCTGACCAATCCTTTCCACTTCCACTCTTATCACGAATGCAAATCAAAGCAAAACCAGTTGTCCCAATGAGCAGGAATGTGCATCCCCCGTGGTGCTTTTTAAAAAATATGGGTTTTTGGCGGTTTTGGCCCCGCTCCGCAAATTGATGCAGGATGCCACTTAGACAAATCGTATTCTCCTCGAATTCTATGAGGAGTATTTTAGCTGTTTAGACAACCAGTTGACACACTGGGATCAATACCTTGATCTCACCGAACAAGTACTGTAATTGTTCTTACTAAGACTGGATTTATCCTAATGCACTGAAAGGCAATAGCTCTTCAGGAGAGGACAGTCTTAAAACCTTCACAGAAAATTACTAGCAAGATAGACCACTTTTCTCGTCAGCAAACACTAGTGTGTATGATGGAACACAGAACGACAAGTAACACCAAAATGTATGATATGTTACCTATGCACAATACACCTTAAAATATACAGGCCAAAAAGTTGACTTGTTATTCCCAGTTAAACTAGACCCATTCAGTCATTGGGAACTCGGTAAACCTACACTCCTGTAAATTCAATGGATTCAAAGGGTCTGCTCTAGTTGGGACTAACTGGATGTTGGCCATAGGATTCAAATTTTTTGGAGCAATGGGTATGGATGTAGTTTGAGTCCTGAGTATTTTCTGTTACACGATGAATAGAATGAGCATAGCTAGCAAAAGATAGGCTACCTCGGTCAGGACACCTTCAGCCCTTTGTTCTCCACTGCTGGAACATGTACTATTGGAGAGATGTGGGGGTTTTCTTCTGCTGGCTGTGAGACACAGGAAGGGGAGAGGTTTTGAGAAACAACATTTGTATCATTCTTTCGTTATTTCAACTACTTCTTTCCCATGTATTTCTAAAGAGAATCCAGAAAGCTTACAAATGCTAAAAACCTTTGTACACACCAACCCAGAAAATATCTATACAGGTATATATAAATCTCTTGGGTATGCAGAATGGCCTTCGGTATGTAGGTATGTTGCCTCTTTCAGTGTGCTGATTGGCTGTTCCTGTCACTGCCTCAGCCAACTACCATCCACACACAAATCACCACTCACATGCAAATTCCCTCTCCACCTCACAATCCACTCCTGCCACTCATAGCCAACCTGCATACTGGGGACAACCAAGCAATGTGCTACAGTGTTAGCTATAGTTACTAAGGCGGCAGGCCTTTTCAGTTCACCAATGTTCCAGGGCTGCACAATTCCCACTTATGAATTAAGTCTACACAGTAGTATCATTTCAATTCCCACTGTGACGGGACCCAGGCAGTCAACTGATGGCAGAGGTGGGACATTGCTGCTACCGCTGCAACAGGACCCAGGCAGTCAACTGGCGGTGGCGGCTGAAAGCTGCTGCTGCCACTGCGAAGGGACCCAGGCAACTGGGCGTGAGGTCTTCCGGGCATTTTGGGGGGAGATTTTTTAACGGCGTATGGTATGCTGGGTCCAGCTAGTTAGAAACATATTTATTCTTATATTAGCCATCTACAAATGCTTCTATGATCAACATAGGCTGAGGCACCAAGTTGTATCGGTGTCACATACAGAGACCAAGAAACTATCTGTTTGTATATCTCAACACTGACAGGCCAAGGCCCTGGGCAGCCGTCTGAGGTGAGCCAGGAAGCAGAAGCTGTGGAAGGACTCAGGACTCAGGACCAAAGAACCAGTAAGGGCCAAAAAGCAAAACAGATGACAGAACTAGGGTTGCCAGAGTGAAAACTGGAGACCTGGTTTGTGTGAAAAGCAAAACCTGCTAAAATTCCCTCTTCTACACAAACATTTAAAGGCACAGGAACCCCCTCCAGTTTCCAGTCCAGCAACCCTAGATAGGACTAAGGGAAAAGACAGAACTAAAGAAAAAGCTAGGACTGAAAAGCACATCATGAATCAGCAAAGGTTCAAAAAAATAAGCCTGAGCTCACAAAAAGGAGGATTAGGATCAGCAAATTTGAAACTGTAATGTTCTGCTTGTTTGGTATGGTTGAAAGAGTGGATTGTGTTGCAGAATAAAAAAAATGTTCTCACTAGAGGGACATGACCTGAGATTTGGATGGAATGATTATTTATGGTACAACAAGGAGAAGGAAAATGCTGATTTTAATAATAATTATGCGAGACACATAGTATTAAAGATTTGGCATAGATACAAACCAAGGTTATGCCCCAAGATACCTTTATGGGTTTCAACACAAGAAGCCTTTAATGCAAATGAAATGACTGTAAAAGAAAAGTGGCTTACCTGTAAAGAAAACAGAATTAAGACAAGCCAGGAATTGACAGCTGAAGGTTATTGTTTTCAATCGTATTCTTTATGGACACATTTATGAGAGTTTTAAGATGGATATGAAATTATTTGGTTTTGAACAGAAAAAAAATCTGAATTTGAGTCACTGCTATGTACAGATAATGAACATTTGATTGGTAAGATACATACATTGTTGCTGAAGGTGGAAACGGAAGAGGAACAAGTTAAAGAATGTATGGTAAAATGGGCTCAAAATTTTAGATATACAGTTGTCCCTCCACATTTGCAGGGGTTAGGGGCTCAAGACCCCCGCAAATGTGAAAAAAACAGCAAAAAAAAGGCCTCCCCCCACCCGCTCGCACCCCCCCGCCCTTCCAAAGTGGTGACAGGGCTTTTCGAGGCCCATGGCTGCTTTGGGAAGTGCGGGGGGGGGGCTAAAAAGCCTCCCGCCCACCTGGCCGCCACCCCCCTGCCCCCTGCCACGATTCCCAAAGTGGCTACGGGGCTCTCGAGCCCCACAGCCACTTCGGGAAGGCCAGGGAGGGTGGTGGCCGGGTGGGCAGGGGATTAGCCATCCTCCCCCCGTGCTTCTCGAAGTGGCTGTGGGGCTTTGAAGCCTCATAGCCACTTCAGGAATGTCGGGGAGTGTGGCGGCCGAGCAGGCGGGGGGGTTGACAGCCACCCCCCATGCTTCCCAAAGCAGTTATGGGGTTTGAGAGCCCCATAGCCACTTCAGGAAGGTCGGGAGGGGTGAAGGGCGGCCGGCCGAGAGGCTTTTCAGCCACCACCACCCACCCTCCCAAAGCCACGACAAGGCTTGAAATGCCCCATTGCTGCTTTGGGAAGGGTGGGGGTGGGTGAAAAGTGCCTTTGCCCCAAACTCCTCGCTCTCCCGGGGCTTGGCTCTCCACTCCAAATGGAGCCAAGCCCCAGGAGAGCGGGGAGCTGGGCTCGCGGTTTGCTCAGGGAGCACGCCTTTAAATCAGCTCCTCTCCCTTGAGTGGGAGGGAGAGAAGCTGATTTAAATGGGGTGCTTGCTGAGCAAACCGCAAATAGGCGAAACCGCAAAAGTGAAAGCCGCGAATGTGGAGGGGCAACTGTAATATACAAATGGAACAAATGGGGAACATGTGATCTAAGGGACTAAAATTTGGTCTGTGCTATGATTTTAAATTTAACTTTTATAAGATGATGTATCATTGGTATTTAACTCCAGAAAAAATGGTCTAAAGTGCATAAAGGGCTGTTGAATTTATGTTGGAAGTGTGAACAACAAATGGGGGCTTTTAACCATATGTGGTAGACTTGGTAGGTCTACGCAAGAAAGTGGAAAACCAACGAATCACTGGCGTATCAAGAATGGATTGAAAGAGTTATGGAGTTAATATCATTAGATAAACTTTCAAATTTAGTGCAAAACAAATCAAATGAGATTTATATAAATAATTGGGAACCATTTATAGAATATATTAGACAAAAAGTGGGAATATTGGCACTGTGGGATTTGTTGTTTAATTATTGGTAATATATTGTATAATGGAATTTGAAAGAAATGTCTATCATTTTTGATAATACTTGAAGAATTAATGCATTAATAAGATGTTTGAAAAGGAGAGGAGATATTAATTTAATTTATGTAGAAAAACAATTAGAGAGAAGTGAGAGGTCAATTTTAAGGGAGATGGGAGGGAGGGAGGGATGGGATGATGCTGGTATGTTCTTGGCATTAACTGTTTTTGTTGGGGGAGGGGAAAGAATATACAGTACAACCCCTGTATCTGTGAGAACAGTACCCAAGGTTTCACTTACATGCACCTGAAAAAAATATGTTCTCTCTAGGCATTTTCTAGGTCCTCCAGCATGATTCTATGGTCAACTTCTGGCAGAAATTGATCATAGAGTCACGCTGGAGGACCTCCAAATGCCTAGAGAGACCATTTTTTTCAGGTGCATGTAAGTGAAACCTTAGGTACTGTTCTCATGGATACAGGAGTTGTACTGTATATTCTTCTTGACACAACTGAGGCACATTACAGACAATTCTGGGACATTTTCCAGGGTATGTTTTGTGTTCACATACAGGGCACTAACAGACGTGTTGGACTGCACTGCTGTGAACTGACAATGCAGCCTAGAACAACCCCAACCTGCCACATGGCCCTGCAAGAAAAGACTGGTAGTGGATGGCTATTTTCCAGTAAAGCTTACCACTGAAGGGCCACCAGTAACTCTGAGATAACCTTCTTCAGAACTCTAATAATATGTCACTGGCTCAATTCATAATCACATCAAACAATGGCTAAGGATGCTAAACTATGGTTTGGTGTGGCGCCCAAATTGGAAACTCCTGGCTTGTGATCAGCTCTGAGAAACTATTGTTTGAAATGAGGTTGTAAATCCTAATTTGCTTTATGATTTGGCAAGAAGCATGAATTGACAAAATCTGAATTAACTACAGATGGTCACCCTGTAAAGGGCACCCTAATCATAAAATGGGGAATACGAAGCAGACTGAAAATAGAAGCAGGCAAGGCATGCTTTCCTTGTACGTTTGGAAACTACAGTCATTATTCTGGCTGTAGGCAATGATGGTTTACATAAGTTTACTTTTGTATGATATTTGGAGCACAGTCGGCCCTCTGTATCCACAGATTCTGCAACCATGGATTCAACCAACCACAGTTTGAAAATACCCCCCTCATTCCCCCCCCCCAAAGCAAACCTTTATGTAAGGGATGCTATTTTACTATGTCATTGTATCTCATGGGATTTAGGTATCCATGGATTTTGGTATACACAGGGAGTCCTGGAACCCAGCGGATACCAAGAGCCCACTGTACAGCTGCTGAATCCTTACATGACAAAGTCATACTACCATAATCCTTCTGCTTGGCTTCATTACAGCTCTCTCTCCAAGTGGAACGGAGTGAAACGTCTTCATCTGAGAAACCCTGGCCCATCTCCTGCAATGGTTCCTGACACAGCAAATCAATCCGGAGGAGAGGAAGAGCATATACGTTATGCATTTGGATGTCTGCATTCAAAGCGTGTACCCTCCACCTGTCCCGATTTGGCAGGGCCAGTCCCAATTAATTCTCTATCATCCCACTTTTTCAGCTGTTTTTAAAAATGTCCCAGTTTCTCTCTCCTCTTCCCACTTTCCCCCCCTATCCTCAGCTTATTTAAGTAGTTTGCCCCCAATTAACTCAGCAGCAAGGAGGAGAGAGGAGGAGGCAGGATCTGGCCATTCCCTACAGTCTCAGGCAAAAGCAAATTACTTTAGGCCACGTGAATAAGGTATACAGTATATGAAACATCAATGAATTTCATGTTTAAGCTTGGGTCCCATCTCCAAGACATCTCAACATGTATATGCAAGTACAGTACTGTATTCCAAAATTGAAAATATTCCAAAATCCCAAAATACCTCTGGTCTCAAGCATTTTTGATAAGAAAGAATCAACCTGTATCTTATTCATATCATTCTTATTAATGGATTAATTTACACAAAATCGACTGGATGGCAGTTAACATCAAGAAGCCATAGAAAACAGTTTCACATATATTAAGAACATAGCAAGGCACTTATTCTGAATCAGTCCATTGGTCTAGTGTTGGCTTTCCAGGGTTTCAGCCAGGAGTCCTTCTTAACCCACAGGGGGAAAGGGAGATATGCACCAAGTGCTCAGTGGATGGTTGTTTTTATTTTTTATTGATTACAGGTTTTCCCCACCCCCATTTACACAGGGGATATGTTCTCGGACTTACTGCAAATATGCAAAACGGTGTATAATATCGAACTGCCATATTATAGAATATGAGGACCTAGAAATGCCTAGAGAGGATTGTAGAATCATAGAGTTGGAAGAGACCACAAGGACCATCTAGTCCAATCCCCTGCCATGTAGGAATACCCAATCAAAGCATTCCTGACAGATGGCCATCCAGCCTATTTAAAAAACTTCAAAGAAGGGGACTCCACCACATTCAGAAGCAGCATATTCCATATTTGAACCGCTCCTACTGTCAGGAAGTTCTTCCTAATGTTTACATGGAATCTATTTTCTTGTAGTTTGAACCCATTGCTCTGTGTCCTGGACTCTGAAGCAGCAGAAAACAAGCTTGCTCCATCCTCAGTATGGCATCCCTTCAAATATTTAAACATGGCTATCATGTCACCTCTTAACCTTCTCTTCCCCCGGTTAAACATACCCAGCTCCTCACAGGGCATGGCTTTCAGACCTCCCACCATTTTGGTCACCCTCCTCTGAACACATTCCAGCTTGTCAATATCCTTCTTGAATTGTGGTGCCTCTCTTGGAATCTGGTATGGCTCTATGATCAACTTCAGGTGGAAATTGACCATAGAGTTGCACTGGAGGACCTCCTGATGCCTAGAGAGACCACCTCCAGTGCAGCACTATTGTCCTCCAGATATGTAGAGAGACCTTCACCTTCAATCACAGGTAAGCGAATCTGTGGATACTGATCCTGCATAAACAGGGGGTGACCTGTATTTGGGAAAAAGCCCAATGCATTTTGCCTGTGTATATATTTAAATGGTTAAAACGCATTGGGCTTTTTCCAAAACAAAAAATTAAAACAACTATCCACTGAGCACTGTGGAGTATCTCCTTTTTTTCCTGTGGATTCTGTTGGGTGCTCTCCTGTATTTGCCTCTTTAGGATTCTTTCTCAACCCTCCCCGGAGATCCCTGGTAGTCTGCCATCCAACGAGTAACCAGGCCCAACCCTACTTAGCTTCTGAAATCAGATGGGAACAAGTTTGTTCAGGGTTTTGTGGCAGTCCTCATCAGTTAGGTCTCTGATTAAATCTACTCTCTTCAGTTAATCGACTGATTCACACATTTATAGTATTTTCAAGAGAAAGCTCCCTCCTTCTGCCAGCAGCGGCAATGATTTAAAATTTTGAAACAATAAAATAAGAAGACAGTTAATTAGAGCAATTTTCACCAGTGCATTACAACAGTGCTTCTCAGGCTATCTAATATGGGGGACCGGCAATTATTTTGTTCAAGTATGCCAGGGTTCTTTCCACCAGCTGGTAATGGAATTGCCTGAAGCGTTGGCACTGCACCTCCATTTTGATAGCCAGTTTCAATTGTTTCTTTCTTTCCTGGAAATTTGCCAGGGACTGGCAGCCAGTGACTCAGGGCCCGGCACAGTCCAGGGGCCACCATTTATTTATTTATTTATTTATTTATACCCTGCTCGTCAGCCACAAGGCTATCAGAGTGGCTTACAAATTGTTTTAAGCAATAGCTATTTACACATCTACACTGCATTAAACAGTTTCCAATGTGTGTTAGCTAATTGCCCCCACAAGCTGGGTACACATTTTACCGACCTACGAAAGGATGGAAGGCTGAGTGAACCTTGGAGCCCTCTGGGATCGAACTTTCAATGTGTTGGCTTGCAGTACTGGCATTTAACCACTGCACCACCAGGGCTCCTGTCAGCAGTGGCAATGATTTAAAAAATTTAAAACAATAAAATAAGAAGGCAGTTAATTAGTAGCATTCCATTAAAACATTAAAATTTGATAAAACATTTCTTTTAAAACCAATTACCATAAAGGACATATGGAACAACCAGCTTGTTATGGCCCATTTCTAAGAGGGATGGAGCAAATTTCCAGGGGTAGGGCATTCCATAAAAGGAGGGGACCACCACAGAGGAGCCCCCATCTCTCACACCTGTCAGTGTGATAGATCTGACCTGACTTATCTCTGGTTGACTTAGACAGGTTCATATGGGTGAAGGCAGCCCTTCAGATAATCTGGGCCCAACCTGTTTAGGGCTTTAAAGGTGACAATGAGCATTTTATATCAGCCCTGGAAACAAACCTGTAGTATCTCCCTGTATGAGCCCAGTGGAACTTTAAGATCATCTGGAGAAGTCCTTCTCTCTGCCCCACCATCTTCTCAGGAGCCTTTGGTGGGAACAAGGGAAAGGGCCTTCTCGGTGGCTGCTTTCAGACTGTGGAGCTCCCTCTCCAGAGAGGCCAGGATGGCCCCATCTTTGCTTTCCATCTGGCGGTAGCTTAAGACATTTTTATGCCACTAGGTTTTCATGAACTAACAAGGGCTGGGCTAGTGAGGCTGTGCAGTGCGGTTTTAAATTTTTAAAAGGTTTTTAAGGCATTTTAATTTTTACTGTAATGTTTTTTACTTGTAAATTGTTTCATTCTTTTTTAAATTTTATATTTATAATGTGATTTTAACTTCGTACTGTTTTTAACTTGTATGGTTTTAAACAGGTTGTTAGCCGCCTTGAGTCCCATTGGTGGGAGAAAGGCAGGATATAAGTGAATAATAAATAAATAGATAGATAGAAAAATAAATCTAGGCTGATTCCCAGCCTCCTTTATTCAAAGGTCTCAGGGGATGTAGAAAGGTAGAGTAGATGAAGCTGCAATTAAAGGCATAACAGCAAGGGAGGGCATTTTTCTGGTGAGCTGGCAATGCAGTTCTGTCCTCTACCCTAAATACAGATTTATAAGCAATTAAATATTTCAGTGATTAGAACCTCACCTTCACTTTCCATGACTTGGTCTCTTGATGGCTGCTAAGGAAGTCCTTCTCCAAGGTCACGGCCTGGATGCAGCCCTCTGGTCCACCTTCCTCAATCCAGCTCTGGATCTCCTGGGGTAGGATGGCCAGGAACTGCTCCAAGACCACCAGATCTAGAATCTGCTCCTTAGTGTATTTGTCTGGCTCCAGCCACTGGTGGCAAAGCTCCTGGAGTTGGCCATAAGCCCCTCGTGGGTCTTCTACCAGCTGGTAACGGAACTGCCTGAAGCGTTGGCGCCGCGCCTCCATTTTTATCGTGTCCCTTTGCAAGATGGCAGCCTTCACCTTCCCATAGTCCTTCCTGTCTCCAGCTTCCAGCTTCCCAAAGGCTTTCTCCGCTTCTCCGCTAAGGGCCGGCGAGAGTCGGGACACCCATTCTTCCTTTGGCCATTGGCAAGCTTCAGCGACTTTCTCAAAAGAAGCCAGGAATGCTTTGGGATCTTCCCATGGAAAGGGTTTTGTCAGCTCTGGCTTCTCCCAGGTCAGCTGAGGGACCTGGAAGGCCTTCAGAAAATCTACCCACTGGCCCAGCCATTTCTGGGGTGGCCGCTCCCACGTTTCCTGTTTCAAAGTATGAGGCATCTCCCATTTTGAAAGATCTTCAAAGTACAACTCCTGGGTAGCATACAGAATTTTCGCCATATCTTCTGCTCTCCCTTCCATTTTGGTCCCTTGGTTTTCTCTCTTCCCCTCTCAACAATCCGTCTGCTATTACCTGCTAGTCTCAGTCTGTAGTTTCAGAAAGACTAGCTTGATCCTACTTATGCAAGCTCCAAAGCCTTTTCTAAGGCTTTCCTCAAGAACATTCCCTGAGGCAATTTTCCTAGGAGTTGGAAAAAGATACTTAGAAAGGAGACAGAAAATAAGGGAAAGATCTCATTGTTGCACAATGCATACTTTGAAAGAGGGTTTTCCTGGGGGTTTTTTTCTAAATCCCAATAAGCAAACAAAAAGGAACTGTGAGAATTTCATACAAATATAGTAAATATCATCATCATCATCATCATCATCATCATTTATTTATTTATTACAGTCCATAGATCCATCAGAAGAAGAACTCAAGTTTAAGAGAAAATAGATAAAATATCAGAAAAATCAGAACAATAAAACAATTATAACTGACTTTAGTCTAATACACAATGAGCTCTAATCCTGGCTACCTCTGTAAGAAATTTAGCAACTTTTGGAGACTTGTCTTCTAGTAGGAACCTGATGTAAAATTGGTCTAAACTTCCAGAAAATTTACTCAGCAGTGGAGTAATTATAGATTAGCAGACCTGATTATAAAAGCTACAAGACAAAAGAATATGCTTAATTTACTCAACTTCCATATTACTGCAAGGGCACCATCTTTCCATATATGGGACAGCAGCAAATCTGCCTCAAAGTAATAAATAGAGTATTTAATATTGAATATTGGTATAAAATAGCAATTGTCTAGAAAAGACTATAATGCTTGGTAAAGTGGAAAGAGGAAAAGAGGAAGGTGGACTGTTTGAATCAAGGAAGCCATGGTCCTCTGTCTTCAAGACCAGAGCTGAGGCTCTTAATAACAGGTTTTCTTGGAGGTCTTTCATTCACAGGGTTGTGTAAATTGAAGCTCCTTTGCCGGCAAATAACAAAATACAGTTGTCCCTTCATATTCGCTGGGGTTTGGTTCCAGGACCCCCCATGGAAACCAAAATTCGTGAATACAGTACTCAAGTCCCATTATATGCAATGGCATAGGAAAATGGTGTCTCTTATATAAAGATAGCAAAATCAAGGTTTGCTGTTTGGATTATTGTTTTTTAAAGAATATTTTCCAGCCGTGAATACTTAAATCCATGAATACCAAATCTGTGGATATGGAGGGACAACTGTACACATTTTTACAACTAGACAGCAACAAAGGGTCTGGCGGCACCTTAAAGACTGGCATATTTAATTTGGCCTAAGCTTTTATGGATTGCAGCTCACATCACCAGATAAATGAAGCATTGGTTCTTTTTATCAGAACTTGCTTCCTTTTGTTTTAAGTACAACTCCAGCTGACAGATTTTGCTGTTTCTTGTAGCCTTTGGCTCTTAAAATTAGGGATGACAGCTTTGGCTGTTTTTAAAAATGTTTGTCGATACATTTGAGAAAGATTGGGAATTACTAAAGTTGCACCTCAGAGAAATTTGTGGTGACTGGGCTGACATGGGTTTTCTTTGCAGATTAATAATATAAAAACTAAGTTGTAACTTCTGTTTGAGTTTCAGCATAGTTTTGATGTTGCTGTTATTATCAAATGGTAAATTCAATTAAGGACAATAGGAAAGATATGAGTTTAACTTGGTGTGATAACTTAATGGGAAGTACAGAATGAAGTAAAATTGTATGATGGAAGAAGATAATTATTGATTAGGGATTAGGGGCTATTGATATTTAACCAACAATAACTATAGAATCTACTATATTAATGTGTATTGTATAATGTATGTGTGTTGGATTATATAGTAACATTGTTAGATTGGTTGTTCAGATTGTGTGTAATTTTTCTTTTGTAATTTGTTCAATAAAAGATTAAAAAATCTGTTTGGTTTAAAGATTGACAAAGAGATCGATCACAGATTAGCAAAGGCATATAGTGCATTTGGAAGACTTCACAAAAGAGTCTGGAGCAATAAACACCTGAGGCAAAGCACAAAAATCAGTGTGTATAGAGCCATTGTACTGTCTATCCTCCTTTATGGATCTGAAACATGGGTCACCTATCACCACCACCTATGACTCCTTGAACGTTTTCATCAGCGCTGTCTACGCACAATCCTAAATATACACTGGACTGGCTATGTGACGAATGTTGCTGTCCTTGAGCAAGCAGGGATCACCAGCATGGAGGCCATGATACTGAGAACACAGTTGCGCTGGGCAGGGCAAATTTCTAGGATGGAGGACCATCGCCTCCCCAAAATACTACTCTACGGTGAACTCGCCACGGGTCTATGTAAGAGGGGCGCTCCAAAAAAGCGATACAAGGACTCCCTGAAACAACATCTCAGGCTTGGCCAAATTGATCACCAACAGTGGTCTGCTCTGGCCTCACATCGGGCGGCATGGAGACGCACTATCTACAATGCTGCAGCCTTATTTGAGAACTCACGCCGAACAAGTCTTGAAGAGAAATGACAACGCAGAAAGAATCACAACCCAAAAACATCACCCAAGGAGCCCTTCTGCTGTGCTTTCTGCAACCGGACTTGTTTATCTCGGATTGGTCTTTTTAGTCATCAGCGCATTTGCAGAAAACGCGGGATGAGTCCTTCCTAAATCTTCGTTTGCGAAGAAAAGCCAGACAGGGGTGGGGGGTTGTTTGGATTGTGTGTAATTTTTCTTTTGTAATTTGTTCAATAAAAGATAAAAAAATCTGTTTGGTTTAAAACCTATGATAAAGAGGCATTTGGATGGTTTTTAATTGGTTTTTAGTTATTTCTTTGTTGTTTTTCAAGTTTTTTTTATCAACAGAGCATCTCCTTGAGGACACTGTTTGGCTGAGACTGAATAGACAAATGTCTTCAATGACAAAATGAACTAATTAATATATAAGCAATAAACATGGCCAGTGGCCATACTGGTGGGAGGCCATCTTGACCACTGTAATAATATATATATATTCTATATATATACTGTATATAGAATGCCTGAGCTTTGCTCCTTTTAGAATTGGTCTCCCATCCCAGTTTACTGGAAGAACAGTTGATTTTTCCATCACCAGGACCCCTAAGCCATTAAGCTATTTGGTTCTCTCCAACCATTAGCAGGTGATAATGTTCCCTTGTAGGCCATTAAAAATTTCCTTTTTCTGATATCTACATTTCAAAACCTTTTAAAGGAACAGGTGCTGGTTACAGTTGTGCTTAGGTTCCGGTTTCTTTAGTTTGTTGGCAACCCTAGCAGGAGGGGGGGTAAACATTAACTGGAGTTGCCAACTTATTTCTCCCAGGAGGATTCTGGTGCTTTTTCAAAGTGGCTGGTCCTCCTCTCCCCTTCCACAGTGGTTTGATGTGCAGTAGACCTAAGCTAAGCAGGGTCAGTCCTGGTTAGTACTTGGATCAGAGTCCACCAAAGGGATACCAGGTGCTATAGAGAGGAAGGAAGTGGCAAAACCACCTTTGAGTATTCCATGCCTAAGAAAACCCTAAGAAATTCATGGGGTCACCATAAGTCGACAGGCGACACATGCACACACTGAGATGCAATTCCTATTAAATTCAGTGGAACTTCCTCCCAGGTAAGTGTAGGCAGGATTGGAATGCTAGTCCTCAAACCCCAGCGAATATGAAGAGCAACTGTATATTAAAACAGTTTAAAAGTCATCTGGATAGGCCTGCTGGAAGAGATTTGTCTTTAATGCTTTTTGAAATCCGTGAATACTCAAGTCCCATTATATGCAATGACATAGCAAAATTGTGTCCCTTATAGAAGATGGCAAAATCAAGGTTTGCTTTTTGGAGTATTATTTTTTAAATAATATTTTCAAGCCAGGAATACAGTTGTTCCTTCATATTCGCTGGGGTTTGGTTCCAGGACCCCCCCCTTCGCCCGGATACCAAAATCTGTTAATACACAAGTCCCATGATATGCAATGGCATAGCAAAATGGTGTCCCTAACAGAAGCTGGCAAAATCAAGGTTTGCTTTTTGGATTATTATTTTTTAAAGAATATTTTCAAGCCAGGAATATTTAAATCCATGGATACCAAATCCGTGGATACGGAAGGACAACTGTATATTGGTTTTATTTATTCTTTTAAACTGATATTGTTTATGTTTATGTATTTATGTATTTTTAACCAAGATGTATTTTAATTGATATTAATTTTTTTGTGTGGATGTGTTGCTCCCACCTAGATCCACTGGGAGATATATATATAATTATTATTATTACCCGCCTGACAAACTTGACTGCTACATGTTGGGTGGGGAAAGTGTGTCCTGTGGACCCCATGCAGCTTCTAATACCATTTTTTAGCCCACCACAGGCCCCTCAGCACCTCTCAAAATTCCCTCCAGTTTTTTAAAACTTGTGAAATTTGTTGATTTTTGTGTGTGTCAAATAAAAAAAAAAGGACTATGTTGCCTAAAATCATTCACCACATTTAGTTGGCTTCCTGTTTAAAGCATCCAGTTGGATCCTCAAAATATGGCAAAAGTAACCCCCACACACACACATACATCCCATAGGGATGGGGACAATTTTTGCCCAAAATAAATTTACAACAATAAAATAAAATACAGTACTTTCATCAGGTTCGAGATGATACCCTCCAAGGGTCATTGTGGACTACGGTTGCCAGAGTGAAAACTGGGGATGGCTCCCATATCTTTAATGATTGTGTGTCAGAGGAAAATTTCAGCAGGTGTTGCTTAATAATAACAACAACAACAACAACAACAACAGTAATAATAATAAAATTTATTTCTATCCCGCCCCTCTGCAACGCAATCGGGGTGGCTTACATCATAAAAATCCCATAATTATATTAATACCGCAACCCACCCACCCTTTAAAACAATATTAAATTTACAATAATTAAAAAGAGGAAAAAATGAAATAATCCAGTGGCTGCTGAAGGAAAAAGGCAGCCGAATCTTCAGGCCGGGATAGCTATTCGGGAAAGGCCTGCCAGAAAAGATCCATCTTGACAGCTTGTCAGCATGCAACCAGGTAACAAGCAACACCTACCAAAATTCCATCTTCCATTAAACACAACCATTAAAGGTACAAGAGCGTTCCCCAGTTTTCACTCTGGCAACCCTAACTCTCCTGCAATGGCCCACCTCAGAGGAGACAGTGGGCTGTATCCAGATTTAAGCAGATTTTGTACAACTGGACTGGCAGAAAAAAGACTTCCCTGCCCTCTGTGAATGCTACAGAAATGTTTAGCCCCCTCCTGCTGAATGGGGTGTCCCTGAAAAGTGGGTGAATGGGATCCGGCTCTTTTTCAATTTCTTTCTCTCCAAACAGTATGGCCTCACAACACACAAATTACAAAACAAGGAGATCCCATTTAAATTGATTATTTCAATAACATTCCTTTAAATCAGTGTACCCAGGATTCATTTCAATCAGGGACTTGGGGCTTGTCTATATGATAGGGGGGATGTGGATTGATGCGCACGAATGGCAATTTGCAGCAGCGTCAATTTGTCTTAATGGGTGTTGGGTTTTGGGTTTTTTTGCAAAATGGTAGGCATGGGAAGTTAACTACTTTCACTGTCCCAACTCAAGATGGTGGGCACAAGTGAATTAATCACATTTTTATTGTCGCCAGTTGCCGCCACTGAACAGTTTTTTTTAAGCATATCTATGGTGCAAAAGTGCGATATTCCACCTAAATAAATTTTAAAAAGAAAAGAAAAAGGCTGTTTCGTTGCCTCAGTGGATGATTGCTAAGGCCAAAATCCAACATGGCAGTTTCAGGTGCTTGCCTTTTTAGCAAGTTCCTCTCCCTGCGCACATCCACCCAATCAGCTTTCCACTTCCGTTCTTATCAGGAATGCGAATGAATGCGAATCAGATTGTCCCAACGAGTGGGAATGCGTGTTCCCCATGGAGTTTTAATTTGGGGGGGAGGAAGCTGTGAAGGCTTTTCCTGCGGAGTTTTTGGTAGTTTGGGGCTCCCTCCTTCCGAATACGGCGGATTGCTGCAGGATGCCATTTGGACAAATTGTATGCTCCTTGAATTCTATGAGTATTTTAGCCATTTAGACAACCCTTTAGTTTTGCCTTCCCTCGCTTCAGTATCAGGCCTGGCCGGTGCCACGTGACAAGAAATAACAAAAAATAAAAGCATACCTCTGAGCATAGGAAGAGTTTAAAGTCCACAGTGCTAAACCAAGCTCACAGTCAGCCTTTCTCATGCATGCATGCACCAAGGGTTATGGGCAAAGACTTCCAGATCACAGGCCCTGCATGGTTGCCAGGTGGGTCTGTTGCCAAGGCCTCTCTGCCCCAAAGGAAGAGGGCCTTTAACCAACTGTGATTTTCCCAGAGGAAGAGGGCCTTTAACCAACTGTGATTTTATTTGAATATCAGTATGCAAAGGGATCTTGTAACACCTTTGAGACTGAGAGAAAGAATTTGCAGCTTTAAACTTTCCTACTGGGGGAATCCACACTAGACAAATAATCCTGGTTGAAACTGGATTACAGTTGTCCCTTCATATTCGCTGGGGTTTGGTTCCAGGACAGCCCCCCCATGGATACTTAAGTCCCATGATATGCAATGGCATAGCAAAATGGTGTCCCTTATATAAGATGGCAAAATCACGCTTTGCTTTTTGGATTATTAGTTTTTAAAGATTTTCAAGCCGTGAATACTTAAATCCATGGATACCAAATCCGTGGATACGGAGGGACAACTGTATTTGCATGGCTCCTTTCTATGGAATCCTGGGATTTGTAGTTTTACAAGGACTTTAGCCTTCTTTGCCAAAGAGTGCTGGTGCCTCACCAAACTACAAATCCTAGGATTCCATCGGAAGGAGCTATGCAAATAATCCAGTTTCAACCTGGATTATTTCTGTAGTGTGGAAGCCCCCCTAGACTTCAGTCTGCACTAAACCAGTGGTTCTTAAACTTTTCTTTACCAGGGACCCCCTTTAAATATCTTTTGTTGCCGCGCACCCCGAAGACTTAACTCAAGATTTAACTCCCTAATAATAATACCAAATAATAATAGTAATAATAAATACAAGAGATTCTACACCAATTCCCTCAGAGGCACTGGAGGGAGAGGGAAGACTTTTCTCCTGCTTCTTCCTGCAAGTTTGTGGCTGGAGCGGATTGAACTGAGAGCCTTGACCAAAAAGGCCTATACAAAACAGCCATTCTAACAGCCATCTTATGCAGGTGAGAAGGTCCTGTCTGCAAAAAAAGACAACTCACAGAGAAGCCCCCACCTTTCCCAATTTAAAGTGTTTTGCTTAAAGCAGAGACAGGTAACACTAGGGTCAGTTTGACTTGTTATTGGAAGGACTTTTAAAGTCTTATCTATTTACTTTGTTTTTATTACCAGATACAGTGGTTGTTGCAAGGAAATAGAGAAAAGGTAATTTTAATTAGAACTTGGCTTGAGTTAAAAGTGTATACGTCATCAGAGAAGCCCACAATATCCCAGGAAGTATAAAATAGGCTTGGAAGCTTAGCCCTTTGTCCCTTCTGTTTAGGTAGGCACCCACGTGCGCATGTTGTTGTTATAATTTGATGAAGCTTGATCTTATTATTTGATGGCTAAGGCTTTGCACCTCTGAGTCTTTTTGATTTTCTGTCTGCAACAAACTTCCTGATCAAGAAAGCCGCTGATTTCTTGCCTGTCTCTGTGGGTCCAAGGCTGCCATCCAATTAGGAGAGTGTGGGTGACAGAATGGCAATGTGCAGTCGAAGCCAGCCAGCCTTTGCCTTGGCTCCTGTCACGTGGCCACTCCACTGCAGGGAGATCCACCAATCAACTTTCAAGGCTTCGCAGACCCCCTGTGAAGACATTGCGGACCCCTGGAGTCTCCTGGACCCCAGGTTAAAAACCACTGCACTAAACTGAAGTCTACCAAAACTTCTGTCTAGCATCTAACTGTATCGCATCAACCTTTGTGGACTACAGTCCACTTCATCAGAAGGATTCCTTTTAATTTGAATAAAGTGCCTTGGGAAAGTGCATGAGTCTATATGTACAGTTGTCCCTCCACATTCACGGATTTAAGTATTCACGGCTTGAAAATAGTCTTAAACAAATAATAATCCAAAAAGCAAACCTTGATTTTGCCATCTTATATAAGGGACACCATTTTGCTATGCCATTGTATATAATGGGACTTGAGTATTCACAGATTTGGGTATTCACGGGGGGTCCTGGAACCAAACTCCAGCGAATGTGAAAGGGCAACTGTATTTTCCAGCTGTCTGTCTCTCTATTTTTCTATTTAAAAATTGGTTAGCACTATGCCATATCCATATCCTATGGAATCCTGGGGTTTGTAGTTTGGTGAGGCACTAGAGCTCTCTGGCTGAGAATTCCAAATGGCTCTCTCTAAACTGCAAATGCCAAAATTCCACAGGCTGAAGGCAATTAAAGTGGAATCATAGTGCTATTTCTGTGCAGTGTAAAAAGGCCCATGGTCTTCTACACAGCTATTAAAGGTGCAGAAGCCCTATCTGTTTTTTTAAGGTAGGCAGCATCCTAATGAAAACTAGAAGCCAAGCTGGGCAGGTTATTTACTACAATGCCTTTCCCCTGAACCCCAGCCCTTTCCTCCTAAACATTAAGAGATTTAAACTGGTGTGTGAGTGTGTGTGTGTTTAATGGTATCTGTTTTAAATTGGTTTTCATTTTTTTTGATAGTTTGTTTTTTAACTGTGTGATGTGAATTTTTAACTATGTGATTTTTAATTTGTTGTAAGCTGCTTCAAGTCCTGAACTGGAAAAAATATGGGATAAAATAGTAACGGTAATACTGTACCACCACCACCACATTCTTCCCCCATGCATATTTGTAGCACACTGGTGGGAATTCAGTAGCTCTTCATATGTTGTTGAATTTAAATTCACACATTCTTTACCATTTGCTCACTGGCTAGGGCTGCTATGAACTGCAGTTTTGCCATCTAGGGATCCACACAAAGTGGTAGACTGCTGCAATGGGATTTGAGAGATCTGGGCTACAATACAGGTTGACCCCCATATCTTTGGGGGATACATTCTAAGACACACTCATCCTGTGGATACCTGAAACCATGGATAATAAGGAGCCCTATTATTTTAAATGAGACAAACACTGCCAAGTTGACCACAGAATCACATTGGAGGACCTAGAAATGCTTAGAGAGAACATATTTTTTTCAGACATGGATAAGTGAATCCCCATGCTAAACATACCCAACTCCCTAAGCCACTCTTCACAAAGCATAGTTTCTAGACCTTTTACATTCCAGGTGAGGTCTGACCAAAGCAGAATAGAGTGGCACTATTGCTTTCCTTGATCTAGACACTATATTCCTACTGTGTGCATATGTTATGAGGGGGAGTGTACATTCACCAGGAACCCCCTTCCCTGTGAAATTTGCAAGTCATTGTACCTAGGTGTCAAGTTTCAACCCCGAAATCCTGACCTGGCCGCCCACTCTAATATGTATGCATGAATAAACAAATAATAATATGTATGCATGAATAAACAAATAAAGCAATAACTTCTAGCCTTAAAAAAACACAGACAAAAGGGTCACAACACTGCTAAGTTTTAGAATTCAAAATTTTTATTGACAAAAATGACCGCAATATATTAAGACAAAATGACTCATAGAATCATAGAGTTGGAAGAGACCACAAGGATTAAGATACATACATTGTGCCTGCCCTCAAGGCTTATAGTTGATTAATGAACTACTTAAGTGGGCAAATATTAGCACCCTATTACAGTCACAATTTACACAGATCACCTTCAGTAGCTCCAACCATCCACACCAGCACACCCAAAACAATGAGGGGAAATTTTTGAATACATTTCCCATCCTTCCTACCACAATTTTTTTAAAAACCCCACATGCTGTTTATTACTATCTCACAATTGAACAGAACAGCACCCAATCCATCCGAAATAAATCTAATCACAAAATTTAACACATGTTGCGACAGCCTGGAAAATACATTTCTCCCACCCTCTTATTCCTACCACAATGCATGTGGCCCCAAATATTTTGTGTGTATGAGTGTGTGACCCTCAACACATCCAAAATTTCCAGACCACTCTTTTTCTGGCTAAAAGAAAGGAGTGAGTTACTGTTCCTGGAAGCTCCAGGTGCAACAAGTTTTAAAATAGATTTCAAGATTTCCCTTTACGGTTTAACATCCAAAAACACTCATTTTTGAAAACCAGAATGGTCTCAGCCTCTTTGTGCTTCCCCCCCCCCATGTGGGGTGGTTATGGTATTTTTCAGTAGTCCATGCAGCCACGGGAGGCTCCTGGGGCATAAAAATGGCCCTCGGACCTGCTGCAGTTGCCAACTCCTGCCATAATCGGACAGACTGTGACAGAATTCCCTTTGATAGTCTGTTCTGTGAACCATAATTCATTGGCAGGGAAGAAATCACAACAATTCTTAACACAGCCAGACCTTCCAGGACAATCTAGAAGGTATTTGAACTCTATGGTTAATCAATAATCCAATCATTGCTGTCTCCTTATTATCAAAGAGGGGAAAACTGAATACATTGCTTATATGATTATCCTCAGCATCTTTGCTTTCCTGTTGGAGGGGGAAAAGAACAATTCTGGCCATTTTTTGTTGTTTTACATAGTGACAAAAGTGTGCACAGCACAGCATAGAATAAACACACCCATGTGCCCACAGTCACACTCAATCATAAACTCAACGCCCTGCCCCAAGGAGCTTACAGACTAAATTTCATCAGGTTGGGAAAAATGCAAAGCGGGGGTGGGGGAGAGGAGAAAGAAAGAACTGAAGGTACCCTTGGATTAATATGAATGAATACAGGGGATGTGTTTTGGTTGGGTGCATAAATGGGGTGGATGAAGTTATGCTGGGTGCATAAATGGGGTGGAGTCAGTATTTGCGAGAACAGAAACAGAGTACTGAGTGAAGTGAAGCCTCTGCCAATGGTGGATGTGGCTATCCAAACTGCCGAACTTTACTCCCTCCCCTCTTCAATAGTTCCTTGTAATGTTTGGAGTAACATCTGGAGTGGATTCAGTGCCCCACAGATATGGAAGCTCCCAACACAGAGACAGAGACACCTCTTTTCATGAGACAAGCAATGAAGGTTGTCTCTTAGTACATCTGCTTGTAAACAAAGGTTGCTTTCCCTGTGTTATTGCTTTACTAAAGCAGTTTTGAGGTGATGTCACATTAGACCTGGGGAAATGCCAAGGATAGTGAGGGAGAATGAGTTGCTTCAAGAAGCATGAGAATTTGGAATGGGTGAGTTTGGTTGGCCTGAGGGAGTAAATGCCAGAAGCAGAGAGTCAAACCCCAAGAATTATTCAGAGTTCCCATGTATAATGGATTGATCAGTCTCCCATTAAAATAATCCTATACCTTTCATTAACTTGAATTAAGAGATTAATTCTCTAATGTAATATATGCAATCCTTCATCAACAACACCCCTCAGCACTGTACATAGGACACAGGACATTCTGCACACCAGAGAATAAAGGCACACAAATTGCATATTAAAAAGGGGAATGCCCCAAAATCAGTTGCAGAACAGTTCAACCTTCCTGGATATTCTATCTCAGACTTCTGAGCAGTAGTTCCTGAACAAAATAATTTCAAAGGGAGATTGAAACAAAACAACTGAGTTAGGAAACCTTTGCAAACACCAGACTATTTGAATAGAGACAATGGATTCCTGGCAAACGACCCATATTAGAACACTAGTTGACATCCCTGCTACTATGTAGGGTTCTCACACCTGCTTTATTGCAACACTTTATTAGTTACAATCTTCTTTAGCATGATGCTCCAAAGGGCTATGGCAGAGCTTGAAGAAGAAGACGGCATGTATATACGTTACCGTACTGATGGTAGCTTGTTTAACTTAAGCCGTCTGAGGGCTCACACTAAGACTCTAAACTATCTAGTCCGTGAGCTGCTCTTCACTGATGCTGCTGCCCTTGTTGCCCACACAGAAGCAGCTCTGCAGCGCCTAACATCCTGCTTCGCAACAGCTGCAGAGCTGTTTGGGCTGGAAGTCAACCTGAAGAAAACGGAAGTTCTTTACCAGCCTGCACCACAGGACGAACACCACCATCCCCACATTGCCATCGGCAACTCTGTGCTCAAGTCCGTTCAGCAGTTCACCTACCTGGGAAGCATCATCTCTTCAGATGCCAAGATTGACAAGGAGATCGATCACAGATTAGCAAAGGCATATAGTGCATTTGGAAGACTTCACAAAAGAGTCTGGAGCAATAAACACCTGAGGCAAAGCAGAAAAATCAGTGTGTATAGAGCCAGGGTATATCCTCCTTTATGGATCTGAAACATGGGTCACCTATCGCCACCACCTACGACTCCTCGAACTCTTTCATCAGCGCTGTCTACGCACAATCCTAAATATACACTGGACTGACTATGTGACGATTGTTGCTGTCCTTGAGCAAGCAGGGATCAACAGCATTGAGGCCATGATATTGAGAACGCAGCTGCGCTGGGCAGGGCACGTTTCTAGGATGGAGGACCATCGCCTCCCAAAAATACTACTCTACAGTGAACTCGCCACGGGTCAGCGTAAGAGGGGCGCTCCAAAAAAGCAATACAAAGACTCCCTGAAACAACATCTCAGGCTCGGCCAAATTGATCACCAACAGTGGTCCGCCCTGGCCTCACATTGGGAGGCATGGAGACGCACTATCCACAATGCTGCAGCCTTATTTGAGAACTCACGCCGAACAAGTCTTGAAGAGAAACGACAGCGCAGAAAGAATCACAAGCCAAAAACATCATCCAAGGAGCCCTTCTGCTGTGCTTTCTGCAACCGGACTTGTTTATCTCGGATTGGCCTTTTTAGTCATCAGCGCGCTTGCAGAAAGCGCGGGATGAGTCCTTCCTGAATCTTGGTTTGCGAAGAAAAGACAGAGAGAGAGTATGTAAAATCTGTCTCCTACCTTTGTCCCTGTTAACTACATGTTACAACCATCATTGAGACTGGACTTACTACTCCATCACCATAACCACATAGAATCATAAAGTTGGAAGAGACCACAAGGGCCATCCAGTCCAACCCCCAAAGATTCCTAGATCACATTCACATATATTGTTGCCAAGCAAGGTGTCACCCATCCTATATCTGTGCATTTCATTTTTTCTGTCTAAGTGTGGTACCTTACATTTGTCCCTATTGAAATTCATTTTATTAGTTTTGGCCCAGCTCTCTAATCAGTTACGGCCATTCGCAGTTCTGATCCTGGCCTCTGGGGTATTAGCTACCCCTCCTAATTTGGTGTAATCTGCAAATTTGATAGGCATGCCCTCTATTCCATCATCCAAGCCATTTATAAGAATGTTGAATAGCACTGGGCCCAGGACAGAACCCTGTGGCCCCCCATTGGTCACTTCTTTCCAGGATGAAGAGGCGTGATTGGTGAGCACTCTTTGGGTTCAGCCCATCAACCAACTGAAAATCCACCTAACAGTAGTCTTGTCTAGCCCACATTTTACTAGCTTGTTTGAAAGAATATCAGAGGACCTTGTAAAAGGCCTTACTAAAATCAAGATATGCTGCAACCACAGCATTCCCTTCATCTAGGAAGCTTGTAACTTTATCAAAAAAACAGAGATGATTAGTCTGGCATGCCTTGTTTTTGATAAACCTATGTTTTGCATCCCTGTTACAGTTCATACACACACCAATCCATTAGTATAAATGTCTGTCCACAGAGGCTTCACTCCATGCGTCTGATGAAGTGGATTGAAGTCCGCCAAAGATTATCTCTTCTCTGGCTTTTCTTCGCAAACTAAGATTCAGGAAGGACTCATCCTGCGTTTTCTGTAAGCACGCTGATGACTAAAAAGGCCAATCTGAGATAGACGAGTCCGGTTGCAGAAAGCACAGCAGAAGGTTTCCTTGGGTGATGTTTTTGGGTTGTGATTCTTTCTGCGTTGTCGTTTCTCTTCAAGACTTGTTCAGCGTGAGTTCTCAGATAAGGCTGCAGCATTGTGGATAGTGTGTCTCCATGCCTCCCGATGTGAGGCCAGGGTGGACCACTGTTGGTGATCAATTTGGCCGAGCCTGAGATGTTGTTTCAGGGAGTGCACAGCGTTGTGATCTTTTCTGCTATATTGATCCAGCACTTGTTCTGCATGTCTCGGAGTTTTTGTTGAAGTTTACTACATGTGAGACAGAAAGCTGCTTTTCTTACATGGCAAGCTGGCTGGGCGAGGTATGCCTGGTGAGCAGTTCTCTTCTTTGCCAACAGCTCCTGGATCTCTTGGTTGTTTTCATCAAACCAGTCTTGATTTTTCTTGTGGGAGAACCTGAGGGATTCTTCCGCAGACTGGAGGATACTGTTTTTGATATGTTGCCAAAGCACTGTAGGAGTAGGATCTATAGGATGGTCTTCGCAGGTTTGCACTAGGAATTTATTTCTCACAGGCTCAAAGGTGCTACTGGATGCATTTATATCTTTGAATGGAGAACATTTTAGATATACAACATTTCATTCCACTGGGCAGGTCTTTCACACCAGTGCAAAATTGGAGAACTGTGATCTATTGTGAGGTACCTACAACTGCAAAGAAGGCTGAACTCCTTAAAAGGAACACAAGTAAATAGATCACAATAAAGAACTGGCCAGTTTTAGATTGTATGGGACTAGGTAGCAGAGACTTATTTTGGAGTGGGGCAGGCAGCCTGCTTGCTAGCTTATGAAACTAAGCAAGGTTTACATATGGCATATAACAATGGAACAGAATAACTCAAATGTATAAGGTAGTAACAGATACCGTAATAACTTGGGAGATGTCACATATTCTGCCTCACTTTCAATCAATCAGTCCTTTTCAGTTTGGGCATGGTTTACGAAGTAGAATTATGTTTCCACAGGACTTGATATTACTGTACATTGTTTATGACCATCATATTGATCAATTAAAAAATAATTAACAAACACAATAGATGATCATACCCTCCATGGAATATTCATATGATTCATGACAAAATTCATTGTATAGACAAAGTTTGTACAGACAAAGTTTCTCTCTCCACATGGGATTCTTTCCCATGTAACGAGATGACATTTGATAATCCCTCAGGCATAAACTCTGTTAATGTCCCAGATGATTTATCTGGTGCCTCAGTAGCGTCTCCTTAACAGTAAAGCTCTTCCCACACTCGAGACATTCATAAGGCCTTTCCCCTGTATGAACCCGCTGATGTTGAATCAATTTATCTTTCCGATAAAACTTCTTCCCACACTTGGGGCATCCGTGCACTTTCTCCCCAGTGTGGATCCTCTGATGTCTCAACAAGTTTGTTCTCTGATTGAAGCATTTCCCACACTGAGGACATTCAAATGGCTTCTCTCCCGTGTGGATGATCTGGTGCACCATTAATGTTCCTCGAGAAATAAAGCTTTTGCCACACTCGAAGCATTCATACAGATTCTCGCCAGAATGAATTTTCTGATGTCTGATGAGTTTTGACCTCGGATGGAAGCTTTTCCCACACTCAGAACAGTCGTATGCTTTCTTTCCAGTTTGGATTTTCTGGTGGGTCAGAAGACAGGCTTTTTGTGGGATGCTTCCCCCTGACATGGGACGTTCTGAGTGATCCTCTCCAGTTTGTTTCATAACGAGTCCTAAATGGCAGTTCCACTTTCTACCATACTTGGAGACCAACAGTTTTGGGGGCCTAGAGGGCGATGCTGGGGAGGTTTCGCTTGTGGCAGGTGAAAGGTACTCTGGAAACATATTGGATTCTGGCTTCCTGCCCTGCTCCCAGTTCGGCTCACATCTTTGCTCATAAATTGCTGCTGTCATAGGTATGTTCCATTGGTAAGTTTCCATTAATGCCGGTGTGGCCTCTGCCTGAGGAAGGTTCTCCACCTTGATCACACTGCTATTCTCATCACCTGAAGAGAAAGAGAGAGGGATTTTTGTCCATGCTCAAGTTCTTATTTTTACATCTTCTTTATTTAATTATTTTATTTATATCCCGCCTTTCTCCCAATATAGGGAGTCAAGGCAGCTAACAGTGAGTTTACAACAATGCAAATTAAAACAATACACAAACATTAAAAATATAAATATGAAATTAAAAACAAATTAAACAATGTAAATAGTTAAAAACATTAAAAATATTAAAATACAATGAAACTATATATACCTTAAAATCCAACTTGCACAGCACATACAAACCCAACCAGATTATAAATGCCTGGTGGCACAAGAATGTTTTTACTTGTTGGTGAAAAGAGAGCAGAGATGGGACCATCCTGATCTCTCTAGGGAGGGCGTTCCACAGTCTGGGAGCAGCCACCGAGAAGGCTCTCTCCCACGTTCCCACCAAATGAGCTTGAGAGGGTGGTGAGATAGAAAGAAGGGCCTCTCCACATGATCTTAGAGCTCTAGTGGACTCTCAAAAGGAGATATGGTCCTTCAAATAACCTGGACCCAAGTCGTATAGGGCTTTATAGGTCAAAACCAGCACTTTGAATTGTGCCTGGAAATGCACTGGCAGCCAATGGAGCTGTTGCAACAAGGGAGTTGTATGCTCCCTGTAGCTAGCCTGTTAACGAACTGGTTGCAGTAATTTGGGGCAACTGAAGTTTCTGACTACTTTTTAAAGATAGTCCCACGTAGAGCACATTACAGTCATCCAAATGGGATGTTACCAAGGCATGTTTATACCTTGTTTATAGTCCTATGAGCTCCTTTTTGCTGCCCGTCCTTCTTGCTCACTCCTTTTCTAGCTGATTCAGAAGGTCCCTGAGAAACTTGAATATTGCACCCAGCTCTATGATTTTGTCATCCTTCTCCTTATAGCCTTAAATCTTAAAAACAAACATCTGCAGAAAGGTAACGGATGCAAATTCCACTGAGCTAGGGGACTTTGTACAAAGTGTGCAAATGAAAATATGACTATTTCAGCTTATTTTAAACAATTACAGCACACTTTGTAATCCACGTCTGGGTGCCTGTT
Source organism: Gambelia wislizenii (assembly GCA_030847615.1). Classification (NCBI taxonomy): domain Eukaryota; kingdom Metazoa; phylum Chordata; class Lepidosauria; order Squamata; family Crotaphytidae; genus Gambelia; species Gambelia wislizenii. Next base: position 30,994,759 of record JAUMIR010000002.1, read on the forward strand.
CTTTCTTGTCATGCAAAATATATTGTAGTTCTGACTCATAAGATGGACAAGGATGGATGCTAGCCTTCCCCAGCATGGTTCTCTCTGGACGTGTTGGACTACAACCCTCATCATCCTCAAACAGCTGGGGAATAATGGGAACTGTAGTCTGCCCCATCGAGAGGGAAGCAGTGTAACACACTGAACACCAACCAGACTTGCCAGGATTGATTTTGCTATTCATTCTCCATTGCTTCCTTTTCGAAAGGGGCCAAGCATACTCTCAAACTCAAAATGTATCTCTCAAACTCAAAGTGTGGGGAGTTTACTTTGTGAGTAGCGTTGCCAGTTTGAAAAATGGAGAAGGCTCCTGGACCTTTAATGGTTGTTTAGAAGATGACACTTCAGCAGATGTTGCTTGTTATATGTTTGCAGGATTGATGAGGGATCCCATTAAGACAAATCAAATTCTCCTGAATTTTATGAGTATTTTTGCCATTTAGACAACCCCAATGTCTTTCACTCGGAATATTGGCTAAGTTTCTCTACAACAGGGGTGGGCGAAGTGCATCAAGGCATGAGAGTCTTATCTCACACTCAAAGTTTCACAGAGAATTGTTGATTTTATGGCTGATGCCCATCCAAAGGATTTATGCAATTCTTGTCCTCTGAATTCTCTGTTCATTATCTCAAGGTAGGACTTTTTTGCACAGAAATAAGGAATATGCAGACATCCATCTTGTTTATAAAAGTAATGGCACCTTTAAGGAGAACTACACCTTGTTTTTACGAAGAATTGGAGGCTGCTGGGTCTATGATTCTCCATAAGAAAGTGGTGGCTTTGCTGTTGGCATGGCAAATTCAGCAGTGGTGGGACCATGGTGAGGTCTACAAAAACAGCTGGGGGGTTGTCCAAGTGGCCTTCAGACCATATGTTGTCTGCCCCTACTGTGAGACCTGTCAGATCATGAAAATCAATGCCTTCCTTGGCTGATTTCTTTCAATAATCACTTTTGGAGTCACATCCCTTGTTTGATAGGTCAATAGATCCTGTGCGGCCCTCCAGGTGCTGCAGGACTGAAATACCCAGTACTCTATTTATTGGCTGTGAGGGCTGATGGGAGGTGAACATCCCCTGAAGACGCAGAAGTTCCCAACTAACAGACATGGAGAATGTATCATCTACGGTTATAAATCTTGCTGTCATTTGATCACTTTAGAGATAGGTGAAACAATTGACCCTCCATTCCTTACCCACTTCTCAAAGTAAAAAGCAGTTTCTGTTTGGGAGAGAAGCCACATCAGTGTTTTCCTTGGATACTCAGGTCTTGTCTATATAAGGGGGGGGGGAATACGAACATATCCGAAAAAGCAGGCATTCGCAACAATGCGACTTGTCTTCACATTCAAGAGTCCCCCTAAACTCCACATGCCCCCTAGCCAGGATAACAGCCATGAGTGATTTACTTGCAATTTTAAATCTACTGCCACCAATTTTTAAAAAAGAACCAGTTTCCCATGGTGTGCACAAGCAATAGTTCGTATTTACAAAAAGAAAGAAAGAAAGAAAGAAAGTATAAGATTGCTGTGTTATCAACTTACTGGACCCTTGCTTAGCTGAAAATCCAACAAGATGGCCAAAGGTGCTTTCCCTGTTTGCTAGCCCCGCCCCCATGCTCATCCAGCCAATCAGATTATGCTGCCTGTTTGTATCTGTCTGAATGCGAGTGTTCAAACGATTGCACATTTGCATTTCGTACGGAACTTTTTTAAAAAATCTGGATAAAGCCTTGGATTGGAGTGGCACACGGACTTTGCAGTGGCTTTGACTGCTCCCCTTTCAAATGAGACTATCTAAACACATGTCCGTATGAATGGATTGCCGTACATTTGCATCCCGTTCGTATTATTTTGAGTGTATAGACAAGACCTCAGATGCCTAATATTTCAGTTCAGTGTGTTTTTCAGACAAAAACTCTTCCTGCCCTCAGGCCATTCTTAAGGCCCTTGTCCACTGTGAGTTCTCTGATGTCCAATCATCTTTCTACAATAAGTTTCCCCCCAGCATCTGAATGGTTTCTCCCCTGCGTGGGTTCTCTGATGAATAACCAGTTGTTGTGTGTCTGATGCATTTCCCACCATGAAGGCATTTGACTTTGTATGTTTTCGCTCCAGTATGGATTCTCAGAAGCCTTTTTAATACATCTCTCACAATCAAAGCGTTTTCACCCTCTGGACTGTTATAATTTTTCTTTCTTTCTTTGCCCTGATGACGAATACATTTTACTCTCAGAAGGAAGCTCTTTCAGCACTCCCAAGAATCTGCAGGGTTCTTACCTTACTTGGATTTCCTGGTTATCATGATGTGATTGAGGCTGGATGTTTTCCTTTGGCACAAGACATTCAAAATGGCTGCCTTGAGTGTCCTGTTTCCTAACAAGTGCTGACCTGGAGATTCATCTTCTACCACTTTTGGAGACAATGGAGATTTTTGGCCTCTGAATGGACTGTGGAGATTTCCCAAACAGAAGCTATGAGACCAACTGGTTGATTCTATCCTTCTTCTGGTTTCACCCCGTTTTCCACCAGACTCACATTTTTACTCATACACTGCTGCCACCACACCAATGTTCCTTTGGGATAATGCAGCTAAACCTCCCATCTCTTCTTTCCAGGGGCTTCCCATCTCAATCTGACTTCTGTCCTCATCACCTGAGGAAACTGAGAGAGCAATTTTATCCATGTTCTGGTGACCAGTTTTTCTAGATGACTGCTACCTGGCTTTCCCTCTTGTTGGACCGTCCCCCTTCTCTGGCCATTTCAGGATGTGTTTGCTACTCCGATCTTTTTCTTTCTGTTCCTCCACATAGAAAACTGTGATACTGGTCAATCATGGAAATGTGGCCAATTTGAAGAATCATTCCCAAAATCATGGCAGCAGAAGAGTTAAAAGAACAAAGACTTGGAATGTTTGACGGTTTCAATATTGGATGTCTCGACCTCTCTATCTCTGAACTAGGTTTTGCATTGCTGTCACGTTCAAGAAACAGACTGTCAAGTTTCTCTATATGAAACTGGAGACCCTTTTCTGTCCCACCACCTTTCACAGGCACATCTGACAAAAGTATTGAAGGGGGGCCTTCTCAGTTGCTGCTCACAGGCTCTGGAACCTCCTTCCAAGAGATGTTAGACTGGCACCTTGCTATACTTATGTAGACAAGTTAAGATCTTGCTGTTTCAGTGGACCTTTTGAGGGCTGACTGCTGGGGGCTGGAAGGCAGGGGATAGACTTTTATGAGCTTTGTTTATATTTGTTGTTATTTTTCTTAATGGTTATGCTTGTTTCTGCTTTTCTTTTCTATATATATATTTATTAATTTTATAATCATACATTATATTATCCAATCAATACTTATTTAGTATAACACATAAAATTACTATAAACATCACAATTTTTCTATTAACTAATTTTAAAAGTTAACATAGATTCTTTACTATAATTCTATTCAAAAATATTAATTCCCCTACCCCCCCCCACCTCAGTGCTCCCCTTCACCGGAGCCATTATCCCTTACCTAATCTTTCCAGAATCTCATTTCTTCTCGTGGAGGTAACCTCCCATCTTTTGTCTGTAATACTTTTTTAACAAATACTTTCCAAATTTTATCAAAATCACTTTCTTTCCAACTTCTTCTTCTTACTTTAATTCTACATGTTAACTTATCATTTATTGCCATTTTCCAAACTTCTTTATACCACTCCTCCACTTGTACACTTATTTGCATTTTCCAATGTCTTGCTATAATTAATCTTGCTGCCGTTAATAAATTTGTTATTAAATCCTTTTCTGCTTGGTTCCCATTCTCTCCATTATAAATTGACATCAATGCTATGCTCGGTTTCCTTTCTATATTTCTATTCAGAATATTCTCTATTTCTATAAAAACCATTTCCCAAAACTGCTGTACAAATTTACAATTCCACCACATATGCATATATGTACCTATTTCTTGACAACCTCTCCAACAATATTTAGAGTTATTCTTATCTATATTACGCAATCTTGCTGGTGTCAAATACCATCTCCATATTATTTTATAATAATTTTATTTTATCCGTATCGACATATTTTTTAGATGTCTTTGTTTCCATATCTTATCCCATTCATGATCTCTAATTTTTTGTTTCTCCCATATTCCTCCCATATTCTCCTTTGTCTTTTTTATCCTTATTTTTTATCAATATTTTATATAATTCACTTGTAATACTTTTCAAACTTTCATTATCATCCCTCTTTTCACCTTTTTTCACCAAATGTTCAAATTTTGTGAATTCCCTTGTTTCTTTATGATTCTTTTTCCAATTTTTAATCCATTGTTCTAACTGTATGCAATTAAACCATGAAATTTTCATTCCACATAATTTCTCTCTTATACTCCCTTTCTCATTCATCCATCCTATCCATCCGTCTATTTTGTCTAGTCCTCTTTTCTTTAATTCCTTTCCCATTTTTTCCTTCAAATTATTTGGGAATCTTTTCCCCATTATAACCGGTGTTAATACTGAATCAATAGGCAAAAATTCTCTCTTATATTTATATCATATTTCCCATATTTCTGCTTTTCATATTATTGATAGGTTATTCATACTTTTATTTTTTGTCTGACGTAAAAATTTTATGTGTATCTGTTTTGACTTTTGCAAGCTGTCATAGAATCCCAGAGTTGGAAGAGACCACAAGGGTCACCTAGTCAACCCCCTGACCTGCAGGAATACCCAATCAAAGCATTCCCGACATTCCCATCCAGCCTCTTTAAAAACCTCCAAAGAGAGAGACTCCACCATGCTCCGAGTCCCAATCTTTAGTCCAAGACTTCAAAAAAAGTGAGATATAAAGGAGGACGGAAAAAAGTTGTTGATGCCTTTAATATTATTGTCTTAGACACTCCATACACACACACGACAGCATGCCTACACATATGCATGTTGCTTAGTATGAAGGTGCTTTGTATCTTCTTGTAGCTCAGTGGCAGATCAGCTGTTTTGCTTTGCAAAAGGTCTCTGGGAGAATCCCTGATATTTTTTTGTTTATGAAGTACAGCTGTGAAAGATCTGAGAGATGCACCTGGGAGAACTGCTGCCGAGTCTCAGCAGAGCAGACGAGAGCTAAAATCAGGTGGACAGCCATGGAAGGTCAGGGGGCTATCTCCACCCCATTTCCACATGCTCTTGGAAGCTGCATCTGTCAATTTTTGGAAAACAAAGTGACTTTAGGGGTGTGTGTGTGTGTGTGTGAGAGAGAGAGAAATGGCTTTCTAGGGTGGGTAGAGGGAACAGAAAACCATCCCCCTCCCACAAAGGGTTGTTCTCAAAAATCTTTTGCCAATTTTTCACAAGTGGGAATGGGCCACATGTGGTCTGCAGGCTGCATAATTCCCACTGCTGAAGTGGATGGCTGAATAGCCTGATTCAGTAGAGGGCAGCTTTCTGTGTTCATATATTTATATCAGCCTTTCATTTAGAATTACGAGGACTGAAACTTTCCTTTAGGACTGTAGCTCAGAAGGTCTCAGGATCATTTCCCAGAATCCCCAGGAACATCTGAGGAAGATTTTCTGCCTGAAACACTGGAGAGTTTGTGCCAGTTAGGGTAGATTGTACTGTGCTAGACAGAGCAATGGTTTAAAGTCATTTCCGGTGCTCCACCATATTTAGTTCCAAGGGTGATGGAGGGATAACAATGGTAGGCATTGTAAGTAATCAGTTACAAAAAATAAGTTAGTTCCAACTCATTCCCTTCCCTTTCACCAACAAACATAAAATCATGCTACATCACCCTTCTAACATAATGGGGACCACCACCAATCCTTTGGTGGCATAACTGCAACTTTTTCATCAGTTTTCTAGCCATGGGAGTGTAGCCTCCCTAAATGGCAGGGGACAAATTAGACATGGGTTGTGTACTTTGCCTCTTTGTCATACTCAGATTTTTTTTTAAAGTAACTAAAACAATTATTTCAGATGCTTTTGAAAAACATGAAAGGAAAGAGATGCTTGTAAACTAAATTATAATGGCAGCTAACTACATTTATTGATGGACCTTGAAAGTGTGATTACAACAATATTTTCAAAGCTCTGAATGCTAATTTAAATTTTCTTTTACAATCCAATACATATAGGAAAATCTCAAGGCAGTGGTGGGAACTTCAGGCCCTGAAGTCAAATCCAGCACTCCTGGATTTGTCCAAGTGCTTATGCATTCGTTCCCATGACGCTGTTTGGTGGTTTCCCGCTTTAGTACCTGCACTATCCTCAAGTGAAAAAGGGTTAGGTAGTGACAACGAAGAACATTAACCCAAAGTATGCAGAAAATTTTGTGTCCCATCCTTTCCCCCATGGCTCCATCCACCACTGGAAGGCCGCCCATACCAGAACTTGAAACCAAATCGGGCCCTCAGGTTGGAAAAAACCTTCACTCTCGATCTCAGGTACTCCAATGGCAACTCATTCCCTATCATTATTATTACTGAGCTTTCCACTCCCCTGAGTTTGGTTCAGGGTGGTAGTGGTGCTGGTGGCAGCCCTAGAAGGCTTCATTTTCTTTTGTATGAGAGACGGCACTGGAGACCGGTAGCATCTTTTGTAATATTAGTTTATTAAGAAATATACAAGCAGAGGCTCCTGGAAATAAGGCAGCTCCTAAAGCAGGGCAGCCCAACAGCTAATCTTGTACCAGATTCCCAAAGAGAGAATGCTCCACAATGTTTCAGGTTTAGCCAACTTCAGCTAAGAACATTCACAGTGCAATCCTATATGCGTATCTTCAAGAGTAAGTTCTGCTGAGTTCTATGAGACTAATTCCTATGTAAGCATATGCAGGGGATTAGAGTCTCTATCCACAATCAAACTGGATTCAGACTTTTTGAATATCCCTCCTACTGGCTGGAAGGATGTCACATTTGAAAGGCAATGCGATAGAAATCTCCTTATTTTTATTTTATTATTATGACTATTTGTAGTCATCAAGCTACATTACTGTCCTTTCGTTAATCCCTTGACCAAACTTCATTTATCCTTGATAAGCCTATTTAAAGTTATCAAAGCAAACACATTCTTAACATTCTGCTGAAGGATACAGGCTACATCACCTTATTTTTGCAGGGCTGTGACACTGAAAGATTCTGCTAGAGTACTGAAAGCCCATAGACTGCAGTATCAGCCAAGTTGCTGAGAATCTCATCTTTTAAGCTTTTAGGATTCTAAGGAAAAAGTTTCTAGTATCAAGACATACTGGGACATAAATGCCTGTGGAAAAACCCACAGAGTTTAACTGTACAAAATCCAAACGTAGAAAATTTACATTTCTGAACATCTGTCAAAATCCCCTGGCCAGCATGGCCATTGGAGGATTTTGTAATTTTTGGTCAAGAAAGTAATTTTCCCAAACTCTGGACCACGATAGTCTGTGACTGAGGTAGGGCTTGAGTTTCCTGTATATAACTCAGTGTGAACAAAAGCAGAATAAAGCTACAATCCTGTACTCACTCAGGTGAGGGTAAGCCCCACAAAACTCAGCAGGACTTACATCTGAGTAAACATGAATAAGACTGGGTTGTAAAAATTATGATAAATATTAAAATGTCACATAATGCAAAACAGAAAGGGAAAAACATAGTTTCCTGTTTAATACATATAAGGTATGTGGGCTACAGAATGGAACTTCACTTGGTGAAATAGCTGTATTGTTTTAAGACAGAATTTCAGTATCTCTTTTGTAGACCAGACTACAGTATTCCTGTTGATGAGGCCCTGAACCCACAAAAGCAGCTCCCTGAAGAATTTTCTGTCAAGCATTCTGTCTCTCAGACACAGTGTTCATCATGGCTTCTCTGGTGGCTAGCCAGTGTGTCTTGGTGACTAAAGCCTTTCCCACACACAGTGCACTTATGATATATCTCGCGCTCATGAGTCCTCTGGTGTCTGATTAACTCATCACTCCGGGAGAAGCTTCTATTACATTCAGGGCAGGTGTGGGGCTTCTCCCCTGTGTGGATTCTCTGGTGCCTCATCAAATGAGCTCTCTGAGTGAAGAACTGTCCACACTGCAGACACTCAAACGGTCGCTCTCCAGTATGGATTCTCACATGTCTAATTAATGTTCCTCTAGAAGGGAAGCTTTTTCCACACTCGGGACATTCACAGAGTCTCTTTCCAGTACGGATACGTCTCAACAAATTATCCCGTTGACGGAAAGCCTTCACACCCTGGGGGCATTCGTACATTTTCTCTTCGGTGTGTATACTCAGATGTTGCATCAATTTTTCTCTCTGCCAGAAGCGTTTCCCACAGCTAGGGCATTCAAAAAGTTTCTCCCCTCTTTGGCTTCTGTAATGGAAATTTTTTGGTTGGACATTTGCCTCCCACTGCGGACACTCAGAATAGCCATCTCCAGTATGTGCCATTAAAAGTCCTACATTGTAGTGGTACCTTCTATTACGCGTGGTGATTATGGGCTTTTCTGCCCTAGAGTGCAGGGTGGAGGCTTTGCTACAGGAAGCTGTAAGACCTTCTACAAACTCCCTGGCTTCATTTTCTCCCACCACTGGTTTCTTTCCCTCTTGTCCTTTGGACTCACAGCTTTGCTCTTGAATTGCAGCTGTCACAGGAATGTTCCACTGACACAATCCCGCTAATGTCCCAACCTTTCCCTCCTGGGAGTTCTCCATCTTGATCCGACTTATCTTCTCATCACCTGAAGAGACATAGAGAAGAATGTTTGTCTATGCTCTTGTCACCGCTTTTCTTTTTCTCTCTCTCTCCAGACTTCTGTTAATGGGTTTCTGGCTGGCCTTCCCTCCTGCCCTCTCTCCTTCTCAAACTGAGTTAGAATGTTGCTGCTAAGGCTCAGTGTTCCTTCCTATCACTGTGATCATGTCACATGATTAGCTTTGGCCCACAGCACTCATAGGAACAATGGATTTACCAAGTATCACCTCAAATTCTAAGTTCCACTATGACAGCTTCTCCAGGTACATTTATTTGGTTAGGCTCAGAGCTTGGAAGGATACTTTAAAAAAGTAACCGCTGTTACTCATTATAGTAATTAGAAGACAATACAGTATTTAAAACAATTCCCTACCATTGTTTGTTGCAACATTTAAAAAGTGGCATTCTTTTTTGTCATTAAAAGAAAAGTAGGATATGAATGGCATCAGTCTTGAAAAATGCATGTCTAAATGCTGCTAAAATGCTCTTAAAAGTAATTTTTGAAAGTTATTAGAAAATGTTCTTCACACAAATAAAGTAGCTTCATTTGAACTTACTATGTTAATTTTAAAATGTAAGATGTGCCCATATCCCTCCCCACAACAACTCGTGTCCATGTTGTAACTCATTATTCCAAATTCTAGTTATGGTCACTCCATGAGCCAGATAGCTTTTTCTTTGGCAATTGATGCATGAAGAAATTTAGATGCATTGTTGAATTTGGACTTATGAGGAAAAACAGTGGCTGATCTTGGGGTTTACAAATTCTGTTAATGAGGTAAATCAGGGAAGGCAACATCTTGGGTGGTTGGGGCCATATAAACACTCCCAGAACCAATTGGAGCCACCTTAACACCACCAAAATGGCTGCTGCCACCACTATTACTGCCAAAATGGTGGCAGTCACCAAATCTGCCACACTGTCACTACTGCCAAAGACCACAGTACAGGCAAAGGTGGTAGAGCATTCACTTGCACCACAGAATCCTGTGAGGCCACAGTGCAGGGTGCCTACCTTCAATTCCTGAAACGACAGGAAAGGGAGGGAATTCACCGTTATGTCAGTGGTGTGGTGGCAACAGGGGTGGACACCCATATTCCAATAATGGGAGGCTACAAAATAGGAAGGCTGCAGGCTGCATTTGGCCATGGATAATCCATCCCTGTCCTATAGAGACACTGTAATGTTTGAGGAGTACTTTATTCTAATGCAGTCTCCCCCCCCCGCCACACCTTTTCAGTATATTCCTACTATTCTTCTGATCAGCCTGCCTCTGTGATTGATATTCCTCTCATACCTGGCATTTTTGGTGGGTTCTGTTCTATGGGGATTCTTGGATGCCTTCATAGCTTTTTTTTGGGGGGGGGGGGTGATAGTGGTGGTGGATTGGGAATAACTACAAGTTCTATCCCCACTGCCACAGCAGGTTGTTAACACGATTCCTTTTCTGTATACTTATAAGGATGGGTCTAGAGCAGTGTTCCCCCCCCCATACTTAGAGGGTAAGTGTATGTAATTCAGAAATGTACATAATTCCGTGGCAAGACATCTGGTTTTCACACCAAAGACCCTAAGTAGATGACGAAAAAATGTCCTAGAGTTTGGGACATTTGTGGTCCAGAGAGACCACTGATAGGATTTGCATAAAATATTACTGTAAGCAGAAGTCAGAAGAGGAACAATGGTTTATGCTTTACTTTATCGTCCTATTCCAAACCTCTTGACTCTGTCCCATCAAGATAGGAATTATGCTGTGCTGCTCAGAAGCAGTGAGGACTTCACGAGCAACACCAAACAATTTCCATTCATATATATATATATATATGACAGAGCATTGAAGATTTATTGTTTCCAATATGTAGTAAGTTATTCAGCCCAGAGCATAAGCAAGGCTGGCCTACCATTTCCTAACACAATGACATTTGCTACTGACACATTTTTTTTCTAGAGGACGTTGACTTCTCAGAGTACAACCTCTCTGACATGGATCCTCTGGTGCTTAGCTAGGTTACATTTGTAACTAAAGTTTTTCCCACACTCGGGACATTCAAAAGGTTTCACGTGAAAATGTTTCCTCTGATGGCTAATCAAACCATCAGGCCGGGTGAAGCTTCTCCCGCAGTCCGGACATACGTGTGGCTTCTCTCCAGTGTGGATTCTCTGATGTCTCCTCAGATTATGTCTCTGGCTGAAGTATTTCCCACACCCAGGACACTCAAAGCCTTTCTCCTCAGTTTGTTTCGTTTTTTGATGGACGGTTCCAGCCCACATCAGAATTTCGGAGTGGTCCTGTCCAGTGTATGTCATAACAAGTCCTGGTTTGTAAGGATACCTTCTGCTGTATTTGGAGCCAAACAGCTTTTCTGCCCTAGAGTGCAAGGCAGAGGTTTCGCTATGGGCAGCTGTAAGACCTTCCAAAAGCTCCCTGGCTTCATTTTCTCCCACCACTGGCTTCTTCCCCTCTTGCCCTTTGGACTCACATCTTTGTTCATAAACTGCTGAGGTTGTCACAGGAATGTTCCACTGAGATAATCCTGTTAATGCCCTCATCTCTCCCACACGGGAGGCCTCCATCTTGATCCGACTTCTCTTCTCCTCACCTGAAGAGATAGAGAAAGGAAAATTTGTCTAGACTCTGCTCACTTCTCTTTCTAGACCAGTGCTTGGACGGAACATGCTAAAAGTAACATCACTGCCATTATGCATAAGGGATTTTGTAGCACCTTTGAGACTGAGAGGAAAAAAAATTAAAGAGCATAAGCTTTTGTAGATTTGGGGCTTGTTTAGACAGGAAATATATCCCGTCTTAGAGCCCTGCAGTCCTGAGGATGCAGGGCATTTACCCTGTTCTGCCCCCGGACAGTCCTCACCAACTTTGGGGCAGATATAGGGCTAAGACAGGGAAGGGCCCGATACAACGTTTTAAAATAATATCTGTTTTAATTCATTCCTACCAGGAAGGAACGGATTGGGCCCCGTGAGACTGCAAGAGTCCATCCTAGCAGGCCAGCCCTCGTTGCTGTTGCCAGACGGCTTTGCTCTCCTGGAAGGCAGAAAGGAGTCTCAAGGCTGATCACATGCAGGGGGTGTTGGTCACATGTTGCAGACTGCCTTCCTGCCTTCCAAGACAGTGCGGGACATGGCAGCAACAGAGGCAGGCTGGCATGCCTGTCTGGACTCAGGCCCATTTGGAGGCAGTAACGGGGGAACAACAGGCCTGATCCCCAGCCAGGATACACCTGCAGGGAGCCGGCGTATCCTGGCTTGTGTAGATGAGCCCTTAGTCTACTTCCTCCATGCATCTGAGGAAGTAGAAGTCTACGAAAGCTTATGCTCCAAATTCTTTCTTTCTGTTCGTCTTAAAGGTGCTACAAGATCCCTTTACATACTGATATTCTAGACTAACATGGCTCTGTCTTTGAATTTCTATCACTGCCGTTGCTCATTTACCTTCCTGAATAACAAGAGATAAGGTACAGTAAGAAAAGTAACCACCTTTAGAAAGAGCTCCTTTGAGTCCCAGAAACTGCTTTAGGTCCCAGCTTTGGTGAAAAGGCAGAGTATAAATATAGTAATAAACAGAACAACTTTAACTCTTTAACAGTAGTGGAACACAATTTCCAAATGTCACTTGAATACAGAGTGACGTCATTGTTGTCACTTACCTTTAATTAGGGAAGGTGACTAGAGGAAGGGAAGTTTGTTCTGTTCTTAATTTGAAAATAAGGGTCATGTGCTGCTCAGAGCAGTAATAACAGAAGATCCTCAAGGCTATTTTTCAGCAACCCTAAGGACCCCCTATGTTCTGCATATTTTTTTAGAACTAAAATATCCTTCCAGACCTCCTAGGGCTGAGGCACAGTTTCTGAGGAAAGCTGGGGGGAGTGCAATGGAAGTGAGGGATCTGCCATGCATCTGTTGGCAAGAATCTCCCTCTTCCCTCCCTAGTCTCTGCTTCTCTCTCTCTCCTCCTCCCACTGTTTGCCAGCATTTGCAAATTAGATTTGTTGTCGTCGTCTCATATTTAGCTTATGGTCCATTAAGACCCCAGATCCTTTGCGCATGTACTGTTCTCAAGCCAGGTTTCACCCATCTTATATTAGTGCAGTGGTTCTTAACCTGTGGTCTGGGGACCCCCAGGGGTCTGCAATGTCCTCACAGGGGGTCCGCAAAGGCTTGAAGGTGGCTTGGTACACCTCCTCCTGCAGGATTTCAGGCTGTAGTTCTTTCCAGTTCTACCTGAAGGTGCTGGATATTGAACCTAGAACCTTCTGCACTCCTTTCCCTTAAACAAGCATACAGTGGGCCCTTTGGATTTGTGGGGATTTGGTTCCGGGACCCCATGATTATCCTAAGAGGTGAAGGGGAGAGTGTTAGAGCCCCACCCATGACGCCAAAATCTCCTGTAATATCTGGGGGAATTATTAGCTCAAACAGAAGGCTTGCAAGAGGAGGGTAACTTCAGGGACCTTTTCACATATGTATACCAGTACTAACTGTAGTACTCCAGTTAAAATAAAACTCCAGTTAAAGTAAAACAAAGTATTTTATTGGAATAATACAGAAAGTAAACTAACATACACAATGTAGTTTCTTATGAACCATACAGGGCTATAGCAGAGTAAGGCAGAAAGGTTGGATAGAGAGAGGTCCAGGAAGAGAGGGTGATAGTTACCAGTCTTGAAGAGAAGGGAGTTCCATGCAGTGAAGATAGGCAGACTGGCATCTAAGGATGGCACAGAGAATCCAGCAGAATGACAGGGTCCATCTGTGGCACACTTTGCTGGGGTCTGGGCCCTAATGTTTATACTTTGCTTCATATCCTGAAGGGAGCACTTTGCTTATAACAAAGCCTGGATAGCTTTCCCATCAGACAGACAAAAGGAACCAAAACTCAACTGATTGCTTTAATTTAAACATTAATGGTCTTGTGACAACCTCATAAGGTTGGGCAGGAGGGGGTGTGAGGAGAGATTTCTGTAAGGTATAGAATAAGGAATGGTCACTTGCTTGCATGTTTGAATTATTGCTTGAAAAACCCAAGGCTGGAAGAAAGGATTAGCACATACCCGTTAATGAATGTGTCGTTAGCATAAACCCATGGATGATCTTAACTTGGGCTTTCCAACCTTTATATTTCTACATACAAATCAGGTCATCATGACCTCCCAATGACCTCCGGCCTGCCTAAGCTGACCCCCAAAAGTGTCCAAAATTTCCAGTTGTGGAATATTGCAGGGAGGGGGTAGTAGGGCATGCTATCATCACACAGATACAAAAAACCACAGATGGTCATGTTCCATATCAGTAAATGGCAGTGACGTGAGTGCGGACGCTTTGGTGTGTCCACATTCACATCTGTGCTGTTTTATAACACAAGATGTAATGATCCATGGTCAGTTGAATTCGCAGATCCGGAGGGCCCACTGTCTATGTCTTGTTTCATCTTATAAGGCATGACATTGTACTTCTGCTAATAACAGGAAGGGCAGGGGATTTTGAAAAGGACTGGACTGGATCTTGAAAAGGATCTGCTAGATCTTGTTCTAGCATGGCTTGCATACTACAAGAAGAAAAGGCATAGCCTGAAAGCATGGAGAATGGTTCAAGTATTATATATTACAGTACATTACATGACCTCTCTGTCCCACCACCCTCAGAGATCATCTGGTAAGAATACAGAAGAGGTCCTAAAATTACCTTCCCAGAGTAGTAAGACTGGCACCCTCCTTGCTATCTGTCTCTAGGCAGGTGAATACCTTTTTGTTTTGCCAAACCTTGGAAGACTGATTGCTTAGGAGCAGCTGATCAACAATAACAATAATATTTGATTTATACCCTGCCCTTCCTCATAAAAGTTCAGGGCAGCAACAATCTATATAAAAGGAACACAGTTCAGGCTACGAATTACAAATATAGCAGGACCCCCATATTCGCTGGGGATTGGTTCTGGGGGCCCCCATGGATACCAAAAAACATGGATAATAGCGAATGTCATTGAAAATAATGGAACTTCTGGTTTAAAATACCATAGAGTTGCCTTGGAGGGCCTAGAAAATTGCTAGAGGACACATTTTCTAGGAAGACTCTATGGTAGGTGTGCTATTTTATGTCCCATGGATAATTGAATCACAGGATAATGTATCAGTGGATATGGGGGTCCTACTATACCTACAATCACCAATTACACAGAGCTGAGGGTGAGAACCTTACTTGAATCAGGCTCAGAGAGGCCAAGAGATGAACCGTCAGTTGATTGCTGGGATACATTTGCTAGGCTATTTTGAGAAAAAAGTTGCTTCTACTGGTTCAGAACATGACACCACAGTCAACACCAAGTCTGGGAGAGTGTCCTGTGGTCCATCTGGTCAGCTGGAAAGTTTTTGGAAAGTTTCAGTTTGTGCAGCCTGATGATGTGGTCAAGCTGTTTGGTTCTTGGTTGGTAAGATCTAGCAGAGGTGGGTTGATTAGACAGGTCCAGGGGATAGTAAATACCTCACTCTGTCAGGGGAGGTTCCAGCTGCCTTGAAGCAGGTATAATGTGGCTTCTCTTGAAGAAGACATCTCTGGATCCAGTGGTATCCTCATCCACTCTTCTGGGTCAAGGTGCTTGTACATGTGGCAACTAGACAACTTCAGATATTCATGGAGGAATTGAATTATCTGGACCATTTCAGCCTGCTGTCAGGTCAGCCTTGGTTGTCTCGATCTACTCCGTGAAAGTAGAGGGGTGCTATCCTGTTAATCTTTCTGGATCTTTTGGTGGTTTCCAGTACCACTAAACATAACATTTTACTGAACCAGTTCCATTAGGTGGAAGTAGGAATCATTGTGTTAAAGTGCTTCTGCTCCGAAGATGGGACTGGTTCCAGACAGTGGCACTGAGGCACTTCTGTTCAGCCCCAAAGCCATTAAGTTGTGGGGTGTCACAGGGTTTCATCTTGTCTTCCCATAATGTTCCGTATCTATTTTAAGCCACTGGGTGAGGTCATAAGGAGTTTTGGGGTTCAATGACATCAATGCTGATGATACTCAGCTCTACTTCTACTTCTCTTTGGGGTTGGCTAGGGTTGTTTAGGTGTCAGAGCAGTGTCTGGATGTGTCACGATCAGGTTGTAAAGCGACCTTTTCCAGCCATTAATTCTGTGTGCAGTTGTTACAGTGTGCTTTACTGTTTGATGTTTGTCATTCTTTTGAAATGTTAACAAGCTGAGGTGCTGAGAACCGTTGGGGGAGGATGGGTTCTTTCACTGAAATATGATAGATGTAACTAATGCTAAGTGCGAACCGATAGTTTGAATAATGAATAACCAATGAATGACTTGCCCACCAGATTTAGCTGATTGTAAACACTTTTTATTTTACTGCTTTCTCTTTGGGCTTCATTCGAAGCAACGATGTTGTATACTATTGCTCTTTAGTTTCTTCTGTGACAGCAAAACTTACTGTTTAACACTGGACTGACTATGTGAAGAATGTTGCTGTCCTTGAGCAAGCAGGGATCACCAGCATTGAGGCCATGATGTTGAGAACACAGCTGTGCTGGGCAGGGCATGTTTCTAGGATGGAGGACCATTGCCTCCTCAAAATAGTACTCTATGGTGAACTCGCCATGGGTCAGCGTAAGAGGGGCGCTCCAAAAAAGCGATACAAGGACTCCCTGAAGCAACATCTCAGGCTCGGCCAAATTGATCACCAACAATGGTCTGCCCTGGCTTCACGTCGGGAGGCATGGAGACGCACTATCCACAATGCTGCAGCCTTATTTGAGAATTCATGCCAAACAAGTCTTGAAGAGAAACGACAACGCAGAAAGAATCACAACCTGGAATCATCACCCAAGGAGACCTTCTGCGGTGCTTTCTGCAACTGGACTTGTTTATCTCGGACTGGCCTTTTTAGTCATCAGCGCGCTTGCAGAAAGCGCGGGATGAGTCCTTCCTGAATCTTCGTTTGCGAAGAAAAGCCAGAGAGAGAGAGAGAGAGAGAGAGAGAGAGAGAGAGAGAGAGACTGTCAACTGACTCTGAAAAGGCGGTTATATACATATTCATATATTTATTACTGTTTCATCTACCTTCTTCAGCTTCTGAAAACAAAAACTGAAAGCATTTTTTTCTGCTTGAAAAACACTTTTGAATGGCACCCTGTTATCAAGTTAAAACGCCCTACAACATCAAAACTCACTTTTCTGGTAACTGTGTAAGTCAGAATTCTCTTCTAAATATGGAATAACCAAAAGCCCCTCCCCCCAATCAACCTTGTAGGCTGCACAGCCCTCCCCGCAACCTGTCCATTTCAGGGATGTCAGAGAGTGAGTGGATCAGCAGTGATACGCTCAGCTATTTTCCTTTAGCTGGACGTGCTGCAAGAAAATCACCTGCAGGAACATCCGAAGGACTCTCAGGGGCTTACTGCACTCTGAAGAAAAGCAGCAAGACAGCAGGAACGTTCCATCTTCCGTGCTGCCTTACTGCATGATGTTGTCATGCTTCTGATGTTCTTTCGTTCCAGTCTCATGGGGGACCAAGCTAAAACCACATCTTTTTGTTAATCGATTTTTCTGGTTAGCAAAAAGACAATGTTTTACCTCAGTCCCTCACAGGACCAGAATGAAAAAATAACGCCATGCGGTAAGACAGCATGGAAAACAGAACGTTCCTGATGCCTTGCCACTTTTCTTTGGCATGCGGTAAGCCCCTCAGAGGTCCCTGCTGGTGCCTATACTATCTATATAAATAATAACAAATAAAATAAACTCAGAGCACATACAAGTTTTCTCATGGAATCTCCATCCCCATTTGTTAGTCAAAACTATCATGCCAAGAGAAACTTCTCTTGCAGTTAGGGCATTTTTGAAGCCTCTCTCCTTCTATGGGCTGGCCGACATTCCATTCATCAAGTAATTGGAAGCACTGACCTTTGGACTGTTTGCTCTGTTAATCTTCCAGGTGGATTCTCAAATCACTACTTGGTCCTCCTCTGTTGCCAAGGTTCCCCCCCTCACCTTCAGGAACACTTTCTATTCTCCATCAGAAATTCACTCTCTGAGTAATTCATTGTTCTGAGAAGGATTTCTTCCAAGCCCTGAGTACTAATCAAATTTTCTTTCTGTCTGACTTTTCCCACACTCAAAGCATTTGTAAGGGTTCTCTCCTGCAAATCAGTCATTTAATGTAGTCCTGAATAGAAGTTATCCATAAGCTCAGGGCAACCGTATTTCTCCCCTTTCTTCTTTAATATCCTCTTTAATGTTTTGTAGAGATGCCCTCTAATAAACCTCTTCAAAATCAAGTGTATTTGTGTAGTCTTTTTCCTATTCGTCTTTCTCTGAAGGTCTGTTTTTCTGGGGGCTTGCCTAGACACAAAGATATAATGTGGACTGCTACACATTAACACAAATTCACAGCAGAGTTCATTGGTCTCTACGGTCCTTTGGCAAAATCGCTGTTATGCGAAGCTATCCATGTTTGAAGTACACACGCAGCCATGTCTGCGAATCAAGATGGTGGCCAGGAGTGAAATACTCATGTTATTATCCTTCACAAGTTGTCAACACTGCACAGTATTTTTTTAAAATTGTAAATTAAAGGTGCGCAAGTACGATCTTCCACTTTAAAAAGCTGTTTGGTTGCCTCAGTGCAGCAAAAAAGTGCATGATCGATAACACAAAACTCCAAAATGGCATTTCTGGCCACTTTACTGCTGGCAAGTTGCCCCCCTTGCATGTCCAACCAATCAGCTTTTCACTTTCACCCTCACTGAGAATGAGCAGAGAAGCGAATTGGATGTATAAATTAGTGGCAATGCGCATTTCCACCCATTATTTTAAAAAATTTGGGGAAAGCCGCAAAGGCTTTTCTCATGCAGTAAATTGAGTTTTTGGGCCCCCTCCTTCTGAAAACCACAAATCTTGGTCGGATCTCGTTGGGACAAAAGATATTCTATGTGAATTCTATTAGGGTTGTTTTCACTGTCTAGACGACCCCTGGAATTCCCATTCATTGTGGGATACTGTAATTTCATAACATGTCTTGATCTGTTGTGGTTGTTGTCTCCTCTGGGGCCTTTGTTGGTTGTCAATGTATGGTGGTTCCATGAATTTCATAGGGTTTTCTTAGGCAAGGAATAGTCAGAGGTGGTTTGCCACTGCCTTCCTCTGAATATTATTTATTTAAGGTATTTCTGTATCACCTCCCAACCCACAAGGGCTCCTGAGGCAATGAACAAATAAAAACTATTCTAACAATGCAAAGAATAAATTTTAGAACACATTAAAATATTTTTAATACTTTAAAACTCCTCTAAAAACAACCCCAAAATCCCATTTTAAAACCAAGCCATTTCAAACATTAAAAGCAATACAGAAAGCCAAGAAAAAAAGCACTGTTTTAGCTGCCCGACAAAAACTTAAAAAGGAGAAATCCTGGCATCAACTTATTTAGGACCAATAGGATGCACTCCCCCTGTCCAACTCCCAGTACAGGTCAACCACCAAGATGAGTAAGGGTGCTTCTGTCTTATAAACAGGCCTACACCCGGACTGGCATGGATCCAGGTAATCCAATTAATTCAAGAAAGCCTAGAATTCTGTTGCTACCACTTACTTAAAAAAAGGAAATTGGAGACTGAATGATAGTTATTTAGGGAGGTGGGGGTCTAATGAAGGTTCCTTCAACAAAGATCTTACCGTTGCTTCTTTTAAGAAAGTTGGGACATGGCCCCCTATCAAAGAAGCATTTACAACCACCACCAACACCATCCAACTGGCCAGTCCTCCTCTGACAGCTTGAATTAGCCAGGATGGATATGGGTCTAACAAACAAGTTATACAGAACAGAGCCTCCAGTAGCTGGTATTCCTTGGTAGTCCCCCATCCAAGTACTAACCAGGCCTGATCCTGCTTAGCTTTCAAGATGAGACAGACTCTGGTGCCTTCAGGGTATTTTAGGTTCTACATCTGTGGTGCTACCTTCTCCCAGTACAGAAACTGTGTAGAAGCTGCATATACCCCTATGTCATGTATGGGCAATAGCATAAAGGCCAGGGGGCAATTTCTCCCCAGACCTTGTATGGGCCACACACTTTCCCCAGTAAGCCCAATTATCTCCAGCAATCACTTCACCCAATATGCATCTATTTGTTGTCACATGCCTTCATGTCGACCCCAACTTATGGTGGCTGTATCATGTGGTTTTCTGTTAGGCTCGGTCCCAGAAGCAACCTATTCCCGCCAATTTCAGTGTTTCCTTATAACCTTCTTGTTAGTGGTGTTTTCATTTCTTTGTGCTTGTTAACGAGTGTTCTGTGGCAACTATGGAAGGGGAGTATAACGGTCAGTAGTGGGAATGGAGAGATAAGCCAGCAGCTGCACAATTGGCTTAGGGAAAATGGGATGGATGTTACATTGGCAGCGAGGGTCTGGGGATGATGGGTAACCAATGGTATTGAAGCCCGCCAGATTTCATAACTTATAATATGCTTTTAGCATACTGTCTGCTTTCAAAGTTTCAATTCTGAGCAACCATCTTTCTGGATTACTGTATCAATAAGTTTTTCTGTTTAACTCTGAAACTGCTGGTCACTGAGTCTGGGAATGCAAGTACACGACATTTTCCTGGCAAGATTGGCTCTGCCACGACTAGAATGCAGACCCCAATAACTTTTTTGAAACTGAATTCTGAAAGTTAGACAGACTGCTCTGCAAGTCTGTTCAAGGGAGGCCAACTATACTATTGGCAGGATACCTATATATCTAGTGAAACCAGGTTTTAAAAACAGCAGTGCCTGGCAAGAAGCTGGCAGAAGGGGTATTGCTTATGCACATATGTATATGGTATACCAGAGTGGGGGAAATTGCTTTTTAAAAATTAATCACTTCCTGTTACATGTCGATCCCTGTATTGATGGGGAATCCGTTCCAAGACACCCCCCCAATCATACCCGAAACCGTGGATAATAGGGAACCCTATTATTTTAAATGAGATGAATGCAGGAATTTGACCACATAATCGCACTGGAGGACATAGAAATGCCTAGAGAGAATATATTTTTTGGATATGGAAAAGTGATACTGTGGATACAGAATTTGTGGATAGCCCTGTACTTGATATTGTTTGTTAAAGGTAATTTACTATCATTACTCAATACAATGGAACCCAAAAAAGGGGAGGTCAACTAATTCCACTGCTTGCTTCACTACTTTCCATTCCTTTTGGGGAGGGGGAGTCTGGTAAAAGAATGATACAACTTGAAAAATTCCTGTCAGAACTCTTAAGAAATGTTCTTTAAAAGGAGTGATTTAACTAGGAATGTTCCATGTTGCATTCATAACATTATTTCTTTCTGGCACATTAATGTAACTTTTGACATATAACTCTGGCTCCTTCCTATGGAATCCCGGGGTTTGTAGTTTGGTGAGGCACCAGCACTCTTTGGCAGCGAAGGCTAAAGATCTTGTAAAACTACAAACCCCAGGATTTCATAGGAAGGAGCCATGTGTATTTGGCCTTTGTTGCATCTTCATTGATGCACTGAAAGCAACTACATTATTAGTAACTAATTACTTCCAAGCTCTGGTGTACAGACACACACATACACACTGGTTGGATGGGTGAAGTAGTAAGCTGAACACAAACCTGAAGGTGCTGTTCCACTGAGGAATGTAGATGGCTATCCTCAGGTGCATTCCTGACCAGTCCTTCTGGAACTGGGAAAATTCAGCTGCCAGATCCATCACATTCCCTATCATTTTGCTCCAGTGATCACCAAGGTGATGCTCCAGAGATCATGCACATAACAACCAAATCCTGCTCAACACACAAACTGGGTTTTGTTGTTATTTGCCATCAAGTTGACTTCAACTTACGGTGACCCTATGAATGAGCGACCTCTGAGAATTCCAGTCATCAACTGCTTTCCTCAGGCTTTGCAAATTCAGGGCTGTTGCTTCCTTGATTGAATCAATCCACCTGTCCAGTTTGTTAAAAAAAAAAAAAAAAGGCTACGTTTGATGTTCATGTCAGGAGATGCTGTTCTTTTCCAGGCAATCTCTGTAGCCCTCCTGGAGGGATTTGGTCTTTCCTGGCCTTGTAGCCAATTCCTCTTCTGGTCCACTGAAACAGGGATAAGGTCCAGTAGTTTGAGAAGAGGGTCCAGTGCATGGAATTGTCCTCCCCAGATCTCAATAAAGGCTGGTTTTCATCATTTGACCATGTGGAATGTTTCCAGTGCCAGTTATGTCCTGGGTAGGGCAAGAGGAACTCTGCAAGTACAGAGTGCCTGCTAAACTTCTGGGTGTGGAATCAGAAGATGGGGTAAAACTGAATCCCAAGGTGACAAAACAGGGAACATGAACAATAACAACAACAAAACCCAAACTCACACTACATTGAAGTCAGTTGGTGTATCTCTCTCTCTCTTTAAAAGACTGGTGTTAGATGGAAGGGGAGGGTGGTAGATGGCAGGAGCAGGAGCCGCACAGGCTAAGTTGTGTTGTTGTATGCCTTCATGCCAATTCTGATGTATGGTGATCCTAGCTTAGAGTCTTCTTAGCAAAATTTGTTCAGAGGGGGTTTGCCATTTGTTTCCTCTGAGGCTGAGCAAGTGTGACTTGTCCATAGCTGAACGGGGATCTGAACCCTGGTTTACTTGGAGTCTTAGTCCCAGATTCAAACCACTATACCATGCTGGCTCACAGGGAGAGACATACTATGATACTATGAAGTCTCAAGTGCATACAGTGGGAGTATGCAATCATGACACAGCAAAGTGGGACTAAGACATGGCCAGAAGAATGAAGATTAAGGAGAACATGAATGTAAGCAGAAGAGAACATACCATCAACAAACAAGTCTCTCCTGGTTTCTTTTGTGTCCTAGTCTCTGGAGCAGCAGAAAACAAGTTTGCTCCATCCCCAATATGACATTCCTTCAAATATTTAAACATGGCTATCATGTCACCTCTTCACCTTCTCTTCTCTAGGCTAAACATACCCAGCTCCCAAAGCAGCTCCCCATCATAGGGCATGGCTTCCAGACTTCCCACCATTTTGGTCACCCTCCTCTGGATACGCTCCAGCTTGTTTCTGGAAACAGCTATGATTTCTGTCTTAACTTTCAAAGAGGAAAATACGTTCTCTGTGTAAGTGGGTTTCAATGACAAGCTGTGAGCAACTCTGGTTGCTATTTAATGTGTGATGCTTACTGACATCAGCAGGGCTGTCCCTAGGTCTCAGCTTTTGGCCCAGAAACCTCAAGGCCTGGGAGAATCCTGAACAGGCAGCCCTAACTATGGCTGTCACATGCTGCTCCTGCTGGGAAAATGGGGGAAACTCCCCTTTTACATCAACTCTAAGAAGCCACTGACCCAGCTCCACAAAACTCCTCCCCGTTTCATCAGTCACTCTATCAAATCAAAAAGAGGGAAAACAAAGGGCTTGTCTAGATGCGACAGTTTACTGCGAGTGGGTTAGCATTTACCCATATTCGCATACATTCACATTGAGTGTCCACACGCACTCATAAAGGGCAATGGAGCGAAAATGCTCAGTGATGTGAATTTTGATGTTCAATACATCTGAAAATGAGCATCTACATGCATTTTCCAGAAAACATCAGGGAAAACCGTGATACTTTTTACTGCACAGTTTGCTGAGGTTTTGGCCCCCTCCTTCTGAATACCATGAATCTTGTTCAAATCGTATTGGGACAGATCATATTCTCTGCAAATTCTATGAGGAGTATTTCAGACCAAAGCTTCTTAAACTGTGGGTCACGATCCCATATGGGGTCATGTAACTGAATGGGGGTCACAAAAAATGTTTGATTGTATATCTGTTTTATATACCTATATACCTGGGGTCACATAAAAAATTCTCAGGCAAGAAGGGGTCATGAGTGGAAAAAGAAGCCCTGGTCTAGACCAGTGGTTCTTAACTTGTGGTCTGGGGACTCCCAGGGGTCTGCAATGTCCTCACAGGTGGTCTGTGAAGGCTTGAAATCTGCTTGACCCACCTCCTCCCTGTGGTGGAGTGGCCTCATGACAGGAGCCAAGGCTTGGCCTGCGCATTGCCATTCAACCCACTCCAGCCACAAATTTGCAAGAAGAAGCAGGAGAAAAGTCTTCCCTCCCCTCCAGTGCTTCTGAGGGAAGGTTTAATGGATGGTCTAATTGTATTATTATTATTATAATTTCAGGTATTATTGTTATTATTATTATTAGGGTTTTAAATCTTGAGTTAAGTCTTGGGAGTCGACAGCAACAAAAGATATTTAAATGGGGGTCCTGGTAAAGAAAAAGTTAAGAGCCACTGGTCTTGACAACCCCAAAGTTAGGGCCACTACACCATCTCTGCTGAGTGATGTGCTCCATGCAACTCTCCCTCACCCCATACCATTACCATTCCAGCTGGTCAATATAGGTACCAGGTTGCTTGCCTTTCTCTTCCCTGTTGTGTCCTGTCATTTAGAAATGTAAGCCTATGGACAGGGAACACTGCTGTTTCCATCAGTTGTATCTGTGGTATTCTCAAGAGCCTTTTTGACTCAAAAGCACAATCAAAATAGGATCTGGAAATATATATTCTAAGAGAGAATAAACAGAAAAGGTGCTCTCCAGCCCTCTGAGAAGAACTGTAGGGTTGCTTTGTGTATTGTAAAAATTGCACAGTTGGCTTCCTCCATCACCTCACCTGAATCTTGGCCTGGAAGATGCTCACTTTCCATAGGGAACTGGATGAACATCTGCTCCTCCACCTCTTCCTCTTCTTCTGTTGCTGGGTGGAGAGTGAGGTCAGGCTTGGGAACTAAAAGTCCCTCTTCATTTGAGGGCAGGAGGCAGAGAAGGAGAGAACAGAAAAAAATGCCAGAATTATTTCCAGTACAAGCAGCATTAACTGGCACCATTCACATGAAAAACACACGCTAAGAAAACTATTTCTGGCTTGTTTAGCCACGCCCATTAGTGGGAGGTGTCAAGGAAGAGCGAATGGGGTGGTGTGAGTGACCTGTGTGCTGGTAAATGCTCCCTGTCATTCCTGTGTACCTCCTCCCATTCATCAGACACAATTTGCTTTACACAAGGGTGGGCAATTTGTGGCCCTCCAGATGCTGCCTATCAGCTCTAGCAGCACAGCCACTGATAAGGAATGCTGGGAGCTATAGTCCAACCACCTCTAGAGGATGATGATGATGATTTATTTGTTCATTTATTTATTTAGTTTATATGCCACCTTTCTTCCAGAATGGGACCCAAGATGGCTCACAAAATGCCACATAAAATACAATTTAAAATAATTAAAACATAACAATATAAAAATCTAAAATTATATAAAATATATAAAAGTTAAAAGATAAAAAAACAAAAAAACCCACACCCCAATAAAAAGCCTCAGTAAGCCCAGCTATGTATTAAAAGCCTGCTTGCATAAAAATGTCTTTGCCTGCATGGCTGTGGGAAGGGGTTCCAGAGGGTGGTTCGTCACTAAGTAATGGTGGTTGGACCAAGAGAAAGCCTTCCCCTGATGATCTTAGAACATGGACAGGTTCATATGGGGAGTGTCACTCCCGCCTTGGTCTTAATCCTGTTTACCTGTTTATGCTGATCAGAGAATTACTGTTTGCAGATAATGGAAAATGTAGCCTTCACAGCATGATGGGATCTCTGCCACCTTTTGCAGCAGGATGATGGGAACTCCATCATGACAGGGAGGTACGGTCTTTCAAATAGTTTGGACCCAAGCCATATAGGATTCAACTTTGCCCATCACTGCTTTCTAATACAGACTTTATTGAGGCAGTGCTGTGCAGAGGACAGATCCTCAGGTTCTGACTTGGGAGACCATATCAATCAGCCCCACAAAGTTCTTTTGGTCACCTTAGGATGCCATTGCCTGCCAGCTCAACCTACATCATACAGCTATTACAAAGATAACAGGATCAATAGCCATATATGCTGCCATGAATTTCTTAGAAGAATGGTCAGGTCAAAATAATGCTGTCGATACGGGAGGCTGTTGTTATGTACCATCAAGTCAGCTTTGACTTACGGCAAATATATGATCCATGAGATCCTGATACTAACAGCTCTGCTCAGGTCTTGCAAACTCAGGACTGTGGCTCCTTTTCCATGTGCTGTGCAGCTTCAGAATTTCCTTTTGCATCAGAACATATCAGCAGCTGAACACCCTTTCAGCTTAGGTGCAATTGCACCATTAGGCACAGCACTATTCATACTTGTTCTTTGCTCTTCCACAGTAGCTGGTTGAGTGTTTTCTGACCTGGAAGGAGTGTGTGCCTCATCTTCCAGCACTAGCTATTGCTTCATTCTGGTTTCATCATAGTTTGTTCAAGGTCAAGACATTCATAAGTGGTTTAACATTGGTGCCTTATGCACAATACTAATAAGAGTTAGCTAAAGTGTCACTGCTGTTGTCTTTGAGAGATCCCCTGTCAAGATTACTTCCTTCTATTGGTACTGCCCACTAACTTCCCTTTTGGCACTTCTCTGCTTCTCTCACCACTGGAACTATTAGTTTTCTTCTGTTGATGCAGCAGTTACTTCCTGAAGACAACTGATGTATCTTAGTCTGGTGTCTCTACTCTGAGCAATCAGCCTTTGGTGGCCCTACTTGGAGTATAAACACTTGACAGAGTCTAGTTGCATGAAAAGAATACTCTCAGCCTCTCTGACATAATCAGAACTACTAACTGCATTAAGGTGGGCATCCAAGAAAGGTCAGCCAGACAAAGTAGGGTCAACTTCTGAAGTGAAGTAATTTTGAAGCAAAGTACCATCTGAATACTAACCCAAAATTTGCGGTCACAACTGCTGAAGGACAAATGGGACATTCCACAAACAGTCACAATGTGTAGTGTTCCTATAGAGAATTCCAGCCAGCCATACTTTTTGCAAGATAGTTCCATTTCCCCTATCAAAGGTTAGTCAGAATTCATTGCCCACTGAGCATGCTCAGTCCTGAATCTGATAGGCTTGTGTTTGGGATTTCCCTTTCTTTTCCTTTCTAAATTTTTTTTTTGTAATTCATGAACTCCAAGCCTGTTAATATTTATAAATGGCTGGCACTGTTTTGATTACATCAGGAGTTCTACTTAGAGGGTAAGACTGCTATTACTATTACAATATACTTAATACCATAGTTTCTGTATGTCAACAGCTAAGAGATTCAGGAAGTGTTAGGTTCAAATCTTGCCTTGGCATCAACTGACTAGCTGGCCTTAAATCTTTCCCCTTCAGTCCCCGCAGCCGCTCTGAACCTTACGGTAGTGTTGTAGTGATTTCAGCTCAGGAGTGCAGGAGAAATGCTTTGAAAACTTAGAATCATAGAATCAAAGTGTTGGAAGAGACCACAAGGGGCATCCAGTCCAACCCCGTCATGCAGGAATACACAACCAAAGCATTCCTGACAGATGGCCATCCAGCCTCTGTTTAAAGACCTCCAAAGAAGGAGACTCCACCACACTCCAAGTCAGTGCATCCAACTGCTGAACAGCTCTTACTGTCAGTGCCATACAAATATTAAGGATTACATGTTCACATTTACCCTAATTCAATGGTCAGGCACCTAGCTTTGCATGCAGAAAGTCCCAAGGCTCAATCCCTGGCATCACCCATATTTTTAAAAAAGGTCTCAGATAGCAGTAGGTATATGAAGATCTCCCTTGGTGTGAGGAGCTGGAGAGCTACTGGCAGTCAGAGTTGATCACAGCTCGATAGATCAACAGGCCAGTACAAGGCTGCTCAAATGCTTTTCTTTTATAAATCCTGAGAAGTGGCCACCCAGGCATGATGCCGACACCTGATACTGGACCTGTTTGGAAGAGATTCTTACCCAAAGAATCCGTGTCCCCATCCTCCTCTTGCATCACCTGCCAGAACATTGTCCGTGGGCCTGGCTGTTTCGCACTTGGCTCAACCACGTGTAATGATGTGCCCATTTCCTTGAGATTCACTGGTTCCTGCAAACAGGACAACACAATTATTTGCAAGAGTGCCATCAAACACATGTGGCATTCTGTGGAGTACCACTAATAAAAGTCCCTTTTACAGATGAAGAAGCCTGATGAAGAAGCTGGTGGAACTTTGAAAGCTTGCATGATGTATTTCGTGCATTTTTGGTTAGCCCAATGAAGGTATTGCTGTTTTGTGGATTTTGGATATTGTTGTATTTTGCTGTACGGCCAACACGGAGAACCTGGATATATTTTCTGGATTTGAGGATACTGTATTTTAGCCACAACAGGGAAATGCTAAAGAAGAGGGAGCCAAGTGATTGGGACATACTCTTTGAGGTTGGTTTCTACCTCCAACAAATTGCATTTGATGGGTTTTACCTAGACAGCGCCTAAAAGATTTTTCCAGATGCAACAGTACAGAGGCGTCATGTGTGACGCATGGGCCCATCTTATCCCAAATTTGTTACACAGGGCCTTTCTATCTCACCACTGCCACCAAGTATGTGATGCCCTGGCACGCCAGCTGAAATTATGTCACCTTTCAGCCTGGCCGCCTCATCACTCTTGCGTTCAGCATGCCTGTGCAGCAGGTGATTTCCACCTCTCACTGCTGCCACAGAATGAATAACCAGTGGAATCTGCAGTTCCACAATTAAATGAATAGTACCTGTACTTAGGTGTGGATGTTTATAGAGGTGGTGGACTTAGTAAATTGGAAGTCATTCATGACCAGACTGAATTTAATGAAGAAACATAAAGAACAGTTTACTGGTGAATAATGTAACATTAATAGTTTAAATATTCATTCTCCCTGGACATTTACTTTGTTTCCGGCCTCTATCATACTTCAAGCCTCTCACTTCAACTCCTTTCTTTTACTGTCATGACTCAAGCCTCTCAGTTCAACTCCTTTCTTTTACTGTCATGACTCAAGCCTCTCAGTTCAACTCCTTTCTTTTACTGTCATGACTCAAGCCTCTCAGTTCAACTCCTTCAGCTTCAACTGTCACACCCACTTAAAAACCTTCAGAAACCCCTCTCCTTTCTGCCTCCTCTCAGAGGATTGGCTCTTGAAGCCCACTGTTTTCATTTGTCCCCACAGCTGTTTGTCATACCACGTAACAACTATCTGCAGTTTAAACAGCTGGATTTCATAAACAGATGGGAAAAAACCAGTGTGGTGTTGCGGTTTTGAGTGTTGGACCACAACTCTGGAGACAAGGGTTCAAATTCCTACTCAGCCCTGGGTGAGTCTGGGCAAGTCACACTCCCTCAGCCTCAGAGGAAGGCAAAGGAAAACCCTCTCTGAACAAATTTTGCCAAGAAAAACCTGTGATAGGTGCACCTTAGGGTCACCATTAAGTTGGAAATGACTTGAAGGCACACAGCAGCAACAACAAAACCTATAATTATTAATTGCTGTTTCTGGCTAAACAAACCATGGTTTGTTTGTTAGGATGTGTATAGACACAACCACCATTCAACATTCATCAAAGCAAAATCTGCCATGTGTGCCTGTGTCCAATATGAAAATCAAATCTCACAGATGCTCCCGGCAGTCCTACCTACTCCTGTAGCTAATTACTAAAAAGGATCTACTTTTTCTTCCTCCCTCCCTGAGAACCAGTCTGTCTGCCTCTCTCCTACAGATACATTGCACACACAATCAGAGAGACAGCCAAGACTTTGGGTCTAGTCACTGCAAACCAGAGTGAGTGTGCTTTTGCTATGGCCCAAATATATAGTATTGTTGGGTTTGGCTGATATCTGTAATAATAATAATAATAATAATAATAATAATACCCCGCCGCTCTGCTAAAAACAATTGGGGCGGCTTCCAACAATTAAAACATTATAATAATGACTAAAAACACCACCACCACCACCCTCCCCCATAAAAAGACATTAAACACTATAAAATTAAAACCTTCTAACTAAAAACACATTAAAAACAAATATATACATAATTTTAAAAAGCCAGGAGACTGAGATCCTGAGGCCGGGATCTAATCAGGAAAGGCCTGGTGAAAGAGATCTGTCTTTAGTGCTTTTTAAAAGCTACTCAAGCTTGTCAACTGATGGATCTCATTCGGCAGGCCATTCCATAAATTGGGGGTGATTACCGAAAAGGCCCTCTGGGAGGTTGCAGACAGCCTAGATTTTTGTGGCTGAAGCGGATTCCTCCCAGAGGACCGGAGTGCGCGGGGAGGACTGTATGGGAGGAGGCGCCTATGCCCCTATACACTGCTTCATTTTGTGGTTTTACCTAAAAAAATTAATCTTCAAGCGGGGAGATATCCCCCAAAGATGAAAAGGGCAGGTACCAGAAAATGAGGATGATACGGGATGCACAATTACTCCAGCAGCAACTTAGACAGTCAGTTTCTGTTTTGAAAAAGCTCTGATAGGCCACACACACACACACACACACACACACACACAGTGGTAGAGGAGAATGCCCGCAAATGCAGCAAACTGGCAAGAACCCTCCAAGGTTGGTCTTTTTTTTTTTTTAATAAAAAAATTTGGACTCCAAATCGTGTGTGTGTGTATGTCTGCAAAGACAGCCTTGGGAGTTGCATAAGGGCCACACTTTCCTCATCCCAGTTCTTTCCTCTCACCCATGGCCAGCATTCACAAACCTCAGTCAGGTCCTCCTCGGCCACTTCATGTCCTTCCAGAGGAAGCAACGAATTGGAATGGTTGGTCACTTGGTGCCCACTGCCTGTAAAGGACAGAAAGGAGATTTTAGAAAGGAGAGGCAGAAGGAATATTTGTTTGTTTGTTTATTTATTTATTTATTTATACCCCGCTCTTCAGCCACAAGGCTATCAGAGTGGCTTACAAATTGTTTTAAACAATAGCTATTTACACATCTATACTGCATTAAACAGTTTCCAATGTGTGTTAGCTAATTGCCCCCCCCCCACAAGCCAGGTACTCAATTTACCGACCTACGGAAGGATGGAAGGCTGAGTGAACCTTGGAGCCTGCTGGAATTGAACTTGCAACGTGGTGACTTGTAGTACTGGTATTTAACCACTGTGCCCCCTATTATGTGGCCTATTATGTGATCCCTAGAGTTGGCAGAGACAAATGGCAGTGACGGAAGAGGTACCTGTATCTTTTTAGTTGTACAAAAGGAGCTTAGGCAGTTACTCATGGCAGAAGGCTTGGCCCAAGGGTGGCGGTGGAGAGTGGAAGAATACTGCACCTGCTAAAATTAATCTTCCTCTACAGAGCTAATCTGAAAAAAATATTTATTAGAATTCTTTAGAGAAGCCTTGCTAAATCAGGCCAAAGCCCTTTATAGATTGGTGTCCTGCATTCCAATGGCCAAGCAGATGTCTCCTGGAAAGTCTGCAAACCAGATGTGAGAGAAGAAGTGCCCTCCTCTTAATATTCCCCAGCAATGGGTGTATAGTTAAAGATTTTGGCTCATTAATCAGAATAGAGACTGCAGTCAAGAAATCAGAAGACGACTAGGATTTGGAAGGGCAGCTATGAAGAAACTAAACAAGATCCTGAAGTGTCAAGATATATCAATGAATACTAAAGTGAGGATTGTCCATGCCATCGTATATCCCATTTCTATGTACGGTTGTGAAAGCCGGGCAGTGAAGAAAGCTGATAGGAAGAAAATCCATTCATTTGAAATGTGGTGCTGCAGAAGAGTTCTATGGATACCATGGACTTAGAATCATAGAATCATAGAATTGCAGAGTTGGAAGAGACCATGAGGGCCATCCAGTCCAACCCCCTGCCACGCAGGAAATCTTGATCAAAGCATCCCCGACAGATGGCCATCCAGCCTCTGTTTAAAGACCTCCAAGGAAGGAGACCCCACCACGCTCCGAGGGAGTGCGTTCCACTGCCGAACAGCTCTTACTGTCAAAAAGTTCCTCCTAATGTTGAGGTGGAATCTCTGTTCCTGGAGCTTGCACCCATTGCTCCGTGTTCCAGTCTCTGGAGCAGCAGAAAACAAGCCTGCTCCATCCTCAGCATGACATCGCTTCAAATACTTAAACAGGGCTATCATATCGCCTCTTAACCGTCTTTTTTCCAAGTCAAGCTTGAATTTTCCCTAGAAGCCAAGATGACTAAACGGAGACTGACATACTTTGGCCATATCACGAGAAGACAAGACTCTCTAGAAAAGACAAGAATGCTTGGTAAGGTAGAAGGCAGTAGGAAAAAAAGGAAGGCCGCATTCCAGATGGATAGACTCAATCAAGGAAGCTACATCTCTGCATCTGCAAGACTTGAGTAGGACTGTTGATGTTGGGGGTGACTTGGAAGTCTCTCGTATTTCCTAGGGTCACCATAAGTCCATGTCAACTTGACGGCAGTTAACAACAACTAATAGGTATGCAGAGTAAAAGCCATCCTGCCTCTGATCCTGGAAGGGAATATACAGCCACCATGACTACTGGCCCTTGATAGCCCTTAACTGCCATGAATTAGTCTAATCCACTTTAAACCCATCCATGCTGAGGACCATCCTTACATCTTGTGGTAGCAGTTCTACAGTATACCTATGCACATGTAAAGAAACACTTCCTTGGATCTGTCCCAAATCTCCCATCACTCAGCTTTGATAGACGATTCTCGCTGGGAGAGAGGAACAAAAAAACCCTTCTTCCATGCTATGTAATTTTAAGGAAAAGAAAAAAAACCCTTCTTCCAAGTCTTCCTATACTTGCATTTCTTTTCTAAATTGAAAAGCCCTTCCTCTCCAGCTAACTTTAAAGGCTGAGATCCCAGTTGTGTGCTGTACAATTATGCCAGTGTGTAAGTAACTGGAGTGACTGAATTGCGCTCTTGAACAAACCTTGAAACGGATGCTATGGCAAAGCTCTTTCCCGTGGTGCAAGGGATAATCCAATTCAACATCAATACTAAGCACCAAAATGATTGAACCTCTTAAACAGCACAATTGTGCAATGGCTTACCCTGGCGAAATAGGGTTTGTGCAACCCAGAATAAGACACCATCATTGCACAACCTCTAGGAAAATATAACCCCATGAGAAACACCATGTTGCCAGCATAAAGCAACAACAGGGTTCTGGGTTAGACTTTCTCTTGCGGAATTACTCTAGTCCCCTGAACACTCTGATGGCCACTTTTTTGGCAACCTTTCCACCTCTACAGTATCATTTTTACGTGGAAAGACGTGGTGCCTGGAACCCATCTTTCAGGATGCTCAAGAAAGCTGACAATCAATTGGAGAAAAAAAAACCCAGCTTTTAAAAAAAGACTGATGTGATGATTGTTATTACAAAATACATGAATTAGCAAAACTCAGTAGGGAGTGGAGCAACAAAACACAAAGAGGATTCTGTGATGTGTGATAATCAGCCCCCATGTAGCTTGAAAAGCAAAGAACCAAAGCTGTGTAATGACCATTCTGGCTGGGAATGACAGAAGTTACAGTCCAAACACCTGTAACACCCCCCCTCTGCTGCCGCCACCGCCAAGACAGGCTGCAGCCTTAGCAGCTCAATGAGCAGCTCACCCAGGAAACTATTCTCCCCATTACTCTTCTGCTTGGCTTCCTTACAGATCCGTTTCTGAGCAAGGTCTGAAGAAGTTCCCTCTGCATCCTGGGGAGTTGTGGTCATCTCTGGCTCCTAAAAAGAAAAGAAAAGAAGCACTTGCATAGGACAGATGTGGGAGGGATTAAGTGTGAACAACAAAAGGTAAAAGCTCCTGTCCACTGAGATGCAACAGGATGCAGGGCCATTCCACCAGTCCTTGTTGAAAAACTATCTATTGTTTTTGTCTTCCTATCCTTTCTTCCTTGTCTGTTATTCATTTTTAGACAGTAAGGGGTTGTTCAAACAGTGAAAAAAAAACCCTCACAGAATGCAGGGAGAATCCTACCTGTCCTAATGACATTCCGTGTGATTTCGCCCTATTGTGAAGCGAGGGGTGTGTGCATTCCTGCTCATTAGGACAAGCGAGTTCATTTGTTCGCTTGCCCAAACAAGAGGAAGTGCAAATCTGATTGGCCATATGAGCACAGGGGGCAGGGCCTGCTAACAAGGCAAGCGCCCGTTGCTGCCATGTTTGATTTTCGCCTTAGCGAATAAGCGCTAAGGCAAGAAAACAGAGCATTAGGGTCTTTTCTTCTTTTGAGCTCAATTGAAAAATTGCTGAATCACACCTTGGGCATCGTTTTGGGGAAAAAAATAAAGTTGGATGCGGCAAATTGAGGTAAGTGCAAATGTGAGTAAATCGCTTGTGGCTACCACGTTTACCAGTGGGCATGCGAAGCTTAAGGGGGCAGAAAAACCATTAGGACAGGTTGTAGCTGCTGAGAAATGTCGTTAGTGTGAGGCTTTCCTTTTTCTAATTGGCTCGTATAGACAAGCCCTAAGTTAACACAGCGATTTACAGCCCCAACGCTCAATAAGCAAACAGCCCAGAAGATGGCATAAGTCTTATCCTTATTCCAGGTCCATAGCTTATTAAAGATACAGAGGACTGAATATGAAAACCTCACCTGCCACTTCTCTGTCTCATCCTCTTGCTGGCTCATCAGGAAGTCCTCTGCCAGGGCCACAGCCTGGGAGCAGGTGTCCGGCCCTCCTGCTCGGATCCAGCCCTGGAGGTCTGGTGGGAGGCTAGCCAGAAACTGCTCTAGGATTAGCAGCTCCAGGATCTGCTCCTTGCTGCGTCTCTCTGGCTTCAGCCACTGGTGGCAAAGCTCCTGCAGTTGGTTGTAAATCCTTCGGGGGTCTTCAGATATCTGGCAACAGAACTGCCGAAAGTGCTGGCGCTGCAGCTCCATCCTAAGGGCATCCTCTCGCAAGATGGCGGCCTTCACTTTCCCATAATCCTTCTTGTCTCTGGCTTCCAGGCTCCTAAAGGCCTGCTCCGCTTTTCCACTGAGTGCCGGCAAGAGCCGGGCCACCCACTCCACTCTAGGCCACTGGCAGGCTTTGGCCACTTGCTCAAAGGAGGCCAGAAAGCCCTTGGCATCGTCCCATGGGGCAATCTCTGCTAACTCCAGGTTCTCCGGCACAACAGGAGAAGCCTGCACAGACTTCAGGAACTCCTGCCACTGTGTTTCCCAGTGCTGGTGCATCCCTCTGTATGCTTCCCGTTTGAGCTCTCGTTGTGCTCTCCATCTTGGGTGCTCCCTCGAGCATTCAGAAAGAAGAACACTGGATGGTTTTCTTAGTCCTTCCAACCTGTCTGGTAATTCTGGACTTACAGTTTCTAGTTCCATTTTCAGACTGGCTTTGTAACCCCAATCCTGGAATTTGAAAGTCAAGGGAATAAGGAACTGCCCCTGGTGTCAGGTTAATCCCAAGGGAAATCCTCACACCCTGTCCGCTCCCCAGTCCTTAAATTCCTCGCTTAATTACAAACACAGTATGCTTTCCACCTTCCTGGCTGGTACTTTCTCAGGGCTGAAGGCAGCAGCCTTGCAACAAAAGCAATGAAGTAGTCAAAGGCCTCTGGAAGTAGAAGATGATGCCATCAGGATATCCCTGATTTTCAAGAGGAATGCCTACCTGAGGAAACAAAACACACAAACACAATTGGAGCAAAGAACAACAGCCAGCCTAAAAAACAAATGCCAACCTGAAGCATTGCTATATTTTATCAGCTTTTGCTCCTGTGCGTCTAACAGTAACTCAGCCTATTGAAATTGGCAACTGAAGAGAGTTCACAGCAAATAAAAAAGCTGCACATACTCTTACTATTTGCAGATAAAGCTGTCCTTCAACAGCACATAGGGAGGCTAGGCTGAGGAGTCAAGTTTGGGGGTCGGGTGCCAGCAGTATGCTGGTGACACCTAACTCTACTTTTCCTTTCCGCCTAACCCCAAGGAAGCTGTTTCGGTGCTAAACTGGTCTGTGGCATCAGTATTGGACTGGATGAGGGCAAATAGGGACTGTTTGCTTACCTGTAACTGTAGTTCTTTGAGTGGTAATCTGTGAACTCACATAAATGTGTTATCTGCACCTGCACAGTGAATCGTTCAGAACCTTCTAGAAAGTGGTTCTTAACCTGAGGTCTGGGGACCCCCAGGGGTCCTCAATATCATCACAGGGGGTCCACAAAGGCTCTTCCCTGCAGTGGAGTGGTCATGTGACAAGAGCCAAGGCAAAGTCTGGCTGGCTGGCTTGGCCTGCATATTGCCATTCAATCCGCTCCAGCCACAAACTTGCAGGAAGAAGCAGGAAACACATCTTCTCTCCTCCTCTAGTGTCTCTTAGGGAAGGTTTAATGGATGATGTAATTGTGTTGTTGTTGTTATCATTATTATCAGGTATTATTATTGTTGTTGTGATGATGATGATGATGATGGTTTAAAATCTTGAGTTAAGTCTTGGGGGGTCCACAGCAAAATGAAAGTATTTTTTAAAAAATTTTTAAAAAATTAAAAGATCAGCATATTTCATAGCATTGCAATTATAGTATTAACAATTATAATGTTGACATTATGTAATATTGACAATTTACAATTGCAGTTATATCTAATTATGTTTTAATCATTAATTATCCCATACTCTCTCCACCTTTCACCCACCACCACCCATCACCTTAACATTCTCACTCTTCTCTTCCCATCACTTCACCCTCTTTTCATCCTCTTTCTATTTTCCCCTCTTTCTCTCCTTTTCCTATTCCACTCCACTCGTTCCCTTCAAGCAACATGAAAATATTTAAAGGAGGTCCCTGCTAAAGAAAAGGTTAAGAGCCACTGTTGTAGAGCTATTCTGTAAGAGTTTTGGTGGTAGCCCTACCTCCATGGGTACATGTGACCAGTGTGGTTCCCGCTCAGTCCCTCAGTTCCCTGGGTGCTGAAGCAGCAGCCAAGGAGCTAAGGAGAGCAGGACACATATGGGAGGAAGAGCAGGTGTCATGTGAGTTCATGGATGACCACTCAAAGAACTACAGTTACAGGTAAGCAACCTGTCCTTCTTTGTGGTCTCTGTGACTCATACAGATGGGAGACTAGCTAAATACTCACCATAGGAGGTGGGAGTGTCATGTAAGGCAAGAAAACAGCGCAGCTCTCCTGAATGTGGCATCAGCCCTGGACCTTGATGAAGATCAAGTGTTGTGACCACGTAGCTGCTTTGTACATGTACTCCAAAGGAACACCCCTCTGAAAGGCAGATAATGTAACCATAGCTCTGGTGGAGTGACTGCGTACACAAATTGAAAGGTCTTGCTTCACAAACTCATAGGCCAGATGGATGGTAGAAAAAAACCATTTCAAGAAGTGCTGGGAAGAAACTAGGAGTTCTTTATTCTATAAGGAACAGCACCAGAAAAGTCTCTGAGACCTGTGGAAGGTCGCAGTCCTGTCCACATAAAATGTTAGCACCCAATGAATGTCAAGGCAATGTACGGTGAGTTCAAGATTCAAGGTCGGAGTCTGCATTTATGCAATTAAGACAACATTCTGATTCAGGAAGAAAGCTGTCACTACTTTTAGCAGAAAGGAAGTGTCTAGTCTAAGAACTACCCTTGTCCCTGTGAAAACGCAAAAGGCGGATCCATCCTAAGGGCACACAGTTCTCCAGCCTGTCTGGCTGATGTATTCGCCACTGAGAAGGCTGTCTTCTAGGTTAAGTAGATGGACACTGCAAGACACCAATGACTCTAAGGGTTTCTTGGAGAATTGTGAAAGGACTAACTCTAAACTCCATTGAAGCGTTGGACTTGACTCTGGAGGATGAAAGATGAACCCCTCAGGAACCTCTTAATCAATGGGTTCTGGAATCAGGAAGGCTTGCTGATTATCTGGAGGTTAGGTGAGACTGCTCTCAAGTAACACTTGGTGGAAGAGAAAGACAGGCCTTTATCTGACAGAGAAGGAGAAACTCCAGCATATGATTGACTTGTACCTGACCCAGGGAGACACTGGAGGCAACAGAAAATTAAGGAGCTTTGTCCACTAGTATGCACAGGAGTGCTGAGTGGCTGGTTTATGCACAGCAGAAATGATACGGTGGATGGCATCAGGCAGGGAGCCTAAAGGAACACTATCCAGGCTGTTAACCTGAGAGTGTCCAGGTCTGGACATGTCCATTGTGAATAATGAGGAGGCCTGGATGGCTTGAGATGACAAGGTGCAAGAGTGGAGTGAACCATGGCTGCCTGGGCCATCACAGCGCGATCAGGATACACTTGTCCCTCTGGATTTTGCCTATCACCCTGGTGATGAGGGGGAATGGAAGAAAAGCATACATGACAGGATCTCCTCAATGAAACAGGAAGGTATCACCACACGAGCCTTTCCTTCATCAAGCCCTAGAGCAGAAAGACCGGTACTGGTTGTTTTCGACCAAGGTGAGGAGCTCCACTTCTGGAGTGCCCCATAGTGCAAAAACCTTCCAGAGTGTGCCTGGATGCAGCTTCCACTCATGGCAAGTGAATTACATCCTGCTGAAAGCATCTGCTAAGATATTCTCCTCTCCTGCAAGATGGGATCGCCAAGATGGAGATGCCTCTGCTGATGCACCAGTCCCACAGGCGGAATGTGTCAGAAGTAACAGGGTGCTCAATTTCATACTACCCTGCTTGTCCAGGTAGTACACTACCGTGGTGTTGTCAGAGAATACATGAATCACCTTGCCATGCAGAAGACATGTGAAGGCCTGAAAAGCCTTTTCCACTGCCAGCATCTCAAGAATGTTGATATGGAGAACGTTATATTTGGGCATCAGATGCCCTCTCACCGAGAAGCCTTCCAAATGAGCTCTCCATCCTTCCATGGAAGCAAGGGGATCCTCTAGCACCTTTGAGAGTAACTTAGAGAAAGATGTTGGAACATAAGCTTTCATAGACTTGGTCTACTTCCTCAGATGCATGTCTCCATACATCTGAGGAAGTAGACCAAGTCTACGAAAGCTTATGCTATAACTTCTTTCTCTCAATTAGTCTCAAAGGTACTACAAGATCCCCCTGTTTACTGATATTCCAGACTAATACGGTTATGTCTTTGAATTCTTCCATGGAAGGGTCTGTGGTGACTACCATCATGGCTTGTGGAGGAAGAAGAGACACACTGCCTTGTATATTCCTGGAATCAATCCACTACTCCCACTACTGATGGACGCTTCTTGAGATGGTAAGAAATCAACAAGGAGAGTTGACAAGAGGATTGAAGCAGGACAGGAACTAAGCCTACAGGTGTCTCATTCTTAGTCTTGCAAATGGTGTCACCAACGTCGTGAAGGCCATGAATCTGAGGAGCAGATGGACATCTCTTGTGTACACCCTGTGCTTGTGCTGGCACCTCAACGTGACTTTCAGAACCACCTGGTACCTGTTGTCAGGCAGTAAAGCAGCTGAAACATGAGAGTCCAGAAAGGCTCTGATAAACCTCACCTGCTGGGATGATTCCAGGTGAGACTAAGAGATTAACCATCAGGCCCAATTAGTCCAGAAGGTGAAGCATGAGATGGATGTTGTCAACAAGGCAGGTCCAAGAGTGTGTAACAAGGAACCAGACATTGATGTACAGAAACAGAATAAACCCTTGCTGTCTGAACCACACCACCACCACTGTCACCCACCTCATGAAGACTCGAGGAATGGTGCAAAGTCTGCATGAAAGGATGTGAAAATAATAGGCCCTTCTTCCCACAGCAAAGCAAAGGAAACACCTGTGCGACAGCCAGATTGCAATGTAGAAGTATGTGTCTTTTAAATCTAGCATGGCAAACCAATCTCCTTCCTGGAACAGGGGCAGAATGGATCCAAGAGTAACCATCCTGAGACATCTGGGCTCTATGTAGAAGTTGATGTCCTGAAGATCCAAGATGGGGCAGAGTCCTCCATCTTTCTTCAACATGATGATGAGGAGGAGGAGGAGAACCCCTGCTAGACCAATGTTACCAGGATGGGTTCTATGGCATCTTTGAGAAGAAGAGTGTTGACTTCCTCATTGAATGTATCAAAAGGGGGAGTAATGCAGATTACTCTCAATGGGGGGGTACTCATAGAATCATAGAATCGCAGAGTTGGAAGAGACCACGAGGGCCATCCAGTCCAACTCCCTGCCATACAGGAAAACACAATCAAAGCATCCCTTACAGATGGCCATCCAGCCTCTGTTTAAAGACCTCCAAGGAAGGAGACACCACCACGCTCCGAGGGAGTGTGTTCCACTGCCGAACAGCTCTTACTGTCAAAAGTTCCTCCTAATGTTGAGGTGGAATCTCTGTTCCTGGAGCTTGCATCCATTGCTCCATGTTCCAGTCTCTGGAGCAGCAGAAAACAAGTATGCTCCATCCTCAACGTGACACCCCTTCAAATACTTAAACAGGGCTATCATATCGCCTCTTAACCATCTTTTTTCCAGGCTAAACATACCCAGCTAAGTCTCTCCTCATAAGGCATCGTTTCCAGACCTTTCACCGTTTTAGTCACCCTTCTCTGGACACGCTCCAATTTGTCAATATCCTTTTTGAATTGTGGTGCCCAGAACTGGACACAGTATTCCAGGTGAGGTCTGACCAAGGCAGAATAGTGTGGCACTATTACTTCCCTTGATCTAGACACTATACTTCTATTGATGCAGCCCAAAATCACATTGGCCTTTTTAGCTGCCGCATCACACTGTTGACTCATGTTCAACTTGTGGTCTACTAGGACTCCTAGATCCCGTTTGCACGTAGTCTCGTCTCATTCAGCCAGGTCTCCCCCATCCTATATCTATGTGTTTGATTTGTTCGCCCTAAGTGCAGTACCTTACATTTCTCCATATTGAATTTCATTTTGTTAGCTTTGGCCCAGCTCTCCAGTCTATCCAGGTCATTTTGAATTTTGATTCTGTCCTCTAGGGTATTAGCTAGTCCTCCTAATTTGGTGTCATCTGCAAATTTGGTAAGTATGCCCCTAATTCTGTCATCCAAGTCACTGATAAAGATGTTGAATAGCACTGGGCCCAGGACAGAACCCTGTGGCACCCCACTGGTCACATCTTTCCAAGACGAAGAGGAGCCACTGCTGAGCACCCTTTGGGTTCGACCAGTCAACCAATTACAAATCCATTGAACAGTTAACTTGTCTAGCCCACATTTTACAAGCTTGTTTGCAAGAATGTCATGGGGAACCTTGTCAAACTCTATTGCATACCCCCTCTGTACAATGTCAAAAACCAAGGAGTCTATCATGACAGCAGCACAAGCATGATGGTACCTCTGAAGCCTGCTGTAGGTTGGATGTGGGAAGAGGGTGGCTGAGAAGTCAAAGGCATTGCTTGGCCTGGTCCTGGGGCCTCTTCCTATAAAACTGCAGGAGGTACCTTGGCAGATGAAGAGATTTTCCAAGATGATGACGAGGGCAGAGCAGCCAATCTGGATTGATTTTATCAGGCTAAAAGATCTCTTGGACCCAGAAGACTGCCTGGTCCACTCATATCAAGATTGGGATGACAGCTGAACATGCAGCTGTAACCCAACTTTGGGAGCTGTAGCATGCATCTTGTATGTATGCTCAAGCTTGTCGCCCATTTCTGCATTTAAGAGGCTGCTCTTGTCAAGTGGAAGGTCCTCAATCATTCTTGTATAGTGGGACAATTCAGATGAATGCAGCCATGCATGCCTCTTCAATGCAATGGCTCCCACCAACTTTTCCCACTGCAATCTGCCTTGTGCCTTGCGGTATTTATTTGCTGGGCCACCAAGCTACGTGCCTCAGCCTGCAGGGCTCCAGACTGTCCTCTTCTGGGTGCTTGGCCAAAAATGGGGTCACTTTTTCCCACAAGACTTGCTGGCATGCCCCCATACAAGCCTTGTACTGTAATTGGCAGTCCTAAAGGAGAGGGCAGTGGTGGAGTAAAATTTTCTTGCCATGGTATCTAGTTTCTTGCTCTCCCTATCAGATGGAGTTGAATGTCTTTTCTGAAGAGACTTGGATTGTGCTGCCTCCACAATGATTGAATTGGGCTTAGGGTGGTGTAAAAGCCAAGTCAGTCCTGCCTTGACCACACAATACAGTCTATCTATTTTCTTAGAGGTGGACTGTATGGATGGTGGTGAACCAAGGATTTCCTTGCCACTTGCAAAAGGCAGCAGAAGGATTGCGGCTAGCATTGAAACGTTCAACTGAATCTGCCTGTAGACCAGGTCAGATGGTTCAGCTTCTAACTGTTTCACTTCTAAATCCAAAGCTTTTGCCATTCACAATGTTTGCTCAGCAAAGGCCCTGATATTGTCAGTTGGCAAGGCAGAATCATACTCACCCAGGACCATAGGAGAGGAGTGCATTGG
This sequence comes from Gambelia wislizenii, assembly GCA_030847615.1. NCBI lineage: Eukaryota > Metazoa > Chordata > Lepidosauria > Squamata > Crotaphytidae > Gambelia > Gambelia wislizenii. The sequence goes on from JAUMIR010000002.1 coordinate 31,036,725, forward strand.
TGGCATACCTGAAGATGCAGAAGATGAGTACGATTCTGCATACTCAGAATCTGTGGACTCAAGGCAAAGCTGGAGGCAAACGGCACTGGAGGCTCTGACTGATGTGCAGGAGGCTTGGGATGCATCGAACTCAACTCTGTCTCACTCTGCTCCAGAATCTGAGAACTTGATCTGCTCGGTATCAAGGTAGAAGGTACTGAGTCAGGTTCTGACCTATGATACTGTCTATGACAACGGAGTGAGGCTCTAAGTCCCTGGAACGCTATCAGTCATCTTCACTCCTCACAGGTGAACTCCAAAGATAGAGAATGTTTGCATCTGTAATACAGAGAGTGCATCCGGTCAATTCTGTACCTCTGAAGATCCTGATGGCCATACTGCCTGAAAGCACATCCATACCAATGATGCTTGGATTAATAACAGTAATGACGACATGGTAATCTTGAGTAAGGACTACATGATTATGATGAAGATGACCCCAGTCCCTGGGAGCTGTCAGATACCAATCTGGAGATCGAATGATGTCAAGTGGACAGATGGGTTGAAGGAGGAGGAAGAAGATCCTTCTCCAGTGTAGGAGACCGCACTGCACAATCTGAAGGTGACAGCCTCTGCAGTACTCCTTGTGGGGATATGACAATTCTGCCCTCTGATGTGGTACCAACATGGATGACATGTGGAGAATCTTCTCGCACTCGTTCACACACAGGCAAGTCAACCTGGGGAGATGAATACCTGACAGAGATCAATACTGACAACTCATGTTCTGGAACTGACTTCACAAAAAGAGGCTGTGGAGATTGCTCGAGGCTTCAAGATGGAGGCCTTCACTCTCTTCTTTTTCTTATGGCCCCTCGTCTCCATTCAGTGCTTCGAAACCAATGAGGAAGCCTTCACATCAATTGATCGGCCTGGTGTCGAGAGTACCCTAGTTCAAGAGGCAAATTCTGAGGCAGGATTACCATAAGTGTCCTTGGCCTTCTCAGGATGGGCCGCAGATTCTTGGAGAAACCTCTTCATCACCACCTGGACAGAGGACCTGGAGGCAGTTGGGCTGAGGAGGATTGTGGTGGTGGTAGTGATGAACGGCCCGATGCAATCCCAACAGAGGTTGTATGGAGTGGCCTATTTTCCGATATCTTGTCGAAGGCCTGCAAAAGCTTTCTCCCATAGGATGGATTTCAGCCTGGAAGAGCAATTCCTGTGCACCTGTGGGGTAAATGCCTGACAATGAGAGCAGGACCTCACATTATGACATCACCCAGGCATAGTAAACAGCACGAGTGACAATCTTTTTAGGGATCATGGCCCCATAAGAGGTACACTTTTTAAAGGAAGCTGATGAGGCCATTGTAAGACTACACAGCTAACTCAACTGCCAAGACATAAACGAAGCCCAATGCCAAAGTGAAGAAGTCTGTAATCAAGCCATAAAACTGAGTCCAAAACCAAGCCAAAATCACAGTCTCAGAGAAGTCAAACTGTAAATCAGAGTCTGAAAAACCAAATCCAAAATGCAATCCAAAGAAGTCAGAGAAATCCAGGCCAAAAAAACTGAAAAACAAGCAGACAAGCTCACCAACAGTTCCTTCGATGCCACTGCTACAGTGGACAAAAAGGAATTGAGGGATTGAGCGGGGACTCCACTAGTCACATGGACCAGTGGAGGAGGGGCTACCGCCAAAACGCTTACCTAATAGCTCTAGAAGTTTCTGAATGATACACTATACAGGTGCAGATAACCCATTTGCATGAGTCACAGAAACCACGAAGAAGAAATTGAAGCGTAATCCAGACAAGACAGACAGATGCTAGATGGGGTTCCACTCCCCCTGAAGATACACGTTCACAGTTTGGGTCTACTCCTGGATTTGCCCTGAGCCTGGATGCCTAGGTTTCTGCAGTAGCCAGGAGTACATTTGGAAAGTTAAAGCTAGTGTGCCTTATGTGTCCATTCCTGGAAATATCAGATCTGGACATGGTGGTACATGCCTTATTGACATCCTGGTCGAATTACTATAACAGGATCTATGTGGGACTGCTTTTGAAAAGTGCTCAGAAACTTCATTTGAATCAAAGAGCTGTAGCCAGATCCTATGAAACCTTATATACCTCACAGGAAAACTATCTGAAGGGCTCTATGAACCTGCCCAGGCTCTAATAATTTTAGGGGGGGGGGGCTTGCCTCGGGAATGTTTGATGGGAACATGGAAAAGGACATTCTTGATTAGTGTTTCTGAGTTTTGGAAGTCACTCCCTAAGGAAGCTAAATGGTCCCCCTTCTTGTTGTCCTTTCTTTGGCAAGTGAAAACCTTTCTGTCCTGGCAGCCTTTTAGGAACTAACTACAAGGGTTTTAATGATGTGCTTTTTTAAATCATGTCTTTTATACTTAAAGAGTAACAAAAGCACAAAACATGTTTCTTTATATGAGATGCTATTCTTGTGGAATAATTTTATTATTACAGGATAAGCCAAGGGTGGGGATATATAATGGGAGAGGAGCCAGATGACATCCAGGGATCATCAGTGCCCAGATATATGGGTTCTATTTTGAGAGGATGGTTGGATATACATCAAATAAATAAATAAGATTAAACTAGAACATTATTGTTTATAGGTATGGCCACTAAAATTTAGTACAATGAAATAAGGTAATTCTATATTTTCAGAATGCGTATGAAAATACAGAATTAGCTTAATGTATATATTGGGTGACTTGGAGGTCTCTCATTCATTCATAGGGTCACAATAAATCAATAGGAGTGTAGTGTCTAGCTAAGGGATATAATCATAAGTACCACTTAATTCTGCTTTGCTCAGACCTCACCTGGAATACTGTGTACAGTTCTGTGCACTGCAACTCAAGAAGGATATATACAAGCTGGAATATATCCAGAGGAAGGTGACCAAAATTGTGAAAGGTATGGAAGCCATGCCCTATGAGGAACGGCTTAAGCAACTGGGTATGTTTAGCCTGGAGAAGAGAAGGTTATGAAGTGAAGTGATAGCAATGTTTAAATACTTGAAAGGATGTCATATTGAAGATGGAGCAAGCTTGTTTTTTGCTGCTCCAGAGACTAGAACACGGAGCAGTGGATTCAAACTACAGGGGAAAAAATCCACCTAAGCATTAGGAAGAACTTCCTGATGGTAAGAGCTGTTCAACAGTGGAATACACTGCCTGTGGTGGAGTCTCCTTCTTTCACAGTTTTTAAACAGAGGCTGGATGGCCATCTGTCAGGAATGCTTTCATTATGTATTTCTGCAAGGCAAGGGGTTGGACTGTATGGCCCTCGTGGTCTACAACTCTATGATTCTAAGTCAAAGTCAACTTAACAGCAGTTAACAACAATATAAAAGAACAGTGACAGCGTAGTTTAGTGGTTTGAGTGCTGGAACAGGACTCTGAGAAACCAGGGTTCAAACCTCCACTCAGCCATAAAGAACCTGGGTGACCCTGGGCAAACCGTATTCTCTCAGCCTCAAGAGCATTACCTCCTATGAAGAGGTCTTGCCAAGAAAACCCTATGATAGCATCGCCATAAGTTCAAATTGACTTGAAGATGTACAACAACAATCTAAAAGAACGTGCCTAAAATGGCTAAAAGTAATATTTATTAAAAAAAAAATCCCTTCTAGCAGAAAAGGTACCCTAAGCTCCCTCCAAATATTAAAACATAGGCACAGACATCTTAAAAAGCCAAGGGAACATTCTATTTAACCTGCTATTTTGGTGTGTGCACGTATGTGTTTGCCTCTTAATTTTCTAGCAGCTAGAGCTAATGTAGCAGCCTGCATAGTAATGAAAATATCACTCCCTCTTAGCATTGTACATATCTGTCCCAAGGGGGGATCTATCTGACAAAGGGCAGAGAATGAAGACAAGAAACCTATTCCTTTAGTACTGGAGCAGCTTAATAAATAGTAGGAGATATCCTCAACTGCACCACACTTACAGATGCAAAATCTTTGCTGCAATGGGGTGTTATTAAACTTCCCATCCAGAAAAGCAGTGCCCAGATGAACTGCCTCCATGCAGCACTGCTATGGAACGCACCTTCAGTCCTCTGCTTGTGTCCCTATGTCAGAAAGGAAGCATAGGGTTTAAAGAACAAAAAGGCGGACAGGAAGAAAGTCAACTCATTTGACAGGTGGCACCGAAGGCAAGTTCTACAGACAAATGAACAAATCAATCCTGAACTCTAGAAGCAAGGATGACTAAAATTAGGTTGTCATACTTTGGCCATATCATGAGAAGACTCATTGGAAAAGATAATGCTTGATAAAGTGGAAGACAGTAGGAAAAGAGGGGGTCTGCACTACAGGTGGATTGATTCAATCAAGGAAGCCACAGCTCTGAGTTTGCAAGACCTGAACAGGACTGTCAGTGACAGGGTTCCTGGAGGGCCACCATTCATAGGATTACCACAGGTTGAAGCCAACCCAACAGCAAATAATAAGACTACAATGGAGGAACAAAGCATTCTGGACACTGGCCAACTACACTACTAATCATACCAACTTGGGGCAAGGCAGGAAGGAAATCCTCAGTACTTCCAATGACTGGACCCTTGGGAGCTGGGTCTTGCCCCGGAGCCACCATGGCTCAGATGGGGAATTTCAGCCTGCTAAAGGAGTCCCTCTTCTGGCACAAAACACAACACACTGGTCATTCCTTAAGTGTGACACACAGCTCTTTCTTATCAGCACTGCTTCCCTTCTGAAAATTCCTGTATATAACAGAGTCCATTCATTCAACTAATGGCCCATTTATTTACCTAATTATTAGCCCAGAAACCAGGTGTTTCCTATAGGCTAAAGATTATCTAGGGCCTAAATACCCTAAAGGCACCAAATCCCTTCTGATCTTGGAAGCTAAGCAGGGTCAACCTTGGTTAATACTTGGATAGGAGACTGGTGCTGTAGGTTATATTTGAGAGAAATGGGTTTAGTACTTGAATGGGAGACCCCCAACAAAAGCCAGGTGCCACAGGCTATATTTCAGAGGAAGGAACTGCCAAAACCACTCCTGAGTCTTCATTGCCTAAGAAAACCCTATAAAATTCATGGGGTTGTCATAAGTCAACAGGCAACTTGAAGGCACATCATACACACACAACCTGACTCAAATAGTGTGGTGTTTTCCCCACATTCCTCAAGGAGGGTAAGAGCAAATGTTCATGCAGCCTCAAAGCCAATTTGTGGAGGTTTTCTGGGGGGGGCGGTATTAAAGAAAAACTTAAGTTTGCTCTGGACAGGAAAAGGAAAAAAATGAACTGTCTACCATCATTCCCATCACCCCATACTGCAAAGCAGGGGCAAGGGAAGGGCACCTTAAAGATGAACAGCCTCCGTATGCTTATCAACTTTCATAGACTAGAGCCTGCTTTATACGAGGTAGGATTTGGCCCATGGGTACCCAATGAGCCTTACGGCCAATTGGGTTGGCAATGCACCAGCTCCTATGCCTACGCCAGCCTGCCAAGTTTAGAAGGTCTTATTCATAGCACAGACCTGATGTACAGCATCAAACAGGTGCTCCCTTATAACTCCATCTCCTGATTCCTTCATATACACCAAATAACTAATTTACTGTATTTATTTGTTAACATTGCCAGATTAAACACAGGACATAGTTCCTGTACCATTAAGAGCTGTGTAGAAAGAGGTAACTCTTTGAAAGTACAGGAGCCCTGTCCTGTGTGTCACCTGGCAACCCTAATACACACACACACACATATATTAGGGCTGACAGATGAAATACACCTGAAACACCCTTGCCCCTGTATTTCACCTGGCGTCTCTAATATATATAATGTACGTATATTCGCTCTCTCTCTCTCTCTCTCTCAATATACAGATATAGATATATACATACATACACATATGCAGTATCAGGATTGCCAGGTGAAATACAGGGCAGGCCTCCTGTACTTTCAAAGAGTTATAGATATGCATAGACATACACAATGGCTAGGGTGGCCAGACTGAAAACTGGAGAGGGCTTCTGTCCCTTTAATGGTTGTGTAGAAAAGGGCATTTCAATCTCTTCTACACAACCCATAAATCAACAGGAACCCTCTCCAGTTTTCAGCCTGGCAACCCTAATATACAAATATATTTGCCCACTCTTAAAAAAGGGACAGGAGCAGACTTTGGACCTATTCCTCCCCACAACCCTTCTGAGCCAGTCTTTAAGAGCAGAAAAATTACCACACTTTTCTCATTCTCTCCGTTGTGGATGTGACTGCTTCTCTCTGTCTTGGGACTCCTCTATTTTTTTATTTATACCCTGCTCTTCAGCCACAAGGCTATCAGAGTGGCTCACAAATTGTTTTAACCAATAGCAATTTACACATCTACAAGTAGCAAGTAGAGTCAAATTAACATAGACCAGAAGATGATGCATCCTGTTTTATCCATGTTATCATTACTTTTGATGTTTTATCCACTAATGATATGAATTTGCTTAGATAACATTATTTACTCGTTATTCATAATAAGATGTTTCTTTTTTTATAAAAAAGAGCAGAAAAATCAGGAAAGCACAGTTCCTCAACAGCTGCTAATATCTCTTTATTCCTGGGTTTATTTATAACCCCGCCTTTGAACACCAGACTGGCATTCAAGGCCGGCTTTAAATGAAGGTGTTACTGAAGGCATAACAAAAAGAGCAAATATTATTAGTATTGTATTAATAATGAGGATCAGGATCATGTCCCTTTCTCAATCCACACAGCTGCTTTCCAACTTAAGCGGTTTATTTTTTAAATATAGTATATATTATATATTTTATAATAGATTCTATAGTTATATTATAACATATTATATATAATATATACCACATTATATATACTATAATATATACTATAGTTATAGTATATATTATAGTATTATAGTATATAATATAGGATATTATTATATATGAATAGTTACAGTATATATTATAGTATATAATATAGGATATTATTATCTCTCTGGCTTTTCTTCGCAAACGAAGATTCAGGAAGGACTCATCCCGCACTTTCTGCAAGCACGCTGATGACTAAAAAGGCCAATCTGAGATAAACAAGTCCCGTTGCAGAAAGCACAGCAGAAGGTCTCCTTGGGTGATGTTTCCAGCTTGTGATTCTTTCTGCGTTGTCGTTTCTCTTCAAGACTTGTTCGGCATGAGTTCTCAAATAAGGCTGTAGCATTGTGGATAGTGCATCTCCATGCCTCCCGATGTGTGGTGAGGGCGGACCATTGTTGGTGATCAATCTGGCTGAGCCTGAGATGTTGTTTCAGGGAGTCCTTGTATCGCTTTTCTGGAGCGCCCCTCTTACGCTGACCCACTTTAGAGTACTATTTTTGGGAGGCGATGGTCCTCCATCCTAGAAACGTGCCCTACCCAGCGCAGCTGTGTTCTCAATATCATGGCCTCAATGCTGGTGATCCCTGCTTGCTCAAGGACAGCGACATTTGTCACATAGTCAGTCCAGTGTATATTTAGGATTGTGCGTATACATAAGTGGTAAGTCGTAAGTGGTGACGATAGGTGACTAGTATATTATTATAAACTTATAGTATATATTATAGTATATATTATATATTAATAGGATATTATTATATACAAATAGTTACAGTATATATTATAGTATTGTAGTACCCGGTTTGTGGGGGCAATTAGCTAACGCACATTGGAAACTGCTTAATGCAGTGTAGATGTGTAAATTGCTATTGCTTAAAACAATCTGTAAGCCGCTCTGATAGCCTTGTGGCTGAAGAGCGGGGTATAAATAAATAAATTGTAGTATATAATATAGGATATTATTATATACTAGTAGCATATATTATAGTATATATTATATATTAACAGGATATTGTGCATATACAGCGCTGATGAAAGCGTTCGAGGAGTTGTAAGTGGTGGAGATAGGTGACCCATGTTTCAGACCCGTAAAGGAGAATAGACAGTATAATGGCTCTATACACACTGATTTTTGTGCTTCACCTCAGGTGTTTATTACTCCAGACTCTTTTGTAAAGTCTTCCAAATGCGCTATATGCCTTGGCTAATCTGTGATCAATCTCTTTGTCAATCATGGCATCTGAGGAGATGATGCTTCCCAGGTAGGTGAACTGCTGAACGGACTTAAGCACAGAGCTGCCAATGGCAATGTGGGGATGGTGGTGTTCATCCTGTGGTGCAGGCTGGTAAAGAACTTCCGTTTTCTTCAGGTTGACTTCCAGCCCAAACAGCTCTGCAGCTGTTGCAAAGCAGGATGTCAGGCCCTGCAGAGCTGCTTCTGTGTGGGCGACAAGGGCAGCAGCATCAGCGAAGAGCAGCTCATGGACTAGATAGTTTAGAGTCTTAGTGCAAGCCTTCAGACGGCTTAAGTTAAACAAGCTACCATCAACACAGTAATGTATATAGATGCCGTCTTCTTCTTCAAGCTCTGCCGTAGCACTTTGGAGCATCATGCTGCAGAAAATTGTAAATAAAGTTGGCGCAAGAACACAACCTTGCTTCACTCCATTAGTTATCAGAAAGGGCTCTGAAAGAGCATCGCCATATCTGACTTGACAATGCTGGCCCCTGTGTAGCAAGATAATCATTTTAAGGAATTTGGGGGGGACATCCTAGTCTTTCTACCACAGACCTTTTCTACTCACAGTGTCAAAGGCTTTGCTGAGGTCGACAAATGTTACATAGAGACCCTTGTTCTGCTCTCTGCGTTTTTCTTGCAGTTGTCTAAGGGCAAATACCACATCTGTAGTACTCCTATTGGCTCTGAAGCCACACTGGCTTTCAGGAAGACGTTCTTCTGCAATAGCGACTATGTGACGAATGTTGCTGTCCTTGAGCAAGCAGGGATCACCAGCATTGAGGCCATGATATTGAGAACACTGCTGCGCTAGGCAGGGCACGTTTCTAGGATGGAGGACCATCGCCTCCCAAAAATAGTTCTCTACGGTGAACTCGCCATGGGTCAGCGTAAGAGGGGTGCTCCAAAAAAGAGATACAAGGACTCCCTGAAACAACATCTCAGGCTCAGCCAAATTGATCACCAACAATGGTCCGCCATGGCCTCACATCAGGAGGCATGGAGACGCAGTATCCACAATGCTGCAGCTTTATTTGAGAACTCACGCCGAACAACTCTTGAAGAGAAACGACAATGCAGAAAAAAATCACAACCCAGAAACATCACCCAAGGAGACCTTCTGCTGTGCTTTCTCCAACCGGACTTGTTTATCTCAGATTGGCCTTTTTAGTCATCAGCGTGCTTGCAGAAAGTGCGGGATGAGTCCTTCCTGAATTTTCGTTTGTGAAGAAAAGCCAGAGAGAGAGGATATTATTATATACTAATAGTTACAGTATATATTTTAGTACATAATATAGGATATTATTATATACTAGTAGTATATATTATAGTATATATTATATATTAATAGGATATTATTGTATACTAATAGTTACAGTATATATTTTAGTATTGTAGTATATAATATAGAATATTATTACATACTAGTAGTATAAATTATCTCTCTCTCCGGCTTTTCTTCACAAACGTGAGTCCCACGCATAATTTATACATTATACTATAACGTATAAAGTAGTATACATTATAGTACTACAGTATATAATATAGGATATTATTATATACTAATAGTTACAGTATATATTATAGCATATATTATATATTATAATAAATTGTTAACAACTTGGTTGTTCCAATTCCTGAAAGATTAACATATTATAATTAATTAAATATTTCCACCACTTAAAAAGCAAATAACGATAATCATAAGGAGGAGGATCAGGCAATCCCTTTGGCCACGTTTTTCCAGCTTGAGTCCACCATGGCTCACTTTGTTTCCTGCCACCCACCCAGCCACCCACCTCCTTTTTCTCTTTGCAGGAAAGGAGGCAGAGGCTAAAAATAAATAAATAAAAGAAATATTAAGGAAGGAGGGAGAGAAAGAGATGCGAATACAAAAGACACCCCCCCCTTTCCTCAAATAGCACTTCTTCACAGGCCGGCACACACCACGTACCTGCGGGGTTAGCCAAGGAGAGGCTGCCCTGAGGAGGAGGAGGTCTGGCTCCAAAGGGGAGGCGGGCGGCGGCGGCGGGGACCTGAGGCGGAGGCACCGGGTCCTGCGACTCTCCTCGACTCCGCTTCTCCTCCTCCTGGGCGGCTTAATGGCGGCGCTGCAGAAGCCGAGGAGGCTCCGCGCCAGCGCCCCCTGCTGGACCATAGGCGCCTAGCACGGCCTCCTTCTCGCCTCGCCTCTCAAAGTGATGGCGGGTCCAGGCTGAGGGAAAAGTCCCACGTTTTGTTCCTTTCCTTTCTTTTCTTTGTTACAAACGTTTATTTTTTTATTTTGATATATTTAGGCCTTTATACCTCCAGTCTTCAGCCACAAAGGCTCTCAGAGCGGCTTAGAAATTGTTAAGCATTAGCGCTTTACCCATCTACAGTAGGACCCCCGTATCCACTGATTCAATTATCCACTGATTCAGTTATCCATGGGACACAAAACAGCACACCTACCATAGAGTCTTCCTAGAAAATGTGTCCTCTCTAGCCATTTTCTAGGTCCTCCAAGGCAATTCTGTAGTACTGTATTTTGAACCAGAAGTCCTGTTATTTTCAATGGTGTTCGCTATTATCCACGGTTTTTTGTATCCACGCCCCCACCCCCAGAACCAATTCCCAGAGATACGGGGGTCATACTGTATACAGGTCGCCCCCTGTATCCATGGGGGGAGGGATACATTCCTGGACTTACCGTTTATAAGTGAAACCGCGGATAATACCAAATTCTTTTTTTTTTTTAAGATATGTGTGTATATATATATATATATATACACACACACACACACACACATATATATATATATATATACACACAACACCCTGTTTTATTGCCTTTGTGCTTGATCGCTAAGGCAAAAAATCAAACATGGCAGTTCCAGGTGCTTGCCTTGTTAGCAAGCTTTGCCCCCGTCCCCCGTGCTCATCTGATCAATAATCTCTCTCTCTCTCTCTGGCTTTTCTTCGCAAACAAAGATTCAGGAAGGACTCATCCTGCGCTTTCTGCAAGTGTCTCTCTCTCTCTGGCTTTTCTTCGCAAACGAAGATTCAGGAAGGACTCATCCCGCGTTTTCTGCAAGCGCGCTGATGACTAAAAAGGCCAATCCGAGATAAACAAGTCCGGTTGCAAAAAGCACAGCAGAAGGTCTCCTTGGGTGATGTTTTTGGGTTGTGATTCTTTCTGCGTTGTCGTTTCTCTTCAAGACTTGTTCGTCGTGAGTTCTCAAATAAGGCTGCAGCATTGTGGATAGTGCGTCTCCATGCCTCCCGATGTGAGGCCAGGGCGGACCACTGTTGGTGATCAATTTGGCCAAGCCTGAGATGTTGTTTCAGGGAGTCTTTGTATCGCTTTTTTGGAGCGCCCCTCTTACGCTGACCCGTGGCGAGTTCACCGTAGAGTAGTATTTTTGGGAGGCGATGGTCCTCCATCCTAGAAACGTGCCCTGCCCAGCGCAGCTGTGTTCTCAATATCATGGCCTCAATGCTGGTGATCCCTGCTTGCTCAAGGACAGCAACATTCGTCACATAGTCAGTCCAGTGTATATTTAGGATTGTGCGTAGACAGCGCTGATGAAAGCGCTCGAGGAGTCGTAGGTGGTGGCGATAGGTGACCCATGTTTCAGATCCATAAAGGAGGATAGACAGTACGATGGCTCTATACACACTGATTTTTGTGCTTTGCCTCAGGTGTTTATTGCTCCAGACTCTTTTGTGAAGTCTTCCAAATGCACTATATGCCTTTGCTAATCTGTGATCGATCTCTTTGTCAATCTTGGCATCTGAGGAGATGATGCTTCCCAGGTAGGTGAACTGCTGAACGGACTTGAGCACTGATTTGCCGACGGCAATGTGGGGATGGTGGTGTTCGTCCTGTGGTGCAGGCTGGTAAAGAACTTCTGTTTTCTTCAGGTTGACTTCTAGCCCAAACAGCTCTGCAGCTGTTGCAAAGCAGGATGTTAGGCGCTGCAGAGCTCCTTCTGTGTGGGCAACAAGGGCAGCATCATCGGCGAAGAGCAGCTCACGGACTAGATAGTTTAGAGTCTTAGTGTGAGCCCTCAGACGGCTTAAGTTAAACAAGCTACCATCAGTACGGTAGCGTATATAGATGCCGTCGTCTTCTTCAAGCTCTGCCATAGCCCTTTGGAGCATCATGCTAAAGAAGATTGTAAATAAAGTTGGTGCAAGAACACAACCTTGCTTCACTCCATTAGTTATTAGAAAGGGCTCTGAAAGAGCATCGCCATATCTGACTTGACCACGCTGGCCCTCGTGTAGCAAGATAATCATTTTAAGGAATTTGGGGGGACATCCTAGTTTTTCCAGGATCTGCCACAGACCTTTTCTACTTACAGTGTCAAAGGCTTTGGTGAGGTCGACAAATGTTACATAGAGACCCTTGTTCTGCTCCCTACATTTTTCTTGCAGTTGCCTAAGGGCAAATACCATGTCTGTAGTGCTCCAACTTCCAGGCAAATCTACAAACGAAACTTGAAGACCACCCTACAGATCCTTCTCCTACAGTGCTTTGGCAACATATCAAAAACAGTATCCTCCAGTCTGCAGAAGAATCCCTCGGGTTCTCCCACAAGAAAAATCAAGACTGGTTTGATGAAAACAACCAAGAGATCCAGGAACTGTTGGCAAGGAAGAGAGCTGCTCACCAGGCATACCTCGCCCAGCCAACCTGTCATGTAAGAAAAGCAGCTTTCCGCCTCACATGTAGCAAACTACAACAAAAACTCCGAGACATGCAGAACAAGTGGTGGATCAGTATAGCAGAAAAGACACAACGCTGTGCAGATCTGGGTGATCATAGAGGATTTTATGAAGCTCTTAAAGCAGTGTTTGGACCTACTTACCAGGTCCAAAGCTCCTTATACAGTACAGATGGTCAAACATTAATTACTGATAAAGCCTCCATCCTAAATCGTTGGGCTGAACATTTTCAAAGTCTCTTTAGTGCCAACCGAGTAGTCCAAGCCTCAGCTATCCAAGATATGATACAAAAACCAATGAAAAATGAATTGGACATAGCTCCCACTTTGGAAGAGACCTTTAAGGCCATACAGCAGATGAAAAACGGCAAGGCAGCTGGGATTGATGGAATCCCACCTGAAGTTTGGAAACACGGAGGTCATGCACTCCACGAAAAATTCCACGAATTCCTTGTGAATTGCTGGGAAAAAGGGGAACTGCCATCAGACCTCCGAGATGCAGTCATCATCACCCTGTACAAGAAAAAAGGAGCAAAATCCGACTGCTCAAACTATCGAGGCATAACGCTGCTCTCTGCAAGTGTGCTGATGACTAAAAAGGCCAATCCGAGATAAACAAGTTTGGTTGCAGAAAGCACAGCAGAAGGTCTCCTTGGGTGATGTTTCCGGGTTGTGATTCTTTCTGCGTTGTCGTTTCTCTTCAAGACTTGTTCGGCGTGAGTTCTCAAATAAGGCAGCAGCATTGTGGATAATGCGTCTCCATCTGCTCATATTGGAAAAGGGAATCAATTTGGTCGCTTGTCCCAATGACCAGGAATGTGCATTCCCCTCACTGTTTTTCAAAAACTACAGGAAAATCTGCAAAGGCTTATCCCACGGAGTATTTGGCGTTTTGGGCTCCCCTCCTTTAGAATACACTGGAATGATGTAGAATCCCATTAAGACAGATAGCATTCTCCTTGCTTTCCGTGAGGAGTATTTTCTATGTTTAGACAACCCCATTGTGTGCCTTCAACCAATTTCTGACTTATGTTGATGCTAAGAAGAACCAGCATAGTGTTGTGGTTTGGGTGTTGGACTAGGATTCTAGAGACCAGGGTTTGAATCCCTGCAGAAAACTACTGGGTGGTCTTGGGCAAGTCACACTCTCTCAGCCTCAGAGGAAGGCAAAGGCAAACCCACTCTGAACAAATCTTGCTAATAAAACCCTGTTATAGGTTCACCTTAAGGTCACCATAAGTCAGAAAGGACTTGAAGGCACAGGACAATAATGAAGATGAACCTAGCAGAATTTGTTCAAAGGGGTTGCCCTTGCCTTTCTCTGAGGCTGAGAGAGTGTGACTTGCTCAAGGTCACCCAGTGGGTTTCCATGGTCAAGCAGGGATTTGAAGCCTGGTCCCTCTGTGTCCTAGTCCAACACTCAAACCACTACGCCATACTGGCTCTCAGTTCAATTATAGGTCAGGACAAATTTAAACTTCCTGACATGCAGCTGTTTGTTTTTGCTAATCACTTTGAGGTCCTGACTATATGAGGGGGGGAACGGATTGCCCCGAACTACATAGAAGCAATTCAAGCAGCTGCACATCACCCATAAACTTTGCATGACCCCTAGACAAGATGGCAGCCGCGAGGGAATTACTTGCCATTTTAAATCTGATGCTGCTGACCATTAAAAAAAAAAAAAAAACTTTACTATGGCGTGCGCAAACAATATTTTGCCTTTACAAAAGAAAAAAATATAAAGATTGTTGTTTTATCTCCTTACCGATCTCTTGCTTAGCCGAAAATCCAACATGGCGGCAGCAGGTACTTTCCCTGTTTGCAAGCCCTGCCCCCAAGCTCATCTGGTCAATCAGCTTGCACTGCCTTGTCGCAGCAATGTGAATGCGACGGTCTTAAAAATCGGACATTTGCATCCCTTACAGAGTTTTTTTAAAAACTCTGGGAGAAGCCCTGAAGGCTTCCCAGATGGAGTTTATGGTGGATTTGTCTGCCCCACTTCCAAATAAGATGTATTGATGCAAACATCCGTATAGATATATCACCTGCCATTCAAATTCCATTCGGATTATTGAAGGCATCAGATCCTATCTGATCTTGGAAGCTAAGCAGGGTGAGCCCTGGTTAGTACTTGAATGGGAGACGACCAATGAACACCAAGTGCTATAGGCTAGATTTCAGAGGAAGGAACTGGCAAAAGCCCCTCTGAGTAATAATTCCCTTGCCTAAGAAAACCAGAGAAAAACATAGAAGGAGGAGGCATTATTAAATCAAGCATCACTTATTCTCCTGTACCCTTGAAAACATGGGTCTTTCTTTTGAGCCTGGCCACTCTTAGTAAAACCCTGGTGGCAACCTCCTGCAGACTAATCCAACCCCTTAGTACTTGGTTTTCAGACAGTCCTGCCACCGTTGCCACAGAGCTCTGCTGAACTTCCCCGCTGCCAAAAAAGGGGGAAAGGCGACAAGGAAGCAGGTGTGACTCCCTCAGCTTTCCCATCCCTTGCATCCCCTCAACGCACTCCTTCGAGAACTTGCAAGGATGGGACTCAGGCAAAGCAATCCGGTTTTAGAGCAGCATCTGGAAGACCTTGGGGACCACAATAAGCTGCACTGGCCAGCCATGGCCCTAACAAGAGGGTGGGCTGACAGGGTTCTAGCCTGGGGGCCCAGGGGCCTGGGATTAGGAGGGCCCCCCGCTGTGATATTATTGTAAGCTTTTATTGTGTAAATCCATTTAGTTTTTTAAATAAATATAAATATTACTTTGGTGTCATCATTTAAACTGACTTATTTTAATTTTTATCCTAAATCCTATAGAGCATCTGGCTGCCCTTATCCTTAGCAGTAGGCAGGGGGTCCCTCTCCATTGACACCCCCTTGGATATATATATATATGTGTCCTCTCCATTGACGCCCCCTTGTCGTGGGAGAGAGGCTTGCGTACCCTAATGATGTTTTGAGCTATGCTGGCGGTGGCATAATAGCCACTGGTAGGGTCTCCCATGCCAGACAGGTCAAAACCGAAGGGTCTGACAAAGAGCGTCAAAGGGCAGGATGGGCTCTCTAGCCTTATGGCAACCATCCTAGAAGGACAACTCTAATCCCAAACCTGGGCAGATGGTGCTCGTCCAACCCTGTAAGGTCAACCATCTAAGAGAAGGAAACTCTAATCAAACCTACGACCTGAGGACCTTGCTGCTACGTCCATGCTTGCAAGGCCACAGCAGATGAATCTCTGGTTTAAAGGGTGAGGCCAGTTCTGTGCACGCTGCGCTCCACCAGAAAAATCCATTGCACAGGCTCGAAGGACAAATCCAATTCAAAAAAAAAAAAAAAAGCCCTGTAGCGATAGGTGAGGGACGAAACAGCAGGTGTTAAGGTGCACTGGAAGCTGCAGACCCAACCCTGCATGCAGGCGGTTCACGACGTTGGTCGCTCGAGGCTGACCCGGGAGATGACAGTCTTGTTTGGCAGCATCCTGAACGACCAAACAGCCTATTTTAAGGAGAGCACTGCTTGCTCCATATGGAGAGGGGCCTAGAAAAGGTGGCCTAATGAAAGATCAAGAATCACAACCCAGAAACATCACCCAAGGAGACCTTCTGCGGTGCTTTCTGCAACCGGACTTGTTTATCTTGGATTGGCCTTTTTAGTCATCAGCGCGCTTGCAGAAAGCGCAGGATGAGTCCTTCCTGAATCTTTGTTTGCGAAGAAAAGCCAGAGAGAGGCACGGGGCCCGCTAAAGATACTGGCCTGGGGGCCCACTTCTTCCTCTTCGCTCTTGTGATTTCATGGATGTGTTGCTGAGGCCATTCGGGTTGCACAGCCACCACCTGCTGAACAGTCAATCAGGAACAAAGCGCTTGAATTTTCTGAGAACTTTATCAGACCACCCTCCATAAAAGTTCTTTTGCTGGCATATTTTTAAGCATTTTTATGCTGGCAAAAGAAATCCTCCCCCACCAGACCTACCTTTAGCAACTTGAAAAGGCAGCCCTGGCAGTAATGGAGCACAAACGGAGCTCTATTTACTTCTAGTGTTGAGATGTCACCAATTCTCACAAGAAGACGCGAGCACGGCAAATTTAAAAAATAAAGCAAAATACAGACACAAAACATAGACACAAGCACAGAAACACACTTTAAAATTACAAGTACACGGGGTGGGGGGTTCATAAAATGAGTGTCCCCTACCTGGCTGTTGCGATCTCACTTGGAAGAGTTCTGTTATTGACACCATATTCACGTGAGCACAATGGCACGAGGATTCAAACACCAGCAATGTCAACAACAAAGCACCAGGGTGGATATATTGATGGCTTGGGCCATCAATAAAATAGAATGGCTTTTTGATACTACATGATCGCGAAAGGACATCATCTGGTGCCCATTCGTGATCATCAGGCGTTGTTATGACGCCATATTTGGTGCATCTGATAAAGTCCTAAGTTGTCTGTTTCAGTCTAAAAAAAACAGCAAAGTGTCTTGTTGTGTGGCACTTTTAAGACTAATTTTTTTCAGCACAAATTGAAATAATTCCTTGGGAGGAACTTGCTGCAAAAGAGGTTAAGCAGCCATCTCCATTTTTCTCACACACTAGCCAGGAGTAGCACAACCAATGATTTTTTTCAAAGGTGAGCTGTTTCAACGTACCTTGTGTGGACACCCCCGCCTTTAAGGTGTGATGATCTGAAGCAAATGCGAACACAGCTACAATCTCAGGGGTGTGCTGTCTTCCTATCCACGTTCAGCTATTATGTTTTTCCCACCCAAGTTTCTCATCCTCTTTCATGTAACTTTTGTAACACTGACATAATTTGCTCCCAAGATGAAATATTTTCACCCCTTTCGTTTGTCATGATTGCATCTTATTTGTCAGGGATGGGGAAGAGCTCAGACTTTGGAAATGTTACAATACCTTTAGGTCATTACTTTCAGAGGTAAGGAGGATGACAGTCTGACACACCTTCTGTGTGTGTGTGTCTTCCTAAAATTCTTTCTTGAAACATTTGGAAGAGATTTTCTTCCACCCCTCAATTTTCATCAATTTTCTTACCCTTGTAGATGCAGTATTAAAAACAGTATAGAAGCAGTGCAATGAAGATTTTAAATATGTGAAATCGAAGGCTTTCACAGCCGGCATCCATAGATTTTCCTTGTGTTTTATTTTTTTTCCGGGCTGTGAGGCTGTGTTCTGGAATAGTTTATTTCTGACATTTCGCCTGCATCTGTGGCTGGCATCCTCAGAGAATTCTCTGATGCCAGCACAGATGCAGGCGAAACGTCAGAAAGAAACTATTCCAGAACATGGCCTCACAGCCTGGTAAAAACCCAAGGAAAATCTAAAGATTTAAAATAATTTGTAATGAGCAATGAGTTGCCTCTTGGAGAACAACTTCAGAGTGAACTGAACAGTAACTTTCCAGACTCTGGGAGAAGAGGTCGGGGTTGTCTATATGACAAAAATACTCCTCATAGAA
Source organism: Gambelia wislizenii (assembly GCA_030847615.1). Lineage (NCBI taxonomy): Eukaryota > Metazoa > Chordata > Lepidosauria > Squamata > Crotaphytidae > Gambelia > Gambelia wislizenii. The sequence continues at coordinate 31,055,011 of JAUMIR010000002.1, forward strand.
CTCGAGGAGAATACGATTTGTCTTAAAGAGATCCCGCATCAATCTGCAGTATTCAGAAGGAGTGGAGAGGAGCAAAAATTCCAAATACTCTGCAGGAAAATCCTTTGTGGCTTTCCCCATGTTGTTGTTGTTGTTTTTAAACACAAAGGAAATGTGCAGTCCCACTCATTGGGACAACCGATTCACTTTGCTGCGCATTCCCAATAAGAGCGCAAGTGGAAAGCTGATTGGCCAGGTGTGTGCAGGGAGTAGAGTTTGTTGGCAAGGTAAGTACCCTGAACAGCCATGTTGGATTTTCACAGTAGCAATCATGCACAGCATTTTTTCCTATTTATCTAAGCAGAATATTGCACTTCCATGCCTTGGCTATGCTTTTTTTTAAATACTGTTCAGCAGTGGTAACTGGTGGGAATAAAAATGCAATTAACTCACACCAGCCATCTTGATTCACAGGTATGCCTGTTTGAACAACAAAAGCAGATAGCTTTGCATGCCTGCAATCTTGCAAAAAAATAAAAATAAAAAAAATAGTTGAGACAAATGAAAGGTGCTGTGAATTGGCATTAGTGCCCATCAATCCACATTTTATAGGCTCATATAGACAACCCCATTGTGCTATTTGCTGCCTCACGTTATCAGTATAAGGAGGTAATCTGGGTACTTTGCCCCTTGCTTCACATGTTCCACTGCTGTTCCTAGCTCACTTTTCAGACCTAGCTGCCTTGAGCAATTTTTTTATATTGCTGTTTTAATTTTTGCAAATTGTGTGTGTGGGGGTCATTGTTTGGCTTGCTGAAATAGGTGTTTTTAAAAAATATGTAGTATTGTTTCAGAATTACAAGACTTTATTGAAAACATTGTAGTTAACGGATTAAACACTTCTGTGTTAGTGTCTTTTTGTCACAGCCATTCAGATACATCTGAGGAAGTAGACCAAGCCTAGGAAAACTTATACAACTTCTTTCTCTCAGGTATGGTCTAAATGGCGAAAATACTCCTCAAAGAATTAGAGGAAAATACGATTTGTCTAAAAAGGCACCCCACCATAATCGGAAGGAGAGGGGCCAAATCTATCAAAAACTCTGAAGGAAATAATTTGCAACCTTTCTTGAAGTTTTTAAAAAGCTCTGCAAGGATTGCACATTCCCGCTCATTGGGTCATTCTGATTCACATTCATTCACATTCCCAATAAGTGCAGAAGTGGAAAGCTGATTGGTCGGACGTGCATAGGGGGCAGAGCCTGCTAAGAAGGCAAGTGCCTGGAACCGCCATGTTGAATTTTCGCCATAGCGATTATGTGCTGAGGCGATGAAACAGCCTTTTTTTCGTTTTTAGGCAGAATATTGCACTTTTGCACCTTAAGCTATGTGGTTTTTTTTTTAAATGCTGTTCGGTGGCAGCAACTGGTGACAATAAAAACAAGTGATTAATTTGCTCCTACCATCTTGATTCGCACCTGTTGGAACACCAAAAGCGGATAGCTTCGTATGCCTGCAATTTTGCCAAAACACCGTTAAGACAAACCAAAGCTGCTTCAAATTGGCGTTAGTATGCATCAGTTCAAATTTCCCTGCACCCTCATATAGACAAGCCCTTAGTCTCAGAGGTGCTACAAGATCCCTTGCTTACTAATATTCCAGACTAACATGGGTATGTCTTTGAATTCTAAGCAAATGGGCTTTAAAATGGAAAAGGTGGAACCTTATCTCCAAATTCCAGCTGCTCCAATAATAGCAAGCCTCAGTTAACAAAGCCTCTGATAGTGAAGCTCCTTTGTATACCTAACCAGTCCCCTTTTATCCTTGTCCCCTGTCTAGCTGGAAGTTTTTTTTAGCAGCACTGGCATTGGAGGTTGGCCAAGGAGGGCTGGAGAAATACAGTCTGTTTCCAGGCACCATTCAAAGTGCTGGTTATGATCTTTAAAGCCCTACACGGCGCAGGTCCAGGTTATTTGAAGGACTGTATTCTCCCTTAAGAACCAGCCCAGGCTCCTCAGTCTCCTGGGAGACCATTCTCTCTGTTCCACCATCTTCACAGGTACATCTGGTGGGAACTCGGGAGAGGGCCTTTTCAGTGGCTGCCTCCAGGCTCTGGAACTCCCTGCCCAGAGAAGTCAGATGGGCCCCCTCCCTCTCTTCCTTCTGGAGCCAAGTTTCTTGTTTCGGCAGACATTTACCGGTCTCTGCTAATGGCTGTGATGATGTGTGTGTGTTTAAAATTTTAGTTTTTAACTTTTTCGTTGTTTAACTGTGTTTTAACTTTCATATTTTCCTGATTTTAGCAATGTCTTTTTATTGTTACACTGCTTTGAGTCCCATATTGGGGGGAAAAGTAGGATAGAAATAAATATGCTGATGATGCTAATGATACAGGCTTTTGATGTTGAGTTAGCAGCAAGTCTGCAGCAAACAATGCAATAAAAATTGAGTGAGAAAAGAATGGGATTCTACCCTGGCCAATCCTACTGTAGCTGTGCGTGCCTGCTTACAACAGGCAAGGTAAACAGCAGCTGTTGCCAGACTCCCTTACCAAGCATACATTCAAATCAGACAGAAAAGGAACCAGCAGATAAGCCTGTCTCACTAGGTACTCTCAGCATGTTGAAAAAAACATAGATCTGTACATCTGTATAATGGAAATTGTAAGAAAAGTGGAGGCTGGTGAAATTAAAATCCATCCTTGATGCATTTTGGAAGAAACCGTCAAGTGGTTGCTAGAAGGTTTTTGTTTACTTATGCAAGACTTACCTGACCAGATCATTTCATTTCACATGTGCATACTGTTACGTTTGAACAAAAAGCCTGCTGAAACATGCTGAATTTTCCTTCTTTTTTGTGGTGTAGAGGAAACCTTTCCTTATTATTTCCATGACATTTCTGCCTCTTATACCATATTTTTCAGATAGAGGAGTACCAGGAACACATCTGCTTTATTAACTAAGGTAAACCAGTGCAGAAACATAGTCAACATACAGCTAAGAAAACAAAGCAATTCCATATATACTCATACTGTTAAGTGGTTCCAAATGCCTCTGTACAGCAGTGAGCTGACTAATGACCTCTTGACAGGGCTATATTATTTTTCTAGAATCCCATAGTCCATCAGTGTGTGTTAAAAGTTTTTTTTTAAACACACACACAGACTGGATTTCTTAAGATTGAGAGCATAAACACATAACCAAGGTTGCTCAAGAACATAAGAAGGGACTCAGCTCAAACGTTTAAGTCCAGTGCTTGATGAGAATCCCAGTAACCACAAAGCAGTAAGTGATGCACCAGATATTGGCCAGAAGTCCACTACTGGACTGCGGTTATTATTTCTGATGGTTACACCTGGGGTCCTTTCACACTGTGCAGCTATAGTACTGTGATTTCACTTTATTGCCATGGCTGCATTCTAGGGTTTTGAGGTTTAGGGAGGGACATTTAGAATTCTCTGCCAGAAAACTCTAGTGACTCCCCAGACTAAAACCCCCAGGATTCCATATGATGTTAGCAGTTAACGTGGAATCACAGGGAAATAACTGTGTAGTGTGAAAGGGCCCTTAATTTGGTGGATTTTCTACTGCTTGCAGAAGCAATAAAATAAAATGGGTGCAGCAGAACAGTCTTGGAACAGTTTAAAGAACAAAGTGTGCTCTAACATCTCATTCACAGATCCTTCCACCCCACCTAAAGATAACACACTCACAACAGAAGCGTAAGGGGAACAGAATTGCAGTTTGGAGAGCCAGGGCCACTTTTGAATCAGAGAAATTTCAAAACAACAAATTAAAACCAGCACAAAAGTAAGAATTACTTCTCACATTTCTGACCTGGGATTTATGATTTATATATGAATGCAGATCTAGGGAATGTTTTAATCCCAAAGTCTGGGTTGCTAAGTAATCAAGAAAAAAAAAGTTCTGGGCTAATTGTACCCATTTCAAAGCAGTTATTGTCAAACACTGGTCCTCCAGATGTTTTGGACTTCAACTCCTAGGCCAGATCCACACTACACAAATAATCCAGTTTGAAATGGGATTATTTGCCATTGGCTCCTTACTATTGAATCCTGGGATTTGTAGTTTTACAAGGTTTTTAACCTTCTCTGCCAAAGAGTGCTGGTGCCTCACTAAACTAAAAATCCCAGGGTTCCGTAGGAAGGAGTCATGCCAAATAATCCAGTTTCAAACTGGATTATTTGAGCAGTGTGGATTTGGCCCCAGAGTTTATGACCATGGTACTGGAGTTTCTGGAAGTTAGCCCCAAACATCTGGAGAACCAAAGTTTGTAAACCAGAGTTTGATAGAATGATCTGCAAAAAACATCACAAAGTGGTTTATCTGGACTCCTAGATAAAGGTAACTCCCTGTTAATATCTGCAAATTGAAGCAGCAATAAAAGCACAGGAGCCAGTGGGAAAAAAATATTGCCGCGCTTTTAACTGGTGGGTAGAGCATGGAATCCCGATACAAAAAAATGAGGAGATCCTGATACAAAAAGAAGCTAAAATGTTTGGGACATCCTGGCTTACAAAACAACTGATCTTGCCTCAGAGTCCTGCTCTCTGTGAAGAACTCCCCTCAAGAAGAAAATGTATACAGCCCATCTCTATAACAAGTTCTCCAAAGTAAAATCTCTAGTGAACTTTGAAGAACTCTGCAGAAATTCTGTTTTTCTCACCCTCAGGATACTTATACCATCTCCCTTATTTGGAGATTGGGGTGGTTTTGGCCTTTGGTGTAAAATTCAACGTTTTCAAAGAATAAAAGATGTCAGCACCTGGAAGGCAATAGTAAGCCAAAACACATCCCCCAACAACTGAATGCTGTCCATTCATTTGCTTATTAAGAATCTGAATGGATATAGAGGAAATGATACCTAAATCTTATTGTTAATTCTGACTACCGTAGAGACATTGCATCAATTGGATTTACCTATGTGTTGACACCATAGAACAATAGATTGAATGGGTCTACTCTAGTGATGGGGAGAATGAAATATTGGAGTATCATTCCTTAATTCTTAAAACTCCCTACAGTTATTGGCCACAGATTATATCAATGTGGAGTATGAATATTCTGATGCTTAATCAGTCTACTTTTCTGACTGAAACTCTTTGCACATTCAGGGCATTTATAAGATTTCTGCCCCTTGTGAGTTTTCAGGTGTCTGATCAATAGATTTCTCTGAGAAAAGTATCTACCACATTCTTGGCATTTCAGTGGAGATTCTCCAGCATTGGTTCTCTGATGACCATTGGATTCTCCAATGTGGGTTCTCTGATGGCCAATCAAGTGTTCTCTCTGCCTGAAACATTTGCCACACTGCGAACAGTCATAGGGTTTCTCTCCTGTGTGGATCCTCTCATGTTTCTTCAAATGTTCTCTCCGGCTAAACTTTTTCCCACACTCAGGACAGTCGTAGGGTTTCTCTCCGGTATGAATTCTCTGATGGTTCTTCAAATGGTCTCGGTGGATGAAACATTTCTCACACTGAGAACATTTATGTGGTTTCACTCCACTATGAATCCTCTCGTGTTTCTTCAAGTGGTTCCTTTGGCTGAAGCATTTCCCACATTGGGCACATTTGTGTGGCTTTACTCCAGTGTGATTTCGCTGGTGTTTAGTTAATCTTTCCAGCAACGTGAAGCTTTTTCCACAGGAAGAACACTTATATGGCCTTTCTTCTGAAGGAATCCCATTATTTTTCTGCTGCATATGTAACTTGAATGCTGATATGTAACTAAAGTTTTTCTCACACTCCGCATAATCATACAATTTCCTCCCGGAAAGGTTACTTGGACATTCCATTAAATCCTCCTTCTTCACATACTCAGAGACTTCATTTTCTTTCTCCCTCACTTTTGGTCCCTGATGTTTCTCAAAGCATGATATTGCTGGGAACTGTTTCAGTGCTATGGGATGTCCATAAGAAACCTCTCCCCTCTGCATTGTACGTTCTGATCTGCAGCTGTATCCCCCTTCATCTTGCAAAAACAAGAGCATTTCTTCTGCTCCATGCAGTGTGGACGTTTGGCTAACTGCACCTGGAAGTCCCTTTGAAAGCTCAGCACATTCATTCTGCTGCCTCACTGGGTTCTTCTCTTGTTGCCCTTCAGGATCCCATCTCTGTCCAAAAATTTCAGCAGCCACAAGGGTTCCTTGGGCTACTTCAGCATGTGCCTTGCATATTTCCTCAGACCTCATCTCTCCCTGCTGAGCGTACTCCATCTTGATTGGATTTCTCTCCTTGTCACCTGAAGAGACACAGAGAGACATTTTTCCCCATGCTCTGGTCCCTGAAAATCTTGCCAACTCCTCCACCTTCCCACCCTGTTTAGCGGATTTGGGATAAACTGGCTCAGTATACAGAATGCAGATCAAGTCTGCATATACATTTTTGCTCAATATTTACAGTTTATTCTACTGCTGCTATTAATGGCAAGGATAAAGCAGTGAAGACTCATTATGCTGTATGTACTGCCTTGGCCTATGCCTAGCACTTTATCTCTCCTCCTGCAAAAGAATGGGATCACTCAGCTTAACTTCTATGAATTACAATGAGGAAAGAATGATGTTTCTAATGGCAAGCATTCCTCCCTAATGGCTTTGCTGACTAATGCTGATGGGAGTTTTATGCCAGAAGGCCATACAGTCCTCACCCTACTCTATGGCAGTGGTTCTTAACCTGTGGTCCAGGGACCCCCAGGGGTAAGCATTGTCCTCACAGGGGATCCGCGAAGGCTTGAAGACTGCTTGGCACACCTCTTCCCTGCAGTGGAGTGGCCACATGACAGGAGCCAAGGCAAAGGCTGGCTGGCTTGGCCTGTGCATTGCCACTCAATCCGCTCCAGCCACAAACTTGCAGGAAAAAGCAGGAGAAAAGTCTTCCATCCCCCTCGAGTGCCTCTGAGGGAAGGTTTCATGGATGATGTAACTATAATACAGTATTATTGTTGTTGTTGTTAGGGTTTTAAGTCTTGAGTTAAGTCTTGAGGGTCCATAGCAAAAAAAGATATTTAAAGGGGGTCCCTGGTAAAGGAAAGATTAAGAGCCACTGCTCTATGGTACAATCCTGTGTCTAGTGAAGATGGGGGGGGGAGAAAAACACTGTAGGCTGTTGAAAAGAGATATGTGCTCTGGTGTTCTTGGTTCAAAAGAAGTGTTTGCTGAGCTGTGTTTTATTAGAAAAAGCTTGTTTATTGAGCTGACGCGTTTCAGGTATGAGCCCTTCTTCAAGAGCCGATTTTTCTTCTTCTCTCCTTCCTGATCATTCAACATTTGGTATCCTGGCTTTGACACAGGAAAGAGGGAAGAAAAACCAGCTCTTGAAGGGTTCATACCTGAAACGCGTCAGCTAAATAAACAAGCTTTTTCTACTAGAACATGGCCCAGCAAACACTTCTTTCGAAGAACATTGGAGTACCTCTCTCATTTTTCAACGATCTTGTGTCTACCCAGAAGTCTCATTAAGCTGACTTTTACTCCTGTCCAAAACTGCTGCTTTGGTTTCCCAAGAGGATATCATTTGGACTTTCACCTATAAAGCATAGGGAACATGGCATTTGTGGCAAGAGGCAAACCAAGAGGAGGAGCACCCCTCCCAAAAAGAGGCAAAACCTGAAATTTGGTGCTCAGAAATGAAAATGCATTTTGGCAAAATAATCCCGCCATATTTCAACAGTACACTTTCTTCAGCAAAACCACAAATATGGCATAAAATGGTCACTATGATACACCAGATACAAAAGGCCACCATGGACATATCTTTTTTGGGGGTATTTTCTGGTGGTTGTTCTATAATTATATTTCTAAAGATACTCCCAACTATAAGGTCTCTGCTTTCTCAACTGCTGCTGCACATTTCTAGTAGATAACAATTTTTTTTAAAAAAAATTAAGAGCTGTTATGAATCATACATATAAGAGGTCTAAATCAGAGCTGCGAATCATGTGGTTCTCCACATGTTCTCCAGACTACAACCTGTAGCAGCCATAAACCATCATAGCCTATGGTGAGGAATGCTGGGAGCTGTAATCCAGCAACATATTGAGGATTACATGGTTCCCAACCCTGGCCAAAATTCAATGGTTAGTCCCAACTAGGGCTGATTCAAGGCTCAAGAGGAACTTGATAAGTCAACACTTATGTAAGTTCCACTGATTCAATGTGTCTATTCTAATTAACAATGGATTAAAGTTCACGATGTGTAAGCTACTGTCATTTTCTGACAAATGCTTTCACTGAAAGCAGACATAAACATTCTTTGATACAGAGGCTCAAAGAAATTTCCCCCTCCTACCTCTTTTAGAAATTAATATGCATTTACTTTTCCCGTTTGGACCTGTTGGGACACTTGATCACCGTGGCTCTTTCTGTCCAACATCTTTTATATTTCTTTCAATCAGTAAGTTCTAACTTCATTGTCCTCAGGAAAGAGTGGAGCAGGACTGTCCACAATTTAGCATCTTTAGATGCTTTAGTGTGTGTGTGTGGGGGAAACAGACCAGTTTGTTTAACACTATCTATCTATGTATCTATCTATCTAATTCTCTTGGGTATGTTGCCTTTCCCAGTGTGCTGATTGGCTGCTCAGGAAACATACCCAACCAATCATCACCCACATGCAAATTCCCTCTCCACCTCACAATCTACTTCTGCCACTCAGTCTGTGGCCCAGATTGGGACCCAGACAGTCAACTGGCAGTGGCAGCAGTGACAGGTTGCCTGTGATGGGACCCAGACAGTCAACTGGTGGCAGTGACAGGCCTCCTGTGACGGGACCCAGGCAGTAAACTGGAGGTGGCGAGGCAACAGAGCATGTTGCCCTCAGCAATTCTGGGAAAAGTGTGGAATGCTGAGAAGAGGGAGGAGGAATTTTAAAATCCACTGGCCTACCTTACAGGGTTGTCGTAAAGTCTACTGGGCATTTTGGGGGGAGTTTTTTAATGGTGTATGTTATGCCAGGTACAGCTAGTTTTATCCATATTTTTAAAATGGCATTTCCTGACTTATAAAAAATATATATTATTTCTCAGCAGTCTGAGACTGGACCTTGCCAATTTGTTTATTCTGCTGCTAGTAGGCCACTTGAAGGAAGGACGGGCCAAAATTTCCACACACCCTGCAGGGAAACACTGCTCCAGACTATGGAGTATACATTCACTCAGTACCCTTCATATATACTCTAATGTTTTATCAGTGTACCTTTCTGGCCACAATTCTTCCCACCCACAGAAGACAGAGACCTTATGAATGTCCTATGAGTTCTCTGATGTCCAATCAACCTATTTCGCCGAGAGAAGCCTCTCCCACACTCGGAGCATTTGAATGGTTTCTCTCCAGTATGGATTCTCTGGTGCCCAATCAAGTGTACCCTCTGTCTGAAGCATTTCTCACACTGAGAACATTCAAATGGCTTCTCCCCAGTATGAATTCTCTGATGCCTTGTTAACTCTGCCCTATAAGCAAAGCTTTTCCTGCACACAGAACATTCATGCAGTTTCCTTGCTGAATGAGTGCTCTGATATTTCTGCACAGTCTGTTCACATCTGAAGCTTTCCCCATCCTCATGGCACTCATAAGGTTTCTTTTCTGGGTGGCAGATCTGGTGTCCAATGCCTTCATCTCTCAGGTGGGAACTTCCCCTACGTTTGGAGAGTACAAATTGTGTCTCTCTTTTAAGGATTTCCTGAGGTTTATTAAGGCAACGTTTTGTCTGGAAGTTTTCTTCCCATGCAGGATATTCATAAGGATTTTCCCCTGTGTGCATCACAAGATCTGACTTGTAGCAGTATTTTCTCCTATATTTGGAGGACAAGAGCTTTCTTCCCTCTGTGGACTCTGCAGAAGTTTTATCATCAGCACCTATAAGACTTCCTGCAACTTCACTGCATTCTCGCTCGCTCTCCATTGGTCTCTTCTGTTGTCCTTTGCACTCACGTCTCAACTCATGAATTTCTGCCGTCCCAGGAAAATTCCACTGGATTGTTTCTGTTAACACCTGTTCCGTTTCTTCTGGAACAGTCTCTCCCTGCTGTGATTTTGCCACCTTGATCCAACATCTGCTTTCATTACCTGGAGAAAGAGAGAGAGGAATTTTGTCCATGCTTTGGTCCAACCTTTTCTAAAATCCTGCAACTGCCTCGTACCTCGTGTTCTCTTTTGATGTATCCCCTTTGCCAGCGGATTCAGAATGTCTCAGCTAAATTTAGCCTTTCTAGCAACACATTATCCCACCCTTTATGTCCAGATCTGTGTGTATTCTTCACATAGCACAAGTTCTGATCCAAGATGGTGGGATTTGTGTTTGTATATCTTGGGGGGAAAAAACACCCGAAAGCAGTAAGAGAAGTAACAGCTTTTTAATCAAAATATGCTTCAGATAATCATGGAAAGAAGGTGTTTAAGGCTCTGACAACTAAACCTGCCATATCCTACATTCTACCAGTCATGTTGCACATTGTTGTAGTACTAGTTGTTGTTGTTATTATCTTTATTTCTATCTTGCTCTTTTCTCCATTTTGGACTCAAAACGGTGCTTTGTTTTCCCACAGAAGAGCAAAGGGGACAATTTAAAACCTGGAAATGGGTGCTTTGGAAAACAAAATGTTTCAACAAGCTCCCCAAAATGCAGTTCTGAGTGCTCCTGGAGGAAAAACCAATGACAGGAACAACGGCTTGATAGATTCTTGATTTTGGAATTCCTACCAAGACTAAGGAGTGCCACAAATCCAATCCAGTAAGCTTGGGCTTGCAGCCAAAGCTAGCCTACTTAAAAGGTGCAAATGTGTTTTTTTCCCCTCTGAGGCTTTTTGCTGTCAAAGTCAACCATCTCAGGCAATAAAAGATGGCAGCATCTGAAACTGCATACACTGAAACAACTCCCCTAAAGACTGCAACCTGGCCACTTTTTGCTTAAAAGGGTTTAAACAGAAGTACTTAATGTGGCATTCATGGGAGCAGATTATTGGAGGGGCTGGGTGAGGGAATCATAGGATCATAGAGTTGGAAGAGACCACAAGGGCCATCCAGTCCAACCCCCTGCCATTCAGGAATACACAATCAAATCATTCCTGATGATGGCCATCCAGCCTCTGTTTAAAAACCTACAAAGAAGGAGACTCCACCACACTCCAACGCAGTGTATTCCACTGCTGAACAGTTCTTACTGTCAGGAAATTCTTCTTAATGCTTAGGTGGGACCTCTTTTCCTGTAGTTTGAGTCCACTGCTCTGTTTCCTAGTCTCTGGAGCAGCAGAAAACAAGCTTGCCCCATCCTCAGCTGCTGGCTCATCCCTCCTTACTTGCTTCTTAGAACTGGCCTCCCAATAGCCTCCCACTAGAGAGGGGACAACAATTATGTCAGTGTTTTCATGAACACCCTGATGCTTAAAACAGTTTATTTTTCTAACTGAAACTTTTCCCACACTTGAGTCTTTCGTAAGATTTCGGTTCGCTGTGAGTTCTGCGATGTCTGGTCATTGCGCTTCTCCGAGAGAAGCCTCTACCACATTCGAGGCATTTTAATCGATACTCTCCAGTATGGGTTTTCTGATGACCGATCAAGTGTTCTTTCCGTCTGAAGCGTTTCTGACACTCAAAACATTCATATGGTTTTTCTCCAGTATGGATTCTTTGATGCTTCTTCAAGTGTCCTCCCTGAGTGAAGCACTTCTCACACTGAGAACATTGGTATGGTTTCTCTCCAGTATGAGTTCTCTGGTGTCTCATCAAGTTCACTCGCTGACTGAAGCGTTTCCCACACTGAGGGCATTCGTATGGTTTGTGTCCAGTATGAATTCTCTGATGTCTTGTCAGTTCTGCTCTAGATGTGAAGCCCTTCTCACAAGTAGAACATTCATGCCGTTTGCTTCCTGTATGAGCATTGTGATATTTCTGCAAAGTCTGTTTATGCCTCACGCTTCTTTCTTCATCTTCAGGACATTCCGAATTTTTCTTTCCTGGGTTCAGATGAATGAAATCATCTCTCCAAGGCAGACTTTCCTCACATTTGGAGAGTATATGTGGTTTCTCTCTTGTAACAATTCCCTGAGGTTTATTAAGGCAACATATTGTCTCGAAGCCTTCCCCTGATATGGAGCATTCACAGTGGTTCTTTCCAGTGTGCATCACAACAAGATCTGACACGTTAAGGGATTTACTCCCATGCTTGGAGAACAATGTCTTCCCCACCTCCATGGGTACTATGGAGGTTTTGTTATCAGCCTCTGTAGGACTTTCAGTAAGTTTAGTGCATTTTCTCTCCATCTCTGCTGGCTTCTTAGTATCCCGACATCTGTGTGGGCATCTCATTTCTTGAGTGTTGGATGTCGTAGGAAAATTCCACTGGGACGCTTCTGCCAACACCCTGTCTGTATTCTCTGGCAATGATTCTACCTGCTGAGATGTCTCCATCTTGTTCCAGCCCCTCTTTCCATCACCTGAAGAGAGAGAAAGAGGAATTTGGTCTCTGTTCTGGCCATCTCTTTTCTAGATTTGTGCAACCTGGCCTTCTCTCTCCTGTCATCTCTTGCTTTCCATCTGATACAATGTCTCTGCTAACCTTTACTTTTTTAAAGTGTATGAGTGTGTGTCTCTATGTCTATCGATAGATCACCCCCCTCTTTACATTCTGGGCTGTCTGCACTGAATATGGGATTAGGAAATGAAAAGCAAAAGTGACTGTGGTGGATTTATACAAAAGAAGCTCTACCTAATCATATGGAAAGTTACTTGGGGCACTGAGGACAAGGCCTTCTCTTTTCATTCTTCCGTTTCCTTTCACATCATTATCTACCCAATTAAAGGATGAAAGGGACAACCTTGTGCTTTGAGAGGCAAAAGATTTCAGCAATGTCCAAAACTGCAATAACTAATACATTCCTCACAGGAATCCAGCAACTGCAACAATGGTTTAATCCTATACAGATCTGCACATAAGCAAGTCCTACAAAAGTCGATGCGTACTAGGTTCTAATACACAGGTTTAGCATTTCCAGTCAAAGCCAGTTTCCTCCCAACTAACAAGAGGAACATGGTTTTGAAACTTTTTGGGTACAATTCAACATTCTCTAAAGTGTTCAGCCCCTGAAAGGCCATGTAGCAAATCCAACACCATAAGAGATGCATACTGGCTACCCTGCTGGTAGGATCTTTAATGGGGAATGAAAGTGGTCTCTGTAATAAAAGTATGTGGTGGTTGACCTCTCTGGGAGTGGTTATGTAGTCTCCTCTTCAACCACCACCACCCCGGCCTCTGACCAAGGAAGCAGAAGCGTTAATGTTATCCATAGATGTCACAGTGCTGAATTAGGAAAATTGTCTGGCTGAAATGCCTCCCAAACTTGGTCCTTTTAAAAGATTTCCATCCTATGCAGGTTCTGAGATATCTGATTAGCTTTAACTGGTTACTCTCCAGCATGGATTCTCTGATGACTAGTCAATTGTTCTTTCCGTCTGAAACATTTCTCACACCAAGGACATTCATAGGGTTTTTCACCAGTATGAATTCTATGGTGTCTCATCAAGTTCTCCCTGCGATTAAAACTCTTCCCACACTCAGGACATTTATACGGTTTCTCTCCAGTATGAATTCTCTGATGTCTTGTTAATTCTGCCCTAGAAGTAAAGCTTTTCCCACACAGAGTGCATATGTACAATTCTCTCCTTGAATCAGCATTCTGATATGTCTGCAAAGTTTGTCTGTGTCTAAAGCTTTTCCTATCTGCCAGACACTCATAAGGTTTCTTTCCTGGGTGGCTATTCTGATGTTCAACAAAAACATCGCTTTGATGGACATTTCCCCCACATTTGGAAATGACTCGTGGCTTCTTTCCTTTAAGGGTTTCCTGAGGCCGGTTAAGACAAGATTCAGTCTGGATGTCCTCCCTCCACGTGGGGCATTCAACGGGGATTTCCCCAGCATATGTGACAAGAAGACCTGAGTTGGAGCAGTATTCCCTCCCATACTTGGAGAACAAGGCCTTTTCCTCTTCTACGGACATGCCAGAGGTTTTGATTCCAGCACAGGTCAGCTGACTGGGTTCTTTTCCTTCCTCATCTGGTGGCTCTCTCCCCTGTTGCCCCTCAGAATGGTCATGAATTTCAGATGACATGGGGATGCTCCAATGGAAAGCTTCTGCTAGCCCCCTGTGTGTTTCTTTTGGCAAAGATTCTCCCTGCTGAGATTTCTCCAGCTTGATCCAACATCTCTTTTCATCACCTAAAGAGACAGAGAGAGTCATTTTGTCCATATTCTCGTCATCTTTTTCTTCCCCCAAACTCTCTCTGTCTCCTTCCACTTGGTCCTGTCTACTGCTGCTTCTCTGCTATGCCTTTCCTGACACTTCAGAATTTCTCTCCTATTTTTTAAAATTCCCTCCCAACTAATAAGTCCTCTTCTTACAATTAGATGAAATAATAACCCAATATGGGGTGGTGGTGGGGGAGTCCTCTCCTTAAATCCACAGCTGTATCTTTCACTTTTGCTTTGAGAAAACATGTGGTTGTGTTTTCGTTTTGGCCTCTATACATTAGAAAATTAAAGTGAAAGAGAGCAAATTTGGCTTCCTTCTAAAATGTCTGGTTCATCTAATCAGAGAGAAGATAAATACCAGTCAGGCCCTTTCCCATTCTATAAGACATATTTTATATCATGGTTTCTCTGCTGATGGGGAGAAATCAAACCTTGGAAATTTATTCTCAGGGGCAAAAGCTTTTTCACACCCTCCCCAAACTACAACACTCAATATTCCTTGCCAAATGCTAGTGTTATGAATGATGTTGGCACGCCACTCCAATGAGGCCTAAGTGCTGGAAAACCACTCTTCACTCAGTTCTTTAAAAACTCCTCTCCCTCCTCCTGGAAAAACAGATGTTGACCAAGGGAGCAGAAACGTTAAGGTTGCTCATAGGTGTTTTGGTGCTGAAGTCAGTCAAAATGCCTGGCAGAAACTGTTCCCACACTTGGGCCTTTCATAAACATTTGTCTGATCTGAGTTTCCTGATATCTGATCCTTTTAGAGTGGTCAGTTTCCATTTTGAATTTGCTGATGATCAATCAAGTGTTCTTCCCTTCTTAAAGCACCTCCTACACCAAGAACATTCATATGGTTTTTCATCAGCATGAATTCTGTGAGGTCTCCACAAGTTTTTACTGCAACTGAAAGCCTTTCCACACTCGGGACATTTATATGATTTTCCTCCAGTATGAATTCTCTGGTGCCTTGTTAATTTTGCTCTAGAAGCAAACTTCTTCCCACACAGAGCACATATGTACCATTCCCTTATTAAATTAGATTTTTGATATTTCTGCAAAGTTTGCATGTGTCTAAAGCTTCTCTCATCTGCCAGACATTCATAGGGTTCTTTCCTGGGTAGCTATTCCACTCTCCAATGAAATTATCTCTCTGATGGAAACTCTCCTCACATTTGCAATACAGTTGTCCCTTCATATTCGCTGGGGTTTGGTTCCAGGACCCCCAATGGATACCAAAATCCGTGAATACTCAAGTCCCATTATATACAGTGGCATAGCAAAATGGTGTCCCTTATATAAGATGGCAAAATCAAGATTTGCTTTTTGGCTTATTATTTTTTAAAGAATATTTCAAGCTGTGAATACTTAAATCCATGGATACCAAATCCATGCATACAGAGGGACAACTGTATATGCTGCTTCTCCCCTTTAAGGGTTTCCTGAGGCTGATAAAGACAAGGTTTGGCCTGGATGTCTTTCCCACTATGTGGAACATAAAACAGGGTTTTCCACCCCATGTATGATAACAAGATCTGCCTTATACAGGTCAACCCCCATATCCATGGGGGATACATTCCAAGACCAACATGGATAATAGGAAACCCTGATATTTTCAATGAGACAAACACTGAAAGTTGACCACAGAACTGCACTGGAGGACCTAGAAATGCCTAGAGAGAACTTTTTTTGACATGGATAAGTGAAACCATGGATACCGAATCCATGGGTACAGGGGTCAACCTGTAGTGGTATTTTCCCCCATAAGTAGAGAACAAGGCCTTTTCCCTCTCTATGGGCACTGCAAAGTTTTGCTAATGCCATCTCTAGGACCCTGGGTTAGTTCAGTGCATTCTTTTTGTTTCTCAACTGGTGGTTCTGTCTTTGTTGCCTTCTGGACTTGTATCTCTGGTCATGAATTTCAGATGGGAAAACTCCACTGGAATGTTTCTGTTATCCCCCTGTGTGTTTCTTTTGGCACAGGCTCTCCCTACTGAGGTTTCTCCATCCTGATCCAATATCTCTTTTCATCACTTGGAGAAACACAGAGAGGAATTTTGTCCATGCTCTTGTCACTCCTTTTCTATTATTATTATTATTATTATTACTACTACTACTATTACTATTATTATTATTTCTATAACACCATCAATGTACATGGCACTTTACAAGAAAAAGAACAACAAAACAGTTCCCTGCCCTCAAGCTTACAATCTAATGAAGACATGATACAAAAGGAAAGGGGATGGCAGTAGGGCAAGGGATTAAGTCTAGCATTTCCTTCTCTCCCTTCTTGGCCAGGGCAATGGCAGTTGGGATGGAGGGAGGGCTATTTTGCTTCTAGGCTGAGGCAAGATGGAGTTGTGCCTGCCTTTCCTTTTCTCCCTCTGCATCCAGGGAAATAGCAGTTGGGATGGAGGGAGAGCCGTTCTGCTTCTAGGCTGAGGAAAGATGGAGCTCTGCCTGCCTTAGCTTCTCTCCCTCTGCAGCCAGGGCAACGGCAGTTGGGATGGAGGGAGGGCATTTCGGCTTCTGCTTCCCTTTCTATTTAGACTTGTCTCCTGCCTTTATCTCCTTTTCCAGCCAATTCCAAATCTTTGCTTTTTTCCTGCCCTCACTATCCAAAGATCACCCCTCTCCTTATATTATTATTATTATTATTATTATTATTATTATTATCCTTGCTAGTATCATTTATCACAGCAAGGGCTCTGTGTATTTTTTCACTTAACTCAGCCTCTCTCTTAAAATACAACAGTCTAACTTGCACATTTTTGGCACAAGGGACATTCAAAACAGATGGTCCTCTAGAAGTTCCCTGATACTTGATGAAATTATTGCTCCAAGTGGATTTGTGTCATTTCTCTTGCCTGAAACACACTCTCTACCTCAAGACATCCCCAATCTCTTTCCTGCTCAAAATCTCACGTTTCCTCCAAGCACATTGTTCTTCTGGTCATACCCCCAAAGCACGAGGTACTGGCCCTATCTAATACATTTCATAATAGTCCTAACATACACGAGTCCATTCTATACTTGAAGAACAGACACTCTGAACATGTGGCTGATCACTGCTGTGAGCACATCTGCTCACAAGACTCTTCAGCTGCATTCTGGATTCACATCTTGCTCATAAATTCCAGGTGACAACTGAATATCATAGAATCACAGAGCAGGAAGAGACCACAAGGGCCTCCTGGTCCAACCCTCTGCCATGCATGAACACACAATCAAGGTATCCAGCCTCTTCTTAAAAACCTCCAAAGAAGACTCCACCACACTCTGAGGAAGTACGTTCCACTGCCAAACAGCTTTTACTGACAGGAAGTTCTTCCTAATGTTTAGGTGGAATCTCTTTTCCTGTAGTTTGAGTCCATTGGTTTTTGTCCTAGTCTTTGGAGCAGCAGAAAACAAGATTGCTCCATCCTCAATATGACAACCCTTCAAGTATTTAAATATGCCCATCATGTCACCTCTTAACTGTCTCTTCTCCAGACTAAACATACCCAGCTCTCTACGCCACTCTTCACAGGGCATGACTTCAAGATCTCCCACCATTTTGGTTGCCCACCTCTGGACTCGTTCCACCTTGTCAACATCCTTCTTGAATTGTGGTGCCCAGAACTGGACACAATATTCCAGGTGAGGTCTGGCCAAACCAGAATAGAGTGGCACTATTACTTCCCTGGATCTATACACTAGACTCCTATTGATGCAGCCTAGAATCGCATTGACTTTTTAAGCATCACACCACAAACTCATGTTCAGCTTGTGGTCCACTGAGACTCCTAGATCCCTTTCACATGTACTGCCATCAAGTCATGTGTCCCCCATCCTATATCTGTGCATTTAATTTTTACTCCCCAAGTGTAGTATCCTACCTTTCTCCCTGTTGAAATTCATTTTCATATTCTGCTGAGACAATTCGGCTATCACCGTGCATTTCCTCTCTGGCTCCATCTTTCTCTTTCTACTGAAAATGTATTCAAATTGTCTTCCCATCACCTCAAAAAGGGATTTTATCCTGCAACTGTCCTGCAGACTCTTTGGGTAGGCCTTTCCTCCGCTTTCCACTGTTTCAGATTCTGTGCAGCTTGTATCTATTATCTAGGTAGATTTTATGGCATGATTCATTCTTCTACTGCTAGTCATGGGGTGAACCAAGGCACCATGCAAGGTAGTGAAGAGCTCAAACTTTTTTCACTCCACTGATAACCCTGACATCCTAGTGTGTGTATTGAAGGGATAGAGGAGACAATTTGCCGTCTGGGAGTCACACTTTGTGACATTATCAACCATTTCACAAAAGGTATCAGCACTGCTTAAAAAGAAAACATACCCCCGCCACACACAATCTGCATATAATATTACTTGCTTCTTCTGTTATGTCTTCAGTGGTTATTAAGTTAAGGTTTCCATTCACTCTCTCACACATGGGACAGTCGCAGGAGTTCTCTACATCATATATTACAAGAAGTCTGGGTTTGTAGGAGTGTTTCTCTCACATTCTGAGACAAAGTCTTTGAAAAATGGGGATCACAGCTCAGAGGCAGAGTACATGCTGTGCACATCAAAGGTCATAGGTTCAATTTCCAGAATCTCATTAAAAAAAGTATGGCATA
The DNA here is from genome assembly GCA_030847615.1 of Gambelia wislizenii. NCBI lineage: Eukaryota > Metazoa > Chordata > Lepidosauria > Squamata > Crotaphytidae > Gambelia > Gambelia wislizenii. The sequence goes on from JAUMIR010000002.1 coordinate 31,073,874, forward strand.
GATACACAAGAGATGGGGGTTAGATGAGAACCTCACAAAGCCCTAGCTAGTCAGAGCAGACAAAGTTTTGGCAACAGAGACCAATGTTCTGATCTGATTCTTTATGAGGTAACTCCATAGAAGGGGTTCCCAGTATCCTGCTATGGAAAACCAGGGTAGGAACTCTCCTCTAAAATTTACTGTATGGATATGTTTGCTCAAATGAAAGTTCCTCTCTATGACATGTTATGTTGTACCCATGATTGTAGCTTTAACCAGTCTACTTGTTCCTCCAGAATATTCATGCCCAGCTACATAGATTCACTGGTGTGTTTTGTTAGACACCATTATTCTACAATCAGACATTTGCTCTTTCCTGTGAGTTCCCTGATGTGGAAACAAATCAGTTTTTGAGAGACGTTTCTCATATGCTGTGGACACTCACGAGGTTTTGCTTCAATAAGATGTCTCGGACAGTTGAGTAAACTTGATCTCAGAGACAGTTTCCCCTATTGAAGGTTTCCCTTCAATACGAATTCTCTGTGGTCTGATCAAGTGTAATTTCCTTTGGGTTTTTTCCTGAGTTTACTTCATGCACAAGTTTTCTCTCCTATATGGCTTTCCTTAAGCATTTGTACAATTTCTTTCTTTTATGCCTCCTTTGAGGCTGATCAGGGTCAGTTTTGGAGATACTCTTCTTGGTTTTCCTCAGGGGGTTCTGTAACCATTTCTGATTTGTGTCAATCCCTTCAACCATGCTTAGAGCCTTTCCTCCCAAATTAGTTAATGCCCTGTGGTTTGGTTTTGCTTTTTCTGTTACAAGAAACTCCAGGACTTTCTGAGAACTCACTAGATTCATTTGGAGCTTTTAGAGGCTCCTTCCTCTCCCCCTCTTGGACTCACATCTTTGCTCGGCCATCTCTGCTGTCAGTGGCACTTTCCCTTGGTTTATGAGTGGGACTGCCCGGGATGTCTGCTCCAGCTCCTCTCCTCCATGCTGAGGATTCTCCACTTTAAGTGGAGCTGCCTTCCCATCACCTGCAGACAAAGAGAGAGGAATTTTGTCCATCTCAGGAGACCTTTGCTTCAAACTTTCTCCCGCAACATTTTCCTATTCTAGCTTTGCTTCTGCCACTTAGATGTCTCAACTACACCCATGTAATTCTCCTGTCTCATGATGATGTCCATTCATTACTTCTGTCCAAGGAGGCATGTACTAAAGGATGAACATCAAAATTCTGTGAAAAGCTAAGACACATTATGCTCCTGAACATGTGCAATTATAAACAAATCAAGGAAATACGAGGCCTGTCTATTAAATAATGAGACTGTGTTTCTACTTTTCAGATAAATCAGGGTGAACTGATTGTGGACACTTGAGTGGTGACCTTGAATATGTCTGAACCTGCAGGATAAACATCAACATTCTCGGCAGTTCAGTTAATTATCAGTCGTGGTTTAAAGCAGCTGTGTTGTCTGTTGTGTGCTGGAAAAATGCTAAGTTTAAAAGTCAAGCAATGTGACATTCTGCAGCAATTTGAGGCAGACCAAAACTTTTTTTAAAAAATCATCACTTGTGATGACACTTGGATCTTCCACTATGATCCTGAGACAAAACGACAGTCAATGCACTGGAAAAAAACCATCATCACCAAGAATGAAAAAAACATGTCAAAGCAAGTCCACATTCAAAGCCATGCTTATTGGGGTTTTTCCCCCCCATCAAGGGTGTAATTTGGGCAGAATGGGTTCCAGAAGGCAGAACAGTGAACCAGCATTATTATAAGGAAGTTTTGACAAAGCTGAGAGAAAGAGTCAGAAAAAAAAAGGCCAGAACTCAGGGAAAATGGTTCATTGTTCATCAAGACAATGTGCCTGCTCACACAGCACTTTCTGTGAATCTTGGCGGATAAACGTATTACTACATCCTCCATATTTGCCAGATTTGGCACCATGCGACTTTCTTCTTTTCCCTAAAGTAAAATCAGTGCTTAAAGGAACATGTTTTGAGTCAAATGATGCAGTAAAGAAGAAAACAGCAGATGCGTTGACACAGCTGACAGAAACTGATCTGCTTCACACCTTCAACCAATGGAAAACAAGACTGCATCGGTGTGTGTGAACGGGGAATATATTGAAGGGGACATGCTTTAGAATTGTAACACACATAAATAAAGATGGGCTATTATATCAGTCTCATTATTTAACAGACAGACCTCGTATGTCTCTTTTGCATAATTAATTCCCTTTCTGGTAGCTGTGTGTGTTTGAAACCAGTGGGGGAAGAGAACCAACCAAAGACAACCCTGGATAAATGAAAATTGTATTTCAATCACTCCCTTTCTTACTCTCTTTTCTGATCAACTGTTAAAAAGTCAGTGTGTAACTTATAGTACCTGTAACTTATAAGTACAGTACGACACCTGTATCCATGGGGGATATGTTCTTGGACTTACCGTGGAAACCGGAACCAAAGAAAACTGCAAATCTTATTAAAATGAATGACTTCCAGTCCAAGCTTACCATAGAGTTGTGCTGGAGGACCTAGAATATGCCTGGAGAAACCATATTTTTCCAGACACAGGTAAGTGAATCTGTGGATATGAGTTCCACAGATCTGGGGGGGTTGTACTGTACTATAGTACATATAGTAGCTGAACAAGGCTTGCTCTTCCTACTTCTTTCTCCCTCCCTCCTCTCAAATTCTGAAAATGATAATTCATGAATATGAGCTGCCCTTACCCAATGGCTGGACATTGCCACTGTCTTCCTGCAGGACTTGCCAGAACATGGTCTGTTGGCCTGGCTGGTTCAGGGTCCGTTCAACCATGTGCAAAGACACACCTGTCTCCTTGATGCTCAGCAGTCCCTGGAAACAGAAGACATGCCCATCACCACACCAACCAGATCCTCTAGTGTAAGGAATAGCATTAACACAGAGACTGGCCTGCATTTCCTTTTACTACAAAGAAAGGAAGCCTTCAAGACTGAATGGAATGATTCAATTAATTTTCAACCCTCAAGTCACTTTTTAAAGAACACACACGCTGAAGAAAGCTCACCCTGCCAAACCTTTGTTCTTGAACAGTGGTTCTTAATCTGTGGTCTGTGAACTCTCAGGGGGCCGCAATATCTTCACAGGGGGTCCACAAAGCCTTGAAGACTGTTTGGCCCACCTAATCCCTGCAGTGGAGTGGCCATGTGACAAAAGCCAAGGCAAAGGCAAGCTGGTTGGCTTGGCCTGCGCATTGCCATTCAATCCGCTTCAGTCACAAACTTGCAGAAAGAAGCAGGAGAAAAGTCTTTCCTCCTCCTCCAGTGCCTCTGAAGGAAGTTTTAATGGATGGTATAATTGTATTATTATTTTATTAGGTGTTGTTGTTTTAAATCTTAAATTAACCCTTGGTGGCCCGCAGCAACAAAAGATACTTAAAAGGGGTCCCTTGTAAAGAAAAGGTTAAGAGCCATTGGTCTAGAAAACACAACAGGTGGAGTAACAGGCTCCCCCATAGTGAAACAACTGCCTCAGACAGCCCATTTTGGTGTCATGTAAGAGCAGCAAGTTGTTAGTTACTTAATTTATTATTGTATTTTATTTTAAGAGCCAGAGATGGGGAGAAATGCTTGTCGCATCTTCTGCCTCACCAGCCAAAATAAGTTGGCTGGTTTGGAGTAGTAGGTTCCCTGACTTGTGTAAACTGGTGATACCTCAATTTGTTGCTCCATCTATACCGTGGGCTGGCCTTGATAAATAAGGTAAACAGAGGAAAGGTTTATAAATAGGAACTTTCCCTGTTTGCCTGGGTTAAGAAAATATGCCCTGTTTCCTAACCCAAAGATTTTTTTTCCCTCTTCAGAAATAAGCATATCAAAAAGGCCAAAGCAAGATACATGCTTATAGGCAGTCAACCTTTCTGTGTATACAGTGGGCCCTCTGGATCCGTGGGGGTTCAGTTCTGGGACCCTCCATGGATGGCAAAAAAAAAAAAAGAGTCCCATATTATGAAATGGCAGTAACATACATACTGCCTCCATTTTAGGTATGGGATACGACAATCCATGTGCAGTTGAATCGTTGCATTGGGAAGCCTGCGGATCAGGAGGGCCCATTGCATACGGGAAACAGTATTTAAGTGCCACAGAATGTTGACATTTTTCCTGTAGCACACTAACACAGCTACCTTGCTCCATGTAGAACTTAAAAGAGATGGAAAAGGGTGTAACTTTCTTGGAAAGTCATCCTTCTCCCTACCCCTGGGTTTTGTCAAAAGCACACCAGGACAGAGACTTATTAGGAACAAGTTTTTTTTAAAAAAAATCATGTGAACTAAGATAGTATAGTGTTTTAAAGACTAAACTACAAATCAGAAAGTTCTCCATTTGAATTTTGCCTCTGCTATGAATTTGGCAACTCTAAGCCTCTCTTTGGGGCCCTTTCACACCACACAACCAAGACACTATGATTCTACTTTGACTGCCCCACCTGCAACCTATGGAATCATGGGATTTGTAGTTTGACAAGGCACTACAACGCTCTGGATGCGAATTCTAATTCCCCCTCCTAAACTGCAAATCCCAGGATTCAACAGAACATTCCCATGGCAGTTAAGAGTGGACTCATAGTGATGTAATTGCATAGTGTGAAATTTATTATTGGTTTATTTATTTAATGGATTTATATGCTGCCTTTCTCCCAAGATGAGATTCAAGGCAGTTTACAATAATTTAAAAAGCTACAAATAAAACATTAATTACAAAAGTTAAAAAAGAACTGAATGTTACCAGTGTTAAAACAGTTAAAAACACAACATAGTTAAAAACAGTTTCAATAAAACGTTAAAAACATTTTTTAAAAAGCACACCATTTGTACACACACACACACCCCTATATAATTCTCTAATTAAAATTAACGTTTGAAAAGGCTGCCTAAATCAAAATATCTTCATCTGCTGGCAAAAAGAGAGCAGAGAGGGGGCCAACTGGACCCCCCATGCAAGGGAGTTCCACAATCTGGGAGCAGCCACAGAGAAGGCTTTCTCCTGAGTCCTCACTAACTGTACATACGAAGGCAATGGACCTGAGAGAAAGCCCTCTCCTGCTGATCTTAACACTTGGGCTGGCGTGAAAAGGAGATACAGTCTTTCAGATAGTCTGGATACAAGCTGTTTAGGGCCTTAAAGATCAAAACCAGCACTTTGAATTCTGCTGAAGTTTCCAAATAGTTTCCATGTTACAGTGGTCCAAACGGGAAGTAATCAAGGCATGTGGCCCCCCAATCTCAGTTCGTACATCTGCAGTATAAGGAATTACCTGTATTACTGTGCTACAATCTTTAAAACAATCATGTAAAGCTTACAGGGTTGTTGTAAGGAATACAACATGATAATGCCTGTGAAATAAATTGAACATTTATTTGTTGAAAGCATTTCTCTGCTGGCTTTCAGAGCCTTGTCCTCACTGGACAAATGATTAAGTATTTATTTTTACTGTTGTTGTTTTTATTATTAATTGTTGGACAATCGTTATTGCAGACTGTTACTTTGGACTTGTGTGGAGCAAAATGAGGTTACGTACCTCGCCCGGCCCAGCTTCAGTCACTTCCTGTCCTTCAGGAGGAAGCAACGAAATGGAATGACTTGGGCATTTGATTCCACTACCTGCAAAGAATGAATGCAATTTTTTAGAAGGAGAACAGGTTGAACAGAGTCAAAGTCAAAGTCAGAATCAGAGTCAGGGCAAAGGTATCCTCCCTGGGTCCCCCAGCTGTCCTCTCTACTTTTCAGAAACATACCCCCCCCCCAAAAAACAAGTCAATCAAAATACCATCATACCCCATGGAACAATTCTGCTACTTTTTTTTTTGCCCCAGGACAGGCCTTTATTTAACCAGGGAAGACAACTGGATCAGTTTCTGGTTCACCTCCTTTTAAGGCCTCTCCTAGGCCTAGAACAGCCCAGGGGAGCTGAAAACATGGTGAAATTACTCCCTTTTCAGTGTGAGCGGAACTGTAAAAGTGAAACGTTAACTAGAATACTTGGCTTCCATTTGACTTCCTGGGTAAAACAAAACAAAAAAAAAAGTTCTTTTGGCCTAAAACAACCTGAAGGACAAAAAAGTAGTGAAACTATATACATACCCAGCCCCCAGACAGAGGTGGGCAAAGTGAGGGCCACAGGACACATTTGACTGCCCCCCCCAGTCCCCAAAAACTCTTTTTGCTCCAAAATGATCTCTAGGGAATGTCGTGGGTATTTCTACATGTTTGGACTCCCCAGGAGTCAAATGAATTTTTGTGATATTTCCTCCCTTTTTTCTGCCTCAAAATACCCTCCATGGGCCCAGGAAGGGACAGAAACATGCCCCCCATGCCCTACAGGCAGTGTTTCATAGAATCATACAGTTGGAAGAGACCACAAGGGCCATCTAGTCCAACCCCCTGCCATGCAGGAACACACAATCAAACCCCTCATGACAGATGGCCATCCAGCCTCTGCTTAAAAACCTTCGAAGAAGGAGATTCCATCACACTCCCAGGCAGTGCATTCCACTGCCAAACTGCTCTTAATGTCAGGAAGTTCTTCCCAACGTTTAGGTGGAATTTCTTTTCCTGTAGATTGAGTCCATTGCTTTGTGTCCTAGTCTCTGGAGCAGCAGAAAACACTACTCCACCCTCAGTATGACATCCCTTCAAATACTTAAATATGGCTATCATGTCACTTCTTAACCTTCTCTTCTCCAGGCTAAACATGTTTGAGAGCAATCTTTTTTCCCAGGGGCAGGTGAGGTTTTCCAAGATCTCCTAAAAGGCCCTTTAGTCTTCCACAGTTGCCCACCCCTGCCTTAGGAGGAATGGTATAGTATATTTTGAGGGGGGGAAACTAAAGAAACAAGTTTCAAAAAACAAAACATTATTTTAGATGGTCACTTTGGACAAGGTAGGAAGTGATGTGTTCCCCCGCCACATCTTTCAAGGGACCAACATGGACCCCCAACCCTGAGGCAAAGGAGAGCAGGACACTTCCCCCTTTAAGAGTTGGATTTTGCAAGCTTTTCTGGAAGAAACAGGACTGTGCTATGCTCAAATCTCTTTTTCAGTGCGCTTCCTTGCAGGCCAGGAGCCCAGCCTCTGTCATCCAGCCACACACTTCACAAGAAGACAAACCTCTGACTATCTCTTAGTGTTCCTTTTTGGTTCTCTCTCTCTCTCTCTGGCTTTTCTTCGCAAACGAAGATTCAGGAAGGACTCATCCCGCACTTTCTGCAAGTGCGTTGATGACTAAAAGGCCAATCCGAGATAAACAAGTCTGGTTGCAGAAAGCACAGCCGAAAGTCTCCTTGGGTGATGTTTCTGGGTTGTGATTCTTTCTGCGTTGTCGTTTCTCTTCAAGACTTGTTCGGCGTGAGTTCTCAAATAAGGCTGCAGCATTGTGGATAGTGCGTCTCCATGCCTCCCAATGTGAGGCCAGGGCAGACCATTGTTGCTGATCAATTTGGCCGAGCCTGAGATGCTGTTTCAGGGAGTCTTTGTATCGCTTTTTTGGAGTGCCCCTCTTACGCTGACCCGTGGCGAGTTCTCCGTAGAGTATGGTACTATTTTGGGGAGGCGATGGTCCTCCATCCTAGAAACGTGCCCTGCCCAGCGCAGCTGTGTTCTCAATATCATGGCCTCAATGCTGGTGATCCCTGCTTGCTCAAGAACAGCAACATTCGTCACATAATTAGTCCAGTGTATATTTAGGATTGTGCGTATACAGCGCTGATCAAAGTGTTCGAGGAGTCGTAAGTGTTGGCGATAGGTGACCCATGTTTCAGACCCATAAAGGAGAATAGTCAGTACAATGGCTCTATACACACTGATTTTTGTGCTTCGCCTCAGGTGTTTGTTACTCCAGACTCTTTTGTAAAGTCTTCCAAATGTGCTATATGCCTTTGCTAATCTGTGATCGATCTCTTTGTCAATCTTGGCATCTGAGGAGATGATGCTTCCCAGGTAGGTGAACTGCTGAATGGACTTGAGCACAGATTTGCTGATGGCAGTGTAGGGATGATGGTGTTCGTCCTGTGGTGCAGGCTGGTAAAGACCTTCCGTTTTCTTCAGGTTGACTTCTAACCCAAAGAGCTCTGCAGCTGTTGTGAAGCAGGATGTTAGGCGCTGCAGAGCTGCTTCTGTGTGGGCAACAAGGGCAGCAGCATCAGCGAAGAGCAGCTCATGGACTAGATAGTTTAGAGTCTTAGTGCGAGCCCTCAGACGGCTTAAGTTAAACAAGCTACCATCAGTACGGTAACGTATATAGATGCCATCTTCTTCTTCAAGCTCTGCCGTAGCCCTGTGGAGCATCATGCTGAAGAAGATTGTAAATAAAGTTGGAGCAAGAACACAACCTTCCTTCATTCCATTAGTTATTAGATTCCTTTTTCAGCTGAAGGTTACTGCCTTTCAAGTACCCTTCAAGTAGGACCATGCCACACTGGATTCTGGGCCTTTTAGTCCAAAACAAAGTAACTTTTACTGTCTTCAGTTTTGCTTTGATCTGTTGAAGAGAATTTATTTTGCAAATAATGCTATTAGACCAATCCCCAATTAGGTGAAATTGACTATTAAAACAAGTGGAAACTTAGGGAATTCCTAAAGATAAAGCAAATAATTTCTTCAAATCCCAGATCTTGAAAGTAACATTTACAAATAAGGATTACTTGTAATGCTTTATCTACCTACAACCAAAGCATAATTTCATTACATTATGATTGTAACCTGATGACGGATCAGTCCTTTCACTGTACCCTTAACTTTTAAATTTTAACATGAGTTAAACATTACAAGGGCAAGGCCTCACTAAATGAAGAAGGACTATATTCCATGGTTCAAGTGCTGGCTCTCATGCTGTGCTTCATTCTGCTGCCTCACTTTGTGGGTGTTGAGGTAGCAACAAAGCAGGCAGGAGGAGAGTGCATTTTATACCACAGGCCAGCAACTATGGGTCAAGCCAGCCTTCACATGTGGGGTCTTTGTAAAAGTAACTAACAAACAATTGTCATTGTTGTTGTGTACCTTTAAGTTATTTCTGACTTATGGCAACCCTAAGGCAAACGTATCACAGGGTTTTCTTGGCAAGATTTGTCCGGGGGGGTGGTTGCCATTGCCTTCCTCTGAGGGTGAGAGTGTGATTTGCCCAATGTCACTCAGCAGGCTTCTATGGCTGAACAGAGATTTGAACCCTGGTCTCCCAGTGTCCTAGTCCAACAGGCAAACCGTTGCACCACGCTGGCAATTACTTTAGTGAATTTCAAGAAATGACAAAGGGCTTCTCTATATGAGGCTATAAAATGTGGATAGATACACACTAATGTCAATTCGCAGAAGCTTTCATTTGTCTCATGAGAAGCCATACACATTTGATGTTCAAATGGGCATGCCTGCGAATAAAGATGGCACGCGCAAGTGAATTACTTGGGTCTTTATTGTCACCAGTTGCTGCCGCCGAACAGTTTTTTTTTTTTAAGTGTATACAAGGTGCAGAAGTGCAATCTTCCGCTTAATTGAACAGGAAAATGCTGGGGGGTGGGTGGGTGAAGAAAGCTGTTTTGTCATCTCAGCGCATGATCGCAATGGCAAAAACCCAAAATGGTGGTTCGGGGTACTTGCCTTGCCAGCAAGCGCTGCCCCCTGTGTATGTCTGACCAATCAGCTTTCGACTTCTGCACTTATTGGGAATGTGCATCAAAATGAATTGATTATCCCAACAAGCAGAGTTTTTTCAAAAATACAGTTGTCCCTCCGTATCCACAGATTTTGTATCCACCGAGTTAAGTATTCACAGCTTGAAAATATTATTTAAAAAATAATAATCCAAAAAGTGAACTTTGATTTTGCCATCTTACATAAGGGACACCATTACCAATCGCCAGCACTTACGACTCCTCGAACGCTTTCATCAGCGCTGTCTACGCACAATCCTAAATATACACTGGACTGACTATGTGACGAATGTTGCTGTCCTTGAGCAAACAGGGATCATCAGCATTGAGGCCATGATATTGAGAACACAGCTGCGCTGGGTAGGGCACGTTTCTAGGATGGAGGACCATCGCCTCCCAAAAATACTACTCTACGGTGAGCTCGCCACGGGTCAGCGTAAGAGGGGCGCTCCAAAAAACCGATACAAGGACTCCCTGAAACAACATCTCAGGTTTGGCCAAATTGATCACCAACAATGGTCCGCCCTGGCCTCACATTGGGAGGCACGGAGACGCACTATCCACAATGCTGCAGCCATGTTTGAGAACTCATGCCGAACAAGTCTTGAAGAGAAACGACAATGCAGAAAGAATCATAACCCGGAAACATCACCCAAGGAGACTTTTGGCTGTGCTTTCTGCAACCAGACTTGTTTATCTCGGATTGGCCTTTTTAGTCATCAGCGCGCTTGCAGAAAGTGTGGGATGAGTTCTTCCTGAATCTTCGCTTGCGAAGAAAAGCCAGAGAGAGAGAGAGAGCATATAATTGGACTTGAGTATTCATGGATTTTGATATCCACAGGGGGTTCTGGAACCAAACCCCAGCAAATATGAATGGACAACTGTACAGGAAAAGTTGCAATCTTTTTTTCTGTGGAGTATTTGGCGTTTTTGATCCCACTCCTTCTAAATAAAGCGGATTGATGTGGGATGCCATTTAGACAATCCATTGAGGAGTATTTTCACCATACAGACAAGCCCAAAGAGTTATTTCTTTTTAAAAAGCTACACTTGTAGTAGTCATTAAATACTTGCCACTTGGAGCTGTAACAGCAAAGAATTATTTTTAAACATAAATGTCCAAGCTCTGCAAAATCTGAGGTGCCTGCGTCTTCTCCTCCATCGGGTTGCCCTGTGTGTGTCTATGTGCCTTCAAATCGCCTTTTCACTTATGGCGACCCCATGAATTTCATAGGGTTTTCTTAGGCAAGGAATACCCAGAGGTGATTTTGCCAGTGCTTTCCTCTGAAATATAGCCTACGGCACTTGGCATTCACTGTCTATCTCCCATCCAAGTAATAAATAGGACCAATTCTGCTTAGATTCCAAAGATCAGACAGGATCTGGTGCCTTTAAGGTATTTAGGACCTAGCCAGGTCACCATAGTCATCCAAAAATCACGAATAGATGCATGAGGCTTAAAGTATGCCTACTATGCACTTATAGCAATTTGATTTCACTTTAATTTTTTTAAAATATTTTATTTAACAAGTTTTTTATCTACAGTCATAGATATACAAGCATCCATTTATCTACATACATAAACAAACCAAAAGAAAGTTCTATTTCATTCAGTCTATTTCATCCAATCTATTTCACTCCATTCCATTCCGACCCTACATTTGTTTTCCGTACATTTCAGTTCCTGGGTTCCCCTCCTATCACCCAACTCTCTTCTATACTACTTACTTCTCTGCCCGTTCTTCCATCCTTTCTCTTTCCAACTTGCGCATACCTTCCCTCACATACCTTGCCCTCTAGTTGACTCTTGTTCCTTTTTCTCTTCTTGAATGTTTGTTAATCTATCTTTCTTTCATATTGCTTATTTAATATCTTTTTCATAATTCTACTATATTCTGCTATATTCAACTAAATTCTACTATCCCATATTAAAATTAACTTCCTATTTCATACTCTCAATTTGGATTGTTTTCTTGTTTTCATCCTGTAAGTACCTCTATCAATTTATACTTACAGAAGATCTCTAACTATATATATGTTCTTCGTTTAATGGTATATACTGCTATTTGCCATATATTGATCTTACTATATTTCTAGATAAATAAACTTTTACAATTTAATTAACAGGACTCCATCGCGGGATTTGTAGTTTGGTGAGATATTTAGAATTCTCTTAGGGAGCTCTAGCTTATCATCTCTCAGCTACCATTTCCAAGATATCCTGATCTTTTCAAAACACCTAGGGCTCAGTTACACGGCAGTTTTTATTGCGATAGTTTGTGCTTTAGCGCTTTTTTACACCAGTGCCGGATAGTTTACATGATTTAGTGAGAAATCGGTTGCTCTGTTTATTTTTGCGCTTTGCAGTTTACACAGTTTACACATAACTGTTTAAGTATTTGAAGGGGTGTCACATTGAGGATGGAGAAAGCTTGTTTTCTGCTGCTCCAAAGACTAGACTGCTCCAAAGATTCCACCTCAACATTAGGAGGAACTTTCTGACAGTAAGACCTGTTCGGCAGTGGAACACACTCCCTCGGAGCGTGGTGGCATCTCCTTCCTTGGAGGTCTTTAAACAGAGGCTGGATGGCCATCTGTCAGGGATGCTTTGATTGTGATTTCCTGCATGGCAGGGGCTTGGACTGGGTGGCCCTTGTGGTCTCTTCCAACTGTACAGTTCTATGATTCTATGATTCTATGGTGGGGGGTATGGCCTCCCAAGCACATCTGGGGGAAGATGCCAGGAAGATGAGAGGGAGGGAGGGAAAAAAGAGAGAAAGAGAAAGTTTTTATAATAATTTATTATTAACCCTGGTGGCACAGTGGTTAAATGCCAGCCCTGCAAGCCACCACACTGCAAGTTCGATTCCAGCGGGCTCCAAGGTTCACTCAGCCTTCCATCCTTTTGTAGGTTGGTAAATTGAGTACCCGGCGTGTGGAGGCAATTAGCTAACACACATTGGAAGCTGTTTAATGCAGTGTAGATGTGTAAATAGCTATTGCTTAAAACAATTTGTAAGCCGCTTTGATAGCCTTGTGGCTGAAGAGCGGGGTATAAATAACTACATAAATAAAAAGAAAGAGAAAGAGAAAGTGCTGGGATCTTTCCCTTCTCTGATTACCAGAGGATTGACTGCTAAGTTTTCATGCCTTAGCAGGGAGTGCTCCCTCTTCTTCCCAAAGTGAGAAGGGTAGGAGGAAAGAGGCAGACTTTCAGCTCCGAGGAGCCATCACCCCTCCTCGAGCCCCCCTTCCCCTCACCCAGTCTTCCTCTCTCTCTCACACACACAGAAACAGGATCACAGGAGTGCGAGGGAACAAACAGCTGGAGAAGACTGCTGATCAATCTCCCTCCCTCTCTCTCTCACACACATACACACAGGCTAACTGGGGATTCTTCAGCCAAGAAAGCCAGGAGGCAACAACAATGGCTGGATCTTTTCATTTGAGGCTCCTCCATCTTTTACAAGTCCACCCCCTCTATGGTCAGTCCAATCAATCACGGCTCAGCTCTGCTATTGTTGTTTCAGGAAGATTGCTGGTAATTCATACAGACTTTTCCGAAAAGGTAGTTCACCCAATCAATAATGCGCTAAGTCACGCTACTTTTCAAAAAAGTCAGGAAAAGTTCAGAAATCCTTTTTTACGCTACTAATGGGTTTTTGTGCCCCCCTCCTTCTGAAAGAGGCAACTTTGTGGCGCAACGTGTGTAAACAATTAGGAATCTTAGTGAATTCTTCTTGGTTTTTTTCCATCGTGTAACCGAGACCCTAGAGAATTGTTGTTCAGGGTGGACATCCAGAGCTCTGTAACAGAGAATTCTAAGGAACTCACCAAACTATATCTTCCCAGGATACTGCAGAATGAGGCCACGGCAGTTAAAATGGTATCCGAGTGCTTTGACTATGTACTGTACATTCGCTCATACCGACCCAGTGAAGCCTTACCTAGCAGAGTGATTGCAGCATCATCAACCTGCTTGGCTTCTTCATAGATCTGTTCTTGAGTGGCATCCGACGTCACCTCTCCCGCCTGTAGGGAACCAATAGACACATCCTGCGACGGTCCCTGAAAAACAGGGAGGGAGATTTCAGAAATAGATAATAATAATAATAATAATAATAATAAAATTTATTTATACCCCGCCCCTCTGTTAAAACAATCGGGGCGGCTTACAAAAATTAAAATACAATACAGATAAAATCCCCAAACACCCCCCACCCCACCCTCCCCCATAAAAAAATATTAAACAATTATAAATTAAAACCAGCTAATCTAAAATCACAATTAAAAACAATAAATACAATAAAATACTATCAATGGCCAGTAGACTAAAAGAAGCCAGTATCCCCTGAGGCCGGGATCTAATTAGGAAAGGCCTGCCGAAAGAGATCCGTCTTTAGTGCTTTTTTAAAGCTACTCAGGGTTGTTATCTGACGGATCTCGTTCGGCAGGTCATTCCACAATTTGGGGGCGATTACCGAAAAGGCCCTCTGGGAGGTTGCAGACAGCCTAGATTTTTGTGGCTGAAGCAAATTCCTCCCAGGGGAGGAGTGCGCAGGGAGGATTGTATGGGAGGAGGCGGTTCCAGAGATAAGTTGGACCCAAGCCATGTAGGGCTTTAAAGGTAATAACCAACACCTTATACTGGGCCCGGAAACTGATAGGCAGCCAGTGGAGAGATCTTAACACCGGAGTTATATGGTCTCTCCGAGATGTTCCCGAGACCACTCTGGCTGCCATATTTTGTACCAACTGAAGTTTCCGGATCAAGCATGAAGGTAGCCCCATGTAGAGCGCATTGCAGAAATCTAGACGAGAGGTTACCAGCGCGTGCACCACAGTCTCGAGGTCCTTTACTTCCAGGAAATGGCACAGCTGGCGTATCAGCCGAAGCTGATAACAGGCGCTCCTGACTGTCGCATTCACCTGACTAGTCATCTGAAGCGATGAATCAAGGAGCACCCCCAGACTGCGAACACAGTCCTTAACGGAGAGCGTGACCCCATCCAGGACTGGAGGTTGCAACCCAACTCCTGGTTTCGGGGCCGCTACCGTGAGCACCTCCGTTTTGGCTGGATTTAATCTCAATCTGTTTTTCCTCATCCAGCCCATTACTGCCTTAAGACAGTCATTAAGAGGAGAGACACCATCGGAATTCGAGGCCGACGATCGGGACAAGGAGAAATAGATCTGGGTGTCATCAGTGTACTGATAACACCCAGCCCCATAACTCCGAATAATCTCACCCAGCGGCTTCATATAGATGTTAAACAGCATCAGGGACAGGATGGCGCCCTGCGGAACACCACAAGTAAGCTCCTTTCTGCTGGAGCAGCTGTCCCCGAGCACCACCCTCTGGGACCTGCCCGAGAGGAAGGACCAGAACCACTGGAGCGCAGTGCCTCCGATTCCTAACCCTCTCAGGCGATCCAAGAGGATGCTATGATCTATCATATCGAAAGCCACTGAGATGTCCAAAAGCACCAACAGGGTCACGCTACCCCTGTCGATGCTCAGACGCAGGTCGTCGGTTAAGGCAACCATGGCCGTCTCAACTCCAAATCCCGTCCTAAAGCCAGTTTGAAATGGGTCTAGATAATCGGTTTCATCCAAGACCACTTGGAGTTGAAGCGCAACTGCCCTCTTGATCACTTTGCTCAAGAATGGTAACATAGAGACCGGCCTATAGTTATTCATGTCCTGGGGGTCAAGGGAAGATTTTTTCAGGAGCGGCCTAACGGCTGCTTCCTTTAAACAAGATGGAACACACCCTTCTTTAAACTGAGTCAAATGGGGGAGGGAGACAGTATTCTGGAAGGCAAAAAGGCTGGAGAAAATAATCAAACTGTCATAGAGGGAACAAGGCAAACAGCGCAAGGACCCAACACTGGGAGGCAAAAAAGCTTGCACAGGAAGCAAGTAAAAGGGAACACATGGTCTCAGATGTCTCTACACTAATGCACAGAGCACGGGAAATAAGCAAGATGAACTTGTACTCCTCGCACTACAAAACAAATATGATATAATAGGCATTACTGAAACCTGGTGGGACGAGTCTCATGATTGGAATGTAGGAATAGAGGGGTATAACCTTTATAGGAGAAACAGGCCAAACAGGAAAGGAGGAGGAATAGCATTATATGTCAGGGATATTTACACCAGTGAAGTGATCCACAACATCAATACTGGAAGCCAGGTGGAGAGCATCTGGATAAAAATTAAAGGGGAGGGAAACAACAGGGATGTTATTGTGGGACTCTACTACAGACCCCCAAATCAGACGGAGGAATTGGATGTTGCCTTTCTAGAACAGATGAACATACATGCAGAAAGGAGAGATGTAGTAGTGATGGGTGACTTCAACTATCCTGATATATGCTGGCAATCTAACTCAGCCAAAACTACAAGGTCTAGCAAATTCCTTACATGCCTGGAAGACAATTTCATGGTCCAAAAGGTGGAAGAGGCAACAAGGGGGTCAGCTATTTTAGATCTGATCCTAACCAACAGAGATGACCTGGTTAATGGGGTGCAAGTGGTGGGATCCTTAGGTGAGAGCGATCATGTTCTCCTGGAGTTTGTTATACAATGGAAAGGAGAAGCCAGGCATAGTCAGACACGCATTCTTGACTTTAGGAGAGCTGATTTCAATAAACTCAGGGAAATACTGGGGGTGATCCCATGGTCAGGAATACTAAAAGAGAAGAGACCTCAAGACGGATGGGACTTTCTCAAAAGGGAGATACTGAAGGCACAATTTCAAACAGTACCATTGAGGAAGAAAAATGGGAGGTGTCTCAAGAAACCAGGATGGATGACTAAAGAACTTTCAATGGAACTAAGTTTTAAACGGAACATGTATAGGAAATGGAAAAGGGGGGAAATCACCAAAGAAGAATTCAAACAGATAGCGAACACGTGTAGGAGTAAAGTCAGAAAAGCTAAAGCGCAGAATGAGCTCAGGCTTGCTAGGGAGGTTAAGAACAATAAAAAGGGTTTTTTGGGGTATGTCCCCAGCAAAAGGAGGAAGAAGGAAATGATAGGGCCACTACATGGAGAAGATGGCAAAATGCTAACAGGGGACAGAGAAAAGGCAGAATTACTCAACACCTTCTTTGCCTCAGTGTTTTCAGAAAAGGAAAAGGAGGACCAACCTGAGGATAATGGAACAGAGGACACAATAGGGGAAATCCAGCTCAAAATAAGTAAAGAGGTAGTACAGGAATACCTTCTTAATCTAAATGAATTTAAATCTCCAGGACCAGATGAACTACATCCAAGAGTATTAAAAGAGCTGGCAAATATTATCTCAGAGCCATTGGCAATAATATTTGAGAACTCCTGAAGAACAGGAGAAGTCCCAGCAGACTGGAGGAGGGCAAACGTTGTTCCCATCTTCAAAAAGGGGAAAAAAGAGGATCCCAACAATTATCATCCAGTTAGTCTGACATCAATACCAGGGAAGATTCTAGAGCAGATCATTAAACAAAGAGTCTGTGAACATTTAGAAGGCAATGCCATAATCACAAAAAGTCAACATGGGTTTCAGAGAAACAAGTCATGCCAGACTAATCTGATCTCTTTTTTTGATAAAGTTACCAGCTTGGTAGATGAAGGGAATGCTGTGGACATCGCATACCTTGATTTCAGTAAGGCCTTTGACAAGGTTCCCCATGACATTCTTGCAAACAAGCTTGTAAAATGTGGGCTAGACAAGTTAACTGTTCAATGGATTTGTAATTGGTTGACCGGCCGAACCCAAAGGGTGCTCAGCAGTGGCTCCTCTTCGTCTTGGAAAGATGTGACCAGTGGGGTGCCACAGGGTTCTGTCCTGGGCCCAGTGCTATTCAACATCTTTATCAATGACTTGGATGAGGGAATTAGGGGCATACTTATCAAATTTTCAGATGACACCAAATTGGGAGGAGTAGCTAATACCCTAGAGGACAGGATCAAAATTCAGAATGACCTGGATAGACTGGAGAGCTGGGCCAAAGCTAACAAAATGAAATTCAATACGGAGAAATGTAAAGTACTGCACTTAGGGCGGAAAAATGAAATGCATAAATATAGGATGGGAGAGACCTGGCTGAATGAGACTATGTGCGAAAGGGATCTAGGAGTCCTAGTAGACCACAAGTTGAACATGAGCCAACAGTGTGATGCGGCAGCTAAAAAGGCCAATGCGATTTTGGGCTGTATCAATAGAAGTATAGTGTCTAGATCAAGGGAAGTAATAGTGCCACTCCATTCTGCCTTGGTCAGACCTCACTTAGAATACTGTGTCCAGTTCTGGGCACCACAATTCAGAAAGGATATTGACAAATTGGAGCGTGTCCAGAGAAGGGCAACTAAAATGGTGAAAGGTCTGGAAACGATGCCTTATGAGGAGAGACTTAGAGAGCTGGGTATGTTTAGCCTGGAAAAAAGACGGTTAAGAGGCGATATGATAGCCCTGTTTAAGTATTTGAAGGGATGTCACACTGAGGATGGAGCAGGCTTGTTTTCTGCTGCTCCAGAGACTGGAACACGGAGCAATGGGTGCAAGCTCCAGGAACAGAGATTCCACCTCAACATGAGGAGGAACTTTTTGACAGTCAGAGCCGTTCGGCAGTGGAACACACTCCCTCGGAGCGTGGTGGGGTCTCCTTCCTTGGAGGTCTTTAAACAGAGGCTGGATGGCCATCTGTCGGGGATGCTTTAATCAAGATTTCCTGCGTGGCAGGGGGGTTGGACTGGATGGCCCTCGTGGTCTCTTCCAACTCTGCAATTCTATGATTCTATGATTCTCTGAGGGATGCATTGATGATGTCCTTAAGGAACACCATCAAGGCAGTCTCCCCCTGGATGGCCAGCCATGAAGGGCAAGGATCGAGCGGGCAGGTCATCTTCCTCACCCTACCAAGTAGCTAGTCCACGTCCTCGGTACTCATGGATTGAAATTCATCCAGTAAACTTACATCAACGGAGTTGCTGGACACCTCATCAATTGTTTCTGTCAAATTACTGGCATCTAAGTCGGCTCTTATCTGAGAGATTTTATCTGCAAAGAAATTGTTAAACGCGTCACAGCAGGCTGTCGTTGGGTTAAGCAACGGGTTCTGCGCAGGAATAACCTGCGTCAACTCCCTTACCACCCTAAACAGCTCTGCTGGACGGGACTCTGCAGACGCAATACGTGCAGAGGAGAAGGATCTCTGCGCTGCACGTATTGCCTCTCGATAGGACCAAAGAAAGTTCCTATGACGAGTCCTGTCGGATAAGAGTCGAGGTTTCCGCCAGTTGCGCTCTAGTCGTTGTCCAACCTGCTTCATTTTCCTAAGCTCTGTTGTATACCATGGCTTACGGTTTGAAGCGGGTTGGAAAGGACGCTTGGGAGCGATCGTGTCAATAGCCTTGGTAAGGTCGGTGTTCCAGGTATTAACCAAAGCTTCGACAGGGTCACCGGCGTTACCAACCATTAAACCCTCCAAGGCTTTCTGGAATCCTCTTGGTTCCATTAGCCTTCGAGGGCAGACCATTTTAATGGGTCCACCACTCCCAGTGGGGTGGGAAGAGACTCTTAGTTCAGTCTTGACCAGGAAATGATCTTACTAAATAGAGAAACAAAGTGTTGGAGTGAGTGGACTTACAACCAAAAATTTTCTGGCTAGCGATTCTACAAGATTCCAAGTGCTCTGTGCAGGAGTTACCCACTGTGTGAATTCACAGAAGACCGCTCAAAGAGCTATGGTTACAGGTGAGCAACCTGTCCATACTACAATTGGGCAGTAAAAATGAAATGCACAGATATAGGATGGGTGACACATGGCTTGAGGGCAGTACATGGGGAAAGGATCTCAGGAGTCTTAGTGGACCACAAGTTGAACATGAGTCAGCAGTGTGATGCAGTACCTAAAAAAGCCAATGCAATTCTAGGCTGTGTTAATAGGTGTATAGTGTCTAGATCAAGGGAAGTAATAGTGCCACTGTATTCTGCTTTGGTCAGACCTCACCTGGAATACTGTGTCCAGTTCTGGGCACCACAATTCAGGAAGAATATTGAGAAACTGGAACGTTTCCAGAGGAGAGCGACCAGAATGGTGAGAGGTCTGGAGGCCATGCCCTATGAGGAACGGTTTAGGGAGCTGGGCATGTTTAGTCTGGAGACAAGAAGGTTGAGAGGGGACATAGAATCATAGAATTGGAAGAGACCACAAGGGCCATCCAGTCCAACCCCCTGCCATACAGGAAATCACGATCAAAGCATCCCTGACAGATGGCCATCCAGCCTCTGTTTAAAGACCTCCAAGAAAGGAGATGCCACCACGCTCCGAGGGAGTGTGTTCCACTGCCGAACAGCTCTTACTGTCAGAAAGTTCCTCCTAATGTTGAGGTGGAATCTCTGTTCCTGGAGCTTGCATCCATTGCTCCGATAGTTAGTGATAGCCATGTTTAAATATTTGAAGGGACGTCATACTGAGGATGGAGCAGGCTTGTTTTCTGCTGCTCCAGAGACTAGTACATGGAGCAATGGGTTCAAACTACAGGAAAAGAGATTCCACCTAAACATTAGGAAAATCTTCCTTACAGTAAGAGCTGTTCGGAAGTGGAATACACTGCCTCATGTTGTGGTGGAGTCTCCTTCTTGGGAGGTTTTTAAACAGAGGTTGGATGGCCATCTGTCAGAATGATTTGATTGTGTATTCTTGCATGGCAGGGCGTTGGACTGGATGGCCCTTGAGGTCTCTTCCAACTCTATGATTTTATGACTATAATTCTATGACTAAAGCTGGAAGAGCAATTGCTACACACAAGTTCCTCTCCTGGGGTCCTGAAATTTGGTTCCCTTCTGGAAATTCTTCAGTAGTTTTGGGTAAATAAACCTTTCTATTTCCCACTGGTTCTCATGATGCTGTTGGGAGGGTCAGTAAACTTTCTGACTATGAATACCAAGTATGGTTGCCACTCTTCCTCCCTATTATGGGCTGTGGAACTTTCAGGGCCATGTTGACAGGCAGCTTTCATACAAGTGCAGCACACCCTTCATTACTACGTCTACATCAGCTGTGGAGAAAGTTTGGCCTTCAGAAATTACTGGACTGCAACACCAAATATTCCTCAAGTGTCTTTGCTCTCTAGGGTGGCTGACAATAGCAATCCAACAGCCTCTGGAGGGCTTCCCTTTGCTCATTCCAATATAAATTCCAATCTATATGCTGGGGAAAGCAACAACTGTGGATTTTATATCCTGTGATACAGCTGCTCAAAACTCAGCAGCCCTATCAGAAGGAATATGGGGCAAATGTCAATTTACCTCACAGAGTTATCATAAGGCTGGTACGTTAGTCCTATACTTAAGCTCAGTGGGACTTACCCTAGATTATGTTTGGGCTGTCACTTCCTAGATGTGCAGAAAGATTTTAGTTGCAAATTAAACAAAAACAACATCCCCTCAAACAAAGAGTACAAGGATGCATGTAATGCTGAAAGTGTGAGCTGGGGAAAACTGGGTAAGAACTTGGCCAACTTCAGCTCCTAATACATAGGTGGTGCACATGAGCCAATGTGGGACCCCAGGTTCAATTTTGCAAGCTGTCTCTAACCCCCGCCCGCTCAATTTTTCCCCGTTAAAAAAGGAAAATTGTATCCCTGGAAGCTTCCAGGAAGTACGACCCTTTAGAATAAGATGGACTTCACAACATTTGACTCCACATAAGGATTTTAGGAAATCAGAAATGGTTTTTGGGCCACTGCCGACTCTGGGGTTCAAAGCCTGCAGTAGGCCTGAGGGAGGGAAAATTGCCCACACCTGTCACAACAGGCGACAGTAGTAGGATTGTTGGAGAGGGGTGTGATATATGTTGCCAGGTTTAAAAATAAAGCAACCTCCGCTTCTCATCCTATGAGGGAAGGGCAGGAAAGAGGGCAAGAATCTTCCAAAGACTTTTCATCAATGCAGGTATACAGAAATGAACCACTCACATTGAGGGCCAGCAGACAACTCCAAACCTGATTCTCAAGCATAGGGGTGGGCAACTGAATCAGGCCAGGGACCATGTTCCTTCCCCAGACAACCCAATGGGTCACAGCTCCCCACACACAGCTGGACCAAATACCTCAATTTTTCAAATACTGTACTTCCAATTCCTTTCAAAAATGGCAACAGGAAGTGATGCCTGTCGCCATTTTGAGCAGGACTGCAGAAGGAAAAAAGAGTTTTTTGAGCATAGTATTGGGTTCAAGGGTGCTTGTGAGGGTGTGATGGTCTTTTTGGGGTAATTTTTTCTAACTCTGGCCTTCTACATGATTTCATAGATTCAGTGCTGGAAGAGACAAAAAGGACCATCTAGTCCAATCCCCTGCCATGCAGGAATATGCATTCAAAGCATTCTCGACAGACGGCCATCCAGCCTATTTAAAAACCTCCAAAGAAGGGAACTCCACCACACTCAGAAGCAGCATATTCCATATTCGAACAGCTCCTACCATCAGACAGTTCTTCCTAATGTTTAGGTGGAATCTCTTTTTCCTGTAGTTTGAGTCCATTGCTCCATGTCCTACAGAAAACAAGTTTGCTCTATCCTCAATATGACATCCCTTCAAATATTTAAACATGGCTATCATGTCACCTCTTAACCTTCTCTTCTCCAGGCTAAACATACCCAGCTCCCTAAACCACTCCTCATAGGGCATGGCTTCCAGATCGCTCACCATTTTAGTCACCCTCCTCTGAACCCGTTCCAGCTTGTCAATATCCTTCTTGAATTGTGATGCCCAGAACTGGACACAGTATTCCAGGTGGGGGGGGTGCTTCAGGGTCCAGAAATGTGGGTTCTGGAAGCTACATGCAGCCCATGGGCTACACAGCCCTTCATTAGTGGTATATATGCCAGCAGGGGAAAGATTTCAGGAGTGTGGATGCATACTTCCTCCCATTCTCCGCCATCCCAGAACTACTGTTCTACACTCACTGAAGCTCGGTAGACAATTACACCATCCCCCAGATATTTTTAGATTTCAGCTCCTACCATCCTTTGCCATTGACTACAATAACTACGACTGATGGAAGTGGTAGACCAAAAACATCTAGAGGGTTGCAGCTGCCCACCTTAAGGTGCAGAGATTTGCTGCAACTTTTTGTTGCAGGTCCCCCCCACTGTTTTTAACTGATCCAGTAGAACTCAAACAACCTGGCCACATCCTACGGTTTTTAATAACCTTTAGAACGTCACCTGCCACTTTGCTGACTCAGCCTCTTGCCGGGTCATCATGAATTCCTCCACCAGGGACACAGCTTGGGAGCAGGTGTCTGGCCCTCCTGCTCGGATCCAGCCTTGGAGGTCTGGTGGGAGGCTGGCCAGGAACTGCTCCAAGATCAGCAACTCCAGGATCTGCTCCTTGCTGTGTCTCTCCGGCTTCAGCCACCGATGGCAAAGCTCCTGCAGTTGGCTGTGAATCCTTCGGGGGTCTTCAACCTCCTGGTAGCAGAATTGCCTGAAGTGCTGGCGCTGCAGCTCCGTTCTCAGGGCGTCCGCTCGCAAAATGGCCGCCTTCACTTTCCCATAGTCTTCCTTATCTGCGGACACCATGTTCTGAAAGGCCTGCTCTGCTTCTCCACTCAATGCTGGCAGGAGCCGGACCACCCACTCTCCCCGAGGCCACCGGCAGGCTTCTGCCACTTGTTCAAAGGAGGCCAGGAAGGCCTTTGTGTCATCCCACGGAGTTCTCTCTGACAGCTGAAGGTTTCCCCATGCTGAATAAGGAGACTGGAGGGTCTTCAGGAACTCCTGCCACTGGGCTTCCCAGCGCTGTTGCATCCTTTTCCCAGGAACATCTTTGCCCTCTTCCGGCACTCTCCATTTTGGCCCCTCTGTCACATACTCAGACTGAATCACACTGCTGGCTTTCCCTTCTCTTTGTGCTCCCGGTTTCAGCTGTGGACTTTCTGAGTTTCGCTCCTTCATCCCCTTTCTCACCTCAAGCTAAACTTTGGTTCTAAAATAAAAAAATCAGTGGTGTTGATTCCAGGCAACTATCTTGGTTTTCAACCACTTTTCAACTTTGCTTTTAATGTATAGAAGGAAAGTACTGATGTTCTGTCCTTCTGACTGGCCTTATATCAAGGCCTCAATATCAAAGTAAGCCCAATGGAACAGCTGAGGAGAGGCCAGCTCAGCAGGGTGATGAAAAAGCTGCGGCTGTCAGAGGGCCCCAGCAGTGTCTCGGCATATTCCTGAGCTGGAAGGGGAGTTTCTTCCTGAATGAAAAAAAGAAAGAAATGTAGTAGAATGTTAGCAGGGGAGAAACAGGATGGAAATTCAGTTTCAATGGAACCCCTCAAAATACATTCCTTTGCCTTTCCAAAGGGTAGTAAGAATGGAATATCTCTGGCTCCCTCACCTTCCACATCTATATACAGTTGTCCCTTCAAATTTGCTGGGGTTTGGTTCCAGGACCTCCCGTGGATACCAAAATCCATGAATATTCAAGTCCCATTATATGCAATGGCATAGCAAAATGGTGCCCCTTTTATAAGATGGCAAAATCAAGGTTTGCTTTTTGGATTATGATTTTTTAAAGAATATTTTCAAGCCGTGAATACTTAAATCGGTGAATACCAAATCCGTAGATACAGAGGGACAACTATATATATAAAACACTTGGGTATGTTTCCT
Organism: Gambelia wislizenii; assembly: GCA_030847615.1. NCBI lineage: Eukaryota > Metazoa > Chordata > Lepidosauria > Squamata > Crotaphytidae > Gambelia > Gambelia wislizenii. Next base: position 31,098,211 of record JAUMIR010000002.1, read on the forward strand.
TTTCCAGTATGCTGATTGGCCGCTTAGGAAATATACCAACCAATCCCCTCTCTCCTCTCATTCCCTCATCCAATCACCACCCACATGCAAATTCCCTCTCCCCTTCACAATCCACTCCTGCCACTCAATCTGCAGCTATACCCCCAGCCTCCCAAGGGCTCCTCCCTTCCTCTCACTCCCTCAGCCACTCACCACCCACATGTAAAACAAGGCAATCTGAAAATAATACCATGTAGCTGAACCGTGTGAAAAAAAATCTGAGAAAAAGCACATAAAACAATTTATTAATATTAAAAAAATAATGTAGTACAGAAATGTGTGCAAGCTCCAGGCCGCAACCACCACTTGAAACCTCAGCAGGGTGTATGTTACGCCAGGTACAACTAGTTAATTGCTAGAACTCCTTTCTGTTCTAGATGCAGCTGTTGTTGTTCTTTTAATACATTTATATCCCACCTTTCCCCCCCAATACTGGAACTCAAGGCATCCATCAAAAACTAAAACAAACACAGTTAAGAATATTTTCTGCTTCCCGCCAACAGGCAAAGACCTCCCTCTATCAGCCTGCCCAACTTTTAATATTGTTGTGGGAGAGCTTTCTTTCCATCCTGCCACCATCACAGGCAGAAGGGTCTAGTAGTTTTGTTTGCTTGTTTTAGTTTTGCTTTAAGTTTTGTAGGTTTGCTTATATTAGTTTGTGTGTTTTATATGTCTAAAATTAAGTTTGTGCTTATTTTGTGTGTGTGTATGTTAATAAAAAATATTTTAAAAATAAATTACAGGAAAGGAGATTCCTAATAAACATCAAGGAAGGCCTTCTTTACTGCAACAGCTGTCTGACCGCAGAACAGACTCCCTCATGGGTGGCAGACTGTCCTTCATTGGATGGTTTTAAACAGCCGCTGGAAAGGCTACATGTCAGGGGTGCTTCAGCTGTCAATTTCTGCACTGGCAGGGGACTGGACTAGATGGCCTTTGGAGGGCTATGATTCTATAACCCCTGAAGTATTCTGCTTTGGTCAGGCCTCACCTGGAATACTGTGTCCAGTTCTGGGCACCACAATTCAAGAAGTATATGGACAACCTGGAACATGTCCAGAGGAGGGTGACCAAAATGGTGGGAGGTCTGGAAACCGTGTGCTAGGAGGAGCGGCTTAGGAAACTGGGTATGTTTAGCCTGGAGAAGGGAAGGTTAAGAGGTGACGTGATAGCCATGTTTAAATATTTGCTGCTCGAAAATAGCACTCGATTGTGTCCGTGAAAAACAACAATGGCGGCTCTGTCCGCTTTGTCGCCAGCAAGACCACCCCTCAGCATGTCCGTCCAATCAGGTTCTGACTTCCAGGATATGTCCCAATTAGAACTGGTTGTCCAGATGGGCTGTTATGCGCATTTTTGCATATTTTAAAAAAATATTGTTACAGCGAAAGCTATTATCACGGACTCCTTGGGAGTTTTCAGCCCCTCCTCCTTCCGAATATGACGAATCCGAGCAGGAGTTCATCTGGACAAAAGGTATTCTGCCTGCACACCTTGAGGATTTTTTTTCATTGTCTAAACAACCTCTAGGGCAGCCCTCCAGGTGTCTTGGCCTCCAACTCCCAGAATTCCTGATCATTAGACCAGCTGGCTCAGGCTTCTGGAAGTTGGAGGCCACAAAACCTGGAGGGATGCAGGTTGTGCAGGGTTGGTTTAGAGAGTACTTAGCACTATAAAGCGGTATAGAAATGTAAGTGCTATTGCTATATGCAGTAATTCCCAAACTCTAGTCCTCCAGGTTTTTGGACTTCAACTCCCAGAAGCCTCAGCCACCTTGGCCAATTATCAGGGATTCTGGGAGCTTAAGTCCAAAACACCTAGAACACCATTTCCCCCCCCCCCCATAGAATCATAGGGTTGGAAGAGACCACAAGGGCCATCTAGTCCAATCCCCTGCCATGCACAAATACACAATCAAATCATTCCCAACAGTAATTATATAGTAAGGTATCAATCGGTTTTGTCATGTTTAGTATTTCTTCATAAAACACCAGGGAGAAAAGCGGGATATAAATATAGTTGTCCCTTCATATTTGCTGGGGTTTGGTTCCAGGACCCCTCGTGGATACCAAAATCCGTGAATACTCAAGTCCCATTATATGCAATGGCATAGCAAAATGGTGTCTCTTATATAAGATGGCAAAAATCCAGTTTTTGGATTATTACTTTTTAAAGAATATTTTCAAGCCGTAAATACTCAAATCCATGGATACCAAATCCGTGGATAGGGAGGGACAAGTGTACATAAAATCATAATCCTAATTGGAAGCCTGTGGCTCTCCAAACTTTGGTGGATGGCATCTCCCAACATCCTCCCGGGAAAGCAGAGCCAATGGGGAGGCATGCTGGGAGTTGCAGTCCAACAACCACCTGGAATGGATTCCCACCCCTACTCCAAGTTTGTGCTGGGGTGTGAAAATGACCAGAAGGGTGTTGTTTTTATTCATCTTGCCTGTCTACCATCCACCCACCCTACTCCACCTTCAAGCTTTTTCAACTCACTTTTTCCCCCCCAAGGTGCTGCACAGCATGGACTCCGGCGGGGTTCTCAGGTACCCTGCTTTAGCCAGGAAAGAGACGGAGCAAAACAGAAGGTTTGCGGAAGGGATTTCTAGTGCAAAAGCCCGGCCTTTTTCCCCCTCCCCTGCTTTCTCCTCCTCCTGCTTCTCTTTTCTCCTCCCTCCCAGGCAGCGCTGGTGCGCCACGGCTGCCCCCTACTGACCGGCTGAATCATTGCAGCTCCTCCTCCCCTTCCCAGGAACCTGGCACAAGCCAGCCATAGAAAGAGCATGCCCCCCCCAAAGAGATTTTGGGGGTTTGGGAATTTTTGGGGGGATGGGGTGGGTTAGGATTTTTTTTAATTAAAATAAAACCATTCTACAAAAAATACACCCGACCACAAAAGGCAGTAACAATAACACAAAAAATTACCCCCATCTCTTTACTTACTAATACAACAACAACAACAACAACAACAACAATATAATTTATTTATATTCCACCTTTCCCCTAAGGAATGAAGGTGGAGTAAAACATAATTATAACAATAAGATATTATAACAATAAACGCTCAAAGTTAAAGAGCAATCCCATATCCCATCTCTCCCCCAATCATAAAAACAACAAAAAAAAATAGAAATTAAACAGCAGAATATATTAAAATTTACAAATACAAACTCAATAAAATTGCAGGTAGATTTGTGGTTTTTGTTTTTTTTATCTGGAAGGCTGATCTGGAAAGGCCTGACAGACAAGATCTGTCTTAACAACCCTAATACATTTTCCTTTGATTTTTTCCAGGCTATGAGGCCGTGTTCTGGAATAGTTCACAGCCTGGAAAAAAACCCAAGGAAAATGTATGGATACCAGCCGTGAAAGCCTTCGACTTCACACTAATAGATTTTCCCTCTTAATCTAAACACACTGTAATCACTCTCTTTTCTTTTCCAATAAACATTATATTTACACCTTTATACTAAAATTAGAAGTTCCACTTTACAATTATACATATTTGGAAAATAAATAAAAAATACAACAACAACAACGTATTTATTTAAAGATATTCCTTAAGTGATTGCTGGGGTTCTCTCATTAAACCATGGCCAAAACTTTCTTCAATTATGGTTTGGCAATTTCTCTTTTTCATTCAAAGATAGATTTTCAATTACGTTAGGGACTTTTTTTTATTGAAATAAAACAATTCTACAAAATAATACACCTGACCGCAAAAGGTCGTAACAATAACGCAATTTTTTCCTCCAATCTCTTTACTTACTAATACAAAAATAAAACTATCTATCCTAACACTAATACATTTTCCCTCTTAATCTAAATACACTATAATCATTCTCTTTTTCCCCCAATAAACATTATATTTACACCTTTATACTAAAATTAGACGTTGCACATTACAATTATACATATTTGGAAAAGCAAAAAATTAATAAAAATAATAATACAATAATAATAATAAAATATTTATTTAAATATATTCCTTAAGTTATTGCTGGGGTTGTCTCATTAAACCACGGCAAAAACAAGGGGCTTGGGGGGGGTTAGGGATTTTTTAAATTGAAATAAAACCATTCTACAAAATAATACACCTAACTGCAAAAGGCTGTAACAATAATGCAAATCCCCCCCAATCTCTTTACTTATTAATACAAAAATAGAACTATCTATCCTAACACTAATACATTTCCCCTCGTAATCTAAATATACTATAATCACTCTCATTTCTTTTACAATAAACATTATATTTACACCTTTATGCTAAAATTAGAAGTTACACATTGCGGACCTAGGGTTGCCATCATTCTCTGTCACAAAACCAGGGGCTTGTCTACACGAAGCGGGGGGAAATCAGACTGCTCCACAGTAATAACTTTTGAATCCTTTTAAGCAGAGGCTGGATGGTCAACTGTTGGGAATGCTTTGATTGTATATTCCTGCATGGCAGGGGGTTGGACTAGATGATCCTTGTGGTCACTTCCAACTCTGTCATTCTATGATTCTATATCCTATGAGGCAATTTCTTAATTATTCCTATGGGCAAGCATCAGAACCTTTGCTGCTTTCCACATCTCGCCTCCTGAGCTTCATGACAGTCATGGCTGGTAGTTTGTTAGTGGGGTGGTAACTCCACTCTGGATTTTAGTCCAAAATTTAAAGGAGGTAGCTTCACAATTCCACTGACATGGAAGATGCCATAGTTCCCGGTTCAATCTACCACTTTTTTTTTTACTTCAAAAGAAACTGTCCAGAAGAGTTGTGAACACTCAACCTGCTGTTTTCCCACACCAAAAGCCATTTTCAATGGTTAGTCATTAATTCTCGACTATCCATCCCTGCCTAGATGGCCCTTGTGGTCTGTTCCAACTCTATGGGCTTGTGTACATGAAGAGAACCCCCCCCATTGCTCCACAGTAATAGCAAATTGCAGCAGTTGCTACCTGTCTTAATGGTTTTACAGCCCCCATAAACTTTGCATGCCTGTAGCTGAGACAGTGGCCATGAGTAGATTACTCATGTTTTTAAGTCTGCTTAAAAAAACCCTATTTCTATGGTGCACATTAGCAATATTCCACCTTTTCAAAAAGAGAGGAGGGGGGAAGATAGCACAAATCACCTTTTATCACCTTAGCAATCACTCGCTAGGGCGAAAATTCAACATCGTTATCATCATCATCATCATCATCATCATCTTTTATTTCTGTAGCACCATTAATGTACATGGCACTTTACAAGAAAAAGAACTACAAAACAGTTCCCTGTCCTCAAGTTTACAATCTAATTATTACAATCTAATGTATATGATCTAATGGCGGCAGTGGATGCTTGCCCTGTAACCCAGCCCCACTCCCTGCGCTCATCTGGCCAATCAGATTTGTGCGTTGTTTTGTATGGGGAAGCCATTAATGTCTTAACAAGCGAAAATGCGCACATCACTGGAGCTTTTTTTAAAAGCCAGGAAATGCCACGAAGCCTTTTCTCATATAGTTTTCCCTCTTTTTGCCCCCCCCCTTCACAATACGATGAGACAATGTGGGATCCCATTAAGACAGCTCATTTTCTGAGTGAATTCTGTGAGGAGCATTCTCACCATACAGACAACCCCTTGGACAAAAGTATACAGGACTGGACTGAGCGGCTTATCGACACACACACACACACACAACAAAAAGACCCATCGAGCTGCCTTTGTCCAGCAGGCCTGTGAGCTTTGATAGGAAGGCTTTTCTATCATGGGGTTTTCTTGGCAATATTTGTTTAGAGGGGGTTTGCGTTAGTTTTCCTCTGATGTTGAGAGAGTGTGACTTGCCCAATGCGTTTCCATGGCCAAGCAGGGATTCGAACCCTGCTCCCCAGAGTCACAGTCCAACATTCAAACCACTACAGGGTAGGTAAGTCGATACAGCCCCCCCCCCCGATTTACGTGGGATTGGTACCTGCAGTTTCACTTACCCACAATTGAGGAGGGCAAGGTCTCTTTAGGCATCTAGAAGACTATAGAATCACACTGGCAGTGGTCTCTCTAAGCATTGGGAGGTCCTCCAGCGCAACTCTATGGTTGACCATAGAGTCATGCCAGATGCCTAAGGAAGTGTCCTTTCTAGTCATTTTCTAGGTCCTCTGGCGTGATTCTATGGTTTAATATGGCAGATCACTATTATATGCGGTTTCGTGTATATATGTTAAGTCTGGGAACATATTCCCCGTGTAAACTGGGGGGTGGGGGTGGGCAACCTGTATATAGTGCCCTTCAGATACTTAAATGTATGTGTTTGTATTCATAAAGGTGGACAGTGAAGAAAGTCAACTTATTCAAAATGTAATGCTGGAGGACAGTTCTACAGATACCATAACATGCTAAAAAGACAAATACTGTTGTCCCTTCATATTTGCTGGGGTTTGATTCTAGGACCCCTCGTGGATACCCAAATCCGTGAATACTCAAGTCCCATTATATGCAATGGCATAGCAAAATGGTGCCCCTTATATAAGATGGCAAAATCAAGGTTTGCTTTTTGGATTATTTTTTTAAGAATATTTTCAAGCTGTGAATACTTAAATCTTGTGTTCATGGCCGAACGGTTAGCGGCCCCGCTTCACGGTCCTTTTGAGCCCAGTTCGAATCCCCATAGAAATCCGTGAATGTCAAATCCATGAATGTGGACAGACAACTGTAAATGCTTACAAGAGCAAATCAAGCCTGAACTCCAACTAGAAGTGAAGGTAACTAAACTCAGGCTGTCATACTTTGGACATATAATGAGATGATGTGACACAGAAAAAGACAAATAATGCTTGTTAAAGTGGAAAGCAGTAAGAAAAGAGGGAAACCACACTACTGGTGGATAGAAAACAGCATAAACTGCTGATCTTATACGGCAATCCTGCTGATTACTCAGAAGTAAGTTCCAGCATTGTTAACGTGGCTTACTCCCCACTAAATATGTTTAATATTGCTGCCATAACCTGATGCCTGCTTCTGTCCCAGAAATTCTTCAGCCATTTGGAGCAGTTCTGTCATTTTTTCAGACTGACTGCCATTTTGAATAGTTGCGCTCTCAGTGCTAATCCCTCTATCGTAGGAATTCCCCTCCTGGCATGAGAAAGAGACCCCAATTCATGGCGGAGCTCCCAGACTTTAGACAATAGAGGGGATTCACAGTGTTCAGAAACTGAGCATGGTTTTCAAGGACTGCAATTTCCATCGGCCAGAAACTAAATCATAGCTTCAAGCAGTTGCAAAACCCAGTGGACTGAATCAGCAAACTATAAAGCACAGCAGGTTTAGATTTCTTAATTCACCTCCACTGTTTACTCTCATCACAGTTAGGAATGTCAACTCTTCTAAAATATGTTCTGATCTCACAGGAGGGTTTTGCACATATGCACAGCCCTCACTAGAAAGGTTTTGAGTTTGTAGTTAATGTAATTTTTGTCTGCTGCCAAGCCCCCTTTCTTCTTCCTTCAGCTCATACATCATATAATTTTGAACAAATTGCTCTCTAAACTTAAGACACCTGCCAATACTTTATACACTTGTCCTTTCATATTTGCTGGGGTTTGGTTCCAGGACCCCCTGTGGATACCAAAATCCGTGAATACTCAAGTCCCATTATATGCAACCGCATAGCAAAATGGTGTCCCCTATATCAAATGGCAAAATCAAAGTTTGCTTGTTGGATTATTAATTTTTAAAGAATATTGTATTTTCAAGCCGTGAATACTTAAATCCGTGGATACCAAATCCTTGGATACAGAGTGACAACTGTATTTTCCTCCTTTTGTCCCTCTATTCTGCTTTGGTCAGACCTCACCTGGAATATCGTCCCCAGTTCTAGGCAACACAATTCAAGAAGAATATGGGAACGTGTCCAGATGAGAGCGACCAAAATGGTGGGAGGTCTAGAAGCCATGTCCTGTGAGGAGCAGCTTAGGGGGCTGGATGGACCACATGAGTCAGCATTGTGATGCAGCAGCTAAAAAAGCAAATGCAATTCTAGGCTGCATCAATAGGAGTATAGTGTCTAGATCAGGGAAGTAATAGTGCCACTCTATTCTGCTTTGGTCAGACCTCACCTGGAATACTGTGTCCAGTTCTGGGCACCACAATTCAAGAAGGATATGGACAAGTGGGAATGTGTTTAGAGGAGGGTTACCAAAATGGTGGGAGGTCTGGAAGAAATTAGGAACAAGTTAGGAAGCTGGATATGTTTAGCTGGATATGTTTAGCCTGGAGAAGAGAAGGTTAAGAGGGGACATGATAGCCATGTTTAAATATTTGAAGGGATATCATACTGAGGAAGGAGTAAACTTGTTTTCAGTTGTTCCAGAGACTAGGACACAGAGCAATGGGTTCAAGCTACAGGAAGAGATTCAACCTAAACATTAGGAAGAACTTCTTGACAGTAAGAGCTGTTCGGAAGTAGAATACACTGCCTGGAAGTGTGGTGGAGTCTCCTCCTTTGGAGGTTTTTAAACAGAGGCTGGATCTGTCAGGAATGCTTTGATTGTATTCTCCCACTCATCCATTTTCCCCCTTCTCTGTCCAGGATGATTTGCCCTCCTGTTGTTGCTTTGGGCCTTCTTCTGTTACCTAGGTGACCAAACCCCCTATAGCCATTGCCCAAGATGACATCACAGAGGCCCAGGAGCCTGAAGTAGGATGGGAGCTGGAGCCTCATGGATTGGCTGAGCTCTGCTGAGCTCAACAATCTATCACAGCGAGTCCCAAATTCTTGTAGTCGTCCAGGTGTTTCAGACTTCAACTCCCAGAAGCCTCAGCCATTTTGGCCAATGAGAAGGGATTCTGGGAGTTGAAGTAAAAAAAAAAAACTAGAAGATCAGAGTTTGGGAAACACTCCCGCCTCCTTTTTTGTTGTTGTGGTTTTCCTTAGTGGCTCTTAACCTTTTTTTTACTAGGGACCCCCTTTGAATATCTTTGGTTGCCATGGACCCCCAAAATTAACTTAAGATTTAAAACCCTAACAACAACAACAACACCTGATGATGATAATGATAATAATATAATTACACCACCCATTAAACCTTCCCTTAGAGGCACTGGAGGTGGAGGGAAGACTTTTCTCCTGCTGCTTCCTGCAAGTTTGTGGCCGGAGCAGATTGAATAGCAATGCGCAGGCCAAGCCAGCCAGCCTTTGCCTTGGCTCCTATCACGTGGCAAGGAGGAGGTGGGCCAAGCAGTCTTCAAGCCTCTGCAAACCCCCTGTGAGGACATCGCAGACCCCTGGGGGTCCCCGGACCACAGGTTCAGAGCCACTGCCTTAGGATATTGCTTTAGATATGTTGCAAAAAATGCCATCAAAAGTGAATAAAAAAAGGAACACAACTTCACACAATCTTTGGTTTTGATTCAGAGAAAATATTTCAAGCTACCTCTCTTGGAAAAACACTTTTCCTTCAGACTCTGTCCTTATTGCCTTACTGTCTTCATAGCCTGACAGTTGTGAGGTCTGCAGAAGGTCTCCACTTGACTTGATGTCCAGTGTGAATTGCTTCAATTTGTCATATGAAACTGGTTTAGGGTTTCCAGTTCAGAATAGTCCCAGGCCTGTGAGGTTTATGGGCGAAAACATGAGACCTACAGACGGCCCTGGTGAAGTCATTAAGTGTTATGAGCTGAGTACCAGCCACATTTGCTCACAACTTATCATTCAAACACAGAGAACGAGAACATATTTTCCTGCAAGTCCTGGGATGAAAGGAGGAAGCGAACTAAATAAATATACCCCACCCCATTTGTATCTGCAGAGGATACATTCCTGGACTTACCATTTATAACCGAATCTACACATAATAGCAAATCCTATAAAACAAAGGACTTCCATAGAGTTGTATTGGAAGACCAGCAATTCCTAAAGAGGATGCTTCTCTAGGCATTTCCTAGAATGACTCTATGGTATATATCCTAATGTTTTTTAAAGCCACTTCTGTTATTCCAACCAATGAATTTCAAAACCCAAAAAATCATAGTGCAGTGCTGGAGATGGCAGGAGAAATTCTGGCTAAGGAATCAGCAGAAATGCCTGCCATATGCAACATGGAAACTAAAGATCATCTAGTCAAACCTGTAACTCAGGAAGGAATGGATGAATCTTGCCAGGATGATGGGAATTGCAGTGATGATAGGGATTCAGATTGGGAGGATGCAGAGCTCTCCAAATGGGAGAATCTCAGTTTTGAAACCCCTGTGGCTTGCATGGCCTCTGCCAAACAGGCATCCATCCACAAACCACGCCATAAGCCCCAAGTGGTTTGGAAAACCTTCACTAGGAAGGCAAAGCCTTGGTCTAAGAAAGCACAGGCAAAATCAGTTCCCCACAAGACATCAAAGAAAAAAGAAATGACCTTTAAAACAAAGATTAGAGATGCAAGTGAAGTTTCACAGATGCTTGCCCCAGAAATGGATCACACAGCACCCAAAGTGATCCACTTGTGTGCCACCCCAAAGCAGGTACTGGAATGGCATAGCAGACCCCCAGATGGCACAAGCCAACTCTCTGCCTTGAGCAGAGCAAGCAATGCTTGTGAAGCTGAGATAGTGTCACCCACACAGACTCAAATTTCAGGGAAACTCTCCCTAGAATACACAGGCTTTCCTTTAGGAACAAATCTACAGGATGGAACACAGGACAGAACATCCACGGAGAATGGTGAGTATGATTTTTTGTGTGTTTTTAAAGTTAATTTAGCATTTATGGAGTCCACAAATTTGGGAGGTCCCAGTAAACCAACTCTGTTCTCAGAACCTCCAAATTTAGAAGTTCCCTGTCTGACAACCTTGAAATCCATGCTGAAAGATCCTGATTTATCAGATCTGCCCCTTAGTCTAAAAGGTCATCCAGACAAGCCCCAACTGGGCAATGGAAAGTGCGGACCTGAAGGGAATCTTTTGCAAGTTCCCCTTATGGGAACCCTTCAAAACAACAGCCTTGATGACCCCCATCACAGGAAATGCTCCCCAGAGAGTGAGAGCACTCAGAAAAGAGAAATCTGTGTGTTCAAACCTCACAACAGCAGTTTCTCTTCTGATTTTGGATAAGGGAATCCAAACCGTTGCTGCAGAAGTCCCCAATAGAAATTTTGTGGACTGCAATGTCCATGAGGCTGCAACTTCTCTAGTTTCCTTCACAATGGCAACATGCAGCTCAATTTTAACCACATTCCTAAGGGTAATGGCTTCAAGTGCCAAACACCACTTAGATGAGATGCTACAAACTCCAGCCAGTACACAAAAATCACAAGCCTCCTTTCTTGAAAGTGTTCCTGGAAACCCTGAACAGACTAAAGTAGAGAAATCTTCATTCCCTCTTTCCTATTCCTCAGAAGCTGTCTGAGTGGAATGGCAGACCTCCAAATGAGGCTGCCCTAGCCTTTCCAAGCCTTTCAGAGGCTGAGACAGTGTTACCACTTGTGATGACTGAAAAGATGTCTCTTGACTGGAGAGATGCCAAATCTTTTGGGAATTTGCACCCCCCATGAAACATGAAATGCTAACAAGTTCATCCCATGAATGTTTATCCCATGAATGTATTTTTCTTCTGTAACAGTTGAGTGAGAAAACGAAGATATTTTTCTTTTTTCATTTCTTTCTCCCCCATCTTTTGGAATGGTATCCCCCATAAGGAAAGCTGGAATGGTATCTCATAAGGAAAGAAGTCCTCACAACCCAATCATTTGTAAATAGTTCTGTGCCTTTCTTTTGTCTTCTCTCTGTCATGCAAATTGGGGCATTTGGAGGCCCCAGACTGATGGCATGCAACTGTAATTCTTTGAATTGGGAAAACCTTTTTTTTTTCTTTTTAAGCATGTAGGAGGAAGTCAGAGCATGCACTTTGACATCCTATTGATTCCCTGATCCTTTCCAGTGATTGCTGACCTATGAAATTCTGCTGCCTGAAGTTCCCAAAAGTTACATGTTAATAACTGAATTTTGATTTTCATTGGGATTTTTGTTAAACATAGTAATTGGTTTTAGATGTTTTTGCGTTCTCAGATAGTTCTTTCATGAACTCCCACCTCTGTAAGCAACTTATGTTGGGAAAGAGAATTCCATTGTTTTAAAGGGAATTGCCCTATTTTCCATTTTAAGTCTTGTTATTTTACCAGATGGTCTAAAAGCCTTGCCAATGACTCTTTTGTCTGATCTTTGGGGACCCCAATAACTTTTTTCCTTTGCAGGTCATTGTAGAATTTGTGCTCCTTTTAGCCATTATTTTTGCCTTGTTGTTATTGTTATTGTTATTGATTTTCACTTTAGTTAAATGAGTTACTCTAAAGCCCATGATGTTTTGGTTAGTTATCCCTCAGCTATTGTTCATGTTTTTGCATAATTTCTCAAAGCTTTTCTCAGAAATAGGTGTCTCATCAGCACTAGACAAGACTAAGCCTGAAATTCCTGGAAGCTGCCAATTTTTTGGACTGCCCTGATGCCCTCTCCACAGCTGGGGAAGGAAGATTGCTCAACTGTTGCTGATTAACTTTCATAATTTTTCTTTTCCTTTGTTTTAGAGTTTTGTTCTTTTCTACACAATTTACATAGATCTAACATGCACTGATTTTCCAATTACAAAAACAGGAATTTGAATCCAACCCTGAGGCAAAGTTGGAGACCCTACAAGGGCATCCAGACTGACCCCAAAATTAAAACTTTGTCCTGCACCTTGAACTTTGGCATATAAATAACTGCATTTTACTTCTTTTCTCTCTTTCTTCAAAGACTGATGTTATGTTTTGTGATATGCATCTTTCTCTTTCCTAATCTCATGACATTCTTTACAGGTCAACTTATTGGGCATAGTCACTCAAAGACTTTTGAAAATCAAAAAGGGGGGAGTGTGCCTCCTGTGTGCTCCCTGGTAGTCATTCAGTCAAACAGCAATTGCATATTGTATATTTATACTATGAATTATTAACTTTTTCTGATTTTTCCCCAATACAGAAGCATTTTTGGCACCCTTTCCCTCCCATAACCACAGGTTCTGAATAGCCAGCTTCCAGATCCTGATCCTGAATTTCATCTCAAGCCTGCAACAAGTGATTCCATATCAACCAAACCATTGTCCAGTAACTTGGGAAGATATTAAAGGACTGTTCAAACACAAATTATATTGACTGAACAAACTAAAGGACACCTGAGAACTTTTGTTGCAGCAGTTTGGACCTACTGCTAATTCAGCAAAACACTTTTGTACCTTATCTGCTTGTTTACAGTCACTCCTATAACTGCTAAAGAGACTTTTACATGACTGTTTTATTCAACATATGGACACATCTGGATGTATATTATTTCTGTTTATCTCTTCCATTGTTTTCTAACTCTCTGTTGCACAATTTATATTCCATGTTTGTAAAGCCTGATCTAATTCAAACCAAGGTTCCATTGAGTTGCCAGAAGATGTTTGCCACCTGCATTAATTGTTAAACATATGAATATGTATCCTTTAACGATGCTCACATTATGCTGAATATGTTTCTCTAGCTGTCAATAGAGCTGCTATTATTTGCTTTACCTGCATCATCACTTATATAAACTTTTTATAGAACAACAGTTGCATTATTTAAGAAACTTTACTACACATTACTACAAATATAGGATTTCATGATCTTTTAAGCTAGCTGCCTAATCTAAACTGACTACAAACTGCCTTTGTTTATTTTATAGGATTTTTCATGAGCCTTTCCTACAAAGAGACATCAGTTGTTATATTTGGACAACAACTAAACAATTTGGATTTTAAAAAATAAAGAAGGGGGAAATGTAGGAATCTGAGGTTCTCAGCTGTCTGGCACACCGGACATTTCATGGGAACTTCATGCTTCCTTTGTTCCTACCTTTACAATTGGGCCAATAAAACATCTGGCTTCATAAGCCATCTTTGAAGGGAAGCTCAGGAAATTACCTTGGATTTTACAACTCAGTGTTACCTTCCTATCTGTAGTTTCCCATGGAAGTTCCTTTCATGTAACATCACATCCCTAGGCTAAGACCTCCTTTGATCTCAGTGATTGAGTGTATCAACAGACAAATGGTTAACTGTGTACGTGACAAAGAGCCTATATAACCTGTAAGTCCTGGACAAAGGAAAGCTTCTGCTCATTAAGGAGAAGCTTCTTCTCATTTTCATCATGTCTCTCTGTTGCTCTCTGTATCTATCTACCTGCCTGCCTGCGTTGCTTTGACTGAGATGCAGTGTCCATTGTTTTCTCCTAATGTCTTTCTGTTAGCATGCAAACTCTGAATAAAATCTCTTTAGCATTTTGCCTCTGGATTGTGATGCTTCCTTGTTACTGTATGTAACACTTGTACATAAACCCCTCTGCCAAAGCTTTTGCAAGTTGCATCAACAAATAAATTAAATGCTGGAAATTGTTGTGAGCTGCTGCCCTATTAACTGAGAATTTGCACCCTTGTCTCCTATCTGAAGCTGAGCCACAAAATCTGGAGATTCAGGCTAGGCCCTGAGATCTGGCAACCCCACATTGGTTATCTTCATCATTCCGGTCCACATTCAGTGTGCTGGTTTGACCTATGTCTTGGCTATCTCAGGAGTAACCTGCTTACAATATAACATAGCCACAATTTGACCTCAGTTGAGGGTGGTCTGTTTTGGCTTGTATCATATTCAAAAGCCAGAGTGGGCTCCACCTGAAATTGGGCTTTCTCAGTGGCCACCCTGTATCTGTGAAAATGCTGGCAATTGACCTAGAACCCATGGCTCCCCTACACCGAGTAACCCCAAAGGAATGAGGAACAGAAATTATTGCTACATAAATACAAATAAGATCAATTTCAGGAATTGTTTGGATGTGTTTTGTTGTTGCTACAGCCAAGGTAACCAATGATGTTGTGATATGTCACAAAACAATTCTACATAAGTCTATGAAGAACTCACTGCTACTGAGCTTAGTAAAACCTATTTCCAGGTCAGTCTGTCTCTCTCTCTCTCTCTGGCTTTTCTTTGCAAACGAAGATTCAGGAAGGACTCATCCCGCGCTTTCTGCAAGAGCACTGATGACTAAAAAGGCCAATCTGAGATAAACAGGTCCGGTTGCAGAAAGCACAGCAGAAGGTCTCCTTGGATGATGTTTCTGGGTTGTGATTTCTGCATTGTCGTTTCTCTTCAAGACTTGTTCTGCATGAGTTCTCAAATAAGGCTGCAGCATTGTGGATAATGTGTCTCCATGCCTCCCGATGTGAGGCCAGGGCGGACCACTGTTGGTAATCAATTTGGCTGAGCCTGAGAGGTTGTTTCAGGGAGTCCTTGTATCGCTTTTTTGGAGTGAGTGCCCCTCTTAAACTGACCCATGGCGAGTTCACCGTAGAGTACTATTTTTGGGAGGCGATGGTCCTCCATCCTAGAAACGTGCCCTGCCCAGAGCAGCTGTGTTCTCAATATCATGGCCTCAATGCTGGTGATCCCTGCTTGCTCAAGGACAGCAACATTCGTCACAATCAGTCAGTCCACTATATATTTAGGATTGTGCGTATACAGTGCTGATGAAAGTGCTTGATGAGTTGTAAGTGGTGGCAATAGGTGACCCATGTTTCAGAACCATAAAGGAGTATAGACAGTACAATGGCTCTATACACACTGATTTTTGTGCTTCGCCTCTGGTGTTTATTACTCCAGACTCTTTTGTGAAGTCTTCCAAATGCGCTATATGCCTTTGCTAATCTGTGATCGATCTCTTTGTCAATCTTGGCATCTGAAGAGATGATGCTTCCCAGGTAGGTGAAGTGCTGAATGGACTTAAGCACAGAGTTGCCGATGGCAATGTGGGGATGGTGGTGTTCGTCCTGTGGTGCAGGCTGGTAAAGAACTTCCATTTTCTTCAGGTTGACTTCCAGCCCAAACAGCTCTGCAGCTGTTTCCAGGTCAGTAGTGTAGGCCTAAATAGTCTAAAGGCACCAGATCCCATCTGATCTTGGAAGCTAAGCAGGTTAATACTTGGATGGGAGCCTGCCTATGAATACCAGCCTACGTTATTGTTGTACCTATCAGTGCCTTTATGTATCTAAAATGTAAGTCTTCTCCCCTTTCTTTCCTGCAAAGTTTAGTTAAGACTTAAAAACCTGTCTTTTTTTCTTTTTTACACAGTTTCATCAAGACTTTTAAGCCTGTTACTCTGATGACAGGAGCAGATCCTCCCATGATTACAAAAACAGTTAGAATTGCTTTTAATTATTGTATTTCTGTAGTGTGTTGGACACAGAGAAGGCTAAAACAGATCTATTCATATTGTTTCATGTAATACATATTATTTATTGAACAACCAAAGCAGTGCAATCTTGTCATGTACAAATCTGCTCTGAATTATGTCCTGTTTAGTTCCATGGAGCTTCCCCAATGAATTGGTTAAAGAAACAGTCAAATTGTTCATGTCTCAGCTTGGTCTTTCCTCTGAGCTGTGCTATTCCAAGACAACTTTGTTGATGTGAGACCACATGAGAAGTAGAAAATGTAGCCCCCTGGTTTGCATCTTAAAGTAATCCAACAAAAAAATAGTTTGTCCAGGCATTTGCCTAAACATGGATAGTATTAAAGCTGGTGATGGAGAGAGGAGTAGGTATATAACTCCTGCTGTCAGTCAGCAGCTAGTTGCAAATCAAATTTCCTTCATACATTAAGAGCAATGGACCTGAAAAGGCTCTGTAACAGGCATACCACAGTTAACAAGGCCTCTGACAGTAAACCTCCTTTTCACAAAAGGCCCATGTACACTGCAGAAATACAGTACAGCACTTTGACACCACTTTATCCGGCATAGTTCTATCCTATGGAATCCTGGGGGCTGTCTAGACAGTGAAAATACTCCTCACAGAATTCGCTGGTAATACATTTTGTCCCAATGAGATCCCACAATGATTTGTCGTATTCAAAAATTCCAAAAACTATGTGGGAAAAGCCTTTGTGGCTTTTCCCAAAGTTTTAAAAATAAGGCGTAGAAATGCGCATTACTGTTTGTTATGACAACCGATTCGAATCACAGCACATTCTCGGAGAGGAGCAGAAATAGAAATCTGATTGGTTGGGTGTGCATGGGGGGATGGGCTTGCTGGCAACGAAGTGGCCCGGAGTGCCATTTTGGAGCTTTGTGGTAGCAATCGTGTGCTTTGTTGCTGTGCTGAGGCAACCAAACAGCTTTTTAAAGCAGAAGGTTGCACTTGCGCACCTTTCATTTTCAGTTTTAAAAAAAATACTGTGCAGCAGTGGTAACTTGTGGAGAATAATAAAGCAAGTAATTCACTTGCAGCCACCATCTTGATTCACAGGCATGGCTGCGTGTGAACTTCAAACACGGATAGCTTTGCATACCAGCGATTTGCCAAAGGACTATGGAGACAAATGAACGCTGCTGCGAATTTGCAATACACAGCAATCCACATTATATTGCCTCGTCTAGACAAGGCCCCAGTATTTGTAGTTTGGTGAGGCACCAAAGTTCTCTGACAGAAAAGACTAAATACCTCACAAAACTACAAATACCAGAATTCCATATGACAGAACTACGGTGAATAAAGTGGTGTCAAACTGCTGTATTTCTCAGTCTAGACAGGCCCAAAGGCTTTCTGAAAGTGCATCCACACTACACAAATAATCCAATTCGAAATAGGATTATTTGCCATGGCTGCTTCCTATGGAATTGTAGGATTTTTAGTTTGGTGAGGCACCAGGATTCTTGGGCAGAGGCTAAAGTCCTTGTAAAACTACAAGTCCCAGGATTCCATAGGAAGGAGCCATGGCAAATAATCCAGTTTCAAACAGGATTATTTATGTAGTGTGAACTGGGCCTAAACCTTCCCTAAGCTTCTCTAGTTGGAAGGTTGTTTTTTTAGCAGCATCAGCATTGGGATGAGGAAGGAAGGCTGGAAAGACACAGACTCTGAGCATCAAGTTGCAGCACCTTGTCTGCAAGTAAACAATGTAATAAGGCTTGAGTTGGGAAACAGTGGGATTATATGTGAAGTTGAAGGCTTTCACCGCTGGCATCCATAAAATTTCTGTGGTTTTTTTCTGGGCTGTGAGGCTGTGTTCTGGAAGAGTTTATTCCTGACATTTCGCCTGCATCTGTGGCTGGCATTCTTTGAAGATGCCAGCCACAGATGCATGCAAAACATCAGGAATAAACTCTTCCAGAACACGGCCTCACAGCCCAGAAAAAAACCCACAGAAATCCAGTGGGATTATGCTCCAGCTAATCCAGCTGTAACCATGGGTGCCTGCTTACAACAGGCAAGGCCAACAGCAGCTGCCTCTAGAATACATTATTGAGTATGCATGAACAGCAAAACAGAAAGAAAAGGAAATAGCAGATATGCCTGCATCACCAGCTACTCTCAGCTTGTTAAAAAATCATCGATCTTTAAAGTCTCACCCCACTCTACCCCACAATGGAAATTGTAAGAAAAATGGAGGCTGGTTGAAATAAGAAATCATCCCTGGATGCATTTTGGAAGCAGTTTTTAAGTAGTCCCTACTTTTTGTTTTTGGTTTTGTTTACTTATGAAAGCATTACCTGACCTGGTTGTTTCATTTCCTATGGACAAACTGTTAATCCTAGAATTGTAGAGCTGGAAGAGACCACGAGGGCCATCCAGTCCAACCCCCTGCCATGCAGGAATAAACAATCAAAGCATCCCTGACAGATGGCCATCCAGCCTCTGTTTAAAGACCTCCAAGGAAAGAAACCCCACCACGCTCCGAGGGACTGTGTTCCACTGCTGAACAGCTCTTACTGTCAGAAAGTTCCTCCTAATGTTGAGGTGGAATCTCCATTCCAGGAGCTTGCATCCATTGCTCCGTGTTCTAGTCTCTGGAGCAGCAGAAAACAAGCTTGCTCCATCCTCAATGTGACACCCCTTCAAATACTTAAACATGGCTATCATATCGCCCCTTAACCGTCTTTTTTCCAAGCTAAATGTACCCAGCTCCCTAAGTCTTTCCTCATAAGGCATGATTTCCAGACCTTTCACCATTTTAGTTGCCCTTTGCTCCAATTTGTCAATATCCTTTTTGAATTGTGGTGCCCAGAACTGGACACAGTATTCTAGGTGAGGCCTGACCAAGGCAGAGTAGAGTGGCACTATTACTTCCCTTAATCTAGACACTATACTTCGATTGATGCAGCCCAAAATTGCATTGGTTTTTTTAGCTGCTGCATCACACTGTTGACTCATGTTCAACTTGGGGTCTACTAGGACTCCTAGACCCCTTTCGCACATAGTCTTGTTCAGCCAGGTCTACCCCATCCTGTATCTATGCATTTCGCCCTAAATGCAGTACATTTCTCTGTATTGAATTTCATTTTGTTAGCTTTCGCCCAGCTCTCCAGTCTATCCAGGTCATTTTGAATTTTGACTCTGTCCTCTAGGGATTAGCTAACTCCTCCTAATTTGGTTAGTTCCAAATATAAAGTTTACAGAAACATGTTTAACTGCTCTTATTTTTTGTGGTGTAAGAAACTATAATATGACCACTGTTTTCATGGGACCAGTACCTGTGGTTTCACTTACCCACGTCCCCAAAAATATGTTCTCTCTAGAGTTTTTCTAGGTCCTCCAGTGCAATTCTATGGGATGCTTCCACCAGAAGCTGACCACAGATTTGAGCTGGAGGACTTAGAAATTATGTAGACAGGTGTTTGCTTGAAGTCCTCCAGCATGACTCTATGGTATGCTTGGGCTGGAAGTTGTTCATTTCAATAGGGTTGGCTGTTATTTGTGGTTTCGCATTTCCATAATAACTCTAGGAATGTATCTCCCAAGGATATAGGGCTTGTACTGCATACCTATTCCTTTCATTTTATTTCTGCCTCTGGTACCACAGTTTCTATTCAAGTGAGGTCCAGAAAACCATCTACTTTGTTAAGTGCGAGGTATACCTGTATAACGTTCTCATGGTTGGCACCCCTCATAAGATGGGGCTCCCACTCAAAGGAGCTCTGTAACCACATTCTGCCAGATATGGTTGCTGAGCCCTCTTCAGACCTTTGCATTCAACCTGCCAAGTGCTAACTTACTTTTGCATGCTTGAGGTCGTTGGGGGTCAGGGCTGATACACACAGTTTTAGCTCTACATACTTTAATGTGAGTATCGGGACAGAGTTGGTACATTGAAGAGTATGAAGTATAAATTTTCTCAGGGCCCTTCACAGACACTTTGAGGTTTAAGCAGTGTCGCTTTAAGATCAAAACTCTTCCCACACTCTGGATGTGTGTAAGACCTTTGTTTTCTGTGAATTCTCTGATGTCTGACCAGCTTATCTCTTCGAGAGAAGTTTCTCCCACATTCGGGGCATTGAAATGGTTTCTCTCCCGTGTGGGTTTTCTGATGACACATCAAATGGACCCTCTGTCGAAAACATTTGCCACACTGGGAACATTCATATGGCTTCTCTCCTGTGTGGATACGCTGATGCCTCAATAATGGTTCTCTAGAAGTAAATCCTTTCCCACACACGGGACATTCGTGTAGTTTCTCTCCCGTGTGAATTTTCTGGTGCTTAGTCAGTGTTTGTCTGTGTCTGAAGAACTTCCCACACTGACTGCACTGATATCGTCTCCCTTCTGTCTGAATGCCTTGATCGTGCTTTAATGTCTTTCCTTTACAGCTGCTTTCCCTGCTTGTGGGCCATTCACAAGGTTCCTCTTCTGGGAGGTTAGCCTCATATTGGACTGAGTCATCACCATAATAGACACTTTTCCTGTAGTCAGGGAGTTGGTATTGCTTCTTGCCTAAATAAGTCCCTTGATGCTTATCAAAGTAACTTTTTTGCTGGATGGTTTCCCCTGAAGTAGGACATATAAATGGGTTCCCTCGGGGGTGCGTCGTAACAAGCCCTGACTTGTAGTAGTATTTTCTGTTGTGTTTGGAGAACAAGAACTTTCCCCCTTCTGTTTGCATGGCATAGCTTTTGCTAACCTCAGCTAGAAGTCCTTCTGCAAACTCACTGCATTCATTCTCTCCTTCCACCAGTGGTTTCTTTTCCTGTTGCTCCTTGGATTCCCATCTCTGCTTGTGGATTTCAGGTGTCACTGGGAAACTCCATGGAGACCCTTCTTCGAATGTCCTAGGTGCTTCCTCTGGCAAAGGTTCCCCCAGTAGAGGATTCTCCATCTTGATCCAACTTCTCTTCCCATCACCTGAAGAGACAAGAGAGAGGAATTTGGTCTAGGTTTGGATCACTTCTCATTTAGAGTCCTGTCATCTCCTTCTTCCTGATTTTCCTAATTCATGATGTTACTGCATCTTTTTTCCCACTCCTGTTTCTAGGAAAAGGATGAGGAACTTCTTTCAGCCGAAAGGCCGAATTCAATTTCAGAAACATTCTCAGGTGGGGCAAGAAGTTCCAGCGGTGGGCAGGGCAAAGGAAAAACAAGGTTGGGACCAAAGGGGTCAGTATACTTCATCTTAAGGCTAAAGATAACCAGGTATTAAATAATTTAGAATAAGGAAAACCATGTGAAAAGCTGGAGGAACCACCAATGACAGTGTCAAAGGGATGTGGTTACTGGCAAAATTCCATAGGGCTGGATTTTGGACCAGGGTCCAAGATTTACCATCCATACACTAGGATCTACTTCAAAACTGTTCATTACATGTCAAAATAATCCAGGTTCTGCATACATTTAATCACTAAACATCAATGAACTAATTTTGAAAAAAAATATTAATCTCTCAGCTCATCAGAGAGAGAAGCAAAGAACCATTCGGGCATCTAAAGACCACATTTGCCACCTTCTACATCTTTATCAATGACTTGGATGATGGAATTAGGGGCATACTTGTCAAATTTGAAGATGACACTAAATTAGGAGGAGCAGCTAATACCCTAGAGGACAGGATCAAAATTCAAAATGACCTGGATAGACTGGAGAGCTGGTCCAAAGCTAACAAAATGAAATTCAATACGGAGAAATGTAAGGTACTGCACTTAGGGAAGAAAAATGAAATGCATAGATACAGGATGGGGTAGACCTGGCTGAACAAGACTATGTGCGAAAGGGATCTAGGAGTCCTAGTAGACCACAAGTTGAACATGAGTCAACAGTGTGATGAGGCAGCTAAAAAGGCCAATGTGATTTCGGGCTGCATCAATAGAAGTATAGTGTCTAGATCAAGGGAAGTAATAGTGCCACTCTATTCTGCCTTGGTCAGGCCTCACCTAGAATACTGTGTCCAGTTCTGGGCATCACAATTCAAAAAGGATATTGACAAATTGGAGCATGTCCAGAGGAGGGCAACAAAAATGGTAAAAGGTCTGGAAACCATGCCTTATGAGGAAAGACATAGGGAGCTGGGTATATTTAGCCTGGAAAAAAAGACGTTTAAGGGGCGATAGGATAGCCCTGTTTAAGTATTTGAAGGGGTGTCACATTGAGGATGGAGCAAGCTTGTTTCCTGCTGCTCCAGAGACTAGAACACGGAGCAATGGATGCAAGCTCCAGGAACGGAGATTCCACCTCAACATTAGGAGGAACTTTCTGACAGATACAGATGGCATGTGTATCTGATTTATAATACAGAAAAAGTGAATAAGGACATTCTAAACCATTCCATCAGAAGGAGGTTATTAAGGGTATGGAATAAGATCAAAGAGAGATTTTACTACAACACCCCAGTATGGACCTCTCCCCAAGAAGTATTTTTGGCAAGAGGGAAAAATGCAAAAATAAGGCTAAGATATACTGACATAACAGAAAAAGAAAATGGAAAAGGTAGAAAACTGAAATCTAGAGAACAACTGCAAGAAGAATTCAATGTAAGCTGGTTTACATATTAACAACTAAATGAAAGATTTTAAGAAGATATAAGATCAGGAGGAATACAAGCAGAACCAAATGAGTTAGATAAAATACTATGGGATCCAAAAAAGAAAAAGCTAATTTCAAAACTATATAAACTTCTATTAACTAGGAAATTAGAGCAAAAGTACATAAAGATTACATGAGGAAGTGGGCGAGAGACATAGCACATGATATAAACTTAGAAGACTGGGAAACAGCCAGAAGTAGATCAATGACATTTACGGCATGCCAGAATCTAAAATAAAATATTAAGATCACTCAGAGGTGGTATTTTACACTAGCGAGAATAAGCAGAATGCACGTCAAGGCAAACGACAGATGTTGGAAGTGCAGGAAAGCACGAGGTACTCTATTACACATGTGGTGGAACTGCAGTCCAATCAAAAAATTCTGGGAAGGTATACATGTGAACATAAATAGGATTTTAGAAGTGAATTTAGATTTCAACCCGGAAACATACTTACTAAACATACTAAAAGGTTTAAATAGAAAACAAGAAAAATCTTATTATACATGATAACATGGGCAAGACTGGTGGTAGCTAAGAAATGGAAAGCAAAGGAGACACCAACACTAGAGGAATGGAAAAGAGAAGCTTTTAGACACCATAGAGTTAGATGAGCTGAGAAACAGATTGAGAAACAAGGGAACCAGCCAAACAAGGAAGGAATGGTCAGCATTAATAAAATTCTGGGTTGAAACGGAAGATATATATAAGAATATAGATAATGCAGGACAGTTCTGAAAATACAGAAAATGAAATGGGAAAATAGATTTATATACCTAATATTATGTACTATGTATATTATATTATGTATATGTGTTATGTACCTAATATAGAGCAACGACAAAACAGCTATGCTAAAGTAATGATAAGCTTTTATAGGAGACTGTACTCAAGAAAAGAAAGAAATGTCAGAATAAAGAATTTTTCAATAAGGAAGGAGGTTAGCTGAAAGCAGAAGAGTAAAGGAACGGAAGGCATAAAGATGGAGTACAAGACAATAAGAACTGGAAAAAGGGAGTATAAACCAGGACAGTGAATGTAATATATAGGGTTAGCGAGAAACAATGAAGAGGATTAAAAGAAGGAAATTGACTTTAAGATTGGTAAAGGAAGCCCTTTCAATAAGTGTAGAGGAAGAAAGAAAATCCATAATTATGATATAAAACATATGCTGTTTATATTAGGAGATTTGTGTTATACAAGTCAAGTATTTTATATGTGGTAAACTGAGTGAAAGAAACAATAAAGATGATAATTTTCAAAAAATAAACCGCTCCTTATAGGGCATGGCTTCCAGACCTCCCATCATCTTGGTCACCCTCCTCTGGACAAGTTCCAGCTTGTCAGTATCCTTTTTGGATTGTGGTGCCCAGAACTGGACACAGTATTCCCAGTGAAGTCTGACCATAGCAGAACAGCGTGGCATTATTACTTCCCTTGATCTAGACACTATACTCCTATTGATGCAGCCTAGAATCACATTGGCTTTTTTAGCTGCCGCATCACACTGCTGACTCATGTTCACCTTGTGGTCCACTAAGACTCCTATATCACTTTTGCATGCACTGCTATTAAGCCAGGTGTCCCCCATCCTATATCTGTGCATTCAATTTTTTCTGCCTAAGTGCAGTATTCTACATTTCTCCCTTTTGAAATTCATTTTGTTAAGTTTTAGCCCAGCTTTCTAATCTGTTAGTCATTTTGAATTCTGACTCTGTTCTCTAGGGTATTAGCTACCCCTCCTAATTTGATGTCATCTGCAAACCTGGTACAAATGCCCTCTACTCCATCATCCAAATCATTAATAAAGACGTTGAATAGCACTGGGCCCAGGACAGAACCCTGTGGCACACCATTGGTCACTTAAATTATGTTACCATGTAAGAGGACTATTCCTAAACTGTATGCTTCAGGTCCCAGCCAATCTCCTTCTACCAAGGAACTGTGTAGTAACATAAGCATATGATAGTTGTGGTGTATCACTGAGGTTAGCTACAGTAGATTCCTGATCAAAACCTGCAAACCTGCCCCCTCCGCCAAGGGATGTCCTCCAAGGAAAACAGTTGCTAATGAAGAGGAATACGTATTCTGCCAACTGGGATGTTTGGATGAAGAAAAAATTTTAGGATTCTGGCAAAAACATGGAGACCCTCTAATAGTCAGGTAGACAACAGTGCTCCTAATCTTGGATCCCTAAACGTCACTGACAAACTCCCATCATCCCAGTGAAGACTGATAGGTATTATAGGCCAACAATAGCCAGGGATACAAAATTGGGAACTACTAGATCTATAAAGCCCTATGCGGCATGGATCCAGGTTATTTGAAGAACTGCATCTCCCTGTATGATCCCAGTAGAGCTTTAAGATCATCTGAAGAAGCCCTTCTCTCTGTCCCAGCACCTTCGCAGGCTCGTTTGGCGGGAATGAGAGAGAGGGTCTTCTCGGTAGCTGCTCCCAGACTGTGGAACTCCCTCCCCAGAGAGGCCAGGATGGCCCCATCTTTGCCTCCTTCTGGCGGCAGCTTAAGACATTTTTATGCCACCAGGTTTTTATGAACTAACAGAGGCTGTGCTAGTGAGGCTGTGCGGTGCGGTTTTACATTTTTTAAAGGGTTTTTAAGGCATTTCCATTTTTACTGTAATGTTTTTAACTTGTAAATTGTTTCATTCTTTTAAAAATTTTATATTTATAATGTGATTTTTACTCTGTACTGTTTTTAGCTTGTATGGGTTTAAACAGGTTGTTAGTCCCATTGATGGGAGAAAGGCAGGATATAAATGAACAAAATAATAATAATAATAATAATAATAAGTAGAAATAGAATATGAAGAAGAAGAAGAAACTGGGCAGACCAGTGTCCTCATTTTAAGATACATTCATCTCTTGAATGCCAACATCTCATAATGAAAACAGTAGTTTGAAATGATTTATAACCCTACCTAACACATAGTTACTCATAAGACTGATTAATCTCTCTCTGTTTACTCTGTTAATATCCAACATGGATTCTCTGCTGGAGCACGCGGGCTCCTTCGGAGCCAAAGTTTTCCACATCCTCAAAACTTTTCCATCAGCTGTGAATTCTTTTCAATAATGTTTCTTCCACACTCAGTTCTTTAATAAATTCTCTCCTCTATTTGGATTCTTGGATGTTCAATTCCAGTTACAACTCTTCTTACACTTGGGGACTTGGTTATATTTTCTGACCACAGTGAGTTCTCTGATGTCCCAGCAACTTATCTTTCCTTGAAAAGTTTCTCCCACACTCTGCGCATTCGTAAGGCTTCTCGCCAGTGTGGATTCGCAGATGTCTCTTCAAATGCGTGCTCTGGATGAAGCTTTTCCCACACTCTGTGCATTTGTAAGGTTTCACTCCAGCATGAATCTTCTGGTGTCTCATTAGACTTATTCTTTGAATGAAGCAATTCCCACACTCAAGGCATCTGTAAGGTTTTTCTCCGGCATGTATCTGCAGATGGGCCATCAAATGCAACCGCTGAGAGAAGCTCATCCCACATTCAAGGCAATTGAAAGATTTCTCTCCTAGTTGACTACTCTGGTGTCCAAGTGGATTTTCTGCCTGATTAAGTGCAGGAAAGGTTTCTGTGTATTTATACATTTTTTCTGCAGTATGCATTCCTTGGTATCCTGAACTTTCCTGGAAGCTTTCCATCTCTGTTGGATATTCAGGCTGGTCCTCTCCAACATATTTTGTAACAATTCCTGAATTGTGGTGGGACCTTCTACTGTATTTGGAGAATAAAGGTAGTTCATTCGTTGGGTATACCATATGTTTCTCATTCCATTCAGCACCAAAACCTTCTGAGAACTTGCTGGATTCATAGTGAGCTTTCACCAGCTCCTTCCCTTGTCCCCGGTTGGACTCACATCTTTCCTTGTTCATTTCAGCTGTCATGGGAAGATTCCCTTGATCTGTGCGTGCCACTGTCCTGGGTGTTTCCTCCATCACATTTCTTCCAGACTGATAAGTCTCCATCATGATCCAACTTCTCTTCTCATCACCTGAAGAGACAAGAGAGAGGAATTTGGTCTATGTTCTGGTCAGAGCTGAGAAAAGTTCCACATTTGGATGGCAAATCATAGAATCCTCCAGCCAGAAAGAACACTTGGCATACTGGCTGAGAGATTCTGGGAGTTGTAGTCCCCCAAAAACAACTTTTCCAAGCTCTGATTCTGGTCCCTTCTTGCTTAAGGTTCATGTAACTGCCTTCTCATTGGTCTTCTCTCCTAATTTGTGATATCATTATTGAACTCATCTTTTTTATTCCTCTCATCTCTAGGATCACCCCCTCCTTAAAAGAATAAAACATGATGGGCCAAGATAATTCAGATTCTGTTCTGTTCCCTGGAAAGGTAGATTTTATGGCTCTTTTATTTGATTGAAACTTATCAAAAAACTGGCATGGTGGTGCAGAATTAATCTGCTTCAACTAACCAGAGCAGAGATAGAGAAGCTCTTCTCCTTCCCAAATGTAGTTGGATTCCGACTCCCACCAACCCCACCCAGCAGGGTCAATATTCATGGATGATGGGGGTTGGAGTTCAACAACATCTGGAGGGTCATCACTCCTGCCACAGAGAGAAGAAAGTAACTCTTAAGAAGAATGAAAGATCAGTTCTGCCACCTTCTGTTTTAGAATCACAGCGTGAGTTTCCTTGTCAGAGAAAAAGATACAACTCAAGCATAAAACATGGGAATTGTGTTTTGGGAGACAACCACAGACCTTCAGACACCCAAGACATATCAGATATCCTCACAAAAATGCTGTTCGCAGGTTATGATTATGAAAATGATGACAGAAGCCATCACTGAACTCAAGGTATTTACTTGGAATTCCCATTAGGTTGCATGATAATTTTTCTGCAAACATCAGGTTACAGCCCACCTTCTGTCAAAATGAATGTTGATAATTGAAACATCCTGTGTAAAATATGACACTGTTAAAATACCCAAAAAGTCAACAATAGATCCCTGAGCCAGTTCTGTATAGCCTCTAACAAAAACAGTCCCTGATCAAGGGGAGGACAAACACATGTTCAATGTGGCTTTCTGAGAGAAGCTGTTCTTACCATCTGAACATTCAGAAGTCTCTGTGTCTTGCACAAGCTTCCTGATGCTAGCTTAGCAAATATCTAATAAATATCAGAAAGACTCCCCCACCCTACCAATCAGGGCATTTTAGCCGCTCCTTTCTTGTGTCAGTTTCCTGCTATCTCAGTCAGGCACCTCTCTGGTAGTATCACAGAGAACAATAATGCAGTTGCTCCTTAAATTCTCATATTCTACCAATGCAAATCTTGAAGTGAAACTTTTCTCACACTTTGGATATTCATAATGTCTCCTTCCCATAGAACTATTCTTACATATGAAGTCCCCCCACCCCCACCCATAAGGTATTCGTACAATTGCTTTTTGGTAAGAAATCCCTAATGGCTCAATATTTGCTCAAATTCAGGATACTGTAGGACCTCCCCATCCGCTGGAGATTAGTTCAGGGAGCCCCCGTGGATACCGAAAACCATGGATAACAGTGAACACCACTGAAAATAATGGGACTTCTGGTTTAAAATACCATAGAGTTGCCTTGGAGGACCTAGAAAATGGCTAGAAAGGATGCATTTTCCAGGAAGACTCTATGGTAGGTGTGCTATTTTGTGTCCCATGGATAACCAAATCAGTGTATAATGAATTAGTGGATACGAGGGTCCTACTGTATTAGCTAATTTCTTTTCTGTTGGAGTCTCTGGTGTTTTATCAGGCTATGATCTTTCCTGGGAGATCGTTTCTTTCATATGAAGGTATATAGAAACCTTTCCCAATATTTCTTATAACTCATTCGAACTGGAGAATGAGGGCATTTCTTCTGTTGTGTCCATGCGGTAATGTGACAAATGAAAGCTATGGTATTTTCTGTATTCTTTCTCCACTCACTCTCTCCAGCCCCTTGCTTCTTCCCTTGTCTTTTGGACTTCCACTTTTGTCTATAGACTTTAGCTCTCGCAGGAACATTCCTTTGCCATATTTTTCAAGAGGCAACTGTAGGAGTCCTTTGGGGTTAAAAGGGCAGGCCAAAACCTCATATACAGAAATAAATACAAAGAGCTGAGGACCCAATGAGACCTTGCAGAAAGGTTGTCAATCAGGCAGAACAAGAAAGGGCTTGAGAAACCAACAGTGTCACTCTATACAAGGCATGTCCAGATCTTGAGGTCCCAGGGTCCCTTTGGGACCTCAAATGACATCTACAATGAAGGGCTGCAGCATGGAGTGCCTTGTTCACTCTCAGTCAGCCTTGCCCACTTCCATGATACTCCATTCCATTCCCCCCTCCAACCTTTTTTCCTCTATTGTACCCCACCCCATCAGTATTTTATAGTCACTGAACACATTCAGTTCTCATTGGGCTGTCTGGGGGATCTTTCTCTCCTTATGATTTTTTGTACTCCTGCAACTCTCAGATCCTTTTTGTGTGTGTCTGATGGTACTGTTTTGGCTAAAGGCGCACTGGTATTCATGCCTGAATATGGAAAATGATGTTAATGTCCTTCATGGATTCTCTGATGACCCACTGTGCACTTCTGTAATCATAAGTCTTGCCCACACTTGGGCCATTCTCAGCTTCGCTGTCCTTTGTGAGTTCTCTGATGCCTGAGAAGCTGATCCTTCCGTGAGAAATTTCTTTCACACTGGGGGCATTTGTGTGGTTTCTCTCCTGTATGGATCCTCAGATGTCTCATCAAAGTGATCCTCTGCACAAAGCAACTCCCACACTCAAGGCATTTGTGGGGTTTCTCTCCTGTGTGAATTCTCTGGTGTCTCATCAGATTTACTCTCTGAATAAAACAGTTCCCACACTCAAGGCATTTGTACGGTCTCTCCCCTGTGTGAATCCTCAGGTGGGTCATCAAATGCGATTTCTGAGAAAAATGTCTCTTACACTCGGGGCAATCGTAAGGCTTCTCTCCTGAATGGTTGTTCTGATGCCCAAGCAGATTTGCTCTGCAACAAAAGCTTTCCCTGACCTCAGAGTTTTTATACAATTTTTCTCCTGTATGCTTTCTCTGATGATTTGGACTTTGCGGCCCGTTTCCCCCCATGGTGGGATGTATGTGTTGATTCTCTCCAATATGTTTCACAAGTTCTGATTTGTGGCAATCCCTTCTACCACAACTTGAGAATAAGGGTTTCCCCCCCTTTTTATGCCCTCTATATTTTTCACTACAAGCAGCTCCAATGCCTTCTGGAAACTTGCTGAGTTCATTCTGAGCCTTCAGTGGCTCCTTCCCTTGCCCCCTGTTGGACTCACATCTTTCCTTAAGCATCTCAGCTGTCACCGGCACATTCCCTTGGCTTATCTCTGGTCGTGTCCTAGGCTTTTCCTCCAGCTCATTTCCTCTATACTGAGAACTGTCCATCTTGAACTTAGTGTCTTTCTTATCACCTATAGAGACAGAGAGAGGAATTTTAGGAACATATCTGTAGTGAACTTGGCACTTGTCAGCAGTGAGGATTGTTAGGTGTACCAGCATGGTGCACACAATAAAAAGGAAATGCACAGATAAAACGACGGGTGATACCTGGCTTGGAGGCAATACATGTGAACAGGGTCTAGGAATCTTAGTGGACCACAAGCTGAACATGAGTCAGCAGTGTGATGCAGCAGCTAAAAAAGCCAATGGAGGAAGCAGACCACGTCTACGAAAGCTTATGCTACAACTTCTTTTTCTCCGTTAGTCTCTAAGGTGCTACAAGATACCTTTGCATACTGTGTATCTAAGGAATCTAACCCTAGAAAGGCCTCTGGCTCCAGAGGATGGCTCACCCTGCCCCGAATCTGAGCAATTAGTGGCCAATGCAACTGATGAGGAACTTCAGCAAGGTGGACCTCCACCTCACCCAGAGTTGAAGGGGAGTGAGGAGGCACCCCATCATTTGTGGAACATTGTCAAGACAAAGAAAAGCAGCAGAGAAGCCAACATCTGTTAAATAAGAAACGCTGAGCAATCAAGCACCTGGCATTTCAAGACTGGGCAACTATAAATCCCAGAGCAGCTACTAGCAGTTTTTGTTGTTCACAGCTGTTCACTCTCCCTGCCTTTTGTGACATTCCTGCTTGTGCATTTATTTGGATTCAGTCTCCAGACTGGCTTAAGTTTTATGTCTTGTAGCTCCTAGTGTGTGTTCTGACAGATTTTGAAACAGTTGAGACCATACTATTGCGCCTCTCTTCAACCTTGGTGGATTTCCCTCATTACCTGTGTATGATCTGGACTGGCTTGGCTCACCTGTAACTGCTTTTCCCTACTATAGTCTACCTCTCCTGGTACTTGCTGCCTTTAGGGGGCAAAGCCCCACCTCAGTTTTAAAGAAAGGAAGCTTACTGCTAGAAGTTTTCTAGAAATTTTCAATACTTTTCATGGAAATACAAAATTGATAAGAATATCATCTTCTCATGCTAGCTGTCAGAATGTTAAGAAAACATTGTGTAAGATGCTTCTGGGAGAGAAGAGATAGAAGCATGAGTGTTTGTCAGTGATGGCATCAAAAGTGTCTCTCTAGTCCAACATTCAGTTCTCACACAGGCCAAACAAATGCCTCTTCAGTTCATGTTGGCTGCCAGTTAGCTTCTGGGCAAGGTACAAAGTGTTGGTTGTTACCTTTAAAGCCCTACATGGTTTGGGTTCAGGTTACCTACAGGATCGTTCCCTCCCGTACAATCTGTCCCATACACTCAGGCCCTCTGGGGGACATTTACTGCAGTCAGCCAGGACTAGGCTGGCAACGGACACCCAGAGGACTTTTTCTTCAGCTGCCCCCAGATTGTGGAACGACCTGCCGGAAGAGATTCGACAGTTGCATACACTGTCTGAATTTAAAATAGCATTAAAGACCAATCTCTTCCAGTAGGCCTATCCAGATGATTTTGAAACTGTAAATCTTAATCTGTTTTAACTTCTTTAGAGGTTTTTAAATTGAGGCTGGATAGCCATCTATTCGGAGTGCTTTGATTTGGTATTCCTGCATGGCAGGGGTTGAACTAGATGGCTCTTGTGGGCTCTGTCTTCCAACTCTATGATTCTAATATGGATTGGTTTTATTCTTTTAATTGACAGTATGTGTTTTAATTGATTTATGTATTTTTAACCAATATGTATTTTAATTGATAGTTGTGCTGTATAAATCTGTTGTTCCCTGCCTTGATCCATGGGGAGAGGCAGGTAAGGAATAATAATAATAATAATAATAATAAGAATAATAATAATGTTCCTCAGCATGTGGAATTCAGAGGCATCCTGTCTGATCACGGAGGTAATACATAGATATAGTAGGACCCCTGTATCCACTAATTCATTATCCCCTCCCCCCCTCTCTGGCTTTTCTTCGCAAACGAAGATTCAGGAAGGACTCATCCCGCGCTTCCTGCAAGCGCGCTGATGACTAAAAAGGCCAATCCGAGATAAACAAGTCCGGTTGCAAAAAGCACAGCAGAAGGTCTCCTTGGGTGATGTTTTTGGGTTGTGACAAATCGAAAGACAAATCCAGAATTCATTATCCACTGATTCAATTATCCATGGGACATAAAACAGCACACCTACCATAGAGTCTTCCTAGAAAATGTGTCCTTTCTAGCCATTTTCTAGGTCCTCCATGGCAACTCTATGGTATTTGAAACCGGAAGTCCCATTATTTTCAATGATCTTCATTATTATCCATGATTTTCAGTATCCATGGGCCCCCCCAGAACCAATTCCCAGTGGATAAGGGGGTCCTACTGTACTTTTTTTTCCTCTATGAAGAAATTATTAAGTAAGGTGCTCTATATTATTACTTTTAATCAATTGGCAATACAAGATAAATTGAAAATCAACCATGAAAAGACAAAAATGTTAGTATTTGCCAACAAGTACAAAAAACACGTATAGCAGATTGACGGGCACTTTATAGAACAAGTGAAGTCTTTTAAATATTTAGGACTAAATTTTTCCTTAACTGGATCTTGGAAAAATCATTTTGAAAATACCAAAAAAAAAAAAATCACCATTAATACTGTTAATTCCTTAGTAAGAGTTTATTGGGGCAGAGGCGGCAAACAGATTCCACCTGCTTTAAAAATCTATGAGGTTAAAGTTGCCCAGATATGCTATGGTGCTGAAATATGGAGGTCTACTCTGAAAATTTATTTAGAAATAGCACAGAACAATGATAGATGGGCAATTTTAGGCCTGCCCAAAGGAACTGAAGCCTTCAGCTGGAAGCTGGCCTTCATACAGTGAACATGTACATGCCATTAAATATGGTTGAAATTGAGAAAAGGAATAGGCTTAGTTTTAGTATTGGCTGCTTTTAAAGAAATGTCGCATTATAATAGTAAGACAATTTTATTTGGAATCTGGAAATTCTGCAACTTATTGATATGTACAGGCTCTCACTGGATTCTTTATGTGTTCTAAATCTTGAGAGAACAATAGCAATAGCATTGATATTTCTATACCACTTATCAGTGCCAAAGCACTCTCTACGCAGTTTACAATTTTGTTCACTCATTGCCCCCAACAAGCTGGGTACTCATTTTAACAACCTGCAGAAGGATGAAAGGCTGAGTCAGCCTTGGAGCCCTCTAGGATCAAACTCATAACGTTGAGGCTTGCAGTACTGGTATTTAACCACTGCGCTTCCTGAATCTTCGTTTGCGAAGAAAAGCCAGAGAAAGAGAGAGACCAGGGTAGCACATTATGATTATTTTGTTTTATCTGAATATTCTTTGTAATGGTTTCAGTTACACAAATAAATTTGCTTTACTTTGCTTTGCTATATTATTACCTGAATTTTGTCCTGGGTGCCTCTCACACCCCACTGGGAACTGGTGGAACACCTCTTCTTTCGGGGGATGGGGAGAGAGGTCAGGTTTGGGTGCCAAAAATCCTTCTTGATGGGGGGGGGGAAAGAGAGAGAGTAGGGGGAAAGTTATTTGCAATTCAGTTGGGTACAGAAAAAAAATCACAATTATAATAATATTTAGCACTTTCAATAATTCAAATCTCTTTCAATGAATTATTTGGATGGAATATTTACAATGATCCTGTGAGGCAAATTGGTTCACACTATCTGCCCATACTGCAGATGCATGGACTGAGGTTAAGAGAAAAGGAGAAAGTGGGCGGCCCAAGTGACCACCAAGTGAATGCACAGCACTGTTAAGATTTGGACTTAAGAAAGCCAACCTTCATACATCAGCGCTCTCAATCAAACGTAAATGAGGAAGTCATTTATTTCTTTATAGTATTTATACTTCACTCTACTACTGGAAAGGCAGTCAAAGTGGCTTAAATGTCCATTTAAAAAGC
This sequence comes from Gambelia wislizenii, assembly GCA_030847615.1. NCBI lineage: Eukaryota > Metazoa > Chordata > Lepidosauria > Squamata > Crotaphytidae > Gambelia > Gambelia wislizenii. Next base: position 31,132,466 of record JAUMIR010000002.1, read on the forward strand.
CACAAATAAGGCAATCCCCAGGCTCAGGCTTACAATCTAAGAAAGACCCAATTTAGCTGAAGTTATAAATATTATGTGATTATTCAGGCTGGTCGAAATGGCTGCTGGATGAAAGCTGTAAGAGGCAAATGAATAAATCTGATTAGTGTCATATATATATATGTACATACAGTAGGACCACCATATCCGCAGGGGATTGATTCCAATGGGGCCCACGGATAATGAAATCCGTAGATAATAATGAACCCCCCATCACCATTTCTGCCCTGGGAGCGATCCTGGGCAGCGATCCTGGGAGCAAAGGGAGGAGGGAGGTGAGATCTCACCTCCCCCACTTCATCTCTGCATTGCCATTTCTGCCACGGGAACAATCCTGGGCAGCAATCCCAGTGGCAAGGGAGAAGGGAGGCAGATCTCTCCTCCCCTCCCTTCACCCTCGTGTCACCATTTCCACCCCGGGAGCGATCCCAGGCAGTGATCCCGGGGGCAAAGGGAGAAGAGGGGCAAGATCTCTTCTCCTCCCCTCCCCTCCCCATCCACCCCCCTGTTGTCGCCATCCGTGGATAATTGAATCAGTGGATGGAGAATCAGCGGGTGCAGGGAGTGCTACTGTACACCAAAGCATGATGTGTATCTATGAGATAAAATACTGGATGTGAGGAACCTGCAGCCTTTTAGCCAGGAGAGAAGGTCCCAACGAAACCCTCCTACTATAATTTGTAGGGCTGTACTATGCGAGGAACTGGTATCCCCGTATGTGTGGGACAGGTACCCACAGTTTCAATTATCTGTTGTCTGAAAAATATGATCTCTCTAGGCATTTCCTAGGTCCTCCAGCGCAACTCTATGGCAACTTCTGCTAGAAGTTACCATAGAGTCATCCTGGAGCTGCCTAGAGAGGTATCCTCTCTAGACATTTCCTAGGCCCTCCTGTGCGATTCTATGGGGTCTGAGAATGTATCCCCCGTGGATATGGCAGGCAACCTGTATTTATTTATTACATTTTTATCTCACCTTTGCATTAAAAAAAAAGAAGCAGTGATCAAGGTTGCTATCCCTCCTCAGAACAAATCAAACTATAAAGTCCACTGAAATCGCCACAAAAATCAATACACATGAAACCAGTTTAAAGGCTAGGTTGAAGAAATTATACATTTTTTAAAAGAAGGAAGAGTAGAAACTGAGCGCAACTTTGAGGGGAATTCACTTCACAATCAGGGAGCAACACAAGAGTAGCCGAACCACACCACTTTCCTCTACTTAAGAGTTTTACCCTTCATGACATCACCCACTATTACACCAATTCCCATTCTCGTCTCAGACCTATCTGCATGCCTAGCAACCAACATATTATGAAAAAGGACACGGGCAGTCATCTTGGAAGCAAAGGCATCCAGAAGGAGCTATGAGGCCGGAGGGAAAAGGGAAGATTAAGAGAGAGAGATGATATAATGTCTCTGAATAAGAATAGTGAGATGAACCAATCCGGTTTTCATTGTATTCATTCAGCTAGAAACGATATAATCACATTCCCCTTTGCCTTCCCAGCATTTTATAGGCAATTAGCAGTAATGATTGGACAGAAACCTTTAATGCTTTTTGTAAGTGCTTCAGAAAATTCTTTCAAAATATAAACACAACAAGATTGGATTTGGGGTCTCTTTCACAAGACAGTTTGATATTACACTTTGATATACACACTTTGATATAACTTTAACTGTCATAGCTACATCCTACAGAATCCTGGGATTTGTAGCTTGATGAAGCCCTAAGCGCTCTGGCAGAGAATTCTAAATACCTCATAAAACTACAAAGTCCAGGATTCAATAAGATGGCAACATGGTAGTTAAAGTGGTATGAAAGTGCTAACATTGTGTAGTGTAAAAGGGACCATAGACTTAAAGGAAGACATTAAAACTACTACAGTCAGACCCCTGTATCTGCAGGTGTTTGGTTCCTGAACTTATCATGGATACCGGAAACCACGGATAATATGGGGTTCGCTATTACCTGTGGTTTCAAGCAATCGCGGTAGGTCTGAGAATGTATCCCCCGTGGATATGGCAGGCAACCTGTATTTATTTATTACATTTTTATCTCACCTTTGCATTAAAAAGAAGCAGTGAGCAAGGTTGCTATCTCTCCTCTATTAACCCTATTAAACCTATTGACCCTATTAAATAAATAAAACCCTATTAAAATAAAGGACTTTAAGTACAAACATACCATAGAGTTGCGTTGGAGGACCTAGAAGATACCTAGAGGAAACATCTCTAGGCATTTCCCAGGGTGACTCTATGGTATGTGTCCCTATTTTTTTCAGCCATGGATAACTGAAACCAGGGATATTGGTTCCACAAATACAGGGGTCTGACTGTATTGTGCTTGTTTTCAAGAGACACCTCTCTTTCTCATTCTTGCTCATTCACTCATAAGATCCCACAGGGGGCAGCCAATTCTGGTGCTGTTTGCTGGATCTCCTTGGTCTGGAGCAGAACTTACCCAAAGAATTTGTGTTCCCACCCTCCTCCTGCAGCACTTGCCAGAACATGGTCCGTTGGCCAGGCTGGATCAGAGCTGGCTCCACCACATGCAAAGATGCACCCGTCTCCTTGATGCTCACCAGTCCCTGCAAACATGAAAACATCCTAATAATTTCCTGATCAAATCTTGCTGCAGGAGGAATAAAGCATTCTGCACATCGACTATCATCCATCCTCTGCAAATACACAATGGGAGAAATGGGCTCTTCTTGTACCTTTACTGAAGTGGGGGAGGGAATCATGAGGCCCTTTACAAGTTGCCGGACTACAACGCCTGGCATCCCTCATTTTTAGCTCTGCTGGCTAGGGAAGCTGGGAGTTGCAGTCCAATGAGGTATAGAAGACTGCATGATTCCCAGCAGGAAATCCTACGTTATGTTCACTGAAAAGTAGGTTCCACTCATTTCAGGGAAATGCAAGTAGGATTGCAACCTTAATACTGCAAGCCTATGGATTTTTCCCTGAGAGCTAAATTCCACTGCTCAATGTGGCTTACTCTTATGTCCCACTTATAAGAGGCCTTCTCTGATGAGGAGAAGGGGGAAGAGGACAGCCCAGACAGCAGGCCTTAGTCCAAACAAGGCCACGGAGGTGGAAGCTGGACCATCCCATGTAAGCCCTGAAGAGGGGGCAGAGATACTACCTGCATCTGAGTGTCAGAAATTAAAACAGCAGCAACAAGGGAGATGGACTCACTGTAGCCTTCTTTAAAAGGGACAATTAGGCGAATGAGTCCAGTTGTGCTGATTTACATCTGGCTAGAGATTAGTTGAGCCAACGCCGTCTCCTTGCCACAAGACAACAGATACACTGCCTCCACTCCACATTGTGTGAGATTCCCTGCTCTCTTGTTTCCTGACCTCATGTTCCATCAAATTGCTTCTGAACAGAGATCAGATGACTATGTTTTGTATTCTGCATTCTGGGAAATAACTCCAGAAACCCACAGGTATTAGATCAGGGTAGCAACCCTGTGGTTCTCCATATGTGGTGGTTAACAGCTTTCCTCATCCTTGCCCACTGACCATCCTGGCAAGGCCTGATAAGAATTGTGTCCAACATTTGGACAGCTGCAAGTTCACCAACCCTGCAAGTTCACCAACCCTGCAGATGGCCCACCAAGAAATTGGCCAAGGGTGGACCAAACTTAGCTTCTGTCCCCATAAATTCAAGTGAATCTCAAGGAAAACCCCCACAGATTGCTACTTAATTTTCACACAAGCACACACTGAGGTAGATGGAGTTGGGTTCTTCACTTCAGATATGAAAAGGTTTTAAGTCATATGTCTTTGGCTCAAGGCATACAGTGACTAGTGTGCATGTGTATTCAAGTCACCTGTCATCTTATGGGTATCCCATAAATTTCATAGGGTTTTCTTAAGCAAGGAATACTCAGAGGAGGCCATTGCCTTCCTCTTCAGATGGCTTCCAACACCTGGTATTCCTTCATGGATTCCCATCCAAGTACCAAGTAGTCCTGATCCTGCTTAGCTTTGAAGATCAGATAGGATCTGGTACGAGATCCCCGTATCTGTGGGGGTTCGGTTCCCGGACTTACTATGGATACCCACGGATAACAGCAAACCCTATTAAAATAAAGGACTTCTGGTAAAAACATACCATGAAGTTGCACTGGAGGACCTAGATGGTGCCAAAAGAAGATGCCTCTCCAAGCATTTTCCAGCACAACTCTATGGTATGTGTTCCCTATTTTGTGTCCCACGGATAACTGAAACCATGGATATTGATTCCTTGGATACATGGGTCTGATTGTATTTTACTTCCACAATTTAAGAAATTCCTCAGAAATTTCAGATATATATCGAAAGCCCCATACAGAATAATAAATACATATACAAATCCAGATTTTCAGCCATACAATAAGATCTACTAATGGAGTTTATATTTTACTGTCCATTGGTCTCAGTCAACCACATGGCCAAAAAAAGGAGAGTGGCTTCTGCCTGCATTGAGATCCCTCCATACCAACTGAACAACAACAGAGACAACCTCTGATACAAGATGTAGGCCTTTGACTCCAACACTGTCAACTTCCCCCCCCTTTTTTTTCTTTCTCCTGTATGATTTTTTAACATCTTTTGCCTGATGAAGAAGCCAGTGGAGCTTCAAAAGCTTGCATGATGTGTTTTGTGCATCTCTGTCGGCCAAAAAAGATAACACTCTTTTGTGGGTTATTTTACAATAAGATCTAGAAACACAAGCAACGGTCAATGCACTTTTGTTTTAAAAGCCCCCCTGCCCACTGCCATCAGCCAGATCCCTGCAAATGGCAAAATAGGGACAGTGGTGGATTAGGCCAGGTACCCCCAAAAGCCAGGAATATCTTTGGTCAAGAGGAGCTGTCATACTCTGGCTTCTCTTCAGATCATATAAAGAGGGGCTGTCAGAGAAAGCAGCCTTAGGCCTAACAAATGGAGCCCCCCAAGACACCACCTACCTCACTTGGTCCAGCTTCAGCCATTTCTTGACCTTCTGTGGGAAGCAAAGAACTACAGTGAGTTGGACACTTGATTCCACTGCCTACAAAACCAAAAGGGGAAGAGAGAAAGGTGGGGGGAAATAAGTTGATTCTGTTATTGTAAAAAGGGGGGAATGGGAAGCAGAGCACTGGGCTTCCTCAATGGTGGGATTTAAAGAGGGAAATTCACTTTACATGTATATTGTTTACTTATGTTTAAAAATAAAAATACAGTTGTCCCTTGACATTCGCGGGGGTTAGGTTCCACGGACCCCCGCGAATGTCAAAAAACCGCGAATATTGATTGCCCTCCCCCCACCCTCCCCAGGCCTTCACGGAGCCTTCCAAGGCTCCGTGAAGGCCTCTGCAACCCTCCCCCCTCCCTCCCCGGGGCCTTCACGGAGCCTTCCAAGGCTCCGTGAAGGCCTCCCCCCATCCTCCCCCCATCCTCCCCCCATCCTCCCCCCATCCTCCCCCCATCCTCCCCCCATCCTCCCCCCTCCCTCCCCCGCGGCCTCCCCCCACCCTCCCCAGGCCTTCACGGAGCCTTCCAAGGCTCCGTGAAGGCCTCCCCCCAACCTCCCCCCTCCCTCCCTGGGGCCTCCCCCCACCCTCCCTAGGCCTTCACGGAGCCTTCCAAGGCTCCGTGAAGGCCTCTGCAACCCTCCCCCCTCCCTCCCCGGGGCCTTCCAAGGCTCCGTGAAGGCCTCCGCAGCCTCCCCCCACACTCCCCAGGCCTTCACGGAGCCTTCCAAGGCTCCGTGAAGGCCTCCCCCCATCCTCCCGCCACCCTCCCCAGGCCTTCACGGAGCCTTCCAAGGCTCCGTGAAGACGCCCGCGGCCTCCCCCCACCCTCCCCAGGCCTTCACGGAGCCTTCCAAGGCTCCGTGAAGGCCTCCCCCCACCCTCCACCCTCCCTCGCCGGGGCCTTCATGGAGCCTTTCAAGGCTCCGTGAAGGCCTCCCCCCAACCTCCACCCTCCCTCCCTGGGGCCTTCATGGAGCCTTCCAAGGCTCCGTGAAGGCCTCCGCGGCCTCTCCCCACCCTCCCCAGGCCTTCACGGAGCCTTCCAAGGCTCCGTGAAGGCCTCCCCCCTCCCTCCCCGGGGCCTTCACGGAGCCTTCCAAGGCTCCGTGAAGGCCTCCGCGGCCTCCCCCCCACCCGCCCCAGGCCTTCACGGGGCCTCTGGAGGGTCTCCAAAGGCCCCGTGAACGCCTCCCCGGCCCTCCCCGCTCCTTCCCAGGGCTTTCAAGGGGCCTCCGGAGGCCCCTTTTCGCGGTTTTGGGCGGGCCCGGGGGGGCCCTCCCAAAACCGTGAATAATTAAAACCGCGAATGCTGAGTTCGCGAATGTGGAGGGGCAACTGTACACCAACTAAAAAAGAAAAGTGGAAAAAACAATTACGTTACATATATACATCAATACTTATAATTACATACATTTATCTTCTCTAGGTCTTCTCCTAATTATATTTATAGATATTTTGGATTTTGTTTACATCTCCAGTACTTCCTTGGTAATACATTGTATAAATATCTTAGATTTCCCTTTCTGAATTGTTTCTCTTCTAAAATACCTCCTCCATATAATTCTCTTAATTCCTGCATTGTTCATTTCTCTATACCACTACAATTTATCTAACCAGGCGTAAATTATTTTAAATAAAGTTTTTCACTTTCTTGTTTTTGTTGTTTTATTCCAAATTTCCAAGTACCTAGCATCTGGTTTGTTCCTGATCATTAAATTTGCTACCAAGGTTTGCCTTACTACTTGTATTCTGTTTTTCGTTGTTATATTTTATCTTATATAAGCACCATTTTCTTTCCAATATCATAGGACTTTATTCCAGTCATTATGGTATCTTTTCAACAATCCATCTCTCATTAAGACATTTAGTTTATCTATTTCTAGCATATCTAGAATTTTTAAATGCCATTGATCAATTGGTGGAATTTTTTTACTTTTCCAGTATTGAGCATAAAGGATTCTGGCTGCAGTTACCAAATAGATTAATATTGTTTCTTGTTGATTTGTTAAGTGGTTTTGCATTATATTTAATAACTATGTTTCTGGAATCTTTTGTAAATTAATTCTAAGATTTCCATTATTTGCCTATGGATTTCCTTCCAATATGTTTCTGCTATGAGACAGATCAAGCACATGTGAAAGAAAGTACCTTTAGCTCCTTTGCATTTCCAGCAAATATTACTTTGCCCATTTATCTGGTGTTAAATGCCACCTAAAAATTAATTTATAATAATTCTCCTTCATACCGGATGATCTGGAATAAAGAGGGGAATTCAACTGGCGCAGCTCTTTTGATTTCATAGACGCCAATGCTATTTTCATGTCACATTTCCCACTTCCGCATTTAGTTATTCTAATGATCCTAGAAAGATTTTCCTTGGGTTTTTTTTCCGGGCTGTGAGGCCATGTTCTAGAATAGTTTCTTTCTGATGTTTCGCCTGCATCTGTGGCTGGCATCCTCATTTCTCTGAAAACGCCAGCCACAGATGCAGATGAAATGTCAGAAAGAAACTATTCCAGAACACGGCCTCACAGCCCAGAAAAAAACCAAGGAAAATCTACGGATGCCGGCTGTGAAAGCCTTCGACTTCACAGATCCTAGAAAGGATAGAAGATGCGGGACTGGAATCAAAGATTCCTTACCTAGTAAAGTGATCTCACCAACGCCATTTCGCTTGGTTTCTTTGTAAATCTGTCCTGGCGGGTCACCCAAAGGTTCTTCCTCTACTTCCTGGGCACCGAGGCACACCTCTTGCAGTGGTCCCTGAAAAAATGAGGATAGTCCCAACACAGAGGAGAGGTTAATGTTCAGCTGGATTCTGCCCCCTTCTTCCCTTCAGGGGTATCATTTGGACAGAAAAAACTCTTTGACAGCTCACAGTAGTGAGGGTATTTTTGACCAAGCAAGCTACATGTGAAAAGCAAAACAGAGTCACCGATTTCTGTCTTCCTCACAGCGCCTGGCCTTTTTATGAGGAATAAGGAATTCCCTAAAAGCACCTCTCTCCCCACATTGCACTTACCAACTAGGGAAAAGGTACAGCTATACCTCCGTTAATGAAGTTGATGTGTTCCTATTACCAGCTATTCCCCCATATAATTTGCCCCGGACACTCAGGCCCTCTGAGACATTTACTTCAGTCAGCCAGAACTAGGCTGGCAACTGTCACCCAAAGGACCTTTTCTTCAGCCACTCCTAGACTGTGGAATGACCTGCTGTAGGAAATTCAAGTCCTTGTCCTCTGTCTAGCTGAAGCTATTTTAGCAGCATTGGCATTAGGAAGATGGTGAAGGAGGATTGGAATAACACAGCTTTTTGATGCTGGGTTGCAGCAGAATGTCTGCAGTAAATAATCCAATAAAGGTCGAATTAGAAAAGAATGTGATTTGGTTCTGACCAATCCTATCACAGATGTGTGCAGCTGCCTACAACAGGCAAGGTAAACAGCAGTTGCCTCCAGAATCCCTTACTGAGCATGCGTGAATAGCCAAACAGAGGGCAAAGGGAAGAACAGATAAGCCTGCCTCACCAGCTATACCTTACCCATAGAAGCTGATGAAAGAAAAATCTGGATGCATTTTGGAAGAAGCTTTCAAGTGTTCTATAAAGTTTCAAGATGTTGTACTTAGGCAAGGCTTACCTGACCTGGTACTGTCAGCCTTCCATATCCACTGATTTGGCATCCATGGATTTAAGCATCCACAGCTTGAAAATATATTTTTTTTAATTCCAAAAAGCAAAGCTTGGTCCAGGTTATTTGAAGGACTGCATCTTCCTGTATGAGCCCAGTAGAGCTTTAAGATCATCTGGAGAAGCTCTTCTCTCTGTCCCACAACCTTTTCAGGCACTTTGGGTGGGAACAAGGGAGAGAGCCTTCTCGGTGGCTGCTCCCAGACTGTGGAACTCCCTCCCCAGGGAGGCCCAGATGGCCCCATCTTTGCTCTCCTTCCAGAGGCAGATTAAGACATTTTTATTCCGCTAGGTTTTTATGAATCATCAAGGGCCGGGCTAATGATGCTGTGTGGGGTGGTTTTAAAAATGTTAAGGGTTTTTAAAAGGGTATTTTTACTGTAATGTTCTTAACTTGTAAATTGCTTCATTCTTTTAAAAATTTTATATTTATAAGGGGATTAAACTTTGTACTCTTTTTAGCTTGCATTGTTTTTATAATGATGTTGTGAGCCACCTTGACTCTCACTGATTGGAGAAAGGTGAGACAGAAATGAATAAAACACAAATAAATAATTTTTTTTATTTTTTTTGCCATTTGCTACAAGGGACACCATTTTACTATGCCACTGCATATAATGGGACTTGAGCATCCACGGATTTTGGTTTCCACAGGGGTTCCTGGAACCAAACCCAAGCCGATACCAAAGGCCCACTGTAGTTTCATTCCACATGCATGTATTTAGTTTTGAATAAAAAGTCTACTGAAATGTGTTGAACTGCTCTTCTTTTTTGTGGGGTAGGAACCCATCCCTATACTTTCCATCTTATTTTTACCTCTGGTACCAAATTTTCTTGTTAAAGATGTAATACCCAGGAAGACATCCATTAACTAAGGCAGTGGTTCTTAACCTGTGGTCTGCAGACCCCCAGGGGGCTGTGATGTCCTCACAGGGGTCCGTGAAGGCTTGAAGGCTGCTTGACCCACCTCTTCCCTGCAGTGGAAGGTAGCCATGTGACAGGAGCCAAGGCAAAGGCTGGCTGGCTGGCTTGGCCTGCACATTGTCATTCATTCTGCTTCAGCCACAAATGTGCAGGAAGAAGCAGGGGAAAAGTGTTCCCTTGCCCTCCAGTGCCTCTGAGGGAAGGTTTAATGGATGGTGCAATTGTATCATCATCACCATCATCAGGGAACCCCTTTAAATATCTTATGTTGCCACGGACCCCCCAGACTTAACTCAAAATTTAAAACCATAATAGTAAATAACAACAACAACAACAACAACAACTTAAGTCTTGGGAGTCTGCAGCAACCAAAGATATTTAAAGGGGGTCCCTGGTAAAGAAAAGGTTAAAAGCCACTGAACTAAGGCATATCTGTACTCGTCCTAACAATTCAATGTACATTCTCTTTGGAGAGACAGGGAGTGAAGAGAGGAAAACCTCACCTGCCATTTGCCTGCTTCAGCCTCTCGTTGATTCATTAGAAAATCTTCCACCAGGGCTACTGCTTGTGCGCAGGTTTCTGGACCTCCTTCCCGGATCCAGCTCTGGATTTCAAGTGGTAAAACTGCCAGGAACTGCTCCAGGATCAGCAGCTCCAGGATCTGCTCCTTGCTATGTTTCTCCGGCTTCAGCCACTGGTGGCAAAGCTCCTGGAGCTGACTGTAAACTCTCCGTGGATCTTCAACCTCCAGGCAGCAGAACTGCCTGAAGTGCTGGCGCTGCATCTCCATTCTCAGGGCATCCCCACGCAAGATGGCGGCCTTCACTTTCCCATAATCCTCCTGGTCTTCCGCTTCCAGGATACTGAAGGCCTGTTCTGCTACTCCGCTGAGGGCCGGCTGGAGCCGAGCCACCCACTCTTCTCTAGGCCACCGGCAAGCTTTGGCCACTTGCTCGAAGGAGGCCAGGAAGGCTTTGGTATCTTCCCAGGGGGCAGTCTCTGGCATTGCTGGGTCTTCCTGGCTTGTGTGAATGGGCTGTAGCGTCTTCAGGAACTCCTGCCACTGGGCTTCCCAGCGCTGCTGCATCCCTTTGGATGGTTCCTCTTTGCCCTCTTGTGACGCTCCCCACCCCGGTCTCTCTGTCATATGTCTAGGCAGAACTACATGGGAGGCTTTTTCCGTTCTGGTCAATCCTTCTCCTAGGTCTGTCCCCACCATTTTTTGCTCCTTTATCACTGCCACTGCTTGCAACACTTCTTGGTGGTTGATTTCAGGCCAATTTCTCCACTAGCTTTCAGTCCACTCAGATCCTTCTAAGAGACACAGAAGCTTAGAAGATGGATGCTCCACTTTCTAGGCTGGGCTTCTAGCCCTTCAGTAAGACAACTCAGGGCTGAGAAAGTTTGCTTGATTGTAGAAGAGCTGCAATTACTAGTGGTGCCACAGCAGTTCAAGTCCATTCCCCAAAGGTATGTAAAACTGGAATTTCTTTCTCCTAGAGATAAAGACAGAGAGAGATGGAATGAATGCTTAAAACAAAGGAATTCAAAGATACTAGCTGTACCCGGCGTAACATACACCATTTAAAAAATTCCCCCAAAAACGCCCAGTAGACCTCACAACAACCCTATAAAGTAAGCTGGAGGATTTTTAAATTCTTCCTCCTCTCCCTTCTCACATTCCATACTTTCCCCAGAATTACTGAGGGCGACTTGCTCTGTTCTCCTGCCGCAACCACCAGTTGACTGCCTGGTCCCATCGCAGGCGGCCTGCCGCCACCGCCGCCAGTTGACTGTCTGGGTCCTATTGCAGCAGCCCTACCAGTGTCCCCCTGCTGCCAACTGCCTGGTCCCATCACAAGCAGCCTGCCACCGCTGCTGCCAGTTGACTGTCTGGGTCCCAATTTGGGCCACATATTGAGTGGCAGGAGTGGAGAGTGGTTTTGCATGTAGGTGGTGATTGATTGGGTGTGTTTCTTGAGCAGCTAATCAGCACACTGGAAAAGGCAACATACCTAAGAGTTTTATATACATAGATAGCCGTGTTAGTCTGGAAAATCAATAAGCAAGGGGATTTTGCAGCACCTTGGAGACTGAGAGAAAGAAGTTGTAGCATAAACTTTTGTAGAGTTGGGGTTCATCTACACAGGCCAGGATACACCGGCCTATCCTGCCTGTGGATCAGGCCCATTACTGCCCTATTATCAGCACAGAATGGGGGGGAAGTCCAGACAGCCACATTGGCCTGTCACTGTGGGCCTGCTCCCTGCTGTGGAAGAGTGACAGCAGAAGGCAGCAGCAGCAATGGGCCGGCATGCCGGAACGGGCTCCTGCTATCACGCAGGGTCCAATCTGTCTTTTGCCAGCAGGAGTGGTTTTTCCTGAGTATTTTTTTAAAAACACTGTAACAGGCGCTACCCTGTCTTCCCTCTGTCTTTGCCCCCATGAAGATTGCCCGGGGGCAAAGCAGGACAAAAGCCCTGCATTGTCAGGACTGCAAGGCTCCAAGATGGGGGCAAGATGGGGGCAATTGCCAGAGCAGACGAGTCCCTACTCTACTTCCTCCATGCATCTGAGATAGCAGACCCAGGGCTTGTCTATACAAGGAGGAGGGGGGGGCGGATTGCTCCACAGTAATGGCAAATCGCAGCAACTGCAATGTGTCTTATCTGTGTTTTAGTCCTCCAAAGCTTCGCATGCCCACTGGTCAAGATGGCGGCCACAAGTGATTTACTCCATTTTTAATTTGCCACTGCCTAACTTTTTTTTTTTAAATCTATTTTCCATTGTGCACTTCAGCGATATTTTGCATGTTGAAAAAAAGAAGAAAAAAGAACACTCTGTTTTCTTGCCTTAGTGCTTGTTTACTAAGGCAAGAATCCAAAATGGCAGCACTGGGTGCTTGCCCTGTTAGCAAGCCCCCTCCCCTCATCCAGCCAATCAGCTTTGAGCTTCCCCTGCTATGGGAAAGTGATTCATATCAAATCGCTTGTCCCAATGAGAGGGAATGGGCATTCCCCACACAATATTTTAAAACCTTCACGGAAAACCGCAAAGTCTCCTAGTATACAGCAGTTTCTGCCCCTCTCCTTCTCAATAGGGTGAATCGCTACAGGTTGCCATTAAGGCAACATGTGTTCTCCTCGAATTCAACGAGGACTATTTTCACTGTTTAGACAACCCCCAAGTCTACGAAAGCTTATGCTACAACTTCTTTCTCTCAGTCTCAGAGGTGCAACAAGATCCCCTTGATTACTAAAACAAAGGAAATGGCCCTGAGGGGCAAAGGGGGGAATTAATCTGTATTAAACACAGGAGTACCTGAGTTAATAAAGCCCCTGACAAAGAAGCTTGTTATTACAAGGGCTTTTTATGCCCATCCAACCCTTCCTTTCCTCCTTGACCTCTGTCTAGCTAGAAGATTTCCTTTGCAACATTAGCACTGGGAGGACAGGAAGGAGTGTTGGACAAACACAAAGACTTTCAGTGCAATAAGGGATGAAATAAAGCTCAAGCTGGGAGCAAGTAGCCGATCCTACCGTAGCTGTGTGTGCCTGCTTATAACAGGCAGGGGAAATAGAAGTTGCCTCCAGAATCCTTACGAAGCATGTCTAAAAAGCAAAACAAAGAGAAAGGGGGCAGTTGATATGCCTGCCTCACCAGCTACCCCCCGGTATCGTTTAAAAAAGCATAGAGCTGTAGGTTTGGCGACCAAAATGGAAAGCATATTGCTACAAAAGTGTAGTGTGGAAAGGCCCCTGGACAATGTGGGATTGTCCACAGCCACAGACTGGAATTCAGCCACAGACTGGAAGAAAAACCAATGTTTCATAGGAGGAAGGCAGGCAAGCCTCCTCAAAAACCCCTGAATGTATGGTTTTACTTTCTTGGAACTGACAGGGTTAACCTTGATATGGGATGGGAACTGTGATGCCTTCCATATGTTGATGGCCTGCAACTCCCAGCAGGCATAGGCAATGAAGAGAAATACTGGGAGCTGCAGTCCAACAACATCTGGAAGGTTGCTTGACTCCTCTCTCTGACCTGGACTGAACCTTATGAGATCCTGTCTTTTGTCTGCTGCATGTTTGTCTCAGCTAGTAATGCATGCCCATAAATTCCTGACAGTAAGAGCTGTTCAACAGTGGAAAGCACTTCCTCCAAGTGTGGTGGAGTCTCCTTCTTTGGAGGCTTTTAAACAGAGGCTGGAGGGCCAACTGTCGGGAGTGCTTTGATTGTGTATTCTTGCATGGCAGGGGGTTAGACTAGATGGCTCTTGGGGTCTCTTCCAACTCTATGATTCTATGATTCTATGAAATACGAGCGAACGGTAAGTTGCAGAGTTTATTATAGTTAGAGGTAATACGGTTAGGGAGGAAGCAACATTGGCGAATGGGGATCAGGACCAATCATTAACAAACATGCTTTTGTTGTACAGGTATACCTCAGTCAACAAAGTCAATGTGTTCCTGGGCTGTACTTCTTTAATGGAAACATTGGTAAATAACACGGAAAGAATAGGGGTAGGTTGCTACATCACAAAAAAGGTGAGCAGTTCAACACATTTAAGCAAAATTATTTTCACTATGCGAAATGAAACAACCAAGTCAGATAAGCTTTGCATAAGTAAACAAAAACATTTTGAATCTTCTAGAGACCATTTGAAAGCTTCTTCCCAAATGCATCCCAAGATGACCGGCCGAACCCAAAGGGTGCTCCTCAGTGGCTCCTCTTCGTCTTGGAAAGAAGTGACCAGTGGGGTGCCACAGGGGTCTGTCCTGGGCCCAGTGCTATTCAACATCTTTATCAATGACTTGGATGACGGAATTAGGGGGATACTTATCAAATTTGCAGATGACACCAAATTAGGAGGAGTAGCTAATACCCTAGAGGACAGGATCAACATTCAAAATGACCTGGATAGACTGGAGAGCTGGTCCAAAGCTAACAAAATGAAATTCAATATGGAGAAATGTAAGGTACGGAACTTAGGGCGGAAAAATGAAATGCACAGATATAGGATGGGGGAGACCTGGCTGAACGAGACTACATGTGAAAGGGATATAGGAGTCCTAGTAGACCACAAGTTGAACATGAGTCAACAGTGTGATGCAGCAGCTAAAAAGGCCAATGTGATTTCGGGCTGCATCAATAGAAGTATAATGTCTAGATCAAGGGAAGTAAATAGTGCCACTCTATTCTGCCTTGGTCAGGCCTCACCTAGAATACTGTGTCCAGTTCTGGGGACCACAATTCAAAAAAGATATTGACAATTTGGAGTGTGTCCAGAGAAGGGCGACTAAAATGATGAAAGGTCTGGAAACCATGCCTTATGAGGAAAGACTTAGGGAGCTGGGTATGTTTAGCCTGGAAAAAAGACGGTTAAGGGGTGATAGGATAGCCCTGTTTAAGTATTTGAAGGGGTGTCACATTGAGGATGGAGCAAGCTTGCTTTCTGCTGCTCCAGAGACTAGAATACGGAACAATGGATGCAAGTTCCAGGAACAGCGATTCCACCTCAGCATTAGGAGGAACTTTTTGACAGTAAGAGCTGTTTGACAGTGGAACACACTCCCTCAGAACGTAGTGGGGTCTCCTTCCTTGGAGGTCTTTAAACAGAGGCTGGATGGCCATCTGTCAGGGATGCTTTGTGTATTCCTGCATGGCAGGGGGTTGGACTGGATGGCCCTCGTGGTCTTTTCCAACTCTACAATTCTATGATTCTATGATTTTTCTTTCTTTCTTTCAACAACCTCCATTTTTCTTATGATTTCCATTTTGGTGGCGAAACTGACATATCTGTGTTTTCTCAACATGCTAGTCTAGCTAATGGGGCAGGCTACTTTGTTTTCCCCTTTTCTTTCTGTTTTGCTCTTCACATTTGCTCGCTAAGTGATTCCGGAGGCAGCTGTTTACTTTGCCTGTTGTCCGTGAGCACACACAGCTACAGCAAGATCACCTAGAGGAGAATCTATTCTTTCCCAGGTCAAGCTTTATTGCATTGTTTTACTGCCACAAAGCTGCTGCAACCCAACACTGAATACCTGTCCTCCTTCACCATCTTCTCAATGCCAATGCTGCAAAAATAACATCAGCAACCACAAAAACATTCCAGCCAGACAGAAGACAAGAAAAAAGGGGGAGGCTGGGCTCCCCTAAAATGGCTTTGTAAACTGATATCTGCCTGGATTAAAGAACCAAATAAACATCTTCAAAAATTATCTTCTAACCCCCGCTTCTCAGAACAAGAGGAACACTTAGGGGCTTACTGCACTCTGAAAAAAAGCGGCAAGGCAGCAGGAACATTCTGTCTTCCCTGCTGCCTTACTGCATGACGTCTCTGTTCTTCCGGTGTTCTGTCATTTTGGTCTCGTGGGGGACCAAGCTAAAACCGTGTCTTTTTGCAAATGGGTTTTTCTGGTTAGCAAAAAGACGCATTTTTACCTTGGTCCCTCAAGAGACCGGAACAAAAAAATCATTAAAACACATAAGATGAAAATAAACATTACATTAAAATCATCCATACAAAATTCATAGATTAAAATCAACCGGGTAGGCCTGCCGGAAGAGATGGGTCTTAAGCAATGTTTTAAATTCTGACAGTGTGTTTAGCTGGCAAATCTCTTCTAGCAGGTCATTCCACAGTCTGGGTGTGTCTGATGAAAAGGTCCTCTGGGTGACATTTGCCAGTATAGTCCTGGCTGGCTGAAGTAAATGTCCTCCAGAGGACCTGAGCGTACAGGGCAGATTGTACGGGAGAAGGCAATCCTGAAGGTAACCTGGACCCAAACCACGTAGGTAATAACCAACACTTTGTACTTTGCCCGGAAACTAATTGGCAGCCAGTGGAGTAACTTTGATATTTTATTTATTTCTTTATTTGTTATTTATACCCTGCTCTTCAGCCACAAGGCTATCAGAGTGGCTTATAAATTGTTTTTAAGCAATAGCAATTTACACATCTATATTGCATTAAGCAGTTTCCAATGTGTGTTAGCTAATTGGTGTTGATATTAATTAATTAATATTAATTAATTGATATTAATTGATATTGGTGGTAAGCTCCTTAGCCCTGCCACTAGGCCACAAAAATGGGAATCATGTTGCCTGTCAGATGTTGTTGAACTGCAACTCCCAACATCCTACACCACTGGCTATGCTGGCCAGGGCTGCTGGAATATGTTGGCACCACAACATCCGAAGGGCCACACAATTCCCATCCTGGATCCCGGTGCTAGGTAGTGAGAAAGCTCCCTTGTGCAGCACATGGTAGACATAATGAAATGGCTTCAACCTGATTATTAAGAAAAGTGGCAGAGGGTGGCTCCCCATGTTTGTGGGGTGGTGAACCCGCTCCATGGTTTAGTCCAAACTTCATGGGTGCTGCTGCTATTGCTTCTTGTTCTTCCATTTTTGTTACTAGGGCTAAGGAGAGGTACTCTGCCCCCTGTGTGCGTCCGACCAATCAGCTTTCCACTTCTGCTCTTCTTGGGAATGCAAATCAAAGTTAATTGGTTGTCCCAACGAGTGGGAATATGCATTCCCCGTGGAGCTTTTTAAAAAATACAGGAATAGCCACAGAGGCTTCTCCTGCAGAGTTTTTGGCATATGGCAGACTGATCCCATTTAGAAAAATCGTACTCTCCTCAAATTCTGTGAGGAGAATTTTCGCCGTTTAGACAACCCACTTGCTGAAATTCCCTCTTCTATACATCCATGAAGGGTCCAGGAGCCCTCTCCAGTTTTCATTCTGGCAACCCTAGCGTGCTGGTTTGCCCCCTGTCTGCCTGCTGTGCCTTTGGCAGCAAAATGTCTCTTGGGCCAACTCTGGCCCTTCCTCGGTCTCCGGTCTGGTCCTTTCCAGGATTCCTGCGGCGTCTCAATGTTAGCCTACCTTTGCCTCCCGTCATTGCTAAGGCGTCTTAAATGGCCCCCACAAGAGTGGGGGGATGACAGGGCTCTATCCTGGGGCTTGGAATTAGGAGGGGGTCCCAGCATGATATCATTGTAAGTTTTTATTACACAAATCCATTTAGTTGTTTTTTAAAATAAATATAAATATTACTTTGGTGACATCATTTAAACTGACTTATTTTAATTTTTATCCTAAATCCTATAGAGCAGTAGTTCTTCACTTGGGGTCCGGGAACACCCAGGGGCCCGCGATGTCTTTACAGGGTGTCCGTGAAGGCTTGAAAGTTGCTTGGCCCACCTCCACCTTGCAGTGGAGCAGCTACATGACAGGAGCCAAGGCAAAGGCTGGCTGGCTTGGCCTGTGCACTGCCATTCAAAAAAGTCTTCCCTGCCCCTCTAGTGCCTTTGAGAGGTTTCATGGATGGTGTAGTTGTATTATTACAGTTGTCCCTTCGTATTCGCTGGGGTTTGGTTCCAGGACCCCCGTGGATACCAAAATCTGTGAATACAGATGCAATGGCATAGCAAAATACAGATCTGTGAATCTGTGAATACAGATGCAATGGCACAGCAAAATCAAGGTTTGCTTTTTGAATTGTTATTTTTTAAAGAATATTTTCAAGCCGTGAATACTTAAATCCATAGATACAGAGGGACAACTGTATTATTGTTATTAGCTGTATGCGTTGTAACATACGCCGTTAATTTATACTGCTCCTCCAACACGCTTCATGGGGGGAGGGAGACCAAGTTCTGCCACTTCAAATCTACCCGCAATTTTATTAAATTTGTATTTATAATTTTAATATATTCTGTTGTCCGTGATATCCTCATAGGGGGTCTGCAAAGGATTGAAAGTTGCATGGCCAAACTCCTCCCTGCAGTGGAGTGACCACATGGCAGGAGCCAAGGCAAAGGCTGGCTGGCTGGCTTGGGCTGCACATTGCCATTCAATCCGCTCCAGCCACAAACTTGCAGGAAGAAGGAGGAGAAAAGTGTTCCCTCCTCTTCAGTGCCTCTGAGGGAAGGTTTAATGGATGGTATAATTGTATTGTTATTATTCTCAGGTATCATTACAGTTGTCCCTCCGTATCCACAGATTTGATATCCATGGATTTAAGTATTCACAGCTTGAAAATATTCTTTAAAAATAATAACCCAAAAAGCAAACCTTGATTTTGCCATCTTATATAAGGGACACCATTTTGCTATGCCACTGCATATAATGGGACATGAGTATTCACGGATTTTGGTATCCATGGGGGTCCTGGAACCAAACCCCAGCGAATATGAAGGCCCAACTGTAATTGTAGATTTTCCTTGGTTTTTTTCCAGGCTGTGAGGCCGTGTTCTGGAATAGTTTCTTTCTGACGTTTCGCCTGCATCTGTGGCTGGCATCTTCAGCTGGCAGGCTTGGCCTGTGCATTGCCATTCAATCCACTCCAAACACAAACTTGCAGGAAGAAGCAAGAGAAAAGTCTTCCCTCCCCCTCCAGTGCCTCTGAGGGGAGGTTTAATGGATGGTGTAACTGTATAATTATTATTAACAGGTGTTGTTGTTGTTGTTGTTGTTGTTGTTGTTGTTGTTTTAAATCTTGAGTTAAGTCTTGGGGGTCCAGGGCAACCAAAGCTATTTAAAGGGGGTCCCTGGTAAAGAAAAGGTTAAGAGCCACTGCTGTAGAGCATCTGGCTGCCTTTAACCTTTGCAATAGGTAGGGGGTCTGCCAAAGATCCTGGCCTGGGGGTCCTGCTTCAGGATTTGGGGGTCATGGCATCTTCCCTATGGGGGAGATCCCAGCCCCTCTCCTCCAAATCCCTTAAGGACAGTCCTGCTCCAACCACCACCACCAATAACAACCCTAAAGCATACCAGGAAGCGACGAGGAGCCCGGTGTGACTCTGGAGATCTGCCGATTCGCCCTTCTTTTTGGAGTGATCAGCTCCCCGGGGCTCAGTCGGAGGGAGAAGGGATGCCTGGCTTGAAAGTGGGGTGGGGGGAGATGGGGACCCCCAACAGCACCCGCAGCCTCTCCCGGAGGAAGAGGGAGGGTTTCAATCAATGGCGAAGCTGCTGCAAAGGCAGGCGAGGGGTTCACACGACCGATGGATCCCTTCCTCCTCCTCCTCTCCTCTGACACGCAACTTCCACCGCTCCGCCTCCGAGGAAGCAGGAAAAAGAGGAGGAGCAGGAAGCGGGTCGGAAAAGCCGGGCTCCGATGGACTCTCGCCTTTTGCTCTTCCTTCCAGCCAGCCATCCCACCGGGAAGGTTTCTTGAGGGTAGGCTTTCTAGTCTCCCCGACCTGGAAGGGAGAAAGCCAGCCAGCTACAACTCCCAGCGGGGGGGAGTTGTTTTGGGGGGGGGTGTCCACACTGCAGAATCATCGCGCTCCGATATCAGTTTGATTGCAAAAGAGATGGAAAATTTCCGGGAATTTTCATAGAATCGTAGACTCCTTGAGTTGGAGGAGACCCCCAAGGGCCATCTAGTCCACCCCCTGTCATGCAGGAATACACAAAGCACCCCTGAGAGATGGCCATCCAGCCTCTCTTTAAAACATGTGTATAATCATAGAAGCATAGAGTTAGAACTGATCCCCAAGGGCCATCTAGTCCAACACCAAGAATACACAATGCACTCCAATAGATGGCCATCCAGCCTCTATTTAAAACATGTGTATAATCATAGAAGCATAGAGTTGGAAGAGACCACAAGGGTCATCTAGCCCAACCCCATGCCATGCAGGAATACATAGTCAAAGCACCCCTGAGAGATGGCCATCCAGCCTCTCTTTAAAACATGTGTATAATCATAAAAGCATAGAGTTGGAAGAGACCCTAAAGGCCATCTAGTCTAACCCCCTGCCACGCAGGAATACACAATCAAAGCACCCCTGACAGATAGACATTCAGCCTCTATTAAAACATGCGTATAATCATAGAAGCATAGAGTTGGAAGAGACCACAAGGTCCATCTAGTCCAATCCCATTCTGCCATGCAGGAATACACAGTCAAAGCATTCCTGACAAATGGCCTTCCAGCCTCTCTTTAAAAACCTCCAAAGAAGGAGACTCCACCACAATTTTGAAGCCATGTGGGGGGGGGCAGGTTTTTCTCCGTTTTTTCCCCTAGAAAAATGGATTTTTTTTGGAAAAATTGAAAAAAATGCAACAGTAGCACTTCTTACAGATTGAAAGTCACTGTGTTACTTTAGGAACATAAAATATGACTCTGTACAATTTGATTTGGCATAAAATAATCACGATTGATATATTATCCAGCTTGTGGGGGCAATTAGCTAACACACATTGGAAGCTGCTTATTGCAGTGTAGATGTGTAAACTGCTGTTGCATAAAACAATTTGTAATCCGCTCTGATAGCCTTGTGGCTGAAGAGCGGTATAACTAACTAACTAAATAAATAAATAATAAAATAAAAATCCAGTGTATTCAAACTATTACAAATGGAATTTACTTTAAAAAATAAATAAATTTTTATTTGTAACAAATGGAACACAGTATTCTGAACTGTACGGAACCTCTTTGGTTTAGTGATTCCCAAATTATGGTTCTCCAGGTGTTTTGGACTTCAACTCCCAGAAGCCCTAACCACCTTGGCCAACAGTCAAGAATTCTGGGAGATGAAGTCCAAAACATCTGGAGGACCAAAGTTTGGGAATCACATGTGGAGCAGGCAAAAATTAAAAAAAAAAAAACCAGAAGAAATCATCAACATTAGTAACAAAGAAAATTATGTTTATTTCCTCTCCACGGTATCAAATAGACATAAAGCACCCATTCCCATAAAAAGAATTGAGGGGGGAGGGGAGTGTGGGGAAGGGAAGAGGGAGGGACCAAGATTCAATGAATGGACATGAAATTTAATCAGACTAATTTTCTGAGCTATACTGTAGTTATCAGTATCAGTTTCAGATTTTATTCATCATGCTAAAATAAAACATTCCATAATCAATTTTCTTCCTTTTTTTCAATTTTTCCATTTTTCAGGGGGAAGAAACAACAAAAAGGCTTCAAGAAAAAAATAGAAAACCCTTTCTTTCCTGAAATTTTATAGTTTTTTTCTGGGCTTCACGTCTCTAGTTACCATCCTATGGAAATCCTGAGATTTGTACTTTGGTGAGCTTATTTAGAAGGCCCCTGGGTGCTCTGAAAAGAGAGTGACTGAGGATTAAATTGGTATAAATCTGTAGTGTATAGACAGGCACTTGGAATATTTTAAGAGCTGTAATCTGGGGAAGTGGATTAGTGCAGTGGCTCTTAATCCTTTCTTTACCAGGGACCCCCTTTAAATACCTTTTGTTGCCGCAGCATCGGGAGGCCTGGAGACGCACTATCCACAATGCTGCAGCCTTATTTGAGAACTCACGACGAACAAGTCTTGAAGAGAAACGACAACGCAGAAAGAATCACAACCCAAAAACATCACCCAAGGAGACCTTCTGCTGTGCTTTTTGCAACCGGACTTGTTTATCTCGGATTGGCCTTTTTAGTCATCAGCGCGCTTGCAGAAAGCGCGGGATGAGTCCTTCCTGAATCTTCGTTTGCGAAGAAAAGCCAGAGAGAGATTTCCTTCTGAATCAGTCACAAGTACAAGTAGTCAAAACAAAATCTGATAAGTTGCCTGTGCCCACACTCATACATTTGTTTAATGAAACAGTGTTCCATCAGTTACCCTGAATTATTTTTCTCAATGTGAAACTGAAGTGATAAGTAGCACAGAGACTGAGTCAGTGAAGCTGAAGGTACTACTTGTTATATCTCATCAAAAGGAAGTTTGATAGAAAATACATCAGGTACAACTGTCTTCAGGTGTGTGCCCTTAAAAGAATGGTGTTCTTTCAGCTGTGTTGTTAAATATGATGCAAGTGTATGCTATTCTTTTTTGCATTCCAATAAAATCATTTTATTTTATTCCAGTAAAACCATTTCCACATAAAGCTTTGAAAGTATTCAAATATAACATTTAAACCAAACGTGCTACATCAGAGAGCATTACTTAGAGCACTGGAGCATTCTCTAGTTCTACTTCTTTGTGGAAAACCCACATCACTGATTTTTTGTAGGGGTTTGGAATTTCTGGGAGAATTGGCAAAGAGGAGCGATAGCTACTGTAGCTCTCACATTCATTCTGTACACAGTTTATATGCTTGAGAGATGCATAACATAAGATGTGTGTGTCTGTGCGCCTTTAAGTCACCTGTCGACTTATGGCGACCCCATGAATTTCACAGGGTTTTTTACGCAAGGAATACTCAGAGGTGATTTGCCATTGCCTTCATCTGAAATGTAGCCTGCAGCACCTGGTGTTAATTGGTGGTCTCCCATCCAAATGTTAACCGTGCTTAGCTTCCAAGATCAGATGGGATCTGGTGACCTTAGCGTATTTAGTCTGGTAAATCAAGCAAGCCAGTAGCAAATAATAACAATAATGCACTTTCAGTAGTTGCATTCCCTCTAGCAGACTGAGCACGATCAGCTTATGCTGAAAGGATAGAAAAGAATGTTTCCATCTTAGAATGCCTGAGAAACTGTTCCTTTGTTAGTTAGGAGGGGGTGTTTTTCTACCCTCCACCTAGAGAAGTGTCAGCAGCTTCTAGAACAAGAGGAAGGATATTTAAAGATTAGAAGACATCAGATAATTGTTCTCGTCTTGGGGGGGGGGCGTACCAGCCGTATCCCAGCCCAGGAAACCAGTCCATTGGGGCAACGTTCCATTCATTGTGTGGCTTCGATCAGCTGAGGGACGTGAGCTAATTTTGCCTTGGGTTTTATTGCTGCATCCTGTTAGGTATCTGCATGTGACCAATAAGTCCCTATTTTGGCACACCTGGGACGTTTTAATTTTGACAGACACCCAAGCCTGAGTTGGCCTCAGAACTGAGTGGATCAGAGCCCTGGAATCATGACCTTTTTACTAGTCAAGTCGAAATGATCCTTATTTGGGGAAGGAAGTCTCATGTTTAAAGAGCTTAGTCCTAGCTAAGCGGGAAGTCTTTCTCTTTAGAAAAGCTAAGTGCGGAGGCTCAGCTCTTGTATTTGAGATGGAAGCAAAGGTACCAAAAGAGTACCTATGCCCATCTTTTTTGAGGGCCAAGGGGCCTGATAGTTCTGCGGTCTGAATCTTACTTTTAAGGATCCACTTCAATTGTAATTTTTTGCTTTACAATGTAAAGCAAAAACTGTTTTCCCTGTTGGGAATCTCTCCTTTTAGAAACAAAGGAAAAGATAACAATGGGCATTGGGGAAAGAATGGCTTTCTTTACTTGAGCAGCTTAAAGAAAACAAATTTAAAAAGCAAACAAATCATCATATAAACAGCAAGGTAACATTTGGACACTCTGCACTAAGCAGATGTTTCAGTTGGAACTCTAAGGGCTTGTCTATATGAGGCAATAAAATGTGGACTGATGTGCAGTAACACCAATTTGCAGCAGCTTTGTCTCCAATTTTTTTCCAAGATCACAGGCATGCATTTGTTCTTCAAACGGGCATGCCTGCGAATCGAGATGGTGGGTGCAAGTGAATTACTTGTGTTTTTATTGTCACCAGTTGCTGTTGCCAAACAGTATTTTTTTTAAAAAAAAAAAAAGCAAATCCAAGGTGCGGAAGTGTGACATTCTGCTTAAATAAACAGAAAAAGAGTAAAAAAGACTGTTTCGTCACACGATTGCTACAGCAAAAATCCAACATGGCAGTTCTGGGTGCTGCCTTGCTGGCAAGCTCTGCCCTCTGCACATATGCGACCAATATGCTTTCCACTTCTGCTCTTATCATGAAAGCACAGCAAAGTGAATCAGTTGTCCCAATGAGTGGGAACGCAAATTTCTTCCAGTTTCTGTTTAAAAGTTGGTAAAAGTCCCAAAGGCTTTTTCCGCAGAGTATTTGGAGTGTTTGCTCCCACTCCTTCTGAATACGGCAAAATGATGCGGGATCCCATTGGGACAAAAGGTATTCTCCTCGAATTCTATGAGGAGTATTTTTGTCATATAGACAAGCCCTAGTACAAAGACTCAAAAAGGAGAGGGAGTTGCAATGCCCATTTAAATCTGTTGTAGAGAGAAATGCCTACTACAGTGTGCTGCTCACAAATTGCCCCCCTCCAGAAGTGTTGCTGCACAGCTAAAGTTTCCCCCCAGCAAAGGTATTCCAAGATCTGAAGTGAAGTCCTGCCCAAGGGTTGCATCATGGAGGGAGTTTAGAAAAATATAATGTTCATTCCATAATTAGCCCTCTACATTGTCCAGTTAAAAGGCACAAGTAAAGTTTTTGAGGGTTTAGAACATGGCAGAACTGGGAAGCAGAACACTTGCATAGTGATCATTAAAAGATTGCCAAAAAAAAAGCACAGCATATACCATTCTTTTTTGTGGGGGAGGTAACATGGAAACCTGACATCGACCATAACACTAGGGTAGCTCGAGCTATCCTATAAATATTTGTTCACCAATCTGGTGTGTGTAAAGATGAAAGACACTTTAAATATGTTTTAGTAAATATAACAAATAGGATAGGGAGTGTGAAGGTTGAGAGTAACTTACAATAACACTTTCATCTAGTTAATTTATTAATATATGTTATCTCTCTCTGTCGCTCTCTTACTACAGAAAGGCCCTGCCTTTTGACACTGTATTAGCTGATGACTCACTCTTTTGATTCTTGTAAATTATGGAAAATTCCATTCATTTGATGAGGAATCTGCTGTTTCGTCAGTTCTCCTTGCTTATGGAGGCTTGCTTGGAACCAGCCATGCATGCATGCGCAGCTTGCAAAGCAAGCTGAGAGGGAGAAAAAAAAGCACCAAGCCAACTGAGAGAGTTTGCAAACCAAGGGCGCATGCGGGCAGTTCCTAGCAAGCCACCATAATTCCCCCATGTTCCCTACATGGGTTCTGCTTTTCAACCAATTCTGGTTTCTCACAGTGCTGCAGTCCCTAATCTGTTGGATAAGCAGGGCTTCCTGTACTTTAATGTCCAATCAAATAACCTTCATGTTAGTAGCTGGTCTGGTCCAATTTCGTTGTTGCATGCATTTTCTTACCAACATTAAGGTAAGCTTTTTGCTGGAAGATCCACAACCCCCATGGGATACAAACTGGGATTCACCCCATAATTTCTTTATTCTACAAAGGAAACTCTTCCATCATTTCAGGACTCAAAACATCTCTGTTATCTGCACTTAATTCATATGTGTTCAAGTAAAATTGTCCCATATTCTAGACCAGTCTTCTCTAAACATGTGCCCACCAGATGCTTTGGACTACACCACCCATTATCCTAGACCTTTAACAATGCTGGCTGGGGTTGCTGAGAGATGTTGAACAGTCTGGAAGGCAACAGGGTGCAGAAGCATTTAAGTATCTGAACAGTCTCTTTTCTGCATGAATTGGGTGATGGATAGGAAAGAACATTCTCTGACTGAAGCTTCTCTCACATGAAGGACGTTTGTAGGCTCAGTATTAATTCTAGGATATTTCTTCAAAATTCTTTTAATTGAAGCACTTCCCACACAGAGAAATTTATTTTAAGTTTCTGTTCCGGAACAGAGTGCTTCAGAAAGCGATGGATTCACCTCTGTTGGAAGTTTTGGAACAGAAGTTGAATGGACACATCTCAGGGATGCTTTACCTGAGATTCCTATGGTGATAGGAAACTGAAGTCCCTTACAACTCTATGAGTCCTACATAAATTCTCAGGGTTCCTCTCTGACTGAATCTTTCTCCACACTCAGGACATCTGTATGATTTCTTTCTGTGTGAATTCTCTGATGTCGCTTCACTTGCTGGCTCCGACTGAAGCTTTTCCCACAGTCTGAACATTTGTATGGTTTCTCCCCAGTATGAATTCTCCGATGATTCCTCAAATCGCTTCCCTGAATGAAACATTTCCCACACTCAGGACATTTGTATGGTTTTTCTCCTGTATGAATTCTCTGATGTTTTTTCAGTATCCCTTCCTCATTGAAGCACTTCCCACACACAGAACATTTGAATGGTTTCTCTCCAGTATGGATTCTGTGGTGTCTCTTCAAATTTCTGGCCTCCGTGAAACTTTTTCCACACTCAGGACACTTGTACGGTTTCTCTCCTGTATGCATCAATTCATGATTCTTCAAGTATTTTCTTTGACTGAAGCATTTACCACACTGCAAACATTTGTATGGTTTTATTTCAGTATGAATTTCTTGATGTCTCAATAACGCTTGTCGGGAAGTAAAGACTTTTCCACATTCCGGACAATCATGTACTTTCTCTCCAGTATGAAGATACGAATGGTTCATCAAATGTTCTCTCTCACTGAAGCACTGACCACAAGAAGAAGGATCATTTAGTCTTCCTTCACTATGAATACCGGGGTTTCTCTTTAGTGACTTTGTATAGCTGAAGGTCTTTCCCCAGTCAGGGGGATACTTAGGTTCAGAATGATTAGATTTCTCTTTTGCATGATTACTCAGATGTCTGTTCAAATAAGCTCCTCTCTCTGTTTCAGAGAATTTAGAGATACACTCCCTTGGTAACATTCTTTGGGGTTTATCAGAATATGGATTTTGCTGGAAGTCCTCACTGGTATGTATCATATCCAGTTCTAGTCGACAACAAGATGTTCTGTCACACTTGGGCATTAATGGCATGCCATCTCTTGCATGTACTTTCAAAGGCTGGCAAACTGGAGACATAAAAGCTGTTGTGAGCTCATTACTTGCACTTTCTCTCTCCACGGGTTGATTCCTCTGTTCCTCTTTGAACTGACATACCTCTTGCACATCAGCTTCCAGCCCATTCCCTTGAATTATACATGGGGTTGTTTTAGGTGCATCCTCTGACTCATTTCTTCCATCCTCAGAGTCCTCCATCTTGACCTTACTTCTCTTCCCACCACCTGCAGAGACAGAGCATGGAATTTGGCCCATTCTGTGGTGACAGGTTTTCAACATGCCTGTAATCTTGGGCGTTTTTGTCTAAATTACTTCTCTCCATGTTTCTTTCTGACTCTTTGATAATGTGTCTCTACCACAGTGCCTCTTAACCTTTTCTTTACCAGAGATCCCCTTCAAATACCTTTTGTTGCTGCGGACCCCCAAGACTTAACTCAAGATTTTTTTTAAAAAAACCTGATGATGATGATTATGATGATGGTAACAACAACAACAACACAATTACACCATCCATTAAACCTTTGCAATGGAGGGGGAAGGAAGACTTTTTTCCTGCTTCTTCCTGCAAGTCTGTGGCTGGAGCGGATTGAATGGCAATACACAAGCCGAGCCAGCCAGCCTCAGCTCCTGTCATGTGGCCGCTCCACTCCAGGGAGGAGGTGGGCCAAGCAGCCTTCAAGTCTTCACGGAGCCCGTGAGGACATTGTGGCACCTTGGGGGTTCACGGACCACAGGTTAAGAACCACTGCTCTGTCAGAATATAAATCCTCCTATTTTATCCAGGACTCTTTTTTTTTTTTTTTTTTGCAAAATATAGAAGACCAAATACAATATTGCGTATTTTTAGATAAATTACTTTTGAATCTTTGCAGGCTGCATGCAGCCCTGGGGGAGATCCATTGGGACTTCAACACTATCCCCTCAAAAAAAAAAAAAAAAAAAAAAAAGGTCTGAAAAACACAAAAAACAGCTCCAAGAGACTTTAGAACACCCTTTTGCAGAGCTCCTCACCTGAAACAGCAATAACTCCCAAATAACTCAAAAAGGGATCAGGACAGAGGCAACATCACCTCCAGTTATTCAAAACATTGGCCATGCCGGTCCCTCTTGGAGCTCTGGTGGAGCCCAAATTTAGCTGGTGTAGCCCTCTGAGTTCCAGAGCATTCTTACCCCCAGAATAAAGGCTAGAAACCTCATTTTTAAAATGAAGGAACTCAGTGCTGCCTTCTACAAATTAGAAAATCCCTCTGTAAAATTGTGGCTTGCATGAGAAATACAAATTGTAGGGCATACTAAAAATCTGAGACATTCCAGAAAAAAAAATACTTGCCCAACAGTGTACTTCCCATAGGACAGGAGCAGGCAACTCTATGGTGGCCAAACGCAGATTCCCCCCTCCCCAGATTCCTCACCTCAGGCTGCACCCTCCACACAAACATATACACAGCAAGCCAAATACCTCCATTTTCCTCTGCAGTCCCTCTCAAAATGGTGGCAAGTGACATCACATCACTTCCTGTTGCCATTTTGAGGAGGAGTGCAGAGTAAAACGGAAGTATTTGTGGGGGGGGGGTACAGGGTTCTGGAGTGCTTATGAGGTTGGGGTGTAGGCATTTTTGTGTGTGTTCACATTTTTGTGGTGGGGCTGCCTGGTTTTGGGGTAAAAATTGCCCAAAAATAATGCCAACTTTTTTTTAAAAAAATGGGGGTGTTGCAGGCTCTGGGGGAATCAGAGGCCACAAAAATGGGATCTAGAGGCTGCCCGTAACCTGTGGGCTGCATTTTGCCCAGCCCTGATTTAGAGAATAATCAGGAATTATCAGCATGCATGATGCCAACTGCCATCTTCCTCACAGTCCTATTAGCATGACTATGAGTAGGCATTACTCACACTACAAAAGCAGCCAAATCTGCCCCCTTAATCATCCTTGCAGTAGCAATGAGCAAGAACTGAAGAGATGGAGAGAGGGAGGATGTAGCACCCAAGTGAAATTGGTTTTAACTTTTAATTGTCGTATTTTTAATTGTATTTTATGTGTTGTGAGCCGCCTTGGGTCCCATTCTGGGAGACAGGTGGCATATAAATCAAATCAAATCAAATCAAATCAAATCATGAGGCAAAGCTATTTGAGAAAGGAGGAAAGGACTGTTGTTCACTCTTCTGCTCAGAGACAGCCCAAGCTGACACTTCATTCCAGCATTTGGTCTACACTTCATTTAAAAAAAGTAGAAATGGAACGCAACACATTTGTATCTAGTGTATTTTCAGATCATGTTTTTCTCTTGTGAAAGAAGACCCCTCTTTCTGACTATCTGCCCTTTGCAGTTCTAACAAACAGTGAGCAAGATGACTGCTGTATACCAGAGCTAAGCAAAGGACTTCCTTACCTGAAGTTTCTACCTTCCCATTCTCCTGAAGGACTTGCCAAACGACAGTCTGTTGGCCTGACTGGGTGAGGCCCCGCTGGACTATCTGCAAAGACATGCCTGTTTCGTTGGGATCCATTGGTTCCTGCAGACATGAAAAAAAGAAAAATACCCGGAAAACAGAAGAGGAATGCAAAACTTTACACACTCACCCTGGGAGAAAGACCCAGGAATGGTACCATCTCTCCATTGTTACATCAGCGTGGTATAGTGGTTTTGAGTATTGGGCTAGGATTCTGGGAGACAAGGGTTTAAATCCCCACTCAGCCATGGAAACCTACTGGGTGACCTTGGGCAAGTCACACTCTCTCAGCCCATGAGGAAGGTAACAAATACATTTTGCCAAGAAAACCCCATGGTAGGGTCGACATAAGTCAGAATTGACTTGAACGGACATAACAAGAACAACCATTGACATATATAGCCTGTGAAATGAATAAAAGGATCCAATTGCCCCACCACCCCAAGACAGACAAATATTGGGTTTTTTCAGTGCTGTGAGGCCGTGTTCTGGTAGAGTTTACTTCTGACGTTGCCACAGATGCAGGCAAAACGTCAGAAGTAAACTCTTCCAGAACACGGCCTCACAGGCCGGAAAAAAACCAAGGAAAATCTATGGATGCTGGCCGTGAAAGCCTTTGACTTCACAGACAAATATTGGTTTGCATTTGGCTCCTAATCCAGGACACAGGCCTCTGCTTGCAACATTCAGTTTAGCTGTATAGCTACTATCCTCCCAACATGAGTGAGAAATCATTACAATTTTTTAAAAAACAAAATAATTCCTCATTTATTGAATTTGTCACTTAGTAAAGTCATGCTCACTACAAACATACACAAAAATGCCCACCCCCCTTGCCTCTCTATACCCATCCCCCTTGCCTCTCTAATTGATACATAAACAGTGATTCTGTAATGTCCATAACCAATTCCTGAAAGGCAGGGGGTTGGACTGGATGGCCCTCGTGGTCTCTTCCAATTCTGATTCTATCAGTGCTCAGAAGGTGTCTCTCTAAAGTTTTCAGGCATTCATTGGCAGACTCTCAGTTTTCTTTCTTAGCACAGCAGATGAATGGTCACTATGTTCTTCAAAATGTGTGTCTTGACTTTTCACCTTGGGCAGACCCTATTTTTTATGTTAGTTTCTTAATTAATATTGCTGTCTACAGAATCATAGAATTGGAAGGGGCGCTGTAGCCTATCAGGTTCAACCCCCAATTCAATCCAGGATCTCCAGCGACACCATCCACAGCAGATAGTTGTCCAGCCTCTTTTTGAAGACATCCAGAGAAGGAGATCCCACTACCTCTCTAGGCTCCATTGCCAAACTCTCAAGAAGTTTCTTCTCATGTTCAATCAAAAACTACCCTCAGGTAACTTTAAACGATTAGACCTAGTTCTACCCTCTGAGGCAACAGAGAACAAGCAAGCATCCTCCTCTTTGAGGCAGCCCTTGAAGTATTTAGCTGAACATGCCCAGCTCCTTCAACCTCTCCTCATATGTTTTGTTCTCCATACCTCTTTACCATCCTCATACCTGCTCCAACTTGTCTATAGCCTTCTTAAAATGAGGCAGCCAGAATGGAACGCAGTACTCCAGATGAGGCCTGACCAACGCAGAATACAGTGGAATTATTACTTCCCTTGACTTAGAAACTACATTTCTATTAATGCAGGCTAAAATAGCATTTGCCTTCTTTGCTGCAGCATCACACTGCTGGCTCTTGTTCAACTTATGGTCAACAATAATCCCAAGGTCCTTTTTCACATTTAGTAATGCTGAGCCAAGTAGCCTTCATCCTATACCTGTGTGTTTGGTTTCTGTGACCTAAATGTAGAATTTTGCATTTGTCTCTGTTGAATTTCATTTAATTAATTTCTGCCCAGTTTTCTAGTTTATCAAGGTCCTTTTGAATTCTGTCCCTATCTTCCAATGCATTAGTTACCCCTCCCAGTTTTGTATCATCTGCAAATAAATATTTATAAATACTGATAAAAATAAAAAATAAAAACATTGAAGAGTGTCGGCCCCAGGACAGGACCCTGTGGCACTCTATTTGAGACCTCCTTCCAGTCTGAAGCACAGCCACTGATGACAACTCTGAGCCCAGTGTTTCTTTATCTGCAAGCAACATCAGGAATTTGTTGGGCAGCCTACGTTTAGCAGAGCTAGTCTCCCAGCAGATATCAGGATAACTGAAGTCCTCCATAACTACCAATTTTTGCTTCGTGGAGATTTCTGAGATCTGTTTCAGAAAAGCATCATCCACCATCTCATCTTGGTTTGGTGGCCTGTACAAAACTCCTACCGCAATATTGTTTTTATTTCTTTCTCCATTTATTTTTACCCAAATGCTTTCCACCCATCCAGTTTGATCGCTTGCATCAATTTCTGTACAAGTCAATTTGTCTTTGAAACATAATTCAACTCTTCCTCCTTCCCTCTGCCAGCTATTCTTTTTGAACAGATTATATCCCTCAATTGTTATATTCCAATCATGGGAGTCATCCCACCAAGTCTCTGTTATACCTATAAAGTCATATTTACCTTCCTGCACTAGGACTTCAAGCTCATCTTGTTTGTTTCCTAAACTCGGTGAACTGACGTATAGACATCTAAAGCATTGTTTTTTTTCCTCTCATCTTTTACTCTACCATTTTACTGTGGCTCCCATTCTCTCCCTCAGCTTTTCTTCTAGACTTCACCCCCTTGTGTGTAGAGCATGCTTTTGGACAGATGTTTAAGCTATCATCTCCAACCCCCCAAGGATTTACTTTAAAGCCATCTTGATCAGAATTGCCATGCTTCTGCCAAGACGTTCTTCCCAGTCTTCATGAGGTGTTGCCCATCTGTAGCCAATAGTGCTTCATCTAGGAAATTACAACAATGGTCCCAGAAGCCAAACCTCTCTTGTTGACACCATCTGCGTAGCCAGTCATTCACCTGCAGTATCTTCCTGTCCCTGTGTGGTCCTCCATCTTTCACTGGTAGAGTTAGCGAGAATACCACCTATGCCTCTAAACTCTTCATTTCCTTCCTCAGGGCTTCATAGTCCAAGGGGATCTGCTCAAAGTTGTTCTTCACGGTGTCAATGGTGCCCACATGCATCAGAAGAAAGGGGGTGCTCAGTGTTCTTGAGGAGCTTTGGCAACTTGCCATGGACATCTTGGATACACACTGTCTCCAGATGGTTATCTACAATCTGGCTGCTCCCAATAGCCTTGAAATCAGTTCTTTTGGCTGAAATTATTTATTTCATTTCTCATCTATAGTCAACCATAATAAACCTCCTCTTGCTATGACTTTTAGGTTGGCTTTTCTTTCTAAAAGATCGATAAGTTGAGCCTAGATTTTTTTACTTACTTTTGGCCAATCTAGCCACATATGTCTCTATGGTCCTGTTTCTCTACACCTTCTACAACTGAATGAGGACAGGGACCAATTTTCCCTGAACCTTCCATGGGCCACATCCTTCCCCACAATGCCTTCGTTTTCCTCTGTAATCTCCCTCAAAATGGCAAACAGAAGTGACATCACGTCACTTCCTGCCACCGTTTTGAGTAAGACTACAGAGAAAAACAGAGGTTTTTTGGGGGGTAGTGGAAGTTCTAGTGGTCATGGGGTTATTTGCATGTTTTCACGCATTTGGGGGATTTTCTGTGCATTTTTCAGGCAAAAAATGCCTGGAAAATAATGCCAAATTTTTTTAAATTTTTTTTTTTGAGGATTGGGGCAGCGTTGGGAGACTGGTAGGAGCATGAAAGTGGGGTTCAGGGTCTGCAAAGGAGCTTCAGGCCACATTCTGCCCACCTCTCGTCTACAACATCTGAATGACTGTTCCATTAATGAGGATGCTGGTAATTATTCCTCCACTTGCATTATGGTGAGCACATGTAAAGATTATCAGAGGGGATGATGCAGAGAAATTATTATTGGAGCCTTTCCTCCAGCAATAGCGGAAGCACTCGTCTTAGATGAATTTATAAGAACCAAATGGAGGCAGGAAATGTGTTTGAACTCCTCAACAGGAAGAATATTTATTAAAGAAAAAAATATGCATAGGATAGAAACAGCCTGATCCTTTCTAAACTACTTCAAAAGGAATCAGGATTGCATGCAGACATGTTACAACCATGTCCTCCTTCAGGAAGAGGAAAGAGAACAGACACACAAGTCAAAAAACAAGATGGGGAGAGTTCAACCTGGGTTCGTTCCTTTTCTTTACAACATCGAGCAGTCACTTAAGCAACCCTGGCTGAACCAGAGAATGTAATCTGCCCATAACGTTTTGGGATAGGTGGCTGACAGAAGAAGCAAACAGACAGGAGAGGAAGGTCAAGTTCCTTATCGTTCTTTCTGTCTAACCCATTTTATTCCTAGTGAACAAGAGAGCAGCAAGAACAAGGGCAGAAGTTGCTGTATCTTCAACAAAGGTGTCTGCATGTAGAAGTACTGGGTGAGCAGCCATTACAGCTCAGGTCCTACCCTGACCCCAACCTTGCATATAACCAATGGACTCGCCATAGGGTTGCCATAATTCTCTGCCACAAAACCAAGACAAAGTACCCACTTTTTGACCAGGGAGGGGGAGGATGGCTCTCTCCTCCCCCATCCCCCATGGAAACCTTTCTACTACCAGAACCGATTTCTTCCAGGGGACGTGGCTGGGCCGGAAGAGACCCATCCAGTGGCCTTTGTCCAGCAAGCCTGTGAGCTTTGATAGGAAGGTGAAGCCCTGCAGATCAAGGAGGGGGCCAGGAGGGATTAGGGGGTTGGGGGCAAAGGGGTGCGCAGCTACCTCTGCCAACCAGGTGAGCCAGCCAGCAGGAACGAGGACCCTCCACCTTGCTGGGCCATCAGGGTAAGAGTCTGGGGAATGAGTGTACAGCAGATTCCCGTGATTTAAATAAGCAAAACTGGGTTTTGAGCTGCCATTGCCAACTGAGTGAGTGGGAAAGAGGACCCACCACCCCACCAGGCCATCCTGCCTCCCAGCAACAAGCTAAAGGCACACACACATACCCGGGAGCTTCTAAACAGGCAGCGACCTTGGAGGCCAGACTCACCACACACACACACAAGTAAATTACTGGCTTTCTTTCCTTTCTCTTGATTTTCCTTTGTTCTCTCTTTGCTGCTGCTTGCTCTGCACATTCTGACTTCCATCTTTTGCACACTGCACTCTCTTGCCTAGTCTAGACTGCACTATCCCGCCTTCTGCACTCACTCCCCATGCGACCCAGAGCAGAGAGCCTGCAGGTAGTGAGCCTGGAGTTGGAATCCGGGATCTAGTGCTTGAAGCAGCCCATCCAGACA
This sequence comes from Gambelia wislizenii, assembly GCA_030847615.1. Lineage (NCBI taxonomy): Eukaryota > Metazoa > Chordata > Lepidosauria > Squamata > Crotaphytidae > Gambelia > Gambelia wislizenii. Next base: position 31,167,459 of record JAUMIR010000002.1, read on the forward strand.
TGACAACTCTCTGTCCCTCTAATCTGGGATTTTCCTGGTTTTCCGGGACTTATGGTAACCCTAAGTCCCCAGAATGCCACATACCTCCTTGACACCAGTGTGGACCACTTCCTCTCCTTCAGGAGGAAGAGATGAATCAGCATGACCCAAGCATTTGATTCCACTACCTGTGAATGACAGAAGGGGGGGGGTGTTAGAAAAGAAATTAAATCATCCCTTCATCCTTAGGGTGGCCATCTTGATAGTTTATTCTATTGTTTATTGTATTGTTCTTTTAAATTTGTAAGATGCTTTGAGTCTCAATTCTGGGAGAAAAGGGGGATACAAATTTATTTATTTATTTACAAAATTATTTATGAGTTGCCACTTTTTGGAGTGAAAATTCCAACAAGAACAAAACCCATACATGCTCATGTATAAATCGAGAAATTTTAGTCAAAAAATCTACCCCAAAAACCCTGGGTCAACTTATTTACAGGTCAATGTAAGTACAGGTCGCCCCCTGTATCCACAGTGGATACCTTCCTGTTCATACCATCTATAAATGAAACTGCAGAATATCAAACCCTATTAAAATAAAGGACTTCCAGTACAAACATACTATAGAGTTGCATTGGAGGACTTAGCAATTCCTAGAGAGGATACCACTCTATGTTCTTATTTTTTCAGCAGTGGATAACTAAAAGTGCGGATATTGGTTTTCCGGATACTGGGAGTGATCTATACTGTACTTAACACTTATAAAAAAGGAACCATCCCTTTCTCTGGCTAGCTAGAGTGTTGAAAGATGAGAGCTTAATCCATTCTGGGAGAACCTAAAAGAAGCACCAACCTCCTCTACTCTCACCGCTGGAGCACCACTTCTGGCCTTCTTGAATGCCTGGATTGGAAAATGGCGGCGGCAGCAGCGGCTCTTTGACACTTCCCCTCAAAGGAGCACTGAGAGAGTAGAGGGGGTTGGTGCTTCACTTAGGTTCTCCTGGGGTGGACTAAGTTCTCGCCTTTCACCACTATACTCAGAGAAGGGGGTGTTTCCTTTTTTTGATAAGCGTTAATACTGTACTTTAACTTTTATCAAAAAAGGAACCCTCTCCTTCTCTGAGTAGAGTCGCAAAGGCCTTTTTGAATGCCTAGATGGGAAAATGGCAGCGGTGGCAGCAGCCAGGAGCGGCTGGGCCCCTGAGGCAACGCTGGCACTTTGCCCTCTCCATGAAACGTCCCTTGACTTATCTATGGGTCATATCAAAATCCATAATTTTGGTCCCCAAACCTGCCCTCAACTTATACATGAGGCCTCCTCCTCAACTTATAGCAGAGGTGGGCAACAGCAGAGGATGTGGTGGCTAATTTATGCCCTGTGCTCCCTAACTGGCTGCCATGCGGGACTGAAAATGAAACAAGAAGTGACTTCCTGGTTTCGTCTGAACTTCACACTTTGTTGGGGAGTTGCGGGGGGGGGGTACCTCTGCAATTCTCCTGGAAGACTCCAGGAGCAGGAATTTGCTGTTTGGTGGTAGATATTTAGAATAATAGAATCTTGGAGTTACAAGGGACCACAAGGGTCACCTAGTCCAACCCCCTGCCACGCAAGAATATACAATCAAATCATTTCCGATACATGGCCACCCAACCTCTGTTTAAAGACTTCCAAAGAAGGAGACTCCACCAGCCTCTGAGGCAGCCTATTCCATTGCCAAAAAGCTCTTACAGTACAAAGTTCTTAATGTTTAGGTGAAATCACTTTTCTTGTAATTTGAATCCACTTGTCCATGTTCTAGACTGTGGACCAGCAGAAAAGAAGCTTCCTCCATCTTCTGTGTGACACCCAGTGATGTACACTCAAGTCGATTGACTCAGACTCAAGTTGGACTCAAACCGCTTCAATGACTTGGGGCAAGGAAGTGTCAAATTAATTATTTGTAAGCTGCCCTGGGAGCCTTTTTAGCTGAAGGGTTGGGTATAAACACTCTAAACAAACAAACAAGCAAATAAATATTATTCTACAGTCGGACCAAATAACTCTGAAAAACCGGGTAGTTAACCAATCATGTTAGAAACCTTGAATACAGATACAGTTGTCCCTTCATATTCGCTGGGGTTTGGTTCCAGGACCCCCCATGGATACCAAAAATCGTGAATACTCAAGTCCCATTATATACGATGGCATAGCAAAATGGTATCCCTTATATAAGATGGCAAAATCAAGGTTTGCTTTTTGAATTATTATTTTTTAAAGAATATTTTCAAGCCGTGAATACTTAAATCCGTGGATACCAAATCCGTGAATATGGAGGGACAACTGTAATTGCAGGACAAGCTGCATTTACCCATATTCTTTCTTCCAAAAGACCAGTATAGACACAGGACTCTTCATCTAATCAGTTGCAGCACCCCACAAACATTGAAAAACTCAGCAGAATCTTTACCCAGTGCATTGATCTCTGCATCACCATTTTGTGTGGCTTCTTCGTAGGGCTCACCCACTGCAGCACCTGAGAGTTCTTCCACTTTATCCAGGGAATCCAAACACTCCTTCTTCAGTGGTCCCTGAAACAGGGTGGAAAATCACACTGACAACAGAGGGACATGGCTGGAAAAAGAACTCTTATTGGCCAGAGACACTCTCTCTGGTTTGAAGGTTGGACTATGATCCTAGAGACCAGGGTTCAAATCCCTGCTCAGCTATGAAAACCCGCTGGGTGACCTTAGGCAAGTCACACACTCTCAGCCTTCAGAAAACCCTGTGATAGGGTCACCTTAGGGTCACCATATGCTGGAAATTACTTGAAGGCACACAACAACAATAGTAGTGTTGGCCATGCAACAAAATATAGCAAAATCCAAAAATAAAATAAAAAAAACATTGTGATGATACTTTTATTAGGCCAATCAAAAGGCACAAAATATTTTGCACAAGCTTTCAAAGTTCACAGGTTTCTTCGTCAAGTGTTGTGCCTCAACCCCTGCCCAAGACAGAGTGCCAAGCTAGTACAGCCAAGTGCCAAGGTAGTAAGGCAGAGAGCCAAGAAGACATGGCAGTTTCTGAAGAACAAGACACAGTACCTACAATGGCAGAACAAAGGAGGGAAAAGGAGGGGCTACGGAGGTCAGTGTCCAGGAAAGCAGCCAGTTGCTGGCAAAAGTATCAACAAACAGCTTAGAAGTTGATAAACCAAAGCCTGGGGGAGTGGCCAGCTCTTAATAATAGCAAAGCAGCTGAAACAAAGTCCTGATAAGAGTTGGCAGAAGCAAACAGGGAGATGCAAAGAATAGTTCAGTAGAGAGTCCAAAAAGTCAGAGGCTTACAGAAGTCAGTGTAGGTCAAGAAGCAAGTCCGTATGTCAACAGGATCAGGCAACAGCATAGTCAGAGTCAGTCCAAGGTCTAAACAGGAATCAAGGCAGCAGGAACACGGATTCAGAGATAACCAACACAAAGCTATCCCAGGAGCAACTTAATGAGTCGGTGTTTCAGATAGTCTCATCAATCTCCTCCAGGCTTCCTTTTGGGATCTCTGTTGGCTGAAGAATGGTATGGGTAAGTCCGTTTCCTCTTCTTCCTCCTCATCTGAGTTGTCAGGGCTCACTGCTGGGACTGGTGCCAAACCACTAGGACCAGGCTCTTCCTCTGCTTGGGACTCTAGCTGGCAGAGTTCCCTGTGGGCACAGGTGTAGATAAACCTGTGCCAGGGTCCCTAGGACCATCCTCTGCCATGTCCTCCTCAGACTCCATACCCTCATTAGGTTCACGGGGCATGACACTCAGAGCATTCAAGCACCAAACACTCATTAATCTGGGAACAGCTGTACTCTGACAACTGGCCCCTCGCTCAGGGAAACTTGTTGCTCACATCAGTTCTCTCTGGTGTAAACCACATTCCTGACCCATGTTCCTAGTTCATGTTGCCAGATGACCTTGCTCTGTTTGCTGACTATGCTTCTGGATCTCCCTTCTGGACTGTCGTTTGGATTTATTGCTTGACTGTGTTTGATTTGGACTGGCCAGACCACACTGCTGCTTCATCCTTGCTGGTGAGCCACACTTCCCTCTGGGACTCTCCTGGGTTCGGTTGCCTCCATACTCTCTCTCAGGGACTTGGCCTCGCATTGGCACCAAAATAGGACAGTCAGGCATGGATATTAAAAGCCATTTTAGGGAAGAAACCTATGATGGAAGGCCACAGAGGTGCATCTTTCTTGAGATGTTAAAGTTGAGTTTAAGACAATGGTGGAGGGAGATTTGATGCAGGTAAAGGTGACAACCCTTGCTGGCCACGAGGCATTCAAGACCCAAAAGCTGACTGCCTTGCTTTGCTTTTGTGTCTTGAGCTTTAACATTTCAAGGATGATGCAGGTCTGCTGTCTTCCACAGTCACACTTACTCCTCTAAAATGACTTTTAACATCTGTGTCTGATGAAGAAGCTCATGAGCTTTGAAAACTTGTGTGATGTTATTTTGCCCTTTTTCCTTAGCCTAATAAAGGTATCACTACTATTAGGTTTTTTTCTCCTTAATTTTTGCTAAGAATTAATAGAATTTGTTTGTTTTAAACATACGGTTCATCTACACGAGCCAGGATATGCTGGTTCCTTGCCGGCCAATCCTGGCCACGGATCAGGCCTGTTCTTCCCCTGTTACTTCTACAAAAGGGGCCAGAATCCAGACAGGCACACTGGCCCGTCTCTGCAGCAGCCATAGCTACCGCCATTTCCCGTGCTCTCCCAGAAGCAAGGAAGCTGGCCTGCAACGTATGATCATGGCCCTCTGCATGTGACCAGCCTTGGTCACATGCTGTGGGACCCCTTCCTGCATCTGGAAGGCAGACCAGCAGCTGTAGTGATGGGCTGGCCTGCCGGGATACCAGTTCCGTTCTTCCTGGTAGGAACGGATTAAAAGAGGTATTTTTTAAAAACACAGTAAAGGGCTCTATCCCATCTTCCCCCAGTATCTGCCCCGGGTGTGGTGAGGGCTGCCTGGGGGCAGAACGGGGCAAAAGCCCTGCATCATCATCATCATCATCATCATCATCATAAAATTTATTTATACCCCGCCCCTCTGTTAAAACAATTGGGGCGGCTTACAAAAATTAAAATACAATACAGATAAAATCCCCAAACACCCCCCACCCCACCCTCTCCCATAAAAATATTAAACAATTATAAATTAAAACCAACTGATCTAAAATCACTATTAAAAACAATAAATACAATAAAATACTATAAATGGCCAGCGGACTAAAAGAAGCCAGGATCCCCTGAGGCCAGGATCTAATTAGGAAAGGCCTGCCGAAAGAGATCCGTCTTTAGTGGACTGCAGGACTCTAAGATGGGGTCAAAATGGGGTAAACTGCCCATGTAGATAAGCCCACAGAATGGTTGTTTTAAGTATTTTGCTCCAACCAGGGCCCTTTCACACTACACAATTATAGCACTATGACTCCACTTTAACTGCCATGGCTGCCTCCTATGGAATCCCAGGATTGGTAGTTTAATGAGGCACTAGAGCTGTCTGGTTGAGAACTACAAGGCCCAGGATTTCACAGGTTGCAACCATGACAGTTAAAGTGGAATCACAGTATACTGTACTATAATTATGCAGTGTGAAGGAGCCCCAGGACACAGGTATATGAAAGAACATATATTGATCAAATACTCTGGGATTTAAATATTAAAACCTCACCTGCCACTTCCTCCTCTCAGCCTCTTGCTGGCTCAAGAGGAAGTCCTCCACCAAGGCCACAGCCTGGAAACAGCTGTCTGGCCCTCCTGCTCGGATCCAGCCCTGGAGGTCTGGTGGGAGGCTGGCCAGGAACTGCTCCAGGATCAACAGCTCCAATATTTGCTCCTTGCTGCGTCTCTCCGGCTTCAGCCACCGATGGCAAAGTTCCTGCAGTTGATTATAAATTCTTCGGGGATCCTCAACCTCCTGGCAGAAGAACTGCCTGAAGTGTTGGCGCTGCAGTTCCATTCTCAGGGCATCTCCTCTTAAAATGGCAGCCTTCACTTTCCCATAATCCTCCTTGTCTCTAGCTCCCAAGTTTTGAAAAGCCTGCTCAGCTTCTCCACAGAGTGCCGGCAGGAGCCGGGCCACCCACTCTTCTCTAGGCCACCGGCAGGCTTTGGCCACTTGCTCAAAGGAGGTCAGAAAGGCCTTGGCGTCTTCCCACGGGGCATTCTCTGCCGTCGCTTGGTTTTTCCATCCCATGTGAAGAGGTTGCAGTGTTTCCAAGAACTCCTGCCACTGGGCTTCCCAGCGCTCTTGCATCCCCTTGCCTGGGTCTTCTTTGCCCTCTAGCGATGCTCCCCATCCCGGCTGCTCCATCAAACATTCAGGCAGAATTTCACTGGTGGCTTTTCTGAGCTTGACTCGACCTTCCTCCAGTTCTTGATCGGCAGACATTTCCTCCTTCATCACTTTCTCTAGCCTTGCAGTTCTAGAATCAGGAGTTGTCTGAAATCAAAGCAGACTTTTTTTTAGAGCTAACCAACACTTAAGAGATGCAAATTCAAAGAATATTTATTTACAATCTTTCTACCCTGCTCCATGTCATAAGAGCTCTGGATGGCATATGATAAAATCAGTTGAGCAATTTAAACTGTAGGGCACTAACACTGAAAACTAGAAAGAAAATTTAACCTTTCTAAAAATGTATTAGACCAATGGCTCTTAACCTTTTCTTTACCAGGGACCCTCTTTAAAAAAAAATTGTTTCCATGGGCCCCCAAAACTTAACTCAGGATTTAAAACCATGATAATGATGATGATGATACAATTATACCATCCATTAAACCTTCCCTCAGAGGCACTGGAGGGGGAGGGAAGACTTCCCTCCTGCTTGTTCCTCCAAGTTTGTGGCTGGAATGGATTGAATGGCAATGCGCAGGCCAAGCCAACCAGCTGGCTTTTGCCTTGGCTCCTGTCACGTGGCCACTCCACTGCAGGGTGGAGGTGGGCCAAGCAACTTTCAAGCCTTTGCAGACCCTCTGCAAGGACATTGTGGCCCCCTGGGAGTCTGTGGATCACAGGTTAAAATGTCAGGATATTGGGACATACAGTAAGTAGATTTGTTCTGTAAAGAACTAGGATATAGCAAACAGTCTGCACTTTGCAGAAGCAAGCTAGCAAATGTATCAATATTGATGAGCTCTAGTTCTGGTGCGAAGTTGACTGGGGGAGGTGCTAGGAACTCTGCAGAGCTAGGTATTTAGTTTTGTCCTATAGAGCTGAACTGAGCAGTTCTATGTTGGATTTCATAGAGGGAAGATGTTTTCTTTTGAATCCTGTATATATTTGTAAATGTAAATAAACTTCATTATGCCCAAGTAAAGAGAAGCAGGTTATTTTAGACACAAAGCTATGTGCCTGTGCCTTTATTCTGATGCCTGAAGGAACAACACTCTGCTGTCTAAATGCATGGGACCTGTTTAGGTTCCCAGTGCGCGCGACCACCTGACATAAGAACCACTGTATTAGATGATTGCAGAGTCTAAAAAGCTGAAATGAAAATAATATAAAACTACGTAATTTCACACATTGGGTACAATCATGAAATGTCAAAAGGCTTTTATAAAAAGCCAAGTAAGGGTTTTAATACTGTTTTAAGGTGCACGTTTTGTATGTTTTAATTGTGTGTTTTTAAAACTGTGAGCCACTTTGGGTCCTAGCAATGGTGGAAAAAGCAGGCTACTACTACTACTACTACTACTACTAATAATAATAATAATAATAATTCCCCCAAAAAATCCACACCCCCAAATCCAAATTTTCCAAACCCTGGATAGCACCTCCAAGTCCTCCACAGTGCTACCCTTGATAAATTCTCAATGCTTTCAAATTCCACATTCTGGACCCTCTCTCATTCTCTAATATTTTAAAGTATATATTTATTCTTATAAATACTGTGCTGCTGTTCTAAGGATGTAAGGGTTTTAATTCTGTTTTAAGGTGCACTTTTTGTATGCTTTTAAGTGTGTGTTTTTAAAACTGTGAGCCACTTTGGGTCCTAGCAATGGTGGGAAAACCTAGCTAATAATAATAATAATTATTATTATTCCAAAAAAACCACACCCCCAAATCCAAATTTTCCAAACCCTGGATAGCACAGCCAAGCCCTGCACAGTGCTACTCCTGAGAAATTCTGAGCACTTCCAAATTCCACGTTCTGGACCCTCTCTTATTCTCTAATATTTTAAAGTATATATTTATTCTTATAAATATTGTGCTGTTGTTCTAAGGATTTTAATTCTGTTTTAAGGTGCACTTTTTGTATGCTTTAAATTGTGTGTTTTTAGAACTGTGAGCCACTTTGGGTCCTAGCAATGGTGGGAAAAGCTAGCTAATAATAATAATAATAATAATAATAATTCCAAAACAAATCCACACCCCCAAAGCCAATTTTTCCAAACCCTGGATAACACCTCCAAGTACTCTCAGTGCTTCCAAATTCCACATTCTGGACCCTCTCTCATTCTCACCCCCATCTCCTCTTGCTCCCAGCTCACCTCTCCACTCCTTTCACCTGGCAATCTCTCCTTCCTAGAGCATCTTCACTTGCAAAGCATCCTTCCAGGAAGACGCTCTAGGAGCTGCACTCAGAGGGCAGGAACCATAGAATCTTCTGCCTGCCACTTGCCAGATCGTCTCATATATAAGACAGTCTGGCAGCCACACTCTGGGGCCTCTATGGTTGTCTATGGTTCCTCCACAGCTGCCTGTAGGACTGTGCTTCCCAAACTTTGGTCCACCAGGTTTTTGGGCTTCATCTCTCAGAAGCCGTAGCTACCTTGACTTATTTTTGTATTATTATTTTTGTATTAATTTTTTTTCTTTCCCAAATATGTATAATTGTAATGTGTAACTTCTAATTTTAGTATAAAGGTGTAAATATAATGTTTATTGGATAAGGAAAGAGAGTGATTATAGTGTATTTAGATTAAGAGGGAAAATGTATTAGTGTTAGGATAGATAGTTTTATTTTTGTATTAGTAAGTAAAGAGATGGGGGGGATTTATGTTATTGTTACAGCCTTTTGTGGTCGAGTGTATTATTTTGTAGAATGGTTTCTAATTATGATCGCTTTGGTATGAATCAGCAATCATGGCTGCTCTTTGGTTTTGCTTAACTTTGACGGCCATACAAAGGAAAATACAGTAGCACCCCCGTATCTGCTGATTTGCCACCCGCCGATTCAATTATCCACGAATGGTGACAGCTGGGGGGGGTGGACAGGGGAGGGAGGGGAGCAGGAGTGGACTCGCCTCCCTTCTCCCCCAGGATCATCTCCCAGGATCACTCCCACGGCAGGAATGGCAACAGCGGGGGCATTCGCTATTATCTGCAGATTTCATTATCGATGTGAGGGGGCTGGAACCAATCCCCCGTGGATACGGGGTCCTACTGTATAATCAGAGACCCTGTACTGTCAAGCTGGAGTTACTAACATAGAAAGGCAGCTTGTGTGTCTGCTTTCAGCATTATCCACCCCTTCAGCTGTTGCTATTTCACAACATCTTAAAGAAACATGGGTATTCCATATTTTTGCCCTGGGTCTCTTTCCACAGAATTGTTTCAACATGATAACGGGTCATTAAAGAGAAATTTAGAAGTTTGGTTTTTATCAGTCCCAGACTTAGGCAATAAAGGCAAGATCTATTCCATGGTAATAATCTCTTCGTTCCTTTCCATCCAGCTCTAAAGTTTAGCTCTAAAGTTAAGGTTGAGAAGAGGTGTGTCTGTGTTGAGCAGTAGATAAGTAGGATGGCCAGATCTCAGGGCCATCCCTGACTTCAACATGCACTTTTAGAGATGCCCTTGGGTGCTACAGGTGGAGTCACCATCGTTTCCCCAGACCCACTCTGAATAAATGGCTGCATTCTGCTAAATGTCTTCACCACTGGGCTTGCATACCCTCCAACTGTCCTAATTTGTTAGTAACAGCCCTGATTAATCCTCTGTCATCCCACTTTTCCAGTTGCTTTTAAAATATCCCAGTTTCTCTCTTATCCTTCCACTTTTCCCCTTTGGCCTCAACTTACTGTACTTTTATTTTATTTTAATCATTCAATTTCTACCCTGTTTTTCTCCTGGCATGGGACTAGAGTGAAAAGTGGAGCTGGTTCCTGTACTTTAGTGGTTGTATAGAAGAGGAAATTTCATCAGGCATCACTTGTCACTCCGGCAGGTAATAAGCAGAACCTGCTGTGATTCCCTTTTCTAAACAATAATGAAAAGTACAGGAGCCAGTGTGGAGGACACACCAGCTGAATTTACCCAGTTGTGCAGCCTGGCCACCTCTCCACTTTCCTTGCCATCTTCCTTTAGATTCCCCGCATCCCTTCTCTAGACTGGGGGGTCTGAATGTTTGTGGATAGAGTATGTGATTGTGTGGACTCAAACTGGTAAGCATGCCTAATATCTGTCAGTGAGGGAAATAATTCATGATGAGTCTGAACTTCATAAAGAAAACAAAAGGAATGGTTTATTAACTGAATGTTTGTAACAGCAGTGCTTCAGTACTGTGCTTCCAACTTTGTTAATTGCTTAATATCTCCTAGGGGTCAGTTAGATGGGAGAATTAAGTGTGGAAAATGCCGGCTTACCACCCTTTCTCTCCAGTACCCATTTGTTTTACATGATTTTGTCTGAAATTGGTTGATGCAATAAATTAGCCATTTTGCAGTTCACACAGCCAGAGGGGAGGGAGGAATCAGTTTGTGACAGGTTGCGCTGCTCAAAAGGGGGGCCTTGGCAACTTGGGGGCCTCCTTGGTGACCTCCCAAAAGAGGCCTGCGGAGTGGAGGTACCCCCTTTCCCCCATCCTCGAGGGCGGGAGAGGCAGGGCAGGACACCCTCCATGGCCAGAAGCCTCCGAGCCAAAGTGGCCACAATTACCCCTCCACCCAAAGGAGCTCAAAACCCGGCTCTGTGGCTGGCCTTTCCCTTTCCTTCCCATCCATCCCCTTCAAAGGGCAGCCTGCCCCCCTTCACCCAGACTCCGTGGCCCAAAGCCAAAGGTGCTGCCCAACAAAACTGGCGTTGCAGCCTGAAGAATAGCTGTGGAGGTTTATTCCAAAGTGGCCTGGGAAGTGGCTGGTGGGGATGCACCCTCGCGCCTTGCCTTCGGGCCAAGTGAGCTGACTTCCACCATCAGCGCCTGGCCGGGCAGAGCCCAGAGGCACCGGTATTGGCTCGTGCTCCTTCCTCATGGGGGGCTGGGGTAAGATGGGGTTGCCTTCCCCCCCTTCCCAGCTGGCCCCATGCGGGCTCTGTCTGGATCCGGCTTGACCCACGGAAGGAGCAAGGGTGCTTCCCCACCAGCCGCTTCTCTGGCCGCTTTGGGAGAAACCTTCCCATCTATTCTTTAGGCAGCAGCACTGGTTCATTGGGCAGCACTTTTGCCTTTGGGCTGCAGAGTTTGGGCGGGGGGGGGCAGGCTGCCCTTCGAAGGGGACAGATGGGAGGGAAAGGGAAAGGCCAGCCCCAGAACACACCCTTCCCTGGGGGATTTCTCTTTCCCAAGTGTGGCAGCGTCACTCAAACACCCTGCTATGCAAGCCCGCCCCCTTTTGCAAATTGGTTGTACAGATGACCTTTTGTGAATTGGTTGTACATATCATCTATTATACACATTTTTGCGCACTTTATAAAAAATGTCGGGAAAACTAGCAAAAAGCAGTTATCGTGCTTTTCCAGGGATTTTTTTTTTTGCCCCCCTCCTTCTGAATAGAGCGACTTTGGCCTGAAATATGTGAGGACCATAAGGAATCTGGGCAAATTCTTTGAGGATTTTTTCCTCCATGTAAACGACCCCAAAGTCCCACTCTGTGGTGACCAATACATATAAAAGCTCAGGTAATATTCTTGGGGGCGTCTAACTTAAGCCGTCTGAGGGCTCACACTAAGACTCTAAACTATCTAGTCCGTGAGCTGCTCTTCGCTGATGCTGCTGCCCTTGTTGCCCACACAGAAGCAGCTCTGCAGTGCCTAACATCCTGTTTCACAACAGCTGCAGAGCTGTTTGGGCTGGAAGTCAACCTGAAGAAAATGGAAGTTCTCTACCAGCCTGCACCACAGGATGAACACCACCGTCCCCACATTGCCGTCGGCAAATCTGTGCTCAAGTCAGTTCAGCAGTTCACCTACCTGGGAAGCATCATCTCCTCAGATGCCAAGATTGACAAAGAGATCGATCACAGATTAGCAAAGGCATATAGTGCATTTGGAAGACTTCACAAAAGAGTCTGGAGCAATAAACACCTGAGGCAAAGCACAAAAATCAGTGTGTATAGAGCCATCGTACTGTCTATCCTCCTTTATGGATCTGAAACATGGGTCACCTATCACCACCACCTACGATTCCTCGAACGCTTTCATCAGTGCTGTCTACGCACAATCCTAAATATACACTGGACTGACTATGTGATGAATGTTGCTGTCCTTGAGCAAACAGGGATCAACCAGCATTGAGGCCATGATATTGAGAACACAGCTGCGCTGGGCAGGGCACGTTTCTAGGATGGAGGAACATCGCCTCCCCAAAATTCAACTCTACGGTGAACTCGCCATGGGTCAGCGTAAGAGGGGCGCTCCAAAAAAGCAATACAAAGACTCCCTGAAGCAACATCTCAGGCTCGGCCAAATTGATCACCAACAGTGGTCCACCCTGGCCTCACATCGGGAGGCATGGAGACGCACTATCCACAATGCTGCAGCCTTATTTGAGAACTCACGCCGAACAAGTCTTGAAGAGAAATGACAACGCAGAAAGAATCACAACCCAAAAACATCACCCAAGGAGACCTTCTGCTGTGCTTTCTGCAACCGGACTTGTTTATCTCAGATTGGCCTTTTTAGTCATCAGCGCGCTTGCAGATGTGGATAGTGCGTCTCCATGCCTCCCGATGTGAGGCCAGGGAGGACCATTGTTGGTGATCAATTTGGCTGAACATGAGATGTCGCTTCAGGGAGTCCTTATATCACTTTTTTGGAGCACCCCTCTTACGCTGACCCGTGGTGAGTTCACCGTAGAGTACTATTTTTGGGACGTGATGATCCTCCATCCTAGAAACGTGCCCTGCCCAGTGCAGCTGTGTTCTCAGTATCATGGCCTCAATGCTGGTGATCCCTGCTTGCTCAAGGACAGCAACATTCGTCACATAGTCAGTCCAGTGTATATTTAGGATTGTGCGTAGACAGCGCTGATGAAAGCATTCGAGGAGTCGTAAGTGGTGGCGATAGGTGACCCATGTTTCAGACCCGTAAAGGAGAATAGATAATAATAATAATAATAATTATTATTATTATTATTATTATTTATTTATATTCCGCCTCTTCATGCTCTCTCCCCATTTGCTCAGCAGCATTCCATCAAATGCTCATCACAGCCAGTTCCAGTTTTCATTCTGGCAACACTACTCATGCACTCAGCAGGCATAAAGCCAAAGCAAAAAAACCACAACCACTGAAGCCTCTCTCCTAGCTTGTGTTTTCTTCTTCGTTATTAATGTTTGCCATTTTGTCCACACGGTGATGTTGCTTGGCCATAAGTGTCCTGGTTTGCTTCTGTGACATGTTGGAGGCCATATCTTTGGGAGGTGATGTCAACCAAATTGGCAAGCTTTCCTTTTACACCATTCACACACAGCACAGAAGAGGGACGCAGGGTTTACAAAATGGCAGGGCAGGGATTGTCCTTTTATGTTCACTCGGACTCCTCCTTTTGGATGTGGGGGGTGCCCTCATGGAGAGGTGGGCCCTTCAGATGTTCTTGGACTGCAGTCCCCAGTGTTCTTCACCATTGACTACACTGGCTAGAGCTGTCTACAGTTGTTGTCAGATAACATCTGGAGGGCCACAATTCGAGAAGAATGCCAGTGGTCCTCATGGAGCCAGGGCAAGTTTCGCCATATTAAGAAGGAGGGGGGCTGAAAACTCCAAATTGTTCAGTGTGAAGTCGAAGGCTTTCACAGCTGGCATCCATAGATTTTCCTTGGGTTTTTCCCCTGGGCTGTATATAACCCCCCATTGTCTAACCATTAGCCAAACAAGACACTACTCCTCGTTGCATATCTCCACCCAGAAACTAGCCTTTCAAATACACAAATTGACATATACTCCTCAACAGGGGTTACAGCATATAAACTCCACACATACCCCTACCCAACCATTCTCTGAGGGTGCCAGCCACAGATGCAGGCAAAACGTCAGAAAGAAACTCTTCCAGAACACGGCCTCACAGCCTGGAAAAAAACCAAGGAAAATCTATCCAAATTGTTCACTATAGCAGCTGTCGCTGTTTATAGTGATCCTTTATTTAAAAAGTGCGTGAAAAAGCGCATAATTGGTCATCTGATCAATCAGTTCGAAAAGGGGCACACAAATGAGCTGAAATCTGATTGGTCAAACCTCGGAGGGGGCGGGCTTGCAAGGGAAAGCTTGCAATGCCGTAGCCGCCATTGTTGTTCATCCAGCTGGCTGAACAATCGGTTGCAAGATCGTTCAGCCGGCAGAGCAAAAGTATGAAGAGTCTTTTTAGCGGAATGTGTCATTTTTTAAAAAGACTGATTGTTGTGATTTGAACAAGTATGATTGAAAATAAAAGGGAAAAGAGGAGATAAAAGGATATAAGGGGGGAAAGATAGAATAGAAAGAGACTTAATTCCGTGAAGATGGGAATTTGTTTTCTTATATTTTTGTTTTGGATGGACATAAATTGGACAAACGGCTAAAATGATAGATAATATGGGAATATTTTAATTTTTTTTTCGTACATGAATTTTAAAATATATATATTGTGTCCTTTTTTATGGTTACAGGTTTCCCTCCGTATCCATGGATTTGGTATCCACGGACTTAAGTATTCACGGCTTGAAAATATTCTTAAAAAAATAATAATCCAAAAAGCAAACCTTGATTTTGCCATCTTATATAAGGGACACCATTTTGCTGTGCCATTGCATATAATGGGACTTGAATATTCACGGATTTTGGTATCCATGGGAGCGGGGTGGGGGGTCCTGGAACCAAATCTCAGTGAATATGAAGGGACAACTGTATTTTGCTGGTAAGGAGGTGATAATGCAAGATTTATTTTTTTCCAATTAATACAATGATAACCATATAATTAATAGCTGTTTATTGTATAGGCAACGGATTCATAATAGATAATATGCTTAAATTGTCTAATATATGTAAATTTGTATTTGTCTGTATGATTACAAAACAAATATGATATAATAGGCGTTACTGAAACCTGGTGGGACGAGTCTCATGATTGGAATGTAGGAATAGAGGGGTATAACCTTTATAGGGGAAACAGGCCAAACAGGAAAGGAGGAGGAATAGCATTATATGTCAGGGATATTTACACCAGTGAAGTGATCCATGACATCAATACTGGAAGCCAGGTGGAGAGCATCTGGATAAAAATTAAAGGGGAGGGTAACAACAGGGATGTTATTGTGGGACTCTACTACAGACCCCCAAATCAGACGGAGGAATTGGATGTTGCCTTTCTAGAACAGATGAACATGCATGCAGAAAGGGGAGATGTAGTAGTGATGGGTGACTTCAACTATCCTGATATATGCTGGCAATCTAACTCAGCCAAAACTACAAGGTCTAGCAAATTCCTTACATGCCTGGAAGACAATTTCATGGTCCAAAAGGTGGAAGAGGCAACAAGGGGGTCAGCTATTTTAAATCTGATCCTAACCAACAGAGACGACATGGTTAATGGGGTGCAAGTGGTGGGATCCTTAGGTGAGAGTGATAATGTTCTCCTGGAGTTTGTTATACAATGGAAAGGAGAAGCCAAGCATAGTCAGACATGCATTCTTGACTTTAGGAGAGCTGATTTCAATAAACTCAGGGAAACACTGGGGGTGATCCCATGGTCAGGAATACTAAAAGAGAAGAGATCTCAAGACGGATGGGACTTTCTCAAAAGGGAGATACTGAAGGCACAATTTCAAACAGTATCATTGAGGAAGAAAAATGGGAGGTGTCTCAAGAAACCAGGATGGATGACTAAAGAACTTTCAACGGAGCTAAGTTTTAAACGGAACTTGTATAGGAAATGGAAAAAGGGGGAAATCACCAAAGAAGAATTCAAACAGATAGCGAACACGTGTAGGAGTAACGTCAGAAAAGCTAAAGCGCAGAATGAGCTCAGGCTTGCTAGGGAGGTTAAGAACAATAAAAAGGGGTTTTTTGGGTATGTCCGCAGCAAAAGGAGGAAGAAGGAAATGATAGGGCCGCTACGTGGAGAAGATGGCAAAATGCTAACAGGGGACAGAGAAAAGGCAGAATTACTCAACACCTTCTTTGCCTCAGTGTTTTCAGAAAAGGAAAAGGAGGACCAACCTGAGGAGAATGGAACAGAGGACACAATAGGGGAAATCCAGCTCAAAATAAGTAAAGAGGTAGTACAGGAATACCTTCTTAATCTAAATGAATTTAAATCTCCAGGACCAGATGAACTACATCCAAGAGTATTAAAAGAGCTGGCAAATATAATCTCAGAGCCATTGGCAATAATCTTTGAGAACTCCTGGGGAACAGGAGAAGTCCCAGCAGACTGGAGGAGGGCAAACGTTGTTCCCATCTTCAAAAAGGGGAAAAAAGAGGATCCCAACAACTATCGTCCAGTTAGTCTGACATCAATACCAGGGAAGATTCTAGAACAGATCATTAAACAGAGAGTCTGTGAACATTTAGAAGGCAATGCCATAATCACAAAAAGTCAGCATGGGTTTCAGAGAAACAAGTCATGCCAGACTAATCTGATCTCTTTTTTTGATAAAGTTACCAGCTTGGTAGATGAAGGGAATGCTGTGGACATTGCATACCTTGATTTCAGTATGGCCTTTGACAAGGTTCCCCATGACATTCTTGCAAACAAGCTTGTAGAATGTGGGCTAGACAAGTTAACAGTTCAATGGATTTGTAATTGGTTGACCGGCCGAACCCCAAGGGTGCTCAGCAGTGGCTCCTCTTCGTCTTGGAAAGATGTGACCAGTGGGGTGCCACAGGGTTCTGTCCTGGGCCCAGTGCTATTCAACATCTTTATCAATGACTTAGATGAGGGAATTAGGGGCATACTTATCAAATTTGCAGATGACACCAAATTGGGAGGAGTAGCTAATACCCTAGAGGACAGGATCAAAATTCAGAATGACCTGGATAGACTGGAGAGCTGGGCCAAAGCTAACAAAATGAAATTCAATACGGAGAAATGTAAAGTACTGCATTTAGGGCGGAAAAATGAAATGCATAAATATAGGATGGGAGAGACCTGGCTGAATGAGACTACGTGCGAAAGGGATCTAGGAGTCCTAGTAGACCACAAGTTGAACATGAGCCAACAGTGTGATGCGGCAGCTAAAAAGGCCAATGCAATTTTGGGCTGTATCAATAGAAGTATAGTGTCTAGATCAAGGGAAGTAATAGTGCCACTCTATTCTGCCTTGGTCAGACCTCACTTAGAATACTGTGTCCAGTTCTGGGCACCACAATTCAGAAAGGATATTGACAAATTGGAGCGTGTCCAGAGAAGGGCAACTAAAATGGTGAGAGGTCTGGAAACAATGCCTTATGAGGAGAGACTTAGGGAGCTGGGTATGTTTAGCATGGAAAAAAGACGGTTTAGAGGCGATATGATAGCCCTGTTTAAGTATTTGAAGGGATGTCACACTGAGGATGGAGCAGGCTTGTTTTCTGCTGCTCCGGAGACTGGAACACGGAGCAATGGGTGCAAGCTCCAGGAACAGAGATTCCACCTCAACATGAGGAGGAACTTTTTGACAGTAAGAGCTGTTCGGCAGTGGAACACACTCCCTCGGAGCGTGGTGGGGTCTCCTTCCTTGGAGGTCTTTAAACAGAGGCTGGATGGCCATCTGTCGGGGATGCTTTGATCAAGATTTCTTGCGTGGCAGGGGGGTTGGACTGGATGGCCCTCGTGGTCTCTTCCAACTCTGCAATTCTATGATTCTATGATTCTATGATTAATCATAATAAATAAAAAAAATTAAAAGGGGGAAATCACAGGAGATTTTCCGCAGGCAATTAACTTGTGGCAACAGTCTTTTCTCGGGGAGCATGCTCCATGCGAACTACACACTCGGGTAATTTTCCATGCCACCATCTTGCAAATGCATCATGGGCACAAATGGGCACTGCAGCGATAGGCAGCTAAGGCGATATTTTCTGGATTTAATTCTCCCATCTAGCTGACCCCAATGTGTTCCAAGAGGATCGGCACTGAGGTAAGTACGAATTATTTTACAGGTGTGGATTCAGCCTGAGGGCCTCTCTAAATGGCAAATATAATTAGCTAACACACATTGGAAACTGCTTAATGCATTGTAGATGTGTAAATTACTATTGCTTAAAAACAATTTGTAAGCCACTCTGAGAGCCTTGTAGCTAAAGAGTGAGGTATAAATAACTAAATAAAAAAATAAAAAAATATGGATGGCATGCAAATGGACGGCGATCCATTCACACAGCTGTTCACACAGTACATATCATTAAGAAGGGGGTGGCAAAACTCACCTTTAAAGTCCATTCCCAGCGTGTCTGGGGCTTCGTACGTATTATTTTAAATAATCCGTACAATGTGTGAATGAGCGGTTGTTTGACTACTCATGTTCGCACAGATACGAACAGGGACGTTAATATTATTTACCAGAGAATCACAGGCGGTGGGGCTAGCAAAGAAGGGAATCAGCAGTGGCCACCATGTTGGATTTGTAGCTATGTGAGGGTCCAGTCAAAGGGTGATATTTCTCTCTGTTGCCCCCCCCCCCGAGACCCGGGACTCCCTCGGGTACTTTTTTCCCCCCAAAAGGTAGTTTGCTGCTTTTATTTCGTTAATATGCCATGGAAGGTGGGGAGAGTGCCGGTGCGTCTCTTCCCGCCCAGGACTGCAGGAGGGGAGGGAGGCGGCTGGCCAGCCAGCTGGCACTGCACCTTCACTCCCTGCCCCATCACTCCCTGGGGACTGAGGGTCTGGCTTCCCCCTGGCAGGTTTTCTCCGAAGGAGAAGGAGTAAGTGCCACCGTAGGGAGCTCCGCCATGGGGTGTGCGCTGCTCCTGGTTCTGGGCAGCTCAGTTGCTGAGCCCCGGACCCTCTTGGCCGGAGTGGGGGCCTCTGGTCAGGCCCTCCTTCCCCCTTGAAAGGCAGTTCCTTCAAGGAGTCCCCTTTGAAAAGTTCCTTTGTGGGGAGGACACCCCCACAGAATCACCAGCCAGCAGAAGATTAGGCAGTGGCAGTATTGCGATTGAATCACTTGCCAGCTGGGATAGAGGGTCATGCAGAATTTAGGGGGGACTTTAAACTGTGTAAGCAGTTCATATTATTGTGAATGCCTGCCTGTTCATCTCTGTATGCATTATTTCCCCCTCGTATAGACAGGACCTGAGAACAAGAAAGAAGTTAATAGCATAAGCTTTCATAGACTTAAGTCTAATTCCTCAGATGCAGAAGTTATATGCAGTATTATGAATTTATTTTATGTTCCTATAGTAATAAAATGACTTTCAATCTGTAAAGAGAGGTTAATACTGCCTTCTTTATTTCCCCCCCAAAATTCTGTTCCTCCCGCAGCAAAATACCCCCCCCCATAGCTTCAACATTTGCAGAAATTTTACATTTCTAGTCTGGTACAGTGTTTTGAATGTTGGACTAGTGGAGTCTGGGAGACTAGGGTTCGAATCCCTGTTAGGCCACAGATACCCACTGGATGGCCTTGGGCAAGTCACACTCTGTCTGAACAAATCTTGCCAAAAAACCCCATAATAGGCTCTGCCTTAGGATCACTATAAGTTAAAAATGACTTGAAGGCACAAGTCCCTCTCTAAACAAAGGCTGAATGTCTTCACTTCTTGGCTTGGGACAGTGGTGCTCAACATTTTGGTCCTCCAGGGGGTTTGGTCTTCAGTTCCCAGAAGCCCCAGACAGTTTGGCCAATGGTCAGAGATGCTGGGAGCTGAAGTCTGAAACAACTGGGAAACCGAAGGTGGAGAAGCACTAGCTTGGGAGATGAAGTTGGCAAGTGCTGGGAGAACCACCCTAGCCCATCAGGGCTGACTTCACATATGGTTTCTTTCTGTCTGCTGAGCAGAGCTTTGTGCTCCTGGCACTGTTAGTATGCCCTTCTACCTCCTGCCCATGATATCTCATAACTGGAAATACGGGACACTTTTCAGGATCAGGTTGGCTGGGGCAAACCCAGAAGGCCAGTTGGAGGTCACAACGACCTGGGTTGTGTCTTAGAAAAAATTTGGAGAGTAAGGCCATATTAAGATTTTGCAGAAGTCCCTTAGTAAACACACTTTTTAAGGAGGTATGTGTTAATCCTCTCTTCCAGCCCTGAGCACCTCAACAATTATTCATTCAATCATGCAAACAAGTGACCATTCCTTAAACTATACCTCTCTTATACCCTGTACCTGACCAAACATTAAGAGGTTGCTGCAGAACCATCAATGTTTTGTCTTTCCAGAACAAAAGCAATCAGTTGAGTTTCGTTCCCTTTGCCTATCTGGTGTGAAAGCCATCCAGGCTTTGTCATAACCAGAGTACCCCTTCAGGATATGAAATAGGGTATCAATATTAAACCCCAGTAGAGAGTGCCATGGTTAGATACCATCACTCTGCTGGATTCTATGTGCCACCCTTAGATGTCAATCTGAGTATCTTTGCTGCACAGAACTCTGCTCTTCAAGACTGATAATTATAACCCTATTTTCCCAAATCTCTCTCTCTCTATCAAACCCTTCCACCTTTCTTTCCAATAGCCTTCTATGTATGTGTGTGAGTGCATTTTGGTTATTTCCAATCAAAATTCTTTATTTCAATTTAAGCTGGAGTGTCCTTACAGTTAATACTGGTATACATCAGTGAAAAGTTCCCCAAAGTTCCCCTCCTCTTGCAGGCTAGCCATTTGAGCTCATAATTCCCCCAAATAATAATAGAGATTCTGGCATCACGGATGGGGCTCTAAAACACCCCCCACCTCTTAGGGTAACAACACTCCCCCTCCCATAACACTCACTTTCCCATATTTTTCTGCCACACCCTCCAGCAGTGTCATTGCAGTTCCTGACACCTCAAGTTGATTTAAATTTTGTTTTATTGTGCCTTGTCTGTCAACAGTAAAGGGGAAAAGATGGTCTTCCTTGAAAATGGCCAAAACCTCTGGTCAAAAGTTCTGCGATGAAAGCATGAGGCTGAACCAATGTTTCTTTTCTGTTCCATATTGCCACTTCCAAAAGGTCCAAGTGAGCCATTCTTAAATCCCTCTGTATTCTCCCACATCTTCTAATTCATTTTCTGACTTAAAGATAGGGTGGTAATATATCACCGAAACGATGCCCAGCAGCCAAGCTGATACAATTCCTGTCAAAAAGAGCCCACAGGCAAACAGACCTGATTTGACTAGAATCAAAATGTCAGAGCCTATAAGGCAAGTTTTTTCCAGATATTTTTTTGTCTTCATAACTGGTACACCGGTGACATTTACCGGAATGGAGCAAGTTGTGTTCTCAGAATCTGTAGGGGCAAAAACCCACAAATTAGTACAGTCACAGTCAACCTTTTAAACAGCATCTGGTACTCCTGTAGTTACACATTTCCCATAGTCTTGATTTGCAGGGACAGCCCCAATTAATTCTCTTTTACAGCTGTTTTTAAAATGTCCCAGTTTCTTTCTCCTCCTCTCACTTTTCCCCTCTGTCTTCAGCTTACTGTACTTCGATTGCTGCAAACTGAGCTCAAAGTGCAAAAGTAGTTTGCGCTCAACTCAGCAAGGCAGAAAGGAGAAGAGGTGGAGGAGGCAGTCTTGCTCTTCCCAATAGGATCTGGCAAAAGTAAACTGTTGCACCCTCTCCACGTGAAGTGGGCAAGGAATATTGGACATATGTTACAGTTAGATCAATGGGAATTAGTGTGGTGTAAAGGTTTAAAATTCACCTGTTGTTATAAGTTAAAAGAACACTATTATAAAACCATGTACAGGGAGTACATGTCTCCAGATAAATTGGCTATAATATATAAAAATATTAGCAACAAGTGTTGGAAATGTAAAGATCATGTGGGCTCCTTTTAGCACCTTTGGTGGATCTGTAAGAAAGCAAGAAAATATTGGTTATTAGTTAATGAGATGATATAAAAAATGTTAAAAGGAACCATAGTATTCAGAACAGAATTGGTTTTTATTAAATATGATAGATATGGAAAACAAAATTGAAAGAGGAATAAGATTTTGATTTGTTACCTGGTTACAGCGGCAAGAATAGTATATGCCAAATATTGGAAACAAAAGAAAATCCCAGCTATCAAAGAATGGATAAGGAAATGGCAGGAATTAAAGGAATCAGATAAATTAATGAAGATGTTAAAAGAAAATCCTATACATTTAGACATTTGGCAACCATTTATGGAATTTGTTAAGAACTAAACTGGCGATTGTGTGGTTTTTTAAAATCTTATTTAGAGTAATTCCTTTTCTCTATTATGAGGAAGGTTGTAAATATATATGGAAATATGCTATAGACATGAATCATTATATTATTTAGAAGTAATCAGCAGAAAGTGTGAAGTCAGAGGGGTGATTGTTTTAGAAAATAAATACATTGTTTTTTGTCCATTTGGTTATTTATTGTGGGTCTATGTAGGTGTTGTATATTTTTCTTCTTAGATAAGCTTAATTGTATTTACTGTTGTCTGTCTTGTCTATATAATTTGTATTGTGTATTGTATATGCATATAAAAGCTAATAAAAACACTGGGGAAATAATAAAAACCCAAAGCAAGTGACAATGGAATCAAACTTTGCCAAGTCATTGGGAGTAAACATATGGACTAAATGTTGCTGTTTGTTGCTGTAATTCTTATTTCTAGGTTATTTAATTGTTAGTTCTAGGTTATTTAAGGTTTGGTCTTGATGCAATGGTATACTGCAAGTAAGTCTGCATTTTGCCCATTTGGAGCAACGCTGTTTTGTCTCCACCATACTTTTTGCCTTTTTGCATCTGTTCACATCAGTTTGAATGGAGCAGGCACATGCTCTGATAAAGGGCAATAGAGCAAAAAAGTGCAGCAATGAAAATTCAGATGTCTACACATGCAAAAATGCACATAGAATCACAGAATCATAGAATCATTGCATTGGAAGAGACCACAAGGGCCATCCAGTCCAATCCCCTGCCATGCAGGACTGCAGGAATAGAAATCATTCCCAACAGATGGCTATCCAGCCTTTGCTTAAAAACCTGTCCAGGTAAAAAAAGCTTAGCTCCAAGGAAGCTGTTCTAAGGTTCTGGCATAAACGAATGGCAATTCTTTGTTTGTTTGATCACCAGTTCATCATCATCATCATCATCATCATGTTTGTTTATTTGTTTTACAAGAAACAATCATAGGGCTCATCCATAAAGCGAAAAACTCTCTGGCAGTATCAAGATTTTCTAGGGTGTTTGTTTTGTTTTGATTTTTCCTGCCTATTCCCAGGTTGGCATCCAAACGTCTTCTTGAAATATCCTGGGTTTCCCTCCCTCTTGTATTCTTCTTCCTCCTCCTCCTCCTCCCACTGATCACAAGTAACAACTAGACTCATGAAACATTTCAGAAATGGTCAGCAGTTTCCACTGAGCTTGCTTCATTATTATTCAGGAGTCATAGGCCAAATCCACACTACACAAATAATCCAGTTTGAAACTGGATTATTTGCCATGGCTCCTTCCGACTGAATCCTGGGATTTTCAACTTTACAAGGTCTTTAGCCTTCTCTGCCAAAGAGTGCTGGGGCCTCACCAAACTACAAATCCCAGGATTCCATAGGAAGGAGCCATAGCAAATAATCCAGTTTCAAACTGGAATATTTGTGTAGTGTGGATTTGGCCATAGACAAAGTGCTAAAGTGTTGTAGCAATATTTTTGTTGCGTGCCTTCAAGTCTTTTCTGATTTATGGCGACCCTACAGCAACCCTATCATGGGGTTTTCTGATGCCGAGAGCATGTGACTTGTCCAAGGTAACCCCGTGGATTTTCAAGTCTGAGCATGTATTTGAATCCTGGTCTCCAGAGTTGTTGTCCAACACTCAAACCACTACACCATGCTGGCTCTTGTAGCAAGAGTACACTACTTAAACATTAGAATAATTTTATTTTGGTGCCAACATTCCTCTCTCCCTCACTTGATCTCTGTTGAATCTGTGTCCTGGGGCTTGTCTACATGATTAAAAACCCCAAATCCCCTTGCGAATTCCCCCAAATCTAAGTTGATCAGGCCGCAAGGTTGCATGGCCTTTCCCCCGAATCTGGGGCGATCCGGCCACACGTAACATGGCCCAGATTCAGGGCATTCTGGGGTATTTAACCTAGACATGGAGTATGTTAGATTTGGGGTTTTCTCCACATTTTGGTCAGCCATCGCAGCTGGTATTGCTGACACCACTGCTGACACTGCAACTGTTTTAAAGCTCGAGAGGCAGTTCCTGGCTGAAGGGACAGGTTTTCTCCCTTCCCTGTCCCAGCAGCACTGCCTCCGCCTGCTCTTCACTTCCATTTCTTTCTTCAAGTGCTTCTTCCTATGATGGGTGAGCAAGAGAGTGGGTGGAGGTTGTGCTGCCAAGCCAGGGTGTGGTGAACTCCGTTAACACCTACTAACACGTACAGCATACATCAGTTCAGAATACTTTATTGGCAGGATCTAGATGCATACGGTAACACTCCAAAGACAGTTCTAAGGTCTTTGGGCCAAAACCTCTTCATTAATACATTCTTCCAGCTTTGTTTCCCCACCACCACCACCTGGCAATTACAACTATCAGTTCTATGCAAGCCTCCTTTAAACATTCCCAGAAGGACATGTTTGTGGAATTTGGCTATAAGACCCGGTGTGTGTACATGGGTGCTAACCACCCATTCTGCATGTCCCACGGGCAGGTGTTTCCAGTGCATGAGATACTGCAAAGTTCCTTTATGCCTCCTAGAATCCAGACTCTCAGAAGTTTTGAAATGCTCATTCTCATCCACCATCATGGGGGAGGCTCCTCTGGAACAGGGTGCCAGGTATTTGAAGGAGGAACAGGTTTCAGTAGACTAGAATGAAAGACAGGGTGCACATTACGATACATCTTAGGCAGTTCCAGTTCATATGCTACTGGATTAATAACTTGGGATATGTGGAAAGGTCCAATGTACTTAGGACCGAGTTTCTTGTGTCTCCTACCTCATAGGTAGAATTAGGATTCCGTTTCTTATCATCCTGTTTCTTGTACACCAATTTGGCAAAGTCCAATGCAGCAATTGGAGCATGGTGGGGTCTCCTTCCTTGGAGGTCTTTAAACAGAGGCTGGATGGCCATCTGTCGGGGATGCTTTGATCGTGATTTCCTGCATGGCAGGGGGTTGGACTGGATGGCCCTCGTGGTGTCTTCCAACTCTGCAAATCTATCATTCTATGATTCTACCTTGGGCCATGCTTCCTTAATAGTGGTGCTCCATTGAACCAAGGGGACTGGGTCCCTTTTGTCTACTTCCCCCAACGGTAATGGATTGAAGTCCTGGTCATAGATCACTTTAAAGGAGGAGTGACTTGTGCTTTGCTGCACTGCGTTATTGTACGCCCCTTCTGCAAATGGCAATAGGTCTACCCAGTCTGATTGTTGAAAATTGATAAAACAACGCAAATACTGTTCAAGAATGCCAGTTATTCTCTCTGTTTTCCCATCGCTTTGTGGATGATGGGCACTGCTCATCCCCAGTTAAATTTCTAATAGTTTCACTAAGGCTTTCCAAAATTGTGATGTAAATTGAATGCCCTGATCCGAGATAATTTTGGTGAGCGCGACATGAAGATACACACACACACACATACATACATACATATATATATATGTATATGTATATATATATGGTGGACAAACTGTTTGGCTAGTTGCTGAGCCATTGGAATACTTTTACATACTATGAAATGTGCTTGCTTAGAAAATAAATCAGCCACCACCCATATGACCATCTTTTTCTTGCTCTCTGGGAGCTATACTATAAAATCCATACTTATGACTTCCCAGGGCCTAGAAGGGGTGGGAAATGTCTTCAACTTTTGGTTTGCCCACCCCTCTTTTTGCCATGGCACAGACATGATACCCTTTTATATAATCCTCCACCTCCTTTCTCATTTTTGGCCACTAAAATTGCCCGCACACTAAATGTAAGGTTTTCACATATCCAAAATGACCAGGGCTTTTCACATCATGGCTCTGCTTCAAAATCTGCACTCTCAATTCACTTGGCACATAGATTTTGTCCTCTTTCCAAGCCAAGCCTTGTTTCATAGTCACCTCCCCCTGATTTGCTTGGAACCAGGAATCTTGACTCAAGGCTTTCTCAATCTGGCTCCTCCATCCCGCATCCAATTCCGGCAGGCTTGCTAGCCTCAGTTGCTTTGGGAGGCGCAGCCTTGGGTTCGGGTTGGGATTTAGAAGGGATGACTTCCTTTGACTTAGCTTTTACCTGACTCTGTGTCATGACAGCTAGACCTAACTGGGAAGGAGCAAATACAGTGTCCACCACCTCCTTCTGCTTACTCTCATGTTGCAGTAACCTCGACAAGGCATCCACGGGAAAGTTTTTCTTGACCGGGAGAAACTTTAGCATGAAGTTGAATTTATAAAAGAAATCTGCCCACCAAATTTGCTTGTGATCCGTCCAGACCTCAAAGGGTACAGAAGACCCCTCTAACAAGTGTCTCCACATTTGCAAAGCCATCTTGATGGCACCCATTTCCTTTTCTCACACGGGCCAGGTTCGTTCAGTGTCATTAAACTTGCGGGACAAGCAGGCATCGGGTCTTAGTTCTCACATCTCATCCTTCTGCAACAATACTGCCCCATAGCCACATCTGAGGCATCCACCTGTACTACAAGTGCTTTTGATGGGTCAAGGGTTCTTTAACACAGGGTCGGAGGTGAACAACTCGAAAGCAATCTGGCACTTTTCAGTCCACACTAACTTCTGCGGGGGCGTTTCTTTGGTCTGGGGTGCCCCTTCTATCTTTTTCTTAAACTTTTTTTTTTTTTTTTTTTTTTTGCTGTTCTCAATAAATCTGTTAGGTACAGAGCTACTTCGACAAAATCGGGGCTAAAGTAATGACAGAAGTTTGCAAATCCTAAGAAACTTTGCAACTGCTTGTGTGTTTTAGGGAACTCCCATGCTAAAACCCCTTTCACCTTCTCCGGATCCATCTCCACCCCCTGGCTGTAAATGTGGTACTGCAAATAGCCCAGCTTGGATTTATGAAATTCACACTTGAACAACTTAGCATACAAGTGGTTCTCTGCCAGTTTACATAGCATCTTTTTCACCAACTTCACATGTGCAGTGTAGTCTTCCAAATAAATCAAAACATCATCTAAGTACACCAATACTCCCTTGCACAGAAACTTCTGCAACACATCATTTATCAAGTTCCTAAAAATCTCTGGGGCTCCAGAAAGGCCAAATGGCATGCCCAAGAATTCAAAGGAGCCCAACTGGCAATTGAAGGCAGTTTTCCATTCACCCCCTTCCTTGATTTGAATCCAATAATACGCCTCCCTCAGATCCAATTTTTTAAATATTTTGCCTTTAGCCAGATGGGCCAGCATGTCCTTCATCGGGGGTAACGGGTATTGATTAGACATGCTCACTGTGTTTAACCCGTGGTAGTCAATATAGCCTCAGGGATGAATCTTTCTTTCATCTGAATAGGACTGGGGGCCCCAGAGCTGAGGAAGTTGGTCTAATGGACCTTCTGGATATGCTCTTATCTATGTACTCCTGTAGTGCCTCCATTTCAGTTGTGGTCATGGAGTACAGCTTTGACTTTGGTAACTTTGCACCCGGGACCAGCTCTATAACGTAGTGTGAAGGTCTGTGAGGGGGAAGTATATCACACTCCTCCTCAAACACGGACCACCACTCCTGATATTCCACTGGCAACCCACTTACTTCCCCCATGATCATAGCTTTGGAGTGGGACTTGCTATCTGGGTTCTCTGGCATTCCCCCGGGAGTGGCTGCCTCCTCACATTTTTCCCATTCCGCTCCTGGACAGTACTCTTGAACACAAGCCAAGTAGGCAAATGTGATAATTGCCTTAATCCAGTCTATATCTGGGTTATGATACTTTAACCAGTTAAGTCCCACTACCATGGCTTGTATGGCATCCATGGCAATCACAAATCTAATGTTTTCCCGGTGGCCTCCCATCTTGAGTTGGACAGACTCAGTTATGTGTCTAGTGGGACCCCCCCTTCATCAGACCACCATCCATCTGAGTTAATTTGATCAGAGTGTTAAGTTTCTGAGTCTCTAACCCCAGTTCTGAGGCTAATGCTGGGGGAATCAGAATCTGTGTACACCCACAGTCTACCATAGCCATTACCCTGCAGGGGACCCCTTCCAGTATGTCCATATTTTAGCTTTGATGGAAAATGGGGCTTTTGCTCCACTCACCATAGACTCCGGGCACCCTTCAGGATTAGCCTGCCCTCTGGCACACACTAGGGCAGGCTTTGCCCGTTTCCCACCGGCTCTCCTTCGGATGAAGATGAGACATCCGCCTCATCAGTTTCCCACAATGATTCGCCAGCCAGGTGGCCCACGACCACCATTTGTGCTATCGCTTTAAGCTTGGGTTTCCCTGGAGATTTCCATGGTGAAGGCCATCCCTCAGTCTTCATTGGGGTCTATTCCTTTTTTCTGCTGTCGGGGGTCTTCTCTGGGCACTCTGAGATCCAGTGTCCTCCCTTGCCACACTGTAGGCATAATCCCAGCTGCATCTGCCACTCTCATTCTGTCTCCACTGGGGTGGCTGCGGTGCGAGCTGGCTTCCTGGCCTGCCTGATGGCTGGCTTACTGGCCCACCCTTGTCATTGCTTGGCTAGTCTGACACTCTGCCATAGCACCTCCACCTTTCCAGCCAACCAAATCCATCCAATCAGGGTCACTGGGTTGTCTTCCACCAGGGCCCACTCCAGGATGTCGATGTTGAGGCCATCCTGAAAGTACTGGACTTTGGTGGTTTCGGTCCAGTCCAGGATCTGGCTCACTAGCTGCCGAAACTCCATTGCATACTCAGCCACGGGCCAAGTGCCCTGGCAAATCCACTGGAGTTCCATGCTGTCCCTCTCCTGTCTGAAGGGGTCTTCAAAACGAGCTCATAGGGCCATCATGAACTCACCTAGGTTGTCCAGTTTGGGGGCTGCCATGTGATTAAAGTATCATAACCCAGATATAGACTGGATTAAGGAAATTATCACATTTGCCTACCTGGCTTGTGTTCAAGAGTACTGTCCAGGAGCGGAATGGGAAAGATGTGAGGAGGTGGCCACTCCTGGAGGAATGCCATCTTATATGAGGGACAGCATTTTGCTATGTCATTGCATATAATGGGACTTGAGTATTTCACAGATTTTGGTATCCACGGGGGGTCCTGGAACCAAACCCCAGCAAATACGAAGGGACAACTGTAAATCTATACTTTACTATATCTCTGTAACTTTAAGATGAACCTGGAGAAAAAGGGCATTTTCTTCATGAAATGATTGCCTTTTAAATGTGATTACTAGCTTGAATAAAGAAGCCTTTATTTTTCCTATCTAAGCCAAGCTTTCTACATGCCTGTGTTTGGGTCATGCTACATTGATATCCTCCTCTGTTTGTGGAGAGAAGGGAGGGGGGTTGGTAAAATCTCAACCAGGACTGGAAAGGCCCTTGGTACCCCAGCGGTCTCCTCTTGGTCCGTTAAAAATGAGGATCTTAAAATCAAGAGGTGGTGGCAGTGATGAGAGAGGCATAGTTCTGGGATTTCTAGGCTAGAGGAATCCCTGGGAGTGTGTCTAGAGGGATCCAGCTTGAGGGTTCTCCAGAAGAAGGTCGCCTGAGTGGATCACAAAAAGTAACCTGGCTTCTAAGGTGTGTATATATGGTGTGTACAGGGCTACTTTACAGATGGATTGGCTTTGACTGGGTACTCCTTCAGGGCAGGGGGCTGGACTAGATGGCCCTTGTGGTCTCTCCCAACTCTAGGATTCTATAAGGCCTTGTCGCACTACACCGTGAAAGCACTATTATTCCACTTTAACTGCTATGGCTGCCTCCTGTGGAATCCTGGGATTTGCAGTTTAGGGAGGGGGATTTAGCGAGAGAGCACGAATGCTTCACTAAACCACAACCCCAGAATTCCACAGGAGGCAGCCATAGCAATCAAAGTGGAATACGAGTAGTTCTGTTACAGTGTAGTGTGATAGATTCTATGGACTTTATCAACCCAGGCAAATATGGTGTCATAAGAACGCCTAATGATCGCGAAAGGGCGCACATACCAGATGACATCATCCTTTCATGAGCATGTGCTGTCAGTTGATCGGCCATGGCACTTTGTTGCCAGCATTGCCAGTGTTTGAAACTTTGTGCCATTGTGCTCAGTGAATACAGCATCAATTGTCAGAACAGGACAGCCAGGTAGGGGACACTCTTTTTTTTTTAACCTCCCTGCTTTACTTGGGACTTTTAAAGTGCGTTCCTGTGCTTGTGTCTATGTTTTATGTCTTTGTTTTACTTACATTTTTTAATTCACTGCACTACCATTTTCTTGCGAGAATCGGTGAGATCTCAACCCTGGAAGTAAATGTAGCTCCACTTGTGCTCTGTTTATGCTGGGATGCTTCACTGACGCTGCTAAAGATAGGTCTGGTGTGGGGGGTGGTCTGACAAAGTCCTATGTCTCAAAAGAGCTATCCAGTGTTTACAAATAGAATATCTCACTCCATAGGACTCTAAAGAAGATGTATTTATCACACAGAAAGAACTCACCTAGTAATATCCTATCAGTCAGTGGTTTGGTCATCCAGTCGATAAAAGACAGGAAAGTGCAATCACAGTTCCAGTGATTATTCTTCATTCCCAAAGCTTGAATATTCGGTATTCTTCTGAAGAGGTTCATAGTGAGGTTTTCCAGGCCACAATGGCTGATATCCAAATAGGTCAGCAAGGGAGTCTTAGCGAAGGAATATTCATCAATAATCTTGATCATGGGATTGGCGGAGAGATTCAACCAGATCAGCCTGTAAAGTTCAGAGAAAGTGTGGCGCGAGATGGAGGTCAGTTTGTTGTTGCTGAGGTCCAAGTAGGTCAGTTTGTCGATTCCAGGAAAGATGAATTCATAGTCCATTTCTATTTCATTCTGGCTCCAATCCAGTAAGGTCAATTCATTGAGAAAGCTGATTTGTAAGGGCTGAACATTGGTAAAATGGTTTTCGGCCAGAATCAGCTCCCTAGTCGTTGGGGGCAAATGGACTGGAAGTTCATATAAGTTCTTTCTTCGGCAATTCACTTCCCATTTTTCACAGGTGCAGAGTGACGGACAAGGCGGTGAGTTTGCTGGCTGTATCCTGATCAGAAAATTCACCCACCAGAAAGCTGCAGCACAAGAAGTAGAAGGCAAACAAAGAGACCGCATCCTGCCTGCCCCTTCCTTCACTCACAAGTCCTCAAATGCTCCTTGCTTTGGACCCATCCCACAGGTCATCTCAGAGGCTCCCTCTCTCCTTTATGAAATCACCCACTTGGGTCATCAAACAAAGGGATGCTGCTGCAGGACCAAGCAGGGAGCATCTTCATTGAACATGGATATCCTATGTAACCTCTATGAACGATGACTGCAGACGCACTGCAGAAATAATCCAGTTTGACACCACTTTGGGTGTTCTCCCTGGACTCAACTCTGAGCCTGGATGCTCAGGTTTCAGCAGTAGCCGGGAGTGCATTTGCACAGCTAAAACGAGTGCGTCAGCTCTGCCTGTTCCTTGAGACATCAGATCTGGCTATAGTGATACATGCCTTGATTACATCCCATTTGGACTACTGTGACACACTCTACATGGGGCTGCCTTTGGAAACTGTTCAGAAACTTCAGTGGGTCCAGAATGCTACGGCCAGAATCCTGATTGGGGCCAGTTATAGGGAGCATATAACTCCCTTGTTGAAACAGCTTCACTGGCTATCGGTTTGTTTCTGGGCACAATTCAAAGTGCTGGTCTTGACCTATAAAGCCCTACATGGCTTAGGTCCAGACTATCTAAAAGAGCGTATCTCCCTATATGAAACTGCAAGGGTTTTAAGATCTTTTAAGATCTTCAGGGAAAAGTTTTCTCTCAGCCCCACAGGCTCGCTTGGTGAGGACACGAGAGAGAGCCTTCTCGGTGGCTGCTCCCACCCTCTGGAACTCCCTCCTATGGGAGGCTAGGCTGGCCCCCTCCCTGCTTTCCTTTTGCCAGCAGGCAAAAATATTATTGTTTAAGCAGGCCTTTGACATGCAATTGTGGCTTTTATCAGGGTGTGATTTTTATCTGTTTTTTTAAACTTTGTATGTTTTAATTGCTTTTAATTGTGATTTTAATTGTTCTGTGAGCTGCCTTGGGTGCCTTTGGGAGAGCTGCCTTTGGGAGAAAGGCAGCATAGAAATTGCGCAAATAAATAAATAGATTTAACTATCATGTCTCCATCCTATGGAATCCTGGCATTTGTAGTTTGTTGTGGCACCAGAGCTCTCTGACAGAGAAGGTGAAATATCTCACAAAACTACACACCCCAGAATTCTATAGTATTTAGCCATGGCAGTTAAAGTGGTGTCAAACTGTGTTATTTCTGCAGTGTGGCAGCAGCCTAGTTTAGGCCTGTGGGTGTAGAAACCATAGGGAGTGGTTTGGGCCACTATTCAAGTTTGCAGGGGTTGATGGAGGGGAGAGGAGCTATGTTTGCCAAAGGTTGCCATACCCCCAGTGTGGCTGAGATTTTTCCAAGTTCAAGGCATATCACCCCAGACCTGTCTGGGCCATCAGCTAGCCTGGATTCAAAGCTTTCATTAAAAAAAAAGTTCCTAGCCCTTGTAGGAGCAGAGATACAGGGCAAAAGGGGGGAGTCATTCTTCTGTGAATTTTTTGTGAAAGAAAGAGGCCTGTTCATGTGTTGGTTTGGGCTGAAATATCGACCCTACCATGATCTCCCAGGTGAGACACAGAGCTGGATTTGAGCCCTGAATCTGGATAGGAAGGAAAACAAACACACAGCGTTCTTTAGCTATAGGGACCGCTGTTCCTGCCTCAGCTCTCAGCCTGAGAGTCAGAGTTGGTCAGATGGACAAAGTGACCAAATTTTTAAAAAGCAAAATTCAAACAAAAAATGTCCACACAAGCACAGAAACACACTTACAAACTTCAAAGTAAACCACTGAGATTCATAAAAAATAGTGTTCCATACCTGGCTTTTGCATTCCCACCCAGAAGTGTTCTGTCCATTGATGCGGTTTCAAACACAGGCAATACTGGGACAAAACACCACAGCAGATGTATTGACAGTTTGGCCCCTCAGTAAAAAAGAACACCTTGTTAACAGCAGCGGAACGCTAAAGGATGACGTGTGGTGTGGCTGCCCTTTCACATTCATTAGGTGTCGTTATGACGCCTTATTTACCGCGTCTGATAAAGTCCTAGGACTTTCAATGGGGTCAAAATACCCCTCATGAAATTTGCTGGGAATCCTACCTGTTTAAATGGGATCCTGTACCAATCCACACTATTTGGAAGGAGGGGGGCCCAAAACGGCAAAAACAATGGGGTAAAACCCTTTGCAGATTTCCCTTTATTTCTTCACAAAATGTGCGAGGCTGGTGCACATTTTTGTTCGTTTGGACTATGGAACAATTAAAAACTCTAAAGGAAGCACAAAGCTGATTGGCCGGGTGAGAGTGGGGGTGGGGCTTGCTAGGAGAGCATGCGCCCGGTGCTGCCATGTTGGATTTTCGCCTTAGCGAGTGATCACTAAGGCAATGAAAAGGATCAATATTTTCTGTTTTGCTTTGGAGAATCGTTCTGTTGCACCAGTGAACCTTGGGATGACTTTTTTTAAAAAACAAAACCCGTCGGTGGTGAAGAACCAATGTGAGTAAATCACTCGCGGCCTCCATCAGGAATGCGAGGCTTATGGGGGCTTCTGGGGCCATAAAAAACATTTGGTCTGGTCGCTGCTGCTGTGAGATGCCAATAATACAAGGTATTTGGGATTGTTTCCCCCTCGTGTAAATGGGCCCTGTGTGTAGACTGACCAACTCAGCCCTATTTCCCGAGATCTCCCTTATTCAAACTACAGTATTTTTTTATCCTCCCAGCTCCCTTGTTGACCTATTTCTCCCCTATATTTAAGGTCTGACATTCAGATGTCAAGGGCAAGCAAGTTGGTGCACAGAAGGAACCTGTGAAGGCTGGATGTGTGCATATCTGTGGATCATCAAAAAGCAAGCCAGGAAACTCCTGCCAGCTTGAGGTGTTTGTTTGCATTTATGTCAGAGAGGGGAGAGTGTGGACTTTTATCAGAACACCCCCTAAACCCGTTCTTTTACCGGCATAATTTATGACATTTTAATGTCCCTTAAAACTCCCTTAAATTCATGGCTGAAGGTTGGTTACCCTAACTGAAGGGTAATGGTGGTAGCCCAAGGTGTCATCTCCCCGCATGGGACTCCCAACCTTTAATCTTTAATATATACCATAATGTCCAAAAAGGGAACTTCTTGCGTACTGATATAACTTTTATATTTAATGTGAGGATTTATGGAATTCATCCAGTCGCAGAACTGCTGAGCAATCAACCCACAGACCGAAATTCCCTCCTACATTATGACAGTTATCATCCTTTCAGACTCAAACATAATTTACCATTCGCTCAGTTTCTCCGGCTGTGCAGAAATTCTACTTGTGAGCAAGACTACCAGAGTGCAGCAGACACTTATCACCATGAGTTATTGGCTAGAAGCTATTCCAATTATTTTATTAAACAAGCTAGAAAACGAGCCTCAGCTAATGATAGATCATCCTTATTTGAACAAAAAGTTCAGGTGCAGATGGATAGATTAGTGGGAGTGTTCACTTTCAATCTGGTTTTCAATCAGATCCGTGACATCATAGTTGAACACTGGCATTTGGTGCAGCATATTCCAGGATGCAGTCGCATTCCGCTTGTTGCTTTCCGCCGACCAAGAAATTTAGAAGATGTATTGGTACATACAGATTTACGATTAGACAATCATAAAGATGATACTGTTTCTGGGTATCATCCATGTGGTCACTGTGCCCGATGCCCACAACCTTTAAAAATTAATTTTTTTGTACATCCAGTCACACAATAAAAGTTCCCTTTAAATATGCTTACAACTTGCAGTTCGGAATCTGTAGTATATGCCATCTTGTGCCCTTGTAAAAAGATTTATGTTGGGCAAACAGCTAGGCACTTATCTCAAAGAATTTCTGAACATCTAAGTTGTATCAGGATGAGGCATCTGGACTATCCTCTGGTAGCTCATTGTATTCAATTCCGCCATCCAGCAGAATCTTTAAGATTTTTTGCACTGGAAGCTATACGCCCTTGATTGTACCAGGGAGAATCCACACAAAGGAAATTGCTCCAAAGAGAATCCTTTTGGATTTATAGATTGCAAAGTACAATTCCCCAAGGGCTTAATTAGCATTTTGAGTTTTCTTCTTTTCGATAGGTTAATTCGAACTTTGGATCCTTAGAAACAGTATTATTATATTGAGACATTCAGCTCTATACCAAGATGTTCTGAATGGAGGCTTCGCCTCCTTGCGAGTTTTTCTTACACTTCTCCTTTAAATGAATTAATATTAAATGAACTCAGTTACATTTAACATACTATATAACATCTGTGAGTATTCTGTTAATTTTGGCAACTGTATAAACAGGATTTAATTTTCATTATACTGTACCTAGATATATATTACACGCTTACCTCTGTGTGAGAATTGTGTATTGACTATAGACATAGAGTTTAATTGACAGTGTACACACTTCTTCGCATATACAGTATTTCTTTGCATACTTACCTGGTTCACCCCTTCTCAATTGGCTAAAGTGTAGTATCCTACATTTCTCCCTGTTGAAATTCATTTTTGTAGTTTTGGCCCAGCTTTCTAATCTGTTGAGGTCATTTTGAATTCTGATCCTGTCCTCTGGGGTATTAGCTACCCCTCCCAATTTGGTGTCATTTACAAACTTGATAAGTATGCCCCTAATTCTGTCATCCAAGTCATTGATAAAGATGTTGAATAGCACTGGGCCCAGGAGAGAACCCTGTGGCACCCCAAAAGTCACTTCTCACCAAGATGAAGACAAGCCATTGGTGAGCACCCTCTGGGTTTGGCTGGTCAACCAATTACAAATCCACCTAACAGTTGCATTGTCTAGTTCACAGGTTACTAACTTTTTGCAAGGATATCATGGAGTACCTTGTCAAAAGTCTTACTGAAGTCAAGATACACTACATCCACAGCATTCCCTTCATCTACCAAGTTGGCAACTCTATATAAAAAAGATAAGATTAGCCTGACATAACTTGTTTTGAGAAACCCAT
Source organism: Gambelia wislizenii (assembly GCA_030847615.1). NCBI lineage: Eukaryota > Metazoa > Chordata > Lepidosauria > Squamata > Crotaphytidae > Gambelia > Gambelia wislizenii. Next base: position 31,203,934 of record JAUMIR010000002.1, read on the forward strand.
GTTGACTTTTAGTGATCACAGTATTCCTTTCTAAGTGCTTACACACTGTTAATGATCTGCTCTAGGATCTTTCCTGATGTCAGGCTGACTGGACAATAATTATTTGGGTCTTCTTCCCTCCCCCACCTTTTTAAAGATGGGGATAGCATTTGCCCTCTTCCAGTCTGATGGGACCTCTCCTGTTCTCCAGGAATTCTCAAAGATTATTGGCAATGACAATAATTGCCATTATACTTGCAAAATTACAAATCTCAGGATTCCACATGATGCAGCCATGGCAATTAAAAAGTGGTATCAAAGTGCGGCATGAGAGAGAGTGAACTGCTGTTACAAAGCATGTGAGGGAAATTAATGCAGGATGAGGCACTAAAAGGCTACCTATTGTGCTGGCCTGGAGACGCATCATCACTTCAAGCTTGTGGGCCAAGCGGATGACATCATAAAGGAAACAGCTACTGAGGCCTGAGGCCTGGATTTGGTCCAGCCAGAGCATTTGGAGTCCAGCTCATGAAGAAAAGGGATGTACAGAAAATGGGGTCTCACACTCTACCCATGGTTTCTTGTTCTCCAGCTTTGTGGGTAGGTTTTCTCCTGGCAATACAATGGGTAGGAACTGGCTTTAGCTGTCCCACCGGCTGTACCTGTGAAAAGTGGAAGCTAGAATGCGCCAAACTGGACTTAAAAGAGATTCCCAAAAAAATTGCACCCATTACCAGGGAGCTCATTCTGAACAGAAACAAAATAAAAATCTTGCCACCGTTAGAAATGACCAGTCTCAGTGAAATGGTCTACCTGGATTGCAGCCACAACCTCATCACCATGAACGCGGAGTACAAGTTTCCTTGGATAGAAAAGCTGACCTACCTGGACTTGAGTTTCAACAAAATCACCCACGTGACCCGACTGACTTTCTTCAGGCTGAACAAGCTGCTGCTACTGAATATCTCAAGCAATCCAACCATGCAGGTCATTAGTGAGCAAGCCTTTGACCGCAATCCCTTACTGAGATATGTGGATATCAGTGACTGTAACGTGAGCCACCTCACTGTCAAACTGTTCAAAGATCAGTACAACCTGCATACTTTGGGGTTAAGGAACAACCCCTTTATCTGCGACTGCAAGTTATTAGAATTTCTCAACTGGCTGCTCAAACCTAAAGTGAATTGGGAGATAATAGGTGAGGCCTATTCTGTGCGATTTAATACCTCTTCTTCTTTTTTCTTCAAAGGCCTACAGAGTTGTTTCCTCTGTTGGCCAACAATAGATTGCTCCCTTGAGTCACTCTTCTGTCTCTGGTATAGCCTGGAATAGAGAAGGTGAAGAAGTGACATGGTAGCCATGGTTAAATATTTGAAGGGATGTCATACTGACAATGGACCCAGCTTGTTTTCTACTGGGTTTAACCTACAGGGAAAGAGTTTCCACCTAAACATTAGGAAAAAAATTCCTGACAGTAAGAGCTGTTCAGCAGTGGAACACTCTGCCTGGGAGTGTGGTGGAGTCTCTTTCTTTGGAGTGTTTTTAAAGAGAGGCTGGATTACCATCTGTCAGGAGTGCTTTGATGGTTTATTCCTGCATGGCAGAGGGTTGGACTGGATGGCCCTTGGGGGTATCTTCCAACTCTCTGATTCTCTGATTCTATTTTCTAAACTTCCCAAAAGATCAATTCTTGCAAAATCTAGAATATGGTGGACAATTCATGTCTGGGTTCCAGAACCATGTGTCTGCTAAAATGTAAACCCTTATTTTAAACTTCTCTGAGTCCACTGGCAGGAAAGCAGGTGACAAATATGAAAAAGAAATGTAAAAATCACACGTGCACACTTGGGGCCTTCCCAACTATGGCACACCACTTCTAGAAAGTCCTCTCCTGGGAGGCCCATTTGGCACCAAATTTAATTTCTTTTCACTGCTGGGTCATGGCGTGGCTTTTTAAATTTAAACCTCTGAGGCTTAATTTGCTTTTAAGCAGGTATGTGGGTATTAAAAAAAATCTTTTAAAGCTTTTTGAGTTGTTTGTGTGTGCTTGTCTTGTTTAAAATATTCATTTTAATCTAGAACTGTTTAAACTGTTTACTTGTTTTATCTGTTCGCCACTGTAAGATCCTTAAGGAGTCCTGGTGGTGCAGTGGTTAAATGCCAGTACTGCAGCCACAACGTTGTGAGTTCCATCCTGCAGGGCTCCAAGGCTGACTCAGCCTTCCAGCCATTTGCAGGTTGGTAAAACCAGTACCGAGCTTGTTGAGGGCAATTAGCTAACACATTGTAAAGCCGCTTAGAGAGTGCTTGCACTATAAAGCAGCGTAGATGTGTAAGTGCTCTTGCTTAAACAATTTGTAAGCTGCTCTGAGAGCCTTTGTGGCTGAAGATCAGGGTATAAATACTCTAATAAATATATATATAATGGTAAAAAGGTGGAATTAAAATGTTCTAATGCAGTGATTCTTAACCTTTTATTTACCAGGGACCCCCTTTAAATACTTTTTGTTGCCACGGTCCCTCAAGACTTAACTCAAGATTTAAAACAATAATAATAATAATAATAATAATAATAATAATAATACAGTTACACCATCCATGAAACCTTCCCTCAGAGGCTTTGGAGGAGGAGTGAAGACTTTTTTCCTGCTTCTTCCTGCAAGTTTGTGGCTGGAGTGTATTGAATGGCAATGCACAGGTGAAGCCAGACAGCCTTTGCCTTGGCTCCTGTCCTGTGGCCACTCCACTGCAGGGAGGGGATGTGCTAAGCAGCCTTCAAGTCTGTGGACCTGCTGTGAGGATATCACAGCCTCCTGGGGGTCCGGGGACCACAGGTTAGGAACCACTCTTCTCTCTCTCTCTCTCTCTCTCTCTCTCTCTGGCTTCTCTTCGCAAACGAAGATTCAGGAAGGACTCATCCCCCGCTTTCTGCAAGCGCGCTGATGATTAAAAAGGTTAATCCAAGATAGACAAGTCTGGTTGCAGAAAGCACAGCAGAAGTTTTCTTGGGTGATGTTTCCAGGTTGTGATTTTTTCTGCGTTGTCGTTTCTCTTCAAGACTTGTTCGGCGTGAGTTCTCAAATAAGGCTGCAGCATTGTGGATAGTGCGTCTCCATGCCTCCCAATGTGAGGCCAGGGCGGACCATTGTTGGTGATCAATTTGGCCGAGCCTGAGATGTTGTTTCAGGGAGTCCTTGTATCGCTTTTTTGGAGCGCCCCTCTTACGCTGACCCGTGGCGAGTTCACTGTAGAATACTATTTTTGGGAGGCGATGGTCCTCCATCCTAGAAACATGCCCTGCCCAGCGCAGCTGTGTTCCCAATATCATGGCCTCAATGCTGGTGATCCCTGCTTGCTCAAGGACAGCAACATTCATCACATAGTCAGTCCAGTGTATATTTAGGATTGTGCGTAAACAGTGCTAATGAAAGCATTTGAGGAGTCGTAAGTGGTGGCGATAGGTGACCCATGTTTCAGACCCATAAAGGAGAATAGACAGTACAATGGCTCTATACACACTGATTTTTGTGTTTCGCCTCAGGTGTTTATTACTCCACATTCCTTTGTAAAGTCTTCCAAATGTGCTATGTGCCTTTGCGAATCTGTGATTGATCTCTTTGTCAATCTTGGCATCTGAGGAGATGATGCTTCCCAGGTAGGTGAACTGCTGAACAGACTTAAGCACAGAGTTGCCGATGGCAATGTGGGGATGGTGGTGTTCATCCTGTGGTGCAGGCTGGTAAAGAACTTCCATTTTCTTCAGGTTGACTTCCAGCCCAAACAGCTCTGCAGCTGTTGCGAAGCAGGATGTTAGGCGCTGCAGAGCTGCTTCTGTGTGGGCAACAAGGGCAGCATCATCAGCGAAGAGCAGCTCACGGACTAAATAGTTTAGAGTCTTAGTGTGAGCCCTCAGACAGCTTAAGTTAAACAAGCTACCATCAGTACAGTAACGTATATAGATGCCGTCGTCTTCTTCAAGCTCTGCCATAGCCCTTTGGAGCACCATGCTGAAGAAGATTGTAAATAAAATTGGTGCAAGAACACAACCTTGCTTCACTCCATTAGTTATTAGAAAGGGCTCTGAAAGAACATCGCCATATCTGACTTGTCCGCGCGGGCCCTCGTGTAACAAGATAATCATTTTAAGGAATTTGGGGGGACATCCTAGTCTTTCCAGGATCTGCCACTGACCTTTCCTACTCATGCTGTCGAAGGCTTTGGTGAGGTCAACAAATGTTACATAGAGCCCCTTGTTCTGCTCTCTACATTTCTCATGCAGTTGTCTAAGGGCAAATACCATATCTGTAGTAATCCTATTGGCTCTGAAGCCACATTGGCTTTCAGGAAGAAGTTCTTCTGCAACGGCAGGAACTAATCTTTTTAGGAGTATCCTTGCAAGGATTTTTCCAGCAATAGAGAGCAGTGTTATTCCTCGATAGTTTGAGCAATTGGATTTTGCTTCTTTTTTCTTGTACAGGGTGATGATGACTGCATCTTGGAGGTCTGATGGCAGTTCCCCTTTTCCCAGCAATTCACAAGGAGTGTGTGGAATTTAACATGGAGTACATGACCTCCATGTTTCCAAACTTCAGGTGGGATTCCATCAATCCCAGCTGCCTTGCCGTTTTTCATCTGCTGTATGGCCTTAAGGGTCTCTTCCAAAGTGGGAGCTATGTCCAATTCATTTTTCATCGGTTTTTGTATCATATGTTGGATAGCTGAGCCTTGGACTACTCGGTTGGCACTAAAGAGACTTTGAAAGTGTTTAGCCCATCGATTCAGGATGGAGGCTTTATCAGTAATTAATGTTTGACCATTTGTACTGTATAAGGAGCTTTGGACCTGATAAGTAGGTCCAAACACTGCCTTAAGAGCTTCATAAAATCCTCTAGAATCCCTAGATCTGCATAGTGTTGTGTCTTTTCTGCTATATTGATCCACCACTTGTTCTGCATGTCTCTGAGTTTTTGTTGTAGTTTACTACATGTGAGACAGAAAGCTGCTTTTCTTACATGGCAAGTTGGCTGGGCAAGGTATGCCTGGTGAGCAGTTCTCTTCTTTGCCAACAGCTCCTAAATCTGTTGGTTGTTTTCATCAAACCAGTCTTGAGTTTTCTTGTGGGAGAACCCGAGGGATTCTTCCGCAGGCTGGAGGATACTGTTTTTGATATGTTGCCAAAGCACTGTAGGAGAAGGATCTGTAGGATGGTCTTCAAGTTTTGTTTGCAGATTTGCCTGGAGGTTGCCTCTCGTGGTAGCTTGTTGAAGACTGTTGACTTGGAGTCTCTTCTTTAAGATGCCACCCCTCTTAGGTTTGAACTTAAGATGAGGATTTAGTTTACATCTGACGAAGCGATGATCTTTCTGGCATTCTGCACTGGGCATCACTCGAGTATGGCGGACATCGCGAATGTTTCTCTGGCGGACTAGAACATAGTCAATGAGGTGCCAATATTTGGTTCAGAGATGCATCCAGGTTTTCTTCAAGCTGTCTTTCTGCTGAAAGATAGTGTTTGCAATAGTCAGCTGTTGTTCTGCACAGAACTCTAGCAAGAGGCGTCCATTATCATTGCAATTTCCAACACCATGCTTGCCTAATACACGTTTCCAGGCTTCAGAGTTCTTTCCTACTCTGGCATTGAAGTCACCAAGGATAATAATTTTATCTTCTACAGGGACTTTTTGTATGAGGTGGCGTAGGTCTCTGTAGAATTTGTCTTTCTCTACAGGGTCAGCTTGCATAGTTGGGGCATATATACTAAAGAGAACAACATGTGAGAGGCGTATGGAAATAATGCGATCAGAGTGTCCTGTTGGCAAGGTTTTGAGTTTGGAGGCAATGGAGTTTTTAATCATGAAGCCTACTCCTGAAAGATGTTTTTCGGTTTTGGGTTTGCCAGACCAGTAAAGTGTGTAGCCGGCGCCATGTTCTTTAAGGCTGCCTTCCTCATGGAAGTGAACTTCACTAAGAGCAGCGATGTCAATATTAAGTCATGATAGTTCATGGGCTATTAGAGCAGAATGACGCTCAGGCCGTCCACTATCTTCAGAGTCTCGCATGGTTCTGATGTTCCAGCATGCAAGCGTCAGTTTTTTTACACCTTTGGAGGCCGGTGTGCGCCTTTGTTTCTTTGCCTTGGTTTGACCGCATCAGAAGATTCCCGTTGGCCGCGGCTAGCCAACCAGGTAGTTGGGGATGGGTTTTCGTTAGGCCACCTTTTCTAGGCCCCTCTCCATATGGAGCAAGCAGTGCTCTCCTTAAAAAAGGCTGCTTGGTCGTTCAGGATGCTGCCGAACAAGACTGTCATCTCCTGGGTCAGCCTCGAGTGACCAAAGTCCTGAACCGCCTGCATGCAGGGTTGGGTCTGCGGCTTCCAGTGCATCTTTACACCTGCTGTTTCGTCCCTCGCCTATCACTACAGGGCTTTTTTTTTTTGGAATTGGATTTGTCCTTCGAGCCTGTGCAATGGATTTTTCTGGTGGAGCGCAGCGTGCACAGAACTGGCCTCACCCTTTAAACCAAAGGTTCATCTGCTGGCCTTGCAAGCATGGACGGTAGCAGTGAGGTCCTCGGGCCGTAGGTTTGATTAGAGTTTCCTTCTCTTAGATGGTTGACCTTACAGGGTTGGACGAGCACCATCTGCCCGGGTTTGGGATTAGAGTTTTCCTTCTCCTAGGATGGTTGCCACAAGGCTAGAGAGCCCATCCTTTCCTTTGACGCTCTTTGTCAGACCCTTCAGTTTTACCTGTCTGGAATGGGAGACCCCACCGGTGGCTATTGTGCCACCGCCAGCATAGCTCAAAACATCATTAGGGTATGCAAGCCTCTCTCCCACGACAAGGGGGCGTCAATGGAGAGGACCACTCTTCTAATGAATTTAAAAAAAACTTTCATACAGAAAAAAATGGCTCAAGATGTCTACAACAAATAAGAAGATAGGCAGGTTCTGATATTTGGTCATATCTATTACAGTGGGCCCTTGATATTCACTGGGGTTTGGTTCTAGTACCAAATCCATGGATGCTAAAGTCCCATTATATACATTGGCGTAGTAAAATGGTGCCCCTTTTATAAAATGGCAAAACCAAGGTTTGCTTTTTGGATTATTATTTTTAAATATTTTCAAACTGTGGTTGGTTGAATCTGTGGATGCAGATTCCGTGGATGTGGAAGGTTGACTGTAATTTATTTTTTAATAGATTTTTAATAGATTTTTGCCCTCCCCCTCCCCCGCCAAAGCGACAACAGGGCCTCCGGAGGCCGTATAGTCGCTTTCCCCCACCTCCCCATGCCTTCATGGGGCCTCCGGAGCGTCTCCAGAGGCCCCATGATCACCTCCCCGGCCCTCCCCACCCCCTCCCCAGGCCTTCATGGGGCCTCCGGAGCATCTCCGGAGGCCTCATGAGCGCCTCCCCAGCCCTCCGCACGCCCTCCTCAGGCCATCATGGGGCCTCCGGAGCGTCTCCGGAGGCCCCATGGAGGCCTCCCCGGCCCTCCCCCGGGCCTGCATGGGGCCTCCGGAGCGTTTCCGGAGGCCCCATGGAGGCCTCCCCAGCCCTGCCCACGCCCTCCCCAGGCCTGCATGGGGCCTCCGGAGCGTCTCCAGAGGCCCCATGGAGGCCTCCCCAGCTCACCCCACCCCTTCCCCAGGCCTGCATGGGGCCTCCGGAGCGTCTCCGGAGGCCCCATGGAGGCCTCCCCGGCCCTCCCCACCTCTTCCCCGGGCCTGCATGGGGCCTCCGGGCCATGGAGGCCTCCCCGGCCCTCCCCACCCCTTCCCCGGGCCTGCATGGGGCCTCCGGAGTGTCTCCGGAGGCCCCATGAGTGCCTCCCCAGCCCTCCCCACGCCCTCCCCAGGCCATCATGGGGCCTCCGGAGTGTCTCTGGAGGCCCCAAGGAGGCCTCCCCGGCCCTCCCCAGCCCTTCCCCGGGCCTGCATGGGGCCTCCGGAGCGTCTCCAGAGGGCCCATGAGCGCCTCCCCAGCCCTCCCCAGCCCTTCCCCAGGCCTGCATGGGGCCTCCGGAGCGTCTCCGGAGGCCCCATGATCGCCTCCCCGGCCCTTCCCCGGGCCTTCATGGGGCCTCCGGAGAGTCTCCGGAGGCCCCATGGAGGCCTCCCCGGCCTTCCCCACCCCCTCCCCCGGGCCTTCATGGGGCCTCCGGAGCGTCTCCGGAGGCCCCATGATCGCCTCCCCAGCCCTCTCCAGCCCTTCCCCGGGAGGCCCCATGGAGGCGTCCCGGCCCTCCCCCCTCCCTCCCAAGGCCTTCGCGGGGCCTCCAGAGGGTATCTGAAGGCCCTGTGGAGGCCTCCCCGCTCCCTCCCAGGGCTTTCACGGGGCCTCCGGAGGCCCCATGTCATGGTTTTGGGGGGGGCCGGGGGGCCCTCCCAAAACCGCAAATAATCAAAACCATGAATGTCAAGTTCGCGAATGTGGAGGGACAACTGTAAATCAGAATCATTTATTACAATTTTTAAATACTAATACTATTCCGGCGTATAAGACGCCCCCCCCCAAATTTTCAAGTACAAATATAGACTTTGGGATATACTCGCTGTATAAGATGACCCACCACCACCCGGGAGGTGCCTAGGAAGCTCCTTGGAGGGGTGGCTGGATGGGGGGAAGCTTCCTAGCCATCTCCCCTCCTTCCCAAGTCCATTCGCTTTAACTGGCTGCAGGGGGTTCAAAGCAAGTGGAGTGAGAGGAAAGTAAGCCCAAGATTAGCTGGATCAGGGCAAAAACCTCTCAATCCAGCCGATCTTGAGGCAGGGGAGACCGTTGCCAGCCAAACCTCTTCCCTTTCCCAACTCATGATGGGCTCCCCGCGAGTTGGGAACGAAGGAAGCTGGCTAGGCAGCTTCCTAGACACCTCTGTGTCCTTCCTGAGTCCATCTCTGACTTGGGAAGGACGAGAGGTGGCTTTGAAGCTTCCACCCATCCAGCCATATATCCGGTGTATTAGACAACCCCCAACTTTTGGGGAGATTTTCAAGGGTTAAAAATTCATCTTATACGCCGGAATATACAGTATCTTTTGGATTCCCTCTCCCATGTACACTGGGAGCCCCCACACACACACCATAGTTTTAGGTGCATGCCTACATCTTTTCATAATCTAATGTGGAAATGGGACAAAGAATATGTGGACATGTAAGCTGAGATCCCAATTATGTACTTGCTATGCCAGAAGATTCCCCTAAATGGATCCTGGGAACCTTTTACACAATACACTTATAACAGTATGGTTCTAGTTTAACTACCATGGAAACATTCTATGGAATCCTGGGATTTGCAGTTCAGGGAGGGGCATTTAGAGTTCTAAGCCAGAGAGCTCTAGTGCCTCCCCAAACAGAGCTGAGGAAGGGGTTGTCTAAAGGGCAAAAGTATTCCTCATAGAATTAGAGGAGAATATAATTTGTGTTAATGAGATCCTGCACCAGTATCCTGTATTTGGAAGGAAGGGGGCCAAAAATGCCAAAAACTACACAGGAAAAGCCTTTGCAGCTTTTCCTGAAGTTTTAAAAAACCTCACTCATTGGCACAACCAATTTGCTTTGGTGTACATTCCCAATAAGAGCAGAAGTGGGAAGCTGATTGGTCAGACATTCACGGGGTGGAGTTTGCTAACAAGGCAAGCGCCTGAAACTGCCATATTGGATTTTCACCATAACGATTGTGTGCTAAGACGAGACAATGGGGTGGGGTTTTTTGTTTGTTTGTTTGCTTGCTTGTTTGCTTTTCCGTTAAATTGAAAAAGCGCTCTGTTGCACCTTGGACATTTTTTCTTGTCCTTTTTTTCTTCCTCTTTTTCTTATTTATTTAAGTGGAATGTTGCACATCCACACCTTGGATATGCTTTAAAAAATACTGTTTGGCGGTCACAACTGGCGACAATAAAAATGTGAGTAATTTACTCATGCCCATCATCTTGATGCGTAGGCATGCCCATTTGAACAACAAACTTGGATAGCTTTACATGCTTGCAATCTTGCCAAAAATTTATTAAGACATATGAAAGCCGCTGTGATTTGGCATTAGTGTACATCAATCCATGTTTTATTGCCTCATATGGACAAGCCTGAAGTTGTTTTTTGAAGAGGAAACAGTTCAGCTATTACCCAGGAGAACTGTTCTACTTTGATTTACTACTCTAATGATAAGCTAGTTGATTTAATTTACCATTCTACTGATGAGACGGTTTACAGGCTATTTGACAAGGTTCTACAATAATATTGCAATGGTACTGTTATATTTGGAGTGTTTAAAAGGACATTGTAATTTGTTAGTAAAAGTAAATTATATTTACTAAATTATATTTACTTTTACAAAGTAAATTATATTTACTTTGTCTAAGGATCATATTATTCTGCTATAAAAGTTTCTATTGTTTCATAGTGTGGTTATATTTGTATCATTAAAAGTGGCATCAGAATTTGTGATATTCTTACATGATATTGATTTTGTTCTAACAGTCTATTGCTTCAGTTAGAGTTACCTGGTAACTAAAGGTCTGCAGCATAATGTTATTTGGACAAGGGGAGTATGTAAACTATGTTTTGGGGACTTCCCAGGCCATTTTAGGCCTATGAGAAGCCTTTTATTTTTAACAATGAGGGATGGGAGTTGTCTAGATCGCCAAAAAAAAAAAAAAAAAAAAAAAACCTCCTCATGGAATGTGAGAAGAATCCTATCTGTCTTAATGGCATTCTGCATTGTTCTGCCATATTGGGAAGGAAGGGGCCCAAAACATTAAAAACAGCAAGTACAATGTGCATTATTGTTGCTCCAGAGACTAGTACCAAAGAGAGAGAGAGAGAGAGAGAGAGATTCCACACAAACATTATAGGAAAAGAGATTCCACCTAGACATTAGGGAGGACTTCCTGACGTTAAGAGGTTTTTGGCAGTGGAATACACTGCCTGGGAATGTGGTGGAGTCTCCTTCTTTGGAAGTTTTAAAACAGAGGTTGGATGGCCATCTCTTGGGAGTACTTTGATGGTGTATTCCTGCATGGCAGGGGGTTGGACTGGATGGTCATTGTGGTCTCTTCCAACTCTATGAGTCTATGAGTCTATAATTAGGAAGATCTTTCTGATGGTAAGCACTGTTTGACAGCAGAATAGACTGCATGAGATGCATTGGACTGTACTTCTTTAAACACAGGTTAGATGGTAACCTTTGGGGAGAGCTTTACTTGTGTCTCTATGCATGGGGGCTGGACAAGATGGCCCTTGTGGTCCCTTCCAACTCTATGGCTCTCTGCTTTTTTATAGATGTAACACAACGAGTTGAAACATGGACTGTCATAACTGGGCATGTTGTATGCTTTCCCCTACAGATCCTGACAATACTGCTTGTGCCAAACCAGATGATTTGAAAACTATGCCAGTTCTCGAGGCAGAAGGACATCTCCATGCTAGATGCCTTCAAGAGGATAAATTAAAAGCTCACCATGTGATGGCTCTGATCACCGTTTCCCTCTTTGTGGGAGGAACTGTGGCGGCTTGGCTGTTGGGTATAGTGTCCGTGATATATTACCACCCCGGATTTAAGGTCGAGGATGATTCGGAGGACCAAGAATACAAGGGGATTTAGAATTGGGGTATTTTGGAAGTATCAATATATCATGCAAAAGGACCATCATTTCAGTCCTTTGGTTTGATTGCAACATGTCACTGCAAAACCTCAAAATCTCATTCTTTTGTGTTTCTTTCTTGATTTGATATGGGGCTGTCTAAATCGTGAAAATACTCCGCATAGAATTTGAGGAGAATAGGATTTGTCTAAATGGCATCCCACATCAATCTGCCGTATTCTGAAGGAGGGGGGCCAAAAGTGCCCAAAACGGTGTGGTTTTGTTTTGTTTTTTAAACTGCAATGGAAATGCACATTCCTGTTCATTGAGACATCCAATTTGCTTTGAGGCACAGACCCCATAAGAGCGGAAGTGGAAGGCTGACTGGTTGCATGTGTGCAGGGGGCAGAGCTTGCTGGTGAGGCAAGTGCTCCAAACTGTCATATTAGCTTTTTGCCGTAGCGATTGTGTGCTGAGGTGACGAAACAGCCTCCCCCCCTTTCCCCCTGTTTATTTAAGCAGAAGTTTGCACTTTTGTACCTTGGATATGCTTTTTTTTTTAAACTGTTTGGTGGTGGCGGCAACTTAAAACACAAGTAATTCATTTGCACCCGCCATCTTGATTTGCAGGCATGCCTGTTTGAACATTAAACGCATGTGGCTTTGCATGCTTGTGGTTTTGGAAAAAAGCATGGAGATGAATAAAAGCTGCAGCAAATTGGCATAACTGGACATCAATACACTTTTTATAGCCTTGTGTAGACAAGCCCCATGTATCCCACTTTTCAGCTGAGGGTTTGGTCATTTCTAAGTTTTCCTCTTTTTAGTTAACAGAGCATGGAAAAGGATCACCCTGACGTGTCAGGAACCAGGGTGACACTGCTGGAGGGCAGGGCAGAAGGTACGGGTGTGCTATTGGGACAAGGGAAGTACCCAAAGCTCAGCCTAGTGAGAAGAAAGATACCAAGCGAGGAGGCAGCCCTGATGGGGCAGGTCGGTTCTCCCAGTACTTGAGGCTGACTTCATCTTTGAAGCCAAATACTCAGCAAAACAGTCTGTAGAGCAGGACTGGGCTGCTCCAAAGTTTACTCACAGACTCACAAACATGAAGTCAACCCCATCCCACCCCCAAAAAGCAGGCCAAAAGTCCTGAATAGGACCAGGTCCTGCCTTGCCATTGTGGAAACCATATGCCTGCCTTCTGTGCCAGGTGGGTGGTGAAGGGGGAAAGCCTTATTAGCGCCCCTAATAAGCCCCACCCTCAGGAACCCCAAACATTGGCTTATTAATAATTTGGCATATTAATATAGTCTTCCATGGGGAAGAGCAGTAAAATATCAGGGATTCACTGTAAGGATCCCAAAAGGCACATGTTAAGCCATGTATCACCCAAGGAAGGACTATTAACAAATTCCAAACTGTGAGGAAAATGAAAGGTTAAGAGGACATTTGCCTGCACACCCAAGTGACAGACAATTGGTCCCATCACTGGTGGTTGGAATAATCCTTTGTCTGAAGGCACCCCTTTCCCTTCACCACACACCCAGCCATTAAGGAAGCAGCTCAGCTTTTGTGAAACTAATCACCAAGACATTAAGAGTAGTTGCAACGCATTAACATCATCAGAAGCCCATTGTTCAAATCCAGGAGTTTCCTGAGACCCATTGTTCAATCTCTGAGAGACATCTGGAATCCATTGTTTCAACAGACAAATTCCTACTGCCCGAGGGCACATTTTTTGTATAAATACTAGCTCAAAAATCATGCCTCATTGCACACAGATTCTGTCTCTCACTGTATTGCCAGGTGCACAGAACCAATTCCTGGGGACCCTATGTCTCTCTGTGTTAGCCACTCTTACTTCATCCATCCACGCTGCTGGTCTTTCTTGAGACTTTGGACTACAAGACAGGTCCCATATAACCTCCAGAAAACTCCCTATCTATCCCTCTGCCAACTTTTCGTCCTCCATTTCTGATGGTCTTGTGTGTATGCTTTATTGTATGAATGTGTGTGTGTGGTTGGTGTTATTATTTTTAAGTCTTTAATAAATATAATTGTTAACCTTCCATCTTGTGCTCTGTGTGTGTGTGTATGTGTGTGTGTCAAGTTAGAGCTAGTAGGGGCAGGGCTGGATTAAGGAATTTTGGGGGCCCCTACAATGCTTTATTTTGAGGGGCCCATATGTTTATCTCAGGTCAATGTAACCTAACCTATTCACAATACAGGATGTTCAGATTTCAGTAGGACCCCCGTATCCACGGATTCATTATCCACGAGACACAAAACAGCACACCAACCATAGAGTCTTCCTAGAAAATGTGTCCTCTCTAGCCATTTTCTAGGCAACACTATGGTATTTTAAACTAGAAGTCCCATTATTTTCAATTGTGTTCACTATTATCCATGGTTTTCAGTATCCATGCCCCTCCAGAACCAATCCCCAGTGGATAAGGGGGGGCTACTGTATTACATAATCTGCCACCAATAATTCAGTTTAGCAGTTAACGTAATGGTATAGATTTCCTCAAAGAAAAGAAAGAGTGGACTACAAGCTGAACATGAGTTAGAAGTGTGATGCAACAGCAAAAAAAGCCAATGCAATTCTAGGCTGTATTAATAGGAGTATAGTGTCTAGATCAAGGGAAATAATAGTACCACTCCATTCTGCTTTGGTCAGACCTCACCTGGAATACTGTTTCCAGTTCTGGGCACAACAATTCAAGAAGGGAAAGAGGTTCCACGTAAACATGAGGAAGATCTTCCTGACAGTAAGAGCTGTTTGGAAGTGGAATACACTGCCTCGGAGCGTGGTGGAGTCTCCTTTGGAGGTTTTTAAACAGAGGCTGGATGGCCATCTGTTGTGAGGGATTTGATTGTGTGTTCCTGCAGGGCAGAAGCCAATTGGATGGGATGGCTGTTGGGGTCCCTTCCAGCCCTATGATTCTATGATACTAGGCTGCATTCAGAGCCTGGGAAAGTTACCTTGGATTACACCTCCCAGAATCCCCCTGCCAGCACCCTTCTCAAGGTCTGGTTGCATTGTTCCTTTTCCAGCATTCTCTAGCCCAGTGGTTCTTAACTTGGGGTCCACAATGTCCTCTCAGGGGGTTCTCAAAGGCTTGAAGGCTGCTTGGACCACCTCCTCCCTGTAGTGGAGCAGCCACATGACAGGAAGCAAGGCAAAGGCTGGCTGGCTTGGCCTGCACATTGCTATTCAATCCACTCCAGCCACAAACTTGCAGGAAGATACAAGAGTGCCTCTGAGGGAAAGTTTAATGGATGGTGTAATTGTATTGTTGTTGTTGTTAGCTATTATTATTAGGGTTTTAAATCTTGAGTTAAGTCTTGGGGCAACAAAAGATATTTAAAGGGGGTCCCTGCTAAAGAAAAGGTGAAGAACCACTGCTCTAGGCCAATGCCTCTCACATAACACTAATGGGATACTGGTATGTTTTAGTGACAATAAAACCATTGTTCCCAGTAATATTACTCCAAATTTTTATTTATATTCTTTATTTTCTTTTGTTAAAAGAGCTAGAATGTTGTAAAAGTTTCAGCATTGCACTATGACTGTGGAGACCAGGGTTTGAATCCTTATTCAGCCATGAATACCCACTGGCTGACCTTGGGCAAGTCACACTCTCTCAGCCTCAAAGGAAAGCAAAGGCACACCCCCTTTGAACAAATCTTGCCTAGAAAACCCCATGGTAGGTTCACATTAGTCAGAAATGACTTGAAGGCACATAGGCAAACACACACAAATTTCTTTTGCAGGTCCAACTCAGTTGGCAGCAAGTGGAGGAAGCTGAAGAAGACCAAGGTGGGGAAAGCAGGGGAGAGGAACCAAGACAGGAAGGGAAGGGAAGGGAAGGGAAGAAAGAAAGAAATAAGCCCTTTCTGGGAGAAAGATTTCTCTCTCTCTCTCTCTCTCTCTCTCTCACACACACACACACACACACATCTCTCTGGCTTGCCTTTTGACGATCCTGGGAGGGGTGAAGGAGCAGCAAACTCGCTCCAGCCTCAGCTGTAGGGAGGGCAGGTCCTTCTTTCTCTTTCGGGAGACGCTTTGTTTTTGTTTTGTTTTTTTAAAGCCAACAGGAGGTGGGGGCCCTGCCTGTGTAGGGCCCCCCGCAGATACTGATTTGGCGGTATGGTTAAGCCGGCCCTGAGTAGGGTTATACAATTGACATAAAGATACTTTTGTTGCCCCCTTTCATATTGCTAAGGTTGAGTTGCTGCTAATTTCCCCAACATATTAGAAACTCGATATTTTCCATAGGAATTTCCATGAGCTCTTAGGGTAACAGCCTGTTCTTGGGAAAACTTGGGTCAGTGGTGAAGGCATTCAGTATAATACAGGTCATCCCCTGTTTACCCGGGGCATGGTTTCGGACTTACCGCAGATAAGTGAAATCACGTATAGCAGCGAACCACCATATTAGACCGTTGAGCCGGCAGAGCTAGAAAATGCCTAGAGAGGATGCCTCTCTAGGCATCTGATGTAACTCTATGACCAACTTCTGGTGACCATAGAGTCACACTGGAGGATCTACCAATGCCTAGAGAGACCACCTCCAGTGTGACTCTATGGTCCTCCAGTTGCCTAGAGATACTCCCCCCAATTGCAGGCAAGAGAAACTGCAAACCCAGATAAAAACGGGGGGTAACCTGTACAGCAGTTGCCTGTCATTTAGTGCGGGCACAGGAAATATGACGGCCAAGATGTTCAGAGGTTGGCCATGACTGCACATTAGGATTCTTGTCACCAATCTGCAGACAGGGCAGCCCCTCAGATTAGGCAAAGTGAAATGGCGGTCTCAGACTGCCAAGGGGGTAAATTTCCAGTACCCTTTCTTATCCAAGTGCTAGGCTCTGAGGAACCTTCAGATTCAGGCAGAATCGGCTGGCGGAAAATTGTCTGCCATGTCTACTGCAGTGCCTCAGGTGAATATTCTGGCCCAATGTACTGAATGACTTGGGCTTGTCTACATAACTAAAATTAGAGACATGAAGGCCCGGAAAAAACCTGGAAAAAGGAGGGGGATTTTTTTTTCCTGGGTATTTTGAAATGAAAAAAATTGAAAAAAGGAAGAAAATTTATTATGGAATGTTTTATTTTAGCATGACGAATAAAATCTTTAAGACAATAATATCTTTAATATACCAATTGTGATAATTTTATGCCAAATCAAATTGTACATGGTCATATTTTATGTTCCTAAAATAACAGAGTGACTTTCAATCTGTAAAAAGTGCTAATGTTGCATTTTTTTCAATTTAAAAAAATCAATTTTTTTCTGGAAAAAAAAACCTGGGGAACCCCCCCCCCCATGGCTTCAAAATTTCCAGAAATTTTACATCTCTAATTAAAATACTCCTCATTTGATTCAAATAGACTGAGGTCCAGCCACATGATTCACACAGTATTTGGGTTTTTGGCAGGGTGGGGAGAAAAATGCCACAAACTCTGCAGAAAAAGAAGGTCCAAAAGGATAAAAGTTAAGGATAGCCAATCAATTGGTGTATTAATGAGCCATGCTTTCTACAACCTCTCCAACATGAGTAGTGACACTGTGTGACTAATTTTGTGGCGTTTGGCTTGGATCCAATGCCACCTACAGGTAGTTTTTAGAACTGTTTCTTTAAATAAATGAGAAGCATGTCCACCTTGGTTTCTGTTAAGAATCTGGCAAGGAAGGAGGAAGCTTCACTAAATAAATGCATAGACCCCCTTGGAAAGGGTTGCAAATGGCAGTAAATGAAACAGGATGTAGGCCTGTGACTCCCAACACCGTCACTTTTCTTTTTAAATATCTTTTGCCTGATGAAGGAGATTATCAGAGAGCGCTTTAAAACATGATTATGGCACTGTATTTTACAGTGTTCATGTTCCGGCACAACAACACACGTTTTTGCACGCTGCTGTGATAATGATACAGAATCGCCCCAAGTGTCCAGCAATACCAGCGCTCGTGCCACTTACTTCCAAGTTTCTCCGTGAATGTAATTTTGGCGCATTTGGCAAGAAGACGCGAGTGTGCTAAAAAGCCCCAAAACACCAAAATTAAAAAAAGAAAATGTTCAGAAAAGCACAGATACACACATTCAGAAACTAACAAGCAAGATGGGGAGGGTCATAAAAAGAGCATACGGTACCTAGTTTTTCTGTTTGCACCCGTAAGTATTCTGGCAGGACCACCCATTGACGCTGGAATTGTGCCAGCAGAACAAGGTGCCTGGTTGCACACACTGAAATCCGGAACACAAAACGCTATGTGTGATCAATTCTCAACTTCTCCTATCAATAAAAAAGAACTCCCTCGTAAGGGCAGCAGGGTGCTTGCATAACACTGGGGCACCATGTCGTCTGATAAGGATGCGCTTTTGCGATCTCATGGCGTCATTATAACACTGTTTTTGATGTGTCTGATAATCTCTGAAGAAGCCAGTAGAATTTAGAAAGCTTACATCGTATGTTTTGCATTTGGTTGGCTAATCAAGGTATCACATTTGTGCGTGTGTGTGTGTCTGTGTGTGTACAGTTGTCCCTCCATATCCACGGATTTGGCATCCATGGATTTAAGTATTCATGGCTTGAAAATATTCTTTGGAAAAAAATAATCCAAAAAGCAACCCTAGATTATGCCATCTTCTTCAAAACCGAAGGGTCTGACAAAGAGTGTCAAAGAGCAGGATGGGCTCTCTAGCCTTACGGCAACCATCCTAGGAGAAGGAAAACTCTAATCCCAAACCTGGGCAGATGGTGCTTGTCCAACCCTGTAAGGTCAACCATCTAAGAGAAGGAAATTTTAATCAAACCTATGACCTGAGGACCTCGCTGCTACGTCCATGCTTGCAAGGCCACAGCAGATGAACCTTTGGTTTAAAGGGTGAGGCCAGTTCTGTGCACGCTGCGCTCCACCAGAAAAATCCATTGCACAGGCTCGAAGGACAAATCCAGTTCCAAAAAAGCCCTGTAGCGATAGGCGAGGGATGAAACGGCAGGTGTAAAGATGCACTGGAAGCCACAGACCCAACCCTGCATGCAGGCGGTTCAGGACTTTGGTCACTCGAGGCTGACCCGGGATATGACAGTCTTGTTCGGCAGCATCCTGAACAACCAAGCAGCCTTTTTTAAGGAGAGCACTGCTTGCTCCATATGGAGAGGGGCCTAGAAAAGGTGGCCTAACGAAAGCTCATCCCCAACTACCTGGTTGGCTAGCCGCGGCCAACGGGAATCTTCTGATGCGGTCAAACCAAGGCAAAGAAACAAAGGCGCACACCGGCCTCCAAAGGTGTAAATAAACTGACGCTTGCATGCTGGAACATCAGAACCATGTGAGACTCTGCAGATAGTGGACGGCCTGAGCGTTGTTTTGCCCTAATAGCCCATGAACTATTATGACTTAATATTGACATTGCTGCTCTTAGTGAAGTTCGTCTCCATGAGGAAGGCAGCCTTAAAGAATATGGCGCCAGCTACACATTTTACTGGTCTGGCAAACCCAAAACTGAAAAACATCTTTCAGGAGTAGGCTTTATGATTAAAAACTCCATTGCCTCCAGACTTGAAACCTTGCCAACAGGACACTCTGATTGCATTATTTCCTTACGCCTCCCACATGTTGTTCTCTTTAGTATATATGCCCCAACTATGCAAGCCGACCCTGTAGAGAAAGACAAATTCTACACAGACCTACGCCAACTCATACAAAAAGTCCCTGTAGAAGATAAAATTATTATCCTTGGTGACTTCAATGCCAGAGTAGGAAAGAACTCCGAAGCCTTGAAAGATGTCTTAGGCAAGCATGGTGTTGGAAATTGCAATGATAACGGATGCCTCCTGCTAGAGTTCTGTGTAGAACAACAGCTGACTATTACAAACACAATCTTTCAGCAGAAAGATAGCTTGAAGACAACCTAGATGCATCGCCAATCCAAACATAGGCACCTCATTGACTATGTTCTAGTCTGCCAGAGAAACATTCGCAGTGTCCGTCATACCCGAGTGATGCCCAGTGCAGAATGCCAAACAGGTCATCGCCTTGTCAGATGCAAATTAAATCTTCATCTTAAGTTCAAACCTAAGAGGGGTGGCATCTTAAAGAAGAGATTCCAAGTCAACAATCTTCAACAAGCTACCACGAGAGGCAACTTCCAGGCAAATCTGCAAACAAAACTTGAAGACCATCCTACAGATCCTTCTCCCATAGTGCTTTGGCAACATATCAAAAACAGTATCCTCCAGCCTGCGGAAGAATCCCTCGGGTTGTCCCACAAGAAAAATCAAGACTGGTTTGATGAAAACAACCAAGAGATCCAGGAGCTGTTGGCAAAGAAGAGAACTGCTCACCAGGCATACCTCGCCCAGCCAACCTGCCATGTAAGAAAAGCAGCTTTCTGCCTCACATGTAGTAAACTTCAACAAAAACTCTGAGACATGCAGAACAAGTGGTGGATCAATATAGCAGAAAAGACACAACGCTGTGCAGATCTGGGTGATCATAGATGATTTTATGAAGCTCTTAAGGCAGTGTTTGGACCTACTTATCAGGTCCAAAGCTCCTTATACAGTACAGATGGTCAAACATTAATTACTGATAAAGCCTCCATCCTGAATCGATGGGCTGAACATTTTCAAAGTCTCTTTAGTGCCAACCGAGTAGTCCAAGGTTCAGCTATCCAACATATGATACAAAAACCAATGAAAAATTAATTGGATATAGCTCCCTCTTTGGAAAAGACCCTTAAAGCCATACAGCAAATGAAAAACGGCAAGGCAGCTGGGACTGATGGAATCCCATCTGAAATTTGGAAACACAGAGGTCATGCACTCCACTATAAATTCCACAAACTCCTTGTGAATTGCTGGGAAAAAGGGGAATTGCCATCAGATCTCCGAGATGCAGTCATCATCACCCTGTACAAGAAAAAAGGAGCAAAATCCGATTGCTCAAACTATTGAGGCATAACACTGCTCTCTATTGCTGGAAAAATCCTTGCAAGGATACTCCTGAACAGATTAGTTCCTGCTATTGCAGAAGAACTTCTCCCTGAAAGCCAACGTGGCTTCAGAGCCAACTGGAGTACTACAGATATGGTATTTGCCCTTAGACAACTGCAAGAAAAATGTAGGGAGCAGAACAAGGGTCTCTATGTAACATCTGTCGACCTCACCAAAGCCTTCAACACTGTGAGTAGAAAAGGTCTGTGGCAGATCCTGGAAAGACTAGGATGTCCCCCCAAATTCCTTAAAATGATTATCTTGCTACACGAGGGCCAGCGCGGTCAAGTCAGATATGTTGATGCTCTTTCAGAGCGCTTTCTAATAACTAATGGAGTGAATCAAGGTTGTGTATTTGTGCCAACTTTATTTACAATCTTCTTCAGCATGATGCGTTACAGCAGAGCTTGAAGAAGAAGACAGCATGTATATGCGTTACCGTACTGATGGTAGCTTGTTTAACTTAAGCCGTCTGAGGGCTCACACTAAGACTCTAAACTATCTAGTCCATGAGCTGCTCTTTGCTGATGATACTGCCCTTGTTGCCCACACAGAAGCAGCTCTGCAGAGTCTAACATCCTGCTTTGCAACAGCTGCAGAGCTGTTTGGGCTGGAAGTCAACCTGAAGAAAATGGAAGTTCTTTACCAGCCTGCAACACAGGACGAACACCACCATCCCCACATTGTCATCGGCAAATCTGTGCTCAAGTCCGTTCAGCAGTTCACCTACCTGGGAAGCATCATCTCCTCAGATGCCAAGATTGACAAAGAGATCGATCACAGATTAGCAAAGGCATATAGCACATTTGGAAGACTTTACAAAGGAGTCTGGAGCAATAAACACCTGAGGCAAAGGACAAAAATCAGTGTGTATAGAGCCATTGTACTGTCTATCCTCCTTTATGGATTTGAAACATGGGTCACCTATCGCCACCACCTACGACTCCTCGAGCGCTTTCATCAGCGCTGTCTACGCACAATCCTAAATATACACTGGACTGACTATGTGATGAATGTTGCTGTCCTTGAGCAAGCAGGGATCACCAGCATTGAGGCCATGATATTGAGAACACAGCTGCGCTGGACAGGGCACGTTTCTAGGATGGAGGACCATCGCCTCCCCGAAATAGTACTCTACAGTGAACTCGCCACGGGTCAGTGTAAGAGGGGCGCTCCAAAAAAGCGATACAAAGACTCCCTGAAACAACATCTCAGGCTCGGCCAAATTGATCACCAACAGTGGTCTGCCCTGGCTTCACATCAGGAGGCATGGAGACGCACTATCCACAATGCTGCAGCCTTATTTGAGAACTCACGCTGAACAAGTCTTGAAGAGAAACGACAAGGCAGAAAGAATCACAAGCCAAAAACATCACCCAAGGAGACCTTCTGCTGTGCTTTCTGCAACCGGACTTGTTTATCTCGGATTGGCCTTTTTAGTCATCAGTGCGCTTGCAGAAAGCGTGGGATGAGTCCTTACTGAATCTTCGTTTGTCAAGAAAAGCCAGAGAATTATATACAGTTGCCCCTCCACATTCGCGGCTTTCACACTTGCGGTTTTGATTATTCGCAGTTTAACCCCGAGCCCCTTAGGGAAGGCTGGCGAGAGGTGGGGCAACCTCCTGCCTGCACCTTCTCCGGCCTTCCAGAGGCGGCTCCAGGGCTTCAAAGCCCCAGAGTCGGCTCAGGAAGGCCGGGGGTGGGTGGGGCTGGGCGGGCAGCCTCCCTCCCTCCCTCCCCCTTCCCTGGCCTTCCCGAGGGGACTGTTAGAGGCTTCTAAGACTTCTTCCGGAGTCCCCTCAGGAAGGCCGGGGAGAGGCCAGGTGGCTTCCCTCCTGTCCACCTGCTGCCTTCCCTGGCCTTCCTAGGTGGGCTCCGGGGCTCCAAAGCCCCAGAGTCCACTCAGAAAGCCTCCTCTGCCCGCCCGCTGCCTTCCCCAGCCTTTCTAAGTGGGCTCCGGGGCTTCAAAGCCCTGGCGTCTGCTCAGGAAGGCCGGGGAGAGGCAGCGTAGCCTCCTCCCCGCCCCCCCCCGCCCACTCACCCACCTGCCCACTGCCTTCCCCAGCCTTTCTAAGCAGGCTCCGGGGCTTCAAAGCCCCGGTGTCCGCTCAGGAAGGCCGGGGAGAGGCAGCGCAGCCTTCTCCCGGCCTGCCCGCCTGCTGCCGTCCCCGGCCTTCCTAAGCGGGCTTCAGGTACTCTAAGGCCCGGAGTCCCCTCAGGAAGGCTTGTGGAGAGGCCGCCCAGGCTGGCCAGACACCCTCCTGCTGCCTCCCTCCCTCTGGGGGCGGTCGCGGGAGCAGCATTTGTTATTCGTGGTTTTTCCACATTCACAGGGGTCTCAAGAACCTAACCCCCGCAAATGTGGAGGGACGACTGTAATAGGACTTGAGTATTCATGGATTTTGGTATCCACTGGGGGGTCCTAGAACCAAACCCCAGCGAATATGAAGGGAGAACTTGCATGGCCAAAGGGGCTCCCCCTGACTGTGGTTTCTTTAAATTGCAAGCAAGCGGGTGCTGTCTTTTAGGCGAACTGGATAGCCCCTCTTGTTTTGTGAGGATTTACACCCACCCTCTTCTCCCGCCTTGAGCTGGTCCAGGAAAAGTAGAGGCTCCAGCCCAGGCCCGGAGATCTGGCAACCCTACTGGCAATGCGCGGAGGGGTGTCTCACTCTGGTTTTCTGTGACCCATCCCAACAAAGGAATTGCCCTCCCTCTAAAAACTGACTCCAGCACTTCGGAGGGAAAGAAGTTTCTTCCTCTCTTGCATTTGAAAGGGAATCCCAGCAAATCGCCTACGCCTGGCCCATTGGGGAGGGTGAGTTGGGAAGATGCCACCACCCTTCCATAGCTTTTGGGGATGGGGGGGGGGAAACATAAGAAAACGCAGAGAAGAATTGAGAATGGCGGCTTCCAGGACCTGGGTGCAATTTGAGAAGAGGGCGGAGAGGTCGGGAGGGAAGCTAGGAAGGAAGCCCCCTTGAAGCTTGGAGGGAATTTCGCTTTGGAAGGGCTGCGGGAGAGGTGAGAGACAAAAGGGGGCTTTTTTGGGGGAGGGCGCAAAGGAAACAGGTACCTTTCCAGATCCCCCCAAGAAAGGACGGGGGTTTGCATTTAATATAGCGGAACACTGTTGCGCTGGGGAGAAAAAAAGGTTCTTTTTTTTGGACTGCAACTCTCAGAATCCCCTTCCCTCCCACTCTCTTGCCCCTTGCTTTCACACAAGGCTTTGCCTCTTCTCCCCACCCCACCCCACCTCTGCCTTCTTTAACCTTTTGGTCTCCTCCCAAACTTGGGTGGTAATATTTCCACCTGTTTTTTGGTCTTTTTCCAGCTGCAGCTCCCAAAAATTGGCCAGCCACTATGGCTACCAGCTGTGCTAGCTTGGGTTTCTGGGAGTTCTGGGTCAAAAAGTAACTTTTTCAAGACCCGATGGGTTTTTTAACTAGAGCGATCTGTGTACATTTGAGTATTATTATTATTACTATTATTTAGTTATTTATACCCCGCTCTTCAGCCACAAGGCTATCAGAGCAGCTTACAAATTGTTTTAAGCAATAGCTATTTACACATCTAACTGCATTAAGCAGTTTCCAATGTGTGTTAGCTAATTGCCCCCACAAACAGAATCCTAAGTTGGAAGAGACCCCAAGGGCTATCCAGTCCAACCCCCTGCCCTGCAGGAATACACAATCACAGAATCCTAGAGTTGGAGAGACCCCAAGGGCCATTCAGTCCAACTCCCTGCTATTGCAAGAATACACAATCATAGAATCCTAGAGTTGAAACAGACCACAAGGGACATCCAGTCCAAACCCCCCCCCCCGCCATGCAGGAGTACACAATCAAAGCATGCTTGACAGAAGGCCATCCAGCCTCTGTTTAAAAAGCTCCAAAGAAGGAGACTCCACCATGTTCCCAGGCAGCGTGTTCCACTGCTGAACAGCTCTTGCTGTTGGGAAGTTCTTCCTAATGTTTAGGTGGAATCTCTTTTTCTGTTGTATGAGCAACTCAACATTACATCTTTGGCTTGAGGACCTTAGAATCTACTTGTTGTAAGAGGGAAAAGAGAGATAATAAGCAGTGGGTGCCAATACAGTTAAAGATCTTCGGCTTTCTTTTGAAAGAAGAAGTGGGAGTGACTTTTCTAAGGTCTAAAGGGAAAGAATGGGATGAGAGGCCTTTCCGCACTACACAGTTGCAGCAGTTTTATTCCACTTTAACTGCCATGGTAACATCCTATGAAATCCTGGGATTTGCTGTTTGTTGTTGTTGTTATGTGCTTACACATCAGTTCAGACTTATTGCCACCCTAAGGCAAACCTATGACAGGATTTCTGAGGCTGAGAGTGTGTGACTTGCTCACGGTCACCCAGTGGGTTTTCATGGCCAAGCAGGGATTCAAACCTTGGTCTCCAGAGTTGTAATCCAATGCTGAAACCACTACCCACGCTGGCTCGTTTGCAGTTTAGGGAGGGGTACAGTTGGCCTTCCATATCCATGGATTCAACCAAACATGGTTCAAAACTATTTTAAAAAAAAACAACCAAAAAGCAAACCTTGATTTTGCCATTTTGTATAAGGGACACCATTTTACTGCACCATTGTGTATAATGGGACTTAAGCATCCACAGATTTTGGTATCCACGGGGGTCCTGGAACCAAACCCCAGGGAATACTGAGGGCCCATTGTATTTAGAATTCTCAGCCAGAGAGCTGTAGTGCTGCACCAAACTACATATCCCATAAGTCCATAGGACAGAGTTGTAGAATTCCCCAGAGGAAGAGCAAGCAAATCCAGGCTCCAGGTGTTTTTAGAGTGCAGCTTTTATAATCTTTATCCATTGGTCATGCTGGTAGGGATTGATGGTAGATCAAAAACATCCAAAGGGCTTCAATTGTCCAGCCTTCCCCATGTTCAAGGATGTTTAAAACCTGACTTTCTGCAATTCCTTATGGGAAATTAGTACAGTACTGCCTTATTTTAAAAATATCCAAAAATCCTGTGATGGGACAGAGGTACAGTCATGTGAAAAAGAAAATACACCCGCTTTGAATTCTATGGTTTTACATATCAGGACATAATAACAATCATCCATTCCTTAGCAGGTCTTAAAATTAGATAAATACAAGCTCAGATGAACAACAACACATGACAGATTACACTGTTTCCATGGTTTAGTCAACAAAAATAAAGTCAAAATGAAGAAGCTTGTCATTTATAATAGGTATATCAGAGTTAGTTTGTCTATCATAATTGTTCCTTCCACTGTTCCTTTGGAGTTTACTATTCTTGAGGTGTATTATAGTAATTAATGTCTTATAGCATCCAGCACTGCAGTAACTTTTACCCCTTGTTTCATTGTGCTGGAGCGTTTGTGTACAGTAATAAGTTTGTATGTTGTAATTGTGTTCTATACATTATATAGCATTATCTTTATAGCACATGTTTTATGTGATTGCTACACTTGTTTGAAACTAGTTCCTTCCACTTGGTTCAATCTTCTACTCGACACCCCTCCAGGTATTTAAGCAGGGCTGTCCTATCACTTCTTAGTCTCCTCTTCTTCCCCAGGGCATGCAGAAAATGAACCAACCCCTGAAAGCATATTGGTACTTAATAATATAGATTATACCTCATTAAATAGGAGCCCCAAATGCTAGAGAAGCCAAAAGATTAGAACATAGATGCCCATAGGTGGGGTGTGAGGGGCAGGTAGACTGAGAGGAGATAGGATAGCCATCTCAAAAAGGGATGTCAGGGAGAAGATAGAGTCAGCTTGTTTTCTGTTGCTCCGGCAACTAGGGGTCCATCCACACTACACAAATTATTTGCCACAGCTTCTTCCTATGGAATCCTGGGATTTGTAGTTTGGTGAGGCACCAATACTCTTTGGCAGAGAAAGCTAAAGACCTTGTAATACTGCGGATTCCCAGGAATCAGTTGGAAGGAGCCATGGCAAATAATTCATTTTCAAACTGGATTATTTGCATAATGTGGATTTGGCCCATAGCACCTGAATAATAATGAAACAAGCTCAGTGGAAACTGCTGGCAATTTCTGAATTCTCACATGTGATAAGTTGGAGGGGGAGGAGGAAGAATATAAGAGAGGGGTGGGAGGGAATCTCAGGATATTTCAAGAAAGAGTTTGGATATCAATCTGGGAATAGGCAGGTAAAATCAAAACAAAACAAAAACCCTGGAAAATCTTGATACTTCAAGAGAGTTTTCCCCCCTTTTCTGGGTGAGCCCTATGATTGTTTCTTGTAAATCAAATAAACAAAAAAATATTAAATTAAAAACTGGTGAACTGGTAAAGACCTTGTAAAACTACAAATCCCAGGATTCAGTAGGAACAAGCCACCTAGTCCAACCCCCCTGCCCTGCAGGAATACCCAAAGCACTCCAGACAGATGGCCATCCAGCCACTGCTTTAAACCTCCAAAGAAGGAGACTCCACCACACTCCGAAGCAGCATACTCCACTGACAAACAGCTCTTACCGTCAGGAAGTTCTTCCTAATGTTTAGGTGGAATCTCTTTTCCTGTAGTTTGAGTCCAATGCTCCGTGTCCTAGTCTCTGGAGCAGCAGAAAACAAGCTTGCTCCATCCTCAGTATCCTTCAAATATTTAACCATTGCTATCATGTCCCCTCTTAACCTTCTCTTCTCCAGGCTAAACATACTCAGCTCCCTAAGCCGCTCCTCATAGGGTGTGTCTTCCAGACCTCCCACCATTTTGGTTGCTACCTCTGGATTGAAGAATCGAAGGAGCCAAACTGGATTATTTGTGTAGTGTGGATTAGGCCTAGCATACAAGCCAGTGGATTCAAATTTTAAGAAAAGAGATTCCATCTGAACATTGGGAAGAACATCCTGATGCCCTTCTTGGTTTTAAACATTTTTTTCTGTTCTCTCTCCCCCCCCCTCCTTTATTTTTCTTTGTCAGAAGATCACTCCCTTTCAGCTAAGAATACTGCCAGGGCATATGCTTTGCCTGCTGGGAGTCCTCTCACAGTCTTGTCACCTACCAGGAAAAGCAGGGACCAGCCAACTCTCAGTCGTCCCCCTGGAGTGCTAGAACACCAAGGGAGAAGGCCAAGGGGACCCTTTCCCCACCTCCTCATATTTCTAGCAAGAAAGCAGAGTTTGAGAGCAAAGGTATTTGGCCCGAATCCCACTCCCCCAGAGGGTCATCACTTGTTGTCTGCCTTTCAGAGGGGAAGACGTGCAAGCAAAAACAATGAAGGAGCGAAAATCTTAAACCCCCAAAATAGAAGAGCTTGTGGCCGTAGTAGAAAAAGCCATCAATACCCCTGAGGTGGAATATATGGCTGAACAACCAAAGTGGGGCATATTGCAAATGGGAAGAGGGGACCCATTCAAGACAGGAGAACAGCACTGGAAAGGCCACAAGCTGGAGCTTCTGAAGACACTGCAGCCCATTCACGCAGAAGGGAGAACCCCAGCGACAGCCGAGCCACCCCCCTGGGATGACACCAAGGCCTTTCTGGCCTCCTTTGAGCAAGTGGCCCAAGCCTGTCAATGGCCTGTGGAAGAGCGGGTGGCCCGGCTTTTGCCAGCGCTCAGCGGAGAGGCCAAAGAGGCATTTCATGCCCTAGAGGCTGGAGACAAGGAGGATTATGGGAAAGTGAAGGCTGCCATCTTGCAAGCCGATGCCATGAGAATGGAGAGGCAGCGCCAACACTTCCGGCAGTTCCGTTGCCAGGGGGTTGAAGACCCCCGAAAGATTCACAGCCAAGTTCAGGAACTTTGCTGTCAGTGGCTGAAGCCGGAAAAACGCAGCAAGGAGCAGATCCTGGAGCTGTTGATCCTGGAGCAGTTCCTGGCCAGCCTCCCACCAGACCTCCAGGGCTGGATCCGAGCAGGAGGGCCAGACACTTGCTCCCAGGCTGTGGCCCTGGTGGAGGATTTCCTGGTGAGCCTGGAAGAGGCTGGGAGGGGGAAGTGGCAGGTGAAGTTTGAATACTGAATTTCAAGTGTGCCGATAAGTGGGCATGATTTTGTTAGGTTTCTCAAACCACCCACAGTTACTTAGGGCCCATCCAGACTGGCTGAAAAGTCTCAGATGTTGTTTCTGTTCTTTCCAGTGTTATACTCAGATAAAATAGACCAACCTGAGGAGCTGATATAAAAAGTCTCTGATGGTACTGGGAGCTGACAGAAAATGTTCTGGGGAAAACAAAATGTGTATTTGTCTCCCAAAATAAAACCAGGAAGAACAGGAACAAAATCTGAGATCTTCTGGTCTTTTTGATCTATCTGGCTGCACCATCAATTAAAAATGGAAAAAATGGATTGCGCTTGGTAAAGACTGAAACCCTAAACAGCATGTGCTGAAGCCCAGCCCATTAAGAAAAATGTGTAAGGCTTCTAGACATTTGGACAAGGGTATGGTAGTACAGGTCCCCACTCCACCCCCTGTATGTGCAGGACCAGTACCCATGGTTTCAATTATCTGTCATCCAAAAAATATGGTCTCGAGGTATTTCCTAGGTCATCCAGCATGACTCTATGGTAACTTCTGCCAGAAGTTACTATAGTGTCACGCTGGAGATGCCTAGAGAGGTGGCCTCTCTAGGCATATCTTATCATTCTCTTTGATATGTTGCCATTCCCAGTGTGCTGATTGGCTGCTTAGGAAACTTCCCAACCAATCAAAGCTCTCCATTAGCTGGATAATCAGCACACTGGGGTGGAAACATGTGGAAAGCTTCAAGTCCTTTCTAAACATGGCAGCAGCAGTGTGGCTCTCACATCCTGGCACGCATGGTGTGTGTGTGTGTGTGTGCGTGTGTCTGATTGTAGGGTGGTGTGTGTGTGTACACTTGGTTGCATGGCAGCAGCGATGGAGTGGCTCCCGCGTCCTAGCATTTGTGGTGTGTGTGTGTGTAGCATGGTGTGTGTGCATGGTTGCATGGCAGTGGTGGCAGAGGGGTTCTCACGTCCTAGCACACACGTGTGTGTGTGTGTGTGTGTGTAGCGTGGTGTGTGTGCAGTGTGGTGTATGGTGTGTGTAGTGTGGTGTGTGTGTACATGCAGTTGCATGATGGCAGCGGAGGGGCTCTCAGTATGAAACTACCTGTATGCCATTATAGTTGATTTGAAAGGTTATATATTAATGCATCAAGGGATCGTACTCTTGACATGTTTCCTAAGTGGCCAAACAGCAGAGTGGGAACGGAAACATACCGAAGCATTTTATATAGATAGATAACAGTGTATGTTACGCCAGGTATAGCTAGTAATCATATAAATCAGGAGGGAATAAAAAATAATAAGAAAAACCAATATCAAAAAATTCCAAGTTACAACGTCTGACTTTTAACTATACATCAGAAGCTTAATACGGTATTGTTAACTTCCCCCATTTCTCCTCCAATATGGATAGTAAACGAATTCCATTCTTCCATAAACTTGGTCACTGGTGTTTCCTAGGTCCTCCAGAGTGATTCTATGGGGTTTGCTGTTACCTGCGGTTTCAAGTATTTGTGGTAAATCAGGGAATGTGTGCCCTGTCCATACAGGGGGTGACCTGTACTGACATATGCAACAGCCCCCCTTGGCACCATTGTTGTATGGATTTACCAAGATTATTTAATATAGATCGATCCCTCTTCACTTCCAACATGTAGATTTAATGAGGAGGAGAACTTGATGTCTATTGGAATTCTCTGGATCAGCTTTTGGGAGCTGGAATGGGAAACGTTACTCTTTTGGCTGACACATCCCAGAATCCTCTACATAATGGAAAATTCTAGGAATTGTTGGTTAAAAAAAGGTAATATTTCCCATCTCTGAGCTTGCGATAGGCAGTGGAAAGCTGCAAACCTTTCCTGCTATATGCACAACTCCATAGCTGAACTAACCTCAGAACAGCCCCATGAAAACCAGTGAGCTGAGAAGTGTTTCAGGAAGGAAGGTAACTGTGTGGTCAAGTAGTAAAAGGAGAAAGCAGAGTTAGTATTTCTGTTATTAGGCTACCAAAATAGCATTTTAAAAAACCCAAAACAATTTTTTGAGTACAGTACTTCAGAAGTCTCCATCAGGCATCACATTCCAAGTCACAATCAAGAGTTCTGAAGGACTAAAAAAGCTTGTAGTTGTTTAAAATGATATTTTGGCTGCATCTACACTGCAGAAATAATGCAGTTTGACACTGCTTTTGCTGCCATGGCTCAATGCTATGGAATCCCGGGATTTTATTGTGGTACCAGAGCTCCTTGTCAGAGAAGGCTAAATATCTCACAAACTACTAATCCCAGAATTCCATAGCATTGAGGCAGGGCAATTAAAGCGGTATCAAACTGCATTATTTCTGCAGTGCAGATGCAGCCTTTGGCAGTCCAGTAAAGGAGATCCAGTAAAGGTGTTACCCAGATCTCCTTTTTGATTCAGGAAAGAAAAAAAAGCTTCCTTGAATGAGATTTCCCAAGAGGAAAAGACTGAAGCGAATAGAAAGTCTCTCTTGCTGTGTTACAGTTTCTCTTCCAGCCATCACAGAGTGGAATGATTTCTTCTGTTTCAGAGGCCATTGAAGGAGGAGGGCATGGAGATGCTGGTTGCAGGAGAACAACCCTTGGGTGCTGCAAAGGGGCAGATGTGCAAAGAAACACCGAAAACTGGTGACCTGGAGGTTGATCTGCTTGGTAAGGATGCACTCAGTCAGGAGTGGCCCTAGTGAAGTCCATGGGCTACATGTGGTCCCTGGGCAATTTTTTTGTGTGGCTCCTAAATCCCACCACTAATCCCCCAAAAGCCCCCTAATTTTATTTTTTTAAAAATCAACATGATATTTGGACAATTTGTGCCCCCAGAATATGTGGAAAGCTTCCTAAATGCACAAAACCACATGAAAATACCCTACCTCATGCACACAAAGCACCTAAGAATCCCATACTGTCTCCAAATACTTTCATTTTCTTCTGGAGTCCCTCTCAAAATGGCAACAGGAAGTGACATCACATTACTTCCCGACGCCATTTTGAGAGGGACTGCAAAGGAAAATGGAGGTACAGTATTTGGCTCTGTTAGGGGAGGGTGACCTGTGGGGTATGGTCTGGGGGGTGAAATTGGCTTCTTCCCTCCCCCAAGTTTATAGAATAGTAGAATAATAGATTTGGAAAAGACCTTGAGGGCCATCCAGTCCAACCTCTTGCCATGCAGGCATACATAATCAAAGCATTTCCGACAGATGGCCACCCAGCCTCTGTTTAAAAACCTCCAAAGAAGGAGACTCCACCACACTCTGAGGCAGCGCATTCCACTGTCACACAGCTCTTACTATCAGGAAGTTCTTCCTAATGTTTAGGTTACTCACTCCTGCACTCAGTGATGCCAGTTTGTGCATCCATTATGTTCATGGTAGAGCAAGTTAACTTGTTGCCCTCCAACAGTTGTTGGGTGATCAGTCCATCAGTCCCACGCAGCCTGCGACAAATGAGGAAACTAATCGTTCATTGATATCTGGAGGACCACACGTACCTAACCCCCTGATTTCCAGGATATTTATCCCGACCAGGTATAGAGAGTTAAGTCTGAGTCTTCTGTATCTGTAAAAGCCTTGTGGAAAAGGAGATCTGGGCAAATACTTCTTGTCCTGCTGGGGATTAGAGTAGATGCATCAGGTGAATTTCTCTTCAGTACAGGGCGCTTGTTCTCTCTTTACATCTGATCTGAAGTATGTGATTTAGTATTGTTTTCTGACGTGGAGTGTTAAAAGAACCTCAGTAGGGGGAAAAGATGCCTATGCCAAAATCCGCCACCCTTCTGTTATTCCTTGCATGACTTTGTTTGCAGCTGGTCTCTTTTCACAAAGGAGCCGAGCTACCTCTCAGAATGTGCAGAGCAGCTGAGAATGCTCCACTTCAGTCTAGCAGCTCACGTACTGCACAGTTTATTACAATCTTGCAGAGGATATTAATTAAGTAGCATCCCTGCTTTCCCTCTGCATGGAGCCCAAGGAGGCTTACAACAATCTAAAACAAAGTTCAGCTAAAATATTATTAGATAGCCAGACTCCCATATCTGCGGAACCAATATCCATGGTTTCAATTATCCGCAGGACACAAAGTAGGGGCACATACCGTAGAGTCATGCTGGAAAATGTCTAAAAAGGTGTCCTCTCTAGGCAACTTCTAGGTCCTCCAATGTAACTCTATGGTATGTTTTACGGGAAGTCATTTATTTTAATAGGGTTTGCTGTTCCACAGTCTCTGGTATCCTTGGTACGTCTGGGAACTGAACCCCCACAGATACAGGGGGTCCAACAATACATTTTTTAAAAAATATCTATTTTAAAAATCACATCACTAAAACAATTTAAGGCCACATTTAAAACATAACTTAAAAAGATAAAAATACAGCACACCACATTGAAAACACCCTTCTGCCACATAATTTAATAAATCAAAAGCTCTTTTCTGGTCGGCGGAAAGGTTTCTTTCTGGTCGGCAGAGAGAGGACCAACTGGACTTCCCATGGGAGGGAGTTTATAATGCTTTGATTCCACTTTAACTACTACAGCACCTTCCTATGGGATTTGTAGTTTGGAGAGGCACTAGAGCTCTCTGAGTGAAAATTCTAAATACCCCCCCCAACTGTAAATCCCAGGATTCAATAGGCTGTTGCCATGGCAGTTAAAGTGGAATCATAGTGTTGAAATTGCATGGTGTGAAAGGGCCTTGAATCACGGGTTACTTCTGCTAAAATTCCCATTTGTCAACAGATCTTAAAGGAACATGTTTCCTGCCCTTTGTTTTATCTGATTTAACTAAAGACAAAAAATTGAATGGTTCCCTTTCTAATATCAACAAAACAACATTGGGGATTAATACTGATTTTGGAATTGGAAAGTTAAAAAAGTTATATAGTCAGTCCACAGATTTGGTACCATGGATTTCACCATCCATGGCTTCAAAATATTCCAAAAACAAATATATTCCAAGAAGCAAACCTTATAGAAAATTTTATATAAGGAACACCATTTTACTATGCTATTGTGTATAATTGGACTTGAACATCCACAGATTTCGGTATCCATGGGGGGTCCTGGAACCAAACCCCAGCGGATACCCAGGCTCACTGTACAACTTCAGGAAGTATAGCATAATTATGATATTTATAGTCAGAGGTAGGAAGTTTAACTTAGTCATTAAAAGTTGGTCATGTTTATATGTTTTCATATGTACTTTATATTCTATTTTTAGTTGTTTTTTGTTATGTTTGCTTTATTTATGTAGAATAATGTGTGTTTAATTAAAAAAATGTTTTTTAAAGATGAAAATCTCCTTTCCATCCTTTGCAGGCAGTGGAAACAGGCGGCCATGTCTCCCCAGTCCATTACTTCCTGAAGGAGAGGGAATGGCGGAACTTGGGCCGAGAGAGGTACATGCCAGCCTGGTGGGATCAGTCACTGAGAATAAGGCCAGGATTATACTGGGGCCAGGGTTTCCACCATCTCATTCCATGATCCTTCTTTTAGTTGCCTATGGGATTTTTCACATTCGTGGGGGTCTGGGGAACCTAATCCCCGCGAATGTGAAGGGATGACTGTAGTTCGTTTAAACAAAGGGCCTTTTCACACTACAAAGCTGTAGCACTGTGATTCCACTTTCACTGCCATTGCAACATCCTATGGGCTTTGTTGTTTCATAAGGTATTTAAAATACTCAGCCAGGGAACTCTAGTGTCTCTCTATCATCTATCTATCTATCTATCTATCTATCTATCTATCTATCCATCCCTCCCTAGACTACAAATCCCAGGATTCCATAGGATACAGCCATGGCAATTAAAATGGAATTATACCACTACAATTTTGTCATGTAAATGTGCCACAGGAGCGGACAAAATACACTCTGTGGACCTTATGTAGTCCTTTGGGCCCCTTTCATCACCACCACCATGGTTTGAGCTCAAAATGGCAAATTGGGCCCCAGAAGGGAGGCATGTAATTTTTGGGAGAAGCAGATGAGTGGGCCCATTTTAGGCTAAGAAAGTATTTATTTATTCTTTAGAGAGAAGTCATATTGTGTTTTTTTATCCTCTTTCCAGCCTCCTCCCCTGCAAAAAATAGGCCCAGACTCCCTAAAATTACCTTTAAATGGCAAATTCTTCCACCCTCTAAAACTTCCAGGGGGCACTTTTGGGGCTAAAAAAATAGTGGGTTTTCACTATTTTTTGCAGGCCAGCTAAGTGCAGCCTGCCAAGGACCAGAGGAAGGCAAAAATGGTCCCTGGACCTCATATGTTGTTCCTGCTAGGTTTAGATATAGTTCCCAAGCACATAGGATCTGCTTGTGGTGAAGAAGCTCAGTGAAGGTTTACAACAAGGGCAGGAACATGACTCATAGAATCATAGAGTTGGAAGAGACCACAAGGGCCATCCAGCCCACTCTCCTGCCATGAAGGAACACACAATCAAACCATGCCTGACAGATGGCCATCCAGCCTCTATTTAAAAACCTCCAAAGAAGGAGACTCCACAACGCTCTGAGGCAGTGCATTCCACTGCCGAACAGCTCTTACTATCAGGAAGTTCTTCCTAATGTTTAGGTGGAATCTCTTTTCCTATAGTTGGAGTCCATTGCTCCATGTTCTAGTCTCTGGGGCAGCAGAAAACAAGCTTGCTCCATCCTCAATATGATATCCCTTCAAATATTTAAACATCGCTATCATGTCCCCTCTTAACCTTCTCTTCTCCAGGCTAAACATACCCAGCTTCCTAAGCCATTCCTCAGAGG
Source organism: Gambelia wislizenii (assembly GCA_030847615.1). Taxonomy (NCBI): domain Eukaryota; kingdom Metazoa; phylum Chordata; class Lepidosauria; order Squamata; family Crotaphytidae; genus Gambelia; species Gambelia wislizenii. The sequence continues at coordinate 31,239,265 of JAUMIR010000002.1, forward strand.
GAATGGCTTCCAGACCTCCCACCATTTTGGTCGCCTTCCTCTGGACACGTTCCAGCTTGTCAATACCCTTCTGGAATTGTGGTGCCCAGAACTGGACACAGTATTCCAGGTGAGATCTGACCAAAGCAGAATAGAGTGGCACTATTATGTCCCTGATCTAGACACTATACTCCTATTGACTCCTTCCAGAGTACAGCTTCCAAAGTTACTTTTTGGAATGCAGCTACAACAAACTTCTAATCAGCATGGCCAATGGTTTCTAGGAACAGTAGTCCAAAAAAGTAACTTTACTAAGTTCTGGACAGCTACGATGCAACAGAACCTGATGGGTGATGAAATATGGGTTTTCCCCCCATTTGTAGAGGCCAGTGAACCCCAAAGAAGCAAGTGGTACGACTTTGCTTGCTGTGGCAAGTGGTGTGACTTGGCAGACTGTGGCCCGGCCCAGCCTACAGACCATGTTCTGGGAAGTCCAGCAGGAGAATGACGGGAATGTCATTTCTTTGGGTAAGTATCTCTTCCACCCACATAAACGACACCAAGTTGGTTTCCCAGATTGGGTTCCAAGAGCAGATTCCACACAGAGACCTACATCTGCCTGCCCCAGGATTGAGGTCTGCCATTCTCTGTGTCCACTAGTAGGAACAATATTGTGCTGGAAAACCAGGCCTTCTCAATTGTAGTGCTCCACTTGTGGAATGCCCTCCCCATGGAAGCCTCACGGGGACCGATGTTGGTTTCTTTTTGGTGCCAGGTAAAGACATGGCTTTTTATTAAAGCCATTGGGGCCTAATTCATTTTTAAACATGTGCCTGGTTTTTAAAAACTCTTTTAGTCTTTATAAGCTGGAAGCCAAGATGACTCTAAATTGAGGCTGTCGTACTTCAGCCCCATCTTGAGAAGGAATGCTTCACTAGAAAAGATAATAATGCGAGGAAAGGTGGAGGGCACTAGAAAAGAGAAAGGCCACGTACGAGATGGATAGACTCAATCAAGAAGGCCACGGCCCTGAGCCCACAGGTCCTGAGCAGAGCGGTTGAGGACGGGTCTTTGAGGTGTCTCATTCATGAGCTGAAGTTGACTTGAAGGCAGTTAACAATAACAACAAGCTTTTTGTAGTTGCTTAAATTACATAATATGTTTTTATCTTGTTTAAATTGTTCCAAGTTAAAATTGTCTAAAGTGTCTATATTGTTTCATTTGTTTGGTGCCCTGAGGTCAGCAGTTCATATTTATTGTAATTACTGTATTATATTTATACCCTGCTATTGTTCCAGTTTGGAATGCAGGGTGGCTTACAACAAAACAAACATGGTTAAAAATTCACAGCATACAAATGTTAAAAAGCAGTTGTTGTTGGGGTTGCTGTTTGCCTTCAAGTCATTTCCAACTTGGCAACCATAAGGTGAACCTCTCACCAGGTTTTCTTGGCAAGATTTGTTCAGAGGGGGGTTGCCCTTGCCTTCCTCTGACGCTGAAAGAGAGGGTAATTTGCCCAAGGTCACCCAGTGGGTTTCCTCTATGGCTGAGTGGGGATTTGAACTCTGATCTCCAGATTCATAGTCCAATGCTCAAATCTAGTGTTTCTCAACCAGGGTTCCCTGAAACCCTAGGGTTCCTCAAGATGTTGCTAGGGGTTCCTCAAGAGATTGTGATTGTTGGGGGAAAGCAATAGCAGTATATAGAGTAATGTTTATGCAGGGATTCCCTGAGACATGAAAATTATTTCAAGGGTTCCTCCACGATAAAAACGTTGAGAAAAGCTGCTCAAACCACGGCACCATGCTGGCTCTCAAAAGGCAATTAAATCATCATATAATTAAAACCAATAAAAAAAAAATACAAAATTTTCTTTTTTAAAATCCAACAAAGTCTCTAGCACATTACACAAGGTCTGTTTCCTATTTAAAAAAAATATATCCCAAGTCCTGCTGGAATAAAAAGGTATTTATTTTAATGAGTAAATAAAATAATCTCTTTCAGATTCTAAATGCTTAAGAGGGATCCAGAACAAAACAAAAGAGCTTGGGAAAGTTGTTTTCTTGGACTGCAGTTCCCAGAATTCCCAGGCATAACATGCTGATTGGGCATTCTGGAAGCTATTATCCAAATTGGTTAACATTTCCAAGTTCTCATGCCAATGTAGGGATGCTGTGGTCCCATGCAAGCACATGCTGTTGGGGGACACTTACCCACTTTGTTCCTTGTCCCCCATGCTTCTCCATCACCATCATGTCCACCTACTGCATGTTAGACCTGGGTGGGCAATTGTGGGAGGCCAAGGGGCCACATTAGTCCCCCAAGAAACTTTGGAGGGCCACATACCCAACAGCACCCTCCTGCCAAATAAGAAAAGAAAAAAAGGCAAAATTGTTTTTGCCTCCAAATGCTATGAAGGGAATGTGGAGATGCATTTTCAGCAAGGGAGGGGCATTTTGGGCCCATGAGAGGCCATATTTTAGCAACAGGAAGTAACCCGATGTCACTTCCTGTTGAATTGTTTTAAAACAAGGCCACTCATAGGCCTAACATGGCATCAGAAAAGGAATGTTAAAAATGTAACCTACACCCCATAGAAGGCATTTGGGAGCAAAAAAATTCTAATTCTTGCAGGGCCTTAGAAGATGTATAGAATCATAGAATCATAGAGTTGAATAAGACCACAAGGGCCATCTAGTCCAACCCCCTGCCATGTAGGATTACCCAATGAAACCATTCCTGACAGACGGCCATCCAGCCTCTGTTAAAAAATGTCCAAAGAAGGAGACTACACTACACTCCCAGGCAGCGTGTTCCACTGTTGAACAGCTCTTACTGTCAGGAAGTTCTTCCTAATGTTTAGGTAGAATCTATTTTTCCTGTTGTTTGAGTCCATTGTTCCATGTTCTAGTCTCTGGAGCAGCAGAAAACAAGCTTGCTCCATCCTCAATATGATATCCCTTCAAATATTTCATAGAATCATAGAATTGTAGAGTTGGAAGAGACCACAAGGGCCATTCAGTCCAATCCCCTGCCACACAGGAATCATGATCAAACCATCCCTGACAGATAGCCACCCAGCCACTATTTAAAGACCTCCAAGGAAGGAGACCCCACCATGCTCTGAGGGAGTGTGTTCTACTGCCGAACAGCTCTTACTGTCAGAAAGTTCCCCCTCATGCTGAGGTGGAATCTCTGTTCTTGGAGCTTGCATCTATTGCTGCATGTTCTAGTCTCTGGAGCAGCAGAAAACAAGCTTGTTCCATCCTCAATGTGACACCCCTTCAAATACTTAAACAGGGCTATCATATCGCCCCTTAACTGTCTTTTTTCCAAGCTAAACATACCCAGCTCCCTAAGTCTTTCCTCATAAGGCATGGTTTCCAGACCTTTCACCATTTTAGTTGCCCTTCTCTGGACATGCTCCAATTTGTCAATATCCTTTTTTGAATTGTGGTGCCCAGAACTGGACACAGTATTCTAAGTGAGGTCTGACCAAGGCAGAATAGAGTGGCACTATTACTTCCCTTGATCTAGACACTATACTTCTATTGATACAGCCCAAAATCGCATTGGCCTTTTTAGCTGCCGCATCACACTGTTGACTCATGTTCAACTTGTGGTCTACTAGGTCCCTTTTGCACGTAGTCTCATTCAGCCAGGTCTCCCCCATCCTGTATCTCTGCATTTCATTTTTCTGCCCTAAGTGCAGTACCTTACATTAAACATGGCTATCATGTCCCCTCTTAACCTTCTCTTCCCCAGGCTAAACATACCTAGCTCCCTAAGCTGCTCCTCATAGGGCATTGCTTCCATGTTGGTTGCCCTCTTGCTGGCCACACAGTTATAATCATGAAGTAATCTATGTTACAGGCCTCTTAAAAGGAGGTACGCCATTGTAATTCATCAAGTTGAAAGGGACTGCAGGTGCCATCTAGTCCAACCCCCTGCCATGCAGGAGTACGCAGCTAACACACTTCTTGAAGATATCCATACAACCTCTACTATTACTTTCTTCCTCTTTGCAGGTGATGGGATGGATGCTCAGGTCAAGACACAGAATTCTCAGTTGGGAAGAAGTAAACCAGGGGACACCCCCAGGGTTGCCCCACATAAAAGCCAAGGGGATGTGAGAGTGAAGGAGGAGATGGAAGAGCGAAGATGTGAACTGGATGAGCAACGCAGGAAGCAGTCTGTGGAGAGAGAGAGTGAATGCAGTGAGCTCACTGAAATTCATACAGTTGCCACTACCCCAAACCCCACAATACACACAAGGGAGAAAATGCCTTTGTTCTCCAAATATGGTCGAAAGTATCGCTACGTATCAGAATTTGATATGTTCCTTGCTAAGGAAGCCCACAACAAACGTCCTGTGTCAGAAGGGACCTTCCAACGAAACTCTTATTCAGATGAAACCCAAGAAACTCTAAAAGGAGAGAGAAAATCCAAGTTCACTGAGTATCGGGGAAAAGACCGTTTGAGGAGGCAGCTGAGGAACCAGGCCGAAGAGACAGCTACTAACTCTGCACAGTTTGGGATAAGCTTTAATTATGGAGAGTCACTCCAGAGCAATCAAGAAATTCAGAGCGAAGTGAAATGTTACCAGTGCTGGCAGTGTGGGAAGCACTTCAAATACAAAGACTATCTGAGTAGACATGAGAAAATTCATACCGGAGACAAGCCGTTCGAATGTCCTCACTGCAGCAAGTGCTTTAGTCACAAAAGAGATTTCAATAGGCATCAGGTCACCCATACTCGGGAGAAGGCTTTCCAATGCCCCGAGTGCGGGAGAAGGTTTTGTCGGAAGGATACCTTGGCTGTCCATCAGAGATCTCACAGAAGACAGAAACCCTATGAATGCCTTTAGCAGAGGGAAATAAGTTTTTATCAAAAAGGTAAATTTTGTAGGTGTCGGAGTGGCCTCCACAAACAACAGGGATAGATGTGATATTCTGTGGCTGGCAGTGATGATTTCACGGTGCTTCCCTTTGAGATATGTGAAGATTATTGTATCTCTGCATAACCACTACCCTCCCATCTCAACTGGCGTTCTACCATAAAATCAAAAGAATTGAAAAGACCTTTACAAAAAATAAGGTTTTATACAGTAGTGTGTGCAGCCCAGTGGAATTAGTTGCAAACTGCTTACCTTCTCATAGAATCATAGAGTTGGAAGAGACCACAAGGGCTATCTAGTCCAACCGCCTGCCATGTAGGAATACACAATCAAAGCACTCCCGACAGATGGCCATCCAGCCTCTGTTTTAAAACCTTCAAAGATGGAGACTCCACCACACTCCGAGGTAGCAAATTCCACTGCCAAACAGCTCTTATTGTCAGGAAGTTCTTCCTAATGTTTAGACCTCTCCCTTTTAGACCTACTTTTATACTACCTCATGCTCTTTCTGTTTGTCTATCTCTGCCTATCAGAGGTAAAGTTTACTGGTCTTTTGTTACTGTATCAACCAATAAACAGTCGGCCTTCTGTATCCATGGGTTCTGTATCCACAGGTTCAACCAACCATGGCTTGAAAATATTCAGGAAGGAAGAGGGGATACAAAAACCAAACCTTGCTGTTTGCTATCTTATATAAGGGATGCCATTATACTATGCCATTATATATAATGGGACTTGCACATCCACGGATTTTGGTATCCACGGTGGGGGTGTCCTGGAACTAAACCCCAGCCGATACCAAGGGCCCACTATACACAAAATACAGCATCTAGCCTAGAACACCACTACCCCAAATCCCCTAGTTGGCATGGCCAGTGGCCAGAAAAGTAATTTTTCCATGCCCTCTTTTTGATCTCTTCTACTGAACAATGTGGTTTTTTTAAAAATTAACTGTTGTTTTTTAAAAATACATTTTAAAAACAAATTTCTTATAATTAGTAACAAATAGTATTGCTTTGGCTAGGATCCAATGTTAGTCCTCTACCCTGCCAACCAGGTGCTCTCCAGATATGTTGGACTATAGCACCTACATATCCCATATGTGACTGGGGGTGAGAGGTGTTGTAGTTCAACACAGTCTGTTTGGGAAAGGCCATCCAAACCTTGCTAGACTAAAAAGGAATATCCTTTAGATTGACTTGGATGTTAATTATGAATAAACCTATTTTGAATTAAACCATTGTTCCTGTCTTTGTTTTGTAAGCACAGTTTTGTATGGGTGTTTTTTTATATAATTTTAAAAAACCAGTTACAATTATAGAATCAGAAGAGATGAACAACAGGAGATAGCAACTGATCAAACCTGACTATTACAGCAAAACACTCCTACAGAATATCAGGGCATCATTGAATAAGGGTGAAAGTCATCAAATGTATGGGTGTTCGTACCTGTCATGTACTTGCATTCCCAGACGCAGTGACCAGCAGTTTCAGAGTTAAACATAAAATTTTATTGGCACAGTAATCCAGAAAGCATATCATACAGGTTGTTGCTCAGACTGGAGACCCAGAGGACAGACAGTATACTAAAAGCAGTTTTCAATCTATGAAATCTAGCGGGTGACAAAGTGATTGGTTACCTATCATCCCCTGGCCCTTTCTTCCAGACCATAGTATCTCCTCTTGTCCCCAAACAACTCCTGCAGCTGCCTGACACGGTATCTCCCATTCCATAGTGATGGGATACTCCCCACTCCAAAGCGCTTGTTAGCCAGTAAAGAGAAATGAAAACACAATTTACAGTAAGGTTACAGAACCACACAAAAATGGCAGGAATAGGCACCTTCAAGGACTGATCCTGACAATACCACTTGACTGACTAGAAGTTCTTCGCTGCTTAGAAAAGATACAAGTCTTTGGGCCTTCTTCCAAAACTTGTTTCTCCAAAAGGAGATCTTAGAACTTGAAAAGGGCAGATAAACTGATTAGGTAGTTGGACCACCTTACCGATGCAAAAGCATAAAATATTGATGGCTCTTTAGTATATTAATACTATTAATATCATGGACTAGATAGTTTAGAGTCTTAGTGTGAGCCCTCAGACGGCGTAAGTTAAGCAAGCTACCATCAGTACGGTAACGTATATAGATGCCGTCGTCTTCTTCAAGCTCTGCCATAGCCCTTTGGAGCATCATGCTAAAGAAGATTGTAAATAAAGTTGGTGCAAGAACACAACCTTGCTTCACTCCATTAGTTATTAGAAAGGGCTCTGAAAGAGCATCGCCATATCTGACTTGACCACACTGTCCCTCGTGTAGCAAGATAATCATTTTAAGGAATTTGGGGGGACATCCTAGTCTTTCCAGGATCTGCCACAGACCTTTTCTACTTACAGTGTCGAAGGATTTGGTGAGGTCGACAAATGTTACATAGAGACCCTTGTTCTGCTCCCTACATTTTTCTTGCAGTTGTCTAAGGGCAAATACCATGTCTGTAGTACCCAAGGAGACCTTCTGCTGTGCTTTTTGCAACCGGACTTGTTTATCTCGGATTGGCCTTTTTAATCATCAGCGCGCTTGCAGAAAGCGCGGGATGAGTCCTTCCTGAATCTTCGTTTGCGAATAAAAGCCAGAGAAAGACTATTAATATACTACCATATTATTTTTATTTGGAATTGCATTCTTTGGATTTGTTATGTATTACATATTGTTTCTGTGTCAACTGTATTTATAAATATTCTCTAATAGAAGTTGCCCTCCCATATCCGCAGTATCAGTAGAGTTTCATTTAACCCAGTTGGGGCGGGAGGTCTCCCTAGGCATCTGGAAGGCCTCTAGCACAACTCTAGTCACCTTCTGCCAGATCTGTAAAAGGATTACTGTAATCTGTTCCAAAAGAAAAAAAAGAAAGCAGGAAGATAGCAGAGAGGTTGTAGACAAACATGAAAACTGTAAGGTTGTGAAAAGGTTAGCTTCTACATTGGGGATTCTTAGAAAAATAAAATCGCCAAGGTCATAAAATCCTGATCGAAAGCCATGGTAAGGCGACACTTGAAATAATGTGTAGATTCTGGCCGTTGCATCTGAGAGGGGATTGTTCTAGAGCTGGGGGAAAGACAGGGAGTTGTGAGCCACCTTGGGTCCCATTCTGGGAGAAAGGTGGCATATTAAATAACTAAATAAATAAATAAATGATGGTCTGGAGAATGAGAGAAATACTATAACATATTGGATTCTATGGCTTGGGAAAGAAGTGAGTAATGTGGAATTGACAGAGGTGACTATGTATCATGTGAAGAAATTAGGTAGCAAAGCCGGGCATTGGGCCACATATGACCCCAAGATATATATATATATATATATATATATATATATATATATATATATATAATTGCAGCTTGGAACATCTATTTTATGACACAAAAATGAGTAAATTGCTTCTGGGGCCCTTTCACAGTGCACAATTATAGCACTATATTCCACTTTTAACTGCCAAGGCAGTATCCTCTGGGATTTGCAGTCTGGTGAGGCACTAGAGCAGTAGTTCTTCACCTTTACCCTTCCAGTCGCCATGAACTTCAACTCCCAGAATTTCTGAACATTAGACATACTGGCTGGGACTTTTGGTAAATGGATTCCAAAACATCTGGAGAACCAAAGGTTGAAAGCTATGCACTAGAGTTGTGGTTCTCAATTTTAAATGCCCCTCCCTAAACTGCAAATCCCAGAATTCCATAGGATGTTGCCACGCCAATTGAAGTGGAGCCATTGTGCTATAATTGTGTACTGTGAAAGGGGCAGCAATTCACTTTTTCAAGAAGTCACAGCCCTCCCCTGCACTGTTTAATACACACACATACATTTCTAGCTATATCTGGTTCGTTTCTTTGCTGCCCATTCTTTTCACAGTTCCCTGAGGGTAGAAAAAATGGCCCCGCTGAGGTAAAAGAAAATAAAAGCTTAGCAGATGACAAAAACTATTCCAGCTGGAGTACTGTGTCCAGTTCTGGGCACCATAATTCAGGAAGGATATTGAGAAGCTGAAACGTGTCCAGAGAAGGGCGACCAGGATGATGGGTGGTCTGGAAGCCATGCCCTATGAGGAGCAGATTAGGTCGCTGGGCATCTTTAGTCTGGAGAAGAGGTTGAGAGGTGACATGATAGCCGTGTTTAAATATTTTAAGGGATGTCATACTGAGGATGGAGCAGGTTTATTTTCTGCTGCTCCAGAGACTAGGACACCGAGCAATGGGTTCAAACTATAGGAAAAGAGATTCCACCTAAACATTAGGAAGACCGTCCTGACAGTAAGAGCTGTTCGGAAGTGGAATGCACTGCCTCATAGTGTGGTGGAGTCTCCTTCTTTGGAGGTTTTTAAACAGTGGCCATCTGTCGGGAATGATTTGGTTGTTTCTTCCTGCGTGGCAGGGGGTTGGACTGGATGGCCCTTGAGGTCTCTTCCAACTCTATGATTCTATGATTCCTTTATATTGTACTTTTATTTATTTGTGCTAGGCTATGACCGCAATAAAGATAGAGAAAGAATGCTCTTGAAGCACAGCACTGCTGAACAGCTCTTATTGTAAGGAAGTTCTTCCTACTGTTTAGGTGGAATCTCTTTTCCTGTAGCTTGAGTCCATTGCTCCATGTCCTAGTCTCTAGAGCTGCAGAAAACAATATTGCTCCCTCTTCAATATGACATCCTTTCAAATATGTAAACATGGCTACCATGGCACCTCTTCACCTGCTCTTCTACAAGCTAAACATACCCAAATCCCTAAGCTGATTCTCACAGGGCATGGCTTCCGGACCTTTCACTATTTTGGTCACCCTCCTCTGGACACACTCCAGCTTCTCCATATCCTTCTTGAATTGTGGTGCCCAGAACTGGACACAGTATTCCAGGTGACCAAAGCAGAATAGAGTGGTACTATCACTTCCCTCAATCTAGACACTATACTACTATTAACGCAGCCTAGAATTGCATTGGCTTTTTAAGCTGCTGCATCACATTGCTGACTCATGTTAAGCTTGTGGCCTGTTAAGACTCCTAGCACTTTTTGCCCAGTTCTCCACCAGGGAGGCCACATTGGAAGGGGATGGCTGCAGCTGCCAGTTTAGTTTGGAACGTGAGGGAGGACAGGCATCTTTGTCCATGCTGATGGAGCTTTATGGTGCATCATCCTACTCCATGATCTGTTCAGGATTTAAGTTATAGGATCCCCATTCTGGATCTAAGTCGGAATAGACCACAAGGGCCATCTAGTCCAACCCCCTGTTCTGCAGAAATACACAGTCAAAGCACTCCCAACAGATGGCCATCCAGCCTCTGTTTAAAAACATCCAAAGAAGGAGACTCCACCACACTCCAAGAACAGCTCTTACCATCAGGAAGTTCTTGCTAATATTTATGTAGACTCTGTTTTCCTGATACAGTTGTCCCTCTGTATCCACAGATTTGGTATCCACGGATTTAAGTATTCACAGCTTGAAAATATTCTTTAAAAAATAATAATCCAAAAAGCAAATCTTGATTTTGTCATCTTATATAAGGGACACCATTTTGCTATGCCATTGCATATAATGGGACTTGAGTATTCACGGATTTGGGTATCCACAGGGGTTCCTGGAACCAAACCTCAGCGAATACGGAGGGACAACTGTACTCTATCTTTGTGCATATATTGTGATATCATGATGATAATGATGATTATTGCTATTGTTATTAACTATTGTAAGCTGCTTTGAATTTCATATTAGGAGACAATGCTGGAAAATACTTTTGTATATGATCATGGCTGCAAGGCTGCTAATCGCACAGAAATGGAAAACTAAAGAGATTCCATCTGTAAACATCTGGTTCCAGAAATTAATGGATATACTTGAACTGGACATTTTATCTTTGAAGATGCAAGCTAAATCTCTAAATCAATGGAGACTGGCTACACATAATGAAACATTGGAAAGAGACATGGTATATTGACAAAACACTTTTCCAAGCACCAAAAATGTAAAACAGTAATGTTCCTTACACAACAGACACGGATACATCTCTCTCTCTCTGTGAAACTCTTGGGTGTGTTTCCTTTCCCAGTATGCTGATTGACCGCTTATCCAACCAATCACTTCCCTCCTTCAGCCGTGCAAATCACCACCCATGTGCAAATTCCATCTCCACCTCACAATCCACTCCTGCCACTCAATCTGCCTCTACACCCCCAGCCTCACAAGGCCCCTTCTCTCCTCTCACTTCCTGAGCAATCACCACCCACGTGCAAATTCCATCTCCACCTCACAATCCACTCCTGCCAATCAATCTGAATCTACACCCCCAGCCTCACAAGGGTCCTTCTCTCCTCTCACTCCCTGAGCAATCACCACCCACGTGCAAATTCCATCTCCACCTCACAGTCTTCTCCTACCACTCAATCTGCATCTACACCCCCAGCCTCACAAGGGCCCCTCCCTCCTCTCCCTCCCTCAGCCAATCAACACCCACATGTAAAACAATGCAATATTTTAGAAATTTAGAAAGATGATAAATCATAAAAGTACTGTAGTCCCCAATGGGAAATACAGTCAAATATAGGTGGGATACTACTGCAAAGCATGTTTTGGGGGGCTAAAATAATAGCGTGCAGCTGAACTGTGTGAACCTTTCAAATCTACTACAAATCTATGGTGCACGTTACACTGGGTCAGCTAGTTTAATAATATAATAAAAATATTCAGAGAATAAGGGGAGCATGTATTTTAGAGTGAAAAGGTTAAACCAGAAGACTATAAAAAGGGCTAGAAATCATCTTATGTATCTGGAATAACTCAGAGGGAGTTTTACATATGAAAAGAATCTTGAAATAACCATTTCAAGAACTATAGGTTTTCCATGATTTGTTTTTTCCGGGCTGTGAGGCCGTGTTCTGGAAGAGTTTATTTTTGATGTTTCGCCTGCATCTGCATCTTCAGAGAATGGTTGGGTAGGAGTGTGTGTGGGGGTTATATACTGTGAGTTTATATACTGTGAGCTCCAGTTATATACTGGAGAGGATATGTCTCTGCATCGTGACAAGAAAGTTAATGAACAGAGTAGATGTGCTCTCCTGGTCTGGAGTTTTTCCAGTCTCCGGGTGTCTTGGAACAGTTTCTCCCTGTAGAGACGTTCAATGTGACATTGAAGGTTTTCACGGCCGGCATCCATAGATTTTCCACTGTTTTTTTCTGGGCTGTGAGGCCGTGTTTTGGAAGAGTTTATTCCTAACGTTTTCCCTGCATCTGTGGCTGGCATGTTCACATATCTCCACCCAGAAACTAGCCATTCAATTACACAAATTTACATGTACTACCCTACAGGGGCTCACAGCACTCCACACACACTCCTACCCAACCATTCTCTGAAGATGCCACCCACAGATACAGAAACTATTCCTGAACACGGCCTCATAGCCTGGAAAAAAACCCACAGAAAACCTATGGATGCCGGCCGTGAAAGCCTTTGATTTCAAGAACTAATTAAAAATGTGTAAATAATAACTGGAAAAAAAATTGATACTGAAATTAAATATGTGGATTAGGGTGTTTTTTTTTGCATTATGAAAGACTTTGCCCTTCCTATGATTAAAAATAAAAATTTAAAGAATTTGGAAGATAAATCAAATAAATGGCAAAATCCTTTTGAATCCTGAAAGGCAGGGGAGCTGTAATGATGGAGTAGTTCCGGTAGGGGGCGCCATTGCGAAGCCTGGCTGGCCTCTGCAGCTCTGCTGAACTTCCCAGCAGGAGGAAGTAGGACAAAAAAGGAAAAGAGAGAGAAGGTGGAAGGAAGGAAAAAGCTTTCCCGGGCTCCCTTCCAGTCGGCCAGGCAGTGGCTGTCCAGGAAGGCTGCATCGTCCACCTCCTGGACGGATCTCTGCGCAGCCGCCCAAGCGGAGCCGAAGCAGCAAATAGGCAAGCTCCGGACCGCACCAGTTTCTTCGTCTCTTCTGGTATGCTTTGCAGCTTTGTTGTTTCTGTGTATTGCAGAGGCTGGAGCGGGCTGGCCTGAAAGCAGTTTGGGAGCCAGTATTTCTTCTGAGTGGATATGGGATGGGGAGCACCCAGCCCTCCAAAGGCTATTGATTGCAGCTCACAGCATGCAAAGGATCATAAAATTCTAGAGTTGGAAGAGACCCCCAAGGGCCATCTAGTCCAACCCCCTCCCTTGCAGGAAGACACAATCAAAGCACTCCCGATAGGTGGCCATCTAGCCTCTGTTTTAAAAACTCCAAAGGAGACTCCACGACACTCTGAGGCATTGCATTCCACTGTCAAACAGCTCTTACCGTCAGGAAGTTCTTCCTAATGTTTAGGTGGAATCTCTTCTCCTGTAGTTTGAATCCATTGCTCCATGTCCTTGTCTCTGGGGCAGCAGAAAACAAGCTTGCTCCATCCTCAGTATGATCTCCCTTCAAATATTTAAACATGGCTATCATGTCACCCCCTGAGATGTCTAAAAACCTTATCTGCAAATCCCAGGATTCCATAGGATGCAGTTGTGGAAGCTAAAGTGGAATCAAAATGCTGCAACAATATAAATATAAATAATATAAATATAAATATAAATATAAATAATGGTGCTGTGTGCATGAATGGAATAGAATCCTAGAGTTGGATTCTTCCCTACAGGGACACACAATCAAAGCACTCCTGACAGGTGGCAATCTAGCCTCTTTTTAAAAACCTCCAAAGAACAAACATACCATAATTTGCTTTGGAGGACCTAGTGATTCTTGGAGAGGTCACCTCTCTAGGCACTTTCCAGCAGAACTCTATTATATGTTTCCCTATTTTTTTTGGCCATGGATAACTGAAATTGGATATTGATTCCACAGAAATGGAGGGAGGACACAACCTGTATGTGCAAAACCAGAATTGAAATGGTCTGATGTTATTACTTGCATGCTGAAGATTCAAGAATAGACAGAGAAGACTACAACTGCCTCCTAATTCAGTCTCTCTCTCTCTCTGGCTTTTCTTCGCAAATGAAGATTCAGGAAGGAATCTTCCCGTGTTTTCTGCAAGCGCGCTGATGACTAAAAAGGCCAATCCGAGATAAGCAAGTCCGGTTGCAGAAGGCACAGCAGAAGGTTTCCTTGGGTGATGTTACCGGGTTGTGATTCTTTCTGCATTGCCGTTTCTCTTCAAGACTTGTTCGGCGTGAGTTCTCAAATAAGGCTGCAGCATTGTGGATAGTGTGTCTCCATGCCTCCTGATGTGAGGCCAGGGCGGCAAGTTCACCGTAGAGTACTATTTTTGGCAGGCGATGGTCCTCCATCCTAGACACATGCCCTGCCCAGCGCAGCTGTGTTCTCAATAACATGGCCTCAATGCTGGTGATCCCTGCTTGCTCAAGGACAGCAACATTTGTCACATAGTCAGTCCGATGTATATTTAGGATTGTGCGTAAACAGCGCTGATGGAAGCGTTTGAGGAGTCGTAAGTGGCGGCGATAGGTGACCCATGTTTCAGATCCATAAAGGAGAATAGACAGTACAATGGCTCTATAATTCAGTCTAGTCTTACTATTTCTGCCTTATACAATGAAGAGGGGAGGGGTGGTGGGGCTGCTATGACAACTGATGAGATAGGACAGAGAGGGATGGGTTAATAGCCAGTAGGGTTGCCAGAATGAAAATTGGAGATGTCTTCTGTACCTGTACCTTTAATGAATCATAGAATCATAGAGTTGGAAGAGAGACCACAAGGGCCATCCAGTCCAACCTCCTGCCACACGGGAAGACACAATGAAAGCACCCCCAACAGATGGCCATCCAGCCTCTGTTGAGACTCCACCACACTTTGAGGCAGTGTATTCCACTGCCAAACAGCTCTTACTGCCAGGAATTTCTTCCTAATGTTTAGGTGGAATCTCTTTTCCTGTAGTTTGAATCCATTGCTCCGTGTCCTGGTCTCTGGAGCAGCAGAAAACAAACTTGCCCCATCCTCAGTATAACATCCTTTCAAATATTTAAACATGGCGATCGTGTCCCCTCTTAACCTTCTCTTCCCCAGGCTAAACATACCCAGCTCCTTAAGCCACTCCTCACAGGGCATGGCTTCCAGACCTCCCACCATTTTGGTTGCCCTTCTCTGGACACGTTCCAGCTTGTCAATACCCTTCTGGAATTGTGGTGCCCAGAACTGGACACCGTATTCCAGGTGAGGTCTGACTAAAGCAGAATGGAGTGGCACTATTAGTTAATGGTTGTGTACAAGAGGGAATTTCAGCAGGTGTTGCTCATAATACAGCCAGGTAAGAAGCAACACCTCCTAAAATACTCTCTTCTCCACAATCATTAAAAGGACAGGAGGTGTCTTCAATTTTCGCTCTGGCAACCTTACCCATGTTAGCTTGAGCCTGCTTAGAATAACCTGCAGTCTTATGACAGACCGTGCATTCCCCTGTTGCAATCCTCTAGTATTTTAAAAATTAATTAAAGTACAGTATTCCAAACTCTGGAAATGTATTATAATCTTTAAAACAATTCCCCCCATTCCCCTGAATTCTGTTAGGTCTCTTTTATGTTCTCTCTCTCTAATATATTCTACTACAAATGATTTCATTTGCAAATACTCCAGTTCTAGAGTTCAAAGGCTGGACAAAATCATGAAGGAGAAAACATCTCCAAGCCCGAAACTAGAAGAGGGACAAGAAGATACTGGAAGAGCCAGTGGCACAATTTAAGAGAAATTTAGGGCAGAACAACCGGGAGGGGAAATATTACAAGAGGACCGAGGGGGACTATCCAAAGGGATGCAGGAAGATTGGGAAGCCCAATGGCAGGAGTTCTTGAAGACACTGCAGCCCCTTCACAAAGAAAGAGGAGATCCAGTGAAGTCGGAGACTGTTCCATGGGAAGATACCAAGGCCTTCCTGGCGTCCTTCGAGCAAGTGGCCAAAGCCTGCCAGTGGCCTAGAGTGGAGTGGGTGGCCCGGCTTTTGCCAGCACTGAGCGGAGAAGCAGAACAGGCCTTTAGGAGCCTGGAAGCCAGAGACAGGGAGGATTATGGGAAAGTGAAAGCAGCCATCTTGCGGCAAGACGCCCTTAGGATGGAGCAGCAGCGCCAGCACTTCCGGCAGTTCTGTTGTCAGATATCTGATGACCCCCGAAGGATTTACAGCCAACTGCAGGAGCTTTGCCACCAATGGCTGAAGCCGGAGAGACACAGCAAGGAGCAGATCCTAGAGCTGCTAATCCTGGAGCAGTTCCTAGCCAGCCTCCCACCAGACCTCCAGGGCTGGATCCGAGCAGGAGGGCCGGACACCTGCTCCCAGGCTGTGGCCTTGGTAGAGGAATTCATGATGAGCCAGTGCACAGCTGTGACAGGAAAGTGGCAGGTAAGGTCTTAAACTTGATATCCCAGAGTTTCTGAGAGTACAGAATGTAGACTAGGTTGCTGCAGTTATTTAGTGAAAAATTAATGTAAAATACAACACATCTGTTGGGCCATGTTAACACCATCTGCTGAGTGCCATTCCAAAGAAAGTAATTTTTGGTGCTTCCTAGTAAGGGGCCAATGTTAGGAATCTCCACTCTTGATACCATTGCCCTGCAAAATACCCAGTCTGTGCACCATTATTATTGTTACATTTGTTTATACAATTTATTGAAAATACTTATTTTCTGCCTTCATGCAAGATTCTTTGAGGTAACAAAAGCTATTTTTAAACATAGAATCACAGAGCTGGAAGAGACCGCAAGGGCCATCTAGTCTAACCCCCTGCCCTGCAGGAATACTCAATCAAAGCACTCCCAACAGATGGCCATCCAGACTCTGTTTAAAAATCTCCAAAGAAGGAGATCAAAGTAAGGCCCTTGATTTCAGTAAGGCCTTTGACAAGGTTCCCCATGACATTCTTGCAAACAAGCTTGTAAAATGTGGGCTAGACAAGTTAACTGTTCAATGGATTTGTAATTGGTTGTCCAGCCGAACCCAAAGGGTGCTCAGCAGTGGCTCCTCTTTGTCTTGGAAAGATGTGACCAGTGGGGTGCTACAGGGTTCTGTCCTGGGCCCAGTGCTATTCAACATCTTTATCAATGACTTGGATGAGGGAATTAGGGGCATACTTATCAAATTTGCAGATGACACCAAATTGGGAGGAGTAGCTAATACCCTAGAGGACAGGATCAAAATTCAAAATGACCTGGATAGACTGGAGAGCTGGGCCAAAGCTAACAAAATGAAATTCAATACGGAGAAATGTAAGGTACTGTACTTAGGGCAGAAAAATGAAATGCATAGATATAGGATGGGAGAGACCTGGCTGAACGAGACTACGTGCGAAAGGGATCTAGGAGTCCTAGTGGACCACAAGTTGAACATGAGTCAACAGTGTGATGCGGCAGCTAAAAAGGCCAATGCGATTTTGGGCTGCATCAATAGAAGTATAGTGTCTAGATCAAGGGAAATAATAGTGCCATGGTCTATTCTGCCTTGGTCAGACCTCACTTAGAATACTGTGTCCAGTTCTGGGCACCACAATTCAAAAAGGATATTGACAAATTGGAGCGTGTCCAGAGAAGGGCAACTAAAATGGTGAAAGGTCTGGAAACAATGCCTTATGAGGAGAGACTTAGGGAGCTGGGTATGTTTAGCCTGGAAAAAAGACAGTTAAGAGGCGATATGATAGCCCTGTTTAAGTATTTGAAGGGATGTCACGCTGAGGATGGAGCAGGCTTGTTTTCTGCTGCTCCAGAGACTGGAACACAGAGCAATGGATGCAAGCTCCAGGAACAGAGATTCCACCTTATGAGGAGGAACTTTTTGACAGTAAGAGCTGTTCGGCAGTGGAACACACTCCCTCAGAGCGTGGTGGGGTCTCCTTCCTTGGAGGTCTTTAAACAGAGGCTGGATTGCCATCTGTCGGGGATGCTTTGATCAAGATTTCCTGTGTGGCAGGGGGGTTGGACTGGATGGCCCTCATGGTCTCTTCCAACTCTGCAATTCTATGATTCTAAGGAGACTCCAGCACACTCCCAGGCAGCATATTCCATTGTCAACCAGCTTTTACAGTCTGGAAGTTCTTCCTAATATTTAGGTGGAATCTCTTTTCCTGTAGTTCAAACCCATTGCTCTGTGTTCTAGTTGAGCTCATAAAATCCATATTTACCCACAAGAACAGAAAGTGTCTCCTGTCAATATCATAAATTCTTCCAGTTATGCCCCTCTGTTCCAGGGTGGGTCTACTCCAGAGAGGTACATCACCTGATTTTCAGCCTCACTGCAGAGCTCCCTTGTGGCTGCCATTTTAGGTGACAAGCGGTGACATTGCATAATTTCTGGGGCCCATTCACACAACATAATTCCTGGGGCTTGTAGTTTGATGAAGCACTTGAGCTCTCTGGCTCAGTACTGTCAGACCCCTTATTTGCAGTGGTTTGGTTCCCAGACTTACTGTGGATACCAGAAACCACAGATAGCAGTGAACCCTATTAAAACTTTATTAAAATGAGCCACAGATGGTACATGACACCAGCCAAAATAGATAAAATTTATGAATTAGATAATAATAAGTGCTGGAATGTGGTTATTTTAATGCTGTTGGGAGAATGTTTAAAGAGCACCATGCCCTGAAGTCAGGGTTAGGCCACTGTGCCATGTCGGGGCAGGGGGCAATTTTCTGCTCTTAGCACCCTCCATTTGTCACATAGATTGTGAAAATTACCCCTAAACTGGAAGAGGGGAAGACAAAACCAGAAATGGCTGAAAGTCTCCCAATTGGTTTTTTTTGGGGGGGGGGAATTGTATTTTAAAAACTATGCAGGGGAAGGCTCCAAGCTATTTAAAAGATTAATTGCCTTTTGCGGAAGCTTCCAGGGGTTCTTCCACACTGCACATTATAGCACGATGATTCCACTTTATCTGCCATGGCTACAACCTATGGAATCCTGAGGTTTATATGGCTTGGATCCAGGATATCTGAAGGACTGTATCTCCCTATATGAGCCTGCTCAAACTCTTATGTCGTTCAAGGGAGGTCCTTGTCACTGTTCCACAGCCTTCCCAGGCATGTTGGGTGGGAATAAGAAAGAGGGTGTGCTTGGTGACTGCTTCCAGACTTTGGAACTTCCTCCATAAGGAAGCTAGGAACGCTCCCTCCTTGCTCTCCTGCCATCAAGTGTAAATTTTCTATACCAGAAGGCTTTCAAGGCTTGACTACAATGGGCTTTTAATGGGTCTGTTGCTTTGTTCTTTTTATATTCTTTCAATGAATTTTTAAATAGCTTGAATTCTATGCTTGTTTAATTTGCTTTTAAAAATAATTTTTAGATAGATAGATAGATAGATAGATAGATAGATAGTTGGACTCCTGTACCCATGGAACCAATATCTATTGTTTCAGTTAACTCTGGGACACAAAATAGGGGAACATACCATAGAGTTGCACTGGAAAATGCCTAGAGAGGCATCCTCTCTAGGCATCTTCTAGGTGTCCAGTGAAACTCTATGGTATATATTTTTTTTACCAGAAGTCCTTTATGTTAATAAGGTTCGCTGTTATCCATGGTTTCTGGTATCCATGGTAAGTCTGGGAACTGTACCCCCACAGATAGAGGGGTCCAACTGTAGTTTTACTGATGTCTTTGTATGTTTTGAACTGTTCTGGTTTTAATATTCTGTAAGTTGCCTTGACTCCCAATATTGGGGAAAAGGCAGGATACAAATAAATAGAAAAAGAAGTGGTAGTAGTGGTAGTCATTGTCATCTGGGGGAACACTAGAGCTCCCTGGCTGAGAATTCTAAGCACTTGTCCCTAAACTGCAAATCCTAGGATTCCACAGGATGTTGCCTTGGCAGTTGTTGAATCAGAATCCTATAATTGTGTAGTATGGCAGAGCCCTAGGAGAGGTTGCTCATACTTTGTGGTGGGGGAGGAATGATGAAAAAGAGAGTGGTGCAAGAACCTGTATGGGTCAAGGGCCACCAAACCAGCCTTGGGACCACATGTGACCCCAGGCCCCTGCTTTGTCTGCTCTTTCTTGAAGTATACCCTGATAGCAAACAGAGGCCCAAACAGACTGTTGCAGGCAGGGCCTTGTGCTCTCTGTCTGGGGTGCTGCAAAACAATATTTGTCCATATTGGAGCCATTTATTCTTTTAAATTTGTTTCTCTGGCTATTGCTCAGTAGACTGAGAGCTGTTAATAGAAGGGTTCTTACTTCTGGGGTTACCGAGTTTTGCTTGAATGCTTTCTCTTTCCCCACAAAATCTGACTGGGAGCTGGGTGTCTGTCTTTTTCCATATTTGCAGGGACCGATGAACCTCAAGGAAACTTGCCTGTCTTTGCCTGTCATCAGTCGACCTCAATCCCAGCCAAGCCAACAGACCATAGTCTGGAAAGTTCTGCAGGAAGATGCTGGGCATGCAGATTCTTTGGGTGAGGCACTTTTTGCCCACTTCCAGCAAATCCATTAAAACCATTTGTAGAATTGAACAATCTTGCTAGACAAAAAGAAGGTTCCTCTTTCAAATTCTAAATACATGTGCTTGAAAAGAAAAGGGACATACATAGATTTGACCTCAGATGCCCCCAAATACCCTCTAGGGCAAAGCTTCTTAAACTGTGGGTCACGACTCCATATGGGGTCATGTAACTGAATATGGGGGTCATGAAACATTTGGCAATGGTAAAAGGTTTTTATACCTATTTTATATACTGTATATACCTGGGTTCATGTAAAAATTTCTCAGGCAAAAAGGGGTCGTGAGTGGGGAAAAAAATTAAGAAGCCTTCTCTAGGGGACATAATTTGTGGTCTTCCTGGGCCATTTTAGGCCCAGAGGAGGCATTTTTTTAACAACAGGAAGTGAGTAGAAGTAACTTCCTGCTCACTTAAAAAAAAAAAAAGACTTCTCTTGACCCTAAATTTGTCCGAGTCTCTTAGTTTGTCTCTTGGTCTCAGTGAGCAGGGAGGAGAGGGTTGTGTTAGGAAACCCTACCGCCTCTAATTTGGGTTAAAAATTGAAATTGACGGTAGTACTTTATCTAACAACACATTGTTCCAGATGTTAGCATTCCAACTGAGCAGTCAGGCCCGGAAGCAAACATATACCTTACCAGTTTGGGAAAAATCTACCCAGCAACAATTTACAACAACATACAGCAACTCACAGGAGTATACTGGACATATTATTAGCCAATCATTAAATAGCATTAATTAAGCCATAATGGGAAATTACCAAGTAAGCACCAAGGGAAAACTCTTCATGTTGAACTCTTTCCCTTACATTTCAGATTTTTAACTATTATTATTAGAAGACACCAGTTAGTCAGTGGTAAGTTCAGGATGTTTTGAAAGATTAATCTGCTTTTCCTTGAAATTCCTAAAAGCTGAACAACTCTACAGCTTCTAACATTTTCCCTGATTGAAGATACTTTTATTCCTTCAGCCTGATTCTACAGTTGTCCCTTCATATTCGCTGGGGTTTGGTTCCAGGAACCCCCGTGAATACCAAAATCCGTGAATACTCAAGTCCCATTATATACAATGGCATACCAAAATGGTGTCCCTTATGGCAAAATCAAGGTTTGCTTTTTGGATTATTATTTTTGAAAGAATATTTTCAAGCCATGAATACTGAAATCCATGGATACGGAGAGACAATTGTACTTTACTTTGGCCTTATGGTTCCCCTCTGACCTTTCCACATTAGTGGAACCTCCCTGTCTCAGGGAGCTGAATTATTTGGGGAAGAGTATCTGTATGTATGTCTTTGAGTGCCTGCAGATATGTAGCCTCTGACCTGCTAGCCATTCCAGAATCCCTTGGGACCAAAAATGGTCTCCATTCCTGTTGGATGATATGCTTTTTGAGCTAGAGTGACTTTAACCCAGCAGTCTACAGTGGTGCCATGAATTTGTATAAGTTTTTATTTTCATTTTCTTAAAACTAGGACTGGAATCCTGTTGATTAATTCCATCTAGAGTAGACCCACTGAACCAACTGTTGAATAGTGAGTGAGCACATGTGTGTGGATGTGCCTTCAAGTTGCCTGTCGACTTATGGTGAGCCCATGAATTTCATAGGGTTTTCTTAGGAAAGGAATCCTCAGAGGTAGTTTTGCCAGTTCATTTCTCCAAAATATAGCCTACAGCACCTGGTATTCATTGGTGGTCTCCCATCCAAGTAGTAAGCAGGGCTGTCCCTGCTTAGCTTCCAGGATCAGACAGGATCTGTTATAAGATCTGGTGTCAACACAGAGGTAATTTTAATTGATTTAGTGGCACTCTAGTATCAGTAAATATCATTAAATTCCAACGTCAGCATCATGCAGGCCTTGGTAGATCTTATTTCTCTATATGGTTGTGAAAGCTGGACAGTGAAGAAAGCTGATGGGAAAAAGATCACTGCATTTGAAATATGGTGCTGGAGAAGAGTTCTACAGATACCATGGACTGCCAAAAAGATAAATGAATGGACAAATCAGGGATGAACCCTCCCTAGAAGCCAAAATAACTAAACTGAGGCTATCATACTCTGGACGTATCATGAGATGATGTGGCTCATTGGAAGAATGACAATGCTTGGTAAAGTTGAAGGCAGTAGGAAAAGAGGAAGACTGCATTACAGGTGGATAGACTACTGAGGACGCTGTGGCTGCCTTGAATTCATAAGACCTGAGAAGGGCAGTTGATGATCAGAGCTCTAGGAGTTCTGTCATTCATTGAGTCGCCATCAGTCAAAAGTTGACTTGATGGCAAATAACAGCAGCAAAGTTAGGACTAACAACAGGATTTAGGCCTACATCTTTATTTCTTTATTTTCAGGGTTTTGAGGCCACCTTTTCAAGAAAAGCCCTCTCAGAATGGTTTCATATTGAAGAGTTTAAAAAATGATTCCAAAATATGATGGATGGATGGATGGGCACTGAGAAGTGAAATGAAAGGAAGAGTGAAAAGATGGGGCCAAATAAAAAGATAAGAGTTTATTATCAGGCAACAGCAGTTTTCTGCTTTAAAAATCAAGTTGCTAAACCTTGGGCCTTTTCACATTACACAGTTATAGTGCTGTGATTCCACTTGAACTGCCATGGTTCCATCCTATGGAGGCCTGGGATTTGTAGTTTGAGGAGGAGTACTTAGAATTCTCAGCCAGAGAGCTCTAACACCTCACCAAACTACAATCTGCACAGTTCCCATTGCATGTTGTCATGGCAGTTAAATGGAATCACAGTACAGGTTGACCCCCATATTGGTGGGGGATATGTTCCAAGACACCCCCCTCCATGGATACTTGAAACTGTGGATAATAGGGAACCCTGTTATTTTCAATGAGACGAACGCCAGACGTTGACCATAACATTACATAGGAGGACCTAGAAATTCCTAGAGAGAACATATCTTTCCAGATGTGGATAAGTGAAACCATGGATACCGAATTCATGGATATAGGGGTTGACCTGTATTACAATTCTGTAGTATGAAACGAGCCCTTAAAAATGAACTTTCTAGACATTATTGGCTATTAATGCTTTAAATTATTTATTTCTTAAAGCACCTGGTGTTGTGCTTGCTGTTCTGTGGTTTAGAAATCACAGTCGCTGTCATGATCAGAGAGTTGGAAAGAATTTGGGGTGAAGCAAAGACAAACACTTTAGAACAGTGCCACTCAGCATGATGGTCCATGGACCAGTACTGATTCTTGAGCTATTTGGCTGCTGGTCCCTGGTGAATTTTCAGGAAAGAAAGAAACAAGTGAAAAAGTTGGCTCAAGCGTGGTATCCTGGCATATGGGGGGAGGGATAATTGCTAGTCCCCCACGTCAGATAGCCTGGAAAGCAGTTCTATGAAAGCTATGGAAATGGAGATTACATCCATTTGTTAAAACATTCACAAGAACATGGGTAATATTCTATCTTTCTCTCTCTGCAGATGATAAGAGTATAAGTCAGATCAAGATGGAGAAGTCTCGCTGGGGAAGAAATGAGCTAGAGGACATCCCCAAGACCGTCCTACAGATCAGCCAAGGGAATGTGCTGGGGCCAATGGAGATGTGCAATGAAGGATGTGAGTTCAAAGAAGAACAGGGGAAGTCGCCCGTGGGGATAGAGAGTGAATATAATGAGTGCACCGAAGGTCTTAAAGCTGCAGTTGAATATCCTTTCAAAGAACACACAAGGGATAAAATGCCCACATTCTCCAAGTGTGGTAGAAGATATCACTGCAGTTCAGAACCTGATATGATCCAGACTATGGAGGACCACAAAGAATATCTGATGTCAGAGGAACCATGTCAGCAAAATTCATACTCTGGTGAACATGGGAGAACAATAACTGGAGAGAAAAAATCGGAATTCTTTGAGAAAGAGGAAGGAGATAATTTGAACACAGATCAGAATAATCATACGGAAGAAACACCTGGTAACTCTCCTGAGTATGGGAAGAACTTTAGTTCTGCCAGCTCACTAAAGAAAAATCCAGGAATTCAGAATGAAGGGAGATTATATGATTGTCCTCAGTGTGGAAAATGTTTCCTGCAGAGAAGAAATTTGATGATCCACCAGCGATCTCATGTTGGAGTTATACCATACAAATGTTTTCAGTGTGGGAAATGCTTCAGTCAGCGAAGAAATTTGACAATTCATCAGAGAACACATACTGGAGGTAAACCATATAAGTGTTTTCAGTGTGGGAAATGTTTCAGTCTGGGAAAATATTTAAAGAGACATGAAGGTATTCATACTGGAATGAAAGTGAAACCATATAAGTGTTCTCAGTGTGAAAAATGTTTCAACCAGGGTAAAGAGCTGAAGATCCACCAGAGGATTCATACTGGAGAGAAACCCTACAAATGTTCTCAGTGTGGAAAATGTTTCAATCAGCAAGGAAATCTCATGAACCATTGGAGAATTCATACTGGAGAAAAACCCTACAAATGTCCTGTGTGTGGGAAAAGCTTTGGTCGGAGCAACCAGTTGAAGACCCATCAGGGAATTCACACTGGGGAGAAACCATACAAATGTTTTCAGTGTGGGAAATGCTTCAAGGTGGGGAAATATTTGAAGAGGCATGAAAGAATTCATACCGACCAGATTAAAGCACTCGATGTGAGAAATGATACCATCAGAGAGCTCACTTGAACAATGTTAGGGAAATCCATACTAGAGAAAACCATTCAGATGCCTAGACAAGAATTGTGTGGCCATCCAGAGGTTTTTGGACTGCAACACCCTACAGCCCTAGCCAGTATAGCCATTTGCAAAGGATGCTGGGAGCTGCAGTTCAACCTCATTTGAAGGGCTGCATGACTCCCACTGCTTTTCTTGGAAGAATTGATGACTTTGATATGAGCAAATTGACTTGAGGACAGAGGCTTTATGAACACCATGAAAGTGGGAAGCATTTTCTTTGCAAACATACTCTGAAACAGACATGGTTTCTCCACCTCTATCTCTTAATTGAGGTAGTTACAGGTCTATTGTCATTTGTCTGTCTGGTGTTCCCTTTAGTTCACTATCTGATTACCTGGGCTTCCAACTCATGAACAGTGGTATTGTCCAAATAGGGAAGCTAACAACAACACTCCTCTTGAGTATATCTCTCCTTAACACTTAGAATTTCTGGATATTTTGTAATGGGAGAATAAATATGTGGCTTTGTAATTGTTTAGGCTATTTATTTATATGGACCAATGAACAATATATATTATTTCTACTCCCCTTAGGGAGGATCCTTATTTCACATACACTGTACATACTCCAGGCACTTTCTATTCATAGACATTTCAGAGTCTAGGCTTTGTCCCTACTGTTGCTTTGGACTTACAACGGACTTCGTTCAGACTTACAAGGAGCATGATCCTCACAGTATGTGAACAGCATATGAACATCTTACTGCATATATAAGCATAATAGATTGTCAGGAAGTTCTTCCTAATGTTTAGGTGAAATTTTCCTGTAGTTTGTATCCATTGCTCCATATCCTAGTCTCTGGAGCAGCAGAAAACAAGCTTGCTCCTTCACAAGCTAATAGTTGCTTGGAATACATCCAAGATTTTGTATTTTTTTTCATTTAGTGTCTTTTGGTTTGAAAAGTGTCAGTTAAGGCCAGTGGGGCCAGTAAGTCCATGCACAAGCCTCAGTG
This sequence comes from Gambelia wislizenii, assembly GCA_030847615.1. Lineage (NCBI taxonomy): Eukaryota > Metazoa > Chordata > Lepidosauria > Squamata > Crotaphytidae > Gambelia > Gambelia wislizenii. Next base: position 31,265,260 of record JAUMIR010000002.1, read on the forward strand.
TATAAACATAATAGATCTCATAGTGTTGTGTGCCTTCAAGTCATTTCCTACTTATGGCCACCCCAAGGTGAACCTATCACGGGGCTTTCTTGGCAAGATTTGTTCAGAGGGAGTTCACCTTTGCCTTCCTCTGTGTGACTTGCACAAGGTGACCCAGTAGAGTCTGGAAATATATTACGATGTATTTTATCAAAGATAAGATACATCTTATATAGTTCAGTCATATACCTAGAAAGAATAGAATTGTCTCTCTGTGTTACCAGCATTATATGGCATAATTTACAGTCTAGGAATAGCATAAACAACACACATGCCAATGTTGGAAGCAATTATGAGATTCCTTGACTTTCTCATTTAAGATCAGCTTTTACCTAGCTTCCAACTAGATTGTTGACATTTTCAAACCAATGGTGTTACTTGAACTCAGAACTGGCTTTGGGCCAGAGGGTCTGTTCATCTTACTCATCTACCAATCAGCCGTGAATTTTCATTGGGCTCCCTTGTTCTGCCCACCTGCCACAAAGGCCTGTTCTGCAAATGAACTTACTTGGCTTCTTATTTTGATGTTTATATTGCCTCTGTGTACATATATGTGGGCACCATGCCCAGACAAAAGACTATTTTCTACATAAAACCAGCTGTCTTGTCCCTATGTAAGTACTGTACCATTCATTAACCCAATACACAATCACTTTTACAGTAACTTTTTTTTTACTGTAAACCTATGTTTACTATGTTACCATTCAGAACATTAAATTGGCAAAGTGTATCTGCCTAGCCTATAACATCAGCATTTAAGCTTCAGAGAGAATCCCAGTGAATATCCAGTGGAGAACATAGAGTTACCACCAACACCATGCCTTAATACAGGTAAGAAAATGCATCTAGGAAAGAAATTGCGAAGCTCTCAGAACAGAGATAATGTTTTTTTTTAATATATTGTATTGATTTATCAACACATTAAAAAATAAGCATTACTATACTAAAATACACATAAGAACCCCCATCCCCAACCAAGCCAACACGCAAAACGCACAACACATCTAATACAAACTGGACACAAAACAAACCTAATATAAAAAGGGAATTGACTTCCCACCCTCCAAATCGAAGAATATGAAAGCAAATGATAATGAACTTCTCTTTCTAACATTACTACGTCTGACCATAAAATATAACAAAATAGCTTTAAGTATCAAATCAAAAGAGAGAGAATTTGGTTGGACACAAGGTTGTTATTTGCTATCAAGCCAGCTTCGACTTAAATCGCAACTCTAAAAGGAGAGACCTCCATGAGCCCAAGTCACCAACAGCAAATGCATCTCTGATGTGGGCGACCATATGTATCACTAGCAGTGCAACTGTCAGCATCTCCTCTTGTCTCAGTAGGGCACACAATCCCACCACCAGGGCAAAGAAGTGCCAAGATGTGCATACGTAGTGCCAAGAAGTACATTAAAAAACTCCCCCTTTTCCTCCTCTTTTCCTGCTTTGTAATCATTCTTTTAAAAATCAAGTAAAATGTACAGGTCAACCCCTGTATCCACAGATTCAGTATCCACGGTTTCACTTATCCAAGTCTGAAAAAATATGTTATCTCTAGGCATTTCTAGGTCCTCCTATGCAGTTCTGTGGTCAACTTCCGGTGTTCATCTCATTGAAAACAATAGGGTTCCAAATTATCCATGGTTTCTGCTATCCATGGGGAGTCTTGGAGTGTATCCCCTGTGGATATGGGAGTCAACCTGTACTCCTGTAATATGATATTTTGTTTCACAGTCCATTAATTTGAACTGCTTTTTTTTTTTTTTGGCCAACGGTCAAGAATTCTGGGAGCTTAAGTCCAAAACATCTGGAAGACCAAAGTTTGGGAAACCCTGGATCAAAAGGAACAGGAGCCCTCTCCAGTTGTCACTCTGGCAACCCTAACTCCTACCCAAAAGTGTTGTCCTAGGTCTGTGGTTCTTAACCTATGGTCCATGGACACCCCCCCCCCGGGGGCATGATGTCCCCACTAGGGGTCCATGAAGGTTTGAAGGTTGCTCAGTCCACTTGACAGGAGGAAAGGCTGGCTGGCTTGGTCTGCGCATTGCCATTCAATCCGCTCCAGCCACAAACTTTGCAGGAAGAAGCAGGAGAAAAGTCTTCCCTCCCGCTCCAGTGCCTCTGAGAGAAGGTTTAATGGGTGGTGTAATTGTTGTTATTGTTATTATCAGGAATGATTGTTGTTGTCAGGTATTATTATTATTAGTTGTTGTTAGTGTTTTAAATCTTGAGTGATTATTGTTGTTATCAGGGATTTATTATTGTTGTTATTTGGGTTTTAAATCTTGACTTAAGTCTTGGGGGCCCCACGGCAACAAAATATATTTAAAGGGGGGTCCCTGGTAAAGAAAAGGTGAAGAGCCACTGGTCTATTATTTCTCTCTGTGTGTCTTTTCTTCGCAAATGAAAATTCAGGAAGGGCTCATCCCGCGCTTTCTGCAAGCGCGCTGATGACTAAAAAGACCAATCTGAGATAAACAAGTTCGGTTCCAGAAAGCACAGCAGAAGGTCTCTTTGGGTGATGTTTCCAGGTTGTGATTCTTTTTGCGTTGTCATTTCTCTTCAAGACTTGTTTGGCGTGAGTTCTCAAATAAGGCTGCGGCATTGTGGATAGTGTGTCTCCATGCCTCCCAATGTGAGGCTAGGGTGGACCATTGTTGGTGATCAATTTGGCCAAGCCTGAGATGTTGTTTCGGGGAATCCTTGTATTGCTTTTTTGGAGCGCCCCTCTTACACTGACCTGTGGCGAGTTCACCGTAGAGTACTATTTTTGGGAGGCGATGGTCCTCCATCCTAGAAACGTGCCCTGCCCAGCGCAGCAGTGTTCTCAATATCATGGCCTCAGTGCTGGTGATCCCTGCTTGCTCAAGGACAGCAACATTCGTCACATAGTCAGTCCAGTGTATATTTAGGATTGGGCATATACAGCGCTGATGAAAGTGTTCAAGGAGTCGTAAATGGTGGTGATAGGTGGCCCAACTGTTTAAAAAAAGCAGTTTAGCGGTGGCAGATTTAAAAGCGTGAGTGAATCACTTGTGCCCACCATCTTGTGTAGGGATCATGTGAACTTTAAGGGGGCTCTTTTGACTGTTAAAGACAGGTTGCAGAGCTGCAAATGGCTGCTTCTTTGGAGGAGATAAATATCCCCCCCCCATATAGACAGGACCTAAGTGTAAGTCACCAGCACGTTAACAAACATTGGCCAGCATTTTGTTAGTGACACATGCAAGCTTAAGTTGTGCTGTGCGTGTGGATTGACTTGGGGGGGGTGCACACTGGTTATATCCAACGGACAGCTTAAACAGAGTTGTGCAGGTGGGTCATTAGTGCATCAAAGTACACGAGTACCCTGGAGACACCATTGCCTCTATGCCTTGCATTTGCCCATTTGTACAATACAAGGACTTCCTGAAACAACATCTCAGGCTCTGCCAAATTGATCACCAACAATGGTCCACCCTGGCCTCACATCGGGAGACATGGGGACGCACTATCCACAATGCTGCAGCCTTATTTGAGAACTCATGCCGAACAAGTCTTGAAGAGAAACGACAACGCAGAAAGAATCACAACCCAGAAACATCACCCAAGGAGACCTTCTGCTGTGCTTTTTGCAACCGGACTTGTTTATCTCGGATTGGCCTTTTTAGTCATCAGCGCGCTTGCAGAAAGCGCGGGATGAGTCCTTCCTGAATCTTCGTTTGCGAAGAAAATCCAGAGAGAGAGATTTGCCATCAAGTTGACTTTGGCTTATGGTAACCCTATGAATGAGAGATCTCCATGAGCCTCAGCCATCACCTGCCCTACTCAGATCTTGCAAACTGGGGGAAGTTTTATTGACCTTCAATGGGGTCTTCCTCTTTTCCTACTATCTTCTACCTCACCAAGCATTGTTGTCTTTCCCAATGAATCATGTCATCTCATGATATCTCCAAAATATGACAGCCTGAACTTAGTCATCTTTACTTCTAACAAGAATTCAAGGTTAATTTGCTCCAAGACTCATTAATTTGCCTTTTTAGTAGTCTGTGGTATCTGTAGAAATAATCTTTGTTGTTGTGTGCCTTCAAGTCATTTTTGACTTATGGTGACCATAAATAAGGTGGCCCTAACACAGAGTTTTCTTGGCAAGATTAAGTGAAAGGGGGTTTGCCCTTGCCTTCCTCTCAGGATGAGAGTGTGATTTGCTCGAGGTCACCCAGTGGGTTCCCTTGGCTAAGCAGGGATATGAACCCTGGTCTCCAGAGTCATCGTCCAATGCTCAAATCACAACACTGCACCATAATTTCAAATCAGTTGGTTCTTTTCCTGTCAGTGAATGAAGTCCATAAATAGAACTATATACAGAACGTAGAAAGGTTATGGCCTGGATGATTCTGACTTTGGTATTTAATCATAGTCCTCCCTCAACATTCATGGCCTCCGCACTCGTGGTTCCGCATATTCGCGGTTTGCCGCGTGGGAAGGCCGAGGAAAGTGGCAACAGGGCCTCTGAGGCCCTGTCGCCACTTTCAGGAGGGAGGTGGGAGGTGGGGGAAGTGACTACGGGGCCTCTGGAGGCCCCGTGGTGGCCTGGAGAGGGAGTGGGGAGGCGGGGGAAGCGACTGCGGGGCCTCCAGAGGCCCTGTGGTCACTTCGGGAGGGAGGGGGAGGGCTGTCTTTATTCGCGGAATTTTCACATTCACGGGGGTCTGTGGAACCTAACCCCTGTGAATGTGAAGGGACGACTGTATATCTCTTTACGCTTGAGGATCTTCTCTAGTACCTTTAGGGCTGCTTTTCTAAACCGTAGTCTTTATCTGATTTCTTGACTACTGTCTCTGTTTTGGTTAATGACTGAGCCAAGGTATACCTACTTATAGTTAATTGCTTCAATGTCTTTGTTACTCACCTTAAAATTATGTCCCAAGAAAAACCTGTGATAGGTTCGCCTTAGTGCCACCCTCAGTTGGAAATGACTTGAAGGCACACGAGGCAACAAAAATATCTATCCAACTGTAACCCTGCTTCTGTACCTTCTCCCTTAACTTTCCTCAGCAGTCTTTCCACGTCTGGGCTATTTTTGCAAGTAGGACGGTGTCATCTGTATCTCCTACACTGATGATGGTCTTTCCATCCATTTCTACACCTACTTCCTCCAAACCTAATCCTGCTTTCCCTATGCGCATTGCACATTTCAGTTTCACACTGGGTGGTGCAATTGCACAGTGGATTGTCCCTTTGGGGAGCAGCTTAGGGAGCTGGGTATGTTTAGCCTGGGGAAAAGAAGGTGAAGAGGTGACATGATACCCCTGTTTCAATATTTGGAGGGATGTCATATTGAAGATGGAGCAGCTCCAGAGACTAGGACATGGAGCAATGGGTTTAAACTACAGGAAAAGAGATTGCACCTAAACTTTAGGAAGAACTTCCTGACAGTAAGAGCTGTTTGGCAGTGGAATGTGCAGCATGGGAGTGTGGTGAAGTCTCCTTTGGAAGTTTTAAAACCAAAGCTGGATGGCCATTTTGTCAGGATAATAGTGCTTTAAATGCAAAAGGAAAAATGTTGGAGCAACAGACCACAGACTAGCACAGCTGAATTGGGCTTAATCACAGCTGTGGCTAGGCAGAGGGCTGACAAACACTCCTATATAGTAAAAGCACAAGATGCATTGTGTGTGGGTTGGTGTTGTGTTTGTTAATGAGGTTTGCTGTGTATATAATGTATTTGTTTATACTGCAACCAAAGATAGACCTCCAAATCTTTTTGGATGAACCTTGCTGCCTGTAAGTCTTTGTGTGTGTGTGTGAAAGTGGGTCACAGCAGTGAAGCAGCTGCTAGCTGAAGCCTTTGGCCCTTTTGCAGTTCTGTCATTTGATTGTGTCTTCCTGCAGGGCAGGGGGTTGGACTAGATGGACCTTGGGGGTCTCTTCCCACTCTATGAATCTATGAACCGCAGGCTCTCAGCCAATGTGAAGGAAACTGTTAGAGTAAGGAAGGTTTGCTGCAGAGAAGTCTTCCCCAAACAAGGAGAATACCTGAATGCAAGCAAACTCAGGGCTGGGATCTCTTAAACGGTGTGGTTTTTCGGCAACCACCGGGGGCGATGTTGTGTCTTTGCAGCCCTGCTGTTGGAAGAGGAAATAAAAGAAAGGAGAGGCGGAGATTCCGCGGCAGAAAGAGGAAAAACTCTCCTCCTGGCTCTCTTTTCCAGCCAGCCGTCCAGCCAGGGGGTCCTTGAAGGCTGGACTGCCCCCCATTGGGACTGAGCCCCTGAAACCGCCTCCAACGGAGCTGCAGCCCCCGGAGAGAGGAAAAGGTAAGACAGCCCACCTGCGGGTCGCACCGGCCTCCACGTCGCACCCGGTAATGGTTTGGGGGGCTCTGTGCGGTGCAGAGGTTTGGGGCTTTTTGGCCAGGACGACAGAACTACCTGGCTGCATGCCCGGGGACCGGTGTGGGGTTGTCTTTACACTTGCAATCCTGCACCTAGGGTTCCTTGTGAGTGGGGCTTGCTGCAGGGGAGGCATAGGTCTGATTGCACCCTCCCTTAAGCTGCATCTGCACTGCAGAAATAATCCAGTTTGACCCTACTTTAACTGCCAGGGATCAATGCTATGGGATTTCTGGGATTTGTAGTTTTGTGGGATATTTGGCCTTGTCTGTCAGAGAGCTCAGTTTGTTCCACCGTTAAATAGAATCATAGAGTTGAAGGGATCCCAAAAGGCCATCTAGTCCAACCCCTTTCTGCCATGCAGGAATCCACAATGAAAACACTCCCAACAGCTGGCCATCCAGCCTCTGTTGAAAAACCTCCAAAGAAGCAGACACCATCACACTCCCAGGCAGTTTGTTCCACTGTTAAATAGAATCATAGAGTTGAAGGGATCAAAAAAGGCCATCTAGTCCAACCCCGTTCTTCCATAATAATAATAATAATAATAATAATGCAGGAATCCTCAATGAAAGCACTCCCAGCAGATTGCCACCCAGCCTCTGTTGAAAAACCTCTAAAGAAGTCTTCAATAGGACAACCTTTCAAGTATTTAAACATTGCTACAGATTCCCACACGAAAAGCTTCACAGAATCATAGAGCTGGAGGAGACCATAAGGGCCAACTAGTCCAAACCCTTTCTTGGAGGTTTTTAAATAGAGGCTGGATGGCCATCTGTTGGGAATGATTTGATTGTGTCTTCCTGCATGGCAGAATGGGGTTGGACTGGATGGCCCTTGTGGTCTCTTCCAACTCTGTGATTTCAATAGGGTCTCAACAGGGTTTGCTACAACAAACTATAAATCCCAAAATTCCATAGGGTGGAGCCACCACTAAAGCAGTATCAAACTGCATTATTCCTGCAGTGTGGCAGCAACCTATGGCTCCCACATTGATGTTTCAATTGAGGCATATAATTGTCCATACACTGAAGGTAGGCAGGGCCTGAGCTGAGGGACAGTTGCATCAAATTGCACTCTGTGTCATCTAGTATTACGCAATGTTGTCCCCATACAGTAGGACCCCAGTATCCACTGATTGATTATTCACTGATCCAGTTATCCACAGGACACAAAACAGCACACCTACTATCATAGAGTCTTCCTAGAACGTGTGTCCTCTAGCCATTTTCTAGGTCCTCCAAGGCAACTCTATGGTATTTAAAACCAGACGTCCCATTATTTTCAATGGTGTTCGCTATTATCCATGGTTTTCGGTATCCACAGGGGCTCCCAGAACCAATCCTCAGCGGATATGGGGGTCCTATTGTATTGCAGAGATGCAAAAAGAAAGGGGGAAAATGAACAACCACACAATCACAACAGGAGTTCTGTACCTATAATAGTTGTAAGATGTACAGTTGTCCCTTCACATTTGCTGGAGTTTGATTCCAGGACCCCCGTGGATACCAAAATACTCAAGTCCCATTATATGCAATGGCACAGCAAAATGGTGCCCCTTATATAAGATGGCAAAATCGAGGTTTGCTTTTTGGATTATTATTTTTTAAAGAATATTTTCAAGTTGTGAATACTTAAATCCATGAATACCCAATCCGTGGATACGGAGGGACAACTGTAGTTTGTTATGCAGCTATTAAAGGTACTGGAGGAACCCTCTCTCCTTCTCCACCTTCTTCTCTCCTTGGCTCACTGCTTAGAGTTTGTGGGGACAATCTTATAACCTAGCTTAACCCTTCAGTTGTTGCTAGATTGCACTATCCACAATGCTGCAGCCTTATTTGAGAACTCACGACGAACAAGTCTTGAAGAGAAACGACAACGCAGAAAGAATCACAACCCAAAAACATCACCCAAGGAGACCTTCTGCTGTGCTTTTTGCAACCGGACTTGTTTATCTCGGATTGGCCTTTTTAGTCATCAGCGCGCTTGCAGAAAGCGCGGGATGAGTCCTTCCTGAATCTTCGTTTGCGAAGAAAAGCCAGAGAGAGAGAGTGAGAGCAACTCCCATCATTCTCCACCCTTGGTTATACTGGCTAGGGCTGCTGGGAGTTACAATCAAACAACAACTGGAAGGCTGGCTCAATTACCACCTTTGACCTATTCCATACAGGAGGCAAAACTCCTTTTTTTTTTTTTTTTTTTTGCTACTTCAGCTCCCAGAATCCCATATCAGCATGGCCAATAGCAAAGGATTGTGGGAGTGGCAGTCCAAAACATTTGGAGAGCCAAAAGTTGTCTCACCAAGAGGAATGGTTCTCAGGCTCTGGTTGTCTAGATAATTTGGAGGAGGCTTCAAGTCCCAGAGCCAACAGTAAGGGATTGTGGGAGCTGTAGTCCACAACATCTGATGGGCTAACAGCTTGTTTGTTGTTGTGCCACAACAAACGACAAATCCCAGGATTCCATGGCATGGAGTCATGGCAGTTAAAGTGGCATCAAACTGGATTATTTCTGCAGTGCAGATGCAGCCTTCCTCTGCCTCCCTCCTTACTTGCAAGATTGTGGTGATAACACACTAAGGGGAAGGAAGGAGGCTTGTCTCAGCCAATTTATTTCAGCCTAGAATTGCACAGACTCCCATGTATTCAGAAATAAATCGTGAGTCTTCAAGATGGCACAAGACTCCTTTCTTCCTTTTTATATACAGTACATACTGGAACACACTAACAACAGGTGTGTCTCTCTGAAAACTGAACAGGAGGTTTACTGGTTGTCTGCATTCCACCTCTGCCTTTTCTACTTACCTAGTTAATTAACTGGTTTAATTCTTTGCAGGGAGTCGTTATTATGGGGTGGGTGTGCTGTGTTTTTAAATGTATTACTATGTTTTTAAATTATTTTACACTTCTTAAAATGTTTATGTTTTAATCTGATAACCTGTTTTATTGCATTTTAATGTTTTTTAAATCACATGTATAGCTGTACCTAGTTTTAGACTTTTTGTAAACTGGCTTGGATCCCATGCCAGGAGAAAGGTGGGATTTTACAGAGATTAATAAGCAACATTGTTGGAATCAAGCCCCCATCTTACAGCTTGTCACTGGTTGCAGCTTCCTCCCCTTATCATGTTCAGAGAAATTGTCACTGTGGTTTCAAGGATTCTTAAAGATCCATAGGGTTCTATTTTTACTTAGATTTTTGTCTTGCTTGTTTCTGACATCTTTCACTTATTCTGGCTCTGTATATGAAACATAGCTTAGAAATGCTAGATAATCTCTCTCTGGCTTTTTCTTCGCAAACAAAGATTCAACAAGGACTCATCCTGCACTTTCTGCAAGCGCGCTGATGACTAAAAAGGCCAATCCGAGATAAACAAGTCCGGTTGCAGAAAGCACAGCAGAAGGTCTCCTTGGGTGATGTTTTTGGGTTGTGATCCTTTCTGCATTGTCGTTTCTCTTCAAGACTTGTTCGGCGTGAGTTCTCAAATAAGGCTGCAGCATTGTGGATAGTGCATCTCCATGCCTCCCGATGTGAGGCCAGGGCGGACCACTGTTGGTGATCAATTTGGCCGAGCCTGAGATGTTGTTTCAGGGAGTCTTTGTATCGCTTTTTTGGAGCACCCCTCTTACGCTGACCCGTGGCGAGTTCACCATAGAGTTGTATTTTTAGGAGGCGATGGTCCTCCATCCTAGAAACGTGCCCTGCCCAGTGCAGCTGTGTTCTCAATATCATGGCCTCAATACTGGTGATCCCTGCTTGCTCAAGGACAGCAACATTCGTCACATAGTCAGTCCAGTGTATATTTAGGATTGTGCGTAGACAGCGCTGATGAAAGCGCTCGAGGAGTCTTAGGTGATGGCGATAGGTGACCCATGTATTACTTTTATTATTATTATTTTCAGAAAGGTTAGACAGTTGTTGTTGTTGTTGTTGTTATTCAAATGTTTGTAACATGTGCTTTAGTGGGGAATCTCAAGAAAGCATATATCCCCAGGGATATGTTCCTGGACTTAACATTTATAAGTGAAATTGCTGATAATAGCAAACCCCATTAAATTAAGGGACTTCCTGTACAAACATCATAGAGTTTTGTTGGAGGACCTAGCAATTCCTAGAGGAGACACCTTTCTAGGCATTTCCCAGCATGACTCTATAGCATGTGTCCCTGTTTTTTCAACCATGGATAACTGAAACCTCAGCTATTGGTTCCACAGATACGGAGGGCAGCCTATAATGTATGCAAGTGAAAACACTTCCAGGTTAAAACCATAAATAATTTAAATGAGATAAAAATATTAAGCAAGGCAATAGTTCAACTATTTTAAAAGCTACAACAGGTTGAAACAATGTATGTTTCAAAGTAAATTAATCCCCAAAGGTTTTAATAAAAAAAAAACCATGTTGTGACTTGGCAGTGGAACAAAGCCAACATTGGTGCCAATTGGACCTCCAATTTCTGCAGATTTCAAATTGTTTTTTTTTTTTAATGTTGTTAGACCTCTTAAGGGAGCCAGCGTGGCGTAGTTGTTGGAGTGTTGGACTACGACTCTGGAAACAAGGGTCTGAATCCCCACTCGGCCATGAAACCCCCCGGGTGACTTTGGGCAAGTCACACACTCTCAGCCTCAGAAAACCCTGCAGTAGGTTCACCTTAGGATCACCATAAGTTGGAAATGACTGGAAGGCACACAACAAGAAAGGTCTCTAATGTTGGCTATTTCTAAAATATTTTGCTAAAAGTGATCATAACTGACAATACTTTAATTCTAGATCTATGAGGATAGACAAGGCAATGAAGGAGGACGTTTCCGCAGGCACAGAATTGGAAGAAGGACCAGTCAGATTAAGAAAACCCATCAGCAGAATTCAGCCTGAATACAGGACAGAGCAACCAGGATGGGGAGGATCCCAGGAGGGCCAAGGGGAACCGTCCAAGGGAATGCAACAATGTTGGGAAGCCCAGTGGATGGAGTTCCTGAAGACACTGCAACCCATGCACACAAGATGGGAAACCCTAGTAATGCCAGAGAGCCCTCCGTGGGAAGACAGCAAGGCCTTCCTGGCCTCTTTTGAGCAAGTGGCCAGAGCTTGTCAGTGGCCAAGAGAAGAGTGGGTGGCCCGGCTCTTGCCAGCACTGAGTGGAGAAGCGGAGCAGGCCTTTCAAAGCCTGGAAGGCAGTAACAGGGAGGATTATGGGAAAGTAAAGGCTGCCATCTTAAGAGCAGATGCCCTGAGAATGGAGCTGCAGCGCCAACACTTCAGGCAATTCTTCTGCCAGGAGGTTGAAGACCCTCGAAGGATTCACAGCCAACTGCAGGAGCTTTGCCATCGGTGGCTGAAGCCGGAGAGACGCAGCAAGGAGCAGATCCTGGAGTTGTTGATCCTGGAGCAGTTCCTGGCCAGCCTCCCACCAGACCTCCAGGGCTGGATCCGAGCAGGAGGGCCAGACACCTGCTCCCAGGCTGTGGCCTTGGTGGAGGACTTCCTCTTGAACCAGGAAGATGATATGAGAGCGAAGTGGAAGGTGAGATTTAAATATATGTACTTTCACAGTCTCTTAAAAATTAGATGGCAAAATGTGGCCCTCCAGATATTTTTGGATTACCAATCCCATCAACCCTAATCTGGTTTCTGAGAAGCCAGGAATTGCTGGAATTTTTGAGTAGGAAGAATTTGAAAAAGGTCATCTCTGAATTGTATTACAGGTCATCGGACTTATACCGTTTATAAGTGAAACTGCAGATAATACCAAAACCTATTTAAAAAAGAATTTCCTGTACAAACATACCATAGAGTTGTGTTGGAGGACCTAGCGATCCCTAGAGAGGATGCCTCTAGGCATTTACCAGCATGACTATGGTATGTGTCCCTATTTTTTTCCAGCTGTGGATAACTGAAACCACAGGATATGGGGAGTGGCCTGTATTTAACTTCTATTTTAACTTTTGGTAGTACATATTGTTTTATCTGATTGGGATTTAATCTTATATTGTGAGCTCCTTTGGATCCCACACGGGAATTAAAACAGGATCTAAATGTAATAAGTAAGTGTATTTACAACAGGGTAGAGTTGGAAAACAGAACGTGTCTTTTCCCCATAGTTGTTTCTCTCCCAGCTGTTTCCTTCCATTCTGAGTTGGATTCTTTTCCAACAGTTTCAGAGGCCCATGGAGGAAGAGCGTTTGGGTTTCCAGGACGCAGAGGGAAAGACTTTGGGTGCTGCAAAGGGAGAAATTTATGCAGAAACCCAACAAAATGTTGAAGCAGAGATCAGTTCACTGGGTAAGGACTCATGTTGCTGAATGGAAGGATATTAGGAAATGAAATTAGAATAATAGAATCATAGAGTTGGAAGAGACCACAAGGGCCATCTAGTCCAACCCCCTGCCCAACCGAATCAAAGCACGCCTGACAGATGGCCATCCAGCCTCTGTTTAAAAACCTCCAAAGAAGGAGACGCCACCACACTCCCAGGCAACACATTCCACTGCCAAACAGCTCTTACTGTCAGGAAGTTTTTCCTAATAGAATCATTGAGTTGGAATTACTTCTTTAAGGAGCAGATAAGATTATTTCTTTAAAGATGTTAAATTTTGGTGGATGCTTTAAAAAGTGATTTCTCTCCTATTTTTAATTTGGTTATTACAATATTTATTTCCAGTTATTAAAAAAAACATTTTAATGTGTATGTTCCCTTGCGGGTGCTTCTTTCCAAAGAATAATAGAAACTATGAACAATAATTCTTAAGGGTAGAGTGGTGCCCCTTCTGAAATCTTCCTCCCCCTCTTTTTCGTAGGCAGTAGAATCCAAGGCCCCAGTAACCACTCTTTATTGCTTCCTCCTGAAGGACAGGAAATGGGCCACACTGGTGTAAAAGAGGTATGTGATATTCTGGTGGGTCAGGTTGCAACATGCAAGGTTAGGCTTTGCCCAGGCCCAGCTCCATGGCTTGTGCTCATGTTGAAGCAGCTGGGAGACATTTCAGACTGAATGTTAACAACGGGCTTGTCTATACGGCGAAAGTACTCCTCATAGAATTCGAGGAGAATACGATTTGTCTAAATGGGATCCTGCATCAATCCACCGTATTCAAAAGAAGGGTGGCTAAAAACGCCAAATACTCTGCAGGAAAAGCCTTCACAGCTTTTCCCATTTTTTAAAAACTCCAAACAAAATGTGCATTCCTGGTCGTTGGGACAACCAATTCACTTGGATGTACATTCTCGGTAAGAGTGGAAGTGGAAAGCTGATTGGTCAGACATGCCTAGGGGGCGGAGCTTGTTGGCAAGGCATGTTCCCCGAACCACCATCTTGGATTTCTGCCATAGCGATCGTGTGCTGAGGCAACGAAACAGCCTTTTTTTCCTGTTTAAGTAGAAGATTGCAGTTCCGCACCTTGAATTTACTTTTCTTTAAAAAAAAAAAATACTGTTCGACAGCAGCAACTGGTGACAATAAAAACACAAGTATTTCACTCATGCCCACCATCTTGATTTGCCATCATGTCTGTTTGCACAACAAATGCATATGGCTTCACATGCCTGCGATCTTGCCAAAAAAAATTGTGGAGACAAATGAAGGCTGCTGTGAATTGCCGTTAGTGCACATTAATCCACATTTTATAGCTTCATATAGACAAGCCCAAGGAGGGACTTCAGGCTGAGGCATTTTGAAAACAAGCTTTACTGGTGTCTTCTTCTAGGCTGGGGGGCGGGCGGCCACTCATTGCCCCTCGAGCCCGCTTTTTTTCTGGGACCCCACAAGTCCCCCGAAGCCCCCCAACTTCTACTGAAAAAAAAAATCAGTATGCTGTTTGGGCAGATTTTGTCCTGAAACCATACAAAAATCTCCTCCCCCAACACATTAAAATATTACCATCCCACATCCACAAGTACCCCAGAACAGTGGCAGCACTAGGGGGGTTCAGAGAAGCCAAACCGCACCAGGTGACACCATGGTGGGGCGAGGGATGACACCAACCTTAGTAACACCGCAGCCCTAGAACCCATACTATCCCCAGATGTCTCTGTTTTGCTCTGCGATCCATCTCAAAATGGTGACAGGAAGTGGTGCATTCCTACTTCCTGTCACCATTTTGAGAAGAACTGCACAGCAAAACAGAGTTATTTGGTCTTAATGTGTGGAATGGTGCAGCCTGCAATAGGGTCCGGGAGTGGAATTGGCCCTTCCCACCCCAGTTACCCACCCTAGTTCTAGGCTCTGGAATTCCTTAACTAGATGAGCTGGGCTGGGCTCCCTCACTGCTCTCTTTGTGTCTGCCAGCAAAGAACATTTTACTCAGGCAGGCCTTTAACAGCTGACCTTGCTGGCTGCAGAAGAATCATAGAATCACAGAGTTGGAAGAGACTCCAAGGGCCATCTAGTCCTACCCTGCCATGGAGGAGTACCCAATCAAAGCATTCCTGACAGATGGCCATTCAGCTTCTGCTTAAAAACCTCCAAAGAAGGAGACTCCACCACACTATGAGGCAGTGCATTCCACTTCCAAACAGCTCTTGCCGTCAGGAAGTTCTTCCTAATGTTTAGGTGGAATCTCTTTTCCTGTAGTTTGAACCCATTGCTCCGTGTCCATGTCTCTGGAGCAGCAGAAAACAAGCTTGCTCCATCCTCAGTATGACATCCCTTCAAATATTTAAACATGGCTATCATGTCCCCTCTCAACCTTCTCTTCTCCAGACTAAATAAGCCCAGCTCCCTAAGCCGCTCCTCACAGGGCATGGCTTCCAGGCCTCCCACCATCCTGGTCGCCCTCCGCTGGACACGTTCCAGCTTATCAGTATCCTTCCTAATGTTTAGGTGGAATTTCTAGGTTTATACCTAGATGAGTGCTATAGTTTTCTTTTAGCTGGTGCGTTTTTAAATTGTATTTCAAGTTTTTCAAGCTTTTACAGTACAGTATTCATTTTGGGCATTTGTACTTTTTTTTAAATTGCAGATTGCATTGGAACCCATTCATGGGAGAAAGACTCACTGTAAATAGAAAATAAAATGAATGTTGTGATGGGCTGCATTTTTGTTCCCATCTTCACTGAAAGCTTATTGGTGAACTCATGACTGTAAAACAGGGATAGAGGTACCCCAAATTGCAAAGGGCCACATCATCTGGGCTCCTCTGGAAGTCTGCAGCCATTACTTCCCAGCTGCCATTTTGGCAACTGAAAATAGCAGACATACAGTTGGGCTTTTTTTAAATCTTCAAAATGTGTTTTCTCTGCAAAAAGCAACATTTCCCCACCAAAGCTGTTTCAAGTGGTGCCAGGGATTTTTTTGGGGGGTCATTAGAGGTTCTAAGGATGTTATGCAGGTGTGGACAAAGTGTGAGCTGCTTGTGGACCTCAGTCATTTTTTTTTAGTTGAGAGTAAATTTATCTACACGATCCTCTGAACATCCTCTAGCAGGTAAGGGATAATTTTTGTCATAGGACTTTTTAGGCCTTTTTAGTAACAGGAAGTTAGTTCCCAGTCACCTTGTATTGTAGAAAAGGCCTCTTCCTGGACCTAAAATGGTGTGAGAGGTATGTGGTATTCTGGTGGGTCAATACAAAGCAGAAATGCCCCCCACCTCCTAGAGGATATTTTAGGACAAAAAAAGTGATTTATTTATTTATTTATTTTGGTGGATGTGTTGCCCTTCCAAGGTATTGCAATTTTATTTATTTATTTTATTTATTTGCCACCTTATATAATATATCTCTCTCTGGCTTTTCTTCGCAAACGAAGATTCAGGAAGGACTCATCCCGCGCTTTCTGCAAGCGCGCTGATGACTAAAAAGGCCAATCCGAGATAAACAAGTCCGGTTGCAAAAAGCACAGCAGAAGATCTCCTTGGGTGATGTTTTTGGGTTGTGATTCTTTCTGCGTTGTTGTTTCTCTTCAAGACTTGTTCGTTGTGAGTTCTCAAATAAGGCTACAGCATTGTGGATAGTGCGTCTCCATGCCTCCCGATGTGAGGCCAGGGCGGACCACTGTTGGTGATCAATTTGACCAAGCCTGAAATGTTGTTTCAGGGAGTCTTTGTATCGCTTTTTTGGAGCGCCCCTCTTACGCTGACCCGTGGCGAGTTCTAATTAGGTATTTATACCCTGCTCTTCAGCCACAAAGGCTATCAGAGCAGTTTACACTTTGTTTTTAAGCAATAGCAATTTACACATCCACACCGACCTACAAAAGGATGAAAGGCTGAGTGAACCTTGGAGCCCTCTGGAATTGAACTTGCAACGTGGTGACTTGCAGTACTGGCATTTAACCACTGCGCCACCAGGGCTCCTTTCTCCCAGAAGAGACCCAAGGCGGCTCACAAAATCACATAAAATACAGTTTCAACCATTTAGAAACCTCACAATATAAAAATCTAAAATTACATAAAACACATAAAAGTTAAAAGATGTGCTCGCTTCGGCAGCACATATACTAAAATTGGAATGATACAGAGAAGATCAGCATGGCCCCTGCGCAAGGATGACACGCAAATTCGTGAAGCGTTAATAATAATAATAAAAAGTTAAAAGATAAAATATAAGCAAAATGAAACAATAGAAATAAAAACACACCCCAATAAAAGCTTCCAGAAGCCCAGCTACATATTAAAAGCCTGCTTACATAAAAACATCTTTGTGAGGAGCTAATGTGGCCACCTGGCCTCTGACAGTTGCCTAGTGCTGATGTACTTCATGCCCCAAAGGTTGTGTGTCAGCCATGGGCCAAGTAGTTCCCACCTGTAATGGTATCCGTTTATGGTGTTATGATGTCTGTGACATTTTGCTTTAACCCTGTGTCTTCCAACAACAAAATCTTAACCGGGAGGGCTGGTGTTCTTTTTTTGCCCACTCGCAGGAGCCGATGGATCTCAAGGAAACCAGCTTATCTTTACAGATAGTCAAGCAGAGTCTGTCCCAGCCTGGCCAACAAACTATAATATGGCAAGTCTTGAAGGAAGATGGTGGGAGTGTGCATTATTTGGGTAAGGAGCTCTTTTGCTGAGATCTATTAAATGTCTAGAAAATGTCAGCCAGTTCACATAGTCATATGTTGCACTTTAAAAAAAAAGAGTAGGTAGATTGAAAGAGAGGTCCTCTTCCAAATTCTAAAAACATACTACATGATGTAACTGGTTTCTAGTCCATTCTCAATCATTTTGACTGAAATATATAATACGACACACACACCCCTATCCATAGGACTGGTACCCACAGTTTCATTTCCTTGAGTCTGAAAAAAATGCTCTCTATAGTCATTTTCTAGGTCTTCCAGTAGAATTCTGATATGCTTCTGCCAGAAATTGAGCATAGAGTTGTGCTGGAGGACCTAGAAATGCCTAGAGAGGTGTTTTCTCTAGGAGTCTCTAGGTCCTCTGCTGTGACTCTATGGTATGTTTGGGCTGGAAGTTGTTCATTTCAATAGGGTTCGCTATAATCCGCAGTTTCATGTTTCCATGGTAAATCCAGGAACATATCCTCTAAAGATATGGGGGTTGTACTGTATAATAAATGCTAGGGAAAGGTTGGGCTGAGTACAGTGGCCTATGTCACTTCTGAGGCTCTCAGCTCTTCCTGCACATTTGTTTCTTGGGGAGAAAAAATGTGAATGACTGTTCCTAGAAGCCTTTGGGACAAGAGTGGGCAACTGTTGAAGCTAGGGGTGACACATTGCCCTCCCTGGGAGACCTTGGAAGGCCCATCCCCTACCCCCACAAAAAAGCCCCACATTTTTTTTTGCTACAGAATGCCCCCAAACACCCTCTGAGGCTCATTATTGTCATATTTTGTGCCTACCTGGGTTGAGCAGGAAGTCACTTCCTGTTCACATCCTTTTTTTAAAAAAAGGTCTCTCCTGGGCCTAAATGTGATGGAGAGGAATGTGAGGGAAATGCACCGACAGCACCTGGAGGGCTTTGGGGAAGGCATTTGCTTTTACTCTTGGGATCCACAAAAACAGCCCTGGAGCCCTCCGTGTATACTAGGGGGTTCACTTTGCATACCACTGCTTCAGAAGTGACAACTCACCTTTTAAATAGGTTGACAACGCCTCTACCATGGCACTATTTACATTGAAAAATAGCCATTTTCAAAAGTAGAAATCAGCTTCTGGCCACTTTTGCCAATTTTTTGGCATTTTTGACAGCCCACATGGCCCCTAGAATCATAGAATAGAATCATAGAGTTGGAAGAGACTACAAGATCCATCCAGTCCAACCCTGTGCCCTGGAGGAATACACAATCAAAGCATTCCCCACAGATGGCCATCCAGCCTCTGTTTAAAAACCTCCAAAGAAGGAGACTCCACCACACTCCCAGGCATCACATTCCACTGATGAACAGCTCTTACTGTCAGAAAGTTCTTCCCAATGTTTAGGTGGAATTTCTTTTCCTGTAGTTTGAATCCAGTGGAGCTGCAGAAAACAAGCTTGCTCCATCCTCAATATGACATCCCTTCAAATATTTAAGCATGGTTATCATATCCCCTCTTAACTTTCTCTTCACCAGGCTAAACATATCCAGCTCCCTAAGCCACTCCTCATAGGGCATGGCTTCCAGACCTCCTACCATTTTGGTCGCCCTCCTCTGGACACAATCCAGCTTCTCAATATCCTTCTTGAATTGTGATGTCTGACCAAAGAAGAATAGAGTGGCACTATTACTTCCCTTGATCTAGACACTCTACTCCTATTGATGCTAGAATCTAGAGTCTAGAATAGGTCCCAGGGGATGAGAATTGGCCCCCAGACCCACCCCTGTGCTTGGAAAAATATATGGGAGAATGGTAGTTATGGGCTGTAACTGAGAGATAGTGACCAGCAGTCTTTATGTCCATTCCCTGATAGCGTTCCCTCTTCTTTCCTTCACTTAGCTCCTTCCTCTTTTCATTTCTTCAGCTCCGAATCCTTGAAGCAGTAGCATCACCTGGATGGTAGATACACAATAACCCTGCCTAGCTTGTAAGAATGAAAGAGGACACAAGTTGGATCATATCACAGGGCCATCTAGTCAGTATCTGCTTTCCTACAGTGGCCAATCAATGGCTAGAGGCAGGGCTTCAAAGAAATCACCCTCCCCCAAAATGGGTCTGCATTTGGTGTGGCATTTCTATAGAGCCTTCATGACTCAAAGCCATGGATGGATGTTTATCCTTTGCATCAATCTCTAATCCCACGTAAAGACACCTAAACTTTCCTATGCCAGTGAGTCCCATTAATCTACTATGGACTGTATGAAGTACAGGTTGCTGCTACGCCCTGCCAATATCCACGGGGATACGTTCCTGGACTTACCATGTATAAGTGAAACCACAGATAATAGAAAACTCAATTAAAATAAAGGATTTCCTGGACAAATATACGATAGCGTTGTATTGGAGAACCTAGCAGTTCCTACAGAGGACACACCTCTAGGCATTTTCCAGCACAACTCTATGGTATGTGTCCCCTATTTCGTGTCTCTTGGATAACCAAACCACAGATGTTGGTTCCACAGATAAGGGGGGGGGGAGAGACACACCTGTATTTCATTTGTTCTGTTCTGATTCTCGTACTAATTAATTTTATTGGACGACCACAAGTTTCAATATCAGAGGAGAAGGAGAGATACTTCTTTATTTCCACTTCTTTCACAACCTGTGTGACTTTATCCACTGGATCATGTCCCTTCTTAGACAGCTTTGTTGTTATGCATCTTCAAGTTGACTCAGATTCTGCTCTTTACCTTGTCTGTTGGATGCAGGCACATGGGGATACAGTAGGATCAGCTAGAGCTCTTTCTTGTCTCAAGCTTTATTGGATTGTTTACTACAGAAACGGTGCTGATACCGGAAGTTGGTATTTTTTCAGTCCTTCTTCACTGTCCTTCACCATGCTGGTGCTGCTAAAAAAACTTCAAAGCAGGCAAGGAATGAGGTGGAAAAGGGGAGGCTGGTCAGGGACAAATAAGCTTTATAAAAAGGAGCTTCACTGTCAGAGGTTTTATTAGTAGAGGTGTGTCTTTCTTCACTGTCCTTCACCATGCTGATGCTGCTAAAAAACTTCAAAGCAGGCAGAGGATGAGGTGGAAAAGGGAAGGCTGGACAGGGTCAAATAGCTTTATAAAAAGGAGCTTCGCTGTCAGAGGTGTCCCTGTACACCAAGGGTGGGTGACTGTGGAAAGTCAGGGGGGCCACATCTGCCTTCCAGGCAAACTTGGAGGGCCAAACTTACCACACTGTAAAAAAAGAAAATCACTTTCTTTGCCCTCAAATATTCCCCAAGGCCCTATAGAGAACATGGGAGCATGATTTTGGGCCTTCCTGGGTCCTTACGTGGCATTAGCTAACACACATTGGAAACTGCTTAATGCATTGTAGATGTGTAAATTGCTATTGCTTAAAACAAATTGTAAGCTGCTCTGATAGCCTTTGTGGCTGAAGAGCGGGTATAAATACCTAATTAAATTAAATTAAATTTTCAGGCATTTTGAGGCAAAAAAAAAATCTCTGAAAAATGTTGAAATTATTCATTTTGACCCCAGGGGGGTGGTCCATTAGGGCTTCAATTGTGGTGAAAACACCCTCCACACCCACTAGTAAAAGTTTTGGGGCATTTTGGAGCCAAACGTTTTTAAAATTAAAAATTTATTTATTTATTTATTACCCCTGGGGGGCCTCAAAAATGGCCCTGGGGGGCCACATGTTGGCCAACAGGTGGCACTTTGCCCACCCCTTCTGTACAAGGATTTCTTGGTCAGATTTATTCAGTACAGGTTTGTCATGGCCTTTCTTTCGAGCCTGCCTAAAAGCAGGTGACTTGCCCAAGGCCACCTAGTGTGTTTACTTGGCTAAATGGAGATTCGAACCATAGTCTCCAGAGTCCTAGTCCAACACTGAAATAGCTACACCACGCTGGTTCCCCCCACTTTTGTTTTTAAAAAAGTCCCCAGTGCTTTTGCCTTTCCTCTCAGTACAAGGGGCCTGACTCCCCTGGTTATTTTACTTACCCTTGTTTGCACCTTTTCAAGCTCTCCGATTTCCTTTTTGATCTGGTGTGACAAGAATTGTACATCGTACCCCAAATACAACTGCACCAGGTTTGTATAGTATTTATTTATTTGAAAGATTTTTAGGACACCTTTTAAGGCAAAGTCCACTTGGAACACCTTATCTAAAAAGGTTAAAAGAGAATCCCCAAACTTAAATATATTTAAAAGGTTTTAAAAACTAGAGCAAAGACACCAGAATCATTATATTAGTGTGAACACAAAACAAGAGCAGCCTAAAACCTACTGGTATCAATAGGTTTTCAAGCCTGTTTTAAAAGTGAGCACTAAAGAGGAGAAAGGTAGTTCCTTTTGGAGGGAGAGAGGCATGTGTTATTTCCAGTCCTTTTCTCAATATATCTGATTGTAGAATTTGTCTTGGTTAGTTACCTACCAGAATCTGTAGATTTTTTTCCTGAATATTATCCACAAAATGATACTCCATCACTGTTTATGTGATATCATAATCTTTAAAAACAAGGGCAAAAATCCTCTATCATGGTCCACATTACATAACTTCAAGTATACAGCTGCCCTTCTGTATCCACAGGGGATCAGTTCCAGGACTCCCCATAGATACCAAAATCCATGGATGATCAATGCCCTCATATAGGTCGCTTCCCATTTACGCAGGATTGGTACCCACAGTTTCACTTACCTGTTGGGGGGAAGGTCTCTAGGCATCTGGAGAACCATAGAGTCATGCTGAAGGTGGTCTCTCTAGGCATCAGGAGGTCCTCCAGCACGACTCTATGGCCAACTTCTGACAGAAGTTGACCATAAAGTTGTGCAAGATGCCTAGAGAGGATGTCTCTCTAGGTATCTTGCACAACTCTGTGGTCATCTCCTATCAGAAGTTGACCATGGAGTCGTGCTGGGGGATCTCCTGATGCCTAGAGAGGCATTTTCTCTAGGCATTTTCCAAGTCCTCCAGTGTTATTCTATGATATTTTATATTGGTTCATTATTATATGTGGTTTTGCGTATCTGCGGTAAGTGTGGGGACATATCCCCTGTGGATACGAGGGGGGGGACCTGTAAGATGTGAACCTGGAGAGAGACTGGGGATCAGTGAAATGGCGGAAGGTGTGGATTCCTGCCAAGCACTATACTTGTTTTGCCAGTGAGAGATACTCAGTCTCTCTCCAGCCTCATATCTTGTTTGTTCACTACTTGTGTTGTGCATTGTGTTATGTATTTTGAATCTGCAGTTGGTTGAATCTGTGGATCCAGAGTCCGTGGATCTAGGGGGGCTGATAGTCCTTAGCTACATAGCAGAGGTGCTAAGAAACCTTGTTAGTGAAGATGCGTAATGAGTGCACATCAGCACTCCCTAGCCAGTATTCTCATGCTAAATGGGACTGGTGCACATTAGAACCAATGCACTTCAGCCCTGTTGTGCATCAGTTACTGTGCCAGCTCCCTATGGAATAGCAGTCCCACACTAGATATGGACATTATGGAACTACTTGAGTCTAATTCCCACAGACATATTTCCACTTACAAAGACACAAGTCCCTAACAGGATTCTGGACCTAATGTTATATAAAAATATGATGTACAAAATACGGCTTTATAGACACAACAAATGTTTTGAATTCAGTAATCACAACACTTAAATCTTCAGTACAGTAGGACCCCCATATCCACTGATTCAGTTATCCATGGTTTCAGTTTCAGCACAGCTACCACAGAGTCTTCCTAGAAATTGCATCCTCTCTACCCATTTTCTAGGTCCTCCAAGACAACTCTATGGTATTTTAAACCGGAAGTCCCATTATCTTCAAAGGTGTTCACTATTATCTATGGATATATTATCCATGGTGGGGCCGTGTACATGGCACTTCACAAAATAAAACAGCTAGCCTTGCCAAAGGTGTACTATCTAAAAATGGAAATATAGTCAGACTCCCATATCTGCAGAACCAATATCCACAGTTTCAGTTATCCGCAGGACACAAAAAGAGCAACATATACCACAGAGCAATGTTTCTCAACCAGGGTTCCCTGGAACCTTAGGGTTCCCCAAGAGGTTGCTAGGAGTTCCTCAAGAGATCGTGATTGTGGGGGGAAAGCAATAGCATTATATAGAATAATGTTTATGCAAGGGTTCCTTGAGACCTAAAAATTATTTCAAGGGTTCCTCCAGGATAAAAAAGGTTGGGAAAGGCTGCCATAGATTCTTCCTAGAAAATGCCTAGAGAGACATCCTCTCTAGACATTTTCTAGGTCCTCCAAGGTAATTCTATGGTATTTTAAACCAGAAGTCCTATTATTTTCAGTGGCATTAACTGTTATCTGCAGTTTCCAGTATCCACGGTAAGTCCGGGAACCGAACCCCCATGGATAACAGGATCCCACTGTACACCGGTTTCCTGAATTTCTCAAATTTCTTGTATGTCTCACAGTTTTGTGGCAGAATTTTCCCAGGTCCAGAAGGCAGCATAATCTTTTGAATTAATTTATCTCACTAATTCCTGATAGTTTGCTTCATGTTATTTAATTTAAAACTAATTAACAGGTAACAGGAAAATGTTGATAGGTTCCTAGAGAGAAAGAAACATTGATGTAGCAGAGAGGAGAAAGGAAGTTTCAGGCAGCTTTAAAAGAGGTCACCACACAATGAGCAAAATTCATTTCTGTGTTTCTGCAGATGATGGGAAGGGAAGGCAAGTCAAGATGGAAAATTCTCAGTGTGGAGAAGATGAGCCTGTGCAAAGCCCCAAGACAGTCATGCATGTGGGCCAAGGGGAAATACTGGAGACAGCTGAGGTGTTCAAGGAACAATGCGAATCCAATATGAAACACAGGAAGCAGTCGGTGGAACTAGAGAAGGAATGTCGTAAGCTTGCCAAAGGTCCTAGAATTACAGTTCAACATCCTCCAAAAGTACCTACAAGGGAAGAAATGCCCATGTTCTCAAAGTATGGTAAAATGTATCACTTCAGTGCAGATATTGATACAATCCCTAACAGGGAAGACCATGATGAGTGTTCCTTATCAGAGGAAAACATCCATCAAAATTTGTATTCTGATAATCCTCAGCAAAAGAGAACAGGAAAAATTAAATGTGAATTATTTGAGGATATGAAAGGGGATGTTTTGAGCAGAGATTGGTGTAACCAAACAGAAGAAAACCTTGGTAACTCTACTGAGTGTGGCAACAGTTTTAGTTCTACGAATTCACAAAAGAGAAATCAAGTAATTCATAATGAAGGGAGACCATATGAATGTTCCCATTGCAGGAAATGTTTCAGTGAGAGAGACGAGTGGATGAAACATCAGCAACTTCATACTGGAGATAAAAGGCACCGAAGCCTTGAGACAGATAAAATCTTCACTTTTAGAGAAGCATCCACAAAACACCAGGAAATGCGCACTCTGGTGAAACCGTACATGTGTTCTCAGTGTGGGAAATCATTCAATCAGAGAAGAAATTTGGAAAACCATCAGAGAACTCATACAGGTGTAAAACCATACAAATGTTCTCAGTGTGGA
Source organism: Gambelia wislizenii (assembly GCA_030847615.1). NCBI lineage: Eukaryota > Metazoa > Chordata > Lepidosauria > Squamata > Crotaphytidae > Gambelia > Gambelia wislizenii. The sequence goes on from JAUMIR010000002.1 coordinate 31,290,201, forward strand.
AAATGCTTCAATCAGACCAGATATTTGAAGATTCATCAGAGAATTCACACTGGAGAGAAACCATACAAATGCTCCGAATGTGGGAAGAGGTTCATTCGGGGTCAGTGTTTGAAGAACCATCAGAGAACTCATACTGGAGAGAAGCCATATGAATGTTCTCAGTGTGGGAAGTGCTTCAATCAGAGAAGATATTTAAAGAACCATCTGAGAATCCATTCTGGATTGAAACCATACAAATGTCCTCAATGTGGGAAAAGTTTCAGTCAGAGTGGAGCCTTGATGAGTCATCAGAGAACTCACAAGGAGAAAAACTATACAAATGCCGAGAATGTGGGAAATGCTTCAAACTGGGAGGAGATGTGAAGAAACAGGAGGCAACTTGTATCACCATAAAGAAGTCAGCGGTGTGAGAAGAGCTTCAGAATATATTTGAATGATCATCAGAGAAGTCATGCAGGAAAGGAAGCATTCCAACACACAGATTTCTGGGAACATCTGGGAGATTTCTCAGACAGATTGGTTTGTCATGAGAGAACTTGCAGAGACTTTATGAATGATATCAGTGTGGGAAGAGTTTATTTTTTTCAAGGATGCAGTCATTAAGCTTTGTAGATATTCCTAATGAATATCTCATGTCAAGGGTTTGGAGGCCTGTCTCCTATATTAAGGCAGGCTAGAAAATACTATAATTAAGCCTCACTTGCCCCATTTGAGTTCTCACCAGTGGGCACTCAATCAGATGAAGCCAGCCTGGGATTGTCCGGTATCTTTGTCTTGGACTTTCTCAGCAGGCCTGAGATGATCAACCCATGAGGGTTTAGCCAAGCCAGCAAAGAGTTATTAGTTCTCATTGGCTGGAGTTCTCTCATCAGGCTTCACCACTGCTTTCAAAACCCACAAAACCAAAACAGCAGGGGCTGATATAAGGTTGGTGGCCTTTAGAAGCCATCCTAGCTGTGATGGGTCCAAAGGGTCAGAGCAAAGAAGGTGGTGGGTCCAGTTCTATCATGCTTCCCTTGGAGAGAGCCAAGAGCTCAATCTGGAGTTGTGTATCTGGATTAAGTAGGTCCCAATTAACAGATACCATAGAGCTGTATCCCTGGTGGCAACTCCACTGGTACTATCAGAAAACCAACAACTGGCATAAGACTGTATGAGTGCATAAGAAGTTGAATCCCTTCACCACTTCCTTCCTCCACCAATTTGGGAGAATCTGGCAATTTGGAAATGGACTAGAGGCCTACAGAGGGTAAAATAGCCATCAAGTTAGCAGATCCTGAGCATCCAAGGTCAAACAGCTCTTTAGCCCAGCAGGAGCCAGGAAAAGCGGATTTATTTAAGGTATGGTTTGCTTGGGCTTAAATATCCTGAAGGTACCAGACCCTGTCTGATCTTGGAAGCTAAGCAAGGTCAGTACTTGGATGGGAGACTGCCAACAAACACCAGGTGTGTAGGCTATATTTCAGAGGAAGGACCTGGCAAAACCACCGCTGAGTATTCCTTGGCTAAGAACACCCTGTAAAATTCATGGGGTTACCATATGTTCACAGGCAACCTGAAGGCACATATATACAGAAAGAGAGAGAGTTTGGTTAAATGCGGTAGTATGAATGGAGCCAGCATGATGTAGTGGTTTGAGCATTGGTCTATGACTCTAGAGTCCAGGGTTTGAATCCCTGCCTGGGCATGGAAACCCCCTGGGTGAACTTGGGCAAGTCACACCCTCTCAGCCTCAGAGGGAGGCAAAGGCAACCCCCCCACCAACCCCCAGAACAAATCTTGCCAAGAAAACCCTGTGATAGGTTTTGCCTTAGGGTTGCCAGAAGTCGGAAATGACTTTGAAGGCACATAATGACAAAGTGTGAGGGGAAGTTATTTCCATTCCAATTCTGTGGCTTCACTAGTCTTAAAAGTGGCTAAGAGTTGCTTCTCCTTAGGCCAATGCAGTTCAACCAGTTTTCATAGAAAATACCCAAAGGTTTTTCTTTATTACAAAAGCCACTGCGTAAAATCTACCAGAGTATGCAGTATTTCAAGAACAATCTCTGGGCCGTGAGCCTGGGGTTGTCATGAATCAAAATCAACAGCAAATAAGAGCAGGAAACCTGGGCTCTGAGAGAATCACTGCTTGGGATGAGACTTCTTGTCAGAGTTCTGGAAAGGGCTGCCAAGCCACAGTTCCCAAGGCTGGCATTTGTAAGTGACAATGTGCCTAAATCAGGAGAAACTGCATAGGCTGTTGCTACTTTTCCATGAGGAGGAATATTATTTTGTTCTGTTTTGGAATTAAGAGTTTCTGGTGTAGAGGAGCTGGAATACATACCATGGATACTTTTTTTTTTTTAATGAATAAAGTTTGTATGTTCTGCTCAAGGTCTTGTAGTTGAACTAAGCAAGAAAACCCACTAAGCAAATTCTCATGAATAAGAGCAAAATAAAAACAGGAACAAAAAGAAGAGCTGTGTTTGGCTCAGGCCAAATAAGGGAATCCAAAATCTTTGTGTTATTAATTCTTGTATTGCTATCCCACCCCTTTTGTCCATGGAGTTAGAGGTCATGCAGGTAGAGTCTCCCTTATCTGGGATTCCAAAATATTCCAAAATGCAAAACCATCCACATGGGTGGCTAAGATAATGACACCTTTGGTTTCTGATGGTTCAGTGTACACACTTTGTTTCATGCACAAAATTATTAAAAATATTGTGTATAAAATGACCTTCAGGCTATTTGTATGTGAAGCATAAATTAATTTCAGGTTTAGACTTGGGTCCCATCTCCAAGATATCTCATTATGTATATGCAAATATTCCAAAATCCAAAATATTCCAAAATATCTGTGGTCTCAAGCATTTTGGATAAGGGAGACTCAACCTGTGTATTATTCAGTAAAACTAATGTTGTTAGTAATCCACAAAAACTCTTACAAGTCCCCATTGTCTCTAATGTTGACAGGTGTTCTTTTGATTGGCTTCTGCATCCATTGGCCTGTCTGTATGAGGGGGGGGGGAAAGTGTGAACTGATGTGAACTCACAGAAATTTGAAATCTGAATTGGATCGACATGTCCTAATGGTTTTTGGCAAAATTGCAGACGTGAGACTATCTGCTTTTGCTGTCCCAACAGGCATGCCTGTGATTCAAAACGGCGGCTGCAACTCACATTTAAGTAGTAAGATTTTCGCCAGTTGCTGCTGCCGAACATTTTTTAAAAAGGCATATCTAAAGTGTAGGTGTGCGATAGTGCACTATTCCGCCTAAATAAACGTAAAGTAAAAAGGCTGTTTCGTCGCATGACCGCTGGTGGTTCTGGGACACTTGCCTTCCAACCAAGCCCTGCCCCCTGCTCCCGTCTGGCCAATCAGCTGTTTACTTCCACTTTTGGGGGGTATGTAAATAAATGCAATCACCTGTCTTAATGATTGCTAATGCGCATTCTCCATGGAGTTTTTAAAAAAACATCAGGGAATTTCCTAGGGCTGTTCCCTCAGGGTTTATGGTAGATTTGGCCTTCCTCCTTCTAAATATGGAGGAATTATGCAGGATCCCATTAGGACAGGTAGGATTCTAAGCGAATTCTAAGAGGATTATTTTCACCATTTAGACAGGCCCTCTGCTACTGCACTAAGATTGCTTCAGGGAGCAGCAGGTGAAACATTTGAAACTATGTAAGCATAAATATTACCTGCTAATTATCGCAGATCAAATGGTTCTTCAAAACACTGGAGGGAGACTGCTATTCTTACTACGTAAATGTGCTAATCAGTGATTTCCTTAGGGCGGTCGAAGTTGGTACTCGCATTGGTAGGGTTGCCAGTTCAGGAGCATCATCTCTCTCATCACGGAGACGAGAGGGGAAGTTAAAAATCCACCCATCTATGCAAAGGGAAAAGAATCCCAAATACCTCGCAGTATTGGCATCTCGCAGCAGCAGCGACATGTCCAAACGGTTTTTCTGGCCTGGGGAGCCCCCATAAACCTTGCATTCCTGATGGCAGTGGTGAATGATTTACTTGTGTGTGTAAATCCACTGTCGCTGGATTTTTTTTTTTAAAAAAAGGTTGTCCCAAGTTTCGCTGGTGGGATAGAGCGATTCTCCAATTGTATAGGAAAGCAAAACAGAGAATATTGATCCCTTTCATCGCCTTATCAACCAATCACTAAAACAAAAATCCAACATGACAGCAGCGGGCGCTTGCCTTCCTAGCAAGTCCTGCCCCCACTCTCACCCTGCCAATCAGCTTTGTGCTTCCCTATGAGTTTTTTATTGTTCAATAGTCCAAATGAGCAAAAATGCGCGCCTGCCTTGTGGTTTGTGAAAAACTACAGGGAAATCTGTGAAGGCTTTTACCCAATTGTTTTTGCCATTTTGGGCCCCACTCCTGAATAGTGTGGATTGGTGCTGGATCTGTTTAGACAGGTAGGTTTCCCAGCAAATTCCATGAGGGATATTTTCATCATTTAGACGGGCCCCCAGACAGCCCCTGGTGATATCATTAAGCATTCTGCATCAAGCACCAACTACAGTTGTTCAGAATTTGTCATTCAAACACACACACACACACACACAAATATTTTCTTGTTTGGAAATTAAGATAAAAACATGGATATGAGGGTGATCTGGCTGTGACATCTGTCACCCCATTGATTGCCAGGTTTGATTCAGCTGATCTGGCTGGCTAAGCAGGTGTTCCTTTCTTCACTCATCGCCCCACATTGTGTACCTCCTAAAGCTGTGTGCTTGGTGGAAGAAGATGACCATCCCAGATAGAAGGAGTATACCTTTCTTTGGTCAAGGGTATACAATAGCTCCGCTCCCCTGCTAGAACCTCCAAATAAGCTCAAGCAAATTAAGACAAAAATGTAGCTGAAGGGATTAGTCCCAGATCAAGCTGAAATAAGTGCACTATTCCTTCTCACCTCTGTAGGGATAAGGGACATTTAAACTAGTCTACTTGACGCAAGCCAGAAGGTGAATGCAGAGTGGAGGGTGAGCTCTGGCACGACAATGACGGGAAGGGAAAAGGAAGCTAAGTACAAACTGTACATAGACTTCCTGTTGCTGCAACAAATCACACCTTGCAAAATGGAAGCAAGCTGCTGCTTTACTAGCTGAGTTGGAAATATGCACACAGTTCTTACCTCTTGCCTGGAGCTGAGCCCACCAAAAGAAGAATTTTCACCCTCATCTCCTACCTGGAAACTGGAGGCTCAGGGCCAGGCCTGGAGATCTGGCAAACCTACTAATTTGGGAAAAGTTATCAAGTGAGAAGCTCTTGGCTGGGGCCAGCTTTGGGGTTGAGAAAACCCTTCTTAGCAAAGTGCCAAATAGGCCTCTTTACATCTAGGTGGATTCCAGTAGACCTACCCAGTGCAGACAATCTGAATCAATGCTAAGTAGCTGGATTTCTCCATTTTAAAATTCCCAACAAGTCCCTGGTGTAGAGCTGCTTCATGGCACTATAGAAAATTAAAAATGGCAGTTCCTGGACAGGGCCAGTTTAAGGGCCCTGCAGCACCTGCAGGGCCCCCCATCATTGTGTGGGCCCCCGTCGCTACCCTTCTCCTGCAAAAATATTATTAATAATAATCTGAATATCCTGTGTTGTTCATAGGTTAGGTCAGGTTAGGTTACATTGACCTGAAATAAACATATGCCCCCGCCCCAAATAAAGCATTGCACAGGGGTCCAAGATGCCTTAAACCGGCCATGCTCCTGGACCTATCCGTCCTTTTAAAAGGCAGAGGTAAAAACAGTTGTTAACACTTGGCCCTGCTGGGGTTACATGGCTTGAAAGTTGAAATCTCTGAAGACATTCCATTTGTAATCACTCTCAAACTAGGGGAGAGGTTTACAAAATTCAATGTGTAAATAAAAAAAATTTGCATTCATAAATTAAAAAAAAATCAATTGCTCCATGTCCTAGTCTCTAGAGCAGCAGAAAACAAGCTTGCTCCATCCTCAATATGACATCCCTTCAAATATTTAAACATGGCTATCATATCACCTCTTAACCTTCTCTTCTCCAGGCTAAACATGGCCAGCTCCCGAAGCTGCTCCTCATAGGGCATAATGGCTTCTACACCTCCCACCATTTTGGTTGCCCTCCTCTGGATGTTCCAGGATGTCAATATCCTTCTTGAACTATGGTGCCCAGAACTCTTTTAAAAATGTGCTCTTAATATGCTATGCCTCTAACATTCCCCCCCCATAATTAGAGTGTTATTAAATTTACAAAATGTATGGTTTCTGTCTCCTGCACCCCGAGTTCTTCTCATGATTTTATAAAAAATGACACTTTGGGTGCATCCACACTACACAAATAATCCAGTTTGAAACTGGGTTATTTTCCATGGCTCCTTCCTATGGGAATCCTGGGATTTGTAGTTTGGTGAGGCAACAGCACTCTTGAGCAGAGAAGGCTTAAAGGCCTTGTAAAAACTACAAATCCCAGGATTTCATAGGAAGGAGCTATGGCAAATACTTCCAGGTTCAAACTGGATCATAGAATCATAGAATTGCAGGGTTGGAAGAGACCACGAGGGCCATCCAGTCCAACCCCCTGCCACGCAGGAAATCACAATCAAAGCATCCCTGACAGATGGCAATCCAGCCTCTGTTTAAAGACCTCCAAGAAAGGAGACCCCACCACGCTCTGAGGGAGTGTGTTCCACTGCCGAACGGCTCTGACTGTCAAAAAGTTCCTCCTCATGTTGAGGTGGAATCTCTGTTCCTGGAGCTTGCACCCATTGCTCCGTGTTCCAGTCTCTGGAGCAGCAGAAAACAAGCCTGCTCCATCCTCAGTGTGACATCCCTTCAAATACTTAAATAGGGCTATCATATCGCCTCTTAACCGTCTTTTTCCAGGCTAAACATACCCAGCTCCCTAAGTCTCTCCTCATAAGGCATCGTTTCCAAACCTTTCACCATTTTAGTTGCCCTTCTCTGGACATGCTCCAATTTGTCAATATCCTTTTTGAATTGTGGTGCCCAGAACTGGACACAGTATTCCAGGTGAGATCTGACCAAGACAGAATAGAGCGGCACTATTACTTCCCTTGATCTAGACACTATACTTCTATTGATGCAGCCCAAAATTGCATTGGCCTTTTTAGCTGCTGCATCACACTGTTGACTCATGTTCAACTTGTGGTCTACTAGGACTCCTAGATCCCTTTCGCACGTAGTCTCTTTCATCCAGGTCTCCCCCATCCTGTATCTATGCATTTCGTTTTTCCGCCCTAAGTGCAGTACTTTACATTTCTCCGTACTGAATTTCATTTTGTTAGCTTTGGCTCTCCAGTCTATCCAGGTCATTCTGAATTTTGATCCTGTCCTCTAGGGTATTAGCTACTCCTCCTAATTTGGTGTCATCTGCAAATTTGGTAAGTATGCCCCTAATTCCCTCATCCAAGTCATTGATAAAGATGTTGAATAGAACTGGGCTCAGGACAGAACCCTGTGGCACCCCACTGGTCACATCTTTCCAAGACGAAGAGGAGCCACTGCTAGTCTACTTGATGCAAGCCAGAAGATGATTGGTGGAGTGTGGATTTGGCCAAGCCGAATCATAGATACCACCCGCCAGATCGTCTCCTCATCTTGGAGGCGCTCTGGCAGGTGCCCACAGAGGGCTCTATGATTCCTGCCCACCGACTGTGCCTTCCTAGAGCTTCCACCCGGAAGTGGGAAGAGGCTTTGCAAGTGGAGGTGAGTTGAGATAAAAGCAGGGGGTCGTTGCCGTGGAAGTGGGGCGCCCAGAGCATGGAAATCGGGGGTCCTTGGTGGAGTGTTGCTGCCCCACGGGGGTTTTTTGGCACCTGTGGAGATTTTTCACAGTGGCAGATGGGATGTGGAGTGGATCACACAACAGGACTTGGCGTTTGAAAGCTGCTGGTTAAAGCAAATTATTTGCTAAAAGGAATTTAGTTGCAGGTATAGTTCTATGATAAACCCGCCGACACCACTAGGTGGTGAATTACTATCAAATTTAACGTGTTTTTTTAAATGTATTATCTAGCTCAGTGGTTCTTAACCTTTTCCTTACCAAGGACCCCCTTTTGTTGCCATGAGCTCCCAAGACAACTCAAAATTTAAAATCTTAATAATAATACCTGATAATAGTAGTAGCAGTAGCAATAATAATAATATAGTTGTTCCTCCATAACCATAAATATACACTGGACTGACTATGTGATGAATGTTGCTGTCCTTGAGCAAGCAGGATCACCAGCATTGAGGCCATGATATTGAGAACACAGCTGCGCTGGGCAGGGCACATTTCTAGGATGGAGGACCATCGCCTCCCAGAAATAGTACTCTACGGTGAACTCGCCACGGGTCAGCGTAAGAGGGGCGCTCCAAAAAAGCAATACAAGGATTCCTTGAAACAACATCTCAGGCTCAGCCAAATTGATCACCAACAATGGTCCGCCCTGGCCTCACATCGGGAGGCATGGAGATGCACTATCCACAATGCTGCAGCCTTATTTGAGAACTCACGCCAAACAAGTCTTGAAGAGAAAAGACAACACAGAAAGACTCACAACCCGGAATCATCACCCAAGGACATCTGAGATAAACAAGTCCGGTTGCAGAAAGCACAGCAGAAGGTCTCCTTTGGTGATGTTTCATAATAATATAATTGCACCATCCAATAAACCTTCCCTCAGAGGCACAGGAGGGGGAGGGAAGATTTTTTTTCCTGCTTCTTCCTGCAGGTTTGTGGCTGGAGCAGATTGAATGGCAATGTACAGGCCAAGCCAGCCAGTCTTTGTCATGTCACATAATAAGGCCCCTGTCATGTCGTCGCTCCACTGCAGGGAGGAGGTGGGCCAAGCAGCTCTTAAGCCTTTGCAGACCCCCCTGTGAGGGCATTGCAGCCCCCTGGGGGTCCCAGACACAGGTTAAGAAACACTGATCTACCTAAAATATTTTTTGCTTGGTTCTTACAATGCTCAGTAAAAGTAAAAGTTTGTTCTAATGGGGCTGGGGAAATAGAATGCAATGGGCCATTTTTGGGAGAGATTGATGTCTAATGCATTGGCATGTTTTGGGGATGCTTGCAAACAGTATTTTGGAACTGAAACATCTCAAAAAAATATGCCATTTCACAAGTGAGGCAGGAAGGACTCCCAAGTTATGACAGCCTCAGTTTAGTCATCTTGACTTCTAATTAGAGTTCAGGCTTGATTTGTTCTATGGCCCATTTATATGTCTTTTTGGTAATCCGTGGTATTCGTAGAACTCTTCCCTAGTGCCACATTTCAAATGAATTGATTCTGTTCCTGTTACCTTTCTTCACCTTCCAGCTTTCAAAAACATACAGTGGACACTTGGTACCTGCTGGGGTTTGGTTACAGGATCCCCCGTGGATACCAAAATCCATGGATGCTCAAGTCCCATTATATACAGTAGTGTAATAAATTGGTATTTCTTATATAAAATGGCAAGAAAATATATGTAAAAAAAATATTTTCAAGCTGTGGATGGTTGAATCTTTGGATGCAGAATCTGTGGATATGGAGGTCCAGCTGTCCATGGAAATCAAAAATAGTGTGGCCTAAATGATTCCGACTGTGGTATTTAAAGATATACCTTTATATGTGAAGATCTTCTCTAGTTCTTTTCATGGCTGTCTTTCCTAGTCTCAGGGTGCATCTACACTGTATAAATAATGCAGTTTGACACTAAGTGGTATATCTCCAGCTTATGGACTCCTGGGATTTGTAGTTGTACAAGGTTTCTCTGCCAAAGAGTGCTGTTACCTCACAAAATCACAAAACCCAGAATTCTGTAGGATGAAGCCATGATAATTAAAGTGGTGTTAAACTGCATTACTTCTACAGTGCAGAGGCACCCCAGGTCTTTTGGTTTCTTGACTGTAGTCATATTTCAGGCAGGCCTTCAGGAAAAAGGGCTTGATTTACTGGTGTAATGTTGTGTACCCTCCTACTGTGTCTGAAGGGTCTGTTTTCCCTATATTTCTTAGAATGGAAGAGTGGTATCTAAAGCTACTGAATGTGTGCTTGAGAGATTTTAATCAGGGATGTCTAAAGTATATCTACAATTCAGTGCTATACCATTTTGACACCACTTTAATTGTCATGGCTTCATCCCACAGAATCCTGGGAAGTAGTAGTTTCATAAGGTACTTGGAATTACCTGCTAAATAATGTTGTAGCATCGTAGTTCAAGGGAGTGGACTTGGCTCTTTAGCCAAGAATTCTATTACCCCCTCACCAAGCTACAAATCCCAGGATTCCTTAGGAAGGAGCCATGGCAACTAAAGTGGTACCCAATTGCTCTAATTCTATAGTGCAGATACACTCCCAGTTTCATGGTTCTTGCTCTTATCAGTTTGTTTAAACCTACAAGGTGATGTACAACAATAGGCCCTTCATACCAGGGATTATGGCAAAATCTTTTGGAGGTGGTTCTTCACACTCCCTGCTTGTTCCTCCTCTTGTTTTCATCCTCGTGCCTTCAATGTTTAATTCTTCTTTCCTCAGGAAGAAGTTTCTCTTTCACCTCAAGAAACCCACAGCTCTTCTTTCCTCAGGAATGACATTTTCCCTGACTAAAACCTTCCATTGAGTGCTATGAGACCAACCAAGGAAGCAGAACCTCTTCTGCAATTCTAAGAAGATTCCAAAGGACTGAGAGCAAAGAAATTGTCTTGAGTCAGGAAGATTTTCACTTGTCTCCACATCTAGATTTGTGCCTCACTTCTTTATTTAGAGAATACCCTAACATAATTCAACTAATTTTTGTGCTGTTGTAAATACTCTTAAGTGTACATTTGATAGGGCAGAAGCAGGAGAGAAAGCAATGAAGGAGCACTTATATGCAGACCTAGACCTAGAAGGAGGACCAGTCAGAACAGGAAACACTGCTAGTGCAGCTCACCCTGAATGTATGGCAGAACGGCCAGGTTGGGGTACATTGTCAGAGGGCAAAGGAGGTCCAGGCAAAGGGATGCAACAGCACTGGGAAGCCCAATGGCAGGAGTTCCTGAAGACACTGCAGCCCATTCACTCACCATGGGAAACCCCAGTAATGCCAGAGAGCCCTCCATGGGAAGATAGCAAGGCCTTCCTGGCTTCCTTTGAGCAAGTAGCCAGAGCCTGCCAGTGGCCAAGAGAAGAGTGGGTGGCCCGACTCCTGCCGGCGCTGAGTGGAGAAGCTGAGCAGGCCTTTCAAAACCTGGAAGCCAGAGACAAGGAAGATTATGGGAAGGTGAAGGGTGCCATCTTGCGAACGGATGCCATGAGAATGGAATTGCAGCGCCAGCATTTTCGGCAGTTCTGTTGCCAGGAGGTTGAGGATCCCCGAAGGATTCACAGCCAGCTGCAGGAGCTTTGCTGCCAGTGGTTGAAACCAGAGAGACACAGCAAGGAGCAGATCCTGGAGTTGCTGATCTTGGAGCAGTTCCTGGCCAGCCTCCCACCAGACCTCCAAGGCTGGATCCGAGCAGGAGGGCCAGACACCTGCTCCCAAGCTGTGTCCCTGGTGGAGGAATTCATGATGAGCCAGCAAAAGGATGAGAGAGGGGCATGGCAGGTGATGTTTTCTCACCAAAGTCTCTATTCATTGAAGAATCTGGATTAGGTTGTTGCAAATATTTAACTTAAATCTATATCGACTAGGCTAAAATGGTCTAGACCAGTGGTTTTTAATCTACAGTCCAGGGACCCCCCAGGGGTCCTCAGTGTCCTCACAGGGGGTCCACGAAGGCTTGACTTCCTCCTTACAGTGGAGTGGCCATGTGACAGGAGTCAAAGCAAAACCTGGCTGACTGGCTGGCTTAGTATGCACGTTGTCATTCTATCTGCTCCAGCCACAAACTTGCAGGAAGAAGCAAGAAAAAAGTCTTCCCTCCCTCTCCAGTGCCTCTGAGAGAAGGTTTAATGGATGGTTTAATTTTATTATCAGGTATTATTATCTTGAGTAAAGTCTTGGGGGTACGTGGCAACAAAAGATATTTAAAGGGGGTCCCTGGTAAAGAAAAGGTTAAGAGCGACTGGTCTAGACCAGTGTAACTTTTATCTTCTCAGCCTTGTTCTAAAATCAGAGCATTACAGAAAGCGTTAAAACTGTAGGGAGTTATTCCCACGTAGTACTGCCATGCACAATTGCAATCTTTCTCCTTATACTTTTATTACAGTTGTCCCTTTATATTTGGCAGGGTTTGGTTCCAGGATCCCCCATGAATACCAAAATCCATGAATACTCAAGTCCCATTGTATGCAGTGACATAGCAAAATAGTGTCCCTTATATAAGATGGCAAATCACAGTTTGCTTTTTGGAGTATTATTTTTTAAAGAATATTTTCAAGCCGTGAATACTTAAATCCGTGGATACCAAATCCATGGATACAGAGGGACAATTGTATTATTATCATCATCACCACTATCATCATCACTATATATTTACCTATAAGTATATCCCATCATGCAAAAAGTTTCAGGACAGGAAATACTGTATTCAAAGAACTAAAATCATCTAATGTATACCTATTATCTTCTGTCGTCCATGTTCACCATGTGCTTTTCTGATATCTGCCATGATAACTAGTAATCACTGACCGAGGCTCATTGTTAATGACCATTTCTTAATCATCAGTCCAAAACTCTCATTCATTGTGTTGTTTCTCAGTGATATCTCTAGTGCTTTTCAGTTGGGGTGGGGGAGAAAAATGATTGCATATTGCCACTTTTAATCACCTGCGAGGCTCCCTTGACTTTCAGAGCTTCATGAAGGAATGGATGTTCACAACTGAAGCTTTTCAAGGATATGGCTTCAGCCAGTGTTTTAAGCTCCCTCAGGAGAGTCTTAAGAGAATAAGAGAGGTGGATATGGCTTTTTATTGTTGGAGGGAAATGGTATTTCAACCGCGTTGCCATAATTCAACAGGGTTGATGAGCAGAAAGAGCCTCTTGCTCATGGAGACCAAGCCCTGTGCCTCTGTTTTGAGTTGGATTCTCCTTGCATTTTCAGGGGCCAATGAAGAAGGAATGTTTGACTTCCCAGAATGCAGAGGAAAAGCCCTCGGATGCTGTGAAGGGAGAGATCTACAAAGAAGCCAAACAAAGCAGTGATGCAGGGATCAACATCCTAGGTAAGGATTGTGCTGAGTTATTAAGTTGTCTTTGTGTTTCCAGAGTTTTATTTATTTATTTATTTATTTATTTTGTAGTCTGCCTTTCCCCTGCCATGGAACCCAAAGACACTTAGAACCCTTTAAGAGAAAGTTCAACAAAGTTAAAAAGCTGGCTACAGGGAGCACACAACTCCCTTGTTGCAACAGCTCCATTGTCTGCTGGTCTGTTTCCAGGCTCAATTTAAAGTGATGGTTTTGATATATAAAGCCCTGTACTGAGGCTCACCAGGAGAAAAGTTAGGCCAGGGATTCTGTACTTTGGTCAGCCTGGGAGAAGAGGGGTTTTTAATAAATGCATTATCTCATGTAGGGATCAGAAAACAGCCCCAGCTGAATTCCACAGTGCTACAGTGCCTCTTTTGGCATCAAGTAGTCTTTGCCTGGAAGAATCTTCTCTGAAATGAACCTTTGTAATTGCATGCAGTTTCTGTGCCCAACTTCTCAGATTTTCTCCTTGGGAGTTTTCCTTTGACTGGGGTTTCCTAGGACAGTATTCTAACAAGACAGTTGAAATAATGTGCGCAAGATTTGAGTTGCTACCTAGATCAAAGCAGAGCACCTTACAGCAACTCAGCTACACTTATGGAGGGGATGCTTCATCTCCATTGTGAAACGTTGTGAGGCACCTGTGGCCCTCCATATGGTGTAGGAGTCTAGTGTCTAGATCAAGGGAAGTAATAGTGCCATTCTATTCTGCTTTAGTCAGACCTCACCTGAAATATTGTGTCCAGATCTGGGCACCACAATTCCAGAAGGATATGGACAAGCTGAAACAGGTCCAGAGGAGGGTGACCAAAATGGTGGGAGGTCTGGAAGCCATGCCCTACGAGGAGCGGCTTAGGGAGCTGGGCATATTTAGCCTGGAGAAGAGAAGGTTAAGAGGGGACATGATAGCCATGTTTAAATATTTGAAGGGATGTCATACTGAGGATGGAGCAAGCTTGTTTTCTGCTGCTCCAGAGACTAGGACATGGAGCAATAGACTCAATCTGCAGTAAAAGAGATTCTTCCTAAACATTAGGAAGACCTTCCTGATGGTAAGAGCTGTTCAACAGTGGAATGTGCTGCTTTGGAGTGTAGTGGAGTCATCTTCTTTGTAGGTTTTTAAACAGAGGCTGGATGGCCATCTGTCAGGCGTGGTTTAATATATGTATTCTTGAATGGCAGGAGGTTGGACTAAATGGCCCTTAGAGTCTCTTCCAACTCTATGATTCCATGTCTGCAGTGCCCATGGTCCTTGATAAGTAGTCATGCTGGCTGTGGCTGGTGACAGTTGAAATCCAGTGACATTCTGTGCAGCGGGGGGGGGGGTGTCACAGGCTCCCCAACTCAGGTGGGAAAGAAATGGCTGCAACAATGAATGTTTAAGCATCCTTGATTATCCTCCTGTTTGATGAGGACGTGCAATGGAAGCTGGGCTTTCTGAGGCCTAGAACTTCATGAGGTGAGATAGGTTTTAGTTTTTGCTCAGCTGTGCACACTTTTTAATGTTCTCTTTGGGTTTTGAATGCCTTGAAATGTCATTCCATGTCATATTTCTATTTTTATTCTGATTTTAATAGGATAGCACTTAACTGTTTTAATTTGCATGTCACCCTGAAGGGCTGGATGGGCTCTCCTTCTAAAACCCTCCTTCCACCCTTGGCAGGCAGTGCGCTTAAGTGCTCCAGCCAGGATATTTCATCGCTTTCTCCAGAAGGACAGAGAATGGTGATGTCAAAGAGAAGCGATGTCAAAGAGGTATGTGGCATTCCACTGAGTCTCTTTGTTAGGAGCATGACTGGTTTCAGGAGTGTATATAGAAGTGATAGAGAGAGGGGTTTTAAGGCTATCATTCCCTTTTAACCACCACTGGTTGCATCCTGTGGAATCCTGGGAGTTGTAGTATGGTGAAGCAGCACAGTTCTCTGGTTCAGAATTCTAAATCCCTCTCCCTAAACTGCAAATCTCAGGACTTCATAGGATGAAGCCATGGCAGTTAAAGTGGAATCATAATGCTGTAGCTATGTAGTGCGGAAGGGCCTCAGGTGAAACACATGCGGATGCAGTTGGTTCCATCATCATCATATGTTGTTATCATCTTTATGCCCCTTTTTATATTTTTATATGTATACTTTCTTCTCAAAGACAGGTTTCATGGCAGCTTAGCTATTCAAATGTATTTATTTAATTTGTATTCTGCCTTTCTGCTTGCAGAGAATCCATGGTGGCTAAAGGACCCAAGGTAGCACCCAAGCTTACAGATTACAACAAATACAACATAGTTAAAAATGCAAAAGGTTATCAATAAAACAGAATTAAATGGTCAACTATACAAAAACTATCTAAAACATACAATTTAATTTTTTAAAGTACAATTCAAACTGTACAGCACACTTGTGGAGGCCTTCCTTTAAAAATCCTCCTTGTCAAAAGCCTGTTGTAATAATAATAAAAAAAACTTTGCTCACCGACAGAAGGGCAGCAAAAAGGGGAACCATTTGAGATTCCCTAGGAAGGGAGTTTCAGCATCTAGGGGCAGACACTTAGAAGGCCCTGTCACACAGCCTTACTAATCATGCCTGTGAGAGCAATGGGATTGGAAGAAGGGCCTCTCCTGAGATCTCATGACCCAGGCAGACTCGTATGAGAAGACGAGATCTGTCTGAAGCCTAGACCTGAGCTGTATAGATCCTTTAGCTCAAAACTATACAACCATATAGATTCTTTAAATCAAAGTCCGCAGAATTTAAAAGAAAAAAAGAGGACCAGATGTGGAATAGAAACTATTTCTACTTTGAATTTCTTTGTCATCTTTCTTTCTTAATTATTTTTCTGCCCAGTTCAGTTCTTGGATAGTCTTAGAGGCAGAAAAATTGCTTCTCCATACGTTTCATAGTTACCCTACTCTGCTTTAGATGAAGGCCCAGATCCATCAATGTGGCGCTCCCCCCCCATCTATATATTTCTCAGTGGGGGGAGGGAATTAATGCTCCTGTATTTCAAGGTTAAGGCATGATATATTTTGCTTTGACATTTATTCTTCTGCAGCCAAATCTGATGGAAGGGATTTCCCTATATGCTGACTCTCCTGTTTGCAGGAACCAGTGGATCTCAAAGAAACTATCTCGTCTGTACAGATGGACTGGCAGAACATGACCCAACCAAGCCAACAGACCATAGTCTGGCAAGTTCTGCAGGAGGATGGTGGGCCCGTGGAGTCTTTGGGTAAGGAGTTTTCATGTACCTGGCCAGTAAATCCACCAACAGAGCCAGTTTGCTATTCATAGCACTGAATTCATAGAAAGAAAATAATTTCCTTTCAAATTCTGAAACGTGTCCAGGAGGGTGACCAAAATGGCGGGAGGTCTGGAAGCCATGCCATATGAGGAGCAGCTTATAGAGCTGGGTATGTTTGGTCTGGAGAAGAGAAGGTTAAGAGGTGACATGATAGCTATATTTAAATATTTGAAGGGATGTCATACTGAGGATGGAGCAAGCTTGTTTTCTGCTGCTCCAGGGACTAGGACATGGAGCAATGGATTCAAACTACAGGAAAAGAGATTCCACCTAAATATTAGGAAGAAATTCCTGACAGTAAGAGCTGTTCGACAGTGGAATACACTGCCTTGGAATGTCACAGAATCGTAGAGTTGGAAGAGACCACAAGGGTCATCCAGTCCAACCCCCTGCCTGCAGGAATACACAATCAAAGCACTCCCAACAGAGGGCCATCCAGCCTTTGTTCAAACACCTCCAAAGAAAGAGACTCCACCACACTCTGAAGTAGTGTGTTCCACTGTCAAGCAGTTCTTACTGTCCCACCATTTTGGTCACACTCCTCTGGATACGCTCCAGTTTTTCAATGTCCTTCTTGAATTGTGGTTCACAGAGCTGGACAGAGAGCTATAAGTTTGGATACCAAAATGCAAATCATAAGAAAAGTGGAGGCTGGTGAGAGAATAATCACTCTTGAATACCTTTTGGAATAAGCCTTCAATTGGTTTCTAGAAGAAAGTTAAAAATGTTTTTTGTTTATTTATGTATGCAAGGCTTACCTGACATGGTTGTTTCATGTCACATGTATACATTGTTAGTTTTGGTTTAAAAGTTTGCTGAAATAGCTTGAACTTCTCCTCTTTTTATGGTATAGGAAGCTAACTCTATTCTTTCCATGTTATTTCTATGTCTGGTTTTAAAGATGTAATGCGCATCTACCTTGTTAACTGAGGCATACCTGTAATTTGTTTTTTTCATTCATCCCATTATTTTAAATGAAATTTAGGGCAAATGTTGAAAAGGCATTTGGGTAAGTGGTAGATATGGGCTCTAGCAGGATGGGAAACAAAATGGCAAGCCTTATCTCATTTTTCAGATAGCTTAGCTTCACCTTTCCTTTTTCTTAGCACCCTCTCTCTTTCTCTCCATCTTTTTTCTCTCGCTCTGCAGGTGACAGGATGGGAAGTCAGGTCAAGCTGGAGAATTCTCATTATGGAGAAAATGAGCCGGAAGACATTCCACAGAGAGCGCCACAGAAAAGCCATGGGAATGTGCAGGGAATGTGTGAGGAGAGATGCAAGTCTAAAGAGGCTCAGAGGAAGTATGCCCTAAAGAGGGAGAAGGAATGTGTTGAACATCGAGAAGGCCTTAAGGCTACAGTTAGCTCGCCTTCCAAAGCACATACAGAGGAGGAAATGTTCTTATTCTCCACATATGATAGAAGATATCACTATGGACCTGATGCTGATATAATGCATACCAGAGAGGACCCTGTTGAACATTCCATGTCAGAGGAAAACATTCGGCAATATTCATATTCCAGTAAACATGAGGAATTGCTAACAGGAGAGAATAAACTTCAATTGACTGAGCATAGAAATGAGGGTAATTTAGACAGATTTCAGCATTCCCACAGAGAAGAGAAACCTCAGAGCATCCCTGAATCTGGGAAGAATTTTTGTTACATGACGCCACTACCAAGAAATCAAGGGACTGAAAATGAAGGGAGACAATTTGAATGTTCTTTTTGTAGGAAATGTTTCAGTCAGCAAGAACATTTGATGAACCATCAGCAACTTCATACTGGAGAAAAACTACATGAATGTCCTGAGTGTGGAAAAATCTTCACTTCCAGACAAGCATTGAGGAGACACCAGGGAATTCATACTCTAGCGAAACCATACAAATGTTCTCAGTGTGGGAAATGCTTCAGTCAGCGAAGAAATTTGACAATTCACCAAAGAATTCACACAGGAGAGAAACCGTACAAGTGTCCCGAATGTGGGAAGAAGTTTAGTCGGACTCAATGTTTGAAGAACCATCAGAGAATTCACACGGGGGACAAGCCACACAAATGTTCTCAGTGTGGCAAATGCTTCAATCAGAGAAGGTATCTGAAGAACCATCAGAGAATTCATACTGGATTGAAACCCTATGAATGCTCTCAATGTGGGAAATGTTTCAGTATGGCAGAATATCTGAGAAACCATCAGAGAATTCATACTGGCGTGAAACCATTTCAGTGTTCTCATTGTGGGAAAAGCTACATTCAGAAAGTAGCCTTGATAAGTCATCAGAGAATTCATACTGGAGAGAATCCGAAAAAATGTTCCTAGTGAGAGGAATGCTTCAGTCAGGGGAGATATCTGAAGAGCAACAAAATGATGTATACTCTCCATACAGAATAGTATGAGGAAAACTTTGGCCAGGGAGAAATATTCTCTTGGCTGATCATCAAAGAATCCATGCAGGAGAGGAAACATTCCTATGCCTAGAGGAGGGATATTGTAGGACTGTAACTTCCAGCATTCCTTACCCTGAGCCAGGCTGCTTGGAGTTGCAGTGCAACATCTTGAGACCTGCAAGATTGTTTGGAAAAAGCATGTCTCAGATGGATTGATTCATCAGACTTGAGTTCCACAAATTTACGAAAGGTTTTGTTCAGAGGGATTGAATGATTAAGTTTTGGGGTAAACCTCAATAAATATTCAATGGATACATGACCAAGAATGGGATTTTCCACCCAAAACTATACATTCATGCAGATAGGCATGAAATTATGTAGGAAAACCTTCCCAACAGAGAGTCAATTTGGACCCTACAGTAGCCAAGAAAGTGAAAAACTGAATGAATCAGTGAGGTGAAGGCATCATTGTAAATAATTCAGACTCTGGTCAGCACATCCACAGTGTGGGTGTAGTAATTCTCACTCTCACATGCCACCCTATCTGTGTTAACAGGATTGTTATAGCATCAGTTTGTTTCTTCGTACCTAGTGCAAGAAATCTTTGCAGATCATGTTAAGGAAATGTTTCCACTGTAAAAAGACGTGTAAGACCATAAGTGTCTGCTTTGTCTGCTGCTTTGTAGGTGGGGGATGATAACCCAATATCCACATCAGTGAAGCTCTTTGATTTTAACACTGTCCTTTTTAAAGTAATGTTGCCACTGTCATCCTAAGAAGAAAGACTGTGCAGCTTCATAATCAACAAGGAAATCCACTCTGCTGGCAAAATTATTCTTCCGTCTGTTGTGTTTTTCTTCTATGATCCCCATTCTGTGACCATCGTGTGAGGGGCACAATCATGACCAGAAGTTTTCTACCACTGGTAGTTTTTTTCTTAACCGCAATGCATTTCTACACGGAAAGGTCTCTCTGCCTTGGCTCAGTTCTCTCTGCCAAGTGCCAACTTTGATGAACCTGGAATTTGTTGTTGTGTGTCTTCAAGTTGTTTCTGACTTATGGAACCCAAAGGCAACCCGATCACAGGTTTTTCTTGGCAAGATTTACTCAGAAGAGATTTGCCATTGCTTTACTCTGAAGCTGAGAGAGGGTGACTTGGCCAAGGTCACCTAGTGGGTTTCCATGTCTGAGCAGGGATTCAAACCCTGGTTTCCCAGAATCCTAATCCAATACTCAAACCAGTACACCGCACTGGCTCGCATGAACCAGGAAAAGAGATGTACAGTGAGCCCTTGGTATCTGCTGGGGTTTGGTTCCCATGGATACCAAAATCCATGGATGCACAAGTCCCATTATATACAGTTGTCCCTCATATTCACTGGGGTTTGGTTCCAGGACCCCCCATGGATACCAAAATCTGTGAATACTCAAGTCCCATTACATGCAAAGGCATAGCAAAATGGTGTCCCTTATATAAGATGGCAAAATCAAGCTTTGCTTTTGGATTATTATTTTTTAAAGAATATTTTCAAGCCGTGAATACTTAAATCCATGGATATGGAGGGACAGCTGTACAACATTGTAGTAAAATGGTGTCCCTTATATAAAATGGCAAAATCAAAGTTTATTTTCTGGTTTTTGTTTTTGAATATTTTAAATCCATGGATGGTTGAATCCATGGAGAAAAAGGGCCGACTATACAGTTTCTGGAAAGTTTGGAACCACAGGGAAAATATGGGGGGCTTTTTTGCGGGAGGGATGGAAATGGTAAAAAAATGAAAAATGTATGATACTAACATCCCTTACAGAATGAAAATCACTTTCTTTAGGAATGTGATATGATAAAATTATGCAATTTTGTCTGGCACAAAATTACCATTTTTGGTTTATTAATTATACAGCCTCTTTCTCATGATTTGGTGGCTCTATGGAGCTCTGTTGTTGCTGAGACAAGGGCTCCACATGGTTGGGGCTGCGCTGTCCTTAAGGGAGATACATTGCTAGATGGAGTTACTTGCAAGTTACACTCCCTCAGGGCCTCCCCACTAGTAACAGGATACAACATAGCCCGAAGTGTCCTCAGCACCTTTCACCTCATCTCATAAAATATGGGATTACTTCATGTATGTACTGGTTGCCCCCCCCCAGTTCCAGTTTATGTGGGAGATACAGTCTCTACCGCAGATATGCAAAACCGTGTATAATAATGAACTGCCATATTACACCGTAGAACCACATCAGAGGACCTCTCTAGGCATCTGGTGCAATTCTATGGTCAACCTCCAGCAGAAGTTGACCAGTCATGTTGGAGGACCTCCTGATGCCTAGGGAGACCACCTCCAGTATGCCTCTAGGGTCCTCCAGATGCCTAGAGAGACCTTTCTCCCCAGTTATGGGTAAGTGAAACCATCCCGCATAAACAGGGGTGTTTATTTGACCTGTATACTCTTAAAATATTGTAAAACCAAACAGGTGAAACAGCCGGAGAAATTTCAAAGACCAAGGACCATACAAAACAGCACATCTGCCCACTAGATAGAGCCAGACTAATTTCCCTTGGCAGGGAGTTCCATAGTCAGAGTGCTCGTACAGAGAAAGCTTTATCGTGTACACATAAGCCTAACCTCATGAGGCGTTTGGACATGCAACAAGGCCCCTGCTGAGGATCTCAAATTTTGGGCAGGCTCATATTGGAGGAAGTGGCCTTTTCAGATATCCCAGCCCCAAGCCATTCATGGCTTTGTAGGTTGTGAGTGGGGCTTTGTAGGTAACTTTGTATTGTTGGTCTCATATCACAAGCTTGCTGATAAATAGGGTTGACAGGTTAGGACTATCCCAGACCCAGAGATTTCAGGACCAGAACTTGAGACCTAGGGATGAGCCCTTGTCATGTCACAAGAGACAAGTTATAGTGATATCATTAGGTGTGATACCTTAAGCATTAACCAGAACTGCACAGAATATTCCATTCAGATGTAAAATGCGAAATCTAACAAATGAAGAATGAAGAGAGAGAGAGAGAGAGAGAAGTCAACACCCGCATCCACAGATTCGGTATCCATGGTTTCACTTATCCATGTTCAAAAAAAATATATGTTCTCTCTTGGCATTTCTAGGTCCTCCAGCACAGTTCTATGGTCAACATCCAGCATTCGTCTCATTGAAAACAATAGGGTTCCCTATTATCCACAATTGTAAGTATCCACAGAGGGTCTTGGAACGTATTCCCCATGGATATGTGTGTGTACACACACATACATCTCTGGCTTTTCTTCGCAAACGAAGATTCAAGAAGGACACGTCCCGCGTTTTCTGCAAGCGCGCTGATGACTAAAAAGGCCAATCCGAGATAAACAAGTCCGGTTGCAAAAAGCACAGCAGAAGGTCTCCTTGGGTGATGTTACCGGGTTGTGATTCTTTCTGCGTTGCCGTTTCTCTTCAAGACTTGTTTGGCGTGAGTTTTCAAATAAGGCTGCAGCATTATGGATAGTGCGTCTCCATGCCTCCTGATGTGAGGCCAGGGTGGACCACTGTTGGTGATCAATTTGGCCAAGCCTGAGATGTTGTTTCAGGGAGTCCTTGTATTGCTTTTTTTGGAGCGTCCCTCTTACGTTGACCCGTGGCGAGTTCACCGTAGAGTACTATTTTGGGGAGGCGATGGTCCTCCATCCTAGAAACGTGCCCTGCCCAGCGCAGCTGTGTTCTCAATATCATGGCCTCAATGCTGGTGATTCCTGCTTACTCAAGGACAGCAACATTCGTTACATAGTCAGTCCAGTGTATATTTAGGATTGTGCGTAAACAGCAAACATACACACGTTTTGAATTAGTAGTCTCACCCTGAGATTCCTCCCCTTTGCTCTGAGAACTAGAGATGATGGGTCAGACCAGGAGATGTGGGAACTACTAATGAGCAGCCCAACTCTTACTACCACTTTTTGGTGGATTGAAACACATTTGTGAAGTAAAGCAGAAGAAGAAGCTCTTGTACAGTTGGAAGAGACAAGGGCCATCCAGTCCAACCCTGTGCCATGCAAGAATACACAATCAAAGCATTCCCAACAAACGACCATCCAACCTCTGTTTAAAAACCTCCAAAGAAGGAGACTCCACCACACTCTGAGGCAGAGCATTCCACTGTCAAGCAGTTCTTCCTAATGTTTAGGTAGAATCTCTTTTCCTGTAGTTTGAACCCATTGCTCCATGTCCTAGTCTCTGAAGCAGCAGAAAAGAAGCTTTTTCCATCTTCAATATGACATATAGTAGGACTTCTGTATCCAGTTATCATTATCCACTAATTCAATTATCCATGGGACACAAAACAGCACACCTACCATAGAGTCTTTCTAGAAAATGTGTCCTCTCTAGACGTTTTCTAGGTCCTTCAGGGCAACTATGGTATTTTAAACCAGAAGTCCCCTTATTTTCAATGGTGTTTGCTATTATCCACGGTTTTCAGTATCCACGCCCCCCGAACCAATCCCCAGTGGATATGGGGACCCTACTGTAACTTCAAATATTTAAGCGTGGCTATCATGTCCCCTCTTAACCTTCTCTTCCCCAGGCAAACATACCCAGCTCCCTCAGCTGCTCCTCATAGGGCACAGCTTCCAGACCTCCGACCATTTTGGTTGCCCTCCTCTGGACACGCTCCAGCTTGTCCATATCCTTCTGGAATGGTGATGCCCAGAACTGGACAGCCTTTCAGCCTGAGCTCCCCTCCCCACCATCTGCAAAATGGGTATATTAATACCATCCTCCCTAACAGAGTTGTTGAAGTAGATAACAAGTATGAAGAACTTGGAACACTGCATAAACAGGGGTCACCTCAATGTATCTGCTTCTTCCTTCACTACCACTTTGTATCTGTCTGGCTGTGGAGTGGTATAAATGGGGACACAGAAGGAAGGAAACTCATCCTTCCATACCTTTTCCCACTTTGTTTCAGTTGCCTTTGCAGTGAATCTCTCTTTCTTTTGGCTCCTTGTAAAGGCCTTTGTTAGAGACCATTTTTAAAAGCCAGGCCCTAAGGAAAATGGCTTGGCCTGTCACTTGAAGAGAAGGTGGAATGATATGAGGCAGGTTGGAAATCAGGCAGCCCTCCAGATGTTGTTGGACTGCCTCTTCCAAATAACACAAAAAGGCAGCAGTTGGAATTACAACAAATATTTTGAAAGCACACAGCTGGATGTCATAAAGGCAGGCACCCTCATCAGTACATATGAGATTGTAAACTGGACTTAGAATGTTATAAATTTTCGGGTTCATGTTTATGGTAGTTACTGACCAAATGTGACCCCCCCCCCAAAAAACTTTTTTCACTCATGCAGCACCCCAGCTGAACAGTTCCTGAAGTCCCGCAGATTAGAGTGTCTGGAGGAGCCAGCGTGGTATAGTGTTTTGCGTATTGGACTATGACTCTGAAGACCAGGGTTCGAAACCCCACTCAAAAATGGAATCCCACTGGGTGACCTTGGGCAAGTCATACTCTCTCAGCCTCAGAGGGAGGCAAAGGCAATCCACCTCTGAACAAATCTTGCCAAGAAAACCCCTTGATAGGTTTGCCATAAGTCAGAAACAACTTGAAGGCACACAATAACAACAGAAGTGCTCTCCCAACTGTGGGGCGCCTTGAGAGAAGAAATGCAACAGGATCCCAAGGGGTCTCCAGCTGCCTGTTCTCACTGCGCCCTGCAACCAGGAGAGCACTGCAGACATCATTTCCCAGCCCCCAATTTGTAGCACCTTGAAAACCCTTCAGCTGGGGCACTGCCTGGCTGGAAATATAGGATTTCTATATCACCTCCCAACCCACAAGGGCGAGGTGAGAACAAACAAAAACGAATTAAAACAGTAGAGATTTTAAAAAACATATTAAAGCACTTTAAAATAGGAGTCTAGTGTCTAGATCGAGGGAAGTAATAGTGCCACTCTATTCTGCTTTGGTCAGACCTCACCTGGAATACTGTGTCCAGTTCTGGGCACCACAATTCAGGAAGGATATTAAGAAGCTGGAACGTTTCCAGAGGAGGGCGACCAAAATGGTGGGAGGTCTGGAAGCCATTCCCTATGAGGAGCGGCTTAGGGAGCTGGGCTTGTTTAATCTGGAGAAGAGAAGGTTGAGAGGGGACATGATAGCCATGTTTAAATATTTGAAGGGATGTCATACTGAGGATGGGGCAAGCTTGTTTTCTGCTGCTCCAGAGACTATGACATGGAGCAATTGACTCAAACTACAGGAAAAGAGATTCCACCGAAACATTGGGAGGTATAAGAGCTATTTGATGGTGGAATGTGCTGCCTCAGAGTGTGGTGCAGTCTCCTTTTAAACAGAGGCTGGATGGCCATCTATTGGGCATGCTTTGATTATGCAGGACTAGATGGCCCTTGTGGTCTCTCCCAACTCTATGATTCTATGAAAATACTGTTTAAAAATGCCTAAAAGCAGTCTAAAAACATTCCTAGAAACCAGTTTTGAAACAGTTAAAACAGGAATTTCAACACTGAATGCCTTGTGGAACAGCACTGTTTTGGCTGCCCGCTGGAAGCTTAAAAGAGATGGGGCCAATCTAAGTTCCTTAGGTAGGGAGTTCCCCAGTCAAGGTGCTGTTGCAAAGAAAGCCCTGTTGTGTGTATCCACCAACTTAGCTGCACAAGTTGTTGGGACATGCAACAGGGCTTCCTCTGAAGATCTCCAATTTCTGGCAGGCTCATATGGGAGAAGGTGGCCTTTCAGGTGTCTTGCTGCCAAGTCATACATGGCTTTGTAGGGCAACCCCAGCACCTTGAATTGAGCACAGAAGCAAATTGGAAGCCAGGTCCTGCAGGATTGGTATTATATGGTCTCTAAAATATACACCTGATACCCATGTGGCTGCTGCATTTTGCACTCGCTGCAGCTTCTGAACCCTTTCAAGGGCAGCCCCACATAGAATAGATTACAGTAGTATAACCAAGAAGTAACTAAGGCAAGAACCACTGTAGCCAGATCTGCCTTCCCCAAGAAAGGGCGCAGCTGGCACACCAGCCGAAACTGGGTGAAGGTGCTCCTGGCCACCACAGCCACCTGGCTTTCCAGGAGCAGTTCTGAGTCCAAGAGGACCCCCAAACTACACACCTGATCTTTCAGAGGGAGAGCAACCTCACCCAGAACTAGCTGCTGGCAGGGTGGCATCATCAGGAATGATGATGATAATGATAGAGCTCTATCCTCTTAGTTACATCTGATGATGCAGGGTCTCAGTCATAACATGATTGATAACAATTATAGAAACATAATTATAGAAAGGAAGTGGTGATCTGAATACCAAGGCCACAAAACATCTAATTCTATACAAAGTATGAATAGATACAAGTTATGAGCATCATACCTGGTCAGTACTTAGATGGGAGACCGCCAACGAATACCAGGTGCTGTAGGCTATATTTCAGAGGAAGGAACTGCCAAAATCACTTCTGGGTATTCCTTGCCTAATAAAACCCATATGAAATTAATGGGGTCACTTTAAGTCAACAAGCGACTTAAAGGTGTGTGCGCACACATGCACATCCGAACATCAATAATAGAAACGTAAGGAATAATCAGTGTGTTACAAAAACTTTGTGTAGAATGGTTAATAAAAGAAACTGAGAGCATAAACATCAAATGCCTACAAAACATAAAAATTGATGGGTACAAAGGCAGTAGAACATCAAAGCTCAACAACAAAATATAATTCAGGACTTCTAGATTATATCCGTTTTGATCTAGCTTTCCTCAGTAAACTTCCTGTTAACCCTGCCAAAATACAGAAACTTGATTGCAAACATAGTCAAATTGGGAACATTGCTAATGCAAACTATTACAAATATGCCATTATGTGGGTCAGACACTTGCTGATTGTGAGAAAGGCTTACCGGCCACAGGTAGAGGATCTGGAATGAATTGTCTGAAAGATTGCCATCAACATTAATCTAGAAAGAAGAACCTGCACTGTTTAAATTAATTGCTGAAAATAACAAAGTAATTGCTCTTAGGTTGAAGGAATTATCTCTTTCTAAAATCTTCCTGCCTGGGCAGGCAGGGTGACCAAATGTCCACATCATGACACTTTATCACTCCCACATGAAGGTCTGGGAGTGGTTGAAACTGGTGTGAAAAAGGCAGTGGCATTCTCATGTTGAGTCATTTTATTGTGTGATAGGTCACAATGACTT
The DNA here is from genome assembly GCA_030847615.1 of Gambelia wislizenii. NCBI lineage: Eukaryota > Metazoa > Chordata > Lepidosauria > Squamata > Crotaphytidae > Gambelia > Gambelia wislizenii. The sequence continues at coordinate 31,317,219 of JAUMIR010000002.1, forward strand.
GTACATTTGGATGCAGGGGTGGACAACATATGCAACCCTACAGATGTTTTTGGAGCCCTCACTTTCCCCCAAACAATTGGTCCCTCAAAGCCCTGCCGAACATTTGTTCAGAGGAGTTTTGCCATTGCCTTATCCTGAGGCTGTGAGAGCATGACTTGCCCAAGGTCATCCAATTTTCACGTCTGAGCAGAGATTCGAACCATGTTCCCCAGAGTCACAGTCCAACACTGAAACCACTACACCACACTGGCTCTCTGCCTAGGGCCTATGAAAACTTTAATGCAGCCTTGGGCTGAGAGTGTATGATTTGCCCAAGGTCACCCAAAGGGAGTTCCATGGTTGAGCAGGGATTCAAACCCTGGTCTCCAGAGTCGTCATCTAACACTCAAAACAATTAGGCCATGCTGGCTACTAGTTGGAGGGTATGCAAAATGGTTCTTAACCCCGAGGGGGATGTGATGTCCTCCCAGGGGAGCCATGAAGTCTTGACCTCCTCGAAGTTCAACGATCACATGACAGGAACCTGCACATTGCTACTCAATCCGCTCCAGCCACAGACTTGCAGGAAGAGGTAGAAGAAAAGTCTTCCCTCCCCCTCCAGTGCGTCTGAGGGAGGTTTCATCGGTGCTGTAATCCATCCATATATATTTGGGTATGTTTCCTTTCCCAGTGTGCTGATTGGCCGCTTAGGAAACATACCCAACCAATTCCCCTCCCTCCTCTCATTCCCCAGCCAATCACTATCCACCTGCAAATTCCCTCTCCACCTCACAATCCTCTCCTGCCACTCAATCTGCATCTACACCCTCAGCCTCACAAGGGCCCCTCCCTCCTCTCACTCCCTTAACCACTCACCACCTACATGTAATGGATGCTGAGGGGGAAAAACACATAAAACCATTATTATTATTATTATTATTTTAAATGTAAAAATAGGTGAACTGTGTGAAACATAAAATTAATAAAAATACAATATTAAAACATTAAAGGCAGCACACCGAATAAAATTCACTTCTCAAACACCCGTCTAAATAAAAATGTCTTCAACTGCTGACAAAAAGAGAGCAGGGAGGGGGCCAACCAGCCCTCCTGTGGAAGGGAGTTCCACAGTCTAGGGAGCAACCACGGAGAAGGCTCTTTCCCAAGTCCTCACCAACTGCACCTGTGAAGTTATTTCACTTAATGTTTAATGTTTCATTACAATTTCTTCTACGGTTTCTCAAGAGTTCTTTTTAATTCATGTTGTATTTTGAATTATGTGGTAATTAATTTAATGCTTTTTAAATTTTTCTACATTGTGATATTTTAGCTGTATTTTTTAATTGTTGTAAGCTGCCTTGAGTCCCGTCTTGGGAGAAAGGTGGGGTATAAATCTAATAAATAAATAAAATATTTAAAATTAAGTGGACAGATCAAATAGACTAAGACATTGAAATAAAAAATTATGATGAAAAAGACAAACAGAATGTTACAAAAAGAGAAGAGCAACTGGGCATATGTTACGTCGGGTACACCTAGGTGTATTATTATTAAGTACTGTACAGTAGGACCCCTGTACCCGCTGATTCATTATCCCGATTCAGTTATCAGCGGTTTCAGTTTCAGCACAGCTACAACAGAGTCTTCCTAGAAAATGTGTCCTCTCTAGCCATTTTCTAGGTCCTCCAGGGCAACTCTATGGTATTTTAAACCAGAAGTCCTGTCACTTTCAATGGCATTGGCTGTTATCTGCGGTTTTCGGTATCCACGAGGGGCCCTGGAACCAATCCCCAGCGGATACAGGGGTCCTACTGTATTTTGTAATTGTTGTAAGCTGCCTTGAGTCCCATCTTGGGAGAAAGGTGGAGTATAAATCTAATAAATGAATAAATAAATAGTAAAGTAATGAAACATTAAGAGGACAGACCAAATAGGCTAAGACATTGAAATGAAACATTATGACGAAAAAGACAGAGAACAGTACAGAAAGAGAAGCGTGATTGGGTGTATGTTATGGCGGGTACACCTAGTTGTATTATTATTGTTGTTGTTGTTAGGTATTATTGTTACTGTTATTGTTATTATTATCAGGGTTTTAAATCTTGAGTTAAGTCTTGGGGGACCACAGCAACAAAAGACATTTAAAGGGGGTCCCTGGTAAAGAAAAGGTTAAGAGCCACTGTGTCAGGTGGTGGACAAATAGTGAACTAGTACAGTTCTCCCTTCATATTCACCGGGGTTTGGTTCTGGGACTCACTGTGGATACCCAAATCTGTGAATATTCAAGTCCCATTATATGCAGTGGCATAGCAAAATGGTGTCCCTTATAGAAGATGGCAAAATCAAGGTTTATTATTTTTAAAGAATATTTTCAAGCCATGAATACTTAAATCCGTGGACACCAAATCCGTGGATATGGAGGGATAACTGTATTATCATTATTATCATTATTATTATTATTATTATTATTATTTTAAATCTTGAGTTAAGTCTTGAGGGTCCACAGCAACAAAAGATATTTAAAGGGGGGTCCCTGGTAAAGAAAAGGTTAAGAGCCACTGTGTCAGGTGGAGGAGGAATAGTGAACTACTGTACTGTGCTGTAGTAGCTTCCCGCTGGTGGTTCCTTTTTTTTAGGCGCGCTTTCTCTGCAAAGCGAGGGAGACGGGGGGCGGTATTGCCGGCGTGGCCCAGTAGGGGGCGCGCGTGCGCAGTCTCCTCTCTCTCTCTGCGGCTTGGCCAGTGGCTGGGCTTCTGTTCTGCAAAGCCTCGCCTCCTCCTGCTCTGTTCTTCCAGGTCCCCACTAGCTTTCCAGGGTACGGGGGTGTCCAGGAAGGCTGGACCTGTCCCTTTTGGGTCTGAGCCCCAGAAGCAGCAGCCCAGAAAGCCACCCGAGAGTCACACCGGTCTCCTCGTTGCTTCTTGGTACGTTTTTTTGGGGGTGTGTGCATTAGATCTGCTGTGGTTGTTGGATGGAGATTTGGGGGGGGGGGTGGCTTGTAAGTCTGCTTCTGATTCCTATCAGGGGTAAGGAGCAAAATAAAGGTATGGCAACCCTAAAAGCAGATTTCTGCCCCTTTTCCCTATGATTGGGTATTCCTGCAGGGCAGGGGGTTGGACTAGATGGCCCTTGTGGTCCTTTCTAACTCTCCACATGACAAAATAAATCCAGTTTGAAATTGGAGTATTTATTTGCATGGCTCCTTCCAATGGAATAATGGGATTTGTAGTTTTGCAAGGTCTTTAGCCTTCTCTGACAAAGAGTGCTGGTGCCTCACCAAACTACAAATCCCAGGGGTTCCATAGGAAGGAGCCATGGCAAATAATCCAGTTTCAAACTGGATTATTTGCATCCTGTGGAGGGTTGGAAAGGACCACAAGGGCCATCTAGTCCAACCCCCTGCCCTGCAGGAATACCCAATAATGGGTGAAAGGGGCAGAAATCTTCTTTTAGGGTTGCCATACCTTTATTTCTCTAATGTGGATGCCCCCCAATGTACAATTCTATGAAATTATATGGATTTTTTTTCCTGTTCTCCAATTTCTAGCATTGTAATAACATGACATTTCAGCTGGGCATTCAGAAATAATAGAGTTTAGGCACCCAAAGCAAAGTAAACAAGGGAATGCAAACATAGTAAATATCCCAGTGCTAGGTGCAAATGATTTTCAGTGTTTCACTCTCTGCATAGCTAGAGACTGAAGGAAAATTTCATTGGGGGAAGGATTATTATGGGGGCAATGCCCTTATCTCCAAACCCCGACAGCTGCACACTTGCACCTTGTCAATCTTGCGCACTCTTTTAATTTGCCTCAGTTCTCCCTTGCAACAATGTGCAGCGAATGGTATTGGGGAATGCGGAGTATATTGTCATTTCCAAAGAGTATTGTTAGCCAGAGAGCTCCAATGCCTCATCAAACTACAAACCTCAGAATTCCATAGGATGTTGCCATGGCACTTAAAGTGGAGTCATAGCACTATAATTGTGTAGGGTGAATGGGCTTCTAATCACATTTCCTTTTTCAACCTCATGCTGAAAGGGAAATTGTGACTTTGGTTCTAAAAATTAACCCCAGATATGTGCATAGGATTGTATTTTTGCTTCTGGTTTGCACCTGTTTCGGTGTGAAAACTTTCACTTCTCATATATTCTTGCAAAAAAAATTAGTAACCTGTGGGCTAGACAATGCAACTGTTAGGTGGATTTGTAATTGGTTGATTGACCGAACCCAAAGGGTGCTCAGCAGTGGCTCCTCTTCATCCTGGAGAGAAGTGACTAGTCGGGTGCCACAGGGTTCTGTCCTGGGCCCAGTGCTATTCAACATCTTTATCAATGACTTGGATAAGGGAATAGAGGGCATGCTTATCAAGTTTGCAGATGACACCAAATTAGAAGGAATAGCTAGTACTCCAGAGGACAGGATCAGAATCCAAAATGACCTTAACAGATTAGAAAGCTGAACCAAAATTAACAAAATGAATTTCAACAGGGAGAAATGTAGGATACTACACTTGGGCAGTAAAAATGAAATGCACAGATATAGGATGGGTGACACCTGTCTTGATGGCAGCACATGTGAAAGGGATCTAGGAGTCTTAGTAGACCATAAGCTGAACATGATTCAGCAGTGTGATGCAGCAGCTAAAAAAGCCAATGCGATTTTGGGTTGCATCAATAGAAGTATAGTGTCTAGATCAAGGGAAGTAATAGTGCCGCTCTATTCTGCCTTGGTCAGACCTCACCTGGAATACTGTGTCCAGCTCTGGGCACCACAATTCAAAAAGGAAATTGACAAATTGGAGCGTGTCCAGAGAAGGGCGACTAAAATGGTGAAAGGTCTGGAAGCCATGCCCTATGAGGAGTGGCTTAGGAAGCTGGGCATGTTTAATCTGGAGAAGAGAAGGTTGAGAGGTGACATGATAGCCATGTTTAAATATTTGAAGGGATATCATACTGAGGATGGGGCAAGTTTGTTTTCTGCTGCTCCAGAGACTAGGACACAGAACAATGGGTTCAAACTACAGGAAAAGAAATTCCACCTAAACATTAGGAAGAACTTTCTGACAGTAAGAGCTGTTTGGAAGTGGAATACACTGCCTCGGAGTGTGGTGGAGTTTCTTTCTTTGGAGGTTTTTAAGCAAAGGCTGGATGGCTATCTGTTGGGAATGATGTGATTGTGTATTCCTGCACGGCAGGGGGTTAGATTGGATGGCCCTTGTGGTCTCTTCCAACTCTATGATTCTATGACTGTGTGCCAAATTTAAATGTACTGTAGTTTGTAAAGGCTGGATAAGAGAGGTCTTCTGTTTTCAACATAATTTCTCTTGCATTCTTTTAGGTTTTTTCAGTGTTGGCGATCTTTAAGGCAATCTACCAATGCTGAACTGATGTGAAAATATTCTAATTTTTAATTTAAAAGGGTCTATTCTTAAAGGAAGTGATGAAAGGGGAAGAATCTTCAGGCCCAGAATTAGAACAGGGACTAGAACTAGAACAAGGAGTGGAAAAAAATACCAGTGTACTTCAACCTAAATATATGGCAGAGCAACTAGAAGCAGAAAGGGAACTGTCGAAGGGGAATCAACGATGCTGGGAAACCCAATGGCAAGAATTCCTGAAAACACTACAGTCCACTCCCACGAGATGGGAAACCTCAGTAATACCAGAGAGAGCTCCATGGGAAGATACCAAAGCCTTTTTGGCCTCTTTTGAGCAAGTGGCCCAAGCCTGCCAGTGGCCTAGAGAAGAGTGGGTGACCAGACTCTTGCCAGCACTGAGTGGAGAAGCAGAGCAGGCTTGTCGAAGCCTGGAAGCAAGAGATTGGGGGGATTATGAGAAAGTGAAGGCTGCTATTTTAAGAGGAGATGCCCTGAGAATGGAGCTGCAGCGCCAGCACTTCCGGCAGTTTTGCTGCCAGGGGGTTGAGGATCCCCGAAGGATTTACAGCCAACTGCAGGAGCTTTGTCACCGGTGGCTGAAGCCGGAGAGACGCAGCAAGGAGCAAATATTGGAGCTGTTGATCCTGGAGCAGTTCCTGGCCAGCCTCCCATCAGACCTCCAGGGCTGGATCCGAGCAGGAGGGCCGGACACCTGCTCCCAGGCTGTGGCCTTGGTGGAGGACTTCCTCTTGAACCAGGAAGATGATGTGAGAGCAAAGTGGAAGGTAAGATTTAAGTACCGTATGTAATCCTAGAGTCTTTAAGATACAGACTATGGATTAGGCTGTTGGTAAGGAGCTGGCACAGTGTAGTGGTTTGAGTGTTGGACATTAACTCTGGAGACCAGGGTTCGAATCCTTGCTCAGTCATGAAAACCCACTGGATGATCTTGGGCAAGTCGCACACTCTCAGCCTCAGAAAACCCCATGATAGGTTCACTTTAGGATTGTTATAAATTGGAAACAACGTTAAGGCACACAACAACAAAACACTTCCAGTGATTGAAAACAGATGCCAAAGGCTGACCCTTCAGGACCAGCTAAACAGTGAATGCTGTTCTGATTCAGAACATTTCTGATTATTCTAAAAGGTGGTCTAATTGGAGAATACACATACGTGTAGTGAGCCACACATAACACCTTCCTTTGCACCATGGCCATGGTGTGCATAATTCCCTTGTTGCAACAGCTCCACTGGCTGCTGGTTTATTTCCAGTCAATTTCAAGTGCTGGTGATGTCCTATAAAGCCCTGTACGGCTCAGGTTCATGCATTTGAAGGACTGTATTCTCCTATTCTGCCCGTGTTTTGAGATCTTCTAGGGAAGCCCTTCTTATTGGCACATGATCCTTACAGGTAGATAGGAGAGGGACTTCTCAGTGTCTGTCCCCAGGCTCTGGAACTAACTTCCTTCCTAGAGAAGTTCGACCAGTGGCCTCATTGAGATGCTTCCATCGTCAGATGAAAATGTTCTTGTTTCAGCAGCCCTTTCAGGGCCGATTGCTTGGGGAAAAGGGACTTTCAAAATGTGCTGAATGATTTATTTTTGTTTTCTCTTTAATGCTCATGTTTTTAGTTTTTTTATTTCTATTGTTAGTTTAGTCACATTTATTAACTTTTGAATGACGGACATCTTTAGCTGTGTCTGTTTTTAACCTTTCTAAGCCTTTGGAAGTTCCAGGCTGCTGCCACACTGCAGAAGTAATGCAATTTGGCACCACTCTTACTCCCATGGCTCAATGCTATGGAATTCTGGGACTTGTAGTTTTGTCAGATATTTAGCCTTCTCTGTCAGAGAACTCTGATGCCACAACAAACTACAAATTGCAGCATTACATAGGATGGAGCCATGATAGTTAAAGCAGTGTCAAACTGCATTATTTCTGCAGTGTCGCAGCAGCCCCAGACTTGGGGAAAAGGCAAAGTAATGATGATGATGAAAAAGATGATTTATTAATTTAATTCCTACACCTCCCTTTTCCTCAAGAAATGAGATTCAGGACACCCAGCAATACAATGCCTAAACCAAATATAGGTTAAAAACATCAAATAGTTATAAACACTATTAAAAACACATTTTTTAAAAAAAGCAGCACTCATTTGGATTAAATGGCAACTCACTTTAGTTGCTGAAGGCCTGTTGTAATAATTTAATTATTATATTTTAGCAGCATAATGATTTGAGGCAGCATATTCTGTGTTAAACATATGATACCTCTTATCCTGTGTTAAAAATCTTCCGTATGTTTCTTTCCAGAATCAAACATGTTAAATAAAAATACAGTCAGCCCTTCATATTTGAGGGCTTAATTTTTGTGGATTTGATTATTTGCGGATTATTTGCTGCCGCCTCTTGCCCTATGCAATTTTTAATATGGACCGCAAGCCTCTTGAGATTGAGACTGTGAATGTGCAGCGAGGTTTGTAAGTCCTTAATAAAAATGATGGGGGACAGCAGCAGAGGTGGCGGCAAGTCCCACCAGCCAGCCGGACGCTTCTGCCTTGCAAAGAAACCCCGCCGCCTTGAAGGTATCCACAGTGGGTTGAATCCCCAGATCGTACTTTTTGTGTGCTGTGTTAAGTATGGTTTGGGGGGCCTACGGATATTAGCGGTTTTTCCACTTCCATAGGGGTCCTGTGCCCCTGACCCCAGCAAATTTGGAGGGCCCACTGTAATCTTCCAGTTATTCTTGTTAAACCACTTCTTAAACATAAATCTATAGCTGTCCTTTCATAAGTGTTAATAACCTGTGCATCTTCTAGAGGTTTCCAGTGAGGCTTGTAAGTCCTTAATAAAAATGGCATAAATCAGCAGCTGAGGTGGCAACAAATCACACCGGCCGGCTGCTTCTGCCTTCCATACCCTTTAGACTTATTTATCCCATTTATCATCACAGTAAACCTACAAGGTAGCTTCATGTTTGCCCCAATCAGAGCAACTGTGCCTTTCATGAATGTATACATTCAGAGCTGTCACTTTTCTTAGGACATAGATACAGCAGTGGCAAGAACACAGTATCTCAAGAGCCTCATGAAGATGAAGGAGCTGCTGAGATACTTCACCTCATCTTGTTGTGGTTAAAACCCAGTCTTTTGTCCAGACGTACAGCAAGATTGAGCAATGAGCAAAAGGTGTCTCCTGCCCATAGCAAGAGGGTGGACAAAGTACAGTCATAGAGCTGTTTGTGCCCCCCTGGTGGTTATGTGGCCCTCAACCTCTTCAGACTCTTTGGATTCCCCCATTTTTTTTGGTTAAAAAATGGGGAGCAAATTGCTGCTTTTTAAAGCCTTCAAGGAGTGAAAATTCACTTTTTAAAGGGATACCCCCAGACTGTTTGATATTAAAAAATACCAATTTTTCAAAACCAGGGCCCCTTTCACACAATGCTGTTATCATTGCTGTATTTATTGATTTATATTCCACCTTTTCCCCAAATAATGGGACTCAAGGTGGCTTACAAAGTGTTAAAACATCACAACTATAGCACTGTGATTCTCCTTTAGCTGCTATGGTTGCATCTTATAGAATCCTGGGATTTGTAGTCTGCTGAATCATAGAGTTCAAAGAGACCACAAGGGCCATTTAGTCCAATCCCTTGTCATGCAGGAATACCCAATCAAAGCATTCCCGACAGATGGCCATCCAGCCTCTCTTTAAAAACCTCCAAAGAAGGAGACTTCACCACACTCCAAGGCAGTGTATTCCACGGCTGAACAGCTCTTACATTCTTCCTAATGTTTAGGTGTAATCTCTTTTCCTGTAGTTTGAACCCATTGCTCCGTGTCCTAGTCTCTGGCGCAGCAGAAAACAAGCTCAGTATGACATCCCTTCAAATATTTAAACATGGCTATGATGTCCCTTCTTAACCTTCTCTTCTCCAGGCTAAACATACTCAGCTCCCTAAGCCACTCGTCACAGGGCACTGGTGCTCTCTGGCTAAGAATTATAAATGGCCACCTCTAAACTGTAAATTCCAGGATTCCATAGGATGGAACTATGGAAGTTAAAGTGGAGTCATTATAATTGTATTAGCTGCACTCAGTGTACCATAAACCATTTAAAAATTCCCTCAAAAATGCCCAGTAGACTTCACGACAACCCTGTAAGGTAGGCTGGTGGATTTAAATTCCTCCTTCCCCTTCTTAGTGTTCCACACTTTTGCCGGAATTGCTGAGGGTGACTCGCTCTTTTGCCGTGCTGCTGCCGCCATTGCCACCACCACTAGTTGACTGCCTGGGTTCTGTTGCAGTGGCAGCAGTGGCATCCCACCACCACTGCCTGGGTTGCAATCTGGGCCACAGATTGAATGACAGGAGTGCATTGTGAGGTGGAGAGGGAATTTGCATGTGGGTGGTGACTGGTTGGGTGTGGGTTGAGTGTGTTTCCTGAGCAGCCAATCAGCACACTGGAAAAGGCAACATACCCAAGAGAATTATAGATAGATAGATAGATAGATAGATAGATAGATATAGTGAAATGTGCCCAGAAGTAGACTTCCAGCCTCTTCCATTTCTATTTTATTTTATTTGCATTTTGGCAAATAAAGGATCCCAGAGGCAGAAATTTGTTTCCCAGACCTACCGCAGTTGCCCATCTTTGCCACAGCACATCCACTTCCAGTCATTTCCTGCTCTGTTCTGAATGTGATCCTCCTCCTTTCAGGGGCCAGTGAAGGACGAACCTTTGGGTTCCCTCGATGCAGAGGAAGAGCCCTCAGACACTGCAGAGGGAGTGACCCACAGAGCATCGAAACAAAATGGTGATGTGCTGGGTAAGAATCCAGTGAGTCTAAACAACTTAAACAAAATGGTGATATGCTGGGTAAGGATTTCTGTTCGGTTTCTTTTATCCATGGAGGATACAGAGGCTGATTAGGTGCAAAGTCATACTGAGGCTTGTGTACTTGTTTGTTGATCTGGCAGGAGGTTTGGCCCATAGGGTATGTTTGTACTTGTTATAATGATATATGCACACATAGGTCCTCCTTACACCTGTGTACAGTGGGTCCTTGGTACCCACTGGGGTTTGGTTGCAGGACCCCCCATGGATACCTAAATCCGTGAATGCTCAAGTCCCATTATATACAATGGTGTCATAAAAAGGTGTCCCTTATATCAAATGGCAAAATCAAGGTTTGCTTTTTGGAATTTTTGTTGTTGAATATTTTCAAGCCATTGCTGGTTGAATCCATGGATAAAGAATCTACGGAGGGCCAACTGTATGTCTTTTTTCTTTAAATATTTTTTTGGGGGTTGTATGTTTTAGGGTTGTTCTTGTAGAGGCTGTATTCTTTGTCGTCCTCTGCAACCACCAAAGCCTCTCCACTCATGGTTTTGCTGTGATAGCCCCCCTCCCCCATTGAGCAACTGTTCCGTGGAGCATCCAAGACCCCTCTGGCTATACCCCATAGCTTAATGTGAACTGATGACATCATCCATTGAGGCCCTGTTAGATCTTTGCAGAAAATGTTGGTGAAATCCTCTATGGCAGTTATGAATGCTTGACCTAGAAGTACATACATGAGTGTTAGGTATTCATGATCTCTATATAGCCCCTAGTTTATGGGGCTATATATGGATCCTGAAAGTCCCCCAGTCCCCACTTACTGGGAAACAGCCTCTGCAATCAACAGCGCTCTGTTCCCCTTTCGATTTGGAAGTAGCTGGCTGACAGTCCCACACTTCCCTCATGCAAGCAATCTCCAGCGCGAAGGGGGATTGGGACAGGGGTCGTTCTTCTGTCTGTCACACTGGAGATCACTCATGGGAGGAGGTGGAAATAGCAGCCTTCCCAAGTGCAAGGGAAAAGGCCTCCATTGATCACAGCAGCTGCTTCCTAGTAAGTAGGGATGGGGGTGGTCAGGCCAGCATTCACTGTGTAGCACCATAACTATATAAATCCCATACAACAGTGGTTCTTAATTTGTGGTCCACAGGTCCCCAGGGGGCCACAGTGTCCTCATTGGGGGTCCTCAAAGACTTGAGGCTACTCAGCTCACCTCCTCCCTATAGCAGAACAGCCATGTGACAGGAGGCAAGGCAAAGGCTGGCTGGCTGGGCCTGCACGTTGCCATTCAATTAGCTCCAGCCACATTCTTGCAGGAAGAAGCAGGAGAAAAGTCTTCCCTCTCCATCCAGTGCCTCTGAGGGAAGGTTTAATGGATGGTGTAATTGCATCATCATCATCATCATCAGGTATTATCATTATTATTAGGGTTTTAAATCTTGAGTTAAGCCTTGGGGGTCCACAGCAACAAAAGATATTTAAAGGAGGTCCCTGGTAAAGAAAAGGTTAAGAACCACTGAGCTAGATGGTGCATTAAAAAAAAACAAACCTGATCACTTTGACAGTAAGTCACTACCTAGTGGGGTCTGCGGCTTTACCATAGAACTATATTTGCGACTAAGGTTTAGCAGATGGTGTAATTAGGTTTTCCATAGGTTTTTTTCCGGGCTGTGAGGCTGTGTTCTGGAAGAGTCTATTTCTGACATTTCACTTGCATCGGTGGCTGGCATCTTCAGAGAAAGATAAGGGAGGTGCGACTCCAAAGATGCCAGCCACAGATGCAGGCGAAATGTCAGAAATAGACTCTTCCAGAACATGGCCTCACAGCCCGGAAAAAACCCAATGAAAATCTATGGATGCCGGCCGTGAAAGCCTTCGACTTCACATTACACAGACTTTGTTTCATACATAAATTATTAAAAATACTAACTGTACCCGTTGTAATATATGCCATTGAAAAACTCCCCCCAAAATGCCTGGTAGACCTCACAACAAGTTGACTGCTTGGGTCCTGTCGCAGGTGACCTGCTACTGTCACCAGTTGACGGTCTGAGACCCATTGCAGCCCATGAATGATGAGCGGCTGAGGGAATGAGGGGAGGGAGGCGCCCTTGTGAGGCTGAGGGGTGCAGATTGAGTGGCAGGAGTGGATTGTGAGGTGGAGAGGGAATTTACTTGTGGGTGGTGATTGGTTAGGTGTGTTTCCTAAGCAGCCAATCAGCATACTAGGAAAGGCAGCATACTCAAGAGTTTTATATATATAGATTGTCTTTAAATTACCTTCAAGCTATGTATATAAGGTGTATATGAAGCATAAATGAAGTGTTTAGACTTGGTTCCCTTCTCTAAGATACCTTATTATTTATATGCAAGTATTCCAAAATCCAAAATATTCCAAAATACCTCTGGTCCCAAGCATTTTGGAGAAAGGAGACTCAACCTGTATAACAGTCTTTGGGTTGAATTAATGAGGCCCAAAGGCTCTGGTGAACAACTAAGTTTTAACTTGGTTTTCTAAATGCCATGAGTGTTGATGTTAATCAGGCCTTCAGGGGGAGAGCATTCCACTGTTGGGGTGCCACTGATGAGAAGGCTCTCTCCCATGTCCCCACACAGTAGTGTGCCAGTTGCACCCGTTCCTTGACATATCAGACCTGGCTATGATGATGCATGCCTTGATTACATCCCATTTGGACTACTGTGACATGCTCTACACGGGGCTGCCTTGGGAAATTATTCAGAAACATCAGTGGGGCCAGAATGCTGACCAGAGCCATCTATAGGGAGCATATAACTCCCTTGTTAAAACGGCCTCACTGGCTGCTGGTTCATTTCCGGCAACAATTCAAAGTGCTGGTCATGACCTATAAAGCCCTATACAGCTTGAGTCTGGACTGTCTGAAAGTCCGAAAGAGATATGAGTGTCCGGACATATCTCCCAATGCGAACCTGACCAAACTTTAAGATCATCAGGGGAAGGCTTTCTCTCAGTCCCGCCACCATCACAGGCTCGTTTGGTGGGGACACGGGAAAGAGCCTTAGTGGCTGCTCCCACCCTCTGGAACTCCCTTTTGCAGGAGGCTAGACTGGCCCCCTCCCTGCTTTCCTTTCACCAGCAGGCAAAGATGTTTTTATGCAAGCAGGCTTTTAACACCTAAGCAGGAGAACTTTCTATGGGGATGTTTTATATATCTTTTTAATATGTGTCTGTTTAAAAAATGTTTTTATATTGTTTTATCTGGTTTTATTATTTTTATTATTGTTTTTGGGAGCTGCCTTGGGTCTCCTTTTGTGAGAAAGGTGGCTTACAAAAGTGATAAATAAATATGAGGAAGGGATGGTCTGGTTCCCCTTTTGCAAAGTTGTAGTAAAATCCTCTTCCCATTCTTTGCAGGCAGTGCAGTCAAATGCCCAAATCATGTTAATTCATTGCTCTCTGATGAAGCACTGGGAACGAGCCCATCTGGTATGAAAGAGGTATGTATGTGGCTTTCTGGTTTGCTGGGTGCAAGGTTGGGGATCTGTAGAAGGGGGTTGGTAATACAACTATGCATGGCTGAATACAGAGGCTCCCTTAGAGCAGGGCGTGGGCAAAATGTGGCCTGCAAGCCATGAGTGGCCACTGGGCCCCACTTTTTGTCCACTCAGTGTAGGCTCACTGAGAAGCACCTGGCACAGCATGGGGACAAACTAAGCCAGGAGTAGCAAAAACAACAGAAGGGGTACAAAAACAAAGACTTCAGTTAGTAGCCGTTCCACAGAACTGACCCACTTTCACACACAAAAAGGCTTACAGTCAGCGAGGTTCATCCAAAGATATCTGGAGGTCTTTATCTTCAGTTGCAGTATAAACAAACATAGTATATACACAGCAAACCTCATTAACAAACTCAACAGCAATTTCTTCAACATCCACCAACACTCCTCTTTCTCCACGACACCAGCCCACACGCAATGTATCTTGTGCTTCGACTATATAGGAGTGTCTGATTATCATCCTTCTGCCTAGCCACAGCTATGATCAAACCCACTTCAGCTGTACTAGTCTCTGGTCTGTTGCTCCAACATTTTTCCTTTTGCACTTAAAGCAATATTAACTTGACACTTTTATGGCCTCTGAAGCCCTCCATCAGTCCTCTAAATCCCCCCACTTCAATTAAAAAAAAAAACCTTTTCAGTGAGATTCTCAGGCAATTTTCTCCTCAAACCACACAGACAGCTCCCAGAACATGTGAAAACATGCAAATATCCCCCATCCCCCAGAGCACCCTAGAAACTTGTGTATGTACCTTCAAGTCTGCTGTGGACTTATGGCAACCCCATGAATTTTTCCATAGGGTTTTCTTAGGCAAGGAATACTCCGAGGTAGTTTTGCCAGTTCCTTCCTCTGAAGTAGAGCCTCCAGCACCTGGTCAAGTACTAACCAGGGCTGACCTTGCTTAGCTTCCAAGATCAGATGGGATCTGGTGCTTTTATAGGGTATTTAGGCCCTGTATTACCTCTAAATACCTCAGTTTTCTTCTGCAGTCCCTCCCAAAATTGTGACAAAAAGTGACAGGACATTACTTCATGTTGCCATTTGGAGAGGAACTGGAAAGGAGAACTGGAAAGGTATTTGAAGTTACTTGTGAGGGGTGCAGCCTGCAGAGGGGTCTGGGAGAGGAAACTGGCCCCTGGCCTCCACACGTTTGCCCACCACTTTAGATGCTGACCCAGTTCCATGGAAATTGAGTTATGCGTAGGGTTGCAGCCAGAGAGCAAAAGTGAGTGTTTCAAGCAAAGCTCCATGTTCTCAAACCTTGGATGCAATATAACGGTGTTTGTAAATGCTGGGGTGGTGGGGGAAGTTTCAGCTTTTATTTATTTATAATTGTGAAATGAATGGTTCTAGGTTTGGAGGGTTTTTTTCCTTGCACAACAAAATTTGATTAGGAATGAGTGGTGGCTGTTCCTCCTTTTTGGTGTCATGTCCCATGAGCCTGATGAGGCTATAGAATCAGAAGAGGACATGGCAAGGAACGGCCCTAGAGACCCTGGCACAGGTTTATCTCCACCTGTGCCAGCAGGGAACCCTGTCAACCTAGAGGCTCAAGCAGAGGAGGAGCCTGGTCTGAGTGGGTTGGCATCAGTTCCAGCAGAGAGTCCTGACCACTCAAATAAGGATGAAGAAGAGGAGAGGGACTTACCTCCACCATCGTATACCCAGCAGTGAGCTCAAAAGGAGGCTCAAAGGAGGTCTCTGAGAATTTATGAGAAGAACTTGCTTATTAAGAAACACCTGGCAAAGCCTTAATTGCTTTATATAGGCTGGAAGCGGCAATGGAGGCTTTGTCAGAGATCAACTGATCTCCTTGGAGAAAGCTTCCTGTTGACTTCAGTGCCTGAATCCTTGCTGCCTTGACTTGTGCCTTGATCTTCAGACTGTTCCTGACTACCCTGTTGCCTGATCCTGCAGACCCACGGTCTGACTTCTGGACTATGCTGCCTTCTGTAAGCCTTAACCTTTGGACTGTATTCTGGACTCTTCTCTGTGTGCCTTCTTGCCTGTATTGCTGCTTTTCCATGAAATTGAACCTTGCTTGTTCTGAACCTTATCTGGCTCTCCCTAATAAATTAACAATGGGGCTTTGCTGCTTTCCCAGCCCTTGTTTATCCTGCTGGCATTTTGGGCTGCTTTTTCCGGACGTTTGGATAGAAAGAAAACAAAAGAAAATGGAGTAAAATAAATCAGACTGATTTATTTTAGGATGAGCTTTCAAGAGTTTTAATGCAGTTGATCAGATGCACTGATGGAATACAGTATTACCTGTAATGTACAATGTAAAGCTGTTACATTGTTGTGGGGGTGGGATTAGAGTGTAAAAAACCTGTATCCACTGATTCATTATCCACTGATTCAATTATCCACAGGACACAAAAAGCACACCTACCATAGAGTCTTCCTAGAAAATGTGTCCTCTCTAGCCATGTTCTAGGCCCTCCAAGGCAACTCTGTGATATTTTAAACCGGAAGTCCCATTATTTTCAATAGTGTTCACTGTTATCCGCAGTTGTCAGTATCCACGGGGGGCCCTGGAACCAATCCTCCACAGATATGGGAGGCCTACTATACTGATCTACGTTCAAATGCGTATTTGAAAAATAATAATGCTGGCAGACTGTAAATACTGTATAACTGAGTATTGCCCACAACAAATCTCTTTGAAAACTTGTGTTTGCAGGAACCACTGGATCATGGGGAAAACAGCCTGTCTTTTCAGATGGTTGAGAAGAATCTGATCCAGCCCAGCCAAGGGATGGTGGTCTGGCATTTCCTGGAGGAGGATGCTGGGAATGTGGATCTTTTGGGTGAGGTGCACCTTTTCTTAGTAAATATTAGTTTAGCCAATTTGGCTTTGGGAGAACTAGGAACTGCTGATAGGCAGAAAGGCTGAGGGGATTCTTTGAAATTTTAAGTATAGTTGACCCCCATATCCACGAGTGTTCAGTTCCTGGACCTACCCCAGATACTGGAAACTGTGTATAACAAAGAACCCTATTAAAATACAATACTTCCGGTAAAAACATATCACAGAGTTGCATTGAAGTACCTAGAAGATGCCTGGAAAGAATGCCTCTCTAGGTATTTTCCAGTGCAGTTCTATGGTATGTGTCCCTATTTTGTATTTTACGGATAACTGAAACTGCAAATATAGGTTCTGCAGATACAGATGTCTGACTATACAGATGACATGGTATGAATAGAGTTGTTCCACTTCCTATTTTTTTGATTGAGCTGTACTTCAAAATGCTGAGAAAATGTTTGAAAAATGGTAATGATAGGTCATAGCAGAATAGGGTAGTGAATACCAGCTCTTACGTCCTTTCCTTATATTATAAATTGTTTTGGGTCTTTGGGACAAAGTATTATTCATGGTTTCCGGTATCCATGGTGAGTTCAGGAACATATCCCACTGCGGATGCATGTGTCGTACTGTATTAATTTACTGTTGCTTTCTCACACAGTGAACCTACGTACCCAACATTTCACATAAGTATTAAAAATCTTATTGTTTGGGAACTAATGCAAGTTTCTTGTTTTTTTCTGTAATATTGTTACATTATGTCACTACATCAGTAACTCGGTAAAATAAAAAAAATGTTTTCAAAACCAGGTCAAGATCAAAGGATAGGGTTGATATGATCATAAAGACAGGAAGAACCATGGTTGTAGTAGAAAGAGAAATCCCTTGGAAGGAAACATCAGGGAAACAGATATTGGAAGCATGTAGAAAAGAGTTCTCTTGTGCATGGGCAAAATTTCTCTTTCTGTTTCTGCAGGTAATGGGAAGGGAAGTCATGTCAAGACAGAGAATTCCCAGTGTGAAGGGAATGAACCAGCACACCCCACTAGCACAGCTTCACAGATGCACCAAGGTGCCGTGATGGAAATAGCTGAGAGGTATAAGCGAGGATGGAAGTCCAGCAAGGAACAGGAGAAACATCTAGCAAAGATACAGAAGGAGTGTAATGAGCTCGCAGCAGATCTTACAGTCGTAATTAGCCAAACATGTGAAATAAACAACAGGGATGAGGTGCCCTTGTTGTCCAAGTGTGGCAGAAAGCCTTGCTTCAGATTAGACCCTGATAGGCTACATAACAGGGGGGACCACAGTGAATGCCTTCTAATGGAGGAAAGTCTCCAGCAAAATCCATACACTGACAAACAACAAAGAAGGATAACAGGAGAGAGAATATCTGAATTCTCTGAGAATGAGAAAGAGAGTAATTTGGACAAATGTCAAAGTTCTCAGACTGAAGCGAAACTTCATAACGTGTTTGAATGTGGGAAGAAATTTAGTTACATAGACTCACAAAGCAGAAATCAAGGAATTCAAAATGAAGGGAGCCCATATGAACATTGTCTTTGCAGGAAATGCTGCAGCGAGAGAGAACTTTTTAGGAGTCATCAGCAACCACATACTGGAACAACAAGGCATGAATGTCTTGAATGTGGGAAACTCTTCACTTCTAGGCAAATACTAGTGGGACATCAAAGAATTCATACTGGAGAGAGGCGGTGTAAATGTGCTGAGTGTGGGAAAAGCTTCTGTAGGGGAGAACACCTGAAGAAACATCAGAGAATTCATACTGGACAGAAACCATACAAATGTTCTCAATGTCAGAAAAGTTTCTCTCAGAGTGAATCTTTGAAGACTCATCAGAGAATTCATACTGGAGAGAAACCATACAAATGTTCCCAGTGTGGGAAAAACTTCAGGCAGAGTGAACACTTGAAGATCCATCAAAGAATTCATACCGGAGAGAAACCGTGCATCTGTCCTGAGTGTGGGAAATGTTTCACTGAGAGAGGTGGTTTGAAGAAGCATCGGAGAATTCATACTGGAGAGAAACCATACAAATGTCCCGAGTGTGGAAAATGCTTCATTGAGAGTGGAGCTTTAAAGAAGCACCACAGAATCCATACTGGAGAAAAACCCTACAAATGTTTGCAGTGTGGAGAGAGCTTCAGTCAGAGTGGATTACTGAAGAGCCATCAGATAATTCATACAGGAGGAAATTGAAGAAAAAGGTCCAGGTATAAGAAATGTTTCAGTAAAAGAAAAGGTGTGAACATGAAATTATTCATACTGACTGTAAGAAAATCCTTGATAGGAGAAAAGGATCAGTCAGAGTATGTATTTAAGTGGTAATTGGAAAATCCAAGGATGAGAGAGCAAAGGTTAAAGAACTCATATTGGGAAAAACCATACCCATGCCTGGGGTATTGGAGAAGTTTCAGGAAAAGTGAGGCCTTTATGAAGTATCAGTGAATTTATACAAGAAGGAAATCGAGGCATTGGGGATTCGCAGAGTAGAAGATGCTTCAGTGAGAGAAATGTAACAGGATTTATGATGACAGTATGAGAGTATTCAGTCTGAGAAAATCTGTTAGATAATGTATTTAATTGCTCATCATAGAATCAACAAAAAAGTTTTAAGTGTGTGGGAGAAACTTCACTTGATCAGATTTGGCCCATCAACTATCAGAGGAAAAAGATTTGTTTGGGCAGAATTTCATTCAAAAAGATGAAGAAGCACTGGAAAGAATCCAAATGAATAGAGGTGGGGTTGGAAGGGGAGAAATTTCATCCCAAAATTCTGATCTCAAGCACAAGTAAGAAAGAAATGAGGTAGGAGAGAAGATTTGCTTAGGGTAGACAAACAAAAAAGAATATCAGTTCAATAAGACGTAAAGTCCTCTGGCCCCTCCCTCAACCATTGTCTGTTAGAAACACAAGCTGCTGGTTCATCTGCTTTCGGACTGTGACATCTTCAAATATGACTTGTGTGTGTGAGAGGAGGTGCATTTCATTCAGAACATTTTCTGTATTGGTATGAAGAGTCATGCTAGCAAAGACAGAATACTTTGAATACCCTTTTTAGCAATAAAAAAAATGTCTGCAGTCGCCTTAAAATTGTGCTGCTTTGAAACAAACAAGAAAAACCCAATATTTGCTCTGTGAGTTCCCACACATAGGAAACCTCAGTGTTACCTTTTTAACCAGCTCCCTCTTCCAAGGAACATAGGTTTTGGATACATGCTTCAATCAGCCTAGGACTCTTGCTAGTTCACAAAACGTTTTATTGTCTTGGTTGCCCAGTAGGATTGCCAACAGGAAACATAACTAAAGATAATCTGATATGTACCATGTTCAGTCATACAGTTGCTCTTTTGTACAGGTCACACACACCCCATATCCGCGGGACCAGTATCAGTGGTTTCAGTTATCTGCCGCTGAAAAAACAGGGACATTTACCAGGGTCACACTAGAAAATGCCTAGAGAGGAATTGCTAGGTCCTCCAATGCAACTGTGTGGTACGTTTGTACCAGAAGGCCTTTATTTTAATAGGGTTTGATATTATCCGCTGTTTCTGGTATCTGCGGTAAGTCCGGGAACAGAACCGCTGAGGATACAGGAATCCAACTGTGCTCAGAACTAAGTTTGTAAAGAGCATGAAACAGGTGTGATTCTCCACCTTAGCTAAGGGGATGAAGGTTGTTTGGTTTATGTCTTGTCAATCTCACTAGAGTTCCTTAGAGTTCACCATTTTGATTACCTAAGCTCACAAGCCTAGAAATGACAGAAGTGTATTGCCATACTAGACCAACATTACCATTCCTCTTAAGGATCTCTTTAAGCATTGGCATTTCAGAAAATTTTAGACAGGGGTTGCTTTATATTCCTTTATATATTAAGTAAAACAATTAGCATATGCAATCACATCCCCCTTGTGGAGGATCATTGTGTCACATAGGCATTCCCATTCTAGGCATTTATTTCCTAGACATTTCAGAGTAGGCTTATATCCTTTATTATTATTTATTATAGGTTTTACATAAGGCCTGTCTAGATGGTGAAAAAACTCCTCATGGCATTTGTGGGGAATTCCTTTTGTCTTAATGAGATCCCACATTGAATTCCAGTATTCAGAAGGAGGGTAGCCAAAAACTGCAAAAACTATGCCAGAAAAATCTTTGGGGCTTTTCCGTAGTTTTTTTAAAACTGCAGGAGAAATGTGTGCTCCCATTTGTTAGGATAACTGAACCACATCGCTGCATATTCCCGAAACAGGTAGCTGATTGGTTGGACATGCACGGGGGTTGGAGTTCACTAACAAGGCAGCGCCTGGAACCGCCATGTTGAATTTTTGCCGTAGTGATTGAGCACTGAGGCAACAAAATAGCCTTTCTCTTTTTCTTTTGTTGTTTATTTAAGTGGAAGATTGCTCTTCTGCACCTTGGATTTAGTTTTTTAAAAATTACTGTTATGGAGGCAGCAACCTGGGGAGAATCAAACCGTGAGTAATTCGCCCACCATCTTGATTTGCTGGTATGCCCATTCAAACAGCAAACACAGATAGCTTCGCACACTAGCAATCCTGAAATAAAACTGTGGAGACAAATTAAAGCTGCTGTGAATTGGCGTTACTGCGCACCAATCCACATTTTATTCCCTTGTATAGATGGGCCCATAATAGTCGAGCCCTTTTCATTTCTTACACATGGCATAGTCATAAGCATGTTATCCTCTTCTAAGGAATATTTGTCAGAAGGCATGCAGTACTTGTAGCATATTGCACTGGTAAGGAATACTACTCACATAGTACAAGAGCCTCATAGTTAATATTTCATCAGTTGAGGACATTGACATATCTCATTTAGGTTTTTACATATATGGTATTTGCTTTAATTCAGCATAGCTATTTTTACAGAGAGGATTTCTTATTCTGTTCAGAGAGTAAAACATCTGTTATTTGTTGTAGTGGTGTGCTTTCAGATAATTTCTGATTTATGGCAACCCTAAGGTGAAACTATCATGGTTTTCTTGGCAGGATTTGTTAAGGGGGGGGTGTTGCCTTTGCCTTCCTCCAAGGCTGAGAATGTGTGACTTGCTCAAGGTAACCCAGTAGGTTTCCATGGCTGAGTGGTGGAGTCAGACCTTGGCCTCCAGGGCTGTAGTCTAACACTCAAACCACTACACTGCTCTGGTTCTCATAACATCTGTTATACCAGCTTCTTAAGAAGAGTGTTGTAAATAAGAGCCAATGTGGTGGAGTGGCTTGAATGTAGGACTCTAGGAAACTAGGGTTCCACTTGGCCATGGAAACCTACTGGGTGACTTTAGGCGAATCATCCTCTCAGCCTTAGAGGAAGGGAGTGGCAAACCTCTGAAAAAAGTTTGCCAACAAAATCCTGGGATAGATTTGCCATACGTTGGAGCCACCATAAGATCGCCATAAGTTAGAGTAGCTAACTTGGCAAACTGTGTGCATTGCCTTCCCAATAAGAATCCTGCCCCCAATGAAATTTTTCTTCAGTCCCCATTTTTAGCATTGCAGAGAGACATTGAAAACTAGACTCTTCCATTTGCTGAGCCAGCATTGTTGTAGTGGTTTGAGTATTGGACTGGGAGACCAGGGTTTGAATCCCTACTTGGCCATGGAAACCCACTGTGTGACCTTGAGCAAGTTCTACATGGGGCTACCCTTGTGCTTGACTCGGAAACTTCAACTAGTCCAGAACATGGCAGCCAGGTTGATTTCTGGCGTTTCCAGAAGAGAGCATATAACACCTGTGCTAAAAGCTCTCCACTGGCTGCCTATTAGTTTCCGGGCACAGTGCAAGGTGTTGGTTATGACCTTTAAAGCCCTACATGGCTTGAGTCCAACTTATCTCCGGGACCACCTCCATCCGTACGACCCTCCCCGCGCACTTCGGTCCTCTGAGAGGAATCTGTTACAGCCTACGAAAACAAGGCTGTCGGTGACCTCCCAGAGGGCCTTCTCTGCTGCTGCTCCCAGATTATGGAATGGCCTGCCAGACGAGATCCGTCTTATTACCACCTTAGACAGCTTTAAAAAAGCTGTCAAGACGGATCTTTTCCGGCAGGCCTTTCCTGAATAATTATCCCGGCCCAAGACTCGGCTGTCTTTTCTGGGCTGTGATTGTATGTTTTAATTTTTTCTTCTAATTTATATATTTTTAATTATTGTATGTTTTTAATCCTTCATAATTTAATATTATTTTAAGGGGTAGGTGGGCTAGGGTATTGTGATTATGGAGTTTTTATATTGTAAGCTGCCCCGATTGCGTTGCAGAGGGGCAGAATAGAAATAAATTATTATTATTATTATTATCATCATCATCATCATCATCATCATTAAAGGAAAACTTCCTCTGAACAAATTATGCCCCCCCCCAAAAAAACTGGTAGGTTCACCGTAAGTTGGAAATTATTTGAAAGCACAATAGGACCTCTGTATCCATTGATTCATTATCCACTGATTCAATTATCCATGGGACACAAAACAGCATACCCACCATAGAGTCTTCCTAGAAAATGTGTCCTCTCTAACCATTTTCTAGGTCCTCCAAGGCAACTCTATAGTATTTTAAACCTGAAGTCCCATTATTTTCAATGGTGTTCACTATTATCCACAGTGTTCAGTATCCATGCCCCCCTCCAAAACCAATCCCCAGCAGATACAGGGGTCCTACTGTACACAAAAACAACATTTGCTGTGTTCCCATTCCCTGGGTCACTTTGCCCACCCCTTTTCTTTGGATGCCTGAACTCTATTTCTAAATGCTCAACTGAAGTTTTAAGATACTTCAATACTAGAAATTTGGAAACTGAAGAAAAATCTGAGGAAGATGAAAATTTCATGAGGAGCATAATTCTTATTAGAGGTTAATGCCCTCATTTTGTTCCCGGTAAATATACCCCTGGGGAGAAGTAAATATATGTAAACCTTGTCTTAAAACATTTTATTCATCATTCTGGAAGAAAATATGCCATCACCCAAACCATTTTTCCAGGGGAAAAAAAGGCTCCCCTCTTCCAAATTTTCAGCTTTATTTCATCTGGACCTTCACACGTGTAAGTCTCACCAGACTCAAAAAGAACTTAGTTCTCAGGAAAACTATTACTAGGTGTGGAGCCCTTGATCCTACACCTTCTGAAACCTTAAGAGATTGAAAATATTTTACAGTGGCCATCCCAGGGTGCCTGGAATTGTGGTAAGCCACTGAAACTCAATGGGACTTCCTTCTGAGTAGATATGTTTGGTACTGGACTGTCATTTTAGGTGTAACCTATCACTGATTTCTTGACTACACTCTCCAGTCTTCATCAAAATGGAGACTAGTACTCAAGAAATCAGAGGAAGCGTCAAGTGTAAGATACATCATTAAATAAATCAGAGTCATCCATGCTATCTTTTTTCTGATTTCTATGTATGACTGTGAAACCTGAACAAGGAAGAAAGCTGACAGGAAGAGAACTCATTTGAAATGTGGTGCTAGAGGAGATTTCTACAGATACCATGGACAGCCAAAAAGACAAGTAAATGGGCGTGCAAGCAAATCAAGTCAGAACTCTCTCTAGGAGCCAAAATGTCTAAACTGAGACTCAGACTTTGGAAATATCACAAGATGACATGACCTAATAGAAAAAGTGATAATGCTTGGTAAACTGGAAGGTAGTAGGCAAAGAAGAAGACCGCATTACAGGTGGATAGACAATCAAGAAAGCCACTGGAATATTGTTATCTACCCTCATAGCCCCCATCTTGGAATATCTAATAACTGGCAATATTTAATAATTTGGCTTAATACAGCATCCACGTGGTTAGCAGGTAAACCAGGACTCTCTAATACCAAGGCTGGATTCATGAATGACCAAGGGAGGGGCCTTCGGAAAGTCCCCAAAACTAAATACTCAGGTCAGAACTTAACATCTGGAGTTGATCCACTCAACAATAGCAGAGTCCATGATGCTCGTAAAACGGGTCTGCCCTTCCCTCGTTCCCTTCCAACAAAAGACTTTGCCTGTTCCTATTCAATTCCAAATGCAGCATCCATTAACAATCATTATCGCTTCTGGAGCACCCGTTGTCTAGCCCTGAGAACCTCTGAGAAACATTGCGTTCCACTTAAAAATCTTATTCATTCAGGGGAATTATTTCATATAAATATCACCCTAAAACACCACCCAAATTCACACAGATTCCCTTCCTATCGACTTCACATCAGTCTGTGTAGCCAAGCGCACAGTGCATCCTCCTCTCAGCTTCATGACAGATTGTGTAGCCATCCCATCCCCTGGACTTTTTTTCTGTCAGTGTACTTCACAATCTCAGCTCTGCAGGATGGTATAGTATAACCTGCCATCTCCGTACTCTATTCCTCTATCCAAATACTTCCAACTATCTTCAATAGCCTTGTGCAAGTGCCTGAAGCCTGAGTGTTTGTGTAACTGCTGTTGATATTAATTTCCAATAAAGATCATTTAATGATCTTTTGGCTTAGAGTCTCCTCCGTTACTATCGGTATACATAAGTTAAAAGATCCCGACATTGCTCGGCGTCTCACATGCCAAGTTGAGATAATTAAATTCCCCAAATTAATATTAGGACATTAGAGGGTCCCCATGGACCTCATGCACTTCAGGTAACAGTATAGCTATGGGAGAAGGGAATAAGGGCATTGCCCCCCGAATAAGAATCCCCCCCAATGAAATTTTCCTCATCTCCAAAAATCTAGTACTGTAGAGACTTTGAAAATTGTTCATACCCAGAACTCACATTTGTTGTGTTTTCATTCCCTTGGCAACTTGGCCTGTTCCTTTTCTTTGGATGCCTAAACTGTTATGCTGAACAATTGAAGTTTTAATTTGCTACAATGCTAGCAATTAGGGACTGAAGGAAGCAGTTCATTTCAGATGCAGCACCTTATGGAGAGCCAAGTTTCCTATCCCTCCATAGCTGCACCCCCAGAAGCCACCATCTTAAGTTTCCAAGACCTGAGCAGGACTGTTTCTAATGGGGCCGTTCCTAAGGTCACCATAAGTCACAGCTAGTTTGACAGCAATCATCATACACAAGCTGTCATGGACCATAGCCTTCACATCAATAGTTGTGGCTCAGATTCATTCCTCCCTATGGACCCTGGAATGGAGGGGCTCAACTTCCCCAGTTAGACTGGAGGCTACTGTGCCCCCATTGAAATGGTCAGGCAAAATTAGACCAATAAAACTCCTATGTTGTTGAGAAGTCCTTTCAGGAACTATCATTCTGGCCCTTATTTTGCTATTGCTTTTGTGGCATTCAGATTGCTACCACCTTCGGTTGGAGGAGGATGACAATAATGGCAATTGTTTTGATGCAAGGTATTGTGTTTTCATTATTTTGTAAAATCGTACCTGTAAGTAGTCAATAACGACCTATCTGCTAATTTATCTAGCATTATTTATTTATTTATGGAAATTTTTATACCTTTCCCTATATCAAAACGATCCCAGAGTGGCTTACAAAGAACATTTTAAAAGTTTAAAACAATAAACGTAATTTAAATAAGCTAAAAACATATTAAACTGCATAATGAGTTAAAAACAGATTTAAAAGATTTTTTTAAAAAAAATATGTAACCTCAGTATTTGGGATGGATTAATGAGACTCAAGGGCCTTAATGAACAGACAAGTTTTCACTTGATGCTTAAATGACATGAGTATTGGTGCCAATCAGGCCTTCAAGGGGAGGGTGCAGTTGGGGTGCCACAGCCAAGGAGGCCCTCTCCCATGTTCCAACACAGTGTGTTGACTTCACCGGTGGGACACAGAAGAGGGCACCCTAGTGGACCTCAATCCTTAGGCAGGCACATACAGTAGGACCCCCTGTATCCGCTGATTCATTATCCACTGATTCAATTATCTGCGGGACACAAAACAGCACACTTACCATAGTCTTCCTAAAAATCCATCCTCTCTAACAATTTTCTAGCTCCTCCAAGGCAACTCTATGGTATTTTAAACCAGAAGTCCCATTATTTTCAATGGCGTTCACTGTTATCAGTGGTTTTCGGTATCTATGGGGGGCCCTGGAACCAATCCCCAGCAGATGCGTGGATCCTACTGTATTGTCATGTACTGACTTCTTCAGACTCAGTAACTAGCACTTTATTGGTACAGTAATCTAAAGAGCTACATCGTTGCTCAGAATAAAACCTATTTACAAAGCATTAAGTTAAAAAGTATTTACAGTCTACAAATCTGGCGGGCTATACCATCATTGGTTATCCATCAACCACACTCCCAGTTCTCTCCATAGTTCCTCCCTTCTCCCAGTTAGACGACATGCTCATTAGCAGTTACTAAAGAATGCAAACACACTTAGCCACAAAGCAATTCAACTGAATGGAAGTTGGCAGGAGATCACATCTGGGACTGATCCTGACACATATATAAATATGGGGGTCCCAAGCCATTTAAAAACAGTTCCAGGGGCCACTCCTCCCTCCTCATTTAGGGCTTCCAATGGTCCTCATTTAGGGCTTCCAGTGTCATCACAAGCACCTAGAATTAAGACCAGAAACGTATTGGCAGCCAGTGCAATTCTAAAAGACGGGCACAGTATGCTGCCAATATGATATTCCAGTCAGCCATCAAACTGCTGCCTTCTGCACTAGCTGCAGCTTCTGAGTCTTCTTCAAGGGCAGCCCCACATAGAGCACATTACAGTAGTCTAATCAGGAGGTGACCAGTGCATTGACTACTGTGACTAGGTTATCTCTGTCCAGGAAAGGCCATAGCTGGCACACAGTCAAAGCTGGCGGCAGGCACTCTGAGCCAGAGTCCACTTGGGCCTCCAATGACAGGGGTGGATCTAAGAGTTTAGGCCACCCCCTGTAAACGTGGAGGAAACGCTCCCCGACTTACCGTTTATAAGTGAAACTGCGGGTAATAGCAAACCCTATTAAACTAAAGGACTTCCTGTACAAGCATATCATAGAGTTGCATTGGAGGACCAAGCTATTCCTAGAGAGGACACCCCTCTAGGCATTCTCCAGCGTGACTCTATGGTATATATGGTGTCCCTATTTTTTTCAGCCCTGGATAACTAAAACCGAGGGTATTGGTAACGCGGATACAGGGGGGAGCGACCTGTACTCCCAAGTGACGCACCTGCTCCTTCATGGGGAGTGCAACCCCATTTAGGACAGGCAGTTTACCCAGTTCCCAGACCAAGAACCACCAATCCACAGAGCCTCTGTCTTACCGATAGGAACAAGGGAGAGGGCTTTCTTGGTGGCTGCTCCCAAACTTTAGAACTCCCTCCCCAGAAAGGCCAGGATGGCCGCCCCATCTCTGCTTTCCTTCCGGTGGCAGATTAAGACATTTTTATGCCACCAGGTTTTTATGAACCAACAAGGGCTGGGGCTAGTGGGGCTGTGTGATTTAAAAAAAAAAAATTAAGGGTTTTTAAGGCATTTTAATTTTTACTGTAATGTTTTTAAATTATAAATTAATTCTTTTTTAAAATGTTATATTTATAATGTGATTTTAACTTTATACTGTTTTTAGCTGGTATAGTTTGAAACAGGTTGTTAGTCACCTTGAGAGTCCCATTGGTGGAAGAAAGGTGGGATATAAATGAATAAAATAATAAATAATAAAATAATAATGGGATTCAGCTGTAGTTGAGCTTCCCACCTTAAAAACAGTTCCAGGGGCCCACCCCTCCCTTCCAAAGGGTATCTGATCTCACAGTTCACCTGCCAGGGGGTCAGATATGGGGATCTTCTTTTGCAGATTTTTAAAAATGTACTGTACTTGTGTTTCAGGCAAGGAGGGAGAAGGCAGAGGCAATAAAAGCGAGATAGGGAGAGGCAGGGTGAGGATTCAGCCGCAAAGGAGAAAAGCAGAGCTTTCCTTCTCCTCTTTTGCTCACAGCCTCCCTTCCAGCCAGCTGTCCATCCACCAAGAAGGGACATTTTACCATATGTGGTGGAATTGTAAAAAAGCTAAAAAAAATACTGGGTGTAAATACATACATTGATGCAGAAAATATTAAAGACAACAATGAATTCGTCCTGTTCTAGATTCCTGGTTCTCATTAACTTTATGAGTTGAGTCTCTGATCAATCTTGCTTTTCCTTCAGTTTTTATAATTGCCCATTTTGTAGAATTATGAAACCGTTTGAATTGAAAGTGCTATTTATAGAAACACTTTATTCAAATTTCTCATTAAATAGCTAACCTCTTTTCAAAGAGCACTGCCGAAAAATCTTTAAGAGACAGCATTTTTACTAGTTATGTTTGGATGTTCCTTGAAGGCATATAGAACTTATTTTTCTTGTTGGATTGTCTGAATTCTCTAGATGATCATATTTACATTGATTGCTTCTCATTTTTAAAAAATCTTTTGCCAATAACTGAAATTCTTTGTACAACTTCTTTTTCTTTCATACATTATTACTTTGTACTTTTTTCTTCCTAGTTAACCAACTGATGTCACTGATCTATTCTTGGTACCTCTACTTTCATGGCTGCCAGGTTTTAATCTAAATTCATTTCTCCTCTTTAATTATTTGTCTTACTAACAAGACTTATAATCCTCTGCTGTGTAATAAGATGAAATTAACTACTAACATGTTTCCCCCTTTTTCTGTAGATGGTACATTCTTGGCATGTTGAAGAACATTAACAGGATTTATGTCCTAAATGATTTATTTGATGTCTAATGAATGCCTTTTTCTGAAGGAAGTTTTTACCACATTCAGGGCATTCATAAGGTTTCTCCTCAGCATGGGTTCTTTGATGTTTGATCAACGTATCTCGTCGAGAAAAGTTTTTTCCACATTCAGGTCATTCATGTGGTTTCTCTCTAGTATGGATTTTCTGATGGTCAGTCAACCTACATGGGCGGTTAAAGCTTTTTCCACATTCAGGACATTCATAAGGTTTCTCCCCTGTGTGAGTTCTCTGATGTATGATCAATGTATCTCTCCGAGAGAATTTTTTCCCACACGCGAGGCATTCATACGGCTTCTCGCCTGTGTGAGTTTTCTGATGTTCAATTAAGTTACATGGATGGTTGAAGTTTCTCCCACAATCAGGACATTCATATGGCTTCTCCCCTGTGTGGGTTCTCTGATGATTTATCAGTGTATCTCTCCTAGAGAAGCTTTTCCCACAGTCGGGACATTCATGCGGTTTCTCTCCTGTGTGGATTTTCTGATGTCTCTTCAAATGTAATTGCCACCGGAAGCCCTTCCCGCATTGGGAGCACTGATATGGCCTTTCTCCTGTGTGGATTCTCAGATGACTCACCAAGTTGGTTCTCTGGCTAAAACTTTTACCACAATGAGAACATTTATGTGGATTCTCATCTGTATGGATTCTCTGGTGTCTCATTAAAGTTGCTCTGTAACTGAATCTTTTCCCACACTCAGGACACTGATAAGGTTTCTCTTCCATAGGGCTACTTTGGTGGCTGGTCCAGATTTCTCTCTGAGGAAACTGTTTCTCTCTCTCAGACCATTTATATGGTTCCGCTTCTGCATGGATTCTCTGATGTTCTGCAAGGTACGATTCTTGCTGGAAGCTTTTCCCACAAAGAGGGCATTGATGATTCTCTTTGGCACTTACCTTGGCAAGTCCTACTTTGTATAGGTCATTCCAGCTATAATTTGAGGCTACGGGTTTTCCTGCCTCAGTGTGAACTGTTGTTTCAGGAATCAGGGCCATAAGACCTTCTGAATTATCACTGCATTCATCCTGTCCCTGCTGTCCTTGGGACTCAAATGTTTGCTCTGTAATCTCAGACAGCACAGAAACTTCCCCTTGGTGTATTTCCTCTGGTGCAGTTTCTCCTTGATGAGAATTCTCTATCTTGATCTCGCTTCTCCTACCTACAGAGGGAAACAAAGAAGCAAACAAACATTAAGCAATTTTCTGGGTATCTTTTCTGCTAGTTCCTCCCGCCCTTCTTTTAGTCCTGTCCCAACACCAGAACTAGGAAAACTTGGTTAGACTCATCCTTCTTTGCCCTATCCTTCCTTGAACTGCCTTAGCTCAAATCCATCTTTTTCAAGAGACTATGCTTCGAACGTGCCATTTCCCTATTCTATATGGATTCACAAAGCTTATGGTATCATGTTCCACCATAAATACATACAGGTTGGTATTTTCTTCTCTGACTGGCAAAAGCTTTCTCAGGCCACAGTTGTCTGCAGAATTTATTTATTTTATTTATTGGATTTATATCCTGCCTTTCTCTCAAGATGGGATTCAAAGTGGCTTACAATAATTAAAAATACAACTAAAACATTACAAGATGCAAAAGTTTAAAAATAATTAAATTAATTACTGTTATTAAAATATAATAATTAAAAACACAACATGAATTAAAAACATAACATCAATTAAAAATACAACATTAAAAGCAGCACACCAATTAAAATTCACGTTTCAAAACGCCTGCCTAAATCCCGCCTGCCAGAATCCCGGCTTACCATTTTGTGCAAATGTGGTCAATGCCTTAATGGCCACCACTACAATTATCAAAAAACATGTAAAATATGCAATTTGCTAGATCCATTGTCCTTCTTACCAGAGCTAGCCCAAGGCATTTTGCTGCTGGATCCAAAGGACGAAATGATACCACCACCCCTCCATTCCATGTACAGAAGTCAAATGTACAAGCAGCTGAATGCTGGCACTAGAATAGGGCCCTCCAACATACAGTCGTGTGAAAAAGAAAGTATACCCTCTTTGAATTCTAAGGTCTTACATATAAGGACATAATAGCAATTACCTGTTCCTTAGCAGGTCTTAAAATTAGGTAAATACAACCTCAGATGAACAACAACAGCACATGACATATTACTGTCATGTGTCATGATTTATTCAACAAAAATAAAGCCAAAATGGAGAAGCTTGTTACTTATAGTAGCTATATCGGAGCTAGTATTCTCCAGGGTGCCAGTTACACGACAGAAATTGTCGCGGTGCCTACCGTGACATAGTGATCACGAATCCGTCCCTCGCTGTTTATACGATTTATGTCTCTGATCTGGATATCCCAGGTGGTCCCGTGACTGATATTTACACGTCCATAGTTCCGGTTTTGTTTAGGTTTTATTTATTTATTTATTTATTGGCTGTCAATCAAAGATGCGATTACTCATGTTTTCACAACCTCGGTGACGCACTTCTTTTAGAGTTCCGTGCTACGAGCGATGCTATTGGCTGGCGGGGGGGGGGGAGAGAGAGAGGGGGGCAGAGGTTTGTTATTCCTCCTTGCTTCTTGAACATTTTAACCCTTTCAGAAGAGGCAGAAAGCATTTTGAAAGATTCAGACAGATCTTTCGCTCAGACGCAGGGCTTTCCTTTTGAAATCAAGCTGAGTGCTTTGAAAGCAAGCTGAGTGCTTTCCTTTTGAAATCAAGCCGCTTGGGTTTCTTCTTCCCTCTTTAAAATATTAACCCCTACAGCTGCAGAGATTTCAAGCGGCTATAGGCAGGCGTTTTGAAAGACACAAACACAGACAGGGGGAATTAAAGGGTGCTAATTCACTCAGAGGCTTGAATATTTAAATGTGCCAGGCAGGTGACCAAGGCAGGGGATGAATGGGCTACCACGATCTCTCTGTAACATGCAGTTGAGGAAAAGATAAAGCTGAAGGGTTTGCAGTGTAGAAATCCATTTTAAAAGGTGAGTGAGTACAAGCTTGCACGCGCACACACACATCAACCTTCATGCAGCTGGAAGGGATGCCTTTGTTTTCAGCTGGTGAGGCTGGATCTGTTGAACGGGTGACTGAACCCTCCTTTTCTGGTCCCTGAGCTCTAAGCCCGCCCCCAGTCACCATTTCCGGTCATCCCAGTACCGAGACTTTTTGTCCCACACTGTTTACATTTCCGATTTTCCGAATCCTCCTGTGACTTTTTTAAAAACCGGCACAAACCGTGGGACTGGAAGTCCCGCAGGTTGAGGGATAAAAGGTGGGCCCCCCTTCCGAAAATCACGTACCCGACCCGATGTACGTGTGAACTGCCAGGGATCGACACGAATTCTTCCCAGGACATTTTCATCGTGTAAACGGCCCCCAGGTCTTTCAGAAATAACAGTCATTGCCAATTCCCCTGCAGCTCTGGATTCCTTCTAGCCTGAAATCTTTAATCTTACCCATAAGAACCACCTGAAGACTTGGGCCAACTTAACTAACATGATCCTTCATGAATCTTCCTTCCATGAGGGGTTAGTGAGGTGAACATGTAATTATCATAGTTCTGTTTAACTGCTCCAAATTAACAATTAAGTTAACAAATCTGGGGACCTTAATTAATGGCTGCTTACCTAATAACATAATAAAGCAAATCATTAATACAACTCATCTCCATCTCCAAACAAGAATGCTTTTTAACCATTGTGCACTAGCATGGGACACATATTTGTTGCAGAATTCACAGAGAACTAGATCTGCAAAGTAGGCATTGTCCTCAGGGAAGTTGTAAACAGTTTAAACCCTTCTCAAACAGGGTGATTCACTCAACCTTGGTGATTCTTTACCTGAATCTGGGTCTTGGAAGAATATCTTTGCCTCCTTTTCTGGATGGAAGGCTGGGTCACATTTGTGAAACAAAAGTCCCTCTTGGGAGAAGGAAGACAGAAAAAGAATAATGTAAGAGTTATTATTCAATACAACCCAGGGCCAAATAATATTTAAGGGTTCTGGTTTTCTTTTTCTGGTGCCAATAGGGAAGGTGTCAGTTTTAACCGAACAGATTTCTTATCAACATGATTGCTTGTTTAATAATAAATCTAAGATATATAACTGAGAAGAGCAATACAAAATTAAAGACATTCGGCTGAGATTCTGCATGATCAGACATAACTATTTGTGATGGTATACACACACATACTCTTCGTAGGCTTGTTTGGTGGGAACTAGGGAGGACTTTTCAATGGCTGCTTTGGAACTAGAGAGGTTAGGATGGCCCCATCTTTACTTTCCTTCAAGCAGCAGGTTAAAACATTTTTATGCCACCAGGCCTTTGCTGACAAATTAAGGTTGGACTTCTGGTGCTCCTATTTTTAACTCCATAAATTTTTATGGCGTTTTAAAAAAATGTTTTATCATTTATGTGAAATTTTAATTATATCAGTGGTTTAATCTCTATTTATTTATTTATTTATTTATTCCCCACTCTTCAGCCACAAGGCTATCAGAGCAGCTTACAAATTGTTTTAAGCAATAGCAATTTACACATCTATACTGCATTAAGCAATTTCCAATGTGTGTTAGCAATGTGTGTTTTTAATTTTTATTTATTGTATTTTTTTTAGTTATTGTTGTTTTTAAATGTTGTGAGCTGCCTTGGGTCCCGCCATAGGGAGAAAGTTGGGATATTAATTACCGTAATTAATTAGTTAATGTGAAGTTGAAGGCTTTCATGGCCGGCATCCATAGATTTTCACAAATTTACATATACTCCTGACCAACAGGGGTTCACAGCATATAAACTTCACGTACACTCCTACCCAACCATTCTCTGAAGATGCCAGCCACAGATGCAGGCGAAACGTCAGAAAGAAACTATTCCAGAACGCAGCCTCACAGCCCGGAAAAAAACCCAAGGAAAATTAATTAGTTAATTAATTAATCATAAGTATGATGATGGAGCTCCATTGATGTAGCTAAGTCTGACATAGCCACCCTCCAAAGGCCTACCTTTTTAGCCAGGCAGTACCCCAGCTGAAGGACTTCTGAAGCACTGCAGAGCAAGGTGCTGGGAAATTATTTCTGCACTACTCTGTTGAGAACAGGCAGCTGGAAAGACACCTTGAGGTCCTGCCTCAGCTGCATCTCAGTGTTTCCCACGACTGGGAGGGTCCTGTAGATGTCATTTCCCAGTGCCTTGGAAACCCTTCAGCCGAAGTGCTGCCTGGCTAAAAAGGTAGGTTGGGCGGGGGGGTCATGCTTGGACATTAATGACCACAAATGTGACTCCCAAAAGTTAGAAGATCATAAGTCCTACTTACAATCTCATTACTACTGAATTATTGAACAGTATTCCAGCCATTATCATCATGAACACTGTAATGGAAGAGTCATTTAAACTTTATATCACACCCAAACACACACATATGCATTCATATATGCATGCATACAGTGCAGACATGTGTGTGTGTGTGTGTGTGTCTATACCCTCACAAATACACACACCCCAGAACCCAGCCCAACCTAAGTCCTGTTCAGTCTCATTGATTTTGAAGTGGATAAATTTAAATCCAAAAATATTCAGCTGCAAAGGTAAACCATCTAACCTGGAGCTAAACTTATTGAATATTGAGTTACCTCTGAGTAGGCATGTCTAAGCACAGCACACTTACTAGTTTAATTTTGGTTGGATTGTGCATGTTGTTTGGCACCATGATATGCATAATTTGATAGAATCATAGAACCTTATAGAGTTGAAAGGGGCCGCAAAGGACATCTGTTCCAACCCCCTGGCATGCAGGAATACACAACTAAAGCACTCCTGAAAGATGCCCGTCCAGCCTCTGTTTAAAGATCTCTAAAGTCCACCACCCTCTGAGACAATTTATTCCACTGTTATTGTTATTGCACAGCTCTTATAGGAAAAAAAAAAGTTCTTCCTAATGTTTAGGTGGAATCTCTTTTCTTGTAATTTGAATCCATTGGTTCATGTTCTAGTCTTTGTAGCAGCAGAAAACAAGCTTGCTCCATCTTCTACATGACATCTCTTCAGATATTTAACAAGAGCTATCATGCCACCTCTAACCTCTCAGTCTTCTCTTCTCCAACCTAAACATACCCAGTTCCA
Source organism: Gambelia wislizenii (assembly GCA_030847615.1). NCBI lineage: Eukaryota > Metazoa > Chordata > Lepidosauria > Squamata > Crotaphytidae > Gambelia > Gambelia wislizenii. Next base: position 31,352,597 of record JAUMIR010000002.1, read on the forward strand.
CAAGTTGTTCTTCACAAGGCTTTGTTTCCAGGCCTTTGATGATCTTGGTTGCCCTTCTCTAGACACGTTCCAGCTCGCTGATGTTCTTGAACTGTCATGCCCAGAACTGGACACAGTATTCCAGTGAGGTCTGACCAAAGCATAACAGAGTGGCACTACTACTTCCCTCCGTCTGGACACTATACTCCTGTTGATGCAGCCATGATGCAACTATGCAAATGTCACTTTTCCATGCTGAAGTTCCCAGAATCCCCCAGGCAATAAAGTCATGAGGGAGGGCTTAGAGTAGTCTGGGAAATGTAGTTTCCCTGAATTCTGATGAGGGGTTGCTTACCTTTGACTTAAGACAGCTTACCTAAGGAACATATGTTCCCACAATTCTCCTCTTTGACTTGCCAGAATGTGGTCTTTTGGCCTGGATGTGCTGGAATTTGCTTAGCTTGATCAAAAGGATTCCTCTGCTGCTCCTTGATGTTCAAGGGTTCCTAGAATAGGCAAACATTGATCACTTAGTGCTGCTTTTTAAAAAATGGAACCACAAGGTCACATGCTTTCACTCCAGATTAAGGAGGGCTTTGGAAATGTTACTCATTTTTGAACTACCACTCCCCGCAAAAATCCAACCAGCATGGATGGGGGTAGGGTCATAGAATCATAGAGTTGGAAGAGACCATGAGGGCCATCCAGTCCAACTCCCTTCCATGCAGGAAATCCTGACAGATGGCCATCCAGCCTCTGTTTAAAAACCTCCAAAGAAGGAAACTCCACCACACTACGAGGCAGCACATTCCACTGCCAAACAGCTCTTCCTGTCAGGAAGTTCTTCCTAATGTTTAGGTGGAATCTCTTTTCCTGTAGTTTAAGTCTGTCTTAGTCTGGAGCAGCAGTCTTGTTTTCTGGAGCAGCAGAAAAAAACTTGCTCCATCCTCAGTATAACATCCCTTCAAATATTTAAGCATGGCTATCATGTCCCCTCTTAACTGTCTTTTCCCCAGACTAAACATACACAGTTCCCTAAACTGCTCCTCATAGGGCATGGTTTTCAAACCTCCCACCATTTTGGTTGCCCTCCTCTGAACATGTTCAAGCTTGTCAACATCCTTCTTGAATTTTGGTGCCCAGAACTTGATACAGTATTCCAGCTGAGGTCTGACCAAAGCAGAATAGAGTGGCACTATTACTTCTCTTGATCTAAGGATCGACACTATACTCCTATTGATGCAGCGTAGAATTGCATTGGCCTTTCTGGCTGCTGCATCACACTGCTGACTCATGTTCAGCTTGTGGTCCACTAAGATGCCTAGATCCCTTTTGCATGCACAGTGCATTGTGGGAGTTGTGGTCCAAACAGTTATTCGTCTAGTTCAGGGATGGGAATGGCCTGGCCCTCCAGATGGTGTCAGACTGCAACTCCCAGTACCCTTACCATGGGCCACGGTAGCAAGGGCTTCTGGGAGTTTTAGTTCAAGAACACATGGTGAAGGACTGCACTTTGCCCACTCTAGTTCAAAAAGTACATTTTCCAAGCTCTGCCACTAATGAATGCCACCTTGCAACCCCCAGTCCCATTCTTAAGCAAGTGCTATAGTTGAACACCATTGCCAGTAGGTTGCTGCACTTGCCTAGAGAGCATTCTGCATATGCTAAGATGTATTCTGGGCCTTATTTTGTTACCTTTTCCACTCTGAATGAAATTAAACCCCAGGCCTGCCCCCATCTCCTGAAAAATAACTTTCCACATACCTCAGTCAGCTCACCTTCTGCCATTCCCTGCCTCTCAGGGTGAAGTGATGAACTTGGGAAAGTTGTTCCATTGGCTATGAGGGAGAGAAGGGTAGAAGGTATAACCACATAACTACAGTTGTCCCTCCATATTCATGGATTTGGTATCTATGGATTTAAGTATTCACGGCTTGAAAATATTCTTTAAAAAATAATAATCCAAAAAGTAAACCTTGATTTTGCCATCTTATATGAAGGACACCATTTTGCATAGAGCCATTGTACTATCTATTCTCCTTTACAGGTCTGAAACATGGGTCACCTATCGCCACCACTTACGACTCCTCGAACGCTTTCATCAGTGCTGTACACACACAATCCTAAATATACACTGGAGGACTATGTGACAAATGTTGCTGTCCTTGAGCAAGCAGGGATCACCAGCATTCAGGCCATTAGGCAGGGCACATTTCTAGGATGGAGGACCATCACCTCCCAAAAATAGTTACTCTATGGTGAACTCGCCATGGGTCAGCGTAAGAGGGGCACTCCAAAAAAGCAATACAAGGACTCCCTGAAACAACATCTCAGGCTCGGCCAAATTGATCACCAACAATGGTCCGCCCTGGCCTCACATCGGGAGGCATGGAGACGCACTATCCACAATGCTGCAGCCTTATTTGAGAACTCATGCCGAACAAGTCTTGAAGAGAAACGACAACGCAGAAAGAATCACAACCCGGAAACATCACCCAAGGAGACCTTCTGCTGTGCTTTCTGCAACCAGACTTATTTATCTCGGATTGGCCTTTTTAGTCATCAGCGCGCTTGCAGAAAGCACGGGATGAGTCCTTCCTGAATCTTTGTTTGCGAAGAAAAGCCAGAGAGAGAGCATATAATGGGACTTGAGTATTCACGGATTTTGATATCCACGGGGGAGTCTTGGGACGAAACCCCAGCGAATATGAAGGGACAACTGTATTACTCAGTGGTAGATCCCATGCTTTACATGCAGAAGGCTGCAGGTTCAAACCTTGGCATTTCCAGCTAAAAGCAAGCCTACCTATGTCCTAAGATTTTCTGTGGAAGGCATTCTTTCTGTCCCACCGCTGCGAAAGGTACATATTGTGGAGATACAGGAGAGGGCCTTCTCGGTGGCTGCTCCCAGGCACTGGAAGTCTGGCAACTTCCTTGCACAGGGAGGCAAAGACCTTTCTGTTTAAGCAGGCCTTTGAGAGCTGACTACTGGGGGGGGGGGAGTTTCCCTACCAACCTGCCATTCCCTTTTCCTTCTTCCTCATGTCTTATTTAGACTGTAAGCCTAAGGGCAGGGAACTGTTAAATTAACCATTTGTAAGCCTCTCTGAGAGCCTTTGTGGCTGAAGAGAGGGGTATAAATACAGTAGGACCCCTGTATCCACTGAGTCATTATCCACTGATTCAATTATCCACAGGGCACAGCACACCTATCATAGAGTCTTCCTAGAAAATGTGTCCTCTCTAGCCATTTTCTGGGTCTTCCAAGGCACCTCTATGGTATTTTAAACTGAGAGTCCCATTATTTTCAATGGTGCTCGCTATTATCCATGGTTTTCAGTATCCGCGAGGCCCCCCAGTGCATATGGGGGTCCTTCTGTACTCTAAGTAAGTAAGTAAGTAAGTTTTATGTGCTGTGTTATTTATATTTGCTGTTTTTCTTTTTAATGATTATGCTTTCTACTACTATTAATTTTACTGATAGTTTAATTATATTTTTAATTACTGTATTATAGAAAACTCTTTCGCTGTATCCGTTTCAACTTTTTGTAAGCTACTTGGAGTCCCAGATTTTGCGGGGTGGTGGTGGAAAGGTGATGTGTGTGTGTTTAATATAAGAAAAGTTTCAGGTAGAAGGTGATGGGGAAGGACCTTAGCTGCCAGTCTGTTTCTGGGCACAATTCAAAGTGCTGATTTTAACCTATAAAGCCCTTTACGGCCTGGGTTCAGGTTATTTCAAGGACCATATCTACCTTTATGAGCCCATTAGAGCTCTCAGATCACCTGGAGAGGCCCTAACTATTCAAATACACAAATTTACATATCCTCCCCAACAGGGGCTCACAATATATAAACTCCACGTACACTCCTACCCAACCATTCTCTGAAGATGCCAGCCACAGAGGCAGGCACAACGTCAGAAAGAAACTCTTCCAGAACACGGCCTCACAGCCCAGAAAAACCCCAAGGAAAATCTATTTCTTTATGTTTGTTCAATACATACAGTCTGGTCATGAATGACTTTCCATTTAATTAGTCTACGATCCTTATAAATACCCACAAGTAAGTACAAATACTATCTATCTCTTTGGGAACTGTAGTTTATTTATTCTTTGACAGCAGTGGGAGGTGAAAACCCCTGTGTCACAGGTTTGGTGGCAGGGAAAGTGATGAGGTGGCCAGGCCGATTGTGATGTAGTTTCGGCTGTAGCGTGCAGCGCATCACAAATTTGGTGGCAGCGGTAGGATGGAAAGGCCCCTGCGTCACAAATTTGGGATAAGAAAAGCCCCTGCATCAAAATGGGCTTTAAAAAACCTTTGTAAAAAGGTGCTTCAGTGTCGGAGGCTTTCCTAACTGAGGTGTGCCTATAAACATTATTTACAAAAAAGAAAACCTCACCAAGAAAATTGTTGTCCCCATCACCTTTCTGCATCATGTCCATGTAGATTTGTGTAGGAAGAGACTCTGACGAAGCCCCGTCAGCCTCTGAGGAACTCCTGACCATTTCCTGCAATGGCATCTAAAACAGCAAAAGGGGTCCAATTCAGAGCAGAAGCAGGAAAGCCAAATGCCAGTATGCCTCTGCAAACTAGCATACATAAAGGTCTGGAAGCCATGCCCTATGAGAAGCGGCTTACAGAGCTGGGTAATTTTAGTCTACAGAAGAGAAGGATAAGAGGTGACATGATAAGCCAAGTTTAAATATTTGAAGGGATGTCATACTGAGGATGGAGCAAACTTGTTTCCTTCTGCTCCAGAGACTAGGACACGGAGCAATAGGTTCAAACTACAGGAAAAGAGAATCCACCTAAACATTAGGAAGAACTTCCTGACAGTAAGAGCTGTTCGGCAGTGGAATACACTGCCTCGGCGTGTGATGGAGTCTCCTTCTTTGAAGGTTTTAAACAGGCTAGATAGCCGTCTTGTCAGGTGTGCTTTGATTGTGTATTCCTGCATGGCAGGGGGTTGGACTGGATTTCCCTCATGGTCTCTTCCAACTTTTTGATTCTATGGAGACAATGTAGGGACACTAGTTTTATGGATGCCATAATCTATACATGTAATCTATGTAATATATAGATTATATATTACATATATGTACATCTATGTAAAAATAAAAAAAAATAATATGATAGTGTATTAAGAAATGGTGGTAAAGCAGCTAGGGCAACTTTCCCCAACCCTGCAACTTTTGAGATGTAATGGATTACAACTTCCATCTTCCTATCACAGCACTCCATGCTGGGAGTTGTTAATCCAACACTTCTCAAAGGCACAAGGTTGAGGAGGATGACTTTAATGTCCATTTTTAGTACAACATGAGAGATGTAATTTCCTAAAATGTAGACTCAGCATACAAAAAAATTAAAATTCAATCAAAACATTAAAGTGGACAAGAAATACAAAACAGGAAACAGAACACACACCAATTTGGATATTCTCTTTGCAATTATGGAATGCACTGCCTCAGAGTGTGGTGGAGTCTCCTCCTTTGGAGGTTTTAAAACAGAGGCTGGATGGCCACCTGTCAGGAATGCTTTGATTGTGTATTCCTGCATGGCAAGGAGTTGAACTAGATGGCCCTTGAGGCCTCTTCCAACTCCAAGATTCAATGTTTCTATGAATTATAGCAGATCTTACACACACACACCTTTCCCAGAAAAATTACTAACCTGCCGTTTCCAGTCTTCAGCCTTTTGACGACCAGTCAGGAAATCCTCCACCAAGGCCACTGCTTGCATGCAGTTCTCTGGTCCACCTTCTCTGACCCAGGTTTTCAGATCTTGAGGCAGGATGGCCAGGAACTGCTCCAAGATCAACAACTCCAGGATCTGCTCCTTCGTGCGCCTTTCTGGCCTGAGCCACTGGTGGCAGAGGTCCCGTAGCTGGCTATAAATCCTCCGGGGGTCTTCTACATCTTGGTAGCAGAACTGCCTAAAGTGCAAGCGCAGCTTCTCCATTTTCATGGCGTCCTCTCGCAAGATGGCAGCCCTGACTTTCCCATAATCCTCCTGTTCCATGGCATCCAGTCTGCTCAAGGCCTGACTGACATCTTGGCTAAGTGCAGGCAGGAGCCGGCTTACCCACTCTTCTCTTGGCCATTGGCAGGCTTCAGCAATTTTCTCAAAAGAGGCCAGGAATGCTTTGATGTTATCCCATGGTGTTGTCTCCATCAGGAGAGGGTTCCTCAGAGACCTTTCCGGGTAATCCAGTTTCCTCGGGATGTCCTGACACTGGGCTTCTTCAGGATGTTGCAGCCCCTTGCAGTCTTTGTATTCTTCACAGGATACGCGCCATTCTGGATGTTGCATCATGGCTGCCAACAGACCCACAAAGAAAACTTTCCCTGCTCCTTCTGGCCTCCCTTCTGATTCAGGGCCTGCCTTGTTTTCGCCCTCTTGATAATAGTTTAGAGCTAGCTGCCACCCAAAGAGGCAACCCCAGTTGAAACCATTAGCAAGAAACATGAAGTGGAGGCAAAGGTTCAGCTTCCACTGGTCTGGTCGGTATGTGAGATTATTCAAAACAGTTGACCCTGCTGCTGAAGGCTCAAAGATCTTTATTCAGTGACCACACAGAGGCCTCTAACAGTATCAGATTCTCCAGTCTGCACAAAGATGTACTTCTGCCTGTATGAAAGACACATGCATTCAATAATAACTTTTAAATAATCAGAATAATTAAGAGCAGTCTCTCATAAACACATACAAAAAATGAAAAAATCAGCTCTCCCCACATTGCATCTCCTCATACCTGGTGATCTGTGCAGATATCAGGGATCTTCATGCACAGCTACCTGAGGATCTTGAGGACTGGGAAATCATCCAGAGCAAGTTTTTCAGTAAAGCTGGAGGGGACTAGAAACTAGCAAGAAGCTAATTTTAGCCCTGTGGTTGCAATTAAGGGTGGAGAACTTCTGTCAGCCTTGCAGAGTTCTAAGAAGAAGTCTACAACAGGGAAGAGTGGCATATGAGAACTTAAGCATTTGAGAGTTCATGCACTAATCATTTCCAGTGTGGGAGGCTTGTTAGTTTGTTACAGCAAAGATAACAAAGACTCTTGTGGTACCTGAAGTCTAATGATTTTAAAAGAACTTCTAATAGGTGCTCATAAGTCCTAAGACATGATATATTCCTGACTTCACTGTTCTCATTCACTAGGGACTTGTCTATACAAGAAGAAATAATGTGTATACCTGTGCATCACAGGCAATTTTCAGCAGCATTCTTTTGTCTCCAGGAGACAAAATGATAGTATGCGAAGTTCTCTGCCATGATGTTCACATGGCCATGAATCAAGATGGTGGCTGTGTTGTTTTGCGTGGTGGGGGACAAGGAAAGCAAAGGGACCCAGCAACACACAGAGACAACAAGGAGGGTGGCCACCGCAAGGAAGAGGATGAGAGCTGCCCACTCTTCACCCATCCTGGCAGTGGTGGTGGCAGCCTCCAATACTGGCTGGACAGGAGCAGCCGCCTGGGAGAAGGAAGGGAAGGGTGGTTCTTCACCACTTGGCTGCCGGGAAGGCAAGATGAAGCTGAAGCGGTGAAGAGCCGCTCTCCTCTGCCTTCTCCGCAACCAGAGGCTGGCCAGGCAGGTCTTCCTGTCCCTTAAACTGCAGCTGGACTCTGAGGCCACTGTTGTCAGGATGGGTAAAGGGTGGGTGGCTCAGTTTCTCCTTCTCTTCCTCACAGTGACTGCCCTCTGCATCATCTCTGGGCACTGCAGGTCCCTTCTGACAGTTTTAAAAAAGTTTTTTAAAGGGCACTAGAACTTCCAGGTGCTTGACAGCAAGCCTTCACCTATGTGCATCTGACCAATAAGATGAAGAGTTCTGCCCTCTCCAGACTGTGCAACAAATCACATCAGTGTCCGAATGAGCAGGAATGCACATCTTGTTTGGAGTTTTTTAAAAAATGCAGAATAGGCCATGAAGGCTTTTCCCGCAGAGTATTTGGATTTTTTGGCACAAGAGCTGTTTGGCAGTGGGATGTTCTGCCTAGGAGTGTGGTGGAGTCTCCTTCTATGGAGGTTTTTAAACAGAGGCTGGATGGCCATCTGTCAGGAATGCTTTGATTGTTTATTCCTGCATGGCAGCGGGTTGGACTGGATGGCCCTTGTGGTCTCTTCCAATTCTATGATTCTATAATAAGGTTTGTATTGTTTCTTTGGTGTGTTTGTGTGTTTCCCTTAAAAGAAGCAAAACAGGACTCCCTCCATCCCAACTGCCACTGCCCTGGCCAAGGAGGGAGAGAAGGAGGGGCAGGCAGAGCTCCATCTTGCCTTGGCCCAGAAGCAGAACGGCCCTCCCTCCATCCCAACTGCCATTGCCCTGGCCAAAGAGGGAGAGAAGGGAAGGCAGGCACAACTCCATCTTGCCTCAGCCCAGAAGCAATGGCCCTCCCTCCATCCCAACTGCCATTGTCCTGGCCAAGGAGGGAGAGAAGGAAATGCTAGACTTAATCTCTTCCGCTACTGCCATCCTCTTTCTTTTTGTATCATGTCTTCATTAAATTGTAAGCTTGAGAGCAGGGAATTGTTTTGTTCTTCCTTTCTTGTAAAGCACCATGTACATTGAGGGTGCTATAGAAATAAATATAATATTACATAAAAGATTTACTTGGGCATAAGAAATGCCCACAAAAGCTAACACCATCATAAATCTGTCAACCTTTGAGGTGCCACATGAGACAGTCTAGGTTTCCTCAGTGATCTTAAGTATGCCAGCTAGTTTGTGTTAGCAGAACAGATCCTGGATGTCCTTGGATCATTGAGAACCACCTGAGAAAGCATCTTCAGCAGGTGACACCTGGCTTGAGGGCAGTACATGCGAAAAGGATCTAGGAGTCTTAGTGGACCACAAGCTGAACATCAGTCAGCAGTGTGACGCAGCAGCTAAAAAAGCCAATGTGATTCTAGGCTGCATGAATAGGAGTATAGTGTTTAGATCAAGGTAAGTAATAGTGCCACTCTATTCTGCTTTGGTCAGACCTCACCTGGAATACTGTGTCCGGTTCTGGGCACCACAATTCAGGAAGGATATTGAGAAGCTGGAACGTGTCCAGAGGAGGGCGACCAGGATGGTGGGTGGTCTGGAAGCCATGCCCTATGAGGAGTGGCTAAGGGAATGTTTAGTCTGGAGAAGAGAAGGTTGAGAGGGTACATGATAGCCATGTTTAAATATCTGAAGGGGTGTCATACTGAGGACGGAGCAAGCTTTGTTTTCTGCTGCTCCAGAAACTAGGACACGGAGCAATGGGTTCAAACTACAGGAAAAGGGATTCCACCTAAACATTAGGAAGAACTTCCTGACAGTAAGAGCTGTTCGGAAGTGGAATACACTGCCTCATAGTGTGGTGGAGTCTCCTTCTTTGGAGGTTTTTAAGCAGAAGCTGGATGGCCATGCAATGGGTTCAAACTACAGTTTCCTGCCAGAGAGAAGGAGAGCAGCTTCTGGACAGCAAGTTTCCTGCCAGTTTCCTGCCAGGGAGAAGAAGGAAGCAACTTCTGGACAGCCATTCTGACTGGGGAGATTGAATTTTTTTAAAAAACTGTTGGGAGAGGCTGCTTGTTGCTGAGGGGCTTGAACTTCTGAACTTCCCCTTTTACCCTCAAGAGCCAGAGGCAAGCGCCTAACGGCGCGCGAATTTCAGTAACCAAACAAAAATACAGCAGACCTAAAAGTACAGCTTAGCATTATCAGCGTTAACTAAGAGTTCTTAGATTACCTAAAAGCTCTCATCATGGACACTGAGGGGACTGCAGCAGTCACTTGCAACACTTGTGCGATGTTTCTATTCTTGTCTACAGACGTGGAGAACTTCACATGCACCAAATGCAAGCTGGTAGCCCTCTTGGAGGAGAAAGTACAGCAGCTGGAGACACGGGTAGCTACACTTCAACAGATTCGGGAACAAGAGGTTTTCCTGGAGAGAACAGAACGAACACTCTTGGATGGGGACCGCACAGAGGAGGTGGCTGTGGAGGAGAGGGTCACTTCACGGACACAGGAAGTAGACAGCTGGAGGAATGTCACACACAGAACAAGAAAATCCAGGGATTCTTCCAGCAGCTTGCAGCTACAGAATCGATTTGAAGCCCTTTCCCTTATCAAGGACAACGAGGAAGAACAGCATGGACAGACTTCAGGGGTAGAGCAGGGGACCTTGAGAGGACCACCGCAAGGAACAGCAGCTGCGAAGCCTCAGCGGAGGCGTGTGGTGGTGGTGGGGGACTCCTTGCTGAGGGGTACAGAAGCAGTGGTATGTGGGCCTGACAAGATGACTCGGGAGGTGTGTTGTCTCCCTGGGGCAAAGATCTGTGATGTGACCGAGAGGCTGACAAGACTCATCAAGCCTACGGATCATTACCCCTTCCTTTTGGTCCATGTGGGAACCAATGATACTGCAAGGCACAGCTTTCCCAAGATCAGAAGAGATTATGAGGCCCTGGGGAGGAAGCTGAAAGAAATGAACGCACAGGTGGTCATCTCGTCTCTTCTGCCAGTTGAAGGGCATGGTCCAAGAAGGGAGAGGAAAATAGCCGACGTAAACAACTGGCTCCGTAGATGGTGTCGCCGAGAACAAATTGGATTCTTGGATCATGGACTGCGCTTCCATGCAGGGGGACTTCTGGCAAGAGATGGGGTGCATCTTACAACAGTTGGAAGAAACATTTTTGCCAACACTCTCAAGAATTTGATCAGGAGGGCTTTAAACTGAGTCAAATGGGGGAGGGAGACAGTATTCTGGAAGGCAAAAGGGCTGGAGAAAATAGTCAAACTGTCATAGAGGGAACAAGGCAAACAGCGCAAGGACCCAACAGTGGGAGGCAAAAAAACTTGCACAGGGAGCAAGTAAAGGGAACACATGGTCTCAGATGTCTCTACACTAATGCACAGAGCATGGGAAATAAGCAAGATGAACTAGAACTCCTTGCACTACAAAACAAATATGATATAATAGGCGTTACTGAAACCTGGTGGGACGAGTCTCATGATTGGAATGTAGGAATAGAGGGGTATAACCTTTATAGGAGAAACAGGCCAAACAGGAAAGGAGGAGGAATAGCATTATATGTCAGGGATATTTACACCAGTGAAGTGATCCACGACATCAATACTGGAAGCCAGGTGGAGAGCATCTGGATAAAAATTAAAGGGGAGGGAAACAACAGGGATGTTATTGTGGGACTCTACTACAGACCCCCAAATCAGACGGAGGAATTGGATGTTGCCTTTCTAGAACAGATGAACATACATGCAGAAAGGAGAGATGTAGTAGTGATGGGTGACTTCAACTATCCTGATATTTGCTGGCAATCTAACTCAGCCAAAACTACAAGGTCTAGCAAATTCCTTACATGCCTGGAAGACAATTTCATGGTCCAAAAGGTGGAAGAGGCAACAAGGGGGTCAGCTATTTTAGATCTGATCCTAACCAACAGAGACGACCTGGTTAATGGGGTGCAAGTGGTGGGATCCTTAGGTGAGAGTGATCATGTTCTCCTGGAGTTTGTTATACGATGGAAAGGAGAAGCCAGGCATAGTCAGACACGCATTCTTGACTTTAGGAGAGCTGATTTCAATAAACTCAGGGAAATACTGGGGATGATCCCATGGTCAAGAATACTAAAAGAGAAGGGACCTCAAGACGGTTTTGACTTTCTCAAAAGGGAGATACTGAAGGCACAATTTCAAACAGTACCATTGAGGAAGAAAAATGGGAGGTGTCTCAAGAAACCAGGATGGATGACTAAAGAACTTTCAATGGAGCTAAGTTTTAAACGGAACATGTATAGGAAATGGAAAAGGGGGGAAATCACCAAAGAAGAATTCAAACAGATAGCGAACACGTGTAGGAGTAAAGTCAGAAAAGCTAAAGTGCAGAATGAGCTCAGGCTTGCTAGGGAGGTTAAGAACAATAAAAAGGGTTTTTTTGGGTATGTCCGCAGCAAAAGGAGGAAGAAGGAAATGATAGGGCCACTACGTGGAGAAGATGGCAAAATGCTAACAGGGGACAGAGAAAAGGCAGAATTACTCAACACCTTCTTTGCCTCAGTGTTTTCAGAAAAGGAAAAGGAGGACCAACCTGAGGAAAATGGAACAGAGGACACAATAGGGGAAATCCAGCTCAAAATAAGTAAAGAGGTGGTACAGGAATACCTTCTTAATCTAAATGAATTTAAATCTCCAGGACCAGATGAACTACATCCAAGAGTATTAAAAGAGCTGGCAAATATAATCTCAGAGCCATTGGCAATAATATTTGAGAACTCCTGGAGAACAGGAGAAGTCCCAGCAGACTGGAGGAGGGCAAACGTTGTTCCCATCTTCAAAAAGGGGAAAAAAGAGGATCCCAACAACTATCGTCCAGTTAGTCTGACATCAATACCAGGGAAGATTCTAGAACAGATCATTAAACAGAGAGTCTGTGAACATTTAGAAGGCAATGCCATAATCACAAAAAGTCAGCATGGGTTTCAGAGAAACAAGTCATGCCAGACTAATCTGATCTCTTTTTTTGATAAAGTTACCAGCTTGGTAGATGAAGGGAATGCTGTGGACATTGCATACCTTGATTTCAGTAAGGCCTTTGACAAGGTTCCCCATGACATTCTTGCAAACAAGCTTGTAGAATGTGGGCTAGACAAGTTAACTGTTCAATGGATTTGTAATTGGTTGACCGGCCGAACCCAAAGGGTGCTCAGCAGTGGCTCCTCTTCGTCTTGGAAAGATGTGACCAGTGGGGTGCCACAGGGTTCTGTCCTGGGCCCAGTGCTATTCAACATCTTTATCAATGACTTAGATGAGGGAATTAGGGGCATACTTATCAAATTTGCAGATGACACCAAATTGGGAGGAGTAGCTAATACCCTAGAGGACAGGATCAAAATTCAGAATGACCTGGATAGACTGGAGAGCTGGGCCAAAGCTAACAAAATGAAATTCAATACGGAGAAATGTAAAGTACTGCATTTAGGGCAGAAAAATGAAATGCATAAATATAGGATGGGAGAGACCTGGCTGAATGAGACTATGTGCAAAAGGGATCTAGGAGTCCTAGTAGACCACAAGTTGAACATGAGCCAACAGTGTGATGCGGCAGCTAAAAAGGCCAATGCAATTTTGGGCTGTATCAATAGAAGTATAGTGTCTAGATCAAGGGAAGTAATAGTGCCACTCTATTCTGCCTTGGTCAGACCTCACTTAGAATACTGTGTCCAGTTCTGGGCACCACAATTCAGAAAGGATATTGACAAATTGGAGCGTGTCCAGAGAAGGGCAACTAAAATGGTGAAAGGTCTGGAAACAATGCCTTATGAGGAGAGACTTAGGGAGCTGGGTATGTTTAGCCTGGAAAAAAGACGGTTTAGAGGCGATATGATAGCCCTGTTTAAGTATTTGAAGGGATGTCACGCTGAGGATGGAGCAGGCTTGTTTTCTGCTGCTCCAGAGATTGGAACACGGAGCAATGGGTGCAAGCTCCAGGAACAGAGATTCCACCTCAACATGAGGAGGAACATTTTGACAGTAAGAGCTGTTTGGCAGTGGAACACACTCCCTCGGAGCATGGTGGGGTCTCCTTCCTTAGAGGTCTTTAAACAGAGGCTGGATGGCCATCTGTCGGGGATGCTTTGATTGTGATTTCCTGCGTGGCAGGGGGTTGGACTGGATGGCCCTCGTGGTCTCTTCCAACTCTGCAATTCTATGATTCTATGATTCTATACAGGAAAAGGGATTCCACCTAAACATTAGGAGGAACTTCCTGACAGTAAGAGCTGCTCAGAAGTGGAAGGCGCTGCCTGGGAGTGTGGTGGATTCTCCTTCTTTGGAGGTTTTTAAACAGAGGCTGGATGGCCATCTGTCGGGAGTGCTTTGATTGTGTGTTCCTGCATGGCAGGGGTTGGACTGGATGGCCTTGGTGGTCTCTTCCAACTCTATGATTCTATGATTCATGTTGACCACAGAGATTCTCCTTCAGTCGGCAACTAAATTCATCCTCTGACCTTTTCCAGGGTGAGGGAAATTTAGCTTTACCAACCCACCCTCCCACCCCCCTGCTCTCCATGCAGTGTGTTGGAGGGAGGTTGCATTTCTCTTTTCTAGCTATTCTCACCCTTCTGTTTGCTCCCATTGCTTCCCTCTGTCTTTTCACAATGACATGTAATGGGGAGGGGACCCCCAAACTCACCTCTCTGGCGGCTATTCAAAAGTAAAACTCCCTCCATGGGGGGAAAAACTGTGGCGGGGCAAGGCTTCCCCATTGCGAGCCCCACCTCCTTCCCAAATGTCTCTAGCAGCCTGGCTTTGGTCTTTGGAGTGTTTCAGCAAAATAAACCCCCTTGGAAACCGCGAACCTCTTTGGGGAATAACAAAGCGTTCCGCCACATGCATTACAGTTCCCTTTCTTTCTTTCTTTTTTAATAATTTTCACCATATTATAAATAATACAGACAAAAATATAAAATAAAACACAAAGGAACTTCCTCCTCCAGTTGTGCTGAACTTGATTACTACATTATTTACAGACTTTCCTAAATAAATATGCATCATGATAGGGGCATACTTATCAAATTTGCAGATGACACCAAATTAGGAGGCTTAACTAATACCCTGGGGACAGGATCAAAATTCAAAATGACCTGGATAGACTGGAGAGCTGGGCCAAAGCTAACAAAATGAAATTCAATACGGAGAAATGTAAGGTACTGCACTTAGGGCGGAAAAATTAAATGCATAGATACAGGATGGGGGAGACCTGGCTGAATGAAACTACATGTGAAAGAGATCTAGGAGTCCTACAAATTGAACATGAGTCAACAGTGTGATGCAGCAGCTAAAAAGGCCAATGCGATTTTGGGCTGTATCAATAGAAGTATAGTGTCTAGATCAAGGGAAATAATAGTGCCACTCTATTCTGCCTTGATCAGACCTCACCTAGAATACTGTGTCCAGTTCTGGGCACCACAATTCAAAAAGGATATTGACAAATTGGAGCATGTCCAGAGGAGGGCTGGACAGCGCTGATGGAAGCGTTCGAGGAGTCATAAGTGGTGGCGAGAGGTGACCCATGTTTTAGACCCATAAAGGAGAATAGACAGTACAATGGCTCTATACACACTGATTTTTGTGTTTCGACTCAGGTGTTTATTACTCCAGACTCTTTTGTAAAGTCTTCCAAATGCGCTATGTGCCTTTGCTAATCTGTGATCGATCTCTTTGTCAATCTTGGCATCTGAGGAGATGATGCTTCCCAGGTAGGTAAACTGCTGAATGGACTTAAGCACAGATTTGCCGACGGCAATGTGGGGATGGTGGTGCTTGTCCTGTGGTGCAGGCTGGTAAAGAACTTCCATTTTCTTAAGGTTGACTTCTAGCCCAAACAGCTCTGCAGCTGTTGTGAAGCAGGATGTTAGGCGCTGCAGAGCTGCTTCTGTGTGGGCAACAAGGGCAGCATCATCAGCGAAGAGCAGCTCACGGACTAGAAAGTTTAGAGTCTTAGTGTGAGCCCTCAGACGGCTTAAGTTAAACAAGCTACCATCAGTACGGTAACGTATATACATGCCGTCTTCTTCTTCAAGCTCTGCCATAGCCCTTTGGAGCATCATGCTGAAGAAGATTGTAAATAAAGTTGGTGCAAATACACAACCTTGCTTCACTCCATTAGTTATTAGAAAGCGCTCTGAAAGAGCATTACCATATCTGACTTGACCGCGCTGGCCCTCGTGTAGCAAGATAATCATTTTAAGGAATTTGTGGGGACATCCCAGTCTTTCCAGGATCTGCCACAGACCTTTCCTACTCACTGTGTCGAAGGCTTTGGTGAGGTCAACAAATGTTACATAGAGACCCTTTGTTCTGCTCTCTACATTTCTCTTGCAGTCGTCTAAGGGCAAATACCATATCTGTATACTCCTATTGGCTCCTATTGGCTCTGACGCCACATTATTTGAGAAATTAGCATACAGAAAGAAGGCATTCAGTCACTATTAAACAGTTTCAACAGCTTTCAGAAAGGAAAGTAACAGAGTAAGGGAAAAGCGATCTAGGATGAGGGGCTATATTTATATGTTCAGAGAAAAAGATGAAGACTCAGCCTGCGTACAACTGAGGGTGGGCTTTTAGAGTGATGTGGAGGATGCATGCAGGTTAGAGGCCACACAGAATGACCAACAATCCAGGGTTCTTATACCTGACTAAGTCTAAAACAATGACTAAATTACCCTTTCCTGTTCTTTTTTATTGAAGTGGGGGTCTTGAATGTGTTGGGACAGTCTTGCAGTGTGGGAAAATTGACACAAAAGGGTAGGTTGGAGGAAATGACTTCATTAGTATAATGACTTGCTTACCTCAAACTAGTTTTTCTAGGCTGGAGGATATTTCACCCTCTTGATCAATATGATGTTCCTTTTAATTCCTTTTCATTGAGGTACAGTGGGAATAAACAACAAAGGGTAGGTGAACATTACCTTCTTCTTTATCATCATAAAATAAAAAAGGATAAAGGTAGGAAGACAGGAGGATCAATTTGGGGGGGAAATTTTGAACAGAAGTGGGGCAGATGGGGCCCTCTAGATCATGTTTGACTGCAGCCTCCATCAGCCCTAGATAGCATTACCAATAGTGAAGGATGATGGGCACTGCTGCTGTCCAACAACATTCTGTACCACTGTATGCAGTGGTACAGAAGAGCCAGTACTCAGGGGATAAAAGCTCCAGGACTCTGATTAGCAGGGATGGTCACTTCAGAAGTCTCATAATAGCAAGGGTGGTCTATTTTCCCAGAAAATATAAGCTGTTGTTGTTATGTGCCGCTCTATTCTGCCTTGGTCAGATCTCACCTAGAATACTGTGTCCAGTTCTGGGCACCACAATTCAAAAAGGATATTGACAAATTGGAGCGTGTCCAGAGGAGGGCGACTACAATGGTGAAAGGTCTGGAAACCATGCCTTATGAGGAGAGACTTAGGGAGCTGGGTATGTTTAGCCTGGAAAAAAGACGGTTAAGAGGCGATATGATAGCCCTGTTTAAGTATTTGAAGGGGTGTCACATTGAGGATGGAGCAAGCTTGTTTTCTGCTGCTCCAGAGATTGGAACACGGAGCAATGGATGCAAGCTCCAGGAACAGAGATTCCACCTCAACATTAGGAGGAACTTTTTGACAGTAAGAGCTGTTCGGCAGTGGAACGCACTCCCTCGGAGCGTGGTGGGGTCTCCTTCCTTGGAGGTCTTTAAACAGAGGCTGGATGGCCATCTGTCAGGGATGCTTTGATCGTGATTTCCTGCATGGCAGGGGGTTGGACTGGATGGCCCTCATGGTCTCTTCCAACTCTGCAGTTCTATGATTCTATGATTCTCTGTGCTGTCGAGCAAACTTTAACTTTTGGCAACCACATGTATGAGAAACCTCCAAGATCCTAGTCATCAGAACTGGTTTAAGGAATTTTGGGGGCCCCTGCAATGCTTTATTTTGGGGGGCCCATATGTTTATCTCAGGTCAATGTAACCTAACTCAACCTAAGCTATTCACAGTACAAGATATTCAGATTATTACTAATAATGTTTTTGCAGGAGGAGGGTTACTACAGGGGCCCCTACAATGATGGGCCCCCCTGCGGATGCTGATGCCGCCGGTGCTTTAAACCTGCCCTGCATGGAGACACACTATCCACAATGCTGCAGCCTTATTTGAGAACTCACGCCAAACAAGTCTTGAAGAGAAACGACAACGCAGAAAGAATCACAACCCGGAAACATCACCCAAGACCTTCTGCTGTGCTTTCTGCAACCGGACTTGTTTATCTCGGATTGGCCTTTTTAGTAATCAGCGTACTTGCAGTAAGCATGGGATGAGTCCTTCCTGAATCTTAATTTGCGAAGAAAAGCCAGAGAGAGAGAGAGTCATCAACTGCCCTGCTCAGATCCTGCAAACTCAGGGCCATTGCTTTCTTTGTGGAGTCAATCCGCCTGTAATGTGGTCTTCCTCTTTTCCTACTGCCTTCTACTTTGCTGTTATAATGTAAATTATTTTAGGTTGACTTGGCCTGCAATTAAACCCTGCTAGCATTACAAAAGACCTGATTCAGGTGGTGATGAAAAGTGCTAGTGGTGTCTTTCACATAGGGTTGCCAGACTGAAAACTGGAGAGAGGTCCTGTACCTTTGATGGTTGTATAGAAGAGGGAATTTCAGGAGGTGTGGCCTGTCACACAATAAATAATAATAATAATAATTTATACCCTGCCCCACTGTTAAAACAATCGGGGCGGATTACAGTAATTAAAATGCAATACAGATAAAAATCCCCAAACACCACCACCACCACCCTCCCCCATAAAAAGATATTAAACAAATATAAATTAAAAGCAACTATCTAAAATCACATTTTAAAAACAATAAATAGCCTGCAGACTAAAAGAGGCCAGGAGCTCCTGAGGCTAGGATCTAATTAGGAAAGGCCTACCAAAAGAGATCCGTCTTTAGTGCTTTTTTAAAGCTACTCAGGCTTGTCATCTGACGGATCTCGTTCGGCAGGCCATTCCACAATTTGGGGGCGATTACCGAAAAGGCCCTCTGGGAGGTTGCAGACAGCCTAGATTTTTGTGGCTGAAGCAAATTCCTCCCAGAGGACCGGAGTGCGCGGGGAGGATTGTATGGGAGGAGGCCGTTCCGAAGGTAAGTTGGACCCAAGCCATTTAGGGCTTTAAAGGTAATAACCAACACCTTATACTGGGCCCGGAAACTGATAGGCAGCCAGTGGAGAGATTTTAATACTGGAGTTATATGGTCTCTCCGAGATGTTCCCGAGACCACTCTGGCTGCCATATTTTGTACCAACTGAAGTTTCTGTAGCAAGCACAAGGGCAGCCCCATGTAGAGCGCATTGCAGAAATCTAGACGAGAGGTTACCAGCGCGTGCACCACAGTCTCGAGGTCCCTTGCTTCCAGGAAAGGGCGCAGCTGGCATATCAACCGAAGCTGATAACAGGTGCTCATGACCGTCGCATTCACCTGACTAGTCATCTGAAGCGATGAATCAAGGAGCACCCCCAGACTGCGAACACAGTCCTTAATGGAGAGTGTGACCCCGTCCAGGACTGGAGGTTGCAACCCAACTCCTGGTTTTGGGGCTGCTACCGTGAGCACCTCCGTTTTGTCTGGATTTAATCTCAACCTGTTTTTCCTCATCCAGCCCATTACTGCTTTAAGACAATCATTAACAGGAGAGATTCTATCAGAATTTGAGACCGATGATCGGGACAAGGAGAAATAGATCTGGGTGTCATCAGCGTACTGATAAAACCCAGCCCCATAACTCCTAATATTCTCACCCAGCGGCTTCATATAGATGTTAAACAGCATCGGGGACAGGATGGTGCCCTGCGGAATGCCACAAGTAAGCTCCTTTCTGCTGGAGCAACTGTCCCCAAGCAACACCCTCTGGGACCTGCCCGAGAGGAAGGACCGGAACCACTGGAGTGCAGTGCCTCCGATTCCTAACCCTCTCAGGCGATCCAAGAGGATGCTATGATCTATCATATCAAAAGCCGCTGAGATGTCCAAAAGCACCAACAGGGTCACACTACCCCTGTAGATGCTTAGACGCAGGTCGTCGGTCAAGGCAACCATGGCAGTCTCAACTCCAAATCCTGACCTAAAGCTAGTTTGAAATGGGTCTAGATAATCATTTTCATCCAAGACCACTTGGAGTTGAAGTTCAACTGCCCTCTTGATCACCTTGCTCAAGAATGGTAACATAGAAACCGACCTATAGTTGTTCATATCCAGGGGGTCAAGGGAAGATTGAAATTGTCAAATTGCTGGCATCTAAGTCGGCTCTTATCCGAGAGATTTTATCTGCAAATAAGTTGTTAAATGCATCACAGCAGGCCGTCGTTGGGTTAAGCAACGGGTTCTGCGCAGGAATAACCTGCGTCATCTCCCTTACCACCCTAAACAGCTCTGCTGGACGGGACTTTGCAGACGCAATACGTGCAGAGGAGAAGGATCTCTGCGCTGCACGTATTGCCTCTCGCTAGGACCAAAGAAAGTTCCTATGACGAGTCCTGTCGGATAAGAGTCGAGTTTTCCGCCAGTTGCGCTCTAGTTGTTGTCCAACCCGCTTCATTTTCCTAAGCTCTGTTGTATACCATGGCTTATGGTTTGGAGCGGGTTGGAAAGGACACTTGGGAGCGATCGTGTTGATAGCCTTGGTAAGGTTGGTGTTCCACGTATTAACCAAAGCTTCAATAGGGTCACCGGCGTTACCAACCATTAAACCCTCCAAGGCTTTCTGGAATCCTATTGGTTCCATTAGCCTCCGGGGGCGGACAATTCTAATGGGTCCACCACCCCCCCAGTGGGGCGGGAAGAGTCTTGACCAGGAAATGATCCGTCCATGACAATGTGGTGGTTTTAATAACCTCTGCCCACGGATATTCCTGTTCCGTACTGAAGGTATGACACACACTATCGAGGGTATGACACACACAATGTGTGGGTCCGAAGACCAATTGGGATAGGCCCATGTTTGTCATGGTTTCCATGAACTCCCGAGCTGCACCAGTCAGATTTGTCAAGCTGGTCTCGAGTGGAATGTTGAAGTCACCCAAAACTAAAAGTCTGGGTGACTCCAACAGCAACTCTGAGACCAGCTGTGTCAGCTCGGTTAGGGAGTCTGCTAGACAACGGGGTGGTCGGTATACTAGCAGAATCCCTAAACTATCCCAGGTCCTAAGGCTAAGGTACATACACTCAAAGTGGACTGTGTTTCGGACAGGTATCCTGGTCAAGGTCAGATTGTCCTTATAAACCAGAGCCACTCCGCCCCCCCCCACTTCCCCTCACCTGCTCACTGACAGAATACCCGGCTGGGAGGGCCTGCGCCCATGTGACAGCACTATCCTCTCCTAGCCAGGTTTCCGTGAAGCAAGCCAGGTTGGCATCCTCATCCAAGAGAAGATCGTAAGTAATGTGAGCAGGTAAGAAGCAACTCCTATTGAAATTATCTCTTCTACGCAACCATTACATGTATAGGCGCCCTCTCCAGCTTTAATTCATAGAATCATAGAGTTGGAAGAGACCCCAAGGGCCATCCAGTCCAAACCCCTGCCATACAGGAACACACAATCAAAGCACACCCTACAGATGGCCATACCGGCAACCCTACTTTCACATTACATGATTATAGCACTTTAATACCATTTTAACTGCCATGGCACCATCATCCAGAATTTTAGGATGCATAGTTTAATGAGGTACAGAGATTCTGTGCCAGAGGGCTCTAGTGCTTCAACAAACTACAGCAGGACCCCCGTATCTGCTGGGGATTGTTTCGGCGAGGTGTGGATACTGAAAACCATGGATAATAGCAAACACCATTGAAAATAATAGGACTTCCAGTTTAAAAATAACATAGAGTTGCCTTGGAGGACCTAGAAAATGGCTAGACAGGACACATTTTCTAGGAAGACTCTTTGGTGGGTGTGCTGTTTTGTGTCCCATGGATAATTGAACCAGTGGATAACAAATCGGTGGATACAGGGGTCCTACTATACAACTCCCAGGAGTGACCATTCATTGCAGGTTTGAATCAGGATGATATCTTGTTTTATTGCACATGTTAATAGGATTACCTAGTGCCAGGTTGAGAGTATGAGCAGCAACAATAGATCTGCAATGGCTCTGTGTTTATAATGTAATTCTCACTGCCAGTACAGTACTTTCTGCATTTAATATCCTTCTGACTTCACTATCTTCAATTGAAGGTTGCCCTTTCTCCCCACTTCTACTTTTGTGCCTTTAACATCATTCCAGTATTTGGAAACTAAGGTACTGTAGATCATGGAGGCAGATTTCTCCATAGCAGTTTACACCTGTTTCCAGCTAGCTATTTGGGGCCCTATAAAGTTCTGGAAGGGTTAAAGCAACAAAGCTCATGTTCCTAGATAAGCCTCTAAGTAGCTCAGCTAGTTTCCTGCCCCACCTCCTCTTTTCCTTGTGCATTATAGAAGCCAAAATTGGTTTTTTTGTTGCCGGCTTGCAGCTCTGGTGAGTTAAAGGAGTATTTTTAAAAAACTCTTTTTTTATGGAAAATTGAAGCAGGTTCTCTTTGAGTCTGGGAAATAGCTAGAAGGAGGCAGATTCAAAAGGGAGGCTTTCTTCCTAAATTGACTTTTAAATAAATTCTTTGCTAGCCACAAAGTCAACACTATGTCTCATATTGTCTAGCCAGGAGTGCCTCCCACCTTTTTTTTTTTTAAAGCCCACACATTAGTCATGAGTAACAGATAGATTCCCTCTGTCTCTTATCTTGCTTCTGCTTCTCAGATGGACTGCATCTAGCCAGGGAGGCTCTGTCACAATGGCTAAAAGTCATTAATAGATATATCCACCAGCAGTGGTTTGAAATGTTCTAAGATAGTGTCAGAGCCATCATCAGTCAGATTGGTGCTGTGCTTATGCACACCATTTAAAAAATGAATAAAAGCATTTTATTTCCATTGTCTGCAATAGCTTAATGCCTGCATTATTATCTAAAAAAAAAATGCACCCTCAGTTTAAATTTGGCTCTCAAAAAGATTTTTTTTCTGCTGTTATTCCATAGTGATTACAACCACTGTGCAAGTGAGCTGTTAGTTATACAGTATTGAGGGGGCCGAGGGATAGTGACTTCATTATCTGCTAACATATGGCCAACTTTTTCTTTGGCAAGGCACCTGCGCTTTTAACATTTCCTAGTGCCTGGTTTGAGCAGTAGCCTGATCTGCAGAAATCAGCAGGAAACCAACTTTTTAAAGCACAGAGATGAATGTTATCACCTGCAAATATTTGAAGATCAGGCTCTTACCAAAGGCACAAATGCAGGTTGGGATGTGGTCAAAAGCTTAGTTTAACACCTTCATGGTTGACATAAAGTCATAGCATGTTATGCTTTCTCTGTCATTTCACCTACAAGCTGAGCACCTACTCTGCCAGGCAAGAGTGGGAAACTTGGGTTCTTCGAAATGAGCTGGACTACAGCTCACATCGTCCTTTACCATTCGCCATGATGGCTGGGGCTGATGGGACCTGGAGTCCAACAACATCTGGAAAGCTACAGGTTCACTAGCCCTGCTGTAAAAAGCACCAGAATCTTAAGTGAGAGGAGATGATTAACTCTAGGGCAGTGGTTCTTAACCTGGGGTCCACAGACTCCCAGGGGTCTGCAATGTCCTCATAGGGGGTCCACGAAGGCTTGAAAGTTGCTCAGCCCACCTCCTCCCTGCAGTGGAATGGCTACGTGACAGAAGCCAAGGCAAAGGCTGGCTTGGGCTGCGCATTGCCATTCAATTAACTCTAGCCACAAACTTGCAGGAAAGAAGCAGGAGATAAGTCTTCCCTCCCCCTCCAGTGCCTCTGAGGGAAAGTTTAATGGATGGTGTAATTGTGTTGTTATTATTATTATTATTATTATTATGGTTTTACAGTTTGAGTTAAGTCTTAGGGGTCCACGGCAATGAAAGATATTTAAAGGGGGTCCCTGGTAAAGAAAAGGTTAAAAATCACTGCTTTAGGAGTCTCCTTTCACTGTATGCTTTTAGCTGAGAAGAAATCAAAAGACTTTTAATGTCTATGTCTCCAACCGCATGTTCTCTACTCTCAGAGCTGGCCCAAGATCTTTTTCAGCCTGAGGCAAAGGACAAGATGGTGCCCTGCCCCCATTCCTCTTACAGAAGCAAACTGGACTGACACTTGAAATTTACCTCATCATTGGTGATGAATGGTGATTCTCCACCTGAAACTCTCCAAATGTTTTGGACTTGAGTTTCCAGAAGCTCCAGCTAATGTGACTGATGGCCAGGGATTTGTGGGAGTCAAAGTTCAAAATCTCTGGAGGACTAGAAAATGACTCATCTTGAGGATGATGGGCCAATTTAGGGGTTTGGGACAACCTGTGGGGTACACATGGCTTTGCCCTTCACCTGAGGGGAATGGCCAGGGGTTCAGGAGTAATGTCCAGAGGCTGCTGTTGCTGCCCCCCAGCGTTTGATGCCTGAGATAGTTGAATCGTTTTGCCTAATGATGGGACTCTATGTACTGTTTAAATTAGGGGTAGCTGTGATCTCACTTTAACTGCCATGGCTCCATCCTATGGAATCCTGGGATTTCCAGTGGCCATGTTGGGTGAGGAATTTTGAGAGCTTTAATCTAAAATAAACTTTTATTTTCTAGGGTCTGTAATTACCAGGGTTTTTTTGCTCTGTGTTTTGCACTTATAATATTAGCTACGTGCAGAAACAAAGATGAGATTCACTGGAAGGCCTTAAGAATGTTCATCCTTATAGTAAATGTGTATCTGTGATAACTTAGAAACCCTTATAGATTTACATGCCAAATGCAACTTTTTATAGATTTAAAAATGGCTCCCTCCTTTTAAGATTGAAGTTCCTTCCAAAATTGTTTCCATAATCCTTTACTTCTGGCCATGATGGCCGAGTCTGCTGGAATCTGAAGTCCAAAACATCTAGAAAACCAAAATTCTTCTATTCTTGCTATTTACACTTGCCTAAAAGTTGCTGTTGTGTGCCTTTGAGTCATTTTTCATTATCATTGGGTTTTCTTAGCATGATTTGTTCAGATGGGGTTTGTCTTTGCCTTCCTCTGAGGCTGAGAGCATGTGACTTGCCCAAGTTTATCCAGTGGGTTTCCATGGCCTAGCTGGGATTCGAACAGTATTCTTCAGAGTTGTAGTCTTAACAAGATCCACTAAATTCCAGTTTGGGTTTACACACGTGGCTTGCCCTACATATCAGTGTTTCTTTCAAACAGGCTATTGTTCTGACAGGCAAATCTTCTGGGAGATTCTCTTGAATAGGCCAATGCTGAAGAATTTAGGAACAAAAGTTGTGTTGTGGATGACTGCACCAAGGCTCCATTGGATAAAACCATTCCACTGACTTGACTGATAATTGCTTGAATTTCTTGTTCCTACATTTTTGGACAGAGAGGAAATTTTAGGAGAGAGCAGAGATCCACAGGAGAGGATAGAAGCAGCATTAGGGTGGAGGCTGTTGCTAGGAATTAAAATGACGCAACGGAATCCACCTGCAGGCCTTATAATGGAGAAAGTGACTGGAAAGGGCACCAGTGTCAACCATACTGGCTGTGCTGAAGAGCTTCCATGGTGCCTAGCCCCCAGGAGAGTTAAGCAAGACCCCGATGGAAGATCATCAAAAGAATGGGAAGTCCAGTGGCAAGAATTCTTGAGAGCCTTGGATCCCCCTCGCTCCATATGGGAAGCCCCACAGCTCAGGGACCCTGGGCCATGGGATGATGCCAAAGCTTTTCTGGCCTCCTTTGAGCAAGTGGCTGAAGCCTGCCGGTGGCCCAGAGAAGAGTGGGTGGCTCGGCTCTTACCGGCGCTCAGTGGCGAAGCCAAGCAGGCGTTTAATGGCCTAGAAGCCAAAGACAGGGAGGATTATGGGAAAGTGGCAGCTGCCATCTTGCGAGGGGAAGCCCTCAAAATGGAGGTGCAGCGCCAACACTTCAGGCAGTTCCGCTACCAGGAAGTAGAAGACCCACGGAGGGTTTACGACCAACTGCAAGAGCTTTGCCACCGGTGGCTGAAGCCGGAGAGACGCTCCAAAGAGCAGATCTTGGAGTTGCTGATCCTGGAGCAGTTCCTGGCCATCTTGCCGTCAGAGATCCAGAACTGGGTGCGGGAATGTGGTCCAGAGAACTGTGTCCAGACGGCAGCTTTGGCCGAGGATTTCCTGATGAACCAGCAAGAAATGGAGATGTGGAAATGGCAGGTGAGCTTTTGATACTGAAACTGGTGAGCTTGATGGTAACTGTATTTATTATTTATTTGGCTTTATTTTATGGGAGGGCCCTGGGATTTCAGCACAGAAATCTGAGACCTAGGGATGACCCTTGTGTTGGAGAGCCATATTCCACTTTCTCAAACTCAAGTACCTCATTTGTATATTATGCAAATTATTCATTATGCAAATTAGGCAAATGGATTGTTGCTTTTTATCTCCCCACAATGCTTCAAACTACCTACCATTTTTTAGGGTTATGACTGAACTGAGAGAACCAGTTTAGAGTAATGCTTAAAGTGCTGGGCTTGGAACAGGGAGGCCCAGTGAAATTCATGGGGTCGCCATAAGCCAACAGGCGACTTGAAGGCATATACACACATATATACTGTAACTCAGTTTATCAAGTAGTGACATTCCTTCTTTAACAGAATATTTGGTACCAGAATCAGAAATAATATGAAAAGAATAGGGATAAGTTCCTACACCACACACACAAAAAGAAGCAATTCCAAGATGATTCATCATACCTTTTTATCCTAAGCTAACAAGATGCATGTCTGAAATGAAACAAGCAGGTCAGGTCATGCATGAGTAAAAAACTTTTTGAACCTTCAGAGTCTACTAGAAAGTCCCTTCCAATATATATCGAAGGGTCATTTTTCTTTCTTTCACCAGCCTCCACCTTTCTCGTGATTTACGTTTTGGCGTCCAAACTTCTAGTTCTATGGTTTTTAGATCTAGCTGGTGACTGGTAAGGCAGGCTTATCTGATCTCCCCTTTTCTCTGCTGAGATCTGAAGTCCAACATTATCCCCACTTGATTCCCACATCTGCTTTATTATGTAGTCCTGGTCGTAGTCTGGTTTATACGCATCTCTCCCAAATTTCATTGGATTTCTTACTGCTGTTTCAGGTGCCAGTGTTGTCAAGAGCTGTGACGGTGGATCCACTTGACCCTGGGAAGATGGAAGCCAAGGAGGGGAGTGACCTGGTTGCCAGATCCCCAGGTACAGGTTTGGGATTATGTCAAAATGTTAACTTTTATTTCTGGCGGTAAGGAAGGATAGGGAAATGGAAGAGTGAGAGAGATCCATTGCCTTCTTTTTTTCAAGAGAATGAATGTTGAGTAACACATTGAACAAGTGCCCAGTCTTGCTTCAGATCATTCAGTTGAATGCTGCTAGTGTAGATTAAAAAAAAGCACACACCCTGCATGTAGAAAGCTAGGACAACAGGCAGATAGCCTATGGTTATAATGTGAGCTACCATGGTCTTCTCCCCACCATCTTTGTTTCTCTTTCCACATGATTTCTGCTGGTTGTTTAGAAAAGATGTGCTCTATGCCAGAAATGGTGAACTTGTAGCTCTTCTGATGTTGCTGAACTACAATTCCCATCATGCCCTTGTTAGTTTTGCCAAGCTGACGGGTGGATAGGAACTAGAGCACAGCAATATGTGGAGGGACATTGATTCTCCATTTTGCCTTAAGTACTTCCTATTTCCTTGCCACAGGGACATCTTCAGCAGGTTCGGCAGTGGAACACACTCCCTCGGAGTGTAGTGGGGTCTCCTTCCTTGGAGGTCTTTAAACAGAGGCTGGATGGCCATCTGTCAGGGATGCTTT
This sequence comes from Gambelia wislizenii, assembly GCA_030847615.1. Lineage (NCBI taxonomy): Eukaryota > Metazoa > Chordata > Lepidosauria > Squamata > Crotaphytidae > Gambelia > Gambelia wislizenii. Next base: position 31,380,005 of record JAUMIR010000002.1, read on the forward strand.
GATCTTGATTTCCTGCATGGCAGGAGGTTGGACTAGATGGCCCTTGTGGTCTCTTCCAACTCTACAGTTCTATGATTCTAGGTAAACCAGAGGTTGGCAAATTTGCTGGGGTCTGGAAGCATATTTTGACACACAAACACACACACTATCATGGGACACATATCTGCCAAAAATGTCTGGCTTTGTTTTGAGACCCATGAGTGACTGGAAATTCACTTTTCTATTATGAAACAACACAATTCCTTTCTGGGGTAGGAATCATGCAGTCCTCTTATCAGCTGGCTTTTGAATTTTACACTAGAGAAAAGCTCATCTAGCCTTTCACTGATGGCATTCTATTCTCATGTGAAAACTACCTTTTTAAAATAGGCTGCTTAAATATCTTGGTTGGAGCTGTTTTCTGCTACTCTATGGAATACAGATTTCTTTTGCCTTTCATGTGTTTTTTAGAGAATAGTTCCTGCAACTGCTACACATCCGGCCTTCTGGAAGCTGAAGACCAAAACCAAAGTTTCCCTTTTTTAAAAAAATACAGCTAGGTAAAAACATAGACTTCTGGAAGTTGAAGTCCATCACATCTGGAGAAGCAAACACTCCCCATCCTTGATATAAAATGCAATTTAAATGTATTGTACTTTAAAGCAAGGCTGGGGAACCTTTGGTCCTCCAAATGTTTTGGACTTCATTTGCTAGAATCCTATGTTAAATTGTGTTTTAATTGTGACTTTAATTGTTTTTTTTAATAAGAAAAGCTTTTATCTGTTGTCATTTGGTTTTATTTATGACATTGCTTATTTTATGTGGACTGATTTTTTTTTTTTTTACTAGCTGTACCCCAGAGTAACATATACCATTACAGTGGGACCCCCGTATCCGCTGGGGATTGGTTCTGGGGGGGCTGTGGATACCGAAAACTGTGAATAATAGTGAACACCATTAAAAATAATGGGACTTCTGGTTTAAAATACCATAGGGTTGCCTTGGAGGACTTAGAAAATGGCTAGAGAGGACACATTTTCTAGGAAGACTCTATGGTAGGTGTGCTGTTTTGTATCCTGTGGATAATGAATAAGTGGATACAGGGGTCCTACTGTATAGTAGATTTGAAAGGTTCACATGGTTCAGCTACACGCTATTATTGTGGGGAAAAATACCACCAAAATCTATACAACTACGGAGCGACCACCTAGCTGGCTAGCTCTCCTGCCCTGGACTCGCAGGCCTCTGTGACGCAGCGGCTTCTCCCCTTATGCTCCCACAGCGAGGCATATAGTTGAGGTGGAGGGGTCTCTGTTTAGGCTCCCGGAGTCCTTGCTGTGGCTGGCAACGGGGCCATTGTAAGGCTGGGAGTGTAGATCCAGATTGAGTGGCAGGAGTGGATTGTGAGGTGGCAAGGGAATTTGCATGTGGGTGGTGATTGGCTGAGGAATGTTTCCTAAGCGGCCAATCAGCATGCTGGGAAAGGCAACATACCCAAGTGTTTTATATAGAGAGATTCTGGATTTTAATCTTTGATTTGGCCATTAAAAAAAAATGGGAATAGTAACAGACATATCCATGCTTTCTTCTACAGATGTTGGAGTAACTCTTCCCAATCATGCTGCACCATTGCTGCCTTCTGAGGGACAGGAATTGCAGGATGCAGAGCCCACAGAGGTACGCAGATTTCTTGGGCGAATTGGTAGGGTTTTCTTCATTGTGGATATGACTAAGGTTGCCAGATCTCAGGGTCTGGTTCTGAGTCTTTAGTTTTCACAAGTCATCTCCAGGTGGGAGATGAGGGTACAAATTCTCCATGAGCTACAATTTTCAAGGCTTAATTGATTTGTTACTGCAACTTGCAAGACTTTCCAGGATGTTTCTGCATTTACAGGTTGCCCCTGCCCCCGTATCCACGGAACCAGTATCTGTGGTTTCAGTTATCCACAACTGAAAAAAGAGGGACACATACCATAGAGTCCTGCTGGAAGATGCCAAGAGAGGCATCCTCTCTAGGAATTGTTAGGTCCTCCAACACAACTCTATGGTATGTTGAAGCTTCTTATTCAATCAGAGTGGGCAGCTTAGCACCTTCCAAATACTAGTGGACTGCTTCTTCCAGTGTCCTATGCTATTAACTTTGCTGGCTAATTAATTAATTAACTATTATTTTTTTATATCCCGCTCTTCAGCCACAAAGGCTATCAGATCAGCTTACAAATTGTTAAGCAACAGCAATTTACACATCTACACTGCATTAAGCCTTGAAAATTAAAAGAGCTGGCAAATATAATCTCAGAGCCATTGGCAATAATATTTGAGAACTCCTGGAGAACAGGAGAAGTCCCAGCAGACTGGAGGAGGGCAAACGTTGTTCCCATCTTCAAAAAGGGGAAAAAAGAGGATCCCAACAACTATCGTCCAGTTAGTCTGACATCAATACCAGGGAAGATTCTAGAACAGATCATTAAACAGAGAGTCTGTGAACATTTAGAAGGCAATGCCATAATCACAAAAAGTCAGCATGGGTTTCAGAGAAACAAGTCATGCCAGACTAATCTGATCTCTTTTTTTGATAAAGTTACCAGCTTGATAGATGAAGGGAATGCTGTGGCATTGCATACCTTGATTTCAGTAAGGCCTTTGACAAGGTTCCCCATGACATTCTTGCAAACAAGCTTGTAGAATGTGGGCTAGACAAGTTAACTGTTCAATGGATTTGTAATTGGTTGACCGGCCGAACCCAAAGGGTGCTCAGCAGTGGCTCCTCTTCGTCTTGGAAAGATGTGACCAGTGGGGTGCCCCAGGGTTCTGTCCTGGGCCCAGTGCTATTCAACATCTTTATCAATGACTTAGATGAGGGAATTAGGGGCATACTTATCAAATTTGCAGATGACACCAAATTGGGAGGAGTAGCTAATACCCTAGAGGACAGGATCAAAATTCAGAATGACCTGGATAGACTGGAGAGCTGGGCCAAAGCTAACAAAATGAAATTCAATACGGAGAAATGTAAAGTACTGCATTTAGGGCGGAAAAATGAAATGCATAAATATAGGATGGGAGAGACCTGGCTGAATGAGACTACGTGCGAAAGGGATCTAGGAGTCCTAGTAGACCACAAGTTGAACATGAGCCAACAGTGTGATGCGGCAACTAAAAAGGCCAATGCAATTTTGGGCTGTATCAATAGAAGTATAGTGTCTAGATCAAGGGAAGTAATAGTGCCACTCTATTCTGCCTTGGTCAGACCTCACTTAGGATACTGTGTCCAGTTCTGGGCACCACAATTCAGAAAGGATATTGACAAATTGGAGCGTGTCCAGAGAAGGGCAACTAAAATGGTGAAAGGTCTGGAAACAATGCCTTATGAGGAGAGACTTAGGGAGCTGGGTATGTTTAGCCTGGAAAAAAGACGGTTTAGAGGCGATATGATAGCCCTGTTTAAGTATTTGAAGGGATGTTACGCTGAGGATGGAGCAGGCTTGTTTTCTGCTGCTCCAGAGACTGGAACACGGAGCAATGGGTGCAAGCTCCAGGAACAGAGATTCCACCTCAACATGAGGAGGAACTTTTTGACAGTAAGAGCTGTTCGGCAGTGGAACACACTCCCTCGGAGCGTGGTGGGGTCTCCTTCCTTGGAGGTCTTTAAACAGAGGCTGGATGGCCATCTGTCGGGGATGCTTTGATTGTGATTTCCTGCGTGGCAGGGGGGTTGGACTGGATGGCCCTCGTGGTCTCTTCCAACTCTGCAATTCTATGATTCTATGATTCTAAGCAGTTTCTAATGTGTATTAGCTAATTGAGCCCACAAGCCGGCTAGGCCTGATGGCTGTTGTATTCTAACATTCAGGGAGACACAAGTGCTATGACTCCACCCTATGGAATCCTGGGTGTTGTAGTTTGCTGAGGCACTTTAATGCTTGAGACCACCAGGCCATTCTCCCTGAACTACAGAAGAGAATTCTGAGTCCCTCGCCAAACTGCCTGCCAACCCAAGACTCATAAAATGGAACCATGGCAGTGCAAGTAGTATCAGAGTGCTATAACTGTGGAGTCCGGATGTGTTCTTTCACAGCAGAGTTTGAGCTACAACAAGGTGGTAGCAACTTCTTATAGAATCATAGACTCTTATGCATCTGCACTGCAGAAATAATCCAGTTTGACACCGCTTTAACTGCCATGGGTCAATGCTATGGAATCCTGGATTTTGGAGTTTGTTGTGGTACCAGAGCTGTCTGACAGAAGGCTAAATATCTCACAAAACTACAGATCCCAGAATTTCATAGCATTGAAACATGGCAGTTAAAGCAGTCTCAAACTGGATTATTTCTGCCATGCAGATGCGGCCTTAGAGTTGGAAGAGGCTACAAGGGCCATCTCATCTAACCTCTGCCATGCATAAATTCAGATATAAAGAACTCCGGAAAGGTGCCCATCTAACCTGTGTTTAAAAACCTCCAAAGAAGGAGAGTCCGCCACCCTACAAGGCAGTCTGTTGCATAGACAAACAGCTCTTGCTGTTAAGAAGTTCCTCACAATCTTTAGGTGGTATCTTTTTTCTTGTCATTTGAATGCATTGATTTGTGTTCTAGTCTCTAGAGCAGCAGCAAACTAGCTTACAGTCTTCTGCATGGCATTCCTTCAGATACAGTTGGGCCCCTGGATCTGTGGGGTTTAGTTCCTGGACTTACTGTGGATAGCAGAAACCACCGATAACAATGAACCCTTTTAAAATAAAGGACTTCCTGTACAAAGGTACCATAGAGTTATATTGAAGGGCCTAGAAGATGCTTAGAGAAGATACCTCTCTAGGCATTTTCCAGCACTACCCTATGGTATGTATCCCTATTTTGTGTCCCATGGATAACTGAAACAGCAAATATTGGTTCCGCGGATATGGGGGTCTAATTGTATTTAATGATGGCTGGCACATCATCTCTCAATCTTCTCTTTTCCAAGCTAAACATACCCAGCTCCCTAAGTTGTTCCTCATAAGACATGGGGGTGGTCCACACGGTGAAAATACCCCTCACAGAATTCGCTCAGAAAATGAGCTGTCTTAATGGGATCCTACATTGTCTCATTGTATTGTGAAAGAGGGGGGCCAAAAAGAGGAAAAACTATGCAAGAAAAGCATTTCCGGCTTTTCCTGACTTTTTAAAAAAGCTTCAGTGATATGTGCATTTTTACTCGTTAAGACAAGCCATTCATATTTTGGTCTATGACTGTAAATAAAATGATGATGATGATGATGATGATGATGACAAGCCATTTGAAATGGATCGCTTCCCCATACAAGACAAAGCACAAACCTGATTGGCTGGCCGAGTGTAGGGGAAGGGCTGGGTTACAAGGCAAGCGCCGACTGCTGCCGTGTTGGATTTGCGCCTTAGCAAGTGATCACTACAACAATAAAACAGGGATTTGTGCTTTTTTCTTTCTTTTTTTCCCAGAAAGGTAGAATATCGCTTGTGTGCACCATAGAAATAGGATTGTTTTTTTAAAAAAGTACAGTGGCGGCAGATTTAGAAAGGTGAGTAATCCACTCATGGCTGCCATCAACTACAGGCATGCAAAGTTTATGGGGGCTGTAAAACCATTAAGACAGGTCTGACTTGCTATTACTTTGGAGCAGCCCTTGGTTTCCACACCTCTGATCATCGTGGACACTCTGATCACTCTGGACACATTCCAGCTTGTCAGTATCCTTTTTGAACTGTGGTGCCCAGAACTGGACACAGGATTCCAAGTGAGGTCTGACCAAAACTTCTTGTTTCAGGGGTCTGTGGACTTTGAGCTGGCTGTGCGTTTCACCGAGGGTGAGTGGGCCTTGCTGAATCCAAGCCAGAGAGCTCTCTATGGGGAGATTCTGCAAAATAACTATGGGAATGGAGCATCTCTGGGTAAGTAACACACCTTGCGCATTCTCCACAGATTTTTTCCCTTTTAATTCACCTGATTTGGGCAGGTTGTAGAATGGGGATGAAATTACAGTTCATATGGTTTTTAGACACACAGCCTTGAGCCTCCTTCCTCATGACACTATCATTTTATGGGTCCCCAGTTTTTGTACAGTTTTTAAAATTCATTTTTAAAGGCAGAAATGCCTCTCTTAAAGCTTACAGTGGGCCCTCAGTATCGGCTAGCATTTGGTTCCAAGACACCCCTCCCCTGGTAGATACCAAAATCCATGTATGCTCAAGTCCCATTTTATACAGTGGTGTAGTAAAATGGCATCCCTTATATCAAATGTTGAACAAGGTTTGCTTTTTTGAATTCTACCCCCCCCCAATATTTTTGAGCCATGGTTAGTTGAATCTGTGGATACAGAACCCGTGGATACAGAGGGACAACTGTACTTATCCATCCTTGAAGCACTTGATGCTACCTAGCAGCATCAAGGTGGTAAGGCATACACATCTGAACTTGTCTTCCTGCAGCCTGCAGTTTTCTACCCTTTGTTGTTCTGGCCTCTAGAGGTTGGGATTTGGAGGGAGTGTCTTAGCGTTTGTCTATACGAGGCACTAAAATGTGGATTGAGGCCCACTAATGCCAATTCGAAACAGGTTCTATTTGTCCTAACATTTTTTTTTTTTTTGCAAGATCACAGGCATGCAAAGCTATGTGCCTTGGTTGTTCAAACAGGCATGCCTGCGAATCAAGATGGCGGGCGTGAGTGAATTACTTGTGTTTTTATTGTTATCAGTTGCTGCCGCCGAACAGTATTTTTTTAAAGTAAATCCTAGGTGCAGAAGTGCAATATTCTGCCTCAATAAACAGAAAAAAAGGCTGTTTCATTGCCTCAGCACACAGTCATTAAGGCAAAAATCCAACATGATGGTTCAGGGCGCTTGCCTTGTTAGCAAGCTCTGCCCCCTGCACACCTATGACCAATCAGTTTTCCACTTTAGTCTTATTGGGAATGTGAACCAAAGCAAATCAGTTGTCCCAATGAGCAGGAAAGTGCATTTATTACCCATGGAGTTGTTTTTTAACTTCGGGAAAAGCCATGAAGGCTTTTCCTGTGTAGTTTCTGGCGTTTTTGGCCCCCCTCCTTATGAATATGGCAGATTGATGTGGTATGCCATTTAGAATTCTATGAGGAGTATTTCACTGTTTAGGCAACCTGTTACAGTTTCTCTGGTCCTTCTAAGGTGCGCTGGAGCGGTATAGCAACTTTTTTATTTAACAGGAAAGCAAAACAAAAAAACCCGTACCTTCTTTTATTGCCTTAGTGATTGCTCGCTAAGGTGAAAATACAACATGGTGGCAGCGGGCACTTGCCCTGTTGGCAAGCCCTGCCCCCACACTCGCCCAGCCAATCAGCTTTGCGCTTCCCTTCAAATCGCTTGTTCAAACAGGCAGGAATGTGCACCCACTTCGCTGTTTTTAAAAAACTACATTTTGGGGGGCCCTCCTTCCAAATAGTGTGGATTAGTGTGAGATCCCATTTAGACAGGTAGGATTCCCAGCAAAATCCCTGAGAGGTATTTTCACCATATAGACACCCCCTTAGCTACATTTACACACACATTAATTACACCCCATTTGGATTACTGTAACACAGTCTAGGTGGGGCTGCCTTTGAAGAATGTCTAGAAACTTAAACAGCCAGACAGTAGGTGATGGATGGTTACAGGGATTCCTGTTCCAATAGCTTCAGAGGCTACTGGTCTATTTCTGGACACAATTTAAAGCATTGATTAGGACCCATATAGCCCTCTGCAACTTGGATCTAGGCTGTCTAGATCCATGCAAGCCTCTCCAGGCTTTGAGGTCTTCAAGAGAGGCCTTTTGCTCAGTCTCACCACCCTCACAGACAAGTGTGATGCAGAGGTGAGAAAGGGCCTGTTGGGTGTTGGCTCCCAGGCTGTGGAACCCAGTACCAAGGGAAGCTAGGCTGCTGTCCGCCCTGTGTTCCTTTCAATCAGCAGGGAAAGATTTTGGGGCCTTTTCACACCACACAATTATAGCTCTATGATTCCACCTGGCCAGCTGTGGCAACATCCTATGGGATTTTCAGTTTAAGGAGGAGTACTTAGAATTCTTCGTTGGAGACCTGCAGTGGCTCTCCCAACAACAGATTCTAGGATTCCCTGTAGATGAAGCATTCCTGAGAGTGGTGCTGTAGTTGTGTCATGTGAAATGGTAATTTTATTCAGGCAGAGTTTGGGCTGCTGAGGATGGGACTTTTTATGCTTTTACAGTATTTGTAAGAAGCCTTTAGTTCATGAGTTCATTTGTTCTCAGAGATGCCTTTAATCATGGTCCCCACAAGGGAGGGGGCTGACAGGGCTCTGGCCCGGAGGCCCAGTTGCCTGGAATTAAGAGGGGAGGGGGCGGTGTGATATTATTGTAAGTTTTTTATTACGTAAATCCATTTAGTTTTTTTAAAATAAATATAAATATTACTTTGGTGTCATCATTTAAATGACTTATTTTAATTTTTATCCTAAATCCTATAGAGCATCTCACTGCCCCTTAACCTTAGCAGTAGGTAGAGGGCCTTCTAAAGATCCTGGCCTGGTGGTCTGCTTCAGGATGTAGGGGCCATACCTTTAATCTATCTATCTATCTATCTATCTATCTACACGTAATTCTCTTGGGTATATTGCCTTTCTCAGTGTGCTGATTGGCTGCTCAGGAAACACACCCAACCAATTACCACCTGCATGCAAATTCCCTCTCCACCTCACAATCCACTCCTATCACTCAGTATGTGGCCCAGATTCCTGCCACTCAATATATGGCCCAGATTGGAACCCAGACAGTCAACTGGCAGTCAACTGGTGGCAGTGGCAGGGCAACAGAGCGAGTCACCCTCAGCAATTCTGGGAAAAGTGTGGAATGCTGAGAAGGAGGGGAGGAATTTAAATTCACCGGCTTACCTTACAGGGTTGTTGTGAGGTCTACCGGGTGTTTGGGGGGGGAGTTAATGACATATGGTCCAGCTAGTTTCATTCTGTTTTAATACTCAATTCTGTTTTGTGTTTGAATTGTTGACTTCTTTTATTTAATGGTACTCTCAGATGCCCTTGGGTCGCATTTTAGGGGAGAAAGAGAGGATACAAAGCCAATAAATAGAAAAAAATAAGCTTTCTGTGATGTGTTCTTTCCCAGCACCCCATCCTGCCCATCTCCTTGGCTTTCCTTCTGTTGTTGTTGTTGTTGTTGTTGTTGTTGTTTAATGTTGGAGCATGTGGAGTACTGTCTTGCTTTTGAATGCATTTCCTCCTGCTGGCTTGCACTTTCCTTATCTGACCACTTGGCAGCTGGACTCAATGGCTGCAACACATTCTGAATTCTTGGGTCTCATCCTGACACACCTTAAAGAGAAGCTCCAATTGGAGTTGGCAGCAGTGGTGGTCAGGGAAGTGGTGGAAGGGTGAAGAAGAGGTTGAGGGTCACCCAGGCAGTCTGTCTAAAGAAACGCAGGATATATTTAACTAGGTCTGCCTTCCACCTTCTTTTACACTGAGGTTAGTGAGTTTTGCCCTGTTTGTTTTTATGTCTCCATTTCCATAATTTCTATATTTTTCTCGCCCTCCCCTACCCCTTCTTCCCTACTTGATCTGGGTTCCTTCCCTGTTCCCTCAGATAATCTGGCAACAACAGAAACAAAACAGGAGACCCTTCAATGCAACGATGGTCCTGAGATGGCTGCATGCCATGAGAAGTACCATGAGAAGTCCCATGGGGAGGAATCCCTGAAGCCTGTGATCCACAAAGGAGGAGATACTGATTGGGAGCAGTTTTGGGGGAGAAAGCCAGGGAGGAAATGGCATGGACCTGCACCACAAGCAGAACAGACAAGGAGCTTTAACAAAGTTCTATCTCACAAGAGAGAGAGCAAGCATCTATGCCCCGAATGTGGGAAAAGATTCCACTACCGATCCCAGCTGGCAAAACACCAGCTGATCCACACAGGCATCAAACCTTATAAATGTGTTGTCTGTGGGAGAAGCTTCCAGAGGAAAGACAATCTTCTCACACATCAGAAAATCCACACAGGTGAGAAGCAGCACAGCTGCCCTGAGTGTGGGAGAAGTTTCTATGACAGAGGCAAATTGCTGAGACATCAGAGAACCCACACGAGAGAGAAGCCGTTCGACTGTCCTGGGTGTGAGAAGAGCTTCTCAAAGAAAGGAAACCTCCTTGTGCATCAGACAACCCACACGGGTGAGCGACCATATGAGTGTTCCGAGTGTGGGAGATGTTTCTGTGACAGGGTCAGATTGAGTAGCCATCAGAGGATTCATACCGGAGAAAAACCTTATGAATGCCCTTGGTGCCGGAAGCGATTCTGTTGGAAAGGAAACCTAGCTGTCCACAAGAAGATCCACACAGGGGAGAAGCCGTACATGTGCTCCGAGTGTGGGAAAAGCTTTGGTGAAAAAGCCAAGTTGATTAGACATCAAAGAATCCACACAGGAGAAAAACCTTTCTCATGTTTGATGTGTGGGAAAAGCTTTAATCAGCGAGAAACCTTGATGAGGCATCAGCGAGTCCACACAGGAGAGAAACCTTATGAGTGTCTGGAGTGCGGGGAACATTTTGGTCAAAAAGAAACACTGCTTAGACATCAGAGAATTCACAGGGGATTAAACATCAATCGTGTCCCATAAAGGGGGAGGAGGTTTGATTTAAAGTGGGCATGGGCAAAGTACAGCCTATGGGTCACATGCAGCACTTGGAGCCCCAAAGTGCCACTCCCTGAAGCACCCAAAGGCCCCCAACTCTCTCCATTTTTTTTGGAGTGATTTTTTCATCACTGCCTGGTTCAGACAAAACAAGAAATTATAGTTCAAAGAAAGATTACCTGGAGCTTGACTACATGGGGAGGGAGAGGGAATCCGGATGAGATTCAGACTACTTTGGCCCAGAGCTTCAGTGCATGAAATTTGGACTACTCTGCCCCAAATTTAAACACCACACCTGCCAAAACCTGACTCTGCATTCAGATTTTTACTTGCCTTCCATTCAAAGCTGTTACTCACCCTTGACTGTGAGCTCCAGGAAAATCAAAGCCCCATCGGTAGCCACTCTCTCTGAAGCCAGAACAGGCGGCTAACCTCTCAGTGGTGTGGCTCGCTGGGCATTCTGACCTCAGAGACAGCAACTACTGCTGGAGCTCTGCCTTTCGAATGAGAAGTGGCACCGAAGAGCTGGGGGAATAGTGGCATCTCAAGCAGTGCTTGTCCTTCCTCTCCTCCCCACCCCTGTGAATCCAGCATGGATGGATTGTTCACATGGCAATTTTCTCCAGAGTTTTCAGCAAACTCCGGAGAAAATGGCAAATGTTCTAAAATCTGGATTAAAGAGATGTTCCCTGAGTCTGGTGTAAATGGGGCTGTACATCATATACCCCTATCACATGAGATTTGGGAGAAAGGCTGCATGTCGTGTGACATTACCAGGCCAGATTTCTGGGGGCAGGCATTCAGAGTTTTTTTTACTGGTGTAGACAAGCCCTTGATTTGTTTGCCAGCTTGCATAAACAGGCCAAGGGTACAGGCATAAGATCCCTTCATGCCTTGCCTGGTGTGGTAGAACAGTCAGTGTTGTGAACCCACAGCCATACCAGTCTCACACATGCAAAAATGAAGTTTAAAAACCCCTGGGATTTTTTTAATGGGTGTGCAGAATGGAGGAAGGAACTAAAAAAATCAAATGTGTTTTGGGCAAAAGCAAAGAAGGTGTTTGAAAGCAGTTGGAAAATGCCCCAGTTTTCATAAAGTTACTTATGAATTGTGCTGTCTGTTGTTTTCAGCAGCTTCTGTACTTTGGAAAACGTGTTGTTTTGTTTAAAAACCAATAAACCACATCAAACTGCACATGCAAGAGGTTTAGTGAGAAAAGGGGCATGAAAGGCAACTGATGCAGAAGCCACACAAGTTCACTTGTGTTTGGTTACTATAAAGCTTTTGTCGTGTTGTGGACAATCAGTATGGTTTTACTTTTTTTTTTTTTTTTTGCCAATCAGCTGGGTTTTGGGTTGTTGTTGTTGTTGTTGTTGTTGTTGTTGTTGTTGCATTACAGCTACTATGGAAGTGTACATTCCAATGCCAGTCTGCTACAGTATGGTACTCCCCATCAGAATGGTGAATGAAGAGTTTCAAAAGGAAAAGAAAGCACTGCTAGATCTGTGTGTGTGTTAGATTTGAAAATGTATGTCCCATTTCTGCAAGACGCTTACCACAAGATTTAGAGGCTTACCATACTCCGAAGTAAAGTGGCAGGGCAGCCAGAAGGTTCCGCTTTCCATGCTGCATTATTGCATAATGTCATCGTTCTTCTGGCGTTCTGCTGTTTTGTTCCCGTGGGAGACCAAGGCAAAACTGCAGTTTTTTCCTAACGTATTTTTCCAGTTAGTAAAAAGATGCGGTTTTACCTCCATCTCCCACAGGACCAGAATGGCAGAACACCAGAAGTATGATGACGTCATGCAATAATGCAGCATAGAAAGTGGAACCTTCTGCTAACCTGCTGCTTTCCTTCAGTGTGCGATAAGACTCTTAGCCAATTGGCTGTCAAGTTCAAAATACAAGGGTCCCAGCTGAATCGTCTGGGTGGAACACAAACCAAACCTAAAAACCTGGAACCTCTGCAGTGTTTCCCCAAAAATGTTGGGGCAAATTAATGGATGGTGTAGATGGGGTGGGGGAGAATTGAGTGGCACATGGGTTGCGAAGAGCTCTGAGGAAGGTCTTTTGTGGTCCTTTGCCCATTCCTCAGCACTCTCTCCCAAAATTTTGGGGCAAAGTTTTTTCCATTTTTTGGAATGCCCCTCAGATTGACTTGGAAAAATGAAATTCCACTAACAAAAAATGGTGACTGTGATGGCATGTTACAGCATGGACAGAGTTGGAAGAGGGCAAAAATGACCCTTGACTCTTAGCCTGTACCCGTCCCTGTTGTAGTCAATAGTACCACTAGGGTCAAGTCTAGGCCCCCACAGCTTGTAGTGAACCCCCAAGGCAGTCACTATGTTGTTACCTTTCAGAAGAGATTGGGGGTGCTCAATGTTAATATTTCCCTCAAGTGTCTGTAGGCCTAGGAGCATTCTGGGAAATTGAGATACCTGGTATGACTGCAGATTCACTTTGCAGCACTTTGCAAGTCTTCTGTCAGTTCTTTGCTGCTGATTCTGGCACTGGCTAGTATGTTTGGCAGTGAGGAGAAGGAAGCAAAAAGGAAATGGAACTGGGAGGGAAAGCAAATAGGCAAGGATGCAGAAAAGGAGAGAGATGAGGGCTGCTTTTTAGGTGGATTTGGCTGGAGAAGAACAAGGTTGCAGGAACAGAGATGCACTGGGGAACAAGGGGAAGTAGACTAGGGCCCTTTCACACTACACAGTTATAGTGCTATGATTCCATTTTAACTGCTGTGGCAACATCCTATGGAATCCTGGGATTTGCAATTTAGGGAGGGATATTTAACATTCTCAGACAGAGCGTGTTAAATCTCTCCCCATACTAGGATACATAGGATGGAACCATGGCAACTAAAGCAGAATTATAGCCCTATAACTGTGTACTTACTGCATGCTGAAGTAAAACGGCAAGGTGGCCAGAAGGTTCCAGTTTCCATACTGCCTTACTGAATGATGTCATTCTTCCATTCCAGTCCCATGGGAGACCAAGGTAAAACCGCATCTTTTTACTAACCAGAAAAACCCATTAGCAAAAAGATGGTTTTATCTCAGTCTCCCATGGGACTGGAATGGCAGAACACCAGAAGAACAATGACGTCATGTGGGAAGGCAGCACAGAAAGGGAACCTTCCTGCTGCCTTGCTGTTTTACTTTGGTGTTTGATAAAGCTTTCTAGTTGGGGGGGAGGGAGAGAAACCAGGGCAGCTCCCAATGCGGAATACTGCTGATTGTAGATTGGGTTGTCTGATGTCATAGAAGGCCACCACATGCCAGGCCAAGCTCTTTGTCCATCTACCTAGGGGCCCTTCCATACTACACAGTTATAGCGATGCTATTTCATGTTAACTCCTATGGTTCCATCCTGTGGAATCCTGGGCTTCGCAATTTACGGAAGGATATTTCAGAGGAAGGCAATAGCAAACAACCTCTGAGTATTCCTTGCTGTTGAAAACCCTAACTGTAAGTTGACAGGCAATTTGAAGGTGTGCACATGTACACACACACACACACACACACACACACACTTCTTCACCAGGGAACTCTAGTGCTACACTAAACTACAAACCCCAGGATTACATAGGATGTTGCCATACAGCTGAAGTGGAATCATAGTGCTATAACTAATGTGGAAGGGCCTCAGAACTGTCTACTCTTGACTGGCAGAAGGTTGCCAGGCTCTCAGCCAAAAAATGGTCTTTCCCATTATATGTCACCTGATCCTTTTGATGGTGATGTCAGAAGCTGAACTGAGGGCCTCCTCCATTCAGAGCAATCTTTCCGCCTCTGTACGCCTACATTTCCTTTCCTCTGTAACACAGGAATGGGGAATTGAGCCACCTTCCCAGGATTTACTGAACTACAGTTCCCAGCAGCCTTAGCCAGCAGAGCCAGTAGAGAGGAGTGGTGGGAGTTGAAGTCCAGCAACATCTGGAAGGCCACACCATTCCCACAATCCACCCCAGCCAGTAGTTCAGAAAGATAACTTTTCCAAGTTCTGCTGTAACAACAGAGATACAATTCCTGTTATTGTTGCTTTCATTTTCTGTAATGCCATCAGTGTATCTGGTTCTTTAAGGTCTTACTCCAAGAAATCAAATCCTCATCCTGATGGCAAGAGCTGTTCAACAGTGGATTATGCGGCTTGAGAGTGTGGTGGAGTCTCCTTCTTTGGAGGTGTTTAAACAAAGGCTGGATGACCATCTGTCTGGTGTGCCTTGATTGTGTGTTCCTGCATGGTATGACTAGATGGCCCTTGTGGTCTCTTCCAACTCTGATTCTATGATCCCAAGTCACTTGCAATCTAAAATACAACACAGGCAGGAGGTACAGTCGTAAACAGGGTTAGCATATACATTTAGTTCTAAAACATAAGGACAAAACTTGGAAACAAGTTTATGGGACTACAGTGGCCATGCTGGCTGGGGCATTCTGGGAGCGTTAGTCCAAAACAGCATTACCACCACAATTTCATTTTGGCTCTTTCTCTGGACACCAATTAAAAACAAGCCATGTTCTGGGGGAAAGAACCACCATAGGTTGTGCTAATAAACAACCTGGGTATTGCACTACCACTCCTATCAGCCATAGTGGCTGAGGAGATGACAGAATGTGCAGTTTGACAGAACTGGATGGCATGGTGTTGGTGAGGGCTAGTGTAATGAAGGGGAGGGAGAAGTTGCCTTCTGAGGCAGATGTGGGTGTGGGCCCAGGCCTATTTTTGTGGTCCCTAGGACCCGGGGGGGGAGTGTCAAACACGTGTGTGTGTTTGCAAAAAAAAATTTTTTTTTCTTCCAAAATGCCTAAAAATGTCCTCTAGGTCAGTGGTTCTTAACCTGTGGTCCAGGGACCCACAAGGAGCTGCGAGGTCCTCACAGGGGGTCTGCAAAGGCTTGACAGCTGCTCAGCCCACCACCTCCCTGCAGTGGAGCAGCCACGTGACAGGAGCCAACAGAAAGCCTGGCTGGCTTGGCCTGCGCACTGCTGTGCAATCCACTCCAGCCACAAACTTGCAGGAAGAAACAGGAGACAAGTCTGCCCTCCTCCTCCAGTGCCTCTGAGGGAAAGTTTAACAGATGGTGTAATTTTATCATTGTTGCTGTCTAATAATATTAATATTAATATTTGGTTTTAAATTTTGAGTTACATCTTGGGGGTCCATGGCAACAAATTATATTTAAAGGGGTTCTCTGGTAAAGGCAAGGTCAAGAGCCACTGCTGTAGAACCTATAAAAGGCATTTCCACCATGTTTGGAGGCTTCTGAGCCCCACAGGGGTAAAAAAAAAAAATTGCCAAAATTTATTTTTCAATGACCCCCAAATGCCCTCTAGAGGTTATGGAGGGCATTTGCACCACATTGAGGGGGATGTTAGGCCCGGGACAGTCTTTTTTTGAAACAGGATATGACTTCCGTTCACTTCCTGTTGTTAAAAAAAGGCCTCTTCTGGGTCTAAAATGGCCCAGGAAGGCCCACATACATAGTGAAAATGCCCCCATGGCCTCTAGGAGGTGTTGGGGGGTCATTTGGGGGGGGGAAGGATTGCTTTTGGCAGGGGCAGTGGGCCATGTGGCCCTTCAAGGTCAGGGGAAAGGCTAACGTGGTCCCCTAGCCTTCCACACTTGCTCACCCCTGGTATAATGAGTCAGAATGCTAAACCTGGTTGTAAATTCCTGTTCAGCCACGAAATATAGTGGGTGACCTTGGACCAGACACTAATTTCCCAGCCTAACCGCCACCTTCCAAGATTGTCTTGAGAGTAAAATAAATGGGGCCCCACAGAATTACAGAGTATCCTTGAGGATGGAGAAGATTTTTAAAACTCTGATGGACACAGAATATCAGTGATGAGAAAGTGTAACTGGTTTTGTGCTAAAAATTGGTAAACTGTTTTCAAAAATATTCTTGAGCCAAGTTTACGAATGTGCCCTGCGTCAAAGGCCAACACAAAAAAGATGGTGTCAGGAGTGGGATACTGGTCACACACACCCATATCCATGGGGGGGGGGTACGTTCCTGGATTTTCCGTTTATAGGTCTTAGTTTATTTATGGAATTAGTCTATTGACTGTTTCAAACCATTTCAGATTCAAAGCCATTAAAAAAAAATTACAACTACAAAAGTACAAATACAATGAAACCAAATTAGTAACACTTGTTTTACCTTCCCCCAAATTCCTCCCACCCCAGATATGACTAAACATTTTGCAATTGTGTAATTCTCTCTCTGGCTTTTCTTCGCAAACGAAGATTCAGGAAGGACTCATCCCACGCTTTCTGCAAGTGCGCTGATAACTAAAAAGGCCAATCCGAGATAAACAAGTCCGGTTGCAGAAAGCACAGCAGAAGGTCTCCTTGGGTGATGTTTCCGGGTTGTGATTCTTCCTGTGTTATCATTTCTTTTCAACACTTGTTTGGCGTGAGTTCTCAAATAAGGCTGCAGCATTGTGGATAGTGCATCTCCATGCGTACCAATGTGAGGTCAGGGTGGACCATTGTTGGTGATCAATTTGGCCGTGCCTGAGATGTTGTTTCAGGGAGTCCTTGTATCGTTTTTTTGGTGCGCCCCTCTTATGCTGACCCGTGGAGAATTCACCATAGAGTACTATTTTTGGGAGGCAATGGTCCTCCATCCTAGAAATGTGCCCTGCCCAGCGCAGCTGTGTTCTCAATATCATGGCCTCAATGCTGGTGATCCCTGCTTGCTGAAGGACAGCAACATTCATCACATAGTCAGTCCACCACTCAAAGACAATACTGTATAGAGAAAAGGGACAGTTCAGAAGACCATTGATTAATACAGAAAAAAGTTTTTAAAAGAAAGATGAAAACCAAGCACGCACCAACACTTTTCTAATGTTGTTCCCTCTTCAATAGTATATTTTTTTCCCTGCCAAAAATATACCCTCACAAAAATGCAAATGTATTGTCACTAATACAGATTAGATAATCAGTCAGCATCCAACCTTCCATATTAACCTAAAACATCTAGGCAGACTCTTTTTCTGCTTCCTGCTCCCTCTGATTGGCTATTTTAACTGCAAAAAGGGCAACCCTAAGGGTCAGTAAGGGACTGACCCCTTCCAACAGAAAAGTCAGTTTATACCTATCATCCTACTCCCCGCAACTATCTTGAAATGAGTCAAAGTAGTGCACTCTAATAGCGTATAACTGACATTGCAATAAGTAATGGGCAGGATCTTCAACTTTGGATGCCCCACATATACAAAGTCTATCTTGTATAGGGATGTCCTGATAACGTCCTTGTGACATCCTTGGATTTACCGTTTATAAGTGAAACTGTGGATAATAGTGAACCACTATGGAATCGCACTGGAGGACTTTTTCTAGGCATCTAGAAGTCCTCCAGTATGATTCTATGATCAACTTTTGTGAAATTTGACCATTGAGTCATGCTATAAGACCTCCAGATGGCTAGAGAGACCTTCCCCCTGACCACGGTTAAATTAAATCGCAGTTACCAATATCACGGATATGGGATGTGTGTGTGACTTGTACCATTTTGAGATCTTTGCTTGAAGGTCTTCTTCAATTGCTTTTTTTTTTTTTTTTTTTTGGTCACAAGTGCAATATGCACAAAGCAGACCTTTTCCCCCCTGTTTTTCTCTTCTCTTCTTCTTCTTCTTTTTTGGTGGTGGTGGTTCCCTAGTTGTAGAATCCTTGTAACTTTGCTTACCTACATTGAGAGATGTAATGTTTCTAGAAACGTTAGGGGAAAGCCATGGAAATTTTCAGAAAAGTTGGAAAATGCAGTATTAACACCCTGTATAGATTTAAATCATTGTCTTATTTTAGGAACATAAGATGCTTAAACATAAAATAAAAAACGTAGAAACCTAAAAACTTGGTTTGGCATAAATTGTATTTAATATATTAAAAGTACAACTTTTTCAGAATATAATTGCAAATTGCTTTTTAAATTTAATTTTTGTGTGTGTGTTACAAATGGAGATACAGTTGTCCCTTCATATTTGCTGGGGGTTGGTTCCAGGACACACACCCCTCCGTGGATATCAAAATCTGTGAATACTCAAGTCCCATTATATACAATGACATCGCAAAATGGTGTCCCTTATATAAGATGGCAAAAATCAAGATTTGCTTTTTGGATTATTATTTTTAAAGAATATTTTCAAGCCATGAATACTTAAATCCGTGGATACCAAGTCCATGGATACGGAGGGACAACCGTACAAGCTCCTGGATTGTAAGAAATACATAAATAAAAAAACCCTGAACAATGAACAACTTTGGTTTTGGTAGGAGGCAAGATAGATAGATAAACAACAGAAGAAGCCATCATTAGTTATAACAGAAAATTATTTCATCTCCATCAGTTCTCCATAGTGTCAAGTGCTTGGTCTTATAAAAAGAGATGAAAGTGAGAAAAGGAAACCAAGACCAGAAATGGTAATGAACCGGTATTCGATTTCGTTTTACATAAATGTCTCCCTTTTATATAATTTATGGAAATGATTTTAGGAAGGTAAATATGCGCAAACCTTGTCTTAAGTAATTCTAAAAGAAAATATTCCATAATTCATTTTTTCCTTCAATTATTCCAGGGAAAAAGGCTTCAAAAAAATCTTTTATCAAACTGTTTTTGCCCCAAATTTTCATGTTTTCCCCCCAGCCTTCATATCCCTGCCTACATTAAATCTCTTGTGACACCATATTAAGATAGTTGTATTATCATCAGTTTGATCTGAGAAGTGCCTTAGCCTGATGGATGTTTTCTGACTTGCTGCTGCCTGAATTTATTGTTAGTGTTACTATTTTCTTAGAATCACATAATTGGAAGGGATCCCAAGGGACATCTACTCTGACCCCACCAGTGCAGTAGTCCCAAATAAGGCATTTCTAACAGGTGGCCACTCAAGTTCTGTACTAAAACCTCCAACAAAGGCGAGCCTATGTACTGTAGTTTTAATTATGTTTTATGATGCATTTTCTGTTCATTGTTTTGGAATCTTACGAATGAAGGACAGTGGACAAGAATAGTTAAATTCTGAGAGAAAAGGTGGCGTATAAAAAAAATAAATAAAATGTAAAAGCCCTCACTCCATCAAGTAATTAACTCATCACATGACCAACGGACCCCATCTCCCCACTCCTGTCTTTGTGGTATCCTAAGGCTCAGCTAGATGGGAGAATTAAGTCCTGAAAATAGTGCATTAACTTACTATTGCAGCAGTTTTCATTTGTCCCCCATGATCCATTTGCAAGATCACTGGCATGGGAAGCTGTCCGAGTTTGAAGTTCACACGGAACATGCCCGCGAGAAAAGATGGTGGCTGTGAGTGAATTACCTGCAATATTATTCCTCAAAGCTCCCTCAATTTCCATATTTTTTTGCCTTGTTAAATGAGAGATTTGAAAGAGTGATCTTATACTTAAAAAACTTTTTTTTTTGTTCTGCTGCTTGAAAATAGCACACGATTGATTCTTTGAAAGACAACAATGGTAGCTTTGGCCACTTTGTCGCTGCGCTAGCAAGCCGGCCCCTGCGTATGTCCGACCAATCACGTTTTGACTTCTGGGATATGTCCCAATTCAAATTGGTTGTTCAAACAGGCAGTAACGTGCATTTTCATGTATTTTTAAAAAAAGATTGTGAGAAATAGCGAAAGCTGTAATTGCAAACTACTTGGAGTTTTCAGCCCCCTTCCTTCTGAATATGGTGAATCCCAGCCGGAACTCATCTAGACAAAATGTATTCCTCTTGCATTCCTTGAAGATTTTTTTCACCATCTAGACAACTCCCTTGTTTTTATTTCAAGAAAACACTGTATACCCATCACAAACAAATTTTAATTGAATCACAAACTGGATTGTTGTTTTTTTTAATGGCTCCATTTCTTAAAAAGCTTACCTGAAAATTAGTAATCAGTAGTAAGATTGTGTTCAGAGATGGGAATGATAATATCAAATATACAGTCCTTTTGTATACTCTCCAAAATTTCACAGATGAAAAACCGGGACGCTTGTGGCCAAGCAACATCTGAGTGAGGTCAAAAGATGGCAAAAGTTATTGATGAGGAAGAAGGCACAAGCTCTTTGCTTTGGCCGGAGACTACTGGGAAGGGCAGAATTCAACCCTTTGCTCTCCTTTTCCCCCTGCTGAGTTGAGTGCAAACAATTTTTACACTTTTAACTCAGTTTGCAGCAATTGAAGTAAGATGAGGATAAAGGTGGAAGAGGAATGAGAAGCTGGGATATTTTGAAAGCTGCTGAAAAAGTGGGATAACAGAGAACTAATTAAGACTGCCCCTCCCAAATTGGACAGTTGGAGGGTATGCTTTCATCATCTGAAATCTAACAAAGCTCCTTCCCTCCCATTATATACTTGCCAACACTGTATTAATATAATGTATAAAACCTCTGAAAGAATCTTGTGCAATATGTGTGTGTCAAATGAGTTCTTGCATTACTGTATACACTTCACCAGGCTGTGGAAGAGGGAGAGAAGGAAAGCAGGGCTACCATTAACCCTTCAGAGATGCCAGCTCCATTGGGCTCTCTCATTCTCCCAAAATGGCTGAGCCACGCATTCCACCAGATGGAGCAACCTCATTGCATTGAGACTGTGTGCCAAGTTTTCTTGTTTTCCTCTTTCCTCCCCATTGCCTTTTTGTTTTGCGTCATCACTTTTTACACGGTGACCATGAGACTAATGATTGTCTTCAAGCTGTTGCGGATGTTGTTATGAACATTATTTATATCCCGCCTTGATCCCTAGATTGGAACTCAAGACAGCTTAAATATTAAAATAATTACAATGTGATTAAAAGCATACAGTTCATTTTATCAACATTTCCATAGAAATAAAGTATTCACCATGTTAAAGCAACTTAAAACAGACATAGATTTTCCTTGGTTTTTTTCCGGGCTGTGAGGCTATGTTCTGGAAGAGTTTCTTTCTGATGTTTCACCTGCATCTGTGGCTGGTATCTTCGGAGAATGGTTGGGTAGGAGTGTGTGTGGGGTTTATGTACTGTGAACTCCTGTGGGGTTTATGTACTGTTAACCCCTGTGGAGTATATGTAAATTTGTGTAATTGAATGGTTAGTTTCTGGGTATAGAAACTTACAAAGGAATTCCACCCAGGGACAGGGGGATTCCCAGCAGATAATTGCCCATCAACCAACCATCAGCCAAACAGACACTAAGGAGCCTTGCATTTCTATACCCAGAAACTATCCATTCAAATACACAAATTTACATGTACTCCCCAACAGGGGTTCACAGCATATAAACTCCACACACACACACACACACACCTACCCAACCATCCTCTGAAGATGCCAGCCACAGATGCAGGTGAAACATCAGAAAGAAACTATTCCAGAACACAGCCTCACAGCCTGGAAAAAAACCAAGGTGCCAGCCATGAAAGCCTTCGACTTCACATTAAAACATACAATTTCATAAGCCTGGTAAGTTAAAAGGGTACAGCTTAAAATGATACAGCACCCTCTTACAGCTCTTTCCCGAAAAGCCTTCAGCTCTAAAAGCCCCTCTACATAAAAAAAAGGACACCTACCAACAAGAAAGAGGGCACTCTAGCCTCCCTAGGCAGGGAGTTCCAAAGTTTAGGGGCAGTGACCAAGAAGGCCTTATCTCATGTTCCCACCAACTGTACCTGTGAAGGTGGTGGACAGAGAGAAGGGCCTCTCCTGAGGATCTTGGGACATGGGCCAGTTCATATGGGGAGATACATTTTGACAGATAGCCTGGACCTAAGCTGCATAGGGCTTTCTAGGGGGAGGTTGGGGGTGGGTGGTGTTTAGGGATTTTAATCTGTATTTGTATTTTAATTTTTGTAAGCCGCCCAGATTGTTTTTAACAGAAGGGTGGGGTAAAAATAAATACTATGATGATGATGATGATATCAGAACCAGCACTTTAGATTGTGCCTGAAACTGGATGCAACCAGTGGAGCTGTACGATCCTTGTAACCATCCACCCTTAACTCTCTAGCTGCAGATCTTTGTACCAAATGATGTTTCCAAACACTTTTCATTGTTCTTGTGGGCCTTCAAGTCATTTCCAACTTATGGCTACCCTAAGGTGAACCTTTATAATTGGGTTTTCTTAACCAGATTTCTTTGGGGATGGGGAAGGTTTGCCATTGTCTTCCTCTGAGGCTGAGAGAGTGTGACTTGCCCAAGGTCACGCAGAAGGGTTTCCACAGCAGAGGAAGGTTCAGATCCTGATGGGCGCATCCACACAGGTTTATTTGCCTATGAAACCCTGGGACTTGGAGCTTGCTGAAGCACCAGCACTCTTTTGTCTGAGAAGGCTGAAGACCTTGCAAAGCTACAAATCCCAGGATTCCATAGCAAGGAGTGGCAAATTATCCAGTTGCAAACTGGATTACTTCTGTAGTGTGAATTATGGTGTTTTTTTTCCCCCCCTTCTTCTGCAAAGTGGTTTCCGATAGAGGCGCTCGCTTGGGTCCTTTTGCAGGCGTGAAGGCTCGCTCTCCCGTGCAAAGCAGCCTGGGAAATGTAGTCTGCCCTGCCCTGGAAAACTACAACTCCCAGAGCTCCCGGTGGCGGGAGGGGGAGTTGACCGGTTTAAGTTTGCAATGTAGGCATTCCTGTTTTTAAAAAAAGAGAAATGTAAAAGGCTGGATTTAGAGGGGCTTTCCTTGCAACGGAGTCAATGCCTCTCTTTTGTAAGTGTGCGCCTTTCCCCCTTCCATGGAGGAAGCCTTTCCTGCCTGGAAACCCCCACCGGGGGTGAAGGGTGGGAGGATGGTACTTTGCACATGCTCAGAGGCCTTTCCTAATCAACGTTGACGCCCCGGAAAGCTGCAGTTTCCCTTTCCGTCCGAGCTGGAGTGGCGGGTGGGGGAGAAGGGGGTGCTCTTGGTCTTCGGAGGCGGCGGCGGCAGGGCTGCGCTTTGCACATGCTCGGGGGGAGGCTCGCCGTGACGCCTTGCACCCCCTTCCGAAAGGCCCCGCTCTCCGGCTCAGCCCCAGCCTAGGCAGCTTTGGGGGATCCAGCCTACGCGTGGTTAGGGGGGAGAAAGAGGAATACTTTCTGCACATGCTTGAAAGCATTTTTTAAACAATTCCTGTTCCTACACCCTTTGCCTCCTGGGGTCTTCCCTTCTTGGTTTTCTTCTCTTCCAAGCAGGGGGGCTTTCAGGTGAGCCCTGCTTGCTTCCTGAGTTGGTGTGTGGCTGTGTGTGTGGCAATGGCACTCTATATATGTTCAGAGGCACTGTTTGCCTTTCAGAACAGGATGTGTTGGGGAGTCTGTGTGTGTATGTGGCAATGGCACTCTGTATATGTTCAGAGGCACTGTTTCCTTTTCAAAACAATGTGTTGGGGAGTCTGTGTGTGTGCAGCAATGGCACTCTATATATGTTCAGAGGCACAGTTTGCCTTTCAGAACAGGATGTGTTGGAGAGTCTGTGTGTGTGTGTGTGTGGCAATGGCACTCTATATATGTTCAGAGGTACTGTTTCCTTTTCAAAACAATGTGTTGGGGTGTCGGTGAGTGTGCAGCAATGACACTATATATGTTCAGAGGCACTGTTTGCCTTTCAGAACGGGATGTGTTGGGGAGTCTGTGTGTGTGTGTGTGTGCAGCAATGGCACTCTATATATGTTCAGAGGCACTGTTTGCTTTTCAAAACAATGTGTTGGGGAGTCTGTGTGTGTGTGTGTGTGTGCAGCAATGGCACTCTATATATGTTCAGAGGCACTGTTTGCCTTTCAGAACAGGATGTGTTGGGGAGTCGGGGTGTGTGTGTGTGTGTGTGGTAATGGCACTCTATATGTGTTCAGAGGCACTGTTTGCCTTTCAAAATAGGATGTGTTGGAGCTGGTGTGGGGAGCATGGCACTCTATATATGTTCAGAGGCACTGCTTTTCAAAACAGAATGTGTTGGGGAGTCAGTGTGTGTGTTTGTGTGTGGCAGTGGCACTCTATATGTTCAGAGGCACTGTTTGCCTTTCAAAACAGGATGTGTTGGGTAGTCGATGTGTGTGTGTGGGCAATGGCACTCTATATATATATTCAGAGGCACTGCTTTTCAAAACAGTTGTTGGGGAGTCGGAGTGGGTGTGTGGGTGGGTGGCAATAGCACTCTATATGTGTTCAGATGCACTGTTTGCTTTTCAAAACAGAATGTGTTGGGGAGTCGGTGTGTGTGTAGCAGTGGCACTCTATACTGTATATGTTTTTGTTGCTTTTCAAAACAGGATGTGCTGAGCCCAAGCTTTTCCCTTCAGATTTCAGTCCTGGTTGGTGTGATCCTAGTCCATGGGGGAAAACCTTTTTTTAAAAGCCTGTAATTAGATCTTTTCAAAATGAAAAGGGCTCTCACACCTCTTTCTCTGCCTCACTAAGAGAATGGTGGGTGGTAGATTGCTTTCTTTTCCTCCTTCTTTTCAGTCCCTTTTAAAATGACTAACCTGGGTCTCCCCTTCCCTCCCAACAGGATCCCCACATTTCCTTAGAGGGTGTCACAGATTGACCATGGACACTGGAGCGGAAAAGGGTGCAGTGGAGAAAATGCAGGTAGGAATGGAAGGAGGATGGCGGAGTGGTTGAGAACTGAGGAAGGCTGTTAAAGAGTTGTAGCCAATAAAGATTATTCACTTTTAAACTCTTTTGGAAGCCAGAATGGTATATTAGTGCAAGGCTACTCAAAATGGTGGTCCATGGTCTGGTGCTGGTCCATGGCAAGTTTTCAGGAAGGAGAAATTCAGTGGGGAGACATATGGTACCAGACTGGCACATTAGGAGAAAAGGTTGCTAGCCCCCCACATTAGAGAGGCAGCATCGTGTAGTGGTTTGAGCGTTGGACTAGGACTCTGGAGACCAGGGTTCAAATCCCCGCTCAGCCATGGAAACCCACTGGGTGCCATTGGGCAAGTCACACTCTCAGCCTCAGAGGAAAGCAAAGGCAAACCCCCTCTGAACAAATTTTGCCAAGAAAACCCCACCCTAGGGTCTCCATATGTTGGAAATGACTTGAGGGGACACACCACAGCAACAATCTTCCACATTAGAGATTCTGAGCAGCACTGGTGTCGTGTTTAGAGGTTTAGACTGGAACTTTGGGGATCAAGCTTCTAGTTCTCACTGAATCATCATGCCCACTGGGTAAATTTCGGCCAGTGCTTTCTCTAGGCCTGACCTCCCTCACGGGGCGGTTGTGAACATAGAAGTGGAGAGGAGGGGAGCCATTCATGCACACAGCACAGTTACAGCACTTTGATACCACTTTAAGTGCCATGGGGTTATTTCACACTACACAGTTGCAGCATTTTGATTCCACTTTAGCTTCCATGACTGCATCCTATGGAATCCTGGGATTTGCAGATAAGGGAAGGGTATTTAGACATCTCAGGAGGAGACATGATAGCCATGTTTAAATATTTGAAGGGAGATCATACTGAGGATGGAGCAAGGTTGTTTTCTGCTGCCCCAGAGACAAGGACATGGAGCAATGGATTCAAACTACAGGAGAAGAGATTCCACCTAAACATTAGGAAGAACTTCCTGACGGTAAGAGCTGTTTGACAGTGGAATGCAATGCCTCAGAGTGTCATGGAGTCTCCTTTGGAGTTTTTAAAACAGAGGCTGGGTGGCCACCTGTCGGGAGTGCTTTGATTGTGTGTCCCTGTAGGGCAGGGGGTTGGGCTGGGTGGCCCTTGTGGTCTCTTCCAACTCTAGGATTCTATGATTTCTTTTATGCCTCTTAATATAGGCATGGGAATCATCCAGCCCTCCACATGCTGTTGGATTGCAATTCTCAGCAGTGCTAGCCAGCATAGCCAGTGGGGATTGCTGGGACATGCAGTCCAACAACACCTGGAAAGCCATATGATCCCCACCTTTGTTTTTAACATGACCTCATATTGTGAACTGGGTCTCCTACTAGGAGAAAGGTGGAATATAAATTAAATGAATCCATCCATCCATCCCCCCTCCTTTTTTAAGCAGGTGGGCTTCTGGGCTCTTTTTTTATTTCTTTCCCCCAAAAGATTTAGGAACTCAGTGCAGTCCCCAATGGTTCATACGGGATGGGAACCTTTGAACTTCACCCCAAAAATTAATTGAATAGAATGGGAGGGGGTGTTAGACACTATATTGGGTCCTGTGGGTGTACATTTGCAGACTAGTGACTCAAGGCAGATTTTGCCTTCTTTTGTAAGTTACTTATGAAATACACTTTTAAATTTAGCATGTTCTCCCTTGAGCATTGTTTATTTCCCCCCCCTTCCCTTTTTTTCATCAGGATACAGTAAAGGAGCATCTGATGGATCTTAAACCAGAGAGAGATGAAGTGGTGGATAAGATTGATGAGTCAAGGGACAGTGAGCAGATGCTGCAAGAAGGCAGCAAAGAGGAGGAGCAGGCAACCAGCAATTCCTTACTGGTAGGAATTAGTCTTGTTTTCCAACGCATTGACCCTCCTGCACTAAAGGAGGAAATCATCCTTAAATGCTATGGCAGGCCAGCCTGGGTAGAGCCAGCCAATCACAGCTCATGGAGAGTTGCGGGATGTGTGTGCACGCATGTGCATGCTATAGGGGGACAAACATAAAAACTAGAGGCTTGTCTGTAAAAGAGTTAGATAGGGCCGGTCAGAAATAAGGACAGGGACAGTTAGAAATAGAAATAGGGACAGGTAGAAAATGAGATAGAGCCAGTGAGAGAGAAAAGCAGTGCCAGTTAGGAATAGGAGAATGGAGGAGATGTGACTACGGTTTTGGGGAACAGAGAAGGTGGAAGGAGTTCAGGGAAGGATGTTCTTTGTTTGAAATTGATGCATTAATGATGTGTTGTTTGTGGAACCAGCGTAATACTAGATGTTTATTTTGTCTGTTGCAATAAATCTTTGCTGTTTTTGTTTTTTGCATCACTGTCTGGGTATTTTAATTTAATAATTAACAAAGAAAACTGAACCCACTGATCAACGCAGCCACTTGTCCAGAATAGTACTCGCTTTGAGGCCTAAGTACTAGAGGGATCCAGGGAGGGATCTTTGAGCAGGGAAAGGACAAAGTGAGTGATAGGAGCCCTGGGGCTAGAACTGGGGGGAGGTCAGCTTGAGTTTAGCCTACATCACAGATGTAGTGTTCATTGGTATATTGAGAGTATTAATTGCTTGGATGTTACTTGTTGTTAAAATATTTTTATCCCACCATATCTGAAAATATCAACATTCTAAAGGAGAAGAGCCATGTTTTAATTGGACACCAAAATTAAGCCTTTGTCAACACCAGTGAGACCGCCAAAGGGAGGGCATTCCATGACCATCACAGTAGACTGCTTTAAATGGCTGTTCGGTCTTAATTGCAGTTGATCTAACTGGCACTTTGTTCCAGGATGTGGACCATTTTTCTGGGCTTATCGATGGGCAGACATCTGCTTCCCAAGCTACTTCCAGGCTTTCTGTGTCACCGGATCTTACGGTAGGCACATAGTAAATTGTTGACATCAGCTGTTGAAGTGATGGCTTGGTAATAATCCCATGAATTCCCCCCAGTCCCATTCGCTTTGGCGTTTGATCTGAAATCCTGGCTTATTTAAACCACACTTTCTAACTGGCCCTGTTAGCATATCACGCTAAGCCAAGAATGAGCAAAGAGCCAAATTCACTTTCAGAAAGATTCTGAATACCCAAGAAGGGCAAATTTGGCCCCAGGGTCTGAACGTTTTTAGTGGGAGTTCCTCCTGTAATCTGTTGCCTAAATGCCCGGAAAACACCAGATCCTGCCTGATCTCAGAGGCTAAGCAGGGTCAGGTCTGGTTAGTACTTGGAAGGAAGACCACCAGGGAAAACCAGGTTTTGGAGACCATTTTCAGAGGAAAGCAATGGCAAGCTACCTCTTGAGTATTCCTTGCCTAAGGAAATGCTGCCTGTGAACTTCATAGGGTTGCCATAAGTTAACAGGCAAGTTGAAAGCACTTACTTTTCACCATGTAATGGTTTAAAAACAAAGGGTATCTATGATGCTATATTTAAAACAGAGCAACAGAATATTCTGGCAATATAAAAGACAGAAAAGTATAAAGGAACAGGATACAGGTTGACCCCTGTATCTGCAGGGAATATGTTCCAAGACCCCACCCCATCCCCCGTGGATACCTGAAACTGTGGATAATGGGGGGCCCTATTATTTTCAATGAGATGGGCACTAGAAGTTGACCATAGAATCACATTGGAGGATCTAGAAATTCCTAGAGAGGACATAATTTTTCAGATGTGGATAAACGAAATTGTGGATACTGAATCCGTGGATATGGGGGTCAGCCTGTACTCTCTCCTCGTGCACTTTGCTCATTGTCACCTTTAAACCACAGAAATTTCTGTGGTGCTCTGATTTAGAACAACATTCAGATGTTAATTTGTTTTCTTCCGCCCTCTCTCTTTCTAGGAATCAAAGGAGAATCTGACGGACCTCCTGGAAACTGGAGAAGATGCAGTTAAAACAGAGGAGGAGAATAGCAGTGACGAATTAATGATTGAAGATGTCAGAGAAGAGGAGTACAGAAACAGTGACCAGGTATTAATATAAGCTTTTGGCAGTTTGTAGGAAAAAAATAGCCTTTTTTGGACTATAGCTTCCAGAATCCCCTACCCTGCATGGCCTGAATCCATGCTGATTGAGGGATTCTGGAAATTACAATTCAATGAAGGGGCCTGACCCCAGGATGTTGCTGCCTGGCTTCTCTTGACTTCACAACAGCCCTGTGAAGTTTGGAAGCAAAAAGCTTTATAGCTGACCGTGAACTCAGTCTCTAGTGTCTTTAGTCCTAGTCAAACATTGAGGGTCACTGTGTCATGGATGTAGAGCCAACAGTCTTTTGGGATAGGAAGAAACAAGGAGCCCTTTCAAGCTACACAAGTACAGGTTGTCCCCCGTATCTGTGGAGGATTTGTTCCTGGACTTAACGTGTATAAGTGAAACTGTGGATAATAGCAAGCCCTATTAAAATAAAGGACTTCCTGTACAAAGATATCATAGAGTTATATTGGAGGACCTAGAAGATGCCTAAAGAGGATGCCTCTCTAAGCATTTTCCAGCATGACTCCATGATATGTGTCCGATGGCTAACTGAAACCAAGGATATTGGTTCCACGGATATGGGTGGAAATCTGTATAGCAGTATGATTCCACGTTAACTGGCATGGTTCGATTGTGTGGAATCCTGGGACTTGTCTACACTGGCCAAAAAACGTGTACTGACCTTGCAGCCGCTGTGACCCGGACACACAACATTTGTGACAATTCATGGGAAATGCGGGGCTTTTTTCTGAAAATCTGATTTAAAAAGAACTGCCTTTTACCCCACATTTGCCTGGAAAATTCAGGTAATTGTATGTGTTGCTGCTTCCACATTGGCTTCGTGTGGAGCCAGGGGTGGGGTTTTGGGGTAGGCAGTACTCAGTTGTATTTACGTTCTGCCAGTATGTAGGCATTATTATTTTTCAAATACGCATTTGCACATAGATCAGCACAGTAGGACCCCTGTATCTGCTGGGGATTGGTTCTGGG
This sequence comes from Gambelia wislizenii, assembly GCA_030847615.1. Taxonomy (NCBI): domain Eukaryota; kingdom Metazoa; phylum Chordata; class Lepidosauria; order Squamata; family Crotaphytidae; genus Gambelia; species Gambelia wislizenii. The sequence goes on from JAUMIR010000002.1 coordinate 31,410,186, forward strand.
GGCTCCTGTGGATACTGAAAACTGCAGATAACAGCAAATGCCATTGAAAATAATGGGACTTCCCATTTAAAATACCATAGAGTTGCCTTGGAGGACCTAGAAAATGGCTAGAAAGGATGCATTTTCTAGGAAGACTCTAAGGTAGGTGTGCTGTTTTGTGTCCTGTGGATAATCAGTGAATAATGAATCAGCGGATACAGGGGTCCTCCTGTATTACAGTATTTCTGCCTATTCAGTAGTACAGCACTCTGGGACAACGAATATTTGCATGGAGGAGGGGACGGAGGAGGGGGGTGGAGAAGCTATGGCCATGTAAACAGAAATAATGTGCTCAAGGTAGGACTGTCGTTTTGCTCCAAAGCGAGTTTGCCTGAAGAAAATTTGTGGCAGGTTACTCTGATCCCACAACGATGAGTATGGCATTAATAGGGTTGCTGCGGACCAGAAAAATGTGCTGCGGTACAAGGTTTCCCGTCAGTGTAGACACAACTCTGGAATTTGGAGTTTTGAGAGGGGTACTATATATAGAATTCTCAGAAGGAAAGCTCTGGTACGTCACAAAACTAGAAACCCCAGGATTCCACAGGATGCAGCTATGGCAGTTAAAAGTGGAATCCTAGTGCTATAATTATATGAAAGGCCCCCTGGAAGTCATCATGTAACCACAGTGTAGTATAGTGGTTAGGATGTTGCTGTGTCATGAAATTCACTGGACCAATCACATGCTCTTTTAGGCTAACCTACCTCACAGGGTTGTTGTGTGGAAAAAGCAGGGAGAAAGAGGGCCTCTTGAGCTCACTGGAGGGAAGGTGGGATATAAATATAATAAATAAATAAATAAATAGGTTCCTATTTTGTCCAGCTGGAGAAGAAACAAAGATATTAAACTGTGGTTTGTAGTTAGTTTAATATCATGACTTATTCCAAAGCTAGGAACTATAATTTCCTGGTTCAAATGAAATGGAAAACTATGGTTAATGAGAGCCTTTCTGGTGTGATCATGACTTTGCAAAGGAACCACATGTGTGCAAAAAAAAGACTTCATAACTTTAATTTATTAAACCATGATATGATGGTTCATTGTGTTGTTCTTTAACTTAGTTTGAGCACTGTCTTACTTGAAACTTAAAGAAATTTTTAAATGGTGGAATATTGACTACAGTCTTGCATTACAGTGAGCAATACTGTGGTTTGTCAAAGTCTAGTTAGTTATGATGTGCAGATTCACTTCTGTTAACAAGCCATCGTTTGTTAACTAGCAACAAAGCATAATGAGAACCTATGCCTTTTTACTAGCTTTGCATCATGACTTGTTTAAACCATAGCTGTTGTGATGTCTGCACCCTCAACCATGGCTTGTCCCAGGTTTGTTTCCCTAGCAGTCCACCATGAAACAGGCATACAAAATGTCCAGGGTAGAAGCAAACCAGAAATGGGGAGCACAAGCCATGGTTTGCTTGTTTGTCTGTCATGCACTTCACAGCTTAAGCAACAAACCATGATTAATACAAAAGGTGACTTGTTGTGATATGCAGGCATATCTATTGTTTGATGTATGTTATTAACCTTGGAAATATATGTGTGTGTGTGTGTGTGTGTGTGATAAATCAGCAAAAAAGGAGACTGCCCTTGTTTTTGTTAACAGTAGCAATTTTTTTTCTCACTCATAGGTGTCAGTTGATACAGAAATGAAAAGAGACCAGAGAAAAGAGAGAGATGAGGAGGATGGAGAGGGCGAGAACAGCAGCGAAGAGATAGTGGTAGGTTTCCAGGATGTTCTCCTGTCCATTTTGTCTGGAGCACCTACCAACTCAAATAGCCAAGCAGCAATGACACGGCAGCCCCCAACAGGTCTGGGTGCAGGGTCCATTGTGGAGCCCATTCTCAGGAAGTTAATGTCTGTCTTGTCCTACAGCAGTGGTTCTTAACCTGTGGTCTCAGGATTCCCCAGAGGGAAGCAATATCCTCACAAGGGATCCGCAAAGGCTTGAAGGGGGTGCTAGGTCCATGTCTTCCCCGCATGGAGTGGCCACATGACAGGAACCAAGGCAAAGGCTGGCTGGATGACTTGGCCTGTGCATTGCCATTCAATCTGCTCTAGCCACAAACTTGCAGGAAGAAACAGGAGGAAAGTCTGTCCTCCCTTTCCAGTGCTTCTAAGGGAAGGTTTAATGGATGGTGTAGTAGTTGTTGTTGTTAGGGTTTTAAATCTTGAGTTAAGTCTTTCAGGATCTGTGGGAACAAAAAGTATTTAAAGGGGGTCCCTGGTAAAGAAAAAGTTAAAAGCCACTGGAATAAACTATACTTTTAATATATCAAACATGATAATTTTATTCAAAACAGCAATGTTAGTCTGGACTATCAGTACACAAAGGGATCTGAGGAAGCAGACCAAGTCTACAAAAGCTTATGCTACAACTTCTTCCTTTCACTTAGTCTCAAGAGTGCTACAAGATCCCTTTGCATAATGATAATTTTATGTCAAACCAAGTTATACATAATGTATTTTACATTCCTATAATAACAAAGTGACTTTGTAAAGGGTGATAATACTGCGTTCCCCTTGCAACCCATTTTTCTGAAAGTTTCTATTTTCTCCCCCATGGTTTCTGGAAATTTTGCATCTCTAATCGCCATAAGGTATTGTGGCATAATATGTCTATGAGTTTATGGGTATACATTTCCTCCAGTCAGTTGAGACCAAGATTAAGGAAGCGGTAGCTTGCCAGGTGTTGTTGGACTCTAGTTCCCACTGTCATGGCCACTGGTCAGGGATGGTAGAAGTTGTAGCCCAACATCCCTCAGAAGGCCACAGGGATAGAATGTTAGATCCATTCTGTCTCTCTTGACAATCAGTATGATATGCAGCTTCTGATCAGTTTATGCCTCACTAATCATAAACTCACTTAGCAATACTGTATGTTGAAATGAGATGTGAACTGTAGTCCCAACTGAGACATTATCGCTTTTTTAAAAATATGCTGTTGTCCATTGGAATATCCTGTGGCAATGAGTTCCACAGTTCCATTTCTACATTAGGCAATGTTATACAGTAGGACCCAGGGGATTGGTTCCAGGCCCCAAGCAGATAATGAAATCTGCAGATAATAGCGAACACCCCTGCCGCCATTCCCACCATGGGAGCGATCCCTGGATTGAAGGGAGGCAGATCTACTCTTCCTCTCCCTTCGCCCCCACATTGCCATTCTCGCACTAGAGCAATCCCAGGGGCAGGGGACGATCCCGAGGGAGAAGGGAAGCAGATCTACTACTACTCCCCTCCCTCCCCCATCCACCACCACCCTGTTGTTGCCATCCATGGATAATTGAATCAGCAGATGGCGAATCAGTGGATGCAGGGGTGCTACTGGACTCTTGCTTGTTTCTTCACTTGCTGCCTTGCCTTCCAATTCCATTGGACTCCTGTTTTCTGAGAAAGCAAAAGTTTTCCTCTTGTTCACCTCACAGTTTATGTTCTTTCTCCTCCTTCTTCCCTGTAGGAAGCTGGAAGCATTGGAAGCAGGTAAGAACCAGGCTGTTCCATGGCCCATTTTTGCATTTTGCATTTCTATGCAGTTCATTCTCCTTCTTCTCCAGTATCACAAGAGCTCTCTTCTTTCAGTTGGCCTTGAGTAGTCCTTGGTGATATGTGAGTTTCTTAAACCATCACTTGTAAGGGAAAAGGAGGCAGAAGGGGTTTCAAGTTGTAAGAGAAAGAAAACAAAACAGCACTGCAACAAGCAACCATTTGTTTGTTTGTTTTACCATCCTCCTGGGAATATGATTCCAGGACTTGCTGTGTCAGGGGTGGGAATCAGGCCCTTGGCCCCCAGTTCAGCCCTCTGGGGCTCCCTAAATAACCACGCTCTTTCCCCTATTACACCAGTGACTTCCAGGTCAGTGGAACAGTTAATCTGCTCTGGGTTTTAGTCTGAACTTTTAAAAAGCCATCCAAATTTGTCCTAATTTCTTTCTCTCTCAATCACCAGGGAAGAGGAGGAGTCACCATCTCTGAGGCTAGAAGAGATAAGGCAGCGGTATGGTGATTTGTATCAGACCAGCACTGCTGTCCAGGAGATGATGTTGAGACTCAGAGGTGATTCTCTTTAAATGGGGTGGGTGGCAGTTTTTATGGCATGACAGTCTGGCCATATCTGCACATCATGCTAAACCATGGTTCATGCTAACCATGCTCTGCTGCCTTACACATGAACTGGACTGCAAATGTCGAGATGATTAAGAAAATTTGAAAGACCGTGTCTCCCTGTACAAATCTGCTGGGGTTCTAAGATCATCAGGGGAAGGCTTTCTCTCAGTCCTGCCACCATCACAGACTCATCTGGTGAGGACATGAGAGAGAGCCTTCTCAGAGGCTGCTCCCACCCTCTGGAACTCCCTCCTGCGGGAGGCTAGGCTGGCCCCCTCCTTGCTTTCTTTTCACCAGCAGGCAAAGACGTTTTTATGCAAACAGGCTTTTAATACATAGCTGGGCTTATAGAGGTCTTTATTGGGTGTGTTTTTATTTTTATTTTGTTTATTTTTATCTGAGTGTGATGCTGCAGTTTAAAAAGCCAATGCGATTCTAAGCTGCATCAATAGGAGTATTGTGTCTAGATCAAGGGAAGTAATAATGCCTCTCTATTCTGCTTTGGTCAGACTTCACCTGGAATACGTTCTGGGCACCACTATTCCAGAAGGATATTGACAAGCTGGAACGTGTCCAGAGGAGGGCAACCAAAATGGCGGGAGGTCTGGAAGCCATGCCCTATGAGGAGCAGCTTAGGGAGCTGGGTGTGTTTAGCCTGAAGAAGAGAAGATTAAGAGGGGACATGATAGCCATGTTTAAATATTTGAAGGGATGTCATACTGAGAATGGAGCAAGCTTGTTTTCTGCTGCTCCAGAGACAAGGGCACAGAGCAATGGATTCAAACTACAGGAAAAGAGATTCCACCTAAACATTAGGAGGAACTTCCTGACAATAAGAGCTGTTCGACAGTGGAACACACTGCCTTGTAGTGTGGTGGAGTCTCCTTTTTTGTAGATTTTTAAACAGAGGCTGGATGGCCATCTGTTGTGAGGGCTTTGATTGTGTATTCCTGCAAAGCAGGGGGTTGGACTAGATGGACTGGTTTGGATGCAACAACAAGCCTGAATTCATCAAACTGGAACCTGGTTTACCATTGTATGCTAACTTAGTACATAAGAACTACCTATTGGTAAATGAGACCAGAGATCTATCTAGTTTAATAGGCTTTGGAGGAGAAGTCATAGCTCAGTAATAAGAGTGCATGCTTTGCATATGGAAGATCTCAGACTTAGTCCCTGGTTCTGCGATTTAAGAAATTATACACCATGTTGAGAAAGTGGAGGAGTTTTTCTTCCTTTCTCATAATACTATGGGATCAACTAGCAAAGGTGAATGGTGAGGGGTTTGGGGCAGATAAAAGGAAGTATTTCATCACCGAGGGCACATTTGAACCAGGGAACTTCTTGCTGTGTGAGTTGATGATGACTGTCAACTCGGCTTGAAAAAAGGATTAGACAAATCTATGGGGAGTACAGGTCACAACAGGTACTAGTCGTCAGGGCTCATTTGATCCTCCTAGGTTGATCTGAATGATCTCCACCCCTTGCTTAGGGGTGACTCTGTGTCACTGCACCTGATTTTGAATTCTCTGTATTTTCTCTGACTTCTGCAGCCGGCTGGATAGGCCAGAACAAGATAGGGGAGTCTTCACTGGTGAGTTCGGAGCGACTGCAGCTGAACAGAATGATGTGGGGGGGAGACGAAGTCAGCTTCCACCAGGGTGAAGGCCAGGCTGGAGCCTCTGTGGACTGTTCGCTGGAGAACCGAGGGTCGATCTCCATCCCATTTGGAGGAGGCTTCTTCGATTTCAGCGAGTTTGCGGTCCAGCAGAGCTTTCTCCAGAAGAAGGGTCAGGAGATCTCAAAGAGTTTTGGGCTGAGTCTGAGCCAAAGTCCATCGCTGTTTCGGGGCCCAGAGAAACCCCCACCACCTGTGGTGGAGAAGCCGTACAAATGCAATGAGTGCGGCAAGAGCTTCGGGAAGCGTTCGACCCTGAACACGCACGGGCGGACCCACACAGGGGAGAAGCCCTTCAAGTGCTCCCACTGCGACAAGCGCTTCAGCCAGAGTTCCCACCTCCAGCTCCACGAGCGGACCCACACAGGGGAGAAGCCCTACAAGTGCCTGCTGTGCGAGAAGAGCTACAACCAGCGCTCCAGCCTCATCATCCACGAACGGAGCCACACGGGGGAGAAGCCCTACACCTGCCTGGAGTGTGGGAAGAGTTTCAGCCAGAAAGCCACCCTGGTCCTCCATGAAAAGAGCCACCGGGGGGAGAAGCCCTACAAGTGCTTGGAGTGTGGCAAGGGCTTCAGCCTGAGCGCCGACCTCATCCGCCACCAGAGCATCCACACGGGGGAGAAGCCTTACACTTGCTCCGAATGCGGGAAGAGCTTCAGCCAGAACTCCCACCTCATGGCGCACATCCGGACCCACACAGGCGAGAAGCCCCACAAGTGCGTGGAATGTGGGAAAGGCTTCAACTGGAGCTCGGAGCTGATTGCCCACGAGCGGACCCACACAGGCGAGAAACCCTACCAGTGCCTCTACTGCGAGAAGAGCTTCAGCGTCCGGTCAAGCCTCAGCAAGCACGAGCGGACCCACACGGGCGAGAAGCCTTACATCTGCCTCCAGTGCGGAAAGGGCTTCATCCAGCGCTCCAGCTTGGTGGCCCATGAGAGGTCCCACACGGGCGAGAGGCCCTACATGTGCCTGGATTGCGGGAAGTGCTTCCGGGAAAGCTCTCAGCTCATTGCCCACGAGCGGACCCACACTAGCGAGAAGCCCTACCTCTGCCCGGATTGCGGGAGCTGCTTCAAGGCCAAGGCGGCCCTGATCCGGCACCAGCGCAGCCACCTGGGCATGAACTCCTTTATATGCGCCGACTGCGGGAAGATCTTTTCCTCCAGTGCGGTGAACCCAGAGAAGTGCCCCGAATGTGTGAACCTGACCCTGATGTCGGACCTCTCCCGAGCCTCAGAAGCAGCCTACCCGGAAGTAGCGGAAGAACGAGTAGCAGAAACAGCAGAAGAAAGCCCTGCAGTGCAGATGTGAATGGCTTCTTCTTTCAGCTCTCCCCAGATCAAAGCTGGTGTCCTCATTCAGATGAGAAAATAGTGTAAAAAAAAAAGAGAGAGGGGCACAGTGTAGGCATTTTATCATTCAAGGGAGGCTGCAGTAGGCATAATTACCTCTTCCAAAGAGTTGCTGATTAAGCAGCACAGAAGGTGGTACAGTCCCACCTTCTATGCTGGCTGCCTGTTTTCTTCACCTTTTTATTTTGTTACTTTCCCATCTGTCTCTCTCTTACACAAATTTTCTCCTTCTCCATCCCACGCTTTGCTATATACCCCACTTACCTCTTCATGCTTTTGGGGGGGGGGGGTATTTGGGTTTGTGTTTTTCTGGAAAGAGTGGAGGATGTGTGGAAAGCTGAAGTTGTTGCCTAGCAACAGGCCGCCATTTTCTCCTTTGGCTTCCAAGTAACTTGGAAGCAGGAAGAGTCCTAAAATGCACATTTCATATTGTGGAAAGTGAAAAGAGATTGTTGAGGAAGGGGGTATCTATCAGAGAGTAAAGGCGATATGAAATAGGATCTGCTGCCAATATGATGCCTGTTGTATTTGTTTTCCCACTTCCACCACCACCACTGCCAACCCAACCTGAAACAGTGTTCATGATAAGGGGAAAAAATGGATATGGTTGGCAGCTCATTGGCATCGCTTGGAGGGGGCACATTCGGCCCTGTCGTCCCTTAGTTGATAACCTGGAAAGAGACTATAGTTTTGCAAAGGCTTTTGGATGACTTCTACCCATTTTTTTTCCCATGGAATGAAGTGATTATAAAGACATTCTGGCCAACAAACATAAATCTGTGGTGGACACTCAGAAACACTTGAAAATACTTTCTCTGATCATTGCTCCACGTGAGTGATGGTGTGTATGTGGCGCTTTTTGCATATGAAGAACAGACTAGTCACTGAGCAAACCTGGTTGAGAAAAATTGCATTTGATTGTGGGAAATGAATTCTTTTTTGGTCTTATTAGCATTTGGCTTGGGTAGGAGGCTCAACTGGCAATACGTGTTTGTTATTTATTTTATATATAGATATAGATATATATGTACACACACATGCACACACACATTAATTTTCTCCTCATTGTCATGATAAAAGATTGGATTTGCTACTGGGATATCTTAGTTGAGCTGCTGGTCTTGCTTTCTTTCCCTCCTGTGTTCATCCAACTTGCTTAGGAAAGCAAAGAGAATTAACCTTAGGATCTGTTCATGACACGAAAGGAAGTGGTAGATTCCTGTGGAGGCAGCATGTGTTGTGCTACCTCTAGGGGAGACATCACATTCTTCATTGGTGTTCCACTTCTCAAAAACCCTCCCTGAAAGTAGACACCTAGCATGTTTGGGTTAAAAGGTTTTAGGCTACCTCATTACTTGCTCTGCTGCTTGCAGAGAGTGTGTGTGAAGCAGGGGTGGGGTTCATGTGGATCCCGAAGGCCATTTTTGGTGGCCCATGGATTCCTTCCTCTGCCCCACCCATTTTTTCTGCCAAAAAAATATTTACCACTCTATGCCAATTTAGACCCCAGATATTGTCCACCCCTGCTGTAAAAAACAAGCATTTCCCCACTTTTATTCTGAGGTAATATAGCCCCTTCTACCACCTTTAATGATTGAACAGTGCAACTTCTGTATCCCCTGGGGGATATGGTCCTGGACTTACCATGGATACCAGAAACCACGGATAATAGTGAACTCTATTGAAATGAATTACTTCCAGCCCAAACAAACCATAGAGTTCTGCTGGAGGACCTAGATAATCCTAGAGAGAAGACCTCTCTAGGCATTTTCTAGGTCCTCTGACGTGACTCTATGGTATGCTTGGGCCAGAACATAATTTTTCACAACGTGTTTTTCCAGACAAGGGGTAAGTGAAAACGTGGGTATCAGTCCCACGGATACAGGGATTATGCTGTATAAAAGAGGGAATTTCGATCATATGTGTTGTCATCATATAACCAGGTAACAACACCTGCTGAAATTCCTTCTTCTACAGACCTATTAAAGGGACAGGTGTCTTGTCCAGTTTTCACTCTGGCAACCCTATGGCTATAGATTTTCCTTGGGGGTTTTTTTCGGGCTGAAAACTATTCCAGAACACGGCCTCACAGCCCAGAAAAAAAACCCAAGGAAAATCTATGGATGCTGGCCATGAAAGCCTTCGACTTCACAACCCTATGGCTACCTCACTCTCACTCATTCTGTTGTACATGGACCCTAGGTCTTTGGTGGTAGAAGTCTGGATTATAGTGCTGAAATGGGGTGGAGATCAAGATGTTTTATTCCCATAAAATAAAAATATTATCTGAGTGTACATATGGTGCACTATAGAAAAGGTTGTTCTAAACCAGGCGTGGGCAACTGTGGAAGAGTAGGAGCTGCTCCTCCCCCATTGCACCACTCCCGCAAAAACACTTTTTTGGCTCCCAAATGCCCTCTAGGGGACAAGAGTGTGTGTGCTGGGGCCTTTCTGGGCTGTTTTAGGATTAAGAAAAGCCTTTTTGTAACAACAGGAAGAAACTTCCTATTTCAAAAAAGCCCTCTCTTGGGACAACATTGGCCCAGGTAGGACCAAAATGTAGTGGAAATGTCCCCTACACCTCCTAGAGGACATTTTGAAGCAAAATAATTTAAAAAAAAATTAATTTGGGGAGGGCGGGGGGAATGACAATTTTTTGACACCAAAAATTTGACAGCCAAAAATGGAACCTGGGGGTCACATGCGGCCTGTGGGCTATCCTTTGACCACCTCTGTTTTAAACCTATTTTTTAGATTTTCTATTGGGACCAAGTTCTGCTTCTTAAGGTGGAACCTATGGAAGCTCACCACATACCTTCCACTTGGTAGTGGCACAGTTCAAACACTGGCCTCTTCGCTCTGTGTAATGTAGAAGGACTTTCGTCTACAGCTTAGAAAATTTAAATTGACCATGACATCGAGTATCCCCCAAGCACCGTGGCCACAGCCACGATGGAGAATTCTAGGAGCTGCAGTCCAAAAACCCTCATAACTCTTCCCAGCTCAGGCCTCTTCATTTTTAATACCTCTGAGTGATACGTAAGCTATGTCTTTTCCAGGACCAAACAACTTTTGGGGAAATTTGCTCAGTAAAAGGAAATGCAGTCAAAGAATCTTGGTCCCTTTCCTGAAAGGACAATTCCAAAACTTCTTTGCAAAGAGAGGTGTGATAGACTGTCCAGTGGAAATCAATAATAAAGCAGTGTTTTAAGGTGGGAGTTGTAATGGAACTAAGGAAGTTGGACTCAGAGATTGGAAACGTTGGCCAGAATTCTGTATCAGCTACTTAGTTAGTATATAGTTGGATCCCTGTATCCATGGGGGTTCGGTTCCCAGACTTACCATGGATACCGGAAACTTCAGATAACAGTGAACGCCATTGAAAATAATGGGACTTCCAGTATAAAATATCATAGAGTTGCGTTGGAAAACCTAGAAAATGGCTAGAGAGGATGCTTTTCTAGGAAGACTCTATGGTATGTGTTTATCTTTTTGTGTCCTCCAGATAACTGAAACCATGGGTATTGGTTCCATGGATATGGGGGTCTGACTATACTTAACTAAGTAACTGCTCCTGGCCCACCCCGAAATCTGACGGAAACATTCACCTGTGCTCTGATCTCTAGCAAGATGGACCCCCCTTCTCCCCATACAGTGGATGCCCAGTAAAGTGGTGTATGTGTGTGTGTGTGTGTTATGATCATGTCGGTAGTGTCACAATTGTGACTACCGATCACGAACACAAATGAGTTGCCTAGATTTACTCATCTGTAACTGTTCTGCGGTCACAATCTCTGCTTAGTCACACTTGTAACACTATTGCCATGATCACAACTCCCCCTGCCTGCCTGACTTTACTGGGCACCAGCTGCACGGGGAGAAGGAAGTGTATTCTGCTGACCATCTTGGACCATGGGTGAATGACATTTCTGTCAGGTTTGGAGGGGTTGGACCAGTAGAGGTAACTTAAGTACAGAATTCAGACTTTTCTCTCTTTTTAATCAGTGCATCCTATAATTCCACCAGCCTGACTGGGGCATTCTGGAATTTGTAGTCCCAAAAAACCCTCCACTTTTCCTTTTTTGGTGCAATAGGAGTCCTACCTCTGGCAGAGCTAACACTGACCACTCATCCCATGAGCCACCTTTATGCACTGGTGAGAGAGTAAGCACGGAATGAAGTAGGAGGATTTTGGACTGTGGCATAATTTGAAGGGGTCTGGATGACAAGAGCATGATGGAAAATGGAGTCCTGTCAGTAGCTGAATTGCAACTCAAATCCCACTAGTGGCTGGTTGCCTCTACCATATCTTCTTTTTCTGAGCAACTCCAGGGGTATCTTGTACAACCCTTCTCTCCTCCCGCCCCCAAAATTGCAACCTATTCTCTACATGTGGCTCTTATTTCACGTTTCTTGCAGCATTTGGGGAGGCCTAGTGATTTACCCCTAATGGGAGCATACCGCTCCACAGTCCCATGAGGACTATGCCGTCTGACTTCCCCAAATACTAGAACTGACTTTGAAAGGCTCTATGATAGCCTGAAGGGAGAAAGGGAGCAAAAACAGATGGGGGAAAAACACCTCTTTATTTTTAACAGTGCTACACAGCTCTCTCTATGCCTTATAAGGGTTATTTAAGGCCTTTGATGCCATGACAAAAAGCAGATGTTCTCTTTCTTGCTAATTACTTATCATCGAGAAAGGGGACAGCACTTTGAATCTTCTCAGATACAGTATGACTTCTGTATCCCCGGAACTGATATATGTGGTTTCACTTACCCGCATCCAAAAAAATATATTCTCTCTAGCCATTTCTAGGTACTCTAGTGTGATTCTATGGTCAACGTCTGGCCCAAGCATACCATAGAATCCCACTGGAGGACTTAGAATTGCCTAGAGAAATGTTCTCTCTAGGCATTTCTAGTTTCTCCAGCATTATTCTATGGTATGGTTGGGCTGGAAGTCATTCATTTCAATAGGATTCACTGTTATCCACAGTTTTGCCTTTCCATTCTTAAGTCTGGGAATGTACCCCTGCGGATATGGGGGTTATACTGTACTGATCATAATTGTTCCAAATTGGCTGTAATGTTTATCCTCCTTTTGTTGATTTCTTTGTACGTCTTTGTTTTTCTTTTAATATGCTCTGCTTTGAGTATCTTTCACGCTCTTGGGGTTTCCGCCCACTTTTATTTCTTAAGCTTAATAAAGTGATCTTTAAAAAGCAGAAGGTTTTCTTCCATGGTTGTTTTGCCATTATTATCTTCCTTCCTTGCAGCTTGGCTTTCAGGGATAGCTGGATCCATGGTATTTCTTCATGAGGTCAGTAAATAAATCTGTTACAACTAGTTTCGGCAGTTGGCAGTTTTTTAAATGAAAGAACTGTGCAAAGGTACACATTGGTGTTTGTGATCAATTCACCTCAAGTATACATATTTTTAAATTAGTATTTTAAATATTTTACAGGAACAAGCATAACCAACAAACAATGTGTCTGCGATCCAGTACAAGGAGGGGTGTTGAGTTTGTGTTTCCTGACTCTCCAGCCAAAAACTGTCCAGTTGAGATGACAACAACTATAATAGATTATCTTTCTAAAATCAATGTGAGGGGGAGAGATTATTAGTGTTTTCATTTGTATAACTAATGAATTTGAATGATGTTGTTGAGAATTTGAAGTGAGTTATCTCTAATAGCCCTTATATTTTCAGTTAATTTTTTTCATTAGCATGATGTTCTAAACTCTTTATCTGCTGAGAAAGTGACAGAGCATTTAAGCCTTTCCAATTACATGCGCTTTCCAAATGTGCTGCCAAACAAAAACACAGTCAATTCTTGATGAGTAAGAGACACATCTACATTATAAAAAAGAGGTAGTTCCAACTCTGATGATAAAACAGTCTGTGATATAATTTTACTGATTTCTGCAAATACCTAATTTAAAAAATGGAAGTACTTAAAGCAGCCATGCCCACCACATGGCAGTAGTAAGACCCCAACTTGCCACAATGTCATCAATATCCATTTGAGATGTGTGCATTTTTGTGTACAATATTCCCTAAACTAGGCATTTTTGTATATTTTTTTGGACCTGTGAACTGTATGGCACATTAGGGAATTGCAAATTAGATTAAACAATGTGGACCAGAGACTCAGAGTAGTGGATATAGAAAGGACAACCATGGTCATCTAGTGCAACTTCCTGCTAATACAGGAAATCCACCACGAAAGTGTCCATTACAGATGGCATCAAACCTGTGCTTTAAAAACTTCCAACGGAGGAGAGTCTGCCATCTTCTGGGAGGATCTGTTCCACTGTTCAACCACTTACCATTGAAAAGTTCTTCCTAATTTAACTGGCCTCTTATAATTTGAATACATTAGTTGGAGTCCTATCCTCTGGACGTTTGGAAAAGTTGTTGTGTGCCTTCAAGTCATTTCCATCTTATAGCAACCCTAAGGTGAACCTATCACATGTTTGGGGGCATGATTTGTTCAGAGGGGCTTTTGCTTTTGCCTTTGCCTCCCTCTGAGGCTGAGAGAGTGTGACTTACCCAAGGTCACCTGGTGGGTTTCCATGGCTGAGTGCAGGGGGGAATTCAAGCCCTGGTCTCCAGAGTTGTAGTCCAATGCCCAAACCACTATATGCCATTCTGGCTCTCGGAAAAACTAGCATGCTTTCTATTCCATGGGGCAGCCCTTCAGGTATTTGAACATAGCTGTCATATCACCTCTTCTCCAGGAAAACCATAACCATTTCCCTCACCTGTTTCTCACAGTACAGTGTTACAGCAAGTAACAAGGAAGCATCGCGATCCAGAAGCAAAATGCTAAAGAGATTTTATTCAGAGTTTGCATGCTAACAGAAAGACATTAGGAGAAAACAATGGACACTGCATCTCAGTCAAAGCAATGCAGGCAGGCAGGTAGATAGATACAGAGAGCAACAGAGAGACATGATGAAAATGAGAAGAAGCTTCCCCTTAAAGAGCAGAAGCTCCTTTCTTTGTCCAGGGCTTACAAGTTATATAGGCTCTATGTCACGTACACAGTTAACCATTTGTCTGTACCATATACACTCAATCACTGAGATCAAAGGAGGTCTTAGCCTAGGGATGTGATGTTACATGAAAGGAACTTCCATGGGAAACTACAGATAACATGATAACACTAGGTTATAAAATCCAAGGTAATTTCCTGAGCTTCCCTTCAAAGATGACTTATGAAGCCAGATGTTTTATTGGCCCAATTGTAAAGGCAGGAAGAAAGGAAGCATGAAGTTCCCATGAAATGTCCGGTGTGCCAGACAGCTGAGAACCTCAGATTCCTACATTTCCCCCTTCTTTATTTTTTAAAATCCAAATTGTTTAGTTGTTGTCCAAATATAACAACTGATGTCTCTTTGTAGGAAAGGCTCATGAAAAATCCTATAAAATAAACAAAGTCAGTTTGTAGTCAGTTTAGATTAGGCAGCTAACTTAAAAGATCATGAAATCCTATATTTGTAGTAATGTGTTGTCAAGTTTCTTAAATAATGCAACTGTTGTTCTATAAAAAGTTCATATCTGTGATGATGCAGGTGAAGCAAATAATAGTAGCTCTACTGACAGCTAGAGAAACATATTCAGCATTATGTGAGCATCATTAAAGGATACATATTAATATGTTTAACAATTAATGCAGGTGGCAAACATGTTCTGGCAACTGAATGGAACCTTGGTTTGAATTAGATCAGGCTTTACAAACATGGAATATAAATTGTGCAACAGAGAGTTAGAAACAATGGAAGAGATAAACAGAAATAATATATATCCAGATGTGTCCATATGTTGAATAAAAAACAGTCATGTAAAAGTCTCTTTAGCAGTTATAGGAGTGACTGTAAATAAGCAGATAAGGTACAAAAGTGTTTTACTGAATTAGCAGTAGGTCCAAACTGCTGCAGCAAAAGTTCTCAGGTGTCCTTTAGTTTGTTCAGTCAATATAATTTGTGTTTGAACAGTCCTTTAATATCTTCCCAAGTTACTGGACAATGGTTTGGTTGATATGGAATCACTTGTTGCAGGCTTGAGATTGAAATTCAGGATCAGGATCTAGAAGCTGGCTATTCAGAACCTGTGGTTATGGGAGGGAAAAGGTGCCAGAAATGCTTCTGTATTGGGGAAAAATCAGAAAAAGTTAATAATTCATAGTGTAAATATACAATATGCAATTGCTGTTTGACTGAATAACTACCAGGGAGCGCACAGGAGGCACACTCCCCCGTTTTTGTTTTTCAAAAGTCTTTGAGTGACTATGCCCAATAAGTTGACCTGTAAAGAATGTCATGAGATTAGGAAAGAGAAAGATGCATATCACAAAACATAACATCAGTCTTTGAAGAAAGGGAGAAAAGAAGTAAAATGCAGTTATTCATACGCCAAAGTTCAAGGTGCAGGACAAAGTTTTAATTTTGGGGTCAGTCTGGATGCCCTTGTAGGGTCTCCAACTTTGCCTCAGGGTTGGATTCAAATTCCTGTTTTTGTAATTGGAAAATCAGTGCATGTTAGATCTATGTAAATTATGTAGAAAAGAACAAAACTCTAAAACAAAGAAAAAGAAAAATTATGAAAGTTAATCAGCAACAGTTGAGCAATCTTCCTTCCCCAGCTGTGGAGAGGGCATCAGGGCACTCCAAAAAATTGGCAGCTTCCAGGAATTTCAGGCTTAGTCTTGTCTAGTGCTGATGAGACACCTGTTTCTGAGAAAAGCTTTGAAAAATTATGCAAAAGCATTCATGGCAACAATAGCTGAGGGATAACTAACCAAAGCATCATGGGCTTTAGAGTAACTCATTTAACTAAAGTGAAAATCAATAACAACAATAACAACAAAGCAAAAATAATGGCTAAAAGGAGCACAAATTCTACAAGGACCTGCAAAGGAAAAAAGTTATTGGGGTCCCCAAAGATCAGACAAAAGAGTCATTGGCAAGGCTTTTAGACCATCTGGTAAAATAACAAGACATAAAATGGAAAATAGGGCAATTCCCTTTAAAACAATGGAATTCTCTTTCCCAACATAAGTTGCTTACAAAGGTGGGAGTTCATGAAAGAACTATCTGAGAATGCAAAAATATCTAAAATCAATTACTATGTTGAACAAAAATCCCAATGAAAATCAAATTTCAGTTATTAACATGTAACTTTTGGGAACTTCAGGCAGCAGAATTTAATGGGTCAGCAATCACTGGAAAGGATCAGGGAATCAATAGGATGTCAAAGTGCATGCTCTGACTTCCTCCTACATGCTTAAAAAAGAAAAAAAAGTTTTCCCAATTCAAAGAACTACAATTGCATGCCATGAGTCTGGGGCCTCCAAATGCCCCAATTTGCATGACAGAGAGAAGACAAAAGAAAGGCACAAAACTATTTACAAATGATTGGGTGTGAGGACTTCTTTCCTTATGAGATACCATACCAACTCTCCTTATGGGGGATACCATTTCAAAAGATGGGGGAGAAAGAAAAGAAAAAATATCATGGGTTTTCTCACTCAACTGTTACAGAAGAAAAATACATTCATGGGATAAACTTGTTAGCATTTAAATGTTTCATGGGGGGGTGCACATTCCCAAAAGATTTGGCATCTCTCCAGTCAAGAGACATCTTTTCAGTCATCACAAGTGGTAACACTGTCTCAGCCTCTGAAAGGCTAGGAAAGGCTAGGGCAGCCTCATTTGGAGGTCTGCCGTTCCACTCAGACAGCTTCTGAGGAATGGCAAAGAGGTAATGAAATTTCTCTGCTTTTGTCTGTTCAGGGTTTCCAGGAACACTTTCAAGAAAGGAGGCTTGTGATTTTTGTGGACTGGCTGGAGTTTGTAGCATCTCATCTAAGTAGTGTTTGGCACTTGAAGCCATTACCCTTAGGAATGTGGTTAAAATTGAGCTGCATGTTGCCATTGTGAAGGAAACTAGAGAAGTTGCAGCCTCATGGGCATTGCAGTCCACAAAATTTCTATTGGGGACTTCTGCAGCAAGGGTTTGGATTCCCTTATCCAAAATCAGGAGAGAAACTGCTGTTGTGAGGTTTGAACACACTTTTTCTCTTTTCTGAGTGCTCTCACTCTCTGGGGAGCATTTCCTGTGATGGGGGGCATCAAGGCTGTTGTGTTGACAGGTTCCCATAAGGGGAACTTGCAAGAGATTCCCATTAGGTCCGCACTTTCCATTGCCCAGTTGGGGCTTGTCTGGATGACCTTTTAGATTAAGGGGCAGATCTGATAAATCAGGATCTTTCAGCATGGATTTCAAGGTTGGCAGACAGGGAACTTCTAAATTTGGAGGTTCTGAGAACAGAGTTGGTTTACTGGGACCTCCCAAATTTGTGGACTCCATAAATGCTAAATTAACTTTAAAAACACACAAAAAATCATACTCACCATTCTCCGTGGATGTTCTGTCCTGTGTTCCATCCTGTAGATTTGTTCCTAAAGGAAAGCCTGTGTATTCTAGGGAGAGTTTCCCTGAAATTTGAGTCTGTGTGGGTGACACTATCTCAGCTTCACAAGCACTGCTTGCTCTGCTCAAGGCAGAGAGTTGGCTTGTGCCATCTGGGGGTCTGCTGTGCCATTCCAGTACCTGCATTGGGGTGGCACACAAGTGGATCACTTTTGGTGCTGTGTGATCCATTTCTGGGGCAAGCATCTGTGAAACTTCACTTGCATCTCTAATCTTTGTTTTAAAAGTCATTTCCTTTTTCTTTGATGTCTTGTGGGGAACTGATTTTGCCTGTGCTTTCTTAGAGCCAGGCTTTGCCTTCCTAGTGAAGGTTTTCCAAACCACTTGGGGCTTATGGCGTGGTTTGTGGATGGATGCCTGTTTGGCAGAGGCCATGCAAGCCACAGGGGTTTCAAAACTGAGATTCTCCCATTTGGAGAGCTCTGCATCCTCCCAATCTGAATCCCTATCATCACTGCAATTCCCATCATCCTGGCAAGATTCATCCATTCCTTCCTGAGTTACAGGTTTGACTAGATGATCTTTAGTTTCCATGTTGCATATGGCAGGCATTTCTGCTGATTCCTTAGCTGGAGAGGCAGGGTCATGTTTACATACTTCTGCCATCCCCTCCACTGCACTATTACTTTTTGAGTTTTGAAATTCATTGGTTGGAATAACAGAAGTGGCAGTCAGTGGTGGTATAAACAAAGGGGATTGAGGAGTTGGAGGAAAAGTGGATAGCTCTACAGTTTTTGATTCACAGCCAATTTTTTCCACTGCATAACGACAAAGATGCCACATCTGTAAGATTTCAGTTGAAGCCCTAGGTTCTGCATGCAATTCCCTTCCTAATTTCTCCCAGTCCTTAAGCTGTAGGGATCCTTTTGGGGGGTACCATGGGCATTTTGCCCCAAGTTCAAGGACCAGCCTTTGAACTGCATCCCAAGAAGGATGGCGACCTATTCTTTGTAAAAGAAATAAGAGTTCCTCTGCGTGCTTCTCCTGTTCTTCTGACAGGAAAGCGCCCATACTTACCTTGGAGGGATCGGTTGAATCCGATGGTTAAGTGGCCACTTAGCTCATGCCGAGCGAGGTAAGATGAGAAGAGGTCTGCGAAGTCCCAGGGGTGAGAAAAGCTGAATCTTGGTTCCAGGGTGAGAAAAGTTTTGAGTCCCTGTTCGGGCGCCACATGTTACAGCAAGTAACAAGGAAGCATCGCGATCCAGAAGCAAAATGCTAAAGAGATTTTATTCAGAGTTTGCATGCTAACAGAAAGACATTAGGAGAAAACAATGGACACTGCATCTCAGTCAAAGCAATGCAGGCAGGCAGGTAGATAGATACAGAGAGCAACAGAGAGACATGATGAAAATGAGAAGAAGCTTCCCCTTAAAGAGCAGAAGCTCCTTTCTTTGTCCAGGGCTTACAAGTTATATAGGCTCTATGTCACGTACACAGTTAACCATTTGTCTGTACCATATACACTCAATCACTGAGATCAAAGGAGGTCTTAGCCTAGGGATGTGATGTTACATGAAAGGAACTTCCATGGGAAACTACAGATAACATGATAACACTAGGTTATAAAATCCAAGGTAATTTCCTGAGCTTCCCTTCAAAGATGACTTATGAAGCCAGATGTTTTATTGGCCCAATTGTAAAGGCAGGAAGAAAGGAAGCATGAAGTTCCCATGAAATGTCCGGTGTGCCAGACAGCTGAGAACCTCAGATTCCTACAGTACAGTACTTGGATTTTGGACTGGAAACATTTTCACCCAAGCCAGCTGCCTCTCAGATGACACTTCCAGGAATTTCTGAAACTTGCTAAACAATGCTTGGGGAGAGGTATTTGTTCGCTTTCCCTTTGCTGGGAAGGCAAGTGGGGAGGGAAATCCCTGATATGACATTGCAAGTGTTTGTTGTGTTCTGAGGCTGGCAAGATGAGGATTTGTACTTTGGAACTGGGGTTCAGTTTGTCATTGCTCAGCCCATGAACAACTCATTTGACTGTAATTGTGGCTCCCCACACCAGCATGAAATTAACAAGAGGAATGGTGAAGAACCACCTTGCAACTCTGTGGATGAGTTGTGCTTGGATGAATGGGTGGCAGGCAATGTGTGGGGATAACAAAGTAGCCAGTGCCAGCACAGAGGATGATGGGATGGGATGGAGGGGCTTCTATGAATGAAAGGGAATTTCCCCACCTCCCCAAAAGATTGCTTGGGGTTGTCTAAATGGCAAAAATACTTCTCATAGAATTTGAGAATATGATTTGTCTAAATGCCATCCTGCATCAATCCGCCGTATTCAGAAGGAGGGGGGCCAAATCCACCAAAAACTCCACAGGAAAAGCCTTCACTGCTTTTCCCAAAGTTTTAAAAAAGCTCCGCAGGGAATGTGCATTCTTGCTTGTTGGGACAATCTGATTCACATTCATTCGCATTCCTGATAAGAGCAGAAGTGGACAGCTGTTTGGTTGGATGTGTGCAGGGAGTGGAGCTTGCTAACAAGGCAAGTGCCCAAAACTGCCATGTTGGATTTTCACCGGAGCGATCATGCGGTGAGGCGATGAAACAGCCTCCCCCCTTTTTAAATTTATTTAGCCAGAATATCATCCTTTCGCACCTTAGATATCCTTTTAAAAAAATACTGTTTGGCAGCAGCAACTGCGGACAATAAAAACATAATTCACTTGTGCCTGCCATCTTGACTGACAGGCATGCATGTTTGAACAACAAATGTGTATCGCTTCACATGTGATCTTGCCAAAAAACCGTTAAGACAAATTGAAGCTGCTTTGAATGGGGGTTAGTGTGCATCAATCCACATTTTTCTCCCTTGTATAGACAAGCCCATTGAGAGTTGTCTGTTGAGAGTTGACTGTCAAGAGAAACTAGGGGTGAGTCAGTTGTGAGAGTCAGTGGGGAGTGAATGTGTACTGGATATCTGGCCTGTGACTCCAATATGGTCACTTTCCTTTCTTTTTAACATCTTTTGCCAGCAGAGCTTTCAAACCTTGCATCTTGTGTTTTGCATTTGGTTGGCTGATAAAGGTATCACTCTTCTGTGGATTTTGTTTTGCATGGTCTGACACCACTTAGGTGGAATATTATTGTATATTTGAAACCAAGCCCTGGAACTTGTTAAAGCATTTATGATTCTACAGGATATAATAAATAATGTTGGATTGTTTTATGAACTCTGACTGGCTTTATTCACCGTGGGATAAGGGGTGGTTCACACTTACTGTTACAGAAACAGACTTGTCCACAATAATATCACCTAGAGGGCCAAGACCCAAATCCAAAAAGTGATTGGAAAGGGAGACCATAGGGAAAGGTGAAAAGGCTGCCAGGGCTAGGAGCTGTGGGACCAGCCAGGTTAGGCCAACATCACACAGTAAAGAGGGGGTGGGGGGAACCATTTTGGGGTGAAGGCCTGGATCATCAACTTCTTATCCAAGGTGTGACATGGAACTTTTCTACCTCCCCCTTTGGCCAGGAAGCAGCGCTTCCCCATTCCCTTTCACACCCTCCCTCCACAGGGGAGGAGAAGAGAAGTACTGTACTTTCAACTGGCACTTCCAGAAAGCCATACAAACTTTAGAGAGTAGGAAAAAGAACCTCAACTATTTCCAATTTACACACATATCTCAGTTAACAAAGCCTGACAGTGGCGCTCTTTTTTACCAAGTCTTTTTACACCCACCCAATCCCGCCTTTTCCTCTTCATCCCGCATCTTGCTGGAAGATCTTTAACAGTATCAGCAGTGAGAGGATGATGAAGGGGGACTGGTAAAGCAGTTTGGCTGTAGCAGCATGGTTGCAGAAAACAATGCAAACAAGCCTGATGTAGGAAACAGCAGGACTCTAGCTGACCCTACTGTAGCTGTGTGGGCCTACAACACGCAAGGAAAATGGCAGCTGCCTCTTACTGAACATGTCTGAACAGCAAGATGGACAAAAGGTATGAAAAAATAAGCCTGTCTCACTAGCTCCCCTCCCCTCCACACACAATGTTACAAAAAAGCATAATTTATAAATTTGGCCACAAAAATGGAAATCATAAGTAGAGGCTGGTAAAAGAAAAATATTATTCCTGGGGTCATTATAGGAGCAGCCTTCAAGTAGTCTCTAGAGCAAAATATTTTGCTTATTTATTGCAAGGCTTAACCAGTTGTTTCACAGAATCATGGAGTTGGAAGACCACAAGGGCCATCTAGTTCAACCTCCTGCAATGCAAGAATACACAATCAAAGCACTCCTGACAGATGGCCGACCATTGAGCTTGTTTAAAAACCTTCAAAGAAGGAGATGCCACCACACTCCCAGGCAGCGTGTCCCACTTCCAAACAGCTCTTACCATCAGGAAGTTCTTCCTAACGTTTAGCTAGAATCTCTTTCCCTGTAGTTTGAGTCAATTGCTCCATCTCCTTGTCTCTGGAGCAGCAGAAAACAAGCTTGCTCCATCCTCAGTATGACATCCCTTCAAATCTTTAAACATGGCTATCATGTCCCCTCTTAACCTTCTCTTCTCCAGGCTAAGCATACCCAGCTCCCCAAGCTGCTCCTCATAGGGCATGATTTCCAGACCTTTTACCATTTTGGTCGCCCTCCTCTGGACATGCTCCAGCTTATCAATATCCTTGAATTGTGGTGGCCAGAACTGAACACAGTATTCTAGGTGAGGTCTGAGCAACCTACCTCAATGACCAAAATACTGGATGAAGTACAGTCGGCCTTCCACATTTGCGGGTTTAACTTTTGCGGATTTGATTATTTGCTGCTGCTTCTGCTGTTGCCTTATGCCATTTTAAATAGGGACTGCAAGCCTTGCGAGACTGAGAGACTGCAAACATGCGGTAAGGCTTCCGAGACCCTATTAAAAATGGTATAGTGCAGCAGAGGAGGCGGTGGGAAGCCCTGCCAGTCACCCACTTCTGCCTTGCAAAGGAATCCTGCCATTTCAAAGCCAGCTGTGGTGGGTTGAATCCGCAGATTGTGCTTTTTGTATGTGTCTCGATGGTGGTCCAAAACAGATGGCCAGAGTCTTAGCTTCCTTTTAGAAACAACTTCTTCCTTCAGGCCCCAAATAGGCTCTACTTTGCTCAAATGTACAAGTTAATACACACTACAACCAATGTTATTTTGATTTAACAGTCCCTACAAATCCCCTTAAAATGTTATCTTAATGCAACTTTTCCTAATCTGATGCCTTACAGACATATTGTACTGCAAAACCCACAATTCCTAGTAAGAAAGGCCAATATGTTGCTGTCCAAACACATCAGGACAGCAGATAAGAGTAGGGTTAGGCAACTACGTGGGGGCAGGGGAGTCAATTTTCTAATGCCCAACCCTCCCCGTAGGCTGCATCCCCACTCAAGCATGTAAAAATACCATGTTTTCCCTCCGTTTCTCCTTCAAAATGGTGACTGAAAGTGACATCACATCACTTCCTGTTGCCATGTTGAAGGAAGAAAGAGAAGGAAAAGAGGGTACAGGCATTCCTCAGTTGATAAAGCTTCTGACAAAGAAGCTAATTTTTACAAAATCTTTTCATGCCCCTCTTTTCCTTCTTGTCCTCTGTCTAGCTGGTAGATTTTTTAGCAGCCTCAGCATTGAACAGATGATGAAAGAGAGCTGGAGAAACACTGCACAGTAAATAATGCCATAAAACTTTAGCTAGGAAACAGTGGGATTCCACACTAACTGATTCAGTCGTAGCTGCGTGGCCCTGCCTACCAAAGGTAAACAGCAGATCCCTCCAAAATCCCTTACCTGGTAGTGCATTAACAGCAAAGCAGAGAGAAAATGAGGAAAGCAGATTAGCCTGCTTCACTAGCTACATCCACATAAAACTAGTCCTACAATGCAGGCATTCTACAACATTGCCACCTGAACAGTTGTAACCAACTTCACCAATATCAATCACTTGCCATTTAGTTTTTCTCCCCCTGTAACAAAAAACAACCCCCCTCCCCAAAATAAAATCCAAATAAATCAACTGATCTTTGCCACTGGTTCCTTTGTGAATGTAATATGTTGGAAGAAAAAATAATGTTCCTTGCCATTTCTCAGCAGACCATGGGATGGTGAAAGCAGAAGTGACATGTTCTGACTTTTAGAAAACTGGCTCTGTTTAGTGGATGAGTAAATTGAAATATTAATTGAGATCAGGAAATGCAAGCAGTGTATATTAAATGCTACCTCTAAGCCAGAGTACATTTGAATTTTCATTGGGATAAAAACAAAAATCCCACAATTCCAATGCAAGTTTCTCCAAAGATCAGTTGAACAAATTCCCATGTTCCTAAGTGATGCTTAGCATGGTGTACAAAGAACTGACTCTCCACATAAATGGAGAACTCTCTTATTTCAATGATTTCCCCAAATTTCCAGATTATGGAAATTTACCTATTCAAAAGCTATCTTTAAATGCTACAACAAAAAAAGGTCCAAGCCTCAGAGGCCCAGAACACCCAAAGCAGAGTCCCAACTGTTGGGGATATTCACAAGGGAGTTTCTCCAGCTTTGTGAGTCCTCTGATGTTTAGTGAGAATTGAACTTCGACTGAAACTCTTTCCACATTCTGAGCACTGATATGGTTTCTCTCCTGTGTGACTTCTTAGATGAGCAGCCAGGTGGTCACTCCGATGGAAACTCTTCTCACATTCTGAGCACTTATACATTTTCTCCTCCGTGTGAATTCTTTGATGCAATGTAAGGTGTGGACTTTGACTGAAGCATTTCCCACACTCCAGACACTGATAAGGTTTCTCACCAGTGTGAATTCTTCGATGTAAAGTCAGGTGTGTACTCTGATTAAAGCATTTTCCACAATCCAGACATTTATATGGTTTCTCTCCTGTATGGATTCTTAGATGAGAAGTAAGGTGTGTGCTCTGACTGAAGCTCTGTCCACACTCTTGACATTTATATGGTCTCTTCCCAGTGTGGATGTTGCGATGTATAGCAAGTTTCCTGTTGTGACTGAAGGTCTTTCCACACTCTATACATGTAAAAGGTTTTTCTCCTGTGTGGGTTATTTTGTGCAGAATAAAGTATGTGCTCTGACTGAAATTCTTCCCACACTCCAAACACTTATATCGTCTTTCTCCTGTGTGCATTCTCTGATGCTGAGAAAGATGTCCACTTTGTCTAAAACCCTTCCCACATTCCAAGCATTTATACGGTCTCGTCTCTGTGTGAATTCTCTGATGAACATTAAGGCGGGACTTAGTACAAAAGCTTTTACCACATGCTTGGCATTTATTCTCTTTCTTTTCCTCCTCTACTTCTTGTTGGGCTGAGATTTCATGGACTTCTCCACATTCACTGGCAGTGGGTTCACTGCTCTGCTCTTCTTTGGCTGCCATTTTGCTTGTCTGTTGCCTTTTTGGTTTGTCTTGAACATCAGGGGTCTCCTCCATCTTTAGAATTTCCACTTCTACTGACATCTTGCCTCCTTCCCCTTCATTTTCCCTGTCCAACAATCCTGCAATAGAAAAAAAGAGAAACCTAATTAAGAGCCAGGGGAACTGTTCTGGAAGGGGGAAAAAATCAAGGGAAGATTAGAAAGCCAAACTGCTGAATTGGGGTACAGTCATAAATTCCAATACATTAGCAAAAGTATGAATAGAGACAATTATTTCTTGGCACATTACATATTTTAATATACAGGTCCTCATTACAACTGCATATAAAATCATAGACGTATAAAGTTGGAAGGGGCCATAAGTGCATTTAGTCTAACCCTCTGCCATTCAGGAATACATAACAAGAGATGGCCATCCAACCTCTGTTTAAATACCTCCAATGAAGGAGATCCACCACCTTCCGAGGTAGTCATCCAGCTCTTACTATCAATAAGTTCTTCCAAATGTTTAGGTGGAACTCCCCCCTCCATAATCTGAATCCATTGGTTTGTGTTCTAATTTTTGGAGCAGTAGAATACAAGCTTTCTCCATCTTTCTACATGACACCCCTTCAGGTATTTAAAGATGGCTCTCCTGTCACCTCCCAGCCTTCTCTTCTTCAGGCTAAACATACCCAGAACCCTAAGCTGTTCCTCACAGGGCTTGGTTTTCAGACCTTTTACCATCTTGGTCACCCTCCTCTGGACATGTTCCAACTTGTCAATGCCCTTTCTTGAACTGTGGTGCCCAGATTTGGACACAGTATTCCAGCTGAAGTTTGACCAAAGCAGAATAGAATGGAAGTATTATTTCCCTAGATCTGGACGCTATATTGCTGTTGATGTAGCTCAGAATTGTATTGGCTTTTTTTTTTTTTTTTGCTGTCACATGTAACAGAAGAATGCTTCTGAGAAAAAGTATCTCATTTCAAGGGAACTGACTTTTGAGGAGCAGAATGTATTGCTCTCACACCTCAAGAATGCCTGGCAGAGTTGTATCATCTTACACCATCTCTTTTAAGTTATACAATTTGTATCCTTCTGCATTCTGTTACAATCATATCTCATCCCCACAACATAACTGCTAATATATCTGTGGCTTTAATATTGTACTCCATTAGTGCATTTGAGGAAGTGAACTGGAATCCACAAAAGCTCATGCTAAACGAAATCTGTTAGTCTCAAAGGTGCTACTACATCCCTTCTCTCTCTTCCTTTTTCACTTTTACAGTAGGATCCCTGTATTTGCTGGGGGTTGGTTTGGGGTGGGGGGGTTGTGGATACCAAAAACCATAGGTAATAGTGAAAATAATGGGACATCCGGTTCAAAATAACATAGAGTTGCCTTGGAGGACCTAGAAAATGGCTAGAGAGAACACATTTTCTAGGAAGACTCTTTGGTAGGTGTGCTGTTTTGTGTCCTGTGGATAATGAATCAGTGGATATGGGGGTCCTATTGTATTTTCACGTTTCTGATAAAAAGATGAAAAATAAATAAATAAATGTAACTAATCAATAAAAGATACAGGCATTAAATATGGATATTTTATTCAACAAGATTCATTCATGAAACCAGTGTCATATTTCATAGTGAGGAACTTGGGATAGGTGCACCAGCCAAAGTTTCTTTTTTAGACCACAACTCCTGGTCCCAAAGGTCTGCTTATAAACAATCAACCTTGTATAGGCCTGCTTTCATATTGCTGTAGAATCATACAGTAGGATGGTTCCTTACAGGTTACCTAGTCCAACCTCCAGTTCAATAGAGGATACAACTAGAGTGCGTCTGTCCAGCCTCGCCTCTAAAAACCTACAGAGAAATTAAGCCCCCCCTCCTCTCAAGGCATTCTGTAGTCTGCTCCACTGTCAAGCAGTTTTCTCTCAATGGCTTGTCTATATGAAGCGATCAAATGCGGATTGGTGTGCAGTACAGTTGTCTGTCTGTATCCACGGATTTGGTATCCATGGATTTAAGCATTCACAGCTTGAAAATATTTAAAAAAAATAATAATCCAAAAAACAAACCTTGATTTTGCCATCGTATATAAGGGGCACCATTTTGCTATGCTATTGCATATAATGGGACTTGAGTATTCACAGATTTTGGTATCCACTGGGGTCCTGGAACCAAACCCCAGCAAATATGAAGGGACAACTGTAATGCCAATTCACAGCAGCTTCTACTTTTCTCAACATTTTTTTTTAAGACTACAGGCATGCAAAGCTATCTATTTTCACTGTTCCAGTGAGCATGCCTGTGAATCAAGTTGGCAGGCGCAAGTGAATTACTTGCATTTTTATTTACCTGGAGTTGCTGCCGCCAAACAGTTTTGTTTTAAAAAACTAAATCTAAGGCGCAATCTATGATTCTATGAAAGAAGCAAATGGGGGGAAATGCTATTTTCTCAGCGTAGCGCACAATTGCTATGGCGAAAATCCAAAACAGTGGCTCAGGGAGCTTGTCTTGCCAGCAAGCTCCACCCCACCACCCATGTCCAACCAATCATCTTCCCACTTCCACTCATATCAGCGCATCAATTCACTTTGTTTGTCTTAACAAGCAGGAATACGCATTTCA
The DNA here is from genome assembly GCA_030847615.1 of Gambelia wislizenii. Taxonomy (NCBI): domain Eukaryota; kingdom Metazoa; phylum Chordata; class Lepidosauria; order Squamata; family Crotaphytidae; genus Gambelia; species Gambelia wislizenii. The sequence continues at coordinate 31,437,845 of JAUMIR010000002.1, forward strand.
TGTGTTTGTAAAACTTCGGGGAAAGCTGCAAAGGCTTTTCCCGCTGAGTATTTGGAGTTTTTGCCTCCCCGCCTTCCGAATACGGTGAAATGGTGTGGGATCCCATTGGGACAAAAAGGATTCTCCTTGAATTCTACGAGGAATATTTTCCCCATTTAGACAACCCCCAAGTTTCATTGAGATCTACCCCACCTCACCCTTTCTACCTGGGGAGTTCTAGTTCTAGGAGGCAGGCTGCTGTGTATTTGTTTAGGTACTTCTTATTTGCAGCGTGTCGATCAGCTGAATGGTACTTTTTGGATTGGTTTCCCACGATCATCATCCCCACCCCCCAAACTCATCCCAACCCCGAAATGCAACTGGTTGAGCTATCAATATCAGAGTCTTCAGCAGGAGAATGACCTGAGTAGTGCATGAATTACTGTATTGTGAACAAATCATTTGTTTAATATTTTTTATTTGTTATTTACTTATTTATATCCCACTTTTCAGCCACTAGGCTATCAGAATGACTTACAATGTGTTTTTAGTAATAGTAATTTACACAGCTACTTTCTTCTCTGGCTGCACATTTCCCACCAAGTTCTCACTTACAACCCCAATTTTAATTCTCCCCTTACATTCTGCCTCTCCTTTTGATATCATCTTCCCCCCCCCCAGCAAACGGACATGGCACCCCAAACATCTATCCAGCCGTCCCTGGCTACTGATTTACACCATAAAATAAAATAAAACGTACCTTCCCCTCTATTAAGAGGCAAAAGGGGCAGGAAGGGACTTCCACCTATTTGCAGGCAGCCCCACCTTCTGTCTTTCCCCCCTTCCTTCCGAAGTGCTGCAAACTCTCTCACTTTAACCCTTACATTGCATCCCTGGAGGTCTCTCATTCATAGTGTCGCCAGAAGCCCGAGTAGACTTGACAACCATTAACAACCACCAGGAAGCAAAGAACAGGGTTTGGACACTTCCAATAACACTATCAAGTGTTCAAAATAGCAATATGGGACCGTTGACCTTCATGAGTTGCAAAGTTAACAATTAGGAAGTACAGTAGGACCATTGTATCCACTGATTCATTATCCACAGATTCAGTTATCCACGGGACACAAAACAGCACACCTACCATAGAGTCTTCATAGAAAATGCATCCTCTCTAGCCATTTTCTAGGTCCTCCAAGGCAATTCTATGGTATTTTAAACTGGAACTCCCATTAGTTTCAATGGCGTTTACTATTATCCATGGTTTTCAGTATCCACGGGAACCCCCAAAAGCAATCAATCCCCAGCAGATATGGAGGTCCTACTGTAGATAATAACAAGTTTGCATTCTGCCTAAGTAACCCAATAAAAGTATTGATTTCAGGGAACTTAGCCTTATGTTTCTTTGTAAATTGAACGTATTGTCCACATCTATAAATGACATGATCCACCCAAGCACAAAAATCAGTGTGTATAGAGCCATTGTACTGTCTATTCTCCTTTATAGATCTGAAACATGGGTCACCTATCACCACCACCTACGAATCCTTGAACGTTTTCATCAGCGCTGTCTATGCACAATCCTAAATATACACTGGACTGACTATGTGACGAATGTTGCTGTCCTTGAGCAAGCAGGGATCACCAGCATTGAGGCCATGATATTGGGAACACACTGCGCTGGGCTGGGCAGGGCATGTTTCTAGGATGGAGGACCATCGCTTCCCAAAAATACTACTCTACGGTGAACTCACCACAGCGTAAGAGGGGATCTCCAAAAAAGTGATACAAGGACTCCCTGAAGCAACATCTCAGGCTCGGCCAAATTGATCACCAACAATGGTCTGCCCTGGCTTCACATCGGGAGGCATGGAGACGCACTATCCACAATGCTGCAGCCTTATTTGAGAACTCACGCCGAACAAGTCTTGAAGAGAAACGACAACGCAGAAAGAATCACAACCCGGAAACATCACCCAAGGAGGCCTTCTGTTGTGCTTTCTGCAACCGGACTTCTTTATCTCGGATTGGCCTTTTCAGTCATCAACACGCTTGCAGAAAGCGCGGGATGAGTCCTTCCTAAATCTTCGTTTGCGAAGAAAAGCCGGAGAGAGAGAGAGAGAGAGAGAGAGAGAGAGAGAGACTTCTTCATGAAGGGCCCAGACCCCAATGCCTAAGCTTTTTTGATACCTTGTTCAGCCTACTAAAAGGAAAGGTTTTCTAACTGACAAGCCTTATGATCAGGGACACCTGCCAATCCTGTCAGGGACAAGCGTTCTGGCCCTCAGATAAGGGACTTTCCTTATTTTATTACGTCTCAAAACAATATGTTACTATATTTGTTGTTGTTGAGTGCCTTCAAATCATTTCCAACTTATGACAACCCTAAGGTGAACCTGTCATGGGGTTTTCTTGGTGGAATTTCTTCAGAGGGAGTTTGTTCTTGCCTTACTTTAACTTTAACTAAGGACAGCTTAGAAAGTACAACCAGTTTCATGGGAACATCAAAAACAAAACCCTGAAGGGTAGCCTTTTGGCTTAAAGAAATTTTTGGGCTATTTATTATTTCAAGAGCCTGTCTTGGTTAACATGGTAACCACCCATTCAACCTTCACATACCAGGTTGATTAGAGCTATTTGTCTTGATGTGGGATGGTGTTCAGTGGAAAGTATTTAGAGACCTTTAATAGGGGAGCTTGGTAGCTGGTCTCTCATTCATAGGGACCCATAAGTTAAAGTCAACTTTACAGCAGTTAACATCAACAAGGGGGAACCATTGCATACTGCTTCTGAAGAAGTGTGTTATATAAAATCATAGAATCATAGAGCTGTAGAGTTGGAAGAGACCACAAGGGTCATCCAGTCCAACCCCATGCCACACAGGAAATCAAAGCATCCCCGACAGATGGCCATCCGGCCTCTGTTTAAAGACCTCCAAGGAAGGAGACTCCTTCCTTTCTTCTCCCTGACAAGGAAGGGTGTCCCCCATCTGTCTGCCACAGTAAGACATTTCACCTGTGGCTAAGAGCAGCCAGCTTTTCATTTTAGCTGGAATATCTTTTGCTTTCCTCATCCTTTCAAGATCCTTTGTCATGGCAATGAACACTCAGCATTGAATCAACATGTCTGTTATCATATCCTCACCCCCTCCGCCACAAAAAAGGCCGACAGGGTTGGCACAGGAAAGCTTGCATAAACTCATGGATCAACCCCCATGAAAACTCATATGGAAAAAAAAGTTAGTCTTAAGGGTGCTGTCACGTGTCCCCCTCCCTTCCTCCTTTTTTATTCTGCAAGAGACTTACATGGGGTCTTCTGAGGCTGAGAGCATGTGACTTGCCCAAGGACACCCGGGGTTTTTTCATAGCCAAGCAGGGATTCTAATGTTGGGGGTTTGTCTAAACGGTGAAAATACTTCTCATAGAATTCAAGGAAAATACGACCTGCCTTAATGGCATCCCACATCAATATGCAGTATTTGGAAGGAGGGGGGCCAAATCGAGCCCTGGTGGCGCAGTGGTTAAAGGCCAGTACTGCAAGCCACCATGTCGCAAGTTCAATTCCAGCCGGCTCCAAGGTTCACTCAGTCTTCCATCCTTTCGTTGGTCGGTAAATTGAGTACCCAGCTTGTGGGGGGCAATTAGCTAACACACATTGGAAACTGTTTAATGCAGTGTAGATGTGTAAATAACTATTGCTTAAAACAATTTGTAAGCCGCTCTGATAGCCTTGTGGCTGAAGAGCGGGGTATAAATAAATAAATAAATAAACTCTGTGGGAAAAGCCTTTGCAGTTTTTCCTGAAGTTTTCAAAAAGCTCAGTGGAGAATGCATATTCCCGCTTGTTGGGACAACCAATTAATATCAGGTCGCATTCCTGATAAGAATGGAAGTGGAAAGCTGATTGGCCAGATGCATGCAGGGCGTGGAGTTTGCTAACAAGGCAAGCTCCTGGAACTGTCATGTTGGATTTTTGCCTTAGCAATCGTGTGGTGAGGCAACAAAACATCCTTCTTCATTTATTTATTTATTTGGGTGGAATATTGCACTTTTGTACCTTAGATATGCTTTTTTAAAAAATAGTATTCGACAGCGGCAACTGGTGAGAATAAAAATGTGAGTAAGTCCCTCATGTCTGCCATCTTGATCCACAGGCATGCCCGTTTAAACAACGAACGTGGATAGCTTTGCATGCTTGCGATCTTGTCAAAAAACTGTTAAGACAAATCGAAGCTGCATCAAATTGGTGTTAGTGCACATTGGTCTACATTTCCCCCCCTCGTATAGACAATCCCTCTGATGATGTATTGCATGGAGGATGGAGAGGGAAGCAAAACCTATCCACACTGCAGTTGACCACACCTCCTACAGGACAAAGCTACACCATCCCACTGGCAAGGACTGTCATTGGAGTTTCCCTTCCTGGCATGAGAAAAGTGACAAACAGCAAACCTCAAGAGCAAGGAAGTTTAATGCAATGGAGGGCACCGAAACCCAAAAGATGGCAGACCTTAAGTGACAAACTAACAAAGCTTTTATACTTTTGGGAACCTTATCTTCTTAACAATTGAGTGGCTTAATAATGCTGAAATGGCAGGAAGAGAAAACAGTGAAGCTCTTGCCTCATTTTCCCACCCTTCCCTTACTAGCGTTTTGCTGAATAAGTTTCTAAAAGGCATTTTGTTTAGTGCGTTCAGTATGTAGCTACTTTTATCAGTGTTAAGCACATTCCAAAGAACTATGGCAGAGTTCCCAGAACAGACAATAGAGGCTTCATAACTAATCATGGCTTTCAGGGATTGTAAGATCCATCAGGCTGAAACTAAATCATAGTTTCAAGGATTATAAAATCCATTATGCAGAACTAGCCCGCTATAAGGCACAGCAGGTTTAGATTTATTATCTCAGAGACAATCCAGAACTATTCTCTATCTTCCCACTTTTTCAGCAGCTTTTAAAATGTCCTAGTTTTTCTTTCGCTCACTTTCGTTCTCAGCTTGCTTCATTTGCTGCAAATTAAGTTCAACTTGCAAAAGTAGTTTGCACTCCATTAACTCAGCAGGGGGGAGAGGAAAGGAAGGGCAGAATTTTGCACTTCGCAGTAGGCTCAGGGAAAAGAAAAATGCTGCAGCCTCTCCTAGCTTGCCTGTTCTTCCCCATTAATAACTTTTGCCATCTTTTCCACATTCTGATGTTGTTTGGCCACACATGTCCCAGTTTTCATCTGTCAGGTGATGGAAGGTATGGAAAGCAACCCAATATATTTATGTCACGATTGGATGTGAGGGCAGAGGCAACCTCTGTGAGGCATGCAGAAATGGAACAGATGTCTTGTGGAGCCCTGAGGGAGAAGTAGCAAGCAGGGAAAGGTTTGATATTTTCTCCAGCCCAAGACAGTTTCCACCTTGAGGACAAGTTGGTGCCTTCTTCCATGTTATTTACAAAAAGCTGATTGGATGAAGAGTGGGATCTTTTTTCATCACAAAAGACTGAGCAATGTTGCCCCCTAAATACAGCAGACTGGTTTAGAGAGCGCAGTGCCAGCCAGAACAAACCATAGTTTAAACAAGCCAGGGTTTTTAAAGCAACAACAAACCATGGTTTCTAATTCTGGTTTGTGGTTAGCTAACAAGTCATGTCAGTTGTTGTTGTTTGCAGGGATTTTATGGGAAATGTGGTGAATGCTTCTTTCTTGAATCCAAAGATTGACTAAGCCCAAGGGGATGAGTGTGTCTACACATATGGCTGAGCAGACTCCAGCACAGACAGGCCAACAGACCATGTTCTGGCAAGTCCTGCAGGATGATGGTGGGAGCTTGGAATCTGTAGGTAAGTATTCAGTGACCATCAGCAGATCTAGCTGTCATTATCTGCATCTGAAAAAATGGATGGTAGACAGAGAAAGATCTTCTGAATTCTAAATACAGTATATCTATGATATCTGTGGTCTTTCTGTTGTAATAATAATAATTTAAAAAACGTAGCCAGTCTCTCATTCTTTCTCTTTGCTTCAGCTATAGTCCCAAGACCTTGAAACCTACATACCTGTTATTTGGTCTGAATACTTACTAAGGCAACCCAAGAAGATTAATTAAAATCTGTCTGTAGGCTACAGCAGGGGTCACCAACCACCAGTCCCTGGACTGGTACTGGTCTGTGGTCTGTTAGGGACCGGGCTGCACAAGAGGTATCCAATCGGCAATTGTACAGTCCCTACTGTGCACTCCTTATAGTACATTATATTAATGTATGTATGTCACCTCAAAAGCTTTGCCCATAGCAGAGAAGAGGAAACGTTGGTGCCCCAGATGTTTTGGACTACAATTTCTATACTCCCTTACCATTGGTTATGCTGTCTAGGCCTTCTCAGAGTTTAAATCCAAAACATCTGGAGGCTTAATGGTTCCCTACCCCTGGGCTATAAGGTGAATCAGTAGTTGAATAAATAATAAATATACTTTATTACCATGCATTTTTCCCTTTGTTTGTTAGAAGGAGAAAAGCTGAGAGAGGATGAAAATGAGAGTGGTGGTGGAAGGAGGGGTGTAATGGAGTATTTTCAAAGACTGTTTTATCACCATGCCCACTTTCTGAAGTGCCATATTATCTGTGAGCAGGGCAAAATAATTTTTGTTTCATTCCAAAGTGCCCTTCTAAGTCAGAGATCCTAAGGTAGATACTTACTTGAAATTTATCTTGTAACTTCTTCCAACAGAGACCAGGCACCCTTTCACACCACACAATTATAGTGCTATGATTCCACTTTAACTGCCATGGCAACATTCTGGAGATTATCAGATGCCCTTGACAACGATGGCAGGAGATCGCAAAAGGGCTTGAATTTCAGATGACATTGTTCCTGTCTTGTTATGCTCCTGTGCCCCTTCCGTTTTGCCCTCATTGCTTTTTATTCATGGCTTAAGCCATGAATAGATCGCCTGTTCCGTTTCTATGACAGAACAATGGGCGAGTGAAAAGGTGCCCGGTTATGCTGACGCGATGCCAGCATCACTGGAGGTCCCTGCCAGAACACTTCCAGGTGCAATCAGGACAACAAGGTAAGTGACACACTTTTTTGTATCCTCCCATGTTAACTTGTATTTTTTAAGTGTGTTTAGGTGCTTGGTTTTATTTTTGACATGTATTTTTCTTTTTAATTTTGAATTTCCCCGCGCTTGTCCTCTCATGAGAATGGCTGGGGATTTCAAACAGGCAGTGAATGCAGCTCCTGGGCTGCCAAGGGGAGTGGGGGGACGTGGAAAAGGTAGGTGTGAAAATTTGCACTTCGGGGTCGGGAGAGGAAATAGCGAGATGGGGACACTATTTTGTCCCTGTCTGATAATCTTCTCTATGAAATCCTGAGGTTTGTAGTTTGGTTGGATGCTAGTTCTCTGACTCAAGAATTCCATGTGCCTCATTCTAAACTGCAAATCCCAGGATTCCATAGGATCACTCTATAGCATATGTCCCTCCTTTTTCAGCCGTGGATATTGGTTCCATGGATACAGGGCGGGGGACCTGTGTGAAAGGGACACTGGTCTCTTATATCAAGCATGGGGAACACGCAACTGTCCAGTTACTCTTGACAAGTCTAGCAACATCTGGAGTGTCACAGGCAAAGCCAGGAAAAATTCCTTTCTGACATTGGAAAAATTCCTTTCTGACATTGGAAAAAAGGGATTTTTCTTAGTTCTGGCCACGAGTTCCTGCCCCTGCTCTACACATTAGTGATCAGCAGCACTTTTCCTGAATTTCCCTTTGCTCAGGGGTTTTCTGAACAGTCAAAACAAACCTCATGGAATTATCTGGGAATCCTACCTGTCTAAATGGGATCCTGTATCAATCCACTGTATTTGGAAGGGGGGGCAGGCAAAAACAGCAAAAACAGCAAAAAAAAAAAAAAAACCTCCATGGCTGCTTGATATGAATAGTTTTCCCATATGGGAGGAAGCGCAGAGCTGATTGGTGGGCAAGTGAGGGGATGGGTTTTGCTAACAGGGCAAGCACCCACTTCCGGCATGTTGGATTTTCACCCTAGCGATTGTTGTCCATTGGGGGCCCCACGATGAGCTAGATCAGTGGTTCTTAACCTCTGGTCCACAGACCCCCCCCCCGGTATCCTCACAGGGGGTCCGCAAAGGATTTAAGGCTGCTCAGCCCACGTGACAGAAGCCAAGATAAAGCCTGGCTGGCTTGGCCTGTGCAATGCCATTCATTCCACTCCAGCCACAAACTTGCAAGTAGAAGCAGGAGAAAAGTCTTTCCTCCCCCTCCAGTGCCTCTGAGGGAAGGTTTAATGGATGGTGTAACTGTATTATTATTATTATCAGGCTTTTGTTCGCAAACGAAGATTATTATCAGGTGGTGTTATTATGATTATGATTATGATTATTAGGGTTTTAAATTTTGAGTTAAGTCTTGGGGCTTCACTGAAACAAAAGATATTTAAAGGGGGCCCCATGGTAAAGAAAAGGTAAGAGCCACTGCTCTAGTCAAACATTTTGCTACTCAGACACCCCCCCCACACACAATTCTTAACAGACCTATAAATTCCAAACGAAATTTATTTTCATGGAGGCATAGGATAGTGACTAGACTACAGTACCGTACTACACGTTTTCCCTTGCCTTTGGAGCTATGCTAGTTACAGAGGTGAAAATCATCATGAGGCCCTCCAATTATAGTTGAAGTGCAAATTCCCATCAGGCCCTGTCAGTGGTGAGGAATGCTGGGATTTAGAGTCCAAAAACATCTGGAGGGTTGTGTGATTCTGTTACGTGGCTTTGCTTTCCCCCACTTTCTCCCCACAATGACAATGCCTTCTCCTCCTTGCAAGATAGGTCAGGCTCAGAAAAAAGAAATGTGGAGCCCGAGGTCACCCCAAGCAATTCCATGCCTCTCAGTGGGGACTAGAATGCCTGTCTCTCAAATCCTTAAGCCAGTGGTTCTTAACCTGTGGTCTGGACACCCCCAGAGGTCCATGATGTCCATGCAGGGGGTCTGTGAAGGCTTGAAGGCTGCTTGGTCCACCACCTCCCTGCAGTGGAGCAGCTATGTGACAGGAGCCAAGGCAAAGGCTGGCTGGCTGGCTTGGACTGCGCATTGTCATTCAATCCACTCCAGCTGCAAAATTGCAGGAAGAAGGAGAAAAATAATTCCTCCCCCTCCAGTGCAATGGATGGTGTACTGTAATTGTATCATCCTCATGTATTATTGCTGTTGTCCACGATGTTATGGTTATAAATCTTGAGTTAAGGAGATAAGTCTTCCCTCCCCCTCCAGCGCCTCTGAGGGCAAGGTTAATGTATGGTGCAAAGAAAAGCCAGAGAGAGAGAGATTGTATTCTTATTATTCTTATTAGGTTTTATTACTATGCTGCAGCCTTATTTGAGAACTCACGCCGAACAAGTCTTGAAGAGAAACAACGCAGAAAGAATCACAACCCCGAAACATCACCCAAGGAGACCCTCTGCTATGCTTTCTGCAACCGGACTTGTTTATCTCGGATTGGCCTTTTTAGTCATCAGTATGCTTGCAGAAAGCGCAGGATGAGTCCTTCCTGAATCTCCATTTGCAAAGAAAAGCCAGAGAGAGATTAGGTTTTATTATTATTAATGTCGTTGTTATGGTTACAAATCTTGAGTTAAGGAGGTAAGTCTTCCTTCCCCCTCCAGTGCCTCTGAGGGCAAGTTTAATGGATGGTGTAATTTTTCTATTATTATTATTGTTGTTGTTGTTATGTTTACAAATCCTGAGTTAAGACTTGTAGCAACAAAAGATATTTAAGGGGGGGCTGTTAAAGAAAAGGCTAAGAGCCACTGCCCTAAACAACCTCCTCCTGCTGGGCAGGACTGGCGGGAGGAGAGCCAAATCATAGAGCCCAGCGCCTAGACGGGAGAGGGCGAGGCTAGAGCGCCTTCCGCTTGCGTCTAACTTCCGTCCCACACAGTTCAACTGAAACAGCTGGGCGTTCCAAGAGAGGTCGGGCCGGACTGGCAGGAAGTGACGCATCCAGGCCCTTCCCTTCCTTTTACCTCCCCCTCCCGATGTCTCTTTGGTCGCGTCCCTCTCGGCTCCTCGGCGATTAAACCTGGTGTTGCCTCCAGAGGCTGGGAAAAACCATTTTGGCTCCGGCGGGGGGAGAAGATTCAGGTGACAGGTGAGTCCCAAAGGCGTCTGGAGCCGCGGGCGGGGGGGGGGGGCGAAGTTGGGATATCTCCCCGCCCGAGAAAGCCTCGCTTTGGGAGGAGGGAGGGCGAGTTCCCCGAGGCCGTGGGCCTCGTTCCCACGTGGGACAGTGTCCGCGGGTGGGTAGGGCCAAAGCTAGAGCTGGGGGAGGGTACTATTGGGGTTGCAACTCCCAGAATCCCCAACAGCTACTGCTGCCTTGCCTAGAGGATTCTGGGAGTTTCCTTTTTCTGATAATAATAATAATAATGATAATAATATCATTATCATTATTATTGGAGGATTCTGGGAATTTCCTTTTTTAAATAATAATAATAATATAATTATCATTATTATTGGAGGATTCTGGGAATTTCCTTTTTTAAATAATAATAAAAATATCATTATTATTATTGTTGGAGGATTCTGGGAATTTCCTTTTTTAAATAATAATAATAATATCATTATTATTGGAGGATTCTGGGAATTTCCTTTTTTAATAATAGTAATGATAATATCATTATTATTGGAGGATTCTGGGAATTTCCTTTTGTAATAATATCATTATCATTATTATTGGAGGTGTCTGGGAGTTTCCTTTTTTAAAAATAATTATTATTATCATAGTCATTATCATTATCATTATTTCCCCAACAGCTATTGCTGCCTTACCTGGAGGAGTCTGGGATTTTCCTTTTTTAAAATAATAATAATAACTATCATTATCATTATTATTGGAGGATTCTGGGAATTTCCTTTTTTAATAATAATATCATTGTCATTATTATTGGAGGATTCTGGGATTTTCCTTTTTTAAAATAATAATAATAATAATATCATTATTATTATTGGAGACTTCTGGGAATGTTCTTTTTAAAATAATAATAATTATCATTGTTATTTTCATTATCATTATTTTTATTTCTTATCTGGCTCTCCCCATGGATTCAGGCAGGGAACAACACATCCACACAAAACAATTAATATCAATTAAAATGCATCTTGGTTAAAAATACATAAATACATCAAAACCACATCAGTTTAAAAGAACAAATAAAACCAGCACATATTAAAACAGTTTGAAATTCACAGTTTAAAAGTCATCTGGATAGGCCTGCTGGATGAGACTTTTTGGCTGTTTGGCCAAACCTCTCAAAGTGCAAATAGGTTCGTCTTTTAATAATAACAACAAAAATACTACTTTTTGGCAGTGTGGCCAAACCTCTCAAAGTACAAATAGGTTCTTTTAATAACAACAACAACTAATAATAATAACAACAACTATTGTTTATTTGTTTGTTTATTTATTACCTGCCTCTCTCTATGGATCAAGGTGGGGAACAACACATTAACACGTAAACATGACATTGGTTAAAAGCACATATCAATTAATAATAATAATAATAAAAATAATAAAATTTATTTTTATCCTGCCCCTCTCTTAAAAACAATCGGGGTGGCTTACAAAAATTAAAATAGCAATACAAATTAAAATCCCCAAACACCACCCACCCCCTCCCTCCCCCATAAAAAGACATTAAATCAAATACATTAAATTAAAAATGTATATCGATTTTAAAGAACAATTAAGATGAAGACATTTTATCTTGGATGAGGGAATTAGGGGCATACTTACCAAATTTGCAAATGACACCAAATTAGAAGGAGTAGCTAATACCCTGGAGGACAGGATCAAAATTCAAGATGACCTGGATAAACTGGAGAGCTGGGCCAAAGCTAACAAAATGAAATTCAATACGGAGAAATGTAAGGTACTGCACTTAGGGCAAAAAAAATGAAATGCATAGATATAGGATGGGGGAGACCTGGCTGAAAGAGACTATGTGCGAAAGGGATCTAGGAGTCCTAGTAGACCAACAAGTTGAACATGAGTCAACAGTGTGATGCGGCAGCTAAAATGGCCAATGCAATTTTGGGCTGCATCAATAGAAGTATAGTGTCCAGATCAAGGGAAGTAATAGTGCCGCTCTATTCTGCCTTGGTCAGACCTCACCTAGAATATTGTGTCCAGTTCTGGGCACCACAATTCAAAAAGGATATTGACAAATTGGAGCGTGTCCAGAGGAGGGCGACTAAAATGGTGAAAGGTCTGGAAACCATGCCTTATGAGGAGAGACTTAGGGAGCTGTGTATGTTTAGCCTGGAAAAAAGACGGTTAAGAGGGATATGATAGCCCTGTTTAAGTATTTGAAGGGGTGTCACGTTGAGGATGGAGCAAGCTTGTTTTCTGCTGCTCCAGAGATTGGAACACAGAACAATGGATACAAGCTCCAGGAACAGAGATTCCACCTCAACATTAGGAAGAACTTTTTGACAGTAAGAGCTGTTCGGCAGTGGAACGCACTCCCTCGGAGCATGGTGGGGTCTCCTTCCTTGGAGGTCTTTAAACAGAGGCTGGATGGCCATCTGTCGGGGATGCTTTGATCATGATTTCCTGCGTGGCAGGGGGGTTGGACTGGATGGCCCTCGTGGTCTCTTCCAACTCTGCAATTCTATGATTCTATGATTTTAAAACAATCAGTACACAATTTAAAATTCACACTTTAAAATCATCAGGATAGGCCTGCCAGAAGAGACTGGTCTTTGATGTTATTTTAAATTCAGACAGTTTATTTCAGCTGTCAGATCTCTTCCGGCAGGCTGTTCCACAGTTTAGGGGTGGCAGAAGAAAAAGTCCTCTGGGTGACAGTTGCCAACCTAGTCCTAGCTGTGTGGAATAAATGTCCCCCAGAGGACCTGAGTGTACAGGGCAGATTATACGGGAGAAGGCGATCCTGTAGGTAACCTGGACCCAAACCATGTAGAGCTTTAAAGGTAACAACCAACACCTACTTTGCTTGGAAACTAATTGGCAGCCATTGGAGTGATTTTGATATTGGTGTGATAATGGTCACTCCTGGGTGTACCAGTGACTAATCTGGCTGCCCTGTTTTGAACTAATTGGAGTTTCCAAACTTAGTACAGAGGTAGCTCAATGTACAGCACATTGCAGAGGTCCAACATTGAGGTTACCAGCATGTGCAATACCATCTTTAGGTTATCCAACTTTAGGAAAGGGCACAGCTGGCCTATCAGCTGAAGCTGATAATAAGCACTCCTGGCTCTTTTAAAAGTAACGTTTTTCCCAGCTTTTTAAACACTTTCCTCTTGAAGATGGCCCAGGGGTTGAAAGCCTTTTTGGGACTACTGATTGCTGGTCAGTGTGCCTGGGAGAGTTATAGCTTAAAAGCACAATGCTTTCCACCATTGCTCAAGGTAAAGGATTTTTTTGGGGGGGGGTTTCCTTTCCACTCTTTTCTCCTTGGCCTTAATTTAAATCCTGCCATATTGTTCACCTTCTTGCTAGGCCATTCATCTCATTAGATAGGGTGTGGCTTTTGCCTGAAGCAGCAGATTTGGAGTGTAACAGCAAAGGGGTGGGACAATGGTCAGTAATTTAATTTATTAATTTTGCAATCTTCACTGCTCAGAGAAAGTGAAGGGGATTGTGGGATTTCCTGTTTAGTGTGCCAGAATAATTTGAGGGGCCTTGAGAAGGTTAGGAGGTATGTGTGTGGTTATTTGCTACTTTTACCTCAGGCAAGTCTTGGAAAAGTTACTGTTCTCAGACTCTCACTCCCAGAATCTCCTAGCTAGCTTGGCCAGTGCCTTGCTGACTGGGAGATTTAGAGAATTATAGTTTTTTAAAAAATGTTCCCAACCCCTCGACTCAGCCTGTGCTGCTCTGCATGACTAGATCCATTTGTACACACATGCCAGAATAAACCACCTCTGAGTATTCCTTGTCTAACCAAATCCTATAAGATTCATAGAATGATAGAATCAGAGAGTTGGAAGAGCCACAAGGACCATCTAGTCCAACCCTATCAGTTTCCGGGCCCAGTATAAAGTGTTGGTTATTACCATTAAAGCCCTAAATGGCTTGGGTTCAACTTATCTTCGGAACCGCCTCCTCCCATACAATCCTCCCTGTGCACTCCGGTCCTCTGGGAGGAATTTGCTTCAGCCACAAAAATCTAGGCTGTCTGCAACCTCCCAGAGGGCCTTTTCGGTAATCGCCCCCAAATTGTGGAATGGCCTGCCGAACGAGATCCGTCAGATGACAAGCCTGAGTAGCTTTAAAAAAGCACTAAAGACGGATCTCTTTCGGCAGGCCTTTCCTGATTAGTTCCCAGCCTCAGGGGCTCCCGGCTCTTTTTAGTCTGCTGGCTATTTATTATTTATTATTTTAATGTGATTTTTTATCACTTGTTTTAATGTATTTGGTTTAATGTCTTTTTATGGGGGAGGGTGGGGGTGGGTGGTGTTTGGGGATTTTAAATTGTATTGGTATTTTAATTTTTGTAAGCCGCCCCGATTGTTTTAACAGAGGGGCGGGATAAAAATAATAATAATAATAATTATTATTATTAACCTCCTGCCCTGCAGGAATACACAATCAAATCATTCCTGACAGATGGCCATCCAGCCTCTGTTTAAAAGCCTCCAAAGAAGGAGACTCCACCACACTCCAAGGCAGAATATCCTACTGTTCAACAGCTCTTACCACCAGGAAGTTCTTCCTAATGTTTAGGTGGAATCTTTCCCTGTATTTTGAGTCCATTGCTCCATGTCCTAGTCTCTGGAGCTGCAGAAAACAAGCTTGTTCCATCCTCAATATGACATCCCTTCAAATATTTAAGCATGGCTATCATGTCCCCTCTTAACCTTCTCTTCTTCAGGCTAAACATACCCAGCTCCCTAAGCTGTTCCTGCATGGTTTCCAGACCTTTCACCAGTTTGGTCCCCCTTCTCTGGACACACTCCAGCTTCTCAATATCCTTCTTGAATTGTGGTGCCCAGAACTGGACACAGTATTCCAGCTGAGGTCTGACCAAAGCAGAATAGTGGCACTATTATTTCCCTCAATCTAGACACTATATTCCTATTGATGCAGCCTAGAATCACATTGGCTTTTTTAGCTGCTACATCACACTGCTGACTGATGGTTGTGGTCCACTAAGACTCCTAGATCCCTTTCACATGTATTGCTATCAAGCCAGGTGTCACCCATCCTATTATCTGTGCAGTTAATTTTTACTGCCCAAGTGTAGTATCCTACATTTCTCCCTGTTGAAATTCATTTTGTTAGTTTTGGCCCAGCTTTCTAATCTGTTGAGGTCATTTTGGATTCTGATCCTGTCCTCTGGGGTATTAGCTACCCCTCCTATTTTGGTCTCATATGCAAACTTGAGTACCCAGCTTGTGGGGGGCAATTAGCTAACACACGTTGGAAACTGTTTAATGCAGTGTAGATGTGTAAATAGCTATTGCTTAAAACAATTTGTAAGCCGCTCTGATAGCCTTGTGGCTGAAGAGCGGAGTATAACTAACTAACTAACTAACTAAACTTGATAAGCATGCCCGCTATTCCCTCATCCAAGTCATTGATGAAGATGTTGAATAGCACTGGTCCCAGGACAGAACCCTGTGGCACTCACTAGTCACTTCTCTCAAGGATGAAGAGGAGCCATTGGTGACTACCCTTTGGGTCAACCAGTTGCAAAATCCACCTAACAGTCGCATTATCTAGCCCACGTGTTACTAACTTTTTTGCAAGAATATCATGGGGGACCTTGTCAAAGGTCTTACTGGGGTCACTATAAATTGACAGGTGACTTGAATGCACACACACATACTTACACCAGAAATGCAATTCATCTTAAAAGCAAGGTGCATACTTTCTGTGTACATTGCAATACTTTACATCTACATGCTTAGGCATCTTACAACAGTTGGAAGAAACATTTTTGCCAACAGTCTCAAGAATTTGATCAGGAGGGCTTTAAACTGAGTCAAATGGGGGAGGGAGACAGTATTCTGGAAGGCAAAAGGGCTGGAGAAAATAGTCAAACTGTCATAGAGGGAACAAGGCGAACAGCGCAAGGACCCAACAGTGGGAGGCAAAAAAACTTGCACAGGGAGCAAGTAAAGGGAACACATGGTCTCAGATGTCTCTACACTAATGCACAGAGCATGGGAAATAAGCAAGATGAACTAGAACTCCTTGCACTACAAAACAAATATGATATAATAGGCGTTACTGAAATCTGGTGGGACGAGTCTCATGATTGGAATGTAGGAATAGAGGGGTATAACCTTTATAGGAGAAACAGGCCAAACAGGAAAGGAGGAGGAATAGCATTATATGTCAGGGATATTTACACCAGTGAAGTGATCCATGACATCAATACTGGAAGCCAGGTGGAGAGCATCTGGATAAAAATTAAAGGGGAGGGAAACAACAGGGATGTTATTGTGGGACTCTACTACAGACCCCCAAATCAGACGGAGGAATTGGATGTTGCCTTTCTAGAACAGATGAACATACATGCAGAAAGGAGAGATGTAGTAGTGATGGGTGACTTCAACTATCCTGATATTTGCTGGCAATCTAACTCAGCCAAAACTACAAGGTCTAGCAAATTCCTTACATGCCTGGAAGACAATTTCATGGTCCAAAAGGTGGAAGAGGCAACAAGGGGGTCAGCTATTTTAGATCTGATCCTAACCAACAGAGATGACCTTGTTAATGGGGTGCAAGTGGTGGGATCCTTAGGTGAGAGTGATCATGTTCTCCTGGAGTTTGTTATACAATGGAAAGGAGAAGCCAGGCATAGTCAGACACGCATTCTTGACTTTAGGAGAGCTGATTTCAATAAACTCAGGGAAATACTGGGGATGATCCCATGGTCAAGAATACTAAAAGAGAAGGGACCTCAAGACGGATGGGACTTTCTCAAAAGGGAGATACTGAAGGCACAATTTCAAACAGTACCATTGAGGAAGAAAAATGGGAGGTGTCTCAAGAAACCAGGATGGATGACTAAAGAACTTTCAATGGAGCTAAGTTTTAAACGGAACATGTATAGGAAATGGAAAGGGGGGGAAATCACCAAAGAAGAATTCAAACAGATAGCGAACACGTGTAGGAGTAAAGTCAGAAAAGCTAAAGCGCAGAATGAGCTCAGGCTTGCTAGGGAGGTTAAGAACAATAAAAAGGGTTTTTTTGGGTATGTCCGCAGCAAAAGGAGGAAGAAGGAAATGATAGGGCCGCTACGTGGAGAAGATGGCAAAATGCTAACAGGGGACAGAGAAAAGGCAGAATTACTCAACACCTTCTTTGCCTCAGTGTTTTCAGAAAAGGAAAAGGAGGACCAACCTGAGGAGAATGGAACAGAGGACACAATAGGGGAAATCCAGCTCAAAATAAGTAAAGAGGTAGTACAGGAATACCTTCTTAATCTAAATGAATTTAAATCTCCAGGACCAGATGAACTACATCCAAGAGTATTAAAAGAGCTGGCAAATATAATCTCAGAGCCATTGGCAATAATCTTTGAGAACTCCTGGAGAACAGGAGAAGTCCCAGCAGACTGGAGGAGGGCAAACGTTGTTCCCATCTTCAAAAAGGGGAAAAAAGAGGATCCCAACAACTATCGTCCAGTTAGTCTGACATCAATACCAGGGAAGATTCTAGAACAGATCATTAAACAGAGAGTCTGTGAACATTTAGAAGGCAATGCCATAATCACAAAAAGTCAGCATGGGTTTCAGAGAAACAAGTCATGCCAGACTAATCTGATCTCTTTTTTTGATAAAGTTACCAGCTTGGTAGATGAAGGGAATGCTGTGGACATTGCATACCTTGATTTCAGTAAGGCCTTTGACAAGGTTCCCCATGACATTCTTGCAAACAAGCTTGTAGAATGTGGGCTAGACAAGTTAACTGTTCAATGGATTTGTAATTGGTTGACCGGCCGAACCCAAAGGGTGCTCAGCAGTGGCTCCTCTTCGTCTTGGAAAGATGTGACCAGTGGGGTGCCACAGGGTTCTGTCCTGGGCCCAGTGCTATTCAACATCTTTATCAATGACTTAGATGAGGGAATTAGGGGCATACTTATCAAATTTGCAGATGACACCAAATTGGGAGGAGTAGCTAATACCCTAGAGGACAGGATCAAAATTCAGAATGACCTGGATAGACTGGAGAGCTGGGCCAAAGCTAACAAAATGAAATTCAATACGGAGAAATGTAAAGTACTGCATTTAGGGCGGAAAAATGAAATGCATAAATATAGGATGGGAGAGACCTGGCTGAATGAGACTACGTGCGAAAGGGATCTAGGAGTCCTAGTAGACCACAAGTTGAACATGAGCCAACAGTGTGATGCGGCAGCTAAAAAGGCCAATGCAATTTTGGGCTGTATCAATAGAAGTATAGTGTCTAGATCAAGGGAAGTAATAGTGCCACTCTATTCTGCCTTGGTCAGACCTCACTTAGAATACTGTGTCCAGTTCTGGGCACCACAATTCAGAAAGGATATTGACAAATTGGAGCGTGTCCAGAGAAGGGCAACTAAAATGGTGAAAGGTCTGGAAACAATGCCTTATGAGGAGAGACTTAGGGAGCTGGGTATGTTTAGCCTGGAAAAAAGACGGTTTAGAGGCGATATGATAGCCCTGTTTAAGTATTTGAAGGGATGTCACGCTGAGGATGGAGCAGGCTTGTTTTCTGCTGCTCCAGAGACTGGAACACGGAGCAATGGGTGCAAGCTCCAGGAACAGAGATTCCACCTCAACATTAGGAGGAACTTTTTGACAGTAAGAGCTGTTCGGCAGTGGAACGCACTCCCTCGGAGCGTGGTGGGGTCTCCTTCCTCGGAGGTCTTTAAACAGAGGCTGGATGGCCATCTGTCGGGGATGCTTTGATTGTGATTTCCTGCGTGGCAGGGGGGTTGGACTGGATGGCCCTCGTGGTCTCTTCCAACTCTGCAATTCTATGATTCTATGATTCTATGAAGGATGATCACAGTTTTAGTCCAACAATATATTGAGGACCACAAGTTGTCTGTCAGTGATGTACAGCTAAAGGCAGTTGCAATGTACTGTAATTATATAAATTAAAACCTACCTGCAAGAATTGAGTAATAACACAGGAGATCTAAAATCATAAAATAAATTACAAGGATTGGCTTAAAGTCATGGACATAAGTCTTATATTATTCTTATTTTTTAAAAGAATGTGTCCTGTGGCTGTTAACAATTTTTGATAGAAAGGAAATATGTGGGCCCTCTGGAACAGTGGGGGTTTGTTTCCAGGAACCCCCCCATGGATGCAAAAAACCCCCCAAAAACCTGCAGATGGTCAAGCACCACATTATTCAATGGCAGTGACATGAACGCACACGCTTCAGTATGTCAGCATTCACAGCAACGCCATTGAATAATATGGGATATGGCAGTCTGCAGATAGTCCAGTCCATGGATCAGGAGTCCACTATAACTTCCTAGCTGCCACAGTAGATCAGGCAACCTTAGAAGTAATGGGTAATTGTCAGTCATTACTACCACCATCCAATACGCAGGTTTTTTATTTATTCATTTATTTATTAAAAATATTGATTGACCACTTTCCTGCCCACCAGGGCTTCCAAAGCAATGTACCACAAGATGATGAAAACATTCTCTAAAACCCAATTAAAAGGATTCTTAAAAGCCAGCATTCTATTATAAACAGTATTCAGCTGTACCTCCTGTGACGTGAGTAAGACGAAGACTTGTCAGCACAGTGCAAGTGTTAATAGGCTTATCTATGCTTAGGATACTCATTATGGCCACCCAACTCTTGTTTATTGTCTTTGTTAAGAGAGTGGTCACTATTTGCATCTTTTATGTTTCACCGCCTCTCACCTGTCCAGTCTTGTGTTATCTGCTAGCTGAGGCAACACCCCATGCCTCAGATGCAAGCCCTCGAAAGCTTATGATGAATAAAACTCACAATTCTCTAGGTTGTCACAATGCAGTTGTTCTTTCTACTGCTGACAAACACATCTGCTCTCCTAGAAATGTCACCAAATCTTGAGAAGTTTTGATCTATTATATTACAGAAGCTTTGAGAAGTGCAGTATTTTTTTATGTTTTAATTGGTGTTTCAAAAGTATAATTAATTTATTTCATGTTTAGGTACGGACAATTTCTTGTGTTTTTACTAGAACCTTTTCAGTTGCGTTGGAAGCCACCTTGAATCCCAACCTTGGGAGAAGGGTGGAAGATAAATCAAAGAAATGAATAAATTCATTCAATAGCAACAAGTTCTGTGTCTTCAAACCTTGTTTTACAAAAGTAGTACTAGTTGACTTATTTAGGGATTTTGATGCCATCTTTGGATGGGGAAAAAACCCTTCTCTGATGGTCTGTTATTATTAAACTCTATTTATATTCTGCCCTTTCCCCAAGACTGGGACTCCAGATGGCTTTTTCTTAGGTTTGCTAGGAAAACATCTTAAAGAGCAAACCAATGTCTAATTTTAAAAGAAGATTTAAGACAGCAGCATAAACATTCTAGATCCAGACAGTAGTCCAGTGATATGAGTAAACGCTACCATAGTTTAAGAACAGGGAGCAGTAACAGTTAAGAAATCAGCCATCATTTTTACCAAAAGAAGATGGAAGGGTTTTTTTTAAGCCTTGAAAGCAAATGGGGACAGAGCCAAGCACGTCTCCTGTAGAAGGCTGTGTTCTACAGATATGGGAACTGGAGTTCCAGTGTTATGAGGCAGGGAGGGAGGAAGACATCTTCCTCTGCTATCTCCACATTGTGCATAATTTTGTAAACCTTTGTCCTAGTCTCCCTCCTCTCTCCACTCTCTCACATTGCCCATCCCTGACTTAGAATTTTTAGTTTAGAAATGACAACCTTGGAGATATTTTCCAGCCTCTCCTTGGGGCTGCAGCACTGTTTTAATGAAACAGTGAGTGAGAAAAAGCTCACCTCTGTTTTATTTCAAAGAGCTTTGGCCTAAAAACAAGGTGCATGGGGCTCCCATGCCTTATTTTGGAGGAGAACTAGTCCACTTGAAGGTGCAGTTCTTCACCCCCTTGCTCCCTTTTTGTGTGTGTGCGCGCAAATAATCTGTATATTTGGGGAGGGTCCTAGGGCCACGTGACAAAGGGCTGCTTGTTTCCTGACTCCGTTCTAATCTTGGAGTTCCCACTTCTAATCTTAGAGCTTCAGGTGGGCAGGTCTCCCCTTCCCCCCTTAACCACTGGAGAGACCTCCTCGGACTTGCTGTTTATAAATGAAACCACAGATAATAGTGGACCCTATTAAAATAAAGGACTTCTGATACAAACATACCATAGAGTTGTGTTGGAGGAACTAGCGATTCCTAGACAGGAGACCACTCTAGTTATTTTCCAGCACAACTCTATGGTATGTATTCCTATTTTTTCAGCCATGGATAACTGAAACTGCAGATGTTGGTTCCGCAGATGTGGAGGGAGACCTGTATATAGAAAGTACATGGATCTGGAGGTGAAATGCCAGGTAGTTTGCATAGTCAACAGTTTTATTTAATAACAACTATTATTGTCACTGCCAGTACTTTCTCGATCCAGTTTTTCTTTGACTTCATGCCAATGTCTCACCCCTCAAACATGTATACTGTACTCTAAAGATACCTCTAGAACTCTAAGTGAAGCCTCCTTGCGCATCTAATGGAGTAGATTGTAATTCATAGAACTCATGCTGTAATAAATCTGTTAGTCTTAAAGGTGACATGTGACTCTTTGTCACTTTTTTCCAGTATACTGAATGGTTCTTAGTAATTAATCCACTAAGCTTTTTTAAATTGCTGGGCATGTACACAGTTTTGTCTTAATAAATTATGGGTTGAAAAAAACAATGCGCAATGGGGCAGAGGATATTTGCTCCTGCATTGGTGAAAGCAGGTAAACAGAAAGGAAGAGACCTCTTTGTATTTAATCTGAACCCAGCAACATAAAATTCTGTGATTATGGTGAAGTGTTTCCAAAGAAGACAGGAATTGTAACCTAACCAATCTGACAGTGGTGTGTAGAGATGTAAAAATTCTAGAAATTTTGCAGCTATGAGAAAAAGAAATATTTCTGCCTCTCCCCACACACAGATAAAAATAAAAATGTTTTGAAAAATTGAAAATAAATCTGTATCCCCTTTACAAATTGAAACTTTGTTAATGAAGGAACATAAAATGCATCATGTTTAACATAGCTTGGCATAAAAGTATCCTTTTTGATAGACTGAAGTACAATTTTTCAGAAAATAATTACAAAGTAATTTTTAATGTTATTTTTTGTTACAAATACAGATACAAGATCCTGAACTGAAAGGACCTTCTGAATGATAAGAAACTTCTTTGCTTTTGCCAGTTTATGAGGAGCATCAACATGAGCAAAACAAAGACAATTATTTTGTTTCCTCTAGTCCTTCACAGTGCCTAACAGATTAAAGCGCTTATTCCCATAATAAGGACTGAGAAAAGAAAACCAAGACCAGGAATTACAAAGATATGAAATACTATACAGTCAGACTTCTGTATCCGCAGAACCACTATCTGCAGTTTCATTTATCTGTGGGACATAAAACAGGGACAGACACATACCATAGAGTCATCCTAGAAAATGGCTCAGGTGGTGTCCTGTCTAGACATCTTCTAGGTCTTCCAGTGCAAGTCTATGGTATGTTTTAACCAGATGTCCATTATTTTAATAGAGTTCGCTGTTCTCTGCGGTTTCTAATATCTGCAGTAAGTCTGGGAACGAACCCCTGCGGATATGGGGGTCCAACTGTATATGGTATTACAGAAATCATGTGCAGAGAAGCAACTATATGAATACTTTTGTTTCAAATGTTTTAGTCTTCATTTTAAAAGAGGGCTTTTCACAACTCAATTCATTTGAGTTTATTTCCATTCCTCCCCAGTTCCCCCCCCCCTGGAAAAACTGAAAACCTTCCCAAATGTTTATTGTTTTTTTCTGCTGGGCCTTCACATCTCTAGTACTGTGTTGGGACATATTTAACCACATTGGCTGAATTTATATGTTACACTGAGCTATTCTATCTTGGTTTGTTTACCTGCTTGTGCAAAAGAATAGTGAACAGTTTGAATGCACTAGCAGATGTTGAATGATGTCTTCCCATTGAGATTAACTCAGGATACCTAACCCACAATGCTGGCTGGGGGATTCTAGGCATCATCCAAAAAGTTACTTTTCTCGGCTGTGGTATGGACACGTTACTGGTCAACATGCAGGCATAAGCTGATCAGAGATGTGTCTGTACCACAGCTGGAAAGTATTACTGTTTTTGTAGTACAGTAGGACCCCCATATCTGCAAGGGATTGGTTCCGGAGGGGGGGGGCGTGGATACCGAAAACCATGGATAACAGCGAACACCATTGAAAATAATGGGACTTCCGGTTTAAAATACCATAGAGTTGCCTTGGAGGACCTAGAAGATGGCTAGAGAGGATGCATTTTCTAGGAAGACTCTACGGTAGGTGTGCTGTTTTGTATCCTGCAGATAACTGAATTAGTGGATAATGAATCAGCGGATACAGGGGTCCTACTGTATAATGCCTAGAATTGCGTGGCTGCATCTCAGTGGCCATGCAGGCTGAGGGATTTGGGGAAGTGTCCTCCCGGAAAAGTAACTTCCCCAAATCTCTGTTCCTTGAAATCATTTGGTAAATTGTGCACTTAACTTGAGCATGGGAACTTTAGCTGACTTTGGTTTCCGTGTTTTCTTTGACTCTTGGATTCTCTCTTTAGGTAGAAGGACTGATCACAAGGCAAGCTCAGGCTCTACGGTCAGGGTCACAGAGAAAGACGAATTAATTGTGTGTGTGAATCTCCCAGGACCAGCCTAGGCCAAGCGTTGACGGGAAGAGTAACAATGGAAACAGAAGACAAAAGCACTTCAGTTGCAGATCTCCAGAGAGATATTCTGCCAGAGGTGAAGCTAGAGGTGGAGGACCCAGAGGACCCTGAAGTGGAGAAGGGGGTGGCCAAAGTCCTTCCAGTCATCCATTTTGGGAGGATGAAGGAATCCTGGGAAGCAGCTGAAGAAGAACAGGAAGATGAGCCAGCAGTGGGCTCTAAAGCCCAGGGGCCAGCGTTCCTGAAGACTGAAGAGACTCCTGATTCTGATCAAGAAGAGGAGCAGTTGCTGAGGTCTGGATCGAGGGCTGTTTCTCAGGGTGATTCCTCTCCCTTTGAAGAAGCATCGGATGCTGAACTGGAGCCTGGGCAAGATGGAGAAACCCAACCGCTGTCCGAAATTGATGGAGAAATCCAGCAGCCTGTCAGCTGCCCTTTGGTCAAAGAGGAGCCAGAGTTCATGGAAGTGGTGGAGGAAGATGCTCCGGAGGAAGGGGGCGCCACCCTAGATATCGAACGCCAGTGTTTCCGGCAGTTCTGCTACCAGGATGCTGAGGGGCCTCGGGAGGTTTGTGGCATGCTCTGGAAGCTTTGCCGGCGGTGGCTGCAGCCGGAGAAGAAGTCGAAAGAGCAGATCCTGGAGCTGGTGATCCTGGAGCAGTTCCTGGCCGTCCTGCCCCAGGAAATGCAGAGCTGGGTCAGGGATGGCCGCCCAGAGACTTGCTTTCAGGCCGTTGGTCTGGCTGAAGCTTTCCTGGCGAAGCAGCAAGTGAGCAAGCCACGAGGGCGGAAGGTGAGAGTAGAGATGTTGAGTTTTTGAAAATTTGGAAGTCATGGGGGAAAGAGATTTTTTTTCCTAGTTATTTTGAGAATTTTTTCGAAAAACTGAGAAATGAAGTGTGAGTGCCCTCTACCAATTAAAAATTGCTCTATTATGCATCATTTATAACTTGGTTGGTGAAAAGGATCACGCTTGATATATTGAAAGAATGGCTTACTCAGCATATAATTACAAATCAAACTTTTAAAAAATTCTGTTATTTGTTACAAGCAGAGCTACTAGGTTCTGAACAGGAATCTTTAGGAACATAAAATGCATTATTTATGACTTGGTTTGGTAAAAAATTATCATGTTTGATACATTAAAAGCAGAGTTTATTCAGAACATAATTAGGCCAAATCCACACTACAGAAATAATCCAGTTTTAAACTGGATTATTTGCCATGGCTCCTTCCTATGGAATTCTGGGATTTGTAGTTTGGTGAGGAGTGGCACTCTTTGGCATAGAAGGTTAAAATCTTGTAAAACTGCAAATCCCAGGATTCCATAGAAAGGAGTCATGGGAAATAATCCAATTTCAAACTGGACTGTTTGTGTAGTGGATTTGGCAATACAATATAAACTGAATTTACTTTTAAAAGAAATTATTATTTGTTGCAAGAGGAGCTACAAGGTCCTGAACTGTATGGGACACCTGAATTACAACAAACCTCTTTGGCTTTGTCAAGTTTGAGGAGCTGTAAAAAAAAACCCAATAAAAACTGAAGAAACCATCAACATTATTAAAGCAGAATAAACTACTTTGTCTCCACTAGTTTTCCATAGTGTCAGGCAGATATAATGCATTCATTACCATAAAAAGAATTGAGTCAAGGAAGGCAACACTAGGAGTAGTAACAGTCTGATTCTCTACATATTCTTATATATGCATCTTCCTCTTATATAGTTTTTAGAAATGATTTGGGGGGGCAGTAAATGTGTGAACACCTTGTCTTAAACATTCAATCATCATTTTAAAAGAAAATATTCCATAATCCCTTTCCCCCAATTTTACTTGGGTAAAGAGAAAAACAGAGAATTCTTCTTTTTCCTGAATCTTTTTTCCTGGACCTTCACATTTCTAGGTGGGAGAAGACTCGGTCCAGTAAGGGAGAAATGAAATCAGAAGGAGTATAATCCAATACAGGTTGCCACCACCCCATATCTGTGGAGGATATGTTCCTGGATTTACTGTTTATAAGTGAAACCATGGATAATAGCAAACCACCATAGAATTGTGCTGGAGGATCTAGAAAATGGAAAATAGAAAATAGAAAACTGGAGATTCTCCAGTGCAACTCTGTGGTCAACTTCCATCTTTGGAGGACCACTAGATGCCCAGAGAGACCTTTCCTTCCCAGCCATGGTTAAATGAAACCGCGGTTATCGATACTGTAGATATGGGTGTGTGTAATCTGTATAGCTAAACAAATTGAACCAATAAGTCAGGCTAGTAATGTGGAGTGACCCTCTTAAATTGCTAAATAGTCAGCTGTGCCCTCTTCCAGGATATAATTCCATTCTCCTTTCGTTTTGTTCTTTACTTCTCAGTGGCCAGCCAGTGTCCCATGAAACCCATTCAACCTTCATTGGGTTGTAAGATATTTTTGTACTTCTACAAGCTTTCAAGTTCTCATCACCCTCTAATAATCCCTTTGGATGGAACCTCTACAGCCAGAGAGAGTGTATTTCAGAACACTGTTTTTTTAGGAGGGAAACAGCAGGGGAACCTCTTGCCTTTCTGTCCCTTCCCACTGACTGGCCAATGTGAGAAGCAGAATACCACTCTCGATGGCTCCTAGGTCTGAGCCAACAAGTCTCTTTTCTCTCTGGCTTTTCTTCGCAAACAAAGATTCAGGAAGGACACATCCCGCGCTTTCTGCAAGCGCGCTGATGACTAAAAAGGCCAATCCGAGATAAACAAGTCCGGTTGCAAAAAGCACAGCAGAAGTGTCTTTTAATGCCAATAATAATAATAATAATGAATTTTTCTTTCTTACCTGCCTCTCCAAGGCTTGAGGTAGGGTACAATATGAATTAAAATACAATATGTAACATAAAATACATAAGTAAAAATACTTAAGATTAAAATCAACATTACCTTAAAATCATTCATACAGATTTAAATTCATAGATTAAAATCAACAGGGTAGGCCCACCAGAAGCCTAGTGTTCAATAAGCCATTGTCTCATTGGTGTGTCTCACAGATCCTGGTGAGATAAAAGGAAAAGATCAGCCATGCTTAAACTATTGAGGAACAGTTGAGCTTCTGGGGTCAAATCTCAAAGGTTGAAAACCACTCTGAAAGATTGAAATGCCCTTCTAGTTAATGCTGGCAGTAAATGCTTTAAGCTAAAATGTGCTGGTATTTTTGGCCTTACCCTTTTGCCTTTGGTCCCCTCCCCCACCGGAATGCAGTAGGTCATAGGAGGCCGCCTTATATGGAGTTAGGTTGTTGGTCCACCTAACCCAGTATTGTCAACTCTAATTGGTAGCAGTGCTCCAGTGCTTCAGGTCTCAGGCAGGGTTCTTCCCCAGCTCTACCTGGAAACCCCTGGTACTCCCTGGTGGTCTTCTATCTAATCTCAGATGAGATTACAGTCGTGTGTTTAGGGTGGTACAGTCTGAGCAAGCCCAGAAAAGATCCCTTAGAGAGATGGTGCTGGAAATCCTCTTCAGCAATCTTAGGCTGGCTTTACAGACAGTCAAATCCCAGTAGTTTCTCATCCGCTTCTTTTCTTGTTGTTGCTTCAGACTTTGTGGCCCTTCAGTGAAGCGACGGCTGATTCGGCCCAGAAGGCTCCGTCGGACTCCACTGCGTGGCCACTGTTCAGAGGGAACAAGGAGGAAGAGGAAAGCACCAATGTCACTTTGCTGGGTAAGAATTCCTTCACCTTTGTTCCTTTAAATTCCACAGGGCGGGTTCTTGCCCTGCACAGTGTTCTTCTGATGAGTTAGATGAACATAGCTGGCTGGGGAGGCTCTGAGAGTTGTGGTCCAACATACTGAGAGGACACTGGGCTGGGGATACTCTGGCAAACATAGATGAGTCTCGGCTCCCACTGAAGCCAACAGTCTGAAACAAACAATAGGCAAAGCAACATGGGTGGGTGGGAGAGGCAGGTTTTCAAAGGGAAGATTATGGGCCAAGAACTTGAGAGAACTTCATATCCCCCATTTCTAATGGGGTGGCTATGTTAGTCTGCTGCAGAAAAACAAAGAAAGAGATTTGTGACACCTTGAAGGCTCATGGATCTATCGTAGCTTGTCATTTTGTGGATTACAATCCACTTGGTCAGAGGCATGGAGGCTCAGGGACATATGGTTGGTGAGTGGGTCAGAGCGGAATTGGATGCAGAAAGTACTGACAGTGCCAGTTATATCTTTGACAATGGCCAACTTCCCATACCCTTCTCGGAGGCTGGTATTGGCAGCTGGCATCCCTTGGCAGACACCAGGGCACCAGCAACCTGGCAGGGCCCACTGCTACCGTCATGGAAAGTTTAAGTGGCAGACTTGGAAAAAAACGGACATTGGGAAGGGGCTTATACCTCAGTGAATAAAGCCACCTGTATTGCAAGCAGAAGTTCCCAGGCTGAACCCCTGGCATCTCCCATAAAAAAAAGAGCTCAGGGCAGGGAAGACACTGCCATAAGGCAGTCGTCCCCAACCTGATGGCCAGAACATGGAAATAATCCGTTATAAATAATTTGCCGTGTAATCTGATCCAAGCCTTCCTTTCTCCCTGGCGAAGGGAAGCCCTGCGCTGTAAGGATTCTCTCCTTAATCCAGCAGGTGATGGGAGGCCGTTTTGGAAGGAGAAGAATCTGCCAGTAAATTCTAGTGGGGTTGGAATCCCTTGGATCCTGCCAGGAAAAGCAGAAGAGACCGTTTCCCAGAATCCTGATAAAGGAAAAGCTTCTGAGAGCCAGCAGGAAGCTCATCCCAGTAGCAAAGAAGCTGAAAGCATTTGTTTTCATCCCGCTTCAGTAGAGAATCCATACACCTGCTGGGATTGTGGGGAAAGCTTTGCTGGGATAGAAATCTTGGTGGCACACCAGAGTACCCACACAGGAGTGAAACCTTTTAATTGCTCTGAGTGTGGAAAGAGCTTCAATCAGCGATCCCTTCTTACAGCCCATGAAAAAACCCACACACAAGAGAAGCCCTTTGCTTGCTCTGACTGTGGTCAGAGTTTCAGCAAGAAAGCAGGGCTCGTGTCTCACCAGAAGATACACACAGGAGAGAAGCCTCATCAGTGCCAAGAGTGTGGGCAAAGCTTCCTCCACAGGTACGATCTTATTCGACATCTGAGAATCCACACAGGAGAGAAGCCACATGAGTGCCCTGACTGCGGAAAGGGCTTTCGCAGCATGTCAGCATTCCACGTTCACCGTCGGATCCATACAGAAGAGAAGCCATACCCTTGCTCGGCCTGTGGGAAGACTTTCCGTCACCGCACAAATCTTATCGTACATGAGAGGATTCACACGGGTGAGAAGCCATACAAGTGTGAAGACTGTTCCAAGAGTTTTGGTGATGCATCATCCCTTAGGAAGCACCGGAGATCCCACACAGGAGAGAGACCATATGTCTGCCCTGAGTGTGGGAAGACTTTCTCGCAGAATGCTGGCCTGGTACAACATGAAAAGATCCACACAGGAGAGAAGCCCTTCCAATGTGCCCTCTGTCCCAAAAGTTTCCGGGACAAATCGGCGATCGTCGCGCACCAGAGAACCCACACAAAGGAGACGCCGTACCAGTGCACGGTCTGTAGCAAAAGTTTTGGCCATCGCTCCAACCTCATCAAACATGAAAGAATCCACTCTGCACCAAAAAAGTTCAAGCGCTCGTAATGTGGATAGGGCATCACTCAGAAACCTTGATCACGTTGTGCATGAGAATCTAAGAGAAAATGAAACTTGTTTCTTAACTGGTTCTTCAACAGGAACCCTACAGTTCTGTTCTCTGATCAATGAAGGGAACTATCCAGCATCATTACTTCTGATAAGTTCCACCGTGCTTATACAACATCTCTTACCGGCTGGAACAAAATTGTAAACTCTTAACAATTCTGTTGTAAGACATACTGATCATGTGAAGGTTAATACAACCAAGCATCTCATTGCACCATGTATTCCCTCCCTCCATTTGTCATTCTTTCATTAATATTTCTTAAACATTTGTTATGTTTTCAGTGAACCTCTTAGTGGATAATGCCATTTATGGTTGAATGCAAACCATTTAATGTGGTTATTTTGTTTTAAGAGTATGACTTATGGAGCTGATTCTGCGATGATGTTTAATGTACAGGAGATGGTTCTTCTTGTGTGGGGGAAATAATTACCTGTCATGACCTTCCTGCTCCATTTCATGGTAAGGCGGCTGTCATCTTGCAGAATGCAGTGCACAGTGTCTACATTTCCTATGGGGCTAATCTTAAGATGGCAGCCACTGCTACAAAATGGAGCCAAGTGGCTGAATCCCCTTCTAAAGGGCAGCTGCTGCCACCCCTGGTGGAGGTGGTCACTTGATGTGTTGCTATGGGTAATTCCCTAGTGGTACCAGGATCATGATGCTAAGGGGGCATTGGGGGTAAGGTATGGAGAACCCACCAAAGTCTGGTGCTGGCCCTGTCTCCTTCCATTGTCTTGGCAGGTATCAGTAGTCACCTGCTTACGCAAGGGGTTACCCCAAACCCCCTTACCAGCTCTTGAGTAGTGAGATGCCCTTCATTTGCTGTTCTCCCCAACACCCTCCCCTTTGCCCCAAGATATGTGTGTATTTTTATTATTGTCTTCAGCTTGCTGTTTTTTGAGATCTATGCTTTAGGATGTTATTAAGGAACTTACCTTCTAGTGACTTAGTATAGGCTGTGTGGAAGCTGCTTGTTGCTTTTTTATGTTGTACCCTTGCTTTGTTCCTCTTTCCTCCAAGTTTAATAAAGTCTTTCTAAATTGGATATTGGAGTCAACTGCCTAAAGATAGACTCTTCCATTTGCTCAGGCTCCAGGCCTTCACACTACATTATTAAGAGATTTCTACCAAATCTGTTATCTGGAAATCTCAGGGCAGAGCACCAAATGATAACAGCATAAAACAATTATAAGACGTTTAATTATGATACGTCAAAGTTCAAACTGAGTACAGGAATTCACAACTAGGTAGGTTACAGTCAAGCCATGGTTGCTGGGCCCCAAATTGCTTAGGTAGGTACGTAGAGGGCCAGCTGCTCCTTCAAGCAGTGAGGTCCCCTCCTGTTTAGGGCTTTAAATGTCGTCCCCAGCATCTTGAACTTGGACTGAAAGCATATTGCCAGCCAGTGAAGTTCCTTTGAAGATGGTAGCATACGGTTCCTACATGATGATCTTGCCAGCAGTCTAGAAGCTCTGCTGTGCTTTAGATGCAGCCTCCTTCCAGGTTGCGCTTTGTTGGTTCACCACTGCCCCAGAGGTTCTCCAACTATAGTAGGCCAGCGTATTGCGTGAGTGAGCTGTTCCAGGACCCTTCGCATATGATGGTTTTCACGTATAATCTGGAACCCTTTTTTTCTTATGCCTCTCTCGGCTGAGGAACAACTCTATCCTTTTTCAGCGGAGAGAGGCACAGGCAACTTCTCATGCTTCTCTCCGGCTGAGGAAGGACTTTGAGGGGTTGTCCAAATGGTGAAAATAATCCTCATAGACTTCGAGAGAACACATGCTGTCTTAATGCCAACCCGCAGTGATTTGCTGTATTCAGAAGGTGGGAGGCAAAAACTGCCATATACTGCGCGCTAGGAGACTTTGTGGTTTTCTGCGAAGTTTTCTAAATACAGCGTGAGGAATACGCATTCCCCCTTGTTGGGACAAGTGATTCGATATGAATTGCTTTCTCATAGGATGGGAAGCACAAAGCTGATTGGCCAGACGGGTGGGTGGGGCGTGCAACAGGGAAAGCAGCAGGCGCCACCATGTCAAATTTTTGCCTTAGCGAATGAGTGCAAAGGTGAAAAAATGGGGAGAAAATGTTCTTTACCCCCTTTTTTTTTCCACAGGCAAAATATTACTGAAGCACACAACGGAAAACAGGTGTTTTTTTTTTTTGTTTTTGTTTTTTTTAAAAATTTTGGCAGCAGCAAATTAAAAATGTGAGTAAATCACTTGCGACCACCATCTTCACCAGCTGGCATGCTAAGCTTTTAGGGGCCAAAATACAGTTAAGACAAATGGCAATTGCTATGATTTGATATTATTGCAAAGCAATCTAGGTTTTTTTTCTGTTCGTATAACAAGCTCTGATTTGCTCTTCTGCAGAAACTGATACAGCTGCCTTCCCACCCCTCTCTTCGCTGATGAGGGACTGTCATTCGTTCTTTGACGGAGAGGAGCGCAGCCAACACCCACGCTTCTCCCTGCCAAGGAAGGACTTTCATTTCTTCTTCAAAAAGAGGGGCACACCTAGCTTCCCACCCTTTTCTCAGCTGAGGAAGGAATCTCATTCATTCTTTGGTGGGGAGGGACACAGCCGGCTTCCCACCCTGCTCTCTGCTGAGGAAGGATTTTCGATACTTCTTCCGCAGAGAGAGTTGCAGGCAGCTTCCCACCCATCTCTCACAATCCCTTTGCCAACAGGAGGTTGTGCGAGCAGCACGAGAAAGCACAAGGCAGCAGCAAGCAGCACGAGGGAGCATTCGTGCATAACTGAACCCATCTAATGTGAGCTCACGTAATATGCAGGCTTACTGTACTGTTTCATGAGCAACATCCATATGATCCATGGAAAGGCTGAAGAATAATCCAGAGTGCAGTAGGACCCCTGTATCCACTGGGGATTGATTCCAGGAGCCCCCATGGATACTGAAAACCATGGATAACAGCAAACACCATTGAAAATAATGGGACTTCTGGTTTAAAATACCATAGAGTTGCCTTGGAGGACCTAGAAAATGTCTAGTGGATGCCTCTCTAGGCATTTTTTAGGAAGACTATGGTAGGTGTGCTGTTTTATGTCCTGCGGATAACTTAATCAGTGGGTAATGAATCAACAGATACTGGGGTCCTACTGTACTAACCTTTTCTCTGAGGGTGCATCCACACTGCAGAAATAATGCAGTTTGACACCACTTTAACTGCCATAGCTCCATCCCAGAAAATCCTGGGATTTGTAGTCTTGTGAGGGACTAGCACTCTAGCTGAAGAAGGCTAAAGACCTTGTAAAACTACAAATCCCAGGATTCTATAGGCTGGAGCGACAGCACTTTATAGGCTGGAGCAACAGCAATTAAAGTGGTGTCAAACTGCATCGTTTCTACGGTGCATGTGCATCCAGAATTTAATCTTCAAAAGTTTCTTCGTTTTGTTTTCCAGCTCAGGAGTGAAGATAGGTGATGGCAGAGTTTTAGGAAAGACAAGCCTCCTTTACAGGGGTGGTGTGCACACATACTGTCTCTCTTCAGACTTACACTGATTATTCTTCTCCACCATGGCAAAACTGACTTCTTCCATATTAAATAATATCATTGCAATCAGAAAACAACTCAAAATGAATGCTTGGAAAAGTGCTACTCCTCAGTAGCCATCTACCAGGATTTGGAAAAGTTGCTTTTTGAACTGTAATTCTCAGAATTCTCTATCCACTTCCATGGCTACTGCCTGGGAATTGTAGTCCTAAGAATGTAACTTTTTCTGACATGGCTTTGCAACTGTATAGGAGGGTGATGATGAGCTGATGCCATACCAAGGCACAAAGCTAGAGAAGAGCTAGGGCTGGGCCATGACACATCGATGCATGAAGTAGAGCAGTAAATGGTGGCACACAGAAATGGTTTTTACTCATGATCTTGTTCAGTGTTTGTTACAGCCCAAGTCAGCTGAGTTATTTTGGTGCATGACGAATGAAAACTCACCGGCACCTTTCCCCATTCTGGACAATAAAAATACAGCAATAACAGATTCAGTGGCAAATTCCTGTCCTTTCTGCTGACTGAGGCAGCTGCTTCACAATGCCTAATGCCAGGGCTGGCCTTGAACCCATACAGGACGCAAGACGCATCTGAGTCAAAGGATGAAATCATAGAAATGTCAGAAGAGGGAAGACCACACAGGGGTGCCATTGATGTCATAGAAGAGCATTATACATTGACATTGTCAGAACCACAGAGTTCTGTTTTGCTGATAACAATTTAAAAAGTGTACAAGGAGCATTAACTGATATTGATGGGAACCTCCCCTCACTCATTCTTCCCCTCAGTATTTCAGTGTGACACAGAAATTATTCTAATTAACTCCCAGGGTTTTGTAACTTTTAGCTCTCTGGACCTTTTGGAAGTGACCTGTGGTGGGGGGAGGATTGGGTTGGGGTGGGTTGGGTTGTAGGGACAAAACTTACGCCCACTACTGGCACAGTTTCTAACCCAGGGAGTACAAAATGAAGCAAATAAAAGATCCATTGTGGTTTAATGTAGTTTACTAACAGGCCAAGTAAAATGCTTAAGCAAATATGCCCATTTTCTCTTTTCTTCTCTGTAACTTTCTCTTCTCATATAATCTGACCTAAGCCTTCCTTTCTCCTTGGCAAAGTGAAATCCCGCACTGTAAGGATTCTCTCCTTAATCCAGCAGGTGATAGGAGGCCGTTTTGGAAGGAGAAGAATCTGCCAGTAAATTCTAGTGGGGTTGGAATCCCTTGGATCCTGCCAGGAAAAGCGGAAGAGACCGTTTCCCAGAATCCTGATAAAGGAAAAGCTTCTGAGAGCCAGCAGGAAGCTCATCCCAGTAGCAAAGAAGTTGAAAGCATTCGTTTTCATCCCGCTTCGGTAGAGAATCCATACACCTGCTGGGATTGTGGGGAAAGCTTTGCTGGGATAGAAGTCTTGGTGGCCCACCAAAGTACCCACACAGGAGTGAAACCTTTTAATTGCTCTGAGTGTGGGAAAAGTTTCATTCAGCGATCCCTTCTTACAGCCCATGAAAAAACCCACACACAAGAGAAGCCCTTTGCTTGCTCTGACTGTGGTCAGAGTTTCAGCAAGAAAGCGGGGCTCGTGTCTCACCAGAAGATACACACAGGAGAGAAGCCTCATCAGTGCCAAGAGTGTGGGCAAAGCTTCCTCCACAGGTACGACCTTGTTCGACATCTGAGAATCCACACAGGAGAGAAGCCGCACAAGTGCCCCGACTGTGGGAGAGGCTTCCGGAACATGTCGGCTTTCCACGTTCACCGTCGGATCCACACGGAAGAGAGACCGTACCCTTGCTCGGCCTGTGGGAAGACTTTCCGTCACCGCACAAACCTTATCGTACACGAGAGAATCCACACAGGTGAGAAGCCGTACAAATGTGAGGACTGTACCAAGAGCTTCAGTGACACCTCGTCCCTCAGGAAGCATCGGAGATCCCACACAGGAGAGAGACCGTATGTCTGCCCCGAGTGTGGGAAGACTTTTTCGCAGAACGCCGGCCTCGTTCAGCACAAGAAGATCCACACAGGAGAGAAGCCCTTCCAATGTGCCTTCTGTCCCAAATGTTTCCGGGGCAAGTCAGCAATTGTTGCTCACCTGAGAACCCATACAA
This sequence comes from Gambelia wislizenii, assembly GCA_030847615.1. Classification (NCBI taxonomy): domain Eukaryota; kingdom Metazoa; phylum Chordata; class Lepidosauria; order Squamata; family Crotaphytidae; genus Gambelia; species Gambelia wislizenii. The sequence goes on from JAUMIR010000002.1 coordinate 31,473,125, forward strand.
AAGAGACGCCGTATGAGTGCAGGATCTGTAAGAAATGCTTTGGCCATCGCTCCAACCTCATCAAGCATGAAAGAATCCATTCTAAGCCGAAAAAGTTTAAGTGCGCATAATGTGGAAAGGGCATCCTTTGGAAACCTAATGTCCTTGTGCATGAGAATGAAATTGATGAAAGAGAAAATGAAACCTGCTTCTTATTCTGCTTTAACAGAACCCTGCAGTTCTGTTCTCCCACCAGTGAGAGGAACTATCCACTATTATCACTTGTGATTAGTTCCACAGCGGTTAGGCAACATTTATCAATAGCTGGAAGAAAACTGCATACTATAGTAGTTCTGTTGGAAGGTGTATTGATCATATCAAGGTTAATATGAGCAAGCATCTTGTTATACCATTTATTCTCCCCCCACTGCTTTTTATTTTCATTATTCCATTAGATTTTTTAAACTTCTCTTGTGTTTTAAGTGAACCGTCTTAAGGAATCACATCAAACCATTCATGTGTGAATGCAAATAATGCAATGTGATTATTTTGTTTAACTTTATGACTTATAGAAGCTGACCCTGTGGTAGTAATCAACATACACAAGATTATTTTTTTAAAAAAACAACTATCAGGACTATTCCGCTCCTTTGTATGGTTGGACGGCTGTCATCTTGGGCCCTCCACTATGAAATATACAATGCCCATGTTGCCTTTGGGCAGAGTTAATTTGGTGTTCACCTGCCACACAATGGAGCCAAATGGCTTCACCCTATTTTTACAGTCTAGCTGCTGCCATCTGGGAAGGGGCTAACTGGCCATGGTGAAAGAAAGGTGTAGTTCCCTATAGTACCAGGTTAGGATGGGGGACATTGGGTGCAAAATGGTGAGAGAGTACCAAAGCCTGGTGTAGCCCTGCATAGCTTCTTGTCTTGGCAGGGGTGGGTAGCTATCACCTATTTTTGTGAGGGTAACACCCACAGTCAGTTCCTGTGTGGCCAGATGCCCTCCTTCTGTCAGTCTTCCCCTCCCTTTACACTTGCCACAAATTATGTGGTTATTTTTATTATTTTCCTTTACATTTTTTTTTCCTTCTGCTTGATATTCTTGGAGACCTATGCCTTAGGATGTAAGTTAAGGAACTTACCTTATAGTAACTGTATCAACGATGTACAAGCTACTTTGCTGAATTTTTCTTTTATATATATATATATATATATTGTGCTTTTTGCTTTATTTCTCTTTCCTCCAACTTTAATAAAGTCTTTCTAAATTGGATGTTGGAGTTGGTTGCCTACTTCAAGGACCCAAGGAGTTCTCTCCCATGGCTGCTTTAGTTCAAACTTGATTAAAACATTTATGTCCAATCCAGTATCAGCAGGCAGAATGCCAACAGTCAGTAACATTAAACAATTATAGAAAGGGATCTTGTAGCCCCTTTGAGACTGAGAGTGTTAGGGAGCATCTACACTGTAGAAATAATACAGCTTTGACACCACTTTAACTGCCATGGTTCCAGCCTACCAAATTCTGGGATTTGTAGTTTTGTGAGGCACCAGTACTCTGGCAGAGAAGACTAAAGACCTTGTAAAACTACAAATCCTAGGATTCCATAGATGGAGCTACAGCACTTAGTGCTGTCAAACAGCATTATTTCCAGTGTAGATTCACTCTCAGTCTCCATCTCAAAAGTGCTACAAGATCCCATTGTATACTTATACAGGCTAATACGGCTATGTCTTTGACTATTAGATAATTGTGAAATAACTAGCTGGACCTGGCATACCATACACCATTAAGCAACTCTCCAAAACATGCCCAGTAGACCTCATGACAACCCTGTAAGGTAGGCTGGTGGATTTGAATTCCTCCTTCCCCTTCTTAGCATTCCACACTTTCCCCAGAATTGTTGAGGGTGACTTGCTCTGTTGCCCTGCCACCACCACTGCCAATTGACTTCCTGGGTCCTGTCGCAGCAGGAGCGGTGGGGTCCTGACACCAGTTGACTGTCTGGGTCCCATTGCAGTGGGAATAGAAATGATATTACTGTATAGACTTAGCTCATAAGTGGGAATTGTGCAGCCCAGAGACATTGGTGAACTGGAAAAGCCTGCAGCCTTAGTAGTTATAGCCAACACTGTAGCATATTGTTTGGTCGCTCTCAGTATAACATTGGAATATATAGATTTGCATGTGGATGGTGACTGACTGAGGGAGTGGTTGGGTATATTTCCTAGCAGCCAATCAGCACACAGGGAAAGGCAACATACCCAAGAGAATTATGTATATAGTTGTCCCTCCGTATCCACGGATTTAAGTATTCATGGCTTGAAAATAGTCTTTAAAAAATAATAATCCAAAAAAGCAAACCTTGATTTTTCCCATCTTATATAAGGGACACCATTTTGCTGTGCCATTGCATAGAATGGGACTTGAGCATTCACAGATTTTGTTATCCACAGGGGGTCCTGGAACCAAACCCCAGCAAATATGAAGGGACAACTGTATAGATTTTATACAGCTCCGCAAGTACAGAAATCTACAAGTCAGTAAGTCATAATCAAGCGACATTTCTAGGCTCCAAAGCTTAAGGTGAAGAGCTAAGTTTTCACCTGGCACTGAAATTTGGGCAGCATTGGCACTTACGGGGCCTCCAAAGAAAGTGTGACCCATAACGAGTGTGATGCAGCAGAAAAGCTTAGAATTTTTAGCACTGGTGGGAAATGGAGGAGGGCCTCCCCAACAAATCAGCAGTAGGAGGAGATCCCAAACCATTTTGGGTTTTAAAGATCATCACCAGTGCCTTGAACTCTTAAAATATATTCGCATATAAAGGGATATGTGTACAACTGGCATTTGGTTTCTATATCTTGTTACTGGCAATAGTCTAAGGGGTTGTCTAAATGGTGAAAATGCTCCTCATAGAATGGAAGGAGAATATAATCTGTTTTAATGGGATTCTGCATCACTCCACCATATTCAGAAGGAGGAGGGTAAAAATGTCAAAAAGTATGCTGGAAAAGCCTTCATGGCTTTTCCTGAAGTTTTTTTTTTTAAAATAGCAGAGGGAATGCACATTCCTGCTCATTGGGACACACGGCTGAATTGATTCACTTTCCCCATATGAGTGGAAGTTGAAAGCTGACTGGTCAGATATGTATGCGGGGGTGGAGCTTGCTAACAAGGCAAGTGCCCGGAGCCGCCATGATGGAATTTCGTCTCAGCAACAAACGCTAAGTTGATAAAACATTATTTGTTTGCTTTTTTGTTAAAGCAAAAGGTTGCTCTTTCACACCATGGATAGGTGTTGTTTTTTAAATACTGTCCAGTGGCAGCAATTTGAGGTAAGTAAAAATGTGATTAATTCACTCACAACCGCAATCTTGATGCACAAGCATGCCTGTTTGCATAGCAAATGCAGATAGCTTTGCACGCCTACAATCTGTCCAAAAAAACATTTAAGACAAATAGCAACAGCTGTGAATTGCCATTAATGCAGAACAATCTGCCTTTTTTTTTTTTTGCCTTGTATAGACTAGGCCTAACTGCCCCAAAGAGTCCACATGTGCCAGCCCAGAGGTTCTTGGAAGTGCAGCCTTCCATGATCAACATCCATAGAAAGGCTGGACAATAATCCAGAATACTGGCCTCTTCTCCCAATGTAAACGTGCAACTTCTGTGCTACCTTTTCCTGCTTAGGAGTAAAAGAAGAAGGTGATGCCAGATTTGAGGAGGAGGTTGCTTGATTAGGGGCAGATGCTTTCACGTAAAGGCCTGAATCATATTGATTAGTCTCAACTAGAGGAGACCATGTTTTAATGGCTCTACTCTATTTGGGACTAGAAATATAATTTCGGCATAGGTTTGCCCAAGGACTGCGGTCCACTGCACCACATGGCAAAACCAATGTCCTTATCAGAACCACAACATCAGCATTTGAGGAAATGTGCTTGGTGGATGTTGCAGTCATAAAAGGTGCTACATCAAACATTTATAAACAATTACTTCATGCTATATATGGAAAAGGTCAACATATACGAATGACATGGCAAAATGACCTGAGTATTGAGATCATGGATGTTAGGTGGACAGCCATCTGGAATTCCCCACCTTACAAATCTAAATCAGCTAGTGTACGGGAGGGATTCCTAAAATTTATCAAGCGGTACCTCACTGGACTACAGTTATCCAGAATTACCAAAACTGTTGTCACCTACATGTTGGAGAGGGTGCAAACCTTACTTATGCACATATGTGGATTGACTGTGATAAAACCAGGGGATTCTGGATGGCTGTTTTGCACCAAATTTCTCAAATTACTAAGCAGGAGGTCCACTTCTATACAGCATTACTTTTCCTAAATATTTATAGAGGCTCCAATGTGAATCTGAAATACCAGAAGATGATCACCTTTTTTTAAATGGCGGCTTGGTTGGAAATAGCCCAACACTGGAATACTGGGAACTAAGAATTGAAAATTGGTAGTCCAAAGTATGGACCACATGGTTGATGGAGAACCTCACTTACACTATGGCAAAAACTAGAGGAATAAACATGTAGGTCTACAAAAGAGACTTTTCAAGAAGAATGGATGCCTTTTTTAAATTTCATCAATAACACATTGCAACGCTTACAGCCACCAAGTGAACACTGAGACCTTTGGAAGAATACTTTTTTTTGCAGATGTCTTCACCCAGGAAGGTAGTTCTGGGATCCAAAAACATATATAAGATGTTGATTTCAGTCCAATGTATTTTTCTTATGCCTCGCAGTTGTTGTTTGTATAATGTTTACATACTTGAGATGGATGTTTAAATTCTTTATAAAAAATTAAATAATAATAATAAATACACATCAGTGCAAGCATAAAGCAACTTAACACAAGAGCTTGGGAAAGTGCTATTGTGCCTCTTTCTGAGTTCTATGGGGCCAGTCACAATTTTAAATCCCTATAAACCACAATGCAACAAGTTGTATATTACATTTGACACCTATGCATTGTCCCAAAAGTTCTCTGCACACCATAAAGTGCCAGTGCAGGACTTGATTGTAGGATTCTTCTGCCTGTGCTGCTCAGTAGTATTGCAACATTCAAAGGCCTTCTTACGGCTCTAAATAAAATTATAAAAATAGATGCAATGCTATATAGAAATTACATTACAGAGACTTTGCCCCCTTTTGTTTCCTCCTCAATACGTAACTGAAAATGTGTGTGCCTTCAAGTTGCCTGTTGACTTATGGTGACACCATGAATTTCAGAGGGTTTTCTTAGGCAAGAAATACTCAGAGGTGGTTTTGCCAGTCCCTTCCTCTGAAACAGAACCTATGGCACTGGGTATTCCTTGGCAGTCTCTCATCCAAATACTAACCAGGGCTGACCCTGCTTAGATTCCAAGATCAGTGGAGATCTGGTGCCTTTAGGGACGTGTTTCTCAGTCTTTCTATGCTGGAGGAACCCTTGAAATAATTTTTAGGTCTCAGGGAGCCCCAGCATAAAAAAATATAGGACTCTGGGAATGCCTACATAAACATATCTACAGCACAAACAATCCCCCCCCCCCCGTCGTTCCAATCACAATCTCCCGTGGAACCCCTTGCAAAGGAGCCCTGGTGGCGTGGTGGTTAAATGCCAGTACTGCAAGTCACCACATTGCAAGTTTGATTCCAGTGGGCTCCAAGGTTCACTCAGCCTTCCATCCTTTCGTAGGTCAGTAAAATGAGTATCCAGCTTGTTGGGGCAATTAGCTAACCCACATTGGAAACTGCTTAATGCAGTGTAGATGTGTAAATTTGCTATTGCTTAAAACAATTTGTAAGCTGCTCTGATAGCCTTGTGGCTGAAGAGTGGGGTATAAATAAATAAATAAATAAATAAATAAAATTTTAAAAACTCTCATGGAACCCTAGGGTTCCAGGGAACCCTGGTTGAGCTGATGACTAAAAAGGCGAATCCAAGATAAACAAGTCCGGTTGCAGAAAGCACAGCAAAGGTCTCCTTGGGTGATGTATCCGGGTTGTGATTCTTTCTGCGTTGTCGTTTCTCTTCAAGAGTTCTCAAATAAGGCTGCAACACACAACCATTAAAGGTACAGGAGCCCTCTCCACTCTTCAGTGTGGCAACCCCAACTGTAGCCAGTGGGTATAAATATGATGTTGGTCCCTGGCATACTGGGCAAAAAATAATTGCCATTTCCTCCACGTCAGATAGCCCAGGAACCACTGACCTACAGGACTTAAGATGAATCAACATCAAAAGATGGAGTAATGGAAATACCAGAAGTGATCCTACAGTTACTACAAGATCCAACCACAGTACCTAAAGGTGAAATGAGGAAATTATTAGGGACTCAGAGAGATGGGAAAAATAACCTTTAATCTAGTCCAGTGGTTCTTAAACCTGTGGTCTGTGATCCCCCAGGGGGTCACAATGTCCTCACCGGGGGGGGGGGGCTTGAAGACTTCAAGGCTGCTTGGTGGACCTCCTCCCTACAGTGGAGCAACCACATGACAGGAGCCAAGGCAAAGTCTGGCTGCTTGGGCCTGCACATTGCCATTCAATCCACTCCAGCCACAAATCTGCATGAAAAAGCAAGAGAAAAGTCTTCCCTTCCCCTCCAGTGCCCCAGCCGGAAGGTTTAATGGATGGTGTAACTGTATTGTTGTTGTTGTTTTGTGTTTTAAATCTTGAGTTAAGTCTTGGGGGCCTGCGGCAACAAAAGATATGTAAAGGGGGTCCCTGGTAAAGAAAAGTTTAAGAACCACTGCTCTAGCCTACTTGCTTCTAGCCAGAAGGTGAATCCAGAGCAGAGTGGGAGGTGAGTCCTGGCGCCATAAGGATTGGGAGGAAAGAAGGAAGTTAACTAAAGTCAATGCATAGACACCCCACTCAAGTCTTTGCAAGTGACAACAGATCTATTTAAACCTTGCAAATAACAGAGGGCTGTAAGCACCTAAACTGGAGATTTGCACGGTCCTTTCCCCTTAGCTAGAGTTAAACCGCCTAAAACGGTTTTGTGGAGATGACCCACAAAACTGGCGACTTTGTGGCCAGGCCCTGAAATCTGGCAACCCTGAAGTACCTCAAGGTGATTATTGCCACACACACAAAAGGTAATATATTCTGAGATTGTTAAAACATGTTATGGATTCCCCCCCCCCCCGGGGCTCTTTTTGCTTCCAATGCAACTCACAGTTGATTCTGATAGAAAGCAGGACTGAGCACTTTTGGCTTTCCAGATGTTTTTGGCCTGAAACGCCCATCATCCCCCACCCAAGACGGCCAACGGTAAGAAGATCGTGGGATCTGAAGGGTAAACCCACCCGGTTGATTGTAGGTCTCCCACCCCGACCTTTCCTCTCTGGCAAGTGGTGGGCCCAGTTATGTGCAGGCATGGAGGATAGTGACTGGAAATGTTACTTTGGGGGATTGCAAATCCCAGAATCCTCCAACCATGGACACTCTGAGACGGGGCTGAGAGGGGGGTCTCCTTTGCATCACTGTGCGCAGGATAAGACGAACAAAGGATGGGTCTAGTCTTCTCTCCGAGGAGCTCTGGGAGTTGTAGTTCTGAACTGGAAACCGGAGCACTGTTTGAAACAGAGGTAGGTGAAGGGGTGTGTGGGGGGGTTGCCAGAAAGCTTCAGTCTCTCCCTCCATTTCCACAGGAACCCTGGGAGTTGTAGTTCTGAGGACAGAGAGGGACTGTCACAGTGGAACAGGGGAGACAGGAACGTGTGGCTGTCTAGATCTCATTGGACTGCAACCCCCATCATCCTTCAGGCAGTGGAATGCACTGCCTGGGAGTGTGGTGGAGTCTCCTTCTTTGGAGGTTTTTAAAAAGAGGCTGGATGGCTATCTGTGGGGAGTGCTTTGATTGGGTATTCCTGCATGGCAGGGGGTTGGACTAGATGACCCTTGTGGTCCCTTCCAACTCTAGGATTCACTGTGGACTAGGCTGCCTGAAGCTGACAGGCCTTGCAGTCCAAAGAACTGGAAAAAAGCCACGTGTATCCCAGCAGAAAATCTTTAGCGCAACTGAAAAGCATTGCTATCCTTCCCTCCCTCCCCATATACTGTAATGACCCCCCCTCCCCGTGTAATCGTTTCTCCCAGAAGCCAGTCCTGTGATCTTGAGGATGCTCCCATTCCGAGTGGGTTGGAGGGGGGCCGCGGAAGAAGTCCCTTCCTAGAGAGACCTATTGGGGTTGGATTGGATGGCCTCTTGTGGTCTCTTCCTAACACTTATACATTTTCCCTAGCCTGGAGTCACACTTCCTGCTCCGCCTCTCCAGGGAGAAATCGGAGGGAGGGGAGAGCAAAAAGGAGTCGAAAAATACCGGTGGGGGACTACTTAGGGGTCTTTCCATAGACAAGGGAGCAAAAAACCCAAGGAAAATCTACAAAAGCTTGCTTATTTCTTTACTTATTTCTATTTGCAGTCTTAGATAGCTCTTACTATAAATAAAATATCCAAACCAATTTCCTTACAATGCACAGAGAGTGTGATAGAAGGACAATATGAAATAATGCCATATATATATGTAGATATAGATCAGTGGTTCTTAACCTTTTCTTTACCAGGGACCCCCTTTAAATATCCTTTGTTGCAGTAGACCCCCCAAGATTTAACTCAAGAATTAAAACAACAACAATAATGCCTAATAATAATAATAATAATAGTAATAGGACAATTACACCATCCATTTAAAGCAGTTGTGGCCAACCTGTGCCCCCCCCAGCTTTTTTGGACTCCAACTCCCAGAAGCCTGAGCCAGCTAGTCCAAAGGTCAAGAATTCTGGGAACTGAAGTGAAAAACATCTGGAGAGCCACAGGTTGGACACCACTGCATTAACGCTCCCCTCAGAGGCACTGGAAGGGGTGGGAAGGCTTTTCTCCTGCTTCTTCCTGCAAGTTTGTGGCTGGAGCGGATTGAATGGCAATGCGCAGGCCAAGCCAGCCAGCCTTTGCCCCTGTATTGCGGCTGCTCCACGATGAAGAGGAGGTGGGTCAAGCAACTTTCAAGCCTTCGCAGATTCCCTGTGAGACATTGTGAACCCCAGGGGTCCCCAGACCTCAGATAGGAACCACTGATATATAGTACATGAAGAAATAAGCTTATTTCAAACACCAACAATCGATACCAAACATCTCAGGAGTTTGAATCCCCACTCCGCCATGGCAACCCACTAGGTGACCTTGGTCAAGTCACACTCTCTCAGCCTCAGAGGATGGCAATGACAAACCTCCTCTGAATGAATCTTGCCAAGAAAACCCTGCTAAGATAGGGTCACAATACGTCACAAAACAACAGGACAAAAGGAGAACTTATAAATGTGGCAGTGGTTTAGGTGCTCCCAAGAGCTGTGGTGATCCTTGTTAGAAACCTGAATTAGTATCTGTTAGCTTTGTACTTAAAGCTACATTGCTGAATACAATTCACCGAGTCACCACAGGCGATAAGTGATTTCATGCAGGTGAGTGTATTAATTCAGTGTACTGAAGAGATATCTCTCTGTCTCTCTCTCTCTCTCCTGTGTTGTTGTGTGCCTTCAAGTTGTTTCCGACTTATGGTGACCCTAAAGGTGAATCTGGTGTTTTCTTGGCAAGATTTGTTCAAAGGGGGGGAGTTGCCATTGCCCTCCTCTGAGGCCGAGAAAGTGTGACCTGCTCAAGGTCACCCAGTGGGTTTTCATGGCTAAGCATAGAGATGTAAAGGCCTGGAAAAATTCGGGGGGGGGGGACTGTTCCCCTCCAACATTTTTTTCCTGAAGTCTTTTTTTTTTTTTTAATCTGAAAAAAGGAAGAAAATCAATTATAGAATGTTTTTCCTTTCTTACTAATGTTGATGGTTTCTTCTGGGGTTTTTTAGCATTATTTTTTTTTTTTTTGCCTGCTCCACATAAACTAGCAAAACCAAAGAGTTTCCGTACAGTTCAGGAGATTGTTGCTCCGTTTGTTACAAATAAAAATTAAGAAACAAATAAAAGTAAATTCCGTTTGTAATAACTGTTTGAATACACTGTATTTTTGATATACCAATCTCCAGAAGACATTAAACAAGAAATGGAGGAAGGGCCACAGGAGTGCTCCGAAGCTCATGGGCGAGCATTCCTGGCCGAAAACCATCCTCTCTCTGACCAAGAAGATGAGCCTGGAATTAGGGATGATTCGCAGATTGATTTGGCCCCCTTTCAGGAAGCATCTCTGAACAAAATGGGGACCACCTCCTGTCCAGGGTCAATGGGGAAGCCACCTGGCTTTTCAGCAGGTCTTTGGCTGAAGATGAGGTGGACTGCATGGACACGAAGGAAGGAATCCCAGAGAAGGGTGCCTAGAGCCCAGACATCATGTGTCAATGTTTCCTGTTCTGTTACCAGGATGCCGAGGGGGGCTGAGAGATTTGCGAGATGCTCTGGAAGCTTTGCTGGGGGTGGCTACAGCCACAGAGAAGAAATCAAAAGAGAAGATCCTGGAGCTGGTGATCTTGGAGTGCCTGGCCATCCTGCCCCAGGAAATGCAGAGCTGGGTCAGAAGCAGCTGGACAGAGACATCATCATCATTGTTTATTATAATAATAATAATAATAATAATAATAATTATTATTATTATTATTATTATTACCCCGCCCCTCTATTAAAAACAATCAGTATGCTTCCTGGAGGATGTTGGAAATATAAAGGCCACTTTCCCAAGCTTTGCAACCCTTCACACATTACTTGGCCAGATATCCAGAAGAGGATCTGTGAAGATTAACTCAAGCATTCTTGTACGAGAAATCTGATCCAAGTCTTTTCCCCCCACCTCTTTGGCAAAGGAAATGCCCACATTGTAAAGATTCTCTCCTTAATCTAGCAGGTGACAGGAGGCCACTTCAGAAAGAGGAGAATCTGCCAGTAAATTCTAGAGGAGATGAACTCCCTTGGATCCTGTCAGGAAGAGAACGGACCATTTCCCAAAATCCTGATAAGGGAGAAACTTCCAAGAACCAAAAGGAAACCTACCCTTATGAAGGAGATGGACTCATTCATTTTCAGCAAGTCTTTGAGCAGCTCCACACTGTACCAGCTTAGCAAAGACTCCTCAGAAAAGCAACCATTATAAAAGTATTAGCAAAAACGGCAGTATGTAATTTTGTGCCATTGTGGAAAATGGGGTTGATGCGATGACCAGAGATTGATGTACACCTTCCTGAACCAGAAAAGAATAAGCTATTAGAAATAAAAAACTGGTGACATTCTTACGTTGCTTGCATTGCTCATTTTCTAAGCCAATTCCCTAAGCTGCCCCTCATCAGGCATGGCTTCCAGACTTTTCACCATTTTGGTTGCCCTCCTCTGGATATATTCCAGCTTGTCCTTCTTGAATTCTGATGGCCAGAACTGGACACAGTATTCCAGGTGAGGTCTGAACAAAGCATGGTCTCTGACCAAAACTTACAACACAAGTGTATTTGCCATCTCTTGTTGTGTTCCCAGTGCAGCCTTGCATCTTGAGGCAGGCCTGATCCGTATTGAGGCCAGTGCCTAGATTCTTAAGATCAGTTATTGGCGAAAACTCATCTTTCTCCCAATTGGGCTGGCTCCTCTAATGGTAACCGATGGTTTTCAATCTGCATGGAAACAGTTGCTAAATAAGAAACTTCTACCATAAGGGTTTATACACCTAATGTTTTAATAGCACTTGGCTACAGTAATGCTAAGTCTGCCATAAAACAATGAATAAGAGACACAGATTTTAAAAAAACACCAGAGTTTACTCACCAAATACCCTATTCTTGGAATTACTATGAAACCTTTTGGCTGCCCCAACTACTCAACAATTCCTAAGTACAGGTCAACCCCCGTATCCACGGGGATACGTTCCAAGACCCACCCATGGACACCTGAAACCATGGATAATAGGGATAATTGGGAATGTGACAAACACCAGCAGTTGACCATAGAATCTCATGGGAGGACCTAGAAAGCCCTAGAGAGAAGATATTTTTTTCAGACGTGGATGACTGAAACCCTGGATGCTGAATCCATAGATATGGGGGTCAACCTGTACAGGAAAGCTTTTACAGTCAGCCCTCTGTATCCATGGATTCAGCATCTGTGCATTCAACCGCCCATGGCTTGAAAATACTAAATAAATAAGTAAATAAATACATCCCAAAAGCAATCTTTGATTTTGATATAAGGAATGCCATTTTACTATGCCATTGTATATAATGGGACTTGAACATCCATAGATTTTTTTATCCACAGGCTGTCCTGGAACCAAACCTTCTGGAATCAAATGGGATCTGGTGTTAGAGGAGCAACTTTTGTTATGCGTGCCTTTCTGGCAATCCAAAGGTGAACCTATTATTAGGTTTTCTTGGCAAGATTTGTTCAAAGGTTTTTTTTGCTTTTGCTTCCCTCTGAGGCTGAGAGTGTGTGACTTGCCCATAGTCACCCAGTGCATTTCCATGGCTGAGCAGGGATTCGAACCCTGTTCTCCAGAGTCGTAGTGCAACACTGAAACCACTACACCATGCCAGCTCTCTTGACAACTCTAGTATACACCAACATCTTTGTATGCCCAGATGCCTGCTTCTTTCTTGGGGGTTCATGCTGTTACCAAAGGTTAATTCGGGTCTAGAACAGTGGTTCTTAACCTGTGGTCTGGGGAACCCCAGGGTCCACAATGTTCTCACAGAGGGGCTTGAAGGCTGCTTGGCCTACCACCTCCCTGCAGCGGAGTGGCCACGTGACTGGCAAAGGCTGGCTGGCTTGGCCCGCACATTGCCATTCAATCCACTCCAGTCACAAACTTGCAGGAAGGAGGAGAAAAGTCTTTCCTTTCCTTCAGTGCCTTTGAGGGAAGGTTTAATGGATGGTGTAATTGCATTATTATTATTATTATTATTATTATTATTAAATTGAGTTAAATCTTGGGGGACCACGGCAACAAAAGATACTTAAAGGGGGTCCCTGGTAAAGAAAAGGTTAAGAGCCACTGCTCTAGAGGGAGCCTTAATCTCAGCCAACAAGTGAATTTATTTTATGCACCATCATCTCCTTATACCAGTCCTCTGTTTATTTCTTTTGACATCCCTGGGTGCAGAAATCAAATCCACAAAGGTTTGGTCATCTCTTCACCCTATCTTTAACAACTCTGGGAATCACTGTTGTGAAGCAAGAGTCTATGATGGCGAGAGAATTCCTTTGTGACAAAACCCCCAACCCCTCCTCTCATCCATCCATCCACGCCTGCTCCTAAAGAAGCCTGGGAATTGTAGTTCTGCAGATCAGAAATGGTGTTTTGCACCAGAATGGGGGAGAGGGAAGACATGGCTCCTTCCAGATGTTGTTGCATTGCAACTCCCAACTTTCCTCACCTGTGCCTGGGGTTGATGGGTGTTGCAGTTCAGCAGCAATTGGAAAAGGGCCACGCGTTCTCCAACCCTGTGGCTGAAAAACTCCATTGGAAGTTGAAAGGCATTCTCAATCTCCCCTCCCCTTTTCCATATCTTGGTTTGTCCCAGGAGCTGGGATGTTGGTGCTGAGGATGTTCCATTTGGGGCGGGTTGAAGGGGAGATGGAAGAGGTCCTTTCCTAGAGAGCTGCCTATGCATATAGAGTGCTTTGATTGTGTGTTCCTTCAGGGCAGGGGGTTGGACTAGATGACCCTTGTGGCCTCTTCAAACTTTATGATTCTATGAATAGAAGGGGGGAGTTTAGCTTGGAGGCACTTCCTACTCCGCCCCTCCTGGGAAAACTCTACAAGGGGAGGGGGGCAAGTAGGGAAGGGGGTGAAGGAGTGGTTTATTTGGATCTGCCAGATACATTTTGAAACTGGGAAGACCTTCTCACCTGGGAGCTGGGGATCAGGTGAGTTGCAAAGGATTTGTAAGGAATGTCCAAAAGGGCAGTGGCCCTTTCAAATCTACTGCAGCAAAAACAACAAAAGAGTCATATAGAGTTGGTGGGTACCCCCAAAGGGCATTTAGCTCAACCCCCACAGCCAGTGCCAGAACTGATGTGGGAACACATTAATCCTTGCATGAGGTTTCACGGTGATCCCAATATAGTGATCCCACTTCATCAGATTGGGGAGTGGGGAGAAATGGCATAAAGTGTTGCTCTTGAGTTCTAGGGATATATTCAGCTTGCCTACTTAGAGAGAGTCAATTTGGCTTTAGCCACACTGAAGAATTAAAACAGTTTGACACCACTTTAACTACCATGGCTCAACAATGGGAGAAGGCGATCCCATAGGTAAGCTGGACCCAAACCATGTAGAGCTTTAAATATTTAATAACCCACTCTTTGTACCTTGCCCAAAAACTAATTGGCAGCTAGTGGAGCGATTTTAATATTGGTGTAATGTGATGGTTGGGTAGAAAGCCCTTGAGTGAAAGAAAAAGAAAAAGTGGCAGAATTTACTGAAGTTTCTTTTTGGGGTGACCAGTTCCATTTTTCCCCTGGCACAATGGCTAGTGCCCCCTCAGTCACTTTTTCACTGGTCATTCTAGGAATTACAGTCTCCAAAAAATAAAATTTTATAGGCCACGTTGGTTTACTCTTATCTGCAGTCACCATAGAAAATGTAAGGGATTATTCATTCATTCATTCATGTAGGTCTCTTCTATGTTACACAATTATGGCATTTTGAAACCACATTAACAGCCATGGCTGCATTGTTATGGAATCTTGGGATTTGTAGTTTGGTGAAGTGTTGGAGTTCTCTGGCAGAGAATTCTAAATATCTAACCAAACTACAGATCCCAGGGTTCCATTGGATGTTGCCATGGCAGTTAAAGTGGAATCACAGTGCTGTAATGATGTCCATAGTGGGAAAGAGACCTCACTTCATTAGTCACACTTGAACAAACAGCTTGCTCTACAGTCATGCAGATGAAATGCAAATAGAAATGCAGTTAAAAATCTACATATGTAAGTAAGGTCAACCTTAAAAAGAGCCTCAAAAATTAAATCCAAGTTAAACTAACTGAGTTGAAAACGTAACAGGTGGAGTAACAGACAACTAGTTTGGAGGCTGGGGATGAAAAGGAGTAAGCAGGATGAGGGCATTATTAGTAGCTTAGAACTCTAAAACAGTGGCTCTTAATCTTTTCTTTACCAGGGCCCTCCTTTAAATATGTTTTGTTGCTGTTGACCCCCAAGCCTTAACTCAAGATTTAAGACCCTAATAATGATTAGGACAACAACAACAACTACTACTACTACTAATAATAATAATGCAATTCCACTGTCCATTAAACCTTCCCTCAGAGGCACTGGAGGAGAGGGAAGACTTTTCTTCCGCTTCTTCCTGCAGGTTTGTGGCCAGAGAAGTGTGAATGGCAATGTACAGGCCAAGCTAGCCAGCCTTTACCTTGGCTTCTGTCATGGGGCCACTCCACTGCAGGGAGGAGGTAGGCCAAACAGCCTTCACAACTTCGGGGACCCCCTACAAGGACATTGCAGACCCCTGGGGGTCCCCAGACCACAGGTCAAGAACCACTCACTGCTCTAAACAAAAGTACTTCATGCTGTGGTCTTTGGTTGCATGCCCCCTTTCCTTTCTCATTTTGAGATATCATCTCTCTCTTCCACAGGAAAGACGCTCCTCTCCTCCACAAGTATCCACTTTACAATTTGGGAGGGCTGGACGCTTCCCCTTCCCTTCTCTGGTTTGGCTGGAGGTTCATCCACCCATTAGATGCCAACCTTGGCCTAAAATGGCAGCAGGCCATGGAGTTGTATCCCATTTTGGCCTTCACTGGGATAGCAGAGTGGAGCCAGGAGTGAAGACAGAAGCTCCAGACCTGGTGGAAACAGAATCACAGCAGGGTACAGGAGAAGTCTTTCATGCTACCCAGCCTAGGAAAATGAAGGGATTCTGGGAAGGATCAGAAATGGATCATGTGAAACAGGAGACTAAGGGAGGGCTGGAGGAAGGCTGGAATTTCCAGTGGCAGACATTCCCAAAAGTTGTCGATTTTCCTCCCTTTGAGCGAGAAAATGCACAGCACTGGAAGTTTGAATCAAGTGGCACTTCTCAGGTTGATTCATGTCCCTCTGAGGGAGCGTCTGATACCCTTGGCCTTACGCAGAAGGGACAGGGGGTGATCGGGCTCCCGTCTGGTCTCATCGAGGAAGCTCTTCATACTCCATTGGCCAAAGAGAAGGTACAGGACAGGTTAGTTAAAGAAGAGAACCTGGATGTGGAGTCCAGCCGACAACGTTTCCGCCAGTTCTGCTACCAGGAGGCTGAGGGCCCTCGAGACGTTCACAGCCAACTTCGGGAGCTTTGCCACCAGTGGCTGCAGCCAGAGAAACACACAAAAGAGCAGATCCTGGAACTGCTGATCCTGGAGCAGTTCCTGGCTGTCTTGCCACCACAAATCCAGAGCTGGGTGAGAGAAAGGTGCCCCAAGTCCACAGCAGACGCCGTGGACCTGGCAGAAGACGTCCTGTTGCAGCTCCACAAGGAGGAGTGCTGGGAAGAGGAGGTAAAAGTCTTTCTATTTATAACTTATGGTGTGAGGGGGGGAAAAAGGAAAAGATACTTATTATTTTAAATGAGACAAACACCTGAGGTTGACCATAGAATTGCATTGGAGGACCTGGAAATGCCTAGAGAGACCATTTTTTTGGATGTGGGTAAGTGAAACCATGGAGACCAAATCTGTGGATACGGGGGTTGACCTGTATTCTAATTCTGGTCCAACTACAGGGGTGCATCCACACTACAGAAATAATCCCATTTGAAACTGAATTATTTACTATGGCTCTTTCCTGTGGAATCCTGGGATTATAAATCAATTTAACCTACAGCTTGGAACAGTTACTGGTACTTTATAGGGCAAAAACTCCCACAGCCAGAGGCCTGTTGGCTGGGGGATTCTGGAAGTTGTGGTCCAAGAAAAGCAACTTTTTCCAGTGATGCACACACCCTCTTCCCTTGGAGACTGTGACTTATGGTTGAAGCTAAATGAATGTATATGTGGATATGGCTGTGCATACATGTAAACATTGTAAATACAATGGGAATTCAGTGGTTTCAACAAGGGGTTAGGGCCACCTGTGGAGGGCTTCAGTTAAGGTCTTAGAGGATTCCATGTGGGGCAGTGTTTTGCAACTTTACTCTGATCGCTATGCTGCACTGGCTCTAGAGTTGCCAGCTGACTAGAAAAATAACTTCTTGCCCACTCCTATGCTTTTAACCTCAGCTTGGTAGCCTTAAAGGAGCCAGCATGGTGTAGTGCTTTGAGTGCTGGATTACGACTCTGGAGACCAGGTTTCAAATCCCCACTGAGCCATGGAATGCCACTGGATGAAATTGAGCAAGTCACACATTCTCAGCCTCAGAAAACCCCATGATAGGTTTTCCTTAGGGTTGCCATAAGTTGGAAAGGACTTGAAGGCACACAACAACAAAGGTTGCCTCAGAACAAGCAGGCAAAGCTTTTTTTTTTGGTAGCATGTAAATAAGTAGTCTCACCTCCTAATAAGTACAGGTGAACCCCCATATCTGTGGAGGATACATTCCAGCCCCCCGCCATGGATACCTGAAACAGTGAATGCAGTAGGACCCCCATATCCACTGATTCATTACCCACTGATTCAATTACCCACAGGACACAAAACAGCTCACCTGCCATAGAATCTTCCTAGCCATTTTCCTCTCTAGCCATTTTCGAGGTCCTCCAAGGCAACTGGAAGTTCCATTATTTCCAATGGCATTCACTATTATTCATGGTTTTCGGTATCCACAGGCCCCCCCAGAACCAGTTGCCATTGGATACAGAGGTCCTACTGTAATAGGAAATCCTGTTATTTTCAATGAGACGAATGATGGAAGTTGATCATAGAATCACATTGGAGGACCTAGAAATGCCTAGAGAGAACTTTTTTTGTTGTTTTGGAAATGGATAAGTGAAACTGTGGATACCAAATCCATGGATATGGAGGTCAACCTGTATTCTTACCTGCTAATATAAAGGCTGTGAAATTCCCTTCTTGCACGGGGTCCAGTTAGCCCCCGCCCTTTCTGTCTTTCCACCAGCAAGTTAAAACCTTCTTATTTAGGCAGAACTTTGACTGACTCTTTTAATTGTATGGTGGAATAGTGTTGATAGTGCTGTGGCATATTTTTATCCTGTATGTTTTTAACTATGTTTTACATGTATTTTAAACTGTTTTTAACTATCTCCTTCCATATCCACGGGTTCTGAATCCATGGATTTAACCAACCATTGACTCGCAAATATTTGGGGGGAAACATTCCAAAAAGCAAACTTTGCTGTTCACTTTTTTAAAATAAGGGTTTTTAAATTTTACTGTGCCATTGTATATAATGGGACATGTTACAGGGTGTGATGAAGAAGTTGGCAACCTTGTCTGTAGTCACATCCTTCTTGGGTTTATGTTTTGTCATGACTGTGATTCCAGGAGGCAGCTGCCATTTCCTCTGAAGGAGACAAGGCTCTTTTTGACTCCGGGCAGGTGACACTTTTCCAAGAGGTGAAACAGGAGGACAGTGAGGCCTGCTGTGGAGGTAAGGATGCCAGTCACCTCCATACTGGCCAACAATACTACTAAAAGCAAGAATATATTAACTACAGAGAAACAAGCAGAATATGTAAATTAACTTGATTTGCATTCATAGAATTATAGAATTGGAAGAGACCACCAGGGCCATCCAGTTCAGCCCTCTGCCATGCAGGAACACACAATCAAAGCATGCCTGACAGATGGCCATCCAGCCTGTATTTAAAAACCTCCAAAGATGGAGACTCCACCACACTCTGAGGCAGTGCATTCTACTGCTGAACAGCTCTTACTGTCAGAAAGTTCTTCCAAACATTTAGGTAGAATCTCTTTTCCTATAGTTTGAGTCCATTGCTTCATGTCCTAGTCTCTGGAGCAGCAGAAAACAAGCTTGCTCCATCTTCAGTATGCCATCCCTTCAAATATTTGAACATAGCTGTCATGTCCCTCTTGACCTTCTCTTCTCCAGGCTAAACATACCCAGTTCCCTAAGCTGCTCCTCATAGGGCATGGCTTCCAGGCTTTTTACCAT
The DNA here is from genome assembly GCA_030847615.1 of Gambelia wislizenii. Taxonomy (NCBI): domain Eukaryota; kingdom Metazoa; phylum Chordata; class Lepidosauria; order Squamata; family Crotaphytidae; genus Gambelia; species Gambelia wislizenii. The sequence continues at coordinate 31,492,162 of JAUMIR010000002.1, forward strand.
TTTGGTTACCCTCCTCTGGACACGCTCCAGCTTGTCAACATCCTTCCTGAATTGTGGTTCCCAGAATTGGACACAGTATTTCAGGTGAGGTCTGACCAAAGCAGAATAGAGTGGCACTATTACGTCCCCGATCTAGACACTATACTCCTATTGATGAAGGAGTATATTGAGAATCACATTGGCTTTTCTGGCTGTTGCATCACACTGCTGACTGATGTTCAGCTTGTGGTCCACCAAGACTCCTAGATCCCTTTCACATGCACTGCTATCAAGCCAGGTGTCACCCATCCTATATCTGTGCATTTTATTTTTTCTGCCTAAGTGTAGTACTGTACATTTTCCCCTGCTGAAATACATTTTGTTAGTTTTGGCCCAGCTTTCTAATCTGTTGAAGTCATTTTAGATTCTGATCCTGTCCTCTGGGGTATTAGCTACCCCTCCTAATTTGGTGTCATCTGCAAACTTGATAAGCATACCCTCTGTTCCCTCATCCAAGTAATTGATAAAGATCTTGAATAGTACTGGGCCCAGGACACAACCCTGTGGCACCCCACTGGTCACTTCTCTCCAGGATGAAGAGGAGCCATTGGTGACTACCCTTTGGGTTTGGTCAGTCAACCAATTACAAATCCACCTAAGAGTTGCATTGTCTAGCCCACAGGTTACTAACTTTTTTGCAAGAATATCATGGCAGACCTTGTCAAAAGCCTTACTGAAATCAAGATACACTACACCCACTGCATTCCCTTCATCTATCAAGTTTATAACTCTATCAAAAAAAGAGATGAGATTAGTCTGGCATGACTTATTTTTGAGAAATCCATGTTGACTTTTTGTGTTCACGACATTACTTTCTAAGTGGTTACAGACTGTCCGTTTAATGATCTATTCTAGAATCTTCCCTAGTATTGATGTCAGGCTGATTGGGTGGCAGTTATTTGGGTCTCCCCCCCCCCCCCCCGCTTTTTTTTTTTTTTTAAAGATGGGGACAACATTTGCCTTCCTTCCATCTGCTGGGACCTCTTCTGTTCTCCAGGAATTCTCAAAAATTATTGCCAGTGATTCTGAGATTACTTCTGCCAGTTCTTTTAAATGCTCTTGTTGCTGCTATTTGTCATCCCTTTGACTAATCGCAATCCTATGAAAAAGAGGCCTCCAAGAGCTCCCACCTCCGGTCATCAATAGTCCTGCTCAGGTCAGGCAAATTCAGGGCAGTCATGGCTTCCTTGAATCAATCCATCTGTTACATGGTCTTCCACTTTCCTAAGCATTATTGTCTTTTCTTAAGAGTTGTGTCATAATATGCCCTAAGTTTCATTTTGGTTCCTAGTGCGAGTCCAGGCTTAGTTTGCTCTAGGACCCATTGATTTGTCTTTTTAGCAGTCCACAATATCCATAGAACCCTCATCTAGCACCCCATTTCAAATGAGTTGGTCTTCTTCCTGTCAGCTTTCTTCACTGCCCAGTGTTTACATTCATCCATAGAAATTGGAAGTACATAGAAATCAGAAATTGACATGCATTGTACCATTGTAAGAACTGAGCTTCTCTTGACACTGGATTTCACCTTTTACATATTTTAAACCACTCTTTCTAATAGCAAACCCTGAAGGAAAATGCCAACAGGGATGGAATCTGTACAGGAGCTCTGAGAAGGAAGGATGTGGTCCCAGCATGTTCTGGGGCAAACACAAGGAGAAAAAAAACCCTAGTAGTTTTGTAAAAGCAAAACATCTACTGGGACAACAGTGAGAACTGATCATGCTTAGTACCTTCAATACCAGCCAGAAAAGAAAAGGGGGAAATGGGAAGAGATGGAATGGTATGATGGAGGAGGGTTTGGAAGACTGGCTGACACCTGGAAGAGGGTCTTTTAAAAATAAATAAATATTGAGTTACAGTAGGACCCCCGTATCTACTGATTCATTATCCACTGATTCAGTTATCCATGGGACAAAAAACAGCACACCTACCATAGAGTCTTCCTAGAGAATGTGTCCTCTCTAGCCATTTTCTAGGTCCTCCAAGGCAACTCTATTATATTTTAAACTGGAAGTCCCATTATTTTCAATGGTGTTTGCTATTATCCACGGTGTTTGGTATCCACGCCCCCCCCCCCGAACCAATCCCCTACTACATTAACAAACTGACATAAGATAAACATTTTTTTACAGAATAAACAACACACCAGGCCTTGCATATTATTTCTCAAAAACAAAGTTTTTCATTTCTATTCAGCACTAAAGAACTATTTGTTTATTAATTTAATAAAACTTCACATGAGAAAGTAGCAGCGAATTAATAAAGGATATAGCTCTTTATCATTCCACTACAGCATCTCTCCAGAGATCCAGATGTGACTCTTGAGGAGATGTAAACTCACCACTGTCGCTGATGAAAGTAATAAAAGGAAACCACATTGAAAAGATGCTTAATTCTGGCTAGTTGTCTTGTATCAGTAGATGTTAGCTTTTCCATAAGTGCTGTTCCCCAAATTCTTCTATACCAAGCTGCAGTTGAGAGATGCTTTGGATTTTCCTGTTTCCAAGCTATTAACAAGCTTTGAGAAATGCCAAAAAATGTAATAAATTATTTATGGTTTAACAGAGCCCTTCCTATTAAGACATGGTAGTGAGTTTCAAACTTTTGTTGGAGATCCCACTTGTATACTATGTGTTCTGTTTGCCTTCAAGTTGTTTCTGACTTATGGTGACCATAAGGTAAACCTATCATGGGGTTTTTCCTGGCAAGATTTGTTCAGAAGGGGTTTGCCTTTGCCTACCTCTGAAGCTGAGAGAGTGTGTGTGATACCTGGCATCCTCCTAGTGGCGCGGGGGCCTTTCTTATCCCACTGCTGCCACCACTTTGTGGAAAAGGGGGGATTTCCTCCTCCTGCCCTACTACCACTTTGTGATGCCTGACCTCCATGTCACAGCCAAACTACGTCTCCCAGTGGTATAGCACAACCACTCAGGTGTGGCTGTATATTCCTGGCTGTGTCTCCTTCCCTGAGATTCACTCACGCTAGGCTGGATGGTTCTTGTTAACAAAAGAATGTTTATTGTCAAACAAATAAAACATGTAACTGTATAAACAGGTTATTGGGCCTGCACAAACATTAGCTCTTTATCTAAGCTTCTAACTGTCTTGAATCACTCAAAGCCTCATCTCAACTATCCAGACTGAAAACCCAACTTAAGCTCTAACTTAAACTACACCACCTTTCCTCACTCACTCCCCCTTTTATCTTCTCCAGAAGCCCCTCCTCCTACCACCTCCTCACAGAGGATTGGCTCCTGGAGTACCATGTGCTCATTGGCTCACTAGGTGTCTGTCACAGTGTGGGTTTCCATGGCCAAGTGAAGATTTGAACTGTGATCTCCAGAGTCATAGTCTTAATGCTCCGACTACTACACCATGCTGGCTCTTGTTAATGATTGTGTGTTTTGTGCCTTCAAGTTGCCTGTCGGCCTATGGTGACTCCATGAATTTCATTGGGTTTTCTTAGACAAGGAATGCTCAGAGGTAGTTTTGCCAGTTACTTCCTTTGAAATAGAGCCTACAGCACCTGATATTCATTGGCGGTCTCCCATTCAAGTATTAACCATGGCCAACTCTGTTTAGTTTCCACAATCAGATAGGATCTGGTGCCAATTAATGATTACTTAACTGTAATATATAACTATTATATATAAGCATATATTTATATCATATATTTATATTTATTGCATATAATTTCAGTATTAACGAAATATTGGTGCATAACATTGGTCCTCTGTATCCACAGGTTTGGCATCCACAGATTCAACCAACCATGGCTTGAAAATATTTGGGGGAGAAAAAATCCAAAAAGCAACCCATGTTACAGAACGGATATCATTTTACTACACCATTGTATATAATGGGATTTGAGCATCCATGGATTTTGTTGTCCACAGGGGGTCCTGGAACCAAATCCCAGTGGATACTGAGAGCCCATTGTATTGGTATCTATAATTTATAATTTATGATATCACCAGGAGGACCTGGAAAGCATTTCCCAACCAAATTCTAATTTCTCACCCCTGTACCTCCAGAATAAGTCAGCTAGTATAGTTGGACCCGTGTATCTGCGGAACTATATCTGTGGTTGCAGTTATCCATGAGACACAAAATAGGGACCCATAATATAGAGAGCTGTCCTCTCTAGGTCCTCCAATGCAACTTTATGGTATGTATTTACCAGAAGACCTTTATTTTAATAGGGTTCACTGTTATCTGTGATTTCTGACATCTGCAGTAAGTCCAGGAACTGAACCCATGCAGATACAGGGGTCTGTCTGTACAAAAAAGGAATGCCAGTCTTTTTTTAAAAAAGAGAAAGAAAGAATAGAGGCAGAACAAGGGGATGTAGCTTCCTGAAGGAATTCTCTTGGTCCAGCAATCCAGCCTTTCCATTTGTTCCAGGCTGTCCACTGGCTGTGCTGGCTGGAGAATTCTGGGATTTGTCATCCAAAAAGTTTACTTTTCAAGCTCTGTCCCAACCTGTTCTGCTGCTTCCTTTTCTCCTTTGAACATCCAGTGGCTTACATTTTTTGAATGTTGTTGTTGTCCCACAGGTGATGGGAGTTGTTGCGAAGAGGAGACTCATGAGCCAGAAACCTCAAAAGAGTTGCAGCCATATTGGAGACTCTCAGGGATTGCTGACTCAAATGTTTCCCAGTGTGCCAATGAAGGAGAAGCTTCCATGAGCCCACAGAGAAGCTCCCCTGAGAAGGAAGAAGATCTACATGAGATCTATGAGCCGCTGGAGAAGAGACCTGTGGAACAAAGGATCATTCCATGTGGGAGAGAGAAGATATGCATGGAATGTGGGAAGGCCTTTCGGTGGAGATCTGAGCTCATTGCTCATGAAAGAATGCACACCGGAGAGAGGCCATATGAATGCTTAGATTGTGGCCGAAGTTTCAGTTACAAATCACGCTTGACCGCTCATAAAAAAATGCATACAGGGGAGAAACCGTATAAATGCCCAGACTGTGGAAAAAGTTTCAGTCGACAGCCACACCTCTTTGCTCATGAGAGGGTCCACACGGGAGAGAAGCCGTTCATGTGCTCTGAGTGTGGGCGAAGCTTCAGAGACAGATCCAATTTAAACACACACAAGAGAACCCACACTGGGGAAAAACCATATCGTTGCTCACACTGTGGGAAAAGTTTCAGCCAGAGCTCGACCTGTATGAAACATGAAAGAATTCATACTGGAGAGAAACCGTATAAGTGCTCGAACTGTGGGAAGAGCTTCTGTCAGCAATCACAGCTGATTAACCATGAGAGAATCCATACCGGAGAGAAACCGTATAAATGCTCCATCTGCGGGAAAGAGTTTAGCCGGAGAACAGACCTTGTTACTCATCAGAGAAGACACACGGGAGAGAAACCATATAAATGCTTAGAATGTGGGAGGAACTTCAGCACAGGATCTAGTCTTAATGAACATAAGCGAATCCACACGGGAGAAAGCACATAGATGTTCACACTGTAGCAAACATTTTCCTTACATTGTAGACTGTACGAAACACGAAAGGACCCATGCACAAGAATAATGATAATGCACTGAATAAGAGAGTATCTTTGGTTGAATCCAAGACTGTGTATACTCAACATTCTTTTGAAAAAGAAATAGATAAAAATAAAATCCTGTATCAGTTTTAAATTGAATTTTGCAACCAGCAACAGTACTATGCAAAATGACACAAGTCTGCCTGTGGTTTTAGCTTATCCTATGACATTTGTTCTGTTTTTTTTAAACTTATGATCCAAGTCCTCTGACTCAAGCCCTATTCAAGCCCCCACAGTCCACATACAACAACCTCAAGGCTGTTTTTAGCCCCCCCCCTCACAAAAAGAGCTCCCCAACAACCTGAAAAAACCCCGGAAAAACATTGTGGGAATAAGTTCACTGAAAATGCCACACAAGCTCTGTAGAGGCAATGGGAGGCATTTCAAATATCTCCTGTAAAAAAACAATCAAAGGGTTTTCAGAGATGGGGATATTGCAGGCGGTGCCACCCTCCAATATTCCATGGGGGGCAATATGCTCCCCAGCCCCTAGCAGTTGCCCAACCTGGGCTAGAAATGTGATTATCCTAAATATGAAAGTTGAGATTCTGAAGAAGCCGAGTTCTGCAGACAGTTTCAAATTCTGATGCTCTTCTCTACTCTGGCTGCTGAAAAGCCATACAACATAAAATAGTTGTTGTGGTTGTTGTTGATATGTGTCTTCAAGTTGGCTCCAGTTTATGGGGACACTATCCCAGGATTTTCTTGGAAAGATTTATTCTTTTATAGATTTTTATAATAAAATATCTGCTGCCCTATTAATCAGGACATCCTTTATACTTTTTCAAAAAAAGACTAGGTCATACATATGAAATGGTCCTTCCCAATCTGGCACTCTCCAGTTATGTTGGAACTATAGTCCCCTTCAGCTACAGCCAGCATGGCGGGTCAAAGATAATGGGATTTGTAATCCAAAACAGGAGGAAGGGTAGTATATATTAACAGCAACCTCATTTCTCTGAGTGGCAGCCCTTATGTCATAACTCTCTGCACACAAATGGTACTATCAGCTGGCTAAGGGAAAGGTAAAGTGGACAATACATTGCATTTCCACTTTTTATGTATGGTTGTAAAAGCTGGACGGTGAAAAAAGCTGAGAGGAAGAAAACATTTGAAATGTGGTGCTGGAGAAGAGTTCTATGGATAATGTGGACTGCTAAAAAACAAGAAAAATAAATGCATCCTAGAGCAAATCCCTACCTGGAAATACTTGGTATTCCCTGGTGGTTACCCATTCAAGTACTAAAGTGGCCCAGCCTTGCTTAGCTGCCAACATCAGACAAGATGTGTTCAGGTTGGCATGGTGGTCTGAGGAGTTGCCCACACAGGGGGTAAAAATCCAGATGAAATTCGGACTACTTTGGCCCAGAGCTGTGGCACATGAAATTCAGACTACTCTGCCCCAGATTTAAGTGCCACACATTAACTGCATTTGGATTTTTACCCCCAGTGAAGCTGCAGGTTCGCTGCTGCTGTTAGCCAGCCACCTCTGTGGCGCTGCTGGCGTGGGCCAGAAGAGCGACAGGGCTCTGCCTTTCTAGTGCATCATCACCTGTTCTGAGGTCAGCGAGGTTGGCTGCCCGTTTAGACTTCAGAGAGAGTTCTGTTCTGACTTCAGAGAGAGCTACTAGTACCAGGGCTCTGCTTTCATGGAGCTCAGAGCAGGTGATTGTGCACCAGAAAAGCAGAGCCCTGGTACTAGTAGCTCTCTCTGAAGTCAGAACAGGTGATTAGCCTTGCGATGGCGGGGCTGGCCGGTGGTTTTGACCTCAGAGCGAGCGACTAGTTCCAGGGCTCTGCCTTACTGGCACACAATCACCCACTCTGAGCTCTGTGAAAGCAGAGCCCTGGCGCTAGTCGATCTCTGAAGTCAGAGAGGGTGGCTAGCTTCAAAATGGTGGAGCTGGCCAGTCGTTCTGACCTCAGAGAGCACAACTAGCGCTGGGGCTCTGCCTTTGGAATGAGGAGGCGGCGCCAAGGAGGGGGTAAATGGCAGCGCCTGTCCTTCCTCTCCTCCCCACCCCCACGCCCTGAATCAAGCGTGGATGGATTGTTCACACCCATTTTTCAGAGTTTTCAAGCAAACTCCAGAGAAAATGGCGAGTTTTCTAAAACCCAGGTTAAGGTGGTATTTTCCGAGTCTGGTGCGAATAGAGCCATAAGTCGTACAGCATTATCACACCAGATTTGCTGAAAAGGCCACACATCGTGTGGCATTATTGGGCCAGATTTGGGGGAGGGGGAATTCACTGTTTTTCACTAGGGTGGACAAGCCCTGAGTTTAGGACTGCAGTATTCCACTGTGCCAACATTTTATGGAACATCCCACTTATAAAACCGCCGTTCAAAAAGTTTTCGACGGTGGTGACTTTCACCCTTCGCAGTTCTGTCAGTTCGATATCACTTTAACTGCCATGACTGTACCCAAGGAATCCTAGGATTTGTAGTTTGCTGAGGCAGTGTAGAGCTCTCTGGCAAAGAATTCTAAATGTCCCCCCCCCCGCCACCAGACTACAAATCCCAGGAGTCTGTAGGATGGAGTCATGGCAATTCAAGTGGTCTCCAAGTACTATCATTGTGTAATGAGAAAAACCAGAATTCTCCAGCCATGATGACTACCTATGCTGACTGGAGGAATTCTGGAAGCTAGAGTCCAAATTTAATGTTCCCAAGCCCTGGGTGGGACTTTGGAGCAGAGGCTGGCTGGATGTTTTAACATACTTAAGGACAAACCTCCAGGAAATGGGGAACAGATATAAATGGGGGTCCCAGGAGTGTCTGTCATTTGTTTCATTGCCTAGTATGAAATATACATTCAGAACAGATAGCAGTGGAATATGGACACTAGCAACCAAGGGAACTGTCAGATTTCTTTCTGATCTTTTAAAAATATTTTTTAATTAAAGAATAAGATTTCTTTCTGATCTTTTTGATCCATTGAAGGACTGGGCAATATACAGTATAGCCAATAAATAACAAGGCCAGAAAACCCACTGGATGTGAGTAAATAGCCATACGATGGCACTCTAAAATTGCATTCTTAATGCACCTCCTCAACCATATTGAACATACTAAGGTCTTGTCTATATGTGGAGGGGGAAATACAAACACGTTCGGAAAGGCAGGCGTTTGCAATGATGCGACCTGTCTACACGGACAAAAGACACCCCCCCCCAACTCTGCATGACCCCCTCTAGCCAGATGACTGCCGTGAGTGATTTACTTGCAATTTTGTATCTGCTGCTGCCAATTTTTTTTAAAAAAAAAGTTTCCCAGGGTGCGCATAAGCAATACTTTGTATTTACAAATAAAGAAATAATAATAATAATAAAAGAATATGAGATTGCCGTTTGATCGACTTACTGGACCCTCGCTTAGCCGAAAATCCAACATGGCAGCCGCAGCCACTTTCCCTCTTTGCTAGTCCTGCCTCCTGTGCTTGTTCAGCCAATCAGATTGCACTACCTGTTTGTATCTGTGCGAACATGAGTGTTCAGGCGGCCACACATTTGGAAGCCATATGGAGCTTTTCAGAAAATCTGTACAAAGCCCTGCACATGGACTTTGAAGTGGATTTGGCTGTCCCCTTTCCGAATGACACGTATTTGCGTGAACAGCTGTTTGAACGGATCACTGATCTTTTGCATTGTGTTCGTAGTATTTTGACCATACAGACAGGAGCATAGACTTATGTTCCAGTACAGAGTTTGGAAATTTTTACCTTTTCAGGACTGCAACTTCCAGAATCCCTCAGCCAGCATACCATGCTGACTGGGGGATCCTGGGAGTTGTAGTCCACACAAAGTTAACTGTTCCAACATGATCATTTTATGCCAGGCAAATATTGTAATAAACTTTATGTTCCTAAAGTAACAATGTGATTTTCAATCTAGGTGTGTACATGTCCTGGGCCCAGTGCTATTCAACATCTTTATCAATGACTTGGATGAGGGAATTAGGGGCATACTTATCAAATTTGCAGATGACACCAAATTAGGAGGAGTAGCTAATACCCTAGAGGACAGGATCAAAATTCAGAATGACCTGGATAGACTGGAGAGCTGGGCCAAAGCTAACAAAATGAAATTCAATATGGAGAAATGTAAAGTACTGCATTTAGGGCGGAAAAAATGAAATGCATAAATATAGGATGGGAGAGACCTGGCTGAATGAGACTACGTGCGAAAGGGATCTAGGAGTCCTAGTAGACCACAAGTTGAACATGAGCCAACAGTGTGATGCGGCAGCTAAAAAGGTCAATGCGATTTTGGGCTGTATCAATAGAAGTATAGTGTCTAGATCAAGGGAAGTAACAGTGCCACTCTATTCTGCCTTGGTCAGACCTCACTTAGAATACTGTGTCCAGTTCTGGGCACCACAATTAAAAAAGGATATGGACAAATTGGATCGTGTCCAGAGAAGGGCAACTAAAATGGTGAAAGGTCTGGAAACGATGCCTTATGAGGAGAGACTTAGGGAGCTGGGTATGTTTAGCCTGGAAAAAAGACGGTTAAGAGGCGATATGATAGCCCTGTTTAAGTATTTGAGGGGATGTCACGCTGAGGATGGAGCAGGCTTCTTTTCTGCTGCTCCAGAGACTGGAACACGGAGCAATGGATGGAAGCTCCAGGAACAGAGATTCCACTTCAACATGAGGAGGAACTTTTTGACAGTAAGAGCTGTTTGGCAGTGGAACACGCTCCCTCGGAGCGTGGTGGGGTCTCCTTCCTTGGAGGTCTTTAAACAGAGGCTGGATGGCCATCTGTCGGGGATGCTTTGATCAAGATTTCCTGTGTGGCAGGAGGTTGGACTGGATGGCCCTCGTGGTCTCTTCCAACTCTGCAATTCTATGATTCCATGTGCCTTCCAGTCGTCTTGCCAACTTATGGTGACCCTATGAATTTCATAGGGTTTTCTTATGGAAGGTATACTCAAGAGGTGGTTTTGCTAGTTCCTTCCTCTGAAATATATCCAAAAGTCCCTGGTATTTGTTGGTGGTCTCCCATCCAAGCACTAACTAGGGCTGACCCTGCTTCCAAAATCCAATAGGATCTGGTGTCTTTAGGGTATTAAAGGATGCTAAAATCACATTTTTCCAATATTTCTGAAATTTTCCTTTTTTAAAAAAACCCAAAAACATCGAAGGGGGGGTATTTTTTTTAATGGCTTCAAATGCCATTTCACTGAACAGACTTCTTGGTGGCTGCTCCTTGTTGGTGGAATTCCTTCTGGTACTACTAGGCAAGCATTTTTATTTAACGATCATTTTGGAGATAATAGGTTGTAGGGAGTCTTTTAATGGTGTGTGCGTATATTTTTTATCTTTAATGTCATGTTTCTAAATGACTGTGCATCTTTTAAAGTCAACAACATTTGAATAAGATATCTGGTTTAATTATATTTTTGATTTTTTAAGGTTTATCTTGTTCTGTCTTTTGTCTTGTTGCAAGCAACATCAAGTCCCATGTCAAGGGAAAGGTGGAATATAGAATCATACAATCATAGAATCTTAGTAGAGTTGGAAGAGACCCCCAAGGGCCATCTAGTCCAACCCCGTCTTGCAGGAATACACAACCAAAGCATTCCAGACAGATGGTCATCCAGCCTATTTAAAAACCTTGGAAGAAGGAGACTCCACCACACTCCAAGGCATATAAAATAAATAAAATAAAATAGATAGATGATAGATGACATTGTGCATTTGTATTTGGGGGGGGGGAAATATTAACTGTACCATGGCAGGATGGAAGGTGGGGTTTAAAGGTAAAATAAAATAAAATAAATTGCATTGGGTATTTTTATTTTGGGGAAAAAATATTAACTGTACCGTGGCAGGATGAAAGGTGGGGTATAAAGGTAAAATAAAATAAATAGCATTGGGCATTTTTATTTTGGAAAAAAAATATTAACTGTACCATAGCAGGATGGAAGGTGGGGTATAAAGGTAAAATAAAATAAAATAAGGTAAAATAAATTGCTTTGTGCATTTTTATTTTGGAAAAAAAATATTACCAGATTTAGGTGTAGCATGGCAGGATAGAAGGTGGGGTATAAAGGTAAGGTAAAATAAAATAAAATATGCTAGCTCACAAAGCACAACCTTCTGAGCCAGAAACTGCAGAATTCCCTGTCTTTGCTGACACCTTTTGTTTGTGTGTCCCTGATCTGGAAATGCTGACGCTACTGAACAGCTAGAAGAAAATCTTGCATTTTTCTCCATTGATCTCAGCAGCCGATTGCTCTTTCGTTGCTTCTTCGCAAGCCTGATTTAAAAATGGCTCCTAGTAATACAGTAATGTGAACCCAGAAATTCCCTATCCGCCCAAATGAGAAGCATCTCATTGCTATTTCTCATCTCTCTGTGTGCAATGGAATATATACTGTATATTTGGTTGTTAAAAAACATAGACTCTCTATGATCTTTTTCCTCTTTCTCCTACTATGGGAAACCCAAGTGGAGTTTGGAAAATGCAAGCAAGGAGGGCAGAGTAAAAGGCAGCAGGTGAGTGAATGGGAGGTTTCCTTGAATTCAAATTCGACAATTTATTGAGGTTTAGTGCAAAGCAGCTGCCATCCCAGGTTATTTGCAATATGCAATGATATGCTATAATTGTTACTCATTCTTCCCCCCGACCTGACTGAGCATTTCACATTTCTAAAAGGAAAAAGCAAGAGAATTGCCCAGGAGAATATCTTTTCTATACAGTGATTGTCTTGTAAATGGTTTTTATTTTTCAATTCCACTTCCCACCTTTGCTCATCTGTTGAATAGGGGAGTTTAGATGATATCTGCTATGGGGAATTTTTAAAAAATGAATTCCAGATCTTACTATACAGTATTTGTTTCAAAAATCCTAGCCTCTTCTCTCTCTCTCTCTCTCTCTCTCTCTCAATGTTGTCTGTTTGCTTTGTTTGAAAATCACACCTGGAAAGGATTATTAAAAGAGTGGCCCCAGAGAAGTTGAAAAGAAGGGGTGCATTCACACTAGATAAATCATCCAGTTTGAGATTTGGGATTCTGGGATTTGTAGTTGGGTGAGGCACCAACCCTTTTTGGCAGAGAAGGCTAAAGATCCTTTAAAACGACAAATCCCAAGATTCCAGTTGAAGGCACCATGGCAAATAATCCAGTTCCAAACTAGATTATTTTTGTAGTGTGGATTAGGTCATTTTCCCTTTATAAAAGAAAGCATACAGATTGAGTCTCCCTTATCCAAAATGCTTGGGACTAGAGGTATTTTGGATTTTGGAATATTTTGGATTTTGGGATATACATACACACACACATATATATAAGGAGGCATCTTGGAGATGGGACCCAAGTCTAAACACGAAATTCATTTATCTTTCATCTACATTTTATGCAGTAATTTTATACACAATATTTAAAATAATTTGGTGCATGAAATAACGTTTGTGTACATTGAACCATCACAAAACACATAAAATGCCCTGTCATGTTGGCATTCAGAAAAGTTACGGGTTTTGGAATATTTTGGATTTTGGAATTCCAAATAAGGAAGATTCAACCTGTAGTAGAGATTAAAAAGTGTTGGGGTTAAAGCCCTCTGTGCCTCACAATTTGGTCAGCCTCTGCCTTTTTCTCTGCTGTCTTTCAGGTGGCTAGAACTACATTCCCCATTAGCCATGGCTGTCATGCCACTTGTACTTTCAATGAAGGACTGAGTTTAGCAATTGCACATCCCATTGTTATCTGTGAATGTCTGTGACTTGATGCTCTCCCACCTAATTTGAGGGCACATCATCTATCTGTTTTCAGGGTAAGGGTAAACTTGAACTCCTACTTTGCTAAATTAGATGCAACCTCCCAGTCTTAACAGAGGGAGGGAGGCAGCAAATTTGGGGCATCTTAAATGGGCCACAGATTGTTTAATGATTATTGGAATTTTACTGCTGGAGACAGAGACAGGTAATTGTGGAATTTCTGCCTCAAGTGCCAAAATGAGTTGGCTGGACTTGAACACTATACTATGCTCCTGGATTTATTCGATGTGGAGGTGTATTGCATGTCATTTGCTGTTCTGCCTCAGGCACCAAAATGGGCCTTGGATGACCCTTGCACCAAGCACCCTTCTCAATTGGCTCATTTATTTAGCTGCAACAATGTCTAAGCCCCATTCTAGAGTAATGGGTGTGTGTGTGTCAAATTGTGGCCTTTCTTATACTGGACTGCAACTCCCATCAGCCCTTGTGAGCATAGCCAATGATGAGGGATGCTGGGTGTTGCAGTCCAATGTCAGCTGAAGGTCTGTACTTTGCCCACTCTTGGTTTAGAAAAAATTGCTCTCAAGGCAGTTTACATAAAAGCATAGGACAGAATGCCACTTAAAATACAGTCTTATTAAAGCAGCAGCTTAAAACATTTCAGAAGCTAGTTCTGTGACCTTACAGTGTGAACTCTGGAGTATGCTATACACTACTTTAAATATATACTATGCAGTTGAGATTTTTAATCCAGATTAGATCACAACCAGCAAACATGGATAGAGGAGATTTCAACCTCTTCCCCAACCATTTCCTCCCCCAAAATTGTGTATACACACAAACAATTTTATTTATTTATTTATTTATAGCCTTCCTTTATCCCAAATGGTACCCAAGGGGTATCACATCATAAATTAAAAGATACATTGATTAAAACAAAATACAGGTCGCTCCCTGTATCCACAGGGGATATGTTCTTGGATTTACTGTTTATAAGTGAAACCGTGGATAGTAGCAAACCCTCTTAAAATAAAGGACTCGTGGTACAAATATGCCATAGAGTTGCATTGGGGGATCTAACGATTCCTGGACAGGACGCCTCTCTAGGCATTTTCCAGCATGACTCCATGGTATGCACCCTTATTTTTTCAGCTGTGGATAACTGAAACTGCAGGTATTAGTTCCATGGATAATGAGAGGCAACGTGTACATTCATTAAAACCTAATAATAATTAAAAAATTAAAAAAAAATTGCCATATTAAGACACCAGTATTTTAAAACAATATAAAATTGTTTAAAAACATGGCAAGAACAATAAAAATGCAGGGCACCCACCCTAGTAAAGACCTTTCTATGTAGCCATTTAGTCACTAGCACTGAAGGACAAGGACAAGAGAAGATGCCAGTGTAGTCTCCTGTGGCAGAGAGTTCCACAGTCTGGGAATAGGCACTAAGAATCCTTTCGCCCATCTCCTCACCAAACATACTTGTGAAGGTGGTGAATGTACGGGTTAAAAGGGTGGAAGGACTACATCAGCAGGGGTAGATTTTGGATGAACAAAATATTGGGGTAGTGGGTTTAAATCTCCCCCACCTTTGTACGCTGGTCCTGATCTGAATTGAAACTGCTTACTCTGGAGTTAAAATGAAACATGTGATCTGTTAACATAGTACTGTATAGCCTCAAACAGCTCTATGTAACCATTGCAGCTAACAATTTGTAACCAGCAGCAATACAGTGGGCCCTTGGTATCTGCTGGGGTTTGGTTCAAGGAACCCCTGTGGATACCAAAATCTGTGGATGCTCAAGTCCCATTGTATACAACAGCGTAGTAAAATGGTGTCCCTTATATAAAATGGCACAATCAAGGTTTGCTTCTTGGAATGTTTTTTTAAAATGTTTTCAAGCCATGGATGGTGAAATCTGTGGATACAGAGGGCCGACTGTATAAGCTATTGAAAAGCTCAGCTCATTGTCCAAAGTAAATGCAAAGCCTGGAGAAGGTAGTTTTGTGGACTTCAGCTTCTAGAATCCTCTAGTCAGCATAACCACTGACCTGTACTCCAAAAACATAATGTTTTTGAGTACCAAGTAGAAACGACTTAAGAATAAATGGCCAGAATCCTGTATCAACTTAGTTAAGTATACTTAACTAAGTAACTTTGCTGTCCCAACCCCCCAAAATATGACAGAAAATCTAGGTAACTGTTTTGTATTCATGATGGCTACTTAGTTGAGCGTACAGGATTCTGGCCAATGTGTTTTCCAAACTTAGCCTGTTGAAGAGGCTCTTGGGTATTTGACCTAATTCCTTTCAGGTTTCTTATTTGTTTTAGATAATTCTTCCTTTTTGTCTCTTAGGAAGCAACTTCTCTGTCCAGCCAAGAATTTTCATGCTTTGCCCAAGAAGTCTCCTCAGGTTGCATCCCAGGAGGAAAGCGGGATATAAATTAATTAAATGAACAAACCATTTTGCTCTGTTGGAAACATTTTTTAGCATTTTTCAGGGAGAAAGCGTTTTCCTTGACCAATTGTGAGCGCTCCAGTTTAGCCCCGCAGGTGGGCTTGGAAACTAAAATGTCTGCCTGGCAAGATGATGTCTCCACCCTCATAAGTCTCCCGCCCGAGGCTGTGCTGAAACCGAGAATGAAAGTAGAGGAGCCTGAGCCAGCTGGAATGGAGAAAGCAGCAGGAAAATGCCATCATATCCTCCGGGCGGAGGGTGCAAGGGGATTTTGGGAAAGGAAGGTGGCCAACCATGTGAAATGGGAACAGCAGAAGGGCTCACCACAACCCTGGGAAGCCCAGCTACAGGACTTCTTGAAGGCCATGGAGTCTTCTCACCTGGAAGGGAGAAATCCAAACCAAATCACATTGGCATTAAGGAATGAGGCACAAAATTGCTTATCTCCTTCTGAGAAAGCAGCAGACACCAAGCAACATCTGAGGAAAGATAATTTGATCCACCTCTCGCCTGGCCCTGGCAACAAAAGCCAACCGTTGGCCAACAGCCCACTGGCCAAAGATAAAGAAGAGGGTGGGAAAGTGAAGGAAGAGATTCTGGAGAATAAGGACACTCTTGACTTTGAGGTCCAGTGCAAACGCTTCAGGTGGTTCCGCTACCAGGAGGCCAAAGGGCCAAAACTGGTTTGTGCTCAGCTCCGGGAACTTTGTTACCAGTGGTTAAAGCCAGAGAAATACACCAAAGAGCAGATCCTGGAGCTGGTGGTTCTGGAGCAGTTCCTGGCTGTTTTACCCTCGGGAATGCAGGACTGGGTCAGGGAATGTCACCCGGAGACCTGCACCCACGCGGTGGCCCTGGCGGAGGATTTCCTCTTGAGGCAGCAGGAGGAGGAGAGGCATAATGAGGTGGGAGAACCGAATCGGGCTCTCTCCTGTGGGTTGGAGGAGATGTACAAGAATGCAGAGTGTGATCTGTACTAAGTGTACAGATCAGAGACTGATATGTAGTAAAAGAGCCGTTTGTTCTTTAATGGCTACATCACAGTACAGTCGGCCCTCTGTATCCACGGATTCTGTATCCACGGATTCAACCATCCGTGGCTTTAAAATATTCCAGGAAAAAAGAATCCAAAAAGCAAACCTTGATTTTGCCATTTTATATAAGGGACACTATTTTACTATACCATTGTATATAACGGGACTTGGCGCAAAAGTAGTGGTAGTGGTGGGATAGGAAAGGACCCTGTGCCACTAGGAAGGTGCTGTGTGTTGCAATTTGGTGGGATAAGAAAAGCCCCTGTGCCACTAGGAAGGTGCCGTGCATCGCAGTATCCACAGGGAGTTCTGGAACCAAGCCCCAGCAGATAACATGGGACCCACTGTACGTGAGAGATTAGGCATGTAAACTGCTTGGACATGGTATTTTCTTGGAGTGTAAATCTCAGACTCCCCCAGCCAGCATAGCCAGTGCTGAAACTGGCTGGAGGAATCTGGGAATTGTAACCCCCACCCCCCACCCAAAGTAAAATTTCCAAGAGCTGGCTGAGACTGCTGCCACACTACAGAAATAATGCAGTTTGACACAGCTTTAATGATCATGGCTCCTTCCAATGGAATCCTGGGATTTGTAGTTTGTTGTGGCACCAGAGCTCTCTGACAGAGAAGGCTAAATATCACACAAACCTACAGATTCCAAAATTCCATAGTATTGAGCCATGGCAGTTAAAGTAGTATCAAACTGCATTATTTTTGCAGTGTGGCAGCAACTTTAGTCTAACTGGCTAATTCTATTTGGGGTTGGGGAGGGAAAGAAGCAATCACGCTCCCATTACTGATGGGCACTTTGTGTTGCTGCTCCCTGCAGGCTGTTTTTTCTCACACCAGAATGGCACCTTTGAGGCTAAACAGCACCTATGTAGAGGGTGATCTTATGCAGATGGTGTGCCCTAGGGTCCCAATCAATGCTTTATCACACTACACTGGTATAGTGCTATTATTCCACTTTAACTGCTATGGCTGCCTCCTGTGGATTTCTGGGGTTTGTAGTTTAGTCAGGCCTAAGAGCTCTCTGGTGGAGAATGCTAAATGTCCCACCCTAAACTGCAAATCCCAGGATTCCATAGGAGGCAGCCAGAGCAGTTAAAGTGGAATGATAACACTATAACAGTGTAGTGTGATAAAGTGTTTAACAGATCGAGATATGATTGTTACAAGGGCCTTCTCAGAGGCTGCACTGATATTGTGGACAAGAATATGATAATCTTTCTGTTTGGATTTCACTGTGGTTTTCTAAATCCCACTTGAATTTTCTCTTCATTTTATATCAGGTTTGAGAGCCGGGGATTTTTTTTTCTCCGCATGGAAGCCTGTGCTTATTATTGTACAAGCATTTTTCCTAACATGTGCATTGATGTACACCTTTTACCTAATACAGTTGTCCCTCTGCATCCACAGATTTGGTATCCATGGATTTAAGTATTCTCGGCTTGAAAATATTCTTTAAAAAATAATAATCCAAAAAGCAAACCTTGATTTTGCGATCTTATATAAGGGACACCATTTTGCTATGCCACTGCATATAATGAGACTTGAGTATTCACGGATTTTGGTATCCACAGGGGTCCTGGAACCAAAGTCCAGTGAATATGAAGGGACAACTATATACATTTTCCCTGTTGACTAAAGCATCTTTGCACCTATTTCCACACCCTCCAATTGTACACATTTTTAGCTGTTTTCCTTTTATAAAAGGCACATTGGTTTGGGCTCACTGTTTCCTCCCCCCAAAACCCACACTCTATTAAGCCCACAATTCTCAAGATGCAAGTCATCTTCATTCAGTCTTGAGAGGTGAGAAAAGCTTATATATGTCAAAACTGTCAAATTACAATGATTCCCCACCCACCCACAACTCACTGTGGACCCTCTTGCTTCTTGTAAGAGGAGGTGAACCTCTTTCTGATGTCCTTCTTTAAAGTTTACTTTTTAGTTGTTCATAAAATACATGAATGATGGTAACAATAACAACACAATTGGTACATTAGGAGTCATCAAATCTCAGACGTGTTGCTTAGATCAGTTGTGTGATTTACTCACATGGATATTTAATACAGCAGTCCCACTATAGTGTTTTTAAATGCCCAGCATTCCTAAAAACAGTTTTTAGAACTGGTTTTAGGGTAATTTCATTTGTAAAGTTGTTTTTAAAACTTTAAAGTTAAAACTTTAGAGTTATTTTAGCTTTTTATTTTAAGTGTCTTATTTTAAGTGTTTTAATTTGGTTACTAGTTACTTATTGAATGTTATAAAAGTGCTTTTCTGTATTGTACATCATCTCAGGGGTCCTGACAGCTGAGAGGCAATCTCTCTCTCTCTGGCTTTTCTTCTCAAACGAAGATTCAGGAAGGACTCATCCCACGTTTTCTGCAAGCCCACTGATGACTAAAAAGGCCAATCCAAGATAAACAAGTCCAATTGCAGAAAGCACAGCAGAAGTTCTCCTTGGGTGATGTTTCTGGGTTGTGATTCTTTCTGCATTGTCGTTTCTCTTCAAGACTTGTTCGGCCTGAGTTCTCAAATAAGGCTGCAGCATTGTGGATAGTGCGTCTCCATGCCTCCCGATGTGAGGCCAGGGCACCCTTCAAGCCTTCACAGATCCCCTGTGAGGACATCACAGACCCCTGGGGGTCTGCTAACCACAGGTTAAGAACCACGGCATTGTACTACAGCTCCTAGAATCTCTTAGCCAGTGTAGCTGTAGTCTGCAGGTGGGGGGGGGAATGTGTGATCGGTGGACCACATATGGCCCCCAACCCTTTTCTCTAGCCCATGGGTCTCAAAATGTTAACCACTGTGTCAGACATGTTGAACTGCTCTTCTATGTAATGTAAGAACCTATCCCTCTGCTTTCCATGTTATTTCTGCCACATTTTCTGTTAGGGAAGTAACGACCAGAAACACACCTACAATTACAATGAATCTGGGCAGGAATGGTGTATAGCCTTCCAGATGTTGGACTACAACCCCCAGGGACAACATCTGGAGGATAGCATGATTTATCATCCCCTGAAATAAATAAGTAAACAAATGCAGTATAAATGCTACTCCTGCTGTTCCTTTTTGGACGGAGAGTTCTCATGTTGGTATTTCATGGGCTGTTCCAGGGGACAAATTGTACCTTCCCTGAGGAAGAACAGACTCCACCAGATACCTGGCAACGGCTCTGCTTGACAGAGATCAAACGAGAAGATACCACCTTGTCCGGTAAGACTTTCTTCTTTTATTTCTCCTCCTTTTTAATGTTTAATGTGGTGCTCTGAAAACCCAAATGTGGACACTTCAGCTGCCCTTTGGAAGAGAACATCTGCTCTATGGATGGGGCTACTTGTGGGCCTCCAGTGTTTCTTGATGGACAGCAACTGCCTCCAGCATAACTGAAGGCAAGGAATGCTGGGAGTTGCAGTCCAACAACATCTGGAGGGCTGCACTTTTCCCCATCCTTGGAGACTGTAGGCATAAACTTCAGCTGTAGCCAGAGTGTTAACTGGGGCAGGTTACGAATACCATATAACAGTGGCTCTTAACCTTTTCTTTTCCAGGGACCCCCTTTAAATATCTTTTGTTGCTTTGGACACCCAAGACTTAACTTAAGATTTAAAACCATAATAATAATACCTGATAATAATAATAATACAGTTACACCATCCATTAAACCTTCTCTCATAGGCACTGGAGGTTGAGGGAAGACTTTTCTTCTGCTTCTTCCTGCAAGTTTATGGCTGGAGTGGATTGAATGGCAATGCGCAGGCCAAGCCAGCCAGCCAGCCTTTGCCTTGGCTCCTGTCCCGTGGCTGCTCCACTGCAGGGAGGAGGTGGGCCAAGCAGCCTTCAAGACTTCATGGACCCACTGAGGGTTCACAGACCACAGGTTAAGAACCACTGCCATATAACTCACCTGCAATAACAATTTCACTTGCTGCCAGTCTGTTTCCAGACACAATTTAGAGTGCAGGTTATGGCCTATAAAGCCCTATTTGGCTTAGGTCCAGGCTGTCTGACAGACTGTAACTTTCTGTATCAACCTGCTTGGGTCATAAAATTCTCAAGAGAGCTCGTTCTGTCATTCCCACCATCTTCACTGGCATGGCTGGTGGGGTGCAAAATAGACCCTTCTTGAGCTCTGGAATTCCCTTCCCAGGGAGGCCAGAATGGTTCCTTGCTGACTTCCCATTGGCAGGGAAATACTTTTAAAATTTTGACAGGACTTTAGACCTTAAGGTTTTTAAATAAAGGACTTCTAAGAGTGTGTTTTGTTGTTTTTATTGGATTGTTTTAAAACAGCTTTTTACCCTTTACATTGTTATGTGCCTTCTAGTCATTTCTGACTTATGGCAATTCTAAGGCCTATCAAGGAGTTTTTGTGGCAAGATTTGTTTAGAGGTGGCTTGCCATTGCCCTCCTTTAAGGCTGAGAGAGTGTGATATGCCTAAAGTCACCTAGTAAGTTTTCATGGCTGAGCAGGAATTCAGACCCTGGTCCCCAGAATCACAGTCTAGTGTTCAAACCACTACACCATGCTGGCTGTCATTCAAAGCTTTATGTGGAATTATTCTATTGGAATATTTCTAATAATGTAAAGAGACTTAGACTCATTAGGAAAGACAATAATGCTTGGTACAGTGGAAAGCAGTAGGGAAAAAGGAAGACATTCTTGCAAATATTTAAAAATGGCTATTATGCCATCTCTTAACTTTCTCTTCTCCAGGCTGAACATACCCAGCTCCCTAAGTGGCTCCTCATAGGGCATGGCTTCCAGACGTCCCACCATTTTGGTCGCCCTTCTCTAGACACCTTCTAGCTTCTCAATATCCTTCTGGAATTGTGGTGCCCAGAACTGGACACAGTATTCTTGGTGAAGTCTGACCAAAGCAGAATAGAGTGGTACTAATACTTCCCTCCATCTAGAGTCAGACACTATACACCTATTGATGCAGACTAGAATTGCGTTGGCTCTTTTAGCTGCTGCATCATGCGTGCTGTTAAGACCAGTGCATTGGGTTCACTGGTTTGGGGGTGAGGGAAAGCTCTCCAGGCACTACCAATCTGCAGGACCATCCAGGCTAAAGGAAAAATGGACAATTAACCAGAGTGACTCCAAGTGAAAGAAATCCAGGTCAAGGACTAGCAGATTTTGCAGCAAAAACAATTGTCTTTATTAAAAAGACATAAAAAGATAGCAGTAGAAACCAACAGAAGTCTATATTCAATACAAGCTGTTAATAGCAGTTTCTCAAAGGAAAAGAGGGGAAATGATGGCACAGATGCTAAAACCCTATTCCTAACCAATCTGGGGGTGGGTGTGTGGCTGAAGGTATACACTACAGCTTAAAAGACTAACTACCTTTCTCAATCTTTTTATCCTGGAGGAACCGTTGAAATAATGTTCAGGTCTCGGGGAACCCCTGCATAAACATTATTCTATATACTGCTATTGCTTTCCCCCGACAATCACAATCCCTTGAGGAAACCCTAGCAAACCTCCTGGGGAACCCTAGGGTTCCAGGGGACCCTGACTGAGAAACACTGCAGACTAAGGGAAGGTTTGCTTAGACTATAGACTAAGACAGACAGAGATTTTCTCACCCTCTTGATATGAAGAAAAGTCCAGGTCTTCTGGGCAGAGCTTCTGGAGGGACAGTGAAGTGTGTGTGTGTGTCTGTGTGTGTGTGTGTGTGTGTGTGAGAGAGAGAGAGAGAGAGAGAGAGAGAGAGAGAGAGAGAGAGAGAGAGAGAGAGAGAATTCCTGGTCATGTATGGTAAATTTTGAAATAGAAGGCTGCAGTAATGATAGGATGCATATGCAGGGAGTAACACTGATTAATCCATCTTTCTTCATGTGTTGAACTTGATTTGAGACTTGGTTGCGTCTTGTCACAATATAATAGTGTTTAAATGAATGAATTCTTTTCTCGCTGTAGCTCAACCTGAGAGTGCACATCAAAAGGAGCAAACCCAGCCAGGCATCCCTGAAGAACTGGAGCCATTTGCAGTATTGCCCAGGGAAGTTGAGCGGAATGCTGCCCATCACCATGTTCAAATGGAGGAATCTGAAGGTTTACGGGGAAATAACTCAAAAGCTCAAGGTGGAAAATACATTAATTCTCAGGGTGGATATGAGGACTTGGATGACAACATAACCCAGCAGCCAATAATCCTCAACGGTGGAAGGGGAACTGCAGGACTTCAGTTGGAGCAAATTCTTAGGCTGAGATCTGATCTTATCATGCATGAAAGGACTCTTACAGGAGAGTCCCAGTATAAATGTACAGTTTGTTGGAAAACATTTTGCAGGAGGAATGTCCTTATAACTCACCAGAGAATCCACACTGGGGAGAAGCCGTATAAATGCTCAGATTGTGGGAAAAGCTTCAGCCAAAGATCCCACCTAATCCTGCATGAGAGGACTCACACTGGCGAGAAACCATACAAGTGCTCAGACTGCGGTAAAAGCTTTAGTCAGCGCCCACACCTTGTTAAACATGAGAGAATCCACACGGGAGAGAAACCTTACAAGTGCCCCTACTGTGGGAAGAGTTTCAGTGACAGATCAACTTTGACAACACACAAGAGGACTCATACAGGAGAGAAGCCGTACTCATGTTCAGACTGTGGGAAGAGTTTCAGTGACCGGTCGTCTTTGATCGCACACAACCGGACTCACACGGGCGAAAAGCCCTATAAATGCTCAGAATGTGGGAAAAGCTTTAGCCATCAATCAACCCTCATTAGACATGAGCGAATCCATAATGGGGAGAAACCTTCAAAGTGTTTGGAAGCAAGGAAAAGTGCTGATTCCATCTTGGTAGCAGATAAGAGATCTCACTTCGGGGATAAGCCACCAGTGCCACGGACAGATTCTGTGACATGGGGAGACTTTGCGTCTGTAAGCCTGAGTTCTCCGCCTTCTGAGAAACAATAAAAACAATAATTCACAGAACTGCAAACCTTTCTTGATGAAGGCAAAAAATAAAAATAAAGATATTAAAACCTCTTGGAAAGGAGTTACTGTTGCATTGGACACTAAGATAACTACATAGCCACTATAAAATCCAGAATCCACAAAAAAGTGATACCTTTTATTGGCCAACCAAAATGCAAAGCACATGATGCAAGCTTTCAAAGCTCTACTGGCTTCTTCATCAGGCAAAAGATGTTAAAAAATAAAGAAAGAAAAGTGACAGTGTTGGAGTCACAGGCCTACATTTTGTCTCAGATGTGGTTCGGGTAGTTGTTCAGGTGAGAAATCTCATTCAAGACAGAGGCCACTCCTACTTTTGGATGTGTGGGAGCTGAGACAAAGGACAGTTAAATTTAACTCCTTTTGCAGCAGTAAGGCAACTCCGCTTGGTATCCAGGATGTCTCTGTCCCTTTGTGAAGCCATGGCAATACCATCACTTTTCTTTCTTTATTTTTGCCTGATGAAGAAGCCAGTAGAGCTTTGAAAGCTTGCATCATGTGTTTTGCATTTCAGTTGGCCAATAAAGGTATTGCTTTTTTGTGGATTCTGGATTTTGTTTTGCTGCATGGCCAACACAGCTACCCTGAATGTGTTACACGGCCACAACATTCTTTAATGTTGTAATTGTATGTAAAGAATACTAAAAAAATGCTGATCCTTTATGGTTTGGGTTCAGACTTAGTTTTACTTAGAGAAGTTCCTTTGTGGTGAACAGGACTTCACCTAGGCACCACTGACTTGAGTCACATTGATTCCAACAGGCCGACTCACAGTATGAATCAGTCTGGATTCAACCCAGTGCCAGGAAATGACTGTCAAGCCAGAGACACATTCTAGAGATGTGAAGGGCCAAAAGTGTGTCTGGGCAGGAGAGTATAGTGAAAAGGTGGGTAGGTGGGCAAAGAATCCTATCCCTGGTCTGATTGTTCACATTCTTGCACATTTCTCCCCTTTATGTCCTTGGAACATGAGTCAGCAGTGTGATGCAGCAGCTAAAAAAGCAAATGCGATTCTAGGGTGCATCTATAGGAGTATAGTGTCTAGATCAAGGGAAGTATAATACCACTCTATTCTGCTTTGGTCAGACTTCACCTGGGATACTGTGTCCAGTTCTGGGCACCAACATTCACAAAGGATTTTGAGAAGCTGGAACATGTCCAGAGGAGGGCGACCAGGATTGTGGGAGGTCTGGAATCAATGCCGTAGGAGGAGTGGCTGGGGATGTTTAGTCTGCAGAGGAAGAGGTTAAGAGGGGACATGATAGCTGTGTTAAAACATTTGAAAGGATACCATATTGAAGAGGGAGCAAGCTTGTTTTCTGCTGCTCCAGAGACTAGGACACGGAGCAATGGACTCAAACTACAGGAAAAGATATTCCACTTAAACATTAGGAAGAACTTCCTGACGGTAAGAGCTGTTTGGCAGTGGAATGCACTGCCTGGGAGTGTCGTCTCCTCCTTTGGAGGTTTTTAAACAGAGGCTAGATTGCCATCTGTTGGGAGTGCTTTGATTGTGTATTCCTGCATGGCAGGGGGTTGGACTAGATGGCCCTGGTGGTCTCTTCCAACTCTATGATTCTATGAAATATTTCCTGATAATAGCTCTGTCTAAAGAGAGATGTAGTGACAAGCTGAATGAGACTACATGTGAAAGGATCTAGGAGTCCTAGTAGACCACAAGTTGAACATGAGTCAACAGTGAGATGCGGCAGCTAAAAAGGCCAATGCAATTTTGGGCTGCATCAATAGAAGTATAGTGTCCAGATCAAGGGAAGTAATAGTGCCGCTCTATTCTGCCTTGGTCAGACCTCACCTAGAATACTGTGTCCAGTTCTGGGCACCACAATTCCAAAAGGATATTGACAAATTGGAGCGTGTCCAGAGGAGGGCGACTAAAATGGTGAAAGGTCTGGAAACCATGACTTATGAGGAGAGACTTAGGGAGCTGGGTATGTTTAGCCTGGAAAAAAGACGGTTAAGAGGCCATATGATAGCCCTGTTTAAGTATTTGAAGGGGTGTCACATTGAGGATGGAGCAAGGTTGTTTTCTGCTGCTCCAGAGATTGGAACACGGAGCAATGGATGCAAGCTCCAGGAACAGAGATTCCACCTCAACATTAGGAAGAACTTTTTGACAGTAAGAGCTGTTCGGCAGTGGAACACACTCCCTCGGAGCGTGGTGGGGTCTCCTTCCTTGGAGGTCTTTAAACAGAGGCTGGATGGCCATCTGTCGGGGATGCTTTGATCGTGATTTCCTGCATGGCAGGGGGTTGGACTGGATGGCCCTCGTGGTCTCTTCCAACTCTGCAATTCTATGATTCTATGAAACAATGGTTTTTAATGATTGGAACAAAGCACAGTGACTCATGATTTTGTGGTCCCTCCCTTTCTCCCTCCAGAATGGTTATAAAGAAGAGATGGGAAATTTTCAATTTTTGCTTCACCACAGTTTAACTTGTCAGCACAACCCTAAACTGTGTATAACATGAATTGTGGTTTGTTGAAATATGCCAGCTTCATAAACCATGTTTTGAAATTGGCTTGTTTCAAACAAACCATACTGATGATAGATTCTTATTCATTGGCTTCAGTTGAAACGAGAAGAAGAAGATATGGTTAATTTTTTAAAAAGTTTTTTAAAAATTTCTCTGTTAAGTCACATCAAAGGGGAAGAGGAATTGGTATGAGATTCTGGAGATTGCTACAATGCATTCCCAATATAATAATGGTTTTATGATGTACACGCTAGTGAGTGACTATAAAACTGCTACCGAAGGGTTAGCTGTTACTACAGTGTTAGATTTAATACAACATCCAGCTTCTAGGGGGTCCTTAGGACTGTGCCATTGCAGCTGGAGTTATACACAAACCCTCCTCCCTTGCCCCAGAAGCAGGAAATTGTTGGAAAGATGAATTGTTACTTTCGAAGTGTGCAGTCATCACATGGTTGCTTCTGAGAAAATAGCTTTTTTCCAGACTTTTGTATCGTTTCTCCTCTTTCTGGAGAATGCTGCTCGTAAGGAGAGAAGATTGGTTCTGTCTGGCTAATTAAACACGCATTCTTTTTATTTCTCTGTTGATGGTTTATCTTTTCCTCTCCTATTTTATTTTCTAACAAAGCAGTTCTATTATTTATGTATTTATTTATTTAATTCATTTATATCCCATCACACTAAAAACCAGAGAGGTCTCCTATTCTTTAATGGCTACATAAAAGAGGGAAGTTCAGCAGGTTTTCTCCTGTCATGCAACCAGGTAAGAAGCAATCCCTGCTGAAATTCCCTGTTCTACACAACCCTTAAAAAAGAGGAGCCCTCTCCAGTTTTCAGTCTGGCAACCCTACATAACTCTGATTAACTTTGGAGGGATCCCCTACTCCAAACCTTCAAAATACCATAAAACAGGGATGGGCAAAGCACAGCCCTACAGACTTTTGAAAAATCACATCTTCTATTATCCTTTGCCATTGGTTATGCTTGCTACAGCTGTTGGGACTTGCAGTCCAACAACACCTAGAAGGAAGACCACACCATTCCCAGCACTAGAGATTTTGAATCTTTGGTCATCCAGATTTTTTGAATATTTTGGTCCTCCAGTGATGGTCCATGAGCCATCAGTTGCAGGTCTGTGGAGAGTTTTTGGGATACATTGGTGGCCGATGGGCACAAATAGTGCATTGTTCTCCAGCACATTGGATCAAGGGGGGGGGGTTAATTGCCAGTATCACACAGTGATAGCCTGAAAAGCAATGTTCTATACTTCAGTTCCCATAAGCTCCAGACTGCATATCCAATGGTTTTCTGTGTTTTTTTCCCAGGCTGTGAGGCCGTGTTCTGGAAGAGTTTATTCTTGACATTTCGCCTGCATCTTGGCTGGCATCCTCAGAGAATGGTGGCAGTGTGGGTGTGTGGGATTTATATACTGTGGGTCCCTGTTGGAGAGGATATGTAAATTTGTTTATTTGAATGGCTAGTTCACATATCCAAAGGTCGAGGGTTCTAAGAGTTGGCATTCAAAATATTTATTTTATTTTATTTATATGCCACCTTTCTCCCAGAATGGGACCCAGGGCAGCTCACAAAAGACAAAATACAGTTGTCCCTCCGTATCCATGAATTTAAGTATTTATGGCTTGAAAATATTCTTTGAAAAATAATAATCCAAAAAGCAAACCTTGATTTTCCCATCTTATATAAGGGACACCATTTTGCTATGCTATTTTGAGTATTCATGGATTTTGGTATCCACGAGGGTGGGGGGGTCCTGGAACCAAACCCCAGCAAATATGAAGGGACAACTGTATAGCATGCAATTAAAAACAATTAAAATCATTATAATTTAAAAGTACATAAAACATGCCCTATGAGGGATGACTTAGGGAGTGGCCATGTGACAGAAGCCAAGGCAAAGGCTGGCTGGCAGGCTTGGCCTGTGCATTGCCATTCAATCTGCTCCAGCCACAAACCTTGTAGGAAGAAGCAGGAGAAAAGTACCTCTGAGTGAAGGGTTAATGGATGGTGTAATAGTAGTAATAATAGCAATAACAATAACAACAACAACAATAATGTATTATTACTAGTTGTACCCGTGGTAACATACGCCATTAAAAAACACCCCAAAAATGCTCAGTAGACATCACCACAACCCTGTAAGGTAGGCTGGTGGATTTTTAAATTCCTGCTCCTCCCCCTTCTCAGTGTTCCACACTTTTCCTGGAATTGCTGAGGGTGACTTGCTCTGTTGCCCTGCTGCTGCCACCACTATTTGCCTGTTGCCGCTGCCACTGCTGCCATTTGACTGTCTGGGTCCTATTGCAGGCAGCCTGTCACTGCTGCTGTCTCCAGTTGACTGTCTGGGGCCCAATCTGGGCCACAGATTGAGTGGCAGGAGTGGATTGTGAGGTGGAGAGGGAATTTGCATGTGGGTGGGGATTGGTTGGGTGTGTTTCCTGAGCAGCCAATCAGCATGCTGGGAAAGGCAACATACCCAAGAAAATTATATACAGTTATCCTTTCATCTTTGCTGGGCTTTGGTCCAGGATCCCGCCCCCATCGTGGATACCCAATCCGTGAATACTCAAGTCCTATTATATGCAATGGCATAGCACAATGGTGTCACTTGTATGAGATGGCAAAATCAAGGTTTGCTTTTTGGATTATTATTTTTTAATTTTAATTTCAATTTTTTTACATTAGATTTTATTAAAATCATATCATACAAATATAAAATCATCAATTAACAACATTATTATATTATTTGATTATTTTTTGGTATTAGAGATAATCTTTTTCCATCATTGCTTTATAATATTCCAACCCTTATGCATATATACATATACAAACGTATCCATATCTACACATATATTTAGGATTATTATTTTTTAAAGAATATTTTCAAGCTGCGAATGCTTCAGTCTGTGGATACCAAATCCGTGGATATGGAGCGACAACTGTGTATATATATATATATATATATATATATATATGTATTGTGTGTGTGTGTGTGTGTGTGTGTACTGTATGTATATACTGTATGTATGTGTGTGTATATATATAATTACCAGGTATTCTTATTAGGATTTTAAATCTCCAGTTAAGTCTTGGGGGGCCATGGCAACAAAAGATATTTAAAGGGGGTTCCTGGTAAAGAAAAGGTTAAGAGCCACTATTATTATTATTATTATTATTATTATTATTATTAAATCTTGAGTTAAGTCTTGGGGGGCCATGGCAACAAAAGATATTTAAAGGGGGTCCCTGGTAAAGACAAGGTGAAGAGCCCCTGGTCTAGAGAGCTCCAACTCTTGGCTATGACTCCTCCGAAGGGTTAAGGTAAGGGAGTTATAGTTTCCTAGAGGAACCGGAAGACCTAGTGGCAGCAAAGGGGTGCTCAGTCTGGGGAGGAGGAGGAAAAATGGGCCTCTTTTTCCTGTTCCGCTTGCCGTGGGCAAGTGGCCTTTGAATTTTCCCACGCGTAGACAGCACCGGGCAGAGGGAGCTTTTGTGTGCCGGGGAAGGAAGCTGGTAGGTGGGAAAGGCTGGCTGGGGGAAGAGGGGCCAGCCTGGGAGGGCTTTGGGGCAGGCAGGCATTCAACGGGTGGAGTTTCCCTAGCAGGAGCTTGAAGAAGGGGCAGAAGGGTTCCAGGTTGTGTTTCTTTTTCTCTTGGGCAAAGGAGCAAAGGGGTGGGTGTGTAAAATCCAAGAGCTATCCAAACCATCCTTTGTATAGAAAGGGTGCAGCATCTCCAAAAGGAGCAGAAACGAGATTGGGAAAAGTAGGGGGAGTTTTCAGTGTTTCAAGTTTTCAGACCTCCCCCCCCCCAAATGAAATAGTGGAATCTAAAGGGTTGACTGCCCTATTTAT
Source organism: Gambelia wislizenii (assembly GCA_030847615.1). Taxonomy (NCBI): domain Eukaryota; kingdom Metazoa; phylum Chordata; class Lepidosauria; order Squamata; family Crotaphytidae; genus Gambelia; species Gambelia wislizenii. The sequence continues at coordinate 31,522,332 of JAUMIR010000002.1, forward strand.
ATACTGCCCTAATTATAAATATTTATATTATATTTATAATTAGCTAACACACATTGGAAACTGCTTAATGCAGTGTAGATGTGTAAATTGCTATTGCTTAAAACAATGTGTAAGCCGCTCTGATAGCCTTGTGGCTGAAGAGCGGGGTATAATAAATAAATAAAAATAAATATGCCACCTTTCTCCCAGAATGGGACCCAAGGCAGCTCACAAAAACATAAAATACAACATACAATTAAAAATCAATTACAGTTGTCCCTTCATATTCGCTGGGGTTTGGTTCCAGGACCCCCGTGGATACCAAAATCCGTGAATACTCAAGTCCCATTCTATGCACTGGCATAGCAAAATGGTGTCCCTTATATAAGATGGGAAAATCAAGGTTTGCTTTTTGGATTATTATTTTTTAAAGAATATTTTCAAGCCGTGAATACTTAAATCAGTGGATACCAAATCTGTGGATACAGAGGGACAACTGTAAAATTATAATTTAAAATTATATAAAGCATCCCCTATGTGAGGAGTGGCTTAAGGAGCTGGGTATGTTTAGCCTGGAGAAGAGAAGCTTAAGAGGGACATGATAGCCATGCTGAAATATTTGAAGGGATGTCATACTAAGGATGGAGCAAGCTTGTTTTCTGCTGCTCCAGAGACTAGGACATGGAGCAATGGATTCAAACTGCAGGAAAAGAGATTCCATCTAAACATTAGGAAGAACTTCCTGACAGTAAGAGCTATTCGAAAGTGGAATGCACTGCCTGGGAGTGTGGTGGAGTCTCCTTTGGAGGTATTTAAACAGAGGCTGGATGGCCATGTGTCAGGCATGCTTTGATTGTGTATTCCTGCATTGCAGAGGGCTGAACTGGATGGCCCTTGTGGTCTCTTCAAACTCTGATTCTATGATTCTATTTCTGATGTGCTTTGTGTACTCCTTTTTCACATTTGAATTAAACACACACACAAATACAATGTTGCACACAAAGATTAAAAAAGAATGACTTTTCTTATGAGCAATGGAGAATCCTTTAACCCAGATCATCAGATGCACCAATGGTGGAAATGATGTGGATCTCCAGACATGGCTGGACTGCAACTCCCAGCATTCCTTGCCATTGGGTGCCCTGTCTGGGGCTGCTGGGAGTTGCAGTCTGGAGGCCCATAAGATTCCCATCCCTCTCAGAACTGTAGGTGTCTAGAGCAGTAGCTCTTAACCTTTTCTTTACCAGGATCCCCCTTTAAATATATTTTATTGCCATGGAACCCCAAGACTTAAGTCAAGATTTAAAGCAACAATAACAAAAATACAATTACTGTACACCGTGCATTAAACCTTCCCTCAGAGACACTGGAGGGGGAGGGAAGACTTTTCTCCTGCTTCTTCCTGCGAGTTTGTGCCTAGAATGGATTGAATGGCAATGCACAGGCCAAGCCAGCCAGCCAGCTTTGCTTTGCCTCCTGTCACATGGCCACCCCACTGTAGGGAAGAGGTCGAGCTTTCATGGACCCCCTGTGAGGACGTCATGGGGTCCCCAGACCACAGGTTAAGAAAGACTGGTCTAGCAGAATTGTAGATGTTGAGAAAGTTAAATGGACAAAATATAAGGCAGCACCAATTGCTTTATTGATGCTAGCCATTTACTTATCATGCAGTATGATAAGAAGTTTTCAGCTCTCTGGTGATAGACTGGGAACTCCTGATTAACTGTAAGTCAGACATTAGTATATCTCTCTCCCTAACCTTACTTGGATATTGGCTCTCCTCAAAATATCACAAGCAACCTTTACAAATAATGAGATGAATATGAAAATATTTAAATTTAAATGTTGTTGTGTGCCTTCAAGTCATTTCCGACTTGTAGCAACCCTAAGGCGAACCCGTCACAGGGTTTTCTGCTGTAATAATAAAACAATCAAACCCACCTGAAAACAAAGTGAAACCCAAGCATGGCTGCAAACCAAACCAGAAAAGTGGCTTTAGTTATCTTGGCTGAATAAGAGTTCTGTGCAACTCAGAAGCTTACGCATTATATTTGAAAGATGTGTGAGGAGGTGGGGGGTTATTCAATATATGGATATATTGTTTGTTCTTTCTGTATGGAGCACTGTAAATGGCTCAACATGACTACTGGATGTCATCTCGCTGGATGGCCGTCTGTCGGGAATGATTTGAGTGTGTATGTTTGCATGGCAGGGGGTTGGACTAGATGGCCCTCGTGGTCTCTTCCAACTCTAGGATTCTATGATTCTATGACTAATTGTGCTCCTCCACCTTCAGCACTGTTGTGTGTGTGTGTGTGTGTGTGTGTATATATATATATATATTTATATAAATCCATGTCTGAGAAGAGACTGTGGTTAAAGGTAAACCTTAAAGGCAAGGGTAGAGATTTTTGAGCCTTTCTACTTATTATGCTGAATGAGATAATAGAAATCTACACTGATTTTATCCTCAGTACTGCAACTCCACACTGAAGTAGGGAAACCATTTCCCATGTAGGGATAAATGCTCTATAGAATTGGAGTGTGGAAAAGTTACTTTTTTGGATTACAATTCCCAGAATCTCCCAGTCAGCATGGCTACTTCTGTTCATGGAATAGCAGTAAAGAAATAAAAGGATTGATTGGAGAATGGATTGCCTCGGAACTAATACAGATATAATGGCTGGGGGAGAGGCTTATGGTGTTCAGTGTTAGCAAAATGTATTTTTGTATCTCTTTAAATTTGACTTTTAACTGTATTGATGTCCATTGGTGTTGATGATATTTTTTTAATGATGTAAGTTATGGTAATGGTTTTATTGTTATTAAGATGTCTGTAACTATGGTTAGAGAGCAAGCGTGGTGTAGTGGTTTGAGTGTTGGATTATGACTCTGGAGACTAGGGTTCGAATCAGCATTTGGCTATGGAAACCCACTGGGTGACCTTGAGCAAATAACACTCTCAGCCTCAGCGAGAGGCAAAGGCAAACCCCACCCCCACTGAACAAATCTTGCAAAGAGAATCCTGCCTTAGGGTGGCTATAAGTTGGAAATGACTTGAAGGCACACAACAGCAAACTATGGTCATTAACTGCCTTAATCACTCTTTTTAATGGGATCAGAACAAAATTGAATTCATCATAATAACGTCCAGTATCTGATAAGTTTAAATATTAAATACTTTTATTATAATTTCCCTGCTCATAGAAGGCAAGCAAGTCAAGGATCAAGGTTCTCCTCCTCCACCACTGCTCAGAAAATTAGAAGGCTGAGTAAGTAAGTGATCAAATGCATTAAATTTATAAATAAGTTGTTAAAATCTCCCTGCTCATGGAAAGGAAGCAAGTCAATGATCAAGTTTAACTTATATCAGAAATTATAATGCTAAATACATTCTCAAACGTATTACAATTATAAATAGGTTGCTAAAATATCCCCACTCACAGAATGGAAGCTAGTCAAAAATCAAGGGCAGCTCTCTCCACCGTTGCTCAAAAAAGGGCATGGCATGCCTGCTAGTTGCCCAAGGCTAGAGGCAATGGTTATGTTTTTCTTTTATTTAGGAGTCCAGCCATAAAGGATGGCCCATCTTCTGCCGGATCACTGTAAAGAAACCCTTCTGACTGACAGCAACTGGGCCAGTGAGAAAGTCCACTCCTTGAAAGTGAAGGAAGAGGTCCTGGATGAGGAGGTGGCCAGCTTGGAAAGACAGCGCCAACACTTCAGGCAGTTTGGCTTTCAGGAGGCTGAGGGGCCACGAGAGGTTTGCAACCACCTCTGGGAACTGTGCAATCTATGGCTGCAGCCAGAGAGGCACACCAAAGACCAGATTCTGGAGCTGGTAGTGTTGGAGCAGTTCCTGACTGTCCTGCCCTCGGAGCTCCAGAGCTGGGTCCGAGACATGGAGCCAGAGAACTGCTCCCAGGCTGTGGCCCTGGCAGAGGACTTCCTGCTGAGGCATCAGGAAGACGAGAGACAAGAAGAGCTGGTGAGAAGTTGGGGCCCTCGTGACTTGATGCGGATACAGGTTGCTCACTGTACAGTTGTCCCTCCGTATCCATGGATTTGGTATCCACAGATTTAAGTATTCACAACTTGAAATATTCTTTAAAAAATAATAATCCAAAAAGCAAACCTTGATTTTGCCATCTTATATAAGGGACACCATTTTGCTATGCCATTGCATATCATGGGAGTTGAATATTCACGAATTTTGGGATCCACGGGGTGGAGGGGTCCTGGAACCAAACCCCAGCGAATATGAAGGGACAACTATATACGTGTGGGGTACATTCCCAGGCTTACTATGAATACTTGAAACTGTGGGTAATAATGAACCCCATAGAATTGCTCTGGCCGACCTAGGAAATGCCTAGAGAGGCCAACTGTCTAGGAATCTCCAGCGCGACTATGGTAACTTCCAGCGGATGTTACCACAGAGTCATGGTGGAAGAACTAGGAAATGTCTAGAGAGGATGCCTCTCTAGACAGCTCTAGCACAACTATGGTAGCTTCCACTGGAAGTTACCATAGAGTCTTGCTGGAGGACCTAGGAAATGCCCAGAGAGACCATATTTTCTGGACAACAGATAATTGAAACCGTGGGTACCGGTCCTGTCCATTTGGGGGTGACCTGTATTTCCTGCTGCAAGATATGGGGGTGTGCACTGGTGCAGATCAGAGCATGGAAATTTTATCATTTTGATCTAGAACAGCCAGAATTCCTCAGCCAGCATGGCTACTGGCTGAGCTGGCTGGGAAAATTCTGAGAGTTGTATTTATTTAAATAATGGTATTTATATACAGTCATTAATATCCTGCCTTTCTACTTGCACAGGTTCCAATTTATGTCCCACTTTTCTCCTACACAGGACCCCAAAGCTGCTTCCACACGAGTTAAAACAAAGCACATGAATTAAAAACAATTGGCAAAAAAACAGTTCTGTTTTTTGGTTTGGTTTTAGTTTGGTTGGATCAAAAACCAAACTAAATAATATTTTAACAATTGATTATTGGAGGTTGGGATGGGGTGAAAAGGTAGTGCTACAGATATATTGATTAACTGTCTCTCTCTCTGGCTTTTCTTCGCAAACAATTCAGGAAGGACTCATCCCGCGCTTTCTGCAAGCACACTGATGACTAAAAAAAGCCAATCCGAGATAAACAAGTCCGGTTGCCAAAAGACCATTGTTGGTGATCAATTTGGCCGAGCCTGAGATGTTGTCTCAGGGAGTCCTTGTTTCGCTTTTTTGGAGCGCCCCTCTTATGCTGACCCATGGCGAGTTCACTGTAGAGTACTATTTTTGGGAAGCGATGGTCCTCCAGATATATATATATGCTTTAGCTAAGAAAGTTCTTTTGTTAAAGAAATACAAACTGTGTGGAGTTACTAAAGTGAATATTATTTAGGAATGATGAATTGACATACACAAAACAAATTCAACACAGGTGAGGATGAAAGATGATTGCTTTTGATAGAAACATATGATGTGTGTAGTAATGAAACAGACATATGAATTATGATGAAGTATATAACATATGTATTCTATTCTATTCTTTTATATGTTGCATTTTTATATTGTCTGTGTAAAATAAAATATTTTTTTTGAAAAAGGAAAAAAGATTAAAAGACAGTTCAATAAAATGCCATGCTAAAGAACCAGAATTTTAAAACATTATAAAATCATTCAAAACCATGACAAAAACAATTTTTTAAAAAAGTACAGCACATGGACCCCATTCACATGCATACCTGCTCAGTCACTAAATCCTTGTTTTAATAAAAACATTTTACTTGCTGATGGAAGGAGAGTAGGGAGGGGGCTAGCCTGGTCTCCTGTGGCAGAGAGTTCCACAGCCTGAGGGTAGCATCTGAGAAGCCTCTCATGTGTCTTTACAAAACATGCCTGTCATGGTGCTGGGGCTGAGAGAAGATGTTCCCCTGGGGTCGATACAGTCTTTCAGATAGCCTGGATCTAAGCTGTATATTTATTTATTTAATTATAGCCTGTCTTTCTCTCAGTACGGGACCCTAGGCAGTGTACACACCTTAAAAAACAATGCAATTTAAAACTCTCAATGCAACAGTTAAAATACAATTAAGCTAACTTTGATGTAAAAAACGTAAGTTAAAAACACAAGCTAAACAACATTAAATGGTATTTGAAACAAACGAACACAAAAACTTTCTGCACCACCTCCCCGTTTTTAAATTTTTTTTTTAAAAAAACACCTTTCTCTGCCATCACCAAAACCCTTCTTAAATAAAAAACTTTTTCACCTGCCGGCGGTAAGAGAGCAGGGAAGGGACCAACCAGATCCCCTGTGAAAGGGGATTTGTAGAGTTTTATAGGTCTTGAACAGTGCTTTGAATTGTGCCTGGAAACGAACTGGTAGTTCCAAAAGCTATACAGATTACCCGTCATATCTACAGGGGATACGTTAATAATAATAATAATAATAATAATAATAATAATAATAATATTTATTTATACCCCGCCCCTCTGTCAAAACAATCGGGGCGGCTTACAAAAATTAAAATACAATACAGATAAAATCCCCAAACACCCCCACCCCCACCCTCCCCCATAAAAAAATATTAAACAATTATAAATTAAAACCAACTGATCTAAAATCACATTTAAAAACAATAAATACAATAAAATACAATAAATGGCCAGCGGACTAAAAGAGGCCAGGATCCCCTGAGACCGGGATCTAATTAGGAAAGGCCTGCTGAAAGAGATCCGTCTTTAGTGCTTTTTTAAAGCTATTCAGGCTTGTTATCTGACGGATCTCATTCTTAGACTTACTGCGAATACTTGAAACCGCAGGTAACAGCAAGCCCCGTAGAATCACGCTGGAGAGTCTCTCTAGGCCGTTCAGCACAACTCTGTGGTAATGTCTGCCAGAAGTTACCATTAAGTTGCACTGGAGGACCTAGGAAATGCCTAGAGAGACCATATTTTTTGGATGATGGATAATTGAAACCGCAGTTACCAGTCCTGCACATACGGGGCGCGACCTGTAGTCTAAAATTATAGGAGTTGTCTTTCGCAGACGGCAAGTAGTCCTCTTAGGTATGGAGTTCATGACTGCACCAGCGGAATGGAAGGTTTAACAGATTAATTAACTTAGCAGGCAAGATTTCCTTGGACTAGGGATATGAGAGACCAGGGTTCAAATCCCTGCTTGGCTATGCAAGCCGACTGGGGTGATCTTTCTTTTTTTTCTTTCTTATTTATTTATTTATCTCACCTTCCTCCCATTATAGGGACTCAAGGCAGCTAACAATGAATCTAAAATAATACAGAATCATTAAAAATATAAATATGAAATTTAAAAAACAGATCAAACAATTTCCAGTGTTAAAACATTTAAAACATTAAAAATATTAAAATACAGTAATACTATATAAACCTTAAAAACTACACTGCATAGCACATATGTACAAGCCCAGCCCCCATCAAATAGTGAATCCCTGATGGCACAAGAATGTTTTTACTTCCCAAAAAAAGGAGAGCAGAGACAGGGCCATCCTGGCCTCCCTAGGGAGGGAGTTCCAAAGTCTAGGAGCAGCTACCGAGAAGGCCCTCTCCCTAGTTCCCACCAAATGAGCCTGAGAGGGTGATGGGACAGAGAGAAGGACCTCTCTAGATGATCTAAGGGCTCTAGTGGGCTCATAAAGGGAGGTACAGTCCTTCAAATAAGCTGGACCCAAGATCTTAGGCAAGTCACACTCTCTCCACCTCAGAGAAGGGCAGTGGCAAACGTCCTGTGAAATCAACATTGCTGAGAAGACCTAAGGATTACATTGGCCTATGTCAGAGTTGACTTCAAGGAACATAGAATCATAGAATCATAGAATTGCAGAGTTGGAAGAGACCACGAGGGCCATCCAGTCCAACCCCCAAACAACAACATAGCAAAAGAAATTAGTCCCTCAAATATTTCTGTAATCCCCTTTTGTCCCACTCTTTATTCTGTTTGCGATATGTATCACACACATACAAAATACTGATGCTTAACACAGATTATATGCATTTATATACTTATGTGACAAATGTTGCTGTCCTTGAGCAAGCAGGGATCACCAGCATTGAGGCCATGATATTGAGAATAGAGCTGCGTTAGGCAGGGCACGTTTCTAGGATGGAGGACCATCGCCTACCCAAAATAGTACTCTATGGTGAATTCACCACGGGTCAGCGTAAGAGGGGCACTCCAAAAAAATCGTACAAGGACTCCCTGAAACAACATCTCAGGCTTGGCCAAATTGATCACCAACAGTGGTCTGCCCTGGCCTCACACCGGGAGTCATGGAGACGCACTATCCACAATCCTGCAGCCTTATTTGAGAACTCACACCGAACAAGTCTTGAAGAGAAATGACAAGGCAGAAAGAATCACAACCCAAAAACATCACCCAAGGAGACCCTCTGCTGTGCTTTCTGCAACCGGACTTGTTTATCTCGGATTGGCCTTTTTAGTCATCAGCACACTTGCAGAAAGCGCGGGATGAGTCCTTCCTTAATCTTCGTTTGTGAAGAAAAGCCAGAGAGAGAGAGATAAATAAAATAATACAGTAGGACCCCTGTATCCACTGATTCATTATCCAATGATTCAATTATCCATGGGACACGAAACAGCACACTTACCATAGAGTCTGCCTAGAAAATGTGTCCTCTCTAGCCATTTTCTAGGTACTCCAAGGTAACTCTGTGGTATTTTAAATCGGGTGTCCCATTATTTTCAGTGGCGTTCGCTATTATCCACAGTTTTTAGTATCCATGCCTCCCCCCAGAACCAATCCCCAGTGGATATGCGGGTCCTACTGTATATCAAAAGAATAACACAAATAATAAAATAATCTATCAAAAATTCCCTTATAAATGCTTACAATACAAATAAGAAGGTTGCCATAAGTTAGAATCAACTTAAAGGCACATGAGAACATAAGATGGTTTTTGCTCTGCCAACCTCTTAATGTATATTTATTTTTTCTAATCAAGGTTGAGTTGCTCTGTCTTGTTTCTGTTCAGAGATGCCCTATTTAAAAATATTATACAGTATTAATATTCATTATTGGAAAGCATCTAGCGCCAAAAGGCAGACATGGCTGATCTCACCATCAAAATAAATGCTCACTCCTTATAAAAGCAAAGTGTGATCTGCAGGCCCTCAAGGCTAATTTTGTGATCACCCAACACAGCCAAATTTTCTTTTGGCCAGAAAATTGAAAGGAGGGGCACAGTGACACCTATGTAGTCCTTCAATGTCCTTTGGGAATTGCCTGACCTGTCTCACCTATATCCTTTTCACCAGGCCAGACGGATCTATGTTCCTCCTATTGGAGGTTGGATATCATTTCCCATTAGCCCCAACCAGCCTGCTGAGGGATAATGGGATTTGTGGTTTGACAATCTCTCTTTCCAGTCCTACTCTTCACTTTCAGTATTGTTCATTCTTCTCTGTGGGGCCTGGTTTGCCATTTCAGGTGCTGGGAGCATTCAAAGAAGAGGGGGCTAATTTCTCCAATACAGAGGAGGCTTCGTCAGATTCCTGGCAGAGGGTCATCTTAGGCGAGATCAAACAAGAGGAAGAGGATGATGACAGAGCTGCTGACTCACTGGGTAAGACTCTGTTTTTCTGTAGTTTTGTAGTACTCAGAAGATGTGCTGCAAGCATCCTGTACAGTGGAGCCCTGGGCTTCCAAACTCCTGCTGTCTCCAGGCCATGTGTGTGTCGGTTGGTGTGATGCTTTCCTCTATCTTCCTATATACGAGGCTTTTTCCTCTAATTATTCCATACAAACATACCTCAGATTGAAAAGCCTCTGAAAAAGAACCTGCTTTTCACACTCACCCAGTCCCCACCCTTTTTCATCCTTGTCCTATGTCTAGCTCAAAGGTTTTTTAGCAGCATTGGCTTTGGGTGGATAGTGAAGGAAGGCTGGAGATGCTCTAACACAGGGTTTCGCAACCAGGGTTCCCTGGAAACCTAGGGTTCTTTGAGAGTTTGCAAGGGGTTCCACGAGAAATTGTGATGATGGCAGCATGTGTTTGTGCTATAGAAATAATAATGTTTATGTAGGAGTTCCCAGAGTCCTATATTTTTTATTCAGGGATTCCCACAGATCTGAAAATTATTTCAAGGTTTCCTCCGGCATAGAAAGGCTGAGAAACACTGCTCTAACGGGTATAACAAGATAGCTGAGTGGTGCCTTAAAAGACTTAACAAGTTTTACTGATCATCATCATGAATGTTTATTGTGCTAGCATCAGCTTATGTGGACTGTGGACAGTTTTATAAAAATAACAGCTGCAGATGATTCACATAACTTTAAAGTAGACAACGAAGACATGGAGATAGTCAAAGATTTCCTATATCTTAGCCCAATCATTCATCAAAATGGGGACTGGAGTCGAGAAGTCAGAAGGCAGCCAGGACTTGGAAGGATGGCTATCAGGAAAGATCAAACAATTGGTCTTCTCTTGGGGGCGGGGTATTGGCTGTACCCCGGCCCAGGAACCCAGTTGGTTGGGGCAATGTCTACTTCAGTGGCTCTTAACCTTTTTTTTAGAGGGAACCCCCCCCTTAAATATCTTTTGTTGCCATAGCCCCCCAAGACTTAACTCAAGATTCAAAACCCTAACAACAGTACCTAATAATAACAACAACAACAACAGTTACACCATCCATTAAACCTCCCCTCAGAGGCACTGGAGGGGGAGGGAAGACTTTTTTCCTGCTTCTACTTGCAAGTTTGTGGCTGAAGTGGATTGAATGGCAATGCGCAGGCCAAGCCAGCTAGCCTTTGCCTTGGCTCCTGTCACATGGGCTGAGCAGCCTTCAATCCTTCATGGACCCTCTGTGAGGATACCTGGGGGTGGGCTATGGACCAGAGGTTAAGAACCACTGATCCAGTTCATCGTAAGGGCCCCAATGGACAGCAGTGATGATGAAAGACTGTTTCATTCAGCTGAGGTATGTGAGCTAACTTTGAATTAGCCTTGGGCTTTATCACTGCATCCTGTCGGATAGCTGGATGTGATCAATATACCTCAGTGCATCCGTGACTGCATTTTATTGTGACAGACCCTTAAGACTTGAGTTGGAACTGAGGGCATCAGGGCAGCGGAATCGTCACTAATGGAAATAATTAAAACCAAATACTTCAGATGTTTCAAACCAATCAACCCAGTTAGACACAAGCTTGGGTGTAGCGAGGGTCCGGAATCCCAGGTCTTACTGTGTTACCCCCACATGAGTTCCATGGTTCTGCGGGTGAACTCTGAATCAGTAGGGAAAGGAATACCGAGTCTTTTCTTTGGCCAAAGGGTCCCCTCCTGGCTCCCAAGAAGAGTAGTCCAGCCACCTTGTCAGAAGTCAAAGAAGGATCAGTTTATTAGCAAAAAGGATGCTTTTAAAAGTTCGGACTACAATGGTGAAGAGATGATTGACAGTACACAGGTTACATGATTTTTCCAAGTTTCATTTGAAAGGTTACAAAGGTTCCACATTCAGTTCGGTAGTCAGCATTGTTAAATTAGTTACAATGCATCTGGGAAAATGGAATGGAGGTCTTTCTGTTACAAACTCCCTCTCAGCATGTCCTTTGTACTTAACATCAGCACATTCCATTCCCTCCTTGCTCCTGAAAGTAGGACAAGGCTGTGTGCTCTACAGATGTATTAATCTTTGGCTCTTGAGCAGTCACCATGGAAGGACTTTGGTTTGGTGGAGATTGCTGAAGGAGGTTACTAAAAAAGGATGTTCTTAGGTTTTTCTTCTGCTTACAGAGGAACTGAGATTGGGGGGGGGGGAAACTACAGACATTGAGGGTTATCCTAATCGGGGCCTTTTAAGTAACTTTTGTTGGGGTAAAACCTTATGAAGGTTGAGGGGAGATTTGGACTTCTGTCAGCCCTCCACTTTCACAGGGGTAGGGGCACAAGACCCCCACAGAATTGGGAAAACTGAATGTGGATAAAGATTGGAAACACTATTTTTTTTAACCTGAGAGAATACTCCTCTAAGCATTTGTAGGTCATCCAGTGCAAATCTATGTTCTACTTCTGGCAGAAGTGGACCATAGACTCATGCTGGAGGACCTACAAATGCCTAAAGTGTTCTTTCTAGGACTTTCTAGGTCCTCCAGTACAACTCTATGGTCTTCTTCTAGCAGAAGTGGACCATAGAATTGCATTGGAGGACCTACAAATGCCTAGAGAGAACAAATATGCAGGGAGAACTTTACTGCAGTTGGCGCTCAGTATCCACGGATTCTACCATCCACAGCTTGAAAATATTTTTTAAAAAAATAAATTCCAAGAAGCAAACCTTAATTTTGCCATTTTATATAAAGGATACCATTTTACTATGCTACTGTATATAATGGGACTTGAGCATCCACAGATATTGGTATCTGGAGGGGTGGCAGCAGTCCTGAACCAAACCCCAGAGGATACCAAGGGCCCACTGTACTCTAGAACCCTTAGCTGGCATGAGCAGTAGTCTAAAAAATCTGCACCTTATGATGTTCATTCAGTTTATATCCTGCCTTTCTCCTGCCAAGGGATCCAAGTGAGCTTTCAAAAATTTAAAATAAAAGTTTAGCTAAATGTAAAAAAACAAACAAACAAAAAAAAACCCACACACAAATAAAGATACAGTTGTCCCCCCATATCCACGGATTTGGTATCCATGGATTTAAGTATTCACGGCTTGAAAATATTCTTTAAAAAATAATAATCCAAAAAGCAAACCTTGATTTTGTCATCTTATATAAGGGACACCATTTTGCTATGCCACTGCATATAATGGGACTTGAGTATTCATGGATTTTGGTATCCACGGTGGGTCCTGGAACCAAACCCCAGCAGATATGAAGGAACAACTGTAAATTTTAAATAGAATTGGTCTTTACTTGTTTTTCTAACTTTTAGCTAAACTTTTATTTAACACATAGTTAAAAATAGTTTTAAATAGTTTAAAAATAAGGCATAACTAAAAACATACAAAATAGAAATAGAAGCACCCTCCTCTGAACACTGCCATATGATTAAGATCAGTCAAAGGCCTGCCTGAATCAAAAGGTCTTAATCTGACCGCAGAAAGAGATCAGGGAAGGAGCTTACTGGACCTCAAATGGGAGGGAGTTCTGCTGTCTAGGAGAAGGTGCTGAGAAGGCGTTCTCCTGTGTCCTCACCAACCATGCTTGTGGTGGGATGGGACCAAGAGAAAGCCTACTCCCACAGATCTTAGGACTTGAGCCATTTTGTATAGGCGATATGCCTTTTTGGGGGCTTGTCCATACGAGGGGGAAAATGTGGATTGATGTGCAATAACACCAGTTCGAAGCAGCTTCTATTTATCTTAATGGTTTTTTGGCAAAATCTCAGGCATGCATCACTATTCGCTTTTGCTGTCCCAATGGGCATGCCTGCAAATCAAGATGGTGGGCACAAGTGAATTACTTGTTTCTTTATTGTCACCAGTTGCTGCCGCTGCACAATATTTTTTAAAAAGTGTATCTAAGGTACAAAAATGCCATATTCCAACTAAACAAACTTTAAAAAAGAAAAGAAAAAGGCTGTTTTGTTGCTTCAGCACATGATTGCTAAGGTGAAAATCCAAGATGGTGATTCTGGGCACTTACCTTGTTAGCAAATTATGCCCCCTGTGCGCTTCCGATCACTCAGCTTTCTACTTCCACTCTTACGGGGAAGGTGACAGTGAATTGGTTGTCCCAATGAGTGGGAATGCACATTCCCTGTGGAGCTTTTTAAAAACTCTGGGAAGAGCCATGAAGGCTTTTCCTTAGGAGTTTTTGGTGGATTTGGACTCCCTCCTTCTGAATACTGCAGATTGATGTGCGATGGCATTTAGACAAATCATATTCTTCCCATAACCAGCACTTTAAATTCTGCCCAGAAATGGACCAGTACCCAGTGAAGCTGTTTCAATATAATATGAGTTTCTTTTTTCCTCCCTTTTGTGGGCCAGAGAATGATTTTTGCATTTGGATTTACTCTTTTCTGGCAGGTGATGAGCAAACGTATGGCACGGACCCAGACAATTCTGGTGAACCGGAATTCCACAAGGTATTGTTGAGAAGAGCAGAGTGGAATGTTTCACGCAGCCCTGATCTGGGGGAAGCATCAGAGAGCCGTCCAGAGAAGGGAAGGGAGAAATTGATTTGTAGTCCGCAAGGCTACCCGCAAGTCACAGGAGGCATTGGAGTCCAGCCGAGAATCCAAGACGAACGCTTGAAAAAATGCCCAGAATGCGGGAAAGGCTTTGTGTGGAGGTCAGAACTTATTGAACACCAAAGATCCCACACGGGGGAGAGACCCTACTCCTGCTCATACTGCGGGAAGAGCTTCAGCCGCAAGTCGTACATTATTAAGCACGAGAGGATCCACACGGGAGAGAAACCCTACATCTGCTCCCACTGTGGCAAAGGCTTCATTTCGAAGTCGGACCTCATCAAACATGAAAGGACCCACACAGGGGAGAAACCCTACCTCTGCCCCGACTGCGGGAGAAGCTTCAGCCGGAAGCAGTTCCTGGTGACTCACAGGCGGACCCACACGGGCGAGAAACCCTACAAGTGCTCTGAGTGCGGCAAGAGCTTCAGCCAGCGGACTTGCCTTGTCATTCACGAGAGAGCCCACACCGGAGAAAAACCCTTCCAGTGCCTGGTGTGTGGGAAGAGCTTTGGCAGGAGGGACATCCTCATGACACACCAGAAACTGCACACCCGAGAGAAGGCATTCCAGTGTGCTGACTGGTTGTGAAACACCAGCATCTCCTCTCTGTGTCTTTATGTTTGTATGTGTCCCCACATGGGTGCTTTGGGCTCACTGTGGGTGTGTAAATCAGAGGTGGGGTACCTCTGGCTAGAAATTGGAAGAGTTTCTTTTTGTGGACTACAGCTCCCAGAATTCCTCCAAACAGCTTTGAGCTCATTTGTCTGAGTAGGCTGAGAATTATCCTCCAACATAGGCAGCTTCTCCAAATTCTTGTTTTGGGCCATCTAGAACAAGGGTTGGGCAAAATGTGCTTCTTCAGGGCCATTTTTGTGGCTCTTAGGGTCTACTGGGGGTAAAAAAAATCCACCCAATGCCACCCAATGCCCTTCAGGGGGCATGGGGGGCATTTTCACCACATTTTGAACCCCCCCAGGCCATTTCATTTCTAATGCAGCCCCCGTAGCCTCCCACAATTGCCCACCCCTGCTCTAGAGACTTGGGCCTACAGTACTTATAATCCCTGACCACTAGCCAAGATGGGTGGTGCTGATGCGATTTGCAGTCCAAAACATTCAGGAGGCCCCATGCCTGGTGTAAATATTAAGGAACCAATTTAGAAAAAGAGGGTTGTGTGTCTCTGAAAATGCCAGGCACAGATGCAGGCGAAAGGTCAGAAGTAAACCCTTCCAGAACACGGCCTCGCAGCCCAGAAAAAAAACCCTAAGGGAAATCTATAAAAAAACAACACTTGAATGTTAGTGCTAAGAATTAATGGGTGAAAGTGGCTGCAGGACTGCTTCACCCTTTTTTTTATAGCATTAGATGTTTTTAACCCCAAAACAAATATAATGTGGAAATTAAGCTAGGAAACATTTCCTACCGATAGACCAACATCCTGTGCACTTACAGCAAAAATGTACACTGGCATTGTTACATGGAATCCAGAGCTTGGGAAATTATTTCTTTTTAATAATTTTTACCAGTACTCATTACAGTGATGAAAAGTAATTTGTCACCTTGCTTGTTCCACAGTACATTATTTTTCCATTATAGCTTTTGAGGGGGGAAACCCTTAGAATAATAAGGAGAATGGAATCAAATGCTGCCAAAACAACGCTAAAAACGCCCTTTTGAAAGTAGCTAGAAACAAGAAAGTTACAGTCAGCCCTCGTTATCCACAGATTCTTTATCCACGGATTCAATCATCCATGCTTGAAAATATCCCCCCCCCACTCAAAAAAATAAAAATAAAAAATCCAAAAAGCAAACGTTGATTTTGCCATTTTATATAAGGGACACCATTTTACTATGCCATTGTGCATAATGTGACTTGAGCATCCACGGATTTTGGTATCCAAAGGGGGTCATGGAACCAAAGTCCAGCAGATACCAAGGGCCCACTGTACTTATTGTTCCAGTAAAGTAATTTTGCTCTTATTCATTGTTATTTTTTTTAATGTGGCTTTGTTACACCCTTGTTATCTGCAGATAGTAACTAGTTAGAAGTAATGGTGTTACTTACCATGTTACTTCCACGCTCTGGCTGGATCCGCTAGTTGTATAGCCAGTTGTACAACATGTGTCAAGGCCTTGGGTTTTTTCATTGTGCAATGATCAATTGGTTCTCTGCCCACCAAGTCAAAAGGGAGGGAGAGGGGTATGCTTATTGAAAAGGTGGCTGCTCCAGGGACTGCAGTTATGTAACCTCTGAGTGCAACCACTTGCACAACTATTTTTTTACATCCCCCCGCCCCCCCCCCCCAAACAGGCTTCTAGCCATAATGTTTACCAGGAAACTGGGATTCGAGTACAGCTCCTTGTCAAATGGCATTTGGTGGTCAGCTTCGGTTTGCCACCATGTTAATGGGCTGCCTCAGATGCAGTGCTAAGTCATAGCAGTACGCCTGAGTGTACCCACCTTTCTTTACTTGCTCAATTCCCCCATTTGACATCTTGGTTTGGGCAGACTATAGTTTCAAGTTGTTTTCTGATTTGGTTCTGCATTAACATGTAATGGATGGTTTCACAGAACCAAGAAGTCAGGGAGGAAATGGGAAAACTTTTGAATCTTAAAATTGGACAAAACAGTTCAACAGGAGCACCCCCCCAAAAAAAAGCCTTCCCTGGAAGAAATTGGAGACAAAACAAACAGCTGGAAAGTGACACCACCCCCATCTTTTGATCCCAAACAGTGACATTTGGACTTCCAAATCAAGATTCATATCTGCTTTTTATCATTTTCTGCCTGCTATGTGGAAGCAGAAGAGCAGCTGTTAAAGATGTTTTACCTTTTTGGACAACACTAAATTACAACACAAGCCATGGTTTTACAAATTCACTTCCTTCCCTGAGTTCTGGGCTTGTTAGCTAATTGTGACCTATAATAGTTTGATTGAGACACCAAAATAAATCTGTAGAGTTTAATTTTCTTTAAAACAGGGGGTGAGTGGGCAGCTGTGGCTGTCCAGATGGCACTTCAGCCCCCAGTACCCTTGACCTTGGCATTGCTGCTTAGAGCTGAGGGGAACTGCAGTCCAACAAGATATGGAGGGCCATACATTCCCCAGCCCTGACATAAGCATTGGTTTTGAGTGATATTTGAACCAAATCGCTGTGAGTATAAGCAGAGAGATCCTTTGACCCTTTTTCATATTTTTTGAAGGAGTCTTTCTGTTTATAATCAGAGGTTTCTTTGAAATCCATGGGTATTTCATTACCCACCTAAATATAAAGCAACTAATTAATCGTATGAAGAAGCCAACAATGGAAAGTCACCTATAGGGTCACCATTGTGTCATTATGTTAATAAACAGACTATCTGCCCCCAAACCATTTTTAAAAAGTCATCTATTTTTAGATTCCAAATTTGAAAGCACTTATGTTCCCCACTTTAAATATTTATAGGATAGAGCATCTAGTGTTCTTTTCAGTTCCTTGATTAAATGAAATTCTGTGGCCATTTTTAATTCCTTTTTAATTCTACTGTGTTTTAATGTTGCATTTTGTTTAATTGTGTTTTAATATTATAACTATAACTTTTTTCTGTTTTCTTTGTACCTCTTAACCTTGTTGTGAGCTGCTCTGCATCACAGTTTTGGGAGGAAAGTGAGAAATGAATCAATCAAATGAATAATAAATAAGTAAAGTAAATATATACATATATACCTTGGCCATGAAAGAGAGTAAAGAATACGGAGGCAGAGATTTAATTTTAAAGCTCTTGATGAAATAGGAACGAGACTTAAACCAGGATCAGACATGCTTGGAAAATTAATTTTTAAAAAATGTTTTAATAATAATAATAATAATAATAATAATAATTTATATCCCACCCCTCTACAAAACGCAATCGGGGCGGCTTACAACATTTAAAATATACTCCAAAACCCTCCATCTCCCCTTAAAATGCGATTAGATAATTCAAAAGTTTTTATTTCCTGTTACCATTAGTGTTTTAAAACTAATTTATTGTTGAATTTTCAATGTGTTCAGCAGACACAACTAGTTATGTTATACTTTCCATTGGTTGTTACTTTGCTGTTTAAAAAAAACCAACCACACACACACAGAGCCACATTTTTTGGATTGTTAATAGAATGGCACATAACTTTATAAACTCTAGTCAAAATGCCTTTTAAAAAGTTTTTGATCTAGAAGTGGGCAAAACAAAGGCCTCCAGATGTTGTTGGACTACAACTCCAAATTTGTTTCGCCATAGGCTATGCTGGCTGTGGATGATGAGAGTTGTAGTCCTGTAAAAAAAACATTCAGAGGATTGCATTTTGCCTGCCTCTGTTTCAAACAAGTCACTTTTAAAAGTAAGGAGAAATATTATACCAGTTAAAAAGGACTTTGTTCCTACTCAGGATTGATTTGTTTGTGACTTCGTTTTACCACCCTTGTTAAAAAACAAAAAAGGAAGATAATAATAATAATAATAAAATTTTATTTCTATCCCGCCCCTCTGCAACGCAATCGGGGCGGCTTACAATATAAAAACTCCATAGTCCCAGTACCCTAGCCCACCCCCCCTTAAAACAATATTAAACTATAAAAGATTAAAAACATACAGTAAATTAAAAATATATAAATTAGAAAATATTAAAACATACAATAGGTTTTAAAAAAAATGATTACAGCTCAAGGAGGACAGCTGAGTCTTGGGCCGGGATAGTTATTCAGGAAAGGCCTGCCGGAAAAGATCCGTCTTGACAGCTTTTTTAAAGCTGTCTAAGGTGTTAATAAGACGGATCTCGTCCGGCAGGCCATTCCATAATCTGGGAGCAGCAGCGGAGAAGGCCCTCTGGGAGGTCACCGACAGCCTTGTTTTCATAGGCTGTAACAGATTCCTCCCAGAGGACCGAAGTGCGCGGGGAGGGTCGTACGGAAGGAGGCGGTCCCGGAGATAAGTTGGACCCAAGCCATGCAGGGCTTTAAAGGTTATAACCAACACCTTGTACTGTGCCCGGAAACGAATAGGCAGCCAGTGGAGAGCTTTTAGCACAGGTGTTATATGCTCTCTTCTGGAAGCGCCAGAAATCAACCTGGCTGCCATGTTCTGAACTAGTTGAAGTTTCCGAGTTAAGCACAAGGGTAGCCCCATGTAGAGCGCATTACAGAAATCCAGACGGGAGGTTACCAGTGCATGTACCACAGTTTCGAGGTCCCTAATTTCCAGGCAAGGGCGCAGCTGGCGTATCAGCCGAAGTTGATAACAGGCACTCCTGACCGTCGCATTTACCTGATTAGGCATCTGGAGCGTCGGGTCCAGGAGCACCCCCAGACTGCGAACACAGTCTTTGGAGGAGAGTGTAGTTCCATCCAGGACTGGAAGTTGTATTCCCAGACCTGGTTTCGGGCCTGTAACTGTTAGTACCTCCGTTTTGTCTGGATTCAGTCTCAATTTGTTTTTCCTCATCCAGTCCATTACTGCTTTAAGACAATCATTGAGAGGAGAGATGCCATCTGAAGTCGAAGATGTCATGGGTAACAATATTTATTAATAATCATGTTCCATCTGGATCCAGACTTGGTGGCTCAAATGATTCTTGGCCCACTCACTCCCCAGGCCAACCAAGGCTCAAGGGTCTGTCAACATGGAAAAAGGCACAGATGTAGCAAAGTGGTGGTTTATTGATTACCAGCTGGTGGCAGCTGTCAGTGCCTCTGTGTCCATGAGAGGGTATCCACAAGTGAAAAAACTGTATAAATGAAATAAGTATGAGAGATGCTTCTGGGACTGCTTGAATTTGTATGTGCACAAGAGGACACACAGGAAGGAGATGCCAGAGCCACATCAGGGTCTGTAAGACACAGTCATTGCTGCTTGTGCCTGTAATATTTGAGGGAGAACCCAAAGATTGTGTCGAAGGCTTGGGGTTGTATCACACACCTGACTATTCATACCATAGAGAGACTGTATAAGAGTTTGGAAATCTGTCCCTATAGGACATAATTACTGTACATGAGTACCCGGCTTGTGGGGGCAATTACCTAACACGCATTGGAAACTGCTTAATGCAGTGTAGATGTGTAAAGTGCTATTGCTTAAACAATTTGTAAGCCGCTCAGGGAGCCTTTGTGACTGAAGAGCGGGGTATAAATACAGTAGGACCCCTGTATCCACTGGGGATTGGTTCTGGGGGCCCCCATGGATACCGAAAACCATGGATAATAGCGAATACCATTGAAAATAATGGGACCTGGTTTGAAATACCATAGAGTTACCTTGGAGGACCTAGAAAATGGCTAGCGAGGACACATTTTCTAGAAAGACTGGTAGGTGTGCTGTTTTGTGTCCTGTGGATAATTGAATCAGTGGATAGTGAATCAGTGGATATGGGGGTTCTACTGTACCTAATAAATAAATACATTGGAAATTTACATATACAGGTTGCCCTCTCCCCCTTATGTGGGATCGGTACCCACAGTTTTACCTACCCATGATTGGGGAGAAGATCTCTAGGCATCGGGAGGACCATAGAGTCATGACAGAGGTGGTCTTATTGCCAGAGCTTGGACATGTGGGATTTGAGGACTGACTTTCCTCCACTGGGACCCCCAGAGACCTACATGGATTTCAAAAAATGCCAAGAAGAAGAACCCACAAAAAACAAATTAGTGGTAGCTTACAAATTGATTAAGCAATAGCAATTTACACATTTACACCGCATTAAACGGTTTCCAATGTGTGTTAGGTAATTGCCCCCATAAGCTGGGTACTCTAGGCATCTGGAGGTTCTCCAGCATGACTCTATGGTCATCTTCCACTGGAAGTTGAACATAGAGTTGTGCCAGTATCTAGAGAGGCATCCTCTCTAAGCTACTGGTACTAGAGGCATTTTTAGGTCCCCCAGTGGGATTCTATAGCCATTTGCTAATATCTGCCGTTTCAGATATCCACAATAAGTGTGGGAACGTATCCCGCGCTGATACGGTGAGGCGACCTGCACTTAGCTATGTAGCAGAGGCACTAAGAAACCCTGTTAGTGAACTGCAAAGATGTGTAATGGGACACTGGCTGTACCAGTGTGCATAGGCACTTTCTAGCCAGTATCCTGATGCACAATGGGAGCAATGCGCATCGGTCCCAAGGTGCATTTGCTGGCCCCCCTACATAGTAACATAGCAGCCATTTATAAGATACAGATGTTACAGAACTGCCCCGTTCTAATTCCTGCAGATGTAACTCCGTTTATGAAGACACAAGTCCCCAACTAGATTCCAGCCTTTGTGTTTAAAACCTGAAGTCAACTTCCATCCACTTTTGATTTGGTTTTTGTAGGTTCTTCTTCTTCTTGGCATTTTTGGAAATCCAGTGGAGGGAAATCAGTCCTCAAATCCCACATGTCCAAGCTCTGGGCATAAGGCACAACTGGCCACAAAGGGTGGGTAGAAGATCCAGAATTTCAGCTTTTATTTATTTATTTATTTATAGAGTTTTCTTAGGTGCCCTATCAGAATTTAATATAGTCTTGGAAAACATACAAGAAGAACACCTTTTATGTAAATAGAAAAGCAATGTGACGTTAATTACATGCGCAGAGAGACACACGTGAAAGAGAAAATGACACCAAAGCTGAAGCCCAATTAATTCTCTGTTTTCCCACTTTTCCAGCTCCTTTTAACAGGAAGGTTACTGCTGAATGACTCAGGAGATTATCAGATGGGAACAAAAAATGCGTTCCCATCTCACAATCCCCTTTCCTGCCCCTCTTCCATCCCTGTAATAACATAAAATGAAAACTTTTCAGCTCTACCTTAATTGCAGCTTGTTCCCTCGGCAGGGCAGACTAGGAGTGAAAGGAGCTTGAATGGAGTCCCTTTCACTTCCTGGATTGAAATCCTGGCTGCTCTTGCGAGGAGACGAGAGCGCAGGAACTTCAAACTATAAAAGGAAAATACACTAAAAAAAAAGTTACACTAGGCACCTAAACGGACTTAAAACTTAACAAGTAACCCTGGGAGGGTACAATAAAGTGTGTTGCTTACCTTGATGTCCCCATTTCATCCGGAAGTGTTCTGGCATAGACCTCCCATTGATGCTGGCATTGCGCCAACATAATGGGGCACCTTTTCAGACGCAGGACATTCCGTGGCAGAAATGGAACGGGGGATCAATTGACGGCTTAGCCAGTCAATAAAATGCAGCGCTGAAGGAATGGCAGCTTCACAGGTACATGACGAGATGGGAATGATGTCTGAAAAGGAAGCCCTTTAGAGATCTTCTGACGTCATGATAATGCCATATTTAGCGCATGTGATAATCTCCTCAGTGAACAGGCCCAGGTGGTGGAGTGGAAGGGCTGAAATCCCGATTAACATCCTGGAATTAAGTAAAACGAAGAGTTGTGTGGCTGCACCTTTAAAACAAACAGGTTTTTAGTATGCCACGGGCTTCTAGGGATTACACTCCATTAACACTTGGGGTTGCCAGAGTGAACACTGCAGAGGGCTCCTGTAGCTTTAATGCAGAGGTGGGCAAAATGCAGTCTGTGAGCTGTGTGTGGGCCCAAGAGCTGTTTTTTTGGCCCCAAGGAGCCCTGGTGGCGCAGTGGTTAAATGCCAGTACTGCAAGCCACCATGTTGCAAGTTCGATTCCAGTGGGCTCCAAGGTTCACTCAGCCTTCCATCCTTTCGTAGGTCAGTAAATTGAGTACCCAGTTTGTGGGGGCAATTAGCTAACACACATTGGAAACTGTTTAATGCAGTGTAGACGTGTAAATAGCTATTGCTTAAAACAATTTGTAAGCCGCTCTGATAGCCTTGTGGCTGAAGAGTGGGGTATACATAAATAAATAAAATAAAAATAATTTTATAATTTTTGCGAAGTAATGTTTAATTTTTCCCATTCCAGAATGCCCCCAAACTCTAGAGGGTGTGTGTGTGGAGGTTATTTCCACAATGTTTGGAGCTCCCCGCCCCATGGGTCAAAAACATTTTTTGGAATTTGAAAAAAAAAATGGCCCCAAATGCTCCAAAATGTCTACTGGGGACATTTCCACCACATGTTGTGGGGCCCCTTGGACAATTTAGGTCCAGGAAAGGCCTTTTTTTAAAAACCCAAAGCATGGTGAAAATGCCCCATATCTCCAGAGGCAATCCCCCTTTTTTTGCAAGAGCAGTTAGAGCCCTCCAAGGTCTCCTAAGGGGCTAATGTGACCTCCTAGTCTTCCACAGTTGCCCACCCTTGCATTAAATGGTTGTGTAGAAGAGGGAATTTCAGCAAGGGTAGCTTGTTACCTGGGGCTTGTTTATACGGCAAAAATTCTCCACATAGAATTTGAGGAGAATATGATTTCTCTAAATGGGATCCTGCACCAATCCGCCAAATTTGGAAGGAGGGGTGTCAAAAACACTAACAACTATGCGAAAGAAGCCTTCACAACTTTTCCTGTATTTAAAAAAAAAAAACCTGAAAGAAATGCACATTCCCGCTTGTTGGGACAACTGATTCGTTTTGCTGCACATTCCCAATAAGAGTGGAAGTGGAAAATTGATTGGGTCAGACATGCACAGGGGGCAGAGCTTGCTGGCAAGGCAAACACCTGGAATTGCCTTGTTGGATTTTCACCGTAGTGATCATGCGCTGAAATGACAAACCAGCCTTTTTTTCTCCGCCCCCCATTTATTTAAGTGGAAGATTGCACTTCTGCACCTTGGATTTGCTTTTAAAAAGTACTGTTCAGGGACGGCAACTGATGACAATAAAAATGTGAGTACAGTAATTCATTCGCACCCACCATCTTGATTCACAGGCATGCCTGCTGGAACATCAAATACATATGGCTTTGCATGCTTGCGAGACAAATAAAAGCGCTGCAAATTGGCATTAGTATGCATCAATTAACATTTTATAGTCATGTATAGACAAGCTCCTGGTTTCATATTACCTCATGGCACCTTGTTACCTCTTCATCACAAACCATTAAAGCTAATTAATTAATTAATTAATATGCCGCCTTTCTCCCAGAAGGGACCCAAGTGGCTCACAAAATTATATCAAATACAGTACCATCTAAAGCCGTTGAAAAGAATTCACAATATAAAAATCTAAAATGAGATAAAACACATAAAGATAAAAGAGTAAAAGAAGCAAAACAAAAATATGTGTGTGTGTGTGTGTGTGTGTGTGTATATATATATATATATGTAGAGCAGCCTGTGCTCCAGTTTTGACTCTGGCAACATAGCATCTCAGGGGTGTCTGTTGTATAAAGCAGAAATTTATTATCGCATGATTTTGTGGGTGGGTTTATAATGTATTTGCATTATCCTGGCTTTTCTTTGCAAACGAAGATTCAGGAAGGACTCATCCCGCGCTTTCTGCAAGTGCGCTGATGACTAAAAAGGCCAATCCGAGAACAAGTCCGGTTGCAGAAAGCACAGCAGAATGTCTCCTTGGGTGATGTTTTTGGGTTGTGATTCTTTCTGCGTTGTCGTTTCTCTTCAAGACTTGTTCGGCGTGAGTTCTCAAATAAGGCTGCAGCATTGTGGATAGTGCGTCTCCATGCCTCCCAATGTGAGGCCAGGGCGGACCATTGTTGGTGATCAATTTGGCCGAGCCTGAGATGTTGTTTCAGGGAGTCTTTGTATCGCTTTTTTGGAGCACCCTTCTTACGCTGACCCGTGGCAGTCTATGACCTAATGATAATCTATGACCGAATCCAGGATTATAATCTGTTACCTAATCCAGGTAATAAATATCTATATATTTGCTTTAAAAGTGTCACACAACCTTTTGGTGTTTTTGTCTCTCTGGCTTTTTCTTCGCAAACGAAGATTCAGGAAGGACTCATCCCGCGCTTTCTGCAAGCACGCTGATGACTAAAAAGGCCAATCTGTAAACTTCATATAAAATTGTCAACTCCCTATAACTATTTAGATTTCCTCTTTTGTTATAACAGAAAACGAAACTCCAGTGTCTATTTCATTTTTAAAAAATTTATTGGGCTTTTGTATGAAAATATACAGTAATATTTTTTTAAAAACGTGGCACACATCTCTGGTGACATCCTTTGAACAAGACTAGCAAGTTCTTTCTTTTGGTGTTTTTGTAAACTTCATATAAAATTGTAAACCCCATATAACTACTATATTTAATTTCCTCTTTTGTTATAACAGAAAACGAAACTCCAGTGTCTATTTCATTTATTTTTTTTTTTAATTTATTGTGCTTTTGTATGAAAATACAATTTATTTTTTTATATATATAAAAAAAAACCCATGTCACACAACTCTGGTGACATCCTTTGAACAAGACTAGCAAAGTCTTTTGGAATGAAGGAAGAATCTCTCCTCCTCCTCCTCCCCATCTTTTCCCCCTCAGGTTCCTTTAGTTGGACTACATCTCCCAGAATCCCACACGGGAGGGGGCGTGGCTTTCCAGCTTCTCTCCACCCTCCCATCTTTTCCTAATGAGAGTTAAGATCAAAGAGTTTCCCTTCCTAGAGAGGCCCCAGTGGTTCCTTTATGGAAGGGAAGAGGGTGACTTGAAACTATTGCTTCCTAGCCTTTATATCCTTTCCTGGGTGGTGGTGGTGGTGCTGGGAGAAACTGGTTTTCCAGGCTGAGCCAATTTGAGGCTGGTTTTGCTGCCAGTGGGGACAGGACCAGGTGAGTTGCAAGAGGGCACCCATGGGTGGGGGGCTGCCAGGAAGAAGAATAAAGCCCATGAAGGCAAAGGGAGGGCGAAAGAGATCAGCAAGCATTTCCCTGAAGGCTTGGCTCCCAATCCAGCCTTGGCTCCCTGCAATGCAGGATGGTTTAGGGTCGCATTTAAGACCCTCCGAGGCCCTCAATTTTAGGGCTAATGTCAGGCTTAAGAGGCCCCATAGCATCCATTAACACCCCCACCCCCAAATATATATTGTGTAAACCAGTAGTTCTTTAAAAAAATTTTAAAATATTTATTTTTGTATTTTCTGTTGCAATGTGTATATAACATATATCTATCATTAACAGTAATAAAGGTAGAGAAATAATAAATCACTGGTTCTTTTTTTTTAGATTTTAAAATATTTATTTTTGTATTAATGTGTATATAACATATATCTATCATTAACAGTAATAAAGATAGAGAAATAATAAACCACTGGTTCTTTTTTAAAAAAAGATTTAAAAATATTTATTTTTGTATTTTCTGTTACAATGTGTATATAACATATCTGTCATTAACAGTAGTAAAGATAGAGAAATAATAAACCACTGGTTCTTTTTTAAAAAAAGATTTTAAAATATTTATTTTTGTATTTTCTGTTACAATGTGTATATAACATATCTGTCATTAACAGTAGTAAAGATAGAGAAATAATAAACCAGTGGTTCTTAAAAAAAAGATTTTAAAATATTTATTTTTGTATTTTCTGTTGCAATGTGTATATAATATATAGCTATCATTAACAGTAATAAAGGTAGAGAAATAATAAACCACTGGTTCTTTTTTTTTAGATTTTAAAATATTTATTTTTATATTTTCTGTTACAATGTGTATATAACACATCTATCATTAACAGTAATAAATATACAGAAATAATAAACCACTGGTTCTTTTAAAAAAAAGATTTTAAAATACTTTTTGTATTTTCTGTTACAATGTGTATACAACATATATCTGTCATTAACAGTGCCAGGAATGAAGTATTTTAAAATCTTTTTAAAATAAAATAAAATCTTTTTAAAATTCTGAAAGATACAGAAATAATAAACCACTGGTTCTTTTTTTTTTACATTTTAAAATATTTATTTTTGTATTTTCTATTACAATGTGTATATAACATATCTATCATTAACAGTAATAAAGGTAGAGAAATAATAAACCACCAGTTCTTTTTTTTTTTTTTTTAGATTTTAAAATACTTATTTTTGTATTTTCTGTTACAATGTGTATATAACATATACAGTTGTCCCTTCATATTCACTGGGATTTGGTTCCAGGACCCCCGTGGACACCAAAATCTGTGTGAATACTCAAGTCCCATTATATGCAATGGCATAGCAAAATTGTGTCCCTTATATAAGATGGCAAAATCAAGGTTTGCTCTTTGGATTATTATTTTTTTAAGAATATTTTCAAGCCATGGATATTTAAATCCATGGATACCAAATCCGTGGATACGGGGGGACAACTGTATCTACCATTAACATTAATAAAGGTAGAGAAATACTAAACCAGTGGTTCTTTTTTTAGATTTTAAAATATTTATTTTTGTATTTTCTGTTACAATGTGTTTATAATATATATCTGTCATTAACAGTGATAAAAGTAGAGAAATAATAAACCAGTTGTTCTTAACTTTTTCTCTATCCACTTTAAATATATTTTGTTGCTGTGGACCCCCAAGATTTAACTCAAGATTTAAAGCCCTACTACTAACAATAACAATACAATTACATCATTCATTAAACCTTCCCTCAGAGGCAGTGGTGGGGGAGGGAAGACTTTTCTTCTGCTTCTTGATGCAAGTTTTTGGTTGGAGTAGATTGAATGGCAATGCGCAAGCCAAGCCAGCGAGCCAGCTTTTGCCTTGGCTCCTGTCATGTGGCTACTCCACTGCAGGCAGGAGGTGAGCTGAGCAGCCTTCAAGCCTTTGCAGACTCCCTATGAGGACACTGCAGATCCCTGGGTGCTCCTGGATCACAAGTTAGAACCACTGGTGTAAACTTTGAAATGTAATTATTGTAAGTTAGAGGCTGCTCAGAACCAGAGACCCTAAACTGTAGTTCATTTTGTTTTGAGTGTAAATTTGGTACTGTTTCTTGTCTGGCATACAAACCTACACACCAGCATTGCTGCCCTGTTAGGTGGTCCATCAAGAGAGGAAAAGAAGATGGTTATAAAATAAGAAAAGGGACAAGCAAAGCGATCAAGTAGATGAAACAGCTTCCCTGCTGGTAAAAGTTAGGTTATAGTATTTTGTTCAATACTTAATCAGGGGAAGGGAAAAAAATAAGGAACATGATGGATGTCTGTGCAATTATATGGAGAAAGTGGATGAGAAGCAGGTTTTTTAAAAATTAACTTCCACTTTCAAAATGTTGCTTCTGCTTTTTATTTATTTTTTTAATTAAGCATTTGCCTTATTTTTGGGTTTTGCTGTGTGTGTGGTCACCCTGAGAGCTTTGATATAGGCTCACTTACAAATGAAATACATTAAATCAGTGGCTCTTAACCTTTTCTTAACCAGGGACCCCCTTTTGTTGGCATCGCCCTCCAAGACATAACTTAAGATTTAAAATCCTAAGAACAACAACAACAATAATAATAATAATAATAATACATTCACACTATCCATTAACCCTTCCCTCATAATCACTGGGAAGACTTTTCTCCATCTTCTTCCTGCAAATTTTTGGCTGGAGCAGGTTGAATGGCAATGCACAGGCCCAGCCAGCCTGCCTGCCTTTGCCTTGGCTTCTGTCACATGGGCTGAACAGCCTTCAAGCCTTTGCAGACCCCTTGAGGACATTGCGGCCCCCTGGGTGTTCACAGACCACAGATTACGAACGACTGCATTAAGCACTTTTTGAGAAAAATTGCCCAGAACCCTGTTTGTTACTCCCAATTAGAGTAGGCCCATTGAATCAACTGAGTCAACAGGTAGGAAAATTTAATCAGTTCAGTGGGTCTGGGAATAAAGCTATTGTGTTTCATTATAAGTTACATCATTTTAATTTTATTCTGCATTTGTATTTTCTTGAGTATCATTTGGTGGAAGAATAGGACCCAATATATTGACTTAACTTAGCATTTCCCAACTTGATGCCTTCTCAGATCTGTTGGATTAAAATGACCATCATCCTCAGTCACAGCAGCCAGTGACCCTGCTGATTGTGGATGATGGCCATGATTTTTGTTTAAAATTAAACATACAACAATTTACAAAACCAATATCACAAACAGAAAACATATAAACAAAACATATACCAATAACATTTCTAATCTAAAATTACAAATAACATATATATTAACTTACTTCCTACCTTTCAGTTGTTCAGTATACTTGTTAGCTATTCAGACTTTCTCTTTTGTAATAAACTACTCCTTGTGATTATTATATATAGCTGAACATATATGATATACAGTTGTCCCTTCATATTCGCTGGGGTTTGGTTCCAGGACCCCCCGTGGATACCAAAATCAGTGAATACTCAAGTCCCATTATATGCTCTCTCTCTCTCTCTCTCTCTCTCTCTCTCTCTCTCTCTCTCTTTCTCTTTCTCTCTGGCTTTTCTTTGCAAACGAAGATTCAGGAGGGATTCATCCTGCGCTTTCTGCAAGGGCGCTGATGACTAAAAAGGCCAATCCGAGATAAACAAGTCCGGTTGCAGAAAGCACAGCAGAAGGTGTCCTTGGGTGATGTTTCCGGGTGGTGATTTTTTCTGCGTTGTCGTTTCTCTTCAAGACTTGTTCGGCGTGAGTTCTCAAATAAGGCTGCAGCATTGTGGATAGTGCGTCTCCATGCCTCCCGATGTGAGGCCAGGGCGGACCATTGTTGGTGATCAATTTGGCTGCAATGGCATAGCAAAATGGTGTCCCTTATATAAGATGGCAAAATCAAGGTTTGCTTTTGGGATTATTATTTTTTTAAGAATATTTACAAGCTGTGAATACTTAAATCCATGGATGCCAAATCCATGGATACAGAGGGACAACTGTATATGAATCTACTGAATATTTGACGTTAACTAATTCTCGAATCCTATTGTAATAAGACTTTCTCATTTCTCAATCAGAAATATTTTTATAGGACAACCCCTCTATCCAAGGATTTGGTATCCATGGTTTCACTTATTCACATCTGAAAAATATGTTCTCTCTAAGCATTTCTAGGTCCTCCATTGTGATTCTGTGGTCAACTTCCGGTGTTCATCTAATTGAAAATAATAGGGTTCCCATTATCCATGGTTTCAGGTATCCACTGAAGATCTTGGAATGTATCCCCCACATATACGGAGGCTGACCTTCATTACATTCCCATTCTTTTTAAAATTAACAATAGAGCCTTCTTTAATTAAAGATGTTAATTTATCCATCTCAACCAGATCATGTAGTTTTATTAGCCAATCTTCTTGTGTAAGTGCCTCAGAGTCCTTCCACTTTTTTGCAGACAACAGTCTCGCCGCTGTCACCACATATTGTATGACTCTTCTATGTTTCTTCTCAAGATGTTCATCAAGTAACCCCAACAAAAACAGTTCAGATTTCATCTGGAACTTAACTTTTAAAATTTCCTCCATCAACTCATATATCTGAGTCCAAAATTCTTGTACTTTCTTACAAGACCACTACATATGATAAAAAGTACCAATTTCACTGAAACATTTCCAGCACATATTTATTTGAACCTTTGTACATTTTAGACAATCTCTCCAGCATCTGATACCATCTGTACATCATTTTATAAAAGTTTTCTTTTAAATCATAACTGGGATGATAGCCATTGTTATTCAACATATACAGGGAACACTAGGTTGGCAAAAGCTGGATTGATTTCACCTCCAAAGTCATGTAATGCTATGCTACCTAAGCAGCCAAAACAGATTACCAATATCATCTTAGATTTCCCCCCCCCAAAAATTAACTTGGCCTTTGTTTTAGTTTAAACTTGTTTTGTTCTTACAATCAGCCAAATCTGCTATTTTCCTCTCTCTTGCAGTGTAGTCCCCCACACCCAACCCACCGCCACATTCCCTGGCAAAGAAAATGGCTGCCATGGAGGATGGAAAGAGGTCTGCCCAAGGACTTCAGGTCCAAGCTGTGCTGGAGAAGGAAATGAAGACAGAGCAGATGGATCCTTCAGGATCGGAGCTTGGACAGAGCACCTCTTCCGCCATCTTGGGTGAGGGTGTCTTGGAGAGGGAGGGGTCAGACGAATTGGGAGAGATGAAACAAGAGCCAGAGGAAAAGCTCCAACAATGTTGGGAAGCCCAGTGGCAGCATTTCCTGAAGGATGTAGAGGCCACCCAATCGGAAAGGGATGGCTCACAGGTGCTGGCCTCTCTGGGTCACGCCAAGGCTTTTCTGTCTCATTTAGGCCACAGCAGCCAGCATGGAGGAAAGACTTTGGCTCACTTCCTACCAAGCCTGAGGGACGAGGCCCAGAAGATGGATAATGACAATGCCCAATTGGCCGAGGACAAGGAAAGCTGCAGAGATGTAGAGGAGGAGATCCCAGAGGCTCACAGCTTGGAGGTTCAGCGCCGGCGCTTCAGACAGTTCCGCTATCGGGAAGCTGAGGGTCCCCGAAGAGCTTGCCGTCAACTCTGGGAACTTTGCCATCGGTGGCTGGAGCCTGAGAGGCACACAAAAGAGCAGATCCTGGAACTGGTGATCCTGGAGCAGTTCCTGGCCATTCTTCCCCACAGGATCCGGAACAGGGTTCAAGAAGGTGGGCCAGAGAACTGTTCTCAGGCTGTATCCCTGGCTGAGGGTTTCCTGCTGGGGCCACCAGAAGAACAGGTGAGAGAGCTGGAGATTGCTGGCATCATAGGGCAGAGAACATGGGCTATCACATGGTGCATCACTTCTGCTCAGTGGTGAAGGCAGAATTCCAGGTCATTCCAAAATATTCCAAGGATGGAATATTCAAAAACATGCCAGGTCATTCTAAAATATTCCAAAATATTCCACTGGTGGCGCCATGGTTAAATGCCAGTACCGGAGCCACAACATTGTGAGTTTGATCCCACAGGGCTCCAAGGTTCACTGAGCCTTCTGTCCTTTCGTAGGTTGGTAAAATAAGTACCCAGCTTGTGGGGGCAATTAGCTAACACACATTGGAAACCACTTAGAGAATGCTTAGCACACTATAAAGTGGTGTAGATATTTAAGTGCTATTGCTAAACAATTTGTAAGCCACTCTGAGAGCCTTTGTGGTGGAATAACAGGGTATAAATACTCTAATAAATAAAATAACAGAGTGGATGGGATGAGCAGGCCGTGTGCTGAGGCTTCTGTTGTCATGGACCATGTGGGGCTTTCTGTGGAGAGTGAGAGTTGAAGGAACCATGGAAGAACAAACGGAAGTAACGGTTGACAGGTTGAAGAGGGTGAAAGGTAAAAGAGATTACAGGTTGCTCCCCCTATCCATGGGGATTGCTCCCCATTCCTGGACTTACCATTTATAAGTGAAACCACAGGTAATAGCAAACTCTATTAAAATAAAGGACTTCTGGTAAAAACATACCATAGACCTGTATCGGAGGATCTAGTGATTCCTAGGGAGGAAACCTCTCTAGGCATTATCCAGCATGACTCTATGGTATGTGTCCCTATTTTTTTCAGCTGTGGATAACTGAAACTGCAGATATAGGTTCCGCGGATACGGGGTCAACCTGTATTTATTTTTGCTATTATTTCATTGTCATTATGTGTCATCAAGTTGACCTTATGAATGAAGACCTGCAAGAGATCCTGTTGTTAACAGCCCTGTTCATGCCTTGAAAATTCAGGCCTGTGGCATCCTCGATTGCAATCCATTTGTAATGCAGGGCCATTCATACTGGGTCTCTTGGAGACTTCTGATGTATTTAGTGGCCATATGAGGCCAAAGCCAACTTTAACAGCACGGAACAAAAACAAAAGTAAATAATTCAGTTCCTTTTCAGAAATAGGAAAGTACAGAATTACTTTTTTAAAACCCTAACTTGCACTATAATTAGCTGCTTATTTGAACTCTGGGACTAGAATTGGAACTAACTTCTTTTTAAAAAGGAACTTTCCAAGTTCTGGTTGTAGCTCTTCAGGGTCACTGGCAGAGAAGGGTCTTTCCCATTGCTTGTTACCTATTTTCAAAAAACTGGGGATGTCAGTAGTTGATCTGGGGAAGCTCCTCTTGGTGATTTATGCTAGCATAACCAGGGGTTGTGTGAACATAACTACTTTTTTCCAGTGTTATGCAAAGAGATATCTAGTACCTCCTGGTGCAATGTTTTCCTCCTGGTGAAGCTCTGCCCTCAAGTTAAAAAGGCCACTGATTGTCTACTGGGGAGTGTGTTGGGAAAACTCCCTCTATAATATAACCTAACTGCCTGCCTTTACTGTCCCCGACTTTGCTGTAAATGTACTTGAAGAACTGTATGCTATGCTAGTGTCCAATAGGGTCTTGGCCCCTGTTTGTAAGCAGATACTGTAGCCAGGGTTGGTTGGTTTAAACCAAATGACTTTAAAAAAATCCCACTCCTGTTTTTTTAAATTGATTATTCCTATATATAACACACGCGCGCGCGCGTGCACACACACACACACACACACACACACACACACACACGGTCTGGCTATTATTACCATTTTCCAACTCTCTAACTGGAACAACAATGACTGTGTGAATTTAAACATTTTAACTTTAACAGTTTATTGTCAGTTGTTCATTATTAGACCAGTATCCAGTGTTACTTGCTTCTTTTTAATCACTTTATTTTATAGTGCAAGAAATGCCATTTGGAAACAAATCCTTCAACATAAGTTCAACCAAAACAACTTACTTTAAAAGAACACTTTTAAAAAGACTAATTATGATTTAAGTTAGTGGCCATAACATCTAAACTACATTTTGCTACTTAATTTTCTGATTTAGTCCTATATTGGTTTTCATGCAAACAAACTGGTTTAAACAAACAAACAAACAAAAAGGTTTTAAAAAAGAAAACCAGACACACTTTTGTTTTTGTTTTTTTTACCTGCTTTTTCTCCAGCCTAACTTTAGTACCAAGCAGTTACCCTTGATCCTCACTTCTTTTTCAGGTGCCAGGGCTATACAAGGAGGAGAGCAGTGATTCTCCCAATGCAGAGACGGGTTCACCAGTTATTTGCAAAAGGACGTCTGGGAGTTCAATCAAACAAGAAGATGAGGGAAATGTCACTTCTTTCGGTAATATTTGGAGTTTGCTTGTCTGTTTATTTAGGGAATATATTTTAGGGGAATGTTGCTTGCAGAGCTTGGAAATAATGTTATTTTTTGAGAAATGATAGAATAATGGTATTCACTTCTGGTTGTTACTGTTTTTAATATATTTTTCTTAGCAATTTACACAGCATAGTAGTAAATCATCCCCTCCCCCCCCTTCCCTACCACAAACAACATTCCATGAGTTATGGTCTCATCAGATAATTGGTTTCAAACACAAACAGCAACAGACCATAATCAATATCCAAAAAGTGCTCATCTTGATAGCCTCTAAAAATATAATACAGGTCAGCCCCTGTTCCCAGACTTAATGTAGATGTGTGAAACTCTTTATAATAGCTAACTGCCATAGAATACCATAGAATCACACTGGAGGGCCTAGAAAATGCCTAGAGAGGATGCCTCTCTAGGCATCTGGTGCAACTCTGTGATGAATGGAAGTTGACCATAGAGTTGCCTGAAGGACCTCCCAGTGCCTAGAGGGACCACCTCCAGTGTGACTCTGTGGTCCTCTAGATGGCTAGAGATACCTTCCCCCTGCCCCACTCTGACCGTGGGGTAAGTGAAACTGTTGGTACTGATCCCATGTAAATTGGGCAGGGGGGAACTGTATGGTTCAGTAGTAGGCCATGTCTAGAATTTACATATAACATCTGTGTTAGGAATGTGTACCATGTAGTCTCAAAAAGTGTCTCCAGCTATTTTGGCTCTGACAAGGTGAAGTTTGAGTGTCAATTTCTCTAGCAATGCAAAGTCCAAACTCTGTCTAACAAGCAACAAATGGATAAACCTTGTAGGTTCTATGTCCTTGTTATAGATATAACATCCTTACTTAGGACATTTTCATTTGTTTTTAAATAAATTGATAAAATCAGTAAAGTACCTTGAAAGCATGGGTTGTTCTAACATTGATGCATTGTGGGTTTGGGTTGCAATGAGACACGTTCACTCATTACTTCCTAAACATTATTATTTGGTTGTTATGAAGGATTATTTTCCTATGTTAAAGGGATTTTCCAACCTGTTGCTTGTGAATAATTTGTAATGATTACAGGCATGCCTCCATTTACAACGTCTCTGACTAAGATGTTCCTTTCTACAAAATCTTTTTATGGCCACCAAGCCTGTCCTTTTCCTTCTTGTCCTCTGTCCAGCTGGAAGGTTTTAGTAGCATTGGCTTTGGGAGGATGGTGAAGGAGAGCTAGAGAAACACAGACTTTCAGTGTTGTTTTGCACCGGTGTTTGTGCAGTAAACAATGCAATAAAGCTTCAGTTGGGAAAGAGTGGGATTCTGTTTTAGCTGATCCAAGTGTAGCCATGTGTATCTGCCTGAAACAGGCAAGGTAAGTAGCAGCTGCCTCCAGAATCCCTTACTGCACATGTGCAAATATTAAAACAGAGAAAAGGGGCTACCCACAACATTGTTTAAAAAAAGCATAGATCTGTAAGTTTGTCCACCAAGATGGAAATTATAAGGATCACAGAGGCTGGTGAAAGAAAGAAAAAATCACCCCTGAAGGCCTTTTGGAAGAAGCTTTCAGGTCGTCTTTTGAAGGTTCAAAATGTTTTTGTTTACTTATACTTATTAATTTAGAATTAAAAAGTGTGCTGAGACATATTGAACTGTTCTTTTTTATGTGATTTATGTGTTTATGAAACCTCTCCCTATTCTTTCCATGTTATTTCTGTCTCTGGTACCAAAGTTTCCGTTAAAGAAGTAAAGCCTAGGAACATATCTACTTTGTTAACTGAGGTATGCCTGTAATGCTAATATATCATGGGCTTTTCATAGTAACAACCAGTGCTATGTTCCTCTCTGGTCCATGGAGCTCTTCTTTTGTGGTGATTCTTTGCAAAGTGTGGAAGTAGTGAGTTAAAAGTAGTACAGTTACTTAAAACAACATACTGGGGAGTGGGGAGAGGAATTAAAGAAAACGTAAAGAATTTACATTTCACAAATAACACAAGTGGTGATGGAATTACAGTCAGCCCGCCACATTTACAGGTTTCACTTATGCGGGTTTGATTACTTGAGGATTATTTGCTGCTGTCCCATGCCATTTTTAATAGGGACTGCAAGCCACGTGAGACTGAGAGAGACTGCAAACACACAGCGAGGCTTGTAAGTCCTTATAAAAATAGAAAAAATCAGCTGCCCGCTTCTGCCTTGCAAAGGAACCCTGCCGCCTTGAAAGCATCCGCAATAGTTTGAATCTGCAAGTTCTACTTTTTGTGTGTATTAAATATGGTTTTGTGGTGGGAGGGGGGGCTAGAAATATTTGTGGTTTTTCCACTTTCACGGGGGTCCTATGCCCCTAATTCCAGTGAATGTAGAGAACCAACTGTACTTTCTTAGTGTCACAAGTAGCATTTTCCTGTTACTTTTAAATGTTAGTTGAGACATTCTGACTGGAATTTTTCCAAGCTTTATCACCACTCTCATTAACCCTAATGGTTTTTATTTTTCTAAAAAATAATAGGAAAGTACCAAGAAACAGTAATGCAATGTTACTTTTTAAACAGTGCAATGCCTTAACAAGTGATGGGAATGGATTTCCAAACTTTGCTTCCACATGTAAGGAGAAGTCACACAAAAGTTCTTTTCCTCTTACAGGAGTTGACAAGAGGCCCCGTAGAACAAAGACAGGCCAGCCAGAAAATCTTGGGGAAGTGAAGGCCTACAGGATTCTGCCCGCAGAAGAGGTATCCCGCTGTGCTGACCAGAGTGAAGCAGCCTCTGATAATAGAAAAGGAAGAAGCCCAGAGAAGGAATGGGATAGGTTAGACAAGCGTGGTCTTCCAGAAAATAAAAATACCTGTTCAGCAGAGAGACGA
The DNA here is from genome assembly GCA_030847615.1 of Gambelia wislizenii. Classification (NCBI taxonomy): domain Eukaryota; kingdom Metazoa; phylum Chordata; class Lepidosauria; order Squamata; family Crotaphytidae; genus Gambelia; species Gambelia wislizenii. The sequence goes on from JAUMIR010000002.1 coordinate 31,559,308, forward strand.
TATCAGTGCTCCTTCTGTGAGAAAAGCTTTAAACACAGGTCCACACTGACAGTCCACCAGCGAACCCATACAGGAGAAAGGCCATATACATGCTCGCACTGTGAGAAAAGCTTCATGCATCGGTCCAATCTTATTGTTCACGAGAGAACCCACACGGGAGAGAAGCCCTACAAGTGCCTGGACTGTGGAAAAAGCTTTTCCCATCGCTCAAACCTGATCGCCCATGAAACGGTCCACGCGGCAGGGGCGCTGTACCAGTGTGTGGAGTGTGGCGAACGCTTCGAGCACCTCTCACACCTCAACGCGCACAAGCCAGTCCATCTGGAGGAGAAACCCCACGAGTGTTCGGAATGCGGGAAGAGCTTTAAGCAACGGTCAGCCCTCACAGACCATAAGAGGACCCATCGAGGGGAAAAACCGCACAAGTGTTCCCAGTGTGAGAAAACCTTCAGCAAAAGGTCAGCCCTCATTGTCCATGAGAGAACCCACACGGGAGAGAAGCCATACCACTGCTCAGATTGTGGAGAGAGCTTTAATGAGAGGTCAGTTCTTGTGGCTCATGAGAGAATCCACGTGGGGGAGAGACTTTGCTCGCAGCTTGCTCCTTATTACACATAAGAGAATCCATACAGGAGAGAAGTTATGGATGCTTGCTCTTTATTACCCATAACAGAATCCAGACAGGAGTAAGACTATATGGGTAGTCCAGCCATGGGGAAAGAGTCAGTGAGCAGCAGCCCCTGAACAAGAGAACTCAGTTCAGAAGATTGCTCCATTCAACATTTGAACTGTAGTATGTATGAGTAAACTTATTTGTTTCACCGTTACAGACCACACATCAGAAAGGACATTGCAAAGCTGGAGAAGGAGCGTAAAAGAGCCAAGCCAGTCATTCAGCTTGGAAGAGTGGCCATGCCGCCTGGGGGATTCTGGATCTTGTAGTCTGAAAAGTAACTTTCCCATGTTCTGCCCAGTGATTAGGAAGCCATAGCAACTTGCCTGTGAGAAAAGGTTCCAATGTTTGAGGGAGGGGGGTAGGTTAGTGTAGAAAAAGGGCTAGTAAAAGAGGAAGAGTTTTGATAGAGTTGTATAAAGTTAGGCATGGTGTAGAGAAAGTGGATAAGGAAAATTATGTTTCCTTTGATTAAAATAGATCTTGAGATTATCCACTAAAGCAGAATCATGGGAGACTGAAGACCAAGAAGAGAAAATACTTCGTCACTCAATGCATAATTAAACTGTGGAACTCCCTGCCATAGGATGTAGGGGTAGCTGCCAACATGGATGGAAGATTTGGAGAGATTTGTGGAGGTTGGGACCATCAATGGCTACTAGTCTCCAGTATTAATGGCCTTTGTATATCACTTGCTGGGTGACATGGGCAGGTGCTGTGACCCCAATGTCCTGCTTGTCAGCTTTTCTGTGAGCAGCTAGTTGGCCATTGTTCTGGATTAGGTAGGCCTCTGGTCTGTTTCAGCAGGAGTCTTCTTATGGCTAAAATATTTGAACAGAACAATATCCAGAATTAGCAACATTGTCATGGTTCCTTTTTTTTTTTTTTTTTTGGTGGGCTTACATTTTATGGGGCATTTCCTTGACGTCTTCAGGTCAACATGCACCTGACTTTTGCTCATGTTTTTTTTTTCCCAGTTCCATGGTGGTTTTTTAAACCAATTTTGAAATTAGCATTAATTTTATTTTGGTTTGATTTATCCCTTGCTTTCTCTCAAAATCAGGATTCACGGGGACTCATCAGATTGCAAAGCATTGTACAATTAAAAGCACAAGAAATTGCAATCAAGCAGATTGTGATATTAGAATTAAAGTTGAATAAAAGCCAATTTAAAAGCACATCAGTAAAAAGGTGTCTAGTAAAATGGCTTTCTCAGCAGCCGGTCAGTTGCCAAATCCTGCCTGAGTTGAAAGGTCCCTGCCTGCTGGTGGAAGGACGGAGAGGAGAGGCCCAACGCAGTCTCCCTTTGAAGAAGGTTCCAAACTGCCACTGAAAGTCATTCAAATGCTTTTTGAGTCTGTTTTTCCCCTATTAAATATTTGCATAACAGTGCTAATGGAAAGCAAATTTTGGAGCAGATTATCAAAATGAAATGAAGAGAAAGCACCATTAAGGTGACAGGCACAGGCCTATGGCATACCTTCCAACTGTCCCAACTTGGCAGGGACAGCTCTCTTTCCTACTTTTTCAGCTGCTTTTCAAATGGCCTGGTTTCTCTCTCCTCAGATTAGCTCTATTGCTGCAAACAGAGTTCAAACTGTACAAGCTGTTTGCACTCAGTTAACTCAGCAGAGTGGAAGGGGATGGATCTTACCCTTTCCCTGTAGATTCAGGCCAAAGCAAACTGCTGCACCCTCTCCTAGTTTGTGTCTTCTTCCTCGCTATTAACTTTTGCCATCTTGACTACACTCTGTTCTTAATAAAATAAAATTTTTAAAACTCTTGACCACACTCTGATATTATTTAGCCACACATGTCCCAGATTTCACCAGTGAAAAGGTTGAGTGATATTAACTCAACATCCAAGTCACACTTCCTGTTAGTAAAAAGGCCTCCCTGAACTTAAAATAGCCCAGGGGTCCCCAAAACATGGCAAAAGCTCCCCCTCCATGAGGGCACAGGCAGGCATTCTGGGACAAAACAAAAATGTATACATATGCATACACAATACTGGAGGCCCCTGTGAGTTGCATATACACTATTCCAGATGTCACACATTGCCTACTTGTGATCTGAAAACTTGTCATGCAGAAGATGCATGAAAAACTCCTTTCTGTATCTTGGGTTGAGAATACAATCAGCAAGTGGAAATTGCAAGGATGCAGATTTTGGCTAACTTGAAAGAAATATCTTGATGGTAAGAGCTGTTTAACAGTGAAACAGACTTGTCTCAGGAGATGCCGGGCTTTCATTTGGAACTATTTAAGAGGCAGCATAAGTAGATCTGACCATCTATCTGGGATGGTCCAGTGCTATTCAACATCTTTATCAATGACTTGGATGAGGGAATAGAGGGTATGCTTACCAAGTTTGCAGATGACGCCAAATTAGGAGGGGTAGCTAATACCCCAGAGGACAGGATCAGAATTCAAAATGACCTTAACAGATTAGAAAGCTGGGCCAAAACTAACAAAATGAATTTCAACAGGGAGAAAAGTAGGATACTACACTTAGGCAGTAAAAATGAAATGCATAGATATAGGATGGGTAACACATGGCTTGAGGGCAGTACATGCAAAAAGGATCTAGGAGTCTTAGTGGACCACAAGCTGAACATGAGTCAGCAGTGTGATACAGCAGCTAAAAAAGCCAATGCGATTCTAGGCCGCATTAATAGGAATATAGCGTCTAGATCGAGGGAAGTAATAGTGTCACTGTATTCTACTTTGGTTAGACCTCACATGGAATACTGTGTCCAGTTCTGGGCACCACAATTCAGGAAGGATATTGAGAAGCTGGAATGTGTCCAGAGGAGGGTGACCAGGATGGTGGGAGGTCTGGAGGCCATGCCCTATAAGGAGCGGCTTAGGGAACTGCACATGTTTAGTCTGGAGAAGACAAGATTGAGAGGGGACATGATAGCCGTGTGTGAAGGGATGTCATGTTGAGGATGGAGCAAGCTTGTTTTCTGCTGCTCCAGAGACTAAGACACGGAGCAATGGATTCAAACTACACGGAGCAATGGATTCAAACTACAGGAAGAGATTCCACATTAGGAAGAACCTGCTGACAGTAAGAGCTGTTTGGAAGTGGAATACACTGCCTCGGAGTGTGGTAGAGTCCCCTTCTTTGGAGGTTTTTAAACAGAGGATAGATAACTATCTGTTGGGAATGATTTGATTGTGTATTCCTGCATGGCAGGGGGTTGGACTGGGTGGCCCTTGAGATCTCTTCCAACTCTATGATTCTATGAGGGACTGGGAATCTTTAATCCTCCAGATATTTTGGCTACCTTGTTAACTACTATCAAATCAACTTTGATTTTTGTTGTCAAACAACAATCCAGCCCTGTGAGGGTGGGCAGGAGTAATCCCCTCACTTCAACTTGATCTGACCCTTTAGCTAGGATAGGAGAACATGTCCTCTGTTATGTTTGTGTGTTTGAGTAACAAAACTATGGGTAACTATGGTTGTGGCTTAGTCCATATTGACATCACCAGGGCCTAGTTCTCTGGCTCTTATGTTTTGTCCGAGAAATCTCTCAGTCTGAAATGATCCTGACCTAGCAAGCATACTCTTGAGAAGGCTAGTTAGGGTTCCAAGGTTAGTGAGATTTTCGTACAATGTAACAGAAGACATTTTTAAAAAAAATTCAGCATATGTGGGACAAAAGCTTTTTAAAAATGTATTAGCAATGGGTGTCATGCTGTGAGAAACACCAATTTTCCTGATCCCCCCCCCCCGAGTTCTGAATAAAATGCACCACCCTGAAATATAGTATAGAGATTGTTTTGCTTATCTAAAGGAAGAAAAATGTTGGTTGGTCCCTAAAACAGGGTACTTGGGGTTACACTGCTCCTGAATAAGGAGGTTCCATTTTTAGATGCCAACACCCAGTAGCATTTGTATAGGATTTCCCTGCATTAATTTGTCTCTTCAGCTTGAAGTCAGCCCAGAGCTTGGAAAAGTTGAATTTTTTGGAGTACCCATGCTGTCTCGGGGATTCTGAAAACTGTTGTCTAAAAATAACTTTTCAGAGGCCAGCTAAGCCTAATGGCTGTTCCCACACTTTGTGGCAACAAATTGTAAAATTTGAGTCAACTGAAAAAAACCCCAATGTATCTGTCCGACATGAATTTGCACCCTACTGATTTCATCCCGATTACTCCAACTACCTCCTTCAGTCATTTTGACTTTATTACATGTATATTCTCTAACCACTTTCCTCCAAGTTGCTCAGAGCTGCATATACCTGGTATTCCCATCTCACCTTTTCTCCTCTGTGATTTGGTTTAGGCCAGGATGTAGCAACTACCATAGCCCAATCTGCCATCCCTATGTATTCTGATCTGTGAATAAGCCCCACAAGTAGAATGGAGCTTACCTTTTTGTAAACATGCATACAATTGTTTTGTCAGTAATCTTTATAGCTGATTGAGGACTTGAACTTGAGTCTCTATAGTCTGACAGGCTGAGAGTCTGTATGGCACAGCATAGCATATTTCCGCATTTGGATCTATGCTACATCAGTGTTGTCAACACCCTCTGGACTCACTGCTTCACCATTGCAGTCCCTTCCACAGCTATTCTGTTGCTGGTGGAGAAGGGGGTGGACTGGATAAGTGTCTAGCTATGTTCCTGTAGCCAGACGCAAAATGATTAAATCATCTGCTGAGGTCTGCTGGGCTCCTTTGTTGGATCTCAGTGGATAAAAGCCTGGCTACAAGGATGTAACTAATGCTTCTCCAGTCCCTCCCCCTTCTCTCCACCATCCATGAGATTATTACAGAAGAGCTGCATTGACACTACAGTAAGTCTGGGGGTTGTTGAAGTAGCCAGCTGTAGTACAGCTCTATATGCAGAACTATTACGTTACACTGTGCCATACAAGGTCTTGGCCATTACCTGGAAGCCTGTTGGTGATGTAGGATAACACTAGTGTGTGATTTTGGGAAAGTTGTAAAAGTAGTTATTAAATACTTCTTTTTGCGATGTCACCCTATCATGCAAGGCAGCTCCCCCATGTTGGAGAAGGGAGGGACACCCAGGAAAAATCCAACCACAATTCAACAGCTGGGAGAACAAAAGCAACCTTCCCAGATCTCCCGATGTCACCCTCTGTATCTTCAGTGCATCCTACTGTACTAACTGGAGATCTGAGAGAGCAATATCTGTTCTCCCAGCTTTGAAACTACATCCCAACACTGCCTGGGTTCCTCATCCCCCAGTCCTTGCTAACACAACTAAAAGGATGTTGGGGTATGCTTCAATTCTAGGAAGATGCCATATGTAGGGCTGAAAGTGTAGCTCCGGCTGAAAGTGTAGCTCATCAGAACTGCACTGGTGGAGCTTTACTTTCTGCCAGCAAAATGTAGGCGAGTCCAAAAATGCAGGAATGTCAGTGTGGACCCATATCAACAAGCCAGTGTCTCAGGATACTCTTCACCAAGGACAGGTCTTTTGTAGAGCTGCAACAAAATATTGTTGCTGGGAAAATTCCCTCCCCCCTCCTGGTACTGTTAATATTGCAGCTAAGCTCAGAAAGAACAAGAGCCAGGGCAGGGCGGAGATGTAATCTTGAATCATGCTAATCAAAAATCCCTGGGCTTTGATCCTGCAAACCACGGCTCCACTATACCTTTTCCTATTATGATTTCTCCAGAGCTTGGAAAAGCTACTTTTTTGAATTGACACCCCTTAGTCCTCATGGCAATTGTGGAATTCTAGTAGTCCAAAAAGGGTGGAAATTCCCAAGCTCATCTTCTTTTTGCTGTAACACTGAGGAAGAGGAGAAATTGTTGTTGTGTGCCTTCAAGTTGTTTCCAACTTACAGTGATCCTCAGGCGAACCTATCACAGGGTTTTCTTGGCAAGATTTGTTCAGAGTAGGTTTGCCATTGTCTTCCTGAGAGAATATGACTTGCCCAAGGTCACCCAGTGGGTTTCATGGCTGAGCAGGGATTCAGACCCTGGTCTCCAGAGTTGTAGTCCGACACTCAAACCACTATGCCATGCTGGCTGTCTACAGAGTTGCAAAACTTCACCTAGTACTTCCTGTGTATCGTGCTCCTGCTCAGACATTGTTTTGCTGGTCAGCTGGAAATTTTCCAGAGATGTGTGGAAGAGAAGCAAGACGGAGACAGTTGGTTAAGGGGAACTCATAGGAATGATTTTTATTTTTTGGAAACGCTTTGCTTACTTTGTTCTAATAAAGTGTGTGTGTGTGTGATAAAATTCAAGGTAGTTGGTTGGCATCTCTCCCAGAATCCTTTGCTTCGATTTCAAAAGCTCAGAGAATAAATTTCCACTTGTTCTGCTTCTTTATTGCTGCCAAACAGATGGGACACATTTGCCCTGAAGTTTAAGCCGAAGAACCGGTTAAGTATTGCTTGTGAATTAACAATCAGTAGAACAATTTGGTTTTGACTTCACGTCAGCAGTATCAAGAACAACCATGTCACAAACAATCAAATCACCCAAGTAAGGGATGTTACGTCAGGTTATTTTGTGGGGAGAATCACTAAATGCTTGGCTTAGATGTGTAAACTACACTAAAAAGCGGAGTTGGGTATTCAAATGCTAAAAGAAACATACAAACACAGAAGTGAGCCACCTTTGGCCTTCCAGATATTTTGGAGGGTGGAGGGGATGTCTTGTTTTTGAGCCCTCAGGACAATTTTAGACTTAAGAGAGGCCATGTTTACAACAAGAAGACCCACATGCCACTTGCTTTTTAAAAAGCCCTCTCCTGATCTTTAAATGGCCCAAAATATGGCAAAAGTGCCTAAACCCCCAGAGGGTATCAGAGGGGAAAATTTTTAACCCCTGGGAGACACAAAAACAGTTGGGAGGCCTATGGCCCCTGCATTGCATTGTCCACCCCAGTTTAAAGGGCCAAAGAAGGTTCCATTTTGAGGCAACAAATCAGTGTTGGCCATAAACCTTGTGAGGAATAAAAGTAATTATCAGATGGGGGAACCTATGTAATCCTTCTGATACAGCTGGATTACAAGTCCCATAATTCTCCACAACTGGCCATGCTGCCTGGGGCTGATGGGTATCTGAGTCCTGCAACTTATGAGGAAAGACTTAGGGAGCTGGGTATGTTTAGCCTGGAAAAAAGATGGTTAAGGGGTGATATGATAACCCTGTTTAAGTATTTGAAGGGATATCACGCTGAGGATGGAGCAGGCTTGTTTTCTGCTGCTCCAGACATTGGAACACGGAGCAATGGGTGCAAGCTCCAGGAACAGAGATTCCACCTCAACATTAGGAGGAACTTTCTGACAGTAAGAGCTATTTGGCAGTGGAATACATTCCCTTGGAGTGTGGTGGGGTCTCCTTCCTTGGAGGTCTTTAAACAGAGGCTGGATGGCCATCTGTCAGGGATGCTTTGATCGTGATTCCTGCGTGGCAGGGGGTTGGACTGGATGGCCTTCGTGGTCACTTCCAACTCTACAATTCTATGATTCTATGGACATCTAGAAGCCCCCAGAGTCCCTGCTCCTGAATGATAAGGGCTCCTATAAGGCCAGAGCACCCAACCACGGGGCCGCTGCCCATTGCCCCTATGTGTGGTTCACGGCTCTGGCATCTCATTTTTTACTCAGGTTTTGCTGAGATGGAGCATTTTGAATCAGTTGTCAAAGTTGGCATATTAATCACTCTCTCCTGCTCCCCCATGCTTGTTGCTTCTCTTTCTCCCAGCCCTTAAGTTCTATCTTGGTAGCCATCATCTTCCCAGCTTGTTTCAGGCAGCTGTCATGGCAACAGCAGCCCTCGGGTTTTCTAAATGGCGAAAACACTCCTCACGGAATGTGAGGAGAATCCTACCTGTCTTAATGGTATTCATCATTGTATCACTGTATTTGGAAGGAGGGGGCCCAAAACATCAAAAACTCTGCAGGAAAAGCTTTTATTGCTTTCCCCAGTTTTTTTTTAAAGCAGCAAGGGGAATGCACATTCCTGCTTATGGGGACAAGTGATTCACTTTAAATTGCTTTCCCAAGTGCAAAGCTGATAGGCCACATGAGTGCAGGGGCGAGGCTTGCTAACAAGGCAAGCACCCACAGCTGCCATGTTGGATTTTTGCCTTAGCGAGTGATCGCTAAAGCAATAAAATGGGGCATTTCCCCCCCTTCTTTTTAGTATAGGCAAAATATTGCTCTACTGCACATAAGAATTTTTTAAAATGGTCATTGGTGGCAAATTCAGGTAAGTTAAAATGCAAATAATTCACTCACAGCTGCCATCTTGACTGGCAGGCATGCAAAGCTTTTGGGAGCCAAAAAACCATTATGACAAATTGCAGCTGCTGTGATTTGCCATTACTGCAAAACAATCCAGGTTTTTGTTGTTTTTTTGCCTTGTATAGACGGGCCCCCTCATCTCTAGAACACTTTAAGGTAAACAATAGCATGTATAGCACCCTTTCCCACCCCTGGTGCATTCCAGATGTGTTGGGACTACAATTCCCATCATGCCACAGCCCACTATTCTGGAGGGCACTAGATTGAGGAAGACCATAGAGTTGCTGGAGCTAGGATGGGCAACCTTTGGCCCTGGGACCATATATGGCCTCTGCGGCTTTTTGTGGCCCTCAGGTCCTGCAGACGTCCTGCACCCCACTTTTTCGGGGATGTGTGTGATTTGCCTCTCCTGGAAGCCACCAGGAGTGACAATTCCCCTTTTAAACAGGTTGCTGTCCCCTTCCCTAACATAAAACATATATTTCCACCCCCCAATATCAGAAGTAGACTTCTGATCCTTTGTCCTGTTCAAGGAGGATATTGAAAAGCTGGAACATGTCCAGAAGAGGGTCACTAAGATACTAAATGGTCTGGAATCCAAGCCTTGTAAGGACAGACTTAGGGAGCTGGGAATGAATGTTTAGCTAGGAGAAGAGAGGATTGAGGGGTGACTTGATGGTCATTAAATATCTGAAGGGATGTCATGTAGAAGATGGAGCCCACTTGTTTTCTGCTGCTCCACAGGCCAGAACACAAACCAATGGATTCAAATTACAAGAGATTCCACCTAAACATAAAGATCTTCTTGCCAGCAAGAGGTGTGACAGGGAAACTGACTGCCTCAGAGGGTGAGAGAACTCTCCTTTGGAGATCTTTAAACAGAGGTTGGATGGGCATTTCTCAGGAGCGGTTTAGTTGTGTATTCCTGGAGTGGAATACACAACTAAAGGAGGTTGGACTGGATGACCCTTGCTGCCCTTCCAACTCTATGATTCTATTATTTCTGAACACTTCAAGGGTTTGCGAGCATTTTGGCAATCCATTTAGGTCCCACAGAGTACAGGTTGCCTGTCGTATCCATGGAACCCATATCTGTGGTTTCAGTTATCCACAGCTGAAAAAAAAGGGGTACATACCATAGAGTTATGCTGGAAAACACCTAGAGAGGCATCCTCTCTAGGAATTGTTAGGTCCTCCAATGCCACTCTATGGTACGTTTGTACCAGATGTCCTTTATTTTAATAAGGGTTGCTATTATCTGCAGTTTCACTTAGAAATGGTAAGTCCAGGAATGTATTCCCTGCAGATACAGTGGGGAGGGGTACGTATTGGGTCAGAAATCTGGCCCCAAACCCATCAGTTGCCCAACCCTGCTCTGGATCTTGGGATTAACCGGCTAGCTATGTCCTGGGATTCCCTCTCTTTCTTCTCTGAGGACTTTAGTTTGTAGCAGTGAGACTAGAAAGGAGACTGATCCACATATACAGCTATCATAGCCCCACACGCTATGCAAGAGGATATCTTGCCTAAGCCAGAGATCAGCATTCCCCAACTAGTTGCTTTCCAGATGTGCTGGGACTACAATGCCCACCATCACTGTCAGCAACTGCTGGCTTGCCAGGATGGGAGCTGTAGTCAAAGACATCTGGAGAATACCAGGTTGGGGAAGGCTGGCCCACTCTGGCAGCAGTGCTCCAAAGTCCCTCCAGCGTAGAGAAAAATGCCGTTATGTTACTTGCTGTCTGATGCTTTTAATTCAAAACTAGCTGACCCAGTGTAACATACGCCGTTATAGTAGATTTGAAAGGTTCACACGGTTCAGCTACATGCTATTATTTTAGGGAAAAAATATTGCATTGTTTTACATGTGGGTGGGAACGGCTGAGGGAGTGAGAGGAGGGAGGGGCCCTTGTGAGGACTGGGGTGTAGATGAAGATTGAGTGGCAGGAGTGGATTGTGAGGTGGAGAGGGAATTTACATGTGGGTGGTGATTGGCTGAGGGAGTGAGGGGATTGGTTGGGTAAGCAGCCAATCAGCACACTGGGAAAAGAAACATACCCAAGGGTTTTATATAGTTAAATGGCAAGGAATGGTGCTTCAGTATTGGTTCTACCATAAGGCAGAATGAGGCAACTGCTTCAAGCAGATCAGGAACTGGAAAATATACCTCTTGGAAATACAATTCCCAGAATCCCCCAGTTAGCAGGGGCCATGCTACAGTGGCTATCCCCAAGGTTGGGAATTCTGGGAATAGCCATGCTCATTGGGGGATTCTGGCATCTGTAGTGCCTGTAGGTAATTTTTCCAAACTTTGTCGCAAATGATGGTGAGACCATCCATCTGGCTGTTCCTCACTGATGGAGGACAGAGCTGTGTGTTCAAAAAGCCTCACCTTTGCAGCCCATGTCCTACACAGCGGCTACCCTCTCAAGTTGGGTAGAAAGTGCAGTCCTACAATCAGGACTGAAGTTAAGATTCATCAGGTTGTGTAAATAGGGGGTTTCATCTTATCCTTTGCCACAGAAAGTCTTGGGCCCTATGGACTTGGAAACTCCTGCACTCAAAACTGACTAATCTGTCACAGAACTACTGACATTTCCCACTCCAGCCCTGGAAGGGGAACTTGGCCTACATTTAATATGTTTCAAGGTTTTTAATCAGAGCTTAGATGTCATCTATCGAGAGTACAGGTCACACACACCCCATATCCGTGGGGCATATGTTCCCGGACTTACTGCAGATATGAGAAACGACATATAATAGCAAACTGCCACAAAATACCAAAGAATCATGCTGGAGGATCTAGAAAATGCCTAGAGAAGACACCTCTCTAGGCATCTGGCACAACTCTATGGTCAACTTGCAGCTCCCTGATGCCTAGAGAGACTACCTCCAGTGCAACTCTATGGTCCTCCAGATGCCTAGAGACCTTCCCCTTCCAACTGCAGGTAAGTGAAACCGTGGCAGCACGTAAATGGGGGGCAACCTGTACTTAGTTGCATATCCCTGCATGTCAAGTGGTTGGACTAGATGGCCCTTGTGGTCCCTTCCAACTTTGTAAATCTACATTCTGCACCAAGAAATGTCATATTAGAAGCTCTGTCAGGATGCTGCTTTATCCTGAGTCAGAGAATTGGACCATCTACCTCAATATTCCTTGCGCTGATTGGCAGCAGCTCTTTGGGCTTTCAGAGAGGAAATCTTTCTCAGCTGAGCTTGGAGGTGGCAGGGACTTTCTGCACACACAGTTCTACCCCTAAGCCACAGCCCTTTTCTCATATGAACTTGCCTTATACCAAATCAGAGAATCAGTCCATCTAGCCCAGTATTGTTTACACTTACTGGCAGTGGCTCTTCAGGGTTTCAGACAGGACTGCTTTGTAGCCTTATTAGGAGTCACCCATGATAGGACCTGGGACCTTCTTTAGGCAAGGGAGGAGCTCTTCTGCTGATGCTATGGGCCTTGACCTCCCCAGTTACGGGACCGTCACAAGACACCGAGGGCAGAGGTAACTGGGGAGGTTCCTGCTGCAGCAACAAAGGCAGTAACAGTTTCCCTTCAGCTGCAGAGATCTAATGCTGCAGACTGTAAGATCACCATGCAAACCTAGGGGTGCAGTGCCATTATGGCAGGACTTCAGGACAGACCTCCAGAGCCCCTCTCAGCAGAGTGAACCAGAAGGCAGGGGTGTTGCCCTTCGGTCATGTTGATGCAAGTGAAGTTAAGGCCTCTTTCACACAATTAGAGCACGTTGATATCAGTTTAAGTGCTCTGGCAATATCCTATGGAATACTGGGATTTGTCATTTGGGGAAGCACTAGAGCTCTCTGGCAAGGAATTCTAAATATATGTTGTAGGGACAGTCCCCTGTTGTCAGGCAACTGTGCAGAGCCAGCAGAAAGCAAACAAATGGAAACAATTTTGCAGTTCTGACAGGCTTGTCTGAAAGTGCAGATAAAGTCAATCCAAGAATCAGGAGTCTGGCAAACAGCAAAAGCAGACAGTCTAGGGGTGGTGGTGGTCAAGGAGTCCAGGTAGATAACCAGAGGTCTGAAGCAAAGATCTCAATTGTAGGGCCGACAAAACACACACGTTGTTTCTGGCATCAGGTTACTGTCCTCTGCCCTCCTTAAAAAAGCTCATTCGTGGCCTGATGAGCTCCTGGTGTGTTTGTGTTTGCTTGTTCTCCTTCGAGGCTGCTATTTACCTGGAGAAGCTGACTCCTGGCCTATAACAATACCTCATGAAACTACAAATCCCAGAATTCCACAGGATGGACCCATAGCAGCTTAAAGTGGTATCAAAGTACTATAACCGTGTTGTGACAAACAGCCCCCAAACCGACTGTTATCCAAAGCGGGGGCTCCCAAAGGACCAGAGTCTAAGACTACCTAACTGCCCCCTGTTGTAGGGAGCAAGGGGCAGCCAGGCCTTTGGCCACCATACCCACTTCATCTCCTCCTACCTCCTTCTTGCGTCGGCTGCTTTTTTAGGAGAGCATCTGAACAACTCCAGCTCTAGCGTTCTCCCAACACTGAGGTTGGGTTTTTACCCCAATCACTAGAAAGCCACCACAGGCTGATATCCTGTTGGTGACCTATGCAAGCATAGCTTCATTTTAGGCTTGTGCATTTATTTATTTGTTTTGGACATTGAGGAGGTTGGTATTATTTTCTACTGAAACAAAAAACCAGAGCAGAGGAATCAACAGCGTACAATATGCAAACAGTATAATGCAGAAAAATGACAAAACTTTTGCTGTGTTTTGAGAACTTTCTCACCTGGTTGTGGACTTCTTTAGAACCTTGGAGGTCTTTTGGAAATCTTATGAAGGACAGAGGCTTCTGCAGTAATTATAAAAAATCAGGACTTGCATCCACTTACCTTTTAGCTCTTTGTACTGTTGGGAACTGTTTATCCTCATACCTTTGAGCTAACTACTAGTTTTGTCATTTTCCTGCATTATACTGTTTGTACATACAGTAGGACCCCTGTATTTGTGGGGGTTCAGTTCCTGGACTTACCATGGATACTGGAAACCATGGATAACAGCAACCGCCATTGAAAATAATGGGACTTCTGGTTTAAAATACCAGAGTTGCCTTGGCATATCTAGAAAATGTCTAGAGAAGATGCCTCTCTAGGCATTTTCTAGGAAAACTCTATGGTAGGTGAGCTGTTTTGTGTTTTGTGGATGACTGAAACTGCAGATATTGGTTCTGCGGATATACTGTACATTGTTGATTCCTTTACTGTGGTTTTTTTTGTTTCTGTACCTGGGAGGTGGGTGCTGTTCTGGTTTGAGCATTTTTTTTCTACTGCCCACAACAACCAAAGTGCCCCCCAGGATTCTCTGTTTTGCTGTGACAGCTCACCCTGAATGGCCATTCCATAGCTGGTGGAGAGTATGGGGGATTGGGGAAGCACCTGGCTATGCTTTATATCCAGGTGCAGACTGATAGCATCTTCCATTAAGACACACTGGGGTCTCAGTGGATGATGTCATTATTTTGCATCAGGCTATGGGGCATAGCCAGACGCTTCTCTGATTCACCCTCCTGCTCACTGCCAACCATGGAATGGCTGTTCTGGGGGAACTATTGCAGAGAAGCCATGAGTCCTGGAGGTAGTGAGCATACAGCTGTTGCAGAGTCTATAGAACACTTACACCAGCCATAGCCTGTAGGCTCTAACTACCTGTAGGGATTCTGTTTGCTTCTTGCTGGATGAAGGGCTACAGCAGAAAGAAAGATTGCACAAGATCTGGGAGTGCCAGGGCACGTGGTTGAGTTGCAGGCAGTGAAAGAGATGCAAATGCAGCCAAGATTCTCCAGCAGACACACAGCCACAATGTCATGGCTACAATCTATCTGCTGATCCGACCCCCCCACCCAGATCCACCTTAAAATTCAGCCAGCCACACCAAGGGATGGAGTTGCGTGGCACTGGTGAGCAGGGAGCTGAAGGATGACATGTTCAGGTCCCCCGCCAGCCAGCAAGCTGTAGTGCAAGGAGCAGAAACAGGGGACCCTGGCAAGTTCTTGTCACAATTCCTCCATGCACCATGGCCTGCTGCAGGAAGGAGCCTGGAAACATCATATTTCAGTGCCTTGCTCACCCACACTGCGAAACTTCATCCCTTAGTGTAGCCAACTGAATTTTAAAGTTTGTTTTGGGGACATTTACAAGCATGGCAATGGTGACTGTAAATGCGAGTAGGAAATAGTTAAGAAGTTGTCAGTCTAACTTACATCATTGTAGCAGATGAAAAGGATGCCAGCCTGTGTGTGTGTGTGTGTGCATGCTTGTGCATGAGTATAGAGGGGAGAAGTTAATATAGGCAGGCTACTTTAACAGAAATTGGGTTGGGAGAACTCTACCCACTACATCCCTCTGCCTCTTTGGAACAGGTCTTTGTCTTTGGGAAAAACCACATTTGCTTGCCAAGGCAACCCAGTTTTACCATGACCTTCACACACAAGCCCCATTTCAGCAGGTGATGCTTCTACAATGCCCTAGGAGGTTACTTTATAGGCATTTAAACTCCTTGTTTTTGTTTTCTTCAAAACAACAACAGGAGACCCAGCTGCCTCTCAATGATGGTGCTTGATAAAGTTTGAGTTGTCACTGAACCGCTTCCCGCAGATGGAGCACTCGTACGGCTTCTCCCCTGTGTGGATCCTTTTGTGCACGATGAAGTTGGAGTAATCGTTGAAGCGCTTCCCACAATCCAGGCATTTGTATGGCTTCTCGCCCGTATGGATTCTCTTATGTCGAGTAAGGCTGGAACCGGTGTTGAAACCCTTCCCGCAGTAAGAGCACTTGTAGGGCTTCTCACCGGTGTGCACCCTCTGGTGGATGAGGAAGGCTGCACGGCTGACAAAGCTTTTCCCACAGTCTGAGCAGTTGTACCACCTCTCTCCCGAATGGGTTCTCTCATGTGCGATAAGGTTGGACCGACGACGGAAGACTTTTCCGCACACGTGGCACGCACTGTCCCTCTCGCTGCTAGGGAACATTCCCTGTTGCAGGATGCCTTCATCCAGGTCCTCATACGTGCCCTGGGAGTTAATAAACTTCCCACCTTCCCTCTCTAGGTAGCTTCCATACAGGATCTCAGAAACTTCCCCTCTATTGGAATAGGGGAGAATATTCTGTTCAACTCTTCCTGATAACATCCAATGGGAATGTGGCTCAGCAGAGTTTCCTAGGTCATTCTTCTCCATCCTACACTGTTTTTCGTCACCTGTTGGAATAAGCAAACAAAAAAGGGGGATAAAATTGAATCACAATGGTGTCTCCCCAGGAAGATAAGAGCAGCCCAGAATATTCAAGCCCCACTACATAAGAACCAAAGAATTAGATTAGACCAAGGGCCTAGCTAGCTCTGCACCCTGTTCACACGGTAGCCAACCGGCTGCCCCAATAGAAAGTGAATTAGCAGGACACAAGCACAAGAGCACACTCTTCATGCGTCTCCAAACTAAGAATCCCAGGATTCTGCAGGATTCAGCCACAGCAGTTAAAATGGAACAATAGTGCTATCATTATGTAGTGTGAAAGGGCATCGAGTTCCCTGTCAATTTATTATTTATTATCTGTGGTGTTACACAGTTTTCACTTCTGGAGTCTGCCTTCAGCTTGGGGTGCATAGCTAGAAAAAGGCTTCAAACCTGCACTTTTCTATGCTTAGTTCTATTCTACACACACACACACACACACACACACACACACACGTAAATCTACAGGTCATAGTGAGACAGACCAGTCTCTGAGACTTTTGATTCAAAGGTGCAGGACACAAAATGAGTTAAGAACTTTCACCAGGGAGGTCTAGTGCCTCATCAAACTACAAACCCAATGTTCCCATAGGATCTTGCCATGGCAGTTAGAATGGAATATAGCACTAAAATATGTTATCTCTAGGCATTTTCTAGATCCTCCAGCACAATTCTATGGTATTCTTCTGCCGGAAGATAACCATAGAGTAGCGCTAGAAGACCTAGAAAATGCTTAGAGAGGTGTTCTCTCTAGGAATCTCTAGATCCTCGAGCGCAATCCTATGGTATGCTTAGGCCAGAAGTCATTCATTTCAATACAGTTTGCTATTATCCACATTTCCATGGTAAGTCCAGGGACATATATCCCCTGTGGATATGGGGGTTGTATTGAAATGGTCAAGGAATGAGGAGTCAAAAGAAGGAAGACTAAAAACAAGAGAAGGAAGGAGAGAGAGGTGTGGAAGGAAAAGGTAGGGACTTAAAAAAAATAGTACTAATAGGAGGGAGGGAGGAATTACAGTACTAAGGATAAATTAACGCTAAGGCTCTGAAGAGGTAAGGTGAAGAAAAAAGGATAAGACCAAGAAATGAAGCCTTATCAGAATTAGGAGATCTGCTCTGGATCGAGACAGGAAGAACTGGCTTTGTGGAGGGCTGAAGGGGAAGAGTCAGCAATCCTTTCAGCTATCATGAGACCACGTATCTTCTTTCTGCCTCTCTCTGGGAGGTGATAGGAGTAACCCAAGTGTTATGGATTCCTCTTCTCACCAACTCAGAGAATAGCAATAGCATTGATATTTATATACTGCTTATCAGTGCTGAAGCACTCCCAAAGCGCTTTACAATGTTTTTTTTTTTAACTAATTTCCCCCAATAAGCTGGGTACTGATTTTAGGGACCTACAGAAGGATGGAAGGTGAGTCAACCTTGGAGCCCTCTGGGATCAAACTCATAACCTTGTGGCTTGCAGTCCTGGCATTTAACCACTGTGCCAACAGGGCTCCCTGGTGAATACCTGAAATAGTGGTGGTCTCTCCCTCTTTGGAGGACTTATACAGAGGTTGGTTGGCCATCTTTCAGGAGGGCTTTAATTATGTATTCCTGCATGGCATGATTCTGTGATTCTCCTCTATCATGTCTCCCCTTCAAAGGGTAAAAATCTCCACAACCATTCCTCAGAGGGGAACTGCTGCAGTTCCTTGATCATTGGAGTGGCATTTTCTATATCTGTCTCACTTCTTACAATATTTCTCTTTCAGGTGAAGTGATCAGAACTGTATACAATGTAGTAAGGGAAAGAACTGCTACAGACATCCCATTTTCCTTAGGAATGTTAAAAACATCAGCACGTTGTGTCGTACCCGGAGACCCTTACCTAATTCGTCAGTGTCCTTCTCCTCTTCCAGCTTCATATCTCCAAAAAGCGGCCTCCCCCAGGTGTTCAATACAGACTTCTCCGCCAAGCCTTCCTCCTCAAATGGGCCAATTGTCTGAAACAGCAGAGAGGAACCCATTAAGGGGACTCAAGACAGTAGCAGTGGAGGTGGAAGTGGATTCAAGGGCTTCATCCACCATTCCTCCTTCTGCAACTTTGCTGGCAGCAGATCAACATGCCAGAAAACAGGGAAGAGGAAGACAAAGGGCTTGTCCATATGAGCCAAAACAACCCAGATTGCTCTGCAGTAATGTCAAATCACAGCAGGCATAAGCTTTTTGTGCCCGCAAGTCAGGATGGTGGCTGTGAGTGATTCCCCCCTTTTTTACTTACCTTAATTTGCCACGCAAAACTCTTATTTAAAAACAAAACTATTTCCAATTTGCACTGGAG
Organism: Gambelia wislizenii; assembly: GCA_030847615.1. Taxonomy (NCBI): domain Eukaryota; kingdom Metazoa; phylum Chordata; class Lepidosauria; order Squamata; family Crotaphytidae; genus Gambelia; species Gambelia wislizenii. The sequence continues at coordinate 31,577,839 of JAUMIR010000002.1, forward strand.
TGATATTTTGCCTTTACCCCCCAAAAGAAAAAACCCAACAACCCATTTTTTCACCTTAGTGCTAACTTGCTAAGGTGAAAATTTAACATGGCGGTGCCGGGCACATGCCCTCTTACCAAGCCCCACCCCTGCGCTCATCTGGCCAATATGTTTCCTCTTGTACGGGAAAACAATTCATATTGAATCACTTGTCTCAACAAGGAGAAATGCACATTCCCCATGAAGGCTTTTTTTGTGCCCTGGAGAGAATGGGGGACAATTTTATTAGGTTTTTAGCCACCCCTAGGCTGTTTTAGTCCCAGGAGAGGCCTTTTTGTAAAAATGGAACAGGACCCAGAAGTTGACTTCCAGATCATGTCCTGGTTTATAAAAGATATTACGCAAACAGCACACAGGAGGGTTTGTTGTATGCTAGAGATATAAGTAAAATTTCAGGGAGAAAAGAATAATGCAACAATTAAATATAATATTTTAAATTTGTATTTTAAAATTTTTAAATAATTATAGTGATTAGTGCAACCACAAATGGGATTCTGCTTGTATAACTTAATGTGACTAATGTTTTTGCTAAATGTTTCAAATATAATAAATATAATATTATACCATAAATACAATAAATACAATAAATACATTGGCAAAATACCGCTTTGTGTCCAGTCCGTTGATTTTTATATATAAAAACTATCCACGTTAGTTGAAGAGTTGATAAGTCTATATATGATCCAGTTGAGTTGTTTTCAGGACGTTGGTGACTTATCCTCGAGTCATAAGTATCCTTGATACGATATTATATGAGGACGCTGATGACAGCAAAAACACATCAACAACAACCTGCATTTTCCTGGGATTGGCCTTTTTAGTCATCAGCGTGCTTGTGGAAAGCGCGGGATGAGTCCTTCCTGAATCTTCGTTTGTGAAGAAAAGCCAGAGATTTTCCTGGATAATAATACTGCATCAAGTATACTACCTGTAATTTGGGTCTTAATTCTGCACTAAGAAATACATGTGTTTTTTCTGCACTTTCTATTCAGAAAAGTTGTTTTTCTGCTGTTTTCTGCACAGGAAATGTGTTTTCTGTGCAAAACCCCATGTGCATTTTTCATGCAGAATACATGAACTGCAAAGATTCTTGCCTGTGTAGAGGGGCCTGAATTTCTTAGGTTAAAAATGCCCCTGGTATTCCCAGAAAGGGTCCCTACAGCTCCAGGATTGGGAGAAATTAGGAAGGGCATTACATGCAGACCTAGGGCTTCAATTGAAACCTTGCAGATGTGGCATCTTTGTCGTTATGCAGTGGAAAAATTTGGCTGTAAATCAAAAACTATAGAACTATCCACTTCTCCACCAACTTATCAATCACCCTTATTTGTACCTCCACTGCCTGCTGTTTCTGCTATTCCAGTCAATAAATTACAAAACCCACGAAGTCATAGAGCACGCCATAAGCTCCAAGTGGTTTGGAAAACTTTAATTAGGAAGGCAAAGCTTCGCTCTAAGAAAGCACAGGCGAAGCCAGTTCCCCACAAGACACCAGAGAAAAAAGAAGTGACTTTTAAAACACCCCCAGATGCCACAACCCAAGTCTCTGCCTTGAGCAGAGCAAGCATGTTTGTGAAGCTGAGACAGTGGCACTTTCACATAAGATAGTTGAGGATGAAAGAAAGGTATCCACACAGACTCAAATTTCAGGGAAACTCCCCCTAGAATACACAGGCTTTACTTTAGGAACAAACCTACAGGATGGAACACAGGACGGAACATCCAAGGAGAAGGGTAAGTATTATTTTTTTTGTGTTTTTAAAGTTAATTTAGCCCTTATGGAGTCCACAAATTTGGGAGGTCCCAGTAAACTAAGTCTGTTCTCAGAGCCTCCAGATATAGAAGTTCCCTGTCTTGAAATTCATGCTGAAAGGTCCTGATTTACCAGTTCTGTCCATTAGTCTAAAGCAGTGATGGGCAACCTTTTGAGCTTGGTGTGTCAAACGTCACCAAAAAACTGAGTATAACTTGGGTGGTGTGCCACTTTGAGGAAAAAACATTATTTCACGATATTTATTGTTTAATCAACAATATTATTAATTGTTTATTAATAATTAATGAGTTGTCACAACTCACGTGACAACCAAGTAATCAAAATGTACAGTCATCCTTTCACATTCGTGGGGGTTAGGTTCCGAAGACCCCCGCGAATGTGAAAAATCCGCAAATAATAACAGCCCCCCCGGCCTCCCAAAAGTGGCGACGGGGCCTTCGGAGGCCCCGTCGCTAATTTTCCCTCCACCTCCCCCAGCCTCCCGAAAGTGGCGATGGGGTCTTTGTAGGGCCCATCCCTACTTCCCTTCCACCCCAACCCCAGCCTATCGAAAGTGGCGACGGGGCCTTCGGAGGCCCCCTTGTTCCTTTCCCCCACCTCCCCCAGCCTCCCTCTGACTTATGGGTTTATTTTGTGGGGGATACCTCACCCAGGAGTGAAGCAGGGAAAGATATAAAAGAGGTGGACTTATCTGCTGGAGGTAGAGGAAGGCTGGGGGGCACGATAGCAAGTGTGGGAGCAAGGCGGAGTTGGAGACGAGGAGGCAGTCTGAGTTAGTCATGGAGCAGAGCATGTGTGGGCAGCTCCTTGGCTTCCAGACCCTCGGCTTCTTCCCTTCACAGCACTTACTCCCCCTCTCCACAACGCCACGCGCGCACACACACACACATGCAAACATGCATTCTCCCCCTCCCTCTTTTGGCAGTTCCCCTGTGCGGAGCTATTTAGGAAGGCTCCATTGGAAAAGCTGCGCGCGGTGCCCTGGGCCTTTCTGAGGTGTCTCTGAGGTTTTGAAGCCTCGGAGCCCCCTCAGGAAGGCCGGGCAGAGGCTGGGCAGAGTCCCTCCCTCCCTCCCATCCGCCACCTTCCCCGGCCTCTCCAAGGCAGCTCCGTGGCTTCAAAGCCATGGAGCCCCCTCTGGAAGGCTGGGCGACCACCCTCCTGCTCGCCCGCCACCTTCCCCAGCCTCCCTGAGGCAGCTCCGTGGCTTCAAAGTCACGGAACCCCCTCAGGAAGGCCGGGGAGAGGCCAGGAGGCCACCTTCCCGCTCACCCACCATCTTCCCTGGCCTTCCTGAGGCGGCTCTGAGGCTTCGAAGCCTTGGAGCCGCCTCAGGAAGGCTGGGGAGAGGCCGGGCGGCCACCCTCCTGCTCGCCCCCCTGTCTTCCCTAGCCTTCCTGAGGTGGCTCTGAGACTTCGAAGGCCGGGGAGAGGCCGGGCAGCCACCTTCCCACTCGCCATCCTCCTTGGCCTTTCTGAGGCAGCTCTGAGGCTTTGAAGCCTTGCAGCCGCCTCAGGAAGGCCGGGGAGAAGCCAGGCGGCCACCCTCCCACTCGCCCGCCATTTTCCCCGGCCTTTCTGATGCGGTCCAAGGCTTCGGATCCTCCTCAGAAAGGCCAGGGAGAGGCCGGGGGGCCACCCTTCCGCTCGCCTGCCGTCCTCCCTGGCAGAGTCCCGCCCGCCCGCCACCTTACCCGGCCTTTCCGAGGCGGCATCAAAGAAGCACGGCAGGCCTCAGGGGTGGTGGTGGCCAGGTGGGGGGGAGGCTCCACCCCCCGCCTCCCTAAAGTGGCGATCAGGGCTTTGTAGCCCCGCCTGCCACTTTCCTCCTCCCCCTCCTCCCCCTCCATAAAGTGCGGCTTTGAAGCCCGATCGCCACTTTAGGGAGGGTGGTGAGGTTGGGGCGGGGGCAGGGGGAGGAGGCCTACGGCCGTGTGTCAGCACAAATGGCTATGCGTGTCAGTGCTGACACGTGTGTCATAAGTTCGCCATCACCGGTCTAAAGGATCATCCAAAAGGGCCCCAAATGGGCAATGTAAAGGATAACCCTGATGGGAATCTCTTGCAAGTCCCTCTTATGGTAACTCCTCAGCACAACAGCCTTGATGCCCCTATCACAGGGAATGCACCCCAGAGGGTGAGAGCACCCAGAAAAGGGAAATAGTGTGTTCAACCCCCACAACAGCAGTTTCTCTCCTTATTTTGGATAAGGGTACCCAAACCCTTGCTCAGAAAGTAGCAGAAGTCCCCAATGGAAACCTTGTGGATTGCAATACCCATGAGGCAGCAACTTCTCTAATTTCCTTCACAATGGCAACATGCAGCTCAAATTTAACTACAACCCTAAGGGTAATGGCTTCAAGTGCCAAACCTCACTTAGATAAGATGCTGCAAACCCCACCCAGTCCACAAAAAGCACAAGCCTCCCTTCTTGAAAGTGTGCCTGGAAACCCTGACCAGACAAAAGCAGAGAAATTGCATTTCCTCCTTGCCATTCCTCAGAAGCTGTCTGAGTGGAAAGGCAGACCTCCAAATGAGACTACCCTCACCTTTCATAGGCAACCAGAGGCTGGGACAGTGTTACAGTCATTATTTGTGATGATCGAGCAGATCTCTCTTGACTGGAGAGATACCAAATCTTTTGTGAATTTGCACCCCACATGAAACACAAAGCGCTAAGAAGTTTCTCCCATGAATGTATTTTTTCTTTTGTAATAGTTGAGTGAGAAAACTCAAGATTTTTTTTGGAATAGTATTCCCACATTCCCAAGTATTCCCAAATCCTCACAACCTGCTCATTTGTAAATAGTTTTTGTGCTTTTCTTTTGTATCTTTTCTATCATGCAAATTGGGGCATCTGGAGGCCCCAGACCCATGGCATGCCATTCTAATTCTGAATTGGGAAAACATTTTTTTAAGGGTGAAGAAGGAAATCTAAGAGCATACATTTTGACATCCCATTGATTCCTTGATCCTTTCCAGTCATAGCTGACCCATGAAATTTTGCTGCCTGAAGTTCCCCAAGGTTACATGTTAACAACTGAAATTTGATTTTCATTGGGAGTTTTGTTAAATATAGTAATTGGTTTTAGATATTTTTGCATTTCCAAATAATTCTTTCATGAACTCCTCCCACCTTTGTATGCAACTTCTGTTGGGAAAGAGAATCCCATTGTTTTAAGGGAATTGCTCTGTTTTCCATTTGAAATCTTGTTCTTTGACTAAACTGTCTAAAAGCCTTGCCAATGACCCCCTTTGCCTGATCTTTGGGAACCCCAATAACACTTTGTTCTTTGTAGGTCACAGTAAGCCAGTAGAACTTGTACTCCCTTTAGCCATTCTTTTTGCTTGTTGTTGTTATTGTTGTTACTGTAATTGGTTTTCAGTTTAGTTAAATGAGTTACTCAAAATTCCATGATGTTTTGGTTGTTTGTCCCTGAGCTATTATTGCCTTGAACTTTTTGCATAATTTCTCTAAGTTTCTCTCAGAAACAGGTATCCCATAACCACTACACAGAAGACTGAGCCTGAAACTCCTGGAAGTTGCCATTTTTTGGACTGCATGCCGCAGCGGAACACACACAATTTTCTATCTGCTTTCCTGATGTCCTCTCCACAGCTGGGGAAGGAAACCCCTAGAAGATTGCTCAACTGTTGCTGATTAACTTATCCTCATTAACTTGTATAGTTTTTCTTTGCCTTTATTTCAGAATTTTGTTTTTTTCTACACAATTGACATAGATCTAACATGCATTGCTTTTCCAATTACAAAAACAGGAATTTGAATGCAACCCTGAGGCAAAGTTGGAGAACCTTGAGGGCATCCAGACTGAAAACATCATGTTTTTGAAAAACAAACAAAAGGGGAGGAATATGCCTCCTGGTAGTCATTCAGTCAAACAGCAATTGCATATTGTGCTATTTACTATGAATTATTAACTTTTTCTGATTTTCCCCCTATACAGAAGCATTTTTGGCACCTTTTTCCCTCCAAGGACCACAGGTTTTGAATTGCCAGCTTCCAGATCCTTAGTGGAAAGGTCCTGATCCTGAATTTCAATCTCAGCCTGCAACAAGTGACTCCACATCAACCAAAGTGTTGCCCAGTAACATGGGAAGATATTAAAGGACTGACAAATAAAGACATCAAAGGACTGACTGTTCAAACATAAATGATATCGACTGAACAAAAAAGGATCTGCTTATTTACAGTTGCTCCTATTACTGCTGAAGAGACTTTGCATGACTGTTCTTTATTCAACATATGGACACATCTGGATGTATATTATTTCTGTTTATCTCCTCCATTGTCTTCTAACTCCCTGTTAGACAATTTATATTCCCTGTTTGTAAAGCCTGATCTAATTCAAAAGGACACTCTCTTTTTCCATTTTTAACTAACAAGACTCAGGAAGAACAGATACCTAAACATTTAGCTGCTGCTGTACTAGCATTTAATTATTGCCAAACTTGTTGCTTATTGTTCTGTTTGCTGTGTACCATGTTTTGATACCAAGGTTCCATTGAGTTGCCAGAACATGATTGGCACCCCCCATTAATTATTCAATATATGAATATGTATCCTTTAATGATGCTCACATTATGTTTCCCCCTGGATGGTTTTTTATATGCAATGAACAAACCTTTTCATATATACACTGTTGTTTGAGTTGGATGACTCTATTATTGTCCCAGTCTTTACCACATCATAGAATATCTAGGTCAGTGACACTGAGTGAGAATTGTGATTCTAATGTCCATTTATTGTCTAAAGCTGAATACGTTTCTCTAGCTGTCAATAGAGCTACTATTATTGCTTCACCTGCATCATCACAGATGTGAACTTTTTAAGAATATGTGTTGTTTCAATTTAACTGATAATAACAGAGGTATAGAACAACAGTTGTATGATTTAAAGAAATTGACTACACATGTTACTACAAATATAGGATTTCCTGGCATTTTAAAACTTGCTAACCAGCTGGCTGCCTAATTTAAACTGCCTTTGAACTGCCTTTGTCTATTTTATAGGATTCATAGTTTTCCTTATTTCTTTGTGTTGTGTGCCTTCAATGCATTCCATCTTTAATTTCCAAGTTTTGCAAAACTCCATGAGCCTTTCCTATAAAAAGACATCAATTGTTATATTTAAACAAACAATTAAACAATTTGGATCTTAAAAAATAAAGAAGGGGGAAATGTAGAGGGGCCTGAATTTCTTAGGTTATGGGAAAACCCATGCCATATAAGGGAACTCCATGCCTCTTTCCTTCTTGCCTTTCAATCAGGTAATAAATTATCTTCAAAGGAAGCTTTGAGGAAGTGTTAGCCTGCTTTGATGTAATTTCACATCCCTATGTTAGTTTTCTAGCTGCATCTTTTTAATCTTAGTTGATTGAGTGAATCACAAACAAATGGCTAGCAAATGGTTAATTATGCCTATGTGACTCTTAAACTATATAAAGTGTAACCCCTGAATGGGGGGTGAGCCTGCCTGGATTCCTTTCCTCTGTGTCAGCATGCAACCTCTGAATAAATCTGTAGCATTCTGCATTCTTTTTACCATGCCTCTGTGTCGCTTGCTGTAACATAGCTGTGTAGGATTCCACTTGTCAGGGTTTCACAACACTCAAGAAACCAGTGTTAAAATATTATTTGAAAATTCTTTACATCTCTACTGTTGTTCTGGTTAATCTACCCAATCCACCCTTCTGTCCCTAAGACAGCCAAAGTAGTACAGTCAGCCTTCTGCATCCACGGATTTGGTAGCAATGGATTCCATTATCTGCAGCTTGAAAATATTTTTTTAAAAAAATCCAAGAAGCAAACCTTGACCTTGCCATTTTATATAAGGGACACATTTTACTATGCCATTGTTTATAATGGGACTTAATATCCACAGGGTCCTGGAACCAAACCCCAGTGGACACCAAGGGCCCACTCTATAGTGCTTAGAACCCTAGGACTTGGGAGATTTTACACCAAAACTTTAACATCTCTAACACCCCCTGCCCCCGAAAACCTGGAAGCGGACAGAAGTCTTCTAGTTTTCCAAAGGATTTTCCAGGGAGACTAGTGGGTCAAGGACCACAAAGAGAGCTTCCCAGGGCCACCCTTTGCCCACTTTGACATATACCCAAAGTACTATCTTCCATTCTTAGAGTAGTGCCACCCACAAGACTCATCATGGTCTCAGTTCTCCCCCACTCCAAACCACTAAAGGATTAGGGCAGTGTTCCCCACCTGTTCTTCCTTCACCTGATTCTCTTGCTGCCTCAGTAGGAAATCTTCAGCCAGGATCACCGCCTGGGTGCAGGTTTGGGGGGTACATTCCCTGACCCAGCTCTGCATCTCCGGGGGCAGGACAGCCAGGAACTGCTCCAGGACCACCAACTCCAAGATCTGCTCCTTGGTGTGCCTTTCTGGCTTCAGCCACTGGTGGCAGAGCTTCCGGAGATGCCGGCAGGCCTCACGAGGTCCATCTGCTTCCTGGTAGCCAAACCGCCTGAAGAGCCGGCATTCTTCATGCAAGCTACTAGCCTCCTGACCCAGGATCAAGCGCTTGGCTTTCTGACCATCTGTCTTGCCTTTGGCAGTAGGGCCTCTCTCAGTTTGGCGGCCTTCTTTACTTGAGCTGGGCAGGAGCAGGGAGGCTCTCTCACCTTTTGGCTGCTGGCTAGAGTTGGCCGTCCCTTTGAAGGGGGTCAGGGTCAGCCGAGCGTTGTTCCTTGAGAAGGGGCCCAGGAGTTGTGGGCTGCCCGCTTCCGTGTGAGGGGACTCAATGGCCTTGAGGAACTCTTGAAGCTGAGACTCCCATCGCTGCTGCAGGCCTTTGCGTGGTTCTCGGGTCAAGTCCTCTGGGACAGTTCTTTCCCAGAAGTCCCGGATGCTCCCCATGGGGATGTCATGAGGGTCTCTTCCACCTTCCTTCACTGCCTCAGACCCTGTTGGGTTTTGCTTTTCTGCTGTGGCCCCCTTCTCTTGTTCAGCCTGCCTGAAGCTTGGCGTTGAGGTGTCTCTTGATTCTGTCTCCATTTCTTCTCTCTCACGGCAAACGCAGTCTGGTTCAATGCCTTCAGCAGGCTGTGGCAGCAGTCCCTACTCCTGCAGCAAGAAAACTAGTGGGCTGGTGGCAAATGAGGCGGTCTAAGGAACAAGAAAATGGCTTCTCCCTGAAACAAAGACAGACCATCAGCCACAACCAGAGAAAACGTGGAGGTTGGGGGTAGGGACAGGTGAGAATTGTTGTTTCAATTCATTTCTGATATGAATTCACCCCACATTTGCAAATTTATTCTTACATCGGATGGACAGAACTTGAAGATTAAAAAAAAAATCAAATGTGGGAAAACTTGAAACTGAAAGATCCATCCTTTCAGGCCCAGGGAGCTTTGAGTGTTTAATTCTTTTAAGATTCTTTGCCTTGGCTAAGGTTTGGGGAGAGCCAACATGGTGTAGTGGTTCTAGTGTTGGACTAGGACTCCGGAAGAGTAAGAGTCAAATCTTCATTTGATCATGAAAACCAGTGGGTGACCTTGGGCAAGTCACACTTTCTCAACCTCAGAGGAAGGCAGTAAAAAAACCACCTCTGACTCTTGTCAAGGAAACCCTAGGCTAGGATGCTCTGTTATGGAAACCCACTGGGTGACCTTGGACAAACCACATTCTCTGAGACTCAGAGGAGGGTAACGGCAAACCCCTCTGAAGAAATCATGCCAAGAAAACTCCTTGGCAGGTTCATTTCAGGATTGCCATATTGCAGAAATTACTTGAAGGCACAAAACAGCAAAGGTTTGGGGGAGTTGAACATCCGGAGGACCAGGTTTCTACCTAATCTGTGGATAGAGCTGCAGTCTAAGTTTATGTCTGCCCAAACATTTGTAACAGGGTAGGCAACTGAGGGCAAATCTAGGGTTGGCACAGACTGTCAAAAATGCCAGAAAATAAGAACAAAATGAGTCTCTCTCAGTGTTTGAGAGAAAGCCTTCTCAGTGGCTTCTCCCACCCTCTGGAACTCCCTTCCACAGCGGCTAGGCTGGCCCCTTCCCTGCTTTCCTTTCACCGGCAGGCAAAGATATTTTTATGCAAGCAGGCTTTTAATATGTAGCTAGGCTTATGGAGGCTTTTATTAGGGTGTGTTTTTATTTTTTATTGTATGTATTTTTATCTTTTAACTTTTATATGTTTTATTTAATTTTATATTTTCATATTATGATGTTTTTAATGTTTTAAACTTTTTTTTATGTGATTTGGTGAGCCACCTTGGGTTCCTTCTGAGAGAAAGATGGCATATAAATTAAATAAATAAATAAATAAATAATTTTATTAAAAAACTTGAAATGGTATACAGGACCCTGCAACCTATTTAAAAGAGGAATTGCTACTCCTGGCAGCTTCCAGAAGAGGCAGTTCATCCCCATTCTTTCTCTCTCTCTCTCTTTTTTTTTAACCAGAAAAACAATGATCTGGACATGGACCCTGGAATAGGAAGGGCACAGGGGGCTGACGTCCCCACAAAACTAGGCTGGGAGACTGAGTCCCCCCCGCCCCAAAATTATCTGGCAAAATTGGACCACCAAGACTCCTCTGTAGTTGAGCTTAGTCAGGAATTCTGGATCAGAAGTGTACTAAATGACCAAGCACTAAGAAATATTAAGGTAGGTGTTGTTGTTGAGCCCTTCCAGTAATAACTCGTTCCTATTCTAGGAACATTGACTTGGGAGTAAAGCTACACTGAGCACACAGAAGAGACTTCTAACTACATTTGGGGGGGGGCTTGTTGTAGGAGTTTTCCTATTGAAGGGTGTTTCAATGATAGTGGATGGGAACTGTCATTTGCCCTGCCACTACAAATACCCGCAAGTGGGTGAAACAAATAAATTAATAACAACCTACCTGTCATACTGAGGATGGGGCAAGCTTGTTTTCTGCTGCTCCAGAGACTAGGGCGCAGAGCAATGGACTCAAACTACAGGAAAAGAGATTCCATCTAAACATTAGGAAGAACTGCTGCCTGGGAGTGTGGTGGAGTCTCCTTCTTTGGAGGGTTTTAAACAGAGGCTGGATGGCCATCTATTGGGAATGCTTTGATTGAGTATTCTTGCATGGCAGGGGGTTGGACTGGATGGCCCTTGGGGTTTCTAACTACTCTATGATTCTATGCCCATGTTGAATCCCTGTCACCTTAAAAACAGTTCTGATGTCCCTGGTTCTGGGACAGGGTTGGGGTGGTCAAGGGACTCAAAAACAGCCCTAGGAGGCCCCAGGGTTGCACTTTGCCTGTCCTGGATTTACCCAAAGTTAGTGGCCCCTGAGGGCCTCGTTTTTTCAAAATCCCACACACCTCAAATCTGCCCCCCTTCCTTCACTTACTGGACTAGGTATACCCGCTAATACTGAGCATTAAAATATGGGATTGTTCCCTATGGGAGGCTTGTTTGATTTGCTTAGTCTTCTTAAGGCTCAGGTCAAACTTTTGATGAAACACCAAATCCACACTATACAAATAATCCAGTTTGAAACTGGATTCTTTGACAGGGCTCCTTCCTATGGAATCTTGTGAGTTGTAGTCTTACAAAGTCTTTAGCCTTCTCTGCCAAAGAGCGCTGGTGCCTCAACAAACTACAAATTCCAGCATTCATTCGGAAAGAGCCTGGGATTTGCTGTCTTACAAAGATTTTTAGCCATCTCTGACAAAGAATGCTGGTGCCTCAGAAACTATAAATCCCAGCATTCAATAGGAAGAAGCCTTGGATTTGTAGCCTTACAGTCTTTAGCCTTCTCTGCCAAAGAGTGTTGGTGCCTCCCCAAACTACAAATCTCAAGATTCAATGGGAAGAAGCCTTGGATTTGTAGCCTTACAAAGTCTTTAGCCTTCTCTGCCAAAGAGTGCTGGTGCCTCCCCAAACTACAAATCCCAGCATTCATTTGGAAAGAGCCTGGGATTTGCTGTCTTACCAAGGTCTTTACCCTTCTCTGCCAAAGAGTGCTGGTGCCTCCCCAAACTACAAATCCCAGCATTCATTCGGAAAGAGCCTGGGATATGCTGTCTTACCGATTGTTTTAACAGAGGGGCAGTGTATAAATAAATTTTATTATTATTATTATTATTATTACCAAGGTCTTTAGCCTTCTCTGCCAAAGAGTGCTGGTGCCTCCCCAAACTACAAATCCCAGCATTCATTCGGAAAGAGCCTGGTATATGCTGTCTTACCAAGGTCTTTAGCCTTCTCTGCCAAAGAGTGCTGGTGCCTCCCCAAACTACAAATCCCAGCATTCATTTGGAAAGAGCCTGGGATATGCTGTCTTACCAAGGTCTTTAGCCTTCTCTGCCAAAGAGCGCTGGTGCCTCCCCAAACTACAAATCCCAGGATTCAAATAAGGAAGGAGCCCTGGCAAAATCATCCTTTTCAAACTGGATGATTTGTGTAGTGTAGATTTAGCCGGCAATTGCCTCCTGCCCCCCTAGTAGATCAGGTCAGGGTGAGGAGCACAGGAGCCGGGCTGAGTTGAGAAGTTGGCAACCCCCTCCCCTCTCCCAGAATAGAATAGAATCTTTATTAGGGTCATAGACCAGCACAGGTAAAAAGGGATCCAGAATAAAAAGAAGGTAAAAACACAGGATAAAACCAGGATAAAAGCAGTATTAAAAATGACCCTTCAGATGACATAGCTCCAGTATAACAAGACAAAGTTGGGACTATTCTACTGCCCCCACCCCCAGGGTTTCCCTTCACCCTGGGCTCCCCACCCACTAGGGCACCCTCCCTCTCTCTGGGTCCCCCCACCCTCCATGGCCCCTTCTTTTTCCCTGGCTCACCTGCCTTTCCCTCCCAGGAGCCAGCAAGGGTGCAAGACCAGAGCCTGGGAAATTCAAAGGCCACTTTCCCACGGCAGGCGGGGCGGGAAGTGACGGCCACTGTTTACATCCCCACCCCAGCCTGTCTAGGAAAAGGCACTCCCTGGGTTTAACCCTTCCTCCTGCTGCCCTTGGGTTGTAACTGTCTGAATGGGGCTTGACTGCCTACTCAAGTCCCCTTAGCTGCAGTGGGTTGCCAGATTGAAAACTGGAGAGGGCTCCTGTCCCTTTGATGGCTGGGAAGAAGAGGGGGTTTCAGCAGGGGTGGATGCTGACCTTGGTTGCAGGGCGAAATCCCCTCTTCTACAGAACCATGCCAGGTACAAGAAGTACAGTTGTCCCTCCGTATCCACGGCTTTGGTATCCACGGATTTAAGTCTCCAAATATTCTTTAAAACATTAATAATCCAAAAAGCAAACCTTGATTTTGCCATCTTATAGAAGGGGCACCATTTTGCTATGCCATTGCATATAATGGGATTTGAGTATTCGCAGATTTGGGTATCTATGGGGGGGGGGGATTCCTGGAACCAAACCCCAGCGAATATGAAGGGACAACTGTAATAATAATAATAATAATAATAATAAAATTTATTTATATCCCACCCCTCTACAAAATGCAATCGGGGCGGCTTACAACATTAAAATCTTCATACAACCCCTCCATCCCACCCAGCCCTTAAAATACAATTAAATAGTTAAACATTGAAAACACAATAAATACTAAAAATACTAAAAACAACACAATAAAAAGCTGGAAGGGATCGGACTAAATAAGATGGCCGGGTATCTATTCAGGAAAGGCCTGCCAGAAGAGGCCATCCAAAATCACCAAAACAGGGATACCTTTCTATGGCCAACCCAAAGGTTTTCACTCTGGCCGCCCTAATTAAAGATACAGGAGCCATCTCTAGTTTTCCCTTTCTTAGAATCCTAGAGTTGGAAGAGACCTCAAGGGCCATCTAGTCCAACCCCCTGCCATGCAGGAAGACACAATCAAAGCATTCCCAACAGATGGCAATCCAACCTCTGTTTCAAAGCCTCCCAAGAAGGAGACTCCACCACACTCCAAGGCAGCACACTCCACTGCTGACAATCTCCTACATCAGGAATTTCTTACTAATGTTTAGGTGGAATCTCTTTTCCTGTTATTTGTGTCCACTGCTCCATGTCCTAGTCTCTGGAGCAGCAGAAAACAAGCGTGCTCCATCCTCAGTATGATATCCCTTCAAATACTGAAGCATGGCTATCATGTCCCCTCTTAACCTTCTCTTCTCCAGGCTAAATATACCCAGCTCCCTAAGCTGCTCCTCATAGGGCATGGCTACCAGACCTCCCACCATTTTGGTCGCCCTTCTCTGGACACGTTCCAGCTTCTCAATATCCTTCCTGAATTGTGGTGCCCAAAACGTATTCCAGGTGAAGTCTGACCAAAGCAGAATAGAGAGGCAGTATTACTTCCCTTGATCTAGACACTATACTCCTATTGATGCAGCCTAGAATTGCATTGGCTTTTTTAGCTGCCACATCACACTGCTGACTCATGTTCAGTTTGTGGTCCTTTGGCAACTCAAGTAAGTGGGTCTGCTCTCAGGCATGTTAAAGATTGGACACAGTTATGGGAGACCCTATGATGGTGATCCTAAGGCCAACCTATCATGGGATTGTCTTGGTAGAACTTTGCTCAGAGGGGCTTTGCCCTTGCTTTTCATTTGAGTCTGAGAGAGTGGGACTTGCCCGAGGTCACTCAGTCAATTTCCATGGCTAACCCTGGTCTCCCAAAGCCCTAGTTCAACACTCAAACTACTACACCGTGCTAGCTCACAAAAACCCCCAAAAGCTAGGGTGCATCTCCACTGTGGAAATAATGCAGTTTGACACCACTTTCAGTGCTGTAGCTCCATGCTATGGAATCTTGGGATTTGTAGTTTTACAAGGTCTTTGGCCTTCTCTGTCCAAGACTGCTGGTGGCTCACCAAACTACCAATCCCAGGATTCTGTAGGAGGCATCAAACTGCATTATTTCTCCACTATAGATGCATCCTCAGTGAGATTTAACTAAATGCTGGATTACCAATCATCAGTTAATTTCATGCTCCTAGTTTATTCGGAATTAGCAGCTATGTTGCACCCCTGATAGTTTGGAATGAGTACCCTTTCTCCTGTCCTATTTACCAGTTTTTCTTTCCCCCATTGTAGATGCACCCCTACTGTCCTGTAACTGTGTCCAGTCTTTAACATGCTTCAAGCAGACCCCCTGACTGGAGTTGCCAAAGGGAAAACTGGAGAGGGCTCCTGTATCTTTAATTAGGGTGGCCAGAGTGAAAACTAGGGATAGCTTTATTATTATTATTATTGTTATGTTTATTTATATAGCGCCATAAGCTTTACATAGTGCTTTACAAAAAAGAAAAACAATCTACAATAAACACAAAAACCTGCCTACGGCGCACAATCTAAAACCATAAACAAAGTTATAAAATTAATAAAATATTACTATAACAGGATTAAAACAATACTATAAAAGTGTAAGTTAATACAAATAATATTTTAGTCGGCCCTATAAAGATATCACTGTTTTTATTATTTTGGATTCTTTTGTATTTTGTACCTCTAATGGTTCTGTAGAAGAGGGAATCTCAGCAGGTGTTTCTTACTATGCAACCAGGTAACAAGCCACCCCTGCTGAAATTCCCTCTTCTTCAGGACCATTAAAGGTTAGAAGAATTCTGTGCCAGAGAGCTCTCTGTAACAGTTTCCTTGAAACACAGCAGGCAATCCTAAATGCCTCACCAAACTATAAATCCCAGGATTCCATAAAATGGGCCCATGGCTCTTAAGGTGGGACGTAACTGTGGTTACTGTTTAGTGTTGATAAACTTTTGGCTGGGAGAAGTGCAAGGAGTTAGATGTGTGTGAAAAGATATATTAAATCTCTAAAATAAACAATTGTTCAGATAAAACCACACAGACCAAGCCTATAAGTAGCAATATGGGAGAAGGTCCATAAGACATAAACCACTTGTTGAAAGAAAATAGATGGCCCAAGATCTTGTCAGAGTCTTCATACAAAACGAGTCCAGATGCATTTCAACTCTTGGTCTTCATTAGGGGCCAATTAAATTCTTATGTTCTCCAATATTTTCTCCAGGCTGAAGTTTTGGTTAAAAAAAATCCCTACAGAATCATATTGATATTAAAAGTACACATATTCCAAAAGAAACAACTTCAATCCAGTACTTACCAACAGGAGGGTATAGATTTTTACAAAATAAAAAGACACCTCTTCTCCTTCACTCCCAACAGACTAAAGCTAACACTCAGAGGTTCTGTTTATATCGCTAGACTTCCACTCCACCCTCAGTGCCTCATCTGTCATCCATTATGGTATCTTAAATCAAGGCTACACCCTGGTGTAAGCTTAACATTAATGAGCCCTCAGAGATAACAGATCCTTCTGAAGATACACGGCTGCATAAATTCACTACAAACAACAGCGAAATTAGAATCAATTTTATCATACATAAAATAGTGTGCTTTCAAACAAACATGACAAATGAAACACTCAAATAAGACAATGGTAAAGAACATCTTTCAAAAAGGAACCGACAGACTTTACTGGCATAATAACTCCTACATCATAACTACAGTCCTGCAAGTACTTTAAACACAAAACCCGATTCTAGATATGAACACTACAGATTACCTGCATATGCAGATGATATGAGTAATGCACTATTTTTGTGTGCCTTCAAGTCATTTCTGACTTATGATGGTGACACTATCATAGGGTTTTCTCAGCAAGATTTGTTCAGAGGGGGTTTGCCATTGCTTTCTTCTAGAGCTGAGAGAGTGTGACTTGCCCAAGGTCACTCAGTGGATTTCCATGGCTGAGCGGGGATTTGTACCCTGGTCTCCAGAGTCATAGTCCAACACTCAAACCACTATACCATGCTAGCACTAAGTGACACGACTTGAATATAATCATGATAATTACAAGTAATGAGGGAGTGCTGAAAAGTTCCTGGCCCGATCCACTTCCCAAAATCCGAGCATAATTTTGTCACCGTGGCTTGAAAGAGTGTTCTTTTGTATTCTAAATTGCCTATTTGCAGAATCGTAGCTCTAATTTCTGAATTTTTTCAGATCATTGATAGAACCATGTCAATGAAAAGTGTGAAATTCTCAAGTGCTGAACTCCAAGCCATCATGAAGTTCCTGCAGAAGAAAACTCTGAAGGAAATCCATATGTTGTATGATGCAAACATTGAGTGACAAGTGCCCATCAGACTCAACTGTGAAGAAATGGTGTTCCAACTTTCAATGTGGAGATTTTGAGACCAAAGATACAGCAAGATCTGGGAGGCCTTCAACAGTTCCTGGAATTGTTGAGCATGTTCATGACTTGATTTTGGAAGACTTGTGAATCTCAGCTAAAACAATTGTCAGGAGACTAGAGATATTCTGGGAACACATTGGGTTTATCATTCATGAGCAGTTGGCTCTGAAATAGTGGGTACCAAAATGTCTGAATGCTGACCAGAAATGAAATCTAATGGATACCTACAAGTTGATTTTGCAGCAATTTGAGATATCTAGTAATATACAGTTGTCCCTCTGCATCCACAGATTTGGTATCCATGGATTTAAGTATTCACAGGTTGAAAATATTCTTTAAAAAATAATAATCCAAAAAGCAAACCTTGATTTTGCCATCTTATAGAAGGGACACCATTTTGCTATGACACTGCATATAATGGGACTTGAGTATTCATGGATTTTTGGTATTCACGGGGGGTCCTGGAACCAAACCCCAGTGAATATAAAGGGACAACTATATATATATTTTGAATGACTCATCACTGTTGATGAAACATGGTTACATCATTATGATCTGGAGATGAAACCACAGTCCTTGAAGCCCTCTCTTTCCCTCAGATTAAATAAAACTAGTCTCTCTCTTCTAGTTAGATTATGCCAAATAGGGACTTAGGAACATCAAGCTCTTGAACTTCCTTTTTCTCCATATCCTGAAATACTTTAATGCTGGGATGGTTTGTAGGAGGATTAATCTTTAATTTAGGTTTAAACACTTCTATTCCACAATCATAAATATTTGAAGGAATGTCATATTGAGGATGGAGCAAGCTTGTTTTCAGCTGCTCCAGAGACTTGGACGTAGAGCAATAGGTTCAAACTACAGGAAAAGAGATTCCACCTAAACATTAGGAGGAACTTCCTGACAGTAAGAGCTGCTCAGACATGGAATACACTGCCTTGGAGTGTGGCAGAGTCTCCTTCTTTGGAGGTTTTTAAACAGAGGCTGGATGGCCATCTGTCGGGAGTACTTTGATGGATCTTTGATGGTGTATTACTGTATGGCAGGGGGTTGTACTGGATAGCCCTTGTGGTCTCTTCCAGCTCTATGATTCTTAACCTTTAAAGAAGTCAGCTAGTCTTATATTCTTAAATAACAGCTACAGCTCCACCATTGTTGTGGAAAAGTAATATTTAGGTGTTGTCATGAAAGACAGAGTCAGTGGCTCTTAACTTTTCCTTTACCAGGGACCCCCTTTAAATATTGTTTGTTGCTGCAGACCCCCAAGACTTAACTCAAGATTTAAAACAACAACAACAGCAACAATACCTGATGGTAACAACAACAACAACAATACAATTACACCATCCATTAAATCTTCCCTTGGAGGCACTGGAGGAGGAGGGAAGACTTTTCTCTTGCTTCTTCCTGAACGTTTGTGGCTGGAGCAGATTGAATGCCACAGCACAGGCCAAGCCAGCCAGCCCGTGTTTGCCTTGGCTCCTGTCACATGGCTGCTCCACTGCAGGGAGAAGATGGGTCAAGCAGCCTTCAAGCCTTCAGGGACCCCCTGTGAGGATATCACAGCCCCCTGGGGTGGCGGTCCATGGACTACAGGTTAAGAAACACCAGGGTAAACTCTTCTGGAAAACCTGAATATCAAACCCAGAGAGACAATATGTAGACAAATTCACTACCACTTGGTTTGGGGCATTTTTTTTTCATGGTATGTCATTCTTCTGTCTGATGACTGACTTCTTTTACCATAACCGCTGCCCCACCTGAGGTTTTAAAAAAATCAGTTTTTGGTCTACTCCTCCCAGAATCTCAAAGACAGTGGCCAGTAGTTAAGTGGTGATGGGAGTTATAGTCCAAAAAAGTAATGTTTCTTAGCTCTACCTGGCATTTTAGAACATTTTAATCTGTATTATGCTGGCCAACCCTGGGGTCCCCGCCTTCTCGGGGTCTCCATTGGTGGGTTTTTTGAGTTGTTTTCTCCTCGCCAGCTGCTCAATTTCTCTAGGGAGCCGGAGCTCCGTTCTCGTGTTCCTCATCCACTCCGTCCCAGCACCGGAAGTCAATAGAATATATTAGAGAAGAAAATGAAGATGGTACAGTTATGGGATTTGATATTTAGTATATTAGATATTTAATATATTGGATGTTTAATTATTTAATTAAATTATTTATTAATTATCAATTATTATTACTATTATTATTATCAACACTAATGTTGTTAGCAAAAATTAATAATGAATGATATAGACTGTGATTTGAGAGAGTTGATTATGATTTTTGATAAAATAAATGTTAATACCAGCAGGCTGATAAATAAAAAAGAAGTAATATTGAAGTAAAAATGAAAATGAAGGAATATAAAGAGAGGGAGGAGAATTAGTGTAAAGAATTATGAAGCAAGTTTAGTGACGTTGGAAGTCAATTTTTAAAGGAGGGGGTGGGAGGAAAAGGGAGGGGTTGTGTTTTTTTGTGTCTCTTTGTATATCTTTTGTTTAAGCCTGTTTTGTTTGTCGCTTTGTCTTGGAGTATGTTTGCATGTTTTAAGTTTTTTTAAATGTTTTATTTGTCAATAAAAATTTATTAATCACAGAACATTTTAATCTGTATTTATGGCTGAAATTTGACATTTGATGTCAAAGCATTTCATTTTTAATAAAATCTTTATAAACTGGACATGCAAGTGATAATCATTTTTGTTTAATTATATGCAGGGTTTTCCTATTTGTTTCTTTTAATTGCCAATTGATTAACAGCAGAAATGATTGTTCTAGAAAGATACTGGTGAATGGCTACAATTCCTATTAGCAAAAAATGGTAATTGTAAAATCTGGAATTGACTCAGGCTGCATCTGCACAGCAAAAATAATCCAGTTTGACACTGCTTTAACTGCCATGGCTCAGTGATATGGATTTCTGGGGTCTGTAGTTTTGTGAGATATTTAGTCTTCTCTGTCAAAGAGCTCTGGTGCCACATCAAACTACAAAGTCTAGTTTAGTTCACCTTGTTTAGTATGTTTTAACTTTTTTTCAGATTTTGAAGGACCACACCTTTAATCCCAAAATGGAGGCGGCCTTAATAGAGTTGGTAGAATAAATAAATACATGTAAAGATGGAGAAAAGGAAAGATAGAAGATGATATTTGATCCGAGACAGAGATTGGAAGTCATTTTAGTTTGTCTCATTGTAGTTCGTTTTATGTATTTTTGTATTGTTATTTTATAGTGATAAGTTATAGATATATGTCTGATATGTTGTAATACATGTTGTTATGTGGTTTATTTTTATATTGTTAGGTTTTTTCTTTTGTTCTTCTCTTTCTCTTTCTTTTCTGCAATGTTCATGTTAATATTAATAAAAATAATATTTAAAAATATTTAAAACATGAAAGTTAAAAGATAAATACATACCCCAAGAAAAAGGCTCTGTGAGCACAGCTACATATTAAAATGGTATCAAAATCAAAATGCTATAATTTGCACAGTATAGATGAGCCTAAAGTATATTTTAAAGAGAGATAGAGAGATAGAGATTATCAGTCAGCAGCGGAATAATAATAATAATAATAATAATAATAATAATTTCTTACCTGGCTCTCCTCATGAATCAAGGCAGGGAATAACAAATCAACATACAAACATGCTAGTTAAAAACACGTATCAGTTAAAAGCATATCAATTTAAAAGAACAGGTAAGAATAAGACATTTTAAAATAATCAATACACAGTTTAAAATTCCCAATTTAAAATCATCTGGATAGGCCTGCTGGAAGGTCTCAGGTTGAATTCCTGGCATTTCCAGATATTAAAAAACAATTTTGTGCTCCCAGTCTCCCACATTGATTCCTCAGACAAATTAAGATTCTAATTTCCTTGTCAATGGCCTCACAGCGTGGCCTATCATTCACTCACCCCAGAACAGTTTGGCTCTAAGATCAGGCTATGAGGTCTGGCTCTATTTGACAAGCGGAAGGACAAAAAGGTATATATATGATGCACTGAAGTCCCCTTGTTCCTTCAGGGTCCTTTTCTTTTTCCTTCCATGATGATCTCCACCTTTACTTTTAAAATTTCACCCAACATTGAGCACACACTCTCAGGCTTTCATGTGTAGTCATGAGGACTAGAAACCTCTCCAATGTTTATTTAAGGCCAAAGTTAACAAAATGAAATTCAATACGGAGAAATGTAAGGTACTGCACTTAGGGCAGAAAAATGAAATGCATAGATACAGGATGGGGGAGACCTGGGTGAACGAGACTACTGTGAAAGGGGTCTAGGAGTCCTAGTAGACCACAAGTTGAACATGAGTCAACAGTGTGATGCGGCAGCTAAAAAGGCCAATGCGATTTTGGGCTGCATCAATAGAAGTATAGTGTCCAGATCAAGGGAAGTAATAGTGCTGCTCTATTCTGCCTTGGTCAGACCTCACCTAGAATACTGTGTCCAGTTCTGGGCACCACAATTCAAAAAGGATATTGTCAAATTGGAGCGTGTCCAGAGGAGGGCGACTAAAATGGTGAAAGGTCTGGAAACCATGCCTTATGAGGAGAGACTTAGGGAGCTGGGTATGTTTAGCCTGGAAAAAAGACGTTTAAGAGGCGATATGATAGCCCTGTTTAAGTATTTGAAGGGGTGTCATGTTGATGATGGAGCAAGCTTGTTTTCTGCTTCTCCAGAGATTGGAACACGGAGCAATGGATGCAAGCTCCAGGAACAGAGATTCCACCTCAACATTAGGAGGAACTTTTTGACAGTAAGAGCTGTTTGGCAGTGGAACGCACTCCCTTGGAGCGTGGTGGGGTCTCCTTCCTTGGAGGTCTTTAAACAGAGACTGGATTGCCATCTGTCGGGGATGCTTTGATCGTGATTTCCTGCATGGCAGGGGGTTCGACTGGATGGCCCTCGTGGTCTCTTCCAACTCTGCAATTCTATGATTCTATGATTCTATACCATTGGCATTTACCATCCCATTAACAGTGAATGTTAATGGCAGCCTTTTTGAGTTCCCAGCTTGTGGGGGCAATTTGCAAACACACCCTGGATTATGTCCAGTCCAGTGCAGATGTATAAATAGTTATTGCTTAAAACAATGTCTAATTCACCCCGGCAGCCATATGACTGAGGAGTGGGATATGAACAAATAAATTAATTTAAAATTTAAAATTCTGGAAAAAATAGTTTGGTGAAAAAAATTAATTGTAATGTATAAAAGGAGTTATAAATTACATTCTCTGTGCTAGTACAAAAAAAATCTATAGGACCTAGTTTGGATAACTACTACAGTCATCCCTTCACATTCTTGGGGGTTACGTTCCACGTACCCCCGCGAATGTGAAAAATCCGCGAATAACGACTGCCCTCCCGCTCCCCCACCATAGCGACCATGGGGCCTCCGGAGGCCCCATAGTCGCTTTCCCCAGCCTCCCCACTCCCTCCCTAGGCCTTCCTGGGGCCTCCGAAGACCCTCCCGAGAGTCTCCGGAGGCCCCGCGGAGGCCTCCCCGCCCTCCCCACTCGCCCCCAAGGCCTTCACGGGGCACTGCGGAGGCCTATCCCGGCCCTCCCCCCTCCCTCCCCGGGCCTTCGTGGGGCCTAGCAAGGCCCTGCGGAGGCTTCTCCCAGCCCTCCCCCCTCCCTCCCCGGGCCTTCGTGGGGCCTAGCAAGGCCCCGCGGAGGCCTCTCCCAGCCCTCCCCCCTCCCTCCCCGGGCCTTTGTGGGCCCTCCCCGGCCCTTCCCACCCCCACCCCAGGCCTTCGTGGGGCCTAGCAAGGCCCCGTGGAGGCCTCCCCCGGCCCTCCCCCCTCTCTCCCCGGGCCTTTGTGGGGCCTCCGGAGCATGTCTGGAGGCCCCACGGAGGCCTCCCCGGCCCTCCCCACCCCCTCCCCGGGCCTTCGTGGGGCCTAGCAAGGCCCCGCGGAGGCCTCTCCCGGCCCTCCCCCCTCTCTCCCCGGGCCTTTGTGGGGCCTCCGGAGCGTCTCTGGAGGCCCCACGGAGGCCTCCCCGGCCCTCCCCACCCCCTCCCCGGGCCTTCATGGGGCCTCCGGAGCATCTCCGGAGGCCCCGCGGAGGCCTCTCCCAGGCCTCCCCACCCCCTCCCCGGGCCTTCGTGGGGCCTAGCAAGGCCCCGCGGAGGCGTCTCCCGGCCCTCCTCCCTCCCTCCCCGGGCCTTCGTGGGTCCTAGCAAGGCCCCACGGAGGGGTCTCCCGGCCCTCCCCTTCCCTCCCCGGGCCTTCGTGGGGCCTCCCCGGCCCTCCCCACCCCCACCCCAGGCCTTCTTGGGGCCTAGCAAGGCCCCGTGGAGGCCTCTCCCGGCCCTCCCCCTCTCTCCCCAGGCCTTTGTGGGGCCTCCGGAGCATCTCTGGAGGCCCCACGGAGGCCTCTCCCAGCCCTCCCCACCCCCTCCCCGGGCCTTCGTGGGGCCTAGCAAGGCCCTGCGGAGGCCTCTCCCGGCCCTCCTCCCTCCCTCCCTGGGCCTTTGTGGGGCCTCCGGAGCATCTCTGGAGGCCCCACGGAGGCCTCTCCCAGCCCTCCCCACCCCCTCCCCGGGCCTTCGTGGGGCCTAGCAAGGCCCTGCGGAGGCTTCTCCCAGCCCTCCCCCTCCCTCCCCAGGCCTTCGTGGGGCCTAGCAAGGCCCCGCGGAGGCCTCTCCCGGCCCTCCCCCCTCTCTCCCCGGGCCTTTCTGGGGCCTCCGGAGCATCTCTGGAGGCCCCACGGAGGCCTCCCCGGCCCTCCCCACCCCCTCCCCGGGCCTTCATGGGGCCTCCGGAGCATCTCCGGAGGCCCCACGGAGGCTTCTCCCAGCCCTCCCCACCCCCTCCCCGGGCCTTCGTGGGGCCTAGCAAGGCCCCGCGGAGGCGTCTCCCGGCCCTCCTCCCCCCCTCCCCGGGCCTTCGTGGGGCCTAGCAAGGCCCCGCGGAGGCGTCTCCCGGCCCTCCCCCTCCCTCCCCGGGCCTTCGTGGGGCCTAGCAGGGCCCCGCGGAGGGCTCTCCCGGCCCTCCCCCCTCCCTCCCTGGGCCTTCGTGGGGCCTCCGGAGCGTCTCCGGAGGATCCATGGAGGCCTCCCCGGCCCTCCCTGCTCCCTCCCAGGCCTTCATGGGGCCTCCGGAGTGTCTCCAGAGGCCCCATGGAGGCCTCCCCAGCCCTTCCCCAGGCCTTTATGGGGCCTCCGGAGCGTCTCCGGTGGCCCCATGTTTGCCTCCCCAGCCCTTCCCACCCCCTCCCCGGGCCTTCATGGGGCCTCCAGAGCTTCTCCAGGGGCCCCCTGAAGGCCTCCCCAGCCCTCCCCCTCCTTCCCAAGGCCTTCGTGAGGCCTCCAGAGGGTCTCCAAAGGCCCCGCGGAGGCCTCCCCGGCCCTCCCCCCTCCCTTCCAAGGCCTTCACAGGGCCTCCGTAGGGTCTCCGAAGGCCCAGTGGAGGTCTCCCCAGCCCTCCCTGCTCCCTCCCAGGGCTTTCACGGGGCCTCCGGAGGCCCCTTGTCGTGGTTTTGGGGGGGGCGGGGGGGCCCTCCCAAAACCGCGAATAATCAAAACCGCGAATGTCAGGTTCGCGAATGTGGAGGGGAGACAGTATTATGAAATTGGAAACACTACATACCACGCATGTCTGGTAACTGAGTGGGATATGTTTCAACCTGATACATTCCAGCTTCAGAGTGTGATGTTGTACATGATTCTTCAGCAACTTTATCTTGAGATTCTTGGGATTCATCAGAAGTAGTATCATTTATATCACTGTCATCATTTGTTCTCAAGTCCAAATTTGGAGTAGCAAGTAAATCGGTGGATTGGTCATCAGCGTCATGGGACTGCATATGTGATTTTGGAGTGTATGTTAAGGAAGACGCACGGGAAACATTACTTGGTCCTGGAGTGTCAGGGTTATCTGGAAGTAGATTGTCCATCATACAAACTGCATTGTCACCATTGTCATCATCATCAGACTCAGCAATAAGAGGTAATGCTGTGCACAGGTAATAAAAAAAAACTATTACAACAGAATCTATAGGGATGGAAGACAGTTAAGAAATAACAATTGTTTACTTACTTACCTTTTCGCCGGGGCCTGGCCCCATCATTTCGTTTTGAGGCATGCAGGAATTGTCTGTCCTGTCTTTGACCTGCAGCAGTATACAAATACAAATGTAATGTAATCTTTGAATTACAAGTGCCCATCACAAAATATAATATGCCATAATTACAGACTCACCATAGATATGTCTGTTTTCCCAGTGTGGGCGGCCTGCAAGCTTCCACAGGGTGCGAAGATGTTTGAAGTATGGAGGCTGATGTCTAGAAGGTGGCCTCCCTTCAAACATCTCCATCACCCTGTAGAAGCCTGCCTTCATAACTTTAAATTTTGAGGCTACATGTGCCTGTGACCTAAAATGCCCTGAAAGGTACAGTTTCCTAGCAATCTACGGGTATATATGTTTATTAGGAGCAGAGGTGCTCCTCATTAAAGTGTAAACCTCCCCACTTTTTCGAATGGCACTGAGAAGCATGGCAACCTCGCTTGAACTCCACCTTGCACATCTTCCTGCTGCCCTTTTAGACATTTCTAAAATTTAATGGCACCGAATGACAAGCCTGCAGTACCACACACATCCTATAGTGCATCTTGGCGCTGTATAAATAAATAACGTACTGCGCAGAATCAAAGTCCATGGCAAAAGGGATAAAGGTATTGCAACTGGACCACAGCACCTCATACGGACAACAAAATGAAGAAAATAAGTAATGTATTAAACAATTAAAACAACTGGAGTTGGGAATCAAAGTGTGGAAGTAAAAACCAAAGAAATACGTACTCAGCTTCAGACAGTACGCGAGCAATGCTTATCCTTGGGTGAAACCGCTGTAAGTATACGCGTGCGCAATGAGAAACACCGTTTACAGGGTTAGGCTCGCGATATCGTGCAAAGTCTATGCCTGCAATTTGCGCATGCGTAAAATCAGGAGAGGATGTGACAACAGCAGGTAAGGAGTGGAGTATGCGTTCAGAGAAGTGTTAGTGACTGTACATGCGGCGCGCAAAATAGCGCTATTACGCCAACACAATGAGTTGCAGGAGCACTATGGGAGAAGGAAGTGCGGAGAGAATAGTCATATATTTGTTATCTACATGGCAAAATAATACCAGGATAGGGCATAATGTGGTATACTCCTAAATTTTTAGACTGAAGGCTATGTTTGAAGGAGCTGTCCAGCACAGCCTGAACCTGAGTGTCACAATAGGTTCAGGACCACGGAGAGCTCTTGCAATAAAGTTGAAACTTGCCTTTTTACACTGCACAGTTATAGTGCTATGACTTCACTTTACCTGTCATGGCAATGTCCAAAGGAATCCTGGGATTTGCATTTTGGGGAGTGGTACTTCGCATTCTTAACCAGAGAACTCTAGTATCTCACCGAATTGCAAAGTATGTTGTCATGGCAATTAAAGTAGAATCATAGTGCTATAACAGTATAGTGTGAAAGAGCTCCTAGAGCAAATTCACTATCCCCTTGGTGTGGAAGCCATGACCAGCCAAACATGCTCCACAGTGTATGTAGAGTGCCCTTTTCATGGAAGGCCTGGCAAGGCTGATTCAGGATAGTTTACTGCAAGTTGTGGGGCATATACAGCTCTCATTGTCTTCTACGAGACGGCAGTGGGTCATGTACCTAGTGGTTACTGCTGATGCCACTTAGCCTCTGTCACCTGAGACAGTTGCCTCACTGTGGCCTAATGTGGCTGACCCTGAGTCCCAGGGACAGATGTGTTATGTATGTCTCTCCAAGAAAATAGACCTAAAATCATATGCGTTTGAGGATGAATGGAGTGCCATTTATCTCTGAAAAACACTAAAGCTCATATCATAAAGTTGGAAGAGTTGGTGTAGCACAGCAGCCAAGAACCTGAGCTGTAGCTTAAGAAAATCCAGAGCTCTTGTTTTAATCTCTGCCTCCAACTCATTCAGCAGCCTGCCTTTTTTAGACAGAAATAATGCAATTTGACACCTATAGATTTTCCTTGGTTTTTTTCTGGGCTGTGAGGCCTTGTTCTGGAATAGTTTCTTTCTAAGAAAGAAACTATTCCAGAACACGGCCTCACAGCCTGGAAAAAAATCTATAGATGCTGGTCGTGAAAGCCTTTGACTTCACAGTTTGACACTGCTTTAACTGTCATGGCCCCATCCTATGGAATCCTGGGATTTGTAGTTTGTTGTGACATCTCTGGCTTTTCTTCGCAAACGAAGATTCAGGAAGGACTCATCCCACACTTTCTGCAAGCGTGCTGATGACTAAAAAGGCCAATCCGAGATAAACAAATCCGGTTGCAGAAAGCACAGCAGAAGGTCTCCTTGGGTGATGTTTTCGGGTTGTGATTCTTTCTGCGTTGTCGTTTCACTTCAAGACTTCTTCGGCGTGAGTTCTCAAATAAGGCTGCAGCATTGTGGATAGTGCGTCTCCATGCCTCCCGATGTGAGGCCAGGGCGGACCATTGTTGGTGATCAATTTGGCCAAGCCTGAGATGTTGTTTCAGGGAGTCCTTGTATCGCTTTTTTGGAGCGTCCTTTTATGCTGACCCATGGCAAGTTCACCATAGAGTACTATTTTTGGGAGGCGATGGTCTTCCATCCTAGAAACATGCCCTGTCCAACGCAGCTGTGTTCTCAGTATCATGGCCTCAATGCTGGTGATCCCTGCTTGCTCAAGGACAGCAACATTCATCACATAGTCAGTCCAATGTATATTTAGGATTGTGCGTAGATAGCGCTGATGAAAGCATTTGAGGAGTCGTAAGTGGTGGCGATAGGTGACCCATGTTTCAGACCCATAATCAGTGCTCTCTTAACAGAAAAGGGTAAATATTTCACAAGGTTAAGAGTAGGCTGACCAGATTTCCTTGACAAAAATGGGACATTGGATGGCAAAAACGGGATGGGGTTATGTAATATTCCATATTCATGAAAAAGTAAGACGATGACCAAAGTTTTATTACAGGAACATATTGAGCCAACAACTATTCTTCAGTGACAGAACTCATACAAAAATTGAGGTAGACATAGAAGGGGGACAGTATCTCATCACGGTCTGATCGTACCATAAATATTTCTCGGACAAAGTAATCTTACACAGCAAAATTTCAGTCTTTCAACACCTGATCATAAAACCTCTCACACCCCATGATACAATTTTGTTTTACAACCAACACAGAGAGCCACTCCAGGAGTGTACTCAAGCTGGTGACTTTGACTCTTTCCCCAAAGGGTTAAACAATACAAGTTGGGTTTTCCTAGAAAGGCACCAGGAAGAGGAAGGGAGGGGGTTTGAGCAGCCACTTCCGGCTGGGCTCTGCCTTCGGAAATGCCTTGAGTGGTAACAATTGACCAGCGAGAGGGAGAGGGAGAGAGCGGCCGCGGGTGGCAGGTAAGTCAGAGGACTCTGTCCTCCGGCTGCTACCTGGGCTGCCTTCAGGGTGGCAGATTGGTGAGTATGGATGGGCATGGCATGGCAAGGGCTGGGAGGGAGACAGGGAGCTGGCAGAGGGAGACTCCCCCCCAGCCCTTCCCCTGGCAGTGCCACCCAATGGTTAGAGCAGCAGCCTTTCTCAACCTTTTTACCCTGGTGGAACCCTTGAAACAATTTTCAGGTCTCAAGGAACCCCTGCCTAAAAATTATGATATCCATAGCTTAAACAAATGGGTTTTTTTCCCCATTCACAATCTCTCAAGGAACACCTAGCAACCTCTTGTGGAACCCGAGGGGTTCCCTGGTCGAGAACCTCTGGGCTAGAGAGGGGGGGAATTGCTGCCCTGCTGTTCACACACACACACACATATATAGGCTTTTCATATATTAGATACATCTATATTGAATCAGTCTCCAGACCATTTCAAATATATGATGAAAAGAAGAATATATATACATATATACATACACACACACATGCGCACACACACACACACACATATATAGGCTTTTCATATATTAGATACATCTTTATTGAATCAGTCTCCAGACCATTTCAAATATATGATGAAAAGAAGAACATATATATATATATATACACACACAAACACACATACATATACATATATATGATTTTCATATATTAGATACATCTTTATTGAATCAGTCTCCAGACCATTTCAAATATATGATGAAAAGAAGAACACACACACACACACACACACATATATATATATATACACACACAAACACACATACATATACATATATATGATTTTCATATATTAGATACATCTTTATTGAATCAGTCTCCAGACCATTTCATATATATGATGAAAAGAATATATATATATATATATATATGTACACATTAGAACTGACATAAAACTATGAAACTTAAAATTTAACATATTTGGATCTGGTTACACCCCTCTTGAAATTTGCACAACAGTCTATTTTAGGCCCTTTTCTCCTTCTTGCTTCCGTAAAATAGCCACTTTCACTGCAAACAAGGCAACCCTATGTTATAAAAGGCTCTACTCCTTGCAAAAGCCGAGACAACTTGCTTTCATCATCTCTTTCCCTCAAATTTCTGAGGATGGGAGCTAGCTTTTCATATATACAATATATGTGTGTGAGAGTATATATATATATGAATGACAGGGCAGCAATTTAGGCTATAGATATAATAATACAAACACACACACACACACACACATACATATATATATATATATGAAAATATCCCTGCTGGATCAGATCAAAGGCTTGGCATTCCATCTACAGGGAGGCTAAACCCTGTGTTTTAAAATTTTAAGTTTTTTTTTAAAAAAAATCAGTTTTTTTTAAAGGTATTTTAATTTTTACTGTAATATTTTTAACTTGTAAATTGTTTAATTCTTTTTAAAAATATGTTTTATTGATAAACACAACCTGTCAATTGCAACAGATAAACACAAGGGAACAGTTGTCCCTTCATATTCGCTGGGGTTTGGTTCCAGGACCCCTCGTGGATACCAAAATCTGTGAATGCTCAAGTCCCATTATATGCAATCGCATAGTAAAATGGTGTCCCTTATATAAGATGGCAAAATCAAGGTTTGCTTTTTGGATTATCATTTTTTAAAGAATATTTTCAAGCCGTGAATACTAAAATCCGTGGATACCAAATCTGTGAAACGGAAGGACAACTGTACTGCAAACAGGTACAAGCAAAATCTGAATAGATGAACATGAAAATAAAATAAGCATTTGGGTTAAGACACGGTTAATATGGGTCTGCATAGCATATCTCATTCACAGGTATATTTAAGAGGGTTAAACTTCCTTGGAGTGAGAAGCTGCAGGAGAGGAATCGTCAGAATGTAGGTTGTTTAATTCTTTTTAATATATATATATATTTACAATGTGATTTTAACTTTGTACTGTTTTTAGCTTGTATGGTTTTTATAATGATGTTATGAGCCACCTTGAGTCCCATCAGTGTGAGAAAGGCAGGGTAGAAATTAATAAAATATGATAATGATGATGATGACCCAATTCCTGGGGGGTCCCACTCTCACGTCCTTTTGGTGGCTAAGACACAGGCAGGAGCGCCTCTGATGCGGAGTGAGGTCCGGTTTTGTGTGTAGCCATCCTGATGAGTAGCCATTGTTAGCCTTATATCCGCCATGAAAATTTGGCCAAAGCCCTTTAAATTCCATCCCATTTAGCAACCCCCCTCCTACATTCTATGACAGCAAATTCCCCTGCCTAGCTATTTATTTTATTATTTACTTATTAAAATGATTTTAGTTCCACCTTGTATCTAAAGATCTTAGAGTGGTGTAGAATATAATGGATCAAACCAATTTGATTTAACAGTTAAAAAAAAAGAAAAGATTTCAGCAGATAAAACTATCTGGCAAGTTAAAACAAAAAGGGTTTGTAATGGTGTGTTGTGTGAAAGAGTCCTTCGTTTGGTGTGTCCTAAATTCCACACCATTTGTCTTCTGTGAATGAGCCCATTTTATTTTTGTATCATAAAAAGGGGGAGAATTTTTCTCTATCTAGCCTTTCCATACAATTTTTCCTTATTCGTGTACACCTCTGTCATGAAGTCTGCCCTTTTATTCACTTAAAATGCACTCACACACTTGCACACACAAAACTAAATAGCACCTAAATTAAAACCTTTTTTCATAGGAGATTTGCTCCATCTCTTATTACTGTATTTTCATTGCCCTAATGTGAGTCTCATTGATTCTAAGGCAGGCTTTGCCCTAGCACAGACTTAGGATTTATTTTCTTCCTAATAAACCAACATGGTTGCTAAGAACAGCCCAAGATGTTTTGCTACCTGAGGCACAACAGCACTAAATGTCACCCTACATCTCCTTCCTAGCCAACTTACATAGTACCTCATGTCAGCCACTGAAGATGGAAGTATTTGCGGCTGGGATGTAGCATGCAAGAAGAGGTGGAGGGAATACAGCAGGCCCCTGGCCTCTACAGATTTGCCCACCCCTGCAATAGAAGCTGGTGCCCTTCTGCTGAATCCATTTATTGCATCTTAAACTCTTCATATTTATATTATTTTATTTAGGGTATATATACTGCACCCTTCAGCAAAAAAGCCTTCGGAGCAGCTTGTGTGTGTGTGTGTTTATTCAAGTTGTCTGGTGACTTATGGGGACCCAATGAATTTCTTAGGCAAGGAATATTAGAAGTAGTTTGGCCAGTTCCTTCCTCTAAAATACCTTGTATTCATTGGTGGTCTCCCATCTAAGTATGAACCAAGGCTGACCCTGCTTAGCTTCCAAGATCAGATGGGATCTGGTACCTTGAAGGTATTTAGGTGATTTTTCAAATAATTAATTTGGCTGTTTCTGCCTTAAGGCTTACAATTTAAATGAGACAGAACACACAAGGGGACAGCAGTCATGATATTTTGTTGTTTGAGGCAAAAGATTCCCCCAAACCCTTCTCCCCATCCATTGCAGTAATATTACAATAATACTACTAACCATATGTAAACTGTGTAACTCTGGGCTTAAAGCAGTTGCATCCAATATGCTCCTGGTTTGAACTGAACGTGCTGGTGATAACAAAGCCCTGAAAGGCTTGGGACCTTGATATTTGAAGGAACCCATCTCTCCTTATATATGCCCGCCCAAGGTTTGGGGTCTGTTGAAGGGGCCCCTCTTCTGTGTCCCATCATTTGAGGCAATTCACTGTGGCAGGACATGGGAGACGGCCTTATCTGCTGTGGCACTCTGATTCTGGAATATTCTTTCCTTACAGACCTCATTGACACCAAGGGAAAAAAAGAGACACATCTCCAAGTGATCAAAGGACGGCTCTTTTATTTTGGGAAAATCCTAACACATTTTGGCCTAAGTATATTTCAACAGCCTTCTTCAGGGGCTACATAAAAATACATAGCAGTGTATAAAAATTAGTGTGATATACAGTCGTACCCCTGTATCCGTGGAACCAATATCCACCATTTCAGTTATCCATGGGACACAAAAAGAAGAATACATACCATAGAGCCTTCCTTGAAAATGCCTAGACAGGCATCCCCTCTAGACATTTTCTAGGTCCCTTCAAGGCAACTCTGTGGTATTTTAAACCAGAAGCCCCATTATTTTTAGTGGTGTTCGCTGTTATCCACGGTTTCCAGTATCCATGGTAAGTCTGGGAACTGAACACCTGTGGATATGGTGATCTGACTGTATATGTTTTATGATTATGTGGAATCCTTTTAATTTATTTTATAATGTTTGTATTTAGCCCCTGAAGAAGGCTATTGAAATGCCGTAGGCTCACACATTACGTGAGCTCATATTACACAGGTTCAGTTATACATGACTGAAAAAATATGTTCTCTATAGGCATTTTCTAGATCCTCCAGCATGATTCTATGATATGCTTCTGCCAGAAATTGACCATAGAGTCATGCTGGGGGACCTAGAAATACCTAGAGAGAGCACTTCATCTCATTTCAGGTAAGAAAAAGAAGGTTCCAGATTATATGCAAAAGTTGTTCTACACAAAGGGTCCCGGAACGGATCCCTCATGTTATACATGGGCCTACTCTGTATATACTGTATAGGCTGGAACACACAGCTTTTGCCATAATAAAAAAGCCATTCATGGAGGACTTGGAGACGTGTCTCATTTTTCCTGTGGATTCTATTGGATGCTCTCCACTTTTTGTCACTTCTGGTTGATACCAACCGTGATATCACCATAAGTAGTTACTATATGGAAGAAGGCCTTTTCTGCTGTGGCACCCTAGTTATGGAATATCCTCCCCTTAGATGCCCAGTTGCTGTCATTCAGGCACCAAGTTAAAACATGGTTGTTTACTAAAACCTTTGGGGCCTAATTGGTTTTATAAAAGTCCACCTATGTGCATAGTTGGGAATAACTTTTAACTGGTTACAAATGGTCTTCTTTTACTTTGTTAAATTCGTAAATGAGCTCATGGCCTTTAAAAATCATTTTATTGTTC
This sequence comes from Gambelia wislizenii, assembly GCA_030847615.1. Taxonomy (NCBI): domain Eukaryota; kingdom Metazoa; phylum Chordata; class Lepidosauria; order Squamata; family Crotaphytidae; genus Gambelia; species Gambelia wislizenii. Next base: position 31,611,296 of record JAUMIR010000002.1, read on the forward strand.
AGGTTATTTTAAAGCGGTCAAGCTAATTTTATTGTATGCTGCCCTGAGATCTTTAGATATAGGGGTGGGGGTATAAATATTTAGATTGATTGATTGATTCCAGCACCAGGTAAATACATGAATTTTTTTACTAAAGCTGTTTGGGCATAATTGACTTTCTACAAATCTGCCCATCTGCGTGGTCTTATACTGTTTGAGCTGGTTTCAACTGTCTTATTTTATCCTGTTAAATTGTTTAATATGCTTTTAGTTCATTTAAGTTATTTTCTACTCTTTTAAATGGTCTTAAATTGGTCAAACGGATTGTATTTTATGCTGCCTTGAGATCTTTAGATATTTTTATTGTGTATCTTCAAGTAGTTTCTGACATATGGCAACTATCAGGTGACCCTATGGCGGGGTTTTCTATCAAGATTTGTTCAGAGGGGTTTTTACTTTTGCATCCCTCTGAGGCTGAGAGAATGGACTTGCCCAAGGTCCCCCAGTGGGTTTCAATGGACAAGCGGGGATTCGAACCCTGGTCTCCAGAGTCATAATTCAATGCTCAAACCACTACACCATGCTGGCTCTCATCTTTAGACATAGGGCAGGATAAAAATATTTTAATAAATAACACCCCTCAAAGCAGCTAACTCACTCTGCTTGCTGTGATAGCTTGGCTGCCCATTTGTGTGTGTGTGTGTACATGTGTGAGAGCAGTTACGTGTGCACACACACATAGCAATCAAAACAGAGTCCTCAGTTAGATGGTACAATGATCTGATTTGGAATAAGGTGGTTCAACAAGGCTGAGAAATGCTTCTATGAACACTTTCACACTACACAATTATAGCACCATGATTCCACCTTTAACTGCCATGGCAGCATCCTATGGAATCCTGGGCTTTGCTGTTTGGTAAGGCACTAGAGCTCTAAGGCTGAGAATTAAAAATGCCCCTTCCTAAACTGCATCAATAGGTAATCAAGAAAAAAAAAATAGGTGAAGCTCTTTTGAGATACGTCTTCTTTCCCTTCTTGCCCAAACTTTCTTTCTGATCTCTGGCTGAATGACCCTAGTAAATAATGTTACTTTTCTATTATTACAGTCGAAACCCCGTATCTACGGAAACAATATCCACGGTTTCAGTTGTTGGCAGGACACAAAACAGAACACATACCACAGAGTCTTCCTAGAAAATGCCTAGATAGGCATCCTCTCTAGGCATTTTCTCGGTTTTCCAATGCAACTTTATGGTATTTTAAACTGGAAGTCCCATTATTTTTATAGGGTCCGTTGTTATCTGTGGTTTCCAGTATCTGCGGTAAGTCCAGGAACCAAACCCCCACAGATACGTGTGTCTGACTGTATTATCAACTATAAATGCTTCCCCAGCCCACCATAAGAGACAGCAGCATCATTAAAGGAAGGAGGTCTTCATCTGCTGATCGAAGTGCAAGGAGAAGGACCTTTCCAGCCACTCCCACCAGTGAGCTGGGCTGCAACAATGAGAAGCCAAACCTTTGTTGGAAATGTCATCCTCTTTGTGCCTCAATCGGCAGCTGAACAGATGTCCTTCCCTCAAAGAAGCTGCTGGCTCTTCAGGTGGGCTTGGGGAGTTGGGCCAGGGGGTGTTACTTAGTTATGCATTTCCAACTAAGTAGCCAATGTAGGATATCGGATAATGAGAGAAGGCCCAGAAAACTGGAGGAGAACAAATGTTGTCCCCATCTTCAAAAAGGGGAAAAAAGAAGGCCCAAACAATTACGAGCTCATCCAGTCAGCCTGACATCATACCAGTAAAGATTCTACTAAACATTCAGTCTGTAAGCACTTAGAAAGGGATGCCATGATCACTAAAAGACAACATGCATTTCTCAGAAACAAGTCATGCCAGACTAATCTTATCTCTTTTTTTGATAGAGCCACAAATTTGGTAGATGAAAGGAATGCTGTGGATGTAGCATATTTTGATTTCAGTAAGGTCTTCGACAAAGTCTCCCATGATATTCTTGTAATTAAGCTAGTAAAATGTGGGCTAGACAGTGCTACTTGTAGGTGGATTTGTAATTGGTTGACCGACCGAACCCAAAGGATGTTCATCAATGGCTCCGCTTCATCCTGGAGAGAAGTGACCAGTGGGGTGCCACAGGGTTCTGTCCTGGGCCCAGTGCTATTCAACATCTTTATCAATTACTTGGATGAGGGAATAGAGGGCATCAAGTTTGCAGATGACGCCAAATGAGGAGGGGTAATGAGGAGACGATCAGAATTCAAAACAACCTTAACTGATTGGAGAGCTGGGCCAGAACTAACAAAATGAATTTCAACAGCAAGAAATGTAAGGTACTACATTTAGGAAGAAAAAATGAAATGCACAGATGTAGGATGGTTGAGATCTGGCTTGACAACAATACATGTGAAAGGGATCTAAGAGTCAGTAGACCCCAACCTGAAAATGAGTTAACAGTGTGATGTAGCAGCTAAAAAGCCAATGTGATTTTGGGCTGCGTCAATAGGAGTATAATGTCTAGATCGAGGGATGTAATAGTACCACTTCATTCTGTTTTGGTCAGACCTCACCTGGAATATTGTGTCCAGTTCTGGGCACCACAGTTCAAGAAGGATATTGAGAAGCTGGAACGTGTCCAGAGGAGGGAGACCAAAATGATGGTCTAGAAGCCATGTCCTAGAGCTGGATATGTTTAGCCTGGAGAAGAGAAGATTAAGAAGTGACATGATAGCCATGTTTAAATACTTGAAAGGAAGTCGTGTTGAAGAGAGAGCAAGCTTGTTTTCTACTGCCTCAGAAACTAGAACACAACGCAGTGGACTCAAACTACAGGAAAAGTGATTCCACCTAAACATTAAGAACTTCCTGACGGTAAGAGCTGTTCAGCTGTGGAATACCCTGCCTCGGAGTGTGGTGGAGTCTCCTTTGGAGGTTTTAAGCAGAGGCTGGATGGCCATCTGTCGGGAATGCTTTGATTGTGTATTCCTGCATGGCAAGGGGTTGGACTGGATGGCCCTTGTGGACTCTTCCGACTCTATGATTCTATGATTATCTTCATTCATAGCCCACTTTACCCCCCCAAACAAGACTCAAAGTAGTTTACAAATTAAATGAAATACAATATAGTTTAAACATACAAAAGGTCAATATCAAAAAGGAATGGAATTACCAATAACATTTTAAAAATGCAATATGTATATACTCTTAATGGTCATCTTCTCCATAAGTCAACGGTAGAAATTGTGCAACCCTCCAGATGTTGTTGAACTGCAAATCACATCAGCCCTGGCCAGTCTAGTTAATGAGAGAAATGCTGGGAGTTGCATTTCAGCAACAGCTAGAGGGCTAAACAGTTCCTACTGCTTTCATAAGCACTTTTTCACTCTTATTCCCCAGATGTGAAAGTCAATTGTGACTTGTGCTCCCAAGCAACAAATGACAACAGTAACACAGTGTTAGGTGTACACACTTATTACACTAATTATTGTATAAATAATTGTAAAACACAATACATTAATTCTGAAATGTTTAGATTACTAAATATGTATAGCAAGCATTCTATGCCCTGTAAGTTAACTGGAATCTCCCACTAAGTGCTTTATAGAGAGGAAAAAGAAAAATCAAATTAGCATTAATAAGCAGAGGTATGCATGTTACATTATGTAATATGTGTAAATACATTAAATAAATTAGCAAATAATTATTGAATTCATTAAATATTCAATTATTTGATCATCATTTGGGGGGATAGGATGTTGGTTGGATACATTACATTTGCTAATAAAATAGAACGAGGTGGGACGATGCAGCCTGTGGACATGAGCTTGAGGCCCTGGGTCTATTATTATCAATTTATTTATTTATATACCACTTTCCCCTCAAAATTGGGACTCAAAGCAGCTCACAATTTAAAAGATCAATACAATTAAAACATACAAAAAGTAATCATTAAAATAGAATTAAACTTATTTACTGTATTAAAAGAATACACCATATCAATAAAAATAAAATACTGTTAAAAAGATCTAGGCCTCTGAAGACCCCTGCTCATCCTGAAACATCCCCACCATGCACCCACCCAAAATTTAAAAAACTGTTTTCAGTTAAATTTCAGGGCATGTTTTTCACCTGAAAATTATGTGGAAAACTTCCCCAAATGTACAACCATACCCCAGGCAAAGACAGAAAGCCGCCAGATCCCCTAGCACTTCCAAATACTTCTATTTTTTTAAAATCAAGAATCCTCCTAAAGGAAGTGACATCACATCACTTCTGGTTACTGTTTTGGGATGGAGTCCAATGAAGATGGAAGTATTTGGGAGCATTGTGGGGGGAAGCGGGGGTTGGGACACACAAGGAGTGGCGCGGAACTGGCCTCTGCTCCTACTCTGTAGAGTTGCCCACCAGTTACCTTTCTATTGAATACATTTGTTGCATCTTACAACTCTTTGTAATTTAATTTAATTTAATTCAGCTGGGGTCCAAACTATTTGAAAGGTTGTATCTCCCGATATGAACCTGCCAGAATTTTAAGATCATAGGGGAAGGTTTTCTCTTGGTCCTGCCACCATCCCAGGCTTGCTTGGCAAGGACATGAGATAGATAGATAGAGAGAGCCTTCTTGGTGGCTGCTCCCACCCTCTGGAACTCCCTTCCACGGGAAGCTAGACTGGCCCCCTCCTTGCTTTCCTTTCACCGGCAGGCAAAGATGTTTTTATGCAAGCAGGCTTTTAATTCATAGCTGTGCACACATAGGCTTTTTTATTGGGGTGTGTTTTTATTTATTTTTAACTTTTACAGTAGGACCCTCTTATCCACTGGAGATTGGTTCTGGGGGGGGGCGTGGATACTGAAAATAATAGTGGCACCATTGGATAATAGTGAACACCATTGAAAATAATGGGACTTTTGGTTTAAAATACCATAGAGTTGCCTTGGAGGACCTAGAAAATGGCTAGAATTGACACATTTTCTAGGAAGACTCTGTGGTAGGTGTGCTGTTTTGTGTCCCGTGGATAATTGAATCAGTGGATAATGAATCGGTGGCTACAGGGGTCCTACTGTATATTTTTTATGTAATTTTAAATTGACATGCTTTTAATTGTTTCAACTTTTAATTGTCACATTTTAATTGTATGCTTTTATGTGTTGTGAGCTGCCTTGGGTCCCATTCTGGGAGAAAGGTGGCATATAAATCAAATCAAATAAAAAAATTAGTTTATTCATTTAGAGTATTTATAGTATGACTTTCAATGAAAAAGACTCCCAGAGCCGCTTACACATAATTAATGTGAGAGTTCCCTGCCCGCAGGCTTACAGTCTAGACAAGACTGGACCCACAAGGAAAAGGAAATGGAAGCAGGGGGCGGAGACTGAGTTCATCAGATGCGGGCTGCTCTTCTCTCCCTCCGAGGCCAGAGCAAGGGCAGTTAGAATATGAAGGGAAAGGCTCTCAGCAGCTGCTGGGACCCAGGCATGATAGAGCTATGCCTGGCTGCTTTTCTCTACCTCTGAGGCCAGAGGTATACCAGTTGGAATATGGAGGGAGGGCCTCCATTATACCACACTTTGAGCAATTACTATTTATCTTAAATGTGACTTATGTTTCCTGTACAAGGAGGAGTGGGGGAAGACCAATGCCATGATGCTCTGTTTCCTCTGACAGGTTGCCTGTGCAGATGTTGAGGAGAGAACGACTGGCCAGAAGACTCTTGGGACATTGTTGAGAAGGCCCAAAGTGATGGCCACGCTCAGTAGTGATTCAGAAGAAAGGCCACTGGGTGAGCACTTGAAGGAAACCAAAGTCCAGTTCATCAACTCCTCGGGAGGTTATGTTGAGGCGGAGGACTACCTGGCCCAGCAGGGCATCATCAAAACCGAGGTAGAAGAGGATGGCTATGAAAATCTCCAGACCTTCAGCTGGAGCCCAGTTCTTGTGAGGAGTCCAACAAAAGGGACAGGAGAGAAGCCCCACCGGTGCTCGGTCTGTGGGAAGACCATCTCCACTAAAGCCAAGCTCATCATCCATGAAAGGACCCACACAGGAGAGAAGCCCTTTGTGTGCTCATACTGTGGGAAGCGTTTCAACCAGCAAGCGCACCTCAATGGGCACCAAAGGACCCACACGGGGGAGAGGCCCTACAAGTGCCTCGACTGCGGGAGGAGCTTCAGCGATGGGACTTCCTTCAAGCGGCACCAGCGGATCCACACGGGAGAGAAACCCTACGAGTGCGCAGACTGTGGACGGTGCTTCCGTGACACCACGGGCATCAAGAGGCACATGATTGCCCACATGGCCAAGAAGCCCCACAAATGCGAAGATTGCGGGAAGAGCTTCCTGCACCGCTCGGAGCTGGTGAAGCATGAAAAGAGGCACCCGAGAGAAAAACCGTACGGGTGTTCGGTCTGCGCTCAGAGCTTCAGTAAGCCACTGTACCTTTTTCGGCATGGGATCGTCCACGTCCGAGAACAACGTGAGCACCAGCAGCATATGAAAGGCTTCCCGCCTGAAACACAGGGGGTTGCACATGATGCTGTCAGTGGGCCAGAGGGGCCAGAGGGAGCCAGAGGCCCTGTTCCCAAGTGCGCTGCAATGCGCATGGAAGGGGAGAAGACCTTTCGGTGCTCGGAATGTGGGAAAAGCTTCAGTCAGCAAACCAACCTGGTGGTCCACTGGCGAACCCACACGGGAGAGAAACCCTACAAATGCCCAGATTGCGAGAAAACCTTTGGCGACCGGACCTCCCTAAGGAGACATAAGAGGATCCACACAGGAGAGAAGCCGTATCAATGCTCGGAGTGTGGGAAGCGGTTTAATGACAGCACATCCTGCAAGAGGCACAAGACCACCCACACAGGCGAGAAGCCACATAAGTGCAAACATTGTGGGAAAAGCTTCATGTATCAAATCCAGCTGAATAAACATGAGAGAAGCCATGCAGGGGAGGCTCTGTAGGAAACCTGCCAACTGGGGGGAGATTTTCCACTCAACATGCATTCATGTTACCCCTTGAAGAAGGGACACCCAGGGCTATCACAACAGAAGCAGCACAAGAAGTCTGTATCAGGTGCTGAAGCTATTGATAAAATGCCACTCCATGGATTGATCTGGTCCCCCTTGAAAGCCATCAGCTTCTACCACATCTGGTGGTAATGAGTTCTGCAAATTAATAATGTGCAGTATGAAGACCTATCTCCCCCCCTGCCTTTGTCCTGTTTGAATCTACTGACTGTTGTTTCATTTGGATGATCCAAAGTTCTGATTTTATCCAAGAGAGAGAACTCTGTCCACTTTCTCTATACCTTTAATGAATTTCTACCACATCCTTTCACTTCATTTCCCCAAGTGTGTTAGCTTCTCCTTGTAGCAAGTGGGGTGGGAATGGGGTGATCCAACCCCCTAACGTAATTTGGGTTTCTCTTTTCTGTGCTGGGCCCAGCCCAATTAAAAAATAATATTAACTTATAGTGGATCCTGGCCTGACTTGCCTATGTTTGAAGGTGTGCTGGTGAAGGTATTAGTTAACGCTCCCTCGTCTCTCAACTACCTATGGGTAAAGGTCAACTGTAAGATATCTAAGAAATAAATAAAAACCATTTGTTTCAAAGAAGAGTGCATAATATTTCTTTCCCCACCTGTTAGTCAATTTGGTTTACTTGTGGAGCAAAAAAAGAGGACAAGAGATGGAAATGGTATTCCTCTAGATGCTGGACTGCAGTTCCCATCATTCATGACTACTAAAGGGAGGAGGGATACCTTTTTAAAATTATATCCTGTCGTGGTTCCCCCCCCCCTTCAAACAAGCCCATCAGGGAGAAATGCATATATTCTTTGTTTCTCATACATGTTTCTTTTATAAGAAGAAAAATGTTACACACGACAACGAAGAAGGTATTTATTTTCTTTGTATTTGGTACGAAGAAGTTATGTAACTAAAAAATAATAATAATTAAAAAAACAAAATGAAACTACCAGGTCAGGTAAGCCTTGCATAAATAAACAAAATCCTTCTGAACCTTCTAGAGACCACCTGAGGACTTCTTCCAAAATGTATCCAGCGATGACTTTATCTTTCACTATTAGTATTGTGTGCCTTCAAGTCTCAGAGGGGGTTTGCCATTGCCTTCCTCTGAGGCTGAGAGAGAGTGGTCACCCAGTATTTTTCCATGGCCAAGCGGGAATTCGAACCCTGGTCTCCAGAGTAATAGTCCAGCACTCCAACCCTGTTTCACTCTCTTACTATTTAGCCATTCTCAGGGAAGGATTGTGGATACAGCTGCTATTTATTTTGCCTGTTGTAGGAAGGCACATATGGCTGGATAGAGTAGAATCCTGCTCAAGCTTTATTTGCATTAGTTACTGTACTGTACAGACACACTGCTGCAACACAATACCAAATGCCTGTGTTTTTCCAGCTCCTTCACTGTCCTCCCAATGCAGATGCTGCTGAAAAACTTCCAGTGAGACAGAGATTGAGGAGGAAAAGGAGGGGCTGGGTGGGCATAAAAAGCCTTTGTAAAAAGGAGCTCCATTTACTGTCAGAGAATCTTTGTTAACTGAGATATGCCTGTTGCCCAATAAGACTGAGCGTGCACAGTGACCACCAAATCCTGCCTAGCTGTTATGGGGTGGAAGGATATGGAAGCCAAGGTATGGAAAGGGGTATTCTGGGAAAGGGCATAGCTGGCTGGGAAAGGTACACTAAAGCACTCCATAGTCGGTGTGGGGAGAGGAGGGCAAGGCCCATGCGACCCCCATCCCTGCTCTATGGAATGTTCTCCTATTGATGCCACTTGTGTGCCATTCTCTGAAAATCACACAGTCTGACCCCAAACTAAAGGCTTACTGCTAAGTTATGTAGCAATAACATAACTAATTGAATAGTTTCAATTATGAGTGTTTATAACAATATAGGTCAACCCCCATATCTGCGGGGGATACATTCTTATGGATACCTGAAACTGTGGATAATGGGAACTCTATTATTTTCAATACCATAGAATCACATTGGATGGCCTAGAAATGCCTAGAAAGAACATATTTTTTCAGACATGGATAAGTGAAACAGTAGATACTGAATTCGTGAATATGAGGGTCAACCTGTACATTAATTCTCCAATTTCTAACACTGGTTACTAAATTAATGTTCATACTTGGCATTCCAATCTGTGTCACAACAAGAAGGAGGCTAGAAGTGATGGAAGGAGACAGGAAAACTCTGTGTGTGTGTGTGTGTACGCGTGTGTGTGTACGCGTGTGTGTGTGTGCGTGTGTCTTGTTAGATGTACTGTAGCTATTCCAGGAGCCCTGGTGGCGCAGTGGTTAAATGCCAGTACTGCAAGCTACCACTTCGCAAGTTTGATTCCAGCTGGCTCCAAGGTTCACTGAGCCTTCCATCCTTTCGTAGGTCGCTAAATTGAGTACCCAGCTTTATTTATTTATTTATACCCCACTCTTCAGCCACAAGGTTATCAGAGCGGCTTACAAATTGTTTTTAAGCAATAGCTATTTACACATCTACACTGCATTAAACAGTTTCCAATGTGTGTTAGCTAATTGCCCCCCCACAAGCTGGGTACTCAATTTACCGACCTACGAAAGGATGGAAGGCTGAGTGAACCTTGGAGCCAGCTGGAATCGAACTTGCGACGTGGTGGCTTGCAGTACTGGCATTTAACCACTGCGCCACCAGGGCTCCTGCTTCTTCCATTCTCTGAAGATGCCAGCCACAGATGCAGGCAAAACATCAGGAATAAACTTTTCTAGAACACTGCCTCACAGCCTGGAAAAACCCCACAGAAAACCTATGGATGCCAGCTGTGAAAGCCTTTGACTTCACATACAATATGTAACATAAAATCATTAAAACCAACATGACATTAAAATCATCCATAAACTTTAAATACAAATTTAAAATTCATATATTAAAATCAACTGGGTAGGCCTGCTGAAAGAGATAGGTCTTCAGTATTGTTTTAAATTCCGACTGCATGTTTAGCTATTGAGTCTCTTCTGGCAGGTCATTCCATAGCCTGTGGGCAGCTGACAAAAAGGTGCTCTTTCATTTATATCCTGCCTTTGTCCCAATAATGGGACTCAAGGCAGCTAACAACATTTTTGAAACAATACAAGTTAAAAACAATACAAAAGTAAAAATAAAATAGAATCATAGAGTTGGAAGTGACAACAAGGGCCATCTAGTCCAACCCCCTGCCAGGCAGGAATATACAAAGCATTCCTAACAGATGGCCATCCAGCCTCTCTTTAAAACCTCCAAAGAAGGAGACTCCACCACACTCTGAGGCAGCGTAGCCCACTACCAAACAGCTCTTACTGTCAGGAACTTCTTCCTAATTAATTGTATTTTATTCTTTTACAGCTTTGTTGAATTCTTTTAATACTGTAATTAATTTAATTCTAGTTTATTTTTGTATGTTTTGAATTGTATTGTTTAATTAATTTAATTTTCATGTTTATTTTTGTATGTTTTTAATTGTATTGTTCTTTCAATTTGTGAGCCACATGGAGTCCCAATTTTGGGGGGAAAGGAAGATATAAATAAAAATAATGAGGAAGACAATGATGGAGATGATAAAGAGGCCTCTTGAGCTCTTGAATGGGTGGAGAGAATAAGGGGGGACATTGTGCTTTGTGGGGGGGTAGTGGAGAGGGGGAAAAGAAGAGCCCTAGGAACTCATTGCTCCCTGTCCTAGTCTCTGGAGCAGCAGAAAACAAGCTTGCTCCATCCTTAGTATGACATCCCTTCAAATATTTAAACATGGCTACCATCTCACCTCTCAGCCTTCTTTTCTCCAGATTAAACATACCCAGCTCTCCAAGTTGCTCCTCATAGGTCATGGCTTCCAGACCGCCCACCATTTTGGCTGCCCTCCTCATGTCTGTTCCCAGCCTCAAACTACCAAGCTAAATCAACAAGTACCTAGTAAAATCATTAATACAAATCAAACCTTTCTGTAACACTGGACAGCTGTTAACATTTGGCCATGATGCCAACAAGGACTCCAAACACATCTGCCTTGTGACAGAAGCCCAATTCACCCAGTTCCATTTCAGTGAGAAGGAAGGCATTCTTGTGAAGCAAGAGGGAGAGAGCAGCTTCAGCATCCAAGGCAAGATGCCTAAATGGAACTAGCCATACAAATACACAAAGGTACATATCTTCTCCAGCAGGGTATAAAACACAGTATATAAACCCCACACACCCTCTACGCTACCATTTTCTGAAGATGCCAGCCACAGATGCAGGCAAAACATCAGGAATAAACTCTTCCAGAACACGGCCTCACAGCCCGGCAAAAACCCACGAAAAACCTGTGGATGCCGGCTGTGAAAGCCTTCAACCTACTCCAGTGTGTTTCTCAAAACAGATGAGAGGCAAGGCAGGAACTCGGCCAGAACGTTTTTCTGCAGCAGTTCGAAGATATTTTGCTATCTAAGGCACAAGGCAGAAAATAGCATCCCTGACCACTACCATAGTACCCCAAAGTCAGCCAAATTATTTGGGCAATTGGGACCAAACATCCCACAACCACCTTTTCCCATCCTTGGCAGTAAGAAATAAGAAATTAAACAACTCCCAATTTGCTGTCCTTTCAGAAAGCCACCAACTGCCGCTTGAAGCAGCAGCCTGCCTCTGCCTCATGGGGCCAGCACTGTCTCTTCTGCCCCCTGCCTACCCCTTAGTTTGGATGCCTGCTCCTAAAGTGGTGTAGCTGAAGGAGAAACCTTGCCAAGTGATTCTGTTAACTGTACAAACAAAGTCTGAGTCATTTCTAAAAAGCTGGATGTCACATGCTGGATTTTTACTGTTACACCCATACATCTCCCACACAATCGTACCCAGAAAAGAAAGAAATTCCCACACAATGTACACAGGGTTCTTGGCAGAGGAATTGAGGAGGGAAAAAGAGAAAGAAGGAAGGGAATAAGGAGGGAGAGGAAGAAGGGGAGAGAGAGAGAGAAATGAACAAATTGAGGTCAGCCAGTCTTATTCCATGTTGTTAGAATAAATCACTGCTTCAAATCTCTGTTAGGAAAGGGACAGACCCGAGACTGTAAAACTGATAATATAGGCTTACCTCAGTTAATGAAGTCTCTGAGAACAGAAGCTTCTTTTTACCAAGGCTTTCAGACACGCGTGGCTGCTGACCAAACTGCAGACTTACCACTTTCGGCTGCTTACACAAGCTTTACTGCATACTCACCAACATTTTATAGATGAAAACTAAGGCTGCTGACACTCTGCAGAAATAACGCAATTTGACACCGCTTTAACTGCCATGGCTGGGATTTGTAGTTTGCCATGGTACCAGAGCTCTCTGACAGAGTAGGCAAAATAGCTCCCAAAACTACAAATCCCAGAATTCCATAGTACTGAGCCATGGCAATTAAAGCAGTGTCAAACCACATTATTTCTGCAGTATGTCAGCAGCCTAAGGGGTTGTCTAAACAGTGAAAATACTCCTCACAGAATGCAAAGAAAATATGAGCTGCCTTAAGGGCATCCCACATCGTTTCACCATATTTGGGAGGAAGGGGGCCAAAAATGCCAAAAACTCCAAAGGAAGAGCTTTTGTGGCTTTCCCCAGAGTTTTTTAAAAAAAAAGGGGGGGGTGCACATTGCTGCTAATTGGGACAAGTGATGCAAATTGATTCACTTTCCCTTATGAGCAGAAATGCAAAGCTGATTGGCCAGATGGGGAGGGGGGGCTTGCTAACAAGGCAAGTGCTCACTGCCGCCATGTTGGATTTTCACCTTAGCAAGCGAGCGCTAAGGCAATAAAACGGGGTGTTGTATTCTTTTTGTAAAGGTGAAGTATCGCTCTATCGCACATAAGAAATAGATTTTAAAAATGTTCAGCGACAGCAAATTGAGGTAATTTAAAATGCAAGTAATTCACTCACAGCAGACATCTTGATCCACAGGCATGCCTGCAAAAGACGACAACAACAAATTGCAGCTGCTGTGAATTGCCATTATTGTGGAGCAATCGGCTTCATTTTTCCTCATATAAACAAGTCCTTACATCTGGTCAAGATGGCTAAAATTATTCCTGAGGAAGAACGCACAAGGAAGGAGAGGTTGCAGCAGTTTGATTTTGCCTGAGCATCTTGGGAAGGCCACCCTCCTCTTGACTTTGTTCTGATAATTTAATTGAGAGCAGGCTACTCTTGCACTTTGAACTCATTTTAGAACAACTGAAGTAAGCTGAGGATGAAGTGGGAGAAGGAAAGAGAAACTGGGGGACATTTTCAAAGCAGCTGAAAAAGTAGGACAACAGAAACTGACTGCCCCTGTCAAGTTGGGACAGTTGGAGAGTACATTCTCTCTCTCTCTCTGGCTTTTCTTTGCAAACGAAGATTCAGGAAGGACTCATCCCGCGCTTTCTGCAAGCGCGCTGATGAAAGAAAAGGCCAATCCGAGATAAACAAGTCCAGTTGCAGAAAGCACAGCAGAGGGTCTCCTTGGGTGATGTTTCCGGGTTGTGCGTTGTCTACATTGTCATTTCTCTTCAAGACTTGTTCGGCGTGAGTTCTCAAATAAGGCTGCAGCATTGTGGAAAGTGCGTCTCCATGCCTCCCGATGTGAGGCCAGGGTGGACCATTGGTGGTGATCAATTTGGCCAAGCCCGAGATGTTGTTTCAGGGAATCCTTGTATCGCTTTTTTGGAGTGCCCCTCTTGTGCTGACCCATGGCGAGTTCACCGTAGAGTACTATTTTTGGGAGGCGATGGTCCTCCATCCTAGAAACATGCCCTGCCCAGCGCAGCTGTGTTCTCAATATCATGGCCTCAATACTGGTGATTCCTGCTTGCTCAAGGACAGCAACATTCATCACATAGTCAGTCCAGTGTGTATTTAGGATTGCGCGTATACAGCGCTGATGAAAGCGTTCGAGGAGTCGTAACTGTTGGCAATAGGTGACCCATGTTTCACACCCGTAAAGGAGAATAGACAGTACAGTCATCCCTTCACATTCGCAGGGGTTAGGGGCAGACAACCCCAGCAAATATGAAAAAAGCGCGAATAAGAAATGAGCCTGCTGGCAAGCGGTTTTCCACCTCACTCCCTTCCCAAGGCAGCGAGGAGCTTCCTGAGAAGCCCCTGGCTGCCTTGGGAAGGGAGTGGGGTATAGCGTGAGCATACCAGCTGCTTCCCACCCCCCTTCCCAAGGCAGCGAGGAGCCTCCTGAGAAGCCCCTCACCGCCTTGGGAAGGGAGTGGGGTATAGCGCAAGCGCGCAAGCTGGTTCCCACCCCGCCTTCCCAGGGCAGCGAGGAGCTTCCTAAGAAGCCCCTGGCTGCCTTGGGAAGGGAATGGGGTGTTGAGCAGCGGGGAGGGGGGGAGGCACAGGCAGCTTTCCACGAATGATCAAAACCACTAATGTGAAAGTCGCGAATGTGGAGGGGCAACTGTACAATGTTACTGGAACTAAAATTCTGTAAACATACGAACAAATTCTGTAAACATCAACTCTGCCAGTAGAGAGAGCAGATAGATGGAGACAGAAAAGGGCTGCAGGCCCAAAGTTGCTGCCCTCCTCAGTAGGGTGTAGTCATTCAGGTATTCAATACGAATCCCTCTGCCTTGGAGAGTTGTGCTCATTTAGATTGGTGCATTGAGATGCTACATGAAAAAAGGAAGAAAGGCAAAGCAGGTAATTCCTGTGTTTTGCAAGAAGCCTTCTAGTGACCTCTACAAGGTTCTCAAATGTTCTTGTTGACTTATGGAACGCCTAGTTCTTTCATTTCATATATCCATATTAGTTTTGACGAAAAAAAATTGCTGCAACATGTTGAACTGCTCTTCTTCTTTGTAGTGTAGGAAGGAACCTAGCCCCTTTCTTTCCTTATTTCTGCCTCTGGTACAGCTTGAGTCCCCCTTATCTGGAATTCTAAAATCAGAAATATTCCAAAATCCAAAATTATCCACATGGGTGGCTGAGATAGTGACACCAGGGTGCCATTTACACGATGAAAATGTCCCGGGAAGAATTCATGTCGATCCCTGGCAGTTTACATGTACATCGGGTCGGGTATGTGATTTTCGGAAGGGGGGGGCACCTTTTATCCCTCAACCTGTGGGACTTCCAGTCCCACAGGTTGTGCTGGTTTCTAAAAAAGTCACGGGAGGATTCGGAAAATCGGAAATGTAAACAGCCCAGGACAAGCTATCTCGGTACTAGGGGATGACCGGAAATGGTGACTGGGGGCGGGCTTAGAGATCAGCGACCAGAAAAGGAGGGGTCAGTCACTCGTTCAACAGATCCAGCCTCACCAGCTGAAAATAAAGGCATCCCTTCCAGCTGCACGTAGGTAAAGAGATCATGGTGGGCAGAGGGTCGCCCATTAATCCACTGTCTTGATCACCTCCCTGGGTCTAAATGGGCACAGTAAAATAGTCCAGCCTCTGAGCAAAAGAACACACTTTTATTTCCCCCCCCCCTGTGTCTGTGTCTTTCAAAATGCCTATCTGTCGGCTGGCTTGAAATCTTCTCTCTGCAGCTAAAACTCTGCTGTAAGGGTTAACATTTTAAAGAGGCAAGGGGAAACCCAAGCCTCCCATCCACCTCACTCTGCTTGATTTCAAAAGGAAAGCACTTCCTGCGTCTGAGCGAAAGATCACATTCTTGGTCTTTCAAAATGCAGCTCCCTCTGGTTTAAGCGTCAAGATTTTAAAAGAAATCCCAAGCCTCTCCTCCCCCCTCCCCAACTTGGCTTGATTTCAAAAGGAAAGGACATGGTTTAATTGTTCCTCCATCTGAGCGAAAGATCACATTCTTGGTCTTTCAAAATGCCTTCTGCCTCTGCTTAAAGGGTTAACATTTTTAAGAGACAGGACAAACACAAGCATCTGCCCCCTCTCTCCCCCCCCAGCCAGCCAATAGCATCGCTCGTGGCACAGAACTCTAAAGGAAGTATGTCACCGAGGTTGTGAAAACATGAGTAATCGCATCCTTGATTGACAGCCCCCCCCCAAAAATCCCAATAAGCGAAACATGTGTAAACAGCAAAAGCATGGGATATAAGAGTGCGGGACCAATAAAAACTTTTGTCGTGTAAATATCAATCACGGGATCTTCCAGGATTTCCTAAAGAGTAACAAAAATTGCATAAACAGCGAGGGATGGATACAGGATCAGGAAGTCACGGTAAGCCCCGCAACAATTTTTGTTGTGTAACTGGCACCCTGTGCTGTTTGATGGTTCAGTGTACACAAACTTTGTTTCATGCACAAAATTATTAAAAATATTGTGTATAAAAATGACTTTCAGGCTATGTGTATAAGGAGTATATGAAGCAAAAATGAATTTTGTGTTTAGATTTGGGATCCATCTCTAAGATATCTCATTATGTATATGCAAGTATACCAAAATCTGAAATATTCTAAAATCCAAAATACCTCTGGTCCCAGGCATTTCAGATAAGGGAGACTCAACCTATACAAAATTTTAAGTTAAAGGAGAAATGCTCTGGGAACACATCTGTTGTATTAACTGAAATATACCGTACCTGTATTGAAATGTAGCATTAGGGTGGAGAGTTTAAAATCTAAAGCATATGAAGCAGTGAAAAGACAGAGGGCTCAGCTAGATGGGAGAATTAATTGCAGAAAATAGTGCATTAAATCACCATCACAGCAGCATTCATTTGTCTCCATGATACATTCTCAAGATCACTGGCATGGGAAGCTATCTGTGTTTGAAGTTCACGCAGAGCATACCCATGAGTAAAGATGGTGGCCACAAGTGAATTAGAATCATAGAATCATAGAATTGCAGAGTTGGAAGAGACCACGAGGGCCATCCAGTCCAACCCCCCTGCCACGCAGGAAATCACAATCAAAGCATCCCCGACAGATGGCCATCCAGCCTCTGTTTAAAGACCTCCAAGGAAGGAGACCCCACCACGCTCCGAGGGAGTGTGTTCCACTGCCGAACAGCTCTTACTGTCAAAAAGTTCCTCCTCATGTTGAGGTGGAATCTCTGTTCCTGGAGCTTGCACCCATTGCTCCGTGTTCCAGTCTCTGGAGCAGCAGAAAACAAGCCTGCTCCATCCTCAGCGTGACATCCCTTCAAATACTTAAACAGGGCTATCATATCGCCTCTAAACTGTCTTTTTTCCAGGCTAAACATACCCAGCTCCCTAAGTCTCTTCTCATAAGGCATTGTTTCCAGCCCTTTCACCATTTTAGTTGCCCTTCTCTGGACACGCTCCAATTTGTCAATATCCTTTCTGAATTGTGGTGCCCAGAACTGGACACAGTATTCTAAGTGAGGTCTGACCAAGGCAGAATAGAGTGGCACTATTACTTCCCTTGATCTAGACACTATACTTCTATTGATACAGCCCAAAATTGCATTGGCCTTTTTAGCTGCCGCATCACACTGTTGGCTCATGTTCAACTTGTGGTCTACTAGGACTCCTAGATCCCTTTCGCACGTAGTCTCATTCAGCCAGGTCTCTCCCATCCTATATTTATGCATTTCATTTTTCCGCCCTAAATGCAGTACTTTACATTTCTCCGTATTGAATTTCATTTTGTTAGCTTTGGCCCAGCTCTCCAGTCTATCCAGGTCATTCTGAATTTTGATCCTGTCCTCTAGGGTATTAGCTACTCCTCCCAATTTGGTGTCATCTGCAAATTTGATAAGTATGCCCCTAGTTCCCTCATCTAAGTCATTGATAAAGATGTTGAATAGCACTGGGCCCAGGACAGAACCCTGTGGCACCCCACTGGTCACATCTTTCCAAGACGAAGAGGAGCCACTGCTGAGCACCCTTTGGGTTCGGCCGGTCAACCAATTACAAATCCATTGAACAGTTAACTTGTCTAGCCCACATTCTACAAGTTTGTTCGCAAGAATGTCATGGGGAACCTTGTCAAAGGCCTTACTGAAATCAAGGTATGCAATGTCCACAGCATTCCCTTCATCTACCAAGCTGGTAACTTTATCAAAAAAAGAGATCAGATTAGTCTGGCATGACTTGTTTCTCTGAAACCCATGCTGACTTTTTGTGATTATGGCATTGCCTTCTAAATGTTCACAGACTCTCTGTTTAATGATCTGTTCTAGAATCTTCCCTGGTATTGATGTCAGACTAACTGGACGATAGTTGTTGGGATCCTCTTTTTTCCCCTTTTTGAAGATGGGAACAACGTTTGCCCTCCTCCAGTCTGCTGGGACTTCTCCTGTTCTCCAGGAGTTCTCAAAGATTATTGCCAATGGCTCTGAGATTATATTTGCCAGCTCTTTTAATACTCTTGGATGTAGTTCATCTGGTCCTGGAGATTTAAATTCATTTAGATTAAGAAGGTATTCCTGTACTACCTCTTTACTTATTTTGAGCTGGATTTCCCCTATTGTGTCCTCTGTTCCATTCTCCTCAGGTTGGTCCTCCTTTTCCTTTTCTGAAAACACTGAGGCAAAGAAGGTGTTGAGTAATTCTGCCTTTTCTCTGTCCCCTGTTAGCATTTTGCCATCTTCTCCACGTAGCGGCCCTATCATTTCCTTCTTCCTCCTTTTGCTGCGGACATACCCAAAAAAACCCTTTTTATTGTTCTTAACCTCCCTAGCAAGCCTGAGCTCATTCTGCGCTTTAGCTTTTCTGACTTTACTCCTACACGTGTTCGCTATCTGTTTGAATTCTTCTTTGGTGATTTCCCCCCTTTTCCATTTCCTATACATGTTCCGTTTAAAACTTAGCTCCATTGAAAGTTCTTTAGTCATCCATCCTGGTTTCTTGAGACACCTCCCATTTTTCTTCCTCAATGGTACTGTTTGAAATTGTGCCTTCAGTATCTCCCTTTTGAGAAAGTCCCATCCGTCTTGAGGTCCCTTCTCTTTTAGTATTCTTGACCATGGGATCATCCCCAGTATTTCCCTGAGTTTACTGAAATCAGCTCTCCTAAAGTCAAGAATGCGTGTCTGACTATGCCTGGCTTCTCCTTTCCATTGTATAACAAACTCCAGGAGAACATGATCACTCTCACCTAAGGATCCCACCACTTGCACCCCATTAACCAGGTCGTCTCTGTTGGTTAGGATCAGATCTAAAATAGCTGACCCCCTTGTTGCCTCTTCCACCTTTTGGACCATCAAATTGTCTTCCAGGCATGTAAGGAATTTGCTAGACCTTGTAGTTTTGGCTGAGTTAGATTGCCAGCAAATATCAGGATAGTTGAAGTCACCCATCACTACTACATCTCTCCTTTCTGCATGTATGTTCATCTGTTCTAGAAAGGCAACATCCAATTCCTCCGTCTGATTTGGGGGTCTGTAGTAGAGTCCCACAATAACATCCCTGTTGTTTCCCTCCCCTTTAATTTTTATCCAGATGCTCTCCACCTGGCTTCCAGTATTGATGTCATGGATCACTTCACTGGTGTAAATATCTCTGACATATAATGCTATTCCTCCTCCTTTCCTGGTTGGCCTGTTTCTCCTATAAAGGTTATACCCCTCTATTCCTACATTCCAATCATGAGACTCGTCCCACCAGGTTTCAGTAATGCCTGTTATATTATATTTGTTTTGTAGTGCAAGGAGTTCAAGTTCATCTTGCTTATTTCCCATGCTCTGTGCATTAGTGTAGAGACATCTGAGACCATGTGTTCCCTTTACTTGCTCCCTGTGCAAGTTTTTTTGCCTCCCACTGTTGGGGCCTTGCGCTGTTTGCCTTGTTCCCTCTATGACAGTTTGACTATTTTCTCCAGCCCTTTTGCCTTCCAGAATACTGTCTCCCTCCCCCATTTGACTCAGTTTAAAGCCCTCCTGATCAAATTCTTGAGACTGTTGGCAAAAATGTTTCTTCCAACTGTTGTAAGATGCACCCCATCTCTTGCCAGAAGTCCCCCCGCATGGAAGCGCGGTCCATGATCCAAGAATCCAATTTGTTCTCGGCGACACCATCTACGGAGCCAGTTGTTTACGTCGGCTATTTTCCTCTCCCTTCTTGGACCATGCCCTTCAACTGGCAGAAGAGACGAGATGACCACCTGTGCGTTCATTTCTTTCAGCTTCCTCCCCAGGGCCTCATAATCCCTTCTGATCTTGGGAAAACTGTGCCTTGCAGTATCATTGGTTCCCACATGGACCAAAAGGAAGGGGTAATGATCCGTAGGCTTGACGAGTCTTGTCAGCCTCTCGGTCACATCACAGATCTTTGCCCCAGGGAGACAACACACCTCCCGAGTCATCTTGTCAGGCCCACATACCACTGCTTCTGTACCCCTCAGCAAGGAGTCCACCACCACCACCACACGCCTCCGCTGAGGCTTCGCAGCTGCTGTTCCTTGCGGTGGTCCTCTCAAGGTCCCCTGCTCTACCCCTGAAGTCTGTCCATGCTGTTCTTCCTCGTTGTCCTTGATAAGGGAAAGGGCTTCGAATCGATTCTGTAGCTGCAAGCTGCTGGAAGAATCCCTGGATTTTCTTGTTCTGTGTGTGACATTCCTCCAGCTGTCTACTTCCTGTGTCCGTGAAGTGACCCTCTCCTCCACAGCCACTTCCTCTGTGCGGTCCCCATCCAAGACTGTTCGTTCTGTTCTGTCCAGGAAAACCTCTTGCTCACGAATCTGTTGAAGTGTAGCTACCCGTGTCTCCAGCTGCTGTACTTTCTCCTCCAAGAGGGCTCCCAGCTTGCATTTGGTGCATGTGAAGTTCTCCATGTCTGTAGACAAGAATACAAACATCGCACAAGTGTTGCAAGTGACTGCTGCAGCCCCCTCAGTGTCCATGATGAGAGCTTTTAGGTAATCTAAGAACTCTTAGTTAACGCTGAGAATGCTAAGCTGTACTTTTAGGTCTGCTGTATTTTTGTTTGGTTACTGAAAATCTCCCCAGTCAGAATGGCTGTCCAGAAGTTGCTTCCTTCTTCTCCCTGGCAGGAAACTGGCAGGAAACTTGCTGTCCAGAAGCTGCTCTCCTTCTCTCTGGCAGGAACTGGCCTGGAAAGCCTCTGCAAGGACTTATATAGAGCTAGGCTCCCAGCTCCACCCCCTAATGACTCACAGGTGTGACTCACAGGTGTGACTCACAGGAAGGCTCTTGAGGGTAAAAGGGCAAGGTCAGAAGTTCAAGCCCCTCAGCAACAAGCAGCCTCTCCCAACAGTTTTTTAAAAAATTCAATCTCCCCAGTCAGAATGGCTGTCCAGAAGTTGCTTCCTTCTTCTCCCTGGCAGGAAACTGGCAGGAAACTTGCTGTCCAGAAGCTGCTCTCCTTCTCTCTGGCAGGAAACATGCGTTATTATTCCCCAAACGCTGCCTCCGTATCCCTTTTTTCCCCTCTTTGTTAAATCAGAGATGTGGAAGAGCGATCTTCTGCTTAATTAAAAAAAAAAATTTTTTTTTTTGCTCTGCTGCTTGAAAATAGCACATGGTTGCTTCTGTGAAATCAACAATGGCGGCTCTGGCTGCTTCATTGCCGGCAAGCCCACCCATCCCCACATCTAACCAATCACATTTTGACTTCTGGGATCTGCCCCAATTCGAATCAGTTGTGCAAATGGGGAGGAATGCGTATTTCTGAGTTTTTTTTTTTAAAGCTTTGCAATAAACAGCAAAAACTGTTATTGCGAAGTACTTGGGGTTTTGGGGGGCCCTCCTTTTGAATATGCCAAATCACTGCGGAAGCTCATCTGGACAAAAGATATTCCCCTCGCATTCTGAGAGGATTTTTTTTCACCGTCTAGATAACACTGGAGTGTGCTGTTCCCACTTACACACACACAGACACACAACACACACACACACAAGCCAGGATCCTATACAGCAGAATATTGTGTACTAGTTCTGTAGGCAGAACTAAATTACCTGTGCCCTCTTAACTCCCCCCTACTCACCGTTTAGCTTCTGCAGCTGCTCCACGACCATCCAATAGCTGGAGGAGAGTGGATGAGGCATTGGGAAAGCATCTAAGTCTCCAAAGCCAGAACTGGACCAGTGACATCATATCCTGAGATTTGCCATCATCCTTCGGAGGTCTCTGGATGATGTATCTGTACCTGACTGTGGGGATGTAGTCCTATATGTCTTTGGAGATTTTTACACCAGCTATATGTTCTATTGCAGGCACAGAATAGGGTCGCTGAAAGATTTATCTTTCAGATAATGTTCACCCCCTTCCGTGCCCTCAACGTGACTATTCTGTTTTCTCCCCGTGATATTTCAGTCATGGGGAGAAGTCGTTAATGACCATCCATTCTGTTTCTGTCACAGAATCACAGGTGGTCTGAAAGGTGTGCCATTCCTCTCCCATGAGGACAGCTGTGAGGGGGGAGGTCCGTTCTGGACACTTCTGGGCAGGAACGGGACACCCAGGTAACTGGCACCCTTTCCTCCCCCCTCCCCAGGTTACTTGTATTAAAAAAAAAATGTACTTTGTTTTTGGTTTTGATTTTGGGGGGGTTATTTTTGAATTTCCCGTGCAGCCGTTCTTTCAGGAGAACAAGTGGATTTGGCTTCACTGCTGTAAACAGAGCTTTACAACAGCTGCACTTACAGCAGTGAAGCCGAGGGGAGAGGGAGGGTGTGCCTGCTGCAGGATTGAGGTAAGTGTGTGGACATTTCCCTTAATCCTGTAGCAGGGACAGGAGAGGGGCTTGCGGAGCAGCTTGCAGAGCAGAAACGGGGCATTTGACCCGTTGTGAAAATCTCCTTTGATCCAGACCCCTGCTCACCACCAGCCAATGAATGGCCATGTGGGAGGGATGCAGCAGGTAAATAGCAAGTCAGGAAGGGGTCTTTAGTTGTCGCAGAGGGAGGAAGAGAATGTGAACCTCCGCAATGTCCAAGAAAAAACATTTGTAGGCACACGTTGGACTTACACCTGTGTTTGTCACTAACAGGAGACTGGTGGTCCCACAATGTAATTTCTTCTGAAAGTCCAAGTTTTACAAGGCTCCTGGATTGTGTCTGTACTACGCAGCTATAGAAGTTTGATAACACTTTAATTGACATGGCTTCAGTCTACAGAATCCTGGGATTTGTAGTTGGATGAGATACAGCAATGCCTCAGTTAACAGCACCTCTGAAAAAGAAGCTCCTTTTTCACTAAGTATTTTTATGCCTGCCCAGCCTTTCCTTTTCCTCTGTCTAGCTGCAAGTTTTCTTAGCAGTGTCAGCATTGAGAGGATGGTAAAGGAGGGCTGCACAAACACAGACTCTTGGAGTCAGATTGACAGCACGATGTCTGCAGGAAACAATGCAATGAAGCTAGAGCTAGGAAAGAGTGGGATTCTGCTCTAGCTGATCCTTCTTTATCCGTGTGTGCCTGCCTACAATAGGCAAGGTCAATAGCAGCCTCCTCCAGACTCTCTTGCTGAGCATGAGTAAATGGGGGCCTACCTCACCATCTTCCCTGCATGTTACAGTGATCGCTAAGGTGATAAAATGGGATGGGGGGGTTGCTTTCCCATTCAATTGGAAAACCACTACAGCACTCCAGTGCATCTTAGATGACAGGTGGTTTGTTTGGTTTTTTTAAAAGGCAGTGGCAAAGAACCAACCCAAGTAAATAACTTACGGCCGCCATCTGGAATGTGAGGTTTATGGGAGCCTTTGAGGCCAAAAACACTGTTAAGACATGTTGCTGCTGCTGCGAAATGCCATTACTATGAGGCACTATGTTTCCCCCCCTCATATAGATGGGTCCATATAGATGTGCTAACACACATTGGAAACTGTTTAATGCAGTGCAGATGTGTAAATAGTTATTGCTTAAAACTGTGATAGCCTTGTGGCTGAAGAGTGGGGTATAAATAACTAAATAAAAAAAATGTGTCTTACAGAGTTAAAACAGGTATAGCTAAAAGTCCACTTTCTTGGCTTTCTTTTCTGAATTGGGTCTATGCCGTTTGTAGGTTCTGGATCTAGCTAAGAAAGAGACAGAGAATCTCTCTGAAGGTGAGGAAGCTCTTCAAGATGGCTGGCAGCAGCTAGTCTTCCAGGATGTTCGGCAAACAAACAAGGGCTGCATCAGCTTCTCAGGTAAAGAAGTTTGAAAATCCAAATTTTTGAGAAAGTTGGCTAATTTCACTGGTGGCTTCCATGTCAGCAAGTGTCTTGTTTAAAGCCACTAAATGCCCAGGTGAGCATATCTATAGTCCACAAGATCTGGCAGGGGAAAGCCAGGCCAATTCCAAGATTTACACAGGTTAATGAACAGAAATGTGGTCTAGGCAGTCTGTGGTTCAAAGGACAAAAGCACTTCTGAGCAGAGTCCAAAGCCAAGAGAGGAATTTCCAGAAAGCTTAGTCCAAAAGCACATACTGAAAATCAGAGCCAGGAAGGCAGAGATGTCAGACAGCATGCACAGTTTTGGGAACTGTTGTTCTGCCAGGCTGAACGAATTTATAGCCAGCAATTAATCAGTCCAGCTGACCTCATGAACTCAGTGTCCTGTATTTAAAGTGGAGCATGGCACTGTCTGACCTTTTGCTCTCTGCATTTTAATTTACCTTGCTAGAGAGGGTGAAGTACCTCTGCATCCTTTTCCCAATCTGCAGCTGTCTGGGGGGTGGACTGGCTTTGCCTCTGTCGGTGACATGGCAGAATTCCCAGTCTCCTCTGGCTCCAACTGGTGCCCATCATCCTGGCTCTCCTCTTCCATTTATTCATCTGGGGAGGCCTCCTCCAGGTAGGACATGACACTAGGCTGTTAAATCCATGCTCCAGTTTTAAACTTTAAAGGAGCTATTCAAAGTGTGGATGTGTTTTGGGGATCCAGCACTTGGAATAGCAATAGCAATTGCCAGCAGAACAGACCTCCATTGCTCTGTGTGGCTACTGGCTGGTAAAATAGGAACATTGTTAAGCATTCATAACTATGTCTGATACAGAATCTCAGCCAACCTCTTTCAGTCAAAGCTTTAAAAGATATTTTCCCCCAATTTGTTATCAAACATCTCCAAATCAAGATATTATGAACAACACTAGAGGATAACTTTATTTGTCCCATTCTTCATTACTTTTGAAAGCAGGGATTCATGGATGGGCTTTGAAGGGTCTGCAAACTGGGTGCAATCATGATTTTTTTTTTAACAAAATCCTGTTTGAATAATCTCACACAGGATTTTAAGGGAGAATTTTAATCTCTTCAGATGCTCCTTGTATTTTTTCCCTCATTTCCGATTAGACTATGTGAAGGAAATCAATTTCCAATGCAATAAAATAAGTTGGTTGCAAAAACTGTGTGTCTTATGTGTACATGCATGTGTATTTTCTGGGGAGGGGTCCCATAGCTTTCATCAGATTCTCAAAGAAGTCTAAAACCCTCTGAAAATTAGGAACCAGTAACACAAAATGGCATAGGTTTGATTAACAAAACATTTAGTTGTTGTCTCCTTCAAAACACTAATTTTGTAGTTTAAAAATAAAGAGTCCTAACATTTCCAGCCTCATTACACTATAAATCCCACAATCTTATTTCTGGCTGTGGACAGTAGACTTTCTATTCTAACACTTCTGGAAAGTACCAGGTTGGAGAAGGCTGTCTTAAAACATGGTAGCTAATAACCAATTCAATCAAATTTTGTTAGTGATCTGCATCTGTCCTCTCCTCTCCCAACCTCTACCCATCTCCAGCAACATGTGCTCTGCTCACTCACCCTTCAATCACTGTGGATTGTTGGTTTGGACTGAAAAGGGGAAAGGGGGGTTGTGGATACTCTTTTAGTATTCCTGACCACAGGATCACCCCCAGGATTTCCCTAAATTTACTGATTTTTTTGTTGAATAAATCATGACACGGTGTAATCATCTGAGGTTGTATTTACCTAATTTTAAGACCTGCTAAGGAAAAAATGATGGTTGTTATGTTCTGATATGTAAAACCATATGAGGAAATGAGCAAGATAAAACAAAATGACCCCCCAATTTGTTATCTGTAACCATTATCCAAAAACTTTTATTTGGTTTCAAGTCCTCCCCATCAGTAATACCCACAAATAATTCAGTTTTAATACTTAACAGTTCACCTTTAAAAGCAATTATGTTCTTTACATTTCATTTAACTTAAACCTTTCTTAAATCAAAACTCCTGAAACTTAAAATGTTCTTAAGATAAAGAGGCTGACAGAACCCTATTCTGCCTCAAAAGGACCAAATGCTCAAAGACCTCATCAGACAAGGAATGCCTTCTCACAATCATGACGTTGCCACCTGTTCTGAACAGGCGTTCCACGTGTTCTACTTGAGAAAACACCTCAGGATATGGGGAAAGTCATCTAGCACCGAGGAAGACAGTTCCCTCCGGGGAGTCTTAAGGTACCTTGAGATTTCCTCCTCTGCTGTATCAGCGGCTGACTTTGTTCTTGGGGGCTTGAAAAAGTCGTGATCATTGTCACCTTTCTGCTCTATTTTGGATGCCCCATCTCTGTCCTCACTGCTCATGGCCTTGAGTTCAGCCTTCATCAAAGCTTCCATTGCAGACCTGTGAGAAAGAGGAGGTGATAACTGAAGACAGGAAGGGTATGCAGTACATTTATTTCATTATCATAGGATCATAGGGTTGCAAGAGACCACAAGGGCCATCCAGTCCAACCCCCTGCCATGCGGAAACACACAATCGAATAATTCCCAACAGATAGCCATCCAGCTTCTTTAAAAACCTTCAGAGGAGGAGACTCTACCACACTCTGTTGCACAGCTCTTACTGTCAGGAGGTTCTTCCTAATCTTTAAGTGGAATCTCTTTTCCTGTAGTTTGAGTCCACTGCTCCATATCCTAGTCTCTGGAACAGCAGAAAACAAGCTTGCCCCATCCTCAGCATGATACCCCCTCAAATATTTAAACATGGCTATCATGTCCCCTCTTAACCTTCTCTTCTCCAGGCTAAACATACGCAGCTCCCTAAGCTGCTCCTCATAGGGCATGGCTTCCAGACCTTTCACCATTTTGGGTCATCTTCCTCTGGATATGTTCCAGCTTGTCAATATCCTTCTTGAGCTGTGGTGCCCAGAACTGGACACAGTATTCCAGGTGAGGTCTGACCAAAGCAGAATAGTGTGGCAGTATTACTTCCCCTGATCTAGACACTATACTCCTATTGATGCAGCCTAGAATCACATTTGCTTTTTTAGGTGCCACATCACACTGCTGACTCATAGAATCATAGAATTGCAGAGTTGGAAGAGACCACGAGGGCCATCCAGTCCAACCCCCTGCCACGCAGGAAATCACGATCAAAGCATCCCCGACAGATGGCCATCCAGCCTCTGTTTAAAGACCTCCAAGGAAGGAGACCCCACCACGCTCCGAGGGAGTGTGTTCCACTGCCGAACAGCACTGACTGTCAAAACGTTCCTCCTAATGTTGAGGTGGAATCTCTGTTCCTGGAGCTTGCATCCATTGCTCTGTGTTCCAGTCTCTGGAGCAGCAGAAAACAAGCCTGCTCCATTCTCAATGTGACACCCCTTCAAATACTTAAACAGGGCTATCATATCGCCTCTTAATCGTCTTTTTTCCAGGCTAAACATACCCAGCTCCCTAAGTCTCTCCTCATAATGCATCGTTTCCAGACCTTTCACCATTTTAGTCGCCCTTCTTTGCACACGCTCCAATTTGTCCATATCCTTTTTGAATTGTGGTGCCCAGAACTGGACACAGTATTCTAGGTGAGGTCTGACCAAGGCAGAATAGAGCGGCACTATTACTTCCCTTGATCTAGACACTATACTTCTATTGATGGAGCCCAAAATAGCATTGGCCTTTTTAGCTGCCGCACCACACTGTTGACTCATGTTCAACTTGTGGTCCACTAAGACTCCTAGATCCCTTTCATATGTACTGCCATCAAGCCAGGTGTTTTATGTTTTAAATGCTTTGATGTACACTGAACACACCAGACCCCATGTCATCTTGGAAGCTAAGCAGGGTCAGACCTACTGGTTGGTACCTAGATGAGGGAATGGCAAATAATCCCAGGTACTGTAGGCTATATTTCAGAAGAAGGCAATGGCAAACCACCTTTCAGTATTCCTTGCTTAAGAAAACTGTAGGAAATTCAGGGGGTTGCCATAAGTCAACATGCAACTTGAAGGCACAAACACACATAATGGCTGGCATCTTGTGGTGGCATACACAGGTGTTAGGCCATGAAACTATAGATTCAAATTATGAGAAAAGTGAGTCCACCAAAACACTTTGTTGTGGTTGTTAACTGCTGTCGAGTCGATTTTGACTTATGGCGACCCCATGAAAGAGAGACCTCCAAGTCACCCTATCCTCAACAGCCCTGCTCAGGTCTTGCAGACTCAGGACTGTAGCTTCCTTGATGGAGTCTCTCCATTTGGAATACGGTCTTCCTCTTTACCTACTGCCTTCTACCTTCCCAAGCATTATTGTTTTTTATAGTGAGTCATGTTTTCTGATGATACGGCCATTTATTTGTCTTTTTAGGAGTCTACAGACTCTCTAGATTTTCAGACAACACTGTTATAGTGTTACTATTCCACCTTGTTTGCTATGGCTGCCTCCTGTTGAATCCTGGGATTTGCAGTTTAGGGAGGGGCATTTGCAACTCTCAGCCAGGGAGCTCTTAGGCCTCACTAAACTACAAACCCCAGAATTCCACAGCAGGAAGCCAGGGCAGTTAAAGTGGAATAGGAACACTATAACAGTGTAGTCTGAAAATCTCCTCTGTAGTACTCTTCTCCAGCACCACATTTCAAATGAGTGGATTGTCTTCCTATCCATCTTATTCACTGTCCAGCATTCACAGACATATATAGAAATAAGAAATACGATGGCATGGACAATCCTAACTTTAATATAATATTCAATGATATATCTTGACACTTTAGGATCTTGTCTAGTTCCTTCATAGCTGTCCTTCCAAGTCCTTGTCTTCTGATTTCTTGACTGCAGTCTCCATTTGGATTAATGATTGAGTCAAGGTATGGAAAATCTTGAAATATTTCAATGTCTGCATTGTCTGCTTTAAAGTTATGTAAATCATCTGTGGTCATTATTTTTATTTTCTTAAAGTTCAGGTGTAAACCTTCCTTTGCACTTTCTTCCTTGACCTTCTTCATTAATTATTCCAAGTCTTTGATATTTTCTGCTAATAGTATGGTGTCATCTGCATATTTTAAATTGTTGATGTTCCTTCCTCCAATTTTCCCACCTCCAAGTCTAATCCTGCTTTACATATCAAGTTCAGTATACAAGTTACACAGGGTGAGAACATACAGCTTTGCCTGTCCTCCTTGCCAATTGGAAGCTATTCCGTTTCTTCATTTCTATCCTAACAGTAGCCTATTGTCCTGAGTACACGTTACGCATCATAGAATCATAGAATCATAGAATTGCAGTAGGATACGGGGGTCCTACTGTACCTTCAGCTCTGACTTATGGTGATCCTATCCCAGGGTTTTCTTGGCAAGACCTATTTGGAGGAGGTTTGCCATTGAGGCTGAGAGAGTAGGATTTGCCTGAGGTCATAGAATCATAGAATTGCAGAGCTGGAAGAGACCACGAGGGCCATCCAGTCCAACCCCCTGCCATGCAGGAAATCATGATCAAAGCATCCCCGACAGATGGCCATCCAGCCTCTGTTTAAAGACCTCCAAGGAAGGAGACCCCACCACGCTCCGAGGGAGTGCGTTCCACTGCCGAACAGCTCTGACTGTCAAAAAGTTCCTCCTAATGTTGAGGTGGAATCTCTGTTCCTGGAGCTTGCATCCATTGCTCCGTGTTCCAATCTCTGGAGCAGCAGAAAACAAGCTTGCTCCATCCTCAACATGACACCCCTTCAAATACTTAAACAGCAGAGCTATCATATCGCCTCTTAACCGTCTTTTTTCCAGGCTAAACATATCCAGCTCCCTAAGTCTCTCCTCATAAGGCATGGTTTCCAGACCTTTCACCATTTTAGTTGCCCTCCTCTGGACTTGCTTCAATTTGTCAATATCCTTTTTGAATTGTGGTGCCCAGAACTGGACACAGTATTTTAGGTGAGTTCTGACCAAGGCAGAATAGAGCATCAAGACCATCAAATGTTGTGGCACACCCATTTCTTTAAGAGTATAGTTTTTCATGATCTATACAATCAAAAGCTTTGCTATAATCTGTAAAACACAAGCTGATTTTCTTTTAAAATTCTTTGGTGCGCTCCATTATCCAATGTATGGATACCTAAACATTAGGAAGGAAAGAGCTGTTTGACATGTAACTGGGTGTGCTGTTTTAATATGCATTGCATTTTAAGTGTTTTAATAGTTTTAAATGTTAATGTTTTAAAAACAATGTTTTAATTGAATGTACTATTTAATGCCTTTTTTGTACTTCATACTGTTATAACTGCTCAGTTTTATTTTATACTGTAAGCTGTTTTGAATCCCTTTCAGGAGAAAAGCAGGATATAAATAAAATGAATAATAAATAATACAGTGGATTAGACTCCCTTGGATGGTGGCTCCCTCCTCCTTTGGAGGTCTTTAAACAAGTGATTGGAAGGCCTTCCCTCAGGAGTGCTTTAGATATACATGGCAGGGGACTGGGCTAGATGAACCTGGGACTCCTTCCAATCCTATGATTCTATAATCTGTCCAACAGCAGAGAGATAGTGTTGTATACTGTTTAGAGTACTGGACTGGAACTTGGGAGAACCAGGTCTAAGCCCCCCACTGAGCCATTCCTCTTCACTCTTCGTTAGGTCCCATGCAAAACGTGATCTTACAACATAGCAGGACCACAAGCATGACCAGTGCTCACCTTCAAATGTTGCTTCACATTGGAGGAAGAGCTAATGGCTGAACTGATGGTCTTGAACGCTGGCAGGCAGTAATTGCATTGCACGACCACGTTCTTCCCTTTCTGGTGCACAAACTTTACGGCATTCTCGAAGCCAAACCATGGAACCTGCCGGGTGACAGCCACAGAGGTTGTTGGCTGCTCTTCTGGGTTCACCTCCCGGAGGCCCTCATAGTGTGGGGTCTGAGTGATCACAGCCTGGCTTGTGTCTACCTCGGCAGCAGCAGCAGCAGCAGCAGCAACAACAGTGCCTCCAATAAGAGAGAAAGAGAGAGAGAGAGAGAAGACACTTAATATATTTTTAAATTAAAAATTGAGATTAGATGATGTCCTCAGACAGATGATATTTGCAGCCTGGGATCCTTTCAAAGTTTGGAAAAATTCCTTTTGGGGAGGGGAGATGGACTACAGCTTCCAAAATTCTTCAACCAACGTGGCTACCCCAACTGTCTAGGAGATGCTGGGAGTCATAATTCCCAAAAAGGAAATTTCTCAAATCGTGTGTCCTTTGCACATTAGAAATAGGGTCACCTAGCAGAATCCAGCATCTGTGTATTCAAAAGGAAGTCCCATTACATTCAATGGGGCTTAAGTCTTGGCAAGTGTGTTTAACTGCAGCCTCATGGCATAATCCTATATAAATCTGCTGAGCAGGCAGCTCCAACAGCAATACAGGCTTCATAGTTCTCTCCCCCACCCCATTTTTCTGGGCCCAATCTGAAAGGCCAGATTGGAAGCTCGCCTTCCAAAATCCATCCTCCCCCTCAATCTCCTCTTTCCTCCACACAGAACGCTCTGTGCCTGCTTGCCCGCCTGAACACCAACACAGCAACATACACAGCATGAGGCAACAGTACTGTTGTGAGGCAAAGACAACTCATGAGCTGGCAACTTGAACCATATGATAACTCATCTCCCCACCCCCTTCCATGATTTTAAAAAATGAAAAAGTTTGAACTCCTGAATGTTATGTTGGGGAAATCAGCATTTCACCCCTCCCGAGATCAGAAGGGTGACCCCTGCCTTGCTTTGGTGCTGTTAGCCCCCAAACCAACAAATTGTTGGTAACATATTAAATCCAATGTGGGATTGTTGGGCTTCACTTCCACAAGGAACTTGATCTTTCATTTATGGTTCTGTATTGTTTTTTGGGGCAGGCTTTAAAACATCTTAATATTCTAACATTTTAGGACTGGATTTGGCTGACTTATTTTTGGGGTAGGGGTCTTTCTTTATGGACTGCTTTGTAGTCATGAACTATACCAAGGGCATTTGCTTATCGGGTGGTATATGAATGTAATTAATAAAACAAACATGTTCATGTGGGCAAAGGGTTTGCCAGGAGATGGCAAGGTATAGTGCTGCACAAAAATGCAGCCATGAGGCTATTTTGTGGCCACACATGCACACAAAAAGCCCCTTTTTGGGTAAACAACAGTGAATTCCTTATCCTGGAAGTTTTAAGGAGTAGTGATTCACTTTTTGAATAGGTCACAGGGCTCCCCTGCATTGCTAAACATTCTTTTTAAAATACCCATTTTCAAAATCAGAAGTGGACATCTGGCTGCTTCTAGGGGGTCCCCTTCCTCACATTTTCAATTTTGCCAGTCTGTGATGCCCCACCCCAAAAAAGTCCCAGGGCCAGAAAACATGTGGCTCAGCCCTGCATTAGCCTTACCATACCATTGCAATGGCTCCTGACCCAGGTAGATGTCAGATTCATCAACCTCTTGTTTGATATCCAAGAAGACAGGCTGTGGCCAAGCATCGTGAAGATTTTCCGCAGCCCGGGGATAGCCACCATCTCTTTCCTGGATGGATCCAGAAACTAAAGAAAGAGCAGGGCAAGGAAAGGCCGATGGAACCAGATGGGTCAATCACCATTTCCATTTTCTTTGTCTCCTTTCTTCAGCCAGTTCTGGCCGCCCTCCACTGAGCAGCCTGTGACAATACCAGGGTGCCAGTTACACGACAGAAATTGTCGCGTTGCCTACCGTGACATAGTGATCACGAATCCGCCCCTCGCTGTTTATACGATTTATGTCTCTGATCTGGATATCCCGTGTGGTCCCGTGACTGATATTTACACGTCCATAGTTCCAGTTTTGTTTAGGTTTTAAATTTTTTTTTTTTGGCTGTCAATCAAAGATGCGATTACTCGTGTTTTCACAACCTCGGTGACGCACTTCCTTTAGAGTTCCGCGCCACGAGCGATGCTATTGGCTGGCTGGGGGTGGTGGAGAGAGGGGGGCAGAGGTTTGTTATTCCCCCTTGCTTCGTGAACATTTTAACCCTTTCAAAAGAGGCAGAAAGCATTTTGAAAGATCCAGACAGATCTTTCGCTCAGACACAGGGCTTTCCTTTTGAAATCAAGCTGAGTGCTTTGAAAACAAGCTGAGTGCTTTCCTTTTGAAATCAAGCGCTTGGTTTTCCTCTTGCCTTTTTAAAATATTAACCCCTACAGCTGGCTGCAGAGATGGCTATAAGCAGGCGTTTTGAAAGACACAAACACAGAGAGGGGGAATTAAAGGGTGCTAATTCGCTCAGAGGCTTGAATATTTTAATGTGCCAGGGAGGTGACCAAGCTACTACGATCTCTCTGTAACATGCAGTTGAGGAAAAGGTAAAGCTGAAGGGTTTGCTGTGTAGAAATCCATTTTAAAAGGTAATTGAGTACACGCGCGCACACACACACAAATCAACCTTCGTGCAGCTGGAAGGGATGCCTTTGTTTTTGGTTAGTGAGGCTGGATCTGTTGAACGGGTGACTGACCCCTCCTTTTCTGGTCCCTGAGCTCAAAGCCCGCCCCCAGTCACCATTTCCGGTCATCCCAGTACCGAGACTTTTTGTCCCAGGCTGTTTACATTTCCGATTTTCCGAATCCTCCCGTGACTTTTTTAAAAACCGGCACAACCTGCGGGACTGGAAGTCCCGCAGGTTGAGGGATAAAAGGTGCCCCCCCTTCCGAAAATCACGTACCCGACCCGATGTACGTGTAAACTGCCAGGGATCGACACGAATTCTTCCCAGGACATTTTCATCGTGTAAACGGCCCCCTCGAGGTCTTGTGAAATGCAGGCAGGCTTGTTCAACATGTAATTTCTACATGAGGTAGAAATTATTTTGTCATTCTGGATAATGCTATTTAAGGTAGCATGAGTGTGTTTTAAGCGTGTAAAAGTGTGATTGTCCCTCTGTGGATTTTTACTGCTTCACACATTTATATGCAGAGGCCTAAATCCAATTGCTAATCCCAACCATAGATGATTCAATGAATCAATGAGTTAATTAGAGCTGCCAAATACTCCTTATTTTAGATTTTCCTTGGGTTTTTTTCTGGGCTGTGAGGCTATTCTTGAATAGTTTCTTTCTGACGTTTCACCTGCATCTGTGGCTGGGATCTTCAGAGAAGATTTTATTTTAATTGAGGTCTAGAAAGGTTGTTGCTTATCAGACTGGCAGGTGTCCCTTATTGTAAAGGATGGCATCTATTTGAGTGTTGGAAAGGTTTTCCTTTTATAAAGACTGAACAAAATGTTTTTAAATCCCATACTTTTGTGTATGGGCCCTCCTTCATAAAGACAGGAATAGATGCATCATGCAGTTTATGAATGTGAACAATGTTAATTTTACAGAGGCTAAATTAACTGAAAACATTAATTTCATCTGGTGTTTAGGAAGAGCACAAACTTGTCAATAGCTACTTTTAGATGGTCAACCCTATATGGCATGTTCCTTCTCGCTATTTTGCAAACCTGGCAACAGTAGGCTGAATAGTAAGTCAACACTTACCTAAATCTTTTTAATTAAGTGGGTCTATTCTGGATAGGATTAGCAGTTGGTTTTAGGACACAGTTCGGCCAAATTGATCACCAACAATGGTCCGCCCTGGCCTCACATCGGGACGCATGGAGACACACTATCCATAATGCTGCAGCCTTATTTGAGAACTCACGCTGAACAAGTCTTGAAGAGAAACGACAACGCAGAATCACAACCCAGATACATCACCCAAGGAGACCTTCTGCTGTGCTTTCTGCAACCAGACTTGTTTTTCGGATTGGCCTTTTTAGTCATCAGCGCGCTTGCAGAAAACGTGGGATGAGTCCTTCCTGAATCTTCGTTTGCGAAGAAAAGCCAGAGAGAGAGAGAGATGTACAAGGAATGGGAAGCATATGGCCCTTCAGACTGCAACCTCCAGAATTCCTCATCATTGGCTCTCCTGACTAAGCCTGCTAAAAACTGCAGATCAGCAACATCTGTAGGACTAAATGGTTAAATGCCAGTACTGCAAGCCACCACGTCGCAAGTTCGATTCCAGCCGGCTCCAAGATTCACTCAGCCTTCCATCCTTTCGTAGGTCTGTAAATTGAGTACCCAGCTTGTGGGGGGCAATTAGCTAACACACACTGGAAACTGTGTAATGCAGTGTAGATGTGTAAATAGCTATTGCTTAAAATAATTTGTAAGCTGCTCTGATAGCCTTGTGGCTGAAGAGCAGGGTATAAATAAATAAATACATAAAACTACAGTATATACATGTAGTCAAAATGTTCCTTTTCAGTCAGAGCATGGAAAATTTACAATTTGGTTCTAAAGCACCCAGAATCCTGCAGCCAGCATGGATATTAACCTTGGTTGAGGGATGCTAAAAATGGTAATCCCCAAAAAGATTTTTTTCAAGGTCTGAGGGAACATTCTTGATTTAACATCTATGGTCTGCAGCTACTCTCTTCCTTGACAAACTGAAATCAGTGATACCTGGAATCCATTCCCTCTTTTTCTCTCCTTCCTTCAACTAGTTTTTAATCTTAGATCTGAAGACCCCAACCATTCCAAACAACCACTGTAAGCTGGACCTCATGTGGTGATCTAATATTTTAAAAATGTATAAAACTTTTGTTTTAAAGCATGCTTCTGGAGTGTTGAGAAGCCTCGATTTAAAAAATATCATGGACAATATCATAACAAGAATCTTCGCATTCTGCATGGAATTCACATGTGGTTGTTTTGTGCAGAAAATAACATTTTCTGTACAGGAAACGCGTTTTGTCTGCATAGGAAACTCTTTTCTGTACTGAAAATAATACATCTGTGCAGAAATATTACTTTTGGTGCAGCAATGCCTGCTGCAGATATAGAAAACAGCAATTTCTATGCAAAAAAAAAAAGTGCAATTTTTGTGGAGAGTAAGCCCCAAATTGTGAAAAGCAAAACAAAACAGGAAGTGTCTGGACATCCATTTCTGGTTTTGATAAATGTTTTGTTTTTTTACAAAGAAAACGTTAAATGGGGAAGGAGGTAAGTGTACAGCCTATACAATTAGCAGGTGGAACTGGCAAAGATTTTCCTCAGATGATATCAAGTTAGCAAGTTGGAAAGTGATTTGTAAGACACAGGGGGCATTTTCACACTTCAGATTTATAGTGCTACGACTCCACTTTAACTGCCATGGCAACATCGCATGGAATCCTGGGATTTGTAGTTGAGGGAGGGATACTTAGAATTCTCAGCCAGAGAGCTCTAGTGACCCTCCAAACTACAAAACCTAGGATTCCATATCATGCAGCCAAGGCACGGAAAGTAGAGTCACAGTGCTATCGTTGTGCAATGCGAACGAGCCCCAGATTGGCCCAACTGTTTGGAAGAGTGGCCTAATTGCCTCAGGCAGCAAACTGCTATTTGTTATTATTTCAACTTTACAACCAGTAATGGGGAGAAACAGTTATAGGATTTCATTTCATTTATTTATTTAGCCTCAAATGTCAGGCTTTAAATACTCTAAGCCTTGATGGGGAGTAGAAGATAACAGTTACTGTTCTTCCTCAGCTAGCACAATGCCCTGGGCCAGCTGTGGGAAGATACAGTATTCTCTCTCACTACATTCCTGACCTACACCCCATCCCTGTTGAAAAACACAAGCATTTACATTAAGTATGCCAGACTAAGGCTGCTGACAGTCTGCAGAAATAATCTAGTTTGACACTGCTTTAACTGCCATAGCTCAATGCTATGGAATTCTGGGATTTGTAGTTTTGTGAGATATTTAGCCTTCTCTGTCAAAGAGCTACAAATCCCAGGATTCCATAGGATGGAGCCATGATAGTTAAAAGCGGTGTCAAACTGCATTATTTCTGCAGACTCTCAACAGTCTAAGGCGAAGGAAGCCTGGATTCAAATCTGCACTTGGCCAAAAGGTTGACTGGATGATCTTGAGCCTAACCTTCTTCAGAGAATTATTGAAACATAAGGAAGAATTTCCTGACATTAAGAGCTGTTTGACAGTGGAATGCACTGCCTGGGAGTATGGTGTAGTCTCCTTCTTTTGGAGGTTTTTAAACAGAGGCTGGATGGCCATCTGTCGGGCATGTTTGTGTATTCCTGCAGGGCACGGGGTTGGACTAGATGGCCCTTGGGGGTATCTTCCAACTCTATGATTCTAAGAAAGGACAGAATTATCACTGTTAAGCCAAAGAAAATAATAAGAATAACCTGACATTTGAACAGGGGTCTTCCAACATTTCCGCTTAAACTCTTAACGTCAATACAGTTTTCCCTCTGTATCGACAGTTTTGGTATCCACGGATACTAAGTATTCTCAGCTTGAAAATATTCTTTTAAAAAATACTAATCCAAAAAGCAAACCTTGATTTTGCCATCTTATATAAGGGATACCATTTTACTATGCCACTGCACTGGATGGCCCTCGTGGTCTCTTCCAACTCTGCAATTCTATGATAATGGGACTTGGATATTCATGGATTTTGGTATCCATGGGGGGGTCCTGGAACCAAACCCCAGCGAATATGAAGGGACAACTGTACTACGCCATAGTGTTCTCGCTGTTTTCAAACCTACACTCTTCTCCAACAGAGATTCGAACCCATGACTTGTAGCAATAATGACTTTGAGTGTGTGTGTGTGTGTGTGTGTCCTTTAGCCTAAACTGTTTCCTGCACTACTCCAAAATGAGCACAACTCTAAGGACGGCCTGAGACAGATTCTCAGACCAAAGGGGGGGGGTCTGTGGGACCCCATGGATCTCCCTCACCTGCTCTTCCAGCCCCTCTCCCTCTCTCTGCCTCCTCAAGGACTCCTCAGCCAGGGCCACAGCTTGGGAACAGGTCTCCGGCCTGCCCTCCATGACCCAGCTCTGCATCCTTGCAGGGAGGATAGCGAAGAACTGATCCAGGATCACCAGCTCCACAATCTGCCTCTTCGTGCGTTTTTCTGGCTGAAGCCACAGATAACAATATTCTCGCAGCTGGTCGCAAACCTCACGGGGCTCGTCTGCCTCCTGGTAGCTGAACTGCCTGAAGCGTAACCGCTGAAGGTCTGAAGTCTCTTTCTCCAAGTTTTCCTCCTTCACTTTTATGCAAGCTATGCAATGTTTTGCTGACGGGTTGGTCTCAATCCGCTGCATTTCCAAATTGCAGCCTGATGAAAATTTGGCTGTGTGGTCCCTGGTGCCAGTTGCTCCCTCAAAATGGGGCACAAAACCCTTGGCGGTGCCCATTGGCCAGGGTCCTGGTGTCTGTAAGGCCATGCGATGGGAATGATCGGACTCCATGGTCTTCAGGTACTCCTGCCACTGGGCTTCCCAGGTCTCCTGCAAGCCCTCCCTCAGCTCCCTTTTCCCTTGTTCTGGGGGGCTTCTTTCCCAGAATTCCCCAGGAAACCCGGCAGCCATGACCTGGGGGCCTTTTCTTAATCCCTTCTCAGTTTTGAGGCCTACTGAACCAAGTTCCTCCTGCTTCACTCCCCGTCCTAAAGTGGCCTGAAGTTGGACATCCAGGGCTGACAAACGACCATGCTGGGCAGCCATTTTGTTTCCTAGTCAAAACAGGAAAAGTCAGAAGCAGGGCTAGAAATTAGTCACTCAAAAATCAACACATACTCATAAAATATTAGCCTCTTTTTAGCAAAGTGATCCACAGACAAAAATGGGCATTCACCATGAGGAGGGCATCTGCCAATGAGGTGTGTGTGGGTGCTGCGGGGAGAGAATAGATCTCAGAAGAAATCCACGAGATCCCAAAATATCTTCTATACAGGCCGACCCTCATATCTGTGGGAGATACTATCCAAGACCCTCCGTGGATATTTGAAACCATGGATAATAAGGAACCCTATTATTTTCAATGTGACAAACATCAGAAGTTGACCATAGAATCACAGTGGAGGACCTAGAAATGCCTAGATAGGACCTATGTTTTTGGACATGGATAAAGGAAACTGCAGCTACTGAATCTGTGGATATGGGGACTGGCCTGTATTTTTATAAGCTTGCCTCCCCCCCCCTCCATTGTGTTCTCCCACCCTTCTTTCATGTCCATGGTATCATACCTGGGTCTTCCTGTCCCCTGATTTTGTGACAACAACCTTAAGAGGTAGGCTGACCTGAGAGATGATGGCAAGCCTAGGATCACAGAGCAAGTATTACACTGAAGGACAGCACTTTTCAAAAGTCATTGCCCAGGGGCTTAAAGGCCACAGGGAGACCTTTTTCTCCCAGGAAGAGCATAGCAGCCAGGAAAGCAACAACATGGTCCAAATATCAGCCAGAGAATGGTTTGGGGAGTTGCTTCCCTTTCCTGCCATAACACTTTTAAGTATTTTGTAACTAGGGACTTTATCACACTACACTGTTATAGTGTTATTATTCTACTTTAATTGCTATGGCTGCCTCCTGTGGAATTTTGGGGTTTGTAGTTTAGTGAGCCCTAAGAGCTCCCTGGCTGAGAATGCTCAATGCCCCTCCCTAAACTGCAAATCCCAGGATTACACAGGAGGCAGCTATAGCAGTTAAAGTGGAATAATAGCACTATAACAGTATAGTGTGACAATCTCCTAAAGAATGAGTGCCTGATCTTGCTCTCCTCTTTCCCCACTTTTTTCCTCTTGTCCTGTGTACCTTTCTTGGAATCATAGTTGGAAGAGACCACAAGGGCCATCTAGTCCAACCTCCTGCCATGTAGGAATACACAATCAAACTAGCCTCTGTTTAAAAAATCTCCAAAGAAGGAGACTCTACCACACTCCAAGGACGCAGTGTATTCCACTGTCAAACAGCTTTTACTATTCTTCCTAATGTTTAGATGGAATCTCTTTCCCGGTAGTTTGAATTCATTGTTCCATGTCCCAGTCTCTGGAGCCACAGAAAACAAGCTTGCTCCATCCTCAGTATGACATCCCTTCAAACATTTAAACATGGCTATCATGTCTTAACCTTCTCTTCCCCAGGCTAAACATACCCAGCTCCCTAAGCCACT
The DNA here is from genome assembly GCA_030847615.1 of Gambelia wislizenii. NCBI lineage: Eukaryota > Metazoa > Chordata > Lepidosauria > Squamata > Crotaphytidae > Gambelia > Gambelia wislizenii. The sequence continues at coordinate 31,651,331 of JAUMIR010000002.1, forward strand.
CCTCATATGGCACTGGCTTCCAGACCTTTTACAATTTTGGTCATCCTCCTCTGGACACATTCCAGCTTGTCAAAAACTGGACACAGTATTTCAGGTGAGGTCTGACCAAAGCAGAATAGAGTGACATTAATACTTCCCTCAATCTACACACTATACTGTACTCCTATTGATGCAGGCTAGAATCACATTGGCTTGTTTAGCTTAGCATGATGAACTGTTTTTCCAAGTGAAAAGAAGGGGGAGGAGACATAATTGTTGTCATTATTGTCATCAAACCAGCTTTGATTTATAGTGAGCCTATGAATGGCAGACCTTGAAGATCCCCAGGGCCCTTTTGTATGACACAATTAGGACACAGTGATTCCATTTGAACTGCCACATAAACTGTATGCTGTGGAATCCTAGAATATGTAGCTTAGTGAGACTTTTCTAATGGAAATTTCTGAATATCCCTCCTTAAATCCAGGGATTGCATGTTGCCATGGCAGTTAAAGTAGGGTCCTAGCACTATAATTGTGTTGTGTTATATGGTTGCTGGTCCTCATGCTTAAATTAAGCCAACAATGACAATTCAAACATGGGTTTTCCCATTCCTGGTCCCAAATTCTAATCACTACATCACAGGGATCCCTGAGTCTGTTAGCTGAACTGTGACCCTGGGTCTTCAGGATGACAACTGTGGAACTACTGTTTTAGCATCATGGCAAGCCTGGTTGTTCCGTTAGGTTGAGGAGAAGAAAACATGACTTGCCTAAGAATACTGCAGCCAAGGAGTCCCAAATTCTAGCTGACATTAGTAGCCAGTTCCTGCTTCCAGCAGCCAAAGAGACCTGACTCCTCCACTTCATGCTCCACAGGATCTCCTGCGGAAGTACATTCCCCTTGAATTCCCTCTTCTTGAACCTGGTGAAACTGCTGCTACGGGCAACAAGCAAAGTGTGTTTGTGTCAATGCAGCACAACACAACCTCTCTAGGCATGAACACCACAGGGACAAAAACTTACAAGGACACACAACCATGGACAGCTCCCATGTTGGTGGCGAGATGAGGAAGTGGGCCTGGCTAAACCCTTGCCGTGCTGCAAAATGTTTCTTTTATTGACTGTTTGCTCCTAGAATCCTGGATGCGAATTACATGACAAAAATTGTCGCGGGGCTTACCGTGATTTCCTGATCCCGTATCCGCCCCCTTGCTGTTTATATGATTTTTGTCACTCTTTAGGAAACCCTGGAAGATCCCGTGATTGATATTTACACGACAAAAGTCTTTATTGGTCCCGCACTGTTATAGCCCGTGCTTTTGCTGTTTACACATGTTTAGCTTACCGGGATTTTTTTTTTTTTTTGGTTGTCAATCAAGGATGCAATTACTCGTGTTTTCACAACCTCGGTGACGCATTTCCTTTAGAGTTCCGCACCACGAGTGATGCTATTGGCTGGCTGGGGGCGGGGAGAGAGAGGGGGCAGAAGTTTGGTATTCCCCTTGCCTCTTTAAAATGTTAACCCTATAAGCAGAGGCAGAAGGCATTTTGAAAGACCTCAGACGGAGGAACAATTAAACCATGTCCTTTCCTTTTGAAATCAAGCTAAGTAGAGGCTTGGAATTTTTTTCGCTTTAAACAGAGGCAGAAGGCATTTTGAAAGACCCAGACTGAGATCTTTCGCTCAGACACAGGGAGTGCTTTCCTTTTGAAATCAAGCCGAGTGAGGTGGGGGGGTTTGGGTTTCCCCTTGCCTCTTTAAAATGTTAACCCTTACAGCAAGCCAGCGACAGACAGGCATTTTGAAAGACACAGACACAGAGAGGGGGAATTAAAGTGTGTTCATTCGCTCAGAGACTGGAATATTTTACTGTGCCCGTTCAGATCCAGGGAGGTGATCAAGGCAGGGGATGAATGGGCGACCCTCTGCCCACCACGATCTCTTTGTAACATGCAGTTGAGGAAGAGGTTAAAGCTGAAGGGTTTGCAGTGTAGAAATCCATTTAAAAAGGTGATTGAGTACACACACACGCGTGTGCACACACACACATCAACCTTCATGCAGCTGGAAGGGATGCCTTTGTTTTCAGCTGGTGAGGCTGGATCTGTTGAACAGGTGACTGACCCCTCCTTTTCTGGTCGCTGATCTCTAAGCCCGCCCCCATTCACCATTTCCGGTCATCCCCTAGTACCGAGATATTTTGTCCCAGGCTGTTTACATTTCCGATTTTCCGAATCCTCCAGTGACTTTTTTAAAAACTGGCACAAACCGCGGTTATGGAAGTCCTGCAGGCTGAGGGATAAAAGGTAGCCCCCCTTCCGAAAATCACGTACCTGACCCGATGTACATGTAAACTGCCAGGGATCGACACAAATTCTTCCCGGGACATTTTCATCGTGCAAATGGCATCCTGCAGCTTGCTTAACAGTATATGTTTAATGGCAGATGCAGAGAGAGCTAGTGGGGACATTGCTTTCCCTTAAAACATCACCACAAAGGGATCAGAGCTTGGACAAGTTCCTTTTTTAAACTACAGCTCTCAGAACCCACCCACCCATGCTGGCAGGGGGATTTTGAGAGCTGTAGACTAACAAAGTGACTTGTTCAAAAGCTCTGATAGCCTTTGTCAACTTGTTTCTGAACCACCACCCCCGGAACAGGTTGACAACCAGGCCTCTTTCAGATTTAGAAGGGGTCTCATGGGCCATCAGGTCTACCCTCTTGCTCAATGCAGTGTCTCCAGCTAGAGCATCCCAAACAGGTAGCTGTCCAGCCTCTTTTTGAAGATGTCCAGAGGAAACCCCAACACCTCTCTAGGCCAGTGGTTCCACTGTCCTGCTCTCACTGCCAATAGGTTCCTTCTAATATTCAATCAAAACCTACCTTCCTGTAACTTAAAACCATTAGACCAAGTTCTATCTTCTGAAGCAGCAGGAAACAAGACTGCAGCCTCTTCTCTGCGACAGCCCTTGAGGTATTTGAAGAGTGAGATCAATCTTTAATCTTCTCAGTCTTCTCTTCACCAAGCTGAACATGTCCAGCTCCTTCAACTTCTCATGTTTTGTTCTCCATACCTCTTACAATCCTCATTGCCCTTCTCTGAACCTGCTCCAACTTGTCCCTATCCTTCTTAAAATGAGGCACCCAGAACGGAACGCAGTACTCCAGACGGTGCCTGACCAGTGCAGAATATAGTGGGACTATTACGTCTTGATTTGAAAACTATTGGTTCTAAACTTTAAAGGTTAATATTCTAGAAGATTATTAGCAGAGGTTATTCTGACTGCATTCTTTTTATGGTACAAAGAGCTCAAAATGACAAGGAAAGAACTAGCAGCAGACATTTTCTCGAGTAGATCTTTCTGGCAATGGAGTCGAGGAGAGATCTGACCTGTTTCTGTAAAGCAGTGATGGATGAACATTGCAAAAGAGTGAGAGGGAAACTGACTTAGTAATTTATTATTTTATTTATTTATTTATATTAGTTATTTATACCCCGCTTTTCAGCCACAAGGCTATCAGAGCGGCTTACAAATTGTTTTAAGCAACAGCAATTTACACATCTACACTGCATTAGCAGCTTCCAATGTTGTTGTGGCTCCTGTCACTTGGCCACTCCACTGCAGGGAGGAGATGGGTGAAGCATCCTTCAAGCCTTCACAGACCCCCTGTGAGGACATTGCAGAGCCCTGATAGTCCCTGTCCACAGGTTAAGAATCACTTAACTAAGCCATTGCAAAAATTTTATCAGATTTTTATTTTATCAGAATTTTATCAGATGCGGCAAAAACTGTGTCATAAGGATGGGACGGGACCAAAAACAGGCAACATTATCATACAATGTCATCGTTCAGCTGTTCTGGGGCATAGTGTGGGCATGAATAAAGCACCCTTTTTTACTGACAACTTGATTCACGCCTGTGCTGCACCCTCAGAATGGCTGAGAACACGGGCGTCTGATAATGTCACCCTTTCTGTTCTCATCCTGTTCTGATGACGCGGTTTGGGGTGCGCTTTTTTGCTGGGTTTCCCCACATCTGATAAAGTCCTTAAGTGAACAGTACTTCAAAGTTGGTTTAGGACTTATTTCTAATTCAAAGCTTGGACAAATTGCTTTTTTTGGACTTCAGCTCCCAGAATCTGGGAGAATTCAGGGCTGGGGAGGGATTCTGGGAGTTGCAGAAGCTACTTGTCCAAGCTCTAATTTTTATGTGGCAATGCTTAAATGGAAAACAATGTCCTTCTATCTGTCCATTTGTCCATCTGCTGTTAAACATATACGATTAAGCAAGGCACTGCAGTATGCAAATACCCAGCGTTAATTATGTGCCTCTGCACGAAAAACCCTTTGCTTGTCAGTCCCTCCAGAGGGAATCCTGTATTTAAAACCACTGGTTTTATACAGGGAAAAAACATAAAATAGAGAATGGTTATAGATGCACTTCTCCATTCAGCAAATCAGTTCTTGGAAGACACCCAGGAATCAGCTGCCTGCCCACCCACCAGCATCCCCCTCTCCTGCTGTCATTCAAGATAAAAACAAAGGGTTAAAAACTCTCCCCTTCTCCCCTCAAAGACACTCTAGGAACCAGGACTTGTATCTTTAACCCTTTGAGATACAAAAAGAAATACAATTAGAATTGCCAGCTTCTTTCTTCCTTTCCTTTCCTTCCTCTCTCTTCCTGCTGTTACACCTTCTTCTTCTTCTTCTTCTTCTTCTTCTTCTTCTTCTTCTTCTTCTTCTTCTTCTTCTTCGGCAGCTAAATGGCAGGCAAGAATCCAAAAGGTTAATCCAAAGACGGTTAAGAGGTGATGTGTTGGCCCTGTTTAAGTATTTGAAGGGGTGTCACGCTGAGGATGGAGCAAGCTTGTTTTCTGCTGCTCCAGAGACTGGAATACGGAGCAATGGATGCAAGCTCCAGGAACAGAGATTCCACCTCAACATGAGGAGGAACTTTTTGACAGTAAGAGCTGTTCGGCAGTGGAACACACTCCCTCGGAGCGTGGTGGGGTCTCCTTCCTTGGAGGTCTTTAAACAGAGGCTGGATGGCCATCTGTCGGGGATGCTTTGATCGTGATTCCCTGCGTGGCAGGGGGTTGGACTGGATGGCCCTCGTGGTCTCTTCCAACTCTACAATTCTATGATTCTATGATTCTATGAGGTGCAGCTCTACTCAGTACTGAGGAGTCATAAGTGTTGGCGATAGGTGACCCAACACACGACTCCTCGAGCGCTTTCATCAGCGCTGTCTATGCACAATCCTAAATATACACTCGACTGACTATGTGACGAATGTTGCTGTCCTTGAGCAAGCAGGGATCACCAGCACTGAGGCCATGATATTGAGAACACAGCTGCACTGGGCAGGGCACATTTCTAGGATGGAGGACCATCGCCTCCCAAAAATACTACTCTACGGTGAACTCGCCACGGGTCAGCCAGCATAAGAGGGGCGCTCCAAAAAAGCGATACAAGGACTCCCTGAAACAACATCTCAGGCTCAGCCAAATTGATCACCGACAATGGTCTGCCCTGGCTTCACATTGGGAGGCATGGAGACAACACTATCCATAATGCTGCAGCCTTATTTGAGAACTCACGCCGAACAAGTCTTGAAGAGAAATGACAATGCAGAAAGAATCACAACCCGGAAATATCACCCAAGGAGACCCTCTGCTATGCTTTCTGCAACCGGACTTGTTTATCTCAGATTGGCCTTTTTAGTCATCAGTGCGCTTGCAGAAAGCGTGGGATGAGTCCTTCCTAAATCTTCATTTGCGAAGAAAAGCCAGAGAGAGATTTTTTAAAAATTGTACATTTAATTAATTTTAATTGGTTTTAACTGTAATTTTAATTCTTTTGTGAGCAGCCTTGGATCCCACTTTGGGAGAAAGGTGGCCGATAAACTGCATAAATAATAAATAAAATAATAAATAAATAAAAAGTTCCCCTCCCCTGGCTAGTCCAACACCCTGTTATTACTAGTCAAGTATCTTTCAGATGTTCATGAAGGAAGAAGCCTCTGGCACAAGATTTTCAAGGCTATAACGTTTTATCCCAAAATCTTGTACAGTGGGCCCTAGGCATCTGCTGAGGTTTGGTTCCAGGACCCTCCCCCATCCCGTGGATACCAAAATCCATGGATGCTCAAGTCCCATTATATACAATGGCATACTAAAATGGTGTCTCTTATATAAAATGGCAAAATTAAGGTTGCTTTTGGAATTTTGGGGTAGGGAGAATATTTTCAAGCCACAAATGGTTGAATCCGTGGATGCAGAATCTATGGATACAGAGGGCCAACTGTATTTAGGTACTTGGGCCTCCATGCCCAAGTTTTCCCAATCCTTTTTTAAAATCATCAGGGATGGTGGAAACCAGAGTTCAACAACATACAGAAGGTCACACCATCCTCAACCCCTGCCTTATAACAACTTACCCCAAAACATCCTTACCTGCTTTTATCATTCCTCATCACGCCATTACTTTCACAGGAAGCTCTCCACCAGAGTCACCAGTTGGGATCAAGTTCCCAGCTCCCAGGCCTTGACCCAGTTCTGCTACTCCAGGGTCATCAGCTCCAGGAACTGCTCCTTGGCGTGGCTTTTGGGCTTCAGCCCCCAAGGGAAACTCTTCCAGAGGTAGCTGCAAACTTTTTGGAACCACTTGACTTTGAGGGAACAAAACTGCCAGAGATGCGGACACTGATATATCTGAGCCACTGTTGTTTTTGTTCAAGACATCCTCCTCAGTTTGTATCCTAAAACTTCTGAAAATCACAGCCTGGAGAACCCAAACATCTTTTCCTACAGCTGCCATCAGTTGGTCATCTGCTTTCTCCAGTTCTTCCATTTCATTTCTCGTCTCTAAGCCAGCTAGTGAACAAAGACTCAAAGATGACACTTTTCTTTGCTTGGCATCCATTTTCCCCCCTCAGGCTGAAGCAGAACAGCTAAAATTGTTGGTACCTTTTCATTCTGCATTGTTCTTTTTTAGTAGGACAACTCAAAACCACACAGTGTCCAGACAGAAGAACATACACGATGGGCAAAAATACTCAGATTTTCAAGATGTGCTTCTTCCTAAGTGAAGGAGTGGGCACCACAAAAGTAAGAGAAATTTTATAAACCAAGATTGGGGATGGGAAAGACAAGGGTAAAGATCCTAAAGTGAAAATCTCAGTATGGGTGTTTTTTTTGTGTGTGTTTACTATTACTATTATTATTATTATTTAAACACCCATGATGGTAACAGCTATGATGGCAAGAGCTCCACAACCACACTTTATCTATATTGGTGGTAGCTGTGTGCCTTCAAGTCATTTCCAACTTATGGTGACACTATTACAGGGTTTTCTTGGCAAGATTTATTTCAGAAGGGATTTGACATTGCCTTTCTCTGAGGCTGAGACAGTGTGACATGCCCAAGGTCACCCAGTGGGTTTTCATGGCCAAGCAGGGAGTCAAACCCTTGTCTCCAGAGTCATCCAACACTCAAACCACTACACCGCTGGCTCTCTATCCATGTTGGTACCACTTGTTTATAAATTTTGTAGAGAACCACTGCCTAGTTTGCTATTAATTATTACAGTAGGACCCCCGTATCCACTGGGGATTGGTTCGGGGTGTGTGTGGATACCGAACACCATGGATAATAGCACACACCATTGAAAACAATGGGACTGCCGGTTTAAAATACCATAGAGTTGCCTTGGAGGACCTAGAAAATGCCTAGAGGACACCTTTTCTATGAATACTCTATGGTAGGTGTGCTGTTTTGTGTCCAGTGGATAATTGAATCAGTGGATAATGAATCAATGGATACGAGGGTCCTACCACACTTATTAAAAGGAGATTAGAATCCCATGCTGGAAGAAAGACAGGATATTAAATAAATAAATCTTCCAGAAAAGCCACCATTCTCTTATTTTCTGTCTTTTCCACAAAACTGAGATTCAGTATGATCAGAACCTAATGGTGCAATCTTAGAATCATAGAATTGTAGAGTTGGAAGAGACCACGAGGGCCATCCAGTCCAACCCCCTGCCACGCAGGAAATCACGATTGAAGCATCCCTGACAGATGGCCATCCAGCCTCTGTTTAAAGACCTCCAAGGAAGGAGACCCCACCACGCTCCGAGGGATTCATTCCACTGCCAAACAGCTCTTACTGTCAAAAAGTTCCTCCTAATGTTGAGGTGGAATTTCTATTCCTGGAGCTTGCATCCATTGCTCCATGTTCCAGTCTCAGAAAACAAGCCTGCTCCATCCTCAGCGTGACATCCCTTCAAATACTTAAACAGGGCTAACATATCGCCTCTTAACCATCTTTTTTCCAGGCTAAACATATCCAGCTCCCTAAGTCTCTCCGCATAAGGCATGATTTCCAGATCTTTCACCATTTTAGTTGCCCTTCTCTGGACACGTTCCAATTTGTCAATATCCGTTTTCAATTGTGGTGCCCAGAACTGGACACAGTATTCTAAGTGAGGCCTGACCAAGGCAGAATAGAGTGGCACTATTACTTCCCTTGATCTAGACACTATATTTCTATTGATGCAGCCCAACATTCACTGCATGAAGGAAGAAGCCTCTGGCACAAGATTTTCAAGGCTATAACGTTTTATCCCCAAAGTCTTGTATAGTGGGCCCTAGGCATCTGCTGAGACTCTTTTGAGCATTTAGAATATTTCACATACATCATGTCAGTAATTCTTACAATAATGCTGTAAGGTTGGTCAGTATAATTGTCAGGGAAAACAAGTATTGTGATTAGAAATCTATGCCCCCCTTTGGGTAATTTTGATCACCAGACAAAGAGGCGCCAGCTAGTTTTGTTAAGAAGTCATAAATCTGTCTTTTGATATTTTGGTTTCTGTTTTCTGTCCTTCAGGGTAAGAAGAGCAGAAACAAAAGTAGTTTAAGTTTTGTTTCCCCTCAAAAATGTTGGGTGCCTTGAGAAGAATTATGATATATAAGCAGGGAGGGATGTTGGTGCCAGGTGCTTGAAGCTCCATTTTTCCTGTTAGTTCTCAAGAAGCCTTGGAGCATACAGAAGCAGGGATGAATGCTTTCTGTACTTTATTTTGATTTGTTACCCTTTTCCTTTAATAAAAGCTATGAAAGAAACCTTTAGCTTTTATTACAATCTTTTACCAGAGGTATGCAAGTTTTGCTCAAAGCCCACGTTTTTGCTGCAAACTCTGAAACAAATCTCACTGCTTAGCTAAGCAGAGAGGGAACGGACATTGCATTTTCCTGACATAATTATCCTCAGGAAGTCTGTGGATTAGAGAGAGGCCTTGTGGCTTCAGGGGTCAGGGGCAGGCAAGATTTAAAATGGGCTGTGTTTAATTCTGGGCTCTGTACATTTAAGGAGGAGATAGATAACTTGGTAAGGATCAGCTCAAGTCATTTTGCTACTGGAGATAAAACACCAGCTGGCAGCCTGTTCCATATTAAGGTTGCCAGACTGAAAACTGAAGAGGATTCCTGTACCTTTAATGTTTATGGTGTTTGTTATCTGGTGTATGACAAGAAACAACTGCTGAAAGCAGGTGCTCCCCCACTGAGCTATGTGCATAGCTTGGAAAAGTAACTTTCCTGGACTGAACCATCCCAGCTAACAGGTTCTCTGACTGGATTGGCTGGGGGATTCTGAGAACTGTAGTTCAGAAAAGTAACTTTTTCTAAGCTCTTGGCTCTCCCACACAATGTACCTCAGCCACCCTCCCCTTAGATGAGGAGGAGCGAGGCAGGAAAAATTGCCAATCCGAGTTCTGGTAGCTTTCCACATTCAAATCTTCCATTGCAACTCATCTATTCTGAGCCTTGAAGAACAGATTTGCCCAAATGAGCAGTGCTTTATTTCTAATTGCTAAGATACTTAATGTACGGTATTAAAAAACAAAAGGGAATCCATTGGCACCTTTGAGACTAATTGGGAAGAGGAAATTTCTAACCTTGAAAGTTTATATTAGAAATACTACACTTGGGCAGTAAAAATGAAATGCACAGATATAGGATGGGTGACACCAGGCTAGATGGCAGTACATGCAAAAAGGATCTAAGGAGTCTTAGTGGACCACAAACTGAACATGAGTCAGCAGTGTGATGCAGCAGCTAAAAAAGCCGATACGATGCTAGGCTGCATCAATAGGAATATAGTGTTTAGATCAAGGGGAGTAATAGTGCCACTCTATTCTGCTTTGGTCAGACCTCATGTGGAATACTGTGTCCAGTTCTGGGCTCTACAATTCAAAAAGGATATTGACAACCTGGAGCATATCCAAAGGAAGGTGACCAAAATGGTGAAAGGTCTGGCAGTCATGACCTATGAGGAGCAGCTTAGGGATCTGGGTATGTTTAGCCTGGAGAAGAGAAAGTCAAGGGGGACATGATAGCTATGTTTAAATATTTGAAGGGATGTCATACTGAGGATGGAGCAAGCTTGTCTTCTGCTGCTCCACAGACTAGGACATGGAGCAGTGGGCTGAAATTGCAGGAAAAGAGATTCCACCTAAACGTTAGGAAGAACTTCCTGACAGTAAGAGCTGTTTGCCAGCAGGAGTGTGGTGGAGTCTCCTTCTTTGAAGTTTTTTTTTTTTAAACAGAGGCTGGATGGCCATCTGTTGGGAGTGCTTTGATTGGCTACTTCTGCATGGCAGGGGGTTGGACTGGATGACCCTTGTGGTTTCTTCCAGCTCTGTGATTCTATGATTCTATTGTAGATTTCCACACCTTTTAAAAATTCATCTATAGATTATTTTAAAGGTGCAATAGTTTTTAAAAAAATCTTCTAAAAATCACTTAAAAACCAATATTCAGTATCCAAGAATTTGTTATAAAAGAACCTTTTGCCACCCTGAGCAACACCAATAATAAAAAATCTATCATTTAAGTTGTCACATTTTTTATTACAAATTTATATCCAGGGCTAACCCAAAACAGTTTGCTGCCTGAGGCAAAGCACAAGATGGCACCTCCCTATTCTCACCCCCTACTTGTTTCTACAGCCGTCCCTTCATATTTGCTAGGGTTTGGTTCCAGGACACCAAAATCTGTGAATACTAAGTCCCATTATATGCAATGCCACAGCAAAATGGTGTCCCTTATATAAGATGGCAAAATCAAGGTTTGCTTTTTGGATTTTTATTTTTTAAAGAATATTTTCAAGCTGTGAATACTTAAATCCATAGATACCAAATCTATGGATACAGAGGGACAACTGTATATGCAAAAGCTGACTAGACTGGCTGTTGGATTTTATTTTGACAGGACAATGTCTTCAGAGTGGTTTTCAAACTCTGATCCTCCAGATGTTTTGGACATCACTCCCAGCTTGGCTGGTGGTCAGGGATTCTGGGAGCTAGTCCCAAACACCTGGATGACCAAGAACTATGAACCACTGCTTTACAACATGTGAGAGGATCTGGGGGAAAGCGGTCAAGTGAAACATAACCAATTCTGTCAGCTACCCCATTCTGCCTCATGACAGAGCTGGCCCTGCTTATACCATTTCTTGGGGGACAAACTAATACAAATAAATAAATAAATAAATCATGGTGCTATTGCTGGAAGAGCTGATGAAATATAGGACAGGATGGAGAGAGAACAACTCCTAGCTTTAAATTCTCTACACATATATACAAACCATCCTTTATTACTACAGTATGCTGTGTTTAGTATTATTTGCCCATCAGACCTACCCCCCCCCAACCCACTCCCAACCCAAACAGTGGCAAGTGAGGTACACAGACTACAGATTTACATCCTAGAAGTTTTCAACCTACCAGAAAATTAAATTAACTTTCTCAGCTGTTAGTACACTACCACGTGGCAGGGCTAGTTCAAGACATTTTGTTGCCTGAGGCAAATGAAAAGATGGCGGTCCCCTCCCTGTTCGACACAGAAATGCAGGTGGGCAGCTAAATCTTTATTTCAACACTGGAAACAGCATCTACTGCCATGCCTGAGTACCGCAGAATGAGTTAGGGGCAAGATTTGGAAGTACAGTACAATACAGTACAAGTGTGTTTCAAGTAACAAAGTTGCCCATAACACATTAGTTTTGAGCTAACAAGAGGGCAACAATGTTAATTAAGTTGTGTGTGTTCACTCATTACTTAAATGGCTGCTGGCTTATTACTTCAAAATATTGTTTGCTTGTTATTTCAAATTTGTTTTTGGGTGGTCATTTTGAGGGATTTGGGACCAATTTTGTGTTTTAAGTGTCCCCCCCCCCAGAGCAATTAAAAAGTAACACACAAATAGCACACTACTGACTACATGTGCACTCATTACTCACAAGTTACAAGTACAGGTCAACCCCCAAATCTGTGGGGGATACATTCCAAGACACACACACCCATGGATACCTGAAACCGTGGATAATAGGGGACCCTGCTATTTTCAATGAGATTGAATGCTGGAAGTTGACCATAGAATTAATTGGAGGACCTAGAAATGTCTAGAGATAAAATACTTTTTCAGATGTGGACAAGTGAAACTATGGATACCAAATCCATGGATATGGGAGTCGACCTGTAATCAACTATGCTTTCAAAACATAGTGGGAAATTGTTATGATTTTTAGAAAACAGTTCCGAGCAATGCCACACAGCATACACACACCACAAACATACAGCTCTGTCTTCCAACACTTTACCACCACAGCCCTCCCTTCACTACGTGCTGCCCGAAGTAGTTGCCTCATTCTGCATCACGATAGTGTCAGCCCTGCTACTAGTAAATCTATCTTGTTCTTCCCCACTACTGACCAATGTGTGTAAGGGGGCCATGCAATTTTCACAGCTTAGTATTACTGTCATTTGCTTGACTGCTGTGACAGCAGCAGCAGCACCTGTGTGACACAGGAAACGTACAGTACATGTCCTGAATTTCAAACAATACAGTTGCTTTTTCCAAATGCGCCTAGGGCATTTTGGTTTCCAAGTTTTAGGGCAGTACCTCTGCCACTTTGGCATATCATTTATATTCCCTGTTCAAAAAGTGATAAATACAGATTTCTACATATACACAGATATCCCTATATCTATACATTGAGGTGGGCAATTGTCAATGGGTCAAGACCTTGGAGGACTGCACCCGCACCAAAAAAAATTGCAAAAAAATTGTTTGCCCCAAACCACCCCAAATCACCTCCAGAGCCTTTGAGGAGCTTTTTTGCCACATTGCTCCCACCCCTAGCCATTTTAGGCCCGGGGAGACTAGAGGTTACTTCCTGTGTACCTCCTGTTTTTAAAAAAGGTATCTTCAGGGCCTAAAATGGCCCAGGGGCAAAAAGGTGTCTCTGCAAGCCTCCAAAAGGTGATTTGAAAAAAATCCTTTTTTTCCTGAAATAATTTAAAAAAAAAAAAAAACACCTTGCCCCACCTTGGGTGCACTGGAAGCCACAAAAATGGTCCCATGACTGCATTTGGTATGCATGGGCTCCACTATAGATATAAGTAAAGTCTAATCTTTTCCATATTCATAGTGATAAGTCTGGGTCTCGTGACTGATTGCACACTACACATACTTAGTTTGGTGTAAATCCCACTTAAAACCATGGGGTTTACTTCTGAAGAGATATGCATAGGATTACACTACATGTATGTATCAAAATTTCAGATCTTTAGACAACATGGAAATACCTTCACAGTTTCTACTAAGATAACAAGTCTGTGGTTGGTGTTTTTTTTTTCCTTTTTTTTAACATTTCCCCTCTTGGTGGGTGCTCTGATGCCTAACAAGAAGCGATCGGTCACTGAAAATTTTCCCACAGTCTGAGCATCTGAATGGCTTCTCCCCTGTGTGGATTCTCATGTGTACCCTCAAATTCGAGTTGCCCCCAAAACTCTTCCCACAATCCGTGCAGGTGTATGGCTTCTCACGCGTGTGGGTTCGTTCGTGCACCAGAAGGCCTGAGCTCTGGCTGAAGCTTTTCCCACAGTCTCGACATTTGTAGGGTTTCTCCCCGGTGTGGATTCTCTGGTGTCGGATAAGGACTGGCCTCTCCCGGAAGCTCTTCCCGCAATCTGTGCACTTGTACGGCCGTTCTCCCGTGTGGGTCCTCTTGTGGACGATCAAGTTAGAATTGTCACAAAAGCTTTTCCCACAGTCTGAGCACTGGTAGGGCTTCTCACCTGTGTGGATTCTCTCATGGGTGATCAAATAAGCTCTCGTGCTGAAGCCTTTCCCACACACTGAGCACTTGTATGGTTTCTCACCCGTGTGGGTTCTCTCGTGAGCCTGAAGGTTGCACTTTAGTTGGAAGTCTTTCCCACAGTGAACACATGACTTCTCTCTCTCACTCCCTGGCTTCTGTGCCTCACTCATGGGAATAGTTAGCTGGACCATATTCCCCTCAAGTTCCACATATTTTCCCTGGGAATTGATAAATTTATCTCCTCCCTGCTCAGGGTAGGCCTCTTCCTGGCTCACAGAAGTTTCACCTTGTTTAGGCCAAGAAGAAAAATTCTGCCCAGCTCTTCCTGATACTCTCCAATGTGGCTCTAATTTCTGGGCATTTTCCAGTTGCTTCTGCTTTTTCCCATCTCCTGTTGGAATAAGGGGACAAGACTATGCATGAAATTCCAGTTTTTAAAATATCCACTCAGTCTTTTTGACTCACTAATTTCTCCAGGTGCATTTGCAAAGCTCTCTGTACAAATAACATGGATTAGGGCCCACGTACATTTTGCTGTTTCCCCTATGCCTCTCATATTTGCTGTGGCAGTGACCAAAAAGTGCTAGTTTTTCCTCCAAAAAAGCATGAGCTCCTCCTAAGTTAGGATTATCAGGAGGAATATAGGATGAGGCTCCTGCAGTTTTAATCATGAACAGGGCCTAGATCAGGAAGAGGTATCGTAAAACGCTGTCAGGTGGAACTATGCCTTAGTTACATCCCATCTAGACTACTGTAATGTGCTCTACTTGGGGCTGCCTTTGGAGAGTGTTTGGAAACTTCAGCTTCAGAGAGCTGCAGTTAGACTGTTAACTGGGGCAGGTTACAGAGACCATACTATACCCCTGTTGAAACAGCAATGCTGGCTGCTATTTTGTTTCTGGGCACATTTCAAAGTGTTGGTTTTGACCTATAAAGCCCTATATGGCTCAGGTCCAGGCTGTTTGGCAGACCATATCTCCCTATATGAACCAGCCTGGGCTCTGAGATCATCAGGAGAGGCCCTTCTCTCAGAGTGCATCTACACTGTAGAAATAATGTAGTCTGACATCACTTTAAATGCCATGGCTCCATCCCACAGAAGCCTATGATTTGTAGTTTTCTGACACACCAGCAGTCTTTGGCAAAGAAGGCTAAATATCTTGTAAAACTGCAAATCCTAGAATTTCATAGGCTGGAGCTACAGTATTTTAAATGGTGTCAAACTGCATTATTTCTACACTGTAAATGCACCCTCTGTCTCACCACTGTTGCAAGCATGGTTATCACAAAATCGTAGAATCATCGAATTTTAGAGTTGGAAGAGACCACAAGGCCCACCCAGTTCAATCCCCTGCCATGCAGGAAATCACGATCAAAGCATCTCTGACAGATGGCCATCCAGCCCCTGTTTAAAGACCTCTAAGGAAGGAGACCCCACCACGCTCCGAGGGAGTGTGTTCCACTGCCAAACAGCTCTTACTGTCAGAAAGTTCCTCCTAATGTTGAGGTGGAATCTCTGTTCCTGGAGCTTGCATCCATTGTTCCGTGTTCTAGTCTCTGAAGCAGCAGAAAACAAGCTTGCTCCATCCTCAATGTGACACCCCTTCAAATACAGGGCTATCATATCGCCCCTTGACCGCCTTTTTTTCAGGCTAAACATACCCAGCTCCCTAAGTCTTTGCTGATAAGGCATGGTTTCCAGACCTTTCACCATTTTAGTCGCCCTCCTCTGGACACGCTCCAATTTGTCAATATCCTTTTTGAATTGTGGTGCCCAGAACTGGACACAGTATTCTAGGTGAGGCTTGACCAAGGCAGAATAGAGTGGCACTATTACTTCCCTTGATCTAGACACTATACTTCTATTGATGCAGCCCAAAATCACATTGGCCTTTTTAGCTGCTGCATCACACTGTTGGAGGAGACATGAGAGAGGACCTTCTTGGTGGCTGCCCCTAGGCTCTGGAACTCCCTTCCCAGGGAAGCCAGAAGGGTTACACCCCCTCTTTGTTATCCTTCTGTCAGCAGGCTAAAACCTTTTTATTCAGATAGGCTTTTAAAACAAAAAGTTTTTAAAGTTTGGGCTAAAGGGTGCTGTATTGGTTGAACTGTTTTTAAGAGCTTTTACAATCTTTTTAATTGCATTTTATTCTTTTATTGAAGTGTGAATTGTTTTAATACTGCAAACCGTTTAATTCTATTTTAATGCTCTGTGTATGTTAAAATATAGGGACCTAATGGAAAAAAAGGGAACCCAATGGAAAATTAAAGAGAAAGAGCAATTGGAAAGTGAAGGGATAAAAATGCAGTGGCTGACTTATTATCAATTGAGAGAAAGGGTTAAAGAAGATTTAAAACAATTCCAATACGATGAGGAGATATCCAAATTAGAAAAACTGATATGCTCAAAGGAAGATCACTTGATCAGTAAGATTTATAAATTGTTACTAAGATATACCACAGAAGAGGAACAAATTAAAAAATGTATGGTAGAATGGGCACAGAATGTGGGACATCAACTAAATTTAGATCATTGGGAACAGGTATGGACTAAAGGATTAAAATTTACATATTCAAATAATATTAAAGAAAACTATTATAAAATGATGTATAAATGGTATATAACCCCACAAAAATTGGCAAAGATTTATAAAAACAGTTCAAATAAATGTTGGAAGTGTCAGAAACAAATAGGCACATTCTATCATATATGGTGGAAATGTGATAGAGCGAAGAGGTACTGGTTTAGAGTTAGCAAATGGATAGAGAAAATATTAAAAGATAAAATAAAAAAGAGGCCTGAGCTATATCTTTTAAATATGTTAGACCTAAGAAATAATATGGAGCGAAAATATAGCACACTAATTAGCTATATGATTACGGCTGCAAGGATAATATATGCAAGGAAATGGAAAACTAATGAGATTCCAACATATGAGGAATGGATGGGAAAAATCTTGGAATTTGCATTATTAGATAAATTAACAAATTTGATAAAAAATAAGACAAATGAGAATTTTATGAAAAATTGGGAACCGCTAATAGAGTACTATAAAAAAAACTATGGAGATGATAATGTTTTGGGGTTTAGAATATGAATATTTGCAATGTATTTAACCATTATGTATTCATAAGTGATAAATAAGAGAAATGATTGAAATAAATTTATTATTATATTCAGAAGATGCATATATTAAATTCTGATTAATAATAGATGCTATAAAGAAAATTGTAGGAATTGATATTGAGAGGATATTAAGGAAAAAAAAATTTAGAAAAGTAATCAGAGAGATACGGGAAGTCTACTTTTAAATGGGGGAGGGGGGTTGTTATTTGTGTTTGTATGTGATTTGTTTGTCTGTTATAAGTGTTTATATGTATGTTTGAAACTTTTTGAATAAAATTTATTTTATAATTAAATTGTGAGCTGCTTTGAGTCCCAATTTTTGGGAAAAATCAGGATATAAATATAACAACAACAATGGCAATCCCCCAAACCCTACCTTTTAGCTGCTGCAGCCCCTCCCTCCAGTATGGCCATTTATTAGCCAATGGAGAGTGAAGAGGGGTATGGAGACACATCCAGCTCTGTTCCTGTATCTGGAACACAGCAATAACTTCCCCTTCAGTGTTGTGCATCCAGCTATGAGAACAGAGCTGTACGCTTCTTTACATTTCTGCTGCACTGGCCACTAAACAGCCATTTGGGAGGAGTTGCAGCAGTTGGGTTTGTGGGTTGATGAAGAAGATGGGCCATATTTCCATGTAACAGAATCTTACAGTACAGATCACCCCTCATATCGGCGGAACCAATATCCATGGCTTCAGTTACCAGAGAGACACAAAATGGGGCACACCTACCATAGAGTCACACTAGAAATGGCTAGAGAGGTATCTTCTCTAGGAACCACTAAGTCCTCCAACACAACTCTATGGCATGTTTGTATAGGAAGACCTTTATTTTAATGGGGTTTGCTATTATCTGCAGTTTCACTTATACATAGTAAGTCCAGGAATGTATTCCCCACAGATAAGGGGAGTGACCTGTACCTCTCTCTGATCCAGGATCTGCTAATAATTAAAGCTACAGGAGTCCCATCCCATCTTCAACCTAGCAATCCTAGGTTTAAACTTTGTTTAAAAGGAGAATTACACTCCCAGACGCATCCTGTAGTTCTACTTGTCAACAAGGTGTGTTAGGGGAGCCCATGCCCCATTTGAAGTCAAAACGTTGCTTCGCAGCTTTTGTGCCTCACCACTGGAGACAGCTAGCTCCACCATAGTTAGCTGTCGCAGTGGAAGATTTGGTGATGGCAGCAGCCGTGAGGTGTGCAGCCAAACCTGGTGAGTCTGAGATGGTGTAATTCTCCCTCATGTGCGGGGGGTGAAGCATGCTCACAAGACAAGCGCCTGGAACCGCCATGTTGGATTTTTGCCTTAGCGAGCGAGCAATAAGGCGATAAAATCGTGTTTTTATTGTTTGCTTAATTGTTAAAGTGAAAGGCCGCACTTCCCCATCTTGGATATGTTTTTTGTTTTTTTTAAATACTGTTTGGCAGCAACAAATTGAGGTAAATAAAAATGTGAATAATTCACTCGCGACCACCATCTTGATTCGCAGGCATGCCCATTTGCACAGCAAACGTAGATATCTTCACATGCCTGGGATCTGCCAAAAAAAACGTTAAGACAAGTAGCAGCTGCTGCGAATTACCAATCCTCATTTTTTGGCCTCATATAGACAAGACCTTAAAATGTGGCATCCAAGACCAGATACAGTACTTTTGGGAACATCTACCCAGTGTGGAATGGAGTGGGACTGTTCCTTTTGGGTTTGGAAGAACTGAATTGAGACCCATGCTGATTATCTCCTCTGTGGTTGCATTTGCTTTAATTAAAGCAGTTGAACATCATAGGGTTGCCAGGTGAAAGTCAGACAGGGCTTCTGTACCTTTTTTAGAGGTGTAAAAGAGGAAATGTCATGCAAGAAACCCCTGCTGAAATCCCTCCTTCTCTCTCTCTGGCTTTTCTTCGCAAACGAAGATTCAGGAAGGACTCATCCGGCCCATTTTACTGTCTATTCTCCTTTATGGATCTGAAACATGGGTCACCTATCGCCACCACCTACGACTCCTCGAACTCTTTCATCAGTGCTATATACGCACAATCCTAAACATATACTGGACTGACTATGTGACAAATGTTGCTGTCCTTGAGCAAGCAGGGATCACCAGCATTGAGGCCATGAGATTGAGAACACAGCTGCGCTGGGCAGGGCACATTTCTAGGATGGAGGACCATCGCCTCCCAAAAATAGTACTCTACGGTGAACTCACCACGGATCATTATTTGATTTTGATGATGGGGTAGAGAGGATCCTTATACGTTTGTAGATTATACAAACTGGGAGGGGTAGCAAACACATTGGAAGACAGGAACAGAATACAAAAGGACCTTGACAAACTAGAACATTGGGTTGAAACTAATAGAATGAAATTCAGCGGACAATTGCAAAATTCTACATTTAGACCACAAAATCCAAATGCACATGAGTAAGATGGGGGATACTTGGCTTAGCAGCAGTACATGTGAAAAGCACCTTAGGATTATTGTTGATCATAACTTGAACATGATCCAATGCGATACTGCAGCAAAGAAGGCAAATAATATTTTAGCCTGCATTAATAGCACCACAGGCTCCAAGTCAAGGGAAGTAATTGTCCCACTATATTCTGTACTATGGTCTCATCTGGAGTACATCTGTCTGTCTGTCTGTCTGTCTCTGTCTCTGTCTCTGTCTCTCTCTCTCACACACACACACACACACACTCACACACACGCGCGTATCCATAGAACCAATATCTGTTGTTTCAACTATCCACAGCTGAAAAAATAGGGACACCTACCATAGAGTCACATACAAAAATGCCTAGAAAGGTATCCTCTCTAGAAATCACTAGGTCTTCCAAAGAAACTCTATGGTATGTTTATACCCTAAGTCCTTTATTTTAATAGGGTTCACTATTAACCACAGTTTTATTTATAAATGGAAGGCCGGTAATGTATCCCCTGCAGATAGGAGGGGGTGACCTGTACCATGTTCAGTTTCTGGGTGCTTCATTTTAAGAAGGATATAGACAAACTGCATCAGGTTCAGAGAAGGGGAGCAAGGATGATTAGAAGTATGGAGAATAAAATGTATGAGAAAAGGTTGAAGGAGCTAAGCATGTTCAACCTGGTGAAGAGAAGACTAAAAGTGACATGATTGCACTCTTTTAATATCTAAAGGGCTGACACAGAGAGGAGGAGGCAGGTTTGTTCTCTGCTGCCCCAGAAGGTAGGACCAGATCTAATGGTTATAAGTTATAGGAGGGTAGATTTTGATTGAACATTAGAAGGGACTTCTTGATGGTAAGAGCAGTTTGGCAATGGAACCAATTGCCTAGAGAGGTGGTGGGTTTCTTTCTCTGGACATCTTCAAAAAGAGGCTGGGCAGCTACCTGCTTGGGATGCTTTCACTGGAGTTCCTGCAATGAGGAGGGAGTTGTATTTGATAGGCCCTTCCAACTCTATGAGTCTATTAAATGTACAAGAGCCCTATCCTGGCTTTCACTTGGCAACCCTAGCACCACACCTTTGCTTCATTTTCTGTGTGTGGTCAACTAAGACGCTTAGCAGAATAGCCAAAATTCCACCATAAGGAATGTTTACCTGACCAGGTTGTATCTCCATCTCCCTCTTGTTTGATCTCCGTGAAAAGTGGCTTCTGCCAAGCACCCAAAGGAGTTCCCTCTGCTTCAGAGAAATCAACAGCCCCCTCCTTGAATGCTCCTACCACCTGAATCAGAAGGAAAGATAATAATAATAATTATTATGTACCTGTATAAGAATATGGGACTTATAGAACACAAGAAAATAGGTTCCTGCCCCCAGGGAGCTTACAATCCTTTTTAAAAATGATACAGCTGAAACATCAGAGGAAGGAGATGCAGGCAGCCATGAAGGGAGGATAAGTGTGCCATTATTTCAGTAATAACTGATTTGGGATTTTTGTTATCGTATGGCAGAATCTGAAATACTGGCAGCTGCAATGGCAGGGGGCAGTAAGTCCACTCTGGGTTTTAGTCTGAAAACAGCTGTCCCCAAACAGGCTCAGCACTTGGGTCTGCAAGGGTTCCAAATCTGCCCCACAAGCTTCTTTTGCAGCCTCCATGCCTTTCCCTTCCACCTCTGCTCTTCTCTACAAACATTGATCAGAGATAAGAGCTGGTATTTTTCTGTGTATTGCACAATATGAAATCACATTTTTCTACGCAACACAGGGAAATCCTGCTCCACATCTCTGACCAATGACAAGAGATAAGAAATTTGAAAACACTTAAAACTTCAAATGCCACATGCTTTAAAACAGCAGAGTTTAAAAACTTCCAATATTGTAGCTTTGGATTCTCTCTCTCTGGCTTTTCAGAATTGAGCTGTGCTTTGCATGCCTGAACGCTGCTGTACTGAGACTCGATCCTGAGTATGTATATATTGAACTGAGCTGTGCTATTTACAAAGATGCTAAAACTGGTCATAATTACCTTGACTCTGCCTGTTGCGCTTTGGGTTCACTTATTCTGCCCATGGCTCCAGCCCTGTGTCTTTAGAGTGCAACCTACTGTTGGAATGTGGCCCCGCAAACCGTTCTCAAATTGGAATTTAACTCTTGGAAGGAAAAGGTATCTCATCCCCACAGGAGGTCATAGGGGTAAGAGGCTTATAACAATTAGTAGCAAAAGGTGAATACTGAGGCTGGATTTGAAGGAAACAAAATAAGAAAGCATCACACTTTGTTCTTAGGCCGTTTCACACTATACAGTCACAGCACCATGATTCCATTTTAATTTCCATGGCAATGTCCTATGGGATTCTGGGGTCTGTAATTTGCTCGAGGCATTAGTGCTCTCTGGCTGAGGATTCTAAGTTCAACACCTGAAACGACAAATCCCAGGATTCCATAGGATGTTGCTAGGGCAGTTAAAGTGGAATCACAGTGCTATAACTGTGTAGTGGGGAAGTAGCCAAGATAATTCCAATTGTAAGGGCGACAAAGAAGAAGGACAAAGTACTCTGAGAGAGCAGGGAAAAAAGATGAAGGTTGTGCATGAAGAATGTGTAGCTTGTGAGCAGCATATGAGCCCCAACGCTCATTTGTTATTATTGTGAGCCTTCAAATCATTTATACATCAATAAGTACAGTCGGCCCTCCATATCCAAGGGTCCTTCATCCATGGATTTTACTACACCATTGTATAAAATGGGACTTGAGCACCCACAGATTTTGGTATCCATGGGGTGTCCTAGAACAAACCCCAGTGGATACTGAGGGCCCACTGTATATATTTACATTTTGGGAGCAAAGCGGCAGGGGGGATGTATTTCCAGAAGCCCCCAGGGATGTGATTCTCCCCTAAAAAAAGGTTTATCCATGCACTTTGTTTTAGCAACTCTGGGGTAGTCTAGACAGTGAAAATACTCCTCATAGAATTCGAGGAGAATACCTTTTGTCCCAACAAGATCCGTAGGGGAGTCACAGTATTCGGAAGGAGGGGAGGCAAAACCCTTTTTTAAAAATAGTACGTTTTTAAAATAATGTGCGGGAATGCACATTATTGTTCATTTGGACAATCGATTCGGGACACTGCACATTCCAAGAAACAGAAGTGGCCATCAGATTGGTCGGATGTGTGTGAGGGTGGGGAGGGCTTGCCGGCAAGGAAGTGGTCGGAAGTGGCATTTTGGATTTTTGCATTATCAATTATGGACTTTTTTGCTGCTCCAAGACAACTAAATAGCTTTTTAAAGAAGGTTGTACTTATGCACCTCTGCTTTAAAGTTTTTTTAAAAATACCGTGCAGTAGTAACAACGTGTGAATAATAACATGCTGTAATTTACTTGGCCCCATCTTGATTCACAGGCATGGCTCTGTGTGCACTTCAAACACTGATAGCTTTGCGTACAATCAGTTTTCCCAAAAGACCACGGAGACAAATGAACACTGTTGCGAATTTGTGATAATACGCAGGAATCAGCATTTATATCTTCTTGCCTAAACAAGCCCTCTGTGTGTGTAAACTAAAAACCTTCCAGTCCCTTCTGGTTTAACCAGGAGGACTGAACTGGCCTAAAGCAGGTCCAGGGTGGGGGCAAATGTGGGGTTAGAAAGCTAGATGCAGCCTGAAAATGGAAAGCTGTCCATGACCATCAATTTGCAGTGACAAGGAAGGACAGAGGAGGCTTTGGCAGCAGGGTAGCTGGCAGCACTTCAGAATCCAGACCTGGACGTCCTGTACTTGAATCTTGTCATGCTTTTTTAAAAAATGATGATGCCTCTCTGTACGGAGGAAAATAGCATGACAAGAAGAAAGGGTTAGCAAAGGTATATTCCTTATGATTAGCCTCCCTATGACATAGGAGGAGAGTCCCTATGGCGTAGGGTAGAAGCAGCAGTAAGGCTCGAGTGCCAGGTGTGCCTATTTCACACTTTGGCTGCAGCATTTCTGCTCTTCCATTCCAAAGGCAGACGCAGTGGTTGGTGCGCTCCCCAGCTTGGCACCCGAGGTTTCCTACCACTGCCCCCTCCGGAGAGGAGAACATGACATCCACATGTACATGGAAAGGGGGTCACAGCGGCAAAAAGTTTGAGAAGAACTGAAGTATGCCATCCTTGATCCTTAATGCTTGTCAGGATCGACCCCTGACAACAATTTTCAGTGATTTCTCTGTAACCTTGATGCTGACTGTGCTTTCATTTCTCTGTACTTTGTTAATGAGTGTCCATAGCCAATTGTGTGGGGATGTTTGATGTGTGGGTAACGGTTTTGGCTTTGCTTGGGAAAAGATAAAGATGCAGCTGCAAAATGTGCTTGGGAAAAGTGGGCTGGTTTGGGCAAAAGAATGTGGTGTTGGGGGATGATGGACAGCCAATGGTTTTGAAGCCTGGCAGACTTTGTAGATTGTGAAATGCTTTTCATACAGAGTGTGTCTATTAAGTTTTATTCTCAGCAATAACCTTATATTGTATGCCTCTTGGACTTCTGACAATAAAGTTTTCTGTTGAACTCAAACTGTTGGTTCCCGAGTCTGGGGATGCTAGTACATGACAGTACTATAGTCTGTGCTCTTACCATCCCAGACAGTGGCGGTTGTTGACTTCCAGATCAGCAGAAGTGCTCTGGCATTCAATCTAAACTTTAACAGATCTATCCAACATGCCAGGCCTATTTTTATAGTCGTTTTACAGTGCGGGCTGAAACCCAGAGCAGATTCTCAGCCTGACTCACATGGAAGCCATCAGCCATACCGTCTCAGGTTCATCTGCAAGATCCTACTGAGATTGTAAATCAAGTTCAATGATTCTTATTTCCACTCTTGTCATGTAGGATTTGAACCTCAGATACTCTGACAGCTGATCAGTACTTCACTAATCATGACCTTATTTTCTGCCCATGTTATTGTCTAGCTGCACTGATGTCAGGATAAGCCCCTGATGGTGCCTGTTCCTGGAAGCCCACCAGATGTTATAGATTGTAATATGCTTTTAATTTAGTGTGTATTCATGAAATTTCAATTCTCAGCAACAACCCTGTATTTCTGGATTTCTGTACCAATAAAGTTTTCTGTTTAACTCTGAAACTCTGGTCATACGTCTGGGAATGCTAGTACATGAAAACTGAGTCCCACTTTTGGAGGAAAGGGGAGGTAATAAAAAGGTGATTGATAAGTTGATTGATTTTTTAAAAAAGAATCTTGCATATAGATTTTGGAAAGGCTATGGATTTTAGCATCTGAAGGGCAAAACTTAGAATAGCAGTCAGTACTGACAAACAAGGGAGGTCTTTGATTGCAGTGCATTTCCCTCACCTACAGGGAAGAAGAGGTCAAACTCAGGATTAACCAGAGAAAGTGGCCTCTCACCTGCTTGTCCCGGTTTTCCTCAGGTGGCTGCCTCAGCAAGAAATCCTCAGCCAGGGCCACTGCATGGGAGCAGGTCTCCGGTCCTCCTTTCCTAACCCAGCTCTGCATCCCCGGGGGTAGGATAGCCAGGAACTGCTCCAGGATCACCAGCTCCAGGATCTGTTCTTTCGTGTGCCTCTCTGGCTTCAGCCACTGGTGGCAAAGATCCCACAGGTGGCTACAAACCTCTCGGGGCCCCTCCGCCTCCTGGTAAAGGAAGTGCCGGAAGCACTGGCGCTGCGCATCAGAGTCAGCGGCCTCTTTCTCCTCCTCCTTCCCTTCTCCTTTCTCCAATCTCTCTTCTTTCACTTTCCCACCTTCTTCCTTGTGTCTAGTCAATAGGTCATTGGCCAACTGTTGGCCTTCCCTGCTGGGGCCTGGCTGAACCTGGGTCAGTTCCTCTCGTGTCAGAGGCAGTCTGGTGTCTGCGGCTCCGTCAGAAAGAGCCTCGTTCCTTAACACCACAGTGTTCTGGTCTGGGCTTCTCCCTTCCAAGTGAGAAGCTTCCATTGCTTTCAGGAAGTCCTGCAGCTGGGCTTCCCAGGGCTGTTGTGGTCCTTTCTGTGGTTCCTGTTTCATGTGGTCTGACACCTTTCTGTCCCAGAATTCCCCCACATTCCTGGCCTGCATGACACGAGAGCCTTTTTCTGCCCCCTGTTCAAGGGTTGCCGAGTCTGGCTGCTCTGTTTTTAACTCCCACTGCGGCTGACCCAAAGATAAGGCATCTTTTTGTTTGGTAGCCATTTTCTTTTCTTTTTTTCAGGCAAAAAATGTTCAGGCCTGAACTGATGTTATCAGTGATTTCTCGAAGGCCAGAGGATTTTTTCTCCTCACCGCCCTGCACAGTGTTCAGACATACAGGTGGTAAAGAAGCAGGGGACTTTTAATATTCCTGAACAGAAAAGGAGAAGAAAGACAGATGTCACCAATAATTAAAAAATAAGCTTCTTATGTCTAAGGCGTTGTCTATACATGGGGAAAAAATGTGGATTGATGAGCACTGACGCCAATTCAAAGCAGCTTTGATTAGTCTTAACTTTTTTTGGCACGATCGCAGGCATTCAAAGCTAGCTTTCGCTGTTCCAATGGGCATGCCTGTGAATCAAGATGGTGGTCACGAGTGAATTACTCTCGTTTTTATTTTCATTAGTTGCCGCCGCTGAACAGTATTTTAAAAAAAGCATACCTAAGGTGCGAAAGTGCGATATTCTGCCTAAATAAAAAGAAAAAAAAGGTGTTTTGTCACCTCAGCGCATGATCGCTAAGGTGAAAATCCAACATGGTGTTCTGGGCACTTGCCTTGTTAGCAAGCTCTAGTCTAAGACCCTGCCATGCAGGAATACACAACTAAAGCATTCCTGAGAGACAGTCATCCAACCTGTGTTTAAATTAAAGATGTACAAAGAAGGAGAGCTGGCAATTTCCATGTCAGGGGGGCGGTGAATCCACTCTGGATTTTAAAGGTGTTATCCAAAGTGCTGAATCCCATCTCCAAAACAGGTTCAGCACCTTGGATAGTTCATTTGAAGTGTAAGCCAAAACCCAAAGCCATTCATTCCCCCCACCCAAAGTGGAAGCTACCAGTTTATTTTATTCCATTTATATCCTTCCTTTTGTCCAGTATGGGACCCACATTAACAATTTGAGTTAAACCAAAAGACAGTGACAATGATGGCTAGTAGAAAAGTTAATAAAAACAATTGAACAACCACATTAAAAACATTAGTTGAAACCCATTTTTTCAAAGGTAGTTTAAAAATTTAAAGTACAAATCCAAATCCGGCCCAGTTAAAAGATCTTCTACACCAGACAATTATCACTCAAAGGTCTGGATAAAGAGAAAGTTCTTCACCTATTGTCAGAAAGAAAACAGATAGTGGGCCAGCAGTATCAGCTGTGGAAACAAATTCCACAGCCTGGGAGCAGCTACCAAGAAGTCTCTGTCCCGAGTCCTCACTATATGTACCTGTGAAGATGGTGGGACAGAGAAGAAGCCCTCCCCCAAGGACCTTAAAACTTGGGCAGGCTCATATTGGGAGATATGGTCTTTCAGATACGGTGTAGGGCTTTATATATCATAACCAGCACTTTGAATTGTGCCCAGAAATGAATAGTAAAGTGAAATGAACAGCCAGTGAAGCTGTTGCAACAAGGGAGTTCTCACTGCTCCCAAGTAAATGGGCATAAAGGATGACAACCATCTTGTAGCAGATTTTGGCTAAGAGTTAAGAGAAATTTCTCAACAATAGAATGCCTCTGATGAAATGGACTAAAGTTCACAAAAGCTTCTGACAAATAAAACTTGCTAGTCCTTAAAGTGCCTGTAGACACTTTCCTGTTCTTCCTTCCTGAGTTGAGTGTAAGAGCTATTTGAGAGTGGGACAGATTCCCTTGGCAGGCATTGTGCTCTCGGGAAGTAGGCAGAGCATGCTTTAGTTGCATCCTGTATCGCTGATTCTGTGTTGAGTAAGGGGTTGGACTAAGTGACCTCAAAGCTCCCCTCCAACAATTCTCATTATATTAATCTGAGTTTGTCCACATGCAAAGCAAGTGGTTCTTCGTCTCAGTGATGATATTTTCATTTAGCTGAACCCTTTCCTTGGGCTCCTACCTGGGCTGAACCTTCTCGGTTTGTATTTTTTCCCCCTAAATTCAGAAACACATATGCCCACACATGTCTCTATACATCTGAGGAAGTAGTCTGTGAAAGCTTATGCTACAACTTCTTTCAGTTAGTCTCTAAGGTGCTACAAGATCTCTTTGCATGCTGATAGTGCAAACTAACACTGCAAGAATGGAACCAGAGAGTGGCACAAAGGAGTGATTAAAAAATCACATTGCCCTGTAGAAATCCAGCAGGTTCAGTCCCAGGTCCTTTGATATTGCAATGATGAAAAGAGGCTTCACCTGTTCAACTTCTGCCTGTGTCACACAGATGTGAAAGCTATAAAAACCCAGCCAGGAAAGGAAGGGGGGGGAATCTAAATTAGAAACCCTTGTTCTTAGACTGGGCTTTCTCTCTATGTTAACAGACAGACTTTCCCACTCACCTGAAAGCACAGGGAGGAAGAAAAATCACTGACTCTCCTGATCTCCAGCGCCTGGGAAATTTAAACCCGACTTTCCCATGGTAGGCGGGGCAGGAAGTGAGTTTTATCATTCACCAACCTTCCCTTCCCTTCCCAAACTCTATCTGAGCTTCTCTAGGAAGGACAAACTCAATGAGCTTAACCCCTTTCTCTAATTGTACAGCCAATAGGGCAGGAGGTTCATGAGGCAGTCGCTTCAACTGATAGTGATGCTCCTGGGAGAAGGAAGGTTTTCTTAGGTTCTTAAGAGGCGATCATTAAATTACAGATGCTTAAGAGCAAAGTATTCCCAGTCCTTTCTGCCAGAACAGGTGAATCTGGTCAGTTTTTTACTTCCTCCCAAAATCAGAGCTCAGGGGAAGCTACTTTTGGATCAGAACTCCCATAATCCCCCACCTGTGGGTTATGGGAGTTGTAGTCCTAAAATACCCTCTCCAAACCTCTGCCCCACGTTCAATTTTGGTTTTCAATCTCAAGTGCTTTCCATCAATGTTCTGACAAAATGTGCATCCCTCTTATCTATCTCACTCTCTTTTTTAAAAAGTTCTTCTCCAACACAAACATAAAGTCATCACTACACAAACAAGACAGTTTGAAACTGGATTATCTGGCATGGCTTCTTCCAGTAGAACCCTGAGGTGTGTAATTTTACAAGGTCTTCTTTGGCAAAGAGTGCTGGTGCCTCGGCAAACTAGAAATCCCAGGATTCCATGGCAAATAATCCTGTTTCAAACCGGATTCTTTGTGTAGTGTTGTGGATTTATCAGTCACCGGTAGGTTAATAGACCCGACTCCACCTCCATGTCCTGTGCATCCTCTTAAATTAATTTGCACAAGGCAGCTCCTACCAATAACCAGACTGAAGCAATTGCCTCAGATGGCAGATGCTGGGACGTGGCAGTGCTAGCTTCAGGATTGTAGGGGCACTGGTCCCCTCAAATTGCCAACCCCTTCGAATTTTCCTTCAATCCCCAAAGTACTGGTGTTGCAGAAAGTGAGACACTGAAAATTGCTCACACCTTGAACTCTGATGTATTTGCGGTGTCTGCATACCCTTGCCTGCCCCTTTTCTTTGGTTGCCTAAACTTTGTGTCTAAATTCCCAACAGAAATTTTATGTTACTACATTGCTAGAAATTTGGGGACTGAAGGAAAATTTCAAGGGGGTAGTGTTAGAATTGTTAATGGGAGGAGGCAATGCCTCCATTTTGCCCACCCCTGGTACCTATACCCATGGACAGCTTTCTGTGTGTTCTTGTGATCAGCAATGAGTCAGCAGTGTGATGTGGCAGCCAGAAAAGCCAATGCAATTCTAGGTTTCATCAATAGGAGTATAGTGTCTAGATCAAGGGAAGGAATAGTGCCACTCTATTCTGCTTTGGTCAGACCTCACCTGGAATACTGTGTCCAGTTCTGGGCATCACAATTCAAGAAGGATATTGACAAGCTGGTGGGAGATCTGGAACCCATGTCCCATGAGGAGCGGCTTAGGGGGCTAGGTATATTTAGCCTGGAGAAGAGACGGTTAAGAGGTGACATGATAGCCATGTTAAAATATTTGAAGGGATGTCATATTAACAATGGAGCAAGCTTGTTTTCTGCTGCTCCAGAGACTAGGACACGGAGCAATGGACTCAAACTACAGGAAAAGAGATTCCACCTAAACATTAAGAAGGACTTCCTGACAGTAAGAGCTGTTTGGAAATGGAATGCACTGCCTGGGAGTGTGGTGGTCTCCTTCTTTGGAGGTTTTTAAAGAGAGGCTGGATGGCCATTTATTGGAAATGATTTGATTGTGTATTCCTGCAGGGCAGGGGGCTGGACTAGGTGGCCCTTATGGTCTCTTCCATCTCTGTTTCTATAATTCTATGTTCCTGTGTCTTCTGGAGGACAGAACTGTGTGTACCACCCAGCTGTCCTGGTCCTCTTATCAGCCTCCTGACTTTGCATGGGGTGGAAGATGATCTCCCATCATCAGCACTGATTTTTGACCTGGGCCACTCCTGCTATTAGGCTGAGTGAGATGGTGTCGCAAAAGGGCAGCAAAATTTTAGTAATGTAATATATTCATACTGTACATTTGCTCTCCAGCAAGAAGCGACATTTGTAGGACTGTCAGCTTCATCCGCTGTATTACTCTCTCTATTTAAAGACAAGGCACATAGCTTCTGCATGCTTTGTTTTAATAAAGTGCATCTGTGTCCATGTGCCCATGTGCTTATTAAGGCAGTAGAATTCTGTTTGCATCTGCCAACAACGTCATGCAGCAGCCAAAAAAGTCAATGCAGTTTTAGGTTGCATCAACAGAAGGAGTACGGTGTCCAGATCAAAGGAAATAGTAGCGCTGCTCACCTCACCTCACCTAGACCTCACCTAGAATACTGTATTCATTTCTGGGTACCACATTTCATGAAGAATATTGACAAGCTGAAATGTGTCCACAGGAGGGTGACCAAAATGGTGAAAGGTCTGGAAACCAAGCTTTATGAGGAAAGACTTAGGAGCTGGGTATGTTTAGCTTGGAGAAGAGAAGACTGAGAGGTAGTTTGACAGCCATCTTTAAATATCTGAAGGGATGTCATGTAGAAGATGGAGCGAGCTTTTTTCCTGCTGTTCCAGAGGCTATGTCAAATTTAGTTCCAGCAGTTCAGAAATCCAGGCTTCAGAGTCAATTCAGCAAACCTTTATTACAGAAACTGCAGCAAACATCATTGCGACCGAGTGTCGAGGGCCCCCCCGCCCTTTCGCTTGCCCACAAGGATACACACACCTGAGTAACATGCACAAAAGGTTTATTGTACAGAAGAAAAGGATAATTGGCGGAAAGGCCACAACTTTCTGCTTGGTGATAGATGTTAGCGGTTGGACTGGGCATGAGTCAACCTCGGCAGGAAGAGAGCCCTCAACCTGCCCGAGAACCCCAGTCCGCCCAGCGAGGCGGACTTCGGACTCACGTGGGGGATCACGTGATCGAACACGTGCCTGGCTGCAAGACCATGCCACGTGCTGGTCACGTGTCCGGAAGAGGTAATTCCATGTGAGGGATCACGTGACAAGCCCACGTGCCAATACCTAACCCCCCTGGGGGAGGTGGTTGCCCAGTGGAGGTCCAGGCCCATGACCTGGCCCACCAGCCTGCAACTCCCACACCCCCCAGATGGGTGAACAAACTCATGCCCACTGCTCAACTGGAAAGTTGTGACAAGAGGTGTACAAAGCATAACCATGAGGCTAACTAACAAAACAATCTAACTAGAGGGAGGGAGGGCGGGTCTTCGGCTCGCAAGAGCCAACTGACGGAGCCGGGAGCCGGCCGGGAATAAATACCCGGCCGGCGGACCCGATAGGGGACTAGCCCTGCCTCCCGGCCAATCAGCGGCCGCGCTGAGCGCGGGCCCTGATTGGCCCAGGAGAGGCAATTCCAGCCAATCAGGTGGGGGCGACCCCTACCTGATTGGCTAGTCTACTATCCTCTTCCCTGCCTTCCGAAGCAGGCTGGGAAGAGGAGGGCCAACATGGCGGCACCCATGCCGCCATGCGGAGCTCGGGGCCGGGGGGAGACACCGGCTGCAAACGCGGCCAGCCAGGTAAGTTCTGGTGGCCGGCTTGTTGCAGCAAAGAATTATTGCTGCCCATCCATATGGTTCTTCTAAAAGCCCCGTTTGCTGGTAAAAGGAATGGAAATGTAGAGCCAAACTACACACAGAAACTCTAGAGAAAACTGTAGTGTGAACAATGCATCCACTATGGATTTAGGGGTAAACGGGGAGACAGGACATATCACTGCCTGACAGGCACTGCCATTTACCTCAATGTCTGAACCAGTTCCCAGCCCAGAATAGTTAAAGAAAGGTTTTCCCCTCCTCGGAGCTGCTGCTGCTCAGTCACTCGCTCTGAGGTCAGAACAAGGCATCAGGCCATATGATCAACAGTGAGGGAGTAACCCTCTCGACCCCTCACCATTGATTGTATGGCTGAGCGCCTCATTCTGATCTCAAAGTGGGCAATTGTGCACCAGCGGTGGAAGCACTGAGAAGGGGAAACCTTTCTTTAATTGTTCTGGCCCAGGAACTGGCCTGGACATTGAGGTAAATGGCAGCACCTGCCAGGTAGCTATCTGTCCTGCCCCCCCCCACCTACCCCTGAATCCACAGCAGATGCATTGTTCACACTACAGCAGCAGCAGACCTGCAGCAGCCACGAGTGGTGCAGATTCAAGCTTTTGGCTGGGTACAGTAAGGAGTTTACCTGGTGTTTAACACTGGACCAGAGTAGTTCGAATTTCATCCGGATTTTTACCCCAAGTGTAAACAAGCTCTCTGACATATCTGTGATAGACTGAAGGTGGATCCAAATGGGGTGAAGGTTGCTGAAGGTGGCAATATTTGTACCTGTAGTTCTTGGTTTTGTTTCGAAGAACAAGAGAATGCTGTTTATTCTCTAGGAACTCCAAGTAGAAACTGCACTTTTCTGTCCCCACCCCTCACTTTTCTGTTCCCACCACCTCCTGTTCTGCTCTTACTTGGAACAGGTCAGGGTAAACCCCACCCATTTCTGTTCCAACCAGTGCTGAAAAGGAGTGGGAGACCACAATCCGTGCCCGGATGCAAAGGCGGCACTGTCAGTGACCAACTGGGACAATCTGTCTAGGCACATTTTGCATCTTTTGCTGGTCTGGATCTGCCCTTATGTGGCATGTGGCCATACCAGTCTCTTTCCTGGGCTGTTTTGCTGAATTCTCAAAAATAATTCATGCCAGACTAATCTTATCTCTTTTTTTGATAGAGTTACAAACTTGGTAGATGAAGGGAATGCTGTGGCTGTAGTGTATCTTGATTTCAGTAATTTGACAAGGTCCTCCATGATATTCTTACAAAAAAGTTAGTAACGTGGTCTAGACAATGTCACTGTTAGATGGATTTGCAACCTGTAGGGACTTCTCCCACCCTGTGGAAACTAACCGTCACTTTCTCAAATGGCACCAGAACCTTTAGGGGGGGGAGATTCAGTAGTTGAGCTGGATTCACAGAACACAATAGGACTCTTCTGACAGGGAAACCACACAAATGCTCCAAATGTAGGGAAAGCTTTAACTGGTTTACAGTTCATCAAAGAATCCACATAACTGTCAGAGAAAATAGTAGTCAGTTGATTTGCCCAGATATATTAAGCAATATCAGCATCTCTATTTTACTCATTTTAGATTTGATTTTGATACGTTGATACAATTTTAATAATTTAATATTTTTGTTCTTGAAGGTCTGTTTATAATTGTAAAAAAAATGTCAGAGGGAATTTGAAAGCTGTGTTTTATTTCTAATGTCACACAAATACAAACAAACAGACACATAAACCTGCCCATATTCTCATACTGTTTATTTATTCATTATTACAATCCCTTCTATTAGTGATCTTCAGGGATGAGTGCCAGTCCTTATGTAGCCAAAGCAACACTACACATACATGAGAGGGAAAGATCAGTCTGCTTGGGAGAACCCCAAGCATTGCTAAAGTACCAAAATAAATAAATACATCTTTAATTAAAAAAAAAAAACTCTTAAGAAGACCACCCCCTGCTGGAAGACATGGTCTGAGTAGTTAAAATAATGAATAGGAACATTCCATATGGCAACATTTTATTGCAAAACACTTTTATTATAATTTGTCTGTGCACTTCATCCTAGGAATTCACAATGTTGCCTAAGGTTCCTGTCTTATCTTCATAACAACCCTGTAAGGTAGGTTAGGCTGAGAGCATGCAACTACTTGCCCTTAGTCACCAATTTACATCATGGAAAAGGGAGGCTGCTCTTCCTGGTTGTTCTTCCAGGGAAGCCCTGGTGGCGCAGTGGTTAAATCCCAATACTGCAAGCCACAAGGTTATGAGTTTGATCCCAGAGGGTTCCAAGATTGACTCAGCCTTCCATCCTTCCATAGGTTGGTAAAATGAGTACCCAGCTTGTTGGGGGCAATTGGCTAACACATTTTAAAACTGCTTAGGGAGTGCTTTGGCACTGATAGGCAGTATAGAAATATCAATGCTATTGCTATTCCTCTCTCTTCTCACGGCTGTTGCATTCATTGACATTCACCACATGCAGTGCCATGGCAAGAGAGCAGGGATGTATCAGGCAGAGTTTTATCACACGTATTATGTAGCCAGTATTTGGAAAACCCTACATTTGTTCAATGTCTGCCTGGACCTGCTTTCCTGATGGTATATTTGAGAAGAAGGCCATGGCAAACCCTCTCTGAGTATTCCTTGACTAAGTAAATCCTAAGATGTTCATGGGGTTGCCTTAAGTTAACAGACGACTTGAAGGCACACACACACAAGCTTTTCAACAATGCAATAGCCTACCTCAGAAAGCAGAGGTCCCTCCTTTGTTGGAGATTTTAAAGTAGAGGTTGGACAGCCATCTCTCAGGGATGCTGTAGCCAGGGATTCCTGCATTGATGGTGGACTGGATGAGATCAGAGGTTGGTAATGTTCAGAACCTTAGAGGGCTGCACCCTACTGCAAAAAATTAATTTCCTTCCCAACTACCCTCTAGGGGGTATGGGGGATTTTAGGCATGTTTTGCCCCCCTGGGCCATTATAAGCCTATGAGAGGCCATCTTTACAACAGGAAGTGATCCAGAAGTCATTTCCTGATATTTTTTAAAGCCATTTCCTGAGAATTAAAATAAGAACTCATCCTCACGCCATGAGGTGAAAATGCTCCTGTATTGCCCCCTAGGCATTTGTCATACTTTAGAGATATCAGGAGAAGACATGACTCCCTAGAAAAGACAATAATGCTTGGTAAGCTAGAAGGCAGTCTGAAAAGAGGATGGCCACATTCTAGATGGATGGACTCAAGCAAGGTAGCCCTGGTCCTGAGTCTCCAAGACCTGAGCAGGGCTGTTGATGACAGGGTGACTTGGTGGTCTCTCATTCATGGGGTTGTCATAAGTCAAAGTTAACTTAACGGCAGTTAACAACCATTATGAAGGAGGGAGGTTAAAAATGTCTTGCATCTCATTTCCTCCATACCTTTACTGGTTTCAGCAATGTAGGCAACCCACTGTATTTCAAACAAGGAAATATTATTATTAAGGGGAGGGAATTATTTATTCATTTTATGAATAAAGGACATGAACACAAAAGATGAATTTTGAGAAAGCATATTACTGATTATTCTAGTGTTTCCCACACTGGACATAAACACCAGCTGAAGATGTTATTGCCCAAGATCTGTAGATTCAAGAAGGAAAAGTGAGCTTGGTGACTGTGTTCCATGTTCTTCTCCTTTAAAGATGTTGTCTGCAGTTTTTCAAAATGTTAGTAGTAACCCATAATGCTGCAATCAAAACACTCTGAACATTCCCTTAGTAGATATGATGCTGCTGAATTTGTGAAGTGGTTTCTTCCCTGGCACAACAGTCATTTACATCAGTCAACAGCTATATCTGTATAATTCTTTCCTAAGTATTTCCATATATTAGAGACCCATTCAGAATAGTTCATTTTGTACAAAGAGTCCATTCTGCACTGCTGGGGAGAGAAATTTACATTTGTACTGTTTTATATTGACAAAGTCAATTTGCATGTATTTTTGAAATAGACATCAAGGTAAACCAACAGAATGTTAGCATTATAAGCATGAAGGCAAAGGATTCTCTGATGTGTTCATTCCAGTGGATTCTTTGATGTCTTTCGGGTCACGGAGTCTCTTGGGAGTCAGAAGACAGGTGGAAGTCCAGTGGCTGCTGCCCTGCTTGATACTTTTGATGATAGCAAGGGCAAAAGCTCCTGGGGGGGGGGGAGAAGGAACTGGGGAACCATCCGTTGGAGGAAGTGGTAATTCCTCCCCTGACAACCTTATCCTGGAGTGAAATTTGCTCAGTGCAAACCTGGTGGACTCAGCTGGACCTGCCAGACAATGGAGATTGATTTTTAGGGATTCAAAACTTCAGCAAACCAATGTCCCCTGCACTCACCCACCCACCCACCCAGGAAAACTGAAATGAACTGCTATGGGAGCAAGGGTATAACTATGTAGGGGAGGGGAAGAGATTCCACCTAAATATTAGGAAGAACTTCCTGACAGTAAGAGCTGTTTGGAAGTGGAATACGCTGCCACGTAGTGTGGTGGAGTCTCCTTCTTTGGAGGTTTTTAAACAGAGGCTGGATGGTCATCTGTCAGGAATGACTTGATTGTGTATTCCTGCATGGCAGGGGGTTGGACTGGATGGCCCTTGAAGTCTCTTCCAACTCTATGATTCTATGATTCAGGAAAAGAGATTCCACCTAAACATTAGGAAGAACTTCCTGACAGTAAGAGCTGTTTGGAAGTGGAATACGCTGCCATGTAGTGTGGTGGAACATCTTTCTTCGGAGGTTTTGAAACAGAGGCTGGATGGCCATCTGTCGGGAATGCTTTGATTGTGTATTCCTGCATGGCAGGGGGTTGGACTGGATGACCCTTGTGGTCTCTTCCAAACATTTTCCTTTAGTCTCTACATTACAAAGAATGACATTGGAAATTGTTCATACCTACAACTCCTATTTGCTGTGTTTGCATTCCCTTGATGACTTTGCTTTCTCATTTTCTTTGGATGCTTAAATTGTACAGTATTTCTAAGGGGTTGTCTAGATGGTGAAAAAACTCCTCGTGGCATTCGCAGAAAATATGATCTGTCCCAACAGGCTCTGAACGAGATTAACAGTAGTTGGAAGGAGGGGCAAAAAACTCAGCAAGCCACACAGTAACAGGAATTGTGGTTTCCCCCCAATGTTTTCTAGAATAGTAATAGCATATATAGCAATAGCATTGATATTTCTATACCACTTATCAGTGCCGAAGCACTCCTTAAGCGGTTTTAAGGGCCACACATTGCCAAACCCTGAGACAGAGTGAACTCCCAAGAGAAAACCAAAACAGAACCAGGAAAGCCTTCTCATACCTAATTTCTAGTAAGAGGTTAGCCACATACACCTCTTAGGCCAAATCTGGTCCTGAATTATATTAACTGCTTTCCTTGCTCAGAACTGTCCAATCCCAGAGAGAAAAACAATAGCATAAAGTAAAATCTGCATCAGCAATCACAGGTGGATGGATATTTTAGGCACAGCTTTGAAAAGTTATATTTGCGGCGATTGGCTGGGCTAGTTAGGACATTCTGGGAGCTGTAATTCCCCAAAGTAAGTTTTTCAAGCTCTAGTTTTGGGAGATGGTGTGGCTAATATGCTTTGGACCACTGTCCCACATTACAGTAGACTTGCTGAGCAGAGAATCCCAGGCCAGTTACGCTGCGTGTTGACCAGAGAATTCCAGGTAGGAACACAAGATGTTGCCTTGGACTAGCAGAGGCTGCTTGCCCTTCTAATCCAAAATGTTGTCTGCTCTTGACTGGCAGTGGCCTTCTACGATCTCATCCTTGTACTTGGAGATGCCAGGGACTGAACCTGGCACCTTGTGAATGAAAATCTAGTGCTGTACCACTGAGATATGGTCTCTTCCTCTTATCCAGCCTATGGCTTGCCAGATATGTAAAAGAACGGGGAAATGGCAAGAAAATATCAAAACATATTGCAAAGCTCTATTATAACCCCTTTGTCTATAGAATTGCATTGCTCACATGTATTCTCTGGTGTTTCATGAAGTTCGAAATGTAGTGGAAAATCCTCCCGCAGTCCTGGCACTCGTACGATTTCTCCCCTGCATGGACACGTTGGTGCTTAGTGAGGCTCTGCTTGCTGCAGAACCGCTTCCGGCACTCGGGACACTCATACGGCTTCTCCCCAGTATGGATCCGATGGTGGGAAACCAGATGGGCTTTGCTGATGAAGGCTTTCCCGCACTGGAGGCATGGGTAAGGCCTCTCCCCTGTGTGAATTCTCAGGTGCTTGACAAACTCTTCCTTCCACCGGTATGTTTTCTTGCACACGGGGCAAGTGTAAGGCTTCTCCCCTGTGTGGATCCTATGATGATTGACCAACTTCCCTCTCTCCCGGAAACTCTTCCCACATTCGGGGCATTTGTGGGGTTTCTGGCCTGTGTGGATCCGTTGGTGCCGGATCAGCTTGTCCCTGCGACGGAAACTCTTCCCGCATTCTGGGCACACGTGGGGCCGTTCACCAGTGTGGATCTTCTGGTGCCGAATCAAAGTCGATTTGTGCTGGAAAGTCCGCCCGCATTCCGGGCACAGATGTTTGATTCCTCTCCCAGGGAGCATTGTGTCTGGGACAGGCCCACTGGCTTCCATACACCTGGTGGG
Organism: Gambelia wislizenii; assembly: GCA_030847615.1. Classification (NCBI taxonomy): domain Eukaryota; kingdom Metazoa; phylum Chordata; class Lepidosauria; order Squamata; family Crotaphytidae; genus Gambelia; species Gambelia wislizenii. The sequence goes on from JAUMIR010000002.1 coordinate 31,689,833, forward strand.
TTGACCCCAGATCATCACCGTTGGCTGTTCATGGAGCTTTTTCAACCTGCAGCCTTCTTCAAAGCTTTTGTGTCTCAGGACAAGGGGCCTTGGGGACTCTGCTGGGAACATCCGGAATAATTCCCTTGGCTCTGAACACTGCTGCTGCCCATCCTCTTCCTCCTTCTCAGACATCAGGCAGCCACCTGAAGGAAAAGACACACAAGATATGGAGAAAGAAGAGAGACAGGAAAACTGAAGAAGGGTGGATAAGGAAGGAACAGCACTATAAAGCAGGAAGAGAGGAGGAAAAATCCAGAGCCTGGTAAATCCTCCCATGTTTAGTGTGCAGCAATTAATTTATTTCCAATATTTATACTTTGCCTTGCTATTATGTATGTTTATTATTATAAACATAAAGCAAGTCCAATATCTGGGACTAGAACTATGGGGCAGTTTCCAATGTCCTGACCTCTCAGGAGATATTACTATTATGGAAGTATTATTATTATTATTATTGAGAGCCAGTGTGGTGTAGTAGTTTGAGCACTGGACTACAACTCTGGAGACCAGGGTTCAAATCCCCATACTATTACTAACAATATGGTGGTGGTACTATTATTATTGAGAGCCCGTGTGTGTAGTGGCTTGACCACTGGACCATGATGCTGGAGACCAGGGTTTGAATTCCTGCTCAGCCATGGAAACCCACTGGGTCACACTTTCTCACCCTCAGAGGAAGGTAAAGATAATCCCCCCCTGACAAAATCTTGCCAAGAAAATCCTGTGATAGGGTCTCCATAGGGTCGCCATAAGTTGGAAATGACTTGAAGGCACACAACAACAACAAATTGATAGTTTTATTGGTTTCACAGCCTACTAGGTGTTACTGACTATAACTTTGGTGTCCACCATGTGTTACTATCAATGACTTGGGGATTCTGTCCAAGAATCTAGGAATTGGTGAGGCATCATTGGATGCACATTCCAAGATGTGTTGCTTTTTGTAACTGTGCTATTGTGATTTTATTTATGGCAAATTGATTTGGCTGTTTTGCCGGTCTGAAATATTTGAGACCTACAAAATGAGATTCAAAATAAGATCTCTGGGAAAAGAAAACAACGGTGGTTTCAGTGGTAATTGGGACTACTTTCAGAGGACCTGTCACCACTGAAATCACGGCAAATTTCTTTTCACAGATGAACTGAATCTCAATTTGTAGCTCTCAGCACTAGTTCTTGGACCACCACGGTGAGGAGCACTGATGCAGAAAACACTGGGCTAAGCTAATCTCCAGCTTGGAAGTGACAAAGATCCAGATAACTGATGCCTGGTCTGTTCTGTACCCAAATTAATTTGTGGTTTGAGCAGGGGAGGCCCTCATCTCAGCACTTTGGAATAAAGCACCACCCACTCCCAGTCATTGCTACTATTTTGGACCAACAGCAAGGGATTTCAGACGTAGAAGCATTTGAACAGCCCCCCCCCCCTCCCCTGGTGCTCTGAAGTGGTACATAAACTCATAGAAGCATAGAGCTGGAGGAGACACAAGGGCCATCCAGTCCAATCCCATTCTGCCATGCAGGAATACACAATCAAAGCGCTCCTGACAGATGGCCAACCAGCCTCTGTTTAAAAACCTCCAAAGGAGACTCCACCACACTACGAGGCAGTGCATTCCACTGTTGAACAGCTCTTACTATCAGGAAATTTTTCCTAATATTTAGGTGGAATCTCTTTTCCTGGAGTTTGGATCTGTTGCTCTATATCCTAGTCTCTAGGATATTTGCTCCTTCTTCAATAGGTCATCCTTTCAAGTATTTAAACAAAGCTATCATGTCCCTCTACACCTCTTCTCCAGGCTAAACATACCCAGATCCCTAAGTCGCTCCTCATAGGGTGCGGCTTCCAGACCTTTCACCCTTTTGGTTGCCCTCTGCTGGACACATTCCACATATCCTAAGAAGAGCATAACCACTCAATTCTGCTGGGTCAGGGGTGAGAAACATGCAGCCCATGGGGAGCATGAGCCCCTCACCCTGTAGCCCTTGTCCTTTCTCAGAGCCTTCCTCTGGACCTTGAATATTCCTCCTCCATTTTTATTTTTATTTTTTTTTAATTGAGTGACAGAACAGTTTTTGCAGCTGATTCTAGAGAATCTCTTTTGGCCCACCCACCACCCACATTGAAACAGCAAATAAAAAGATAAAATACAATGGTTAACGAAAGTGGCTCCCTGTCACCTGAAACACCACTTCTGGTCCACCCCGATACAACATGTTGAAGAAGCCAAAATGGTCTTCCAACTCTTGTAATATGTCCATTCACTCCTATACTACGTGTGTAAGGAAGGACTTTATCACATGAGGCTGAAATTGCATAATTACGACAGGATAGTAGCATGAATGGGTTCCTGTTATTGCACGACATCGTCATCCTCCCATGCTCCATACATGCTCCATCCATTAATTAGGGGCCACTTTTCACTGACAGGCAAAAGAAGTCAACAGCCCTCAGTACTTTTTGCAGTATTGACAAGCATGTGACAATCATGTCCCACTGTAATTGCGCGATTCCAGCATGAATGGGTGGTCTTCTTCCCCCCTTCCCCTTTCCCAATGAGAATACATAATTAAACCTCTGGGAAAGAATGAGAAGAGGACATACAGGACGCTCTTTTAATCAACTATCACCTTTTCTTGCTACCTTTTTATGTTTGTTTAAGTATTTATTTGTGAATTTCTTGGGTTATTTATTTGTTTTCAGTGTTTTAGAGCGAAGTCATGTCTTCTCATGAGAACAGCCCAAATCTCGCCCATGCAAAAACTGTGAAAGTAAGAGCTAAGCATGATTTACTAGGAGTGGAGCTTTGGGGGGGAAAAATATTTTTTGGAACTATAACTCCCAGAATCCTTCAGCCAGTGTGCATAGCCTCTGGGGATTCTGGGAATCATAGTGCAAAAAGTAACTCTTTCCAAGCTTTGGTCAGGAATAAAGCCCACTGAACTCAACAGGACTTACTGCTGAGTGAACATGGAGCCATCAGTTGCTTGGACAAAATACAGTTGTCCCTCCATATCCATGGACTTGGTATCCACAGATTTAAGTATTCACAGCTTGAAAATATTCTTTAAAAATAATAAACAAAAAACCAAACCTTGATTTTGCCATCTTATATAAGGGACACCATTTTGCTATGCCACTGCAAATAATGGGACTTGAGTATTCATGGATGTTGGTATCCACAGGGGGGGGTGGTCCTGGAACCAAACCCCAGTGAATATGAAGGGACAACTGTATCTCTGTGCCCAGTGATCCAGGGTTACCTTTCCCTTCCTGCTTGATCTCCTTGAGGAAGGGTCTCTGCCAGTGATCTGATGGAACCTGGTTCTCATCAGGGGAATCCACTGTCACCTCCACAAAGGGCTCCAGATCCTGAAACAAAAATAAAAGTGTTACATTCATTACTGGGACAGAGAGAGAGAGACTGCCTCAGAGGCTGGGTCTATGCAGCAGCAATATGAGTTGGCTTTCATTTTTAGAAGCACATTGGCCAGTAATTAAGGTTATGGTTTCTTCATTTCTGGCTTGTCATTGCACCAAACCCAGCCCCAATCTGAAGCCATGGCTTGTGGCTGGCTTACGAATCCTGGCTTGTTTAAATCACGGCTTGCTATTATCTCTAAACCACAACACCTGACTTGATGCTGGCTTGTTTCTCCCATTGCCTACTCTGAAACAGGAGCTGACACAAAGATTTATAGTTCAGAGGGAACAGCAAGCCATGGTCTGACAATCCTTCCCTTTCCCAGAAGCGCACTGGACAAAAAGGGAAAGAAAGGCATGGTAGTGAGAGAGACAGAGAGAGAGAGAGAGGACAGAAGGAGGCATAGAGGGAAAGAGAGAAATGGTGTCAGAGAGAAAGAGTGAAGCTGTCTAGATGGTGAAAATACTCCTCACAGAATGTGAGGAGAATCCTACCTGTTTTCATGAGATCCCACATCGCTATGCCTTATTCAGAAGGGGTGGGGGCAAAAACATCAAAAACTCCAAAGGAAAATCCTTTATGGCTTTTCCAAGAGTTTTTTTAAAAACAGCGAGGGGAATGTGCATTCCTGCTCATTGGGACAAGTGATTCGATAAGAAGCACAAAGCTGATTGGCTGGGTGAATGTGGGGGAGGGGCTTGCTAACAAGGCGAGCGTCCACTGCCACCATGTTGATGAGTGCTAAGGCGAGCAAACAGAGTGATAGTGGGGTCTGCGTCTCTGTTAAATTGAATTTTTTTCTATTGCACCTTGGACATCTTTTTTTTTTTTTAAAGTTCAGTGGTGTCAAATTGAGGTAAGTACAAATGCAAGTAAATTACTCGCGGTTGCCATCTTGTATGCGAAGCTTATGGAGGAAAAGACACAGTTAAGACAAATCACAGCTGCTTCAAAATGCCATGACTGTGAGGCACTCAAGGGTTTGTTTGCTTCGTATAGACAAGCCTAGTGTGTGTGATAGAAGGGGTGTCAGACAAAGAAAGAGAGAACAGGGTGGCAGAGAAAGAAGGGTGTCAGGGAAGAATAATAGAGTTGGAAGAGACTACAAGGGCCATCTAGTCCAAGAGAGGAAGGAGGGGAGACAGAGAGAAAGAGAGAGAGAGGCTGCATTTGCACTACATAAATAATCCAGTCTGACACTGCTTTAACTGCCATGGTTATGTCCTAAGGAGTCCTGGGGTTTGTAGTTTGTTGTGGCACCAGAGCTTTCTGACAGAGAAGGCTAAATATCTCATAAAACTACAAATGACAGATTTCCATAGCATTGAGCCATGGCAGTTAAAGTGGTGTCAAACTGGATTATTTCTGCAGTGCAGATGCAACCAAAGAGAGAGAGAGAGAGAGAGACAAAGAGGGAGAGAAGGGGGTACCCCTACCCACTTCTGACTCTGGACACACTGACCACTGACTTCAACAGTCTATCCCAGGGGTGGACACGTATGGAAGGCTAGAGGGCCACACCTCTGAAATGTTACCACCCCCCCCCGCAAAAAGTCAAAAAATGTTTTTCCCTCAAACTTCCTCTAAGGAGTGGGGGCATTTTAGCTATATTTTTAGGCCTAGGAGAAGCCTTTTAAAAACAACAACAACAACAACAGGAAGTGACCAAAAGCCGCTTCCTGTTTACTTTCTGTTTTTTAAAAATCACCTCCCCTAGGCCTAAAATGGCCTGGGGAGGGCGGCAAAAATGTGGCAGAAATGTCCCCAGAGGGCATTTCATTGATCATTGGGGGGACGTCCCCCCCCACCAAAACCCAACCCCAAGGGGTTGCATGAGGCCTGTGGGCTGCAGTTATTCCAGCTTTGGTCTACCCCAATAGACAACGGCCTTTGAAAGAGAAAATACCCACCGATTTTTGTTGGTTTTTTTCCGGGCTGGGAGGCCGTGTTCTGGAATAGTTTCTTTCTGACGTTTCGCCTGCATCTGTGGCTGGCTTCCTCAGAGAAAAAACCCAAGGAAAATCTATGGATGCCAGCCGTGAAAGCCTTCGACTTCACAAAATACCCGCCACTGGGGATCTGACTCTGTCCAAATTCTACGGTTTATCCAGTGACGCAGGCATCCCTTCCTCAAGCAGTTCCCTATTTGGACCCCAAAGATACAACTAAGGGGTTGTCTAGATGGCAAAAATCCTCTATGGAATGCGAGGAGAATATGACCTATCTTAATGGCATCCTGCATTGTATCACTGTATTTGGAAGGAGGGGGGCTAAATATGCCATAATACTCTGCAGGAAAAGCCTTTGCAGCTTTTCCCACAGTTTTTAAAAAACAGTGGCAGGAATGCTCATACCTGCTCATGGGGACGAGCAATTAAATTCAATTCACTTGCCCATACGAGCAGAAGCTGAAAGCTGATTGGCTAGACGAGCGTGGGGGGCAGGGCTTGCTAATAAGGCAAGCGCTTGCCTTAGTGAGCGAGCACTAAGGCGATAAAATGGGGGGTTATTTGTTTTTTGCTTTTCTATTAAGGCAAAATATCCCTCTATCACATCTTGGGAACAGTTCTTTTTTTTAAAAAAAATACTGTTTAGCAGCAGCAAGTTGGTAAGTAAAAATGCAAGTAATTGACTCGCGGCCACCATCTTGATTCACAGGCATGCCTGTTTGCATAGCAAACACAGATAGCTCTGCATACCTGCGATCTATATAACCCCTCCCCCCAAAAAACATTAAGACAAACTGCAACTGCTGCGAGTTGCCTTTACTGCGGAGCAATCCACTTCTTTTTGCCTCATATAGACAAGCCCTACCTGCTCCTGCTTCTGTTCCCACTGCTTGGCTTCTCGCTGTCTCCTCAGGAAATCCTCCACTAGCAGGATCACATGGGCACAGGTCTCTGGGTCTTGTTCCCTGACCCAGTTTTGTACTTCCTCAGGTAGGACCATCAGGAACTGCTCCAGGATCACCAACTCCAGGATTTGCTCCTTGCTGCGTCTCTCCGGCTTCAGCCACCGGTGGCAGAGGTCCCGGAGCTGGCCGTAGACTTCACGTAACCCTCCAGCTTCGGGACAAGAGAAATGCCGGAATTGCTGGCGTTGGGCCTCTGCCCCCTCTGATTGCATCAGAAGTGCAGGGTCCTTCTTATTTACAATGTCTTTCCTCATTCTGGCGCTATTTGACCCTCCGGAAGCCCACTGCTTTGTCCCTCCAAGGATGGGCATCTGCTGGATCTTCCACTCTCCAGTCAACCATTTGCAAGCATTAGCCACATCCTCAAAGGATGCTGGGAAAATTTTGGTATCTTCCCAAGCAATGGGCCCTGTTGACGGCAGGTTCCCCCATCCTGAATGAGAGGACTCCTTCATTTTCAAGAATACATGTTTCTCTTGGACTTCCCAGTCAACTTTTTCTGGTTCCTGCTTGACCTGTGGTGCGGCTGCCCATCCCAGTGATTCGCCAACGCACACCGTCTGGATCTCATGTGTGTCAGCCTCAGCTGGGTCCTGTCCATCCATTTTGATCCCCCACTGCTGGTCACATGCAACCCGGAAATGGAGGCTCAGTGGTGGCGGTGATGCTGTGGCTCTTTCCTCAGTGGCCATTTTGTTTCGGCCTTGCTCTCAATTGCTGTTGCTCACAACCTTGAAGAAAACATTGTGCCTTTCAGGGTTTTGTTCATGCACTATCCACAATGCTACAACTTTATTTGAGAACTCACGCCGAACAAGTCTTGAAGAGAAATGACAATGCAGAAAGAATCACATCCCAGAAACATCATCCAAGGATACCTTCTGCTGTGCTTTTTGCAACCGGACTTGTTTATCTCAGATTGGCCTTTTTAGTCATCAGCGCGCTTGCAGAAAGCGCGGCATGAGTCCTTCCCGAATCTTCGTTTGCGAAGAAAAGCCAGATAAAATTAAAAAAGATACCAAAACAGACAATGCTGGTTTTTTTCTCTCCCTTTTGGCCAAAGTGGTACTTAAAGAACAGTTGGGGACAATCTTGGCTAGCAATTAGGATTTCTAACTGAAAGAAAGAGAGGAGGGAGAGAGAAAATTTAAAGTCGTGTCTGACAGCTGGTATGATTCCCCTACAGTTTAAGGTGGGGGGACTACAGATCCCAGAGTTCGTCAGGTAGTATGGCCAGCAGGAGCAGACCAAAAAGCAGACACAGACAGACAGGCCAATATTTACTTATCCATAATTGTCTGAGCTGTTGTACTACACTCAAGATTTTAGTGTTAAGTTCCATTAATTAATGTACTTAGATTATTCTCAACTTGAAATGGAACTGCCAAGTCGTGCAGAGTGTGCATGAACCTGTAGGTTCCTCAGCTGAAGGAAGTTAAATTATTGATGTAAGATAAATCACATACACCTCTCTTTAGAGATGTGTTCTTTTTAAAAAAATAGTGCACCTTCAGCAGTAGCTTATTTTTTATTAAATATAGAGCCAGTGTGGCGTAGTGGTTTGAGCGTTGGACTATGACTCTGGAGACCAGGGTTCAAATCCTTGCTCAAACATGAAAACCCACTGGGTGGCCTTGGGCAAGTCACACTCTCTCAGCCTCAGAGAAGGGAAATAGCGACCCCCCCTCTGAACAAATCTTGCCAGGAAAACCTTGTGATAGGTTTGTCTTAAGGTCGCAATAAGTCAGAAACTACTTGAAGGCACATAGCAACAATAACAAAGTTTTGATTGTGTTTGCATATAAAGTTTAAACCAAACATGCTCAATTAGATAACATTAATTAAAGCACTAAAGAAATTTCTGGAAGATTTTCGCAGATAACCCACATCACTGCAAAAAGTAATTTTTTTCAAGCCCTGAAAATAACGTATGTCAAAGCTGGAACCCAAAACACACCTACTTAAGAACAGATCTTATCAAGATCAATCAGGGATGGCCTTTCTATTTTAAGCAGAGTGAGGCAGCTCCCCAGGCAGATTTGGGGTGTCATATAAGAGAAGCAAATCCTTAGCCATTCACTTTTATGAATGTACATTATGTACATCATCATCATTTTTACTGCTACAATATAATAATGTACAGTAATAACATTTTTATTAAATTATGATGTACTGTAATGTATTTTGGCGACTAGGGAACAGGAAAGATGCTCACAGGATTTTCTGAAGTGTTGCAGTTACTGCTAGGGAAGCCTGAGATGAAAAGATGTGGTGATATCTAAGATTGAACCATCATTTGGAAAGTTACAGGTCAACCCCTGTATCCACAGATTTGGTATCCATGGTTTCACTTATCCACATCTGAAAAAATATGTTCTCTCTAGGCCAGTGGTTCTTAACCTTTTAATTGCCAGGGACTCCCTTTAAATATCTTTTGTTGCCATGCACCCCAAGACTTAATGCAAAATTTAAAAGCATCACCATCATCATCATCATCATCCAATAACACCATCCATTAAACTTTCCCTCAGAGGTACTGGAAGGAGAGGGAAGACTTCTCCTGCTTCTTCCAGCAAGTTTGTAGCTGGAGTGGATTGAATGGCAATGTGCAGGCCAAGCCAGCCAGCCAGACTTTTCCTTGGCTCCTGTCACTGCAGGGAGGAGGTGGGCTGAGCAGCCTTCAAGCTTTTGTGGATCCCCTGTGAGGACATTTCAGCCCCGTGGGGGTCCACGGACCACAGGTTAAAAACCACTGGCATAGATATTTACTTCACCAGGGCATCTGAGGAACCAGGTTGTAATTCATCCAAGAAAGCTCATACAAAAGTAAACCCATTAGTCTTAAAATTGCCCCAAGACTCCTCTTATTTTTCCTCCCCTTTCCCTTATTGATGTCTTTATCAATGGTCAAAAATCACTAAAATGACAGTAAGGAAAAATACATTGGTACAAAGGGAAGGGGAAGCAAAAGGAGGATGAATGGCCAATCTCGATAAAAGAATATTAGCAGCAATGCCTCAACAAAGGAAACCTCCTCCTCTATAGAAGGAGGGCACAGTTTTCATTTCAGGACAGCAGTGGTCCTCCAGATGTGGTTGGACTGCACTTCCCATTCTACATCACATTGTTAATGTTGGTTGGGGCTGAAGGGAGTTGCAGTCCAACACTCTATCCAAAGGGCCATGAGTTGTTTAATCCAGCTGTAAGAGACAGCTATTTCCTTGCCACCTTGATGCCAGTGGGCTACAACTCCCATAATTCCCAAGCATTATCTATGTTATAGGTTGTTTGTGTTTTTTTTCCAGGCTGTAAGGCTGTCTTCTGGAAGAGTTTATTCCTGATGTTTCACCTGCATGTGTAGCTGGCATCTTCAGTGAATGGTGGCGTAGGGGTGTGTGGGGTTTATATACTGTGAGTCCCTGTTGGAGAGGATAAGCATGTAAATTTGTGTATTCAGTTGTTGTCTGTGCTGATTGGGGCTGATGGGAACTGCAACCCACCAACCTATAGAGGACCACCACTTTCCCTATTCCTGATATAAGACTGAGCAGCGGACCCCCCTTTCTAACCCTACATGTACTTACCTGGAAGTGGACTCAAAAATAGTTCTTAACCTGAGGATCCATGGATCCCCAGGGAACCACGATGTCCTCGCAGGGGGTCAGCAAAGGACTGAAGGCTGCTCAGCCCAGGTAACAGGAGCCAAGGCAAAGGTTGGCTGGCTTGGCCTGCGCATTGACATTCAATCTGTTCCAGCCACAAACGTGCTGGAAGGAGTAGGAGAAAAGTCTTCCCTCCCCTTCCAGTGCCTCTGAAGGAAGGTTTAATGGATGGTATAATTGTATTATTATTATCATCATCACCATCATCAGGTATTATTGTTATTATTGCTAGGGTTTTAAATCTTGAGTTAAGTCTTGGGGGCCCTGGCAACAGAAGAGATTTAAAGGGGGTCCCTGGTAAAGAAATGTTAAGAGCTATTGGAATAGACCATTAGACAACCTGACCCTTTATTTCCTTTTCTTTCCTCATCATCCCCCAAAGTCCCCTGTCCCTGAATATCTCATCTTTCAACTCACCTGCTCTTTGTAGCATTCCAGCTCTTTGCAATTATTTTTCCTCCTGCAACCCTCCGATTTTCTTCCTCAGTCTTGCAAAACACAGCAAGGAATTGAAGGGAAAAGGAAGGAAGGTTTTCCCTTTACAATCGCCAACATTTCCTGGCCTCTCTAGGAAGCACACACACACAGAGAGACCTGGCTGATGCTGTGCTTTTAACCCTTCAAGACATCTGTACCCTTAGGCTCACAGGAGGAAAACATATTAAATTAAACATTTCCAGCTCCCACTTTTAAAATTTGTATTTCATCTGGAATGTAGCTCCGGGGAAGAGGGGCAAAATGTGGGCATCCCCCTCCACACACACACAAATTGTCCTGGCAATGGTTCTTCTGTCTATCAGGAATAAGAAGGAATATTTCCCCCATCAGCCACTGTCTGATCCTTCTGTGTTTTTAAAAAATGGGTATATCAGTTATTGAATCTGGGATCTTCTCCAGTTGAACTATGTTTCTGAGCTTTTAAAAAAAAATACAGCTGGCTCTTAATCACACTTACTAAGAAAGAAGTAAGTCCCATTGCCTTTTGTTTAATTTAGTGTCATGTGCAAAGGATGAATGGAGCATATGCTCATTTAACATTTCTTCTACTGCCTCTTTATAAATCTAGATGCATATGTAGGCACAATCTTGTAAATGATTTTAAAAATATTTTGCCCTTATTGCCTTGCATATCTATGAGTATATGCCTTTAATAATGTGACTTCTATCTTGGTTTTTTTAAAAGCACCGGAATGAGGAAAGACCTTGTAAATAAGAAGGTCTAAATAAGAAGGACTTTTGATGCAATTGGAGGGGGCAGAGGCCCAACGCAAAGCAATATTATGATTAATATAATTAATATCATTCAGGGCTGTAGGTATGTGGGGGTAAAATGAATTGTGTCCCCCGCCATGAAATGTTCCTTGGGTCTCTTCATTTCTAACATTGCAGTAATTAAGAACTTCAGGTGAGCACTCAGAAATGCGTCTAAAGAAAAGAGGTAGACAAAATTACCAAAGAGAATGCAAACATAAAATATAAGAATTTTAGGTGCGAACGGATTTTCAGTGTGTCACTCTGCAATGTGGGGAGTGAAGGAAAATTTCATTTGGGAGTAAAATTCTTATTTGCAGGGGGACAAATAATCTGATATTGGTGGAGCGCAGCGTGCACAGAACTGGCCTCACCCTTTAAACCAAAGGTTCATCTGCCATGGCTTTGCAAACATGGACGTAGCAGCGAGGTCCTCGGGTCGTAGGTTTGATTAGAGTTTCCTTCTCTTAGATGGTTGACCTTACATATAAGTCAATGCCCTCATTTCCCCTACGTCCCTGCATTTTATAGGCCTTTAACATTGATGGCAGGCAAACAATAGCACTTGTTATTTCTTTGCCACACAAAAGTTGCACCTGCTGAATATCTGCCTGTGATGATTGTGCCATTAAAAACACAGGAGCCTTGTTCAGTATGGGTGGCAATGTTCCAATCTTATCACCAGAGATCTGAATCCAGACCAACTTTTCTTATTACAATATATGTGTAAAATGGCTTATTTTATATCAGGATGTTTGTATTATCAACCGCAATGGTTATGTGAATGGCTCAGTTTTAATCATTATCACAGCCTTTTATCAGTTTTAATCATTATCACTTTACTTTTTACTTTTTCATTTCTATCTCACCTACACACCTATGGTCCCACCCCACCTGTGTGTGTGGTTATATAACAGATGAGTGTGTGCCTTCAAGTCACCTGTTGACTTAAAAGCATGCTGTAGTGGTGTGAGCGTTGGACCAAGACTCTAGAGACTAGGGTTCGAATCCCCACTTGGCCATGAAAACCCACCAGGTGACCTTGGGCAAGTCACACACTCTCAGCCCTCCAAAAACCCCATGATAGAGTCGCCTTAAGGTTGGTATAAGTCAGAAACGACTTGAAGGCACACAGCAACAACATGATTATATTTCAATATTAGAGACTAATAAACATGGACCTATGTGTATATGGGTGATATTCTGGTTAGCACTCCATGCATCCAACCAACTGGAGTATAGTTCATGGAAGGTTGTTGTTGTTTGTTGTTAACTGCCTTCCAGTCGACTTCGACTCACAGGGACCCCCGAATGAGACACCTCAAAGACCCCCTGTCCTCAACCACTCTGTTCAGGGCTTGCAGTCTGAGGGCCGTGGCACCTTGATTGAGTTGATCCATCTGGAATGTGTCTTCCTCTCTTTCTACTTCTCTCCACCTTCCCAAGCATTATTGTCTTTTCTAGTGAGTCATGCTGTCTCATGATATGGCTGAAGTACGACAGCCTCAGTTTAAATATCTTGGCTTTCAGGGATAGTTAGGCTTGATTTGCTCTAAGACCCATTTATTGGTCTTGTCAGCAGTCCATGGTTCATGCTATAAAAACTATAATAAAACTGGTAGTCTTTTAAGGTACTACCAGACTCTGCTAGATTTTTTTTTTCCTGCTATAGACTAAGGCTGCATCTGCAATGCAGAAACAATCCAGTTTGACATCACTTTAACTGCCATGGCTCAATGCTATGGAATATTGGGATTTGAAACATGGGGCACCTATTGCCAACACTTACGACTCCTCAAACGCTTTCATCAGCACTGTATACGCACAATCCTAAACATACACTGGACTATGTGACGAATGTTGCTGTCCTTGAGCAAGCAGGGATCACCAGCATTGAGGCCATGATATTGAGAACACAGCTGCACTGGGCAGGGCACGTTTCTAGGATGGAGGACCATCGCCTCCCAAAAATACTGCTCTACGGTGAACTTGCCACGGGTCAGCGTAAGAGGGGCGCTCCAAAAAAGCGATACAAAGACTCCCTGAAACAACATCTCAGGCTTGGCCAAATTGATCACCAACAGTGGTCCGCCCTGGCCTCACATCGGGAGGCATGGAGACGCACAATCCACAATCCTGCAGCCTTATTTGAGAACTCACGCCAAATAAGTCTTGAAGAGAAATGACAAGGCAGAAAGAATCACAATCCAGAAACATCATCCAAGGAGACCCTCTGCTATGCTTTCTGCAACCGGACTTGTTTATCTCGGATTGGCCTTTTCAGTCATCTGTGCGCTTGCAGAAAGTGCGGGATGAGTCCTTCCTGAACCTTCGTTTGAGAAGAAAAGCCAGAGAGAGAGAGAGAGAGAGAGTTTTGTGAGCTATTTAGCCTTCTCTGTCGGGGAATTCTGGTGCCACAACAAACTACAAATCCCAGCATTCCATAGCTTTGAGCCCTGGCCTTTAAAACAGTGTCAAACTGGATTATTTCTGCAGTGCAGATGCAACTTAAAATGCTTCTGTTGTTGTATGCCTGAGAGAAAAGACACCCTTTGATTGGAAATGGTGTGTTGGTGGATTATGGGAGCTGTAGCCCAAGTACTGTACTACCTTGGAAAACACTTTCAATGGAATCCTTGCGCTGGCGGAATTCTGGGAGTTGTAGTCCATGCGCTTCTGCAGTGGTTTCCAAACTTTGGTCCTCCAGAGGTTTTGAACTTTCATTCCCAGAAACCCTAAAGTTTTGGCTGTGGTTTAATGAGACAACCCCAGCAATAACTTAAGGGATATATTTAAATAAATATTTTCTTGTTGTTGTATTTTTTTATTAATTTTCGTTTATTTTCAAAATATGTATAATTGTAATGTGTAGCTTCTAATTTCAGTATAAAGGTGTAAATATAATGTTTATTGGAAAAGAAAAGAGATTATAGTGTATTTAGATTAAGAGGGGAAATGTATTAGTGTTAGGATAGATAGTTTTATTTTTGTATTGGTAAGTAAAGAGATGGGGGGGATTTGCGTGATTGTTACGGCCTTTTGCTATCAGGTGTATTGTTTTGTAGAATGGTTTTATTTCAATAAAAAATCCCTACACCCCTCCCAAAAAAATCCCTAGCAAGCTTGGCCAACAGTCAGGATTTCTGGGAGATGAAGTCCAAAACCCCAAAGTTTGGAAACAAACAAAGTTTGGAAAGAGTGATTATATTGTGTTTAGATTAAGAGGAAACATGTATTTGTGTTAGGATAGATAGTTTTATTTTTGTATTAGTAAGAAAAGAGGAAAACAATTATTATTATTTTTGCGTTATTGTTACAGCCTTTTGCGGTCGGGTGTATTTTTCAGTAGAATGGTCTTATTCCAATAAAAAAATCCTAACCCCCCCCCCCAAAAAAATTCCAAAGTTTGGAAACCACTGAAAATCTAAGAGGATGGATGCCCTTTCATGCGTTCTTGGGCCAGGGGATTCTGGGAGTTGTAATCCCATGAGAATCCATGGAGTTCTTGGGCTGGGGCTCCTGGGAGCTAAGCTGCAACACTTCCAAGCTTTTCCTTAGGGGAAAAAAAGAGCCCTTTGCAACTCTTTAGGTGCTCCAAAGAGTTAAGTCAATAGAGATTTAGGTTGCCAGAGAAGGCCGGAAATGTTTGGGTCATTTTTTTTTTTTTTTGAAGAAATGGGGAACCCTGCTGGGTTCTTCCTGCTCCACCTTCCCCAGGAGGGGATCTGCCTTTTGAATTTTCTCTCCCGCCTCTGCCTTGGAGCCCTGCAAGGGCAAGTTGATCTGCCCATGAGTTTGCTCTGGATTCAGATTCTCTCCACCACCTCCTGCGCTTTTTAGGAGGAAGTAAGTTAACAGGGGACTTTGTTTGGGGGTGAGGGAAATATCTGGGGAGGGGGCTAGGAAGAGCCAGTATAGTCCTTTGAGTGTTGGACTATGACTCTTGGAGAGCAGGATTCGAATCCCCCACTCAGCCATGAAAACCCACTGGGTAGGGGGACCAACTTTCAGCCACGAATTGGGAGGATCCACACAACACCAATAATTCAGTTTCAATCTGGATTATTTCGCTAGTGTGGATGCCGCCTACATCTCCCTTTTAAAGGGGGCATCCTCACTAGAGCAATAATCCAAGTTGAAACTGGATTACTGGTATTTGCATAGCTCCCTCCTATGGAATCCTGGGATTTCTAGTTTCACAAGGTCTTTTGCCTTCTCTGCCAAAGAGTGCTGGTGCCTCGTCAAACTACACATCCCAGGATTCCATAAAAAGGAGCCATGCAAATAATCCAGTTTCAACCTGGATTATTTCTCTAGCGTGGATGTCCCTTCAAAGGGAGATTAAGGGGGCATCCACACTAGAGAAATAATCCAGGTTGAAACTGGACTATTTGTGTCATGTGGATTGCCCCTTAGTCGCAACAAATTTTGCTGATTTTTAGCGGCATGCTATCACTCCAGCAAATTGGTATAGGATTGGTATAGGATTACACATCTTTCATGGCCAGACTGTATTATTTCATATGTGGATTGGCTTTGTATGTTTGTGTATGCGGTGCACTATCCAGGGAACTTCAACAACAAGAACAACAACCAAAATAATAGAATCAAAACTCAACACTTGCAAATGAATTCCATCCAGGGACAGGGGGATTTCCAGCAGATAATGGGCCATCAACCAACCATTAGCCAAACAGACACTAATCCTGCTTGCATATCTAAACCCAGAAACTAACCATTCAAATACACAAATTTACATATACAGTACTCCACAACAGGGGTTCACAGTATATAAACTCCACACACACTCCTACCCAACCATTCTTTGAGAATGCCAGCCACAGATGCAGGCGAAATGTCAGAAGTAAACTCTTCGAGAACACGGCCTCACAGCCCGGAAAAAAACCCCAAGGAAAATCTATGGATGCTGGCCGTGAAAGCCTTCAACAACCAAAACTGTTCTAAAAAGATCCCAAGCACCACTACTAACCTTAAAGAAAACGGAAAGAATCGTTACAGATACCTTATCAAAATAGACACACAAAGACCCACACTCACCCCCACACAAATCAAAATCCTTCTTTTATATACTGTACAGAGATGCAAAAGCACACACATACCCCATTCCCCCCTCTTCCAGGGACATGCAAAACATGCACTTCCCTTTCTTACATGCACACAGATGCAACAACACACACATACCTCTCCTTCCCTCTCTCTCTGTCTCTTACACAAACACGCACACCTCTCTGACAGAAATGCAAACACACACCTCAAGCAGCAGGAGTTTCCTGGCTTGCTTTTTGATGATACACACACACACACACACACACACACACACACACACACGGAGGCACATCCAGCCTTCACGGGTTCCCTCTGTGCACCAACTTTCTTGCCCTTGGCATCTGAATGCCAGACCTTTCTGGCATTCAGAGAAATAGAAGGTCAATAAGGGAGCTGGGAGGATCCAGGGTTTTTTTTAGCTTGAATAAGGGAGATCCTGGGAAATAAGGGAGAGTTGGTCACCCTACTACTGGTTGACCTTGGGCAAGTCACATACTCAGTCTCAGCAAATCCTGTGATAGGGTCTCCTGAAGATCATCATAAATCCCGAAACGATTTGAAGACACATAAAAAAAGGACTAAACACACACACCCCCGCAACCTAAGGCCTGGATCCTGTTGGTAGTTCGTCTTATTAAATCCTATCTTGGGAGAAAGGCGGGATATAAATAAATAGTTGACTCAGGGTGCATCTACACTATAAAAATACAGTGGTGCAGTTTGATACCACTTTAAGTACTATAGCTCCATCCTATGGAATCCTGGGATTTGTAGTTTTACAAGGTCTTTTGCCTCCTCTGCCAAAGAGTGCTGGTGCCTCACAAAACTACAAACCCCAGGATTCTGTAGGATGAAGCCAGGGCAGTTAAAGTGGTGTCAAACTGCATTATTTCTACAGCGTAGATGCATCCTCAGTGGGATTTACCTAAGTGCTGGATTACCATTCATCAGTTAATTCCATGTTCCTGCTCTGTTTGGAATTAGCAGTTATGTCACATGCCTGATAGTTTGGAATGATCACATTTTCTCCTGTACTATTGACCAGTTTTTCTTTTCTCCATTCTGTTTGCAGTGATTTCTACTTTTGTGTGTGTTTTTCTTTCATCACTGGACAGCTCCTAGCACAAACCTTTTTGAATGGAATCACCCTGGGTTTAGGAATGTCTGTTGTTAGTTACCATCAAGTCGATTTCAACTTACAGCAACCCTATGGCTTCTGACCCACTGCATAAATAATGCAGTTTGACACCACTAACTATCACGGTTCTATCCTGTGGAATCCTGGGATTTGGAGTTTGTTGGGGCACCAGAGCTCTCTTGCAGAGAAGGCTAAATATCTCACAAAACTACAAATCCCAGAATTCCATAGCATTGAGCTGTGGCAGTTAAAGCGGTGTCAAACTGCATTATTTATGCAGTGTGGCAGCAGCAGAGAGACCTCCAAAAGCTCTGGCCATCAACAGCTCTACTCAGGTCTCGCAAACTCTAGACTGTGGTTTCCTTGGTCGATTCAATCCACCAGTAATGTGATCTCCCTCTCTCCCTGCTGCCTTCCACCTTACTGAGCATTATTGCCTTTTCTACTGAGTCATGTTTTCTCATGATATGTCCAAAGCAGGACAATCTCAGTTTAGTCTTTGCTTGCTTGCTTGCTTGCTTGCTTTGGCTTCTAGGAAGAGTTCCAACTTGATTTGTTCTAGGACCCTCTCTTTTTGGTAGTTCGTGGTATCTGAAGAACTCTCCTCCAGCAATACATTTCAAACAAGTTGATTCTCATCCTATCAGCTTTCTTCAGAAATCAGAAATATTATGGCTTGGACAATCCTGGTCGACCCCCGTATCCACGGATTTAGTATCCACAGTTTCACTTATCCACCTCCCCCCCCAAAAAATCTGTTTTCTAAGCATTTTTTGTCTGTGTGATTCTGTGGTCAAATTCTAGCATTTGTCTCACTGAAAATAATAGGGTTCTCTATTATCCACGGTTTCAGGGTATCCATGGAGGGGGGAGTGTCTTGGAGCATCCCCTGTCGATACAGGGGTTGACCTGTATTCAGTGAAATAGCTTTACACTAACATCTTTCTGCCCAGAAGATGCTGTCCTTATATGATGATACTATATATCATACCTTGTCTACACAGACAAGAATCCCATGAAGTTCAGTGGTTTTACTCCTAAGGAGGCCGGGATAGTATAGCAGCCTGAAACACAAGAATCATGAATAGCAAATCAAGGATCTTTGATAGGGGTCACCACCGCTCTGTGTGTTGATTCTTACATGCATATTGGGCTCAATTTGATTTGTCCCTGATGGCAGCCATGTTTACCTAGCAATAAGCCCCAGTAAATTCAGTGTGATTTACATACAACGAGGTACGGATATTTATTATATTTCCTGTACTCTTTTTTCATTATTCCCTGGTTGGCAATCTTCATAATTAGAAACCACTACACCAGTGTCTCTCAGTGTTTGTTTAAAATTCTAATTGTTTTTTTTTTTTAAGTCTACTCTGGTGTTGATGGGGTGTTTTGGTTGGATGGTGATAGTTTACTTTATTAAACAGCTTTGTCTACAAAGGACTCAGGGTATCTTGCAAATAAAATATACATTTATAAACCTTAAAATAAAATATACATTTATAAACCTTAAAATAATACCAGCATAACGTAAAACAATAGCTCCCCAAAACAAGAAATCTTGAGGAAAACCAATTGGCATAAAGCTGATAGTTTAAAATTGCCCGGTCATGGGGTAAGATGGCTTCTAGTCACTAGGTAAGATGGCTTTTTTGTCCTTTCCAATTTCATAGTGTTGATTGTTTGAATCTGTGCTCATATCTCTTTTTCCAGAAAACTCCCGCAAGAGCATGTTGTTTGGTCCCAAGGACAGCCTGTTCAAAGGACCCAAGCCATGAAGGCCAACAGCTGTAGAATTTTTTTCTGACATTTGTATTTAAGAAGGAGAAAGCTGTTCTTAGCCTGAGACAGAAAATGGCTGACAAGCAAAGGACTGTGGGAGACCAGATTGCTCTGGATGATGGGGAACAACAAGGAGAGAAAAAGGACAGAGAAGACCTGGCAGGCTGTGAACAAATGGAGGTCTTTGAAAGAGCAGGAAAAGAACCTCACAAACCCATCACTTCTGGGAGTATCAGGAGACTTACGGAAACAGTCACAGTCCCACAGGTTAAAAAAGAACCAGGGGATGGGCTAATGCAGGGCCAGGAGTCCCAGTGGCAAAAGGAACCTACCATGCCATGGGAAGAGATTAAAACCTTTCTGGCTCATTTTGAGGGAACTGGTGAGGCCAGCCCACAAGCCATTCGTCTGGTCTCCAGCCTTGGAGAAGCCGAGGAGGCCTTCCGCAGCCTCGGAGTCCGAGAGACTTATGGGAAAATGAAAGCGGCCATCTTGCAAGGGGAGGCCAGCTGCTGGGAGTGGCAGTGCCAGCGCTTTAGGCAGTTCGGCTATGAGGAGGCAGAGGGGCCCCGAGAAGTTTGCGGCCACCTCCGGGACTTCTGCCATCAGTGGCTGAAGCCGGAGTGGCGCACCAAGGAGCAGATCCTAGAGCTGGTGATCCTGGAGCAGTTCCTGGCCATCCTGCCTCCAGAAATGCAGGGCTGGGTCAAAGCGAACAGCCCGGAGAACTGCGGGCAGGCAGTGGTCCTGGCCGAGGAGTTTCTGTTGAGGCAGCGAGAGAGTGAGAGTCAGGAAGATGAGGTGAGGATACTGGGGGACATAGGAACAATCAAAGCATTGGTCCATCTAGCTCAGTAGGAAAGAACCAGAGTGAGAAGCCGCTTCCAGTCAGAAAGCTGAATGGAAATGGGAATTTTGGGAAAGTTCGGGGGGGGGGTTTGCCAAAAATACCAGCTTTGTTTCCTTTCATTAATGATCTTGCTTCCCATAACTAAGCCTTAAGAGAAGCATTTCAACCTTTAAAATGGGAGGAAGGGATGGAGATGTAAAAACTGTGAAACTGTCAGTGATATCATGGGGTTATGGACCTTTGGGCAACCTCACAGGGCTGGCCTAAGCTCCTTAATTTGACCAGATTCTTGCTTGTCTTGCAAGCTACACCTGCTGATGTTTCCTCTTCTACACAACTCTCAGGGTCAGCCCTACCATTAAGTCAGGCTAGGGGGACATACAGCTTTCCAGGTGTTGTAGGGCTGCAAGTCCCATGACTTTATACTGGTGGAGGGGGGCAACCGCGTCAGGTTTGGAGACTATTTTTATGCCTCAGGACTTTCTGGGGCCACACAGACTTCCAAAAATGAACTAAAAAACCCAGAGTGGCTGGGCATTCACTTTTGGTGCTCAAAAATTAGTATGTTTTTGTGTTGAAGAGTACAAGGGGGCCTTGCAACGGAGGGCTTGTCTAGACGAGAAGATATAATGCAGATTGCTGCGCATTAATGCCTATTTGCAGCAGCGCTCCTTGGTCTCAGTTTTTTGGCAAACTCTATTGTATGCGAAGCTATCCGTGTTTGAAGTGCACATAGAGCCATGCCTGTAAATCAAGATGGTGGCTGAATAAATTACAATGTGTTGTTATTCTCCACACATTTTCACTGCTGCACAGTATTTTTAAAAAAACTGTAAATCAAAGGTGCGCAAGTGGGACATTCTGCTTTAAAAAGCTATTTAGTCACCTCAGAGCAGCAAAAAAAAGTGCACAGTCGATAATGCCAAAATCCAAAGTGACGCTTCCGGCTACTTTCTTGCTGGCAACTCCTCCCCCCGCGCACATCAGACCAATCCGCTGTCCACTTTAACCTTCACCAAGAATGCACAGCATTCTAAGTTGGATGTCCAAACAATCGGGAATGCGCATGATTTAAAATGTTTGAAAATAGCCGCAAAGCCTCTTCCAGTGCAGTGTATGGAATTTTTGGACCCCCTCCTTGAATACAGCAAATCTCTTTTGACTCTCATTGGGACAAAAGGTATTCTCTGCAAATTCTATTAGGATTATTTTCAATGTCTAGAAACACCCCTATTTAAAAGGTACGTTATTGCACCTTGAGGCTTCCTTTTTCACCTTTTTTGACCAGGAGAAGGTTGGTCTAAGGATTCTAGAGGTGCTGAGGGCCACACAAACATCCTTGGGTGCCACATGTGGCCTGAGGGCCAGTCATTGCCCACTGCTACTGCTCTCTAGTGTTGGCTGTGCTTACCAGAGCTGATGGGGGCCGCCATCTGGCTATTGAAACGACATGTGTCCAGCCCTGTTTTTCATGTAGCCATCCTAGGGAAGACATGAGGCCTGAGAACCACCCCTGCTTGACTTTAGCCTACATCTTCTCTGTCCTGTTTCTTGTCCTGACTACAGGGTCCCTGTTGCCATTTCAGGTACTGAGGCTGTTTGAGAAAGGATCCGCAGACTCCCACAAAGATGAGCAGGTTTTTCTGGATTCCCAGCAGAGAGAGCTAATTAGTGGTGATTACACAGAAGATACAAGCATCCATAGCAAGGAGGGTATGTATATGTTCAGGACCAGCCCTGCTATTAGACCAGAGTGGGGAGGGAAACTGTGGCCCTCAGGCATTCTCAGGTTGCAGCTCCCATGACTCTTCACCCTTGGAAGTGCTTGCTAGCACCAATGAGCATTGCATTCTAACAACATAGGGAGCTCCTGACCATCCACATCTCCACATGAAGTATGATAAGATAACTGTTTATGAGAATTTATAAAAGTCTGAAATTTTCAAACAATACAAAAGAATAATAAAACATGCACAGCCAGACCCCCATATCGGTGGGGGTTTGGTTTCCAGGCTTAACCATGGGTACAGGAAACCATGGATAACAGCAAACCCTATTAAAATAAAGGACATCTGGTAAATGCATACGATAGAGTTGCATTGGAGGACCTAGAGGATGCTTAGAGACGATGCCTCTCTAGGCATTTTCCAGTGTAACGCTACAGTAAGCATCCCTATTTTATGTCCCACAGATAACTGAAACCAATAGTATTGGTTCCAAGGATATGGGGGTCCAACTGTAATATACACAATATACAGGACTTTTTCAGACAGTACTTACCGCACTAGGAGGTCTCGCTAGAGGCACGGCACTGTCGCACGGCAGGGGGTCCGTTTCAGACGCCGCCGTCCCTCTTCCGAAATCATCTGTTTCACTTCCGTGAAGGATTGGAAACGGCCACGCCATATTTTAATTACGGGCAACTTCCGTGAATAAAATCTGGCGAAATATGGCACAGCCACTTCCAATCCTTCACGGAAGTGAAACAGATAAGCGATTACATAAAATTATATTTCTTTGGAATCCATGACTTAGTTTGAATTTTATAGAAAAGAAGTTACAAAGCAAAACAGAAAGTAAAAAGGTACAAAAGAATGGATATGATAAAAAGCGGAAAAATGTTACTGGTGCTTATGTAACACTTTATGTTTAAGTTTATGTGTATGTTACTGATGTTTATGCAACACTGTTAATTTGTCATGTAACTAAAAAAAAAAATAAAGTTGGGAAAAGAATAAGGGCTTTTCTATACGAGGGGGGAAATGTGGATTGATGCACACTAATGCCAGTTCGAAGCAGCTTCAATTTGTCTTAACAAGGTTTTTGGAAAGACTGCAGGCGTGTGAAGCTATCCACATTTGGTGTTCCAATGGGCATGCCTGGGAATCAAGATGGCGGGTGTGAGTGAATTACTTGCGTTTTTATTTTCACCAGTTGCCGCCACCGAACAGTGTTTTTTTAAAAGCATATCTAAGGTGCGAAAGTGCAATATTCTGCCTAAATAAATAGAAAATAGGGTGGGGGGGAGGTTGATTTTCCTTGGTTTTTTTCCAGGCTGTGAAGCCATGTTCTGGAATAGTTTCGCCTGCATCTGTGTGGCATTTTCAGAGAGTGGCTGGGTACTGAAGATGCCAGCCACAGATGCAGGTGAAATGTAAGAAACTATTCCAGAACACTCCCTCACAGCCTGGAAAAAAACCAAGGAAAATCTATGGATGCTGGCCGTTAAAGCCTTCGACTTCACCAAAAAAAGGTTGCTTCATCACCTTAGCAGACAATTGCTATGACAAAAATTCAATATGGCAGTTCTGGGCGCTTGCCATGTTAGCAAGCTCCACCTCCTGCTCACGGCCCACCAATCTGCTTTCTACTTCCACTTTTATCGGGAATGGGAATGAATACGAATTGGATTGTCCCAATGAGCAGGAATGCACATTCCCTGTGGAGCTTTTTAAAAACTCCGGGAAAAGCAACAAAGGGTTTTCCTTGAGTTTTTGGTGGATTTGCCCCCCCCCCACCTTCTGAATATGATTAGGACACGGAGCAATGGGTTCAAATACAGGAAAAGAGATTCCACCTAAACATTAGGAAGAACTACTTGACAGTAAGAGCTGTTTAGCAGTGGAATACACTGTCTTGTAGTGTGGTGGAGTCTCCTTCTTTGGAGGTATTTAAACAGAGGCGGGATGATCATCTGTCAGGAATGCTATGATTGTGTATTCTTGCATGGCAGGGTGTTGGACTGGATGGCCCTTGTGGTCTTTTGCAACTCTATGATTCTAGACAAATTGTATTCTCCTCAAATTCTATGAAGAATATTTTTGCTGTTTAGACAACCCCTTGGATTCTGCTCTAACCAGTCCTACTGTATCTGTGTGTACCTGCCTACAACAGGTAATGTGAACACCAGCTGCCTCTAGAATCCCTTACTGAGCATGTGTGAACAGCAAAACAGAGAGAAAAGGGAGAAGCAGATAAACCTTCCTCATCTGCTTCTGCCAGTATGTTAAAAAAGTATAGAGCTATAAGCTTGGCCACCAAAATGGAAAAGTGGAAGATAGTAGGAAAAATGTTATTCCTGGATGCATTTTGGAAGAAGCCTTCAAGAGGTTTCTAAAAGGTTTAGAATATTTTTGTCTAGTTATACAAGGCTTGCATGACCTGGTTATTTCATTTCATATATGCCTGTTGTCAGTTTTGAATGAAATGTTTGCTGAAACATGCTGAACAGATCTTTTTTTCCTATTTTTTAATGTGGCGTAGCAACCTGTCCCTGTTCTTTCCTTGTTATTTCTGCCTCTGGTCCAAAATTTCCTGTTAAAAGAAGTAATGCCCAGGAACACATTAACTTTGTTAACTGAAGCACACCTGTATTTATGTGGTAGTTCCATGAAATCAGTGGTAGATTGGATAACACAAGGAAGGCTTGTTTTTGACAGGTGTGTAAAAATTAGGGACTTACTGCACTCTGAAGAAAAAGGGCAAGACAGCAGGAAGGTTCTGTCTTCTGTGCTGCCTAACTGCATGGCGGCGATGTTTTTTTGTTCTGGTCCTATGAGGGACCAAAGTAAAACTGTGTCTTTTTGATAACTAGAAAAACCCATTAGCAAAAGGAGGCGGTTTAGGCTCAGACCCCCACAGGACCAAAAAGAAAGAGCTGGAAGAACGGGGTGTTCTCTCGAGGAATCTCTAGGTCGTCGAAGGCTTTCACGGCCGGCATTCATAGATTTTCCTTGGGTTTTTTCCAGGCTGTGAGGCCATGTTCTGGAATAGTTTCTTTCTGACGTTTTGCCTACATCTGTGGCTGGCATCTTCCAAGAAAAAACCTAGAAAAAAACGGGAAAAAAACCAAGGAAAATCTCTAGGTCCTCCAGCACAACTCTATAGTATGTTTGGGCCAGAAGTCATTCAATTCAATAGGGTTTGCTATTATCTGTGGTTTTCAGTTTACACAGAAAGTCTAGGAACATATCTCCTGCAGGGGGTCATACTGTAGTATATTCTAAACCACAAAGCAGGTGAAAGCAACATCACCATTTCAAATGCCTTGTCAAGCAAACAAACAAAAAGTCTTCACTTAGAGCAGAAAATATTGTCATGCTGAAGAATGACATCATTGTTTTGTCAAGTCCAGGAAATGCATTCAGGAGTAGCCTGTTGTGTTGATCAGGCAGCTAGATACAATAAAATCCAAAATCTACAAAAACATTTTTAACACCTTTGCCTGATGAAGTGGCCAGTGAAACTTCAAAAACTTTGCATAATGTATTTTGTGCATTTTTAGTTGGCTAATAAAGATATCATTGTTTTGTAGATTTTGTTGTATCCTTGTTTTGGGGGTTCAGAGGTTCCTAGAATTGTGATACTATCACAGAAAGGTCATATTCTTTGTAGATGCATAAATTTCCTCCTCTAAGGAACTTAGAAACGTTGTAACTTTGTTTTGTAAGGAATGACAGGAGGTGAAATTGGTAGGTTGGGGTGGGGAACCGTTGTCCTCCAAATTGGTTCTTTTGGACTACAGTTCCCATCAGCTGTAGCTTGCCTAGTCAACACTGAGGGATTACAGAGTTGTGAAAGGCAGCGTGGTGTAGTGATGCAAGCATTGGGTTACGACTGGAGACCAGGGTTTGAATCAACACTTGGCTATGGACATCAACTGGGTAACCTTAGGCAAGTTACACTCTCTCAGCCTCAGAGGAAGGCAGAGGCAAATCCTCTCTGAACAAATCTTGCCAAGAAAACACTGTCATAAGTTTGCCTTAGGATGGCCATAAGTTGGGAACAACCTGAAAGCACACAATAACAACAAACCCAATTCATCTTGGAGGGCCACTGTCACTCAACCTTGAGTCCTGTTCAGCAGAAACAGTCCCCATCCATTGTGAATCTTACAGATCTGTCTCCTGTTTTTGTCTTCCGCAGGTGACCAGGAGGCGTCTCATGAAAATGAGGAGGTTGCTCCTATGAGGAATCCAAAGCAAGCAGGGATTTGCAAGGGTGTGCTTGGAAGAGCGAAAGGAAATTCCTGGCGCTTAAAATGGGGACAGACTCCCAAGAAGCAGCACAGGACACAGAAGGAGCGGGAGACCAGCTTGACTGGAAAAGCAGGCACATCCATTTCAGGAGAAGAGAGGGGAGACTCTGTTAACACACTGGCAAATCTTGCATTTGAGAGATTGAGACCCTGTGAGGAGGAGGGGAATAATTTGGGCGATGGCTCTGATTTCTTAATCGATCCTGAGGGCAAACCCCATAAACGGTTAGACTCCAGGGAAATGTCTCATCAGAGTGCTGACCTGATTAAATATCAGAGAGCCCACACATGTGAAAAACCCTTTGGTTGTTTGAACTGTGGTAAAAATTTCCATCCCAGTTTAAGCTCAGTTGAACATGAACGGACCCTTGCAGAGCAGAAACTTTATGAATGCTTTGACTGTGGGGAAAGCATGGACAGGGACTTGGGTCTTTTTGGTGAAAGAAACAATGCAGGAAAGAAAATTTACACATGCTTAACCTGCAGAGAAAGCTTCAGGCTTTACTCGAGTCTGATGCAACATGAACGAACCCATACAGGAGAGGAGGCATATACCCCTTTAGACTGTGGGAAAACATTCTGTCAGAGCAGTAATTCTCCCTGCTCAGAACAGAGAGCTGAGGTGGGAGGGAAACCTTACAAGTGTCCAACTTGTGGAAAGAGCTTCAGTAAGAGCTCCAGTCTTCATTTTCACAAGAGAATCCACACAGGCGAGAGGCCCTACGCATGTGCAGAGTGTGGAAAAAGCTTCAGTCAGAGGTCCAACCTTATCCTTCATGAGAGGACCCATACCGGGGTGAAGCCTTTCCGATGTTCTGAGTGTGGGAAGAGCTTCCTCCGCAGTTCAGACCTTGTGAGGCATGAAATCACCCACACTGGAGAGAAACCGTACACATGTTCTGAATGTGGAAGGTCCTTTGGCCACAACTCTACTCTCATTGCACATGAGAGAACCCACACAGGTGAGAAACCATACAAGTGTTCTATCTGCGGAAGAAGTTTCCGGCACCACTCAGGCCTTATTAAACACAAGAGGACCCACACTGGAGAGAGGCCATACCCTTGTCCATCCTGTGGCAAAGGGTTCAGTCAGAGTTCGGGCCTTACACTCCACATGAGGACTCACACAGGAGAAAAACCTTACCAGTGTTCAGTTTGTGGGAAAAGCTACAGTCAGAGGTCCAAACTCACAAAGCATGAGAGAACCCATATGACAGAAAAATTGTAATATATATATATTAATTGGAGGGGGTTGGGAATTCAAAAACAGATGGGACTTCATTTTTCTGGCTTATGGGATATGTATATGCAGAAAAATGATGGACAAGTAGACACAGAGACTTCAAAATGGAGGATTCTCCTAACAACATTGATTTGTGTTTCTTAGGGCTGGACCAAGGATGATGGGCAGCCTTTTCGTCACAAACAAAAATGTCTGTTTGCATTTATAAATAATACTTTTTTCTTATGTTGTTTTGTCCCAGTCATTGAGGAGTCTAGTTTGTATTCTTACCATCTTGAATATACACTTGGTTATACTGTACTTAGTTTTATCTTCCCCTTGACTATGTGTCAAACTCTTTCTTAAAATTTAAACTATTTTTTATTGGGATGATAGCAACATACAGTCCATGAAGCAAAGTCCTGCCCTAGTTCATTTCATTAAACATGTCACCAATCACTGCTGCTGAGAAACTTTACATGTCTAAAAGAGTAGAAATTATGTGAAGCAAAATAAAATGTTAACATCTTGCTCTACATCAAACTCTCCCCCCCCCGCCCGCTCATCACACTCTCTTCCTCTAAACAAACCCTCTCTTGTCTGTGTATCTCAGCCCTTCCTTTAGTGTGTTTTTGTCTTTACCTAAAAGTAAATCTCTGTTTATTGGTTTTCCGTGGTTATTTTCTGGGCTGTGAGGCTGTGTTCTGGAAGAGTTTATTTCTGACATTTCGCCTGCATCTGTGGCAGGCATCTTCAGAGAATGGTTGGGTAGGAATGTGTGTGTGGGTTTATATACTGTGAGCCCCTGTTGGAGAGGATATGTAAATTTGTGTATTTGAACAGCTAGTTCCTAGGGTAGGATATGCAAGGAGGATTAGTGTCTGTTTGGCTAATGATCCAATTGCATATCCTCCTACCCTAGGAACTAGCCATTCAAATACACAAATTTACGTATCCTCTCCAACAAGGGCTCACAGT
The DNA here is from genome assembly GCA_030847615.1 of Gambelia wislizenii. Lineage (NCBI taxonomy): Eukaryota > Metazoa > Chordata > Lepidosauria > Squamata > Crotaphytidae > Gambelia > Gambelia wislizenii. The sequence continues at coordinate 31,718,201 of JAUMIR010000002.1, forward strand.
ATATGACCCACCCACACACAATCCTACCTAAGCATTCTCTGCAGATGCCAGCCACAGATGAAGGCAAAACATCAGAAATAAACTCTTCCAGAACATGGCCTCACAACCTGGAAAAAAACCATGGAAAACCTATGGATGCTGGCCATGAAAGCCTTCGATTTCACAAATCTCTGTTTGTCATTTGTCTCTGGGGAAAGACAGAAATTTATGTGTGTTTATATAGCTATATATGAAGATAGATAGCTAACATTTTCATGCAATCTAATGTATGCCTCTATATTGAGCTCATCCATTCAGGGCCTGCTGAGTTTTGATTCAAAGGCTACTTGAGTTGCCAGAGTGAAACTGGAAAAGATTCCTGTCCCTTTAATGGTTGTGTAGAAGAGGGGATATCAGCAGGTGTTGCTGGTTCCCTGGTTGTGTGACAAGGAACACCAACAGAAATTCTTCTACACAACTATTAAAGGTACAGGAATTATTTCCAGCTTTCATTCTGGTAAACCCCTAAGGGATACAAAGAACTAAAGACTAAGGCACAGAGTACAAATCATAACTTTACTGATGACAAATAAATGGGAAATGGATGCAGAAACAGAAAATACAGTCGGATCCCCATATCCACAAAACCAATATGCACAGTTTCAGTTATCTGCAAGACACAAAATAGGAACACATACCATAGAGTCTTCCTAGAAAATGCCTAGGGAGGCATCCTCTAGACATCTTCTAGGTCCTCCAGTGCTCAAGTCTCATTATTTTCACAGAACCGCAGAGTTGGAAAAAAACACAAGGGCCATCCAGTCCAGCCCCCTGCCATGCAGGAATAAACAATCCAAGCATTCCTAGCGGATGGCCATCCAGCCTCTCCTTAAAAACTTCCAAAGAAGGAGACTCCACCACACTCCCAGGCAGTGCATTCCACTGTCCAACAGCTCTTACTGTCAGGAAGTTCTTCCTAATGTTTAGATGGAATCACTTTTCCTGTAGTTTGAGTCCATTGCTCCATGTCCTTGTCTCTGGAGCAGCAGAAAACAAGCTTGCTCCATACTCTATGACATCCCTTCAAATATTGGTAGATGTTAAATGGCTATCATGTCATCGTAGGTGTTTAGAAACTATCTTTTTATTTCATTTTACACTATCGTGTTCTGTCACTGATTGCCGAGCTGGGGAGTTACAAGCAGAACATTTTTCCTCTAGATAATGATTTAAAATTTTTGTTAGAATCGCATAAATGATAACTCTGGAGAGAGATTTCATCGTCCTATGTTTGTTCTTTGAAGGAACTGGTGGTTCTTTCAGGCCAAAGATCCTTTGCATTCTGACATGTGGAAGCTCTGTATTCAGCAGGTTTACAGATACCTCAAAATATGAAAGAAAACACTTTTGAAAGGAGTTCTATGCAACAAATCATCCACAACAATTCTCCCAATAATTTCACAGACCTGTACTTCTCCTAAGGATGCCAGCCTCTGCAAAGCTATACTGCATGGTCCCTGGACATTGGATGCAGGAACTTGAACACCATTATAGCTTGTTCCACATTCCTACAAAATAACACGGATTATTGGTTTTTGTCTACACCAAGGTATTCCCAAAACCTTCCACAGAGGGCTTTTCATTTTATTTTATTTTTATTTTTTTATGCCCATTGCAGCATACTCTGCTGTAAGAGTCCAGCATGGAGTGCCACATCTGGGAATCTTGCTCTTGTAGAACTTCTGCTGCATAATTCTCTTTATCAGAACGTGTGTCCCCATGACATTTTGGGATATTAGGTGTCAAGTCTTGAGGGGTACTGAGTTCTGTATTTCTCTGAGGAGTCTCCATCTTTCCTCTGCAGAACATGTCTGGGCATGCAAAAATGTCCACTTCTCCCACCACAATATATTTCTGGATCTGTTCTCCTATTGGCCGTTTTGGCCCACGTGCATATGAGGTGTCTGAAATTCATTCCTATTGGCCGGGAGTAATAGGGGGGAAAGTTCCAACAGGGGTCATGGGACCCCTGCTGGAGCCTATCAGGGCACCAGTTGGACATTGCATGGTTAGGACCATATGGGGCCAAGGGGTATAAAACCAGCTCCTATTGGTCAGGCTGGAGGAGTTACTTCCTACAGGGGATCACATGACCCATACCACATGTTCTGCCCAAACAGGAAGTTCATCCCACAGGAAGTTACAACCCAATAGGAAGTTCCATCCCTGATAGGAAGTCCAACCTAAGCAGGAAGCCCAACCTCTAAGCACTTCTGGGGCGGGGCTAAGTCACTTTGACAACTATCAATTATTTTGACATGAGCTACACATGTACAATACTCATATGAATATGGGATGGAGTTTTGGAATGTAGTGTGATGTTGGCTGGGCACCAGAAAGGAGTCGTGATAAACTGGCCAAGAGAGCCCACATGAGGCTGGGGTGTTAACTAGTGTTATAATATGTGTAGTGTGCAAGAAAACCATTGTATCTGTTCAACCCACTGTCTATGGACTGGGGTTTAGGAATATATTCCAGTTCTGCTGTTTCTGTGGTTATAATGAATATGGATGGATAGATGGATATTAAGTCTAGTTACTATACTCTTTGTCTGTTTTCCACAACTGTAACCCACTACAGTCTACTCAGAAGCAGGCTGCAGTCTTTTTGGTAGGTCTTGGAGTTTAATCCCCCTCCAACAAACAAACAACCCCCCCATGGGAAAAAAATGTCGCTAAGTTGGAATTTGCAAGTGGAAGTGATATCTAGGGACCTCCTATGAAATTCTAGGATTTGTAGTTTCATAATCTATGTAGAATTCTTGACTAGAGATGGACCCCTAATGCTTCAATCCAGGATTCTGTATGAGGCAGCCATGGTAGTTAAAGTGGAATCATAGTGCTATAACTGTGTAGTGTGAATGGGCCCATGGTTATGGCTTTTCAGCTGAAAATGCTGTAGTGTGTCCTGCTGCAGGGACCAAACTTGGCCTTCCCACTTGCCATAGCTTTACATGGGTGGACATCAACTTGAAGATCTCCAGCAAGGGAAATCCCAAACTCCTTTTGGGTTAATAGTTCCATTGTCTGTGTTTGACTGTCCAGCAATTAGCCAGCATCCCAATCTGGGGAAAGGCATTCCAGTGAATTCAGCAGAAGCTGTGGATGCCGGTTTCTCTCTCACCAGCAAAAGAGGAGTGGATAGTTGGTTTTGGACAGTCTCTGTGGGTTGCCATAAGTTGTCAGGTGACTAGGGTTTGACTACATGGAGAGTAAAAAAATCCCACCGAAAATCAGACTTCTTTGGCCCAGAGCTGCCCCGCATGTTATTCAGACCAGTCTGGTCCAGATTTAAGCATCACACCTAGCTGGCCAAAAGGTCTGAATCTCCCCACTGGATTTTTACCTCCTGCTGTAGGTCCACCATTACTGCTTAACCAAGCACCTCTTCCCAAATAGCTTCATGCATACACTTTAAAAAGGCAGACCCCCAGCGTGCAGCTGCTCCTTCTGAGAGTCAAAGCAAGTGATTCTTGGCACAGTCACTCCCTCTGACCAAGTGGCCATGTACCAGGAAGGCAGACTCCCAGGGTATGGGCAACTCTTCCCAGCACAGGACAGCAGGCACCGCCATTTCCCCTTCTCCTCTGTGATGCTGTGGCTGGCTCTTTCTTCCTGGTGCATAGTGAACAAGTGACTGTATTCTGGGAAGACAGAGCCAGTAGTGATGGCACAGAAAAGTTGGGGAGAAGTGCTGGTGCCTGTCCAGCAGTGCTTGTTCTCCCTCCCCAAATCCAGCATGGATCCTTTGTCCACACTACAGTTTTCTCCAAAGTTTCCAGCAAACTCTGGAGAAAACTGAGTATTCCTCGTTTGCATAGGTCCGTAAGTCATGTGGCACTACCATACCAGATTCAGGGAAAATGCCATACATCATGTGACATTATTGGGCTAGATTTGGTGGGGATTCAGATTTTAACACTAATGTAGACAAGGCCTTGAAGGCCCATACACACTCTAGAGAGATAAGGTTTGCATATCCCCCAACATATCACATATGAAAATGGGGACAGATGGGGCTACGCAATATCAGAGTATGGTCAAGATGGCAAAAGTTATTAATGAGAAAGAACAATCAAGATAGGAGAGGCTGCCGTGGTTTACCTTTTTTTGAGTTGACTGGGAAGGGCAGGACTCAGCCCCTTCCTCTCCCTCCTGCTGAGTTAATTGAGTGCAAACTCAGTTTGCAGCAACTGAAGTCTCTGGCTTTTCTTCGCAAACGAAGATTCAGGAAGGACTCATCCCGCGCTTTCTGCAAGCGCGCTGATGACTAAAAAGGCCAATCCGAGATAAACAAGTCCGGTTGCAAAAAGCACAGCAGAAGGTCTCCTTGGGTGATGTTTTTGGGTTGTGATTCTTTCTGCGTTGTCGTTTCTCTTCAAGACTTGTTCGTCGTGAGTTCTCAAATAAGGCTGCAGCATTGTGGATAGTGCGTCTCCATGCCTCCCGATGTGAGGCCAGGGCGGACCACTGTTGGTGATCAATTTGGCCAAGCCTGAGATGTTGTTTCAGGGAGTCTTTGTATCACTTTTTTGGAGCGCCCCTCTTACGCTGACCCGTGGCGAGTTCACCGTAGAGTAGTATTTTTGGGAGGCGATGGTCCTCCATCCTAGAAACGTGCCCTGCCCAGCGCAGCAGTGTTCTCAATATCATGGCCTCAATGCTGGTGATCCCTGCTTGCTCAAGGACAGCAACATTCGTCACATAGTCAGTCCAGTGTATATTTAGGATTGTGCGTAGACAGCGCTGATGAAAGCGCTCGAGGAGTCGTAGGTGGTGGCGATAGGTGACCCATGTTTCAGACCTCACCAAAGCCTTTGACACTGTAAGTAGAAAAGGTCTGTGGCAGATCCTGGAAAGACTAGGATGTCCCCCCAAATTCCTTAAAATGATTATCTTGCTACACGAGGGACAGCGTGGTCAAGTCAGATATGGCGATGCTCTTTCAGAGCCCTTTCTAATAACTAATGGAGTGAAGCAAGGTTGTGTTCTTGCACCAACTTTATTTACAATCTTCTTTAGCACGATGCTCCAAAGGGCTATGGCAGAGCTTGAAGAAGACGACGGCATCTATATACGCTACCGTACTGATGGTAGCTTGTTTAACTTAAGCCATCTGAGGGCTCACACTAAGACTCTAAACTATCTAGTCCGTGAGCTGCTCTTCGCCGATGATGCTGCCCTTGTTGCCCACACAGAAGCAGCTCTGCAGCACCTAACATCCTGCTTTGCAACAGCTGCAGAGCTGTTTGGGCTGGAAGTCAACCTGAAGAAAACAGAAGTTCTTTACCAGCCTGCACCACAGGACGAACACCACCATCCCCACATTGCCGTCGGCAAATCTGTGCTCAAGTCCGTTCAGCAGTTCACCTACCTGGGAAGCATCATCTCCTCAGATGCCAAGATTGACAAAGAGATCGATCACAGATTAGCAAAGGCATATAGTGCATTTGGAAGACTTCACAAAAGAGTCTGGAGCAATAAACACCTGAGGCAAAGCACAAAAATCAGTGTGTATAGAGCCATTGTACTGTCTATCCTCCTTTATGGATCTGAAAATTATGGCAACTGAAGTAAGCTGAGGACAAAGGAGGAAAAGTAGGAGGAAGAGAGAGAAACTGGGGCAATTTTAGAAGCAGCTGAAAAAGTACAGTAGGACCCCTGTATCAGTTGGGGATTGTTTCGGGGGGGGGGCGTGGATACCAAAAACCATGGATAATGGCAAACACCATTGAAAATAATGGGACTTCTGGTTTAAGCTACCATAGAATTGTCTTGGAAGACCTAGAAAATGGCTAGAGAGGACACATTTTCTAGGAAGACTATGGTAGCTGTGCTGAAATGGAAATCATGAATAACTGAATCAAAGGATAATGAATCCGTGGATACAGGGGTCCTACTGTAGGACAACAAAGGATTAATCAGAACAGTCCCTAAAACAAGACTCAGGCCCAGGCCCTGACATCCTGAAACCCTAACTGGTGCAACTGCTAAATACTTGGACTTTTTGCTTTTAGGAAGGAGGAAAGGAGCGGGAGAGGGGGAAGGAATGTAGTAGCATCTTCAAGACTAACTGAGCTTTGGTGGATATAAACCCACTTTTTCAGATGCAGTACAGAGTGATATTAAAGCATCTGGTTATAAAGCATGCCTACCCAGTTGTGGGAATGGGATGGAATGTAATAGGATCCAGAAAGAGGCAAGTCACGACCCTTGCCCTCAATTTTCAAAGGGCAGCGTAAGGTGATATAGATACTGCATCTGAAAAAAATGGGTTTATATCCACAAAGGCTGATGCTAAAATAAAAACCAATTACAATTGTCCCTTCATATTCACTGGGGTTTGGTTCCAGGACACCCCACCACCACCATCGTGGATAGCAAAATCTGTGAATACTCAAGTCCCATTATATGCAATGGCATAGCAAAATGGTGTCTCTTATATAAGATGACAAAATCAAGGTTTGCTTTTTGTATTATGTTTTTAAGAATATTTTCAAGACGCGAATACTTAAATCCGTGGATACCAAATCCGTGGATATGGAGAGATGACTGTAGTCTGAAAGGTGCTGCTACATTTCCTTCCCTCCCCACCCCTTCCTCCTTTTTAGGTCCTGTCTATACGAGGGGGGGAAATACGAACACGTCTGAAAAAGCAGGCATTCGCAACAATGCAACCTGTCTTCACAGTCAAAAGAGCCTCCCTAAACTACAAATGACCCCCTAGCCAAGATGGCAGCCACAAGTAATTTACTCACAATTTTAAATCTGCCACTGCCAAAAAAATTTTTAAAAGTTTCCCATGCTGAGTACAAACAATATTTCATATTTAAAAAGGAAAAGAAAACAAAGAGAGTATAAGATCCCCATTTGATCAATTTACTTCACTTAGCCGAAAATCCAACATGGCAGCAGTAGTCACTTTCTCTGTTTGCTAGCCCCATCACCTATGGTCATCCAGCCAGTCAGATTGGGCTGCCTGTTCATATCTGCACGAATGAAACTGTCCAAACGATCGCACATTCGCATGTCGTACAGAGCTTTTTAGAAAATCCAGAGAAATTCCTGGATGCTATGCCCACTGACTTTGAGGTGGATTTGGCTGCTTCCTAATGACACGTATTTGTGCAAATGTCCGTATGAACGGATTGCCTTCCATTTGCATCCTGTTTGTATTATTTTTACCGTTTAGACAGGCCCTCTATGACACACCGCTAACAACACTACTACTTTGAAAAATACTTCTAGGAAGGAATGCTTGCCATTCTGAATAAAATGACAAATTTAAATCAGAATATAAGAAGCTGTGAGAGTCAGGAGGTGTAGTTTGAGAGTTGGAGTATGCCTCTGGAGAACAGGGTGTGAATTCCTGCTTGGACACGAAAACCCACGGGGTGATGTTATACAAGCCACACTCTCTCCATCTCAGAGGAAGGCAATGGCAAACCTCCTTTGAACAAATCTTGCCAAATAACTCAAATAATTTATTTGTTGTCAAATTTGACGCATAGATTTGATGAGATTAGAAGAATCTAGAGAAAAATTCCGTAAGAAAAGGAAATAAAGTACTAATAGATATAGAAAAACCAAGCAAACCAAGAAGGAAGTTGGTAATACTTAAAGTGAAGCAACCAAAAGAAGCGGATATTTGTTTGTATAGATATATATGTATAGCTATATTTATATAAATTTGTTTATTAATTTATCTTATATTTATGTATAATTACATCAGATTCTCTTGATGGTTAATTTCTTTTAAGAATTGGATGTAAAAGTTACATATGATATAAGAGGATTTCTGAAATGTTTGAACTGGTTTGGAAATGTAACCATAAAAATATTTTAAAAAACAAAAACCAAAACAAACCCTGTGATAGGGTTGCCTTATGCTCACCATAGAATCATAGAATCATAGAATCATAGAGTTGGAAGAGATCACAAGGGCCATCCAGTCCAACCCCCTGCCATGCAGAAAATCACGATCAAAGCATCCCTGACAGATGGCCATCCAGCCTCTGTTTAAAGACCTCCAAGGAAGGAGACCCCACCACGCTCCGAGGGAGTGTGTTCCACTGCCGAACAGCTCTTACTGTCAAAAAGTTCCTCCTCATGTTGAGGTGGAATCTCTGTTCCTGGAGCTTGCATCCATTGCTCTGTGTTCCAGTCTCTGGTGCAGCAGAAAACAAGCTTGCTCCATCCTCAACATGACACCCCTTCAAATACTTAAACAGGGCTATCATGTCACCTCTTAACCATCTTTTTTCCAGGCTAAAAATACCCAGCTCCCTAAGTCTCTCCTCATAAGGCATGGTTTCCAGACCTTTCACCATTTTAGTTGCCCTTCTCTGGACACGCTCCAATTTGTCAATATCCTTTTTGAATTGTGGTGCCCAGAAATGGACACAGTATTCTAGGTGAGGTCTGACCAAGGCAGAATAGAGCGGCACTATTACTTCCCTTGATCTAGACACTATACTTCTATTGATGCAGCCCAAAATTGCATTGGCCTTTTTAGCTGCTGCATCACACTGTTGACTCATGTTCAACTTGTGATCCACTAGGACTCCTAGATCCCTTTCGCACGTAGTCTCGTTCAGCCAGGTCTCTCCCATCCTATATCTATGCATTTCATTTTTCTGCCCTAAGTACAGTACCTTACATTTCTCCGTATTGAATTTCATTTTGTTAGCTTTGGCCCAGCTCTCCAGTCTATCCAGGTCATTCTGAATTTTGATCCTGTCCTCTAGGGTATTAACTACTCCTCCTAATTTGGTGTCATCTGCAAATTTGATAAGTATGCCCCTAATTCCCTCAACCAAGTCATTGATAAAGATGTTGAATAGCACTGGGCCCAGGACAGAACCCTGTGGTACCCCACTGGTCACATCTTTCCAAGACGAAGAGGAGCCACTGCTGAGCACCCTTTGGGTTCGGCCGGTCAACCAATTACAAATCCATTGAACAGTTAACTTGTCTAGCCCACTTTTTACAAGCTTGTTTGCAAGAATGTCATGAGGAACCTTGTCAAAGGCCTTACTGAAATCAAGGTATGCGATATCCACAGAGTTCCCTTCATCTACCAAGCTGGTAATTTTATCAAAAAAAGATATCAGATTAGTCTGGCATGACTTGTTTCTCTGAAACCCATGTTGACTTTTTGTGATTATGGCATTGCCTTCTAAATGTTCACAGACTCTGTTTAATGATCTGCTCTAGAATTTTCCCTGGTATTGATGTCAGACTAACTGGGTGATAATTGTTGGGATCCTCTTTTTCCCCCTTTTTGAAGATGGGAACAACGTTTGCCCTCCTCCAGTCTGCTGGGACTTCTCTGTTCTCTATGAGTTCTCAAAGATTATTGCCAATGGCTCTGAGATTACATTTGCCAGCTCTTTTAATACTCTTGGATGTAGTTCATCTGGTCCTGGAGATTTAAATTCATTTAGATTAAGAAGGTATTCCTGTACTACCTCTTTGCTTATTCTGTGCTGGATTTCCCCTACTGTGTCCTCTGTTCCATACTCCTCAGGTTGGTCCCTCTTTTCCTTTTCTGAAAACACTTTTCCAACCATAAGTTGGAAAAGACTTGAAGGCACACAACAACAACAAATAGGAGGCTGTGGGCTTTTCTAGACCCGATGGTATACTGCGAGTGGGTGCACATTTTTGTCCATTCGCAGTGACGCTGTTTTGTCTCCACCATATTTTGCCTTTTCATAACCATTTGCAGCAATTACAATGGAGCGGCCACACGTTCTGAAAAAAGGCAATAGGGCTCAAATGCTTAGCAATGCAAATGTTGATGTCCACATGTATGAAATTGCTCATGAACACAAATTTTCTGGGAAACTGTAGGGGAAACCGTGAATGTTTTCATTTCACGGTTTGTGGAGTTTTTAGCCCACACCCCTTCTGAATCTCATTTAGATCATGAATGAGAACAGGAATCTCATTCAGATCGTGTTGGGACACATCATATTCACTGCAAATTGTGTAAGGAGTATTTTCATCATCTCGTCTGAGTCAGATCTTTGGTCCATTTAGCCAGGGTCAGTTTAAGGCACCGGCAGCGTCAGCATCCACAGGGGGGCCCATCATTGTGTGGGCCCCGTAGTAACCCTCCTCCTGCAAAAACATTATTAGTAATAATCTGAATATCCTTTACTGTGAATAGCTTAGGTTGAGTTAGGTTACATTGATCTGAGATAAACATATGGGCCCCCCAAAACAAAGCATTGCAGGGGCCCCCAAAATTCCTTAAACCGGTCCTGCTGAGTACAGTATTTTCAGCACTGGTTGGCAGTAGCTCTGCAGAATTATGTGGAATGGTAGTTTGATACTGTTGCTTTCATGTTTACATTTCTGTTAAATGGAAAAGAAAAACTGGGCAAATATCTTTTTAGATATTTTTTTGTTTTAATCTCAAAGGTGATGGGGGAAAGGCTCAGAAACTCTGGTGGGAAATATTAAAATATGATGGGCAATGGGGCTTGAGTCAAGATCTGCTTTTTCTTCCAGATCTTGAAAGAGTTAAATAGAGACAACTGTGACTCCCAGTTCCTAGAGAGGCGGAGGGATTGAGTGGACCATTGAATAGATGCTGATTGTGTGTGTTTGTGTGAAAAGGTTCCTTCCTGTCGTCGTCGTCCCGTCCCCCCCATTTCTCTGCTGGCATTTATAGATGCTCCTCTGAGCCATGGGCACCCCAAAAGAAGGTAAGGGAGGAGGCGATGCATCCCTTTCTTTGCAAGAGCTGGGAAAGTGGCGTTCTCTGAGCTGGGGAGGATGGGGGTCGCAGTTTCTCGGGCTTCCTGCAATCTCCCCAAATCTGCAGATTGGAAATCTTTGAATCCAAGCAGCACAATTTATTACAGCGCTTCCATACCACTTAAGCTGCTGTGCCTCTGTCCTGCGGAATCCTGGGATTTGTAGTTTCAGAATTTTCTGCCAGAGAGTCCCAGTGGTGCAGTTCAGGGGAGTTTATTAGAGAAGTACTGCATTAAGCCCTTCACCAGACTACAAATCCCAGGATTCCATATGTTCCATGCATTAAGGTGGGATCAAAGTGCTATAATTGTGCAATGTGGATATAGCCCTGCGGGGAATGCTTTCCCCCCACTGTCTATCTTTTTTTTCCTGTGTGTTTTAAACTCTGGTGGTTAGAACTATTGGACATTGACTTTCCTTCCCTGGAGTTCTTAAAAGCAGGAATTGGATGGCCACATCCCAGGGGTATTTTGGCTGTGGATCCTTGCACTGGCAGGGGTTGGACTAGGTGACCCTTGGGTAGCCCTTCCAACTGTATAATTTTATGATAGCGCCCTTACATGGGTTCATTATCTCCCCCCCCCTCTGCTTTAGGCTTCCAACGTATTCATAGGGGTGGGAAAGGTGTTGGGAGAAGAGGACAAAAGCATATAGGAAGCTAGCTTTGACTAGGATATACAGTACTACCCATTCCTTTCTTTGTTCCATTTTTATACAGTCCCGCCTTTCCCCCAAAGATGACATACATGGCTCACCTTCTCCTAATTTTTAAAGCCCCCAACAGCAACCCTGTAAGGTAGGTCAAGCAGAAACTGACTGACCCAAGATCACCCAATGAGCTTTATGGCCAAGTGGCCTAGTCTAATGGTCTGGTTGCTGTGCTGTGCTGTCCATCTGGCTCATAACCTTAAAGACAGCCTTCATTTAATTCACTGCCATCCTACTTTTTCAGTTATTTTTAAAATGTCCCTGTTTCTCTTTCTTCCTCCCTCTTCTCTGTCTTCCTCCTGGCTTATTTTTGTTGCTGCAAACTAAGTTCAAACTGAATAGTTTGCTCTCAATTGCCTCAGCAGGGGAGAGGGGAGGCAGAATCTTGCCTGTCCCAGTCGGCTCAGGCAAAAGCAAACTGCTGCAGCATCTCCCAGCTTGTCTGTTCGTCATTAATAACTTTTGCCATCTTGACTACGCTCTGATGTTGCTTGGCCACACCTGTCCGCATTTTCACCTGTGAAATGTTGGAGGGTCTAGTGTGACTCAGTATTGCTTTCTGTTCCTGGAAATGGGTATTTGGGGTATCAGGAAGATTTCCCCATTGTCTGCTGATGGGTCTTTCTGTTCTTTTTTTATTGGATTATGCTAGGAATTAAATCTAGGCAGCTGAACTGTGTCAGTTCCTCAGACTAAATTTCTGACCTTTCATTACAGACAGAAGCCCTGAAATACTACAACCCTAAATTAATTGAGCAAATTGGGTTTTACTCCCTAATGATAAGGCTGAGGAGGAGCGCCCGCTGTGGAGGAGTGATACTTGAGAGATCCATGTTCAGATCCCCAATCAGCCGTGAAACTCACTGGGTGCCTTTGGGCTGGTCACTCTTTCTCAGCCTAAACTACCTTGCAAGGTTCTTGTGAGGATAAAGTAGGGAGGAGGAGGAGATTCATGTACTGTTCTTTGAGTTAATTGAAGGACAGACAGAATGCAAACAAACTAGTAAGAAAATAGAAATAAACAGGATTGGGAGCTTACCTGTAGTTCACTCTATGTTTCAGCCCTACTAACAGACCCATCGAACTGTTTGGGGTTTTATGTACAGGTCGACCCCTATATCCAGGGATTGGTATCTGTAGTTTCACTTATCCACGTCTGAAAAAATATGTCCTCTCTAGGCATTTTCTAGGTCCTCCATCACGATTCTGTGGTATGCTTCCACCAGACATTAGGCTGGAAGGTATTCATTTCAATAGGGTTCGTTATTATCCATGGTTTCACGTATCCACAGTAAGTCTGGGAACGTATGCCCCTCAGGTATGAGAGGTGACCTGTATTTAGCTGATTAAAAATATATATATAGCTGGTTCTTAAGTCCACTTATAAGAAATAAGTCCCACTGGCTTCTGTTTGATTCACTGTCATGTAACTCTGCAAAGGATGGGCAAAACATACACTCATTTAAGATTTCTTTTGCTACCTGCTTATAAATATAGATCCATATGTAGAGACAATCTTGAAAATGAAGTTTTGCTTTTTATATTATGTCCTCATTGCTGTGTGAATCCATGAGTACATGGCTTATTTTATAAAGTGACTTATACCTTGGTTGTTTTTTTTTTAAAGATCAGTGTGATCATTAATACAATATAATCAATATTGCCCGAGCAAATAAAAATTATCTACCCCACCCCCATGAAATTTTCCTTCAGTCCCCCAATTTCACTTGAGCATTTAGAAATGTAGTATAGATATCTAAAGAAAAGGGAAAGGCCATGTGACTAAGGGAAGGTGAACACAGCAGATGAAAGATTTCAGTGTGAGAGGAGTCGTCAATGTTGCACTCTCTGCAATGCTAGAAATAATCATAGAATCATAAATTTGGAAGAGACCACAAGAGCCATCTAGTCCAACCCCCTGCCATGCAAGAATACCCAATTAAAGCAGTCCTGACATATTCCTGAAATATGTGGACTGAAGGAAAATTTTACTTGTGGGCGGGGGGGGGGGCAGAATTTTCATTTGGGTGGCAAGGCCTTCATTTTGCCCTCCCTGTAGCTATACCACTGATACAATTACTGTGTGCCTTCAAGTCATTTCTGACTTATGGCAAACCTATCCTAGGGTTTTCTTGACAAGGTTTTATTCAGAAAAGATTTGCCATGGCCTTCCTCTGTGGCTGAGAGAATGGGACTTGCTCAAGGTCACACAGTGGGTTTCTGTGGCTGAGAGGGAATTCGAACCCTTGGTTCCCAAAGTCCTGGTCCAACCAACACTTAAACCACTACACCACAATTGCCCTCCATTGATACAATTACATTTTTTGGTATTGCTCCTCCATGGCCATGGTGCCTGGGGCTGATGGAGGTTGGAGTCTAGCAGTTCTAGAAGGGGTCAAGTTTGGGGAAGGTGCCATAAAACAAAAGTTTTTTAAAAAAATATCGGCCAAAAATGTGTATTTCTCACTGACAGGGAGAGCTGAGTGTACAAGTGGGATGTGTCATCACAAGATGCCATAGGGTCTGCCATTCATTTCCAAGACTCAGCAGTGGGTAATATATCAGTGGCTCAAGACCACCCTTTTAAAGAAATGTAGTACTTGCAAGTATTAATCTGAGGAACGCCGGGGCCAAGAAGGCCACTTTGTCTACTGTATGAAGATGTTTCAAGAGCAGCTGTGAGTTCAGGAACCTGGAAATCGCTCTTGTAACAAATGAATAAGATGTCTCTGCTTGTGGAGAAAAGGGAGATCTCTAAACAGGGATCAAAAGGAGTCCACAACCAAGCTGTATTTGAGAAGGAAACGAAGCCAGAAACAAAAGTGAAGGAGCTGGAGTCAGAGATTCATGGCCGAGATGACAGACTGAACAAAGAGGAAGAGGAGGCAAGGTCAGCCATCATAACGGGTCCTCGAGTTGTCCAGTGCAGAACAGACAAGGACTCGCTAAAATGGCCGATGTTGCCTCAGGTGAAACAAGAACCGGATGATGAACTGTCAGAACACTGGGAGGCTCAGTGGCAAGAATTCCTGAAGGCCACACCGTCCCTTCGCTTGAGGTTTGAAGAACCACCGGTGTTGTGGAGGGACACCAAGGCCTTTCCCACTTTGCTCAAGGGAGCAACTGAGGCCGGCCGGTGGGCCTGTGGAGATTGGGTGAGCTGTCTTCCGCCAACTTGTGGCAGAGGTGCCAAGCAGCTTTCGGGCCAGCTTGAGCTCAGTGAGATGGCCTGCTCCAGAAAGGCTAAAGACGACTCCATGGGTACAGAGGTGCCGGATCCCCAGCTGTGCTCCCAGAAGGCCAAGGAACTGCGAGAGGTTTGCTGCCGGCTCCGGCAGGTTTGCCAACAGTGGCTGAAGCCCAAGACGCCCATGGAGGAACAGGTCCTGGAGCTGGTGATCCTGGAGCAATTCCTCTCCATCTTGCCGCTGGATGCGCAGAGCTGGGTCAGGGAACGCCGTCCGGAGGCCTGTGCCCAGGCCGTGGCCCTGGCAGAGGCTTTCCTATTGAGGGGGCAAAAGGCTGAGGACCAGGAACTGGAGGTGAGAGCATTTCACCCTGAGGCAGAATGGGGGCCAGTCCTGCCATTAGGCATAGTGTGGGGGCTACCTCAGGCAGCAGATCTGGGGCATCACAAAAAGAGAGCCAGTGGTTAGTTCCCTGCCTAGGTGGTTATTCTGTTCTTACACAGGGGAGTGGGACTTGTGGGATTTTCTGCCTCCTTTTTTTAAAAAAAGTTGTTATTATTATTATTATTATTATTATTAGTTTATTAATACAATATATTACCTTATATTTCATCTGATTATACATTACTATCTCAAAACTACACAATTATTAACTATTCTCTCATATACATACATAGTATTTCCTTAGTATAATTACTCTGTCCCCCTACCTCCCCCCCCCGCTGCATTCTGGGAATGGTGTACCATATTAACTTCTTTTTTCTCTCAAGTGGAAAATCTTTGTACGGTAACTGTTTCCTTTACATTCTCACACCCCTTCCTCCCTTCAAAAAAACTCAATCATTATTCTCCAGTTACTAAGCCAAACCTCTTCTTTCAATTGGCCAGAATAAACCCTCCTTTTTTTCCATTATAAAATCAGATATCATGTATTCTGTTATATATTGCTTCCATCTATCACAATTCCACATTTCTTTATCTTTCCAGCTATGTGCAATCACTGCCTGTGCCGCTATAATTAATTCTTTAGTTTGATATTTCTCCTCCTTCTGTAATCCTAATAGGATTTTCTGCCTCATGTGCTAAAATAACCTGACTGGTTTATTTATTTATTATTTATTAAAATAATTATGTTGTGCACAAATTGTATATTTTATAATAATAATTACTATTTATATCATAAAATCTGGGTGGCACTACTAACCCTGCTGACTGGTGGTTCTGGGAGTTGTGCCGGGCTTTGGAAGTTATGCTTCTTATCTTGGGTGGCTGTGTGGGATACCGTTTACTGCTTCGCCTCAGGCAGCAAAATGACTTGAGCTGCCTCGGATTGGGAAGAAGGTCCGATACTGGAAATGGGCTGAGAAGGTTGAAATATTAGAAGCCAGACTATGGCATGTAGGGCAAAGGGCTGGTATTGCAACCACATATCCCTTCCCCTTGTCACTCTTCTCCCATAAATATGGATGAATAATAGTCTATCCCATCTCATCTCAGATTCTTGGTGAGGAACTAGGGAGAGAGAATCAAATTTGCTTTGGTGCATAGTTTCCAAATAGAGCTGCTGGGATTCTAGCTTTCCTGTCTCCATTGCTCTGTCCCTCCCCATTTCTTTTTTATTTTATTTTATTTTTAAAGTTAGTCCTCTGCAAGGGTGGGAATCATGCAACCCTCTAGGTGCAGTAGGACGGCAACTATGTCTTGCACAGAGGTGGACATCATGCAGCCCTCTAAATTTGGTGGAACCTTAGCCTGCATAGCTATTGGTGAGGCCATGCAATTGAACATGAGCTTGATGCCCAACTCCGTGCAAGGCATATAGTTCAAAAGACACAACACAAGAGGAAAAGGGATTGGAAGGGAAGAGGGGTAAAATAAACCAACTCAAGCTTCAGGTTCTTTGTTACTTGTCTACCACTTTTGTAATAGCTGTATGAACACGAGCCAGCTGTATGATGCTGCAGCAAAAAAGGCGAATGCTATTTTAAGCCTGCATTAATAGAAGCATAGTTTCCAAGTCGAGGGAAGTAATAGTCCCACGATATTCTGCGTTGCTGGGCCTTATCTGAAGTACTGCGTTCAGTTCTGGGTGCCTCATTTTAAAAAGGACATTGATAGGTTGGAGCAAGTTCAGAAAAGGGCAACAAGGATGATAAGAGATATGGAGAACCAAACATGTAAAGGAGCTGGGCTTGTCCAGCAGGGGGAAGAGAAGACTGAGGGGTAACACGATTGCATTCTTTAAATACCTCAGGGGCTGTCACAGAGAGGAGGGGGAAGGCCTATTCTCTGCTGCCCCAGAAGGTAGGACCAGGTCTAATTGTTTTAAGTTACAGGAAGGTAGATTTTGATTGAACATTAGAAGGAGCTTCTTGGCAGTAAGAGCAGTTGGCAATGGAAACAATTGCCTAGAGAGGTGGTGGGGTCTCCTTCTCTAGGTGTTGTCAAAAAAGAGGCTGGACAGTTACCTGCTAGGGATGCTTTAGCTGGAGATCCTCCATTGAACGGGGATTGGACTGGATGGCCCATGAGGCCCCTTCCAACTCTATGATTCTATGACTGCACTCTAGGAACCTCTGGAGGGACACCATGATTTCCACTTTTCCTTGAGTGTATAATTGGTGGTGATCTACTCTTAGGGGATAAATTGCGTGAGAAAATTTGGGAAGCAGCATAAGTGTATGTATAAGGGGATGGGGGTGCAGGGCCCAAACCTTGCCTTCAGTTTTTAATTTTTTAGCTCCTACTCTCCTGCCTTGGAAAGAGACACTCACTGACGATGCTCTTGCAGGTCCTGGAGTCGTTTGGAACATCGACTGTGAATTTCCCAACCTCAGAATGGGCACTTTCAAACCTCTGGCAGAGGCATCTTAACAAGGAGGGCAAGCAAGAGAACAACGGAGTTACCAGCTTGCTGGGTAAGGTTATAGGAACATTTGTCACTCAATATAGTATGAAGCTTCTTGAGAGTGTTAGGCTTAATATTTTAAGGTACGTTTCCAGACCAGTGGTTCATAGCCTGTAATCTGAGGACCTCCAGGGGTCCGGAGTGTCCTCACAGGAGGTCCACAAAGGCTTGAAGGCTGTTGGCCCACCTCCACCTTGAGTGGAGTGACCATATGACAGGAGACAAGGCAAAGGCTGGCTGGCTTGGCCTGTGCATTGCCATTCAATCTGCTCCAGCCAAAAGCTTGCAGCAAAAAACAGGAGAAAAGTCTTCCCTCCCCCTCCAGTGCTTCTGAGGGAAGGTTTAGTGGATGGTGTAGTTACATTATTATTATTATTATTATTATTATTATTATTATTCAGGGTTTTAAATCTTGGGGGTCCATGGTACCAAAAGATATTTAAAGGGGGCCCCTGGTAAAGAAAAGGTTAAGAGCCACTGTTCTAGACCTTAAGGTCTGCATGGCAATGCTTGGTGATTTCTTAGTATCCTACAAATGCAGGAGCAGAGCATATTTTCCAGCAGGAGCAATCCATGGTCCAAGTGGAGCAGGGAGGGCTCATCTTGAAAAGGCAGATGGAAGTGCTCCTCCTGCTTAGACCAGCTGTGTCTTCCAAAGTCTTTATATCAGGGATGGGCAAAATGTCACCTTGAGGGTGTATCTGGCCCCCAGTGCTGTCCTTATGGCCCTTAACCCGAAGTCAGGAGGAAGAGGATGCCTTTTCCATTTTCTCTGCTTCAGAAGTGCAATAGATGATGAAGAGGAGCCCACCCCGCTCTCTGGCCACAGATTGGCAATAAGAGTATGACATGACAGTAGGAGGACCAACTTTCAGCCATGAATTTAAGGGAGATTTAGTCGTGACAAATTTTGCACATTGTTAGTGGTGTGGCATCACTCCAGCTAATGTTCATTGGTAAAGGATTACACATCTTTCATGGGCAGGCCGTATTATTTCATATTTGGATTGGCTTTGTACGTTTGTGTATGCAGTACACTGTCCAGGAAAGTTAAACAGCAACAACAAGAACAAAAACTATTCTAAACAGACCCCGAGCACCACTACTAACTTTAAAGAAAACTGAAAGAACTGTTACAAAACAGACACACACTCACACCCACACAAATCAAATAAAGTTTTTTTTTCTACAGATGCAAACGAGAGCCTATCATTGGGTTTTCTTGGCAAGATTTGTCCTGCGGAGGGGATTGCCATTACCTTCCTATGAGGCTGAGAGAGTGTGGCTTGCCCAAAACTCTGGTTTCCCAGAGTCCTTGTCCAACACTCAAACCACTACACCAGTGGGAAGTTATGCCTACCTATGTTGTCACTAGGATTCTGGCCCAGAATTCAGCCCAGCAAAGAAAGCAGAGGAATTGACAGGGAATGGAGATTGGGATTCAAGGGGGGGGGTTATTTACTTATTTCAACTACACATACTTGGAATTATTTCAGGAGCATTGGGGTGGGTGGGAATAAAAGTGTATCCTTTCCCTTGGATTCTTGTATCTTGGCCCACTGCATAACCTGCACCCTTCTTTAAGCCTCCCTGGCTCTCTGCCCCTTATCCAACCACCCTGTAATTTTGTTCTGGTCCTCAACTTGCCCCATGCAGCCTCTCCTGTCTTAGGGGCCTGTGAAAGACATTTATTCCCCAACCAGATCCATATTTCCCCCTTTTTTTCATCAAAGCTTTATTGCAGATCTTTTGATGGCTTTGTTTCCCTGAGCAGCTGGAATGTTTGTGGACGTTCTTTGCCCATCGCTGCATCCTGGCCAGTCAGCAGTCAAAGGCTTCACTGTGCCAGGAGCCTTTCTAACATAATGGAAAGAGATAGACAAAACAATGACAAAATTATATACTCTAATGACATGCTGAAACCATCCATAACTAAGTAGCAGTAGGATGGCACTTAGATGGTCATCCTATCACTCTTAAGTTATGAATGGTTTCAGCATGTCATTGTACACTAGTTCACTACATTTGGGGCATTTCCCTACTTCCAACATGTTTGTGTGTGAAAACTTAGGAGGGCCCCCTGGGGATATGAGGACCACAAAAGAGTCCCTAGGAACTGCATGCATTGGAAGTGCAACCTTACAGGGTTTCGTGTGTGTGCGCATGCATGAGTATATGTGTGTGTGTGTGTATAGACTTGTATACCTAAAGTTTTTATATTGTATGCTATGGTCTCAGCGGCCCATTTATACTTCTTGCCTCTGGACCCGTGACTATTAAACTATGCCCTTCTGAATTACTCATCAATTTATTTATTTCTTAAATGACTTTCTTAAAAGGCTTTCGTCAGTTCACCTCTGCTTATTCCCCCTTGAGAGAAATCCCAACTCTGCTTGATATTAGCTATAATTCACATGATGCCTGTTTTATTTCAGATGAGTGGAGAAGTGAGAATGGGAAGAATTGTTCACTTAAAAGAAATGAGCAAGGGGTGATGCCAAGCCAGGCCAGGCCAGACGTGGCCCCGTGTTGCAATCAAGGGGAACCCTCTGAGAATTTGGATGTATCCGAGGACAAGCAAGAGTCCCTCAGAGGGATGAGACTGAGTAGGATGATCATTTGCAGACGAGAAAATGTTGGCAATGACTTCAGCCTGGTGAAGAGTCAACAGAGCCTTCATGATGATGTGCAAGATGAAATCTCGAATACGGGCCCAGATCATATTGTGTGTGTAAAAATATACCACTGTGCAGTCTGCGGGAAGAGCTTTTCCCGGAGCTCAAACCTGATTAGTCACCAGAAAACCCATGTGGGTGAGAAGCCATACAAATGTTCTGACTGTGGGAAGGGCTTCACTCGCAGCTCCAACCTTATCAATCACCAGAGAACCCACACGGGGGAGAAACCGTACAAATGTTTGAACTGTGGGGAAAACTTTTCTCGCAGCTCACGTCTGATCAGCCACCGCCGAATCCACACAGGTGAGAAGTCTTACCAGTGTCCTGAATGTCAGAAATCCTTCAGTCTACGCTCGCTCCTTATTAGACATCAGAAAATCCACACAGGGGAAAAACCATACCAGTGCGCTGAGTGTGGGAAGAGATTTATTGAAAACTCTGAACTTGTTACGCACGAGAGGACCCACACAGGTGAAAAGCCATACAAGTGTGGCATTTGTGGGATCAGCTTTTGTCAGAGCTCAAACCTGCTGGCGCACACTCGGACCCATACTGGAGAAAAACCCTACCGATGCGCCAGCTGTGGGAAGAGCTTTAGTCGGAGCTCGAACCTTATCGTTCACAAGAGGACGCACACGGGCGAGAAACCCTACGAGTGCTCCTGCTGTGGGAAAGGCTTCAGCCAGAACTCTCGCCTTATTAGTCACAAGAGAATCCATACCAGGAAAGCTGTTTGAAATCCCTCTGGAAAGGCTTCTGCCGTCAGCTTTATAGGGTACTAAAGTTCTTCCTGCTAAGAAGTCTCTAACAGCAAAGCTGTACACATTTCTGATGGGTGTAGATGAAGTTGGGAGAGCTTCAACTGTATTAGACTGAGTGTAGCAGTGTAGAAGAACATCATAAAGCAGGCATAGGGGAAACCCATGACCCCCCAGGTAGCTTCCATCAGCCTTGGCAACCAGAGACAGTAGTTGGGGATGATAGGAATTCAAGTGCAACATGTAGAGGACTCTTAGTTCCCTGCTACTGTTTAAAGAAAGAAAATTTATTAGTGTCAGGGAGTGATGGGGAGGCTCACTTGATCCTAAGTGTAGAGGTTGTAGGCCTTGTCAGGCCTCCCCACTGTTAAATTAGAAGTAGGCAACTGAGGAGGGTATTGGAGCCAATTCCTGACCCTCTGCCTAGCCACTTCCCCAATAAAATTGGCCAGGAAACAATCACAAAAGGAACCAGAGGTCATACACAGCTGGTTTACCTTGTTGGGCTAAGTGTTTTGGTTTATCCATCAATTAATTCAGGTGATGTTTGCCCATCCAGTGGGGGGTGCAGGGCCTTGGGACAGTTTGGAGTACATGGTGGAGGCCTTGGGGGGGGCACTGAAAAAGCCCCTGGGGGCAACTTTACCCATCCCAGCTTTATTCAGTGCTGCTTAGAGTGCTGATCCTGGAGCCATTAGTTTCTGGCCCCTGGTGAATTTCCAAGAAAGATAAAAACTTTTGTAACCAATGGCACAAATACGGTGCTGATCCTCAACTTCAGATCATATGAGAAACACTGCTTTAGATGGTATTGTGTATTGATCCACTTATTTTAATTAATTACTTTTTTTAAAGCCAGCACTACTGTGTTTTGGAGAGCCTCCGGCTTATTCTGCTTAACATTTTCCCAGGACTTTGGTCCAGCCCTTATAGAGTCATATAGTTCTGGTCCAACCCCCTGCCCTGCAGGAATCTACAATCAAAGCATGCCTGCAAGTGGCCATCTAACCTCTGTTTAAAAACATCCAAAGAAGGAGACTCTACCACACTCCAAGGCAGTGCACTCCAATGGTGCCATTGCTTGGATGGGAGACTACACTGATACCCTTGTGAAATAAATATGCCTGTATATACTGTATATTTGAAAAAAATCTCATACTGTAGCTCATCATCACAAAAGACGTTTTTACCCTCTCTCTTTCCTGCTGCTCCTTATAAGGCCTTGCATTGGACAGCTCTTCTGGTCACCAGGAAATAGGGCTGGTTGGCAGCAGAGGGGCAAAGGGGTTCATTTCTCCTCCTTCAGCCCCCCTTGTTTTCTGTACTGGCTGGGAGGAAGGAAAACCTCCTTTTTTAAAAAACCCTCTGGGTCTTGCCACTCCTAGTCCAATACTCTAACCACTGGGCTGACTTGTTGTCATGGGAAACCCATAATGAGCTTCCCATAATAACAGAAACATATCTGTTGCATTTTGTGCCTTGCACCTTTAAATTAGAAACCTAACAGAGAGGTGAACATTTGTTTTAAGAATGTCTAGGAAACCTGCCAAATGTGACAACTGCTTCCACATGTAATTTTGGCTCCACAGTCTGATTGTGATGAACTCGCTAACACACTTGCTGAGACAACTTCCATTCAAACTAAACGGTTTATTGATCAGGATATGTAGTATGCGGTATCATACCAAAGCCAGCTCTGAGGGTACAGATAATACAGATAATAACCCCCCAATTCAGTTTTGATTTACACACACACCTAAAGCTTAATGAGCATACATTCCAACCAGGATATTCTCACAGCAATAAGTGGGCATTCGAACTTGGTTCCCAGGCGCCAGAGATAACACCCCTGCAGCAGGCTGGAAGGCTTCCCAGCCAGCTGCAGCATGTTCCCATCATGCCCTGGACTCATGTCAAGGCCTGGTGTGGCGATCGGGCCTACCAGGCAAACCTGTGGCCAAACAACCACTATACCCAATATCCACACCAGGACATGACATTGATTCTCTGACTTCAAATGTTATGGGTAATGTGGCTTGTTGTTAACTGCTGTCAGATTGACTTCCCCTCTGCCCCACTTATGGCAACCCCATGAATGAGAGATCTCCAAGTCACCCTCTCCTCAACAGTCCTGCTCAGGTCTTGCAGACTCAGGACCATAGCTACCTTGATGGAGTCCATTCATCTAGAATGTGGCCTTCCTCTTTTCCTACTGCCTTCTACCTTACCAAGAATTAATATTGTCTTTTCTAGTTAGTGAGTCATGTCTTCTCCTGTTATGTCCAAACTACGACAGTCTCAGTTTAGTCATCTTGCCTTCTCTAGGGCTTGACTTCCTCTTTGTTGTTGTGTGTCTTCAAGTCATTTTTGATTTGGGGCAATCCTAAATGGGATTTTCTTGATAAGATTTGTTCAGAGGGGGTTGTCTTTACCTTCTTCTGAAGCTGACAGTACCAAGATTTTAAATTTTTTTAAAAAAATAAACATTAAGATATTCTTAACAACTTTTGAAAACAGTCCTTAAATATAATTAAAACAGAGGAGTTTTAAACATTAAAGACGTTGTGGAATCACACTTTTTTTAGCTGCCTGCCAGAAACTTAATACAAACGGAGCTGGTCTAAGGACTTTATCACACCAGCCTCTTGCAGCAATTGAGCTAGTGAAGTAAATGGGAAAATACCTGTTTGAAAATGTTCAGTATCACACTGTTTCTTCAATTGTGCAAGTATACTGCGATTGTGCTGCTATGGAATCTTCTGTCCTTCCACACCAGCGCTGTAACCTTATCTTCAGCACATGCATGTCTTTTTAAAAAAATATTTTTTGACTTGATTCTGTAATTAAGGAGAAATTATAAAAATTTTACTGGCCACTTAGGAATAGCAGGGTGGAGTGGAGGACCACACCTCCTTGTGCCATGTGACTTCTGTCATACCACTATTGTCTTGGAAGGGACTTAACGCACAAAGGGGAATACTGGCAGAGCAGCGGTATTGAGGGCCATTGATGGGTTTTATCCATTAGTGAAGAGGTGTGCTACAGAAACACCTGGAGTGCAAAACAGCAACAGGACAGAGATGACATTGTATGATAAATACTGGCTAAATTTGCTAATACCTTGCTGTAATTCCAGAGTAAGGTGTCAGGGTCAGCTCTAAACAACCTTTTCCTGCCATGAGCCTGTGTGCTACATGACCAGTCAATGGTTTGCATTCCTTTTGAAATGGAAATAAGATGATGTACTGTGAATGGAGAGGCTTTGTTGGGAACAAATGGTTGGGAGAAGGGGGAATGCAGATATTGGGGCAACCAGTGAAATGAGTTGCCTACCAAATTTGCCTGACTGTAAATACTTTTTATTTTACTGCTTTTCCTTTGAGCTTCATTTGAAGCAACAATGTGGTACTGTTAACTCTTTAGATTTCTGTTAGTAATAAAGCTTACTGGTAAACCCTGAAGCTGTTGTCTACTGAGTCTAAAGAAGGGGGTACAAAACATAGTAGCCTCATGCGATAAAGCCCTAACTTCCTTTGGCAGGGCCTCCTAAATAGGATCCCAAATTTCTGACAGGCACAGACAGGAGAAGATAGTCTTTCAGATATCCTAGCCTCAAGCTGTTTAGGGCTTTGTAGGTCAAAACCAGCACCTTGAATTGAGCTGGGAAGGAAATTGGAAGCCAGGGCAGTTGTTGTAGGACTGCTGTTATGTGGTCTCTGAAATGCACACCTGACACCAATTTGGCTGCTGCATTTTTCACTAGCTGCAACTTCCAAACACTTTTCTAGGGTAGCCTCACGTAAATTTCCTGATAGTTGAAAAACTAATATGTTTTTAAATGGAATGATGATGTTGATCTGCCTGGTAGACTACTGTTTTTTTCAACTTTAGGAGCCTAGATACCAAAAAGGTGAATGTTAGAGTTAGATATCTCTCTCTCTGGCTTTTCTTCGCAAACGAAGATTCAGGAAGGACTCATCCCGCGCTTTCTGCAAGCGCGCTGATGACTAAAAAGGCCAATCCGAGATAAACAAGTCCGGTTGCAAAAAGCACAGCAGAAGGTCTCCTTGGGTGATGTTTTTGGGTTGTGATTCTTTCTGCGTTGTCGTTTCTCTTCAAGACTTGTTCGTCGTGAGTTCTCAAATAAGGCTGCAGCATTGTGGATAGTGCGTCTCCATGCCTCCCGATGTGAGGCCAGGGCGGACCACTGTTGGTGATGAATTTGGCCAAGCCTGAGATGTTGTTTCAGGGAGTCTTTGTATCGCTTTTTTGGAGCGCCCCTCTTACGCTGACTCTAGATAGATATACATTGTCTTATACTTGTCAATCTTCTGTAAGATAACAGGCGTGGTTCCTCCACCACTAAATCAGTGTCTCTCAGTGTTTAAAATGCTAGTTGTTTTTTTAAAAAGTCTACTCTGGTGTTGATGGGTTTTTTTGATTGGATGGTGATGGTTTACTTTATTAAACAGTTTTTTTTATAAAAAGTGATATCTTGTAAATAAAATATACATTTAAAAAACCTCATAACAGCATTAGATAAAACAACAGCTCCCCAAAATAGGATTAATAAATCAATTTATTCATACAGTCCATAGACCCATCAAACAACAGACAAAATGTACATTAATGCATAAAACCGTAATATAAAACCAATAAATTTAGGATACTTATTGGTAGGCTTTTTGGAGCTCATCCAACTTATTCACCTATTCACTTTCCTCTCACTGGTATTAACGATCAGAGATAAAAATTTAGCAACTGACAAGGTGACATCAGGATATCTATCCTCTAATAAGAACTTGAAATAGAACCTCTCCAAACAGCCAGGTAGATGGCTTAACAAAGGAAAAATCAGTTGTTTACGACTCTAAGAATGAAGGGTGCAGGATAGTAGAATATGAGACATAGTTTCCACCTCCTGCGACCCACATGGACAGAGACTTGATGCAAAAGGCAGCCCAACATATCTACCATACAGCATTGCTAAAGGAAAAACATTACATCTGGCCTTTGTAAATAATATGTGATAGATTGGCACAGTCAAGTTATTTATGTACTCAGCATAGCAAAACAAATATGATATCATAGGCATCACTGAAACTTGGTGAGATGAGTCTCATGATTGGAACAGACTCATAGAGGAGTATAGCTTATTTCAGAAAAATAGACCAAACAGGAAGGGTGGTGGAGTAGCATTATATGTTAAGGATGTGTGCACCTGTGAACAGATCCATGACTTAAATCCTGGGAGCCAGGTTGAGAGCATCTGGGTCCTTCGAGCCTGTGGAATGGATTTTTCTGGTGGAGCATAGCATGCACAGAACTGGCCTCACCCTTTAAACCAAAGGTTCATCTGCTGTGGCCTTGCAAGCATGGACATAGCAGCAAGGTCCTCAGGTCATAGGTTTGATTAAAGTTTCCTTCTTTTAGATGGTTGACCTTACAGGGTCGGATGAGCACCATCTGCCCAGGTTTTGGATTAGAGTTTTCCTTCTAGGAGGTTGCCATAAGGCTAAAGAGCCCATCCTGCCTTTTGACTCTCTTTGTCAGACCCTTTGGTTTTGACCTGTCTGGCATGGGAGACCCTACCGGTGGCTATTATGCCATCGCCAGCATAGCTCAAAACATCATTAGGGTATGCAAGCCTCTCTTCCACGACAAGGGAGCGTCAATGGATAGGGCATCTGGGTAAAAAAAAAATTAAGGGAGAAAGAAACAGCAGGGATATAATTCTGGAGGTCTACTACAGGCCTCCAAGCCAAACTGAGGACTAGGATGATGCCTTCCTGGAACAGATGACCTCACATTCAGAAAGGAGAGATGTAGTAGTAATGGGGGATTTTAACTATCCTGATATTTGTTGGAAGTCCAAGTCTGCCAAGAATTTAAGGTCCAACAAATTCCTCACTTGCCTTGCAGACAATTTCATTGTCCAGAAGGTGAAAGAGGCAACAAGGGGATCAGCTATTTTAGATCTGATCCTAACCAATGGGGATGGCCTGGTTAATGGTGTGGAAGTGGCAGGATCCCTAGGGGGGGAGTGACCATTATCTCCTGGAGTTTGTTATACAGAGGAAAGGGGAAGCCAAGCATAGTCAGACATGCATTCTAGACTTTAAGAAAGCTGATTTCAGAAAACTTAGGGAATTACTGGGGGTGATCCAATAGTCAGAAATACTAAAAGATAAAGGAGTTCATGAAGGATGGGAGTTTCTAAAAAGTGAGTTATTGAAGGCACAACTTCAAACAGTTCCAATGAGGAGGAAAAGGGGGAGGTGTCTAAAGAAACCAGGATGTGTTACAGCAAGTAACAAGGAAGCATCTCGATCCAGAGGCAAAATGCTAAAGAGATTTTATTCAGAGTTTGCATGCTAACAGAAAGACATTAGGAGAGAGCAATGGACACTGCATCTCAGTCAAAGCAATGCAGGCAGATAGTTATAGCAAGCAACAGAGAGGTATATGAAAATGAGCAGAAGCTTCTTCCTTTGTCCAGGGCTGACAGGTTATATAGGCTCTATGTCATGTACACAGTTAACCATTTGCTTAACCATTTGTCATATACACTCAATCACTGAGATCAAAGGAGGTCTTAGCCGAGGGATGTGATGTTACATGAAAGAAACTACAGATAGGAAGGTAACACTGAGTTGTAAAACTTAAAGCCAATTTCCTGAGCTTCCCTTCAAAGACTGCTTATGAAGCCAGATGTTTTATTGGCCCAATTGTAAAGGTAGAAAGAAAGGAAGGGCATGAGATTCTCTGGGTGTGCCCAGGTGTGACCACAAGGATGGATATTGAAAAGGCTCTCAACTGAGCTAAAACATAAAAAGGACATGTACAAGAAATGGAAAAAGGGGGAAATCACCAAAGAAGAATTCAAACAAATAGCCAGCTCATGTAGGGGGAAAGTCAGAAAAGCCAAAGCTCAGATAGAGCTCAGGCTTCCTAGAGAGGTTAAAAACAATAAAAAGGGCTTTTGGGGGTATGTCCATAGCCAAAAGAAAAAAAGAAGAACAAGGAAATGGTAGGGCTGCTGCGTAGAGAAGATGGTGAAAGGCTGTCAGGGGATAGAGAAAAGTCAGAACTACTTAATATCTTCTTTGCTTCAGTCTTCTCCCAAAAGGGGAACAGTGCTCAACCTTGGGAAGATGGAGCAGATGATGCAGTAGGGGGACTACAGCACAGAATTGGTAAAGAGGTAGTTCAGGAATTCCTGGCCAGTACAAATGAGTTCAAGTCTCCAGGGCCAGATGAACTTCATCCAAGGGTATTAAAAGAACTGGCAGAAGTAATCTCAGAACCACTGTCAATAATTTCTGAGAATTCCTGGAGAACAGGAGAGGTCCCAGCAGACTGGAGGAGGGCAAATGTTGTCCCCATCTTTAGAGGGGGGGAAAAGACCCAAATAATTATAGCCCAGTGGGCCTGACATCAATACTAGGAAAGGTTCTAGAGCAGAACATTAAACAGACAGTCTGTAACCACTTAGAAAGGAATGCCATGATCACAAAAAGTCAATGTGGATTTCTCAAAAACAAGTCGTGCCAGACTAATCTCATCTCTTTTTTTGATAGAGTTACAAACTTGATAGATGAAGGGAACACAATGGATGTAGCGTATCTTGATTTCAGTAAGGCTTTTGACAAGGTCCCCCATAACATTCTTGCAAAAAAGTTAGTAACATGCGGGCTAGACAATGCAACTCTTTAGGTGGATTTGTAATTGGTTGACTGACCGAACCCAAAGGGTAATCACCAATGGCTCCTGTTCATCCTGGAGAGAAGTGACTAGTGGGGTGCCACAGGGTTCTGTCCTGGGCCCAGTGCTATTCGACATCTTTATCAATGACTTGGATGAGAGAATAGAGGGTATGCTTATCAAGTTTGCAGATGACACCAAATTAGGAGGGGTAGCTAATACCTCAGAGGACAGGATCAGAATCCAAAATGACCTCAACAGATTAGAAAGCTGGGCCAAAACTAACAAAATGAATTTCAGCAGGGAGAAATGTAGGATACACTTGGGCAGTAAAAATGAAATGCAAAGATACAGGATGGGTGACACCTGGCTTGAGGGCAGTACATGCGAAAAGGATCTAGGAGTCTTGGTGGACCACAAGCTGAACATGAGTCAGCAGTGTGATGCAGCAGCTAAAAAAGCCAATGCGATTCTAGGCTGCATTAATAGGAGTATAGTGTCTAGATCAAGGGAAGTAATAGTGCCACTGTATTCTGCTTTGGTCAGACCTCACCTGGAATACTGTGTTCAGTTCTGGGCATCACAATTCAGGAAGGATATTGACAAATTGGAGCAGAAGTTCAGAAGTGGAATGCACTGCCTCGGAGTGTGGTGGAGTCTCCTTCTTTGGAGGTTTTTAAATAGAGGCTGGATGGCCATCTGTTAGGAATGATTTGCGTGTATTCCTGCATGGTAGGGGGTTGTGGACTGGATGGCCCTTGGGGTCTCTTCCAACTCTATGATTCTATAAACCTGAATATGGTATATGCAATGCACTAGGTGAACATGACAGAAAGGAATTAGCCCACAAATTGTAAAAGGTAATGTCCTGAAGTCTTTGTCATATCCAAGTTTAGAAGAAAGGACAGTGAAAGGCCAATTGTGGTTGCTTTTTGAATAATATACATGGACCATCTGCTTTCATAAGTATCTGTTGCAAGATGGCAAAGTAGACCCTTACCATGCATGAAGAGTATGGCTCTAAGCCAAAGTTTCATGGCTGTCTGTGTACCTCACAGAGGGAGGGCTTTCCCCCGTTTCAAGCATTAAAACTGAATTAGCAACACATCCCAGCATCTAAAGGAGGGCCCTTAAGAATCTGGCATAAAAATTATCTAGCTCAGAGTTAAACTCCTAAATCCAATCTGCAGCTGCAAATAGCAATTTAGCCATAATCTTAGCATTGTAGACCTTAATAGAAGCAGGTACATAATGATCCCCTTGGTGTGAAACATTTTTTAAGATGGCTGAGTTGCAACCTAGGGCTTTGCTAATTGCCGCTGGTCTTTGGAAAGAACATAAGATTTTATGACTCTCCCGCTCACCCGCCTTCCCCGGCCTCCCTGAGGCGGCTCCGCAGCTTGAAAGCCACGGAGCCCCCTCTGGAAGGCCGGGCAGCCACCCTCCCACTCACCCGCCATCTTCCCTGGCCTTTCAGAGGCGGCTCCGAGGCTTCGGAGCCGCCTTGGGAAGGCCAGGGAGAGACCGGGTGGCCACCCTTCCGCTTGCCCGCCACCTTCCCCGGCAGAGACCTGCCTGCCAGCCACCTTACCTGGCCTTTCCAAGGTGGCTCCGGGGAAGCGCAGCAGGCCTCAGGGGTGGCGGTGGCCAGGTGGGGGGGAGGCTCCACCCTCACCTTCCTAAAGTGGCGATCGGGGGCTTCATAGCCCCGCCAGCCACTTTCCCCCACCCTTCCCTAAAGTGAGGCTTTGAAGCCCGGATCGCCACTTTAGGGAGGGTGTTGAGGTTGCGGGTGGGGAGGAGGAGGCCTATGACCACATGTCAGCACAAATGGCTAGGCATGTCAGTGCTGACACGCGTATCATAGGTTGGCCATCACCGCCCCACAAGGGTTCACAGATGATGCTTCCCAGGTAGGTGCTTATTCAAACAGAAGCAGCTCTGCAGCGCCTAACATCCTGCTTCGCAACAGCTGCAGAGCTGTTTGGGCTGGAAGTCAACCTGAAGAAAACAGAAGTTCTTTACCAGCCTGCACCACAGGACGAACACCACCATCCCCACATTGCCGTCGGCAAATCTGTACTCAAGTCCATTCAGCAGTTCACCTACCTGGGAAGCATCATCTCCTCAGATGCCAAGATTGACAAAGAGATCGATCACAGATTAGCAAAGGCATATAGCGCATTTGGAAGACTTTACAAAAAAGTCTGGAGTAACAAACACCTGAGGTGAAGCACAAAAAAACAGTGTGTATGCAGCCATTGTGATGTCTATTCTCCTTTATGGGTCTGAAACATGGGTCACCTATCGCCAACACTTACGACTCCTCGAACACTTTCATCAGCGTTGTATATGCACAATCCTAAATATACACTGGACTATGTGATGAATGTTGCTGTCCTTGAGCAAGCAGGGATCACCAGCATTGAGGCTGTGATATTGAGAACACAGCTGTGCTGGGCAGGGCACGTTTCTAGGATGGAGGACCATCACCTCCCAAAAATACGTCTCTACGGTGAACTTGCCACGGGTCAGCGTAAGAGGGGCGTTCCGAAAAAGCGATACAAGGACTCCCTGAAACAACATCTCAGGCTCAGCCAAATTGATCACCAACAATGGTCCGCCCTGGCCTCACATCGGGAGGCATGGAGACACACTATCCACAATGCTGCAGCCTTATTTGAGAACTCACACCGAACAAGTCTTGAAGAGAAACGACAAGTCAGAAAGAATCACAACCTGGAAACATCACCCAAGGAGACCTTCTGCTGTGCTTTCTGCAACCAGACTTATCTCGGATTGGCCTTTTTAGTCATCAGCGCACTTGCAGAAAGTGCGGGATGAGTCCTTCCTGAATCTTCATTTGCAAAGTAAAGCCAGAGAGAGAACCGTTAGGAGGGGGGACTAGGTCAAGCAGCTTTCCAAAAAGAATGGATTGAATGGACAATGAGGCACTTTTACAAAAAGTTATAGTATCACTATACCTTATGGTGTCCAAATACACCAATCAAGAGTAGTCAGCTCTAAAGTTTGTATTTAAAATATTTAAATGTAACATGTGAGTGGCCGGGTATAACTCAACAGGCGGAAGGTTATTCTGAGTTAGTGCTTCTCCTGTCCTGGCTGCCCAGGAGAAAGGTCAGCTGAGGGTGCCCAGAATTTCTTATTGGCACTACCAGGAGACTACACTTCTTTTAGAAAACTTACAACAGAAAGGGTGCCCGAGGAGGATTATGCACTCGTCAAGTAGAATGAATACTTTTTTTGTGATGCCACCACCAGTCTTAGACGCAGTGCCAATCTAAAATCAAAATTCGACAATCTAAATTTTTTGAGGACAGGGAGGCATCTGAGAGGAGCCCCTCACCCAGACCTCCTATTTACCAACTGATGCATGACCTATGGGTCACTGGGGGCCGTCCTCATTGGAAAGATTGCCATCTAGCCAGTATATAAAAAAAAACACAAAGTAAACTTTTGCATCTGCTTGACCAATCTTAAACTGCAAAAGTTGTTGTTACATGTATTCCCTTTCAGGAATGAGAGATTCCTGAAAGCTACATAGGAGCCCTGGTGGCGCAGTGGTTAAATGCCAGTACTGCAAGCCACCACATTGCAAGTTCGATTCCAGCCGGCTCCAAGGTTCACTCAGCCATCCATCCTTTCGTAGGTTGGTAAATTGAGTACTCAGCTTGTGGGGGCAATTAGCTAACACACATTGGAAACTGTTTAATGCAGTGTAGATGTGTAAATAGCTATTGCTTAAAACAATTTGTAAGCCGCTCTGATAGCCTTGTGGCTGAAGAGCGGGGTATAAATAACTAAATAAAAAAATAGTTGCCCCCCCACATTCGCAAACTTGACATTCACGGTTTTGAGGTGCCTCCTCAAAACCGCGACACAAGGCCTCCCCCGTGAAAGCCCTGGGAGGGAGCGGGGAGGGCCGGGGAGGCCTCCATGGGGCCTTCGGAGGGAGGGTGGAAGGCTGAGGAGGCCCCGCGAAGGCCTTGGGGAGCACTGGGGAGGCCTCCACAGGGCCTTTGGAGATCCTCTGGAGGCCCAGCGAAGGCCTTGGGAGGGAGGGGGAGGGCCAGGGAGGCCCCATGAAGGCCTGGGTGCTTTGGCGGGGGAGGGCAATTGTTATTCACAGATTTTTCACATTCATGGGGGTCTGGGAAATCTAACCCCTGCAAATGTGAAGGGATGACTGTAAAAGGTTGTGTGCACCACACTGCTGTGGTGAAGGACTCCTCCTCAGAGGAATTTGACCATGGGGAAGAAGCCACAAAGCATGAGGAAGCTGCACCTCATGCTGCAGGTACAACAAAATTAAATAAAAAATGTGATGACACTTCCACTCATAACTCTGCACAATGTTATCATCAATTGTAGTAACACTGTCTCAGCCACTTATCAATAATATCCCACTAGACAAGTTAGTCCCCCATAAATGTTGCATGTTTCCTATTGCTGTAAAAAAATTTTAAAAGTAGGTTAGTTTACTTCTTGAAAACTAACCCTTTATATTTTAAGTTATGAAATTTAATTTCCATAATATGATGTGCTATGTTAACTGAACAGTGGAATTGGTTATTCCAGGGCATGAAGGACTTGAACCACCTCCTGAACTTGAGGGCAACCAGGGGCTAAACCTTGTTGCAGCCATAACAGATGCTGTGGGTATGTTAGAATAATTTAGTACAGTCCCTAGAGATTTTGAAAATTTGGGAGAAAACTTTAAAGTGATAATATTCTTTCTGGTTCTTTTTCATCTGCTCGTCTGAAGGCAAGATTCCTTGCCATAGAGGGAAGGCTACAGTGATTAGAGGAACAAGAATCACATGTTTTTTTAAAATGTTGTATAACATTTCAATAACCAATTTTCAAACTTACTTCTGTTGGTAACTTTAATTATGTATTGCTGGCATTCTTTTGTAGAGAAGTACAACTTTATGTTTTAAAATATTGTGAACTTTATTTCTTTTTTTGGAAATGTGAATCATTTATTTCAATGTACATATTGTAAATACATGTTAAAAAACTTTACTGTACTATAAAAACTTTATTCAAGAAAAGTTTGCTTATGTTTCTATTGCCTTTCTTCAAAAATAGGTAGTGTAGTACAATTAGAAAAATGTCGTAACTTTAAGGAATTTGGGGGGGGGGCTGCAATTCTTTATTTTGGGGGGCCCATATGTTTATTTCTGGTCAATGTAACCTAACTCAACCTAAGCTATACATAGTACAGGATATTCAGATTATTACTAATAACATTTTTGCAGGAGGAGGGTTATACGGGGCCCCTACAATGATGGTGCCCCCTGCGGATGCTGACGCCGCCGGTGCCTTAAACCAGCCCTGGGTGAGGTAATACTGGATCAACACAGATACATGTTAAGAGGATGGAGAATTTACTGATGTTTCTCTGACTAAAACCCTGCAGCTGTACCAATGCTGATGTACTCCAATGCCAAGCAATGGAGATTGGAAGTTGTATATATAGAGAATAAACAGGTGTTTTTCTAAACAAACATTTTACCAGAATACTATGAAATTTAAGGAAATATAATAGCAAGTGTTCCTGTTTGAAATCTGCATGTAACATGCAGTGTTAAAGGCTCATGACATCTAGTTTCTTAATTTTCCTAACAGGCCTAGTTTTACTCAAAGGAGGATTTTGAGTACAGTCTGATACATCTCCATTATGGGTACTGCTGGGTGCCACAGATTGAGTCTCAGAAGAGTTTGAGTGTTCAGACTGTGTGGTCCTTCTTTTCCTCACCACTCTCCTCATGGTTGCACCCTGTGCAGTTATAGCAATTAACTGCTGTACCACTGCAGTAAGCAATGCTGTCTGTTCCTTAAGATTTGATTCAAGCATTTGTCTTGTGCGCTCATACTGCAAATCCTCCACCTTTTGCCTTTCGGCAATAGCTTTTTCAAGTCTTTCAATTCTTCTTTCCTCCCTCTGTGATAACATATCCAGGTGGGAAAGCATCTTGTCCATAAGCCTTGATGAGTGCTTCATAATTTCTGCAGTGTCTACAGTCTTTCTTTCCCTCCTTTTTTTATTAATAGCAAGCCTTTCAGCAGGTGTCAATGCAGCTAATGGGTTAGATGTTGAGGCGGCTGTAGAGTAAAAAAAATATCAAAAAGAGAAGTTTGTTTAACAATTTCACAACAGATTAGCTGATTCTGACAGTATTCCAGCAAAACAAACAATATAAACATTGTGTATTATTGGCTATCATTACTTATATATACCATTATGGACACTCTGTTGCTGGCTACTCCAGAGCAATTCATACTCAATAGACATTCTTTCTTCCAAAACATCATTTTCAATATTGTCTTCATCTGAGGAGCCGAATGGAGTAGAGGTTTGGGGAACCTTCTCTCCCAAGTTCAGAGTAACTATCTGCAAATCTTCTTCATTTACATCAAGTGTTTGGGAGTCTGTAAATAAAGAAATTAAAATGAAATGGAGTCCAACAACTTTTATCTACTTTTACAATGCAGCATTTGCACTTTTTAGTTTAAAACGAAATTCAGAGAAAATTTTTGGTTATGTTAGTACTTAAGAAATGCATTTAAAACCCCATTTCCCACCATGATTCAAACTGAATAGTATTAACTGACAACAAACAACAAATGCAAATTCTAGTGTTAACTGAACTGCACCCATGTCTGCATGAACAAAGAAGTAATATTTAAATGTAAACTTCTAGAAAAATCAAACCTCATATCTCAGTTTTTAAAATTAGGAAGGTGGCCACTTTATTGCTGCAAAAAGTATGCTATTGAGAGAATCGCCATTACCCATTAGCAGACAGGCACACAACTTGCATAATAGTTTGGTATTGGGAAGCATCCACTGTAATCTGCATAACAAAACTGAGCATCACATGTAGCCGCCACTCAGGTTACAGGAACAACACATATAAGCATCTTCATTCCCCCCAAAATGTTATAGGAAACTGATAAAAAAAAGTCCTTATTAGTTTCAGAAAGGAAAAGAACTGTGGGAAGCAGGACATCCCTTTATGGCAGAGTAATCCATGGTACAGATCAAAGGAGAAATCGCCATTACCTTACACATAATGCCAGCACACACAAAGCACATCCATTTCTAAATATTAACAGAAGTATAGAAATAGAGATAGCATAGCATATTGATTTTTGAAATTTATCTTACGGTGTACACATCGGAGATAATGTAGTATATGCACAATACAGTACAGCCCCCAAAATGTTTGAACGCTGCAGAAAATATGCACTTTAGCACAATAGTTGTCATTTTAAAATAGTCTACCACTTTGCAGTACCTCTGTCTCAAAGGTTTTTTTGTCCTGCATTCTTCGGCTGTTGTGTCATGCCCTCCGTGTCGCATTTCCTCAGCAATTTTTTTTAAAAAAGATCAGTATTTGTATGGCATGTACAGAGCTGCTCCTGCATCTTCGGTTCACCCCACAAGTCCAGCAAGCCTAAAGTTTCATCTTGGCCCCAAGCAATGCCCCTGCCACCCTTCTTTTGCCTGACCTCGGTAACAGGCACCATTGCAAGATGAATCAACCAAAAGAAATGACTTGAAGGCAGACAGCAACAAATAGGAGGCTGCCTTGTTCTCAGTCAGATCTTTGGTCCATTTAGCTGTGTCCAAGGGAGATGTCTGATCCCTTCCCCAGTAGATAACCAGACACTAAATTAACTTTTCTGGCAATAAAGGGCCACAACTTTATTGATGACAGCTGCAGTTGGTTGGCACAAACACATGAGTCCAGATCCATGCATCAACAAGCCCACCTATTGGTTGATGAATCCACTGTCCGCTGGCACGCATAGAAGTGAAAGACAAGAAGGGAAGGAGTCCCTGCAGGCCCAATGACTGCTGTCAACCTCCTCCCCAAAGAGAGGGCACCCCAGGGGCTTCCCCTGAGGTGGCATGTCCTCCCGGCCAATGCCCCATGTACCCCCCCCAGGGGATCGCCATGACCTCCCAGTGATGGAGGCCCCCCAGACTGATGACCTTGGATCCAGGACCCATGCCAACCAGCCCCCAAAGTTGTGACAACTACAAAACATGCAATACATGAAAACAATCCCTTACTAAAGGTTGGGTGGGTCAATTCACAGAGAGCCACTGGCAAGCCAAGGGAGATGACCATGAATATATATCCAGTTGCTAGACCAGAGAGAAGCCTGCAAAAAAGAGGCTTCCTACTTTGCTCTGGCCAATCAGATTAAAGCCAGACTCTCACCTCTGATTGGCTGTCAGGTGAGCACACCCAGCCAATCAGAGCAAACAAGGCTGTGATCTCATTGGCTGCCACTCTCTTCTGCCCATCCAGCCGCAAGGCCTGCAGGGAGGAAGGAGCACAACATGGCAACAGCCATGATCCTAAAGTGGGGTTGGAGTACTCCCAGACTGCAAACACCCACCAGGTAAGTCTGGCAGCCTAATTGCGTTCCCAAGGGAGATGCCCAAGCCTCCAGTAAATAACCAGAAACAGACAAAAAATTAACATTTTTTTTTGCAATAAAGGACCACAACGTTATGACAGCTGCAGTTGGTTGGTACAAACATGTGGGTGTGGATCCATGCATTGACCAACCAGCCTGTTGGTCAATGAACCCGTTGTCGGCCAACAAGTGAAACACAGGAAGGGGAAGAGTCCCCGCAAGCCCAATGCCTGCTGTCCAACCCCAGAAGGTGCTCCCCCAAGCTGGCATATCCTCCTGGCCAATGCCCCCTAAACCTCCAGAGGGGATTCCCACAACCTCCCAGTGATGGAGGCCTCCAGAATGATGACCTTGGATCCAGGACCCATGCCAACCGCCTACAAAGGTAGACCTGGACAGGCCCATCTTTTGCCTAGATGGCCATCTGTTGGGAATGTTTGATTATGTATTCCTGTATGGCAGGGGGTTGGACTAGATGGCCCTTGTGGTCTCTTCAACTCTATGACAACCCACAGCTGCCACCAAGGCTGAAACAGCCTTTCCCCCACCCTGCACAGAGGTGTACACAGCCATATAACCTCCCGAAGTCCAGGTCCTAGGTTCCATAAGTTGTCCAGGTACCCGTGATAAGATCCTTATGGGGTATTACATTGATATTTTCTCCCTTAAGCCTGAAGGGGAAGAAGGATGTGTTGAATGCTCATTCAACAACTGGTACCTGGACAACTTCAACAGGAAAGAAACCTTAAAAGTAAACAAAATCTGGCTCCCAGTTTTGAAGAACAATAGAATAAAAACTGAGCACTTACAAAGGAATTCCACCCAGGGACAAGGGGAGTCCCAGCAGATAACACCTCATCAACCACCATTAGCCAAACAGACACTAACGAGCCTTACATTTCTATACCCAGAAACTAACCATTCAATTACACAAATTTACATATACTACCCTATACATATCACCACTGACACGAGTAGCCATCTGTGGTGACACGCAACTAGGGCTCCTCCCCCCCCCGCAACCTCACCACCATCCCTAAAGTGGCAGGCAGGGCTTTGAAGCCCTGATCACTTCAGGGAGGGCTGGGAAGGCAGCAGGCAGGTCAGCGGGAGTCTGCCTGGCCTGTCCTTCCTGAGATGGCTCCAGGGCTTCCTGGAGCCACCTTAGAAAGGCTGGGGAAGGCGGCGGGTTGGCGTGAGTCTGCCCGGCCTGTTCCCGGCCTTCCTGAGGGGGCTCTGGGGCTTTGAAGCCCTAGAGCCACCTTGGAAAGGCTGGGGAAGGCTGCGGGCTGGCAGGAGGATGGGCAGGAATCTGCCCGGCCACTCACTCCCCAGCCTTCCTGAGGGGGCTCCCAGGCTTTGAAGCCCTGGAGCTGCCTTGGAAAGGCTGGGGAAAGCAGGCTGGCGGGAGGATGGGCGGGATTCTGCCTGGCCTTCCCGAGGGGGCTCCAAAATCCTGGAGCCACCTTGGAAAGGCTGGGGAAGGTGGTGGGAGGGAGTCTGCCCGGCTTGTCCCTGGCCTTCCTGTGGGAGCTCCAGGGCTTCAAAGCCCTGGAGCTGCTTTGGAAAGGCTGGGGAAGGTGGCGGGAGGGTGGGCAGGAGCCTGTGCAGCCTTCCTGAGGGGGCTCTGGGGCTTTGAGGCCGTGGAGCTGCCTTGGAAAGGCTGGTAAAGGAGGCAGGCCAGCGGGAGGGTGGGCAGGAGTCTGCCTAGCATCTCTCCGGCTTTCCCAAGGGGGATCCAGGGCTTCGAAGCCCCGGAGCCGCCTCAGAAATGCCAGGGAAGGCAGTGGGCGGGAGCCTTGGAAGCCCATGGTGCTTTGAGAAGGGAGAAGGGAAAGCGTATGGGTGGGAGGTTTTCTGTGAACAGTCGAAGTTGCGAATGTGGATGGGCAACTGTTTAATATGCTATTTATGCTATTTAAACAGTAAATATTGTGAAATAATGTTTTTTCTCTAAGTGACACACTACTCTAGTTATGCCCATCAGGTTGTCCATCACTGCTATAGGGGTTCACAGCACATAAGCTCCACATACACTCCTACCCAGCCATTCTCTTAAGATGTCAGCCACAGATGCAGGCGTAACATCAGAAAAAAACTAGTCGTCCCTTCACATTTGTGGGGGTTAGGTCCCACAGACCCCCACGAATGTGAAAATTCAGCAAAGAACGACCCCTCTGGAGGCTCCATAGCCCCGGCCTCCAGAGGCCCCGTGGTTGCCTCCCCACTCCCTCCCAAGGCCTTCACAGGGCCTCCTGAGGCCCCCTCACCACCTCTCCCACCCCCTTCCCAGTCTCCCTCCCTGCTCTATTTGTTTCCTCCCTGGCTAGCTGTGTTCCCAGACCCTGCCGCCTTCTTTTTACTGTTGGGGGCAGGGCACCCATTCCAAAAGGACTGGTGCCCTGGGATGGGAGCAGCTGGCCCATGGGTGCAGGCCAAGGCACAACTCACAGTTGTGCTGGAATATACAATGGGCCCAGAAGCACTTTCCAATTGAATTCCCAGTACACCAGACATTCAGAATCCTTGCATGATGCCTTGCCCCCCTCTACCCTGCCCTTGATGCACTGCTTGACAAGGACAGGCCATAACTTGTTGTTGATGAGATCCCACCTGGTCCTGTTGCTTTGAGGCTTGCTTGCAGTACTCAGTGTTATAATCAATGGCCAATTCATCCCCAGCAAGTGCTCTGGCCTTGAGGATACACCTAGTTGGTTGAAGAGATGCCAGCCATACTCAGGGTAGGCAACCTGCACTACCTCCCATGAAGATGGTTTAGCTCACGAATGAGCATTCAACATACCCTTCTTGCCCTTCAGGCTTAAAGGAGAAAATATCAATGTAATATCTCATAAGGATCTTATCATGGGTCTTTTTATCCAAATGGATACTCAGGGGATCCTTATGATCCTTGAAGGGAGGGTTCTTAACAGACTCCCTTCACCCTGCCATGCCCAGCTAGGCCCTGAAGCAGAGTGCTCCTTTTCTGTCCTAGTCTTGATCACCCACAAAGGGAGACAAGGTACCAAGGCAGTACAGCCTCCAGTGCAACCTATGTTTACATTCCCCTCCTGAGGACTCACCTGAAGTTTCCTCGCTGTCTGGCTCCCTCCTCTGCCAATGCTTGTAACACCATTTTCTTTTCCTTTTCTTCCTCTCGTGCCTGTTGCTTGCCTGATCCTCTTCCTCTGAGGACGAAGTGTTGCCAGAATAGCTGTCAATGCTGCTACTGGCCAATGAAGACCACTGCCTCCTTCTCTTCGTTCTGCTTGTTGTTTGATGTTCTGGCATGGCTGTGACCACCAATGGTGTGGGCTCCTGGGAGCTGGTGGACGTTTGTACCTCTACCTTCCCCACTTGCTCTGCCAGCGAGGTAGCCTGAGACAGGCCTGTAAGAGAAGGAGTTTCCATTGGCCCTACTGGCAGTTGTGGGATGTGCTTACTAGCCTTGCCTAGATGATTGGCCTTTTCTTTAAGGGATTTGGCCGCACCTTTTGAACCAGGTGCTAGTGCAGCCCAGGACTTCTGAGGAGTCTTTGCTTGTCCCCTAGTGAAAGGTGGTGAAGACCGTTGTGCCTTCTTGGGAGGCATGTCTCCCCTCAAGATTGGCTCAAAAAAATAAATAAATCCCAGAGATGTCTAGCTTGCTAGCGCCATATCCAATCCCTTATTCTGCTGCTCCCCTGTACCTCATTCCCTCCCGCGTTGCCCCCCACATAACTTACCCTCCCACCAACAGAGCTACCCCCCACCCCCAGACCGACGATATTAGCTCTAAATAAAAAGTGCCCAAAACCCTGGAGCGAGAAACCGTGGCTTGCCGCTGGTCGCCCGGCTGCTTCCTTCCTCAGGCTGGTGATGTATTTTCCCTCCGCTGCCCTTCAGCTCTTTCTTTTCTATCTCCTTTCTCCTGACCTGGCAAAAAGCCACTGAGGAGTGCAACCTGGCGACCAGGAATATATACCAAGTTGCTGGACCAGAGGGAAACCAGCAGAAAAGAAGCAGCATTCCCCCCTTTACTCTGGCCAATCAAATTAAACCCAGACTCTCACTTCTGATTGGCTGATGCGTGAGCACATCCAGCCAATCAGAGTAAACCAGGCTGTGATCTGATTGGCTGCCGTTCTATCCTCTGCCCATCCAGCCGCAAGGCCTGCTAGGAGGAAGAAGCACAAAATGGCGACGGCCGTGCTTTTGAAGTGGGAGGGGGACCCTAAAGAGCCTCCTGGTAAGTCCGGCCGCCTAATTGTCAGCCCCGGTGGGCAGTAGCTGTGGAGGATGAGGGGGAATGGCGGTTTGATACTGTTGCTTCCATGTTTAAATTTCTGTTTAATGGGAAAGAAAAGCAAGGCAAATATCTTTTCAGATAAATACAGCTTTTTTAAAAAGAAAAAATCGCAAAAGGGAAAAAAAGCTCAGGAACTCTGGCATGAAATATTAAAATATGGTGGGCAATGGGGCTTCAGTCAAGATCAGCTTCTTCCAGATCTGGAAAGAGTTGAATAGAGAGAACTGTGGGTCCGTCCGTCCCCAATTCCTAGAGAGGCCATTAGAGTAATCTCTGGCTTTTCTTCGCAAACGAAGATTCAGGAAGGACTCATCCTGCGCTTTCTGCAAGCGCTCTGATGACTAAAAAGGCCAATCCGAGATAAACAAGTCCGGTTGCAAAAAGCACAGCAGAAGGTCTCCTTGGGTGATGTTTTTGGGTTGTGATTCTTTCTGCGTTGTCGTTTCTCTTCAAGACTTGTTCGGCGTGAGTTCTCAAATAAGGCTGCAGCATTGTGGATAGTGCGTCTCCATGCCTCCCGATGTGAGGCCAGGGCGGTCCACTGTTGGTGATCAATTTGGCCAAGCCTGAGATGTTGTTTCAGGGAATCCTTGAATCATTTTTTGGAGCGTCCCTCTTACGCTGACCCGTGGCGAGTTCACCATAGAGTAGTATTTTTGGGAGGCGATGGTCCTCCATCCTAGAAACGTGCCCTGCCCAGCGCAGTTGTGTTCTCAATATCATGGCCTCAATGCTGGTGATCCCTGCTTGCTCAAGGACAGCAACATTCGTCACATAGTCAGTCCAGTGTATATTTAGGATTGTGCGTATACAGCGCTGATGAAAGCGCTCGAGGAGTCGTAGGTGGTGGCGATAGGTGACCCATGTTTCAGATCCATAAAGGAGGATTGACAGTACGATGGCTCTATACACACTGATTTTTGTGCTTTGCCTCAGGTGTTTATTGCTCCAGGCTCTTTTGTGAAGTCTTCCAAATGCACTATATGCCTTTGCTAATCTGTGATCGATCTCTTTGTCAATCTTGGCATCTGAGGAGATGATGCTTCCCAGGTAGGTGAACTGCTGAACGGACTTGAGCACTGATTTGCCGACGGCAATGTGGGGATGGTGGTGTTCGTCCTGTGGTGCAGGCTGGTAAAGAACTTCTGTTTTCTTCAGGTTGACTTCTAGCCCAAACAGCTCTGCAGCTGTTGCAAAGCAGGATGTTAGGCGCTGCAGAGCTGCTTCTGTGTGGGCAACAAGGGCAGCATCGTCGCGAAGAGCAGCTCACGGACTAGATAGTTTAGAGTCTTAGTGTGAGCCCTCAGACGGCTTAAGTTAAACAAGCTACCATCAGTACGGTAGCGTATATAGATGCCGTCGTCTTCTTCAAGCTCTGCCATAGCCCTTTGGAGCATCGTGCTAAGGAAGATTGTAAATAAAGTTGGTGCAAGAACACAACCTTGCTTCACTCCATTAGTTATTAGAAAGGGCTCTGAAAGAGCATCGCCATATCTGACTTGACCACGCTGTCCCTCGTGTAGCAGGATAATCATTTTAAGGAATTTGGGGGGACATCCTAGTCTTTCCAGGATCTGCCACAGACCTTTTCTACTTACAGTGTCAAAGGCTTTGGTGAGGTCGACAAATGTTACATAGAGACCCTTGTTCTGCTCCCTACATTTTTCTTGCAGTTGCCTAAGGGCAAATACCATGTCAGTAGTACTCCTATTGGCTCTGAAGCCACATTGGCTTTCAGGAAGAAGTTCTTCTGCAATAGCAGGAACTAATCTGTTCAGGAGTATCCTTGCAAGGATTTTTCCAGCAATAGAGAGCAGTGTTATGCCTCGATAGTTTGAGCAATCGGATTTTGCTCCTTTTTTCTTGTACAGGGTGATGATGACTGCATCTCGGAGGTCTGATGGCAGTTCCCCTTTTTCCCAGCAATTCACAAGGAATTCGTGGAATTTTTCGTGGAGTGCATGACCTCCGTGTTTCCAAACTTCAGGTGGGATTCCATCAATCCCAGCTGCCTTGCCGTTTTTCATCTGCTGTATGGCCTTAAGGGTCTCTTCCAAAGTGGGAGCTATGTCCAATTCATCTTTCATTGGTTTTTGTATCATATATTGGATAGCTGAGGCTTGGACTACTCGGTTGGCGCTAAAGAGACTTTGAAAATGTTCAGCCCAACGATTTAGGATGGAGGCTTTATCAGTAATTAATGTTTGACCATCTGTACTGTATAAGGAGCTTTGGACCTGATAAGTAGGTCCAAACACTGCTTTAAGAGCTTCATAAAATCCTCTATGATCACCCAGATCTGCACAGCGTTGTGTCTTTTCTGCTATATTGATCCACCACTTGTTCTGCATGTCTCGGAGTTTTTGTTGTAGTTTGCTACATGTGAGGCGGAAAGCTGCTTTTCTTACATGACAGGTTGGCTGGGCGAGGTATGCCTGGTGAGCAGCTCTCTTCCTTGCCAACAGTTCCTGGATCTCTTGGTTGTTTTCATCAAACCAGTCTTGATTTTTCTTGTGGGAGAAGCCGAGGGATTCTTCTGCAGACTGGAGGATACTGTTTTTGATATGTTGCCAAAGCACTGTAGGAGAAGGATCTGTAGGATGGTCTTCAAGTTTCGTTTGTAGATTTGCCTGGAAGTTGTCTCTCATGTTAGCTTGTTGAAGATTGTTGACTTGGAGTCTCTTCTTTAAGATGCCACCCCTCTTAGGTTTGAACTTAAGATGAAGATTTAGTTTACACCTGACGAGGCGATGATCTGTTTGGCATTCTGCACTGGGCATCACTCGGGTATGACGGACATCACGAATGTCTCTCTGACGGACTAGAACGTAGTCAATGAGGTGCCAATGTTTGGATCGGGGATGCATCCAGGTTGTCTTCAAGCTATCTTTCTGCTGAAAGATTGTGTTTGTAATAGTCAGCTGTTGTTCTGCACAGAACTCTAGCAGGAGCCGTCCGTTATCATTGCAATTTCCAACACCATGCTTGCCTAAGACACCTTTCCAGGCTTCGGAGTTCTTTCCTACTCTGACATTGAAGTCACCAAGGATAATAATTTTATCTTCTACAGGGACTTTTTGTATGAGTTGGTGTAGGTCTGTGTAGAATTTGTCTTTCTCTACAGGGTCGGCTTGCATAGTTGGGGCATATATACTGAAGAGAACAACATGTGGGAGGCGTAAGGAAATAATGCGATCAGAGTGTCCTGTTGGCAAGGTTTCGAGTTTGGAGGCAATGGAGTTTTTAATCATAAAGCCTACTCCTGACAGATGTTTTTCGGTTTTGGGTTTGCCAGACCAGTAAAGTGTGTAGCCGGCGCCATGTTCTTTAAGGCTGCCTTCCTCATGGAAGCGAACTTCACTGAGAGCAGCGATGTCAATATTAAGCCGTGATAGTTAAAGGGC
This sequence comes from Gambelia wislizenii, assembly GCA_030847615.1. NCBI lineage: Eukaryota > Metazoa > Chordata > Lepidosauria > Squamata > Crotaphytidae > Gambelia > Gambelia wislizenii. The sequence continues at coordinate 31,763,102 of JAUMIR010000002.1, forward strand.
TATTAGGGCAGAATGACGCTCAGGCCGTCCACTATCTTCAGAGTCTTGCATGGTTCTGATGTTCCAGCATGCAAGTGTCAGTTTATTTACACCTTTGAAGGCCGGTGTGTGCCTTTGTTTCTTTGCCTTGGTTTGACCGCATCAGAAGATTCCCGTTGGCCGCGGCCAGCCAACCAGGTAGTTGGGGATGAGCTTTCTTTAGGCCACCTTTTCTAGGCCCCTCTCCATATGGAGCAAGCAGTGCTCTCCTTAAAAAAGGCTGCTTGGTCGTTCAGGATGCTGCCGAACAAGACTGTCATCTCCCGGGTCAGGCTTGAGCGACCAATGTCCTGAACCGCCTGCATGCAGGGTTGGGGCTGCGGCTTCCAGTGCATCTTTACACCTGCCGGTTTCGTCCCTCGCCAGTCGCTACAGGGCTTTTTTGGAAATGGATTTGTCCTTCGAGCCTGTGCAATGGATTTTTCTGGTGGAGCGCAGCGTGCACAGAACTGGCCTCACCCTTTAAACCAGAGATTCATCTGCCGTGGCCTTGCAAGCATGGACGTGGCAGTGAGGTCCTCGGGCCGTAGGTTTGATTAGAGTTTCCTTCTCTTAGATGGTTGACCTTACAGGGTTGGACGAGCACCATCTGCCCGGGTTTGGGATTAGAGTTTTCCTTCTCCTAGGATGGTTGCCATAAGGCTAGAGAGCCCATCCTGCCCTTTGACACACTTTGTCAGACCCTTCGGTTTTGACCTGTCTGGCATGGGAGACCCTACCAGTGGCTATTATGCCACCGCCAGCATAGCTCAAAACATCATTAGGGTACGCAAGCCTCTCTCCCACGACAAGGGGGCGTCAATGGAGAGGATTAGAGTAATAATAATATTTAATAATAGTCATAATGATAAGATATAAATTAATGTATACTATATATTTTATATAAATTAATATCTAATATATATTTACTGGAGTACCATTAAATGCATGTCGATTGTGTGTGTGTGTTTGTGTACTGTTGCTTTCATGTTTACATTTCTGTTAAACGGAAAAGAAAAACTGGGCAAATATCTTTTAAGATTTTTTTTGTTTTAATCTCAAAGGTGATGGGGGAAAGGCTCAGAAACTCCGGTGGGAAATATTAAAATATGATGGGTAATGGGGCTTGAGTCAAGATCTGCTTTTTCTTCCAGATCTTGAAAGAGTTAAATAGAGACAACTGTGACTCCCAGTTCCTAGAGAGGCGGAGGGATTGAGTGGACCATTGAATGGATGCCGATTGTGTGTTTGTGTGAAAAGGTTCCTTCCCCCCCCTCCCAATTTCTCTCTTTCTGGCGTTTATAGATGCTCCTCCAAGCCATGGACACCCCCCCCCCAAAAAAAAAGAAGGTAAGGGAAGCAATGGTGCATACTCTTGCAAGAGCTGGGAAAGTGGCGTTCTCTGAGCTGGGGAGGATGGGGGTTGCAGTTTCTCAGGCTTCCTGGAATCTCCCCAAAACTACAGATTGGAAATCTTTTCCTTGGAGTGTAGCCACGCAGCACAGTTGATTACAGCGCTTCCATACTGTTCAAAGGCTGTGCCTCTGTCCTGTGGAATCCTGGGATTTGTAGTTTCAAAATTTTCTGCCAGAGAGTCCTAGTGGCGCAGTTCAGGGGAGTTTATTAGAGAAGTATTAAGCCCTTCACTAGACTACAAATCCCAGGATTCCATATGTTCCATGCATTAAGGTGGGATCAAAGTGCTATAATTATGCAATGTGGATATAGCCCTGGGGAAATGCTTCCTCCCCTCCTCCCCACCCGTCTGTCTTTTTTCTTCGTGTGTTTTAAACTCCGTGGTCGTTAAAACTGTTGGGCATTGACTTTCCTTCTCTGGGGTTTTTAAAAGAGGAATTGGATGGCCACATCCCAAGGGCGTTTTGGCTGTGGATCCTTGCACTGGCAGGGGTTGGACTAGGTGACCCTTGGGTAGCCCTTCCAACTGTGTAATTTTATGAGAGCGTCCTTACATGGGTGCATTATCTCCCCCCCCCCTCTGCTTTAGGCTTCCAACATATTCATAGGGGTGGGAAAGGTGTTGGGAGAAGAGGACAAAAGCATATAGGAAGCTAGCTTTGACTAGGATATACTACCCATTCCTTTCTTTGTCCCATTTTTATACAGTCCTGCCTTTCCCCCAAAGATGACATACATGCCTCACCTTCTCCTAATTTTTAAAGCCCCCCAACAGCAACTCTGTAAGGTAGGTGAAGCAGAAACTGACTGACCCAAGATCACCCAGTGAGCTTTATGGCCAAGTGGAGATTTGAGCTTACATCTCCGCAGGCCTGATCCAACAGTCTGATCGCTGCACTGTGCTGTCCATCTGGCTCATAACCTTCTAATGGTCCTGATTTGGTAGGGAAAGTCTAGATTTAATCCACTGCCATCCTGCTTTTCAGTTACTTTTAAATTGTCCCTGTTTCTCTTGCTTCCTCCCTCTTCTCCCCCTTCCTCCTGGCCTATTCCAGTTGTTGCAAACTGGAAATTTAGTTCAAACTAAATAGTTTGCCCTCAGTTGACTCAGGGCAGAGGACGGGGAGAGGAAAGGCAGAATCTTGCCTGTCCCAGTAGGCTCAGGCAAAAGCAAACTGCTGCAGCCTCTGCCTGCTTGTCTGTTCGTCATTAATAACTTTTGCCATCTTGACTACGCTCTGATGTTGCTTGGCCACACCAGTCCTCATTTTCACCTGTGAAATGTTTGAGGGTCTAGTGTGATACAGTATTGCTTTCTGTTCCTGGAAATGGGTATTTGGGGTATCAGGAATAGGAAGATTTTCCCCATTGTCTTTCCCTTCCCAGTAAGCTCAGGCAAAAGCAAACTGCTGCAGTCTCTCCCAGCTTGTCTTGTTCTTGTCTGAAGATCTGAACTGTTTCAGTTCCTCAGAATAAATCTCAGACCTTTCATTACAAACAGAAGCTTGAAATGATACAATCCTAAATTCATTGACCAAATTGGGGTTTACTGCCTAATGATAGGCTGAGGATGAGAGCCCAGTGTGGTGGAGTGGTACTTGGGAGATCCAGGTTCGAATCCCCAATCGGCCATGAAACTCACTGGGTACCTTTGGGCTGTCACTCTTTCTCAGCCTAAACTACCTTGCAGGGTTCTTGTGAGGATAAAGTAGGGAGGAAGAGAATCACCTACTATGCTTTGAGTTAATTGAAGAACAGACAGAAACTAATAAATAAACAGAAATAAACAGGATTGGGAGCTTGCATGTAGCTCACTCTGAATTTCAGTCTTACTAACAGGCCCATCAACTTGTTTGGGTTTTTATATACAGGTCGACCCCCCTATCCATGGGATTTGTATATAAGAAATAAGTCCGACTGGCTCCTGTTTGATTCACTGTCAAGTAATTCTGCAAAAGATGGACAAATCATACACTTGTTTATCATTTCTTTTGCTACCTGCTCATAAATATAGATCCATGTGGAGGGACAATCTTGAAAATGAATTTTTGCTTTTTATATTGTGGACTTTTTCAGACAGCACTTACTGTGCTAGAAGCTTGCGAGACAGGTACAGCGCTGTTATGCGGCAGATGGTCCGTTTCGGATGCCGCCATCCCTCTCGCGAAATCATCTGTGTCACTTCCATGTACGATTGGAGGCAGCCACGCCATATTTACTCACAGGCAACTTCTGTGAGTAAAATATGGCACGGCTGCCTCCAATCGTACACGGAAGTGACACCGACAATTTCGCGAGAGGGACGGCGGCGTCCAAACTGGATCCCTGCCGCGCGACAACACTGTACCTGTCTCGCAAGGTTCTAGCGCGGTAAGGGCTGTCTGAAAAAGTCCTGTGTCTTCATTGCCTTGCACCTCTATGGGTAGATGACTTACTTAATAATGTGATTTATGCCTTGTGTTTTTTTTAAATCAATGTGATTATTAATACAAGATAGGGGTGTAGCCACTTATTTGCCCCTGCAAATAAGAATTCTCTCCCCCCCATGAAATTTCCCTCAGTCCCCCAATTTCTAGCTTTGCAGTAACTTCAAACTTCAGTTGAGTGTTTAGAAACATAGCTTAGGCATCCAAAGAAAAGGAGGTCAAGTGACTAAGGGAAAGCGAACATAGCAAATGAAAGAATTCAGTTTGAGAGCTCACTCTCTGCAATGCTACAAAAAAAAAAAAAGGATTTCTACAATGCTAGAAATATGAGGACTAAAGGAAAATTTCACTGTGGGGGGACCAAACTTTCACTTGGTTGGTGTCAGGTACTAGTGTTCCCAACCTCATAGAGCACAAGCTTCAGATTGCCTCAGACAACTTTATTGCTAGAAATCTAGGAAGCATACAATACAGAGTCATTGCTGAGACTGAGAACCTAAGGGATACGCTCTTAAATTAAAAGCATTTTACAATCAACAAAAGCTGGCAGGCTTCATAACCATTGGTTATGAATCATCTACTGACACAATCATTCCTTAAACCGAGTTACCATCTTCCCAGTGTTTCTAGCCTTGAAACTAAAACCAGTTGTAGCTGTCTTGTTATCTCCTTTCTCAACCAAAACTCAAACAGTTACACATGCATGGTTTCACCCCTACACAAACTGCTATGCATGCTCTACACCAAGGACACAGGGAAACTAATGAATATGGCAGGAGTAGGAACAAACAGGGACCTTGTAAACTGCCTCCCACACCCACACATACACTTTCCCTTTCAGGTGTTGCTTTGTGTATTTTTTATTCCTGGTTAGCATTTTTTTTTTTAAAGTAACAAAAATTCTCCACAGTATTTACTTTTGTTCCATTGAAATCAGTGGGACAGTCTTGTCACTGTCTGTACCAAACAATCCTTATAGGACACTGGCTCTTAACCTTTTCTTTATCAGGGACCCCCATAAATCTTTTGTTGCTGTGGACCCTCAAGATTTAACTCAAGATTTAAAACCCTAATAGTAATAATAATAATAATACCTGATAATCATCATCACAATTACACCATCCATTAAACCTTCCTTCAGAGGCACTGGAGAGAGACGGGGAAGGAAGAGTTTTCTCCTACTTCTTTCTGCAAATTTGTGGTTGGAGCAGATTGAACAGCAATGCACAGGCCAAGCCAGCCAGCCTTTGCCTTGGCTCCTGTCACATGGGCTGAGCATCCTTCAAGCCTCTGCAAACCCCCTGTGAGGACATTGTGACCCCTGAAGGTCTGTGGAAGAACCACTGATTTAGAGCTAAGTTCTGACATTAGTTTTAACTAGAGCAGACCCATTAAATTAATGGGAACTTGGGAAAACAACATGTATGTAGGATCCATTGGTTAAATGCATCTATTGCTATTCTTACTTTCTGGCTTTCCATAATAATGCCCCCCCAAACCAGGCCTGAAGGATGCCCCCCCCTCAGGCTGGGCATCAAAGCAGCTTCACCCCCACCTCCAGTCAATAGTTGGTTCCCAGACTGGGACTCATACCAAAAATTATATCAGTGGAGGGCCGTTGTGGAGTAATGGTTTGAGTGTTGGACCAGGAGTCTGGGAACCCAGGATTCGAATACCCTCTCAGCCACGGAAACCCACTGTGTGACCTTCAGCAAGTCCCACTCTCTCAGCCTCAGAGGAGAGCCATGGCAAACCCTCTGAATAAAATCTTGCCAAGAATATCCCAGGATAGGTTCACCTTAAGTCAGAAATGATTTGAAGACACACAACACGAATTGTATCAATGGTATAGCTACAGGGAGGGCAAAATGTGGGCATTGCCACCTGTCAGAATCATAGAATCCTACAGTTGGAAGACACCACAAGGGCCATCTAGTCTAACCCCCCTGACCTGCAGGAATACAAAATCAAAGCATTCCCGACAGATGGCCATCCAGCCTCTGTTTAAAAACCTCCAAAGAAGAGACTCCACCACACTACAAGGTCGTGTATTCCACTTCCTAACAGCTTTTACTGTCAGGACGTTCTTCCTAGTGTTTAGAGGGAATCTCTTTTCACGTAGTTGGAGTCCATTGCTCCCTGTCCTAGTCTCTGGAGCAACAGAAAACAAGCTTGTTCCATCCTCAATATCGTGTCACCTCTTAACCTTTTCTTCTCCAGGCTCAGACCAGCTGTGTTTTCCAATGTATTTATTTCAGGGATGGGCAAAATGTCACCTTGAGGGTGCATCTGGCCCCCAGTGTTGTCCTTATGGCCCTTAACCCCAAATCAGGAGAAGGGTGCTGCCTCTTTCATTTTCTCTGCTTCAGAAGTGCAACAGATGATGGAGACAAGCCCACCCCGCTCTCTGACCACAGATTGGCCATAAGGGTTTGACATGGCACCATAAAGCTGGGTTGCATGGAGGGAGGCTCATTGTGCAAGGAGGTACTATGAACAGGTTGCTCCCTGTATTCATAGAACCAATATCCATGGTTTCAGTTCTCCACGACTGGAAAAAAAGAGGAATACATAAAATAAGGTCGCACTGGAAAATACCTAGAAAGGCATCCTTTCTAGGAGTCACTACATCCTCCAATGCAACTCTATGGTATGTTTGTACCGAAGGCCCTTTATTTTAATAGGTTTTGCTATTATCCACAGTTTCATTTATAAACAGTAATTCCAGGAACTACTTATAAACGGTAATTCCTCTGCAGATATGGGATCGACCTGTACTTCTTTCCACAGTGGCCATTAAAATACACATGCTGGTGTAATGGAGGTGATGTTATGTGCCTTCAGTAATTTCCAATTAATAGCGACCCTAAGGTGAGCCTATCATGGGGTTTTCTTGGCATGATTTGTTCCGGGGTGGCGGCCATTGTGTTCCTATGAGGCTGAGAGAGTGTGACTTGCCCAAAACTCTGGTTTCTCAGAATCCTTGTCCAACACTCAAACCACTACACCAGTGGGATGTTATGCCTACCAAAGTTGTCATTAGGATTCTGGCCCAGAATTTAGCCCAACAAAGAAAGCAAAGGAATTGTCAGGGAATGGAGACTGGGATTCAAGGGGAGGGTTATTTACTTATTTCAACTACAACATACTTGGAATTATTTCAGGAGCATGGAAGTGGGTGGGAATAAAAGTGTATCCTTTCCCTTAGATTCTTGTATCTTGGCCCACTGCATAACCCGCACCCTTCTTTAAGCCTCCCTGGCTCTCTGCCCCTTATCCAACTACCCTGTAATTTCGTTCTGACCCTCAACTTGCCCCATGCAGCCTCTCCTGTCTTAGGGGCCTGTGAAAGACATTTATTCCCCAACCAGATCCATATTTCCCCCTTTTTTTCATCAAAGCTTTATGCAGACCTTTTGATGGCTTTGTTTCCCTGAGCAGCTGGAATGTTTGTGGACGTTCTTTGCCCATCACTGCATCCTGGCCAATCAGCAGTCAGAGGCTTCACTGTGCCAGGAGCCTTTCTAACATAATGGAAAGAGATAGACAAATCAATGACAATGCAAGGACAAAAGTGTATACTCTAATGACATGCTGAAACCATCCATAACTAAGTAGCAGTAGGATGGCACTTAGATCGTCATCCTACCACTCTTAAGTTATGAATGGCTTCAGCATGTCATTATAGTTCACTACTTAGGAGGGCCCTCTGGGGATCTGAGGACCACAGAAGAGTCTCTGGGAACTCCCTCATGCATTGGAAGTGCAACTTTACAGGTTTCATGTGTGTGTGTGCATGCATGAGCATGTGTTTATGTAGACTTGAATACCTAAAGTTTTTATATTGTACGCTATGGTCTCAGGGGCCCATTCATACTTCTTGCCTCTGAACCCGTGACTATTAAACTATGCCCTTCTGAATCACTCATTTATTGATTGATTTCTTAAATGACTTTCTCAGCTTTCGTCAGTTCACCTCTGCTTATTCCCCCTTGAGAGAAATTCCAACTCTGCTTGATATTAGGTATAATTCACATGATGCCTGTTTTATTGCAGATGGGTGGAAAAGTGAGAATGAGAAGAATTGTTCACTTAAAAGAAATGAGCAAGGGGTGATGCCAAGCCAGGCCAGGCCAGATGTGGCCCCGTGTTGCAATCAAGGGGAACCCTCTGAGAATTTGGATAAATCCGAGGACAAGCAAGAGTCCCTCAAAGGGATGAGACTGAATAGGATGATCATTTGCAGACGAGAAAATGTTGGCAAAGACAATGACTTCAGCCTGGTGAAGAGTCGACAGAGCCTTCATGATGATGTGCAGGACGAGATCTCGAATATGGGCCCAGATCATATTGTGCATGAGGGAATAGTTACCGGTGTAAAAATGCACCACTGCACAGTCTGTGGGAAGAGCTTTTCCCGGAGCTCAAACCTAATTAGTCACCAGAAAACCCATGCAGGTGAGAGGCCATACAAATGCTCCGACTGTGGGAAGGGATTCAGTCGCAGCTCCAACCTTATCAATCACCAGAGAACCCACACAGGGGAGAAACCGTACAAATGTTTAGACTGTGGGGAGAGCTTCTCTCGCAACTCACGGCTGATCAGCCACCGCCGGATCCACACAGGTGAGAAGCCTTACCAGTGTCCTGAATGTTGGAAGTCCTTCAGTCTACGCTCACTCCTTATTAGACATCAGAAGATCCACACAGGGGAAAAACCATACCAGTGTGCTGAGTGTGGGAAGAGGTTTATTGAACGTTCAGAACTCATTACGCACGAGAAGACCCACACAGGCGAGAAGCCATACAAGTGTGACATTTGTGGGATCAGCTTTTGTCAGAGCTCAAACCTGCTGGCGCACACTCGGACCCATACTGGAGAAAAACCCTACCGATGCACCATCTGTGGGAAGAGTTTTAGTCGGAGCTCGAACCTCATCGCTCATGAGAGGACACACACAGGCGAGAAACCCTTTGAGTGCCCTTACTGTGGGAAAGGCTTCAGCCAGAACTCCTGCCTTACTACTCACAAGAGAATCCATAACAGAGAAACTGTTTGAAATGCCTCCGGAAAGGCTTCTGCCATCAGCTTATAGGGTACAAAAGTTCTTCCTGCTAAGCAGTTCCCCACAACAAAGTTGTACAATTTTCTGATGGGTGTAGATGAAGCTGTGAGAGCTTCAGCTGTATTAGACTGAATGTAGCAGTGTAAAAGAACTTCATAAAGCAGGCATAGGGAAACCTGTGCCCCCCCCCCAGGTAGATTCCATCAGCCTTGGCCACCAGGGACAGTACTTGGGGATGATAGGAATTTGAGTGCAACATGTAGAGGACTCTGTTGCTGTTATAAAGAAAGAAGATTGTTTCAGGGAGTTATGGGGAAGCTCACTTGTTCCAAAGTTTAGCGGTTGTAGTTGTCAGTTCTCCCCCACTGTTAAATTAGAAGTGTGCAATTGTGGAGGGTGTAGGAGCCAATTCCTGTCCCTCTGTCTAGCCACGCCCCCTAAAAAAGGAAGCAGAAGTCATACACAGCTGATTTGCCTTGTTGGACTGGGCGTATCTGCTGATTTTGGGTGATGTTTGCCCAGCCAGGTATGCATGTAGGGCCTTGGGATGGTTTGGGGTGCCTGGTGGGGGCCTTGGGGGTTACTGAAAAAGCCCCAGGGGGCTTTCCCCACCCCAGTTTAGTTCAGTGCTGCTCAAAATGGGGCTGTCTGGACTGGTGCTGATCCCAGAGCTATTGATTTCTGGCCCTTGGTGAATTTCCAAGAAAGAGAGAAACTTGAAACCAGTGGGCACAAACATGGTGCTGGTCCTCAACCTCATATCACCCGAGAAGCACTGCTTTAGATGGTAGCATGTATTAATTCACTTATCTACACTGACTAAACTGATCTCCTTGGTAAAATAAATATTTTTTCTTTAATCTCATACTGTAGCACTTCATTGCAAAATTCCCCTTAACCCTCTCTTTCTTTCCTGCCTCTCCTTATTTGAATAAGGAAACCTTGGTCTCGGATTGGACAGCTCTCCTGGTCACCAGAAAATAGGGCAGGTTGGCAGCCAAGGGGTTCATTTCTCCTCCCCCAGCCCCCTTGATTTCTGTACTGGCTGGGAGGAAGGCAAACCTCCTTTAAGGGTTTTAACAGAACTGAGGCTTGACGCGTCATGGGTTCTTGATCAATGGAGAAAATAACGATGGGGAAAGCTCTAGTACTTTAGTTTAAAATGAGAGAGAACAATGCAACCTGCTAGGTAATGTTGGACTGCAACTCCCAGTATTCTTCACTGTCAGCGGTGTTGGCAAAGGCTGCTGGGAACTGAAATCTAACAACATCTGGAGCGCCACATGGTTCTGACGCCCGCTTCAGCTTGCAGGAACGAAGGACCCTACCTGCTATACAAGAAGTCTGGGTAATCTTGGACTTCTCCTAGAATGGAGAGGAGTGGGGTCCCTTTTTTGCCAGTACCCTAGGATGTGCTTCTGGCAGCTGGTCCTTTGTCCTGCTGTGGATTTGACAGCTCTTGTGAATGGAAGCCTTGTTTTAAGTAAAATAAAAACAAGACTAAACCATACCCAAACAAAACAACCCTTGTAGCCCAAGCACTTGGTGTAAGGTAAGCAATATCATCCACCCCACCCCACCCCCAATAATCATCAATGCAACAAATTACAAACCTCTTCTAACCCCTTTATTGAGAGTATTGAAAGACATGGCCATGTTAGTCTGTTTCAGCATAAAAAGATGTAAAGGAGTTCTGTTGACATCTTTGAGACTGAGGCTGAATCCACACTACATAAATAATCTAGTTTGAAACTGGATTATTTGCCATGGGTCTTTCCTATGGAATCCTGGGACCTGTAGTTTGGTGAGGCAGAGGAGGCTAAAGACCTTGTAAAACTACAAATCCCAGGATTCCATGGAGAGGAGCCATGGCAAATAATGCCGTTTCAAACTGGATTATTTGTGCAGTGTGGATTCAGCCTGAGAAAAAGACATTTTAAACACAAGCTTTTGTGGATTCCAGAGGACACTCGCATGTGTTTGCTCTGTGTGTGTGAGTGAGAGAGAGAGAGAAAGTCATGCTTTCATAAAATTCCAAGGGAAATAAAATAAGAAAATGTGATAGTAATTCTTACCCACCACCAGTGTGTCAGTTATTGGGGAAGGTTAGCTTAAACCAGGCAGAACTACTGCAAGCAAAGAAAAATGAGGGAGGATAAGGTGATTTTTGCTTGGAGGAAGCCAGTGGAATAGTGGAGATGTGGGGTGTCTGTCTAGCTCAATAATGTCATACCAACTAGAAGCAGCTTTCTGGAGATTCAACCGGGGGTCTTTCCCAGCCACCCCCTGACTTTATTCATGCAGACCAGGTCTCTGTACCACTAAGGTGGTTCAGTCCCAAAGGGAATAGAAATAGAATGAAGAAATATGAGCCAAATACTGTAGTGCCCAGGGGTCTAAATACCCTAAAGGCACCAGATCCATCTGATCTTGGCAACTAAGCAGGGTCAGTCCTGATGAGTACTTTGGTGGGAGACCACCAAGCAATCCCAAGTGCTGTAGGCTAGATTTCCGAGGAAGGGACTGGCAAAACCACCTCTGAATATTCCTTGCCTAAGAAAACCCAGTGAAATTCATGGGGTCACCATAAGTCGACAGGCAACTTGAAGGCACATGTACACACAATGCCTGCTCTTTAAGAAGCAGTCTACCCCCTGTTGCCAGTACTCCAAATGCAAAAAACACTTGGTTTAGACTAGAGATGTGATGGCCCAGAAAAAAAACTGGATTTTTTTTAAAAAAAAAACCCTTTTTTTTCCCTGAAGCCTGCTTTTTTCTGAAAAATTGAAAAAAGGGAAGAAAATTGATTATGAAATGTTTTATTTTAGCATGATGAATAAAATCTTTAAGACAAGGTGTTCATAAATAATTGTTTGAATACCATAATTATTTGAATACACTGTATTTTTAATATACCAGTTGTGATCGTTTCATGCCAAATCAAATTGTACATAATCGTATTTTATGTTCCTAAAGTAACAGAGTGGCTTTCACTCTATAAAAAGTGCTAATGTTGCATTTATTCAATTTTTCCAAAAAATTCCATTTTAAAAAGAACTGGAAAAAAACAAAAACAAAAAAAAAATTGATGGCTTCAAAATTTCCAGAAATGTTACATCTCTAGTTTAGACATCTGTTAATCTCTGCCAATATATACCTTACTAATTATCAATTAAAACTATTTGAATTACCCGGATCTAACTTTGGATCAGTTGAAAACCATCATCTACCAACTGAGGTGAAGATATGGGATGATCAGCATTGGTAAGTACAGTTGTCCCTTCATATTCACTGGGGTTTGGTTCCAGGACACCCCCTCCCCCCGTGAATACCCAAATCCGTGATTACTCAAGTCGCATTATATGCAATGGCATAGCAAAATGGTGTCCCTTATATATAAGATGGCAAAATCAAGGTTTGCTTTTTGGATTCTTATTTTTTAAAGAATATTTTCAAGCAGTGAATACTTAAAACCATGAATGTCAAATCTGTGAATGTGGAGGGACAACTGTAGTCTGGAAACTAAGTTCTGGAAATAATAGCCAATAGACCTGGATATATTCATTTGGAGAAGACCGGGTTGGGTGGGGAGACACAATACCAGTCTTCACATATTTGAGAGTCTATTCCTCGTGCAGAAGATGGAGTTACCTTAGTCACTAAGAGGAAACCACAGGAAAACAGATTTGAGTTAAAATGCAGGAGAAATGACTTCATGGCGCAAGCTGTTTGAGAGTGTTGTGATTCCACTTTTAATTGCTATGGCAACATCCCATGCAATCCTGGGATGTGCAGTTTAGGGAGGACATTTAGAATTCTCAGCCAGAGAGCCCTTAGGCTTCACTAAACTACAAACCCCAGAATTCCATAGGGTGGAGCCCGGCAATTGAAGCAGGGCTTGTCTATAGGCGGCTATAAAACGTGGATTGATGCGCCCTAATGCCAATTTGCAGCAGCTTTCATTTGCTTCCACAATTTTTTTGGAAAGATCTCAGGCATGTGACGCTATCCGTGTTCATTGTTCAAACAGGCATGCTTGTGAATCAAGATGGCGGATGCGAGTGAATTACTTGTGTTTTTATTGTCACCAGTTGCCGCCACTGCCAAACAGTATTTTTTTGTTTAAAAAAAAATGTAAAGGCAAGGTGCAGAAGTGTGATAAATAATCTGCTTAAATAAATTTTTTTAAAAAAGACAAAAAGGCTGTTTCGTCACCTCAGCACACTATCACTATGGCAAAAATCCAACATGGCGGTTCTGGGCACTTGCTTTGCCAGCATGCTCTACCCCCTGTGCAGGTCTGATCAATCAGCTTTTCACTTCTGTTCTTATTGGGAATTTGCAGCAAAGCGAATCGGTTGTCCCAATTAATGGGAATGCGCATTTACTTCAGAGTTTTTCAAAAAATACGGGGAAAGCCACAAAGGCTTTTTCCACAGAGTACTGTATTTGGCATTTTTGGGGGGCCCTCCTTCTGAATATGATGGATTTATGCAGGATCCCATTTAAACAAATCGTATTCTCGAATTCTCTGAGGAGGATTTTTACCGTATAGACAAGCCCACAGAATCATAGCACTGCCACTGTATAATGTGGAAATGTCCCTAGCATCTCTTGTGTTGGTGGCTTCCATAGCAGTGGGGAGGTGAATACGTTCTGGGTTTTAGTCAGAACTTTAAAAGAGCTCTCCCAGGTGCTAACCAAGTTTGGGGCCAAGGTTTCACTCCCTGGATAGCGCCTTTAAAGTTAAGAATAAAAACTGGCTCAGATTCACAGCCTCCACTGAGATGGAAGCCACTTTGTTGGCGATGCTCTTATTGCAAAGTCCCTACATTGAATGACTTGTTTGTTTCCAATATACCACTTACAGCAGATAATCAGGGTTTAGGGGGGTGAGCAACCTGGCTGAATCACAGCAGGGGCCAAGAGACTGAGGAAAGGGGGGTTCTTTTTGGGAGGGACCAGGGCCATGCAGAATCCCTGTGAACAACCTACAAAAACATAGGCAGAAAAATAAAATCCAAGAAAATAAAATAAAAATAAATGGACATGTACCTGCTGTGCCCTGGACTATACAGGTTTTCCTTTCCTACTATTTGTAACCATCCTGACTATGTTTGTCATTGAATGTTCATTTGTTTGTGAGACATTATTGTTTCTAGGTTGACTCATGAATTGAGCCAAATAAAACCTTAGGAGGGAAAAAAATAAATGGATATAAAGGCATGTGCTTTTAAAGCCACAGAAAAGTCAAGCACTCACTTCTCAACAGAGCTGGGAATCAGGCAGTCTTCAAAAGAGGTTGGCAGACTGCCGCACCATTGGCTATGTTGGCAAAGGGTGCTAGGATGCACCAACCAACAACATTTGGGAGGTTGTGGGATGCCCAACCCTCATTCAGCGCACGCATGCACACACGCAGAGGCTAACATCAGGACAAGCTGTACGTTGATAGAGGTGTTGGGTTGGACTAGATGACCTTTGGAGACCCCTTCCCGATTCATTGATTCTGCCGACAACGCCATGCACCTGATCTGTTGGTGGGGGGGGGGGGATCCCAGTCCAATCCAGGAACAAGCTTGCCAGAATAAATGTGTTGTACCTTTTGGGGCATCCCCAAACTCTAGATAGTTGCTGCTGCTATCATCATCATCACCACCACCCCCATCATCATCATTATTATAATAAACTCCTTTCAGGGGTAGAGCTTAAGAGTTAAAGCCATAGAGTGCCGCGTCTCAGAGAGGTCCAGAAATTTGAAAAAAGGGGGACTGTAAATACAAGCGAGTCCCTTCCTGCTCCAGTTCCGAGCTAAGAAGCCTGTGCAGTCTGGAGCTATTGTTGCATCTTGATTAAAATGCCTTTGCTGCGGATCTGAGGCTGGGGTGAGTTGGGGGGGCTTTTCCAGGCTTCATCGAGGTTCAGACCTCTGAAACGGGATCTTTCCCCCAGTATTGGTAACCCCACGTTGAAAACTCAAACCGGTCTATTGACAAGGGTTGCTGTATTTTTCCTTTAAAGAAAAAACAACAACCCTAAAAATCCATGATCAGACCATCTATTGATCATCTTCTAAGCAAATGCAAAATGACAAGGATCACAGGACTGGTTTTAGAAGGAGGGAGGGCTCAATATCGGCTGGCAAGTGGTTATTTAATTTTGACGCCTTGCAGGGATGTTTTTATTGCAAAAGAATGAACACAAAATACATTATATTAAAAGAATCATTATATTAAAAGAATCATCACTGAAGAGGGCTACAGTCTGACTTCCATGAAAACAATAGCAAAATAATGACCCTTTAATTACAGAGGGGATGCATAGGAATCTAAGTGGTCCAATTTTGCTTGATCATTTCAATAGGGGCTCAATTTTCCCCACACACACACACACAGCCTAATCTTTGGGGAGACTTTAGCCCCTCTCTGTTCTGGGGTCCATGCAAAATGAGTCAGAATTTCAAAGGGTTTATTGAAACTGGGCAGCAATTAGCTGTCTCCAGTTATACAACTGTTTCCAGTTTTAAAAAGCTATCAACTGGGTATTTTTAAAAGACAGTGGGAGTAAGGAGAAATGTCCTGCTGTTATGAGCCAGAGTAAGGCCTGAATACCCTAAGGGCACCTGAACACCTATGATCTTGAAAGCTAAGCAGGGTCAGTCCTGGTTAGTACTTGGATGGGAGACTGCCACGGAATATCAGCTATTGTAGACCAGTGACTCTTAACCTTTTCTTTACTAGGAACCCCCATTTTGTTGACCTGGTCCCCCAAGTCTTAACTCAAGATTACAAATTCTAATAATATCATCATAGAATCATAGAATTGTAGAGTTGGAAGAGATCACAAGACCTATCCAGTCCAACCTCCTGCCATGCAGGAAAACATCATCATCATCATCATCATACAGTAGGACTCCCATATCCACTGATTCAATTATCCACGGGACACAAAACAGCATACCTACCATAGAGTCTTCCTAGAAAATGTTCTTCTCTAACCATTTTCTAGGTCCTCCAAGGCAACTCTATGGTATCTTAAACCAGAAATCCCATTATTTTCAATGTCGTTCACTATTATCCATGGTTTTTGGTATCCACGGGCCCCCCAGAACCAATCCCCAGCAGATACAGGGGTCCTACTATAGTAATACCTGATGATGGTGGTGGTGGTGATACAGTTACACCATCCATTAAACCTTCCCTCAGAGGCAGTGACAGGGAAGGGAAGACTTTTCTTCTGCTTCTTCCTAGATGTTTGCGGCTGAATTGAATGGCAATGTGCAGGCCAAGCCAGCCAGCCTCTGCCTTGGCTCCTGTCACGTGGCCATGCCCCTGCAGGGACGAGGTGGGCCAAGCAGCCTTCAAGCTTTTGCGGACCCCCTGTGAGGACATCGCGGACCCTTGGGGGTCCCCGGATCATAGGTTAAGAACCACTACTGTAGACTATATTTCAGAGGAAGGAACTGGCAAACCCAGCTCTGAGCACTCCTTGCCTAAGAAAGCCCTATGAAATTCATGAGGTTGCCATAAGTCAATAGGCAACTTGAAGGTACTTACACACACACACACACACACACACACACATGAGACAGCATCGTATAATCGTTTGAATGCCAGACTAGGACTCTGGAAGACCAGGGTTCAAATCCCCACTTGGCCATGGAAACCCACTGGATAACCATAGACAAGTCCCACTCTCTCAACCTCAAAGGAAGAGAATGGCTGAACAAATCTTCCCAAGAAAACCCCATGATAAGGTTGTCTTAAGGTCACTATAAGCTGGAAATGACTTGAAGGCACACAACAACATATTTCCTGCATTTGGTTGTTTCTGTTTTCTCTTCCTCTCCTCACTGCCCCCTTTCTCTCTCTTGTTTTCTCTGTGTATCTCAGAATCTCTCTCTCTCTCTCTCTCTCTCTCTCTCTCTCTCTCTCTCTCTCTCGTCTATCTGTCTGTGTGTTGGCATATACATAGAAGGATCTCTCTCTCTCTCTCTCTCTCTCTCTCTCTGGCTTTTCTTCGCAAATAAAGATTCAGGAAGGACTCATCCTGCGTTTTCTGCAAGCGCGCTGATGACTAAAAAGGCCAATCCGAGATAAACAAGTCCGGTTGCAGAAAGCACAGCAGAAGGTCTCCTTGGGTGATGTTTCTGGGTTGTGATTCTTTCTGCGTTGTCGTTTCTCTTCAAGACTTGTTCGGCATGAGTTCTCAAATAAGGCTGCAGCATTGTGGATAGTGCGTCCCCATGTCTCCCGATGTGAGGCCAGGGCGGACCATTGTTGGTGATCAATTTGGCTGAGCCTGAGATGTTGTTTCAGGGAGTCCTTGTATTGCTTTTTTGGAGCGCCCCTCTTATGCTGACCTGTGGCGAGTTCACCGTAGAGTACTATTTTTGGGAGGCGATGGTCCTCCATCCTAGAAACGTGCCCTGCCCAGCGCAGCTGCATTCTCAATATCATGGCCTCAATGCTGGTGATCCCTGCTTGCTCAAGGACAGCAACATTCGTCACATAGTCAGTCCAGTGTATGTTTAGGATTGTGCATATACAGCACTGATGAAAGCGTTCAAGGAGTCGTAAGTGTTGGTGATAGGTGACCCATGTTTCAGACCCATAAAGGAGAATAGACAGCACAATGGCTCTATATAGGCATAGATATATACACATTCACATACTATACAGTCGTCCCTTCACATTCGGGTTAGGTTCCACAGACCCCTGCGAATGTGAAAATTCCTCAAATAACAACTGCCCTCCCCGTCCCCTGCCAAAGCGACCATGGGGCCTCCGGAGGCCCCATAGTTGCTTCCCCCACCTCCCGCCTCCCTACCAAGGCCTTCATGGGGCCTCCGGAGGCCCCGTGATCGCTTCCCCAGCCCATCCCCTTCCTCCCTCGGCCTTCATGGGGCCTCCAGAGGCACCGTGATTGCCTCCCCAGTCCACCCCCTCCCTCCCTGGGCCTTCATGGGGCCTCCGGTGGCACTGTGATCGCCTCCCCAGTCCACCCCTCTCCCTCCCTGGGCCTTCACGGGGCCTCCGGAGGTACTGTGATCGCCTCCTCAGTCCAACCCCTCCCTCCCTAGGCCTTCACGGGGCCTCCGGAGGAACCGTGATCGCCTCCCCAGTCCACCCCCCTCCCTCCCTTGGCCTTCATGGGGCCTCCAGAGGCACCGTGGTCGTCTCCCCAGCCCTCCCCCCGCCCTCCCTGGGCCTTCACGGGGCCTCCGGTGGCACCATGGTTGCCTCCCCAGCCCTCCCCCTCCCTCCCTAGGCCTTCACGGGGCCTCCGGAGGCACTGTGTCACTGCTTTTGGGAGGGCAGGGGGGCCCTCCCAAACCCAAGAATATTCAAAACTGCGAATGCTAAGTTCGCGAATGTGGAGGGGCAACTATATACAGTTTTCTTGTGCAATATTTTTTGATATGGTATGGCCATGAAATATCAACATTGCTTTGATGTGGTGTGGCCGCCGATCATAGAATCACAGAGTTGAAATAGACCTCAAGGGCCATCTAGTCCAACCCCCTGCCATGTAGGAATAACAATCAAAGCACTGCCAACAGATGGCCATTCAGCCTCTGTTTAAAAACCTCCACAGAAGGAGACTCCATCACACTCCCGGCAGCACATTCCACTGACAAACAGCTCTTACTATGAGGAAGTTCTTCCTAATGCTTAGGTGGAATCTCTTTTCCTGCAATTTGAACCCATTGCTCCATGTCCTAGTCTCTGGAGCAGCAGAAAACAAGTTTGCTCCATCCTCAGTATGTCATGCTTTCAAATATTCTAACATGGCTGTCATGTCACCTCTTCACCTTCTCTTTGCCAGGCTAAACATACATAGCTCCCTAAGCTGCTCCTTATAGGGCATGGCTTCCAGACCTTTTACCATTTTGGTTGCGCTCCTCTGGACATGTTCGACTGTGTCCATATCCTTCCTGAGTTGTGGTGCCCAGAACTGGACACAGTATTCCAGGGGAGGTCTGAACAAAGCAGAATAGAGTGGCACTATTACTTCCCTTATCTAGACACTATACTCCTATTGATGCAGCCTAGAATCACATTGGCTTTTTTAGCTGCTGCATCACACTGCAGGTGATTTGAATTAACCAACGTATCAATATGCATGCTTCTATCTGTGTTTGGGTTGTGAGTTCTATTGCTTTATGTGGCATCACCACTGCATGTACAAGAGCAGCAGGCTTAGGGACACTGGAAAGTTAGCAGGAGTACACATATCTTTTGGGGAGGGGAAACTCTAAAGAGCAGGGTGCCTGGCAATTTTGGTTGGTATGGGCTCGTTGTCTCAAACCCTCCAGGCAGGGGTCACACCGACAGCCCAAAATGCAAACCCAGAAGTCAACACCGAGTTTTGAAAAATGGAATTTTTAAAAATGTTAAAACAGAGGTGGTCCTACTACGTACGTAAAAAGTGAATTTCTACTGCTGGAGGCCTCCAGGAGAGGAAATTAGACTTGATTTTTTTCCTTAGAAAAAGGACAGTCATGGGGTCATTTCACACTACACTGTTATAGTGCTATGATTCCACTTTAACTACCATGGTTCCATTCTATGGAATCCTAAGATTTGGAGTTTAAAGAGGAGCATTTATAATTTGTTGGCAGGGGCTATGTTGCCACATCAAACTACAAACTGCAGGATTTCACAGGCTGCAGACATGACAGTTAAACTGGAATCATAGCACTATGTTATGTAATGCCTGGGTTTGGAGGAGGAGTTGGCTAAAATGGTCTTGCTGGCTGCAACTGGACCAAGGGCTGTACTTAGCCCACCCTTGACTGAAAGGAACAAAACACCCAAAGCAGCCCAGTTTGGTCTGAGTGTATTTCAGGGTAAGGGACTGGGGTAGCTCAGTGGCTCTTAATCTTTTCTTTACCAAGGATTCCCTTTAAATAAATATCTTTTGTTGCTGCAGACCCTGAAGACTTAAAACCTTCATAATAATAATAATAATAATAATAATAATAATAATAATACAATTACACCATCCATTAAAGGTTCCCTCAGAGGCACTGGAGGGGGAAGGAAGAATTTTCTACTGCTTCTTTCAGCAAGTTTGTGGCTGGAACAGATTGAATGGCAATACGCGGGCCAAGCCAGCCAGCCTTTGCCTTGGATCCTGCCACGTGGTACTGCAGGCAGGAGGTGGGCAGAGCAGACTTCAAACTTTCACAGACCTGCTGTGAGGACATTGCAGCCCCCTGGGAGTCCCTGGACCACAGGTTAAGAACCACTGCTGTAGCTGGAATACTGAACCAGGAGCTCTCCACAGTATAATATTTTATTTATTTATTTATCACATTTCTATCCTACTCTACACATAGAAAGGCTCTTAGAATGGTGGGTTGTGCATCATTTTTGTTTTATAGGCAAGACAGTCCCCATCTTCAGGCTAACAATCCCAAAAGACATGACACAAGAGGAAAGAGTAAGGGGAGGGTAAAGGAAAACAAGAAAACTGGGGCACACTGCCAGGTGGAATTTTGATGCAGTTCCCGCTTGTATATCATCTAAGAATGAATGCTCAGGCCGCAATCCTGTACCTGCCAGGCTGGTGAATAAGAACTGGTGAAATCATAGAATCATAGAATTGCAGAGTCAGTGGGCTTACATCTCAGCAAGCATGCAGGGCATTGGATTGCAACTGTCCTCTGTCCTTGGGGGGGTTAAACCTTTGTCTGTACTGTACTATGTCAGATTGCAGTGGCTGCTCAACTTCCGCTGCAAAACAGAAACCTGACATGGCCAGAATCCTTCTTATTGATATGCTGGTTTTTGATGTTCATGGGGAATTTTTTTAATATGGAGGATTATGTTGATGACTAAAGACAAATTATTAAATTTGTTGAAGAACTTACTTGAAGAACCGTATCTCCCTGTATGATCCCAACAGAACATTAAGGTCAGCTGGAAGAGCCTGTCTTTCTCTTTACTCTCTTTCAGGCAGCAGGTTAAAACATTTTTATGCCACCAGGCATTTGCTGACAAATGAAGATTGGACTGCTGGTGCTCCTGTTTTTAAGATTTGTTTTTAAGATTTATTTTAATTTTATGAAGTTTTAGATATGTTTTATTATTTATGTGAAAATTTAATTATATAATGATTTAATCTCTTTTAATTCTTATTTATTTATTGTACTGTGTTTTTAGCTAGTGTTGTTTTTAAATGTTGTAAACTGCCTTGGGTCCTGCCATAGGGAGAAAGGAGGGATATAAATGAAAAAAACAATAATTAGATAATTAAATTAGAAAGTGAATATCTGTAGTGGCACAGTCCAGATCAGACTTTATTCACGAAGTGACAGAATTATTATACAGGAATCTGTAACTCAAACCAGTTTTTTCCTTCTTCCCCTTGAGCCTGAAATCTAGTAACATCTGGAAATTCTGCAAGGACAGAGAATTTGTTGTGTGTGGTTTTTGTTTCTTAAACAGAAACGTGGAGAGAAATTAAAGTAATTGCATTATTGCCTTCCCATATTAAACTTACCAGTATACTCAGACTTGTGTGCACTTATTTGCCAGGGAAAGGGATTTACAGTAGGATCCTGTATCCACTGATTAATTATCTACTGATTCAATTATCCACGGGACACAAAACAGCACACCTACCATAGAGTCTTCCTAGAAAATGTGTCCCCTCTAGCCATTTTCTAGGTCCTCCAAGGCAACTCTATGGTATTTTAAACTGGAAGTCCCATTATTTTCAGTGGCGTTCACTATTACCCATGGTTTTCGGTACAATCCATACAATCCTCTCCGCGCACTCCGGTCCTCTGGGAGGAATTTACTTCAGCCACAAAAATCTAGGCTGTCTGCAGCCTCTCAGAGAACCTTTTTGGTAATCACCTCCAAATTATGGAATGGCCTGCCGAACGAGATCCGTCAGATGACAAGTTTAAGTAGCTTTTAAAAAGCACTAAAGACGGATCTCTTTCGGCAGGCTTTTCCTGATTAGATCCCGGCCTCAGGAGCTGTGTCTCCTGGTCTTTTTTCGTCTTTTAGTCCTTTACCCTCACTCGCTGGCTGTTGATTTTTGTATTTGTTTATTTTATGTGACTGTTAAGTTTAGGTGGATTTTAATTCGATGTTAGTTTAATATTTTTTATGGGGGAGGGTGAGGGTTGGTGGGGCTTAGGGTTTTAGTCTATATTGCTGTATTTTAACTGTTGTAAGCCGCCCCAATTGTTTTTAACAGAGGGGTGAGGTAAAAATAAATATTATTATTATTATTATTATTATTATTATCATCCATGGCCCCTCAGAACCAATCCCCAGCAGATATGGGGATCCTACTGTAATATCCAGAGAATCTCAGCTTTCATTTTTAAAAAACAAATTTCCCCCAGATTTTTATCTACATTTTATGACAATGCTAACCACCTCAGCTTCTCTGAGGTTTTTTCAAAAATCACTTCTCATGCTAACACATCTCCATGGAGATATTGCTTGAATGTGAGGTGATTTTTGAAAGCATTTCAGAGGAAAGGATGACTAGAATTATAAGAAACAGTCCTTTCAGTTTTGTACATTTGCTGTGTCATTCTTCTCTGTGTCTCTTTTTCCCTTCAGGAGGATGTCTTCCCCCGTGAATATCTGTCACCACCTACATAACATTCATTTTATCTGAAGGCACACATCTATGTCAAGAGCCCAAGTAAAAATCAAATATAAGATATTCGCCCAAAGACTGCTGTGGTAGGGAAACAGAGAAAGAGAAAGAGAGAGGGGAAGTTGGAAAGGCAGAGTGAAGCCTAGAGCCTTAAGCCGTTCCTAGAGAAAATGGCCGCTGAGCAAAGGATTGTGGGAGATTCTGTTTCCCTATTCCCAGCTGGGCTGCAGTCAGGAGGACAAATGGTGGAGAGCACCCTACTAAGCCCCAAAGCAGAGGAACAATCAGAAGGAGCAAGAAAATCTTCTCCCAGCATCCAAACTGGAAATACCGAGGGATTCCAAAGCAAAATGGCATCTCCACAGATCAAAGAGGAAGAGGACAGTTTAGCCCAACAGTGGGAACCCCAATGGCAAGATTTCCCCAAGGAGATGCGATCCTGCCATGCAGCATGGGGGGACCCCCAGAATGTCAAAACTTCCTCCTGGGGCCAGAGTGAGGCTTTACCGGCCCACTTTCAAGGAGCGGCTAATGTTAGCTGCCAGCCTAGAGCAGAGCATCCTGTCCAACCCTTACCCAGCTTTGACAGAGATGTTCAAGGTATGAACAGTAAGCTGTCAGCCAAAGAAGAGGTAAATTGTGAGACGCTAGAGCAAAAGACGCCCCTGGATGAGGAGACGGTCAGCGTGGAGATGCACCGACTGCGATTCCGGCAGTTTTGCTACCTGGAGGCCGAGGGACCCCGGGAGGTCTGCAGCCGGCTCTGGTTCCTTTGCTATCAATGGCTGAAGCCGGAGAGACACACCAAGGAGCAGATCCTGGAGCTGTTGATCCTGGAGCAGTTCTTGGCTGTCCTGCCGCTGGAGATCCAGAGCTGGGTGAAGGAACGTGCTCCGGAAACCTGTGCCCAAGCAGTAGCCCTGGCTGAGGAATTCCTGATGAAGCAAGAAGAACCGCCGAGAACGGACTGTGAGGACTCCGAGGTTCTTGGAGCAGGAGAGGGGAACTTTGAATCCTTGTTGCCTTTGCAACACATGGAGAAAGTGGTGAGGGTAGAAGTCTTTGCACATGCCCTTCCCTCATTTCCTCTCAACATCCTTTCCGTTTATTTCCCTTTTGCTTTTTTGCCATCATTCCCTGAAGAAAAGTAATTTCTTCACCCACTGCACACCAAATGAGCTTATAGAACTCCCTCCGTGCCACAAGGAATTTGAGGGGGGGTGAGCTTTCCCTTCGAGCTGCCCTCCTGAAAAAAGTGTTTCCTTCTGACCCCATAGGTTGCTATCCCCTGTGAAAGAGTAGTTGCCATGGGTACCAAATAATAAGGGGTTGTTTAGATGGTAAAAATCTAAACAATAGAATTCTCAATGAATACTTTTTGTGCCAATGAGATCCGACCAAGATTCGCAGTTTCCGGAATGTGGGGGGCCAAAACCTCAATTTACTGTGCAGGAAAAGCCTTTTTAGCTTATCGTGAGTTTTTTTTAATAATGTGTGGAAATGAGCATTACCATTTGTTTGAACATCCAATTTGCATTGCAGTGCATTCTCAGAGAGCATGGAAGCAGAAAGCTGATTGGTTGGATATGCACAGGGAGCGGGCTTGCCAGCAATGAAGTGGCCAGAAGAAGCGCCATTTTGGAGTTTTGCATTATCGATCGGTTGCTTTTTTGCTACACTGAGGCAACCAAACAGCTTTCTTAGGCAGAAGGTCACACTTGCAGAACTTTGATTTACGGTTGTGGTAACAGCTTGTGGAGAATAATAACTCAAGTGATTCACTCTCAGCCACCATCTTGATCCGCAGGCATGGCTGTGTGTGAACTTCAAACACACACCCAGCTCCCTAAGCTGTTCCTCATAGGGCATGGCTTCCAGACCTCACACCATTTTGGTCGCCCTCCTCTGGACGTGTTCCAGCTTGTCCATATCCTTCCTGAACTGTGGTGTCCAGAACTGGACACAGTATTCCAGGTGAGGCCAATGTGGCCTATCAACCCATTCCTCCACCCCCGCCCCCATGCTGCTATCTACCTCAGCCTTAAAGGTTGTTGTGTGCCTTCAAGTCATTTTCAACTTTTGGTGACCCTAAGTCGAATTTATCACAGGGTTTTCTGAAGCTGAGAGTGTGTAGCTTGCTGGAGGTCACCTGGTGGGTTTTCATGGCCAAGCGGAGATTTGAACCCTGGTCTCCAGAGTCGTAGGCCAATACTCAAACCACTGTGCCACACTGGCTTAATATGGGGAAATCATGTTCACGGGGAAGGAGAAGCACTAAAGTTATCTAAAGACATGTACCTGAAATTTGGCTGCCCCAAGCAGATTTTTATGCTGCTTCTATTATAGGGCTGGCCCTTAAGGGGGTAGAGGAGGAAGGAGTGGGAATAGCTGTGCTCCTCTTTCACGGGGAGGTGGCTGGAGTGGTGCTGGAAGTAATGGAGGGAGATGGCAGCGGCCTATTAAGATGGAGAGGTCGAAATGTAGAAAAGGTTCTCCCTATCAGACCTAAACTGGCCTAGGGAAGCAACCAGCTGTGGTCATCTGACCAGATGCTGGTATGAAGGGTCAGTGAGGTGAAGTCCACCCATCTCAGTGAAAAAGAAAGGGATGCTTTCTATCCTTTGCAGTCAGTGGGGTAAACTGCAGCCGTCTGCTGGCCAGACATTGACTGTGGGATTCTAGTTGCTGACTAATATTCTGCCTCATTCACGAAGATAAACAGGTTAGCCCTAATTTGCTGCACCAAAGCACTTCCTGTGGCTTTTCTGGCAACAGAAACTGCGTGTAGTGAGTTAGAGGGAAGAATCCAGATTTTATTTCTTGCTTGGAACATTGGAAGCTGACTATACTGAATCAGACTATTGGTCCATCGACCTGTCTTGATTGGTAGTGGCTTTTCTCAGCAGATGATAATGTTACTTTTCTGGATTACAGGTCCCAGAATCCATCATCTAGCATAGCTACTGGCCATGCCAGCTAGAGGACTGGGAGCTGCAGTCTCCATTTTCCAAGCTCTGGATTTTCCCACCTGTCCCATCTGAGACCTTTCTAACTTAGTGGTTCTCAACCTTTGATCCTCTAGATGTTTTGGACTCCACCTGTCAGAATCACTGACCATTGGCCAAGCTGGCTGGGGATTCTGGGAGTTGAAGTCCAAAACACCTAGAAGATTAAAGTTTGAGAACAAGTTTTACTTGAACTTTCCAAGTATTGCACCCAAGTGCTCCTGAATGCAAAGCATTTACCCTACTACGCAGCTGTGGTTCCTTCCCAACACTCTCAGTGTATCCTGATTATGCTTTTGCTGTTGTTTCAGGTGTCTGGGCTGTTGGCAGAGGTGGGCCTGTATTCCTCCTCGAGAAAAGGAGCTACACTTGGTACCAACAAGGAGGCCAAGCAGACGGGTGACAGAGAGGCCTCTTTATTGAGTAAGTAGTTGTTTCCTAGCATGGTTGCAGCTATGCTGTATTTCCAAAGGGGAACAGGAAAACCCCAACATTAGTTAGCTTTTTGGATATGCATCCCATGTTTCTCCCAAATGAGGAGGCTCACATCAATAATAAGAAAAAGGAGAATCCAGTTAAAACACAGAACAAGAGCAATTATTAAAACAGGCTCAAAGATACAATGTAACATGCATGAAAATTTAAGAACACATCTCTTAAGAAGAGTACAGCTCCCTACTGGTAAAAAGTTCCATCTTCAGCAACTGGTTCATTGCCCCAAAGCCTCTCTGGCTTTTCTTCGCAAACAAAGATTCAGGAAGGACTCATCCTGCGCTTTCTGCAAGTGTGCTGATGACTAAAAAGGCCAATCCGAGATAAACAAGTCCAGTTGCAGAAAGCACAGCAGAAGGTCTCCTTGGGTGATGTTTCCGGGTTGTGATTCTTTCTGCGTTGTTGTTTCTCTTCAAGACTTGTTCGGCGTGAGCTCTCAAATAAGGCTGCAGCATTGTGGATAGTGTGTCTCCATGCCTCCCGATGTGAGGCCAGGGCGGACCATTGTTGGTGATCAATTTGGCCGAGTCTGAGATGTTGTTTCAGGGAGTCCTTGTACTGCTTTTTTGGAGCGCCCCTCTTATGCTGACCCGTGGTGAGTTCACCGTAGAGTACTATTTTTGGGAGGTGATGGTCCTCCATCCTAGAAATGTGCCCTGCCCAGCGCAGCTGTGTTCTCAGTATCATGACCTCAATGCTGGTGATCCCTGCTTGCTCAAGGACAGCAACATTCATCATATAGTCAGTCCAGTGTATATTTAGCATTGTGTGTATACAGCGCTGATGAAAGCGTTCGAGGAGTCGTAAGTGTTGGCGATAACTAGACAAAAAATACCTATATCTGCCCATAGAAGGACAACAGCATTCAACTTTGAGAATTTCAAGGTCTGTTTTATTCCTTTGAACTTCTGAATGTTCTGTTTGATTTGCTTAGGGGTTGTCTACACATTTAAAATACTCATCATTCAATTTGAATAAACCACGATCCTGCCACACATTATTCACAACCTATTCGGGGTAACCCACAAACTGCACAGTAAAAGGATTTGCAGTTCCCCCAGAGTTTCCTGGGAAATGTGTATAGATGTGCATTTTCGCATGTGTGGCTGTCCAAATTCGCATTGCTGCATATTTTTGTTCCACTGCCCTTTGTCGGAGCATGTGACCACTCCATTTGAACAGATGCGAATGGATGTGAATAGGCCAAAAACGAAGAAGGTGTAGACAGAATGGCGTCACTGCAAATGGGCGAAAACACCCACTTTACCATGGCGTCTACACAAGCCCTCAGTCACCTATGGTGAGTTGGTCATTGTCTACAGGCAACTAAACCAATACAGAAGGTACTGCAGACAGTGGCAGCACTAGTGGGGGTGCGGAGAGGCCAAACGGCACCAGGATAAACTGTCGGGAAAAAGGGTGACACTAACCTTAGTGACACAACAGATTACAGACCTACTTTTCAGGCTGTCATGTGCTACAAATGTGTATAGCAGAGGCGGGCAACTGCATGGAGATGGGGAAATTCATACCCATCCCTTCTGCCCAAGGCACATTAGTTATCAGGTCAAATCCCAGCTTCCTCATAATGCTCATGTGGTCACCTTGAGCAAATGATAGCCTCTCAGATTAACCTACCTCACAGGATTGTTGTTAGGATGAAAATGGGGAAGCATAGGGTGAAAAAATGTACACTGCTTTCAGCTCCAAGGCATATATGGAATGAAATGAGTTAAGAAAGTGATAGAAAAAAAAAATCTCTCATTTAAAAAAAAATCCATCCATTCCAATTGCCTTTTAGAATGTCACCCTTAGGCTACAAATCAGTACACATTTACCTAATAGTAAGTCCCATGGACTGATTCTGATTAGAAATGTATATGATTGCCTTGTTAATCTAAATGGAGCATTCCTTTGTTGGCAGACTCTGTTCTCCTCCTCCACAGGTAAACACACACTCTCCCTCTTTCTCTCCCTCCCTCTCTCTCTCTCTCTCTCTCACACACACACACACTTCTTCCTTCTGTCTCTCACACACAGATACACAAGCACTCACAGTTCCCCACCTCTCTATTTCTTTGTCTCTCTCATACACAAACATGGGGTAAATTCTTAGATGGCAGGTGTGGGGGGCAATCCTTTCGCTTGAGTAACTCTGTGCTAGTCTGTCTCCCCACCCCCTAAGACATCAACCAAGCTCCATGGGACCCCTGTTCCAACCATTCATGTCCAGGGAGGGAAACAACGTATTCCTCTGTAGTTTGCAGGGGGGGGGCAGAGTAATACTGTTGTTCCTCTCCTCCTTCAGTCTCTCTCTCTCTCTCTGTCTCTAACTGGAGAGACTATCCATGCTGCTGGTTGCCTCCTCCCCCATCACAATAGTGGCTTTACAGGGCTTGTTTTGGAAAGGGGTGCAAAAGGCTAGAGAATAGCTTCTTGTACCACATTAAAGGACGTTCTTGGAAGTTGAACATGATCAGCCCTGATTGGTACTTGGATGGGAGAGCACCTATTTCAGAGGAAGGAACTAGCAAAACCACCTCTGAGTATTCCTTGCCTAAGAAAACCCTATGAAACTCACGGGGTTGCCATAAGTTGACAGGCAACTTGAAGGCACATACTCATCCAATTAAGAAAAGACATACATACAGTACATTTGTTGGCCTCTTTCCTTCTTTGTCTGCATGCAAGTTGCAGCTAAAATTGTTATCTCCTCCCCTCCTCCATCCCTTAACAAAGATGAAACTTTTCTTAAAAAGCCCAAATAGCACCAATAAAAAAATATTACTTTACAGGTAGGGTAGTGTCCTTCCAGTGATTTTTCCAGGACTGGATGGGGAACCAATTGGATTTCCTGTGGCATTTTTCCTGTTTCTTTAAAGTTTTTCATCTTTCTAGAATTGTACTTATGGTACACAGAATAAGGAACAGAGTACATAGGTTGCAATAATACTGGAATCAAACTCATTCATGCTTAGAAGCAGACCTATTGAAAACAAGGAATTTAGTCATGATTAACACAAGGCTCATTAATTTCATCTGGCTGGCCACTGATTTCATCTAGTAGGGACACTGTAGTGGTTGTAGTCTTCTAGTCCAGTATTGGAGAGAAGGGGGAAAGCCTCTCATCCATCTTTTCCATGCCCTGTATAATTTTCAGAGCTTAGAAAAGTTACTGTTTTTTGTTGGCAGTTCCTAGAATTCCCCACCTATCATTGCATTTTGGTTGAGAGCTCTAGTCCCAAGAAGTAAAATTTCCAAATTCTGGATTTTAAACACTTCTGACATGTTCTCTCATTACTGGACTTGGTTCTGAAGCAACCCACGTCCTTGTTTGTGTATTCTGGGGCTGCTGGAAGTCACAGCCCAATTAAGGCCACATTTAATCTACAAGGCCATACTTAACCCACCTGGGTTCTAAACCCTTTATTTGCCTCTTTGTTAACTAAAAAAGCTCCAAATACTGTAACCTGTCCTCACGGGGGACTGTTCTTCTCAGTGAATCAGTTTAGCTGTCTTCCCCTCCCCTCTACATATTATCCCTTTTTGAGATGTGGTAGCTGGAACTGTATACAGAATACTGTATCTCCTCATATCAGCCTGCCTACTATTATAATCTTTGGAGAAGGGGTTTCTCTCCATCCCACCACCCCACAGGCTCATCTGGTGAAAATGCAGGAGCGAGTCTTCTCAGTGAATGCTCCTAGACTATGAGACTCTGGCGAAATCCACACTACATAAATAATCCAGTTTGCATGTGGGTGGTGATCGGCTGAGGTAGTGAAAGCTGGGAGGGGATTGGTTGGGTATGTTTCTTAAACAGCCAATCAGCACACTAGGAAACATACCCAAAAGTTTTCTATATAGATATAGATATATAGATATATAGATATAGATACTGATAAGAATCAGGCTGAGTCTAGCAGCAATCCTGCCTTCCTGCCAGTTCTCTTTTTATTCCAACAGATCATGAACAATCAAGGGAAAAGGCAAAACTTTGGGGGGTAAAAAGCTCTACAAAAGAGCTTCCAGAAGACTGCAGGGCAGACTTTGGTGCTGGTTCAGATGTTGCTGAAGGGGAAAAACCTCCCCCACCTGGCCTGAAGCCTCACAAGTGCTCGGAGTGCGGGAAACGGTTTCATCAAATTTCCCACCTCAACAGACACCGGAGAATCCACACTGGAGAAAAGCCGTACAAGTGCTTGGATTGCGGGAAAAGCTTCACACAGGGCTCCTGTCTGCTTGGGCACCAGCGGATCCACACTGGCGAAAAAGCCTATTCATGCTCCTACTGCAACAAAAGCTTCATCTGGAGCTCAGGCCTCCATCAGCATGAAAAAATCCACCTAGGAGAGAAACCCTATAAGTGCTTAGAGTGTGGGAAGAGCTTCCATCGGAGCTCAGCTCTCACCGACCACGTGAGATCCCACACTGGAGAGAAACCATACACCTGCTCCGATTGTGGGAAAGGCTTCAGCCAGCATTCCAACCTCATTGTGCACCGGAGAGTCCACACAGGAGAGAAACCATACACATGTTCCGTCTGTGGGAAAAGCTTCACCCGGACTGCATTACTTATGGCACACCTGAGAATCCACACTGGAGAGAAGCCGTACAAGTGCTTAGTATGTGAGAGGAGCTTCAGGGAGAGACCTGCTCTTACGAAACATAAGAAAATCCACATGAGAGAGAACTTGTAGCAAACATGGACAGTAGGGAAGACCTAGCTCTTAGTTCTCTTTTTATGCACACAGTTGGCTTCTATCTATGGTCAACTCTAAACTTATAATGGAGTGTCACTTGGAAGCAGAGTGCCATAGGCTGGAAATGATGTGATGATATGGAATGTATTCTATAACTAGGGGGAAATAGGACTTCCTCTCTCTGTTGAAGGGAAGAGAGAGAGAGTAGGGTAGCAAGAGTATGTGTGTGTAGGGAGGACATCATAAGGGTCAAGAGACAGTGGGCACATGAAAAGAAACGTTTAGTTTTTATGGAGCGGGGGGGGGGGACTGAGGGATGGGGCAGTGAGCCAGAGGTGGTCATTCAGATGTTTGAGAGGGATTTTGACATGCTTTTTGATTTCCCATGGCATTTAAGGCTGAAGAGAGACTATTTTCCAGCAGGAAGTAAATTTCTGGGTCACTTCCTGTTGGGGGGGGGGGATAAAGGCCTCTCGTGGGCCAAAAATGGCCCAGGGAAGGCCAGAATGATGGCAAAATTGTTCCATCACCCTCTGGAGAGCATTGGGTGTATTTGAATCAAATTGTTTCTGGGAGTGCAGTAGGAGAGGATATGGTCTTCCAACGTCTTGTGGCGGGGAGGCAAATAGTTTCTAGCCCCTAAAAGTTACCTATTCATGAGCAAACAGTGTGGGACAGGGCCTTGGGAGATCTCATTTCCTGTCCCCATTGAGCCACGTAACTCATCAGGTGACCTTAGACCAATCACACTTTCTCTCTGAGGCTGACCCATGGCTGTAATTCCTGCCTCACTAATCTTTTTTGTACCCCAAAGTTCAACTTCCTCAAATCATTCATGTTGCTCAGACTGTCAGATGCTTCCTCTCAGTTCTTCAGACTGGCTTCCCATTGCCTTGTCCTCTCTAGGACGCTCTCTCCTACCATCTTTATCATTTTATTTCTGCCCTTCACTTTGAAGGAGGCCTTTGCGCCTTTAAACAACTTCTTCTCTTCTTCCTTGTGGCACCTTGTATCCGAAGTCCCTTCCTAGACTGCCTGCCTGTCTTCCTTCTAAAACCACATTTTCTGTCAAGTCTTCAGCCAGGGTTGGCCCTATCGTTAGGGAGACAGGGGTGGCTGATGTTTTCATGTCAGTGAGACAGGGAATCAGCTCCAGGTGTAGTCTGAACTTAACAGGAGCTACCAAAGGTACTAGAACCTTATACCCAAGATACGCTCAACACCTTGTAGAATTTTAAAGCTCAGACTGAAACCCAGAGCGTATTCACCAGGCTACTAACTGAGAAACCACCAACCACCATTGAGTCAGAGGCAACTGCCTCAGGCAACAGGTGCTGGAGGGCAGCAATGGAAGTTACCTGATCATTCCTCTCTTGGAAGACAGTGCCAAGTGTGTGACACATCTCATCCTGCTCTCCTTCAACCAGCCTGCTGCCTCAAGTATGGCGGAGAGGGCACTCTTCTCTCACTATTGTCAAAGTCGGATTTAACTGCCAGTCCAGTCAGCTAAAACATGTATAATAGCAAAACACCATAGAGTTGCACTGAAGGATCTAGAAAATGCTGAGAGGATGCTTCTCTAGGCATATGGCACAAATCTATGGTCAACTTCTGGTGGAAGGGCTATAGAGTTGTGTTGGAGGACCTCCTGATGCCTAGAGAGACCACCTCCAGCATGACTTATGGTCCTCCAGATGCCTAGAGAGACATTTCCCCCCTAAGTGGAACCACGGGTACTAATCTCTTGTAAATGGGGGGGGGGGCAACCAGTATATGAACTGGAGAGAGGGGGTAGGATGCCATTTTGTTCTTTGCCTCAGGCAGCAAAATACCTTGGGTCAGCTCTGCCTTCTGTTTTAACCCTTTTAGGAGAGGGCAACCAGTAGCTCTCCAGAACTACAACTCCCACCATCCCTGGTGGGGCTAATGGAACTTGGATCACCCTGACCAAATCTGAAGGGCCTTTCCCTACTTCAGTCATTGCTTGGCACTGAGGTGAAGTCTGAGACTGTCATCCTATATCCTACTTCATGTTAGTGAGGGTGGTAGATTTATTCTGGGTTTTAGTCTGAGCTTAAAGGAGACATCCAAGGCGCTGAACCCTGTCCTCAAAATAGATTCAGTACCTTGGATAGCTTGTTAAAAATTTGGCCTAAATCCCAGAATAGATTCACCATTCCACTGACATGGGAGTTACCAACCACATGGCTTACCGCATTCCGAAGTAAAGCAGCAGTGAAGCAGGAAAGTTCTGTCTTCCATGCTGCCTTACCGCATGACATTGTCACTCTTCCGGTGTTCTACCATTCTAGTCCTGTGGGAGACCGTGGTAAAACCGCATCTTTTGTTAATGGGTCTGGTTAGCAAAAAGATGCGTTTTTACCTTGGTCTCCCACAGGACCAGAATAGAAGAATGATGACGTCTTGCAATAAGGCAGCACAGAAGATGGAACCTTCCTGCCGCACTGCTGCTTTACTTCGGAGTGTGGTAAGCCCCCACATCTGCTTCCCCCCCCACCAGGTTTGTAACCCACTGAACTTCATGGAGCTTACCTCTGAGCAAGTATACATAAGGCTGACCTAGAAACACACACTCACCTGCATTTGCTACCCATAATTTCTTTTCATGCTGCCTCCCATTTTGCCATGCCCTCCTTATTTTCCGTTCACTGTTGGCATTCAAAGGTGTAATAAAAATACAAACAAAAATATGGTTGAATTGAAAGCCTGGCATACAGTGTCAGTGGCCAAATTTGCCATTTTGTACAGGGCCAAAAAGGGGCAGGGAACATGCACCCCTCCAGATGTTGGAGTCAGACTGCTCCGTCAGATCATCCTTGATTATCAGGCATGTTGGCTGGGGTTGTTAGTAATTGGAGTCCCACAACATAACATGAATCATTGGTTTCTGGGTCCTAGAATCTGAAAATAATAGGGACTTGGACGAATTGTTCATAATTTATTGAATTTTGGAAAGGTTTCAATAGAATCTTGGTGGGTTTTTTTCAGGTTTTGTAAAACAACATTTTCTTCCTACTTTTTTTTTTGGTTCTTGTTCCAAGTTGTGAATGAAAACTACAGTTGTTTGGTTTTTAATGATAATATATAAATACATCTATTTATAATGAAATGTTGTTTGCAATCCCTTTGGTTCATAAATTGGTGCTGTATTCTTAATAGAGAGCAATTGTGCACATTTGTGTGACAGTAAGTGCCACTGAATCCAGTTGAACTTCTGAGTAGACACACAAGGATTGTTCAATAAAGACTGCCACTGAAGAACTCTGAAGAAAAGTGGGAAGGGAGCAGGAATGTTCCATCTTCCATACTGCCTTACTGCATGATGTTGTTGTTTTTTCGTCCTGCTTCCATGTGGGATTGAGGTAAAACTGTTAGCAGTGGGGAGAGAACTGAAATATCAGCCTCATTCGCAGACCCAAAGTCTATTTGGCGAAACACCAGTCCTTGGATCCTGAATCCCTGTATAAAGGCATCTGCTATCTTTGGCCAAAGATGGTTCTTACCTTTGAACAGAGACCCACTCAGTCAGTGACAGGTGCAGGAAGAGAAGAACAACTTTATTGGTGGAAGCTAAGACTTTATAGACCCCGCTCCTAGGTCTGTACGCATGTTAGAGAGAAAGGTTCTCATGATCTCATACAATTTAGTAACAAACTAAAACCGTGGAGCCCTGGTGACGCAGTGGTTAAATGCCAGTAGTGCAAACTGCAAGGTTATGAGTTTGATCCCAGAGGGCTCCAAGGTTGACTCAGCCTTCTATCAAGTACCCAGCTTGTTGGGGGCAATTAGCTTTTAAAAAACAAAACAACAACACTGTAAAATGAGTATCCAGCTTGTTGGAGACAATTAGCTAAAAAATACTGTAAACAGCTTAGGGAGGGCATTGGCACTGATCTATTCATATGTTAACGCCTCCTATATCAGGCTAGGCTAATCTTACAGAAGAAGATACATTCCTCTGCTGAGAACTGCAACCACTGGCAGTTTATAAGATGTTACTATTACACACACACAGTCAAGGTCTGCCACAGTTTTAGCATTCTAAGCAAAGATGGCTTTACTTTGTTTCATTTCATTACCAACTAGTATTTGTCACTGATCAATATACCAGGACCCCTCTGTCATTCCACAGATATCCCACTCCACCTATGGTTAACCATGCATGTTTCTAATAAAGCTTTGCAGCATTGTGGAATTATGAATACAGATTTGTGTTTCAGCCTTCAAAACCACATCTTTTTGCTAACCAGAAAAACCCGTTAGCAAAAAGATGCGGTTTTACCTTGGTCCCCCACGGGACCGGAAGGACATCATACGGTAAGGCAGTGTGGAAAATAGAACATTCCTGCTCCCTTGCCATTTTTCTTCGAAGTGCGATAAAATCCTGAGTGGCTTTAGGCAAATCGGACTCTCAGGATTAAAGGAAGGCAGTGGCAAACTGAACTAATGTTGTCAAGAAAACGCTGTGATAGGCTTAGCATAAGTTGGAAATGACTTGAAGGTACACAGCACAACAAAAATATATAATTTAATATATAATTGCACCCACAGAGCTTTTATTGGGGTGTGTTTTTTATGTTGTTTTTATTTGTTTCTCTTTTTTTTACTTTGTATGCTTTTAATTAATTTTAATTGGTTTTAACTGTGATTTCAATTGTTTTGAGATTTGCCTTGGGTCCCGCTTCGGGAGAAAGGAGGCATATAAATTGTATAAATAAATTAAATAAATAAAAGAAGGGGAGGGGAAAAGAATGTTGGAGCAAGTCAGGCTTTAGGCATGCATGCTTGCGTATGCATTTTGTTGTGTACCTTTAAATTGATTTTGACTTACGGCAACCCTGTGCTAGAATTTTCTTGGCTATAGGTTTGCTGTTGCTACGGTACTCTCTTTTGTCTGGGAGAATGGGACTTACCCAGGGTAATCCATTGACCTATCTGTACGAGTCCAAAAAAATTAACTGGGGGGTAATACATTCGAAAAGGCAGTAGTTCAAACGCGAATGATCTGCCTACACGATTAAAACACACCCCTAAAATCCATAGGACCCCCTTGCCCAGCTGGCCGGAGCCAGCGATCTAGGCAGCGGTTTTAAATCTCCCACCACTTTTTTTAAAAAAATTCAAAAGGTGCACAGTTTCTGGACAGCCGTGATTACGTGTTTACATTTAAACATTAAAAAAAAAAAGTATAATGGACTTACCGGATACTCATCAAGCCGGGAATCCAACATGGTGGCCCCAGCCACTTTCCCTCTTTCATAGTCCCACACCCTCTACCCACCCAGTCAATCAGGTTGCACCCCTGTTTGTATCTGTGCGAACAGGAGTGTACAAACTGCCAATCATTCAAACGTTTTCCGGATTAATCCCTATGATCCAGATGAAGACCCGGATCTGCCAGACATGGACAAAAAGGTAAGTTTTGCGGGGGGGGGGGCTCTGAATGACATGTATTACAGTGGAATAATAGCACTATAAAAGTCTAGTGTGATATTTCAAAACTACAAATCCCAGAATTCCATAGCACTGAGCTATGGCAGTTAAAGCGGGGTCTAACTAGATTGTTTCTGCAGTGCAGATGCCTGAAACATATACCTATACACACACACACACACAACCACACTTTTGCGACTATGCACACATAAACTGAAGGCGTGATGATTTTCCTCCATCAATGCATTGGAGGATGTGGATTCAAATCCACAAAAACTCAATAATCCTTTTTTTCCCCCAAGAACACACAGAAAATACAGGTGACACCTGGGTTGAGGGCAGTACATGTGAAAAGGATCTAGGAGTCTTAGTGGAGCACAAACTGAACATGAATCAACAGTGTTTCTAGGATGGAGGACCATTGCCTCCCCAAAATAGTACTCTATGGTGAACTCACCACGGGTCAGCGTAAGAGGAGCGCTCCAAAAAAGTGATACAAGGACTCCCTGAAACAACATCTCAGGCTCGGCCAAATTGATCACCAACAATGGTCCGCCCTGGCCTCACATCGGGAGGCATAGAGACGCACTATCCACAATGCTGCAGCCTTATTTGAGAACTCACGCCAAAGAGTTCTCAAGAGTTGAAGAGAAACGACAATGCAGAAAGAATCACAACCCGGAAAACATCACCCAAGGAGACCTTCTGCTGTGCTTTCTGCAACCGGACTTGTTTATCTCGGATTGGCCTTTTTAGTCATCAGCGCACTTGCAGAAAGCACGGGATGAGTCCTTCCTTCTTCGTTTGCGAAGAAAAGCCAGAGAGAGAGAGACAGCAGCTAAAAAAGCCAGTGTGATTCTAGGCTGCATTAATAGGAGTATAGTGTCTACATCAAGTGAAGTAATAGTGCCACTCTATTCTGCTTTGGTCAGACCTCACCTGGAATACTGTGTCCAGTTCTGGGCACCACAATTCAGGAAGGGTATTGAGAAGCTGGAACGTGTCCAGAGGAGGGTGACCAGGACGGTGGGAGGTCTGTAAGCCACACCGTATGAGGAGCGGCTTAGGGAACTAGGTATGTTTAGCCTGGAGAAGAGAAGTTGAAGAGGTGACATAATAGCCATGTTTAAATACTTAAAGGGATGTCATACTGAGGATGGAGCAAGCTTGTTTTCTGCTGTTCCAGAGACTAGGTCACGGAGCAATGGGTTCAAACTACAAGAAAAGAGATGCCACCTAAACCTTAGGAAGAATGTCCTGACAGTAAGAGCTGTTCGGAAGTGGAATGCACTGCCTGGAAACATGGTGAAATCTCCTTTGGAGGTTTTAAAACAGAGGCTGAATGGCCATCTGTCGGGAATGCCTTGATTGTGTATTCCTGCATGGCAGGGGGTTGGACTAGATGGCCCTTGAGGTCTCTTCCAACTCTATCAGTCTATGATTCTATGCATAATTATGGATCACACTTTGTGCATCTTTGGCTGCCTCTGCACTGCAGAAATAATCCAGTCCGACATCGCTTTCACTGCCATGGCTCAATGCTATGGATTTCTGGGATCTGGAGTTTGCTGTGGCACCAGAGCTCTCTGTCACAGAGAAGACAACAATATCTCACAAAACTACAAATCCCAAAAGCCCAAGCATTGAGCCATGGCATTTAAAGCGGTGTCAAACGGCATGATTTCTGCAGTGCAGATGCAACCTTCAGAAGAGAGGTCTCTCATCCAGGAAAGCTTGTCTTGTATTATAAGAAAAGGCATCTCTTCCGCACTGCTGTTACACAGACTTAACGGGCTTCCCCTTTGGAAATCATATATATTTTTTTCTTTTTAAATAACTCAAGCCTCTGGGGGGACTGAAATAAGTGACGGCCACTTCCTGTTCCTCCCTCCTCCCCCTCCTCTCCCCACCCCACTTCCTCCCCCCCATCCTGTCTATTCAATTGGTGGAGCACAGCTTGGGATCATTTGGGATCAATTGCAATTGCTCCAGATCTTTCAACTGAGCAGGATTTATTTCCCTTGCAGCTTTCCAGTGGGGGTGAGTCGCAGGCAGGTGGAGGGGGGATTGTTTCTTAAATTTCCTCTCTTTTTTTGGGGGGGGGGGTTTCTTGTTTGCTTGCTGGAGAGACAAAAGAAACAGCAATGAGGGACAATGAGTGGAAAGGGCAAAGCTTCCCCTCTTTATCCTCATTGCAAATATTTCTCCAGTCCAGTCCTTCTTAGATGAAGGAAGAAGGGTGGGCTGGGGAAGAGAGTGTGTATTTGCTCCCCTTTCCTTTTACTTAAATTTTTTTTGCGGGTGGGGCCCTTTAAGGTTGCCAACTGATTAGAAAGAAAAACACCAATTTGCTCCTGGGCTCTCAATTGTGGTTGTGTGATGATGCAAGAACCAGGCGTGAAGCGTTTTAGAGCAGTGGCTCTTAACCTTTTCTTTACCAGGGACCCCCTTTAAATATCTTTTGTTGCTGAAAACTTAACTCAAGATTTAAAACCCTAACAACAACAACAACAACAACAACAACAGCAATACCTGATGATGATGATGATGATGATGATACAATTACACCATCCATTAAGCCTTCCCGCAGAGACACTGGAGGGGGAGGGAAGACTTTTCTTTTGCTTCTTCCTGCAAGTTTGTCACTGGAGTGTATTGACTGGCAATATGCAGGCCAAGCCAGCCTTTGCCTTGGCTCCTGTCATGTGGCAATTCCACTGCAGGGAGGAGGTGGGCCAAGCAGCCATCAAGGACCCCCATGAGGACATACAGAAGCAGACCCCTTGGGGCCCCCGAACCCCAGGTTAAGAACCACTTTTTTAGAGGTATGGAGGCAATGAAACAATTCCCTGCTTAGGGCTGCACAGCAGGCCACTTTCAAAGTCATAGCTGTAGGACTGGATTGAAAAACTTGGCAACCTTTCCTATTTACTTCTTGTTTGATGTAGAAACTGATATAAGGATAGAATGAGAACCTTTTTTTAAAGCATATATATTGGGCTTCCAATGTTGCCAGAGTACCCAAACAAGCCAAGGTTGGGTTGCTCTTGTGCCTTCCGACAGTGGCATAGGAGATTAATGACAGGAGAGCAAACCCAATAATATTTGACCTACAATGGCTGGACAAGTAGAGATAAGTGGATAAAAGTTTAGCTAAGTGGATAAAGTTTGTAGTTATCACAGAATTGTCATTTACTGCCTGTTATGGCAACCCCTAAGGCCTATTATGGGATTTTCTTGGCATGATTTGTTCAGAGGGGGTTTGCCATTTGTTTCCTCTGAGGCTGAGAGAGTGGGACTTGCCCAGGGTCACCCACCCAAGGGGTTTCCATGGCTGAGTGGGGATTTGAACCCTGGTCCCCTGAAGGTATATATTCTCCTTGATACTTCTCTGTCCCCAGAGGACTATTTAATTTGTTTTAAGTCCATATTTTAGAATATTTTTACTCATTAAAATATTTCTGTCTTGCGGCATATCACAAGATCTCCAGGCAGCATACAAGTAAAAACAATAAAAAGTATTAAAACTATATTAAACAATAAATAGGCTTTTAAATAATCTAAAGACATGAAACATGTAAACAACTTAAAACAGGTTTAAAAGGTCAAAAGTGTCTCAAACTATCTACAAAGCAAATCAGTTGGGCCCAAACTTTATCCACTTATCTAAACTTTTATCCAGTTATCTCTACCTGTCCAGCCATTGTAGGTCAAGTATT
This sequence comes from Gambelia wislizenii, assembly GCA_030847615.1. Classification (NCBI taxonomy): domain Eukaryota; kingdom Metazoa; phylum Chordata; class Lepidosauria; order Squamata; family Crotaphytidae; genus Gambelia; species Gambelia wislizenii. The sequence continues at coordinate 31,803,033 of JAUMIR010000002.1, forward strand.
GTTGGGTTTGCTCTCCTGCCGTTAATCTCCTGTGCCACTATTGGAAGGCAGAAAAGCAGCCCAGTATTTACCCCACTGGGGTTTGGTTCCAGGACCCCCCTGTACCAAAATCTATGGGTACTCAATACCCATTATATACAATGGCATCGTATATAGTATTTACTTAGCACCAAAATAAAGCCAGCATTGGTGCCAGTCAGGCCTCCAAAGGGAGTGCATTCTGCAATTGGGGTGCCACATCCTTATTGGAGAGATAATAGCGCTATGATTCCACTATAACTGCTCTGGCTGTCTCCTGTGGAATCCTGGTTTTTTTTTTTTTAATTAGGTATTTATACCCTGCTCTTCAGCCACAATGGCTATCAGAGCGGCTTACAAATTGTTTTAAGCAATAGCAATTTACACGTCTACGCTGCATTAAGCAGTTTCCAATGTGTATTAGCTAATTGCTCCCATAAGCCAGGTACTCATTTTACCGACCTACGAAAGGATGGAAGGCTGAGTGAACCTTGGAGCCCTTGAGATCAAACTTGCAACGTGGTGACTCGCAGTACTGGCATTTAAGCACTGCACTACCAGGGCAGTTTAGGGGGGGGGGCATTTAGCATACTCAGCCAGAGAGAGCTTAGGCCTCACTAAATTACAAACCCTAGAATTCCACAGGAGACAGCCATAGCCGTTAAAGTGGAATAATAGCGCTATAACAGTCTCTCCTACATCCTCACACAGTGTATTGACCTCACTGGTGAGACAGAAAAGAGGGCTCTCTCAGCAGACATCAATGCTCGGCCAGGAAGATACAGAGAGAGGCACCCCTTTAAGTGGCCTAAATACCCTGAAAGTTCCAGACCCCATCTGATCTTGGAAGCTAAGGAGGTTAAGCCCTAGTTAGTCCTTGGATGGGAGACCACCAATGAACAGCAGGTGCTGTAGGCTATATTTCAGAGGAAGGGACTGGCAAAACTATATCTGAGCATTCCTTGCCTAAGAAACCCCTTTGAAATCCATGCGACTTGAAGGCACACACACACACACTTAAACATCATGAACAGCCGTAGCAATATCACCAACTAAAGGTAGTTTAACAATGTGACTACCATGGCAACAAAATGACAAAATAATGAATGAAATATTATAACATTGTTTAAATTAAGTTGAATGTTAACAATAAGTTTTTGTACACTTTTACTTAAGTTTCTGCATGTACTTTTTATCTGTATTAGTTCAAACTGGCTGTACCCGGCGTAACATACACTGTTTAAAAACTACCCCCCAAATGCCTGGTAGACCTCACAACAACCCTGTAAGGTAGGCCAATGGATTTTTAATTTCTTCCTCCCCCTTCTCAGCACTTTGGAATCTGGGCCACAGACCGAGTGGCAGGAGTGGATTGTGACGTCAAGAGGGAATTTGCATATGGGTGGTGATTGGTTGGGTGTGTTTCCTGAGCAGCCAATCAGCACACTGGGAAAGGCAACATACTCAAGAGAATTATATATATTTTGGTAAGCTGCTTTGAGTCCCAGTTTTGGGGGAAAGATAGGATATAAATTAATAAATGATCCTGTCTGATTTTGGAAGCTGAGTGGGGTAAGCCCTGGTTCTCTGTTGTCATCCCACTTTCCCAGCTGCTTTTAAAATATCCCAGTTTCTCTCACTTCTTCTTGCTTCCCCTTTCCCCGCCCCTTGGCTTATTTCAGTTGCAGCAAAATAAGCTCAAAGCACAAAAGTAGTTTGCATCCAATGAACACAGCAGGCGGAGGAGAGGAAGGGGTGGAATCTTACTCTTCCCAGTAGGCTTAGGCAAAAGGAAACTGCTGCACTCTTTCCTTGGTTGTGTATTTTTCCTCATTAATAACCTTTCATCTGCAAAACGTTGGAGGATATCACTTAGCTCCCTAAGTAACCTGAAGGTACCAGAACCCATCTGATCTTGGAAGCTAAGCAGGGTCATTCCTGATTAGTACAGTGGGCCCTTGGCATCCGCTGGGGTTTGGTTCCAGGACCCCCCCATGGATATCAAAATTCATGGATGCTCAAGTCCCACTATATACAATGGCATAGCAAAATGGTGTTCCTTATATAAAATGGCAAAATCAAGGCTTACTTCTTGGAATTTTAAAAAAAGTTTTTTTTTTCAAGCTGTGGACAGTGGAATCTGTGGATGCTAAATCCGTGGATACAGAGGGTACTTGGATGGGAGACCGCCAATGAATTCCAGGTACTGTAGGCTTTATTTCAGAAGAAGGACCTGGTAAAACCACCTCCGAGTACAGTATTTCTTGCCTGTCAAAAGCCTATGGAATTCATTGGGTCACCATAAATTGACAGGTACCTTGAAGGCATGCATGCACATACCCTCCCAAGCCATTTGGGGCTTTAAATGTCATCACAAGTACTTTGAGTTCACACTGGAAGTGTATTGGCAACCAGTGGAATTCTTTTCAGACTGCTGCATGTGAGACTAGTGGTGTCTCCTGAGTCACCCTGAAGGGCAACCTGGCGTAGGGTGCAAAAAAGCCAAGGCAAGGCTTGTGCTGGGTTTGTGAGGACTTTTGATAGCAGAGGCCCCTCCTTGTAGGTTAAACAGAACAAGTAAACAGAACAAGTTAAAACCACTGTTCTGCTGCCATTCTGTGAGCAAGGTGGACTAAAGAAACATAGAGGATGATAATTTTGTTAAGGGTGTTGTTGTTGTTAAGTACAGTAAGACCCCTGTATCCGCTGAGGATTGGTTCTGGGGGTGGGGCTGTGGATACCAAAAACCGTGGATAATAGTGAACCCCATTGAAAAAAATGGGACTTCTGGCTTAAAATACCATAGAGTTGCCTTGGAGGACCTAGAAAATGACTAGAGAGGACACATTTTCTAGGAAGACTGTGGTAGGTGTGCTGTTTTGTGTCCTGTGGATAATTGAGTCAGTGGATAATGACTAAGTGGATACAGGGGTCCTACTGTACCTTCAGCTCTGACTTATGGTGATCCTATCCCAGGGTTTCTTGGCAAGACCTATTTGGAGGAGGTTTGCCATTGAGGCTGAGAGAGTAGGATTTGCCTGAGGTCATAGAATCATAAAATTACAGAGTTGGAAGAGACCACAAGGGCCATCGAGTCCAACCCCCTGCCACGCAGGAAATCTTGATCAAAGCATCCCCAACAGATGGCCATCCAGTCTCTGTTTAAAGACCTCCAAGGAAGGAGACCCCACCACGCTCCGAGGGAGTGCGTTCCACTGCCGAACAGCTCTTACTGTCAAAAAGTTCCTCCTAATGTTGAGGTGGAATCTCTGTTCCTGGAGCTTGCATCCATTGCTGTGTGTTCCAGTCTCTGGAGCAGCAGAAAACAAGCTTGCTCCATCCTCAACATGACACCCCTTCAAATACTTAAACAGGGCTATCATATCGCCTCTTAACCGTCTTTTTTCCAGGCTAAACATACCCAGCTCCCTAAGTCTCTCCTCATAAGGCATGGTTTCCAGACCTTTCACCATTTTAGTCACCCTTCTCTGTACACGCTCCAATTTGTCAATATCCTTTTTGAATTGTGGTGCCCAGAACTTGACACAGTATTCTAGGTGAGGTCTGACCAAGGCAGAATAGAGTGGCACTATTACTTCCCTTGATCTGGACACTATACTTCTATTGATGCAGCCCAAAATCATATTGGCCTTTTTAGCTGCCACATCACACTGTTGACTCATGTTCAACTTGTGGTCTACTAGGACTCCTAGATCCCTTTCGCATGTAGTTTCATTCAGCCAGGTCTCCCCCATCCTATATCTATGCATTTCATTTTTTCGCCCTAAGTGCAGTACCTTATATTTCTCCGTATTGAATTTCATTTTGTTAGCTTTGGCCCAGCTCTCCAGTTTGTCTAGGTCATTTTGAATTTTGATCCTGTCCTCCAGGGTATTAGCTACTCCTCCTAATTTGGTGTCATCTGCAAATTTGGTAAGTATGCCCCTAATTCCCTCATCCAAGTCATTGATAAAGATGTTGAATAGCATTGGGCCCAGGACAGAACCCTGTGGCACCCCACTGGTCACATCTTTCCAAGACGAAGAGAAGCCACTGCTGAGCACCCTTTGGGTTCGGCCGGTCAACCAATTACAAATCCATTGAACAGTTAACTTGTCTAGCCCCCATTTTACAAGCTTGTTTGCAAGAATGTCATGTGGAACCTTGTCAAAGGCCTTACTGAAATCAAGGTATGTGATATCCACAGTGTTCCCTTCATCTACCAAGCTGTTAATTTTATCAAAAAAAGAGATCAGATTAGTCTGGCATGACTTGTTTCTCTGAAACCCATGTTGACTTTTTGTGATTATGGCATTGCCTTCTAAATGTTCACAGACTCTCTGTTTAATGATCTGCTCTAGAATCTTCCCTGGTATTGATGTCGGACTAACTGGACGATGATTGTTGGGATCTTCTTTTTTCCCCTTTTTGAAGATGGGGACAACATTTGCCCTCCTCCAGTCTGCTGGGACTTCTCCTGTTCTCCAGGAGTTCTCAAAGGTTATTGCCAATGACTCTGAGATTATATTTGCCAGCTCTTTTAATACTCTTGTATGTAGTTCATCTGGTCCTGGAGATTTAAATTCATTTAGATTAAGAAGGTATTCCTGTACTACCTCTTTGCTTATTCTATGCTGGATTTCCCCTATTGTGTCCTCTGTTCCTTTATCCTCAGGTTGGTCCCCCTTTTCCTTTTCTGAAAACACTGAGGCAAAGAAGGTGTTGAGTAATTCTGCCTTTTCTCTGTCCCCTGTTAGCATTTTGCCATCTTCTCCACGTAGTGGCCCTATCATTTCCTTCTTCCTCCTTTTGCTGCGGACATACCCCCCCCCCAAAAAAAAACCTTTTTATTGTTCTTAACCTCACTAGCAAGCCTGAGCTCATTCTGCACTTTAGCTTTTCTGACTATACTCCTACATGTGTTCGCTATCTGTTTGAATTCTTCTTTGGTGATTTCCCCGCTTTTCCATTTCCTATACACGTTCCGTTTAAAACTTAGCTCTGTTGAAATTTCTTTAGTCATCCATCCTGGTTTCTTGAGACACCCCTCATTTTTCTTCCTCAATGGTACTGTTTGAAATTGTAGGTCATCCTGTAGGTTTTCATGACTGAGTGGGGATTTGAACCGTGGTCTCCTAGAGCCCAACACAAATCACTATACCATGCTGGCTGTCAGACGTGTTAAAACTTAGGCATATGGAAAATAATGGCACAAGCCATGAATTAAATATTCCCATGCCATGGGAGATGTGTGAACTAAATTCTGAAGTCCATACACTCGTGGTGATACCTTCACTAGGCCAATCAAAAAGACAATTTGTAAGCTGCTCTGATAGCCTTGTGGCTGAAGAGCGGGTTATAAATAAATAAATAAATAAATAAATAGACACAGTTCTCAGTACAAGCTTTCAAAACACACATACTTCTTCATTGGGCAATTTAAAAAGTATGCTTAGGAAAATGAGGCAGGGGAGAGTGATGATTGGAGAGTGATGCGTGCCTTTTTGTTTATGAAGGTATTACCACAGAACTGCCATCTTAAGGTCAGTGACAAATGTTGCTTGCCTTTTCTGATGCCAGGTAAGTGCCCGTTTATTTCTGGGGTGGTCAACTGTCAGGGTTTAGGGGGCTGCATTAGCCCCTCGGGAGATGTTGGAGGGCCATACTCTCCTGCCACATACTCCTTGTCAATAAAATAAAAAATCACCTCATTTTTTTAAAGGCTACTCCTGGACCTAAAATGGTACAAGTTGTTGTTGTGTTCTTTCAGGCTGTTTACAACATATGGTAACTCTATTATGGAGGTTTCTTGGCAACATTTGTTCAGAGGGGTTTTGTTTTTGCCTTCCTCTGAAGCTGAGAGAGTGTGACTTGCCCAAGGTTACCCAGTGGGTTTCTGTGAATGAGCAGGGATTCAAACCCTGTTCTCCACAGCATCACACTGTTACCTCACACTGTTGCATGGCCTGCATTGATTGTTGGCAGAGGGATTTGATCAGGATGAAGGCTGTATGTTCACCCACAGCGTGGAGACTAGCTTGTTTGTTCTATGCAGAATGTCAGGGTCATGATCCAGCCATGGCCCTGCCATGCTTGCTTGACATGATGGGGTTTATGTTTGGTAATGAAGAATGATGGGATATGCATATCATTGGGAGTGGAGGTGTTCGGATTGTGTATACAGTAGGACCACCGTATCCACGGTGGATTGGCTCTAGGGGCTCCGGCGGATACCGAAAACTACGGATAACAGCAAACGCCATTAAAAATCATGGGACTTCTGGTTTAAAACACCATAGCCTTTGAGGACCTAGAAAACGTCTAGAGAGGATGCCTCTCTAGGCATTTTCTAGGAAGACTCTATTGTAGGTGTGCTGTTTTATGTCCCACAGATAACTGAAATCGCCAACATTGGTTCTGTGGATATGGGGGTTCTACTGTATTCCCAGATTGGGATGTTGAGCAGATGTGTGAGGACAAATTCAGGATTGTGAGTAGCCCACAGTCATGCTTCTGGGAAGCCTGGTACAGGGGATAAAGGAGGAGTTGTGCTGGGAAGACAGAATGTTTTGAGTTGCTGACAAGTGAGATGATAGCTTTTGTAATGTTTGAACTGTGTAGGCTTTAAGTATGCTGTGTAACTAGAAAAATCTTCAATCCTGACAACCGTTGTGTACGGTGATCAACTCTGCTTGCTTAGTAAAGTTCTTTTGAATCTGCTGAGAAGTTGTGTTGGCTGGAGCGGAGTTAATAGTCAGCAGAATTCAGACTTGTATTATATAGAAATGTATAAATTCAAACAACCAATTTCATAATGAATCTATTGAAAATTATATGAAAATATTCCACAAAGAATCCTTAATACAGTTCTTAATATAGTTCTTATACATACTAATGGAACTACTGAAAACAATAATACACCGGCTGTGACCTCACAGTGAGTCCTTTTGTACAATTCTTAAATGTAGTAGCAAAGGTGCTGAAGCTGTAGATGCAGCAATCAAATTTGTGGTGTACTTTCACCAAAAATTCTTATATCCAATTATTAAATGAAGTAGTAGGGACGGTGAAGATATAAATCCCTCAGATAATTTTGTAGAAGACTACTAAATGAAGTGTCAGGAATGCTGAAGTTGTGAATCCCACAATCAATTCTATAGTAGTAGTAGTAGGACGGAGGACCCGGGGATTATTATTAGGATAAAGTACTGGGTGAAGGAGCTCATATTGAACTCCTTTAAAACGGTATGGGAACCACGCAACCTTATGGATGAGTTTGGACTGCAACCCCCAGCAGCTCTAGTTTGCACAACCAGTGGTTGAGGGATGGTGGGAGTTGCAGTCCAACAATGTCTGGAGAGCCACACAGTTCTCACTCCTGCCTTAGAGGAAGCGAAGCTATAAATGTAATATATAATAAGTGAAAGAAGAAAGAAATGAGGACAAAAACAAGATGTATGCCATCAATACAAAGCTTAACTTTGGCAAACAGAGCTTTTTTAATATAACATTTATATAATAAATGTAATAATATCATGCATTATTACAGTGACTCTTAACCTATTCTTTATCAGGGACCCCCTTCATATATTTATTGTTGCTACGGACCCCCAAGACTTAACTCAAGATTTAAACAACAACAATAAAAATAATACAATTACACCATTTGTTAACCTTTCCCTCAGAGACACTGGAGAGTGTGGGAAGACTTTTCTCCTGCTTCTTCCTGCAAGGACCACAGGTTAAGAACAACTGTAATAATGCGGTTTTGTAGTGGACTCCTGGCCAGACTCTCTCTTTCACCCTAGTCCACCACAGATGGTTATTGTGAAGATACACTAGAGCAGTGGTTCTTAACCTGTGGGGTCTGTGACATCCTCACAGGGGGTCTGCGAAGGCTTGAAGGCTGCTCAGCCCATGTGACAGGAGCTAAGGCAAAGTCTGGCTGGCTGGCTTGGCCTGTGCATTGTCATTTAATCTGCTCCAGCCACAAACTTGTAGGAAGAAGCTGGAAAAAAGTCTTCTCTTCCCTTCCAAGTGCCTCTGAAGGAAGGGCTAATGGATGGTGTAACTGTATTGTGGTTGTTGTTGTTTTAAATCTTGAGTTAAGTCTTAGGGGTCTGCAGTGACAAAAGATATTTAAAGGTGGTCCCTGGTAATAAAAGGTTAAGAGCCACTGATATAGGATGAAGTGTACATAGAGTAGGGTGGCTTCCAGAGGGGGAGACTTCTTAGTGGTGATTCCCTGTGTTGGAAGCTCTTCCCAGAGAGACTTGACTGGCATCTGCTTTTTTGTGCTTTTGGTGCCAGGCAAAGGCCTCTTTTTCTTGAACCTTTTCCATTCATTTTTAATCCTGCTGGAATTAAAAATGTTTCATGCTGGAAAGAAAGAGAGAGAGAGAGAGAAAGCAAGCCACCTTAAGTTTCAACTTTGGGGGAAGGCAGGATATAAATAAACCAATACTCAGGGCTCATGTACACGGTCCAGGATATGCCGGCTCCCTGTCGGTGTATCCCAGCTGCAGATCAGGCTCATTCTTGCCCCGTTACTGCCTCCAAATGGGAAGACGTCCAGACAGGCACTCTGTTTTGTTGCTGCAGCTGCCACAGTCTCAGTTACTCTCCTGGAAGGCAAGGAGTCCCGCAACATGTGACCAAGGCCCCCTGCATGTGGCCAGTCTTGGTCAAATGCTGCAGGACCCTTCCTGCTTCAGAGAGAGTGCAGCAGACCGGCAGCTACAGCCATCGGCCAGGCTCCTACGATCTTGCAGGGCCCAATCTGTTCCTTAAACCAGGTATTATTTTACAATGGTATATTGGGCCCTACACCGTCTTTCTTCCGTCTTAGCCCTATATCTACCCAAGGGGTGGTGAGGACTGCCCGGGGGCAGAATGGGGCAAAAGTCCTGCGTTGTCAGGATTGCAGGGCTCTAAGACAGGGTATATTGCCTGTGTAGACATGCCCCTGCCCTGTCATTTGGTACTTTTTAACTGTGTTAAGAGATCTAGGAGTCTTAGTGGACCACAAGCTGAACATGAGTCAGCAGCATGATGCTGCACTAAAAAAAGCAAATGCGATTTTGGACTGCATTAATATAGTGTCTAGATCAAGGGAAGTAACAGTGTCACTCTATTCTTCTTTGGTCAGACCTCACCTGGAATACTGTGTCCAGTTCTGGGCACCACAATTCAAGGATGTTAATAAGCTGGAATGTGTTCAGAGGAGGGCATCTAAAATGGTGGGAGGTCTGGAAGCCATACCCTATGAGGAGAGACTTAGGGAGCTGGGTATGTTTAGCCTGGAGGAGAGAAGGTTAAGAGGTGATGTGATAGCTTGTTTTCTGCTGCTCCTGAGACTAGGACACAGAGCAATGGACTCAGACTGCAGGAAAAGAAATTCCACCTAAACATTAGGAGGAACTTCCTGACAGTAAGAGCTGTTCAGCAGTGGAATACACTGCCTGGGAGTTGGTGGGATCTTCCTTCTTTGGAGGTTTTTAAACAGAGGCTGGATGGCCATCTGTCGGGAATGCTTTGATTGTATATTCCTGCATTGAAGGGGGTTGCACTAGATGGCCCTTGTGGTCTCTTCCTACTCTATGATTCTAACAGAATGCTGAACTAAAGAGGCTTTTGGTTTGATCCAGCAGGTTTCTTCTTATATTATTGTCTGTTCTTACTTATTTTGAATTTTACTTTTGCAAACTACCTTGGCGATATGATGGGTGGGTGCTATGAAAAATGCTTATAGTACAGTAATTCTTTTTTATTTCTCTGTCAACAGGTGAGGCTGTGGGTCATTGGTGCAGCGCGTAACTGTTGATGCAGACAGCTTCAGTCCTTGGGATCTCCAGTTAAAAGGATCAGGTAACAGAGATGATAAGGGATGTTTTTACAACCAAACCCAAAGGAGACACGGCTAAATTAGAGAAGACAAGGGGGCCGCCAGTCTTTTGAAGCCTATGGTCACATCTTCAAATGGGAGAAGCTGTTGTGGGCACCACCACAAAATGGCTGCCCTGGGAGCCTGGCTAGTCACAAAAAGATAAGTTCCTTGCCCAAGACATTGATTAGAAGTCAGAGGGTGGCTGGGTCTGAGTTAATCAGAGCTTTGGAAAAATGACTTTTTGGGCCTACAACTCCCAGAATCCCTCTGTCCCTTTTTCCATGCTTTGTGCCAAATGACATGTTTGGGTCTGGACTCCAAATTCCAAACCACAGGTTTGACAATATCAACAAATTCATTCCCCAGAAGGAAAAACAGATGATTCAAACCTTCATCCACACCACTACACAGGAATCCCCTCCTCAAACTTACAATTCCAGGAAGACCCCACCCAAAATTTTTAAATAAAAACTATGGTTCCCAGATTGAAAACTGGAGAGGGCTGTTTTGTAGAAGAGGGAGTTTCAGCAGGTGTTGCCACAGTAACAAGCAACACCTTCTGAAATTCCCTCTTCTACACAATCCATCTCCAGTTTTCATTCTGACAACCCTATCAAAAACTCAGGCAACATAGACACAATCTTCCTGAAAAACCCAGACAAAACACACATACCTAAAATTAAAGACAACATTTCCACTTCTCCTTGGGTGCACCCCTAGAATCATGGAGTTGGAAGAGATCTCAAGGGCCATCTAGGTCAACTCCTTGCCATGCAGGAATACACAAATCAAAGCATTCCCAACAGGTGGCCGTCCAGCCTCTGTTTAAAAACCTCAAAAGGAGGAGACTCCACCACACTCTGAGGCATCATGTTCCACAGCCAAACAGCTCTTACTCTCAAGAAGTTCTTCCTAATGTTTAGGTGGAATCTCTTTTCCTGGAGTTTGAGTCCATTGCTCCGTGTCCTAGTCTCTGGAACAGCAGAAAACAAGCTTGCTCCATCCTCCGTATGACATCCCTTCAAATATTTAAATATGGCTATTATGTCCCCTCTTAACCTTCTCTTCACCAGGCTAAACATGCCCAGCTCCCATAGCTGCTCTTCATATGGCATGGCTTTGTCCTCCCACATCACCAAACTTCTGGGCTAACACACATTGGAAACTGCTTAATGCAAGCTAGATGTGTAAATTGCTATTGATTAAAACAATTTGTAAGCCACTTTGATAGCCTTGTGTCTGAAGAGCGGGTTATAAATAACTAATAAATAAATAAATAAATAAATAGTAGGTCTGTCTGTCTGTCTGTCTTTCTTTCCCTTTTGTATTAATTTAAAAGACAGTTTTGATTGGGCATGCTGGAAAGCAAAGTACCTGCTCCAGGTCTACCATCCTGTTCTTTGTCTTTTCTAAGAGAAAATGTTCTTTGTCTTGTATAAGAGGAAAAATTGTTAGGAGGAAGAAGGAAGAATTTCCTTCTAAAAAGCTGCCAAAGAAAGAAAATATTTTTCAAAAACTATAATCAGGAAAGTGACAGGAGATCTTAGAGGTTACCAAGGACCATAGCTGGAGGGGAGGAACCATAGTGCCTGGGGATGATGGGAGTTGTAGATGAACCATGTCTATAGGGCCACAGGCTCCCCAGCACTGGAACAGACATTAATTTGTGTTTTGGTTTGTCCTTTTCTTTTCTCAAAATTTCAGGCATTGGTGGACAAATGAGCAAAACCGAGGAAGTTACTGAACCAAGTCCAGAGCCCATGGAACCATGCAGGACATTACTAGGAAATGCGGAAGACATTTCCAGATTTCATGAAGTGGAACAAATCTGTGAGATTCAATGCCGACCAGAGGGTCCAGCAGGGATCATCCCAGGTTTACAGGAGGGCAGCTCTGTCGAAGGGACTTCCTATATATGCTCTGACTGTGGGAAAAGTTTCTGCAGTATTTCTAGCCTCATCAGCCATCAGAAAAGAAACCACTCGGGAGAGAAGCCATACAAATGTTCTGACTGTGGGAGGAGCTTTCACCAGAGTTCGGATCTTGTTAAACATGAGAGGATCCACACGGGGGAGAAACCGTACCAGTGCTCCGTCTGCGAGAAGAGATTCAATCAGCGATCCTATCTTATCGTTCATGAAAGGTTCCATACAGCAGAGAAGCCATATAAATGTTTCTTGTGTGGGAAAAGCTTCTGTTCCAACGCACATCTCATGACTCATCAAAGGACCCACACTGGTGAGAGACCATATCAGTGCCCCGACTGTGGTAAAAGGTTCACAACCAGTTCGAATTTTGTCAACCATAAGAAGACTCATACAGAAGAAAAACCATATAATTGCTCTCTCTGTGAGAAGAGTTTCAAGCGGAGCTCAAACCTGATTCAGCATGAGAGAACCCACACAGGTGAGAAACCCTATACCTGTCTAACCTGTGGGGAAAGCTTCGCTTCCAACTCAGGCCTGGTGAAACACCAGAGAAGCCACACAGGTGAGAGACCTTATAAATGCTCCTACTGTGGCAAAAGCTTCAGTCAGAGCATGATTTTGACACAGCATGAGAGAACTCACACGGGAGAGAAACCATGCAAGTGCCCAGCTTGTGGGAAAAGCTTCCGTTCCAGCTCGGACCTTGTCAAACACAAAAGAATCCACACAGGGGAGAAGCCTTATAAATGCTCCCTGTGTGGCAAAAGCTTCACAACCAGTTCAGATGTGGTGAAGCATGAAAGAACCCACACGGGTGAGAAGCCGTACAAGTGTGGAACCTGTGGAAAAAGCTTTAGCCAGAGCGCACACCTTATGCAACACCAGAGAATCCACACAGGCGAGAAACCATATACATGCCTCACCTGTGGGAGATGCTTTACTTGCAGTGCACACCTTGTGGTCCACAAAAGAACCCACAAAGAAGGGGAGGCCTCAAAAACGTAAATCTCTTCCATTTGGGGTGGGGAGAGCCAAGAGACTTTGTTATCAGGGCTGATGTAGTTGAGCATGAAAGATTCCATGCAAAAAGAGACTCCGAACAGTCTATGCAGTGGCTAAACCAGACTGAACGTAATGAGAATCCCATTGAGAGGGCAGTAAAAGAAAAATCAGCTGAGTAACTCATCTGTTCTTATTATGCAGGGGTAGTGGGGACAGCCACTAGGAGAGAAGCCATACAGTCTCCAGACCATGAGAAGAAGAATCAGCATGTTCCTGTGGCCGGCTAAAGCTAAATGCAAGACAAGTCTATTGAGGTTTCCTACCAATTTGGGCACATGTGAAATGGGCGTAAGCTCAAAATGTGGCTTGGACAAAGGCGGGGGCATTTAGGGCAGAGAGCTGAGAAGCAGGTGAGAGAAGAACAGCAGGAAGAAAACTCCTATAAAATCACACAATCATTGGTACAGAAGTAAAAACTTGTGGTTTTTTTCATGCATTAATTCTATGTATTCTTTTGTAATAAATAGATGGCAGTTTGTGTCTTCTGTGAAAGCCTTCCTTTAGCAAGAAAGCTAACCTATGATTACACCTTGCTGAGCGGGAGCATGATAACCACTGGACTTGGGGGTGGCTTGTCCCATGGGCTGTCAGCCAGTGGGAGCTTCCTACTGCCACCTGCCCCATGCCCATTCCCTGCCCTAACAGACAAGTTGGGGGTGGTAGGCTATACTTGGGGGTGAGTACGTGTATTTCTTGCCTGAGGGCCCCCCACACACTAAGTTATGCCCTTGCTGTGGATACAGTCTATAATGGTCACTCCTGACCCAGAGTGCTTGATCTCTAAACATTTGGACTAACTCGGCGTTGGCCCACAAGAAGAACGTGGGCGGATTAGACCAAAAGCCTGCCTCATCCAACATTCTGTTCTCTCAGTGGCCAACCAGTAGTTGTGGTATTAGTACTAGTAGCAGTAGCACTACTACTAGTAGTTGCTGTTGTTCTTATTTATATCCCACCTTTTTCTTAATAATGGGACTCAAGGAGGCTTACAAATTATTAAAAGCAGTACAAATTAAAAACCATTTAAAAAAACCAGCTTTATTTATTTATTTAATTTGTATGCTCCCTTTCTCCCAGAGTGGGACCCAAGGTGGCTTACAAAAACATCAGTTAAAAACAGATACAATTTACAATTAAAATCATCACAATTTATTTTTAAAAATCCACTGCACCACCAGGGCCCACCTGTTTTTAAATAACTTACATCTGTGCCTACACACAATCCTAAATATACACTGGACTGACTATGTGACGAATGTTGCTGTCCTTGAGCAAGCAGGGATTACCAGCATTGAGGCCATGATATTGAGAACACAGCTGCGCTGGGCAGGGCACGTTTCTAGGATGGAGGACCGTTGCCTCCCAAAAATTAAACTACTCTATGGTGAACTCGCCACGGGTCAGTGTAAGAGGGGCCAAAAAAGCAATACAAGGATTCCCTGAAACAACATCTCAGGCTCGGCCAAATTGATCACCAACAATGGTCCGCCCTGGCCTCACATCGGGAGGCATGGAGACGCACTATCCACAATGCTGCAGCCTTATTTGAGAACTCATGCCAAACAAGTCTTGAAGAGAAACGACAATGCAGAAAGAATCACAACCCAGAAACATCACCCAAGGAGACCTTCTGCTGAGCTTTCTGCAACCGGACTTATCTCGGATTGGCCTTTTTAGTCATCAGTGCACTTGCAGAAAGCGCGGGATGAGTCCTTCCTGAATCTTCGTTTGCAAAGAAAAGCCAGAGAGAGAGAGATCTGTGTCTGTGTGTGTACGTTATTATAAAACAATTAATATAGAGTTAAAACCATCTACAGTTCATTAAAGGACAGTACAGTATTTTAAAAAATCAGCAAAACAGAACACCATTAAAAGCCCAACAGTCACAAGCCTGATGGAGTAGGAACGTGTTTACTTGCCACCCACCACTACCCTGCTGTCACCGCAGGAGCCCTCCTGGGGGAAGGGAGGCGAGCTGCTGGGGGGTCTGGTGCTGCTGGGGGGGCTGCAAAGGAGAAGCAGCAAGAGAGGAAGAGGGATTTCGCCCAGGCTGAGCCATGCCGCCACCACCACCACTGCTGCTGGGTGATGGGTAAGGGAGAGGAGCCACGCCACCACCACTACCACCTCCACCGGAGCCCTCCTGGGGGAAGGGAGGGGCGAGGTGAGATCCTTACTCCCCCCTCCCTTCCCAGTTCACCCCCGCCATCGCCTTGCTGCAACCAGAGCCTCCCGGGGAAAGGGGGGGCGAGATCCTTCCTCTCCCTCCCTTCCCCCTGCCATCACCAACCATGGATAATTGAATCAGTGGTTAGCGAATCAGCGGATATGGCACTGCTACTGTAATTTCTTTAGGTTTTTTTCGGCAAACCTTCTATAGTTGCTCATACAACAACATTAATATAGAGAAAAATTTATATCCTCAACAACATTCCAAATGGCATGATATTCTCTAGGACATTACATACAGTAACTTCTTATATGTAGTTCATAAATACAGTATAATGAGGGTGATGTTCATATTGAAGTTATCACAACAACTGGTTTGTAACAACTCATTGTTTCTTGTGAAGGATTGTTGACTGTAGCAAGCATTTGGTATGGTTGTATGATTCATGTATTTAGATATTATGGTCTTGTCTAGCCTCCCATGGCAGGGAGCCTGGGAACAGCCACCTAGAAGCCCCCCCCTCCCCATTTTCACCATGGAGTGAGTTTGCCTCCAGTGGTGGTGGGACTGAAAGAAAATTTTCAGAAGTTAGGGTCCTTCAGATCATCTGAACCTAAGCCATATAGGGCTTTAGAGGTCATAACCAGCACTTTGAATTGTGACCAGAAATGAACTGCTAATCAGCAGTGCTGTTTCAACAAAGCAGTTGCATGTTCTTTTTAACTGGCCCCTCCCTTAGTACTCTGTCCACTGCAGTTTGAACTTAAGGTTTCCAAAAGGAGCCTCACGTAGGGTGTTTTACAGGAGTCCAGACAGGATATAATGAAGGCATATGCCACCATAGCCAGATCTGACATCTCCGGGAACAGGCAGTTGGTACACAAGCCTTAATTGAACACATTGTGGCCACTGCTGCAATCTGGACATCCAGGTTCAGAGTGAGTCCAGGGGGAAAATCTAAGCTATGACCGTGAGATTTCAGGGGGAGTGTAATCCCTTCTAGCACAGGCTGAACCCATATTCCCTTACCTGCTTTTCGACTAATCAGGAGCACCTGTCTAGTCTGGATTGTTTCCATTTCTTCACACTCATGCATACCATTACTGATAGCAGACACCAGTTTAGTACCAAAACAGCTTCCTTGGAATTAACAAGTCAGTCTTCTTTTTGCATCCATGGATTCAACCAACCACAGTTTAATAATAATAATAATAATAATAATAATTCCATACTGTATAATGGGACTTTAGCATTCATGGATTTTGCTACCCACAGGGGGTCCCAGCGGATACTGAGGGCCCATTGTAGAGAGATAGTTTGTGGTCATGTATATACAGATGACACTGAAGCCCAAAACTTGAGATAAATTCTTCCAGCAGTTTCAGGTACAGTCAGTCCTCCATATCCACAGATTCAACCAGCTTCAGCTTGAAAATACTCCCAAAAAAATATCCAAAAAGTAAACCTTGATTTTGCCATTTTATATAAGGGACACCATTTACAATGCCATTATACAGAATAGGACTTGCGCATCCATGGATTTTGGTATCCACAGGGGTGGGGGTCCTGGAACCAAACCACCAGTGGATACCAAGGGCCACTGAATATGTTACAACAGCACTGCCATGGTGTCAAACAGGGATTTCCCCCAGCCCAGCTTATGAATTTGCCTCCCCAAGCAGGATTGGAACCCTGTAAAACAATGCCCCCAAGACTCATCCCAGAGAGGCAGCTTAGACAGATACTATAGTCAGTGATATTGAAAACTAATGAAAGATCTGGCAGAACCAACAGGAACCCATTCCACCATCCAGTTCTGAGTGTAAGTAATCCATCGAGGCAACCAAAGCAGTCTCTTTCCCGTAGCTGGGACTGAAACCAGACTGAAACAAATCTAGACAATCTATCTCGTTCAAGAAGCCCTGGGGCTGGATTGCCACCACATGCTCTTGGACCTTGCCCAAAAATGGAAAGTTGAAGGTGGGCTGGTAGTTGTCCGATACAAAGGGACCAGAGAGGGCTTTTTCAAGTGGTCTTATAATCATCTCTTTTAGGCTTGATGGAACTCCGCTTTGTTATAGTTAGACATTGACCACTCCCACTACCCATTCACCCAATCCTCTGGCCTTTTGAATAAGCCAGGAAGGTTAAGGCCTAATACACATGTGGTCCTTACCTCTCTGAGAATCATGTCCACATTCTTGAGCTGTAGGAATGGAAAAGAGACAAACCAATGGATTTAAATGGCATGACAAGAGATTCCACCTAAACCTTAGGAACATTCGCAAGAGCCTGATGGTTTGAGCTGTTTGACAGAGGAGCAGAGTACCTTGGAGTATTGGAGTCGTCTTCTTTGGATGTCTTGAAGCAGAGATTGGATGGCCATTTTGGGGGAGTGCTTAATTATGTATTTCTGCATGGGAGGTGGTTGGACTAGATAACCCTTGCAGCCCTTTCCAACTCTCCAATTCTATGATTCTTATTGGCAAGATTTTATGGTTGCCCTCTTTTTGTTCAGGAAACCAGGTCACAAAGAATAATAACCTTTCTTTCCCAGCCCATGTTAAGAAATAGCAAAAGGCTGGAAAAGGCTGTCACTATTACTTTGGAAAATGCTGGAAGAGAATTTGGGATTTTTTTTAACTCATGGAAAATTTGATACATGGCATGAGAAAGTTTACACATTCAGGGGTAGCCATGTTGGCCATGTAGCAAAACAAAATCCAGATTCCACAAAAAAGTGATACTTTTATTGGCCAAGTAAACTGCAAAACACAGGATGCAAGCTTTTGAAGCTCTACTGGCTTCTTCATCAGGCAAAAGATACAGAAAGAAAAATGATTTTGGAGTCACATACCTACATGTTGTTTCAGATGTTTCTTGTATTATTGTTCAAGTGAGGGAGAAAGGTTGGTTTTCCTTCATAAATTATGCTCACAAAAGTGCAAGGCTCCTGCATCTACATCCAGACAAATCATATCAGGTATTGGAAATGTATCTGAAACACCAACTCTAACATCTCAGAATGTGACTGAACTGCTACTTAGAAATGTTCTGCTACAGACACATTGGTAATATCCTTATATATCTTATTACTTGAATGTATGCCTGTTGATTTGCCAGGTGTGTATAAACTCTGAAAAATGTTTAAGAAAGAGTCTGATAAGTTGACATATTAGATAGCCTACTGCTTACATCTCATAGATTGCTGTTGGGCTTCTCTACACTAGTGAAAAACCCTGAATTCGAATCTGGCCCAACAATGCCACCCAATGTGCAGCCTTTCCCCCATATCTGTGGTGATAATGCCACATGGTGTATGGCTCCATCCACACCCGACTTGGGAATAACATCTTAATCCAGGTTTTAGAAACCTCGTAGCTTTCTCTGGAGCTTGCTTGAAACTCTGGACAAAATGCTAGAGTGAAAAATCCATCCACACTGGATTCAGGGGGTGGGGAGAAGAAGGAAGACTAAGTGCTCCCTGAAATGCCATCATTTTCCTCCCTCCTTGGCACCACTTCCTGGCACTATCTCTGAGGTCAGAACATCCTGCCAGTCCTGCCATCACAAGGCTAGCCCCTCGTTCTGACTTCAGAGAGAATGACTAGTGCTAGGGCTCTGCTTTCATTGACTTTCATGCACTGCAGCTCCAGACCTACGTAGTCCAAATTCCATCTGGATTTTTATCCCCAGTGTAAATACACCCTATTTGCATCAAGCTGGCTTTGACTTATGGCAACCCTATAAATGAGAGCTTTCCAAGAGCCCATTATTAACAATCCCAACGAGGTCTTGGAAACTCAGATGTGAGGCTTCTTTGACTTAAGTCAAAATGCCTATAATGTGGTCCTCCCTTTTTCCTATTGCCTTCAATCTTTCCCAACATTACTGTCTTTTCTAGTGAGTCATATTGTCTCACAGTCTCCCTCAGTTTAGACATTCTGACTTCTAGGGAAAGTTCATGCTCAATTTGCTCTTGGGCCCATTTATTTATCATTTTGGTGGCCAATTGTTTCCACAGAACTTTTCTTTTGCACCACATTCCAAATGAGTTGATTTTTTGGGGTCAGCTTCCTTCACTGTCCAGCTTTCACAACCATACACAGAAATCAAGAATGCTATGGCATGGATGATCCTGATTTTGGTATTCAATGACACATCTTTACCCTTCTGGATTTTATTTGGTTCTTCATAGTTGCCCTTCCAAGTCTCAGTCGTTTTCTGATTTCTTGACTATAGTCTCCATGTTGATTGATCAATGACCCAAGGTATAGAAAATCTTTTATCAATACTATTTCAAATTGAATATTAGCTTTCTCTATGACGGAAATTCAGACCTTTCATTGTGTGAAATAAGGGAGCTTCTTCTACTACAGCTTTTTCTACACACCTGGTACTTAAATGACCTTCTTCCTCCTCTTTGATGAGGAGTGAGGTCTATCTTCCTATGGAAGTTCTTTTCAGACTCCAAGCATTTCAATAAGCGGTAGGACTCATGTGACCTGCAGGACGCATGTGAAATTCAGGTGACCCAGTATAGCCTTTAGGACTCTGACTGAAACCTAATCACTCCCATGGCACCGTATCTTATGACCAATGTTTTAAAGATTCAAAAGGGGTTAAAAACCATTAAAACTGCTTTTCACATGTCCCACAACCCCAAAGCATCAAAAGCTACCCCTAAATATCCCAAATGTGACCAAAAAGAATGCAATGTCACTTCTGGTAGCCCAAAATGGCAGCCATGACAGCATGCTGCAGCCCTCAGGAGCTCCAAAGCTGGTGAAAATCTGGAAGTGGGGGTCCCCGGGACTCAGCAGCCTGCCCACCCCAATTTGAACTGCTACTCCCCAGTGTGAATTTTCTGATGATGACTAAGCTGTATTTTTTGCCTAAAGCTTTTTCCACACTCCAAGCATTTAAATGATTTTTCTCCTGTATGAATTCTTTGATGACAACTGAGAAGTGACTTCCGATGGAAACTTTTACCACACTCCAAGCATTTAAATGGTTTCTCCCCTGTGTGAACTGCCTGATGTTGAGTGAGGTTCGATTTCCGACTAAAACTTTTGCCACACTCTGGGCATTTAAATGGTGTCTCCCCTGTATGAATTCTTTGATGACAAGTGAGGTCTGCCTTACGACTGAAGGTCTGGCCACACTCCAAGCATTTAAAGGGTTTCTCCCCTGTATGACTTCTTTGATGACAAATAAAGTCATCCTTTCGACGGAAGCTCTTTCCACACTCCAAGCATTTAAAGGGCTTCTCTGCTGTATGAATTTTCTGATGACAACTGAGAAGTGACTTCTGATGGAAACACTTTCCACACTCCAAGCATTTAAATGGTTTCTCCCCCTTGTGAGTTGCTTGATGATAATGGAGCTGTATCTTCCTACGGAAGCTCTTTCCACACTCCAAGCATTTAAATGGTTTCTCTCCTGTGTGAATTCTTTGATGAGAAATGAGGGCTGACTTCTGACTCAAGCTTTTCCCACACTCCAAACATTTATACGGTTTTTCCTGATTGTGGGTTACTTGATGCTGAATGAGGTGTGTCTTCCGAATGAATCCTTTTCCACACTGTGAGCACATAAATGGTTTCTCTTCTGCATGGGTTGCTTGATGAAAAGTGAGGTATACCTTTTGACCGAAGCTCTTTCCGCAGTCCAAACATTTAAATGGTTTTTCTCCTGTATGAATTCTTAGATGACAAGTGAGATGTGACTTCCGACTGAAGTTCTTTCCACACTCCAAGCATTTAAATGGTGTCTCTTCAGTATGAAATATTTGATGACAATTCAGTTCACCCTTCCGACTGAAGCTCTTTCCACATTCCAAGCATTTAAATGGTTTTTCTCCTGTATGAATTCTAAGATGACAAGTGAGGTTCGACTTCCGACTGAATCTCTTTCCACATTCCAAGCATTTAAATTGTGTCTCTTCTGTATGAACTCTTTGATGACGATTGAGTTCGCCCTTCCAACTGAAGCTCTTTTCACAGTCCAAGCATTTAAATGGTTTCTCTCCTGTATGAATTCTTACATGACGAGTAAGGTGTGACTTCAACCTGAATCTGTTTCCGCAGTCCAAGCATTTAAATGGTCTTTCTCCTGTATGAATTCTTTGATGACAAGTGAAGTCACACTTCCAACTGAAGCTCTTTCCACATTCCAGGCATTTAAGTGGTTTCTCCTCTGTGTGAATTGCTTGATGATGAGTTAGATGTGCCTTTTCAAAGAAGCTGTTCCCACACTTTAAACATTGATATGGTTTATCCCCTGTATGAGTTCTTTGATGATAAGTGAGAGCTCTCTTCCGTCTGTAGCTCTTTCCACACTCCAAGCATTTAAATTTATCCCCTGTATGAATTCCTTGATGCCCTGTGAGACTTGACTTGTGAACGAAACTTTCCCCACACTCCAGGCATTTAAATGGCTTCTTTCCTGTGTGAGTTGCTTTATGGTAAGTGAGGCTTATTTTATGACTGAAACCCTTCCCACACTCCAAGCATTTAAATGGTTTCTGCTCTGCGTGAGTTGCTTGATGACCAGTGAGGATTATCTTCCACTTGAAGCCTTTTCCACAAACTGAGCATTTAAATGGTTTCTCCTCTTTGTGAATGGCTTGATGACAGATTAAGTGTGCTTTCTGACGGAAGCTCTTTCCACATTCCAAGCATTGAAATGGTTTTTCCCCCGTGTGAATGGCTTGATGACACATGAGGTTTCGCTTCGAAGCAAAACCTTTCCCACAATCTGAGCATTTAAAGGGTCTCTCCCCTCTATGAGTTGCTTCATGACGACGGAGGCATGCCTTCCACCTGAAGCCCTTGCCACAATCTGAGCATTTAAATGGTTTCTCCCCTGTATGAATAACTAGATGAGAAATGAGGTTTCGCTTCAAAGTGAAGCCCTTTCCGCAGTCTGAGCACTGAAATGGTGTCTCCCCTGTGTGGACTGCTTGATGGTAAGAGAGGGCTGTCTTCTGAATGAACCCTTTCCCACACTTCAAGCATTTAAATGGTTTCTCCCTTGTGTGAGTTTTTGTATGATGATTAAGGCTTTGTTTACAACTGAAGTTTCTCCCACAGAGAAGACAAATACATCTCTTCCCTTGCTTTGCTTCATTCGTTGTTTCTTGGACTGCGATTTCACAGACGTCAAAACCCTGAGAACCAGATATTTTGTTTTTCCTTGTCACTTCAGAGTCACTGTTTCTTCCATTTTCTTCTGTCTGTTTATATCTGGCTCTTCTGGACAACAGCCTGTGTGGGGGGCCCTCCTTCTCGCTGGCTTGCTCAACATCATCTGGAAAGGAGATAAAGAACTGGTCAGAGTTCCAGTGAGGAATGGTGACTGAGCTCAGATTGTTGATACAATTCTCTAGCTGACACCCATTTACATTAATGCAAGGAGGCACTGAGGGAGAACACGGGAGGTGAGACTCCACAGCCTTTCCACTGACTCTCCTGAGAGAGAAACTCCACTGAGCCCTTCCCACAGCAATTAAACGTGGCTGCTCTAAGGATTCTGTAACCTGAAAAACTAGTGAGGACTGTCTGTCTCCCCTATATTAATTACAGCATTATTTTTTCATTCCTTTCATACTGTAAACCAGTAGGCAGGAACTGTCCTGTTCTTTCAACCATATGTAACAAAGCCCGTAGTGAGAGTGGGAGTTGTAGTTGTAGTACAACTTCTGGAGGGACAACAGCTGCTCACCTTGGAAATGAATGACAAAATATCTGTAAATGGCAGCACAGGAAACAAGGAGATAAGGCAACATCTCTCTCTCTCTCTCTCTCTCTCTCACACACACACACACACAAAACTAGACTTGGTGGCACTAAACTAAAGATAAAAAAGAACTGTGGAGCAAGTTGGGCAGTGTCCATGGAAACTGGGACTCAGTTCCTCTCTATGAACTTCATGCGGACAGCTGAGATAGGGATTTAAATACTGACTGTCCTGAGGGTCTCAAACAAACTATACATGGGATGAGAGTCCCTGTATCTGAACTCTATTAGGGAATGTGAAGATTACTTGCTAAATTCCTTGTTGTTGTTCATTTGGGCTATTTGAACTTGACAAGATGCCTCAACAAGGAATTTTCAAGATTCCTTGCCTCCAGGCAAGAGTGAGACAAGGAGTGCTATTTTTTTTCTCATTTCTAATTTCAACAATTTCTCTCTTTGCAAAACAGGTGCACTTTCCTTTTGAGAAGCAAAGCCTACACACACATGAGGGACAGATTGAAGGGCAGCATGCATTTTTTTAAATAAAGAAAGACAGAAACAACTAATCCACAGCTTCCAATCCGAAGAAGTCCATATAGCAAAATGGGGAGCTTTACTGGTTTGCACCATTTTGATTTTTTAGCATTAAAAATTGTTCTTGTTCCCTACTCCCTGCCTTGTTCTTCTATTTTGTAGAACACTACAAAATACAGAACACTACACAAAATACAAACTGACCTATACTGGGGGTAAGAGAATGATCTTGTGGTTCCTTATCATCATGCATGAGGATAAGACAACTGGGGATGGATATCCAAGTGGCACAAGACTCAGTCCGATATGCGATGCAACAACCATTCTTTGTTAATGCTAACCAGCCCTGGTTTTCCCACCGCTCCCTTTTACTCTCCTTTTTTAGAAAGAGATCACACTGGACAAGACATGTTAGGCATTCCCTGTAATTGCTCACTTTTCTTCCACAGCATTTGAACTCTTGTGCATCTTTGCACAACAAAGTGGGAGAAACTGACCTCCAATATGGTCAAAATGTCTTCTCCTTAGTGGAAGAGGAGCTCTCCCTTTCCCCTTTCCCTTGAACTGGTTAATCTTTCATTCTTCATGGTGACTGGAGATTAGAGATAGTGGCTACCAGACTGTTTCTGAACACAATTCAAAGTGTTGGTTATGACGTTTACAGCTCTACATGGCTCAGGTCCAGATTATTTGAGGGACCGTATTCTCCCTTAGGAACCAATCCGGGCTCTTCGATCTGCTGGGGAGGTCCTTCTCTCTGTCCCACCACCCTCATAGGTACATCTGGTGGGAACTTGGGAGAGGGCCTTCTCAGTGACTGCCCCAAGGATCTGGAACTCCCTGCCCAGAGAATTCAGATGGGCACCCTCTCCATCTTCCTTCTGGAGCTAAGTAAAAACTTTCTTGTTTCAGCAGGTCTTTGCCGGTCTCTGCTAATGGCTGTGCTGGTACATGTGTGTGTGTGTGTGCGTGCCCATATCTGTGTTTTTAAAAACTGTAGCTGTTTTTAAATTTTTTGTTGTTTAATTGTGTTTTAACCTTGGTATTTTCCTGATTTTAACAATGTCTTTTTATTGTACACTGCTTTGAGTCCTAAATTGGGGAAAAACAACAACAACAACAACAATAATAATATAGTGGGTCCTTGGTATCTGCTGGAGTTTGGTTCCATGACCCACTGTAGATACCAAAATCCATGGATGCTCAAGTCCCATTATATATACTGCATTGTAAAATAGTGTATTTTATATCAAATAGCAAAATCAAGGTTTGCTTTTTGGATTTTTTTTTTTGGGGGGGGGAATATTTTGATGCCATGAATGCTTGAATCCGTGGATACAGAATCCGTGGATATGAAGGGTTGATGGCAGTGGCAAAGCAGACTCTTGGGGAGAATATCTGTGGGCTCCCCAGTCATACTCCCAGTAGTCAAGGACTTGATGAATCAAGTGTGGTCCCTCTGTATCAGCTAGGAACACTGGTCTTCATATGTGAGGACTGTCATTCAGGTCTGTCTGCTGTCTGCCTCTTCTGGGCCAGTTTTATATCCACTCCAGCTCCTTTCATCCAATCAGTTTAGATATCTTTACTAGCCTCCACTTACATAAATAATATTAATTTGTTTATCCAATCAGGTAATAAGAGATTTTAGCTATCTGAAACTAGTAACTCTTTATGGTTGCGTTTGTTACAAGCCGCTCAATTCTTTATGTTTTTTCGTGAGGTTATCTCTGTTGAAAGTTAGGCTGGCTTTCTGCCTGGAATAGACTAGTGCATATGCTCTTTGCATTAACACAAGCATTTCTGTTTTATACAGTATACTTTTACACTTTATACATTACAAATCAGGGTTGGGGGAAAAACTAGGTTTACAAAAAAAGTGGGGGTTTTTTTGCATTAAAACCAATATAACTAAATCAGAAAACTATGTAGCAAAATGCAGTTCAGATGTTACAGCCACTAGCTTAAATCATAATTTTTTTTTTTAAAAGTGCTCTTTTAAAGCAAGTTGTTTTGGAGGAACTTATGTTAATTGAAGGATTTGTTGCTGCATGGCATTTCTTGCACTATAAAAATAAAGTGATTCAAAAGAAGCAACTGACACTGGATACTGGTCTAACAATGAACAACTGTCAATAATCTGTGAAAGTTAAAATGTTTACATTCAAACAGTCATTGTTGTTCCAGCAGATGGTGAAAAAAAAATTATAGCCAGACTTAAAAAGAAGTAATAATCAATTAAAAAAAAAAAAAACAGGAGTGGGATTTAAAAAAAAGGTAATTTGGTTTAAACAAAGGTTGAAACCAGCCAGCCTTGTTACAAACACCCCTGTTATACTACTGTCCAGGTTTCAGTGGTTTAAATTTGGCAAAACATAACCCAATTAGCATTTTGCCTGGAACACGGACACTGTCCACTGTCCTCTTGACCAAGGTCTGCCTGCTTAGGACTTGCTCTGGAGACCCCAGAAAACAGGCAGGCTGGAAGAAGATAGCTCACCCACTGATATATAGTAAGAGTGGAAAAAGAGGCTCCAGTGACTTTTTGAAAGCACATATATTTTGATCAATCATGAGAAGATGGAAACAAACAGACTTACAGAGAGAGCGCACGAGCCCCAAATTCTCCATCATCACTTCTGTATGAAGGGCCCTCTGGGCTGGTTCTAGCAGGGTCCACTCTTCTTCAGTGAAATACACAGCGACCTCCTCAAAGGTTATCTGAAGAAAAGGGTACCTGTGAGCAGAAAGCACTGGCCCCAGAGGGAAAAGATGACAAGGTAGCTAGTGGTTGCCCAATGTAATGTAGGTCTTTAAACAGGATGTTCACAGTGGGGCATCTTTGAAACAAGGAAAAGATTCCTTCCGGCCAAGGGTCACATTCAAGGGTTAGGGACACCCAGCCCTCCAGAGATCCTGCCCCCTACCTGATCCGGTCTGACTGAAGCTGAAAGAAGAGCATCAGAGTCAAAGGATGAGGTAGTATGTCTTGGCTGTGTCCTTATTCCATCTCCTAAGAAAGAGAGAGCAGGCAAGGGGTGGGAGGGGGGTTGTTTATTATTCCCTCTATTTCTGACTGAAATACAGATATAAATCGTTTAACAAAGTAGATGCATTCCTGAGCAATACTTCTTTAACAGAACATTTGGCAGCAGGGGCAGAAATAACATGGAAAGAATAGTGATAGGTTCTTGCTTCTCATTTAAAAAAAAACACAGCTCAGCCTATTTCATCAAACTTTTTATTCAAAACTAACTATAGCCATGTGTGAAATGAGAAAAAAAGTCAGGTAAGCCTTGCATAAGGAAAGAAGAACATGTTGAACCTTCTAGAGCACATATGAAAACTTATTTCAAAATTCATTTTGAAATTTCTTTTACCAGCTTCCATTTTTCTTTTGATTTCTAGTTTGTTGGCCAAACCTCTGGAGCTATATGTCTTTTTAATGTGTTTTGGGGGCAGGGTGGTGCTGCAGGCTTATCTGTTTTTCCCTTTTCCTTCTGTTTTGCTGTTCACGCATGCTGAGTAAGTGATTCTGGGAACAGCTGCTGTTTATTTTGCCTGTTGTAGGCAGCCCACACACAGCTGCAGCAGGACTGGCAATGGCAGAAACCCATTCTTTCCCAAGTCAAGCTTTACTGCATTATTTACTGCAGACCTGCTGCTGTAACCTATCACCAAAAATCTGTGTTTATCTAGTCCTCCTTCACCATCCTCCCAATGCTACTATGAAACTTTGGCTAGACAGAGGACAAGGAGGAAAGGGGTGTAAAAAGACAGTACAAAGGAGTGTCTTTGTCACAGCCTTTGTTATCGAGGCATGCCTGTACAGGTCACCCTCATATGCACAGGACTAGTACTGCAGGCTTCAATTAGGTGTCCCTAAAAATATCGTTCCTAGGTCCTCCAGTGCCACTCTATGGTAACCTCCACCAGAAGTTACCATAAACTAACGCTGGAGATGCTGAGAGAGGCAGCCTCTCTAGGCATTTCCTAGGTCCTCCAGTACGCTTCTATGGGGTATACTATTATCCATAGTTTCAAGTATTCATGGTAAGTTGGGGAACATATCCACCACGGATATGGCAGGCGACCTGTATTTCCACACTCAAACATAGACTCTCTCTCTCTCTCTCTCTGGCTTTTCTTCGCAAACGAAGATTCAGGAAGGACTCATTCCGCGCCTTCTGCAAGCGCGCTGATGACTAAAAAGGCCAATCCGAGATAAACAAGTCCGGTTGCAAAAAGCGCAGCAGAAGGACTCCTTGGGTGATGTTTTTGGGTTGTGATTCTTTCTGCGTTGTCGTTTCTCTTCAAGACTTGTTCGTCGTGAGTTCTCAAATAAGGCTGCAGCATTGTGGATATTGCGTCTCCATGCCTCCCGATGTGAGGCCAGGGCGGACCACTGTTGGTGATCAATTTGGCCAAGCCTGAGATGTTGTTTCAGGGAGTCTTTGTATCGCTTTTTTGGAGCGCCCCTCTTACGCTGACCCGTGGCGAGTTCACCGTAGAGTAACATAGACAAAAGCATACTAAACACACGTGCCGATACATAGGAGGTAGCAGGAGACTCAATTAACTCAAGTAATAATAGCATTAAAGATTCTGTGATGTGATTCTCTGCAACAGTGTTTGGAAGGACTATTTCCTGGCTTTTGGGGCTGGTGATCCAGTCCAGGTTCCAGGCTCTTCCTCACACAACAAGGTAGAAGAAAATGCGGATGGACTCTGGGGTCATCTGGTGGCTAGGAAACCAACCCCAAAAAGCAGCCCTTCCATTGATTTCTTCTCCCTTCACGGCTTACAAGTGCTAGATAAACAGCCCTCCCCGCCCCATATCCGTGGGGTATACATTCCTGGACTCGCTGTGTCTAAGTGGAACTGCAGATAAGAGCAAACCTGGTTAAAATAAAGGGCTTCCTGTACGAACACACCACAGAGTTGTGTTGGAGGACCAAGTGATTCCTAGAAAGGCATCTTTAGGCATTTCCCAGCATAACTCTATGGTATGCGTCCTCTATTTTGTGTCCCTCAGGTAATTGACACAGTGAATATTGGTTCTGTGGATATGGGGTGGGTGTGTTCGTGTAACCTGTATACAATTGTTGTGATAGGCCATGCATCGCACATATTTTGCTTATATTCAAGGGGAGGAGGCTCCTTAATCCTTACCCGCTGAAACACAAACTCTGTCCCTGTCCTGTTCCATCCATTTGGTCTCAGAAGGACACGTCTTCACCTCAGCTTCCTCTTCCACAGACAAGTCCTGCATCAAAAGAAACAGGAAGGATAGGAAAGAGTGAGGAGAATCAGAAGAAGAAAGGAAGAAGACAAGATCCAGGTGAATGATCCCCGCTTTGATTATCAGAAGAAGAAAAAAGTGGATACATACCAGTGAGTTTCAAAATATCCTTGAAAATAAAGGACATTTCAAAGGACTTTGAACCTATTGGGATGAAATGCTCTCACCTGCTGCTCCTCCTCTTTCCTCTCCTCTGCCTGACTCAGGAGGAAACCCTCGGCCAGGGCCACCGCCTGGGAACTGGTCTCTGCTCCACATTCCCTCACCCAGCTCTCTATTTCCGGAGGGAGGATGGTCAAGAACTTCTCCAGCACAACCGGGTCCAGGATTTCAATCTTTGTGTGTCTCTCTGGCTGCAGCCACTGGTGGCAGAGTCTGTAGAGTTGGCTACAGACCTCTCGGGGCCCCTCAGTCTCCTCATAGAAGAATTGCCTGAAGCATTGGCGCTGCACTTCTGAAGTGAGCATACCTTCCCCCAGGCTCCTTGGCATGGCTCTTTCCCAGAACGCTCAACTGCTTCCCACCTGAAGGACAGTAGTGAAGCCTTGCCTTTGCTGTTCCCAGGCAGCTTTCAAAGAGATGAAGAAGCTTTGTAGCTTTTTGCCAGACTCTCCTGCAAGGCAAAAGATCAGAAGTGTGACTGGCGATAGGGAGCTCAACAAGGAAAAAGTAAGTTGTTTGCCGAGTGAGCTATTCTGAACAATCTCCAGTGCTAAGGAAATGTTTTACAATCGTATGCAAACTGAAAATGGGTTTCTCTAAAACTAAGATAAATACCACAACTACAGTCAGCCCTCCACCTTTGCAGGTTTAACCTTTGTGGATTTGATTATTTGTGGATTATTTCCTGCTGCCTCCACTGCTACCCTCTACCATTTTTAACAGGGACTGTAAGCCTTGTGAAACAGAGGATGTGTGGTGAGGCTTGTAAGTACCTATTAAGAAGGTGTGTAGGGCAGCAGCAGGCCCACAGGCTGACTTAGCCATTAATTCTGCAACACACTTTGTGCTGAATGGCAGTGTTGCCCAACTGGAGGGATACCCAAATGTGTAACCAAAGGCACAACCAAGTGGCCATGTGCATTGGCACTACATTTCCAACCTTCCTTCTGCAACCTTGAGCTGAATGTGGGCATATAGCATTAATCAGAAATGTCAAACTACTTCTGTAGGGGAACTTACACATGCGTAAGACACCAAGCGTATTCCAGCCCATGACTCAAAAGACAACATACAGACAGATGGGGTAGGGTATTGCTTGCTCCCTTCTTCTCCATAGAAAAACCCTTCATGAAATGCAGCATTATCCCTGTAAGACCCACTTGCCGCTCTCTTTGTTTTTTCTGGTATATTCCTCCCACGTTCCCCTTTTACTGACATGTATTAAACTCCATATCTCTAGGAAGAAAGCATGGCATTTTGTAATCATTCTATGGGGCCCATGGGACCGCGAAAGACATTTCATTGCCTCTGGACAAGATGGTCACCTTTGCTCAGAAGAGCTGACTTGCTCTACACAGCTCTGTCCTCCAACAAAGTAAGGAGTGGTGGAGCATCTGGGAGGCTTCTGCCTTTGGCTCCCAACAATTACCATCTGAGACAAGGGTTCCACTGTACCTTAGGGTGGCACAATGCCTGCCTGTGTTGGAAACCAATTCCGTCTCAAAAACAACATCAACTCGATCTAGAAGAGATCTGCACAGAAGCAACGAATACAGCAGTTGACACCACTTTTAGTATAGAACAATGGTGGATAAAGCGGTGTCGAAGTGCTGTGCTTCTGCAGTGGAGAGAGGCCCTGATCAGACTGGCATGACCCAGGTTCAAATCTCACCCCCCAACACGCACACACACGCAAATGCAGTTTTCCTGAGACCCCTCTTGGCAGAGCCCCCTCCCTCCCTTCCTCCGTCCCTTCCTTCCTCCCTCCCCACCCTTCCTTCCCACCCGCCCTTCGGCCCCAGGCAGGGGATTGGGAGCAGGGGGACTCACCAGGTCCTGGGGGCAGGAAGGGCTCCCCTTTTCTCTCTCTCTCTCTCCCCCCACAGAAAGGGAGGCTGAAGGGGGGGCGTGCGCTGATGGGGTCCTCCTTCCCTCCTCCTGAGTCCTCCAGAGCCTACTTCCGCTTTCCCTGCCGTTCTAGGAAGCGCCACTCTCTCACCCCCACCTATGACCGGAAGGGGAGGGGCCACGTCCTGGAGTGACGTCCTGTCGCTTGTTTAGCTCGGCCCCCTTTTCTCCTGCAAGGCGAGGCGAGGCAAGAGGCGTCCCTCGCTTTCTTACCCCACGAAAGGTTTTTCAGGAGTGGGGCTGCCCTTGCCTCAGGCAGTCGAGGGTGAGGGGGCGGCTTTTCAAAGAAATACCCTGGTTAATAGCAAAATTATATATATATATATATATATATATATATATATATATCTTTTATATTTCTTACCCGCCTCTCCCCAAGTCCCTGGGCGGGGGGGTGCAATATGGATTAAAACACGATACATAACGTAAAGTCATTAAAAAACACAAGTAAAAGCACATAAGATTAAAATAAACATTACATTAAAGACATCCATACCCATTTAAAGTCCACTTCCTTCTTTTAGATCATTGGCCTTACAGGGTGGACAAGCGCCATCTGCCTGGGTTTGGGATTAGAGTTTTCCTTCTAGGACGGTTGCCATAAGGCTAGAGAGCCCATCCTGCCCTTTGACGCACTTTGTCAGACCCTTCGGTTTTGACCTGTCTGGCATGGGAGACCCTACCGGTGGCTATTGTGCCGCTGAGAAGGTCTGTCTGTATTGATTTCCCAAAAGTTTGTTATATTGAGTCTGTAGAACAAAAGACCTAGTCTGCCAAAATATGTCTGTGTCAGAGAAAGCTGAGAGATGTAACTATACTTGTTCCACCTTAGCCAGAAGCCCAGACACATAGATAAGATGCCATGTTTGGAAAAACAAAGAGCTAGAGACATTATATGTAAAATATATTAAGTCATTTACAAGAAATGATGTGCATTTGGAGAAATGAAATTTAGTGAAGATTCTGATATAGTTTATATTAATTAATAACCAATATTGATTGATGACTAATGCTTGCTGTAGCTGTGCTTAAAAATAACATGGTCTGTCTTCTAATTTCAAAGACAAGGTCTTCCCTGCTTGCTAAGTTTAGTAAACAATGGGTCATTCAGCTTAGGAAGCCTTATCACTTTCCCGGGCGCACTGCCCAGTTTAACTGTCTGGTCTGTATCTGAGAATTATATATAGAAGCTGGACACACAGAGCTAAAATTATTTTTGTTTCAAGCAAATGATACAAGCTAGAAACTAAAATTCTTTTACAAGTTATCTGAAGAAATGAATCCTGTTTATTGTGTTGGTGTAGTTGACAGGCGCAAACCTTAACTTTCATGTTCCTGTGATAAAAAGCTACTGTAGGCATTGATCAATGGCACAGTTTGGCTGGAGTGATCCCCCTGTGTTGTTTTTCTATTTGCTAGCAAATAAACAATCTGTTTTGAAATACAACCTGGGCTTGAGATTTCCTTTGATTGTTATCTTGCCTTGAACTATCAACAATTGTCGCAGAGAAATGGCTGACACCAAAGAAAGGGAGGAGGGAATTGTTTTTGCATACTGAAATTACTGAATAAAGGTATTCTGTAATCATAGCTCTTGGCTCTGACTCTTTAGAAGATATTCCAGTCAGGCCCACCGGTGTAATAAAACTCACTTTCCAATCCGTGGGTCTGCTGTTCCATGATTTCTGCAACAATTAGGGTACACAAGCCTCTCCCCCATGACAAGGGGGCGTCAATGGAGAGGTCCATCTATTAAAATCCACTGAGTAGGCCTGCTCGAAGAGAGAGGTCTTTATAGATTTTCCTTGTTTTTTCCAGGCTGTGAGACTGTGTTCTGGAATACTTTCTTTCTTACGTTCTACCTGCATCTGTGGCATTCCCTCAAGATGCTAGCCGCAGATGCAGGCAAAATGTCAGAAAGAAACTATTCCAGAACACAGCCTCACAGCCCGGGAAAAAAAACAAGGAAAATTTATGGATGCCGGTCGTGGAAGCCTTCGACTTCATAGAGGTCTTTAGTAATGTCTTAAATTCCCACAGCGCGTTTACCTGTCAAATCTCTTAGCATGCAAAGGGAGAGGAAGAAGCATCTAGTAGTGGCTTTCAGACCAACTGATCTGTCTTAGTAGGAGGCTTCATTATTATTATCATTAACATTATCATTAGATTTTTCCTTGGGTTTTTTTCCAGGCTGTGAGGCCGTGTTCTGGAAGAGTTTATTTCTGACGTTTCAGAGATGCCAGCCACAGATGCAGGCAAAAGGTCAGAAATAAACTCTTCCAGAAAACGGTCTCACACCCCGGAAAAAACAAGGAAAATCTATGGATGCTGGCTGTGAAAGTCTTTGACTTCACATTATCATTGTTTATTTATATAGCATGATCTATGTAGATATCAGTCCTTTTCTTCAGATGCTCTGACAGAGGGAAGCTTTCTTCTTCAAGATGCACTCTTGTCAGGACCCATCTGAAGAATTGGCTTGATATCAATGCAGACTCATGTTAGAACAGATCTTCTAGTCTTAAAGCTGCTGCTAGACTCTTTCCCCCCTATATGTTAATAGAGTTGTTTCCATGAAAACTGGACAAACTGTGTAGTTTATGCAGTTCTGTCTGCCACCAAAGGAGTATCATAGATCAGTTAATCTTAAAGGTGTCACTAGATTTCTCCCCCCCCCAAAAACACACACACTTTATACAGTTTATTCAGTGATCAGGGGTGTGCTATCTTATCCTTTGCCTCATAGAGTTTGAAGAGCCCACAGGGGCCTGCGATGCACAGGCGCACCAGCTGAATTTATGTCACTGTTCAGCCTGGCCTCCTCATCACTTACACTGCAACCAAATAAGTATCTGTGAAGACTGCAGTTCCACAGCTGATATCTTTATGTTGAACTTCCCTCTTATCCCTTCCTTGGAGTGTGGTTTCACTTAATCTGGATAGTACAGCTGTCCCTCCATATCCACAGATTTGGTATCCACAGATTTAAGTATTCACAGCTTGAAAATATTCTTAAAAAAATAATAATCCAAAAAGCAAACCTTGATTTTGCCATCTTATATAAGGGACACCATTTTGCTATGCCATTGCATAGAATGGGACTTGAGTATTCATGGATCGGGTATCCACGGGGGGTCCCAGAACCAAACCCCAGTGAATATGAAGGGACAACTGTACTTGTATCGGTGTGTGTTTACTCACAGGGTTAGCATGCCAAATAAATACTAGTAAGGGAAACTTGGTTAACTTTAAACTAGTCGTTAGTCCCACTCTGTGGTGACCATATAATTCCAAAATCTACCAGACTCAATAACATGTTATTGGGTTCTTTCTTTCCTCTCACTCTTTGTTCCAATTAGCCTCCATTTCTCTCAACAATATTCCCACTACACATACACTCCCTCAGCTGCACTCACAACCATACAGACATTCCAGCCCTCTCTCCATCACTCACACCTTCAACTCTCTCTTTCAGCTGTCACCCACCTCCTTTCACTCTGAGACACCCCCCCCCATACCAGTTTCCTGCCACAGGGATTGGCTCCTTTATTCTCTCTTCCCATTCACCCATCAACATTCCATCAGGCGCTCGCTCATCACGTGTTCTCCACATGGCCATCCAGTCCAACACCCTGCCATGCAAGAATAAACAATCAAAGCATTCCCTACAAATGTCTTGTCCTGGCCATATAGGCATTGACAAAAAATTTAAAAGCAAATCATGGATTTCTGATGCAGGCATACAGATTCATAGATAGGAGGGATGCACAGGTAAAGGCAAAGAGAGAAAGCAGTGAATTCTTAGGGACAAAGAGAGAAAGCAGTGAATTCTTAGGGACAAAGAGAGAAAGCAGTGAATTCTTAGGGACAGAGCAAGTGGAAGGATGTTGCACTGTGTGATGGTTTTGGTTTGTGGCCAAGAATGAAATACCCTCCCATCACCCTTTGTTTCTCCTGAATCACAGTCATTCTTTTTTATACAGAGAAAGAGCCACTTTCCAGCTTGGATTTGACTGTGAAGCAACTCTCTGCCTCAAGGGAGTCTTCAGAGCAGCTCATTCATAGAACATCTTTTCTCCTTCATAGGCTTGACCTCTCCCATAACTTAACCGGTCTCTGCCTGCAATGAATCTGGCAAAAGATGAAAGTATTCCTTTGGCCATGTTGGCAATTGCCTGGGAGAAGAGCTCAAGGACTGAAAAGCAAGACTGTGAGGTAGGAAAAGGTCATCATCCTATTTATGTTAAGGACAGAGGAGAATTTTTAGAAAGAACTATGGAGAAGATGCTCTGTTCAGATGTCCATCGCCAGCACTTCAGAGAGTTTGGCTACCAAGGGCCTTGGGGGCCTGAAGAGGTGTGCAGCCAGCTCCACAGTCTCTGCTGCCAATGGCTGAAGCCAGCGAAACACACACACAGACTCAGATCCTGGACCTGGTGATCTTGGAACAGTTCCTGGCTTTTCTTTCCCTGGACATGGAGGTCTGGGTGAGAGAGTGTGGGATAGGAAAAGGCTTTGCACCAAATTGTTGGAAAGGCTGCAACAATAAAGGATCGTAGAGATGCCTGTAGGTTGGATGCCCATTAGAATACAAGTTCTGGAGGTCAGGATTATAACCTGTATCAGCTATTACAAAACTGAAAGTGTCTGGAGAGACAAGGTGAAGTTGTGTTTTGGCAGCTTATACCCGTTGCTTTTCTGAGCTGTTTGGTGGCCTATTTATGTGTTTGGGGCTGTATGCTCCCACTGAGCACATGGTCTAAGGGGACAGGGCTCCACCTGAGAAGTGAATCCCTGATTTGGTTGGGGGTGCAACTAGCAGTTGTTAGCTCTAGATAGCTGCTGCCTCAGTCTCTGAAGCTCAGCTAACAGGAAGGAGAAAACAAATGTCCTGCATGGGCATGTCAGGGGGAGTATGAGAGGCGGCCTGGAGTGCCAGCTGCTGCCTATATTGGGCAACCAAACATGGATGGTGAGGGAGGTGTTGGAAGTGACCTGCAAGGAAGGAAACTCCAATCAAACCTACAACCCGAGGACCTCACTGCTACCATCCATGCTTGCAAGGCCAGCAGATGAACTTTTGGTTTAAAGGGTGAGGCCAGTTCTGTGTATGCTGCGCTCCACCAGAAAAATCCATTGCACAGGCTCGAAGGACAAATCCAATTCCAAAAAAAGCCCTGTAGTGATAGGCGAGGGATGAAACAGCAGGTGTAAAGATGCACTGGAAGCTGCAGACCCAACCCTGCATGCAGGCGGTTCAGGACTTTGGTCGCTCGAGGCTGACCTGGGAGATGACAGTCTTGTTCGGCAGCATCCTGAATGATCCACAATACTGCAGCCTTATTTGAGCACACCGAACAAGCCTTTTTTAAGGAGAGCACTGCTTCCTCCATATGGAGAGGGGCCTAGAATGCATCCCCAATCCAAACATTGGCACCTCATTGACTATGTTCTAGTCTGCCAGAGAAACATTCATGATATCCATCATACTCGAGTGATGCCCAGTGCAGAATGCCAAAAAGATCATCGCCTCGTAAGATGTAAATGAAATCTTCATCTTATCTTGCTACACAAGGGCCAGCGTGGTCAAGTCAGATATGGTGATGCTCTTTCAGAGCCCTTTCTAATAACTAATGGAGTGAAGCAAGGTTGTGTTCTTGCACCAACTTTATTTACAATCTTCTTCAGCATGATGCTCCAAAGGGCTACGGCAGAGCTGGAAGAAGACGGCATCTACATATATTACCGTACTGATCGTAGCTTGTTTAACTTAAGCCGTCTGAGGGCTTGCACTACGACTCTAAACTATCTAGTTCATGAGCTGCTCTTCACTGATGCTGCTGCCCTTGTTGCCCACACAGAAGCAGCTCTGCAGCACCTAACATCCTGCTTTGCAACTGCTGCAGAGCTGTTTGGGCTGCAAGTCAACCTGAAGAAAACGGAAGTTCTTTACCAGCCTGCACCACAGGACGAACACCACCATCCCCACATTGCCGTCAGCAAATCTGTGCTCAAGTCCGTTCAGCAGTTCACCTACCTGGGAAGCATCATCTTCTCAGATGCCAAGATTGTCAAAGAGATCGATCACAGATTAGCAATGGCATATAGCGCATTTAGAAGAGTTTACAAAAGAGTCTGGAATAACAAACACCTGAGGTGAAGCACAAAAATCAGTGTGTATAGAGCCATTGTACTGTCTATTTTCCTTTATGGATCTGAAACATGGGTCACCTATCGCCACCACTTACGACTCCTCGAATGCTTTCATCAGCGCTGTATACACACAATCCTAAATATACACCCGACTGACTATGTGACGAATGTTGCTGTCCTTGAGCAAGCAGGGATCGCCAGCATTGAGGCCATGATATTGAGAACACAGCTGCGCTGGGCAGGGCACGTTTCTAGGATGGAGGACCATCGCCTCCCCAAAATAGTACTCTACGGTGAACTCGCCACGGGTCAGCATAAGAGGGACGCTCCAAAAAATGATACAAGGATTCCCTGAAACAACATCTCAGGCTTGGCCAAATTGATCACTAACAATGGTCCACCCTGGCTTCACATCTGAAGGCATGGAGATGCACTATCCACAATGCTGCAGCCTTATTGAGAACTCACGCCGAACACATCTTGAAGAGAAACGACAACACAGAAAGAATCACAACCTGGAAACATCACCCAAGGAGACCCTCTGCTGTGCTTTCTGCAACCGGACTTGTTTATCTCGGATTGGCCTTTTCAGTCATCAGCGCGCTTGCAGAAAGTGCGGGATGAGTCCTTCCTGAATCTTCATTTGTGAAGAAAAGCCAGAGACGGGGGGGGGGGTGTATTTTTTTTATAGTATTACAAACTTGGTAGATGAGGGGAGTGCTGTGAATGTAACATATATTGATTTCAGTAAAGGTTTTGACAAGGTCCTCCACAAAATTTTTGTAGACAAGCTGGATGAAAAGCAGGCTAAACAGTCCTATTGTTAGGTGAATCAGACTAAATCCAGAGAGTGCTTGGCAATAGTTCCCCTTCATGTTGGAGAATTGATTAGGGGGATGCTATAGGGTCTGTCCTGTGCCCTGTGTTGTTTAACATCCTACCAAATGACTTGGATGAGGGAACAGAAGGCATGTTTATCATATTAGCAGGGGTAGCTGATGCCCCAGAGGACAGGATCCACATTTAAAATGATCTTAACAGACTGGAGAGCTGGGCCAGAAGTAACAAAAAGAATGAAGAATCATAGAATTGTAGAGTTGGAAGAGACCACAAGGGCCATCCAGTCCAACCCCCTGCCACGCAGGAAATCTTGATCAAAGCTTCCCCGACAGATGGCAATCCAGCCTCTGTTTAAAGACCTCCAAGGAAGGAGACCCCACCACGCTCCGAGGGAGTGTGTTCCACTGCCGAACAGCTCTTACTGTCAAAAAGTAAAGAGATAAATGTATGGTACTCTGTTTAGGCAGGAAAAAAATGTACATAGTATGGGCAAAAGCTGGCTCCAGAAGAGGGTATATTGAAAGGATTTGGGGGTCTTAGTAGACCACAAGCTAAACATAAGTCAACAGGGACATGCAGTGATTAAAAAAAAAAGCCAGTGAAATTCTAGGCTGTATTAACAGGAGCATAGTGTCTACAGGAGCATAGTGTCTATAATACTGCCATTTTATTCTGCTTTCATCAAATGTCACTTGGAATACTATGTCCAGTTCTGGGCACCACAGTTGAAGGATATTGAGAAGCTGGAATGTGTCCAACATGGTAAAAGTCTAGAAACCAAACCCCATGAGGAACTTCAGGTGCTGTGTATGTTTAGCACAAGGAAGACTGAGAGTTGATAGCCATCTTTAAATATTTTAAGGGATGCTATGTAGAGGATGCAATGTGCTTCTCTTCTGCTACTCCTGACACAAACTATGGGATGCAAATTGCATGAAAAGATGCCACCCAAACCTCAGAAACATTAGCAAAAACCAGATATGAGCTGTTTGACAGTGTAGCAGAGTAACCTGGAGTGTGATAAAAGTCTCCTTTGGAGGTCTTGAAGCAGAGGTTTCATGGTCATTTTGCGGGAGTGCTTAATTATGTATTTCTGCATGGGAGGTGGTTGGACTAGATAAGCCTTGCAGCCCTTTCCAACTCTCCAATTCTACAATCCTTACTGGCAAGAGTTACGGCTGCCCTCTCTTTTTGTTCATGAAAACAGGAATCCCTGTCACAAAGAATAATAACCTTCTTTCCATTGCATGTTTTAAAAAGGCTGGAAAAGGCTTTCACCATTATCGGTTGTTGTTGTTTTTTACTCATGGAAAATCTGGTAAATGGCATGAGAAAGGTTACACATCCAGGGGTAGCCGTGTTGGCCACGTAGCAAAACAAAATCCAGAATCCACAAAAAGGGTTACCTTTGTTGGCCAACTAAACTGTAAAATACAGGATGCAAGCTTTCGAAGCTCTACTGGCTTCTTCATCAGGCAAATGATATTTTAAAAATACAGAAATAAAAACAATAATGTTGGAGTCACAGGCCTACATGCTGTTTCGGATGTTTCTTGTGTTGTTTTTCAGGTGAGAGAGAAAGGTTGGTTTTCCTTCATAAATTATGCTCACAAAAGTGCAAGGCTCCTGCATCTACATCCGGACAAATCATATCAGGTATTGAAAATGCATCTGAAACATCAACTCTAACATCTCAAAATGTGACTGAACTGCTACTGACTTTCATGCACTGCAGCTCCAGACCTACGTAGTCCAAATTCCATCTGGATTTTTATCCCCAGTGTAAATACACCCTATTTGCATCAAGCTGGCTTTGACTTATGGCAACCCTATGAGAGCTTTCCAAGAGCCCATTATTAACAATCCCAATGAGGTCTTGGAAACTCAGATGTGAGGCTTCTTTGACTTAAGTCAAAATGCCTATAATGTGGTCCTCCCTTTTTCCTATTGCCTTCAATCTTTCCCAACATTACTGTCTTTTCTAGTGAGTCATATTGTCTCACAGTCTCCCTCAGTTTAGACATTCTGACTTCTAGGGAAAGTTCATGCTCAATTTGCTCTTGGACCCATTTATTTATCATTTTGGTGGCCAATTGTTTCCACAGAACTTTTCTTTTGCACCACATTCCAAATGAGTTGATTTTTTGGGGTCAGCTTCCTTCACTGTCCAGCTTTCACAACCATACACAGAAATCAAGAATGCTATGGCATGGATGATCCTGATTTTGGTATTCAATGATACATCTTTACCCTTCTGGATTTTATTTGGTTCTTCATAGTTGCCCTTCCAAGTCTCAGTCGTTTTCTGATTTCTTGACTATAGTCTCCATTTTGATTGATCAATGACCCAAGGTATAGAAAATCTTTTATCAATACTATTTCAAATTGAATATTAGCTTTCTCTATGACGGAAATTCAGACCTTTCATTGTGTGAAATAAGGGAGCTTCTTCTACTACAGCTTTTTCTACACACCTGGTACTTAAATGACCTTCCTCCTCTTTGATGAGGAGTGAGGTCTATCTTCCTATGGAAGTTCTTTTCAGACTCCAAGCATTTCAATAAGCGGTAGGACTCATGTGACCTGCAGGACGCATGTGAAATTCAGGTGACCCAGTATAGCCTTTAGGACTCTGACTGAAACCTAATCACTCCCATGGCACCGTATCTTATGACCAATGTTTTAAAGATTCAAAAGGGGTTAAAAACCATTAAAACTGCTTTTCACATGTCCCACAACCCCAAAGCATCAAAAGCTACCCCTAAATATCCCAAATGTGACCAAAAAGAATGCAATGTCACTTCTGGTAGCCCAAAATGGCAGCCATGACAGCATGCTGCAGCCTTCAGGAGCTCCAAAGCTGGTGAAAATCTGGAAGTGGGGGTCCCCGGGACTCAGCAGCGTGCCCACCCCAATTTGAACTGCTACTCCCCAGTGTGAATTTTCTGATGATGAGTAAGCTGTATTTTTTGCCTAAAGCTTTTTCCACACTCCAAGCATTTAAAATTATTTCTCTCCTGTATGACTTCTTTGATGACAAATAAAGTCATATTTTCGATGGTAGCTCTTTCCACACTCCAAACATTTAAATGATTTCTCTTCTGTATGAATTCTTTGATGACAACTGAGAAGTGACTTCCGATGGAAACTCTTACCACACTCCAAGCATTTAAATGGTTTCTCCCCTGTGTGAACTGCCTGATGTTGAGTGAGGTTCGATTTCCGACTGAAACTTTTGCCACACTCTGGGCATTTAAAGGGTTTCTCTCCTGTATGAATTCTTTGATGACAAGTGAGATCTGACTTACGACTGAAGCTCTTGCCACACTCCAAGCATTTAAAGGGTTTCTCCCCTGTATGATTTCTTTGATGACAAATAAAGTCATCCTTTCGACAGAAGCTCTTTCCACACTCCAAGCATTTAAATGGTTTCTCTGCTGTATGAATTTTCTGATGACTAGTGAGAAGTGACTTCTGATGGAAACACTTTCCACACTCCAAGCATTTAAATGGTTTCTCCCCCTTGTGAGTTGCTTGATGATAACGGAGCTGTATCTTCCTACGGAAGCTCTTTCCACACTCCAAGCATTTAAATGGTTTCTCTCCAGTATGAATTCTTTGATGAGAATTGAGGACTGACTTCTGACTGAAACTCTTCCCACACTCCAAGCATTTAAATGGTTTTTCCTGATTGTGGGTTATGTGATGCTGAATGAGGTATGTCTTCCGAATGAATCCTTTTCCACACTGTGAGCACATAAATGGTTTCTCTTCTGCATGGGTTGCTTGATGAAAAGTGAGGTATACCTTTTGACTGAAGCTCTTTCCGCAATCCAAGCATTTAAATGGTTTTTCTCCTGTATGAATTCTTAGATGACAAGTGAGATGTGACTTCCGACTGAATCTCTTTCCACACTCCAAGCATTTAAATTGTGTCTCTTCTGTATGAACTCTTTGATGACGATTGAGTTCGCCCTTCCAACTGAAGCTCTTTTCACAGTCCAAGCATTTAAATGGTTTTTCTCCTGTATGAATTCTTACATGACGAGTAAGGTTCGACTTCCGACTGAATCTCTTTCCACACTCCAAGCATTTAAATTGTGTCTCTTCTGTATGAACTCTTTGATGACAATTGAGTTCGCCCTTCCAACTGAAGCTCTTTTCACAGTCCAAGCATTTAAACGGTTTCTCTCCTGTATGAATTCTTACATGACGAGTAAGTTGTGACTTCATCCTGAATCTCTTTCCGCAGTCCAAGCATTTAAATGGTCTTTCTCCTGTATGAATTCTTAGATGACAAGTGAGGCTTGACTTCTGACTGAAGCTCTTCCCACACACCAAGCATTTAAATGGTTTTTCTCCTGTATGAATTCTTTGATGACAAGTGAAGTCACGCTTCCAACTGAAGCTCTTTCCACACTCCAAGCATTTAAATGGTTTCTCTGTGTGAACTGCTTGATGATGAGTGAGATGTGCCTTCTGAAAGAAGCTATTCCCACACTCCAAACATTTATATGGTTTATCCCCTGTATGAGTTCTTTGATGATAAGTGAGGGCTCTCTTCCGTCTGTAACTCTTTCCACACTCCAAGCATTTAAATTTATTCTCTGTATGAATTCCTTGATGCCATGTGAGACTTGACTTGTGAACGAAACTTTCCCCACACTCCAGGCATTTAAATGGCTTCTTTCCTGTGTGAGTTGCTTTATGGTAAGTGAGGCTTATTTTATGACTGAAACCCTTTCCACACTCCAAGCATTTAAACGGTTTCTGCTCTG
Source organism: Gambelia wislizenii (assembly GCA_030847615.1). Lineage (NCBI taxonomy): Eukaryota > Metazoa > Chordata > Lepidosauria > Squamata > Crotaphytidae > Gambelia > Gambelia wislizenii. Next base: position 31,845,513 of record JAUMIR010000002.1, read on the forward strand.
CGTGAGTTGCTTGATGACCAGTGAGGATTATCTTCCACCTGAAGCCTTTTCCACAAACTGAGCATTTAAATGGTTTCTCCTCTTTGTGAATGGCTTGATGACAGATTAAGTGTGCTTTCTGACGGAAGCTCTTTCCACATTCCAAGCATTGAAATGGTTTCTCCCCTGTGTGAATGGCTTGATGACACATGAGGTTTCGCTTTGAAGCAAAACCTTTCCCACAATTTGAGCATTTAAAGGGTCTCTCCCCTCTATGAGTTGCTTCATGACGACGGAGGCATGCCTTCCACCTGAAGCCCTTGCCACAATCTGAGCATTTAAATGGTTTCTCCCCTGTATGAATAACTAGATGAGAAATGAGGTTTCGCTTCAAAGTGAAGCCCTTTCCGCAGTCTGAGCACTGAAATGGTGTCTCCCCTGTGTGGACTGCTTGATGGTAAGAGAGGGCTGTCTTCTGAATGAACCCTTTCCCACACTTCAAGCATTTAAATGGTTTCTCCCCTGTGTGAGTTTTTGTATGATGATTAAGGCTTTGTTTACAATTGAAGCTTCTCCCACAGAGAAGACAAATACATCTCTTCCCTTGCTTTGCTTCATTCGTTGTTTCTTGGACTGCGATTTCACAGACGTCAAAACCCTGAGAACCAGATATTTTGTTTTTCCTTGTCACTTCAGAGTCACTGTTTCTTCCATTTTCTTCTGTCTGTTTATATCTGGCTCTTCTGGACAACAGACTGTGTGGGGGCCCCTCCTTCTCGCTGGCTTGCTCAACATCATCTGGAAAGGAGACAAAGAATTGGTCAGAGCTCCAGTGAGAAATAGGGACTGAGCTCAGAGTGTTGACACAATTGTCTAGCTGACACCTATTTACATTAATGCAATGAGGCACTGAGGGAGAACACGAGGTGAGACTTCACAGCCTTTCCACTGACTCTCCTGAGAGAGAAACTCCACTGAGCCCTTCCCACAGCAATTAAACGTGGCTGCTGTAAGGATTCTGTAACCTGAAAAACTAGTGAGGACTGTCTGTCTCCCCTATCTTAATTACAGCATTATTTTCTCATTCCTTTCATACTGTAAACCAGTAGGCAGGAACTGTCCTGTTCTTTCAACCATATGTAACAAAGCCCGTAGTGAGAGTGGGAGTTGTAGTTGTAGTACAACTTCTGCAGGGCCAACAGCTGCTCACCTTGGAAATGAATGACAAAATATCTGTAAATGGCAACACAGGAAATAAAGAGAGAAGGCAACATCTCTCTTTCTCTCTCTCTTACACACACACACACCCCCACACACACGAAACTAGACTTGGTGGCACTAAACTAAAGATAAAAAAGAACTGTGGAGCAAGTTGGGCAGCGTCCATGGAAACTGGGACTCAGTTCCTCTCTATGAACTTCATGCGGACAGCTGAGATAGGGATTTAAATACTGACTGTCCTGAGGGTCTCAAACAAACTATACATGGGATGAGAGTCCCTGTATCTGAACTCTATTAGGGAATGTAAAGATTACTTGCTAAATTCCTTGTTGTTGTTGATTTGGGCTATTTGAACTTGACAAGATGCCTCAACAAGGAATTTTCAAGCTTCCTTGCCTCCAGGCAAGAGTGAGACAAGGAGTGCTATTTTTTTTTCTCATTTCTAATTTCAACAATTTCTCTCTTTGCAAAACAGGTGCACTTTCCTTTTGAGAAGCAAAGCCTACACACACATGAGGGACAGATTGAAGGGCAGCATGCATTTTTTTAAATAAAGAAAGACAGAAACAACTAATTCACAGCTTCCAATCCGAAGAAGTCCATATAGCAAAATGGGGAGCTTTGCTGGTTTGCACCATTTTGATTTTTTAGCATTAAAAATTGTTCTTGTTCCCTACTCCCTGCCTTGTTCTTCTATTTTGTAGAACACTACAAAATACAGAACACTACACAAAATACATACTGATCTATACTGGGGATAAAAGAATGATCTTGTGGTTCCTTATCATCATGCATGAGGATAAGACAACTGGGGATGGATATCCAAGTGGCACAAGACTCAGTCCGATATGCGATGCAACAACCATTCTTTGTTAATGCTAACCAGCCCTGGTTTTCCCACCGCTCCCTTTTACCCTCCTTTTTTAGAAAGAGATCACACTGGACAAGTCATGTTAGGCATTCCCTGTAATTGCTCACTTTTCTTCCATAGTATTTGACCTCTTGTGCATCTTTGCACAACAAAGTGGGAGAAACTGACCTCCAATATGGTCAAAATGTCTTCTCCTTAGTGGAAGAGGAGCTCTCCCTTTCCCCTTTCCCTTGAACTGGTTAATCTTTCATTCTTCATGGTGACTGGAGATTAGAGATACTGGCTACCAGACTGTTTCTGAGCACAATTCGAAGTGTTGGTTATGACGTTTACAGCTCTACATGGCTCAGGTCCAGATTATTTGAGGGACCGTATTCTCCCTTAGGAACCAATCTGGGCTCTTCGATCTGCTGGGGAGGTCCTTCTCTCTGTCCCACCACCCTCATAGGTACATCTGGTGGGAACTTGGGAGAGGGCCTTCTCAGTGACTGCCCCAAGCATCTGGAACTCCCTGCCCAGAGAATTCAGATGGGCACCCTCTCCATCTTCCTTCTGGAGCTAAGTAAAAACTTTCTTGTTTCAGCAGGTCTTTGCCGGTCTCTGCTAATGGCTGTGCTGGTACATGTGTGTGTGTGTGTGCGTGCCCATATCTGTGTTTTTAAAAACTGTAGCTGTTTTTAACTTTTTTGTTGTTTAATTGTGTTTTAACCTTGGTATTTTCCTAATTTTAACAATGTCTTTTTATTGTACACTGCTTTGAGTCCTAAATTGGGGAAAAACAACAACAACAACAACAACAACAATAATAATATAGTGGGTCCTTGGTATCTGCTGGAGTTTGGTTCCATGACCCACTGTAGATACCAAAATCCATGGATGCTCAAGTCCCATTATATATACTGCATTGTAAAATAGAGTATTTTATATCAAATAGCAAAATCAAGGTTTGCTTTTTGGATTTTTTTTTTGGGGGGGGGGAATATTTTGATGCCATGAATGCTTGAATCCGTGGATATGAAGGGTTGATGGCAGTGGCAAAGCAGACTCTTGGGGAGAATACCTGTGGGCTCCCCAGTCATACTCCCAGTAGTCAAGGACTTGATGAATCAAGTGTGGTCTGTCTGTATCAACTAGGAACATTGGTCTTCATATGTGAGGACTGTCACTCAGGTCTGTCTGCTGTCTGCCTCTTCTGGGCCAGTTTTATATCCAGCTCCTTTCATCCAATCAGTTTATATATCTTTACTAGCCTCCACTTACATAAATAATATTAATTTGTTTATATAAACATTATCCTTATCCAATGAGGTAATAAGAGATTTTAGGTATCTGATACTAGTAACTGTTTATGGTTGTGTTTGTTATTAGCTGGTCAATTCTTTATGTTTTTTCGTGAGGTTATTTCTGTTGAAAGTTAGGCTGGCTTTCTGCCTGGAATAGACTAGTGCCTATACTCTTTGCATTAACACAAGCATTTCTGTTTTATACAGTATACTTTTACACTTTATACATTACAAATCAGGGTTGGGGGAAAAACTAGGTTTACAAAAAAAAGTGGGTTTTTTTTTTTGCATTAAAACCAATATAACTAAATCAGAAAACTATGTAGCAAAATGCAGTTCAGATGTTACAGCGACTAGCTTAAATCATAATTGGTTTTTTAAAAGTGCTCTTTTAAAGCAAGTTGTTTTGGAGGAACTTATGTTAATTGAAGGATTCGTTGCTGCAAGGCATTTCTTGCACTATAAAAATAAAGTGATTCAAAAGAAGCAACTGACACTGGATACTGGTCTAACAATGAACAACTGCCAATAATCTGTGAAAGTTAAAATGTTTACATTCAAACAGTCATTGTTGTTCCAGCAGACGGTGAAAAATAATAATAATAGCCAGACTTAAAAAGAAGTAATAATCAATTAAAAAAAAAAACAGGAGTGGGATTTTAAAAAAAGGTAATTTGGTTTAAACAAAGGTTGAAACCAGCCAGGCTTGTTACAAACACCCCTGTTATACTACTGTCCAGGTTTCAGTGGCTTAAATTTGGCAAAACATAACCCAATTAGCATTTTTCCTGGAACACTGACACTGTCCACTGTCCTCTTGACCAAGGTCTGCCTGCTTAGGACTTGCTCTGGAGACCCCAGAAAACAGGCAGGCTGGAAGAAGATAGCTCACCCACTGATATATAGTAAGAGTGGAAAAAGAGGCTCCAGTGACTTTTTGAAAGCACATATATTTTGATCAATCATGAGAAGAAGAAAAAAAACAGACTTACAGAGAGAGCGCACGAGCCCCAAATTCTCCATCATCACTTCTGTATGAAGGGCCATCTGGGCTGGTTCCAGCAGGGACCACTCTTCTTCAGTGAAATACACAGCGACCTCCTCAAAGGTTATCTGAAGAAAAGGGTACCTGTGAGCAGAAAGCACTGGCCCCAGAGGGAAAAGATGACAAGGTAGCTAGGGGTTGCCCAATGTGATTTAGGTCTTTAAACAGGATGTTCACAGTGGGGCATCTATGAAGCAAGGAAAAGATTCCTTCCAGCCCAGGGACACATTCAAGGGTTAGGGACAGCCAGCCCTCCAGAGATCCTGCCCCCTACCTGATCCGGTCTGACTGAAGGTGAATGAAGAGCATCAGAGTCAAAGGATGAGGTAGTATGTCTTGGCTGTGTCCTTATTCCATCTCCTAAGAAAGAGAGAGCAGGCAAGGGGTGGGAGGGGGGTTGTTTATTATTCCCTCTATTTCTGACTGAAATACAGATATAAATCGTTTAACAAAGTAGATGCATTCCTGAGCAATACTTCTTTAACAGAAAACTTGGTAGCAGGGGCAGAAATAACATGGAAAGAATAGGGACAGGTTCTTGCACCTCATAAAACACAGCTCAGCCTATTTCATCAAACTTTTTATTCAAAACTAACTATAGCCATGTGTGAAATGAGAAAAAAAGTCAGGTAAGCCTTGCATAAGGAAAGAAGAACATGTTGAACCTTCTAGAGCACATATGAAAACTTATTTCAAAATTCATTTTGAAATTTCTTTTACCAGCTTCCATTTTTCTTTTGATTTCTAGTTTGTTGGCCAAACCTCTGGAGCTATATGTCTTTTTAATGTGTTTTGGGGGCAGGGTGGTGCTGCAGGCTTATCTGTTTTTCCCTTTTCCTTCTGTTTTGCTGTTCACGCATGCTGAGTAAGTGATTCTGAGAACAGCTGCTGTTTATTTTGCATGTTGTAGGCAGCCCACACACAGCTGCAGCAGGACTGGCAATGGCAGAAACCCATTCTTTCCCACGTCAAGCTTTACTGCATTATTTACTGCAGACCTGCTGCTGTAACCTATCACCAAAAATCAGTGTTTATCTAGTCCTCCTTCACCATCCTCCCAATGCTACTATGAAACTTTGGCTAGACAGAGGACAAGGAGGAAAGGAGTGTCTTTGTCACAGCCTTTGTTATCCGAGGCATGCCTGTACAGGTCACCCTCATATGCACAGGACTAGTACCGCAGGCTTCAATTAGGTGTCCCTAAAAATATCGTTCCTAGGTCCTCCAGTGCCACTCTATGGTAACCTCCACCAGAAGTTACCATAAAGTAACGCTGGAGATGCCGAGAGAGGCAGCCTCTCTAAGCATTTCCTAGGTCCTCCAGTACACTTCTATGGGGTTTGCTATTATCCATAGTTTCAAGTATTCATGGTAAGTTGGGGAACATATCCACCATGGATATGGCAGGCGACCTGTATTTCCACACTCAAACATAGACAAAAGCATACTAAACACACGTGCCGATACATAGGAGGTAGCAGGAGACTCAATTAACTCAAGTAATAACAGCATTAAAGATTCTGTGATGTGATACTCTGCAACAGTGTTTGGAAGGACTATTTCCTGGCTTTTGGGGCTGGTGATCCAGTCCAGGTTCCAGGCTCTTCCTCACACAACAAGGTAGAAGAAAATGCAGATGTACTCTGGGGTCATCTGGTGGCTAGGAAACCAACCCCAAAAAGCAGCCCTTCCATTGATTTCTTCTCCCTTCACGGCTTACAAGTGCTAGATAAACAGCCCTCCCCGCCACATATCTGTGGGGTATATATTCCTGGACTCACTGTGTGTAAGTGGAACTGCGGATAAGAGCAAACCTGGTTAAAATAAAGGGGTTCCTGTACGAACACACCACAGAGTTGTGTTGGAGGACCAAGTGATTCCTAGAAAGGCATCTCTAGGCATTTCCCAGCATAACTCTATGGTATGTGTCCTCTATTTTGTGTCCCTCGGGTAATTGACACAGTGAATATTGGTTCTGTGGATATGGTGTGTGTGTGTTCGTGTAACCTGTATACAATTGTTGTGATAGGTCATGCATCACACATATTTTGCTTATATTCAAGGGGAGGAGGCTCCTTAATCCTTACCCAATGAAACACAAACTCTGTCCCTGTCCTGCTCCATCCACTTGGTCTCAGAAGGACACGTCTCCACCTCAGCTCCCTCTTCCACAGACAAGTCCTGCACCAGAAGAAGCAGGAAGGATAGGAAAGAGTGAGGAGAATCAGAAGAAGAAAGGAAGTAGACAAGGTCTGGTTGAAAGATTCACGCTTTGATTAACAGGGGAGGAAAATGTGGATACATATCAGTGAGTTTCAAAATATCTTTGAAAATAAAGGACATTTCAAAGGCCTTTGAAGCTCACCTGCTGCTCCTCCTGTTTCCTCTCCTCTGCCTGACTCAGGAGGAAACCCTCGGCCAGGGCCACCGCCTGGGAACTGGTCTCTGCTCCACATTCCCTCACCCAGCTCTCTATTTCCGGAGGGAGGATTGTCAAGAACTTCTCCAGCACAACCGGGTCCAGGATTTCAGTCTCTGTGTGTCTCTCTGGCTGCAGCCACTGGTGGCAGAGTCTGTAGAGTTGGCTACAGACCTCTCGGGGCCCCTCAGTCTCCTCATAGCAGAATTGCCTGAAGTGTTGGTGCTGCACCTCTGAAGTGAGCATACCTTCCCCCAGGCTCCTTGGCATGGCTCTTTCCCAGAATGCCCCACTGCTTCCCACCTGAAGGACAGTAGTGAAGTCTTGCCTTTGCTGTTCCCAGGCAGCTTTCAAAGAGATGAAGAAGCTTTGTAGCTTTTTGCCAGACCCTCCTGCAAGGCAAAAGATCAGAAGTGTGACTGGCGATAGGGAACTCAACAAGGAAAGTAAGTTGTTTGCCGAGTGAGCTATTCTGAACAATCTCCAGTGCTAAGGAAATGTTTTACAATCATATGCAAATAGAAAATGGGTTTCTCTAAAACTAAGATAAATACCACAACTACAGTCAGCCCTCCACCTTTGCAGGTTTAACCTTTGTGGATTTGATTATTTGTGGATTATTTCCTGCTGCCTCCGCTGCTACCCTCTACCATTTTTAACAGGAACTGAAGCCTTGTGAGACAGAGGATGTGTGGTGAGGCTTGTAAATACCTATTAAGGTGTGTAGGGCAGCAGCAGAGATAGTGGCAGGCCCCACCAGCTGCCCACTTCTGTCTTGTGAAGGAACCCTGCTGCCTTCAAGGCATCCGCAGTGGGTTGAACCTGCAGATTGTAAAGTCAGACCCCCGTATCCACAGAGGATTGGTTGGTTACTGGACTTACCGTGGACACTAGAAACCAGGGGCAATAGAGAACCCTATTAAAATAAAGGGCTTCCAGTACAAACATACCATAGAGTAGTGGTGGAGGATCTAGAAGACGCCAAGAGAGGACATCTCTCTAGGCATTTTCCAGCACAGCTCAATGGTATGCATATCTATTTTTTCAGGTGCGGATAACTGAAACTGTGGAGGTTGGTTCTGTGGATACGGGGGTCCAATTATACTTTTTGGGTATGAAATATGGACTGTAGGGGCTAGAGATATTCAGTTTTTTCACTATCATGAGGAACCTGTGCCCCAGACCCTAGCGAATGTGGAGGGGCCACCACTGTGTCTTTGGTGAAGAGGAGGGTGGCTCTTTCCCTTGCTGATCAGATATAAACCTTCATACAACACAGCATTTACTTCCACTTTGTTCCTATTAATTCCCCCCTCTATTTGTCTTCCCTTGCTCAAACCTCCCACTCTTCTCTTTTAACAGGTTTATCAAATCTATGTTTGCAGGTAGAAACTATACTTAAAAAAAAAACTTCTAGTGACTCAGGAGCCTGCCTAAGACATTTTGCTGCCTGAGGCAAATGATAAGATGCACCCTCACTGTTCTGTAAAGACAAGGCATTGTGTGGTTGTGATGATTTATTGACGCTCTTGGAATAAAGAGATACAGTATTTATAATCAAATGTGAATTGGCAACTGGCTCGTCTCTCTGCTTGGAAGACGAGTATCATGGATCAGAACCTACATCACAGTTGCAGAGCATGAATTTCCACAGGCTGACTTAGCCATTAATTCTGCAACACACTTTGTGTTGAATGGCAGTGTTGCCCAACTGGAGGGATACCCAAATGTGTAACCAAAGGCACAACCAAGTGGCCATGTGCATTGGCACTACATTTCCAACCTTCCTTCTGCAACCTTGAGCTGAATGTGGGCATATAGCATTAATCAGAAATATCAAACTACTTCTGTAGGGAAACTTACACATGCGTAAGACACCAAGCGTATTCCAGCCCATGACTCAAAAGACAACATACAGACAGATGGGGTAGGGTATTGCTTGCTCCCTTCTTCTCCATAGAACAAACCCTTCATGAAATGTAGCATTATCCCTGTCACTTTGTCCCTAAAGACCCACTTCCTGCTCTCTTTGTTTTTTTCTGGTATATTCCTCCCACTTTCTCCTTTTACTGACATATATTAAACTCCATATCTCTAGGAAGAAAGTATGGCATTTTGTAATCATTCTATGGGGCCTATGGGCCAGCTGAAGACATTTCACTGCCTCTGGACAAGATGGTCACCTTTGCCCAGAAGAGCTGACTTGCTCTACACAGCTCTGTCCTCCAACAAAGTGAGGAGGGGGACTTCTGGGAGGCTTCTGCCTTTGGCTCCCAACAATTACCATCTGAGACAAATGTTCCACTGTACCTTAGGGTGACACAACGCCTCCCTGTGTTGAAAACTCATTCTCCCTCAAAAAGAACATCAACTCAATCTAAAAGAGATCTGCATAGAAGCAACGCAGCGTACCAGTTAGGACATAAGACATTAGGCCTTGTCTACACTGCAGGAATACAGCAGTTGACCCCGCTTTTAGGATAGAACAATGGTGGATAAAGTGGTGCCAAAGTGCTGTACTTCTGCAGTGGAGAGAGGCCCTGATCAGATTGGCATGACCCAGGTTCAAATCTCCCCTGTACACACACACATACAAATGCGGTTTAGGAGTGGACTCTTGGCCAGACATTCTCTTTTGTCCTAGCCCACCTTGCACAAGTGTTGTAAGGATACACTAGAGCAATGGTTCTTATGGGGACATCCTCACAGGGGGCCCAGGAAGGTTCGAAGGGTGCTCAGCCCATGTGACAGGAGCCAAGGGAATGGGTGGGTGGCTTGGCCTGTGCATTGCCAGAAACTTGCAGGAATACACTGCAGGAATACAGCAGCTGACACCACTTCCACCACCAGTCCTATCCTATGGAGTCCTGGTAGTTCGGCGAGCTATTTAGCTATTTCTATCAGAGGACTCTGGTGCCTCACCAAACGACAAAATACCAGGCTTGCATAGGATAGAACTATGGTGGATAAAGCGGTGTCGAAGTGCTGTGCTTCTGCAGTGGAGAGAGGCCCTGATCAGATTGGCATGACCCAGGTTCAAATCTCACCCCCCCCCAACACACACACACACACACGCAAATGCAGTTTTCCTGAGACCCCTCTTGGCAGAGCCCCCTCCCTCCCTCCCTTCCTACCCTTCCTTCCCACCCGCCCTTCGGCCCCAGGCAGGGGAGGGGGAGCAGGGGGACTCACCAGGTCCTGGGGGGAGGAAGGGCTCCCCTTTTCTCTCTCTCTCTCCCCGCAGAAAGGGGGGCTGAAGGGGGGGCGCGCGCTGCTGGGGTCCTCCCGCCCTCCTCCTGAGTCCTCCAGAGCCTACTTCCGCCTTCCCTGCTGCTCTAGGAAGCGCCACTCTCTCACACCCCCACCTATGGCCGGAATGGGCGGGGCCAAGTCCTGGAGTGACGTCCTGTCGCTTGCTTAGCTCGGCCCCCTTTTCTCCCGCGAGGCGAGGCCAAAGGCGGACCCCACTTTTCTCACCCCACAACAGGTTTTTCAGGAGTGGGGCCGCCCTTCCCTCAGGCAGTCGAGGGTGAGGGGGCGGCAACCTTCGAGGAAGGGCAAAGCGACGGAAAACGACCCAGTTAGGCCCCTTTTCGAATCATAGAATTATAGAGTTGGAAGAGACCACAAAGGCCATCTAGTCCAACCCCCTGCCATGCAGGAATACTCAATCAAAGCATTCCTGACAGATGGCCATCCAGCCTCTGTTTAAAAACCTCCAAACACAGAGACTCCACCACACTCTGACTAAATAGCCTTGTTAATAGCAAAATAATAACTTTTAAAAAATATTTCTTAGCCGCCTCTCCCAAAGTATGAATTCTAATACAATACATAACATAAAGTCATTAAAAATTTCCATGGCAACCCAATGGTTATCTTCAACTGTCACTGAATCTTGGGCATTCATACACAGAGTCCTTCTAACTTTTGAACATACATTCCTGTCAGCTTGGCGGATACAATCATATTGATAATGCCCAACTTGTCCACATTTAAAACATGTTTTATTACTCATATCGACTTTATCAGGGTGACTATATTTTACAAATTCCTTTCCAGGAAACATTTCCTTATATCTCCAAGGTTTATACTCTTTATTTTAATGTTCCTTACCATGTGAGGGATTTTTCTGTCCTATATATTTTCTTGTCAGTCTGATAATATTTTGAATTTGAGTGCCAGAGTTTTCTTTCCCCTTCCCCTCTTATTGTAATCAGATGATCCATAATCTGAGTTTCTTCAGCCACATTCTTAGGCTGTTTATCCTGAACCAACCATTGATATTCATGAGGTAAACGGTTATAAAACTGCTCCAGCCCAATCAAAGAAATAACTGCTTCTCTACTTTCGATCCCTGAACCCAACTCTCTAACAGTTTATCCATTCTGCACCCAAACTGAAGATAAGTTTCCTCAGATTTCTTTTTAACACTTCTAAATTGTCACCTGTGATGTTCTGGCATTACTCCAAATCTTTGTTTGACCATTTATTTAAATAAATTATAATTTGTAACCTCAGCTATCCTCATTTCACCATAGATTTCTGCCAATCTCCCACATATTTGGGATCCTAAATAAGCCATTGTTTCCTCATCTTTAATTCCCATGTTTATACATGCTTTTTCAAAAGAAACAAAGAAGGAATCCACATTATCTCCCTTATAATATCTTGGTAATTTTTTCACATTGATAGAAGGGCCATTATTTGTGTTATTGTTGTTTGTGTTCACATTGGCTGTTAATTCAATCTCCCTCAATCTAAGTTGATACATTTCCTCCCCGTGAACTCTCTCCTGTTCTTTTAATGGCAATTCCTTTTCTATTCTAGCCATCTCAATTCTTTCTTTTATTTTCCATATTTCAATGCTATTTGTAGGTTCAGATGGAATAGATTCTAAGCTTTCATCTCTCTCCACTGATTCCTCTCTTTCCTCTACTTCCGTCAGGCACAAAAGCCTTTGTTGATGGTTTAATTCTCATTTCTTTACTCTACCACTGACTTTTACCTCAGGAAATACTAAACGTTGATGACTTAGGTGACTTCATCAACAGCCTTTTACGACAGAAATCACCTTGACTTCAAATTTCAGACTGCCCAGCCCTACTTTGCTGGTTAAAAGTGTCTTTCATTTTTTCCTTATTGGCTGAATGTGTATCGACTTGTCTGCTGAAGTTTCATTCAATTTTGACTTCTTTTATACTGTACAGTCGTCCCTTCACATTCGCGGGGGTTTGGTTCCACATGTTGTAAAATATGCTGAGTGCGTTCACTGTCTGCCCATCCGAGCAGAGATGCATGCTGCTAAGTAGCGTGGGCTTTTGAGCAAAGCGATGCACACGTCTGGTGCAAAAGAAAAATAGACTATGTTAATTTTCTTTATAGATTTATTAAAAAGCAAAGGAAAATGAAATAAACAACAGAAGACATTCATCCATGCTTCTGTATGCTCCAAAGTTCCTCAGGAGCTAAGAGAAAAGAAAAGAGCCCCCCAAATACAAGAAGGCTAACTAGCTCCAAAATCCCCTCCCAGTTATATACTTTTTTCAAAACATTCAATCCTTCTCAGAAGCAACAAGAAACCTGGAGCCTCAGTTTCGTTTCTCGCTTTCCAACTCTGAAGGACAGAGAAAACATAACAACAAGAGACAGATTTATGAGTTCTAGTAACAAGCTGGCCTCTTCAATGTCTTGGTGAATAAAATTACCCAAAAGGGGGAATAAACTTCTGGTTACAATATCTATTTTCCCTGACACCCCTCTAATTTTTTCATGCAGCCAAATGTATCTCACATTTCAGACATTATACCCAGCTTGTCACACAAAAGGTCATGCTTAATTTGACCCAATGCTTTGGTAAACAAATCTGCTACATTTTCTTCACTGGAACAATACACCAAATCAAGCAAACCAGCTTGAACAGCTTCTCTGACATTCTGAAATTTTACAGCAGCATGCTTTGTTCTGTTTTTCACCCCTTGTGCTGTTGCCATTGTTATACATGCTTGGGAATCATCAAAAACTTTGATAGCTCCTGAAATTGGCATACCCAAATCACTAAAAATCTGCTTCAGGTAGACCAGTTCAGTCACTAGGCTCAACAGGGCTGCAAATTCTGCCTCTGCAGAACTTAAAGCAATGGTGGATTGCTTTTTTGATCCCCAATGTATAGCAGTACCAGCATAAAAAACAATCATCCCTGAATCAGATCTTCTATTTGAAATTTCGTTGGCAAAATTGGCATCGGCAAATGATCTCAACTCATGACAACCTTGTGAACTGATCTTTACACCATAATTTATGGTTCCACGTAAATATCGCAACAATCTCTTTAAACCTTGCCAATCATGTTGAGTTCGCTTTGACACCTTTCTGTACAAAACATTTACAGCATATTGAATATCTGGGCATGACCATCTTGCAATATACAATAAACTTCCAATTACAGAATGAAAAAGTTCAGGGCATTCAAACAGCCTAGTATCTGTGATATTTATAAAATCAGAACACATAGGAGTTCGTGCAGGCTTACATTGAGACATGTTACAAAGATCTAAAATCTTTTCAATTTTCTGAACTTGATTCATCTTAAAATCACCATTTTCAAACCTTTGGACATCCACTCCCAAATAGTTTTTGATTTGACCAAGGTCTTTCAATTCGAATTTTAAAGCCAATTCCTGTTGAAACTTTTGCACCTGAGCGTCAGTTTGAGTAATCAGACAGAAATCATCGACAAAAGCGATGAGAATTTCATAATTCTGATTGACACCCCTTGTGTACAAACATGGATAAGCAATGCTGTTCTGAAAACCAACTTTTTTCAGCTGTTCATCCAAAGGTACCAACACCTGCCACTCTGTTTCAAGCCATATAAAGCTTTTTCAAGCTTGTACACATGGTCTGGTTCCCCACTATGAAACCCAGGGGCCTGTTCCACATATATACACTCATCCAGTGGGGCATTCAAATAAGCAGTCTCTACATCAAAGTGATTAACTTTGAGTTTGTGCAGACTTGCAATAGACAAAGCAATTGTAACACTTTGTACTTTAGCAGTGGGGACAAAAACCTGGTCATAATTCTGATACTCTATCTGTGAATACCCCTTTGCCACCAAGCGTGCTTTGTACTTGACACTCCCATCCTGCATCTGCTTCTTTTTGTACACCCAACGACAACCTACAGCCTTTTCTCCTTGTGGCAATGCCACAATATGAAAAACATCATGACTTTTGGTGGATTCCATTTCATTTTCCATTGCCTGCTGCCACTTCTGTTGCTCATCTTCAGGCAACTTCAAAACATCAGTAAAGCTGTCAGGTTCAAAAGTCACCTGACAGACCTTTACATTCTGTGCTGTGAATCTTAGAGGAGGCAGCCCCTTCGTCTTTCTGTTAGAGCGACGGGGAATGACAGGCTGGGCCTGATCATTGTCAGAATCTGCATTTGAATCACTTTCTACATCAAAGGACTCATGCTTTGAACCCTCCCCTCCCAAATCTGGGGAAGTGTCAGTGCCTGACTCAGCAGCCTGCTGCTGCTGCTGATCAGGCTGAGTTTCACCTACAAATGAAGGCAAAATCACATCTGGGTTGGAATGAATGTGATTCCAATTAGCTTGTTCCTCGAACTCAGCATTACTGGAAATCAAAACTCTTCCATCTTTTAAGGCAAAACACCAGGCCTTGGAAGATTGTTCATACCCTAGAAATCTCAGCCTCCTGGCCTTGGGCTCCCCCTTTTTTTCTGATTGCTTTAGGGATATTTACCCATGCATAGGACCCAAAAGTCCTAATATGCTTCACAGATGGCTTCTTGCCATAAAACATGAAAAAGGGTGTATTTGAGAATACAGAACTTGGCACGCAGTTACTCAAATAAGCAACTATCAACATGGCCTCTCCCCAGTACTTCTGTTCAATGTTTGCATCAAACATCAGGCTATCTTAATTGTTCGCAAAACGCCAATTTTTCTCTCTGCTATTCCATTTTGACTGGGAGAAAAGGGGGCCAACAACCTGTGGAAAATTCCCTTCTGCTTTAGCCAGTTCTGGAACTCATTTGACATGAATTCCCCTGCCCTATCTGACTGGAGAGATGACAGCTTCTGAGAGAAATGTCTCTCAACATAAGCCATCCAATTTTTAAAGGTCTGAAAAGTCTCATCCTTACTCTTGAGTAAGAATACAAAACAAAAATGGCTGTGATCATCCACTAGGACCAAAATGTACTTGGCTCCTCCCAAGGATGCTGCATAGGGGCCAGACAGGTCCATATGGATCAGCTCAAGGATTCTCTTTGACTTTCTGTCACTATGCTTGGGAAAATGATGGACCTTCGATTTTGATCTCTTGCAGTTCTGACAGTCCAGGTACTTCTGACATGACCTCAAACTCAGCCCATCCACCATCTCAGGCGTCTGCCTAAGAACCTTAAAGCTAGCATGGCCAAACCTCTGATGCATCAGATGCACACAATTATCATGTATGGGAGAATTTGCCATCACAGTACCAGTTTGAGGTTCCTGCACACAATCATACATATAATACAATTGGACATGGAAAACACCTTCAGGCAAAATGGCACCATCCTTCAAAATAAAGCATTTGTTCCCTTTAAATTGTACCTCACAACCCTCCTGTGTTAACTTAGCAACATAGAGTAAACACATTTTTAAACAAGGAACATACTGAACATTTTTTACATCCATGTTCAAACATTGTACAAAACATGTACCTTTACCCAAACATTCTGACTTGGATCCATCAGCCAAACTCACACTTAAGGGGCCAGTCTCTTTAAAGTCCTTAAAAAGTTCTTTATTATTGGAGATATTTTCGTTACAGCCTGAATCCAGAGCCCAGAAGCTTAAATGTGCCTTTTGTTCCTTTGCAGTTTGCAAAACAACTGCAGAAACAGTCATGCTGGAAGTAGAAGTGGAAGATTTCTTGGTCTTAGAATTCTTCTCTTTCTTAGCCTTGCATTCCTTGGAAAGGTGCCCCTCCTTTCCATAGTTCCAGCAAGTTTTCACCTTCACAGGAAAGGCAGGAACTTCATCCTTACTGGAGTCTTTGGAGCCATCTACAGGGTCATTTGTAGAACTGCGGGTCTTTGGCTGTGAACTGCGGGTCTTTGGCTGTCTGCTTTCTCTCCAGCCATTTTGCCTCTTCTTCCAACAAACGACCAGTAATAAAATTAATGGTCAAATTTGCTGGGGTGAGGGTTTCGAGGGAATACACTAGGGAATCAAATTTTTCTGAAAGAGATGATAAGAACTATCATTTGTGGGCTGTGAAGATGGAAGCTTATTTGCATCAACAATTGATACATGCCCCTATTGTAGCTACCCCTGGCCAAGGTGCTACTATTTTGCAGATTCAGGCTGAAGAATGAGCTAGAGCTTCGCTCATTTTGGCAATTGAGGACAGTCAGTTGATTTATGTGCGAGGCTGTGCAACAGCCCAGGACATTTGGCAGGCACTGCGGCAAGTCTATGTTTGTGCTGGGACTGGTTCACAGCTTATGTTAACAAGAAAGCTGTATAGACTAAAGCTGCAGCCAGATGGCAATGTGGCAACACACATTTCAACTTTAATACAGTATTTTGACCAGCTTCAGGAAGTTAATGTGAACTTTACTGAACAGGATAAGTGTCATATTCTCTTGTCTAGCTTGCCAGAAAAAATTGATTCCTTAGTATTTAGTTTCGAAAATTTGTCCGCAGCAAATTTGACCATTAATTTCATTACTGGTCATTTGTTGGAAGAAGAGGCGAAATGGCTGGAGAGAAAGCAGACTTCCCTATTTCCCAAGGCTTCTCAGCCAACGACCCGTAATTCTACAAATGGCCCTGTAGATGGCTCCAAAGACTCCAGTAAGGGTGAAGTTTCTGCCTTTGCTGTGAAGGTCAGAAACCGCTGGAACTGTGGAAAGGAGGGGCACCTTTCCAAGGAATGCAAGGCTAAGAAAAGTAAGACTTCTAAGGCCAAGAAATCTACTTCCAGCATGACTGTTTCTGCAGTTGTTTTGCAAACTGCAAAGGAACAAAAGGCACATTTAAGCATCTGGGCCGTCGATTCAGGATGTAACGAACACATCTCCAATAAAGAACTTTTTAAGGACTTTAAAGAGACTGGCCCCTCAAGTGTGAGTTTGGCTGATGGATCCAAGTCAGAATGTTTGGGTAAAGGTACATGTTTTGTACAATGTTTGAACATGGATGTAAAAAATGTTCAGTATGTTCCTGGTTTGAAAATGTGTTTGCTCTCTGGTGCCAAGTTGACACAGGAGGGCTGTGAAGTACAATTTAAAGGGAACAAATGTTTTATTTTGAAGGATGGTGCCATTTTGGCTGAAGGTGTTTTTCATGACCAATTGTATTATATGTATGATTGTGTACAGGAGCCTCAAACTGGTACTGTGATGCCAAATTCTCCCATGCATGATAATTGTGTGCATCTGATGGCCATGCTAGCTTTAAGGTTCTCAGACAGATGCCTGAGATGGTGGATGGGTTGAGTTAGAGGGCGTGTTAGAAGTACCTGGATTGCCAGATTTGTAAGAGATCCAATTCGAAGGTCCATCCTTTTCCCAAGCATAGTGACAGAAAGTCAAAAAGAATTCTTGAGCTGATCCATATGGACCTGTCTGGCCCCTATGCAGCATCCTTGGGAGGAGCCAAGTATTTTGGTCCTAGTGGATGATCACAGCCATTTTTGTTTTGTATTCTTACTCAAGAGTAAGGATGAGACTTTTCAGACCTTTAAAAATTGGGTAGCTTATGTTGAGAGACATTTCTCTCAGAAGCTGTCATCTCTCCAGTCAGATAGGGGAGGGGAATTCATGTCAAATGAGTTCCAGAACTGGCTAAAGCAGAAGGGAATTTTCCACAGGTTGTCGGCCCCCTATTCTCCCAGCCAAAACGGCGTAGCTGAGAGAAAAATTGGCGTTTTGCAAACAATCAAAGATAGCCTGATGTTTGATGCAAACGTTGAACAGAAGTATTGGGGAGAGGCCATGTTGATAGTTGCTTATTTGAGTAACCGCGTGCCAAGTTCTGTGGTCTCAAATACACCCTTTTTCATGTTTTATGGCAAGAAGCCATCTGTGAAGCATATTAGGACTTTTGGGTCCTATGCATGGGTAAATATCCCTAAAGCAATCAGAAAAAAGGGGGAGCCCAAGGCCAGGAGGCTGAGATTTCTAGGGTATGAACAATCTTCCAAGGCCTGGTGTTTTGCCTTAAAAGATGGAAGAGTTTTGATTTCCAGGAGTGCTGAATTTGAGGAGCAATCTAATTGGCGTCATATTCACTCCAATCCAGATGTGATTTTGCCTTCATTTGTAGGTGAAACTCAGCCTGATCAGCAGCAGCAGCAGGCTGCTGAGTCAGGCACTGACACTTCCCCAGATTTGGGAGGGGAGGGTTCAAAGCATGAGTCCTTTGATGTAGAAAGTGATTCAAATGCAGATTCTGACAATGATCAGGCCCAGCCTGTCATTCCCCGTCGCTCTAACAGAAAGACGAAGGGGCTGCCTCCTCTAAGATTCACAGCACAGAATGTAAAGGTCTGTCAGGTGACTTTTGAACCTGACAGCTTTACTGATGTTTTGAAGTTGCCTGAAGATGAGCAACAGAAGTGGCAGCAGGCAATGGAAAATGAAATGGAATCCACCAAAAGTCATGATGTTTTTCATATTGTGGCATTGCCACAAGGAGAAAAGGCTGTAGGTTGTCATTGGGTGTACAAAACGAAGCAGATGCAGGATGGGAGTGTCAAGTACAAAGCACGCTTGGTGGCAAAGGGGTATTCACAGATAAAGTATCAGAATTATGACCAGGTTTTTGTCCCCACTGCTAAAGTACAAAGTGTTACAATTGCTTTGTCTATTGCAAGTCTGCACAAACTCAAAGTTAATCACTTTGATGTAGAGACTGCTTATTTGAATGCCCCACTGGATGAGTGTATATATGTGGAACAGGCCCCTGGGTTTCATAGTGGGGAACCAGACCATGTGTACAAGCTTGAAAAAGCTTTATATGGCTTGAAACAGAGTGGCAGGTGTTGGTACCTTTGGATGAACAGCTGAAAAAAGTTGGTTTTCAGAACAGCATTGCTTATCCATGTTTGTACACAAGGGGTGTCAATCAGAATTATGAAATTCTCATCGCTTTTGTCGATGATTTCTGTCTGATTACTCAAACTGAAGCTCAGGTGCAAAAGTTTCAACAGGAATTGGCTTTAAAATTCGAATTGAAAGACCTTGGTCAAATCAAAAACTATTTGGGAGTGGATGTCCAAAGGTTTGAAAATGGTGATTTTAAGATGAATCAAGTTCAGAAAATTGAAAAGATTTTAGATCTTTGTAACATGTCTCAATGTAAGCCTGCACGAACTCCTATGTGTTCTGATTTTATAAATATCACAGATACTAGGTTGTTTGAATGCCCTGAACTTTTTCATTCTGTAATTGGAAGTTTATTGTATATTGCAAGATGGTCATGCCCAGATATTCAATATGCTGTAAATGTTTTGTACAGAAAGGTGTCAAAGCGAACTCAACATGATTGGCAAGGTTTAAAGAGATTGTTGCGATATTTACGTGGAACCATAAATTATGGTGTAAAGATCAGTTCACAAGGTTGTCATGAGTTGAGATCATTTGCCGATGCCAATTTTGCCAACGAAATTTCAAATAGAAGATCTGATTCAGGGATGATTGTTTTTTATGCTGGTACTGCTATACATTGGGGATCAAAAAAGCAATCCACCATTGCTTTAAGTTCTGCAGAGGCAGAATTTGCAGCCCTGTTGAGCCTAGTGACTGAACTGGTCTACCTGAAGCAGATTTTTAGTGATTTGGGTATGCCAATTTCAGGAGCTATCAAAGTTTTTGATGATTCCCAAGCATGTATAACAATGGCAACAGCACAAGGGGTGAAAAACAGAACAAAGCATGCTGCTGTAAAATTTCAGAATGTTAGGGAAGCTGTTCAAGATGGTTTGATTGATCTGGTGTATTGTTCCAGTGAAGAAAATGTAGCAATTTGTTTACCAAAGCATTGGGTCAAATTAAGCCTGATCTGTTGTGTGACAAGCTGGGTATGATATCTGAAGTGTGAAATATATTTGCCTGGATGAAAAAATTAGAGGGGTGTCAGGGAAAATAGATATTGTAATTAGAAGTTTGTCTCCCCCCTTTGGGTAATTTTATTCACCAAGGCACTGAAGACGCCAGCTTGTCTACTAGAACTCATAAATCTGTCTCTTGTTATGTTTTCTTGTCCTTCGGAGTTTGAGAGCGAGAAACGAAACTAAGGGTCCAGTTTCTTGTTTCGATTCTCAGAAGGATTGAATGTTTTGGAAAGGTGTATAACTGGGAGGGGATTTTAGAGCTTGTGTGTGTGTCTCCAGCATTTGGGGGGCTCCTTTTCTTTCTTTTTCTTTTAGCTCCTGAAGAACCTTGGAGCATATAGAAGCATGGATGAATGTCTTCTGCTGTCTATTTTATTTTATCTTACACTTTAATAAAGCCATAAAAAAATTAAAATAGTCTTTTCTTTTGCACCAGAGGAGTGCATGACTTTGCTCAAAAGCCCACGATACTTTGCTGCATGCATCTCTGCTCGGATGGGCAGAGAGTGAACACATTCCGAAGCTTTTATGACAAACTTTACCGGTCTCTGCCTGCAATGAATCTGGCAAAAGATGAAAGTATTCCTTTGGCCATGTTGGCAACTGCCTTGGAGAAGAGCTCAAGGACTGAAAAGCAAGACTGTGAGGTAGAAAAAGGCCCTCATCCTATTTATGTTAAGGACAGAGGAGAATTCGTAGAAAGAACTATGGAGAAGAGCTGGAGGGAGAAAATGCTCTGTTCAGATGTCCAACGCCAGCACTTCAGAGAGTTTGGCTACCAAGGGCCTTGGGGGCCTGAAGAGGTGTGCAGCCAGCTCCACAGTCTCTGCTGCCAATGGCTGAAGCCAGCGAAACACACACACAGACTCAGATCCTGGGCCTGGTGATCTTGGAACAGCTCCTGGCTTTTCTTTCCCTGGACATGGAGGTCTGGGTGAGAGAGTGTGGGATAGGAAAAGGCTTTGCACCAAATTGTTGGAAAGGCTGCAACAATAAAGGAACGTAGAGATGCCTGTAGGTTGGATGCCCATTAGAACACAAGTTCTGGAGGTCAGGATTATAACCTGTATCAGCTATTACAAAACTGAAAGTGTCTGGAGAGACAAGGTGAAGTTGTGTTTTGACAGCTCACACCAGTTGGTTTTCTGAGCTGTTTGGTGGCCTATCTATGTTTTTGGGGCTGTATGTTCCCACTGAGCACATGGTCTAAGGGGACAGGGCTCCACCTGAGAAGTGAATCCCTGATTTGGTTGGGGGTGCAACTAGCAGTTGCTAGCTCTATATAGCTGCTGCCTCAGTCTCTGAAGCTCAGCTAACAGGAAGGAGAAAACAAATGTCCTGCATGGGCATGTCAGGGGGAGTCTGAGAGAAGGCCTGGAGTGCCAGCTGCTGCCTATATTGGGCAACCAAACATGGATGGTGAGGGAGGTGTTGGAAGTGACCTGCAACATCTGTGTCATATTTATTTTCTTGCCAATGTGTGTGTGGGTATATATGCATAAAATGCAAGCCAGTTGCCCTGGTGGAAGAGAAGGAATTCTGGCTTGCTAGGGAGGTTTAAAATAAGAATAAAAGGCACACAGATGGCTCTATTTGGAGAAGGAACAAAAAAATAGGAGGGCTAATACATGGAAAAGACAGTGAAATGCTAAAAGGAAATGGAGAAAAGGCCAAATTGCTCAACGGCTTTGCCTAGCTATTCTAAATTTATTCAAGTCTTCAGGGCCTGATAAACCACAACCTAGGATATTGAAGGAACTTGGAAATGCAATCTCACAGCAACTGTTGATAATTTTAGAGAATTCTTTGAGATCAGGAGAGCTTCTGGCAGGCTGAAGGATTGCAAATGTTGTCCACATCATTAAAAAAAAAAAAAAAGAGGGAGAGAACCAGAGCAACTACAAACCAGTTAGATTGATATTAGTAGCAGGAAAAGTTCCAGAACAGATTTAATGAGTCAGCCTGTGAGCACTTACAAAGGAATGCTGTGATTACTAAGAACCAGCATGGGTTTCTCAAGATTAATTTGGCATGAATTGGTTTTATTTCCTCTCCATTGACGCTCCCTTGTCGTGGGAGAGAGGCTTGCGTACCCTAATGATGTTTTGAGCTATGCTGGCGGTGGCATAATAGCCACCGGTAGGATCTCCCATGCCAGTCAGGTCAAAACCGAAGGGTCTGACAAAGAGCGTCAAAGGGCAGGATGGGCTCTCTAGCCTTATGGGAACCGTCCTAGGAGAAGGAAAACTCTAATCCCAAACCCGGGCAAATGGTGCTCATCCAACCTTGTAAGGTCAACCATCTAAGAGAAGGAAACTAATCAAACCTATGACCCGAGGACCTCACTGCTACCGTCCATGCTTGCAAGGCCAGCAGATGAACCTTTGGTTTAAAGGGTGAGGCCAGTTCTGTGTATGCTGTGCTCCACCAGAAAAATCCATTGCACAGGCTCGAAGGACAAATCCAATTCAAAAAAGCCCTGTAGCGATAGGCGAGGGACGAAACGGCAGGTGTAAAGATGCACTGGAAGCCGCAGACCTAACCCTGCATGCAGGCGGTTCAGGACTTTGGTCGCTCGAGGCTGACCCGGGAGATGACAGTCTTGTTCGGCAGCATCCTGAACGATCCACAATACTGCAGCCTTATTTGAGAACACACACCGAACAAGCCTTTCTTAAGGAGAGCACCGCTTGCTCCATATGGAGAGGGGCCTAGAATGCATCCCCAATCCAAACATTGGCACCTCATTGACTATGTTTAGTCCGCCAGAGAAACATTTGCGATGTCCGTCATTCTCGAGTGATGCCCAGTGCAGAATGCCAAACAGATCATTTCCTCATAAGATGTAAACTAAATCTTCATCTTATCTTGCTACACGAGGGCCAGTGTGGTCAAGTCAGATATGGCGATGCTCTTTCAGAGCCCTTTCTAATAACTAATGGAGTGAAGCAAGGTTGTGTTCTTGCACCAACTTTATTTACAATCTTCTTCAGCATGATGCTCCAAAGGGCTACGGCAGAGCTTGAAGAAGAAGACGGCATCTATATACGTTACCATACGTTAGTCATCAGCGTGCTTGCAGAAAGCGCGGGATGAGTCCTTCCTGAATCTTCGTTTGTGAAGAAAAGCCGGGGGGGTATTTTTTTTATAGTATTACAAACTTGGTAGATGAGGGGAGTGCTGTGAATGTAACATATCTTGATTTCAGTAAGGGTTTTGACAAGGTCCTCCACAAAATTTTTGCAGACAAGCTGGTAAAAAGCAGGCTAAACAGTGCTATTGTTAGGTGAATCAGACTAAATCCAGAGAGTGCTTGGCAATGGTTCCCCTTCGTGTTGCAGAATTGATTAGGGGGATGCCATAGGGTCTGTCCTGTGCCCTGTGTTGTTTAACATCCTACTAAATGACTTGGATGAGGGAACAGAAGGCATGTTTATCATATTTGCAGATGATACCAAATTAGCAGGGGTAGCTGATGCCCCAGAGGACAGGATCCACATTTAAAATGATCTTAACAGACTGGAGAGCTGGGCCAGAAGTAACAAAAAGAATGTAGAATCATAGAATTGTAGAGTTGGAAGAGACCACGAGGGCCATCCAGTCCAACCCCCTGCCACGCAGGAAATCTTGATCAAAGCTTCCCCGACAGATGGCAATCCAACCTTTGTTTAAAGACCTCCAAGGAAGGAGACCCCACCATGCTCCAAGGGAGTGTGTTCCACTGCCGAACAGCTCTTACTGTCAAAAAGTAAACAGAGATAAATGTATGGTACTCTGTTTAGGCAGGAAAAAAATTAATGTACATAGTATGGGCAAAAGCTGGCTCCAGAAGAGGGTATATTGAAAGGATTTGGGGGTCTTAGTAGACCACAAGCTAAACATAAGTCAACAGGGACACGCAGTGATTAAAAAAAAAGCCAGTGAAATTCTAGGCTGTATTAACAGGAGCATAGTGTCTACAGGAGCATAGTGTCTATAATACTGCCATTTTATTCTGCTTTCATCAAATGTCACTTGGAATACTATGTCCAGTTCCGGGCACCACAGTTGAAGGATATTGACAAGCTGGAATGTGTCCAACATGGTAAAAGTCTAGAAACCAAACCCCATGAGGAAATTCAGGTGCTGTGTATGTTTAGCGCAAGGAAGACTGAGAGTTGATAGCCATCTTTAAATATTTTAAGGGATGCTATGTAGAGGATGCAATGTGCTTCTCTTCTGCTACTCCTGACACAAACTAAGGGATTCAAATTGCATGAAAAGATGCCACCCAAACCTCAGGAACATTAGCAAGAACCAGATGATATGAGCTGTTTGACAGTGTAGCAGAGTAACCTGGAGTGTGATAAAAGTCTCCTTTGGAGGTCTTGAAGCAGAGGTTTCATGGTCATTTTGTGGGAGTGCTTAATTATGTATTTCTGCATGGGAGGTGGTTGGACTAGATAACCCTTGCAGCCCTTTCCAACTCTCCAATTCTACAATCCTTACTGGCAAGAGTTACGGCTGCCCTCTCTTTTTGTTCATGAAAACAGGAATCCCTGTCACAAAGAATAATAACCTGCTTTCCATTGCATGTTTTAAAAAGGCTGGAAAAGGCTTTCACCATTATTGGTTGTTGTTTTTTACTCATGGAAAATCTGGTACATGGCATGAGAAAGGTTACACATCCAGGGGCAGCCGTGTTGGCCACGTAGCAAAACAAAATCCCTCTCTGTCTGGCTTTTCTTCGCAAACGAAGATTCAGGAAGGACTCATCCCCCATTTTCTGCAAGTGCGCTGATGACTAAAGAGGCCCATCTGAGATAGACAAGTCTGGTTGCAGAAAGCACAACAGGTTTCCTTGGGTGATGTTTCCAGGTTGTGATTCTTTCTGCGTTGTCGTTTCTCTTCAAGACTTGTTCGGCGTGAGTTCTCAAAATAAGGCTGCAACATTGTGGAATCCACAAAAAGGGTTACCTTTGTTGGCCAACTAAACTGTAAAATACAGGATGCAAGCTTTCGAAGCTCTATTGGCTTCTTCATCAGGCAAATGATATTTTAAAAATACAGAAAGAAAAACGATAATGTTGGAGTCACAGGCCTACATGCTGTTTCAGATGTTTCTTGTGTTGTTTTTCAGGTGAGGGAGAAAGGTTGGTTTTACGTCAGACTGTGTTTACAAAAACACAAGGCTCCTGCATCTACATCCAAGGACATCATAGCAGGTATTAGAAATGCATCTGAAACATCAACTCTGACATCCCAGAATTCCTACTTAGAAATGTTCTGCTACAGACACATTGATACAGAAACATTGATATTATACTTATATACCTTAAAAAATCAATGTGTATAGAGCCATTGTACTGTTTTCCTTTATGGGTCTGAAACATGGGTCACCTATCGCCACCACTTACGGCTCCTCGAATGCTTTCATTAGCGCTGTATACGCACAATCCTAAATATACACTGGACTGACTATGTGACAAATGTTGCTGTCCTTGAGCAAGCAGGGATCACCAGCATTGAGGCCATGATATTGAGAACACAGCTGCACTGGGCAGGGCACGTTTCTAGTATGGAGGACCATCGCCTCCCAAAAATACTACTCTACGGTGAACTCGCCATGGGTCAGCGTAAGAGGGGCGCTCCAAAACAGCGATACAAGGACTCCCTGAAACATCTCAGGCTCGGCCAAATTGATCACCAACAATGGTCCGCCCTGGCCTCACATCGGGAGGCATGGAGACGCACTATCCACAATGCTGCAGCCTTATTTGAGAACTCACGACGAACAAGTCTTGAAGAGAAACGACAACGCAGAAGGAATCACAACCCAGAAACATCACCCAAGGAGACCTTCTGCTGTGCTTTCTGCAACCGGACCTGTTTATCTCGGATTGGCCTTTTTAGTCTTCAGCGCGCTTGCAAAAAGTGCGGAATGAGACCTTCCTGAATCTTTGTTTGTGAAGAAAAGCCAGAGAGACCTTATTACTTGATTGTATGCCTGTTGATTTGCCAGGTGTTTATGAACTCTGAAAAATGTTTAAGAAAGAATTCAGTAAGTTTATATATTAGACAGCCAACTGTTTACATCTCAGATTGTTGTTCGCTTTGTCTACACTAGTGAAAAACCCTGAATCTCTCCCAAATCTGGCCTGATAATGATGCCACACAAGATAATGCCTTTGCCCAGAATTTGGTGTGATAATGCCACACGATCTACAGCTCTATACATACCAGATTCAGGGAACACCATCTTAATCCAGGTTTAAAAAATCTCAGTTTTCTCTGGAATTTGCTTGAAACTCTGGAGAAAATGGTTGTATGAACAATCCATCCACACTTGATTCAGGGGATGCGGAGGAGAGGAAGGCAGGCTAAGCGCTGCCTGAGGTGCTACCATTTCCCCCTCCTCACCACCACTTCCTAATTCCAAAGGTAGAGCACTGGCACTTTCTGTGACCTCAGAACATTCAGTGCGTCCCACCATTGTGAGGCTAGCTGCCTGTTCTGACTTCAGAGAGAATGACTCGTGCTGGGGCTCTGCTTTCATGGAGCTCAGAGCAGATGGCTGTGTGCCGGAAAAGCAGAGCTCCAGCGCTATTCGTTCTCTCTGAGGTCAGAATGACTGGCCAGCCTCATGATGGTGGGGCTGGCTACCTGCTCCAATCTCAGAGCAGGCAATTATGCAACAGAAAGGCAGCCTTGTCACTCTTCTGGTCCACAGCAGCAGCCCCACAGACATGGCTGGCTAGCAGTGATAGCAGACCTGCAGCTTCACTGGGGTAAAAATCCAAATGCAGAATTGGGCTTTGGCAGGTAAGGTGTGACACTTAAAATCCAGGCCAGAGTAGTCTGACTTTCATGCACTGCAGCTCTGGGCCAAAAATCATCTGGATTTTTATCTCCAGTGTAGACAAGCCCATTGCTATGTGCATCAAACTGGCTTTGACTTATGGTGACAAAAAAGCTTTCAAAGATCCCTTTTTATCAAGGGCCCCACTGAGGTCTTGGAAACTCAAGGTGTGAGCCTTCTTTGATTCAGTCAAATCACCTGTAATGTGGTGTTCCCTTTTTCCTTCAATCTTTCCCAACATTACCATCTATTCTGGTCAGTTATATTGTCGACTCCCTTAGTTTAGACATTTTGGCTTCTAGAGAGAGTTCAGGCTCAATTTGGTCTTGGTCTCATTTATTTGTCTTTTTGGTGGCTGTTTACACAGAACTTTCCTTTAGCACCACAAATTTAAATGAGTTGATTTTTTAATGTCAGCTTTCTTCACTGTCCAGCTTTCACACCATATGTAGAAATCAGGAATGATATGGCATGGATAATCCAAATTTTGGTATTCAATGATACATCTTTATCCTTCTGAATTTTATCCAGTCCTTCATAGTTTCCTTTCCAAGTCTCAGTCTTTTTCTGATTTCTTGTCTACAGTCTCCATTTTGATAGACCATTGAGTACAGAAAATCTTTTATCAATTTTGATGTCTTCATTACCCATGTTTAAATTACCCCTTTTTAAAATATTCAGCTATAATCCTGGCTTTTGTACTTTGTTCCTTAATATTCTCAGTAGTCCGTCCATGTCTTTGTTATTTTCTGCTATTAATAATTCCTACCTCTTATTTAATACGTACAGTTGTCCCTTCATATTCACTGGGGTTTGGTTCCAGGACCCCCCATGGATACCAAAATCCGTGAATACTCAAGTCCCATTATATGCAATGGCATAGCCAAATGGTGTCCCTTAAATTAGATGGCAAAATCAAGATTTGCTTTTTGGATTATTATGTTTTAAAGAATATTTTCAAGCCGTGAATACTTAAATCCATGGATACCAAATCCGTGGATACAGGGGGACAACTGTAATATTAAATAACTAGCTGTTCCCAGTGTAACATATACTGTTATAGGAGATTTTAAATATTCTAAATATCACATTACTCCAGTGCAAGTAAGGGTTTCTTCTAACAATGTCTACTTGAGGTGCAATCTCAAAAAGACTGGACAGAAGCACTACAAGGGTCACCTCTGGTTAGTACTTGGATGGGAGTCAACATAAGTCAACAGAGGACTTCAATTCTGGCAACCCTATGGTTTAGATGTCTTTTTATATGCTATCTTTTAATTAATTTTTAAATGGTTTCAACTCTATGTGTGTGTCTGTGGACTCATGAATTTCTTAGGGCTTTCTTAGGTAAGAAAAACTCCGGTGGTTTTTCCATTTCCCTCCTCTGAGATATAGTTTGCAGCACCTGGGATGCCTTGGTGGTCTCTCATCCAAGTACTAATTAGTGTTGACCCTGCTTAGCTTCCAAGATCACATAAGATGTAGTGTCTTTAGGGTATTTAGGCATTTTAACTCTATAGATTTCATTCATATGTATGCATGTATGTATGTATGAGAGAATGAGAACCTGCGAGAAAATGTGTTTGTTTGCTTTTTAATCTCTCTCTCACACACTATATATATATATATATATATATATATATATCTGAAACAGAGATGTGTCCAATTATTTTTATCCCAACCTTGCTTATTTTTCCATCCCAATGCTATGATAAATAGCTAAATGTTGTTGCTGTTGTTTTAGTCTTTCCTCATTTTCCACCAAGAGCAAAGTCCACACCCCTCAGCAAATTTAAGCACTCCTTTTAAGTACTCTCTATTCTTTAGTGAGGCTGACTTTGTAAAACCACTTACCTGAGAGTAAACTGCATTGAATAGAATGGGACTTCCTTGTGAGTTTTTAAAAGAATAGGTATAAGAATAGTTTACTTAAACTGAACAAAATAATATCGTAACTGCTAAGAGTGGCCTCAGAACAAGAAATGAACACAAACAGCTCCTCTCCTCAGGACTCCGAAAAGCCCCAGGCACACAGCACCACGCCCTCGTGGCTCTACAGGAGCCAACTACATTTCCTCACTGAGATGGCTTCTAAGCAGCGAGAGTACAGTACTAAAAAGCAAATCAACAGCAGTTTTCCTCAAAGTTCCCACGCCCACACACACACACACACACACACACACAGAGTTGTCCCTTCATCTTTGCTGGGGTTTGGTTCCAGGACCACCCCCCCCCCATGGATACCAAAAGTCCGTGAATACTCAAGTCCCATTCTATTGTCTGATGATGAGTGAGCTGTATTTTTTGCCTAAAACTCTTTCCATACGCCAAGCATTTAAATGGTTTCTCTCCTGTGCAACTTCTTTTATGACAAATAAAGTCATATTTTTGATGGTAGCTCTTTCCACACTCCAAGCATTTAAATGATTGCTCTTCGGTATGAATTCTTTCACGACAAGTGAGTGTTACCTATTGAATGAATCTTTCTCCTCACTCGAGGCATTTAAATGGCTTCTCCCCTGTATGAATTCCTCTATGACACATGAAGTCTATCCTATGACAGAAGCTTTATCCATATGCCAAGCATTTAGAGGGTGTTTCTGCCCTGTATGAATCCTTTGATGACAAGCGAGGAAGAATTTCTGAGTGAAACCCTTGCAGCACTTCTAGAATTTCAATTATTTCTCTCCAGTGTGAGTTAGTTGGTGGCAAATGAACTGTACCTTGTCAAGGAAGTTCTTTCCACAGTCCAAGCATTTAAACAGTTTCTCCCCTTTATGAACTGCCTGATGTCGAGTGAGGTTCGGTTTCCGAATGAAACTTTTCCCACACACTGGGCATTTAAATGGTGTCTCCCCTGTATGAAGTCTTTGATGACAAGTGAGGTCTGCCTTACGACTGAAGCTCTTGCCACACTCCAAGCATTTAAAGGGTTTCTCCCCTGTATGACTTCTTTGATGACAAATAACTTCATCCTTTCGACGGAAGCTCTTTCCACACTCCAAGCATTTAAATGATTTCTCTTCTGTATGAATTTTTTGATGACAAGTGAGAAGTGACTTCTGATGGAAACTCTTACCACACTCCAAGCATTTAAATGGTTTTTCCCCCGTGTGAGTTGCTTGATGATAACGGAGCTGTATCTTCCTACGGAAGCTCTTTCCACACTCCAAGCATTTAAATGGTTTCTCCCCTGTGTGAGTTACTTGATGATTACTGAGTTGTATCTTCTGATGGAAGCTCTTTCCACACTCCAAGCATTTGAATGGTTTCTCCCCTGAATGAATTCTTTGATGGCAAGTGAGGTATGCCTTTTGACTGAAGCTCTTTCCACACTCCAAACATTTAAATGGTGTCTCTTCTGTATGAACTCTTTGGTGACGATTGAGTTCACCCTTCCAACTGAAACTCTTTCCACATTTCAAGCATTTAAATGGTTTCTCTCCTGTATGAATTCTTAGATGACAAGTGAGGCTTGACTTCCGACTGAAGCTCTTTCCACACTCCGAGCATTTAAATGGTGTCTCTTTAGTATGAATTCTTTGATGACAAGTGAAGTCACGCTTCCAACTGAAGCTCTTTCCACAGTCCAAGCATTTAAATGGTTTCTCCCCTGTATGAATTCTTAGATGGTAAGTGAGGCTTGACTTCTGACTGAAATTTTTTCCACATTCCAAGCATTTAAATGGTTTTTCTCCTGTATGAATTCTTTGATGACAAGTGAAGTCGCGCTTCCAACTGAAGCTCTTTCCACATTCCAAGCATTTAAATGGTTTCTCCTCTGTGTGAATTGCTTGATGATGAGTGAGATGTGCCTTCTGAAAGAAGCTGTTCCCACACTCCAAACATTTATATGGTTTCTCCCCTGTATGAGTTCTTTGATGATAAGTGAGATCTGTCTTCCGTCTGTAGCTCTTTCCACACTCCAAGCATTTAAATTTCTCCCCTGTATGAATTCCTTGATGCCATGTGAGATGTGACTTGTGAATGAAACTTTCCCCACACTCCAGGCATTTAAATGGCTTCTTTCCTGTGTGAGTTGCTTTATGATAAGTGAGGTTTATTTTAAGACTGAAACCCTTTCCACACTCCAAGCACTGAAATGGTTTCTGCTCTGTGTGAGTTGCTTGATGACGAGTGAGGATTATCTTCCACTTGAAGCCTTTTCCACAAACTGAGCATTTAAATGGTTTCTCCTCTTTGTGAATGGCTTGATGACAGATGAAGTATGCTTTCTGACGGAAGCTCTTTCCACATTCCAAGCATTGAAATGGTTTTTCCCCCGTGTGAATGGCTTGATGACACATGAGATTTCTCTTTGAAGCAAAACCCTTTCCACAATCTGAGCAGTTAAAGGGTCTCTCCCCTCTATGAGTTGCTTCATGACGATGGAGGCATGCCTTCCACTTGAAGCCCTTGCCACAATCTGAGCATTTAAATTGTTTCTCCCCTGTGTGAATGACTAGATGACGAATGAGATTTCGCTTCAAAGTGAAGCCCTTTCCGCAATCTGAGCACTGAAATGGCCTCTCTCCTGTGTGGGTCACTTGATGGTAAGAGAGGGCTGTCTTCCTAATGAAGCCTTTCCCACATTTCAAGCATTTAAATGGTTTCTCCCCTGTGTGAGTTCTTGTATGATGATTAAGGCTTTGTTTACAACTGAAGCTTCTCCCACAGAGAAGACAAATACATCTCTTCCCTTGCTTTGCTTCATTCGTTGTTTCTTGGACTGCGATTTCACAGACATCAAAACCCTGAGAACCAGATATTTTGTTTTTCCTTGTCACTTCAGAGTCACTGTTTCTTCCATTTTCTTCTGTCTGTTCATATCTGGCTCTTCTGGACATCAGCCTGTGTGGGGGGCCCTCCTTCTCGCTGGCTTGCTCAACATCATCTGGAAAGGAGACAAAGAACTGGTCAGAGTTCCAGTGAGAAATGGGGACTGAGCTCAGAGTGTTGACACAATTGTCCAGCTGACACCCATTTACATTAATGCAAGGAGGCACTGAGGGAGAACACGGGAGGTGAGACTCCACAGCCTTTCCACAGACTCTGCTGAGAGACTAGCTCCACTGAGCCTTTTCCACAGCAATTAAATGTGGCTGCTCTAAGGATTCTGTAACCTGAAAAACTAGTGAGGACTGTCTGTCTCCCCTAACTTAATTACAGCATTATTTTCTCATTCCTTTCATACTGTAAACCAGTAGGCAGGAACTGTCCTGTTCTTTCAACCATATGTAGCAAACCCATAGTGAGAGTGGGAGTTGTAGTTGTAGTAGAACTTCTGGAGGGCCAACAGCTGCCCACCTTGGAAATGAATGACAAAATATCTGTAAATGGCAGCAAAGGAAACAAGAAGATAAGGTGACATCTCCTGCATATAGATAAAAAGCTGGCCCAGGTAGCACTAAAATAAAGGTGAGTAAGAAACGTATGGTGTTGAGTGGCGTCCGTGGAAATTGGGACTCAGTTCCCCTTTGTGAACTTCATGTGGACAGCTGGGATAGAGATTTAAGTACTGGCTGTAATAAGGCTCTTGAACAAACTATACATGGGATGAAAGTCCCTGTATCTGAACTAGGGAATGTAAAGAATACTTGCTAAATTCCTTGTTCTTGTTGATTTGGGCTGTTTGGACTTGATAAGATGCCTTAACAAGGAATTTTCAAGATTCTTCGCCTCAAGGCAAGAGCGAGATAAGGAGTGCTATTTTTTTTCCTCATCTGTAATTTCAACAATTTCTCTCTTTGCAAAACAGGTGCACTTTTCTTTTGAGAAGCAAAGCCTACACATACATGAGGGACAGACTGAAGGGCAATATGTTTTTCTTTTAAGAAAAGAAAGACAGAAACAACCCATCCAAAGCTTCTAACCTGAAAAAGTCTGACAGCAGAATGGGGAGCTTTGCTAGTTTGCATAAGTGCACCATTTTGATTATTTAACAGGAAAAATAGTTATTGTTCCTTCCCCCCTGCATCGTTCTTCTGTTTTGTAGAACACTAAAAAATACAAAACTCTACACAAAATACAAATTGTTCTATACTGCAGGTGGGTGGGGAATAACCTTGTGGCTCCTTGTCTTCATGCATGAGGTTGAAACGAGGATGAATACCCAAGTGAGGATTTATATTGCTAACCAGTCCTGGCTTTCCCACTGCTCCCTTTTACCCTCCTTTTTTAGAAAGAGAATGCCCAGGACAAGTCATGTTAGGCATTCCCTGTAATTGCTCACTTTTCTTCCATAGCATTTGACCTCTTTGTGCATCTTTGCACAACAAAATGGGAGAAACTGATCTCCAGTGTGTTCAAAATGCCTTTTCTTTAGTGGAGGAGGAGCTCTCCCTTTCCAGTCTCACTTGCCCTCAAACTAGTCAATCTTTCAATCTTCATGGTGATTGGAGATTACCGCAGTGGCAATATGTACGTCAACCACAAAATCCATGGGGAATATGTTCCAAGACCCACCCACCCCCATGGATACCTGACACCGTGGATAATAAGGAACCCTATTATTTCCAATGAGAGGAACACCAGATGTTGACCACAGAATTACATTGGAGAGCCTAGAAATGCCTAGAGAGAAAAAAAAAATCTGGACGTGGGTAACTGAAACCATGGATAACAAATCCATGGATACAGTGGTCGATCTGTAGTGGCAAAGCAGGCTCCAGGGAAGAATACCTTTGGGGCCCCCAATCGTACTCCCAGTGGTCATGAACCTGATGAATTAGATGTGGTCCCTCTGTATCAGCTAGGAACACTGGTCTTCCTATGTGAGAGACTGACACTCAGGTCAGTCTGCTGTCTGCCTTTTCTGGGCCAGTTTTATATCCTCCCCAATTCCTTTCATCCAATCAGTTTAGAAATCTTTACTAGCCTCCACTTATTTAAATAATATTAATTTTTTATATAAACATTATTCTTATGCAATCAGGTAAGAGATTTCTACTGTTTTTTTCTGTTGTGATGTAACATCTGAAATCCACTAGTAGTTCTTGCCCGCCTTCCATCATATTGCATCAGCTCTTTGATACTAGTAACTCTTTATGGTTGGATTTGTTATAAACTGGTCAACTCTTTATGTTCTCTTGAAAAGTTACCATATATTCCAGCGTATAAGATGACCTTTTAACCCCGAAAAATAGCCTCAAAATTTGGGGGTCGTCTTATACGTCGGATACAGTTTGCCTCACCCGCCATCAGATCTCCTGCCTCTTCGCTCCCTTCGCAAATGGAGTGAAGAGGCAGGAGATCGGGGAGTGAAACAAAGCATTTACCAGTTCATTCACCCCCCTCCTCTGCCTTCTCCCCCTTTGGGGAGAAACCGAAGACAGAGGAGGGGGCGAACGCTGCGGTTTGCCTCCAGACCCTCCCCTCCAGTCACCACCATCCACCCTTCCCAAAGCAGCAATCAGCACCCTGATCACGGCTTTGGGAAGGGAGGGTGGTGGCTGGAAAGCCTCCCCCCCTCAAGCCACTCTCCCTTCCCGAAGCCTCACTGGGTGGGTGGGTGTGTCTCCTCCGTGACTTTGAGTCACGGAGATCTCCCTGCCCAGTGAGGCTGCGTGAGGTAGGGGGAAGCCTTGCTGGGCAGCAGGGGTCTCCTCCGTGACTCAGAGTCATGGAGGAGATCCCCCGCCCAGCAAGGCTGCATGGGATGGGGGGAAGACTTGCTGGGTTGGAAGGAGTCTTCTCCATGACTCTGAGTCATGGAGGAGATTCCACCCACCCACCCATCGAGGCTGCATGGGGTGGGGAGAGCCATTCCCCACGATTCCCCAACTTGCTAGGAGGCTGGCCAGCCTCATCGCAGGTTGGGTAATCGAGGTAGGTGGTCGCCTGGCTCGGGAGATTCCCCAGTCTGCCAGCTTCAGGGAGGCTTTAGGAAGGGTGGCTGGCTGGGGGCGGGGAAGCTTTCCAGCCACCAGCCACCCTCCCCGAAGCCACAATTGGGAGCCCGATCATGGCTTCGTGGAGGGCGGGATATGGGGGGTTGTCTTATACAGCGAGTATATCCCAAACTCTATTTTTTTAGCTTGAAAATTGGAGGGTCGTCTTATACCCCCAGTCGTCTTATACACCGGAATATACGGTATCTGTTTCAATTTAGGCTGTCTTTCTGCCTGGAATAGACTAGTGCCTATGCTCTTTGTATTAACACAAACATTTCTGTTTTATACAGTATACTTTTACACTTTCTGCATTACAAACCAGGATTGGGGAAAAAATAGGTTAAAAAAACAGGGTTGTGTGTGTGTTTTGTTCTGTTGCATTAAAATCAATATAGGAGTTAATGAGGAAACTAATTAGCAAAATGTAGTCCAGATGTTATGGCCATTATCTTAAATAACAATTGTTCTTTAAAACGTGCTCTTTTAAAGCAAGTTGTTTTGGTTGAACTGATGTTAATTGAAGGATTTGTTTCTGAATAGCATTTCTTGCACTATAAAAATAAAGTGATTAAAAAGAAGCAACTGACACTGGATACTGGTCTAACAATGAACAACTGCCAATAAATTGAATTGCTGAAGTTAAAATGTTTAAATTCAAACAGCCACTGTTGTTCCAGTAAAAAGGTCGGAAAATAGTAATAATAGCCAGACTTAAAAAAAAAAAATTAAAGGACAGTGTTTTTTATATATTTTTTAAAAAGTCATTTGATTTAAACCAAGGTTGAAACCAGCCAAACTTGTTACAAACACCCCTGTTATATTACTGTCCAGTATTAAGGCCTTAAATTTGGCAAAACATAAGGACAGGTTGCTTACCTGTAACCATAGATCTTCGAGTGGTCTTCTGTGAATTCACACAGTGGGTTACTCCTGCGCCTGTGCAGAGCGTTTGGAAGTATCTAGAATCGCTAGGCAGAACTAAGTTTGCAACATTTTGGCGGTAACTCCGCCCACCCTAACGGTCCCTATATAGGCGCTCCCGCCTAAATCCCCTCAGTTCCGTAAAGGACGCCACAAAAAGCAGCATCAGGAACATTACGCATATAAGCTATAGCAGGACACAGAGGGGAGGATGGGCGGGTCTGTGTGAATTCACAGAAGACCACTCGAAGATCTATGGTTAGAGGTAAGCAACCTGTCCATCTTCTTCGTGGTCTCTGTGAATACACACAGTGGGTAGACTAGCAAGCTTCCTCTACAGGAGGAGGGATGTCGTGCTAGAGTTTGATGAGGACTAGCAAGTGATACTAGTCAACAATAACGCAGAGTGCATTCCATAAATATGAAACCCAAATACGAAATTGGAATTGGGTATATTTCAAGGAGTTACCGCAAACACATGAATAAAACTTTTACATTTGCAGGTGAGAAGGCCAAAAATACAAGCACAGTTGCACATGAGAAGTCATACCATAACATGACATAGTCATTGAATTGAAGAGAGGAGCACAGCCCTCCCAAAGGCTGCCTCAGCACGGGATCGAGTGTCAATTCTATAATGTGAAATAAAGGTCATTGGTGTGGACCAGGTTGCTGCCCTACACACATCCTCCAACGGAATCCCAGAGAGGAAGGCGGTTGAGGTGGAGACCGACCTGGTGGAGTGTCCCCGAACTCGAGCAGGAGGAGTCTTCCGAGCGAGTTCATAGCATAGTGAGATCAGAGAGACAACCCATTTGGAAAGTCTCTGTGGGGAGATAGGGGTCCCCAGTCTAGAGGCAGAGTAAGAGACAAACAGCTTAGGAGATGTCCGGAGCTGAGCAGTCCGTTGAACATAAAAGGCCAATGGTCTCCTAGCATCCAGGGTGTGCAGAGCTCTTTCAAAGTCATCTTTGGGGTCCTGCATCAGGGCAGGAAGTACGATGGATTGGTTCAAGTGAAAGCTAGAAACAACCTTGGGAAGGAAGGAGAGGTCGGGCTTGAGCACTACTTTATGCTTATGGAACACCAGAAAAGGAGCATCGGACCGGAGGGCACAGATCTCTCCAGCTCGATGCGCTGACGTGATCGCCACCAAAAACGCCGTCTTCTAAGACACAAGCCTGAGGTCGGCGGTGGCCATAGGTTCGAAGGGTCTTTTTGTGAGCTGTGCTAACACCAGTTCAAGGCTCCATGCAGGGGTAGGCTCTACTACTGGTGGTGGGTGTAAGTTGATATACCCTCGAAGGAACTTCTTCACCGTTGGATCCCTAAAGGGTGAAGGTTTACCCCTTGCCTGAAGTTCTACGGATATTGCCGCCAGGTAGGTACGGATGGAGGACAGGGAGAGGCCAGAGGTAGAGAGGCATAGCAGAAACTGGAGGATTACCGGTACCGAGACAGAACTCACGGAAGCATTAATTTCAGCAAGGTAGGATTCAAAACGCTTCCATTTATAGGAATAGAATCGGTGAGTCGACGGTCGGAGCGCAGCATTCACTATAGCCTGTACGTCTGGAGGAAGCGAAGAATCCGGGAGGCCGCCTGGTACCGATGCCGTCCCTACGGTAGGATCCTCCACGCCATCAGTCGGAGTGTGTCCAGGTCTGGGTGCCTGACCGTCCCTCCCTGTAGAGTCAGGAGGTCCGGACGGTGCGGAAGATGTAGAAAGTGACTGTTGGCCAAGCGCAGAAGGGGGGCGAACCACGCCTGACGAGGCCACCACAGTGTGATGAGGATCGTGTTTGATCGATCCCTGCGCATCTTGGCTATAACCCGGGTGAGGAGTGGAAATGGTGGAAACAGATACAGGAGGGGCCCGGACCACCGAAACAGGAACGCATCGCCTTTCGAGTCCCTGCTCCGGTCTCGAGAACAATACATGCGGCATTGCCTGTTGGAGGCCATGGCAAACAGGTCGATGTCCGGCATCCCCCACTTCCGAAACGAGTCTGGATGACAGAGGGGTGCAGGCTCCATTCGTGTACGGAGGAAGAGGAACGGCTCAGTTCGTCTGCAAGATGATTCTCCTCCCCTGGCAGGTGGATGGATTGGAGGAGGATGTTCCTCTTGATGCACCAGTCCCAGATGTCCATGGTTAGAGAGAGAAGGGGCAGAGAGTGAGTACCTCCCTGCTTGTTGAGGTAATACATTACCGTGGTATTGTTGGTCGCGACTAGCACCACTGAATCCAAGACTAGGGTCTCGAATGCTCTCAGAGCTTTCTGCACTGCTAGAAGCTCTAACATGTTGATATGAAGTTGTTTCTCATCGAGGGCCCACGTGCCCTGTACCGAGCAGTCGTCGAGATGGGCCCCCCAGCCCGTCATAGAAGCATCGGTGGTGAGAGTAACCTGAGGTTGGGGGGGCTCGAACGGCATGCCGGAAAGCACCATCTCTGGGTCGAGCCACCAGTCCAGGGAGCGTTGAACAGCTTGGGGCATCGTGAGGAGGACTCCAGGCGGGTCGATGAGGGGGTCGAAGACTCCCAGAAACCAGGACTGAAGCAGTCGCATCCTGAGTCGAGCGAACTGGGTAACAGACGTTGTGGCTGACATGTGTCCCAGGAGCGTCTGTACCGCTAACGCTGATACTCTCCAGGATCGACAGCAGAGGTGGATGGCCGCACAAAGAGAGGCGAAGCGGTCCGTGGGCAGGTGGGTGATCGCTGACTCGGAGTCGAGGCAAGCGCTGATGAACTGTATCGACCGGGTGGGTTGGAGGTGAGACTTCTCCATGTTCACTATGAGTCCAAGCGAGTCTAACAGGTCCAGGACGAATTCGACATCGAAGATTAGTTGCTGTTGGGTCCGGGCTGTTATCAACCAGTCGTCGATGTTAGGAAACACAACAACGCCCCTCTGTTGTAGGAAGGCTGCCACCAGTGCCATACACTTGGTAAAAACTCTCGGTGCCGTGGAGAGGCCGAAGGGAAGCACTCTGAACTGGAGGGACACTGTCCCTATTGGAAGGCCAGGAACCGTCTGTGGTTGGGATGTATACCGATATGGAAATATGCATCCTTGAGGTCAACCGATGCGAACCAGTCGCCCTCCTGGAGAAGAGGCATAATTGTCCCCAGGGTCACCATTCGGAACTTCTTTGGAGAGATGAAGAAGTTCACTCCCTGTAGGTCAAAAATCGGCTGCAGCCCGCCCCCTCGCTTCTTCACCAGAAAGTATCGGGAAAAGAAGCATAGATGACGTTGGGTCGGGGGGACCATTTTGACCGCACCCTTTTGAAGTAGTGTTTGGACCTCCTTGAGGAGGGGAGGGGATGGCGTAGTTGTCCGGATGTAGCCTGTCGGTGGGAGTCGGTCGAACTCTATCCGATAACCCTCCTGGATGATGCGAAGCACCCAGCGGTCTGATGTTATTGACATCCAGTTGGGTAGGAACCGAGACAGGCGACAACCAAAGATTGGAGTCTAAAAGGAAAGACAGACAGCGTCATAAGGATCGGGCTCAGAACTTTCTCTTTCCCAAGTCCTTGGGCCTCTGCTTTGTGGATGGGCGGAAGCGAGAGGTGGAGGACTGACTCCTCACCGAAGGAGTGGCGGGGGGCTGCTGTTGGTACCGAGGCCGCCTCGATGGTTGTTGACCATAGCTTCTCCTGGAGGAGGGAGGGTAGTATTGATGCCATGAGGGGCATGCCTTAGGTCTGTATGTGGTAGAAGGCATACTGTACTTCCTGGCCGTCGAGCGCATTTTCTGGGTAAACTCGAGCTTCTCATCCGTAGTGGAATTGAAAAGACCCGAGTGGTCGAAGGCCATATCTTCGATGGTGGAAGCAGCCTGAGGGGCTAAGCCTGAGGAGCGAAGCCATGCGTGCCTGTGGAGCGCCACGGAACCGGCGATCGTTTAAGCGGCGCAGTCTGCTGCATGTCAGGCCGAGTTCATTTGTTGACCCGCCAGGGCTTGCGCTTCCTGCTGAATGGCCTCGGCCATGCGTCGACGCTCATCGGGGAGGTCCTGGATCAAGGGTCCTAGCCGTTTCCAAAGGACCTGCTGGTAGGCCCCCATGCATGCAGCGTAATTCACAATGCGAAAGCTCAGTCCAGCTGCAGAATATAGCTTCTTCCTGATGATGTCGATTTTGCGGCCTTTAGAGTCAACAGGGCTCACCTGAGGTCAGCGCTGGCGACGATGTTGAGAAGCTTCAACCACAATGGAGTTGGGCTGCGGGTGTTCACGGAGCCATCCAATATCGTCTCCGGAAACTCTATAGAGGCGATCTATTCTCTTTGAGGTGGGAGGGATGGAAGACAGATTCTCCCAACTACCCTGGGTTAGTTTCAGTAGGGATGGGAGGATCGGCAACTTGGCCACGGGAGGTGTCTTGGCCTTGAGCCGGCGTTGGATGGGGTCCAAGGGGTCAGAATCCCTCTCTGTTAGCTTTAGGTCCAAGGCGTGGGCCATCCACACCATCTGCTCCGAGAACGCCTGTATGTCATCCGTAGGGGACGAGGAATCTTCATCAAGCAACTCCACAGGCGGAGACGGGTGTCTCAGGACGTAGTGAGAAGAACCGGACGAATCGAATGATGAGTCCGCAGACGGGGATGGGCTCCGGCTGGCCGGTGACACTGCCCGTGGAGGATGGGAAGCTTGTGTCACATCAATAGGGGCTTGAGGAGGAAGTGGAGGTAGTGGCCTGTGCTCCTGCCAAAGTGGGGAGACTTGACTCACGGTATCGACCCTCGTAGAAGATCGTGCCACGATTGGATCCGCCTGACTGCCCATATCCACAAGGAGAGGTCTGCGGGGTAAGTCCCAGTCAGCACTGGAGCGATCCGGCAAATGAATGGAAAGCTGGGGTGGGGACCGAAAGGAGCTCGCCTGGATGAGATCTCCGGTAACGGAGGAAGGCCAGCGGTACCCAGGGAGGCCATGGAACGGTGTTGGAGGAGGCCGGTATTCAGATCCAAGTGTGGCCCGGGCTGCGTCGAAAGCACCATAAGCATAGTGCGTGCTGTATTCATGTTCCACCTCCATACCGTGATGAACTGGAGAAGGCATGGGGGTACAGCTCGTTCCTTCTGCCAGCTGGGAGGAGGATTCCACATCAATGACTATCGTGTCTGTACAGAGGAGTTCCTCCCGAGACACAATCAACGCAGGTGAGGCAGCCCTGGCCTGAGGTTGGGCTTGATACTCGTCGGAAATTTCCCTCTTCCAGTTGGGCCACCTGGACAGGCATCACACCCGAGGACTGGTGTTGTTCAGGGGATCCGGTGGCAAGAGGAGGCCTCCGTAGGTTGCGGTGCACGGCGAGGAGAGCATTCGGGTACCGAGGCTGAGGTTTTTGAAGACGAAGGTCGAGGCAGCTCCGTGGAGATCGAGGCGGCGGTGGCCGAGGAGGAAGATTCTGGCCTGGGCGAAGTACGCTTGGCCTTCTTCTTTTTTGATTTCCCCTTGGAAGAAGAGTCAGAGCGGTCATGTTCCGCTGCCGATACCGAGGATCGATCCCGACCCGAACCCGAGGGTTTATCGGCCTTCTTCGAACCCGATGTCATCGAATGTTTATGGGATTTTCTGACCACCTCGGGGTCAGAAGCCACCGCCTCTCTATACTTAGGACTAGAGGCCCTATGACGTTTCTTTGAAGGGCCAGCCTCAGGAGATTGGCCCCGTCGTGGGCTTAGCCCTCTGGCCGAGGGTCCAGGGGATGGTGATCTCGCCCGTCTTGGGGGGCGGCGCCCGGTGGGAGCGGTGTAGCGGGCAGGCTCAATGTCTTCTCGTAGAGGAAAGATTTTAGCCTCGATAGACGTTGTTTACGAGCCTGTGGGGTGAAGTTGCGGCAGTGGGGACAAGCGTCAACATTATGGGCCTCCCCCAAGCAGATAAGACACTTGGAGTGTCCATCAGAGGCCGGCAACTTTGCTTGGCAAACGGAGCACCGTTTGAAACCCACCAGTTTAGAAGCCATCGCAATCAGACCTGAGATAGCGCAGTCAGCGTCAAGCCAAATCGTCGTCAGAAGCCAAAACATTGTCAGAATAAACCGTTGATCAAAAAGAAGGGTACGTCAAGACAAGTCCAAAATCCAAATCCAAGTCCAAAAGGCAGTCCGAGTCAAACACGAGTGAGAGAAAAAAGCACTAGCGACAGACAGTTCCTTACTAGCTGCTCACGTGGCGGACGAAAGGAACTGAGGAGATTTAGGCGGGAGCGCCTATATAGGGACCGTTAGGGTGGGCGGAGTTACCGCCAAAATGTCGCAAACTTAGTTCTGCCTAGCGATTCTAGATAGTTCCGAACGCTCTGCGCAGGCGTAACCCACTGTGTGTATTCACAGAGACCACGAAGAAGATCCCAGTTAACATTTTGCCTGGAACACTGACACCGTCCACTGTCCTTTTGACTAAGGTCTGCCTGCTTAGGGCTTGCTCTGGAGACCCCAGAAAATGGGCAGGCTGGAAAAGGACAGGTTAGCCCACTGATATATAGTAAGAGTGGAAAAAGAGGCTCCAGTGACTTTTTGAAAGCACATATATTTTGATCAATCATGAGAAGAAGAAAAAAAACAGACTTACAGAGAGAGCGCACAAGCCCCAAATTCTCCATCATCACTTCTGTATGAAGGGCCATCTGGGCTGGTTCCAGCAGGGACCACTCTTCTTCAGTGAAATACACAGCGACCTCCTCAAAGGTTATCTGAAGAAAAGGGTACCTGTGAGCAGAAAGCACTGGCCCCAGAGGGAAAAGATGACAAGGTAGCTAGGGGTTGCCCAATGTGATTTAGGTCTTTAAACAGGATGTTCACAGTGGGGCATCTATGAAGCAAGGAAAAGATTCCTTCCAGCCCAGGGACACATTCAAGGGTTAGGGACAGCCAGCCCTCCAGAGATCCTGCCCCCTACCTGATCCGGTCTGACTGAAGGTGAATGAAGAGCATCAGAGTCAAAGGATGAGGTAGTATGTCTTGGCTGTGTCCTTATTCCATCTCCTAAGAAAGAGAGCAGGCAAAGCAGAGAGAGGGGGGCTGTTTATTATACCCTCTATTTCTGACTGAAATACAGATATAAATCATTTAACAAAGTAGATGCATTCCTGAGCAATACTTCTTTAACAGAAAACTTGGTAGCAGGGGCAGAAATAATATGGAAAGAATAGGGATAGGTTATTTTACCTCCTAAAACAATTGTTCAAGATATTTCTGCAACCTTTTTATTCAAAACTAACTATAGACACAGGTGAAATGAGAAAAAAAGATCAGGTAAGTCTTGCATAAGTAAAGAGAAACATGTTGAACCCTCTAGAGGACATATGAAAATGTATTTCAAAATTCATTTTGAAATTTCTTTTACCAGATTTCATTTTTCTCATGACTAGCGATACCCGGCATAACATACACCATTATCTACATATATAAAATGCTTGTGTGTTTTCATTTCCACTCTGCTGACTGACTGCTTAAGAAACATGTCAAGAGTACGATCATTTGACGCATTAATATATAACCTTCACCTAAGGTGAAGCACAACAATCAGTGTGTATAGAACCATTGTACTGTCTATTCTCCTTTATGGGTCTGAAACATGGGTCACCTATCGCCACCCCTACGACTCCTCGAACGCTTTCATCAGCGCTGTATACGCAGAATCCTAAATATACACTGGACTGACTATGTGACGAATGTTGCTGTCCTTGAGCAAGCAGGGATCACCAGCATTGAGGCCATGATATTGAGAACACAGCTGTGCTGGGCAGGGCACGTTTCTAGGATGGAGGACTATCGCCTCCCAAAAATTAAACTACTCTACAGTGAACTCGCCACGGGTCGGTGTGAGAGGGGCCAAAAAAGCAATACAAGGATTCCCTGAAACAACATCTCAGGATTGGCCAAATTGATCACCAACAATGGTCCGCCCTGGCCTCACATCGGGAGGTATGGAGACGCACTATCCACAATGCTGCAGCCTTATTTGAGAACTCACGCCGAACAAATCTTGAAGAGAAACGACAACGCAGAAAGAATCACAACCCAAAAACATCACCCAAGGAGACCTTCTGCTGTGCTTTCTGCAATTGGACTTGTTAATCTCAGATTGGCCTTTTTAGTCATCAGTGCGCTTGCAGAAAGTGCGGGATGAGTCCTTCCTGAATCTTCGTTTGCGAAGAAAAGCCAGAGAGAGAGAGAGAGAGATGCTGGGTACAGCTATTTTCATACTGAGAACCTGCTGCCATGCAACATACACACACACACGCATGCACGCACACACAATGCTAGACAGACACACGCACCACACGCTACAGGATGCGAGAGCCCGTCCGCCGCCATGGAACTGCACATACACACACACACATCATTCTACACATACACAGACACCACACTACAGAGACACCACACTATACACATGCACATACACCTTTATTTATTTATTTATTTATTTATGGTATTTATACGCCACTCTTCAGCTACAAAGGCTCCCAGAGCAGCTTACAAATTGTTTAAGTAATAGCAATTTACACATCTACACCACATTAAGGGTTTCCAATGTGTGTTAGCTAATTGCCCCCACAAGCCAGGTACTCAATTTACCAACCTACGAAAGGATGGAAGGCTGAGTGAACCTTGGAGCCCGCTGGAATCGATCTTGCAACGTGGTGGCTTGCAGTACTGGCATTTAACCACTGCGCTACCAGGGCTCCTCCTACGCTACACACACATCACACGTGGCAGGATGTGAGAGCCCCTCTGCCGCCATGGAACTGCGTGTACACCCCCCCATGCTACCCCCCCACACCATGCTACACACACGCGCACAGAAACACACACCTTGCGTGCTAGGAGGTGAGAGCACCTCTGTACACACACGCAATGCTATACAAAAACATACCATGCTCCACACACACAGAGCACGCTACCCACACACACTGCACACTAGGACATGAGAGCCCCCCTGCCATCACCATGCAACCATGCATACCATGCAACCATGCATACACATACACACCATACTACACCCCCCATGCTACACACACACACCAATGTACACACATACACACACATACCATTTGTACTAGGTTGCGAGAACTCTAGACACCCCCACCC
The DNA here is from genome assembly GCA_030847615.1 of Gambelia wislizenii. Classification (NCBI taxonomy): domain Eukaryota; kingdom Metazoa; phylum Chordata; class Lepidosauria; order Squamata; family Crotaphytidae; genus Gambelia; species Gambelia wislizenii. The sequence continues at coordinate 31,890,235 of JAUMIR010000002.1, forward strand.
CCATGCTACACAAACACACACACACCATGCTACACCCTCTCATGCTACACATAACCCCACGGTAACCCTCCGATTCTACACCCCCACCCACCCCACACTACAGATAAACCCATCCCATGCTATACCCCCAAACTACACACACCCCACTCTACACCCCCATGCTACACCCGCCACACTACACCCCTACCCACCCCATGCTACACTCCCCATGTTCCACACCAACCTACCCACACTACACACACACCACACTATCCACCCACCCCACGGTACAGGCACACCCCCACCTCCTGCAACACCCTACCCCATGCTATACACCCCCATGCACCCCACGCTGCACCCCCCATGCTACGCTCCCACCCCACGCTGCACCCCCCATGCTACGCTCCCATCCCACGGTACACCCCATCACCCCACATACATACACACACCTCTCACTCAAGAGCCTCCCTGCCGCAACCATGTTTAAAAAGGCCTTGAAGCTTTCCACATGTTTCTGCCTCCAGTGTGCTGATTAGATGCCCAAGGGAGAGCTTGGACTGGTTGGTAAGTTTCCTAAACAGCCAGTCAGCACACTGAAAACGACAACATACCCAAGACAATTATATATAGAGAGATTTCTATTTTGGTGGCCAAACTTCTGGATCTATGCTTTTTTAATGTGGTGGGGGTGGTGAGGCAGGCTTATCTGCTTCCCCGTTTTCCTTCTGTTTTGCTGTTCACACATGCTGAGTAAGTGATTCTGGGAACAGCTGCTGTTTATTTTGCCTGTTGTAGGCAGCCCACACACAGCTGCAGCAGGACTGGCAATGGCAGAATCCCATTCTTTCCCAAGTCTAGCTTTACTGCATTATTTACTGCAGACCTGCTGCTGTACCCTATCACCAAAAATCAGTGTTTATCTAGTCCTCCTTCACCATCCTCCCAATGCTACTATGAAACTTTGGCTAGACAGAGGACAAGGAGGAAAGGGGTGTAAAAAGACTGTACAAAGGAGTGTCTTTGTCACAGGCTTTGTTATCTGAGGCATGCCTGTACAGGTCACCCTCATATGCACAGGACTAGTACCGCAGGCTTCAATTAGGTGTCCCTAAAAATATGGTCTCTCAAGGCATTTCCTAGGTCCTCCAGCACCACTCTATAGTAACCTCCACCAGAAGTTACCATAAAGTCACACTGGAGATGCCTAGAAAGGCAGCCTCTCTAGGCATTTCCTAGATCCTCCAGCGCAATTCTATGGGGTCCACCTATACCCGCAGTTTCAAGTAGTCTGGGAGCGTATCCACCGCAGGTATGACAGGTGGCCTGTATTTCCATACTCAAACACACACAAAGGCATACTACACACATGTGACCATAAAAAGGTTGTGGATGGACTCTGGGGTCGTCTGGTGTCTAGGAAACCAATCCATAAAAGCAGCCCTTCCATTGATTTCTCCTCACTTATACAAACACGGCTTCAAAGTGCTGGATATACATGTCGGGCCCCCCCGCAATCCGTGGGAGATACATTTCTGGACTTACCGTGTATAAGTGAAACCGTGGATACGCACAGACCCCATTAAAATAAAGGACTTCCTGTACACATGCCACAGAGTTGCACTGGATGACGTAGTGATTCCTAGAGTTTCCAGCATAACCCTATGCTATATGTCCTCTATTTTGTGTTCCTCGGGTAACTGAAACTGTGGATATTGGTTCCGTGGATATGGTGTATGTGTGTGTTCATGTAACCTGTATATAATTGTTGTGATAGGACATGCATTACACATATTTTGCTTATACTCAAGGGGAGAAGGCCAGGAAGAAACATGGTCCCTTAATCCTTACCCACTGAAACACAAACTCCGTCCCTGTCCTGCTCCATCCACTTGGTCTCAGAAGGACACGTCTTCACCTCAGCTGCCTCTTCCACAGACAAGTCCTGCACCAGAAGAAGCAGGAAGGATAGGAAAGAGTGAGGAGAATCAGAAGAAGAAAGGAAGTAGACAAGGTCTGGGTGAACGATCTCTGCTTTGATTATCAGAAGGAAAAAAAAAGGGGATATATGAGTTTCAAAATACAGTGAGTTTCAAAATACAGTTGTCCCTTCATATTTGCTGGGATTTGGTTCCAGGACCCCCTGTGGATACCAAAATCCATGAATACTCAAGTCACATTATACGGAATAGCATAGCAAAATGGTGTCCCTTATATAAGATGGCAAAATCAAGATTTGCTTTTTGGATTATTATTTTTTAAAGAATATTTTCGAGCCATGAATACTTCAATCTGTGGATATGAAATCTGTGGATACAGAGGGACAACTGTATCCTTGAAAATAAAGGCTATTTCAAAGGCCTTTGAAGCTATTGGGATGAAATGCTCTCACCTGCTGGTCTTCCTGTTTCCTCTCCTCTGCCTGACTCAGGAGGAAACCCTCGGCCAGGGCCACCGCCTGGGAACTGGTCTCTGCTCCACATTCCCTCACCCAGCTCTCTATTTCCGGAGGGAGGATGGTCAAGAACTTCTCCAGCACCATCAGGTCCAGGATTTCAATCTTTGTGTGTCTCTCTGGCTGCAGCCACTGGTGGCAGAGGCTGTGGAGTTGGCTACAGACCTCTCGGGGCCCCTCAGTCTCCTCATAGCAGAATTGCCTGAAGCGTTGGCGCTGCGCCTCTGAAGTGAGTATATCTTTCCCCAGGTTCCTTGGCATGGCTCTTTCCCAGAATGGCCCACTGCTTCCCACCTGAAGGGCTGTAGTGAAGTCTTGCCTTCGCTGTTCTCAGGCAGCTTTCAAAGAGATGAAGCTTTGTAGCTTTTTGCCAGACTCTCCTGCAAAGCAAAAGACCAGAAGTGTGACTGGCGATAGGGAGCTCAACAAGGAAAGTAAGTTGTTTGCCGCGTGAACTATTCTGAACAATCCCCAGTGCTAAGGAAATGTTTTACAGTCATATGCAAACTGAAAAGGGGTTTCTCTAAAAATAAGATAAATACCACAACTACAGTCAGCCCTCCACCTTTGCAGGTTTAACCTTTGTGGATTTGATTATTTGTGGATTATTTCCTGCTGCCTCCGCTGCTGCCCTGTGTCAATATTAATAGGGACTGCAAGCTTTGCGAGATTGAGAGTACATGGCAAGCCTTTAAGTACCTATTAAGAAGGTGTGTAGGGCAGTAGTGGAGGTTGTGGCCAGTCACCCACGTCTGCTCTGTGAAGGAACACTGCTGCCTCGAAGGCATCTGCAGTGGGTACAGACTGAACAGTCAGACCTCCGTATTCACAGAGGATTGGTTCCTGGACTTACTGCGGACACAAAAACCAGGGACAACAGTGAACCCTATTAAAATAAAGGACTTCCAGTACAAACATACCACAGAATTGAGATGGAGGACCTAGACGATGCCAAGAGAGGACACCTCTCTAGGCATTTTCCAGCATGATTCTATGGTATGTGTACCTATTTTTTCAGCTGTGGATAACTGAAAAAGGGAGCCCTGGTGGCACAGTGGTTAAATGCCAGTACTGCAAGTCACCACTGCAAGATCGATTCCAGAGGACTCCAAGGTTCACTCAACCTTCCATCCTTTTGTAGGTTCGTAAAATGAGTACCAGGCTTGTGGGGGCAATTAGCTAACACACATTGGAAACTGCTTAATGCAGTGTAGATGTGTAAATTGCTATTGCTTAAAAACAATTTGTAAGCCGCTCTGATAGCCTTGCGGCTGAAGAGCAGGGTATAACTAACTAAATAAAAATAGATAAAACTGAAACCATGGATATTGGTTCCGTGGATACAGGGATCTGACTGTAATTTTTTGGTATTAAATATGGTTGGGGGGGTCTAGAAATATTCATGATTTTCCCACTTTTGTGGGAGTCCTGTGCCCCTACTCCAGCAAATGTGGACGCCCAACTATTGTGTGTATGGTGAAGGGGAGGGTGAGTCTTTCCCTTCTTGATCAGAGGTTGAAACCTTTACACAACACAGCATTACTTGCACTCTTCCTGTTAATTTTCCCCTCCATTTGTCTTCCCTTGCTCAAACCTCCAACTCTCCTCTTTTAACAGATCTATTAAATTCTATGTTTGCAGGTAGGAACTGTACTGTTTTTTTTTTTAATCTTCTAGTGACTAAGGAGCCTGCCTAAGACATTTTGCTGTCTGAGGCAAATGATAAGATGGCACCCCCTCACTGTTCTGTAAAGACAAGGCATTGTGTGGTCATGAGGTTTTATCGATACTCTTGGGGTAAGGAGATATTTTATAATCAAATTTGAATTGGCAACTGGCTCCTCTCTCTGCTTGGAAGATGAATATAATGGACAAGAACCTACATCACAGTTGCAGAGCACGAATTTCCACAGGTTGAGCCAGCCATCAATTCTGCAACACACTTTGTGTTGAATGGAATTGTCACCCAACTGAAGGAGTACCCAAATGTGCATCCAAAGGCACAACCAAGTGGGCATGTGCTTTGGCATCACAGTTCCAACCTTCCTTCTGCAGCCCTGAACCGAATGTGGGCATATTGCATTAAGCCGAATTGTCCTTACGCACGTGTAAGACAGCAAGAGTATTCCACCACATGACTCAAAAGACAACGTAGAGACAGCGTTGAGTTTCCTCCCTTCTTCTCCATAGAACAAACCCTTCATGAAATACAGCATTATCCCTGCAAGACCTATTTGCTGCTCTCTTTGGTTTTTCTGGTGTATTCCTCCCATGTTCCCCTTTTACTGACATGTATTAAGCTCCATATCTCTAGGAAGAAAGCATGCCATTTTGTAATTATTCTGTGGGGCCCATGGGGCCAGCTGAAGACATTTCGCAGCCTCTAGAAAAGATGGTCACCTTTGCTCAGAAGAGCTGACTTGCTCTATACAGCTCTGTCCTCCACCAAAGTGGGGAGGGGGAAGCATCTGGGAGGCTTCTGCCTTTGGCTCCCAACAATTACCATCTGAGACAAGGGTTCCACTGTACCTTAGGGTGGCACAACACCTGCCGGTGTTGAAAACCAATTCCGTCTCAAAAACAACACCAACTCGATCTAGAAGAGATCTGCACAGAAGCAACACGCCATATTGTTTAGGGCATAAGACATGGGGCATTGTCTACACTGCAGGAACATAGCAGTCTGACACCGCTTTTGCCACCAGAGTTACATCCTATGGAATCCAGGTATTTGTGGTTTGGGGAGGAATTTAGCCACTCTGGTGTCTCACCAAACTCCAAATACCAGGATCCCAGAGGATGGGACTATGGTGGATAAAGTGGTGTGAAACTGCTGTATTTCTGCAGTGTAGACAGGCCCTGATCAGACTGGTGCAACTCAAGTTCAATTCCTTCTCCCACACACATATATAACATGCAGTTTAGTAGTATACTCTTGGCAAGACTGTCTTTTTCACCCAGTCCACATCACATGGTTGTTGTGAGGATACACTAAATCAGTGGTTCTTAATCTGTAGTTTGGGGACTTGCAGGGGTCTGCGATGTCCTCAAAGGGGGTCTGTGAAGGCTTGAAGGACTGGCCACATGACAGAAGTCTAGGCAAAGGCTGGCTGGCTTGGCCTGTGCATTGCCATTCAATCCACTCCAGCCACAAACTTGCAGGAAGTAACAGGAGAAAAGTCATCCCTCCCCCACCAGTGCCTCTGAGGGAAGATTCAATGGATTGTGTAATTGTATTATGATTATTATCATCATCATCATAATTTTAAATACTGAGTTATGTCTTTGGGGTCCAGGACAAAAAAAAGAAATTTAAAGGGGGTCCCTGGTAAAGAAAATAATAATAATAATAATAATGATGATAATAATTATTTCTTATCCATCTATCCCTATGAATCGAGGCACGGAACAACACATTAACACATAAATATAACATTGGCTAAAAGCACATATCAATTTAAAGCATGTATCAGTTTAAAAGAACAAACAAAACCAAGACATTTTAAAACAGAGGACAGAATATTTAAAACCCACGCTCCCTCCCTCCCCCTTTCTTCCCTCCCTCCTTCAGCCCCAGGCAGGGGGGGGAGTATAGGGGGGGACTGACCAGGTCCTGAGGGGAAGGGAGGGCTCCCTTTTTCTCTCTCCCCCCCCCCATAGAAAGGGGGCGCTGGAGGAGGGGGGGCGTGCGTTGCTGGGGTCCTCCTGAGTCCTCCAGAGCCAACTTCCGCCTTCCCTGCCGCTCTAGGAAGCGGCACTCTCTCACACACCCTCACCTATGGCCGGAAGGGGCGGGGCCAAGGCCGAGAGTGACGGGCCAGGAAAGGCAAGGGACCCCCACCTGTGATCAGGGGTTGATGGAAGCGCTGCTGAGCGAATGGGGAGGGAGCCAATCACAGAGCGGGAGAGCGTAGTGGGCGGGGCTTCCTGGCGTTCGAAAGGGGCGTGCGAGTGTCGGGAGAGGCACCGGGTGTCTGCCTGCCAGTTGAAGGGAGGGAGGGAGGGAGGGAAGTGGGCGGAGGCTGGAGGGAGGAAGGGAGGGAGGGGGATTAATAGGGCCAGAGAGAGGGAGGGAGCCCGGCAGGTGTCTGCTTTTATCCCTGGGGGCTCAAACATTAAACAAATATTTATTACCTGAGCTCTTATATGCAATAGGCACCACAGAGTGGGACTAAGACAGACCTGCACAAATTGGCAGTAGGTAGGGGGCAAAATTAAACTAGGCTAAACTGCCGCAGGTTAATTAATTAGTTAAGTATGAGCATTCATAATGGGACCCATTTAAATATTTACAAAAATAAATCAATCTATCCTATCACTAATACATTTTTCCTCTTAAGCTAAACACACTCTAATCACTATTTTTTCTTTCCCAATGAACATTATGTTTACACATTACAATTATACATATTTGGAAAAGACAAAATTAATAAAAGATTAATGAAAATAATAATACAATAATAATAATAGAATATATATTTAAAGATACCCCTTAAGTTATTGCTGGGGTTGTCTCATTAAACCACGGCCAAAACTTTTTCCAATGATGGTTTGGCAATTTCTTTTTCACACAGAGCTAAATTTTCAATTACGTTCTTAACTTAATAGGCAGTGTCTTTTACATCTTGCAGATTTTGACTTTTACCTCCCTTTGTCTTTGGAAAAATAACCCCAACATCGAGACCTCGAGACTGTGGTGCACGCGCTGGTAACCTCTCGTCTACAATGCGCTCTACATGGGGCTACCCTCGTGCTTGGTCCAGAAACTTCAGTTGGTACAAAATATGGCAGCCAGAGTGGTCTCAGGAACATCTCGGAAAGATCATATAACTCCAGTATTAAAATCTCTCCACTGGCTGCCTATCAGTTTCCGGGCCCAGTATAAGGTGTTGGTTATTACCTTTAAAGCCCTAAAAGGCTTGGGTCCAACTTATCTCCGGAACCGCCTCCTCCCATACAATCCTCCCCACGCACTCCGGTCCTCTGGGAGGAATCTGCTTCAGCCACAAAAATCTAGGCTGTCTGCAACCTCCCAGAGGGCCTTTTCGGTAATCGCCCCCAATTGATGGAATGGCCTGCCGAATGAGATCTGTCAGTTGACAAGCTTGAGTAGCTTTAAAAAAGCACTAAAGACGGATCTCTTTCGCCAGGCCTTTCCTGATTAGATCCCAGCCTCAGGAGCTCAAGTCACCTGGCTTTTTAAAATTATGTATATATTTGTTTTTAATGTGTTTTTAGTTAGGTTTTAATTTTATAGTGTTTAATGTCTTTTTATGGGGGTGGGTAGTGTTTTTAGTCATTATTATAATGTTTTAATTGTTGGAAGCCGCCCTGATTGTTTTTAGCAGAGGGGCGGGGTATAAATAAATATTATTATTATTATTATTATTATTGGTTTACCAGGCACACCGTGGACCAGGGCACTTTCCAGAAACTCTCAGCCATGGAACAAGACTACTTCCTTTTCCTCTTTTGGCCCACTGGCGTTGTGGGTCCCCTGACACCCTCTGGAGGTTCGGTCCCATTTCTGTCTTGCAAACCTGTTGTGCCAAATCTGGCCAATCCAGGACCCCAGCTACCTCCTCCCATGTTTCCCGGGCACTCGAGCAGTCCTGGTTTTATTAATGGGAGCTCAAAGGGCATTTATTGCCTGAGCTTTTATATGCAATGGTCACCACAGAGTGGGAGGAAGAGAGGTTTAGCCATTAACCAAGTTGGAGGCACAGCATTGAAGCATTGTTGTTACAAACATACAGATAGTAAACCAATCTTTGCATTTTATTTATAAAGTCCAGACTCCTCCTGAATTATTTCCCTTACTGACATCTATTAGGCTTGACCTCTCCAGTAATTTTACTCGTCTTTGCCTGCGATGAATCTGGCAAAAGAGGAAAGTGTTCCTTTGATCATGTTGGAAATTGCCTGGGAGAAGAGCTCAAGGGCTGAAAAGCAAGTCTGTGAGGTAGGAAAAGGCCCTCATCCTATTTATGTTAAGGACAGAAGAGAATTCTTGGGAAGAACCATGGAGAAGAAGAGCTGGGGGGAGGAGGGAGAGATTATGCTCTGTTCAGACATCCAGCACCAGCATTTCAGAGAGTTTGGCTATGAGGATGCTTTGGGGCCTCAGAGAGGTTTGCAGCCAGCTCCACAATCTCTGCTGTGAGGGACAGGACTCCTAAAAAGTGAATTACTGATTTGGTTGGGGGTGCAACTAGCAGTTGCTAGCTCTAGATAGCTGCTGCCTCAGTCTCTGGAGCTCAGCTAACAGGAAGGGGGAAACAAATGTCCTGTATGGACACGTCAGGGGAAGTCTGAGAGGAGGCCTGGAGTGCCAGCTGCTACCTATATTAGGCAACCAAACATGGATGGTGAGGGAGGTGTTGTAAGTGACCTGCAACATCTGTGTCATGTTTATTTTCTTGCCAATATGTATGTGTGTGTTAGCGGGGGGGGGGGGGGTATATATGCATCAAATACAAGCCAGCTGCCCTGCTGGAAGAGAAGGAATTCTGGCTTGCTAGGGAGGTTTAAAATAATAAAGGTATAGAGGTGGCTCTGTTTTGAGGAAGAATACGAAAACAGGAGGGCTGATACATGGAAATGACAGTGAAATGCTAACAGGAGATTGAGAGAAGGCCAAACTGCTCAACGTGTTTGCCTAACTATTCTAAATTAATTCAAATCTTCAGGGCCTGACGAGCCATATCCTAGGATATTGAAGGAACTTGGAAATGCAATCTCACAGCAACTATTGATAATTTTAGAGAATTCTTGGAGAACAGGAGATCTCCCAGCAAGCTGAAGGATTGCAAATGTTGTCCATATCATAAAAAAAAGAGGGGGAGAACCAGAGCAACTACAAACCAGTTAGATTGATATTAGTAGCAGGAAATGTTCTAGAACAGATTTAATGAGTCAGCCTGTGAGCACTTAGAAAGGAATGCTGTGATTACTAAGAAGGACAGGTTGCTTACCTGTAACCATAGATCTTCGAGTGGTCTTCTGTGAATTCACACAGTTGGGCTTATTCCTGTGCCTGCGGAGAGCCTACGGAACCTTCTGGTATTGCTAAGCAGAATGTGCATTGATACATTTTTGGTGGTAACTCCGCTCACACTAATGGTCCCTTAAAAGACGCTCCTGCCTAATTCCCCAGTTCCTTGAATGACACTGCAACCAGCAGCATCAGGAACATTTAGCACATATGCAATAGGACATAGAGGGGAGGATGGGCGGGTCTGTGTGAATTCACAGAAGACCACTCAAAGATCTATGGTTACAGGTAAGCAACCTGTCCATCTTCTTCGTGGTCTCTGTGAATCACACAGTTGAGTAGACCAGCGAGCTTCCCCACTAGAGGAGGGTATGTCCTGAACATCAGTAGACGAGGACCACCTCATAGGTTAACTAAGAAAGGGATTTATTGATAGCACATTCTTTAAGCCTTAATCAATTCAGCAATTGAATAAATTATGCATTAATTCAACAATGAAATACACTCACTCATTGGATGGAGGACAGAAGCACTGCCCTCCCAAATGCAGCCTCGTTCCTAGAACGAGTGTCCAGTCTGTAATGTGAGATGAACGTCAATGGTGAAAACCAGGTCGCAGCATGGCAGATGTCCTCTAGGGGCACCCCAGAGAGGAATGCAGTCGAAGTGGAGAAAGCTCTCATAGAATGTCCACGAACCCGTGGAGGCAGAGGCTTCTTGGCTAATTCATAGGAGAGAGCAACGGTCAACCTCACCCACTTCGAAAGACACTTTCGGGATTGGTGCACCTCGCTTCGAGTCAGAATAGGAGATGAAGAGCTGAGGTGATTAGCGGAATGGAGCAGTCCGTTGTATGCAAAATGCAAGCCCCTCCGCACATCCATGGAATGGAGGGTATGCTCAAATTCGTCTTTCGGGTCCTACATCAAGGCAGGCAGAATGATGGGTTGGTTAAGGTGGAAACTGGAGACCACTTTCGGCAGGAAGGAAATGTCCGGTCTCAACACTACCTTATGTTTGTGGAAGCAAGTATGTGGAGGGTCCAACCTCCACACAGGCACACAGTTCACCAGCTCAACGAGCAGAGGTGATGGCAACCAGGAAAGCAGTCTTCCAAGACAGTAGCCTGAGGTCGGTAGAGGCCATGGGTTCGAAGGGCCATCTCACCAGTTGGGAGAGGACGAGTTCGAGGCTCCAGGTCAGAGTAGGATTGAGTACAGGAGGATGGAGGTTGACATAGCCCTTCAGGAACTTCTTCACCATCGCGTCCTGGAAGGGAGACAGTCGACCTCGAACTTGGAATTCAACAGAAATAGCTGCCATATAGCCTCTGAGAGATGAAACTGAGAGTCCTTCTTCCGACAAATGGAGGAGGAATTGGAGGATCATCGGTACCGAGCAAGATTGAGAATCTGATCCCTGGTCTGCTAGGAACTTTTCAAAATGGTTCCACTTGTAGAGGTAGGCTTTTTGAGTGGAGGGCTTCTTTAGCAGCAGCGATAATCGTCTGGACCTCTCGAGGCAGAGGGGAAGGAGAGACGGCATTAGACGGTCACGGGCTCATGGCTGGATCCCCCAAGCTGTCAGGCAAAGCGTATCGAGGTCAGGATGCCTGACCTTCCCTTGCTGAATGGTGAGCAGATTGGATCGGCCCGGAAGGCAGAAGAAGCACCGTCTGGACAGAGGCAGCAGCAGTGCAAACCACGGTTGTCGGGGCCACCACGGAGTGATGAGGATAGCATCCAACCGGTCCCAACGGAGCTTGGTGATGACCCTTGTCAACAACGGGATTGGAGGAAAGAGGTACAGGAACGGTCTGTTCCATTGAAATAGGAAAGCGTCTCCTCTGGATCCCCTGTCCTGTGTTCTGGAGCAGAACTGGTTGCACTGTCTGTTCTGGGCGGTCGCGAAGAGGTCTACCAGCGGAGTCCCCCATCGATGGAAGAGGTCCGCCAACACATGTTGGTGGACCATCAACTCATGGATGCTGGAGTTGGAACAGCTCAGTCCATCTGCAAGTGTTCTTCTCCCCGGGGAGATGGATGCTGAAGAACGATGTTCCTTCGATGCACCAGTCCCGGATCTGAAGAGTGAGCTGGAGGAGTTGAGGGGATCTGGTACCCTCTTGCTTGTTCAGGTAATACATCACTGAAGTGTTGTCCGTGAGAAGTACCATCCTGCCTCAAACCAACACCTCGAAGGCCCGAAGCGCCTTCTGAACCACAAGGAGCTCCAAGACGTTGATGTGCAGCTCCCGTTCTTCGGTACTCCAGGAACTCTGGATCTCGTGGCACTCGTGAATCAGGGATCGAAGGGTGTCGAACCGATCCTTGGGAAGGTACGCTGCTGCCAAGATCGAATCCAGTCGAGCTCCTATGAACTGGATCGACTGAGTAGGGTTCAGCTGCAAATTCTCCATGTTCACAACAAGTCCCAGGGTGTGTAAGACATCTAGGGTAAAGGCAGTGTCTCTCTCGAGCTAGTGCTTGGAATCTGCCATAATCAGCCAATCGTCTATGTATAGGAAGGCTATTACCCCATGCTGTCGTAGGAAGGCTGCCACTGCCGCCATACATTTCATGAACACATACTATTGTCAAAAGTATTCTATGACATTTTTCAATGGCGGAAAAGACATTTCTGGATGCGTCAATGAAAGTAAGATATCATCTGCATATAAGGCAATTTTATAGTGGTGATTCTTAATGCAAAGACACGTGATCTCCTGGTTGTTGCGGATGAGAATTGCAGGGAGCTCAATCATGATGGCAAACAGCAATGGAGAAAGTGGCCATCCTTGCCTAGTGCCGTGAAATAGTGGAAATGGGAAGGAATCAATGCCATTGACAAGGACCGTGGCATGTGAATGGGAGTAGATGTCGAGGAGGGTATTCCTAAATTTGGGGCCGAAATTCATAGCACTTAGGACTTCAAAGAGATAAGGCCATTATAACCTATCAAAAGCTTTTAAAGTATCTAATGAGAGAAGGGCCATGGGCGTATGTGACTTATTGGCATGATAGATTACATTCAGTGCCCTGAGGATAGAGTCTGAGATGCGTCGCCCTGGCATGAATCCAGCCTGGTCAGGATCAATATATTCAGAAATGAAAGAGTTGATATAGGAGGCCATTATTGAAGTAAATAATTTAGCATCCTGATTCAACAAAGCAATAGGCCGAAAAGATGTAGATTTTGGATTTGTTTCTGTAATTTTTGGAATAGGGATAATTCTAGTTAGGTTCCAGCTGGCTGGTATCGGTTTGTGGTCCAGAATGCCATTAAAGAGTTTAAGAAGATGTGGGGCTAAGTGTTTGAAAAAAAAAGTTTATAAGATTCTCCAGAATACCCATATGGGCCAGGTGATTTACCTGGTTTTAATTTACATATTGCCAATTTCAGCTCTTCCAAGTGGATAGGTTTATCTAAAAGTGCAGAATGTGAGTCAGATAATTTTTTCAACTGGAGTGATTGTATAAATGTATGTATGTCAACATCCAGTGGTAATTCAGATGTGTACAAATTGGAGTAGAATTGCTGGAAGGCATTTGATACATCTTCTGGGGATGTTAGTACCCTGCCACTGGGTGAGGTGAGAGAAGATACTATTTTTTTAGATGCTTCTCGTTTGACTGCTCTTGCAAGGAGACGTAAATTCTTGTTGCCAAATTCATAATAGTAAGCCCTAGTATACTGAAGGATGGCTTGGGTCTTTCTAATATCAAGGGCCAGAGGTTCAGCCTTGTATTTTTGCAGCTGCGCAAAAACCAAAGGATATGATGTTAATTTATGGCTGTATGAGGTTTGGTGTATTTTCAGCAGAAGTGATTGTCTGATTTGGATTTTAAGTCTTTTTTGGATAGCTACACACACACACACACACACATATTGGTATACATTAATTATATAAAATATACATTAACTATATATGCATTGATTGTATATAATATCTATAAATGTTATGTTTCTATTATTTATCAATTCCTCTCTCTCTCTGGCTTTTCTTCGCAAACGAAGATTCAGGAAGGACTCATCCCGCGCTTTCTGCAAGCGCGCTGATGACTAAAAAGGCCTATCCGAGATAGACAAGTCCGGTTGCAGAAAGCACAGCAGAAGGTTTCCTTGGGTGATGTTACCGGGTTGTGATTCTTTCTGCGTTGTCGTTTCTCTTCAAGACTTGTTCGGCGTGAGTTTGATTATTCGCGGTTTTGGGAGGCCCCCCCCCGCCCCCCCAAACCGCGACACGGTGCCTCCAGAGGCCCCGCAAAGGCCTTGGGAAGGAGGGGGGAGGGCCGGGGAGGCCTTCACGGGGCCCCCGGAGATGCTCCGGAGGCCCAATGAAGGCCCGGGGAGGGGGTGGGGAGGCGATCATGGGGCCTCTGGAGATGCTCCGGAAACCCCATGAAGGCCTGGGAGGGAGCGGGGAGGGCCAGGAAGGCTTCCATGGGGCCTCCGGAGACACTCCGGAGGCCCCATGATGGCCCGAGGAGGGGGTGGGGAGGCCCAGGGAGGGAGGGAGGAGGGCCGGGGAGGGCTGGGAGAGGCCTCCGCGGGGCCTTGCTAGGCCCCGTGAAGGCCCGGGGAGGGAGGGGGAGGGCTGGGGAGGCCTTCGCGGGGCCTCCAGAGACTCTCCGGAGGCCCCGTTGAGGGCTTGGGCGGGAGGGAGGGCTGGGGAGGCATCCATGGGGCCTTGGGAGGGTCTCTGGAGGCCCCGGGAAGGCCTAGGAAAGGAGTGGGGAGGCTGGAGAAAGCGACTATGGGGCCTCCGGAGGCCCCATGGTTGCTATGGTGGAGGAGGGCAGTCGTTATTCGTGGATTTTTCACATTCGCGGGGGTCTGTGGAACATAACCCCCGCGAATGTGAAGGGATGACTGTACCTCGAGAAGAAGCAGAGCTGGTGAAGGTCGGGGTCGACAGCTTCGATGGCCCCTTTCTGCAACAGAGTATGCACCTCCTCGAGGATGGGAGGGCGGTGTTGATCGAACCAGTCCCGTCGGAGGCAGTGTCGAACTCTATCCAGTAGCCTGTCTGGATGATTTGCAGCACCCAACGGTCTGATGTTATAGAAGACCAGGCTTTTTGGAAGTTGGACAGTCGATCCCCGAAGAGAGGCGTCTAAGGAAAAACAGAAAGAGCATCAGCAAAGCAATCAAAATTTATTTTGGCTCTGATCCCTGGATCTCTGCCTCGATGGTTGGCGGTATCTGGAACCCAAGCCCTGGCTCCTCACCGATGAGGCCAGAGAGGGAGAAGGAACGTAATGGGACTGATGGTAGGATTGGCCAGAGTACCCTAGATGGAACTGTTGGCCATACGACAGGGCTTGCCAGGAATATCTACCTCTAGGACCGTATTGAGAGGTGGAGGTGGAGCCCATACCATATTTCCTGGCAGTGGTCCTCATCTTTTGGGGGAACTCGAGCTTCTCGTTGGTTGACCCATTAAACAAGCCCGACTCATCGAAGGGGAGATCTTCTATGGTGGCTGATGCTTGAGGTGTAAGGCCCGAGAGTGCAACCATGCATGTCGACGCAGCGCAATGGAACCAGCGATGGTTTTCGCTGCGCAGTCTGCCACATGACAGGCCAAATTTATCTGCAGTCCTGCAAGGGACTGGACCTCAGACTGAATGGCTTCTATTATCTGAGTTCGCTCCTCCGGGAGGTCCTGTATGAGGTGGCTCATTCTCTGCCATAGGACCTGCTGGTAAGCTCCCACGCAAGCCGAATAATTTGCCACACGGAAGCTCAGACCAGCTGCTGAGTAGAGTTTCTTCCCAACAATGTCCAGCTTTTTGCCTTCTGGGTCTGGTGGAGATGACAGAGGTCGGTGTTTCTTATTCTGTGCAACCTCAACGAGCACAGAATTTGGCCTCGGATGGTTCTGAAGCCAGTCTACATGTTCACCACCAACATGGTACAGTCGATCTATCTTTTTAGATGTCGACTGTATAGATGAGGGGTTTTCCCAGGATCCCTGTGCGATTTTCAGCAGGGAGGGCAGTACCGGATGGAAGCCGTTGGGGGTGCCTTTGACTGGATCCACTGAAAAATCGGATCCACAGGATCAGCCGCTCGCTTTTCCAACTTCAGATCTAAAGCATGAGACATCCGGACCATCTGCTCCCCAAAGGCTCGAACATCATCTGTTGGAGAAGCAGAATCATTCTCCATCAACTCGGTCTTAGGGGAGGGTAGATATGGTCTGTAAAGGTCCCATGACGTGGCAGAAGATGAGGTTGACCTCTCTGAAGAAGGACTATGGTCCCGTGGTGGCGTGGGGGATCGGGGTTGTGGAGTTGGAGGGGTTCGAGGTAGAGGGCGATGTTTGGGCGGAGACACCTGGATCACAGCATCTCTCCTCAATACAGGTTTCGCAACATCCATTCCGACAAGACGTGGGGACCGAGCAATCGAACAGCCTGTAATAGTGGTGTCAAGGACGTCACCTTGGTGTGTAGATCTGCGAACCCGTGGGTGAACCGAAACCTGCCCTACAGATGGATCGGGCAAGGTCATAGGCAGAGTAGGCCGGAACATCATCCCTATGGCAGGTGCATGGCCTCGAGGCACGTCTTCGGATTCGATGACCTCGACCTCCACATCCGAAGAATGGTGCTCCAACAACTGAGCCTGCGACACGACCAGAGCAGGGGATGTCTCAAGGCATCTCGGGGATCTTTCAACATCAGTAGCGGATGGGACCTCAACCGTCACAAGCTCCACCGATCCCGACCATGTGCATGACCGACAAGCCTCAGGTTCCACTGTCGTGGAGACCAGCAAAGGATGGACAAAGGTGCCCTCGATGTCCGTTGATCGGCAAGGGGGGATCTCTAGGACAGCGTGCTCCACAGGCTTAGATTTCTTGGAGCCATCCTTTGACTTAGTTTTGGACTTGCCGGAAACATGTTTGGAAAAATGCTTCTCCTTTCTCTTTTTCTTCAGAGGATGAGAAGAGGAAGAAGCAGACTCAGTGCTGAGATGGGCCTCAGTGGTAGAAGGGGCTTTACCCCGAGTAGCATCCTTCGATGTTGAAGAGGTCGGCTCGCGAGTCGGTGTTGAACGATCCCAAGCCGAATCCGAGGGTGCACGCTGAAGAGAGGAATGAACAGCCTCCAGATCAGATGGTGGAACAGCGCCTAGATGGGCTTCGGGATCGATGACGTTTTTGTCCGGTAGACAGAGGAGAGCGAGAGCGTCCACGACCTCGGGGCTCAGAGGGAGGAGCTGAAGCAGAAGTAGAAGCTGGTGCAGAACCCGGGAGCAAGGCTTTCTCATAGAGAAAGGACTTTAGGCGCAAGAGCTTGTGTTTTCGGGTCTGCGGCATGAAAGCTTTACAATGGACGCATGTGTCGACATTATGAGTTTCTCCCAAACAGATCAAACAGCGAGAATGACCATCCGCACGTGGGAGCTTTACTTGACAAATCACGCAGCGTTTAAAGGCTCCTCTTCCAGACATTCTCTCACAATAACAGCAATAATAATCGCAATAGAGAAGAATCGTAGTCAAGGACAGTCTGAGGTCAGGAACGATATCTGAGGTAAATGCCAAAGCCGAACGAGTAAGCCAAAACCATTGTCAAGAGCCAGATATAAGTCAAAACCAGAGTGATCAGAAGCCGAATACCAAAACCAGAGGGAGAGAGCGAAAATCATCGTCAAAAAATCAAGGCCACGTCAAACCAGAGCGTATGAAGAAAAAACACCTAGCGCACAGAGGTTCCTTCAAGCTGCTAATGCGGTGGAAAGAAAGGAACTGAGGGGATTTAGGCGGGAACCCCTTTTAAGGGACCGTTGGGATGGGCGGAGTTACCGCCAAAAATGTATCAAAGCACATTCTGCCTAGCGTTTCCAGAAGGTTCCGAAGCTCTGCGCAGGCGCAGGAGTAACCCAGCTGTGTGATTCACAGAGACCACGAAGAAGATCCTTCTTTCCATTGCATGTTTAGAAAAGGCTGGAAAACTGGCACCATTATCTTAGAAAATTCTCTTGGAAGAGAATTTGGTTTGATGTTTTTTACTCATGGAAAAACTGGTACATGGCATGAGAAAGGTTACACATTCAGGGGTAGCCGTGTTGACCATGTAGCAAAACAAAATCCAGAATCCACAAAAATTGGCCAAATAAACTGTACCTTTATTGGCTAAATAAACTGTAAAGCACAGGACACAAGCTTTCAAAGCTCTACTAGCTTCTTCATCAGGGAAATGATATTTTAAAAATACAGAAATAAAAATGATAATGTTGGAGTCACAGGCCTACATGTTGCTTCATATCTTTCTTGTGTTGTTGTTCAGGTGAGGGAGAAAGGTTGGTTTTCCTTCATAGACTATGCTTACAAAAGCGTAAGGCTCCTGCATCTATACCAAACACATCATATCTGGTATTGGAAATTCATCTGAAACATCAACTCTGACATCCCAGAATATGACTGAACTCCTACTTAGAAATGGTCTGCTATGGACACATTGACTCAGACACTCTGATACCATACATAAAATAGTTACTTTAGTCCACTGGGTGTGTTACTAACTCTGGACCACTTTAGCTCCTTTATATTTATATAAATAGAGAAAGTAAGTACGTTCTTCTTCCATTGTTACTGACATGGTTTTAATTACATGTAATGTATGTATGTTTGTAAATTTCAATGCAATGTTTCTATTTTTGTTTTTATTTTGTTCTGCTGGCTATTTGCTGTAATAAATTCATATCTCTCTCTGGCTTTTCTTCACAAATGAAGATTCAGGAAGGACTCATCCCGCAATTTCTTCAAGTGCACTGCTGACTGAAAAGGCCAATCCGAGATAAACAAGCACAGGGTCCCCTTGGGTGATGTTTCCAGGTTGTGATTCTTTCTGTGTTGTCGCTTCTCTTCAAGACTTGCTCGGCATGAGTTCTCAATAAGGCTGCAGCATTGTGGATAGTGAATCTCCATGCCTCCAGATGTGAAGTCAGGGTGGACCATTGTTAGTGATGAATTTGGCCAAGCCTGAGATGTTGTTTCAGGGAATCCTTGTATCGCTTTTTTGGAGCGTCCCTCTTACGCTGACCCGTGGCGAGTTCACTGTAGAGTACTATTTTGGGGAGGCGATGGTCCTCCATCCTAGAAACATGCCCTGCCCAGCGCAGCTGTGTTCTCAATATCATGGCCTCAATGCTGGTGATCCCTGCTAGCTTAAGGACAGCAACATTTGTCACATAGTCAGTCCAGTGTAAATTTAGGATTGTGCGTATACAGCGTTGATGAAAACGTTCAAGGAGTCGTAAGTGGTGGCGGAAGGTGACCCATGTTTCAGACCCATAAAGGAAAAAAGACAGTACAAGGGCTCTAGACACACTGATTTTTGTGCTTCGCCTCAGGTGTTCGTTACTCCAGACTCTTTTGTAGAGTCTTCCAAATGCGCTATATGCCTATGCTAATCTGTGATCGCTCTCTTTGTCAATCTTGGCATCTGAGGAGATGATGCTTCCCAGGTAGGTGAACTGCTGAACAGACTTAAGCACAGAATTGCCGACGGCAATGTGGGAATGGTGGTGTTCGTCCTGTGGTGCAGGCTGGTAGAGAACTTCCGTTTTCTTCAGGTTGACTTCCAGCCCAAACAGCTCTGCAGCTGTTGCAAAGCAAGATGTTACGCGCTGCAGAGCTGCTTCTATGTGGGCAACAAGGGCAGCATCATCAGTGAAGAGCAGCTCACAGACTCAATAGTTTAGAGTCTTAGTGCGAGCCCTCAGATGGCTTAAGTTAAACAAGCTACCATCAGTATGGTAACGTATATAGACGTCTTCTTCTTCTTCGAGCTCTGTTGTAGCCCTCTGGAGCATCATGCTGAAGAAGATTGTAAATAAAGTTGGAGATATGTAACACTGAGCCTCACATAAACTTTATTTTATACAACTAGAAGCAATTTGGAACAATGTGAAGTTGAAGGCCTTCACACCTGGCATCCATTAGGTTTTCTGTGGGGTTTTTCCGGGCTGAGAGGCTGTGTTCTGGAAGAGTTTATTCCTGACGTTTTGCCTGCATCTGTGGCCGGCATCTTCAGAGAATGGTGGCGTGGGGTGTGTGTGGGGTTCATATACTGTGAGTCCCTGTTGGAGAAGATACATACTCTTGTACATATCTAATGTACATAGCTAATGGTCCATTGTCTGCTGGGAATCCCCCTGTTCCTGGGTGAGCCCACAGATCTCACAGGAGCACAATCCTCTTCTCTAAATCAGCAGTAATAATTGCAAAGGTTCTTTTCTACATACAGCTGGTATTGGAATAGTGTGGCAAAAAAAGGGTCAAAGGTCCAAAGCTTCAGAAAAACAGTCCTCTTCTCTGAACCATTAAGTATCACTTTGCTTGGATGTTCTCTTATGCAGCTGGTAATGATGTAGTGTTTCGTACCAGTTTATCTGGTTGTAACTCAGATAAGAATTAGCTGTTGATTTGTAAAAAGGAAAACACCGCTAATAGCTGCTTCTTTCGCTGTTAATCCTTTCTTTTTATGGTTGTATAGTTCTAGATAATAAATAACTCTGTAGCACTTTGTTGTGAGAATCTACAGACTATTTTCCAGAATGAGGGCAGAAACTCACATGCTATGCATCTGCCTCCGCCACATCTTCCTCCCCCCCTTAAGCCTATTTGACCCTACATCCCAGTGTGAATTTTCTGATGACGAGTGAGCTGTATCTTTTGCCTAAAACTCTTTCCACACTCCAAGCATTTAAATGGTTTCTCACCCATATGAGTAGTTTGATGATTACTGAGTTGTATCTTCTTACGGAAGCTCTTTCCACATTCCAAGCATTTAAATGGTTTCTCCCCGGTATGAATTCTTTGATGAGAAATGAGGGATGACTTCTGACAGAAGCTTTTTCCACACTCCAAGCACTTATACGGTTTTTCTTGATTGTGGGTTATGTGATGCTGAATGAGGTGTGCCTTCCGAATGAATCCTTTTCCACACTGTGAACACATAAATGGTTTCTCTTCTGTATGGGTTGCTTGATGACGGGTGAGGGTTGACTTTAGACTGAAGCTCTTTCCACAGTCCAAGCATTTAAAAGGTTTCTCTCCTGTATGAATTCTTAGATGACAATTGAGATGTGACTTCCGACTGAAGTTCTTTCCACATTCCAAGCATTTAAATGGTGTCTCTTCAGTATGAAATATTTGATGACAATTCAGTTCACTCTTCCAACGGAAGCTCTTTCCACATTCCAAGCATTTAAATGGTTTTTCTCCTGTATGAATTCTTAGATGACTAATGAGGTCCGACTTCCGACTGAATCTCTTTCCACACTCCATGCATTTAAATTGTGTCTCTTCTGTATGAGCTCTTTGATGACGATTGAGTTCGCCCTTCCAACTGAAGCTCTTTCCACAGTCCAAGCATTTAAATGGTTTCTCTCCTGTATGAATTCTTACATGACGAGTAAGTTGCGACTTCCGACTGAATCTCTTTCCACACTCCAAGCATTTAAATGGTTTTTCTCCTGTATGAATCCTTTGATGAGAAGTGAAGTCGCGGTTCCAACTAAAGCTCTTTCCACATTCCAAGCATTTAAATGGTTTCTCCTCTGTGTGAATTGCTTGATGATGAGTGAGATGTGCCTTCTGAAAGAAGCTGTTCCCACACTCCAAACATTTATATGGTTTATCCCCTGTATGAGTTCTTTGATGATAAGTGAGGGCTATCTTTCGCCTGTAGCTCTTTCCACACTCCAAGCATTTAAATGATTTCCCACCTGTATGAATTCCTTGATGCCATGTGAGACTTGACTTGTGAATGAAACTTTCCCCACACTCCAGGCATTTAAACGGCTTCTTTCCTGTGTGAGTTGCTTTATGATAAGTGAGGCTTATTTTAAGACTGAAACCCTTCCCACACTCCAAGCATTTAAATGGTTTCTGCTCTGCGTGAGTTGCTTGATGACGAGTGAGGATTCTTTTCCACTTGAAGCCCTTTCCACAAACTGAGCATTTAAATGGTTTCTCCTCTTTGTGAATGGCTTGATGACAGATGAAGTGTGCTTTCTGACGGAAGCTCTTTCCACATTCCAAGCATTTAAATGGTTTTTCCCCCGTGTGAATGGATTGATGACAGATGAGGTTTCGCTTCGAAGCAAAACCCTTTCCGCAATTTGAGCATTTAAAGGGTCTCTCCCCTCTATGAGTTGCTTCATGACGACGGAGGCATGCCTTCCTCTTGAAGCCCTTGCCACAATCTGAGCATTTAAATGGTTTCTCTCCTGTATGAATGACTTGATGAGAAATGAGGTTTTGCTTCAAAGTGAAGCCCTTTCCGCAGTCTGAGCACTGAAATGGTCTCTCACCTGTGTGAGTCGCTTGATGATAAGAGAGAGCTGCCTTCTGAATGAACGCTTTCCCACACTTCAAGCATTTAAATGGTTTCTCCCCTGTGTGGATTTTTGTATGATGATTAAGGCTTTGTTTACAACTGAAGCTTCTCCCACAGAGAAGACAAATACATCTCTTCCCTTGCTTTGCTTTGTGTACTGTTTCTTGGACTGCGATTTCACAGACATCAAAACCCTGAGAAACAGATGTTTTGTTTTTCCAAGTTGCTTCAGAGTCACTGTTTCTTCCATTTTCTTCTGTCTGTTTATATCTGGCTCTTCTGGACAACAGCCTGTGTGGGGGGCCCTCCTTCTCGCTGGCTTGCTCAACATCATCTGGAAAGGAGACAAAGAACTGGTCAGAGTTCCAGTGAGGAATGGTGACTGAGCTCAGATTGTTGACACAATTCTCTAGCTGACACCCATTTACATTAATGCAAGGAGGCACTGAGGGAGAACGCGGGAGGTAGGTCCTTCCTTTGACTCTCCTGAGAGACTAGCTCCACTGAGCCCTTCCCTCAGCTTTTAAATTGGGCTGCTCTAAGGATTCTGCAGCCTGAAAAACTAGTGAGGACTGTCTGTTTCCCCTCTCTTAACTACAGCATTATTTTGTCTTTCCTTTTATACTATAAACTAGTAGGCAGGAACTTTTCTTTCTCTCAACCATTTGTAGCAAAACCCATAGTGAGCATAGTGAGTGAGGGTGGGAGTTGTAGTACAACTTCTGGAGGGACACCAGCTGCCCACCTTAGAAATGATTGAGAAAATATGTGTAAATAGCAGCACAGGAAACATATCCGAAGTAGAGAAGGCAACCTCTCTCTCTCTCATACACACACACGTACATACACACACACACACACACACACACACACAAAAACTAGACTTGGTGGCACTAAACTAAAGGTAAAAAAGAACTGTGCAACATGTTGGGTGGCATCCATGGAAACTGGAACTCAGTTCCTCTCTGTTAACTTCATGCGGACAGCTGAGATAGGGATTTAAATACTGACTGTCCTGAGGCTCTCAAACAAACTATACATGGGATGAGAGTCCCTGTATCTGAACTCTATTAGGGAATGTAAAGAATACTTACTAAATTCCTTGTTCATGTTGATTTGGGCTGTTTGGACTTGACAACATGCCTCAACAAGGAATTCTCAAGATTCTTTGCCTCCAGGCAAGAGTGAGACAAGGAGCGCTATCTTTTTTCTCATCTGTAATTTCAACAATATCTCTCTGTGCAAAACAGGTGCACTTTCCTTTTGAGAAGCAAAGCCTACACTCACACACACACATGAGACAGACTGAAGGGCTGCATTTTTTTAAAAAAAAAGGCAGAAACAACCCACTCACACCTTCTCATCCTAAAAAGGCCATACAAGAAAATGGGGAGCTTTGTTGGCTTGCACAAGTGCACCATTTTGATCATTTAGCAGGAAAAAATTATTCTTATTCCCTCCTCCCTGCCTCTTTCTTCTTTCTTCACTTACCTGTAACTGTAGTTATTTGAGTGGTCTTCTGTGAATCCACACAATTGGGTATCTGCGTCTTCGCAGAGCACTGTTCAGAACCTTCTGGAACAGTTACATAAATCATCTTGGGCGGTAGCCCCACTCACCCTCTCACGTGCCCTATATAAGAGCCCTTCCCACCCAAACGCCTCAGTTCCATTAAGGCCACTGTGGCAGCATCCAATGGATCCAACATGCACCTCCTTTATGGGAGGCGAAAGAAAATCTTTGCTAATGCCCTCCAGAAGACCACTCAAAGAACTACAGTTACGGGTAAACAACATGTTCTTCTTGTTCATGGTCTCTGTGAATCCATACAATTGGGAGACTAGCAAGCTACTTATAGCAGGCAGCAGGTTTCCTGTACAATATTACAGAAGCCCCCCAATATAGAAACTCAGACCAGGGCACAAAATATAGGCCAGACACAAAGTACTGTTCAAACAAACACATGTATTGGAACAGAGCAATGAAAGCCATTGAAAACCCCCAAATGGAAGGGAAATGACATTCATGACACTGAGGAGAAAAGACCAGCTCTCCCCAGCAAAGTGTGCACGCAGATCTGTGTCCACCCTGTAATGGGAGATAAAAGCTGATGGCGTACACCAGGTTGCCGCCCGAGAAATGTCTTGCAATAGAACACCACAGAAGAAAGATGTGGAAGCAGCTGTAGCTGCTGTAGCTACTTTCGAATGACTGTTGAAGGAGTGAGGAGGGCACTGTCCAGCAAATTCATAAGCAGCAGAGATGGCCAGTGCTACCCACTTGGAAAACCTCTGCGTGGAAAATGGGAGACCCTTTTTCCTGCCCTCATAACATACAAACAGCTGGACAGACTTTCTAAAGTTAGAGGTTCTGTCAACAGAAAACGCCAGGGAATATCTCACATCAAGGCAGGGCAGCGAATGGACAGGTTGCTTACCTGTAACCATAGATCTTCGAGTGGTCTTCTGTGAATTCACACCAGCTGGGCTACTCCTGCGCCTATGCAGAGCGTCGGAACCTTCTAGAAACGCTAGGCAGAATGTGCTTTGATACATTTTTGGTGGTAACTCCGCCCATCCTAACGGTCCCTTATAAGGGCTTCCCGCCTAAATCCCCTCAGTTCCTTGAATGACGCCGCAATCTGCAGCATTATGAACATTAAGCATGTTTATATGATATAATAGGACATAGAGGGGAGGATGGGCAGGTCTGTGTGAATTCACAGAAGACCACTCGAAGATCTTTGGTTACAGGTAAGCAACCTGTCCATCTTCTTTGTGGTCTCTGTGAATCACACAGCTGGGTGTAGACTGGCAAGCTTCACTCTTGGAGGCGGATATGTCCTACACCAAATGTACCATGTATGTATACCATTTAAGATTGAAAAATTAAAAGCACATTCTTAAACAAACTAATCAAGCATATAGAACAACAGCGACTTGGCAATATGAACACTCACTCATTGTATAGAAGATAACAGTACAACCTTCCCAAAGGCCGCCTCGTTCCTGGAATGAGAGTCAAGTCTGTAATGAAAAATAAAAGTCAAAGGTGAAGACCAGGTTGCAGCTCTGCAAATGTCCTCTAGGGGCACTCCGGAGTGAAAAGCTGTTGAAGTGGAGACAGCTCTCGTAGAGTGTCCTCGAATTCGTGAAGGCAAGGGTTTCTTTGCCAGTTCGTAGCAGAGAGCAATGGTCAAAATCACCCACTTCGATAACTGTTGCGAGGAAATGGGCTCTCCGAGCTTCGAGTTAGCATAGGACACAAACAGTCTGGGTGACTTTCTGTGGGACGCAGTCCGTTGGATGTAGAAGGCTAGAGCCCTTCTAACATCCATGAGATGAAGGGTGCGTTCGAATTCGTCCTTCGGGTCCTGCATCAAAGCAGGGAGAGTGATGGACTGGTTGAGATGAAAGCTGGAGACCACCTTCGGAAGGAAGGAGATGTTGGGACGGAGCACCACTTTATGTGTTTGTGAAAGGCAGTGTAAGGAGGATCGGACCTCAAGGCACAGAGCTCACCGGTCCGACGCGTCAAACTGATGGCCACAAGGAAAGCAGTCTTCCAGGATAGCAGTCGGAGATCAGTGGAAGCCAAAGGTTCAAACGGTCGGCGAACCAGCTGTGAGAGGACCAGTTTGAGGCTCCAAGCTGGGGTCGGTTCGGTCACCGGAGGGTGCAGGTTGGTGAAACTTCTCAAAAACTTCTTTACCATCGCATCAACAAAGGGAGATGGAAGACCTCTAGCCTGGAACTCAATGGAGATGGCTGCCAAGTAGCACCGGATTGAGGAAAGAGACAGGCCTGCGGAAGACAGTTGGAGAAGAAATTCCAGTACTGTTGGAATGGAGAATGGTTGAGGGATCGAATCCCGGGAGGCTAAAAATGCTTCATACTTTTTCCATTTGTAGTGGTATGACTTTCGAGTGGACGGCCTTCACGCAGCATCCATGACAGCCTGGACGTCTGGATGGAGAGATGCAGGCTGGCTCAGTGTCGAGATTGAATCCAAGAGACTTGAGCCCAAAGGGTGAATCATAGAATCAATCTCCACGCAGTCAGATGCAGGGTGTCCAGATCGGGATGACGGACCTTGCCTCCGTGAATGGTAAGCAGATCTGGACGGGATGGCAGACGGATGAAGCGATGCTTGGACATGTGCAGTAGGGTTGCAAACCACGGCTGCCGAGGCCACCAGGGTGCGATCAGAATGGCATTTGCTCGATCTCGACAAAGCTTGGCGATCACTCTTGTCAGCAATGAGAATGGAGGGAACAGATAGAGTAGAGGACCCGACCATTGGAACAGGAATTCATCTCCCCTTGATCCCAAAGCGCATCTCCTGGAACAGAACTGGGGACACTGAGCGTTCTTGGGAGATGCAAAGAGGTCTACTTAAGGGAACCCCCAGGTCCGGAACAGGTCTAAGGTGACTGACCTGTGTAGGTGCCACTCGAGGATGGAGAGACTCGAACAGCTGAGTCCGTCGGCAAGAGTGCTCTCCTCCCCTGGGAGATGGAAGGATTGGAGAAACACCTTCCTGAAGATGCACCAATTCCAGATGTCCAGCGTGAGCTGCAGAAGTTGAGGGGACCTTGTACCTCCCTGCTTGTTCAGGTAGTACTTGACAGAGGTGTTGTCTGTCAGTACCAATACAGTCCTGCCTCTCACCAAGGATTCGAAGGCTCGCAGCGCTTTCTGGACGGCAAGGAGTTCGAGGACCTTGATATGGAACGCCTGCTCTTCAGTGTTCCAAGAGCCGCGAATTTCATAGGACTCAAGGTGGGCTCCCCATCCCTGCATCGAGGCATCCATTGTCAAAGAGACATTTGGTTGAGGAAGGTCGAATGGCATGCCTGACAAGACATTGTCTGGTACCAGCCACCAGTCCAAGGACCTCTGAACTGCTCACGGCATTGTGAGCATCTTGTGAGAATCGCGGAGAGGGTTGAAGACCTGCAGAAGCCACTGTTGGAGCGGGTGGAACCGAAGTCTGGCGAGGCGGGTCACATACGTTGTGGCTGCCAGGTGGCCGAGAAGAACCTGGACTGAATGAGCGGGAAGCCTTCGGGAACGACGACAGGCATGGATTAGGGACTGAAGGGTGTTGAATTGGTCTTGAGGTAAGTAAGCCGCTGCAGTTACCGAGTCCAGGCGAGCAGCAATGAATTTGATCACCTGAGCCGGCTGGAGCTGAGACTTCTCGTTGTTGACAAGTCCCAGGTAGTCTAAGGTATCTAAAGTGAGGCCAACATCAAGTTCGAGCTGATGTCGAGAGTCCGCCATAATCAGCCAGTCGTCGATGTAGGGGAGGACCACTACTCCCTGTTGCCAAAGGAAAGCCGCCACTACTGCCATGCATTTCGTAAAGACTCGAGGAGCGGTGGAGAGGCCGAAAGGAGGCATCCTGAACTGGAAGGCTTTGTTCCCGACTTGAAATGAAAAGGAAGCACCTGTGAGCTGGATAGATTCCTATGTGGAATTAGGCGTCCTTCAGATCTATGGAAATGAACCAGTTGTGCCGTTTCAGAAGTGGAAGGATGGAGGCCAAGGTGACCATTCTGAACTTCTTTGGGGCTATGTGCGTGTTCACCCCACGAAGGTCGAGAATCGGGCATAGACCACCGTCCTCCATGGTAACCAGAAAGTACCTCGAGAAGAA
The DNA here is from genome assembly GCA_030847615.1 of Gambelia wislizenii. Taxonomy (NCBI): domain Eukaryota; kingdom Metazoa; phylum Chordata; class Lepidosauria; order Squamata; family Crotaphytidae; genus Gambelia; species Gambelia wislizenii. Next base: position 31,917,683 of record JAUMIR010000002.1, read on the forward strand.
CCGGAGGTGATGGAGGCCGGGGTTGACAGGTTCGATGGCCCCTTTCTGCAGCAGCATGCGCACCTCCTCAAGGAGGAGAGGGCGGTGTTGATCGAACCAGTCCCGTTGGAGGCAGAGTGTTGAACTCTATCCAATAGCCTGATCGGATGATTTGAAGCACCCAACGGTCTGATGTTATAGAAGACCAGGCTTCTTGGAAGTTGGACAGTCGATCCCCGAAGAGAGGCATCTAAGGAAAAACAGAAAAAGCATCAGGAAGGCAATTAAAATTTCTTTCGGCTCTGATCTCTGCTGCAATGGTTGGCGGTATCTGGAACCCGAACCCTGGCTCCTCACCAATGAGGCCGGAGAGGGAGAGGAACATAACGGGACCGACGATAGGCTTGGCCAGAGTACCCTCGACAGAACTGTTGGCCATATGATGGGGCTCGCCAGGAGTACCTGCCTCTAGGACGGTACTGAGAGGCAGAGGTGGAGCCCATACCATATTTCCTGGCAGTGGTCCTCATCTTCTGGGTGAACTCAAGCTTCTCGTCGGTTGACCCATTAAACAAGCCCAACTCATCGAAGGGGAGATCTTCTATGGTGGCCGATGCTTGAGGTGTAAGGCCCGAGGAGCGCAACCATGCATGTCGACGCAGCACAATGGAACCAGCAATGGTTTTCGCTGCACAGTCTGCCACATGACGGGCTGAATTCATTTGCAGCCCCGCAACAGACTGGGCCTCAGACTGAATGGCTTCTGCCATCCGACGTTGATCCTCCAGAAGGTCCTGTATAAGGTGACTTATTCTCTCCCATAGGACCTGCTGGTATGCTCCCATGCAAGCCGAATAATTAGCCACACGGAAGCTCGGACCGCCCACCGAGTAGATTTCTTCCTGACGATGTCCAGTTTCCTGCCTTCTGGGTCTGGTGGGGATGACAGAGGTCAGCATTGTTTCTTATTTTGAGCAACCTCAACGACCACAGAATTCGGCCTCGGGTGATTCTGGAGCCAGTCAACATGTTCACCACCAACACGGTACAGTCGGCCTCTTTTTAGATGTCGACTGTATGGAAGAGGGGTTTTCCCAGGACCCCTGTACAATTTTCAGCAAGGAAGGCAGCACCGGAATGGAAGCCGACGGGGGTGCCTTCAATTGGATCCATTGGAAAATTGGATCCACGGGATCAGCTGCTCGCTCTTCCAACTTCAAATCCAATGCATACGACATTCGAACCATCTGCTCCCCAAAGGCACGAACGTCATCAGTGGGAGAAGCCCAATCATCTTCCATCAATTCTGTTTTAGGAGAAGGTAGGTAGGGCCTATAAAGGTCCCAAGATGTGGCGGAAGACAAGGTCGACCCCTCTGGAGAAGGATTACGGGCCTGTGATGGTGTGGGGGATTGGGGCTGCGGAGTCAGAGGGGTTAGAGGTAGAGGGCGGTGTTCAGGCGGAGACACTAGGATCACAGCATCCCTCTTGGTCACAACATCCACACCGATGAGACGAGGAGATTCAGTACTCGATCGGGCTGCAATGGTGGTGTCGAGAACTTCACCTCTCGGCATAAAGATTTGCGAACCCGTAGGGGACCCAAAACCTGCTGTGCATATGGATCAAGCAAGATCATAAGCAAAGTAAGCCAGGACATAATCCCTGATGGCAGGTGCATGGCCTCGAGGCACGTCTTCGGATTCGATGACTTCCACCTCAACATCTGAAGAATGGCGTTCCAGTAACTGAGCCCTCGACACGACCAGAGCAGGAGATGTCTCAAGGCGCACAGGGGATCTCACGACGTTGGTAGCAGACGGGAGCTCAACTGTCACAACCTCCACTGAACCCAACGGGGTGCGTGAACGCCGAGCCTCATGTTCCACAGTGGTGGATACCGGCAAATGCCGTACAAATGTGCCCTCGACGTCTGATGATCGACGAGGGGGAATCTCCGGGACAACATGCTCCACAGGCTTCGATCTCTTGGACTTATCCTTAGACTTGCCAGAGTCATGCTTGGACAAATGCTCCTCCTTTCTCTTTTTCTTCAAAGATTGAGAGGAAGCAGCAGACTCAGCACTTGGACGGGCCTCGGTAGTGGAAGGGGCCTTCTCTCGGGTGGCATCCTTGGATGACGAAGGGACTGGCTCTCGAACCGGTGTCGATTGATCCCAAGTCGAATCCGATGACGCACGTCGAAGGGAGGAGTGGAGAGCCTCCGGATCAGACGTGGTGGAGCGGCGCCTAGACGGACTTCAGGACTGACGGCGTTTTTTGTCCGGCAGATGGAGGAGACCGGGAGCATTCACGGCCTCGAGGCTCAGAAGGGGGAGCCGAAGCAGAGTTAGAGGCTGGAGCAGAACCAGGGAGCAATGCCTTCTCATAGAGAAAGGACTTCAGGCGCGAGAGCCTATGTTTTCGGGCCAGCGGTGTAAACGCTTTACAATGGACGCATGCGTTGACATTGTGGGCCTCTCCCAAACAGATCAAACAGCGGGAATGACTATCCGCATTTGGGAGTTTTGCTTGACAAATAACACAGTGCTTGAAAGCTCCTTTGCCAGACATTCTACTCACAATAACAGCAACAATAATCGCAAGAAAGAAACGTAGTCAAAGACAGTCCGAGGTGAGGAACGATATCTGAGGTAAATGCCAAAGCCGAAGTAGTAAGCCAAAAATCGTCATCAAGAGCCAGAAATAAGTCAAAAAACAGAGTGATCAGAAGCCAAATACCAAAACCAGAGGAGAGAACAAAAATCGTTGTCAAGAAACCAAAGCCAAGTCAAACCAGATCGTATGAAGAAAAAACACCTAGCGCACAGAGGTTCCTTCAAACTGCTAACGTGGCAGAAATAAAGGAACTGAGGGGATTTAGGCGGGAAGCCCTTATAAGGGACCGTTAGGATGGGCGGAGTTACCACCAAAAATGTATCAAAGCACATTCTGCCTAGTGTTTCTAGAAGGTTCCGAAGCTCTGCGCAGGCGCAGGAGTAGCCCAGCTGTGTGATTCACAGAGAACACGAAGAAGATAATCCATATCCCAAGTAGGTTTATGGAAGAAAATGGGCAAAACAATGTCCTGATTGAGGTAGAAAGAAGAGACCACTTTTGGAAGGAATATGATATCTGGCCTCAGGACTACCTTGTCCTTGAGGAAGCAGACATAAAGAGGGTCACAGCACAGCGCACAAAGTTCACAAGCCCACCTAGCCGAAGTGACTGCTGCCAGAAAGAAGGTCTTCACAGAGCCATTTCAGGTCCCATGTCGCAATTGGCTCAAACCGGGCCTTCATCAGAGAAGAGAGTATCAGCGACAGGCTCCACGCCGAAACTGGGACCACAACTGGAGGGTGTAGATTTTTCTAACCTCTCAAGAAGCACTTCATAAAAGGGTGAGAAATGTCATGTTAGTGCATTGCTACCTTTAAGCATATGAAGAGGACCAGGCAGCAGAAGTTGCTGTAGCAGAGTTGCAATCATCAGGCGAAGAAATGAGCACACACACAGATGTGCATCTAAACTATTCCTCTTTACTAAAGCATGTTGGTAAATATTTACAACAAGTCTGAGACTCCTAGCTTACAGACTACACAACACAGCACAAAGTACAGAGCAACCCTGCACTGCACAGCCCAACTGAAAGCACACAGTCTGAGAGCTAAAGCCAAGTCAAGTGCAGAGACAGTGAGTGGGGTGATGTAGTTATACGGTACAGATACAGTACAGTCATGGGTTATAGTTAGTGGTTCTCACACACATTTTCCCATACAGATAAGTCTTCTGTCTTTACATGTCCTTCCTATGCCTGTCTCCAGACGTAATCTAGATATGCTCCCCAGCTGCATTTAGCCTGCTCATTGCAGGCCCCGCAGGCTGCGGCAAATTATACCACGCCAGCTCTTTACAGTACAAATTTACAGTGATTGTATATCCCATCACATCGATAAGAAAAGCACAGCCATTCACCCAGGCGTTGGAGATTCCAGGAGACGGCAGCAAGGTAACAACACACTGAAGAGAGTGACAGGCCGTTCTCAGAGAGGGAGACAAGAAATTCGAAGACATGGGTGACGGAAGAAATGAGCTAGGGTCACCCCTTTCTCCACAGTAAAGTGGGAAAACCTGGTCCATTTGTAGGCATAGGAGCACTGTGTAGATGGTATTTGCGCTGCAACAAGAACCTCCTGTACGGAGGGCGAAAGAAAATCTATGTGACTGCCCTCCAGTTCATCAGGTTGATGGTCTCCAAGTCTGGATGTTTGACAAGCTCGCTCTGCATGGTGAGCAAGTCAGATGACAGGGACGGACAAAGTGGCTGCTGGATAGTTGAAATAGAGGAGCAATCCACAGTTGCCTCAGGTGACCAGGATGCATTTCGCCCTGTCTTGTCTTATTTTTGCGATGACCCAAGTGATCAGCGAGAATGGTGGAAAGGCGTACACGACCGGTCCAGACCACTTGTATAGGAAGGCATATCTGAGACAATTGTCCTTTCTCCAGGCCCTCAAGCAGAACAGGGGACAGTGAGTGTTCTCTGGTGTTGTGAAGAGATCTATGAGTGGATAACCCAAATTCTGCAAGATCGATTGAAGGACATGAAGGGGAAGTGACCATTCATGGCAGGATGTTGACAACCTGCTCAATGCGTCTGCAAGCTCGTTCTGCTGGCCTGGTAGGTAGATGGCTGTGAATGTCATGTTCCGCTGAAGACACCAATCCCGCAAGTCAAGGGTGAGATGGAGCAAGGTTCAAGATCTTATGCCTCCCTCCCTGTTTGTTCAAACAGAACGTGACGACCCACGAGGGAGCATTCAAAAGAGCGGAACACTTTTACAACCACTAGGAGCTCAAGGGGATTTATGTGAAGAACCCTCTTGGCCTCTGACCATTTCCCCTTGACAATTACATCCATGCAGTGTACACCCTACCCTTCAAGGAAGGCATCCGTGGTCACCGATACGGCCAGCTGCGGAGGGATGAATGAAATCCCTCTTTGTACATTCACTGGGTTCAACCACAAATGCAGCGACCACAGAGCTCGACGACAGATGGTCAGCCACTTCAGAGGATGGTCCTGCATGAGGTCGAAATTAGCCAGAAACCATGACTGGAGATGGTGCATATGAAGGCAAGCAAATGGTGTTACCGCTGTCATGGATGCCATGAAGCCTAGAGTGGTCTGGATGAGGTGGGCTGTAACCCGTCTGTGTTGGAGGCAACAGGACACAGCAACCTTCAGGGCCAAAACCTGTCATCTGGCAAAAGGGCGAGCCCTCACACAGAGTCTAACAGACCCTTGATGAAATGAGCCTTTTGCATGGGTTCCAGCTCAGATTTCTCAAAGTTGACAATGAGGCCTAGATAATGTAGTAGATCCAGAGTCAGCTGGATGTCTGACAGTAGCTGAGTCTGAGAGCTGGCCACAAAGAGGCAGATCATGACGAGTATTTCCGACGGGATTGTGACCTTGATCTGAGCCGAGTAGCGGGTAAAGTCCGTGGGTCAACAGGAGCAGGCAGCAGAGCAGTCAGGGACAGTCCAAGGTCTAAACACGAGTCAAGATAACAGGAGTCAAGATAACAGGAATCCAGGCACCGGAGTCAGCACGAAGATCAGTTGGTCTCTGTCAAAGTCTCCATTGCCTCTCCCAGCATATATAAAGCAATTAAGGCTTTGTCAGGTGTTTCTTAACGAGCAGGTTTTTCTCATAAAGTCTCAGAGCCTTCCTTTGAGCTTCCTTTTGAGCTCACTGCTGGGTATATGATGGTGGAAGTAAGTCCCTCTCTTCTTTGCCGTCCTTATCTGAATGGGCAGGACTCTCTGCTGGGACTGACACCAACCCACTCAGACCAGGCTCTTCCTCTGCTCGAGCCTCTAGGTTGGCAGGGTTCCTTGCTGGCAGAGATGGAGATAAACCTATGCCAGGGGCCCTAGGGCCGTTCCCTGCCATGACCTCCTCCTCCTCCTCTGTCTTTATAACCTCATCAGGCTCACAGGGCATGACAGTCCTGGTGCAGTGTGTTATGTGTGTGTAGCATGCTGTCTCTCTCTCTCTGTGTAGCGTGGTCTGTGTGTGTGTTTAATGTGGTGTATGTGTATGCATAATTGCATAGTAGCGGTGGAGGAGCTCTTGCATCCTGGCGTGCACGGTGTGTGTGTAGCATAGAGTGTTTGTGTGATTGCATGGTAGCAGCGGAGGTGCTCTTGCATCCTGTGTGGTGTATGTGTAACGTGGTATGTGGGGGTGTGTAGCATGGTGTGTGTGCGTGGCATGGTGTATGTGTGTACGTATGGTTACATGGCGGCAGCAGAGGAGCTCTTGCATCCTGCCATGTGTGGTGTGTGTGTAGCATGGTGTGTATGTACGCACAGGTGCATGGCCGCAGTCGAGGGACTGTTGTTTCTTGGAACACATGGCATGTGTGTGTAGTGGTGTGTGTGTGTGTACATGCACCATGGTGACAGAGGGACCCTTGCATCTTGGCGCGTGTGCTGTGTCTGTCTAACATTTTGAGTGTGTGTGTGTGTGTGTACATGTGGTTGCATGGTGGTGGTGGAGGGGCTCTCGGTATGAAACTAGCTGTACCACAGCATAACATATACCATTACAGTCATCCCTTCACATTCGCAGGGGTTAGGTTCCACAGGCCCCCGCGAATGTGAAAATTCTGTGAATAAACACTGCTCCCCCTCCCTCCCAAAGTGACCATGGGGCCTCCGGATGCCCCAAAGTCACCTCCCTAGGCCTCCCCACTCCCTTCCCAGGCCAGCACGCCTCCCCACTCCCTCCCCAGGCCAGAACGAGGCCTCCAGAGGGTCTCTGGAGGCCCCATGTTCGCCTCAGCCCGCTTCCCACTCCCTTCCCAGGCCAGCATGGGGCCTCCAGAGGGTCTCTGGAGGCGCCGTGCTCACCTCAGGCCGCCTCCCCACTCCCTTCCCAGGCCAGCACAGGGCATCCGGACGGCCTCCTGAGGCCCCGTGCTCGCCTCAGCCCACCTTCCCACTCCCTTCCCAGGCCAGCATGGGGCCTCCGGAGGCCCTATGCTTGCGTCAGCCTGCCTCCCCACTCTCTTCCCAGGCCAGCATGGGGCTTGAAGTCACCTCCTCAGGCCTCCCCACTCCCTCCCCAGGCAAGCACGGGGCCTCCGGAGGGTCTCTGTAGGGCCCATGCTTGCCTCAGCCCGCTTCCCCACTCCCTCCTAGGCCAACATGGGGCCTCTGGAGGGTCTCTGGAGGCCCCGTGCTGGCCTCTGCCTGCCTCCCCACTCTCTGCCCAGGCTACCACAGGGCCTCTGGAGGGTTTCCGCAGGCCCCGTCCTCGCCTCAGCCCGCCTCCCCACTGTATGTTTTGGTATAAAACATACCAAAGGCCCCTTGCTCGCCTCAGCCCGCCTCCCCACTCCCTCCCCAGGCCAGCACGTGGCCTCCGGAGGGTCTCTGGAGGCCCCGTGCTGGCCTCCGCCAGCCTCCCCACTCTCTGCCCAGGCTAGCACAGGGCCTCTGGAGGGTTTCTGGAGGCCCCGTGCCCGCCTCAGCCCGCCTCCCCACTCCCCACTGTATGTTTTGGTATAAAACATACCAAAGTGTTTTATATATGTAGATAACGGTGCATATTACACCAGGTATAGCTAGTTATATATAATGGCATAGTAAAATGGTATGTTTTGTATCATATGGCAAAATGAAGGTTTGTTTTTTGGAATTACTTTGGTTAAAAAATAATTTCATGCCGTGAATGCTTGAATTTGTGAATACAGAATCCATGGATATTGACGGTTGACTGTAGTGGCAAAGCAGATTCTTAGGGGGAATACTTGTGGGCTCCCCAGTCATGCTCCCAGTAGTCAAGGGCTTGATGAACCAAGTGTGGTCTGTCTATCAACTAGGAACACTGGTTTTGATATGTGAGAGACTGACACTCAGGTCAGTCTGCTGTCTTCTGGGCCAGTTTTATATCCTCCCCAGCTCCTTTCATCCGATCAGTTAGAAATCTTTACTAGCCTCCACTTATATAAATAATATTAATTTTTTATATAAACATTATTCTTATGCAATCAGGTAAAAGATTTTAGTTCTCTGATACTAGTAACTCTTTATGGTTGGGTTTTGTATAAGCTAGTCAATTTTTTATGTTCGCTCGCAAGGTTATCTCTGTTTAAAGTTAGGCTGGCTTCCCACCTGGAATAGACCAGTGTCTATGCTCTTTGTATTAAGGCAAACATTTTCTGTTTTATACAGTATACTTTTATACTTTATGCATTACGAACCAGAAATGGGGGCGTGCAAAGTAGCAAAATACAGTCCAAATGTTATGCCCGCTATATTAAATAATAATTGTTCTTTAAAAAGTGCTCTTTTAAAGCGAGTTGTTTTGGTCAAACTGATGTCAATTGAAGATCTTGTTTCTGAAGGGCATTTCTTGCACTATAAAATAAAATGATTAAAAAGAAGCTACTGACACTGGATAGTGAACTACTGCAAATAAACTGATAAAGTTAAAATGTTTAAATTCAAAACAGTCATTGTTGTTCCAGTAAGAGGCTTGGAAATAGCCAGACATTTAAAAACAAAACAAAAGAAAAAAGAATAATCAATTAAAAATGCAGGAATAGCTCTTTTTTTTTAGTCATTTGGTTGAAACCAAAGTTGAAAACAGCAAAACCTGCTACAAAACCCCTGTTATATTACTGTGCAGGATTCAGTGGCTTAAATTTGGCAAAACATAACCCAATTAGCACTTCACCTAGAACACTTAAACCGTCCACTGTCCTCTTGACCAAGGTCTGCCTGCTTAGGGCTTGTTTTGGAGAGCCCAGAAACCAGCCAGGCTGGAAGAGGACAGGCTGGAAGAGGACAGCTCAGCCCACTGACATATAGTAAGAGTGAAAAAAGAGGCTCCGGAGACTTTTTCAAAGGCACTGATTTTTTGATTAATCATGAGTAGAAGAAAAAACAGACTTACAGAGAGAGCGCACGAGCCCCAAATTCTCCATCATCACTTCTGTATGAAGGGCCATCTGGGCTGGTTCCAGCAGGGACCACTCTTCTTCAGTGAAATACACAGCGACCTCCTCAAAGGTTATCTGAAGAAAAGGGTACCTGTGAGCAGAAAATGCTGGCCCCTGTGGGAAAAGATGACAAGGTAGCCAGGGGTTGCCCAACGTGATTTAGGTCTTTAAACAGGATGTTCACAGTGGGGCATCTTTGAAGCAAGGAAAAGATTCCTTTCAGCCCAGGGACACATTCAAGGGTTAGGGACAGCTAGCCCTCCAGAGATCCTGCCCCCTACCTGATCCGGTCTGACTGAAGCTGAATGAAGAGCATCAGAGTCAAGGGATGAGGTAGTATGTCTTGGCTGTGTCCTTATTCCATCTCCTAAGAAATAGAGAGCAGGCAAAGCAGAGAGAGGGGGGCTGTTTATTATTCCCTCTATTTCTGATTGAAATACAGATATAAATCATTTAACTCAGCAGTGGCCCCACTTCGTCTTGGAAAGATGTGACCAGTGGGGTGCCACAGGGTTTTCTTCTGGGCCCAATGCTATTCAACATCTTTATCAATGACTTGGATGAGGGAATAGAGGGTATGCTTATCAAGTTTACTGATGACACCAAATTAGGAGGAGTAGCTAATATCCTAGAGGACAGGATCAAAATTCAGAATGACCTGGATAGATTAGAAAGCTGGGCCAAAGCTAACAAAATGAAATTCAATACAGAGAAATGTAAGGTACTGCACTTAGGGCGGAAAAACGAAATGCAGATATAGGATGGGGGGGAGACCTGGCTGAATGAGACTACATGCGAAAGGGATCTAGGAGTCCTAGTAGACCACAAGTTGAACATGAGTCAACAGTGTGATGCAGCAGCTAAAAAGGCCAATGCAATTTTGGGCTGCATCAATAGAAGTATAGTGTCCAGATCAAGGGAAGTAATAGTGCCACTCTATTCTGCCTCTATACTGTGTCCAGTTCTGGGCACCACAGTTCAAAAAAGATATTGATAAATTAGAGTGTGTCCAAAGAAGGGCGACTAAAATGGTGAAAGGTCTGGAAACCATGCCTTATGAGGAGAGACTTTCGGAGCTGGGTATGTTTAGCCTGGAAAAGAGGGTTAAGAGACGATATGATAGCCCTGTTTAAGTATTTGAAGGGGTGTTACGTTGAGGATGGAGCAGGCTTGTTTTCTGCTGCTCCAGAGATTGGAACACGGAGCAATGGATGCAAGCTCCAAGAACAAAGATTCCACCTCAACATTAGGAGGAACTTTTTGACAGTCAGAGCTGTCCGGCAGTGGAACACACTCCCTCGGAGCGTGGTGGGGTCTCCTTCCTTGGAGGTCTTTAAAGAGAGGATGGATGGCCGTCTGTTGGGGATGCTTTGATCGTGATTTCCTGTGTGGCAGGGTGTTGAACTGGATGGCCCTTGTGGTATCTTCCAACTCTGCAATTCTATGATTCTATAAGGTTCCTAACGTGCTGCTAGCGTGGTGGATGAAAAGGAGCTGAGGTAAATCAGCGGGAACACCTGAAGGACCGTTAGGGTGGGTGGCGCTACTGCCAAAAAGTGTTATATAACTATTCCAGAAGGTTCTGAGGTGCACGGCACAGGTGCAGGAATAACTCAACTGTGTGATTTCACAGATGACCACTCGAAGAACTACAGTTACAAGTAAGCAACTTGTCCTTCTCTCTAGGCATTTCTAGGTCCTCCAGTGTGATTCTATGTTCAACTTCTGTTGTTTGTCCCATTGAAGATAATAGGGTTCTGTATTGTCCTCGGTTTCAGGTATCCAATTGTGGGGGGGGGGGTCTTGGAACAGATCCCCTGAGGATATGGGGGTTGACCCGTACCTTTTCTGGCTGGCTGACTTCCTAAATCACATTGAGAATCAATTTTTAATGGTCACCTTGTGGTGGCAGGAGTGAGGCCTGCCTTTAGTGCCCCCTCCCTAACTCAGACACATACAACACCTAAAGAAAATGGGGAGGGGGTGGGATAGGGAGCTAGAAGGGAATTGAGCAGCTGGGGTGTGAGAACAATCCACTCCATACTGCCATATACTGTATTATTGCCGGTCCCAACTGGCTTTTCATATCTTATACATGGATTTGATTAAGTTGTGTTAGAACCAGGACCTAGTTGAAAGAGAAATATTCTCAGTAGTTACAAGTGTTTGCACTTGGTTATCTAAGTGATTGTATCTACATGTTAAAGATCAGTCTGCTGGAAAGCTGGAGAATACCAGTGGATAACTTTTCATTATATATGGTATGATTTATTTGTGTTAAGTAACAATTGTTACTGAATAGCAGATTTTCAATTTGTGTTTTCCTTAATGAGTAAATGAAATTAACCTGTCGTTTACTTTTTAAGATACAGAAGATCTAGGAAAATACTTCAGCCACAGAAGAAGACTTATGGTCGAAAACCGTTTGACTGTTAATAGTGGTCGAGTATCATAAAATCATAGAGTTTGAAGAGACCCCAAGGGCCATCTAATCCAACCCCCTGCTCTGCAGAAACATACAAGTAATGCACTCCCAACAGATGACCATCCAGCCTCTGCTTAAAAACCTCTAAAGATGGAGACTCCACACACTCCCAGGCAGTGCATTCCACCGCCAAACAGCTCGTACTGTAAGGAAGTTTTTCCTAATATTTAGATGGAATCTCTTTTCCTGTAGTTTGAGTCTGTTGCTCCATGTCTTCATCTCTGGAGCAGGAGAAAACAATCTTGCTCCATCCTCAGTATGACATCCTTTCAAATATTTAAACATGGCTATCATGTCACGTCTCAACCTTCTCTTTTCCAGGCTAAACATGCCCACTCCCTAAGCTGCTCCTCATAGGGCTTGGGTTCCAGACCTTTTACCATTTTTGTCACCCTCCTCTGGACACGTTCAAGCTTCTCACTGTCACAGCTGTCACTGAACAGATGACTTTATTCTTCACTACCAAGTGATTTACTAGAGTTGTCTGTTTTTCAAGGACTTCCATATCATTTGAAGATCCAATTCATCTCCATTAATTGTCTTCAAACAAGGCTTTTGTATTTCCAAGGAACAGAGGTCTCCTCACAGGACTTTGGTTCTTTATAGTATATTTTAAATATACAATTTAAAATATTCTTACATATTTTTATAAATATTTAAAAATGTCGCCCCCCATCCATGGGAGATATATTCCTGGACTTACAGTGTAAAAGTGAAACCATGGATAAGAGGAAACCCCATTAAAAGAAATGACTTCCTGTATAAACATACCATAGAATGGCATTGGATGACCTAGTGATACCTAAAATTTCCAGCATAACTCTATAGTATGTGTCCCCTATTTTGTGTCCCTTGGGTACTGAAACTGCAACTATTGTTTCCGTGGATATGGGGTGGGGGGGTAGAGACCTGTATATAATTGTTGTGATATTACATACATTGTACCTATTTTACTTATATTCAAGGGGAAGAGGCTACTTAATCCTTACCCAATGAAACACAAACTCCGTCCCTGTCCTGCTCCATCCACTTGGTCTCAGAAGGACACGTCTTCACCTCAGCTGCCTCTTCCACAGACAAGTCCTGCACCAGAAGAAGCAGGAAGGATAGGAAAGAGTGAGAAGAATCAGAAGAAGAAAGGAAGTAGACAAGGTCTGGTTGAAAGATCCACGCTTTGATTAACAGGGGAGGAAAATGTGGATACATAACAGTGAGGTTCAAAATATCTTTGAAAATAAAGGCTATTTCAAAGGCCTGTGAAGCTATCGGGGTGAAATGCTCTCACCTGCTGGTCTTCCTGTTTCCTCTCCTCTGCCTGACTCAGGAGGAAACCCTCGGCCAGGGCCACCGCCTGGGAACTGGTCTCTGCTCCACATTCCCTCACCCAGCTCTCTATTTCCGGAGGGAGGATAGTCAAGAACTTCTCCAGTACCATCAGGTCCAGGATTTCAGTCTTTGTGTGTCTCTCTGGCTGCAGCCACTGGTGGCAGAGGCTGTGGAGTTGGCTACAGACCTCTCGGGGCCCCTCAGTCTCCTCATAGCAGAATTGCCTGAAGCATTGGCGCTGCACCTCTGAAGTGAGGTTATCTTCTTCCCCCAGGCTCCTTGGCATGGCTCTTTACCAGAACCCTCCACTGTTTCCCATGTGAAGGGCAGTAGTTAAGTCTTGCCTTTGTTGGTCCCAGGCAGCTTCCAAAGAGATGAAGAAGCTTTGTAGCTTTTGGCCAGACTCTCCTGCAAGGCCAAAGACCAGAAGTGTGACTAGGGATAGGGAGCCCAACAAGAAAAGCAAGTTTGCTGAGTGAGCTATTCTGAACAGTCTCCAGTGCTGAGGAAATGTTTTATAGTCGCATGCAAACTGAAAATGGGCTTCTCTAAAAAGAAGATGAATACCACAACTACAGTCAGCCCTCTAACTTTGGGAGGTTAACCTTTGCAGATTTGATTTCCTGCAGATTATTTGTTGCTGCCTCCGCTGCTGCCCTGTGTCAATATTAATAGGGACTGCGCGCTTTGTGAGATTGAGAATACATGGCGAGGCTTTAAGTACCTATTAAGCAGGTTTAAACTACCTATTAAGCAGGGCAGCAATGGAAGTTGTGGCAACCCTGCTGCCTCAAAGGCATCTGCAGTGGATTGAACCTGCAGATTGTACAGTCAGACCCCCGTATCCACAGAGGACTGGTTCCTGGACTTATTGCGGACACCAGAAACCAGGAAGAACAGCGAACCCTATTAAAATAAAGAACTTCCAGTACAAACATACCATAGAGTTCCTATTCCTATTAATTCTCTCCTCTATTTGTCTTCCCTTGCTCAAACATTCCATTCTCCTCTTTTAACAGGTCTATCAAATTCTGTTTGCAGGTAGGAACTGTACTGTTTTTTAAACCTTCTAGTAAGGAGCCTGCCTAAACCATTTTGCTTCCTGAGGCAAATGATAAGATGGCACCCCCTCACTGTTCTGTAAAGAGAAGGTGCTGTGTGGTTGTGAGATTTTATTGACACTCTTGGGGTAAGGAGATATTTTATAATCACATTTGAATTGGCAAATGGCTCCTCTCTCTGCTTGGAAGATGAATATCATGGACAAGAACCTATATCACAATTGAAGAGCACGAATTTCCACAGGCTGACTTAGCCATTAATTCTGCAACACACTTTGTGTTGAATGGCAGTGTTGCCCAACTGGAGGGATACCCAAATGTGTAACCAAAGGCACAACCAAGTGGCCATGTGCATTGGCACCACACTTCCAACCTTCCTTCTGCAACCTTGAGCTGAATGTGGGCATATTGCATTAAGCAGAAATGTCAAACTACTTCTGTAGGGGAACTTACACATGCGTAAGACACCAAGCGTATTCCAGCCCATGACTCAAAAAACAACATACAGACAGATGGGGTAGGGTTGTGCTTCCTCCCTTCTTCTCCATAGAACAAACCCTTCATGAAATGTAGCATTATCCCTGTCACTTTGTCCCTAAAGACCCACTTCCTGCTCTCTTTGTTTTTTTCTGGTATATTCCTCCCACTTTCTCCTTTTACTGACATATATTAAACTCCATATCTCTAGGAAGAAAGTATGGCATTTTGTAATCATTCTATGGGGCTTATGGGCCAGCTGAAGACATTTCACTGCCTCTGGACAAGATGGTCACCTTTGCCCAGAAGAGCTCACTTGGTCTACACAGCTCTGTCCTCCGGGGGACTTCTGGGAGGCTTCTGCCTTTGGCTCCCAACAATTACCATCTGAGACAAATGTTCCACTGTACCTTAGGGTGGCACAACGCCTGCCTGTGTTGAAAATTCATTCTCCCTCAAAAACAACATCAACTCAATCTACAAGAGATCTGCACAGAAGCAATGCAGTGTATCAGTTAGGACATAAGACATTAGGCCTTGTCTACACTACAGGAATACAGCAGTTGACCCCGCTTTTAGGATAGAACAATGGTGGATAAAGTGGTGCCAAAGTGCTGTACTTCTGTAGTGTAAACAGCCCCTGATCAGATTGGCATGACCCAGGTTCAAATCTCCCCTCTACACACACATATACAAATGCGGTTTAGGAGTGGACTCTTGGCCAGACATTCTCTTTTGTCCTAGCCCACCTTGCACAAGTTTTGTAAGGATACACTAGAGCAATGGTTCTTATGGGGACATCCTCACAGGGGGTCCAGGAGGGTTTGAAGGGTTCTCAGCCCATGTGACAGGAGCCAAGGGAAAGGTTGGCTGGCTTGGCCTGTGCATTGCCAGAAACTTGCAGGAGGAAGGAAAGTCTGCCCTCTCCCTCCAGTGCCTCTAAGGAAAGGTTTAATGGAAGGTGTATTTGTATTATTGTTGTTGTTGTTAGGATTTTGAATCTTGAGTTAAGTCTTTGGGTTCCAGGGCAACAAAAGACATTTAAAGGGGGTCCCTGGTAAATAAAATTATTATTACAGTATTATTATTATTTTTTATCCACCTATCCCTATGAATCGAGGCACGGAACAACACATTAACACATAAATATAACATTGGTTAAAAGCACATAGAATCATAGAATTGCAGAGTTGGAAGAGACCACGAGGGCCATCAAGTCCAACCCCCTGCCATGCAGGAAATCACGATCAAAGCATCCCCGACAGATGGCCATCCAGCCTCTGTTTAAAGACGTCCAAGGAAGGAGACCCCACCACGCTCTGAGGGAGTGCGTTCCACTGCCGAACAGCTCTTACTGTCAAAAAGTTCCTCCTAATGTTGAGGTGGAATCTCTGTTCCTGGAGGTTGCATCCATTGCTCCGTGTTCCAATCTCTAGAGCAGCAGAAAATAAGCTTGCTCCATCCTCAACGTGACACCCCTTCAAATACTTAAACAGGGCTATCATATCGCCTCTTAACCCTCTTTTTTCCAGGCTAAACATACCCAGTTCCCTAAGTCTCTCCTCATAAGGCATGGTTTCCAGACCTTTCACCATTTTAGTCGCCCTCCTCTGGACACGCTCCAATTTGTCAATATCCTTTTTGAACTGTGGTGCCCAGAACTGGACACAGTATAGAGGCAGAATAGAGTGGCACTATTACTTCCCTTGATCTGGACACTATACTTCTATTGATGCAGCCCAAAATCGCATTGGCCTTTTTAGCTGCCGCATCACACTGTTGACTCATGTTCAACTTGTGGTCTACTAGGACTCCTAGATCCCTTTCGCAGGTAGTCTCATTCAGCCAGGTCTCCCCCATCCTATATCGATGCATTTCATTTTTTTCGCCCTAAGTGCAGTACCTTACATTTCTCCGTATTGAATTTCATTTTGTTAGCTTTGGCCCAGCTCTCCAGTTTATCCTGGTCATCTTGAAGTTTGATCCTGTCCTCGAGGGTATTAGCTACTCCTCCTAATTTGGTGTCATCTGCAAATTTGGTAAGTATGCCCCTAATTCCCTCATCCAAGTCATTGATAAAGATGTTGAATAGCACTGGGCCCAGGACAGAACCCTGTGGCACCCCACTGGTCACATCTTTCCAAGACGAAGAGGAGCCACTGCTGAGAACCCTTTGGGTTCGGCCAGTCAACCAATTACAAATCCATTGAACTGTTAACTTGTCTAGCCCACATTTTACAAGCGTGTTTGCAAGAATGTCATGGGGAACCAAGACATTTTAAAACAGTCGACACAGTATTTAAAACCCACACTTCAACAGACTTTATAAAGAAGTGAGGAGCCTCCATGGCCCTGGAGCAAACTGGCAGCCCCACAGATCTGCCCCAATCAGGCTGTGGCCCAGATCCTCCACCAGGGCACCAAAGAGCAGCTCCGCTGGGAGGGAGGGTGGGGGGCTATGGGTGGGGGTCTTGCTTTCCTGAGACCCCTCTTGGCAGAGCCCTCTCCCTCCCTCCCTCAGCCCCAGGCAGAGAAGTGGGGAGTATAGGGGGGGACTGACCAGGTCCTGGGGGGAGGGGAGGGCTCCCCTTTTCTCTCTCTCTCTCCCCACAGAAAGAGGGGGCTGGAGGAGGGGGGCGTGTGTTGCGGGGGTCCTCCTGCCCTCCTCCTCCTCCTGAGTCCTCCAGAGCCAACTTCCGCCTTCCCTGCCGCTCTAGGAAGCGGCACTGTCTCATACCCCCCATCTATGGTCGGAAGGGGCGGGGCCAAGACCGAGAGTGACGGGCCAGGAAAGGCAAGGGACCCCACCTGTGATCAGGGGTTGATGGAAGCGCTGCTGAGCGAATGGGGAGGGAGCCGGAGGGAGCCAATCCCAGAGCGGGAGAGCCTTGTGGGCGGGGCTTCCTGGCGTTCGAAAGAGGCGTGCGAGTGTCGGGAGAAGCTCCGGGTGTCTGCCTGCCAGTTGAAGGGAGGGAGGGAGAGAGGGAAGTGGGCGGAGGCTGGAGGGAGGAAGGGAGGGAGGGGGATTAATAGGGCCAGAGGGAGGGAGCCCGGCAGGTGTCTGCTTTTATCCCTGGGGGCTCAAACATTAAAGAAATATTTATTACCTGAGCTCTTATATGCGATAGGCACCACAGAGTGGGACTAAGACAGACCTGCACAAATTGGCAGTAGGTAGGGGGCCAAAATTAAAATAGGCTAAACTGCCGCAGGTTGATTAATCAATTAATTAATAATGAGCATTCTTAATGGGACCCATTAAAATGTTTGCTAAATAAAGATCTATCGTAATTGTTCCTTGACATGTTTAAGTCTTATTGAAGAATGATCCAGTATAGGCAGACTTTGGACCCTCACCAACGTCAGTGCGAGTAACGCCCCAAATTAATATTAAGGTAACCAAGTGGGCTTAACTTCAGCGTGGTTGTGACCATAATCTTTTCCTTGTCAGAAGAAAAAGGTTTATAATCAACTTCAGTAAGAAAGCAGATAGTGCTGCTAAAATTACCAAGTTTTTCATCTTAAACTAAGGGAATAGACACCTTCTGGAGACAAGGTTCTGCATGAGGGAAACTTTCTTCTTCAAGATGCACTTTTTGCCAGGGCCTGTTTGAAGAAATGGATTGATGTCCACCAAGACTCATTGTGGAGGAGAGGGGGATTTCCACCTTCCGCCCTGTCACCACTTTGTGACGCCTGACCTCCACTTCACAGCCAAACTACATCTCCCAGTGGTATAGCACAAGCACTCAGGTGTGGCTACGTATTCCTGGGTTCGTCTCCTTACCTGAGAATCACTCACGCCAGGCTGGTTGTTTCTTTCATTAACAAAAGAACACTTATTATCAATAGAATAAAACACGTAACCGTATAAACGAGGTATTGGGCCTGCACAAACATTACCTCTTTATCTAAGCCTCTAATTGTCTTGCATCACTGAAAAAAGCTCATCTCAACTACCTAAACTCAAACTAAACTACTTTCCTTGCTCACTCCCCCTTTTATCTCCTCCAAGAACCCCTCCTCCTGCCACCTCCTCTCAGAGGATTGGCTCTTGGAGTACCAGGTCCCCATTGGCTCCCTGGCTGTCTATCACACACCTCCCCCCTTTGGAAAATGTTGTTATAATTATGACCTCTACAGGCCACAATTATGGCAAAAGGGTTTACATATTCACTTCAACCTTTCCCTCATTTGTAAAATATACTATCAGTTTTATTTCTGGGGCCCAGCTTTGCCTTCGTCTCCGCAGGGTTCTGATGGCCCTCCGCCAGCTCTGAGGGTTCCCTTGCCTCCACACTTGCCGCAACAGTCTTTTCAATGTCCATCTTGACTTTCAGCAGATTTATAAAGGACCCTGGACTCTCCAGAATCTTCCCTTCCCTGTCTTGGTCACGCTCCTCTATCTTCAAGGATTCCAGGTTCTAGGTTTCACTGGTGACTCATCTATGCTTGGATCATGTGCTCTCAAACTCACATCCTAGCTGGGTTAATTGCTGGTTTTGTATCCAGAACTACACTTTCATTCTGGATCTCCTTAATTAAGTTGCAGGACATTCCTAATTCATCAGAATACTCCTCAAGGTTTTCCTCATGCCTTGGGCTTTTCTCTATGCTGTACTGTCTTTGCTGTCCGTAAGAACATTTCACTATCTTTGAAAACTCTACAGTTGTTTTCCTGCTTTCAGGTCTTTTGCTGCCATTTACAGACTCCAAAACTAGTTCTGAATCTTTTATGTTATTGGTACCCACATAGTCATGACTTAGTGCAGAGTCTTTAATAGGCACACTATTGGTAAGGCCTTTAAAGATTTTTCCTTCTAAACTTATTGGCTTTTCTTTGGCTTCTCTGCCTAGGCCTCTTTGAGGCATCTTGGTCTCCATGATAACGTCATTGTCTCTCTGGCCTGTAACTGAATCTTGGGCTAAAGGAGGACTGGTGTTCCCACATAGAGCCATTTTAACTTTTAAATCTATACTTCTGTCCCTTTGGCTTGTACAATCAGATTGACAATGCTCCAGTTTCCCACATTTAAAACAAGTTTTCCTACTCCTGTCCAAATGGTTAGGGTGACTATATTCAACAAATTCTTTTTTCCTCTCAGGAAAGGCTTCCCTGACACATCTCCACTGTTCATACTCCCTATTACCGTGTTCTCGGCTATAAGCAGAGTTTTCTTTCAGGGTTGTCCTTGATAGTTGTTCCTCTTTCTCATCTCCAGGGCACTCCTCTTTTCCAAAATTATAAATAGCCATTAACTCTCTAATTTCGTTCTCCTGTGGGTCACCATCAGGCTGGTTTTCAATGCCCTTTCTACTATCAGGCTGTGTTCTTATTGGTTCTGCATCTGGGTCTGCTAATTTCCTCTCTGTATATTCATAGTGTCTGTTAATCACACTGGCCTGTTTTGTGACATGTGCCAGGTAATTTCCAATTGCAATTGGAGCTGGAATGTCATCCCACACAGCCATTTTCCACACTCCCTCCCCGCCTTGATATTGAATGGGGAGTTTGACTACAGAGGCACTGAAAGCTGTTCTTCCTAGGCCTTTAATCTTTACTCTCTCCTCAGGCACTATATCTTGGTCTGAGATCAAATGGGGTTTGATAACAAACTTGGGACCCTGTGTCCTGCAGTCCCCATACTCTTTCATTTTTCACTATTAACGGCTGCTGGTATTCCTTGTTAACAGGAGTGTCTATGTTAAACGGTATTTCTCTGTGTCTTCCTGGTTAATGCCTCTAGGTGGCTCAGTTACCTTGGCAATGTCACTGTCCTTCTGGTCTGAGGGAGGCCTAGCTTCACTAATAAAATACACTGGCAGGCCTTTACTATTCTCCTTTTGCCTTTTGTTTAGGGCGTTCATATTTCATGTGGCCCACCTTCCCACACTCATAACACTCTCTTTCTCATATCATCTCTGGCTGAGGACTTCTCTGAGGGAAATTCTCTCTTCCTCTCATGAATTCGGCTTCTTTCACCTCTCCATGTGGGGATTTCTCTTCTACTGGGTTCTGGGCTATAAGAATTTTCTTTAGGAGGTGGTTTCCTGTCAGAGTCTTGGTATTTGGGATTTGTACTCCATGGCTTCCTTTCCTTTTCTCCCCTTATCATGACTAAATTATCCATCATTTGGGTGGCTTCAGCTACAGTTTTTGGCCCCTTATCCTGGATTATCCATCTATACTCCTCAGGAAGAATTCTGTACAACTGTTCTAATGCCATTATATTCACAACATCCTCTTTGGTTTCAGCTTTACCTCCCTTCAGCCAATTTTCCAGCATTTTGTCTAGACGACATCCTAATTGTGAATAAGTTTCCTCTGGCTTCTTTTTAATGAACCTGGACTGTCGTCTGTGGTGTTCTGGCGTTAACCCAAACCTTTGCTTAACTCTTTCCTTATAAAGTTCATAATCCTGCGCTTCCTCTAATCTCATCTCACCATAAATCTCAGCTAGTCTGCCACATATTTGTGATCTTAAATATGCCATTCTTTCTTCATCTTTAATTCTCATGTCAACACAAGCTCTTTCAAAAGTAATAAAGAAGGTATCAATGTTATCCCCCTTATAAGATCAAGGCAGTCTTTTTACATCTATAGTAGGTCCATTAGTGCGGTTGCTGTTGTTACTATTATCTGTGTTGGCTTGGTTTGCTAATTCCATTTCTCTTACTCTGAGCCTGTACATTTCTATCTCTCTCTCTCTCCTTTTCCTTTTCTCTTTCTCTAATTCTAGCCAATTCCTTTTCTGTTTCTTGTTGTTTTAATTCTTTTTCTCTTTCTCTAATTTCCTTTTCAGGCTGTAGTTCTCTTTCTCTAATTCTAGCCATTTCTTAATTTCCATATCTCCAAATTATCTGCATTTGTAGAGGTAATAGATTCTATGCTTTCAGGTCTGGACATAACTCCCTCGGTTTCCTCTTTTGCTTCAGCCACATCAGCTTTAGCTGCTTGTTTAATCTTTTGGGGCATTTTGGAAGGTGTTTCCTTACGTTACCCACATATTTTTACCTCAGGAGACACTGACATTTGGCTGGTACAGGTGATATCTTATGTTACCTGTCAACTTTGACCTCAGAAATCATTTGTATTTCCAATTTCAACCCACCCAGCCCTTGTTTTGCTCAATAAAACCACAAATATTCTAATGATTCAGGTGATTTCTTACTTTACCACCAACTTTTACCTCAGAAATCACCTTTATTTTAAATTTCAGACAACCCAGCCCTTAGTTTGCTGGTCAACTCCACTAATACTTTGATGAGTCATGTGATTTCCTACTTTACCCTGAGACTTTTACCTCAGAAATCACCTTTATCTCAAATGCCAGACAGCCCAGCCCTCAGTCTGCTGGCCAACTGACCTTTCCCGTTCCCTTTTTAAAATGGCACTAGAGGCTTGAGTAACTTTTTTTTTTCTTTTTGTCTTGTATTCCTTACTTTATACCAATGTCCTTTTACCTCAGAGATACAGGTAATTCTTTTTAACATGCAGATCTTATCCCTTATGATTGCCTTTGACTGATACCTCAGGCATTGCTGTGTTCACACACTCCAGTATCCCCTTACTTTACCCGGTCTTTTTACTGTACTTAGTTCAAACTGACAGCACTTTTCCTGTCAGCACTTTATTTTGAGGCTTGACGTTCAGCAACCCTTACATTTACCTTGGACAATTACCTCAGAGTTTGCTGTTACCACTCACTCCAGTATCCCCTTACGTTACCCAAATCTTATTACCTCGGGTATACTGTACTTTTTTCCAGTCACAAGAACTCCTTACTTTAGCACAGGACAATTACCTCAGGAATTACTTGTGCTTTTCCTTTCAACACACACCTGTGCTATCCACACAAACAAAACGTATATATTAACTGAAACCCTTCTTTGGCCACTGGATATTTCTCCTCCAGCACTAGATCTCTGGCTTTCCTAGATCCCCTCTGCCAGTCACCAAGGATTCAATCCTGGATTCTCAATCCCTAACTGGATCTTTTGAATCCCTTCACTGGATTCTCAACCCTTCACTGGATCTTTCGAATCCTAACACTGCCACCACTTTGTGAAGCCAGGCGCCTTCCTAGTGGCACAGGGGACTTTCCTATCCCACCTCTACGACTCGTTTGTGGAGAAGGGGGGATTTCCACCTGCCACCCTGTCACCACTTTGTGACGCCAGACCTCCACGTCACAGCCGAACTATGTCTCCCAGTGGTATAGCACAAGCACTCAGGTGTGGCTGTGTATTCCTGGCTGTGTCTCCTTCCCTGAGATTCACTCACGCCAGGCTGGATGGTTCTTGTTAACAGAAGAACGTTTATTGTCAAACAAATAAAACATGTAACTGTATAAACAGGTTATTGAGCCTGCACAAACATTTGTTCTTTATCTAAGCCTTGAACTGTCTTGGATCACTCAAAGCCTCATCTCAGTTATCTAATCTGTAAACCCAACTCAAACTCTTAACTCCAACTTAAACTGAACTCTTTCCTCACTCACTCCCCCTTTATCTTCCCCAGAAGCCCCTCGTCCTACCATCTCCTCACAGAGGATTGGCTCCTGGAGTACCAGGTCCTCATTGGCTCCCTGGCTGTCCATCACACAGACGAACCACACCCTAGGATATTGGAGGAACTTGGAAATGCAATCTCATAGCAACTGTTGATAATTTTAGAGAATTATTGGAGAACAGGAGAGCTCCCAGCAGGCTGAAAGATTGCAAATGTTGTCCACATCATTAAAAAAAAAAAAGAGGGGGGGGGGAGAACTGCAGCAACTAAAAACCAGTTAGATTGATATTAGTAGCAGGAAACGTTCTAGAGCAGATTTAATGAGTCAACCTGTGAGCACTTAGAAAGGAATGTTGTGATTACTAAGAACCAGCATGGCTCTATAGATCGACCCTATAGCCTTCAAAGTTGGAACAAGGAGAGTAAAGCCAGAGGTATGCTGTGCCCTTGTCTAAAGCATTCTCCTAAAATGCAGGCTCACAACTCAAATCCAATCCCTCCTTTCTCCCTTTACTCTTAACAACAGGTTTATTAATATTGTCTGCAAGGCAGCAGCCCCCATCCCCTTCAGTGGCTAAAAGGTCCACCTAGACAGAATAGTGATACTAATGGGGGAGGGGAAAAGAGACTGTGGATGTGCAGTTACACCTGCAGCAAGTGTAAGTTGGTTGTGTTGTTGGAAGAGAAGGTCCAGCAACTTGAGGCCTGATTAGCCACTATACAGCATATTAGGGAGCAGGAGGTTTTCTTAGAGCAGAGCAGAAGGTCATGGTTCAGCAACACACAGGGAATGTCTCTCTAGAGGAGTTAGTTCAGATACACAGGAGCTTGATGTCTGGAAGAATGTGAGTCAGCAGGAGAAGGAGCATGGGCCATTCTTTGAGTTTGGCACTACAGAACAGGTTTGAAGTGGCACGATCCTTAGGAGACAGTGGCCATGTTCTCCTGGAGTTTGTTATACAGAGGAAAGAGGAAGCCAAGAGTAGTCAGACATGCCTTCTCGACTTTAAGAAGGCTGATTTCAGAAAGCTTAAGGAATTACTGGAGGTGATCCCATGGTTAGGAATACTAAAAGAGAAGGGTGTACATGATGAATGGGAGTTTCTAAAGAGTGAGATATTGAAGGCACAACTTCAAAGAGTTCCGATGAGGAGGAAAAATGGCAGGTGTCTAAAGAAACCAGTATGGATGTCTAAAGAACTTTCAACTGAGCTAAGACTTAAAAGCAACATGTACAAGAAATGGAAAAAGGGAGAAATCACCAAAGAAGAATTCAAACAAATAGCTATCTGATGTACGGGGGAAATCAGAAAGCAAAAGCACAGATGGAGCTCAGGTTTCCTAGAGAGGTTAAAAACAATAAAAAGGGCTTTTTTGGAAATGTCCATAGCAAAAGAAAGAACAAGGAAATGGTAGAACCACTGTGGGGAGAAGATGGTGAAATACTAACAGGGGACAGAGAAAAGGCAGAACTACTCAACACCTTCTTTGCCTCCGTCTTCTCCCAAAAGGAGAACAGTGCTCAACCTGGAGAAAATGGAGCAGATGATACAGTAGGAGAAATCCAGCATAGAATAAGTAAAGAGGTAGTTCAGGAATACCTGGCCAATATAAATGAATTCAAGTCTTCAGCGCCAGATGAACTACATCCAAGGGTATTAAAAGAACTGGCAGAAGTAATCTCAGAATCACTGGCAATAATCATTGTGGTCTCTTCCAATTCTGATTGTAAGATGGGAGCAACAAGAAAATTGTTGTGTGTAGTAGGTCTAGATTGACATCATTTCAGATAAGAAACCTTTGGAATAGTAAATAGATTTTCCTTGGGTTTTTTCTGGGCTGTGAGGCCGTGTTCTGGAAGAGAATAGTAATTTTCAAATTGGAGCACATCGCCGCCTCAAGGGTACTCAAGGTCTCATCAAGGTTACAAAGAACCTAGTAGATACAGATTAAAGGCACTTTGGGGGGGGGGGAATAGCTTGCTGCATGTACAATCCTGCTTAGTGGTTTCTATTTTCTCCCCCTCCCAACCCTTTTCTTTCTTTTTTTAAAGTCTACCTTTCAATGCTTCATTTAATAGTGGTTATGCAAGCAAAACAGCTCTCTCAATTGTTAGATCTGTCATTGTACCCCTAGGAAATGTAAGTGAGAATCAACAAGATAAAAATAGTTTTCCACATCTGGGAAAGAGCTTGGATTTCTCAAACTGCCCCCTCCTGGGTAAACCACTTTTGAAAGTAGAGGGTCTACAAGCCCTGTAGATCTTGAACTTAGCTAACACACATTGGAAACTGCTTAGCACAATAGCATGCTATAAAGCGGTATAGGTGTGTAAAAATGCTGTTGCTTAACAATTTGCAAGCTGCTCTGACAGCCTTTGTGGCTGAAGAGCGGGGTATACCTAAAAATAAATAAAATTAATTAAACTAATCTGGCATAACTTGGTTTTAATTTTTTATAGCATTACGCACTTGGTAGATGAGGGAAATGCTGTAGATGTAACATATCTTGAGTTCAGTAAGGCTTTTGCCAAGGTCCTCCACAAGTTCTTGCAGGCAAGGTGGTAAAAAGCAGGCAAGACAGTGCTATTGTTAGGTGGATCAGGCCAAACCCAGAGAGTGCTCAGCAATGGTTCCCCTTCCTGTTGGAGAATTGATTAGCGGGATGCCACAGGGTGTGTCCTGTGCCCTTGTTGTTTAACATCCTCCTAAATGGCTTGGATGAGGGAATAGAAGGCATGTTTATCAAATTTGCAGATGATACCAAATTAGCAGGGGTAGCTGATGCCCCAGAGGCCAATGTGTTAAACATTGGAGAGCTGGGCCAAAAGTAACAAAAAGAATGTCAACAGAGATAAATGTATAGTACCCTATTTAGGCAGGAAAAAATTAATGTATCCAGTGTGGGCAAAAACTGGCTTCAGAAGAGTATACATGAAAAGGATTTGGGGCCATTAGTAGGCCACAAGCTAAACATAGGTCAACAGGGTCATACAGTGATTTTAAAAAGCCAGTGAAATTCTAGGCTGTATCAATAGGAGAACAGTGTCTAGATTGAGGGCTATAATAATTCCACTTTAAAAGTCCCCCACGAGGAACTTGGGGTGCTGTGTATGTTTAGCACACGGAAACTGAGAGTTGATAGCCATCTTTAAATATTTCAAGGGAGGCTATGTAGAGGATGCAATGTGCTTCTCTTTTGCTACTCCTGAGACACACTGATGGATTCAAAATGCATGAAAAGAGATTCCATCCAAACATTAGTATTTTTGCATGGTAGGTGGTTGGAATAGATAACCTTTGCAGCCCTTTCCAAGTCTCTGATTCTTTGATACTTACTGGCAAGAGTTATGGTCGCCCTCTCTTTTAGTTCATGGAAACAGGAATCCCTGTCACAAAGTATAATAAGGTCAGGTTGCTCACCTGTAACCATAGATGGGCTAACCGAAGGGGACCGACCCCTCGTCAGAGATTGTGCTGGAGCAACTGACGCTGAAGTAGAGGGAAACAGCGTCTTTTCATAGAGGAAGGATTTCAGCTGCAACAGGTGCTGTTTGCAGGCCTGCGGGGTAAAGTTGTGGCAGTGCACACATGCATCAACATTATGGGCCTCACCAGCGCAAATGAGGCACTTGGAATGCCTGTCGGAAACAGGCAATTTTGCCTGGCAAATTGAGCACCTCTTAAAAGCAGCAGACTTTGATGTCATTTTCAAAGACAGAGACAAAGAAAAAGACAAACCAGTCCGAAGTCGAAGGCAAGATAGAGACCGAAGCCAAAATCAATCAGGAGACGAAAGAGAACTCACAACCAGTCCAGGTCAAACACAGCTAAATCAGAATGAGAGCCAAGGGAATCCAAAACCAAAGTAAAAACAGTCCGAGCCAATCCGAGTAAGGAAAACAAAAGCGACGATCCGAGTAAGGAAAGCACTAGCGACAGAGGTTTGTAATGTGCTGCTCGTGAGGCAGGCAAAAGGAAGTGAGGGGATTTAGGCGGAAGAGCCTTTATAGGGACTGTTGGGATGCATGGAGTTACCTCCAAAATATTGTAAAGTCAATTCTGCCTAGTGATTCTAGATGGTTCCAAGTGCTCTGCACGGGTACAAGAGTAACCATGAAGAAAAGACCATGAAGAAGATCCTTCTTTCCACTGCATGTTTAGAGAAGGCTGGGAAACTGGCACCATTACCTTAGAAAATTCTCTTGGAAGAGAATTTGCTTTGCTTTTTTTATTCATGGAAAAACTAGTACATGGCATGAGAAAGGTTACACATTCGAGTGTAGCCGTGTTGGACTTGTAGCAAAGCAAAATCCAGAATCCACAAAAAGGGTTACCTTTATTGGCCAACTAAACTGTAAAACACAGGATGCAAGCTTTTGAAGCTCTACTAGCTTCTTCATCAGGCAAATTATATTTTAAAAATACAGAACTAAAAATGATAATGTTGGAGTCACAGGCCTACATGTTGCTTCAGATCTTTCTTGTGTTGTTGTTCAGGTGAGGGAGAAAGGTTGGTTTTCCTTCATAGACTATGCTTTAAAAAGCGTAAGGCTCCTGCATCTATATCCAAATATATCATATCTGGTATTGGAAATTCATTTGAAACATCAACTCTGACATCCCAGAATATGACTGAACTCCTACTTAGAAATGTTCTGCTATGGACACATTGATTCAGACACTCTGATACTATACTTATAAACCTTATTACTTGATTGTATGCCAATAACCCATTATTAAAAATCTCTATTTCTATTATACTTTAGTATATTATTACCACCATTCACATTCATCCTTCATACAAAACCCGCTTCAAAAAATATGATGATCTCCTGCTAATATTTGCCCTGCTCTCCCCAACCACTAAAACCAATCAATTTACTTCCTCTATTTATATAAATATAAATAAAATAGTTACTTTAGTCCACTGGTGCGTTAGTAACTCTGAGCCACTTTAGCTGCTTTATATTTATATAAATAGAAGAAGTAAGTAGATTCTTCTTCCATTGTTACTGACATAGTTTTAATTACATGTAATATATGTACGTTTATAAATGTAAATGTAATGTTTCTATTTTTGTTTTTATTTTATTCTGCTGGCTATTTGCTGTAATAAATACATCTATCTATCTATCTATCTATCTATCTATCTGTATATGTATATATGTATGCATATAAAAACACTGAGCCTCACATAAACTTTCTCATATACAACTAGAAGCAATCTGTAACAATGTGAAGTCGAAGGCTTTCACTCACGCCTGGCATCCATAGGTTTTCTGTGGATTTTTTCCAGGCTGTGATGCCGTGTTCTGGAAGAGTTTATTCCTGACGTTCCGCCTGCATCTGTGGCCGGCATCTTCAGACAATAGTGGCATAGGGGAGTGGGGGGGGGTTATATATTGTGTTGGAGGTTTATATACCTGTTGGAGAAGATATGTACCTTTGTACATATCTAATGTACAGAGCTAATGGTCCATTGTCTGCTGGGAATCACCCTGTCCCTGGGTAGGCCCACAGATCCCACAGGAGCACAATCCTCTTCTCTAAATCAGCAGTAGTAACTGCAAATGTTCTTTTCTACAGCTGGTATTGGAATAGTGTGACAAAAAAGGGTCAAATGTCCAAAGCTTCAGAAATACAGTCCTCTTCTCTGAACCACTAAGTATCACTTTGCCTGGATGTTCTCTTATGCAGTTGGTAATGATGTAGTGTTTCATACCAGTTTATCTGGCAAGTAAGGGGCTAAAAGTCCAAATCCTGTCCCTACTGATGCAGAGATCTCTACTCCAGTTCAGCGAGCTGGTGCCCAGTCTTTTTAAACAACTGGTACACAACCTTCTTTCGAGCAGCTGAAGCTGGGATGGAACAGTTCATACTGATCTCATTGGCAGGAGTAGCAGCAAAACAGCCACATCCAAGCACAACGCCAGCCACCGACTCTGTTGTCTTCCAGTTACTACTCTTGTTCCCCCTTAGCCTGTTCCACTCTGGGAAATGGTAGTAAGCTGTAAACTGCAAACTGTAATAGACTACAGTTTTAATAAGAAATATACAGTATATTCCTTTTTCCAGCATACTTGTTTTGTTATTTCCTTCTTCTACTTCTATGTCTGTTATCTCTCGATCAAGGTAATCATTTAGGGAGTGTGCGTTATGATAGTTGAGAAGTCTGCAGACAATCTGATTGTAGCTCAGATAGAAATTCGCCACTGATTTGTAAAAAGGAAAACACCACTAATAGCTGCTTCTTTTGCTGTTAATCCTTTCTTTTTATGGTTGTATGGTTGTAGATAATAAATAACTCTGTAGCACTTTGTTGTGAGAATCTACACACTATTTTCCAGAATTAGGACAGAAACTCAGATGCTATGCATCTGCCTCTGCCACCATCTTCCTCCCTCCCTTAAGCCTATTTGACTCTACATTCCAGTGTAAATTTTCTGATGACGAGTGAGCTGTATCTTTTGCCTAAAATTCTTTCCACACTCTGGGCATTTAAATGGTTTCTCTCCTGTATGACTTCTTTGATGACAAACAGAGTCATATTTTTGATGGTAGCTCTTTCCACACTTCAAGCATTTAAATAATTTCTGTATGAATTCTTTGATGACAACTGAGAAGTGACTTCCGATGGAAACTCTTACCACACTCCAAGCATTTAAATGGTTTCTCCCCTGTGTGGATTGCCTGATGTTGAGTGAGGTTTGATTTCTGAGTGAAAAATTTCCCACACTCTGGGCATTTAAATGGTGTTTCCCCTGTATGAATTCTTTGATGGTAAGTGAGGTATGCCTTCCGACTGAACCTCTTGCCACACTCCAAGCATTTAAAGGGTTTCTCCCCTGTATGACTTCTTTGATGACGAATAACTTCATCCTTTCGACGGAAGCTCTTTCCACACTCCAAGCATTTAAAGGGTTTCTCTGCTGAATGAATTTTCTGATGACAAGTGAGAAGTGACTTCTGATGGAAACTCTTTCCACACTCCAAGCATTTAAATGGTTTCTCACCCGTATGAGTAGATTGATGATTACTGAGTTGTATCTTTCTACGGAAGCTCTTTCCACACTCCAAGCATTTAAATGGTTTCTCCCCGGTATGAATTTTTTGATGAGAGTTGAGGACTGACTTCTGACTGAAACTCTTCCCACACTCCAAGCATTTAAATGGTTTTTCCTGATTGTGGGTTATGTGATGCTGAATGAGCTGTGCCTTCCGAATGAATCCTTTTCCACACTGTGAGCACATAAATGGTTTCTCTTCTGTATGGGTTGCTTGATGAAAGATGAGGTCTGCCTTTCGCCTGAAGCTCTTTCCACAGTCCAAGCATTTAAAAGGTTTCTCTCCTGTATGAATTCTTAGATGACGAGTGAGGTACAACTTCCGACGAAACAGCCTACTACACACCAAGCATTTAAATGGTCTCTCTTCAGTATGAATTATTTGATGATGATTGTGGTGATCCTTCCTGCGGAAGCTCTTTCCACATTCCAAGCATTTAAATGGTGTCTCTTCAGTATGAATTATTTGATGATGATTGAGTTCATCCTTCATGCGGAAGCTCTTTCCACATTCCAAGCATTTAAACGGTTTCTCTCCTGTATGAATTCTTACATGATGAGTAAGGTGAAATTTCTGAACAAAGCTCTTCCCACACTCCAAGCATTTAAATGGTTTTTCTCCTGTATGAATTCTTTGATGACAAGTGAAGTTGCACTTCCAACTGAAGCTCTTTCCACACTCCAAACATTGAAATGGTTTCTGTTCTGCGTGACTTCCTTGATGAGCAGTGAGGATTCTTTTCCACTTGAAGCCCTTTCCACAAACGGAGCATTTAAATGGTTTCTCCTCTTTGTGAATGGCTTGATGACAGATTAAGTATGCTTTCTGACGGAAGCTCTTTCCACATTCCAAGCATTTAAATGGTTTCTCCCCTGTGTGAATGGCTTGATGACACATGAGGTTTCGCTTCGAAGCAAAACCCTTTCCACAATCTGAGCATTTAAAGGGTCTCTCCCCTCTATGAGTTGCTTCATGACGACGGAGGTATGCCTTCTTTCTGAAGCCCTTGCCACAATCTGAGCATTTAAATGGTTTATCCCCTATATGAATGACTTGATGAGAAATGAGGTTTTGCTTCAAAGTGAAGTCCTTTCCGCAGTCTGAGCATTGAAATGGTCTCTCCCTTGTGTGGACTGCTTGATGATAAGAGAGGGCTGTCTCCTGAATGAAACCTTTCCCACACTTCAAGCATTTAAATGGTTTCTTCCCTGTGTGAGTTTTTGTATGATGATTAAGGCTTTGTTTACAACTGAAGCTTCTCCCACAGAGAAGACAAATCCATCTCTTCCCTTGCTTTGCTTTGTGTACTGTTTCTTGGACTGTGATTCCATAGACATCAAAGCCCTGAGAACCAGATGTTTTGTTTTTCCAAGTTGCTTCAGAGTCACTGTTTCTTCCATTTTCTTCTGTCTGTTTATATCTGGTTCTTCTGGACAACAGCCTGTGTGTGGGGCCCTCCTTCTCGCTGGCTTGTTCAACATCATCTGGAAAGGAGACAAAGAACTGGTCAGAGTTCCAGTGAGAAATGGGGACTGGGCTGAGAGTGTTGACACAATTGTCCAGCTGACACCTCTTTACATTAATGCAAGGAGGCACTGAGGGAGAATGAGGGTGGTGGGTCTTTCCTTTGACTCCTGAGAGACTAGCTCCACTGAGCCCTTCCCTCAGCTCTTAAACTTGGCTGCTCTTAGGATTCTGCACTCTGAAAGACTAGTGAGGACTGGCTGTCTCCCCTCTCTTAACTACAGCATTATTTTGTCTTTCCTTTTATACTATAAACCAGTAGGCAGGAACTGTTCTTTCTCTCAACCATTTGTAGCAAAGCCCATAGTAAGTGAGGGAGTTGTAGTACAACTTCTGGAGGGCCACCAGATGCCCACCTTAGAAATGAATGACAAAAATATCTGTAAATGGCAGCACAGGAAGCATATCTGAAGTAGAAAAGGCAACCTCTCTCTCTCATACATACACACGTACACATGCACACAAAACTAGACTTGGTGGCACTAAACTAAAGGTAAAAAAGAACTGTGCAGCATGTTCGGTGGCGTCCATGGAAACTGGAACTCAGTTCCTCTCTGTTAACTTCATGCGGACAGCTTGGATAGGGATTTAAATACTGACTGTCCTGAGGGTCTCAAACAAACTATACATGGGATGAGAGTCCCTGTATCTGAACTCTATTAGGGAATGTAAAGAATACTTGCTAAATTCCTTGTTCTTGTTGGTTTGGGCTGTTTGGACTTGACAAGACGCCTCAACAAGGAATTCTCAAGATTCTTTGCCTCCAGGCAAGAGTGAGACAAGGAGTGCTATCTTTTTTTCTCATCTGTAATTACAACAATATCTCTCTATGCAAAACAGGTGCACTTTCATTTTGAGAAGCAAAGCCTACACACACACACACACACACACACGAGACAGACTAAAGGGCGGCATTTTTTTTTTAAAAAAAGGCAGAAACAACCCATTCACACCTTCTCATCCTAAAAAGGCCATACAAGAAAATGGGGAGCTTTGTTGGTTTTCACAAGTGCACCATTTTGATTATTTAGCAGGAAAAAATTATTCTTATTTCCTCCTCCCTGCCTCTTTCTTCTTTCTTCACTTACCTGCAACTGTAGTCATTCGAGTGGTCTTCTGTGAATCCACACAATTGGGTATCTGCGTCTGCGCAGAGCACTGTTCAGAACCTTCTGGAATAGTTACATAAATCATCTTGGGTGGTAGCCCCACTCACTCTCTCACGTGCCCTATATAAGAGCCCTTCCCACCCAAACGCCTCAGTTCCATTAAGGCCACTGTGGCAGCATCCAATGGATCCAACATGCACCTCCTTTATGGGAGGCGAAAGAAAATCTTTGCTAATGCCCTCCAGATTATCAGGCTGATGTTCTCCAAGTCCGAATGTTTGACAAGCTCGCTCTGCATGGTGAGCAAGTCGGGTGACAGGGACGGACAAAATGGCCGCCGGACAGTTGAGGGAGAGGAGCGAACCACAGTTGCCTCAGCCATCACGGGCCGACCAGGATGAATTTCACCCTGTCTTGTCTTATTTTGGCGATGACCCAAGTGATCAGCGAGAACGATTGAAAGGCGTATATGACTGGTCCTGACCACTTGTATAGGAAGGCATATCTGAGACAACTGTCCTTTCTCTGGGCCTTCAAGCAGAACAGGGGACAGTGAGTGTTCTCTGGTGTTGTGAAGAGATCTATGAGTGGACAACCCCAAATTCTGCAAGATCGGTTGAAGGACATGAAGGGGAAGCGACCACTCATGGCAGGATGTTGACAACCTGCTCAATGCGTCTGCAAGCTCGTTCTGCTGGCCTGGGAGGTAGACGGCTATGAATGTCATGTCCCGCTGAAGACACCAATCCCGCAAGTCAAGGGTGAGATGGAGCAAGGTCCAAGATCTTATGCCTCCCTCTTTGTTCAAACAGCACACCACAGAGGTATTTTTGGAGACCACGTGAACGTGACGACCCACGAGGGAGCATTCGAAAGAGCGGAATGCTTTTACAACCACTAGGAGCTCAAGGGCATTTATGTGAAGAACCCTCTCGGCCTCTGACCATTTCCCCTTGACAATTACATCCATGCACTGTGCACCCCACCTTTCGAGGGAGGCATCTGTGGTCACCGATATGGCCGGCTGCAGAGGGGTGAATGAAATCTGTCTTTGTACATTCACTGGGTCCAACCACAAATGCAGGGACCGCAGAGCTCGACAACGGATGGCCAGCCACTTCAGAGGATGGTCCTGCATGAGGTCAAAATTGGCCAGAAACCATGACTGGAGATGGCGCATATGAAGGCAAGCAAATGGTGTTACTGCTATCGTGAATGCCATGAAGCCTAGAGTGGTCTGGATGAGATGGGCTATAACCCGTCTGTGTTGGAGGCAATAGGACACAGCAACCTTCAGGGCCAAGAATCTGTCATCTGGTAAAAGGGCAAGCCCTCACACAGAGTCTAACAGATCCTTGATGAAATGAGCCTTTTGTATGGGTTCCAGCTCAGATTTCTCATAGTTGACAATGAAGCCTAGATAATGTAGTAGATCCAGAGTCAGCTGGATGTCTGACAGTAGCTGAGTCCGAAAGCTGGCCACAAAGAGGCAGATCACAACGAGTATTTCCGACGGGATCGAGACCTTGATCTGGGCTGAGTAGCGGGTAAAGTACGTAGGTCAACAGGAGCAAGCAGCAGAGTAGTCAGGGACAGTCCAAGGTCTAAACACAAGTCAAGGTAACAGGAATCCAGGCACCAAAGTCAGCAAGAAGCTTTCACCAGGAAGATCAGTTGGTCTCTGACAAAGCCTCCATTGCCTTTCCCAGCATATACAGCCTCCACACTCGCGGTACTGCATATTTGTGGTTTGCCGCTCTGGGGAGGGTGGGGGGAAGTGGCGACAGGGCCTCTGAAGGCTCCATCACCACTTTCGGGAGGGCGGGGGAGGCGGGGAAAATGGTGACGGGGGCTCAAAGGGCCCATTGTCACTTTCAGGAGGGAGGGAGGAGGCGGGGGAAAGTGGTGATGGGGCCTCTGAAGGCCCCGTCACCACTTTCGAGAGGGAGGCTGGAGTTATTATTCACGGATTTTTCACATTCGCGGGGGTCTTCTGAACCTAACCCTCGTGAATGTGAAGGGACGACTGTATAGAGCAATTAAGGCTTTGTCAGGTGTTTCTTAATGAGCAGGTTTTTCTCATAAAGTCTCAGAGACTTCCTTTGAGCTTCCTTCTGAGTTCACTGCTGGGTATATGATGATGGAGGTAAGTCCCTCTCTTCTTCGCCATCCTTATCTGAATGGGCAGGACGCTCTGCTGGGACTGACACCAACCCACTCGGACCAGGCTCTTCCTCTGCTCCAGCCTCTAGGTTGGCAGGATTCCCTGCTGGCACAGGTGGAGATAAACTGTGCCAGGGTCCCTAGGGCCATTCCCTGCCATGTCTTCCTCCTCCTCTGACTCTATAGCCTCATCAGGCTCACAGGGCATGACAGTCCTGGTGCACTGTGTTATGTGTGTGTAGCATGCTCTCTCTCTCTGTAGCACGGTCTGTGTGTGTGTTTAACGTGGTGTATGTGTACACATGATTGCATAGCAGCGGTGGAGGAGCTCTTGCTTCCTGGCGTGCTTGGTGTGTGTGTGGTATAGTGTGTGTGTAGCATTGGGTGTTTGCGCGATTGCATGGCAGCAACGGAGGTGCTCTTGCATCCTGCCAAGTGTGGTGTGTGTGTAATGTGATGTGTGGGTGTGTGTAGCGTGCTGTGTGTGTCTAGCATGCTGTGTGTATGCACGGTTACATGGCGGCAGCAGAGGGGCTCTTGCATCCTGCAACATGTGGTGTGTGTGTATGCACAGGTGCATGGCCGCGGTTGAGGGGCTCTTGCGTCCTGGCGTGTGTGTGTAGTGCGATGTGTGTGCGTGTGTGTAGCATCATGGGTGGGTGTACATGGCAGGCCTTTCCTAATTAGATCCCGGCCTCAGGGATCCTGGCCTCTTCTAGGCTGCTGGCCATTTATTATATTTATTGTATTTATAGTTTTAAATGTGATTTTAGATTAGTTGTTTTAATTTATATTTGTTTAATGTTTTTTATGGGGGAGGGTGGGAGTGGGGGTGTTTAGGGATTTTATTTGTATTGTATTTTAAATTTTGTAAGCCGCCCCGATTGTTTTAACAGAGGGGCGGGGTATAAATAAATTTTATTATTATTATTATTACACGCAGTTCCATGGTGGCAGAGGGACCCTTGCATCTTGGCGCATGTGGTGTGTCTGTCTAACGTGTGTGTGTGTGTGTGTACATGTGGTTGCATGGTGGCGGCGGAGGGGCTCTTGGTATGAAATGAGCTGTACCCAACATAACATATACCATTATACTTGATTTGAAAGGTTATATGTTAATGTATCAAATTATTGTACACATGGCATGTTTCCTAAGCGGTCAATCAGTGGAGTGGGAATGAAAACATACCAAAGTGTTTTATAAATGTAGATAACGGTGTATGTTACGCCAGGTATAGCTAGTTATATATAATGGCATAGTAAAATGGTACCTTTTATATCATATGGTAAAATGAAGGTTTGCTTTTTGGAATTACTTTGGTTAAAAAATAATTTCATGCCGTGAATGCTTGAATTTGTGAATACAGAATCCATGGATATGGATGGTTGACTGTAGTGGCAAAGCAGATTCTTAGGGGGATTACCTGTGGGCTCCCCAGTTATGCTACCAGTAGTCAAGGACTTGATGAACCAAGTGTGGTCTGTCTGTATCAACTAGGAATGCTGGTTTTGATATGTGAGAGACTGAAACTCAGATCAGTCTGCTGTCTGCCTCTTCTGGGCCAGTTTTATATCCTCCCCAGCTCCTTTCATCCAATGAGTTAGAAATCTTTACGAGCCTCCACTTATATAAATAATATTAATTTTTTATATAAACATTATCTTTATGCAATCAGGTAAAAAAATTTAGTTCTCTGATAGTAGTAACTCTTTATGGTTGGGTTTTTTTCATAAGCTAGTCAATTCTTTATGTTCTCTCTGCTTAAAGTTAGGCTGGCTTCCCACCTGGAATAGACCAGTATCTGTGCTCTTTGTATTAACACAAACATTTCTGTTTTATACAGCATACTTTTATACTTTATGCATTACAAACCAGAAACAGGGGCGTGCAAACTAGCAAAACGCAGTCCAGATGTTATGCCCACTATCTTAAATTATAATTGTCCTTTAAAAAGTGCTCTCTTAAAGCAAGTTGTTTTGGTTGAACTGATGTCAATTGAAGATCTAAACCCTGGTTTGACCAAGAGTGCTTGGATATGAAGGATTTACTAATAAGTCATTATAAAATATATAGGGATTTCAATTTGCCTTCTTTACCATCTGAGTGGTTCTTGTTAAAAAAAGATATAAAAAACTACAGTTGTCCCTCCACATTCATGGGGGTTAGGGGCTCAAGAACCCCACGAATATGAAAAAAAACCACGAATAAAATACACCTCCCCCTGCCAGCTCACAACCCCCCCACCCGTCCAAAGTGGCCACAGGGCTTTTGAAACCTAGCCACTTCTCAGCCACAAGTCCTGCCCTCCCAAAGGTGCTCTCCAATCCAAACGGAGCCAAGCCCAAGGAGAGCGGGGAGATCTGGTCTAAATCACTCCCTCCTTGCAAACAGAGGCAAGCCCCAGGAAAGTGGGAAGGGGGGTGCTTTAGACCCTATCTCCCCACTCTCACTGGGCTTGGCTCTGTTTTGAGTGGGGAGCCAACCCCCAAGAGAGCAAGGAGATCGAGTCTAAATCACCCCCCTCCTTGCTCTCTTGGGGCTTGGCTCTCCATTTCAAATGGAGACAAGCCCAGGAAAGTGGGAAGGGGGTGCTTTAGACCACATCTCCCCACTCTCCCTGGGTTTGGCCCTGTTTTCAGTGGGGAGCCAACCCCCAAAAGAGCAAGGAGATCGAGTCTAAATCACCCCCCTTGCTCTCTTGGGGTTTGGCTCTCCATTTCAAATGGAGACAAACCCAGGAAAGTGGGAAGGGGTTGCTTTAGACCACATCTCCCCACTCTCCCTGGGTTTGGCTCTGTTTAGAGAGGGAGGAGCCAACCCCTAAGAGAGCAAGGAGATCGAGTCTAAATCACCCCCCTTGCTCTCTTGGGGCTTGGCTCTCCATTTCAAACGGAGACAAGCCCCAGGAAAGTGGGGAGAGGGTGATTCAGACCCCATCTCCCCACTCTCCCTGGGTTTGGCTCTGTTTGGAGTGGAAAGCCAACTTGTGGAAAGCATAAGTTTGGAGTGGAGAACAAGGAGATCGGGTCTAAATCACCCCCCTCTTTGCTCTCTCGGGGCTTGGCTCTCCATTTCAAATGGAGACAAGCCCCAAGAAAGTGGGGAAGGGGGCCCCTTGGCTCCCAACTCCAAACTGAGTGAAGCCCCTGAGCTAGATGGAGTTCCCTCCTGGG
Organism: Gambelia wislizenii; assembly: GCA_030847615.1. NCBI lineage: Eukaryota > Metazoa > Chordata > Lepidosauria > Squamata > Crotaphytidae > Gambelia > Gambelia wislizenii. Next base: position 31,955,577 of record JAUMIR010000002.1, read on the forward strand.
GACGGCGGGGAAAGGAGGAGAAACCACGAATACTCAAAACCGCAAACATCAAAGCTGCAAATGTGGAGGGATGACTGTAATTAAAGTCAAAAAGGACTTAGGGATGAGAGCAAACTGGGAGAAATTAATCAATGTGGCAAGGACACATGACTCAATCACTTTTTGGAAGATTGTGTCCATGGGGTTAGATAGCAAGATAGGATTAAAAGATTCCTATATTCCTGTTAAAACCTGGGAATCTTACTTTATTAGTTTGTATGCAGCAAGGCACAACAGGCAATGGAACCCACAAACAACTTTGCAGAGTCTCCCCGATTGGCCTCCTGTCACTATCTCAGAAATCAATAGGCTCATTTCCAAGATCAAAGAGGGTAAAGCACCAGGATTTGATAACACCACTTCAGAGATGATTAAAAGAAATAGAAGCTGGTAGGCCCAAATCCTTGCAATGCTGTTTACATGTATTGATCGCTTTGCATCAATACCGAAGGACTGGGGACTAGCCATCATTAACCCAATATATAAAAAAGGAGCAAGATTAGATCCAGCAAATTACAGGCCTATTAGTTTGTTAAGTGTTATTAGCAAGCTGTATGCCCATCATGTACTAGAAAAACTTTTAACTTGGATGGATGATGAATTCCTCTTGGAGGATGAACAGGCAGGTTTTAGACCAGGTCGCTCCACAGGAGACCATGGAATAATTTTACAACATCTTGTAGACAAATATTCAACCAAGCCTAGTGGGGCTTTTTACACAGCCTTTATTGACTTCAAGTTGGCTTTTGATATGATTCCCCGTGATAGATTATGGCAGAAACTAGAAATAACCAATATTGATAAGCACCTGCTGATTTTGATCAATAGCCTATATACGAAAACATGTTTGAAAGTTAGATGTAATAGGCTAGGCCATCTTACTAAGGCCATTCCATCATCTACGGGTGTTAGGCAAGGCTGTGTGTTAACTCCCTCTTTATTTAACATCTATATTAACTCTTTGGCTAAGAGTTTGCCTGGCTTAAATTTCCATCCTCCTAAATCAGTGGGCAGACCCATGTCAACTCTTCTGTATGCAGACGACATAGTACTTCTCTCTTTCACCCTTATTGGGCTGCGTGGACTACTAAAAGCTTTGGGTAATTATTGCCAAACTGAAGAGTTGGTGATTAATTATAACAAATCTAAAGTTTTAGTATTTACCAGCAAACGGAGCATCCATAAATGGCAAATAAATGACCAACCAATTGAGGAAGTAAAATCTTATAAGTACTTAGGAGTGATTTTTCAGTCTTCAGGCTCTTGGAAGGCCCAGTCTACAAATGCTATAGCAAATGTTCAGAGAAGCATTAAGTCACTTAAATCTTTTTTCTTCACCAAAGGAGGCCAGCACATCCCTTCAGCCATCCAGGTTTTTAATATGAAGGTACTGGCACAGATGCTATATGGGGCACAGTGGTGTGTTTACACTAACTTTGATTCTATGGAATCTATGCAGACAAAATTTCTGAGATCCATTCTGGCTCTTCCAAGGTGTGTGCCTAACGCAATTTTACATTTGGAGACAGGTCAAATGTCAGTTGAATCACAGGTGTGGATACTCAAGTTTAATTTTTGGCTCAGAATGCTGTTCAACCCAGTAGGATTAGCACCTTTGATACTGTTGGATGAGTTTCCATATAGATGGAGCAAGACTCTAAATGGGAAGCTAGGTAAATGGGGTTTTTCACAAACCATCATTCTGGTAATGGGTCATGAGAAAGCAAAAAAGGAAATACATCAAAGGATAATGAGATGCAACAACATCTAAAAGCAGCCTCTGTATCACCTGATTTTAGAGATAATGGTAATGCCTTCAAGCTAGCTAACCATCTCAGTCTTCTAACCCTTCCAAAACACAGGATAGCATTCACATTAGCAAAATTTAATGTTCTACCCTCAGCCCTATTAGAAGGGAGATACAATAGTATCCCCTATGGTGCACGCACTTGTCCTTGTGGAACTGGCTCAGTGGAGACTATAGGTCATGTGTTGTTATATTGTCCTTTCTACAATGGTTATCGTCAAATTTATATCTATCCAATACTTAATCGCTTTCTTGGAAGAACAGATGAGTTTTATGTATCTTATTTGCTAGCGGACCACTGCCCATCAATAACAACAAGGGTAGCCAGCTGTTGTGCAGCGGCAATGGTATGCCAGCGTAACATGATATCTTAAATATTAATACATCTTTTAGTTTGTTTAAATAAATTTTATAATATAATTTATTCTTGACAATGAATTAATATTCATTTACTTAACAATATCTATATTGTGAAATTTTATTTTATTTTTTTAATATAATTTTCTAACTGAATTTTTAATTAATATCACATACATTTATAATTTGATGATCTACTATGATGTTTATTTCTGTATTACTATGATAGTTGATGGTTGTTTATTCGATTTCTGATCAGTTAAACGTAATATATATATGTATATTTCTTGCACTATAAAATAAAGTGATTAAAAAGAAGCAACTGACACTGGATAGCGAACTACTGCAAATAAACTGATAAAGTTAAAATGTTTAAATTCAAACAGTCATTGTTGTTCCAGCACGAGGATTGGAAATAGAAAGGCATTTAAAAACAAAACAAAAAAAAAGAATGATCAATTAAAAACGCAGGATTAGCTCTTTTTTTTTTAGTCATTTGGTTGAAACCAAAGTTGAAAACAGCAAAACCTGCTACAAAACCCCTGTTATATTACTGTGCAGGATTCAGTGGCTTAAATTTGGCAAAACCCAATTAGCACTTCGCCTAGAACACTGATACTGTCCACTGTCCTGTTGACCAAGATCTGCCTGCTTAGGGCTTGTTTTGGTGAGCCCAGAAACCAGCCAGGCTGGAAGAGGACAGCTCAGCCCACTGATATATAGTAAGAGTGGAAAAAGAGGCTATGGAGACTTTTTCAAAGGCACTGATTGTTTGATTAATCATGAGTAGAAGAAAAAACAGACTTACAGAGAGAGCGCACGAGCCCCAAATTCTCCATCATCATTTCTGTATGAAGGGCCCTCTGGGCTGGTTCCAGCAGGGACCACTCTTCTTCAGTGAAATACACAGCGACCTCCTCAAAGGTTATCTGAAGAAAAGGGTACCTGTGAGCAGAAAATGCTGGCCCCAGTGGGAAAAGATGACAAGGTAGCCAGGGGTTGCCCAACGTGATTTAGGTCTTTAAACAGGATGTTCACAGTGGGGCATCTTTGAAGCAAGGAAAAGATTCCTTCCAGCCCAGGGACACATTCAAGGGTTAGGAACACCCAGCCCTCCAGAGATCCTGCCTCCTACCTGATCTGGTCCGACTGAAGCTGAACCAAGAGCATCAGAGTCAAGGGATGAGGTAGTATGTCTTGGCTGTGTCCTTATTCCAACTCCTAAAAAAGAGAGAGCAGGCAAAGCGGAGGGAGGGGGGTTGTTTATTATTCCCTCTATTTCTGACTGAAATACAGATATAAATCATTTAACTCAGCAGTGGCCCCTCTTCGTCTTGGAAAGTTGTGACCAGTGGGGTGCCACAGGGTTCGGTCCTGGGCCCAATGCTATTCAACATCTTTATCAATGACTTGGATGAGGGAATAGAGGGTATGCTTATCAAGTTTACAGATGACACCAAATTAGGAGGAGTAGCTAATATCCTAGAGGACAGGATCAAAATTCAAAATGACCTGAATAGATTAGAAAGCTGGGCCAAAGCTAACAAAATGAAATTTAATACAGAGAAATGTAAGGTACTGCACTTAGGGCAGAAAAACGAAATGCCGATCTAGGATGGGAGAGACCTGGCTGAACGAGACTACGTGCAAAAGGGATCTAGGAGTCCTAGTAGACCACAAGTTGAACATGAGTCAACAGTGTGATGCGGCAGCTAAAAAGGCCAATGCAATTTTGGGCTGCATCAATAGAAGTATAGTGTCTAGATCAAGGGAAGTAATAGTGCCACTCTATTCTGCCTTGGTCAGGCCTCACCTGGAATACTGTGTCCACTTCTGGGCACCACAATTTCAAAAAGAATATTGACAAATTGGAGTGTGTCCAGAGGAGACCGACTGAAATGGTGAAAGGTCTGGAAACCATGCCTTATGAGAAAAGACTTAGGGAGCTGGGTATGTTTAGCCTGGAAAAAAGACAGTTAAGGGGCAGTATGATAGCCCTGTTTAAGTATTTGAAGGGTTGTCACATTGAGGATGGAACAAGCTTGTTTTCTGCTGCTCCAGAGACAGGAACACGGAGCAATGGATGCAAGCTCCAGGAACAGAGATTCTACCTCAACATTAGGAGGAACTTTTTGACAGTAAGAGCTGTTCGGCAGTGGAACACACTCCCTCGGAGCATGGTGGGGTCTCCTTCCTTGGAGGTCTTTAAACAGAGACTGGATGGCCATCTGTCGGGGATGCTTTGATCGTAATTTCCTGTGTGGCAGGGGGTTGGACTGGATGGCCCTTGTGGTATCTTCCAACTCTACAATTCTGATTCTAACAAAGTGGATGCATTTCCGAGCAATACTTCTTTAACAGAAAATTTGGTAGCAGGGGCAGAAATATTATGGAAAGATTAGGGATAGGTTCCTGTATCTCCTAAAAGAACTGTTCCAACCTATTTCATCAAACTTTTTATCCAAAACTAACTCTAGCCATGTGTAAAATGAGAGAAAAACAGTCGGGTAAGTCTTGCATAAAGAAAGAACATGTTGAACCTTCTAGAGGGCATATGAAAACTTATTTCAAATTTCATTTTAAATTTGCCACCCATGAGGAAGTGGAGTATACTTGTTTGTTGGAAGTTGGCAGGGGTAGTTGGCTGATATTTCAGCCAAAGTCACTATTTGACAACCGCTTCTTAGGGGCTGGATAGGGTCACTCAAACCTCCCCTCTCCTCTTGATAAATGTTCTCTATGTCAGCTATGTTTTCTCCTCTAAGTTTACAGCCCATTCCTTTTCCCTTCCACCTGCTACCTTCTTCCCATGATTGCGAAATGCGGTGCTTATTTCCTTCTTTGCTCTATCTGGTCTAGCAACTTCAATTTGTTGGAGAATAAATAGAAATGGCTTGTAATATTTTAATTAAATGAAATTTGCAATTATTCTGTGGGAACATACCTCTTGGTTTTGGATAGCCACAAAGCACTAAGGTGTGGGCAAATAATCCTAGCTCCCAGTTAACACTGGGCTTTGGCTCTATTAATTGCTGAGGTAGTGGTGGTGTGGTGGAGGTGGTGAGGCAGACGTTATCTGTTTTCCCCTTTTCCTTCTGTTTTGCTGTTCAAGCATGCTTAGTAAGGGATTCTGGGGAAAGCTGCTGTTTATTAGCTAACACACATTGGAATTAGCTAACACACATTGGAAACTGCTTAACACAGTGTAGATGTGTAAATAGCTATTGCTTAAAAAACAATTTGTAAGCCGCTCTGATAGCCTTGAGGCTGAAGAGCAGGGTATAAATAAATAAATAAATAAATAAATAAATTTATCTTGCCTGTTGTAGGCAGACCACACACAGCTGCGGCAGGATTGGCAATAGTAGAATCCCATTCTTTCCCAAGTCAAGCTTTACTTCAATATTTACTGCAGACCTGCTGCTGTAACCCAGCACCAAAAACCTGTGTTTATCTAGCCCTCCTTCACCATCCTTCCAATGCTACTAGGAAACTTTGCCTAGACAGAGGTCAAGGAAGAAAAGGGTATAAAAAGACTCTGTAAAAAGGAGTGTCTTTGCCAGAGGCTTTGTTATCTGAGGCATGCCTGTACAGGTCACCTCCAATATGTGCAGACTAGTGCCATGGGTTTCAATTAGGTGTTCCTAAAAATATGGTCTCTCAAGGCATTTCCTAAGTCCCCCAGTGTTAATCTATGGTAACTTTCACCAGAAATTACCATAGAATCATACTGGAGATGCCTACAGAGGCAGCCTCTCCAGGCATTTCCTTGATCCTCAAAAGCAATTCTATGGGGTTCACTTATATCTGTGGTTTCAAGTATTCATGGTAAGTCTGGGAACATATCCACCACAGATATGGCAGGTGACCTGTATTTCCATACTCAAACACAGACAAAATCATACTAAACACATACGCCCATACAGAGGAGGTAGCAGGAGACTCAGATACCAAGACTGGTAGAGATACAAAAAGTTTTAATATATCTATGCAAACAAACCATCCCAAATAGAGGAGAGAAGAAAAAAAATGACCCAGAAAGAAACGTTGTTCATCCCTCTGATACGCTGAGTTTTGTTAGGTGGGCAAGGAGCAAGAATTGGGTAGCTATAGGAGGAATACTGGGTAATAGAAAAAGGTACAAAGCTAAGAATTACAGGTCAAATCCCATATCCAAGGATTTCTTATCCAGTTTCACTTATCCATGTCTGAAAAGATATGTTCTTCCAGTCTGAGTCAGAAAACAAAAGAAAAAGTAGAGAGGCAAATGGCAAGAGAGCGAAGGTTCCTAACGTGCTGCTAGTGTGGTGGACGAAAAGGAACTTAGGTAAATGAGCGGGAACACCTGAGGGACCGTTAGGGTGGGTGGCGCTACTGCAAAAAAGTGTTATGTAACTATTCCAGAAGGTTCCAAGGTGCACGGCACAGGTGCAGGAATAACCCAAATGTGTGATTTCACAGATGTCCACTTGAAGAACCACAGTTCCCCTGTGGATACGGGGGTTGACCCGTATGTTTTCTAGTTGGCTCACTTCCTAAATTACATTGAGAATCAATTTTTAATGGTCACCTTGTGGTGGCAGGAGTGAGGCCTGCCTTTAGTGCCCCCTCCCTAACTCATACACATACAATACCTAAAGAAAATAGGGAGGGGGGAGGGGAGGGGTGGGATAGGGAGCTAGAAGGGAATCACATATATTTTGCTTATATTCAACAGGAGGAGGCTACTTAACCCTTACCCAATGAAACACAAACTCGGTCCCTGTCCTGCTCGATCCACTTGGTCTCAGAAGGATACGTGTCCACCTCAGCTGCCTCTTCCACAGACAAGTCCTGCATCAAAAGAAGCAGGAAGGATAGGAAAGAGTGAGGAGAATCAGAAGAAGAAAGGAAGTAGACAATGTCTGGTTGAAAGATCCACGCTTTGATTAACAGGGGAGGAAAATGTGGATACATATCAGTGAGTTTCAAAATATCTTTGAAAATAAAGGCTATTTCAAAGGCCTTTGAAGCTATTGGGATGAAATGCTCTCACCTGCTGCTCTTCCTGTTTCCTCTCCTCTGCCTGACTCAGGAGGAAACCCTCAGCCAGGGCCACCGCCTGGGAACTGGTCTCTGCTCCACATTCCCTCACCCAGCTCTCTATTTCCGGAGGGAGGATGGTCAAGAACTTCTCCAGTACCATCAGGTCCAGGATTTCAGTCTTTGTGTGTCTCTCTGGCTGCAGCCACTGGTGGCAGAGGCTGTGGAGTTGGCTACAGACCTCTCGGGGCCCCTCAGTCTCCTCATAGCAGAATTGCCTGAAGCATTGGCGCTGCACCTCTGAAGTGAGCATATCTTCTTCCCCCAGGCTCCTTGGCATGGCTCTTTCCCAGAATGCTGGACTGCTTCCTACCTGAAGGGCTGTAGTGAAGGCTTGCCTTTGCTGTTCCCAGGCAGCTTCCAAAGAGATGAAGAAGCTTTGTAGCTTTTTGCCAGACTTTCCTGCAAGGCAAAAGACTGGAAGCATGACTGGGGAGCTCAACAACGAAAGCAAGCTGTTTGCCGAGTGAGCTATTCTGAACAGTCTCCAGTGCTAAGGAAATGTTTTACAGTCACATGCCAACTAAAAATGGGTTTCTCTAAAAAGAAGATTAATCCCACAACTACAGTCAGCCCTCTAACTTTGGGAGTTAACTTTTTCAGATTTGATTTCCTGCAGGTTATATGTTGCTGCCTCTGCTGCTGCCCTGTGCCAATAATAATAGGGACTGCAAGCTTTGCAAGATAGAGAATATATGGCAAGGCTTTAAGTATCTATTAAGAAGTTGTGTAGGGCAGCAATGGAGGTTGTGGCCAGTCACCCATGTCTGCTCTGTGAAGGAACACTGCTGCCTCGAAGGCATCCGCAGTGGGTTGAACCTGCAGATTGTTCAGTCAGACTCCCGTATTCACGGAGAATTGGTTCCTGGACTTACCGCGGACACAGAAACCAGGGACAACAGTGAACCCTATTAAAATAAAGGATTTGCAGTATAAACATATCATAGAATTGTGATGGAGGACCTAGAGGATGCCAAGAGAGGACATTTTCCAGCACAACTCTATGGTATCTGTACCTATTTTGGAAAATTGAAACCATGGGATCCAACTGTACTTTTTTGGTGTTAAATATGGCTGGGGGGGGGGTGTCTAGAAATATTCATGGTTTTCCCACTTTTGTGGGAGTCCTGTGGCCCTACTCCAGCGAATATGGACGCCCAACTACTGTGTGTATGGTGAAGGGGAGGGTGGGTCTTTCCCTTCTTTATCAGAGGTTGAAACCTTTAAACAATACAGCATTTACTTACACTCTGTTCCTGTTAATTCTCCCCTCCATTTGTCTTCCCTTGGTTAAACCTCCCACTCCCCTCTTTTAACAGGTCTATAAATTCTATGTTTGCAGGTAGGAACTGTACTGGGTTGTTTTTTTTTTTAAAAAAAATACCTTCTAGTGACTAAGGAGCCTGCCTAAGGCATTTTACTGCCTTAGGCAAATGATAAGATGGTACCCCCTCACTGTTCTGTAAAGACAAGGCATTGTGTGGTTGTGAGGTTTTATTGACGCTCTTGGAGTAAGGAGATATTTTCTCATCAAATTTGAACTTGACACTGGCTCCTCTGTCTGCTTGGAAGATGAATGGACAAGAACCTACATCACAATTGAAGTGCACGAATTTCCGCAGGCTGACTTAGCCATCAATTCTGCAACACACTTTGTGTTGAATGGCAGTGTTGTCCAAATGTGCGACCAAAGGCACAACCAAGTGGGCATGTGCATTTGGAACTGTCTTTCCAACTTCACTTGTGCAACCCTGAACCAAATGTGGGCATGTTGTATTGGGCAAAAATGGCAAACTGCTTCTGTAGGAGAACTTAGGCATGCATAAGACACCAAGAATATTCCAGCCCATGACTCAAAAGACAACACAGAGACAGATAGGGGACGGTTGAGTTTCCTCCCTTCTTCTCCATAGAACAAACTCTTCATGAAATGCAGCATTATCCCTGTAAGACCCACTTGCCGCTCTCTTTGGTTTTTCTGGTGTATTCCTCCCACTTTCCCCTTTTACTGACATGTATTAAACTCCATATCTCTAGGAAGAAAGCATGGCATTTTGTAATCATTCTATGGGGCCCATGGGACCGCTAAAGACATTTCACTTCCTCTGGACAAGATGGTCACCTTTGCTCAGAAGAGCTGACTTACTCTACACAGCTCTGTCCTCCACCAAAGTGGGGAGTGGGGGAGAATCTGGGAAGCTTCTGCCTTTGGCTCCCAACAATTACCATTTGAGATAGTGTTTCACTGTACCTTAGGGTGGCACAACACCTGCCTGTGTTGAAAACTATGGAATCCAGGTATTTGTGGTTTGGGGAGGTATTTAGCCACTCTGGTGCCTCACCAAACTACAAATACCAGGATCCCAGAGGACAGGACTACGGTGGATAAAGTGGTGTGAAACTGCTGTATTTCTGCAGTGTAGACAGGCCCTGATCAGACTGGTGCAACTCAAGTTCAATTCCTTCTCCCACACACATATATAACATGCAGTTTAGTAGTATACTCTTGGCAAGACTGTCTTTTTCACCCAGTCCACATCACATGGTTGTTGTGAGGATACACTAGAGCAGTAGTTCTTAACCTGTGTTTTGTGAACCTCCAGGTTTCTGTGTTGTCCTCACAGGGGGTCCACAAAGGCTTGAAGCCTGCTCAGCTCACCTCCTCCTTGCAGTGGAGTGGCCACATGACAGGAGTCTAGGCAAAGGCAGGTTGGCTGGCTGGCTGGGTGTGTGCATTGCCATTAAATCCACTCCAGCCACAAACTTGTAGGAAGAAGAAGAAAAGTCTCCCCTCCCCTTCAGTGCCTCTGAGAGAAGGTTTAACGGATGGTGTAACTGTATTATTATTATTATTATTATTATTATTAGATATCTTCTCTATTGATGCCCCCTTGTCGTGGGAGAGAGGCTTGCGTACCCTAATGATGTTTTGAGCTATGCTGGCGGTGGCATAATAGCCACCGGTAGGGTCTCCCATGCCAGACAGGTCAAAACCGAAGAGTCTGACAAAGAGCGTCAAAGGGCAGGATGGGCTCTCTAGCCTTGAGACAACCGTCCTAGGAGAAGGAAAACTCTAATCCCAAACCCGGGCAGATGGTGCTCGTCCAACCCTGTAAGGTCAACCATCTAAGAGAAGGAAACCGTCCATGCTTGCAAGGCCAAAGCAGATGTACCTTTGGTTTAAAGGGTGAGGCCAGTTCTGTGCATGCTGTGCTCCACCAGAAAAATCCATGGCACAGGCTCGAATAATAATAATAATAAAATTTATTTACACCCCGCCCCTCTGTTAAAACAATCGGGGAGGCTCACAAAAATTAAAATACAATACAGATAAAAATCCCTAAACACCCCCACCCCACCCTCCCCCATAAAAAATATTAAACAAATATAAATTAAAAAGCAACTGATCTAAAATCACATTTAAAAACAATAAATACAATAAATAGCCAGCGGACTAAAAGAGGCCAGGATCCCCTGAGGCCGGGATCTAATTAGGAAAGGCTTGCCAAAAGAGATCTGTCTTTAGTGCTTTTTTAAAGCTACTCAGGCTTGTCATCTGACGGATCTCGTTCGGCAGGTCATTCCACAATTTGGGGGCGATTACCGAAAAGGCTCTCAGGGAGGTTGCGGACAGCCTAGATTTTTGTGGCTGAAGCAAATTCCTCCCAGAGGACCGGAGTGCGCGGGGAGGATTGTATGGGAGGAAGCGGTTCGGGAGATAAGTTGGACCTAAGCCATTTAGAGCTTTAAAGGTAATAACCAACACCTTATACTGGGCCTGGAAACTGATAGGCAGCCAGTGGAGAGATTTTTATACTGGAATTATATGGTCTCTCCGAGATGTTCCCGAGACCACTCTGGCTGCCATATTTTGTACCAACTGAAGTTTCCGGACCAAGCATGAGGGCAGCCATGACGAGAGGTTACCAGCGCGTGCACCACAGTCTCGAGCTCCCTTACTTCCAGGAAATGGCGCAGCTGGCGTATAAGCCGAAGCTGATAACAGGTGCTCCTGATAGAGCCATTGTACTGTCTATTCTCCCTTATGGGTCTGAAACATGGATCACCTATCGCCACCACTTACGACTCCTCGAATGCTTTCAACAGTGCTGTATACGCACAATCCTAAATATACACTGGACTGACTATGTGACGAATGTTGCTGTCCTTGAGCAAGAAGGGATCACCAGCATTGAGGCCATGATATTGAGAACACAGCTGCGCTGGGCAGGGCATGTTTCTAGGATGGAGGACCATCGCCTCCCCAAAATAGTACTCTACGGTGAACTCGCCACAGGTCAGCGTAAGAGGGGCGCTCCAAAAAAGTGATACAAGGACTCCCTGAAACAACATCTCAGGTTCGGCCAAATTGATCACCAACAATGGTCCACCCTGGCCTCACATGGAGACGCACTATCTACAATGCTGCAGCCTTATTTGAGAACTCACACCAAACAAGTCTTGAAGAGAAACGACAACGCAGAAAGACTCACAACCCGGAAACATCACCCAAGGAGACCTTCTGCTGTGCTTTCTGCAACTGGACTTGTTTATCTTAGATTGGCCTTTTTAGTCATCAGCGCGCTCCCAGAAAGTGCGGGATGAGTCCTTCCTGAATCTTAGTTTACGAACAAAAGCCAGAGAGAGAGAGTTATTATTAGATATTATTATTATGGTTTTGAATCTTGAGCTAAGTCTTTGGGGTCTGAGGCAACAAGATATTTAAAGGGTGAACCCTGATAAACAGAACAACAACAACGCTTTTAGCACATAAACATTGGTTAAAAGCACATATCAATTTAAAGCATGCATCAATTTAAAAGAACAAGGAAAACCAAAACATTTTAAAACAGTGGACAGAGTATTTAAAACCCACACTTCAACAGACTTTATAAAGACGGTGAGGAGCCCCCATGGCCCTGGAGCAAACTGGCAGCACCACAGATCTGTGGCCCAGATCTTCCCACCCAGGGCCCCACAGAGCAGCTCCGCTGGGAGGGAGGGAGGGAAGGGGTGGGTGGGGGTTATGGGTGGGGGTCTTGTTTTCCTGAGACCCCTTTGGCAGAGCTCCCTCCAGCCCAAGGTAGGGAAGGGGGGAGCACAGGGGGCGACTGACCAGGTCCTGGGAGGAGGGCAGGGCTCCCCTTTTCTCTCTTTCTCCCCACAGAAAGGGGGGGCTGGAGGAGGGGGGGTGTCGGGGTGCCCTCCTCCTCCACCTGAGTCCTCCAGAGCCAACTTCCGCCTTCCCTGCTGCTCTAGGAAGTGCCACTCTTTCACTCCCCACCTATGGCCGGAAGGGGCGGGGCCGGGGCCGAGAGTGACGAGCAAGGAAAGGCAAGGGACCCCCACCTGTGATCAGGAGTTGATGGAAGCGCTGCTGAGCGAATGGGAAAGGAGCCAATCCCGGAGCAGGAGAGCGTTCTGGGCGGGGCTTGAAAGGGGCGTGCGAGAGTTCGGAGAGGCGCCGGGTGTCTGCCTACCAGTTGGAGGGAGGGAGGGAAGGTGGGACCTAAGCGGAGGAGGGAGGGAGGGAGGGGGATTAATAGGAGCGCAAAAGGGAGGGAGGGAGACTGGCGGATGTCTGGTTGTATTCCTGGGATTAGGATTTTTTTTTCTTAGAATAAAACCGTTCTACTGAAAAATACACCCAGACCGCAAAAAGCCCGTAACAATAACGCCCCCCCAAAATTGTTTTCTCCTTTTCTTACTAATGCAAAAATGAAACTATCTATCCTAACACTAATGCATTTTCCCTCTTAATCTAAACACACTATAATAATTATTTTTTTCTTTTCCAATGAACATTATATTTACATATTACAATTATACATATTTGGAAAAGAAAAAATTAATAAAATAATAATAATAATAATAATAATAATAATAATACAAAATAATATAAAAATACATAATAATAATAAATTATTTATTTAAAGATATTCCTTAAATTATTGCTGGGGTTGCCTCACTAAACCACAGCCAAAACTTTTTCCAAGTATGATTTGACAATTTCTCTTTTTCACTCAGAGCTTAATTTTCAATTACGTTCTTCACATAATAAGCTGTGCCTTTTACATACTGCAGTTTTGACTCATTACCTCCCTTTGTCTTTGGAGAAATAATCCCAACATCACATAGAGGTTTACCAGGCGCACCGTGGACCAGGGCACTTTCCAGAAACTCTCAGCCATGGAACCAGAGTCCTTCCTTTTCCTCTTTTGGCCCACTGGCTTTCTGGGTCCCCTGACACCCTCCAGAGGTTCGGTCCCAGAAAGCACTGTCTCCCAAACCTGTTGTGCCAAATCTGGCCAATCTAGGACCCGGGCCACCTCCTCCCATGTTTCCTGGGCACTCAGGTACTCCTGGGCAAAATGTCTGATTGTCTCCTTTTGTGCCACGTCATTCAAAATCTCAGCCTTTTTACATTTCCGACGAGAACAAGTCTGCTCATCCTCTGTGGTCCAGTCTCCTTCCCCTCAGATTAAGAACCTGATGGTAGAGCCGCCACCTCAAGTCCCACAACTTTTTGGGGACCCTTTTGTCCATGAAATACTCAATTGGGCTACCCTGGTGTTTTAGGTATTCTGATAAATCTGGTTTTTGCAAACATGGGTGTTAACGTAAATTTCCTCCACTATTTTCCTGTACAAAACTCTTTTGATGCTCTGACTTGGTCTGTCTTCCCCCTTCAACTCCTCAGCATGAATTCTATCTTTCTTTAGGTAAAAAACAAAGTCTCTCAAATAATATGGTGCTTTCAGTTTTTCAGGCAAAGAAAACCTAAAACTTAATGTGCTTTCCTTCCCCCGAGTCTTTCCTCATCTAGTCCCCATCCAGCACACACAAAACAAAACTAGCCAAGCCTGAGGTTGAATCTGACCCTTTTGCAACAGAGAAACTTTCCCAAAATTATGGGCAGAAAATATGGTGATGGACTTACTTCCCAGGGCTGGGAAGTCCAGGCCCCCTTGCTCTACCTTCCCATAAGCCACTGTTCTCACCAGGGGAAACGTGGCCATTCCCCAAAGGAACTTGAAGAGAACTTGATCAATTTCTTTATTCACTGAATCCGGAGGCAGGAAAACGGCTGCCAAGTTGGCTGCCACTGAAAGCAGGTAGGTATTTACAAAAGCGGCTCTCTGGTAAATAGTCAGCTTCCATCTCTGCCAGAGGGCCACCTTCTCCTTCACTTTTTCCAACCAGTGATACCAATTTTCTTTACATCCCCCGGGAGCCACTGCAAAGTTCAGCTCCAGGATTTTCACCTTATCCATCTTTGCCTCCTGCTCTGCTTGCCACCCTTCCTTTCCTTCAACCACGTCCTTTAAAGGAACAGCTGCCATCTTGTCCTCTGCAGCAAAAATCCTGATCAAAAAACTCTTTTCCATGTTAAGTCGAGCACCAGAAACTTGACCGTAGGCCTCAAAAGCATCTTTAATCTTTCTAACTTCCATCCTGTCCTTAACCAAGAAGGACACATCATCAGCATGGGCAACAAATTTAACAGATTCATATCGAACCAACCATGAACTGTCCAACGGACGCGGAATTTGGATCCCCGAGATGCTCTTGTCCAAACTAATTTTACACAGAATAGCATCCAAAGCAATAACATACAAAAGAGGGCTTAGGGGACAACCTTGCCTTACCCCAGAATTTAGCTTAATCCTCTTTCCTCTATGACCATTGACTTGCAAAACTACCTCTGCATCCCTATAAAACAATTTAACTAAAGCAATAAATCTCTCTTTTGGCTGTAACTCCGCCCATCCTAACGGTCCCTTATAAGGGCTTCCCGCCTAAAATCCCCTCAGTTTCGTTCTTTCCGCCGCATTAGCAGCTAAAGGAACCTCTTTGCGCTTTTCTTCCTAACTGATCTGGTTTGACTTGGCTTTGGCTCTGACTACAGTTTTCGCTTTTTCCTACTGCTTTGTTATTCGGCTTCTGATACTTCTGGTTCTGACTCTCCTTTTTTGGCCCTGACTACGATTTTGTCTCACTCCTTTGGCTTTGGCATTACCTCGGATCTCCCTATTGACCTCGGACTGGTTTGACTATGATTTCTTGTTCTGCTATGATTATTGTTGTTGTTGATATTGAAATGTCTGGCAAAGGAGCTTTTAAGCGATGTGTTATCTGCCAAGCAAAGCTCCCAAGTGTGGATGGCCATTCCCGCTGTTTAATCTGTTTGGGAGAGGCTCACAATGTGAGAAGCACCTCTCCAAACATGATGATGGTAGAACAAAGGATAAGGCAAAGAAGTCTAAACCTGCAGATCATGGCGTCCCGGAGGTCCCCCCTTGTCAAGTATTAGAGGCTGAGGACACATTTGTGCGCCCATTGCTGCTCACCATCACTGCGGAATCCGAACCTCGCCGCTCACGCACCCCATCGCGTTCACTTGATGTTGTGACAGTGGAGCTTCCTTCTGAACTGGATACTCCATGGCCTCCTATCCGCATTGACTCATCCCCGGCTCTGGTTGTGTCACGGGCTCAACTGCTTGGAAGTCACTCCTCGTATGTTGACGTGGAAATCCTTTAATCCGAAGAGATGCCTCGGGGCCAGGTTCCTGCCATCACGGAGGATGTCCCTGCTTACTCTGCATATGACCTGGCCCGATCCATTTGCAGAGCGGGTTTCGGATCTCCGTCGGGATTGCAGATCTTCACCCCAAAGGGGGAGGCAACTGACACAACACTCACTGGCCGCTCGATTGCTTGATCTCCATGCCCTGCTGTTTTGGATGTTGTGACTAAGAAGGATGCCGTGATTCAGGTCTCCCCTCCTGAACACCGTCCGCTGCCTCGTACCCCTCGGAGCCTGCAGCCTCACTCCCCCACACCGACACGGGCCCATAGTCCCTCTTCTGAAGGCTCATCCTCATCCTCTGCCGCTTCTTGGGACCTCTATAGGCCTTATATGCCCTCTCCAAGGACCGAGTTGGTTGATGATGAATCCACCTCACTGACTGACGATGTTCGTTCCTTTGGGGAACAGATGATCAGAATGGTACATGCCCTTGACTTGAAGCTAGAGGACTGGGTGACTGATCCTGTGGATCCAATCTTCCAAAGTATCCAATCGAAGGCGCCACCATCGGCTACCATCCCAGTGCTGCCTTCTCTGCTCAAACTGGCACAGGGGTCCTGGGAAAACCCATCGTCCATCCAGTTGACGTCTAAGAAAATAGACCGACTGTACCGTGTTGGGGGAGACCATGTAGATTGGCTCCAGAACCACCCGAGGCCAAACTCTGTGGTCGTCGAGGTTGCCCAGAACAAAAAGCAACGCCGACCCCTATCTTCACCACTGGATCCCGAGGGCAGAAAGCTCGATATCGTCAGGAAGAAGATACTCGGCGGCTGGCCTGAGCTTCCGTGTGGCCAATTACACCGCCTGCATGGGAGCATACCAGCAGGTCTTATGGGAAAGACTGAGCCCCCTGATACAAGACCTCCCGGATGAGTGGCACAGGATGGCAGAGGCCATTCAGTCAGAGGCTCTGTCCCTTGCGGGACTCCAGATGAACTCGGCTCATCATGTGGCGGACTGCGCAGTGAACACCATTGCTGGTTCTGTTGCGCTCCGTCGGCATGTATGGTTGCGCTCCTCAGGCCTTACACCGCAAGCTTCAGCCACCATTGAGTACTTACCATTTGATGAATCCGGGTTATTCAATGGGTCAACCATATGAAAAACTTGAGTTCACCCAAAAGATGAGGACCACTGCCAGGAAATATGGTATGGGCTCCACTTCCACCTCCCAGTACCGTCCCAGAGGCAGATATTCCTAGCAAGTCCCATCGTATGGCCAACAGTTCTGACGAGGGTACTCTGGCCAGACCTACCGTCAGTCCCGGTTTGCTCCCTCTACCTCTCCAGCCTCATCGGTGAGGAGCCAGGGCTCGGGTTCAAGATACAGGCAACCATCCCGACAGAGATCCAGGGATCAGGGCCAAAAGAAATTCTAATTCCCCTGCTGATGATTTTTCTGTTTTTCCTTAGACACCTCTCTTCGGGGATTGACTGTCTAACTTTCAAGAAGCCTGGTCTTCTATAACATCAGACCGGTGGGTGCTTCAAATCATCCAAACAGGCTATTGGATAGAGTTCGACACTTTGCCCCTGACGGGACGAGTTCGATCAACACCGCCCTCCCCTCCCCTCCTTGAGGAGGTGCAGACCCTGTTGCAGAAAGGGGCCATCGAACCTGTCGACCCCGACCTTCATCACCTCTGCTTCTTCTCGAAGTACTTTCTGGTGACCAAGAAGGATGGTGGTCTCCGCCCAATTCTTGACCTCCATGGGGTGAACAACTACATAGCCCCAAAGAAATTCAGAATGGTCACCTTGGCTTCCATCCTTCCGCTTCTGAAGAGGAACGACTGGTTTGTCTCCATAGACCTGAAGGACGCCTACTTTCACATCGGGATCCGTTCAGAACAAAGGCGCTTCCTTGCCTTTCAGATCGGTGCCGAGACTTTCCAATTCAGAGTACTTCCTTTCGGCCTCTCGACCACTCCTTGAGTTTTTATGAAATGCATGGCAGTGGTGGCAGCTTTCCTTCGGCAGCAGGGTGTGGTGGTCTTCCCTTACATCGACGACTGGCTGATTGTGGCAGAGTCTCAACATCAGCTAGAACTTGATGTTGGCCTCACCTTAGATGCCATAGAATACCTGGGACTTGTTGTCAACATCGAAAAGTCCCAGCTCCAACCGGCTCAAGTGATCCAATTCATTGGAGCCCATCTAGACTCGGTAACTGCAGCAGCATACCTACCTCAAGACCGATTCAATACGCTTCGGTCCCTTATCCACTCCTGTCGTCGGTCCCAAAGGCTCCCTGCTCACTCAGTCCAAGTGCTTCTCGGTCACATGGCAGCCACAACATATGTAACCCGACTCAACAGGCTTCGATTCCGGCCACTCCAACACTGGTTCTTGCAGGTTTTCAACCCTCTCCGCGACTCTCCGAGCAAGATGCTCACAATGCCACGTGCAGTTCAAAGGTCCCTAGATTGGTGGCTGATACCAGACAACGTCCTGTTGGGCATGCCATTCGACCTTCCTCAGCTGGAAGTTTCCCTGACAACGGACGCCACACAGCAAGGATGGGGAGCCCACCTCAGCTCTTACGAGATTCGGGGGTCTTGGAACAGCGAGGAGCAAGCTCTCCATATCAATGTCCTGGAACTTCTCGCCGTTCAGAAAGCACTACGAGCCTTCGGGTCCGTGTTAAGAGGCAGGACTGTGATGGTACTGACAGACAACACATCTGTCATGTACTACCTAAACAAGCAGGGAGGTACAAGGTCCCCTCAACTTCTACAGCTCACGCTGGACGTCTGGAATGGGTGTGTCCACAGAAAGGTGTTCCTCCAATCCATCCATCTTCCGGGGGAGGAGAACACTCTTGCTGACGGGCTCAGCCGTTCCAGCCTCTCCATCCACGAGTGGCGCCTACACAGATTGGTCACCTTAGACCTATTCCAGAATTGGGGGTCTTCTCAAGTGGACCTCTTTGCGACCCCCAAGAACTCTCAGTGTCCCCAGTTCTGTTCCAGGAGACGTGCTCCGGGCTCGAAAGGAGATGCCTTCCTATTCCGATGGTCGGACCCACTACTCTACGTGTTCCCTCCATTCCCGCTTCTGATAAGAGTAATCTCCAAGCTCCTTCAGGATCGAGCGAACACCATTCTCATCGCCCCGTGGTGGCCTCGACAGCCGTAGTTTGCGACTCTCCTGCGCTTGTCGAAACGTCACTTTATTCACCTACCATCCTGTCCGGATCTGCTCACCATTCACAGAGGCAAGGTCAGACATCCCGATCTGGACACCCTTCGCCTAACAGCATGGAGGTTGACTCTATAATTCAACCTTCGGGTTTGAGACTCTCGACTTCGTCTCCTACATCGAGGCAAACTGTATCTCTCCATCCTGATGTCCAAGCTGTCATTGATGCTGCTCGACAACCGTCCACTCAGAAATCCTATAATTAAAAGTGGAAAAAGTATGAAGCCTTTTTGGCCTCCAGGGATCTGACCCCGGACACGTTCTCCATTCCAACTGTGCTGAAGTTTCTTCTCCATTTGTCTTCTGCGGGTCTATCCCTTTCATTGATCCGGTGCTACCTAGCATCCATCTCTGTCGAGTTCCAGGCGAGGGGTCGTCCATCTCCCTTTGTTGATGCGATGGTGAAGAAGTTTCTAAAAGGCTTCGCCAACCTGCACCCTCCAGTGACTGAACCAACCCCGGCGTGGAGCCTCGAATTGGTTTTCACAGCTAGTTCGTCAACCATTTGAACCCTTGGCTACCACCGATCTCCAACTGCTATCGTGGAAGACGGCCTTCCTTGTGGCCATCACTTCGGCACGTCGAGCTGGTGAACTCTGTGCTTTGAGGTCTGACCCTCCTTACACTATTTTTCACAAACATAAAGTGGTCCTCCGTCCCGACATCTCCTTTCTTCCGAAGGTGGTGTCCAGCTTCCATCTGAATCAATCCATCACTCTCCCTGCCCTGATGCAGGATCCGAAGGACGATTTTGAACGCACCCTTCACCTTATGGACGTTAGAAGTGCTCCGGCCTTCTACATTCAGCGGACTGCATCCCACAGGAAGTCACCCAAACTGTTTGTGTCTTATGTTGACTCGAAACTCGGAGAGCCCATTTCCTCACAGCGACTATCAAAGTGGGTGACTTCGACTATTATTCTCTGCTACGAACTGGCAAAGAAGCCTCTGCCTTCTCGGATTCAAGAACACTCTACGAGAGCTGTCTCCACTTCGGCAGCTTTTCTCTCTTGAATGCCTCTAGAGGACATTTGCAGAGCTGCAAACTGGTCATCACCTTTGACTTTTATTTCTCACTATAGACTTGACTCTCGTTCTAGGAATGAGGCGGCCTTTGGGAAGGCTGTACTGATATCTTCTATTCAATGAGTGAGTTTTCATGTTACCAAGTCATTATTGTTATATTTGCTTTGATACCTTTGCTTAAGATTGTGTGTTTAAAGTTTTAAACTCAGGGACATGCATACAGGGTATACTTGGTGTAGGACATACCCGCCTCCAAGAGTGAAGCTTGCCAGTCTACACCCAGCTGTGTGATTTACAGAGACCACGAAGAAGATGGACAGGTTGCTTACCTGTAACCATAGATCTTCAAGTGGTCTTCTGTGAATTCACACAGACCAGACCATCCTCCCCTCTATGTCCTACTACATCATATACACATGCTTAATGTTCCTAATGCTGCAGATAGCGACGTCATTCAAGGAACTGAGGGGATTTAGGCGGGAAGCCCTTATAAGGGACCGTTAGGATGGGTGGAGTTACCACCAAAAATGTATCAAAGCACGTTCTGCCTAGCGTTTCTAGAAGGTTCCGAAGCTCTGCGCAGGTGCAGGAGTAACCCAGCTGTGTGAATTCACAGAAGACCACTCGAAGATCTATGGTTACAGGTAAGCAACCTGTCCTTCACTCGATAATGACACTTCAAAAAATGACAAATGGCCAAATTATACTCCTGAATCTGTCTCCCATTAATGTTGGTCCCATAAACCCAGCTAATGGCCCAAACCACGTGCTTTAAACGTTCCTACCACCTGCACAAATCATACCTGTACTTGTCAGCAAGAATTAGGCTGTGGGCTAGTGTTTAGGCGATACTCTCTTTGCATGCCACATCTTCCAAAAATTTAGGGCGCAACCTCCAGAGAGGTCTCCTTTGGGATAAACCTGACCTATACTGAACTCTACCGCCAAGAGCCCATGATCTGACCAAGGAGTGATCATAACAGTGCACTTTTCCACAGAGCAGGAGGAAGAGATGTTTAGCAATTAACCAAGTTGGAGGGACAGCGTTGAAGCATTGCTGTTACAAACATACAGATAATAAAGCCATCTTTGCATTTTATTTATAAAGTCCAGACTCCTCCTGAATAATTTCCTCTCACTGACATCTATTATGGATGGCCCTCGTGGTCTCTTCCAACTCTACAATTCTATGATTCTATGATTCTATTAGGCTTGACCTCTCCAGTAATTTTACCAGTCTTTGCCTACTATGAATCTGGCAAAAGAGGAAAGTGTTCCTTTGGCCATGTTGGAAACTGCCTGGGAGAAGAGCTCAAGGGCTGAAAAGCAAGTCTGTGAGGTAGGAAATGTCCCTCATCCTATTTATGTTAAGGACAGAGGAGAATTCTTGGAAAGAACTATGGAAAAGAGCCAGGGGGAGAATATGCTCTGTTCAGATGTCCAGGCAAGCTCTTCAGAGAGTTCGGCTACCAGGATGCTTTGGGGCCCCGGAGAGGTGTGCAGCAAGCTCCATAATCTCTGCTGTGAGGGACACAGCTCCTCCTAAGAAGTGAATCACTGATTTGGTTGCGGGTGCAACTAGCAGTTGCTAGCTCTACATAGCTGCTGCCTTAGTCTCTGGAGCTCAGCTAACAGGAAGGAGAAAGCAAATGACCTGCATGGGCATTTCAGGGGGAGTCTGAGAGGAGGCCTGGAGTCCCAGCTGCTACCAATATTGGGCAACCAAACATGGATGGTGAGGGAGGTGTTGAAGTGACCTGCAACATCTGCGTCATGTTAGTTTTTTTGCCAGTGTGTGTGTGCGTGTGTGGGGGGGTGTATTTGCATAAAATGCCAACCAGTTGCCCTGCTGGAACAGAAGGAATTCTACCTTGCTAGGGAGGTTTAAAATAATAATACAAGACATAGAGGTGGCTATATTTTGAGGAAGAACAAGAACACAGGAGGGCTGATTACATGGAAAAGACAGTGAAATGCTAACAAGAGAAAGAGAGAAGGCCAAATTGCTCAGCATCTTTGCCTAACCTAAATTAATTCAAGTCTTCAGGGCCTGATGAACTGCATCCTAGGATATTGAAGAAACTTGGAAATACAATCACACAGCAACTGTTGATAATTTTAGAGAATTATTGGAGAACAGGAGAGCTCCCAGCAGGCTGAAAGATTGCAAATGTTGTCCACATCACACACACACAAAAAGAGGGGAGAACCAGAGCAACTACAAACCAGTTAGATTGATATTAGTAGCAGGAAAAGTTATAGAACAGATTTAAACAGCCCGTGAGCATTTAGAATGGAATGCTGTGATTACTAAGAACCAGCATGGCTCTATAGCTTAACCCTATAGCCTTCAAAGTTGGAACAAGGAGAGTAAAGCCAGAGGTATGCTGTGCCCTTGTCTAAAGCATTCTCCTAAAATGCATGCTCACAACTCAAATCCAATCACTCCTTTCTCTGTTTACTCTTGACAACAGGTTTATTAATATTGTCTGCAAGGAGCAGCTCCCATCCCCTTCAGTGGCTAAAAGGTCCATCTAGACAGAATAGTGATACTAATGGGGGAGGGAAAAAGAGACTGTGGATGTGCAGAGTTACACCTGCAGCAAGTGTAAGTTGGTTGTGTTGGAAGAGAAGGTCCAGCAACTTGAGGCCTGATTAGCCACTACACAGCATATTAGGGAGCAGGAGGTTTTCTTAGAGCAGAGCAGAAGTTCATGGTTCAGGAACACACAAGGGATGTCTCTCTGGAGGAGTTAGTTCAGATACACAGGAGCTTGATGTTTGGAAGAATGTGAGTCAGAAGAAGGAGCAGGGGCCATTCTTTGAGTTTGGCACTACAGGACCGGTCTGAAGCTCTCTCTCTTGTCAGTGAAGACAAGGAATGGGAAGGAGAGCAGCAGAACCAGGTCCCAGAGAATGCACATGAGACCTTGGATGGTTCAGCACACAGATTGGCCTCTGCCAATCCTCAGAGGAGGTGTGTGGCGGTGGTAGGAGACTCTTTGCTGAGGGTTTCAGAATCAGTAGTTTGTGGGCCTGATAAGATGTCTTGAGAGGTGTGCTGCCTCCCAGATGCAAAATCCGCAATGTAATTGAGAGGCTGATGAGATCATGAAGCCTACTGACCATTATCCCTTCCTTTTGGTCCACGTGGGAAACAAAGATACTGCAAGGCATAGCCTTCAGAATATCAAAAGGGATTATGAGGCTCTGGGTAGGAAGCTGAAGAACCTGGATGCGCAGATAGTCATTTCATCTGTCTTTCCAGTGGAAGGGCATGGCTCAGGAAGGGAGAGGAAAATAATGGAGGTGAACAACTGGCTGTGCAGATGGTGCCGCCAGGAACGGTTTGGCTTCCTGGGCCATGGGGTGCAGTTTCAGGGAGGTGGACTTCTGGCAAGGGATGGGTTGCACATCAACAGAGGTTGGCAGGAATGTTTTTGCTAAGACCCTGAAAGGTCTTATTAATAGGGCTTTAAACTTAAGTTGTGTGGGGGAGGGAGACAGTATTCATGAGGACAGGAGTTCATAAAGTGCTGGAGATAATAGCCCAAATGTTATACAGACAACAAGGCAAATAGTACAAGAACCCAACAATGGGCGGAATAAAACCTTTAAAAGGCAAATAGGGGGAATGGCCCATGGTATTAGATGTCTCTACACTAATGCACAGAGCATGGGAAATATACAGGATGAACTTGAACTCTTAGCACAGCAAAGCAAATATAATTTAATAGGGATCACTGAAACTTGAGTCTCATGATTGGAATGTAGTTAACAGAGGGGTATAACGTATTTCAGAGAAATAGACCAAACAGGAAGGGTGATGGAGTAGCACTATATGTTAAAGATGTGTAGTGCTATACATTAAAGTTGTGAGCATCTAGGTAAAAATCAAGGGGGAGAGAAACAGCAGGGATGTCATTGTGGGAGTCTACTACAGACCTCCAAGCCAAACTGAGGGCTTGGATGATGCTTTCCTAGAAGAAATGACCGCACATCCAGACAGGCGAGATGTAGTAATACTGGGCAAATTTAACTATCCTGATACTTGTTGGAAGTCCAACTCTGCCAAACGTTTAAGATTCAACAAGTTCCTCACTTGCCTTGCAGATAATTTCATTGTCCAGAAGGTGGAAGGGGCAACAAAGGGATCAGCTATTTTATATCTGATCCTAACCAATGGAGATGCTCAGGTTAATGGGGTGGAAGTGGTGGGATCCTTAGGAGACAGTGACCATGCTCTCCTGGAGTTTGTTATACAGAAGAAAGGGGAAGCCAAGAGTAATCAGACATGACTTTTAGACTTTAAGAAAGCTGATTTCAGAAAGCTTAGGGAATTGCTGGGGTTGATCCCATGGTTAGGAATACTAAAAGAGAAAGGTGTACATGATGGATGGGAGTTTCTAAAGAGTGAGATATTGAAGGCACAACTTCAAAGAGTTCCGATGAGGAGGAAAAATGGCAGGTGTCTAAAGAAACCAGTATGGATGTCTAAAGAACTTTCAACTGAGCTAAGACTTAAAAGCAACATGTACAAGAAATGGAAAAAGGGAGAAATCACCAAAGAAGAATCCAAACAAATAGCTAGCTGATGTAGGGGGGAAATCAGAAAGCAAAAGCGCAGATGAAGCTCAGGCTTGCTAGAGAGGTTAAAAACAATAAAAAGGGCTTTTTTTGAAATGTCTGTAGCAAAAGAAAGAACAAGGAAGTGGTAGGACCACTGTGAGGAGAAGATGGTGAAATACTAACAGGGGACAAAGAAAAGGCAGAACTCAACACCTTCTTTGCCTCCATCTTTTCTCAAAAGGCTCTCAACCTGGAGAAAATGAAACAGATGATGCAGTAGGGGAAATCCAGAATAGAATAGAAGAGGTAGTTCAGGAATACCTGGCCAATATAAATGAATTCATGTCTCCAGCGCCAGATGAACTTCATCCAAGGGTATTCAAAGAACTCACAGAAGCAATCTCAGAACCACTGGCAATAATCTTTGAGAAATCCTGGAGAACAGAGGTCCCAGGAGACTGGAGGAGGGCAAATGTTGCCCCCATCTTTTAAAAGGGTGAGAAAGAAGGCCCAAATAATTATCACCCAGTCAGCCTGACATCAATACTAGGAAATATTCTAGAGCAATCACTAAACAGTCTATAAGCACTTAGAAAGGAATGCTGTGATCACTAAAAGTAAACATGGGTTTTTGAAAAACAAGTCATGCCAGAGTAATCTTATTTTTTTTTTTGATAGTTACATACTTGATAGATGAAAGGAATGCTGTGGGTATAGCATATATTGATTTCAGTAAGACCTTTGTCAATGTCCCCCATGATATTCTTGCAAAAAAGTTAGTATCATGTGGGCTGGACAAGGCAACTGTTAGGTGGATTTGTAATTGGTTGATGGGCCGACCCCAAAGTGTAGTCACCAATGTCTCCTCTTCATCCTGGAGAGAAGTGACCAGTGGGGTGCCACAGGGTACTGTCCTGGGCTCAGTGCCATTCGTCATCATCAATGACTTGGATGAGGTAATAGAGGGCATGCTTATCAAGTTTGCAGATGACACCCAGTTAGGAGGGGTAGCTGATACCCGAGAATAGGATCAGAAATTGAAATGACCTCAACAGATTAGAAAACTAACCAAATGAATTTCAACAGGGAGAAATGTAGGATGCGTCACTTGGTCACTAATAATGAAAAGCACAGATATAGGATGGGTGATACCTGGCTTGAGGGCAGTACATGTGAAAAGGGTCTAGGAGTCTTAGTGGACCATAAGCTGAACATGAGTCAGCAGTGTGACGCAGCAGCTAAAAAAGCCATTGTGTTTCTAGGCTGCATCAATATACCGTAGTGTCTAGGTCAAGGCAAGTAATAGTGGTACTCTGTTCTGCTTTAGTCAGACCTCACCTACAATACTGTTTCCAGTTCTGGGCACCACAATTCCAGAAGGATATGGACAAGCTGGAACGTGTCCAGAGGAGGGTGACCAAAATGGCTTGGAGATCTGGAAGCCACACCTTTTGAGGAGAGGCTTAGGGAGCTGGGTATGTTTAGCCTGGAGAAGAGAAGGCTGAGAGGGGGCATGATAACCATGTTTAAATATTTGAAGGGATGTCATACTGAGGAGCAAGCTTGTTTTCTGTGGCTCTAGAGACTATGGGCCCGTTTACATGGCAAAATAAGTTTGTGAAGAATTCGCTAAGATTCCTAATAGTTCACACACATCGCGCCACAATATCACCTCATTCAGAAAGGGGGAGCTCAAAAACAAAAAAGTAGCGTAATAAGGGCTTTCACTACTTTTCCCGACTTTTTTGAAAAGCAGTGCAACTTAGCGCACTATTGATTGTGGGAATTCCTCCTCCTCCTCCTCTGGCTTTTCTTCACAAACGAAGATTCAGGAAGGACTCATCCCGCACTTCCTGCAAGCACGCTGATGGCTAAAAATGCCAATCCGAGATAAACAAATCCGGTTGCAGAAAGCACAGCAGAAGGTCTCCTTGGGTGATGTTTCTGGGTTGTGATTCTTTCTGCGTTGTCATTTCTATTACGATTTTGGAAAAGTCTGTGTGAACTACCAGCAATCTTCCTGAAAGAACAACAGCAGAGCTGAGTCGTGATTGGTTAAATGACCAGGGATGGGGGTGGACTTGTAAGAGATGGAGGAGCCTCAAATGAAAAGAATCAGCCCCTGTTGTTTCCAGCCACGGAAAAGATCCAGCCAGCTGTCTGCCTCCTGGCTTGCTTGGCTGCTGGGGATGAGGAATCCCCAGTTAGTGCGTGTAATGTGTGTGTGTATGTGAAGGAGGGAGGGAGATTGAGTAGCGATCGGCTCCTCCAGCTGTTCGCTCGCTTGCACTCCTCTGATCGCATTTGTGTGTGTGAGAAGAGAGGGAGAATGGGTGTGGGGAAGGGGGGGGTTGATGAGGGGATAGCTCCTCCATGGCTGAAAGGCTGCCGCCTTCCTGTCACTCTTCTCGCTTTTGGAAGAACAGGGAGCACTCCCTGTTAAGGCATGAAAACTAACAGGCATTCCTCAGAGGAGGGAAAGATCTGAGCACTTTCTCTCTCTCTCTCTCTTTCCCTCCCTCCATCTCATCTTCTCCCAGATGTGCTTGTGAGGCCACGCTCCCCCACCTTTGTCTGTGTGAACCAGAAAGGGAAAAAATAAACAGAGCAACCATTTCTCAATAAATCACATAAACTACCCGGCACTGGTGTGAAAAAGCACTAAAGTGCAAACGATCACAATAAAAACTGCCGTGTAACTGAGCCCTAAGACATGGAGCAATGGACTCAAATTATAGGAAAAGAGATTCTACCTAAACATTAGGAAGAACATCCTGACAGTAAGAGCTGTTTGGCAGTGAAAAGCACTGCCTTGGAGTGTGGTGGAGTCTCCTTCTTTGAAGGTTTTTAAACAGAGGCTGGATGGCCATCTGTCGGGAATGCTTTGATTGTTTATTCCTGCACGGCAGTGGGTTGGACTAGATGGCCCCTGTGGTCTCTTCCAACTCTATGATTCTAAGATGCGAGCAACAAGAAAACTGTTGTGTGCAGTAGGTCTAGATTGACATCATTTCAGAAAAGAAACCTTAACACAAGGAAAACAGAGTTCATAGCCATCTTTAAATATTTCAAGGGATGCTATGTAGAGGATACAATGTGCTTCTCTTCTGCTACTCCTGAGACACACTGATGGATTCAAACTGCATGAAAAGAGATTCCACCCAAACATTAGGAACATTAGGAAGAATCTGATGGTCTGAGCTATTTGACAGAGGAGCAGAATACCGTATATTCTGGCGTAGAAGACGACTGGGTATATAATACGACCCCCCAATTTTCAAGTGAAAATATAGAGTTTGGGATATACTTGCCGTATAAGACAACCCCCCCACCAGAAGCCACGATCGAGGTTGGAAAGCCTCTCCTCCTCCAGCCAGCCACACTTCCACCCTCCCCAAAGCAGCATGCTGGCTGGGGAATTGCGGGAGATGGCTGGCTGGCTGGCTGGGAAAAGCCTTGCCAGCTGATCCTCTTTGCTTTCCCAACTCAAGAGGATCTCCACGCAAGTTGGGAAAGTGAAAAGGATCAGCTGGCAGGGCTCCGCCAGCCAACCAGCCAAAGTTCCGCATTTCCCCTGGTACCATAGCCACTTTGCATCGCCCGCTGCCCATCCCCTCCATCTTCGCTCCCTTTATGAAGGGAGCGAAGACGGAGGGGATGGGCAGCGGGTGATGCAAACCGCTACATTCACCCCTCTCTTCCGCCTTCGACTCCTCCTCAAAGGGGGCGAAGGCGGAGGAGAGGGGTGAATGTACCAGTACATGCTTTGCCTCACCCCCCCTGCCCAATCTCTTGCGTCTTTGCTCCCTTTGCGAAGGGAGCGAAGAGGCAGGAGATCAGGCAGAGGGTGAGGCAAACTGTATACCCGGCGTATAAGACGACCCCCAACTTTGGAGGATATTTTCCAGGGTTAAAAAGTCATCTTATACGCCGGAATATACAGTACCTTGGAGTGTGATAGTCTCCTCCTTTGGAGGCCTTGAAGCAGAGGTTGCATGGCCATTTGGGGGGAGTGATTAATTATGTATTTCTGCATGGGAGGTGGTTGGAATAGATAACTCTTGAGCTCTTTCCAAGCCTCTGATTTTATGATCCTTACTGGCAAGAGTTATGGTTGCCCTCTCTTTTTGTTCATGAAAACAGGAATCCCTGTCACAAAGAATAATAACCTTCTTTCCATTGCATGTTTAGAAAAGGCTGGAAAGCTTGGAAGAGAATTTCGGTTGCTTTTTTTTACTCATGGAAAAACTGGTACATAGCATGAGAAAGGTTACACATTTAGGGGGACTATGTTGGCCATGTAGCAAAACAAAATCCAGAATCCACAAAAAGGGTTACCTTTATTGGCCAACTAAACTGTAAAACACAGGATGCATGCTTTCAAAGCTCTACTAGCTTCTTCATCAGGCAAATGATATTTTAAAAATATAGAAATAAAAATGATAATGTTGGAGTCACAGGCCTACATGTTGCTTTAGATGTTTCTTGTGTTGCTGTTCAGGTGAGGGAGAAAGGTTGGTTTTCCTTCATAGACTATGCTTACAAAAGGACAAGGCTCCTGCATCTATATCCAAACACATCATATCAGGTATTGGAAATTCATCTGAAACATCAACTCTGACATCCCAGAATATGACTGAACTCGTACTTAGAAATGTTCTGCTACAGACACATTGATTCAGACACTATGGACTTTTTCGGACAATGTAAAAATAACGCTAGCAGCGCCGCCAGGTTGCGACGCTGCAGTGCTAGAGGGCGTCAGTTTCGTACGACGCTCCTTCCCAGCGGTACTGTTGCAGTACCTCTGGGACATTTGACCGTGATATTTTTGCTTTCTACTGTCATATTTTACTCGCGATCAATGATATGACTGTGAAAAGCAAAAATGTGACTGTATGACTGTAAAAGCAAAAATATCACGGTCAAATGTCCCAGCAGTACTGCAACAGTACCTCTGGGAAGGAGCGTCGTATGAAACTGACGCCCTCTTGTGCTGCAGTGTCGCAACCTGGCGACGCTGCTAGCGTTATTTTTACATTGTCCGAAAAAGTCCTTTGATACTTATAAACCTTATTACTTGATTGTATGCCTGTTGATTTTCCAGGTGTTTATGAAGTCTGAAAAATGTTTAAGAAAGAATTTGATAAGTTGACATATTAGACAGCCTACGGCTTACATCTCATAGATTGTTGTTGGGCTTCTCTACACTAGTGAAAAAGCCTGAATTTGACTCTGGCCCAACAATGCCACACAACGTGCAGCCTTTCCCCAGAATCTGTTGTGATAATGCCCTCTCCGCACCAGACTCAGGGAGTACCATCTTAATCCAGGTTTTAGAAAATCACAGCTTTCTCTGGAGTTTGCTTGAAACACTCTGTGACTCCTTTGATGTAAGGTAAAAAATTTTCAGTCACAGACAGAATAGGGAAACTGATGAGGAAACACAACCTCCAAACAATCTATAGACCAACCAAAAAAATTCAAGAAATGCTATGCTCAGCAAAGGACAAAAGAGACCCTCTCACAGCTGCAGGAGTTTACCGCATACCATGCAGCTGTGAACCGCATACCATGCAGCTGTGAACAAATTTACATAGGGACCACTAAACACAGGGTGCAAACACGAATCAAGGAACATGAGAGACACTGCAGACTGGGCCAGCCAGAAAAATCAGCAGTAGCAGAACGTGTTATAAACCAACCTGGACACAAAATGCTATTTAAAAACACATAAATTCTGGACCAGGCCAACAACTATCATGTCAGAATGCACAGAGAAGCTATTGAAATCCACAAACACCTGGACAACTTCAACAGCAAAGAAGAAACCTTAAAACTAAACAATACCTGGCTGCCAGTTTTGAAAAACAATAGAATAAAAACTCAACACATACAAAGGAATTCCTCCCAGGGAATTCCATCAGTTAATGGCCCATCAACCAACCATTAGCCCAACAGACACTAACGACCCTTGCATTTCTATACTCAGAAACTAACAATTCAATTACACAAATTTACATATACTCCCCAACAGAGGTTCACAGCATATAAACTTCAAACACACACCTACCCAACCATTCTCTGAAGATGCCAGCCACAGATGCAGGCGAAACGTCAGAAAGAAACTATTCCAGAACACGGCCTCACAGCCCAGAAAAAAAACCAAGGAAAATCTATGGATGCTGGCCGTGAAAGCCTTCGATTTCACACTGTAAATGCAATGTTTCTATTTTTGTTTGTATTTTATTCTGCTGGCTATTTGCTGTGATAAATTAATATATGTGTGTGTGTGTGTAAAACACTGAGCCTCACATAAACTTTCTTTTATACAACTACAAGCAATTTGTAACAATGTGAAGTCAAAGGCTTCATGCCTGGTATCCATAGGTTTTCTGTAGGGTTTTTTTTTCCAGGTTGTGAGGCCGTGTTCTGGGAGAGTTTATTCCTGACATTTCGCTTGCATTTGTGGCTGGCCCATCTTCAGATTATGGTGGCGTAGGGGTGTGTGGGAATTATATACTGTGAGACCCTATTGGAGAAGATATGTACCTTTGTTCATATCTAATGTACATAGCTAATGGTCCATTGTCTGCTAGGAATCCCCCTGTCCCTGGGTAGGGTCACAGATCCCACAGGAGCACAATCCTCTTCTCTAAATCAGCAGTAGTAACTGCAAATTTTCTTTTCTACAGCTGGTATTGGAATAGTGTGACACAAAAGGGTCAAACGTCCAAAGCTTCAGAAATACAGTCCTCTTCTCTGAACCACTAAGTATCACTTTGCCTGGATGTTCTCTTATGTAGCTGGTAATGATGTAGTGTTTCGTACCAGTTTATTTGGCAGGTAAGGGGCTAAAAGTCCAAATCTTGTCCCTACCAATGCAGAGATCTCTACTCCAGTTCAGCGAGCTGGTGCCCAGTCTTTTTAAACAACTGGTACACAATTTTCTTTTGAGCAGTTGAAGCTGGGATGGAACAGTTCATACCAATCTATTTGGCAGGAGTAGCAGCAAAACAGCCCCGTCACAGCACAACGCCAGCCACTGATTCTGTTGCCTTCCAGTTACTACTCTTGTTCCCCCTTAGCCTGTTCCACTCTGGCAAATGATAGTAAGCTGTCAACTGCAAACTGTAATAGACTGCAGTTTTAAGAATAAATATATATTCCTTTTTCCAGCGTACTTGTTTTTTTTTTCCTTCTTCTACTTCTGTGTCTCTTATCTCTCGATAAAGGTAATCATTTAGGGAGTGTGCGTTATGACAGTTGAGAAGTCTGCATACAATCTGATTGTAGCTCGTATAAGAATTAGCCACTGGTTTGTAAAAAGGAAAACACCACTAATAGCTACTTCTTTCGCTGTTAATCCTTTCTTTTTATGGTTGTATAGTTGTAGATAATAAATAACTCTGTAGCACTTTGTTGTGAGAATCTACACACTATTTTCCAGAATTAGGACAGAAACTCAGATGCTATGCATCTGCCTCCGCCACCATCTTCCTCCCTCCCTTAAGCCTATTTGACCCTACATCCCAGTGTGAATTTTCTGATGACAAGTGAGCTGTATCTTTTGCCTAAAACTCTTTCCACGCTCCAAGCATTTAAATGGTTTCTCTTCCGTATGAATTCTTTGATGACGAGTGAGAAGTGACTTCTGATGGAAACTCTTTCCACACTCCAAGCATTTAAATGGTTTCTCTTTTGAATGAATTCTTTGATGACAACTGAGAAGTGACTTTTGATGGAAACTCTTACCACACTCCAAGCATTTAAATGGTTTCTCCCCTGTGTGGATTACCTTATGTTGAGTGAGGTTTGATTTCCGACTGAAACTTTTCCCACACTCTGGGCATTTAAAGGGTTTCTCTCCTGTATGACTTCTTTGATGACGAACAACTTCATCCTTTCGACGGAAGCTCCTTCCACACTCCAAGCATTTAAATGATTTCTCTTCTGTATGAATTCTTTGATGAGAAGTGAGAAGCGACTTCTTATGGAAACTCTTACCACACTCCAAACATTTAAATGGTTTCTCCCCCATGTGAGTTGCTTGATGATAATGAAGCTGTATCTTCCGACTGAAGCTCTTTCCGCACTCCAAGCATTTAAACGGTTTCTCCCCCGTGTGAGTTGCTTGATGATAATAGAGCTGTATCTTCCGACTGAAGCTCTTTCCACATTCCAAGCATTTAAAGGGTTTCTCCCCCGTGTGAGTTACTTGATGATTACTGAGATGTATCTTCTGATGGAAGCTCTTCCCGCACTCCAAGCATTTAAAGGGTTTCTCTCCTGTATGACTTCTTTGATGACAAGTGAGATGTGACTTCTGATGGAAACTCTTTCCACACTCCAAGCATTTAAAGGGTTTCTCTCCTGTATGACTTCTTTGATGACAAGTGAGATGTGATTTCTGATGGAAGCTTTTTCCACACTCCAAGCATTTAAAGGGTTTCTCACCCGTGTGAGTAGTTTGATGATTACTGAGTTGTATCTTCTTACGGAAGCTCTTTCCACATTCCAAGCACTTAAATGGTTTCTCCCCGGTATGAATTCTTTGATGAGAAATGAGGACTGGCTTCTGAGTGAAGCTCTTTCCACATTCCAAGCATTTAAATGGTTTTTCCTGATTGTGGGTTATGTGATGCTGAATGAGGTGTGCCTTCCGAATGAATCCTTTTCCACACTGTGAGCACATAAATGGTTTCTCTTCTGTATGGGTTGCTTGATGAAAGCTGAGGTCTGCATTTCGACTGAAGCTCTTTCCACAGTCCACGCATTTAAAAGGTTTCTCTCCTGTATGAATTCTTAGATGATGAGTGAGGTGCGATTTCCGACGAAACATCTTACCACACACCAAGCATTTAAATGGTGTCTCTTCAGAATGAATTATTTGATGATAATTGAGTTCACTCTTCCAACGGAAGCTCTTTCCACAGTCCAAGCATTTAAAAGGTTTCTCTCCTGTATGAATTCTTAGATGATGAGAGAGGTGCGATTTCCGACTAAAGATCTTACCACACACCAAGCATTTAAATGGTGTCTCTTCAGTATGAATTATTTTATGATAATTGAATTCATCCTTCCTGCGGAAGGTCTTTCCACATTCCAAGCATTTAAACGGTTTCTCTCCTGTATGAATTCTTACATGACGAGTAAGGTGCAACTTCTGAATGAAGCTCCTTCCACACTCCAAGCATTTAAATGGTTTTTCTCCTGTATGAATTCTTTGATGACAAGTGAAGTTGCACTTCCAACTGAAGCTCTTTCCACACTCCAAGCATTGAAATGGTTTCTGCTCTGCATGAGTTGATTGATGACCAGAGAGAATTATCTTCCACTTGAAGCCCTTTCCACAAACGGAGCATTTAAATGGTTTCTCCTCTTTGTGAATGGCTTGATGACAGATGAAGTATGCTTTCTGATGGAAGCTCTTTCCACATTCCAAGCATTTAAATTGTTTCTCCCCCATGTGAATGGCTTGATGACACATGAGGTTTCGCTTTGAAGCAAAACCTTTCCCACAATCTGAGCATTTAAAGGGTCTGTCCCCTCTATGAGTTGCTGCATGACGACAGAGGGATGCCTTCCTCTTGAAGCCCTTGCCACAATCTGAGCATTTAAATGGTTTATCCCCTATATGAATGACTTGATGAGAAATGAGGTTTTGCTTCAAAGTGAAGTCCTTTCCGCAATCTGAGCACTGAAACAGTCTCTCACCTGTGTGGGTCGCTTGATGATAAGAGAGAGCTGCCTTCTGAATGAACCCTTTCCCACACTTCAAGCATTTAAATGGTTTCTCCTCTGTGTGAGTTTTTGTATGATGATTAAGGCTTTGTTTACAACTGAAGCTTCTCCCACAGAGAAGACAAATACATCTCTTCCCTTGCTTTGCTTTGTGTGTTGTTTCTTGGACTGCAATTCCATAGATATCAAAGCACTGAGGACCAGATGTTTTGTTTTTCCTTGTCACTTCAGACTCACTGTTTCTTCCATTTTCTCCTTTCTGTTTATATCTGGCTCTTCTGGACAACAGCCTGTGTGGGGGGCCCTCCTTCTCACTGGCTTGCTCAACATCATCTGGAAAGGAGACAAAGAACTGGTCAGAGTTCCAGTGAGGAATGGGGACTGAGCTCAGATTGTTGACACAATTCTCTAGCTGACACCCATTTACATTAATGCAAGGAGGCACTGAGGGAGAATGAGGGTGGTGGGTCTTTCCTTTGACTCCTGAGAGACTAGCTCCACTGAGCCCTTCCCTCAGCTCTTAAACTTGGCTGCTCTTAGGATTCTGCACTCTGAAAGACTAGTGAGGACTGGCTGTCTCCCCTCTCTTAACTACAGCATTATTTTGTCTTTCCTTTTATACTATAAACCAATAGGCAGGAACTGTTCTTTCTCTCAACCATTTGTAGCAAAACCCATAGTGAGCATAGTGAGTGAGAGTGGGAGTTGTAGTACAACTTCTGGAGGTACACCAGCTGCCCACGTTAGAAATGAATGAGAAAATATGTGTAAATGGCAGCACAGGAAACATATCCGAAGTAGAGAAGGCAAGCTCTCTCTCTCTCATACACACAAACGTACACACACACACACACACACAAAAAAAAAAAACTAGACTTGGTGGCAGTAAACTAAAGGTAAAAAAGAACTGTGCAGCATGCTGGGTGGCGTCCATGGAAACTGGGACTCAGTTCCTCTCTGTTAACTTCATGCGGACAGCTTGGATAGGGATTTAAATACTGACTGTCCTGAGGGTCTCAAACAAACTATACATGGGATGAGAGTCCCTGTATCTGAACTCTATTAGGGAATGTAAAGAATACTTGCTAAATTCCTTGTTCTTGTTGGTTTGGGCTGTTTGGACTTGACAAGACGCCTCAACAAGGAATTCTCAAGATTCTTTGCCTCCAGGCAAGAGTGAGACAAGGAGTGCTATCTTTTTTTCTCATCTGTAATTTCAACAATATCTCTCTATGTAAAACAGGTGCACTTTCATTTTGAGAAGCAAAGCCTACACACACACACACACACACACACACACACACGAGACAGACTGAAGGGCTGCATGTTTTTTTAAAAAAGAAAGAAAGACAGAAAAAAACCATCCACACCTTCTCATCCTAAAAAGGCCATACAGGAAAATGGGGAGCTTTGTTGGTTTGCACAAGGGTATCATTTTGATCATTTAGCAAAAAATAAAAAATAAAAAATAAATTGTTCCCTCCTCCCTGCCTTGTTCTTCTATTTTGTAGAAGAACAGGTCATTTACCTGTAACTGTAGTTATTGGAGTGGTCTGTGAATCCACACAATTGGGTATCTGCACAGAGCACTGTTCAGAAGCGTCTGGAAGAGTTACATAAACGTTTTGGGAGGTAGCCCCACCCACCCTCTCCCCTGCCCTATATAAGAGCCCTTCCTACCCAAACACCTCAGTTCCATGAACGCCACTGGCAGCATCCAATGGATCCAAAGGTAGGCAAGACAAGAGGGGTGGATGGGCGGGCTTGTGTGAATTCACAGAAGACCACTCAAAGAACTACAGTTATGGGTAAACAACATGTTCTTCTTCTTCATGATCTCTGTGAATCCACACATTTGGGAGACTAGCAAGCTACTTATAGCAGGCAGCGGGTGTCTTGCACAATATTACAGAAGCCCCCCAATACAGGAACTCAGACCAGGGCACAAAATATAGGCCAGACACAAAGTACTCTTCAAACAAACACGTGTATTGGAACAGAGCAACAAAAGCCATTGCAAACCCCAAAATGTAAGGGAAATGACTAGAACATTAATGACACTGAGGAGAAAAGACCTCCCCAGCAAAGTGTGTACAGCAGATCTGTGTCCACCCTGTAATGGAAGGATAAAAGTTGACGGCGTACACCAGGTTGCCACTCAACAAATGTCTTGCAATAGAACACCACGGAGGAAAGATGTGGAAGCAGCTGTAGCCCTTGTCGAATGTCTGTCGAAGGACTGAAGAGGGCACTGTCCAGCAAACTCATAAGCAGCAGAGATGGCCAGCGCTACCCACTTGGAAAAACTATTCGTGGAAACTGGGAGACCCTTTTTCCTGCCCTCATAACATACAAACAACTGGACAGACTTTCTAAAGTTACAAGTCCTGTCAACAGAAAACGCCAGGGAACATCTCACATCAAGGCAGGGCAGCAAATGCTCCATATCCCAAGTAGGTTTCTGGAAGAAAACGGGCAAGACAATGTCCTGATTGAGGTGGAAAGAAGAGACCGCTTTTGGAAGGAATGTGATATCTGGCCTCAGGACTACCTTGTCCTTGTGGAAGCAGACATACGGAGGGTCACAGCGCAGCGCAAAGTTCACAAGCCCACTTAGCCAGAAAGAAGGTGTTCACAGTGAGCCATTTTAGGTCCCATGTCACAATTGGCTCAAACCGGGACTTCATCACAGAAGAGAGTATCAGCGACAGGCTCCATGCCAAAACTGGGCCCACAACTGGAGGCTGTACATTTTTATAACCTCTCAAGAAGCACTTAGTAGAAGGGTGAGAAATGTCATGCTAGTGCACTGGTACCTCTAAGCATATGAAGAAGTATAAAGGCAGGGCAGAACTGCTTCAACAGCCTCTCCCAGGACAGAAGAGACCACCCTGTCTGCAAAGGCAAGTTTAGCCACCCAGCCTCTGAAGCTGCAGTCACCCCAGTGTCTGCTTTTGTGAATCTAGCAACAATGGTGTTCAGGCAATATAATCGAGTACTATCTGTTGTTATCTTTTTGTTGTTATTATTGTCACTTTTTCATCTATTGATTGTTGGGCACCTAACCCTTATTTTTCCATGGCTCCACGTATTTCCCCTAATCTAAATCCTATTCGACCCCTCCCTGTCTCTCAGCTCCCATTTTTCTGCTCACTCTGGAACTGTCCTGCAGTCTCAAAAGCGACTGTGATCCATGATCTTTTTCTTTCTTTCTTTCATTTCACCTCCTTGCTCTTACTGAAATCTGGCTCCCGGCCCATGGCACTGCTACCTCTGCTGCCCTTTCTTTTGGCAGTCTCTCTTTTACCCACACTAGCCGCCCTGAGGGTCAAGGAGGTGGGGTTGATATCTTACTGTCCAAATCTTGCCAGTTTCAAGTTCTTTCCTTCTCTCCTAGTTATTGTTTCTCCTCATTTGAATTTCATTCCATCAGACTCTTTTTTTTTTCTTTTGCAACTTCGGGTTGCAGTCATCTATTGCCTTCCTGGCTCTTCTACTCGATTCCTGTCAGACTTTGAGTCTTGGCTGACAGTTTTTCTATCTGATGCAGCGCCTACATTGATTTTAGGCAACTTTAACATCCACCTGGACAACCCCAGTAATCCTTCAGCATCTCGTTTTAGTTCTCTTCTAGCTTCTTTTGGCCTTCAACCTCATTTTACCTCTTCAACCCATTCTCTCAGTCACTGCCTTGATTTAGTTCTGGCTGCCAAGTGTGTCATCTCCGACTACTTTGCATCTGATTTTCTATTATCTGATCATCATTTAATTTCTTTTACTCTTACCTATACCCCACCTCCTCATCATACTGCTCAACGCCATTTTCGCGATCTTCAGTCTATTAACTGTGATCTTCTTAGTCAGTCTTTGGATTCTTGGGGACTCCACTGACTCAGCGATGTCTTTATTTAACTCCACTCTTTCTTCAATTCTTGACAGTTTTGCCCCTGTTTCTGTTCATGTGTCCTCCTCTACAAACAGGCCTCAGCCCTGGCTTACTCCCATAGTTAGGTTCCTCCGGTTGTGCTCTTGAGCATCCGAACGTCTTTGGAAAAAGTCCAGGGAGCGGGCCGTTTTTATTCATTATAAGTTTGTTCTTTTATATTTCACATCCGCCTTGTCCATGGCGAAACAGTACTTTAAATCATTGATCTGCGCCAATGAGAGGCGCCCACAGTGGCTGTTTTCCTGCTTCAACACCTTGCTAAAACCTTCCCCCCTGTTTCTTCATTATTTTCCCTACCGACTTTGCTAATTACTTTATCACTAAGATCACTACTATTAGATCTGAAATAGTTCTTCCTAACTTGTCTTCCCCCATTAATCTTTTGGAACTGTCGACTAATCAATTCTCTGTGTTTCCTCCTGTTTCTCTGGATGAACTTTCTACCTTGTTGCACTCTTCCAAACCTACAACTTGTTCTCTTGATCCAATTCCCCCTCGTCTCTTAATCTATATAGCCCCCTCCTAGCTTCCTTTGCTTCTTTCTATCTTTAATCTTTCTCTTTCTACTGGTCTTTTCCCTCTGACTTTAAGCATGCTCGTGTTTCACCTATTTTGAAAAAATCTTCTCTTGACCCCTCTTCTTTGTCTAGTTATCACCCAATCTCTCTTCTCCCTTTTCTTTCTAAGGTTTTGCAATGGGTCGTTTATTCCCGCTGCCTTGAGTTTCTCGAAGCCAATTCCATCTTCAGTCCTTTTCAGTCTGGTTTCTGCCCACTGCATTCCACTGAGACGGCCCTCACAAAGATCTCTAACGATCTTTTACAGGCCAAGGCAAATTGTCTCTATTCTGTGCTTATTCTCCTCGATTTATCTGTGGCATTTGACACCGTGGATCACTGTCTTTTAGTTGATATACTTTCTGACATTGGGTTCTTGAACTCAGTTCTCAACTGGTTTAAATCTTATCTGTTAGACAGATCTTTTGCAGTGGTCACCGGTGGTGAGATCTCTTCCCCCGTACCCTTATCTGTTGGGAGTTCCTCAGGGCTCCGTTCTGGGTCCCCTATTGTTCTCTCTTTACACCTTGTATTTAGGAAAACTTATTAGTTCTTTCGGTTTTTCCTATCATTTCTATGCCAATGACACCCAACTGTATCTTTCCACCCCTGATCTTTCCTCAGGGCTTGAACAGCAAGTTACTTCATGTCTTTCAGCTGTCTCTCTCTGGATGCGTCATTGGTGGTTGACACTCAATATGTCCAAGACGGAGCTTCTTGTTTTTCCACCAAAGTCCTCTCTTCAATCCTCTTTTCCTGTTTTTGTTGACAATATTTCTATTCACCCGGTCCAGGAACCCCACAGTCTCGGTTTTATTTTTGATTCTTTGCTGTCTTTTATTCCCCATATTCAGGCCACAGCCAAAGCCTGCAGATTTTTCCTTTACAATATCGCCAAAATACAGTTGTCCCTCCACATTCGCGAACTTCACATTCGCGGTTTTGGTTATTCGCGGTTTTGGGAGGGCCCCCCCGGGCCCACCCAAAACCGCGACACGGGGCCTCCAGAGGCCCCGTGAAAGACCTGGAGGGAGCGGGGAGGCCCGGGGAGGCCTCCACGGGCCCCCCGGAGGTGCTCCGGAGGCCCCATGAAGGCCTGGGGAGGGGTGGGGAGGCCTTCGCGGGACGCCCGGAGGCCCTCCGGAGGCCCCGCGAAGGCCTCCGGAGGCCCCGCGAAGGCCTGGGGAGGGGTGGGGAGGCCTTCGCGGGACCCCTGGAGGCCCTCCGGAGGCCCCGCGAAGGCCTGGGGAGGGGTGGGGAGGCCTTCACGGGACCCCCGGAGGCCCTCCGGAGGACCCGCGAAGGCCTGGGAAGGGGTGGGGAGGCCTTCGCGGGACGCCCGGAGGCCCTCCGGAGGCCCCGCGAAGGCCTCCGGAGGCCCCGCGAAGGCCTGGGGAGGGGTGGGGAGGCCTTCGCGGGACCCCCGGAGGCCCTCCGGAGGCAAGTTACTTCATGTCTTTCAGCTGTCTCTCTCTGGATGCGTCATTGGTGGTTGACGCTCAATATGTCCAAGACGGAGCTTCTTGTTTTTCCACCAAAGTCCTCTCTTCAATCCTCTTTTCCTGTTTTTGTTGACAATATTTCTATTCCCCCGGTCCAGGAACCCCACAGTCTCGGTTTTATTTTTGATTCTTTGCTGTCTTTTATTCCCCATATTCAGGCCACAGCCAAAGCCTGCAGATTTTTCCTTTACAATATCGCCAAAATACAGTTGTCCCTCCACATTCGCGAACTTCACATTCGCGGTTTTGGTTATTCGCGGTTTTGGGAGGGCCCCCCCGGGCCCACCCAAAACCGCGACACGGGGCCTCCAGAGGCCCCGTGAAAGACCTGGAGGGAGCGGGGAGGCCCGGGGAGGCCTCCACGGGCCCCCCGGAGGTGCTCCGGAGGCCCCATGAAGGCCTGGGGAGGGGTGGGGAGGCCTTCGCGGGACGCCCGGAGGCCCTCCGGAGGCCCCGCGAAGGCCTCCGGAGGCCCCGCGAAGGCCTGGGGAGGGGTGGGGAGGCCTTCGCGGGACCCCCGGAGGCCCCGCGAAGGCCTGGGGAGGGGTGGGGAGGCCTTCACGGGACCCCCGGAGGCCCTCCGGAGGACCCGCGAAGGCCTGGGAAGGGGTGGGGAGGCCTTCGCGGGACCCCCGGAGGCCCTCCGGAGGCCCCGCGAAGGCCTGGGGAGCGGTGGGAAGGCCTTCGCGGGACCCCCGGAGGCCCTCCGGAGGCGCTGCGAAGGCCTGGGGAGGAGTGGCGAGGCCTTCGCGGGACCCCCGGAGGCCCTCCGGAGGCCCCGCGAAGGCCTGGGGAGTGGTGGGGAGGCCTTCGCGGGACCCCCGGAGGCCCTCCGGAGGCCCCGCGAAGGCCTGGGGAGGGGTGGGGAGGCCTTCGCGGGCCCTCCGGAGGCCCCGCGAAGGCCTGGGGAGGGGTGGGAAGGCCTTTGCGGGACCCCCGGAGGCCCTCCGGAGGCGCCGCGAAGGCCTGGGGAGGGGTGGGGAGGCCTTCGCGGGACCCCCGGAGGCCCTCCGGAGGCCCCGCGAAGGCCTGGGGAGGGGTGGCGAGGCCTTCGCGGGACCCCCAGAGGCCCTCCGGAGGCCCCGCGAAGGCCTGGGGAGGGGTGGCGAGGCCTTCGCGGGACCCCCGGAGGCCCTCCGGAGGCCCCGCGAAGGCCTGGGGAGGGGTGGCGAGGCCTTCGCGGGACCCCCGGAGGCCCTCCGGAGGCCCCCGAAGGCTTTGGGAGGGGTGGCGAGGCCTTCGCGAGACCCCCGGAGGTGCCGCGAAGGCCTGGGGAGGGGTGGCGAGGCCTTCGCAAGACCCCCGGAGGCCCTCCGGAGGCCCCGCGAAGGCCTGGGGAGGGGTGGGGAGGCCTTCGCGGGACCCCTGGAGGCCCTCCGGAGGCCCCGCAAAGGCCTGGGGAGGGAGGGAGGGCCTGGGAAACCTCCGCGGGGCCTAGCAAGGCCCCGCCAAGGCCTGGGGAGGGAGGGAGGGAGGGAAGAAGGGCCGGGGAGACCTCCGCGGGGCCTAGGAAGGCCCTGGGAAGGCCTGGGGAGGGAGGGAGGGAGGGCCGGAGAGACCTCCGTGGGGCCTAGGAAGGCCCCGGGAAGGCCTGGGGAGGGAGGGGGAGGGGAGTAGTTATTCGTGGGTTTTTCACATTCGCGGGGGTCCACGGAACGGAACCCCCGCGAATGTGAAGGGACGACTGTACGTCCTTTTCTTTCGACCTCCACTGTCAAGACTTTGGTCCACGCTTTGGTGGTCTCCCAATTAGATTATTGTAATCTCCTTTTAGCTGGGCTTCCCCTTTCTCATCTTTGCCCTTTAATTTCTGTTCAACATTCAGTCGCCCGCATCATTACCTCCGCTCGCCGCTTTGACCATGTTTCCCCTTTGCTGTTTTCTCTTCACAGGCTTCCCTTCCCTTTTCGTATCCAATATAAGCTTTTGTTGCTAACTTTCAAAGCCCAGCATGAGCTAGCCCCTCTTTATTTATCTGACTTCCTTTCTCCTTACATTCCCACCCGTACACTTCGTTCTAGTACTCAAGGCCTATTGTCCCAACCTAGGATCTCCACTGCTTCATCCCGGATTCGTCTCTTCTCGCTTGCCGCCCCTCATTTCTGGAACATTTCCCCCCCTCAAATACGGGCCATTACTACTTTGTCCACTTTTAAATCCTAGTTAAAGACCATCTTGTTCAGGGAGGCATTCCCTGGCTTTGTCTGATATACATCTATTTTTTTCTGTCACTTGGGTTTACTGTGATGTTGTTATTAATTGTTGTAATTATCCTTGTTTTAATTGATTTTATTATTTTGCCTATTGTTTTACTTAAATTGTACGCCTTCAGCAGGTTTCATTTTGTTTTACCCTTGATTGTTTTTGTATAGTGCTGTGTACATTGACAGTGATCTAGAAATAAACTTTAATAATAATAATAATAATGAAGAGGACCAGGCAGCAAAAGTTACTGTAGCAGAGTAGCAATCAAAAGAGCGGAACCACTAGGAGCTCAAGGGCATTGATGTGAAGAGCCCTCTCGGCCTCTGACCATTTCCACTTGACAATCATGTCCATGCAGTGTGCACCCCACCCTTCAAGAGAGGCATCCATGGTCACCGATATGGCCAGCTGCGGAGGGGTGAATGAAATCCCTCTTTGTACATTTACTGGGTCCAACCACAAATGCAGGGACCGCAGAGCTCGATAACAGATGGTCAACCACTTCAGAGGATGGTCCTGCATGAAGTCAAAACTGGCCAGAATCCATGACTGGAGATGGTGCATATGAAGGCGAGCAAATGGTGTTACCGCTGTCATGGATGCCATGAAGCCTACAGTGGCCTGGATGAGGTGGGCTGTAACCTATCTGTGTTGGAGGCAACAGGACACAGCAACCTTCAAGGCCATGAACCTGTTGTCTGGTAAATGGGCAAGCCCTCACACAGTCTAACAGAGCCCTGATGAAATGAGCCTTTTGCATGGGTTCCAGCACGGATTTCTCATAGTTGACAATGGGGCCCAGTTAATGTAGTAGATCCAGAGTCAGCTAGATGTCTGACAGTAGCTGAGTCCGAGAGCTGACCACAAAGA
Source organism: Gambelia wislizenii (assembly GCA_030847615.1). NCBI lineage: Eukaryota > Metazoa > Chordata > Lepidosauria > Squamata > Crotaphytidae > Gambelia > Gambelia wislizenii. The sequence goes on from JAUMIR010000002.1 coordinate 31,999,077, forward strand.
GGCAGTCATCAAGATAAAGGAACGGAAGGACTCCTCGTTGACAGAACCACGTCACTACCACCGGAATGCACTTTGTGAAGATGCAAGGTGCCATGTGAAGACCAAACAGGAGCACGTGGAATTGATAGTCCTCGCCGACAGCAACGGAGGAAGCGCCTGTAACAATGACATATTGCAATATGAACATACGCATCCTTGAGTTCTAGGGTGGCAAATCAGTAGTCTTCTTGTAAGAGTGGGAGAATAGAAGGCAGGGTGACCATTCTGAACCACGCCAGGGAGATGTAGGTGTTGCCATCTCGCAGGTCAAGAATAGGACGCATACCTCTTTCCTTCTTTGACACCAGAAAGTAGTGTGAAAAGAACCCCAGATGACATTGCGTGGGATGCACCTGCTCTATGGCACCCTTTAGTAAGAGAGCGTAGACCTCTTCAGCAGTGGTGGAGATGGAGGAGTGAAGTGGTAGACAACCACAGGTGGTTGGGGGGTGAATTCTATAGCGTAGCCCCTGTGGTTGATGTCTAAAACCCACTTGCCCATGGTGATGGTGGACCACACATCATAAAAGCATAGCAGCCTGTCTTGAAAAGGCAGGGCAAAGATAATAGTGGCATGGATGGCAGAGGAGATGTTTGGATGGTAGTCAAAGGTGTTGCTTAGGCTGGTCAGCATGTTTCTTCTTATATTGAGGCCTGAACTGAGAAGTGGAGGACTTCCTGGATGTAGAAAACAGTGGCAGAGCTCTGGAATGCTGAGAGCATTCCTGAGCGGGACTGTAGTGCCACCTATAGGGTTGGAATCATCTCCAGGCAGGACATGACTGGGCATAATAATAATAATAATAATAATAATTTTTTATTTTTAACCCGCCCCTCTGCTCGGCAACCGGGGCGGCGTACAGCAAGATTAAAACAACATCAAGTTAAAACAATCCTTCCCCATCCTAACCCTCCCACTCCTTAAAACTAAACGAATGGAGAATTAGATAAAATACAATAAATAAATAAATAAAGGCAACGACGGCAAGGGGGTGGGTAAGCAACCAGTCCACTAGAACCGGGAAGTTATTCTGGGAAGGCCTGCCGGAAGAGATCCGTCTTTAGCGCTTTCTTGAAGCTATCAAGAGTAGTGATAAAACGGATCTCATCTGGCAGGCCATTCCAAAGTCTGGGAGCCGTAGAATAGAAGGCCCTCTGGGAGGTCTTTGACACCCTACTTTTCATAGGCTGCAGCAGGTTCCTCCCAGAGGACCGAAGTGCGTGGGGGAGATCATATGGGATGAGGCGGTTCCGGAGGTAAGATGGACCCAAGCCATGTAGGGCTTTAAAGGTTAAAACCAACACCTTGTACTGTGCCCGGAAACTGATCGGCGGCCAGTGGAGAGATTTAAGCACAGGTGTTATATTCTCTCTCCTAGATGTACCCGTAATTAACCTGGCTGCCATATTTTGTACCATATGATATGGCATATGATTGAGACGGGAAACCAAACTTGTGTGCGATAGTCCCCATCTTGTTTGTGTGCTCCAGTCTACTGTCAGTCTCACTGTGGACCAAACCTTTCTCATCAAAGGGAAGATCCTCAATGATAAATCAAGCAGATGAGTAGATGCCAGAAGAATGAAGCCATGCATGCCTCTAGTGTGATTGCAATAGTGATGACCTTGCCTGTATACTCAGCCATGTGTTTGGATAACTGAACTTCCTGAGAAGCCAGGGAATGAGCTTTGTCCTTCAACATGTAAGGACACACTGGTCTGGTTTGGGCATCTTTTCAAAATATGGGGCTACCTTCTCCCATAAAAACTTTTAGTAAGCCCCCATACAGGCGGTGTAATTCGCAATTTTACTCAGTAAGCACGGAATAGAGTAAAATTTTCTCCCCATTGTGTCCAACTTGTTCCCTTCCTTATCAACAGGGTGGTATGAATCTTTTTGGATGACTTAGACTGAGCCACATCTACTATGATGGAGTTCAACTTCGGATGAGTAGAAATCTAGTCCATGTCAGTTTGATTAACATGGTACAAGATGTCCAGCGTTCTAGATGTAGGAGGGACTGTGGATGAATTTGGCAAGGACTTCTTCACCACCTGTTGCAAATACAGCAGAAAGGGAAGGAAGGTAGAGAAGAGGCTTGCCTCTAAATGTCTCTGAATACTGGATCCTCCACCTCAACATCGGGGTGGGAGTATTGGATGCCCAAGGATGCAGCCATGCGGGACATCCTATTTGCAAAGAACAGCACATCATCAGTTGGGAATGGTGGATCTGTCCCAGCTGTATGAGGATTGGGAGACCACCTTCTGCTGGACCATGAGGATCCAATCAAGTCCAAGCTGGATGACGAAGAAGGATGACAAGATCTCCTGTCACAGGTCCATGGCCTCTCCTCCTCTGTTCTAGTGGCATGGGCAGGCTCCCGGGCCAAGTCTTGACACGCCATGGTACGGCCCTGCTGATCCTGGGGATTGGTATGAAACTCCGCACGAGACCATGGCTGAGACAGAAGAGGCAAGGTGCGGGCAGCTGCAGACGTGGCTGATGTTGATCTTGATGAGTGCGTGAAGGAGAACAATCCTCTCAATTTTGGGAGACTTGTACAGGTAGGCAGAGCAGTCACATCAAGGTAAGTGTCCACAGGGCTGATGATATGAGCCCCAGTAGAATTCAGCTCTTGCCATGATGGAAACGGCCTTTCTTCATCGTCATAAAACCACCATGGAAGGGGGGCACAGGGCAATTGATCAAAGTCCGAGGAATGGCAGTGGTGACATCTCCCATAGTTGTAAGATCCGGATCAATGCCAAACTCGACTTTGGGACCCACCACAATCTCAACCACAGCTACAAGACCTACGACAATCTCTACCATGGGATTGAGACCTAGAATAACATCAGCCTTGGGTTCAGGAGCATGACCTCGAAGACCAATAGGAAGTGGCAGATCACGATGATTATTTCCGATGGGATCGAGACCTTGATCTGGGCCGAGTAGCGGGTAAAGGCGGCAAGGGTTGGAGTGTACAAGCTGAGGAAACTCCAGGACAGTCAGAAGCCCAAGCCAGAGACCCCTCAAACAACACCATGACGTCAACTTTGTGAGATGTGTCCACAATTTCTCCTTCCGATATCACTATGGTATGGTGGACTGGTGAAATCTGTTCTGGAGAAGCCACAGCAACAGGAGAAGAAGGCCATCCAACAGGTCACACATGGACTTGAGAGTATGGGAGGGAGAATGACAGAGCTTGACCACAGCCGCATCCGATGGAACAAGAGTCAATGCCAGTAGAACTGGACACAGGGAGTGTTTGTGAACCCGCTTCTTTTTCTTGTGCTTCTTTCAAAGAAGGTTGACCGTCGAACTGGACGATGTCAAAGGCTCCCCAGCCACAGAATACGCAGGATGAGTCAAGGCAAAGCCCAAGGCCTTAGAGTGTGTGGTGCTCGAGGTCAATTTTCTGGATTTCGAGTGGGTGCCTCCCAGGGTAGGAGGACGATCCTGCAGACTTTGAGTGTTCACTGCCTGGGGTCGAGGATGATCTCAGGGGATTCAGTGTCAATGCTACCGAGGCCAACGGTAGCAAGGAGGAATGGGATGGCTTACCGGTCTGAGAACAAGTCTATCCCTTTTTAGCAGCAGCCGTCAAGGCATGTTCATACAGTAGAGCCTTGAGCAGAACCTCACGGTTGTGCCTCACTTGCAGCGTAAATGCCATACAGTGCTGACAGGTACAGACATTATGTTCTTCCCCCAAGCACAAGAGGCCTTTGGAATGTCCATCTGTGTCAGGCATCTTTCCTCCACAGTCTGAGCACCTTTTTAAAAAGGTGGTGGGAGCCATGCGAAGAAAGAAGATGAAAGCCAAGACGGGTCAAAAGACAAAAGATCAGTCCAGAATGGGAGTGACAAAGTGAAATCAAACAATCCAAGTCGCTACCAAAGTCTAAAACACTGAAGAAAAGAGTACCCGTATACACAATCCAAGTTAAAAAAAAAACCATGACGTAAATAGAGATCCAATAGAATGTTCCTATGTGCTGCTAACACAGCAGGAGGAAAGGAACTGAGGCGTTTGGCTGAGAAAGGCCCTTATATAGGGCACTTCCCAAAATGCTTATGCAACTATTCCAAAAGGTTCTGAACAGTGCTCTGCCTGCACAGGTGCAGCTACCCAATTGTGTGGATTCACAGAGACCACAAAGAACACTAGGAAATACAGAACGGTGCATAAAATACAACTTGCTCTATACTGGGTGGGGGTGGGGGTGGGGGAAATAATAATTTTGTGTCTCCTTGTCTTCTTGTGTGAGGATGAGACAATTGAGCATGAAGATCCAAGCAAGGATTTATATTGGCACTAGACTCAGTCTAGTATGCAATACAACCACCGTTCTTTGTTAATGCTAACCAGTCCTGGCTTTCCCATCACTCCCTTTCACCCTCCTCTTTTAAAAAGAGAATGCACTGGACAAGTCATGTTAGGCATTCCCTGTAATTGCTCACTTTTCCTCTGGACAATTTGACCTCTTTGTGCACCTTTGCACAACAAAGTGGGAGAAACTGACCTCCAATATGTTCAAAATGTCTTTTCCTCAGTGGAGGAGGAGCTCTCCCCTTTCCCTTCTCACTTGCCCTTGAACTAGTCAATCTTTCATTCTTCATGGTGATTAGAGGTTGCCTTAGTGGCAATATGAGATTGCCTTAGTGGCTTCCAGTCTGTTTCCGGGCACAATTCAAAGTGCTGCTTATAACCTTAAGTGCCCTACATGGCTCAGGTCCAGGTTATTTGAAGGACTGTATTCTCCCTTAAGAACTAGCCTGGGTTCTTCACTCTCCTGGGGAGGCCATTCTCTCTGTCCCACCATCCTCACAGGCGCATGTGGTGGGAAGTCGGGAGAGGGTCTTTTCAGTGGCTGCCCCCAGGTTCTGGAACTCCCTGCCCAGAGAAGTCAGATGGGCACCCTCTCCGTCTTCTTCCAGAGCTAAGTAAAAACATCCTTGTTTCAGCAGGCATTTACCAGTCTCTGCTAATGGCTGTGCTGCGGTATATGTGTGTTTGTGTTCGTGCATATGTGTGCATGTTTTCAAAAATTGTAGCTGTTCTTAACTTTTTCATTGTTTAATTCTGTTTTAACTTTCGCATTTTCCTGATTTTAACAATGTCTTTTTATTGTGCACTGTTTTCAGTTCCAAATTAGTGGGGGGGGGGGGGAAAGCAGGATAGAAATAAAGATGATGATGATGATATATCTACAATTGGCCCTCAATACCCACTGGCTTTTGGTTCCAGGATCTCCTGGGGATACCAAAATCCATGAATGCTCAGGTCCCATGCATATATATAATTATCTTGGGCATCTATAATTCTCTTGGGTATATTGCCATTCCCAGTGTGCTGATTGGCCGCTTAGGAAACTTTCCAACTAATCAAAGCTCTCCACTGGGCAGCCAACTGGCACACTGGGGGTGGAAACATGTGGAAGGCTTCAAGTCCTTTATACACATAGTGTCGGCGGAGGGGCTATCGCATTGTGGCACACCTGGTGTGTCTGTATGTGTGTGTAGCATAGAGTGGGTGGGCGCGTATAGCATGGGATATGTGTGTGTGTGTAGCATATGGGGTGTGTGTAGCATGGTGTGTGTGTGTGGCATGAGGGGTGTGGTGAGTGTGGGGGTGTGTAGCATGGAGTATGTGTGTATGTGCAGTTACATGGCAGTGGTGGCAGAGGGGTCCTCACATCCTGGCGTGCGTGTTGTGTGTGTGGGGGAGGTGTAGCATGGGGGGCATTGGCAAGGGGTGTCTGTGCAATTGAATGGCGGCAGCAAGGGGGCTCTCGCATCCTGGCGTACATGGTGTGTGTGTCTATAGCATGCTCTGTGTGTGTGTGTGTGTGTGTAGTGTGCTGTATGTGTGATTGCGTGGCAGTGGCGGAGGCGTGCTCGCTTCCTGGCACATGTGGGGTGTGTATAATGTGGTGCATGTTTGTGTAGCAAGGGGGGTGTAGTGTGGGGGTTGGTAGCATAGGGGGTGTAGCGTGGTGTGTGTGTATGTGCAATTGCATGGTGGTGGCAGAGGGTCTCTTCCATCCTGCCCCGTGTGGTGTGTATAGCATGGTGTTTGTGTGTCTTTGTGTAGTGTGGTGTGTGTGTGACTGCACGGCAGTGGCACAGGGGTTCTCACATCCTGATGCACGTGGTGTGTGGGTCTGTGTAGCATGTGTAGAATGGTATTTGTGTGTGCAGTTGTATGGCATCGATGGAGGGGATCTCATGTCCTGGCATGTGTAGTGTGTGTGTGTTTGCAGCACAGTGTGTGTGTGTGTGTGTGTGTGCAGCACAGTGTGTGTGTGTGTATGTGCAGTTGCATGGTGGCGGCAGAAGGGCTCTTACATCCTGTCACATGTGCTGTGTGTGTAGCAAGGTGTGTGCATATGTGTGATTGCATGGCAGCAGTGACGATCTCATGTCCTTTTCCAGAAAGCAACTAGGTACCAGCAAAGTATAAACAGCACTAGTCTGGGAAGGAAGCCAGCTGTTAATTAGCTCACAGGAATGCAAAGAAAATCCAAAAGGTCAGAGGCTTATGACAATCAGTCAGCGTGGTCCAAAGCAGTCCGTGGGTCAACAGAAGCAGATAGCAGAGTAGTCAGGGACAGTCCAAGGTCTAAACACGAGTCAAGGTAACAAGAGTCAAGATAACCGGAATCCAGGCACCGAAGTCAGCAGGAAGCTTCACCAGGAAGATCAGCTGGTCTCTGTCAAAGCCTCCATTGCCTCTCCCAGCATATATAAAGCAATTAAGGCTTTGTCAGCTGTTCTTAATGAGCAAGTTTTTCTCATAAAGTCCCAGAGACTTCCTTTTGAGCTCACTGCTGGATATACTATGGTGAGACAAGTCCCTCTCTTCTTCTTTGTCCTTATCTGAACGGGCAGGACTCTCTGCTGGGACTGTCACCAACCCACTTGGACCAGGCTCTTCCTCTGCTCGAGCCTCTAGGTTGGCAGGGTTCCCTGCTGGCACAGGTGTAGATAAACCTGTGCCAGGGTCCCTAGGGCTGTTCCCTGCCATGTCCTCCTTCTCCTTCGACTCTATAGCCTCATCAGGCTCACAGGGCATGACAGTTGTGGTGCACTGTGTTATGTGTGTGTAGCATGCTGTCTCTCTCTGTGTGTGTAGCTGTCATAAGCTGGCCCTTCTCTTCCAGCAGGAAGGGAAGGCTTCCAGCTTATTTGTACAACCTGAAAAACAAACTTGCAAAGGTTTTCTAGTTTAGAAATCCCTTCTATAAGGGTAGCCACCACCACTCACTGACTCTATCTCCCCTTTCCACATCTAGGCAGTAAGAACTAGACAGGCTGTGTTAAAGAAACAATAATAACTATTTTCTCTCATCTAGAGAAGGTTTTGATAGCTGACCAGAAGCAGGCAATTCAAGGCAGGTTAGAAAATAACAGGCTTTATTCAATTCTAGGAGTCTATGTTACTTGGGAAGGCAAAACATTCCCAGGTTCAGCTCAAGGCTTATACAAATTATACATTCATTCAGAGCACTTAACAAAATAAATCATAATCTAACGCAGGCTAACTAAACATTTCCCTATCTACTAAATGCAAAGGTAACTTACAGTCTTTCTGATGGTATTCAGAGACCTTTTGGATCATTTTTAGGCCTTTGGGCAAGATTGGCTCCCCCCAACCTTTTGTTATCACAGTTTGATATCTTGTTGATTACTCCATGGCTTTGTTGGCCATGTGGCCCAGAGCTAGGCCATGTGCTCCAACAACAAACAAAGGAAAGATCAGAACTTTTAAAGTCTTTTTTGGTGATCTCTGATTGGCTCTGCCTTTTCCCAATCAGAGTGGCTATCTTAATCAAGTGATGTGACATCATGTTTATTCAATGAGGTCCTCCCACCCCTTCCCATTTCCAAATAACAAGTTTCCAGTGTTGTTCACTGTGAATTTGTGATGGGGATTCCATGATGATTGGCAGGTCATCATGACAGTAGCATGGTCTGTGTGTGTGTTTAACGTGGTGTATGTGTACACATGATTGCACAGCAATGGTGGAGGAGCTCTTGCACCCTGGCGTGCATGGTGCATGTGTGGTATGGTGTGTGTGTGGCATTGGGTGTTTGTGTGTTTATGCAATTGCATGGTGGCAGTGGAGGTGCTCCTGCATCCTGCCATGTGTGGTGTGTGGGTGTGTGTGTGCGGTGTGGTATGTGTGTGTAGCGTGGTGTGTGTGTGTATGCACGGTTACATGGCGGTAGCGGAGGGGCTCTTTCATCCTGTCACATGTGGTGTGTGTGCAGCATGTTGTGTGTGTACGCACAGGTGTATGGCCACGGTCGAGGGGCTCTTGCGTCCTGGCGCACGTGGCGTGTGTGTGTAGCGGGGTGTGTGTGTGTGTGTGTGTGTAACATGGTGGGTGGGTGTATGTGCAGTTGCATGGCGGCAGAGGGGCCCTTGTATCATGGTGCGGGTGGTGTGTTTGTGTGTGTGTGTGTGTACATGCAGTTGCATGGTGGTGGTGGAGGGGCTCTCGGTATGAATCTAGCTGTACCCAGCATAACATATACCATTATACTTGATTTGAAAGGTTATATGTTAATGTATCAAATTATCGTACACATGACATGTTTCCTAAGCGGTCAATCAGCAGAGTGGGAATGAAAACATACCAAAGTGTTTTATATATGTAGACAACAGTGCATGTTACACTGGGTATAGCTAGTTATATATAATGGCATAGTAAAATGGTGTCTTCATATCAAATGGCAAAATGAAGGTTTGCTTTTTGGAATTAGTTTGGTTAAAAAATAATTACATGCCGTGAATGCTTGAATTTGTGAATACAAAATCCATAGATATTGACGATTGACTGTAGTGGCAAAGCAGATTCTTACGGAGAATACCTGTGGGCTCCCCAGTCATGCTCCCAGTAGTCAAGGGCTTGATGAACCAAGTGTGGTCTGTCTGTATCAACTAGGAACACCAGTTTTGATATGTGAGAGACTGACACTCAGGTCAGTCTGCTGTCTGCCTCTTCTGGGCCAGTTTTATATCCTCCTCAGCTCCTTTCATCCGATCAGTTAGAAATCTTTACTAGCCTCCACTTATATAAATAATATTATTTTTTTATATAAACATTATTCTTATGCAATCAGGTAAAAGATTTTAGTTCTCTGATACTAGTAACTCTTTATGGTTGGGTTTTGTATAAGCTAGTCAATTTTTTATGTTCGCTCGCAAGGTTATCTCTGTTTAAAGTTAGGCTGGCTTCCCACCTGGAATAGACCGGTGTCTGTGCTCTTTGTATTAACATAAACATTTTTGTTTTATACAGTATACTTTTACACTTTATGCATTACAAACCAAGGTAGAGAAAAAAAATAATTAAAAAAACAGGGGGCGTGCAAACTAACAAAATGCAGTCCAGATGTTATGCCCGTATTTCTTAAATAATAATTGTTCTTTAAAAAGTACTCTTTTAAAGCAAGTTGTTTTGGTTGAACTGATGTCAATTGAAGGACTTATTTCTGAATGGCATTTCTTGCACTACAAAATAAAGTGATTAAAAAGAAGCAACTGACACTGGATAGTGGTCTAACAATGAACAACTGCCAATAAATTGAATTGCTGAAGTTAAAATGTTTAAATTCAAACAGTCATTGTTATTCCTGTAAGAGGGCTGGAAATAGCCAGGTATTAAAAACATGTTTCCTAAGCGGTCAATCAGCAGAGTGGGAATTAAAACATTTTTTTAAAAAAAAATCAATTAAAAATGCAGGAGTAGTTTTTTGTTTTGTTTTTTAGTCATTTGGTTGAAACCAAGATTGAAAACAGCCAAACCTGCTACAAAGACCCCTGTTATATTACTGTACAGGATTCAGGGACTTAAATTTGACAAAACATAACCCAATTAACACTTCGTCTGGAACACTGACACCGTCCACTGTCCTCTTGACCAAGGTCTGCCTGCTTAGGGCTTGTTTTGGAGAGCCCAGAAACCAGCCAGGCTGCAAGAGGACAGCTCAGCCCACTGATATATAGTAAGATTGGGAAAAGAGGCTCCGGAGACTTTTTTAAAGGCACTGATTTTTTTATTAATCGTGAGAAGAAGAAAAAAACAGACTTACAGAGAGAGTGCACAAGCCCCAAATTCTTCATCATCACTTCTGTATGAAGGGCCCTCTGGGCTGGTTCCAGCAGGGACCACTCTTCTTCAGTGAAATACACAGCAACCTCATCAAAGGTTATCTGAAGAAAAGGGTACCTGTGAGCAGAAAATGCCGGCCCCAGTGGGAAAAGAAGACAAGGTAGCCAGGGGTTGCCCAACGTGGTTTAGGTCTTTAAACAGGATGTTCACAGAAGAGCATCTTTGAAGCAAGGAAAAGATTCCTTCCAGCCCAGGGACACATTCAAGGGTTAGGGACACCCAGCCCTCCAGAGATCCTGCCTCCTACCTGATCTGGTCCGACTGAAGCTGAATGAAGAGCATCAGAGTCAAGGGATGAGGTAGTATGTATTGGCTGTGTCCTTATTCCATCTCCTAAGAAATAGAGAGCAGGCAAAGCAGAGAGAGGGGGGCTGTTTATTATTCCCTCTATTTCTGACTGAAATACAGATATAAATCATTTAACAAAGTAGATGCATTCCTGAGTAATACTTCTTTAACAGAAAAATTAGTAGCAGGGGCAGAAATAACATGGAAATATTAGGGATAGGTTCTTGTATCTCCTAAATGTTCCAATTTATTTCAGCAAACTTTTTATTCAAAACTAACTATAGCCATGTGTGAAATGAGAGAAAAAAAGTTAGGTAAGTCTTGCATAAGGAAAGAACATGTTGAACCTTCCAGAGGACATATGAAAACTTATTTCAAAATTCATTTTGAAATTTGCCACCCATGAGGAAGCGGAGTATACTTGTTTGTTGGAAGTTGGCAGGGGTAGTTGGCTGATATTTCAACCAAAGTCACTATTTGACAACCGCTTCTTAGGGGCTGGATAGGGTCACTCAAACCTCCCCTCTCCTCTTGATAAATGTTCTCTATGTCAGCTATGTTTTCTCCTCTAAGTTTACAGCCCATTCCTTTTCCCTTCCACCTGCTACCTTCTCCCCATGATTGCGAAATGGGGTGCTTATTTCCTTCTTTGCTCTATCTGGTCTAGCAACTTCAATTTGTTGGAGAATAAACAGAAATGGCTTGTAATATTTTAATTAGATGTTATTTGTGATTATTCTGCGGGAACATACCTCTTGGTTTTGGATAGCCACAAAACACTAAGGTGTGGGCAAATAATCTTAGCTCCCAGTTAACACTGGGCTTTGGCTCTATTATAATTGCTGAGGTAGTGCTGGTGTGGTGGAGGTGGCGAGGCAGGCTTATCTGCCTTCCCCTTTTCCTCCCGTTTTGCTGTTTACGCATGCTGAGTGAGGGATTCTGGGGACAGTTGCTGTTTATCTTGCCTGTTGTAGGCAGACCACACACAGCTGCAGCAGGATTGGCAATAGCAGAATCCCATTCTTTCCCAAGTCAAGCTTTACTTCAATATTTACTGCAGACCTTCTGCTGTAACCCAGCACCAAAAACCTGTGTTTATCTAGCCCTCCTTCACCATCTTCCTAATGCAAACTCTGGCTAGAAAGAGGACAAGGAGGAAAAGCATATAAAAAGACACTGTAAAAAGGAGTGTCTTTGCCAGAGGCTTTGTTATCTGAGGCACGCCTGTACAGGTCACACCCCGTATGTGAAGACTAGTGCCACGGGTTTCAATTAGTTGTTCCTAAAAATATGGTCTCTCAAGGCATTTCCTAGGTCCTCCAGTGTGAATCTATGATAACTTTCACCAGAAATTACCATAGATTAATACTAGAGATGCCTAAAGAGGCAGCCTCTCCAGGCATTTCCTTGATCCTCTAAAGCAATTCTATGGGGTTCACTTATATCTGTGGTTTCAAGTATTCATGGTAAATCTGGGAACATATCCACCACAGATATGACAGGTGACCTGTATTTCCATAATCAAACACAGACAAAATCATACTAAACACATATGCCCATACAGAGGAGGTAGCAGGAGACTCAAATACCAAGACTGGTAGAGATACAAATGTTTTAATATGTCTATGCAAACAAACCATCCCAAATAGAGGAGAGAAGGAAAAAAATGACCCAGGGAGATCTAGAGAGCCCATAATGTTAAACGACTGGGGGGAGGAAAAAAGGCTGAAGTCTGGATGAGAAGAAAGGAACGATGTTCATCCCTGTGGATCCATTGATTTTTCTTGGGTGGGCAAGGAGCAACAATTGGGTAGCTATAGGAGGAATACTGGGTAATAGAAAAAGGTGCAAAGCTAAGAATTACAGGTCAACCCCCATATCCAAGGATTTCTTATCCATAGTTTCACTTATCCATGTCCGAGAAGATATGTTCTTCCAGTCTGAGTCAGAAAACAAGAGAAAGCAGACAGGCAAATAGCAATAGAGCAAAAGTTCCTAACATGCTGCTAGTGCGGTGGATGAAAAGGAAATGAGGTAAAAGAGCGGGAACGCCTAAGGGACCGTTAGGGTGGGTGGAGCTACTGCCAAAATGTGTTACATAACTGTTCCAGAAGGTGCCAAGGTGCACGGCACAGGTGCAGGAATTACCCAACTGTGTGATTTCACAGATGACCACTCGAAGAACTACAGTTACAAGTAAGCAACTTGTCCTTCTCTCTAGGCATTTCTAGGTCCTCCAATGTGATTCTATGTTCAACTTCTGTTGTTTGTCCCATTGAAGATAATAGGGTTCTGTATTGTCCTCGGTTTCAGGTATCCAATTGTGGGGGGGGGGGTCTTGGAACAGATCCCCTGAGGATATGGGGCTTGACCCGTACCTTTTCTGGCTGGCTGACTTCCTAAATCACATTGAGAATCAATTTTTAATGGTCACCTTGTGGTGGCAGGAGTGAGGCCTGCCTTTAGTGCCCCCTCCCTAACTCAGACACATACAACACCTAAAGAAAATGGGGAGGGGGTGGGATAGGGAGCTAGAAGGGAATTGAGCAGCTGGGGTGTGAGAACAATCCACTCCATACTGCCATATACTGTATTATTGCCGGTCCCAACTGGCTTTTCATATCTTATACATGGATTTGATTAAGTTGTGTTAGAACCAGGACCTAGTTGAAAGAGAAATATTCTCAGTAGTTACAAGTGATTGCACTTGGTTATCTAAGTGCTTGTATCTACATGTTAAAGATCAGCCTGCTGGAAAGCTGGAGAATACCAGTGGATAACTTTTCATTATATATGGTATGATTTATTTGTGTTAAGTAACAATTGTTACTGAATAGCAGATTTTCAATTTGTGTTTTCCTTAATGAGTAAATGAAATTAACCTGTCGTTTACTTTTTAAGATATGGAAGCTCTAGGAAAATACTTCAGCCACAGAAGACGACTTATAGTTGAAACGCGTTTGGCTGATAATAGTGATCGACTATCATAAAATCATAGAGTTGGAAGAGACCCAAAGGGCCATCTAGTCCAACCCCCTTCACTGCAGGAACATACAAGCAAAGTAATCCCAACAGATGGCCATCCAGCCTCTGCTTAAAAACCTCCAAAGATGGAGACTCTACCACACTCTCAGGAAGTGTATTCCACCGCCAAACAGCTCGTACTGTCAGGAAGTTATTCCTAATGTTTAGATGTAATCTCTTTTCCTTTAGTTTGAGTCCATTGCTTTCTGTCCAGCAGAAAACAAGCTTGCTCCATCCTCAATATGACATCCTTTCAAATATTTAAACATGGCTATCATGTCACGTCTCAACCTTCTCTTCTCCAGGCTAAACATGCCCACTCCCTAAGCTGCTCCTCATAGGGCATGGGTTCCAGACCTTTTACCATTTTGGTCACCCTCCTCTGGACATGTTTCAGCTTCTCACTGTCACAGCTGTCACTGAACAGATTACTTTATTCTTCACTACCAAGTGATTTACTTCACTGCCAAGTGATTTACTAGAATCATCTGTTTTTCAAGGACTTCCATATCATTTGAAGATACAATTCATCTCCATTAATCGCTTTCAAACAAGGCTTTTGTATTTCCAAGCAATAGAGGTCTCTTCACAGGACTTTGGTTCTTTATAGTGTATTTTAAATATACAATCTAAAATATCCTTAAATATTTTTATAAATATTTAAAAATGGTGCCCCCCCCATCCGTGGGATATATATTTCCAGACTTACCGTGTAAAAGTGAAACCATGGATACGAGCACACCCCATTAAAAGAAAGGACTTCCTGTACAAACATACCATAGAATTGCATTGGATGACCTAGTGATTCCTAGAATTTCCAGCATAACTCTATAGTATGTGTCCCCTATTTTGTGTCCCTTGGGTAACTGAAACTGCAACTATTGTTTCTGTGGATAGTGGGGGGCAGAGACCTGTTTATATAATTGTTGTGATAGGCCATGCATCACACATATTTTACTTATATTCAAGGGGAGGAGGCTACTTAATCCTTACCCAATGAAACACAAACTCCGTCCCTGTCCTGCTCCATCCACTTGGTCTCAGAAGGACACGTCTTCACCTCAGCTGCCTCTTCCACAGACAAGTCCTGCACCAGAAGAAGCAGGAAGGATAGGAAAGAGTGAGGAGAATCAGAAGAAGAAAGGAAGTAGACAAGGTCTGGTTGAAAGATCCACGCTTTGATTAACAGGGGAGGAAAATGTGGATACATAACAGTGAGTTTCAAAATATCTTTGAAAATAAAGGCTATTTCAAAGGCCTTTGAAGCTATTGGGATGAAATGCTCTCACCTGCTGCTCCTCCTGTTTCCTCGCCTCTGCCTGACTCAGGAGGAAACCCTCGGCCAGGGCCACCGCCTGGGAACTGGTCTCTGCTCCACATTCCCTCACCCAGCTCTCTATTTCCAGAGGGAGGATAGTCAAGAACTTCTCCAGCACCATCAGGTCCAGGATTTCAGTCTTTGTGTGTCTCTCTGGCTGCAGCCACTGGTGGCAGAGGCTATGGAGTTGGCTACAGACCTCTCGGGGCCCCTCAGTCTCCTCATAGCAGAATTGCCTGAAGCATTGGCGCTGCACCTCTGAAGTGAGGTTATCTTCTTCCCCCAGGCTCCTGGGCATGGCTCTTTACCAGAACCCTCCACTGCTTCCCACCTGAAGGGCTGTAGTGAAGTCTTGCCTTTGCTGGTCCCAGGCAGCTTCCAAAAAGATGAAGAAGCTTTGTAGGTTTTTGCCAGACTCTCCTGCAAGGCAAAAGACTGGAAGCGTGACTGGGGTAAGGAGCTGAACAAAGAAAGCAAGTTTGCCAAGTGAGCTATTCTGAACAGTCTCTAGTGCTGAGAAAATGTTTTACAGTCACATGCAAACTGAAAATGGGGTTCTCTAAAAAGAAAATAAATACCATAGCTACAGTCGGCCCTCTAACTTTGCGGGTTTAACTTTTGCAAATTTGATTTCTTGTAAATTATTTGCTGTTGCCTCCACTGCTGCCCTGTACCAATATTAATAGGGTCTCCAAGCTTTGCGAGATTGAGAAGATATAGTGAGGCTTTAAGTACCTATTAAGAGGGTGTGTAGGGCCACAGTGGAGGTTGTGGCCAGTCACCCACATCTGCTTTGTGAAGGAACCCTGCTGCCTCAAAGGCATCTGCAGTGGATTGAACCTGCAGATTGTACACTCAGACCCCCCATATCCACAGAGGATTGGTTCCTAGAATTACCACGGACACCAGAAACCAGGGACAACAGCGAACCCTATTAAAATAAAGAACTTCCAGTACAAACATACTATAGAGTTGTGGTGGAGGATCACCCTGTCTCTGGGTGGAGTTTTGATTTTAGTGTTTTCCAAGACTGGTAGCCAGATTTTGTTTACTTTTAGGGTTTCTTCTTTCCTGTTGAAGTTGTCCAGGTTTTTGTGGAATTCAATAGCTTCTCTGTGCATTCTGACATGATAGTTGTTGGCCTGGTCTAGAATTTTGGTGTTTTTAGACAACATCTTGCAAACAAGCTTGTACAATGTGGGCTAGACAAGTTAACTGTTAAATGGATTTGTAATTGGTTGACCGGCCGAACCCAAAGGGTGCTCAGTAGTGGCTCCTCTTCGTCTTGGAAAGATGTGACCAGTGCGGTGCCACAGGGTTCTGTCCTGGGCCCAGTGCTATTCAACATCTTTATCAATAACTTGGATGAGAGAATTAGGGGCATACTTATCAAATTTGCAGATGACACCAAATTAAGAGGAGTAGCTAATACCCTAGAGGACAGGATCAAAATTCAAAATGACCTGGATAGACTGGAGAGCTGGGCCAAAGCTAACAAAATGAAATTCAATATGGACAAATGTAAGGTACTTGTGAAGACACACCCCACTAAAGGTGGTGGCAGGTTTGGGTGTGCAATGCCAGTACCCTGGTGAGATCAAACTCCTTTACCCAAAAAGGCTCTGATGCTGAATATCCAGTTCAAAAAAGGGGGAAGTTTATTTTAAAGAACAAAAGAAAAGGGCTTTCTCCTCCCCAGCTCTAAAAGGCTTGAAATGAAAGGTACTTTACAGTTGGAGTTTCAGCTGTTTTCAGGGTGACATCTCTCTGGGTTTGATCTCCTCACTCAATGAAGCTGGTGCAGGGTCTTTCAGCTTCTGATTCTTTTGTTATTGGCAACTAATTTGGCTGATGGTGGTAACTAATTTGGCTGATGGTGTTAGAAATGCCCTTCCCGGCTGTCTGGGCCTGTTTGCCACCAGAACTGCTTTCTGCAAGCTCACAGCAAAGACTGTCCAAAAGAACTAACAGGCTTCTAGGTAAAACAGAGCTTGCTGGGAACAAACCAAAACCTAGAAAAATGCAGGGGAATTCTTAGCTCCTCCCACAAATCTAATACAATGGAGTATTCCTATACTCAAGACATGCTAAGGCCTTGAAAAGAAAACAAAGGAAAATGCAGGGGAGATTTAAACAGTCCTGGCTGGACATCACAGTACTACACTTAGGGCGGAAAAATGAAATTCAAAGATAGAGGATGGGAGAGACACCTGGCTGAATGAGACTACGTGCGAAAGGGAGCTAGGAGTCCTAGTAGAACACAAGTTGAACATGAGTCAACAGTGTGATGCGGCAGCTAAAAAGGCCAATGCGATTTTGGGCTGCATCAATAGAAGTATAGTGTCTAGATCAAGGGAAGTAATAGTGCCGCTCTATTCTGCCTTGGTCAGACCTCACCTAGAATACTGTGTCCAGTTCTGGGCACCACAATTGAAAAAGGATATTGACAAATTGGAGCATGTCCAGAGAAGGGCAACTAAAATGGTGAAAGGTCTGGAAACCATGCCTTATGAGGAGAGACTTAGGGAGCTGGGTATGTTTAGCCTGGAAAAAAGACGGTTAAGGGGCAATATGATAGCCCTGTTTATGTATCTGAAGGGGTGTCATGTTGAGGGTGGAGCAAGCTTGTTTTTTGCTGCTCCAGAGACTAGAACACGGAGCAATGGATGCAAGCTCCAGGAACAGAGATTCCACCTCAACATTAGGAGGAACTTTTTGACAGTCAGAGCTGTTCGGCAGTGGAACACACTCCCTTGGAGCGTGGTGGGGTCTCCTTCCTTGGAGGTCTTCAAACAGAGGCTGGATGGCAATCTGTTGGGGATGCTTTGATCGTGATTTCCTGTGTGGCAGGGGGTTGGACTGGATGGCCCTCGTGGTCTCTTCCAACTCTACAATTCTATGATTCTATGTTCTCCTACAGCTGATTTTTCTGGCTGGCTGTCAGCAGTAGCAGATCATGTTATAAACCAACCTGGACACAAAATGTTATTTTAAAACACTGAAATTCTGGACCAGGCCAACAACTATCATGTCAGAATGCATAGAGAAGCTATTGAAATCCATAATCATAACATTGGTTAAAAGCAGATATCAATTAAAAGCACATATCAGTTTAAAAGAACAAGCAAAACCAAGACATTTTAAAACAGTGGACAGAGTATTTAAAACCCACACTTCAACAGACTTTATAAAGAAGTGAGGAGCCTCCATGGCCCTGGAGCAAACTGGCAGCCCCACAGATCTGCCCCAAACAGGCTGTGGCCCAGATCCTCCACCAGGGCACCAAGGAGCAGCTCCGCTGGGAGGGAGGGTGGGGGGGCTATGGGTGGGGGTCTTGCTTTCCTGAGACCCCTCTTGGCAGAGCCCTCTCCCTCCCTCCCTCAGCCCCAGGCAGAGAAGTGGGGAGTATAGGGGGGGGACTGACCAGGTCCTGGGGGGAGGGGAGGGCTCCCCTTTTCTCTCTCTCTCCCCACAGAAAGAGGGGGCTGGAGGAGGAGGGCGTGTGTTGGGGGGTCCTCCTGCACTCCCTCCCCCTCCCCCTCCCCCTCCCCTCCTCCTCCAGAGCCAACTTCCGCCTTCCCTGCCGCTCTAGGAAGCGGCACTGTCTCATACCCCCCATCTATGGTCGGAAGGGGCGGGGCCAAGGCCGAGAGTGACGGGCAAGGAAAGGCAAGGGAACCCCACCTGTGACCAGGGGTTGATGGAAGCGCTGCTGAGCGAATGGGGAGGGAGCCGGAGGGAGCCAATCCCAGAGCGGGAGAGCCTTGCGGGCGGGGCTTCCTGGCGTTCGAAAGGGGCGTGCGAGTGTCGGGAGAGGCGCCGGGTGTCTGCCTGCCAGTTGAAGGGAGGGAGGGAGGAAGGAAAGTGGGCGGAGGCTGGAGGGAGGGAGGGGGATTAATAGGGCCAGAGAGAGGGAGCCCGGCAGGTGTCTGCTTTTATCCCTGGGGGCTCAAACATTAAACAAATATTTATTACCTGAGCTCTTATATGCGATAGGCACCACAGAGTGGGACTAAGACGGACCTACGCAAATTGGCAGTAGGTAGGGGGCCAAAATTAAAATAGGCTAAACTGCCGCAGGTTTATTAATCAATTAATTAATAATGAGGATTCTTAATGGGACCCATTAAAATGTTTGCTAAATAAAGATCTTGTCAGGGATGATGGGAGTTGTAGCTCTTCCCCTCTGGCTCAAACTCACCACCTTGTTATGCAGCAGAGCCGACCAGCTTAGATCAGTGGTTAATGCTTTCCTTCAAAGCAGCAGAGTTTCAGAGAATAGGCTGAAGATCCTGACAAACTCTCCAAGCCTTCTCATTCTTCTCCAGGTGTTTCCAAAACGTCTCCAGGATTCACTCAGGCAACTCAGTAGTTTTATATAAAACCTACTTTATTCTTCTATATAAATATACTATATGGTCAACAAATCACAATCTCTACACACTACTCCACAATATCTCCAAACTACTCCACCTCTACTTAACCACAATACATTGGCAAACATTGCAATTTTATAGCCATTGTTTATCACCACCCATTAGTTAGTTTCCACCCAGTGGGTGTGTACTTCCATTCTGATTGGTCCATGTAGTTCCACCCATACTTAAGACCAACCCATGTATTTCAACATTTCACCTTGTACACTTAATGATTCTCAGGTGTTTCCAATCTGCATTCAGTACCTCTATCCTTGGCTCTCAGGCCTTCTAGATTACATTAGCAGTTTCACCTGTGTAGCCCCATAATTGCTCTTGCTTAGTCATTGTGACTTTCACATACATATTTTATTTCTTTCACTGTATGTCCCATGTTGCATTTTCCTTAACAATCCCCTCCGAAATAAAATATTGTATGTGTCTTACAATGTCATTCCAACCATTTGTGTCAGCCTTTCATGTTTTTCTACTGTCAATGCTTTTGTGAACAAATCTGCTATGTTGTGTTGTGTTTCTATATATCTCAATTCTATTTCACCCTTCTGAACCATGTCTCGCACATTTTGATATCTTACACCAACATATTTTGTTCTGTTTTTCAAACTTTCAGTTTCAGCCATCGCTATGCATGACTGTGAATCTTCCAGAATTTCCACTGGTATCTTGTAACTTTCATTTAAATCATTTAGCAATTGCTTAATCCACTGTACCTCATTTACTATCTCATTCAAAGCAGCGAATTCTGCTTCCGTTGTGCTTAACGTTACATTAGTTTGTTTTCTACTTCTCCAAACTATTGGACTTTCACTATATTTAATTATCATTCCTGTAACTGACTTCTTGTCTCCTAATTCTGATGCAAATGAACTGTCTACATAACAATCTAGATCTGAACTACTGCTTCTTATAATCAATTTCCTATCTAAGGTTCCTTTCAAATATCTCAATAAATGTTTTACCGCTGTCCAGTCTTCAATTTTTGGATCATTAACCCTTCTAGACAATACATTTACAGCATAAGAAATGTCTGGTCTGGTGTGGCAAGATATGAATTGTAAAGATCCTATTATACTTCTGAAGAAAATCTTGTCCTCAAACGCTCTAGTTGTTTCCTCAGACACAAAACCAGTTGTCATTGGAGCTCTTACTATTTTTGCATTCTGTAATCCACACTTTTCAATCAGTCTTTCAATTTTATTTCTCTGACTTAATAAACAATGTCCTTCTTCTGTCCATTCAACGCAAATACCTAAATAAGACTTCAATACACCTAAGTCCTTCAAAACAAACTTCTCAGACAATTCTCTTTTTACTGACTCAATTTCCTGTTTTGACTTTGCTGCTACGCACAAATCATCTACATAAATCACTAATACTATGTCTCCTTTTGTATAAACACAAGCATCTGCAATGCTCCTCTTGTAACCTACCTTAACTAGCTCATCATTGATGCACAGATTCCACGCTCTGGCACTTTGTTTTAAACCATACAACGCTTTCTTTAATTTATATACTCTCTGACTACCATTTTCTTCGAAACCTTGTGGCTGTTCCATAAATATTTCTTCATCCAAAACCGCATTCAAGTAAGCTGTCTCAAAATCAAAATGTTCTACAACTAAATTCCTTTTTACTGCTACAGCTAGAACCATTCTCAGACTTTCTGGCTTTGCAGTTGGAGAATATGTCTTATCATAGTTCTCATACTGCTGTTGTGCAAAACCCTTAGCCACTAACCTAGCCTTATATTTGATACTTCCATCTGGCATTTCTTTCCTTTTGTATACCCATTTACAACCAATTACTTTCTTGTCTTTGGGTCTGTCAACAATTTCAAAAACATCTTTATTTACCAGGCAACCAAACTCATTATCCATTGCATCAAACCATCTTTCCTGTTCTTCACTAGAATAACTTTCCAATTCTTCAAAACTTTCAGGCTCTTCTACTGCTAAACAAGCTCTTGCCTTTGTCACAACAAACCTATCTGGAGGCTTTCTAACTCTATGACTACGCCTGGGAATAAAATCTGCTGTTCTGTCTTTTTCATCCTCACTTTCTCTACTAGGAGTTGTAGTTCTATGACTAAATCTCTTGTCTTCAGTCATTCGAGTAGTAGTAGGCCTAGATGCTATCTCATCATCGGAAGAACTACCACTCCTGCTAGGTGATGCTTCCTGCTTAACTGAAACCCCTCCGTTTCCTGAGATTGGTTCAGTTTTTGCTTCTGGCTCATTTGAACTCCCTAATCTCAAAAACACTTCTTTATTGGCATGCAGTTTGTCCCAACCAGCATGTCTCTCAAAATTTGCAGACCTAGAATACTGCACTTGTTTTCCATCCAAATGAAACTTGTAGCTATTTCCAGAATACCCCAAAAACCTAAGCCTTTTGCTTTTGGGTTCTCCTTTCCTCCTGAAACAAGCAGGTGTGTAAACATGAGCAAATTGTCCAAAAACCCTTAAGTACTTGTAATTTGGCATTCTCCCATACAATACCCTGTAGGGAATGTCTTCAATTTCTGAATGATACAATCTGTTACTGATATGTATTGCAGTCAAAGTTGCTTCTGCCCAAAAACTATCTTTCACCCCTGCATCTGCCATCATACAAGCAGTAATTCTTTTTATATCTTGTATTTTCTTCTCTGCTAACCCATCCTCACTAGGACAAGCAGGGTTTGTAGTTTCATGCCTTATTCCCACCTTTTGAAACCAGTTAAACAATTGTTTATTTAAAAATTCTCCTCCTCTATCAGTAATGATGGTGCCTACTCTGCTATCAAATTGTCTTTCCACCATTCTTACCCATGCTTTTAAACTTTGCCCAGCGTCAGATTTGTTTTTCATTATTCTCACAAATGCAAACCTTGTATACCTATCAACAATTACTAGGAAATACTTGCTTCCCCCTAAGGACAAGCAATTAGCTTGGGCGACATCTGCATGTACATACTGAAATGGTCTTTGAGCAATTCTTTTTGTTTTCTTAGCTACTGGAAAAGCTCTGACCTTTACCTGATGACATACCGTACAATCTAAGTGGTTTTTGCAATCAGTAACTTTTAAATCTGGACACATACTGATTAAATTCTTTAAACATTTGAAGCTCGCATGGCCGAACTTTCTGTGAAGCTCATGTATGCAGTCTTTGTCGATTGGAATATTTTCTATGTTATTAGCTTCTTCAACCCTGTAGCTATCAATATTGTCCTCCAAATAATAAAGTTTGTCCTTTTTCAAACCTATGCCACGCAATTCCCCATTCAGTTTTATCTTACACATGTTCTTTTCAAAGATGACTGTGTAGTCTCTTTCTGTTAATCTGCTTACTGATAACAAATTATTTTCTAACTCCTTTACATGTAAGACATCATTAAAATTCTCTTTTAGCCCTGGAATGTACACAGTACCCATTTAATTTACAGTACTTAGCTCTTTCCCGTCAGCCAAAACTACAGCATTTACATTAGCTGATTTTCTATTACTTATTAAATTTATATCATTACACATCGAAGATGAGGCTCCTGAATCAACTAGCCATTTAGAATTTGCATTTTGTTTTTCCTTAATCATGGTTGCAAACCCCTTTTTATTACCACTGTCCCTCAAAAATGGAGGTCTGGACTGTTTTTGATACTGCCGCGGCTGCCATCTGCTCTCTGCTTGCTTGCGTCTCTCAGCTGCAAAATGTTTACAATGTCTCTGCAGATGACCAATCTTCTTACAATAAAAGCACCTCCGTTGCTCCCTTGTAGAGGCTGCTTCCTCCTGCGTTCGCCAGTCAGGAGTTGTTTGTTGTTTTGGCACAGTCTTTAAGCTTGCTGAGTCACCCTGCTCAGACCGTCTTCTCTGGTTCTCTTCCAGTATTCTGGCCACAATTAAGTCTCTATTAAGCTCAGCTTCTGGCAGGTTCTGCAAGCTGTTCGTTATGTTGTCCCACGAAGAGTCTAGCGATTCTACTAAAATGTAGCATTGCTGCTCTTTGCTAATTTGCACTCCCCTCAGTTCAGCTTGCACAAATATATCTTGCATTATTTTTAAATGTTCTATCACACACTGCCCTTTAGCCATCTTTTGCCTGTATATTCTTTTAGACCATAGCATTTTTGCAAAAGCAGTTGAAGGAGTGTGTAATCTCTGCAAGGTATCCCACACATCCTTGGCGGACGTTTTATCTCTGACATCATTAATTAAGTCTTCTTCAAGCATGAGATAAAGACAGGCTTTTGCTTTACTCTCTCTCTCTTGAGTGGCTTCATCAGCATCGGCTGCCAGCCCTGTTTCAACTGTTGACCACAGACCTTCCTTTACTAGTAGAGATGGGGCATAAATCTTCCAGGTAGAGTAGTTGTTTCTATTTAATTTACTAAACTTTAGAATTTCCATCTTGATTTGTGCAGTGACTCAATTTGACACAGTCCTTCTGAGTATGCACAGCCGACCCGTCTGGGCTTAAGCAAAACACAAAATGATTTACTTCCGAGGCTTATCAGTGCAGCACAAGCAGCTTGCTCTGATCTATCGTCCACAAAGCTTTCTTCCACTCTCTGGAACTTTCAGCTTCTGTGGATGCTGGGTGCTCTAGTAACTGGGCCCATAACCCTTGTCAGGGATGATGGGAGTTGTAGCTCTTCACCTCTGGCTCAAACTCACCACCTTGTTATGCAGCAGAGCCGACCAGCTTAGATCAGTGGTTAATGCTTTCCTCCAAAACAGCAGAGTTTCAGAGAATAGGCTGAAGATCCTGACAAACTCTCCAAGCCTTCTCATTCTTCTCCAGGTGTCTCCAAAACGTCTCCAGGATTCACTCAGGCAACTCAGTAGTTTTATATAAAACCTACTTTATTCTTTTATATAAATATACTATATGGTCAACAAATCACAATCTCTACACATTAACCCACAATATCTCCAAACTACTCCACCTCTACTCAACAACAATACATTGGCAAACATTGCAATTTTATAGCCATTGTTTATCACCACCCACTAGTTAGTTTCCACCCAGTGGGTGTGTACTTCCATTCTGACTGGTCCACGTAGTTCCACCCATACTTAAGACCAACCCATGTATTTCAACATTTCACCTTGTACACTTAATGATTCTCAGGTGTTTCCATTCTGCAATCAGTACCTCTGTCCTTGGCTCTCAGGACTTATAGATTACATTAGCAGTTTCACCTGTGTAGCTTCATAATTGCTCTTGCTTAGTCATTGTGACTTTCACATACATATTTTATTTCTTTCACTGTATGTCCCATGTTGCATTTTCCTTAACAGATCTATCGTAATTGTTCCTTGACATGTTTAAGTCTTATTGAAGAATGATCCAGTATAGCCAGACTTTGGACCCTCACCAGCGTCAGTGCGAGTAACGCCCCAAATTAATATTCAGGTAACCAAGTGGGCTCTTTTGTCAGGGCCTGTCTGAAGAAGTGGATTGATATCCACCAAGACTCATGTTAGAAGTAGATCTAGTCTTAAAGCTGCTAACTCCTCTCCCCAGTATATGTCAGCACTGCTGTTTCCTGGAAAACTGGGCAAACTGGGTAGTTTATGCAGTTCTCTCATCCACCAAAGGAATAATATAGATCAATTACAGTCATCCCTTCACATTCACGGGGGTTAGGTTCAGAAGACCCCCGCGAATGTGAAAAATCAGCAAATAATAACACCCCCCCTACCCTCCCGAAAATGGTGACAGGGCTTCAGAGGCCCCATCGCCACTTTCCCCCACCTTCCCCTCCCTCCTGAAAGTGGCAACGGGGCCTTCCTTGAAGGTGGAGAGAAGGAGTGAATCCAGGGCTTTAACTGCAGCCCCATGCCTTCTTCTGGGCTCCCTTGCGAAGCAAGCCCAGAAGGAGGGATCGGGGCTGCAGAGTTAAACGGGGCTTCTTTGCTCCTGCTCCCCACTTTCCTCGAAGGTGGGGAGAGGGAGCGAATCTAGCAGTTTGGCTCAGCGACCCCGCTTGCCCTGCCTTGGCTCCCTTCGGAAGGGAGCCCAGAAGGAGGGATCGGGGCCACAGAGCCAAAGGGGGCATTTTCGCCCTTTTCCTCCACCTTCAAGGAAGGTGGGGGAAAAGGGCAAAACTAGCGGTTTGCCTCGGCCGCTGCATAGGCGATCTGGCGGTGGCTGCGGCAAACCGCAACGTTCGCCCCCCTTCTCTGTATTCCATTGCTCCCCAAAGGGGGAGATGGCAGAGGAGGGGGGCGAATGGACTGTAAAACACTTGCTTCACCCTCCTGCCCCATCTCCTGCCTCTTCGCTCCATTTGCAAAGAGGCAGGAGGTAAGTAGGCAGGCGAAGCAAAAGTATATCTGGAGTATAAGACGACCCTCAATTTTGGAGGGGACTTTTGAGTGCTCAAAAGTTGTCTTATACGCCGGAATATATGGTAAATAGATGGTGATGATAATGATAATAATATCCAAGAAGGCACCTACTGTCCAATTGCTGAAGCCAGAGACACACACAAATACTCAGATCCTGGACCTGGTGATCTTGGAACAGCTCCTGGCTGTTCTTCTAATAAAGGAACGTAGAGATGCCTGTGGGTTGAATGCCCATTAGCATACAAGTTGTAGAGATCAGGATTAGAAACTGTATCAACCATTAAAAAACTGAAGGTGTCTCAAGAGGCAAGGTGGAGTTGTATTTTGGTGGATAACGCTGGTTATTTGGTGGCTGCTTATGTGTTTGGGGCTGTATGCTCCTCCTGAGCACATGGTCTAAGGGGACAGGGCTCCTCCTGAGAAGAGAATCTCTGATTTGGTTGAGGGTGCAACTCTTAGTTGCTAGCTCTAGATAGCTGCTGCCTCAGTCTCTGGAGCTCAGCTAACAGGAAGGGGAAAACAAATGTCCTGCATGGGCACGTCAGAGGGAGTCTGAGAGGAGGCCTGGAGTCCCAGCTGCTACCTATATTGGGCAACCAAACATGGGTGGTGAGGGAGGTGTTGAAGCAACCTGCAACATCTGGGTCATGTTTGTTTTCTTGCCAGTGTGTGTGTGTGTGTGTGTGTGTATCTGCATAAAATGCAAGCCAGTTGCCCTGCTGGAAAAGAAAGAATTCTGGCTTGCCAGCGAGGTTTAAAATAACGAAAGGCATAGAGGTGGCTCTATTTGGAGGAAGAATAAGAAAACAGGAGAGCTGATACATGGAAAAGACAGTGAAATGCTAACAGGAGATAGAGAGAAGGCCAAACTGCTCAGCCGTTTTTGCATAGCTATTCTAAATTAATTCAAGTCTTCAGGGCCTGATGAACCACATCCTAGGATATTGAAGGAACTTGAAAATGCAATCTCACAGCAACTGTTGATAATTTTAGAGAATTCTTGGAGAACAGGAGAGCTCCCAACAGCTGAAGGATTGCAAACATCCATATCATAAAAAAAGAGGGGGAGAACCAGAGCAACTGTTATAGAACAGATTTAATGAGTCAGCCTGTGAGCACTTAGGAATGTTGTGATTACTAAGAACCAGCATGGCTCTATAGATTGACCGTATAGCCTTCAAAGTTGGAACAAGGAGAGTAAAGCCAGATGTATGCTGTGCCCTTGTTTAAAGCAGTCTCCTAAAATGCATGATCACAACTCAAATCCAGTCCCTCCTTTCTCCCTTTACTTTTGACAACAGGTTTATTAATATTGTCTGCATGGCAGCAGCTCCCATCCCCTTCAGTGGCTAAGAGTCAGCCTGTAAGCAATTAGAAAGGAATGCTATAATTACTAAGAACCAGTATGGGTTTCTCAAGATTAATCTGGTGTGACTTGGTTTTACGTTTTTTTATAGCATTACAAACTTGGTAGATGAGTGGAGAGCTGTGAATGTAATATA
Organism: Gambelia wislizenii; assembly: GCA_030847615.1. Lineage (NCBI taxonomy): Eukaryota > Metazoa > Chordata > Lepidosauria > Squamata > Crotaphytidae > Gambelia > Gambelia wislizenii. Next base: position 32,026,210 of record JAUMIR010000002.1, read on the forward strand.
TCTTGATTTCAGTAAGGCTTTTGACAATGGTCCTCCACAAAATTCTTGCAACCTTGTAAAAAGTAGGCAAAACAGTGCTATTGTTAGCTGGATCAGACATCTTGGAGAATTGCAGCAGGCTGCAGTACCACCATTTAACCACTGCACCACCAGGGCTCCTGGGAACTGTAGTCCAAGAACATCTCAGGACCCACAGGTTGAGAACCACTGGATTAGGGGGATGCAACAAGGTTCTGTCCTATGACCTGTGTTGTTTAACATCCTGCTAGATGAGGGAATAGAAGGCATATTTATCAATTTTGCAGATGATGCCAAATTAGCAAGGGGTAGCTGATGCTCCACAGGCCAGGATCCACATTTAAAATGATCCTAACTGACTGGAAAGCTGGGCTAAAAGTAACAAAAAGAATGTCAACAGAGATAAATGTATGGCATTCTATTTAGGCAGGAAAAAATTAATGTACACAGCATAGGCAACAGCTGGCTCCAGAAGAGGGTACGTTGAAAGGATTTGGGGGTCTTAGTGGAGCACAAGCTAAACGTAAGTCAACAGCGTCAGGCAGTGATTTTAAAAAGGCCAGTGAAATTCTAGGCTGTATCAACTGGAGCATAGTGTCTAGACTAAGGACTATAATAGAAATTCCCCATGAGAAACTTTGGGTGCTGGGTACGTTTAGCACAGAGAAGATTGACAGTTGATATGATAGCCACCTTTAAATATTTCGAGGGATGCTATGTAGAGGATGCAATGTGCTTCTCATATGCTACTCCTGAGAGAAACTGATGGATTCAAATTGCATGAAAAGATTCCACCTAAACCTTAGGAACATTAGGAAGAGCCTGATGGTCTGGGGTGTTTGACAAAGGAGCAGAGTACCTTGCAGTGTGATAGAGTCTCCTGCTCTGGAGGTCTTGAAGCAGAGGCTGGATGGCCATTTTGGGGAAGGGCTTAATTATGTATTTGTTCATGGGAGGTGGTTGGACTAGATGACTCTTGCAGCCCTTTCCAACTCTCCAATTCTATTATCCTTATTGGCAAGATTTATGGTTGCTCTCTTTTTATTCATGAAAACAGGAAACCCCGTCACAAAGAATAATAACCTTTCCTTCCACTGTGTGTTTAGAAATAGCAAAAGGCTAGAAAACTGTGACCTTTTTCTTAGAAAATTGCTGGAAGAGAATTTAAGAATTTTTTTTTAAACTAATGGAAATACGAGTACATGACATGAGAAAAGTTACACATTCAGGGGTAGCCATGCTGGCCATGCAGCAAAACAAAATCCAGAATCCACAAAAAGTGATACCTTTATTACTAAACAACTAAATTGCAAAACACAAGATGCAAGCTTTTGAAGCTCTACTGGCTTCTTCCTCAGGCAAAAGATGTTTAAAAAATACAGAAATAAAAGTGATCATGCTGGAGTCACAGGCCTACATGCTGCTTCAGATGTTTCTTGTGTTGTTGTTCAGGTGAGGGAGAAAGGTTGGTTTTCCTTCATAGACTATGTTTACAAAAACATGAGGTTCCTGCACCTACATCGAAAACATCGTATCAGGTATTGGAAATGCATCTGAAACATCAACTCTAACATCCCAGAATATGACTGAATTCCTACTTAGAAATGTTCTTCTACAGACACATTGATATTATACTTATATACCTTATTACTTGATTGTATGGCTATTGATTTGCTAGGTGTTTATGAACTCTGAAAAATTATTAATAAAAAATTCAATAAATTTACATATTAAATAGCCATCTCATAGATAGTTGTTGGGCTTTTCTACACTAGTGAAAAACCTTGAATCCCCCCGAATTTGGTCTGATAATGCCACACAATGTGGGGCCTTTTCCCAGAATCTGTGGTGATGCCACATAATATACGGCTGTATCTGCGTCAGGCTCAGGGAACACTATCTTAATCCAGGTTTTAGAAAACTCACAATTTTCTCTGGAGATTGCTTGAAATTCTGGAGAAAATGGTAGTGTGAACAATCCATCCACACTGGATTCAGGGGGTAGGGAGGAGAGGAAGGAAGGCCAAGCACTGCCTGAGGTGCCGTCATTTCCCCCCTCCTCAGCACCACTACCTCATTCTAAACGCAGAGCCCTGGTGCTATCTCTGAGGTCAGAACATCCAGCCAGCCCCACCACTGCAAGGTTAGCTGTCCGTTCGGACTTAAGAGAGAATAGTGCTGGGGCTCTGCTTCCATGGAGCTCATAGCACACTATTGTGCACTGGAAAAGCAGATACCCGGTGCTATTAGCTCTCTCTGAGGTCAGAATGACTGACCAGCCTCAGGACGACGGGGCTTGCCACTCAGTCTGATCTCCGAGCAGGCTATTATGCACCAGAAAGGCACCCTGTCACTCTTCTGGTTAGCAGCAGCAGCAGCACAGAGACACCTTGCTAGCAGCGGGGGCTGACCTGCAGTTTCACTGGGGGTAAAGCTCCAAATGCAGAATTGGGCTTTGGCAGGTAAGATGTGGCACTTAAAGCCAGATTTAATCCTATGAATGAGAGCCTTCCAAGAGCCCTTGTTATTAACAGTCTCACTGAGGTCTTGGAAACTCAGGAATGAGACTTCTTTGACTTAGTCAAAGCACCTGTAATGTGGTCTTCCCTTTTCCCTATTGCCTTCCATCTTTCCCAAAATTTCTACTCTTCTTTAGTGAGTCGTATTGTCTCACAGTATGTCCAAACATCGACTCCCTCAGTTTAGATTTCTAGGGAAGGTTCATGCTCAATTTGCTCTTTATCCTTTTGGTGGCTGATTGTTTCCACAGAACTTTCCTTTAGCACCACATTCTAAATGAGTTGATTTTTGGGGGTCAGCTTCCTTCACTGTCCAGCTTTCACAACCATACACAGAAATCAAGAATGCTATGGCATGGATGATCCTGATTTTGGCATTCAATGATACATCTTTACCCTTCTGGATTTTATCCTTTCCTTGATAGTTGCCCTTCCAAGTCTCAGTCTTTTTCTGATTTCTTGACTGCAGTCTCTATTTTGATTGAACATTGAGCCAAGGTCCAGAAAATCTTTTATCAATTTTGATGTCTTCATTACTCATGTTAAAGTCACCATGGTTTTTGTTTAATATTCAGCTATAATCCTGGCTTTTGTACCTTGTTCCTTAATATCCTCAGTAGTTGTTCCATGTCTTTGTTATCTTCTGCTATTAATAATTCCTACCTCTTTTTAAATAAGTAATGTTAAATAATTGTGACAATAGTAATAATTGTGCATTATCAGATATGCAAAAACTTGAAGGCCTATGTGTCCGTTATTACACAGTGAGTCTATTCAATTACAGTCATCCCTCCACATTTGCAGGTTAAGCATTTGTAGATTTGATTATTTGCAAATTATTGTATTTGCTGCCTCCTCCACTGCTGCCCTATATGTGACCGAAAACATATGTTCTCTCTAGGCATTTCTAAATCCTTCAGCGCGATTCTATGTTCAACTTCCACCAGAAACTGACCATAGAATCAAACTGAAAGACCTAGAAATGTGTAGAGAAATGTTCTCTCCGGTATTCTTTTTTTAAAACCAGGCCTACATTTGCGGTTTTTCCATTTTTGCAAGGATCTTGTGCCCCTAACCCTTGTGAAAGTTGAGGGCCAACTGTAATCTTTAACTTGTCATTAAGAGATCTTATACTGTTTACAACAAATTCAATAAAACTGAAACAAAGTATTATTTTAAACTGAGTATTAGCTTTCTCTATGACAAAAATCCAGATCTTTCATCATGTGAAATAAGGGAGCTTCTCCTACTAAAGCTTTTTCCACACACCAGGTACTTAAATGGCCTCCCCACTCCTCTTTGATGAGGAGAGAGGGCTATCTTCCTATGGAAGTTCTTTTCAGACTCCAAGCATTTAAATAAGAGGTAGGACTCATGTGACCTGCAGGCTGCATGTGAACTTGGGTGGCCCAGTATGGCCTTTAGGACTCTGACTGACACCTAAGTACACCCCTGGCACCACATCTTATGACCAATGTTTTTTTAATTAAAAAAAGACTCAAAAACGGTTAAAAACATTTAAAACTGCTTTTCACGTGTTCCACAACCCCAAAGCACCAAAAGCTACGGTACCCCTAAATATCCTAAACGTGACCAGAAAGAATACAATGGCATTTCTGCTAGCCCAAAATGGCAGACATGACAGCATGGTGCAGCTTTCAGGAGCTCAAAAGCTGGTGAAAAATTGGTAGTGGGTGTCCCTGAGCTTAGCAATGAGCCCACCTCAATCTGAACTGCTACTCCCCAGTGTGAATTTTCTGATGATGAGTGAGTTGTATCTTTTGCCTAAAACTCTTTCCACACTCCAAGCATTTACTTTGTTTCTCTCCTGCATGACTTCTTTGATGACAAATAAGGTCATATTTTTGATGGTAACTCTAACCACACTTCAAGTATTTAAATGGTTTCTCCCCTGTGTGAACTGCTTGACGATAACTGAAAAGTAACCTCTGATGGAAATGCTTACCACACTCCAAGCATTTAAATGGTTTTTCCCTGGTGTGAATTCTTTAATGAGGACTGACTTCTGACTGAAGCTATTTCCACATTCCAAGCATTTATATAGTTTCTCTCCAGTATGAATTCTTTCATGACAAGTGAGGGCTACCTCCTGAATGAATCTTTTTCCACACTCCAAGCATTTAAATGGCCTCCCCTGCATGAATTCTTTTATGATAGAGGAAGTCTGCCCTATGACAGAAGCTTTTTCCACGTGCTAAGTATTTAAAGCGTTTCTCCCCTGTATGAATCCTTTGATGACAAACAAGGACTAACTTCTGACTGAAGTTCTTTCTGTCAGAGTATGGGATATGCAAGAAATTCATGCTGTAAACAGACAGTCCAACTCTAGAGGGCAGATAGAGGCCTGTGAAGGGCACAAGTACGTAAACAAGCTAGCAGCTGGCAAGTGTTTTGAGAAACTGTCCTACCAGTGTGTGAAAGCAAAGCAGTTTCCTTCCTGTAATCTAGCTGTACTGAGGCTGAGCAGTTTAGTTCGGTCTCTCTATCTGTATGTATGTCTGCATTTGCCATAGAGATGATTGTTTATTTTCTGTAAATATTCCTTTTATGCATTAACTAAATCATAGCACTATGGCTATTATTACTGAAGGATATGCTGGGAGGACCTGAGCCATCTTTTGCTACTCTGCTGCAGGTTTTTGGCTGCCTGGATCTCTGAGCATATACAGAGTTCCAGTGGGGCTATATAGCGTGTCGCTTTCCATACTCCAAGCATTTAAAGGGTTTCTGCCCTACATACATTCTTTGATGACGAGCAAGGAAGAACTTCTGAGTGAAACCCTTGCCACACTTCTAGCATTTCAATGGTTTCTCTCCTGTGTGAGTTAGTTGGTGGCAAATGAGCTGTACCTTGTCAAGGAAGCCCTTTCCACAGTCCAAGCAATTAAACAGTTTTTCTCCTTTATGAACTGCCTGATGTCGAGTGAGGTTCGGTTTCCGAATGAAACTTTTCCCACACTCTAGGCATTTAAATGGCGTCTCCCCTGTATGAATTCGTTGATGACAAGTGAGGTCTGCCTTCCGACAGAAGCTCTTTCCACACTCCAAGCATTTAAAGGGTTTCTCCCCTGTATGACTTCTTTGATGATGAATAAAGTCATCTTTTCGACGGTAGCTCTTTCCACACTCCAAGCATTTAAATGATTTCTCTTCTGTATGAATTCTTCGATGACAAGTGAGAAGTGACTTCCGATGGAAACTCTTACCACACTCCAAGCATTTAAATGGTTTTTCTCCCGTGTGAGTTGCTTGATGATAACTGAGTTGTATCTTTCGACAGAAGCTCTTTCCACACTCCAAGCATTTAAATGGTTTCTCCCCGGTGTGAATTGCTTGATGATAACTGAGTTGTATCTTCTGACGGAAGCTCTTTCCACACTCCAAGCATTTAAATGGTTTCTCCCCTGTATGGATTCTTTGATGGCAAGTGAGGTATGCCTTTTGACTAAAGCTCTTTCCACACTCCAAACATTTAAATGGTGTCTCTTCTGTATGAACTCTTTGGTGACGACTGAGTTCACCCTTCCAACTGAAGCTCTTTCCACATTTCAAGCATTTAAATGGTTTCTCTCCAGTATGAATTCTTAGATGACGAGTGAGGTCCGACTTTCGAGTGAATTGCTTTCCACACTCCAAGCACTTAAACTGTGTCTCTTCTGTATGAATTCTTCGATGATGATTGAGCTCTCCCTTCCAACTGAAGCTCTTTCCACATTCCAAGCATTTAAATGGTTTCTCTCCTGTATGAATTCTTGAATGACAAGTGAGGTTCGACTTCTGACCGAAGTTTTTTCCACACACCAAGCATTTAAATGGTTTTTCTCCTCTATGAATTCTTTGATGACAAGTGAGATGTGCCTTCTGAAAGAAGCTATTCCCACACTCCAAACATTTATATGGTTTATTCCCTGTATGAGTTCTTTGATGACAAGTGAGATCTGTCTTCCGTCTGTAGCTCTTTCCACACACTAAGCATTTAAATGATTTCCCCTCTGTATGAATTCCTTGATGCCATGTGAGAAGTGACTTGTGAATGAAACTTTCCCCACACTCCAGGCATTTAAATGGCTTCTTTCCTGTGTGAGTTGCTTTATGATAAGTGAGGCTTATTTTATGACTGAAACTCTTTCCACACTCCAAGCATTTAAATGGTTTCTGCTCTGCGTGAGTTACTTGATGACGAGTGAGGATTATTTTCCACTTGAAGCCCTTTCCACAAACTGAGCATTTAAATGGTTTCTCCTCTTTGTGAATGGCTTGATGACAGATGAAGTATGCTTTCTGACGGAAGCTCTTTCCACATTCCAAGCATTTAAATGGTTTCTCCCCCATGTGAATGGCTTGATGACAGATGAGGCTTTGCTTCGAAGCAAAACCCTTTCCGCAATCTGAGCATTTAAAGGGTCTCTCCCCTCTATGAGTTGCTTCATGACGATGGAGGAATGCCTTCCACTTGAAGCCCTTGCCACAATGGGAGCACTGAAATGGTCTCTCTCCAGTGTGGGTCACTTGATGATAAGAGAGGGATGTCTTTTGAATGAATCCTTTCCCACACTTCAAGCATTTAAATGGTTTCTCCTCTGTGTGAGTTCTTGTATGATGATTAAGGCTTTGTTTACAACGGAAGCTTCTCCCACGGAGAAGACAAATATATCTCTTCCCTTGTTTTGCTTTGTGTGTTGTTTTCTGTGCTAAGATTTCACAGACATCAAAACCCTGAGAACCAGATGCTTTGTTTTTCCTTGTTGCTTCAGAGTCACTGTTTCTTCCATTTTCTTCTGTCTGTTCATATCTGGCTCTTCTGGACATCAGCCTGTGTGGGGGGCCCTCCTTCTCGCTGGCTTGCTCAACATCATCTGGAAAGGAGATAAAGAACTGGTCAGAGCTCCAGTGAGAAATGGGGACTGAGCTCAGAGTGTTGACACAATTGTCCAGCTGACACCCATTTACATTAATGCAAGGAGGCACTGAGGGAGAACGCGGGAGGTAGGTCCTTCCTTTGACTCTCCTGAGAGACTAGCTCCACTGAGCCCTTCCCTCAGCTCTTAAACTTGGCTGCTCTAAGGATTCTGCAGCCTGAAAGACTACTGAGGACTGTCTGTCTCCCCTCTCTTAACTACAGCATTATTTTGTCTTTCCTTTTATACTATAAACCAGTAGGCAGGAATGGTTTTGTTCTCTCAACCATTACTAGCAAAGCCCATTGTGAGCATAGTGAGTGAGGGTAGGAGTTGTAGTACAACTTCTGGAGGGCCAGCAGCTGCCTACCTTGGAAATGAATGACAAAAGATCTGTAAATGGCAGCACAGGAAACAGGGAGAGAAGATGGTGGCGTCTTCTCTTTCTCTCTCTCTCTCTCTCTCTCTCTCTCTCACTCACACACATATAAAAAACTAGACTTAGGTGGCACTAAACTAAAGGTGAATAAGAACTGTGCAAAAAGTCAGTAGCATCCATTGAAACTGGGACTCAGTTCCCCTCTATTAAGTTCATCCAGACAGTTGGGGTAGGGATTTAACTACTGACTGTAATCACAGACTGATAGAATCATAGAGCTGGAAGAGACCACAAGGGCCATCCAGTCCAACCCACTGCCATGCAGGAATAAACAATCAAAGCATTCCCGACAGATGGCCATCCAGCCTCTGTTTAGAAGCCTCCAGAGGAGACTCCACTACACTCCCAGGCAGTGTATTCCACTGCTGAACAGCTCTTACTGTCAGAAAGTTCTTCCTAATATTTAGATGGAATCTCTTTTCCTGTAGTTTGAATCTATTGTTCTGTGTTGTAGTCTCTGGAGCCACAGAAAACAAGCTTGCTCCATCCTCAATATGACATCCTTTCAAATATTTAAGCATGGCTATCGTGTCCCCTCTTAACCTTCTCTTCCCCATGCTAAACATACCCAGCTCCCTAAGCCGCTCCTCATAGGGCACTCATTCCAGACCTTTAAACATTTTGGTCACCCTCCTCTGGACACGGTCCAGCTTGTCAATATCCTTCTTGAACTGTGGTGCCCAAAACTGGACACAGTATTCCAGGTGAGGTCTGACCAAAGCAGAATAGAGTGGCACTATTACTTCCCCTGATCTAGACACTATACTCCTATTGATGCAGCCTAGATTCACATTGGCTTTCTCAGCTGAAGTGTCACACTGATGACTCATGTTCAGTTTGTGGTGCACTAAGACTCCTAGATCCCTTTCGCGTGTACTCCCATCAAGCCATGTGTCACCCATCCTATATCTTTGCTTTTCATTTTTACTGCCCAAGTATAGTGCCCTACATTTCTCCCTCTCATTTGGTTAGTTTTGGCCCAGCTTTCTAATCTATTAAGGTTATTTTGAATTCTAATCCTATTCTCTGGGAAATTAGCTACGCCTCCTAATTTGGTGTTATCTGCAAACTTGATAAGCATACCCTCTATTCCCTCATCCAAATCATTGATAAAGATAGAATCATAGAATTGCAGAGTTGGAAGAGACCACGAGGGCCATCCAGTCCAACCCCCTGCCATGCAGGAAATCACGATCAAAGCATCCCCGACAGATGGCCATCCAGCCTCTGTTTAAAGACCTCCAAGGAAGGAGACCCCACCACGCTCCGAGGGAGTGCGTTCCACTGACAGCTCTTACTGTCAAAAAGTTCCTCCTAATGTTGAGGTGGAATCTCTGTTCCTGGAGCTTGCACCCATTGCTCCATGTTCCAGTCTCTGGAGCAGCAGAAAACAAGCCTGCTCCATCCTCAGCGTGACATCACTTCAAATACTTAAGCAGGGCTATCATATCGCCTCTTAACCGTTTTTTTCCAGGCTAAACATACCCAGCTCCCTAAGTCTCTCCTCATAAGGCATCATTTCCAGACCTCTCACCATTTTAGTTGCCCTTCTCTGGACACGCTCCAATTTGTCAATATCCTTTTTTAATTGTGGTGCCTAGAACTGGACACAGTATTCTAAGTGAGGTCTGACCAAGGCAGAATAGAGTGGCACTATTACTTCCCTTGATCTAGACACTATACTTCTATTGATACAGCCCAAAATCGCATTGGCCTTTTTAGCTGCCGCATCACACTGTTGGCTCATGTTCAACTTGTGGTCTACTAGGACTCCTAGATCCCTTTCGCACGTAGTCTCATTCAGCCAGGTCTCTCCCATCCTATATTTATGCATTTCATTTTTCCGCCCTAAATGCAGTGCTTTACATTTCTCCGTATTGAATTTCATTTTGTTAGCTTTGGCCCAGCTCTCCAGTCTATCCAGGTCATTCTGAATTTTGATGCTGAATAACATTGGGCCTAGGACAGAACCCTGTGGCACCCCACTGGTCATTTCTCTCCAGGATGAAGAGGAGCCATTGGTGATTATTCTTTGGATTCAGTCCATCAACCAATTACAAATCCACCTAACAGTTGCATTGTCTAGCCTGCATGTTACTAACTTTTTTGCAAGAATATAATGGTGGACTTTGTCAAAGGCTTTAGTGAAATCAAGTTACACTACATCCACAGCATTCCCTTCATCTACCAAGTATGAGGCTCTTGAAAAAAATATGCACAGGATGAGAGTCTCTGTATCTGAACTCAGCTAGGGAATGTAAAGAATACTTGCTGAATTCCTTGTTTTTGCTGGTTTGGGTTGTTTGGACTTGACAATACACCTCAACAAGGAATTTTCAAGATTTTTGCCTCAAGGCAAGAGTGAGGAAAGGAGTGATATATTTTTTTTTTCTCATCTGTAATTTCAACAACCTCTCTCTTCGCAAAACAGGTGCACTCTTGTTTTGAGAAGCAAAGCCTACACACACATGAGGGACAGATTTGAAGGGCAGCATGTTTTTCTTTTTAAAAAGAAAGACAGAAACAACCCATCCACACCTTCTAACCCTAGAAACATACAGCAAAATGGGGAGGTTTGCTGGTTTGCATAAGTGCACCATTTTGATTATTTAGCACAAAAAATGGTTCTGGTTCCTCCTCCCTGCCTTGTTCTTCTATTTTGTAGAACACTACAAAATACAAAGCGCTATACAAAATACAAATTGTTCTATACTGGGGGGAAAAGAATTACCTAGTGTTTCCTTATCTTCATTCACAAGGATGAGACAACTGGGGATGAATATCCAAGTGACGATTTATATTGGCACAAGACTCAGTCCGATATGCAATGCAACAACCATTCTTTGTTAATGCTAACCATGACTCCCTTTTACCCTCCTCTCTTAGAAAGAGAATGCACTGAACAAGTCATGTTAGGCATTCCCTGTAATTGCTCACTTTTCCTCTGGAAAATTTATTCCAGAACATTTGACCTCTTGTGCCTCTTTGAAGAACAAAGTGGGAGAAACTGACCTCCAATATGTTCAAAATGCCTTTTCCTTAGTGTAGGAGAAACTCTCCCTTTTCCCTTCTCACTTGCCCTCAAACTAGTCAATCTTTCATTGGAGATTACCATAGTGGCAATATGTACAAGTTGACCCCTGGATCCAAGGGGAATACATTCCAAGATCCCCCATAGATACCTGAAACCACGAATAATAGGGAACCCTATTATTTTCAAGGAGACAAACACTAGATTTGACCACAGAATCACATTGGAGGACCTAAAAATGCCTAGTTTTTCAGACATGGATAAGTGAAACTGTGGATATGGGGGTTAACTACCAATAAACTGCTAAAGATAAAATGTTTACATTCAAAACCGTTATTGTTGTTCCAGTAGATGGTGGGAAAACAGTAAAAATAGCCAGACTTTAAAAAAAGAATGAATAATCAATTTTTAAAAACAGGAATCAGTTTTAAAAAACAGTGATTTAGTTTAAACTAACGATGAAACCAGCCAACCCTGTTACAAACACCCCTGTTATACTAATGGGCAGGATTCAGGGCCTTAAATTTGGCAAAACATAACCCAATTAGCACTTTGTCTGGAACACTGACACCATCCAATGTCCTCTTGACCAAGGTCTGCCTGCTTAGGGCTTGTTTTGGAGAGCCCAGAAACCAGCCAGGCTGGAAGAGGACAGCTCAGCCCACTGACATATAGTAAGAGTGGAAAAAGAGGCTCTGGAGACTTTTTGAAAGCACATATATTTTGATCAAATTGTGAGAAGATGGGGAAAAAAAAAAAGACTTACAGAGAGAATGCAACAGCCCCAAATTCTCCATCATAACTTCTGTATGAAGGGCCCTCTGGGCTGGTTCCAGCAGAGACCACTCTTCTTCAGTGAAATACACAGCAACCTCCTCAAAGATTATCTGAAGAAAAGGGTATCTGTGAGCAGAAAACGCCAGCCCCAGTGGGAAAAGATGACAAGGTAGCCAGGGGTTGCCCAACGTGATTTAGGTCTTTAAACAGGATGTTCACAGTGGGGCATCTATGAAGCAAGGAAAAGATTCCTTCTGGCCCAGGGACACATTCAAGGGTTAGGGACAGCCAGCCCTCCAGAGATCCTGCCCCCTACCTGATTTGGTCTGACTGAAGCTGAATGAAGAGCATCAGAGTCAAGGGATGAGGTAGTATGTATTGGCTGTGTCCTTATTCCATCTCCTAAGAAAGAGAGAGCAGGCAAAGCGGAGGGAGGGGGGTTGTTTATTATTCCCTCTATTTCTGACTGAAATACAGATATAAACCATTTAACAAAGCAGATGCATTCCTGTATTTCCATACTCAAACAGAGACAAAAACATACTAAATACACGTGCCAATACATAGGAGGTAGCAGGAGACTCAATTACCTCAAGTAATAATAGCATTAAAGATTCTGTGATGTGATTGCCTGCAACAGTGTTTGGAAGGACATTTTCCTGTCTCTTAGGGCTAGTGATCCAGCCCAGGTTCCAAGGCAGAAGACGATGTAGATGCACTCTGGGGTTGTCTGGTGGCTAGGAAACCAATCGAAAAAAGCACCTCTTCTATGGATTTCTCCTCCTTTCGTGGCTTCAACGTGCTAGATAAACAGGTGCTCCCCCCACGTAACCACGTGGGATACTTTCCTGGACTTACTGTGTGTAAGTGAAACTGTGGATAAGAGCAAACCCTATTAAAATAAGACTTTCTGTACAAAAACATCATAGAGTTGTGTTGGAAGACCACATGATTCCTAGAAAGGAGATCTCTCTAGGCATTTTCCAGCATAACTCTATGGTATGTGTCCCCTATTTTGTGTCCGTCAGGTAACTGAAACTGCGGATATCAGTTCCATGGATACAGTGTCTGTGAGTGTGCGTGTGTGTGAGTATGACCTGTGTATAATTGTTGTGATAGCCCATGCACCGCACATATTTTACTTATATTCAAGAGGAGGAGGCCAGGAAGAAATTGGCCCCTTAATCCTTACCCACTGAAACACAAACTCCGTCCCTGTCCTGCTCCATCCACTTGGTCTCAGAAGGACACGTCTCCACCTCAGCTCCCTCTTCCACAGAGAAGTCCTGCACCAGAAGAAGCAGGAAGGATAGGAAAGAGTGAGGAGAATTAGAAGAAGAAAGGAAGTAGACAAGGTCTGGTTGAAAGATCCACGCTTTGATTAACAGGGGAGGAAAATGTAGATACATAACAGTGAGGTTCAAAATATATTTGAAAATAAAGGCTATTTCAAAGGCCTGTGAAGCTATCGGGATGAAATGCTCTCACCTGCTGCTCTTCCTGTTTCCTCTCCTCTGCCTGACTCAGGAGGAAACCCTCGGCCAGGGCCACCGCCTGGGAACTGGTCTCTGCTCCACATTCCCTCACCCAGCTCTCTATCTCTGGAGGGAGGATAGTCAAGAACTTCTCCAGCACCATCAGGTCCAGGATTTCAGTCTTTGTGTGTCTCTCTGGCTGCAGCCACTGGTGGCAGAGTCTGTAGAGTTGGCTACAGACCTCTCGGGGCCCCTCAGTCTGCTCATAGCAGAATTGCCTGAAGCATTGGCGCTGCACCTCTGAAGTGAGCATATCTTCTTCCCCCAGGCTCCTTGGCATGGCTCTTTCCCAGAACACTCCACTGCTTCCCACCTGAAGGGCACTAGTGAAGTCTTGCCTTTCCTGCTCCCAGGCAGCTTCCAAAGAGATGAAGAAGCTTTGTAGGTTTTTGCCAGACTCTCCTGCAAGGCAAAAGACTGGAAGTGTGACTGGCAATAGGGAGCTCAACAAGGAAAGCAAGTTATTTGCTGAGTGAGCTATTCTGAACAGTCTCCAGTGCTAAGGAAATGTTTTACAGTCACATGCAAACTGAAAATGGGTTTCTCTAAAAAGAAGATTAATTCCACAACTACAGTCAGCCCTCCACCTTTGCAGGTTTAACGTCTGCAGATTTGATTTTGTGCAGATTACTTGCTGTTGCCCTGTGCCATTGTTAATAGGGACTGCAAGCTTTGTGAGACCGAGGATGTGTGTACCTATTAAGGCTTTAAGTACCTATTAAGAAGTTGTGTAGGGCAGCAGTGGAGGTGGCAGCAAGCCCCACCAGTCGCTCACATCTGCTCTGCGAAGGAACCCTGCTGCCTTGAAGGCATCCGCAGTGGATTGAACCTGCATATTGTACAGTCAGACCTCCATATCCACTTGAGGATTGGTTCCTGGAGTTACTGTGAACACCAGAAAACAGGGACAACAGTGAATCCTATTAAAATAAAGGACTTCCAGTACAAACATACCATAGAGTTGTGGTGGAAGACCTAGAAGATGCCAAGAGGGGACACCTCCCTAGGCATTTTCCAGCACAACTCTATGATATGTGTACCTATTTTTTCAGGTGCGGATAACTGAAACCATGGATGTTGGTTCTGTTGATACAGGGGTCCAACTACTGTATACCCAAAAAGTATATGGTTTGGCAGGGTGAGAGATATTCACAGTTTTCCCACTTTCGTGGGGGACCTGTGCCCAAAACTCTAGCAAATGTGGAGGGCCTACCATTGTGTCTATGGTGAAGATAAGGGTGGCTCCTTTCTTTGCTGATCAGATATAAACCTTCATGTAGCACAGCATTTACTTCCACTCTGTTCCTATTAATTCCCCCCTCCATTTGTCTTCCTTTGCTCAAACCTCCCACTCTCCTCTTTTAACAGGTCTATCAAATTCTATGTTTGTAGGTAGGAACTGTACTTTTAAAAAAAAAAAAAAAACAAACCTTCTAGTGACTAAGGAGCCTGCCTAAGACATTTTGCTGCCTGAGGCAAATGATAAGATGACACCACCTCACTGTTCTATAAATACAAGGCATTGTATGGTTGTGAGGGTTTATTGATGCTCTTGGAGTAAGGAGATATTTTCTAATCAAATTTGAACTGGAAACTGGCTCATGTCTGTGCTTGGAAGATGAATATAATGGACGAGAACCTACATCACAGTTGCAGAGCATGAATTTTCATAGGTGGAATCAGCCATCAATTCTGCAACACACTTTGTGCTGAATGGCAGTGTTGTCCAAATGTGCAACCAAAGGCACAACCTGTCAGGGGATGATAGGATATTCAATCCCTGGCAGAAGCCAAAAACTGTCTCAGCAGACTTGGTAGCAACCCTTTCCCAAGAATACTCACACACAGAGTGTTTGGCGTCCAGAAAACATGAGATGCTTTATTCTTCAGAGTTTCAGCTATTCACAGTATTTACAAGCAAAGTGCTACGCCAGGCATCTCAGGATCATAGGAAGAGATCACTGATCTGGCTCGCTTATATACAACTCAGCAGAGCATTGGCTTACCCAAGCACATGGTTATATTGCATCAGATTTCCATATTCATGGCTTTGTACTCTAGTAACCCTTCTTCTGATGCAATCCTTATCCTGCAGCTGTAGCATGATTAGCATGACTGGCAGTTCATGGAGTCAGTCATCATGACTCAGCACGATTTCTGCAGTTGTTTGGCCATTTTAAAACTTAGCATTCAGTAACCAATTCCTGACACAACCAAGTGGGCATGTGCTTTGGCATCATAGTTCCAACTTCACTTCTGCAACCTTGAACCAAATGTGGATATGTTGCAGTTAACAAAAATGGCAAACTGCTTCTGTAGGAGAACTTAGGCATGCATAAGACACAAAGAGTATTCTAGCCCATGACTCAAATGAAAACATAGAGATGGATGGGGGAGGGTTGAGTTTCCTGCCTTCTTCTCCATAGAACAAGCCCTTCATAAAATGCAGCATTATCCCCATCACCTTATCCCTAAAGACCCACTTGCTGCTCTCTTTGGTTTTTTTTCTGGCGTATTTCTCCCACTTTCCCCTTTTACTGACATGTATTAAACTCCATATCTCTAGGAAGAAAGCGTGCCATTTGTAATCATTCTATGGGGCCCATGGGCCAGCTGAAGACATTTCACTGCCTCTGGACAAGATGGTCACCTTTGCTCAGAAGAGCTGACTTGCTCTATACAGCTCTGTCCTCCACCAAAGTGGGGAGGGGGAAGCATCTGGGAGGCTTCTGCCTTTGGCTCCCAACAATTACCATCTGAGACAAGGGTTCCACTGTACCTTAGGGTGGCACAATGCCTGCCTGTGTTGAAAACTAATTCCATCTCAAAAACAACATCAACTACAGTTATCCCTCCACATTCGCGGGGGTTAGGTTCTTGAGACCCCCACGAATGTGGAAAAACCGCGAATAACAAATGCTGCTCCCACAACATCCCCCTCAGAGGGAGGCAGGTGGCGAGAGGGAGTCTGGCCAGCCTGGCCAGCCTCTCCGTAAGCCTTCTTGAGGGGATTCCGGGCCTTAGAATCCCCGGAGCCCGCTGAGGAAGGCCACGGAAGACAGCGTGTGGGCGGGGAGGAGGCTGCGCTGCCTCTCCCCGGCCTTCCTCAGCAGACTCCAGGGCTTTGGAGCCCCAGAGCTCGCTTAGGAAGGCCGGGGAAGGCAGCGGGTGGGCGGGAGGGAAGCTGCCCGGCCTCTCCCTGGCCTTCCTGAGGGGACTCCGGTTCTTAGAAGCCTTGGAGTCCCCTCAGGAAGGCCGGGGAATAGGGAGGGAGGGAGGGAGAGAGGCTGCCCCCCTGCCGACCTTCCTGAGCAGACTCCGGGGCTTTGAAGCCCCGGAGGCATCTCTGGAAGGCCGGGGAAGGCGCAGGCAGGAGGTTGCCCCGCCTCTCGCCAGCCTTCCCTAAGGTGCTGGGGCTAAACGGCGAATAATCAAAACCGTGAGTGTGAAAGCAGCGAATGTGGAGGGGCAACTGTAAATCTAGAAGAGATCTGCACAGAAGCAACGCGGTGTACTGGTTAGGGCATAAGACATTGGGCATTGTCTACACTGCAGGAATACAGACGTCTGACACCACTTTCGCCACCAGAGTTCCATCCTATGGAATCCAGGTATTTGTGGTTTGGGAAGGTATTTAGCCACTCTGGTGCCTCACCAAACTACAAATACCAGGATCCCAGAGGATGGGACTATGGTGGATAAAGTGGTGTGAAACTGCTGTATTTCTGCAGTGTAGATAGGCCCTGATCAGATTGGTGCAACTCGGGTTCAATTCCTCCACACACATACATAAAATGCAATTTAGTAGTGGACTCTTGGCAAGATTATCTCTTTCATTCTAGCCCACCTCACATGGTTGTTGTGAGCATACACTAAATCAGTGGTTCTTAATCTATAGTTTGGGGACTCGCAGGGGTCCGCAATGTCCTCACAGGGGGTCTGTGAAGGCTTGAAGTCTGCGTGGCCCACCTCCACTCTGCAGCAGATTGGCCACGTGACAGAAGTCTAGGTAAAGGCCGGCTGGCTGGCTTGGCCTGTGCATTGCCACTCAATCCACTCCAGCCACAAACTTGCAGAAAGTAACAGGAGAAAAGTCATCCCTCCCCCTCCAGTGCCTCTGAGGGAAGGTTCAATGGATTGTGTAATTGTATCATCATCATCATCATCATTATGATTTTAAATACTGAGTTATGTCTTTGGGGTCAGGGGTCCCTGGTAAAGAAAATAATAATAATAATAATAATTACTATTTCTTATCCAGCTCTCCCTATGGATCGAGGCAGGGAACAAGGCATTAGCACATAAACATTGGTTAAAAGCACATATCAATTTAAAGCATGCATCAATTTAAAAGAACAAGCAAAACCAAGACATTTTAAAACAGTCGACAGAGTATTTAAAACCCACACTTCAACAGACTTTATAAAGACGGTGAGGAGCCCCCATGGCCCTGGAGCAAACTGGCAGCCCCACAGATCTGCCCCAAACAGGCTGTGGCCCAGATCCTCCACCCAGGGCACTAAAGAGCAGCTCCGCTGGGAGGGAGGGAGGAAAGGGTGGGGGTCTTGCTTTCCTGAGACCCCTTTGGCAGAGCCCCCTCCCTCCCCCTTCCTTCCCACCCGCCCTTCGGCCCCAGGCAGGGGAGGGGGGAGCACAGGGGGGGACTGACCAGGTCCTGGGGGGAGGGGAGGGCTCCCCTTTTCTCTCTCTCTCTCTCTCCCCCCACACAGAAAGGGGGGCTGGAGGAGGGTGTGTGTTGCAGGGGTCCTCCTACCCTCTTCCTCCTCCAGAGCCAACTTCCGCCTTCCCTGCCGCTCTAGAAAGCGCCATTCTCTCACACCCCACCTATGGCCGGAAGGGGCGGGGCCAAGGCCGAGAGTGACAGGCAAGGGAAGGCAAGGGACCCCCACCTGTGACCAGGGGTTGATGGAAGCGCTGCTGAACGAATGGGGAGGGAGCCGGAGGGAGCCAATCCCAGAGCGGGAGAGCCTTGTGGGCGGGGCTTCCTGGCGTTCGAAAGGGGCGTGCGTTGTGCCTTGGAGGGAGGGAGGGAGCTGAGCGGAGGCTGGAGGTTAATGGAGTGCGCGAGAGAGGGAGGAAGTCCGGCGGGGTCTGGTTTTATTTCTGGGAGCTCAAAGCATATTTATTACCTGAGCTTTTGTATGCAATGGTCACCACAGAGTGGGAGGAAGATATGATTAGCAATTAACCAAGTTGGAGGCAGTGTTGAAAGCATCGCTGTTACAAACATACAGATAATAAACCCTACCTATAGCCCAGGAACATAGTAGAAGGGAAATTCCTAAACGGAGGGGTGAAAGTAGCCAATTTCATGAAGAAAAAAAAGGAATTTACCTCAGCTAAGTCCCCAAATGAAGAGGCCATGAAAAATAAAGAGTATGAACAGTGGAGAGGTATCAGGGAAACCTTTTCTGAGAGGAAAAAAGAATTTGTTGAATATAGTATCCCTACAATGTGGACATGAGTAGGAAAACGTGTTTTAAATGTGGGAAACTGGAGCATTGTCGATCTGATTGTGCAGGCCGGGGGACAGAAGTGTAGATTTAAAAGTTAAAATCGCTCTGTGGAGGAACACCAGTCCTCCTTTAGCCCAAGGTTCAGTTACAGGGTAGAGAGACAGTTGCGTTACCATGGAGACCAAAGTGCCTCAAAGAAGGCCAAGGAAGGCCAAGGAAAGCAAATAAGTTTAGAAGGAAAAATCTTTAAAGGCCTTCCAAATGATATGCCTGTATCAGATTCTGCAGGGATGGATGCAAAGTGCAAAGACATTTCAGAGAAGAATTCAAATAGTAAATGCAGAGCAGAAGAGAAAAAGTTGAAAGCAACTATACCACCTGTAGGTTCTGTAAATGAGGAAGCCTTGGAAGTGGTCCAGAAAATAACTGTGGGGCTCAAGGATTCAGAACCAGTGTTGGAGTGTGCAACCATGACAGAGGAAGACTTGAAACCAGGAGAGCAATGTAATGCAGAGGCAAGGGTTGCAGAATTAACTCTCAACCCTAAGCCTGCTATAAAAGAACAGGAGTTGAGCAAACTGATACAGAAGTCTGTCATAGATAAAGATTCAGAAAGGGGCACAGAGAATTTAAAACCAGTGAAAGAACCTCAGGATAAGGTAGAACAGCCCTGTCAAATGTTCTGACAAATTTGGCATGCCCTGCAACTTAGCTAAAGAGACTTTGAGTGGAAATAAAGTCCTTGATAAGAAGTCAGCAATTATTACAGCTGAGATGCGAGTTTCAGATACACACATGAGACATCAGCAAAACCCAGAAGATGAAATCCAGAGTATAAAGAACTGTCACCATGACAAAGGCGAGGAAGAGAAGATTTGGGAGAATCCAGGGACTTTTGCTGACCAGCTGGATGCTAGAATGGACACAGAGACAGCAGAGGAACAAGTGACGGATGTAAACGGATTAAGTGCTATGCACGATGGGATTATTGTGGGGTCCAGTGAAAGTAATCTTCCTGGGATTCAGGTTGAGGAATCCCTTACAATAGAACAAAAGGGGGAGGTGAATGACTTAAAGGTGGATGGTAAGCCAAAGCTGGAACATGGGAAGGGGAATGCTCAGGCATGTCCCAAATGTGGAGAAGATTAAAGAAAAAACAATTGCAATTTAAATGTACAGTACAGAAATTTTGTTGGAATGTTGATGTATAAGTACAGTCTCCCCTCCACATTAGCGAACCTGACATTCGCGGTTTTGATTATTTGCGGTTTTGGGAGGGCCCCCCTAGGCCCCCCCAAAACCGCGACAAGGGGCCTCCGGAGGCCCCGTGAAAGCCCTGGGAGGGAGCGGGGAGGGCCGGGGAGACCTCCACGGGGCCTTCGGAGACCCTCCGGAGGCCCCGCGAAGGCCTTGGAAGGGAGGGGGCAGGGCTGTGGAAGCCTCCGCGGGGCCTTTGGAGACCCTCCGGAGGCCCCGCGAAAGCCTTGGGAAGGAGGGGGGAGGGCCGGGGAGGCCTTCACGGGGCCCCCGGAGACGCTCCGGAGGCCCCATGAAGGCCCGGGGAGGGGGTGGGAAGGGCTGGGGAGGCAAACATGGGGCCACCGGAGACGCTCCGGAGGCCCCATGAAGGCCTGGGGAAGGGCCGGGGAGGCCTCCATGGGCCTCCGGAGACACTCCGGAGGCCCCATGAAGGACTGGGAGGGAGCGGGGAGGGCTGGGGAGGCCTCCATGGGGCCTCCGGAGACGCTCCGGAGGCCCCACAAAGGCCCGGGGTGGGAGGGGGAGGGCTGGGAGAGGCCTCCGTGGGGCCTTCCTAGGCCTGCGAAGGCCCGCAGAGGGAGGGGGAGGGCCAGGAGAGGCCTCCGCGGGGCCTTGATAGGCCCCACAAAGGCCCAGGGAGGGGATGGGGAGGGCCGGGAGAGGCCTCCGCGGGGCCTTGCTAGGCCTCACGAAGGCCCGGGGAGGGGGTGGGGAGGGCCGGGGAGGCCTCCATGGGGCCTCCGGAGATGCTCTGGAGGCCCCATGAAGGCCTGGAGGAGGGCTGGGGAGGCCTCCATGGGGCCTCCAGAGACGCTCCGGAGGCCCCGTGAAGGCCCGGGGAGGGAGGGGGGAGGGCCGGGAGAGGCCTCCGCGGGGCCTTGCTAGGCCCCACGAAGGCCTGGGGAGAGAGGAGGGAGGGCCGGGGAGGCCTCCACGGGGCCTTGCTAGGCCCCACGAAGGCCCGGGGAGGGAGGGGGGAGGACCGGGAGAGGCCTCCACAGGGCCTTGCTAGGCCCCACGAAGGCCCAGGGAGGGAGGGGGGAGGGCCGGGAGAGGCCTCTGCAGGGCCTTGCTAGGCCCCACGAAGGCCCGGGGAGGGGGTGGGAAGGGCCGGGGAGGCCTCCATGGGGCTTCCGGAGATGCCCCGGAGGCCCCATGAAGGCCTGGGGGAGGGCTGTGGAGGCCTCCATGGGGCCTCCGGAGGCCCCACGAAGGCCCGGGGAGGGAGGGGGGAGGGCCGGGGAGGCCTCCATGGGGCCTCCGGAGACCCCACGAAGGCCCGGGGAGGGAGGGGGAGGGCCGGAAGAGGCCTCCGCAGGGCCTTGCTAGGCCTCACGAAGGCCCAGGGAGGGAGGGGGAGGGCTGGGAGAAGCCTCCGTGGTGCCCTGCGAAGACCTTGGGGGCGAGTGGGGAGGGCCAGGGAGGCCTCCGTGGGGCCTCCGGAGGCCCCGTTGAGGGCTTGGGCGGGAGGGGGGAGGGCTGAGCAAGCATCCATGGGGCCTCGGGAGGGTCTCCGGAGGCCCCGGGAAGGCCTAGGAAGGGAGTGGGGAGGCTGGGGAAAGCGACTATGGGGCCTCCGGAGGCCCTATGGTAGCTATGGTGGGGGAGGCTGAGGGCAGTCGTTATTCGCGGTTTTTTCACATTCGCGGGGGTACGTGGAACGTAACCCCCGCGAATGTGAAGGGACGACTGTACTTGATTTAAGATGATCAGATAATGCAAGGTTTGTATATAACAATTATAATAATACTTTGATGGAATGAGAAAGTTTAAATGTAATTGTATATAAAAATGCAATTAGAAATGTAAAATCTATGCAAGAAGAATGAGTGTTTAGGTGAGTATGGTTTAGCCAAGTATGGTTTAGCCTGGGTAACATGTAAACCCTTTTGCTATTATTATGGCCTGTAGAGGTTATAATTATAGCAACATTTTCCAAAGTGGGGAGGAATATGACGGAAGGCTAGTGAACCAATGAGGATGTGGTACTCCAGGAACCAATCCTCTGTGAGGAGGTGGAAGGAAGAGGGGCTTCTGGAGGAGATAAAGGGTGGAGTGAGGAAAGAGTTCAGTTTAAGTTGAGTTTTGAAGAGTTGAGATGAGGCTTTGAGTGTTTCAAGACAGTTTAAGTCCCTTGTATGTTAGAGGCTTGGAGAGAGAGTGAATGTTTCTGCAGGCCCAATAAACTTGTTTATACAGTTATGTGTTTTATCCTGTTGATAATAAATGTTCTTTTGTTAAGGAAAGAAACATCCAGCCTGGCGTGAGTGAGGACACGGAGCAGTGGGTTCAAACTACAGGAAAAGAGATTCCACCTAAACATCAGGAAGAACTCTCTGACAGTAAGAGCTGTTCGGAAGTAGAATACACTGCCTCGTAGTGTGGTGGAGTCTCCTTCTTTGGAGGTTTTTAAACAGAGGCCGGATGGCCATCTGTCAGGAACGATTTGTGTATTCCTGCATGGCAGGGGGTTGGACTGGATGGCCCTTAAGGTGTCTTCCAACTCTATGATTCTATGATACTGCATTGTGTGATGGTCTTGGTTTGTGGCCAAGAATGAAATACCCTACCATCACCCTTTGTTTCTCTTGAATCACAGTCATTCTTTTTCATACAGAGAAAGAAAAGAGCCACTTTCTCCTTCATAGGCTTGACCTCTCCCATAACTTTACCAGTCTCTGCCTGCAATGAAACTGGCAAAAGAGGAAAGTATTCCTTTGGCTATGTTGGCAACTGCCTGGGAGAAGAGTTCAAGGGCTAAAAAGCAAGAATGCGAGGTAGGAAAAGGCCCTCATCCTATTTATGTTAAGGACAGAGGAGAATTATTGGAACGAACCATGGAGAAGAGCTGGAGTGGGGAGAATATGCTCTGTTCAGAAGTCCAGCACCAGCACTTCAGAGAGTTTGGCTACCAGGAGCCTTGGGGGCCTGAAGGTGTGTAGCCAGCTCCACAATCTCTGCTGCTAGTGGTTGAAGCCAGAGACACACACACAGACCCAGATCCTGGACCTGGTAATCTTGAACACTTCCTGGCTGTTCTTCCCCTGGAGATGGAGGTCTGGGTGAGAGAGTGTGGGATGGGGAAAGGCTTTGCACCAAATTGTTGGGAAACCTGCAATAATAAAGGAACGTAGAGATGCCTGTGGGTTGGATGCCCATTAGCACACAAGTTCTGGTGATCAGGATTAGAACCTGTATCAACCATGACAAAACTGAAGGTGTCGGGAGACACAAGGTGAAGTTGTGTTTTGGCGGCTAACACTGGTTGTTTTTCTGAGCTGTTTGGCGGCCTGCTTATGTGCTTGGGGCTGTATACTCCTCCTGAGCACATGGCCTAAGGGGAAAGGGCTCCTCCTGAGAAGTGAATCCCTGATTTGGCTGAAGGTGCAACTCTTAGTTGCTAGCTCTAGATAGCTGCTGCCTGTCTCTGAAGCTCAGCTAACAGGAAGGAGAAAGCAAACGTCCTGCATGGGCATTTCAGGGGGAGTCTGAGAGGCGGCCTGGAGTCCCAGCTGCTACCTATATTGGGCAACCAAACATGGATGGTGAGGGAGGTGTTGAAGCAACCTGCAACATCTGGGTCATGTTTATTCTTTTGCCAGTGTGTGTGTGTGTGTGTGTGTGTGCAGGGTAGGGGGCAGTATATATGCATAAAATGCAAGCCAGTTGCCCTGCTGGAAGAGAAGGAATTCTAGTTTGCTAGGGAGATTTAAAATAATAAATAGCTATACCCAGTGTAACATACAGTCTCCCCGCCCCGTGCGCTACAGCCCCCCAACGGTACACATGCCACTCCCACATGCCACCCTCCCTGTGCCCCATGCTGCCCTTCCTGTGCTCGCACCACCCTCCCCACACCCCGTGCTACCCTCCCCCCGTGCCCCATGCTGCCTTCCCTGCAGCCTGTGCTACCCTCCCATCCTCACCACACCGTGCCACCCTCCCCGCACCTCATGCTGCCCTCTGCACCCCACACCACCTTCCCTGCACCCCGTGCACACTGAGCACACACACACACCATGCCACATCCCACCATGCTACTCACATCCCCTATACCTGGTGGCACAGTGGTTAAATGCCAGTACTGCAAGTCACCACGTCGCAAGTTCAATTCCAGCGGACTCCAAGGTTCACTCAGCCTTCCATCCTTTTGTAGGTCGGTAAAATGAGTACTCAGCTTGTGGGGCAATTAGCGAACACACATTGGAAACTGCTTAATGCAGTGTAGATGTGTAAAATTGCTGTTGCTTAAAGTAATTTGTAAGCCGCTCTGATAGCCTTCTGGCTGAAGAGCGGGGTATAAATAAATAAATAAATAAATACACCTCCGCCATGTTTAGAAAGGAGTGAAACTTCCACATGGTCCCACACCCAGTGTGCTGATTGACTGCCCAATAGAGCTTTGATTGGTTGGTCAGTTTCCTAAGTGGTGAACCAGCACACTGGAAATGGCAACATACCTAAGAGCAATATATATATATATATATATATATATATATATATATTAGATAAAAGGCACAGAGATGGCTCTCTTCGGAGGAAGAATAAGAAAACAGGAGGGCTGATACATGGAAATGACAGTGAAATGCTAACAGGAGATAGAGAGAAGGCCAAACTGCTCAACATCTTTGCCTAGCTATTCTAAATTTATTCAAGTGTTCAGGGCCTGACGAACCACACCCTAGGATATTGAAGGAACTTGGAAATGCAATCTCACAGCAACTGTTGATGATTTTAGAGAATTCTTGGAGAACAGGAGAGCTCCCAGCAAGCTGAAGGATTGCAAATGTTGTCCATATCATAAAAAAATGAGGGGGAGAACCAGAGCAACTACGAACCAGTTAATTGATATTAGTAGCAGGAAAAGTTCTAGAACAGATTTAATGAGTCAGCCTGTGAGCACTTAGAAAACAATACTGTGATTACTAAGAACCAGCATGGGTTTCTCAAGATTTATCTGGCATGACTTGGTTTAAAAAAAAATTCATAGCATTTCAAACTTGGCAGATGAGGGGAATGCTGTGGATGTAACATATCTTGATTTCAGTAAGACTTTTGACAAGATCCTCCACAAAATTATTGCAGACAATCTGGTAAAAAGCAGGCAAAACAGTGCTATTGTTAGGTAGATCAGACCAAACCCAGAGTGTGATCGGCAATGGTTCCCCTTCATGTTGGAGAATTGATTAGGGGGATGCCAAAAAGTTCTGTCCTGTGCCCTGTGTTGTTTAACATCCTACTAAATGACCTGGATGAGGGAACAGAAGGCATATTTATCAAATTTGCAGAAGCTACCAAAATAGCAGGGGTAGCTGATGCCCCAGAGGACAGGATCCACATTTAAAATGATCCTGATTGACTTGAGAGGTGAGCTAAAAGTAACAAAAAGAATGTCAACAGAGATAAATGTATGGTAATCTGTTTAGGCAGGAAAAATTTAATGTACACAGTGTGGGCAACAGTTGGCTTCAGAAGAGTATACATGAAAAGGATTTGGAGGTCTTAATAGACCATAAGCTAAACATGAGTCAACAGGGTCATGCACTGATTTAAAAAGCCAGTGAAATTCTAGGCTGTATCAACAGGAGCACAGTGTCTAGATTGAAGGCTATAATAGTCCCACTTTATTCGGCTTTCATCAGATGCCACTTGGAATACCATGTCCAATTCTGGGCACCACAGTTCAAGGATATTGACAACTGGAATGTGCTCAACATGGTAAAGGTCTAGAAGTCCCCCATGCGAAACTTTGGGTGTTGGGTATGTTTAGCACAGAGAAGATTGACAGTTGATATGATATCCATCTTTAAATATTTCAAGGGATGCTACCGGTATGTAGAGAATGCAATGTGCTTCTCATCTGCTGCTCCCGAGACAAACTGATGGATTCAAATTGCACAAAAAGAGATTCCACCTAAACCTCAGGAACATTAGCAAGGACCTGATGGTCTGAGCTGTTTGACAGAGGAGCAGAGTAACTTGGAGTGTGATAGAGTTTTCTTCTTTGGAGGTCTTTAAGCAGAGATTGGATGGCCAGTTTGGGGGAGTGATTAATTATGTATTTCTGCATGGGATGTGGTTGAACTAGATAACCCTTGCAGCCCTTTCCAACTCTCCAATTCCATGATTCTTATTGGCAAGATTTATTGTTGCCCTCACTTTTTATTCATGAAAACCCTGTCACAAAGAATAATAACCTTTCCTTCCACTGCATGTTTAGAAATAGCAAAAGGCTGGAAAAGGCTGTCACCATTACCTTAGAAAACTGCTGGAACAGAATTTGGGATTTTTTTTCATCATGGAAAAATTGGCACATGGCATGAGAAAGGTTACATATTCAGGGGTAGCCATGTTGGCTATGCAGCAAAACAAAATCCGGAGTCCACAAAAAAGTGATGCTTTTATTGGCCAACTAAACTGCAAAACACAGGATGTAAGCTTTTGAAGCTCTACTGGCTTCTTCATTAGGCAAAAGATGTTTTAAAACAACCATTACTTTGTATGGTGTTTTAATGTTGTTAACCGCCCTGATTGGGTTACCAAAGGGCAGTATCTAAATAAATTTTATTATTATTATTAAAAATATGGAAATAAAAGTGATGATCTTGGAGGCACAGGCCTACATGTTGCTTCAGATGTTTCTTGTGTTGTTGTTCAGGTGAGGGAGAAAGGTTGGTTTTCCGTCACAGACTGCGTTTACAAAAACACAAGGCTCCTGCATCTACATCCAAACACATAATATCAGGTATTGGAAATGCATCTGAAACATCAACTCTGATATGCCAGAATATGACTGAACTCCTACTTAGAAATGTTCTGCTACAGTCACATTAATTCAGACACTTTGATACTATACGTATAAACCTTATTACTTGATTGTATGCCTGTTGATTTTCCAGGTGTTTATGAACTCTGAAAAATGTTTAATAACGAATTTGATAATGTGACATATTAGCCTACTGCTTACATCTCATACACTGTTGTTGAGTTTGTCAACGCTAATGAAAAACCTTGATTCCTCACCGAATCTGGCCCAATAATGCCACACAATGTGAAGCCTTTTCTCAGAATCTGATGTGATGATACCACATGATGTACAGCCCTATCCGCACCAGAAGTTTCCTCCCGAGTTTGCTTGAAATTCTGGAGAAAACAGTGGTGTGATCAATTCATCCACACTGGATTCAGGGGGTGGGGAGGAGAGGAAAGAAGGCTAAGCGCTGCCTGAGGTGCAGTCATTTAACTCCCTCCTCGGCACCACTTCCTCATTCCAAAAGCAGAGGCCTGGCGCTATCTATGAGGTTAGTACTATTGTTTATCTCTCTCTCTCTCTCTCTCTCTCTCTCTCTCTGGCTTTTCTTCACAAACGAAGATTCAGGAAGGACTCATCCCGCACTTTCTGCAAGCGCGCTGATGACTAAAAAGGCCAATCTGAGATAAACAAGTCCGGTTGCAGAAAGCACAGCAGAAGGTCTCCTTGGGTGATGTTTCCAGGTTGTGATTCTTTCTGCATTGTCGTTTCTCTTCAAGACTTGTTCGGTGTGAGTTCTCAAATAAGGCTGCAGAATGTGGATAGTGTGTCTCCATGCCTCCCGATGTGAGGCCAGTAAGTTATAATTCTGGCCATAGAATCACACTGAAGGACCTAGAAAAGCCTAGAGAAGTGTTCTCTCAGGTATTTTTTTTAAAAAAGAATGTTTTTTTCATTTTTACATAGATCTTGTGCCCCTAACCCTTATGAAAGTTGAGAGCTGAATATAATCTCTATTTCACTTGTCATTAAAAGAGAGATTATATTCTTTACAATTCCAATAAAACTGAAATGAAGTACTATTTTACATTGAATATTAGCTTTCTCTATGACAAAAATTCAGTTCTTTCATCATATGAAATAAGGGAGCTTCTCCTACTAAAGCTTTTTCCACACACCAGGAACATAAATGGCCTTCCCTCTCCTCTTTGATGAGGAGAGAGGGCTATCTTCCTATGGAAATTCTTTTCGGACTCCAAGCATTTAAATAAGAGGTAGGAATCATGTGACTTGCAGGCTGCATGTGAACTTTGGGTGGCCTAGTATGGCCATTAGGACTCTGACTGAAACCTAATCACTCACACCACTGGCACCACATCTTATGACCAATTTTTGTTATTAAAAAAAAGACTCAAAGGGGTTAAATACCTTTAAAACTGCTTTTCACATGTCTCACAATGTTAAATCACCAAAAGCTACCCATAAATATCCCAAACGTAAGCAGAAGGAATGCAGTGTCACTTCTGGTAGCCCAAAATGGCAGCCATGACAGCATGGTGCAGCCTTCATGAGCTCCAAAGCTGGTGAAAATCCTATAGAGGGGTTCCTGGGACTCAGCAGCGTGCCCACCCCAATCTGAACTGCTACTCCCCAGTGTGAATTTTCTGATGATGAGTGAGCTGTATCTTCTGCCTAAAGCTCTTTCCACACTCCAAGCATTTAAATGATTTCTCTTCTGTATGAACTCTTTGATGACGAGTGAGAAGCGTCTTCTGATGGAAGCTCTTACCACACTCCAACCATTTAAATGGTTTCTCCCCGGTGTGAATTGCTTGATGATTGCTGAGTTGTATCTTCTCAATGAAGCTCTTTCCACACTTGAAGCAATTAAATGGTTTCTCCCCGGTATGAATTCTTTTATGACGAATGAGGACTGACGTCTGACTGAATCTCTTTCCACACTCCAAGCATTTATATGGTTTTTCTCCTGTATGAATTCTTTCATGACAAGTGAGTGTTATCTTCCGAATGAATCTTTTCCCACACTCTAAGCATTTAAATGGTTTCTCCCCTGTATGAATTCTTCTATGACAGATGAAGTCTGCCCTATGACAGAAGCTTTTTCCACATGTCAAGCATTTAAAGCATTTCTCCCCTGTATGAATCCTTTGATGACAAGTAAGGAGTGACTTCTGACTGAAGTTCTTTCCACACTCCAAGCATTTAAAGGGTTTCTGCCCTGAATGAATTCTTTGATGACAAGTGAGGAAGAACTTCTGAGTGAAACCCTTGCCACATTTCAAGCATTTAAATGGTTTCTCTCCTGTGTGAGTTAGCTGGTGATGAATGAGCTGTACCTTGTCAAGGAACCTCTTTCCACAGTCCAAGCATTTAAATGGTTTCTCCCCTTTATGAATTGTCTGATGTCGAGTGAGATTCGGTTCCCGAATGAAACTTTTCCCACACTCTAGGCATTTAAATGGTGTCTCCCCTGTATGAATTCTTTGATGGTAAGTGAGGTATGCCTTCCGACTGAAGCTCTTGCTACACTCTAAGCATTTAAAGGGTTTCTCCCCTGTATGACTTCTTTGATGACGAATAAAGTCATCATTTCGACGGTAGCTCTTTCCACACTCTAAGCATTTAAATGATTTCTCTTCTGCATGAATTCTTTGATGACGTGTGAGAAGGGACTTCTGATGGAAACTCTTTCCACACTCCAAGCATTTAAATGGTTTCTCTCCTGTGTGAGTTGCTTGATGATTACTGAGCTGCCTCTTCTGTCGGAAGCACCTTCCACACTCCAAGCATTTAAATGGCTTCTCCGCTGTATGAGTTGTTTGATGATTACTGAGTTGTATCTTCTGACTGAAACTCTTTCCACACTCCAAGCATTTATATGGTTTTTCCTCTTTGTGGGTTACTTGATGCTGAATGAGGTTTGTCTTCCGAATAAATCCCTTTCCACACTCTGGGCACATAAATGGTTTCTCTTCTGTATGGGTCGCTTGATGACAGGTGAGGTTTGACTTTCGACTGAAGCTCTTTCCGCAGTCCAAGCATTTAAAAGGTTTCTCTCCTGTATGAATTCTTAGATGACGAGTAAGGTGTGACTTCCAAATGAAGCTCTTTCCACACTCCAAGCATTTAAATGGTGTCTCTTCAGTATGGATTATTTGATGACAAGTGAAGGCACTCTTCCAACTGAAGCTCTTTCCACAGTCCAAGCATTTAAATGGTTTCTCTCCTGTATGAATTCTTAGATGACGAGCAAGGTCAGACTTCCGAATGAATCTCTTTCCACATTCCATGCATTTAAACTGTGTCTCTTCTGTATGAACTCTTTGATGACAATTGAGTTCACCCTTCCAACTGAAGCTCTTTCCACATTCCAAGCATTTAAATGGTTTCTCTCCTGTATGAATTCTTACATGACGAGTAAGGTGTGACTTCACACTGAAGCTCTTTTCACACTCCAAGCATTTAAATGGTTTTTCTCCTGTATGAATTCTTTGATGACAAGTGAAATCACGCTTCCAACGGAAGCTCTTTCCACATTCCAGGCATTTGAATGGTTTCTCCTCTGTGTGGATTGCTTGATGATGCGTGAGATGTGCCTTTTGAAAGAAGCTATTCCCACACTCCAAACATTTATATGGTTTATCCCCTGTATGAGTTCTTTGATGATAAGTGAGGGCTCTCTTCCGCCTGTAGCTCTTTCCACACTCCAAGCATTTAAATTTCTCCCCTGTATGAATTCCTTGATGCCATGTGAGATGTGACTTGTGAATGAAACTTTCCCCACA
Source organism: Gambelia wislizenii (assembly GCA_030847615.1). Lineage (NCBI taxonomy): Eukaryota > Metazoa > Chordata > Lepidosauria > Squamata > Crotaphytidae > Gambelia > Gambelia wislizenii. Next base: position 32,056,742 of record JAUMIR010000002.1, read on the forward strand.
CTCCAGGCATTTAAATGGCTTCTTTCCTGTGTGAATTGCTTTATGATAAGTGAGGCTTATTTTAAGACTGAAACCCTTCCCACACTCTAAGCATTTAAATGGTTTCTGCTCTGCGTGAGTTGCTTGATGACGAGTGAGGATTATCTTCCACTTGAAGGCTTTTCCACAAACTGAGCATTTAAATGGTTTCTCCTCTTTGTGAATGGCTTGATGACAGATGAAGTATGCTTTCTGACGGAAGCTCTTTCCACATTCCAAGCATTTAAATGGTTTCTCCCCCGTGTGAATGGCTTGATGACACATGAGGCTTCGCTTCGAAGCAAAATCCTTTCCACAATCTGAGCAGTTAAAGGGTCTCTCCCCTCTATGCGTTGCTTCATGACGACGGAGGCATGCCTTCCACTTGAAGCCCTTGCCACAATCTGAGCATTTAAATTGTTTCTCCCCTGTATGAATAACTAGATGAGAAATGAGGTTTCGCTTCAAAGTGAAGCCCTTTCCGCAATCTGAGCACTGAAATGGTTTCTCCCCTGTGTGGGTCGCTTGATGATAAGAGAGGGCTGTCTTCTGAATGAACCCTTTCCCACAGTTCAAGCATTTAAATGGTTTCTCCCCTGTGTGAGTTTTTGTATGATGATTAAGGCTTTGTTTACAACTGAAGTTTCTCCCACAGAGAGGACAAATCCATCTCTTCCCTTGCTTTGCTTTCTGTGTTGTTTCTTGGACTGCACTTCCACAGACATCAAAACCCTGAGAACCAGATGTTTTGTTTTTCCTCGTTGCTTCAGAGTTACTGTTCCTTCCATTTTCTTCTGCCTGTTTATATCTGGCTCTTCTGGACATCAGCCTGTGTGGGGGGCCCTCCTTCTCGCTGGCTTGCTCAACATCATCTGGAAAGGAGATAAAGAACCGGTCAGAGCTCCAGTGAGAAATGGGGACTGTTCTCAGAGTGTTGACACAATTGTCCAGCTGACACCCATTTACATTAATGCAAGGAGGCACTGAGGGAGAACGCAGGAGGTAGGTCTTTCCTTTGACTCTCTTGAGAGACAGGCTCCACTGAGCTCTTCCCTCAGCTCTTAAACGTGGCTGCTCTAAAGATTCTGCAACCGGAAAAACTAGTGAGGACTGTCTGTTTCCCCTCTCTTAACTACAGCATTATTTTATCATTCCTTTTATACTGTAAACCAGTAGGCAGGAACTGTTCTGTTCTCTCAACCATGTGTAGCAAAGCCTATAGTGAGTGAGGGTGGGAGTTGTAGTACAACATCTGGAGGGCCACCAGCTGCCTACCTTGGAAATGAATGACAAAATATCTGTAAATGGCAGCACAGGAAACAGGGAGTGAAGCAACCTCTCTCTCTCTTTCATACACACAAACACACACAGATACATATAAATTTAGACTTGGTGGCACTAAAGTAAAGGTGAATAAGAACTGTGCAGCAATTTGGGTGGCGTCCATGGAAACTGGGACTCAGTTCCTCTCTGTGAACTTCATGCGGACAGCTGGGATAGACATTTAAATACTTACTGTCCTGAGGCTCTCGAACAAACATGGGATGAGAGTCTCTGTATCTGAACTCAACTAGGTAATGTAAAGAATACTTGCGAAATTCCTTGTTTTTGCTGGTTTGGGCTTTTTCGACTTGATAATACACCTCAACAATTAATTTTCAAGATTCTTTGCCTCAAGGGTGAGGAAAGGAGTGATATTTTTTTTCTCATCTGTAATTTCAACAACCTCTCTCTTTGCAAAACATGTGCACTCTTGTTTTGAGAAGCAAAGCCTACACACACGAGGGACAGATTTGAAGGGCAGCATGTTTTTGTTTTTTTTTAAAAAAAAGAAAGACAGAAACAACCCATCCATACCTTCTAACTCTAGAAAGTCCATACAGCAAAATGGGGAGGTTTGCTGGTTTGCATAAGTGCATCATTTTGATTACTGAGCACAAAAAAATGATTCTGGTTCCCTCCTCTCTGCCTTGTTCTTCTATTTTGTAGAACACTATAAAATACAAAGCACTATACAAAATACAAATTGTTCTATACTGGGGAGAAAGAATTGTCTTGTGTTTCCTTATCTTCATGCACAAGGATGAGACAACTGGGGATGAATATCCAAGTGAGGATTTATATTGGCACAAGACTCAGTCTGATAGGCAATGCAACAACCATTCTTTGTTAATGCTAACCAGTCCTGGCTTTCCCACCGCTCCCTTTTACCCTCTTTTTTAAGAAAGAAAATACACTGGACAAGTCATGTTGAGCATTCCCTGTAATTCCTCACTTTTCTTCCAGAGCATCTGACCTCTTTGTGCACCTTTGCACAACAAAGTGGGAGAAACTGATCTTGAGTATGTTCAAAATGTCTTTTCCTTAGTGGAGGAGGAGCTCTCCCCTTTCCCTTCTCACTTGCCCTCGAACTAGTCAATCTTTCATCCTTCACGGTGATTAGAGATTTGAGGGACCGTATTCCCCTTATGAACCAACCTGGTGGGCTCTTCGGTCTGCTGGGGAGGTCCTTCTCTCTGTCCCACCACCCTCACAGGGTACGTCTGGTGGGAAGTCAGGGGAGGGCCTTTTCAGTGGTTGCCCCCAGGCTCTGGAACTCTCTGCCCACAGAAGTCAGATGGGCACCCTCTCTGTCTTCCTTCCAGAGCCAAGTAAAAACTTTCTTGTTTTGGCAGGTCTTTGCCGGTCTCTGCTAATCGCTGTGCTGGTGTGTGTGTGTGTGTGTGCATGCACATATGTGTGCATGTGTTTTTAAAAATTGTAGCTGTGTTTAACTTTTTCATTATGTAATTGTTTTTAAACTTTCCTATCTTCCTGACTTTAATAATGGCTTTTTATTGTCACACCACTTTGAGTCCCAAACTGAGGGGGAAAGTGGAATAGAAATAAAGATGATGGTAATAATAATAATAATAATAACAACAACAACAACGATGATGATGATGATGATAATGATGATGTACAGTGGGCTCTTGGTGTCTGTTGCGGTTTGGTTCCAGGACCTCCTATGGATAACAAAATCCGTGGACACTCAGTCCCATTATATACAACAGCATAGTAAAATGGTGTCCTTTATATCAAATGGCAAAATCAAGGTTTGCTTTTTGGAATTACTTAAAAAAATATTTTCAATCCGTGAATGCTTGAATCCATGGATACAAAATCCATGGATCTGGAGGGCCAACTGTAGTGGCAAAGCAGACTCTTGTGAAGAATATCTCTGGGGGCCAGCACCAACCCCCAGTCATACTCCCAGTGATCAAGAACTTGATGAATCAAGTGTGGCCTGACTGTATCAGCTAGGAACAGTAGTCTTCCTATGTGAGAGACTGACACTCAGGTCAGTCTGCTGTCTGCCTCTTCTGGGCCAATTTTATATCCTCCCCAATTCCTTTCATCCAATCAGTTTAGAAATCTTTACTAGCCTCCACTTATTTAACTAATATTAATTTGTTGATATAAACATTATTTTAGCCAATCAGGTAGGACATTTTTACTGGTTATTCTGCTGTCATGTAACATCTTGAGTCCACTAGTAGTTCTTGGCCACCTTTCATCATATTACATCAGCTCTTTGATACTAGTAACTCTTTATGGTTGGGTTTGTTATAACCTGGTCAATTCTTCATGTTCTCTCACAAGATTATCTCTGTTTAAAGTTAGGCTGGCTTTCTGTCTGGAATAGACCAGTGCCTATGCTCTTTGTATTTCTGTTTTATATTTCTGTTTTTATACAGTATACTTTCTGTTTTATACAGTATACTTTTACACTTTATGCATTACAAATCAAGGTTGGGGGGGGGAAACTAGGTTTAAAAAAACCATGGTTTTTTCCTCATTAAAACCAATATCGGACTAAATCAGAAAACTAAGTAGCAAACTGCAGTTCAGATATTACAGCCACTAGCTTATATAATAATTGTTCTTTTAAAAGTGCTCTTTAAAAGCAAGTTGTTTTGGTTGAACTGATGTTAATTGAAGGATTTGTTTCTGAATTGCATAACTTGCACTGTAACATAAAGTGATTAATTGTGATCAATCGTGAGAAGAAAAAACAACAGACTTACAGAGACAGTGCACAAGCCCCAAATTCTCCATCATCACTTCTGTATGAAGGGCCCTCTGGGCTGGTTCCAGCAGGGACCACTCTTCTTCAGTGAAATACACAGCGACCTCCTCAAAGGTTATCTGAAGAAAAGGGTACCTGTGAGCAGAAAACGCCAGCCCCAGTGGGAAAAGATGACAAGGTAGCCAGGGGTTGCCCAACGTGATTTAGGTCTTTAAACAGGATGTTCACAGTGGGGCATCTATGAAGCAAGGAAAAGATTCCTTCCAGCCAAGGGACACATTCAAGGGTTAGGGACACCCAGCCCTCCAGAGATCCTGCCTCCTACCTGATCCGGTCTGACTGAAGCTGAACCAAGAGCATCAGAGTCAAGGGATGAGGTAGTATGTCTTGGCTGTGTCCTTATTCCATCTCCTAAAAAAGAGAGAGCAGGCAAAGCGGAGGGAGGGGGGTTGTTTATTATTCCCTCTATTTCTGGCTGAAGTACAGATATAAATCATTTAGCAAAGTAGATGCATTCCTGATCAATACTTCTTTAAGAAAGGCTTTATTATCTGAGGCATGCCTGTACAGGTCACCCCCGCCCCATATGCACAGAACTAGTAGTGCATGTTTCAATTAGGTGTCCCTAAAAATACGGTCTCTCAAGGCATTTCCTAGGTCATCCAGCACCACTGTATGGTAACCTCCACCAGAGATTACCATAAAGTCACACCGGAGATTCCTAGAGAGGCAGCCTCTCTAGGCGCAGTTCTATGGGGTTTGCTATTACCCGCAGTTTCAAGTATTCACCGTAAGTGTGGGAATGTATCCACTGCAGATACAATAGGTGACCTGTATTTCCACACTCAAACACAGACAAAATCATACTAAACACACACACCCATATATTGGATGTAGCAGGAGACTCAAATAACTTCAAGACTGGTAGAGATATGAAAAGTTTAAATATGTCTATGCAAAGCAAACCATCTCGAAAAAAAAAGAAAAGAAAAGAAAAAAGAAATGACGCAGGGAGACCTAGAGAGCCCATAATGTTTAAATGAGGAAAAAAGGCTGAAGTCTGGATGAGAAGAAAGGAACGTTGGTCTTCTTTGTGATAGATTGATCTTTGGTAGGAACAAGAATTGAGTGGCTGTAGGAGAAATACTGGGTAACAGAAAAAGGTGCAAAGCTATGAATTACAGGTCAACCCCCGTATCCACGGATTCGGTATCCACGATTTCACGTAGCCACATCTGAAAAGATATGTTCTCTCTAGGCATTTCTAGGTCCTCCAATGTGATTGAAGATAATAGAGTTCCCTATTATCCTCGGTTTCAGGTATCCATGGGGGGGGGGTCTTGGAACAGATCCCCTGCAGATATGGGGGTTGAACTGTACCTTCTCTGGGTGGCTCACTTCCTAAATCACGTTGAGAATTAATTTTAAATTGTCACCTTGTGGTGGCGGGAGTGAGAACTGCCTTAGTCCCCGCTTCCTAACTCAGACACATACATCACCTAACGAAAATACAGTAACCAAAGAGCCCACTCCGTGGACAGGGAATGATTGACTTTTTCAGGAGTAGTGGGGAGGGGGTGGGATAGGGAAGGAGAAGGAAATTGAGCAGCTGAGACTTGAGAGAGGTCCACTCCACACTGCCATATTTTATTGCCAGTCCCCACTGGCTTCTATTCTTTATACCCAACATTCACCCCTGAGATCAGACCCTGAACCAGCTTTCAACTGAAATGTTCACAGTGGCACAATAGCATTAAAGACTTTGTGATGTGATCCTCTGCATCAATGGTGGGAAGAATATTTTCTTGGCTCTTGGGGCTGGTGATGCAGTCCAGGTTCCAGGCTCTTCCTTAGAAGAAGATGCAGATGGACTCTGGGGTCATCTGGTAGCTAAGAAATCCATCCATAAAAGCAGCCCTTCCATTGATTTCTCCTCTCTTATACAAACATGATTCAAAGTGCTGGATATACATGTCGCCCACTGCCCCAACATTGGGGGATACATTTCTGGACTTACCGTGTATAAGTGAAACCGTGGATAAGAGCAAACCCCATTAAAATAAAGGACTTTCTGTACAAACATACCATAAAGATACATTGGAGGATGTAATGATTCCTAGAGCGGATACCTCTCTAGGCATTTTCTAGCATAACTCTCTGCTATGTGTCCCCTATTTTGTGTCTGTCAGGTAATTGACACTGCAGATATTGATTCTATCGATACGGGGTGTGTGCATGTGTGTGTGACCTGTATATAATTGTTGTGATATTACATATATCACACCTATTTTGCATATATTCAAGGGGAAGAGGCTACTTAATCCTTACCCAATGGAACACAAACTCCGTCCCTGTCCTGCTCCATCCACTTGGTCTCAGAAGGAAACGTCTCCACCTTAGCTGCCTCTTCCACAGACAAGTCCTGCACCAGAAGAAGCAGGAAGGATAGGAAAGAGTGAGAAGAATCAGAAGAAGAAAGGAAGTAGACAAGGTCTGGTTGAAAGATCCATGCTTTGATTAACAGGGGAGGAAAATGTGGATACATAACAGTGAGTTTCAAAATATCTTTGAAAATAAAGGCTATTTCAAAGGCCTGTGAAGCTATTGGGATGAAATGCTCTCACCTGCTGGTCTTCCTGTTTCCTCTCCTCTGCCTGACTCAGGAGGAAACCCTCGGCCAGGGCCACCGCCTGGGAACTGGTCTCTGCTCCACATTCCCTCACCCAGCTCTCTATTTCCGGAGGGAGGATGGTCAAGAACTTCTCCAGCACCACCAGGTCCAGGATTTCAGTCTTTGTGTGTCTCTCTGGCTGCAGCCACTGGTGGCAGAGTCTGTAGAGTTGGCTACAGACCTCTCGGGGCCCCTCAGTCTCCTCATAGCAGAATTGCCTGAAGCATTGGCGCTGCGCCTCTGAAGTGAGCATATCTTCTTGCCCCAGGCTCCTTGGCATGGCTCTTTCCCAGAATGCTCTACTGCATCCCACCTGAAGGGCAGTAGTGAAGTCTTGCCTTTGCTGCTCCCAGGCAGCTTCCAAAGAGATGAAGAAGCTTTGTAGGTTTTTGCCAAACTCTCCTGCAAGGCAAAAGACTGGAAGCATGACTGGGGATAGAGAGCCCAACAACAAAAGCAAGCTGTTTGCCGAGTGAGCTATTCTGAATACTATCCAGTACTATGGAAATGTTTTACAATCACATGCAAACAATAAATGGGTTTCTCTAAAAATAAGATAAAAACCACAACTACAGCCCGCCCTCTACCTTTGTAGGTTTAACTTTTTTGAATTTGATTACTTGCAGATTATTTGCTGCTGCCTCCACTGCTACTCTGTGCCATTATTAATAGGGACTGCAAGCCCCATGAGGCTGAGGATATACAGCGAGGCTTTAAGTACCTATTAAGAAGGTGTGTAGGGCAGCAGTGTAGATGGTGGCCAGCCACCCACGTCTGCTTTGTGAAGGCATCCTTGAAGGCATCCACAGTGGATTGAACCTGCAGATTATACAGTCAGACCCCCATATCCACGAAAGATTGGTTCCTGGACTTACTGCGGACACCAGAAACCAGGGACAACAGTGAACCCTATTAAAATAAAGGATTTCCAGTACAAACATACCATATGGTGGATATTGGTTCCGCGGATACAGTGATCACTGTAATTTATCGGTGTTAAATATGGTTTGGGGGATGTCTAGAAATAGTCATGGCCCAGCAAATGTGGATGCCCAACTATTGTGTGTATGCTAAAGGGGAGGGTGGGTCTTTCCCTTCTTGATCAGAGGTTGAAACCTTTACACAACACAGCATTACTTGCACTCTGTTCCTGTCAATTCTCCCCTCCATTTGTCTTCCCTTGCTCAAACCTCCAACTCTCCTCTTAACAGATCTATCAAATTCTATGTTTGCAGGTAGGAACTGTACTGTTTTTTTTAAAAAAAATCTTCTAGTGACTAAGGAGCCTGCCTAAGACATTTTGCTGTCTGAGGCAAATGATAAGATGGCACCCCCTCACTGTTCTGTAAAGACAAGGCATTGTGTGGTCATGAGGTTTTATCAATACTCTTGGGGTAAGGAAATATTTTATAATCAAATTTGAATTGTCAACTGGCTCCCCTCTCTGCTTGGAAGATGCATATCATGGACAAGAACCTACATCACAGTTGCAGAGCACGAATTTCCACAGGTGGAGTCAGCCATCAATTCTGAAACACACTTTGTGTTGAATGGCAGTGTTGCCCAACTGAAGGGGCACCAAAATGTGCAACCAAAGGCACAACCAAGTAACCATGTGCATTGGCACCACAGTTCCAACCTTCCTTCTACAACCTTGAACCGAATGTGGGCATATTGCATTAAGCCAAAATGTCAAACTACTTATGTAGGGGAACTTACACATGTGTAAGACACCAAGAATATTCCAGCGCATGACTCAAAAGACAACATAGAGACAGATAGGGGAGGGTTGTGCTTCCTCCCTTCCCCTCCATAAAACAAACCATTCATGAAATGCAGCATTATCCCTGTCACCTTTTCCCTAAAGTCCTACTTGGTGCTCTCTTTGGTTTTTTATGGTGTATTCCTCTCACATTCCCCTTTTACTGACATGCATTAAACTCAAAAACAACACCAACTCAATCAAGAAGAGATCTGCACAGAAGCAACATGCTGTACTGGTTAGGGCATAAGACACGGGGCATTTGTCTACACTGCAGGAATACAGAAGTTGACACCACTTTCGTCACTGGAGTTCCATCCTATGGAATCCAGGTATTTGTGGTTTGGGAAGGTATTTAGCCACTCTGGTGCCTCACCAAACTAGAAATACCAGGATCCCAGGGGATAGGACTATGGTGGATAAAGTGGTGTGAAACTGCTGTATTTCTGCAGTGTAGACAGGCCCTGATCAGATTGGTGCAACTCAGGTTCAGTTCCTTCGTATACACACATAAATGCAGTTTAGTAGTAGACTTGGCAAGACTGTCTCTTTCATCTTAGAACACCTCACACAGTTGTTGTGAGGATACACTAGAGCAGTGGTTCTTAATACACTAGAGCAGTGGTTTGGGGACCTGCAGGGGTCCGCAATGTCCTCACAGGGGGTCTGTGAAGGCTTGAAGTCTGCGTGGCCAACCTCCACTCTGCAGTAGATTGGCCACGTGACAGAAGTTTAGGTAAAGGCTGGCTGGCTGGCTTGGCCTGTGCATTGCCATTCAATCCACTCCAGCCACAAACTTGCAGGAAGTAACAGGAGAAAAGTCATCCCTCCCCCTCCAGTGCCTCTGAGGGATGGTTCAATGGACTGTGTAATTGTATTGTTATTATTATCATAATCATCATTCCTCTCCATTGACGCCCCCTTGTCATGGGAGAGAGGCTTGCGTACCCTAATGATGTTTTGAGCTATGCTGGTGGTGGCATAATAGTCACTGGTACGGTCTCCCATGCCAGAGAGGTAAAAACTGAAGGGTCTGACAAAGAGCGTCAAAGGGCAGGATGGGCTCTCTAGCCTTATGGCAACCGTCCTAGGAGAAGGAAAACTCTAATCCCAAATCCGGGCAGATGGTGCTCGTCCAACCCTGTAAGGTCAACCATCTAAGAGAAGGAAACTCTAATCAAACCTACGACCCGAAGACCTCGCTGCTACCATCCATGCATGCAAGGCTGATAGACTGAGAGAATCATAGAGTTGGAAGAGACCACAAGGGCCATCCAGTCCAACCCACTGCCATGCAGGAATAAACAATCAAAGCATTCCCGACAGATGGCCATCCAGCCTCTCTTTAGAAGCCTCCAAAGAAGGAGACTCCACTACACTCCCAGGCAGTGTATTCCACTGCTGAACAACTCTTACTGTCAGAAAGTTCTTCCTAATATTTAGATGGAATCTCTTTTCCTGTAGTTTGAATCTATTGCTCTGTGTCGTAGTCTCTGGAGCCACAGAAAACAAGCTTGCTCCATCCTCAATATGACATCCTTTCAAATATTTAAGCATGGCTATCGTGTCCCCTCTTAACCTTCTCTTCCCCATGCTAAACATACCCAGCTCCCTAAGCCGCTTCTCATAGGGCACTCATTCCAGACCTTTAAACATTTTGGTCACCCTCCTCTGGACGCAGTCCAGCTTGTCAATATCCTTCTTGAACTGTGGTGCCAAGAAGTGGACACAGTATTCCAGGTGAGGTCTGACCAAAGCAGAATAGAGTGGCACTATTACATCCCCTGATCTAGACACTATACTCCTATTGATGCAGCCTAGATTCACATTGGCTTTCTCAGCTGAAGTGTCACACTGATGACTCATGTTCAGTTTGTGGTCCACTAAGACTCCTAGATCCCTTTCGCATGTACTCCCATCAAGCCATGTGTCACCCATCCTATATCTTTGCTTTTCATTTTTACTGCCCAAGTATAGTGCCCTACATTTCTCCCTCTCATTTGGTTAGTTTTGGCCCAGCTTTCTAATCTATTAAGGTTATTTTGAATTCTAATCCTATTCTCTGGGGAATTAGCTACGCCTCCTAATTTGGTGTTATCTGCAAACTTGATTAAGCATACCCTCTATTCCCTCATCCAACTCATTGATAAAGATGCTGAATAACATTGGGCCTAGGAGAGAACCCTGTGGCACCCCATTGGTCAGTTCCCTCCAGGATGAAGAGGAGCCATCGGTGATTATTCTTTGGATTCAGTCCATCAACCAATTACAAATCCACCTAACAGTTGCATTCTCTAGCCTGCATGTTACTAACTTTTTTGCAAGAATATAATGGTGGACTTTGTCAAAGGCTTTAGTGAAATTAAGATACACTACATCCACAGCATTCCCTTCATCTACCAAGTATGAGGCTCTTGAAAAAAGTATGCACAGGATGAGAGTCTCTGTATCTGAACTCAACTAGGGAATGTAAAGAATACTTGCTGAATTCCTTGTTTTTGCTGGTTTGGGTTGTTTGGATTTGACAATACACCACAACAAGGAATTTTCATGATTCTTTGCCTCAAGACAAGAGTGAGGAAAGGAGTGATTTTTTTTTTCTCATCTGTAATTTCAACAACCTCTCTCTTCGCAAAACAGGTGCACTCTTGTTTTCAGAAGCAAAGCCTACACACACATGAGGGACAGATTTGAAGGGCAGCGTGTTTTTCTTTTCAAAAAGAAAGACAGAAACAACCCATCCACACCTTCTAACCCTAGAAAGTCCATACAGCAAAATGGGGAGGTTTGCTGGTTTGCATAAGTGCACCATTTTGATTATTTAGCACAAAAAAAATGGTTCTGGTTCCTCCTCTCTGTCTTGGCCACGGCAGATGAACCTTTGGTTTAAAGGGTGAGGCCAGTTCTGTGCATGCTGCGCTCCACCAGAAAAATGCATTGCACAGTCTCGAATCATCATTATCATTTTAAATACTGAATTATATTTTTGGGGTCCAGAACAACAAAAGACATTTAAAGTGCTTCCCTGGTAAAGAAAATAATAAGAATTATTATTATTACTATTTCTTACCTGCCTCTCCCTATGGATCAAGGCAGGGAACAACACACTAACACATAAATATAATATTGGTTAAAAGCACATATCAATTTAAAGCATGTATCAGTTTAAAAGAACAAGCAAAACCAAGACATTTTAAAACAGTCGACAGAGTATTTAAAACCCACACTTCAACAGACTTTATAAAGAAGGTGAGGAGCCCCCATGGCCCTGGAGCAAACTGGCAGCCCCACAGATCTGCCCCAATCAGGCTGTGGCCCAGATCCTCCACCAGGGCACTAAAGAGCAGCTCCGCTGGGAGGGTGGGACGAAAGGGTGGGGGTCTTGCTTTCCTGAGACCCCTCTTGGCAGAGCCCTCTCCCTCCTTCCTTGGAGGTCTTTAAACAGAGGCTGGATGGCCATCTGTCGGGGATGCTTTGATTGTGATTTCCTGCGTGGCAGGGGGGTTGGACTGGATGGCCCTCGTGGTCTCTTCCAACTCTGCAATTCTATGATTCCCTCCCTCCCCCCTTCAGCCCCAGGCAGAGAAGGGGGGAGTATAGGGGGGGACTGACCAGGTCCTGGGGGGAGGGCTCCCCTTTTCTCTCTCTCCCCGCAGAAAGGGGGGGCTGGAGGAGGGGCGGCGTGTGTTGGGGGGTCCTCCTGCCCTCTTCCTCCTCCTCCTCCAGAGCCAACTTCCGCCTTCCCTGCCGCTCTAGGAAGCGGCACTGCCTCATACCCCCCATCTATGGTCGGAAGGGGCGGGGCCAAGGCCGAGAGTGACGGGCAAGGAAAGGCAAGGGACCCCCACCTGTGACCAGGGGTTGATGGAAGCGCTGCTGAGCGAATGGGGAGGGAGCCGGAGGGAGCCAATCCCAGAGCGGGAGAGCCTTGTGGGCGGGGCTTCCTGGCGTTCGAAAGGGGCATGCGAGGGGAGGGAGGAAAGAAAGTGGGAGGAGACAGGAGGGAATCCGGCGGGGTCCGGGTTTATTCCTGGGGGGCTCAAAGGGTATTTATTACATGAGTAGTTGTCCCTCTGCATTCACGGATTTAAGTATTCACGGCTTGAGAATATTCTTTTAAAAAGAGCAATCCAAAAAGCAAACCTTGATTTTGCCATCTTATATAAGGGAGACCAGTTTGCTATGCCATTGCATTTAATAGGACTTCAGTATACACGGATTTTGGTATGGGGGGGGGTCCTTGAACTAAACCCCAGCGAATGTGAAGAGACAACTACAGTATATGCAATAGGCACCACAGAGGGGGAGGAATAGGGGTTTAGCCATTAACTTAGGAGATTTTCACGCTACACTGTTATAGTGGAACTACAGTTGTCCCTCCACATTAGTGAACTCGGCATTCACGGTTTTGATTATTTGCGGTTTTGATTATTTGCGGTTTTGGGAGGCCCCCCCCCAATACCGCAATACGGGGCCTCCAGAGGCCGCGTGAAAGCCCTGGGAGGGAGCGGGGAGGGCCGGGGAGGCCTCTGCGGGGCCTTTGGAGACCCTCCAGAGGCCCTGCAAAGGCCTTGGGAGGAAGGGGGGAGGACCGGGGAGGCCCCCGCGGGGCCTTCAGAGACCCTCCGGAAGCCCCACGAAGCCATGGGGAGGGAGGGGGAGGACTGGGGAGGCCTCCATGGGGCCTTTGGAGACCCGCCGGAGGCCCCGTGAAGGCCTTGGGAGGGCCGGGGAGGCCTCCGCAGGGCCTTCGGAGACCCTCTGGAGGCCCCGCGAAAATCTTGGGAGGGCCGGGGAGGCCTCCGTGGGGCCTTTGGAGACCCTACGGAGGCCCCGCGAAGGCCTTGGGGGGAGGGGAGGGCTTGGAAGGCCTCCGCGGGGCCTTCGGAGACCCTACGGAGGACCCGCGAAGGCCTTGGGAGGGCCGGGGATGCCTCCGCGGGGAGACCCTCTGGAGGCCCCACAAAGGCCTTGGGAGGGAGGGGGAGGACCGGGGAGGCCTCCGCGGGGCCTCCGGAGCCCCCACAAAGGCCTTGGGGGGGAGGGGAGGGCTTGGAAGGCCTCTGCGGTGCCTTCGGAGACCCTCTGGAGGCCTCGCGAAGGCCTTGGGGAGGGCCAGGGAGGCCTCCGCAGGGCCTCCGGAGACTCTCCGGAGGCCCCGTTGAGGGCTTGGGCGGGAGGGGGGAGGGCTGGGGAGGCATCCACAGGGCCTCAGGAGGGTCTCTGGAGGCCCCGGGAAGGCCTAAGAAGGGAGTGAGGAGGTGGGGGAAAGCGAGTATGGGGCCTCCGGAGGCCCCATGGTTGCTTTGGCGGGGGAAGGGGGCAAACAATATTTGCCGATTTTTCACATTCGCAGTGGTCCATGGAATGTAACCCCCGCGAATGTGAAGGGATGACTGTATTTCACTTTATTTGCTCTGGCTGCCTCCTGTGCAATCCTGGGATTTGCAGTTTAGGGAGGGGCATTTACAACTCTCAGCCAGAGAGCTCTTAGGCCTCCCTAAACTACAAACCCCAGAATTCCACAGGAGGAAGCCAGAGCAGATACAATGGAATAGCACTGTAACAGTGTAATGTGAAAATCTCCTAAATTGGAGGCAAAGTGTTGAAGCATTGCTGTTGCAAACATACAGTTAGTAAACCTACCTTTGCATTTTATTTATAAAGTCCAGACTCCTTCTGAATTATTTCTCCTCACTGACATCTATTAGGCATACTTACCCACTGAGTCCACGCAATCACACAGACTATCCACAGAAAGTGAGACTGCAGGCCAAAGAAGGGATGAGGGGAATCTGAAAGAACAGTGGCAGGGAAAATGGAGAAGCAGCCAGGCTGAATAATTGGGTAAATTTGGCTGGTGTGTCCTGTCCGCAAGCGCGCACACGCCAAAATACGTTTTTACAGCACGCTGGGATGGTGCTCTTGCCTCAGACAGCAGAGGGTAAGGGGAAATGGCAGCTCTTCATCCCCTTTGAGGAAGGGCAAAGGGACAGAAAACTACCCTGTTTGTCCCCTTCTCAAAGAAATAAAATAATAATTTTTTATTTCCTACCCGTGTCTCCCCAAGGCTCGAGGTGGGATACAATATGAATTAAAATACAATATATAATAACATAAATACATTAAAACACATAAGATTAAAATAAACATTACATTAAAGTCATCCATACCCATTTAAAGTCCACAGATGAAAACCCACTGAGTAGGCTTGCTGGAAGAAAGAGGTCTTTAGTAATGTTTTAAATTCCCACAGCATGTTTACCTGTCAAATCTCTTAGCATGCAAAGGGAGAGGAAGAAGCATCTAGTAGCGGCTTTCAGACCAACTGATCTGTTTTAGTAGGAACTTTCATCATCATCATTTACTTATATAGAACTATCTACGGTATGTACATATCAGCCCTCTTCTATAAAAGACCTGACAGAGGGAAGCTTTCTTCTTCAAGATGCACTCTTGTCAGGGCCTGTCTGAAGAAGCTGATAGATATCTACCAAGACTCATGTTAGAAGTAGATCTAGTCTTAAAGCTGCTGCTAGAGGCTTCTCCCCTGTATTGTCAGCACTGCTGTTTCCTTAAAAACTGAAAAAAACTGGGTAGTTTATGCAATTCTGTCCTCCTCCAAAGGGGTAACATAGATCAATTAGTATTAGCTTTTAAAAAGCACTAAAGACGGATCTCTTTTGGCAGGCCTTTCCTAATTAGATCCTGGCCTCAGGAGCTCCTGGCCTCTTTTAGTCTGCTGGCTATTTATTATTTTTTTAAATGTGATTTTAGATACGTTGTTTTTAATTTATATTGCTTTAATATCTTTTTATGGGGGAGGGTGGGGTGGGTGGTGTTTAGGGATTTTAATCTGTATTTGTATTTTAATTTCTTTAAGCCGCCCCGATTGTTTTTAACAGAGGGGCGGGGTATAATTCAATTTATTATTATTATTATTATTATTATTATTATTAGAGGTGTCTCTAGATTCTCCCACACATACACTTCATACAGTTTACTCAGTGATCAGGGGTGTGCTGTCTTACCCTTTGCCTCAGGCAGTAAAATGTCTTGTCCTAGCCAGGTAGGCATGGATGAACAGTTAAAAAACAACACTGACTTCTGCTGCAGGCATAAAGTTGCATAGATAGGAGGGATGCAGAGGTAAAGGCAAATAGAGAAGGCACTGAATTCTTAGGGACAGAACAAGTGGAAGGATGTTGCACTGTGTGATGGTTTTGGTTTGTGGCCAAGAATGAAATACCCTCCCATCACCCTTTGTTTCTCCTGAATCACAGTCATTCTTTTTCATACAGAGAAAGAAAGGAGCCACTTTCCAGCTTGGATTTGACGGTGAAGCAGCTCCCTGCCAGAACACCTCATTCATAGAACATCTTTTCTTCTTCATAGGCTTGACGTCTCCCATAACTTTACCAGTCTCTGTCTGTGATGAATCTGGCAAAAGATGAAAGTGTTCTTTTGGCCATGTTGGAAACTGCCTAGAAGAGCTCAAGGATTGAAAAGCAAGACTGAGGTAGGAAAGGGCCCTCATCCTATTTATGGTAAGTACAGAGGAGAATTCTTGGAAAGAACTGTGGAGAAGAAGAGCTGGAGTGGGGAAAATATGCTCTGTTCAGAAGTCCAGCACCAGCACTTCAGAGAGTTCGGCTACCAGGAGCCTTGGGGGCTTGAAGGTGTGCAGCCAGCTCCACAATCTCTGCTGCTAGTGGTTGAAGCCAGACACACAGACCCAGATCCTGGACCTGGTAATCTTGAACACTTCCTGGCTGTTCTTCCCCTGGAGATGGAGGTCTGGGTGAGAAAGTGTGGGATGGGGAAAGGCTTTGCACCAAATTGTTGGGAAACCTGCAACAATAAAGGAACGTAGAGATGCCTGTGGGTTGAATGCCCATTAGCACACAAGTTCTGGCGATCAGGATTAAAACCTGTATCAACCATGACAAAACTGAAGGTGTCAGGAGACACAAGGTGAAGTTGTGTTTTGGCGTCTAACACTGGTTGTTTTTCTGAGCTGTTTGGCGGCCTGCTTATGTGCTTGGGGCTGTATACTCCTCCTGAGAAGTGAATCCTTGATTTGGTTGGGGGTGCAACTCTTAGTTGCTAGCTCTAGATAGCTGCTGCCTCAGTCTCTGGAGCTCAGCTAACAGGAAGGGGAAAACAAATGTCCTGCATGGGCATGTCAGAGGGAGTCTGAGAGGAGGCCTGGAGTCCCAGCTGCTACCTATATTGGGCAACCAAACATGGATGGTGGGGGAGGTGTTGAAGTGACCTGACCTGCAACATCTGTGTCATGTTTATTTTTTTGCCAGTGTGTGTGTGTGTTTGTGTGTGTGGGGGGTAGGGGGCAGTATATATGCATAAAATGCAAGCCAGTTGCCCTGCTGGAAGAGAAGGAAATCTGGCTTGCTAGGGAGGTTTAAAATAATATTAAAAGGCATAGAGGTGGTTGGGAGGAATCTGTTACAACCTATGAAAACAAGGCTGTCGGTGACCTCCGAGAGGGCTTTCTCTGCTACCGCTCCCAGATTATGGAATGGCCTGCCGGATAAGATCCATCTTATTACCACCTTAGACAGCTTTAAAAAAGCTGTCAAGACAGATCTTTTTCGGCAGGCCTTTTCCGAATAGCTATCCCGGTCCAAAGATTTGGCTGCATTTTCCCTTAAACGGCCACTGGATTATTTCATTTTTTTTCCTCTTTTAATTATTGTATGTTTTTATTCTTTTAAATTTAATATTGTTTTAAGGGGTGGGTGGGTTAGGGTATTAATGTAATTATGGGATTTTTATGATGTAAGCCACCCCAATTGCGTTACAGGGGGCGGGATAGAAATAAATTATTATTACTATTATTATTATTATTATTATCTGGAGGAGGAACATGAAAACAGGAGGGCTAATACATGGAAAAGACAGTGAAATGCTAACAGGAGACAGAGAGGAGGCCAAGTTGCTCAATGTCTTTGCCTAGCTATTCTAAATTTATTCACGTGTTCAGGGCCTGATGAACCACACCCTAGGATATTGAAGGAACTTGGAAATGCAATCTCACAGCAACTGTTGATAACTTTAGAGAATTCTTGGAGAACAGGAGAGCTCCCAGCAGTCTGAGGGATTGCAAATGTTGTCCACGTCATAAAAAAAAAAAAGAGGGAGAGAACCAGAGCAACTACGAATGAGTTAGATTGATATTAGTAGCAGGAAAAGTTCTAGAACAGATTCAAAGAGTCAGCCTGTAAGCACTTAGAAAGGAATGCTGTGATTACTAAGAACCAGCATGGGTTTCTCAAGATTAATCTGGCACGAATTTAGTTTAAAAAAATTTGATAGCATTACAAACTTGGTAGATGAGGGGAATGTTGTGGATGTAACATATCTTGATTTCAGTAAGACTTTTGACAAGATCCTCCACAAAATTATTGCAGACAATCTGGTAAAAAGCAGGCAAAACAGTGCTATTGTTAGGTAGATCAGACCAAACCCAGAGAGTGATCGGCAATGGTTCCCCTTCATGTTGGAGAATTGATTAGGGGGATGCCAAAAAGTTCTGTCCTGTGCCCTGTGTTGTTTCACATTCTACTAAATCATCTGGATGAGGGAATAGAAGGCATATTTATCAAATTTGCAGATGCTACCAAAATAGCAGGGGTAGCTGATGCCCCAGAGGACAGGATCCACATTTAAAATGTTCCTAACTGACTGGAGAGCTGGGCCAAAATTAACAAAAAGAATGTCAACAAAGATAAATGTATGGTAATGTGTTTAGGCAAGAAAAAATTAATGTACACGGTGTGGGCAACAGTTGGCTTCAGAAGAGTATACATGAAAAGGATTTAGGGGTCTTAATAGACCACAAGCTAAACATGAGTCAACAGGGTCATGCACTGATTTAAAAAGCCAGTGAAATTCCAGACTCTGTCAACAGGAGCATAGTGTCTGGACAGAGGGCTATAATAGTCCCACTTTATTCGGCTTTCATCAGATGCCACTTGGAATACTATGTCCAATTCTGGGCACCACAGTACAAGGATATTGACAAGCTGGAATGTGCTCAACGTGATAAAGTCTAGAAGTCCCCATGAGAAACTTTGGCTGCTGGGTATGTTTAGCACAGAGAAGATTGACAGTTGATATGATATCCATCTTTAAATATTTCAAGGGATGCTATGTAGAGGATGCAATGTGCTTCTCATCTGCTGCTCTTGAGACAAAGGAGATTTTCATACTACACTGTTATAGTGTTACCTAACATCCTGCTCTGCAAAAGCTGCAGAGCTGCTTGGGCTGGAAGTCAACCTGAAGAAAACAGAAGTTCTTTACCAGCCTGCACCACAGGACGAACACCACCATCCCCACATTGACGGCGGCAATTCTGTGCTTAAGTCTGTTCAGCAGTTCACCTACCTGGGAAGCATCATCTCCTCAGTTGCCAAGATTGACAGAAAGATTGATCCCAGATAAGCAAAGGCACATAGCGCATTTGGAAGACTTTACAAAAGAGTCTGGAGTAATAAACACCTGAGGCAAAACACAAACATGAGTGTGTATAGAGCCATTGTACTGTCTATTCTCCTTTATGGATCTGAAACATGGGTCACCTATCGCCACCACTTACGACTCCTTGAACGCTTCCATCAGCGCTGTTTATGCACAATCCTAAATATAGACTGGACTGACTATGTGACAAATGTTGCTGTCCTTGAGCAAGCAGGGATCACCAGCATTGAGGCCATGATATTGAGAACACAGCTGCGCTGGGCAGGGCATGTGTCTAGGATGGAGGACCATCGCCTCCCCAAAATAGTACTCTGGTGAACTTGCCACGGTTCAGCGTAAGAGGGGCGCTCCAAAAAAGCGATACAAGGACTCCCTGAAACAACATCTCAGGCTCGGCCAAATTGATCACCAACCATGGTCCGCCCTGGCCTCACATCGGGAGGCATGGAGACGCACTATCCACAATGCTGCAGCCTTATTTGAGAACTCACGCCCAACAAGTCTTGAAGAGAAACGGCAACGCAGAAAGAATCACAACCCGGAAACATCACCCAAGGAAACCTTCTGCTGTGCTTTCTGCAACTGGACTTGTCTATCTCGGATTGGCCTTTTTAGTCATCAGCGCGCTTGCAGAAAACGCGGGATGAGTCCTTCCTGAATCTTCGTTTGCGAAGAAAAGCCAGAGAGAGAGAGTTTCCACTTTAACTGCTCTGGCTTTCTCATGTGGAACTTTGAGGTTTATAGTTTAGTGAGGCTTAAGATCTCTCTGGCTGATAGTTGTAAATGCCCCTCCCTAAACTGCAAATCCCAGGATTCCACAGGAGGCCGCCATAGCAAATAAAGTGGAATTGTAACACTATAACAGTGTAGTGTGAAAATCTACAAACTGATGGAGTCAAATTGCATAAAAAGAGATTCCACCTAAACCTTAGGAACATTAGCAACTTGGCCCTACAGGCTAATGGTTACTCCAGATCAGACATCACAAAAGCGGAACGTATTTTTACCATACATCAAAGAAGTCACAGACAGAATAGGGAAACTGATGGGGAAACATAACTTCCAAATGATCTACAGACCAACCAAGAAAATTCAAGAAATGCTACTCTCAGTGAAGGACAAAAGAGACCCTCTCACACCTGCAGGAGTTTACCGCATACCGCATACCATGCAGCTGTGGACAAGTTTACATAGGGACCACCAAACGTAGTGTGCAAACACGAATCAAGGAACATGAGAGACACTGCAGACTGGGCCAGCCAGAAAAATCAGCAGTAGCAGAACATGTTATAAACCAACCTGGACACAAAATGTTATTTAAAAACATAGAAATTCTGGACCAGGCCAACAGCTATCATGTCAGAATGCACAGAGAAGCTATTGAAATCCACAAACACCTGGACAACTTCAACAGGAAAGAAGAAACCCTAAAAGCAAACAAAATCTGGCTTCCAGTTTTGAAAAACAGTAGAATCAAACCTCAGCACTTGCAAATGAATTCCACCCAGTGACAGGGGGATTTCCAGCAGATAATGGGCCATCAACCAACCAATAGCCAAACAGACACTAACGGGCCTTGAATATCTAAACCCAGAAACTAACCATTCAAATACACAAATATACATATACTCCCCAACAGGGGTTCACAGTATATAAACTCGACACACACTCCTACCCAACCATTCTCTGAAGATGCCAGCCACAGATTCAAGCGAAACGTCAGAAGTAAACTCTTCCAGAACCCAGCCTCACAGCCCAGAAAAAACCAAGGAAAATCTAAAGATATTATATTGTTTACAACAATTCCAGAAGAACTGAAATTAAGCCTTCTCTATGACAAAAATTCAGATCTTTCATCATATGAAATAAGGGAGCTACTCCTACTAAAGCTTTTTCAGTCAGAGTTCTAAAGGCCATACTGGGCCATCTGAAGTTCACATGCGGCCTGTAGATTACATTAGCCCTATCTCTCATTTAAATGCTTGGTCCACACACCAGGAACTTAAATGGCCTTCCCCCTCCTCTTTGATGAAGAGAGAGTGCTATCTTCCTATGCAAGTTCTTTTCAGACTCCAAGCATTTAAATAAGAGATAGGACTAATGTAACCTACAGACTGCATGTGAACTTCAGATGGCCCAGTATGGCCTTTAGAACTCTGACTGACACCTAATCACTCACACCACTGGCACCACA
Source organism: Gambelia wislizenii (assembly GCA_030847615.1). NCBI lineage: Eukaryota > Metazoa > Chordata > Lepidosauria > Squamata > Crotaphytidae > Gambelia > Gambelia wislizenii. Next base: position 32,077,959 of record JAUMIR010000002.1, read on the forward strand.
TCTTATGACCAATTTTTATTATTAAAAAAAAAAGACTCAAAGGGGTTAAATACCCTTAAAACTGCTTTTCACATGTCTTACAATGTTAAATCACCAAAAGCTACCCATAAATATCCCAAACGTAGCCAGAAGGAATGCAGTGTCACTTCTGGTAGCCCAAAATGGCAGCCATGACAGTATGCTGCAGGGTTCAGGAGCTCCAAAGCTGGTGAAAATCTTGTAGAGGGGTCCCTGGGACTCAGCAGCATGCCCACCAGAATCTGAATGCTACTTCCCAGTGAGAATTTATTGATTACGGGTGAGCTCTATCTTTTGCCTAAAGCTCTTTCCACACTCCAAGCATTTAAATGATTTCTCTTCTGTATGAATTTGTTGATGACGAGTGAGAAGCATCTTCTGATGGAAACTCTTACTACACTCCAAGAATTTAAATGGTTTCTCCCCTGTGTGAATTGCTTGATGATAACTGAGTTGTATCTTCTGAACGAAGCTCTTTCCACACTTGATGCATTTAAATGATTTCTCCCCTGTATGAATTCTTCTATGACAAATGAGGACTGAGGTCTGACTGAATCTCTTTCCACACTCCAAGCATTTATATGGTTTTTCTCCTGTATGAATTCTTTCATGACAAGCGAGGGTTATCTTCCGAATGAATCTTTTCCCACACTCTAAGCATTTAAATGGTTTCTCCCCTGTATGAATTCTTCTATGACAGATGAAGTCTGCCCTATGACAGAAGCTTTTTCCACATGTCAAGCATTTAAAGCGTTTCTCCCCTGTATGAATCCTTTGATGACAAGTAAGGAGTGACTTCTGACTGAAGTTCTTTCCACACTCCAAGCATTTAAAGGGTTTCTGCCCTGTATGAATTCTTTGATGACAAGTGAGGAAGAACTTCTGAGTGAAACCCTTGCCACATTTCAAGCATTTAAACGGTTTCTCTCCTGTGTGAGTTAGCTGGTGATGAATGAGCTGTACCTTGTCAAGGAACCTCTTTCCACAGTCCAAGCATTTAAATGGTTTTTCCCCTTTATGAATTGCTTGATGTCGAGTGAGATTCGGTTTCCGGATGAAACTTTTCCCACACTCTAGGTGTCTGTATGAATGTTTTGATGACAATTGAGGTCTGTCTTCCGACTGAAGCTCTTGCCACACTCCAAGCATTTAAAGGCTTTCTTTTCTGTATGAATTCTTTGATGACAACTGAGAAGTGACTTCTGATGGAAACTCTTACCACACTCGAAGCATTTAAATGGTTTGTCCCCTGTGTGAATTGCCTGATGTTGAGTGAGGTTCGATTTCCGACTGAAACTTTTCCCACACTCTGGGCATGTAAATGGTGTTTCCCCTGTATGAATTATTTGATGATAAGTGAGGTCTGCCTTCTGACTGAAGCTCTTGCCACACTCCAAGCATTTAAAGGGTTTCTCCCCTGTATGACTTCTTTGATGACGAATAAAGTCATCTTTTCGACGGAAGCTCTTTTCACACTCCAAGCATTTAAATGATTTCTCTTCTGTATGAATTCTTTGATGACGAGTGAGAAGCGTCTTCTGATGGAAACTCTTTCCACACTCCAAGCATTTAAATGGTTTTTCCCCTGTGTGAGTTGTTTGATGATTACTAAGCTGTATCTTCTGACGGAAGCTCTTTCCACACTCCAAGCATTTATATGGTTTTTCCTCTTTGTGAGTTACTTGATGCTGCATGAGGTCTGCCTTCCGAACGAATCCCTTTCCACACTCTGGGCACATAAATGGTTTCTCTTCTGTATGGGTTGCTTGATGACAGGTGAGGTTTGACTTTCGACTGAAGCTCTTTCCGCAGTCCAAGCATTTAAAAGGTTTCTCTCCTGTATGAATTCTTAGGTGACAAATAAGGTGTGACTTCCAAATGAAGCTCTTTTCACACTCCGAGCACTTAAATGGTGTCTCTTCAGTATGGATTATTTGATGATAATTGAGTTCATCCTTCCTGCGGAAGCTCTTTCCACATTCCAAGCATTTAAATGGTTTTTCTCCTGTATGAATTCTTAGATGACTAATGACGTCCGACTTCTGATTGAATCTCTTTCCACATTCCATGCATTTAAACTGTGTCTCTTCTGTATGAACTTTTAGATGACGATTGAGTTCGCCCTTCCAACTGAAGCTCTTTCCACATTCCAAGCATTTAAATGATTTCTGTCCTGTATGAATTCTTACGTGACGAGTAAGGTGTGACTTCCGACTGAATCTCTTTCCACACTCCAAGCATTTAAATGATTTCTCTCCTGTATGAACAACTAGATGACGAATGAGATTTCGCTTCAAAGTGAAGCCCTTTCCGCAGTCTGAGCACTGAAATGGTCTCTTCCCTGTGTGGGTCGCTTGATGATAAGACAGGGCTGTCTTCTGAATGAACCCTTTCCCACACTTCAGACATTTAAATGGTTTTTCCCCTGTGTGAGTTCTTGTATGATAATTAAGGCTTTGTTTATAACTGAAGCTTCTCCCACAGAGAAGACAAATCCATTTCTTTCCTTGCTTTGTTTTGTGTGTTGTTTCTTGGACTGCAATTCCACAGACATCAAAACCCCGAGAACCGGATATTTTGTATTTCCTTGTTGCTTCAGAGTTACTGTTTCTTCCATTTTCTTCTGTCTGTTTATATCTGGCTCTTCTGGACAACAGCCTGTGGGGGGGGCCCTCCTTCTCGCTGGCTTGCTCAACATCATCTGGAAAGGAGATAAAGAACTGGTCAGAGTTCCAGTGAGAAATGGGTACTGAGCTCAGAGTATTGACACAATCGTCCAGCTGACACCCATTTACATCAATGCGAGGAGGCACTGAGGGAGAATGCGGGAGGTGAGACTCCGCAGCCTTTCCACAGACTTTCCTGAGAGACTAGCTCCACTGAGCCCTTCCCACAGCTCTTAAACATGGCTGCTCTAATGATTCTGCAACCTGAAAAACTAGTGAGGACTGTTTGTTTCCCCTTTCTTAATTACAACATTATTTTGTCTTTTCTTGTATAGCGTAAATCAGTAGGCAGGAACTACTGTTCTGTTCTCTCAACATATGTAGCAAAGCCCATATTATCAGAGACTGAACTCCATTGTAAAATGGCCAAACAACTGCAGAGTCATGCTGAGTCATAATGGCTGACTCCATGAACTGCCTAGTCATGCCACAGCTACAGAAAGAGGGTTTTTATTGGTATGTAAGATCATATGATTGAGTAAGCCAATGTAACTATGTATATAAGAGAGCTCAGAACAGAGCTCACTTCTCTTCTTTTTGTGAATGCTGATACCTGGTGAAGCAGTTTGTCCTTCAATTGTAAATATTTGTACATATTGCAACTAATTGACTTTGAAGATAAAAGTGCCTCCTGCTTATTTGGACGTCAAACACTCTGTGTGTGAATATTCATGGGAACGGGTTGCTACTAAGTCTGCTGAGATAGGTTTTGGCTTCTGCCGGGGATTGAGTGTCCTATCATCCCCTGACACATAGTGTGGGTGGGAGTTGTAGGAGGGCCACGGGCTGCCCACCTTGGAAATGAATGGCAAAATATCTGTAAATGGCAGCAAAGGAAACAAGGAGAGAAGCTGACGTCTCCCACATATAGAAGAAAAACTGGACTGGGTGGCACTAAAATAAATGTGTGTAAGAACTCTATGGCATTGAGTGGCATCCATGGAAACTGGGACTCAGTTCACCTCTGTGAACTTAATGAGGATAGCTGGGACAGAGATTTAAGTACTTTACTGACTGTAATGAGGCTCTTGAACAAACTATACATGGGATTAAAGTCTGTATCTGAACTAGGGAATGTAAAGAATACAGTCGTCCCTTCACATTCGCAGGGGTTACGTTCCACGGACCCTCGCGAATGTGAAAAATCCGCGAATAACGACTGCTTTCTCCCTCCCCCACCATAGCTACCATGGGGCCTCCGGAGGCCCCACAGTCGTTTTCCCCAGCCTCCCCACTCCCTTCCTAGGCCTTCCCGGGGCCTCCGGAGACCCTCCCGAGGCCCCGTGGATGCCTCCCCAGCCCTCCCCCCTCCGGCCCAAGCCCTCATCGGGGCCTCCGGAGAGTCTCCCCACTCCCCCCCAAGGCCTTTGCGGGGCCCGGCGGAGGCCTCCCCGGCCCTCCCCCCTCCCTCCCCGGGCCTTCGTGGGGCCTCCCCAGCCCTCCCCCAGGCCTTTTGGGGCCTCCAGAGCGTCTCTGGAGGCCCCATGGAGGCCTCTCCCAGCCCTCCCTCCCCGGGCCTTCGAGCTTCTCCGGAGGCCCTGTGGAGGCCTCCCCAGCCCTCTCCCAGGCCTTCATGGGGCCTCCGGAGCGTCTCCAGAGGCCCCATGGAGGCCTCTCCCAGCCCTCCCCCTGCCTTCGTGGGGCCTAGCAAGGCCCCGCGGAGGCCTCTCCCAGCCCTCCCCCCTCCCTCCCCAGGCCTAGCAAGGCCCCGCGGAGGCCTCTCCCGGCCCTCCCCACCCCCTCCCCGGGCCTTCATGGGGCCTCCGGAGCGTCTCCGGAGGCCCCATGGAGGCCTCCCCGGCCCTCCCCAGGCCTTCATGGGGCCTCCAGAGCGTCTCCGGAGGCCCCATGATCGCCTCTCCAGCCCTTCCCACTCCCTCCCCGGGCCTTCATGGGGACTCCGGAGCGTCTCCGGGGGCCCCGTGAAGGCCTCCCCGGCCCTCCCCCCTCCTTCCCAAGGCCTTTGCGGGGCCTCCGGAGGGTCTCCGAAGGCCCCGCGGAGGCCTCCCCAGCCCTCTCCCCTCCCTTCCAAGGCCTTCGCGGGGCCTCCGGAGGGTCTCAGAAGGCCCCGTGGAGGTCTCCCCGGCCCTCCCCGCTCCCTCCCAGGGCTTTCACAGGGCCTCCGGAGGCCCCGTGTCGCAGTTTGGGGGGGGGGCGGGGGGGCCCTCCCAAAACCGCAAATAATCAAAACCGCAAATGTCAAGTTCGCGAATGTGGAGGGGCGACTGTACTTGCTAAATTCCTTGTTCTTGTTCGTTTAGGCTGTTTGGACTTGACAAGATGCCTCAACAAGGAATTTTCAAGATTCTTTGCCTCAAGGCAAGAGCGAGACAAAGGATGCTATTTTTTTCTCATGTGTAATTTCAACAATTTCTCTCTTTGAAAAACAGGTGCACTTTCCTTTTGAGAAGCAAAGCCTACACACACATGAGGGACAGACTGAAGGGCAGCATGTTTTTCTTAAAAAAAAAAACAAACAAAGACAGAAGCAATCCATCCACTACAGCTTCTAATCCTAAAAAGTCCATACAGCAAAGTGGGTAGCTTTGTTTGTGCACTATTTTGATTACTGAGCACAAAAAAATTGTTCTGGTTCCCTCCGCCCCGCCTCATTTTCCTATTTTGTAGAACACTACAAAATGCAGAATACTACACAAAATACAAATTGCTCTATACTGCAGGTGGGGGTGGGGGGAGAATAACCTTGTAGTTCCTTGTCTTCATGCATGAGGATGAGACAATTGGGAATGAATATACAAGCGAGGATTTATATTGGCACTACACTCAGTCCAGTATGTGATACAAGTACTGTTATTTGTTAATGCTAACCAGTCCTGGCTTTCCCACTACCTTTTACTCTCCTCATTTAGAAAGATAATGCACTGGACAAGTCATGTTAGGCATTCAATGTAATTGCTCACTTTTCTTCTGGAACATTTGACCTCTTTGTGCACCTTTGCACAACAAAGTGGGAGAAACTGACCTCCAATAAGTTTGAAATGTCTTTTCCTTAGTGGAGGAGGAGCTCTCCCCTTTCCCTTCTCACTTGCCCTCGAACTAGTCAATCTTTTCATTCTCCATGGTGACTGGAGATTACCATAGTGGTAATATGTACATGTGAACCACTGTATCCACGGGGGATACATTCCAACACACACACCCCATGGATACATGACACAGTGGGCACCCTATTATTTCCAGTAACATCAGATGTTGACCACAGAATCACATTGGAGGACCAAGAAATGCCTAGAGAGAACATTTTTTTTTCCACACGTGGGTAATTGAAACCATGGATAATGAATCCATGGGATACAGTGGTTGACCCATAATGGCAAAGCAGGCTCTTGGGGAGAATACCTATGGAGCCCCCAGTTGTACTCCCAGTGATCAAGAACTTGATGAATCAGGGATGGCCTATCTATTTCAGCTAAAAATAGTGGTCTTCCTATGTGAGAGACTGACACTCAGGTCAGTCTGCCTCTTCTGGGACAGTTTTATATCCTCCCCAGCTCCTTTCATCTCATCAGTTTAGAAATCTTTACTAGACTCAACTTATATAAATAATATTAATGTGTTGATATAACCATTATTTTATCCAATCAGGTAAAAAAATTTTACTATTTTTTCTGCTGTGATGTAACATCTGGAGTCCACTAGAAGTTCTTGGCCACCTTTCATCAGTTTGCATCAGCTCTCTGAGACTAGTAACTCTATATGGTTGAGTTTGTCTTTATCGCAAGGTTATCTCTGTTTAAAGTTAGGCTGGCATTCTGCCTGAAATTGTCCAGTGCCTATCATCTTTTATTAACACAAACATACCTGTTTTATACAGTATACTTTTACCCTTTTATGCATTACAAATCAGGGTTGTGGGGGGGAAAACCTAGGTTTAAAAAAAAAACAGGTTTTTTTTTTTGCATTAAAACCAATAGAGGACTAAATCAGAAAACTAAGTATCAAATTGCAGTTCAGATATTACAGCCACTAGCTTATATAATTGTTCTTTAAAAAGTGCTCTTTAAAAGCAAGTTGTTTTGGTTGAACTGATGTTAAGTGAAGGATTTGTTTCTGAATGGCATTTCTTTCACTATAACATGAAGTGATTAAAAAGAAGCAACTGACATGAAATGAACAACTGCCAATAAACTGCTAAAGTTAAAATGTTTAAATTCAAACAGTTACTGTTGGTCCAGTAAGAAGTTTGAAAAATAGTAATGACAGACTTTTAAAAAAAGGCATCATCAATTAAAAAAAAAAAAAAACAGAAGTGGGATTTGTTTTAAATCATTTGATTTAAACCAGTGGTGTCCAACCTGTGACTCTCGCTCCCAGAATTCCTGACCATTGGACCAGCAGCCCCAGGGTTCTGGGAGTTGGGAGTCTAAAATGCCTGGAGAGCCAAGGGTTGGACACCACTGGTTCAAACCAAGGTTGAAAAAGAGCAACTAAAGTTAGGGCTAATAAAATAACAAACCTACTATAAGGATTTAACAAACTACAATAGTCCCTTCACATTCGCGGGGGTTACGTTCCACGGACCCCCGCGAATGTGAAAAATCTGCGAATATTGCTTGCCCCCCCCCCCCGCAATAGCGACCATGGGGCCTCCGGAGGCCCCATAGTCGCTTTCCCCCGCCTCCCCACTCCCTTCCTAGGCCTTCCTGGGGCCTCCGGAGACCTTCCCGAGGCCCTGTGGATGCCTCCCCAGCCCTCCCCCCTCCCACCCAAGCCCTCAACGGGGCCTCCAGAGAGTCTCCAGAGGCCCAGCGGAGGCCTTCCCGGCCCTCCCCACTGCCCCCCAAGGCCTTCACGGGGCCCCGCGGAGGCCTCCCCGGTACACCGCAAGGCCTTCGCGGAGGCCTTCCCAGCTCTCCCCCCTCGCCCCCAAGGCCTTCGCGGGGCCTCGCCAGGCCCCGCAGAGGCCTCCCCGACCCTCCCCCCCTCGCCCCCAAGGCCTTCGCAGGGCCTCGCAAGGCCCCGCGGAGGCCTTCCTGGCCCTCCCTCCTCCCTCCCAAGGCCTTCGCGGGGCCTCCGGAGGGTCTCCGAAGGCCCCGTGGAGGCCTTCCTAGCCCTCCCCCCCAAGGCCTTTGCGCGGCTCCGCGGAGGCCTCCCCGGTCCTCCCCAAGGCCTTCGTGGGGCCTCGCAAGGCCCCGCGGAGGCCTTCCCAGCCCTCACCCCTCCCTCCCAAGGCCTTCAGGGGACCTCCGGAGGGTCTCCGAAGGCCCCATGGAGGCCTCCCCGGCCCTCCCCGCTCCGTCCCAGAGCTTTCACGGGGCCTCCGGAGGCCCCGTGTCACGGTTTTGGGGGGGCCCGGGGGGCCCTCCCAAAACCACAAATAATCAAAACCGCGAATGCCAAGTTCGCAAATGTGGAGGGACAACTGTATATCATATGTATGTAAGCTTTAAAAACAACTGAAACATCATATAGAATATTCAAATCAATGAACCATGACTTACAATATATACTTAAAAATGCAGTAAATCACTTGATAATGAATAATAATGTCAGCGGGTATCTGTTAGTGACAGTCCACCAAATTACAACCAAACGTGTTTCGACCGTGAGTCTTCATCAGTGGCTGAAGTATTTCCTAAAGCTTCCTTACTTAAAAAGTAAATCACAGGCTTAATTTAATCACTCATTAAGGAAAGCACAAATTGAAAATCAACTATTCAGTAATAATTTTTACTTACCACATATAAATCATACAATATATAAAGACATGTAATCCAGCAGTATTCTCCTGTGGTAAAACTTATGGTCAAAACATGTTTGGCTGTAAATTGTCCTCTTGCCCAAGGTGTGCCTTCTTAGTTAGGGCTTGCTGTGGAGACCCCAGAAAGCAGCCAGGCGGGAAGAAGACAGCTCAGCCCACTGATATATAGTAAGAGTGGAGAAAGAGGCTCCAGAGACTTTTTCAAAGGCGCTTATATTTTGATCAACCAAGAGAAGAAGAAAAAACAGACTTACAGAGAGAGCGCATGAGACCCAAATTCTCCATCATCACTTCTGTATGAAGGGCCCTCTGGGCTGGTTCCAGCAGGGTCCACTCTTCATCAGTGAAATACACAGTGACCTCTTCAAAGGTTATCTGAAAAAAAGGGTACCTGTAAGTAGAAAACGCTGGCCCCAGAGGGAAAAGATGAGAAGGTAGCTAGTGGTTGCCCAATGTAATGTAGGTCTTTAAACAGGATGTTCATAATGGGGCATCTTTGAAGCAAGGAAAAGATTGCTTCCGGCCCAGGGACACATTCAAGGGTTAGGGACACCCAGCCCTCCAGAGATCCTGCCCCCTACCTGATCCGGTCTGACTGAAGGTGAATGAAGAGCATCAGAGTCAAAGGATGAGGTAGTATGTCTTGGCTGTGTCCTTATTCCATCTCCTAAGAAAGAGAGCAGGCAAAGCAGAGAGAGGGGGTTGTTTATTATTCCATCTATTTCTGACTGAAATACAGATATAAATCATTTATAAAGTACATTCCTAACCAACAGTACTAGTACTGCGTGTTTCAATTTGGTGTCCCAAAAATATGGTCTCTCAAGGCATTTCCTAGGTCTTCCAGCATCACTCTATGGTAACCTCCACCAGAGGTTACCATAAAGTCATGCTGGAGATGCCTAGAGAGGAAGAAACGTGGCCCCTTAATCCTTACCCACTGAAATACAAACTCCGTCCTTGTCCTGCTCCATCCACTTGGTCTCAGAAGGACACGTCTTCACCTCAGCTGCCTCTTCCACAGAAAAGTCCTGCACCAGAAGAAGCAGGAAGGTTAGGAAAGAGTGAGGAGAATCAGAAGAGGAAAGGAAGAAGACAAGGTCCAGGTGAACGATCCTTGCTTTGATTATCAGGGGAGAAAAAAGTGGATACATAACAGTGAGTTTCAAAATATATTTGAAAATAAAGGCTATTTCAAAGGCCTGTGAAGCTATTGGGATGAAATGCTCTCACCTGCTGGTCTTCCTGTTTCCTCTCCTCTGCCTGACTCAGGAGGAAACCCTCGGCCAGGGCCACCGCCTGGGAACTGGTCTCTGCTCCACATTCCCTCACCCAGCTCTCTATTTCCGGAGGGAGGATGGTCAAGAACTTCTCCAGCACCACCAGGTCCAGGATTTCAGTCTTTGTGTGTCTCTCTGGCTGCAGCCACTGGTGGCAGAGGCTGTGGAGTTGGCTACAGACCTCTCGGGGCCCCTCAGTCTCCTCATAGCAGAATTGCCTAAAGCGTTGGCGCTGTGCCTCAGAAGTGAGCTTATCTTCTTGCCCCAGGCTCCTTGGCATGGCTCTTTCCCAGAATGCTCTACTGCATCCCACCTGAAGAGCAGTAGTGAAGTCTTGCCTTTGCTGCTCCCAGGCAGCTTCCAAAGAGATGAAGAAGCTTTGTAGGTTTTTGCCAAACTCTCCTGCAAGGCAAAAGACTGGAAGCATGATTGGGGATAGGGAGCCCAACAACAAAAGCAAGCTGTTTGCCGAGTGAGCTATTCTGAATACTATCCAGTACTATGGAAATGTTTTACAATCACATGCAAACAATAAATGGGTTTCTCTAAAAATAAGATAAAAACCACAACTACAGCCCGTCCTCTACCTTTGTAGGTTTAACTTTTTTGAATTTGATTACTTGCGGATTATTTGCTGCTGCCTCTACTGCTACTCTGTGCCATTATTAATAGGGACTGCAAGCCCAGTGAGGCTGAGGATATACAACGAGGCTTTAAGTACCTATTAAGAAGGTGTGTAGGGCTGCAGTGTAGATGGTGGCCAGCCACCCACGTCTGCTTTGTGAAGGCATCCTTGAAGGCATCCACAGTGGATTGAACCTACAGATTATACAGTCAGACCCCCATATCCACGAAAGACTGGTTCCTGGACTTACTGCGGACACCAGAAACCAGGGACAACAGTGAACCCTATTAAAATAAAGGATTTCCAGTACAAACATAGCATAAAGTTGTGGTGGAGGACCTAGAAGATGCCCAGAAGATACCTATGTAGGCATTTTCCAGCACAACTCTATGGTATATGTACCTATTTTTTTCAGCTGTGGATAACTGAAACCATGGATATTGGTTCCAGAGATAAAGGGGTTCAGCTATACATTTTTTGTTGTTAAATATCAACTTGATCTAGAAGAGATCTGCACAGAAGGAACGCAGCATACCAGTTAGGACATAAGACATTAGGCCTTGTCTACACTGCAGGAATACAGCAGTTGACACCACTTTTAGGATAGAATGATGGTGGACAAAGTGGTGTCAAACTGCTGTATTTCTGCAGTGTAGACAGGCCATGATCAGATTGGCACATTCCGGGTTCAAATCTCCCCTACAGACACACAAATGCAGTTTAGTAGTGGACTCTTGGCCAAACATTTTCTTTCGTCCTAGCCCACCTGTACTATTGAGTAGTGGTTCTTAATCTGTGGTATGGGGACCCACAAGGGTCTGTGATGTCCTCATAGGAAGTCTATGAAGGCTTGAAGGCTGTTCAGCCCACCTCCTCCTGCAGTGGATTGGTCATGTGACAGCAGTGTAGGCAAAGACCGGCTGGCTGGCTTGGCCTGTGCATTGCCATTCAATCCGCTCCTGCCATAAAGTTGCAGGAAGTAACAGGAGAAAAGTCATCCCTCCCCCTCCAGTGCCTCTGAGGGAAGGTTCAAGGGACGGTGTAATTGTATTACTACTAGTAATAGTACTTATCAGGTTGTTGTTGTTATTATTATTGGTGTTTTGAATCTTGTGTTAAGTCTTGGGGGTCCTGGGCAACAAAAGATATTTAAAGGGGGTCTTTGATTATTATTTCTTACCTGCCTCTCTCTATGGATCAAGGCAGGGAACAACTCATTAACACATAAATATAACATTGGTTAAAAGCACATATCAATTAAAAGCACATATCAGTTTAAAAGAACAAGCAAAACCAAGACATTTTAAAACAGTCGACAGAGTATTTAAAACCCACACTTCAACAGACTTTACAAAGAAGGTGAGGAGCCTCCATGGCCCTGGAGCAAACTGGCAGCCCCACAGATCTGCCCCAATCAGGCTGTGGCCCAGATCCTCCACCCAGGGCACCAAAGAGCAGCTCCGCTGGGAGGGAGGGTGGGGGGTTATGGGTGGGGGTCTTGCTTTCCTGAGACCCCTCTTGGCAGAGCCCTCTCCCTCCCTCCCTCCCTCAGCCCCAGGCAGAGAAGTGGGGAGTATAGGGGGGGACTGACCAGGTCCTGGGGGGAGGGGAGGGCTCCCCTTTTCTCTCTCTCTCTCTCTCTCTCTCTCCCCGCAGAAAGAGGGGGCTGGAGGAGGGGGGCGTGTGTTGAGGGGTCCTCCTGCCCTCCTCCTCCCCCTCCTGAGTCCTCCACAGCCAACTTCCTCCTTCCCTGCCGCTCTAGGAAGGGCCACTCTCACTCCCCCACCTGTGGCCGGAAGGGGCGGGGTCAGGGCCAAGATGGACGTCTAGGCGGAGGGGGCGGCCTGAAGAAAAAGCCGTTGGCAGTTGACGCCCCCCCTCAAGTCCGGCTCCTCGTCTTCCCGCGGAGGTGGGTCCTCTTTCGGCAGGCGGCCCAAGTCGAAAGGCGGCTGGAAGAGGCCGGGAAAGGCAAGACAAGACAAAGCCCCCCCCCAAAAAAACCTCCCACCCCCAAAACAGATCTTTCAGGCTGGCTGGGAGGGCCGAGGGCGGAAAACCTAAAACTGCCCCATTTGCCCCTTTTGGAAGAAATAGCCGCAGAGGGAGGGGGACAAGCGTCAACAGCACCCTTTGTTTTAGATGGAGCCTTTTTAGAGGTTCTTCTTTTTGTTGTTATCGTTTATTTATATATTGAATCAATCAATCTTTATTGATTTTGACCATTTGAAGAAACCAAAGTAATAAAACAATACACATAACATTTCCATAGAACCAATATCTATGTATATACAGTTCTCCTTCTGTATCCACAGATTTGGAATCCATGGATTTAAGTATTCCTGGCTCGAAAATATCTCTCTGGCTTTTCTTCGCAAAGGAAGATTCAGGAAGAGCTCATCCCGCGCTTTCTGCAAGCGCACTGATGACTAAAAAGGCCAATCCGAGATAAACAAGTCCGGTTGCAAAAAGCACAGCAGAAGGTCTCCTTGGGCGATGTTTCCGGGTTGTGATTTTTTCTGCGTTGCCGTTTCTTTTCAAGGCTTGTTCGGCGTGAGTTCTCAAATAAGACTGCAGCATTGTGGATAGTGCGTCTCCATGCCTCCCGATGTGAGGCCAGGGCAGACCACTGTTGGTGATCAATTTGGCTGAGCCTGAGATGTTGTTTCAGGGAGTCCTTGTATCGCTTTTTTGGAGCGCCCTTTAAAAAATAATAATTCAAAAAGCAAACCTTGATTTTGCGATCTTATCTAAGGGACACCATTTTGCTATGCCATTGCATATAATGGGACTTGAGTATTCATGGATTTTGGTATCCATGGGGGATCCTGGAACCAAACCCCAGCGAATATAAAGGGACAATTGTAATTTTCTTGGGTATGTTGCCTTTTCCAGTGTGCTGATTGGCTGCTCAGGAAACACACCCAACCAATCCCCACCCACATGCAAATTCCCTCTCCTCCTCACAATCCACTCCTGCCACTCAATCTGTGGCCCAGATTGGGCCCCAGACAGTCAACTGGAGACAGCAGCAGTGACGGGCTGCCTGCAGTAGGACCCAGACAGTCAAATTGTGGTGGTGGCAGTAGGGCAACAGAGCAAGTCACCCTCAGCAATTCTGAGAAAAATGTGGAATGCTGAGAAGGGGGAGGAGGAATTTAAATCCACCAGCCTACCTTACAGGTTTTTCATGAGGTCTACCAGGCATTTTGTGGGGAGTTTGTCAATAGTGTGCGTTACGGCTGGTCTAGCTATTACAATGAATTGTACCAAAAAACCAGGAGTTTGACATTAACAATTATAGATAACTTATATGACATAAATATATTAAAATTCACAGTTGAACCCGTTTAGGTCAAATTATCCCTGTTACAAGGAACAGCTATCTCTGCTATATATTTCTTCCTGGTTTTTTTAGCAGCAAGAGCAAACAAGGCTACATGCCAGGTCATGTATTTATTTATCTGTGCCCATAAGGAGATAAAGTACTTTTTTTTGAGAATTCAAAAAGACTATTATCAGTTAATGGCAAAATAAAACCTTCCCTAGGATCTTTATATAAAGAACAACAGATTAAATAATGTACCAAGTCCTCTGAATGGGGGCAGCCAACAATACATCTCTGTTCATTTTTCAGAACTTTTAAAAGTCTCCCATCTCTTTCAGCTGAATCAAACATATTAAGTCTCTGTTCTGTGAAAGCTCAACCCAACTGATTTATTTATATAGCACCATCTATGTACCTATCAGCCCTCTTCTGTAGATGCTCTAACAGAGGGAAGCTTTCTTCTTCTTCAAGATGCACTCTTCTCTAGGTGGTGTTTAACACCAGACACCAAATATATAAAAATCTGAATAATCACTGCTGGAAGTGTAAAACTGAGGTTGGGATCTTTTACCACATGTGATGGTTTTGCAAATACGCCAATAAGTATTGGATTATGACTCAGACTAGTATAGAAAAGATCCTAAAGATAAAGCCTCACATGTCCCTCGGAAGTGTTTTTTCAATGATAATATTAAAAAAAAGAACAAGAAAGAATTTTATTCCGTAGGATATTGGCAGCAAGAAAAATCTATGCTCGTTTTGGGAAAAGGGATGGCGCTCCTGCAAAAGAGGAATGGCCAATAAAATTGGTAGAAATGGTAAACCTAGATAAACTAACACAAATAATTAAAGAAAATAGTTTAGAAACTTTTGAAAGAGAAATGGATGAGTGTGAAAGAATTTCTTGGTGAAATCTGGGGTAATTGGATAAATCAAGGATTTCTTATATGAAAACCAGTAAAAAAATGTGGAAACATAACTGTTCCATAAAAGCTGACACATTCGTTGTTGCAATAGTGAAAGTAAAATTGAATTTAGTCAGGACACCTTGATGCCAAGTTAAAATACAAGCATTGAGTACTTAATGGGAAGTTTGTCTACATGTATGAATGAAGAGGATGGGAGAAGATGGGGGGGGCATCAGGGGTGATGAATGGAAGGGTAACGAAGATTTGAGAAGGTAGATTTGTCTTTATGTGTTTTGTTTTACTAATGAAAAGATTGAACAGTTAGTTAATGTCTGAGATACACTTGTATGTAATGAAATAATTGTCTTAATAAAAATAGTGTGCAAAAAAAAAAGATGCACTCTTGTCAGAGCCGTCTGAAGAAGTAGATTGATATCCACCAAGACTCATGTTAGAAGTAGATCTTCTAGTCTTAAAACTGCTGCTAGACTCTCTTCCTTGTATATGTTAACACGGCTCTTTCCTTGAAAACTGGGCAAACTGAGTAGTTTATGTAGTTCTGTCTTCCACCAAAGGAATAACACAGATCAGTTAGTCTTAAAGGTGTCACTAGATTCCTCTCTCTCTCTCTCTCTCTCTCTCTCTCTCTCTCCCACACACACACACACACACACTTTATACAATTTACTCACTGATCAGGGGTGTGCTGTCTTACCCTTTGCCTCAGGCAGTAAAATGTCTTGTCCTGGCCAGGTAGGCATTGATGAAAGGTTTTTAAAAAACCCAAACCGATTTCTGCTGCAGACATACAGTTTCATAGATAGGAGGGATGCAGAGGTAAAGGCAAAGAGAGAAAGCAGTGAATTGTTAGGGACAGAGCAAGTGGAATGATGCTGCATTGTGAGATGGTCTTGGTTTGTGGCCAAGAATGAAATACCTTTGTTTCTCTTGAATCACAGTCATTCTTTTTCATACAGAGAAAGAAAAGAGCCACTTTCCAGCTTGGATTTGACTGTGAAGCAACTCTCTGCCTCAAGCGAGTCTTCAGAACCGCTCATTCATAGAAAATCTTTTCTTCTTCATAGGCTTGACCTCTCCCATAATTTTACCTGTCTCTGCCTGCGATGAATCTGGCAAAAGAGGAAAGTGTTCCTTTGGCCATATTGGAAACCACCTGGGAGAAGAAGAGCTCAAGGACTGAAAAACAAGACTGCGAGGTAGGAAAGGGCCCTCATCCCACTTATGTTAAGCACAGAGGAGAATTCTTGGGAAGACCCATGGAGAAGAAGAGCCGGGGGGAGGATGTGCTCCATTCAGATGTCCATCGCCAGCACTTCAGGGAGTTTGGCTACCAGGATGCTTTGGGGCCCCGAGAGGTGTGCAGCCAGCTCCATAATCTCTGCTGCCAATGGCTGAAGCCAGAGAGACACACAAAGGCTCAGATCGTGGACCTGGTGATCCTGGAGCAGTTCCTGGCTGTCCTTCCCTTGGAGATGGAGGTCTGGGTGAGAGAATGTGGAGCAGAGACCAGTTCCCAGGCGGTGGCTCTGGCAGAGGGCTTCCTCCTAAGTAAAACAAAGGAGATAAAACAGGAAGAGCAGCAGGTGAGAGTGGTTCATGCTGGCCACTTCAAAAGGCCAGAAGCATTTATTTATAAGAATACTTCAGAAAATTCTTCTAACAAATTGAGGCTTAATCCAGACAAGAAAGAGGGGCTCCTGGTCAGTCAAAAGACAGACTAGGGAATAAGGATTCAGCCAGTGCTGGGTGGGGTTACATTTCCCCTGAAATCTAAGGCTTGTAGCCTGGCTGCTCAGGTTTCTGGCATGATCATTGGTACATTTGCTCACATGAATAGTAGTGTGCCCATTGCACATGTTCCTGAAGTTTTCTGATTTGGCCACAGTGACACATCCCTTTAGTTACATTCTGTTTGGATTACTGTAACATGCTATACATGTGCCTGCCTTTGAAAAATGTTCAGGTGCCACAGCTGGTCCAAAGACCTACCTCCAGATTGTTAGCTGGGACTGGTTACAAGGAACACACAATTCCATTGTTAGCAAACAGCTTTTTTGATGTCCTGTCTGATTCCAGACATAATCCAGAGTGCTGGTTATGGCCTAAAAAGTCTTACATGGCTCAGGTCCATGAAGAACTGCATTCTCCATGGCAGGTCCTGCCACCTCATGGGCCTGCTTGTGGGACTGTGGAAAAGGACTTTCTTGGTGGCTGCCCCCAACCTCTGGAATTCTATCCCTACGGATGCCAAGCTGGCTTTTTCCTTGCAGTCCTTCCATCCTCACATAAAAACCATTTTATTCCAGCAGCTTTCTGAAAACAGTACAGGGACTTCTAAAAATCAGCTGTTCTATTGTATTATCTTTGCCTTTTAATTAATATGTTTTAAATTCTACCAATAGAATTTTAATTCTACCAATAGGTTTTAATTCTACCAATAGCTTAATTACTATTTAGCAGTTATTTTTTTTATTTCTATTTCTACTTTTAATTTTATTTTAAATTTAGTTTTAAATTGCTGCAAGCTACTTGGAGTCCCAGTCCTGGGAATAAAATAGCATGTAAATAAATATACAATTGATGATGTAAACCTCCCCACTGCTTCCCTCCTTTTTTCTGAAAGTCATCTAAAGTGGGGATGGTTTACCCAGACCTTCTTTTCCATTATTTCTTTTTCTAATTCTTCCCACCCCCTTATTATCTTGCTGCTTCTTCATTTACAGGACTGGTTTGTGGAAGAGATGGCTGAGGCTGAGAATCAGCCTTCCAAGACCAAGTGGATTTCGCAGGATGAGGATGGAGAATCCAGCTCAAGGGGTAAAGGCGAAAGGGGGGCAGACTTTTCTGCTTTGCTCCCTTCACTTGAATATGCCTTAAATATCTGCATTGTGTGGGCTGCAGTGCTTTAAAAGTTTTGTGTATCCTCACCAACATTTTGAAGTCGCATGTGTATATAGGAAGAAAGAGCAGTGGAAGAGCTGTTTCTATGGGTATCAGGATCTGTACCAGCCACCTTAAATCCCATCTTGTGAGAAAGGCAGGATATCAATGCAATAAATAAATAGGTTGGTTTAAATTGTGGTTTAAATTGAATGACTTAAAAAAAAAACACACTCCTTTTAAAAAATTGATTATTCATATACTTTTTAAAGTCTCACTATTATAGTATGACCCCTGTATCCATGGGAGAATTGATTCTGGGCCCCACCGCGAATAGTGAAATCCGTGGATAATAGCGAATGCCATCGTCGCTGCCGTTGGACACCCCCCCCTGCGGAGAAGAGAGAAAGGAGGCAAGCTCGCCTCCTCCCTCCCTCCCCTCAGCCACCCTGCCACCGTTGCCATCCGCAGATAATTGAATCAGCAGAAGGCGAATCAGCAAATGTGGGGGTGCTACTGTATTACTATTTTCCAACCCTGTTACTGGAACAACAATGCCTGTTTGAATTTAAACATTTCAACTTTAACAGTTTTGGGCAGTTGTTCATTGTTAGACAGGTATCCAGTGTCAGTTGTTTCTTTTTAATCACTTTATTTTATAGTGCAAGAGCTGCCATTCAGAAACAAATCTTTCAATTAACATCAGTTCTACTGAAATATCTTGCTTTAAAAGAGCACTTTTAAAACAACAGTTATCATTTAAGCTAGTGGCCATAACATCTGAAATGCAATTTGTTACTTAATTTTCTGTTTTAGTCCTTTATTGATTTTAATGCAAAAAAAGCGCCTCCTTTAAAAACTGGTTTCAACAAAACAACAGCAGTTTAAGCAAAAAAAGATTTTTTTAAAAAAAAACCTGTTTTTTTGCCAACTATGGTTGGTATCATGGCAACCACAGGGAAATCCAAGCACTCACCACTGATAAACTGAATACAATATCCTCCAGAATGGATCAAGAGAGTTGTCTTACTATAGACCAAAATCTACTATTTATAAAATATACTTAAATATATGACTGTATAATCATCAGGACGTTACAGAATGACCAGGCCATGAAAACATAAACAGAAGCACACATTACCAGATATGATGATGTGATTACAAATGTAAGATGATAAATACCACAATCGTTGCCAGTTATCATGTGTTATAATAATGCATAGATACCAACAATAATGTGCAGCAAACTCTGAAGAATTAAATATCAACGGACGTCTATTCCCGGGATAGTAGCCAAGACGTTTAAACCTGGTTGGTCTTCATCCTGGCAAATAGACAGTCCTACAGTCCATCTTTAGCTTATTGTCCCTACCTGTACAGGGAAGAGCTTGGAGCCTGGACTGTATCCCCTACAGCCCAAAAAACCTTCTATCGTCTCCAACTTATTAATGTGCAAAACAGGGCTGTTGATATGCCAAACCTTCACTCCTACTCCTCTTTTTCTTCTGTCCAATTTCCTCATAAATGGCAAATGTATATTAATTAGTAATATCAAATCTACTGTAGTAAAATGATACTACAAGGCATTTCCTCACCACCACATGAATCATCAGGCTACTTCGATTGGCAGAACATCAAATATATATATATATATATATATATATATATATATATTTATTTATATATATATTTGATGGACATTTCTGAACAATAAAATTTTCCTAAATTCTTATGAAAGTAAATGTGCAACATACTAGGTTTTTAATATTATATATATTTTTATTTTCAAGCTAGAGTTGGCAGTGGTACATATCTACCAAAGCCAGTTCCATCCAAAATTGTTTCTGCATAGAATTCTGACTCCACATTCCTGGTGCAGAGGTGTATCGCCAGGTATCTGATGCTTTTGTTCCCTTGTGTGGATTTCAAATAAAAGTGACTTGATAGCAGTGCGTGTGAAAGGGATCTAGGGGTCTTAGTAGACCACAAGCTGAATGTGAGTCAGCAGTATGATGCGACAGCCAGAAAAGCCAATGCAATCCTAGGCTGCATCAATGGGGGTATAGTGTCTAGATCGAGGGAAGTAATAGTGCCACTTTATTCTGCTTTGGTCAGACCTCACCTTGAAAATTGTGTCCAGTTCTGGGCACCATAATTTTTGCAGGATGTTGACAAGCTGGAGCGTGTCCAGACGAGGGCAACCAAAATGGTTAAAGGTCTGGAAGCAATACCCTACGAGGAGCAGCTTAGGGAGCTGAGCATGTTTAGCTTGGAGAAGAGAAGGTTAAGATGGGACACGATAGCCATGTTTAAATATTTGAAGGGATGTCATACTGAGGACAGAGAAAGGTTGTTTTCTGCTGCTCCAGAGACTAGGACATGAAGCAGTGGGCTCAAACTACAGGAAAAGAGATTCCACCTAAACATTAGGAAGAACTTCCTGATGGTAAGAGCTGTTTGGCAGTGGAATGCGCTGCTTGGGAGTGTGATGGAGTCTCCTTCTTTGGAGGTTTTTAAACAGGCTGGATGGCCATCTGTCAGGAGTGCTTTGATTGTGTATTTCTGCATGGCAGGGGGTTGGACTAGATGGCTCTTGTGGTCTCTTCCAACTCTATGCTTCTATGATTCTATGACTTTAACAGATGATTGTGGTTAAACTTTAGGTATAAGTATGAGAAGCCCACAGGAGTTTGCAGGGAAGATGAAGTGGATTGTTTTGTGTTCCCAGCCACTCATTTCCTTTTCCCTCTCTCCCCTGGACTTTGTTTCTCCCTTGAAGAGGTAGTGAGAATCTCTTTCTCACTGAGTATCTCTGGTCCTCAATGGACTCCTTGGAGCTGTTGAGTTTCTCCATTTCAGTTTCTGTTTATGGGTTCGGGAAAGAAGACTTAAAAAGTCTTAGGCAAAGTCTGCATCATCATTTATAAAGAACACATTTTTTTCAAATGTGTTAGCAAGATGGCCCTTGTAGTACATTGTATCAATAAAGCGTTATGATATTACATAATGCAGGTTGAGTCTCCCTCATCCAAAATGCTTGGGACCAGAGGTATTTTGGATTTTGAAATATCTGAGTTTTAGGAATACTTGCATATACATAATGAGATATCTTGAAGATGGGACCCAAATCTAAACACAAAATTCATATATGTTTCATGCACACCTTATACACATAGCCTGAAGGTAATTTTATACTATTATTATTATTATTATTATTATTTATAGCCCACCCAATCACAAGGAATCTGGGCGGGTTACACCAATAAAAACACATGAGAACACAATAAAATTCAAAATTAGTCCCTTCCCAACCCCCTCCAACCCAATACTAAAATTACAATTAAATACACATAGTTTAAAAACAAGAATACAACAGTTTAAAAAGGGAGATAATTGGTGGACAGCGCAACGTGGATCACCTTGTGCGGGGAGAGGAGTTAAGTTGGGAAGGCCTGCCAGAAGAGATCTGTCTTAAGAGCCTTTTTAAAGGCTGTAAGAGTAGAGATGTGCCAGATCTCCTCTGGCAGGTCAGTCCACCGTTTTGGAGCAGCAATGGAGAAGGCCCTCTGGCTCACCAATGTTTACCTAGATTTTTTTGTCTGAAGTAGGTTCTTCCCCGAGGACCTTAGTGTGTGGGACGGACAATATGGAAGAAGGCGATCCTTTAAGTATTCTGGTCCCAAGCCATGTATATATACAGTATTTTAATAATTTTGTGCATAAAACAAAGTTTGTGTACATTAAACCATCAGAAAGCAAAGGTATCACTATCTCAGCCACTCATGTGGACAGTTTTGGATTTGGGAATATTTTGGGTTTCGGAATTCCGGATAAGGGAGACCTGTATCATAACTTATACGTTCATCTGTTGAGGCACTTGTATGTTCTAAGATATTCATATTCATTACATTACATTAAATCCACATAGTTATTTATTATTACAGAAAGTAAACTCCATCAGTATACTGGCATTCTATCATAACTTCATAATTAAAGTGTTCTCACCCATTTTAGGGAATGCACACAGCCAGCAGCTTCATCTGGCTTGATCTGAAAGATCAGCCTTTTTTGGCTCAGCCATAATATCCCTGGCCCCTAAATACTGTAATCAGCCCTCTTTCTTATTTTTGTATCTGCATCGGTCAGCTCAGATCACTGGGGCATGACTGCAGTTCTCTTAAGACACAGGCTCTTAAACTGGGGTTCTGTGGACCCCAGCAAGGCATGAGCTCTGCTTCCCACTAGACAGAGGGAGCCAGTGAATGGTTCATTCTCCTTTCAATCCCTCTTCTTGCTCAAACCTGATAAAGAATGGGGGAAGGCAAGTGGGGAAGGGAGAAGGCAGAGAGCAGCCAGCGGTGCATGAGGTTTGGAGGAGAAGAGTGATCTGTCGGATTACTTCCTGCTAGCTAGGCAGTACTATAGCTCCAGGAACTAGCTGAGGGGGTTAGTATCAGAGGTGGGCAGAGCTGTGGAGGGGGCTGTGAGGCAGGAGGAAAGGCTTGTTGGAAAATCTGCCTTGATGGAGGAAGGTACTTCACTGTAAAGTATTAAAAACTTTAGGGAATGTAACTGGGAGCTGATGAATTGGGTGACAGCTACAAGTGTGAATTATGATTGTAGGGTAATAAGGGATGGTATTGTGAAACAGGAGCCAGTGTGGTTTAGTGGTTTGAGTGTTAGACTATGATTCTGAAGATCCGGGTTTGAATCCCTGCTCGGCCGTAAAAAGCCACTGGGTGATCTTGGGCAAGTCGTATTCTCTCAGCCTCAGAGGCTGAAGAAATCTTGCTTTAAAAAGTCGGAAATGCATTGAAGGCACACAACAACAACAACCAAATGCCTTTTGTAACACCATTCTCTGTTCTTGTTTATCTTAAAAATAAGCATAGAAACCATTTGAAAAAGATAGTCAGAATTCAGAATAAAAATTTCAGAATACTGAAATTTCACTTGTAAGTGAAATGCAGCTCCAGCCTTCCCAATAATGAATTAATCAAAATTAACAAGTAATATTAGACCAAGGTTCAGTGTTCAAGTATTTGTATTATTGTTCTTCTTGCTCATCTTCTTCTTTATCTTCTTCTTCTTCTAAATTTAAGTAATTGCAGTAAAAGTATTATAATAGGAGTATGTGCATTTACTTATTTCTCCCTTCTCTCCAGATTTAAAGACCCTTGTTGAGCAGCTTCAAATTAATATTTGATGCACTTCAGGGTTTTAGATCTTGAGTTAAACCTTGGGGGGTCCGTGGCAACAAAAGATATTTAAAGGGGGTCCCTGGTAAAGGAAAGGTTAAGAACCACTGCTCTAAGAAATCAGGCTATTGTCTGCTCTTGGTTGCTTCCCAGGATAATAGGTGACCTTATCCTCCAAACAGAGATGAGATAACAGTGCTTTTAACAATGTTGTTCTGCTATTTTCCTTACTAGTGGTTTTTAACAGTGATATTTCTAAGCGTGACTAAGCAGTTGCTGTGGCAACCATTCATCTGGATAGTTCTGGTTTCTTTCTGTGGGCTCTCCTTTTATTTACTGTTGTTACGGCTGTGAGGCTGATAACAGCTAACTGGCTAAACCCCTGGACAGTCTTATGGCACACAATTCTTAACTCTACAAAGGCACAATTCTTTGACCAAGAGGACAGTTACCAGAGCCAAAGTAGTGTAGGTGTTTGACTGTTGGACTAGGACTCTGGCTGGCTAGGTTCAAATCCCTGCTCAGCCTTGGTAACCCACTGGGTGACCTTCGGTACATCACACTCTCTCAGCCTCAGTGGAAGGCAGTGGCAAAGTCCCTCTGCATGAATTGTGCCACGAAAAACCCCATGATACATTTGCATTGGGGCCACCATAATTTGGAAATTACTTGAAGCCACATAACAATTACGTCTCATTTTAAAATAATTTATTTTTGATAACCCAATACAGAGTTTGAAATTTGCCAAATGCACCAGCCCATCACACTTGTTCTTGGGCCACTTGTTTGCTTTGCATCAGGGTTGGCTGGTTTAAACCAAATGTCTTTTAAAAAACAAAACAAAACACTCCTGGTTTTTAAAATTAATTATTCATTTTTTAAAAAAGAACATTATTATTAAACTAGTGTCCATAACATCTGAACTGCATTTTGTTCTTAATTTTCTGATCTACTCCTATGTTGACTTTAATACAAAAAAAGGTTTAAACCAAAAAAAAGCTTAAGCCACCCAAAATGGTTTTTTTTCCCAACCCTGTTTTGCATACATTTATAAGGTGATTTTTGCCAGCCTCTGAATTACTTTGATTTTGCTGTTATGTTCCAGTAGTTTGTGTTGTGTGTGTGGCTTTTTTTTTTTTAATGAACAATTTTATTTTAAACATAAAATGTTGCACCTGCTTTGTGGGGTCACAATGTCTTGCAACAAAAATACAGTGTAATATACTTATTGGTAAAATGTACAGTATATATCTGCATTTTAAGAAGCATAGTTGGTCAGATCCCACACTGCCTCCATGTTTGACCTACTTTCAGTGATATGCTTATGGTGTCTGACTGAAGGCTGCCTTCTAGGGTTGCCAAATTGAAAACTGGAGACAGCTCCTGGACCTTTAATGGTTGTGTAGAAGAGAGAATTTCTGTGGATATTGCTTGTCACACTACCAGCAAACAAGCAACACCTCCTATAAAATTATCTCTTTCACAAACCATTAAAAGTACAGGAGCTCTCTCTAGTTTTGACTTTGGCAACGCTACCTACTCCCCTTCAGTAAATGTTAGGGCATTTACTACATTTGCACGAGTATGGAAAAACTAGAATCAGAAGCAGAGAAAATGACAAGTAACTCTCCCTTTTCCTTTTTTCCCCCCTTCTTCGCAGGAGATGCGATAAGGACATGGCCAATACATACAAACACCTCTCTTCATGGTGATGCTCTCGGAACAGTTTTTCTGAGACCAGATCAGGTAGGTGGCAGGCTCATGAGTGGGCCAAGAAAGGGAGCAGTTGGGTGCCTCTGTCTCCTCTGTGCCTTGGACTTTGCTTTTGTCAAAGCTACCCTGAGAAATTGCCATGGTGTAAAAAAAAAAATTTTTTTTTTGGGCAGCCGTAAACTACATTGTTCTCTTTTCCAGCTGGTTGGGGTTTTTTTGCTTAGGGATAATGTGTCTTTTTTCAGGTGACTTTCGAAGATGTGGCTGTGTATTTCACTGAGGAGGAGTGGGCCCTGCTGGATCCAGGCCAAAAGGCCCTCCACTGGGAAGTGATGGAGGAAAATTTGGGTCTCGTGTCCTCTCTGGGTAAGTCTGCCTCTCTCTTGTGGTGTATTAAATCAAATAACATCAGAGCTTTTGTGTGAAGGGAGGAACTGGGCAAGCCTGGTTGGTGCCAGCCAGTTGCTGCTCAGGGAATGCTATGAAGGGGGACCAGCGGAGGAGAAAGGCTCCAAAAGTGAGGTTTGTCTCTGGCAGAAGGCAGATAAGGGGATGATAGCCTAGAGAGACTGGGAAAGGATTGCAGAGAGATAGGGGAAAGATGGCCTAGAGAAAGGGAAAAGCTGCAATAGAGATAGGACAGTTATCCAGGGCAGAAGAACTGTGAATGATTAAATAGTTCAGGGGCTAATGTTTGATCTAAGTGTGAATTAATAAATTTCTACTTGTTTATTTTTTACAACTGTGTCTGGCAGTTCCTAGAAAATATTTAAAAGATTCTCCAGACAAAAGTTTTCAAAAATTTTCAAAAATAAAGAAACTTACTTTCAGATTTTAAGGAAAGTTGAAGTAGGACAAAAGGAAATAAGAATAGCTAAAAACCATCTTGGGAAAGAAAAGTCCTCAAGCTTATAGCTAAAAGAATTTAAAGCACCAAAAATCATAGAATCATAGAGTTGGAAGAGACCTCAAGGGCCATCCAGCCCAACCCCCAACAATCCAATCTAAGGAGAGAGATCTCTGATATCCAGGAACAGCCCCTCTCCTTTGTTTCAAGCAAAAGTATAGAAGACTGGTTGGCCCTGGTAATATCTCATAAATTTTGTATCTCCGAAGTGGGTGTTATGTCACTCTTACTAAAATTACCTCTCCCATCGATTAGCTGCTATACCAAAAATTACAAGACCTCTTTGATGTTCCTTGCTGAATTGTGAAGTATCTAATACAAACTGACAAAACTTGGAAGGCATAAATCCTTGTGCTCAAAGATTCTCTTTTGAGTGTCTCACTGTAAATCTGACATCCAACTTTTAATTAGAAGAGGAGACTTTAACTTCAATAGTAGAGCGAAACAAAGTGCAACATCTTATCAGACACACGTAAGATGAGACTGATTTAAATGTACAGTATTTAAAAGTAAAAGTGAGTTCAGCATTATTCCCATTCTGACATGTAACACTGGTGTCTCAAAAAAAATCACAAAGCAATAAATGCAATGTTATAAATTTGATTGTGAAAGCTGGGTAGTGGAGAAAGCTGACTGGAGGAAAATCAACTCATTTGAAATGTGGTGCTGGAGGGGAGTTCTACGGATGCCATTGACAGCTAAAAAAACAAATGCATGGGTTTTACAACAAATCAACCCTGAGCCGTCAATATAAGCAAATATGACTATACTGAGGCTTTTGTACTCTGGACATATCATGAGATGATATAACTCATTAGAAAAGATAATAATACTTGATTAAAGTAGGAATAGAGGGAGATCACACTACAGATGGATTGATTAAATTAAGGAAGCTGTGGCCCTGAGTTTACATGATCTTAGACGGTCTGTCAATAACAAGGGTCACCATAAGTTTGAAGCCAACTTGACAGCAACTAATAATAACAACAATACGTTAAAAACAGCTTCTTGACTACTTGATTTGTTCTGCATTATTTCATAGCCTGGAAAACAATTTAAAGATAAGTTTTTGTTTTTAAAGTATAAGTTTAATTGGTGGAGTTTTTCTTCTGCTTGGGTTGTCTTATCTTCAGGTGTATTTTTCATTAGCCTACCTCAAGGACCCCCTGTACTCTTTCTAGTGGCCTTTTTCAATGCATGGGTGGAAGAATGGCAGCGACGGTGGCCCTTTGATGCTTCCCTGCTGAAGCAGAGAAATGACCTCTGTCTGCCACAGAAGGGAAACCCCAAAAGAGCTGCCAGAGTGAGAGAGCAGAGAAGGTCATTGCTTCCTTCAGGCTCTCCTGTCATGGACTAAGCTCTCTGACTCTTGGAGCTTAGTCTGTGCCAAGAGAGCCTGAAACAAGTACCTGCCCCCTCTGCTCCACTGTGGTGGGAAAGCCCCAAAAGAGCCACTGGAGAGAGAGCAGTGGGGGCTTTTTTCAGGTTCTCCTTACTCCTAATCTCTCCACCCCAGTGAGCAAGCACCAAAGAGTCGCCGCTGCTGCTGTGGGGAGAATGGAGGGGAACTGGGATGTCTTTCCGGTTTTCCTGACTTCTTCTAATCTCCCTGCCCTGATGGGCAAGCACCCAGAGGAGGATGACCAAAATGGTGAAAGGTCTGGAAGCCATGCCTGATGAGGAGCGGCTTAGGGAGCTGGGTATGTTTAGCCTGGAGAAGAGAAGGTTATAAGGTGACATGATAGCCATGTTTAAATATTTTTTCCCCTTAATTTAATCAATCCATCTGTAGTTTGGTCTCCCTCTATTCCTACTTCAATCAAGTATTATTATCTTTTCTAATGAGTCACATCATTAGGAAAAAAAACTAAATATTTGAAGAGATGTCATATTGAGGATGGAGCAAGCTTGTTTTCTGCTGCTCCAGAGACTAGAATATGGAGCTTGTTTGCATCTTTTAAAATTTATTAAGATACTAGTATTATGCACACACTACAGAGACTTCGACAAAATAAATAAATAAATAAGTGCCTCTTGTCTCATCTTCATCTGAAGCAGAGTTATTTCATAGTCCTTGAGAATTCCTTGTGGAGCTGTTTCCACAAGTAGCTCACATTGATAAGAATAAGAGTGTTCTTTAGATCCTTAATTAAATACATAGATATTGGGACTGCCCTCTGTGGTGCTGTTTCTAAGGTTTGAATATACAGTTGTCCCTCCGCATTCATGGATTTGGCATTCACGGATTTAAGTATTCATGGCTTGAAAATATTCTTTAAAAAATAATAATCCCAAATCAAACCTTGATTTTGCCATCTTATATAAGGGACACAGTTTGCTATGCCATTGCATATAATGGGACTTGAGTATTCACAGATTTGGGTATTCACGGGGGATCCTGGAACCAAACCCCAGCGAATGTGAAGCGACAACTGTAGTCCTTAAATGAATTTTAGTGTTTTTAATATTTAAACTGTTTAAGTTGTTTATTTGCTTTTAAAATAGCTCTTATTTATACTTTTATTATTTTATATAGTTTTTTAATTTGTATTGTTTTTTTAAAAATTGTTAACCACCTTGAGTCCCACTATTGAGAGAAAGGTGGAATATAAATGAATAAAATAAATAAGTAAAATAAACTATAATGTGTATTCTGTATCCTCAGGCAAGTCAGTATTATGGTCTATATTCCAACTTCATGCAGTTGGTTTTATAGCTGCGAGTTGTTCTTATTGTGTGCCTTCAAGTAGTTTCTGACTTATGATGACCCTAAGACAAACATGTCATGGGGTTTTCTTTGCAAGATTTGTTCAGAAGAGGTTTGCCATTGCCTTCCTCTGGGGGCTGAGAGAGTATGATTTGCCCAACATCACCCACTGAGTTTCCATTCAAAGCCTGGTCTCCAGAGTCGTAGTACAATGCTCAAACCACTATACCATGTTGGTGCTATATATCTGGGAGCAGAGTCCCAGTTCCCTGGGTGCAAGACTGCTTATTGCACAATACTGATTCTGTATTAATGCCAGCCAGAACAATCTCTTCCATATATGGGAAGATCCTTTCCTGTCTTGCAATGGTTCTTGAAAAGTATATTAGAGTAAATAAGGTAAAGTCTTGCTAAGTCTTGTATGTATAGTAGAGATACAAAGATATGTGGCCTGCTGGAATGTTGGAGGTGACTAGTGATTGGTTGTGAATTTGAACGTGGTTTGAAAACGTGAGGTGGTTAGTTCAGTTGGAGATGTATTGTATTCAATTATTAAAATATTTGTTTCTTACCCTTTAACTAAAGATCTAAGTATAGCTTACAGTAAAATCAACTTAAAATAATAAATAATTACAAACGTTTAAAAGATTAAGAATACAGTTGTCCCTCGACATTCGTGGCTTTCACACTCACGGTTTTGATTATTCGCAGTTTTGCCCCAGCCCCTTAGGGAAGGCTGCCGAGAGGCGGGGCAACCTCCTGCCTGCACCTTCTCTGGCCTTCCAGAGGCGGCTCCGGGGTTTCAAAACCCGGAGTCTGCTCAGGAAGGCCAGGGGGTGGGGCGGGCAGCCTCCCTCCCTCCACCTTTCCCGGCCTTCCTAAGGGGACTCCGAGGCTTCTAAGACGGAGTCTCCTCAGGAAGGCCGGGGAGAGGCCGGGCAGCTTCCCTCCTGCCCACCCGTTGCCTTCCCCGGCCTTCCTAAGGGGACTCCAAGGCTTCTAAGCCCCGGAGTCCATTCAGGAAGGCCGGGGAGAGGAAGACAGCTGCCCGCCCGCTGCCTTCCCCAGCCTTTTTAAGTGGGCTCCGGGGCTCCAAAGACCCGGTGTCCGCTTCGGAAGGCCGGAGAGAGGCAGCGCAGCCTCCTCCCCACCCACACGCTGCCTTCCCCGGCCTTTCTCAGCGAGGTCTGAGGCTCCAAAGCCCCAGAATCCGCTGAGAAAGGCCGGGGAGAGGCAGTGCAGCCTCCTCCCCACCCACATGCTGCCTTCCCCGGCCTTCCTCAGCGGGCTTCGGGGCTTCTAAGGCCTGGAGTCCCCTCAGAAAGGCCGCGGAGAGGCCAGCCAGGCTGGCCACACATCCTCCTGCTGCCTCCCTCCCTCTGGGGGGGGGGGCTGTGGGAGCAGCATCTGTTATTCGCGGTTTTTCCACATTCGTGGGGGTCTCAAGAACTTAACCCCCACGAATGTGAAGGGACAACTGTATATTAGTTTTTCAATTTAAAACCAGTTAGAAATAATCTTGAATAATATAACTATCAAACTGGGCCAAAACTAACAAAATGAATTTCAACAAGGAGAAATGTAGGATATTACACTTGAGCAGTAAAAATGAAAAACACAGATATAGGATGGGTGACACCTGGCTTGATGGCAGTACATGCAAAAGGGATCTTGGAGTCTTATTGGACAACAAGCTGAACATGAGTCAGCAGTGTGATGCGGCAGCTAAAAAAGCCAATGCAATTCTAGGCTGCATCTAAAGGAATATAGTGTCTAGAAAGATCAATGGAATAGTGTCACTCTTTTCTGCTTTGGTTAGACTTCACCTGGAATACTGTGTCCAATTTAGGGCACCAGAAATAAAGAAGGATATTGACAAGCTGGAAGGTGTCCAGAGGAGGGCAACCAAAATGGTGGGAGGTCTGGAAGCCATGCCTGATAAGGGGCAGCTTAGGGCACTGGATTTGTTTAGCCGGAGAAGAGAAGGTTAAGAGGGGACATGATGACCATGTTTCAATATTTGAAGGGATGTCATACTGAGGATGGGGCAAGCTTGTTTTCTTCTGCTTCAGAGACTAGGACACGGAGCAATGGATTCAAACTCCAGGAAAAGAGATTCCATCTAAACATTAGGAGTTACTTCCTGACAGTAAGAGCTGTTTGGCAATAGAATGTGTTGCCTTGGAGCATGGTGGAGTCTCCTCCTTTGGAGGTTTTTAAACAGAAGCTGGATGGCCATCTGTCAGGAATGCCTTGATTATGTATTCCTGCATGGCAGGGGGTTGGACTAGATGGCCCTTGTGGTCTCTTCTGTCATTTTATCATTCTAAAATTTGGATAACATTACTGTGGCCTGAAGGCTTTAATAAAAGGCCAGGTTTAAACTTGGCACTGAAATTATTCTAATGTTGGTGCCATTTGGGTCTCCAGAAGGAGGGAATTTCACAACTGGGGTGTCACCTCAGAGAAGGTCCTCTCCCATGTCTTCCTACAATATATTTCCCCTACTGCTGGGACACAGAGGAGGTAAATGAGCAGTTAGGCAGTTCAGTTAGTTATTCAGGGTCAGTTGGAGTAAGTGTTCAATTTAGACATTGGGAGATAAAAGAGAGCAGGGTTAGCAGTCAGGTTTTTAATCAGCTTAATTTAAGCCAGAAAGCATAATGCAATATGGGATTGATATAGGTTAATAGGTAAAGAAGTAACAGTAACAAGTAAGTCACTTGTAAGTCCACGGATGTTGGTATCCATGGGGTGTGTGTGTCCTGGAACAAAACCCCAGCAGATACCTAGGGCCAACTGTATTTTGTAATATACACGTGTGTTCTCTTGTGATGCTACCATAGTATTATTAGGGTGGTGATTAGTTTAATTGTGCAGCAGATGCTTAATTGTTGTAGGTATCTTTGAGAGCTGGTGGTGTGTTGAGATAATCTACTCAAAAAGAGTCACAAAGGTAAATGTCAAATGAGTGGGGAAGCAGCCTGAATTATGGATAGTGTGCCCCGCAGGTGGTGCCCAGTGAAGGGCTTAAAGGAATAAAGTCTCCCACACAGGGCCCACAAGGACAATTAAAAGAACTCAACAAGTGGTTTCAGGAAGGAGGGATAAAGGTTTTTTAAAAGTCCACACAGTTGGTGGAAGTGAGACAGTGGGATAAGCAAAGGTCCCCACAAGTTTTCTGAGGGTTTTTTTCCGGGCTGTGAGGCCGTGTTCTGGAAGAGTTTATTCCTGACATTTCGCCTGCATCTGTGGCTGGCATCTTCTCTGAAGCCACAGATGCAGGTTGAAATGTCGGGAATAAACTCTTTCAGAACATGGCCTCACAGCCCCGGGGAAAAATCCACAGAAAACCTATGGATGCTGGCCGTGAAAGCCTTCAACTTCACAAAGGTTCCCACATTTGGTGTTGGCAGAGGTGGGACAAACAAATGCAGCGCCTTCCCAATTGGCAGTAGTGGTGAGACAAATAGGAGCTCTTAGCTATAAACTCACAGGTTTACAGTGTCAAAGGAATAACAGAAAAGGGAGGGGAAATGTTGGGCAGGAAACAAACTGAGCCATGAGTTCATAAGAGTCCAAAAATCCTTAGAGCAAATTTTGGAAAATAAGGAGTTTGAGGTGTTTAGAACTGCAGAACAGATTGAGGCTGAAGAAGTCTGTAACTAAACTGTTGGAAACGTCTCAAGCTAACCATCTCTACATGATTACTACAGACTCAAGTATTTACATTCTTGCTTAAGTAGCTTCAAGACAAGCTCATTTATTATGGTTACTCTGGAGCAAAGTTTCTATGTGTCTCATCATTTGATTACTCCAGAGCTGAGTGCCTATAACTGTGACTACTTGTTTATAAAGATTCCATTGGAATTTGGGACTTTTTAAGATAAGTAGCATTGGACTTCATTACAAATTCTGTTTCTATATATTTTCAATGGACTATTAATCTAATTTGCCTTGGAAAAGTTTTGAAAAGCTTTGGAAAAGTTAGGAGTCATTTAATTGTTTCATAGTACAGTATTCTATTTTGTTCCTGCTATATTATGTAACCACTTATTAATTTACTTTGAATAATATTAGCATCAAACTCATACAGCAACATTTTTAAGGGTCTCATTCTAGTATTTTGTGTACACTAGGTGGACCTGGTGTACCATATGCCATTAAAAATTCTGCCCCCTGCCACCCCCTCTTTTTTTTCTGCCCCACTGCCACCCCCTCTGCTTGTTCTGCCCCACTGCCACCCCCTCTGCTTGTTCTGCCCCCTGCCACCCCCTCTGCTTTTTCTGCCCCACTGCCACCCCCTCTGCTTGTTCTGCCCCCTGCCACCCCCTCTGCTTGTTCTGCCCCCTGCCACTCCCTCTGCTTTTTCTGCCCCACTGCCACCCCCCTCTGCTTGTTCTGCCCCCTGCCACCCCCCTTCCACTTGTTCTGCACCACTGCTACCCCCTCCGCTTGTTCTGCCCCCTGCCACCCCCTCTGCTTTTTCTGCCCCACTGCCACCCCCTCTGCTTTTTCTGCCCCACTGCCACCCCCTCTGCTTTTTCTGCCCCACTGCCACCCCCCTCTGCTTGTTCTGCCCCCTGCCACCCCCCTTCCACTTGTTCTGCCCCACTGCCACCCCCTCCTCTTGTTCTGCCCCCTGCCACCCCTTCTGCTTTTTCTGCCCCCTGCCACCCCCTCTGCTTTTTCTGTCCCATTGCCACCCCCCTGCTTGTTCTGCCCCTGCCACCCCCCTCTGCTTGTTCTGCCCCCCTGCCACCCCCCTGCTTTTTCTGCCCCACTGCCACCCCCTTTGCTTGTTCTGCCCCCTGTCACCTCCCTCCCTCTGCTTCTTTGTCCCACTAGCACCCCCCTCCACTTATTCTGCCCCCTGCCACCCCCCTCCACTCATTCTGCCCCTTGGCCCCCACCCCCTGCACTCCAGCACACACCACATCCACCCCCCTGGTACACCCTCTCCCTCTCCAGCGGCCATGTTTGGAATCTATATGGTCCCACCCCCAGTGTGCTGATTGGCTGCCCAACAGACCTGTGATTAGTTGGTCAGGTCCCTAAGCAGCCAATCAGCACACTGGAAATGGCAACATACCCAAGAGAATTATATATATAGATTTTGGTCCCAATGCATGGTACCTTTCCCTAAACATTATAAACTGTTTGTTTTTCTCCTTTTAAGGTGGAGATGGGCAAGAGAGTGAGAATGAGGAGGAACCATACTGGATTGGTGACATCTTTGGAATCTCACATCTAGAAATGGCACATAAAGGAAAAGAAGAGACCAAATGTGGTTGTGTTGCTTGTGAGGGACTCTTCAGATGTAAAGCCAGCCTTAATCTTCATACGGGAAGTCACATAATGGAGAAATCTTCTAAAGCTGGTGACTGTGAAAAGTCCACCAGTTTTAGGAAGTGCCTGATTTCCCATGAAAGGAGTCACACAAAAGAGAAACCATTTAAATGCTTGGAGTGTGGGAAGAGCTTCGTCTGGAGGTCACATCTCATGATACACCAAAGAACCCACACAGGGGAAAAACCATTTAAATGTCTGTGGTGTGGAAAGAGTCTAAGCCGGAGGTCACACCTTCTGGATCATCTAAGAACCCACACAGGGCAGAAACCATTTAAATGCTCAGAGTGTGGGAAAAGGTTCAGTCAGAAAAGAAGCCTCACTTGTCATCAGGCAACTCACACGGGAGAAAAACCGTTTAAGTGTTTGGAGTGTGGGAAAAAATTCAGCCAGAAAAGAAACCTCATTCATCATCAAGCAACGCACACAGAAGAGAAACCATTTAAATGCTTGGAATGTGGGAAAAGTTTCAGTCAGAAAAGAAAGCTGACACATCACCAGGCAACTCACACAGAAGAGAAACCATTTGAATGTTTGGAATGTGGGAAAAGTTTCTTTTGGAAAATAAGCTTGACTCATCATCAAGCAATGCACACAGGGGATAAACCATTTAAATGCTCAGAGTGTGGGAAAAGTTTCAGTCGGAAAGCTGGCCTCGCTTGTCATCAAGCAACACACACAGGGGAAAAACCATTTAAATGCTTAGAGTGTGGAAAATGTTTCAGTTGGAAGACAGGCCTTACATATCATCAAGCAACACACACAGGGGAGAAACCATTCAAATGCTTGGAGTGTGGAAAAAGTTTCCATTGGAAGACAGGCCTCACGTATCATCAAGCCACACACACAGGAGAGAAACCATTTAAATGTTTGGAGTGTGGAAAGAGCTTCAATTGGAAGATGGACCTCATTCGTCATCAAGCAATTCATGTAGGAGAAAAGTTATTTAAATGCTTGGAGTGTGGGAAAAGTTTCAGTCAGAAAAGAAATCTCACTCATCATCAAGTAATGCACACTGGGGAGAAGCCACATAAATGCTTGGAGTGTGGAAAGAGCTTCAGTTGGAAGATAGACCTTAGTCGTCATCAAGCAATTCACACAGGGGAGAAACCATTTAAATGCTTGGAATGTGGGAAAAGTTTCACTCAGAAGACAGGCCTCACTTATCATCAAGCAACACACACAGGGGAGAAGCCATTTAAGTGCTTGGAGTGTGGGAAAAGTTTCAGTTGGAAGACAGGCCTCACTTATCATCAAGCAACCCATACAGGGGAGAAACCATTTAAATGCTTGGAATGTGGTAAATGTTTCAGTCAGAAAAGAAGCCTCACTCACCACCAAGCAATGCATACAGGGGAGAGACCGTTCAAATGCTTAGAGTGTGGAAAGAGCTTCAGTTGGAAGATGGACCTTATTCGTCATCAAGCAACGCACACAGGGGAGAAACCGTTTAAATGCTTGGAGTGTGGGAAATGTTTCACTCAGAAGACAGGCCTCACTCGTCATCAAGTGACGCACACAGGGGAGAAGCCATTTAAGTGCTCGGAGTGTGGAAAAGGTTTCAGCCGGAAGATGCACCTGACTCGTCATCAAGCGATGCACACGGGGAAAAATCCTTTAGATACTTTGAGTGAGGAAATTATATCAGTCATAATATAATGTCAGGCCTCACTTGTCGTCAAGCAACTCACACCAGCAGGAAACAGTTCAAATGACTGGGAATGGACACAGTATCAGTAGGAGCTGACACCTTCTGTGACATGAAAGAGAAAAACTTTAAAAGCCTGGAGTATGGAAAGTGCTCCAGTCATTTCTCACACCTTACAACTGACACAGACATTTACACATAGGAACCAGCTCACCTGTCATCAAGAAAATAACACAGGGAAACTATTTAATTGTTTGGCATATGGGAATATCTATAGTAGGAAACCCTTTCTTATTTGACTTTGAAGAATCCAGATACAGAGAACAATATATAAATGCTTATAATCGCAAATGAATTTCAGTCAGTGGTGAATCCTTATGTCACACTAAAAAAATTCAGTCAGGGGAGATATCTGATAAATGTTTGGAGTGGAAAGTCTTTAACTGCAACTTTAGTGCTGATGTCACACCAAAGAAATTGTGCAGAGGAGAAAGGATTTAAAGGCTCTCAGTATGTAAAAAGCTATGTTAGGAAACATTAACATATTTCCCATCAGAAACTATACAGCAAGAGAGTGTGATATGTGGAAAGAATGTCTCTTAGAATAGGGGCCTTACTGAATATCTCAGATATTCAGCTAAATAAGTTTGTAATGAATTATGTCCATTGTGATCATCATGGCTTCATTCCTGGTCAATATTTGTCTGGTGCCATAAGAAAATCCCTAAACTTATTCCATTATGGTCAGTTGCATAAATAGGAAACTATGATTTTGTCCTTAGATGCTCCCAAAACCTTTGATAGTTTAGAACGGTCATACTTATTCACACTGCTAGAGCACATGAATGTGGCAGGCGCCTTCATGTCCACAGTTTGTAGGATATATGAACGATAACAAGTCCTTGTATCTATCAATCCATATGATTCAACGGCATTCAATCTATTCAGAGTCATGTGTCAAAGGTGCCCTCTCTTGCTAATTCTACTTGCTCTGGCATTAGAACCTTTTGCTTATTCAGGTATCCCAGGTATTTGCATACCTATTGGTGGATAAAAAAAATCAGATTTACCAACAACATTAAATATGATACCCACACACAAGGAAGGTCTCCTGATTCCTCACTTTCTTACCTACCATAAGGTGATTCAACTAGCCCAGCTATCAATATTCATAAGAAATGAGAATACTTCCTTTTAGGTAAATTTTGAGATGGGCTTAGAACCCAAAATGAAGATTCAAAATCCATTTATTATTTATTTTATTCATTTACAAGCAAAATGTTATGAATCTGGTCCAAGCATCCCAATTTGTTGCCCCCTCCACTGTCACCCTTAATTCCCATTTCTTGAGCATCCCAACTTTAGATGCAATGATAAACCTCAGCAGTTTAAAAGCTGGAGACAAGTGAGACTCTTTAAACTCCAAGATTTTTTCTACAGAGCAAGCCCATTCCAAAAGATCACATCTTAGAGAGAGAATAGATGGAAGTTTATCTTGATTTTGCTTAGTTCAAATTACTTCCTTTGCTAATCCGATATTCATGTCAGGACCTCCTAGGGACTTACAATGTTTGAACAAAAATGTGTTCCTTCTCTCTATAATTAAGCCAGTGTTATTTATCTATAAACTGGTAACTGAGAAAACATTTGGGCAAATGAAAATATGGGAGGCAAATGTTAAAGTAAAAATCTCAGATAAAGCTTGGTACACCATTTTGTCAACTTCTCCATACAGATCCATTTCTGCCCTTTCTAAGAAAAGCCTTATAAAATCTTAATATTTTATAAAAAGTGTTATAAAAGAGCCCTGGTGGCACAGTAGTTAAATGCTGTTACAGGAGCCAAAAACTTGTACGTTCAATCCTACGGGGCTCCAAGGTTGACTCAGCCTTCCATCCTCCCGTAGGTTAGTAAAATGAGTACCCAGCTTGTTGGGGGCAATTAGCTAACACATTGTAAACTGCTTAGGGAGTGCTTTGCACTGATAAGCAGTATAGAAATATATATGCTAATGCTAATACTTCACATAGATGGCATCTTTATCTGTGCAGTTACATTGTATTCATAATGCTCTGTCTGATAGATGCTGGAGAGGTTGTGGGGGAGAGGGGAAGGATCTGTAGAGCATATGTGGATTCATTGTCCCAAGGTCCTCCAGTTTTGGAATGAGTCAAATGATAAGGCAAGATAAACAGTTCTGAGGTACTTTATTCTGTCAATGTTTGATGAGGGCAGTACAGATTTACCACATAAGCAATGAATCTGTATAATACTAGGTGCCACTTGAGCTGAGATACGGAGGGCATGAAAATCAGAGGAAAGTCTTATCAGTTCGGAGATGGTTAAATAGACTCTGATGGGCTGCCTTAGCAGAAAAATTGACTTCATGCTCAGCTAAACAGAGGGGGAATTAAAAAGGACACCTTTGTGGAAATCTGGTTCCCAGTCATCAGCTACACTATGGATCATCTGTGCACAAGGTCCACCACCATCTCATCTAAAACTATGGAATAACAGACTATGAACTCTTAATGATTTTGTTTTCTGCGTGGTGAGTGATCACTGAACTTTATTGTAAATGGGGACAGGGTGCGGGTGGAGGGTAATTCTAATCAATGTATGGCTAAAATTTAAAAATAAATTAGGGTTAAAAAAAAGAATGCATTGAATGTTCAGACTCCAGAATGAGTTTTAATCAAGCTGTTTTGAGTCCCATTCAGGAGAAAATCAGAATATACAGTAGGACCCCGGTATCCACAGGGGATTGGTTCCGAGGGGCCCCGTGAATACCAAAAACCACAGATAACAGGGAACACCATTGAAAATAATGGGACTTGGAGGACCTAGAAAACGTCTAGAGAAGATGCCCCTCCAGGCATTTTCTAGGAAGACTCTATGGTAGGTGTGTTGTTTTGTGTCCCACAGATAACTGAATCAGTGGATAATGAATCAGCAGATACAGGGGTCCTACAGTAAATAAAATTTTAAAAATCAAAGATAAATAATCAACGATGATAAAGCTAACGTATTTTTAACAGATAATTTTGGGTTTGTAGGACTTTCATGTAATGCTATGAAGGAAATGACTGATCTCTCAAACAATACTGTATAAGTTCTCTTTTGTGGAAATTTCAACAAGAGAGTAACTTAGATTGCTGAATTATGCTTAATTGTGAATTTGGAGATCCAAAGAAGGAAGGACTGTATTAAAGCAGTGGCATAGAAACAGAAAGGCAGGTGCTAACTGATTTCTGAGTAACAAAGTAGATCAACAACTAAATGCTGTATGGCCTCGTTAATGTCTAACAGAGAAAAGGTTGAGTTTGAGGCCATCCCTAAATGTCAAGGGTTGTTTGTTGTAAAATGAAAGGTGTCATATAAGACTGGAATAGATTGAAGACTCTTTTGTTCTTGAATAAAGAAATGGGAAGATTTTGCTTATCTGTTAAGGACACGCTAACTAATGGGCCATAAATTTTGTATAAAATATAAACAGTAAAATAAATCTCATATACACACATATATAGAAATATTTATCCCTATTATATAGTAGAGTTCGGGTTTTGTCAAAAGTAACGGGTATGATTCATCTTCTCTTGCTTGATCAATATATATTTAAAGCCTAAGTCTTTTCTAGAGCCAGGAATATTATTGTCATGAGGAATGTGATCCCAAAGACTATTTGATTAACAGAGATCTAGTGTTATAGATGGGCCATATATGTGCTCACACTAGACGTATCCAGAATGATTGAAAGTCCCTGAGTTTGTTCTTGTCCTTTCTAATTTTATGCTAGGTGAAAATAAACTCACCTGGGGAGCTGATATAAAAAGTCTCTGATCATACTGGGAGCTGACAGAAAATATTCTGGGATAAAGAAAACATCTATGGATGTCCAAAAAAAGACTGGAAAGAAACAGAAGCAAAATCTGAGGCATTCTGGTCTTTTCATAATCAGTCTGGATGCACCTGTAACCTTTTTCTGGCATTCTCTGTCAAGGAAAAATAAGCAAGTGGGGAAGGGTGGTATAGTATTACAGATTCCTTCTCCAACAGGCATTAGCATTTTTGGCTCTCTGCACATGGTCTGAATGTGTTTTTAAAAATATATTTAATGTAATTTGGTTCACGGAATTCACAGAGTTAAATGCAAACAGCAGACATCAACAGTAAAATCAGTTAAAGTAGAAAAACCAGCCCTGGGAGAGTGAACTATAAAGGAGTTTAAGAAAAACAGAGAATTATAGCAATGGAAGAATGATTTTGAGAGAGTGAGCAGTGACATTGAATAGTGGTATTTTATGACAATTTGTGGGAGGAAAAATAACTGTGGCATGTGTAAAAGAGAAGAAAACCCAAGAAAACACATCAGTTGCAAGTAACCATTATCTGTATTAGATGTTTGGGAAGTATTCAGCATGTGTACTCCAATGCATTTTTTTCTGTTCTGAGTAACTACCACTAAAACAAGTTATGTTTCATTTCTATTCAACCCATGTTTAGTAGTACCTGCCAGCAATCTGCAGATGTAATTATAATACCAGTTCAAAGAATTCTATTATGGGAAGGTACCTTAAGAGCCATCCAGTCCAACTCCCAGCTGTGCAGGAACTCACAGCTGAAGCTGTTCCTGAGAAATGGCCATCCAACCTCTTTTTCAACATCTCCAATGAAAGGGAGTCCTCCACTGTCTGTTCGACAGCTCTTGTCAGGAGGTTCTTTCTAATGTTTAGGTGGAATCTCTTTTCTTTGGAGATCTTTAAATAGAGATTGGATAGTTATCTCTCAGGAGTGCTTGTGAAAGTAAACTTACATGTTCCTGCCTATCAGAATGAGTGGGAGGAGCATCCCATCCAAGGATAGCTTCCAACCTTGGTAGAAAATGAATGTATCACAGCATGTCCCAATGTTCCTTTCCCCGCCGTATACTCTGCTTATCTATAGTTATCCCTCCCCCCTCCATTCCCTTCCAAATAAATCCAAATAAATCCTTAATTTGGTGTGAGTATGTCTTATTCTGGGGATTATTCCAGACACACCCAATGGGTCACATATTGCCGCTTAAAATATTTACCTAAGACTCTAAAGCACATGGCCTACAATTAGCATTAAGGCTCTT
Organism: Gambelia wislizenii; assembly: GCA_030847615.1. Classification (NCBI taxonomy): domain Eukaryota; kingdom Metazoa; phylum Chordata; class Lepidosauria; order Squamata; family Crotaphytidae; genus Gambelia; species Gambelia wislizenii. Next base: position 32,118,105 of record JAUMIR010000002.1, read on the forward strand.
GGAATCTTAGGAGGGCCACTGTGGGACTGAGTTCTCCCTGTCTCAGGGTAGGTGCTCATATTGGGGGGGTGGCGGCAGTTCTACCCTCCTAGGTAATGTTGACTCAGCAGCACAAGGGAACTTAGGTTGGCACCATGGGTCCTTGTGTTACCGATATGGAACATTTGTTTTTAAATGCCCTCAAGTCAACTTCAACTTATGGTGACCCTATGAATGAGAGAACTCCAAGTAACCCTATCATCAACAATCCTGCTGAGATCTTGAGGTCACACAGGGCCTGTCTGGTTTTTCTGGAAAGAAGCAGGTTTTGGTGGGTGTCTTTTAAAAGTGTTTATTGGGCTTTACCCTGTATTAGCCCCAGGGGTCACAAAGACTTCCCAGGGGCAAAACGGGGCAAAAGCTCTGTGTCATCAGGACTGTAGGGCTCTAAGATGTGGTAAATAGCCTGTCTAGACAAACCTATAGACTGTGATCGAGGATTCTGGCCAATATCAGTTAATGGGTAATGGTTTCTAGTTACATTCAAATGTTACTCTTAGGGCTCCTCCATACAGGACAAATGTGCCAAGAGGTTGTTGTATTTGTTGGCATAGTTACAGCTTTTTTAAAAACGTAATAATATCCAAACAAGGTTTCTGTTGTCCTGGATTGTTTTCTATCAGTTTCCAGGACCAGCTGCAATATTATATTCCCATTATCAAGCAGGTTCCTTTTTAATCCAGAGACCTATCGGAACAAAACATCTCCTCTTCTCCTTTATCTTATCTAATTTTTCAAAATGAATTGTAGTGCTAAACTACATCAATGAAATGACACTTACACTATAAGAAACTCTATAAGAAAAAATGTAAAACTTCAGAGAAGATAAAATTTTGTCCTCCCAATCATGCAAACCATGCCCTGATTTTAATAACTCTTTGGAAGAACCTAAGTGCAGAGCCAATCAATCTGGTCCTGGACCACGCTAACAACTATCAGGTCAGAATGCATAAGGAAACTACAGTATTGAAATCCACAAACACCTGGACGACTTCAAAAGTAAAGAAGAAACCCTAAAAGTAAACAAAGTTTGGCTACCAGACCTGAAAAACACCAAAATAAATACTCAACACATGCAAATGAACTTCACCCAGGAACAGGGGGCTCCCCAGTAGACAATGGACCGTGAGCTAAATAGTCACTGATCCCCCTTGCATATCCTCACACCCTAAGAACTGAACATCCAACAACTGAATACACAAATTTACATAGTAATCCAACAGGGACTCAGTATATAAACCCCACAACCCGGACATCACCATTCCCTGAAGATGCCAGCCCCAGATGCAGGCAAAATGTCAGGAATAACCTCTTCCAGAACACGGCCTCACAGCCAGGGAAAACCCCCACAAAAAACGTATGGATGTCAGCCGTGAAAGCCTTTGACTTCACAATGTGCTACAGTGTTGCCTATACTGTAGTTACTAGCCACTGCAACAGGACCCAGGCAGTCAATTGGCAGTGGCGGCGGGGGGGGGGAGACGCTAGTGCTGCTGTGGCAAGACCCAGGCGGTCAACTGGTGGCGGGGGGGACGCTGCTGCTGCCTCGGCAACGGGACCCATGCAACCAGGTGTGAGGTCTACCAGGCGTGTTTGGGGGAGTTTTTCAACAGCGTGTGGTACACCGGGTCCAGCTAGTTATTATTATTAGGGTTTTAAACATCACCCAAGGAGACCTTCTGCTGTGCTTTCTGCAATCGGAATTGTTTATCTCAGATTGGCCTTTTTAGCCATCAGCGCGCTTGCAGAAAGTGCGGGATGAATCCTTCCTGAAACTTCATTTGCGAAGAAAAGCCAGAGAGAGAGAGAAATCTTGAGTTAAGTCTTGGGGGTCTGTGGCAACAAAAGATATTTAAAGGGGGTCTCTGGTAAAGAAAAGATTAGGAGCCACTGTTCTATACTAAAGGGACAGGAGCCCTTTCCAGTTTTCACTGTGCAACCTGATGAAATCAACAAATTTGCCACCAGGTGGCTGTATAAGTTTTTCAGAGGGGAAGCTCAGGATTTACAGAACAGTACTTCTTTCCCTCCCTCCTTCTCTCTCCTTTCTCACCCAACTTACTTTTCAAAGCTGCAAAGGGTACCTGCTGGTCCATCTCCCCTGAGAAGCAAGCAAGATAGCAGAGGGGCTTCATCCCAGCAGAGGCAGCTCCAAGAGGGAACAGAGGCCAGATCCTGGTTCTCCTCCTCTAGCTGAACATTGGGGTAAAGAGGGCTTGGGAAGGGAAAAAATTAGATATAAAGGGTGTGCCTCATTCTGAGCCAGAGCCCAAATCAGTGCCTATTGTTGCTGCGAATGGGAACCACAGCTTTTGTTTAGGGAGGGAGTTGATCTTGGGACCATTGGTTTGCTGTTTTTCTGTTTGTTTGTTTGTTTAAAAATGAGGGATGTGGACAATGGAAGCTGAATATTTCTGCCTGAAAGGCTCATTTTTGCTAACTCTGGTCTGTCATTAAGCAGGGTGAGGCAGCTCCTTCAGGCAGCAGTTCTGGGATGCCTGGAAAGGCAGCAGGTGTTAATGTGTTATTTAGTTAATATTTAATATGTGATTTACTTAGTATTTTAAATTGTCATATTTATTTGTTAACTGTTTTATTCATTAAAGATGTTTATTTATCGTCTTTTGACCCGCTGGGGTAATATTCAATAGTAACATGTAATGTTTATTATTTTAATGCCATATTTTAAATGCTTAAGGCGTTAACACCTTATTTTTACTTCTTCTTTTTTTTTTCTTTTTTTTTTTACTACTAGAGATTGGAGGTGGGAGTATGTGGGCTTTTTAACCTCCTCCAGCCAAAGCAACTTGGATTGGGGGGCATCTTATCCTGGCAAAGGGTGTGGGAGGTATAATTTGCTGTCCCACCTTAGGCAGCAAAATAATCTGGGATACTAATGATACCCAGGGCAATCTGTGCTGTTAGGCAGAGGGAGGCTGCTAGCTTGAGATGTCAGGAAAAGGCTGAAATTTGTTTGGTGTGTTGCTTTTATTGTTGTGTGCTTTCAAGTCATTTCAGACTCATGGGGTTTTCTTGGCAAGATTTATTAATTGCCTTCCTCTGAGGCTGAGAGAGTGTGACTGGCCCAAGGTTCTCCCCAGGGATTTCTGTGGCTAAGCCAGGATTCGAACCCTGGTCTCTGGAGTCCAACACTCAAACCACCACACCATGCTGGCTCTCTGTGCTCTCTCTTCGCAAACGAAGATTCAGGAAGGACTCATCCCGCTCTTTCTGCAAGCACGCTGATGACTAAAAAGGCCAATCTGAGATAAACAATTCCGGTTGCAGAAAGCACAGCAGAAGGTCTCCTTGGGTGATGTTTCCGGGTTGTGATTCTTTCTGCATTGTCGTTTCTCTTCAAGACTTGTTCAGCGTGAGTTCTCAAATCTCTCTCTCTCTCTGGCTTTTCTTCGCAAACGAAGATTCAGGAAGGACTCATCCCGCGCTTTCTCAAATAAGGCTGCAGCATTGTGGATAGTGCGTCTCCATGCCTCCCGATGTGAGGCCAGGGCGGACCATTGCTGGTGATCAATTTGGCCGAGCCTGAGATGCTGTTTCAGGAAGTCCTTGTATTGCTTTTTTGGAGCGCCCCTCTTACGCTGACCCGTGGTGAGTTCACCGTAGAGTACTATTTTTGGGAGGTGATGGTCCTCCATCCTAGAAACGTGCCCTGCCCAGCGCAGCTGTGTTCTCAATATCATGGCCTCAATGCTGGTGATCCCTGCTTGCTCAAGGACAGCAACATTTGTCACAGTTAATCCAATGTATATTTAGGATTGTGCATATACAGCGCTGATGAAAGCGTTCAAGGAGTCGTAAGTGGTGGCAATAGGTGACCCAAGTTTCAGACCAATAAAGGAGAATAGACAGTATGTTGTGTTTTTACTAGGAACAGGGAGAAGTACTTGTGGGACTTTCTGCTTCAAGTAAAAAATTGTTGGTTTGGTTTGTGTATTATGCACCTTGATTGAGGCAGCGTGGGATTTTCTGTCCTGCATTATGTAGCCTGGCCTAGCCCTATTCTTGGCACACTATTTTAAAAAAATTCTCCTCCCAACCCAATTCAAGTAAAGCTTGGTAATTTTATTTTTTCCACTGCAACTCCCAAAATCCCCTAGCCAGAAGGCACAGTGCTTGATTGAATATTGTAGTCCTAATGAGTAACTTTTTCAAGTTTTGAATGCTAGTAATATCACAACTCCAAGAAATTGTGAATTATCTCTTGCAAAATATAAGCAGTATTTAGCCATTGGCAATGGTGTGATTAACTTCCTCCTTTGTTCTCGTGTTTATTCAATCTCCATATTTTGTCATTTGTTCTGTAGCTGTGTGCTTTGTGGTATTTTATTTTATCTTATTTTGTGATGTGTTTATACAACTGCTCCTATCTGACTGTGGTTTTGTAGATTCAGTTTTGATATCTCTGGAGTGTTAATGTTTTGTTTCCATATCTATCCACTAAAATAATAATAATATGTCTAGACATGATGGTCACCTCTCATTTTCATTTCGAATCAGTCAGAAGATAAGAAACTTAAGCAAAGGGAACGAAGGAAGCCAAAAGATACCATCAATTCTCCAGTTTTTAAAAAACAGATAAGGCCTTTTCTGGGTGCAAAGGAGAGTCATTGTATCTTTGTGCCAAGTCCAGAACAAAAAGATGATTGGGGCATTATCCCTATATTACAAATGAGGATGACACATTTGTTTGAGCATTTGAATTTCAATCAGTATGTATTTAATATTTTCCAAGCTGTAGCAAAGCAGGAGAGCATGGTGGCAGGGCTGTCCCAACACACTTTGCTGCCTGAATTGGAGCAGTCAATACCACTCCCAGAATTTCAGAAAGTTACTTTTTGGGTCAACAGCCCTCAGCTCTTGGCAGCATACCCACTGGTGAGGGAATAATGGGTGTTGCAGCCCCAAAATAACTAAATCAAATGTTTAGACCCCCAAGTAGAGTAGGTACACTTTATCAGTGGGAACTTGGTAAGTCAACAATACTTCCATTGAGTTAATGGGTCAATACTGGTCAGGCCTAACTAGAAGGATTCATACAGCCCTCCAGGTGTTGTTGGTACTACAGATCCTAGCATTCCTCACCACTGGCTGTGCTGTCTAGGGCTACTGGGAGCTGCAGTTCCACAGCACCTGAAAAGTCGTACAATTCCCACCCCAACAGAGGCAATGCAGAAAAATGTATTTTTATCTTTGTCTGATTTAAAGTCCTGTTTGGTACAGAACCTATTCAGACTTGGGTTGCCAGCATAAGAACTAGAGAGGGTTCATGTACAGTCAGCCTTCTGTGTCCATGGATTGCTTCCATGAATTCCACCATCCACGGCTTGAAAATATTTTTTTAAAATTAATAAAATCCAAAAAGCAAACCTTTCAGTTTGCCATTTTATCTCTCTCTCTTTCTGGCTTTTCTTCGCAAACAAAGTTTCAGGAAGGACTCATCCCGTGCTTTCTGCAAGCGTGCTGATGACTAAAAAGGCCAATCCAAGATAAACAAGTCCAGTTGCAGAAAGCACAGCAGGAGGTCTCCTTGGGTGATGTTTCCAGGTTGTGATTCTTTCTGCGTTGTCATTTCTCTTCAAGACTTGTTCAGCGTGAATTCTCAAATAAGGCTGCAGCATTGTGGATAGTGCGTCTCCATGCCTCCTGATGTGAGGCCAGGGTGGACCATTGTTGGTGATCAATTTGGCCGATCCTGAGATGTTGTTTCAGGGAGTCCTTGTATTGCTTTTTTGGAGCACCCCTCTTACGCTGACCCGTAGTGAATTCACCGTTGAGTACTATTTTGGGGAGGCAATGGTCCTCCATCCTAGAAATGTACCCTGCCCAGCGCAACTGTGTTCTCAATATCATGGCTTCAATGCTGGTGATCCCTGCTTGCTCAAGGACAGCAACATTCGTCACATAGTCAGTCCAGTGTATATTTAGGATTGTGCGTAAACAGCGCTGATGAAAGCGTTCAAGGAGTCTTAAGTGGTGGCGATAGGTGACCCATGTTGTATATAGTGGGACTTGAGCATCCATAGATTTTTGTATTCAGGATGGGGTCCTGGAACCAAACTTCAGGAGATACCTAGGGATGACAGTACCTTTAATGGTTGTCTTGAAGAGGGAATTTCAGGAGGTGTTGTTACCTGCTTGTGTGGTAAGACAAGCAACACCTGCTGAAATTTCCTCTTCTGCATAACCATTAAAGGTTGTTAACTGCCTTTGAGTGGACTTCAACTCATGGTGACCCCATGAATGAGATACCTCCAAGACTCCCTGTCCTCAACTGCTTCTGCTCAGGTCCTGCAGACTGAGGGCTGTGGCCTAATTGATTGAGTCTATCCATCTGAAATGTGGTCTTCCTCTTTTCCTACTGCCTTCTGTCTTACCAAGCATTATTGTCTTTTCTAGTGAGTCATGCCTTCTCGTGATATGGCTGAAATACAACAATCTCAGTTTAGTCATCTGGGCTTCAAGGGAGAGCTCAGGCTTGATTTGTTTTAGGACCCATTGACCGGTCTTTTGGGCAGTCCACGGTATCCGTAACACTCTTCTTCAGCACCATATCTCAAATAAGTTGATTTTCTTTCTATCAGCTTTCTTCACTGTCCAGCTCTTACATCCATACATGATGATGGGAAATATGATGGCCTTGACATTCCATTAAAGTACCATTAAAGGTACAGGAGCCTTTTCTAGTTTTCAGTCTGACAACCCTAATCAGACTCAGGCTGGATTATATGTACTGTATGTCCCTGTTTGTGGCAGACTATTTTGAGGAAGACTTTCCTCCTGAAGTTTCACATCCCCAAAAAACTCGTCACCCTATTTCTACAAACATTGGGGGTTGTCTGAATGTGCAGGTACTGTAGTCTGCCTTTTCTCCTCAGTAGCCCTGTTTTGGCTGTAGGCTTCCATAACTCAACCCCTGGCCTTAATATCTAACAGGCTAGAAATTACATGGCCCTCCAGATGTTGTTGGATTGCATCTCCCAGCATTCCTCACCACTGCCACTGCTGGCTAAGGGAGTTGCAGTCCAACAGCATCTGGAGGGCTACACATTGTCCCATTGGTATAACATGATAAGAGAAATGTAGCATTCGAACTGCAGGCATGTCAGTAAAAAAAGAAAAAGAAAAAAAAAGACAGAAACAATTCAGTGAGATACTAAAAAACTGTGGCAATAGTAATACTAAAGGTGACAGTGACAGATTCTGTTTGGATCTGGATTTAGGTATCTATCTTTGAGTCCGACCACTTTCTCTGGTACAGTTGAGACTTTTTAGTGGCTGCCCCTAGACTCTGGGGACCACCTAAAAGGTGAAAATACTCCTCAAGGAATTTGCTGGGAATCCTATCTGTCTGAACAGGATCCAGTGCCAATCCACAAGGGGGCCCTAAATGTCAGAAACAATGGGGTAAAAGCCTATGCAGATTTCCCTGTACTTTTTCACAAACTGTGAGGTGGGTGCGATTTTTGCTTGTTTGGACTATAGAACAATAAAAAATTTGAAGGCAAGCACAAATCTGATTGGCCAGGCGAGAGCAGGGGTGAGGCTTGCTAGAAAGGCAAGCACCCACTGCCACCATGTTGGATTTTCGCCTTAGTGATCGCTTGCTAAGGCGATAAAAAGGATCAATATTTTCTGTTTTGCTTTCTTATAAAATTGCAGAATCACTCTATCACACCAGTGCACCTTGGGATAACTTTTTTTTTTTAATGGTGGTGGTGAAGAACTAACGCGAGTAAATCACTCATGACTGCCATCAGGAATGCAAGGCTTACGGGGGCTTCCAAGGCCAGAAAAACTGTTTAGACATGTTGCTGCTGCTGCGAGATGTGAATACTACAAGGTATTTTAGATTTTTTTTCCCCTCGTGTAGATGGGCACTGAAATATCCTCCCTAAACGAGGCTAGAATGGCTCCCTCGTTGCTGTCCTCATGTCACTGAAAACTTTCTTACGCCAACAGGCTTTTAGCACTGAAGGTTGTAAGGAAAGGGCTTCCAAGGGGGTGTTTTAAAATATACTGTTTTTAATCTTTTTTTTAAGTGTATGTTTTTAATTGTTTTAATACTGCTAATAGTTTTAATTCTTGACTTTTTGTATGTTTTTAACTATTTATTAATTGCGTTTCAAGCAAACAGCCAGCTTACACAAATGTAAAAAACAAACAAAAGCAACTTACAGTAGAAATAGTTGAGCTTCATGGGTATAGGGACACTTTCCAAACCAATCTTAAATTGTGTAGAACGCAATTGCACAGCCTTAGCCAAGAATTTAGAAGTTCTAAAGGATACAATTTTTTTAGCATCAGATAACAAAAAGCGAACCTTGGTGTGAAATGAGAAGCCCTTAAACAATGTTAACAGAAGAAAAATATATGTGTTTCTAAGGTCATGAAGCATAGAACATGGGTTAAGTCTTCAACTGAAACAGAGGTCTCGTCTATACGAGGGGGGAAGAAACGATCTGCTCCGAAGAAACAGTAGCACACAGTGATATCACCTGTCTTCATGGTTAATAGAGCCCTCCGAAACTTCGCATGCCTACTAGCCAAGATGGCAGCTGTGAGTGAATTACTCGCCATTTTGAATCTGCTGCTGCCAATTAAAAAAAAAAGATTTACCATGGTGTGCACAAGTGATATTTCACATTTACAAAAGAAAGAAAAAAATTAAAGAGAGAGAGAAAGATTGCCATTTTATTGCCTTACCAATCTCTCGCTTAGCCAAAAATCCAACATGGCAGCAGCCAGCCTTTTCCCAGTTTGCAAGCTCCCCCCCCCATGCTTGTCCGGCCAATCAGCTTGTGCTACCTCATCACAGCAACGCGAATGTGACTGTCTTAACAATCGGACATTTGCATCCTTTACAGAGCTTTTTTAAAACGCCAGGAAAAGCTCCAAAAGCTTCCCTTTGGAGCTTTACGGTGGATTTGGCTGCCCCCCCTTCCGAATATGACGTATCACTACGAATGTCCATTTAGACAGATGGCCTTCCATTTGAATTCCATTAGGATTATTTTCACTGTTTAGACAGGACCAGAGTTACAGCTACAAAATCTAGGTTTGATAGGACGATATAGGAGTCTACCTATCTGGACTGCTACTATACTGTAACCATTTTAATTTGTAAGCTACATTGAGTCCCAATTTTGGGAGATAGGTAGTGTATAAATAAAGTTGATAATGATGATGATGATGATTATATTGAAGTGAGCTGACAGAACCAAATATCCGCACCCCATTTCTCCTCTCTGTGCTGCTCCCAAGTTGTGGAATTCCCTACCTCTGGAAGCCTGTCTTTCTTCCAGCGTTTAGAAGACATTTGGTTTTTAATATGATGCTGGCAGATCAAGCTTATAATGGGATTGGAGTGTTTCTATTCTATTATGTTTTAAATGTGTTTTTAAAATTGCTTTTAACTTGTTTATTTTACGTGTTTTTTAAAAACAGAAAACTAGTTTAATAGTGTCTCAACTCCTGCAAACCCATTCTGAACAAATCTTGCCAAGAAAATCCTGTGAGAGGGTCACCTTAGTGTTGACATAAGTCAGGAATGACTTAAAGGCACACAACCGGCTTGACTACACAGGGGATGGGGGGTAGGTAAAAATCTGGATGAAATTCAGGGCCCATATACATGAGGAGGAAAAATCTAAAGTACCTCGTAGTATTGGCATCTTGCAGCAGCAGTGACATGTCTAAATGGTTTGTCTGGCCTCGAAAGCCCCCATAAGCCTCGCATTCCTGATGGCGGCCATGAGTGATTTACTTACATTAGTTCTTAACTGCTGCTGTTTTTTGGAAATAAAAAGTCATCCCAAGATGCGCTGGTGTGATAGAGTGATTTCACAATTTTATAGGAAAGCAAAACAGAAAATATTCATCCTGTTTTATCGCCTTAGCCATTAGTTAGTGTTTTTTTACACTAACGGAGGCCAATTTTTACCAGCAGCACTCAGGGTGTTCCAGGCCAAGGTATTGCCACAATTGTTATTTGGCATACCTATTTGGATCCTAGGTTTTTCTTCAGCATTAGAACGGGTTCTTTCAACCTACCTTCGAAAATTATTTGGAGTACCCAATTGTGTTTCATCAGCCGTTTTACGGCTAGAAGCGGGTTATCATTCTGTTGAATTTACTGCCTGGATGTGGGCCCTAAAGTATTGTCTTAAACTTTTCTATGCTGGCCTTGAGTTAGGATATTTGTATCTTGTAACGAAAGACAATTATACCACCCTTTGGTCTAAAAATATCAAGGAAAAGTCGTAGAGAGTAGGCTTCTCAAACAACTTCCTTATTACATATGATCTGCCTAGGGTGCAGCAGATTCTGGTTTGCCGTATAAAAGATATTGATATACAATATTCTTTATCCTCTGCCCGTACCACTTGTTCTCCCATCAGTTTAGGATTGCAGTTTAATTTTGAGAAGATGGCACATTACTTACAAAATCTGACCATCTCAAAATATCGAGTTGTGTTTACTAAAGCAAGATTCAATGTTATCCCCTCTGCCTTGCTAGAAGGCCGCTTTAAGGGAACTCCCTACCATGAACGGGTCTGTCCTTGTGGTGAAGGTTCTGTTGAGTGCGTAGAGGATGTCCTATTTTTCTGTATTTTTTACAGGGATGAGAGGCTAAGGTCCCGTCTACACGATTTAAATAATACGTACGGCATGCGAAAGTTCGCACTTCCGTACAAACGGCCGTTCGGATGCACATGAATGCAAAAGAGGGGGCCCCCGGTTTTCCACCCTGAAATATGCACACGCGGCATTCGGGAAGGAAAGCAGATTGCAAAGAGAAATCAGTACGCCGTTTGGATGGCTGACGGGTCTGTACGGTCTGTTCACACACATATGAACAGGCAGGGTAATCTGATTGGCTGGCCGAGTAGAGGGGGCGGGGCTAGCACGGAGGGGAATTGGGAGCAGCCGCCATGTTGGTTTCCTGGCTAGCGAGCGTCTGGTAAGTCTGTGAATTTATATGTTTATTTATTTTTATTTTATATTGTAAATACGGAAAACCGAATGTCTGCAAACCAGGAACCTTTTTTTAAAAAAAAAAAGCGGCGGGAGATTTAAAACTGCCGCTTGGCTTGCTCGCTCCAGCCAGCTTCGGGAAGAGGGAGTCATACGGAGTTTAGGGGGCTTAAAAATCGTATAGCCAGTTCGTATGCATACGAACGACAGGCTATTCGTATTTTTTGCCCCCCATATGGATTTTTTTATGATCGTATAGCCGCACCCCAAGATTAATTTCACCCCTTTTGCATAAGTTTCCAAGTAGGCCAATCAATTGGTACTTGGTGTATCTGTTAAATGATTCTGAGAAGAGTAAAACAGAAACAGTGGCTAAGTTTCTCCTTTCTGCTGTTAAAACTCGTAAGATTATGACCTATGTAAAACAAACAGCCCCGTCTATTGCTCTTTAAATATCCATATAAATTTCCATCTTGTCCCAGTCTCATATGGACTAGTATCACCTAATGTATTTTTAAGTGACTTGGTATATGCATATATGTATGTACATATGTACGCAGTACGAGTATGTCATGAATATTTGTTTATAATGTTATTTTAACACATCTTATATGTTTTATATATATTGTGATGCCTAATGGCCTGTTGGCTGAAACAAAGATATGTTTTTGTTTTATCGCCTTAGTGAGCAATCACTAAGCCAAAAATCCAACATGGCAGCAGCGGATGCTTGCCCTGCTAGCAATCCCCACCCCTGCTCTTGCCCGGCCAATCAACTTTGTGCTTCCTTTCGAATTTCCTGTCATTTGATAGTCCAAATGAGCAGGAATACGTATGAAAAAGTATGGGGATATCTGCGAATGCTTTTACCACATTGTTTTTGCTGTTTTGGGCTCCCCTCCTTTTGAATAGTGTGGATTAGCGCTGGATCCCATTTAGACATGCAGGATTCCCAGCAAATTCCATGAGGGGTATATTCATCATTTAGATGGGCCCTCAGACTACTTTGGCCCAGAGGTACAGTGCGTGAAATTTGGATTACTGGGTGGGCCGCCCGTTCTGACTTCACAGAGAGCAACTACTGCTGGGGCTTTGCTTTTCCTGGAGCTCAGAGTGGGAGATTGTGCACCGGAAAAACAAAGTCCCAGTGGTAGTTCACACAGCAGTTTTCTCCAGTTTCAAGCAAACTCTGGAGAAAACAGCAACTTTTCTAAAACCTGGATTAAGGGGTTTCCCCCCAGGTCTGGTGCAAATAGGGTTGTATATTGTGTGTTATGATCACACCAGATCTGGGGAAAGGGCCACATGTCATGCGGCATTATCGGGCTAGATTCAGGGATTTTCACTGCTGTAGGCAAGCCCAGCAACAACAATTATGTTTTTTATAAATATTTTTATTTAAACACCTACGTTTCACTATTTAATAATAATATAAAAGGGAAAAATCATAAACAACAAAAGACAAAAAAAACAAAACACATAAAGAAAAACACTAAACAACAATACCAACCCCCCTAATATGTCCCCACCCAAACTATAAAACTATCCCTTACCCCAGAATATAAAAAACTACCACACTAGACAGGGCAAGTAAGGTTCCAATTTATCCGCTAAAAGGTTATAACCCAAATTCCAAATGGTCCCCTTTAGCTTCTAATCTTATCAAATCTTATGCTATTATACCACTTTTTCTATATCATAAATGAACTTTTAACCTATTACCTATTCAAATAAACAATTACATATTTTCAACAACTCTGTTTTTAAATGGTTGTAAACTGCCTTGAATCCTATGCTGGGATATCAAACAAACACGAAATGATGGCTGCTCCCAGATTCTGGGAGTTCTTGTTCAAAATAGTAATTTTTCCAGGCTCAGATCCATCTGCAGAAGGCAGGGCTTGGATCCCAGTACGATGAAGGGAGGGCAAGGGGACAGATGATCCATTCTTATGCTTATTGCTGTGCTAACTGTTAATTCTCCCTGTTTACAGATAGCTAGCATAGTTGGAGGTGTTTATTGGAAACAGAAGTTGTACCAGCTGTTCTCTCTGCTGCTGATGCAACTCTTGCATGTCTCATGGAGCAGAAGCTTTGTGTGACCAATTTATCTTGTTTGCCACCTTGTTCAAAGAGAGAGAGAGAGAATATGGAAATCTAGCAGGGAACCAATTGGTTCCTCCTGCATCTCAAGAAAAGGGCTGGGATACCTTTTAGGATTTTTTTTAAACAGAAGGTTTGTCTAGACCAAAGCTTCCTAAACTGTGGGTCGCGACCCTGAATGTGGGAATTGTAAAAAAATGGGCAACAGTAAATTTGATGTGTATACCTATTTTATATACCCGTATACCTGGGATCATGTAAAAATTTCTCGGGCGAAAAGGCATCATCAGTGGTATAGTTTAAAAGCCCTGGTCTAGACAAGAAGATATGATGCTGATTGCTGTGCATTAATGCAAAATCAAAGCAGCATTAATTTGTCTCCATGGTCCTTTGGAAAAATCTCTGGTATGCAATCCATGTTTGAAGTTCACACACAGCCGTGCCTGCGAATCAACTTGGTGGCTGAGAGTGAGTTACTTGGGTTATTATTCTCAACAAGTTGTTGCCACTGCACAGTATTTTTTTTTTAACTGCAAATCAAATGTGCACAAATGTGACCTTCTGCTTTAAAAAGCTGTTTGGCTGCCTCAACGCAACAAAAAAGTGCACAACCAGCAGCGCAAAACCCCAAAATGGTGCTTCCAGTCACTTTATGGCCAGTAAGCCCACCCCCTGCACATGTCCTACCAATCAGTTTTCCACATCCGCTTTCATTCAGGAATGCACTGCACTGCGATTTGGTTGTCCTAACGAGCAGGAATGTGCATTTCCACACATTATTTTAAAAACCTCGGGGGAAAGCGCAAAGGCTCCCCCACCCACACACCATTTTGGGAGTTTTGGGCTTCTTCTGAATAAGGCAGATCTCATTGGGAGAAAAGGTATGCTCTGCAATATCTCTTAGGATTATTTTCACTGTCTAGATAAACTGCTTAACGCAGTGTAGATGTGTAAATAGCTATTGCTTAAAACAATTTGTAAGCCGCTCTGATAGCCTTGAGGCTGAAGAGCAGGGTATAAATAAATAAATAAATAAATAAAATTTTAAAAAATAAATAACCCCAAAATGTTTAGGCTAATAATGGCGTTAACATGGGAATTCAAAATACACACAAACACGAGAATAGCTCTGCTGGATGAGGTCAAAATTCCATCTAGTCTACAAGTATCTTATTTCTTCTAACTGTGGCTGAGTAAATGCATCGTGGCACGGGGAAGCTTGCCGCCACCAGATACTGTGAGATAGTGCTGCCAATTTGGATGGTTACTAGTGGCTACTTGTCAATGTGGCTAGAGGTGCCGTTCCCCCATATCTGTGGATGTTTGGTTCCTGGATTTACCGTGGATACCAAAAACTGTGAATAGCACAGTATTCAAATAAAGGACTTCCTGTGAAACATACCATAGAGTTGCTTTGGAGAACCTAGCAGTTCTTAGAGAGGACACCTGTCTAGGCATTTTTCAACGTGACTTTATGGTTTGTGTCCCTATTTTTTTTTCCAGCCATGGATAATTGAATCTGCAGGTATTGTTTCCATGGATACGGTGGCAACCTGTATATATCACCTCCAGGATTGTATATTCTGGCAAAACCACCTCTGAGTATTCCTTACCTAAGAAAACCCCATGAAATTAATGGTCTGGCCATAAGTCGACAGGCAACTTGAAGGCGCGTGCACTCACGCACACAAACCCACACCTGCCAGAGTCTTAAGATCCTTGGGGGGGGGGCTTCTCTCAGTCCCACCTACCATACACCTGTCTGGTGAGGCCATAGAACTAAGCCTTCCTGGTGGCTGCTCCAAGACTAAGGAATTCCCTTCCACAGGAGATGAAGTTGGCCCCCTCTCTGCTCTCCTTTCACCAGCAGGCAGAGATTTTTTCCTTTAAGCAGGCATTTAATGATTAATTGGTTGCAGGAAGTTTTTTTTATTATTATTATTGAAGGAGAGGCAGTTCTAGGTCCACTGCGATTCTATGGTCAACTTCCGACATTCATCTCATTGAAAATAATAGGGTTCCCTATTATCCATGGTTTCAGGTATCCACAAGAGGGGGGTCTTAGAGTGTATCCGGCACAGATACAGGGGTCGAACTGTATTATATTTATTGTTAAGTTTTTAAAACGATCTTACACTGTTTAAAAAGTTAATGCCATTTTGAAGTCGAAGGCTATCACGGCCGGCATCCATAGGTTTTTCGTGGTTTTTTTCTGAACACAACCTCACAGCCCAGGAAAAAACCTATTAATGCCATTTTAATATAACTTGCTCAATTGTGTTTCAACTTTTTAAATTATCTGGTTTTTAGCTTTTTAGTCATAGCCTTGTTGTAAGCTGACTTGGGTCCCATGGCAGGAGAACAGCAAGATGATACAAAGAAACAAACTCAGTCCAGGTATACCCCAGTTAATGAAGTAGACATGTTCCTGAGTGTGACTTCTTTAATAGAAAATTTGGTACCAGAGGCAGAAATGACAAGGAAAGAATAGGGAGAGGTTCCTCCGCCACAAGAAAGAAGAGCAGTTCAACACATTTCAGTAGACTTTTTATTCAAAATGAACTATATGCATGTATGAAATGAAACTATCAGGTCAGTAAGCCTTAGGTAAAACAAAAACATGGTGAACCTTCTAGAAACCTCCATTTTCTTATTGCTCCCATTTTAGTGGCCAAGGTTCTAGGGCGTTTTCTAGATGATGAAAAAACTCCTCACTGAATGTGAGGGGAATACCTTTTGTCCTGATGAGATCCCTCAGGGATTCACCATATTCAAAAGGAGGGGAGACAAAAACTCCATGTACTGCATGATAACAGCCTTTGCGTTTTTTAAAAAATACACGGAAATACACATTCCCGCCCGTTTGGACAACCAGTTCAAAGCAGAGCACATTCCAGAAGGCCCAATGTGATTGGTCGGATATGCACAGGGGGTGGGTGGGCTTGCCGGCGATGAAGTAGCCAGAATCACTATTGTTGATTTTCACACTAACAACTGTGCATGATTTTGGAGCTGTAAAGTAAAAAAAAAACCCACAGTTCTTTAAAGTGGAAGATTGTTCTTCCATGTCTTGGATTTAATGAGGAAAAAACTCCTGTGCAACAGTGGGAACTTTTGGGGAATAATAACACAAGTAATTCACTCATGTCCACCATCTGTATTTGCGGGGATGCTCCATGTGAACTTCAAAATGGATAACTTCCCATACCAGTGATCTTGAGAAAAAATCGTGGAGACAAATGAATGCTGCTGCATTTTTAGTCATCAGCGCACTTGCAGAAAGTGCGGGATGAGTCCTTCCTGAATCTTCGTTCATGAAGAAAAGCCAGAGAGAATGCGCTTAAATGAGCATTATATCTCCTTGTATAGATGAGCCCTGGATCTCTACTCCCCGCCCCCCCTGACATGCTGGGAGTAGCTAGTGAGGCAGGTTTATCTGCTCTCCCCCTTTCCTGTTTATTTTCCTGTTTATGCATGCTCAGTATGGGATTCTGGAGGTAGCGCCTGTTTATGATGCCTGTTGTAGGCAGCCATAGACAGCTACAATTGGCCACAGTAGAGTCTTGGATTTCCCAGCTTTGTTGTATTGTTTTCTGCAGACATGCTGCTGCAACCCAGCATTGAAAGTCTGTGTTTCTCCAGCCCTTCATCACCATTGTTCCAGTGCTGATGCTGCTAAAAAGTTCCAGCTAGTCAGAGGACAAGGAGGAAAGGGCTGCAAAAATTTGTAAAAGGAAGCTTATTTTTAAGGGGCATTGGTAACTGTTTCAAATGTGTTCATTTTTATATCAGTTGTTATGGAGTGTGAGATGGAAGGTATAGGGGGACTCATGTTCTATTGGCCAGTTACTCATTGGCCTCTCTGCGAACAATGGGAGAAAAACTGGATATAAGAATTTTGGACTAAACAGGCCTCTGGTCTGATGCAACATGATTCTTTCTATGCCATTATGTTCTTCTGTTGTTGTTGTTTTGGCAGCTCCACAATTAGAGTGCTGAAAGCATCCGCCTCCATTTCTTCTCTCCCTGTCCCCTAGCAACTGATAGACATCCTCCGAGTGCCTCTGAAAAGAGTAAGAGAGTCTAGAAAGAGAGCTTAGAATGCTTTCTTTTCACAAGGCCACTCCTTAAGAATTCCTTGAAATCCTTCCCTGAGTGTTTTCAACAATAGGTGAAATTTGAGAGCAACTGAACAAAAGAATTGTACACCTTGTTGGATGTTTTTTAAGGGCTGACCCCCTGAAAAGAGCTGCTATGATGATGATGAGGAGGAGGAGGAGGAGGAGGAGGAGGAGAGGATTTTATTCATTTATATCCCACCTTTCCCCCCAACAATGGGACTCAAGTTGGTTTATAAATTATTAAAAATAATACAAATTGAAAACGTTCAAAAACATCATATATGTCTCTCTGGATGTGTAAAAGTTAAAAAACAAACAATTTATAGAATTAAAAGCATTTAAAATTCATTCAAAGACAATGGGGTTGTTTAGAGAATGAAAAAAATCCTTAAGGAATGTGAGCTGAATACCTTTTGTCTAGATGAGCTCCTGCCAGGATTCGCCATATTTGGAAGGAGGGGGGGCTGAAAACTCCAAGTAGTTCATGATAACAGCTTTCACTGTTTCTCGCAATCTTTTTTTAAAAAATACTTGAAAATGTTCATAACAGCCCATCTGAACAACCAATTCAAATTGGGGCACATCTAGGAAGTAAAAATGTAATTGGTCGTAAGAGCTGTTCGGCAGTGGAACACACTCCCTCGGAGCATGGTGGGGTCTCCTTCCTTGGAGGTCTTTAAACAGAGGCTGGATGGCCATCTGTCAGGGATGCCATCGTGATTCCTGTGTGGCAGGGGGTTGGACTGGATGGCCCTTGTGGTCTCTTCCAACTCTATAATTCTATGATTCTGTGATTCTATGAATGTGTGTAGGGGCAGGCTTGCCAGCGACAAAGTGGCCGGAGCCACCATTGTTGTTTTTCATAGACACAATCGAGCGCTATTTTTGAGCGGCAGAGAAAAAAAAAAATTTTTAAGCAAAAGATTGCTCTTCCGCATCTCTCTCAGTTAACAAGGCAAAAAAGAGGGGGAAATGGAGGAAACTTTGGGGGAATAATAATGCTGGTAATTCACTCGCGGCCATCATCTGTGAACTTCAAACTTGGGTAGCTTCTCATGCCAGTGATCTTGTGAATGAATCGTGGGGGCAAATGAACACTGCTGCAATAGTGAGGTAACACACTATTTTCCGCAATTAATTCTCCTGTCTGACTGAGCCCAATGTAAAAAAATCAACAAAACAGCACAGCATACCATTAAAAACCCCTCACAGTCAATTCATTAAAAGCCTGATGGCATAGGAAAGTTTTTATTTGTTGGCAGAAGAACAAGGATCGAACCATCCAAAACCTCCTTAGGGAGGGAGTTAATGTCTAGATGAGAAGATGTAATGCTGATTGCTGCACATTTATGCAAATTCTCAGCAACATTCATTTGTCACCACAGTCCTTTGGCAAAATCGCTGTTATGTGCAGCTATCCATGTTTGATGTGCACGCGCGGCCATGAAAGCAAATCAAGATGGTGGCCAAGAGTGAATTACTCACATTATTTTTCTCCACAAGTTGTCAGTGCTGCACAGTATTTTCTTTTTTACTGTATATCAAAGGGGGGGGGGCAACGTGAAACTCCAAAATGGCGCTTCCAGCCACTTCATTGCCAGCAAGCCTGCCCCCCCACGCACATTCAACCAATCAGCTTTCCACTTCCACCCTCGCCAAGAATTTGCAGTGATGCGAATTGGTTGTCCAAACAAGCAGTAATACACATTTCCATACATTATTTTTAAAACCTTGGAGAAAAGCCATGAGGGCTTCACCCCCAATAGTTTTTGGAGTTTTTGGTCCCCTTCCTTCTGAATAAGTGAATCACTCCGGATCTTGTTGGGACAAAAGGTATTTTCAAATTCTATGAGAAGTATTTTTACCATCTAGTCAACCCCTGGGAGTTGTTACCAGGAAGGACCTTTTTTTTTTTTTGTTCCCTCCAAATGAGCCAAAGGCCTTGCCTACACCGGCCAAATGAAATGGCCTCCCCCCCCATTCCTGCACCCAGCAGTCCAGAGGTTTTGGCCCAGTTTCTTGTTCAAAATGTCTAGATGACGTCCAAGCAGTTCCAATGAGACTCCAGGGCAAATACCCCCTAAAACAGAGCAGACACGTGGTAAAAACCTCACCATTTGCTGCGGTTCTTCCAGAGAAAATGGTGAGTTCCATTACCGCAACAGGTGGGTGTCCGCACACATGTCTAGTGCGGCCATTTCCAAATTGGGTCGTGTTGTGTGCATCGTGTCTACTGAGGTCACTGTGAGGCGCCCAGCCGTGTGATCGTGGCCAGGCGCATCATTCCTGGCCTCGGAAGAGGTGGCCGGCACGGGAAAGAGAAGCATGCATGGGCTGCAGGTGTGCGGACAGCCCTCCATAGCCACAATGGAAGGGCAGGTAATGGACAGAAAACGCTGCAGGCCCAGGGTGGTAATACTCCGGACCGAATGTGGAGTATTCTGTCCAGTGTAGACAAGCCCTGAGAAAGTATTGAGACAGAGGGATGGGCCTCCCCTGAGAATCTTTGAGCTCAAACAGGTTCACATGGGGAGACATGTTTCTTCAGATAGCCCAGACTCAAGCCGTATGTCCATATAATATAATATAAGGTACTGTAATACAGAAGGGTATAGTGGTTTCAGTGTTGGAGTATGACTCTGGAGACTAGGGTTTGAATCCCCACTCGGCCATGGAAACTGACCTTGGGCAAGTCATACTCTCTCAACCTCAGAGGAAGGCAAACACAACCCTCTTCTGAACAAATATTGCAAAGAAAGCCATATGATAGGGTTTGCCTTAAGGTTGCCATAAGTTGGAAACAACTTGAAGGCACACAACAGAAACTACAGTTGTCCCTCCGTATCCACGGATTTGGTATCCACGGATTTAAGTATTCACCACTTGAAAATATTCTTTAAAAAATAATAATCCGAAAAGCAAACCTTGATTTTGCCATCTCATATAAGGGACAACATTTTGCCTTGCCGTTGCATATAATGGGACTTGAGTATTCATGGATTTTGGTATCCACAGGGGGTCCTGGAACCAAACCTCAGCGAATATGAAGGACAACTGTAATATAACATAATATAATACAATACTGCTTGTTCATAATACTAGAGTAGTGTTGATTATTAAGAAGCTGAGGTTCAGTGTCCTCAAGTTTTGTCTTAGTTCAGTTTTGAACTGTGTTGCATTTTACATTTTCAAAAACAATTTTTGTCAGGGTATATTGAAGAATATTCTTGAAGGAATTATTCAGAGCATTTCCCTGACTCTTCAGGTGCTGTGTGACAGAAATGGAAGTGGAGCATCTAAGGAAAAGTGAGGATTTGCTGGTAAGTCGCCTGAAAGCACCAGATCCCATCTGCTCTTGGAAACAAAGCAGGGTCAGACCTTTTTAGTACTTGGATGAGGGACCGCCAAGGAATCCAGGTGTCCATTCATACTACACAGTTATAGTGCCATAATTCCACTTTAGCTGCCATGGTTCCATCCTATGGAATTCTGGGCTTTGGAGTTTGAGGAGGCACTAGAGCTCTCTGGTTGAGATTTCCAAACACCCCTCCCTAAACGACCAATCCCAGGACTCCATAGGACAACCATTAAAGTGGAATTAAAGTGCTATATTGTAGTTGCATGGTGTGAATGGGTCCCAGGTGCTATAGACTATATTCCAGAGGAAGGTAGTGGTGAACCACCCCTGAGCATTCTTTGTGTAAGAAAATCTGATGAAATTCACGGGACAGCCTGAAGGCACATATGTGTATACACACACACTGTAGGGAAAAGTTGTGGCTGCTGATGGCTTTGGGTTTTAGTCTGAATTTCACAGGGGCTATTCAAAGGATAACACTTTTAAAGTTTGGGCTAAAACACAAAGCGGATTCACCATCCCACTAACATGGAAGCCACCATGATCTTCTGAAATTTGCCACCTTGTTGACATTTGAATGTACAGGTCAACCACTATAGCTACGGTGGATACATTCCAAGACCCCCCTTGGCTACCTGAAACCATGGATAATAGGGAAACCTATTATTTTCAATGAGATGAACACCAGACGTTGACCATAGAATCGCATTGGAGGACCTAGAAATTCCTAGAAAGAATACATTTTTTCAGATGTAAACACAGTTTGTCCCTCCATATCCACGGATTTGGCATTCACGGATTTAAGTATTCACGGCTTAAAATACTGTATTCTTAAAAAAATAGTAATAATCCAAAAAGCAAACCTTGATTTTGCCATCTTATATAAGGGTGCAGCTATACGATCATAAAAAAATCCGTATGGGGGGCAAAAAATACGAACAGCTTGTCGTTCGTATGCATACGAACCGGCTATACGATTTTTAAGCCCCCTAAGCTCCGTATGACTCCCTCTTCCCGAAGCTGGCTGGAGCGAGCAAGCCAAGTGGCAGTTTTAAATTTCCCGCCGCTTTTTTTTTTTTAAAGGTTCCTGGTTTGCGGACAGTCGGTTTTCCGTATTTACAATATAAAATAAAAATAAATAAACATATAAATTCATGGACTTACCGGACGCTCGCTAGCCGGGAAACCAACATGGCGGCCGCTCCCAATTCCCCTCCGTGCTAGCCCCGCCCCCTCTACTCGGCCAGCCAATCAGATTACCCTTCCTGTTCGTATGTGTGCGAACGGACCGTACAGACCCGTCAGCCATCTGAACGATGTACGGATTTCTCTTCGCGATCCGCTTTCCCTCCCGAATGCCACGTGTGCATATTTCAGGGTGGAAAACCGGGGCCCCCCTCTTTTGCATTCGTGTGCATCCGAACGGCTGTTTGTACGGAAGTGCGAACTTCCGCACGCCGTACGTATTATTTAAATCGTGTAGATGGGACCATAAGGGACACCATTTTGCTATGCCATTGCATGTAATGGGACTTGAGTATTCACAGATTTTGGTATCCACAGGGGGGGGGGGTCCTGGAACCAAACCCCAGCGAATATGAAGGGACAACTGTAAATAAAACCATGGATACTGAATCTGTGGGCACAGGGGTCAACCTGTACTATATTTTTTAACTGCCAATATTTTTTTAAAAAAATAATTTTAATACACTAGCTCCAGCACTTACATTTCTAAAGCCTGGACACCCCTAACGTACATCTGTCTGAATTCTATCATTAGTCCTATCTAATGAGTAGACCCATTGAGTCAGCAAGATTTACCTACGGTATGTGTTGACTCCTCGTTCAACAATAGAGGTAATGCATTTTCTGTGGTTGGAATGAACCAGTGGCATTTCAATTGCTGCTCTTATCTTGGCTCTATTGATACAGAGAGGGACAGAAACGGAGAGGCAAAATATCATCCGGGAATGGAAAGAACTGCGACAGTTTCTAAAAGAGCAAGAAAAAAGTATGCTGAGGAGTTTGGAAGCACTGGAAAGAGACATAATGGTGAGGAGAGACGAGAGCATTTCCACAGCTTCTGGGAAGATATCAAGCCTCAGTGAAAATACAGAAAGCAGCCAACATAGGTTTGTGAAGGTGAGAAATACAGATGATAAGTTAGACATCTGTCTCAGAGCTGAAGTGAATGAACTCCTCTGAATGAGAGAGAATTTTATTTCTTATGTACTTATTTTATTAAAATACTTATATCCTGCCCTCTATCTATCTAAAGATCTCAAGGATGCAATAAAACCAACCTAATATAAACAATAAAACCAATGTAAACAATAAAAGTGATTTTAAAGGGCTTAAAAACAAATTAACAAGTTTAAAAAGGCAGATTAAAATAGGTTAAAATTGTTTAAAATATTTAAAACTACGTTCCCTGTTTTTTTAAAAAAGGATGGCAGATGAATATTAGTATATAATGGGGAATAATAGCTTCGAAGTGGAGGAAAGAGGCTTTCATTCTTAGGTTTTAGATAATCCATGGTTGTTTCACAGGCTGTTTAGTGAAGCTTACTCTCAGGTAAGTAGATGCAAGACTGATTAATTTATTCGCAGGTGCAGAACTTGGGTGGTTGTCTTGTGTTTAATTATAAGAGGAGGCACATTTTCTTTCGTTTTGTAAAAAACCACAAAGCTTTTTATTTAATTTTTCAGAAAACATATCACAAAAAGGGTCTTTTTATTGGAAAGGGTCAACCAGAATGAACTAGTAGTCTTTGATTCACACCTAATAGCCTCCCCCCCCCCTCTTTTTCTCCAGCAGAGCATTGAAAGGACCAATAATAGGTAAGTTCTGTCCAAGATTTCAGTATCTGTGTGTGACATTATGTGGACTGATTTTTAAACTTCCCCAGACTGGCAGTTGTTGGAGCTCAAAAATGGGACAAAACTGAAAGACTGGGTCCTTTCCACCTCCACAATCTTAATCAACATCAAAAGGTCTGACCATGTTTTACTTTGGGTTTTTCTTTTTTGAGTTTTGAGATGGTGTTATTGTGAAAACATATTAATTTCAAAGGGATTCCTGTGACAAGTTTAGGAAGGATTGCTTATGACCTGCATAGGAAGCATTTCTTAAAATCAGAATGCCCTCAGTTTGTTCCATCTGGTATCAGTATATAAGTGAAGACAGAGGGGGAAATGCCATAAACTGTTGGAAGATGAGGGATGTACTCTGGTGTTATCAAATTGAAGAAATGTTTGTTAAGCTGTACTTATGTGGAAAAAACTTGTTTTATTAAACTGATGCATTTGGGTTATGAACCCTTCTTCACGAGCTATAAAATCAATAAATATACATGCATTTATTAACATTATGTTTTGCAATATAAATTATTAAAAGTAGCTTAACAAATCATCATTTATGAGTATCTATTATGAAACTCATCTTGGTTTTGAAATGTAGATAACTTGTGCATTATAAAATGCTACTGGTCAGAGATCATCTTTACTGTCCCTGTTCATTGTACAGTACTTGTAAGTTATTCTATTTTTTATATATTAGACATATACTTTTTTACATCCTACACTTCAGGGACTTATAGTAATTATGGGTTAATTCTCCATGATAAAACATGCTTTTCTAGACACATGGAAAATCTCTTGTATATCAAGTAGGTATACTTCGGGGTGTATACCTCAATTGTATACCTCTCTCAATTGTGAAGTCAAAAGCTTTCATGGCTGGCGTCCATAGGTTTTCCTTGGGTTTTTTTCGGGCTGTGAGACCGTGTTCTGGAATATTCTGTTCCAGAACACAGTCTCACAGCCCGGAAAAAAACGAAGGAAAATCTATCTCTCAATTGTTGTATCTCATATTCAGTTTCCCAAATTGTTAAAGGATTGCAATTCAGTGTAAGTTACTCCCTCATTTGAAAGGCATATTTCTCTTTTGTAAACAGACTTTCTTGTACACATTAGATAAACCTGCATCTTAATTATTTTATCTGTGTTCCGTGATTAAACTACAAACATAATGAAGGCATGTCATTAAATATAAGTTACTCCCCCATTTACAAAAGCATTCCTATCTTTGCATTTTCCTTCCAGCCTTTTCCATCTTATTTCTTAGTATATTTCTATCCTACATGTAAATATATTTGAAACTGCTTGCTGCCATGTGCTATCCTATCTCTAGGTTCTTTATCTTTTATGAAAAGTTTTTTTACAACAAAACCAGGTCTGTAAAAAACCTGTTGTAAAAAATATAATTACCGTTACATTTACAGAAGTTTACAGTTATATTTTGGAGTACAAATCTCAGAATCCTCTGGACTGTCTGGGAAATTATAGTCCAAAGAAAGAAAGTTTCCAGGCTGGGAGTAGGGGTGGGGAGGCATTGGGAAGGGTGTGTGCATTTCCATAAAATTAAAACCTACAAGATGAAAGGCAAAGCTAAATGGGACCTCAGTTTAATCTTTCTGTGGCAGGTGTTTTAGTGGGGTCTGCTATGCTATTATCCTTTTTTTTATGTTTTAACATCTATATATATAATTATCTTGGGTATGTTGCTGTTCCCAGTGTGCTGATTTGCTGCGTAGGAAACTTCCCAACCAATCAAAGCTCTCTGTTGGCTGGCCAATCAGCACATTGGGGGCAGAAACATGTGGAAAGCTTCAAGTCCTTTCTAAACATGGTGGCAGCAGAGGGGCTCTCACGTCATGGTGTGCATGGTGTGTGTGTCTAGCATGGTGTATGTGTGTGTACTTGCAGTTGCATAGTGGTGGTGGAGGCACTCTTGCATTGTGGCGCGCGTGTGTCTGTAGAGTGGTGTGCGTATGCATGTGCGGTTGCATGGCAGCAGCAGAGTGGCTTTTGTGACCTAGTGCACGTGGAGTGTGTCTGTGTAGTGTGGTGTGTGTAGCATGTGTGTGTGTGTGTGTACGCATGGTTGCACGGTGGAGGGCCTCTCACATCCTGGTGCATGTGGGATGTGTGTATGCACAGTTGCATGGTGTCAGCGGAATGGCTTTTGGTATGAAATTAGCTGTACCTGGCATAATATACACCATTATAGTTGATTTGAAAGGTTATACATTAATTCATCAAATGATCGTACTCTTGCAATGTTTCCTAATCAGCAGAGTGGGAACGGAAACATACCGAAGCATTTTATATAGATATATAACAGTGTATGTTACACCGGGTATAGCTAGTGCTTTTAAATTATTTCAAAGTAGTATTTTTGTTTATTTAATTTCCCCCTTCCTTTGTCTTCATCAGCAAGAATGGGGCATTCCCTAAGCTTGACAGAGGATTTGTGGAGCTGGAACGAAGAATAAACCATTTTGCGGAAAAGAGGATTGTGTTGCAGGAGATACTGCTGGCATTTAAAGGTGAGAAGGGAGCTTCCTCGTGAACAGTCATCTTGGACCTAGCCAACACTGTGGAGACCAGCGCCATGTGCTTTGGAGTCTACCTTTTTATGTCTCCCTGTCAGAGAAAGGCAGCGGAAGGGTGGCAGTGGTAAGCAAAGGTAGCAAAGAAAACGCAGGGTGGAGGGGAAGGGGATGGTGGAATTACCATGTTACTTCCCCTGCCTCAGGTGGTAAGAGAATAGGGTTGCCAAATCTCAGGGTCTGGCTTGAGCCTCCAGTTTTTATTAATCATCTCCAGACAGGAGATTAAAGTGCAAATCCTCCAGTTTTGGTAGGCTCAGCTCCAAGCAAGAGCAAAGGCCTGTCTGCAAATCTGTAAATCAGCAGCTTGCTATAATTTGCAAGGCTTGATTGATTTGTCACTGCAGCTTGCAAAAACTCTCCAGAGGGACTATGTATGTATTTACTTACGAGCTTATCACATGACGGAAGGGAAGTGGAAATAAGCCTGAGGGTAGTGTGTCCCGCCTTGCCTTATCGGACGACATCAGTGTGCTTCAGCTATTATCCCATTCCAGTCCCGTGGGAGATGGTGATAAAGGCGAGTCTTTTTGCTAACAGATTTTTCCAGTTAGCAAAATGACTTGCATTTACTGCCATCTTCCATGGGACTGGAACGGAAGAATAGCTGAAGCATGCAGGTGTCACATGATAAGGCAAGGCGGGATGCACTATTC
This sequence comes from Gambelia wislizenii, assembly GCA_030847615.1. Classification (NCBI taxonomy): domain Eukaryota; kingdom Metazoa; phylum Chordata; class Lepidosauria; order Squamata; family Crotaphytidae; genus Gambelia; species Gambelia wislizenii. The sequence goes on from JAUMIR010000002.1 coordinate 32,144,830, forward strand.
TCAGGCTTTAGAGGCACTTCCCTTCCCTCATGCGATAAGGGTCTTAGTTAGCTTCCTCCTTCCTTCCCCATCCCACCAGGGCTCACCCTCCACTCTCCTCTGCATCTGCCTTATGGCTAGAAGCAAGTACGCTAGGTTAAATTTTCCTTATTCCTTAATGTATAAGCAGCAGGCCTTGTCTTATCTTGTATCTTTTAAATTTTATATGTTTTAATCTGATTTTATAATATTTTAATTGTATCTATATAGATATAAAATGCTTGGGTACATTTCCTTTCCCAGTGTGCTGACTGGCCACTTAGGAAACATACCCAACCAATCCCCTCACTCCTCTCTCTCCCTCAGTCAATCACAACGCACATACAAATTCCCTCTCCACCTCACAATCCACTCCTGCCACTCAATCTGCATCTACACCCCGAGCATCACAAGGGCCCCTAGCTCCTCTCATCCATCAACCACTCACCACCCACAGGTAAAACAATGCAATATTTTTTCCTAAAATTGTAGCTGAACCGTGTGAACCTTTCAAATCTACTATAATGGCATGTGTTATGCTGGATACAGCTAGTATATTGTATTTTTAATCTGTTGTTTTATGGAAGCCACATTGGGTCCCATCTTGGGAGAAAGGCAGCATGCAAATGAAATAAATAAATGAATAAAAATAATTATTCCATCTCCCTAAGTAAGGCAGAAGGAATAATCCCCACATTTCACCTTGATCTGGGAACAGTTCCTTTAGCTAATATTTGTCTGCATTTCCAAACAGGAAAATATGTTTTCTCTCTGTGAGTCTGTTTGAATGAGCAAGTGAGCAAGTTGGAATGTACGGCCCAAAACTTAATAACATCACCAGGGGCCGTCATCCCTAGGTCCCATGTTTTGACCCAGGAACCTCAGGACCTTTAGTGATCCTGAACATCGTGACCTATAAGGAAATGCAGTCACTGTTATCAGTTCTCAAATCACAGATTCATGATTCCATCACTTGTTGCATTTTTATTCTGCTTTTCCTCCAAAGAGTGTGAGACGATGTACTTGGCTCTTCTCTTCACAATACTTTCTCTTCACAACAACCCTGTGACGTAGATCAGACTGAGAGACACTGATTGGTCCGAGATCACAGTGAAGACTTGAACTTCAGTCTCCCAAGTCTTGGACCATTCCTTTGAATGACAGCATTTTGATGGTTACTTCAGACAGACAAGCACACCCACATCCCCTTATTTGTAGAGTTCAAACAAGGGCAATAATTCTTACCTTTTTTTTTTCTTTTTTCCTCTTCTCAGAAATTTTAGAATTGGAGGTGGGACACATTCCTGGCCCATTTCTCCTATCCGGTAAGATAATGTGAATATTTCCTACTAGCCTAAGCCATGCCAATTTATATGTTTCATGTTTACAGACAATATTGATCCAGTGGTGGTTCTCATGTCAGCAGATGATGAGTTTGTCCTGAGCTTTACTTCAGCACCATGGATAGGTTCTTTAAACTTCAGACTAAATCCCAGAGTAGGAAATAAATAATAAAATCAGAGAACAGCAGTTAAAATTAATAGGAAAATGGCATAGAACACCACATCAATTGCCATATATAAACAAGGAATGCTTGTTTATATAACAAGGGGAAGGAATGCATTTTCATATGTGGTGTGGATATAGTAAAATACAAAGATTTGGGACAAATAGAAGTAAACAGTATATTGGGTGGTGGATGTAAAGAAAGATGCTTAACTCTGGATGTTAATTATTATTAGTAATTAATTAATTATTTAAAAATTAGGATTTAATAAGGAGGAGGAATATGCAATAAAACAATTACTAAAAGCAGCCCAAGCAGTGATAGCATATGGGTGGAAGGAAGAAGGAAGATATGATCTTAGCCAATGGAAGTGCTGTATTACATTTCAGAGTATATGATGTTTGATTTTATAATGGAAAAAAGAGAAGCGTACTTGGGACAAATGAATTATGAAGGTCTGGCCCACAAAATGGAGAATAATGACTGAGTATGTAAAAGAGAGAGAGAGAGAGGGTTATGAGAATGTAAACAAGACCGTCAAAGTGATCTTCCACATGAAAGGAAAAATAATTAAAAATTAAAACTGTTTCCTGGGGAGAGGGAGGAAATGGGAAGGGGAATTATTAAAGAGTTAAAAACGGATATATATGGGGTTGGATTAAAATGTACCAACAGATTGCATTATAGAGTGTGTAATTAGAAATGTTGAATACAGTTGTCCCTTGGTATCCACTGGAGTTTGGTTCAAGAACCCCCCGTGGATACCAAAATCCATGAATACTCAAGTCCCATTATATGCAATGGCATAGCAAATGGTGTCCCTTATATAAGATGGCAAAATCAAGGTTTTCTTTTTGGATTATTATTTTTTAAAGAATATTTTCAAGCCGTGAATACCTTAATCTGCAGATACCAAATCTGTGGATATGGAGGGACAACTGTATATTATTATTGTAATCCAATAGTAGTACAGTAGGACCCATGTATCCACTGATTCATTATCCACTGATTCAATTGTCCACGGGAACAAAACAGCACACATACCATAGAGTCTTCCTAGGAAATGTATCCTCTCTAGCCATTTTCTAGGTCCTCCAAGGCAACTCTATGGTATTTTAAACCAGAAGTCCCATTATTTTCGATGGCATTTGCTACTATCCATGGTTTTCAGTATCCACGCCCCCCCCCCCGAACCAATCCCCAGCAGATAAGAGGGTCCTGCTATCTCTCTCTCTGGCTTTTCTTTGCAAACGAAGATTCAGGAAGGACTCATCCCGTGCTTTCTGCAAGCGCGCTGATGACTAAAAAGGCCAATTCGAGATAAACAAGTCTGGTTGCAGAAAGCACAGCAGAAGGTCTTCTTGGGTGATGTTTCCGGGTTGTGATTCTTTCTGCGTTGTCGTTTCTCTTCAAGACTTGTTCGGCGTGAGTTCTCAAATAAGGCTGCAGCATTGTGGATAGTGCGTCTCCATGCCTCCCGATGTGAGGCCAGGGCAGACCATTGTTGCTGATCAATTTGGCGGAGCCTGAGATGTTGTTCCAGGGAGTCCTTGTATCGCTTTTTTGGAGCGCCCCTCTTACACTGACTCATGGCGAGTTCATCGTAGAGTAGTATTTTGGGGAGGCGATGGTCCTCCATTATTATTATTATTATTAGGTATTTTTACTGGGTTTTAAATCTTGAGTTAAGTCTTGGGGGGTCCCTGGTAAAGAAAAGGTTAAGTGCCACTAGTTTATTTTCTTAATTTTTTTTACTGACAGCAATTGGGATTTGGTGATCTGGAGATTTTGTGGGAGGGGATTTCCTTGCAGGATTTTCTGTTCTCAGATGCCCAAATCTCACGAATAGCATCTTGAGTGGAGGTGAGATGCAAATTGCTCCACCTCACATAGCAAATTGTCTTGCACCAGCCTCACAAGCGAGAAAGAGACAAGTGTGTGAGAAACCTGTGAAAAATAATTCTCTCTTTCTCAGGCTGTCGACAAAGATCATCTTTCTACTCTGCATTTCTCCATTCCTGTAGGAGGCCTGGCAAGAAAATGGCTTTGTTACGTCAGGCTCAGGTGAGGGGACTTGAAGACAGAGGCTGGGGAGGAGGAAGGGAGTGTGGGTAATGGAAATTTTTGGACTGGTGCTTTTTTTCTGGATGAATTAATACAGACTGGAAAGGATGGCCTCTCCGTAGAGGTTTCTGATAGAACACCACTGTCACCTTGTGATTGCTTTGAGAAAGGCAGCTAGACCTTAGTTCAAAAAGGAATTTACTTCTGTAAGCATTGAACATTGAAAGCTTGGGTTTGGTGACTAATGCCATCAAGTCAAACAATGTCAAATTGTTCAAAATAGAAAAACCATAATTCTGAGTACAAATGACTGGCTAATAAAGGTCTTTGTCTATATGGTCAAAATAATACGAACAAGATGTGAAAGATTGGCTATCCATTCAAACGGTCATGCACACAAATATGTGTCATTTGGAAGGGGGGCAGCAAAGTCCACCTCAAAGTCCGTGTGCGTCATGTCCGGGGCTTCATACAGATTTTCCAAAAGCTCTGTACGACTTCGAAATGTATGATCATTTGAACACTCACATTCGGACAAATACAAACAGCCAGTGCAACCTGATTGGCTGGATGAGGATGGGGGTGGGGCTAGTAAACAGGGAAAGTGGTTGCGGCCGCCATGTTGGATCTTCAGCTAAGCAAGGGTCCAGTAAGTTGATCAAATGGCTATCTTATACTCTTTTTTTTCTTTCTTTGTAAATACGAAGTGTTGCTTGTGCACATCCTGGGAAACTGGTTTTTGGGTTTTTTTTGGCGGCGGCAGATTTTAAATTGCGAGTAAATCACTCGGGGCTGCCATCTGGCTAGGGACTCATGCAGAGTTTAAGGGGGCTCTTTTGGCCGTGTAGACAGGTCGCATCAATGCAAATGCTTGCCTTTCCAAACGTGTTTGTATTCCCCCCCCCCCATATAGACAAGACTAAAATTGTGAAGTCGAAGGCTTTCATGGCTGGCATCCATAGGTTTTCTGTGGTTTTTTTCCGGCTGTGAGGCCGTGTTCTGGAATAGTTTCTTTCTGACGTTTCGCCTGCATCTGTGGCTGGCATCTTCAGAGAATGGTTGGGGAAGAATTTGGGGGGGGGGGGTTATATACTGTGAGCCCCTGTTGGGGAGGATATGACAATGGACCATTAGCCAACCATTAGCTAACCAGACAGTAATCCTCCTTGCATATCTCCACCCAGAAACTAGCCATTTAAATACACAAATTTACATATCCTCCCCAACACGGGTTCACAGTATATAACCCCACACACACCACCTACGCCACCATTCTCTGAAGATGCCAGCCACAGATGCAGGCGAAACGTCAGAAAGAAACTCTTCCAGAACATGGCCTCACGGCCCGGAAAAAACCCACGGAAAACCTAAAGACCAAAATTAGTCAATATGATTGAGCTGGATAATTTAACAAATAAGATCCAGGCAATCCCTCAAACCAATTAATAAAAGATTGGTTGCCAGTAATTATTTACTGGAAAGAAACTTGGGACATTCATGAAATATCCTTTTAGATTCAGATTTAGATAATATATGGTTTAGATAGTTAGACTATAGCTGAGACAGCATCATCTAAAGATTAAAATAATGAATTGTAATAGGTGAAGCAAACTGGTAGGGCAAATGGGTTTAATCAGATCATGTGGTTTAAAGATTAAAGATTTCATGTTTTTCTTATGGATAAACAAAAGGAAGTCAATAAGACGATTCAGTAATCAGAACCAAAATGTAGTTGAATGTGATACAGAAAATATAAAAATTGGGAAAAGAAAGAGATTGTAATGAGATAACTTTTCTTTTGAATATATTTAATTCTTTTTCTCTGTCATAAAAATAATTTAAGAAATAGAAAAACAATGAGCCCTACTGTTTGTACAGTATATATTTTCTTATGTATTTATTTAGTACATTTCTCTTCCACTTTTTCTCCAGTGAGTTCAAAGTAGCCTACATGACTCTAGTCCCCATTTTATCTTCACAACTGCCATGTGAGGTTGGTCAGGCTGAGAAAGGAAGAGAGTGAGTGAGTTTCATGGCTCAACAGGGACTTGAATCTGAATCTCCCAAACCTCTGTCCGCTATTCTGTCTGAGATTCTGTTTGGAACTGGTAGTGTTCCTCCAGAGGACTTATGCTTAGGCCCCATAGAGATCCAGAAGGGTGAAGGTGAATTTGTGGGAAAAAGGGGAACTGCCATCAGATCTCCGAGATGCAGTCATCATCACCCTGTACAAGAAAAAAGGAGCAAAATCCGATTGCTGAAACTATCAAGGCATAACACTGCTCTCTGTTGCTGGAAAAATCCTTGCAAGAATACTCCTGAACAGATTAGTTCCTGCTATTGCAGAAGAACTTCTCCCTGAAAGCCAATGTGACTTCAGAGCCAGTTGGAGTACTACAGATATGATATTCGTCCTTAGACAACTGCAAGAGAAATGTAGAGAGCAGAAGAAGGGTTGCTATGTAACATTTGTTGACCTCACCAAAGCCTTCGACACTATGAGTAGAAAAGGTCTGTGGCAGATCCTGGAAAGACTAGGATGTCCCCCCAAATTCCTTAAAATGATTATCTTGCTACACGAGGGCCAGCACGATCAAGTCAGATATGGCGATTCTCTTTCCAAGCCCTTTCTAATAACCAGTGGAGTGAAGCAAGGTTGTGTTCTTGCTCCAACTTTATTTATCAGCATGATGCTCCAAAGGGCTATGGCAGAGCTCGAAGAAGACGGCATCTATATACGTCACCATACTGATGGTAGCTTGTTTAACTTAAGCCGTCTGAGGGCTCGCTGAGGGGGGAGTACCTTTTCTCCTATATGCTTTCAGCATTTTTATTCTGGATTTATTTAATTTATATGACACCTTTCTCCCAGAGTGGGAATGGGACTCAAGGCAGTAGGAATCATCTTGGCAGTTATACCAGCATACATATTTTTGCAGATGTTCTGCAAGGAGGTATCCCATGCTTCCTTGTGTAACACCTAGGTTATGCAATAAAAACTGAATGGCACCTATGTCCAGCTCTGCCCCTGACCTGGGTGGCCCGTGATGGGCCATGGTCTCTCCATGGTTCGGCAGTGATTGGCTGTTGTTCTGGAGGAGGTCCAGTGGAGTGTGGGATGAATGAGTGAGGATGAGGGTGGGGAGAGCTACATATCTCACAAAACTCTCTCTCTCTGGCTTTTCTTTGCAAACGTAGATTCAGGAAGGACTCATCCCGCGTTTTCTGCAAGTGCGCTGATGACTAAAAAGGCCAATCTGAGATAAACAAGTCCGGTTGCAGAAAGCACAGCAGAAAGTCTCCTTGGGGGCTGTTTCTGGGTTGTGATTCTTTCTGCGTTCTCGTTTCTCTTCAAGACCTGTTCGGCATGAGTCCTCAAATAAGGCTGCAACATTGTGGATACTGCGTCTCCATGCCTCCCGATGTGAGGCCAGGGCGGACCACTGTTGGTGATCAATTTGACCAAACCTGAGATGTTGTTTCAGGGAGTCCTTGTATCGCTTTTTTGGAGCGCCCCTCTTACGCTGACCTGTGGCGAGTTCACCGTAGAGTAGTATTTTTGGGAGGCAAAGCTCCTCCATCCTAGAAACGTGCCCTGCCCAGCGCAGCTGTGTTCTCAATATCATGGCGTCAATGCTGGCGATCCCTGCTTGCTCAAGAACAGCAACATTCGTCACATAGTCAGTCCAGTGTATATTTAGGATTGTGCATAAACAGCTCTGATGAAAGCGTTTGAGGAGTCATAAGTGGTGGCGATAGGTGACCCATGTTTCAGACCCATAAAGGAGAATAGACAGTACAATGGCTCTATACACACTGATTTTTGTGCTTCGCCTCAGGTGTTTATTACTCCAGACTCTTTTGTAAAGTCTTCCAAATGCGTTATATGCCTTTGCTAATCTGCGATTGATCTCTTTGTCAATCTTGGCATCTGAGGAGATGATGCTTCCCAGGTAGGTGAACTGCTGAACAGACTTAAGCACAGATTTGCCGACGGCATTGCGGGGATGATGGTGTTCGTCCTGTGGTGCAGGCTGGTAAAGAACTTCTGTTTTCTTCAGGTTGACTTCCAGCCCAAACAGCTCTGCAGCTGTTGTGAAGCAAGATGTTAGGCGTTGCAGAGCTGCTTCTATGTGGGCAACAAGGGCAGCATCATCATGAACTAGATAGTTTAGAGTCTTAGTGCGAGCCCTCAGACGGCTTAAGTTAAACAAGCTACCATCAGTACGGTAACGTATATAGATATCATCTTCTTCTTCGAGCTCTGCCGTAGCCCTTTGGAGCATCATGCTGAAGAAGATTGTAAATAAAGTTGGTGCAAGAACACAACCTTGCTTCACTCCATTAGTTATTAGAAAGGGCTCTGAAAGAACATCGCCATATCTGACTTGACCACACTGGCCCTCGTGTAGCAAGATAATCATTTTAAGGAATTTGGGGGGATCCTAGTCTTTCCAGGATCCTAGTCTTTCCAGGATCTGCCACAGACCTTTCCTACTCACGGTGTCGAAGGCTTTAGTGAGGTCGACAAATGTTACATATAGATCCTTGTTCTGCTCCCTACATTTTTCTTGCAGTTGTCTAAGGGCAAATACCATATCTGTAGTACTCCTATTGGCTCTGAAGCCGCATTGGCTTTCGGGAAGAAGTTCTTCTGCAATAGCAGGAACTAATCTGTCCAGGAGTATCCTTGCAAGGATTTTTCCAGCAATAGAGAGCAGTGTTATGCCTCGATAGTTTCAGCAATCGGATTTTGCTCCTTTTTTCTTGTACAGGGTGATGATGACTACATCTCGGAGATCTGATGGCAGTTCCCAAAGTCCTTTGGAGTATCATGCTGAAGAAGATTGTAAATAAAGTTGGAGCAAGAACACAACCTTGCTTCACTCCATTAGTTATTAGAAAGGGCTCTGAAAGAGCATTGCCATATCTGACTTGACCACGCTGGCCCTCGTGTAGCAAGATAATCATTTTAGAATCATAGGGCCTGTCTAAGCGGTGAAAATAATCCGCTTAGAATTCGCTTAGAATCCTACCTTTCTTAATGGGATCCCGCATAATTCTGCCATATTCAGAAGGAGGGGATCCAAATCCACCATAAACCCTGAGGGAACAGCCCTCGGGGCTTTCCCCAATGTTTTTTTAAAATAGTGTCATAAAATTAGAAAGGACCACAAAAGCACTCCCAAGAAAGGCCTGCGAACAGGGAGAGCCTACTGCCCTCCGAGATGGTCTGTTCCACTGTCAAAACAGTTCATCCAGTAAAGAAGTTCTTCCTAATGTTTAGGAGGAGTCTCTTTTCTTATCATTTGAATCCACTGATTCATTTTCTGGAGTCTCTGGAGTAGCAGAAAATGAGATGTCTCTATCTTCTATGTGACATCCCTTCAGGTGTTTAACAGTGGCTGCCTGTCACCTCCTAATCTTCTCTTCTCCAGGCTAAACATACCCAGCTCTCTAAGCCGTTCTTCATAAGGCTTGCTTTCCAGACTTTTTTACCATTTTGCTTGCCGCCTCTAAGCCTTTTGTGGCTTGTCCAGTCCCCTTCTTGAACTGTGGTGCTTCTGTCTTTCAAATTCCAGTCTTTATAACGACTCCAGGGTTAAAGAGCTCTAACACAAACTAGGACCTGATTTTTCCCTTCTGTGTTCAGTGATGTTCTTCTTCTTTTAGGAGCCTGTGTCCTTTGAGGAGGTCGCTGTGCATTTCACTGAGGGAGAGTGGTCGCTCCTGGACCCTTATCAGAGAGCCTTGTACAGGGATGTTATGCAGGAGAATTATGAGACCGTGACCTCTTTGGGTAAGAATATCTGTATTTTTAGCACATGGGTGTCACTACAGGTAGAGTCTCCCTACCTGGAATTCCAAAATCCATAATATTCCAAAATCCAAAATGTCCACATGGGTGGCTGACATAGTGACACCTTTGCTTTCTGATGGTTCAGTGTATACAAACTTTGTTTCAGGCACAACATTATTTTAAAATATTGTGTATGAAATTACCTTCAGGCTATGTGCCTAAAGTGTATATGAAACATAAATGAATTTCGTGTTTAAACTTGGGGCCCATCTCTAAGATGTCTCATTACGTATATACAAGTATTCCAAAATGTAAAATATTCTAAAATCCCAAATACCTCTGGTCCCAAGCATTTCAGGTAAGGGAGACTCAACCTGTATTGCACTTGGTGAAAACTAGGGAGGTAAAATTTCTGGAAATTTTGAAGGGAGGGCATTTTTCTCCATGTTTTTTAGAAAAAAATTGAAATTTTCAGAAAAATGCAATGTTAGCACTCTTTAGAAACTTTTTTTTTTGTTATAAATGGAAATACTAGATTTTGAATTGGAAGGAACACCTGAATTATAAGGAACCTCTTTGGTTTTGCAATGTGAGGAGCACGCAAAGAAATCCCCAATAAAAGCCAAACCAAAGCAAACCATCTAAGTCACTAAAACAGAAATTTATTTTGTTACCTCTGTCTTAAACAGACATACTTATTCCCATAAAAAGAACTAAGAAAAAGAAACCAAGATGATGAATTACAATGGCTTGATCCTGTACATAATCTTACATAAAAGGCTCCCTCTAACTTAGTTTTTAGACATGACTGGGCAGTAAATATGTGATTTGGCCTAAATACCTTCTGATCTTGGAAGCTAAACAGGATCAGCTCTGGTTAGTACTTGGATGGGAGACCACCAATGAATCCAAGGTGCTGTAGGCTATATTTCGGAGGGAGAAACTGGCAAAACCATCTCTGAGTACTCCTTCCCTAAGAAACCCTATGAAATTCATGGGGTCACCATTAGTTGGCAAGCAACTTGAAGGTACACACACACACACACAAATATGTGAACACCTTGTCTTAAATATTTTACTCATCATTTTGAAAGAAAATATTTCACAATCCATATTTTCCAGTTTATCCAGGAAAAAAATGTCCTTGGGGTGGGGGAATATTTTTTACCCTCTGAATTTTTCCATTTTCTTTTTCTTGACCTTCATATCTGTAGCGAAAACAGCAAAGAGTCTTGTGATACCTTAAAGATGACTAGCCAGTTTTATTTGGCAAAACTCTGTCGCCTCTGGTCCACTTCATTAATTGCATCATATGGGGAAATGTTTCAATACACACACACACACACACCAATTTCTGATCAACTTCTTTGTCCCTTTCAGTGTGCACAAGGAACTATTTTTAGGTGGTTGATCTCTATATGGGAGTCTGATGAAAGGAGAGAGAAACCTCCAGCATGTTGGGGGCTAATCTGAACTGTTGGCAGCCAGAATCCAGCCTTGCAGAGGGTCCAGATGTGGCCCCTTCTCTCCCCCCAATCCCACTCCTTCCTCACTGGGAAGGAGATTCCACCAGCTGTGCTCACTCTCCCCTTTGGGAGCACAAGTGAGGTGCAGAAATAAGCCCTGACAACCTATTTGGAGTTGGCAGAGCATGAAGTTCTGCCAGCATACATGTTTAGTTGTCTGGGTGCTGGGAAGGAAGGATAACAGCAGCCTGCTTTGTAGTCATGTGTGAAAGCTTTCCTGGTGCATCCCCGTGGTCAATCAGTGGCTGTTTGTGGTGTAGGGGGCAGAGCTTGTCCCAGTTTCCATCTAGCAGCTCTTGCACTGCCTAGTGAGTACCTCCTTATGCGATATCAGGAAAAGCAGTTCCACTAAGGGCAGAATAGTGAGGATGGTGAACCATGGCTGAGAGATTCCACCTAAACATTAGGAAGAACGTCCTGACAGTAAGAGCTGTTCAGCCGTGGAATACACTACCTCAGAGTGTGGTGGCATCTCCTTCTTTGGAGGTTTTTCTATAGAGGTTGAATGGCCATCTGTCGGGAATGCTTTGATTGTGTATTCCTGCATGGCAGGGGGCTGGACTCGGTGGCCCTTGTGGTCTATTCCAACTTTATGATTCAAGATGGCCCTTGTGGTCTCTTCCAAGTCTATGCTTCTATGATTCTATGGTCAGCATATGGCCTTTGGAAAAACCCCAGGAGATCCCAAACCTAGAATTAAAAAAATAAATCCAGGACAATTGCCAGGTGATATTTGTAGGTGGTTGTGGGATGTTTGGAGTGGTTTGGATAAGATTTTCACTCCCAAATAGCCCAGAACACCTCCCAGACTGCTTGTAAATGTAGCAGTTTAGTTTGCCCACCTCCTCAAAGCTATCATCTCACCCAACACAACAAAAACCAGCCAAAAATGGTTCTCAGAATTGACGTCATAACACTTCTGAGATGCCTGGATACACTGGTGCAGCCTGGGGGACACAAAAAATTTATATGACAAAAATTAGCCACACCCCCTCTTGTGCCAACCCCAACACTAGGGTAACCGTTCCTCTTCATTAGCTAGCCTAACACCACAAGAAGTTTCCAGCCTTTGGGTCATCACCAGTCAGTGATTAGAGGTAACACTGTTTTTCTTATCTTCTTTGGCTCCCTAATGAGAAAAAAGTGTAGGACAAGGGGAATTCCAGCTCCATTCCTGAGCTTAATAGATGAAGAGTTTGATGGCCTCCTTTGTTTCTGTTTTTTGGCTTGGACTTTTAAGAAGGACAGTTCACCAAAAACTCGTGAATGGATAACACATCTTTTTATATTCTTTGTTTTCATTTTTGCACCAGTTCTTTCCCTCACTGATTCAGATCGCAACTCCTGGTTGGAGGAAGAGGAGGAAGAGACCTTCTTGACCCTACACTCTCAGGGCTCTGTGAAAAAAAACAATCACAAAGTCATGAATACAGGTAGGATAAAGGACAAGGCAAGGTGGCTTCTTTCAGAGAACTAGTACAATCCCCTTTATCCTGTAATTGTGGAGGATATGTTCCCAGACTTTTCATTTATAAGTGAAACAGTGGATAATATTAAACCACCACAGAATACCATAGATTTGCGCTAGAAAATCTCTAGAGAGGCTGCCTCTCTAAGCATCTGGAGGTCCTCCAGCAAGACTCTATGGTCAGCTTCCAGCAGAGGTTGACCATAGAGTTGCGTTGGAGGAGCTCCAGATGCCTAGAGAGACCTCCCCCACCCCGTAGTTAAATTAAATCACGGTTATGGATATTGCAGATACTGCAACCTGTATTAACTTGTTTAAAGAAAGATCCTAGGTTACTTCAATTTCTTCTCAATCTGAGGATTTGTGACTGTGGGAGATTCTTCTTAAGGGATAGAGCAGTGGTGGGCAAATTGTGTCCCATAATTTGTGTCCCCTAAAGCCTTCATTTGACAAAAGCACAAATGAATGGGTCCTAGAGCCAATCAAGCCTTAAGCTCTCCTAGAAGCTCTCTCTCTCTCTCTCTCTGGCTTCTCTTCGCAAACGAAGATTCAGGGAGGACACATCCCACGCTTTCTGCAAGCGCGCTGATGACTCTGCAGCCTTATTTGAGAACTCACGCCAAACAAGTCTTGAAGAGAAATGACAACGCAGAAAAAATCACAACCAGGAAACATCACCCAAGGAGACCCTCTGCTGTGCTTTCTGCAACCGGACTTGTCTATCTCAGATTAGCCTTTTTAGTCATCAGCGCACTTGCAGAAAGCGCAACTGGACATAGCATGAGACAATGTGACTCATTAGAAAAGACGATAATGCTTGGCAAGCTGTAAGGCAGTAGGAAAAGTGGAAGACCACATTACAGGTGGATAGATTCAGTCAAGGATGACATGGCTGTCCTGTGTTTGCAAAATCTTATTAGAGCTGTTAATAACTGAGGCTCTTGGAGGCCTCTCATTCATACCATGTCCATAACTCAAGCTGACTTGACAGCAAATAGTAACAAAGCCCCAGACCTTCCCAAATTACTTTGTTGGGTTTTGGGGGGGCTTTTTTGCAAAATGCAGTGGTCTTACCCTCATAACCCCACCCCCGCCTCTGACATACCCCCAAATAAATAATAATAAAAAAACCCACCAAAAATCAGCCAAAATTGAAAGTGGAGATGATGTGACATGTCAGCCATGCTGGCCTGGCCCACTGGCCCACTGGTGGTTGAAAATGGATCGATCCTGCCCCTCTGCAGTTGTGCATTCCAGTCAAGCATAGAGAGTTTGTTGCTGTTGTGTGCCTTCAGGTTATTTCTGATTTATGGAAACCCTAAGATGAACCTATCACAGGATTTTCTTAGCAGGGTTTGGTCAGAGGGGGGTTGCTATGGCCTTCCTCTAAGGCTGAGAGTGTATGACTTGCCCAAGTTTACCCAGTGGTTTTTTATGGGTGAGTGAGGATTTAAACTGTGGTCTCCAGAGTCGTAGTCCAAACCACTATACCACACTGGCTCACCTAGGATAGAGTGTAGTGACAGTTATAGCTCAAAAAGAAATTAATATCTATGAGTTTCTTAAAGATTCTGAGGATAAACTCCCCTTTCTGTTCTGTCCCTTCGCTCATATTTAAAATCACAAAAATATTTGACTAACAGTGGACTTGTCTATATGAAGCAATAAAATGTGGATTGGTGCACAGTAATGCCAATTCGCATCAGCTTCTATTTGTCTCAACATGTTTTTTTTTATAGTTCGCAGGCATGTGAAGCTATCTGCTTTCATTTTTCCAACAAGCATGCCTGCGAATCAAGGTAGTGGATGCGAGTGAATTACTCGCATTTTTATTTACCTCGAGTTCCCACCACTGAATAGTTTTTTTTAAAAAAACTAAACCCAACCCAAGGTGCGACCTTCCACTTTAACAATGAAGCAAACAAAAAAAGAGGCTATTTTCTCACCATAGCACACAATCACTATGGCAAAAATCCAAAATGGCGGTTCCGGTCACTTGCCTTGCCAGCAAGCTCTGCCCCCACGCACATCCAACCAATCATCCTCCTACTTCTGCTTGTACTGAGAAAGCGCACCAATTCACATTGCTTGTCCCAACGAGTAGGAATGTACATTTCACGCACTGTTTTTTAAAACTTCGGGGAAAACTGCAAAGGCTTTCCCCACTGAGTATATGGAGTATTTGGCCCCCTCCTTTCGAATATGGTGAAATGATGCGGGATCCCATTGGGACAAAAGGTATTCTCAAATTCTACGAGGAGTATTTTCACCATTTAGACAACCCCAGTAACTGTATTTCTTTAAGCAAGTTAACATTCTCAAAAAGAAGGGAAAAAATCTCAATAAAAATAATGGAGGTTCTGGAGGTTTTAGATGTCACAAATTGAGTCACTGTGGCCCATGGGCTGCACCCCTTTGGCTACCCCTGCTCTACACCTTAAAGAGAATCTCCCACACTCACAAGTGCTCAGATTGAGAAGAAATTGAAGTAACCTTACTAATTTCTTTAAATATTCTCAAGCAGCAACTAAAGGACAGAGGATATCCCACTAGAGCTCTGAAGCTGGCCACATATAAGACAACAGGCCTGAACAGAAATGAATTTAAAAAAAAAACAAACTAGAAATAAGGAAACCAGTGTGGACTATGCTAGTCCTTGCATTTTCTCCAAGGTCATGCAATTGGTGGCAAAGGAAGGCAGACCAAGGGCCCATTCACACGACATTATTTTACTGCTGTGCTTCTATTTTAGTTGCCATGGCAACTTCCTTTGAAATCCTGGGATTAGGAATTTAGAGAAGGGAGTTCAGTTGGACCCCCATATCTGGCGATATGATAGCCCTGTTTAAGTATTTGAAGGGACGTCACGCTGAGGATGGAGCAGGCTTGTTTTCTGCTGCTCCAGAGACTGGAACACGGAGCAATGGGTGCAAGCTCCAGGAACAGAGATTCCACCTCAACATTAGGAGGAACTTTTTGACAGTAAGAGCTGTTCGGCAGTGGAACGCACTCCCTCGGAGCGTGGTGGGGTCTCCTTCCTTGGAGGTCTTTAAACAGAGGCTGGATGGCCATCTGTCGGGGATGCTTTGATTGTGATTTCCTGCGTGGCAGGGGGGTTGGACTGGATGGCCCTCGTGGTCTCTTCCAGCTCTGCAATTCTATGATTCTATGATCTGTGGAACCAATATCCGCGGGTTCAGTTATCTGCGGGACACCAAACAGGAACACATACTGTAGAATCTTCTTAGAAAATGCTAGAGAGGTGTCCTCTCTAGACGTCTTCTAGGTCCTCCAACACAACTCCATGGTATTTTTTAGTTTAGTTTAGTTAGTTATTGATCCCCCTGTCCCTGGGTGGAATTCCTTTGTAAGTGTTGAGTTTTGATTCTATTGTATTTCAAAACTGGGAGCCAGATTTTGTTTACTTTTAAGGTTTCTTCTTTCCTGTTGAAGTTGTCCAGGTGTTTGTGGATTTCAATAGCTTCTATGTGCATTCTGACATGATAGTTTTTGGCCTGGTCCAGAATTTCTGTGTTTTTAAATAACATTTTGTGTCCAAACAAAGACTAATCCTCCTTGCATTTCTACACCCAGAAACTAACCATTCAATTACACAAATTTACATATACTCCCCAACAGGGGGTCACAGCATATAAACTTCACACACACGCCTACCCAACCATTCTTTGAAGATTCTAGCCACAGATGCAGGTGAAACTTCAGAAAGAAACTATTCCAGAACATGGCCTCACAGCCCAGAAAAGCCTTCGACTTCACAAAAACAAAACACCTTTCCTTTAAAATAAGGCATATGGAAATTTAGGATGTTTTTATTTTTGCTCCTCAAATTTACTGTTTTTATATTGTAAGCGTTTTTGGGAAACCCAAAGTCTCAAAGAGCAGTTAAAAATATATTAAATTTGAATCATAACAGTACATGTGGCACAATCCGATCTGTCTTTAGTCTGAAATGTTTAATAAGTTCTACTGTGTTCAGTGGGGCTTATTCACTAGTAAGTGTTTCAAGGACTGCAGCCTCATTCACAATAGTCTTCTCTTCCTCCCACCCCTTGTTGCAGTGCATGATTGGCATGGGAATATAAATGAGAAAGAGAGGAGTCCACTGCCTAGAATTTCTGAGGAAGATATACCACAAGACACCCCTTTGAGAAAGGAGAAAGAGTCCCAGGCTCATGATGGTGGTGATGTATCTCAGGTTCGGCGTAGATCAGAAAGGCAGCGGAAGGCTGAACCAAACAGCAGACAGGAGAAACCAGTTCCTTCTCAGAATGATAGTCAGCCCACAGGGAAAAGCTCTATGCAGAAGAAGATCTGCAAAGGCAGAAAGCAAAAGTCATGCCCCAAATGTGGAAAAGTATTTAGCCAGAGCATCCTTCTTCTTAAGCATAAAAAGACCCACACAGGAGTGAAGCCCTATCAGTGTTCAGAGTGTGGAAAAATCTTCAGTAACAGCACACATCTTAGCAAACACCAAAGAACCCACAGGAGAGAGAAACGTTTTGAATGCTCAGACTGTGGGAAAGTTTTCCATCGGAGCTCCCATCTCTCCTCTCATCGAGGAATCCACACGGGGGTCAAACCATACAAATGTTCAACTTGCGGGAAAAGTTTTCGTCGGGGCCCTGACTTTCGAAGGCACCAGACAATCCACACGGGAGAGAAGTTGCACAAATGCTTGGATTGCGGGAAAAGTTTTGGCCTGAGCTCAAGCCTTATAAAACACGAAAGAATCCACACAGGGGAGAAGCCGTATAAATGCTCAGACTGCAAGAAAAGCTTCAGCCAGCGATCTCATCTTATTGTCCACAAGAGGACTCACTTGCGGGACAGGCCATACAAATGTTCTTTCTGTAGCAACAGCTTTACCCAGAAAATACATCTTACTTCACATGAAAGAATCCACACAGGAGAGAAACCCTTTCAGTGCTCCAACTGTGGGAAAAGCTTTAAACTGAACTCAGCACGTATGAAACATGAAAGGAGCCATGGGGGCTGTTTGGATGCACAGACTACCAGGAAACTTTCTGCCAGCACTCCTACTTTGCGGTGTTCTGAGAGATCTACACAAAGATTGAATGGTCAGAATGTTCAAAGACCGGGAAAAGCTGCAGCTTAACAATTCATAAAGGAAACAAACTTTAAAACTTGAAGACAGAGACAAACCATGCTTTCTGAGTCCAACCAACTAGAAAGCCTGGTGTAGAGTTTATTTGCACTGAATATTTGTCACAGTTTGATACTGCTTTAACTGCCATGACACCATCCTATTAAATCCTGGGATTTATAGTTTGGTGAGGGTACTCTTCACCAAATGTAGGTGAGACTTAAGGAGCTGGGTATGTTTAGCCTGGAAAAAAGACAGTTAAGGGGTGATATGATAGCCCTGTTTTAAGTATTTGAAGGGGTGTCACATTGAGGATGAAGCAAGCTTGTTTTCTGCTGTTCCAGAGACTAGAACACGGAGCTATGGATACAAGCTCCAGGAACAGAGATTCCACCTCAACATTAAGAGGAACTTTCTGACAGTAAGAGCTGTTTGGCAGTGGAACGCACTCCCTCGGAGCATGGTGGGGTCTCTTTCCTTGGAAGTCTTTAGACAGAGGCTGGATGGCCATCTGTCGGGAATGCTTTGATAGTGATTTCCTGCGTGGCAGGGGGTTGGACTGGATGGCTCTTGTGGTCTCTTCCAACTCTACAATTCTATGATTCTAGGAGGGACTTAAAGTTCTCGAGTGCAGTAGTTCAGGTGAATTGTACCAGAAACTCTCCAGCAGAGAATTTTAAGGTCCCATCTATATGCTGGGCGGGGGGAAGGAATGATGTGCTCCGAAGAAATAGCAATTTGCAGGTCTACAACCTGTCTTAATGGTTAATAGAGCCCCCATAAACTTTGCATGCCCCCTAGCCAAGATGGTGGCCATGAGTGAATTCCTTGCACTTTTAAATCTGCCACCACTGAATTAAAAAATAATGTTTACCATGGTATACACAAGCAATACTTCATATGTACAAAAGAAAAAAAAAGAATAAAAGAGAGGAAAAGATCACTGCTTTACCACCTCACCGATCTCTCGCTTAACCAGAAATCCAACATGGTGGTAGTGGGTGCTTGCCCTGTTTGCAAGCCCCACTCCCATGCTCATGCAGCCAATCAGCATGCACTGCCTTGGCACAGTGATGTGAATGCAACTGTCCTAACAATCAGACATTTGCATCCCCTCTGGAGTTTTTTTAAAATTCTGGGAAAAGCTCTGAAGGCTTCCCTGACAGAGTTTACAGTGGATTTGGCTCCCTCTGCTTCCAAATAAGACATGTCGATATGAATGTCCATTTAGAAAGATCGCCTTCCATGCAATTTCTATGAGGATTATTTTCACCATTTAGACAGGAGCTAAGTTTCTGAACAATTATGTGGAACCCAGAATTCCATAGAGTATTGTACCAGTACTAAGCTTACTCCACGTTGCTGCCACCACCATTACCCTGTACAAGTGAACAGGAGCATTGTGAAGAGCCTCCTTTGTCCATGCAAGCTCTCCATATGATCCAGAATACTGAATGTTCAGCATTCTGGAGCCCACAGATAATCTCCCAAGACCTAAGAAGCTCTCTTCTTTAAAACATCACTTTCCAACCATGGAGGGTGACAGAATGGGGACCAAGAGGACACAGTTAGGACATTTCCCTCTCTTTCTGTGTTCTGAATCCCCATATCCATAAGGCCTGAATATGGCGATACTTAAGACCCCAACATATGAGACATGCAAAGTCTATGGCTTCTCCCCCCCCCCCAACTACTTTTTTTAAATGTGGAAAGTGGCAGTGGAACACTCCGTCAGCAATATTGGGTGAGGGATTTCCTAGATGTTAGGCAAAGTAAGGCACCTGCCTCCAGTGGTAGAACAAGACAGGAGAGCCAATGACGCACATGCATGTCCTGTTTGGAGGGTGGCTGTCATTCAAGTGTCTCACTGTCTAAAATGGCTGGCACATCTGTCTCCCTGAAGAGACCTCAGAGCTATGCATTGTAGACAGGGTGCCCTGGGATACTGCCTGCACTGTTATTTCCCAAGGTATCCTGGCTGAGATCCTACATTAAGCAGTTCTGTGTCTTTCCCCCGCAGCTGTCAAGCCCTGGGAGGAGCTACTGTTGCTTACTAAGGGCTTGTCTACACTAAGGGAAAAAAACTGATTGCTCCACAGTAATAGCAAGTCAGCTGCAACCTGTCTAAATGTGTGGCCGGTGGGGTGCCACAGGGTTCTGTCCTGGGCCCAGTGCTATTCAACATCTTTATCAATGACTTGGATGAGGGAATAGTGGGCATGCTTATCAAGTTTGCAGATGACACCAAATTAGGAGGAGTAGCTAATACTCCAGAGGACAGGATCAGAATCCAAAATGACCTCAACAGATTAGAAAGCTGGGCCAATACTAACAAAATGAATTTCAACAGGGAGAAATGTGGGATACTACCCTTGGGCAGTAAAAAATGAAATGCGCAGATATAGGATGGGTGACACATGGTTTGAGGGCAGTACATGCGAAAAGGATCTAGGAATCTTAGTGGACCACAAGCTGAACATGAGTCAGCAGTGTGATGCAGCAATTAAAAAAGCCAATGCGATTCTAGGCTGCATCAATAGGAATATAGTGTCTAGATCAAGGGAAATAATAGCGCCACTGTATTCTGCCTTGGTCAGACCTCACCTGGAATACTGTGTCCATTTCTGGGCACCACAATTCAGGAAGGATATTGAGAAGCTGGAACGTGTCCAGAGGAGGGTGACCAGGATGGTGCGTGGTCTGGAAGCTAGGCCCTATGAGGAGTGGCTTAGGGATCTGGGCATGTTTAGTCTGGAGAAGAGAAGGTTGAGAGGGGACATGATAGCCATGTTTAAATATATAAAGGGATGTCATACTGAGAATGGAGCAAGCTTGTTTTCTGCTGCTCCAGAGACTAGGACACGGAGCAATGGGTTCAAACTACAGAAAAAGAGATTCCACCTAAACATTAGGAAGAATTTCCTGACAGTAAGAACTGTTCGGAAGTGGAATGCACTGCCTCATAGTGTGGTGGAGTCTCCTTTGGAGGTTTTTAAACAGAAGCTGGATGGCCATCTGTCAGGAATGATTTGATTGGGTATTCCTGCATGGCAGGGGGTTGGACTGGATGGCCCTTGGGGTCTCTTCCAACTCTATGATTCTATTATTCTAATGCTTTTACAGTCCCCATAAACCTTGCATCGTGTAACTGAGATGGCAGCCGCGAGTGGATTACTTGAGTTTTTAAAATCTGTTGCCCCCAAACTTTTTTTTAAACTATTTTTATGGTGTGCGCAAGTGATATTTCACCTTTCCCAAAAAGGAAGAGGAAAAAAAAGATAGCACAAACCTCCATTTTATCACCTTAATGATCACTCACTAACGTGAAAACCCCACACACACTCCTACCCAACCGTTCTCTGAAGATGCCAGCCACAGATGCAGGCGAAACGTCAGAAAAAAAACTATTCCAGAAGAAGGTCTCACAGCCCGGGAAAAAAAAACCCAAGGAAAATCTATGGATGCTGGCCGTGAAAGCCTTCAACTTCACAAAGGCCAGGTTTGTTTTGACATTATCTTCTTCAGTGACCAATAGTCAAGTTCTTCTAATCTTCCCGTTCTTCCCACCAGACTAAGCTAAACACGTCTGTGTAGAATTCCTTGTCAAATAAGAGTGAACCTGCCCCTTGTCTTCAGGAGCTGTAGCAACCTTCTTCCAACCTTATGCCTTCTGGGTGTGTTGGACTATAATTCCCATGCTTGTGGTGATGGGAATGATAGTCCAAATTGGCCTTTTTGGTCATCAGCACGCTTGCAGAAAGCGCGGGATGAGTCCTTCCTGAATCTTCGTTTGCGAAGAAAAGCCAGAGAGACCTGAAAGAGACCACAAAGGCCATCCAGTCCAACCCCCTGCCATGCAGGAATACACAGTCAAAGCATTCCTGACAGATGGCCATCCAGCCTCCAAGGAGAGAGATTCCACCGCACTCCCAGGCAGCGCATTCCACTGCTGAAAAGCTCTTAACTGTCAGGACATTCTTCCTAATATTTAGGTGGAATCCCTTTTCCTGTAGTTTGAGAAGGTTGCCATAAGAACAGTGGTTCTCATATTTGGGTACTTGCGATGTTTTGGACTTCAACTCCCAGAAGCCCCAGCCAGCATAGTCAATTGTAAAGAATTCTGGGAGCTAAAGTCCAAAACATGTAGAAGGTCAGAGGTTGAGAACCTGTTGAGCAGTGAATTTTCTTCATTGTCCAAATTTTTTGCTTAAGTAACCTTGGTTGTTTAATAACATTTTAACTGAAAGATGTGTGAATTGATTACTTACTGTACTATGATTTATGCTCACCTTTTTATTGTTGCAAACTATTCTTCCTTTCTTTGTTAGTGACCTTTCTTGTATATTTCTGGTTAAACAGGGAGGGGGTCAATATTTTTTATAATATGATTTTAAAAAATTAAAATGTTTTTATGTCTTGTTTTCTGCCCTCCTTAAAAACTGATAAGAGTGCAACATACATACTGGTTAAATCCAAAGATGCCTTGCATGAACAGCAATACACTTTCACTACTGCTCCTTCAGTTTTTTTCACTACTAAGCACTCCTTCAGTTTTCTTAACAGTTACAAATCAAGCTGAAATTATAAACTGATGAGGAAGACCAGCAACACACACACACACACCTCTGCCCCATATACCAGGGATCAGTACACAGAGTCCTGCCCTTTGGACACAACTGTTTCTTTCTTTCCTGGAAACTGAACAAAGATGAGCAGCTCCTAGGCCATGGATCTCCACTTTGAATAGCACTGGAATAGAGTGCATGTTGTGAAGGTTGGGGGTGCAGGATCCCTGGGGAAGTTGGGGGGGGGGGACTACAAATACTGGCCTGCTATTTTTTTTTTTTTAACCGGAGAGAACACTTCTGTAGACATTTGTCAGCCCTCCAGCATAATTCTATGGTCAGCCTCTAGTGGAAGTTGACCATAGAATCACACTGGAGGATCTAAAAATGCCTAGAAAAAACATTTGGTCGCATATAAGGCAGCAGCAGACACCAGGGAAAATACAGTATTTTATAAATAATCAAATGCTTAACCTACAAATGTGAAGGGACGACTGAAAAATAATTCATTCCTGTTTTGGGGGGGATCTATTTTAAAGTCATAGAAAAAAGTCTCTCACTTTAGCAGCCTTTTACCTGCTTTAAAGTCTTGTAACTTGCATCTGTGTAAATAATTTACTCAGGATGATAAAGTCACCCTGAGGAAAATCTGCTGCTTCACTCTTGTATAGTTGTCCCTTCATATTTGCTGGGGTTTGTTTCCAGGACCCCCTGTGGATACCAAAATCTGTGGATACTCAATTCCCATTATATGCAATGGCATAGCAAAATGGTGTCCCTTACATAAGATGGCGAAATCAAGGTTTGCTTTTTGGATTATTATTTGTTAAAGAATATTTTCAAGCTGTGAATACTTAAATCCGTGGATATGGAGGGACAACTGTAATTCATTGCATCCTTCTACTAGGATCTCAAAAGTACTATTTACACTTTAGGGCTGTTACTGTATGGCCCTGAGCCCTACCCTCGTGGTCTCTTCCAACTCTATGAGTCTATGATTCTATGATTAGTCCCAGTTATATTGTTGTTTTTGTTATGGTTTCAGTATACTTGGTGTTATTGACTGGTGTTTTGGACTATCAGTAATTCAGATTCTATCCAAGAATGTAGGAATCAGTGTTGTATGGTTGGATAACATGGAGTCTCTCTGGCTTTTCTTCGCAAATGAAGATTCAGGAAGGACTCATCCTGCGCTTTCTGCAAGCGCACTGATGACTAAAAAGGCCAATCCGAGATAAACAAGTCCGGTTGCAGAAAGCACAGTAGAAGGTCTCCTTGGGTGATGTTTCTGGGTTGTGATTCTTTCTGCGTTGTCATTTCTCTTCAACACTTGTTCGGCGTGAGTTCTCAAATGAGGCTGCAGCATTGTGGATAGTGCATCTCCATGCCTCCCGATGTGAGGCCAGGGCGGACCACTGTTGGTGATCAATTTGGCCGAGCCTGAGATACTGTTTCAGGGAGTCCTTGTATTGCTTTTTTGGAGCGCCCTTTTATGCTGACCTATGGCGAGTTCACCATAGAGTACTATTTTTGGGAGGCGATGGTCTTCCATCCTAGAAATGTGCCCTGCCCAGCGCAACTGTGTTCTCAATATCATGGCCTCAATGCTGGTGATCCCTGCTTGCTCAAGGACAGCAACATTCGTCACATAGTCAGTCGAGTGTATATTTAGGATTGTGTGTAGACAGCGCTGATGAAAGCGTTTGAAGAGTCATAAGTGTTGGCGATAGGTGACCCATGTTTCAGACCCGTAAAGGAGAATAGACAGTACAATGGCTCTATACACACTGATTTTTGGAGTAATACACAACTAAAACAACAATACAAGATACATAAAGAATTTCAAAACATGAATAGTAAGGCATATTAGAATGTAGTGATGAATTAAAACAATATCTACAACTAATGCTATTCCACCTTAATAGAAACACAAAAAACCCCCAGAAACCCTTGTTTTATTGCATTAGCACTTGCCAACCTGTGTGTGTGTGTGGGGAAACCATGGTGGTTCCAGGCGCTTGCCTTGTTAGCAAGTCGCCACACCACCTCCACCCTGCACTCATCAGGCTAATCAGCTTTTAGCTTCTGCTCCCTTGGGAAAGTGAGTCAATTTGCATTGCCCCAATGAGCAGGAATGTGCATTCCCCCCTGCTGGTTTTTTTTTTTTTAACTCTGGGAGAAGCCATGAAAGCTTTTCATGCAGAGTATATGGCGTATTTAACCTCCCTCCTTCTGAATACAGCAATATGATGGGGATACCATTAAGACAGGTCATATTCTCCTCGCATTCCGTGAGGAGCATTTGTACTGTTTAGACAATCCCACAAGGCCACATTAAAAAATCAGCTCAGGATGGATGAAGATAGGTAGAATCATAGAATCATCGAGTTGGAAGAGACCACAAGGGCCATCCAGTCCAACCCCCTGCCATGCACAATCAAATTAGTCCCGACTGATGGCCATCCAGCCTCTGATTTAAAACCTCCAAAGGAGACGCCACCACACTATAAGGCAGTGTATTTCACTTCCAAACAGCTCTTACTGTCTGGAGGTTTTTCCTAATGTTTAGGTGGAATCTCTTTTCCTGGAGTTTGAGTCCACTGCTCCATGTCCTAGTCTCTGGAGCAGCAGAAAACAAGCTTGCTCCATCTTCCATATGAAGGTATTGGATGCAATTGTGCATAGTCAAGCGTATTGTAGTAGGTAGGCATGTGGATCTGTGCTAAGCTGAGCCATTTGCCATTTGATGAGCCATTAACCATTTGCTATCCCCTGACCTATTGAGCAACCCCTGCTTCCTGAGGAATGGGCATAATTGCAGAAGCACCTAGCTACTTCCCCATAGCTAGATATAAAATGTTTACAGCAGTGCTGAGATCTCTGGAGTAACCCAGTAGATCACAGCGCTGATGTCATCATTTCACATCTGAATAGAGGAACATAGCCAGATAGTTCTGCGATTGTACCCCCTTCCCACAAAGCAGACAATGTTGCAGAGGGTGTGTGTGTGTTCTGAGGCTGTACAGTAAGTCCGGGTGGGAGCATTGGGTGCTGTGGAGGGAGCACCTAAGACTGTTCATTCAAAACAGGACATATGCTTGCGTAAAGGGAAATTATCCATGTGTGTGTCCCTAATAGGATGCCAGCCATTGTACTCTATACCAGTGGCTCTTAACCCTTTCTTTACCAGGGACACCCTTTAAATATCTTTTGTTGCCACCGTCCCCCAAGACTTAACTCAAGATTTTAAACCCTAACAACAACAACCACCACCATCCATTAAACCTTCCCTCTGAAGGGGAGGGAGGACTTTTCTTCTGCTTCTTCCTGCAAGTTTGTGGCTTGAGCAGATTGAATGGCAATGTGCAAGCCAAACCAGTGAGCCAGGCTTTGCCTTGGCTCCTGTCATGTGGCCACTCCACTGCAGGGAGGAGGTCGGCCAAGCAGCCTTCAAGCCTTCGCAGACCCCCCTATGAGGATGCTGCAGCCCCCTGGAGTCCCCGGACCACAGGTTAAGAACCACTGCTCTATACTAATTATTGTAACCAGAACAATAATAAATTAATACCAAATATAAAAAGGCTTCTGTGAAATAAAAGCCTCAGGCTTTTCACAGCTCTGTAAAAGACACACAAGACCATTACATAAACAAAATAAATATATAACAAATATCAATAACCAATAAATATATTTACAGCAAATATAAAAAGAGAGAAATGAACAATAAATATATACATAGTAGATTTGAACAGAGAATTGTATATACGGAAAAGATGGAAATGGTTAAATAGAGGATCATATTAAACATGCAATAGGAAAAATAACATACAAAAGTCACATTACATCTATGACAAGAAAATAAATGAAAACTATAACTGTAAAAATGTGCAATGTAAAGACCAAGGCTTCTATAAGTAAACAAACTCCAGATATAGAATACCATACATTTAGTATGATATTCTATTTAACTCTTTATATATTCTCAATTGTTCCTGTTTGCTATAAATGTCGTATTTATTGTTCATTTCTCTATTTTCATATCTGCTATACATGTATTTATTGTTTGTTAATATTTGTTATATATTTGGTTTGTTTATGTGATGGTCTTGTGTGCTTTTTCGACTTGTGGTTGACTTTTGCTTGTGTTGGTTTTTCACAGAACTGTGACAGTGTATTTTTTCATCAGCTGCGTGCAAAACTGCAATTTTTTGTGACAAAAACAGCCCAAGGTAATTAGCAAACAGTTTCTAAAGAGACCAGTAAAACGGCATTTGTTGGCTGGTATAAATAGCTCCCATAGGCTGTTAAGCTGTAAATTTAAAGAAATGGGACACTATCTTTCCTCACCTAAAAGCTACACAGGGGAATTTCTTATTAGGAAAATAACACAGTGTTTTCAAACAGCAGGACACATGTTAGAACACAATACATGCTGCAGAATGTTGGGATTTGTAGTTTGGTAAGACATGAAAGCCCTGTGGCTGACAATTCAAACTATCCCTTCATGAACTGCAAATCCCAAGGCTCCATAGGATGTTACCAGGGCAGTTAAGGTGGAATTGTGCAATTGTTTAGTATGAAAGGATCTCAGGGTGTTTCATCTCTTGCAATGGTACTTGACCCAACCTGTGTGCTATTCCTTTATATATAGTTCGTTTTTCTTCTCATTTTTGCAGAGGCAGGGAGGAATTAAGTTTAAAAAAAATGGTGGAAGGCTTAAACATCCCTTAGCTGTGCATAAAGGACTGGATCTAAATCAACCAGCTGTTTCCAAAAAATCAAACAAAACACAATCAGGAAGCATGGGGCTGGTTCTCCCTCCCTGCCTCTGCAGCCAGACCCCCAAGGATTGGGTGTGGAAATGGGCAGGCTGGTAGGCAGGCAGCAGCCATGCTGATGTTTCTGTAGTGTAGTGGTTATCACGTTCGCCTCACACGCGAAAGGTCCCCGGTTCGAAACCGGGCAGAAACAGGTCTCTTTTTTTCCCCCTTTCCCTTCAGCCACATACACAAAACAGCTCTAACTGGTGGTGGTGAAAACTGGAATAAAATCTTTCCTAATGGGAGAGTAAATTGCATAGTGGTGTTTAAAAATAAAATAAAATAAAATAAGAAAGCTTCCACCCAACTCCTCAGAGAGACTACTCTGCACTGCAAGCACATCCGTCCCTTTTCAGTAATTCAGTGTTGGTCAAAGGAATGGAAAATAAACATTGAACTGTGAAAACATTAAGAAATGACATTCGATAAAAGCTCATGCAACTCGAGTAACTTGGATGTTATTGGCATAAATCTAGAAAAAATATACTGTATTTTAAAAAGATTGAGCATAATGTTCACTTGAAATGGGAGAATGAACTGGGTTTTAAATCAGTTTTTCATGGTAGAGCTCAGTTTCTATCTTGGTACTTCGTTTCAGTTATGATGTCAAAGAAATGATAAGCTAAGAAAGTTCTACAAGACTGGGTAGACCTTTGGAAGTCATTTGGAATTGAAATTTAATGTACTGTACAGTTGTCCCTCTGTATCCACAGATTTAAGTATTCATGGCTTGAAAATATTATTTAAAAACTAATAATCCCAAAAGCAAACCTTGATTTTGCCGTCTATATAAGGGAAACCATTTTGCTATGCCATTGCCTATAATGGGACTTGAGTATTCTGGATTTTGGTATCCATGGGGGATCCTGGAACCAAACCCAGCGAACATGAAGGGATAACTGTATAACAAACTGTATATTTAAAGTTTATTTTATTTATTTTGTATATACTTATATAGTTCATGTATGATATTTATGATTTATGAGACATCTGCTAAAACTCTAACACCTGTAATTTTTTTTTAAAGAAATATCTGCCCCCAAGAAGGTGGCCATCTAGAAATGTAGCTGTCTCTGTTAGCCATTCCTGTGTGGTCTGTTGATTTCTCTCCCCCTGCCCCGAGACTAAACAGTGGGGGGGAAACCCTGGTTTAGTCTGGGGGAGGGCTACAGTGTAAATCTCATCATGTTTTGACTGTAACATTTCCTGTCCTGCATACTTTATGGCAACAACTTATTATTATTATTCAAGAGCATTAACAACAACACTCCAGTATTCTATATCAACTGCTTAGTTAAGTATGCTGATATAGACTTGTTCATGTGTGCCTTCAAGTCTTTTCCAACTTAGGGTGGACCTATCATGGGGTTTCTGAGGCTGAGAGAATGTGACTTGCCCAAGGCCACCCAGCAGGTTTTCATGGCTGAGCAGGGATTCCAGCCCTGGTCTCCAAAGTTGTAGCCCAACACTCAAGCCACTACACCACACTGGCTCCTCTGTTATATAGTTGTCCCTCTGTATCCACGGATTTAAGTCTTCACGGCTTGAAAATATTATTTAAAAAATAATAATCCAAAAAGCAAACCTTGATTTTGGCATCTTATATAAGGGGCACCATGTTGCTATGCCATTGCATATAATGGAACTTGAGTATTCATGGATTTTGGTATCCACAGGGGGGTCCTGGAACCAAACCCCGGCAAATATGAAGAGACAACTGTACAATACCTGCCTAATAATAGTAATAATACCGGTAATAATATCATTTATTTATGTCCTGCCCTTTTCCCAATGAAGAGGCAGTGTGGAGTAGCAATTTGAGCATTAGATTATGGGCCCATCTACACGAGGGGAAAAAATCCCAAATACCTCGTAGTATTTGCATCTCGCAGCAGCAGTGACATGCCCAAACAGTTTTTCTAGCCTCAGAAGCCCCCATAAGCCTCACATTCCTGATGGCGGCTGCGAGTGGTTTACCAGTCACGTTAGTTCTTCACTGCCACCATTTGTTTGTTTATTTTATTAGTCCCAAGGTTTACTGATGCAATAGAGCGATTCTCCAAAGCAAAACAGAACATATTGATCCTTTTTTTATCGCCTTAGCAAGCGATTGCTAAGGGGAAAATCCAACATGCCGGCAGTGGGTGCTTGCCCTCCTAGCAAGACCCGCCCTCACTCTCACCTGGCCAATCAGCTTTGTGCTTCCCTTCACATTTTTTATTGTTCAGTAGTCCTTTATGGATCTGAAACATGGGTCACCTATTGCCACCACCTACGACTCCTCGAACGCTTCCACCAGCGCTGTTTACGCACAATCCTAAATATACACTGGACTGACTATGTGACGAATGTTGCTGTCCTTGAGCAAGCAGGGATCACCAGCATTGAACCCGTGATATTGAGAACACAGCTGCACTGGTCAGGGCACGTTTCTAGGATGGAGGACCATCGCCTCCCAAAAATACTACTCTACGGTGAACTCACCACGGGTCAGCGTAAGAGGGGCGCTCCAAAAAAGCGATACAAGGACTCCCTGAAACAACATCTCAGGCTTGGCCAAATTGATCACCAACAATGGTCCGCCCTGGCCTCACATCGGGAGGCATGGAGATGCATTATCCACAATGCTGCAGCCTTATTTGAGAACTCATGCCGAACAAGTCTTGAAGAGAAACGACAACGCAGGAAGAATCACAACCCAGAAACATTACCCAAGGAGCCCTTCTGCTGGGCTTTCTGCAACCGGACATGTTTATCTCGGATTGGCCTTTTCAGTCATCAGCGAGCTTGCAGAAAGCGTGGGATGAGTCCTTCCTGAAAGTTCATTTGCCAAATCACTCCCTAAGCACTTTACAATGTGTTAGCTAATTGCCCGCAACAAGCTGAGTACTCATGTTACCAAGGACTACTAAGGATGGAAGGCTGAGTCAACCTTAGAGCCCTATAGGATCGAACTCACAACATTGTGGTTGCTGTACTGGCATTTAGCCACTGCACCACCAAGGGCAGATGTCTTCCTTATATGGAATTCCAAAATCCAAAGTTGTCTGCATGGGTAGCTGAGACAATGACAAGTTTGCTTTCTGATGGTACAATGTGCACACACGTTGCTTCATGCACAAAAATATATTTTTTTAAATGTGTATAAAATCACCTTCAGGCTATGCACATAAGGTGTATATGAAACATAAATGAATTTTGTGTTTAGACTTGGGTCCCATTTCCAAGATATCTAATTATATATATGCAAGTATTCCAAAATCCAAAATACCTCTGGTCTCAAGCATTTTGGATAAGGGAGACTCAACCTGTACTGAGCTGGGAGACTACTGAGAACCTCCAGCTGGGGTTAGTAAACAATCCTGCCTGTTGAGCTCCTGCCAATCAGTGTTGATCATCCTGAGATAGATGGACCAAGAGTTTGACTCAGTATAAGGCAGGTTCTTATGTCCCACAGCACAAACCTTTCAAGCATTTGCCTTTCTGTGATTTTTCTGATGTATGGCAATATGGATGTAAGTCAGGGCTGAGA
The DNA here is from genome assembly GCA_030847615.1 of Gambelia wislizenii. NCBI lineage: Eukaryota > Metazoa > Chordata > Lepidosauria > Squamata > Crotaphytidae > Gambelia > Gambelia wislizenii. Next base: position 32,175,255 of record JAUMIR010000002.1, read on the forward strand.
ATCATACAGCTCATGGGTAGCATGAAGCCCCCAAGAGGGCTTTGATAACCACTGGAGCCCCCTCTTTTAATTGTGTGTGTGTGTGTGTGTGTGTGTGTGTGTGTGCAAAAAACCAAGATACTGGGTGTTCAAAAATATGGAATAGTCCTCTAAAGCTGTGGCTCTTAACCTTTTCTTTAGCAAGGACCCACTTTAAATAGTTTTTTGTTGCCGTAGACCCCCAACACTTAACGAAAGATTTAAAGCAACCACAATTTGATGATGATAATAATAATATCAAAAACAACAACAAAAATAATACAATTACACCATCCATTATTAAACCTTTCTTCAGAGGCACTGGAGGGTGCAGGAAGACTTTTCTTCTCCTTGCTGCAAGCTTGTGGCTGGAGTGGACTGAATGGCAATGCACAGGCCAAGCCAGCCTTTGCCTTGGCTTCTGTCACATGGTTGCTCCACCGCAGGCAGGTGATCCGAACAACTGTCAAGTCTTCGGGGACCCCCAGTGAGGACATTGCAGCCCCCTGTGGGTCCATAGACCACACGTTAAGAACCACAGCTATCACACAATACCCACCCCCAAGACACCTTGTCTCAGCAGGGAAAATGCTACTCAACCCCTCCAAAAATACACCCCTATTTTAATGTTGTAACAATCACATCCAACTGCTTCAGGAAGGGTAGGTGTAGCTCACATTTGGAGGGTGACAGAAAATGGACTCCAAACCTTTCTAAATGTCCTCCTATATTAAATGGTTTCTCTCCTGCATGGATTATTTGATGCCCACTGATGGCATGCTGACTGAAACCCATTCTACACTTCATATGTTTTACCAAGGTTGGGTAGCTTTGAAGCAATAACTACCACCCCAACCCACATTGACATGAAAAACTACTGGGAAATGATATTAGACTAACTGAAACTTTTTTCACAGACTTCCCCACATCCCTTCTCCCTTGTGGCTTCTTTGATGACATTGGGGTGGCAAACATCATACAACATCAGACAACATTCCAAAACAAATATTAAAACAGTACCATTACAACAATATCTATCATTATAAATTATACATTATACTAGCTGTACCCTGTGTAACATACGCCATTATCTTATCCTGCTCCTCTAAAACGCTTCATGGGGGGGGGGGAATCAAGTTCTGCACTTCCTCAGAAAAGGAAGCTCAGCTGGGCTTTACTCCCAAGTAAACCCACCTGGGATTACGGTGTGGGCCCCTGAGGCAGCCATAAGAAACCTGGTCCAGCGGCGTGTGTGGGGTTTGACTGAACAGCCCGGAGGAGGGGGGAACCCTTAATCATGAGTAAACCCTCACGGATCTGCCCTATAGCATTCTCAGGGCCGGCAGCTAGTGGAAGCGTTCCACATGTTTCCACTCCCAGTGTGCTGATTGGCTGGCCGACAGAGAGCTTTGATTGATCAGGAAGTTTCCTAAGTGGCCAATCAGAACACTGGGAATGACAACATACAATAGAAAAGATCACAGAATTAAAATTATGAGATGTAAATATAAAATGGCATATAAAATGGCCAATATACAGTAGCACAGAAGTTCCTTCCAGTTTCTATGCACATAGCTCACTTATCCAAGTGGGTTTTTTTATGCCTGCTAAGGTTTCCACTGTTATTGAAGCTTTTTCCACATTCCATGCATTTAAAGGGTTTCTCCCCAGTATGTATTATTTGATGTGCAGCAAGGTTTCCACTCCCAGTAAAGCTCTTTCCACATTCCATACATTTATATGGTTTCTCTCCTGTGTGGATTCTTTCATGTACAATAAGACTTCCATTATGAGTGAAATCTTTCCCACATTCAAAGCATTTATATGGTTTCTCCCCTGTGTGGGTTCTTACATGTTTACTAAGACTTCCATCCATGCTAAAGCACTTTCCGCATTTCATACATTTATATGGTTTTTCTCCTGTGTGACTTCTTTTATGCCTTGTAAGACTTCCATTAAAGCTGAAGCTCTTTCCACACTCATTGCACTTATATGGCTTTTCCCCTGTGTGTTTTCTTTGATGTGAATAAAGGTTTCCAGTATTATTAAACCCTTGCCCACACTCCATGCACTTGTACGGTTTCTCTCCTGTGTGTATTCTTCGATGTCTAGCAAGGGTCCCTCTCATACTGAAGCTCTTCCCACATTCCACACATTTGTATGGTCTATCCCCAGTATGGATTCTTTGGTGAGTAGCAAGGTTTCCACTTACACTAAAGCTTATTCCACATTCTATACATTTATATGGTTTCTCTCCTCTGTGAATTCTCTCATGAGCAGTAAGACTTTCACGGCATCGGAAGCTCTTTCCACATTCTGTGCATTCATATGGCTTTTCCCCTGTGTGGATTCTTTGATGTGATATAAGATTTCCACTTCCACTGAAACTCTTTCCACACTCCACACATTTATATGGTTTCTCGCCTGTGTGGGTTCTTTGATGAGCAGTAAGATGCTGTCTCCTACCAAAATTCTTTCCACATGCCATACATTTATATGGTCCGTCCTCTCGGTGGGCTCTTTCATGAGAACTAAGACTCCCACTACTCTTGAAGCTTTTTCCACATTCCACACATTTATATGGTTTCTCCCCTGTGTGGATTCTTTCATGGTTAGCAAGATGGTGACTCCTGCTGAAATTCTCTCCACATTGCTCACATGTATATGGTTTCTCTCCTGTGTGGATTCTTAGATGTGTAGTTAAGTGGTGATTCCTCCTGAAGCTCTTTCCACATTCCATACATTTAAATGGCTTGTTCCCTGTGTGGGTACTATAATGTCTCTGAAAGTTTGCCCGATCTTTGACTATTTTCCCACACACTGGACATGCTTTTGTTCCTCTTTTTTTGAGATCTGGTGACATCAGGAGTTCATGGAGATCAAGATGCAGAGAACCTGATGATTTCTTCCTAGAAGTCTTGGATTCATTTCCCCCTTGCATTTTTGGATTCCTCTGATAGTCAGATGTCATTTTTCCTGTTTCCTGCTTCTCTGTTTCAAGTGACAGCCCATTCCCATCATCTTTCCCATTATTTGCTGAGGGTAGAAAAAAAGAAAGAAAAAGAGAGAGAGTTAGTTTTTACTCAGGTCTTTTTTTTTTTTTTTGTGCTGTGCAGTCCTAGGAACAATGGCAAAGTAAAGACATTGAATAAAATGAAGGAGAAACTTTGATCAAGAAAGCTCCATTCTAGATAAATTCACACATTAGGCCTGACAGTTACAGTAGAGAAATCTTATCACCTGGATCTTGAAAACAGAGAGAGAGAAATGGCTGCTGTAGCAATTTGGCCTTACATAAGTCTAGAGCATTCTCTATGCCCTGACTAGAGATGTAAAATTTCTGGAAATTTTGAAGACATGGCGAAAAAACAGGGTTCTCCATTTTTTCTCTGGAAAATTGAAAAATTCAGCCACTCTTTATAGATCAAAAGTCATATACAGTATAACTTTGTTTAGCATAAAATGATAATTTATTAAAAGAATAGTTTATTCAGAATATAATTACAAATTAACCTTATTTTTTAAAAAACATTTCTGTTACAAATGAAGCTCCAAGGTCCTGAACTCCAAGGAATACCTAAACTATAAGGAGCCTTAATAAAATACTGTATCAACATTAGTAAAACAGAGAAAAAATATTTTGTTGCCGCTAGTTCTTCATAGTGTCAAGCAGATATAACATACTATATTCATTTCCATAAAATGAACTGTGAAAATGAAAGCAAGACCAGGAATTATAGTGATCTAATACTAAACAGTAATCCTCCCTTAGCAGCAGGTTCATTTTCCACCATTTTGGTTACCCGTGGTCAACTGCAGTCTGAAAATATTACATAGTATCACCTATACATGGTTTTGCTTTCCATGGTTTCAGTTACCTGCGGTCAACGGTGGTCTGAGAATATTACAGGTATAGGATTCAGTACTATCCATGGTTTCAGGTCTCTGTCTTGGAACATACACTCAGAGCATGCCATTCCAATTTTTTTAAAAAGCACTAAAGTCTTACACAGGAAAAAGTATTTCTCTCTTTGGAAATTAAGATTTCCAACTTGTGTGCCAATTGGGGAAGCGGGGGAGACACCCCAATTTCCCAGCTCTATTTTTAACTCTTTTGCAAGCACTGCTTTTTAAACCCACATGGAAGTTGTAGTCTAAACCAAGAAAACTTTCTAAGCTCTGCTTCAAACAAGAAAAACAGCAGCAAAACAAGCTGCTCCCAGCTCTGTTTTTACCACTTTTGCAAGCACTGGTTTTAACACATGGCACTTGCAGTCCATCTAAATAAATTTTTCCAAGGAAAAATAGTTTTCCAAACTCTGCTTTTAATGGATTGCTCCCATTAAGCAGTGTACCTGTCTAGTCAGTTAAAACCCCCCACACACAAATAGGTTGTGGAATTTTCCCTTACCATCAAAATAATAGTCACCAAATATTTTGGGGAGGGAACAGAACATGACCATGGTCCAACAGGACAATATCTCTATTCAGGAGCAATCCTTCCTTGGATTACTTGGACTTAGAAATTTAAAACACAGATTATCTAATATATCCTGGTCATGTTTTCAAGGTTGTTTTTTTTTAATTGATTGCAAATATTTTTATTAGTGAAATACAAAGAAAAAAATAAGAAACAATGTACAGTAGTAACATAACTAGTACAAAACGTTAAAAAAGAAAAAGAAAGAAAAGAAACAATCTTCACATAACACAATAGCATGACATAACATAACAAAAGTTACTAAAGAAATTAAAAAAAAAACAAGATACATAATATAAACCCTTATATCCCCAAACAAGTGTAAAAACAAAACAACAAAAACCCTTCCCATCTGTCTGCACTGCTATTCCATATTACACTCCTTGTACTCCTCACAACAAATGCATTATCTTCATAGATTTTAACCCTAATAGAATCATAGAGTTGGAAGAGACCACAAGGGCCATCCAGTCCAACCCCCTGCCATGCAGGAATACACAATAGAAGCATTCCCTGTGGCCATCCAGCCTCTGTTTAAAAAACTCCGAAGAAAGAGATTCCACCACACTCCAAGGCAGTGCATTCCACTGCAAAACACCTCTTACTGTCAGGAAGGTCTCCCTAATGTTTAGGTGGGATCTCTTTTCCTTGAGTTTGAACCCATTGCTCCATGTCCTAGTCTCTGGAGCAGCAGAAAACAAGCTTGCTCCATCCTCAATATGACATCCCTTCAAATATTTAAACATAGGTATCATGTTCCCTCTTAAACTTTTCTTCCCCAGCTCCCTAAGCTGCTCCTCATAAGCCATGGCTTCCAGACTTCCCACCATTTGCCCTCCTCTGGAACTGTGGTGCCCAGAACTTTACACAGCATTCCAAGTGAGGTCTGACTAAAGCAGAATAGAGTGGCACTATTACTTCCCTTGATCTAGACGCTATACTCGTATTGATGCAGCCTAGAATCATGTTGCCTTTTTTAGCTGCTGAATTACAGGGCTGACTCATGTTCAGTTTGTGGTCCACTAAGACTCCTAGATCCCTTTCACATATATACTGCCATCAAGCCAGGTGTCACCCATCCTATATCTGTGCTTTCCATTTTTACTGCCCAAGTGTAGTATCCTATATTTCTCCCTGTTACTGCTAAAAGGAAAGGAACTCTTTCTACACATTAAATCCCAAAATAGCTAGATCCTTCTTAACAACCTAACATAATCCATAAAGGGTCCCATACTTTCAATAACCTCCTAACCCCTTACCTTTAACAAAACTAGTTAACTTGTCTAAAGCCACTAAATCCATCAATTTATCAATCCATTCTGTGGGGCTTCAAATTACAGTTGACCCTTCATATCCTCTGGGGTTTGGTTCCAGAACCCCCCGTGGATACCAAAATCTGTGAATACTCAAGTCCCGTTATATGCAATGGCATAGCAAAATAGTGTCCCTTATATAAGATGGCAAAATCAAGGTTTGCTTTTTGGATTATTATTTTTTAAAGAATATTTTCAAGCCATGAATACTTAAATCTGTGGATACGGAGGGATGACTGTATATCCTTTTTCCAATATTTCGCATAGATAACTCTTGCGGCTGTGATAAATTAATAAATTAAAGTTAGAATCATAGAATTGCAGAGTTGGAAGAGACCACGAGGGCCATCCAGTCCAACCCACTGCCATGCAGGAATACACAATCAAAGCATCCCTGACAGATGGCCATCCAGCCTCTGTTTAAGACTTCCAAGGAAGGAGACCCCACCACGCTCTGAGGGAGCGTGTTCCACTTCTGAACAGCTCTTACTGTCAAAAAAGTTCCTCCTAATGTTGAGGTGGAATCTCTGTTCCTGGAGCTTGCATCCATTGCTCCGTGTTCTAGTCTCTGGAGCAGCAGAAAACAAGTTTGCTCCATCCTCAATGTGACACCCCTTCAAATACTTAAACAGGGGTATCATATCGCCCCTTAACTGTCTTTTTTCCAGGCTAAACATACCCAGTTATATGATCTCTTTCCACTTTATCCTCAAAATCAATCATATTCAATAAAAACAGTTTTGATTGTTTTGCTCTGTGGGGTAGGATGGCAGAAAAGAGAAAGAGTTGAAAAGACAGGGAGCAAAGGTGGGAGAATGAAGATGATGAGTGTTACCAGGGAAAGTGTGGGTGGATGAAGAGGGTAAGAGCGAGAAACAGGGATCTGGGAGAAGACAAATTTAGCTAGAATTGGAGAAAGAGCACATGAGAGGAGAGAAAGGGAGACTTTCCCTAGTAAGAAGATGACTAGGCGATGGGAAATAAGGAGAGGGACAGGAAGGAAGAAGAAGACATTTAGTCAGAGTTGTAGGCAGCAGAAGGAAAGAAAGAGGATGGGATGGGGGGGCCTTGCAGGGTGAGGGCTGCAGACCCCTAGGGTTCCACAAGGGGGTAATGCAGCCCCCTGACACAATGCAGTCAACCCACTCCTGCTTTAAACTCACACAATTGACTAGTTACTCAATTTTCAAGCATCACACCTCCGAAAATGGAATTTCCAAATGCCCACAAACTGAGATCCACCATTCTGTGGGGCACAGAAGGCCATGTTCTGAAATGCATTCACACTATGCCATTATAGCACTCCACTCTAACTGCCATACCAACATCCTACAAAATCTTGGGATTTGGAGTGTCAGGAAAGGCGTATAGAATTCTCTGCCGAAGAACTGCAGTGCCTCACTAGATCATAAATCACAGGATTCCATAGGATGGAGCTATGGGAGTTAAAGTGAAATCATAGTGCTATAATTCTGTAGTGTGAAAGGGCCCAGGATACATGGAGCATCAACCCACTTCCACCCTGGGATCCTTACAGGATGACAACAAATACTAAAGTCAGGAAAATATGTCCTTACCTGGAGAGACCATGTTCCCATAGCTCTCCGGCATGACTTCCTTGACTTTCACCTCAATCCTGGAGATCCTGCTTGCCCCTGATGAAATACAATTACCTTCTCCTGCAAGATCCTGAAAGAAGACACAAATAGTCTCTACTCAGAGAGAAAAGGGTTCACCTACACAAAGGCCAACTCTCTTTACACCAGGGCTGGGCAATGGGTGGGGTTTAGGGGGCAGAATTGGCCTCCCCAGAGACACCACCCCACCCCTAAATAGAGGTACCCCCTGAATCTGCAGGTGATAAGTTCCTAGACTTACCATTTATAAGTGGAACTGTGAATAATAGCAAACTTTATTAAAATAAAGGAATTCCAGTACAAACATACCATAGAGTTGCATTGGAGGACCTAATGATTCCTAGAGAGGATACCTCTCTAGGCATTTTCCAGCACAACTCTATGGTATGTGTCCCTATTGGTTCTTCAGATATGGCAGGGCAACCTGTAGTTTTATGGGGGGGACAGGGCAAGGTGGAGTAGTTAAAAAAAAACCAGGAAGTGCCCCAGAAGTTAATTACCATGTCACTTCCTGATAAGAACAAATATACAACAAAATTCTTTCCCATGCCCCCTGTGGGTGTTTAAGGGCATACAGGGCAAAATATTTTTTCCCAAAAAATAAATCCCAAAAGTATTGGTGGTGCTCAGTGGCCTCAAAAACAGATTGGGGGTGTACATGCCCTGCCCCTGTTTTGGCTACCCCCCCCCTTGCTGCCAGTTTGAATGGGGAAGTGATAAGTGGGTAGCCTTGCTTGTGCTTCTCATGTTTATTTTTTAATGGAGAATTCATGGGAGGGAAACAGCAAAGTTCACAACTTGAAGGCACATGACAACAAGAAAGAGTTCACAAATCAAGCTGCAGATTTTCTTACTCAATCTTCTCGTAGTGCCAAAAGGAAAAGACATTAACTTTTCAGATCTCCTCTCCCATGTGAAGACAAAGTGGAGCACTCAAGCCGTCTCTGTCTCTAAGGACCTTTTCTAAACTGATGTGGCTGCACTGTACCCACCATTGTCTTGTTTTGAAATTTTGGCACTACAGTATATAGGTCATCTGTGGAAATATGGGTGTACTTCACTTAAAAAAGCAGATGTGTTACTTGGCGTTACTTCTTTAACAGAAAAGTAGATATCAGAGGCAGAAATAAATGGTAAGAATAAGGATAGGGTCCTACGCCACAAAAAAGGAAGAGCCGTTCAACACATTTCAGTAAAAAATTCATTCAAAAGTAACATCATGCACACGTGAAATGAAACAATCAGGTCAGGTAAGCCTTGCATAAATGAACACAAATATTTTGGACCACTTGAAATCTTCTTCCAAAATGTATCTAGGACCACTTGAAATCTTCTTCCAAAATGTATCTAGGAATGATATTTTTTTTTCCCCCCAGCCTCCACTTTTTTTTAGGATTTCCATTTTGGTGGCCAAATCTATGTGTGTGTTGTTGTTGTTTAACATGGTGGGAATAGCTGGTAAGGTAGGCTCCTCTGCTTTTCCCTTTTCTCTGTTTTGCTGTTCATGCATGCTCAGTAAGGCAGTGGTTCTTAACCTGTGGTCCGCGGATGCCCTGGGGGCTGCAATGTCCTCACAGGGGGTCCGCGAAGGCTTGAAGGCTGCTCAGTCCATGTGACAGGAGCCAAGGCAAAGGTTGGCTGGCTTGGCCTGTGCATTGCCATTCAATCCACTCCAGCCACAAATTTGCCTCTGACAGAAGGGTTAATTAATGGTGTAATTGTACTATTATTATTATTATTATAATTATTATTAGGTATTAATCATTTTAAGGGCCAGCGTGGTCAAGTCAGATATGGCGATGCTCTTTCAGAGCCCTTTCTAACAACTAATGGAGTGAAGCAAGGTTGTGTTCTTGCGCCAACTTTATTTACAATCTTCTTCGGCATGATGCTCCAAGGGGCTACGGCAGAGCTTGAAGAAGACGATGGCATCTATATATGTTACCGTACTGTATGGTAACTGGTTTAACTTAAGCCATCTGAGGGCTCACACTAAGACTCTAAACTATCTAGTCCGTGAGCTGCTCTTCGCTGATGATGCTGCCCTTGTTGCCCACACAGAAGCAGCTCTGCAGCACCTAACATCCTGCTTCGCAACAGCTGCAGAGCTGTTTGGGCTGGAAGTTAACCTGAAGAAAACGGAAGTTCTTTACCAGCCTGCACCACAGGACGAACACCACCATCCCCACATTGCCGTCGGCAAATCTGTGCTCAAGTCCGTTCAGCAGTTCACCTACCTGGGAAGCATCATCTCCTCAGATGCCAAGACTGACAAAGAGATTGATCACAGATTAGCAAAGGCACATAGCGCATTTGGAAGACTTTACAAAAGAGTCTGGAGTAATAAACACCTGAGGCGAAACACAAAAATCAGTGTGTATAGAGCCATTGTACTGTCTATTCTCCTTTATGGGTCTGAAACATGGGTCACCTATCGCCAACACTTACGACTCCTCGAATGCTTCCATCAGCGCTGTTTATGCACAATCCTAAATATACACTGGACTGGCTATGTGACGAATGTTGCTGTCCTTGAGCAAGCAGGGATCACCAGCACTGAGGCCATGATATTGAGAACACAGCTGCGCTGGGCAGGGCACGTTTCTAGGATGGAGGACCATCGCCTCCCAAAAATACTACTCTACGGTGAACTTGCCACGGGTCAGCATAAGAGGGGCGCTCCAAAAAAGCGATACAAGGACTCCCTGAAACAACATCTCAGGCTCGGCCAAACTGATCACCAACAATGGTCTGCCCTGGCCGCATACCGGGAGGCATGGAGACACACTATCCACAATGCTGCAGCTTTATTTGAGAACTCACGCCGAACAAGTATTGAACAGAAACGACAACACAGAAAGAATCACAACCCGGTAACATTACCCAAGGAAACCTTCTGCTGTGCTTTTTGCAACCGGACTTATCTATCTCGGATTGGCCTTTTTAGTCATCAGTGCGCTTGCAGAAAGCGTGGGATGAGTCCTTCCTGAATCTTCGTTTGCGAAGAAAAGCCAGAGAGAGAGAGATATTAGGTATTATTGTTGTTGTAGTTAGCGTTTTAAATCTTGAGTTCAGTCTTGGGGGTCTGAGGCAACAAAAGACATTTAAAGAGGGTCTCTGGTAAAGAAAAGTTTACGAGCCACTGCAGTCAGGGATTCTGGAGGCAGTTGCTGTTTACCTTGCCTGTTGTAGGCAGGCACGCACAGTTACTGTAGGATCAGCTAGTGCAGAATCCCATTCTTTCCGAGCTCAAACTTTATCCCATTATTTACTGCAGACATGCTGCTGTAGTCATACACCTAAACTCTGTGTTTCGGCAGCCCTTCTTCATCCTCCTCAGAATACCAATACTGCTAAAAAAAATTCTAGCAACACAAAGAACAAGGAGGAAAGGTGAGGGCTGGGCTGGTGTAATAAAGCTTTGGAAAAAGGAGCTTCTTTGTCAGAGGTTTGGTTAACCAATGCAAGGCTGTAGCATTTTCACAGCTTAGAATCACAGAGTTGCCATAAATCGGAAACAATTTTAAGGTACACAGCAATCAATTGGTTCCCCCCCCCCCCCGCTTCTTCACTTTTTTACCTAAAGAGCTGCCAATTGCTCAGGAATCCATGCTTTGTTTTTTAATTGATCCACAACCTGCAGAAAGGGTGCTAAATCTCCAGGTTTAGCATTGTGGTTTGATCGTTGGACTAGGACTCTGGAAACTAGACCCCGCTCAGCCATGGAAACTCACTGGCTGACCCTTGGACAAGTCACACTCTGTCAGCCTCAGAGGGAAGCAAAGGCAAACCCTTCTATGAACAAATCTTGCCAAGAAAACCTAGGCCTAATCCACACTACAAAAATAGCGTTTGAAACTGGATTATTTGCCATGGCTTCTTCCTATTGAATCCTGGGATTTGTAGTTTTACACGGGGGGTACATCTACATTGTGGAAACAATGCAGTTTGACATTACTTTAAGTGCTGTAGCGCCATACTAGAGAATCTTGGGATTTGTAGTTTGACAAGGTCTTCAGCATTCTCTGCCAAAGAGTGCTGGTGCCTCACCAAACTACAAATCCCAGGATTCTGTAGAACGGAGCCATGGCAGTCAAAGTGGTGTCAAACTGCGTTATTGCTACAGTGTAGATGCACCCCAGGTCTTTAGCCTTCTTTGCCAAATAGGGCTGATGCTTCACCAATCTCCAAATTCCAGGATTCCATCAGAAGGAGCCATGGCAAATAAGCCAGTGTGAAACTGGATTATTTTTGTAGTGTGGATGCACCCCTGGTGATAGGGTCACCATAGGGTGGAAAGGACTTGAAGGTGAGAGCTTGTGCGGTGCAGTGGTTTGAGCATCGGACTACGACTTTGGAGACCAGGGTTCAAATCCCCACTCAGCCAGGGAATCCCACTTAGGCAAGTCACACTCTCTCAGCCTCAGAGGAAGGGAAGGGCAAACCCACGTGGAACAAATCTTGCAAGAAAACTCTGGCCTTAGGGTGGCCATAAGTTGGAAAGGCACACCACCACCACAACAACGAGTTTCCCTTTCCCAAAGATCATCTCACTCCCAATGGAGCATCCTTTACCTCTTTCTCCAGCTCTTTCCACTCTGCCACCTGCACGATGGGAGACTTTAGCATGGACTAGCGCCCTTCCTGCAATAAGAAGTGTAGACACGACTTCTGCACGTATTATTTCTTGCCTCTCTAGGAAAGATTAGCTCAGCTCCTTTAACCCTTAGAGGACTGGCTGGTAGAAGAAGCTCCAGCTCTCTTGTACAGGGATTCCCAAACTCGAGTCCTCCAGGAGTTTGGGACTTCAACTCCCAGAAGCCTCAGCCACCTTGGCCAATGATCAGGGATTCTGGGAGTTGAAGTCCCCAAACCAGGAAGCTCAGAGTTTGGGAAACATTGCTGCTCTAGTAGGAAAGTATCAACAGTACCTTGGACTTTTCCGGAAAGATATTCAGTAGCTGGGTTGGCCATACAGCAAAAGTCAACAAAATTCAAAACTCACCAAGGAGCCATACCTTTCTTGGCTAACCGAAGTGCACAAAAATACTATATATATATATCAGTGATTCCCAAGTTTGGGACTTCAACTCCCACAAGCCTCAGCCACCTTGGCCAATGATCAGGGATTCTGGGAGTTGAAGTCCAAAAAACCCAGAAAATCAGAGTTTAGGAAAGACTGCTGTACATCATGGAAGCTTTTGAACCACCACTGGCTTTTTCATCTGGCAAAGGATGGTAAAAAAAAAAATAAAATAAAAAAAAATAAAAAAAAATCATGGGGGTCACTTTTCTTCTCCTACATGATTTTTTAAAAACATCTTTTGCCTTACGAAGAAGCCAGTGAAGCTTCAAAAGCTTCAAAAACACTAAAGACGGATCTCTTTGGGCAGGCCTTTCCTGATTAGATCCCGGCCTCAGGAGCTGCATCTCCTGGCCTCTTTTAGTCTTGTTTGTGTTTGTATTTGTTTTTTTAATGTGAATTTTAGTTAGGTGGTTTTAATTTTATACTGTTTAATGTCTTTTTATGGGGGAGGGTGGTGTGGGTGGTGTGTAGGGATTTAGTCAGCGTTGTAGCGTTTTAATTGTTGGAAGCCGCCCCGATTGTTTTTAGCAGAGGGGTGGGGTAGCAATAAATTTTATTATTATTATTATGTGCATTTCAGTTGGCCAGGAAAGGTATCTCTCTTTTATGGATTTTGGATTTTGTTGTACAGGTCGACCCCCATATCCACAGATTCGGTATCCAGGGCTTCACTTATCCACGTCCAAAAAATGTGTTATCTCTAGGCATTTCTAGGTCCTCCAATGTGATTCTATGGTCAAAGTGTTGGACTTGCACTCACAGTATGTGACTTGCCAAAAGTCAGCCTGTGGGTTTTCATGGCTGAGCAGGGATTCGAACCCTGGTCTCCAGAGTCGTAGTCCAACACTTAAACCAATACGCCATGCTGGCAAGCATTCTTAATGGGGAAGAGCGCACAAGCTAAGAGTGGCTGCAGCACTTTGCTTTTGCCTGAGTTTACAGGGAAGAGCAAGATTCTTCCCCTCCTGTATGTTTTTAAATATATCGCACTTGCTTTAAATTATAATGTGCTTTAAGTGCTGTAAAGCACCTTGAGTGCTATAAATTAGGTGAGCTGAAAATGCAAAACTGCATCTCCTCAGAGTTTTATTATCTTTTAAAATCAGAGTTGGAATCATTTCCCTTTATTCTGCTTTTTCCCTGTCTGCTGTACTGTATGAGGAGCCTGGAAACAGTTCCAAAGTGGGGAAATGGAGAGAAGAGAAGCAGTAAATAGTGCTTGAAAACTGTAATGGTATAATGCGACCATTTAAAAGAGGACTCAGTCAGATCTCCATGTTGTGCAGGGTTCAGAACAAAGGACCTGATGTTGGATCCATATGTTGGATCAAGAGGCTCGCTGGGAACCTGATGGAGCACCTAGAAAGGTGAGTGTAAATATGTAAGACATGGTGTTTCTGGTAAGCTAGAGCAGTGGTTCTCAACCTGTGGTCTGGGGACCCCAAGGGGTCCACAATATCCTCACAGGGGATCTGTGAAGGCATGAAGGCTGCTTGGCCTACCTCCTCCCTGCAGTGGAGAGGACATGACAGGAGCAAAGGCAAAGGCTGGCTTGGCCTGCACATTGCCATTCAATCCACTCCAGCCACAAACTTGCAGGAAGAAGCAGGAGAAAAGTCTTCCTTTCCCCTCCAGTGCCTCTGAGGGAAGTTTTAATGGATGATGTAATTGTATTATTGTTGTTTTTTTTTTAATCTTGAGTTAGGTCTTGGGGATCCACGGCAACAAAAAAAGGGGGCCCCTGGTAAAGAAAATGTTAAGAGGCATTGAGCTAGAGCAGTCTCTTATACAGTTGTCCCTTCATATTCGCTGGGGTTTGGTTCCAGGACTGCCTGTTACCAAAATCCATGAATACTCAAGTCCCATTATATGCAATGGCATAGCAAAATGGTGTTCCTTATATAAGATGGCAAAATCAAGGTTTGCTTTTTGGATTATTATTTTTTAAAGAATATTTTCAAGCTGTGAATACTTAAATCCGTGGATACCAAATCCGTGGATACGGAGGGACAACTGCACTTCTGAGTAGTGGGGGGAAGGCATGATCGTGTTCCTCTCTGCTGTAGGCAAAGTGCTCTCTCCCAGCTTCTTCTGGAGAGGAATGCCATCACCCAGGAGTTAAAATAATCTTCCTCAAGATGCCAGAAAAAGTGTGTGAAGGCTGTCAATTAGATCGCTCAGTCCTTCAAGGGTTGAATACACTGAGCTTTGGCTCCTAGAGAAGGGTGAATTTTGAGGCGCACCATAGAGGTTGCCCCTCTCTAGGCTTTGTGGAAGAGGAGGGTGGAGGTTGATGAGAGAACAGCACAAAGAGCTAAAGGGGTAACCTTGGGGATGAGGGAGAAGCAGAAGGAAAGATGCCAAACATTTCCCTCAGAGGTGGGCAGCAGCCCAAATGTGTCTCCTGAATCATAAATAGAAACTGTGGGAGGGGGATTTGAAGGGCTGCAATGAAACATCTCTGATTTCTTTTGGGGAGCTTGTACCCAGCTTGCGCAGCTTGTACCCAGCTTGTGGGGGCAATTAGCTAACACACATTGGAAACTGTTTAATGCAGTGTAGATGTGTAAATAGCTATTGCTTAAAACCAATCTGTAAGCCGCTCTGATAGCCTTGTGGCTGAAGAGCGGGGTATAAATAAATAAATAAATAAATATAAATAAATAGTGGGAACCTAATTTGGGGAGAGGTGTGCGTGTGTGAAGAGGGGTTCCCCCCAACAAAAAAGGGATTTTTTATGGGCTGTGAGGCCGTGTTCTGGAAGAGTTTACTTCTGACATTTCGCCTGCATCTGTGGCTGGCATCTTCAGAGAATGGTTGGGCAGGAGGTACCCCACCATTCTCTGAAGATGCCAGCCACAGATGCAGGCGAAACATCAGAAGTAAACTCTTCCAGAACACAGCCTGGAAAAAAATGAAAGAAAATCTATGGATGTCGGCTGTGAAAGCCTTTGACTTCACATCGAATTCGCAAATGTTATCTCCCTGTGAGGGTGGTGCTTGTGCTGCGTTTTCAAGTTGCTGCTGGCAAGATTTGATCAGAGGGGGTTCACTCTGCCTTCCTCTGAGGCTGAGTCATAAGTCAAAAATGACTTGAAGACACAGAACAAACAACAAGCCATGTATTTCTCTGAAAAATCAACATATTGTCCACATTCCTAAATTACACAATGCACACATTTCTATCTTTCATGAAAGGCCCACACCCAAAGGTATGTTTGTGTGTGTGTGTGGATCTTGATCAGTCTATATAAAAAGGAAAACTTTCTAGTCCTTTAATAAGGGGCAACTCTTATAGTAAGGGACACTCACCAATCCTATAAGGTAAGAGCTGTTAGGCAGTGGAATAGGCGGCCTCAGAGTGTGGTGGAGTCTCCTTCTTTGGAGGTTTTTAAATAGAGGCTGGATGGCCATCTGTGGGGAGGGCTTTGATTGTGTATTCCTGCATGGCAGAATGGGGTTGGACTAGATGACCCTTGTGGTCTCTTCCAACTCCATGATTCTATGATTCATAGGGGGCCATGATGCCCTCACAGGAGGTCCAAGAAGGCTTGAAAATTGCTTGGCCCACCTCCTCCCTGCCATGGAGTGGCCACGTGACAGGAGCCAAAGCAAAGGCTGGCTGACTAGCTTGGCCTGCACATTGCCATTCAATCTACTCCAGCCACAAATTTGCAAGAAGAAGCAGGAGAAAAGTCTCCCCTCCCCTCCAGTGCTTCTGCGGGAAGGTTTAATGGATGGTGTAACTGTATCATCATCATTATCATCATCATCATCATCATCATCAGGTATTGTTGTTGTTAAGTCTTGGGGGTCTGTAGGAACAAAAAATATTTAAAGGGGGTCCCTTGTAAAGAAAAGGTTAAGAGCCACTGCTATAAGGGATAGGTTTTCTGTTCCTCAAATTAGGGACATCTCTTATAATAAGCACAGTGCTCTTTAAACTTTGGTCAGCCAGAATTTGGGGTGGGGGGTTTCATTTCCCAGAATCCTTGACCATTGGCCATGCTAGCTGAGGCTTCTGGGAACTGAAGTCCAAAACAACCTCCACTATGAGGCTCAAAATTTGAGAAGCCAGTGTAATAAGGGACATTTTAGAACATGAATTCAAAGACAGAGCTGTGCCAGTCTGGAATATCAGTATGCAAAGGGATTTTGTAGCTCCTTCTCAGTTAAGTCTCAAAGGTGCTACAACAAATAAGAAGGAGGGAGAAAGAGAGGCAGTCTCTGCTCAGGCCTTCAAGAGAGTCCTCCAGGTTCCTAGAGGGAAAGGAAGATGTGAAAAAATTATGGGACCATAGAGGGGATGCCTCTCTAGGACTCTCTAGGACCAGAGAGAGGTGGGTGCAGGAGAACAAAGGTAACCAAGTCATGTTGGGGGCTTTGAAGTAGGGACTGAAGGGGGGGGGGCAGAGCCATATCAGGATCCTTCTCCGACCCATAACTTGGGAAGAGGCATTAGTTGGTGCAATTTAACATTTGCATGCTTCCCCCCTAACAGCCTTTGAAAAATCCCCTCTAGAAATGAACTCTGGGAGGGTGGCTTTGTTTGGGGCAGGGGACAGCTTTATTGGGGGGCTTTTAAAAAAGAGGGAAGAGGATCCCCAAGTTTATCCCCCCTGTTGAGTACACCCCCCAGTTGTTGGATCTGCTCCCCATAAGGAGCTTTGGCCCCCTAACTCCATGGGAAGGAAGGGGCGGGGGAAGAAATGTAGCTGGCTGGCTTGCCCTGCGCATTGCCATTCAATCAACTCCAGCCACAAACTTGCAGGAAGAAGCAGGAGAAAAGTCTTCCTGCCCCCTCCAGTGCCTCTGAGGGAAGGTTTAATGGATTGTGTAATTGTACTATTATTATTATTATTATTATTATTATTATTATTGAGTTAAGTCTTGGGGGTCCACAGCAACAAAAGATATTTAAATGCGGTCCTTGGTAAAGAAAAGATTAAGAGCCACTGGTATAGAGTACAATGCCTGGCATCCTTTTAGGGACATAGACCTGGATAGTTTCCCCTTACAGAATCATAGGTCCTGTTGTGGATGAACAGTCTTGAGTTCTCCCTCCACAGCCTTCAAAGCTAATGGAGGCTCCTTCTTTGGAGGTTTTTAAACAGAGGCTGGATGGCCATCTGTCGGTAATGCTTTGATTGTGTATTCCTGCATGGCAGGGGGTAGGACTAGATGGCCCTTGTGGTCTCTTCCAACTCTATGTGATTATGTGATTCTACAGCTTCCAAAGAAGTGGGTTTATGGATGTATCTGCACTGTAAAAATAATCCAGTTTGACACCGCTTTAACTGCCATGGCTCCATTCTACAGAATCCTAGGATTTGTAGTTTTGTGAGGCACCAGCACTCTTTGGCAGAGAAGGCTAAAGACCTTGTAAAATTACACATCCCAGGATTTCCATAGGATGAAGCTATAGCACTCAAAGTGGTGTCAAGCTGCATTATTTCTACAGTGTAGATGCTGTCCAGTCAGTATAGGCTCACTGAGAGGCACCTGGCACAGGCGTGGGCATAGTTCAGTCTGCAGCTTCTGGACCCCATTTTGCTGGCCTCTGAAGCATTCACTGGTCTCCCAAACTGACCCCTTCCATAATTAAAAAAAATGAGATACAAGCAAGTCTGAATTATGCAGTCACAGAGCATTAAAACTAAGGCTGTGGAGCCAGAGTCATGGAGTTGGAAGCAATTTTCAATGGAGCTGGAGTCAGTAGAAGTGGCTCACAACTGCAACCCCTCTATTTTTTTATTGTCTGGTTCCTACTCCTTCATAAATGGCAAATGTACTGGGTGTTTAGCTCCCCCCCCCCATGTTCCAGAGTCCGTTGACATGATAATCCTTCAGATTTTAAAGATTGCCTCAACTACAGCTGGATCTCAAGGGAAGTTACTTTTCTGTGAAGTCGAAGGCTTTCATGGCCGGCATCCATAGATTTTACTTGGTTTTTTTCCAGGCTGTGAGGCTGTGTTCTGGAATAGTTTCTTTCTGGCGTTTCACCTGCATCTGTGGCTGGTATCTTCAGAGAAGCTATTGAAATCCACAAACACCTGGACAGCTTCAACAGGAAAGAAGAAACCTTAAAAGTAAACAAAATCTGGCTCCCAGTTTTGAAATACAATAGAATTAAAACTCAACACTTACAAAGGAATTCCACCCAGGGACAGGAGGATTCCCAGCAGATAATGGCTCATCAACGAACCATCAGCCAAACAGACACTAACGAGCCTTGCATTTCTATACCCAGAAACTAACCATTCAGTTACACAAATTGACATATACTCCATTACAGGGGTTCACAGCATATAAACCCCAGACACACTCCTACCCAACCATTCTCTGAAGATGCCAGCCACAGATGCAGGCGAAATGTCAGAAAGAAACTTCCAGAACACAGCCTCACAGCCTGGAAAAAAACCCAAGGAAAATCTATAGTTACTTTTCTGTTGCTAATGGAGTTGAAATTTTACTACCTGCCTTTTATTGCCCTTTGTTCCTAGTCCTCACATGGCCAAGAAGAGGGGTAGCCTCTTCCTGCATTGAAATCCCTCAATATCATCTTAACTGAAAACAGTAGTAACATCTGAGACAGAATGTAGACTTGTGACTGTAACAGTGTGAACTTTTTTTTCCTCCTGCATGATTTTTAACATCTTTGCCTGATGAAGATGCCGGTGAAGCTTTGAAACCTGGCATAACATATCTTATGCTTTGGAGTTGGCTGAATAAAGAAAGGTATGTGGATTTAGGATTTTGTTGTGTATACCCAACTACTGTATCCATTCCTTGGCTTCTAGAACCTTTATTGTCTTGGTTGCCCTCCTCTGGACTCATTCCAGCTTATGCGTATCCTTTTAAACTCTCCTGCCCAGAACTGGATACAGTAGTCCAGATAAGGTCTGACCAAAGCAGAATAAAATGGTCTTATTCTCTTTATCTGGATACAATAGTTTTGCTGAATTACATTACTTTTGCTGCTGCATCACACTATTGGCTTGTTTTTAGCTTGTGGTCTGCCCTAGATCCATTTCACATATGCTGTTCTCAAGCCAGTTTCACCCATCCTCTGTTTATCTGATTTTCTCTGCCAGTATTTCTTACGTTACATTTATCTCTGTTCAAGCTGATTTGCTAGTATGGGCCCGGTTCTCCAATTTGCTAAGGTCAGCTTGAATCCTGATTCTGTCCTCTGACCCCCTCTAAATTTGGTGTCATCTGCAGATTTGATGAGTATCCCTTCTAATTCCTTCTTCCAGGTCATTTGTAAAGATGTTGAACAAAAGAGGGCCCAGGGCAGAACCCCCTGTGCCACCCTACTTGTCACTTCTCTCCAAAATGACAAGAAATTGTTGGCGAGTATTCTTTGGCTGCAGACACTCAACCAGCCACAAACCTCTGTAATAGTAGCATCTAGTCCCCTTTTTCTTAACTTGTCTGCAAGAACATTATGTGTGATTTTGAGTTATACTTCACCACAGCCTTCTTCTGGTTGTAAGAAGATATGAGCCTCCCGAAGTTCTCAGGTCATTGAAGGAGGGTTTTTTCTCAGTCCCAGCACCTTCTGAGGTGCGTTTCGGAGGGACACGGGAGAGAGCCTTCTCAGTGGCTGCTACCAGGCTATGGAATCCCACCTACCCCCGCAGGCTTGGTTGGCCTCCTCTCTGTTCTCTTTGCTCCAGTAGACAAAATCCTTTTTATTTAAACAGATCTTTTACTTGCAATTGATTGCATAGAAGGTTCTGGGAAGGTTTTTAAAAATGTTTTAAAATTAATTTTAATGCTGTTACCTGTTAAATTTTTAAAAACGTGTGTATTGTATATTGGTTTTAGTTGTATTTTGTTTTAACTTACATTGTAAGCTGCCTTGGGTACCACAGAATAGTGGGATAGTAGTTAATTGTTAAGAGTTTGAATAAATTCCATCTCTGTAGTTAGAAACACCTACCTGGGAAGCATCATCTCCTCAGATGCCAAGATTGACAAAGAGATCGATCACAGATTAGCAAAGGCATATAGCGCATTTGGAAGACTTTACAAAAGAGTCTGGAGCAATAAACACCTGAGGCAAAGGACAAAAATCAGTGTATATAGAGCCATTGTACTGTCTATTCTCCTTTACGGGTCTGAAACATGGGTCACCTATTGCCAACACTTATGACTCCTCAAACATTTTCATCAGCGCTGTCTACGTACAATCCTAAATATACACTGGACTGACTATGTGACGAATGTTGCTGTCCTTGAGCAAGCAGGGATCGCCAGCATTGAGGCCATGATATTGAGAACACAGCTGCGCTGGGCAGGGCACGTTTCTAGGATGGAGGACCATCGCCTCCCAAAAATAGTACTCTACGGTGAACTCGCCACGGGTCAGCATAAAAGGGGCGCTCCAAAAAAGCGATACAGGGACTCCCTGAAACAACATCTCGGGCTCGGCCAAATTGATCACCAACAATGGTCCGCCCTGGCCTCACATCGGGAGGCTTGGAGATGCACTATCAACAATGCTGCAGCCTTATTAGAGAGCTCACACCAAACAAATGTTGAAGAGAAATGACAACGCAGAAAGAATCACAACCCGGAATCATCACCCAAGGAGACCTTCTGCTGTGCTTTCTGCAACCAGACATGTTTATCTCAGATTGGCCTTTTAAGTCACCAGTGCGCTTGCAGAAAGCGCGGGATGAGTCCTTCCTGAATCTTCATTTGCGAAGAAAAGTCAGAGAGAGAGAGTTAGAAACAGCTCTGTTGGTATGCTGTCTGTTCTGGGTGGTTTATTTCTTCCTAATGGTTTGAGAGCAATATCCATGTCACTTTCAAAAATGGTAGCAATAAATAATAATAAAATTTATTTTTATCCTGCCCGTCTGTTAAAAACAATCAGGGCGGCTTACAAAAATTAAAATACAAATACAGATTAAAATCCCTGTATTTTGGGGGCCCTCCCAAAACCGTGAATATGCAAAACCGCGAATGCTATGTTCGCGAATGTAGAGGGGCAACTGTATAGTGTCTAGATCAAGGGAAGTAATAGTGCCACTCTATTCTGCCTTGGTCAGGCCTCACCTAGAATACTGTGTCCATTTCTGGGCACCACAATTCAAAAAGGATATTGACAAATTGGAGCGTGTCCAGAGAAGGGCGACTAAAATGGTGAAAGTTCTGGAAACCATGCCTTATGAGGAAAGACATAGGGAGCTGGGTATGTTTATCCTGGAAAAAAGACATTTAAGGGGCGATATGACAGCCCTGTTTAAGTGTTTGAAGGGGTGTCACATTGAGGATGGAGCAAGCATGTTTTCTGCTGCTCCAGAGACTGGAACAGGGAGCAATGGATGCAAGCTCCAGGAACAGAGATTCCACCTCAACATTAGGAGGAACTTTCTGACAGTAAGAGCTGTTCGGCAGTGGAACACACTCCCTTGGAGCATGGTGGGGTCTCCTTCCTTGGAGGTCTTTAAACAGAGGCTGGGTGGCCATCTGTCAGGGATGATTTGATTGTGATTTCCTGCATGGCAGGGGGTTGGACTGGATGGCCCTCGTGGTCTCTTCCAACTCTACAATTCTATGATTCTATGATTCTACCTTTAAGCTACCACTAGATTCTTTTGTCATTTTTCCTCCAAAAGACTAACATGACAAAGCTCCTGAAAAGTCTGTTTTCCTTTGTGTGAGAACACACCCACACATGTTCAAAGTAAGGCACAATCCCATCTGGCTCACCTTTTTCTCATAAACACCACCTGAAAAATACAAATATATAATTCATATTTACTTTAAAGAGCCATTTAACTTAGGGGTTCATGTGTCTTGAATAAAGGGTTGAAAAGACTATCATACACCAAAAATCAATAAAGTGTGGAATCAACAGCTTCCCAAACAGCTTCATTTATTATTTGAAATTACTTATAAAAAATGTAAAACTCACAGTAAGGATCTACCCTTCCCTCAATGAGCATCTATCTATCTATCTATCTATCTATCTATCTATCTATGTATCCATCCATCCATCCATCCATCTATCCATCCTAGCTAGCTTTCTGCCATCTCCTTTCCATGTGGGAGCATCCAGTTCAGTCCGGGGAAAATACAGTGGAGCTTACATTTTTGTGGATACTCTATAATGATTGCCTTGTGTTTGCCGTGTGTGCTGGTATGTTTACAGCTCTGTTAAACCACACACACACAGCTGTACTCTTTCCAGCAAAAATCAAGTTTCTTCTCCCCCAAGACTAAAAGCTCTCCTTTTCTATAGTCTATCTCTGCTTCCCGATAAGCTAGAGGCTTGCTTTTTTAAACATTAAATTTTAGGGTGCATCTACACTGTAGAAATAATGCTGTTTGACAGCACTTTAAGTACTGTAGCTCCATCCTATGGAATCCTGGGACTTGTGGCTTTACAAGGTCCTTAGCCTTCTCTGCCAAAGAGTGTTGGTGCCTCACAAAACTACAAACCCCATGATTCTGTAGAATGGAGCCATGGCAGTTAAAGTGGTGTCAAATTGCATTATTTCTACAGTATAGATGCACCCTTAGAATCTGGGCCAGCTAATGATCCTAACAGGTACTGGATTTAATCTGGCCAGTGTGGTCATATGGGAACTTTACGATATGAGCGTTTGATACTCCCCCCCCCAAAAAAAATCTGATAAATCTCCACTGGGGTCACCATTCTAGAGGGAAGAAAAGGTACTGAAGAAGAAAATTGTAACTCGCATTTGAGGACAAATGAAAATGAAAAAGGGGGGGGGAAGGGGGGAAGAATCTGCATCCCCTTTAAAGCTAACTGGTTTCTATTTTAGCATGAGCATTTGTGAACATCAATCCACTTCCTAAGTCATTGCATCTGAGGAAGTGGATTGATATCCACAAAAGGTTAGGCTAAAATAGAAATCAGTCTTAAAAGGGCTGCTAGATTCCATTTTTTCTCCCCCTTCCTTTTTTCTAGTAACAGACTAGCAGGGCTCTTCTCTCAGTGGGAAGGGTTTCATTTTCAAAAGGAAGCCCATCTCCTCCTGCCTTTTCTGCCTTATTCAAGAAATTCCAAGGGGAGAGGGCAGGAAGCAGGCTTGACTTAATGCGGATTGGAGTTTCTCCTGCCCAGCTCAGGGACGTCCATCTCTGCTTTTCTTTTCTGGCACCTTAGTGAGGGAGGAGGAAGTGAGGAGCCAACATTGCACCCCCTTATTTTGTGTATCCAGGGCAGAATTCCCCCAACCCCTGACCCCATTAGGACGCCACTGACCAGGAGGATGCAATGCCTCTGGAAACAATCTCAGACATTTTTTTTTATCTTGTCACCTCTCAATCTTCTCCTACGTAGTTAAAGTTTTTTTTTTAAAGTGAGCTGTTGCTCTGTGTTCAGAATATTTTGCTAAGTAACTCCGACATTGTATGGCTTTTTCCAATATTGAAAACATAGAAGGAGTGAATGTCTTTTGATCAGCTGTCTGATCCAGTGACAAGATTCCTGTCTGAACTAGGCCTCACTTAGCCTAAGTCCAGCCAGGGTCCTGTCATGTGCAGTAGGGGCCTGGATATTGTTGCTGTGTTGGGTGGGGGGCTGGAATGTTAGTACCTTACAGTCCCCAAGGCTGGAGTGCTCACTGTGTATCTCCAAGGTCACCCAGGCATAGGAAAGAGAAAGGAGGATGGAAAGTGGGGGGGGGGACTCAAGCCTCTAATTTAAACTGTATCTTTCTTCCTCTGAATCAGTTCTGCCAATGACCTTGGACTTGTTCACTTCTTTACCTCTGCAATAAAACACTTTGACTAGTGATGTCTGAATGAATTTAAGTTCTGACTGGATCCTTACACACAGAAGCAATAATCACACTTCCATTCTTTTCCTCTTCTTGATCTCTGTACCAACAGCTGCCAGTGTCCAGAGATGGCCTAGTTTATGTGTCCTTTCTCTTCCTCAGAGTCATGGCATGAGTAATTGGTTGCAATTCAACAATATTTGGACAGTTGTATTTGTCTATTCCATGATATATAGAAATACAGGTGGTCATCCCCCGTTTAGGTGGGATTAGTACTCACAGTTTCACTTACCCATGCTCGGGGGGAGGGGGAAGGTCCCTCTAGGCATCTGGGGGACAATAGAGTTGCACTGAGGGTGGTCTCTCTAGGCATTGGGAGGTCCTCTAGCATGGCTCTATGGTCAACTTCTGCTGGAAGTTGACCATAGAGTCATGCCAGATGTCTAGAGGCATCCTCTCTAAGCATTTTCTAGGTCCTCCGGCACAATTATGTGACAGTTTGGTAATATACGTGGTTTCACATATCTGCAGTAAGTCCAGGAATGTATTCCCTCACATAAACGGGGAGCAACCTGTATACGCAGAGGAGATTATTTCTGACTAAAGAACCTTTTTTTCTTTTTTTCAGGGGCTCTTGGCTACATATTTCACTTTGTCTTTTCATCCACAAACAGGAAATGGAAAGGACAATAAGAAATAGGCAGAGTGATGTATGGAGTCAACACAGAATCCACACAGGAGAAAAACCATATAAGTGCATGGAATGTGGAAAGAGCTACAGTCAGCGCTCTCACCTTACCCTACATCAAAGAACCCACACAGGAGAGAAACCATATAAATGCATGGAGTGCGGAAAGAGCTTCATTACAAGTGAAAAATGTAATATACATGAAAGAATCCACACAGGAGAGAAACCGTATAAATGCATGGAGTGCGGAAAGAGCTTCAGTCAAAGTCACCACCTTACTTCACATCAAAGAATCCACACAGGGGAGAAACCGTATAAATGCATGGAATGTGGACAGAATTTCAGTAAAAACGGAAGTCTTACTATCCATCGACGAATCCACACAGGAGAGAAACCATATACATGCATGAATTGTGGAAAGTGCTTCAGTGACAAGGGTACTCTTACTAAGCATCAGAGAACCCATACAGGAGTGAAACCATATAAATGCATGGAGTGTGGAAAGACCTTCAGTGAAAATCCAAAATGTATTTTACATCAAAGAATGCACACAGGAGAGAAACCATATATATGCAAGGAATGTGGGAAGAGATTCACTGGGAGTCAGCACCTTTACACACACATAAGAACCCATACTGGAGAGAAACCATATAAATGCATAGAGTGTGGAAAGAGCTTCAGTCAACGCTCAAAACTTTCTTTACATCAAAGAATCCACACAGGAGAGAAACCATATAAATGCATGGAGTGTGGGAAAAGTTTCAGAGGAAGTTCGCACCTCTCAACACATCAAAGAATCCACACAGGCGAGAAACCATATAAATGCATGGAGTGTGGGAAAAGCTTCAGTGATAGTGGAAGTCTTAGTAGTCATCAAAGAACCCACACAGGAGAGAAACCATATAAATGCATGAAGTGTGGAAAGAGCTTTAGGTATAGTGCAGGTTTTACTGTCCATCAAAGAACCCACACAGGAGAGAAACCATATAAATGCATGAAGTGTGGAAAGAGCTTCAGTGATAGTGGAAGTCTTACTATCCATGAAAGAACTCACACAGGAGAGAAACCATTTAAATGCACAGTGTGTGGAAAGAGCTTCAGAGAAAGAGGGAAGCATACTATCCATCAAAGAATCCATACAGGAGAGAAGCCATATAGATGTAAGGAATGTGGAAAGAGATTCAGTCTGAGGCAGCAACTATCCTCACACCTAAGAACCCATACAGGAGAGAAACCGTATAAGTGCACAGAGTGTGAAAAGAGCTTCAGTCAAAGGCATAACCTTTTGTTACATAAAAGAATCCATACAGGAGAGAAACCATATAAATGCACAGAATGTGATAAGAGTTTTAGGGATAGTGGAAGTCTTGCTAAACATCGAAGAACACACACAGGAGAGAAATCATATAAATGCATGGAGTGTGGAAAGAGTTTTAGTGAAAGTCAACACCTTTCTTTACATCAAAGGATCCACACAGGAGATAAGCCATATAAATGTGTAGACTGTGGAAAGAATTTCAGACAACGCCAACACCTTTCATCCCATCAAAGAACCCACACAGGAGAGAAACCATATAGATGCACAGAGTGCGGAAAGAGCTTTAGATACAGTGGAGGTCTTACTATCCATCAAAGAATCCACACCGGAGAGAAACCATATGAATGCACAGAGTGCAGAAAGAGCTTCAATAATAGCGGCAGCCTTACTATCCATCAAAGAACCCACACTGGAGAGAAACCATATCAATGTACAGAGTGTGGTAAGAGCTTTGGTGACAGGGGAAGTCTTGCTAAACATCGAAGAATACACACATAAAAGCGAGAGACTGCCTAAGTGCATGGAGTGTAGAAAGAGTTTGAATCTCTCTCTCTTCACATCAAAACACCCACACAGGAGAGAAATCCTATAAATGCATGGAAAGCTGAAAGAGCCTTGACAGTAATCACCTTTCTGTATGTCAAAGTACTAGACATAGATGAGGAATCATATCAATACACAAAATGTGGAAAGGGACTGAGTATGAATGAGAATCTCTATAGACATCAGATAACTCATACATTGATTGAATCTCTTAAATGGGGCATGAAAAGAGCTTCAATGTGATTTTAAACCTTACTTCTCATCAAAAAGTCCACATTTATTTATTTAGGTATTTATACCTCACTATAGGTTACCTCACTCTTCAGCCATAAAGGCTCTCAGAGCGGCTTACAGATTGTTAAGCAATAGCACTTTACACATCTACATCACATTAAGTGGTTTCCAATGTGTTGCCCCACAAGCTGGGTACTCATTTTACTGACCTACAAAGGATGGAAGGCTGAGTCAACCTTGGAGCTCTTGGGAGCAAACTTGCAATGTTGTGGCTGCAGTACTGGCATTTAACCAATGTACCATCAGGGCTCCCACATTCAGGAGAAAGTACCATATATACTCAACTACAAGTTGAACTTGTGGAGAAGTCGAGGACAGGTTTGGGCCCCAAATTATGGAATTTGTTTTGACCCATGGATAAGTCCAGGGTAAAACTTAGGGGAATGTAACAAAGGATGAAGTTGTCCAAAAGTCCTTCAAACCATCAAGGCCACTTGAGGCTCCTGTGACAAAAATAAATCCAGAAGTCCTCTCAAGGTATGCACCTCTCCCTATAGTCTCATGCCCCCACTGGAAGAATTTTGCTTCAGATCAGGACCCAGTTCATTAAGTAAGTACTAAACCTCAGGAATTGTCAGTGCCCAGTGTTAATACAGACTCATTTCTGAACAAGAATGATATGAAAAGACTGTTTATGTGAAGGACATCTGGTAGAAGGACTGGTATTGAGTCAGACAAATGGCTTTCTTTGTCCCAATATTCTGTCTGCACAGAGATCACCCATTTTTACCCCAAGAACATCAGCACAACTGCATCCATTTTATACTTTGGAGGACTGCAAACAAGAAAAACACTGGCTTGAGGCATAAAGACTGATTGCTTCCAATGAACTGAACATTTGGTTGATAAAAACTTTGTTTTAATTTATGCCCCGATGGATCTTTAATTTGTGCTGAGCATCATTTTAAGCAAACAGGCCAAACTGTGGCGTTACTAAGGCTTGTGTCCCCTCTCCCTCCAATGGCGTCACCTGGTGAGGTTTGCCCTCTCTACACACACACACCCCAGTGTCTCCACTGAGGCCAAAGGCTTCAGATCTAGATAAAGTGCCTGGTTCCAGCAGAAGACTTTTTGAAAGGACTGTTTATGTGAAGGACATCTTGTAGAAGCTTCTGAGATCCTGCAGCTGGCCTTTGGGTTGAACTCTGTCAATTCCGGCTTTAAAAGCAGCTGGATCAACATCTTTAGGTGGACCTTGATCTGCCTGTCATGCAGCCCTTTGATACCCAGACTTCTGTCTTGTTTTGATTTGCCTGGGCCAGGTTCTGGACTTCTGTTTCACTTTGTCTTTGGCTCCCGCTTACTTGGCATGCCTGATACTCCATTTTTGTGACCTTGGCCCTGTTGTTTGACTCTGTTTCTGGATACTCCTGACCTTATCTGTCTGCTAGCTGTGTATGGCTTTGCTGCTTTGAAGCCTAGACGGTGAAACTTAGCTACTGGAACTTGTCTGTCTGGAATCAGGGCATCCTCACCCAGTCAGAAGAAGTCCTTTACCCATTTCTTGGATGTGGAAACAACTAGATCAAAAAACCTTCCTCTTGTGAGGATTTAGGTTCAGTTTCCTGACCCTTTAGTCCACTTTCAGATAAGAGTAATCTGTAAATGTAGATATGGTAGGTTGTTCAAATGAAAATTTAGAATTGGAGTTGATCCAAGAGTTGAGGAAAGGAGCTGTGGGGTTGAGTAGTGGTGTGTTACAATAATTCTGGGATGAGAAATATGTTGTCTCTCAGCTGTTATGGAACTACAGCTCCCATGATCCTTCACCATAGGCTATGCTGCATGGAGCTGATGGGAGTTCAAATCCAACAATATTTGAAAGACTGTACATTCAATACTCCACCCCACAAGGTAGAACAGAACATGGTCAGAGAGATATCAGGAAAGGGGAACAATAAAGTTATACTAGAGCCAAGTAACCAATAAGGGTATTAGGTGTTATCGTTGCATTCCGGAGACAGAATCCTGTACACATAATCCTGTATAGATTTGCTGGGAGTAAGCTCCACTGTACATTTTATTTATCTTTCATTCTTCATGATAAAATTTTCAAGTGTTTGTTTTTAAAATTAGTGAGTCAATGTGGTAGAAAGGTCTTGTGGATCCTATAATGAATAGGACGTGGCTGAACAAGGATAATGAATAGGACGTGGCTGAATGAGACTACGTGCGAAAGGGATCTAGGAGTCCTAGTAGACCACAAGTTGAACATGAGTCAACAGTGTGATGCGGCAGCTAAAAAGGCCAATGCGATTTTGGGCTGTATCAATAGAAGTATAGTATCTAGATCAAGGGAAGTAATAGTGCCGCTCTATTCTGCCTTGGTCAGACCTCACCTGGAGTACTGTGTCCAGTTCTGGGCACCACAATTCAAAAAGGATATTGACAGATTGGAGCATGTCCAGAGAAAGGCAACTAAAATGGTGAAAGGTCTGGAAATGATGCCTTATGAGGAGAGACTTAGGGAGCTGGGTATGTTTAGCCTGGAAAAAAAGAAGGTTAAGAGGCGATATGATAGCCCTTTTTAAGTATTTGAAGGGGTGTCACGCTGAGGATGGAGCAGGCTTGTTTTCTGCTGCTCCAGAGACTGGAACATGGAGCAATGGATGCAAGCTCTAGGAACAGAGATTCCACCTCAACACTAGGAGGAACTTTTTGACAGTAAGAGCTGTTCGGCAGTGGAACGCACTCCCTCGGAGCGTGGTGGGGTCTCCTTCCTTGCAGGTCTTTAAACAGAAGCTGGATTGCCATCTGTCGGGGATGCTTTGATTGTGATTTCCTGCGTGGCAGGGATTTGGACTGGATGGCCCTCGTGGTCTCTTCCAACTCTACAATTCTATGATTCTATGAATATATGAAGCCATAAAATGTTGGGGGCTAGACCTCCATCAGAAGTGTACGTATAGAAAATAAAGGTCAACAATGTGGGCTGATGAAAAGGAAATGGAGTTAAACGTTTCTGTTGTTATGTGCCTTTAGAATCATAGAGTTGAAGAGACCACAAGGGCCATCCAGTACAACCCCATGCCCTGTAGGAATATACAATTAAAGTATTCCCAACAGAAGGCCATCCAACCTCTGTTTAAAAACCTCCAAAGATGGAGACTCCACCACACTCCGAGGCAGCACATTCTAATGCCAAACAGCTCTTACTATTGGGAAGTTCTTCCTAATGTTTAGGTGGAATCTCTTTTCCAGTAGTTTGAATCCGTTGTTCCGCGTCCTCATCTCTGGAGCAGCAGAAAACAAGCTTGCTCCATTCTCAATATGATATCCCTTCAAATACTTAAAACATGGCTATCATGTCACTTCTTGACTTTTCTTCTCCAGACTAAACATACCCAACTGCCTAAGCTGCTCCTCATAGGGCATGGATTCCAGACTTCCCACCATCCTGGTCACCCTCCTCTGGACATGTTCCAGCTTCTCAGTATCCTTCCTGAATTGTGGTGCCCAGACACAGTATTCCAAGTGAGGTCTGACCAAAGCAGAATAGAGTGGCACTATTACTTCCCTCGATCTAGACGCTGTACTCCTATTGATGCCAATCCTAAATTTTTAATGTTTAATGTAGCTTTATTGTTTAAATATTATGACTTTTAGCATTGTTCTTATCCTCAATATTGTAATTTAATTTTATATTTAATAGTGCATTTTAATCCATTTTACTGTGTTTTAACTACTTTGTTTTTACTTATTGGTCAAGGACCGAAACAAAGATATGTAGAGCAATGGTTGACATCAAGGATTAGTATAGTGCTGGCCCCTTCTAGGATTAGTACGGCTTCTCCTCTGTCAGTTAAATGCTTATTTGGATCTGCTTTTTAAAAATTTATTCAATACGTATTTTTACCCTGTTTATTTTGTTATGATCTTTTTAATGTTTAATGTTTGTAATTGTATCTGTAACTGATTTTGCATATTGGTCTATGAGTAATAACTCTGGCTTTTCTTCGCAAACGAAGATTTAGGAAGGACTTATCCCGCGCTTTCTGCAAGCGCGCTGATGACAAAAAGGCCAATCCGAGATAAACAAGTCCAGTTGCAGAAAGCACAGCAGAAGGTCTCCTTGGGTGATATTTCCAGGTTGTGATTCTTTCTGCGTTGTCGTTTCTCTTCAAGACTTGTTTGGCGTGAGCTCTCAGATAAGGCTGCAGCATTGTGGATGGTGCGTCTCCATGCCTCCCAATGTGAGGCCAGGGCAGACCATTGTTGGTGATCAGTTTGGCCGAGCCTGAGATGTTGCTTCAGGGAGTCCTTGTATCGCTTTTTTGGATATCTACTCTATTGATGCAGCCTGGAATCACATTGGCTTTTTTAGCTGCCGCATCACACTGCTGACTCACATTGCTTTAGGTTGTCTCTGATTTATGGTGACCATGAGGTGAACGTATTACCAGCTTTTCTTAGCCAGATATCTTCAGAAGGGGTTTGCCATTGCCGTCATCTGAGGCTGAGAGAGTGGGACTTGCCCAAGGTCACCCAGTGGATTTCCATAGCTGAATGGAGATTTGAACCCTGATCCCCTAGAGTCCTAGTCCAACACTCAAAACCACGGAAACTTTAATTTACATTAAAGCTTCAACAGAAGGTAAACAGCCATCCTTCACAGTAGCAGCAATGGCTGAGAACACAAATGTCCCAACATTGCTGAATTACTTAACATCCATGGGGGAAGAAAAATCCAGTCACACAAGTCCAACCAAACATGAGAGAGCTGAGCCACGTGCTGAGTCATAATGCATCTGTTTCATTCATTATGATTTCTTAATTACAGATGGACCACTTCTGAGTCAGTAACAGCATCCTGCGAGGCTGCTGAATGCATCAGACGTCAGCTTAGTCTCTGTCCTTCCTTGGCAGAGAGGCTGGCCTGTTCGCATGAATGTAGATGAAAACGTTACCAAAATGAAGGCAGAATTCACAAGAACATTGATGGCAGATAGTAGCAGATATATTGAAAAATGAAGGGGTAGAATGAACCCCTAGACATTGGAAATGTGATTTCTAGGCCCTGCGATCATGCGGCCTGAGTCAGCATGGGGACCCATTTGGTATCTGGGCTCGTTGCAAACTCTGCTTCCTTTGTGTCACAGTTACAGGTGGTGTTAATTGGGGGGGGGGCAAAGGTCACTGTTTCAAGGGGGCAGAGCAGTGCCAGACTGTATGCTGCCAACAGATGAGGCTAAAGTGGGTAGAGCCAAGCCACTCCTCTCCCCCCATTTCCTTAATTCATCCATTCTCCCCCTGGAATAAACACATACTGTTTATTCACAGATTCATAAGCAAACACAGATGCTGCTCATTTTACAGAGGCACACTTACCAGCGCATGTGTCCCAGTTCATGTAACACTCCTCTTATACCTTGCTCATGATGCCACCGAATTTTGGCAGGAGTCGAACAAGCACAACACAAAACGGTCTGTTTTGGTCTTCCAATGTGTCATTCCTCAATCCGGAACACAATTTGCATGTGACAAGTGTGTGTGGGATAAAGTCCAATGAGAAGGCAGGATAATTTAGGGGTTTCAATGGATTCAAAGGAGATTGTAGCCTGGGAGAGACCCCTTTCCCTTTGCTAATTTTACTTTCTCTTCCACCTCTATTTTGGTAGCAGATGTTTTCTGTTCTTGGGACCTTTGGGAATCCCTGTTTACTTTGTTTTCTTTTCATGGAAAGAAGGGATTATTTGTTTTGTCCACATCCCTCCTTCAGTTTTTGAAACTCCTTGTGATGGATCACCCTGAAATTTCAACCCTTGGGCTCCTGTCACTCACCTACCCTTTTACCCTCAAGATCCTTCTCTGGATCTGGTACTTGGGCCTCATGGTGATCCCAGGGATGGACAAGTGGCTGTATTGATCCGTGGGTTCACCATGGTAAGTGTGACCAGTCCCCTTACCAATTATCAATGAAATCGTCACTTGGTTGTAGAAAACGAAACAAGTAAAGGTTTATTATACAGGTCGCCCCACCATATCCATGGGAGAGATATTCCTAGACTTACCGTTCATAAATGAAACTGGTTAATAGCAAACCCTATTAAAATAAAGGACTTTGGGTACAAACATATCACAGAACTGCATTAGAGGACCTAGTGTCCTGGAATCTCTAGGTCATCCAGTGTGACTCTATGGTATGCTTGGCACAGAAGTTCATTTCAATAGAGTTCACTATTAGCTGTGGTTTTGCCTTTCCATGGTAAGTCCAGGAATGTATCCACTATAGATATGGGGGTTGTACTAAAAACTTGGGATGGTACTCTTACCCACATTCTTGGCTCCTTTACCTGTAACCACATTCCAAGGTATCTTTTGTTGATCTCTTCCTAGCTACCCCAAGCACGGCTACAGGAATTTTTCCAATACAAAAGCCTTTGTTGTTATATGCTGTCAAGTCAACTGATGGTGATCCTATGAACGAGAGACTTCCAAGAGGCTGGGTCACCAACAGCCCTCAGGTCTTGTAAGAGCCACAACTTCCTTTGGATCTATCTACCTGTAGGATGGTCTCCCACTTCTACTGCCCTCCACTTTACTAAGCATCAACATCTTTTCCAATGAGTCACATCATCTCATGACATGTCTAGAGTATGACAGCCTCAATTTAGTCATCTTGGCTTCTAGGGAGAAGCCATATAAGCAATGGGCAAATTCAGTCTCCAATGTCTAGAGGATTTTTTTTACAGCAGACTGGTGGAGAGGAGGAGTCACTGCCAAGATACTGGAGGAGATGGGTAAAAATGTGTTTTTTGAAGACATCTCTTGATGTTGGACAAGATGGGTGATAGGTCTAATGTGGCAGTGTTCTTGTTACGTTTGGCTGTGAGAGAACCTTGACCCATCCTATAACTGTGACAGGGTGTTATCTTTTGGTGTTCTCCTGAACTGGAGCCTAGGGACCCATTCAGACTACACGATTAGAGTGCTACCTTCCAATTTAACTACCATGGCAACATTCCCCTGGGATTGGCCATTTAGAGAAGGGCATTTATAATTCTCAGCCAGAGAGCACCACTGCCTCCCCAAACTATAAATCCCAGGATTTGAAAGGATGCAGCCAAGGCAGTTAAAGTGGAATCAGAGCACTACAATAGTGTAATTTGAACAGGGCCCTGGTCATAACCCTACTGCTGTCTCTCGTGTTCCTTGATTCATGTTTGCACGAAAGGGAAGGTATTTTTACCATACATCAAAGGAGTCACAGACAGAATAGGGAAACTGATGAGGAAACACAACCTCCAAACAATCTACAGACCAACCAAGAAAATCCAAGAAATGCTACGGTCAGCGAAGGACAAAAGAGACCCTCTCACAGCTGCAGGAGTTTACCGCATACCATGCAGCTGTGGACAAGTTTACACAGGGACCACAAAACGCAGTGTACAAACACAAATCAAGGAACATGAGAGACACTGCAGACCGGGCCAGCAGAAAAATCAACAGTAGCAGAACACGTTATAAACCAACCTGGACACAAAATGTTATTTAAAAACACAGAAATTCTGGACCAGGCCAACAATTATCATATCAGAATGCACAGAGAAGCTATTGAAATCCACAAACACCTGGACAACTTCAACAGGAAAGAAGAAACCCTAAAAGTAAACAAAATCTGGCTCCCAGTTTTGAAAAACAATAGACTCAAAACTCAACACTTACAAATGAATTCCACCCAGGGACAGGGGGATTCTCAGCAGATAATTGCCCATCAACCAACTATTAGCCAAACAGACACTAATAATCCTTGCATTTTTATACCCAGAAACTAACCATTCAATTACACAAATTTACATATAGTGTACTCCCCAACAGGGGTTCACAGCACATAAACTCCACACACACTCCTACCCAACCATTCTCTGAAGATGCCAGCCACAGATACTGTACAGGCGAAACATCAGGAAGAAACTATTCCAGAACACGGCCTCACAGCCTGGAAAAAAACCAAGGAAAATCTATGGATGCCGGCTGTGAAAGCCCTTGACTTCACAAATAAATTTGCTTAGCAAATTTACGTTGCAAGATACTGTAAATGGATATTTTACCACATTAAGCAACTTTGTAATTTAGATTTTTTTCTTACTTATGAACTTGTCAATAAGCTTTCATATTTTACTGTACTAAAGAAGTTAACCTAATAAAAATAATGTTTATATATATATATATATATATATATATATTAAGTGGAAGTGTAGTGGTATCATTGTGTAGGATGAAACAACCCTGTCCTTTCCTCTTCTGACCAGAAAAAAAGAACAGTTGGCACATCTGTTTCTCCTGCAGGCTTAAGGGGGGGATCGCTCCTAAAAAAAATTGCAGTATTCTGGAAAGAGAAAGCAACCAAGACTCAATGGAATCTCCCTTAAAGAATGATGGGCACAGCCGATGGGAGAGAAAGAGATTCAGTCCTCCAAGGATTAAGTGAACCGAGTCGCGGTTCCTAGAGAGGCAGGAAAATGTTAGGCGCATGCGCAGAGGAGTGGCGGAGGATGAAGAAGACGCGAAAAGGAAGGGGTAAAGGCGTGGTTTATTTTTATTGGGGGAAGAATGAGTTATTTATTTATTATTATGTGTCTTCAAGTTATTTTAGACTTATGGCAAGCCTAAGATGAAACTATCACAGGGTTTTATTGGAAAGCTTTCTTCAGAGGGTTTTTTGCCTTTGCCACCCTCTGAGGCTGAGAGAATTAAAAGGAACCTATTACAGGGTTTTATTGGAATGCTTTGTTCAGAGGGGTATTTGCCTTTGCCTCCCTCTGAGGCTGAGAGAGTGTGACTTGCCCAAGAAAGGGGAACCTATCATGGGGTTTTATTGGAAAGCTTCGTTCAGAGGGTTGTTTGCCTTTGCTTCTCTCTGAGGCTGAGAGAGTGTGACTTGCCCAAGAAAGGGAAACCTATTATGGGGTTTTATTGGAAAGCTTCGTTCAGAGGGGTTTTTGCCTTGTCTTCCTCTGAGGCTGAGAGATTGTGACTTGCCCAAGATCATCCAGTAGGTTTCCATGGTCAAGCGGGAATTCGAACCCTGGTCTCCCAGAGTCCTACTCCAATACTCAAACCACTATACCACCCTAGCTCTAACTTTGGGGTTATTGGGGGTGGTGGCAAAAAAGGAGCAGAGCCAGAAAATTCCTTTTTGAGGTGATATAAAAGGGGAGGGGGTCTGATCGATGCAATCAAACATCTGCAATATGTATTGTTGTTACTATTTTATTTTGATGTTTCTGTACTCTTTGAACTGACTCCACCCATGGACTTGGAACATGTCTAGAGGAGGGTAACCAGAATGGTGAAAGATCTGGAAGCCATGTCCTATGAAGAGCGGCTTAGGGAGCTGGGCATGTTTAGTCTGGAGAAGAGAAGGTTAAGAGGTGACATGATAGCCATGTTAAAATATTTGAAAGGGATGTCATACTGAGGATGGAGCAAGCTTATTTTCTGCTGCTCCAGAGACAAGGACATGGAGCAAAGGGTTCAAACTACTGGAAAAGAGATTCCACCTAAACATTAGGAAGAACTTTCTGACAGTAAGAGCTGTTTGGCAGTGGAACGTGCTGCCTGGGAGTGTGGTGGAGTCTCCTTCTATGGAGGTTTTTAAACAGAGGCTGGATTGCCATCTTCGGGAATGATTTGATTGTGTGTTCTTGCATGGCAGGGGGTTGGACTAGATGGCCCTGGTGGTCTCTTCCAACTCTATGATTCTATGGGTCCATCTTTAAACCAAGTGCCCTGTGCTTGAGTCTGAAGAACCCAGACCTGTTCGGAAGTGGAGTAGAAGAGCTGCCTTGGAATGTGGTGGAGTCTCCTTCTTTGGCGGTTTTTAAATAGAGGCTGGATGACCCTCTGTTGGGTGTGCTTTTATTGTGCATGGCAGGGGATTGGGCTGGATGACCCTTGTGGTCTCCTCCAACTCGGAACTGTTGATGGTCTAGCTGTGGAATCCTTTCTCTTCCTCACAGGCAAAGCAATGGCATTGCAGACACGGGTGCCATTCTACCTGCCTTCCAATGGAGAGGAAAGAGCAGCTGGGCAGCCATTTCAGGTGAGACTTCAAGAAGTCATCTTGAAGACATGAAAGGGGTGGACTGGATGCTGCCCCCTAGGCTGAGAGAAGATGAAGGTCTGAATTCCTTTGGGGACTGCATGATGTCAGGGTGATCCAAGTTAGGAGGCTATAATCAATCATGCATTTCTCCCATGATGTTTTATCAGGCCTTGTGTTGTTTCATTGAAAAGATGGAAAAATAAAAAAGGGTACTCAGCCTGCCCAGATTTCCATTCTTTTATAGTATAATTTATATGAAGACGAACAAAAGCACACACTGTTATCTACCCGGACACCCCCTGCCCCGTATCTGTAATAATTGGCAATATTTAATAATTTGGCCAAATGTAGTAGAGCAAGGAGCTGGAGCCAGGCTTGGGCTCAGTGGCGTTGGTACTACTCTTTGCCAGCTCACTCCTCACCACTGCCGCCACAGAGCCAACGGGGTAAGGGACTGGACGGGAGGTAACCGGGCAGGAGGAGGGTGGAGGGCAGGCAAGTTCTCTCCTCCTCCTCTCTCTTCCCCCTTCATGCCTGCTGCCGCAGCCCTCTTGGAGGAGAAGAGAGGAGATTTCTCCTCTTCCTCCTCTCCCTTCCCTGTTCACCCTTTCCCGTGGCTAACTGCAGATAACTGAATCAGTGGATGGCAAATTAGCATATACTGGGGTCTTACTGTATACACTTAAGGAGGGCCGGCTCAAATTCCAAAGAAAGATAATTTGCAAGGCAACTTCTTGCCTGAACATCTGGCTAATCCCATTAGCGTAAACTGAGATACTCAAGTCGGTAAAGAACCCCCATACCTTTTACCTTCCCCCAAACAAAGAGAACTGCTTCCTCTATTCAGTTACAAAGTATCAGCACATTAAGAATTGGTAACACATCCAGAGTGTCCATTGTCTCAACTTGGGAACCTCTGAGAAGCATTGTCTTTTACAGTCTCCCTTCACATTCTGGTGGGGTTAGATTCCACAGACCCCCGCGAATGTGAAAATTCCACGAATAATGACTGCCCTCCCCTTCCCCTGCCAAAGCGACCACGGGGCCTCTGGAGGCCCATAGTCGCTTTCCCCGGCCTCCCCCCTCCCTTCCAAGGCCTTCACGGGGCCTCCGGAGACCCTCCCGAGGGCCCATGGAGGCCTCCCCGGCCCTCCCCCTCCCTCCCAGGGCCTTCACGGGGCCTCTGGAGAGTCTCCGAAGGCCCCGTGGAAGCCCCCCTCCCCTCCCCCTTCCCTCCCAATGCCTCCCTGGCCCTCCCCCCTCCCTCCCAAGGCCTACATGGGGCCTCCGGAGGGTCTCCAAAGGCCCCGTGGTCACCTCCCAGGCCTTCACCCCTCCCTGCCAAGGCCTACACAGGGTCTCCGGAAAGTCTCTGAAGGCCCCGTGGAGGCCTCCCTGGCCCTCCCGCCTCCCTCCCAAGGCCTTCATAGGGCCTCTGGAGGGTCTCCGAAGGCCCCGTGGAGGCCTCCCCGGCCCTCCCCCTCCCTCCCAAGGCCTTCACGGGGCCTCCGGATTGTCTCCAAAGGCCCCGTGGGGGTCTCCCTGACCCCCCCTCCCTCCCAAGGTCTTCACGGGGCCTCCAGAGAGTCTCCGAAGGCCCTGTGGTCGCCTCCCTGGTCCTCCCCCCTCCCTCCCAAGCCCTTCACGGGGCCTCCGGAGAGTCTCAGAAGGCCCCGTGGAGGCCTCCCCGACCCTCCCCCCTCCCTCCTAAGGCCTA
The DNA here is from genome assembly GCA_030847615.1 of Gambelia wislizenii. Lineage (NCBI taxonomy): Eukaryota > Metazoa > Chordata > Lepidosauria > Squamata > Crotaphytidae > Gambelia > Gambelia wislizenii. Next base: position 32,214,162 of record JAUMIR010000002.1, read on the forward strand.
CACGGGGCCTCCGGAGGCCCCGTGTCACAGTTTCAGGAGGGCAGGGGGCCCTCCCAAAACCGCGGATATGCAAAACCGCAAATGCTAAGTTCGCAAATGTGGAGGGGCAACTGTACTCTAAATACCATACCATCAAATAAATTATTGGGTATATAAACCCTTCCAAAACCCCACTCAAGTGTACATGGATCCCCATCCTGTGGATGCTATATACGTCTGTGTAGGCATTCCAGTTTCAGGAATTCTGCATTTTTTGTCCAAGAAAGCCCTTTGCCAGCGAAGTCTGGGAAGGCGGACAGCTTTTAATGAGCACACTAGAATGCAGACACAGTCAAGCAAAGATTTAGTCAGTAACACAGTCCAGAAAGTCAAGGCCTTACAGCAGGCAGCCTGGGTCTAAACAAGTCCGTGAATCAGGCAGCAGAGTAATCAGAAACAGTCCGAGGTCAAGGTAACACAAGTCAAGGCAGCAAGGGTCAAGGCAACAAAGTCAGCAGGAAACTTTCTCCAGGAAGATCAGTTGATCTCTGACAAAGCCTCCGTCACTTCCCAAGCATATATAAAGCAATCAAGGCTTTGTCAGGTGCTTCTTGATGAGCAGGTTTTTCTCATAAAGTCTCAGAGGTTTTCTTTGAGGTTCCTTTTGAGCTCGCTGCTGGGTGATGATGGTGAAGGTAAGTCCGTCTCTTCTTCTTTGTCCTTCTCTGAATTGGCAGGACTCTGTGCTGGTGTCAACCTGCTCGGACCAAGCTTTTCCTCGGCTTGAGCCTCCAGGTTGGCAGGGTTCCCTGCTGGCATAGGTGTAGATAAACCTGTCCCAGGGTTCCTAGGGTCATTCCCTCCCATGTCCTCCTCCTCCTCCTCCTCCTCCTCCTCCCCTTCTGATTCCATATCCTCATCAGACTCACGGGGCATGATAGGTTTCTTTCACGACCTGATCTCCTCTGATCGGTACAGTATCACCCCAAAACAACCTCCCTCCTCTATTCCGCTATCCCAATACTTACTACTTTATTCACTAGCCTTGTGTGAATGTTTGAAGTCTCTGTGTGTGTGTGTGAACACTGTTATTACTTTTTCTCAAATAAAGACCAATTATTATACAGTCGTCCCTTCACATTCGCGGGGGTTCCGTTCCGCGGACCCCCGCGAATGTGAAAAATCCGCGAATAACAAACAACCCTCCCCCTCCCTCCCCAGGCCTTCGTGGGGCCTTGCTAGGCCCCGCGGAGGTCTCCCCGGCCCTCCCTCCCTCCCTCCCCAGGCCTTCGCGGGGCCTTCCTAGGCCCCGCGGAGGTCTCCCCGGCCCTCCCTCCCTCCCTCCCCAGGCCTTCGCGGGGCCTTCCTAGGACCCGCGGAGGTCTCCCCGGCCCTTCCTCCCTCCCTCCCCAGGCCTTCGCGGGGCCTTGCTAGGCCCCGCGGAGGTCTCCCCGGCCCTCCCTCCCTCCCTCCCCAGGCCTTCGCGGGGCCTTGCTAGGCCCCGCGGAGGTCTCCCCGGCCCTTCCTCCCTCCTTCCCCAGGCCTTCGCGGGGCCTTGCTAGGCCCCGCGGAGGTCTCCCCGGCCCTCCCTCCCTCCCTGCCCAGGCCTTCGCGGGGCCTTGCTAGGCCCCGCGGAGGCCTCCCCGGCCCTCCCTCCCTCCCTCCCCAGGCCTTCGCGGGGCCTTCCTAGGCCCCGCGGAGGTCTCCCCGGCCCTCCCTCCCTCCCTCCCCAGGCCTTCGCGGGGCCTTCCTAGGCCCCGCGGAGGTCTCCCCGGCCCTTCCTCCCTCCCTCCCCAGGCCTTCGCGGGGCCTTGCTAGGCCCCGCGGATGTCTCCCCGGCCCTTCCTCCCTCCCTCCCCAGGCCTTCGCGGGGCCTCCGGAGGGCCTCCGGGGGTCCCGCGAAGGCCTCCCCACCCCTCCCCAGGCCTTCACGGGGCCTCCGGAGGGCCTCCGGGCGTCCCGTGAAGGCCTCCCCACCCCTCCCCAGGTCTTTCACGGGGCCTCTGGAGGCCCCGTGTCGCGGTTTTGGGGGGGCCCCGGGGGGGCCCTCCCAAAACCGCGAATAACCGAAACCGCGAATGTCAAGTTCGCGAATGTGGAGGGACAACTGTACTATCTATCTTAACATGTCCTCCAGATTATCACTTTTTTGGAGCACCTCTCTTACGCTGACCTGTGGCAAGTTCACCGTAGAGTACTATTTTTGGGAGGCGATGGTCCTCCATCCTAGAAACGTGCCCTGCCCAGCGCTACTGCGTTCTCAATATCATGGCCTCAATGCTGGTGATCCCTGCTTGCTCAAGGACAGCAACATTTGTCACATAGTCAATCCAGTGTATATTTAGGATTGTGTGTAGACAGCACTGATGAAAGCGTTCGAGGAGTCGTAAGTGGTGGCGATAGGTGACCCATGTTTCAGATCCATAAAGGAGGATAGACAGTAAATGGCTCTATACACACTGATTTTTGTGCTTCGCCTCAGGTGCTTGTTACTCCAGACTCTTGTAAAGCCTTCCAAATGCGCTATATGCCTTTGCTAATCTGTGATCGATCTCTTTGTCAATCTTGGCATCTGAGGAGATGATGCTTCCCAGGTAGGTGAACTGATGAACAGACTTAAGCACAGATGTGCCAATGGCAATGTGGGGATGGTGGTGTTCGTCCTATGGTGCAGGCTGGTAAAGAACTTCTGTTTTCTTCAGGTTGACTTCTAGCCCAAACAGCTCTGCAGCTGTTGCAAAGCAGGATGTTAGGCGCTGCAGAGCTGCTTCTGTGTGGGCAACAAGGGCAGCATCATCAGCGAAGAGCAGTTCACGAACTAGATAGTCTTAGTGCGAACCCTCAGACGGCTTAAGTTAAACAAGCTACCATCAGTACGGTAACGTATATAGATGCCGTCTTCTTCTTCAAGCTCTGCCATAGCCGTTTGGAGCATCATACTGAAGAAGATTGTAAATGAAGTTGGAGCAAGAACACAACCTTGCTTCACTCCATTAGTTATTAGAAAGCGCTCTGAAAGAGCATCGCCATATCTGACTTGACCACGCTGTCCCTCGTGTAGCAAGATAATCATTTTAAGGAATTTGGAGGGACAGCCTAATCTTTCCAGGCTCTGCCACAGACCTTTTCTACTCACAGTGTTGAAGGCAAGTACTTCCATTCAATGACATTATAATCAAGCTTCTACTTTAAATTGAAATCATACTATTTTAAAAAAACCGAAGTTGATACATACCCCTTACTTTGTTGCAAAGAGCTAATAAATAAGTACCAGTCATTTTTAAATTTCCCCAGATTTCTCCTTGAATAACGTTGCCAATTTATCCATTTCAGCCAAGTCACATATCTTTGTCAGCCTGTCTTCTCATGATAGAATCGATACATCTCTCCATTTCTGAGCACACAAATGTCTTGCAGCCATAATCATATACTGTAAAATTCTCCCATGCTTTTTCTCAAGTCTTCCTCCAACATCCCAAGCAAATCAGCTTCTGGTTTCATCTGAAATCTGACTGTAAAAATGTCCTCCAAAGTCTTAAGAATTTGAGTCCCAATATTTCTGGACTTTATCACAAGTCTTTCACATGTGAAACAATGACCTGGTTTTCTGCTCACATTTCCAATATTTGTTTGAACAATTTTTATATATTTTAGAAAGTTTCTCAGGAGTCAAATACTATCTGTACATAATCTACATATATAGTATAAAATTCTTGGGTATGTTTCCTTTCCCAGTGTGCTGATTGGCCGTTTACCCAACCAATCCCCTGACTCCTCCAGTCAATGATTACCCACATACAAATTCCCTCTCTACCTCACAATCCACTCCTGCCACTTAATCTGCATCTTCACCACCGGCCTCACAAGGGTCCCTCCCTCCTCTCACTCCCTCAGCCAATCACCACCCACATGTAATACAATGCAATATTATTTTCCTAAAATAAAACCATGTAGCTGAGCCATGTGAAAGGTTTCTGAGAAAAAACATATAAAACAATTTACCATTTTAATTGGGTAAACCGTGTGAAAGAACTCTGAGAAACCATAAAAGAAATCATAATGAAGCATTAGAGGACAGATCAAATAGACTAAAACATCAAAATGAAACATTACAGTGAAAAAGACAATCAGAAAACATTACAGAAAGAGAAATGTGGTTGGACATATGTTACAGCGGGTATACCTGGTTTTATAGAAGTTCTCCTTCAGATCATAACAAAAGGTAAATTTCAGACATCTTGTCCAACTCCCATTGTGCCATCTGAATTTGTGAACCTACATTTTGTGCTCATTTTACCATACAGTCTTTAATCTTTACTGTTAAAGGTTACAGATTTCCTTTCTTAAACTGGGGGCAGAAATCTCTGCACGTAAATGATGGCCAGGAGCCTACATCTGTGCATAGCTCCACATGTCCAGCTCCACATCCTTCCACTGCCCATCAACTGTCAAGCCCTAGGAGAGGTCCCTACTGCTCTTGCTTATTAGTGGGAAGGGGAGGGAGGGGGAGGGGATCAGACCTTGAGAAATAGCTTGTTTGGGGGTAGGGTGAGAAAAGATGGTGTGCTCTCAAATAGAATGCACCTGACTTTTCCTTCCCCCAGGAGCCCAGAGCATTTGGATCTTCATGGTCTAAATTGCTTCCCTCCTCCCTTCCCTCCCCATTGGTATGTGACAGCAGCAGAGATCCCTTGTGGGGCTTGACAACTACTGGGTGGCAGGAGGTTTTTTGACAGAACTCAAGAAGCGAGCAGCTCTTTGTGTCCTGTCCAAAAAGGGCTTAACCTGGTGCTGGCCTATCGCTGATGGCCCTCCAGATGCTGTTGGACTACAACTCCCTGATCTTCATGGCCAGTAGTGGGAGATGATGGGTATTGTAGTTCAACAGTATTTGGAGAACCAGATTCACCCCCAGTATAGGGGAAAGTATGCAGAGGACATGATTTCTGAGTAGAGAATCCTGATTTCGTCCTCCAGGGGCCAGTGATCTTTGAGGAGGTGGCCGTGTATTTCACCCAAGGAGAGTGGGATCTCCTGAAACCAGGCCAAAGAGTTCTCTACAAGGAGGTCATGCTGGAGAACTACAGGAACGTGGCCTTTCCAGGTAAAGGAGGCTTTTTCTTTGGATGATGATGGTATTCATTCCTTTTCTTAATATATTTTTTCACAACACTATAGGTTTACCAGTGTGGAAATGGACATCCAGTCAATATTGTTTGGTTATATTATTGATGCCACATAGTGTTTCACTAGATCTTGGATAAGGGCTTTTTGTGGGGAATCCCCCCTTCCCCAGTAAAACTTCCGTTTTGAAAATGCAGTGCTTGCAAATTAATAACTTTTCACTGATGTGAATCAAGTGCCTTGTTCTGCTGCATTCCTACTTCTCTCATCTGGCAAATAAACCTTTGACTTCTGGTGGGGCATTATGGGATTTTACTTTCTGCCTCCTCAGGGGAAAATTCCTCATCTAACACATAGTTAACCTATGGAACATGACAGCAATCTTCCACCTATATGGTGTAAGAGGAGTTTGAACACTGTTTGAACAATAAGTTTTTCAGAGATCAATGAGTCGTGATGACTTTAAGCTCCTTCAGGAATCAGGACCTTTCTTAAGCTCTTGACTTTGGGGTGGAGTGCAAAGCAGTGGATGAAATTGTAATGCCTCATTATTATTATTTTTAGTTACTAATCTATCCCTTTCTTTACAAGATATGCCCAAACCAGGCCTCATCTCTTGGCTGGAAGGAGGAGGAGATCTGTTTGTCTGGGGATCCAAAGAAGAGGAGAGTCTGACAGGTATCCATTTTGTTGTGAGAGTGGGATCACTTTTTCTCTGGGAATTCAAGAGGTTCCTTGAACTTAGTAAGGTCACACTAATCTCTTAGGCTCTCTCAATGTACGTACTTTTGTCTTCACTACCTCCTATCACGTCCAACTAACTTGATAGCATGCTGTCTCCCTTTCCAGGTATCTGGGATTGAGGATGACGTGACTCCATATTTTCTGGTCCTGTCCATGCCATGCAGGAATGATGACTGTTTTTGTAATAACTCTTTCCTAGTTATTAAATTGCCACAGAACTCTTTGAGTGGATACATTTGCAAAGAGTTCCTGTGTTCCATCCGCAGCAGAGAAGGCATGTCCAGGATTGTGTGAGTGTGGCAGTTTTTGAGCAACAATACTGCAGAAAAAGCCCAGCTTACTTTAAAGCAGTGGTTCCCAAACTGTGGTCCTCCAGATGTTTTGAATTTAAGCTCCCAGAATTCCTGACTGTCAACCAAGTTGGCTAGGGTTTCTGGGAAGTGAAGTTTAAAACACCTGGAGGACCAAAGTTTAGTAACTACTGCTTTAAAGCTATAAAAGACTGCATCCCTTCTTGTTCTCTTAAAAAATAAAGCAGGTATCCTGGAATTCTTACACAGAATTCAAGGAAGAGCAAGAAGAAACCGGTAAAGCTGAACACTAAATTTGTTGGAATTGTGTTGCCTGTCTTCTTGGATTCACAGAACCTCAGAACATTATTCCTTCTTTTTCTCCTTACTTCCATTCCCCCTGCCTCCATTTCTAAAACTGTTCAGAATTGGTAAAACAGAAGCTGAAGAAAAAAAGAATGAACAGTTTTGTATTGTTCTTGAAAAGGTGCATGTATGGGGAGGGGCTGTTACTGTGTAGTACAGTTGGCCCTCCACATTTTTGGGGCTAAGGATGCAGGACCCCCACAAAAGTGAAAAAAGGGCAAATCATAGAGTTGGAAGAGACCACAAGGGCCATCTAGTCCAACCCCCTGCCATGCAGGAATACCCAATCAAAGCATTCCCAACAGATGGCCATGTAGCTTCTGTTTAAATCCCCCCAAAGGAGGAGACTCCACCATACTCCCAGGTAGCTGTTCAAATTCCACTGTTGAACAGCTTTTACTGCCAGGAAGTTCTTCCTAATGTTTAGGTGGAATCTCTTTTCTTGTAGTTTGAGTCCATTTTGCCGTGTCCTAGTCTCTGGAGTAGCAGAAAACAAGCTTGTTCCATCCTCAGTATGACATCCATTCAGATATTTAAACATGGCTATCATGTCTCTCTTAACCTTCTCTTCCCCAGGCTAACCATACCCAGCTCCCTAAGCTGCTCCTCATAGGGCATGGCTTCCAGACCTCCCACCAATTTGGTTGCTCCCCTCTGGACACCTTCCAGCTTGTCAATATCCTTCTTGAATTGTGATGGCCAGAACTGGACACAGTATTCCAGGCGAGGTCTGACCAAAGCAGAGTATCCTAAGCCCTCTCAAACATGTATGCTACAGACTCCTTTCTGGCCAACAGCCCCATCCCATAACTCCCTTTCCCACCTTCCACCACAAAGGCCCATCCAGGTTTCCAGCATCAATCAACCTTCTTGTGCTGCTCCTTCACCCTTTATCTCCCTTTCAAACCTTCCTCAAAGACGCTCCATCCAGATTTTCAAGTCCTGATCCAGCTTCTCACATCACTCCTTAAATCCCTTTCCCACCTTCCTCCAAGATGCCCCATTAACGTTTCCAAGCCCCTGATCCAGCTTCTCTTGGAGGAAAGCAGGAAAGGGACTTAAGGATTGAAGGGGTGGCGTGAAAAACTGGATCAGGGCTTGAAAATGTGGATGGGATATCTTGGAGGAAGGTGGGAAAAGGAATGGAAGGATAGTATGAGAAGCAGGATCAGGGCTTGGAAACCTGGATGGGGCATATTGGTGGAAGATGGGAAAAGGAGTGAAGGGGTGGGGTGTTGGCTGGGGAGGATACAGCAAGGAGGAGGTGGAGCCAATTAAGCACCATCTACAAACTTGTGAATAATTAAACCTGCAAAAGAGAAACCCGTGAATGTGGAGGGCCAACTGTACTAGATTTTTACCGGGTTACAGGAAACCATCCAGACCTGGGGTGGGAATCCTGCTGCCCTTCGGATGTTGTTGAACTGCTATGCCCAGTTGCCTTAAGCAGCATGGCTAATAGTGAGGGAAGCTGGGAACTTTAGTTCCAGGACATCTGAAGAACTGCACACCCCTGCTCTAGACCCTTGATGCAGCATATTTCATACCATTGTTTCACACTTTGACCATAGGCTGGTCATCACAGCAAACATGTCTCTGCCCCTCCCTGTATTTTCATCTCCAGATTCACAGAAAACAGTCAGATCTATTTAATTAAATGAAACCTAGACCAGAGTGCTCTCTATAAAGTTGTCTCATTATTCTGTTCCATGTCTTCTTGTAGATCTTTCCACTGGCTCCACAAAATATGACGATTTTAACTATGGATTTTCTTTTTTTTTTTTCCTCACCAAGCAGGTGATTGGAAGGAGAATAAGAATTCTGTGGAGTCATCAGAAGAAAGCAAATCTGAATCAGGAGTAAAACCCCTTGGGAATCACAGTAGATCAAGTGGGCATGGAGGAAAGCAATCAGAGAACAAAAGAGGAAAATATTCTGCTTTTGAGTGTGCAGATCCTTATGAATTCCTGACCTCACAAGATGACAAAATGAAGAGAAGAAGAAAATGTGCTGTGTGTGAGAAAATATTCAGCAGACAATCAACATTAAACAGACATAGTAGGACCCACACAGGGGAGAAACCATACCAGTGCCTTGAGTGTGGAAAGAGCTTCATTAGAAGTCAGCAACTTACTTTACATCAAAGAATCCACACAGGGGAGAAACCATATCAGTGCCTGGAGTGTGGAAAGACCTTCACTCGAAGTCAGCAACTTCCTTTACATCAAAGAATCCACACAGGGGAGAAACCATATAAATGCATGGAGTGTGGAAGGAGCTTCATTGAAAGAGGGAAGCTTACTGTACATCAAAGGACACACACAGGAGAGAAACCATATCAGTGCATGGAATGTGGAAAGACCTTTAGTTTTAGTGGAAGTCTTACTAAACATCAGAGAATTCACACAGGGGAGAAGCCATATAAATGCATGGAGTGTGAAAAGAGTTTCAGCCAGAGTCAGCACCTTTCCTCACATCAAAAAACACACACAGGTGAAAAACCATACCAGTGCATGGAGTGTGGAAAGAGGTTCAGGCAACGTCGACATCTTTCCTCCCATCAAAGATCCCATACAGGAGAGAAACCATTTAAATGCATGGAGTGTGGCAAGAGCTTAAGTGATAGTGGAAGTCTTACATATCATTTAAGAACTCACACAGGAGAGAAGCCATATAAATGCTTGGAATGTGAAAAGTGTTTCTACCAAAGTGTACACCTTACTAGACATCAAAGGACCCATACAAGGGAAAAGCCATATCAATGTATAGTGTGTGGCAACAGTTTCAGTCAGAGTGCACATCTTACTAGACATCAAAGAATTCACACAGGGGAGAAACCATATGAGTGCCTGGAGTGTGGAAAGAGTTTCAGTCGGAGTGCACGCCTTACTAGACATCAAAGAACACATACAAGGGAGAAAACATAGTAAGATGTGAAATGTAGAGCTTTGGTGTAATTTGAAGTCTTGCTTCACATTTTGAAAAAAACACATCTAGGAGGAGCCACATAACTATATAAAATGTTACTAGATCTTCATCCATCCAGGAACTTATCCTAAGAATCCAAGTAGTGACCAAGGGATGAGATATCTTAAGGATTACTGAAGTTGGTCATAAGCCCTCCAAACTACCAGGACTGCTTGACAAGGAAGAATATAGGATTGCTCTCAAGTATTCTTTCAACGAGGCACAGAGCTCTGAGCATGTAATGACTCTCAAGAGTTGCTGGGATAAAAAATGTCTGCAGCAGAGAAAAAGCTATCTTCAAAACCCAATAGAGTCAGTAAGCAGTCCAGAACCTTCAGACAGAGAGGAAGTGCATGACTGTGGCAGAGGACTCCTCTGACTACTCATATGCAGGACATCTGCTTGAAGCTTCTGAGAAGGCTGTGGCAGCATCTGTTCAGATGTTTCAGTCTGAAGCTGGAGGAGCTGCTGAAACACCATCCATAGCTGTACCTTGTCAGCTCTCCTTACAGTCCTTGAATAGCATAATGTTGTGATCTGCTCTTGAGCTGTTGTCCAGCTTGGCTTTGGATCTGCCGTATTTGGCATGCCTGACTCTCCATGGTAGGTTTGTTGGGATCCTGGACTGATTATCAGTTGTTGGGTATGTAACACCAGGTGTCAACCCTGAGTAATCATCACAATATATGAGTGAGCTAAGACCCAGAGCAGGTGTGGGTTGTAGTGAGTGGATTGTGGTGGGTCGGAGTAGTTACTATGTAAGTTTGCTGAGAATAGTGGGTTGACTATTGTGAGTATTTTGCATAACTTCAGACATTTTTTGTTGGTGATATATCTTGCAACAAGACTTAAAGAGTCTCTAAGGACTTTGGAAGAAAGCAACTATGTCTGTGCATAATTTCAAGGTTGGTCAGTGCCATATTGCTAAATACTGCTAAAGGGTTCTGTGCATCTGTACTCTGCTGTAATAACTACTGTTGAGGACAAGCACCTCAAACAGTGCTATAGTTGGCTTCTCAGTGGGCCTAGTTTTTGTATTTGTCGCTGCACACCTTGTAGAACATAACAGAGAGCCAACATCAGTCTCTGGATGCTCCCAGCCTGAACTGTTGACTAGGTCTTACTCTTCTAGAATCAGGACCTTTAAGAGGAGTGGAACCTATCCAAGGCAGGCTGTTTGCCCAACTCTCGGATGAGGGAGCAACAGAGCTTTCATTTTTTCAAGCTTCGGCATCATAATATTGATCTTCATCCAGCCTATAGAGTTTGGCATATTGGGTTCAATGATCAGAAGAATGTAGGACTGTGGCCCAAGAGCACTGTGGCCCAAGAGCTGAAAAAGGAAGAAGTGGAATCAAATACTGGCATGACACAGTAATCCTAGGGTGGGTAATATGGAGTCTTCCAGCTACATTCACCCCTTCCCATTCAACATGTTGATGGGAGTTGTGGTCGAACAGCTTCTGAAGGGCCACACATTTCTCCAACCCTGCAATAATCAGTGGCGTAATAGATTAGTGTGACCAGTGTGGGATGCACAAATTGATAACACAGCCAAGCAATTAATATGTTATTAGGAGTTAATGGAATATTATTCAGTGTTTGTAATCCTGTGGATATTTTGCTGGGGGTAAGCCCCAACTGGAAACATTTCTTGGATGCATCTACCTAATGATGCTTTCCAGCATGTTGCTGATGCTATTATTGTAGGAGTTGAACTGTAGAGGATAAGTTCATGTATGCTTGATGTTCATTGGCTTGGCTTCTATTGGTAGTTCCAACAAGTCACATTGAATCAGTGGGATTTGCCTATGTATTGACTCAACATTCAACAATTGATTTACAGGGAGCATATGACTTCCTTGTTACAACAGCTCTGCTGGCTCCCAGTCCATTTCCAAGCACAATTTAAAGAACTGGTTATGACTGCTAAAGGTCTATACCAGGGGTGGGCAAAGTGCAGTCTTGGGGTGGTGTGTCACTTTTTTTGCCCCCAAATGCTCTTTGGGGGACGCAGGGCATTTTCATCATGTCCCCCCTGCTGGGGCCATTTTAGGCTCAGGGGAGGCTTTTTTTAAAACAGGAAGTAAAGCTAATGTGACTTCAGGTCACTTTTTTACAAAAAGGCCTTTCCTGGCCCTAAAAACATGGGGAAATGCCCCCCACCCCTAGGGGGGGTCTTGTCCAGCCCCCTAGCCTCTTTTGCCCATCCCTGCTCTATACGGTGTGGGTCCAGGCTATCTGAAGGGTCCACGTATCTTTTCACGTGAGCCTTCCTGAACTATTAAGATCTTCAATGGAGGCCCTTCTGAGTCCCACCACCTTTACAGGCATGTTTGGTGGGAACACAGGTCAGGGCCTTCTTGGTGGCTGCTCCAACCATTGCGGAACTCCCTCCCTAGGAAGGCCCGGCTGGCTCTCTCTCCTTGCTATCTTTTTGCCATCCAATGCAGATTTTTCTGTTAAAGCAGGCGTTTGGGAACTGGTTGTTTTATATAAAAGTGGTGGATTTATATAAAGGGTTTTCTGTTTCAGTGTTGTACTGTTCTTAATCTGTTTCCTTTAAATTAATGTTTTATCAGGTTTTAATGCTATAGAAAGTTTAATATGATTTTTATTGTAACTTTTGAATTGTTTTTAGCTATATGTTGTTTTACTTGTATGTCTTTTTGTTCTGTAAGTTGCCTTGAATCCCAGTCTTGGGGGGTGGGTGGGATCTAATTAAAGTGATTGTTTGATTTGAATGGTCTACTCTAGTTGAGACTTGCCGATGGGATTTAGACTTTAATATGAATAAAGAGGCCCAATAAAGCCAGTGTGAGATACTTGTAGTACTTAAGTTGTTGGAACTAGGACTTGAGGGATCCAGGTTCACATCCTCATGGAACCATGAAACTTTCTGTCTGTGTGCCAGTCACTCTCTGGTATGGCTCAGTGTGTTGTTGTTATTATTATTATTTGCTTTTTTCCCAAGGCTGGGATCCAAAGCAGCTCACAGTTGAAAACAACCACACAGTTAACATACAAAAAGTGCATATTAAAACAGAATTAAACCAATGACATCACTAAAACAACATCAACATATTTAAAAGAATAAAATATACTTAAAAGTATTAATTTTTTAAAAAGATCTCTGGCTTTTCTTCACAAAGATTCAGGAAGGACTCATCCTGCGCTTTCTGCAAGCGCGCTGATGACTAAAAAGGCCAATCTGAGATAAACAAGTCCCGTTGCAGAAAGCACAGCAGAAGGTCTCCTTGGGTGATGTTTCCGGGTTGTGATTCTTTCTGCATTGTTGTTTCTCTTTAAGACTTCTTCGGCGTGAATTCTCAAATAAGGCTGCAGCATTATGGATAGTGTGTCTCCATGCCTCCTGATGTGAGGCCAGGGCGGACCATTGTTGGTGATCAATTTGGCCGAGACTGAGATGTTGTTTCAGGGAGTCCTTGTATCGCTTTTTTGGAGCACCCCTCATACGCTGACCCGTGGCGAGTTCACCGTAGAGTAGTGTTTTTGGGAGGCGATGGTCCTCCATCCTAGAAATGTGTCCTGCCCAGCGCAGCTGCGTTCTCAATATCATGGCCTCAATGCTGGTGATCCCTGCTTGCTCAAGGACAGAAACATAAAAAGCTTTTAAAACAATCTAACAAAACCACACAGCACTCACCAGCCTGTACTTTAAAAAGCTTGCCTGAATAAAACGTTTTTGGCCTGCAGCTGGAAGGACAACAGGGAGGGGGCCAATCTGGCCTCCCTGGGGAGGGAGTTAGAGTCTAGGGGCAGCCACCGAAAAGGTCCTCTCTCATGTCCCCACCAGCCATACTTGAGATGGTGGTGGGACTGAGAGAAGAGCCTCTCTCTGCATCTAGAACTATGCTACAGCTATCCATCACCACCCCCTGGACTTACTGCCAAGCTGCTGCAGCAACTGTCCCCCATTCTTTGCTTTTTTTGTGGGGAGGGATTGGAAAAGTGTCTGGCTATGTTCCTACAGCCTGACACACAATCAGCTTCACCGGCTACCTGTTTCCAGACACAATTCAAAGTACTGTCATGCCCTATACAGCTTGGGTCCAGACGATCTGAAAGACTATATTTCCCGATATGAACGTGCTGGGGCTTTAAGATCATCAGGGGAAGGGTTTCTCTCGATCCCGACACCATCACAGGCCCGCTTGGGGAGGACATGAGAGAGAGCCTTCTCTGTGGCAGGCGCACACAGCCCCAGTAGGATCTACTCCATGCAGGGAGGATATGGGCCAAGCAGCCTTCAAGCCTTTGTGAACCCCTGTGAGGACATTGTGGACCCCTGGGGGTCCACGGACCACAGGTTAAGAACCACTGTAGTAGAAGGCAGCTATGTAGCAGAACCAACGAAGTACCTGATGCACAATGGGGATGGCATTGGTCCTGGGTTCTGGATGCTGAGCTTTGAAGGCGAATGCATTTGAATGCCCTAATGTTCAGGAAAGCTGTTTTGGAGTTGCTTCCTGTTTTTTTTTTTTTTAAAGGCTTTATGGAGCCTAAAATGAACCGGAGGGCACAAAACCATGGCAAAAAATGCCCCCATGCTCCCTAGAAGTAGGGTTGCCATTTGTCCTGGAAAACCATGAAAATCCCAGATTGAAGGGACTAAAAAATGTCCCTGCTGGCTGGGCCAGTTGAAGCAGCAGATCCTGGATTCCAATTTATATTGGAGTGCAGGCCACTCTGGGTAGTACTGTGCAGAGGCATGCCGAGCCAGAGCCCAGAAGGCAGGAGTGCCAAGTTCAAGAGAAGAGCCAAGAAGGTGGGAAAGGAAGGGAGGCGAGTGGAGACGCTGAGCCCAGGAGGCCTTCAGCCTTGCAACCAGGGAACAAGCACCATGTCAATTGAGGGTGCTATATAAATAAATGATGACGAAGACAACAACAACAACTACTGCTACTACTTAAATATCTATGCAATAAAACAATGTTAAATGTCAAAATGTTATTTGCTTGGAGGGGTGTCGATAACCCACCCAATCCAGCCCTGTATATTTTTGTCCTGGTTTTGTTGAAGAGAATTATAGCAACCCTACCTACAAGGAATTTGGGGGCAGTTTACCCCACCCTCCACCCCAGAGCCCACAGAATCAGTTTACAGATCATACTTTGTCTGCCTCTGCTGTAAAGAGAAGGACATTCTGCTTTGGAATGGTTGAGTAACTGTTCCTCTGAAGAGGGGGATGATTTCTTCCTTGGCCTGTGAAAATGTCAGCACTTTTCAGAAAAAAGGAAGAAAGTATTCAAAGAGCAGGAGAAAGGCAGGGCAATGGTTTGTACCTGAGAAGCTGCATTTGGCCACAACCCATCCCCAGGAGCCTTGCCTGAGTGGAAAGCTCTGGTTCATCACCATTAATGGCAGCTGTGACGAAGGGCAGCTTTGGTCATAGGGAGAGAAATGGCCTACCTTCTCTTTAGATGTTATTGCTGCATCTTTTTAAAAATCTCTAAGTAAACTGTCATTGTGATGTACTGTGGGCTGCTGCCACACTGCAGAAATAATCCAGTTCTATACCACATTAACTGCCATGGATCAATGCTATAGGGTTCTGGGATTTGTAGTTTTGTGAGACATTCAGCTTCTCTGTCCAAGAGCTCTGGTGCCACAACAAACTACAAATCTCAGGATTCCATAGGAAGGAGCCGTGATAGTTGAAGTGGTGTCAAACTGCATTATTTCTGCAGTGTGGCAGGAACCTGGTGACCTGAGAGGCCCTCGAATCTGGTTGAGTGGATCAGGAGCCCAGAGCTATTATGCTATCCAAGGTGTACTGACTTGGGCCCCTGGTACCAGGCAGATGGGTTTTGGAGCCTTGTTAGCATCCAGGTAAAATGTTAACAGCTGTCCTGTGGTGCGAAAGGAGTTAACTTGTATTAGTTAATAATAATAATAATAATAATAAAATTTATTTATATCCCGCCCCTCTGCGAGCAATCCGGGCGGCTTACAACAATAAAATAGTACACAGTATAAAACAGCTCAAAATCCCTTCCCCCCCTTAAAACATTATTAAATTAATACAGATTAAAATCAATATATAATACAATTTATTAAAAACCCTTTCAAGCAAGCAGCATCAGTTTGGAGGTCCAGAAGCAACCTCCGGAGGGGGTTCCTGAGGCCGGGGTAGCTATTCTGGAAAAGCCTGCCTGAAGAGCACCGTCTTGACAGCCTTTTTAAAGCTGTCTAATGATGTCAATAGGCGGATCTCATCCGGCAGGCCGTTCCACAATTTGGGGGTGACAGCCGAGAAAGCCCTCTGGGAGGTGGTCGCCAGCCTAGGTCTTTGTGGCTGCAACAAATTCCTCCCAGAGGACCGGAGAGCGCGGGGAGGATTATAAGGAAGAAGGCGGTCCCTGAGATAGCTTGGGCCCAAGCCATTTAGGGCTTTAAAGGTGATAACCAACACCTTGTACTGGGCCCGGAAGCTGATAGGCAGCCAGTGGAGGGACCTCAGAACCGGAGTAACGTGGTCCCTCCTAGATGTCCCAGAAACTAGCCTGGCTGCCATATTTTGTACCAGCTGTAATTCCCGAACTAAGCACAAGGGTAGCCCCATGTAGAGTGCATTACAGAAGTCAAGACGTGAGGTTACCAGCGCATGCACAACGGTCTCAAGATCCCTTACTTCCAGAAAAGGGCGCAGCTGGCGTATCAGCCGAAGCTGATAGCAAGCGCTCCTGTCGCATTTACCTGATTTGTCATCAGGAGTGACAAGTCAAGGAGCACCCCTAGATTGCGAACACAGTCACTGGAGGAGAGTGTGACCCCATCCAGGACTGGAGATTGCAACCCGGTTCTTGGTTTCGGGGCCGCTACCGTGAGCACCTCCGTCTTGTCTGGATCCTTGCTTGCAGTTTGAGGCTGGGAAAAGATACAAAGGCCAAGAAGGGATAGAGGAGGGAGTTAACTTTCCTCTGCTGATAACCTGCTTACACAGTCCTCATAGCTATTATGAGGTAAAGGGGTCACACTTATTTTTAAAATTTGCTTCTGCAATATATAACCCTTGAGTCTATTGTCTATTTGCCTTGGCCTGGGAGATAGTGCATCCTGATGCTAGAGTCCTGTAGATTCAGCTATAGGGATTTCATTTGATTGCTGGCTGAAGGGATAAGTCTGGGTAGAATTGGGGGGGGGGGAACGACACAATTTTACCATTGGCTGGGAGGGGTGCTGTATCCCATCAGCAAAAGGGCTGGAATGCTTCTCTGCCATGTGCCATCTGCTTCATCATTTACCTTCTATAAAACTTAGAATCACAACTCTGTGATTCTAAGTTTTTATAGAGTTGGAAGAGACCATAAGGGCCATCTAGTCCAAACCCCTGCCATGCAGAAATACCTAATCAAGGCATTCCTAACAGATGGCCATCCAGGCTCAGCTCTTACCACCAGGAAATTCTTCCTAATGTTTAGGTGGAATTTCTTTTCCTGTAGTTTGAGTCCACTGCTCCATGTCCTAGTCTCTGGAGCAATAGAAAACAAGCTTGCTTCATCCTCAGTATGACATCCCTTCAAATATTTAAACATGGCTATCATGTCACCTTTTAACCTTACTTTCTCCAGGCTAAACATACCCATACTTATGTTATAGCAGTCATGTGTGTCAGCGTCCGGGACAGGAAGAGAGAGAGAGAGAATGTGTGAGAGAGAGGCCTGGAATTGCACCTAGTTCTGGATCAAGACACAAGGCTCTGAACATAATCCACAAAATAGGTTTATCACCTTGGAGAGTTCCTTTAAAGTCTGGAATAAAACCCAGAGAGTCACTTCACCACTGACATGGAAAATACTGGTGTCTCCCTGTTAGGGGACCGGCGATTAGAGGAGCCAGGACCTCACCAATACAAAAATTGTGGCTTATGAATGCTTCTGATAACAGACCCCTCCCTCATGGATAAAAAGGGTACAAATATTCATGAAGTGGTTACCAATACAGCACGATCTTGCAACGTAATGATCTACCTTTTGCTGCATCTTCAGACTCCACAAAGCGAGAACCTTCTACAAACCCAGGTCAATAAAAACCTTCCGACCTTTTCATTCCAAGCTTACCTTTGAACACTGCAAGCTGGGATGGAGCCTTGGCCTTAGGTGGGCTAGAAACATTTTAATAAAAGAAATAAAAATTATCCCCGCATCCTAATTCATACCCAACGTCAGTCTCCCTACATGACTAAAAAGTACCTTGGACATGTATGCTGGATGGATACTGGACACTGTATGGGTTTAAATAACATCTCCCGTTAAGACCGTTTCATGTAAAGCAGAGGTGGGAAAAGCACAGAACATGAGCCACATGTGGTTTGTGAAACCCCAGATTAGTGCCCCCAGATCCTCATTTTTTCCAGTGATTTTTCAACACCCCAAAAAAGGCTAAAAGCTGTTGCAAAACGCAGTGGTTTTGCTCCCCGCCCCAAAAGACCTCAAAACCTCCCAACATACTGAAAAAAATCAGCTAAAAATGTGATGTTAGATTTGGATGTGATGTGATGTCACTTCCTCCAACTGAAGCTTTTTCCATAACTGGATTATTCATATGGTTTGACCAGTATATCCAATGGTTAATAAAGATTCCTGGATTACTGAAAACCTATGAATTATGTGCTTTGTCATGAATTGTGTTATTTGATGTAAAGACAGGCTCAAAATTGCACTGAAGATATTTCTACATTCCATTTATTCATATTTCTCTCCCACGAGGGTTCTGTGATGAACGGAAAGGTCTGGACTCTCATTAAAGCATTTTCTACACTCCATACTGTACATTTATATTGTTCTTTAGTGTAAAATAGGTTGTTGACTTTGGTGGCAGCTGTTTGCGCATTCCATGCATTTATACGGTTTTGCACGAGTGTGGGTTTTTTGATGTAAAGAATGGTCTTGACTTTCACAAAAACACTTTCCACACCCCACACATTTATGTAGTTTCTCTCTTGTATGGGTCCTCTGATGTAATGCAAGTTGTTGACTTTGACTGTAACACTTTCCACACTTCATGCATTTATATGGTTTCTCTCCTGTGTGGACTCTTTGATGTGAGGTAAGGTGGGAGCTTTGAGCAAAGTTTTTACCACATTCCATGCAGTTATATGGCTTCACGCCCGTGTGGGTTCTTTGATGTAAGGAAAGATACTGACTCCGACTAAAGCTCCTTCCACACTCCGTGCAATGATATGGTTTCTCCCCTGTGTGGGTTCGCTGATGAATAGTAAGACTTCCACTACAAGTGAAACGCTTTCCACAACCCATGCATTGATATGGCTTTTCCCCTGAGTGGGTTCTTTGATGTTTATTAAGACTCCAGCTGACACTGAACCTCTTTCCACACTCCATGCACTCATATGGTTTCTCTCCTGTGTGGGTTCTTAGGTGTGAAGAAAGGTGTTGACTTTGACTGAAACTTTTGCCACATTCTGTGCACCTGTATGGCTTCTCCCCTGTGAGGAATCTTTGTTGGTTAGTAAGACTTCCACTGAAACCCTTTCCACACTCCATGTATTGATCTGGTTTCTCTCCTGTGTGAGTTCCTTGATGGCCAGTAAGACTACTACTAAGTAGTAATAGTTAAGGAGCCCTGGTGATACAGTGGCTAAATGCCAGTACTGCAGCCACAACGTTGTAAGTTCAATCCTACAGGGCTCCAAGGTTCACCCATCCTTCCATCCTTCTGTAGGTGGGTAAAATTAGTACCCGGCTTGTTGGGGGCAATTAACTAACACGTTGTAAACCGCTTAGGGAGTGTTTTGGCACTGATAAGCGGTATAGAAATATAAATGCTATTGCTACTACAAGTAAAACTCTTTCCAAACTTGATACCTTTATATATATAGTTTGTCCTCTGTGTGGATTCTGTTATGTTTATTTAAATGTGATTGATTGTTGAATATTTTGCCACCGTCTGGGCACATTTTCCTCCTTTTTCTTTCGTCATCCCATATGATTAGGAGTTCAGGGACAATAATACCTCAAGATACAGTGTGGTTTCTCTTATGTCCTTTCGGTCTACTTTGATTCTCACAAGGTGTACCTTTGTGTTGCCTGCATGTTTCCAATGATGTCAACAATGTCTTCTGAACCTCATTCCTGTTGCCTACTTGGAGAAGAGAAAAATAAATAAATAAATCCTGTTTTAAAGCAAGTCCTGTTCCTGGGGAAAAAAGGAATAAAAGAAGAAATGGGATAGAATGATTTGAACCCTGAGGGTCTGGATGGTTGGGAATTTTCCCTATCTTGATCTTGAAAAGTGGGTATAGAGCAAGGGAGGGCAAAAGTGTGACATGTGAGCTGCATGTGGCCCTTGGGACCACTAAGTGTGGCCTGTGGGACCCCCCCCCATAAGAGCCTAAAAGAAGCGCCGCCTCCCTCGTCTTTTTCCACTGTGGCACCACTTCTGGCTTTTTTGAGTGTCTGGGCAAGAAATTGGCACCAGTGGTGCTCTTTGGTGCTTCCCCTCAATCAAAGGGGAACACAATCAAAGTACAGTTGTCCCTCCGTATTCACGGATTTGTATCCACGGATTTGGTATTGGCTTGAAAATATTCTTTAAAAAATAATACAAAGCAAACCTTGGTTTTGCCATCTTATACAAGGGACACCATTTTGCTATGCCATTGAATATAATGCGACTTGAGTATTCACGGATTTTGGTATCCACGGGGGGTGGGGGTCCTGGAACCAAACCCTAGCAAATATGAAGGGACAACTGTACTCTCAACAGACGTCCATCCAGCCTCTGTTGAAAAACCTTCAAAGAAGGAGACCTCACCACACTCCGAGGCAGCGTATTCCATTGTTGAACAGCTCTTATCTTCAGGAAATTCTTCCTAATGTTCAGGTGGAATTTCTTTTCCTGTAGTTTGAATCCATTGCTTCGTATCCTAGTAAAGAAAGCACCCCTTGAACTACATGAATCACAGGGGTACTGTTTGCTTCTTCACCTCAGGTAGCAAAAAGTCCTGGAGATTACACATCTCCTCTTGATGAACAGGACAAGAGATGGGGACTCAGTAAAATCCTCCAGGTATTCTGTCTACATGAAGCTTAGGTGAGTGACACCGTGGAAGCCAAGGGAACTATTTTATTTATGAGTCTCTCTTGGCATGTTGGGTGGGAAACTTCTACTTAAAGGCCATGTCTGCTTCTTATAAGGTCACCCCTGTTGATGTTGACCAAAGGTCAACCTGGTGCTGCAACCTGTTTCCCACACTAGAAAAAAATACAGTATATTATGTAGGAAGGCCACAAAGGGAACATGAGGATAATGATCCTATGTTTCTGTTTCCCAGGAATTGGTACTCGGGGAGGGGGGGGGGACACAGCCTCTGAGCATGACAGGGACCTATGGCCATCATGACTGAGAAAGAGATGAGATATAAATGAATAAAATAATAGCTTAGTGTATAGCATATAAATGGGCCCTATGAGCTGGACTGCCTCTGCCATCTCATCTGAGAGAGCTTTTAAATCATGGCAATATGCGATGTAGGGTACCTCGAAGCATACTTTGGTGCGCTAAGGCATATTCACATCCTAATACAGCTGAATGATTGAGCTGTGTTTCCAACTTTTCCACAAAGAAGGAAATGGGAGTGAGAAACCTCATAAGCCACACAACCAGAACCCAGAAAAGAGAATGAGAACATTGGCAAAATCAAACTTCCCTGACAGTAAGAGCCGTTTGAGAGTGGAGTGGTGGAGTCTCCTTCTTTGGAGATTTTAAACAGAGGCTGGATGGCCATCTGTTGGGAATGATTTCACAGCATCATAGAATCATAGAGTTGGAAGAGACCACAAGGGTCATCTAGTCCAACCCCATTCTGCCATGCAGGAATACACAATCAAATAATTCCCGACAGATGGCCGTCCAGCCTCTGTTTAAAAACCTCCAAAGAAGGAGACTCCACCACACTCCCACTGATTTGACTGTGTGTTCCTGCATGGCACGGGGTTGGACTGAATGGCCCTTGGGGGTACCTTCCAACTCTATGCTTCTGAGGAAAAAGCTCTCCTCCTCCTCCCAAACCCTTCCATCAATCAGTCCAGGCAGATGTCTTTGCAGCAAACCGTGGGGAGAAATGGGTTGCTTAGGGGCTGGGGTGGGAAAAGGTTCAGAGAGCATCCCATAAATAAAATACCATAAATAAATTAAATAAAAATAAAAAAACTGACTTCATGGCTCAGACCCCCCACTCCCCACTAATGCCTAGTTCTTCCCAACCAGCTCCAACCAAATTCTTTCCCACTCGCCCTGCAACATTACCTCCTCCTCCTCCTCCTCCAGCCACCAATCTAAGCTGCTCTGCTCCCCCTCCGAATCTCACCCAGGCTACGTCATTTCCTGCAAGAGGAAGAAGGGAAAATGCCTTCCTGACGCCGCTGTGCCCATTCTTGGCCTCTCTAGGAAATAAAACTCGATTAATCTAGCTCTTGGACACTTCCGTGGCCAATTCGCTCCACGCATTCCCAGCCCCTGGAACTCCTTCCATTAAGTAGGGATGCCAAGTGAAATCGAGGGCAAGGCTCCTGTGCATTGATGGAATGGTTGTGTAGCAGAGGGAATGTTCATGAGAAGAAAGGATGGCATGACAAGCAACCCCTGCTGAAATTCCCAGTGCTAGTGGCTCTTAACCTTTTCTTTACCAGAGGCCCCCTTTAAATATCTTTTGTTGGCGTGGACACCAATAATAATAATAATAATAATAATAATAATAATAATAATAATAATTTCCCCATGGAACAACACAGCCACACAAAACAATATCAGTTAAAATATATTTTATACATAAAAACATCAAGACACACAATATAATAATAACAACAACATTTAACTCCCGAGTTAAAACCCTTATAATAATAATGACAGATAATAATGATAATAATAATAATAATACGCCATCCATTAAGCCAGCCTTCCTCAGCCTTTTCTCCTGGAGGAACCCTTGAAATAATTGTCAGGTCTCAGGGAACCCCTGCATAAACATTATTCTATATACTGCTAGTGTTTTTGCCTCACAATCACAGTTTCTTGAGGAACCCTGGTTGAGAAACACTGTGTTAAACCTTCCCTCAGAGGCACTGGAGTGGGAGGGAAGACTTTTCTCCTGCTTCTTCCTGCAAGTTTCTGGCTGGAACAGATTGAATGGCAATGTGCAGGTCCAGCCAGTCAGCCTTTGCCTTGGCTCCTGTCACATGGCCACTCCACTGCAGGGAGCAGGTGGGCTAAGCAGCCTTAAATCCTTCGGGGAGCCCCTGTGAGGACATTGTGTTCCCCTAGGGGTCCTTCGATCCCAGGTTAAGAATCTCTGGCTTTCCTTCGCAAACGAAGATTCAGGAAGGACTCATCCCGTGCTTTCTGCAAGTGCGCTGATGACTAAAAAGGCCAATCAGAGATAAACAAGTCTGGTTGCAGAAAGCACAGCAGAAGGTCTCCTTGGGTGATATTTCTGGGTTGTGATTCTTTCTGCATTGTTGTTTCTCTGCAAGACTTGTTCAGCATGAGATGTTGTTTCGGGGAGTCCTTGTATTGCTTTTTCAGAGCGCCCCTCTTACGCTGACCCGTGGCAAGTTCACCTGTCCTTGAGCAAGCAGGGATTACCAGCATTGAGGCCATGATATTGAGAACACAGCTGCGCTGGGCAGGGCACGTTTCTAGGATGGAGGACCATCACCTCCCAAAAATAGTACTCTATGGTGAACTCGCCACGGGTCAGTGTAAGAGGGGTGCTCCAAAAAAGCGATACAGGGACTCCCTGAAACAACATCTCAGGCTTGGCCAAATTGATCACCAACAATGGTCCGCCCTGGCCTCACATGATAACCCCATGATAGGGTCATCCTAAGCCAGGAGCGACTTGAAGTCACACAACAATACTTTTTAAAGGGTTTAAACAACTTCATGGAGGAATAAGAGAGAAGACAATTGCTTGAGCCATCTTTCCAGAAGTGTTCAGGCAACTCTGATGGGACGTGGGGTGGTGGACAAGGTAGAATCTTCCCAGTGTGGCAAGCTTCATCTTTCAACTCTGTACATGTATTTCTGATTCAGCATCCTCTATGAGAAGATATTACTTTTGTGTGTGTGTAAAGCAAGCTTTCACATTCCTTACTTTGTTCCAGACTTCAGTTACTTGGTATTTTGTTGAAAGTCCATTTCCAAGCATACGATCAAGAGTCAGGATTTAGAAATCTCCAATATGGAATCTAGAGATATTTTAATATGGTTTCCAATTCTGACACCAAACTTGAAGGAAACATTAAACTGGCCTTCCACTTTCTCCAGCCACGGGTCAACTCTAGGGCTACAAATCTCATTCCAGCTCAGAACCTCAAAAGACAGGCCTCCTCTTCTAATGTTTGGATTTATTAATGTTTGCATGGCGGACCTGAACAACAAAAGAACATTACTGTTTATCAGCTCCAGATGAAGCACTTCCCAGAATAAAGTCATTTCTCCTGTACTTGTTGGAGTAAAGGCCTAGCAACAAATCATAGCCTTGATATTGAAACAGAACCACCAGATGCTGAGGTAATCTACCTCTGGAGAAATGGCCCTTGGGACAAACAGTAATGTAAGTCATTTGTTTTATGCTCTATGAGTTGACCAACGCTATTTGCTTACCTTGACAGATGCAGGGGAAGTCTGCACGATGCTTTGCCTCAACTTTCTTCTACCCTGTGTCCTTCAAAAGTCCTGGGACTAGCTGTGCTCATGGTACCTTTCTTACTGACCAACAGGACTTCAGCCTTATAATCCACATCCAATCCATCACTGCACCAAGATTACTTTGGATTTAAGCAGCCTCCTGGCAATGATAGTAAAAGAGAGACAGAGGCCAAATCCACACTATACAAATAATCCACTGTGAAAATGGATTTTCTGCCATGGCTCCTTCCTATGGAATCCTGGGATTTGTCATTTTACAAGGTCTTTAGCCTGCCTCAACCCCAGAATTCCACAGGAAGGAGCCATGGCAAATAATCCAGTTTCAAACTGGATTATCTGTGTAGTGTAGACTTGGCCAGAGAAAGCTGGAAATCTTCCACCTATTGATGAATACCAACTGTAAAACTCTAGATGCCCTCCCACAGTTGCTTCATGTAGATCTGGGGGCGGGGGGAGAACTGCCAGGGGTTATGGGGCCACATTGTTCCTCAAGGGACCTTGGATGACTGTACCCACCTAAATTGTTTTTGCCCCCAAATATCCCATTGAGGGGGAACCTATGTGTTGACCATTTGACAATTGATTCAATAGGTTTACTCTAGTTGAGACTAACTGATAAGAGTTTAGCCTCAAGTTTAGGTTTGTATTCATCCCAGGAAGGACGCTCTCTCCCACTCATGGACTGGGGGATCTCTTTGCTAGTATCCAAACAGTGTGGGACCCACTCCCCTAAGGAGACTGATACCGAACTAAAGTGAATTTAATACACTTTATTAGAATGCCATACAATGTATGAGAGCAGAAGTATCTCTCTGGCTTTTCTTTGCAAACGAAGATTCAGGAAGGACTCATCCCGCACTTTTTGCAAGCGCGCTGATGACTGAAAAGGCCAATCCGAGATAAACATGTCCGGTTGCAGCAAGCACAGCAGAAGGTTTCCGGGTTGTGATTCTTTCTGCATTGTCGTTTCTCTTCAAGACTTGTTCAGCGTGAGTTCTCAAATAAGACTGCAGCATTGTAGATAGTGCGTCTCCATGTGAGGCCAGGGCGGACCATTGTTGGTGATCAATACAGCATAAGTAATCAGCACAAGATAAGCTATTCCTCCCCCAAGAACCAGGCTAACAAGGTAGGGAGCCCTGGTGGTGCCATGGTTAAATGCCAGTACTGCAAGCCACCATGTTGTAAGTTCGATTCCAGCGGGCTCCAAGGTTCATTCAGCCTTCCATCCTTTTGTAGGTCGGTAAAATGAGTATCCGGCTTGTGGGGGCAATTAGCTAATACACATTGGAAACTGCTTAATGCAGTGTAGATGTGTAAATTGCTATTGCTTAAAACAGTTTGTAAGCTGCTGATAGCCATTGTGGCTGAGGGGCGGGGTATAAATACCTACATAAAATAAATAAGTCACAGCCAAAGGTTTGAAAAAGAGTGGAGGGCATTTAAGTTTAGGAGAGAGTAAAAGGGCAAATTATCTGTCACAATAGAATGAGACAGAAGCATAGCTTAGTGGAGAGTTAGGTTTGAGTCTGTTGGTGGGAAAAAAGTGGTTGGGACAGAGTGGAGCCTTAAATTGTGAATTTTACAATGTGTATCGATTGTTTTAAAAGGTGTTAGTTTTACTTGTTCTTTTAAACTGATGTATGTGTTTAACTGATTATGTGTTATATTTATATGTTAATTTGTTGTTCCCTGCCTCAATCCATTGGGAGAGGCTGGTAAGAAATAACAACAATTAACAGAGACAGGAAAGGAGAAAGGAGGAAAAGGCAACTTTGGCTCAAGATGTCAGGCAGCCTACTAAAGCATCACCCTAACTACACCTGGGACTGTTTCAGACCATGCAGTTATAGCACAGTGATTCCTTTTAACTGCCATGGCTGCATCCTATGGAATACTGGGGTTTGTAGTGTGTTGAGGAACTAGAGCCCTGTGGCTGAAATTGCAGGTGCCCCTCCCTAAACGGCCAATTCCAGGATGCTACCGGATGTAGAATCGTAGCACTATTACTCGGTGGTGTAAAAAGGCCTCCAGTCACAGTCACATGAAGAATGTGCTTCACTCTCTCAAATCAGCAGGCCAAACCAGACAAGTCAGGTCAGTGTGCCTTTTTGTAGGGCTTGGTGTGGTGCAACTCTCTTGATTTGGTGCATCTTCCTGCATGGCAGGGGGTTGGACTGGATGGCCCTCGTCTCTTCCAACTCTACAATTCTATGATCCTATGATTATGGCAACTCGCCGGTTTCCACCAGATTGTTCTGGCTCCTCTGCTCAAGGGTTCTGGATGCTTTTGTGTGTCTTACTTCTGTGTGTCTTCTCTCAAGAGAGTTTGAGTCAGCTGTTTTAGACCTGGGATAAAGCTCATTTCAAGAGCTCTTGTGAATTTCCATCTTTCTAAGTGTTCACTTACCCACCTCCTTCTGGCCTGATTGTTTTCAGAGAGATATCTGTGACAGTATGTTTGAGCATAAAATAGGAACTGGAAGGGGAGAATGAAGGAATCAAGCAGTACCTTTGAGACTAACTGGTTTATTTCAGCATGAGTTTTCCTATCAGTTCAAAAAAGTGGACCAATATCCATGAAAGCTGATGCTAAAATAAATCAGCCAGTCTCAAATGTGCTGCTTGATTCCTTCATTTTACTTCCCCCTTTGGTTAGATTGCACACACGCTCTCTCGCTTGCTCTGGGCTTCCAGGATATGTACTAGTTCTTTGCCACATACAGTTCATACAAACTTTTCACTGTATACACTGCATACCTTCCCAAACCCAAAACAGAATTTTAACTGTGATATGGTTTTCACCTTCTGTTAATTCAGATTGTTCACCTGTTGTAACATTTTCTGTCAAGTTCCTTTGGTCTGAGGTGGAACATCTGCCATATTCCAGGCCTTTAATATGCTTACTAGCATCACACATCCACAAAAGCAATTCAAATGACAACACACATATTGCAGAATGTTACACCATAACAGAGGTGAATACATAAATGTTGGACAGGGACTCCCTCCCTCAGGTTTTTACCTCCAACAAAGGTTAAACAATCTGAATTTCCCTTTAATGGCAAGTTTTACTTGTTATGACACATTAACTTATCTCCAGATGTGATTGTGCAAAGGCTTCTTGAGAGACCCATTGCACTCTGCTGACAAAAGTGGCTTTCAGCCTCATAGAAGACAGAGATGCCCCCAAATTTGGAAAGAGTTGTTTGGCTGCTGCTAATGGAGACAATTTTATTACTTGGCTTTTACCGTCTTTGTCCTCACTCCTCGTATAGCTAAGAAGGCGTGAGGTCTCTACCAGCATCAACCTTCCCTCAAGACCATCTTAAACACCAGCTCAGGCAAATATTGCCACCCCAATTGCGTTTTGTAGAGGGGCGGGATAGAAATAAAATAATAATAATAATAATAATAATAATAATAATGCAGGTCTGTGGTTCTGATGCTGTCACTTTTCTTCTCATGTATGCCTTTCCCCCCCTGATGTAAGCATCTTTAACTAATGAGAATGCCAGTGTGCCTAGAAATCTAGCCTATGGTATTTTGTGCCTTCTGGTTGGCCAATAAAACTATCACCATGATGTATTTTTGAATTTTGTTCTAAGTCATGGGTTACGTATGTCATAAAGTGTTAAAGCTAAAAAACAGAAATATAGGAATATAATAGATTTGTTTCTTTGGGTAACAATGAAGACTGAAGACCTTTCTACACTCCATTAATTAAAAAGGTTTATCCTGAGTGGGTTCTTACATGTGAAGTAAGGTGGTGACTTTGACTGAAGCTCTTTCCACATTCCATGCACTTATATGGTTTCTCCCCTGTGTGAGTCCTTTGATGTGATACAAGGTGTGCATACTGATTGAAGTGCTTTCCACATTCCAGGCATTCATATGGTTTCTCTCCTGTGTGGATTCTTTGATGTAAAGTAAGATGTGTTCTCCTCCTAAAGCTTTTTCTACACTCTATGCACTGATACGGCTTCTCATCTGTATGGACTATGTGATGTGAAATAAGGCATTGCCTTGAACTGAAACTCATCCCACACTCCATGCATTCATATTGTTTTGGATCTCTGTGGCTACTCTGATGTGAAATAAGTTGTTGATTTTGACTAAAGCATTTGCCACAGTCCATGCATTTATATGGTTTTATCCCTGTGTGGGTTCTTTGATGTATAGTAAGGTTCCAGCTTGCACTGAAACTTTTCCCACACTCTGCACATTTGTATTGTTTCTCTTCCATGTGAGTTCTTTGGTGTTTGTTGAGGTTTGCACTACTGCTGAAGCTCTTTCCACACTCCACACATTTATATGGTTTTTCCCCTGTGTGTGTTCTCTGATGTAAAGTAAGGTGTGTACTCTGCCTAAAGCTCTTTCCACACTCCATGCACTGATATGGTTTCTCTCCTGTGTGGGTTCTCTGATGTGAAATAAGACAGTGCCTCCAACTGAAATTCATCCCACACTCTATGCATTCATACGTTTTCTCCCCTGTGTGTGTTCTTTGATGTGATTTAAAGTGTGCTAGTTGACTGAAGTTCTTTCCACATTGCATGCACGTATATGGTTTCTCTCCAGTATGGATTCTTTGATGTAAGGTAAGGTGCGTACTCCTCCTGAAGAATTTCCCACACTCTGTGCACTGATATGGTTTCTCACCTGTATGGACTGTGTGATGTGAGATAAGGCATTGCCTTGAATTGAAGCTCATTCCACACTCTGTGCATTCATACATTTCTTGACCTCCATGGCTTCTTTGATGTGAAGTAAGTTGATGCCTTTGACTGAAGCCCTTTCCACAATCCATGCATTTATATGGTTTTATCCCCGTATGGTTTCTTTGATGTACAGTAAGGTTCCAACTTGCACTGAAGCTTTTCCCACACTCCACACATTTATATGGTTTCTCTTCCGTATGGGTCCTTTGATGTTTATTAAGGTTGGCGCTACTGCTAAAGCTCTTTTCACACTTCACGCATTGATATGGCTTCTCCCCTGTGTGCGTTCTTTGATGCAAAGTAAGATGTGTACTCTGCCTGAATCTCTTTCCACACTCCATGCACTGATAGGGTTTTTCCCCTGTGTGAGTTCGATGATGTGATATAAGACAGTGCCTCCAGTTGAACCTCATCCCACACTCTGCACATTCGTACATTTTCTCCCCTTTGTGAGTTCTTTGAGGCACAGCAAGGGATTCACTTGGACTGAAGCTCTTCCTCCTTTCCGTATGGTTATAAGTTTTCCCCCTTGTTTGTGTTCTGCTATGTTCACTTAAGGAGGTTTGATACTGGAGTATTTTCCCACACTCTGGAGACATTTTTCCTCTCTTTCTTTTGTGATTTTGAGGGATCAGGACTTCATGGGTGTCACTGCACTTAACAGCAAAAGACTTGCACCTCTTATCATAGGATTGGTTTCCTTTAAGGCTTTGGGGTCTTCTTTGATCCCAAAGAATGCCTTTTTCAGCTTCTTCTTCTCTTGGCATTGTCTCCTCTTTCTTGGAACACAGGACAAATGGATCGTCTCCTTCTTCCAGCCGGGACACCAGCTCTGGTTTGGTGATTTCTTTCAAAGAAAGAAAGAGCAGAGTGACTATACAAGATACTGGCATTCCCATCTCACCCACTGCTTTGTCCTCCTCCCAAAAATCAAGAAAAAGGAAAGGGCAGATCCACCAGTGGTGGTCTTACTATTAGAGACAGTTAAACAGCCACCTCATGCAACCAACCTGGGGTGTCATGAAATGACAGCAAGTTGTTAACTTTGTTATTATTCCTGCATTACCACCAGTGATGGAAATTCACTTTTCCTGCTAATATTTTCTTGCTGGCTTTGGGTAAAATGCCCCTTGATGTGGATGTCATGCAATTGCTGCTCAACCACAGGCAGCAAAACATCTTGAACCAGCCCTGCAGATCATATTTCTCCCAGGAAAAGATAGGCTTTGTAGACCCAGAAGGATTCACGGGGCCCTCATGAACAGACATTTCCTCTATACTAAGTTCAGCTCAGTGGTACCATGGAAGACTATTTTTTAAGCAGAGCTGGATCTTGGCCTGAAGGTCATGCCTTCTCCTCCTCAAAACACCCTTCTGGACGAGTCAAAGAGCCTGTCTGGTTCTGCATTCTGATTCCCACTGTGGTCAATTAGAAGGTAAAAAACTGGACATGAACACAATCATATGCTTCTGTTTCTGTGGGTCTGGTGTTCAGGCAGATTTATTCTCCTTAGAGATATACGCCTAGAAAAAAATATGGGAAAAAGTAGGGAAAATGTTTTTCTGTTTCCCCCCCATCCCCAAAGCCTTTTTTTTCTGGAAAAATAGAAAAAATGGATTATAGAATATATATATATTTTAATGTTCAAGAAAACATTTAAGACAAGGTGCTCATATATTTACTTCCCTAAAAACTCCCCTAAAAAGAGGAAGACCTTTAAAGAAGACTTTTGTGTATAGGATCAGATCATAGCAATTCCTGCTCTTGGGTTCTTTTTTTAGTTCTTTTTTATGGGAATGAGTGCTTCATGTTGCATGATATCATCATGGGGTTAGGAAAGACAAAACAATTTTGTTCATTTTACTGTTTCAATTTGTATCTTTATTTTTTTGTTGCCTGCCTCTCATAAATTGGCAAAACCAGAGAGGTTCCTTACAATTCACGTGTTCCTTACAGTTCAGAGCCTTGTATTTCCATTTGCAGCAAATAAATAAATAAATAAATAAATATTTCAAAAGTAAATTCTATTTGTAATTATTGCTTGAACAAATTACACTTAATATTTCAGACAGGATAATTTTATGCCAAACCAAATTAGATATAATGGCTGACGTCCTGTTTAGTAGTTACAAGATCATAAAATGGATTTATAATCTCGTTACTGCTGGGGAGGCACATTTATGGTAGTTAATGACTGAATGTGACTCCCAGAACCTAAATTTGCAACCTGGCAGCAGCCCAAATGAAGGGTTACCAAAGCAATGCAGATTGGGACACTGGAAAATGAGATCCACAGTACTCTTCCGGTCCCAGGGTGCCTCAACAGAAGCAGTTGTGGCAGGACCTCAAGGGCCTTACTACCCCCTCCCTATAATATCTCATAACTGGCAATATTAGACACTTCAAGAGGTCTAGGGTGGACCAAAATGGAGGTCAGATGGAGGTCACAAGGATCTGGGAAGGTGTCTTGGAAATATTTTAGCAAACACATCCAAGACAGGATTAAGCGGAGCCCCTAGTAAACAACACCAATACAGAGGTATGTGTTAATCCCTTCTTGGCCCCTTTGGTGATGAGTCACACATCATAAACAACCAAGTGACCTACACAATCCAAATTCCCAAGAAATATCCCTCAGCACCCCTTCCTGTCCTGTAATATGAAGTTACCATAAACCCATCAATTCCTATTTCTCAGCTGTTCACAGCAATCGGTTAACAGTTTCGGTTTCCTTTGTTTTTAAATGGTGGAAAACCAATCTAAACTTTGTTCTAAATCCAAATACTCCTTCTAGATACAAAATATAGTATAAATATTACCCCCAAACAATAGCAAGGTGTGCCACTGTTGACGACACCTGGCCACTCTGTCAGTGTGCCTCCAGATCAGACTGCCAGCGCCAGGCACAGACTTCTGTCTGAGTACTTTGCTACTCTTCAGACTGGTAACTATTGCCCTATCTCCCAAATCGATTCCTCCATCCAACCTTTCTGCCTTAAACTCTTTGTTAGACTTGTGTGGTTCTTGTGACCGTGTCTGATTGCTTTCTATGTTATTTTCCAATAAAAACCATTTATTTCATTTTAAACTGGAGTCCTCTGCTATTAGTACTGGTATGCATAAGTGAAAAGGTCCCAAAGTTACCCGCCTCTCACAGCCTTCCATTTGAGCTAATCATAATTCCCTGAAATATTAATACATCACGAGTGAGGTCCTAAAGCACCCCCACCTCTTCCGGTAATGAAGGGTCTTTCCAGCTGCCTGTTCTGGATGTACCCCGTGACCAGGAGAGCCAAACATCACTTCAGACCGCCCCAATCTGCAGTGCTTTGGAAGCCCTTTGGTTGTGGCATTGCCAGGCTGGAAAGGTATGGTCTGGAAGGGTGGGTGGCACCATCAGCTGTCACTATGACAATGGAGCTAATTACTGTACTTCTTGACCAAGATACTTTATGTTCCTAAATTAACTGTCATGTACTGGCATTCCCAGACTCAGTAACCAGCAGTTTCAGTGTTTAAAACAGAAAATGTTATTGGTACAGTAAGCTAGAAAGCTAACCCTACAACTTTGTTGCTCAGAAAGAAACCTAACAAGCAGTATACTAAAAGCATTTACAATCTACAAAATCTGGCAGGCTATACAGTCATTGGCTGTCCATCATTCCCACCCTCAGTTCCCATCATACCCAGACTTGGCCCATTTTTCCCCAGAGCTGAGTCCAGGTGTTGGTTTTATCAGACAGCTACAAACATGGAGCACATACTCCCTTTCACTAGTTAGACTACATACTTGTTAACAAGCTCAGAGCAAGCCCAAAGGAACGCAAACACAAGGAGCCACAAAGTGATACATCAGAATTGAATTTGGCAGGAAAAGTTCACATCTGAGACCAATCCTGACAAGTAACAAGTGGGCTGAAAATATCAATTTGTTCCCTCCCAAAATCTGGGAATTCTCCCCCACCTGACTTTGAAATTTCCAGAAACTTTACATCACTGAATTTCTACAAATTGGTCCCCAAGCCCCCCAAAGCCTTTTACTTCTGTTTAAGTTGGGAAGCATCACCACATTCCATAGTATGATTATATGCTGTAAGAAGTTCGTCCCTCCAATTAAGAAAACGTAGAATACAGCAGGAGAACAAGAAGGCATTACACTCACATCTGTGAACAGGGATTATTCTGGAAGAATTCTATCTCCAAAGTGCAATTTACATTCTATGCTTTTGCCATCTATCAACCAAGGAAAAGGGCCTTTACCTGGAGAGGCCACGTTCCTGTAGTTCTCCAGCATGACCTCCTTGTAGAGAGCTCTTTGGCCTGGATTCAGGAGATCCCATTCTCCCTGGGTGAAATATACGGCTACGTCCTCAAAGGTCACTGGCCCCTAGAAGGAGAAACAAAGATTCTCTACTCAGAAATCACATCCTCTGCATACATTCCTTTTTGCCAGGGATGGGGGAATCTGGCTCTCTAAATGTCCTTGGATTGCAGTTCCCATCATCTTCTGTGATTGGTTATCTTGGCTTGAGAACTGTAGGCCAACAATGTCCAGAGGGCCATGGCCAGCTATCTCTGCCCTTTAGTCTGAGAAAATCTCCATGTACTGTACACATTTTTTCATCTGGTTTAGATGGAAAGTGAACCCTGGGCAGTTTTGTGGGGAAAATGGCAAATCATAGGGAAAATTCATCACCATCATCATCATGTTATATCATGGCTGCCTACTTCAAAATATGGCTGCCAGATTGGTTACAGGTACATCCAGGAGTGAGTACATTATACCAATATTAAAATCACTCCACTGGCTGCCAATTAGTTTCTGGGCAAAGTAGAAAGTGTTGGTTATTACCTTTAAAGCCCTACACGGTTTGGGTCCAAGTTACCTATGGAATCTCCTTCTCCCCTATAATCCACCCCATACACTTAGGTCCTCTGGGGGACATTTACTTCAATCTGCCTGGACTAGGCTGGCAGCTGTCACCCAGACCTTTTCATCAGCCACCCCCAGACTGTGGAATGACCTGCTGGAAGAGATTCAACAGCTAAACACACTGTCTGAATATAAAACAGTGCTAAAGACCTATCTCTTCTGGTAGGCCTACCCAGTTGATTTTAATCCATGAATTTTAAATTGGCATTTTAAGTTTATGGCTGTTTTTAATGTACTGTTTTAATCCTATGTGTTTTGACCAAAGTGTTTAAATGATTTCATATTTTAGTTCTATATTGTATTTTGGTTCATGTTGTGCCCCACCTCGAGCCTTGGGATGAGGCAGGTAAGAAATAAAAATTACAGTATTATTATTGTTGTTATTATTATTCCTCAATATTGGGAATTACAGCAGCTTACAGGATATCATAAACAAAAACAAATTAAAAACATACAAAAATATCAGTAATATACAGGTCACCCCCCCCATCCATATCTGCAGAACCAATATCCATGGTTTCAGCTATCCATGGCTGAAAAAAATAGGGACACAAACCATAGAGTTGCTCTGGAAGATGCCTAGAGAGATATCCTCTCTAGGAATCGCTAGGGCCTCCAACACAACTCTATGGTATGTTTGTACCAGAAGTCCTTTATTTTAATAGGGTTTGCTATTATCCACAGTTTCATTTACAAGCGGTAAGTCTGGGAGCGTACCCCCCACAGATATGTGGGGTGTGTGTGTGTGACCTGTACATATAAGAGATATTTTAAAAATGAAATAAACGATAAAATCTCAAAAAGCAAAACTTGTTCTTTGCCATTTTATAGAAGGGTTGCCATTTTACGATGCCATTGTAGATAATGGGGCTTGAGCATCCATGGATTTTGGTATCCACGGGGGTTCTGGAACCAAACCTTGGCAGATACTGAGGGCCCACTGTATTGCAACCCCAAAGCAATTCAGACCCACTCCCCTCCCCCTCTGTTCAACCCAGAGGGAAGCAATCCCTCCATCTGTCTGTCCGCCTCCCTCCCAGATGATTCCTCCCTTACCTGAGGGGACTGCATGGCAGCTCCTTCTTCTCCATCAAAAAGGAGGGATGATTGAGGCGATGCCTGTGATGCCATTGCTCTGGAAGAGAAAGTCGCCTGGGCTCTGATAGCTGTTGACATTCACAGAAAGGGGAAGAGAACCAGGGTCTGGGAACAGCTGAGACAGATGTTGTTATTCCAGTGTCTATGTGGGTCAGACAGCTAATAGAAAGACCTGCTCCTTTGGTCTGTTTTGAAAAGGAGAAAACACAATGGCTGAATTCCTACATCCAGCAGGCAGAGCATTAATGGTCCCCGTGTGCAATTCCTTGTCCTCTCCCAGCCCTGAAAGCTATCAAGCCCCAGGAGGGATTACTACTGCTGCTGCCTACCAATGGGGAGGAAAGGATGGGAATTCAGATGATGAAGAAGCAGCTGGACTTAGCTTCGTGGGGAAAAGAAATGAGGGCATGTATCTTTTCTTTCCCTTAAGAGACCAGACCAGGTGCATCTTTATCATTGGAAACGTCTCCCTCCCTTGCTTCCCAGTAAGTAGTAGTGTCCCATCCTCAGGCCTGCCAGCTGCCAGGAAGAGAGACATTTTAGCTAGGGCACAAAAGGCTAAAGAATAGCCACCAAGCCCCATTCAAAAAGAGATACACGCACACATAAGCCACATGTGTGCATACATATGTCACTAACAGGACACTGCCCAATGTCTACCTTGCAGTTATTTGTCAAAATCTCCAGGAAAACAAAATCAAGATCTCACTTTAAAGACATTAACTTAACTGGTCTTGTTTTTAACCTATCAAATGGTTTAATATGCTTTTAGCCTTTTAGCCAGACTAAAAGCATATTACACCACTTGATAAGTTACAATGAGATCAGCTAAGATATTACTTTTACAGTTTTAAATTCTTTATAGGTTTAAACTGATTTTATTGTATACCTTGTATGACTTGGAGGCCGACAACATTATTCATAAATGGCTATTTCTTTCTTCAGAATAAAAGAAGCAGGTGGTTTTCCTCTAACTCCAACCCACAAAAGCTGCACTACAGGAAAAAAGATTCCACTGAATGTGTTTCCTGTATTTGAAGATACAGTACTTCATTTTGCCACAACAAGGGGAGTCCTAAACACAGTGGTGTAGCTGGGGTGAAAAATCAGTGTGTATAGAGCCATCGTACTGTCTATCTTCCTTTATGGATCTGAAACATGGGTCACCTATCGCCACCACCTACGACTCCTCGAGCGCTTTCATCAGCACTGTCTACGCACAATCCTAAATATACACTGGACTGACTATGTGACGAATGTTGCTGTCCTTGAGCAAGCAGGGATCACCAACATTGAGGCCATGATATTGAGAACGCAGCTGCGCTGGGCAGGGCACGTTTCTAGGATGGAGGACCATCGCCTCCCAAAAGTACTACTCTACGGTGAACTCGCCACGGGTCACCGTAAGAGGGGTGCTCCAAAAAAGCGATACAAAGCCTCCCTGAAATAACATCTCAGGCTTGGCCAAATTGATCACCAACAGTGGTCCGCCCTGGCCTCACATCGGGAGGCATGGAGACGCACTATCCACAATGCTGCAGCCTTATTTGAGAACTCACGACGAACAAGTCTTGAAGAGAAACGACAACGCAGAAAGAATCACAACCCAAAAACATCACCCAAGGAGACCTTCTGCTGTGCTTTTTGCAACCGGACTTGTTTATCTCAGATTGGCCTTTTTAGTCATCAGTGTGCTTGCAGAAAGCGCGGGATGAGTCCTTCCTGAATCTTCGTTTGCGAAGAAAAGCCAGAGAGAGCTGGGGTGGTGGTGGTGTAGGGGGTGGTCCACCCCGGGTGGCACTTTTTGCAGGGGCGGCACTTTTCATGTGAGCTTTAGGAAGAAATTCCTGATGGTAAGGGTTGTGTGACAGTGGAATGCGCTGCCTTGGAGTGCGATGGAGTCTCCTTTGGAGGTTTTTAAACAGAGGCTGGGTGGCCATCTGTTGGGAATGCTTTGATTGGGTATTCCTGCATGGCAGGGGATTGGACTGGATGACCTTCATGGTCTCTTCCAATGCTTTCATTCTATGCTTGTCCAGTTGGGCTGGACATGGCCCCCACAAGCAGGGGGGGGGGAATGACAGAGCTCTAGCCTGGGAACCTGGAGGGGGACCTGGTGTGATAGTACTGTATGTTTTTATTATGTAAATCCATTTAGTTTTTTAAAAATAAATATAAATATTAGTTTGGTGTCATCATTTAAACTGACTTATTTTAATTTTTATCCTAAATCCTGTGTAGAGTATCTTGCTGCCCTTAACCTTGGCAGTAGGTAGGGGGCTCACCAAAGATCCTGGCCTGGGGTCCCATGCTTCAGGAGGTGGGGGCCATGGGACTGGATGGCCCTTGTGGTCTCTTTCAACTCTGTGATTCTACGAACCAACATGCATTATTGTTACGGCCTTCTGAGGTTGGGTGCATTATCTTGTAAAATGGTTTTATTTCAATAAAAAAAATTCCTACCCCCCCAATCCTAAACCCCACAACATCAGAACAAAGCCCTTCCTCCACCCCAGAGGAATCCCACCACAGTGGAAAAAGCTCCATATGGGTGCACAAAACAAGAAAGTGGGTTTATATCCGGGAAAACTCATACAAAAACAAAACCCAGTTGGGTCTTAAAGATGCTGCCACATTTCAACCCCCCCTCCTTTTTTTGATGCTGGAAGAGAGTGACAAGTCTACTTCTTTTATGAAGCTTTATTATCCATGGAATGGGATTCCTTTGGTGTGGAGGAAGGGCTTTGTTCCACTTGGAGGGGGGGGGGGTTAGTTGTGCAGCTTTTGTGGGATAAATTTGATATCTTTGGGCATCCTTTCCCTATCTCCCCCCCGCCCCCCCACTTCCCCGCAAGTCTGTTTTCAGTGCAACAAAGTCATCCCCCTCCTTTAATTTCGGAGGGGATTCAACGATGCCCTTGGAAAAGCAACCTTGCAGGGGTACCATCGTTTCCATCAGCCCCTCCTTATGATCTGGGGAGGTCCCTTGGGGTGCCTCTGCCCCCTCACTCCATCCCCAGAAGGAATCGCTTGCTCTCCCTCCTCCCAAACCCCAACCTTAAGCCTTACCTCTTTGTCTCCTTCACTCCTGGCTCCTCCATCCGCTCTAAAGAAGCGCAACCTCGATGGTCCTCCCTATAGACTTGTGCCTCTCTAGGAAGCAGTGCTTTGGAGGACTGAGTGGCTGCAAAGCCTGGTCACAACCACACCCGTCCTAGTCCGGGGACCCCCAAGGGGTCGCGATGTCCTCACAGGAGCCCCGCGAAGGCTTGGAGGCTGCTCAGCCCACGTGACAGGAGCCAAGGCAAAGGCTGGTTGGCTTGGCCTGCGCATTGCCATTCAATCCGCTCCAGCCAAAAACTTGCAGGAAGCAGAACAGCCTCCTCTCCCTTCCAGTGCCTATGAGGGAAGGGTTAATGGGTGATATAACTGTATCATCATCATCATCATCATAGAATCATAGAGTTGGAAGAGACCTCCAGGGCCATCCAGTCCAACCCCCTGCTGTGCAGCAATACACAATCAAATCATTCCTGACAGATGGCCATCCAGCCTCTGTTTCAA
Source organism: Gambelia wislizenii (assembly GCA_030847615.1). Taxonomy (NCBI): domain Eukaryota; kingdom Metazoa; phylum Chordata; class Lepidosauria; order Squamata; family Crotaphytidae; genus Gambelia; species Gambelia wislizenii. The sequence continues at coordinate 32,252,643 of JAUMIR010000002.1, forward strand.
AACCTCCAAAGGAGACTCCACCACACTCCAAGGCAGTGTATTCCACTTCCAAACAGCTCTTATTGTCAGGAAGTTCTTCCTAATGTTTAGGTGGAATCTCTTTTCCCATAGTTTGAATCCATTGCTCTGTGTCCTGGTCTCTGGAGCAGCAGAAAACAAGCTTGCTCCATACTCAGTATGACATCCCTTCAAATATTTAAACATGGCTATCCTGTCACCTCCCAACCTTCTCTTCTCCAGACTAAACATACCCAGCTCCCTAAGCCGCTCCTCCTAGGGCATGGCTTCCAGACCTCCCACCATCCTGGTCGCCCTCCTCTGGACACGGTCCAGCTTCTCAATGTCCTTCCTGAATTGTGGCACCCAGAACTGGACAGAGGTCTGACCAAAGCAGAATAGAGTGGCCCTATTACTGTACTTCCCTTGATCTAGACACTATACTCCTATTAATGCAGCCTAGAATAGCATTGGCTTTTTTAGCTGCTGCATCACACTGCTGACTCATGTTCAGCTTGTGGTCCACTACGACTCCTAGATCCTTTTTGCATGTACTGCTCTCAAGCCATGTGTCACCCATCCTATATCTGCATTTCATTTTTCGTGCCCAAGTGTAGTATCCTACATTTCTCTCTGTTGAAATTCATTTTGTTAAATTCATCATATATTGTTGTTGTTATTATTATTATCAATATTAGGGTTATCAGGGTTATTAGGGTTTTAAATTTTGAGTTAAGTCTTGGGGAACATTGCAACAAAAGATATTTAAAGAGGGTCCCTGGTAAAGAAAAGGTTATGAGCCACTGTCTTATAACATACTTTCCAACTGTCCTGATTCGGCAGCACCAGTCTTAATTAATTCTGTTTTCCTAGTTTTTCAGCTGCTTTAAAACATCCCAGTTTTTCTTCCATTTTCCCACTTCCCCCTTTGTCTTCAGCTTACTTCCATGGCTGCAAACTGAATTCAAAGTGCAAAAATTAGTTTGCACTTAATTAACTCAGCGGGAGAGGAGTGGAGTGGGTGGACCCTTGCGCTTCTGGAGTGTCCAGCTTTAGTGTCAGTGGATCTCTGAGCACCAGGCCCTAGAGGACAAAAAAAGGGGGAGAGTGCTATTGCCTTCATGCTCTGCATGAGCAGGGCCGGTTTAAGGAAGTTTGGGCCCCCTGCAATGCTTTATTGGGGGGGGGATATGTTTATCTCAGGTCAATCTAACCTAACCTAACCCATTCATAGTACACAATATTCAGATTATTACTAATAGTGTTTTTGCAGGAGGAGGGTTATGACAGCCCCCCCCCAAGAATGACGGAGTCCCCTGCAGCTGCAGGTGCTGCAGGGCCCTTAAACCAGTCCTGCGCATGAGGCTGCCCCAGAGGCATTTACCGGACCACTCTGGAGACTGGAGCGATGGGTGAGAGAGAATCATAGATTCTTAAAGAGTTGGAAAGGACTACAAGGGCCATCTAGTCCAACCCTGCCATGTAGGAATACACAACTACAGATGATCCACCAAGGTTCATCTTTTCTTTTGCAGGTACTCTTGGTAAAGAGAGGGCCCCGGCAGCATGTGTGTGTGTGTGTGAGAGAGAGAGAGACTCAGCATGAAACACATTCAGGTCGTGCCGCAAAACAAAACCGAAAACCCACGGAAAAACCCACAATACCTTTATTGGCCAAGCAAATCATGTGTTTTGCATTTTGGTTGGCCAATAAAGGCATCGCTTTTGTGTGGGTTTTGGATTTTGTTTTGCTGCATGGCCAACATGGCTCTCCCTGAATGTGTTTCCTGTATTTGAAGATACCTCATTTTGTCACAAGAAGGGGAATCCTAAACACAGTGGCATAGCTGGGATGGTGGTGGAGGAGGGAGTGGTCCACCCCAGTGGCACTTTTCAAGTGAGACACAGTTTTATTTTTTGACAATTTCATACTGCTGCACGTTTTGCGGCGTTTACAGCAATCGGGGAGCTGCAGCAAAAACACAAACCAGTCTGATGAGTGGTAACAGTGACTAAACCTTAGATTGTTATAATTTGATCTCGGTAAGTGTGTGTAGTATCTTTGTGATTTTTTTACATTATTCTTTGTTTTTCTGAGGTGAGTTAGTGTATCACAGTTTTGTAGGCATGCAGACTACAAAAACGAACATTTAAAAAGAGATTTATTTATCCTCGTTATTCCTTAATTAATTAATTAATTAATTAAATTTCCCTATATGTCATTTTGACTCTTTGTAGTATTTTTGCTGTGTATTGAGAGAGGCAGCAAACTCAGGGACCGCCCCAGGTGGCAAAAGTTCTAGCTACGCCACTGCCTAAATGAGAGGGAAATATGGACTGGGACTAAACTCTCCAAGGTTTCTATCTCCAACTAAGGTAAAACTTCTCTTTCGGACTGTAATGGATTAGTTTTACCTACACAGCACCTAAAAGCTGTCTCCAGATGCAGCAGTATAGAGACTTCTTGAAAAATCCAATGATCTCTGCTTAACAAAGGAACAGGGACTTTTTGGATACCAGACAGGTTGCCTCACTTCTGCAAAAGGATTTACTGTAAATTTTACTTTCCTTTGTCTCAGCACACCACATGGCCAGGACTGGCCTCTGCCTGCATGAGATCCCTCGCCTGAACAACAAAAGTAACATCTGAAACAACATGTAGACCCGTGACTCCCAACAGTGTCACTTTTCTTTCTTTATTTTTAAACATCTTTTGCCTGATGAAGAAGCCAGTGGAGCTTCGAAAGCTTGCATCATGTGTTTTGCATTTTGGTTGGCCAATAACGGTATCACTTTTTTGTGGGTTTTGTGATTCAGCAGTTAATCGAGTGACGGGATTCACAGTTCTTGAACCTATAGGCAGATTTAGCGTTATTTTTTGATGGAAATCCTAGAAGCAGGCTCTAGATTGACATTATGGACAACTATAAGCTTGTGGGCAATTCTAAATTTCCTATAAACTGTTCTAGAAAATATAGATGCCTTACTGAAATGCACTGTAAATCCTAATGCATTTAGAAAGAGAATGATGCAGGGTTGGCAACTTTACATGATCCACAGTTCCCTAAGCAGTGACAAGTTCCAGAAGTAGCAAAGTCATGTGTTTAATTTTCAGTTGTTATTTTTATGTGCCTTCAAGTCAACTCCAACTTATGGTGAACCTACTCAAAGGTATTCTTGGCAAAATTCACTCAGGGAAGGTTTGCCACTGCCTTTGAGGCCGAGAGAGTGGGACTTGCCCAAGGTCACCAACAGGGTTTCCACGGTTGAGTGGGGATTTGAATCCTAGTCTAACACTCAAACCACTACACTGGGCTGGCTCTCTTCATTTAGGTATGTGAAAATAAGTCTTGTGCAGTCTGTTCCAATAACCCAGAGATGTTCACCTGAAAACACCAGTGTCAGAAAATAAAAGACTTATGCAATTCAAAGTGATGAAAGAAATGAGAAAAGATGGAAACTTGCATCCTTAGCTATGAGATTATGAGAGCAGATTATGAGAGCAGATACAGCGTATTGTAGTGCTTTGAGTGCCGGACTAGGACAGTGGGAGACCAGGGTTCAAATCCCCGCTCAGCCATGGAAACCCACTGGGTGATCTTGGGCAAGTCACACTCTCTCAGCCTCAGAGGAAGGCAAGGGCAACCCACCTCCGAACAAATTATGCCAAGAAAACTCTTTGAGTCCCAAATCAGGAAAAAAGCAGGATAGAAATAAAGATAATAACAACAACAACAACCCTGTGATAGCTTCAGCAAGTGGCTGCACCACAGGGCTTTGGGCAATTGTTGGGGGATTGTGTCACGGATCTGTGCAGAGCGCAGTCACTCCCTGTTCATCCGAACAGGGGATAAGCAACGAAAACGTGTGCTTTGTGAGCAAACAAATACTCCTTTGGTGCAAAAGTAAGTCCATGCCAAAATTCTTTTAGGCTTTTATTAATAACAATTAAATAAAAAGGAAAACAATAACAGAAAGCATTTAACCATGTTTTCTAAGTTCTCTCTAAGCAAGAGAGGTACACACAAGCTTGAAGCTCTTTTCTATCTCAGGAACAAAACAATATAACCCCTCCCAGTTATATAGGCCATAACATTTAGTCCTTGGGAGAACCGAAAGTAATCCAATCTTAAGTTTCGTTTCTCACATACAAGCCCAAAAAACAGAATAACAAAAACAGACAGATTTATTACCCTCTGATAGCTAAAGATGGCGCCAGGCATGTCTGGCTAAAAAATTATTCAGGGAGGGGGAGACAAACTCCTGATCTCAAAAACTATTTTCCCTGACACCCCTCTAATTTTTCATCCAGACATCGACATATCATACCCAGTCTGTCACACAAAAGATCATGTTTAATATTACCCAACGCTTTAGTAAATAAATCTGCTATATTTTCTTCACTGGGACAATACACCAAATCAATTAAACCATTTTGAACAGCTTGTCTAACATTCTGAAATTTTACAGCCACATGTTTTGTTCTATTTTTAACACCTTGTGCTGTAGCCATCGCTATACATGCTTGAGAGTCTTCAAAAACTTTAACAGCTTCTAAAATTGGCATACCTAAATCACTAAAAATTTGTTTTAGATAAATCAGCTCATTTACCACGCTTGACAACGCGGCAAATTCTGCCTCTGCCGAGCTTAAAGCAATAGTGGATTGCTTTTTTGACCCCCAGTGTATGGCAGTGCCAGCATAAAAAATTATCATCCCTGAATCAGAATATCTATTTTGGATTTCGCTGGCGAAACTAGCATCGCAAAAAGCTTCCAACTCATGAGAACCTTGTGAACTTATTTTCACACCATAATTCAAAGTTCCACGCAAATATCTTAATATGCGTTTCAAACCTTGCCAATCATGTTGAGTTGGTTTTGACACTTTTCTAGACAAAACATTTACAGCATATTGTATATCTGGACGTGACCATCTTGCAATATACAATAAACTTCCAATTACAGAATGAAAAAGTTCAGGATGCTCAAATGGCCTAGAATCTGTGACATTTATGAAATCACAACACATAGGAGTTCGAGCAGGTTTACATTGAGACATGTTACAAAGATCCAAAACTCTTTCAATCTTTTGAACTTGACTCATTTTAAAATCACCATTTTCAAACCTTTGGAAATCTACTCCCAAATAGTTTCTAATTTGACCAAGGTCCTTCAATTTGAATTTTGAACCCAATTCCTGTTTAAACCTTTGCACCTGAACATCAGTTTGTGTAATCAAGCAGAAATCATCCACAAAAGCGACGAGGATTTCATAATTCTGATTAACCCCCCTTGTATACAAACATGGATCAGCAATGCTGTTCTGAAAACCAACATTTTTCAGCTGTTCATCCAAACAAAGGTACCAACATCGGCCACTTTGCTTGAGACCATACAAGGCTTTATTGAGGCAATAAACCTGGTCTGCTCCCCCACTGTGAAACCCAGGAGCTTGCTCCATATAGATGCACTCATCCAATGGAGCATTTAAATATGCAGTCTCTACATCAAAGTGATTGACTTTAAGTTGGTTTAAACTTGCAATAGATAAAGCAATCTTTACACTTTGTACTTTAACAGTGGGTGCAAAAACCTGATCATAATTTTGATACTGTATCTGTGAATACCCCTTTGCAACCAAACGTGCTTTGTATTTGACACCCCCATCCTGCAATTGCTTTCTCTTATATACCCAACGGCAACCCACAGCCTTTTCTCCCTGTGGCAATGCCACAATACGGAAAACATCATGGCCTTTGATGGACTCCATTTCATTTTCCATTGCCTCTTGCCACTTTTGTTGTTCTTCTTTTGGCAACTTTAAAACATCAGTATAATTATCAGGTTCAAAAGTCACCTGGCAAACTTTTACATTCTGTGCTGTGAATCTTAGAGGAGGCACTCCCTTTGTCTCTCTGTTAGAGCGACGGGGGACAACAGGCTGAGCCTGATCATTGTCAGAATCTGCATTTGAATCACTTTCCACATCAAAGGATTCATGCTTGGAACCCTCTCCTCTCAAGTTTGGGGAAATACCAGTGCCTGACTCAGCAGCCTGTTGCTGCTGCTGTTGTTCAGGTTGATTTCCACCAACAAATGAAGGCAAAACCACATCTAAATTAGCATGGACATGAGACCAGTTGGCCTGCTCCTCAAATTCAGCATTCCTGGAAATCAAAACTCTCCCATCCCCAAACGCGAACCGCCAGCCCTTTGACGATTGGTCGTACCCGACAAATCTGAGCCTCCTAGCCTTGGGTTCCCCCTTTTTTCTGTTTGCCTTAGGGATATTCACCCATGCATAGGACCCAAAGGTCCTAATGTGCCTCACAGATGGCTTTTTGCCATAAAACATGAAAAAGGGTGTATTTGAAACCACAGAACTGGGTACACGGTTACTTAAATAAGCAGCTGTTAACATAGCTTCTCCCCAGTACTTCTGCTCAATGTTTGCATCAAACATCAGGCTATCTTTAATTGTTTGCAAAACACCTATTTTTCGCTCAGAAATTCCATTCTCATTAGGACTATAAGGGGTTGTGAGTCTGTGGAAAATTCCTTTTTGTTTTAGCCAATTTTGGAACTCATTTGACATGAATTCCCCTCCCCTATCTGACTGGAGAGATGACACCTTCTGGGGAAAATGTCTCTCAACATAAGCCACCCAATTTTTAAAAGTCTGAAATGTCTCATCCTTACTCTTGAGTAAGAATAGGAAACAAAAACGACTGAAATCATCAACCAAGACGAGGATGTACTTGGCTCCTCCCAGAGAAGGTGGATAGGGGCCAGACAGGTCCATATGAACCAATTCTAGAATTCTTTTTGACTTTCTCTCACTATGCTTGGGAAAAGGATGGACCTTGGATTTCGATTTTTTACAAATTTTACAATCCAGGTACTTCTGACAAGCCCTCAAACTTAACCCATCCACCATGTCAGGCATCTGCCTGAGGACCTTAAAGCTAGCATGGCCAAATCTCCTATGCAACAAATGTACACAATTATCATGCAAAGGAGAGTTTGCCATTATAGTACTGGTTTGAGGCTCCTGTACACTATTATACATATAATACAGTTGGTCATGAAAAACCCCTTCAGCCATAACAGTACCATCCTTTAAAATATAACATTTGTTCCCTTTAAATTGTACTTCATAGCCCTCCTGTGTCAATTTAACAACAGAGAGCAAACACATTTTTAAATCAGGAACATACTGAACATTTTTTACATCCATGTTCAAACATTGTACAAAACATGTACCTTTACCCAAACATTTTGACTTGGATCCATCAGCCAAACTCACACTTGAGGGGCTAGTCTCTTTAAAGTCCTTAAAGAGTTCTCTATTATTGGAGATAAAAGCGTTACAGCCGCTATCCAAACACCACTGGGATAAATCTCTATTTTGCTCCTTCACAGCTTGCAAAACAACTGCAGAAACAGTCATACTAGATGAAGCAGGCTTTTTCTTGCTTTCTTTGCTCTTTTTTGCTTTGCACTGTTTTGCAAAATGTCCATCTTTGCCACAGTTCCAGCAAAGCTTAGATTTCACAGCAAAAGCGGGGACCAAACCCTTACTGGAGTCTTTAGAGCCATCTACTGGATCATTTGTAGAATTGCGGGTCTTCGCCTGTACAGCCTTTTGAGCAGAATTTTTTCTCTCCAACCACTTAGCCTCTTCTTCCAACAAACGACCAGTAATAAAATTAATGGTCATATTTGCTGCTGCCATATTTTCGAAGGAGAATATTAAGGCATCGTATTTTTCTGATAAGCTTGATAAGAGGATATGGACTTTTTCTTGTTCAGTAAAATGGACATTAATCTCCTGCAACTGATGAAAATATTGCCGGATAGTTGAAATGTGTGTGGCCACATCGCCATCTGGCTGCAGCTTTAGTCTATACAGCTTCCTTGTTAACATAAGCTGTGAACCAGTCCCAGCATGGACATAAACCTGCCGCAGTGCTTGCCAAATGTCCCTGGCCGTGGCACAGCCTCGCACATACATCAACTGACTGTCCTCAATTGCCAAAATGAGAGACGCTTTTGCGCGCTCCTCAGATTGCTGTTGCAATACAGAAGCGCCTTGGGCAGGGGGGGCTAAAATGGGAGCGTGTATCAATTGTTGATGCAAATAAGCCTCCATCTTCACAGCCCACAAATGATAATTCTTATCATTTAACTTTTGGAAGGGAAACACTGCCATACTCTGAGCCATTGTCCATAAACTCTTTAGCCCCTCTCAACTGATTATCTGCTTCCCTCACACAGGGGTTGCTTACCAGCAGGGCGTTGTAAATGGTTCGGTCTCAGCAGTCCTCACAGCAGGCTTTCTCACCTTCCAGTCCCCTCCTTGCTGGGGTTGTAAGCTCTTGCCAGGCGTAAACAAAAGCAAGCTCCAACAGCTTCAAAGGAAAAAGACTTCACACCAAAGGGACAAGTTGCCCAACTTGCCGCTTGTTCAAAGCCCCTCTCAGCTCAGGCTTAAACAATTCGCAGCATAAGAGCTTCACGGCTCATAAACTCTTGAGCCAGCAATCCTGGGCATCCCATAACCTGTCACGGATCTGTGCAGAGCGCAGTCACTCCCTGTTCATCCGAACAGGGGATAAGCAACGAAAACGTGTGCTTTGTGAGCAAACAAATACTCCTTTGGTGCAAAAGTAAGTCCATGCCAAAATTCTTTTAGGCTTTTATTAATAACAATTAAATAAAAAGGAAAACAATAACAGAAAGCATTTAACCATGTTTTCTAAGTTCTCTCTAAGCAAGAGAGGTACACACAAGCTTGAAGCTCTTTTCTATCTCAGGAACAAAACAATATAACCCCTCCCAGTTATATAGGCCATAACATTTAGTCCTTGGGAGAACCGAAAGTAATCCAATCTTAAGTTTCGTTTCTCACATACAAGCCCAAAAAACAGAATAACAAAAACAGACAGATTTATTACCCTCTGATAGCTAAAGATGGCGCCAGGCATGTCTGGCTAAAAAATTATTCAGGGAGGGGGAGACAAACTCCTGATCTCAAAAACTATTTTCCCTGACAGATTGTATACCTCCACCATTGGGAGACACTGACACAGTGCTGTGTGTCCTGATCCTGACTGTCTCTTATAGAATCATAGAGTTGGAAGAGACCACAAGGGCCATCCAGTCCAATCCCCTGCCTTGCAGAAATACACTCCCACAGATGGCCATCCAGCCTTCGTTTAAAACCCTCCAAAGAAGGAGACTCTTCTTCACTTTATTTATACCCTTTCCCCCAAAACAGAGACTCAAGGTAGCTTGAAAATTAAAATAAATACAATAAAGTTAAAACCATTAAAAGCTACTGACACACACACACATAGAATTGGCTGTTGACCCATAAAACCCTATAATGCTTATTGGGATTACCTAATGAACAGGTAAAAAATTTGAATTATGTGATCTTGGCAGCTAGAGTGCTGTATGCGAAAAATGGGAGGAATAAGGAGATTCCATCTAAGAATGAATGACTGGATAGTGAAGACTTTAGAAATGCTGGAATGGGCAGAATGAAAAAAAAAAGATACTAGATTGTTTTTGGAAAGACAGAACCATGTATTATATTTTTAAAAGAAGGGATAAATCTACTGGTGGGATTTGATTACTGAGCTGTATTTGGTTTATTCTACTAGGCAGAAGTGCAAACATACACTATGTAAAATTGAAGAAACTCATCGTATGTATATTTATGTACATGGTTTGGAAGGCAGGAAGTCAATTTTAGATTGTTTGTAGTTTTAACGGGAGATTTGTGTTTTTTGTATTTGTATGTATGTCTATGTATGTTTTGTGGAGTTTTTAAAAAAGTAAAGAAACACATACCATAATGGTTGAGTCTGAAGACTTATTTCTGCGTGAGCCCAAGTTTTAAGATCATCATGTGTCAACTTTTTCTGAGTCCCAACACTGTTACATCTTGTGAGAGCCTTCATGGTGGCTACTCCCAGGCTGTAGAATTCCCTCCCATAGAAGGCTAGCTTAGTCCCCTCTTAGCTTTCCTTCTGTGGCTTGATGGACTTTTTTATTCATATTGGCCTTTGGTGATTAACTGCTTGTGCCAAAGGGTCTTTTAAAAGGATGTGTGTGCTGTACTTTGATTCCCTGTTAAATCTGAAATCCTTTAAAACTGTTTTAAATTAATGCTGTTTTAATGAGACACAGTAGCACCCCCGCATCCAATGATTCGCCAACCGTGGTGCCGCAGGGTGATGGCGGCATTTGCTATTATCTGTGGATTTCACTACCCAGCCCGCCCCCCCCCAAAACAATCCCCCATGGATATTGGCTTGTTTTCTGCTGCTCCAGAGACTGGAACACGGAGCAATGGGTGCAAGCTCCAGGAACAGAGATTCCACCTCAACATGAGGAGGAACTTTTTGACAGTAAGAGCTGTTCGGCAGTGGAACACGCTCCCTCGGAGCGTGGTGGGGTCTCCTTCCTTGGAGGTCTTTAAACAGAGGCTGGATTGCCATCTGTCGGGGATGCTTTGATCAAGATTTCCTGCGTGGCAGGGGGGTTGGACTGGATGGCCCTCGTGGTCTCTTCCAACTCTGCAATTCTATGATATGGGAATCCTACTATAGTTTATTTGTTTTTAATTTTGTAATAATTGTGTTTTAATCTATGCCATGACTTGGCTAGGCTCCCATGTTGGATAAAAAGGTGGGGTATAATATAAAAGAAAATATACAAGCCAATCCCCATATCCGTGGCAGGATATGTCCCAAGTCCCACTGTGGATACCTGAAACCGTGGATAACAGGGAACCCTATTATTTTCAATGGGACGGATGCAAGAGGTTGACCCTAGAATTGCACTGGAGGATCTAGAAATGCCTAGAGAGAACATATTTTTTCGGGTATGGATCAATGAAACCATGAATACTGAATATGTGGATTCATATCTCCCTCCCTTCCTTGAGACTCCTTTCACTTTTGAGATAATCTCCAGATTGGCTCCTTTTAGCAAGTGGCTGCACTACGGGTATAAACGATTGCTCAGAAATCTCGTACCTCCAACAGAACATTAGCTATGGGGAGGCATAGACTCAGTGCTTTCGACAGGGACCGCAGAGGTGTGTTGGAGTAGCAGCTACAAGCTACGAATGCAAACTATGTGAACCTCCCCGCCCAGTTGCATTTCTGCCTTAGGTGAAAGAAGTCAGTCTCTAAGGCAAATATTACATGGAGATGAAGAAGTTACACTGTTGCTGATATCAACATGACATATGCTCCCAATAGCTCTTTCATATGAGTTTTTGGGAATGTGACCTGCTTTTCCTTGCTGACATTCTCCTGAAAAAGGTATATACCTGAAATAGGACTACTGTACAATAAAGACCTTTCTTCAGCATCAAGAGTCCCTCCCCCCCACTCCTTTTCCTGTTGCCCTTGTTTTTGAACTTGAAAATGGCCAACTTTCAAGTGAACTTTTAAGACTCCCAAGTGAAACAACTGGAAGTTACAATATGCAACACACAAATAAAGCAAGTTTAAAATTTATTGAAAGGTCATAAAAGAGGGTGAAAAAAGCAACAGAAGATTATAAAACAGTGAATACAGAATACATGGCATTAAAATACTACTAATAATGAATACATTGTGACAATGGAAGCAGTTATGTGACTAGAATATAAACAAAAAACACTAAATGAAGTGTGAAGTCGAAGGCTTTCACAGCCGGCATCCACAGATTTTTCTTGGTTTTTTTCCAGGCTGTGAGGCCGTGTTCTGGAAGAGTTTACTTCTGACGTTTCGCCTGCATCTGTGGCTCCAAACAATCTACAAACCAACCAAGAAAATCCAAGAAATGCTACGCTCAGTGAAGGACAAAAGAGACCCTCTCACAGCTGCAGGAGTTTACCACATACCATGCAGCTGTGGACAAGTTTACATAGGGACCACTAAACGCAATGTGCAAACATGAATCAAGGAACATGAGAGACACTGCAGACTGGGCCAGCCAGAAAAATCAGCAGTAGCAGAACATGTTATAAACCAACCTGGACACAAAATATTATTTTAAAAAACCGAAATTCTGGACCAGGCTAACAACTATCATGTCATAGAATCATAGAATCATCAAATTGTAGAGTCGGAAGAGACCACGGGGGCCATCCAGTCCAACTCCCTGCCACGCAGGAAATCTTGATCAAAGCATCCCCGACAGATGGCAATCCAGCCTCTGTTTAAAGACCTCCAAGGAAGGAGACCCCACCACGCTCCGAGGGAGTGCGTTCCACTGCCGAACAGCTTTTACTGTCAGAATGCACCAGAGAAGCTATTGAAATCCACAAACACCTGGACAACTTCAACAGGAAAGAAGGAATCCTAAAAGTAAACAAAATCTGGCTTCCAGTTTTAAAAAACAATAGAATAAAAACTCAACACTAAAAAGAAATTCCTCCCAGGGACAGGGGGATTTCCAGCAGTTAATGGCCGACCAACCAACCATTAGCCAAACAGAGACTAATCCTATTTGCATTTCTACATTTCTATTTGCATTTCTACACCCAGAAACTAACCATTCAAATACACAAATTTACATATATATAAATCCCACACACACTCATACCCATTCATTCTCTGAAGATGCCAGTGAAACGTCAGAAGCAAACTCTTCCAGAACACGGCCTCACATCCTGGAAAACACCCAAGGAAAAACTAAATGAAGTATTATAAGCTATATTGCAGAGAGAAAAATCTATGCAATGTTAAGTGAATGCAAATCAGCTACAGAATCTTTAACCCATTTTCAGTCCCATTGTCATAGCAGCAAAAGCTCTGTATATATGGTACGAGACTACTGAAGACTAGATACTGTATGCTAAAATATGTGAAATATCTAATATGTAATCCACAAGTTGACAACTGCAAAATTAGAACAATCTCGAATGCTAAGAAGGATAATTGACAAAGCCACTCTTCTAGAAATTGGCTTTCTACAACCCAGTCTTAATACCTCATTTATCACTGGCCGATCTTGTATAAACTTATCCACAGGCAAGCATGCATAAAATTACAAACCAAAGAGTCCTAAAATCAAATTGAAAACTTCTCTACCTGGCTTAAATTGCAGAAGATCTCTTCATGTAATGGCTGAAAATAGTCACACACATAAATTCCAGTGAGTTTTCTTTTTAAGAAAAGAAATCTCAAAATGATACAAGAATTGAGAAACATCTAAGGTCGAGGATATGCTTTGACTTTCTACTTTTCTTTGCTTGGTGCATGGAAATTAGGTAGTTTTCTGTTGTTTCAGTGGTTGAAATAACTCTAGTCTCAGCCCTCCAATGGCCCGCATTGTACTGCTGCCAAAATTTAGTGTAGACTAGCAGCAGAAGAGATGCTATTTTCTTTGCCAACAAGATGAGCAAGGAGAACAAATCTGCTCCTGGGCCTTATGAAGGTTCAGCTTATTAGGGTCTTTCAAGAGAATATATTTTCTACCTGCCTCTCATACTGGTCTACTGTATTATGGTTTGAGAAAACTTTGTCAGCTTCTATGGCAGCAGCAGACACCTAGACCATACTGCAAAATCCAGGCCTGCTTATGAACCCAAGTTTCCTTCTTCCTTCCCATGGCTAACACCTAAAAATGGGCTATGCTAACCAAGAGAGCATTGGAGTCTTACAAGATCTTGGCAAGGAACTGTTAAGGGAGGAGCTGGGTAAGCCTGGCTGAAGACAGCCAAGGGGGGCTTTCAGGGAAGAAATATGTTTGTAATTTATTAGTATGTAAACAGTTTTATAGAATCATAGAGTTGGAAGAGACCACAAGGGCCATCCAGTCCAATCCCCTGCCTTGCAGGAATACACTCCCACAGATGGCCATCCAGCCTTCATTTAAAGCCCTCCAAAGAAGGAGACTCCACCACACTCCGAGGCAGTGCATTCTACTTCCAAACAGCTCTTGCTGTCAGGAAGTTCTTCTTAATGTTTAGGTGGAATCTCTTTTCCTGTAGTTTTTGAGTCCATTGCTCCATGTCCTAGTCTCTGGAGTTGCAGAAAACAAGCTTGCCCCATCCTCAGTATGTCATCCCTTCAAACTTAAACATGGCTATCATGTCACCTCTCAACTTTCTCATCTCCAGACTAACATGCCCAGCTACCTAAGCCACTCTTCATATATTTTTATTCTGCATTATACAGTGGGCCCTTGGTATCCTTTAGGGTTTGGTTCCAGGAACCTCCGTGGATACCAAAATCCGTGCATGGTCAAGTCCCATTATATACATTGGCATAGTAAAATGGTGTCCCTTATGGCAAAATCAAGGTTTGCTTCTTGGAATTTTTATTATTATTTCTCTGGAATATTTTACAAGCCACGGATGCAAAGGACCAATGGCAGAGGACCAACTGTATACAGGTTGCCCTTGTATCCATGGAACCAATACCTGTGGTTTATTATCCTGAGGGACACAAAGGAGGGGACACACACCACAGAGTAGCACTGGAAAATGTCCTGTCTAGGAATAAATAGGTCCTCTAACACAAGTCTAGTACATTTGTGCAGGAAGTCCTTTATTTTAGTAGGGTTTGTTATTATTAGTGGTTTCACTTACACATGGTAAGTCCAGGAATGTATCCCCCACGGATACAGGGGGCGACTTTTAATTGTAAAAAAGTATGTGTGTATGTGTGTAGACACACACACACACACACACATATACAGTAGGACCCCCATGTCTCCTGGGGATTGGTTTAAGGGGGGGGGGCCTGAATACCAAAAACCATGGATAATACTGAACACCATTGAAAATAATGGGGCTTCCAGTTTAAAATACCATCGTTGCCTTGGAGGACCTAGAAAATGGCTAGAGAAGACACATTTTCTAGGAATACTCTATGGTAGGTGTGCTGTTTTGTGTCTTGGGGATAACTGAATCAGTGGATAATGAATCAGTGGATATGTGGGTCCTACTGTACTCTGTGTGTGTACAAGCCTCCTAAGAGACAGCAAATTGGCTACCTCCTCCTCAAAACTGAGGGAAAAGGGCCAGTCTTTCATATTATTCCCAGATGGAAGTCTGTCCGCATTCTCTCCTCTGCACTTGGAAGAAGCACTCTGGCTATGTGATTGGGCTGCACAGTACACATACACATTGGCCGGATGCAACAGTAATGGCACCTCCTTTAATTTGTGGGAAGGTGCCACGCAGATGGAGGACTTTTAAGAAATAGGCCCATGGATGGAGGCTGGAGACAGAACTAAACTAAATGGAGAAAAGCCTAGAGAGACTGACTGAGAGACTGAAGGGAATTTGACAGAATGAGCCATTGCCAAATTCTGAGCAAACCCCCACTTCTCACTCGAAATCTTGCCTGAGAAAGAGGAAAAAATAGGAGAGGAGACATGGGTGGGGAGCAGAGGCTGGAGGTCAGCAAGAGCACACTGTAAAGACAGAATGGAAGTGTGAGATGGTCTGGGATGCTTGTGTATGTGTGAACAAGGATGTGTTGGGTTGTGTGAATGGACAGTGAGTGGTGGAGAGGGAGAATGGGCGAGAGGGGGTAAAACATAGTCGTAAATGGAAGCCAGTCCAGTGCTGAAGAGTACTGCTAGTCGTCAAGAAGGATTGAAAGCAACCAAGCTGCCAGGGACTCAAGCAGCATAACCAGTGGTGGGGGTGGTGTGAATTGTAGTTCAACAACTGCTAGAAGGGCACACCTTCCCCACCCCAAGGTTATTGCCCCCCAATTTTTTTCCTTAGCTCTTAGATTGACCCATCCTGAATTCTACTCATTTGACTTGCTACGTCTATTTTTACAGCCAACTCACATCTTCTGATTATTCTTACTGAAAAGCCAGAGGAGGGTCAGGAAAGTGAAGCTGGTTCCCAGCAAAATGGAGATTTTTGGGACTCAGTGGTTCCCACATTCAAGAACTGGGTAAATGGCTTCTCCTGTTTGGATTGCACTCCCCCTGAATGTCCTCATTCCATCTGGACAAGTGACAGTCGTGGAGGTCTCATGGTCCAAGTGTAATAGGAGACAGATCAGGCCAAGTGTATTTAGAGGTAGAGTCTGAGAACAGAGCCAAGGTCATAACAAACAGAACCCCACTGGTGATTCAGGCTCACCGAAGCTAAAGTCAGAAAAAGGTTCAGAATCTGGCCTGGGCAGATTTATGTATTTTTGTCAAGAGAAGGTCAAGTGGCATTGATGGCTCTAAGGATTTTGGTCCAATTCAGATGCATATATGGTTTCATCCCTAGAACTCAGATTTTCAGATGAACAAAATTTTTGATGAATGAAAATCTAGCAATGTCACACACAATTATGTGTTCTATCTTTCCACACTCCCTTTGTTTAAAACAATTTCTCCAACATGTATGTTTCCTAATATACAATAACCTTCCATTCCACCAAAGATCTTTCAATGACTGTACACATGCTTTTGTATGACCTTCCTGCATGAGGTTCTTAGGTGTTGACTTTAAATCTTTTTTCACATTCCATGCATTTATATGGTTTCTCTCCTGTGTGGATCTTTAGACAAGAGGAAAGGGCAGTATTTAAAAAGAAGCTCATTCGACATTCCATGCATTTGTATGGCTTCTCTTCTTTGTAGGTTCTTATATATGAGGACAAGCTTTGACTGTGAATGCAGCTCTTTCCACACTTCATGTGTTTATAGTTTCTCCCTGTGTGGGTATTTTTTTTTTTGATGTATAGTAAGTTTCCCTTTTTCACTGAAGTTCTTTGCACTCTATGCATTTATATGGCTTCCCCTCATATGCACCCTTTGATGTTTAGTAAGACTTCCTTTAGCACTGAAACTCTTTCCACACTCCTCACATTCATATGGCTTCTTCCTTGTGTGGATCTTTTGATGTAATGAAAGACTCTGCTTATGACTGAAGCTCTTTCCACACTCCATGCATTTATATGGCTTCTCTCCTGTGTGGCTTTTCAGGTGTGAGGAAAGGTGATGATGTTGAGTGAAGCTTTTTCCACACACAGTGCATTTATACGGTTTCTCCCCTGTGTGGGTTCTTTGATGTAAGGTAAGGCTAGTACTTAAACGGAAGTTCTTTCCACATTCCATGCAGTTATATGGTTTCTCCCCTGTGTGGGTTCTTTGATGAATACTAAAGCTTCCACTATCTGTGAAGCTCTTTCCACACTCTGTACATTTATATGGCTTCTCTCCTGTGTGGGTTCTTAGATGTGTGTAAAGATGTGCCCTTTGACGGAAGTTCTTTCCACATTCTATGCATTTATATGGTTTCTCCCCTGTGTGAATTCTTTGATGCACAGCAAGTTTCCCTTTTTCACGGAAGTTCCTTCCACATTCCATGCATTTATAAGGTTTCTCTCCTGTATGGGTTCTTTGATGAAGGGTACGTTCTTGACTTTGACTAAAGCTCTTTCCACATTCCATACATTTATATGGTTTCTCCCCTGTATGGATTCTTCGATGTGAAGAAAGGCAAGCACTTACACGAAAGGTCTTTCCACACTCTATGCACTTATATGGTTTTTCCCCTGTATGAATTCTTTGATGTATAATAAAACTTCCACTATTATTGAAACTCTTTCCACACTCCAAGCACTTATATGGTTTCTCCCCTGTGTGGAGTCTCTGATGTGAAACAAGGCTATTGCTTAAACGGAAGCTCTTTCCACACTCCATGCATTTATATGGTTTTTCACCTGTATGAATTCGTTGATGTTTGGTCAGACTTCCAGTATCACTGAAGTTCTTTCCACACTCCAGGCATTTATATGGTTTCTCTCCAGTGTGGGTTCTTTGGTGGATAGTAAGGTTTCCATTTACACTGAAACTCTTTCCACATTCTGTGCATTGATATGGTTTCTCCCCTGTATGCATCCTTTGGTGTATAGTAAGCCTTTTTTTGTCATTGAAACTCTTTCCACACTCTATGCATTTACATGGTTTCTCCCCCGTGTGGATCCTTTGATGTGAGGAAAGAATTTGAGTTTGATTGAAACTCTTTATAGACTCCATGAATGTATATGGCTGCTGCTCTGCTGATTCTGCTCTGTCTGTTTAATATTGACTGAATGATTGTTGGGAGTTTTCCAACATAGTGAACACTTTCTTCTTTTCTCACTTTGTTGGATCAGAAGTTCACGGACAACAGGAAACAGAGAAAAGGTGGATCTTCTTATCCTATACTTTGATGGGCTCTCTCATGTCCACTTGATCCACTTTCATTCCCAAAATTAGTTATTCCTGCTTCATCCTTGCTTAATTCTAATGGATCCACAGGTGGCTATTAGAGTTTTTATTGTCTTTCCCATCACCTGCTTGGAGAGGTGGAAAAAAAGAAAAGAAAAGAAATTTGTATTATTAAACACTTTCTATTTTGTGGGCACAGTGTGGAAAAAACTCTGAAGGTGGATACTGAGGAGAAAGAGTGGAATGCTTTAAGGGGGGATGTGAAGAATTCTTCCTGCTGTCCAATCTCAATCTCAAATTGTTAGGGAGGAAAAGTTATTTGTTGCCATTTTTTCCACACCAGGAATGGTGTAATTCAATGGCTCTTAACCTTTTTTTTAACCCCTTTAAATATACTTTGTTGCCACAGACCTCCAAGACTTAACTCAAGATTTAAAACCCTAACAACAACAACAACAACAACAATTATACCATCCATTAACCCTTCCCTCAGAGGCACTGGAGAGGGAAGACTTTTATCCAGCTTCTTCCTGTAAATTTGTGGCTGGAGAGGACTGAACAGCAATGCATAGCTAGTCTTTGCCTTGGCTCCTGTCATGTGGGCTGAGCAGTCTTCAAGCCTTGGTGGACCTCTTGTGAGGACATTGTGGCCTCTTAGGGGTCCGAGGGTGGTGGACCACAGGTTAAGAACCAGTGGCCTTGTTTATTTAATTTATATGCCACCTTTCTCCCAAAGTGCAACCCAACAAAAAAATAAATATAGGAACAGATTGAAACTAGGTGAACACTAGACTGGCCAGAAGGGAGCTACCGTATATTCCGGCGTATAAGACAACCCCCCAATTTTAAGTCAAAATATAGACTTCAGGGTATACTCACCATATAAGACGACCCCCCATCACTCGCCCTCCCCGAAGCCGCGATTGGGCTCCCCTTCGTGGCTTCGGGGAACGTGGATGGTGGCTACTCATTTCAGATTGCCCTCAGTCATGCTCAGTGTAGCATAAAAGTAATAGTCAGGGTACACAGACTGGCCTCCTGTTTCTACATTGGTATCCTTATAGTGTCAAAGCTTTGAGAAATACCACAAATTCATTCTTTCTCTATTTATTGACCAAAATAATTTTAAATTGGAAAGGACACATTTCAGTATTTCTCCAACCTGGCGTTATGGATCTCTTTGGCATGGATCAAAGAGATAAAAAACCATGTCTTCAAGGACCATCACTGTTAATTTATTTTGATGAGCTTTGCACATCCACAAGGTGTCCATTTAAGGGTCTGGCCTCCAAACTGTATTAGAGACTTACCAAAATGTCTTGCAAAATTGCCGCATAATCAAGATCAGTCTGTAAGTCAGAAAGTGGAGTCCCTTTAACAGTTTGTTGTTGTGTGCCTTCAAGTCATTTTGACCTATGGTGACTCTATCATGGAGTTGTCCTGGCAAGATTTGTTCAGAGGGGTTTGCCATTACCTTGCTTTTGGGCTGAGAGATCATGACTTGCCCAATGTAACCGAGTGAGTTTCCACGGCTGAGCAGGGATTTAAACTCTGTTCTCCAGAGTCATAGCCCAAGGCTCAAACCACTACATCACACTAGCTTTCCTTACCGAAGTTGCAGGGGAGAAAAATTATGTATATATTTTATTTTATTAAAATATTTATATCCTGTCTTACATCTGAAGATCACAGAGTGGTTTACAATACAATCAGTTTAAAACAATAAATAAAAAGAATAATTTTAAAGACTAAAAATATATTAAATCATCTAGCCATTAAAAAACCAGACTATATAAAACCAGTGAAAACCATTTCTATAGTAGTGAAACCACGGCATATGGTTTCAGGGTGAAACCACACCCTGGATAAAATCAGTTAGGTAGGCACAAAGGCTTTAATAATAAGAAGCCAAGTTTTGACTTGGTGGCAAAACAATACCAGCGCTGGTGCCAATTGGTCCTCCAAGGGGAGGACACCCCACAACTGGGATGCCAGTGTAGAGAAGGCCCTCTCCCACATCCTCCACAATGTATTTCCCCTATTGGTAGGATAAAGTGGAGGGCCTCTCCAACAGACCTTAAACCTTGGACAGATAGACAGACAGACAGACAGACAGCCTCCTGTCCTGTCATTGGCTGCCAGTGCAATTCCATCATCATCATCATCATCACCCACCTCTCCCTATGGTTTGAGGTAGGGAACAACAGATTTACACATACCTAATATTAATTAAAATACATGTCTGTTAAAATACATTAATCCATTAAAACACATATCAATTTAAAAGTAAATACAACCAATCCATATTAAAACATTTTAAAATTCACAGTTTAAAAATAATCAGGAGAGGCCTGCCAGAAGGTACTGGTCTTTAACACTATTTTAAGTTCAGACAGTGGATTCAACTGTAGAATCTCTTCTGGCAGGCCATTCCTGAGTAGAGGGGCGGCTGAAGAAAAAGTATTTTGGGTGACCATTGCCAGCCTAGTCCTGGTAAGTGTTCCCCAGAGGACCTGAGTGTATGGGACGGATTATATGGAAGGAAACGATCTTCTAGGTAACCTGGACTCCAAACCATGTAGGGCTTTAAAGGTAACAACCACCACTTTGTACCTTGCCCAGAAACTAATTGGCAGCCAGTAGAGTGATTTTAATATTGGTGCGATGTGATCACTCCTCGGTGCACCAACAACCGATCTGGCTGCCATGTTTTGAACTACAGTAATTGAAGTTTCTGAACTTGGTACAGAGGTAGCACATTGCAGAAGTCCAGCCTTGAGGTTACCAGTGCGTGCACTACCATCTGGTATTACATGATTTCTGAATGGAATCTCAGTACACAGTCCAGCTGCTACATTTTGAACTAGCTGCCGTTTCTGAGTTGTCTTCAAGGGCAGCATCATGTAAAGCTCATCGCAGTAGGTCATCACTCAAAGCAATCAAGGCTGTCTTGGTGCTGTACCCTGGCCTGAGACCAGAGTGAAATGGGTCTAGGTTATCTTTTTTCCTCAAAGAAAGTCTGAAACACCACATGTTCAAGCACCTTACCCAAATATAGGATATTGCTGATAGGGCAGTAGTTCTCATATACTCTGGGTCAAGAGAGGTGCTCTTCAGGAGAAGATGCACTACAGCTTCCTTCAAGGCAGAAGACACCTCCGCCTGAGACAGTGAGGCATTTACCACCTCTCAGGCCCACTCAATCAATCTACATCTGCTAGACCTTAACAGCCAAAGTGGGCATGGATCAAGACCACATGTGGTGGGATTGACCAATTCAAGTCAGTAGTCCACATCATCAGGACGCAACAACTGAAAAAGATTCCAAGAAAATTGACCAGGTGGCACATTGGACACCTCCTTAGACTCTGCAATAACTATGATGTTACCGGTAAGTTCTTAGCAATTATGAGCAATTTTCTTCTCAGTGTGCCTAGCAAATTTATCACAGCAGGCAACCAAGGGTTCTAATCCTGCCCTCCCTGAGCTTGATCCCAATAGGCTCCTCACTACTTGGAAAAGTTCTGTTGGCTAGTGTGCTGAAGATAGAATAGAGGAGGCATAATAAGTTCTTTTTGCCAACTTCACTGCTGCATAGTAGGCACAACAAAGGGTATTTTGCCGATTTCCAGTCCACTCCAGTGATCTATACGACCTGAACTCTAGCCTTCATCCAGCCTGTTCCATGGCTTGTAGATCTTCTGTAAATCAAGGCAAATTACTGCTTCCACCACACTAGACTGGGCACTTCATAGAATCATAGAGTTGGAAGAGATCACAAGGACCATCTAGTCCAACCCCCTGCCATGTAGGAATACACAATAAAAGCATTCCTGACAGATGGCCATCCAGCCTCTGTTTAAACACTCTCCAAAGAAGAAGACTCCAACACACTCCCAGGCAGCGTGTTCCACTGCTGAACAGCTTTTACCATCAGGAAGTTCTTCCTGATGTTTAAGTGGAATCTCTTTCCCTGTAGTTTGAACCTATTGCTCCGTGTCCTAGTCTGAGGAGCAGCAGAAAGCAAGCTTGCTCCATCCTCAGTATGATATCCAAATATTAAACATGACGATCATGTCACTTATTAACCTTCTTCAGGCAATGATGTACTGAGAGCCCCATGGTTGTCATAGTAGCCATGAAGTCCTGAGCAGGTCCTATCAGGGAAACCTTGACATGGATGTTGAAGTTCCCCAGACTCACAGCCCTGGAGTTCTCCAACACCACCTCTGAGACGACCTCAGTCTACTCAGGCAGGGAAGCTGCTGGGCAGTGAGATGGGGTGGCTGGGGGTACACCAGCAGGATTGCCATTCTGTCTCTTTGGCCCAACACAAGCAATAAACTTTCAAAGTCAGTGCTAGAACAGATGAGCAAGCACCCACGTAGACAAAGCTGGGACAATTCCACTCCACCAAGCTCATCCACCCAAGTCTCTGTAATGTACAGTATATCAGCACAGCCCAAGTCATGGATGGTGGCTGTTTTATTACCAATTGACCTGGCACTGAACACCAGCAGAGCAGAGGGTAGGCTGACAGGGCAACCTGGATCTTGAGGGATGGGAGAAGGACCAAAACATGATATAGATTTCAAATACTTATCCTATCTTTTCCTTACGTAGCCTACCCGACCTTCAGCACCATACCTCCCTCTGCCTGAGATTGGTAATGTGAGGTGATATAATTCTTACATACCTACATACACACTCTTTTTAAAAACAGGGCTGTGGCATCAAATCCAGAGTTGTGGAATCATAGCTTTGGAAGAGACCCCAAGGGCCATCTAGTCAAACCTCCTGCCATGCAGGAATATCCAATCAAAGCACCCCTGATAGATGGCCACCCAGCCTGTTTAAAAACCTCCGAAGGAGGAGACTTCACCACACTCCGAGGCAGCGCATTCCATTGCCGAACAGTTGAGTCAGGAGCAGTGGAGTTGGTAGAAATATACTGACTACAGCTTCAAAATAATATTACAATATATGTATTACGTTCTGTTAGCCTTAATTTTATACACTGTTTAGTTTTAAGCTATATCCTATGTTTCTGTTAAGTGTCTTTTAAAAATGTATAAAATGCCTAGTTTGCTACATATTTACTTTCATAGGAATTTAGGAACGGTTTCTTGGTCAAATATTTTAACTAATAAATATATTTTATGTTCTATCTATCTAAGTAGCCTGATAATTCACGTGGTGGTGAAGAAATGCCTTGTGCTACCATTTTACTACAGTAAATTTGTTATTACTAATTAACATGGATTTGCCATTTATGAAGGAGTCAGAATGGGAACTGGACGGTAGAAAAATATATAGGAGTTGGAGTTGAAAGTTTGGTGTAACGACTCCACAGCCGTTTTTAAATATACTGCATGGCGTAACCTGGAAAAGCAGTGCCTTGTTGTTGTCTGAGTGTTGGAATAAGACTCTTGAAGAACTACTACGGTAGGTAACTTGGGGCAAATCACACTTCAGATCTTAAAGGAAGGCAAGGATAAACCTACTCTGAATAAATCTTGCAAAGAAAACCCCATGATTACGATAGGGTCACCATAAATTGGAATTGACTTGAAGGCACATAATAATAACAATGTTGTAAGTTAACTAGGAGCTCTGAGGTCTTCATAAATAATTATTTATTTTCTTTTTCTTTTAAGTGTATTTTAATACGGGAATCCTTCATAATTTTTATTTAGACTCGCAGCCCTGAAAGGAAAAAAAACACCCACATGTACTCTACACAAAAACAATCATTTCGCTACACTATGGTGAGCAGCTATGACCTTCCAAATATTACTAGAATGCAACCCCTATATAAACCCCTGCCTGTTGGCTCTGCTGTCTGGGGTTGATGGGATCTGTAGTCAACAATATTGGGTAGCACTCTCCAATTCTGCCATATAGTCTAAGGTCCTCCCTGTTATGTACACCTACTGATCTCTCAGTAATTTTGTATGAGCTCTTTATTCTCAGTTTCAAATAAGGGACAATCCAGATAGTGACTTCTCTCTCTCTGGCTTTTCTTCGCAAAGATTCAGGAAGGACTCATCCCGTGCTTTCTGCAAGCGCGCTGATGACTAAAAAGGCCAATCCGAGATAAACAAGTCCAGATAGTGACTACAATGCCTTTAAAACGAGCACAGTACAGTCGGCCCTCCATATCCACGAATTCTGTATCCACCGATTCAACCATTAATGGCTTGAAAATATTCCTATAAAATAATAATAATACTACAAAAAACAATCCTTGATTTTGCCATTTTATATAAGGGACACCATTTTGCTAGGCCACTGTATACAATGGGACTTGAGCAACCATGGGGTTTGGTATCTTTGGGGGGGGGGGGGTTGAAACCAGATCCCAGCAAATCCCAAGGGCCCACTGTAAATAAAAAGAAAACAAAATGAAAGAAAAGATCAGGCCACCTCTCCGAGAACATAGCAGGAAGGCTAATAATTCCACAAGTTTGTGAATGAATCCAACCTGAAGGATTCACTCCCAACCACCTGAGAAGTGCAAGTAACAGCCCTCTAGTTTGGGGTATTAGGATATTAAATAGGCTTGTCAGTACTTGAAGTTTAACTGTTTTGGAGTCTCACTGAAAAATATATATACATAGAAATATAGGATCAGAAAAAGATAAAATAATCCTGCTCAGGAATATGGCCACAAAATTATGTATTTTTTCCTTCCCACATCATCTCTAAGGTGTTCAGTGATTGAAACACTCCCACAAAAGCACAGCTGCACACACTGCCTCCTGCAGCAAGGCTGGTTTTCTGCATCTGAATAAACCAGGATTAGGCTTTTGTGGGTTTTTTTTTCCAGGTTGTGAGGCTGTGTTCTAGAAGAGCTTATTCCTGACATTTCGCCTGCATCTGCATTCTTCTCTGAAGATGCCAGCCACAGATGCAGGTGAAATGTCAGGAATAAACTCTTCTAGAACACAGCCTCACAAATGGGGAAAAACCCACAAAAACCCTAGGGATGCCGGACTTGAAAGCCTTCGACTTCACATCAAACCAAGATTTTTTGGGGGGTGGGGAGCTTCCCTCTTCTGTGAAGTCAAAGACTTTCACGACCGGCATCCATAGATTTTCCTTGGTTTTTTTCCAGGCTGTGAGGCCGTGTTCTGGAATAGTTTCTTCCCTCTTTTATTGAAAGAGCTCCCTGCTCCAGGAAAAAAGGGAAACAAAACACCAACGTTTTTTTCCCTCCTTCTACATCAGAGGGACACCTTCCTCCATCCCATAGCAACTCTAGGAAGAAGGGTTGCCAGAGTGAAAACTGAAGGGGGCTTCTGTACATAGATTTTCCTTGGGTTTTTTCCCGGGCTGTGAGGCCATGTTCTGGAAGAGTTTATTCCTGACGTTTCGCCTGCATCTGTGGCTGGCATCTTCAGAGAATGGTTGGGTAGGAGTGTGTGTGGGCTTTATATACTGTGAACCCCTGTTGGAGAGGCTATGTTAATTTTTGTATTTGAATGGCTAGTTTCTGGGTGGAGATACACAAGGTTTCTGTACCTTTGTGTACAAGAGAGAATTTCAGCAGGTGTTGCTTGTTACCTGGTGGTGTGGCAAGCAACAGCTGCTGAAATTCTCTTTTCTATACAACCATTAAAGATACAGGGACCCTCTCCAGTTTTCACTCTGGCAACCCTACAAGGGAGCCTCGTGTGGAAAGGAAAATCTGCCATTACAAACAAAGCCATGGTGATGGGCAAATAATAAAGGCATAAAACCTGAGCCTTGGCAGGGTTCCTTTCTCCCTTTTTTGAATGAAAAAAATGAGCGGAACCAAGGGCCCATTCACACGGTGCAATTACAGCACTATGATTCCACTTTAATTGCCATGGTTCCATCCACTGGAATCCTGGGATTTGAAGTCCGGGTGGTGTACTTAGAATTCTCAGCCAGAGAGCTCCAATGCCTAACCATACTCAAAATCCCAGGATTCCACAGGATGCAGCCATGGCAGTCAAATAGCACTATAGGGAGCTAGTGTGCTGTAGTGGTTTGAGCACTGGACTATGACTCTAAGAGACCAGGGTTCAAATCCCCTACTGTGTACAGTTCTGGGCACCACAATTCAAAAAGGATATTGACAAACTGGAGCGTGTCCAGAGAAGGGTGACTAAAATGGTGAAAGGTCTGGAAACCATGCCTTATGAGGAGAGACTTAGGGAGCTGGGTATGTTTAGCCTGGAAAAAAGACATTTAAGGGGTGATAGGATAGCCCTGTTTAAGAATTTGAAGGGGTATCACATTGAGGATGGAGCAAGCTTGTTTTCTGCTGCTCCAGAGACTAGGACACGGAACAATGGATGCAAGCTCCAGGAACAGAGATTCCACCTCAACATGAGGAGGAACTTTTTGACAGTAAGAGCTGTTTGGCAGTGGAACACACTCCCTCGGAGCATGGTGAGTCTCCTTCCTTGGAGGTCTTTAAACAGAGGCTGGATGGCCATCTGTCAGGGATGCTTTGATCGTGATTTCCTGCGTGGCAGGGGGGTTGGACTGGATGGCCCCTGTGGTCTCTTCCAACTCTACAATTCTATGATTCTATGAAAACTCATTGGGCAAATCACACTCTCTCAGCCTCAGAGGAAGGCAACGGAAAATCTCCTCTGAACAAATATTTCCAAGAAAACCCTATGATAGGGTCGCCATAAGTTGGGAATGGCTTGAAGGTACACAACAACAACAACAACAGCGCTATAACTGTGTGTGCATGTGTGTGTGCCTTCAAATCATGTATCAACTTATGGTGACTCCATGAATTTCATAGGGTTTTCTTAGGCAAGGAATCCTCACGGGTGGTTTTCCCAGTTCCTTCCTCTGAAATAGAGCCTATAGCACTTCTTATTCGTTGGTGGTTTCCCATACAAGTACTAACCAGGGCTGTCCCTGCTTAGCTTCCAAGATTAGAGGTATTTAGGGCAGTGGTTCTTAACCTGTGGTCCAAGGACCCCCAGGGAGTAGCAATATCCTCACAGGGGGTCTGCAAAGACTTGAAGGATGCTTGGCCCACCTCCTCCCTGCAGTGGAATGGCCATGTGACAGGAGCCAAGGAACAGCTGGCTGGCAGGCTGGGCTTGTGCATTGCCATTCAATCCGCTCCAGCCACAAACTTGCAGGAAGAAGCAGGAGAAAAGTCTTCCCTCCCCTCCAATGCCTCTGAGGGAAGGCTTAATGCATGGTGCAATTGTATTATTATTATTATCATCATCATCAGGTATTATTGTTACTGTTGTTGTTATTATTAGGGTTTTGAATCATAGAGTTGAAAGATACCACAGGGGCCATCTAGTCCAACCCCCTGTCATGCAGGAATACACAAAGCACTACCAACAGATGGCCATCCAGCCTCTGTTTAAATCTTGAGTTAAGTCTTAGGGGTCCACAGCACCAAAATATATTTAGCGGGGCGGGGGGTCCCTGGTAAAGTTAAGAGCCATTGATATAACTATGCAAGTGTAAATGGTTGTCTTTGCACCAAGGGAATCCTTCCTCATGGAGAGGAAGTTATGCTAACACAACAGACCAGGGGGTGGGTGGGTACTTTTAGTTGGGTAAACTGGGGGTATCTCTTCCCCCTTGGAAGAGTACGTTCTCCTCCTCTCAGCATCTTTCAACTCTACCCCCCACATTCAAGAAAGGCTGCTTTCTAGGCACCATGAAGCCATCCCCCATTCTCCCATTAATAATACAGTAGGACCCCTGTATCCACTGATTCATTATCTACTGATTCAGTTATCCACAGGACACAAAACAGCACACCTACCATAGTCTTCCTAGAAAATGTGCCCCCTCTAGCCATTTTCTAGGTCCTCTAAGACAACTCTATGGTGTTTTAAACTGGAAGTCCCATTATTTTCGATGGCGTTCACTATTATCCACAGTTTTCAGTATCCACGCCCCCCCCCGAACCAATCTCCAGCGGATACAGGGGTCCTACGGTAACAACAACAACAATAACAACTTCTTACCCACCTCTCCCTGTGGATCGAGGTGGGGAACAACACATAAACATAACATTAGTTAAAAACACATATCAGTTAAAACTTATCCATTAAAAAACCCCAAAGTAAGACTAAGGAATTTTAAAACAATCAGTAGTACACTGTTTAAAATTCACAATTTAAAACCAACCTTCTTTGGAGGTTTTTAAACAGAGGCTGGATGGCCATCCGTTGCGGGGTGCTTTGATTGTGTCGTCCTACAAGGCAGGGGGTTGGACTAGATAGCCCTTGGGGTCTCTTCCAGCTCTATGGTTGTATGAGTTGTCGGTCTCCCTTTCAAGTACTAACCAGGGTTGACCCGGCTTAGCTTCCAAGATCAAAGGTATTTAAGGCTATAACTACATGAAGTGTAAATGGGTGTCCCTCGGGCACGTAACCCATGCCACCACAACAGAGTAGGGGGTGGGTGGGGACTTTTTTTATTTTTATAAATCAATATTTTAATTTAAAAACTTTTCAGCTCTAGTAGGGATTTTGGATTCATGTCAGAGTTGTTGTTTTTAAACAATATGATGCCCTTGCTCCTTTATCAGTGAGCTGTGGTATTCCCAGACTAATGAAAATTTGAGAATGCAAACTAACAACAGAGGGCCACCAGACTGATCTCTCCCCTAATCCCAACCCACTTCCACCAAATGGGTTGAGCTGTATGCCCCTTTACAAATTGGTGGATGTGGACCTAATGAACTCCAGTTGTGGTGGTATCAGGAAGTCTCTAATTTCAGGGCTGGGTGGGTAGGTGGCATTCTGCTCCAGCACTTCTTGTTGTCCAGTCAGAATTTGTGATTTCTACTCGCCCACAAGGATCACAGCTAGATCTTTGTTACCAACATTAGGTCATCCCAAGGAAGAAAGTGTTTCCCAGGAGAAAAGTGTTTTGGGTTGAAGGAGCTGAAAAATCTGCCATTTAATTTCTATTTTACAGTTCTTTGTTGTTTTTATGATGCGGGGGGGGGGAGAGATGGGATATGGGATTACTTTTTAACTTTGAGCTTTTATTGTTACAATATTGTAATAATATTGTAATAATACAGTTGCCCCTCCACATCCACGAACTTAACATTCACGGTTTTGATTATTCGCGGTTTTGGGAGGGCACCCCCGCCCTCCCAAAACCACGACAAGGGGCCTCCTGGAGGCTCCGTGAAGGCCCGGGGAGGGAGGAGGGAGGGACGGGAAGGCCTCCACGGGGCCTCCGGAGACTCTCCGGAGGCCCCGTGAAGGCCTTGGGAGGGAGGGGGAGGGCTGGGGGCATCCACGGGGCCTCGGGAGGGTCTCCGGAGGCCCCGTGAACGCCTTGGAAGGGAGTGGGGAGGCGGGGGAAAGCGACTATGGGGCCTCCGGAAGCCCCATGGTCGCTTTGGCGGGGGAGGGGGAAGGCAGGCATTATTTGCAGAATTTTCACATTTGCGGGGTCTGGGGAACCTATCCCCCGCGAATGTGAAGGGACGACTGTAATAATAAAAATTATTTGTATCCCGCCCCTCTACAAATGCAATTGGGGGGGCTTACAGAATTTAAAATATACATACAAGACCCTTCATCTCCCCATTAAAATACAATTAAATAATTAAAAATTTAAAACATACTTAATAAATACTAAAAACGAACAATAAAGATAGCTGTATTGGGATCAGACTAAGTTAGATTTTTCTTTCTGATGGCCGGGTATCTATTCAGGAAAGGCCTGCTGGAAGAGATCCATCTTAAGAGCTTTTTAAAAGCTATTTAGGGTGGTAATGTAAGGGGTCTCATTCAGCAGGCCATTTCATAATCTGGGAGCAATAGCCGAAAAGATCCTCCGGGATGTCGAAGAAAGCCTAGTTTTTAAAGGTTGCAGCAGATTCCTCCCAGAGGACCTGAGCGCACGGGGAGAATTATGGGGGAGGGTGGGGGTGGGTGGTGTTTAGGGATTTTAATCTGCATTTGTATTTTAATTTTTGTAAATCGTCTCAATTGTTTTTAACAGAGAGGTGGGGTAAAAATAAATTTTATTATTATTATTATTATTATATGGAAGGAGGCAGTCCCGAAGATAGATTGGACCCAAGCCATTTAGAGTTTTCAAGGTGATAACCAACACCTTGAACTGGGCCTGGAAACTGATGGGCAGCCAGTGAAGTGATCTTAAGATCGGTGTTATATAATAATAAAAATAAAATTAAAAAATAATAAAATAAAAAAAAAATAAAAATAATTATGTTGTACTCCACCTTGATTCCCTAGGGGAAAGGCAGAATATAAATAAATTTAATAATAATAATAATAATAATAATAATAATAATAATTGTTATATTCCTTATACAATCAGCATCATCAAAAACATCAAAATAGGTGGGGACTTTTTGTTGGGTAAACTGGGGTGGGGGGGAATCTCTTCTCCCTTGGAAAAGTGCTTCCTTCTCCTCCTCTTCCTCTTCTTCCCAGTCTCTCAACCCCACCCCAGCATTCAAGCCAGGCTGTTTTTGGGGTGCCACCAAGCCACCACTTCCCCCCATTCTCCCCTTGCCCCCAAAGAGGCTGGGGCTGAGTTATGAACTAAAGGCAGCCAGTGGGGTCCCCTCCCAGTAACACTACCCCCAATATTGCCCCTTTCCTACCTCTGAGTCTCATCTGTTCCCTGTTTCAACCTTTCCCGCTTCACCAAGGAATCCCCCCCTTCCCTAAAAGGTGACTTCCGCTTCCGGCAAGAACAACGGCCGCTCCTTATTATTGTCCTCTCCAATGCTCCCTGTCTCTCTAGGAATAAGAATGTATGCACTGGTCACTTGGAGGACTCACTGCCAGATTTTCAGAATACAGTACAGTAGCTGTAAGGAATGTTTGAAATTCATGAGATGCAGGATAGACAATTAGGAAGTCACTGTTAACTACTCCTACTCCTACTACTCTCTCTCTCTCTGGCTTTTCTTCGCAAACGAAGATTCAGGAAGGACTCATCCCGCGCTTTCTGCAAGCGCGGTGATGACTAAAAAGGCCAATCCGAGATAAACAAGTCAGGTTGCAGAAAGCACAGCAGAAGGTCTCCTTGGGTGATGTTTCCGGGTTGTGATTCTTTCTGCTACTAATTAATATAATATACAGTTGTCCCTCTGTATCCACGGATTTGACATTCATGGATTTAAGTATTCACGGCTTGAAAATATTCTTTAAAAAAAAATAATCCAAAAAGCAAACCTTGATTTTGCCATCTTATATAAGAGACACCATTTTGCTATGCCATTGTATATGAGTTTGGAGTAACAAACACCTGAAGCGAAGCACAAAAATCAGTGTGTATAGAGCCATTGTACTGTACTGTCTATTCTCCTTTACGGGTCTGAAACATGGGTCACCTATCGCCAACACTTACGAGTCCTCAAACGCTTTAATCAGCGCTGTCTACGCACAATCCTAAACATACACTGGACTGACTATGTGATGAATGTTGCTGTCCTTGAGCAAGCAGGGATCACCAGCATTGAGGCCATGATATTGAGAACACAGCTGCGCTGGGCAGGGCACGTTTCTAGGATGGAGGACCATCGCCTCCCCAAAATAGTACTCTATGGTGAACTCGCCACAGGTCAACGTAAGAGGGGCACTCTGAAAAAGCGATACAAGGACTCCCTGAAACAACATCTCAGGCTTGGCCAAATTGATCACCAACAATGGTCCGCCCTGGCCTCACATCGGGAGGCTTGGAAACGCACTATCCACAATGCTGCAGCCTTATTTGAGAACTCACGCCAAACAAGTCTTGAAGAGAAACAACAACGCAGAAAGAATCACAACCAGGAAGCATCAGCCAAGGAGACCTTCTGCTGTGCTTTCTGCAACCTGACTTGTTTATCTTGGATTGGCCTTTTTAGTCATCAGCGTGCTTGCAGAAAGCGTGGGATGAGTCCTTCCTGAATCTTTGTTTGCGAAGAAAAGCCAGAGAGAGGGAGCATATAATGGCACTTGAGTATTCATGGGTTTTGGTATCCACGGGAGGTCCTGGAACCAAACCCCAGCAAATATGAAGGGACAACTGTAATATAATATCTTACCCACCTCTCCCCATGGATGGAGGTGAGGAACAACACATCCACACTAAACAATATCAATTAAAATACATCTTGTTAAAAATGCATAAATACATTTTTTTCAGAACATACAATATCAGTTTAAAAGAACTTTAAAAACCAGTACAGTTGTCTCTTCATATCCACGGATTTGTTATCCACAGATTTAAGTATTCACAACTTGAAAATATTCTTTAAAAAATAATAATCCCAAGCAAACCTTGATTTTGCCATCTTATATAAGGGACACCGTTTTGCTGTGCCATTGCATATAATGAGATTTGAGTATTCGCAGATTTTGGTATCCATGGGTGGTGTTGGTCCTGGAACCAAACCCCTATGGATACTGAGTGGCCCACTGTATTTCTGCATTAGTGGAAAGATGTGTAGTGGACCCTTCTCTCCAGGTGCTTTCTTATTGCTTCCCCCTCCTGCTTTTTTTTTTTCTCTTGTACTACCTCCCCAATTTCCCCTGTATCCAAACCATGTAGGGCTTTAAAAGGAACAACCAACACTTTGTACCTTTCTGTTCTACCTACCTAAATATCAAATGGTTTCAATTCACTGAGCCATGTATTTCTCTGAAATTCAACATTTTTGCCGACATTCGTAAATTACATGATGCATACATTTCTGTTTTTAGGAAGGACCTGCACCCCCCAAATAAGAGCCAGTGTGGTGTAATGGTTTGAGCGCTGGACTAGGAACTCTGAAGACTAGGGTTCGAATCCCTGTGTAGCCATAGAAAAACCAAGGGTGGCCTTGGGTGGCCTTGGGCAAGTCACACTCTCTCAGCCTCAGAGGCGGGCCAAGACAAACTCTTCTGAACAAATCTTGCCAAGAAAACCCTGTGATAAAGTCACCATAGGGTTGCCATAAGTCAGAAACGAAGGCACACCACCACCACAACCTAAAATATGGGGTATTTTGGCATTTTAATATGCTCTCCAACCCTCAAATAAGGGTCATTCCTTGTAATAAGGGGCCCTGGCCAGTCTGATAAGGAAAAGGTTTCCAGACCTCAAATAAAGGACTTAAAATAAGGGACATCTGGCAACACTACCCCACCCCATTTCAGATAAATCTCAATAGGAATAATTTATCCCTAACTCTTTAGTCTGGATTTTCCTTGGGGTTTTTTCCGGGCTGTGAGGCTGTGTTTTGGAAGAGTTTCTTTCTGCTGTTTCACCTGCATCTGTGACTGGCATCTTCAGAGAATGGTTGGATAGGAGTGTGTGTGGAGTTTATATGCTGTGAACCCCTGTTGGGGAGTATATGTAAAATTTGTGTAATTGAAATGGTTAGTTTCTGGGTATAGAAATGCAAGGTTGATTAGTGTCTGTTTGGCTAATGGTTGGTTGATGGGCCATTACTTGCTGGGAATCCCCCTCTCCCTGGGTGGAATTCCTTTGTAAGTGTTGAGTTTTGATTCTATTGTATTTCAAAACTGGGAGCCAGATTTTGTTTACTTTTATGGTTTCTTCTTTCCTGTTGAAGTTGTCCAGGTGTTTGTGGATTTCAACAGCTTCTCTATGCATTCTGACATGATAGTTGTTGGCCTGGTCCAGAATTTCGGTGTTTTTAAATAACATTTTGTGTGCACAGCAGAGGGTCTCCTTCGGTGATGTTTCTGGGTTGTGATTCTTTCTGTGTTGTCGTTTCTCTTCAAGACTTGTTCGGTGTGAGTTATCAAATAAGGCTGCAGCATTGTGGATACTGCGTCTCCATGCCTCCTGGCTCAGGCTTGGCCAAATTGATCACCAACAATGGTTAAATGTAATATTAGGGCACTTTCCTACTAACTTTGTTATCTAGGCATAGTTGTTCCATTTACAGTTGCCCCTCCACATTCGCGGGTTTCACTTTCACAGTTTCGACTACAGTCGTCCCTTCACATTCGCGGGGGTTACGTTCCACGGACCCCGGCGAATGTGAAAAATCCGCGAATAACGACTGCCCTCCCCCTCCCCCACCATAGCGACCATGGGGCCTCCGGAGGCCCCATAGTCGCTTTCCCCAGCCTCCCCACTCCCTTCCTAGGCCTTCCTGGGGCCACCGGAGACCCTCCCGAGGCCCCGTGGATGCCTCCCCAGCCCTCCCCCCTCCCGCCCAAGCCCTCAACAGGGCCTCTGGAGAGTCTCCGGAGGCCCCGCGGAGGCCTCCCCGGCCCTCCCCCCTCCACCCCAAGGCCTTCGTGGGGCTGCACGGAGGCCTCCCCGGCCCTCCCCCCTCCCTACCCGGGCCTTCGTGGGGCCTAGCAAGGCCCCCTGGAGGCCTCTCCCGGCCCTCCCCCCTCCCTCCCTAGGCCTTCGTGGGGCCCTCGGAGACGCTCCGGAGGCCCCATGGAGGCCTCCCCGGCCCTCCCCGCTCCCTCCCAGGCCTTCATGGGGCCTCCGGAGCGTCTCCGTAGGCCCCATGGAGGCCTCCCCAGCCCTCCCCAGGCCTTCCCCAGGCCTTCCCCAGGCCTTCCCCAGGCCTTCATGGGGTCTCCGGAGCGTCTCCGGAGGCCCCATGATCGCCTCCCCAGCCCTCTACACCCCCTCCCCGGGCCTTCACGGGCCCCCCGGAGCATCTCCGGGGGCCCCGTGAAGGCCTCCCCGGCCCTCCCCCTCCTTCCCAAGGCCTTCACGGGGCCTCCAGAGGGTCTCCGAAGGCCCCGCGGAGGCCTCCCCAGCCCTCCCCCATACCTTCCAAGGCCTTCGCGGGGCCTCCGGAGTGTCTCCAAAGGCCCCGTGGAGGACTCCCCGGCCCTCCCCGCTCCCTCCCAGGGCTTTCACGGGGCCTCCGGAGGCCCCGTGTCGTGGTTTTTGGGGGGGCGGGGGGGCGGGGGGCGGGGGGGCCCTCCCAAAACCGCGAATAATCAAAACCGCGAATGTCAAGTTCGCGAATGTGAAGGGGCGACTGTATTCATGGTTTGCTCAGGAAGCACCTCATTTATATCAGCTTCTCTCCCTCGTACACAAGTGAGAGGAGCCGATTTAAATGAAGTGCTTACTGAGCAAACCCGCTGCCTAACTCCCCACTCTTCTGGGACTTGGCTCTGTTTGGGGTACACAGCTAAGCCCCAGGACAGCGGGGAGTTCGGAGCAAATGCGCTTTTCAGCCACCCCCCCACCCTTCCCAAAGTGGCAATGCAGCTTTTCCAACCTTGTTGTGGCTTTGGGAGGGTGAAGGGTGGCTGAAAAGCCTCTTGGCCACCCTTCCTCCACCCCCCGCGGCCTCCCCGAAATGGCTGCGGGGCTTCAAAGCCCCCCCAGGCACTTTGGGAAGGGCGGGGAGAGGCTCCCCCCCCTCCCGCCCCCCTGGCCCCTTCCCTCCCCAGCCTCCCCGAAGTGGCTGTGGGACTTCAAAGCCCCCCAGCCACTTGGGGAAGGGGAGAGGCTCCCCACCCTCCCGCCTGCCTGGCCCCTTCCTTCCCTGGCCTCCTCAAAGTGGCTGAGGGGCTTCAAAGCCCCCCAGCCACTTCAGGAAGGGTGGGGAGAGGCTCCCCACCCTCCCGTCTGGTTGGCCGCTTCCCTCCCCAGCCTCCGCAAAGTGGCTGAGGGGCTTCAAAGCCCCCCAGCCATTTTGGGAAGGGCGGGGAGAGGCTCCCTACCCTCCCGCCTGCCTAACCGCCTCCCTCCCTGGCCTTCCCAAAGCAGGTATGGAGCTCGAGAGCCCCATAGCCGCTTTTGGAAGCATGGCGGGGGGGGGGGTCGCGGCCAGGTGGGTGGGAGGCATTTTAGCCCCCTCCTGCATTCCCAAAGCAGCGATGGGGCTCGAAAAGCCCCGTCGCCACTTTGGAAAAGTGGGGGGGGGGTTGCGGGCAGGCGGGGGGAGGCCTTTTTTATTTGCGGTTTTTCCACATTCATGGGGGTCTTGAGCCCCTAACCCCCGTGAATGTGGAGGGCCGACTGTAGTTGTTTTGGGCAAATTCTCTTAGTAGGGTGTCTGCAACAAAAGTAAAGGGTGCCTGATTTGTAACAGAGAATGCAATTTAATCCATCAGCCTCTGGGTTATTATGAGTCCAGCACACACCTACTGTGAATGGGGATGGCCTATTGGGCTATTTGCCCCACCTATCTGACACCACGGGTGAAACCTCAAACAACGGGAAGCTGTGAAGGCAACCAGTGGCACAGTGGAAAATTGACTAAGAGGTGGGGGTGAAAATCTTGGTCCTGCCATCTAGTTTCTGTGGTGTAGTGGTTATCACATTTGCCTCACACGCAAAAGGTCCCTCGTTCGAAACCAGGCAGAAACATTATCTTTTTCTCATGGGACTTGCTCTCCCATCTTATTCATTCTGAGAATCATTTTGGGCCAAGTAGGGTGGGTTGGCCCATCCCAGGCCCAGGCAGCCAAAGTAGCTCAGTTGGGAGAGCATTAGACTGAAGAGCTAAGGTCCCTGGTTCAATCCTGGGCTTTGGCAGGGTTTGCCTCTTGCGTTCCTTTAGCTAAGTCTCTTAAAAGGCCACTCCCTTTGCCTTGTAGGGTTCTTGCTTCTAGAAGCTGTGGCAAAAGGGAAGCTCTCCTGGAATCCAGAGTTGACTTCGCAGCTTAAGGATGCCTTAAAATATACACTACTAGAGTCCTTCAGTGGACCAGCTGAGGGTTCAAAGGGCCATTTGAGAGAGGAACTGCCCCAAAGAAGGTGCCTTTGGTCAGAGAGAGCTCTTGCTGTGTGGGGCTCTGGGGAAAGCTAACTTCTTTCAGCTAAACTTGAACAAGCAGGTGGGCTAAGGATGTCTGGGACCACCTACTACAGTCCTCTGCTCTACCAGCTGAGATATTGAAGGGGAAGATGGCTTTGGCACTGATATCTCTTGGTTCTGGGTCTGCCAGGTCTGCCGGACTCGGATCCACCCATGGAAATGAGCAAACAGGAGTGGGAAGACCAATGTCTACCATTTGGTGGCAAATAGTTGCCAACCAGATGAAAGCTCCCTTGACTGGGACTGGGGAAAAACCAATAAGGTATACGTGGCTCAGGGACGAAGTACATGAAAAACTATCTCCCACAGTACCAGCTGAGCTATATTTTCCAAGCTGCCCATTCCCAATGGTGTCTCCATGGTTTTTAGAACACCCTCCCAGTGTAGCTTTCCTACATGTGTTTTCTGCGCCAAAAAAGCCAATATTTTGGCACTGAAAGCAATGTATTTCCCCAGAAAATACACATTCTGTGCCAAACGAAATTTTCTGTGCAGTAAAACCATGTGCTTTACGTTTTGTTGTTATTTGCCATCAAGTCAACTTTGACTTAGGGCAACCCTAGGAATGAGAGACCTCCAAGAGCCCAGGTCATTAACTGCCCAGCTCAGGTCTTGCAAACTCAGGGCCATGGCTTTGTTGACTGAGTCTATCCACCTGTAATGGGGTTTTCCTCTTTTCCTACTGCTTTCTACTTTACCAAGAATCATCTTTTTTTCCAATGAGTCATGTCATCTCATGTGTCCAAAGTACGACAGCTTCAGTTTAGTCATCTCTGCTTTTAGTATTGTATTGTATTTTAATTTTTGTAAGCCGCCCCAATTGTTTTAACAGAGGGGCGGGGTATAAATAAATTTTATTATTATTATTATTATAGTGAGAGTTCAGGGTTAACTTGTTCTAAGACCCATTCACTTGTTTTTAAAAGCAGTTCATAGTATCCATAGAACTTTTCTCCAGCATCACATTTCAAATAAATTGACTTTCTTCCTGTCAGTTTTTTTATCACACTGCACTGTTATAGCACTATTATTCCACTTTAACTGCTGTGGCTGCCTCCTGTGGAATTCTGGGGTTTGTAGTTTAGTGAGGCCTAAGAGCTCTCTGGCTGAGAATGCTAAATGCCCCCTCCCTAAACTGCAAATCCCAGGATTCCACAGGAGGCACCCAGAGCAGTTAAAGTGGAATAATAGTGCTATAAGAGTGTGGTGTGATAATCTAAAGTCTAGCTTTCACAGCCACACATGGAAATCAGAAAAAATATGGCCTGGATTATTCTGTTTTTGGTGTTTAATGATATGTCTTTACTCTTGAGAATCTTAACTAGTACCTAGCAGTAGGGAAAATGCAGCACAGAATAGGTAAAGAGGTAGTTCAGCAATACCTGGCCAGTATAAATGAGTTCAAGTCTCCAGGGCCAGATGAACTTCATCTAAGGGTATTAAAAGAACTGGCAAAAATAATCTCAGAGCCACTGTCAATAATCTTTGAGAATTCCTGGAGAACAGGAGAGGTCCCAGAAGACTGGAGGAGGGCAAATGTTGTCTCCATCTTTAAAAAGGGAAAAAAGAAGACCCAAATAATTATTGCCCAGTCAGCCTGACATCAATACTAGGAAAGATTCTAGAGCAGACCATTAAACAAACAGTCTGTAAGCACTTAGAAAGGATTGCCATGATCACTAAAAGCCAACATGGGTTCCCCCAAAACAAGTCATGCCAAACTAATCTTATCTCTTTTTCCTGATAGAGTTACAAACTTGATAGATGAAGGGAATGCTGTGGATGTAGTGTATCTTGATTTCAGTAAGGCCTTTGACAAGGTCCCCCATGATATCCTTGCAAAACAAGTTAGTAACATATGGGCTAGATAGACAATGCAACTATTAGGTGGATTTGTAATTGGTTGACTGATTGAACCCAAAGGGTAGTCAGCAATGGCTCCTCTTCATCCTGGAGAGAAGTGACCAGTGGGGTGCCACAGGGTTCTGTCCTGGGCCCAGTACTATTCAATATCTTTATCAATGACTTGGATGAGGGAATAGAGGGTATGCTTATCAAGTTTGCAAATGACACCAAATTGGGAGGGGTAGCTAATACTCCAGAGGACAGGATCAGAATCCAAAATGACCTGAACAGATTAGAAAGCTGGGCCAAAACTAACAAAATGAATCTCAACAGGGAGAAATGTAGGATATTACAATTGGGCAGTAAAAATGAAAAGCACAGATATAGGATGAATGACTCCTGGCTTGACGGCAGTACATGCGAAAGGGATCTAGGAGTCTTAGTGGACCACAAGCTGAACATGAGTCAGCAGTGTGATGCAGCAACCAGAAAAGCCAATGCAATTCTAGGCTGCATCAATAGGAGTATAGTGTCTAGCTCAAGGGAAGTAATAGTGCCACTATATTCTGCTTTGGTTAGGCCTCACCTAGAATACTTTGTCTAGTTCTGGGCATCACAATTCAAGTAGGATATTGACAAGCTGTAACATATCCAGAGGAGGGCAACCAAATTGGTGGGAGGTCTGGAAGCTATGCCCTATGAGGAGCAGTTTAGGGAGCTGGTTATGGACATGATAGCCATGTTTAAATATTTGAAAGGATGTCATACTGAGGATGGGGCAAGCTTGTTTTCTGCTGCTCCGGAGACTAGTACAGGAAGCAATGGGTTCAAACTACAGGAAAAGAGATTCCACCTAAACATTAGGAAGAACTTCCTGACAGTAAGAGCTGTTAGGCATTGGAATAAACTGCCTCATAGTGTGGTGGAGTCTCCTTCTTTGGAGGTTTTTAAACAGAGGGTGGATGGCCATCTGTTGCGAATACTTTGATTGTGTATTCCTACATGGCAGGGGTTGGGCTAGATGGCCCTTGTGGTCTCTTCGAACTTTATGATTCTATGATTCTATTCTATGATACCTTGATGGCTGCCTTTCTATGGTGTTAGTCTTCTTCTGATTTCTTGACTGCAATCTCCATTTTTGTTAACAATTGAGCCAAGATATAGGAAATCTTTAACTGTTTCAATGTCTTTGTTACCCTCTTTAAAGTTGTGTAAAACCTCTGTGGTCATTGTCTTCTAAATATTCAACTGCTCTTGCACTTTCTTCTTTAACTTTCACCAGTAGTTGTTTCAAGTCTTTGCTATTTTCTGCAAATAATATGGTATCATCTACATATCTTATATTAATGATATTCCTTTCCCCAATTTTCACGCTTGTTTCCTCCGAGACTAATCCTGCTTTCCATATGATATGTCCTCCATATAAAGTAAACAGGGTAATGAAGTGCACCTTGCCAATGGGAAATCATTCTGTTTCTCCTTATTGTTTCCTGACCATGTCCTATTGTTCAGAGTATAATCACAAATCAGGGCAATCAGATATTGTGGGATTCTCATTTCTTTTAGAGAAACTGCAATTTCTCATGATCTATATAGTCAAAGGTTTTGCTATAATTTAAAAAGCACCAGTTGATTTTTTTTCTGAAATTTGCTGGTGTGCTCCATTAACCAAGGTATGTTTGCAAAATGATCTGTTGTTGTTGTGTGCCTTCAAGTCATTTCCAATTTATAGTGATCCTAAGGAGAACTTATCACTAGGTTTTCATGGAAAGATTTGTTCAGAGGGGCTGTCTTTGCCTTCCTTTGAGGCTGAGAGAGTATGACTTACTCAAGGTCACCCAGTGCGATTGCATGGCTGAGCAGGCATTTGAACCATGGTCTCCAGAATCATAGTCCATTGCTCAAACCAGCACACCATGCTGGCTCTGTAGTGCCTTTTTTCTGAACCCAGCTTGGACATCTTGCATTTCTCACTTCATATATGGTACAAATTTTTAATGTAAAATAAGGAGCATCACCTTGCTTGCATGTGAAATCAGTGCAATAGTCTGATGGTTACTACAATCTCTGGTGTCCTCCTTCTTGGGGATTGGGATGTATTTTGAATGTTTCCAGTCTGTGGGCTATTGTTTTGTTTTCCATATTTGTTGGCATATTTTTTAAAAGACCTGGAATGGATTCCATTTCTACAACTTGGAACAGGTCTATTGGTATGCCATCTGTTCCTGTTGCTTTATTTCTCCCAAGTCCTTTGAGAGCAAAGGCTTTCACGGCTGGCATCCATATATTTTCCTTGTTTTTTTTTCCGGGCTGTGAGGCCGTGTTCTGGAATAGTTTCTTCCTGATGTTTCGCCTGTACAGTATCTGTGGCTGGCATCTTCAGAGAATGGTTGGGTAGGAGTGTGTGTGGAGTTTATGTGCTGTGAACCCCTGTTGGGGAGTATATGTAAATTTGTGTAATTGAATGGTTAGTTTCTGGGTATAGAAATGCAAGGTTGATTAGCGTCTGTTTGACTAATGGTTGGTTGATGGCCCATTATCTGCTGGGAATCCCCCTGTCCCTGGGTGGAGTTCATTTGCAAGTGTTGAGTTTTGATTCTATTGTTTTTCAGAATTGGGAGCCAGATTTTGTTTACTTTTAGAGTTTCTTCTTTCCTGTTGAAGTTGTCCAGGTGTTTGTGGATTTCAGTAGCTTCTCTGTGCATTCTGACATGATAGTTGTTGGCCTGGTCCAGAATTTCAATGTTTTTAAATAGCATTTTGTATCCAGGTTGGTTTATCACATGTTCTGCTACTGCTGATTTTTCTGGCTGGCCCAGTCTGCAGTCTCTCTCATGTTCCTTGATTTGTGTTTGCACACTGCGTTTAGTGGTCCCTATGTAAACTTGTCCACAGCTGCACAGTATGCAGTAAACTCCTGCAGCCGTGAAAGGGTCTCTTTTGCTGAGCGTAGCATTTCTTGGATTTTCTTGGTTAGTCTGTAGATTGTTTGGAGGTTGTGTTTCCTCATCAGTTTCTCTATTCTGTCTGTGACTCCTTTGATGTATGGTAAAAATACCTTCCCTTTTGGTGGCTGTTTTTCTTCTTCATTCTTGTGGTTTTTTTCTGGGTCTGGCTGCTCTTGTGATGTCTGATCTGGAGTAACCGTTAGCCTGTAGGGCCCAGTTTAGGTGCCTCAGTTCGTCCTCCAGATAGTGGGGTTTGCTGATCCTTTTTGCGCAGTCTACCAATGTTTTTATTGTGCTTCTTTTTTGTCCTGGGTGATGATTGGAGTTCTTGTGAA
This sequence comes from Gambelia wislizenii, assembly GCA_030847615.1. Lineage (NCBI taxonomy): Eukaryota > Metazoa > Chordata > Lepidosauria > Squamata > Crotaphytidae > Gambelia > Gambelia wislizenii. Next base: position 32,294,717 of record JAUMIR010000002.1, read on the forward strand.
GGTATCTGTGCATGTGTGTGGGTTTTCTGTATACCTTGTGGCCTAACCGTTGGTTTGGTTTGCGGATGACTAGGACATCCAAGTATAGCAGTGTTCCTTCCTTCTCTTTTTCCATCATAAATTGGATATTGAAATCCACAAACACCTGGATAACTTCAACAAGAAAGAATAAACCATAAAAGTAAACAAAATCTGGCTCCCAATTCTGAAAAACAATAGAATCAAAGCTCAACACTTACAAAGGAATTCCACCCAGGGACAGGGGGATTCCCAGCAGATAATGGCCCATCAACCAACTATTAGCCAAACAGACACTAATCAACCTTGCATTTCTATACCCAGAAACTAACCATTCAATTACACAAATTTACATATACTCCCAACCCCAACAGGGGTTCACAATATATAAACTACACATGCTCCTACCCAACCATTCTCTGAAGATGTCAGCCATAGATGCAGGTGAAACATCAGAACGAAACTCTTCCAGAACACAGCCTCACAGCCTGGAAAAAAGCCAAGGAAAATCCTTTGAGAGCCTTTTTCCACTTAGCTTTCTAAAATTCTGGGTTCAAATATTTCTTCTTCAAAGGAGTCTGTAATAATTTCATCTCTTTTATTTGTATTTTCTCAGCGTACTGCTTCTGCCAACTATTTTTTTTTGTCCTGATCACATAATGCGTTCTCTTGTTGGCCATATAGCATCCCTATTGGTTGGTTTGAATTTCCTTTTACTGTACTTTCTTAGATCCTTTGTTCTACCTTTTTGTTGTCATCTATTTATTTATTTTTGCATTGATTATTATAATAGTTCTCTTTGTCTCTAGACACAAGTCACTGAACAGGAACATTCAGGATTCTGACCCTGGGCCCATCTACATGAGGGAAAAAATCCCCAAATATCTCACTATATTGGCATCTTGCACCAGCAGTGACATGTGCAAATGTTTTTTCTTGCCTAGGAAGCCCCCATAAGCCTCACATGATTTACTCATGTGCGATCACTAAGGTGAAAATCCAATATGGCGGCAGCGGGCGCTTGCCCTCCTAGCAAGTCCCACCCCCACTCTTGCCTGGCCAATCAGCTTTGTGCTTCCCTTTGAGTTTTATATTGTTCAGTAGTCCAAATGAACAAACTGCGCACCCGCCTTGTGATTTGTGAAAAAGTACCGGGAAATATGCGAAGGCTTTTAGTGTGTTGTTTTTGCCATTTTGGGTCCCCCTCCTTCTGAATAGTGTGGATTGGTGCTGGATTCTGTTTAGACTGGTAGGAATCCCAGCGAATTCCATTGGAGGTATTTTCACCTTTTTGTTTCTTGTCTGTTCTTAACCATTGAAGAGTTTCATCTGTCACCCAGTGAGGCTTTTCCTTTTTTCTGTTTTGTCTGCAATGAAGCTTTTCTTTCTTTTTGGCTCCTGGTGTATGATTGCACCAATGGTTTTTTTTAATGTACTTTTCTACCTAATGGTTGGGATTCAGCAATGTGTGCTACAGGATATGTTCATTCCAAAGTGGAGTATTCTTGGGTGAGAATGAGGGCAGGAACAACAGTTTTACCATCTAGTTTCTGTGGTGTAGTGGTTATCACATTCGCCTCACACGCGAAAGGTCCCTGGTTCGAAACCAGGCAGAAACATTGTCCTTTTCTTATGGGATGAGGACATTTGGCATTGCTTCTTGACCTTTCTCAGATTTATTTTGGTTATATTTGGCATATGTGCCCATCCCAGGTAGTCTTAATGCAGGAAGGTAAATAAGATTTTATAGGTATAACAGAGACCTGGTGGCATGACTCCCATGATTGGAATATGACAATTCAGGGATATAATTTCTTTTGATATCATTCAGTGGGAAGAGCTAAGGACAGAAGTGGCAGTGAAAGGCACCCTTCAGCCAAATTTCAACTCTGGCTCCATGGAGAGAGGCCAGCAGACCCACTGTGTCCCCAAAATAAGTCTCAGAGGGGGGCAGAGGGGATGCCAAGGTCTGGCCTGATAAGAAAAGAGCAATGCTGATGCCTGGTTTTGAACCCAGGACCTTTCATACATAAGGCAAATGTCATAACTACTACACTACAGAAAACAGATACTTATTAAAGGCACTCTTCCCACCCACCTCTCCATTGACGCCCCCTTGTCGTGGGAGAGAGGCTTGCGTACCCTAATGATGTTTTGAGCTATGCTGGCAGTGGCATAATAGCCACTGGTAGGGTCTCCCATGCCAGACAGGTCAAAACCGAAGGGTCTGACAAAGAGCGTCAAAGGGCAGGATGGGCTCTCTAGCCTTGTGGCAACCGTCCTAGGAGAAGGAAAACTCCAATCCCAAACACGGGCAGATGGTGCTCGTCCAACCCTGTAAGGTCAACCATCTAAGAGAAGGAAACTCTAATCAAACCTACGGCCCGAGGACCTCGCTGCCACGTCCATGCTTGCAAGGCCACGGCAGATGAATCTCTGGTTTAAAGGGTGAGGCCAGTTCTGTGCACGCTGCGCTCCACCAGAAAAATCCATTGCACAGGCTCGAAGGACAAATCCATTTCCAAAAAAGCCCTGTAGCGACTGGCGAGGGACGAAACCGGCAGGTGTAAAGATGCACTGGAAGCCGCAGCCCCAACCCTGCATGCAGGCGGTTCAGGACATTGGTCGCTCGAGGCTGACCCGGGAGATGACAGTCTTGTTCGGCAGCATCCTGAATGACCAAGCAGCCTTTTTTAAGGAGAGCACTGCTTGCTCCATATGGAGAGGGGCCTAGAAAAGGTGGCCTAACGAAAGCTCATCCCCAACTACCTGGTTGGCTAGCCGCGGCCAACGGGAATCTTCTGATGCGGTCAAACCAAGGCAAAGAAACAAAGGCACACACCGGCCTCCAAAGGTGTAAATAAACTGACACTTGCATGCTGGAACATCAGAACCATGCAAGACTCTAAAGATAGTGGACGGCCTGAGCGTCGTTCTGCCCTAATAGCCCTTGAACTATCACGGCTTAATATTGACATCGCTGCTCTTAGTGAAGTTCGCTTCCATGAGGAAGGCAGCCTTAAAGAACATGGCGCCGGCTACACACTTTACTGGTCTGGCAAACCCAAAACCGAAAAACATCTTTCAGGAGTAGGCTTCATGATTAAAAACTCCATTGCCTCCAAACTCGAAACCTTGCCAACAGGACACTCTGATCGCATTATTTCCTTACACCTCCCACATGTTGTTCTCTTTAGTGTATATGCCCCAACTATGCAAGCCGACCCTGTAGAGAAAGACAAATTCTACACAGACCTACGCCAACTCATACAAAAAGTCCCTGTAGAAGATAAAATTATTATCCTTGGTGACTTCAATGCCAGAGTAGGAAAGAACTCCGAAGCCTGGAAAGGTGTTTTAGGCAAGCATGGTGTTGGAAATTGCAATGATAACGGACGCCTCCTGCTAGAGTTCTGTGCAGAACAACAGCTGTCTATTACAAACACAATCTTTCAGCAGAAAGATAGCTTGAAGACAACCTGGATGCATCCCCGATCCAAACATTGGCACCTCATTGACTATGTTCTAGTCCGTCAGAGAGACATTCGTGATGTCCGTCATACCCGAGTGATGCCCAGTGCAGAATGCCAAACAGATCATCGCCTCGTCAGATGTAAACTAAATCTTCATCTTAAGTTCAAACCTAAGAGGGGTGGCATCTTAAAGAAGAGGCTCCAAGTCAACAATCTTCAACAAGCTACCATGAGAGACAACTTCCAGGCAAACCTACAAACGAAACTTGAAGACCATCCTACAGATCCTTCTCCTACAGTGCTTTGGCAACATATCAAAAACAGTATCCTCCAGTCTGCAGAAGAATCCCTCGGGTTCTCCCACAAGAAAAATCAAGACTGGTTTGATGAAAACAACCAAGAGATCCAGGAGCTGTTGGCAAGGAAGAGAGCTGCTCACCAGGCATACCTCGCCCAGCCAACCTGTCATGTAAGAAAAGCAGCTTTCCGCCTCACATGTAGCAAACTACAACAAAAACTCCGAGACATGCAGAACAAGTGGTGGATCAATTTAGCAGAAAAGACACAACGCTGTGCAGATCAGGGTGATCATAGAGGATTTTATGAAGCTCTTAAAGCAGTGTTTGGACCTACTTATCAGGTCCAAAGCTCCTTATACAGTACAGATGGTCAAACATTAATTACTGATAAAGCCTCCATCTTGAATCGTTGGGCTGAACATTTTCAAAGTCTCTTTAGCACCAACCGAGTAGTCCAAGGCTCAGCTATCCAACATATGATACAAAAACCAATGAGAAATGAATTGGACATAGCTCCCACTTTGGAAGAGACCCTTATGGCCATACAGCAGATGAAAAACGGCAAGGCAGCTGGGATTGATGGAATCCCACCTGAAGTTTGGAAACACGGAGGTCATGCACTCCACGAAAAATTCCACGAATTCCTTGTGAATTGCTGGGAAAAAGGGGAACTGCCATCAGACCTCCGAGATGCAGTCATCATCACCCTGTACAAGAAAAAAGGAGCAAAATCCGACTGCTCAAACTATCGAGGCATAACACTGCTCTCTATTGCTGGAAAAATCCTTGCAAGGATACTCCTGAACAGATTAGTTCCTGCTATTGCAGAAGAACTTCTCCCTGAAAGCCAATGTGGCTTCAGAGCCAATAGGAGTACTACAGACATGGTATTTGCCCTTAGGCAACTGCAAGAAAAATGTAGGGAGCAGAACAAGGGTCTCTATGTAACATTTGTCGACCTCACCAAAGCCTTTGACACTGTAAGTAGAAAAGGTCTGTGGCAGATCCTGGAAAAACTAGGATGTCCCCCCAAATTCCTTAAAATGATTATCTTGCTACACGAGGGCCAGCGTGGTCAAGTCAGATATGGCGATGCTCTTTCAGAGCCCTTTCTAATAACTAATGGAGTGAAGCAAGGTTGTGTTCTTGCACCAACTTTATTTACAATCTTCTTTAGCACGATGCTCCAAAGGGCTATGGCAGAGCTTGAAGAAGACGACGGCATCTATATACGCTACCGTACTGATGGTAGCTTGTTTAACTTAAGCCGTCTGAGGGCTCACACTAAGACTCTAAACTATCTAGTCCGTGAGCTGCTCTTCGCCGATGATGCTGCCCTTGTTGCCCACACAGAAGCAGCTCTGCAGCGCCTAACGTCCTGCTTTGCAACAGCTGCAGAGCTGTTTGGGCTAGAAGTCAACCTGAAGAAAACAGAAGTTCTTTACCAGCCTGCACCACAGGACGAACACCACCATCCCCACATTGCCGTCGGCAAATCAGTGCTCAAGTCCGTTCAGCAGTTCACCTACCTGGGAAGCATCATCTCCTCAGATGCCAAGATTGACAAAGAGATCGATCACAGATTAGCAAAGGCATATAGTGCATTTGGAAGACTTCACAAAAGAGTCTGGAGCAATAAACACCTGAGGCAAAGCACAAAAATCAGTGTGTATAGAGCCATCGTATTGTCTATCCTCCTTTATGGATCTGAAACATGGGTCACCTATCGCCACCACCTACGACTCCTCGAGCGCTTTCATCAGCGCTGTCTACGCACAATCCTAAATATACACTGGACTGACTATGTGACGAATGTTGCTGTCCTTGAACAAGCAGGGATCACCAGCATTGAGGCCATGATATTGAGAACACAGCTGCGCTGGGCAGGGCACATTTCTAGGATGGAGGACCATCGCCTCCCAAAAATACTACTCTACGGTGAACTCGCCACGGGTCAGCGTAAGAGGGGCGCTCCAAAAAAGCGATACAAAGACTCCCTGAAACAACATCTCAGGCTTGGCCAAATTGATCACCAACAGTGGTCCGCCCTGGCCTCACATCGGGAGGCATGGAGACGCAATATCCACAATGCTGCAGCCTTATTTGAGAACTCACGACGAACAAGTCTTGAAGAGAAACGACAACGCAGAAAGAATCACAACCCAAAAACATCACCCAAGGAGTCCTTCTGCTGCGCTTTTTGCAACCGGACTTGTTTATCTCGGATTGGCCTTTTTAGTCATCAGCGCGCTTGCAGAAGGCGCGGGATGAGTCCTTCCTGAATCTTCGTTTGCGAAGAAAAGCCAGAGAGAGAGAGACTTCCCACCCAACCAAGAAGGCTCCAGTCAGTGTGAACAAGGTCTTTAGTGCTAAGACGGCTAAACCCTGTCAGAGCTCCCCTAATATTCCTCTCCCATTTCCATGGCTGGGCAAGCAAATTTCAGGGGAAGAGAGAGCCACGGGGCTATTCCTTAGTTGATAAATGTTGTTGGCTAAAGTTAGCACACAGGGGAGATGACTCTGGTGTGTGTGACTCAAGACAATCTGAAGCTGCCCGTTAACTGCAATATCCCCTCTGCCTCAAAAGAGAGAGCTCCCGTTGGCCTGCCTCCTAAGAAGAATTCTTCATGAAAGTAGGTCTATGGTTTTGGAGAACCCCCATCACAGAGACCTGTTACTTGAATTGCTAGCATTTGTGGTGCTCAAATTATGATATTAAGTTGGGGAATTTTAATTAGCTCAAATAACTGGCTGCAAGAGGTCAGGTAACTTGTGGGATCTTTACACCTGTGTATAGTAGTACTAACAGACGAGACTCCAAGTTTAAAGTGAAATAAAATGGTTTTAAATAAACACGGAAACATTCACACATGCATGCTTACACGAGACCACACAAGACTAGCAAAGAATTAAGGCAGAAAGGTTTGGATAGAGGAATAGATTTTTGGGAAGTATGGGCTATAATTACCAGTCTGAAGAGGTTCGTGCAGCAAAGAAAATTCAGATCTGAAGCTGAGAGTGCCACAGCAGTCTGGCAGAGTGACAGCATATTAGGAACTGTGTACACTTGACTATTATTTGGGGGGGGGTAATATTTATACCCAATTTCATATTCTGAAGGGTTGTTTAAGTGAAAAACAATACTTAAATGTGTTTCCTGCAGTTAAACAAAGGAAACCACAACTTTGTTAATTGCCGCTAATGGCTGAGATATTTAAGGTTGATGGGTTTATGGCAGCCTCCTTATTGTGGGAGAAGAAAGGTGTGAGGGAAGACAGTAGCAGGGATAATGGGTGTTCTGGTCACTGTTTGTTTTGGAGTTTGACTAACTGCCAAGAGTGTCCAAGAGGAGATTAGCACATTCCACTTTGATGACTCTGATCCAAGGGGCTCCAATTAATCCCATCTTGGGAATTTCCAATACATCTTTGTTAGGTCCTGGGTGACCTTCACTTGAACCCACTTTCAGTCTGCCTTGGTCTATCTAGAACCTTGTGAAATGTCCAATATTACCAAATTATGACTCATTGGAGGGAGGGGGTGTAAAGCCAGGTAACAGAGCAGACAGTAAAGCACCCTTAAATGGACATTATGCTTTCTTGACATTTCCTTTCTCCAAGGTGTGGGATGCTAGCGCTCTGTCTTGGGACTGGCAGCTGAGAAAAAACAGTGATACTGTATTTCTGACTGGTTTTGATCCAGGGACCTTTTGTGTGGGAGGCAAAGGAGATAACTGCACGACAGAAATCCAAGCTCAGAGGCAACCCAATAACCCTCACTTGGCCTGAGGTTCCAGGGTCAGGGCTATCTTGCTGCCTTTCAGTTGAGAGGCAACATATTCAGCTACAACCCAGATTTTCTTCATATTTTTTGGCTGGAATCATCTCCTTTTTCAAGCCAGGGCAATTTGGTTTATTAGGCAAATATAACAAGAACAACAACAACAACATTTATTTCTTAATCACCTCTCCCTAAGGACTGAGGCAGGGAACAACACATTAATGTATGAACATAATATTAATTAAAAACACATATCAGTTAAAACATATCAATTTAAAAATCAAGTAAGATTAAGACATTTTAAAACAACCAGTACACAGTTTAAAATTCACAATTTAAAATCATCTGGATAGGCCTGCCTGAAAAGACTGCCTTTAACACTATTTAATTTTCCAACAGTGTTGTAACTCTTCCTGCAAGCCATTCCAGAGTCTAGGGGCAGCTGAAGAAAAAGCCCTCTGGGTAACAGTTGTCAGCCTAGTCCTGGCTGGCTGGAGCAAATGTTCCCCAGAGGACCTAAGTGTATGGGGCAGATTATACAGCCGTTACATTGCAGAAAAGGAGAGTTCCCCCCTGTGAAGCCAGCCAATTTCAAAACGAACATGCATCCTTGGAACTCAGGCACATTTCTTTTTATATTCTTCAGTGGGAAGAGCAAACCTGTTGAGAGGCAACATGTTCGACTATAATCCAAATTTCCCCCATATTTTTCTTTGGCTGGAATCTTCATGTTGAGAAAAAAGTGAGATGTTCTCTCCTTTCAAGGCAGGGAACTTTGATGCATTAGGCAAATATTAGCCATTACACTGCAGAAAAGGAGGGTTCTTCCCTGTCCAGCCAGCCCATTTCAACCAACAACAGAACTGGTAATAATGGAACTTAGAGGTATGGACACATTTCTTTTGATATCATTCAGTGGGACGATATCAGGAATAGAAGCGGGCAGTAAAAGGCACCGTTCAGCCAATTTTTCAACTCTGGCTCCATGCAGAGAGGCCAGTAGACCCTTTGTGTCCCCAAAATAAGTCTCAGAGGGGGGCAGAGGGGATGCCACGGCCCCACCTGATAAGAAAAGGGCAATGTTGATGCTTGTCTTTGAGCCCAGGGACCTTTGTACATGAGGCAAATGTCATAACTACTACACTACAGAAAACAGATACTGATAGAAGGCACTCTTCCCACCCAACCAAGGAGACTCCAGTCAGTGTGAACCAGGTCTCTAGTGCTAAGAAGGCTAAACCCTGTCAGAGCTCCCCCATTTCCATGGTTGGGTAAGCAGAGTTCAGGGGAAGAGAGAGCCATGGGGCTGTCCCTTAGCTGAGAAATGTTGTTGGCTAAGACTAGCAGCATAGGGGGAGAGGACTCTGCCCTGACTGAAGATAATCTGAGGCTGCACATTTACTGCAACTTCCCCTCTGCCTCAACAGAAAGAGTTTGCTCCCTTTAGCATGTCTGCTGACAAGAATTCTCCATGAAAGAAGGTCTGTGGTTTTGGAAAATGTCCTTCAGAGAGAGAAGACACAGTAAAAGGAGACAAGGTCTGCCAAAGCCCGGGGTTGAACCAGGGACCTTTAGATCTTCAGTCTAACGCTCTCCCAGCTGAGCTACTTTGGCTGCCCACAGTGAGCAGCAAACTCCATATGTCCCCAGAATGAGTCTCAAAGAGAGCAGGAGAGCATACCAGAGCATCATCCCATACGACAAGAAAAGTGTTTTTGCCTGTGTTGAACCAAGGACCTTTTGCATATGAGGCAAATGTGATACCTACTACACCACAGAAATGAGATGCTGAAACACTTCTTCCAATCTTCTAGCATGAAAATTCCAGGCAGCGTAAACATGGGCAATAGTGCTAAGGCTGCTGACATTTGAATATTAAACTCCTAGGGGAAAGGGTGAACATAATATGATTTGCCAGTATTATTCATGAAACAACATCTCAGGCTCGGCCAAATTGATCACCAACCATGGTCCACCCTGGCTTCACATCGGGAGGCATGGAGACGCACAATCCACAATGCTGCAGCCTTATTTGAGAACTCACACCGAACAAGTCTTGAAGAGGAACGACAATGCAGAAAGAATCACAACCCGGAAACATCACCCAAGGAGACCTTCTGGTGTGCTTTCTGCAACCGGACTTGTTTATCTCGAATTGGCCTTTTTAGTCATCAGCGTGCTTGCAGAAAGCACGGGATGAGTCCTTCCTGAATCTTCGTTTGCGAAGAAAAAGCCAGAGACTTCACTGTAATGTTTGTACTAGCTAATAAAATCTTCCTCTACCTTTTTTTTAAAGGAAAAGAGTGAGTTGGAAATCATCATGGTCTGGATTCTTGGTAGATTGCTCAATGAGTATTGGCAGAGCTGAGGTTGTACAACCGAAGAAGAAGCTATAGGGGTAAACACTTCTGCTCTGATCTGGCAAAAAGACTTGAGAGATCTGAAAGTGCCTCCCCACCTTTGCAGCCTCACTACTCTAGAAAAGGAAATAGCCCCAGCCACAGACTCTAAGCAGTCGTACTAACCCCCTGGATTTTCTGTGTACTCGAAGCAGGGTCATCTCACACATGAATGAAGAATTATGATCCTAAACCAAAAACCTTGATACACAGAGCATTTGTTTTACACACTGCCACAACTGCACAGGTGTGCATGGCCAAAATCTTTTCACTACACCAGCTGCAAAGGCAGGGAATGCTGCCAGCTGCCTTCTCTGAGGCTTGGACTCAGGACTTTCAGATTATGAGACTGACACCCTGCCCCCTGGACTAAGAAAGTTGCAGAGGAAAACAAACTGTTTTGTGCTCTTGCTGTGCACCTTCAGTCTCTGGATAGCCAGAAAGTGATAATTGAGCAAGAGCTCCCCCTCCTGGAAGGCAAGGAAAACGCAAAACCATTCCCTGACCGGGAATCGAACCCGGGCCGCGGCGGTGAGAGCGCCGAATCCTGACCACTAGACCACCAGGGAGAGCAATAAGGCAGCAAACTCTGCAGGCTAACTGCTTGGCAAAGGAACCACACAACTGTTGTGGCAGAGAGCACTGCTGAAGGCTCTGTCACACAACACAATGTGTCCATTGACAGCTGTTTGAAGAGAGACAATGGTTTCGTGGTGCAGTGCACATATTATAAGGCTAGATGAAATCCTTGCCCAAAGTAGGATCTCATGCCTGATTCCTTACAATTTTTTTTCAGGTCCTGACCCCGTATCATTGCCCCAGACCAAGAATGCCGTCCACTATCCCTATGTTTCCCTGCATCTCTTGGTATCATCTAGACTAGGATGTGGGCAACTGTTTCAGGCTAGGGAGCCACACTAGCCTCCTAGGAGACAATGCGGGTGCTGCACCCTCACTACAAAACCCCTCATTTATGACCCCCAAATGCCCCCAATGCCATCTAGGGGTTGTTGGGGATGTATTCACCATGTTTTTAGGCCTCCTTGGGCCATTTTAAATCCAAGAGAAGCCTTCTGTCAAAATGGGAAGTAACTAGAAGTAACATCTGGTTTTTTAAAAGGCCTTTTCTGGACCTAAAATGGGCTTGAGATACTCCAAATTGTGGGAAACAACCCTCCAGGGGCATTTGTGAGTGATTTGTTTTGATCCCTGGGAGCCTGGAGGGTCACAGAAATGGCCCTGGGGGGGGGCAAATTTGGCACACAGGGCCCAATTTACCACCCCAAATGAGGAAAGGTCTCCCAACTTTATCTCCTAACTACTCTTTACAACTGTCGTTGAATCTAAGCTAGTCATGTCATCACCATACCCACATGTTTTGCTTTTCTATAACTATACACCCACCCACCCCGCTGTTATAAATATCTGTCTATAGATACTCCGCTCTGTTCATCTGGCGAAGGAAACTGAGTCTACGAAAGCTTAAGCTGCAAACTTCCTTCTCTCAGTTAGACTCAAAGGGGCTACAAGGTCTCTTAGTGTACTTATACATTCTAATATGGCTATGTCTTAGAATATACAACCCAATAGTTTAACAAGAAAAAGGGTGGTGTGGTTTGGTTGTCAGTGCAGGGAAGAAACATCACCAGTTCTACACTGCAGAAAAGGAAGGTTTTCCCTAGTCAAGCCGGCCCATTTCAACCAACAACAGAACAGGTAGCCATGGAGCTCAGAGGTGTGGGTGCATTTCTTGTGATATCATTCAGTGGGAAGGTATCAGGACAGCAATGGCCAGTGAAAGGCACCCTTCAGCCAACTTTTCAACTCTGGCTCCATGGAGAATGGCCGGCAGACCCCATGTATCCCCAAAATAAGTCTGGGTGGGGTAGAGGGGATGCCAAGGCCCCACCTGATAAGAAAAGGGCAATGATTCTGGTTTTGAACCTGGGACCTTTCATACATAAGGCAAATGTCTTAACTACTATACTATAGAAAAGAGATACTTATTGAAGGCACTCTTCCCACCCAACCAAGAAGGCTCCAGTCAGTGTGAACAAGGTCTCTAGTGCTAAGACTGCTGAACCCTGTCAGAGCTCCCTCAATAATCCTCTCCCATTTCCATGGCTGGACAAGCAAAGTGAGGGGAAGAGAGAGCCACGGGACTGTCCCTTACCTGAGAAATGTTGTTGGCTAAAGCTAGCAGCACAGATGAGAGGACTCTAGTGTGTCTGACTAAAGATAATCTGAGGCTGCACATTTACTGTAACTTCCCCTCTGCCTCAACAAAGAGAGCTTGCTCCCCTTAGCTTGTCTGCTGACAAGAATTCTCCATGAAAGGAGGTCTGTGGTTTTGGATCATGCCCATCACAGAGAGAAGACACAGTAAAAGGAGACAAGGTCTGCCAAAGCCCGGGGTTGAACCAGGGACCTTTAGATCTTCAGTCTAACACTCTCCCAGCTGAGCTACTTTGGCTGCACAGGGTAAGCAGCAAACCCCGTATGTCCCCAGAATGAGTCTCAAAGACAGCAGGAGAGCATACCAGAGCATCATCCCATACGACAAGAAAAGTGTTTTTGCCTGGTGTTGAACCAAGGACCTTTTGCATATGAGGCAAACGTGATACTTACTAAAACACAGAAATGAGATGCTGAAAAAACTTCTTCCAATCTTCTAGCACGAAAATTCCAGGCAGCGTGAACATGGGCCATAGTGCTAAGACTGCTGACATTTGAACATTAAACTCCCAGGGGAAGGGTGAACATAATATGATTTACCAGTATTATTCATGATAGTGACTACACTGTGATGTTTGTAATAGCTAATAAAATCTTCCTCTACTTTTTTTTTTAAAGGAAAAGAGTGAGTTGGATGTCACCATGGCCTGGAGTCTTGCTAGGTTGCTCAATGAGAATTGGCAGAGGTGAGGCTGTACAACCGAAGGAGAAACTACAGGGGCAAACACCTCTGCTCCGATCTGGCAAAAGGATTTCAGGGACCCCAAACTTGAACCCTGACTGACTCTAGAAAATGAAATATCTCCTTTCAATCTTTTAGCACGAAAACTCCAGGCATCATGGACATGGGCCATAGTACTGAGATTGCTGAGACAACCACACAGGTGTGCATGATCCGGCTCCTCTTGCTATACCAACTGCAAAGGCAGGGAATGCTGCCAGCTGCCTTCTCTAGGCTTGGACTCAGGACTTTCAGATTATGAGAGTGACACCCTGCCCCCTGGACTAAGAAAGTTGCAGAGGAAAACAAACTGTTTGGTGCTCTTGCTGTGCACCTTCAGTCTCTGGATAGCCAGAAGGCGATACTTGAGCAAGAGCTCCCTCTCCTGGAAGGCAAGGAAAAAGCAAAAACATTCCCTGACCGGAAATCGAACCCGGGCCGCAGCGGTGAGAGCGCCGAATCCTGACCACTAGACCACCAGGGAGAGCAATAAGGCAGCAAGCTCTGCAGGCTAACTGCTTGGCAAAGGAACCACATAACTATTGTGGCAGAGCGCACTGGTGAAAATACCATGTGTGCATCAACAGTGGTTTGAACAGAGACAATGGTTTCCTGGCACACTACGGTGAACTCGCCACGGGTCAGCGTAAGAGGGGCGCTCCAAAAAAGCGATACAAAGACTCCCTGAAACAACATCTCAGGCTTGGCCAAATTGATCACCAACAGTGGTCCGCCCTGGCCTCACATCGGGAGGCATGGAGACGCACTATCCACAATGCTGCAGCCTTATTTGAGAACTCACGACGAACAAGTCTTGAAGAGAAACGACAACGCAGAAAGAATCACAACCCAAAAACATCACCCAAGGAGACCTTCTGCTGCGCTTTTTGCAACCGGACTTGTTTATCTCAGATTGGCCTTTTTAGTCATCAGCGCGCTTGCAGAAGGCGCGGGATGAGTCCTTCCTGAATCTTCGTTTGCGAAGAAAAGCCAGAGAGAGACACATATTATAAGGCTAGATGAAATCCTTGCCACAAGTAGGTTCTCATGCCTGTTTCCTTACAAATTTTTTTTAGGTCCTGACCCTGTATCATTGCCCCAGACCAAGAATGCCGTCCACTATCCCTATGTGATTTGTTTTGATCACAGAGTGCCACACATATGACCCTGGGGGGCCACATGTGGCCTGTGGGCAGCAGTTTGCCCACCCCTGATGATGAGCCAGTGTCTCCTACCCTTTATCCCCTAACTGCTAATTACTGAACTTGTCACCTCATCACCATACCCTTATGTTTTGCTTTTCTATTATTATTCACACTCCCCCTGTCATTGTTATAAATACCTGTCCACAAGAGACTCCACTCCATGCATCTGCTGAATCTATGAAAACTTAATCTGCAAACTTCTTTGCTACAAGATCCCTGAGTCTTCCTTCCCCCCAGGTGTGCTCATACAGCCTAACATGGCTATGTCTTAAAATCCATAATGCAGTATTTTAACATAAAAGTACAGTATGGTTCAGTGGTCACTGCAGGAAAGAGGCATCACCAGATCTCAATAATAATAATAATAATAATAATAATAATAATAATAAATACCTATGAAAATCAAGTGTCATCTTCATTGAACTGAGCGCTTGGGCCTGGTTTTCTCTAACGCAAAAGTGTGATTATCTTGAACAATGGGTTTATTTTATTTAAGCTGGGGGTGGGCATCTGTGCAGGAGGCAGGAACTATTTCTCACCCCCTCACCACTGCACCAAAATGCCTGTCTTTCTCCCAGTACCCCCCCCTCAAATGACAGGCTATTGGTTTGGAAGAAGCTATTGTTTTGGAAGGAGAAAGAGGGGTATTTGAGGGGGTGGAAACTGTGGGACAGAGAACCTATGTTGGTGTAGTGGTTTGAGTGTTGGGTTAGGACTCTGGAGATCAAGGCACAAATCCCTGCTCAGCCAGGGAAACCCACTGGGCGACACTCTCAGCCTTAGAGGAAGGGAAAGGCAAACCTCTGACTAAACCTTGCCAAGAAAATCCTGAGATAGGGTCGCCGCCTTAGGGTTGCTGTAAGTCAAAAACGACTCGAAGGCACATAACAACAGCAGCAGCAGCAGCAACTCTGGGAATGGGTGAGGGGGTGGTTGGGGAGGGCTTTTGCACAGTTATTTGCATTTGAGGGAAGAGGGCTTTTGTCACTGGAAAATGATACCAGATTTTTTATTTGTGGGGTTCAAGGAGCTTTGTGGAACTGTCACAGTGTATTTTGAGTCAGTGGCGTACTGGCCAGGGTGTCAGGTTGCCTGATGGTAGGTGGACCCTGTGGGACCCCGATGAAGTGGGCCCCCTAGGCTGACACATACATTATGTATAATGGTGCGGCTGGGCTCGGATGTGGCGCAGCTGCATGCTCTGGATGCCGATGAAGGCACCAACATGCTCCTCACTGTCATAACCTAGTTCCAGCCTTGTCTGCTGGGGCCTCCGGAGCGTTGCTCTTGGTGCTGCTGGCCCAGCTCCTGGGCTGCGACTTTGAGTTCCTCATGCGGCAGGCGGCCATCACCATAGGCTGCAACTCCTCACAGAGCTCGGTGAATGTCAACATGGGCCACTCGAGCTTCATCTCCCACCGCCACCTTCAGCTCACCTTTTGCACCCCCCACTTCTACCTGAGCTGAATGGCTTCTTCAGCGACAGTGCCTTCCAACAGCTGAATGGTTAGGCCCTCCAGCTCCCTCTGCAGTGAGTGCAATGGGACCCAGGGCTGGGGGTGAGTGCCTGTCTGTACAACCTACAAGACACTGTAACTTCAAACTGTATACAAGATATATTTAGAACATGAAATATAATATTTACCTTATAATCCACTATAAAAATATGAAAACCAACAAAACAGTGTTACAATAAATACTTTGTTAATAAAGGTTATTACAATTATTGTGTTACTTCACAATTGTTTTAGCTATATTATTACAAAAGTACTATGTTATTACATAAGTAACAAAAGCTTCAGTACTGTGATGGATTGTACCCAGCAAACTCCAAACCAACTATACTAAATCAAACTGTCTTGTCTGTGAGGATTATCTTTGTTGGGACATCTTGTTTGTGGAAGTTCCCAAATGTGCTAAGCCAGGGTGTCTTATCTGTGAAGGCTTTGTTGTTGGGACGTCTTGTTTGTAAGAATTTCCCCTATGGTGCGTCCGGACCTTCTTTTAACCGTTTTGGCCACAGAGCCTTCTTCAGGGAATTTTTATCTACCGTATATTCCGGCGTATAAGATGACTTTTGAGCACTCAAAAGTGCCCTCCAAAATTGACAGTCGTCTTATACGCCGGATATACTTTGCTTCGCCTGCCTGCCTATCTCCTGCCTCTTCGCAAATGGAGCGAAGAGGCAGGAGATGGGGCAGAGGGGTGAAGCAAAGTGTTTTGAAGTTCATTCGCCCCCCTCCTCTGCCTTCTCCCCCTTTGGGGAGCAACGGAAGACAGAGGAGGGGGGGTGAACGTTGCGGTTTGCCGCAGCCGCCGCTCAATCGCTTCTGCAGTGGCTGAGGCAAACCACTAGATTCGCCCTTTCCCCCCACCTTCCTTGAAGGTGGAGGAAAAGGGCGAAAATGCCCCGTTTTGCTCCGCGACCCCGATCCTGCCTTCTGGGCTCCCTTCCAAAGGAAGCCCAGGAGGAGGATGCGGGGCCGTGGAGCCAAACCCCGGGATTCGCCCCCTCCTCCCAGCCACCCACCCACCCTCCGTCCAGCCACCCCCCTTCCCCAAAGGCGCGGAATAGCGCCTTTGGGGAGGGGGGGTGACTGGGAGGACCCCTTCTCCCTGCCACCCGCCCACCCTCCATCCAGCCACCCCCTCCCCAAAGGTGTGGAATCGCGCCTTTGGGGAGGGGGGTGGCTGGGAAGCCCCCTTCTCCCTACCACCCGCCCACCCTCCGTCCAGCCACCCCCCCTCCCCAAAGGTGCGGAATTCCTTGAAGGTGGGGAGAGGGGGCGAATCTAGGGGTTTTCCGCTGCTGCCCCTGCTTTCCCCACATTGGTCCCCTTCGGAAGAGCCAAGACTGGAAAGGGGCTGCTGAGGCAAACTGGGCATTTTCGCCCCTTTCCTCCACCTTCGAGTCCAGTTTGACTGGAAGGTTGAAGAGAGGGGCGAATGTTGCCCTGCCAGCTGATCCTGTTCACTTTCCCAACTCACGAGGAGATCCTCATGAGTTGGGAAACAAAGAGGATCAGCTGGCAAGGCTCCCCCAGCCAGCCAAATTGCGGGGGTGGTCTTATCTGGCGAATATATGCCTAACCCTAGATTTTTGGCTGGAAATTGGGGGGGGGTCTTATACGCCCAGTCGTCTTATATGCCGGAATATACGGTATTAATGATATAATTTTTTGTAAATAAATTTTTATGAAATATACTTATTATTTTGCCCTTAATTAAAGCCCAGTTACCTTAACTCCTTGTAGTGTGAAGATTTCACAAACTTCTTTTGCCTTTATGCTTCTATAGCTATTAAACAATAAATATAAAAGTTTAGTTACTTAAGCTTTTCATATTATTATTTTATATAAGTTAGCAGTAAATTCTGAATTTTAAGCCTCACCTTCTGTATTGCCTTCCTTCTCTTTTTGCAGATTCAGCAGGTAAATGGGTTTAGTGCTATGAGCTTTTATGGTGACTCAGTCAGAGTGAGAGTAATTTACAACTCCTTAGTTAGTTTGCCCTTTATCCTATTAAATCTGTGTGTCTCTCCTACGTAGTATCTTATGTGTAGGCAGAGATGAATGGCTTAAAGGAAAACTGTCAAGTCAAGCTATTCATTTAGCCCTAAGGTTTTAATGATTTTAATCTGTGAATCCAAAAGGATTCCCTTTGTAACAATTCCAAAGCTTCTGCCCACGGATATTCCTGTTCCGTACTGAAGACCGCATCGAGCTTATGACCCGCACAATGTGTGGGCCCGACAACCAATTGGGATAGGCCCATGTTTGTCATGGTTTCCATGAACTCTTGAGCCGCACCAGTCAGATTTGTCAAGCTGGTCTCAAGAGGAATGTTGAAAGTCGTCTAAAAGTCTGGGTGACTCCAACAGCAACTGTGAGACCACCTGTGTCAGCTCGGTTAGGGAGTTTGCTAGACAACGGGGTGGTCGGTATACTAGCAGAATCCCCAAACTATCCCTTGTCCTTAGGCTAAGGTACATACACTCGTAGTGGACTGGGTTTCAGACAGGTATCCTGGTCAAGGTCAGATTGTCCTTATAAACCAGAGCCACTCTGCCCCCCCTGCCCACTTCCCCTCACCTGCTCACTGACAGAATACCTGGCTGGGAGGGCCTGCATCCACATGAAAGCGCTATTCTCTCCCAGCCAGGTTTCTATGAAGCAAGCCAGGTCGGCATCCTCATCCAAAAGAAGATCATAAATAATGTGAGTTTTATTCTTAACCAACCTGGGATTGCAGAGGAGCAAAGTAAGGTTCTGTGGAATGGTTGGTATGCTCTCCAATCCGTTCCAGGAAACAGGGTGAACTGAAGGTGGGATAGCTAACAAACAGTGATCCCGCCTTCTTTTGTAACATCTGTTCACTCTGTTCCGACCATACCTCCCTTTCCACAGCACAACTCCAATTTCCACATGCAGTCCATTCCCGGTCTCAGCTGACTCCAATTGCATGCTTGGGTCTTCCTGGCTGGCAGGCTGGTGTTCCTGAGGGGTGTGGGAGTGGCTTAAAACGCCAGCCACTCCTGACCACACAGCAATACAGCAAGAAGCAGCAATACAGGCAAGAAGGCACACAGAGAAGAATCCAGAATACAGTCCAAAGGTCAAGGCTTACAGAAGGCAATGTAGTCAAGAAGTAGATCCATGGGTCAGCAGGATCAGGCAACAGCATAGTTAGGAACAGTCCGAGGTCAAGGCACACAGCAAGATAGCTAGGACTCAGGCGCCGAAGCAACAGGAAGCTTTCTCCAGGATCAGTTGATCTTTGACAAAGCCTCCATCGCTTCCCCAGCATATATATAGCAATCAAGGCTTTGTCAGGTGCTTCTTGATGAGCAGGTTTTTCTCATAAAGTCTCAGAGATGTCCTTCGAGCTTTCTTTTGAGCTCACTGCTGGGTGTATGATGGTGGAGGTAGGTCCATCTCTTCTTCTTCGTCCTGATCTGAATTGGCAAGACTCTCTGCCGGGACTGGTGTCAACCCACTAGGGCCAGGCTCTTCCTCGGCTTGAGCCTCCAGGTTAGCAGGATTCCCTGCTGGCACAGGTGTAGATAAACCTGTGCCAGGGTCCCTAGGGCTGTTCCCTGCCATGTCCTCCTCCTCCTCTGATTCCATACCCTCATCCAACTCATGGGGCATGACACTGGTTGCGTATCAGGGCCCCATGTGAACACGACCCACATGTGGGTACAGTGTGTAGGCCGGTCAGCAGAAAGAGGAGGAGGAGAGGGGCTTCGCTCTGAGGGGTGAGCTGAGTGGGGGAAGGTTTACATACATAGTTTTCATGTGCCAGGCCACTTGGCCTTCCAGATGGGGGTGGACTGCACTTCCTATCATCCCTCAACATTGGCTAGACTAGAGGTGTTGGAAGTTGCAGCCTTGGATTATCTGGAGGGTGGCTCTAGGCAAGGTTTTAGGAAAGTGGGGGAGGTTTCGCACTATACAATTATAGTGCTATGATCCCACTTTAACTTGCGATAGCAACATCCATGCATCTCTGGGATTTGCAGTTTAGGGAGGATTGTTTAGCGGTCTTGTGCCTCAGCAAACTATAAATTGCAGGATTCCATAGGATGGAACAATGGCAGTTAAAGGGGAATCATAGTACTATGATTGTGTAGTGTAAAAGGGCCCCAAGTCTAAAGAAACTAGAGGTTATACTAAGGCAGAGGTTCCCAAACTTTGGTCCTCCAGATGTTTTGGACTTCAGCTCCCAGAATTCCTGACTGTTGGCCAAGCTGGTTAAGGCTTGTGGGAGATGAAGTCCAAAACACCTGGAGGGCCAAAGTTTGGGAACCACTGTCCTAAGGGATAAACCCTCTTCCATTGTTTGGAGAGTGAACATTTGTGAATGGTGGCTTAATAGATTTTCAGGAAAGGGGTGGGACAGAGAAAGAAGGGGAGCCCCAATCTGAGGAAAGGTGCAGGTAGGGCTAAGTAATGTGTTTTAAGAAAGTTGAGATCCAACACTCAGTGCTGGTGTCCATAGGTGCTTTTTGTGTGCCTTTGACCCAATGTCACAGTGGGACTGTCAATGAAAATCCATGCCTGTTTTAAGGAAAAGGGAGCAATGTAAGATTTCTGGGTCTTGGGAATGGGAGTTGGTGGAGCAGAAGGAAGAGGAGCTCCTCTCCCAAGGTGTGATGAGGCTTGCATATGTGAGTTTTATCGGTCTTAAAACATGGGAATCCGTCATACAGGGAAATCTGCTTATTGGTGTATGTTCTGTATATGTGGACAGAGAGGACCTGGGACTGATTTAGTGGGTCTTGGGAAAATGAGTGGGGGAAAGGGACCCTTCCACACTACACAATTATAGTACTACGACTCAACTTTAACTGCCATGGCTGCATCCTAGGGAATTCTGGGATTTGTAATTTGGGGAAAGTATTTAGAAGTCTCAGCTAGAGAGCTCTAGTGTTCCACAATACTACAAACCCCAGGATTCCATAGTCTGTTGCCATGGCAGTTAAAGTAGAATCAAAGTGTTATAGAAGTATAGCTTGGAAGGACCCACTGAACGGGAGCTGTACGCTGAGAAAGCCAGTGTGTGGGTTTAACAGTGCCTACTCTAAGGGAGGAAGCCCATGTGTTGGGGTTACTGTTGTAAGCTAGCTTGAATCCTATGCTGGGAGAAAGATGGGATATTGGTAAATTAATTTTTAAAAAGAAAAAAAAAATCCCAGCAGAGCCTAACCTGAGGGGAAACCCCAACATGGGTGTCTTGTGAATCAGTAGGAGTGTTAACCCAGACCTGCTGAGAGACCAAGATCCACATGTGGGTTATGTATTTTGGGAATGGGGTTGGGGGAAAGGAAATGAAAGGAAAGGAATCGGCAGTTCTAGTTTGGGGAGAATATTTTTTTGTTGGTGGAAGAGATCTCAATAAAAGATGTCCCCTTTGAGGCAGAAGATCCAATAGGTGTGTTTATATCTTTGTGGAAATGAAAATGCACCTGCTTTGAGGGGGAAACCCATGTGTGGGGTTATAGGTTATGGGAAAGGGAGGCACACTTTGAGGGGGATGTATGGGTGGGTTTTAATGTGGAACCAAACTCCAGCGCATATTGTATTCCTTCTTCATTGCTTAATTTTATTTATGCCCTGGCTTTTTCCTAAAATCAGGATTCAAGGCAGCTTACAAACTAAAACAAATACAAGATAGTTAAAACTTACCAAAGATTAACATTAAAGTAGAATTAAACTATCAAAATTAAAATGATTTAAAATGTAGAACTAAAAGTATCTGTTATCTTTGGCCAAAGAGGTTCCTTACCCTTGAACAGAGACTCACACAATCAACATCAGGACAAGCAAAGAACAACTTTATTAGTGGAAGCTAAGAATTTATAGACCTGCTCACGAAGATTCAGATTGTCAAAGACACAGGTATAAAAGGAAGAAGGTTCTCATGATCTCGTGCAGTAAACATATCCAACTATAGATGACACAAGCAGTTGAAAAATAGATTCGTCACTTTACCCTGGTCTGACTAATTCGTGTTGCCTAAATGTTGCAGAAAGGGATATATTTTATGCTGGGAGTAGCAGCTCCCAGCCGTTTCATAGCTGCTTCAGTATCTCTGATTGTACTACGCTCTCAAGGTTGCTTCAAATTATTATTGCTTTGGCATGTGTCAGCAATCGTGGCTGCTTTCTGGTTTTAACATTGGCTGTCAGGTAGAGGAGAGGAAGACAAAGGCAAATCCTTTTTGAACAAATCTTGCCAAGAAAACAATGTGAGCCCTTAGGGTCACCATAAGTCAGAATCATAGAGTTGGAAGAGACTACAAGGACAATCTAGTCCAACCCCCTGCCATGCAGGAATACACAATCAAAGAACTCCTGACAGATGGCCATCCAACCTCTGTTTAAAAACCTCCCAAGATGGAGGCTCCACCACACTCTGAGGCAGTGCATTCCACTGCTGAACAGCTCTTACTGTCAGGAAGTTCTTCCTAATGTTGAAGTGAAATCTCTTTTCCTGTCATTGGAATTCATTGCTCCGCATCCTAGTCTCTGGAGCAGCAGAAAACAAGCTTGCTCCATCCTCAGTATGACATCCCTTCAAATATTTAAACATGGCTATCATGTCCCCCTTAACCTCCTGTTCCCCAGGCTAAACATACCCAGCTCCCTAAGTCTCTCCTCATAAGGCATGGTTTCCAGACCTTTCACCATTTTAGTTGCTCTTTTTTTTTTAAATATAATTTTTATTCGGTAACAAAGGTAATCAATTTTCCCATCATTTACATTTGCTTTTACAACTCCTTCTTATTTCTTATTTAGTTTGTTACCTTATATACAAATACTTAATAACATACTCACAGAGAAGACAAATTACATTCCACAAATACAAACAGAAAAACCACTTCCTCAGCGTCACCTCCGGTTATCAGGTTTTACATGCAATCATAACGTGTTTGGATGTCACCATTTCTTAAGTCATCACTCCACTCTTATAATCTACATTCTTTTCTCTTTCTCCTTCTCCTATTCTGGCTTTACTGACTTCTTATAATAACATTATTTGTTTATCAAGTATATATCCGTTTTTTTCCCAATCCTTTAACACATCTGCCCAGTCCTCTATTAATTTTTTACTTGATTTATTTCTAATCCTATTTGTTAAATTATCCATTTCTATCATCTCTAATAGTTTGTCTTTCCATTCACTTATACATGGTGTGTCCAAAGATTTCAATTTTCTGGCTATTATCAATCTAGCCGCTACTATCATGTATAACAAAAGTTTCCAATGTTTTTGCTCTGTTTCCCGGCCTACTGCATCTAACATATTTAACAAATACATCTCTGGCTTCATTTCATATTCAATATGCAGTATCCGTTTGATTTCTTTATGAACTCTCTGCCAGAATTCCTGTATTTTCCTACATGTCCACCACATGTGTATATAAGTTCCTGGATTAGATTTACACCTCCAACACTCTAGATTATTCGTATTCTTCATTTTGTTTAATTTTGTTGGAGTATAATACCATCTCTGTACTACTTTGATGTAGTTTTCTTTTAAACTCTGAGCTGCCGTAAATTTCCATGTTTTTCTCCTTGCCTTTTCCCATGCTTCCAACTTAAGTACATATCCCAAATCTTTGGACCACCTTATCATGAAATCTTTTATATTTTCTTGTTCTAACCCTACCCTCAGTAACAATTTGTAATATTTTGATATTTTCCCTTTTTTGTTTTCATCCCATATGATGTTGTCTAATGCATTGCTTTCCATTTCAAATCCCTCTTTTTTCTGATCTTCTTTAAATCTTTCTTTTATTTGTAAGTACTCGAACCAATTTGTTCTCTGAAATTCCTCTAGTTCTTGTTTAGTTCTCAGCTCAAACTCTCTACTTTCGTTTATGATTCCTATATCTCTATATCTTAACCAGTGTTTTGTATTTTTCCATCTACCCATTAAAGCTTCCTGTGGTGATATCCACAGGGGGATCTTCATATAAAATTTTTGTTTGACTGTCTTCCAAGTTTTCAATAATGATTTTCTTATACAATGGTTATTAAAGTCCTTATTGCTTTTTTCCTTTCCGTATTGCAGATACGCATGCCATCCAAACCTTAGGTTATGGCCCTCTATATTCAATGTCTGTTCGTCTTCTAGTGTAATCCAATCCTGTAGCCATACTAATGATGCCGCCAAATGATATATTTTCAAGTCTGGCACGTCGCATCCACCACTCTCTTTCGCATCCGTCAAGTATTTCCATTTTGTTCTTCCCTTTTTCTCGTCCCAAATGAATTTCCTGAGGTCCTTGTTCCAGATTCTAAATATTTTGTCTTTCTTAATTATCGGTAGATTTTGAAAAAGGAATAACATCCTAGGCAGCACATTCATCTTATATGTTGAAATTCTTCCGAATACTGAAAGTTTTAATTTCTGCCATCTTTTCAAGTCGTCTTTTATCTGCTTCCATGTTACTTTATAATTATTATCGAATAAATCAGCATTTCTTTTGGTGATATATATCCCTAAATATCTGACTTTTTTCTCTATTCTACAATTTGTTATTCCCGACAAAGCTAATTCTTCCTGTTTTATCATATTCTTGGTTATTATTGTAGATTTTTCTGCATTTATCTTAATTCCTGAATATTCTCCGAATTCATCCAAGACCTTCATTAATTCGTTTGCTTGATTAATTGGGTCTTCCATGAAGAAAACTATGTCGTCCGCGAAAGCTCTAAGTTTATATGTTTGGTTCCTTATCTTGACCCCTGGATAGTTACGATTAGATCTTATACTTCTGTTAAGCACTTCCAAGACGAGAATAAAGAGCATTGGTGACAACGGACAGCCTTGTCTTGTTCCTTTATTAATATCTATTATCTCCGTTTTCTCCCCATTTATTATTAATTGTGCTGTCTGTCTATTGTATAGCTGCTCTATCCTTTTTACAAAGTTGTCGCCTGTTCTCATCTTCTTCAGCACTTCTATTAAGAAATTCCACTGGACACTGTCAAATGCTTTCTCGGCGTCTGCAAAAAACATTGCTAGCTTCTTTTCATTGTGCATTTCGAAATATTCTATTAAATCTATTATAATTCTTATATTATGTCTAATTTGTCTATCCGGCAGAAAGCCACTTTGATCTTTATGTATGGTATATGACAGTATTTCTTTTAACCTTTTTGCTAGAATCATCGTATAAATCTTATAATCATTATTCAATAATGATATTGGTCGGTAATTTCTTACATCTTTTGGGTCTTTCCCCTCTTTCGGTATTAATGTAATGTTCGCATTGATCCAGGAGTCAGGTATACCCTTTTCTTCAATTTCATTTAAGGTCTTATGTAGAGGTGCTATTAATTCCTCTTGAAACGTCTTATAGTATAAACTTGTCAAGCCATCTGGACCCGGTGCTTTATTATTTTTCATTGTCTTTATTGCTGTTAATATTTCTGATACCGATATGGGCGCATTTAATAGTTTGATCTGTTCTTCAGTCAATTGGGGGAAGGTTTGTCTTTCCAAATATCTTTTCATATCTTCCTCCTCTCCCTTAGAGATTTCTTCCATCCTAAACAAGTTTCTATAGTACTCCAAAAATATACTTTTAATTTTCCCCTGGTCTGATATCTCATTGTCTTCATATTTAATTTCTGTGATTATTTTCTTTTCCCTTTCTTTTTTCAATTTGTATGATAACCATTTTCCAACTTTATTCGAATGCTCAAAATGTATTTGCTTGCTTCTTTTCAATTGTTTCTCTATCGCATCTGCCATATCGCTATTCAATTGATTTCTTATTAGCTTTATTTGTAATTTAACTTTCTCATCTTTAGGATTGTTTCTCAGTTTTTCTTCTCTCTTTCTCAACTCCTCTGTCAGGGACTTAAATCTTTCTGACTTTTTCCTTTTTACTTCTGCTCCTCGTTTCAGAAATAGACCGCGCATCACTGCTTTGCTAGCGTCCCATATCACTTTCATCGGACATTCTGATGTCATATTTTCTGCGAAGTAGCATCTTATTTCCTTTTTAATTGTTTTAACAAATTCTTCGTTTCTAAGCAGACTCTCATTCAGTCTCCAATTATAAGTTTTTTTGCTTGATTCTATTCTCATCTCAATTGGCGAATGATCAGAAACTACCTTCGCTAATATATCCATACTTTTTACAATAGGGAGCAGATGTTTAGAGATAGCGAAAAGGTCAATTCTAGACATTGTTTTGTGACAGTCTGAATAAAAAGTATATCCTTTTTGTTTACCGTGTTTGTGTGACCATACATCTTGTATTGATAGTTGTTCAACCAATTCGAAAAAACTTCTGGGCAATTTCCCTTGATACTTTAAGTTTTTCCCCCTCGATCTGTCTGTTATCGGGTCTATCACTCCGTTGTAATCTCCTAAAATCAGTAAGCTTTCAGTATCATATTCATCTAACTTTTTGTGTAGTTGCTTATAAAATTTTTCTTGTTGTGTATTGGGAGCATATATCCCTACTACAATGAGTTTCAGATTTTGCATGGACACCTCTACAGCAATGACTTGGCCTTCTTCATCTTTGAAAAGTTCTCTGGTCTTATATGTTTTATTAATGTATAAAACCACTCCTCTCTTTTTTTTCTGTGTCGCTGAATGGTAAATATATCCCAATTTTGGGTTTCTTATATATTTTTCATCTTCTTCTTTAATCCTTGTTTCTTGTAGACAGACTACATCTGCCTTTAATTTTTCTAAATAGTGGAAAACTTGCTTACGTTTGTATTGCGAATTTAGTCCTTTGACGTTCCACGAGATAATTTTAGTTGTCATCTTCAAAACACACTTTTTCCTCTATCTCTATTTCTCTCTCCTTTTCCTCTGAGTTCCTCTCTTCGTCGATATCCTCCTCAAGTTCTTGTTCAATTTCCACGTCTTCGATTTTCCCTTCGTCTTCTTCTAGTTCTTCTTCTTCTACTTCAGATTCTACTCGCTGACTATCTTTTTTCTCCTCTACTTCCATTTGTTTCTTCCTTTGTTTCTCTTTTTCCAGTTCTTCTAGTTTTCTACTGAATTCTTCCGCCTTTCTTACTGTGTCAATTTTATATCTTTTCTGCTTATAAGTAAAAGAGATGCCTTCTATTCTTTCCCATTTATATTTCACACCTCTCTTTGTTAATTTTTGGGTTAACTCTTTATATTCCTGTCTTTTCTTCAATATGATTGGAGGTATGTCCTTATATATTTTTATCTCTTTTTCTTCTATTATTAAGTTTTCCTCGTAGCTCTTTTGAATAATTTTTTCTCTTGTTTTTGTTCTTGTCAAGACCATCACCACATCTCTCGGTATTTTCTTCTCCTTTGCAATTTTTGCAAACACCTTATCAATCTCTCCATCTATCTCCGCCTCTGTACAATTGACATAGCTTGCTAATGCTGGTATGATTCTTTCCATAAGATTTTCTTTGATTTTTTCCGGTATTCCTCTTAACTTCAAACATCTATCCCGATATCTCAATTCTTGAGTTAGTATTTGTTGTTCCTCTTTACTTTGTATTATTTGTATTGACTTTGTGATTCGCTCCGTTTCCTGTGATTTTGTTTTCAATTGTCCAATTTCCATTTTCATCTCTTCCAATTCCTTGTTAATTTTGTCTATCTTTTTCCCCAACAGTTCTGATTCTCTTTTATAGTCCGCTCTTATCTCTTTTCTCAAATCTTTCAATTCTGCTCTTATATCTTGTCTGAAATTCTTAAGTTCTGTTTTTAATTCTTCCATAATCAAAGTATGAAGTTCTGGTGCTTTCGCTAATTCTGCTGAACCTCTCCTCGCTGGCAATGTTTGGGATTGAGCTAATGAAGTAGCCTTTCTGGTACTGTATGCCATTTCTTTCTTTTAATGAGTTTATATATTTCTTTTTAAATATTTCTTATCACTCTTGTCTGGTATTACTCAGAGAGTCACCTTTAACTTTTCCCTTGCTATATTTATTCCTTCTGTTTAATATATATATATATGTGTATATATATATATTAATATGCAGTTATTATTACTGTATTATTTGTTTATAACGTCTTCTATTGATATAAGTCGGTTCTTAATTTCTTAATTTCTATAAAGCTCTGTAGAGTTATTTGCTGCTAATAAGTATAATGAACTTAAATGCAGTAATTAAATACAGGGAGGAACTAAAGTACAGCAATAATGAATTACAATGAAAGTATAAGACACTTCAATAAAATTTCTGAAAACAAAAAACAAAAAACTAAAAGCTACACAATCAGTATAGAACAGAGGATAATATACTCAGCAATAATTATCAATTTTTCAATTTTCAAATATCAACTATTTTTAAGCTTATTTAAGCTCACTACTTATTTGCTCAAACAATTCTCAGTTTTTACCAAATCAATATTGCTTAGTATCATTCTATTTCATGCATTCACCAGGAGATTTCCATTTCCATTTACAGTCAGCTATATTTCAAATATATTATATTTCAAGTACAATATACAATATACAATATACTTTAAATACTTCTGGCGAGTATATAAGTTGCTGGTTCCTTCTTTCCTCTCTTGTCCTCTCTTAACGCCTCCCTCCTTTTCCCTCTCGTTTCTCACTTCCCGAACTTATCTGAACAACGCACCTGCAGATGGAGAAATTTTTTATAAACCAATGTCGTCAGTTCTTTTTACCTCCTCTCTGGACACCTTTCCTTCTTTCTTTTTTGTTTTGTTTTGTTTGCTTTCCCCTTCTCTCTTTCGAGTTACTGTTTGAGTCCACTGCTCTGTGTCCTAGTCTCGGGTGCGAGTTACAAACAGTCTCCGCCAGCTGTAGATTTCTAGCACTAGAGGGCTCCCTTAGTCCGCGTCCTCAATTCACTTGCTATGAAATTTTTGGGGTGTAGTCAAACTGGGAGGGAAAAAAAATATATGAAATCTTGCAGTCAGTCCTCAAGCTTATAACTCAAAAAATTAGTTTCTCCAGCTTCGAGAATAATAAGGTATAAGCACTTTACTCCATACTGCCTCACAAAGAGGCTATTTTTCTCTCGTC
This sequence comes from Gambelia wislizenii, assembly GCA_030847615.1. Classification (NCBI taxonomy): domain Eukaryota; kingdom Metazoa; phylum Chordata; class Lepidosauria; order Squamata; family Crotaphytidae; genus Gambelia; species Gambelia wislizenii. Next base: position 32,323,373 of record JAUMIR010000002.1, read on the forward strand.
GTTATAAAAAAAAAAAAAAGAAAAAACTTCACCGACCTGGTGGAATGTCTTTTCTGCCAAACAAACACAAAGCAAGTCCTTACTTCCGCAGGTTGTTTTAAAAAAATATATATAAGAAAAAAAAAATAAGAAACCTCCTCCAATTCAGGAGGAGACTCAAAAAGAAAAAGTTTTTAAAATTGCGGGCTTGGCTTGAGCCAACAAGCTCCCTCGAGCTATGGCTCCTCTAGCGTTTCAGGGATTGCTCTTCGCACGGCGTCTCCCCTTGGTTAGCGTGAAGCCTCCGCTCCCTGTCTAGCCTTCACTGGGGGGGCTGCCTGCCCCGACGAGCATTCCTTTACCCCCTCTCTTCCCAAAGTGGGGGTTTCTCAAGGTTTTTAGAGTTCTGCCACGATAGAGGTCGGCGCTAAGTCCGGAGCTCTCTCCCTTAGCTGCCGTCGCCAAGCCGTTCCGCAACCGGAAGCCTCATTTTAGTTGCTCTTCTCTGGACATGCTCCAATTTGTCAATATCCTTCTTCAACTGTGGTGCCCAGAACTGGACACAGTATTCCAGGTGAGGTCTGACTAAAGCAGAAGAGAGTGGCAATATTACTTCCCTTGATCTAGGCACTAAACTCCTATTAATGCAGCCTAGAATCACATTGATTTTTTAGCTGCCGCATCACATTGCTGACTCTTGCTCAGCTTGTGGTCCACTAAGACTCCAAGATCCCTTTTGCATGTACTCTCATCAAGCCAGGTGTCACCCATCCTATATTTGTGCATTTCATTTTTACTGCCCAAGTGTCGTATCCTACATTTTTCCATGTTGAAATTCATTTTGTTAGTTTTGGCCTAGCTTTCCAACCAAGAAATGACTTGAAGGCACACAACAACAATGCAGTGTGCAGTGCAACAAAACCTTAGCATGCATATGGCTTAAGTAGTGCTTTGCTGAGAGTTTAGCACACAGAGGTAGCTATCTGATTTTTCTCATAGGTGATCAAGGCGACAGGGTTCAGCACTCTCACTGCCATGGGCCCTGGTTTGATTCCTGGCTAGAGAAGGCTTTTCCTTCTTCCCTGACTTCTGGGAGATCAGGTTCTTGCTGAGATACCATCTTCTTGTCATACAGGAGTGAATTTGCAAGGGGTTAGGAGCAGAGTGTGCTTTTCCCTATGGGAAGGGTGGGGCAAGTGTTGGAGAGCAGAAGGCCACATTAACCCCAATGTTGCACCTCTGTTAGCTCCCCCAAATTTGCCCCCCCCCAATGCTCTCTAAGGGGCATGGAGAACATTTTTGTGCAACTGGAGAGGCCTTTTTCATGCAATAGGAAGTGAGGGAGAGGTCATATCTGTTTTAATAAAGGCCTCTCCTAAAATGGTTGAATGACAACATTTGGCAAAAAATGCCCCAGTGCCCCCTAGAGGGGCATGTAGGGGAAATTAAATTTTTAAAATCTTTTTTTTTTAGTGTGTGTGTGTGTGTGCTGGGTCCACAAACCCAGCCCTGCAGGCCATCTGAGACCCACAGACTGCAAATTGCCCACCCCTGCCCTACAGCCTTCTTGCTGCAGTAGTCATCATCCCAGTTTCATAATATGAAGGTCATGAGTTCAAAGGAAAGCAGTTTATACCAGATTTGCCATCCAGACCTATTAGAGTTAGCCATCTCTGCTCTAAGTCACCCAACATAGCTCAGCTGGGAGAAAATTACTGTAATTTGAAGTTCTGTCATGAGCTTTTTCAGACTCAGTAACCAGCAGTTTCAGAGTTAAACAGTAAACTTTACTGGTACAGTACTGTAATCTAAAGAGCAAACCCTACAATGTTTATTGCTCAGAATGAAAACCATTTACAAAGCATTAAGTTAAAAAGTATTTATAATCTACAAAATCTGATGGGCTATACCATCATTGGTTATCCATCATCCACACTCCCCATTCCCACTGAGAGTGGGTACCTCCCATATTTCTCATGGCAAAGGCCAGGTGCAAACTTTAATAAAAGCAGTTACAGGCATAGAATGCATCCTCCTTTCTCCCAGACCACGTACTTGTTAGCAAGTGCAAAGGAATGCAAACATAATTAGCCACAAAGAGAAACAACAGAACTGAAGTTGGCAGGAGAAGGTCACATCTGGGACCGATCCTGACAAGTTCAAAGGTAATTGGTTTAATCCTGGGATTTGGTACATGTTTGTATCACAGGGTGATACTTGACATTACGCAGAATGCATGCTCCATAAGATTAACATGCTTTACTTCTCACTCCATGGCTTCAGGGAGTGAAGGGGATGGAATTCTTACCCTTCCCCATAGACTCAGGCAAAAGCAAACTGCTGCAGCCTTTCCTGGCTTGTTTTTTCTTCCTCATTGATAACTTTTGCCATCTTCACCATGCTCTGAAGTTGCTAGGACACACATTCTGGGTTTCATCTGTGAAAAGCTGGAGGGCATAGTAGAGATACACCTACTGTTAGAAATGCTTTTAAAAAAAAAATCCCTGAAGATGCTGTCAAGAGATTTTACTGCTAGATGTCTGTACTGGATATTCTGCTTAACTGCTAAAGGTACTTGAAGGATTTTTCTCTCTCTGTCTTGTATTTTCTGAATTGTACAGTTGTCCTTCATATTTGCTGGGTTTTGGTTCCAGGACCAGGTTCCAGGACCCCCGTGGATACCAAAATCCGTGAATACTCAAGTCCCATTATATGCAATGGCATAGCATAAGATGGCAAAATCAAGGTTTGCTTTTTTGATTATTATTTTAAGAATATTTTCAAGCCGTGAATACTTAAATCCGTGAATACCAAATCTGTGGATACGGAAGGTCAACTGTATTTTCTGTATTGTATTCTGTATCCTACTTTCTGTACAGTTTTTTTTAAAATATACAGTACTGTATTTTCTGTATTCCGTTGTGTTTTCTATATTGCCTTCTCTGCATTGTGTTTTCTGAGTGATGTCTCAACCTGGCTGGGTTTGGGGTATTACACACCTTTATTTTATGAATGAGGAGATGGATTCTTCTTTGCATTTTCACCTCAGGCTGCAAAATATCTTGGGGCCAGCCAGAGGTTGGACACATTACTGGGGGTATTCTGGAAGTTGTAGATGAAATCAAAACGTTTCTTTCCCAAAACTTCACAGGCTTGCTTTGAGACCATCCAGGAGTTAACATGACAGAGCTGTGTCTGCTAGAGAGGCCATGTAGAGCATTTTGGCTTCCTGTTCCGTCTGACACCCCCCTACCCCCATGTAATGGGATAGTAATGGGAAATTGCCTTCTTTGCAGTTCTCTGGAGGAGTTCTTGCTGCAAATGTGATGCCTAGGCGGATGCAACCCCAAAAATACCCTGTGGAGGTAGGAGGTGAGCTAAATCGAGGATGGGGAAAGAGGGAGAGAGAGGAGAAAGAATGGTCCAAGAAAGAAGGGAGGGAAGGAGCAAGCCAGGAGCAGCAGCCTTGCTAATCTGCAGCAACAAAATTCTCTAGATAGACAAAAGAGTCTGTAGGAGCCATAAAAGCGAGCAACCAGCCAAGGGTGGTGTGAAAGATTTTGCAGGACTCAGGCGAAGGTGGTGACTCTCTGTAATATTTGCATGGTGCTTTCAAAGAGTTCAGGCATTTCCCCATATTTGCAGGAGACTTTGCAACAATCCTGTAAGGCAGTCTACTACTACTACTACAGATGGTGTGTCCGTTATTCAGAATTCCGAAATACTCCAAAATTGTCCCCATGGGTGGCTGAGATAGTGACACCTTTGCTTTCTGATGGTCCAGTGTACCGAAACTTTGTTTCATGCACAAAAGTATTTTAAAAATTGTGTAGAAGATTACCTTCAGACTATGTGTATGAGTTGTACATGAAACATAAATGAATTTCTGGTTTAAATTTGGGTCCCATTTCCAAGGTATCTCATTATATTTCAAACTACAGGAAAAGAGATTCCAGCTAAACATTAGGAAGAACTTCCTGACAGTAAGAGCTGTTCGGAAGTGGAATGCACTGCCTGGGAGTGTGGTGGAGTCTCCTTCTTTGGAGGTTTTTAAATAGAGGCTAAATGTCCATCTGTCATGACGGCTTTGATTGTGTGTTCCTGCATGGCAGGGGGTTGGACTAGATGGCCCTTGTGGTCTCTTCCAGCTCTATGATTCTATGTATATGAAAGTATTCCAAAATCTGAAAAAATCCAAAACATTTCTGGTCACAAGCATTTTGGATAGGGAATACTCAGGGTGTACTACCACTACTGTTGTTATTTTGCTATTATTATTATTATTATTATTAATTTCTTATCTACCTCTCCCCGTGGATTGAGGTCGTGAACAACAGATTTACATAAAACAGCTGATATAAATGAAAACACATCTCAGTTAAAGATACATAAACTCATTAAAACACATAATATCAATTTAAAAGAACAAATAAAACCAATACATATTAAAACAATTTAAAATTTGAAGTTTAAAAATTATCTGGATAGGCCTGTTGTTATTGCTGTAACAATAACCGATTGCTACAGATTGCTGGTGGGAGGGGGAATCAGATCAGGAGACAATATGAAGTTACACATTTATAACTACATCTGTGATGGTGGATCTTGGTTGTCATTAACATTTGTATCCTATCTTCAAGGTGATATAAAGCATTTCTCCTCTTGTTTATTCCAACTTTATTCTGACAACAACCCTATGAGGTAGGTCAGGCGGAGAGAGTGTGAAAGAGAGAATGCAGGTTTTTGTGACTCATGAATTTTCATGACTGGAATCTGGATCCTTTCCAAATTATCATCCACTACTCTGACCAGTGGACCACATTGGCTCTCCTTATCCCTGCCAAGGAGGGCAGATGAGCGGGGTGTATGGAATTAATGTGAGAAAGTGGATTTTCTTAGGGTACTTCTACACTACATAAGTAGAGCAGTATGATTCCACTTTAACTGCCGTGGTTCCATTCTATGGAATTCTGGGATTGGCACTTTTGGGAGGGATCTTTAGAATTCTCAGCCAGAGAGCTCCAGTGTCTTACAAAACTACAAACTCCAGGATGCCATAGGATGCAGTGGCTGCTGACACACTGCAGAAACAATGCAGTCTGACACCGCTCCAACTATCATGACTCCATCCTATGGAATCCTGGGATTTGTAGTTTATTGTGGCACTAGAGCTCTGACAGAGAAAGCTAAATACCTCACAAAACTACAAATTCCAGCATTCCATAGCATTGAGCCATTGCAGTTAAAGCGTTGACAAACTGCATTATTTCTGCAGTGTGCCAGCAGCCAGTCATGGGAGTTAAAGTGGAATCATAGTGCAATAATTGGGTAGTGTGAAAAGGCCCCTTGACCACATTTAGGGATCATGTGGCTTTCTAGGTGTTGTCAGGCTGCAGGTCCCAGCATTCCTCACCATAGGCTATGCTGGCTGGGTCTTGCAGTGCTACGATATCTGGATTAAGTATCTGGATTTTTTTTGGGGTGGATTTTGGATTTTGTTTTGCTACATGGCCAACATGGCTACCCCTGAATGTGTTTCACAGTATCTAGAATGCTACATGGGTCTCTCCTGTGGCTTAAGCTATCAGGGGAATTTGTAGTTGAAATTAGTTTTGAGCTGTGCTTAGATCACAGCTGATTAATTGATTCTGAAGTGGTAACTGATGCTGACTGAAAGCAAAGCAATTCCCCATCTGAAGGCAGATTCTTTGCAGTGGGATTTAACTCAGCCTTGATGCTTCAGCTTTGATTCTCAGCTTCATTAACATGAAAGACTTTCCAGCCCAACCCTATGCATGCTGATTTATTTTTATCTGATCTGTTTTTTTTTAAGATAAGTTCATAGTGTGTGTGTGTGTGTGTGTGTGTGTGTACTGGCAATTTTCTACCACAATGTTGCTATTGGTTATTTGGATTTTTTGTGGAAAAGTCAAGGTATGAAATTTAACAATTACTGTACTAAGGATATTGGACTAAACCTGCTGTATTAAACACATTAAATAGAGGGGTAGCCCATTTAATGTTTTGAGATATACTTCTGCATAAACATACAGGAAGTCCTTGCTGTAAGCATGCAAATATTTACTTGGGAATAAACCAAATTGTGCTAAATGGGACTTCCTGCAGAGCGGACATTTACTTATTAGGTTGATTGATCATACTGGTGCTGAGTTCTCTTTCTTTGATTCCTTGCCCAGTCAAATAAATAAATGCTGAATGAGCAGTAAGTCACCCCAGGCCCAATGGGCCATTGTTGTTATGTGCCTTCAAGTCACCTTTGACATATGATGACTCTATCCTAGGGTTTTTTTTGGCAAGATTTATTCAGAGAGGTTTCCATTGCCTTCCTCTGAGGCTGAGAGAGGGTGACTTGCCCAAGGTCAGCTTGTGGATTTACATTGATGAATCGTGGGTTTATACCCTGGTCTCCTAGAGCAGTGGCTCTTAATCTTTTCTTTAGCAGGGACTCCCTTTAAAAATATCTTTTGTTGCCATGGACCTTCAAGACTTAACTCAAGATTTAAAACAACTGTAATACCTGATAATAATAATACAATTACACCATCCATTAAACCTTTCCACAGAGGCAATGGAGGGGGAGGGAAGACTTTTCTCCTGCTTCTTCCTGCAAGTTTGTGGTTGGAGCAGATTGAATGGCAATGCACAGGCCAAGCCAGCCAGCCAGCCTGCCTTTGCCTTGGCTCCTGTCCTGTGGCCACTCCACTGCAGGGAGGAGGTGGGTGGAGCAGCCTTCAGGCCTTTGTGGACCCCTTGTAAGGACATCATGGCCCCCTAGGGGTCCCTAGACCACTGGTTAAGAATCACTGTCCAAGAGTTTTAGTTTAGCACTCAAACCACTAAACCATGCTGCTCTACACTAGCACATAGGAAATGTGCATAGGATAGCCATTATAGGCTGCAGTTCAACATCAGCATAGTGTACATTTCCACATGTGGAGGAGAGATATGCTCTGCCAGTACTACGCAACCCCCATGCAGAATAGCAACATTGCACAACACATGTCAATGACTGGGTTCAGTTGTGCAATGTGAAATGTGCAACTGCATTGTGGAATGTGCAATTGCAGTGTGTACCTGCAGTGGGCAACACAGTGTAACGTTGCAAGATGCAACTCTTGCTTCTACGGCTGTTAGCAGAATACAGTATGTCTGTTGCACTGTGATGAATAATTCACCCCCACACATAGCATGACATACACATTCATGTCATTAACTGCATGCCAGCTGCTGACTGTTCATGCTTTTTAAGTTTATAGTTATTTATTTGTCTAATGTGTGTATATGCTGTATAATAATGTTTGCCTTGAGAAATAGTCCTATGAAATTGGGAGTTATGCACCTACATTTCTTTCAGCCTGATCCTGTGTGCATTTAATGGGACTTTCCCCCCTGCAAATGGGAACTGTTGTAGGAAACAGGGTGGCTACCTTGATAGCTGCTGCTGCTGTTTTTTTTATTGTATCAACAGACATTGTAACAACAAACAGGCAAATCTATTTGAAAGACTACCTGACCCAGAATAAAGGCAGCCATTGAACATTCTTGGGGTCCTTGTTTCCAGCATCAATCTTATTAGGAATCGGTAGAACTGTCAAAGGTGCTTAATATGTTTTCAAAATAAAAGTCTACACTTGAGCTAGATAATGATGATGATGATATTGCCCTTTCCACCAAAAGATGGAACATCAAACATACACATTGAAAGGCAATAAAACATAACACCATAAATACAGTTGGCTCTCTGTATCCACAGATTCTGCATCCATGAATTCAACCAACTATGGTTTGAAAATATTCAAAAAACAAAAACAAAACAAAAAAACCAAAACCACAAATAATTCCAAAAAGCAAACCTTGATTCTGCCATTTTACTATGCCATTGTATATATAGCATGTCTATTTAGCAATAGCACTCCTATTTCTATACGGCTTATCAGTGCCAAAGCACTTCCTAAGCAGTTTACAATGTGTTAGCTAATTGCCCCCAACAAGCTGGGTACTCATTTTATTGACCTACGGGAGGATGGAAGGCTGAGTGAACCTTGGGCCCTGTAGGATCGAACTTGCAATGTTGTGGCTGCAGTACCAGCATTTAACCACTGCACCACCCGGGCTCATATAATGAGACTTGAGCACCCACGGATTTTGGTATCCATGGGGGGTCCCGGAACCAAACCCCAGAGAATACTGAGGGCTGACTATATACATAAAATCCCCAACATCCCACCCATCTTGGCAGCTTCAGGCACAACTCAGCAGCTTAATCTGGTGAATCAAAGAGGAAGGTCTTCAACCCCTTACGGAAATGGCTGAGATCCTCCTCCAGCCAGAGGTCTAAATGAAAACCACTCTACAGCTCCAGAGTCAGATCTTGAAAGGCTTGCAACCTTGACAGAACTGCTCACGTTGGTGGAACAGACAACAACCCTTTGCCTGTAGATCTTAAATTCCTAGATGGTGTGTACCGTGCTAGCTGAGTTGCCAGGTACTGGGGGGATTAGAGCATGGAGCCCTACCTACAAGAACCAAAAGTTTGAAACAGTCCCTGTCCTGAACTGGTAGCCAGTTAAGGGAAAGGGCTCTTTTAAAGTTCAGGTTGAAACCTATAGTAGAAACACCACTCCACTGACACTGGGGGCATCAAACCCCATGGTTAAAATTATTCCATTTCAGTGCTGTGATTTCAGTACTGCATGATATCTGATGTCTAACCAAGGGATGGGGAATCTGTGTCCCCATAGATTGAGGTGAGATTTCATAGATTGAGGTGAGTCAGGGGTGGGGAAAGTATGTCCCGTGGGCTGCGTGTGGCCCGTGACCCTGCTTTTGTGGTCCCTCACATGTCCCCCAAGCTCCTCCACTGAGAAGGCTGTCTCCTTTGTCCTCCACAAATGCACCTGTGATGATAGCAGGACTAAGAGGAAGCCCTCCCCTGAAGATCTCAAAAGCTGGGCAAGCTCATAGAAGGAGATACAGTCTTTCACATAGTCTGGACCCAAGTAGTGTAGAGCTTTAAAGATGATGACCAGCATCACCTCCTCTGCAGGTAGCGTGGAGATACACCAGCTACTAGCCTCTGGTAAGCTAGCAAAAAAATCTGTGGGTAGTCACTTTTGGCACCTTGTTAATCTGGCTGCTTTAAGACATTCAGTGAAAAGCATTGTTCACTATTGTTTACTGGAGGGGAGAGCAATTTCAAGAGGCCCTGGAGCCACACACATGTTTCTCCTGAACCTCAGAGAGTGACAACATACACATGACAACCCTCAGCCAGGGTTGCCAAGTCAGTGGGCAAAACCTTTGACTCTGACTCCAACTCCTCTGTTTTTCTACTGTCCAATGCCTTCATAAATGGCAAATGTGTATTAACTAGTAACACCAAACTTATTGTAGTAAAATGGTTGTTCAATGTGTGTTGTTGTGTTCCTTCAAGTCATTTCTGACTCCATGGCAAATCTATCATGGGGTTTTCTTGGCAAGACTTATTCAGAGGGGGGTTGCCTTTGCCTTCTTCGGAGGTTGAGAGAGTGTGACTTGCCCAAGTTCACCCAGTGGGTTTCCATGGCTGAACAGGGATTCAAATTCTAGCAAAATGGTAGCATAAGGCATTTCATCACCACCTCATGAATCGTCAGGCTACTTAGACTGACAGAACATAAAATATATTTAGTTGGTTAAAGTTTCTGAACGAGAAAACTTTCCTCAATTCCTATGAAAGTAAATAGGCAACAAACTAGGCGTTTAATATTGTAAATTTTAATTTTGAAGGATCGGTAGGTTTCTACCGACTCTGATTCCGACTCCACCCTAACTGGCTTCTGACTCTGGCTCCATAGCTCTGTCCTTATTCCCTGTTTTTTTTTTTAAATGAACTTTAAAAAGACCCTTGTGCCATCTTTAGAAGCTGTGTGTGCATGAGGGGAAGGGAAATTATTTTCCAAAGCTGTCCCCACCTGTTTTTTGTTCAGGCGTAGCCTTTTGGAAGTGAGCAGAAATCAATTCTGGATTTCAGCAAAACCCTCCATTGAACCTAAAAGAGTCAAGTAGGTCCCCCAAAATGTTGTCAGATTGCCCTTACAATTCCTCAAAGGGCGTGAGTGACCTTTCAAAGACCATTGTTTTTTTTTTAAATCAGAGGTATTTGAGGGGATTTTAAACTACAAACTTTATCCTAGTCAGTAGAAAGTTTCTCCTAGTCAACTTTGCTTAGTTTTATACCGAGGTGAGCAAAATATGGCTCCCCAGGCCATTTTGGGGCCCCAGGAGCCCTCATTTTTTATTTTTTTAAAACGAAAAATGCCCCTTGCAGCCTCTAGAGTCTGTGGAGGGCCAATTTTGTCATGTTACTCCCCTCCATCACTGCTTTAGGCCCAAATGAAGCCTTTTAAAACCCTGGAAATAAACCAGATAACTGATTTCTGGTTTACTTCCTGGTTTAAAAAAAGGCCTCTCTTGGGCCTAAAATAGCCCAGGGAGGGGAGGGGAAATTTACCCTCATACTCCCTAGAGTGTTTGTGTATAATTTTAAAAAATATTTTAAAATATTTAATATGTTTAATATGTTTTTTTAAAAAAACTTAGTACAAATCCAGGGGTGGGGGAAGGGTTGCCCTCTGAAGTCCACAGACCCCTGTCATGAACCCACTTCTGTTTGATACATATATAGTCAGGCCCCCATATCTGAGGGGGTTTGGTTCCCAGACTAACTGTGGATTCCAGAAACCACGGATAATAACAAACCCTATTAAAATAAAGGATTTCCTATATAAATGTACCATAAAGTTGCATTGGAAGCCCTGAAAGATGGCTAGAGAGGACATCTCTCTAGGCATTTTCCAGCGTGACTCTGTTATTTGTCCCTATTTTTTCAGCCTTGGATAACTGAAACCACTGATATTGGTTCCATGGATATGGGGATCTGACTGTACATACTTCTCCTTGTCAGACTCTTGTTTGAAGATGCTGTGGTGACTAGACATTAATGACAGGACATGATTTTGACCAATTTCCAATTCTCTCTCCCTCCCTCCCCCATCCCGTGAAAACGATAACCAACTGCAGAACAAGAAGGAGGAAATTTTTCACCTCAGAAGACATGATCTTGTGAGCCTTGGTGCATATCATCCAGGGGGACAAGCAACACGGTTTTCCAGGTTCCAAAGGGAGACAAACTGCCTGGAAGTTGAGAAGACCATGCTGAGAAGGCAACAGAAGTCACTTTTCTCCATGAAGAGAGAAACAGCAGTATAAATTAAAGTACAATCCAAGAAGGAATCCTCAGATATCAGGGAGAGAACATGGGCACCAATAGTGGGAAAAGCTTTGAGCTTCTTGAGGATCCAAGTGCACAGATGGGGAAAAACTTGTACAAGTGTTCCTATTGTTGGGAAACGTTCTGTGAGAGAACCCGCTTGGTTACACACGAGAGGATCCACACAGGAGACAAACCCTATGAATGCACAGATTGTGGGGAGAGTTTTAGCAATAGCGGTGAGTTTATTGATCATATAAGAGTACACACAGGGGAGAAGCCATACATCTGTTCAGACTGTGGTCAGAGCTTCCATTTGAAATCAAATCTTATGGCACACAAGAGAACTCACACAGCAGAGAACCCTTATGACTGCTCTGAATGTGGGCAGAGCTTTGGTAAGAAATCTCATCTCGTTACACATGAGAGGACCCACACTGGAGAGAAACCGTATCAGTGCTCAGATTGTGGGAAAAGCTTTAGTCAGAAAGGAAATCTCGTTTCTCACATGAGGATTCACACAGGAGAGAAACCCTACAAGTGCTCCCAGTGTGGCAAATGCTTCTCACATTGCACCTCCCTAATGATGCATGTGAGAACGCACACGGGAGAAAAACCATACAAATGCTCAATCTGTGAAAAAAGCTTTGTGAATAAGGGAAACCTTGTCTCACACGTGAGAATCCACACAGGGGAGAAACCATACGAATGCACAGAATGTGGGAAAAGCTTTAGCACAAGTTTCCAGTTCATAGAACATAAAAGGCTACATACTGGGGAGAAGCCATATCCTTGTTCTGACTGTGGCCAAAGCTTCAATTCAAAATCAAACCTTATTACCCATAAAAGAACCCACACAGGGGAGAAGCCCTATCACTGCACAGTATGTGGGAAGGGCTTCCGGGTTAAATCATCCCTTACTAAACACATAAGAATCCATACAGGGGAGAAGCCTTATGAATGTTCAGAGTGTGGAAAGAGCTTCAATACAAGCTCTCTGCTTGTAAATCATAGAAGGGTTCACACAGGGGAGAAACCATATAAATGCTCAGTGTGTGGAAAAAGCTTTCGTCAAAAGGGAAACCTTGTTTCGCATATGAGAATTCATACAGGGGAGAAACCATATCAGTGTGGTGACTGTGACAAAAGTTTCATTGATAAAAAGTCTCTTATTAAACACAAGAGAATCCATACAAAAGAAACACCTTATGAATGTTCAGAAGGTGGGCAAAACTGCAGGTACAAAACTTCAGGGCTTACCTAACAGAGTATTACTTATATGTAAGAGGATCTTTTGGCTGTGAGGAAAGGTTCCATAGCAGCACTGTCTTTGTGAACAACAGAAGATCTGCATAGGAGTAAAAAGGAGAGCTAGCCCCTAGAGAAAACAGAAACACCTCATATATATTTAGAGCTCCATGATAGCTAACAGTTGGTGAATTTGATACAGTGCAGTACCAGTGGTCAAAATGGGGGCTTATACAATAGATGCTGCCAAAATTAGAAACAATGGCTTAAATCCAGTTGCTAATCCCAATTCAGGTGAACCTATTGAATCAATAGTAAGTCAGCAGTTATACAAATCCCATTAACTGAATGGGCCTATTTTGGTTGGGAATAGCAATTGGATCTAAGCTAATGTCTCCAGCCCCCTGTTCTCAGTGGCTTGGTCATTTCTAGCATAACTTGTGTGTATTGCAACATCATGATGTTTTGTCCTTTTCTAGTGCCACAATGATGGCTGCCAATAACAAGGGGCAGGTTAATCTGAAACATTGGGTCAGATTGAATGGTGTTTCTGTTTGGAGCCCGTCCATATGCATAGTGGGAAGAGATGTCACACATTGGCATGTCCCAGCATTTCTTCCACACTGTTATTTCTGGATTTTGATGTAAGAGAGTAATGATTGAATATGACATTCACATGCTTGATATCCAGGGCATCTCAGCCAAATCTGTATGGTTTGTTTCCAGAGACTGTGCAGTCAGTGCCTGACCTGGGAAACATCCGAGCTACCATCTCTGTATATTAAGTTCTATATAAGATATTTCAGGAAGAAAATTGACTAAGTTGGGCATGTCTGAAGGAGAAAGATGGCGGTAGCAAAGGGACTAGAGACCAAAATGTATAAGGAATAGTTTTAAAGAGAGACATGACAGTGGTCTTCAAATATCTAAATGTCTGTTACATGGAAGATGGAGCAGTAATGTTCTGTGTTGCTCCAGAGAACTGTGAACTAGAACCCAAGGAGGGAAATTGCAGGATAAGAGTTAATAGTTTAAGCACTCCCCATAGTAATCCCCGCAAATATTAAGGCCCAACAGTGTATGCATTTGTACTTGTGTATACTATGAAAACTGTTTGCTAGAGTCACCATAAGTCAGATGAAGCACATAACAACAACAAATTTCATTACCTGCCAATCTTAAATGATAATAAATACCATTAAGCTCCAACTATGGATCACTGATCTGTATCAGCATGAATTCTTTTTCAAATAACTCCCTGGACCCGGTATACCATACACTGTTAAAAAACAACAACCCAAAATATGCCTGGTAGACCTCATGACAATCCTGTAAGGTAGGCTGGTGGATTTAAATTCTACCTCCGCCTCCTCAGCGTTCCACACATTTCCCAGAATTGCTGAGGGTGACTTGTTCTGTTGCCTTGCTGCGGCTGCCACCAATTGACTGCCTGGGTCTCGTTGCAATGGCAGCAGTGGCGTCCTGCTGCTGCTAGTTGACTGCCTGGGTTTTGTTACAGCGGCAGCCGCAACGTACCACCACTGTCGCCAGTTGACTGTCTGGCTCCCATTGCAGCCTGTGACTGGTGAGTGGCTGAGGGAGTGAGAGGAGGGAGGGGCCCTTGAGAGGCTGGGGATGTAGAAGCATATTGAGTGGCAGGAGTGGATTGTGAGGTGGGGAGGGAGTTTGCATGTGGGTGGTGATTGGTTGGGTGTGTTTCCTGAGCAGCCAATCAGCACACTGGGAGAGGAAACATACCCAAGAGTTGGAAACATATCCAGGCCGATTGTACATACGCATATGCGCAAATGACAGATTTCTCATTTCTCGGCAGAGGTGGTCAACTTGTGACTCTCCAGGGGTTGTTGGGATGCCACTTGTGTCAGCCTTAGCACAGTCAATACTGTGGGAAGATGGGGGTCACCATTCCACAGCACTTGGAAGTTGCCCCTCCTTGCCTTGTTTAGAGAAAAGCTTGAACCAGTCACCAGACCCACTCCTCCATAAACAGATTTGTAAAAAGTACAGTTCTTCCACCTTGCAGGATCAGCCTTTATAGCTAAAATCATGTGTGCCACCAGATGTTGTTGGACTGCAAGTCCCAACAGTGGTAGCCAGCATTGACAAGAGGAATGCAGGCCAACCACATCTGCACAACTCTCACCCCTGGTTTATGGAAAATGCTTCCTAAAAGACATGTAGGTGTAACATCTTGGTATTAAGCTACATAATATAAAAATAAAAAGAATCGAATCCCAATATTACTTAACACTCAATTACAAGTCTTGCAAATTACAAATTAAACAAGCCATCTGGAAGTATCTTTTTGCTTTACGAGCATGGGCCCTTTCACATCACACAATTATAGCATAGTGATTCCACTTTAGTTGTATGGGTGCATTGCATGGAATCTTGGAACTTGCAGTTTAAGGAGGCACTAGAGCTCTCTATCTGAGAATTCCAATGCCCCTCCCTAAACTGTAAACCCCAGGATTCCACAGGATGTTACCATGGCACTTAAAGTGGAACTAAAGTGCTTTTACAATTGTCTAGTGTGAAAGGGCCCCAGGAGAAGAATCTACCCACCTGAAACATCTGTGTATTCCAGCTATTACAACCTTAACCTTCTTTAAAAAGACAATGCATTCTACTTTGTGTATGTGCCTTCATGTTGTCTGTTGACTTATGGTGACCCCATGAATTTCATATGGTCTTCTGAAACAAGGAATACTCAGAGCTGGATTGCCAGTTCCTTGTACTTTACACACATTTTAAAAAAAGAAAAACAGGAGCACCTATCAGGGTCCAAATGGAAAGAGACATCATATTAAACACATTACAAATAGGGTGACAAATCAGCTTCCTCATTTGAACTGCTAGAGAAGATTGAATGCAATGTAAAAGTCTAGTGTAGTATGCTTCCAGTCGAGAAAGTAAGGTTTGGGGAAATGGACCTTTTGGACTGATACGAAAAATATGTTTGATTGCCATAAATGTTAAACTTCAAATAGCTACAGGTCGACCCCTGTATCCATGAGAAATACACAGTTTCACTTGTCCACATCTGAGGAAAACATGTCTTCTCTAGGCATTTTCTAGGTCCTCCAGTGCAATTCTATGGTATGCTTCTACCTGACTGAACTTCCTGACAGTAAGAGCTGTTCGACAATGGAATACACTGTCTCGTAGTGTGGTGGAGTCTTTTTCTTTGAAGGTTTTTAAACAGAGGTTGGATGGCCATCTATTGGGAATGCTTCTATTGTGTATTTCTGCATGGCAGGGGGTTGGACTAGATGGCCCTTGTGGTCTCTTCCAGCTCTATGATCCTATGGTTCTAGGTACTGTACTATTTACATATACATGTTTCTGTGTGTGTATTGAGGAGCTGATAGTGTGATACCACCACACAAGGGATAAACTCCATTGCAGGTTACAGACAGGAAAGGGCAAAACTTAATGCATCAGTTATTCTTACTTAAGGTAACATCTCTCTGGTCCTTGGCAATGCTTTTACTTGGCTCATATCCACCCTTTAAAACTGCCTTCCTCAGCTACATGCCCTACAGACATGTTGGACTACATAGTCCACCATCAAATATGCCAGCTGCAGATGATGGGAATTGTAGTTTGACACCTACAGAGGATGAGGGGCTGTTTTAAGATTACCCTGGAAGCAGCTGGCCATACATGACACATGACCCTGCTGAAAAATGTTATCATGGGAAATATTTGAATTGTTTATGCTGCTTTTACATATAAGTTGGCACTGTCCTTTTAGCTTTGCTAACAGTTCAGAACAGGATATATTTTTAATAGTGTTTTTATTGGTGCAGATATTGAAAGGGGGGATGTTGCATTATGATGGAATGTCATAGTTTAGACATTAGCATGTTTTTAATAAAAACTGAGTTTTCTGTAAATGCTCTTGGTGTCCATCACTTTTACCAGCACAATGACAGTGAGCCAAGCTAGAAATGTAAGTGCATTGATTCATTCACCTTAAAGTTTAGTTGATTGTATATAGTGCAGGTTCGATGTGACAGTTGCTGCTTCTCTCATTAAATTCTACATTTCTCAATGTTGTATCCTCTGTGATGTCTTCTTCTGAAGAGGGTGGATTGGCAAAGCAAGGAATCTTATAAGAACATATTAAGTGCCCTATTGGACCAGACCAAAGACCTATCTTACCTAGTATTGTGTTCACGTAGCAGCCAACAGTGGTAGCTGTTGGGGTGATTAATCTGTTCCAGAATTTATTCTGAACTGTCAAGGAGATATTCAAGGCACAGCCCGGAAAAAAAAAGCAAGGAACAACTGCCTCTTCTTCATCCTGGAGAGAAGTGACCAGTGGGGTGCCACAGGGTTCTGTCCTGGGCCCAGTGCTGTTCAACATCTTTATCAATGACTTGGATGAGGGAATAGAGGCCATTCTTATCAAGTTTGCAGATGACACCAAATTAGGAGGGGTAGCGAATACCCCAGAGGACAGGATCAGAGTTCAAACTGACCTTAACAGATTAGAAAGCTGGGCCAAAAGTAACAAAATGAATTTCAACAGGGAGAAATGTAGAGTACTGTACTACATTTAAGCTGGAAAAAAGAAATGAAATGCACAGATATAGGATGGGGGACACCTGGCAGCACCATTTTCCTTTGGACCTAATCATCCCCCTTTCCTACAGTGACTATGGGACCACACCATCTTTCTTTCAGGTTAAATTATCATGTTGTACAGCAGAGCCTTTCGTTGTGTTTAGTGTGAGGGTTTGTTTGGAGCTCCGATCATGATTTGAAAGAATTTAGTCTGCAGAGGCATCCATAGTACCATTCTCCCTGATGGTCTAATGGTCAGGGTTTAGTGCTCTATGTGGTAGATAGCTGGATGAGCGAATGGGAGTAGTGTGGTCTAGGAGCCAATCTTCTGCCAGGAAGCAGAAATGGAAGGGGCTTCTGGATGTTTTAAATATGCCTGACCTTGGAGAGAGACAGTTAAGTGGACATTATACCCTGAGTGTTGAGTGGAAGGGAGTTGATGACAGTTGGCTGTGTGTGTGCTATATGAGCGGCTTGGATGAGGTAAAATGGTGTGCAGAGGTTACTAATTTGACATAGAGGAGTGAGTGGACAAAGAGTGAATGAGGCTGGGAAATAGGGAATCACTTGTAAAGATATAAGTACTGGTTAAAACAAAAGATTCCACCCTGGAGTATGTCTATTCCCTTTAATAAAGTTCTTTGTTGTTAATACAAATATGGACTCTGGCTCATTCCTATAGAATAAAGATAATTAAAGGCAAACAACCATAACCCACTATCCACACATTTAAGTTAAAGGTACAGTAGGGCCCCATTATCCAGTGGGGGTTGGTTCGGGGGGGGGGCATGGATACCGAAAACTGTGGATAATAGCGAACACCATTGAAAATAATGGGACTTATGGTTTTAAATATCATAGAGTTGCATTGGAGGACCTAGAAAATAGCAAGAGAGGACACATTTTCTTGGAAGGCTCTATGGTAGGTGTGCTGTTTTGTGTCTCATGGATAATTGAATCAGTGGATACAGGGGTCCTACTGTATATCCTTGGTTCAGAAACGGGAACTAAATGAACCTCATAGGTGTTGAGGTGGGAGGAACAGAGAGTAAAGAGGCAGCCAGGATGAACCCTGAGGTAAAGTGGGGGTGGCGCTTTGAAGATTGCCCTCGACCACCTGGGTGTGATGTTTGGTGGTGCCGTTGCAAAAGTAGTGGCAGCAGTGGGATTTGAAAGGCCCTTGCATCACACTCTTATCCCCATGGCCCATGTTTGATTCCTGGCCAGTGAAGGTTTTTTCTTCTTTCTCTATTAGGCCATCAACCTCTCAGAGCTCTTCTTCTGACCCTCCTGAATCCAGAGAGAGTTCAGGCTCAATTTGCTCAGAGGCTCATTCATTTGTCTTTTTGGCAGTCCATGGTATCCGTAGAACTCTCCTCCAGTGCAACAATTCAAATGAGTTGATTTTATTCCTATCAGCTTTCTTCATAAAGGCAGGTATAATATTTAAAGGACGTATCCAAGATGCTAAGTCTATGGAGAGGTGGGTTGATTCAGGATTCAGCACCTTGTACACAGTTCCTTTATACTTCTGACTTGGAGTCCTTTTACATTGCACAGTTTATAGTGCTATGATTCCACTTTAACTGCCATGGCCACATCCTATGGAGTCCTGGGATATGCAGTTTAGGGAGGGTGTTTTTTCAGCCAGAGAACTTTAGTGCAGTGAATCGCCATTTTTGGTACTCCAGAGGTTTTGGACTTCAATCCCAGAATTCTGATCATTGGCCATAATGGTTGAGATATCTGTGAATTGAAGCTGAACATATTTGAAGGAGCAAAAGTTGAGAACCACTGCTCTAGTGCTTCACCAAACAACAAACCCCAGGATTTTACAGGATGCAACCAACAGATGCAGTTAAAATGAAATCATAGTGCTAGAATTATAGGGGCTGGGATGCAATTTACTTCTGAATGTGTATAGGGTTGTGCTGCAAACCTGCAAAACCCCAACAACTCTAACACCTTCCCACCTTAAGAAGATTGTGATCTTCAAACGGCTACTATTACTAGTAGAGGTAAGGAGACTCATGTGGATTGGTAACTCCTCTTCATTGTCACTTGACACCTTGGCAAAATCTTCAACATTGGAAATGTGGGGAGTGAAGAACAAAACAGAATAAAAACAAAAAACCTTCTCAAGCTGGGATTGAACCCCACCCCATGGTGGTGTCTGAAGCTCCAGGGAAGGACAAGATCTACCCCCTTCTTTCCTCTTCCCCTTGCTGAGTTAAGTGCAAACTACTTTCCCACTCTCAACTCAGTTTGCAGCAATTGAAGTAAGCTGTGGACAAGGGTGAAAAGGGAGGAGGAGAGAGGAAATTGGGACATAAAAAAAACCAGGTGGAAAAGTGAAATGATAGAGAATTAATTGGGACTGTCCCTGCCATACTGGGACACTTTGGAGATATGGTTCACAAACATGCCTGTTTTAAGGATCTGTTCAGGGTGCAGTCACCTAAATCTGGCCTTCTCTGCATGACTTATGAGCTGGAGTATATTAGTTGCCCATTCTCTCCTCTGTACTGTACTGTATACTTTTGGTTGGTTCCCATCCCTTAAAATAGGGATGGGAAAAGTGCAGCTTGTAGGTCACATGTGGTCCTTGGACCCCCTTTTGCAGCCCCCAAAGTACCCCCTGACAGCTCCATAAAGCTCCATGAACCCCACACATAAGAAAAATTCTGGTGCCATTTTCCTGTGACAAAAGCTATCTTCCCCCAAATGCAAGCAACTATGCAAAACCACTCCCTCAGCCATCCCAAAGTTGTTGTTTTAGTTGTTGTAGTTGTATACCTTCAAGTGTTTCTGACTTATGGCAACCCTAAGGTGAACCTATCACATGGTTTTCTTGGCAAGATTTGTCCAGAGGGGTTTGCCTATGCCCTCATCTAAGGCTGAGAGAGTGTGATTTGCCCAAGATCACCCTGTGGGTTTCCATGCCTGAGCAGGGATTTGAGCCTTGACCTGCAGAGTCCTAATCCAACACTCAAACCATTACACCCCACTTGTTCTCTGTCCCAGAGTTTCCACTCCTTCAAATACCTCCGTTTCTCCTTCCAAAATGATGACACATCTCCCTGTCATCTTGGAGGAAAACTAGGAGAAAGACTGGCATTTTGGTGCAGTAGTGAAGGGGTGGGAAATAGTTCCTGGCTCCTGCACAGCTGCCCGGGCTTAAATAAAATAAACCCATTGTTCAAGATAATCACAGTTTTGTGTTGGTGAAAGCCATGCCCCAACAGATCAATGAGGGTGACGCTTCATTTTCCTAGAGATCCGGTGATTCCTCTTTCCTGCAGTGACCACTGAACTACATCTTTTTTTAATGCTATACTACTGGGTTGCATATTCTAAGATGTAGCTGTATTAGGCTGTATAAGTACACTAAGGGATCTTGAAGCCCCTTTGAGTCTAACTGGGAGAAAGAAGTTTGCAGCTTCCACTTTCAAAGACCTAGCCTCCTTCATCAGATACATAGAGTGGGACCTCTGTGGACAGATATTTACAACAGCAAGAGGGTGTGTGTGAATACTAATAGAAAAACAAAACATATGGGTATGATGATGAGGTTAAAAGTTTAGTACAGTAAGATTCCTGTATCTCCTGGGGATTGGTTCTGGGGGGGCCATGGATACAGAAAACCATGGATAATAGCAAATACTATTGAAAATAATGGGACTTCCTGTTTAAAATACCATAGAGTTGCCTTGGAAGACCTAGAAAATGGCTAGAGAGGACACATGTTCTAGGAAGACTCCATGGTAGGTGTTCTGTTTTGTGTCTTGTGGATAATTGAATCAGTGGATAATGAATCTGTGGCTACGGGGGTCCTACTGTCGTTAGCAGTTAGGGGACAAGGGTAGGAGACCCTGGCCCATCATCAGGACTGGCAAAAGGCAGCCCACAGCAACATGTAGCCACCCAGGACCATATCTGTGGCCCTCCGGGTTCAAAACAAACCACCCACAAATCCCCCTGGGTGCATTTTCTCTATGTTTTGGAGTCCCTCTTGCCTGTTTTGGGGCCAGAAAAGGCCTTTAAAAAAAAAAGAAGTAAACTGGACTCAAACTACAGTAAAATATATTCCACTGAAACAAGAACTGCCTGACAGTAAGAGCTTTTTGACAGTGGAACACACTGCCTCAGAGTGTGGTGGAGTCTCCTTCCTTGGAGGTTTGTAAACAGAGAGGCTGGATGGCCATCTGTCGGGAGTGCTTTGATTGTGTGTTCCTACAGATCAGGGGTTGGACTCGATGGCCCTTGTGGTCTCTTCCAACTCTATGATTCTATGGGATTTTGAGGTTGGGTGCAGCCCCCACAATGTCTCCTGGGGGCTCATGTGGCTCCCTAGCCTCAAAAACTTGCCCACTGCAGTTTACATCAAACCAAGATGTTTAATAATCATATGAATAGTGGAGAAAGTTCTTGGTTTGGTGCAGGACCTGGAAAAGATTGTAATAAAATGGGCATGACAACCTACTTGTGGCGGAGATTTCATCTAGCCTTATAATATGTGTACCACACCAGGAAGCCATTGTCTCTCTTTAAAACACTGCCGATGCACACACTGTGTTGTGTGACAGTGCCTTCAGCAATGCTCTGTGCCATAACAGTTGTGTGGCTCCTTTGCCAAGCAGTTAGCCTGCAAAACATGCTACCTTAGTGTTCTCCCTGGTGGTCTAGTGGTCAGGATTCGGCGCTCTCACCGCCGCGGCCCGGGTTCGATTCCCGGTCAGGGAATGTTTTTGCTTTTTCCTTGCCTTCCAGGAGGGGGAGCTCTTGCTCAAGTATCATTGTCTGGTTATCTAGGGATTGAAGGTGCACAGCAAGGGCACACAAGAGTCGTCTGCTTTCCTCTGCAACTTTCATAACCCAAGAGTAAGGGCGACAGTCTCATAATCTGAAAGTCCTGAGTCCAACCTTCAGAAAAGGCAGCTGGCAGCACTCTGTTTTTGCAATTGGTATAGCGACAGGAGCTCGGTCATGCACACCTGCATAGTTGTGGTAGTGTCTGAAAGGGATTCTCTGTGTATCAAGGTTTTTGGTTTAGGATCATAATTCTTGGTTCCTGTGTAAGATGGTGCTGCTTCAGGTGCACAGAAAATCTGTGCAAACAGCCACTGACCCTTTGAACCACTTCCAGTTAGATACAAGATTACACAGTTATAGTGCTGGATTCCGCTTTAACTGCCATGGCTGCGTCCTGTGCTGTCATGGGATTTGTAGTTTGGTGAGGCACTAGAGCTCTTGGGCAAAGAATTCTAAACACTCCTCCCAGGACTGCAAATCCCCAAACTCCATCAAATGCGACCATGGTCTCTCTCTCTCTCTCTCTCTCTCTCTCTCTCTCTCTCTCTCTCTCTGGCTTTTCTTCGCAAACGAAGATTCAGGAAGGACTCATCCCGCGCCTTCTGCAAGCGCGCTGATGACTAAAAAGGCCAATCCGAGATAAACAAGTCCGGTTGCAAAAAGCGCAGCAGAAGGTCTCCTTGGGTGATGTTTTTGGGTTGTGATTCTTTCTGCGTTGTCGTTTCTCTTCAAGACTTGTTCGTCGTGAGTTCTCAAATAAGGCTGCAGCATTGTGGATATTGCGTCTCCATGCCTCCCGATGTGAGGCCAGGGCGGACCACTGTTGGTGATCAATTTGGCCAAGCCTGAGATGTTGTTTCAGGGAGTCTTTGTATCGCTTTTTTGGAGCGCCCCTCTTACGCTGACCCGTGGCGAGTTCACCGTAGAGTAGTATTTTTGGGAGGCGATGGTCCTCCATCCTAGAAACGTGCCCTGCCCAGCGCAGCTGTGTTCTCAATATCATGGCCTCAATGCTGGTGATCCCTGCTTGTTCAAGGACAGCAACATTCGTCACATAGTCAGTCCAGTGTATATTTAGGATTGTGCGTAGACAGCGCTGATGAAAGCGCTCGAGGAGTCGTAGGTGGTGGCGATAGGTGACCCATGTTTCAGATCCATAAAGGAGGATAGACAGTACGATGGCTCTATACACACTGATTTTTGTGCTTTACCTCAGGTGTTTATTGCTCCAGACTCTTTTGTGAAGTCTTCCAAATGCACTATATGCCTTTGCTAATCTGTGATCGATCTCTTTGTCAATCTTGGCATCTGAGGAGATGATGCTTCCCAGGTAGGTGAACTGCTGAACGGACTTGAGCACTGATTTGCCGACGGCAATGTGGGGATGGTGGTGTTCGTCCTGTGGTGCAGGCTGGTAAAGAACTTCTGTTTTCTTCAGGTTGACTTCTAGCCCAAACAGCTCTGCAGCCGTTGCAAAGCAGGATGTTAGGCGCTGCAGAGCTGCTTCTGTGTGGGCAACAAGGGCAGCATCATCGGTGAAGAGCAGCTCACGGACTAGATAGTTTAGAGTCTTAGTGTGAGCCCTCAGACGGCTTAAGTTAAACAAGCTACCATCAGTACGGTAGCGTCTCGCCCAGCCAACCTGTCATGTAAGAAAAGCAGCTTTCCGCCTCACATGTAGCAAACTACAACAAAAACTTCGAGACATGCAGAACAAGTGGTGGATCAATTTAGCAGAAAAGACACAACGCTGTGCAGATCAGGGTGATCATAGAGGATTTTATGAAGCTCTTTAAGCAGTGTTTGGACCTACTTATCAGGTCCAAAGCTCCTTATACAGTACAGATGGTCAAACATTAATTACTGATAAAGCCTCCATCTTGAATCGTTGGGCTGAACATTTTCAAAGTCTCTTTAGCACCAACCGAGTAGTCCAAGGCTCAGCTATCCAACATATGATACAAAAACCAATGAGAAATGAATTGGACATAGCTCCCACTTTGGAAGAGACCCTTATGGCCATACAGCAGATGAAAAACGGCAAGGCAGCTGGGATTGATGGAATCCCACCTGAAGTTTGGAAACACGGAGGTCATGCACTCCACGAAAAATTCCACGAATTCCTTGTGAATTGCTGGGAAAAAGGGGAACTGCCATCAGACCTCCGAGATGCAGTCATCATCACCCTGTACAAGAAAAAAGGAGCAAAATCCGACTGCTCAAACTATCGAGGCATAACACTGCTCTCTATTGCTGGAAAAATCCTTGCAAGGATACTCCTGAACAGATTAGTTCCTGCTATTGCAGAAGAACTTCTCCCTGAAAGCCAATGTGGCTTCAGAGCCAATAGGAGTACTACAGACATGGTATTTGCCCTTAGGCAACTGCAAGAAAAATGTAGGGAGCAGAACAAGGGGCTCATGGTAATTAAAGTGGAATCACAGTGCTATAATTGTGTAGTGTGTAAGTGCCCAAGGCCTATGAACAGGGGACTCAAATCATTATTGCCTGGGGTTCACATCCCAGAACATGTTATATTTCTTCTCACTCCCCACTTTTTGAATATTGAGGAGCATAATTCCAAAGTGCTGGGAGAGAATAAGGGGCTTAATGTCTGTGGTCCCAGGTGGAAGGTGTCCAAATCCTCCCCCTCCAACTAATGGGAAGTAGAGCTGGAGCTATTTCATTTTCTAGAGTCAGTCAGGGTTCAAGTTTGGGGTCCCTGAAATCCTTTTGCCAGATCGGAGCAGAGGTGTTTGCCCCTGTAGTTTCTCCTTCGGTTGTACAGCCTCACCTCTGCCAATCCTCATTGAGCAACCTAGCAAGATTCCAGGCCATGGTGACATCCAACTCACTCTTTTCCTTTAAAAAAAAAAGTAGAGGAAGATTTTATTAGCTATTACAAACATCACAGTGTAGTCACTATCATGAATAATACTGGCAAATCATATTATGTTCACCCTTCCCCTGGGAGTTTAATGTTCAAATGTCAGCAGTCTTAGCACTATGGCCCATGTTCACGCTGCCTGGAGTTTTCATACTAGAAGATTGGAAGAAGTGTTTCAGCATCTCATTTCTGTGTTTTAGTAAGTATCACGTTTGCCTCATATGCAAAAGGTCCTTGGTTCAAAGCCAAGCAAAAATACTTTTCTTGTCTCATGGGAGAGTGTTTTGGTATGCTTTCTTGCTCTCTTTGAGACTCATTCTGGGGACATATGGGGTTTGCTGCTCACTTTGGGCAGCCAAAGTAGCTCAGCTGGGAGAGCGTTAGACTGAAGATCTAAAGGTCCCTGGTTCAACCCCGGGCTTTGGCAGACCTTGTCTCCTTTTACTGTGTCTTCTCTCTGTGATGTGCATGCTCCAAAACTAGAGACCTCCTTTCATGGAGAATTCTTGTCAGCAGACAGGCCATGGGGAGTAAGCGCTCACTGTTGAGGCAGAGGGGAAGTTGAAGTAAACAAGCATCCTCAGATTATCTTCAGTCAGACACACTAGAGTCCTCTCATCTGTGCTGCTAGCTTTAGCCAACAACATTTCTCAGGTAAGGGACAGCCTCATGGCTCTCTCTTCCCCTGAACTCTGCTTACCCAGCCATGGAAATGTGGGAGCTCTGATAGGGTTTAGCAGTCTTAGCACTAGAGACCTTGTTCACGTTGAATCATAGAATCATAGAATTGCAGAGTTGGAAGAGACCACGAGGGCCATCCAGTCCAACCCCCCTGCCACGCAGGAAATCACAATCAAAGCATCCCCGACAGATGGCCATCCAGCCTCTGTTTAAAGACCTCCAAGGAAGGAGACCCCACCACGCTCCGAGGGAGTGTGTTCCACTGCCGAACAGCTCTTACTGTCAAAAAGTTCCTCCTCATGTTGAGGTGGAATCTCTGTTCCTGGAGCTTGCACCCATTGCTCCGTGTTCCAGTCTCTGGAGCAGCAGAAAACAAGCCTGCTCCATCCTCAGCGTGACATCCCTTCAAATACTTAAACAGGGCTATCATATCGCCTCTAAACCGTCTTTTTTCCAGGCTAAACATACCCAGCTCCCTAAGTCTCTCCTCATAAGGCATTGTTTCCAGACCTTTCACCATTTTAGTTGCCCTTCTCTGGACACGCTCCAATTTGTCAATATCCTTTTTTAATTGTGGTGCCCAGAACTGGACACAGTATTCTAAGTGAGGTCTGACCAAGGCAGAATAGAGTGGCACTATTACTTCCCTTGATCTAGACACTATACTTCTATTGATACAGCCCAAAATTGCATTGGCCTTTTTAGCTGCCGCATCACACTGTTGGCTCATGTTCAACTTTTGGTCTACTAGGACTCCTAGATCCCTTTCGCACGTAGTCTCATTCAGCCAGGTCTCTCCCATCCTATATTTATGCATTTCATTTTTCCGCCCTAAATGCAGTACTTTACATTTCTCCGTATTGAATTTCATTTTGTTAGCTTTGGCCCAGCTCTCCAGTCTATCCAGGTCATTCTGAATTTTGATCCTGTCCTCTAGGGTATTAGCTACTCCTCCCAATTTGGTGTCATCTGCAAATTTGATAAGTATGCCCCTAATTCCCTCATCTAAGTCATTGATAAAGATGTTGAATAGCACTGGGCCCAGGACAGAACCCTGTGGCACCCCACTGGTCACATCTTTCCAAGACGAAGAGGAGCCACTGCTGAGCACCCTTTGGGTTCGGCCGGTCAACCAATTACAAATCCATTGAACTGTTAACTTGTCTAGCCCACATTCTACAAGCTTGTTTGCAAGAATGTCATGGGGAACCTTGTCAAAGGCCTTACTGACTGGAGCCTTCTTGGTTGGGTGGGAAGAGTGCCTTCAATCAGTATCTGTTTTCTGTAGTGTAGTAGTTATGACATTTGCCTCATGTACAAATGTTCCTGGGCTCAAAGCCAGGCAGCAACATTGCCCTTTTCTTATTGGGTGAGGCCTTGGCGTCTCCTCTGCCCCCCTCTGAGACTTATTTTGGGGACACATGGAGTCTGGTGGCATCTCACCATGGAGCCAGAGTTGAAAAGTTGGCTGAAGGGTGCCTTTCACTGCCTGCTTCTATTTCAGTTATCATCACACTGAATGTTATCAAAAGAAATATGTCCAAACCTCTGAGCTTGAAATGGGCCAGCTGGGCAGGGAGGACCCCCTCTTTTCTGCAGTGTAATGGCTAATATTTGCCTAATGCATCAAAGTTCCCTGGCTTGAAAAGGGAGAATATCTCACTTTTTTCTCAACATGAAGATTCCAGCCAAAGAAAAATATGGGGAAAATTTGGATTATAGTCCAACATGTTGCCTCTCAACATGTTTGCTCTTTCCGCTGAAGAATATCAAAAGAAATGTGCCTGAGCTCCAAAGCTACCTGTTTGTTTTGAAATTGGCCGGCTTTTTTTTGGGGGGGGGGAACTCTCCTTTTCTGCAATGTAACGGCTTACGTCCTCTGGGGAACATTTGCCTCAGCCAGCCAGAACTAGGCTGGCAACTGTCACCCAGAGGGCTTTTTCTTCAGCTGCCCCTAGACTCTGGAATGGCTTGCTGGAAGAGCTACCACATTGTTGTAAAATTAAGTAGCATTAAAGGCCAGTCTCTTCAGGCAGGCCTATCCAAATGATTTTAAATTGGTGATTTTAAACTGTGTACTGATTGTTTTAAAATGTCTTAATCTTACTTGTTTTTTTAAATTGATACGTTTTAACTGATATGTGTTTTTAATTAATATTATGTTTATATGTTAATGTTTTGTTCCCTGCCTTGGTCCACAGGGAGAGGTGAATAAGAAATAAATGTTGTTGTGGTTATATTTGCCTAATGCACCAAATTGCCCTGGCTTGAACAGGGAGAATATCTCACCTTTTCACAACATAAAGATTCCAGCCAAAAAATATGAGGAAAACCTGGGTTGTAGTCCAATGTGTTGCCTCTCAACTGAAAGGCAGCAAGACAGCCCTGACCCTGGAATCTCAGGCCAAGCAAGAGGGGTGCTATTTATTGGGTTGCCTCTGAGCATGGATTTCTGTCATCCACAGTTATCTCCTTTGCCTCCCACATAAAAGGTCCCTGGATCAAAACCAGTCAGAAATACAGCTGTCCCTTCATATTCTCTGGGGTTTGGTCCCAGGACCCCCCGTGGATACCCAAATCCGTGAATACTCAAGTCCCATGATATGCAGTGGCATAGCAAAATGGTGTCCCTTATATAAGATGGCAAATCAAGGTTTGGTTTTTGAATTATTATTTTTAAAGAATATTTTCAAGCCAGGAATATTTAAATCCGTGGATACCAAATCCGTGGATATGGAGGGACAACTGTATCACTGTTTTTTCTCAGCTGCCAGTCCCAAGAGAGACTGCTAGCATCCCACACTTGGGAGAAAGGAAATGTCAAGAAAGCATAATGTCCATCTAGGGGTGGCTGGTGGCTTCCATGCTAGCGGAGTGTTAAATTTTCTCCAGGTTTTAGTCTGAACTTTAAAGGAGCTATCGAAAATCCTGAACCCTACCCCAGTAGGTTCAGTGGGGCAGTGAATCAATTCTGGGTTTCAAGCTGAACTATAAACTGTAAAATTGTTGAACCCTACCCTGCCAGAGGTACAGCACGCTGGTTGTTTCCCTTCAAATTCCAGCTGAAACCTATTTTTATCATTATTTCTCGTTTGTACAAGTGGTGAGCAAGTGGGCAGGAGAGCTGTCCAAGGTATGGAAACAGTCTAATGCTCTCCCAACTGAGCTACTTTGGCTGCCTGGAATGGGCCAGCCCACCCCACTTGGCCCCAAAACGAATCTCAGAATGGATAAGATGGGATAGCATGTCCCATGAGAAAAAGACAATGTTTCTGCCTGGTTTCGAACCAGGGACCTTTTGCGTGTGAGGCAAACGTGATAACCACTACACCACAGAAACTAGATGGCAGGACTAAGATTTTCACACTCATCTCTTAGTCAGTTTTCCACTGTGCCACTGGTTGTCTTCACAGCTTCCCTTTGTTTGAGGTTTTACACCTGGTTCCAGATAGGTGGGGCAGATAGCCCAGTAGGCCATCCCCATTCATAGCTGGACTCATAATAACCCAGAGGCTGATGGATTAAATTGCATCCTCTGTTAGACATCAGACTCCCTTTACTTTTGCTGCAGACACCCTACTAAGGGAATTTGCCCAAAACAACTAAATGGCGCAACCATGCCTAGATAATAAAGTTAGTAGGAAAGTGCCCTAATATCACATTAAAAAAAAGACTGGAAAACTTTTACTTGTATTTATGTTGACAAAGTTCATTTCAATCCCATTACTTCTAAATTACTGTTTGAATGTTACTACACTAGAAACTTTAGGGGAATAAAACTGAAAAATCCTATATGTGATTATATATGAGCCTGCTTATCGGTTAGCTCCTCTCACTACTCTTTTTTTCACCAGCAGGCTAAGACCCTTTTATTAAAACAAGCCTTCCACTGTTACAGGTTGAGAAAGAAGTGTCCTTTTATGGGGTGTGATGTCCTCTTAGTCATCTGATTATATTTTCAAAAACTGCTTAAATTTATGTTCTAATGAGATTGGTTGCTTAATGGCTTTCACATGTTTTTATTTTTCAGGGGTTTTGCCTTTCTCCATTCTGTCCAAATGAAAGAAACTGCTGCTACTGCCAGAAAGAAAAGGAGAGGGTCAGTAACAGTGCATGGAGGGCAGGAAGAAGAAAGAGGGTTGCTTTGCCAGGTTGGCTGCTCCAAACAGTGGCACCAGGCAAGCACGTGGACTAGTTGGATTGATGTGAGAGAGAGAGTACATACGGTAATGGGATTTGAACATCCATGGATTTTGGTATCCACGGAGAGTCCTGGAACCAAACCCCAGTGGATACTGAGTGGCCCACTGTATTTCTACATTAGTGGTGTGAACCCTCCATTACAGATTACAGGGAGGTCATGTACATAGGAGACCTGCCCCCTCCCATTTACCTGTTCGCAACTGTTTTCATCTCATTAGGCATGGGGTGACATGGTGCGATATAATGATTAGTCTCACTAGATATGGTGTGATATGATGAAACAATCCCCGATTGGTGTAAAAAGTTACAAGTGGGTGTGTCCACACTGTCTGACAAGGATAAAAGGGCCTTCCCTAGCCCCATTTCTCTGTTCCGAACCATTAGGCACCCTGCTGCAGCAGTTCTCTTCTGAAATCACTATTGTTGCTGAAATCACAATAAAATTGGCTTTAGCCTTGAACCAAGAAATGGCTGGTCCCTTTTCCTGTTTCCCTGGAGCAAAGCTGGCTTTCTCAAGGGTGCGAAGGTCACAGTGGAAAGATGTCTAAGGGGTCATTCTCTCCAGCTCTGACTGCGGGTCCCTTCCTGTTGCTGAGTGCACACACAGAGTTTTCCACTCTTTACCAATCCAACCGCTGGTTTCTCACCTCTCTATGGGGTGCCCTGCTCTTACCTGCCTCTTATACCCATTCTGTCCCCTCCATGGTCATTTCAGCTCTTCAGTCAGATGGTAAGCCAAACCCTCCATCTCCCAATGCCACCTTCCTTCTTCTCCCTCTCTTCTCTACCCCCTCCATTTTTTAAACCACCGTTTTAAACATGGCTCTGTCACGGGGCTCAAACCTGAGTTCCCTTCCCAGGAGCTCCAGGCTAGCCCTCTCTCTGTAGGGTTAGTCCTGGGTGTCCTCATCCCAGGATCCTCCTACAAACCCCCAAAACCATCGATCTGCCACCACCTACTGGGTTTTAACTGGGGGGGCTTATTTCCCCCTTGGGACCCCCCCTTTTACACGCACAACGCAGTGGGAAGTTGTGCGTAGTCTATGTTAATCAGTGGCACTCCTTGCCAGTATAGAATCAACTAACTCCCTCCTCCTAACCGCAGAGGAGGTTCACAGTAGCATAGCCAAGAGTAAGGCACGTGGTCAGCATCAGCATAGGAAGATAGAAGTTTACTTTATTCAAGAGAAGTAGTCATGCAGTCTCACATGAGGCAGGGTTCTCCCCTACCTCAGGCAGGCAGGCTTAAAGTGATAGCAATACAGAGTATCAAGATCAAAGCATTACATTACTCAGGTTACATTCAATTACTGATTTAGCTGCATTCAACCAAAGTAAAGAAATTAAAAAGAATTCCCTAACGCAACTAAACAGGCCCTAATCTCTACTAAATACTTGCAGTTTGTTGCCTTGAGATCTTGTCCAGGCAGCTGGGAGCAAAAGCCAGAGATGGAATGGCTGTGCTCTACCAGCATAGCAGTCTTTGTTCCTTCACATTTTCCAGAATTTCCTTCTCCAAGTCCCATTCATCTCACTCACATCTCAAACAAAAGCAATTAAAACCTCTCCAGATTTCCCGGGCTTAAAGCTGTAATTGGTCAGTCCAGTCACATGGTGTTATGTTAATGATGTCCTCTCATTAGCTCTGTGAAGGTGGTGCTTGAGCCCCTTCCCATTAACCCTTTTCTTACCTGATACTATGCTGGCAAGACAATCTGTTTACAAACAAAGAGAGTTATAGTTCTCTAGCAGAATGATGGGAGTTGCACCTTGTGGCAACATGATGGAACTCCATCATGACAGGCTCTCCTTTCACTCTGCCACATACCCACCTAGCGACCATTCTCGGAGTCTGTTGCCATGGCTGCCCCTCTTCCCCAGCTTTCCACATTCTGTGCCATTGTGAGCTACATCTTCTCTTCCTGTCATGTCACATGAACCCAGCCTGAGTTTTTTTACAACTAGTGCTGGGTAGGAGACAAATGGCCCAGTTAACCACAGGTCACTCCCTTCCATTCAGCAGAGGGGCACAGAAGATGCATGCTGTGCCCATAACTTAGGGGCAGGTGGATAAAAACCAGCCTCTTTTATGTAGTTGACTCACTTTGCTTTTGTTCTAGACCCCATACAAAAGGAGAACAAGTTTGAACAGAAACACAAACACAGCTTACTCCAGTTGTTCAGTATCTCTGATCTTATTCTCGAGCAACCGAGCGTTCATGGAAAAAGTCCAGGGAATTGGCTGACTTTATTCATTATAAATTTGTTCTTTTTTCTTATTCGCGTGCTATCTCTCTGGCAAAACAGAATTATTATGCATCACTGATTAGCACTAATGAGCGACAGCCTCAGCGTCTTTTCTTAACCTTTAATTCTTTGTTAAAACCCTCATCTCCATCAGCTCCTCCTTCATTCTCTCCTAACAATTTTGCTTCTCATTTCACTGCTAAGACTGATTTAATTCACTCTTCTATGGAAGTCCCTGACTCGTCTCTTGTTCCAGTACCGCAGCCACTCATATTGGTAAAAATTTCCACCTTCTCCCCGGTCTCTCTAACTGAATTAGCTAAACTGGTGAAATCGCCTAACTCATCTACTTGTTCTCTTGACCCCATTCCTTCTCTCTTATTAAGCTTGGTTGCTCCTTCTATTCTCCCTTCTCTCCTTTCTATTGTTAATCTCTCTCTCTCTACTGGTCACTTTCCTTCTGATTTCAAACATGCTTTGGTTTCTTCCATTCTCAAGAAGACCTCACTTGACCTGCTCTCCCTCTCTAATTATCAGCCAATCTCACTCTTGCTTTTCTTTTCTAAGGTTCTGGAACATGCTGTTTATTCTCATTGTCTAGATTTTCTCTCCACTAACTCTCTAATGGATCCTTTTCAGTCTGGCTTTCACCCATTACACTCGACTGAGACAGCTCTTGCCAAGATTACTGATGATCTTTTCTTGGCCAAATCGAAAAGTCTTTACTTGGTATTGATTCTTCTTGATGTTTCTGCTACTTTCAATACTGTTGATCATGATCTTATGGTGGATCTTCTCTAGGATCTTGGATGTTCTGATTCTGTCCTCAACTGGTTCAGATCCTACCTTTCTGATAGGTCATTTGCTGTGATTGCTGGTGGCCAAGTCTCTGCTCCTGTGTCGCTGTCCGTTGGAGTTCCACAGGGCTCCATTTTGGGCCCATTGTTATTTTCTCTTTATACTTTGTCCCTAGGTAACCTTATTGGCTCCTACGGTTTTCAATATCACTTATACACTGATGATGACAGGGGATGATAGGACACTCAATCCCTGGCAGAAGCCAAAAACTATCTCAGCAGACTTAGCAACCCGTTTCCAAGAATACTCACGCACAAAGTGTTTGACGTCCAAATAAACTGGAGGAACCTTTATCTTCAAAGTCAAGCAGTTGCAATATGTACAATTATTTCCAATTGAAGGACAAACTGCTTCGCCAGACATCAGTATTCACGAGAAGAGAATGAGCTCTAGACTGAGCCTTCTTATATATATATTTACAGGGCATTGGCTTACTCAACCACATGGGTGCATTACGTCAGATCTTGCACTCCAGAAGCTATGCCCTCTAGTAACCCTTTTCAGCAGCTGCGACTACATGACTTGGCATGACTTGGCAGTTCCTTGGCTTCAGCCATCATGACTCAGCATGACTCTGCAGTTGTTTGGCCATTTTCAATGGAGTTCAGTCTCGAACTCCTGACAGATGGCACCCAACTGTATTTTTCCACTCCAGAACTCTCTCTGGATGTTGAACAGCAAGTGTCATCATGTCTATCTACTATTTCTGCTTGTATGCTCTGTTGGTGTCTTAAGCTCAGTATGGACAAGATGGAGCTACTTGTTTTCTCGCTGAAGCCAACTCTACATTATTCATTTTCAATCACAGTTAGTGGCACTAATATTCAACTAAGCGCATAGTCTTAGTTTCATTTTTGATTCTTCCCTTTTGTTCGTTCCTCAAATTCAGGCCATGGCAAAGTCGTCTCATTTCTTTCTTTATAATCTAGCAAGACTCAGGCCTGTTCTCTCAGTTTCTACTGCTAAGACTTTGGTCCATGCACTGGTCATTTCTTGCCTGGATTACTGTAATTCTTTGCTAACGGGCCTTCCTCTTTCCCATTGTGCCCCCTTGATTTTGGTACAATACTCTGCCGCTAGGATAATTTTTTCTGCCTGCTATTATGATCATGTCACTTCATTGTTGTCGTCCCTTCACTGGCTCCCAATCCCATTTAGAATTTGTTACAAGCTGTTATTATTAACTTTCAAAGCCCTTCATGGTTTGGCCCCCACCTACTTGTCTGCACTTGTTTCCCCATCTTCCTGTTCTAATGATTCAGGGCTGCTGATCCAGCCAAGGATTTCCTCTGCCCCTACTCAGATACGCCCCTTCTCCCACGCTGCCCCCTATTTTTGGAATCTCCTTCCCATGAATTTGTGGACCACCACCTTTCTAGACTACTTTAAGTCTAAATTAAAGACTATTCTATTCAGGGAAGCCTTCCAACTTTCATCTTGATTTTATGTCTGTATTATTTGTATTAATTTACACTTTTATAGTATTGTTTTAATCCCATTATAGTAACATTTTATTAATTTTATAATCCTGTTTGTGGTTTAGATTGTGCACCGCCGGCAGGTTTTTGTGTTTATTTTGGATTGTCATTTTTCTCCTTTGTAAAGCACTATGTAAAGTCTATGGCGCTATATAAATAAATGTAATACTTACTTACTTTTTGGTAAAAGCACCCAATGGTGGCTGCTTGGTGTGGAGTCATTGGGGCAGTGAATCCATACAAGGTTTCAGTGTGAACTATAAAGGAGCTATTCAATCAACAGGGTGGGAAGGGGTTTGTTACCTTGAACAGTTCATATTGAAACCCAGAATTGATTCACTTCCCCACTGAACGGGGATGAGGGTTCAGCACCTTCAATAGCTTCTTTAAAGTTCAGAATAAAACTCGGAGCAAATTCCTCACCCTAGTGACATGGAAGCCACCAGACACCACTAGATGGACATCAAGCTTTCTTGACATTTTCTTTATCTTGGGAATGGGATGCTCGCACTCTTTCTTGGGTCTGGCCGCCGAGAAAACAAGGACAACATTTCTGATGTTTTTCAATCCAGGGACATTTTTACACATGAGACAAACATGGTAATGGCTACACTACAGCAATCCAAGCCCAGAGGCAACCCAGTAAAAAGCATCCGGACCACTTTCATGGGCAAGTGCCAACTCTCAGCCTGGCTTGTCCTGGGGTTCCAGGTCAGGGTTGTCTTTCTGCCTTCCCACTGAGTGGTAGAGGGGCAGCATGTTGGTCTATAACCCTGGTTTTTCTCATATTTTTCTTTGGCTGGAATAAGTGAGATTTTTCTCCCCTTTCAAATCAGGGAACTTTGGTGCATTAGGAAAATATTGGCCATTATGTTGCAGAAAAAGAAGGTTTCTCCCAGTCAAGCCAGCCCATTTCAACCCATAACAGAGCTGGTAATCATGGAACTCGGAGATGTGGGGCTTGTCTATATGAGGCAATAAAATGTGGATTGGTGTGCAGTCATACCAATTCACAGCACCTTTTATTTGTCTCAATGGTTTTTTTTTTTTTTGAGATTGCAGGCATGCAAAGCTATCTTTGTTCACTGTTGTAGTAGTAGTAGTATAAATTTATTCGGTCATTGACCAGCAAAATCAAAATTATAGGTCCAATACAGAACAATTGCAATAAAAATTTAAAAATTTCTAAACATAAGTTATTAAACACAGTTATTAAACATTAATATCGTACACACTTCAGAATAAAAATTGAGATATCCATTTCTCCTAAGATTCGATACTTCCCCTTCAGTCTTTACCAGATTAACTTTATTATTTCCCAATGGCCAAACGAAAAGGTTATATCAACAATATAACTGAGTTGGTGCCTCATATGGAGCCAAATATGGCCGGCATAATCAAACTGAAGCCGTGATAGATAACTGTGATTTCCAGCCATATTCTGAGAAATTACAATCACAATCTTTGACGTCGAGAGCTTAAAGCTCAGACGTACCTGGGGCCAGCTGACGCGACTTCCTTGGTCCCATCGTTAACTGCCTCAGTCTTACAGACACACAACTTGCCTGCATTAGGTCCCATTAACCATTTGAGGTCGCAGTTTACATACAATATAGCAAAACTTTGCTACCTTAAATACAACCTCAGGAACCTGATTATTTAGAAGATTATAGATATAAAAGGCATCGGGGTGTCCAGGGTATTTCTCCAGAAGGGGGGTAATCAGCTGGTGACAGATGTCTCTATAGAATTGGCAATACAAAAAGACATGCTCAATGGTTTCAATTGCACCCGCATCACAAGGACAAAGGCGGGATTCGTAGGGCACTTTCTTGATCCTACCTTCCAAGACTGCTGTAGGCAAGGCATTGAATCGGGCCAAGGAAAAGGCTCTCCTAAATTTAGGCATTGTGATTTGAAATAAATATACTGCTGGTGAAGTAACTCGAATTTGTTTGTTGACTACAATATGTTTGGGGAAAGCAGCAGTTTCTAGCTGGCCTTCAATGTCTAACAATCTTTGTTTAATGGTCAGTTTTGCTTGATCTAGACTTAATTTCAAGATGGAATCCCTAGAGAAACCCAGTGTGTTCAGTTTCTTAATTATTGCTGTTTCCCACGAAGATTTAAAGGTTTCTGCCAATACAAATTTAATCAGTCCACTGGGATTTTTGTTTAATTTGAGCCAGTATGTGAAGGTGTTAATCCACATACTTGTTTCGAGTTTACTAACTCCTGCTTCCCTTCTTATTACTGCATTTGGTACACAGCAGGATATTTGAAATATTTTCCTTAGAAACTTTGTTTGGACTTGTTCTAAAGAAGTAGGATCTTTATAGGGTCCTATTTGGGCTCCATAGAGTAATTGTGGCTTTACTTTGGCCAAAAAAAGTTTAATTGCAGCTGGAACAAACTGGGCTCCCTTGGTGAGGAAGTACCTTTGTATAGCGTTTGCCGATCTTTGGGCATTCCGAGTGACATAATCCAGGTGAGCTTTTCTACTCCCTGTGGATTGAAATACACTCCCTAGACATTTAAAAATTTTGACCTGTTCGATAGGTTGCTTTCCTATCGTCCATCTTCTCATTTTTGGACATTTAGCAAAACAGAGAATTTTGGTTTTGGTGTAATTTATAGTTAGGTTTTCTTCCTCACAATAGAGAGCTAAAGACTTTAGGGCTCTTTTGAGGCCGATTGGGGTTAGAGATAAGATCGCTGCATCATCGGTGTATAATAGCACATTGATATGTCTGTTTGCTATTTTGGGGGGATGATAAGAAGGATTACTCAAAAATGGGATTAAAGAATTTATGTAAAAATTGAATAGTGTTGGGGCCAGCACGCACCCCTGTCTAACTCCATTTTTGACTTGTACTTCTTTGGAAACATGTCCTTTCAAACTGCACCTCACCTTCAAGCGGTTATTTTCATGCATCTTAACAAGCAATAAGAGAAGGCGTTTATCGATCGAACTATTCATAAGTTTGTCCCACAATTTAGCTCTGGAGACAGAGTCAAAGGCCAATTTGAAATCTATAAATGCTGCATACAGTGGTTGGCCTTTGTGGGAGTATTTCTCTACCAAATGTTGAAGTACCAACGCATGATCAAAAGTTGACCTTTCAACCCTAAAACCTGCCTGCTCATCCTTCAAAATCTCTTCTGTTTCAAGCCAGTCCATTAATTTGTCTTGCAGATGTTTGGCATACATTTTACTAATCTGGCTAAGGAGGCTAATAGGTCTAAAGTTTGCTGGGTCATCTCTTTTGCCTTTTTTGTAAATTGGAATTATAATTGCAAGACCCCAGTCTGTTGGTATCCTCCCTGATCGATCAATTGCAGTGAAAAGTGTGGATAGCACAGGTATCCACCAATTCAAATCATTCTTAAGCATCTCGTAAGTAATAAGGTCTACGCCAGGGGCCTTTGTTGGTTTGAGTTGATTTATTAGACTCTTGATTTCTGAATGTGAGACAGGGGGCCAAAAAGGCAGAGTAATAACATCCAACATTTGTCCTATTTGTGATATCTCAGTATTTTCATATAGCCTAGCAAAATGGTTTTCCCATATATTAGCTGGGATCTGAGACAAGGGATTTTGAACATTTTTGGAGAAGGATGGGGCTACCTCTTTCCAAAAGAGAGTGTGATTATTTGAGCTGGCTGCTGTTATTAGTTTCCCCCAGGAATCTTGTACCGCATTCCTTTTTTTTAGCCTGATCAATTGTTTATATTGTTTCCTTTGCTTCATAAGAACTGAGACAGTGCAGTGTGAAGGGTTCAATTTATATTGTTTGAAGTGATCTTTCAAGACCATCCAAGCCTCTCTGCAATCTGCATCGAACCAACTTTGCTGATTTTTTTGTTTATGCCTGTTAGTAGAGCTTTTAGGAACAATTAATAGTTGTCGAATTTTGCTTGTTAAGTTGTTAAAGTTTGACAGTATGTTGATATCTGATCTGCCATCTACTATAGCATTATAAAGGTTTCCCATTTCTTCACTGCCAAGGAATTTAGTAAGGGCCTCAGCTAATTGTGGAGACCATTTGGCACGGGTGGAACAAGTTTCATCAGGCAAGACCAGAGTTTGGCATACTGGCAAGAATAGGCTATCAAAGGGCTCTAAGCATAATAACACAGGGAAATGATCGCTTTCAGGGTGAACAACAACGGAAAATTTATGCACATATGGAATTAAATCCTGTGTGACCCCTATATAGTCCAAAATAGAGGCGCTATTGCCCGTC
This sequence comes from Gambelia wislizenii, assembly GCA_030847615.1. NCBI lineage: Eukaryota > Metazoa > Chordata > Lepidosauria > Squamata > Crotaphytidae > Gambelia > Gambelia wislizenii. The sequence goes on from JAUMIR010000002.1 coordinate 32,361,878, forward strand.
CAGTGAGTATATTCAGCAGGATGGTCGTCATTTATAGAGCCATTCAAAATGACCAGATTTAACTCCACAAAAGTTTTTACCATACATAAACCTCTGAAGTCACAAATTGTATCCTTAGATTGGCGGGTTAGCAATGGATGTACACAAATGGTAGGTAATAATTGGCAATTAAACTTAGAAAGAAGAGTAACATCATTTGCTCCAATTCTAGCATTGAAGTCTCCCGCCAGTATAAGGTATGCTGCTGGTGATGCAGTCATGATGTTTTTAACAAAACCATTTAGTTTGTCCCAGACTTCTTTTATCCTAGCATACCCCTGCAAGGGTGGTATATAAATATTGATCAAGCACACGGAGCAATTTTTAAATTGCAACAATATAGCTAAGGCAAATTGGTCTAAGGAGGAAAATTTAATTATCTGCATTTGTAGTGCGGTGGATATTAAGACACCTAATCCCCCACAGAGCCTACCATGGCCTTTTCCTGTCACAGCATCCAGAACAATTGATTTATAGCCCTCTACGTACAGCTCTTCCGCTAACCAAGTTTCTTGAAGCAAAATGATGTCGTGCCTGGTAATAAAGGACATGAAGGAAGGGTCTCTACTTCTGGCTTTCCATCTAGCAATATTCCAAGAGATTAGAGTTAAAGGGGAGGAGGCCGGTGATGTTATCTGTCAATCTTTTGAAATCAGTAAAGGTGTTAGTGTTGATGTTCCCTGTAAATCATTTGAGTGGTCTTCCTTCTCTCTAGGATTCCTGAGTTCAGAGATGGTGTTTTGGGATCTAGGTAACCGTATGTATGCATTACCTATTGGGACAGTGTCTTTTAACCCTTCCTTTGGGGTATTGCGAGAGTCAATAATTGATTCTTCTATGTTGCCAATCTGCTTATCTAGTTTGCTATTAAATTGGCTGGTTAAAGTCATAGGCTGTATGATTGGGCTGGATCTTCTCCTTTTAATAATAATAATAATAATAAAATTTTATTTCTATCCCGCCCCTCTGCAACGCAATCGGGGCGGCTTACAATATAAAAACTCCATAGTCCCAGTACCCTAGCCCACCCCCCCTTAAAACAATATTAAACTATAAAAGATTAAAAACATACAGTAAGTTAAAAATATATAAATTAGAAATATTAAAACATACAATAGGTTTTAAAAAAAAAATGATTACAGCTCAGGGAGGACAGCTGAGTCTTGGGCCGGGATAGTTATTCAGGAAAGGCCTGCCGGAAAAGATCCGTCTTGACAGCTTTTTTAAAGCCGTCTAAGGTGTTAATAAGACGGATCTCGTCCGGCAGGCCATTCCATAATCTGGGAGCAGCAGCGGAGAAGGCCCTCTGGGAGGTCACCGACAGCCTTGTTTTCATAGGCTGTAACAGATTCCTCCCAGAGGACCGAAGTGCGCGGGGAGGGTCGTACGGAAGGAGGCGGTCCCGGAGATAAGTTGGACCCAAGCCATGCAGGGCTTTAAAGGTTATAACCAACACCTTGTACTGTGCCCGGAAACGAATAGGCAGCCAATGGAGAGCTTTTAGCACAGGTGTTATATGCTCTCTTCTGGAAACACCAGAAATCAACCTGGCTGCCATGTTCTGAACTAATTGAAGTTTCCGAGTTAAGCACAAGGGTAGCCCCATGTAGAGCGCATTACAGAAATCCAGACGGGAGGTTACCAGTGCATGTACCACAGTTTCGAGGTCCCTAGTTTCCAGGCAAGGGCGCAGCTGGCGTATCAGCCGAAGTTGATAACAGGCACTCCTGACCGTCGCATTTACCTGATTAGTCATCTGGAGCGACGGGTCCAGGAGCACCCCCAGACTGCGAACACAGTCTTTGGAGGAGAGTGTAGTTCCATCCAGGACTGGAAGTTGTATTCCCAGACCTGGTTTCGGGCCTGTAACTGTTAGTACCTCCGTTTTGTCTGGATTCAGTCTCAATTTGTTTTTCCTCATCCAGTCCATTACTGCTTTAAGACAATCATTGAGAGGAGAGATGCCATCTGAAGTCGAAGCTGATGACCGAGACATGGAGAAGTATATCTGGGTGTCATCAGCATACTGATGACAACACACTCCATGCCTCCGAATGATCTCTCCCAGCGGCTTCATATAGATGTTAAATAGCATCGGGGACAGGATGGCACCCTGAGGAACGCCACAGTTAAGCTCTATTCTGGTAGAGCAGCTGTCCCCGAGCCTCACCCTCTGGGATCTGCCCGAGAGGAAGGAACGGAACCACTGCAAAGCAGTGCCTCCAATTCCTAACCCCCTCAGGCGATTTTCTTGTTCGTGTGTATAGCCGGACATCTAGATGTTGGCACTGGTGTTAGTGGTTCAACGAGAAGGTCAACCTTACATTTACGAGACAGGTGTATTAGTGGTGTCATGTTCTCGGATGTGCAGACTAGAGAATGTTTAGGAGTCGTGTGCATTAGGGGTAACAGGAGCTCATCTAGGCGTTCAACAGGTGTTCACTGTTCAAATGGGCATGCCTGCGAATCAAGATGGTGGGTGCGAGCAAATTACTCACATTTTTATTTAGCTTAAGTTGCTGTCGCCGCCGAACAACTTTTTAAAAAAACTATATCTGAGGTATGAAAGTACGACCTTCTGCTTTAACAAAGAAGCGAACAAAAAGAAGCTATTTTCTCGTCATAGTGCACAATAATTATGGTGAAAAAAAATCTAACATGGCAGTTCCGGGTGCTTGCCTTCCCGGCAAGCTCTGCCCCCACACACGTTTGACGAATCATCTTCCCACTTCCACTAGTATTGGGAAAGTGCATCAATTTGCATTGCTTGTAACAACAAGCAGTATTGTTCATTTCCCGCACTTTTAAAAAAACTGGGGAAAGCTGCAAAGGCTTTCCCTGTGGAAAATATGGCATTTTTGGCCTCCCTCCTTCTGAATACGGCAAAATGATGCAGGATCCCACTGGGACAAAAGGAATTCTCCTCGAATTCTACGAGGAGAATTTTCACCATTTAGACAACCCCTTCAACACATCCCTTTTGATATCATTCACTGGGAAGATATTCGGACAGAAGTGTGCAGTGAAAGGCATGCTTCTGCCAACTTTCCAACTCTGGTTCCATGGAGAGAGGCCAGCAAACCCCGTGTCCCCAAAATAATGCTCAGTGGGGGCTAGAGGGGATGCCAAGGCCCCACCCAATAAGAAAAGGGCAATGTTTCTGCCTGGTTTTGAACCCGAGACCTTTCATACATGAGGCAAATGTCATAACTACTACACTACAGAAAACAGATACTTATTGAAGACACTCTTCCCACCCACCAAAGAAGGCTCCAGTGCATGTGAACAAGGGTGTAGTGTTAAGACTGGTGAATCCCATAGTGGCTTCCCCAATATCCTTCACCCATTTCCATGGCTGGAAATGCAGAAGTCAGGGGGGGAAAGAGCCATGAGGTTGTCCTTCAGCTGAGAGGTGACTAAACCTAGCAGCCAGTAGTACAGATGAGAGTGGGTAACTCAAGACAGTCTTAAGCTGCATGTTCACCTCAAAAGAGAGAATTGCCAGCACATCTGCTGGCAAGAGTTCTCCAGGGGAAGACTGTTGTTTTGGAGAATACCCATCAAAGAGAGCAAAATGCATGGCAAAAACAGACAAGGCCTGCCAAAGCCCGGGATTGAACCAGGGACCTTTAGATCTTCAGTCTAACGCTCTCCCAGCTGAGCTACTTTGGCTGTCTGGGATGGGCCAGCACACCCTATGTGTGTCCCCAAAATGAGTCTCCAAAGGACAACGGGGGATGATATGTCTTCACACTGTATAAAAAGGGCAATGTTTCTGCCTGGTTTCAAACAGGGGACTTTGAATATGTGAGGGACATGTGACAGCTGCTATACTACAGAAACAAGACAAAGGGCCAGAGTGTCTAATTTCACCTCCAGCTAAGAAGAATGCTTCATTTGTTATGATTGTGAGCTATAGTGGTGACAGTGCTGATTCCTTGCCTACAGGGCCATCAGAAAGAAAGATGAGATGGTGGCTTGAATCTTCAACCAGTCCACTCAGCAATGCTGAGCCTCTGCACAGATCATGCTATAGGAGAGAAGCAGGAGCTACAGACAGGCCTTTAAAAGCAAAATTTCCATGTGTATACATATATGTCCCATTACACACATTATGGTGGGTGAGGGGGAGGACAGGGTTGTCTGGTTCAAACCAGTAAACCAAATGACTTTTTAAAAATATAAGAGTGTTTTTTAAATAGATTATTCATATTAGCTAACCTGGTGTTAACATACCCCATTATAGTAGAATCATAGAATCATAGAATTGCAGAGTTGGAAGAGACCACGAGGGCCATCCAGTCCAACCCCCTGCCATGCAGGAAATCACGATCAAAGCATCCCCGACAGAGGGCCATCCAGCCTCTGTTTAAAGACCTCCAAGGAAGGAGACCCCACCATGCTCTGAGGGAGTGTGTTCCACTGCCGAACAGCTCTTACTGTCAAAACATTCCTCCTAATGTTTAGGTGGAATCTCTGTTCCTGGAGCTTGCATCCATTCTCCGTGTTCCAGTCTCTGGAGCAGCAGAAAACAAGCTTGCTCCATCCTCAACATGACACCCCTTCAAATACTTAAACAGGGCTATCATATCGCCTCTTAACCGTCTTTTTTCCAGGCTAAACATACCCAGCTCCCTAAGTCTCTCCTCATAAGGCATGGTTTCCAGACCTTTCACCATTTTAGTCACCCTTCTCTGGACACGCTCCAATTTGTCAATATCCTTTTTGAATTGTGGTGCCCAGAACTGGACACCGTATTCTAGGTGAGGTCTGACCAAGGCAGAATAGAGCGGCACTATTACTTCCCTTGATCTGGACACTATACTTCTATTGATACAGCCCAAAATCACATTGGCCTTTTTAGCTGCCGCATCACACTGTTGACTCATGTTCAACTTGTGGTCTACTAGGACTCCTAGATCCCTTTCACACGTAGTCTCATTCAGCCAGGTCTCCCCCATCCTATACCTATGCATTTCATTTTTTCACCGTAAGTGCAGTACCTTACATTTCTCCGTGTTGAATTTCATTTTGTTAGCTTTGGCCCAGCTCTCCAGTTTATCCAGGTCATGGTAGATTTGAAAGGTTCACATGGTTCAACTACACACTATTATTTTACCCTCAAAAACACACTTTGTGGTAGTATGCCACCTACATTTGACTATATTTCCCATCTTTCTAAATTTCTAAAATATTGTATTGTTTTACATGTGCGTGGTGATTGGCTGAGGGAGTGAGAGGAGGGAGGGCCCCTTGTGAGGTTGGGGGTGCAGACTGAGTAGCAGGAGTGGATTGTGAGTTGGAGAGGGAATTTGCATGTGGGTGGTCATTGACTGGGGGAATGAGGGGATTGGTTGGGTAAGCGGCCAATTAGCACACTGGGAAAGGAAACATACCCAAGAGTTTTATATATAGATCATTTTTTTTTAAAAAAAACTCTGGCTATTATTACTATTTCCCAACCCTCTTACTGGAACAACAACGACTGTTTGAATTTAAACATTTTAACTTTTAATAGTTTATTGGCAGTTGTTCATTGTTAGACCAATATCCAGTGTCAGTTGCTTCTTTTGAATCACTTTATTCCATTCAGGGATTGCATAAGGGAAATGTTTCCCAACTTCATTCCAGAAACCCCTATAGCTGGCTTCCATGCATGGGAGTCTCCTGGGAGTTGTTATGTCTTCTAACTGGTTCTCTTTGTCTAATTAATTAAGCAAGAGCATCGGATCATAGCATTGGAATGTGCCTCAAATCCTACCCCTTTCCTCAGTGCAGGAACTTCAGCTAAAGCATCCCTAGCAAGTAACTGCCCAGACCCCTTTTAAAGATGTCCAGAGGAAAAACCACCTCTGTAGGCAATTGGTTCCATTGCCAAACTGCTCTTACTATCAAGAAGTTCCTTCTAATGTTTAATCAAAATCTACCCTTTTATAAAATAAAACCATTAGACCTGGTCCTACCCTCTGGGACAGCAGAGAATAGGCCTGCCCTATCCTTTCTATGACATTCCTTGAGGTATTTAAAGAGTTAAATCATGTCATCCCTCCATCTTCTCTTTATTAAGCTGAACATGCTTGGGGCAATAAAATGGCCCCTCCTTATTAATGGGCTCCGTTTCTGCAGATCTGAATGACTGCAGATCATTGCACACCATACCTAAAATGGCAACAACATACACACTGATGCGCTGAAGCACCATTGAATTGTATGGAATTCCAATGAATTATATGGCACTCAACCACCTGTAGTTTCTGCTGTTTGCAGGCAGTTCTGGAACCATGGATATGGAGGGCCCATGTATGTATGTAGATATATAGTAATGGACAAGATGGGGCTCAGGAGTGGTAGGCTGGTGTCTACCACTTCTAAAACAGGAACATTATAAGCATGTCCCCATTTTCATTGACAGAACGTTTGAGGAGATGGACAAGTTGGACCATAGAATCATAGAATCAAAAAACTGGAAGAGGCTCCATGGGCCATCAGGTCCAATCCTCTGCTCAGTGCAGGATATCTAGCTAAAGCATTCCCAGCAAGTAGCTGTCCAGCCTCTTTTTGAAGATGTCCACAGAAGGAGACCCCACCACCTCTCTAGGCAATTGGTTCCACTGCTGAACTGCTCTCACTGTCAAGAAGTTCAATTGTTCTAATGTTCAATTGAAGTCACCTTCCTGTAACTTAGAATCATTAGAGCTAGTTCTACCCTATGAGGAAGCAGAGAACCTGCACCCTAATCTTTGTGGCAGCCTATGAGGTATTTAAAGGGAGCCCTGGTGGCGCAGTGGTTAAATGCCAGTACTGCAAGTCACCATGTTGCAAGTTCGATTCCAGAGGGCTCCAAGGTTCACTCAGCCTTCCATCCTTTCGTAGGTCGATAAAATGAGTACCCAGCTTGTGGGGGCAATTAGCTAACACACATTGGAAACTGCTTAATGCAGTGTAGATGTGTAAATTGCTATTGCTTAACAATTTGTAAGCCGCTCTGATAGCTTTTGTGGCTGAAGAGCGGGGTATAAATACTTAAATAATAAATAATAATAATTAAGAGTGTGATTATGCCACCCCTCAATTTTCTCTTGAACATGCCCAGCTCCTTCAACCATTCTTCATATGTTTTGCTCTCCAAAAATTTTATAATCCTTGTTGCCCTTTTCTAAACTCACTCCAACTTGTCTATATTCTTAAAACAAGGCATCCAGAACTGAACACAGTACTCCAGATGAGGACTGACCAGCGCAGAATACAGTGGGACTATTACTTCATTTGACATGGAAACTGTGCGTCTATTAATGCAGGATAAAACAGCATTCACCTTCTTTGCTGCAGCATCACACTGCTGGCTCATGGTCAACTTATTATCAACAATAATCCCAAGGTCCTTTTTCACATGTAGTACTGCTGACCCAAATATCCCCCATCCTCTATCTGTAAATTTGGTTTTTGTGGCCTAAATGTAGAAGTTTGCATTTGTCTTTGTTGAATTTCATATTATTAATTTCGGCCCAATTTTCTAGTTTATCAAGGTCCTTTTGAATTCTGTTCCCATCTTCCAATGTGTTACCCACCCATGCCATCACACTAGCCCATTGCACCATGCTAATATGCATGCATGCATGCTAGCATGCATACATGCATAAATATTCTTAGGTGCAGTTTCTCTGCTTTTCCAAGTCCTCATCCTATGAGAAAAAACAACAACAATGTTTCTGCCTGGTTTAAAACCAGAGACTTTTCACATGTGAGGCAAATGTGATAACCACTTCTTGATCTTTCTCAGATTTATTTTGGGGACAAGTGTGGTACAAACAGGTCTAAGTAGACTAAAGGCATCAGATTCTGTGGCGTTACTAAAGCCAGTGTTACCCTCCCTCCAATGGTGTCACTTGGTGTGGTTCGATCACTCCACACACCCTTAATGCCACCACTGACCAGATCCTATCTGATCAGAAGCTGAGCAAGCAGTTCTGGTTAGAAGGTGGATGTGAGACTGCCAACAAATACCCAGTGTTGTAGGCTGTTTTAGAGGAAAGAACTGGCAAAACCACCTTTGAGTATTCCTTGCTGAAGAAAACTGTGTGAAATTCATGGGCTCACCATAAGTCGACAGGAGCCCTGGTGGCACAGTGGTTAAATGCCAGTACTGCAAGTCACCACGTTGCAAGTTCGATTCCAGTAGGCTCCAAGGTTCACTCAGCCTTCCATCCTTTCATAGGTCGGTAAATGGTCAGTGTAAGAGGGGCGCTCCAAAAAAGTGATACAAGGACTCCCTGAAACATCTCAGGCTCGGCCAAATTGATCACCAACAATGGTCCGCCCTGGCCTCACACCAGGAGGCATGGAGATGCACTATCCACAATGCTGCAGCCTTATTTGAGAACTCATGCCGAACAAGTCTTGAAGAGAAATGACAATGCAGAAAGAATCACAACCTGGAAACATCACCCAAGGAAACCTTCTGCTGTGCTTTCTGCAACCAGACTTGTTTATCTTGGATTGGCCTTCTTACTCATCAGCGTGCTTGCAGAAAGTACGGGATATGTCCTTCCTGAATCTTCATTTGCGAAGAAAAGCCAGAGAGAGAGAGAGAAAATGAATACCCAGCTTGTGGGAGCAATTAGCTAACACACATTGGAAACTGCTTAATGCAGTGTAGATGTGTAAATTGCTATTGCTTAAAACAATTTGTAAGCTGCTCTGATAGCCTTGTGGCTTAAGAGCGGGGTGTAAATAAATAAATAAATAAATAAATAAATAAATAAATAACTTGAAGGCACATACACACACTTAATCCTAGGCTCCCATACCTTTAATGTACCTTGTTGCACCTGACACCATCTTCCCCTACTGGCTGGGAATGATGGGAAATGTAATCCTACCTATCTAGAAGATACTATCATTCCACTGGCTACCAATTAGTTTCTGGGCAAACTACAAAGTGTTGGTTATTACCTTTAAAGCCCTACGTGGTTTGGGTCCAGGTTACCTTCAGGATCTCCTCCTCCCATAGAATCTGCCCCGTGCACTCAGGTCTTCTGGGGGACATTTACTTCAGTCAGCCAGGACTAGGCTGGCAACTGTCATCCAGGGGACCTTTTCATCAACTGCCCCGGACTGTGGAATGGTCTGCCGGAAGAGATCCAACAGCTAAGCATGCTGTCGGAATTTAAAACAGCAGTAAAGACCGATCTCTTCCAGCAGGCCTAATGTTTTACTCCTATGTGTTTTTACTGGTGTTTTTAAATGATTTTACATCATATATGGTATTTTAATTTATGTTGTATCCCGCCTCGATCCTTGGGGAGAGGTGGGTGATAAATAAATAAATAAATATTATCACGACTACTTTTTTTGCTCTCCTTTCATTGGAAAGCAGAGCTGTTTTCATTTAAATAGACATTTTGATGGTTAAGTGGTTGTGAGGAGACTTCATATGGCATTTAAAAAAATCTTTAATTTTATGTTTTTAAATGGTTTTATACCTATAAAATTTAATGGCATTTCATTTAAGCTATCTGGTTTAACTATACTTTATATCCCAGCATATAAGACAACCTTAGAACCCTGAAAAATAGCCTCCAAAATCAGGGGTCGTCTTATACGCTGGATACACTTTGCTTCACCCCCCGTCCGATCTCCTGCCTCTTCACTCCCTTTGCAAACGGAGCGAAGAGGCAGGAGATTGGGTGGGGGGAGTGAGGCAAAGTGTTTACTGGTTCATTCTCCCCTCTCCTCTGCCTTCTCCACCTTTGGGGAGCAACCGAAGACAGAGGAGGGGGCCCAACGTTATGGTTTGCTGCAGCCGCCGCTCAATCTCCTGTGTGTTCGTTCCCTTTGGGAACCATGGGATTCGTACCTTCCAGGAAGGTGGAAGAAAGGAGCAAACGTACCCAGTTTGCCTCGGCCACTGCTCGATCTCCTGTGATCAAGCGATGGCCGAGGCAAACTGGGTACGTTTGCTCCTTTCTTCCACCTTCCTGGAAGGTGGAAGGAAGGGGCAAATCCCACGGTTTGCAACGGCTGCCCCCGCATCCCCCCGTCTTCATTCCCTTCCAAAGAGAATGAAGACGGAGGGAAGGGGGGGGCGGATGAGGCAAACCAGGTATTTTCGCCCCTGTCGTCCACCTTCGAGTCAAGGGTGACTGGAAGGTGGAAGAAAGGGGCGAATGCCGCGGTTTGCCATAGATACCACCCACCCCCTCCGTCTTCATTCCCTTTGCAAAGGGAATGAAGATGGAGGGAATGGGTGGTGGCCGAGGCAAACTGGGTTCATTCGGCCCCCTCCTCTGTCTTCACCCCCTTTGGGGAGCAACCAAAGGTGGAAGAAAGGGGTGAATGTTGCGGCTGGCTGGCTGGGAGAGCCCTGCTAGCTGATCCTGTTCGCTTTTCCAACTCATGAGGAGATCCTCATGAGTTGGGAAAGAAAGAGGATCAGCTGGCAAGGCTCCCCCAGGCAGCCAGCCAGGGCCAGTTTAACCATTACCGCCAAATCCGCATTGGTGGGGGCCCCCAGCCACAGCGGGGGGCCCAGCCCGGCCGGCCTTGCCCACCTATGGAGCTTCCCCTCCAGCTCTACAGGCCTGCCCACCCACCCTGCTGGCGCTGCTTCCCCACCACTGCCTCCGGACGTGGCTGCCTGCATGGCGCAGCGGCCACCGCCTCCCCCTCCTGTCCTTTGCAGCAGCCGCAGCAGTCCCCCGGAGCGGCCAGCCAGCCAGGTGGAGGCAGAGGCAGCAGGGAGGCCCGCCAAGGGGAACGCAGCCATGGTGAGTCACAGCGTCTGGGAAGCGGCACTGGCTCTGGGCCCATGGGAGGAGGGATGCCGCTTCCTGGCTCTCCTGTCCGGCCCTGGCTGTTCCCTCCTCTGCAGAGTCCTCCGGTTTGGGACCTGGGCAGCCCCCTTCCCCGCTCTCCCTTTGATGCCTCCGAGAGAGGCTCCCCTCCTCTGGAGGGCACTGGGCAGCCCCTCCTGCCAGCGCCTTGCCCGCCCCCCTGCCGCTGCTGGTGGCCCTGGTAGCCATAGGGCCGGTGCCTCCCTCCCTCCCTCCCCCGCCTGTGCCCACAGAGTCAGGGCCGGTTTAAGGGCCCTGCAGCCCCTGCAAACCACAGGAGGGCCTGTCATTGTGTGTGTGTGGGCTCTGTAACCCTCATCCTGCGAAAAATTATCAGTAATAATCTGAATATCCCATATTGTCAATAGGTTAGATTAGGTTAGATTGACCAGAGATAAACATATGGGCCCACAAAATAAGGTGTTGCTGCCCCCCCAATTCCTTAAACTGGCCCTGCAGCCAGCCAGCCAAATTGGGGGATGGTCTTATACGGCGAATATATGCCAAACTCTATATTTTTACTTGATAATTGTGGGGGGGGGGTTCACCTTATATGCCAAGTCGTCTTATATGCCGGAATATATGGTAGTTTTCTTTTTTATCCTCAGATTTTTAGCTGTATCTTGTTTGAGCCTTGTTGAAAGTTGCCTTGGGTCCCTGACTGTCCCATGTCAGGAAAAAGGCAGAATATTGGACATTAGATAGACAGACAGATAGATACACAGACACAGACACAGATTCCAGGCTGGGGAAGGGTGAGTTAGTTTCTCGTCTTGCTGCTCACCTCTGACCACTATTGAGTACCAGGCTGTGGCTGGTGGAACCTGGGGTTCTCATGAAAACAAGGCAACAAAATTGATCCCATGAGCATAGAAGTCTGCTCACTGCCACTTCAGAAGATGTCTGCTGTGCAACATACAAGAAGAGCTGCAGTCTCAAGGCTTGTCTAAACAGTGAAAATACTCCTCGCAGAATGCGAGAATATGATCTGTCTCAATGGAATTCTGCATCATTTTGATGTATTGGGAAGTAGGGGGAGCCAAAATCGCCATCTACTCAAGAAAGCCACGGCCCTGAGTCTGCAAGACCTGAGAAGGGCTGTTGATGATGGGGTGACGTGGAGGTCTCTCATTCATAAGGTTGCCATAAATCAAAGTTGACTTGACAGCAAACAACAAGAAAAACAACCAGCCCATGTGACCCCAGTAACTCCCAGGTATCTGTGTGCACAAGGAGGTTCCACCCTCTCAATTTCTCCTTTTTCTTTTTCTTCTGACCAACACCATGGCAAGTCTGTAAGCCCTCTGTGTGAAATTTTCTCTGGATAGTGAGAGACGTTAGGCAAAGTAAATTTATATTTAGGAGAATCAAGAACATACTTTTCCAGAATGTAACTTTAATGCTGCTTGTTTTTTGTTTTCTGAAAAGTTAAATCTTAGTGGGGCACGCTAAAGATTCATAGAATCATAGAGTTGGAAGAGACCACAAAGGCCATCTAGTCCAACCCCCTGCCTTACAGGAATACACGATCAAAGCATTTCCAACAGATGGCCATCCGACCTCTGTTTAAAAACTGCCAAAGAAGGAGACTCCACCACACTCTGAAGCAGTGGTTTCCAACAAAAGAGCTCTTACTATCAGGAATTTCTTCCTAATGTTTACGTGGAATCTCTTTTCCACACATTTCCCAGTACAAGGGAACACATTTCCCGGTACAAACCTCTGCTGAAGAAATCGGCATCTGAAGAAATCTGGTTTCTATACTTTCCTAAACTCTAAACCTAATCCAACAGTTCTTATCCTACATGGATTCTTGTTATTTTGGTATGGAGAAGCATCAGCGATGTGAGCTTTCATCTGCATCTTGGAATGATACAGACCAGACACTACAACAAGGCCTCTCTTCATATCTTATTCCTGTATGATTGAGAAGACATGTATTTGGGAATGGAGTGACAATAGTAGTGTTTCCATTCAAGTGACTTACTGGAACAATGTAATCATTAGAAATACAGTTGTCTCTTCACATTCTCTGGGGTTTGGTTCCAGGACCCACCGTGAATACCCAAATCCGTGAATACTCAAGTCCCATTATATGCAATGGCATACCAAAATGGTGTCCCTTATATAAGATGGTAAAATCAAGGTTTGCTTTTTGGATTATTATTTTTTAAAGAATATCTTCAAGCCATGAATACTTAAAAAAAGAATATTTTCAAGCTGTAAATGCCAAATCCGTGAGTGTGGAGGGACAACTGTACTGTACAGTTGAAGCTTGCTGCTTCTGAAAATTCCAATTTTTCTTAACTGCTCAGAAATGCTATTCTTTTCCTTAGCATCTTGTACATTCAAGCTTCTAACCAATGTCATGCCTCCCAGTTCTCTGCCTCTTCCCAATTTAGCAAAAACATTGTGTACAGGATTTGAATACAAGCCCCTCAGCTCTCTCCTCTCTCTCTCTCTCTCTCTGGCTTTTCTTTGCAAACGAAGATTCAGGAAGGACTCATCCCACGCCTTCTGCAAGCGCGCTGATGACTAAAAAGGCCAATCCGAGATAAACAAGTCCGGTTGCAGAAAGCACAGCAGAAGGTCTCCTTGGGTGATGTTTCTGGGTTGTGATTCTTTCTGCGTTGTCGATTCTCTTCAAGACTTGTTCGGCGTGAGTTCTCAAATAAGGCTGCAGCACTGTGGATAGTGCGTCTCCGTGCCTCCCGATGTGAGAACCATGCCTTCAGCTGAACAAGTACTTACCATCAAAAGGATTGGGTGAGGGTGCAGAGAAGGTGGTTGAAAATGAAAAGGCAACCATTACACAGACTCTGAACTGAAACATTTATTTCTTTATCCATAAGGGAGGAAAGTTGTTCAGCAACTCTAAAAACCACCCCCTCTGTCCCAGCACACTATTTCTAGCCCTATGTTGTCCAACCTGGAAAAAATAGATGCTAAGCTTGATAACACAACTTAAATGGAGTATCTAATCCATACCTAACTTACTTCTTTAACAAAACTCATTAAGCCCCATGGAATTTCATTGTTTTTGCTGCAACAGCTCTATGACAACTTCTCCCCTCTCCATCAAAAGCTGTTACAGTTGCAAACTCGACTGTCATATTTTTCATGCTGCTACCATTTATGGGACTGGGTCTGAAATTTTCGTGTGGAGGAACCTTTTTATATAAAGAGCAGCTCCCACAACAGCATGGAAAGGCAAAATCAAAGACCCACTTTCTTTAAGAGATGAAAGAGGAGACTGCATTACCAGGACCCAGAAAGGTAAGCACCACAGCAGTGTTGCATACAGGCTGCACCCTGTATTGGCGAAACCACTATCTGCGGTTTCAGTTATCCGTAGCTGAAAAAACAGGGGACACATATCATAGAGTTCCACTGGAAAATGCCTGGAGAGGTGTCCTCTTTAGGAATCACTAGGTCCTCCGATGCAACTCTATGGTATGTTTGTCCTGGAAGTCCTTTACAGTTGCCCATCTCTACCCACAGATTCGCCATCCATGGATTCAAACAACCATGGGATGAAAATATTCAGATCCTACCCCCACAAACGCAAACCTTGCTGTTTGCCATTTTATATAAGGGACACCATTTTACTATGGCATTATATACAACTAGCTGGACTCGGCATACCATATGCCATTCAAAAACTCCCCCAAAACTCCTGGTAGTCCTCACGACAACCCTGTAAGGTAGGCTGGTGGATTTAAATTCCTCCTCCCCCTTCTTTGTGTTCCACACTTTCCCCAGAATTGGTATGGGCGACTCGCTCTGTTGCCCTGCTGCTGCTACCACAAGTTGATTGCCTGGGTGCTGTTGCAGGTGGCCTGTCACCACTGCCAGTTGACTGCCTGGGTCCCAATCTGGGCCACAAATTGAGTGACAGGAGTGCATTGTGAGGTGGAGAGGGAATTTGCATGTGGGTGGTGATTGGTTGGGTGTGGGTTGAGTGTGTTTCCTGAGCAGCCAATCAGCTCACTGGGAAAGGCAACATACCCAAGAGAATTATATATATAGATGGGACTTGAACATCCATGGATTTTGGTATCCATGGATACCCCAACAGATACCAAACACAGTATTTTATCCACTGTATTTTAATAGAGTTCACTATTATCCATGGTTTCATTTATAAATGGTAAGTCTGAGAATATATCCCCTACAGATATGGTGTGTGTGTGTGTGTGTGACCTGTACTGTACTATTAAACGGGTAAAGATTTGGAATTGGGAACCTTCAAAAGTATTTATGTGGTATATATATTCTCCCCACTAGAAAATATTCTTTCACACATTCTTTCTTGCATTGATTCTCATATGTGTCTCAAGGCCTGAACTGAAGTTTTTTCCCCCTTTCATATATTCTCTCCTGTATGGATTCTCATATGTGTCTTAAGGTTTGAACTTTGGCTGAAGTTTTTCCCACAACTTGTGCATTTGAAAGGTTTCTCTCCAGTGTGCATCCTGTCATGCACTTTCAGTGCAGACCTAGAATCAAAGCTTTTCCCACAAACTGAGCACTTGTGTGGTTTCTCTGCTGTGTGGGCTGTCTTATGCTTCAGAAGCTCAGACTCCTTACTGTAGCTTCTCCCACAGTCTGTGCATTTAAACGGTCTTTCGTTTCTGTGGGTTCTTCTGTGTACCGTAACTGCAGAAATGCGTTCAAAGCATAGCCCACACTCCCTGCACTTAAATGGTTTCTCTCCTGTGTGGGTTCTTTGGTGCCGAATAAGCTCAGATTCCTTATCATAGCTCTTGTTACACTCCAAGCATCCATACGGTTTCTTCCTTGCATGGTTTTTAATGTGCGTTTGATAGCTGGTTTCCCAACGGAAGCGTTTCCCACACTCTAAGCATTGGAATGGTTTCTCTCCTGTGTGGGTTCTTTCATGTAGATAAAGCATAGAGCTCTGGGCAAAGCTTTTCCCACACTGGGGGCATTTGAACGGCTTTTCTCCCGTGTGGGTTTCTTTGTGCCTAATAAGATGAGAAGACTTGCCATAGGTTTTGCCACATTCTGAGCAAGCGTACGGTCGATCTCCTGCATGGTTTTTCATATGCATTTTGATACTGCTCTCCCAACGGAAACTTTTCCCACATTCCGAACATTTGTAGGGTTTCCCTCCCATGTGGATCCTTCCATGGACAAAAAGCTGGGAGCTTTGACGAAAGCTTTTCCCACATTCAGGGCACTGGTAGGGCTTCTCTCCTGTGTGTGTCCTCTCATGGATGAGAAGATCGTATCGTCGACTAAAACTGTTGCCACAATGTGAACATTTATGGGGCTTCTCTCCAGTGTGGATTCTCTTGTGAGTGATAAGGTGTGACCCCTGACTGAAGCATTTCCCACACTCAGGACATTTATACGGTTTCTCCCCTGTGTGGCTTCTCTTATGAGTATTAAGGAGAGATTTATCGGCAAAACTTTTTTCACACTCGGAGCACTTGTAGAGTTTCTCTCCTGTGTGGGTCAGTCGATGCCTCATCAGGTGGCCTCTCTTGATAAAGCACTTCCCACAGTCGCCACAAGTAAATGGCCTCTCTCCTGTGTGAATTCTTTCATGATCAGAAAGGATGGTGCTGGTGCTAAAGGTTTTCCCACACTTTAAGCATTTGTACGGCTTCTGCCCTGTGTGGCTTTGCTCATGCCTCACAAGGAGTGCTTTATAACCAAAACCTTTCCCACAATCTGAACACTGAAATGGCTTCTCTCCTGTATGTATGGTCAGGTGGTTCGTAAGAATGGAAAGCCGCTCAAAGGCTTTCCCACACACGGTGCACACGTGTGTTTTCTTTCTTTTTCGAGGCGGCCGTCTCTTTGGAAGCACAGAACTCTGGCTGTACTTTCCCCCACAGTCAGATCTTTCTGTTTCTCTTGCACAGGAGGCTATTCCAGCCAAACTGTGGTCACCACCCACAGAGTCTGCTAGCATGGGACGCACATCCACAGGACTTTCTTCTCGCTGACTTTGAAAGATTTCTCCTACGATCGGTTCCTGGAAATTAACTCCTTTTGCTCCATCCTGCGGTATCCCATTGAGTCCTGTTTGCTCTGGCCGTCCATCTAGCTGAAGATTTGCGTGTTCATTTTTAGTCACTTGCCAAGTACCTGTTGGAACAAAGAAAAGCAGGACTTCAATCTATCTTAAAATAAACATTCTTTAATGCCTTAAATTAAATTAAGAAGCCAAAGATGTATTCCATTGATAGCGAATGAGAGAAAGAGATGTACAGTATCCACAAATACTACAAAGAAAAAAGAAAAACAATGGTAATTAATGCTACAGACAGAAATAAAAATACCCTCCTGTGGATATTAAGAGTCTGAGTAATAAAAAATAAAGAAATAATTGATAGCATAAAGATATATAGTTGCAGACGATCCTGAAACTTGTCCTAGATGAGTGGTTCTTAACTTTTTCTTTAGCAGGGAACCCCCTTAAATATCTTTTGTTGCCGTGGACCCCAAAGACTTAACTCAAGATTTAAAACCCTAACCTAATAATAATAATAATAATGATAATGATAATACAATTACACCATCCATTAAACCTTCCCTCAAAGGCACTGGAGGGGGAGGAAAGACTTTGCTCCTGCTTCTTCCTGCAAGTTTGTGACTGGAGCAAATTGAATGGCAATGCACAGGCCAAGCCAACCAGCCTTTGCCTTGGCTCCTGTCACATGGCCACTCCACTGCAGGGAAGAGGTGGGCCAAGCAGCCTTCAAATCTTTGCAGACCCCTATGAGGACATCATGGACCCCTGGGATCCCCAGACAACAGGTTAAGAACCACTGTCCTAGACATTCATAAACAGAGACCAACCTTCTGTAGGCCAGGGTTGGGCAATTGCCAAGCATGGGGTGGGGGAGATTTGCCATCCAAAGGACCTTGTGGGCCAGCATGCCCATCATGCAATCTAAGGAATCCTTTTTTAATTTCAAAAATGCTCCTCTACAACACCCAAGGAATTACAGGGCAATTTCACCTTGTTTTGGGTCCCCTTTGTGCCATTTTAGGCACTAAGGTGTGCCTAAAGGTGTGCTTAAAGGTATAGCTTACATAGACCTAATACAGTCTAGGCTAGCCTTTCTCAACCTTTTTGCCTTGGAGGAATGCTTGAAATAGATTTTCCTTGGGTTTTTTCCAGGCTGTGAGGCTGTGTTCTGGAAGAGTTTCTTTCTGATATTTTGCCTGCATCTGTGACTGGCATCTTCAGAGAATGGTTGGGTAGGAGTGTGTGTGTAGTTTATATGCTGTGAACCCCTGTTGGGGGGTATATGTAAATTTGTGTAATTGAATGGTTAGTTTCTGGGTACAGAAATGCAAGGCTCATTGGTGTCTGTTCGGCTAATGGTTGGTTGATGGGCAATTATCTGCTGAGAATCCCCCTGTTCTGGGGTGGAATTATTTTGTAAGTGTTGAGTTTCGATTCTATTATATTTCAAAACTGGGAGTCAGATTTTGTTTACTTATAAGGTTTCTTCTTTCCTGTTGAAGTTGTCCAGGTGTTTGTGGATTTCAATAGCTTCTCTGTGCATTCTGACATAGAATCATAGAATCATAGAATTGCAGAGTTGGAAGAGACCACGAGGGCCATCCAGTCCAACCCCCCTGCCACGCAGGAAATCTTGATCAAAGCATCCCCGACAGATGGCCATCCAGCCTCTGTTTAAAGACCTCCAAGGAAGGAGACCCCACCACGCTCCAAGGGAGTGCGTTCCACTGCCAAACAGCTCTTACTGTCAAAAAGTTCCTCCTCATGTTGAGGTGGAATCTCTGTTCCTGGAGCTTGCACCCATTGCTCCGTGTTCCAGTCTCTGGAGCAGCAGAAAACAAGCCTGCTCCATCCTCAGCGTGACATCCTTTCAAATACTTAAACAGGGCTATCATATCGCCTCTTAACCGTCTTTTTTCCAGGCTAAACATACCCAGCTCCCTAAGTCTCTCCTCATAAGTCATCGTTTCCAGACCTTTCACCATTTTAGTTGCCCTTCTCTGGACACGCTCCAATTTGTCAATATCCTTTCTGAATTGTGGTGCCCAGAACTGGACACAGTATTCTAAGTGAGGTCTGACCAAGGCAGAATAGAGTGGCACTATTACTTCCCTTGATCTAGACACTATACTTCTATTGATACAGCCCAAAATCGCATTGGCCTTTTTAGCTGCCGCATCACACTGTTGGCTCATGTTCAACTTGTGGTCTACTAGGACTCCTAGATCCCTTTCACACATAGTCTCATTCAGCCAGGTCTCTCCCATCCTATATTTATGCATTTCATTTTTCCGCCCTAAATGCAGTACTTTACATTTCTCCGTATTGAATTTCATTTTGTTAGCTTTGGCCCAGCTCTCCAGTCTATCCAGGTCATTCTGAATTTTGATCCTGTCCTCTAGGGTATTAGCTACTCCTCCCAATTTGGTGTCATCTGCAAATTTGATAAGTATGCCCCTAATTCCCTCATCTAAGTCATTGATAAAGATGTTGAATAGCACTGGGCCCAGGACAGAACCCTGTGGCACCCCACTGGTCACATCTTTCCAAGACGAAGAGGAGCCACTGCTGAGCACCCTTTGGGTTCGGCCGGTCAACCAATTACAAATCCATTGCACTGTTAACTTGTCTAGCCCACTGTTTACAAGCTTGTTTGCAAGAATGTCATGGGGAACCTTGTCAAAGGCCTTACTGAAATCAAGGTATGCAATGTCCACAGCATTCCCTTCATCTACCAAGCTGGTAACTTTATCAAAAAAAGAGATCAGATTAGTCTGGCATGACTTGTTTCTCTGAAACCCATGTTGACTTTTTGTGATTATGGCATTGCCTTCTAAATGTTCACAGACTCTCTGTTTAATGATCTGTTCTAGAATCTTCCCTGGTATTGCTGTCAGACTAACTGGACGATAATTGTTGGGATCCTCTTTTTTCCCCTTTTTGAAGATGGGAACAACGTTTGCCCTCCTCCAGTCTGCTGGGACTTCTCCTGTTCTCCAGGAGTTCTCAAAGATTATTGCCAATGGCTCTGAGATTATATTTGCCAGCTCTTTTAATACTCTTGGATGTAGTTCATCTGGTCCTGGAGATTTAAATTCATTTAGATTAAGAAGGTATTCCTGTACTACCTCTTTACTTATTTTGAGCTGGATTTCCCCTATTGTGTCCTCTGTTCCATTCTCCTCAGGTTGGTCCTCCTTTTCCTTTTCTGAAAACACTGAGGCAAAGAAGGTGTTGAGCAATTCTGCCTTTTCTCTGTCCCCTGTTAGCATTTTGCCATCTTCTCCACGTAGCGGCCCTATCATTTCCTTCTTCCTCCTTTTCTGTGGACTTTACTCCTACACGTGTTCGCTATCTGTTTGAATTCTTCTTTGGTGATTTCCCCCCTTTTCCATTTCCTATACATGTTCCGTTTAAAACTTAGCTCCATTGAAAGTTCTTTAGTCATCCATCCTGGTTTCTTGAGACACCTCCTATTTTTCCTCCTCAATGGTACTGTTTGAAATTGTGCCTTCAGTATCTCCCTTTTGAGAAAGTCCCATCCGTCTTGAGGTCTCTTCTCTTTTAGTATTCCTGACCATGGGATCACCCCCAGTATTTCCCTGAGTTTATTGAAATCAGCTCTCCTAAAGTCAAGAATGCGTGTCTGACTATGCCTGGCTTCTCCTTTCCATTGTATAACAAACTCCAGGAGAACATGATCACTCTCACCTAAGGATCCCACCACTTGCACCCCATTAACCAGGTCGTCTCTGTTGGTTAGGATCAGATCTAAAATAGCTGACCCCCTTGTTGCCTCTTCCACCTTTTGGACCATGAAATTGTCTTCCAGGCATGTAAGGAATTTGCTAGACCTTGTAGTTTTGGCTGAGTTAGATTGCCAGCAAATATCAGGATAGTTGAAGTCACCCATCACTACTACATCTCTCCTTTCTGCATGTATGTTCATCTGTTCTAGAAAGGCAACATCCAATTCCTCCGTCTGATTTGGGGGTCTGTAGTAGAGTCCCACAATAACATCCCTGTTGTTTCCCTCCCCTTTAATTTTTATCCAGATGCTCTCCACCTGGCTTCCAGTATTGATGTCGTCGATCACTTCACTGGTGTAAATATCCCTGACATATAATGCTATTCCTCCTCCTTTCCTGTTTGGCCTGTTTCTCCTATAAAGGTTATACCCCTCTATTCCTACATTCCAATCATGAGACTCGTCCCACCAGGTTTCAGTAATGCCTATTATATCATATTTGTTTTGTAGTGCAAGGAGTTCAAGTTCATCTTGCTTATTTCCCATGCTCTGTGCATTAGTGTAGAGACATCTGAGACCATGTGTTCCCTTTACTTGCTCCCTGTGCAAGTTTTTTTGCCTCCCACTGTTGGGTCCTTGCGCTGTTTGCCTTGTTCCCTCTATGACAGTTTGACTATTTTCTCCAGCCCTTTTGCCTTCCAGAATACTGTCTCCCTCCCCCATTTGACTCAGTTTAAAGCCCTCCTGATCAAATTCTTGAGACTGTTGGCAAAAATGTTTCTTCCAACTGTTGTAAGATGCACCCCATCTCTTGCCAGAAGTCCCCCCGCATGGAAGCGCAGTCCATGATCCAAGAATCCAATTTGTTCTCGGCGACACCATCTACGGAGCCAGTTGTTTACATCGGCTATTTTCCTCTCCCTTCTTGGACCATGCCCTTCAACTGGCAAAAGAGACGAGATGACCACCTGTGCGTTCATTTCTTTCAGCTTCCTCCCCAGGGCCTCATAATCTCTTCTGATCTTGGGAAAGCTGTGCCTTGCAGTATCATTGGTTCCCACATGGACCAAAAGGAAGGGGTAATGATCCATAGGCTTGACGAGTCTTGTCAGCCTCTTGGTCACATCACAGATCTTTGCCCCAGGGAGACAACACACCTCCCGAGTCATCTTGTCAGGCCCACATACCACTGCTTCTGTACCCCGCAGCAAGGAGTCCCCCACCACCACCACACGCCTCCGCTGAGGCTTCGCAGCTGCTGTTCCTTGTGGTGGTCCTCTCGAGGTCCCCTGCTCTACCCCTGAAGTCTGTCCATGCTGTTCTTCCTCGTTGTCCTTGATAAGGGAAAGGGCTTCGAATCGATTCTGTAGCTGCAAGCTGCTGGAAGAATCCCTGGATTTTCTTGTTCTGTGTGTGACATTCCTCCAGCTGTCTACTTCCTGTGTCTGTGAAGTGACCCTCTCCTCCACAGCCACTTCCTCTGTGCGGTTCCCATCCAAGACTGTTCGTTCTGTTCTGTCCAGGAAAACCTCTTGCTCACAAATCTGTTGAAGTGTAGCTACCCGTGTCTCCAGCTGCTGTACTTTCTCCTCCAAGAGGGCTACCAGCTTGCACTTGGTGCACGTGAAGTTCTCCACGTCTGTAGACAAGAATACAAACATCGCACAAGTGTTGCAAGTGACTGCTGCAGTCCCCTCAGTGTCCATGATGAGAGCTTTTAGGTAATCTAAGAACTCTTAGTTAACGCTGAGAATGCTAAGCTGACATGATAGTTGTTGGCCTGGTCTAGAATTTCTGTGTTTTCAAATAGCATTTTGTGTCCAGGTTGGTTTATCACATGTTCTGCTACTGCTGATTTTTCTGTCTGGCCCAGTCTGCAGTGTCTCTCATGTTCTTTGATTCGTCTTTGTACAATGCGTTTAGTGGTCCCTATGTAAACTTGTCCACAGCTCCTACCCAACTATTCTCTGAGGATGCCAGCCACAGATGCAGGTGAAACATCAGAAAGGAACTATTCTAGAACATGGCCTCACAGCCTGGAAAAAAACCAAGGAAAATCTATAGATGCCAGCCATGAAAGTCTTCGACTTCATAATGCTTGAAATAATTTTCAGTTCTCAGGGAACCCTAGCATAAAATTATATCTACAGCTCAAAAAAAATGGATGTGTATTTTTTTTAATAAATCACAATCTCTCATGGAACCCCTAGCAACCTCTTGCAGAATCCTGGGGTTCCAGGGACCCCTGATCTAGGCACACTTCATACATGTATTGCAATACATATCAATATTAAGATAACAAGACAAGTAGAGGAAGAATGGAAACCAATAACAATGTACTGGAAAAAAGAAAAATAGATGATGGAAACACAGAAGTATAGAAGTACAAGGGCAAAATAGCAAAGTCATTTACAAATTAATTGAAGATCCAGCACAGTCAGGGAGTTAACCAGGAACTGCTAAGAAGACTCAAAATGAAAGAAAAGAGTATGTAAGGTTGAAAAGAGGTAAAACAGATTTGAAGGTGAATATTTGAAATGTATGAAATATGAGAGGCAACTTACTGTGTATGTAAGTTTAAGTTTAAGTTTAGGTGGATTTTAATTCGATGCTCGTTTAATGTTTTTATGGGGGAGGGTGGGGGTTGGTGGGGCTTAGAGGTTTTAGTCTGTATTGCTCTATTTTAACTGTTGTAAGCCGCCCCAATTGTTTTTAACAGAGGGGTGGGGTAAAAATAATAATAATAATAATAATAATTATTATTATTATTATTATGTTTTAATTGTGATTTTAACTGTTTTGTGAGCCGTCTTGGGTCCAACATTGGGAGAAAGGCAGCATAGAAATTGCACAAACAAACAAACAAACAAACTTACATACTCTAGTTATATAGATTATGCTGTGTTAGTTCTATTTCAAGATAAGGAAAATTTAAATGTGAAAGAAAGCAGATTATTTATGTTTGTTTTATATATGAGCATTTCTTTGTTCTGTTTCTTGTTTTACTGTGCTGTACTCTACGGTGAATTCGCCACGGGTCAGCGTAAGAGGGGCGCTCCAAAAAAGTGATACAAGGACTCCCTGAAGCAACATCTCAGGCTCGGCCAAATTGATCACCAACAATGGTCCGCCCTGGCCTCACATTGAAAGGCATGGAGACGCACTATATCCACAATGCTGGAGCCTTATTTGAGAACTCACGCCAAACAAGTCTTGAAGAGAAACGACAACGCAGAAAGAATCACAACCCGGAAACATCACCCAAGGAGACCTTCTGCTGTGCTTTCTGCAACCAGACTTGTTTATCTCAGATTGGCCTTTTTAGTCATCAGCGCGCTTGCAGAAAGTGCGGGATGAATCCTTCCTGAATCTTCTTTTGCAAAGAAAAGCCAGAGAGAGAGAGAGAGAGAGCCTAGTATATAGGGTATTGTAATACTTTTTGTTTTAATAAAATATAATTATAAAAAGATATATACCAATACTATCACCGCTTTCAGAATTATGTCTAAAAGCTACAGCCCACCCCCTACAGTGTATATCTGTGTTTATTTTTATACTGGCTTTTGTTTGGGTATCAGTTAATCAAAACCTCAAGAAATGAACATTTTTACCACTCTAGGAGTTTAGGTCGGCTTTGTTTCCCAAAGGCTTTTATATCATTCCAAGCATTTGTCTGTCCAATCAGAGATGAGTCTCACTAATCCCTGTTAATGTAAGCAAAACTGTTCCTGTCCAATGGGAAATGAGATTGCACTGGCCATTTATATGAAACCACTTAAGGGACCAATCACCTGAGAGTATCACTATATACTGTTTCTTGCCATCAGAAGATTGCATTAGATAGGAGTAACCCTACCATACTGTGATATATGAGGAGCAGCTTAGGGAGCTGGGAATGTTTAGTTTGGAGAACAGAAGGTTAAGGAGGGACATGATAGCTACGTTTAAAGGTTCGAAGGGATGTCATACTGAGGATGGAGCAAGCTTGTTTTCTGCTGCCCCAGAGACTAGGACACGGAGCAATGGATTCAAACTACAGGAAGAGATTCCACCTAAACACTAGGAAGAACTTCCTGATGGTAAGAGCTGTTTGGCAATGGAGTGTGGTGGAGTCTCCTTCTTTGGAGGTTTTTAAACAGAGGCTGGACAGCCATCTGTCAGGAGTGCTTTGATTTGGTATTCCTGCATGGCAGGGAGTTGGACTAGATGGCCCTTGTGGTCTCTTCCAACCCTATGATTCTATGACACTAGTAGAAAGCTAGCGTGGTGTAGTGGTTTGAGTGTTGGATTAGGACTCTAGGAGATCAGGTTTCGAATCTCAGCTTGGCCATGGAAACAGACTGGTAAAAACCCCTCTGAAGAAATCTTGCCATGAAAAAAACCCATGATACGGTCGCTGTTAAGTAAGAAAATAGTTTTAAGGCACACAACAACAATGAAAATCATACCAATGCAGTACACCTTTTTGGGTTGTTTTGTTGTACTCTGGTTACTTGTTTACACTTTTCTATCTTAGACTATTTTTTATAACCTTTGTTTGGAATTAGGGGGCTGAACACCCAGAACTAGAGTGTAGGCCTATTGTCAGAGTACGGTGTGGGAAAGAATGCTGCTGAATGGTTGGAGAGGAGAATGGGTAACTGTGAACAATTTGGAAAAGTGTTAGATCTTGCAATGACTGTGCTGATCCTACACTTCAATAAAGCTTGCTTGGATTCATCCCGAAGCCTTTTTGTTGAGTAAGGAAAGACAGGGACGGTACACCTGCATTCTTAATATTTTGACGTCTAACACACAGACCTCCTACTTTCTGCTTTAACAAGACACAGATTTGCCTTTTCATCTTTCAATCTATGTGCTTCAGGGGCTTAAATTTTGCAAAATATATACAAAAGTGATAATGTCCAGACTGTAACTCCAACACACATACGCAAAGGTCCGTAGCATCCAAGGGAATCAAGTTGTTTTGCCATACGAGGCAATTTTTTTTAAAATTCACAACTGCTTCTTTCCCTCCTAGGTAATAAAAATGTTATCATAGCCAATGCAAAACATAAATGCTCCCTCCTCCCACACCATGGTCCTGCTTCAACTCATTTACCCCCATTATTATTTTAACAAACACATAAACCAGCCACAACAGAGCAAAGCTACATGGCCAATGTCACACCTAGGTAATGTTCAGAGATTGACCCGAGTTAAGTATAGCAGGTGTGGGAATCCATGGGATTGCCAGGTATTGTTGGGGCGCAGTTCCCAGCATTCCTTGCAATTGGCTCTGCTGACTAGGGATGATTGGACTTACAGTCCAATCCCATCTGGAAGGCCATGCAATTTCCCCCACTGCCACAGAGAGAAAAATGTTTGTGTTGACCTCTAGAGACCATCTCTGATCTGAAGTGTTTTCGCACAGGAATTCTCACCAAGCACACAGGCCGCTCTGTCACTCTCCTGCTTGGTCTCTACGTGGGGTTGCAACTCCAGAGGGTTGGGTGGATTCTGTGTTGACACGGGAAAGCTGACAGCTACCTCCTCTGACAGCCCTGGCACCTGAAAGGGAAGTGTGCAGAACAAGACATGCAACAAAGAAATTTAACTGTCTGAGGTGAAGGACAAGATGCTGCTTCCAGCCTGTAGGTGAATCTGACTTCAGTATTGCGACTGGAATATCAACCTCCGCTACTATTTTGGGTGATCAGGTCAGGCCTGGTAGAATCATAGAGCTGGAAGAGACCACAAGGGCCATCCAGTCCAACCCCCTGCCATGCAGGAATGCACAATCAAATCATTTCTGACAGAAGGCCATCCAGCCTCTGTTTAAAAACCTCCAAAGACTCTACCACACTCAGAGGCAGTTCATTCCACTGTTGAACAGCTCTTACTGTCAGGAAGTTCTGCCTAATGTTTAGATGGAATCTCTTTTCCTGTAGTTTGAATCCATTGCTCTGTGTCCTAGTCTCTGAAGCAGCAGCAAACAAGCTTGCTCCATCCTCAGTATGGCATCTCTTCAAATATTTAAACATGGCTATCATGTCCCCTCTCAACCTTCTCTTCCCCAGGCTAAACATACCCAGCTCCCTAAGTCTCTCCTCATAGGCATGGCTTCCAGACCTCCCATCATCCTGGTCGCCCTCCTCTGGATACATTCCAGCTTCTCAATATCCTTCATGAATTGTGGTGCCCAGAACTGGACACAGTATTCCAGGTAAGGCCTGACCAAAGCCGAATAAAGTGGCACTATTACTTCCCTTGATCTAGAACAATAAGGAGCTGCTACTGCTACCTCCACGTTCTGCCTCAGGCAATTCCCCATCTCTCCCTATGGTAGGACTGACCCTGAATCAAGACATTTTGTGTGTGTGTGTGTCTGTGATCTCAAGTCACCCGTCAACTTATGAAAACCCCATGAAAATTTCATAGGGTTTCTTAGACAAGAAATATAATATGACCCCTGTATCTGCAAGGCTGGTACCCGTGGTTTCACTTACCTGCATCTGGAAAAATATATGTTCTCTTTAAGAATTTTCTAGCTCCTCCAGTGCAATTCTGCCAGAAGTTGAGCACAAAGTTGCACTGAAGGACCTAGAAAATGCCTAGAGGGGTGTTGTCTCTAGGAATCTCTGGGTCCTCCAGCACAACTCTATGGTATGCTTGGGCCGGAAGTCATTCATTTCAATAGGGTTTGCTATTATCTACTATTTTGCATTTCCATGGTAAGTCTAGGAACATATCCCCTATGGATATGCGGGTCATACTATACTCAGAGGTGGGTTGCCTTTGTCTTCCTCTGAAATAACCGGCACTCCTGGTATGCCTTGGCCTTTTCCCATCCAAGTACTAACCAGGGCTGACTCTGCTTAGCTTCTAAGATCTGATGGGATCTGGTGCCTTCAGGTACATGGTGAGAAAAACTATAACTGCCAGTGGCAGATGGTGGCTTCCTTGTCAGTGTGGCAATGATGGTCAATCTGCTCTGGATGTTAGCCTTTGAGGGAGCTGTCCAAGGTGCAAAGCTTGTTGTGGGAACAGGATTCAGCACTGTGGATAGCTCCTGCATCAAATTTATATCCTGTCTTGCTCCTAATATGTGGTTCACAACATGTTGAGACTGAAAACAAGAATTGATATATAGCCAGCCCTCCATATCCATGGATTCTGTATCTATGGATTCCAGCATTCATGCCTTGAAAATACCCCCTGCCCCACCAATAATAATTCCAGAAAGCAAATCTTGATTTTGCCATTTTATATCAGGGATGTCACTTTATATTTTTAAATTTTTAAATTTATTCATTATTATTAGTTATTTATACCCCACTCTTCAGACAGAAGGCTATCAGAGCAGCGTACAAATTGTTTTAAGCAACAAAGCAACAGCAATTGACACATCTACACTGCATTAATCAGTTTCCAATGTGTGTTACTTTACTACGCCACTTTATAGAATGGGACTTGAGCATTCATGGTCCTGGAATCAAACCCCAATGGATATCAAGGGCCGACTGTACCACCCTGCTGGCACTGAAACCATCAGCTGCCACAGATTAATGCTGTAAGGATACTTATGACAAATTCTGCTCCCTCAGTTCAGGATGCTATAGTCCTTAACAGGGACTGAGCAGATTGAACAGCAACCTGTTCAATGTTCAGAGCCAGGGTGGACAATAGCAGACCATCAAGGGGCTGTGCCAACTTCATTTTCCACACATCTCAGAAAACCACACCCACCCACCCACCTGTCCCCCCTTTTCCATATTCTTGTAAAAAAAAAAGGGAGGTTGGGACCTTGTCCTCCCTTCCCCAAAAGATGTGGGGAACCAAGTACAGTAGGACCCCCATATCTGCTGGGGATTGATTTGGGGGGGGGCGTGGATACTGAAAACGGTAGATAATAGCAAACACCACTGAAAATAATGGGACTTCTGGTTTAAAATACCATATAATTGCCTTGGAGGACCTAGAAAATGTCTAGAGAGGACACATTTTCTAGGAAGACTCTATGGTAGGTGTGCTGTTTTGTGTCCTATGGATAATTGAATCAGTGGATAATGAATCAGTGGATACGGTGGTCCTACTGTATTGTTAAAACACACAATCTTCCCACAGGGAGCTTCTAGGGGTATCCATTTTGGGCTGATTTTTTTGGGGGGGGGTGAAGGGGAGCCTACAGGTCACCCACTGTATCCACAGGGATACATTCCCAGACTTACTGCGAATATTTGAAACCACAGGTAATAATGAACCCCATGCTGGAGGACCTAGGAAATACCTAAAGAACACACCTCTCTAGATAGCTCCAGTGTGTCTGTATGGTAACTTCCAGCAGAGGTTGCCACAGAGCAACAGTGGAGGACTTAGGAAATGCCTACAGAGAACATATTTGTGTACTAGTCTCGTGCATATTGGGGGAACAACCTGTACATCAAGGAGCTTGGCAGGCTACAGAGTTTGCATCCCTGATTTAGGCAGAGCTGACAAAACCAGATTTAAATATGGATTCTAGGGCTTGATTTCTGTTGAGGCTGTAAGATTGCAACCAAGCAGTGGTGGCACTAGGAGGGTGCAGAGAAGCTGAACCGCACCAGGTGACACCGTTGCAGGGAGGGGTGACACCAGCCTTAGTGACACCATAGCAATCAAGCCCCCTGTTTTCTCTATTCCTTATGCAGTCACTAGGCCAAATCTCTCCTCACCTTTTCTTCCCATCTTTCTGGATCTTGCAACCGGAGGGGAAAGTCTTCTGCCAGGGCCACAGCCCGGGCCATACTTTTTGGGCATTGTTCCCTCACCCAGCTCTGCATTTCTGCAGGCAGAATGGCCAGGAACCGCTCCAGGATCACCAGTTCCACAATCTGCTCTTTGTTGTGC
Source organism: Gambelia wislizenii (assembly GCA_030847615.1). Taxonomy (NCBI): domain Eukaryota; kingdom Metazoa; phylum Chordata; class Lepidosauria; order Squamata; family Crotaphytidae; genus Gambelia; species Gambelia wislizenii. Next base: position 32,391,372 of record JAUMIR010000002.1, read on the forward strand.
TTCTCAGGCTTCAGCCATTGACGGCCCACCTGCCAGAGCTGCCTGCCGTTTTCTCGGGGGCCCTCAGCTTCTACATAGTGAAATTCCCAAAAGCACTGGCATGGCATTTCCATACTGACGGCATCAGTGTCATCTTCCAGGATCTCTTCCTTTACTTTAGTAGAGGATTTGGCATTCTTGCTGGCCTCAGGCAGGGCTTCTTTGCCAAGGCCTGGTATGCTTGGGGCCATCCAGTGTCTTTTAGGCTCATGGGTATCATGGGTGAACTCCTTGATAGGAGACTGAACAGCTTCTGCCCGATTCCACTGGGTGGGGTCCATCAATGGCAGGCTCCTTTGTCCAAAATGGGAATATTGCATTGTCTTCAAGAATGTTTGCCATGGGTCTACCCAGTGTTGTTTCAGTCCATTACCTGGAGCCCACATCACCTCTGGAGTTGGCCCCGGGCGGAGGGCTTGGATGGTAGCTATTGGAGGAACATGACAGAAAGGCCCAGCTTCCTCCAACCGCTCCCCAGGTTTTGCTGGGTTGTGCTCCTCCATTTTCATTCCTTGGGCTGCAGGGGGAAAAACAGAGCAGAGAAAATTACTTTAAAAAAGTAATTAGTTAGAATAACTCATTTCTCATTATTTCTTTATACTTTGTTACTTTTGCTCCTCTCCATTGACGCCCCCTTGTCGTGGGAGAGAGGCTTGCGTACCCTAATGATGTTTTGAGCTATGCTGGCGGTGGCACAATAGCCACCAGTAGGGTCTCCCATGCCAGACAGGTCAAAACCGAAGGGTCTGACAAAGAGCATCAAAGGGCAGGATGGGCCCTCTAGCCTTATGGGAACCGTCCTAGGAGAAGGAAAACTCTAATCCCAAACCCGGGCAGATGGTGCTCGTCCAACCCTGTAAGGTCAACCATCTAAGAGAAGGAAACTCTAATCAAACCTACGGCCCGAGGACCTCGCTGCTACCGTCCATGCTTGCAAGGCCAGCAGATGAACCTTTGGTTTAAAGGGTGAGGCCAGTTCTGTGCATGCTGCGCTCCACCAGACAAATCCATTGCACAGGCTCGAAGGACAAATCCAATTCCAAAAAAGCTCTGTAGCGATAGGCAATGGACGAAATGGCAGGTGTAAAGATGCACTGGAAGCCGCAGACCCAACCCTGCATGCAGGCGGTTCAGGACTTTGGTCGCTTGAGGCTGACCTGGGAGATGACAGTCTTGTTCGGCAGCATCCTGAATGACCAAGCAGCCTTTTTTAAGGAGAGCACTGCTTACTCCATATGGAGAGGGGCCGAGAAAAGGTGGCCTAACGAAAGCTCATCCCCAACTACCTGGTTGGCTAGCCACGGCCAATGGGAATCTTCTGATGCGGTCAAACCAAGGTACATCACCCAAGGAAACCTTCTGCTGTGCTTTCTGCAACCAGACTTGTCTATCTCGGATTGGCCTTTTTAGTCATCAGCGCGCTTGCAGAAAGCGCGGGATGTGTCCTTCCTGAATCTTCATTTGCGAAGAGAAGCCAGAGAGTTACTTTTGCTAAGTAAAACAACAACAACCACCCAGCACAGTGCTATAAGCTCTCAGCTTGTGGTACAAAAAACACATCGAAAGAAGAGATATAAGTGCCTTGTAAGTAACAAAGTTGAGAGGCAATGTGGTGTTGTGGTTTGAGTGCTGGGTGATGTTAAATCATGTCTTCAGGGGCCTACATACCCTAAAGGCATCGTAGCCTGTCTGATCTTAGAAACTAAGCAGTGTCAGCCCTGGTAAGTACATGGACAGGAGGCCGCCAATGAATCCCAGGTGCTATAGGCTATATTTCAAAGGAAGGAACTGACAAAACCACCTCTTGAGTATTCCTTGCTAAAGAAAACCCTATGAAATCCAATGGGGCTGCCTCAAGTCAACAGGAACTTCATGGCACACACATGAGCTCATCAGGTGACTGGATGGTGTTAGGGTTCAATTTCAGGCACTCCTGGACTAGCAGGGAGGAGGAAAGGCAATCAAGTTTGGTTCTCATTTTCCAAAATACAACGCCCTGCAACATGGGCCAACATGGGAAGCCCGTAAGCAGGAAACGAGTGTGGTCGTCTTTTCTCACTAGTGCTTCCCAGCAATTGGTTTTGAAAGACATACTGCTGCTAACCTGGGAGCCAGGATACAGTTCATGACTTGCGATGTCAGCCTCCATGAATTCAACTAATGGGAGGTCCAAACTGGTGACTTCCATCACCACATCTGGCAGTAGCAAATTCCCTAGTGTAACTAAGGACTGCTCAAAGAAGTACTTTGCTTTCTTTGTGTCCTGAATGGCCATTAATTGGCTGCTGTTGCAAACAGGATACTGGGAATAGATTGGGGGTGGGCAATTGCACAGGCTGTGGGGACCAATTTTGAGCCTTGTGATGTTCCATCATATCCACTTTTAATTTTGTCCAATTGTTCTGCTTTTTTTTCCCCTTAGGAAGGGGAAGCCACTGCATTTTGCATCTGCCCTGATCTGTTCTGGGGGGATTGGGGGTGAAAAATGGTCCCTCATTTACAAAACATTTTGGGACCTGGGGGGCTTCAAGGGGTGCACTATGGATCTCTAAGTCCCCCTCCCCCTGCTCATGTCTGGATTAGATGGAATCCAGTTTTGTTATTACTCTACTTTTGTTGCTTAGGGATTTCGTTTTGGTGCTTGGTGAGGTATTTTCTATTATTATTACTACAGTTGGACCCCCGTATCCATGGAACCAATATTCATCCCTCCTCCTCCGGTCTTTTTCCTGAAATTGGAACTGAAGGCAGCTAAGAGTTTAAAACAAGCATACAGCCACAAACTAAGAAAAAGTGAGCAATCAACTATTCACATTATTAAAACATTTGAAACACATCCATTACAAGATTGTCCTCACCAAGCAAGCCTGTGATGATGGTGGGACTGAGAGGAAAGCCTTCCCCTGATGATCTTAGAACCCTTCCAGGTTTGTATGGAGAGATACGGTCTTACAAATAGTTTGGTACTAAGTCATTGTATTTTATTTATTTATTAGTTAGTTAATTATTTAATAACTAATTCTTCGGCCACATGGCTATCAGAGTGGCTTACAAATTGTTTTAAGCAATAGCAATTTACACATCTACACTGCAATAAGCAGCTTCCAATGTGTGTTAGCTAATTGCCTCCACAAGCCGGGTACTCATTTTACTGACCTACGAAAGGATGGAAGGCTGAGTGAACCTTGGAGCCTGCTGGGATCGAACTTGCAACGTGGTGACTTGCAGTACTGGCATTTAACCACTGCACCACCAGGGCTCCTTTTATCATTTTAACAGCCTTTAAAAACTCATGTTTGTAATATGAGTGTTTAATTATTTCTTACTTTTGCATTGCTTTTTGTTTTGACTCATATATTGTGAGCAGCCCTGGGTGTCATATTGGGAGGAAGGCAGGATATAAATTAAAGAAATAAAACAAAACCTCTTGATTCAAATAAGAGGAGCTAGGTCTAGCAAAGGTATTAGCGAGTGGCATCCAAGCCAGTAAGACTGAATCTGTTCAGGGTTTTAGTCTGAACTTTAAAAGGAGCTGCTGAAGTAAGTTTAGGAACTTGATTTGTTGCTGTGTGCCTTTGAGTTATTTCCAAATTAAGGTGACTCTAAGGCGAACCCATCATGGGGTTTTCGTGGCAAAATTTGTTCAGAGGTGGTTTGCCATTGCCTTCCTCTGAGGCTGAGAGAGTGTGACTTGCCCAAGGTCACCCAGTGGGTTCCCATGACTAACCGGGGATTTGAACTCTAGTCTCTAGGAGTCCTAATCCAACTTTCAAGCCACTATATCATACTGGTTGTGTGCGCTATGCAGGTGGCATTGAGGTTGCTAGAGTGTAAACTGGAGGGCTCCTTATTCCTTTATTGGTTGTATAGAAGAGCTAATTTCAGCATTGTGTGTTTGTTACCTGGCTGTGTGCAAGTAACATCTGCTGAAATTACCTCTTCTACACACCTACTAAAGTTTCAGGCGCCCTCTCCAGTTTTCACCTGGAAGCCCTAGCTGTATGTGCCTTCATGTCACTGTCGACTTATGGCCACCCCATGAATTTCACAGGGTTTCCTCAGGCAGAGAATACTCAGAGGTGGTTTTGCCAGTTCCTTCCTCTGAAATGAGCCTACACCACCTGGTATGCATTGGTGATCTCCCATCCAAGTACAAACCAGGGCTGACCCAGCTTAGCTTCCACGATCAGACAGGCTCTGGTGCCTTTAGAGTATTTAGGCACTGCTAGCACAAGTATTGGGATTTAATTTATTGTATAATAATCACAAACTGTGACAAGGCTGACTTTAAAAGAAGAATCAAGAAATTCATCCTTTATGATACTATCAATAACTACCTGCTACAAGAAAAGCAGAAAATAGCTCCATTAGAAGGGTGGGTAGTCCTGTATTTTAACCACAGGCATAAACCTCATATCTATAATCCAGCCATTATAGCTGTAAGGAGGGCACGGAGGGAGGGAGGGAGGGTGGATCAGCTCTGGGTTTTGATCATCATTCACAGACGTTACCACACTATGGAACAATCCCAATACAAAAATTGCAGGGACATGGGCAGACCGGGGTGTTATTGTCTATCGTGTATCCATACTGCAGATCTATGTCAGTCTGATACCACTTTAACTGCCATGGCTGCATTCTAAGGCAGTGGCTCTTAACCTTTGCTTTACCAGGGACCCCCTTTAAATATATTTTGTTGCCACGGACCCCCAAGACTTAACTCAAGATTTAAAACCCTAACAACAACAACAACACCTGATAATAATACAATTACACCATCCATTAAACCTTCCCTCAGAGGCACTGGAGGGGGAGGGAAGACTTTTCTCCTGCTTCTTCCTGCAAGTTTGTAGCTGGAATAGATTGAATGGCAATGCGTAGGCCAAGCCAGCCAGCCAGTGTTTGCCTTGGCTCCTGTCATGTGGCTGCTCCACTGCAGGGAGGAGGTGGGCCAAGTAACCTTCAAGCCTTCGTGGACCCCCTGTGAGGACATAATGACCCCCCCGGGGGGTCCCTGGATCATAGGTTAAGAACCACTGTTCTAAGGTATTCTAAGATATTTTGTAGTTTGGTGAGGGACTTGGAATGTCCTGCGAGAGAGCTCTAGTCGACTCCCCTGAATACAATACAGTCATACCCTGTATCTGCAGAACCAAAAAAAGGGACATCCTGTAGAGTCATCCTAGAAAATGCCTAGAGAGGCCTCCTCGCTAGACCTCTTCTAGGTCTTCCAAGGCAACTCTATGGTATTTTTTAATGGAGCCCTGTTACTTTTAATAGGGTTCGCTGTTATCCACGGTTTCCAGTATCCACAGTAAGTCCAGGAACTGAACCCTCGTGGACACGGAAGTCCAACTGTACTGTTAGTTAGAGCCCTAACAATTAAAGTGGCATCAGTGCTGCAATGTTGTAGGAAAATCACAGCCTACTGATTTTGGGGGTGGGTTGGGGAGCATATTTTGATGACACTAAAAGGGAATTTAAGCTCCCTAAAACCACCTTCTGGCTGATGCCCTAGCTTCATTATAGATCCCTGCAGTGCTTGTATTCCTGCCCAGAATGGAGTGATTCTCATGGACACACAAATCGCTCTACTCCTGCATTAGAATGGAACTGGGCCCTATATTAGGTACATTGTAGATAAGAGATGTGAAGAAATATCAGAAATTAGTCATTCTTGACATGATAGACTGCCTCAGACTCTGCCCAGAATTCATTTAGTGATAATGAGACTTCTCCTTCCAGTGCAAGAACAAGGCATTGCATCATTTTTCCTCTTGACGGATTTTTGCAATTCACACAGCATTGCAACTAGTCTTTTTCCTTTCTGAATCAAAATGAGAGCATACATACATTGAAGCAAAACAGCAGCTGGTGGCTTCTACATCAGTGGGATTGCAAATCTGCTCTTGGTTTTAGTCTATCAACTAGCTACCTGAGCTGGTGAACCTTGGCCCCCAAACAGGTTCAGTACCTTGGGCTGCTGCCAAACTGAAGAAATCATGCAATTTGACAGTGCTTTGACTATCATGGCTCTATTCTATGGAATCCTAGGATTTGTAGTTTGTTATGGCATCAGAGTTATGGCATCAGAGTTAACTGACAGAGAAGGCTAAGTATCTCACAAAACTACAAATCCCAGAATTCCATACCACTGAGCTATGGCAGTTAAGCAGTGCCAAACTGCATTATTTCTGCAGTGTGGCAGCAGCCTTGGACAGCTCCTCATAGAATTCGACTAGAATACCTTTTGTCCTAACACGCTGTGAATGAGATTTGCGGCATTCAGAAGGAGGAGAGCGAAAACTCCATCTATTGCGGGTGGGGGGGAACCATTCGTGGATTTCCTCAAGGTTTTTTGAATAATGCATGGGCTTACGCATCCTTACATGTTTGAACATCCAATTTGGGACGCTGTGCATTCTTGGTGAGGGCGGAAATGGAGAGTAGATTGGTTGGCCATGTGAGCAGTGGGCAAGCTTGCCAGCAACGAAGTGGCCAGAAGCGCCCTTTTCGAGTTTTGTGTTATTGAGTGTGGGTTTTTTTGCTGTGCTGAGGTGACCAAAAAGCTTTTTATAAGTGGAAGGTTGCACTTGCACATCTTTGATTTACAAGTTTTTTTTAAAAAAATACTATGCAGCAGCTACAACATGCGTGGAGAATAATACACTGTACTCTCAGCCATCATCTTGATTCGCAGGCATGGCTGCGTGTGCGCTTCAAACATGGATAGCTTTGCATCCAATAGATTTTACCAAATGACTGTGAAGACAAATGAGCACTGCTGCAAATTTCTGATAACGCACATCAATCATCATTATATCTTCTCACTTAGACAACCCCAAACGTTAACTGAGAACAGTTAAAAGCACATTAAAATTGCTTACAAATGAAAGCTACTTTAGAGTTCAGACTGAAACCCAGCGTGGATTCCCCATTCCACTGATACAGAAGCCACCAGTCTCCACTGACAGAAGACTGGAGGATTAATTTAAAAGATGCAAGCTGCCCATCGGATGCTTCTGATATTTTAAAAGCCTATGCAACAAGGCATCAGCTATTGCAGTTTAGCCATGTCATTTGAGCAATTTATGCAATCTGCACAAAACTCATTCTCACAAATGTGAAACCTCTCTTGAAACTGACAGAAAATATCTCCCTTTTCTGCATGCAAGAGGGTGAAAAAACACACCTTATGGTTTCTTTCTCACATAGAGTAGGACCCCCGTATCCACTGATTCATTATCCACTGATTCAATTATCCACGAGACACAAAGCAACACACCTACCAGTCTTCCTAGAAAATGTGTCCCCTCTAGCCATTTTCTAGGTCCTCCAAGGCAACTCTATGGTACAGTATTTTAAACCAGAAGTCCCATTATTTTCAATGGTGTTCACTATTATCCACGATTTTTAGTATCTATGCCCCCACCCGAACCAATCCCCAGCGGATACAGGGGTCCTACTGTATATGAAAACACTTAGGTTTGTACTTCTGGTTTTGGATCAGGTGGGCTGCTGAACTAAAGAGGCCACAAGATACTCCTTAATGGAACTACAGGTTGATCCCAATATCTGTGAGAGATACGTTCCAAGACCCCTTCCCCATGGCTACCTGAAACTATGGATAACAGGGAACCCTATTACAGTTGTCCCTTCATATTCACTGGGGTTTGGTTCCAGGAACGCCCCCATGGACACCAAAATCCGTGAATACTCAAGTTCCATTATATGCAATGGCATAGCAAAATGGTGTCCCTTATACAAGATGGCAAAATCAAGGTTTGTTTTTTTGGATTATTATTTTTTAAAGAATATTTTCAAGCTGTGAATACTTACATCCGTGAATACCAAATCTGTGGATATGGAGAGACAATTGTATTTTCAATGAGACAAAAGCCAGAAGTTGACCATAGAATCATATAGGAGGACCCAGAAATGCTTAGAGAGAACATATTTTTTTGGACACTGATAAGTGAAATGTGGATACTCAATCTGTGGATACAGAGGCTGATCTGTATAGCCTAATGGGCATGAAAAATCCTCTTTGCATCTGCGACTATGTCAATCCAATAGAAAAAGAAACTTACACATATTCTCAAATACCAGGCAAATTTTGCTGACTGAATGTGGTTGAGTGCAACAAATGCCAGAGATTCTGCAAAAACAGAGGGACACTAATCCACTGATTAGCGTCTTGGCTTGTCATTACTCCATTCTGGAAGGATGTCATTATAGAGTTGGAAGGGACACCCAGGGTCATCCAATCCAACCCCCTGGCAATGCAAGAAACCACAGCTAAAGCATCCCTGACAGGTGGACAGTTTGCCTCTGCATAAAACCCTTTCACAAAGGTTTGTCCAATGCCTCTGAGTAGTCCATTCCACTGTCAAACACCTCTTACTATGAGGATGTTTTCTTAACAATGAAAAAAATATCAGTTTCACTGTGGTGGTCAAGGACACTGTCTTACAAAGCTGGAAGCCCCCTGTACTGCCACATCCAGAATGATGGGGGCTCATTCTGGAAGTGGCAGAACAGGACAGAGGCTCTCTTAAGACCTGGCCATAAAAAAAAAAGAACAAGCAACATTTAAACCCACAGGAGGTAAGAAAAGAAAAACTGGATGCGTGGTTCATATCTTGGGAACTGTTTGAAAGTTTAAAAAAAAACGTGAAAGACTCTGGCACTTATTATATAGGTCTCACCTTGTCTACCCCTCCACCCGCTCCTCAGTCCTTGTCACTTCCATTTTTGTTTTGTCTGTTCTTGAACATCACTGTGCATGGCTGAATTATGTGAAATTGAGCCAATCCTAGCTGCAGCTGTAGAGGTAGCATTACTGTGAGGGTCGGGAGTGGTAACATGAGGGAAGGGAGGGTGAACCCAAGGTGACTGTGTTCTTTTGCAATATTTAAAAAAACTCTAATAAAACCCTAACTGAAAATACAAGTGAGTGGCGTCCATGTCAGTGGGGCTGTGAATCTATTCAGGGTTTTAGTCTGAACTCTAAAGGAGCTGTTGAAGTAAGCAATGGGTTCAAACTACAGGAAAAGAGATTCCAACTAAACATTGGGAAGAATTTCCTGACAGTAAGAGCTGTTTGGAAGTGGAATACACTGCCTTGGAGTGTGGTGGAGTCTCCTTCTTTGCAGGTTTTTAAGCAGAGGCTGGATGGCCGTCGGGAATGCTTTGAGTGTGTATTCCCGCAAGGCAGGGGGTTCATAGAATCATAGAATTGTAGAGTTGGAAGAGACCACAAGGGCCATCCAGTCCAACCCCCTGCCACGCAGGAAATCACGACCAAAGCATCCCTGACAGATTGCCATCCATCCTCTGTTTGAAGACCTCCAAGGAAGGAGACTCCACCACGCTCCGAGGGAGTGTGTTCCACTGCCGAACAGCTCTTACTGTCAGAAAGTTCCTCCTAATGTTGAGGTGGAATCTCTGTTCCTGGAGCTTGCACCCATTGCTCCGTGTTCCAGTCTCTGGAGCAGCAGAAAACAAGCTTGCTCCATCCTCAATGTGACACTCCTTCAAATACTTAAACAGGGCTATCATATCACCTCTTAACCGTCTTTTTTCCAGGCTAAACATACCCAGCTCCCTAAGTCTTCCCTTATAAGGCATGGTTTCCAGACCTTTCACCATTTTAGTCGCCCTCCTGTGGACACGCTCCAATATGTCAATATCCTTTTTGAATTGTGGTGTCCAGAACTGGACACAGTATTCTAGGTGAGGCCTGGACTAGACTGAAGTAGTGAGGTTGGACTACATGGCCCTTGTGGTCTCTTCCAACTCTATGGTTCTATGATTGTGTATTCCTGCATGCCAGGAGGGTTGGACTAGATGGCCCTTGGGGTCTCTTCCAACTCTATGATTCTTTGAAACCGACAGGCCACTTGAAGGCACAGACGCACATAGGTTCTTGGGATTTGGGAGGGAAGGCATCTCTGGGAAAGGGCACATCAACCCCATCCTTTTGTTGATCCCACTCCATCCTCATCTCCTCACCACCACCACCCTGGGTCTCTCCCTGTGTTTGAGTCCGAGTTCCCTCCGATGGGAAGAGCTGGGACTTTGCAAGAGGGTGGGGGTAGATCTCGCTTCTCCTCTCTTGCAGCCCCCCCCTCCTTGCACCCTCCTTCCCAGCCCCCCAGTTGTTTGCAATGCTCTGTTCCTGCATCCAGAGCAGCCATTCCAGAATCCGCTCACCTGGTGGCCCATGGAGCCTTGGCCAAGCTGGGCTCGCCTGGGGGAAATCGAGGCAAAGAGGGATGGGAAAGAAGAGAGGAGGGGGTGGGTTAGAAACCTGGGGAGGGGGAGATGGAAGTTTTCCTGAAAGGCGAGAGAGCTGGCAGGGGAGGCAAGGCAAGCCAACCTCTCCCCTCCCTGCCTTTTCCTCTCCTTCAAGGGCTGGGCTTGTCTAGAAAGGAGAGCTCGCTGCCTTTAACCCCTTTCAGCCCCGGCTAGGAAAGCAGCCAAGGCAGGGACCGGCGGACCATCTTCTTGCCTCTCATTGCCAGCTCTCAACGCTGGGAAAGGGGGAGGCTACACCAGTTGAATGTCTGCCTGCTGCAACGAAGAGCCACCGGGTTGCCAAGCCGGAGGGGGGAGTGGAAGGGGAAGACTACACCAGTTGAATGCCTGCCTGCTGTGATGAAGAGCCACCGCGTTGACCAACGAGGGGAGGGAGAGACTACACCAGTTGAATTTCTGCCTGCTGCGATGAAGAGCCACCGCGTTGCCAAGCGGAGGGGGGAGACTACACCAGTTGAATTTCTTCCTGCTGCAACGAAGAGCCACCGCTTTCCCAAGGGAGGAGTGGAAGGGGGAAGACAACACTAGCTGAATTTCTGCCTGCTGCAACAAAGAGCCACCGCTTTCCCAAGGGGGGAGTGGAATGGGAAAGATTACACCAGTTGAATTTCTGCTGCTGCGACGAAGAGCCACCGGGGTGAACATTTTATTGAACACAGACATGTTACAGAATCTTTAAAATTCTTTGTGATTGAAACAATCAAGCATCTAGTTTACCAAGGGGGCGCTCTATACAAAGAAAGCTTCTTCAAAGAGAATCCTTTTGGATTCACAGATTGAACACTGTTACCCCACACGGTTTGAATGAAAGAATAGATTGCATTTCTGCCTGCTGAGCCACCGGGTTGCCAAGCTGGGGGGGGGGAGTGGAAGGGGAAAAACTTTACCAGTTGAATTTCTGCCTGCTGCAACGAAGAGCCACCTGGTTGCCAATCAGGAGGATGGAAGGGGGAAGACTACACCAGTTGAATTTCTGCCTGCTGCAATGAAGAGCCACTGGGTTGCTAAGGGGGGAGTGGAAGGGGGAAGACTACACCCGTTGAATTTCTGTCTGCTGCAAGGAAGAGCCACCGGGTTGCCAAGCGGGGCAGGGAGTGGAAGGGGGAAGACAACACCAGTTGAATTTATGCATAGTGTGTCAAGGGGAAAGGTTAAGAAAGAACCATTTCTCTTGACAGGTCAACTTTCTGTCCCTAGGGCTTTTAATAGGATGTTATTACTTATATTATTTAATTTACTGTTCACACTGTATATTAAAACAAAATACCTAAAACAATCTGTAGTATAACATTTTAAAAAGTGAAAACAATCCACTTTAAGACTTTAAGTTTTCAACTTTACTTGAATTTTTTTATTTAATGTGTGTGTTAATTTGTCTAGTTCTTTCGTATCAATGAGTTTTACAATTCAGTCATCTATTGTTGGTGCTCCATGGCTTTTCCATTTTGGAGCTAAGTTTATTCTTGTTGCAGTGATGATGTATAGTATGATTCTCCAGTGGGTTGGGTATTTTTTTTGGAGGTGTGTCTTTTGTTTTGTTGCAAAGCACTGGCTCCAAGTATCCAAATTCTGGGAAGAGAAGTGGAGAATAAAACAAGATACAGTAGCACTCCCGTATCTGCTGATTTGCCATCTGCTGATTCAGTTATCCGTGGTTGGCGACGGTGGGGTGGTGGTGGTTTATCCACGGTTTTCAGTATCCCTGGGGACCCTCGGAACCAGTCCCCCACAGATATGGGGGTGCTACTGTATTTTGAAATAACGTTTATTGATAATTTGATAAATACAAGTTATATCAGATATGCTGAATAAGATATTTTGATAATCTAACATCGTAGAAGACAGGCGGGTGTAAAATTCCTCAAGAAAACAGAATTGTTTTTACAAGTATTAAGTATATTTGATGATATATAAAGATGTCACATGAAATGAAGTTGACCGATGTAAAATACCTTATAAGATGGTATTACAAGGGAAGTCGAGTAGACTAGAAGCTAATAAAGTTATGATGTACAACGTTTAATTCAAAATGTTTCATTATTTTATTCTGCTATCTCTATTCTATATTGTATATCTAGTATGTATATACTTTCTTTGCTTTAAATAAATACTTTTTTAAAAAGGAAAAAATAATTTTGAATAGTTAAAAACACATTAAAACTGATTATATATTAAGAACCAGCACACTCATTGCATGACCCCCACAAATTAAATCCTGAAGGCCTGTTGAAATAAGAAACTCTTTTGCCTGCTGACATTTTAAAACAATCAGTACACAGTTTAAAATTCACAATTTAAAATAATCTGGATTATACGATGAACGTTTTTTAAGAGATTCAACGGTTAAATAAAACAAATAAAATAAATAGAAGGATGAAAGTAATGTATATTATTTGGTTTAAAGTTTAAAAGTTATGGTAATAAGGTGACAATTTATTACATAGGAGTTAAGCTACAAATCATGTTATAGAGCTGAAAAAGAACAAGCGGGAAGTCTTTTAAATTTATATGTTTGTCTTTGTCTATTTGATATTTAAATTGTCAATTTTTCTTTTTTTTCTTTTTTATTTTTTTATGTTGTTTTGAATTTACACATTGTTATTATTTGTGTTTTCTTGTGTTTTGTGATATTTGTTAGTGTTATATTTGTTATTGTTTGTTACTTAATAAAGCTTTAATTTAAAAAAATGTTAAAATAAGCTGGATAGGCCTGCTGGAAGAGACTGGTCTTTAATGCTGCTTTAAATTCAGACAGCGTATTCAGTTGTCTTATCTCAGACTGTAGTCGGGATGGCAAAAGTTATTAACGAGGAGGAATACAGAAACATTTGAAGTAAGCTGAGGACAAAGGAGGAACGTAGGAGGAAGAGAGAGAAACTGGGACATTTTAAAAAGTAGCTGTGAAAGTTGGGTAACAGAGGAGTAATTGGGATTGTTTGCCAAATGTATTTATTGGATCTGAAACCTCTCCAGATTCCCTACTGTTTCTTCAGGAAGGCAGGCAAATTTTATTTTATTTATTTACGCAATTTCTATGCCGCCTTTCTCCCAAAGTGGGAACCAAGGCAGCTCACAGAACAATTAAAATCACAATTAAAAACAATTAAAACCACTTAAAAACATACAAGTAAAAAGCAAATAAAAACAACATAAAAACACACCCTGATAAAAGCCGCAATAAAAAAAAGCCATAATAAAAAGGCAAAGAAAGGGTGAAGTGACTTCTGGAAGGGTACATCTTTTCAACTGCTTTGGCCCCCTCCCCCTGCATCCTTTAACATTAAAACAACAACCCTATTTTTCAAAACTTGATGCTGATTTTAGCTTTTCTTTCTTTCTTTCTTTCTTTCTTTCTTTCTTTCTTTCTTTCTTTCTTTCTTTCTTTCTTTTGCAGTTTGCACAGACCCAAAGCTTTTACGCAGTCTTGGACTAGCGGAAGTGCTCAAAGACCATCTCTCCCATAAGGAAGAAAAGGAGGCAGGAATACACCTGTAGAGTGATCTTGCAAGTTTAACACTCTCCTTAATAGTACATGACTGAGAAGTTATTTTTCATGATTCAAGACCATAGTTTCTGTTGTTGTTATTTGTGATCAAGTCAGCTTCAGCTTATGGTGGCTTGATGAATGAGAGACCTCCAGGTCCCCCAGTCATCAACAGCCCTGTTCAGGTCTTGCAAAACCAGGAACTAGTGAGAGTTCAAGCTTGATTTGCTCTAAGACCCATTTATTTGGCAGGCCATGGTATCATAGTCTAATATCACATTAGCCCCTTTTGCAGCTGAACCACACTGATGACTTATGTTCAGCTTGTGACCGACTGTGCTCCTGAAATCCTTTCGACACCTCCTATTTCAGGGGCATTCACACTAGAGAAATAATCCAGGTTGAAACTGGATTATTTGCATGGCTCCTTCCTATGGAATCCTGGGATTTGTAGTTTGGTGAGGCACCAGCACTCTTTGTCAGAGAAGGCTAAAGACTTTGTAAAATAACCTAGTTTCAAACCAGCTCTCCCAATTTCCCCCAGCTCTCCCAATTTCCACAAAATTATTCCATCTACCAATTGCATATTTAGTGTATCTGAATGTAAAGATGTGGTGTTTTTTTAAAATTTTCTTACTATGTTTTAATTGTGTATTATATTGTTTCAACCTTGGGCCCATCTACACAAGGGGGAAAAATCCCAAATACCTCCTACTATTGGCATTTTGCAGTAATAGCAACATGTGCAAATGTTTTTTCTGGCCTCTGCAGCACCCATAAGCCTGGCATTCCTGATGGTAGCCATGAGTAATTTATTTGTCTTAGTTCTTGACTGCCACTTAACAAAACAAAAACAAAAACAAAACCAAAAACAAACGGTGTCCCAAGGTGTGCTAGTGCGATAGAGTGATTTTCCTACTTTACAAGAAAGCAAAACAGAAAATACTGATCCTTTTTATTGCCTTAGCAAGCGATCGCTAGGGTGAAAATTTCATGGCGGCAGCGGGCGCATGCCGTCCTAGCAAGTCCCACCCCTGCTCTCACCCGGCTGATCAGCTTTGTGCTTCCTTTCCAGTTTTTTATTGTTCTATAGTCCAAATGAGCAAAAATGCGCACCCACCTCACAGTTTGTGAAAAAGTACAGGGAAATCTGCAAAGGCTTTTTACCTGTTGTTTTTGCCATTTTGGGCCCCCCTCCTTCCAAACAGTGTGGAGTGGGGCTGGATCCTGTTTAGATTGGTCAGATTCCCAGAGAATTCCATGAGGGCTATTTTCACCGTTTAGAGGGGCCGCTTGTGTTTTTTTAACTAAACTGTCATTTAATATGCAAAATGATCTTGTAGCACCTTTGAGACTAACTGAAAGAAAGACGTTGGTAGCATAAGCTTTCATAGATTAAGGGGTTGTGTACACAGCAAAATATAGCTGGGAAGAATTCAGGATGAATCCCATTGGTTCACACACACATCGTGGCGCTATTTGGAAGGAGGGGTAGCAACCCCCCCCCCAGTAAACCTGTGACTTTCTATCCCTCTATTTTCCATGGACTTTGTTGGAAAGTCCAGCAAAAACCACAGTATTGGTTGTCTGATCAATCAGCAACCATCCCGGGACAGGGGCACACAGTAGAGCTGAATTATGATTGGTTGGACCAGACATTTGAGGGGGCAGGCTTGTAAGGGAAGCCTTGCAATTCAGGATCCGCCATTTTTGAAGGGGTCCGGCCTTGGGTCCCCTGCTGTCCCTGAAGCCTGGCTGGCAGAAGTCGATGCAGCCAACGGAGAGCCGGGCGAGGGCTGAGCAGGCCAGGCCTCTCCCCCACCCCTAGCTGGCCGTTTCTCCCAGCTCCCCGCTGGCTGCGGAGGTTTCTGCCACTGAGGAACTGTTCCTCGATAGTAGAAGCTGCTGCAGCCAGTGCAAAGCCAGGTGAAGGCTGAACAGGCCAGGCCTCCCCCATGCCAGAAAGAACGGGCTGCCACAGCTGATGATCCTTCCTCCAGGAGTGTCACTCATGGAGGAAGTGCCCTAGGCCATGGCAGCCCGTTCCACCCGGTGCCCCGTAGCTGACGGAGGAAGTGTCTTCAACCACAGGAGCCATGGGGCACTGGGTAGAACGGGCTGCCGCAACCTAGGGTGCTTCCTCTGTGACTGACACTCACAGAGGAAGCGTCCTCAGCCAAGGGGGCCCAGTCACAGAGGAAGTGTCATCGGCTGCAGCAGCCTGTTCTGCCCAGCGTGCCCAGCCTGCTCAGCCCTCGCCCAGCACTCCACTGGCTGTGGCAGCTTCTGCCACCAAGGGAATAGTACCTCAGTGGCAGAAGCCTCCACAGCCAGCAGAGAGCCGGGAGAAATGCCGGCAGCATCTTCTCGGAATAAAAAATGCCATGTAGCTGGGGCCTAAGACTGCTTCTTCAGATGCATGGAGCGAAGTGCCTTGGGACAGATCTTTATAGCTGTGAATGCGCAGGATTATGTGTGAAGAGCTATACTAACGCAAAACTTGTGGATATAATAATGAGGGGACAAAGGCAGGAAGAAAGATATTGCCTAAAGCCCAGGTGAGTAGATAACCATATGAATGGTGGAGGAAGTTTTTGGAATGTAGTGTGGTGTTGGCTGGGAACCAAGAAGGAGATGTGATAACCTGTGCAGGAGAGCCCTCATGAGGCCGGGGTGTTATAGTATGAGTAGTGTGCCAGGAAACCATTGTCTCTGTTCAACTCACTGTTGATGGACTAGAGTTTGTGGATACATTCCAGTTCAGCTGTTTCTCTTTCCAATTTTCCTCTGTAGTTTTGTTGTTGTTCAAGGACTGCTGTTCTGAGGTCAGAGATGGAATGTCCAGGAAGAGAATAGTTTTTAAACTTTGGTATGAATAATTTTTTAAACTGTACCTTTTTTTTTTTAAATACTAGTAAGCCACCTTGGATCTTGTATAAGGAGAAAGGCAAGATATATATATGAAAAAGAAAGAAATGCATAAAGAGAATAAAGGGCACTGTGAATGTTTGGATGCACATTTATTCTTTTGTTTTTCACATTCCACCTGTAGTCAGGTGATGTCTTTTGTACGGCCAACCAAACAATTTGTAAGCCGCTCTGATAGCCTTGTGGCTGAAGAGCGGGGTATAAATAACTAAATAAAATAATATATATATATATAAAAATGGGATGGGTAGCACTGCATAGAAAAGGAAACATCTGGGGTATTAAGAAGTTCCAATCCCCCCGAAAAGCTTTTGGAGTAACAGGGGGGATAGGAAGGGACAGTGCCCTCAAGTCTGGAGGTGTGGGATGGGAGCAGAGGCAGTTTGGACAAAGCCCTGTTGCAGGGGTTTGTATGGACGTGGAAGGAAACTTCATGCAGAAATGTTTCAAAATACAATATTGTGAATAGAGTGAAAAGAATTGCAAATAGAGTAAAACACCGTTAACGTGGTTTTTGTGTGGAGAATGGGTGAGGGAGGGAGGTGTGGAGGAAGAAGCTATCATTAGAAAGCTGTGACTGCTTGAAAAAGATTAGGTCCTCTTTAAGCACCTATTACATGGCTGTCTTGTCTGTGTACATGTGCTTACATACACATGTACGTAAGAGAATGGCTAAAAGAATTGGCTAAATTTGTCTGGTTAGGTTAAAAAAAAAACAAGAATAAAGTTGAAAGTATTGATAGATGCAAAATAAAGAGGTGGACTAGGGGTACCAGACATGAAAACCTATTCTGAGGCTGTATGTATGTCTTGGGTTAAAGAGTGGATCACTTTGGAAGATAAAAATTTGTTAGAATTAGAGAGACAAGATCTAAAGTTTGGCTGGCACTCATGGTATGAGCAAAGAAAAGCAAACAAAAGTTTTAACAACCATATAATAAGGAAACCACTGTTGAAAATAAGGGATAAGTATAAGAGAAGATTGAATTTTAAAATTCCAAATTGGGTATCACCACAAGAAGCTTTTTTTAGAAGAGAAATGGGTCATCTAAATAAGTGGATAGTGTATGGAGATTTAGTGAAGAAAGTAAAAGGGAGTTGTGAAATTAAACAGTTAAATGAATTAGGGGAAAGTGGAATTAAAATACATTGGTTGACATATTATCAGTTAAAAGAGAATTTTAAAGAGGATAATATAAAATATTGTTTTGAAAAGGAGAAAACAGAACTGGAGAAAATAATAGATTCCGGAGACAATCATATGATTTCAAAGTTTTACAAATTACTATTAAGATGCAATACAGAAGAAGAACAGGTGAAGGAATGTATGATCCAATGGGCAAAGAATCTAGGTTATAAAACAGAAATACATAAGTGGGAAGAAGTATGTAATAGAAGGACAAAGTTTACCTGTAGTTATGAAACTAGAAAATGTGTCCTCTCTAGCCATTGTCTAGGTCCTCCAAGGCTACTCTATGGTATTTTAAATCAGAAGTCCCATTATTTTCAATGGCATCCGCTATTATCTGCGGTTTTCAGTATCCATGGGATCCCCAGAACCAATTCCCAGCGGATACGGGGGTCCTACTGTATTTCTTCCATATTGACCTAAGTTGATCCCCTTAGAGAGGGTTTCTTCTACCAAAAAGGGCCAGTATTCTTTATTTGCTCCTTAGTTAACTAAGGTTGCAGAAATAATGCAGTTTGACATCGCTTTAACTGCAATGCCTCAATGCTATGGATTTCTGTGATTTGTAGTTTTGTGAGATATTTAGCCTTCTCTGTCAGAGTGCTCTGGTGCTACAACAAACTACAAATCCCAGGATTCCATAGCATCGTGACATGGCAGTTAAAGCGGTGTCAAACTGCATTATCTCTACAGTATGGCCTAAGTAACTTCCCCTGGCCTGACACTCCACACAAAACCTGATGGAAATGTTATTCACTTGTGTTCCAGTTGCTGGCAGAACGGAGCTCCATTGAGAAAAGTGGCTGAGATCCCTAATTCTGTACAAACTCAGTTGCCAGATCGAAAATTGGAGAGGGCTCCTGTACCTTCAGTGGCTATGTAGCACAGTGGTTAAATCCAGTACTGCAAGCCACAGCATTATGAGTTCAATCCCAGAGGGCTCCAAGGTGGATTCATCCTTCCATAGGTCAGTAAAATGAGCACCTAGCTTGTTGGGGAAAATTAGCTAACACGTTGTAAACTGCTTAGAGGGTGCTTTGGCATTGATAAGCAGTATAGAAATATCAGTGCTATTGCTATTGCTACCTTTAATGGCTATGTAGAAGGGTGAATTTCATCAGATGTTGCTTTCACACAACCAGGTCAAAAGCACCTCCCGCCAAAATTCCCTGTTTTATACAATGATGAAAAGTACAGGAGCCCTCTCCAGTGTTCCCTTTGGCAACACTAGTGCAAACCCTTATTTCTCCCAGGCTGATGAGCATTAGAACTAAGGATTACTCTGGAAGGTGTTGGTGTTGGCACATGCTAGTTGTTTACACAAGAAATGAGCGGCAACTGCACATTTTGCTTTATATTTTATTGTCTACAAGAGTTAGGAGCTTGCTCTAAAACACCAACCAACAAATGTGAGGGTGATGGCTCATCAGGTGTGAATGTCCATGCGTAGTTGATACATAGGGCACGGATAGATGAAGGAGTGTGGGGTGTAGTTGGTTAAAGTGGAAGTAGACTCCACCTGTAGTATCTCTCTTGTAGACATTGTTTATTCTCAATTATTGGGGATATTGATAGGTGGGATCACTTTTGTCACCTTGTTACAGTAATCAGTTTCACAACAAGAGTTAACAGTTTTTAATCTCCCATCATATGTAGTTGTGTTGCATTCATGACGATCGTTCGCGCCAGTACAGGTTGCTACCTCCCAAAACAATTTGCCATCTGCATGGGAAAAGATAACAGTATGAGGTGGCATCAAGTCACTGGAAGATGTAGTAATACCATAGATGAAACCGGGGCAGAGGAGAGGGAAGCTAGAGCAACTGATGGAGAGTTAGGCCCACTTTTTTTAAATTAATTTTTTAAAATTAGGTATTTATACCCTGCTCTTCAGCTACAAAGGCTATCAGAGCGGCTTACAAATGGTTAAGCAATAGCAATTTACACATCTACAGTGCAATAAGCAGTTTCCAATGTGTATTAGCTAATTGTCCCCACAAGCCGGGTATTCATTTTCCCCCAACTCTTTCTAAACTTACTGACAGAAGGGGAGCCTCCCCGGTGCCTCTGCCCTTCTTGCCTTGTGGGGCTCCTCCCTCCTTCCCGGAGGGCTGGGAGAAGGGTTGGGAGGGTGGGTGGGTGGCGGTTCCCTTTCCAGTCGGAGCCCGGGCGAGGAGGGGTCTTTGGCCAGCTGGGCTCTCATTACTGACCAACTCGCCCCAAAGGAAGGGAGAGAGAGATAGGAGGACTCGCGCTTGGGCCAACTCCCAGTTCTGTGAGCCTTGCTGAGACATTATGTCACACCCCGCTGCTCCTCCAGGCTAAGATGATCGAAATCTCCTCAATCCTCCACCTGTGAGTGGATACCCCGGGGGATACCCAGGAAGATACCCGAGAGGATACTCTGCTGGTTACCCACAGCCCCCACCATATGGGAGCGGATACCCACAGCCTGTAGGCTACCCACAACCAGTGGGATACCCACAGCCTCTTTCTTCCTCCAGTGCCATCAATTCCAATGGACTTGGGTGACAGCTATATCAGTGGTGATTCAGGAGGGGATGGAGCTTTCAGTGTAGCAGATTGGGATGATAAGAAAGTCAGGCACACTCTCATTTGCAAGGTCTATAGCATTATCTCAGTGCAGCTCCTCCTGACTGTGGCCATCATTGCAATCTTCACCTTTGTTGACCCTGTGTCTGCTTTTCTCCGGAGAAATGCTACTGTGTATTATATACATCGTATGCTGTGTTCCTGGTCACTTATCTGGTGCTGGTATGTTGTGAAGGATCATGGAGACGCTTTCCATGGAATCTCATCCTTCTCTTTATCTTTACACTGGCCATGGGATTCATGACAGGCACCACTGCCAGCATGTACAGTACAAAGGCTGTGCTAATTGCCATGTTAATCACAGCTATGTGTCCATAGTTGTCAGCATCTTCTGTTTCCAAACAAAGGTGGAGTTCATGTCCTGTGCTGGCTTGTTCTGTGTGTTTGGCATTGTTGTCATGGTGACTGGGATTATCACAGCCATTGTCTTGGCCTTCAAATATGTGTACTGGCTCCACATGCTGTATGCGGCCATTGGTGCAATTGCCTTCACCCTGTTTCTTGCCTATGATACCCAGTTGGTGCTGGCCAACAGAAAACACACCATCAGCCCTGAGGAATATGTTTATGGAGCCCTCAAGATCTACACAGACATAATCTACATCTTTACTTTGCTCCTGCAGATTGTGGGCAGCAGAGATTAGATGATGAAGTGATGCTTTGTTAGGACTTTCGGCAACTTTCCCCAGAGGTCGAGGGTAACATTATTTTCTGAATATAATGTTCTGTGCATAGCTTTAACCTCTAGTCCATGTGTAGAAGCTTCTAGGAGATATATATATATAATGGACAGAGGTAAAGATAAAAGTGGGAAACCATATATTGTATAGAGTGTAGATATGGATCCTCATATGCAAGATGCCTAATATTTCTTCATTACCCTTTGTGCAGCCCTTTCCTGTATCTGGTGCGCTGGATACATGCATGTAGTGTATATTATTACTTTGGTGTGATGTATCTTAGTCATTTCAGCTTATCTCCTTCTTGTATTTTGTCAGCATACTTATCCAAGATGTTGATGGCTCTTCCAAAAACTCCAGGGCTCCACTGTATAAATGCAAATAAAGTTTATATTTATGAATTAAAAAAACACTTACTTGCGTATATTTTCTTTAGCAAACAAGAATTCTTCCCACAGGTGTGACAAATTTTATTCCCACTGAGGGTATAATGGCACTGAAGACCCTGGACTGAGGAAGAGAGAATGATTATCTAGTGACAATTTGAACATCATATAAAATACATTTTTCCTGTTTTATATTTTTAAAAATACATCCTGTGAAAAACCTTCTCCTAAGGATGTGGGCATAAAAAACAGCTTGGAAATTTTTTGAATAAATCAGAGAGAGGGAGAAGATTTGGGAGAATCAGATTAAATTCTCTCATTTTTGAGAGAAAACATGCATGCAAATTAATATTAACATTTAATTTAAATGTATTTGGAGAAATTAGACAGTACAATGGCTGTATACACACTGATTTTTGTGTTTTGCCTCAGGTGTTTATTACTCCAGACTGTTTTGTAAAGTCTTCCAAATGCGCTATGCGCCTTTGCTAACCTGTGATCGATCTCTTTGTCAATCTTGGCATCTGAGGAGATGATGCTTTGACTCCTCGAACGCTTTCATCAGCGCTGTTTGCGCACAATCCTAAATATACACTGGACTGACTATGTGACGAATGCTGCTGTCCTTGAGCGAGCAGGGATCACCAGCATTGAGGCCATGATATTGAAAACAGAGCTGCGCTGGGCAGGGCACGTTTCTAGGATGGAGGACCATCGTCTCCCAATAATAGTACTCTACGGTGAACTCACCACGGGTCAGCGTAAGAGGGGTGCTCCAGAAAAACGATACAGGGACTCCCTGAAACAACATCTCGGGCTCGGCCAAATTGATCACCAACAGTGGTCCGCCCTGGCCTCACATCGGGAGGCATGGAGACGCACTATCCACAATGCTGCAGCCTTATTTGAGAACTCACGCCGAACAAGTCTTAAAGAGAAACGACAACGCAGAACGAATCACAACCTGGAAACATCACCCAAGGGAACCTGCTGCTGTGCTTTCTGCAACCGGACTTGTCTATCTCAGATTCATCTTTTTAGTCATCAGCGCGCTTGCAGAAAACATGGGATGAGTCCTTCCTGAATCTTGGTTCGCGAAGAAAAGCCAGAGAGAGAGAGAGAGAGAGAGAGAGAGAGAGAGAGAGAGAGAGAGAGATGGCTGGTGGGTCCCATGTCAGTGGTGGTGGTGGTGAATCTATATCCATGGTGCTCACCCTCTCTTTAGGGCAGGGTTCAGCACTATGCAGAGTACCTTGAAATGTCAGACTAAACCCTGGAGCCGATGCCCACTATGCTGACTTGGAAACCATCAGCTGACATAGGGAACAAAATACAAAGCCAACCATTGGAAGCCTGATTGGGTTGAATTTATGAAGACAAAGATATTTTAAATAAATAAATAAATAATCAGTTCTACTTGTAAAAAAAACAGATGAAATGAAATCCTCACCTAATGATCAGTCCCTTTCTGTTTTTAGTATTACTCACCAACAACACAGAAGAACAGAAAAGATACACCAAAGAGAAGGATCTTGTTCATCTTCCTTGTTTCTGAGGACAGCAAGGCAGATCGGCCTGATCTCTGGGGAGGTCCCTCTCCAGATGCATCTCCGAGAGGCATTGAGTTCCTATTTATCTTCTGGGGTAGAGGCCTCGTGCAAAGGATGGAGATGGGGCACTGCTTTCTTCTGGGAAGAGACAGAATGTTCTTTGGAAGTAATCAGAGGTGTCCCTCAGTAGAATGTACAGTACAATTGCCACATTGGTTGATGTTTTAACTAATGTCAGAAGGCTTCTTAGGGGGAAAAAGCAAACAAAATTATTCTCATCTCTTTTTCCAAGAAACCCCTTCACTTTCCATGCTATGGCCCCATCGTTGTAAGCTCCTGCTGACCTACCCACTAAAAGAATGGCTCTCCAGTTGTGTTCAAAGGAAGTCTGACAACCTTTTTATTGGGGGGAGGCTTTATATAAACCACCACTTCTAGTCATCACAGAGTAGTGCCTCTGAGACAGATGTAGAGAATATTATTTTGGCATCCTACTTTCTGGTATGGTGGCTGAGATACTTTATTGGAAGGATAGGTGTGGCAGTGTAGCTATGATGCCATAGGTGTATCTCCTGATATTACTCTCCAAAACCTATGTTTTAAGCCAGAAAGCCAATGTGGTTTAGTGGTTTCAGTGTTGGATTATGACTCTGAAGGCCTCGGTTTGAATCCCAACTCAGACATGGAAACCCACTGGGTGACCTTGGGCAAGTCATACTCTCTCAGCCTCAGAGGACTGTAGTGATACCCATCATCCCCAACTGGAAAACCTATCACCCCCACATTGATTCACTTATAATTAGCTATGGTTTAATCTTAATTTGGCCAAACCTGGGTTTTTTGTGGTCTGATGGGAAACAGAGGAATGGTGGGATTAACATGTAATAATCCAGGATGCCCCCACCCAAATTTCCCCAAACATTCACACCTTGACACAGCCAGTCAACATCTCTTTTGATGTAGAAATGTTTCTGTGTGTGAATGCAGTTTAAACAGTGCAATAAAGTTTCTTTAGGGAAGTATTAATGCCACTCAATTCTGCTTTGGTCAGACCTTACCTGGAATATGGTGTCCAGTTCTGGTCTCTGAGACAGATGTAGAGAATATTTTCCTTGGGGTTTTCCCGGGCTGTGAGGCCATGTTCTGGAATAGTTTCTTTCTGACATTTCACCTACATCTGTGGCTGGCATCTTCAGGGAATGATTGGGTAGGAGTGTATGTGGAGTTTATATGTTGTGAACCCTGTCATATGTAAATTTGTGCAATGAATGGTTGGTTTCTGGGTATAGAAATGCAAGGCTCATTAGTGTGTTTGGTTAATGGTTGGTTGATGGGCCATTGTCTGCTGGACAGTAGCAGAACATGTTGTAAACCAACCTGGACACAAAATGCTATTCAAAAACACTGAAATTCTGGACCAGGCCAACAACTATCATGTCAGAATACACAGAGAAGTTATCAAAATCCACAAACACTTGGACAACTTCAACAGGAAAGAAGAAACCTTAAAAATAAACAAAATCTGGCTCCCAGTTTTGAAAGACAATAGAATAAAAACTCAACACTTACAAGGGAATTCCTCCCAGGGACAGGGGGATTCTCAGCAGACCATGGCCCATCAACCAACCATTAGCCAAACACACTAAGAGCCTTGAATTTCTATACCCAGAAACTAACAATTCATTACACAAATTTACATATGACAGGGATTCAACAGACAAATGAATTAAAATGGCATTGAAAATTACCTTGTGGAATGTAAAATGACTTAATTCAGAATATAAAAGGAGAAGTATTTTTCACAATCTGTAAAAAACAAATAGTGACATAATATGTCTTCAAGAAACAAGAATTAAAGAAGAGAATTCTAAATACTTGAGAAATTTGAGATTTGGCCACACTTACGTATCAGCAAATGAAAAGAAAAAGAAGGGGGTGGTAATTTATGTAAGGAAAGAATACACAGTGAAACAATGGTTTAAAGACAAAGAAGGTCTCTACTTGGGTCTGAAAATAACTTTACCATCTCAAAAATTAGTAGTAATAGGAATTTACTCACCGCAGGAAAATAAAGAATTTTTTTTATAAAGGACTACTTAAAGAAATGGAAGATATAGATATGGGGAATATAATATTGATGGGCAATTTGAATGGGGTTATCAACCCATCTAAGGACAGATCTGGCAACCCAAAATGTAGAGGAAAGGTTCTGTTGTCATTTTTTGAACTGATGGATGGTAAAAGGCTAATTGATGTATGGTCATTTAAATACAAACAAGTGAAAGGATACACATTCTATTCTGATAGACATAATACAATGTACAGGATAGACTCATTCCTGACTTCTTCTCAACTGAAGTCAAGAATTGTAAGTATGTCTATACTACCAAAATCCTTATCAGACCATAACCCCATATCAATGAAGATTCAAATTTTAAAAAGGGAGTTTATTTGGAGGTTAAATGAAACATTACTAGAGGATGAAGAATTCCAAAAGAAAATGGAAGATACAATTAAGTTTTACTTTTTAGAAAATTAACCAGGAGAAACTTCGATGAAAAACATATGGGATGCCGGAGAAGCAGTGATTGGAGGTTTATGCATTCAAAGAGGAAGTGAAGTGAAAAGACAACAACAAGGGAAAAGACAGAAAATCACAGATAAATTAAAAGAAAAAGAGGAAATATTGAGGAAAAATACTAATAACAAAAAGTTATTCAAGGAAATTAAAATTCTCCAGAACAGTCTAAATTCAGAAATGATGTATGAAATAAAACAAAAGTTAACTTGAATCCGCCAGGTACAATTTGAACACGCAAATAAAGCCGGGAAATGGTTGGCCAACAGATTAAAAAAAGAAAGTGAAAATAGACTGATATCAGAAATAAAGAGAGATGGGATAGCACTTGTGAATCAGCAGGAGATAATGAAGGAATTTGTAAACTTTTATAAGGAAGTATATGGTGGAATAAAAAAGGGCGACAATGAAATAGGGAAAATAAAGGACTACCTTGACAGATCACCAGTTAAACAAATATCTGAAGAAGAAAAGATCAAATTAAATGCACCATTTACAATAGCAGAAATATTTCATGGAAAACCAAATACCTGGAACAACGCTAACATTGTGCTACTCCCAAAAGAAGAAATTTCCATCCAGAGTAGATGGAAAAATACTGAACATTGGTTAAGATATGAGGAATTGTTAGATAAAGAAGAAGGAGGAGAGTACAAAATGAAGACAAAAGAAAAATTAAATCTACACTGGTTTATGTATGAACAGATAAAACAAAGATATAAGGAAGACAAGAAGGATCCTGGATTTGAAGAGACTCCGTATGAGTTAGATAAGATTATAGAAGCTCCGAATAAAAATAAAATTTCAAAACTAGACAAAATTCTGCTACAGAGGGAATTGGAAATGGAAGAAATAAAAGAATCAATGCTAAAATGGGCTACAGATATAGGCTACAACTTAAAATTAGAGGATTTGGAGAAGGCAAGAGAAAAAACATCTAAATTCAGAGCGTGCCAAAGTCTCAAAGAGAACTACTTCAAAGTTTCAAACAGATGGTATTATTGTGAAGTTGCAGGCTTTCATGGCCTGCATCCATAGATTTTCCTTGGGGTTTTTCCGGGCTGTGAGATAAATAAAAACTAAATAAATAAAAACTGTTGGAAGTGTCAAGAAGTAAAAGGTACACTGTACCACATGTGGTGGAATTGTGGAAGAGTGAAAAAAATTTAGGGAAAGGTTCATAAAACAATCGAGGAAATTCCTATGTACAATATCCTATGAAGCCAGTATTTTACTTATTGAACATGATTCACACAGTGGAAAAAGAAGATGTCAAGTGCAATTGGAGAATATTGTTATATTTAGTGACGGCCGTGAGATTGGTGCTAGCTAAAAAATGGAATCAGAAAGAGCTACCAACAATCGATGACTTGATGGAGAAAGTTCTGGAGAGGCATGCATGGATAAATGAACCTTTGAACTCAGAGAAAAAGACAAACAAATTCATGAAGTTGAATGGGAACCGGTTTTTAGATTTTGTACAGAGAAACAGGAGATGAAGTGATCCGTGGGGGCTTAAAGCTAAGGGGGAAAGGGGGGAAACAGTACAAGGTACATAGGGAACTACTAGTAAGTGAATTTACCCTTAAAGGACTAGGAGATTTTATTTTTTTGCTGGAATAGAATTCCAATAGGGGTCCAAACAAGGAAAAGAGATAATGGCTTACAGATTTCAGGGGTGAATAGATAATAGGAACTGGCATACAAAGTCAAGAGTTTGTCAATGTTAATACCAGAGGGTGTGGGTAAAATAAGGAAGTTGATCAAGAAGAGAAGTAAAGTAGAGGGAGAGAATAAGGGAACACAGCATAACAAAGCAAAGTAACAATAATAATATTAGTAAAAAAAAGAGGGGGGGGGAGTCTGGATGGTTTAAGCTAGAATGGTTTGGTAAATGAGATGGTAAATGAGAAAGTGTCCGAAGAGGAGAGGAGGAGAGGGGGAATGAAGAAAAAGAAAGTGAGATGAGGGGGGAGAAGTGAAGATGGAGAGAGGGGGATGAGAGATGGAGAATGAAGGGAAGAAATGAGATGGAAGAAAAACAGGGTTGTCACTTACTTAAGGAATTTGCATGTCTAATTATGATTATATAATTATGATTGCTATGTGGTGATGTGTTTAACTTACCGCTTCAACATGTGGAAATGATATTTTAATAAAAATATTTTAATATTTTTTAAAAAGATATGGTATTTTTCCTATTAAATCCCCAGGAAAAATCAGTCCAGCGCTCTCAGACCTCCCTGCCTCTACCCCCCATGCCAGTCTCAACTGCCTTTCCTCCCTCCCTCTCTCTCCAAATCCCACTAACACTTCCCAACCCCTGGCCAGTGTTCTGCCAAACAGGCACTCTCTTCCTCCTGATCTTCTAACCTTAACTTCCGGCATTATTTCCGTTCACTCCACTTTTGGTGCATCGGCTTGCTGTTACTCCCAAGGAGACTGCCTCTTCAGGATCAGGTGAAGTATAGCTCCAAAGCCTCTACCTAACACATTTCTAACTATTTCCTGCATTACTTCAATAGTCTTGTGTGTGTGCGTGCTTGATGAATGCTTGTGTGTGAATGCAGTTTAAACAGATCAATAAAGATTCTTTAGGGAAGTATTAATGCCACTCAATTCTGCTCTGGTCAGACCTCACCTGGAATACTGTGTTCAGTTCTGGGCACCACAATTCCAGAAGGATATGGACAAGCTGAAACATGTGCAGAGGAGGGTGACCAAAATGGTGAAAGGTCCAGAAGCCATGCCCTATATAAGGAGTGGCTTATGGAGCTGTGTATGTTTAGCCTGGAGAGGTGATTACTTTTGGTTTCCTGCTCCATGTTTTTCCTAAGCTCCACTGGTATACATAGGTTAAAAGATCCCACATGTTATGCAGCCTCTTGCATTGCTAACAAGTTGCTATACTTCCCCATTGCAAGATTGGTACATACATAGACCTTTTCCACTGACACGAGAGTTTTGTGTAACAGGAAGGCAAAGGTAACCCCCCTCTGAACAAATCTTGCCAAGAAACCCCCAACTTGAAAAGATATACCCTCAATAACAACAACAACAACAACAACAACAACAATGCCCCTCCCCCAAACATGGGGATTTCTGAAGAACTGGAGAGTGGGGCAGTGAATAGTGATGTATCCAGCCCTCTGCCACGATCAGAGTGAACAGCAACAGTCACTGTCAGGGATCCCTATGGGATCCTGTCACGACTGCCTGATGCAATAGCTGTACACTGAAACTGGGCAACGGCTGGATGGATCATTGCTCACTGCCTCATTCTCCGGTGCCTTAGAAAATCCTGCTAGGGTGAAGAATGCATTTCTGAAAAGAAAATTTAAAGTGAGGAAAGAGCTTAAAAGGAAATGCATGGCTTAAAAGGAAGGGGGAGGGGCACTTTTAGTCATTGTGATGTGTAAACAATGAATTAGGATCATCATGATATCATAAGTCAAGCTTATGACATCAGTATTACTGAACAGGGTGCCATCTGGGGTCTGCATGGCCAGGTCCCCCATGACATCCTTCTACCAGCCATGCCCTGCAAGGGATGGAGGAGATCTCTGATGCAATGAGCAAGTGGGACAAGGATCCTGCTTCTAATGGTTGCACTGGAGATGGCGAGTAGAAACACCTGTCTGCTGAATGCTATTGAGAAGAGAACAGGCCTCTGTCACTCCTATGTGCTGATGCCAAGGAAAGTAGGTTTTGGGGGAGGGTCAGGCCAGCTGATCTAGGAACTTGGCCTTATTTTTTAGAAGTAACTTTCCAAGCTGTTCATCTCAAGGATTACATGTTGCCCACCCTGCAAACATCCTTAAAGAAGAGCATACAAGGAAAGGTGGAGCTCAGGGCCCATGTCACACCCAATGATGTCACGGTGCCACATCACTTATGAGAAACACAGGGGTTTGGAAGAAAATGATACCTGTTTTCTTTGTGGCAGGTGTGGTTTCCCAAACACTGACGTGTCCTGAGCTGGCTGGAAAAGGGTAGATGGTACTCTGTGTTGCTCGAGTAGTGGGGCAACAAGCACATTTTTAAGGTACAATTACCTTCTATTCACCTTCTGGAGAACTGGACTTGTGCAAAGAGTGGAGATGTGGTGCCAGTTTCTTCTGGGAAGAGATGCTACTTGGTACTGAAGTGTTTGTAGGTACAGGATGGTATAACTCAGCAGAAAGTACAGGTCGATTTGCACATCTCAGCAGAAAGTACAGGTCAATTTGCAATGGCTGAGACTATGCAAAAAATCAGGAGACTTTTAAAAAGCCAGACAAATTACTCCGTTTCTTTTCCCAGCAGCCTCTTCTCTTTCCATGCTATCCAGCTTCTGAACATGACCAATTTGTTAAGTAAAGAAGGTGAGACAGCTTTTCAAATGACGATGGTGGACATATTCTGTCCTGTGAAATTCAGTCAGGCCTTGGCACCGCACTGACAGACCAGACACTGGAAGAAGCGACTTTATTTAATAACAGTGGCAAGGATCATCGTCGCTCAACACTGGAAATGAGAAGCCATACCAAGTTTAGAAGATTGGTACGGTCTTTGAAAATTTTAGATAGGATAGAGATGGACATTATATCTTCAAGTGTAAAGAACAAACTTGTAGGGGGGAAAATGAGAAAAGATGGAGTCTGTGATCAAACACTTGTCTGAAAATGGGACATTGTTAGTGAAATCTTCCAAACTGGATAAATTATCATTTTGAAAAACTGATTGGTTGAGTATTGCTGATGCTCTCACTAGTTTTTTTTTTTAATGTTATGGGATATGCCCTATGTGAAAAGTAATATTCATTGGGAGTAAAGATCTTGAATGAGAAGGTGGAGAGACTTAAGAGAGGGGTGAGATATTTTACTTCATGTATAAATGACAGATCATGAAAGTTTTATTTACTTACGAAAACAATGTAAATAGCAGATAAATCTATACTTGGCTGGAAAACTAGTAGGAAGTTCAACAAGGATAATAATATTAATTATAACTGTAAAGGTGACTGGAAATGTAATAAGAATAAGAATATATATATATATATCTTCTTCGTGGTCTCTGTGAATCACACAGTTGGGTTATTCCTGC
This sequence comes from Gambelia wislizenii, assembly GCA_030847615.1. Classification (NCBI taxonomy): domain Eukaryota; kingdom Metazoa; phylum Chordata; class Lepidosauria; order Squamata; family Crotaphytidae; genus Gambelia; species Gambelia wislizenii. Next base: position 32,422,224 of record JAUMIR010000002.1, read on the forward strand.
GCCTGCGCAGAGCATACGGAACCTTCTAGTATCGCTAGGCAGAATGTGCTTTGCTACATTTTTGGCGGTAACTCCGCCCATCCTAACGGTCCTTTATAAGGGCTTCCCGCCCAAATCCCCTCAGTTCCTTTTTTTCCGCCGCGTATTGCAGCTCGAAGGAACCTTTCTGGCTAGCGCTTTTTTCCTGTTTTCTGACTCAGACTGAATTTTGGACTACGTACTGCTCTTCCCCCTTACTTGGCTTCTTGGTGATTTTGGCTTGACTCGGACTTTCGACTTCGTCTTACTCACGCCCTCTGGATTTGTCTCGGCTTCTGACCTTGGTTTGACCCGGCCCGCCTTTCGACTGCGCTCTCGTCTGCTCCTACAATGGCAACTAAAACTGGTTTTAAAAGGTGTGTGGTGTGCCAGGCGAAGCTGCCCAGCTCTGATGGCCATTCTCATTGCCTTATCTGCTTGGGTGAATCCCATAACGTAGATGCCTGTGTTCATTGTCGGGCCTTTACCCCTCAGGTGAGGAAACACCGCTTGTCCCAGCTAAAGTCCTTCCTTTATGAAAAGGCCCTCCTTCCTTCTGTAGCTTCGACACCTGCCGCTGGATCCCCTCAAAAACGCGGTAGATCCCTGTCTCTGAAGCCTTCTGGCTCCAAACGCCACCGTTCTCGGAGCCCCTCTCGCCGCCGTTCTGTTGCCTCTGACCCCGAAGCTGTGCTTCACTCTCACAAGCATGGCTCGATAACGACCCCGGCTGGGGACCGAGCTTCCTCGGATTCGGCGCCCGAACCTAGAAAGAAGCACGGCGATCGCTCGGGCTCGAGTAAAGACCGGGACTCGGTTTCCTCTCCCAAGGGCAAAGCTCCAAAGAAAAAAGAGAAGCGCCCTCATGCTGAAGGCAAACCGAAGGAGCTGAAGAGGCACAAGGCTACTTCGGCAGTGCAGCCGGTAGCAACCACGTCACCGATTCTGCCTGCGACGGAGATTCCGCAGGTCCAGGCCCTACCTCAGGACAAAGGAGTACCGTCGGAGCACTCACACTCGAGACCATCCACCCCGACTGCCTCCCTCGAAATCGTGGAGGTTGAGATCGGTGACCCATCGAGTGTCGAAGCTGCCTCCCCGAAATCCCCGGCGCTGGTGGTTTCCTGCTCTGAACTTTTGCGGGACCCGTCGACGGATACAGCCCAGGAGGCCGAGCCTCGTCCATCGACATCCCGGATTCAGGATGACGACCATGCCTATGGGGCCTACGATCTTGCTAGGGCGGTTTTCAGCACGCCCCTGCCCACTCAACACGCCATTGATTTGGAGGCTGAGAAGGTTTACTATATGACGGAGGAAGCTGCTACCCGTCACGTCATCTCCATGCCCCCGCCGCGTATCTCCTTCCACGGGTCTGGGAAGCCTCCTTCTCCACGGCCCCTGTCTACGTCACGGGTCAGGGATACAGGCTGTCAAGTATCCCCTTCTCGCCCGTTACCTCCATTGCCTCCTCCTCCACCTCCGCAGACGAGCTCGCTGGCTGGACGACATCGCAGCCCTTCTCCTTCTTCGGAGTCGTCATCTTCGTCGGAGGCCTCTGAAGAATACCTGCACTATCTTCCGTCACCGCAACCGGAGCTACTCGACGAGGATTCATCCTCGCCAACTGACAACGTGCGTTCCTTCTCCGAGCAGGTGGTACGGATGTGTCATGCGCTCGAGTTGAAGGTTACAGAGAAGGACTCTGATCCAGTCGATCCGATCTATCACCGGATCAAATCAAAGGCTCCTCCCACGGCACGCGTTCTGGTACTCCCATCCTTGCTGAAGTTATCTCAGACCTCCTGGGAGAACCCATCGTCGATCCCTCCTACGTCCAAATGGATTGATCGGCTTTATCGGGTTGACGGCGATGGAATTGAATGGCTGCAAGAGCACCCCAAGCCTAATTCGGTTGTGGTTGAAGCTGCACAACCTCGAAGGCAACGCCGAGCGCAATCTACTCCCTCTGATCCCGAGGGCAGGAAGCTTGACATCATCGGGAAGAAACTGTACTCGGCTGCCGGCTTGAGCTTCCGTATAGCCAACTACTCGGCTTGTATGGGGGCTTACCAACAGGTCCTGTGGGAGAGGATGGCCCCACTTCTACAGGACCTCCCAGAGGAGAGGAGACGGATGGCGCAGGCGATTTCGTCGGAGGCCCAGCTTCTTGCAGGTCAACAAATGAACTCCGCGAGGCATGTTGCAGATTGCGCTGCCAAGACTGTGGCTGGATCGGTTGCCTTACGTCGCCATGCTTGGCTTCGTTCATCGGGCCTGTCCACCCAAGCAGCTGCAACCATAGAAGACATGCCGTTTGATAGCTCCAGCCTCTTCAATGGCACGACTGATGACAAATTGGAGTTCACGCAGAAGATGAGGACCACCGCCAGAAAGTACGGTATGCCATCGTCCTCATCTTCTGCGTACCACCCTAGGTACCGGTCAGGCTGGCATACATCCTCCTATGGCCAAGTCCCTAGACGGGGGAACACACCGCAGCCGGCAAGGCGCCCGCGGTTCCAACAACCGATGTCGTCATCATCATCGGTAAGGAGCCAGGGATCCACCTCCAGATATCGCCCTTCCTCAAAACATAGGCAGAGAGACCAGGGCAGGAGGAAGTTTTAAGTTGCCCACCCCCCTCTTATTGATGCTCTTGTGTTTCCTTTAGACACCCCTGTTTGGAGGCCATCTACGCTCGTTCCATCACGCTTGGTCCAAGATAACATCGGACCGCTGGGTGCTCCATATTATACAGCATGGCTACTGGATCGAGTTCGAAGACCTACCTCCAACAGGACGCATCCAACACACGCCACCCTCCCCTCCCCTCATCGAGGAGATCGACACCTTGCTTTAGAAAGGGGCCATCGAACCCGTGAGCCTCGACAGCCATCACCGGTGCTTCTTCTCGAAATACTTCCTGGTACCGAAGAAAGACGGTGGTCTTCACCCTATCTTAGACCTGAGAGGAGTGAATTGGTACATCATCCCGAAGAAATTTAGGATGAACACCCTCGCTGTTATACTCCCTCTTCTTCAACGCAGGGACTGGTTTGCATCCATAGACCTGAAGGATGCCTACTTTCACATCGGGATCCACCCTTCACACATAAGATTCCTGGCGTTCCAGATCGGGGACGAGGCCTACCAGTTCCGCGTCCTCCCCTTCGGACTCTCCACAGCACTGAGAGTCTTCACGAAGGTCATGGCGATGGTCGCTGCTTTCCTTCGACAATAAGGTATCATCGTGTTCCCATACATCGACGACTGGCTCCTGGTGGCATCTTCGAGGCTTCAGCTCGAGAGGGACATCCTCTTCACCCTAGATGTTTTGGACACCCTGGGACTTGTTGTCAACATGGAGAAGTCTCAGTTGAACCCTACCCAGTCTATCCAATTCATCGGTGCCAGACTGGACTCGATATCGGGAGCAGCTTACCTTCCCAGCGACCGGTTCGACATGCTCCAGTCTCTGATCCAAGCCTGCCATCGGTCCCGTCGGATTCGAGCGCACGATGTCCAGGTTCTCCTCGGGCACATGGCAGCCACGACGTCAGTCACGTGTCTGGCCAAACTCCGATTCCGCCCGCTTCAGCACTGGTTCCTGAGTGTATTCGATCACCTGAATGACTCGCCAAGGCAGCTCCTGACAATGCCCCGATCGGTTCACCACTCCTTGGACTGGTGGCTCGACCCATGCAATGTTCTCTCGGGCGTCCCTTTCGACCCTCCTCAACTGGAGGTGTCCCTCACAACGGATGCATCTCTACACGGGTGGGGGGCCCATTTGGGTCGCTACACGACCCAGAACTCTTGGACCACCGAAGAAAGACAGTTGCACATCAACGTCCTGGAACTCTTAGCGGTCCAAAAAGCTCTTCGTGCCTTCGAGGTGCTGGTCCGGAACAAGACGGTTCTCCTCGTTACGGACAACACCTCGGTAATGTACTACCTAAACAAACAAGGGGGTACCAGGTCCCATCAGCTCCTCCATCTTACCCTGCAGATTTGGGACTGGTGTGTGGAGAGAAACATCTCCCTTCAGTCAATTCACCTTCCTGGGGAGGAGAATATTCTTGCCGACGAATTGAGCCGTTCCAATTCCAGCGTCCACGAGTGGATGCTCCACAGACATGTCGTGCGAGATCTCTTTCTTCGGTGGGGCACCCCTCAGATAGACCTCTTTGCAACAGCTGAGAACAGTCATTGCCGCCAATTCTGCTCCAGAATACATCACAGGCGCTCCAGAGGCGATGCCTTCCTGTACCAGTGGAACGAAAAGTTCCTGTATCTTTTCCCCCCGATTCCTCTGCTGACGAGAGTGGTGGCCAAGCTTCGTCGGGACCGATCGGACGCGATTCTCATCACACCGTGGTGGCACCGGCAACCTTGGTTTGCACCGCTGCTACACCTGTCACGGCGACGGTTCCTCCACCTTCCGAGCCGGCCGGATCTCCTGACCGTACAACAGGGCAAGGTCAGGCACCCCGATCTCGACACACTTCGCCTCACAGCGTGGAGAGTCATGCCGTGAGCTTGCAACCCTCCCTTCCACTCCGGGCTCCCTCCCTGCCGCCTGATATTCAAGCTGTCATAGATGCTGCTCGGAAGCCTTCTACTCGGAAAGCTTATTCATATAAGTGCAACCGCTTCAGGAAGTTTCTAGAGGGAGAGGGACTCAACTTTGAATCTTGCTTGATATTGACAGTCCTCCAATTCTTGCTCCACCTGTCGAACTCAGGGCTTTCCATCTCATCTCTAAAGGGCTACCTAGCAGCTATCTCAGTCGAATTCCAGGCTCTAAATCGGCCGTCCCCCTTTCAGGACCCAATGGTGAAAAGGTTTCTCAAGGGGTATGTCAATATCCACCCTCCAGTCCTTGATCCTATTCCTACCTGGAGCCTTGAACTCGTCCTTTCTCAATTGGTGAGACGCCCCTTTGAACCAATGGCTTCGGCCGACCTCCGACTTCTGACCTGGAAGACGGTTTTCTTGGTGGCCATCACCTCTGCCCGCCGAGCAGGGGAACTCTGTGCTCTTCGGTCGGACCCACCATATACCTGCTTTCATAAGCATAAGGTGGTACTGAGGTCGGATATTTGTTTTCTACCCAAAGTGGTCTCCAGTTTCCACCTGAACCAACCTATCGTTTTGCCTGCCTTAATGCAAGATCCCAAAGACGAATTCGAACGCACCCTTCATTCCATGGACGTGCGGAGGGCGCTTGCGTTTTATATTCAACGGACTGCACCATTTCGACAATCACCTCAGCTTTTTGTTTCGTATGCTGATTCGAGGAAGGGTGCTCCGATTTCATCGCAGCGTCTGTCGAAGTGGGTGACGTCGACCATCGCCCTCTGTTATGAACTAGCAAAGAAGCCTTTGCCGCCTCAGGTTCGAGGACACTCTACAAGGGCTGTCTCCGCTTCGGCTGCGTTCCTCTCAGGGGTGCCCCTGGAGGATGTTTGCCACGCTGCGACATGGTCTTCGCCATTGACTTTTATTTCACACTACAGACTGGACACTCGCTCTAAGAACGAGGCTGCGTTTGGAAGAGCAGTTCTTTTGTCCTCCATTCAATGACTGAATGTACTGTATATTTGGGCACGTCACCTTTTCTGTATATTGACTTGTGGACTTTTTGTGCACCACTGACTTGTCTAATATTTTAAGGAATGTGCAAAAAAAAAAGATAAATAAATAAATAGGGAGCTAGAGTTGTAGCAATCCCTGTTTAGACTAATGGGTGGGGTCCTTGTCTACTGATGCACAGGACATACCCTCCTCCAATGAGGAAGCTTGCTAGTCTACCCAACTGTGTGATTCACAGAGACCACGAAGAAGATGGACAGGTTGCTTACCTGTAACCATAGATCTTCGAGTGGTCTTCTGTGAATTCACACAGACCCACCCATCCTCCCCTCTATGTCCTGATACATCATATAAACATGCTTAATGTTCCTGATGCTGCAAATTGCGGCGTCATTCAAGGAACTGAGGGGATTTGGGCGGGAAGCCCTTATAAAGGACCGTTAGGATGGGCGGAGTTACCGCCAAAAATGTAGCAAAGCACATTCTGCCTAGCGATACTAGAAGGTTCCGTATGCTCTGCGCAGGCGCAGGAATAACCCAACTGTGTGAATTCACAGAAGACCACTCGAAGATCTATGGTTACAGGTAAGCAACCTGTCCATATATATATATATATATATATATATATGGGATGGATAGATGTATTATTTTTGTTTGTTTGTTTATGTGTTTTTATGTTTAAAATTTAATAAAAATGATTATAAAAATGTATTTGCAGCTCTGGCGGAAAAAAAGAAAGATTGGGAGACTTCAAAGTCAGCTAAATTACTCTCAGTTTCTTTTCTCAGCAGCTCCTTCTCTTACCACCTGATTGTAAGCTACTGGGGAGCGACCAAGTGGGATGATGGCTCTCTAGCTACATTGAAACAGTGCCTGACACAACCTTTTCAAGGGCATTGCATAAACCACATTGTGGTGGGTGCCTTCAAGTCATTTCCAACATATGAGAACCCTGAAGTGAACCTATCACAGAGTTTTCTTGGCAAGATTTGTTCAGAGGAGGGCGGACATTGCCTTCCTCTGAGGCTGAGAGAGTGTGAGGCCAGCTCCAATATAAACCAGCCCAGGTGCTAACTGGAAAAGAATGCCTCTGAGACAGATGGGAAAAAGCTTCTTCTGGCATTCTGGTTTCTGGGATGGGACCCACACAATTGTATCTAGTACCCACCAGCCAGCAGCCAGAGGGACTCTAAGCCTGAAGCAGCCTCTTCTCCCCATTCCACCGGGCCAGAGGGCTGTGGAGGGCCCTGAGGACTTCTGGAAGCAGAGCAGCAGCAGGAGGGGGCGTGGCCAGGAGTGGCTGGCATTTTAAGCCACTCCCACATCCCTCAGGAACACCAGCCAGCAGCCAGAGGGACTCCAAGCCTGCAATTGGCGTCAGCTGAGGCCGGGGATGGAGTGGGGGCGGAAATTGGAGTTGTGCTGGGGAAAGGGAGGTATGGTCGGAACAGAGTGAACAGATGGTACAAAAGAAGGCGGGATCGCTGTTTGTTAGCTATCCCACCTTCAGTTCACCCTGTTTCCCGGAATGGATTGGAGAGCGTACCAACCATTCCACAGAACCTTACTTTGCTCCTCTGCAATACCAGGTCGGTTAAGAATAAAACTCATATTATTTACGATCTACTCTTGGATGAGGATGCCAACCTGGCGTGCTTCACAGAAACCTGGCTGTGAGAGGATAGTGCTGTCACGTGGGCGCAGGCCCTCCCAGCCGGGTATTCTGTCAGTGAGCAGGTGAGGGGAAGTGGGCGGGGGGCGGTGGAGTGGCTCTGGTTTATAAGAACAATCTGACCTTGACCAGGATACCTGTCCGAAACACAGTCCACTTTGAGTGTATGTACCTTAGTCTGAGGACCAGGGATAGTTTGGGGATTCTGCTAGTATACCGACCACCCTGTTGTCTAGCAGACTCCCTAACCGAGCTGACACAGCTGGTCTCAGAGTTGCTGTTGGAGTCACCCAGACTTTTAGTTTTGGGGGACTTCAACATTCCACTTGAGAACAGCTTGACAAATTTGACTGGTGCAGCTCGGGAGTTCATGGAAACCATGACAAACATGGGCCTATCCCAAATGGTCATCGGGTCCACACATTGTGCGGGTCATACCCTCGATGCGGTCTTCAGTACAGAACAGGAATATCCGTGGGCGGAGGTTATTTAAACCACCGCATTGTCATGGACGGATCATTTCCTGGTCAAGATGGAGCTAAGAGCCACTGTCTGCCCCACCGGGGGTGGTGGACCTATTAGAATGGTCCGCCCTCGAAGGCTAATGGAACCAAGAGGATTCCAGAAAGCCTTGGAGGGTTTAATGGTTGGTAACGCCGGTGACCCTGTCGAAACTTTGGTTAATACCTGGAACAACGATCTTACCAAGGCTATCGACACGATCGCTCCCAAGCATCCTTTCCAACCTGCTCCAAACCGTAAGCCATGGTATACAACAGAGCTTAGGAAAATGAAGCGGGTTGGACAACGACTAGAGCGCAACTGGCGGAAAACTCGACTCTTATCCGACAGGACTCGTCATAGGAACTTTCTTTGGTCCTATCGAGAGGCAATACGTGCAGCACAACGATCCTTCTCCTCTGCACGTATTGCGTCTGCAGAGTCCCGTCCAGCAGAGCTGTTTAGGGTGGTAAGGGAGATGACGCAGGTTATTCCTGCGCAGAACCGCTTGCTTAACCCAACGACGGCCTGCTGTGACGCGTTTAACAATTTCTTTGCAGATATAATCTCTCAGATAGGAGCCGACTTAGATACCAGTAATTTGGCAGAAACAATTGACGAGGTGTCCAGCAACTCCGTTGATGTCAGTTTACTGGATCAATTTCAATCTGTGAGTACTGAGGACGTGGACAAGCTACTTGGTAGGGTTAGGAAGACGACCTGCCCTCTCAATCCTTGCCCTTCATGGCTGGCCATCCAGGGGGGGACTGCCTTGATGATGTTCCTTAAGGACATCATCAATGCATCCCTCAGAGAAGGGTATGTTCCATCTTGTTTAAAGGAAGCAGCCGTTAGGCCGCTCCTGAAAAAATCTTCCCTTGACCCCCTGGACATGAACAACTATAGGCCGGTTTCTATGTTACCATTCTTGAGCAAAGTGATCAAGAGGGCAGTTGCGCTTCAATTCCAAGTGGTCTTGGATGAAACCGATTATCTAGACCCATTTCAAACTGGCTTTAGGACGGGATTTGGAGTTGAGACTGCCATGGTTGCCTTGACTGACGACCTGCGTCTAAGCATTGACAGGGGTAGTGTGACCCTGTTGGTGCTTTTAGACATCTCAGCGGCTTTCGATATGATAGATCATAGCATCCTCTTGGATCGCTTGAGGGGGTTAGGAATTGGAGGCACTGCGCTCCAGTGGTTCCGGTCCTTCCTCTCAGGCAGGTCCCAGAGGGTGTTGCTCGGGGACAGCTGCTCCAGCAGAAAGGAGCTTACTTGTGGTGTTCCACAGGGCGCCATCCTGTCCCCGATGCTGTTTAACATTTATATGACGCCGCTGGGTGAGATTATCCGCAGTTATGGGGCTGGGTGTTATCAGTACGCTGATGACACCCAGATCTATTTCTCTTTGCCCCGATCATCGGCCTCGAATTCCGATGGCGTCTCTCCTCTTAATGATTGTCTTAAAGCAGTAATGGGCTGGATGAGGAAAAACAGATTGAGATTAAATCCAGATAAAACGGAGGTGCTCACGGTAGCGGCCCCCAAACCAGGAGTTGGGTTGCAACCTCCAGTCCTGGACGGGGTCACGCTCTCCGTTAAGGACTGTGTTCGCAGTCTGGGGGTGTTCCTTGATTCATCGCTTCAGATGACGAGTCAGGTAAATGCGACAGTCAGGAGTGCCTGTTATCAGCTTCGGCTGATACGCCAGCTTCGCCATTTCCTGGAAGTAAGGGACCTCGAGACTGTGGTGCATGCGCTGGTAACCTCCCGTCTAGATTTCTGCAATGCGCTCTACATGGGGCTGCCTTGTGCTTGGTCCGGAAACTTCAGTTGGTACAAAATATGGCAGCCAGGGTGGTCTCGGGAACATCTCGGAGAGACCATATAACTCCAGTATTAAAATCTCTCCACTGGCTGCCAATCAGTTTCCGGGCCCAGTATAAGGTGTTGGTTATTACCTTTAAAGCCCTAAATGGCTTGGGTCCAACTTATCTCCGGAACCGCCTCCTCCCATACAATCCTCCCTGCGCACTCCGGTCCTCTGGGAGGAATTTGCTTCAGCCACAAAAATCTAGGCTGTCTGCAACCTCCCAGAGGGCCTTTTCGGTAATTGCCCCCAAATTGTGGAATGACCTGCCGAATGAGATCCGTCAGATAAGAAGCCTGAGTGGCTTTAAAAAAGCACTAAAGACGGATCTGTTTCGGCAGGCCTTTCCTAATTAGATCCCGGCCTCAGGGGATCCTGGCCTCTTCTAGCCTGCTGGCCATTTATTATATTTTATTGTATTTATAGTTTTAAATGTGATTTTAGATTAGTTGTTTTTAATTTATATTTGTTTAATGTTTTTTTATGGGGGAGGGTGGGAGTGGGGGTGTTTAGGGATTTTATTTGTATTGTATTTTAAATTTTGTAAGCCGCCCCGATTGTTTTAACAGAGGGGCGGGGTATAAATAAATAATAATAATTATAATTATAATTATAATTATAATATAATAATTATAATTATTATTATTATCTCCTCTGGCATTCTTTTACCAGGCCAGGTCTTGGATCCCATCTTGGGAGAAAGGCAGGATATAAATCAAATCAAATCAAATCAAATCAATAAATAAATGTCAATGTTCTGCAACAGAGACATCTGTATGTGCCTTAAAGTCACCTGTCAACTTATAGTGACCCCATGAATTTTTCATAGAGCAATCTTAAGCCAGGAATATTCAGAGGTGGCTTTGCCAGCTCTTTTCTCTGAGATTTAGTTTACAGCACCTGGTATTCACAGGAAGTCTCCCATCCTAACTAAACTAAAATGTTGAAAGGTCTGGAAACCATGCCTTATGAGGAAAGACTTAGGGAGCTGGGTATGTTTAACCTGGAAAAAAGACGGTTAAGGGGCGATATGATAGCCCTGTTTAAGTATTTGAAGGGGTGCCAATTGAGGATGGAGCAAGCTTTTTTCTGCTGCTCCAGAGACAAGAAAACGGAGCAATGGATGCAAGCTCCAGGAACAGAGATTCCACCTCAACATTAGGAGGAACTTTTTGACAGTAAGAGCTGTTCGGCAATGGAACACACTCCCTCGGAGCGTGGTGGCGTCTCCTTCCTTGGAGGTCTTTAAACAGAGGCTGGATGGCCATCTGTCACAGATGCTTTGACTGTGTATTCCTGCATGCAGGGGGTTGGACTCGATGGCCCTGGTGGTCTCTTCCAGCTCTACAATTCTATGATTCTATGATTCTATGATCCAAGTACTAACCAGGGCTGACTCTACTTGGCTTCCAATATCAGATAGGGTAACCCAAATTAAATTCTAGTCTGTAGACTTTTGGGGACAACATCAGGACAAACTGGGCATTAATACAGTCAAAGTCTCAACTATTCCTGTAATAGTTTCCCCTTGCTTTATTCCTGCCCTGAATGCATCTTTTTTCTAGTGAGTGGAAGTCCATCATCTGCTCCAGATGCTTTGGATTATAACTCCCATAAGATCCAGCCAGTAAGATGAATTCAGAAATCATAGAATTGGACATTTCAAAGGAATCCTTGTAGGTCACCCAGCCCACTGCTTCTTAAGCTATCTATGAGAGTGACTGGTAGAGAGTTTCCCCCCAATATGCCAGGGACGGTCACCATATATGGGCCTAATGACTGTATTTTCTTTCCTCCAAATTCACTGTAGGCTAGTAACCAATACTGCAAGCGCACTGATGACTGAAAATGCCAATCCGTGATAAACAAGTCCAGTTGCAGAAAGCACAGCAGAAGGTCTCCTTGGGTGATGTTTCCTGAATCTTCATTTGCGAAGAAAAGCCAGAGAGAGAGAGAGCAACCAATAGCTTGCATATAAGAACTGGCCCCTGGACCACCACTTTGAGACAAACATTGAACTGACCCTCATCCAAAACATTCCTGACAGTGGGCCCTCAAATATTTATTTGAAAACCTACAAGGAAGAAGCGTCTCCCGCCTCCCAGGTAATCCTTTCCACTACTGAACAGCTCTTATTCCTAGGGAATTCTTCCTATTGCTTTACTGGGATTTCCCATCTTGAAATTTGAATTCATCTGTTCAGGTCTTGTCCTCTGGGGCAGCAGAAATGAAGCTTGCACCATCTTTCCACAAGGCAGACGTATAGATATTTCAGATAAATCAACTCAAAACATGGAGCCGCGGGCTGGCCGGGAATAAATACCCGGCCGGCGGACCGCAGTGGGGACTGGCTCCACCTCCCGACCAATCAGCGGCCACGCTGAGCGCTGGCCCTGATTGGCCGAAAGCAAGTTAAACCAGGCAATCGTATGGGAGCTACCTCCCACCAATTGGCTACCTTACGATCCTCTTCCCGGCCTGCAGAAGCAGGCCGGGAAGAGGATGGCCTGCATGGCGGCACCCATGCCGGCCATGTGGCCAGGCCCGGGCGTGGGGTCACAGTGGCCTCAAATGTGGCTGCCGGTAAGTCCTGGGCAGCCGGCTTCTGAAACCTGCTTCTTTTTTGGGAAAATACATTCACAGCTAGACAAGGACTGTTAAGAGAAGCCATTTTCAAAGTTAATATTCGATGCCACTATAACAAGTTTTTAAAAGTATCTGTTGACTTTCTTTTCTGCACGCAGTTCATGTAAGTTTGTGCCAAATAAAGGACCTGTCTAAACACTGAAAACACCCCTCATGGAGTTTTCTTGGAATCCTACCTGTCCAATCACAATCCAGCGCCAATCCACACTATTCAGAAGCAGGGGGACCCAAAACAGCAAAAACAACATGGTAAAAGCCTTCACAGATTTTTCCTGTACTTTTTCAAAAACCGTGAAGGGGTGAGGTGGGGCGTATTCCTGCTCATTTGGACTATCAGCAGGAAATTTGAAGGGAAGCTCAAACCTGATTGGCTGGGTGAGAGCAGGGCGGGGCTTGCTACCAGGGCAGGTGCCCACTGCCGCCATGTGGGATTTTTGCCTTAGCAGGCAATCACTAAGGTGATAAAACAGGATGAGTTTTTTTCTGTTTTGCTTCTCTGTACAATTGGAGATTCGCTGGATCGCACCAGCACACCTTGGGATGACTTAAAAAACAAACAAACAAACAGCGGCGGTGAAGAACTAACACAACTACATCACTCATGGTCGCCATCAGAAATGCGAGGCTTATGGGGCCTTCCAAGACCAGAAAAACTATTCAGACATGTTGCTGCTGCTGCTGCGAGATGCCAATACTCCGAGGTTCTTTGGATTTTTCCCCCTCGTGTAGATGGGCCCCATATGTACTCATTGTTAAGACGCCACTCAAATCATTGTAGTTGTCACCAGGCCAGATAAAGCACAGCAGTCCCAGTAAGCTTTGTTTCCTTTTTTAAAAAAAACCATAAGAAACATGATAAAACCATAAGGCTGAGAGTCTGCCTTGTGGTCTACATTGCATAAATCTTATCTGTATCACAGAGGTGCAACAAAGCCTTGTTACTGAACTGCCAAAATGTATCTCAGGGCACCAGCCAGAGTGCTCCAGTGTGCACCAGGCACTTCTTTTGTGCACTAGGTTGTTGTGATGTCCACTGGGCACTTCAGATGCACATGGAGTGCTCCTGTTGTGCTCTAGCACATCCTAGTACCCAGCATCAGGATTCCTCTCTGACCTAGGCCTTACCTAGCCTGAGTCCAGCCAGGGTCCTGTCATGCATGGTAGGGACCTGGGGATTGTTGCTGTGTTGGGAGGGGGAAATGGAATGTGAGGAGACGACAGTTGTATATCTCCAAGGTTGCCCAGCTACCGAAGGCATGGGAATGACAAAGGGGGGAAAGTGGGGGAACTCAAGCCTCTGTTTTAAACTATAACTTTCTTTCTCTGAATTAGTTCTGCCAATAACTTGGGACCTGTTCACTTCTTTACCTCTGCAATAAAACACTTTGACTAGTGATGGTTGTCTGAGTGAACTGAAGTTCTGACTGGACCTTTACACCCAGTACACATTGGGAAGTGCCCCAATGCCCATCATTCAACAGATGCCTATACGTCATAACATTATGGCAGCCGCTGAATTCCAGCCAACAGTCATCGAAATATAGAGTGGGAAGGGAGTGGAAGGTCCATCTCGTCCAAATCCCCTGCTATACAGGAATACACAACTAAAACATTCTCGAAAGATGCCCACCCAACAGCCTCTGTTCAAAGACCTCCGCTGAAGGAGATTCCACCACTCTCCAAGGCAGCTCATCCCAATGTTGACCAGCTTTTACTGTCAAAAAGTTCTTCCTAATGTTGAAGGGTAATCACTTTTCTTGTAATATGAATCCCATTTTTTAAAAACCCTAACTTTCCCAGCTGTGCATCTTAAGGACCAGATGTTGTCCACCCTGTGGAAAAAATATATTTCAGAAACACTGTAATTAGTGCATATAAGGAATGCTTCCAAAAGGTGTTGCTGGTATTACTTACCACTGGCTAATAGACTTCACATATGGCAATAATTATACTTTTAAACGATGCTGGGAGTTGGAGTTAGAAATGTCCATTCCAGATTTGAGCTGGCATAAAGTCTGGAACTCTCCACCTTTTAAAGCAAGCCCACACACTATCAGGTACCTTACTCCAATGTTACTTTCTAAAATTTCTAAGAGCCTTACCAAAGTCCAAAAGAAAAGTGGTAAAGCAGTAGAAACATTTCGTCTTTCCCGCTGCCTTAATGCATGGCTTTGGCATTCTTCTGGAGTTCTTTTGTTCTGATCCCATGGGGGGTGAGGTAAAACCGCATCTTTTTCCAAAAGGATTTTTCTGGTTAGCAGAAAGAAGCAGTTTTACCTTGGTCCCCCACAGGACTGGAACTAAAGAATGCTGACGTCATGCAATAAGGCAACAGGAAAGACAGAACATGCAAGACTAGAAATAGCCCCAAACTGAAAATCAGGACAATGGACCATAGATAAATGGTGGAATCGTTTGTGGAACACTTTCTTAATAGGAAAAAATGACAATGAAAATGAATACCCTACAGACCTCAGACAGATCATTTGAGGGGAAATGGTTACCGCTTTTAAATTATGTTAACAATTTATCTTAAATAACATTATCACCTTTGAATCATTATGTTGTTGTTTTTTTGGAAACACATACTTCATATGAGTTAGAACTTCTTAGTTTAACCCTTATTCAATAATGTCCTGATATTTTGTAAGCCTCTCTCTCTCTCTCTCTCTCTGACTTCCCTTCGCAAACGAAGATTCAGGAAGAACTCATCCTGCGCTCTCTGCAAGCACGCTGATGACTAAAAAGGCCAATCTGAGATAGACAAGTCCGGTTGCAGAAAGCACAGCAGAAGGTTTCCAGTGTAGTTTGCTGTAACAATCAGTTTTGTTTAGTTACTATCTCCCGTTGCTCCTATCTTCTGATTTTGTAATTGTAATAGTTTTTTTAAAATAAAATGTATTAAAAAAATATAAGGAGTGCTGGAACTCAGAAACCATGGGAGATCTCTGCCACAGTGAAGTTCTGATGCCATGCCACCCATGGGAAATGAGGGGGTTAGAAGAAGAATGACATCTGCTTTCTTGGGGGCAGGCATAACTTCCCAAATAATCCAGTGCCCAAAGCTGACTGGGAAAGAAAAGATCCAGTAATATTTCAACAAGTTAAGAACAAAACAAAACTATCTGGTAATTTTTGCTTGAGCAATAGGTGATTTCACATGGATTTGGGTTGTCCTGAGAGCAAGCCAACTGGTTGCCAATGTGCTTTCCCAGATCTGGCCTGAAGATATTTTGAAAAAAGTTGGCATAACATCATGAAGTGGAGACTCTGTCCATGAACACATGTGATGCTTGCCCTGCATGCCAGAAGGTTTTATATCTGGAATTAACCAGCTGTGTTTTCTTTTCTTCAACTCCAAGCTGTCTTGGATGAAACCGATTACCTAGACCCATTTCAAACTGGCTTCAGGACAGGCTTTGGGGTTGAGACTGCCATGGTTGCTTTGACCGACGATCTGCGTCTGAGCATTGACAGGGGTAATGTGATCCTGTTGGTGCTCCTAGACCTCTCAGCGGCTTTTGATACGATAGATCACAGCATTCTTCTGGATCGCCTGGGGGAGTTAGGCATCGGAGGCACTGCTTTGCAGTGGTTCCGGTCCTTCCTCTCAGGCAGGACCCAGAGAGTGCTGCTCGGGGACAGTAGCTCCAGTAAAAGGGAGCTCACCTGTGGAGTACCACAGGGTGCTATTCTGTCCCCGATGTTATTTAACATCTATATGAAGCCGCTGGGTAAGATTATTCGGAGTTATGGAGCTGGGTGTTATCAGTACGCTGATGACACTCAGATCTATTTCTCCGTATCTCGTTCGTCGGCCTTGAATTCTGACGGCATCTCTTCTCTCAATGAATGTCTTCGGGCAGTAATGGGCTGGATGAGGAAAAACAGATTGAGACTGAATCCTGACAAGACGGAGGTGCTCACGGTAGCGGCCCCGAAACCAAGAATCGAGTTGCAATCTCCAGTCCTGGATGGGGTCACACTCTCCTCCAGTGACTGTGTTCGCAGTCTAGGGGTGCTCCTTGACTCGTCGCTCCTGATGACAAATCAGGTAAATGCGACAGTCAGGAGCGCTTGTTATCAGCTTCGGCTGATACGCCAGCTGCGCCCTTTTCTGGAAGTAAGGGATCTTGAGACCATTGTGCACGCGCTGGTAACCTCACGTCTGGATTTCTGTAATGCTCTCTACATGGGGCTACCCTTGTGCCTAGTTCGGAAATTACAGCTGGTACAAAATATGGCAGCCAGGTTAGTTTCTGGAACATCTAGGAGGGACCACATTACTCCGGTTCTGAGGTCCCTCCACTGGCTGCCTATCAGCTTCCGGGCGCAGTACAAGGTGTTGGTTATCACCTTTAAAGCCCTAAATGGCTTGGGCCCAAGCTATCTCAGGGACCGCCTTCTCCCTTATAATCCTCCCCGCGCTCTCCGGTCCTCTGGGAGGAATTTGTTGCAGTCACAAAGACCTAGGCTGGCGACTACCTCCCAGAGGGCTTTCTCGGCTGTCGCCCCCAAATTGTGGAACGGCCTGCCCGACGAGATCCGCCTATTGACATCATTAGACAGCTTTAAAAAGGCTGTCAAGACGGTTCTCTTCAGGCAGGCTTTTCCGGCTTTTCCGGAATAGCTAACCCCGGCCTCTGGAACCCCCTCTGGAGGTTCCTTTTGGATCTCCTAACAGATGCTGCCTGCTTAAAAGGATATTTAACATATTGTACCACATATTGATTTTAACTTGTATTGATTTTAACTTGCATTAATTTAATAATGTTTTAAGGGGAGGGAGGGATTTTGGGTTGTTTTATACTGTCTACCATTTTATCATTGTAAGCCGCCCCGATTGCTTGCAGAGGGGCGGGATATAAATAAATTTTATTATTATTATTATTATTATTATTTTCCTCTGCCAATTTTAACTAGCCAAGGAAACAGCCCCTTAAAACTATGATGGCCATGCAGATATAAGCCTCATCATTAGGCCTCAGGAGCACAGAAAATGGTTAAGCAACCAGATTCTTTCTAGGACTTCAAATCCAACACTCAAGAAGCACTGAGAAACTGAAAACCCCACATGCAGCATCAAGGGGGAAAAAAGAGGGGAAAGGAAATGTATTTAAAATCACATGAAAACCATATGCAATTGGGGGGGGGGGTCTTCAAAGGCAGTCTAAAACTGAGCCAACTTCCTTAAAGAATGATTTTCCCCACCCGGGTGTCACCACAGAGAAGGCCTGTCCCATGTCTTTACCCACCCTGGTCAATATGAGCACAACATCAAGTGACAGACTCTTTCTCCACAACACATGTGCCTCTTGCCTGAAATGCAAGAGGAGTTTTTATGGTCTTGAACTATTTTTTAAACTAAATAATGGGCTAAATAGATTCACCACCCCACTGACAAGGAAGCCATACAGGCCCTGGGCATTTCCATATTTAATTGATTTATATCCCACCTTTCTGCCAAGATGGGACCATGGGGGATCACAATATATGAGTAAAAACAAAATACAGATAAAACAACTTATTGGTTTTCTGTGCTTTCAAGTAGTTTCTGACTTATAAGAGCCTAAGGTGAACCTATCATCGTTTTTTGGAGGGGCAACATTTGCCCAAAGGAGTTTTGCCTTTGCCTTTTTCTGAGGCTGAGAGTGTGTGAATTGCCCAAGGAAACTTAGGGGGTTTCCATGGCCGATCAGCGATTCAAACCCTGGGCTACAGAGTCATAGTCCAACGCTCAAAGCACTACACCAGGCTGGCTCACTGATAAAACAATAGATAATACAAAAGATAAAGCACAATTAAACAAACAATTGAATTAAAGCACCAATTCAAAACAGTTTTTAAAGGCTGTTAGAATATAACAACATTGATAAAAATTTAACACACCCCAATTAAAACAACTCCTGGAAAGGACAGTTAGCACTGAAAGGACATGGTCAAAGGAAAAGTCTTTGTCTGCTGATGGAAAGAGAGCAAAGAGAGGCAGAACTGAGGTTCTCACAGGAAGGAATTCTCCAGTATTGGAGCAGCCACCGAGAAGGCCCTCTCCTGTGTTTCCTCCGAATCTGCCTCTGATGGCGGTGGGACCAAGAGAAAGCTTTCTGCAGGGAGGCTCATTTTGGGAAATGCTCCTTCAGATTGTCTGGAGCCAAGATGTAGTACAGTATAGGAATATCTGAGTTGTAAAGGCATGGAGGGGAAAGTGGAAAGGGTGACAGATCTCACCATGACTAACAGAGCAATGACCAGGTGGGTAAGAAGTCCGAACATGGAGCCATGTCAGAGGTATGGCCTGTGCCAGAAATTTGTGCTATTTTGTGACTCTTTGAGGGAGAAAGGGATGCTCCCTCTGATGTCTTAAGGGGAGGTTGCTGGTACTGGCAATTTCAGGCAACATATGTAGATTTCAGGATTACACAGGGATCTCTCTCATCCTCATCCACCACCACAGGGGGATATCTTGACTGAGGTTGAGGTAAACTATATAGTCCTATGTGTCTGGAGACTACCAGGTGGAGGATGGCTACAAAATAACAAAATAATTGCTTTGAGGAAGGGAAGGATCTGTTTCTTTGTTCCTCTGTCCTTTTCCTCTGTAGATGAGAAACCCAGAAATACTGGATGGTCAACTCTCTCCTCCCCCTTCCCTTTCCAGTAAGAAGGTTTTTCCACACCTTCCTTGGCTCTTTCTACATCCCGAGTCAGGATAAATAGGAGGGAGATCTCCATGTGGATCCAGAAGAAGAACTTCAGAGAGGTTTGGTGTGTTCTAAAAACTCCATCGGTGGTTCATCTCCTCTGGAACTGCAGACATTCACTGAGAATGAAGAGGATCCTTTTTGGCTTCTCTTTTTTGCTGCTATGGACTGTCTGTGAGTATTAGCATGATGCATTTCCCATCATCTTTCTAAGAACAGGGCTATCAGCATGGGTAGTCCTCAAACAAGTCTGACAAGACCTGACAAATAAATCTGGATAGCTTATGATATTTTGGAAACATTTCTCCGTGGGAGCCAAGGAATGAAGGGTTCTTTTTGTCTTCCCAGAGATCTGGTATGGAGGCTATAGACTTTGGGTGTTTTGGGGGGAAGCATGAAGTGTATGTCAAGGACACCCTTCCACAAATAGATGGAGAGGCTCGAATGTGCTGCATGAAAGAAAGGCCTGTGGGAGTGGCAGCCAGCAAATGGAGGCTGGGAATGCCACTCCATGCTAAATAGCAAAAACTCTAACCAATCAGATTGTGTCTTTGGAGAGAGGCAGCCAAGGAGGGCACCAGAAACCGCCAAAGTGTTTCTCCTTCACTTCTTGGCTGTGATCCCCTGTCACAAAGCCAACAGGGGATTGAGAACGCTAGCTGGCTGGCTGGCACCACAGTGTTCTCCTTTGCTACGGATCCAGCTGGTAGCCACTGGCATGGCTAGAATGACCATCAGGTATAACCTATATATGTATACAATAGAGTATTATAGGAAACACCCAGAGAAGAAAACAGTGTTGATATTCCTAGACACTGAGAAAGCATCTGACAGTGTAAGCTGGTCCCTGATAATAAAGATTTTGGAAAAGATGAAATGTGGAAATGAGTTTACAAATTGGATTAGAGCTATATACATGAACCAAAATGCAACATCAATGGAGAACAAACAAATCAAATTACAATCTCTAGAGGCACAAAACAAGGGTGTCCTATATCCCCTTTATTATTTTTATTAGTCATAGAATTGTTAATTAATACTATCAAAAATTCAAAAATAAGAGGGATAAAAACTAAAGATAAAGAAATAAAAATCAGAGCTTATGCAGATGATGTAATGCTGATTGTGGATAATCCAAAAGACAATAATGTTGAAATTGTAAAAATATTGAAGGACTTTGAGAAAGTATCAGGTTTTAAGATAAATAAAAACAAAACATCAATGCTATCATTTATTTTACCAAAGGAAGAAGAAGTATTGATTTCAGCAAGATCAGAGTTTACTTGGGAAAATAAAATAAAATATTTTGCTGACACCGTCACAAAGAATAATAGTGATTTAATAAGGAATAACTATGAAAAAATATGGAAAGATGCTAAGCAGGATATGTTAAAAAGGACAAAAAATGAGATTCTCCCTATTGGGAAGAATCTCTATAATAAAAATGAATATATTGCCCAAATTTTTATTTCTTTTCCAAGTAATACCTATTATCAATAATGATAGCTTAATTTATAATTGGCAAAAGGAAATAGGCAAATTTATCTGGCCAGGGAGAAAACCTAGGATAAAATTTAAAAATCTACAAGACACAAAGGATAGAGGAGGTTTAGGAACATGAAATCTTCAGTTATACTTCCATGCTAGTTGCCTAGGGTGGATAAAACATTGGATGAACTTGAAAAATGATAGTTTACTGGCAATAGAGGGAGAAGACTTAAGATACATTTGGCACACCTATGTGTAGTTCAAGAAAGAAAATGTTAATAATGACTTTAATGACCATTATATAAGGAGGGCGCTACTTCGAGTCTGGAAAAAATATAAAATAAGAGCTGTGTTTAATACACCTACATGGATATCACCACACAAAGCTTTTTATAGATGAGAGCAAATCCCAGGAACTAAATGGTTAAAATATCAGGATTTAGTGACATGAAGAAATGATCAACCAATAATAAAAACTCAAGAACAATTAAATTTGGAAGATGCCATTGGTGACTATATAGGCAGATATGGCGAAAACTAAGAGCTGACATCAAAATATATGGTATTAAACAAAAAAAATAGAAGATATACTGACCTCAGAGAGTTCTAAAGACCTATCTAAAATATATAAATTGTTGTTGGAATGGAACTGTGAAGAGGAGATTATTAAAGAACCCATGATTAAATGGGCTCAAAACGTCAAAAAACCAATAATGTTAGAGAGTTGGGAGAAGCTATGGAATCAAACTATCAAGATCACAGCTTCCCAAAATCTAAAGAAAATTGCTGGAAGATGGTTTATAGATGGTATTTAACACCAGATAAAGTATCACAAATATATAAAAATTCTAAAAATAAGTTTTGGAAATGTATAATGGAGGTCGGTACTTTCTCCCATTGTTGGTGGACTTGTAAAATAGCATATAAATATTGGTCAGGGATCCATAAAGGAATAGAGAAGATCATGAAAATTCAGTTTCAGATGCGGCCAGAAATATACTTACTGTGTCTATTTGATGACAATTTTGAGAAGTCTCAGGAGAGAATACTTTTTAATTGAATTCTTGCAGCTAGAATAGTATATGCAAGACATTGGAAAATGGAGAGTGTACCAACAGAAGAGGAATGGTTCTCTAAAGTAATTAAATTAATATATTTAAATAAGCTTACATAAGTAATAAGACAAAACAATATAGAGAAATTCGAAGAAGAATGGAAGGAAATTAAAGAATACCTGACTAAGATATGGGGTAAATGGATTACAGGGGGAATTCTTATTTAAATGTCAATACAAACTAAGATTATACCTGTTTCTAATTGATTTTTATAAAAAGTTGTTGATTCAATCTATTACTGTATACTATTCAGAAAGTAAAAGAAGGTTAAATTTAATGGGAAGTAACAACTGAATGAAGTGAGAAAGATTATTTGTATGAAGATGAGAAAGGATGGAGAAAGTGCAAAGTGGGAGTAAGGAGAAGAATGTTTTTTTATATAATGTTTCAATGTACGAATGTAAATGTGAGTTAATGATCTGTATGATGTGTCAAATTGGTTGAAATTGTATTATATGATATTAATTTGTGTGAATAAAAATGATTTAATAAAAAAGGTATAACTTATATATATAATTCTCTTGGGTATGTTGCCATTCCCAGTGTGCTGATTGGCTGCTTAGGAAACTTACCACCCAATCAAAGCTCTCTGTTGGGCAGCCAATCAGCACACTGGGGGTGGAAACATGTGGAAAGCTTCAAGTCCTTTCTAAACATGGCGGCAGCAGAAGGGCTCTTGCATTGTGCTGTGTGTGTAGCATGTTGTGTGTGTAGTGTGTGGCATGTGTGTAGTGTGGGATGTGTGTGTGAGTAACATGGTGTGTGTGTGTATAGCGTGGAGTGTGTGTGTAGTGTGGGAGGTGTGTAGCATGGCTGTGTGCATAGCATGGGGACATGTATCGTGGTGTGTGTAGTATGGTGTGTATGTAGTGTGGTGTGCGTACATGTATCATGGGGTGTGTAGCATGGGGTTTGTGTGTAGCATGTAGCGCCAGGTGTGTGTAGGGTGGTGTGTGTGTGTATGTGTGATTGCATAGTGGCGGTGCAGGAGCTCTTGCATCAATGTGCGCATGGTGTTTGTGTGTTTAGCAGGCAGTGTTTGTGTAGCATGATGTGTGTGTGTTGCATGGTGTGTGTGTGTATTGTGGTGTGTGTGTAGCATGGGACTGTAGCATGGGGAGGTGTAATGTTGTGGGTGTGTAGTGTGGGGTGCGTGTGTATGTGCAATTGCATGGTGACGACAGAGGGGCTCTTTCACGCTGCTGTGTTTGGTGTGCGTGTGTGTTTGTGTAAGTTCAGTTGCATGGCGATGGCGGAGCGGCTCTCGCATCCTGCTGTGTGTGGTGTGTGTGCAGTGTGGTGTACATGTTTGTCCATGTCCATCCTGCTGCGTGTGGTCTGTACGTGCAGTTGGATGGTGGCGGCAGAGGGGTTCTCATGTCCTGGTGTGTGTGGTATGTGTGTGTGTGCAGTGCGGTGTCTGTGTGTGTATGCGCAGTTGCATGGTGGAGGCGGAGGGACTCTCGGTATGAAACTAGCTGTACCTGGCGTAACACATGTAATTATAGTTGATTTGAAAGGTTATATATTAATGCATCAAATGATCATACTCCTGGCATGTTTCCTAAGTGGCCAGTCAGCAGAGTGGGAACGGAAACATACCGAAGTGTTTTAGATATATATAAACATACTGAAGCAAAGCATAATGGAGTATGTTACACCGGGTATAGCTAGTAAAGATTGAAGTCCAATTTACTTGGATGTAAAAAATGGATATCCAAAGCATCTTAATATTTTCTATCTGATACAAACTGATATTTAAAATGTTTTCAGTCTCTACCAAAGTTAATAACTTGTAAACTGCTTTGAGTCTCATTATTGGGAAAAGGCGGGATAGAAATGAACAGTTGCCATTCAAATGTCATGCAAAGATCAGATTCTCTCTGGCTTTTCTTCGCAAATGAAGATTCAGGAAGGACTCATCCCGCACTTTCTGTAAGCGTGCTGATAACTTAAAAGGCCAATCTGAGATAAACAAGTCTGGTTGCAGAAAGCACAGCAGAAGGTCTCCTTGGGTGATGTTTCCGGGTTATGATTCTTTCTGCATTGTCGTTTCTCTTCAAGACTTGTTCGGTGTGAGTTCTCAAATAAGGCTGCAGCATTGTGGATAGTGCGTCTCCATGGCTCCCGATGTGAGGCCAGGGCGGACCATTGTTGGTGATCAATTTGGCCGAGCCTGAGATGTTATTTCAGGGGGTCCTTGTATCACTTTTTTGCAGTGCCCCTCTTGCGCTGACCCATGGTAAGTTCACCGTAGAGTACTATTTTTGGGAGGCGATGGTCCTCCATCCTAGAAACGTGCCCTGCCCAGCGCAGCTGTGTTCTCAATATCATGGCCTCAATGCTGGTGATCCCTGCTTGCTCAAGGACAGCAACATTCGTCACATAGTCAATCCAGTGTATATTTAGGATTGTGCGTAGACAGCACTGATGAAATCGTTCAAGGAGTTGTAAGTGGTGACGATAGGTGGCCCATGTTTCAGACCCATAAAGAAGAATAGACAGTACAATGGAAATCAGTACACATTGATTTTTGTGCTTCGCCTCAGGTGTTTGTTACTCCGGCCCCTTTGTAAAGTCTTCCAAATGCGCTATATGCCTTTGCTAATTTGTGATCGATTTCTTTGTCAATCTTGGCATCTGAGGAGATGATGCTTCCCAGGTAGGTGAACTGCTGAAAGGGTTTAAGCACAGATTTGCTGATGGCAGTGTGGGGATGGTGGTGTTCGTCCTGTGGTGCAGGCTGGTAAAGAACTTCAATTTTCTTTAGGTTGACTTCTAGGCCAAACAGCTCTGCAGCTGTTGCGAAGCAGGATGTTAGGCACTGCAGCACTATTTCTGTGTGGGCAACAAGGGCAGCGTCATCAGCGAAGAGCAGCTCATGGACTAGATAGTTTAGAGTCTTAGTGCGAGCCCTCAGACAGCTTAAGTTAAACAAGCTACCATCAGTACAGTAACATATATAGAAACCGTCTTCTTCTTTGAGCTCTGCCATAGCTCTTTGGAGCATCATGCTGAAGAAGATTGTAAATAAAGTTGGAGCAAGAACACAACCTTGCTTCACTCCATTAGTTATTTGAAAGGGCTCTGAAAGAGTATCGCCATATCTGACATGACCGTGCTGGCCCTCGTGTAGCAAGACAATCATTTTCAGGAATTTGGGGGGACATCCTAGTCTTTCCAGGATCTGCCACAGACCTTTTCTACTTACAGTGTCAAAGGCTTTGGTGAGGTCAACAAATGTTACATAGAACCCCTTGTTCTGCTCTCTACATTTCTCTTGCAGTTGTCCCAGATCAGATTACAGCTGTGAAAAATTTGAAGCTCACATAAAAAATAAATAATAATAAATGCTATATTATAATAATAAATGATTATTAATATTTACAGTATATATGTGAGATTAATTGTTTTCACAGCTATAGTCTGACATTTGGGATGGAGAATGGAAACATTGGAGTGTGTCTGTATCTGGGTGAGCAGCTTCTGGCTGTATCAATTGTGTGTGTGTGTGTTTCAGATCTTTGCACGTATTCCATTTCGCTCTCCTTTCTCTTTTCAGCCCAGCAACTCTTGTGCAATGAATGCCATTCTCTGAGAATTTCGGACTGTCGGTATAAGAGCAGAGTATGTGAAACTGAATCTGGAAGATGTTTTACAATGGCAGAATATCATGGTAAATACTCAGTTTACAAAATCAGTCAAGCTAAAAGGGACCAAAGGGACATCTAGTCAGCAGAGGCTGGTGTTTTCTATGTTAGTGGGGTAGTAGATCTTCCCTGGGTTTTAGTCCTGAACTTTAACAGACCTGTCCTAATGGATCTAACTTTAGCAAATAGGGTTTTAAATATAGATTACTCTTTCAAAGTTTGGACTAAAAGCTGGAGCAAATTCACTGCTTCAGTGATACAGAAACCCTAACACTAGATGCTACTGCAACAAATCCAATTGATAGCCAGTGCACAAAATCCCCCAAAGCCTCCCTTACAGATGATTGTCTGACTTTTGTTTAAAAAGCTCGTTCCCAAAGCCATGCCTACCAGGGATAAGAGGAGACAGAGAAGAAGACAAACAGGTTAGGGAAGACTCTCTGTCTGTGTGTCTACTTGAGCTTGATGGGTCTTAAACTCCAAGTAAGTGTTCAACATGAAGCCACCAATGGCATCCTCTCTCCACCACCACCACCGAGATAGCTGCCATCCCATATTCTGCTCAGCATAGATACCACTGCAGTGAAATGTGGCACAAGACAGCCCGTGGCTCTATTACTTCAGGCCAGAGAAGCTACACAAGAGATGCTTATACAACAGCTATCTAAAGTGCTGAACCCTATTTCCAAAATATAAGGCCCAGCCCCTTGGACAGTTCCAGGAAAAGACGGCTTCCCCACACCTAAACAATGGTTGCTGCAGGTCACATTTTGGTCTTATTGCTTCATCTTTCTTCCATAGACCTTGTGCTTTGTATCATCATCTCTCCTTCCAAAAGAAAGAACTTTATAGCAGTGTTCTTTTCCCCACAGGCTACAAGTTGACCCACTTGACATATGGATGCTACAACGGTCCGATAAATTATAGGAATTGTGATTTCCCTGAAAAAGATGGTGTATATAATACCTACATTACTTCTTGTTGTGACACCGACCTCTGCAATGGGAGCGACAACCCTCCACCCCTCCCTTCTGAATGTTTTGTTACTCCTTACAATTCTCCAGCAGGGGTTTAAAATCCATATCCCATGGCTGCTCTTTCAGATCAATTTGGACTCATGAACCCCGAATTTTATCCCATATGAGTGTACTTGTAGCTTATAGACAATATAAATCCTCTCAGACCCTGAACATTTCCAGCTGCACAATCATTAATTTCTGGGTCAGGGAGGGGAAGCAATCTCATTACCCCCATCCAGCAGGTGATGTGGCTCCCAAATTAGTGGACAAGTGAATCCGCTCTGGGGTTTAGTTGGAACTGCAAGGAAGCTGTCCAAAGTACTAAACCCTTTCCTCAAAGCATCTTGACCACTTTGGACAATCCTTCCCTTATTCAGAATAAAACTCAGACCACCTCCCCACCGCCCCCACCGCCATGGGCCCTGTACCTCTTCAAGCCCTGAGGACTGGATTCCTGTCCTGTTTTCATTTCCTCTTCCCCCTTTTGCCATGAAGGGAGGGAGAAGGAGGATGCATGAAGATGGCTGATCTCACTCAACATTTGTCAGCACAACCTGAGAGCACTGAGCAGCCTCTTCCTCCCCTGTCCTTTACCTACAAGTGAAGGAGAAGCAAAGCCAATTCCCGGTTGCAACACCAGCTCTAGAGACTCAGCCTTCACCAAAAGGATGCCATAGGCGCTCACCAAACTCCTACTTCCTCCCCTCCCTACCTGCCACAGATAAGGGCACGCATTGGCTTTGCCCATGTCCCCTACCAGGCTGTTCAAAGTGGCCCACAAACCCCATTGTAAATCTCCAAGAATAACTGGTTACCCTCCTCAGAGAAGTGGACCCCATCTGCTCTGTAGAGCTCAGGCCATTGATATACTCTCTGTGGGTGAGGCAGGAAATGTCCCAAACTCCTTACCAGGGCATTCTGGGATTTAAAAGAGGCCTTTGTTTTTTGGAAAGTGTCTGTTAATCTGGATCACCACCACCATAACCTGTGAAGAAGAGCAGCAGATCAGATTAAAGGTCTCCTTTGTCCAACCTTCTGTTTGCACAGTGGTCTGCCAGCTCCCTCTGGGGAGTCCACAACAACAATATGCGTATGACTGCATCCTCTGTACTCTGGAGCTATGAGAACAAGAACGAAGGCCTAATGGTTTTAGTTGTGGGGGGGGGAGTCGTACAAGGATGGATCATCCTTTACTGATGGGCTGATAAAGAAAGCTTAAGTAACAAGACACCACCTGCATGATTCAGCAATGGAAGTCTCACCCCCCAATAAAGTTATAAAAGACCCCTACCAGAAGAAAGCCTATAACAAGGGGACTTAAGTTCATCCTGCTGGGTATAAGGCCTGCATGATCTCACACAACTCTTTGAAGATTCATGGCCAGGGTCTCAATTTGCATCTTTTTGTTCTATTCCACACCTAAATCTGTGCAGTGCTGCCTAAAAACCTATGGCGCCAATATCACCCCATCAGTGCATCAGAGGAAGTGAACTGAATATCCACAAGAGCTTGTGCTTCATGAAATCAGTTAGTCTTAAAGGTGACACTCTTCATTTAGCTCACTAGAGCAAAATCCAATCGCAGTTTAAAAAAACAGAATGATTTTTTATCTGTGAGGCATTTTTTTAATGTCCAGCCATTTCCAGATCTCCATTTCTGTTATTATAGATACTGCAGCTCCAAACATTACGGAAATTGGGGCCTATTCACACTACAGAATTATAGCACTACTAGCTATACCCACCATAACATATGCCCATATATATATATATATATATATATATATATATATATATATATTGGTATGTTCCTGTTCCCACTGTGCTGATTGGCCGCTTAGGAAACATGTCGAGAGTATGATCATTTGGTACATTAATATGTAACCATTCAAATAAATTATAAAAATGTATATTATGCCGGGAACAGCTAGTTTCATAATGTGAGTCTGTCCGTTGTCACTATGGAGACTGCATGTACAAACAGACACATACAACATTACACACACACACAGACAGACACAAAACATGAAGCAGGACATGAGAGTCCCTCCGCCGCAACCTCGCAAGCACACGTACACACACACACACACCACCCACTCCAGGGTGTGAGAGGCCCTCTGCCACCACCATGCAACCTCACATACACACACACCATGCCACACACACACACACGCCATGCTACACATGCACATACCACATGTGCCAGGATCTAAGATCCCCTCCACTTCCACCATGCAACCACATGCACCCACCCACCCAAAATGCTGCACACACACACACATGCACACCACGTGCGCCAGGATGCGAGAGCCCCTCCAACAACGCCATCCAACCATACAGACACACAGACACACCATGCTACACACATACACCAACCTACACACACACAAACACACAGAGCATGTGAGCCAGGATGAAAGAGCCAGTCTGCTGCTACAATGCAACCGTGCATACACGCACACACATACCACGTTAAACACCCCCCCACACACATGCCAGGATGCGAGAGCCCTTCTCCCATGCAACTACGCATAAACGTACACACCATGCTACACACACGACATGCACTAGGATGTGAGAGAAACTCTGCTGCCACCATGCAACCACACATACACAGAAACACACACCAAGCTACACACATATACCCCACATGCACCAGGACACAAGGGCCCCTCCACTGCTGGCATGCAACCACACGTGCACACACATACAACACTACAAACACATACATACACACACCATGCTACACACAAACACACCTCACATGCATCAGGATGGAAGAGACCCTCTGCTGCTGCATGCAACCACACATACACACACATCTCACATGCTCCAGGACGCAAGAGCCCCTCCACCACCACCACACAACTGCACGTACACACACACACACCATGCTACACACATGTACACATACACATACACACCACATCACGGTACACACCCACCCACCACATATGTCAGGAGCCGCTCTGCCATCACCATGCAACTGTACATACACACATACCATGCTACACATGTACACACCATGTGCGCCAGGATGCATAAGCCCCTCTCTTGCTGCCATGCAACCACACACACACCACACTACACACACACACGCATCAGGATGCAAGAGCTCCTCCGCCGCCACCATACAACTGCACGTACACACACACACACCAGGCTACACACATAGCACACATGCTACGATGCGAGAGCCACTCCATCACTATCAAACAAACATGCATATATATACACACACAAACACACACACACATGCCAGGAAGTAAGGGCCCCTCTGCCACCACCATGCAACCGTGCATACACTCCCCACACTACACACACACCATGCTACACAGACACACACACACACCATGTGTGCAGGATGTGAGAGCCCCTCTGCTGCTGCCATACAACCACCTGTACACACACACACCACACTACACACACACCACATTACACACACACATCCCATGCATGTCAGGATGCAAGAGCCCCTCCACTGCCACCATGTAACCATGCAGACAATACACACCATGCTACACACATGAACGCATACACAACACACACATCACACTACACATGCACACCATTTATGCCAGGATGCAAGAGCTCCTCTGCCACCGCCATGCAACTGCACATACACACACACCATGCTACACACACACACCCCATGTGCACCAGGACGCAAAAGCCCCACTGCTGCTGCTGCTATGCAACCACACATACACACACAGAGCCCCTCTGTTGCCACCATGCAGACAACACACACACACCACACAACACACTACACACACACCATATATGCCAGGATTCAAGAGCCCTCTGCCACACTATGCTACATATACAGACACCACATTATGCACACTACACACACACACATGACACCTGCTAGGACGTGAGGGCCATTCTGCCACCGCCATGCAACTGCATGTACATACACATGCCATACCACACACACACACACATACCACATGCACCATGATGCGAGAGCCACCCACCGCCACCATGCAACTGCACACACAAACACACCATGCTACATACATACACATGCCACAATGCAAAAGCCCCTCTACCGCTGCCATATTTAGAAAGCACTTGAAGCTTTCCACATATTTCCACCCCCAGTGTGCTGATTGACCGGCCAGCAGAGAGCTTTGATTGGTTGGGAAGTTTCCTAAGCAGCCAATCGGCACACTGGGAATGGCAACACACCCAAGAGAATTATAGAGAGAGATTATTCCAGTTGAACTGCCATGGGTCCATCCTCAGGAATCCTGGGCTTTATAGTTTAGGGAAGGGGGTTGTCATGGTCAGTCAGGACTCTGAGGACTCAGAAGGCGAGGAGGCTGAGCCAGTAGCAGAAAAGCTGGCTGAGTCTGAGTCTAGCCCTGAAGAGCCCAGGGCTCAGCAGCCTAGCCCTCCCCCAGCTCAGGGTCCAAGCCTGGGAGACATAATGGAGCAAGAGCAAGAGGTAGAAGAGCAGGTACCTACCTTTAGCCAAAGGAGAGCAGAGAAGGTGTTGCTTCGTCGTTCCCAGAGATTAAGAGACAGAAGCTCATCAATCACCCCACAGCTGGGAGTGGGAGCTGGGCCAACATAAGCAGCTGGGGGAGGCTGAGTTCCTTGTTTCAGGCAGTCTGCGTTACCTGGAGGAAGCCTCTGCCTGTGACTCTTCTGGAACCTTGCTATTTTGAGACTTTGGATATCTTGACCTTGGACTGCCTTCGTTGACCCACCTGCCGGAACCCTTGTAACCTTGGACTGCCTCTTCGTTCTGCACTCTCTCTCTGTGTGTACTTCTGACCCTGTAGGACTGCTACTGACAACACCAGGTACTGTGCTTTTCAACTGGGTTGTTGCCGAGCCAGGCTCCTTATCAGCTATTGAGTTGGCTTCGCGACAGGGGTTTAGAATTCTCAGCCAGGGAGCTTGAGTGCCTCCCCATAAGACAAACTCCAGGATCCCATAGCAGAAATGCAGAGATGTAGGGTCGGGAACACCTGGCTTAACAACACTACATGCAAAAGGGATCTGAGGGTCTTAGCAGACCACAAGCTGAACATGAGTCAGCAGTGTGATGTGGCAGCTAAAAAAGCCAATGCATTTCTGGGCTACATCATTAGGAGTCTAGTGTCCAGATCAAGGGAAGTCATAGTACTACTCTATTTTGCTTTGGTTAGACCTCATCTGGAATACTTTGTCCAGTTTTGGGCACCACAGTTCAGGAAGGATATGGACAAGATGGAAGGTGTCCAGAGGAGGGCAACCAAAATGGTGGGAGGTCTGGAAGCCATGCCTTATGAGGAGTGGTTTAGGGAGCTGGGCATGTTTACCCTGGAGAAGAGAAGGTTAAGAGGTGACATGACAGCCATGTTTACATACATGAAAGGATGTCATATTGAAGAGGAGCAAGCTGGTTTCCTGATACTCCAGAGACTAGGATACAGAGCAATGGATTTGAATTCCAGGAAAAGAGTTCCACCTAACCATTAGGAAGAACTTCCTGACAGTAAGAGCTGTTCAGCAGTGGAATACACTATCTTGGAGTGTGGTGGAGTCTCCTTCTTGGGAGATTTTTAAACAGAGGCTGGTTGGCCATCTGTTGGGAGTCCTATTACTATGCCTCGTACCCTCTCCCTATAATGTCTCATAATTCAGCAATATTAAGACACTTCATTGGGTCGAGTACACCTGGGTGGACTAAAGGTAAGGTCAGATGGAGGTCACCAGGACCTGAAGAAGGTGTTGTGGAGAAATACTGGCAGACACACCCAAGATAGGATTAAGCAAAGCTCCTAGTATACAACACCATTAAGGTGGAATGTGCTAATCTCCTCTTGGGCACCTTTAGGTACGAGTCATATCAGAAACAAACAAGTGACCAAAACAACCCTTATCCTCATGAAATATCCCTTTACACCTTCCCTGCCCTACAATACAAAGGTTGCTATAAACCCATCAATTCCTATTTTGCAGCAATTAACTAAATGTCAGTTCCCTTTGTTTAAATGGTGGGAAACCCATCTAAGCTTTGTTCTAAGCCCAAATACCCCTTCAGGACATGAAATACAGTATAAATATTAGTCCCTAAACAATAGCCAGGTGTGCTACAGTTGGACACTGTCACTCTGTTAGATCGCTTGCCACCCTCAGATCCCAGTCTGAATATTTTCACCGCTCTCCAGGAGTGGTAATTATTACCCTATTTCCTGAATCTATTCCTCTAACCAACCTTTCTGCCTTAAACTCTTTGTTAGCCTTGTGTGGGTCTTTCAAGTGTGTGTTGCATGTGTGAATGCTTTTCTGTTATTTTCCAATAAAACCCATTCATTTTTACTTTAACTGGAGGACTCTGCAGTTAGTACTGGTATACATAGGTGCACAAGGTCCTGAAAGCTACCTCACCTCTCGCAGGCATCCATTTGAGCAAATAATTCCCCCAAATAATAAGTGAGGTTTAGCACCATGGGTGGGAGTCCCATGGACCCCCAACCTCTTTGGGTAACAGTACTCTGATTGTGTATTCCTGCATGGCAGGGGGTTGGACCTGTTGGCCCTTGTAGTCTCTTTCAAATAAATAAAGCAAACCTTGATTTTGCCATCTTATATAAGGGACCATTTTGCTATGCCATAGCATATAATGGGACTTGAGTATTCATGGATTTGGGTATTCACGGGGGGTCCTGGAACCAAACCCCAGCGAATGTGAAGGGACAATTGTAAATGGTTAGAATCCCATTGGTTATTTCCATGTTTGGTAGATCCATTGGATCAATTGCTGAATTGTGAATCAACACCTTGGTAAAATTGATTCAGTGGGTCTACTTTAGTCCAGATTGACAACATGATTCAGGCTACTGTGTTTTATACATCCAACTAGTCTTCAGCCAACTGTTACTATTGCTGTTGTTATTTGACTTATGGTAACCCTATAATTGATAGACCTCCTAATGCACCAAGTGCAAAATGAACAAATGGGGGGAAAATCTATTTTACTTGATGCTCAGACTGCCACTGGATTATTACTCTCTTTTCTTCAGTCCAAGGTCTTCAATGTTATCTCACCTTTGCCATAGCCAAGTTTTGTTATACTTGTGGGAAGATTATTGTATGACAAGGAAACATTCCCAAGGTAAGTTTCGGCCAAGGTCCATGGGCTTTAAATAGGTTGGAAAATCAAGTGAACCTATTCCTCCCACCACTTGTTTGATCTGAGCTCCCATCTTTCTACCAGTGTCATCCATGCTATTGTTAGGCCTTCCGATGAGATGATGCCATGTCACACCTTTTCTCATAAAGATGGTAAATTTAGGTGGAAGCTGCACTGACTGCATCAGTGCAATGCAACTGAAAGGAATGGAACGTCAACAGTGGTGTTCTCTTGCTGTGACACTTAATATGTAATGTAATGACTGTATGTGGTGAAATCCTTCACTAAACATCTCCACCCAGAACATCAGAAATGCTTCAGTCAGAGCACTGGCACACTGGGGTATTTTAATCAAATCCTCCAGCTACCACGCAAACACCCAAACCTTAACTATATTGTCTAAAATGCCTGATTTGATACATCAATATTGCAAAGTGCAACTCTTCCAGGATCTCTCCCTGGAGACCCTCGTGAAACAAAGACTCTTCAGACCACTTACAGTGCTTCTGCAGCAAAAAGGGATCAAATATCGCCGGGGATACCCCTTTAAATTAATCATTTCAAGTGGGAAGATATTCTGATCGCAATAACCAGGCTGCAGCTTTTAGAAATATGCAAGACTTTGGGCATACCAATTCCCCGAGAGCTGGAAAAAGAAATTAAAAATGATGACGCTTCCCACTCTAGATATGGCAATCTGTGTGACACCCTGGGTGGCAGACAGTGAAGAAATGAGCACACAGACACAGGCTCGTGTCTAAACTACTTTCTTTTACCAAAGCATGTTGAAGCAATATTTACAATGAGTCTGAGACTCCTAGCAAACAGACTACATAACACAGCAGAATGTACAGTACAATCCTGCACTGTACAGCCCAGACTGAATGTGCACAGTTTAAGGGCAAAATCCAAGTACAGAGACAGTGTGTGGGAACATCTAGTTATATAGTACAGTGATGGGTTATACAGTTAGTGTTTCTCATACATATGGGCTACATAGCATTTCCCCATACAGATAAGGGTTCACTCCTCACACTTCCGTTCCCATGGCTGCCTCTTAGATTTAATCTAGACATGCTAGCCAGCTTCATTTAGTCAGCTCACTGCTTCCCCCTGTAGGTTGCAGCATATTATACCATGCCAGCTCTTTACAGTATAAATTTCCTGTGATTGCATGTCCGGTCCCCTTGACACGAAAAGAAGGTCATACCATAGAACTATGCAATGGACGCACTGATCTTTAAACCATGTTTTCTAACAAACTTCAGAATTATGCTGATCAGATATGAATTATCCTCACCCTTCCCCCTCCCCGTACCCTGGTTGTTTTATTGCTGTAATTTTCAGCATTTGAAAGCTGCTGATGTGCGGGAGTGATACTGCCATCTTGTCATTCCCCTCCATTCAGTTTTCCCACCACAATTTTCAATGGGTGGTTCAGCCATTTTGACAGCCACCTGCTCCTCAGCAGAGCTGTCACCAGTCTTCATTTTGACATTTGCATTTTTCTCCTACTAGTTTCCCCTCCCACCTTCCTCCCT
Source organism: Gambelia wislizenii (assembly GCA_030847615.1). NCBI lineage: Eukaryota > Metazoa > Chordata > Lepidosauria > Squamata > Crotaphytidae > Gambelia > Gambelia wislizenii. The sequence continues at coordinate 32,457,177 of JAUMIR010000002.1, forward strand.
GTTGTGATTCTCATTTAATGTAAAATGTCCATAAGCTGATCTGTATTCTCCCTGTTTCTACCATCTCCTGTATTCAGATTGTTTTATGGTTGTAACTCATATAATCTGACAACTGGTGGTGGGTGACAACACAGTCACCATTTTACTGCTCATTCCTGCTTGGTCTTTCCACCATAACTTTCATGGTATGGCTCAAACATTTTGACAGTCCCACTGGCAGAATAGCTAACAGTCTTCATTATGTCGTGTGCATTACTCATGTATTATGCCCTACTTCCCCTCCCTCCTGCAGTGATTCCTCTTTACAATTAACTATGAATGATCCAATTAATATTCTGTCTACGGTTTTCATGGAGAGTCATGAGATCTTATGCCCCATCCTGCTAACCTCTCATTATTAATGCCTCACCCCCTGATGCCGGAGGAGATTGGCCATTATGGACCGGATTGAGGGCTGGTATCCTTTCTGGTCTCTCTTCCTCTTGATAGTTTATTAGTTTTAGTGTTGTTGTTTAAGGTTGTGCGTGTGACTGCTTTTTTAATTCCTTTAGTTGGCTTCTACCTTTCTTGTATAAATAATTGGCTGATTAACATTCCAATATCAGACAGGGGCCTCCTCAAATGACCTTCAGGTATATTCCCAATTATTGCAAAAGCGAGCTGAATTAGCAACACTTGATAATAATAAAATACAAGCATAAAATACAAGCATATACCAAGACATATTATTACGAATACAGTAAGAAGCACTCCCAGCACCTCTGGCACAAGCAGTTAAATACAAAGTGCTAAGGAGGATGGTTACCTTACTGACTTCCCCCAAAGGGAGGAAAATTATCTCCCCTATGAAAATTGTCCAAGAATTCTACACCTTCTACTCAAAACTTTATCAATCTGAATTTGATCCTACCTTAGACATCACTGCATTTATAAAATCTCTCAACATACATAAACTCGAGGAATCTCATCCCTAGCTTTTGATAAACCCATACAAACAGATGAGATAGAGAGGGCTATATGCAAACTAAAATCAGGGAAATCCCCTGGACATATGGATTTTGGGGGGAATTTTATAGAATGCTTAACCCTGAGGTACTTCCCCACCTGAGTGCCTCATATAATGAGGTACTAAAGAGTGGGAGACCACCAAGGAGCTGGTACACCACTAGAATAATACCTATCCCTAAAACTGAAGAGGAAGATCAAGAGTCTAAGTCCTTTAGACCCATAGTGCTCCTTAATCAGAATGGAAAAATGTGCAGTCAAAGGCTTTCATGGCTGGCATCCATAGATTTTCCTTGGGTTTTTTTCTGGGCTGTGAGGCTGTGTTCTGGAATAGTTTCTTTCTGACATTTTCCCTGCATCTGTGACTGGCATCCTCAGATAATTCTCTGAGAATTCTCTGAGGATGCCAGCCACAGATGCAGGAAAAATGTCAGAAAGAAACTATTCCAGAACATGGCCTCATAGCCTGGAAAAAAACCAAGGAAAATCTAAGAATGTAAAAATTTTTTACATCTATCCTGGCCAACTGTGTAAATCATTTCATTTTGCCCTATATACGCCCTGACTAGGTGGGATATATGCCTGGCCATAGATTAGCTGACTCCACCCGCAGGGTCATAATATTATACACCATTCCACCCTGACCAAAACACATCTGGCTCTTCTTTCTTTGGATGTACTTAAAGCATTTGACAGGGTGGAATGGTGTTATCTTTTCTAAATACTCAAGGAAATGGACTTTGGTCCTAAGTTCATCTCTGCGATCCAACAGATTTATGATCACTCCGAAGCCACAGTTTTGGTAAATGGATTAGACTCAGCTCCTTTTAAATTACACCGTGGCACTAGGCAAGGCCGTCCCCTCTCCCCTCTCATATTTGTCCTAGCTGCAGAACCTCTGGCAAATTTGATTAGATCAAACCCTGCAATTGTTGGTCTACAAATTAATGATTCCAGGTGATGTTTTAATCTTTCTTCATGATCCCAAATTGATGTTCCTAGTCCTGAAACAATTAATAGAAAGATTTGGTGATCACTCAGGTTTTGGAATTAATTTTCAAACGTTCAAATGAATGTGCCTTAATATCACATTACCCCAGCAGAAACAGTGGCAGTCCCTAATGACTTTACAGTTGCACCCTTTGGGCTTTTCCTATTTGGGAAGACTCAAAAAAAGAAAAGAAAAAAAGACCCATTCCAGTTAATATCTCTCAATTACAATCCCACTACTACTTGGATGAAACAAAAATTAACATCATGGAAATAGTTAAAACTTTCCCTTCTAGGCCACATTGCCATGACTAAGATGTTTCTTATTCCCCATGTATTCTTTTTATTCCAAACCATACCATTGACCCCCTCACAATCAAAATTTAAATGATGGCAGACAATGATTAATAAGTTAATTTTCAAAAACAAGAGATCTAGTTTCACCAAGTCAACTCAATTTTTGGATCCAAGAAAAGAGACCTGGCGATTCCTAACCTCTCACTTTATTTCCAAGCCTTTCAGCTGACCCACTTCACCCAGCTCATTGGAGAACAATTTTCGGCCAGATGGGTGACAGCTGAGATCAAGGATATTTCCTTTAAAGAATCTACATAATATTCTATGTAAAAGAAACAGCATGATAGGGGAGGGTGCAGGTGCCAAGATGGGAGCCTACCATTTCCAGACATAGAAAGAATTGTGTAGGAATGGATTGCCAACTGTGATAAGTTTCTTATTTGTTAAAGGGGAGTAAACAAATAAGAAACTTATCACAGTTGACAACCCATTCCTACACAATTCTCTCTATGTCTGGAAATGGAGGGCTCCCATCTTGGCACCTGCACCCTCCCCTATCATGCTGTTTCTTTTACATGCTAATTTTCAAATGGAGGACAAATTCATGCAATTTACAGGTTGAAAAAATTGTGGATTATATCATGTCCATGATCTCTTTACCTAAGTTAGACCAAAACCAGCAGATGACTTGACGACTAACCTAAAAGATGTCAAAGTCACTGGTTTCAAATCCGGCAAATCCTTTCTTTTATCTCACACTTAACATCGACAAACAAATCACTACAATGTCTCACATGCTTTGAATAACTATGTGTAGCAGATAGCTCCCACATACGTGGTAAAGCTGCAAATATTTATAAACAATTGATCCATGACACTTATGGCAATGGACACCATATTTGGACAACCTGGCAATCTGAGTTGGGTGTTAAATTGGATGCTTGCTGGTAACACCTTTGGACTTCTCCTCCTTATACATCTCAATCTGTCTCCCCTAAAGAGAGATTTCTTAAGATGGTACACAAATAGTACCTTGCGCCCATAAAACTCTCATGAATGATTAAAACGGTACCACCAAGATGTTGGAGAGGCTGCACAGTCCAGGGTCATACATCCATATGTGGATTGAATGCCCTAAAACTAAGAGCTTTTGGACTGGTGTTTTAAACCAGGTTAGTAGTGTAGGGTATGTACTTCTCGTCAAATGAAAAGTGACAGGTGGCCCCGCTCCCTTTTTGGGGGGTAGTCCCTTAGTCCCACCTCCTGGATTTGGGGGTGCTCTTTTTGGGATTTTTTTGGGTTGCTCTTTTTGGGGGCATATTCCTATGTTTTAAGGATCTGTGGGTTCCCTATGGATTTTGGGGTTCCCTTTGCCTCATGGATTTAGGGGTGCTCTTTTGGGGATTTGGGGGGGCACCCTTTTGGGGGGCTCAATTCCTATATTTTAAGGATTTGGGGGTTCCCCATCCCCAGGAGTCATTTTCCTGAACCCCAAATCCCTGAATAGGGTGGCCATTTTTGTTGTGTAAAGCTTGCCTGGTTTTCAGGGTAGGTTGTGACCCCTCTCCAAGTCTGTCTCAGTACCACTGACCATTAGGAACAGGTTCCGGACCTATTGGATCTTTCCTGTGGGAATAACGGGTCTTTTTAGTGTGTCATCTGTCGACTATCTTTGAGGTGCAAATTTGTTTTTCGGGGTGCGTGTAACTCCTCTCTGAGCTCATATCAGGACCGCCAACCATTAGGAACAGGTTCCGGACCTATTGGATCTTCCTTGTGGTCATAATGGGAATTTTAGTGTGCCAGGAATCATCCATCTTTGAGGCGCAAATTTGTTGTTCAGGGTGTGTGTGACCCCTCTCCGAGCTCATCTCAGTACCCCCTGATAGAGAGGGATAGGTTTCCAGCCCAACAGAATTGCACAACACATAAGGGGCTGCTTCATCACTCTTCAACAGTGTGCTCAGATCTGAGCTTTCCAGCTCTGAGATGCAGGGATGATATTAAGAAGAGGCGGAACCATCATTTCTCCTCCCCTAGGGACATGTTTTCTCAGAAGGTCCCATTTTTGAACACCGCTGATTGGTCCAATTTCCCCGAACCCCCCACCACCACTCCAACCCATGAGTGTCTATGAGTTAGGAGCATGAGCCCCTGCAGTGTTGTGCATTTGACCCCTCCAGGGCCTCTGCTCTCACCCAGATGTGGCATCTCCCCATCTTCCCAAGGGCCTCATGGCCCTCTGATTTGCCCCTCCCTGCTGCCTGTTCCTGCATAGAGTAACCCCGTTTGTTTGCTCCCCCATAGAGTGGACATGTTTTATGGAAATGTTGATTTTGGTGTAAAGTGTGACCACTCTCCATGATTATCCAAACTTTTGTGATGACCAGTAACAGATTTCCAAGCCCCTGGATGCTCCTCCATTCAAATAGCAGGCACTTTTACAAGTGAGAACCATCTCCCCCCCCCCTTTTTTTTGCACAAACTTGCATTTGGAGGTAAGGTGTATCTACCATCGGTGGCCAAGAGGAACAGCTTTCCTTGCAATCATGGCAGAGTTTATGTAATGTTGGGAAATGACCACTATCTTTTACCTTTTGCATAGGTGTGTATTTTGGGTAGTGTATGACCCTCTGTGGTTTTCCCTCCACCCTCACCATTAGGAGCTGGTTTCCAGTTCACCACAGGTTTCCCTATACCCGGAGCAGTACTTTTTCACAAACAGGGCCTGTTTTGTTCTGTTCAAGGATGGATTTTGTGTTGGTTGGGTGTCTTGTCTGCACAATCCCCGCTGTCCTTGACTGGCAGGAATAGGTTTCCATGAGTATGGGGTATGATAGGGCCAAGTGGAACTTCTGCTTCACTTGGGATGCTTCTTTGAAAGGAATCTGAATGACTTTTTCAGCAACATGATTGTGTATGTATTTTGCAGCTTTGAAGAAGGAATAATAAGACAAGTTGTTCTCTTCTGCGGGGTGGCAGAATGGTGCAATTTTGAATACAGCTGATTGGTCTGTGTTTCCTCACCTTCCATTCTGACTAATGAGTAGTAGGGAGATAGGGGCATTTTCCACAGCAATTTTCATTTCCTTTTCACAGGACTTGATGCAGTACTTTTGTTTTTCTTCACACAAGTGTTCATTTTAACATACTCAGCTCGCCACCCTCATACAGCAGGAACATGTTTCTACCACCAGCACCCCCAAACATAGAGAACACACATGTTATTGATCTAGCTTATACACTTGTACACCCCCATTTTTACCAAATGAGTGATTGGGAAGTTAGTAGCAGCCCACCAATGCTATGTCCCTGGAGGTATATGTGGTCTGGCCCCTGCTCCAGACCACACACCACAATTGCCACAAATTGTCTAGCCCTGCAGAATCTATGACAAAAGCTCCTGGGTAGGTATAGTAGAGATGTGTATGGGATAGGAGTGTGGACTGTAGCATGGATAATTTTCTGTTCCTTCAGCTGAGAAGTGTGGAGGCTCTACGAAAGGTGATCATGAGAGGTTCCGAGGGCAGTCTGGAAGCAAACCTGGAAAGGAGGACAATGAAAAGACAGTAATGTTTAATTTGCAGGTATATCAGTAAAGCAGAGGGTTGTCAGAAGGGGCCTTTATTAGAGCACATACCCAGGGCCCATGTGGCTAGATTAAAAACTGAGTGAAGCTGGGAGGTTCAGAGAGGGAGCAGGATCCCTTCTGAGCAACTTCCAAGCCCAAAAAAACTCTTAACTAGAGGTCACGTTAACGATTGACAGACAAGAGCAAGATGTATACATCCTACCATTTAAGTGGATACATTTTTCAATTTTTGTATCAAATCCTGTCAATTTTGTGAAAAATCCTATATCTAAAACAAATAAATATTAAATATAAATATTTTTGTTTGCTCCAATTACTTTAGTTTGTAATTACTATATTTTTTTCCTCATTTTTCCCCGTTTTTGTCTTTTTTTCTTTTTTAAATTTTTGTCTTTTGTGTTTTTTGGTTTGTTTTTGGCCCTTTCCCCCTTTTTTTTCTTTTTTCTTTTTTTGCTTTTTGGGTCTTCTTTCATTTTTCTGCCTTTTTCTTTTTTCTTGGTTTTTTTTTTTGAATTCTTCATTTTGAATTTCAGAATAAACATTATTTTCTCCTTTCCCCCTTTTTGTGTTCTTTCTATTTCTGATGCTTTTTCTCTTATCTCCCTCCCTCTTAAAGAATTTACTGCTGTTTTTTCTGCTTTTTTCCACAATATACTTTGTAACATTTTTGCAACATATAAAATCATATAAATACACAGATCTTTTGTGAAGTACCAGCATCCTTTGTCCTTCCTTTTCATTACTCCTCGGTTTTTGGAGTTTCTGCACATATTTTTTTTTAAAAAAAAGGAGATACAAGAACATATTGAAAGAAGAACTGAGAGGAGGAATTGAAACAAAAGAAGAGAGATCAGTGAAGTTAAAAGAGAGATATTGTAGGAAAGAAAGAAAGAAAAGAAAGATCTAAAGTGACAAGAAGGGAAGTGAAAATAAAAGAAAGCAACATGGCTTCAGGATTGAGGAGCAGAATGAAATTTACAGACCCAAATAATATCTTGAGAGGATCAACAGAAGAAGGAACACCGCAATACATGTTAAAGTTTATGGAAGAGATACACGAATGCAGGAAAGATGTAAGTGTTCAACTTGGAGATATAAACATCAAATTTAATGTGCTACACATGCTACTATCTCAAATGAAAGAGGAGGTGAAAGAAAATAAAGAAGACATCCAATTCCTGAAAAAAGAAAATGAAGAATTAAATGTTGAATTGGAAACATTATGAGATCACTTGGCATTAGCAGAATTGAGGGAAAAGGAATCTTGGATAAGATTAAGAGGTTTAAAGGAAGTACAAAAAGAAGATACAAGAAGGTTAATAATAGAGATACTTGCTAAGAACTTAGAATGGAGTAAAGAAAAGGTGGGAAAAGAACTGGATCACGTATACAGAATGAAATCAACATTTGCTACCAGAAAAAACCTTCCTCGAGATATCATCATACAATGTGTGAGAAAGGCAGTAAAAGACTACATAATGGAAATACACTTCAATAAAGGGATCTGGTTTGATGGAAGATTACTTATCCTGATGAAAGATATTCCCACTAAAATACTAAGATGACATAAAGACTATCAATTTCTAGTGGAGATACTAAAAAAAAGAAGAGAAAATCCCCTTTAGTTGGGATACGCTTGAAGGTGTGCTCTTCACTTATAAAAAAGAAAGATTTAAGATAGATACAATAGAAAAAGCAAAAGACTTTATTAGGAAGAACAAGAAAGAGTTTGGTATGCAACACAGAAGACGGGAAGAAGACAAAGAGGAAGAACAGAAGGAAACAAAGGAGGATCAAGGATCTACTCAGGAAGAAAAAGATACAGGAGAGAAGAAGGAAGAAGGAGATAGGAGAAAGAGAGAAGAAGGAGAAAAGAGTAAAGAATCCAGCTTGTTTGATCTGAGTGACTGAAGTGACTTTAGAAGTACACAGAAATTGGGAGGGGGGAGGATTAACAAAATTAAATAAAGCTTTGCTTAATGAGCAAATGTCGGGACTTAAATTTTTGACATGGAATGTAAGACTAAATTCAAATAAGAAAAGAAAAATAGTGTTCCAACATCTAAAAAAAAAAAATGGATGTCATATGTATACAAGAAATTAAGATTAAAAAAAGCCCACAAACATTTATTAATACAAAAAAAATTGGGGGAAGAATTCACATTGTTAGGACTGAAAAAGAAAAAAGGAGTTGTATTGTATATAAAACCAAAATGGAAACACAAATAAATATTTTCTGATGAGAAGGGGAGATATGTAATGGTGCAAATATCAGTAAATAAGAGTAAAATATTATTAGTAGGAATTTATGTTCCAATAGAGGAGAAAACCACCTTTTTCAAAGAACTAAAAAAAAGAATGAGTCAGACTACAATAGTTGGTGTATATTAGGAGATTTTAATGGTGTCATGGAGCCATCTGTAGATAGATTGTTGGAAAGTAAAAAAAGTATAAAAAACATCAAGGGAAATTGGCAAAAGAGTTTTTTGAGATAGTGGAGGAATTTCAATTGGTAGACACAAGGAGATTCAAAACAAGGATAAGTAAAGGATACACTTTTTATTCAGATAGACACAATTCATTCTCCAGAATAGATATGGTTTGGATGAGTAATAACCTCATAAAGACTATTAGGAAAGTTGATATTTTACCAAAACCATTATCAGATCATAACCCAGTAGTGGTAAGTATAAAGGGTGAAAGCAGAATAGCTAGTTGGAGGTTAAATAGAACACTACTAGTTAAAGAAGAAGTGGTGGAAGACTGCAAGAAAAAACTGGAAGAATATTTTGAGTTGAATTTAAACAAAGAAGTAGAAATTAACACAGTATGGGATGCGGGGAAAGCAATAATGAAGGGTGTTCTAAAGCGCTGCAGCATAATAATAAATAGGAGAAAACAAGAAAGAAAGGGAAAAATATTAGAAGAAATAAAGCTAAAAGAACATGAATTAATAAAAACCCCAAACAACAAAAAAAATAAGAATCAAATTAAAACATTACAGGATCAGATACCAATGATTATGACTGATGAACTGAAGAAAAAACTAGATTATATAAAGCAGAAAGAGTTTGAATATGGGAACAAACCAGGTAGATGGCTAGCGTACAAATTAAGGAAAGAAAGATCAAAGAAATTAATAATGAAGATTAACTCAGGAGAAAGAGAGATAACTGAGGAATCTCAGATCCAAAAAGTATTTCATAATTATTTCAAATTATTGTATCAGAATTGGGGAAATTCCCCAAACCAAAGAGATAACTACATTAAAAATGCAAAATTCCTAAATTAAATTAAACTCAAAGAGAACTGAACAAAGAAGTAACGATAGAAGAAATTATAGGAGCAATAAGAAAAATGAAAGGACAGAAAGCACCAGGTCCAGATGGTCTTCCTGCGGAATATTATAAAACATTTTGTACAGAACTAATAGGCCTTTTTTCCTTGGTAATAAGGAATATTCTGGAAAAAAATCAATTACCAAACAGTTGGAAGGAGGCAAACATCGTCCTAATACCAAAGGAAGATAGAGACCCCACACAAGTGAAAAATTATAGACCCATATCTTTATTGAATGAAGACTATAAAATATTTGCAGTGATATTAGCGAAGGACTCAAACGATATTTACAAGATTTTATACACAGTTGTCAAAACGGCTTTTTACCTAAAAGACAAATAAAGGATAATATTAGGGCGATAATTAACGTGATGGAATATCTACACTAACATAATGAAATTAAAGGAGCCCTGATCTTTTTAGACGCTAAAAAAGTGTTTGAAAACTTAAAATGGCCTTTTATGCTACATATATTAAGGGAAATGGAATTTGGTGAAAATTTTTACAGATGGATTCAGGCAATATATTTGGAACAAAGAGCAAAATTAATTATAAATGGGAATTTAACAGAAGAAATTCAAATTGAAAAAGAAACCAGACAGGGATGCCTGCTATTGCCATTATTATTCATATTAGTTTTAGAAATTCTGAACAATGAAATAAGAAAAGATAAGGCTATAAAAGGAATCAAAATTAAAAAAGAAGAGTTTAAACTAAAGGCATATGCCAACGACTTAGTAATAATACTACAAGAGCCATTGAAAGGGATTGAACAATTATTACAAAAGATAGAGGAATTTGGAAAATTGGCAGGTTTTAAAGTGAACAAAGAAATAACTAAGATATTGACAAAAAATGAGTACAAGAGAAAAAGATGAACTAGCCAAGATAACAAATTTTGAAATTGTAAAGAAAGTGAGACATCTAGGCATAAATTTAACAACCAATAATAAACAGGTCTTTCAAAAGAATGATGCAAAAACATGGAAGGAAATCAAAATGGATTTGAAAAAAATGGAATGACCTAAACCTGTCAATGATGGGGAGAATTTCTACTATTAAAATGAGTATTTTGCCTAAATTTATGTTTTTATTTCAGACGATTCCAATTATTTATTCAAATAAAAATACTTACAAACTGGCAGAGGGAATTAGTCAAATTTTTATGGGCAGGAAGGAAGCCAAGAATAAAATTGAAATTATTATCAGATGCTAGCAAAATGATTAATTTAAAGGGGTATCCCTGGCGATATTTGATCCCCTTTTGCTGCAGAAGCACTGTAAGTGGTCCAGGGATAGCTTAGGGATTCTGTTAGTATACTGGCCACCCCGTTGTCTAACAGACTCCCTAACCGAGCTAACACAGCTGGTCTCAGAGTTGCTGCTGGAGTTGCCCAGACTTTTAGTTCTTGGCGACTTCAACATCCCACTCGAGACCAGCTTGCTAAATCTAACTGGCACAGCTCGGGAGTTCATGGCATCCATGACAAACATGGGCCTATCCCAATTGGTTGTCGGGCCTACTCACTGTGCAGGTCATACCCTCGATGTGGCCTTTAGTACGGAACAGGAATATCCGTGGGCAGAGGTTATTGAAACCTCCGCACTGTCATGGACGGATCATTTCCTGGTCAAGATGGAGCTAAGAGCCACTGTCTGCCCCACCGGGGGTGGTGGACCCATTAGAATGGTGCCCTCGAAGGCTAATGGAACCAATTGGATTCCAGAAAGCCTTGGAGGGTTTAATGGTTGGTAACGCCCGTGATTCTGTTGAAGCTTTGGTTAATATTTGGAACACCGACCTCACCAAGGCTATTGACACAATCGCTCCCAAGCGTCCTTTCCAGCCTGCTCCTAACCGTAAGCCCTGGTACTCAGAGGAGCTTAGGAAGATGAAGCAGGCTGGACAACGACTAGAGCGCACCTGTCGGAAGACTCGACTCTTAGCCGACAAGACTCGTCATAGGAATTTCCTTAATTCTTATCGAGAGGCGATACGTGCAGCGCAGAAGTCTTTCTCCACTGCACGTATTGCATCTGCAGAGTCCCGTCCAGCAGAACTGTTTAGGGTGGTGGGGGAGCTGACGCAGATTCCACCTGCGCAGAACCCCTTACTCAACCCGACAACGGCCTGCTGTGATGCATTTAACATCCACTTTGCAGATAAAATCTCTCGGATAAGAGCTGACTTAGATGCCAGTGTTATGACTGAATCTATAGATGAGGTGTCCAGCAACTCCGTTGATGAAATTTTATTGGATCAGCTTCAATCTGTGAGTACTGATGACGTGGACAAGCTCCTTGGTAGAGTGAGGAAAACGACCTGTCCCCTCGATCCCTGTCCATCTTGGCTGGCCACCCAAGGGGGTGACGCATCAAGAGTACTCCTTAGGGATATTATCAATGCGCCCTTCAGGGAGGGGTCCGTTCCACCTTGTCTGAAGGAAGCGGTGGTTAAGCCGCTCCTGAAAAAGCCTTCCCTGGACCCCTTGGACAGGAACAACTATAGGCCAGTCTCTTTGCTGCCTTTTCTAAGCAAAGTGATTGAGAGGGAGGTCGCTTCCCAACTCCAAGCTGTCTTGGATGAAACCAATTATCTAGATCCATTTCAAACTGGCTTTAGGACGGGTTATGGAGTGGAGACTGCCATGGTTGCTCTGGCTGATGACCTCCGCTTGGGAATCGACAGGGGTAGTGTGACCCTGTTGGTGCTCTTGGACCTCTCAGCGGCCTTTGACACAATAGATCATTCCATCCTCTTGGATCGCCTGAGGGAGTTAGGAATCGGAGGCACTGCCTTGCAGTGGTTCCGTTCCTTCCTCTCGGGCAGATCCCAGAGGGTGAGGCTCGGGGACAGTTGCTCTACTAGAATAGAGCTTAACTGGCGTTCCTCAGGGTGCCATCCTGTCCCCGATGCTATTCAACATCTATATGAAGCCGCTGGGAGAGGTCATTCGGAGGCATGGAATGCGGTGTCATCAGTATGCTGATGACACCCAGATATACTTCTCCATGTCTCGGTCATCGGCTTCAACTTCAGATGGCATCTCTCCTCTCAATGATTGTCTTAAAGCAGTAATGGACTGGATGAGGAAAAACAAATTGAGACTGAATCCAGACAAAACAGAGGTACTAACAGTTACAGGCCCAAAACGAGGTCTGGGAATACAAATTCCAATCCTGGATGGAACTACACTCTCCTCCAAGGATTGTGTTCGCAGTCTGGGGGTGCTCCTGGACCCGTCGCTCCAGATGACTAATCAGGTTAATGCGACGGTCAGGAGTGCCTGTTATTAACTTCGGCTGGTATGCCAGCTGCGCCCTTTCCTGGAAACTAGGGACCTCGAAACTGTGGTACATGCACTGGTAACCTCCCGTCTGGATTTCTGTAATGCGCTCTACATGGGGCTACCCTTGTGCTTGACTCGGAAACTTCAACTAGTCCAGAACATGGCAGCCAGGTTGATTTCTGGCGTTTCCAGAAGAGAGCATATAACACCGGTGCTAAAAGCTCTCCACTGGCTGCCTATTAGTTTCCAGGCACAGTACAAGGTGTTGGTTATGACCTTTAAAGCCCTACATGGCTTGGGTCCAACTTACCTCCGGGACCGCCTCCTCCCGTACAACCCTCCCCGCACACTTCGGTCCTCTGGGAGGAATCTGTTACAACCTATGAAAACAAGGCTGTCGGTGACCTCCCAGAGGGCCTTCTCTGCTGCTGCTCCCAGATTATGGAATGGCCTGCCGGACGAGATCCTTCTTATTACCACCTTAGACAGCTTTAAAAAAGCTGTCAAGACGGATCTTTTCCGGCAGGCCTTTCCTGAATAATTATCCCGGCCCAAGACTCAGTTGTCCTTTCTAGGTTATGATTGTATGTTTTAATTTTTTTCTTCTAATTTATATATATTTTAATTATTGCATGTTTTTAATCCTTCGTAATTTAATATTATTTTAAGGGGTGGGTGGGCTAGGGTATTGTGATTCTGGAGTTTTTATATTGTAAGCCGCCCCGATTGCGTTGCAGAGGGGCGGGATAGAAATAAAATTTTATTTTTTATTATTATTATTATTATTATTATTATTGTCTTTGTTTCCTGAGGGTCTCCAGGGAGAGGTCCTGGAAGACTAGCACTTTGCAATTTTGATATATCAAATCAGGCATTTTAGACAGTGTAGACAAGGTTTGGGTGTTTGTGTGGTCGCTGGAGAATTTGATGAAAATATCCCAGTGTGCCAGTGCTCTGACTGAAGCATTTCTGATGTGCTGAGCGGAGATGTTTAGTGAAGGATTTCACCACATACAGTCACGACATTACACATTAAGTGTCACAGCAAGAGAAAACCAGGGTTGATGTTCCATTCTTTTCAGTTGCATTGCACTGATGCAGTCAGTGCATGTTCCACCTAAATTCACCATCCTCATGGGAAAAGGTAACAGTGTGATGTGGCATCATCTCATCGGAAGGCCTAACAATAGCATAGACGAGACTGGTAGAATGATGGGAGCTCAGATCAAACAAGTGGTGGAGGGAATAGGTTCACTTGATTTCCCAACCTATTCAAAGCCCATGGACTTTGGCTGAACCGTACCTTGGGAACGTTTCCTTGTCATACAATAATCTTCCCACAAGTTTAACAAAACTTGGGTATGGCAAAGATGAGATAACATTGAAGACCTTGGACTGAAGAAAAGAGAGTAATAATCCAGTGGCAGTCTGAGAATCAAGTAAAATAGATTTTTCCCCATTTGTTCATTTTGCACTTGGTGCATTAGGAGGTCTATCAATTATAGGGTTATAATAAGTCAAATAACAACAGCAATAATAACAGTTGACTGAAGACTAGTTGGATGTATAAAACACAGTAGTCTGAATCATGTTGTCAATCTGGACTAAAGTAGACCCACTGAATCAATTTTACCAAGGTGTTGATTCTCAATTCAGCAATTGATCCAATGGATCTACCATACATGGAAATAACCAATGGGATTCTAACTATTTACAATTGTCCCTTCACATTTGCTGGGGTTTGGTTCCAGGACCCCCCGTGAATACCCAAATCAGTGAATACTCAAGTCCCATTATATGCTATGGCATAGCAAAATGGTGTCCCTTATATAAGATGGCAAAATCAAGGTTTGCTTTATTTATTTGAAAGAGACTACAAGTGTGAGAGTATGCCTGTATGTATGATTGTGTGTATGCATGGTTCCTGTTGATCCTAGAGAAGCAAGGCCTTAAAAGACCCAAATAAAATGGATGCCGCGTAGAGCATTGCTAAGAGGTGTATCTTGGAAGCCGGACCGAGAAATAAGGAAGACTTGGTAGACGAAGTGAAAATGTTAACCAAGCAGAACTTGAACAATAGGACTTGTCAGCTTGGCCTGGGGAAGTTCAGTACAAAGAGAACTTGCCAGCGACTGCTAGTAGACTGCTGGTCAGGCGTAACATGGACAATACCAGCTGTCGGCATGATTGAGGAAGTTCTTTGCGAACACAGGACGCACCTTGATCTGCCTAAGGAACTGTCATGAGATCATGCCAGCTCGAAGGCACCTTCTCAAGGAAGGAGATAGAAAATGTATAAGAGCTGGGACATTTTCAGCTTTGCTTTCATGTTTCCTGAAGCCGTGGCAATGGGCAATCTGACCTTTGTGAATCACTGGCTCAAGGGGGTTGTATGTGAGTATGTGTGTGTCACTGTGTGTGAGAATGGAAAAAGAGCTCTTGATACTTAACTGAATGATTCATGTCTTATGTCTAAATAAATGTTACATGCATAGTGACTGAAAACCAAATTTGGTCTCTCTGTGCCTTTTTGTCTGTCATTTGTGTCGGAAAATCTTAAACACTACCTGATTAAAAGGAACTCTTGTGGCCGTAACACAAGGGCCATCAGGTCCAACCCCCTGCCATGCAGGAATACACAATCAGAGTACTGTTACCCAAAGAGGTTGGGGGTCCATGGGAGTCCCACCCATGATGCTAAACCTTAGTTATTATTTGGGGGGATTATTAGTTCAACTGGATGCCTGCGAGAGGTGAGGTAACTTTCAGGACCTTGTGCACCTACGTATACCAGTACTAACTGCAGAGTCCTCCAGTTAAAGTAAAAATGAATGGGTTTTATTGGAAAATGACACAGAAGCATTCACACATGCAACACACACTTGAAAGACCCACACAAGGCTAACAAAGAGTTTAAGGCAGAAAGGTTGGTTAGAGGAATAGATTCAGGAAATAGGGTAATAATTACCAGTCCTGGAGAGCGGTGAAGATATTCAGACTGGGATCTGAGGGTGGCAAGCGATCTAACAGAGTGACAGTGTCCAACTGTAGTACACCTGGCTATTGTTTAGGGACTAATATTTATACTGTATTTCATGTCCTGAAGGGGTATTTGGGCTTAGAACAAAGCTTAGATGGGTTTCCCACCATTTAAACAAAGGGAACTGACATTTAGTTAATTGCTGTTAATGGCTGAGAAATAGGAATTGATGGGTCTATAGCAACCTTTGTATTGTTGGGCAGGGAAGATGGAAAGGGATATTTCATGAGGATAAGGGTTGTTTTGGTCACTTGTTTGTTTCTGATATGACTCATACCTAAAGGTGCCCAAGAGGAGATTAGCACATTCCACCTTAATGGTGTTGTATACTAGGAGCTTTGCTTAATCCTATCTTGGGTGTCTGCCAGTATTTCTCCACAACACCTTCTTCAGGTCCTGGTGACCTCCATCTGACCTTACCTTTAGTCCACTCAGGTGTACTCGACCCAATGAAGTGTCTTAATATTGCCGAATTATTAGACATTATAGGGAGGGGGTGCAAGGCATAGTAATAGTACTCCCAACAGATGGGCATCCAGACTCAGTTTCAAAATCTCCCAAGGAGACTCCACCACACTCCAAGATAGTGTATTCCACTACTGAACAGCTCTTACTGTCAGGAAGTTCTTCCTAATGCTTAGGTGGAACTCTTTTCCTGCAGTTCAAATCCATTGCTCTGTATCTTACTCTCTGGAGCAGCAGGAAACAAGCTTGCTCCTCTTCAATATGACATCCTTTCAAGTATTTAAACATGGCTATCATGTCCCCTCTTAACGTTCTCTTCTCCAGCCTAAACATCCCCAGCTCCCTAAACCACTCCTCATAAGGCATGGCTTTCAGACCTCCCACCATTTTGGTTGCCCTCCTCTGGACGCCTTCCATCTTGTCAATATCATTTGTGAACTATGGTGCCCAGAATTGTACAAAGTATTCCAGATGAGGTCTGACCAAAGCAAAATAGAGTAGTACTATGACTTCCCTTGATCTGGACACTATACTCCTAATGGTGTAGCCCAGAAATGCATTGACTTTTTTAGCTGCCACATCACACTGCTGACTCATGTTCAGCTTGTGGTCTACTAAGATGCTCAGATCCCTTTTGCATGTACTGTTGTCAAGCCAGGTGTTACCGATCCTATATCTCTGCATTTCTGCTATGGGATCCTGGAGTTTGTCTTATGGGGAGGCACTCAAGCTCCCTGGCTGAGAATTCTAAACCCCCTTCCCTAAACTATAAACCCCAGGATTCCTGAGGATGGACCCATGGCAGTTAAATTGCAATAATCTATATATATAAAACTTCTTTGTGGTCTCAGTGAATCACACAGTTGGGTTGTTCCTGCTCCTGCGCAGAGCGTTCGGAACCTTCTGGAATCACTAGGCAGAATGTGCATTGATACATTTTTGGCGGTAACTCCATCCACCCTAACGGTCCCTTATTTATTTATTTTTGGATGCTGCAACTGCATTCCTATTATTATTATATTTTTATTTGAATTTCCATCACCAGCGTCTTACCACATGTTTACACATTTTCTTACGATAAAAATTAATCTACAGCTCAAAATTAATTTGTCTTAAATATACTTCAATATCCAAAACAAAAATCACGTAAACTCATTTCCATTTCAAAACCTTTCACCCCTTCCCCCCCCCTTTATTCCCTACCTCCCCCTCCGACTTCCTTCGCCTTACTTGTCCAAAAGCTTTTTAATTCGAATTTCCTTCATCATATCTTGGCTTCCTGTCCCCTATTCCTTATTTCTACCTATCTAAACCTCAAAGGTTGCTTCTTTTATAACCTCAATTTTGTCCATACCCGTGATGCTTCCTTGTGTACATCCAAAACCTAAAAAAAACGAGCCTCCTACCCTTGCCAACCCTCAACTTGTCCCTATTTCCTTTATTTCCTTCCTCACCTATTCAAATATCTTGTTACTACCTCCCAATCCTTGTTTATATCTTCTATCTCACCTCTTCTGATTATTCTCGTAAGTTTATCATTGTTTTTCATTTCTACCAGTTTATTTAACCATTCCTCTATTTCCGGAGCCTCTTTTTTTTTTTTTCCCCAATTAGTCGCTATTTTGAGTCTGGTTGATGTAACTAAATATAACAATATGCTCCAGTATTTCTTCTCTATCTTTTTTTCCATTACTGTGGTCATGTTCAGCAGGTATAGCTTCGGATCCATTGTGAAGTTAATGCCGAGCTTCCTCTGTATTAGTTTATGTACCTTCACCCAATATCTTTTAATAATTGTACAACCCCACCACATATGATGCAATGATCCCAATTCTTTTTCACACCTCCAACATTTTTTGTTTTCTAACTCTGTCCACCCTAACAGTCCCTTATAAGGCACTCCCACCTAATTCCCCTCAGTTCCTTTCTTTCTGCTGCGCTAGCTTTTTCTCTTTCACTTTCGTCTTGATTGGATCTTGACTTGGTTTGTATTTTGACTACGATTTTTTCTTACTCCTCTGGATTTGGCATTCTATCTCTGAATTTGGTGTTGACTTGGATCAGTTTTCTCTACTCCTCACGTTTCTCCCTTTGGATTTGGCGACTCCATGAGTAAAATGTCTGCAAGAGGGACCTTTAAGAGATGTGTCATCTGTCAGGCTAAACTCCCGAGTGCAGATGGCCATTCCTGCTGCTTGATTTGTCTTGGAGAGACCCATAATGTTGACTTTTGTGTGCACTGTAGGGCCTTCACACCTCAGGCACACAAGCACAGGATGTCCCATTTGAAGTCCTTCTTATACAAGAGGGCTTTAATTCCGGCCTTTACTTCGACTCTGGCCTCTACTTCGGTGTCTGCACAGCCTAATTCTCCTTCTCCGAAGACCAAGACCCAAAAGCATAATCAATCCCAAAGCCGTTCCCGACACCGTTCGGTTGCCTCGGATCTGGAAGCAGTGCGTGGTTCACACAAACATGCCTCTTCAGCTCGGGATCGAGATCACTCAATGCCTTCGACATCGACACGGGACCAGGAACCCTCCACTTCGAAGGCTGTCCCTTGGGACCTCGTGCCTTCTGAATCCACCAGTCAGGTTGGTGCTTCTGGACAGGCCGTACACGCCTCTTGGCATGACGACACCTCTAAGTCAAAGAGCAAGCTGAAGGATGCTTTGGAAAAGTCAAAGCCGACGGCTGCTCCACCTGCGGTATCTACTGATAAGGCCTTAAGGCCTGTCGATACCGTTGAGTCACAGCCCACTGTTGAAGCCGAGACTGTTCCCACCCGACCATCCCCAGTGACAACTGCAGAGAGTAATGTCCCATGCCGTGCTCCAACCCCTATGGACTCGGTGGAGATTGTGGCAGAAGAAGTACCTTCGGGTGACAACACAGATGTGTCACCCCAGCAGAAGGGCCAATCACCAACCCTTGTCATCTCAAGAGCCCATCTTCTTGAATGTTCCATCTCGGACGTAGAGGTTGAGGTCGTCAAACCTGAGGTTCTCACCCGAACCAGACCATTCGCATCCAGCATCCATGAGGATGAATCCGCTTATATGGCCTACGACCTGGCACGCTAGGTCTACCGAGTTGGATTCATGTCACCTACTGGCTCTCAGATTCTGACCTCCCAAGCATTTGACTTCAGGGAAATGTATGCGGCTCGGACTGTACGCCGTTCCCTGCAAGGCCTCCATCCTGAGGAGCCACGGGATATTCCAAAAAAAGATGTGGAGAGTCATGTATCTCCACATCCTGACCGACAGCCTCTGCCTCCGACTCCACCCACACCACTGCCACGTACCACCTCTCTACTTCATGGCGATCGCAGTCTGTCACCTGCTGATTCAACGTCGTCTTCATTGAACTCAAGGGATCCATACCTGCCCTATCTGCCACCTCCACAGCCTGATCTGGTGAAGGATGACTCTGCATTGCTGATGGACAACATTCGTGCTTTTTCTGAGCAGATGGTCCGTATGTCCCACGCTTAGGACCTCAAAGTCATTGAGAAAGAGTTGGAACCAGTGGACCCCATCTTCCAGCAGATTCAATCGAAGGCTCCTCCTACGGCTACTCTCCCTGTCTTGCCGTCCCTCCTGAAGCTCACTCAGGGTTCATGGGAGAACCCTTCCTCGATCCAGTCTACTTCTAAGAAGATTGATAGGCTGTATCAGGTTGGAGGTGACCACATCAAATGGCTTCAAACCCCTCCTCAGCCGAATTCGGTGGTGGTCGAAGCTTCCCAGAACAGAGAGCAATGCCGTCCGCAGTCGACGCCACCTGATCCAGAAGGGCGAAAGCTTGACATAATGGGTAAAAAGATTTACTCTACGGCAGGCCTGAGTTTTCGTGTGGCAAATTACTCTGCCTGTATGGAGGCGTACCAACAGGTACTCTGGGAAAGGATGATGCCCCTCATTCAAGATCTCCCAGATGAACAACGATGAATGGCCGAAGCAAATCGAGTCAGAGGTGCAGTTACTGGTGGGGCAACAAATAAATTCTGCCCGACATGTTGCAGACTGCACTGCTAAGACAATCGTTGGATCCATCGCCCTGCGTCGTCATGCATGGCTCCGTTCTTCGGGCCTCACTCCCCAGGCCTCAACTACCATCGAGGACCTGGCCTTTGATGAATCTGGACTTTTCAATGGTTCCATGGACGAAAAACTGGAGTTCACCCAGAAGACGAGGGCCACCACCAAAAAGTATGGTATGGGTGCTTCCTCATCTTCTCAATACCACTCCAGGAGCTGTAGCTACTGGCAGACCGCTACATCTGGCCACCAGTTTACATGGGGGTTCACTGGCCAATCTTATAGATGCTCCCGATACATGCCAGCTCCTTCGCCAGTTTCATCGGTGAGGAGCCAGGGGTCAGCATCGCGATACCAACTTCCTACACGGCAGAGGTCTAAGGATCAAGCCAGGAGAAAGTTCTGAATTTCCACCTCACTTTGTTTCTCTCTTCCCTTTAGACCCCCACTGTTTGGAGGTCGACTGTTGAACTTCCAAGAAGCCTGGTCTTTAATAACATCAGACCGCTGGCTACTTCAAATCATCCAGAACGGCTATTGGATCGAATTCGACTCACTACCTCCAACAGGCCAGGTTCGATCAACACCGCCCTCCCCTCCCTTCCTCAAGGAGGTGCAGACGCTGCTGCAGAAAGGGGCCATCAAACCCGTGGACTCCACACTTCACCACCTCTGCTTCTTCTTGAGGTACTCCCTGGTCATGAAGAAGGACGGGGGTCTCCGGCCCCTTCTCGAACTTTGCGGAGTGAACTGGTACATTGCACCAAAGAAGTTCAGGATGGTTATCCTAGCTTCCATCCTGCCCCTCCTACAGCAAGACGACTGGTTCGCTTCCATAGACCTCAAAGATGCCTAACTTTCACATTGGGATCCATCCATCCCACAGACGGTTCCTGGCGTTCCAGATCGGGACCAAGATATTCCAATTCCAAGTCCTTCCATTTGGACTTTCAGCTGCTCAAAGAGTCTTCATGAAGCACATGGCAGTGGTAGCGGTCTTTCTACACCAGCGTGGAGTAGTTGTCTTCCCCTACATCGACAACTGGCTGATTGTGGCAAACTCTCGATGTCAGCTCGAACTGGACATCGTTCTCACCTTAGATGTGTTAGACAGCCTGGCATTTGTTGTCAACACAGAGAAGTCACAACTCCAACCATCCCAATCTATCCAGTTCATCGGGGCTCGGTTGGATTCGCTTATGGCCACAGCCTACCTACCTTGGGACCAATTCGACACCCTTCGTTCCCTGATCCACGCCTGCCGCCAATCCCAAAGACTTTCAGCCCATGCGGTCCAGGTACTTCTCGGTCACATGGCGGCTACTATCTATGTGATGTGCCTCACCAGACTCCGGTTCCGCCCGCTTCAACACTGTGGTTCTTACAAGTGTTCGACCCTCTGCGTGACTCCCCGAACAAACTGCTCACGATGCCACGGGCAATCCAACGGTAGCTGGGATGGTGGCTGGATCCGGAGAATGTTTTTGTTGGGTATGCCATTCGACCCTCCTCAACCAGACATGTCTCTAACAACAGACGCCTCGATGTTCGGATGGGGAGCCCATCTCGAAACCTATAAAATCCAGGGCCCTTGGGATGCCAACGAACGGACATGCCATATCAACGTCTTAGAGCTTCTCGGCATCCAGAAGGCACTGCGGGCCTTTGAGACCCTGGTGATGGCAAAGACTGTTCTGGTGGTAACAGACAACACATCGGTGATGTACTATCTGAACAAGCAAGGAGGAACGAGATCCCCTCAACTTCTTAAACTCACACTGGACATCTGAGATTGGTGCGTTTGCAGGAACATTTACCTCCAATCCATCCATCTGCCGGGGGAGGAGAACACTTTTGCAGACGGACTCAGCCATTCCAGCCTCTCCATCCACGAATGGATGCTGCACAAGTCAGTAACGTCAGACCTGTTCCGACAATGGGGAACTCCTCAAGTCGACCTCTTTGCATCACCAGAAAACAGTCAGTGCCACCAGTTCTGTTCCAAACGGCGTGCTCCGGAACCATTCCTCTTCCATTGGACGGGACCCCTTCTCTACCTCTTCCCTCCATCCCCACTGCTGGCGAGGGTAATCGCCAAACTGCATCAGGACCGAGCGGATGCCATCCTCATCACTCCGTGGTGGCCCCGTCAGCCTTGGTTTGCAACCCTCCTGCGTCTAGCCAGGCACCGGTTCATCCCACTTCCAATCCATCCCGACCTTTTCACCATTCAGAATGGGAAAGTCAGACACCCAAACACGGAGGCTCTGCGACTAACAGCATGGAGACTACAGCCTTGAATCCATCCTCTGTTCAGAGGGCCACTGTCACTATGGCCTCAGATTTGTCCTCAGTTCCAACTGGCCGGGTGTCTCCATCTCTCCCTCCAGAGGTTCAGGCTGTCATCGATGCTGCCTGATGACCTACTACCCATAGATCGTTATCACTACAAGTGGAAAAAGTTTGAAGCCTTTCTGGCTGATCGGGGACTGGCTACGGAACCGTACTCCATCCCGATGGTCTTGGAATTCCTTCTCCACCTGTCTGCCACAGGGCTCTCACTTTCATCGATCCGGTGCTACTTGGCAGTCATGTCTGTCGAATTCCAGGCTAGAGGTCACCAGTCTCCCTTTACAGATCCAACGGTGAAGAAGTTCTTAAGGAGCTACGCCAACCTTCATCCTCCAGTACTCGAGCCGACTCCGACGTGGAGCCTCCAACTGGTCCTCTCACAACTGGTTCGGCGTCCCTTCGAACCCATGGCGTCTACTGATTTGAGACTTCTGACTTGGAAAACTGCTTTCCTTATTGCTATTACTTCGGCGCGTCGAGCTGGAGAACTCTGTGCCTTGTGCTCGGACCCGCCATACACTGCCTTCCACAAACATAAGGTCCCGACATCTGTCCCGACATCTCCTTCTTTCCAAAGGTGGTGTCGAGCTTCCATCTGAATCAATCTATCACTCTCCCTGCTCTGATGCAGGATCCGAAGGATGAATTCAAATGTACCCTCCATTCCATGGATGTCAGGAGGGCGCTTGCCTTTTACATCCAGAGATCTGCTCCCTTCAGGAAGTCACCTAAACTGTTTGTTTCCTATGCCGACTCGAGACTTGGAGAACCTATTTCTCCACAACGTCTGTCTAAGTGGGTGACATCGACTATATCCCTCTGCTATGAACTGGCCAAGAAGCCAGTGCCGCCACAGATTTGAGGACACTCGACGAGGGCTGTCTCCACCTCGATGGCTTTCCTCTCTGGGGTGCCTCTAGAGAACGTTTGCAGAGCAGCAACTTGGTCATCACCTCTGACATTCATTTCCCATTTATGGAGATTTTCAGACAGGCAAAAATCGCCCCTTGCCGCGCGAGCAGCCTCCCGAAACTGCTGCGCGGCAAGGGTCTTCTTCGGACGACGCTGTGCCTCTTGCGAAGCCGTCCGTGTCACTTCCGTGAAGCTTGGGACGGCTCCGCGCCATATTTCAAGCACGGAGGCTGCCCGTGATTGAAATATGGCGCGGAGCCGTCCCAAGCTTCACGGAAGTGACACGGACGGCTTCGCAAGAGGCACAGCGTCGTCCGAAGAAGACCCTTGCCGCGCAGCAGTTTCGGGAGGCTGCTCGCGCGGCAAGGGACGATTTTTGCCTGTCTGAAAATCTCCATAGACTTGACACTCATTCTAGGAACTAGGCTGCCTTTGGGAAAGCTGTGCTCTTGTCTTCTATTCAATGAGTGAGTGTTAATGTGTTGCCAAGTTGTTTTATCAATATGCTTGATATGCTGATATAGATGCTTGATCTGTTTTCTCATGCTTAAGAATGTGCTGTCAAAAACCTAACTACTGGTTTGACTGTGCAGCTTGGTCCTATTGTCAGCATGTATAGGACACACCTTCCTCCTGGAGTGAAGCTTGCCAGTCTACCCAACTGTGTGATTCACAGAGACCACGAAGAAGATGGACAGGTTGCTTACCTGTACCCCTAGATCTTCGAGTGGTCTTCTGTGAATTCACACAGACCCGCCCATCCTCCCCTCTATGTCCTACTACATCATATAAACATGCTTAATGTTCCTGATGCTGCAGATTGAGGCGTCATTCAAGGAACTGAGGGGAATTAGGCGAGAGCGCCTTATAAGGGGCCATTAGGATGAGTGGAGTTACCGCAAAAAATGTATCAATGCACATTCTGCCTAGCGATTCCAGAAGGTTCTGAATGCTCTGTGCAGGCACAGGAATAACCCAACTGTATGAATTCACAGAAGACCACTTGAAGATCTATGGTTACAGGTAAACAACCTGTCCTTCTCTTGGGTATGTTGCCATTCCCAGTGTGCTGATTGGCACCTTAGGAAACTTCCCAACCAATCAAAGCTCTCTATTGGACAGTCAATCAGCACACTGGGGGTGGAAATATGTGGAAAGCTTCAAGTCCTTTCTAAATATGGCAGCAGTAGAGGGGCTCTCACATTGTGGCGTGTGTGTGTAGCATGGTGTGTTTGTGTGTGCAGTTGCATGGTGGCGGTGGGTGGCTCTCACATCATGGTGCACGTGGTATGTGTGTGTGTAGTATGGCATGTGTATGTACATGCGGTTGCATGGCGGTGGCAGAATGGCTCTCACATCCTAGCAGGTGTCATGTGTGTGTATGTGTGTAGTGTGGTGTGTGTATATGTAGCATGGTGTATGTGTATGTGCAGTTACATAGTGGTGGCAGAGGGGCTCTTGCATCCTGGTATACATGGTGTGTGTGTAGTGTGTTGTGTGTGTTGTGTGTGTGTGCACGTGTGTAGCTTGGTGTGTGTTGTCTACATGGTGGCAACAGAGCAGCTCTTGCATCCTGGCATGTGTGGGATGCGTGTGTGTAGTGTGCTGTGTGTGTGTACGTGTGGTTGCATAGCAGCAGCAGAGGGGCTTTTGCATCCTGGCACACATGGTATGTGTGTGTAGTATGGTGTGTGTACATGCAGTTGCATGGCAGTGGCAGAGGGGCTCTTGCATCCTGGCATACGTGTTGTGCATGTGTAGTGTTTTGTGTGTTGTGTATGTGTTCATGTGTGTAGCATGGTGTGTATTGTCTGCATGGTTACATGGTGGCAGCGGAGAGACTCTGGCATCCTGGCATGCATGGGATGTGTGTGTAGTGTGGTGTGTGTACGGGTGGTTGTATGGCAGCAGCGGTGGGGCTCTCACATCCTGGCACACATGGTGTGTGTATGTGTGTGTCTGTAGCATGGTGTGTGAATAGTGTGGGGAGTGTATGCACGGTTGCATGGTGGCGGCAGAGGGGCCCTTGCATCCTGGCATGTGGTGTGTGTGTGTGTATGCATGGTTGTTTGGTAGTGATGGAGTGGCTCTCGCATCGTAGTGTGTGTGCTGTGTGTGTAGCCTGGTGTGTATGTGTGTACGTGCAGTTGTATGGTGGCAGCGGAGGAGCCCTTGCATCCTGATGCATGTGAGGGGTGAGTGTGTGTGTGTGTGTAGCACAGTGTGTGTGTATATGTGTATAGTGTGGTGTGTGTGTATACGTGTGGTTGCATGGCAGCAAGAGAGGGGCTTATGCGTCCTGGCGCACATGGTGTGTACATGTGTAGCATGGTATGTGTGTATGTGCAGTTGCATGGTGATGGCAGAGCGGCTCCTGACATATGTGGTGGGTGGGTGTGTACCGTGATGTGGTGTGTATGTGTATGTGTACATGTGTGTAGCATGGTGTGTGTGTGTACGTGCAGTTGTGTGGTGGTGGTGGAGGGGCTCTCGCGTCCTGGAGCATGTGAGATGTGTGTGTATGTGTGGTTGCATGCAGCAGCAGAGGGTCTCTTCCATCCTGATGCATGTGAGGTGTTGTTTGTGTGTAGCATGGTGTGTGTATGTATGTGTTTGTAGTGTGGTATGTGTGTGTACGTGTGGTTGCATGCCAGCAGTGGAAGGGCCCTTGTGTCCTGGTGCGTGTGGGGTGTCTGTGTGTCTGTGTGTAGCTTGGTGTGTATTTCTGTGTATGCGTGGTTGCATGGTGGCAGCGGAGTTTCTCTCACATCTTACTGCATGTAGTGTGTGTAGCATGGTGTGTATGTTTATGCGTAGTTGCATGGGAGAAGGGCTCTCGCATCCTGGCATGTGTGTGAGGGTGTTTAACGTGGTATGTGTGTGCGTGTATGCACGGTTGCATTGTAGCAGCAGACTGGCTCTTTCATCCTGGCTCACATGCTCTGTGTTTGTGTGTGTGTAGGATGGTGTATGTGTGTAGCATGGTGTGTCTGTGTGTATGTATGATTAGCTGCTGGTGGTGGAGGGGCTCTCGCATCCTGGCACACATGGGGTGTGTGTGCAGCGTCTTATGTGGGTGGGTAAATGTGGTTGCATGGTGGCAGTGGAGGGGATCCTAGATCCAGGCACATGTGGTATGTATGTGTGTAGCATGTTGTGTGTGTGTGTGAGGTTGCATGGTGGTGGCAGAGGGCCTCTCACTCCCTGGAGTGGATGGGGTGGGTGGGTGTGTACGTGTGATTGTGTGGTGGTGGCGGAGGGACTTTCATATCCTGCTGCATATTGTGTGTGTGTGTGTGTGTGTAATGTTGTCTGTGTCTGTTTGTACATGCAGTCTCCATAGTGACAACGGACAGACTCACATTATGAAACTAGCTGTTCCCGCCATAATATACATTTTTATAATTTATTTGAATGGTTACATATTAATGCACCAAATGATCGTACTCTCGACATGTTTCCTAAGCGCCAATCAGCACAGTGGGAACAGGAACATACCAAAGCATTATATATATATATATATATATATATATATATATAGGCATATGTTATGGCGGGTATAGCTAGTAGTGCTATAATTCTGTAGTGTGAATAGGCCCCAATTTCCATAATGTTTGGAGCTGCAGTATCTATAACAGAAATGGAGATCTGGAAATGGCTGGACATAAAGAAAGTGCCTGACAGATAAAAATTCATTCTGTTTTTTAAAACTGCGACTGGATTTTGCTCTAGTGAGCTAAATGAAGAGTGTCACCCTTAAGACTAACTGATTTCATGAAGCACAAGCTCTTGTGGATATTCAGTTCACTTCCTCTGATGCACTGATGGGGTGATATTGGCGCCATAGGTTTTTAGGCAGCACTGCACAGATTTAGGTGTGGAATAGAACAAAAAGATGCAAATTGAGACCCTGGCCATGAATCTTCAAAGAGTTGTGTGAGATCATGCAGGCCTTATACTCAGCAGGATGAACTTAAGTCCCCTTGTTATAGGCTTTCTTCTGGTAGGGGTCTTTTATAACTTTATTGGGGGGTGAGACTTCCATTGCTGAATCATGCAGGCGGTGTCTTGTTATTTAAGCTTTCTTTATCAGCCCATCAGTAAAGGATGATCCATCCTTGTACGACTCCCCCCCCCCCCAACTAAGACCATTAGGCCTTCGTTCTTGTTCTCATAGCTCCAGAGTACAGAGGATGCAGTCATACTCATATTGTTGTTGTGGACTCTCCAGAGGGAGTGGCAGACCACTGTGCAAACACAAGGTTGGACAAAGGAGACCTTTCATCTGATCTACTGCTCTTCTTCACAGGTTATGGTGGTGGTGGTGGTGATCCAGATTAACAGACACTTTCCAAAAAACAAAGGCCTCTTTTAAATCCCAGAATGCCCTGGTAAGGAGTTTGGGACATTTCCTGCCTCACCCCCAGAGAGTATATCAATGGCCTGAGCTCTACAGAGCAGATGGGGTCCACTTCTCTGAGGAGGGTAACCAGTTATTCCTTGGAGATTTACAATGGGGTTTGTGGGCCACTTTGAACAGCCTGGTAGGGGACATGGGCAAAGCCAATGCGTGCCCTTATCTGTGGCAGGTAGGGAGGGGAGGAAGTAGGAGTTTGGTGAGCGCCTATGGCACCCTTTTGGTGAAGGCTGAGTCTCTAGAGCTGGTGTTGCAACCGGGAATTGGCTTTGCTTCTCCTTCACTTGTAGGTAAAGGACAGGGGAGGAAGAGGCTGCTCAGTGCTCTCAGGTAGTGCTGACAAATGTTGAGTGAGATCAGCCATCTTCATGCATCCTCCTTCTCCCTCCCTTCACGGCAAAAGGGGGAAGAGGAAATGAAAACAGGAAAAGAATCCAGTCCTCAGGCCTTGAAGAGGTACAGGGCCCATGGCGGTGGGGGCGGTGGGGAGGTAGTCTGAGGGGTCGTTTACACGGGCAAATATTCCTCTAAATATACCGCTAAGATAGCTCATAGTTCCCACGGATCGCAGTACAGCATCGCCTCATTCAGAAGGGGGGAAGGTAAAACACCCAAATATAGCATGGCAAGGGATGTCGCTATTTTTGCAGGAATATTTGCAATGTAGTGCATTATTGGCAGTGTGAACTAGCATTCCGCTAAGGGTTAAAGCACAGCTGCATTGTGATTGGTTGATGATGCAGGGGTGGGCTTAAAAGAGGGGCAGGGAGGAGGCAAAGACAGTAGCCATTAGAGAAGAAACTTGCAAAAATCCTGTCTGCTATTTTGCGAGCCAGTTTGCAAAAAAAAAAAAAAAAAAAAAAAAAAAAGGATTCCCAACAACTTTCATTCAGGGAGCATTCCTTCTCATCCTCTCTGCTGTTTTGAAAGTATGTAAAAGCTCGTTCGTCATCCTGTGCAAGGGGGAGGGAGTGAAACCATTTCACAAAGGGCTGTAGCAAGCTGAACTGCTATTTTCCCTCTCTCTCTCTCTCTCTCTCTCTCTCTCTCTCTCTGCTTGGGGGAGGGAGAGAGCAGCTGGAAAAACTTGCGATACATGGCATGGCAGCAAGGTCTTTTAGCAGAGAGATTACTCTCCCTTTGCTTTACGGAGTGAGTTCATTTACAGGCAGATTTACAGAGACACACAGAGCCACTACTGTACTTTGATCTTTCCCCCCTGCTATTTGGGCAGAGTCTGTGAGTCTTGCCCTATGTCCTTCCCCATTCAGCCTTTGTCTGCTTGGGAGGCCACACCCCCCACACTTATTCAAGTCTGAACTTCAAAGCGACATAATTAGAAAAAAAATGACTGGCACAGATGCGGAAAATAATTAAACCGCAAGTTGCCGCAATAAATCTGCTGTGTAAACCAGCCCTGAGTTTTATTCTGAATAAGGGAAGGATTGTCCAAAGTGGTCAAGATGCTTTGAGGAAAGGGTTTAGTACTTTGGGTAGCTTCCTTGCAGTTCCAACTAAACCCCAGAGTGGATTCACTTGTCCACTAATATGGGAGCCATATCACCTGCTGGATGGGGGTAATGAGATTGCTTCCCCTCCCCGACCCAGAAATTAATGATTGTGCAGCTGGAAATGTTCAGGGTCTGAGAGGATTTATATTGTCTATAAGCTACAAGTACACTCATATGGGATAAAATTCGGGGTTCATGAATTCAAATTGATCTGAAAGAGCAGCCATGGGATATGGATTTTAAACCCCTGCTGGAGAATTGTAAGGAGTAACATAACATTCAGAAGGGAGGGGTGGAGGGTTGTCGCTCCCATTGCAGAGGTCGGTGTCACAACAAGAAGTAATGTAGGTATTATACACTCCGTCTTTTTCAGGGAAGTCACAATTCCTATAATTTATCGGACCGTTGTAGCATCCATATGTCAAGTGGGTCAACTTGTAGCCTGTGTGGGAAAGAACACTGCTATAAAGTTCTTTGTTTTGGGAGGGGAGATGATGATACAAAGCACAAGGTCCATGGAAGAAAGATGAAGCAATAAGACAGAAATGTGACCTGCAGCAACCATTGTTTAGGTGTGGGGAAGCCGCCTTTTCCTGGAACTGTCCAAGGGGCTGGGCCTTATATTTTGGAAATAGGGTTCAGCACTTTAGATAGCTGTTGTATAAGCATCTCTTGTGTAGCTTCTCTGGCCTGAAGTAATAGAGCCACGGGCTGTCTTGTGCCACATTTCACTGCAGTGGTATCTATGCTGAGCAGAATATGGGATGGCAGCTATCTCGGTGGTGGTGGTGGAGAGAGGATGCCATTGGTGGCTTCATGTTGAACACTTACTTGGAGTTTAAGACCCATCAAGCTCAAGTAGACACACAGACAGAGAGTCTTCCCTAACCTGTTTGTCTTCTTCTGTGTCTCCTCTTATCCCTGGCAGGCATGGCTTTGGGAACGAGCTTTTTAAACAAAAGTCAGACAATCATCTGTAAGGGAGGCTTTGGGGGATATCGTGCACTGGCTATCAATTGGATTTGTTGCAGTAGCATCTATTGTTAGGGTTTCTGTATCATTGAAGCAGTGAATTTGCTCCAGCTTTTAGTCCAAACTTTGAAAGAGTAATCTATATTTAAAACCCTATTTGCTAAAGTTAGATCCAACACTTAGGACAGGTCTGTTAAAGTTCAGGACTAAAACCCAGGAAAGATCTACTACCCCACTAACATAGAAAACACCAGCCTCTGCTGACTAGATGTCCCTTTGGTCCCTTTTAGCTTGACTGATTTTGTAAACTGAGTATTTACCATGATATTCTGCCATTGTAAAACATCTTCCAGATTCAGTTTCACATACTCTGCTCTTATACCGACAGTCCGAAATTCTCAGGGCAAGGCATTCATTGCACAAGAGTTGCTGGGCTGAAAAGAGAAAGGAGAGCGAAATGGAATACGTGCAAAGATTTGAAACACACACACACACACAATTGATACAGCCAGAAGCTGCACACCCAGACACAGACACACACCAATGTTTCCATTCCCAATCCCAAATGTCAGATTATAGCTGTGAAAACAATTAATCTCACATATATAAGTATTAATAATCATTTATTATTATAATCTCTCTCTCTCTGGCTTTTCTTCACAAACGAAGATTCAGGAAGGACTCATCCCGCGCTTTCTGCAAGCGCGCTGATGACTGAAAAGGCCAATCCAAGATAAACAAGTCCGGTTGCAAGAAGCAAAGCAGAAGGTCTCCTTGTGTGATGTTTTTGGGTTGTGATTCTTTCTGCATTGTCGTTTCTCTTCAAGACTTCATGGCCTCAATGCTGGTGATCCCTGCTTGCTCAAGGACAGCAACATTCATCACATAGTCAGTCCAGTGTATATTTAGGATTGTGCGTAGACATCGCTGATGAAAGCGCTCGAGGAGTCGTAGGTGGTGGCGATAGGTGACCCATATAGCATTTATTATTATTTATTTATTATGTGAGCTTCAAATTTTTCACAGCTGTAATCTGACCTGAGACAACTGAAAGAGAAATGTAGAGAGCAGAACAAGGGTCTCTATGTAACATTTGTCAACCTCACCAAAGCCTTCGAAACTTTGAGTAGAAAAGGTCTGTGGCAGATCCTGGAAAGACTAGGATGTCCCCCCAAATTCCTTAAAATGATTATCTTGCTACATGAGGGCTACCACCGTCAAGTCAGATATGGCAATGCTCTTTCAGAGCCCTTTCTAATAACTAATGGAGTGAAGCAAGGTTGTGTTCTTGCACCAACTTTATTTATAATCTTCTTTAGCACGATGCTCCAAAGGGCTATGGCAGAGCTTGAAGAAGACGACGGCATCTATATACGCTACCGTACTGATGGTAGCTTGTTTAACTTAAGCCGTCTGAGGGTTCACACTAAGACTCTAAACTATCTAGTCCGTGAGCTGCTCTTCGCCGATGATGCTGCCCTTGTTGCCCACACAGAAGCAGCTCTGCAGTGCCTAACATCCTGCTTTGCAACAGCTGCAGAGCTGTTTGGGCTAGAAGTCAACCTGAAGAAAACAGAAGTTCTTTACCAGCCTGCACCACAGGACGAACACCACCATCCCCACACTGCCATCAGCAAATCTGTGCTTAGGCCCTTTCAGCAGTTCACCTACCTGGGAAGCATAATCTCCTCAGATGCCAAGATTGACAAAGAGATCGATCACAGATTAGCAAAGGCATATAGTGCATTTGGAAGACTTTACAAAAGAGTCTGGAGTAACAAACACCTGAGGTGAAGCACAAAAATCAATGTGTACTGATTTCCATTGTAGTGGCTATTCTCCTTTATGGGTCTGAAACATGGGTCACCTATCGCCACCACTTACAACTCCTCGAATGCTTTCATCAGCACTGTATACGCACAATCCTAAATATACACTTGACTGACTATGTGATGAATGTTGCTGTCCTTGAAAAGCAGGGATCACCAGCATTGAGGCCATGATATTGAGAAAACAGCTGTGCTGGGCAGGGCACATTTCTAGGATGGAGGACCATTGCCTCCCAAAAATAGTACTCTATGGTGAACTCGCCACAGGTCAGTGTAAGAGGGGTGCTCCAAAAAAGTGATACAAGGACCCCCTCAAATAACATCTCAGGCTCGGCCAAATTGATCACCAAGAACAGTCTGCCATGGCCTCACATCGGGAGGCATGGAGACGCACTATCCACAATGCTGCAGCCTTATTTGAGAATTCATGCCAAACAAGTCTTGAAGAGAAACAACAACGCAGAAAGAATCACAAACTGCAAACATCACCGAAGGGACCTTCTGCTGTGTTTTCTCCAACCAGACTTGTTTAACTCGGATTGGCCTTTTCAGTCTTCAGCGCGCTTACAGAAAGCGTGGGATGAGTCCTTCCTGAATCTTCATTTGTGAAGAAAAGCCAAAGAGAATCTGATCTTTGCATGACATTTGAATGGCAACTGTTCATTTCTATCCCACCTTTTCCTAATAAAAATAATAAAGGGGATATAGGACACCCTTGTTTTGTGCCTCTAGAGATTGTAATTTGATTTATTTGTTCTCCATTGATGTTGCATTTTGGTTCATGTATATAGCTCTAATCCAATTTGTAAACTCATTTCCACATTTCATCTTTTCCAAAATCTTTATTATCAGGGACCAGCTTACACTGTCAGATGCTTTCTCAGTGTCTTGGAATATCAACGCTGTTTTCTTATCTGGGTGTTTCCTATAATACTCTATTGTATACATATATAGGTTATACCTGATGGTCATTCTAGCCATGCCAGTGGCTACCAGCTGGATCCGTAGCAAAGGAGAACCCTGTGGTGCCAGCCAGGCAGCTAGCGTTCTCAATCCCCTGTTGGCTTTGTGACAGGGGATCACAGCCAAGAAGTGAAGGAGAAACACTTTGGCGGTTTCTGGTGCCCTCCTTGGCTGCCTGTCTCCAAAGACAGAATCTGATTGGTTAGAGTTATTGCTATTTAGCATGGAGCAGCATTCCTGGCCTCCATTTGCTGGCTGTCACTCCCATAGCCCTTTCCTTTCATGCAGCACATTCGAGCCTCTCCATCTATTTGTGGAAGGGTGTCCTTGACATACACCTTATGCTTCCCCACAAAACACCCAAAGTCTACAGCCTCCATACCAGATCTCTGGGAAGACAAAAAGACCCCTTCATTCCTTAGCTCCCATGGAGAGATGTTTCCAAAATATCATAAGCTATCCGGATTCATTTGTCAGGTCTTGTCAGACTTGTTTGAGGACTACCCACACTGATAGCCCTGTTCTTAGAAAGATTATGGGAAATGCATCATACTAATACTCACAGGCAGTCCATAGCAGCAAAAAAGTGAAGCCAAAAAGGATCCTCTTCATTCTCAGTGAATGTCTGCAATTCCAGAGGAGAAGAACCACTGATGGAGGTTTTAGAACACACCAAACCTCTCTGAAGTTCTTCTTCTGGATCCCTCCTATTTATCCTGACTCAGGATGTAGGAAGAGCCAAGGAAGGTATGGAAAGACCTTCTTACTGGAAAGGGAAGGGGGAGGAGAGAGTTGACCATCCAGTATTTCTGGGTTTCTCACGGACAGAGCAAAAGGACAGAGGAACAAAGAAACAGATCCTTCCCTTCCTCAAAGCAATTATTTTGTTATTTTGTAGCCATCCTCCACCTGGTAGTCTCCAGACACATAGGACTATATAGTTCACCTCACTCTCAGTCAAGATATCCCCCTGTGGTGGTGGATGAGGATGAGAGAGATCCCTGTGTAATCCTGAAATCTACATGTGTTGCCTGAAATTGCCAGTACCAGCAACCTCCCCTTAAGACATCAGAGGAGCATCCTTTCTCCCTCAAAGAGTCACAAAATAGCACAAATTACAGGCACAGGCCATACCTCTGACATGGCTCCATGTTCGGACTTCTTACCCACCTGGTCATTGCTCTGTTAGTCGTGGTGAGCCTAAGGTGAGGTCTGTCACCCTTTCCACTTTCCCCTCCATGCCATTACAACTCAGATATTCCTATACTATACTACATCTTGGCTCCAGACAATCTGAAGGAGCATTTCCCAAAATGAGCCTCCCTGCAGAAAGCTTTCTCTTGGTCCCACCGCCATCAGAGGCAGATTTGGAGGAAACATAGGAGAGGGCCTTCTCGGTGGCTGCTCCAAGACTGGAGAATTCCTTCCTGTGAGAACCTCAGTTCTGCCTCTCTTTGCTCTCTTTCCATCAGCAGACAAAGACTTTTCCTTTGACCATGTCCTTTCAGTGCTAACTGTCCTTCCCAGGAGCTGTTTTAACTGGGGTGTGTTAAATTTTTATCAATATTGTTATATTCTAACAGCCTTTAAAAACTGTTTTGAATTGGTGCTTTAATTCAATTGTTTGTTTAATTGTGCTTTATCTTTTGTATTATCTATTGTTTTATCAGTGAGCCAGCCTGGTGTAGTGGTTTGAGCGTTGGACTATGACTCTGGAGCCCAGGGTTTTTAATCCCTGATTGGCCATGGAAACCCCCTAAGTTTCCTTGGGCAAATCACACACTCCCAGCCTCAGAAAAAGGCAAAGGCAAAACTCCTTTGGGCAAATTTTGTCCCTCCAAAAAACGATGATAGGCTCACCTTAGGCTCTTATCAGTCAGAAACTACTTGAAAGCACAGAACACCAATAAGTTGTTTTATCTGTATTTTGTTTTTACTTATATATTGTGATCCTCCATGGTCCCATCTTGGCAGAAAGGTGGGATATAAATCAATTAAATATGGAAATGCCCAGGGCATGTACGGCTTCCTTGTCAGTGGGTTGGTGAAGATGGATTTTTGTATGAACTTTTAAAAAGGCTAAGAAAGGTGTGGAGGACAGCAGACCAAATCACTCTATCTGTTTATGGGAGGTAGGGCATCAGCAATGATGCTGTTGAGTAAAAGGGATCTCTCTACTGTGAGCCCCACAATGGGAAGGCAGGAACTGATCTCATGTTCTATGGAGGGAAGCTATACAGTTGCCCCTCCGCATTCGTAAACTTAGCATTCACGGTTTTGCATATTCGTGGTTTTGGGAGGGCCCCCCGCCCTCCCAAAACCACGACACGGGGCCTCCGGAGGCCCCGTGAAGGCCTTGGGACGGAGGGGGACAGCCGGGGAGGCCTCCACGGGGTCTTCGGAGACCCTTCCAAGGCCCTGTGAAGGCCTTTGGAGGGAGGAGGGCCGGGAAGGCCTCCACGGAGCCTTCAGAGGCCCTGTGAAGACCTTGGGAGGGGCCTTGGGAGCGAGGGGAGAGAGCCGGGGAGGCGACCATGGGACCTCCGGAGACTCTCTGGAGGCCCCGTGTAGGCCTTGGGGGGGAGGGGGTTGGGCCAGGGAGGCCTCCACGGGGCCTTCGGAGGCCCCGTGAAGACCTTGGGGGGGAGGGGGAGGCCCGGGGAGGCCTCCACGGAGCCTTCGGAGGCCCCGTGAAGGCCTTGGGAGGGGCCTTGGGAGCGAGGGGGGAGAGCCAGGGAGGCAACCATGGGGCCTCCGGAGACTCTCCTGAGGCCCCGTGTACACCTTGGGAGGAAGGTGGGAGGGCTGGGGAGCCCTCCACGGGGCATTTGGAGGCCCCGTGAAGGCCTTGGGAGGGAGGGGGGAGGTCCAGGGAGCCCTCCACAGACCCTTCGGAGACCCTCCAGAGTCGCCGTGAAGGCCTTGGAAGGGAGGGGGAGGGCTGCGGAGGCCTCCACAGGGCCTTCGGAGGCCCGTGAAGGCCTTGGGAGGGAGGGGGAAGGATGGGGAGGTGCCGTGAAGGCCTTGGGAGGGAGGGGGAGGGCCGAGGAGGCCCTGTGAAGGCCTTGGGAGGGAGAAGGAGGACCAGGGAGGCCTCCATGGGGCCTTCGGAGGCCCTGTGAAGGCCTTGGGAGGGAGGGGGAGGGCCAGGGAGGCGACCATGGGGCCTCCGGTGACTCTCCGGAGGCCTCTGTAGGCCTTAGGAGGGAGGGGGAGGGCCAGGGAAGCGACCATGGGGCTTCAGGAGACTCTCCGGAGGTCCCGTGTAGGCCTTGAGAGGGAGGTGGGAGGTGGGGGAAAGCGACTATGGGGCCTCCAGAGGCCCCATGGTCGCTTTGGGGGGGGAGGGGGAGGGCAGTCATTATTCGCGAAATTTTCACATTCGCGGGGATCTTTGGAACCTAACCTCCGCGAATGTAAAGGGACGACTGTATATCAGTCAATCTGTCTCTTGCACTGTGGCAATACATATGACTGCCCCAAGAGTGCACTTCTAAACATGAAAGATCTCTCTAGCCTACAGCTAAGCCAAGGGTGACCACCATTAGGTAGAACTCAGGGACGTAGGGTCATTGGCCATCCTTTTCATTTCTTCTTTCTTTCGGCACAGTTCAGGGCAACACTCGTCTTGGGGAACCTTTTGTACTTGCAGTTGACCCTTTCCCCTTTTCTTCTTCCTGCTTCACACTTGGCAGCAGTTACTTGTTTCCAGGACTATATTGGGGAAGAGATCCTTATCTCTAAAACTCTTATAAACAGATTGTGGTCAGGAAACCTGGAAGACCTACTTCTCCCAAGGGAACCTGCTTGTTGTTCAAGAAAAAGGGCAGCCAATGGCTCTCATATTTGTAGGACAGTGAATCCACTCCACTTATTCTGAACATTAAGAGTGCTGTCAAAGCTGCTGCGCCTATTTTGGAAACAGGACCTTTAATATATCCTTCAAAGTTTTGTTTTCCCCTCCGTTTCTTCGTGGTTCTGTGTGCTGTGTTCAAGTTTCTATACTGTTGGCTTTTAAATACCTTTGGAGACCATCTTGACACTTAGGTGACTCAGAAATATTCTCATGAAGGTGTAAACAAAAACACACAGAAATCTGCTTATTTCACACCCCCATGTTTGGTACACACCTGAGGCCTAACTTCTCAATTTTATTTCAGTTCTCAGCCCATTATTTAGTTTAAAAAATAGTTCAAGACCATAAAAACTCCTCTTGCATTTCAGGCAACAGGCACATGTTTTGTGGAGAAAGAGTCTGTCACTTGATGCTGTGCCCATATTGACCAGGGTGGGTAAAGACATGAGACAGGACTTCTCTGTGGTGGCACCCAGGTGGGGAAAACCATTCTTTATGGAAGCTGGCTCAGTTTTAGACTGCCTTTGAAGACTCCCCCCCCCCTTGCATATGGTTTTCAAGAGATTTTAAAAATATTTTCTTTCCCCTCTTTTTTCCCCCGTGATGCTGCATGTGGGGTTTCCAGTTTCTCAGTGCTTCTTGAGTGTTGGATTTCAAGTCATCTTGGGAGTCCTCCTAGAAAGGATCTGGTTGCTTAACCACTTTCTGTGTTCCTGAGGCCTAATGATGAGGCCTATCTCTGCATGGCCATCATAGTTTTAAGGGGCTGTTTCCTTGGCTAGTTAAAATTGGCAGAGGAAAAGAAAACACAACTGGTTAATTCCAGATATAAAACCTTCTGGCATGCAGGGGAAGCATCACATGTGTTTGTGGACAGAGTCTCCACTTCATGACCTTATGCCAACTTTTTTCAAAATATCTTCAGGCCAGATCTGGGAAAGAACATTGGCAACCAGTTGGCTTGCTCTCAGGACAACCCAAATCCATGTGAAATCACCTATTGTTCAAGCAAAAATTACCGGATAGTTTTGCTTTGTTCTTAACTTGTTGAAATACTACTGGATCTTTTCTTTCCCAGTCAGCTTGGGGCACTGGATTATTTGGGAAGCCATGCCTGCCCCCAAGAAAGCAGGCGTCATTCTTCTTCTAACCCCCTCATTTCCCATGGGAGGCATGGCATCAGAACTTCACTGTGGCAGAGATCTCCTATGGTTTCTGAGCTCCAGCACCTTATATTTTATTTAATACATTTTACTTAAAAAAAACTATTACAATTACAAAATCAGAAGACAGGAGCAACGGGGGATAGTAACTAAACAAAACTGATTATTACAGCAAAATACACTTATAAAATATCAGGGCATTATTGAATAAGGGTTAAACTAAGAAGTTCTAATTCACATGAAGTATGTCTTTCCAAAAAAACAACAACATAATGATTCAAAGGTAATAATGTTGTTTAAGATAAATTGTTAACATAATTTAAAAGTGGAAGCCATTTCCCCCCAAATGATCTGCCTGAGGCCTGTAGGGTATAATTTTCATTGTCATCTGTTCCTATTAAGAACGTGTTGCAAAAACGATCCCACCATTTATCTATGGTCCATTGTCCTGATTTTCAGTTTGGGGCTATTTCTAGTCTTGCATGTTCTGTCTTTCTTGTTGCCTTATCACATGATGTCAGCATTTTTTTGTGCCAGTCCTGTGGGGGACCAAGGTAAAACCGCATCTTTCTGCTAACCAGAAAAATCCATTTGGAAATAGATATGGTTTTACCTCACCCCCCATGGGATCAAAACAAAAGAATTCCAGAAGAATGCCAATGCCATGCAGTCTCTCTCTGGCTTTTCTTCGCAAATGAAGATTCAGGAAGGACTCATCCTGCGCTTTTTGCAAGCATGCTGATGACTGAAAAGGCCAATCTGAGATAAACAAGTCTGGTTGCAGAAAGCACAGCAGGTCTCCTTGGGTGATGTTTCTGGATTGTGATTCTCTCTGCATTGTTGTTTCTCTTCAAAACTTGTTCGGCGTGAGTTCTCAAATAAGACTGCAGCACTGTGGATAGTGTGTCTCCATGCCTCCTGATGTGAGGCCAGGCCGGACCATCGTTGGTGGTCAATTTGGCCAAGCCTGAGATGTTGTTTCAGGGAGTCCTTGTATCGTTTTTTTTGGAGCACCCCTCTTGTGCTGACCCATGGCGAGTTCACCGCAGAGTCGTATTTTTGGGAGGCGATGGTCCTCCATCCTAGAAACGTGCCCTGCCCAGCGCAGCTGTGTTCTCAGTATCATGGCCTCAATGCTGGTGATCCCTGCTTGCTCAAGGACAGCAACATTCGCCATGCAGTACGGCAGCAGGAAAAACGAAACGTTTCTATTGCTTTACCACTTTTCTTTGCAGTGTGGTAAGGCTCTTAGAAATTTTAGAAAATAGCACCTGAGTAAGTTACCATCTATGTAAGAGTTTAAGAGAGCATTCCTTGATAGTGTGTGGGCTTGCTTTAAAAGGGGGAGAGATCCAGACTTTATGCCAGGTGAAATCCGGAATGGAAATTTCTAACTCCAACTCCCAGCTTCGTTTAAAAGTATAATTATTGCCATATGTGAAGTCTATTAGCCAGTGGTAAGTAGTACCAGCAACACCTTTTGGAAGCATTCCTTATATGCACTAATTACAGTGCTTCTGAAATATATTTTTTTCCACCGGGTGGACAACTTCTGGTCGTAAAGATGCACAGTTGGGAAAGTTAGGGTTTGTTTGTTTTTTTTAAATGGGATTCATATTACAAGAAAAGTGATTACCCTTCAACATTGGGAAGAGCTTTTTGACAGTAAGAGCTGGTCAACATTGGGATGAGCTGCCTTGGAGAGTGGTGGAATCTCCTTCATCGGAGGTCTTTGAACAGAGGCTGTTGGGTGGGCATCTTTCGAGAATGTTTTAGTTGTGTATTCCTGTATAGCAGGGGATCTGGATGAGATGGCCCTTCAACTCCCTTCCCACTCTATATTTCGGTGACTGTTGGCTGGAATTCAGAGGCTGCCATGATGTTATGACATATAGGCATCTGTTGAATGATGGTGGAGTGACTGATGTGCCATGGCCTATTGTGAAATGAGCACCAATGGGTATCGAGGCACTTCCCAATGTGTGCTGTGTGTAAGGGTCCAGTCAGAACTTCAATTCACTCAGACAACCATCACTAGTCAAAGTGTTTTATTGCAGAGGTAAAGAAGTGAACAGATCCCAAGTCATTGCCGGAATTAATTCACAGAAAGAAAGTTATAGTTTAAAACAGAGGCTTGAGTCCCCCCACTTTCCCCCCTTTCTGTTTCCCATGCCTTTGGTAGCTGGGCGACCTTGGAGATATACAACTGTCGCCTACTCACATTCCATTTCCCCCTCCCAACACAGCAACAATCCCCAGGTCCCTACCATGCATGACAGGACCCTGGCTGGACTCAGGCTAAGTAAGGCCTAGGTCAGACAGGCATCCTGATGCTGGGTACCATCTAGGATGTGCTAGAGCACAACAGGAACACTCCATGTGCATCTGAAGTGCCCAGTGGACATCACAACAGCCTAGTGCACAAAAGAAGTGCCTGGTGCACACTGGAGCACTCTGGCTGGTGCCCTGAGATACATTTTGGCAGTTTACTAACAAGGCTTTGTTTCACCTCTGCAACACAGATAAGGATTACATGATGTAGACCACAAGGCAGACTCTCAGCCTTATGGTTTTATCATGTTTCTTGTGGTTTTTTTTTTTTTTTTTAAAAAGGAAACAAAGCTTATTGGGACTGCTGTGCTTAATCTGGCCTGGTGAGAACAACTAGAACAATTTGAATTGTGCCTTAATGATGAGTACATATGGGGCCCATCTACACGAGGGGAAAAAATCCAAAGTACCTTGTAGTTTTGGCATCTCGCAGCAGCAGCAGCATGTCTAAATAGTTTTTCTGGCCTTGGAAAGCCCCATAAGCCTCGCATTTCTGATGGCGACCACGAGTGATGTAGTTGTGTTAGTTCTTAACTGCCGCCGTTTGGGTTTTTTTTTAAGTTGTCCCAAGGTGTGCTGGTGCGATAGAGTGATTCTCCAATTGTACAGAAAAGCAAAACAGAAGAAAACTCATCCTGTTTTATCACCTTAGTGATTGCCTGCTAAGGCAAAAATCCAACATGCCGGCAGTGGGCACCTGCCCTGGTAGCAAGCCCTGTCCCGCTCTCACCCAGCCAATCAGGTTTGAGCTTCCCTTCAAATTTCCTGCTGATAGTCCAAATGAGCAGGAATACAACCCACCCCCTTCACGGTTTTTGAAAAAGTACGGGAAAAATCTGGGAAAGCTTTTACCATGTTGTTTTTGCCGTTTTGTGTCCCCCTGCTTCTGAATAGTGTGGATTGATGCTGGATCGCATTTAGACAGGTAGGATTCCCAGAAAACTCCATGAGGGGCATTTTTCCTGTTTAGACGGGCCCTTTATTTGGCACATACTTACATGAACTGAGTGCAGAAAAAAAAGTAAACAGATACTTTTAAAAACTTGTTATCATAGTGGCAGCGAATATTAATTTTGAAAAACGCTTCTCTAAACAGTCCTTGTCTAGCTGTGAATGTATTTCCCCCAAAAAAAGGCAGGGTTCAGAAAAGATTTCTTAAATGTTTTGAGTTAGTTTACCTGAAATATCTATAGGTCTGCCTTGTGGAAAGATGGTGCAAGCTTCTTTTCTGCTGCCCCAGAGGACAAGACCTGAACAGATGGATTCAAATTTCAAGATGGGAAATCCCAGTAAAGCAATAGGAAGAATTCCTTAGGAAAAAGAGCTGTTCAGCAGTGGAAAGGATTACCTGGGAGGTGGGAGACGCTTCTTCCTTGTAGGTTTTCAAATAAATATTTGAGGGCCCACTGTCAGGAATGTTTTCGGTGAGGGTTCAATGCTTGTCTCAAAGTGGTGGTCCAGGGACCAGTTCTTATATGCAAGCTATTGGTTGCTCTCTCTCTCTCTCTCTCTCTGGCTGTTCTTCACAAACAAAGATTCAGGAAACATCACTCAAGGAGACCTTCTGCTGTGCTTTCTGCAACCAGACTTGTTTATCTCGGACTGGCCTTTTCAGTCATCAGCGCGCTTGCAGTATTGGTTACTAGCCTACAGTGTGTGCTGTACCAAGCACACATGCTCACATTCAATCAATAAATTTCTTTATTGGCAAGGAATCGTGTGTCAGGAACATAGAACAAAGCCGAAACTGAGTACAGCCAAAGCAAACCCCCAAATAAACCCCACACCGTGAGAAAAATCTTTAGGGAGGATTTCTCAGGGCGGCTTGCACCTGGGAACGCTGACCTTGAGCTGCTGTGGAGAGCATAGAAGCATAGAAGCATAGAAGCATAGAATTGCAGAGTTGGAAGAGACCACGAGGGCCATCTAGTCCAACCCCCTGCCATGCAGGAAATCACGATCAAAGCATCCCTGACAGATGGCCATCCAGCCTCTGTTTAAAGACCTCCAAGGTCAATCAATGCACCTGTAGAATGATCTTCCTCTTTTCCTGCTACCTTCCACAGTATGGTGGAAGGCGGGTGGGATTAGCCTAATTTACTTTACAGATGAGTGGCCAAGATATTTTTTCTTTTTCGATATTTTCATAGAATCATAGAATTGCAGAGTTGGAAGAGACCACGAGGGCATTCCCAAGCCAACCAGGCGGGCTGGCCTCTCTCCAAAACCACCAGGGGCCTAGGCAGGGAACCAGGACTGAACCAGCCTCATGTCAGCGTCCTCCATGAATTCCACTCCAGTTCCCAGAATTCAGGGACGAGCCTGACACAGTGAATTTGGAGGAAAGAAAATACAGTCATTAGGCCCATATATGGTGACTGTCCCTGACATATTGGGGGAAAACTCTCTATCAGTCACTCTAATAGATAGCTTAAGAAGCAGTGGGCTGGGTGACCTACAAGGATTCCTTTGAAATGTCCAATTCTATGATTTCTGAATTCATCTTACTGGCTGGATCTTATGGGAGTTATAATCCAAAGCATCTGGAGCAGATGATGGACTTCCACTCACTAGAAAAAAGATGCATTCAGGGCAGGAATAAAGCAAGGGGAAACTAGTACAGGAATAGCTGAGACTTTGACTGTATTAATGCCCAGTTTGTCTTGATGTTGTCCCCAAAAGTCTATAGACTACAATTTAATTTGAGTTACCCTATCTGATATTGGAAGCCAAGTAGAGTCAGCCCTGGTTAGTACTTCGATCATAGGATCATAGAATCATAGAATCATAGAATTGTATTGTTGGAAGAGACCACCAGGGCCATCCAGTCCAACCCCCTGCCAAGCAGGAAATCACGATCAAAGCATCCCTGACAGATGGCCATCCAGCCTCTGTTTAAAGACCTCCAAGGAAGGAGACCCCACCACGCTCTGAGGGAGTGTGTTCCATTGCCGAAAGAGCTCTTACTGTGAAAAAGTTCCTCCTAATGTTGAGGTGGAATCTCTGTTCCTGGAGCTTGCATCCATTGTTCCGTGTTCTTGTCTCTGGAGCAGCAGAAAACAAGCCTGCTCCATCCTCAATGTGGCACCCCTTCAAATACTTAAACAGGGCTATCATATCGCCCCTTAACCGTCTTTTTTACAGGCTAAACACACCCACCTCCCTAAGTCTTTTCTCATAAGGCATGGTTTCCAGACCTTTCACCATTTTAGTTTAGTTAAGATGGGAGACCTCCTGTGAATACCAGGTGCTGTAAACTAAATCTCAGAGAAAAGAGCTGGCAAAGCCACCTCTGAATATTCCTGGCTTAAGATTGCTCTATGAAAAATTCATGGGGTCACTATAAGTTGACAGGTGACTTTAAGGCACATATAGATGTCTCTGTTGCAGAACATTGACATTTATTTATTGATTTGATTTGATTTGATTTGATTTATATCCTGCCTTTCTCCCAAGATGGGATCCAAGACCTGGCCTGGTAAAAGAATGCCAGAGGAGATACAATTGTGTGGGTCCCATCCCAGAAACCAGAATGCCAGAGGAAGCTTTTTCCCATCTGTCTCAGAGGCATTCTTGTCCAGTTAGCACCTGGACTGGTTTATATTGGAGCTGGTCTGGTGTATTAGGAGCCACCATGTCATAGCAGTTTGAGTGTTGGGACAGGTTGGAATCTCTGCTCAGCCATGGAAACGGATGGGGTGACATTGGCTGCCTCACACTCTCTCAGCCTCAGAGGAAGACAATGTCAACCGTCCTCTGAACAAATCTTGCCAAGAAAACTCTGTGATAGGTTCACTTCAGGGTTCTCATATGTTGGAAATGACTTGAAGGCACCCACCACAATGTGGTTTATGCAATGCCCTTGAAAAGGTTGTGTCAGGCACTGTTTCAATGTAGCTAGAGAACCATCATCCCACTTGGTTGGTACCCAGTAGCTTACAATCAGGTGGTAAGAGAAGGAGCTGCTGAGAAAAGAAACTGAGAGTAATTTAGCTGACTTTGAAGTCTCCCAATCTTTCTTTTTTTCCGCCAGAGCTGCAAATACATTTTTATAATCGTTTTTATTAAATTTTAAACATAAAAACACATAAACAAACAAACAAAAATAAT
Organism: Gambelia wislizenii; assembly: GCA_030847615.1. Lineage (NCBI taxonomy): Eukaryota > Metazoa > Chordata > Lepidosauria > Squamata > Crotaphytidae > Gambelia > Gambelia wislizenii. The sequence goes on from JAUMIR010000002.1 coordinate 32,501,654, forward strand.
ACATCTATCCATCCCATATATATATATGTGTGTGTGTGTGTGTATGTATATATATCTATATATCTATATCTATATCTATATCTATATCTATATCTATATCTATATCTATATCTATATATATATATATATTCTTATTACATTTCCAGTCACCTTTACAGTTATAATTAATATTATTATCCTTGTTGAACTTCCTACTAGTTTTCCAGCCAAGTATAGCTTTATCTTCTATTTACATTGTTTTTGTAAGTAAATAAAACTTTATTGATCTGTCATTTATACATGAAGTAAAATATCTCACCCCTCTCTTAAGTCTCTCCACCTTCTCATTCAAGATCTTTACTCCCAATGAATATTACTTTTGACATAGGGCATATCCCATAACATTAAAAAACTAGTTAGCGTATCAGCAATACTCAACCAATTAGTTTTTCAAAATGATAATTTATCCAGTTTGGAAGATTTCACGAACAGTGTCCCATTTTTCAGACAAGCATTTGATCACAGACTCCGTCTTTTCTCATTTTCCCCCCTACAAGTTTGTTCTTTACATTTGAAGATATAATGTCCATCTCTATCATATCTATAATTTTCAAATACCAATCTTTTAAACTTGGTATGGCTTCTAATTTCCAGTGTTGAGCGACCATGATCCTTGCCACTGTTATTAAATAAAGTCACTTCTTCCAGTGTCTGGTCTGTCAGTGCAGTGCCAAGGCCTGACTGAATTTCACAGGACAGAATATGTCCACCATCGTCATTTGAAAAGCTGTCTCACCTTCTTTACTTAACAAATTGGTCATGTTCAGAAGCTGGATAGCATGGAAAGAGAAGGGGCTGCTGGGAAAAGAAACGGAGTAATTTGTCTGGCTTTTTAAAAGTCTCCTGATTTTTTGCATAGTCTCAACCATTGCAAATCGACCTGTACTTACTGCTGACATGCGCAAATCGACCTGTACTTTCTGCTTAGCTATATCATCCTGTACCTACAAACACTTCAATACCAAGCAGCATCTCTTCCCAGAAGAAACTGGCACCACATCTCCACTCTTTGCACAAGACTAGTTCTCCAGAACGTGAATAGAAGGTAATTGTACCTTTAAAATGTGCTTGTTACCCCACTGCTTGAGCAACATACAGTATCTCCCCTTTTCCAGCCAGCTCAGGACACGTCAGTGTTTGGGAAACCACACCTGCCACAAAGAAAACAGGTATCATTTTCTTCCAAACCCCTGTGTTTCTCATAAGTGATGTGGCACCATGGCATCATTGGGTGTGACATGGGCCCTAAGCTCCACTTTTCCTTGTATGCTCTTCTTTAAGGATGTTTGCAGGGTGGGCAACATGCGATCCTTGAGATGAACAGCTTGGAAAGTTACTTCTAAAAAATAAGGCCAAGTTCCTAGATCAGCTGGCCTGACCCACCCCCAAAACTTACTTTCCTTGACATCAGCACATAGGAGTGACAGAGGCCTGTTCTTTTCTCAATAGCCTTCAGCAGACAGATGTTTCTACTCGCCATCTCTAGTGCAACCATCAGAAGCAGGATCCTTGTCCCAACTGCTCATTGCACCAGAGATCTCCTCCATCCCTTGCAGGGCATGGCTGGTAGAAGGATGTCATGGGGGACCTGGCCATGTAGAACCCAGATGGCACCCTGTTCAGTAATACTGATGGCATAAGCTTGACTTATGATATCATAATGACTCTAATTCATGTTTATAGTCATTACACATCACAATGAATAAAAGTGCCCTTCCCCTTCCTTTTAAGTCATGCATTCCTTTTACGCTCTTGCCTCACTTTAAATTTTCTTTTCAGAAATGCATTCTCCACCCTAGCAGGATTTTCTAAGGCACCAGAGAATGAGGCAGTGAGCAATGATCTATTCAGCCCTCGCCTGGTTGCTGTGTAGAGCTATTGCACCAGGCAGTCGTGACAGGATCCCATAGGAATCCCTGACAGTGATTGTTGCTGCACACTCTGATTGCGGCAGAGGGCTGGATACATCACTATTCACTGCCCCACTCTCCAGCTCTTCAGAAATCCCCATGTTTGGGGGAGGCGCATTGTTGTTGTTGTTGTTGAGGGTATATCTTTTCAAGTTGGGGATTTCTTGGCAAGATTTGTTCAGAGGGGGGTTGCCTTTGCCTTCCTGTTACGCAAAACTCTTGTGTCAGTGGAAAAGGTCTATGAATGTACCGGTCTTGCAATGGAGAAGTATAGCAATTCTTTAGCAATGCAAGAGGCTGCATAACATACGGGATCTTCTAACCTATGTATACCAGTGGAGCTTAGGAAAAATATGGAGCAGGAGACCAAAAGTAATCACCTCTCACGGCTAAACATAGACAGCTCCCTAAGCCACTCCTTATATAGGGCATGGCTTCCAGACCTTTCATCATTTTGGTCACCCTCCTCTGGACATGTTTCAGCTTGTCCATATCCTTCTGGAATTGTGGTGTCCAGAACTGGGCACAGTATTCCAGGTGAGGTCTGACCAAAGCAGAATCTAGTGGCATTAATACTTCCCTAAAGAAACTTTGCAAACACACACACACACAAGACTATTGAAGTAATACAATAAATAGTTAGAAGTGGGTTAGGTAGAGGCTTCGGAGCTATACTGCACCTGATCCTGAAGAGGCAGTCTCCTTGGGAGCAACAGCAAGCCGATGCACCAAAAATGGGGTGAATGGAAGTAAAGCAGGAAGTTAAGTTTACAGGAACAGGAGGAAGGGAGTGCCTGTTTGGCAGAACACTGGCCAGGGGTTGGGAAGTGTTAGTGGGATTTGGAAAGAGAATGAGGGAGGAAAGGCAGTTGAGACTGGCATGGGGGGTAGAGGCAGGGAGGCCTGAGAGCGCTGAACTGATTTTTCCTGGGGTTTTAATAGGAAAAATACCATATCTTTTCAAAATATATTAAAATATTTTTATTACTATATAATTTCCACATGTTGAAGCAGTAAGTTAAACACATCACCACATAGCAATCATAATTATAATTATAGCAATCATAATTATACAATCATAATTAGACATGCAAATTCCTTAAGTAAGTGACAACCCTGTTTTTCTTCCATCTCATGTCTTCCCTTTATTCTCCATCTCTCTTCCCCCTCTTTCCATCTTCACTTCTCCCCCCTCATCTCACTTTCTTTTTCTTCATTCCCCCTCTCCTCCTCTCCTCTTCGGACACTTTCTCATTCACCATCTCATTTACCAAACCATTCTAGCTTAAACCATCCAAACTCCCCCCCTCTTTTTTTAACTAATATTATTATTGTTATTTTGCTTTGTTATGCTGTGTTCCCTTATTCTCTCCTTCTACTTTACTTCTCTTCTTGATCAACTTCCTTATTTTACCCACACCCTCCGGTATTAGCATTGACGAACTCTTGACTTTGTATACCAGTTCGTATTATCTATTCACCCCTGAAATTTAATCTGTAAACCATTATCTCTTTTTTTTTTTGTTTGGACCCCTATTGGAATTCTATTCCAGCAAGAAAATAAAATCTCCTAGTCCTTTAAGGGTAAATTCCAGCTCACTTACTAGTAGTTCCCTATGTAAATAATACCATCTGTTTGAAACTTTGAAGTACAGTAGTTCTCTTTGAGACTTTGGCACGCTCCAAATTTAGATGTTTTTTTCTCTTGCCTTCTCCCAATCCTCTAATTTTAAGTTGTAGCCTATATCTGTAGCCCATTTGTGCATTGATTCTTTTATTTCTTCCATTTCCAATTCCCTCTGTAGCAGAATTTTGTCTAGTTTTGAAATTTTATTTTTATTCGGAGCTTCTATAATCTTATCTAACTCATACTGAGTCTCTTCAAATCCAGGATCCTTCTTGTCTTCGTTATATCTTTGTTTTATCTGTTCATACGTAAACCAGTGTAGATTTAATTCTTCTTTTGTCTTCATTTTGTACTCTCCTCCTTCTTCTTTATCTAACAATTCCTCATATCTTAACCAATGTTCAGTATTTTTCCATCTATTCCTTCTTGTCTTCCTTATATCTTTGTTTTATCTGTTCATACATAACCCAGTGTAGATTTAATTCTTCTATTGTCTTGATTTTGTACTCTCCTCCTTCTTCTTTATCTAACAATTCCTCATATCTTAACCAATGTTCAGTATTTTTCCATCTATTCTGGAATGCCTCTTGTGGGGAGATCCACTTAGGGATTTTAATGTAGAATTTCTGTTTCACTTTCTCTTCGACTTTTATTAGAGGTTTTTTAATTTTGTAATGTTCAAATTCTTTATTTTAACTTTATCATAGCCAATGTAGGCATGCCAGCCTAATCTAAGATTGAAACCTTCCAGATTTAGTAATTTAGTATCTTGCAATTTTACCCAGTCAATAATCTAAATTAGTGCACAAGCTTGAAAGTAAATTTGTAAATTTGGCAGTTCAGCTCCTCCTCTGGTCTTTGAGTCTGTCATTGTCCTCCATTTTATTCTGGGTTTTCAACCTCCTGATATGAACTTACTGATTTCTTTGTTCCATTCCCTAAATGGTTGCTCCTTTGCGGTAATCAGTATGTTTTGAAATAGGTATAATAATTTTGACAGAATACACATCTTTGCAGCTGCTATTTTCCCAAACATTGATAGATTTTGTTTGACCCATTTCACCATATTTGTTTTTGCCTCATTCCAAATTCTCTTATAATTGTTCTCATACAAATCCATATTCCTTTTTGTAATTCATATTCCTAGATATTTTATTTTTTTCTCTATTTTGCATCCAGATTTAATTTCCAGTTCTTCTTGCTCTTGTTTTGTCAGATTTTTAGTAAATATCTGTGATTTTTCTTTATTACTTCTCAGCCCCACTATCTCACCGAATTCTCTCAATGTCTTCATTAATTCGTCTATTTGATCTTATGGATTTTCCAGAAAAATCACCAGATAGTCTGCAAATGCTCTGAGTTTATGCTCATCTCCTTAAAAAAAAAAAAAAAAAAAGGAGATCCCTTGAATCTTCCTATTAGATCTTATAGTTTGATTAAGTATTTCCAATGTCATTATAAATAACAAAGGCGAGAGTGGACATCCCTGTCTTGTTCCTTTCGTTATCTTGAAACTTTCACTTCTTTTCTTGTTAATTATAATTTGGGCATTCTGATCTGAGTAGATGTTCTCAATCCATTTAACAAATTTCCCCCCTGTATTCATTCTTTTTAAAACTTCCACTATGATTTTCCACCTGACATTATCAAAAGCTTTTTCCACGTCAATAAATAGCATGGCCAATTGCTTTTCATTATGTTTTTCGAAGTATTCCAATATAACTATAACCGTTCTGATGTTCCCTATTATCTTTCTACCCGGAAGAAAACCATTCTGATCCGAATGAATTATTTCTTTCAAAATTTCTTTTAATCCGTCCGCAATTATTGATGTAAATATTTTATAATGCAAATTCAACAAGGAAATGGGCCTATAATTTCTAACATCTGTCCTATCTTTTTCCTCTTTTGGGAGTAGCACAATGTTGGCGTTGTTCCAGGTATTTGGTTTTCCATGAAATTCTATTTCATTCAACATTCTTTGAAATGACAAGATAATCTCCTCCTCCATTTGTTTGTAAAATCCCACCGTGAAACCATCTAGTCCTGGTGCCTTGCCCTTTTAAGATTTTCTGATTGCTGTAGATATTTCTGCTATTGTAAATGATGCATTAAATTTGATCTTTTGTTCTTCAGATATTTGTTTAACTGGTGATCTGTTGAGGTGTTTCCTTTATTTTTATCTTCACTGTTTTTTATTCCACCATATAGTTCCTTACAAAAGTCTACAAATTCCTTCATTATCTCCTGCTAATTTGTAAGCGCTATCCCATCTCTATTTCTGATATCAGTCTATTTTCACTTTCTTTTTTTAATCTGTTGGCCAACCATTTCCCAGCTTTATTTGTGTGTTCAAATTGTACCTGGCGGATTCGAGTTAAGTTTTGTTCTATTTCCTATATCATTTCTAAATTTAGGTTGTTCTGGAGAATTTTAATTTCCTTCAATAACTTTTTGTTATTAGTATTTTTCCTCAATATTTCCTCGTTTTCTTTTAATTTATCTGTGATTTTCTGTATTTTCCCTTGTTGTTGTCTTTTCACTTCACTTCCTCTTTGAATGCATAAACCCCCAATCACTGCTTCTCCGGCATCCCATATGTTTTTCATCAAAGTTTCTCCTGGTTAATTTTCTAAAAAGTAAAACTTAATTGTATCTTTCATTTTCTTTTGGAATTCTTCATCCTCTAGTAATGTTTCACTTAACCTCCAAATAAACTCCCTTTTTAAAATTTGAATCTTCATCGATATGGGGTTATGGTCTGATAAGGATTTTGGTAGTATAGACATACTTACAATTCTTGACTTCAGTTGAGAAGAAGTCAGGAATGAGTCTATCCTGTACATTGTATTATGTCTATCAGAATAGAATGTGTATCCTTTCACTTCTTTGTATTTAAATGACCATACATCAATTAGCCCTTTACCATCCATTAGTTCAAAAAAAATGACAACACAACCTTTCCTTTACATTTTGGGTTGCCAGATCTGTCCTTAGATGGGTCGATAATGCCATTCATATCGCCCATCAATATTATATTCCCCATATATATATATATATATATATATTCCATTGCTTTAAGCAGTCCTTTACAAAAAAAATTCTTTATTTTCCTGCGGCGAGTACATTCCTATTACTACTAATTTTTGAGATGGTAAAGTTATTTCCATACCAAAGTAGAGACCTACTTTGTATTTAAACCATTGTTTCACTGTGTATTCTTTCCTTACATAAATTACCACCCCCTTCTTTTTCTTTTCATTTGCTGATACGTAAGTCTGGCCAAATCTCAAATTTCTCAAGTATTTAGAATTCTCTTCTTTAATTCTTGTTTCTTGAAGACATATTATGTCACTATTTGTTTTTTACAGATTGTGAAAAATACTTTTCCTTTTATATTCTGAATTAAGTCATTTTACATTCCACAAGGTAATTTTCAATGCCATTTTAATTGATATGTCTGTTGAATCCCTTTCATATGTAAATTTGTGTAATGAATGGTTAGTTTCTGGGTATAGAAATTCAAGGCTCTTAGTGTGTTTGGCTAATGGTTGGTTGATGGGCCATGGTCTGCTGAGAATCCCCCTGTCCCTGGGAGGAATTCCCTTGTAAGTGTTGAGTTTTTATTCTATTGTCTTTCAAAACTGGGAGCCAGATTAGGTTTATTTTTAAGGTTTCTTCTTTCCTGTTGAAGTTGTCCAAGTGTTTGTGGATTTTGATAGCTTCTCTGTGTATTCTGACATGATAGTTGTTGGCCTGGTCCAGAATTTCAGTGTTTTTGAATAGCATTTTGTGTCCAGGTTGGTTTATAACATGTTCTGCTACTGTCCAGCAGACAATGGCCCATCAACCAACCATTAACCAAACACAATAATGAGCCTTGCATTTCTATACCCAGAAACCAACCATTCATTGCACAAATTTACATATGACAGGGGTCACAACATATAAACTCTGCATACACTCCTACCCAACCGTTCTCTGAAGATGCCAGCCACAGATGCAAGTGAAACATCAGAAATAAACTATTCCAGAACACGGCCTCACTGCCCAGGAAAACCCCAAGGAAAATATTCTCTACATCTGTCTCAGAGCCCAGAACTGGACATGGTATTCCAGGTGAGGTCTGACCAAAGCAAAATTGACTGGCATTAATACTTCCCTAAAGAAACTTTATTGCACTGTTTAAACTGCATTCACACACACAAACATTTCTACATCAAAAGAGATGTTGACTGGCTGTGTGAAGGTGTGAATGTTTGGGGAAATTGGGGTGGGGGCATCCTGGATTATTACATGTTAGTCCCACCATTCCTCTGTTTCCCATCAGACCACAAAAGGCCCAGGTTTGGCCAAATTAAGATTAAACCATAGCCAATTATAAGTGAATCAACGTGGGGGGAGTATTGGTTTCCCAGTTGGGCATGATAGGTACCACTACATTCCTCTGAGGCTGAGAGAGTATGGTTTGCCCAAGGTCACCCAGTGAGTTTCCATGGCTGAGTCGAGATTCAAACCGAGGCCTTCAGAGTCATAATCCAACACTGAAACCACCAAACCCCATTGGCTTTCTGGTTTAAAGTGTAGGTTTTGGAGAGTAATATCAGGAGATACAGCTATGGCATCATAGCTACACTGCCACACCTATCCTTCCAATGAAGTATCTCAGTCCCCATACCAGAAAGTAGGATGCCAAAATAATGTTCTCTACATCTGTCTCAGAGGCACTACTCTGTGATTACAAGAGGTGGTGGTTTATATAAAGCCTCCCCCCAATAAAAAGGTTGTCAGACCCCCTTTGAACACAACTGGAGAGCCATCCTTTTAGTGGGTAGTTCAGCAGCAGCTTACAACGATGGGGCCATAGCATGGAAAGTGAAGGGGTTTCTTGGAAAAAGAGATGAAAATAATTTGGTTTGCTTTTTTTTCTCCCTAAGAAGCCTTTACTTAAGGCTTTATTTAAAATATCATTACTTAAAATATCAACCAATGTGGCAATTGTACTGTACCTTCTACTGAGGGACACCTCTGATTACTTACAAAGAACATTCTGTCTCTTCCCAGAAGAAAGCAGTGCCCCATCTCCATCCTTTGCACAAGGCCTCTTCCCCAGAAGATAAATGGGAACTCAATGCCTCTCAGAGATGCATCTGGAGTGGGACCTCCCCAGAGATCAGGCCGATCTGCCTTGCTGTCCTCAGAAAACAAGGAAGATGAACAAGATCCTTCTCTTTGGTGTATCTATTCTGTTCTTCTGTGTTGTTGGTGAGTAATACTAAAAACAGAAAGGGAATGATTAGGTGAGGATTTCATTTCATCTTTTTTTTTTAGAAGTAGAACTGATTATTTATTTATTTATTTATTTATTTAAAATACTGTTGTCTTCATAAATTCAACTCAATCAGGCTTCAGATGGCTGTCATTGTATTTTTTTCCCTTTGTCAGCTGATGGCTTCCAAGTCAGAATAGTGGGCATTTACTCCAAGGTTTAGTCTGACATTTCATGGTACTCTGCATAGTGCTGAACACTTCCCTAAAGAGTGAATGAGCACCATGGATATAGATTCACCACCACCACAATTGACATGGGACCCACCAGCCACCAACGCACTGTGTAAGTAGCCACATTCCTGATACTGGATCACAGTTGCTTCCTTATTTTTCTTCCACCATTTCTGGTGGGGGGAGAGAAATAAGGAAGCAACTGTGATCCAGTATCAGGAATGTGGCTACTTACACAGGGCATTGGTGACTGGTGGGTCCCATGTCAGTGGTGTTGGTGGTGAAGCCAAGATCCTCTTTTAGGCTGGTGGAATGCAAAGTTCCTCCATTGTAGTTAGACAGGAGATCCCAGAGGAGGGGCAGACAAAGGAGGCCCAGGAGGTAGTCTCTGAAGGGAGGGCAATGGCTTCCTTGAGAGATCTCTCTGGGCACTTCCGAGCCAGTCAGTAACTGTTGGGATTGGAGAAGGGGGAAGAGCTGTGCCCATGTGCCATCCAAAGGATTCTGGCCATGGTCCGGATTTTTAAGAGAAGCATGGCTGATGGGTGTAGCATTATCCTCTCCTTAACAGGAATAACTTAACAGGAACAGCTGGACATACTGAACATGACCTGTGGTGGTTCTCAAGATCTTTGTTCAGTTCATATGTGATAGAAACTTACCAGTATTTGCAAAAATGTTAATAGAAAGAGTTTGATTTATTATTTGAAAGGAGATGAATCTGAGAGAAAATGAGTCTAACAGATTCATCCATTCTTAATTATTCTTCCTTATCCAGGGACTAAAAGGTTTTAATGTAGCCTTTACAATGAGTTTCCTCCATATCATCCATCCATCATTTATCCTCCGTATCATTCATCCATCATTCATCCTCATAATTGTGAGAGGGCCTTGATTGATTATTTGTTCATTCGTAGTTTTTTCCAGCATAAGTGCATCTTTGTATGTGAGCACTCCTGTCATAAGCTATGGTTATCTGGCTGAGTTAACTGAAGCTCTGAGTTCCATATAACTAGCAAATGATTATATCACAAAGATGTGAAGAAAGAAAAAAAGTATTTCTGAGTTGCTGGAGATCAGGGCACTGGGAAAGAGACGTGCAGCTCTCCTCTGGTCATGGGGTGTATTGAGACAAGCAGTGGTGGCAAGACCCCAAGTGGTTTCTCCAGTTGCCTGTTCTTGATGCCTTTCCTCCTGACTGGGAAAGGGCCCCAGACATCATTTCCCAGTGTTCCAGTCTCCAGTGCCTCAAAACTGCTTCAGTCAGAGCACTGGCACACTTCAAGGGTTGGTTTCTGGGAGTTCTCATCATCAGACATAACAACGATGACAGAACTCCATCTTCATAGTAACTTTGATGATACAGGATCTCAGCCAAAATTTTGTTTAAATGAAACCATGATGCAATCCTAGGCAATTCTGCTCAGAAGTAAGGCCTATTCAGTTTAGTCCCAAGAAAATATTATTGGATTGCAGCTTTGGGGATGCCTGAGGAAATAAATTTTCATGAATTCGTGCACAACGTGACCTAATCTGGCCATCTTGCAGTTCAGAAATTAATAATATGACATTTTACATTTACAGAAATGTTACAGTGAACAAGATAGCAGTTTCAATTTCTCCAAATACATTTAAATTAAATGTTAATATTAATTTGCATGCCTGTTTTCTCTCAAAAATGAGAGAATTTAATCTGCTTCTCCCAAATCTTCTCTCTCTCTCTCTCTGATTTATTCAAGAAATTTCCAAGCTGTTTTTTATGCCCACATCCTTAGGAGATGTTTTCACAAGATGTATTTTTTAAAAAATGAAACAGGAAAAATGTATTTCATATGATGTTCAAATTGTCACTCGATAATCATTCTCTCTTCCTCAGTCCAGGGTCTTCAGTGCCATTATAACTTCAATGGGAATAAAATTTGTCACACCTGTGGGAAGAATTCTTGTTTGCTAAAGAAAATATACACAAGTAAGTTTTTTTTTAAAATTCATAAATATAAAGTTTATTTGCAGTTATACAGTGGAGCCCTGGGGTTTTTGGAAGAGCCATCAACATCTTGGATAAGTATGTTGACAAAATACAAGAAGGAGATAAGCTGAAATGACTAAGATACATCACACCAAAGTAATAATATACACTACATGCATGTATCCAGCGCACCAGATACAGGAAAGGGCTGCACAAAGGGTAATGAAGAAATATTAGGCATCTTGCATATTAGGATCCATATCTACGCCCTATACAATATATGGTTTCCCACTTTTATCTTTACCTCTGTCCATTATATATATATATCTCCTAGAAGCTTCTACACATGGACTAGAGGTTAAAGCTATGCACAGAACATTATATTCAGAAAATAATGTTACCCTCGACCTCTGGGGAAAGTTGCTGAAAGTCCTAACAAAGCATCACTTCATCATCTAATCTCTGCTGCCCACAATCTGCAGGAGGAAAGTAAAGATGTAGATTATGTCTGTGTAGATCTTGAGGGCTCCATAAACATATTCCTCAGGGCTGATGGTGTGTTTTCTGTTGGCCAGCACCAACTGGGTATCATAGGCAAGAAACAGGGTGAAGGCAATTGCACCAATGGCCGCATACAGCATGTGGAGCCAGTACACATATTTGAAGGCCAAGACAATGGCTGTGATAATCCCAGACACCATGAGGACAATGCCCAACACACAGAACAAGCCAGCACAGGACATGAACTCCACCTTTGTTTGGAAACAGAAGATGGTGACAACTATGGACACATAGCTGTGATTAACATGGCAATTAGCACAGCCTTTGTACTGTACATGCTGGCAGTGGTGCCTGTCATGAATCCCATGGCCAGTGTAAAGATAAAGAGAAGGATGAGATTCCATGGAAAGCGTCTCCATGATCCTTCACAACATACCAGCACCAGATAAGTGACCAGGAATACAGCATACGATGTATATAATACACAGTAGCATTTCTCCGGAGAAAAGCAGACACAGGGTCAACAAAGGTGAAGATTGCAATGATGGCCACAGTCAGGAGGAGCTGCACTGAGATAATGCTATAGACCTTGCGAATGAAAGTGTGCCTGACTTTCTTATCATCCCAATCTGCTACACTGAAAGCTCCATCCCCTCCTGAATCACCCCTGATATAGCTGTCACCCAAGTTCATTGGAATTGATGGCACTGGAGGAAGAAAGAGGCTGAGGATATCCTGCTGGTTGTGGGTATCCGCTCCCATATGGTGGGGGCTGTGGGTAACCAGCAGAGTATCCTCTCAGGTATCCTCCCGGGTATCCCCCGGGGTATCCACTCACAGGTGGAGGATTGAGGAGATTTCGATCATCTTAGCCTGGAGGAGCAGCGGGGTGTGACATAATGTCTCAGCAAGGCTCACAGAACTGGGAGTTGGCCCAAGCGCGAGTCCTCCACTCTCTCTCCCTTCCTTTGGGGCGACTTGCTCAGTAATGAGAGCCCAGCTGGCCAAAGAACCCTCCTCGCCCGGGCTCCGACTGGAAAGGGAACCGCCACCCTCCCACCCCTTCTCCCAGCCCTCCAGGAAGGAGGGAGAAGCCCCGCTGAGGCAAGAAGGGCAGAGGCACCGGGGAGGCTCCCCTTCTGTCAGTAAGTTTAGAAAGAGTTGGGGGAAAATGAATACCCGGCTTGTGGGGACAATTAGCTAATGCACATTGGAAACTGCTTAATGCACTGTAGATGTGTAAATTGCTATTGCTTAACAATTTGTAAGCCGCTCTGATAGCCTTTGTAGCTGAAGAGCAGGGTATAAATACTTAATTTTTAAAAATTAATTTTAAAAAAGTGGGCCTAACTCTCCATTGGTTGCTCTAGCTTCCCTCCCCTCTGCCCCCTGTTTCATCTATGGTATTACTACATCTTCCAGTGACTTGATGCCACCTCATACTGTTATCTTTTCCCATGCAGATGGCAAATTGTTCTGGGAGATGGCAACCTGTACTGGTGCGAACAATCGTCATGAATGCAACATGACTACATATTATAGAATATTTGAAATTGTTGACTCTTGTTGTGACACTGATTACTGTAACAAGGCGACAAAAATGTTCCCACCTATCAATATCCCCACTAATTGAGAATAAGCAATGTCTACAAGAGAGATATTACAGGTGGTATCTACTTCCACTTTAACCAACTACACCCCTCACTCCTTCATCTATCCGTGCCCTATGTATCAGCTACGCATGGACATTCACACCTGATGAGCCATCACCCTCACATTTATTGGTTGGTGTTTTAGAGCAAGCTCCTAACTCTTGTAGACAATAAAATATAAAGCAAAATGTGCAGTTGCCGCTCATTTCTTGTGTAAACAACTAGCATGTGCCAACACCAACACCTTCCAGAGTAATCCTTAGTTCTAATGCTCATCAGCCTGGGAGAAATAAGGGTTTGCACTAGTGTTGCCAAAGGGAACACTGGAAAGGGCTCCTGTACTTTTTATCATTGTATAAAACAGGGAATTTCAGCAGGAGGTGCTTCTGACCTGGTTGTGTGAAAGCAACATCTGATGAAATTCACTCTTCTACATAGCCATTAAAGGTAGCAACAGCAATTGCATTGATATTTCTATACTGCTTATCAATGCCAAAGCACCCTCTAAGCAGTTTACAACGTGTTAGCTAACTGCCCCCAACAAGCTGGGTACTCATTTTACTGACCTACTGAAGGATGGAAGGCTGAGTCAACCTTGGAGCCCTCTGGGATTGAACTCATAATGCTGTGGCTTGCAGTACTGGATTTAACCACTGTGCTACATAGCCACTGAAGGTACAGGAGCCCTCTCCAATTTTTGATCTGGCAACTGAGTTTGTACAGAATTAGGGATCTCAGCCAGTTTTCTCAATGGAGCTCCATTCTGCCAGCAATTCGAACACGAGTGAATGACATTTCCATCAGGTTTTGTGTGGAGTCTCAGGCCAGGGGAAGTTACTTAGGCCATACTGTAGAGATAATGCCGTTTGACACCGCTTTAACTGCCATGTCTCGATGCTATGGAATCCTGGGGTTTTTAGTTTGTTGTAGCACCAGAGCTCTCTGACAGAGAAGGCTAAATATCTCACAAAACTACAAATCACAGAAATCCATAGCATCGAGGCATTGCAGTTAAAGCGATGTCAGACTGCATTATTTCTGCAGCCTTAGTTAAGTTAACTAAGGAGCGAATAAAGAATACTGGCCCTTTTTGGTAGAAGAAACCCTCTCTAAGGGAATCAACTTAGGTCAATATGGAAGAAATACAGTAGGACCTCTGTATTCGCTGGGGATTGGTTCTGGGATCCCATGGATACCGAAAACCATGGATAATAGCGGACGCCATTGAAAATAATGGGACTTCTGATTTAAAATACCATAGAGTTGCCTTGAAGGACCTAGACAATGGCTAGAGAGGACACATTTTCTAGGAAGTCTCTATGATAGCTGTCCTGTTTTGAGTCCTGTGGATAATTGAATCAGTGGATAATGAATCAGTGGATACGGGGGTCCTACTGTAAGGAATTACTGATTACAGACTGACTACTGACTGCAGATAGCTCAGATCACTTCATTTGCTACATCTATTTTTGTTCTTTCTTTCTTTCTTTCTTTCTTTCTTTCTTAGGACTAGTGAGAGCTTTAATTATGTCTGAATCACATTTGTCTTCATGACCCTTTGTGCATCCATAGGGTTAGTATGAAACAAATATAATAATATTCCAGAGAAATGGTTTGGCAAACAGAGGGGAGCAGAGAAAGTTTGGGAATCAAATTTAGAAAAGATCATTTGGGAGGAAAACCAGGGTGCTGTTTACACAATAAAAATGTCCTGGGAAGAATTCGTGTCGATCCCCAGCAGTTTACACATACATCAGGTCAGACACATGATTTTCGGAAGGGGGGCCACCTTTTGTCGCTCAACCTGCGGGACTTTCAATCCCGCGGGTTGTGCTGAATTTTAAAAAAAGCTCGGTGGGAAGCGAAAAATTGAAAATGTAAACAGCCAGTGACAAATTATCCTGGGCAGAGGAGATGCCCGGAAATTGCCCTACCCGTGGGCGGGCTCTGACCAGTTAGTAGGTGGTGTACCTGCCCCCTTTTTGGCCATCCCTAAAATTTCAAGTTGATCCTTCTCCATTTTGATGCTGCACGTTTACCTGTTGACATTTGCGGCAATGGACGCAGAAAGCGCACCTCGTTCCAGGAAAGGTGGCCGTGGGATCTCGTGGTCCTACAATGAAACAGTAGATCTTTTGGCTATATGGGGCGAAGAAAAGGTGCAGGAGCAGCTGAGGGGATCACACAGAAATATAGATTTGTTTGAAAAGATTGCTGCCGAAATGAAAAAGAAAGGGCATGACCGCACCGCTGAAGAATGCCGCACGAAGACTAAATTGATGCGTAAAAATTACCGCCAGGTAACTGACCACAACTCAAGAAGTGGAAACAGGACCGGTTTAAGGAATTTTGGGGCCCCCTGCAATGCTTTACTTTGGGGCCCCCATATGTTTATCTCAGATCAATGTAACCTAACCTATTCACCGTACAGGATGTTCAGATTATAGTAGGACCCCCGTATCCCTGGATTCATTATCCATTGGACACAAAACAGCACACCTACCATAGAGTCTTCCTAGAAAATGTGTCTTCCCTAGCCCTTTTCTAGGCCTTCCAAGGCAACTCTATGGTATTTTAAACCAGAAATCCCATTATTTTCATATTAAGGAGGCCAACACGGGGCCCTATCTTGACCTCGGGGCCCCCTCTTGACCTCGGGGGCCCCTGCCAATGCTGATTTGGCAGACAGGTTAAACCGGCCCTGGGTGGAAATAACGTGGCTACAATGCCCTTTTATAAGGAACTGCATGCCATTCTTGGCGGGGATGCCAACTACCACCCGAAGCGGCTAGGAAGCACCACCGACATTGTGCGGGTTCCGCGAGGGTCGGCAGTTCCCCATCACACCCCCCTCATCTCAGAAGAAGAGGGATTCCCTCCATCCTCCCAAGAGATGCTACAGGGTTTCTCTGAGGAACTGTTTTCGCAACCCCTGGGTGAGTTTTTTTTTTTCTCTATGTACAATGTATGTGAAAAATCGATTAATCTTGTACGCGGATTTCATTAGTGTGCAATAACAATTTATTTCAAATTGATCACTGCTAACACGATGCTGGTATCCCATCTGTTGGTCAAAAATATGCAGACCGAGTATTTCACACCTGGTTTTCCAATGTAAAATCGAGTGGAAATGTAAGTGAATCAATGTTGAAACTCGGTTGCTTAATTTTCGATTAAACATCTTCTTAAAAAAAAATTGTTTAATGTCTGTTGCTGCTATGATGAACAGTAGCCGTACATATTTTAATGTTACAAGACCTTACCAAAGTTCTCCATGTT
Organism: Gambelia wislizenii; assembly: GCA_030847615.1. NCBI lineage: Eukaryota > Metazoa > Chordata > Lepidosauria > Squamata > Crotaphytidae > Gambelia > Gambelia wislizenii. The sequence continues at coordinate 32,518,133 of JAUMIR010000002.1, forward strand.
CACAACATTGAATTACTGATGTGCTGAATTGAGGTTTCCCCTTTGTTTTATGCTAATGACGGCTGTAAAAGCCAAATGGCGCTGTTTTGTTTCAGTGCCCTAGGACTGAAAAAGGGATGCATGCACCATGGCACGTTTGCAATGGTGCCTCCTGAACTTGCCATAAACAAGGATGTGTGAACTATATGTTGCCCTCTTTCACTGTGGCATAGCCACTGCTAAATATTTTCTAAACTGCATAACCTTATTCATAGGAATAAATCAATTTTTTTCTCTCCTTTACTTTTAAACCGGAACTATCTCCCACCCAGAACTCTGATGATACAACAGTGACTCTAACCCTTACTGAGGAGGGAGACGAAAACGTGGTGGTGAATGAAACCCAGGTTAACAATAATGTTGTTGTGGAGGAAATTGACACTGTGTGATCAACAACACCTGCAAGAAACGGTACGCGTCCTAGCAGTATTGGGCTGGAAATTCACTACACCTTCCTCTGTTCTTGCAAAAAAAAATTACATTAATTAATCTTTTTTTTTCATACAGCGGCAGACTTGAGTAATCCGACTGCCACATTATCCCCCGCTGAGAGATTGGCATTATTTCGTAGAAAAAAAAGGAATTCGGATGTCGAGCAGATGATGGCGAATACAAGATCTGTGGCAGATTTGTTTGCTTCCCGGATAGAAAAAATTTCCAAAGAGCAAATGCAGTCTTTGCATGGTTACCTAGAAACATTCTATGAGCATTCAGTTGATGAATCAGAGAGGATGCTAAAAGAAATTCAACGGCAGAATGACCTATTTGGTGAATTAGTATCTCATATTAAGGCAATTGGTAGTGTTAAAAAAGTGCCGTTGAAAGGGGAAATAACTCCACTAAAAATGTTTCCGTGGAAGATAAGGAAAATTCTGTTGTAGAAAAGGATGATACACCCACACACACAAAAATTCCAAGTACTTTAAATGCGCTCAGACCAACAAGGGTGATTAAGAAAAAAATTCCCTTGTCACTGTAGGTGCACAATTCATCAGTCAGATATATTTGTAAGTATGGTGTGGGAGGGAATGCACAGTTTTAAGAATTAGCTTTTATTTTTACTGCAGTTATCTACCTCATAAATGAAACTAAGTTTTAAAAAAAGGATTTACCTACATTGTTCTTAATCAGTGTTACTGCTTAGTTAACGATAATTGATTGAAATAAGCATTCTTTATGTGGTGCAAATAATAAACAATTTATTTTTTTAAAAAAATAAACTTTCAAATATTTACAAATATATACATACATTTTTTACAGTTTGAACGACTATACATGAAGGAAAGGGCATATTTACATGGATGCGGGTATTGATATACTTTACAGTGAAATAGGGCTATTTACAATGATAATATGTACAATATTTAAATCATCAAAAAAGTAAAACCACTTTTTAAAAAACATATTTACAATAAAAGAATTTACAATATTTACAGTATTTACAAGGCAAGCCTTTCCTCTATCGCTTGCACCCTCCTGCCAAGGTCCCGTATCTCCTCCCTTAGTGTCCTCCCTGCAATGATAAAGAAAAATAATTTATTGATGTGCTGCAACAGAACTATGCGAATACTATTTTGCTTTAGTTTTCATTTAATAACAAATATGTACCTAGGTCCTCAATTCTGGCGATTATATTGAGGCCAGCCAGCTGAGCAGCTGCCTCCTGAGCATCTTGGGGACCTTAAAAGACAATGAAGCAGCACTTCAATTTCCACAGCTATAAACTGTCCAATACATTATTCTCATTACAGTAACATTAGGGGCGTTTTGAATTTTAGCGAAAGTTACCTTGGGGGGGTGCAACAGGTGCATGGCCTGCCTGTTCCTCTCCTGATGAGGATTCAGAGACAGGCTCCCCTGCGGCCCGTCTCTGGATCCGGACTGCTGTATAAACACATTGAAGGGTAAGGTACTAATGTTTCATAACAAGAAATAACACACAGACACATATACACACACATATCACCCATTATAGCAAGATATGTCTGGGAGGTGCTTACCTCTGGGGAGCCTATCACGCCAGCTTGGCCGTCCTGCACGGACCCACATGTTGTGCAGGACGGCATAAAAAGGCGGCCGCCTATGGGGGGGGGGCTACCGTCACTGGCCTCCAATGCAGCAAAAAAATTGCCCTTAAGGGTCTTAAATTTTGAGTGGCATTGGAGGCCAGTTCGCAAGTAGCCCCTCATCCGGAGGAACCGCGCTGCCTCAGAAAAGAAGTTGCGGTTCCTCCGGTTGGAGGACCGCATCAGCCGGTCCGGCGCACCAACCTGCTGGGCCAGGGATTCCAACATCAAGTTGGTCTCCCTGGTGCCCCAGTAGGCGATACGCCGTTCCGGCCGGATACGTCCTCTCCCCCCTTCGGCCATCGTAACGCCATGTGACGGGATGCGAAAACTCGAGTTTATAACTTTGCACATTGACCGTTACATTTTTGCAATAAGCCTATGGAGTTTTGAGCTTTCAAAACAGTTCAAAATTTAAGTACTTTGTGCTAATCGATTGGTTTATTTGCGGAGGATACTGTTGGAGGCTATAAGGCAGAGTCTGGCTCCTTTACCAGAAAGAGTAATCCCTTCCAAAAGCCCGCCAATTCCTTCAACTGCCGAAACCGCAACAATGTATCAGTTTAGGTAGCTTGCCTTACAATTCATTTGTATCAAGTTTGCCCTACTGTGCAGAGATCATTTCCACTCCTATTATATAGCATGCAATATATTGCAAACATTAACCTTTAAAGGCAATGCCTCTTCAGCTTGTATAAAGGGTATTAGGAACATACTGACATGAAAATGAAAAGCAGGAACATAAAGAGATGCATAAACTTTATTGGGCATAAGAAGAAGTAATCCAGTACATGTAGGAAATGGAATAGCATGCATACAATTACTCGCCTTCAACACGGTGATGTTCACGCCAAAAATATTCTTTCAAAGCGTTCCGTACCGCCTCCCCCCGCTCCTTCTCCCTAGCATCATTATTTACCATTGGTGCCCCAAGTGTGTCAAGGACAAACCTCTGCACACGCCGGTTAGGATCATCAAGTATACTGCCCTTGGTTTCACATATATTGTGTAGAATAACACATGCACATATTACAGAACATACATTCTCCTCAGCTACCTCTATACAGTATTTTAATGCTCTCCATCTCGCCTTTAAACGGCTGAAACACCTCTCCACCATCAATCTAATCTTGTTATGATACCTATTGTACAGTCTCTGCTTGGGATTTGTAGTCCCCCTGTACAGAGTCAGCAGCCAATTTCTTATTGGATATGCCCCATCTACAAGAGTAAGTGGTACAAACGGCTTCCCCATAATTGTCAGTGTAGGATTCCCCGGCACAAATATCCCCGCCTCCATAGTCTCAAAAAAAACCAGAGTTCCTTAACATTCGGGCGTCGTGATTCTTCCCGCTCCAACCGATCTCCGCATCAATAAAAACCCCATGGTGGTCACAAGTCCCTTGAAGAAGAATGCTGTACCTATTCTTTCTGTTTATAAATTCGTCACCTTGGCATATGGGGGGGATTATATTAACATGGCACCCATCCAGGCAAGCAACCACTTGTGGATATCCCATTGCTGCAAAGGAATCCATAACCTACGAAAAGAACAAAGAAAAAAATGGAGATGGTGAGAATTCGGAAGTAGGATTTTTCGAATAGACATATGTGTAAAGGAGGAAAAAAATCCTATATTATTTGCCATTGTATACATGTCATGTACATATTCTGTATGGCTGAACATTAAAGAACTTACAGTACAGAATTATACATATGTACTCCGTAATTATTACTTACTAAATCTAACAGAAAATGCGATTACACGATTTCTCATTAAAAATAATTTACCTTTCTGTGGTCTCCGAGGAACACTGTTCGCTTAAGAAGTAACTTTTCCATTGCGAGCACGACCTCCACAAAAATCTTGCACACAGTAGATCTCCCAATGCCAAACAACTGGGAAACTGCTCCATACGAGCATCGGTGGGCTAGAAGGAAAACGGCAACAGTGAATCGCTTCTCAACAGGAATGGCTTTTCTCATGTTAGTGTCTGACTTAGCAATCTCTGGCCGTAGTAGCTCGGCAAGGCGCATAAATAGGAACTGTGGCATCCTGAAGTACAGTATCCAACGTTCATCTGACCAGATGTTCATGACAAATTTCTCCCACCACTCGTCCGTTGTCGGGTACACCCACCAACATCGCTTTCTCTGGTCTGGATGAACAAATTTCAAAACCTCTGGGGAATCGATGGCAGCAAAGTACATGACCTGTGGCCTTGAAAGTGTTTTTTCCATAGCTTGGGAATGGAGAAGAAGAAGGAAAATAAGGAGCATCCTTCTTCTGTGCATGAGGATTACGCGCCTCTTAAGAGCTAAAAGAGATAAGCGCAAACGGACAGCGGTAGACAGAGCTGCCAAAGTTGCCACCTCCATGTTGCCATTCAGAAATGATGAGGTGCATTAAAAGCGCATGTGACGTCCTTCTTTGTGTAAAGTTTGGCCAATCGCTGCATCTGTGGTGGGAAAAAGGACCGGAAACACATAGGCTAAAATTTGAATAAATGAGTAATCGCATCTTTGATTGACAGACAAAAAAAAAATCACGGAACATCCAATGTGTGTAAACAAAAAAATCACGGGATAAGCCATCTCGGGATCTACAATTAAAAACGGGACCTTGTACGTGTAAATATCAGTCACAGGATCAAACGGGATATCCTTATCAGTGACATAAATCATATAAACAGCGGGGGACGGATTCGGGATCACTATAACACGGTAAGCACCGTGACATTTTTTGTCGTGTAACTGGCGCCCAGAAGAGGTTGTGTACCTCCTCCTCTATTACAAATTTCTTTCTGTGAAAGCACAGGAAAAGGTCTTAGAAACATAAATGAGCATCTAACTCTTGTCTAAATACTCAGAATAAATCATACTATACCAAACAGTTTTGGGAGAGGGTTTGGTTGGGTTGGCTCCCTTGACCCTCTGTGGATATTTATAACCTCAAAGTCCTTCTGTTTTAAGATAAAATTATAAGTTGTTTCATCCAAATGATCAAACAAGACATCCATATTTATGAAATGCAATGGATCATGTGAAACTGTAATGGGGGCATTTACACTACAGAATTATAGTGCTATTATTGCACTTTAACTTCCATGGTCCCATCCTATGGGATCCTGGGGTTTTTACTATGGGGAAGGCACTAAAGCTCTCTGGCTGAGAATTCTAAACATCCTTTCCTAAACTATAAACCCCAAGATCCCAAAGGATGGAGCTGTAACTCAAGGATGCAATTACTCATTTTTTCACAAAGCTGCTGACGTGTTTCTGGTGCTCTTTTCCACCACAGAGGCAGTGATTGGCTATTTCTTGGGCCGTACAGATTAACTTCATTGGTCTGTGACTACTACCTAATTTGTAATAGTGCCTGACTCGCCATTGTTGTCAGAATGGAGTCAAACATTGCCGCTGGTGTGGCTCTCTCTGTACAGCTGAAGACATCCCTTTCTACATTGTACAGGTGGAGATGTTGCCAGCACCAATGCAGGATGATCCGTCTCTTTATTATTTTACTTAATTTAGAGCTTATCTCATCCTCTGAGCTTGGTAATGATTTTATGTATTTTGAAACCATCGATACAGTGGGTCATGTACTTCAGAATGCCACGCTTCCTTTTCATGAAACGAGGATATTCTCTGACCGGAGATAGCCAAAGTGGTCATAAATATGAGGAAAGCTATTCCTGTGGAGAAGCGCCTCACTATAGCTATTAGGCTTCTCACCCACCGATGCTCTTACGCATCTGCTTGCCAGCTGTTCGGTGTTGAGAGATCCACGGTGTGCAAGATCTTCATCGAGGTTGTGCTTGCAATGGAGAAGTTCCTTCTGAAGCAAACTGTGTACCTAGGAGATCATAGGAAGGTAATGTTATATATATATATATATATATATACCAAATCTAACTATGTGAAAATGCAAGTACTCACATCAAATGTGTTATTGTTAAAGAGTTGAGAAAAGTTTTACTATATGACAAAACATCTTAGAAGAATTCTTATTGAGAGGCTACTTAACGTTGCCACCACATTTTTAAAAATTGATTTATACAGTTGTGTAAAATCGAATAACCGGCTACCATATGGTTCACATTAACCATTTCCAATGTCTTTTTCCTTTTTGCTTGAACAGGTAATGGATGGGTTCACAGCCCTTGGATACCCACAAGTGATAGCCTGCCTGGATGGATGTCACGTCAACATTATTCCACCTGTACGCCAAGGAAACAAATATATTAACAGGAAAAATAGCTACAGTGTACTTCTGCAAGGGACCTGTGATCACAGAGGCATTTGTATTGACGCAGAGATCGGATGGAGCGGCAAGAATCATGACGCTCGATTGCCTAGGAACTCTGCATTTTTTGAAACAATGGAGGCAGGAATTTTTGTTCCAGGGAACCCCACAATTATTATAATGGGACAGCAAATAGTTCCTCTAACCCTTGTAGATGGAGCATACCCAATAAGGAAATGGCTGATTACACCATATATGGGGTCCACAAATAATAAACAGAGACTGTATAACAGATACCATAATAATAAGGTGTTTTGGCCATCTCAAAGGACACTGGAGAGCATTAAGATATAGTATTGAAGTGATGGAGGAAAATGTTTGTTCTGTAATGTGTGCATGTGTAATTCTCCATAACATATGTCAAACCAAAGGGAAAATTCTTGATGACCCAAACATAAGGGTTCAGAGGTTTGTGCTTGACACTCTAGGAGCACGTTTGGTAAATGACGATGCATGTAAAAAGGCTGAGGGGGAAGCTGTTCTGACACATTAAAGGAATACTTCTTGCAGCTGCACCATTGGAACTGAGAATAAGTGTGGATGTAATACTGTGTGAAAATAATTTTTTGTTGTACAAAACGGAGAAAAAACTTCCCAATAAAGACCGTGGATTTCAGTACTGCTATTGGTTGTGAATAAATACGTAACTATTTTTAAAGTTAGAAAAAGGTTGCATGTAAAAATATCCAGGGCATCAATGCAAATATCTTCTCCTGCTGCAGTATAACTACCTGCATTACAGTCTTCCCTTCCGTGTGCAACCTGTAAATGATACTTTTAAGAATAGCCCACCAGCGATACGTTGTTTCAATACTGACGGATTTGGGGAATTGGTGCCTTTTTAAAAAAGGTTCCAGGCTCAGCCAAACTCCTACATGGAGGAACCTCTGCTAATTAGCCAATTGTTTAACACAAATGGTGTTCAAAGTTCAAAAAGAAAAATTCTCATAATTCAATAGGCTACTTTCAAAATATAATGGTCTTTCCCAAAAGCTATAAACTCGAGTTTTTGCATCCTGCCACATGGCACTACGATGGCCAAGGGGGGGTAGAGGATGTGTTCGGGTGGGTCGGCACATCTTCGTTTGCGAACAATAATTTCTTTATTGAAGTGGCACGGTTCCTCCGGGAGTGGGGCTTCCAGAGAACAGGTCTCCAGTGCCACTCAAAATTCAAAAACCTGAAGGGAAGGTTTTTTGCGGCACTGGAGGCCAACAATGGGAGCCCCTCCCCACCGTAGGCGGCTGCCATTTTATGCCGTCCTGCATGACCTTTGGGTTTGTGCAGGGCGGCCCAGCTGGAGAGACAGGCTGCCCAGAGGTAAATGAATTGACTGATTTGTTTTATTGAAGGAGGGGGGTGGGTTGGTAAATATATTTCTGTACATGTCTTTTTTTCCATAGTGGTCCGGATCCAGAGGAGGGCTGCTGGACAGCCCATTTCAGAGTGATGATGAGAGGGGACATGAGCCCGGCCCGGCCCCAGATGCACCACCACCTGGTAAGCTATTTTAATTATTTATTCCCAACTGCCCCCCCCAAAATAGTGATGCTTCCAGACATACAATTGTTCCAACATTTTTTTTTATTCCTTGGTAGCAGACAATGCTTGTGAGGCAGCTGCCCAGCTGGCCAGGCTCAATATAATTGCCCAGATAGAGGAGCTAGGTAAAAAAAAAATATTAGTGGAAGGAATGCCTATTATTTGCAGTACCTGTATAATAAAAACCCTTATTTTCCCTTTTCAGGCCGATTGTTCCAGGAGGTGATAGCTCAACTTGATGGGAGGGTGGGGAATATTGAGTGCCATTTGGGTTTATAATTTGATAGTGCATTATTTTATTTGTGTTTCTGTATGTATTTATTGATAAATGTATTATCTTTTGTACTATATTTACTGCCAATTATTTATTTTTTTAAATCTGTTGTTTTAATGATTGGATTTTGTTATTTAAAAGTATGTAATATACGGTATAATATTTTGGGGGGTATGTAAATAAAGAATTGTAAATATGTTAATATAGAAAATAATAATAATTTTTTTTTAATTACCTTCTGTGTATTCCTTGCTTCTGGAGAAAGGGTTAGCATTCCATCACCATTAAGGTAATTCAAAGTTACAGCAACACATGTACACCTGAGCAATAAACTATAAAGTAAAAAAAAAAAATGCATTGTATATTTCATAATCAAACCTAGGTTTCCCCCCTGTTATCAACATATGTAACTATTTGGAAAATGATGTATTATTAATTATACCTTTTAGAGAGTGTTCATCTAAACAAAATGTAATACTAACTCTAAATATGTTTTATAGCTATGAAAGTCCTAGTTTGAAAAAGAAGTCTTCAAAAACTACATTGCATACGAGTACAGCTTGGTGAAGGTTTATTTTTAATACAGTTTTAGTTTATAAAGTAAGAGGAACCGGGTTTTTTTAATTTTTCTAACTGGTCTATTTAATTCCAACCTTCCAGCAGCTGTACGGTAGCTGATTTTCTTGTGGCAGGGAGTTCTCCTTTTCAGAGTCCCCAGGAAGGTTTTTATTTTTTTACTCTCCTCACAACAACCCTTCTAGAGTTGTTTTCAGGGGGTTTAATATGGGCTAAGATTCACCTAGCATGTCATTTTGTCTATCTATTGCAGCCAACATTTCCCACTATCTGCTATTTCATGCTGGTAGAACTTTTCAAGGTATTCCTGCAGGCATTTTGCCCTCTGGTCCATTCTCTCAGCGTTAGTATTCATATTTGCAATAAATTGTCTCATCATTGCTCTGGAGTTTGCAATAATTTCTGCTGCTCAGTGGATCGCCGTTTCCTGTGGTTCAACTGGAGTCTTTCAGCTGGGAAAAGTGAAGCAACAGAATTGCTAAGCAAAGCAACTAGAAAAATGAATTTTTAAAAAAATAATTAATATTTTTAATCTCGGAAACAGTGCACCCCACACGAAACCCCTACTGTCAAGCAGCATAATACATTACAATTTTGAAGAGGTAGGGTGGCCCAGACAGCATCTATTTCAGCATCCACTTCTGAGTGGTTGTTTAGCTGGGTGGCATTGAAGATGGAATCGTTATCCTCAGTAAGTGTTAGAGTCACAGCAGCGTCATCTGAAGCCTGTGTTAAATTCCCCTCTGTGTATTTGAAAAAATACAAGAAGTAAGTCACATAAGCATTTGAAAGTTCACTATTTTGTTTTCACAAGTCCCACTCATTCAAACTCCTCTTTTAAAACTTTGAGGGATCTTGGGAATACTGTATCTGGCTGCGGCCATCTCCAGGGTGCAAGGACATACGTAACATACTGTTACCGCCCACCCCAGAAGCAGGATTCCCCCCATTGTTTTAACTGCCCACATTAGCACACCAAAGCATCATGGAGCCATGGGTCATAAACAGGATGAAGATAAACAGCAATTGGCTGGCAACAAACTTCTTATTAATGGGCCATAACAAGGCACACTTTTTATTATGCTAGGTTTTACATTGGTTAACGAAAAAGTTAAATATACGAGCTTTCACATCACGATTAAAAGTAATAAACATGGTTATTCAAGCAGCTGTAATGTATGAAACTTTAAAAGCTAAGGTTTAACATTTACCCAAACAAAAAAGGAAATGTACATGGTAGTATTTAGGTAATGTAAGAGAGTTAATCGGAAAATTATTTATTCATGTTTTCACAAACCGGAACCCGTTTTTTTAAAAAGGAAAATTTGACTTACCAGGCGGGGTTGAAAAAAGTTCCTCAGAGTATCCTCCAAGTTCTCTTTGAAGACGGGGGCATCACCGGTTCCTCTTCGGTGGTGGGATCGTGATGGGGAGTCACTGACCCACGGGGTACCCGGACTATGTTGGTGGTTTTAGCCAGGCGCTTAGTATGGTAGTTGGCATCGCCAGCTAGAATTTTGTGGAGCTCTTTAAAGAAGGGCATCCTGGCCACATTGTTCCCACTTTTAGCATTGTGATTGATTACCTGGCGATCATTTTTATGCATACGTTTCGTTTTCATCCTACACTCTTCCGCGGTGTGATCGTGCCCTTTGTGTTTCATCTAGGCTGCAATTTCTCTCCAGCTCCTCAGATTTTGGAGGAGGAAAAGGACAGGAAGACCTTTTGCTGAATATTAACTATTAGCTTACAAAGAGACATGGGCTCCATGGTCTTCAGAAGTGCATCTAAGGCTTGCCATGTGCCAAGCATCTGACCTCTTTTTTAAATGGTTTTATTGATATTTAAGGCATGAGAAAAAAGTTCATTATAGGCCTGTCCCCATCTACACATCCCTGATAAACCTAAATAGATACTCCTAATTGCAATTAACTCTATAACATACAGTTCATATGTACTTACCTACATGTGTATGTAAGCACCTGTACACAGACAAGACAGTCATGTAATAGGTACTTAAAGAGGACCTAATCTTTTTTATTTTTTATAACAATTAATAGAACAACAAAAATAAAGAAAAGAAAATACATATCTTTAAAACAAAACATGATACATAATAGAGATTCACTCCTAACCCACACCCTAACGTGTACAAAAAAAAGAGAGAAAATCAGGAAAAAAAGAAAAGGCAGAAAAGAAAAATAAATAATACGAAGAAATACTTCCTGTTTGCCTATATCAATGTTATTAATCATAATACTATTCAAGTAACTCTTAGTTGATAAAAATTCAATTTAACATTCTAAACTCCCTTTTTCTTACAAAACGAAAAGGTTCTTATTACAAATGAAACCCATTAATCGCCAGGTCTCCTCTTAATAACTTAATATAATTCATAAAGAGTTCCCAAGTTTTTAAGTAATTTCCTAATCCTTTATCTTTAATAAACTGCTTAATCTGTCCAACGTCACCAATTCTGTCAATTTTTCAATCCATTCTGAAATATTTGGAATCTTCTCTTTTTTGCAATGTCTCACATATATTATCCTCACAGCTATAACCATATAATTAATTAAAGTTTTATTTTCTCTTTCAACTTTATCTTCTACATCAATCATATTTAATAAGAACAATTCTGGTCTAAAGGCTATATCTTTCCCCCAATTTTTTGCATTTCTATAACAATTCCCTTCCAATATTTCTTTGCACCTTTGCATGAACACCAAAGATGGTAAAATGTCCCACCTGTTTAAGGACATTTCCAGCCTTTGATACCAACCTCCTTCTACATTTTCGCTAATCTTTCCGGGGTCATATACCATCTAATATCATAAGTACAGGTAAACTTTGTCCTTTTATTCCATACTTCTTCCCACTTATGTATTTCTATTTTATAACCTAGATTCTTTGCCCATTGGATCATACATTCCTTCACCTGTTCTTCTTCTGTATTGTATCTTAATAGTAATTTGTAAAACTTTGAAATCATATGATTGTCTCCTGATTCTATTATTTTCTCCAGTTCTGTTTTCTCCTTTTCAAAACCATATTTTATATTATCCTCTTTAAATTTCTCTTTTAACTGATAATATGTCAACCAATGTATTTTAATTCCACTTTCCCCTAATTCATTTAACTGTTTAATTTCCCAGCTCCCTTTTACTTCCTTCACCAAATCTCCATACACTATCTACTTATTTAGATGACCCATTTCTGTCCTAAAAAAAGCTTCTTGAGGCAATACCCAATTTGGAATTTTAAAATTCAATCTTCTCTTATACTTATCCCATATTTTCAACAGTGGTTTCCTTATTATATGGTTGTTAAAACTTTTGTTTGCTTTTCTTTGCTCATACCATGAGTGCCAGCCAAACTTCAGATCTTGTCTCTCTAATTCTAACAAATTTTTATCTTCCAAAGTGATCCACTCTTTGGAGATTTTCAGACAGGCAAAAATCGCCCCTTGCCGTGCGAGCAGCCTCCCGAAACTGCTGCGCGGCAAGGGTCTTTTTCGGACGACGCTGTGCCTCTAGCGAAGCCGTCCGTGTCACTTCCGTGAAGCTTGGGACGGCTCTGCGCCATATTTCAATCACGGGCAGCTTCCGTGCTTGAAATATGGCGCGGAGCCGTCCGAAGCTTCACGGAAGTGACACGGACGGCTTCGCTAGAGGCACAGCGTCGTCCGAAAAAGACCCTTGCCGCGCAGCAGTTTCGGGAGGCTGCTCGCGCGGCAAGGGGCGATTTTTGCCTGTCTGAAAATCTCCTTTAACCCAAGACATACATACAGCCTCAAAATAGGTTTTCATGTCTGGTACCCCTAGTCCACCTCTATATTTTGCATCTATCAATACTTTCCACTTTATTCTTGTTTGGTTTATTTTTTACCTACCCAGACAAATTTAGCCAATTCTTTTTGCCATTCTCTTACCTACATGTGTATGTAAGCACATGTACACAGACAAGACAGCCATGTAATAGGTGCTTAAAGAGGACCTAATCTTTTTCAAGCAGTCACAGCTTTCTAATGATAGCTTCTTCCTCCACACCTCCCTCCCTCACCCATTCTCCACACAAAAACCATGTTAACGGTGTTTTACTCTATTTGCAATTCTTTTCACTCTGTTTACAATAATGCATTTTGAAACATTTCTGCATGAATTTTCCTTCCACGTCCATATAAACCCTCTGCCCCCATCCCACACCCCCAGATTTGAAGGCACTGTCCCTACTATCCTCCCTGTTACCCCAAAAGCTTTTCGGGGTGGTGGAGGAATTTCTTAATATCCCAGATATTTCCTTTTCTATGCAGTGCTACCCATCCCATGTTACAGCAAGTAGCACAGAAGCATGATGAAAGATGAGCAAAATGCTACACAGATTTATTCCAGGTTTGCATGCTAACACAGAGACATTAGCAAAAGACAATGGAGGCTTGCTTTTTGAGGCTGCATCTTAGACAAAGGACATCAGGAAAGGAATGCAGGCAGGCTTTTCCCCCATTCAGGGGTTACAGTTTATATAGGGTATAAGTCATGTAGGCATAGTTAACCATTTGCTAACCATCTGTCTGTGAGACACTCAATCATTAGGATCAAAGGGTGCAGCTAGATTGTTAACTTCTGAGCTCCTTTCCTCAAAGCTTACTTTGAAGATATTCATTACCCAATTGAAAGGCAGGAAGGAAAGGAAGCGTGAGATTCCTTTCTTTTGATCCTGAGTTTTCTCAGGCTCTAGGAATTGTAGTCAACCCACAATCCCATCGCTCTTGCTTATGGCTATCCACTCAACTTGTAAGATTTGCTTACACTTCTGGACTTTACAAATCCTTCTGCTGCTCTTTTTATGTAAAATATTTCTGCTTCTTGGCCACTCAGCTTTCTACATGCCAGACCTATTGTGTGTTTGGGATGGGGCCATTTAATAAGGCAATTCTCTTAACAGAATGAAGCCAGGCAGTGTGTGTATGTAGCATGGGGTGTGTGTGTGTGTGTGTGTGTGCAGTTGCATGGAGATGGCAGAGGGGCTCTTGCATCCTGGCATACATGATGTGTGTCTGTGCTGTGTGTGTATGTGTGTAGCATGGTGTGTGTTGTCTACATGGTGGCAGCAGAGGGGCTCTTGCATCCTGGCATGTGTGGGATGCACGTGTGTAGCGCGACATGTGTGTAGCATGGGGTGTGTAGAGTGGTGTGTGTGTATACGTGTGGTTGCATGGCAGCAGCAGAGGGGCTTTTGCATCCTGGCACACATGGTGTGTGTGTGTGGCATGGTGTGTGTGTGTGTGTGCAGTTGCATGGCAGTGGCAGAGCAGCTCTTGCATCCTGGCATACGTGCTGTGTGTGTGTAATGTGATGTGTGTGTTGTGCGGTGTGTATATGTGCATGTGTGTATAGTGATGGCGGAGGGGCTCTTGCATCCTGATGCATGTGAGGGGTGAGCGGTGTGTGTGTAGCATAGTGTCTGTGTCTGTGTGTGTAGTGTGGTGTGTGTGTGGTTGCATGGCAGCAGCAGAGGGGCTTACGTATCCTGGCGCACATGGTGTGTGTGTGTGTGTAGCATGGTATGTGTGTATGTGCAGTTGCATGGCAGTGGCAGAGCAGCTCTTGTATCCTGGCATACGTGCTGTGTGTATGTGTAGTGTGGTGTGTGTGTGTGCAAGTACGTGCAGTTGTATGGTGGCGGTGGAGGGGCTCTCATGCCCTGGCACATGTGAGGTGTGTATGTGTGTAGCATGGTGTGTGTATGTATGTGTGTGTAATGTAGTGTGTGTGCATGTGTGGTTGCATGCCAGCAGTGGAGGGGCCCTTGTATCCTGGTGCGCGTGGGGTGCATGTGTGTGTTTGTGTGTGTGTAGCTTGGTGTGTGTTTCTGTGTATGTGTGGTTGCATGGTGGCAGCGGAGTTTCTCTCACATCCTAGTGCATGTAGTGTGTGTAGCACGGTGTGTATGTGTATACGTAGTTGCATGGCAGAAGGGCTCTCGCATCCTGGCATGTGTGTGGGGGTGTTTAACGTGGTATGTGTGTGCGTGTGTATGCAGTTGCATTGTAGCAGCAGACTGGCTCTTTCATCCTGGCTCACATGCTCTGTGTGTTTCTGTGTGTGTAGTTTGGTGTATGTGTACGAATGTTGCTGTCCTTGAGCAAGCAGAGATCACCAGCATTGAGGCCATGATATTGAGAAGACAGCTGCGCTGGGCAGGGCATGTTTCTAGGATGGAGGACCATCGCCTCCCCAAAATACTACTCTACGGTGAACTTGCCACGGGTCAGCGTAAGAGGGGAGCTCCAAAAAAGCAAGGATACAAGGACTCCCTGAAACAACATCTCAGGCTCGGCCAAATTGATCACCAACAGTGGTCCGCCCTGGCCTCACATCGGGAGGCATGGAGACGCACTATCCACAATGCTGCAGCCTTATTTGAGAACTCACGCCAAACAAGTCTTGAAGAGAAACGACAACACAGAAAGAATGACAACCCAGAAACATCACCCAAGGAGACCTTCTGCTGTGCTTTCTGCAATTGGACTTGTTTATCTTGGATTGGCCTTTTTAGTCATCAGCGCACTTGCAGAAAGTGCGGGATGAGTCCTTCCTGAATCTTCGTTTGCGAAGAAAAGCCAGAGAGAGAGAGAGACAGCATGGTGTGTGTGTGTATGGTTAGATGGCGGTGGTGGAGGGGCTCTCGCGTCTTGGTGCACGTGGAGGGGGGGTGTAGCGTTGTGTGTGTGTGTTTGTGTGTACATGTGGTTGCATGATGGCAGTGGAGGGGATCTTGCATCGTAGCACATGTGGTATGTGTGTGTGTAGCATGGTGTGTGTGTGTGTGTGTGTAGCGTGGTGTGTGTGTGTATGTGTGGTTGCACAGTGGCGGCAGAGGGCCTCTCGCACCCTGGTGTGTGTGGGATCTGTGTGTGTACATGTGCTTGCGTGGTGGTGGCAGAAGGGCTCTCATGTCCTGCTGCATATTGTGTGTGTGTGTGTGTGTAATGTTGGCTGTGTCTGTGTGTACGTGCGGTTCTATGGTGACGGCGGACGGACTCACAGTATGAAACTAGCTGTTCCCAGCATAATATACATTATTATAATTTATTTCAATGGTTACATATTAATGGATCAAATGATCGTACTCTTGACATAGTTCCTAAGCAGCCAATCACCAGAGTCAGAACAGAAATGTACCAAAGCATTTGATAGATAGATAGATAGATAGATAGATAGATAGATAACAGCATATGTTACGGTGGATATAGCTAGTAGTGCTATAAATCTGTAGTGTGAATAGGCCCCAGTTTCCATAATGTTTGGAGCTGCAGTATCTATAATAACAGGAATGGATATCTTGAAAAGGCTGGACATTAAGAAAGTATTTATTTATTTATTTATACCCCACTCTTCAGCCACAAGGCTCTCAGAGGGGCTTACAAATTGTTTTAAGCAATAGCAATTTACACATCTGCACTGCATTAAGCAGTTTCCAATGTGTGTTAGCTAAAGTGCCTGACAGTTTTAAAATGCTTTCTATTTTTTAAAACTGCTATTGGGTTTTGCTCTAGTGAGCTAAATGAAGAGTGTCACCTTTAAGACTAACTGATTTCATGTAGCATAAGCAGTTGTGGATATTCAGTTCACTTCCTCTGATGCACTGATGGGGTGATATTGGGGCCATAGGTTTTTAGGCAGCACTGCACAGATTTAGGTGTGGAATAGAACAAAAAGATGCAAATTGAGACCCTGGCCATGAATCTTCAAAGAGTTGTGTGAGATCATGCAGGCCTTATACTCAGCAGGATGAACTTAAGTCCCCTTGTTATAGGCTTTCTTCTGGTAGGGGTCTTTTATAACTTTATTGGGGGGTGAGACTTCCATTGCTGAATCATGCAGGTGGTGTCTTGTTATTTAAGCTTTCTTTATCAGCCTATCTCCTGACTCCCCCCCCCCACAACTGTTCTTGTTCTCATAGCTCCAGAGTACAGAGGATGCAGTCATACTCATATTGTTGTTGTGGACTCCCCAGAGGGAGCTGGCAGACCACTCTGCAAACAGAAGGTTGGACAAAGGAGACCTTTAATCTGATCAACCGCTGTTCTTCACAGGTTATGGTAGTGGTGGTGGTAGTAGTGATCCACATTAACAGACAGACACTTGCAAAAAAACAAATGCCTCTTTTAAATCCCAGAATGCCCTGGTAAGGAGTTTGGGACATTTCCTGCCTCACCCCCAGAGAGTATATCAATGGCCTGAGCTCTACAGAGCAGATGGGGTCCACTTCTCTGAGGAGGGTAACCAGTTATTCCTCAGAGATTTACAATGGGGTTTGTGGGCCACTTTGAACAGCCTGGTAGGGGACATGGGCAAAGCCAACACGTCCCCTTATCTGTGGCAGGTAGGGAGGGGAGGAAGTAGGAGTTTGGTAAGCGCCTGTGAAGACACCCCCAACTAAAGGTGGTGGCAGGTTTGGGTGTGCAACGCCAGTACCCTGGTGAGATCAAACTCCTTTACCCAAAAAGGCTCTGATGCTGAATATCCAGTTCAAAAGGGGGGGAAGTTTATTTTAAAGAACAAAAGAAAGGGGCTTTCTCCTCCCCAGCTCTAAAAGGCTTGAAATGAAAGGTACTTTACAGTTGGAGTTTCAGCTGTTTTCAGGGTGACATCTCTCTGGGTTTGATCTCCTCACTCAATGAAGCTGGTGCAGGGTCTTTCAGCTCCTGATTTCTCTGACTGTTGTAACTAATTTGGCTAATGACTGTTGGTAACTAATTTGACTGATGACTGATGGTAACTAATTTGGCTGATGGTGTAAGAAATGCCCTTCTCGGCTGTCTGGGCCTGTTTGCCACCAGAACTGCTCTCTGCAAGCTCACAGCAAAGACTGCCCAAAAGAACTAAAAGCTTCTAGGTAAAACAGAACTTGCTGGGAAGAAACAAACCAAAACCTAGAAAAATGCAGGGGAACTCTTAGCTCCTCCCACAAGTCTAATACAATGAAGTATTCCTATATTCAGACATGCTAAGGCCTTGAAAAGAAAACAAAGGAAAATGCAGGGGAAATTTAAACAGTCCTGGCTGGACATCACAGCGCCTATGGCACCCTTTTGGTGAAGGTTGAGTCTCTAGAGCTGGTGTTGCAACTGGGAATTGGCTTTGCTTCTCCTTCACTTGTAGGTAAAGGACAGGGGAGGAAGAGGCTGCTCAGTGCTCTCAGGTTGTGCTGACAAATGTTGAGTGAGATCAGCCATCTTCATGCGTCCTCCTTCTCCCTCCCTTCATGGCAAAAGGGGGAAGAGGAAATGAAAACAGGACAGGACTCCAGTCCTTAGGGCTTGAAGAGGTACAGGGCCCATGGCAGGGGGCGGGGAGGTAGTCTGAGTTTTATTCTGAATAAGGGAAGGATTGTCCAAAGTGGTCAAGATGCTTTGAGGAAAGGGTTTAGTACTTTGGGTAGCTTCCTTGCAGTCCCAACTAAACCCCAGAGCGGATTCACTTGTCCACTAATTTGGGAGCCACATCACCTGCTGGATGGGGGTAATGAGATTGTTTGCCCTCCCCGACCCAGAAATTAAATATTGTGCAGCTGGAAATATTCAAGGTCTGAGAGGATTTATATCGTCTATAAGCTACAAGTACACTCATATGAGATAAAATTAGGAGTTTATGAGTCGAAATTGATCTGAAAGAGCAGCCATGGGATATGGATTTTAAACCCCTGGTGGAAAATAGAAAGGATTAACGTAACATTCAGAAGGGAGGGGTGGAGGGTTCTTGCTCCCATTGCAGAAGTTGGTGTCACAACAAGAGGTAACGTAGGTAACACGCAGATTAGTTTTTTCAGGGAAATCACAATTCGTATAATGTATCGGACCGTTGTAGCATCCATACGTCACAGTTTCCAACTTGTAGCCTGTGGGGAAAAGAACACTGCTTTAAAGTTCTTTGTTTTGGAAGGGGAGATGATGTTACAAAGCACAAGGTCCATGGAAGAAAGATGAAGCAATAAGACCGAAATGTGACCTGCAGCAACCATTGTTTAGGTGCTGGGAAGCCGCCTTATCCTGGAACTGTCCAAGGGACTGGGCCTTACATTTTGGAAATAGGGTTCAGCACTTCGGATAGCTCTTGTATATGCATCTCTTGTGTAGCTTCTCTGGCCTGAAGTAATAGAGCCACGGGCTGTCATGTGTCACACCTCACTGCAACAATATCTAAGCTGAGCAGAATGTGGGATGTTAACTGTCTCTGTTGTGGTGGTGGAGAGAGGATGCCATCGGTGGCTTCATGTTGAACACTTGCTTGGAGTTTAAGACCTATCAAGCTCAAGCAGACACTCACTGAAAGAGTCTTCCCTAACCTGTTTGTCCTCTTCTGTGTCTCCTCTTATCCCTGGCAGACATGGCTTTGGGAAGGAGCTTTTAAAACAAAGGTCAGGCAATCAAGGGAGGCTTTGGGGGATTTCCTGCACTGGCAATCAATTGGATTGTTGCAACAGCAGCTGATGGTTTCTATATAATTGAAGCAGTGAATTTGCTCCAGCTTTTAGTCCAAACTTTGAAAGAATAATCTATATTTAAAACCTTATCTGCCAAAGTTAGGTCCAACACTTAGGACAGGTCTGTTAAAGTTCAGGACTAAAAGCCAGGAAGATCTACTACCCCACTGACATAGAAAACACCAGCCTCTGCTGACTAGGTGTCCCTTTGGTCCCTTTTAGCTTGACTGATTTTGTATGCTAAGAACTTACCGATGTAGACTGCCATTGTAAAACATCTTCCAGATTCAGTTTCACATACTGTCTTCTTAAACTGACAGTCTGAAGTTTTCAGGGCAAGGCATTTATTGCACAAGAGTTGCTGGGCTGAGAAGAGAAAGGAGAGCTAAATGGAATACGTGCAAAGATTTGAAACACACACACGCAATTGATGAAGCCCAAAGCATCACGCCCAGATACAGACACACCCCAATGTTTCCACACTCCAATGTTTCCAATCCCAAATATCAGATTGCAGCTGTGAAAAAATTTAATCTCACATATATAATAAATATTTATAATCATTTATTATTATAACACAGCATTTATTATTATTTATTATTTATGTGAGCTTCAAATTTTTCACAGCTGTAATCTGACCTTTGCATTACATTTGAATGACAATTATTTTATTCATTTATATCCCACCTTTTCCCAATAATGAGACTCAAAGCAGTTTACAAATTCTTTCACTTTGGTAGAGATTGAAAACATTTTAAATATCAGTTTGTATCAGATAGAAAATATTAAGATGCTTTGGATATCCATTTTTTACATCAAAGTAAATTGGACTTCAATCTTTACTAGCTATACCCGGTGTAACATACTCCATTATGCTTTGCTTCAGTATGTTTATATATATCTAAAACACTTCAGTATGTTTCCGTCCCCACTCTGCTGATTGGCCACTTAGAAAACATGTCAAGAGTATGATCATTTGACGCATTAATATATAACCTTCCAAATCAACTATAATGGCATGTGTTACGCCATGCAACTGCACGCACACACACACACACACACACACACCACACACACACCAGGACATGAGAGCCCCTCTGCCGCCACCATGCAACCATGCGTACACAGACACCACGCTAAATAGACAAACACACACACCACACTACACACACACCACACGCAGCAGGATGCAAGAGCCCCTCTGCCATCGCCATGCAACAGAACATACACAAACACACATACACAGAACACTCTACACACATATACACATCAAACTACACAAAGACACACACACCATGCTACACACACACACCACACGCGGCAGGATGAAAGAGCCCCTCCACCACCAGCATGCAATTGCACACACACAGACACCACATTACACACTCTCACACACACACCACATGTGCCAGGATATGAGAGCCCCTCTGATGCCACTATGCAATTGCACATACACACACAATGCATGCTACACACACCTCAGTACTACACCTCCCCATGCTACAAGCCCCATACTATACACACACACTACATACACACCACACTACACACACACCATGCTACACACACACTCTGCTCTAAACACACAAACACCATGCACACATTGATGCAAGAGCCCCTCCACTGCCACTATGCAATCACATATACACACACACACCACCCTACACACACACTTGACGCTACATGCTACACACCCTACAGCCACCCCATGCTACACCCCCCACACTACATGTACACGCACCACACTACACACACACACCATACTACACACACACAGCACGCTACATGCCCCCACGCTACGCACACAGCCATGTTACACCTCCCACATGCTACACCCCCCTACACTACACACACACATGTCAGGAGTTAGAAACTGAACTCCATTATAAAATGGCCGAACAACTGCATGATGGCTGACTGAATGAACTAGCAAATCAGGCCTAGTCAGGCCACTAGAGAGCAATGTCCTGTAGATGTATATATGGGAGAGCTCAGAACAGAACTCACTTCCTCCTCTCTTCTCTACTCTTCCTGTGAATGCTGAGGCCTGGTGAAGCAGTTTCTCCCTCAATTGTAAATATTTGTACGTATTGCAACTGAGTTTGAAGATAAAAGTGCCTCCTGCTTATTTGGACGTTAAACACTCTGCGTGCGAGTATTCTTGAGAACAGGTTGCTACTGAGTCTGCTGTGATAGTTTTTGGGCTTCTGCAGGGAACTGAGTGTCCTATCATCACCTGACAGTGGTTATGGGCCCAGCTGATTGATCTCAGATTAGATAAGGTGCAGTTAAGTTTCAGCCAGGCCCTGTAATATCTTCAAGCAACCTTGAAGTGCTGCCAGCTGTTTGTGTTTCATAGCTGGAGAATTGTTGACTCAGTCAGCAGAATGGCAGATAATAGTCTCATCTGCATTAAAAAGCTGGCTGATGGAAATTATTCAGCATGGAGTTTATATATGGAGGCTTTATTAATTAAGGACAATTTGTGGCACATTTTGGAGAATGAAAGTGTGATCCCAGAGGGTTCAGAAGATGAAATAGCAGCATTCAGACTAGCAGACCAGATGGCTGCAATTCTCTTATCACTCAGCCCCTCCCAGTTAATACATGCAGCCCCAGCAAAGACAGCCTTTCAGCTTTGGACAGCTCTGAAGACAGTTCATCAGAATTCATCCTGTCTCTCAAAGATGATATGGACTAAGAGACTTTATAACACAAAGCTGTCTACTGGAGGCTGCATGAAAACCCATTTGGAAGAAATGAGGCAGCTTTTTCAAGAGGTGGCCAATAGAGGGGTGGACATTCCAGAAGCCATAAGTGTTTTATTTTATTGGACAGTTTGCCAAAGGAATGGGATTTCCTAATGTACAGTCTGCAGACCACCAGGGAGAGTGATTTGTCTATAGACCTGGTAGCTGGGCATATTCTGGAAGAAGTCCAATGCAATCAATTTGATTCCTGGATGGAGGGGAATAAACAGCCACAAATTACCAGATGCAATCAGGAGACCACTGAAACAGAGGCACCTGTGGAGGTGGCAGCCTGCAGCTACATGAAATGCTGTTTCAGATGCAAAAAGCCTGGACATTTTAAGAAGGACTGTAAAATGCCTGCACTAGATAGGAGGGGTGCATCCTCTCAGGCTGCAAGTCAGGCCTTCGTAGCACAGCACCATCCTGATGGTACTGAGGAAAGAATTTGGTTACTTGATAGTGGGGCCACACACAATATGGTTAATGATTTACAGTTGTTAAGCAATGTTAAAAATGCTTCAATAACCAATATTACCCTTGCAGATGGTGCTCCCAGCAAGGTGCAGAAAATAGGCACTGCATAGGTGCCATCTTTTGGTAAAGATTTTGAAAATATGTTATGTGTTAACAAACTAGAGAATAGTATATTAAGGAGTTTTTCGGACATTGTTATATATCACAAGAAGGCTTGTAACTGTTCCAAGGCTGCTGTGCGGCAGGGGGCCCATTTCGTATGATGCCATCCCCCTGCCAATTCTGTTCCGGAAGAGATTGGAGGCTGCTGTGCTATATTTGGTCATTTCTTAATCACGGTCAACTTCCGTGAGTAAGAAATGGCCAAATATGGTGCAGCAGCCTCCAATCTCTTCCAGAACAGAATCGGCAGGGGGACGGCGTCATACGAAATGGGTCCCCTGCTGTGCAGCAGCCTTGGAACAGTTACAACCCTTCTTGCGATATATAACAACGTCTGAAAAAGTCCTAAGTGTGTCCCAAATGACTACTGACGGTTATAAAGTGATATTTGAGGGGAGACACTGTACAGTAACAGAAAGGCATAACATGAATAATGTCTGTGCAAAAGGGATAAAGAAACATAGATTGTATTACATGTTGCCTAAAGGGAAAGTGGCAAATGTGAACCCTTCAAACAATGTGCCCCTACATGATAAGTGAGTTCATTACTACCACAGGCTAATGAGCCATGCTACTTAGAAAGGGTTAAAGGAGCTAGCAAAAGTGTGCCCTGGTTTAAGCATGAAACACTGCCCAAGGTTCTTAGAATGTGCAGTGTGCAGGAAAGTTAAGGTGAAGGCTTTCCCTATTGCCAAAAAGGTTAACTGTTTTGATATGGTCAATTGACTAATCAAATAAACTATAACTAACTAACTATTGCCAAAAAGACCCAGTGTGTCACCAACAGACACTTTGAAGTTGTCCATGCTGATTTAGCAGTCCCCTATGAGCCCACGGAAGGGGGTAACTGCTATTTATTTGTGATAGTGGACAGACACACTAGGTACACCTACATATATTTACTGATGGAGAAAAATCAGGCTGCAGACAGGTTCCATGAGTGGGTGAATGCGGTAGAATGCGAATTTCCTTCTCATACGATTTCCAGTCTAGTGACAGATAGGGGAGGGGAATTCTTATCCAACAGTCTGCAGACCTGGATGCGTAGGAGGGGCATTAGACACAAGACTACAAACCCAGCGTCTCCAGGGGTGAATGTGTTAAGGAAAATGCAACATGGGACATACAGTGAAAGAAATAAAATATGTATGTGAAAGTCACAATGACTAAGCAAGAGCAATTATGGGGCTACACAGGTGAAACTGCTAATGTAATCTAGAAGGCCTGAGAGCCAAGGACAGAGGTACTGAATGCAGATTGGAAACACCTGAGAATCATTAAGTGTACAAGGTGAAATGTTGAAATACATGGGTTGGTCTTAAGCATGGGTGGAACTACGTGGACCAATCAGAATGGAAATACACACCCACTGGGTGGAAACTAACTAGTGGGTGGTGATAAACAATGGCTATAAAATTGCAATGTTTGCTAATGTATTGTGGTTGAGTAGAGGTGGTGTAGTTTGGAGATATTGTGGAGTAGTGTGTAGAGATTGTGATTTGTTGACCATATAGTATATTTATATAGAAGAATAAAGTAGGTTTTATATAAAACTACTGAGTTGCCTGAGTGAATCCTGGAGACGTTTTGGAGACACCTGGAGAAGAGTGAGAAGGCTTGGAGAGTTTGTCAGGATCTTCAGCCTATTCTCCGAAACTCTGCTGCTTTGAAGGAAAGCATTAACCACTGATCTAAGCTGGTCGGCTCTGCTGCATAACAAGGTGGTGAGTTTGAGCCAGAGGTGAAGAGCTACAACTCCCATCATCCCTGACAAGGGTTATGGGCCCAGTTACTAGAGCACCCAGCATCCACAGAAGCTGAAAGTTCCAGAGAGTGGAAGAAAGCTTTGTGGACGATAGATCAGAGCAAGCTGTTTGTGCTGCACTGATAAGCCTTGGAAGTAAATCATTTTGTGTTTTGCTTGAGCCCAGACGGGTCGGCTGTGCATACTCAGAAGGACTGTGTCAAATTGAGTCACTGCACAAATCAAGATGGAAATTCTAAAGTTTAGTAAATTAAATAGAAACAACTACTCTACCTGGAAGATTTATGCCCAATCTCTACTAATAAAGGAAGGTCTGTGGTCAACAGTTGAAACAGGGCTGGCAGCCGATGCTGATGAAGCCATTCAAGAGAGAGGTAGTAAAGCAAAAGCCTGTCTTTATCTCATGCTTGAAGAAGACTTGATTAATGACGTCAGAGATAAAACATCCGCCAAGGATGTGTGGGATACCTTGCAGAGATTACACACTCCTTCAACTGCTTTTGCAAAAATGCTATGGTCTAAAAGAATATACAGGCAAAAGATGGCTAAAGGGCAGTGTGTGATAGAACATTTAAAAATAATGCAAGATTTGTTTGTGCAAGCTGAACTGAGGGGAGTGCAAATTAGCAAAGAGCAGCAATGCTACATTTTAATAGAATCGTTAGACTCTTCGTGGGACAACATTACGAACAGCTTGCAAAATTTGCCAGAAGCTGAGCTTAATAGAGACTTAATTGTGGCCAGAATACTGGAAGAGAGCCAAAGAAGAATGTCTGAGCAGGGTGACTCAGCAAGCTTAAAGACTGTGCCAAAACAACGAACAACTCCTGACTGGCGAACGCAGGAGGAAGCAGCCTCTACAAGGGAGCAACGGAGGTGCTTTTATTGTAAGAAGATTGGTCATCTGCAGAGACATTGTAAACATTTTGCAGCTGAGAGACGCAAGCAAGCAGAGAGCAGATGGCAGCCGCGGCAGTATCAAAAACAGTCCAGACCTCCATTTTTGAGGGACAGTGGTAATATAAAGGGGTTTGCAACCATGATTAAGGAAAAACAAAATGCAAATTCTAAATGGCTAGTTGATTCAGGAGCCTCATCTTCGATGTGTAATGATATAAATTTAATAAGTAATAGAAAATCAGCTAATGTAAATACTGTAGTTTTGGCTGATGGGAAAGAGCTCAGTACTGTAAATCAAATGGGTACTGTGTACATTCCAGGGCTAAAAGAGAATTTTAATGATGTCTTACATGTAAAGGAGTTAGAAAATAATTTGTTATCAGTAAGCAGATTAACAGAAAGAGACTACACAGTCATCTTTGAAAAGAACATGTGTAAGATAAAACTGAATGGGGAATTGCGTGGCATAGGTTTGAAAAAGGACAAACTTTATTATTTGGAGGACAATATTGATAGCTACAGGGTTGAAGAAGCTAATAACATAGAAAATATTCCAATCCACAAAGACTGCATACACGAGCTTCACAGAAAATTCGGCCATGCGAGCTTCAAATGTTTAAAGAATTTAATCAGTATGTGTCCAGATTTAAAAGTTACTGAATGCAAAAACCACTTAGATTGTACGGTATGTCAACAGGTAAAGGTCAGAGCTTTTCCAGTAGCTAAGAAAACAAAAAGAATTGCTCAAAGACCATTTCAGTATGTACATGCAGATGTCGCCCAAGCTAATTGCTTGTCCTTAGGGGGAAGCAAGTATTTCCTAGTAATTGTTGATAGGTATACAAGGTTCGCATTTGTGAGAATAATGAAAAACAAATCTGACGCTGGGCAAAGTTTAAAAGCATGGGTAAGAATGGTGGAAAGACAATTTGATAGCAGAGTAGGCACCATTATTACTGATAGAGGAGGAGAATTTTTAAATAATCAATTGTTTAACTGGTTTCAAAAGGTGGGAATAAGGCATGAAACTACAAACCCTGCTTGTCCTAGTGAGGATGGGTTAGCAGAGAAGAAAATACAAGATATAAAAAGAATTACTGCTTGTATGATGGCAGATGCAGGGGTGAAAGATAGTTTTTGGGCAGAAGCAACTTTGACTGCAATACATATCAGTAACAGATTGTATCATTCAGAAATTGAAGACATTCCCTACAGGGTATTGTATGGGAGAATGCCAAATTACAAGTACTTAAGGGTTTTTGGACAATTTGCTCATGTTTACACACCTGCTTGTTTCAGGAGGAAAGGAGAACCCAAAAGCAAAAGGCTTAGGTTTTTGGGGTATTCTGGAAATAGCTACAAGTTTCATTTGGATGGAAAACAAGTGCAGTATTCTAGGTCTGCAAATTTCGAGAGACATGCTGGTTGGGACAAACTGCATGCCAATAAAGAAGTGTTTTTGAGATTAGGGAGTTCAAATGAGCCAGAAGCACAAACTGAACCAGCCTCAGGAAACGGAGGGGTTTCAGTTAAGCAGGAAGCATCACCTAGCAGCAGTGGTAGTTCTTCCGATGATGAGATAGCATCTAGGCCTACTACTACTCGAATGACTGAAGACAAGAGATTTAGTCATAGAACTACAACTCCCAGTAGAGAAAGTGAGGATGAAAGAGACAGAACAGCAGATTTTATTCCCAGGCGTAGTCATAGAGTTAGAAAGCCTCCAGATAGGTTTGTTGTGACAAAGGCAAGAGCTTGTTTAGCAGTAGAAGAGCCTGAAAGTTTTGAAGAATTGGAAAGTTATTCTAGTGAAGAACAGGAAAGATGGTTTGATGCAATGGATAATGAGTTTGGTTGCCTGGTAAATAAAGATGTTTTTGAAATTGTTGACAGACCCAAAGACAAGAAAGTAATTGGTTGTAAATGGGTATACAAAAGGAAAGAAATGCCAGATGGAAGTATCAAATATAAAGCTAGGTTAGTGGCTAAGGGTTTTGCACAACAGCAGTATGAGAACTATGATAAGACATATTCTCCAACTGCAAAGCCAGAAAGTCTGAGAATGGTTCTAGCTGTAGCAGTAAAAAGGAATTTAGTTGTAGAACATTTTGATTTTGAGACAGCTTACTTGAATGCGGTTCTGAATGAAGAAATATTTATGGAGCAGCCACAAGGTTTTGAAGAAAATGGTAGTCAGAGAGTATATAAATTAAAGAAAGCGTTGTATGGTTTAAAACAAAGTGCCAGAGCGTGGAATCTGTGCATCAATGATGAGCTAGTTAAGCTAGGTTACAAAAGGAGTGTTGCAGATGCTTGTGTTTATACAAAAGGAGACATAGTATTAGTGATTTATGTAGATGATTTGTGCGTAGCAGCAAAGTCAAAACAGGAAATTGAGTCAGTAAAAAGAGAATTGTCTGAGAAGTTTGTTTTGAAGGACTTAGGTGTATTGAAGTCTTATTTAGGTATTTGCGTTGAATGGACAGAAGAAGGACATTGTTTATTAAGTCAGAGAAATAAAATTGAAAGACTGATTGAAAAGTGTGGATTACAGAATGCAAAAATAGTAAGAGCTCCAATGACAACTGGTTTTGTGTCTGAGGAAACAACTAGAGCGTTTGAGGACAAGATTCTCTTCAGAAGTATAATAGGATCTTTACAATTCATATCTTGCCACACCAGACCAGACATTTCTTATGCTGTAAATGTATTGTCTAGAAGGGTTAATGATCCAAAAATTGAAGACTGGACAGCGGTAAAACATTTATTGAGATATTTGAAAGGAACCTTAGATAGGAAATTGATTATAAGAAGCAGTAGTTCAGATCTAGATTGTTATGTAGACAGTTCATTTGCATCAGAATTAGGAGACAAGAAGTCAGTTACAGGAATGATAATTAAATATAGTGAAAGTCCAATAGTTTGGAGAAGTAGAAAACAAACTAATGTAACGTTAAGCACAACAGAAGCAGAATTCGCTGCTTTGAATGAGATAGTAAATGAGGTACAGTGGATTAAGCAATTGCTAAATGATTTAAATGAAAGTTACAAGATACCAGTGGAAATTCTGGAAGATTCACAGTCATGCATAGCGATGGCTGAAACTGAAAGTTTGAAGAACAGAACAAAATATGTTGGTGTAAGATATCAAAATGTGCGAGACATGGTTCAGAAGGGTGAAATAGAATTGAGATATATAGAAACACAACACAACATAGCAGATTTGTTCACAAAAGCATTGACAGCAGAAAAACATGAAAGGCTGACACAAATGGTTGGAATGACATTGTAAGACACATACAATATTTTATTTCGGAGGGGATTGTTAAGGAAAATGCAACATGGGACATACAGTGAAAGAAATAAAATATGTATGTGAAAGTCACAATGACTAAGCAAGAGCAATTATGGGGCTACACAGGTGAAACTGCTAATGTAATCTAGAAGGCCTGAGAGCCAAGGACAGAGGTACTGAATGCAGATTGGAAACACCTGAGAATCATTAAGTGTACAAGGTGAAATGTTGAAATACATGGGTTGGTCTTAAGCATGGGTGGAACTACGTGGACCAATCAGAATGGAAATACACACCCACTGGGTGGAAACTAACTAGTGGGTGGTGATAAACAATGGCTATAAAATTGCAATGTTTGCCAATGTATTGGGGTTGAGTAGAGGTGGTGTAGTTTGGAGATATTGTGGAGTAGTGTGTAGAGATTGTGATTTGTTGACCATATAGTATATTTATATAGAAGAATAAAGTAGGTTTTATATAAAACTACTGAGTTGCCTGAGTGAATCCTGGAGACGTTTTGGAGACACCTGGAGAAGAGTGAGAAGGCTTGGAGAGTTTGTCAGGATCTTCAGCCTATTCTCTGAAGCTCTGCTGCTTTGAAGGAAAGCATTAACCACTGATCTAAGCTGGTTGGCTCTGCTGCATAACAAGGTGGTGAGTTTGAGCCAGAGGTGAAGAGCTACAACTCCCATCATCCCTGACAGAATGGGCTTGCAGAAAGGACAATTGGGATGTTGAAGTGCATGATGGAGTGCATGATGGAAGATGCACAAGCCCCAGCTGGGCTGTGGGGGGGGGAGTGAAGACTGCTGCTTACCATTTAAATAGACTGTGGACATCTAGCATCAACATGCTCTATGTCCTGAAACAAAGCGCATGTTGCTGGAACAAGTGCATACACCAAGTTTTGGTGTCACTAGGTTACACAAGGAGCGTCGCAGATGCCTGGGTGTACACCAAGGGGGCAGGTGATAGTGCTGTCATGCTAGTTATCTATGTGGATGACCTTTGTGTGGCAGCAAAGAGTGCCAGTGATGTCAAGAAAGTGCAGGTGGAGTTAGAAAGTTGGTTCAAGTTAAAGGACTTAGGCAGCCTGAGATGTTATCTAGGAGTTGAGGTAGAAAGAACCAGTCTTGGAGAATTTTACCTAAGTCTGAAGAATAAAATTGACAGTCTTGTGGCCAAGTGTGGGCTTAGTGAGGCAAAAGTGGACAGGACATCAATGACAACTGATTTTGTGAACTATACCTGATGGTCATTCTAGCCATGCCAGTGGCCACCATCTGAATCCATAGCAAAGGAGAACACTGTGGTGCCAGCCAGCCAGCTAGCGTTCTCAATCCCCTGTTGGCTTTGTGACAGGGGTTTATAGCCAAGAAGTGAAGCAGAAACACTTTGGGTGTTTCTGGTGCCTTCCTTGGCTGCCTGTCTCCAAAGACACAATCTGATTGGTTAGAGTTTTTGCTATTTAGCATGGAGCGGCATTCCCGGCCTCCATTTGCTGGCTGCCACTCCCACAGCCCTTTCCTTTCAAGCAGCACATCCGAGCTTCTCCATCTATTTGTGGGAGGGTGTCCCTTGACATACACCTTGTGCTCCCCCCAAAAAAACACACCCAAAGTCTGCAGCTCCCATACCAGATCTCTGGGAAGACAAAAAGACCCCTTCATTCCTTAGCTCCCATGGAGAGATATTTCCAAAATATCATAAGCTATCTCTATACATTTGTCAGGTCTTGTCAGGACTTGTTTGAGGACTACCCACACTGATAGCCCTGTTCTTAGAAAGATGATGGGAAATCCATCATGCTAATACTCACAGACAGTCCATAGCAGCAAAAAAGTGAAGCCAAAAAGGATCCTCTTCATTCTCAGTAAATGTCTGCAGTTCCAGAGGGGAAGAACCACTGATGGAATTTTTAGAACACACCAAACCTCTCTGAAGTTCTTCTTCTGGATCCCTCCTATTTATCCTGACTCAGGATGTAGGAAGAGCCAAGGAAGGTGTGGAAAAACCTTCTTACTGGAAAGGGAAGGGGAGGAGAGAGTTGACCATCCAGTATTTCTGGGTTTCTCACGGACAGAGCCAAAAGGCAGAGGAGCAAAGAAACAGATCATTCCCTTCCTCAAAGCAATTATTTTGTTATTTTGTAGCCATCCTCCACCTGGTAGTCTCCAGACACATAGGACTATATAGTTCACCTCACCCTCAGTCAAGGTATCCCCCTGTTGTGCTGGATGAGAATGAGAGAGATCCCTGTGTAATCCTGAAATCTACATGTTTTGTCTGAAATTGCCAGTACCAGCAACTTCCCCTTAAGACATCACAGGGACCATCCCTTTCTCCCTCAAAGAGTCACAAAATAGCACAAATTACAGGCACAGGCCATACCTCTGACGTGGCTCCATGTTCGGACTTCTTACCCACCTGGTCATGGCTCTGTTAGTTGTGGGGAGCCTAAGTTGAGGTCTGTCACCCTTTCCGCTTTCCCCTCCATGCCTTTACAACTCAGATATTCCTATACTGTACTACATCTTGGCTCCAGATAATCTGAAGGAGTATTTCCCAAAATGAGCCTCCCTGCAGAAAGCTTTCTCTTGGTCCCATCACCATCAGAGGCACATTTTGGAGGAAACACAGGAGAGGGCATTCTCGGTGGCTGCTCCAATACTGGAGAATTCCTTCCCATAGGAACTTCAGTTGTCCCTCTCTCTGCTCTCTTTCCATCAGCAGACAAAGTCTTTTCTTCTTACCATGTCCTTTCAATGCTAACTGTCCTTTGCAGGAGTTCTTTTAATTGGGGTGTGTTAAATTTTTATCAATGTTATATTCTAACAGCCTTTAAAAACTGTTTTGAATTGGTGCTTTAATTCAATTGTTTGTTTAATTGTGCTTTATCTTTTGTATTATCTATTGTTTTATAACTGCCCTTGTTGCCCACACAGAAGCAGCTCTGCAGCGCCTAATATCTTGCTTTGCAACAGCTGCAGAGCTGTTTGGGCCAAAAGTCAACCTGAAGAAAACAGAAGTTCTTTACCAGCCTGCACCACAGGACGAACACCACCATCCCCACATTGCCGTCGGCAAATCTATGCTCAAGTCCGTTCAGCAGTTCACCTACCTGGGAAGCATCATCTCCTCAGATGCCAAGATTGACAAAGAATCATAGAATCATAGAATTGCAGAGTTGGAAGAAACCACAAGGGCCATCCAGTCCAACCCCCCTGCCACACAGGAAATCTTGATCAAAGCATCCCCGACAGATGGCCATCCAGCCTCTGTTTAAAGACCTCCAAGGAAGGAGACCCAACCACACTCCGAGGGAGTGTGTTCCACTGCCGAACAACTCTTACTGTCAAAAAGTTCCTCCTCATGTTGAGGTGGAATCTCTGTTCCTGGAGCTTGCACCCATTGCTCCGTGTTCCAGTCTCTTGAGCAGCAGAAAACAAGCCTGCTCCATCCTCAGCGTGACATCCCTTCAAATACTTAAACAGGGCTATCATATCGCCTCTTAACTGTCTTTTTTCCAGGCTAAACATACCCAGCTCCCTAAGTCTCTCCTCATAAGGCATCGTTTCCAGACCTTTCACCATTTAGTTGCCTAATCAATCACAGATTAGCAAAGGCATATAGTGCATTTGGAAGACTTCACAAAAGAGTCTGGAGCAATAAACACCTGAGGCAAAGCACAAAAATCAGTGTGTATAGAGCCATTGTACTGTCTATCCTCCTTTATGGATCTGAAACATGGGTCACCTATCGCCACCACCTACGACTCCTCGAGCGCTTTCATCAGCGCTGTCTACGCACAATCCTAAATATACACTGGACTGACTATGTGACGAATGTTGCTGTCCTTGAGCAAGCAGGGATCACCAGCATTGAGGCCATGATATTGAGAACACAGCTGCACTGGGCAGGGCACGATTCTAGGATGGAGGGCCATCGCCTCCCAAAAATACTACTCTACGGTGAACTCACAACAGGTCAGCGTAAGAGGGGCGCTCCAAAAAAGCGATACAAAGACTCCCTGAAACAACATCTCAGGCTCGGCCAAACTGATCACCAACAGTGGTCCACCCTGGCCTCACATCGGGAGGCATGGAGACGCACTATCCACAGTGCTGCAGCCTTATTTGAGAACTCATGCCGAACAAGTCTTGAAGAGAAAGGACAACGCAGAAAGAATCACAACCCAAAAACATCACCCAAGGAGACCTTCTGCTGTGCTTTTTGCAACCGGACTTGTTTATCTCAGATTGGCCTTTTTAGTCATCAGCACGCTTGCAGAAAGCACGGGATGAATCCTTCCTGAATCTTCGTTTGCGAAGAAAAGCCAGAGATAACTGAGCCAGCCTGGTGTAGTGGTTTGAGCATTGGACTACAACTCTGTAGCCCAGGGTTTGAATTGCTGATTGGCCATGGAAACCCTCCAAGTTTACTTGGGCAAATCACACACTCTCCACCTCAAAAGAAGGCAAAACTCCTTTGGGCAAACTTTGCCCCCCAAAAAACTGTGATAGGTACACCTTAGGCTCTTATAAGTCAGAAAGTACTTGAAGGTACAGAACACCAATACGTTGTGTATCTATATTTTGTTTTATACTCATATATTGTGATCCCCCATGGTCCCATCTTGGCAGAAAGGTGGGATATAAACTGATTAAATATGGAAATGCCCAGTGCATGTATGGCTTCCTTGTCAGTGGGGTGGTGGATCTGGATTTTTGTATGAACTTTTAAAATCTCTGGACACACTCCAATTGGTAAAAAAGAAAAAGAAAAAGAAAAAAAAGAGGATATTGACAAAGTGGAGCGTGTCCGGAGAAGGGCAACTGAAATGGTGAAAGGTCTGGAAACCTTCTCATGGTCTCTTCCAACTCTACAATTCTATGATTCTATTAAAAGGGCTAAGAAAGATGAACTAAATCCCCCACACACAAAACAGAGTCAGCACCTGTTACTAATAAGATTAATAGTCATAGAATCATAGAATTGTATTGTTGGAAGAGACCACGAGGGCCATCCAGTCCAACCCCCCTGCCACGCAGGAAATCATGATCAAAGCATCCCTGACAGATGGCCATCCAGCCTCTGTTTAAAGACCTCCAAGGAAGGAGACCCCACCACGCTCCGAGGGAGTGTGTTCCACTGCTGAACCAACAGCTCTTACTGTCAGAAAGCTCCTTGTTATGTTGAGGTGGAATCTCTGTTCCTGGAGCTTGCATTCATTGCTCCGTGTTCTAGTTTCTAGAGCAGCAGAAAACAAACTTGCTCCATCCTCAAAGTAACACCCCTTCAAATACTTAAACAGGGCTATCATATCGCCACTTAACCGTCTTTTTTCCAAGCTAAATATACCCAGCTCCCTAAGTCTTTCCTTATAAGGCATCGTTTCCAGACCTTTCACCATTTTAGTTGCCCTTCTCTGGACATGCTCCAATTTGTCAATATCCTTTTTAAATTGTGGTGCCCAGAACTGGACACAGTATTCTAGGTGAGGCCTGACCAAGGCAGAATAGAGTGGCACTATTACTTTCCTCGATCTAGACACTATACTTCTATTGATGCAGCCCAAAATCGCATTGGCCTTTTTAGCTGCCACATCACACTGTTGACTCATGTTCAACTTGTGGTCTACTAGGACTCCTAGATCCCTTTCGCACGTAGTCTCATTTAGTCAGGCCTCCCCAATCCTATATCTATGCATTTCATTTTGTTAGCTTTGGCCCAGCTCTCCAGTCTATCCAGTTCATTTTGAATTTTGATCTGTCCTCTAGGATATTAGCTACTCCTCCTAATTTGGTGTCATCCGCAAATTTGATAAGCATGCCCTCTATGCTATCATCCAAGTCATTGATAAAGATGTTGAATAGCACTGGGCTCAGGACAGAACCCTGTGGCACCTCACTGGTCACATCTTTCAAAGACGAAGAGGAGCCACTGCTTAGCACAGCACTCTTTCGGTTCGGACAGTCAACCAATTACAAATCCATTTAACAGTACACTTGTCTTGCTCACATTTTACAAGCTTGTTTGCAAGAATATCATGGGGAACCTTGTCAAAGGCCTTACTGATATCAAGGTATGTGATATCCACAGCATTCCCTTTATCTACCAAGCTGGTAATTTTATCAAAAAAAGAGATCAGATTAGTCTGCCATGACTTGTTTCTCTGAAACCCATATTGACTTTTTCTGATTATGTCATTGCCTTCTAAATGTTCACTGACTCTCTATTTAATGAGCAGCTCTAGAATCTTCCCTGGTATTCATGTCAGACTAACTGGACGATGATTGTTCGAATCCTCTTTTTTCCCCTTTTTGAAGATGGGGACAACATTTGCCCTCCTCCAGTCTGCTGGGACTTCTCCTGTTCTCCAGAAGTTCTCAAAGATTATTGCCAATGGCTCTGAGATTACATTTGCCAGCTCTTTTAATACTCTTGGATGTAGTTCATCTGGTCCTGGAGATTTAATTTAGATTAAGAAGGTATACGTGTACTCTCTCTGGCTTTTCTTCGCAAACAAAGATTCAGGAAGAACTCATCCCGTGCTTTCTGCAAGCGCACTGATGACTAAAAAGGCCAATCCGAGATAAACAAGTCCGGTTGCAGAAAGCACAGCAGAAGGTCTCCTTGGGTGATGTTTTTGGGTTGTGATTCTTTCTGCATTGCCGTTTCTCTTCAAGACTTGTTCGGCGTGAGTTCTCAAATAAGGCTGCAGCATTGTGGATAGTGTGTCTCCATGCCTCCCGATGTGAGGCCAGGGCGGACCACTATTGGTGATCAATTTGGCTGAGCCTGAGATGTTGTTTCAGGGAGTCTTTGTATTGCTTTTTTGGAGTGCCCCTCTTATGCTGACCTGTGGCGAGTTCACCGTAGAGTAGTATTTTTGGGAGGCAATGGTCCTCCATCCTAGAATCGTGCCCTGCCCAGCGCAGCTGTGTTCTCAATATCATGGCCTCAATGCTGGTGATCCCTGCTTGCTCAAGGACAGCAACATTCGTCACATAGTCAGTCCAGTGTATATTTAGGATTTTGCGTAGACAGCGCTGATGAAAGCGTTCGAGGAGTCATAGGTGGTGGTGATAGGTGACCCATGTTTCAGATCCATAAAGGATAGACAGTACAATGGCTCTATACACACTGATTTTTGTGCTTTGCCTCAGGTGTTTATTGCTCCAGACTCTTTTGTGAAGTCTTCCAAATGCACTATATGCCTTTACTTATCTGTGATCAATCTCTTTGTCAATCTTGGCATCTGAGGAAATGATGCTTCCCAGGTAGGTGAACTGCTGAACGGACTTGAGCACAGATTTGCCGACGGCAATGTGGGGATGGTGGTGTTTGTCCTGTGGTGCAGGCTGGTAAAGAACTTCTGTTTTCTTCAGGTTGACTTCCAGCCCAAACAGCTCTGCAGCTGTTGCAAAGCAGGATACTAGGCGCTGCAGAGCTGCTTCTGTGTGGGCAACAAGGGCAGCAGCAGCAGCGAAGAGCAGCTCACAGACTAGATAGTTTAGAGTCTTAGTGTGAGCTCTCAGATGGCTTAAGTTAAACAAGCTACCATCAGTACGGTAACGTATATAGATGCCGTCATCTTCTTCAAGCTCTGCCATAGCCCTTTGGAGCATCATGCTAAAGAAGATTGTAAATAAAGTTTTTGCAAGAACACAACCTTGCTTCACTCTATTAGTTATTAGAAAGGGCTCTGAAAGAGCATCGCCATATCTGACTTGACCACGCTGTCCCTCGTGTAGCAAGATAATCATTTTAAGGAATTTGGGGGGACATCCTAGTCTTTCCAGGATCTGCCACAGACCTTTTCTACTTACAGTGTCAAAGGCTTTGGTGAGGTCGACAAATGTTACATAGAGACCCTTGTTCTGCTCCCTACATTTTTCTTGCAGTTGTCTAAGGGCAAATACCATGTCTGTAGTACTCCTATTGGCTCTGAAGCCACATTGGCTTTCAGGGAGAAGTTCTTCTGCAATAGCAGGAACTAACCTGTTCAGGAGTATCCTTGCAAGGATTTTTCCAGCAATAGAGAGCAGTGTTATGCCTTGATAGTTTGAGCAATCGGATTTTGCTCCTTTTTTCTTGTACAGGGTGATGATGACTGCATCTCAGAGGTCTGATGGCAGTTCCCCTTTTTCCCAGCAATTCACAAGGAATTCGTGGAATTTTTCGTGGAGTGCATGACCTCCGTGTTTCCAAACTTCAGGTGGGATTCCATCAATCCCAGCTGCCTTGCCGTTTTTCATCTGCTGTATGGCCTTAAGGGTCTCTTCCAAAGTGGGAGCTATGTCCAATTCATTTTTCATTGGTTTTTGTATCATATGTTGGATAGCTGAGCCTTGGACTACTCGGTTGGCGCTAAAGAGACTTTGAAAATGTTCAGCCCATCGATTCAGGATGGAGGCTTTATCAGTAATGAATGTTTGATTAATTACTACTAATTGATACTACCTCTTTACTTATTCTGTGCTGGATTGCCCCGATTGTGTCGTCTGTTCCACTATCCTCAGGTTGATCACCCTTTTCCTTTTCTGAAAACACTAAGGCAAAGAAGAATAATTCTGCCTTTTCTCTGTCCCCTGTGAGCATTTTGCCATCTTCTCCACATAGTGGCCCTATCATTTCCTTCTTCTTCCTTTTGCTGTGGACATACCTCAAGACCCCTTTTTATTCTTCTTAACCTCTCTAGCGAGTCTGAGCTCATTCTGCGCTTTAGCTTTTCTGACTTTACTCCTACACGTGTTATCTATCTGTTTAAATTCTTCTTTGGTGATTTCCCCCTTTTTCCATTTCCTATACATGTTCCGTTTAAAACTTAGCTCCATTGAAATTTTTTTAGTCATCCATCCTGGTTTCTTGAGACACCTCCCGTTTTTCTTCCTCAATGGTACTGTTTGAAATTGTGCCTTCAGTATCTCCCTTTTGAGAAAGTCCCATCCATCTTGAGGTCTCTTCTCTTTTAGTATTCCTGACCATGGGATCACCCCCAGTATTTCCCTAAGTTTATTGAAATCAGCTCTCCTAAAGTCAAGAATGCGTGTCTGACTATGCCTGGCTTCTCCTTTCCATTGTATAACAAACTCCAGGAGAACATGGTCACTCTCACCTAAGGATCCCACCACTTGCACCCCATTAACCAGGTCATCCCTGTTGGTTAGGATCAGATCTAAAATAGCTGACCCCCTTGTCAGAATGGATTACTGTCCTACTTTCCTGGAAGCCACCATAACCACTGAGTCTGGTGTGGAGGACAGCAGACCAAATCACTCTATCTGTTTATGGGAGGTAGGGCATCAGCAATGATGCTGTTGAGTAAAAGGGATCCCTCTACTGTAAGCCCCACAATGGGAAGGCATGAACCGATCTCAGGATCCATGGAGGGAAGCTATATATCTGTCAATCTGTCTCTTGCACTGTGGCAATACGTATGACTGCCCCAAGAGTGCACTTTTAAATACGAAAGATCTCTCTAGCCTACAGCTAAGCCAAGGGTGACCACCATTAGGAAGAACTCAAGGATGTAGGGTCATTGGCCATCCTTTTCATTTCTTCTTTCTTTTGGCACATTTCAGGGCAACACTCTTGGGGGCCTTTTGTACTTGCAATTGACCCTTTCCCCTTTTCTTCTTCCTGCTTCACACTTGGCAGCAGTTACTTGTTTCCAGGACTATATTGGAGAAGAGATTCTTATCTCTAAAACTCTTATAAACAGATTGTACTCAGGAAACCTGGAAGACCTACTTCTCCCAAGGGAACCTGCTTGTTGTTCAAGAAAAAGGGCAGTCAATCGCTCCCATGTTTGTAGGACAGTGAATCCACTCCACTTATACTGAACATTAAGAGTGCTATCAAAGCTGCTGGGCCTATTTTGGGGACAGGGCCGTTAATATATCCTTCAAAGCTTTGTTTTCCCCTCCGTTTCTTCGTGGTTCTGTGTGTGATGTTCAAGTTTCTATACTGTTGGCTTTTAAATAGCTTTGGAGACCATCTTGACACTTAGGTGACTCAGAAATATTCTCATGAAGGTGTAAACAAAAACACACAGAAATCTGCTTATTTCACACCCCCATGTTTGGTACACACCTGAGGCCTAACTTATCAATTGTACTTCAGTTCTCACCCAATTATTTAATTTAAAAATAGTTCAAGACCATAAAAACTCCTCTTGCATTTCAGGCAAGAGTCACATGTGTTGTGGAGAAAGAGTCTGTCGCTTGATGCTGTGCCCATATTGACCAGGGTGGGTAAAGACATGAGACAGGGACTTCTCTGTGGTGGCACCCAGGTGGGGAAAACCATTCTTTAAGGAAGTTGGCTCAGTTTGCTGCCTTTGAAGATTCCCCCCTCACTTGCATATGGTTTTCAAGTGATTTTAAATATATTTCCTTTCCCCTCTTTTCCCCCCCTTGATTCTGCATGTGGGGCTTTCAGTTTCTCAGTGCTTCTTGAGTGTTGGATTTGAAGTCGTCTTGGGAGTCCTCCTAGAAAGGATCTGGTTGCTTAACCACTTTCTGTGCTCCTGAGGCCTAATGATGAGGCCTATCTCTGCATGACCATCATAGTTTTAAGGGGCTGATTCCTTGGCTAGTTAAAATTGGCAGAGGAAAAGAAAACACAGCTGGTTAATTCCAGATATAAAACCTTCTGGCATGCAGGCCAAGCATCACATGTGTTTGTGGACAGAGTCTCCACTTCATGACCTTATGCCAACTTTTTTCAAAATATCTTCAGGCCAGATCTGGGAAAGAACATTGGCAACCAGTTGGCTTGCTCTCAGGACAACCCAAATCCATGTGAAATCACCTATTGTTCAAGCAAAAATTACTGGATAGTTTTGTTTTGTTCTTAACTTGTTGAAATACTACTGGATCTTTTCTTTCCCAGTCAGCTTTGGGCACTGGATTATTTGGGAAGCCATGCCTGCCCCCAAGAAAGCAGGCGTCATTCTTCTTCTAACCCCCTAATGTCCCGTGGGTGGCATGGCATCACAACTTCACTGTGGCAGAGATCTCCTGTGGTTTCTGAGCTCCAGCACTCCTTATATTTTTTAATACATTTTATTTAAAAGAAACTATTACAATTACAAAATCAGAAGATAGGAGCAACGGGAGATAGTAACTAAACAAAACTGATTATTACAGAAAAATACACTTACAAAATATCAGGGCATTATTGAATAAGGGTTAAACTAAAAAGTTCTAATTCACATGAAATATGTATTTCCAAAAAACAACAACATGATTCAAAGGTGGTAATGTTGTTTAAGATAAATTGTTAACATAATTTAAAAGCGGAAGCCATCCCCCACCCCAAATGATCTGCCTGAGGTCTGTAGGGTATTCATTTTCATTGTCATTTTTCCTATTAAGAAAGTGTTCCACAAACGATCCCACCATTTATCTATGGTCCATTGTTCTAATTTTCTGTTGGGGCTATTTCTAATCTTGTATGTTCTGTCCTTCCTGTTGCCTTATCACATGACGTCAGCATTCTTTCATTCCAGTCCTATGGGGAACCAAGGTAAAACCACGTCTTTCTGCTAACCAGAAAAATCCTTTTGGAAAAAGATGCGGTTTTACCTCACCCCCCCATGGGATCAAAACAAAAGAACTCCAGAAGAATGCCAAAGCCATGCATTAAGGCAGCAGGAAAGACAAAATGTTTCTACTGCTTTACCACTTTTCTTTGGAGTGCGGTAAGGCTCTTAGAAATTTTAGAAAGTAACATCGGAGTAAGGTACCATCTATGTAAGAGTTTACGAGATCATTCCTTGATAGTGTGTGGGCTTGCTTTAAAAGGTGGAGAGATCCAGACTTTATGCCAGCTCAAATCTGGAATGGAAATTTCTAACTCCAACTCCCAGCTTCGTTTAAAAGTATAATTATTGCCATATGTGAAGTCTATTAGCCAGTGGTAAGTAGTACCAGCAACACCTTTTGGAAGCATTCCTTATATGCACTAATTACAGCGTTTCTGAAATATATTTTTTCCACAGGGTGGACATCTGGTCCTTAAGATGCAGAGCTGGGAAAGTTAGGGGATTTTTTCTTCAATGGGATTCATATTACAAGAAAAGTGATTACCTTTCAACATTGGGAAGGACATTTTGATAGTAAGAGCTGGTCAACACTGGGATGAGCTGCCTTGGAGAGTGGTGGAATCTCCTTCATCGGAGGTCTTTGAACAGAGGCTGTTGGGTGGGCATCTTTCGAGAATGTTTTAGTTGCGTATTCCTGTATAGTAGGGGATTTGGACGAAATGGCCCTTCCACTCCCTTCCCACTCTGTATTTCGATGACTGTTGGCTGGAATGCAGGGGCTGCCATGATGTTACGAGGTATAGGCATCTGTTAAATCATGGTGGAGTGACTGATGTGCCATGGCCTATTGTGAAATGAGCACCAATGAGCATCGGGGCACTTCCCAATGTGTACTGGGTGTAAAGGTCCAGTCAGAACTTCAATTCACTCAGACAACCATCACTAGTCAAAGTGTTTTATTGCAAAGGTAAAGAAGTGAACAGGTCCCAAATCATTGGCAGAATTATATAACATTCACAGAAAGAACGTTATAGTTTAAAACAGGGCTTGAGTCCCCCACATTTTTTTCCCTTTCTGCTTCCCATGCCTTCGGTAGCTGGGTGACCTTGGAGATATACAACTGTCATCTCCTCACATTCCATTTCCCCCTCCCAAGACAGCAACAATTCCCAGGTCCCTACCGTGCATGACAGGACCCTGGCTGGACTCAGGCTAAATAAGGCCTAGGTCAGACAGGCATCCTGATGCTGGGTACCATCTGGGATATGCTAGAGCACAACAGGAGCACTCCATGTGCATCTGAAGTGCCCAGTGCACATCACAACAGCCTAGTGCACAAAAGAAGTGCCCGGTGCACAATTGAGCACTCTGGCTGGTGCCCTGAGATACATTTTGGCATTTCAGTAACAAGGCTATGTTGCACCTGTGCAACACAGATAAGGACTGTATATTCCATTATCCTTGACAGTGCCCTTGAAAGGACACTGTTTGAATACATCTAGAGAGCCATCATCCTACTTGGTTGGTACCCAGTAGCTTACAATCAGATGGTAAGAGAAGAGGCTGCTGAGAAAAGAAACTGAGAGTAATTTGGCTGGCTCTGGACTTTTTCGGACGGTGATTTGTAACGCAAGAAAGCTCGTCCCTGTTTCGAATAATAATAATAAATAATAAAATTTATTTATATCCCACCCCTCTGCGAGCAATCGGGGTGGCTTACAACAATAAGGATTGTTATTGTTCGAGGATGCTGTGCGGCAGCGGGCCCGTTTCGGATGACACTGTCCCCATGCCAATACTGTTCCGTAAGAGCTGGGAGGCTGCATCACCATATTTGGCCATTTGACCGTGATTAGGAAATGGCCAAATATGGCGCTGAAGCCTCCCAGCTCTTCCAGAACAGCATCGGCAGGGGGACAGAGTCATCCGAAACAGCCCCCCTGCCATGCAGCAGCCTCGCAAGAGGGACCAGCCTTCTTGCGTTACAAATCACCGTCCAAAAAAGTCATTTGTGTGTTTTTTTAAGTCTCCTGATCTTTCTTTTTTTTTCCAGAGCTGCAAATACATTTTTATAATTATTTTTATTAAATTTTAAACATAAAAACACATAAACAAATAAAAATAATACATCTATCATTAATCGTTATCCATCCCACATATATATATATATATATATATATAATCTTATAATCACATTTCTAGTCACCTTTACAGTTATAACTAATATTATTATCCTTGTTGAACTTCTTACTAGTTTTCCAGCCAAGTATAGCTTTATCTGCTATTTACATTGTTTCGTAAGTAAATAAAACTTTAATGATCTGTCATTTATACATAAAGTAAAATATCTCAGCCCTCTCTTAAGTCTCTCCACCTTCTTATTCAAGAACTTTACTCCCAATGAATATTACTTTTGACATAGGACATAACCCTTAACATAAAAAACTAGTTAGAGCACCAGCAATACTCAACCAATTAGTTTTTCAAAATGGTAAATTTATCCAATTAGGAGGATTTCACTAACAATGTCCCATTTTTCCGACAAGTATTTGATCACAGACTCCCAATCTTTTCTCATTTTTCCCCTACAAGTTTGTTCTTTACGGACTTTTTCGGACAAAGTAAAAATAACGCTAGCAGCCTCACCAGGTTGTGAGGCTGCAGCGCTAGAGGGCGTCAGTTTCGCATGACGCCTCTTCCCAGCGGTACTGTTGCAGTACCGCTGGGAGATTTGACCGTCACTTGACCGTCATATTTGGAAGATTTTTACTCACGATCAACGAGGCTGCTAGCGTTATTTTTACTTAGTCCGAAAAAGTCCTACATTTGAAGATATATTGTCCATCTCTATCCTATCTATAATTTTCAAATACCAATCCTCTAAACTTGGTATGGCTTCTAATTTCCAGTGTTGAGCGACCATGATCCTTGCCACTGTTATCAAATGAAGTTGCTTCTTCCAGTGTCTGGTCTGTCAGTGCAGTGCCAAGGCCTGACTGAATTTCACAGGACAGAATATGTCCACCATCGTCATTTGAAAATCTCTCTCGTCTTCTTTGCTTAACACATTGGTCATGTTCAGAAGCTGGATAGCATGGAAAGAGAAGGGCTGCTGGGAAAAGAAACTGAGTAATTTGTCTGGCTTTTTTAAAAGTCTCCTGATTTTTTGCATAGTCTCAGCCATTGCAAATTGACCTGTACTTTCTGCTGAGATGTGCAAATCGACCTGTACTTTCTGCTGAGCTATACCATCCTGTACCTACAAACACTTCAGTACCAAGTAGCATCTCTTCCCAGAAGAAATTGGCACCACATCTCCACTCTTTGCACAAGACTAGTTCTCCAGAAGGTGAATAGAACGTAATTGTACCTTTAAAATGTGCTTGTTGTCGAACTGATTGAGCAACACACAGTATCTCCCCTTTTCCAGCCAGCTCAGGACACATCAGTGTTTGGGAAATCACACCTGCCACAAAGAAAACAGGTATCATTTTCTTCCAAACCCCTGTGTTTCTCATAAGTGATGTGGCACCGTAGCATCACTGGGGGAGAGATGTGACATGGGCCCTGAGCTCCACCTTTCCTTGTATGCTCTTCTTTAAGGATGTTTGCAGGGTGGGCAACATGTGATCCTTGAGATGAACAGCTCAGAAAGTTACTTCTAAAAAATAAGGCCAAGTTCCTAGACCAGCTGGCCTGACCCTCCCCCAAAACTACTTTCCTTGGCATCAGCACATAGGAGTGACAGAGGCCTGTTCTCTTCTCCATAGCATTCAGCAGACAGATGTTTCTACTCGCCATCTCCAGTGCAACCATCAGAAGCAGGATCCTTGTCCCAACTGCTCATTGCACCAGAGATCTCCTCCATCCCTTTAGGGCATGGCTGATAGAAGGATGTCATGGGGGACCATAGAATCATAGACAACGACTAGAGCACACCTGGCGGAAGACTCGACTCTTGTCCGACAAGACTCGTCATAGGAATTTCCTTGATTCTTATCGAGAGGCGATACGTGCAGCGCAGAAGTCTTTCTCCTCTGCACGTATTGCGTCTGCAGAGTCCCGTCCAGCAGAACTGTTTAGGGTGGTGGGGGAGCTGATGCTGATTCCACCTGCGCAGAACCCCTTACTTAACCCGACAACGGCCTGCTGTGATGCGTTTAACATCCACTTTGCAGATAAA
Source organism: Gambelia wislizenii (assembly GCA_030847615.1). Classification (NCBI taxonomy): domain Eukaryota; kingdom Metazoa; phylum Chordata; class Lepidosauria; order Squamata; family Crotaphytidae; genus Gambelia; species Gambelia wislizenii. Next base: position 32,562,507 of record JAUMIR010000002.1, read on the forward strand.
ATCTCTCGGATAAGAGCCGACTTAGATGCCAGTGTTATGACAGAATCTATAGACGAGGTGTCCAGCAACTCCGTTGATGAAATTTTATTGGATCAGCTTCAATCTGTGAGTACCGATGACGTGGACAAACTCCTTGGTAGAGTGAGAAAGACGACCTGTCCCCTCGATCCCTGTCCATCTTGGCTGGCCACCCAAGGGGGAGACGCATTGAGAGTACTCCTTGGGGATATTATCAATGCGTCCTTCAGGGAGGGGTCCGTTCCACCCTGTCTGAAGGAAGCGGCGGTTAAGCTGCTCCTGAAAAAGCCTTCCCTGGACCCCTTGGACAGGAACAACTATAGACCAGTCTCCTTGCTGCCTTTTCTAAGCAAGGTGATTGAGAGGGCGGTCGCTTCCCAACTCCAAGCTGTCTTGGATGAAACCGATTATCTAGATCCATTTCAAACTGGCTTTAGGACGGGATATGGAGTGGAGACTGCCATGGTTGCTCTGGCTGATGACCTCCGCTTGGGAATCGACAGGGGTAGTGTGACCCTGTTGGTGCTCTTGGACCTCTCAGCGGCCTTTGACACAATAGATCATTCCATCCTCTTGGATCGCCTGAGGGAGTTAGGAATCGGAGGCACTGCCTTGCAGTGGTTCTGTTCCTTCCTCTCGGGCAGATCCCAGAGGGTGAGGCTCGGGGACAGTTGCTCTACTAGAATAGAGCTTAACTGGCGTTCCTCAGGGTGCCATCCTGTCCCCGATGCTATTTAACATCTATATGAAGCCGCTGGGAGAGATCATTCGGAGGCATGGAGTGTGTTTTCATCAGTATGCTGATGACACCCAGATATACTTCTCCATGTCTCGGTCATCAGCTTCGACTTCAGATGGCATCTCTCCTCTCAATGATTGTCTTAAAGCAGTAATGGACTGGATGAGGAAAAACAAATTGAGACTGAATCCAGACAAAACAGAGGTACTAACAATTACAGGCCCGAAACCAGGTCTGGGAATACAACTTCCAGTCCTGGATGGAACTACACTCTCCTCCAAAGACTGTGTTCGCAGTCTGGGGGTACTCCTGGACCCGACGCTCCAGATGTCTAATCAGGTAAATGCGACGGTCAGGAGTGCCTGTTATCAACTTCGGCTGATACTCCAGCTGCGCCCTTGCCTGGAAACTAGGGACCTTGAAACTGTGGTACATGCACTGGTAACCTCCCGTCTGGATTTCTGTAATGCGCTCTACATGGGGCTACCCTTGTGCTTAACTCGGAAACTTCAACTAGTTCAGAACATGGCAGCCAGGTTGATTTCTGGTGTTTCCAGAAGAGAGCATATAACACCTGTGCTAAAAGCTCTCCACTGGCTGCCTATTCGTTTCCGGGCACAGTACAAGGTGTTGGTTATAACCTTTAAAGCCCTGCATGGTTTGGGTCCAACTTATCTCCGGGACCGCCTCCTTCCGTACGACCCTCCCCGCGCACTTCGGTCCTCTGGGAGGAATCTGTTACAGCCTATGAAAACAAGGCTGTCGGTGACGTCCCAGAGGGCCTTCTCCTCTGCTGCTCCCAGATTATGGAATGGCCTGCCGGACGAGATCCGTCTTATTAACACCTTAGACAGCTTTAAAAAAGCTGTCAAGGCGGATCTTTTCCGGCAGGCCTTTCCTGAATAACTATCCCGGCCCAAGACTCGGCTGTCCTCCCTGAGCTGTAATCATTTTTATTTTTTTTTATTTTTAAAAAACTATTGTATGTTTTAATATTTTTCTAATTTATATATTTTTAATTTACTGTATGTTTTTAATCTTTTATAGTTTAATATTATTTTAAGGGGGGTGGGCTAGGGTACTAGGACTATGGAGTTTTTATATTGTAAGCCGCCCCGATTGCATTGCAGAGGGGCGGGATAGAAATAAAAATTTATTATTATTATTATTATTATTATTATTATAGAGTTGGGAGAGACCACAAGGGCCATCCAGTCCAACACCTTGCCATGCAGGAAAACACAATCAAAATATTCCCGACAGATGGCCATCCAGCCCCTGCTTAAAACCCTCGAAAGAAGGAGACTCCACCACACTCCAAGGCAGTGCGCTCCACTGCCAAACAGCTCCTGTCAGGAACTTCCTCCTACTGTTCAGGCAGAATCTCTTTTCCTGTAATTTGAGTCCATTGCTCCATGTCCTAGTCTGTGGAACAGCAGAAAACAAGCTTGCTCCATCTTGAATGTGACATCCTTTTGAATATTTAAACATGCCTATCATATCCTCTCTTAATATTCTCTTCTGCAGCCTATACATACCTAGTTCCCAAAGCCACACCTCATAGGACATGGCTTCCAGACCTCCCACCACTTTGGTCGCCTTCCTCTGGACATGTTCCAGCTTGTCCATAACCTTCTAGAATTTTTGAATTTTAAGAGAGTGTTGATTAGTGTAATTTTCCCAAGCCACTCTGACATGAAAAGCAGCAGGTGACACAGATATCAGAAAACCATGCTTTGGATGATTCAAATAACCCCAGTGGACACAGTATTCCAAGTAAGGTCTGACTAAAGCAGAATAGAGTGGCACTATTACTTGCCTTCATCTAGATCTACAGTGGGAGGCTGTTTCGGACAGCAAGGATGGTTGAGGTTTGGGGAGCTCAAAGGAGACCTGGCCATGTAGACCCCAGATGACACCCTGTTCAGTAATGCTGATGTCATAAGCTTGACTTATGATATCATAATGACTCTAATTCACGTTTATAGTCATTACACATTGCAATGACTAAAAGTGCCCCCTCTCCCCTTCCTTATAAGCCATACATTTCCATTTAAGCTCTTCCCTCACTTTAAATTTTCTTTTCAGAAATGCATTCTCTACCCTAACAGGATTTTCTAAGACACTGGAGAATGAGGCAGTGAGCAATGACCTATTCAGCCATCTCCCAGTCGCAGTGTACAACTATTGCACCAGGCAGTCGTAACAGGATCCCATAGGGATCCCTGACAGTGATTGTTGCTGCACACTCTGATTGCGGCAGAGGGCTGGATACATCACTATTCACTGCCCCACTCTCCAGCTCTTCAGAAATCCCCATGTTTGGGGGAGGCGTATTGTTGTTGTTGATATATCTTTTCAAGTTGGGTTTTCTTGGCAAGATTTGTTCAGAGGGGGGTCGCATTTGCCTTCCTGTTACGCAAAACCATTGCATCAGTGGAAAAGGTCTATGTATGTACCGATCTTACAATGGGGAAGTATAGCAACAGATTAGCAATGCGAGAGGCTGCATAACATACAGGATATTTTAACCTATGTATACCAGTGGAGATTAGGAAAAACATGGAGCGGGAGACTAAAAGTAATCACTTCTCCAGGCTAAACATACACAGCTCCCTATGTCGCTCCTCATAGGGCATGGCTTCCAGACCTTTCACCATTTTGGTCACCCTCCTCTGGACATGTTCCAGCTTGTCCATATCCTTCTTGAATTGTGGTGTCCAGAACTGGACACAGTATTCCAGGTGAGGTCTTACCAAAGCACAATCGAGTGGCATTAATACTTCACTAAAGAAACTTTATTGGACTGTTTAAATGGCATTCACACACAGAAACATTCATCAAGCACACACACAGAGAGAAGACTATTGAAGTAATGCACAGAATAGTTAAAAGTGGGTTAGGTAGAGGCTTCGCGGCTATACTGCACCTGATCCTGAAGAGGAAGTCTCCTTGGGAGTAACAGCAAAGTGATGCACCAAAAATGGGGTGAGTGGAAATAAAGCAGGAAGTTAAGGTTATAGGAACAGGAGGAAGGGAGTGCCTGTTTGGCAGAACACTGGCCAGGGGCTGGGAAGCGTTAGTGGGATTTGGAGAGAGAGGGAGGGAGGAAAGGAAGTTCAGACTGGCATGGGGGGGTAGAGGCAGGGAGGTCTGAGAGCGCTGAACCGATTTTTCAGGGGGTTTTATAGGAAAAATCTCTTTGAAGGTGAAATCTTGATAAAAGACACATTTGTCTTCAAATGGTTCCCAATGATTAAAACAAAGGAATTCCAGACTAGCCAGGAACTGGGAACTGGGGGTACCTTTGGGTCGATGATTGACAACCACCTTCCTTTTGACTTGCAGATATATATATGAAGAACAGGTACAGCATGTCAATGAAAACTCCAAACTGTATAGATGGATGCCTCCTTTTCGGACATGAGGCAGGAGGAACCTTTTCTACATCAAAAGAGATGTTGACTGGCTGTGTTAAGGTGTGAATATTTGGGGAAATTGGAGTGGGGGCGTCCTGGATTATTACATGTTAGTCCCACCATTCCTCTGTTTCCCATCAGACCACGAAAGGCCCAGGTTTGGCCAAATTAAGATTAAACCATAGCCAATTATAAGTTAATCAACGTGGGGGGAGTATTGGTTTCCCAGTTGGGGATGATGGATATCACTACATTCCTCTGAGGCTGAGAGAGTATGACTTGCCCAAGGTCACCCAGTGGGTTTCCATGGCTGAGTTGGGATTCAAACCGAGGCCTTCAGAGTCATAATCCAACACTGAAACCACTAAACCACATTGGCTTTCTGGCTTAAAGTGCAGGTTTTGGAGAGTAATATCAGGAGATACAGCTATGGCATCATAGCTACACTGCCACACCTATCCTTCCAATGAAGTATCTCAGTCCCCATACCAGAAAGTAGGATGCCAAAATAATGTTCTCTACATCTGTCTCAGAGGCACTACTCTGTGATGACTAGAAGTGGTGGTTTATATAAAGCCTCCCCCCAATAAAAAGGTTGTCAGACCTCCTTTGAACACAACTGGAGAGCCATCCTTTTAGTGTAGGTCAGCAGGAGCTTACAACGATGAGGCCTTAGCGTGGAAAGTGAAAGGGTTTCTTGGGAAAAGAGATGAGAATAATTTGGTTTGCTTTTTTCCTCTCCCTAAGAAGCCTTCTGACATTAGTTAAAACATCAGCCAATATGGCAATTGTACTGTTCCTTCTACTGAGGGACACCTCTGATTACTTACAAAGAACATTCTGTCTCTTCCCAGAAGAAAGCAGTGCCCCATCTCCATCCTTTGCACGAGGCCTCTTCCCCAGAAGATAAATAGGAACTCAATGCCTCTCGAAGATGCATCTGGGGTGGGACCTCCCCAGAGATCAGGCCGATCTGCCTTGCTGTCCTCAGAAAACAAGGAAGATGAACAAGATCCTTCTCTTTGGTGTATCTCTTCTGCTCTCCTGTGTTGTTGGTGAGTAATACTAAAAACAGAAAGGGAATGATCATTAGGTGAGGATTTCATTTCATCTGGTTTTTTTACAAGTAGAACTGATTATTATTATTACTTATTTATTTATTTTTTAAAAATACCATTGTCTTCATAAATTCAACCCAATCAGGCTTCCGATGGCTGGCAATGTATTTTGTTCCCTGTGTCAGCTGATGGCTTCCAAGTCAGCATAGTGGGCATCGGCTCCAGGGTTTAGTCTGACATTTCAAGGTACTCTGCATAGTGCTGAACCCTGCCCTAAAGAGAGGGTGAGCACCATGGATATAGATTCACCACCACCACCACTGACATGGGACCCACCAGCCACCAATGCCCTGTGTAAGGAGCCACATTCCTGATACTGGATCACAGTTGCTTCCTTATTTCTCTCCCCCCACCTGACATGGGCCAAGGTCCTCTTTTAGGCTGGTGGAATGCAAAGTTCCTCCATTGTAGTTAGACAGGAGTTCCCAGAGGAGGGACAGACAAAGGAGGCCCAGGAGGGAGTCTCTGAAGGGAGGGCAATGGCTTCCTTGAGGGATCTCTCTGGGCACTTCACAGCAGTCAGTAACTGTTTGGATTGGAAAAGGGGGAAGAGCTGTGCCCATGTGCCATCCAAAGGATTCTGGCCATGGTCCCGATTTTTAAGAGAAGCATGGCTGATGGGTGCAGCATTATCCTCTCCTTAACAGGAATAACTTAACAGGAACAGCTGGACATACTGAACATGACCTGTGGTGGCTCCCAAGATCTTTGCTCAGTTCATATGTGATAGATACTTACCAGTATATGCAAAAAATTTAATAGAAAGAGTTTGGTTTATTATTTGAAAGGAAATTAATCTGAAAGAAGATGAGTCTAACAGATTCATCCATTCTTAATTATTCTTCCTTATCCAGAGACTAAAAAGTTTTAGTGTAGCCTTTACAATGAGTTTCCTCCTTATCAATCATCCATCATTCATCCTCATAACTGTGAGAGGGCCTTGATTGATTGATTGATTGTTCATTCGTTGTTTTTTCCAGCATAAGTGCATCTTTATATGTGAGCACTCCTGCCATAAACTATAGTTATCTGGCTGAGTTAACTGAAGCTCTGAGTTCCATATAACTAGCAAATGATTATATCACAAAGATGTTGCTATTCAGTTTAGTCCCAAGAAAATATTATTGGATTGCAGCTTTGGGGCTGCCTGAGGAATGAAATTTTCATGAATTCCTGCACAACGTGACCGAATCTGGCCATTTTGCAGTTCAGAAATTAATAATATGACATTTTACATTTACAGAAATGTTACAGTGACAAGATGGAAGTTTTGATTTCTCCAAATACATTTAAATTAAATAATATTAATTTGCATGCATGTTTTCTCTCAAAAATGAGAGAATTTAATCTGCTTCTCCCAAAACAACCTCTCTCTCTCTCTCTCTCTCTCTCTCTCTCTCTGATTCATTAAAGAAATTTCCAGGCTGTTTTTTATGCTCACATCCTTAGGAGATGATTTCCAAGTATGGATTTTTTTAAAAAAAATGAAACAGGAAAAATGTATTTCATAGAATGTTCAAATTGTCACTCTATAATCATTCTCTCTTCCTCAGTCCAGGGTCTTCTGTGCCATTATACCATCAATGGGAATCAAAGTTGCAGTACGTGTGGGAAGAATTCTTGTTTGCTAATGAAAGTATATACCAGTAAGTTTAGAAAGAGCTGGAAAAAATGATTACCTGTCTTGTGGGGGCAATTAGCTAACGCACATTGGAAACTGCTTAATGCACTGTAGATGCATAAATTGCTATTCCTTAACAATAAGCCACTCTGATAGCCTTTGTAGCTGAAGAGCATAGTATAAATACCTAATTTTTAAAACTTAATTTTAAAAAAGTGGGCCTAACTCTCCATCAGTTGCTCTAGCTTTCCTCCCCTCTACCCCCTGTTTCATCTATGGTATTACTACATCTTCCAATGACTTGATGCCACCTCATAGTGTTATCTTTTCCCATGCAGATGGTAAATTGTTTTGGGAGGGAGGAACCTGCACTAACGTGAAAACTCGTCATAACTGCAACACGACTAAAGATAATGGAGAAACAATTCATGTTCAAACTTGTTGTGAGACTGATTACTGTAACAAGGTGAAAAAAATGGTGCCAGCTCTCCGGAACTTCGGTCACTGAGAATAAACAATGTCTACAAGAGAGATACTACAGGTGGAGTCTACTTCCACTTTAACCAACTGCACCCCACACTCCTTCATCTATCTGTGCCTTATGTATCAACTACGCATGGACATTCACACCTGATGAGCCATCACCCCCACATTTCCAAGTTGGTTTGTGTTTTAGAGCAAGCTCCTAACCCTTGTAGACAATAAAATATAAAGCAAAATGTGCAGTTGCCACTCATTTCTTGTGTAAACAACTAGCATGTGCCAACACCAACACCTTCCAGAGTAATCCTTAGTTCTAATGCTCATCAGCCTGGGAGAAACAAGGGTTTGCACTAGTGTTGCCAAAGGGAACACTGGAGAGGGCTCCTGTACTTTTTATCATTGTATAAAACAGGGAATTTCAGCAGGAGGTGTTTCTTTTTCTTTTCTTTTTTTTCATTATTTTTATTGGTTACACTTATTATACAATTTTTCTTAATTACAATATATGCCATGTTCTTATCGATTCTTACATCTTCCATATAATTTTTACATACATTACATAGGTGTTTCTGACCTGGTCATGTGACAAGCAACATCTGATGAAATTCAGTCTTCCACATAGCCATTAAAGGTAGCAACAGCAATAGCATTGATATTTCTATACTGCTTATCAATGTCAAAGCACCCTCTAAGCAGTTTACAACATGTTAGCTAACTGCCCCCAACAAGCTGGGTACTCATTTTACAGACCTACAGAAGGATGGAAGGCTGAGTCAACCTTGGAGCCCTCTGGGATTGAACTCATAATGCTGTGGCTTGCAGTACTGGATTTAACCACTGTGCTACATAGCCACTGAAAGTACAGGAGCCCTCTCCAATTTTCGATCTGGCAACCTGAGTTTGTTCAGAATTAGGGATCCCAGCCAGTTTTCTCAAAGGAGCTCCATTCTGCCAGCAACTGGAACACGAGTGAATGACATTTCCATCAGGTTTTGTGGGGAGTGTCAGGCCAGGGGAAGTAACTTAGGCCACACTCAGGGCCAGTTTAACCAGTCTCCCAAATGAGCATTGGTGGCGGGCCCCCAAAGTCAAGCCCCTCCCTGCTGACCTCCTTATCTGACAAAGGAGACAGTCAGGAGACAGCCGGGAGGAGCCACTGCTTTGTAGCCCCCTCCTACCCTCCTCCTCCAAAACCCTCCTGCTGGCTTTTTAAAAAAAACAAAAAAAACCAGCGTCTCCCAAACTAGAATGAGAAAGAGAAAGAAGAAGCAGCCCTCCCTGGCAGAAGCTGGAGGGAGTTTGCTGCTGCAAAATGCAAGCCAGGCAGGCATGTTGGAGAGGGGTGAGCGTGTGTGTGTGTGAGAGAGGGAGAATTTGAGAGTTGTCTCTTTCCCTCAGAAAGGGCTTCTTCTTTCTTCCTTCCCTTTCCTTCCTTCCACATAGATCCCCTCCAGCCCATCTTTCCAGCTGCTCTTAACATGTGAGGTCTCTCCTCTCCCTCCCTTCACCCCTTGGTCTTCAGCTTCCTCCCCTTGCTGCCAACTGAGTTCAACCTGCAAAAGAAATTTCTGTGTGTTTACCTATGTGCCTTCAAGTCATTTCTGACTAAGGCCAACCTACCATGGGGTTTTCTAGGCAAGGTTTGTTCAAAGGGGGTCTGCCTTTGCCTTCCTTTGAGGCTGAGAGAGTGTGACTTGCCCAAGGTCACCCAGTGGGTATTCATGGCTGAGTAAAGATTCAAACCCTGGTCTCCATAGCCATAGTGCAATGCTGAAACTTCTACAACACTCTGGCTCTTTTACCAGAAGAATATAAAGAATATAAATTAAAATTTGGAGTAATATTACTGGGAACAAAGGTTTTATTGTTGTCACTAAAACACCAGTATCCCATTAGTGTTATGTGAGAGGCAATAGCCTAGAGCAGTGGTTCTTAACCTTTTCTTTACCAGGGACCCCCTTTAAATATCTTCTGTTGCCCCAAGACTTAACTCAAGATTTAAAACCCTAATAATAATAGCTAATAATAATAGCTAACGGCAACAACAATACAATTACACCATCCATTAAACTTTCCCTCAAAGGCACTCTTGCTTCTTCCTGTAAGTTTGTGGTTGGAGTGGATTGAATGGCAATGTGCAGGCCAAGTCAGCCAGCCTTTGCCTTGCTTCCTGTCACGTGGCTACTCCACTACAGGGAGGAGGTGGGCTAATCAGCCTTCAAGCCTTTGTGGACCCCCTGTGAGGACATTGCGGACCCCAAGTTAAGAACCACTGGGCTAGAGAATGCTGGAAAAGGAAAAATGCAGCCAGACCTTGAGACGGATGCTGGCAGGGGGATTCTGGGAGGTGTAATCCAAGAGTAACTTTCCCAGGCTCTGAATGCAGCCTAGAATCATAGAATTGTAGGGCTGGAAGTGACCCCAACAGCCATCCCATCTGATCGGTTTCTGCCCTGCGAGAACACACAATCCAAGCATCCCTGACAGATGGCCATCCAACCTATGCTTAAAAAAATCCAAAGAAGGAGACTCCACCACACTCCAAGGCAGCAGTATATTCCACTTCCAAACAGCTCTTACTGTCAGGAGGTTCTTCCTAGTATTCAGGTGGAATCTCTTTTCCTGTAGTTTGAACCCATGGCTCCGTGTCCTAGTCTCTGGAGCAGCAGAAAACAAGCTTGCTCCTTCCTCAGTATGATATCCCTTCAAATATTTAAACATGGCTATCACGTCACCTCTCATCCTTCTCTTCTGCAGGCTAAGCATACCCAGCTCCCTAAGCCATTCCTCATAGGGCATAATGGTTTCCAGACCTCCAACCATCCTTCTCAGTATCTTTCTTCAATTCTTGTGCCCAGAACGGGAAACAGTATTCTAGGTGAGGTCTGACCAAAGCAGAATGGAGTGGTACTATTGCTTCCCTTGATCTAGACACTACTCCTAGAATTAATGCAGCCTAGAATCACATTGGCATTTTTTGCTGCTGCATCACACTGCTAACTCATGTTCAGCTTGTAGTCCACTCTTTCTTTTCTTTGAGGAAATCTACACCATTACGTTAATTGCTAATAAAAAAATATTATGTTAGCACCTATAATATAGTTTTTAAACTGAATTATTGGTGACAAATTATGTAATACAGTAGGCCCCTCTTATCCACTGGTGATTGGTTCAGGATGGGGCATGGATTCTGAACACCATGAATAATAGTGAACACCATTGAAAATAATGGGACTTCTGGTTTAAAATACCATAGAGTTGCCTTGGAGGGCCTAGAAAATGGCTAGGGAGGACATATTTTCTAGGAAGACTCCATGGTAGGTGTGCTGTTTTGTGTCCCATGGATAATGAATCCGTGGATACGGGGGTCCTACTGTAATCTGAACATCCTGTACGGTGAATAGGTTAGGTTACATTGACCTGAAATAAACATATGGGGGCCCCAAAATAAAGCATTGCAGCGGCCCCCAAAATTCCTTAAACCAGCCCTGGCAACACTGTAGAGATAATGCAGTTTGACACCACTTTAACTGCCATGTCTCAATGTTATGGAATCCTGGGGTTTGCAGTTTGTTGTAGCACTAGAGCTCTCTGACAGAGAAGGCTAAATATCTCAGAAAACTACAAATCCCAGAATTCCATAGCATCGAGACATGGCAGTTAAAGCGGTGTCAAACTGCAGCCTTTTGTTAAGGAGCAAATTAAGAATACTGGTCTTTTCAATAGAAGAAACCCTCTCTAAGGGGATCAGCTTAGGTCAATGTGGAAGAAATACAGTATGACCCCCGTATCCACTGGGGATTGGTTCTGGGGATCCCATGGATACCGAAAACCATGGATAATAGCAGACGCCACTGAAAATAATGGGACTTCTGATTTAAAATACCATAGAGTTGCCTTGGAAGACCTAGACAATAGCTAGAGAGGACATTTTCTAGGAAGACTCTATGATAGGTGTCCTGTTTTGTGTCCTGTGGATAGTTGAATCAGTGGATAATGAATCAGTAAATACGGGGGTCCTACTGTAAGGAATTACTGACTACAGACTGACTACTGACTACAGATAGCTCAGATCACTTCATTTGCTACATCTATTTTTGTTCATTTTTTCTTTCTTTCTTAGGACTAGTGAGAGCTTTAATTACATCTGAATCACATTTGTCTTAGTGACCCTTTGTGCATCCATAGGGTTAGTATGAAACAGATATAATAATATTCCTGAGAAATGGCTTAGCAAACACAGAACAGAGATAGTCTGGAAATCAAATTTAGAAAAGATCATTTGGGAGGAAAACCAGAAGAGACTGTGTACCTCCCCCTCTGTTACAAATTTCTTTCTGTGAAAGCACAGGAAAAGGTCTTAAAAACATAAATGAGCATCTCACTCTGGTCTAACTACTCAGAAAAAATCACACTATACCAAATAGTGTTGGGAGTGGGTTGGGTTGGGTTGGCTCCCTTGATCCTCTGTGGATATTTATAACCTCAAAGTCCTTCTGTTTTGAGATAAAATTATAAGTTGTTTCATCCAAATGATCAAACAAGACATCCATTTTTATGAAATGCTATGGGTTGTTTTTCATGGTAAAAATGTGAAACTGTAATGGGGGCATTTACACTAGTGCTATTATTCCACTTTAACTGCCATGGTCCCATCCTCTGAGAGCCTGGGGTTTGTACTATGGGGAGGCACGAAAGCTCTCTGGCTGAGAATTCGAAACATCCTTTCCTAAACTATAAACCCCAGGATCCCATAGGATGGAGCCATGGCAGTTAAAATGGAATAATAGTGCTATAATTCTGTAGTGTGAATAAGCCCAGATTTCCATAATATTGGGAGCTGCAGTATCTTTAATAACTAGAAAAGGAAATCTGGAAAAGGCTGGACATTAAGAAAGTGGCTGACTTCAGAAATTATAAGACTAGGACTTGGAAGTGCAGATATGAAGGAAATAAACAAGAGCCTGAAGTGTCAAGATGCATCATTCATTGCCAGCATCAGGATGGTCCATGCCATCATGTTTCCATTTTCTATGTATGGCTGTGAAAGTTGGACAGTGAGGGAAAAAAGAGAATCAATTCAGCTGCAATGTGGTACTGGAAGAGAGTTCTAGCCATACTGCCATAAAGACAAATAAATGGGTCCAAGAGTAAATCAAGCCTGAACTCTCCTTAGAAGACAAAAATCACCAAATCTGAGGCTGCCACACTTTGGTCATATCTCGGGATGACAGAACTTATCAGGAAAGAGGATAATGCTTGGCCAGGTATGAGGCAGTAGAGAAAGAGGAAGGCTGTGTTACTGGTGGATAGACTCACATACAATGAGGCCAAATCCACACTACGGAAATAATCCAGTTAGAAATTGGATTGCTGTATTCTTGTCCACTTCTTTTTTTGAGGTTTTTAAACAGAGGCTGGATGGCCATCTGTTGGGAATGATTTGATTGTGTATTCCTGCATGGCAGGGGGTTGGACTAGATGGCCCTTGTGGTTTCTTCCAACTCTCCAAAAAATAGTACTCTATGGTGAACTTGCCACGGGTCAGCGTAAGAGGGGCGCTCCAAAAAAGCGATACAAGGACTCCCTGAAACAACATCTCAGGCTCGGCCAAATTGATCACCAACAGTGGTCCGCCCTGGCCTCACATCGGGAGACACGGAGACGCACCATCCACAATGCTGCAGCCTTACTTGAGAACTCACGACGAACAAGTCTTGAAGAGAAACGTCAACGCAGAAAGAATCACAACCTGGAAACATCACCCAAGGAGACCTTCTGCTGTGCTTTCTGCAACCAGACTTGTCTATCTCGGATTGGCCTTTTTAGTCATCAGTGCGCTTGCAGAAAGCGCAGGATGAGTCCTTCCTGAATCTTCGTTTGCGAAGAAAAGCCAGAGAGAGAGAGATGATTCTATGATCCTTCCTTCATAAGATTTTAAAACAATGAACAGAAAATGCATCATAAAACAATAATGAAAACTACCTCGTGTGGTAGGCTGTCCTTTGCTGGAGGTTTTATTACAGAGCTTGAGTGGCCACCGGTTCTAAATAGAATTACTGCACTGGTGGGGTCAGACTAGATGTTCCTTAGGATCCCTTCCAATTCTGTGAGTCTAAGAAAATGGGAACACGAGCAATAAACTGAGGCGCCAGCAAGTCAGAAAACATCCAGCAGGTTAAGGCACTTCTCAGATTAAACTGATGATAAACCGATGAGCTCGCACAGTTAACTTTTCCCTTTCCCAGCTCTGCGCGCAACAGGAGGCTGCTTTCCTTTGGCATCTTCTGGGCCAACTTCCATCAAGGGTTAAAAGTACAGAGAGCGGTTTTCCTAGAGAGACGGGGTGGTGGTGGACCAGAGGCAGAGTCGCTCCTTTCTACTTCTTGTCCCTCCCTCCTTCTCCTCCTCCTCCTCCTCCTTCTTGACAAACTGCTCATGAGGGCGTTTGCCAGCCTGGGGAGAATTGGGGCGAGGGCGCCTTGCGGATTCCCAGGGTGGGCGCAATGATGCAGAGGCTGCAAGGCGCAGGTGAGTGGGAGCCGAAGTAGAAGAACCTGGGTGCAAAGAAAGGAATTGGGGGAGAGAAATGCATGGACAGCAGAGGGGGAAGGAATTGAAGACGGAAGGGTCCACACTCCCCCAAATAGAATCATAGAGTTGGAAGGGACTTCCAAGGGCCATCTAGTCCAACCCCCTGCCCTGCAGGGACACACCATCAAAGCACACCAGACAGATGGCCATCCAGTCTGTTTAAAAACCTCCACAAAGAAAGAGACTCCACCACACACCCCAAATCCCACTCCATTTCTGCCCTGCCCATAGGTTTTCCCTGGCTGCCTTGCAAGTAGGAAGCCAGCTGGTACAGACCACCCACCCTTTTCTTCAGTGCAGCTTCATACAGGTGGGGGGGTGGCACTGAATAAACTGGGATGAGAGGGAGCATAGATCTTCCAGTTAGTTGTTGCTAGACTCCAGCTCCCACCAGCCACAGTCAGCCTGGTTGATTTGTCAGGGATGATGGGATGATGTATTCAAACGACTGGGGTAGTGGTTGGAGGGTTGGGCTATGACTCTGGAGGCCAGGTTCAGATCCGCCCTCCACCATGGACACCCACTGGGCGGCCTTGGGAAAGTCACACTCTCTCAGCCTCAGAGGAAGTCAAGAGCGAAATGTCAACCTTCGTGACATTTTCAAAGAACAGCAACACTTTGCTGCATCATCACCTGCATTTTAAGCCCGCATCAAGAGGTTAGTTTGGGGTAGTAGTCTGAATGTTGGACTAAGACTCTGGAGACCAGGATTCCCAGGGAATCCCTGAATGGTCATGGGAGCCCCCTGAGTGATATTCAGCAAGTCACACTCTCCCAGCCTCAGAGGAAAGCAAGGGTAAACCCCCTCTGAACAAATCTTGCTAAGAAAAAGCCCACAATAGGTTAGCCTTGGGTTGCCATAAGTCAGAAGTGACTTGAAGACACACAACAATAGCAAATTCAAACAACATGGAGAAGTCCTGCCTTAGCAGACAAATCTATTAAGGGGGGAAGGGATACAAGTATGTCAGGGGATACAAGAGTGTCCCCCACCCACCCCCTGTGTAATGCCAAAGAGGAACAAAGGAAAAGGATTCTGAAATGACTTTTTGGACTCTCAAAAGTTACTCTCTGGGGTATCTTTCACACAACACTGTTAAGAGCACCATGATTCCACTGTAATAGCCATGGTTCCATCCTATGGAATTCTGGGAGTTGCATTTTAAAGAGGTGCACTTAATCCTGTCTGATCTTGGAAGCTAAGCTGGGTTTGCCCTGGTTAGTACTTGGATGGGAGACTGCCAATGAATCCCAGGTGCTGTAGGCTCTATTTCAGAGGAAGGGACTGGCAAAACTACCTCTGAGGATTCATTCCCTAAGAAAACCCTATGAAATTCAAGGGGTCGCCATAAATCGACAGGCAATGTGAAGGCACAAGCACACTTAATAGTCTCAGCCACAGAACTCTAGTGCCTCACCAAAGTACAAGGATTCCATAGGATGCAGCCTTGGCCATTAAAATGGAATCATAGGGACCTTTAACACTACACAAATGGTTGTTGTTAATTGTCATCAAGTAGACTTCAACTTATGATGGCCCTGTGAATGAAAGGCCTCCAAGTATCCCTGTTATCAACAGCCCTGCTCAGGTCTTGCAGACTCAGAACCATAGATTCCTTGACTGAGTCCATCCACCTGTCATGTGCTCTTCTTCCTTCTACTTTGCCAAGCATGATTGTCTTTTTCAATGAGCCATGACTTCTCATGATACGGTCAAAATATGACAGCCTCAGTTTAATCATCTTGGCTTCTAGGGAGAGTTCAGGCTTGATTTCCAAATCCATTATTATTATTATTATTGATTTGGAACATAACTCTAAACCAGAATTTGACCCAAAATGGACATCTTCAGAAGAGTTACCTTTAGTTACTGAGGACTTAGAATAGACTCATAGAGGTGAAAGGAACCATAAGGTCCATCTAGTACAACCCCATATCATGCAGGAATATACCACTAAAATAGATCTGAAAGATGCTGATTCTACTAATGAAGGACAGTCTACTGTCACTACCACCCACCAGTTATTTGACACCCAGAGCAATCTGTCCCACTGTCAAACAGCTTTTATAGTCAAGACGTTCTTCTTAATGCTTAGGTGGAATCTAATTTGGATTTGAATCATTTGGTTCATGTCCTAGTCTCTGGAACAGAAAACAAGCTCATTCCATATTCTACATAACATTCCTTCAGGTATTTAGAGATGACTATCATATCAATCTTCTCTTCTGGAAGCTAAACAAGCCCAGCTCCCTAAGCCATTGCTCGTAGGGCTTGGTTTCCAGGCTTTTTACCATCTTGGTTGCCCTCCGTTAGACACACATGGTCTGCCTTGTCAATATCCTTCTTGAATGGTGGTACCTGGAACTGGTCACTGGATTCCAAGTGAGGTTGAGCAAAACATCCCGGCATAGACCATCCCCCAGTGATGGATTTTATCACACTACACTGTTATAGTGCTATTATTCCACTTTAACTGCTCTGGCTGCCTCCTTTGGAATCCTGGGATTTGCAGTTTAGAGAAGGGCATTTAGCATTCTCAACCAGAGAGCTCTTAGGATTCACTAAACTACAAACCCCAGAACTCCACAGGAAGCAGCCATAGCAGTTAAAGTGGAATAATAGCACTATAACAGTGTAGTGTGATAAAGTCCTAGTAGACTTGAGTCATTTACTCGGACTCAAGTCACTTCAGTGACTTGATGTAGATTCCCCTTCACAATAAATGATGCACTGACTCAACTCGACTCGTGACTTGTATATTTTTAGCAACCAACTTGCTGGCCTTGGTTCAGTAATATATTGCATTCATTCATAAACATTACGGAGCAGAAAACAGTTTTCCTCCTTTGAACAATGCTTCCATGGCCTCACAGCTTTTTGCCTACCAGTCACGTGATGGAAGTGGTAACAGCAAATGCATTAGGCAATGGACTTGAGGTGGAAGGCTCCTTCTAAAGCTTTTCAAAGCTTTAGAAGGCTCCCCTGATGTGCAGCAGGGACAGGCTGCCGAGCAGACCTCAAGCCTTGCCTCAAGCCCATTGCCTAATGTTTTTGCTGATGATTTACTTTTTTTTTAAACCTTTGTGCACGTCTTCTTGATTTTCTAGCTGCTGAAACTCCACTCTCCCCACCCTATACACACACCCCATCACCAAAGCGAAGAGCGAATTTAATCAGATGTTGCTTGTCACACAACCAGGTCAGAAGCACCCCCTGCTGAAATTCCCTGTTTTATACAATGATAAAACGTACAGGAGCCCTCTCCAGTGTTCCTCTCCAGTAAATGCCCCCAAAGTCTTTATCAGTGTTATTGCTATTGCTACCTTTAGTAGCTAACATGGTCCTTGTCTACAATAATGACAATAATGACTGGGGAGGGGGCAGTGATGTATTCAAGTCTTTTACTCTAAAGGCCTTATCGCACTCCACTGTTATAGCACTACGGTGAACTCGCCACGGGTCAGCGTAAGAGGGGTGCTCCAAAAAAGTGATACAAGGGCTCCCTGAAACAACATCTCAGACTTGGCCAAATTGATCACCAACAATGGCCCACCCTCACCACACATCGGGAGGCATGGAGACGCACTATCCACAATGCTGCAGCCTTATTTGAGAACTCAAGCCGAACAAGTCTTGAAGAGAAACAACGCAGAAAGAATCACAACCCGGAAACATCACCCAAGGAGACCTTCTGCTGTGCTTTTTGCAACCGGACTTGTTTATCTCAGATTGGCCTTTTTAGTCATCAGCGCGCTTGCAGAAAGCGCGGGATGAGTCCTTCCTGAATCTTCGTTTGCGAAGAAAAGCCAGAGAGAGTGCTTCCACTTTAACTGCTATGGCTGGCTCCTGTGGAATCCTGGGTTTAGTGAAGCCTAAGAGCTATCTAGCTGAGAATGCTAACTGGGAGTTGTAGCTCTTCACCTCTGGCTCAAACTCACCACCTTGTTATGTAGCAGAGCCGACCAGCTTAGATCAGTGGTTAATGCTTTCCTCCAAAGCAGCAGAGTTTCAGAGAATAGGCTGAAGATCCTGACAAACTCTCCAAGCCTTCTCACTCTTCTCCAGGTGTCTCCAAAACGTCTCCAGGATTCACTCAGGCAACTCAGTAGTTTTATATAAAACCTACTTTATTCTTCTATATAAATATACTATATGGTCAACAAATCACAATCTCTACACACTATTCCACAATATCTCCAAACTACTCCACCTCTACTCCACAAAAATACATTGGCAAACATTGCAATTTTATAGCCATTGTTTATCACCACCCACTAGTTAGTTTCCACCCAGTGGGTGTGTACTTCCATTCTGATTGGTCCACATAGTTCCACCCATGCTTAAGACCAACCCATGTATTTCAACATTTCACCTTGTACACTTAATGATTCTCAGGTGTTTCCAATCTGCATTCAGTACCTCTGTCTTTGGCTCTCAGGACTTCTAGATTACATTAGCAGTTTCACCTGTGTAGCTTCATAATTGCTCTTGCTTAGTCATTGTGACTTTCACATACATATTTTATTTCTTTCACTGTATTTCCCATGTTGCATTTTCCTTAACACAATGGTCCCCCCTGGCCTCACATCGGGAGGCATGGAGACACACTATCCACAATGCTGCAGCCTTATTTGAGAACTCACGCCGAACAAGTCTTGAAGAGAAACAACGCAGAAAGAATCACAACCCGGAAACATCACCCAAGGAGACCCTCTGCTGTGCATTTTGCAACCGGACTTGTTTATCTCAGATTGGCCTTTTTAGTCATCAGCATGCTTGCAGAAAGCGCGGGATGAGTCCTTCCTGAATCTTCGTTTGCGAAGAAAAGCCAGAGAGAGTGCTTCCACTTTAACTGCTATGGCTGGCTCCTGTGGAATCCTGGGTTTAGTGAAGCCTAAGAGCTATCTGGCTGAGAATGCTAACTGCCTTGCTCAAACTGCAAATCCCAGGATTCCACAGGAGGCAGCCATAGCAGTTAAAGCAGAATAATAGTGTTATAACGGTATAGTGCAATAAGTATAGTAAAAGACTTGAATACATCACTGCCCCCTCCCCAGTCATTATTGTCATTATTGTAGACAAGGACCATGTTAGCTACAGAGTTCAGAAGCCTAGTTTTTGGTGTGTCCTCCTGATCTATCACAATGTCCATCACTTAAGGTGAGACAATGGCTGGGACCTTTCACAGGACTCTGGACAGGGACAAGGGAATTGGATCAGAATGCTGTAGCCTGAAGTTCAGCACCACAGACAGCAGTCATGATGTTGAGAGGAGGAGGGACAAGCTGCCTCAGCAATGGTTCTCTCCAATTGTGGGGGCTTTGTAGGCTGGCCTCAGGGCTGGCCCTGTCATGAGGTAGAACGAGGCAGCCAACTCAGATAATAGGTTTAGAGTGTCATATGGCAAGAAATGGTTAGTTCTTTTAGCACATTCTTGTGCTTTTACTGCTAGACATGGGGAAAAGTCCTTGAGCGGTGTTTTTTTCTGCCTCCTGTGCTGTAATAACATGGCTGGCTTGGAGTGCTAGGAACCTTGACATGGATTAAGGGCTCTGTGCTGCATTCACCACTGCTTCAGACAGCAAAATATCTTTGGTCAGGCTTGCTTAGGCTACAGGATCAAGATGGAAGCCCTGCCTAGTCCTATAAAATGTGAAAGCAGAAGAGGTCAACATGTAGCATTGCAGAGTTGGAAATGTTACTTTTTTTGTACTATGGTTTCCAGGATGCCTCAGCCATGGTGGCTGAGACACTCCAGGAATGTTGTCCCCCTAAGTAGGATTGCACAAATCTAATGTGTTCTGTTCTGGTTACTGACTAGAGCTAGGAAGCAAACAGCTGGTTAGGAGCACACACAGGCCCTGCCAATTCAGGACCAGGGTGCCTCTGTGCATGTGACCGGTTGTAGGGTGATTTCTTGGTTCTTTTGTATAAAAGTCCATGCCTTGTTTTGTGCCTGAAGTATTTTTTAATTGGAGCAGGCTGATGTAGAAGGAGAGAAACAGGGTTTGTTTTTTTTAATGTTGCTATTGTGGCTTTTACTAAATCACCCAGAGATCTCCCATTAGATCCTGACCCATTGTGATGTGGCAGCCAGAAAAGCCAATGTGATTCTAGGCTGTATCAATAGGGAGTATAGTGTCTACACTGAGGGAAGTACTGTAATAGTGCCACTCTAGTCTGCTTTGGTCAGACCTCACCTTGAATACTGTGTCCAGTTCTGGGCACCACAATTCAAGAATGATATGTACAAGCTGGAATGTGTGCAGAGGAGGGCAATGGCGAAAGGTCTGAAAGCCATGCCCTGTGAGGAGGGGCTTAGGGAGCTGGGTATGTATAGCCCGGAGAAGAGAAGTTTAAGAGGGGACATGATAGCCATGTTTAAATATTTGAAGGAATGTCATATTGAGGATGGAGCAAGCTTGTTTTCTGATGCTCCAGAGACTAGGGCACGGAGCAATGGACTCAAACTACAATAAAAAAGATTCCACCTAAACGTTAAGAAGAACTTCCTGATGGTAAGAGCTGTGTGACAGTGGAAGGCGCTGTCTCAGAGTGTGTTGGAGTCTCCTTCAAAGAAGTTTTTAAACAGAGGCTGGATGGCCATCTGTCAGGTGTGCTTTGATTGTGTGTGCCTGCATGGCAGAGGATTGGATTAAATGGCCCTTGTGGTCTCTTCCAGCTCTATGATTCTATGACATCGAGTTAATATGGTAGTGTCTTATGGTGTAGCCATTGGCTCTGACCTCTCTTCAGATTGTATAAATCTTTCACCATCTCTCCTTCTAGGTGGCAAGGTTTTGAAGCAAAGGTAGTTGGTTGCCAGAAGTTCTGCAGGGCTCTCTCTGGTTAGTCATGAATCCTGACAGTTACTCCTGACCAGAGTAGTCCCATAGAATCAATTGTTGAATGGCAAGTCACGATGTAAGTAAATACCACGGATGTAAGAAAATACCACTCATCACATTACTTCAGAAATGTTCCTTTGTTGTGCCCTTGTTACTAAGAACATAACATCCCAGGGAACTATATGACTTGTAACTCACATGGGTTACTGGTGGCTTCCATTGTCAGTAGGGTTTTGAATCCACTATGGCTTTTAGTCTGAGCTAGAAAGGAGCTTGTGACATGGAAAACACTAGCCACCACTGTGTGACCCCTTTCCACGTTCTGTTCTGAAATCTGGTTCCAGCAAGTCTACCCAGTAACGCTCAACCAGTAGGCTTACCCCTTCATTGGAGCTATTACGGTTTGGCAGCAGTAAGTTTGAGGACTCAGGGTCCAGAGAGATGAGTAAAAGTGAGCATATGTCCCCTTCTAGAGTGCCAGATCTCCTTCCTAGTAGAAGTTCCAACCATTTGGAACCTCCTGCCCAGGAAAAAGAAATGCCAGATCAGACCCTGTTGACTGTTACTTGGCATTTCCCTACTTTTTCATGACTTATGGTGACTTCATTCTATTTGTAGTTCAACAGAGAATGAAAACAGAGGGGCAGGAACACAGTACAGAAGGGGAAAGAGAGGGAGCTAGAGGAAGCGACAGCCACACCATCTTGAGCGGGACCAAGGGGGAGCTTCTGGCTGCTATGGCTCTGAAACAAATTAAGCAGGAGCCAGAGGAGGAGCAAGAGCTGCACCAGCCAGAGCATTGGGAAGCCCAGTGGCAGGGCTTCCTGAAGACTCTGCAGGCCCCTTCTTTCGGGAAGAGGTTCCCCCAGCTGCTTCCACCCCAGTCACATGGGGGCCGTACACCATTCCAGGCCTCCTTCAATGAAATAGCAGAGCCCAGCCTGTGGCCTAGAGGAGAAGGTGTGGGCCAGGCTCTGAGAGGCTCAACCAGAGATGTCTATGAAGCCTATGACAGCAGCAGCCTGGATTCTTCTGCAAAACTGAAGGAAGAGCTTTTGTGTGAAGACCTTGCCAGCTTAGAAGAACGGCGCCAGCGCTTCAGGAGATTCTGCTCCTGGGAGGCAGAAAGGCCTGGAGAGGTTTGTAGGCATCTCTGGAAACTTTGCTGCCAGTGGCTGAAACCTGAGAGACACACCAAGGAGCAGATCCTGGAGCTGGTCACCCTGGAGCAGTTCTTGATGATCCTGCCTGAGGAATTACAGGTCTGGGTTGGAGAAGGAGGCCCAGAGACCTGTGCCCAAGCTGTGTCCTTGGTGGAAATTTTCCTCCTGCGGCTACAAGGGGCTGAGAAAAAAGAAAAGCAGGTGAGTGTGTTTGTCTCCAGAAATCTTCTGCATTCTGTTGTTAGGAGCCACAACCAACAAGACACTGGGGAGTTGTTTAGATGATGAAAAAAATCCTCAAAGAATGTGGGCAGAATGCATTTTGTCCAGATGAGCTCCTGACAGGATTCACCATATTGGGAAGGAGGGAGGGATGAAAACTCCGAGTAGTTCGCAATAACAACTTTCACTGTTTCTCATGGTCTTTTTCAAAAAATACACAAAAATGCGCATAACTGCCTGTCTGAACAACCAGTTCAAATTGGGGCACATCCAAGAAGTCAAACATGATTGGTCAGATGTGCATGGGGGTGGGCTTGCCGGTGACAAAGTGGCCAGAGCCACTGTTGTTGTTTTTTCGGGGGAACGATCCAGTGCGTTATTTTCCACAATTAATTCTCTCATCTGACTGAGTCCTGGGAGAGGCTGTGCTGTGGAGAATAGCTCTAGCACAGCAGCATAGAGCCTGGCTTTCTTGTAGTAGATTCTAGGTTTAAACCCCATGGGATGTAACTTTGGCCAAATGTTTGACCTCAGGGCACACCTCACCAGGCCTGTAAATCAGGGGGAGGGGCTGGAAATTGGGAGGGAGGAATCAAAACATCCATTTTTGAATTTCAGGGGTTTGGTAAGTTTTGGGCAGTGGGAGGGATTTGTACCTCCCTAATGCAAAAGCTGGCGGTCTGGGGGGCTGCCAAAAGTGGGACATCACCTTTTGGAGTGATTTTTTTTTTCAGTGCATGGGTGAGGCTGGTGAGGCTGTGGCCTGGAGAAGAAAAAAGAGGCTTGATGGCCACATAAATTATGAATTTTAAAATATTTATTGATGGATTTTAATATGTATTGGTTTTATATGCTCTTTTAACGTATGCTATGTGTTGTGTTATTTGTTGCTGTGTTGCCTCAACCTATTGGGAGAGGTGAGTAAGGAATTGTCATTATTATTGTCATTATTATTATTATTATTATTCCTATCCCTGTGTGCCCATAATCTGCAGTTAAATGGCCTCAGTATCTATTTTCAAATATTTTTATTGGAAGGCCATGCATTGCCCCAGCTGTTGCATTTCAAATCACCATACGTTTACTTTGTGAAAACACAGCCTGCATTTTCTAGTACAAAAAAACTAAAAATAATTCAGGAATGTAGAGAATATTCAACTATAAAAGTGCACCAGGGTGCTGCTGCTGCACTGCAGACGTTTCGGCATGTACCATAAGATTTTAAGTGACTATGCTATCAACACACAATATAAAGAGCAATTATGAAAAAAAACAAGACACTTAAATATATTAGGTTATTGGGTATAGTTTGCTGGCATTGGAAAACTTATCATTGGCATACTGCCAGTTGCAGGGCATGCATACTGCTGTTGGTTCACTGCACCGTGCATGTTCGCCATGTTGTTTCCATACTGCTGGTACCCTCCAACATGTCACAAATGTAAAACCAAGATATGTGTGGCCAAGCAACATCAGAGTATGATCAAGATGGCAAAAGTTATTATTGAAGAAGAATGCATGAGCTAGGGGAGGCTGAAGCTTCCTGGGAATGGCAAAATTCTGCCCCCTCCACTCCTCTCTCACTTCTAAATTAATTGAGTACAAACTCCTTTTGCCATTTGAACTCTCTCTGGCTTTTCTACGCAAACGAAGATTGAGGAAAGACTCATCCCGCGCTTTCTGCAAGCGCGCTGATGACTAAAAAGGCCAATCCAAGATAAACAAGTCCGGTTGCAGAAAGGTCTCCTTGGGTGATGTTTCCGGGTTGTGATTCTTTCTGCGTTGTTGTTTCTCTTCAAGACTTGTTCGGCGTGACTTCTCAAATAAAGCTGCAGCATTGCAAATAGTGCATCTCCATGCTTCCCTATGTGAGGCCAGGGCGGACCATTGTTGGTGATCAATTTGGCCGAGCCTGAGATGTTGTTTCAGGGAGTCCTTGTATCGCTTTTTTGGAGCACCCCTCTTACACTGACCCGTGGCGAGCTCACCGTAGAGTACTATTTTTGGGAGGCGATGGTCTTCCATCCTAGAAACGTGCCCTGCCCAGCACAGCTGTGTTCTCAATATCATGGCCTCAATGCTGGTGATCCCTGCTTGCTCAGGGACAGCAACATTCGTCACATAGTCAGTCCAGTGTATATTTAGGATTGTATGTATACAGTGCTGATGAAAACGTTCGAGGAGTCGTAAGTGTTGGCGGTAGGTGACCCATGTTTCAGACCTCTAAAGGAGGATAGACAGTACAATGGCTCTATACACACTGATTTGAACTACATTTGCAGCAATTGAAGTAAGCTGAGGACAAAGTGGAAAAGTTGGAGGAGGAGAGAGAAACTAGGAGATTTTAAAGGTAGCTGAAAAAGTGGGGTGACAGAGAATTAATCAGAACTGTCCCTCCCAAATTGAGACAGTTAGAGGTTATGCAGTTTTTCCAATAAGTCCTTTGAGAATGGCTGGTCGGAATAAACAGTGTGAAGCAAAATGGATTGATGGTTCAGCTCCACTTACAATACCCTTACCTGAGAGCTGGATAGTGAAGAAGGCTGATAGGAAGAAAACCGATTCATTTGAGATGTGGTGCTGGAGAAGAGTGCTACAGATACCTTGGACTGCCAAAAAAGACCAAGCAATAGGTCCTAGAACAAATCAAGCCTGAGCTCTCCCTTGAAGCCAAGATGACTAAACTGAGACTGCCTTACTTCGGCCACATCATGAGAAGGCATGACTCACTAGAGAAGACAATAATGCCAGGAAAGGTGGAGGGTAGTAGAAAGAGAGAAAGGCTGCATACCAGATGGATAGACTCAATCAAGGAGGCCACGGACCTGAGCCTACAGGACCTGAGCAGAGCAGTTGAGGACAGGGGATCATTCACGAGGTCGCCATGAGTCTAAGTCAACTCAAGGACATTTAAGAGTAACAGACCTTCATAGGCTATTAAACCGAGATGTTGAATACCTATAGATTTAATTGCAGCCTTAGACAGATGTTTGTTGAGTTGTTGTTTGGTTTTAAAAATGTTATGTACCTCTCAACTCACAAAATGCTCTCACACAGTTGGCAAATATAATAATAATAATATATATATATATATATATATATATATATAATTATTATTGTTTATTTATATAGCACCATCTATGTACATGGTGCTTTACATCAAAACAAGCAAACAAAACAAAACATTAGTTCCTGCCAAAGGTGTACAATCTAAAATAAGTACTGTACAGTAGGATCCCTGTATCCACTGATTCATTATGCACTGATTCAATTATCCACAGGGCACAAAACAGCACACCTACCATAGAGTTTTCTTAGAAAATGTGTCCTCTCTAGCCATTTTCTAGGTCATCCAAGGCAACTCTATGGTATTTTAAACCAGAAGTCCCATTATTTTCAAAGCTGTTCACTATTATCCCCCATTTTTTGTATCCCCAGAGCCCCCCAGAACCAACCCCCAGCGGATAAGGGGGTCCTACTGTATATACATAAGCTCACACACAGGGAAGGAAGGAATAATAAACATAAGACTATAAAATACAATTGCAAAACAAATTATCCAGATAACTACAAAAAAAAACCCCAACAATAATAATATAGTATGAAACTTCAAGAAAATATAAAAATAAAACAGACCGATACATGGGATCAAATATATATGTACATATATATTTGTACATATAATATATATGTACAATATATATGTACATATAATATAAAACAAACGGACCAATACATATAATCAAAACATACAAGATTACAAACAGTATCAAACTAACATTCCAAAAGCTTTGGGAAACAGAAAAGTTATCAATTCTGATTTTAAAAGCACCCAAATTCCAAAAGCTTTGGAAAACAGAAAAGTTATCAATTCTGATTTAAAAGCACCAAGTGAAGGAGAAATCCACAAATGTTCAGGGAAGGAATTCCAAGAATGGCCAAAATGGTGCCAAGATATTAAAACATGAGAATGGTAAGAGGTAGTGATAAAACATAAGGGAAATCAAAGATGTAATGCCAGCCAGAAGAGGAAATATGAATCCAGATTCTAACGTGGATTGGTTCAGAGAGATTTCCCTTGGGTGTATTAGGCCAGGAGTAGGAACTGTGCGGCTCTTGAGATGTTGCTGAATGACATTTCCCAGCATTTTTCATCAATGGTGGTGCTAGATGGGGCTGCTAGAAGTTGCAGTTCAACCACATCAGGAGGGCCATGTAATCCCCACCCTCGGAAACCTTAGAGAGGCTTTTAGGCTTAAATACCGTTGTTGGTTCCAACTAGAGTGGGTGTGTTGAATCAATGGAATTTGTTTGTTGTTGTTTGTTGTTGTTGTTGTTATATTTATTTGTATCTCACTTTCCCCCAAAAATTGGAATCCAAAGTGGCTCACAATTTAAAAGAACAATACGATTAAGAACATACAAAAAGTTTTTTTTTTAAATATATCAACTATAAGAATAAAATAAAGGAAAAAAAGAACATACGAAAAGTTAAAAACATACAAAAAGTTCACATTGGTTCTGCAAATCGACTCTAATTGGGACTAACATCTCAGTTTAGGCCATTTATCTGATTTCCTTATTAGTGGAAGTAATGTTTATTATGCTCATTAGGAGAGGCTTCCTTACAGAGGCTCAAACTCCTGACAGAATGTCTGATGAGAGGCTCCAAAAGCAACCCTCCTTTTCCAGAGCTGTACAGTCCAGCATCCTTTCTGCCCCCGCATCCATGGGAGAGGGCCTTCTTAGTGGCTGCCTCCAGGCACTGGAACACCCTTCCCAGAGAAATTAGACTGGCACCCTCCCAATTCCCCCCCCCCCGCTCACTTTTCTATTCCAACAGGCATTTGATGACTGACTATATAAGGCCCATGTTACACAATGTGCCAGATATTGTGGACTGTTGTGCTGATGTGCGTGTGTGTTTTAATATTTGTTTTAATCTGGTTTACATTATTTAAAATTATATAATCTTGTTTTGATTTTTGTATCTTGTGGATTTTTAACAAAATGCCTTTTTTAATTGTTATAAACCGCTTTGAGTCCCAAACTGGGGGAAAGGTGGGATGGAAATAAATATAGGTCGACCCCTGTATCTGCAGAGGGTGTGTTCTAAGATCTCCCATGGATACCTGAAACTGTGGATAATAGGGAACCCTACTATTTTCAATGAGAAGCATGCCAAAAGTTGACCATAGAATCACATTGGAGGACCTAGAAATGTCTAGAGAGAACATTTTTTTCCTGGGACATGGATAAGTGAAACTGGGGTTGCCAAATCTGTGGATATGGGGGTCAACCTGTATAACAACAGCAGTAACAAACCAAGCAACCAAATGCCTCTGGGAAGCCCATAAGCTGGATCTGAGGGCAGCTACACCCTCCTCATGTTTCCCAGCACTTAGATACAGAATCACACTTCCTCTGGTATTGGAGGTGATATATGGCCATTGTGAGTAGTATACTTCTGTTTCCAGGTGCCTGAGGCTTTGGAAAGAGTGGCTGTTGATCCCCATGATCAAGAGCAGGAGTCAACTGATGCAATGAAGATGCAGCTCAGCGTGGAGGCCAAGGAAGAGAACGGTGGAGAAGCCTGCTTGCTCAGTAAGTGGAGGTTGAGGCTGGATTTAACACAGATAAGAAGTGACATTCTAGTATAAAAGTTGTGTCAGTTCTGTCGTTAGGCAGAGTGAGGTGACCACCTCCGGGGGACGATGGGGCCCTACCAGATCTTCCTCCTGAGCCTTCAGTGGCTTTCCCCCTCTTTTGCTGCACCGCCAGCCCTGGATCTGCTATAACGGCCTGCTGTCCTCAAATATGGTCAAAGATGCTGTTCCATTGCCAGTGTTTAAGGAACATTGGAGATTACCAGACGCTCTAAATATGGTGTGATAAGCCAGGAAATCGCTAAAGGGCTTGCATTTCAGATGACATCGTTCCCGTGTCGCCATGCTCCTAATCAGCTGTTTTTACGCTGGTGCTTCTTTTTATTGACGGGCTAAGCCATCAGTGAATCCCCCATTCCATTTCTGTCACAGAATTTCCTGCGACGGAAATGGTGCCCCATTATGCTGGCATGATGCCAGCATCAATGAGAGGCCTGTGCCAAAACACTTCTGGATGAGATCAGGACATCGAGGTAAGTGACACACTTTTTTGTACCCTCCGCAGGTTACTTGTAACGATTTAGGTGTGTTTTTGTGCTTGGTGTTACTCTTAGTGTTGTATTTTGCTTTTTATTTTTGAATTTCCCGCGCTCTCGTCTTCTCACAAGAGCAGCCAGGATTTCAATCCAGGAAGTGAAAGGAGCTCTGTTCGAGCTCCATTCACTCCTGGGCTGCCCTGCCAAGGCAAGAAGCCACAATTAAAGTAGGTTTGAAAACTTTTTATTTGGAGGCATTACAGGGGCGGGAGAGGAGATTGTGTTACGAGAATGCTTCTTTTGTTCCTGTCTGAAAATCTCCATTGAGCTGCTAGTCCAGTTAGTGTTCTGTAGAGAATGGTGGTAGCCACCATCTTGTCCTTTACCTCAGACAGAAAAGTGTCTTGCACCAGCCCTGATCAAATGAAACTCTCTATTGTAGTGTTGCATATTTTCCCACAGTAGCCAACCAATCCCCACCCGGCCATGGAAACCTACTGGGTGACCTTGGGCAACTCACACTCTCTCAGCCTCAGAGGCAAAGGCAAACCCACTCTGAACAAATCTTGCCAAGAAAACCCCATAATAGGTTCGCCTAAGGTCTTCGTAAATTAGAAGTGACTTGAAGGCGCAGAACAATAACACAACCAAAAGAATTGGAGCCAAATGTATCCATGTTCTCTTGCTTTGCGTTCCATTCAGCTCCTACCATTAGACCTGGTCCTACCCACTGGGGCAGCAGAGAACATGCCCCCTTGTCTCTGTGATGGCCCTTGATGTATTTAAAGAGTGCGATCCCACTGGGTGACCTTGGACAAGTCACATTCTCTCAGCCTCAGAGTAAGGCAAAGGCAACCCCCCCCCAACAAAGCTTGCCAAGAAAACCCCATGAGCCTTTGGGTCTTTTCTTCGTAAGTTGGAAATTACTTGAAGGCAGACAGCAGCAACAGTAGTTAGAATGGAAAGCTCTCTTTGTTATCACCCATCATCTCACTTGTGCCCCTCCAGTGTGAGCAACATATAGTATGACAGGGGTAGGCAGTTGTAGCCCTCAAGCTACTGAGGGCTGTTTTTTGGCCACTGTGCCCTCCCTAGGAATTAAAAATGCTCCCGAATTCCCTCTAGAGTGTGTTGGGGGGCATTTTTCATTCCTAAGCTATTTTAGGCCAGGAGAGACCTTTAAAAAACAGGGAGTGATTTCCAATCACAACTTGTTGTTAAGAAAGGCTTCTCCTGGGCCTAAAATGGCCCATGGGCACCTTAAAAACATTGCAAAAATGCCCCCATAACCCCTGGAGTACAGTTGTCACTTCACATTTGCTGGGGTTTGGTTCCAGGACCTCCCGTGAATACCCAAATCTGTGAATACTCAAGTTCCATTATATGCAATGGTATAGCAAAATGGTGTCCCTTATATAAGATGGCAAAATGAAGGGTTGCTTTTAGGATTATTATTTTTTTAAGAATATTTTCAAGCAGTGAATAATTAAAACCGTGAATGTGGAGGGACAACTGTACTTCGTTCCATTCTGGGTGTCTCATTTTAAGAAGGATATAGACAAGTTGGAGCAGGTTCAGAGAAGGGCAATGAGGATGCTGATTAGTATGGAGAATAAAACATAGGAGGAAAAGCTGAGCTAGTTAAGCATGTTCAGCCTTGTGAAGAGAAGACCGAGGATACACTGTAGAAAGAATGCAGTTTGACACCACTTTAAGTGCTTCAGCAGTTCACCTACCTGGGAAGCATCATCTCCTCAGATGCCAAGATTGACAAAGAGATCGATCACAGATTAGCAAAGGCATATAGTGCATTTGGAAGACTTCACAAAAGAGTCTGGAGTAATAAACACCTGAGGCAAAGCACAAAAATCAGTGTGTATAGAGCCATCGTACTATCTATCCTCCTTTATGGATCTGAAACATGGGTCACCTATCGCCACCACCTACGACTCCTCGAGCGCTTTCATCAGCGCTGTCTACGCACAATCCTAAATATACACTGGACTGACTATGTGACGAATGTTGCTGTCCTTGAGAAAGCAGGGATCACCAGCATTGAGGCCATGATATTGAGAACACAGCTGCGCTGGGCAGGGCACATTTCTAGGATGGAGGACCATTGCCTCCCAAAAATACTACTCTACGGTGAACTCGCCACGGGTCAGCGTAAGAGGGGCGCTCCAAAAAAGCGATACAAAGACTCCCTGAAACAACATCTCAGGCTTGGCCAAATTGATCACCAACAGTGGTTCGCCCTGGCCTCACATCGGGAGGCTTGGAGACGCACTATCCACAATGCTGCAGCCTTATTTGAGAACTCAAGACGAACAAGTCTTGAAGAGAAACAACAACGCAGAAAGAATCACAACCCAAAAACATCACCCAAGGAGACCTTCTGCTGTGCTTTTTGCAACCGGACTTGTCTATCTCGGATTGGCCTTTTTAGTCATCGGCGCGCTTGCAGAAAGCACAGGATGAGTCCTTCCTGAATCTTCGTTTGCGAAGAAAGCCAGAGAGAAGTGCTTCAGCTCCATCATATGGAATCCTGGGATTTGTAGTCTTACAAGGTCTTTAGCCTTTTCTGCCAAAAAATGCTGGTGCCTCACAAAGCTACAAATCTCAGGATTCTGTAAGGAGATTATCAGACATAGCAAAAAGTACCTTAGCAGAATGCCAGGATATGATTGTCCCACAAATAGGACCCAGTTTCAGACGATGATGTCCTCATCACGTTCTGCTCCTGTGCTGCAGTGGTTAGTAAGGCGTCACTTTTCATTGATGGGACCTCCCCATCAATGAAAAGCAATGCCTTGCTAACCGCTGCAACACAGGAGCAGAACGTGACGAGGACATCTGAAACTGGGTCCTGTTCGCGGGACAGAAACCTTGTCCTGGTGTTCTGCTAAGGTACGTTTTGGACACGTCTGTTAATCTCCTAAGATGGAGCCATGGCAGTTAAAGTGGTGTCAAACTGTATTATTTCTACAGTGCAGAGGCACCCTGAGTGGTGACATGATTATACTCTTTAAATATCTAAAGGGCTGCCAGAGATAGGAGGGGGCAGGTTTGTTCTCTGCTGCTCAGAGTTTAGGACCAGTTCTAACAGTTTTAAGTTACAGGAAGATAGATTTGAACTGGAAATTAGAAGAAACTTATTGATGGTAAGAGCAGTTCAGCAATGGAATCAGTTGCCTAGAGAGGTGGTGGGTTCTCTTTCTCTGGACTTCTTCAAAAAGAGGCTGGACAGCTAACCTGATTGGGATGCTGTAGCTGAAGTTCCTGCATTGAGAGAGAGAGAGAGAGAGAGAGAGAGAGAGAACTCAGTGGCCTATGGGGCCCCTTCCAACTCTATGCTACTATGCCTTGGAGAAGACTAGGCTTTCTCGCTGACATCCTAATTTTCTGTGTACAGAAAATCTTTTAATATGAGCAAATATCCAAACATTCACTTTCCACCCTCCTCTTCAACTGTAGTCTAAAACTGATATATTTCAGAGCAGTGACAGTTGGTGGTATCCCATGCCAATGGAGTGGTCAATCTGCTCCAGCTTTCAGTCTGAGCTTTAAAAATAAGTTATTCATGGGGCTGAACTGATTTTGCACATAGGGCTCAACACAAAATTTTGACTAACACCTGGAGCAGATTCACCACTCCACTGACGTGAAATCCAACACCAGCCACTGCTTCAGAGCAGTGTTGTATGATTCTCACAAAATGGGAGCTTTGCTCTGCTTCTGGCCATTGCCATCTCCAGTGAAGGGCTGAAGTGTTATTAAGTGTTTTGCTGTAGCCAGGAGGTAAAAAAAAAACTAATTATGATTACATCATAGAATTATAGAGTTGGAAGAGACCACAAGGGTCATCCAGTCCAACCCAGTGCCATGCTGGAATATACAATCAAAGCATTCCCGACAGATGGCCATTCAGCCTCTGCTTAAAAACCTCCAAAGAAGGAGACTCCACCACACTCTGAGGCAGTGCATTCCACTGCCAAACAGCTCTTAAAGTCAGGAAGTTCTTCCTAATGTTTAGGTGGAATCTCTTTTCCTGTAGTTTGAACCCATTGCTCTGTGTCCTAGTCTCAGGAGCATCAGAAAACAAGCTTGCCCCATCCTCAATATGACATCCCTTCAAATATTTAAATATGGCAATCATGTCACCTCTCAACCTTCTCTACTCTAGGCTAAACATACCCATTTCCCTAAGCCACTCTTCATAGGGCATGGCTTCCAGATCTTTCACCATTTTGGTCACCCTCCTCTGGACACGCTTCAGCTTCTCAATATCCTTCTTGAATTGTGGTGCCCAGAACTGGACACAGTATTCCAGGTGAGGTCTGACCAAAGCAGAATAGAGTGGCACTATTACTCCCCTCTATCTAGACACTATACTCATATCAATGCAGCCTAGAATCACATTGGATTTTTTAGCTGCCACATCACACTTTTGACTCATGTTCAGCTTGTGGTCAACTAAGACTCCTAGATCCCTTTCACATGCACTGCTATCAAGCCAGATGTCACCCATCCCATATCTGTGCATTTCATTTTTTCTGCCTAAATGTACTACTCTACATTTCTCCCTGTTGAAATTAATTTTGTTAGTTTTGGCCCAGCTTTCTAATCTGTTGACATCCTTTCGAATTCTCATCCTATCCTCTGGAGTATTAGCTACCCCTCCTAATTTGTTGTCATCTGCAGACTTGATAAGAATGCCTTCATGATTCTCTCTCTCTCTCTCTCTCTCTCTCTCTCTCTCTTTCTCTCTCTCTCTCTGTTTCAGTGGCTAATGGACAAGACAACCAGGAGAGGCAGATAAACATACAGTGGGACAGACCTGAGGGAATGGTATTCAATGGGGCGTCCTTGGGAAAAGCAGATGGGAATGTATTCCTGCTTCCTGATTTAGAAGAGAAATGTGCAGAGGAACCTGAGAGACACATAACAAATGATCTGGGAATCAAAGCAAAGGAAGTCAGTTTTTTGGGAGAAAACAAAGATTCGCATGAAGGTACCTTCCAAGAGGAATTCCTCCAGGGTATAAGAAAGAAGGTAGATGTTGACTGTGTAGTTAACTTCAGCCAAACCTCTCTTAGCCTTAATCAGACACTAGAAACTGTTGACAAACCATATAAGTGTTCAGATTGTGGGAGGGGCTTCCATCAGAAACCATATCTTAGAGTGCATGAAAGAATCCACACAGGAGAGAAGCCCTACAAGTGCTTAGATTGTGGGAAATCCTTCAATCGAAGGACTGGCCTTTGCAGCCACCAGAGAGTCCACACAGGTGAAAAACCATACCGGTGTTCCTACTGTGGGAAATGCTTCACAGGGACTGGGAGCCTAAAGGAGCATGAAAGGACCCACACGGGGGAGAAACCCCATAAATGTTTATACTGTGGGAAGTCCTTCAGCCGGCGGGGTGTACTTTGTAAACACAAGAGACTCCACACAGGTGAGAGGCCCTACAGATGTTCATATTGTGGGAAAAACTTCAGTCAGCGGTCACACCTTATTTCACATGAGAGGACCCACACGGGCGAGAAGCCCTATGAATGCTCAGAATGTGGCAAATCTTTCCGTCAGAGCAATGACCTCTCTAGGCACCAGAAAATCCACACAGGTGAGAAGCCATATAAATGCACAGAGTGTGGTGAAGGCTTCTATCAGAGGACTTATCTTGTCAGACATGAGAGGATTCACACAGGAGAGAAACCGTATGAGTGTGCAGACTGTGGGAAGAGCTTCTATCAGCAAGCGCACCTTACTGCTCACAAGAAAATCCACACAGAAGAAAGACCCTACCACTGCTTTGAGTGTGGGAAATCCTTCCGCCAGAGCTCTGATCTTCGTAGACATCAGAGCATCCACACTGGAGAAAAGCCTTTCAAATGCCTAGTTTGTGGGGAGTGCTTTTATCAGAGGGCATACCTCGTCAGACACGAGAAGACCCACACAGGAGAGAAGCCATATGAATGCTTGGCTTGTGGGAAGAGCTTCTATCAACAAGCACATCTTAACGCACATAAGAAAGTCCACATGGAAGAAAGACCATTCCACTGCTTTCAGTGTGGGAAATCCTTCTGCCAGAGCTCTGACCTTCAGAGACATCAGAGCATCCACACTGGTGAGAAACAACATCAGTGCCCAGAATGTGGAAAAAGCTTCTATCACAAAGTGTACCTTATGCGGCATATCAGAACCCACATGTAAAGGAAACCACGGAACCACTAAGACGTTCCAACTACATAGGTGTAGGGATGAACCATTTGTCACAGTAATGATCTTTGTAGATCATGCACATATCTGCTGAGACAAATATTTGGGGAAAGTATTATTAACACATTGATCTGGTCTCACACCTTAAGCCCACATGAGAAATTAATCTTGCAGTG
The DNA here is from genome assembly GCA_030847615.1 of Gambelia wislizenii. NCBI lineage: Eukaryota > Metazoa > Chordata > Lepidosauria > Squamata > Crotaphytidae > Gambelia > Gambelia wislizenii. Next base: position 32,597,270 of record JAUMIR010000002.1, read on the forward strand.
CTGTATGAAAACCTAGTGGTGGTCACTTTGGGGGTTTCCTCTGTTTTTTTAAGTATTAAAAGACCACGGGATTAATAAAACATAGCTGTTGAAAAAGCCTGTGCCAGGGTTGTCTGTGTTTTAGTGATTGTGCCACTGGTTGTGGGTGAAAAAAATGTGGAAACCAGAAAATCTCATTGTCCAGTTGTTGTCATCATTTTTTGTACAGTGGGCCCTTGGTATCTGCTAGGGTTTGATTCCAGGACCACCCCCCCATGGATACCAAACTCCGTGGATGCTCAAGTCCCATTATATACAATGGCATAGTAACATAGCATCCCTTATATAAAATGGCAAAATCAAGGTTTGCTTCTTGGAAATATTAAAAAATATATATTTTCAAACCATGGATGATTGAATCCATGGATATGGAGGGCCAACTGTAATGCCTTAAAATGATATCTTAATATAAACACATTAAATTTGTAAAATGCTTAGAACAGAGGTTGGATTCCTCTTGATGACTTACCCACTGGTATAATGAGGGGTGTGCCCGGGTGATGTCTGGTTGCTACTGCATGTCTGGGGATTATGCCAGCAAAAGTATTTTATTGGATGTTGCACAAGAAGGCATCTAGTACCTCCTTGCAAGGCACACCCCCCCCCAATGCACAGTGATAAACCAGATGGTGCTGCAGGTGCAGTTCCGTTCCACAAGCAGCCACTGGTTGGCTGTGGTATGCCCAGATGTGTGATTCAGTCACCATTTCACAGCCAGGGAAGAGGAGCAGGCTTCACATTCCCAGACATCCAGTGCCTGTTGTCAGTAATGGACTGGATGAAGGCAAACAAATTGAAACAATCCAGACAAGACAGAGGTACTCCTGGTCAGTCAAAAGGCAGATCAGGGAATAGGGACTCAGGCTGTGCTGGATGGGGCTACACTGCCCCCGAAATCTCAGACTCACAGCTTGGATGTTCTCCTGGAGTCAACTCTGAGCCTGGATGTCGTTTCAGCAGTAGCCAGGAGTGCATTTGCACAATTAAAACTAGTGTGCCAGCTGTACCCATTCCTTCAGACGTCAGATCTGGCCACGGTGACACGTGCCTTGATTACATCCTGTTTGGACTGCTGTAACGCACTCTGGGGCTGCCTTTGAAAACTGTTCAGGAACTTCAGCGGGGCCAGAATGCTGCGGCCAGAATGCTGACCAGTGCCAGTATAGGGAGCATATAACTCTCATGTTAAAACACCTCCACTGGCTACTGGTTTGTTTCCAGGCACGATTGAAAGTGCTGGTGATGACCAATAAAGCCCTACATGGCTTAGGTCCAGACCATCTGAAAGACAGTATCTCCCCATATGAACCTGCCAAAGTTCTAAGATCTACATGGGGAAGGCTTTCTCTTGATCCCACCACCATCACAGGCTTGCTTGTGAGGACATGAGAGCCTTCTTGGTGGCGGTTCCCAGCCTTTGGAGCTCCCTCCCACGGGAGACTAGGCTGGCCCCCTCCCTGTTTTCCATTCACTGGCAAGCAAAAACATTCTTGTTTAAGCAGTCCTTTGACATATAATTGTGACTTTTTATCGGGATGTGTTTTTATGTTGTTTTTTATGTTGTTTTTACTGTTTTTTACTTTGTATGTTTTAATTGGTTATAATTGCTTTTAATTGTGATTTCAATTGTTCTGTAAGCCTCCTTGGGTCCCACTTTGGAGAAACGCAGCATAGAAATTGCACAAATAATAATAATAATAATAACAACTACTGCTGCTGCTGCTGCTGCTACTACTACACACATTATTGTTGTTGTTGTGAAGACTTTACACTTGGCCAGCATCCAGTAGGACTTTGATCGTATTCCACAGACATCCATTGAATGGTATTTTCCTGGCAAAGCTTGGGAAAACAATACTCAGAATGCCCCAGACACACTCAAAGTAGTGGTATAGTCTTATCTTCATTTTGGGAATTCTGGCAGTTGTAGTCCAAAATGTAATTTTTCTAGGCTCCAGTTCCTGCTACGTGAAGGATTGTCTCTTATATGTTTCCTGCTCCCTGTAGTTAAAAGCATTGCCCATTGGGAAACGTGCAAGAGAGCATTTGGGTGTATTGGAATATGGGCCTCAGTCCTCATATTCATTCTGACTACAGCAGACTCCTGAATCAATGGGATTTATCTATGCATTGAATCAGCACTGAACAATTATTTCAAGGGGTCTATGCTAGTTGGCAATACCCAGCAGGATTCACCCTACAACATATGCACATACCAGCTTTGGAGTGGGAGGAGAGAAGGTGCATCACTGGGATGGGAGCTGAATCTGCTTGAGACAATTCACAGGAAGATATCTCTTCACAGGTCAGGTACAAGCACACCTGGATACCACACACACCAAACCAAACACAAACAAATCCTTCTCCCAAAACCACCTACCCACTCACCCACCCCACAAACCATCTCAAATACCTGGTTTTCCCTCCATTTCTCTTTCAAATTAGTGACAGTAGGGTTGCTAGAATGAAAACTGGAGAGGGCACCTCCCCCTTTTATGGTTGTATAGAAAGAATTTCAACAGGTACAGTTGGCCCTCTGTATCCATGGATTTGGCATCCACAGCTGGAAAATATCCCCCCCCCCCAAAAAAAAATCCTAGAAGCAAACCTTGATATTTTATATAAGGAACACCATTTTGCTATGCCATTGTATATAATGGGAATGAGCATCCACATATTTTGGTATCCATGGGAACCAAACCTATGGATAGGGTTTGGTATCCTGGAACCAAACCCCATCAGATAAGAAGGGCCCACTGTATTGCTCATTACCTGGTTGGGTAGCAAGCAACACCTGCTGAAATTCCTTCTTCTACACAGCCATTAAAGGTAGGGAGCTGTCATCCATTTTCCTTCTGGCAAACCTAGGTGACAGACAGTGATAAGACATCACTTCTCATCACCATTTTGGAGGGGAAAGGTATTTTGGTGCGCTCAGGTGGGAGTGCAGCCCACAGCAAGGAGAGGGTTGGATGTGGAAAATTGTTCCACGGCCCTCACACAGCTGCCTATCCTTCATGTAAGACCTAAGTACTGAGACAGCTTGTTTTCTGCTGCTCCAGAGACTAGGACACAGAGCAATGGACTCAAACTACAACAAAAGAGATTCCACCTAAACGTTAGGAAGAACATCCTGACAGTAAGAGCTGTTCGAGAGTGGAATGTGCTGCCTCCGAGTGTGGTGGATTCCTGCAGGGTAAGACCTCCCCGTGGATACCTGAAACCGTGGATAGTAGGGAACCCTGTTATTTTCAATGAGATCAACATTGGAAGTTGACCATAGAGTCACATTGGAGGACCTAGAAATGCCTAGAGAGAACATATATTTTTGGATGTGGATAAATGAAACCGTGGATACCTAAGCCGTGGATATGGGGGTTGACCTGTACTTCATAGCTTTGAAGAGCAAATAAGGCATGCTGTTCCCTATCCCATGTGCATACCTGTACACATGTGCAATTTTGAATACCGCTGATTGGTCTGTATTTCTTCACCCTCCAAGCCAGCTACTGAGTGGTAGGGAAACCATGGATAATAGATACCCTATTATTTTCAATGAGACAAACACCAAACGTTGACCATAGAATCACATTGGAGGACCTAGACATGCCTAGAGCAGTGGCTCTTAACCTTTTCTTTACCAGGAACCCCCTTTAAATATCTTGTTGCTGCAGACCCCCAAGACTTAATTCAAGATTTTAAACCGTAATAACAACTATAATATCTAACAACAACAACACAATTACACCATCCATTAAACCTTCCCTCAGAGGCACTGGAAGGGAAGGGGAGGAAAAACCTTTCTCCTGCTTCTACCTGAAAGTTTGTGGCTGGAGCGGATTGAATGGCAATGCACAGGCCCAACCAGCCAGCCAGCCTTGGTTCCTGTCACATAGCTACTCCACTACAGAGATGGGCCAAACAGTTATTAAGCCTTCTTGGACCCCCTGTGACGACACTGTGGACCCCTGGGGATCCCTGGACCACAGGTTAAGAACCACTGAACTGGACTAATGTGTGTGTTTGAAAATTGAAATGTTGGGAAGAACAGATTTCCTCCCCACATTTCAGAACATTGTGTACTTGTGTTTGTGTTCAGTATTATGTTCAGTCTTTTTCCAGAAATGCACTGATGTGACCTTGGTTGCACCAACAACCCTTCTGCTGCCCCTGATTTCCCTAGGTACTATTTTGCTTTATAGATTTTGTTGTCTGGTAGGGAACAATGGAAAACATTCTGGTACATTTCATTGGCCACTCAGGTCTCACTGCAATCCCGCAAAATGGGCCTAATTCAGATTGAGGGATTAGACCAGTGCACAGTGCAGGGGTGGGAAGGGGGGGTTTCAATCCCAGAATCCCCTAATGAGCAACTGGCTATGGTGACTGTTTTCCTGGCAACAGTATCTTATGAGTAATGCCTATGGTAGTGCAAAACATTTGAGAATGTCTTAGAGCCTTAAAACCATGTCTTTTTGCTAACGAGAAAAATCCATTTGCAAAAAGACGCGATTTTACCTTGGTCCCTCACGGGACCAGAACAAAAGAATGCCAGAAGAATGATGATACCATGCAGTAAGACAGCAGGAAAGATGGAATGTTCCTGCTGCTTTTATTCAGAGTACAGTAAGACTCTTAGTTTTCAATGGCAACTAAGACCTATTAGCTTTACAGAAGACCTGCTCCTGATAGAGATGAGCACAGCTAGAATTGGTTTGTTCATTTGGATCGACACAACTGCCTCCATGTTTTGATGGTTTGAATCATTTTGGAGGTGTAACCGTGAGAACTATTTCAAAATGAGGGCACCCATATCTACCACGACATGAGAGGTACAGGTTTAACAGCAGAGACAAAACCAGGCAAAAATTTGAGCATAAAAGAAAACTGGTGTCAAGAGTGGTGCTCTAAGTAATTTTAGCTTCTGGGTTTATTTATTTCCCACCTTTTGTCCAGTTTGAGACACAAAGAGGCTTACAACAGATTTTTTTTTTAAAAAAAAAAACCCACATAATTGAAAAAAATCAAAAGTTAAAGTGATTAAACTGTCCAAAAAAAAAAAAGACCAGTTAAAAACATAAACCATTTAAAAAAAAACCTAGCACAACAAAAGTAACAAATAGCACATTGGTTTTCCTTAGAGGTTTTTTTCAGGCTGTGAGGCTGTGTTCTGGAACAAATAGCACATTGTTTAGGCAGGATGGGTTTGTATATGTGTATCCCACCCTATGGACTTTTTCAGACAGGACTTACCGCGCAAGAAGACTCAGGAATAGTTACAATGCTGTCGCACGGCAGGGGGTCCGTTTCCGCATGCCGTCCCTCTCGCGTCCATAAAATATGGCACGGCTGCCTCTAATCATACACAGAAGTGACACGGACAATGCCAAGAGAGGGACAGTGTCATCCGAAATGGACCCCTGCCGCGCGACAGCGTTGTAACTATTCCTGAGTCTTCTTGCGTGGTCTTGTCTGAAAAAGTCCTATATCTGAGGCTCTCCTTTCCCCTTAAGAATCATAAGAGTTGGATGAGACTACAAGGGCTATGGAGACTAGAACACAAACCAATGGATTCAAATGACAAGAGATCCCATCCAAACATTAGGAAGAACTGGGTGGTGGGAAGAGCTGATCAACAGTGGAACAGATTGCCTTGGAGGATGATGGACTCTCCTTCTTTGGAGATGTTTAAACAGAGGTTGGATGAGCATCTTTCAAGGATGCTTTAGTTGTGCATGGCAGGGGGTTGGACTAAATAGCCTTGTGGCTCCTTTCCAACTCTTAAGATTCTATGGTGCTGGGTATGAAAAACCTTCCTCCAGCTGCTGAGTGGCTGGAGGGGGGTGAGCGCGGCTGCAGTAGCTACACAGTGATGAGGGGTTAGTAATCAAGGAGGGTGGAAGAGAATGCCACCTCTGCAATGAGTTCAAAGACATATATGCTGGCTGAAGTTGAACTTATGCCTCTTTATGTCACTAGCAGCCAGCCAATGAAAAGGTAGGCTATACAGTTGTCCCTTCATATCTGCTGGGGTTTGGTTCCAGCCTCCCCCCCACCCCGTGGATACCAAAATCCCTGAATAGTCAAGTTCCATTCTATGCAATGGTATAGCAAAATGGTATCCCTTATATAAAATGGCAAAATCAAGGTTTGTTTTTTTGGATTATTGTTTTTGAAAGAATATTTTCAAACTGTGAATACTTAAACCCGTGGATATGGAGGGACAACTGTACTCACACTGCACCATTTCCAGCCACCACAGGGAGAAAAAATGTTAAGAGGTTGAGAAATGTAACTGAAGGTTTTGCATCCACTATTAGCAGGGAGTCTACCCTACAGCTCAGGTCCAAGCCAGTGGTTCCTAACCTGTGGTCCGGGGACTCCCCATGGGGCCACCATGTCCTCACAGGGGGTTCGCAAGGGCTCAATGCTGCTCAGCCCACCTCCTCCCTGCATTGGAGTGGCCATGTGACAGGAGCCAAGACAAAGGCCAACTGCCACCACCCTGTCCTTGGAGGGAGAAGAACCAGCAGTATCTGCTGGATTTAATCCCTACTCCCACTGCCATTCCCTTTTCCTTATGAGTCATGTCTTATTTAGATTGTAAACCTGAGGGCAGAGAGCTGTTAAATTAACAATTTGAGAAGAACAGGGCCATTCAATCTGCTCCAGCCACAAGCTTGCAGAAAGAAGCAGGTCTTCCCTCCCCTCCAGTGCCTCTGGGAGAAGGTTTAATGGGTGGTATGTATATTATATATCTCTTCAGTATGTTTCCTTTCCTAGTGTGCTGATTGGCCGCTTAGAAAACATTGCCCCTCCCTTAGCTAATCAGCCCCTCCCTCCTCTCACTCACTCAGCCACTCACCACCCACATGCAAATTCCCTCTCCACCTCACAATCCACTCATGCCACTCAATTTGCATCTACACCCTCCCATCCTCACATGGGCCATGTTGTTGGCTACTCACCTGAGTGCACAATGGCCGTGATCCCAGCCCAGAGGTGGGGGGGTGGCAGCGAGGGCAGCCAACCCAGAGGCCATGGCAAGGACTCCGGGAGTCCCCTCCCTCCACCTCCACTATATGCCTTGCTGTGGAAGCACAAGAGAAGCTGGTGGGAGAGCCAGCCACCTAGGTGGTCACTCAGTGCTTGTCTAGATTTTGGTGGTAAAGTTATAGAATTGTCCCTCCATATTCACAGATTTGACATTCACGGATTTAAATATTCACGGCTTGAAAATATTCCTTAAAAAATAACAATCCAAAAAAGCAAACCTTGATTTTGCCATCTTATATAAGGGACACCATTTCGCTATGCCACTGCATATAATGGGACCTGAATATTCACGGATTTGGGTATTCACGGGGAGTCCTGGAACCAAACCCCAGCGAATGTTAAGGGACAACTGTATTATTAAGCAAAAAAATTCAGAATCCAGTACTTGTTGTTTTAAATCATGTGTTAAGTCTTAAGGCTCCACAGGAACAAAAGATATTTAAAGGAGGTCGCTGGTAAAGAAAAGGTTAAGAGCCACCAGTCCAAGCTATTTGAAGGATCGTATCTTCTATATAAGCCTTCCCAAGCTCAAAGATCTGCAGGGGAGGGAGTCACTTCTCCCCATCCCACCGTCTTTACCAGCATATGTGTTGGGAACACAGGAGGGGCCTTTCTCTGTGGCTGCTCCCTGACTTTGGAACTCCCTCCCTAAGGGAGGTCAGGATGGTCTTTGCTGTCTTTTTGGCAGGAGATGAAGCCTCTCTATTCCTGCAAGCCTCCGGGAGTTGTTAGCAGAAGGGCTTTTCATGGTTCTGTACTGTTTTTAATCTTTGCTTTAAAACAAGCGCTTAAATTATTTGAATTCTCCTGTTCATTTAATAGTTTTAAACTCAGCTTTTGTGTTTTTACTATACAGGTTAATCCCCATATCCATGGATTCAGTATCCATGGTTTTACTTATCCACATCTGAGAAAATATGTTCTCTCCAGGCATTTCTAAGTCCTCCAATGTGATTCTATGGTCAACCTCTGATGTTTGTCTCATTGAAAATAATAGGGTCCCGTATTATCCACGGTTTCAGGTTTCCATGGTGGGTTTGTCTTTGAACATATCCCCTGCAGATATGGGGGTCGACCTGTATGTGGTTTTACCGTACATTTCTGTCATTAGTCCCAGTCATGAGACTGGGATGGATGGATGGATATAAAGGGAGGGAGGGAGGGATGGGACTGATTGTCTCTATGTGACTACATTAAGAAGTTGTACTTTTTTCATGGAGGCGGGGGAAGTCAGAAACCTCCACCAGTTTATTTCTCCACTAACTTATTTTCATCACAGCCTGTCATGACCACCACTTACTCCAACACAGCGACGCTGGCATAGCACACCACACAGGTGCCAGCTCATGTCTACAACGCTTCTAAGATTCAGCCGCAACAGCCCACAGTCAGGACTGTAAGAGTTGTGATCCAGAACATCTGGAGGGCACAGCTTGCCCATCTCTGGATGAGGGGTGGGCAACTTGTGGCCGTCCAGATGTCTTTGAAAAGCAACCCGTTATCCCCAGGCAGCATACCTGATGAGAGCTGAAGGGAGCTGCACTCCCAATAACATCTGGAGGGCTACATGTTGCCAAGCCCTCAACTGACCAGATGGTGCTGTTGATCATTGCTAAGGTTTAGGCTGACTGCTTATTGTGTGTTCATCACCCAGCATAGGTTTCAGAGGTTTCACCATGGTACAGAGTTTGCAATTCTACACTCGAGTTTAAGCTCTACAACAGTGCTACTCAAGAGTGGTGATCTCTGGACTGGTGCTGCTCCCTGAGCCATTGGCTGCTAGTCCCTAGAGAGTTCCCCAGAAAAAAAGAAACAGTTGTATTCAACAGGCACAGATCTGGTGCCGGTCTTTGGTATATTGGGGGGAAACCTTATCATTTGCTTTCCAGGTTCATTCCCTTGTTTCAAAAAAAACAAAAAACAAAAAAAACCCAGCTTGAATGGTTGGAACATATCAGACTTTGAATATTTGTATGGTTTCTCCTCCAAGGTCAATTTGCACTAACTGACCAAGACTTGGTTACAGACTGCTAACGTTTCAAGCATGTGAACAAATGTCCATCCAGTCTGCACAACACATCTGTCTGTGTCTCTCTTACACACACACTCCACTTCGAAGTCAAACAACCCCCCCCCCCTCTCTCTGGCTTCTCTTCACAAACAAAGATTCAGGAAGGACTCATCCCATGCTTTCTGCAAGCGCGCTGATGACTAAAAAGGCCAATCCGAGATAGACAAGTCCGGTTGCAGAAAGCACAGTAGAAGGTTTCCTTGGGTGATGTTTCCCACCAGCCATATTAAATGCTCCATGTCTAGTTGTGTTCAGTCCGTACCAGGCCACCATACCTGATTAGCAGGCTGTGCTTAACTTAGCAGGTCCTAGGTCAGCAACAACCGAACTTGTGAGCCTCCAGTTATTGTCCTGCAACTCCCATAACCCTTCTTCACTGGCTGTGCTGCCAAGGGCTCATGGAAGTTGCACTCCAACAACACCCATGCCTGGTCCATATTTGACACTGGTTAGAAAAAAAAATGTGGGTTTTGAGGCTCAGAGTGTTTTGAGGGGACGCTTCCCTCTTTGGAGGTACTTTTCTCTGTACTGCTGTTGTTCTAAAGCGGGCTTCTACTGTATTTGAAATGTGCCAGACATAAACCACACAGTTTTCCATATAACTCACAGTATAACATGGTTTTTTTGCCCTCCTGCCCTCCCCTCCTTCCAGCTTGTTCAGGCCCATTCTGTTTTCTACAGAACGTGCTAGAACCAAAAAGGCTTTCCACACGCTCAGGAATCACACTGTGTTGCCACTGGGCAGGTCCACTTTGTGCAACTACTGACAGCCAGAGGAACCTTCCACCATGCTCAGAGCAGCTCTCTTTCCCGCCCAGAGTTCTCCGTCGTCAAGCGAGCCCCCAACTGCAGGGGATCCTTCCTTCATGCTCTAATTCCCAGCGTGGCTCCTCTCTTGGGTGTATCCTGTCAGGATATTTAAGGGCTGAGCTGCCAAAGGGGCTTCCCCTCCCTTCGGAGCAATCACCCGGTTCCTCCCGCCCTGCATTGATTTTTTCATGCACAGCAAAGTACAGTTGCCCAACACCACGTAACCCACTGCTGGTGGAGCATTTAAGTGGCTTCCTTTCTGGCATGTTTCTCTCTCATGCTGGACCAAGGAGGCCCGGCGTCGGTAGCTTTTCCCGCAGTCTTTGCAGCTGTATGGCCTCTCACCTGTGTGCACCCTTTTGTGCTGGCTGAGGTTTGAGCTGGTGCTGAAGCTCTTCCCGCAGTCGGTGCATTTGTGCGGCCTCTCGCCCGTGTGGATTTTGACGTGCCGGCGGAGCTGAGACTGACACGGCCACCGCTTTCCGCAGTATGAGCACTCATACGACGGTGCCTTGGCAGGCAGGACAAATTCTGGACTTTGGGAAAAGCTCTGCCCATAGTTCACAGCTGTCTTCTCCAGCAAGTACTTAGGGGCTCTCTCTCGGGAGGGGCTTTTATTTAAACATAGGTTGCCTTCTTCCCTGAAGTCAATATTTTGCCTTAGTGTCAGAGGGTTTTCCTGAGGTTGTTTCAACCCCTGTTCATTCACAGGCCTTTTATCCATCTCGGACACAGGAAAATGTGTCCCTCCAGCCCTTTCCAATGAGATTTCATTCACGTCACTTTTTCTGGGTCTCTGGGGCTGAAGATTCTGCTCTTCTTTCTCATGTCCTGATAGCAGAGAATCCTGGGTAAATTTCCCCATGGATTTTTCCATGGACATCCTGCTGGCTTTAAGGGACTCAGGTCTCTCTGGCTGAGGAGATTCGCTTGCATTCATCCCTGCATCAGCCACTGGGGGAAAGGAAACAGAGAATCACAATATGGACCTAGAGCATTTTAAACCTTTTTATTTATTGTTATTATTGTTGTTGTTGCTGCTGCTGTTGTTTACTTATATAGTGCCATCAATGTACATGGTGCTTTACAAGTAAAACAACCAGAACAGTGGGTCCTGCTAAAAGTGTAGAATCTAAAATATATGTGTACACACACGAGTGGATGGGAGGAAAGAATAATAAAAATATCAAACTATACAACACAACTGTAAAACAAATTATCCAGATAAAATACAAAATAATATAAAGCAAACTGACAAATGCATACAAGTCAACCCCCGTATCTGTGGGGAATACGTTCCAAGACACCCCACTCCTGTGGATAACTGAAATGGTAGATAACAGGGAACCCTATTATTATCAATGAGAAGCAAGCCACAAGTTGACTACAGAATTACATTGGACGATCTACAAATGCCTAGAGAGAACCTATCTCTTCGGATGTGGGTAAGTGAAACCTTGGGTACTGAATCCCTGGATACAGGGTTTGACCTGTATAATCAAAATATACTAGATTATAAAACAATAATACATTTTTAAATTTTTAATTTTGGAAAGCTGACAACATTAAAAAAAAACTGTGATAGAGGTTAGGTTCAGTGCAAGTTGATAAGGGGATGAGTAAACATAAATCATCCCTAAGTGTACATCCACAGCAGCCTGACATACAGGAAATATGGCTTCCATCACTTTATCTCTAGGCCAAGAAAGGTTCCTCTTCTGCACGTCTGTATTTTAATGGCTGCCCTTGCTATATATTTCAGTGGCAGAGCACACAGTTTGTGAACAGAACCTGCTGGGTTCAATGTCTCAAGGACACAATGGTTCCTAATGCAAACTCTAGTGTCTGAAACGGCCAACAGAAGAAATTGGATTTTAAAAAGAATTGTGTGATTTCTCTTATTAAATGTTTGTTTGTTATTATTACTTTCATTACTAATCTGTTGATGCTTGCAGATGAATTAAATAAAAGCAAAAAAAAACCATTCAAAATATCATAATACAATAAAATAGTGACTGAAAATTACCCCTATTTGATCCCCCCCCCACTATTGATAGTATCGGAGCAAATAAAAATGCTTGGCATCCATATTTATACAAACAAGATCTTCACTTGAAAGACCTCAAAAGCCTTGAATGAGATGGGACCAGAAGAGCTGAAAGACTGCCTTCTCCTATATCAATTCTTCATACCTTCAGGTCATCTGCTAAGGCCCTATAGTGAGCTGGGCCTCTGCCACCACACAGGTAAGTCAAATCCTTGTGAGCATCATGGCCAAACACAGAATCATAGAATCACAAGGGTTGGAAGAGACCACAAGGGCCATCTATTCCAACCCCCTGGCACACAGGAATACACAATCAAAGCGTTCCTGACAGATGGCCATCCAGCCTCTGTTTAAAAACCTCCCAAGAAGGAGACTCCAACGTCCTCCAAGGTACTGCATTCCACTGCCAAACAGCTCTTAATGTCAGGAAGTTCTTCCTAATGTTTTGGTAGAATCTCTTTTCCTATAGTTTGAGTCCATTGCTCCATGTCCTAGTTTCTGGAGCAGCAGAAAACAAACTTGCTCCATCCTCAGTATGACATCCTCTCTCTCTGGCTTTTTTTCGCAAACGAAGATTCAGGAAGGACTCATCCCGCGCTTTCTGCAAGCGCGCTGATGACTAAAAAGGCCAATCCGAGATAAACAAGTCCAGTTGCAGAAAGCACAGCAGAAGGTCTCCTTGGGTGATGTTTTTGGGTTGTGATTCTTTCTGCGTTGTCGTTTCTCCTAGTTTCTGGAGCAGCAGAAAACAAACTTGCTCCATCCTCAGTATGACATCCCTCCAAATATTTAAACATGGCTATCATGTCCCCTCTTAACATTCTCTTCTCCAGGCTAAACATACCCAGCTCCCTAAGCCGCCCCTCATAGGGCATGGCTTCCAGACCTCCCACCATTTTGGTCACCCTCCTCTGGACAGGTTCCAGCTTGTCAATATTCTTCTTGAATTGTGGTGCCCAGAACTGGACACAGTATTCCAGGTGAGGTCTGACCAAAGCAGTATAGAGTGGCACTATTACTTCCCTCGATCTAGACACTATACTCCTTTTGATGAATAGCTGTCCAGTGGTATGAAAGGCTTAATTTGTATTAGTGACCTTGCTAGATACTTTTTGCATTAAGCTCCACAGTCTGAGGCTGGGAAAAGATACGAAGAGCGAGAATGGACTAAGGGAGTGAATTTTCCTATGTTTCTAACAAGCTTGTACATTTTTCATAGCTGCTGCAGAGGAGAGATGGATCACATTTACACACTTTGATTTCTGTTTGTTTGCTTCTGCTCTTGGGGAGTCCATCTTCCATTGGTCTCCCCCTAGGAGTGGAGGTACACACCAGTTCAGGGGCCTCATTTAGCTAACAATGAGGAATTTGATCATAGGCTGGGGATAGTCCGGGTAGAATTAGTTGTTCAGGGGCCCAGTTCTACCATTGGCTGCGAGGGGATGCCGGACCCCATCAGTGAAGGGGCAGGAATGCTTCTCTGCTGTGCCCTGTCTGCTGCATCATTTAACACAAATAAAACTTATCCTATAACCATAATGTATGTTAGTGTTGCACACCAAACGGACTCTTGGGGAGGCCTAAAGCAACACTCAGTTCTAGCACAGAACAGGCCCCGGCCCAAGTGGTTCCTGTCTTCAGAGGTGGAACGCAGGATCAGTGTAACGACACAGGATGCCAAAGGCTGGGTGGCCATCTGTCGGGAATGTTTTCACTGGGTATTCCTGAATGGCAGAATGAGGTTGGACTGGATGGCCCTTTTGGTCTATTCCAACTCTATGATTCTAAGTCAAATCACAGGTCCACCCAAGTTCAGGATTATCTACACTTACCAGAGGCAGCTCTCCAGGGCTTCAGGCTGGGTGTCTTTCCACAGCCTTCACTGAGATGCCAGGATTGAACCTAGCACCTTCTGAGGGCAAAGTGTGCATTCTACCACTGAGCTACATACTTGTACCACTTCCATGGTCCCTGGTGGGTGGCCATAGCAAGTGGCTACCTGATCCATGGGGGGGGGCATAGCAAGAGGCTAGTAGGTTCAGAGATCTGAATGCAATTTCTAGTTCCCAGCTACAGCAACCCATTTGATCAATGGAAACTTGGTAAAACAACACACAATCTTTCTCTTAGGGACACCCAAATATAAAACACCCTACACAACCACATTCATCCACTTGGAGCCTAGTCTGAGTCTTTTCTTCAGTGCCAAACTTTATTTATTTATTTGATTTATGTGCCGCATTTTTACCAGAATGGAACCCAGGGCAGCTTACAGCACATAAAATACAAGATATAATTAAAAATATGACAATTAATAGTTAAAAACAATTAAAATCATGGTAAGTTAAAATTATATAAATCATATAAAGGTTAAAAAATTAAAAACAATAAAAACACACCCCAGTAAAAAGCCTCTGTGTGCGCAGCTACATATTAAAAGCCTGCTTGAATAAAAAATGTCTTTGCCTGCCAGCAAAAGGAAACCAGGGAAGGAGCCAGCCTAACCTCCTGAGGAAGGGTGTTCCAGAGGGTGGGAGCAGCCACCGAGAAGGCTCTCTCTTACGTCCTCACCAAGCAAGCCTGTGATGATGGCGGGACCAAGAAAAAGCCTTCTCTGATGATCTTAAAATTCTGGCAGGTTCGTATGGGGAGATATGGTCTTTCAAATAGTTTGGACCCAAGCCAAATGGTGATCCTACAGCATCGTCTATCTCACCTGAGGACATAAGCTTCAAGGATGCAGGACAAGCCACCTGGAACATACTGCTCTGTCCTCCAATAGAAGGGAAATGGCTAACAGAAAGCAACCACCACCTTCTCTACGCCACCAAGTTTCTGAGGCAACCACCTCACTCTGCCTCATGCTAGGACCAGCTCTGACACCCACAACTAGTTCAGCTTCTACCCCTCTCTTGTCAGCTCAGGCTCACCTTCAACCAACACTTACTGAACAAGTCTGCTTCTTCATCACTGTCCTGCACCATGTTCATGGAGGGATGCATCTCTTCAGCATCTGAGGGATCCTGTTCCATCTTGGGAGAATTGATAATCACCTCCTGAAAGGGCTCCAGTTCCTGAAAGTGAGGCAGGGGGCAGGATGTTTTAGTTTTTAGTATGTAGCTGTACACAAAGGCCACGATCCTACATCAAGCAGCCAAAGCTGGCCTCAGCAAAGGGGACATGACCTCACAGACAAAGTGCACCCTCCTGCTTCTTCCCCTCAAAGCCAAGAACAGCTGCATTTTCATTGTATGAATTGCCTCAATCCTCCCTACTGGCAAACAGCAGCCTCTGCCAGGCCATGACAACTGCTGGGGGCAAGGTAGATTTTGGACAGGGTGCAGAGGGTAGAGAATAACCACCTGTGCCCTATCCAAAAAGAGACATTCATGCACATAAGCCATACTTACAAACCCCTGTCATTAACAAGATCCCACCCAAAAGCTGTGGGCACAAAACTGTGCCATTTAAAACTGATTACAGAGTTGGAGGAGACCACGAGGGCCATTCAGTACAACCCCCGGCCCTGCAGGAATACACAATCAAAGCACACCCGATAGATGGCCATCAAGCCACTGTTTAAAAACCTCCAAAGAAGGAGACTCCATCACACTCTATGAGGCAGCGCATTTCACTGCTAAACGGATCTTATCGTCAGGAAGTTCTTCCTAATGCTTAGGTGGAATCTATTTTCCTGTAGTTTGTGTACCACTGGTAAAACGGGAGGGAAATTACACCCAGCAAGCATTTGTTAAGCACTTCAGTGGCAACGTTCATGAGGCAATTTTGGTGAAAACAAGAGAACTTCACTTTGGAAGAGGTAACAGTTTTACCAATCTTAAGTTGGGATTTACACTAGGGTACGAGCCACTACACTGTCCTGCTTGTTAACAAACTAGCACCCAGTGTGATGTAGTGGTTTGAGTGCTAGTCTAGGAATCCAGGAGACCTGGGTTCAAATTCCCATTCAGCCATGGAAGCCCAGCGGACGACCTCAGGCAAGTCACACTCTCAGCTTCACACAAAGGCACAGCAAACCTCCTCTGAATTTGTGCCTTCAAGTCACCTGTTGACTTATGTGACGTGATGAATGGCACAGGGTTTTCTTAGACAAGGAATCCTCAGAGGTGGTTTTTGCCAGTTCCTTCCTCTGAAATATAGCCTTCAGCACCTGGTCTTCATTGGCAGTCTCCCATCCAAATACTAACCAGAGCTGAGCTTGCTTAGCTTCCAAGATCAGATGGTAACTGGTGCCTTTAAGGTATTTCGGCCTCCCTCCTCTGAATAAAACTTGCCAAGAAAACACCCTTGATAGGTTTCTCTTAGGATTGCCATAAATTGGAAATAACTTGAAGGCATACAATAACAACATGAGCCATTGGATTGTCCTGCTAGTTAAGAACTAAGAATGAGAATTAAAGCAAATTCAGAAATGAATTGTTGCTTCATGGCAGATAAGGGGTACTGGTTCCTGTAGAGAAACTGCCACTAGAAAAGAGTGTAAGCAAGGGGCAAAGAATGTTTGATGCTGGGTTGCTGTTTGCTTGTTTCTTTGTGCAGTTAGAATATAAGCTGACCCCCCTGTATCCATGGGGTACATGTTCCAAGACCCCCTGTGGATACCTGAAACCGTGGATAATAGGAAACACAGTTTTCTGAATAAGATGAACGTCAGAAGTTGACCACAGAATCACACTGGAGGACCTAGAAATGCCTAGAGAGAACATTTTTTTTCAGATGTGGATTAGTGAAACAATGGATACCAAATCTGTGGATACAGGGGTCTACCTGTACTGCATCTTCTTTAAAACAAACAAACTCTGAGGCGGGCCATAATTCAAAGCATCATGTCTGAGCCAAGAGGGCAAAGACCACCCACACACTCATGATTAGCACTAGGGCTGGCTTAAGACATTTTGTTGCCTGAGGCAAAGGTGAAAATCCTCAGCCCCTTCTCCCCTTCAGTTCCACATAGAGAATAAACCAGAGTGACAAAATGAACCCTCTTTTAACACCGGTGGCATCTGGTGTCTCCTGTGTCTAAGAGGTGGTGAATCTGCTCTGTGTTTTAGTCAGTGTTTCAAATGTGCTGAACCCTGTCCCTCAAAATACAATCAGCTTCTTGGACAGATAGGTCAAAGTTCAGACTAAAACCTACAGTGGATTTGCCACCCTACAGATATGAAAAATGCCAGCAAAATAGTCAGCAAAATCAGCTCAGGAAGTGGAGGACCGGATGTTTGCTGCACCCAGAGCTCTGTCCCTATCATCCTCCATCCGTTGTCAAGGGTGCTTGCCTTGCCTTGCCTTATGGCAGAGCTGGCCCCACATAACAAAGGTAGTCCTTGTCCCATTGCCCCTCAACTATTGTCACTCAGTTACCTCTTCAACTGCTGCTTGCTCACTGCCCATTTCAATGCATCAATGCGCTGGGGGCAGAACTAATGTGCACTACATGAGTGGAGAAGTACATGCACATTGACAGTAGAAGAGGCTTCCTTGGACTCCCGTGCAAGAGGGTTTTAAAAAGAGGTTGGATGGCCACCCATAAGGGAAGCTATGGATTCCTGCACCAAGAGGTTGGACTAGATGGCTCTGGGAGTCCACTTCAACTCTATGACTCTATCAGTGCCTGCTTCGGGCTACATCAAGTGAGGACTGTCCCTGTTTTATTTATTTATAGACCCAATTAAAGCAGTAAAAGACAAACCCAGGATGAATTCCCTAAAGAATGTAATAGCTGCCTTGCTAAGTACTGGTGGAGTCCAGCCCTTCCCAACCTTGACCCCCCAGCTGTTTGATGACCATGCTGTCATCTGCAGCCAGCACGGTCAGTGGTTGGGGGTGATGGGACTTGTGGTCCAACTTCATCTGAGTCTGTTTCTGACAGAAGCCAATCATATGCATTCAAAAGCTCAAATGCAAGATATGCAAGATGGGCTTTACTCAGTCATTTGTCCCTGTGCCTGGCACTACAGATATGCTGGTTATGGGGAACATATAACACTCTTGATGAAACAGCTTAACTAGCTTCCACTAGCCCACTTCCAGGCACAATTCGAAGTGCCTATAAAGATCTATATGGCTTAGATCCACACTATGAAAGTCCATTCTCCTCTCATATGAGCCTGCCCAAGTCTTATGATCTTCTGGGGAGGGCTTTCTCTCCATTCCACCATCTTCGTGAATCCATCTGGTGAGGACATGGAAGAGAGCCTTTTTGGTTGTTGCTCCTACGCTATGGAACTCCCTCCCAAGGGAGTCCCAATTAGCTCCCTCAGTGCTGTCTTTTCTCCAGAAGGTAAAAGACCTTTTCATTCAAACAAGCCTTAACAGCCTTTAAATGTTTGGGACAGAAGGATGTGCAACGGGTGTGGGGTTTTTAAAAAATGTTCTTAATATATTTTTAATTGAATTAATTAATTAAACATGCCACCTTTCTCCCAGATGGGACCCAAGGTGGCTCACAACAACGTAAAATATAACATACAATTCAAAACAATTAAAATCATCACCATTTAAAATTATAGAAAACATATAAAAGTTAAAAAGAATAAAAACACACCCCAATAAAAAGCCTCTGTGTGCGCAGCTACGTATTAAAAGCCTGCTTGAACAAAAAAGTCTTTTCCTACTGGTGAAAGGAAAGCAGGGAGGGGGCCAGCCTAGCCTCCCACGGAAGGGAGTTCCAGAGGGTGGGAGCAGCCAGCAAGAAGGCTCTCTCTTTTCTCCTCACTTAATGTTTTAATAATTGGACTGACCATTAAATGACCTGCACAGGTCTTCATCCGAGTCTCTAGGTTCTGCCAAACTAAAACACACCCACCTGCTGCTCTATCCTCTTCAGCCTCAGGAGGAAATCCTCCGCCAGGGTCACTGCCCGAGCACAAGTCTCTGGCCTGCCTTCCCTGACCCAGCTCTGCAGTTCTTTGGGCAGGACAGTCAAGAACTGATCGAGGATCACCTGCTCCAGGATCTGTTGCTTGGTGCACCTTTCTGGTTTCAGCCACTGACAGCAAAGTTCCTGGAGCTGCCTGCAAACATCTCTGGGCCCGTTGGCTTCCCAATAGCAGAAGTTCCTGAAGCGTTGACGGCATTCCTCCAAGCTGACAGCGTCCTCGTCTGGAATCTCTTCCTTCACTTTCACCAAAAATTCCTGGCTGCTTTCGTAGGCCTCTTGGACGTCTCTGGTTAGGCCTGACAGGGCCTGGCTCAAACCTCCTCCACTAGGCCACAAGCTGGGCTCTGCATCTTCGTTAAAGGAAGCCTGACGTTTCTTAGAGCCTTCATCTGAGCGGGGCAGAGGCAATTGAGGGAACCTCCTTCCTAAATAGGGGACCTGCAGGGTTTTCAGGAAGCCCTGCCACTGGGCTTCCCAATGCTGCTGTGGCAACTCTTTCTCTTCCTCCGGTTCCTGCTTAATTTGTTTCAGAGCCATGGCAGCTAGAAGTTCCTCTTTAGTCCCACTCAGGACAACATGACAGTTTCTTCGCCCTGCCTCTGCTCTTTCCCCTTTTTCATCTCCATCCGAGTCTTCTGCCTCTGTTTTTATTTCCTCTGGCACTGTGAATTACAGCCAAGGTTACAAATAAAGATTATCTCAGATCTTCAAAAGGCATTGCTATCAGGACAAAGAAGCAAAACTGATTTTTTTTTTTAAGAAAAGGGTTGGTTTGGAAGGTTTACTTTCTAACCTTTCCCCAATTCAGCCCACTCTCTTGAGGTGTTAAGACTACAACTGCCATCATCCCCAGCCAGCATAGCCAATGGGCATGCTGGGTGAGATGATGACAGTGCTAAGGAGTTTGGAAGGTTGATGCATTATCAGCATTAACTCACAATAAGAGCAATTCAGCAATCAAGCAAACTCCCCTTGAAAGTGCAGGCTTTCTGTATGGTGGGGTAGTTGAGTGGTTTCCATGTCAGTGAGATACTGAATACACCCAAAATTTTAGTTTATACTTTAAATAAGCTAAAGTGTTGAGCCACCACTGTTGGATGAGCACTTATGCCACATGTAACTGATGTACACAGTTCTCTGTGCAACCTCTAGGGGGGAAAGTATCAGCACCACTTTCAAAGGGAGTTTGCTTGACTCTACAAATAAGAGACCTCTGAGTGTCCCTGTTATCAACAGCCCTTTTCAGGTCGTGCAAACTCAGGGTTGTGGCTTCCTGGATTGAGCCTGTCCACCTGTAATGTGGTCTTCCTCTTTTCCTACTGCTTCCCACCTTGCCAAGCATTCTTGTCTTGTCTAGTAAGTCATGTCTTGACAGCCTCAGTTTAGTCATTTGGGTATTTAAGGAGAGTTCAGGCTTGATTTGGTCTTAAATCCATTTATGTATCTTTTTAGCAGTCCATAGTATTCACAGAACTCTCCCCCAGCATCATATTTCAAATGAGTTGATTCTCTTCCTGTTAGCTTTCAGTACTGTGCAGCTTTCACCACCACACATACAAATTGGAAATATGAAGGCATGGACAATCCTGATCTTGATATTCAATGATCTGTCTTTACACTTGAGGATCTTTTCAACCTGAGTTTCTTCCATAGCTGCCCTTCCAAATCCTAGTCTTGACTAGAGTCTATAATCTGCATTTTGATTTATGACTGAGCCAAGGTATGGGGAAAAATTGTTTCCTCTTTACAGGTTAGTATTTCTATCACATACTTCATACTAGATTAAGGGAAGTAATAGTGCCACTCTATTCTGTTTTGGTCAGACCTCACCTGGAATACCATGTCCAGTTCTGGGCACCACAACTTAAGAAAGATATGGACAAGCTGGAACGTATCCAGAGGACAACCAAAGTGGTGGGAGGTCTGGAAGCCATGCCGTATAGGAGCGGCTTAGGGAGCTAGGTATATTTAACCTGGAGAAGAGAAAGTTAAGGGGTGACATGATAGCCATGCTTAAATATTTGAAGGGATGTCATACTGAGGATGGAGCAAGCTTGTTTTCTGCTGCTCCAGAGACTAGGACATGGAGCAATTGACTCAAACTACAGGAAGATTCCACCTAAACATTAGGAAGAACTTCCTGACAGTAAGAGCTTTTTGGCAGTGGAATGGAACATTGGTACTTACCGTGAAGGTTCCTTTTCAGCAGTGACGGGGAGGGAATCCTTAGTCTATTACTCTTGGAAATATCCATTCACCACCCAGACAAGAGGCAGGAAGAATAATCAAGTCTAACGATAGCCAAGGCCAATTCACTGACTAGCAAAGCCCAGCAGAGCATAAAAGAATTTAGGCAAGTATGAGATGCTGAGATGGATTGAGATAAAGCAATAGGTAAAAGGAGGCAGTCACCAGGGCAGGGTGGATTCCTCCTCTCATCAATCCCAGAATACACCTTCACAGTGACCAATGTGGCATTCTCTGGGTTGGTGAGAGAAGGCATCCATTACTCTTGGGATGTACCCAAGCTATTCCCTTAATAGGGAGGGGTAACTGCCCGAGCGCTTAGTTTTTGACTACTTCCTGAAGAACCTTTTGTCCAAAAAGCACATCTGCAGATCTGAAATTGTCAATTTTGTAATGGTGGATAAAGGAAGGTGTGCACCAGGTGGCAGCCCGACAGATCTCCAAGATTGGGGCATTAGAGGAGAAGACTGCAGAGGTAGCTGCTATTCTGGTGGAGTGGGCTAGTAAGCCAGTGGGGTGAAGCATTTGGCCATATTGTATGCTGTCAGGATGCAGGCCTTAATCCAATTCGCAATGTTTTGCCTGGATGCTCTTGCTCCCAAGGAGGTTGGGTTGAGGGATACAAAGGGAGTGTCAGAGCATCTGAAGGGCCCTGTTCTTTTTATGTATATCTTTAGGGCCCTGCAGACGACTAGTTTACGCCATAGTCTCTCCCTGGGGTGAGATGGGTTAGGACAGATAGAAGGTAATATGAGCTCTTGAGATAGATGAAAGGTGGAGATGATTTTGGGAAGAAAGAAAGGGTCTGTCTGTAGAGCAGGGTTTCTCAACCAGAGTTACAGGTTGCTAGGGGTTCCAGGAGGTATTGAGATTGAAAAAAATAAACCTTTTTTGAGCTGAAGATATCATAATTTTTAGGCAGAGGTCCCCTGAGAGCTGAAAATGGTTTCAAGGGTTCCACGAGGGTAAAAAGGTTGAGAAAGGCTGGTGTAGAGACACATAGTCATTGTTAAAGAAGCAGAGATGTTCCCTCACTGAGAGGGCTGCTAGTTCAGATACCCACCTGGCGGAGGTTACAGCTACCAGGAAGGCCACCTTTAACCAGAGGAATCTGGGTGAGACCTTCCAGAGGGGTTCAAAGGGAGGCCTGGATAACTGCCTGAGGACCAAGGGCAGGTTCCAGGATGGTAAGCGGTGCCTCAAGGGGGGACAATCTGGGGGCCGAGGCTAGTCCAAAGGGAAGGGCCTGGAACTGAAAGTCTCTCTCCTAAGGCAAAGGGCAGGAATTTTCTGCTGTCCTTGGATATCAAAACGTGCAGATAAGACTTCTGCTAGATCCAAGGACACCAGAAAACCCCCCTTTTGGAGTGTTTCCCTTATGGAAGAGTGTTTCCATGCAGAAATGCTTGTAGGTGAGGTGGTGTGTTTCAGGTCTAGGATTGATCGGGCATCTCCTCCCTTCTTTGGGACTGTGAAGGAGTAGACGCCCGAGAACTGCTGAGAGGGGGGCACTTCCTCTATTGCTTTGATGTGTTGACTGCTTGGGTTTGGATCCTCCTTTTTAGAGGATCCTTGGAGGGCGGACCAGCTTGCGGGAATTCTGTCGAATTCTATGTGGTAACCATGGGAAATGGTGGAAATGACCCAGTTGTCTGTTGTGGTCACTTTGCACATTTCCTGAAAATGCTGCAGTCTGCCTCCTACAGGGATTAAGCTGATGTCAGAATTGTTGTCGACCACCACCCTTCTGGGGTTGGTGGCCTCTGCTTCGTCCTGCGTGGGTCTGGTACGGGGCAAACTGCCTCGAGAAGTTTGATCTCGCCCAGGTGGGGCGAAAGGAACTAAAATCTCTTCGCCTCCTGAACCCTCTGGGAGCTCTGAAGGAGGGGGATGATTGAAAAGTTCGCTTGGAACCTCTCCTGTCCCCGGTTCTGTATGTAGTGGGCATAGTTTCTTTCTTGTCTCCTGTTGCTGCTAAAATGTCTTTAAGGGCCTCCTCTCCAAACAGCGTGGAACCCCCAAAGGGGGTGGTTGAGAGATTAGCCGTGGAACGGGCATCTACTCCCAAGTATCTCAGCCATGTTAAACGCCTAGCCACAGTTGCAGAAGCAATGGCTCTGGCTGAGAATGTGACCACATCTAGAGTGGCGTCTGCTACAAACTGGAGGGCCCTGGAGATTCTGGAGAGGGACCTGTGCAGGGAGGTACCATCCAACTCCTTCCCTTGCAAAATGTCGTGTATCCACAGGAGTGATGCCCTAGTGAATAGGGATCCTGTTGCTGATGCCCTGATGGCGAGGGCTGCTGCTTCATGTGTCTTTTTCAGGGCTTCCTGCAACCTCTTTTCCTCAGGGTCCCTGAGGTACTCCTTGCCCTCTCCAGGATATATAATGCCTGAAACGAGGGAAACAATTGGACGGTTGACTACGGGGACCTTTAGCTTGTCCATGACCTCTTTACAGGGACTGTAAAGCTTCTTGGCCACTTGGGTACCTTTCCTCCCTTGAAGGGGCCTTTCCCATTCAGTGTCTACGAGACGCATGAAGAGCGATGGGAAAGGCACTTCCTTGCCTACTTTTGTTCTGGAAAATCTTAGCAGTGCAGCAACCCTCTTGCTGAACCCCATCTCTTGGGGAGACTGGTGCTGGGAAAGGCCTAGGGTAGAGGAGACCTTAGCCAGTAGACGGGGAAAATCCTCCAGGTGGAAAAGCTTGCCAGGCAGACCATCCTGGTTGGGCTCAGTGCCTGACCATTCTCCTTCCTCCTTGTCCCCTTTTTCTAGCCCCATGGCCCTGTGGGTGGCAGATTCATCCCTTGGATGGCCCTTGGATTTGCAAGAAGAGAAAGGCGAAGGGGTTGCCTTCCCCTTGCCTTGCCTGCTCCCAGTGTTGTTCTTGCTGGGACCTGCTTTGTTCCCACTGGTGAAGGGGGCGGAGGTTTCTCCTCCTCTGGCTTGGAGGAGACTCACCAGCTGCAAGAGGAGAACAGTAAGGTCTCCATCCCCATGGGGAGTCTGTTGGGGGGAGAGGCTCCCCTGCAAGGCGTCACCCCTTGCTAAAGGAGACCTCTCGTTTTCCTTAGTGGGGAGGAGGACCTCCCCGTAAGCTTGGCCGTGCCTGGGTGCTACCTCCTGTGAGGCTGCTCCTGTGAGGTTTCCCAGAGCCCTGAAGTCATCCCCTGAGAGGCTTATGGGGGGGAGAGGGGTGGCAAGATGGCGACCCCCGGGCACGTGGCCCTGGCTCTCTTCTGCCCCCTCCCCAGGCAGGGGAAGGAAATGGCGGGAACCAGCCACACAGGCAGGCTCCCATACATTGCACGCCTCCCCTGGGGGAGCCGGGGCGCCCCTGGCACCCCACCACCACACACCACCTCCCCCAAACTGGGTCCCCACCACGGGTACTTCCCTGTCCGGCGCCTGGCCATGCCCGCAGGGTGGAGGGTCTCTGCTTGGGGGGCTCTCCTCCCCTTGCTCTGCTCCTGCCAAGCGAGGAAGCTTGGGCGGCGGGGGAGCTGCTGCTGCTCCTCCAGGCACTGGCTGCTCCTCTGGCTCTTGCAGCGGAGGGGGAGCCCTTTTCGCCCCCCAGAGGGGTCCCTGCGCCTTCTGGGCGGCTGGCTTGCCTTTCTTTCTGGGGACCATCCCCAAGGAGGCGGGGGAGAGAGATAGGTGGTTTTTTTAAAAGTGTAAATTAGGTCAGGAATAGGATAAGGAAGGAGAAAAGAGCAAGAAGAGTAGGAACAGGGAGTAAAAAAATATACTGTAGTAGGAGTGCTAAAAGACAAAGAATGTAATGGAGAGGCTCTGCTCAGCATGAGGCAAGAAGAAGGACTGGCCTCCAGGATGCTTGGAGGGCGTGGAGTCAAGGCCCCTCCCTGGCTCTCTATCACAAGACTTGATGGTTCTTCCTGCCTCTCCTCCAAGTGGGGAAGGGAGGGCCCCCAGAGTAATGGGTTCCTCCCCTCAACAACCCAGAGAATGCACTGCCTTGTAGTCTGCTGGATTTTCCTTCTTTGGAGGTTTTTAAACAGAGGCTGGATGGCCATCTGTCGGGAATGATTTGATTGTGTATTCCTGCATGGCAGGGGGTTGGACTGGATGACCTTCGTGGTCTCTTCCAGTGCTAGCCTTCTATGCTTGTCCAGTTGGGCAAGAGATTTCACTTAAGCATTAGAAAGAACTTCCTGACAGGAAGAGCTGTTGGGCAGTGGAATGCACTGCCTCAGATTGTGGTGGAGTCTCCTTCTTTGGATTTTTTTTTTTTAAGGGGATTAGGAAAGTTTTTATTGGAATAAGATCTCTCTCTGGCTTTTCTTTGCAAACGAAGATTCAGGAAGGACTCATCCTGCGCTTTCTGCAAGCGCACTGATGACTGAAAAGGCCAATCCAAGATAAACGTGTCCGGTTGCAGAAAGCACAGCAGAAGGTCTCCTGGGGTGATGTTTTTGGGTTGTGATTCTTTCTACATTGTTTTTTCTCTTCAAGACTTGTTTGGCGTGAGTTCTCAAATAAGGCTGCAGCATTGTGGATAGTGCGTCTCCATGCCTCCCGATGTGAGGCCAGGGTGGACCATTGTTGGTGATCAATTTGGCCAAGCCTGAGATGTTGTTTCAGGGAGTCCTTGTATCGCTTTTTTGGAGCACCCCCCATTCTACTGAAAAATACACCCAACCACAAAAGGCTGTAACAGTAACAAACACACACACACATATTGTTTTCCTCTTTTCTTACTAATACCAAAATAAAACTATCTATCCTAATACTAATACATTTTCCCTCTTAATCTAAACACACTATAATCTCTCTTTCTTTTCCAATGAACAATATATTAACACATTACAATTATACATATTTGGAAAAGAAAAAAATAATAAAAGATTAATAAAAATAATAATACAAAATAATACAAAAATAATTAATAAAATATATATTTAAAGATATCCCTTAAGTTATTGCTGGGCTGGATGGCCACCTGTCTAGAACACTTTGATTGGGTATCCCTGCAGCGCAGGGGGGTTGGACTAGATGGCCCTTGGGGTGCCTGATGATTCTATGAAATTCACTTCCCCCTGCCCATTCTGCTGAAGAGGGCCCCAACACTACTGCCTTAAATCTCTGCCCTTAGGGTATTACCACCGCCTAGGAGTCATTTCCCCCCCCCCCCCAGAATGTTTCCTTTACTGCTTTGCTCCCAGCAGGGGTGGGGAATCTGTGGCCTTCTAAATGTTTTGGACTTCAACTCCCACAAGTCACTGCCAGTATGGCCAATGGTGTGGAATTATGGGAACTGTAGTCCAAAAACAGCTAGATGGCCAAAAGTTCCCCACCCTTGCTCCAAGGGAAGGGTAGGGACAGGCTAGTGAAATTGGGATGCCCCTGGAGGAAAGGGGGTGGTGAAAGCACCCCTGTTTTGCAAACCTTGCTGTTCCTTTCTCCCCAAAGCATGGGTTGCATTCCCTTCCTCGTATTCCTTTCATTTCTCTGAATCCAACTATCTCTCTCACTCTCACACACAGCATCCTTCAGCTCACCTTCTCTTTGCATTGCGAACCTTCCTGCAGCCTGTGCCACCCCTGCAGTGACTCCCTGTTCCAGGCTGGGGAAAGAAAATATATATACAAGTCATGTTCCTACTAAGTGACAGGGGAGGAGGGCAGGAAGCAGGAAGAATCCTTACATCCACATTGAATTCACTCTAGGCAGGAGGAGCTCTGTGCTTTTAACCCTTTGCTAATCATTGAGTCTAGTCACCCCAAAAAGATGTAGAGGAATTAAGAGTTTCCCTGTCTTGAAAACTCTGTAAAGTTAAATTCTGTTAATTTCCCTCTAGCAGAGTAGCAATTTAAGTAGGTGTGACCCAAATATACAGTAGGACCCCCAATATCCGCTGGGGATTGGTTCGGGGGGGGCGTGGATACTGAAAACCGTGGATAATAGTGAACACCATTGAAAATAATGGGACTTCGGGTTTAAAATACCATAGAGTTGACTAGGAGGACCTAGAAAATGGCTAGAGAGGACACATTTTCTAGGAAGACTCTATGGTAGGTGTGCTGTTTTGTGTCCCGTGGATAATAGAATCAGTGGCTAATGAATCAGTGGATACAGAGGCTCCTACTGTAATTACTTTGCCCTGAATTCCCATAACCAAAAGACATGCAGCTTAAAGTTAAATAGCTCAATAAACTTTAGTAATGGATATATGACATTACAGTTGTCCCTTCATATTTGCTGGGGTTTGGTTCCAGGACCCCCCATGGATACCAAAATCCGTGAATACTCAAGTCCCATTATATGCAGTGGCACAGCAAAATGGTGCCCCTTATATAAGATGGCAAAATCAAGGTTTGCTTTTTGGATTATTCTTTTATTAAGAATATTTTCAAGCTGTGAATACTTAAATCCATAGATACCAAATCCGTGGATACAGAGGGACAACTGTAATATGTACAGTATATACGTAAAAGCCTTAAATCCTAACTAATAATGAAGGAGAAAGAGTCCATTTTGACTCACCAGTAGAGAAAAAGAGGGAGGGAGGGAAGGAGGTGTCTTGAGCCATATTTTAAAATCTGAAAGTTCTGAACATTTCTCGGATGTAACATTTCACAGATGAAAACTGGGACATTTGTGGCCAAGCAATGCCAGAATATGGTCAAGAAGGAGTTGGCAATGAGGAAGAACAGAGAAGCTAGGAGAGGCTGCAGCAGTTTGTTTTTGCTTGAGTCTCCTGGGAAGGGCAAGATTCCACCCGGTCCTCTCTTCTCCTCCCTGGTACTGTAAATTAATTGAATGCCAACTATTTTTGAGCTTTAAATTCGGTTTGCAGTACCAGAAGTAAGCTGAGGACAAAGGGGGAGGAGGAGAAAAAACTGGGACATTGTAAAAGCTGCTGCAAAAGTGAGACTGCAGAGGATTAATTGGGATTGTTCAAATCAAGATTACTGGAGGGTATGGGAAGCTGGCCCGGCTGTAGAAATGCCTAATATAATTGTTTGCCATTTTTAAAAAAGTCCACTGCTATTTCTGTGCTTTACATAGCTGTTACTGGGACCTGAAATTTACAGGGTGAAGCTATGCCTGCCTAGTTGGTTTTCTTTACCCCAGGAAACCTCTTACCCCCCCCCCAAGGAAATTCTGGCTTTCTTGTTACTGATTGTCTGGGTATCTTGTTTAAAAGGAAGACTTTTCTCCTGCTTCTTCCTGTATGTTTGTGGCTGGAGTAGATTGAATGGCAATGCGCAGACCAAGCCTTTGCCTTGGCTCCTGTTACGTGGTTGCTCCACTGCAGAGAGGAGGAGGTGGGCAAAGCAGCCTTCAAGCCTTCATAGACCCCCTGTGAGGACCACAGGTTAAGAGCCACTGGTTTAAACAGTAAAAACAGTATAGAACCTATTCTCCCTCCAGTGCCTCTGAGGGAAGGTTTAATGGATGAAGTAACTATATTATCATTAATAGTAGTAGTAGTATTTCAGATCTTGAGTTAAGTCTTGTAGGTCCATGGCGATAAAAAATATTTAAATGGAGTTCCTGATAAAGAAAAGGTTAAGAGCCTCTGCTTTAAACTGTACCCACTTTTTAAAAATTGCTGTGTATCATTTTTAATGGTATGGTTTAAACCATTTTTCAGTGTTGCTGGTAGTTGAATTCCATTTTAATGTTGATCTTTTGTATATTTAAGTATGTTGTAATTTATTTTCTTTTGTAAGCAGCCTTCAGCCTTTTGGAGGAAAGGCAGGCTTTAAATAAAGATAATTATAATGTCATTAACAAATGATAATGATGATACTACTATGAAAGGGACAGAAGTACTAAAGTGGGGAGATGACCCAGACCCCCAGCCCAAAATAAGCCCAGGAATTAAACTACAGGTTGACCCCCATATCCATGGGGGAATATGTTCCAAGACTGCCTGTGGATACATAAAACTGTGGATAATAGGGAACCTTATTATTTTCAATGAGATGAACACCAGAAGTTGACCACAGAATTGCATCGGAGGACCTAGGAATGCCTAGAGAGAACATATTTTTTTCGGATGTAGATAAAGTGAAACCATGGATACCATATCCATGGATGCATGAGTTGACCTGTATATTAATTTTTAAAACAGAGATTTTCTGTATGAATGGTTTGGCTAGATCAGTAGTTCTCAACCAGCGATATGTCTCACACTGAGGGGTGCTGCAATAATGAAGTCAGGCCACAGGTTTTTCATCAATGGTGGTTCCCAGGTCAGCAAGCTGATGAATCCATTCTGTGTTCTGTTCTATACAGTCAGCCCTTCATATCCACAGATTTGGCATCCACAGATTCCAGCATCCACAGTTTCAAAATATCCCCCACACACACAATCCAAAAAGTAAATCTTAATTTTTGATAAATGATTGACCCATTGTGATACCACACTGCTTGTGTGAAAAGTCTGTGACAAACACCTTGAAGAGAATGTTCATATTACCTCAAGACATGTTGCTTTCCTGTTTCCAGCTCCAGATCAGAACTCAGCCCCTCAAAGTCCATAATGAGTCACCAGACTTCTGGAATGCCATGTGTTGCTATGGGCAGCACAACTGAGGGGATGACACCAGAAAACCCAGCTAAGAGAGTAGGCAGCCTTGAAGAGACATAGAGTGGCCAATGGCATGGATGAAATCAATATTGAAGGAAAATTCCAAAGAAAAAGAAAAAAATCCCAATTAACATTTGCACGCACAATTCTTAATATACCATTAGCTTTTTTTAAAAAAAGTGGACATTAATTTTTTAACAAAAAGTCAAGATACTTAAAACATTAAAGCACCAGTCCTTCATGAATGGTTCATATCTTATTTAAAACTGTTAACCCATGTTTGCTCCTGTTCTTTTTATGAGAGTTATAATTTGTTGCTCTTGTATGCCTTCAAGTCCTTTCAGACTTACAGCAAACCTATCCCAGAGTTTTCTAAGGGCTGAGAGTGCATGACTTGCCCAAAGTCACCCAGTGAGTTTTCATGGCCTAGTGGGGATTTGAACCCTGGTCTCCAGGGTCATAGCCCAACACTCAAACTACTATGCCACGCTGGCTCCCCCATTGCAGAGTTCAGATACAAACAAACAGTACACTTTGAATTTAAAACAAACTTTATTTAGTAATGAACGAAAAAGAATATATATTAAGTTCCAAAATCCCAGTGATGAACAATAAAGTCATACTCATTCTAGGTTTCGAGTGAACATTTCTCAACCACCAAGTAAGGCAGGAAGGGAAACCTTTGGCCTTCCAGAGATTTTGGTCTAGAACTCCCACAACTGGTCAGGCTGGCAGCAGCTAATTGGAGGCCAAAATATCTTAAAAGGGCAAAGGTTTCTTTCCCTGAATCAAAAAGCTCTTCTTTTGTTTGTTGGCCAACCTGAGACAATGGAAAGAACTGGCTGAGTTCATAATTCTACAGAATAGAAGAAGCAGATGTGACTTCTAGACCTGGCTGTCCAAATATCAGTCTGGAAAATTATTTCCACCACAAGACTGTCATAAGGAGATTCTTGGAAGTCCCATGGCTTGAAGTGGAAGAAAGTTAAAACGTGTACTCAGTTCTTCCACAAATCTGGTGAAATTAATGAGACTTAAAATGGCAGCCATTTGCTGAGATGTTATGCAAAGTCAAGTTTAAAATTCCACCAGAAAGAAGTTTCTACCCAGAAATTAAATCAGCAGAAGAAGGGGAGAAAGGAACAAGTAATCGAGGCAATTCTTCACAACTCAAAACAGATGCAGAGACATAAATAATCTTTTTTAAAAAACACCTTGAAGATCATGAAAATGAACAAAGCTGTGCAGATTTACAGCTTATCTTTCCAAGAAAAAGTAACAGTATGAGAAGAATGGAACTAAGAGCTTTCCTATATGGCAAAAATACTCCTCATAGAATTCAAGGAGAGTACAATTTGTCTAAATGGGATCCCACATCAGTCTGCTGTATTGGGAAGGAAGAGGGCCAAAAATGCCAAATACTCTACAGGAAAAATGTTTGTGGCTTTTCCTGTATTTTTTTTTTAAAACTGCAATGGAAATGTACATTCCTGCTCGTTGGAACAACCAATTTGCTTTGATGCACATTCCCAATAAGGGTGGAAGTGGGAAGCTGAATGGTTGGACATGCACAGGGGGAAGAGCTTGCTGGCAAGGTAAGTGCCCCAAACTGCCATGTTGGATTTTTGCTGTAGCCATCATGCACTGAGGCAATGAAACTGCCTTTTTTTCTTTTTATTTAAGCAGATGATCACACTTCCACACCTTGGATTTACTTTTTAAAAAAAAAATAATACTGTTCTACGGTGGCAACTGATGGCAATAAAAGCACAAGTAATTCACTCATGGATTTTCCTTGTTTTTTTTCCAGGCTGTGAGGCCGTGTTCTGGAAGAGTTTACTTCTGACGTTTCATCTGCATCTGTGGCTGGTATCTTCAGAAAATGGTTGGGTAGGAGTGTATGTCAAGTTTATATGCTGTGAATCCCTCATGCCCACCATTTTGATTTGCAGGCATGCCCATTTGAACAACATATGCAAATGGCATCACATGCCTGCGATCTTGAAAAAAATTGTGGAGACAAATGAAAGATGCTGCAAACTGGCGTTAGTGTGCAGCTGTACCTGTTTTATTGGCTTGTATAGATGAGCCCTAAAGCTACTGACCAAAGAAGTCAAATGGCATAAACCAAAAGGGCATGAGAGGGAAGAAGATTGGCAGGAATAGTTTCACAAGATCTTTGCTCACCCACAGTAAGAGAAAAAGGAAGCATGGGTCAGATAGAAGCTGGTGAAGGTGGCAATTCAGCAAGCTAAATTGCAAGAGGCACAAAATGCATCCAGTTCTACAATCAAGCTGCAGAAGTGGAAATTAAACTTGAAAAAGTAGAGAATGACACTAGAGCTGGACAACAGCTGGCAAATGAAATCTTGAGGGAGGCTTGAAGACACTGCAGTGAGGCAGCCAGGTGAATTTAGGCCAGGGTGCGAACCTTCGGCCCTCCAGATGTCTAGAACTTGAACTGACAACGGTGAGGCAAAACGGAGCAGTGTAACTCACTTCTAAAGGACACCACTAAAATCCCTTCTCCTGGCCATGCTTTATAACTGACTGGCACTATCAAGTGTCCAGAATCAAAATGGAATTTGGTGCTGCTACCCTCTTAATGTTAAACTGAAGGAGGGAGAACCAGTTTCTTGTATAAAAGGATAAAAATGGCTAGGGTTGGAGGAAAATGGGTTAAAAAAAAAACTGTTGAAATAGTTTGGGGATTAAATTAGAAAATTAAGTAGCAAAATGCAGTTCAGATGTTATAGCCACTAGCTTGAACAATAATTCTTCTTTAAAAAGTGCTCTTTTAAAATACGTTGTTTTGGTTGAACCTATGTTAGTGGAAGGATTTGTTTCTGAACAGTATTTTTTGCGCTATAATATAAAGTGATTTTTTTTAAAAGTAACTGATGCTGGATACTAGTCTAACAATGAAGCACGGCCAATAAATTGTTAAAATTCAAACAGTCATTGTAAGAGGTTGGAAACTGGTAATAATAGCCAGACTTATAAGGCTCTTTTTATGGTCTTAACTTTTAAAAACAATAAAAAATGTCAGTGGATTTCACTTGTTGAGGCTTAAAGAAAGCAAACTAGAAGGATATGGTTATTGATGATGTAACTTTTGTTCCTGACGCCCGCTGCTTTGCCTTCAAAGAAGCTAGCCTCTTTGCTAAAATCTTGGAAGCCAATGATCCACCAGATGATCCTCAGATGATATTCTAATAGCACACATGGATCTGTAGACTGCAGATTTCAATAGCATCTACAGGACTCACTATGTTTCTAGGACAATCAGATCAGGAGAATAATTTTCTCCACAGCAATAAGATCCGATTTCCAGTAACATCAAGAGGACTTAATTTGGAAGTGTTGCTTTGCTAAGTGCACCCCTAAAAACTAAATACACTAACTTAACTTTTTCTCACAGTCTGAACATTTATGCAGTTTCTGCCCTGCTTCACTGCTTGCAGACACAATAAGATTGGGCCTTCTCACAATACTCCGCCCACAGTCCAAACACTGATATGGTTGAACTTCTGTGTGGACACTCTGATGCGAAATGAGGTAGGAGCTGTTCCTGAATGTTTTCCCACAGACTGAACATTCAAATGATTTCTTCTCCAAACTCAGGTAACGGCTTCTGAGGCACTCAGAACATTTCAACACCTTCTCTCCTTGGCCTGATCGTTGCCTGAAGGTTTTCCCACACTGTGAACAGATACAAGCTTCCTCCCCTACATGGATTTTCCGATGTCGTAGAAGAACAGAGCTTGAGGTGAAACTTTTCCCACAGTCTGTACAGATATAGGGACTGTGTCCTGTATGAATTCTCATATGTACAAGAAGACTGCCTCGCCAATCAAACGTTCTCCCACAGTCTGAGCACCTAAAGGGCTTCTCCCCTGTGTGAATTCTCTCATGGACTACAAGATGGGAACTCCATTTGAAGGTTTTGTCACAGTGGGAACATTTATATGGTCTCTCTCCTGTGTGGGTCCTCTCATGAGATTTAAGATTCGAGGTTTTTCTGAAGATTTTCCCACACAGTAAGCACTTGTGTGGTTTTTGTCCTGTATGGATTCTTTCATGAATAATAAAGCTCTGTCTGTCTCTCAAACTTTTTCCACAGTGGGAACATTTATACAGTTTCTCACCCACATGGGTTCTCTCATGTGCCACAAGATTTGAGCTGCTACTGAAGCTCTGTCCACAGTGCCAGCACCTGTACAGCTTGTCCTCTACATCAGGACCTTCAAGCATGAGAGGGTGAGAATTTTGACTAAGGTGTTCCCCACTTTTCTCACATTTCACTTCATTCTCCTCAGCAAGGATGATGGGCTCACTGTTCCTTTTAAAAACAGCTTCTGATGAAACAAACGGATCCTCCACTTTCTCTTTGCCATTTCCATTGTCTTTGTCTGCCCTCTGTTGCTTCTTATCAGGTTCTCCGTGACACAGGAAATTGTTCTCTTGGCCACTTTTCATGGACATCATCAGTTGCTCCATTTCCTCCATACTCTCGAGTGGAGGTTTTTGTTCCTTGCTTTCAGTCAGTCCTGCATCACCTGCTGGGAGAAAAGCATGGAGAAGAATTTCAGTATAACTCAGACATTGTACTCAAATTAGAGCACTCTGTAGACTATGCAGGCTCCATAGTTTGGTTCTTTACATGAGCTCTGGTTTACCTGAGATAGATGTAACTGTCCTTCCAGTGACTTTCCCTGCTACTATAGATGTTTTATTCAGAAAAAATGTTCTCTCCTCTTTGGGAAAGGACAAGACTGGAATCTGCATTCCCCCAGCACTTAGGGACAAGAAAGAATCTACAAACTATTCCAGCAGTTGCTTCTGTGGGTCAGGATCAGGAGCTGGATAAGAAAAAGGGAGACTCAAATCCAAATCTCCACTCAGCCCTGAAGCTCAAAGGGCGAGCTTGGGCCATTCGCTCCCTCCCTCCCTAAGGCACTCCAGGTAGTACTTCTCCAGATAAAATTAGGTGGAATGGGAGCACCATGAATGCTGGCTTAATTGCCTTGGAGGAAAGGTATAAATGGAATAAATAAAATAAATGATAACATCAGGGAATTCCCTGGTTTCTATGCAGCAATTCCTGCCCCTTCCCTCTTGAGGGAAGAACTGCACCTTAACCCACTGCCAGCAACATAAGGAGACTGTCCCTGCTCTTCCCACACACAGTGGCGAGGTTATCTTTGACACTCCACCAATGATTGCACCTTGACCTCACTTTAACCACCATGGTTGCATTCTATAAAATCCAGGGGTTTGTACTTTCAGAGGGAAAGAGCAGAGCTCTGTGGGAGATAATTTTAACTACTTCACAAAATTGCAAAGCTCAAAATTCCTTAGGAGAGAGTCATACCAGTTAAGGTGTGAAAGAGCGTGAATGAGACCCAGGACTCTTAAAAGCTATTATATCTGGTGGCAACTGATTGGTCATAGAGTACATGCAGCCTACCAAGGCCCCCAGTGCAGCCAGCACACCTTGCAAGACTTCTCTCAGAGCCCCCTGACTTTCCCATGGTAAAATATAGTCCACCATGACCAGGAACCACCTGAGGCAGTAACTGTTTGGCCAATTGAATGCTATCTCAAGGAGGTTGGGCCTGTTTTAGGATGTAAAATAGATCTTTCTTCTAGTCATCCCTAGATTTGATGAACAAATGTGTTCTACCCTAGTATTATTGTGACATTTCTTATAGCTCCATGGAATACAAACACTCAAATCTGGTGGTACTCACAAGTACGACTGGTCTAACTTTGCATCCAGAAAATAACCTGTTTCATAGTTTCATAGAAGATGCTTCATCTTTGGGGGGGGGGGAAAGTAAGATAAAACTGGAGCAGCTGGGAGTACTTCAAAGGGATCTAGGAGTCTTAAGACTACAAGCTGAAAATGAGTCAGCAGTGTGACATGGAAGCTAAAAAAAACCAATGTGATTTTGGGCTGCATCAATAAGGAAGACAGTGTCTAAACTGAGAGAAGTCATAGTACCACTCTATTTTGCTTTGATCAGACCTCAGCTGGAATACTGTGTCCAGTTCTGGGCACCACAATTCCAGAAGGATATGGAAAAACTGGAAGTATGAGGAGGGGCTTAGGGAGCTGGGCATGTTTAGTCTGGGGAAGAGAAGGTTAAGGGGTGACATGATAGCCATGTTTAAATACTTGAAAGGATGTCATATTTAAGGAGCAAGCTTGTTTTCTGCTGCTCCAGAGACTAGGACACGGAGCAACGGGCTCAAAGTACAGGAAAAGAGATTCCACCTGAACATTAGGAAGAACTTCCAGACAGTAAGAGTTGTTCAACAGTGAAATGTGCTGCTTTGGAATGGGGTGGAGTCTCCTTCATTGGAGATTTTTAAACAGAAGCTGAATGGCCATCTGTCAGGAGTGGTTTAATTGTGTATTCCTGCATAGCAGGCGGTTG
Organism: Gambelia wislizenii; assembly: GCA_030847615.1. Taxonomy (NCBI): domain Eukaryota; kingdom Metazoa; phylum Chordata; class Lepidosauria; order Squamata; family Crotaphytidae; genus Gambelia; species Gambelia wislizenii. The sequence continues at coordinate 32,633,451 of JAUMIR010000002.1, forward strand.
GACTGGATGGCCCTTGTGGTCTCTTCCAGTTCTATGGTTCTATGAAGTGCTAGCATCTGGCCACCAATCAATGTTATTTGCCAGAATCACTCTGTGCTCCATGTGGATATAGTGCAGGGTTGAAGAAAACCACAGCTGGAGGGATACATGCAGCTCCCAATGTGGTTGATGGGTTTGGGGTTTTGTTTTTGTTTTTTGGTGGCCACCCAGACCACTGCTAGACCCCCACCAACCCCCTCCAAGCCCCTGCACCACATTTAAAAGTGGAGGAACAGCCCTCAAGTTGGTCAACATCCTTCAAAAGGCCTTCGGAAGATCTGCCCTGATACCAAGAACCTTTCATGGATACTAAAGGGACCTGGAGGCATTTCAGGAATACTGGGTGCCTAATAGATTCATTTTAGATAATTAAAATCTGTCTCTGCCCAAGAAGACCTCAGAGATTCATTTCTTCACAGGGCCTATGGGCTGTTCCAATAGATGCTTTGCTTAGCAGGGCCCCATGACTTCAAAAAGGTGATTGAGAGGGAAAGAGAGAAAGAGGAAAGAGGGCCAGGGAAATGAATAGCAGAAAAGTTTAAATATACACGATGCTGGAGACCACTGAAAAAGAAGGTGGGAAGCAAGTAAAAGCCAAGGGAAAGAGAGAAGGCACCAGAGTAAAGCTTCATGGGGTCTGTAAGTTATGAAAAGCTTGCATTTTTGCTAGTAATTAAAGGAAACAGGTTCTGGAGAAACTTACCCAACACATTTTCTTCCCCATTATCTTTGTGCTCAGTCTCTGTTAGAAGTGTCATCTTTTTCATGCTTAGCTGAACCCCTTTTGACTTGTGGGGATTTACAGACTCCTCTTTGGACATCTTTGTGATCTGAAGGAGAGGATGGAAATCAAGTCAAAATAAAGCCCAGGATGGGAGCAAAACATATTTTAGGAGGGTGAGTGGCAAAGGGTATCATTACTAACAGCTACTTGTCCATTCAAAAGATAATTTAAGGGTGGTTTTCAAGGATTATGAATATAACCTAAGAAGCTGACTTCAATCAGGTCACTCAATTTTCCGTCTAGCCCAGTCTTTTCTACCTTGACTAGCAGCTGCTCTTCAGGGCCTCAGGCAGAGATGTGTCTTTCTCATCCTTTCCTACCAGACTCTTAAAAATTGAAGATGTTAGTTATTGAACCCAGCCCTTTCTGTGTGAAAAGTGGGTGCTCCACAACTGTATTCCTCAACTGGAACATGACCTGCAGAGAAGGCTAATTGTAGCAAAACTGTTTCACTTTTGGAGGGACATCTGGATCACACAATTAGCAGACACTGGCAGCACACTGGAAAGAGGAATCTTTGTCTCTCCAGCTATTTCTTATGTCAGCTTCTACAGTCCTCAATCACTGGCCATGGGCCTAATGGGAGCTGTAGGCCAAAACATCTGGAGTACCCCTGCAATTTTAAACACATGTTTAATGCATAGTAAGATACAGACACAACACACCCCATTAAAAGCTCTGTCTGCTGCAGCAAGTTAAAAACCAAAAGCCTGCCTAAATTAAAAGGTCTTTTCGTATCTGGGGAAAAACACGAGATAACAAACAATAGCAGTTTTCTGGCAAACAGGTCAAGGTTACTGGTGGTCAAAAGGACTTTGAGAAGACCAACTCACCTGCCCTTCCCAGCCTTCGGACCCTTGCTGCTTCAGAAGAAAATCTTCTGCCAGGGTCACAGCCTGGGTGCAGTTCTCAGGGTCACGTTCCCTGAGCCAGTGCTGCATATCCAGCGGCAGGACAGCCAGGAACTGTTCCAGCGTCACCAGCTCCAGCATCTGTTCCTTGGTGTGTCTCTCTGGCATCAGCCATTTCCGGCAGAGCTCCCGGAGCTGCTGGCATAAGTTTCGGGGCCCATCAGCCTCTCGGTAGCTCAGCATCCGAAAACATTGGCGCTGTACCTCTAACCCAACAGCACCCTTACCTGGTGTTTCCTCTTTCCCTTTCCCAACATGTGTGGCAGCCAGATGGCTTTCATCATCCTCTGTTGCTCCCTCAGCAAGATGGGCCTGGTTTGGGGAAACCCACAAACCTCTGGGCCACTTCTTGGCCTCACTCACTCCCTGGGGAGGCACCTGAGCCTCAGCTTGTTGTAGGGCTTTTTCCCCTGCCGCATGAGGAGACTGTAGTGTCCTCAGAAACACTTCCAACTGAGCATCCCAGTTCTTTGATGCTTCTTCTTCTGGTTCTTGTTTCACTGTTTGTCCTGCTTTGCCTCCGTTGTTTCCCATTTTTGGGAGAGCTGCTCCTTCTCTAACCTCTCCTGCTTCGGGACCTACTAAATCCTGCTCCTCCATTTTTATTTCTGGATCCAGAAGTCTAGTGGCGCCTGTTTCTTGCACTGCAGCCATTTCCTTCCAAAGACATCAGCTTTCTTGTGCTTTTCCCCTCTGCTTCTCAGCAGCACTCCTTGAGAGATGCCACAACACTGATGCTCCTCCTCCTTCACATTCCATTAATAAAGAGGTCATCCAGAGATGCTCTTCTTCAAGTAAAGCAGCAAAAAAAACAGGGCTTGCTACAGCCAGTGGGAACCCGCCATTCTTTAGGATGACACAACTGCCTTCTGTTCCTAAGAGAAAAACAAATAGGGTGTCAAATTGCAGTCTAAAATGTTTGAGACTTTCTTAATCAAGGGTGGGCTAATGAGAAGCAGGCCGCCCCCTCCCCAAGTGGGTCACACTGGTGCTCCTGACTCAACTGGAAATGATGTCACATCACTTCCTGTTTCATTTTCAATCAATTTTGAGCCAGTTTTTCCATGGGATTTTGTGAGAAGTGGGTTATGGGGGCAAAATCACCTACTTTTGTGATGCTTTGGGCTCTTTGGGGATTTAGGATGCAATGAATGCTTAAAGAAGTGGAGGTGTTCCACTCTCAGGGAAAATTCCCAACCATACAAAGTGGTAAAGGAGCACAGCACTCAATATCCCAGGATTAGACCAAAGGCCTCTCTAGTCCAGCATTGTTTCCAGAACCAGCCATATCCCACCGAGCTCACAAGAAGAACATGAAAATGGCTGCACTCTCTTCTCAATAGTCCTGAGAATCTATATACATAATTCACTTGGGTATGTTGCCTTTCCCAGTGTGCTGATTGGCTGCTTAGGAAACATACCCAACCACTCCCTCAGCCAATCATCACCCACATGCAAATTTATATATTCTAATGTCATACTGGGAGTGACCAAACAATATGCTACAGTGTTGGCTACAGTTACTAAGGCTGCAGGCTTTTCCAGTTCACCAATGCTTCACAGCTGCACAATTCCTATTTATGATCTAAGTCTACACAGTAATATCATTTCTGTTACCACTGTGATGGGACCCAGGCAGTCAACTGGCAGCAGCGGCAGCAAGGCAACAAAGCAAGTCACCTTCAACAATTCTGGGAAAAGTGTGAAATGCTAAGAAGGGGGAGGAGGAATTCAAACCCACCAGCCTACTTTATAGGGTTGTCGTAAGCCCTACCGGGCATGTTTTGGGGAGTTTCTTAATGGTGTATGGTACACCGGGTCCTGCTAGTTGTCATAATTACTATCCATTGTCAGCCTTATATGCTATGAATTTGCCTAATCCTTTTTAAAAATAATTTGAGTTGGTGGCTGTCACTACATCATGAGGCAGCAAATTCTACAGTTCAACAATGCCCTGTCTGAAGAGCTCAGAACCTACATCTTTTTATTCAAAATTAGGATATGCAACATTGAGACATCAGAAAACTGTAGACTTGGAGGCTATCCCTAAGGAGGGAAAACAGGACAAAAGAAAGGGATAAGAGTTAACGCACTGAAAGAATGGAAAACAAACCAAACAAGTTAGGGGATGAATATAAAATGTGTGTGAGTGCATGTGTGTGTGTGTGTAATGGTAAATAACAAATATTTAAAAAATCTCTAAAATCATTTATTTATCCAAATTAAAACCACACAGTCCAAAACTATAGGTAGGAATATGGGAGAAGGCCCATTAAGACTTAAATTAAATCAATTGTCAAAGGAAGAAAGATTCCCTGTGATCTTGTTAGATAACTCATGCAAAAAGAAGCCAGACTCACAGTCTTCATCAGTGGCCAAGGAAATCCTTATGTTCACTAATATTTCCTCCAGACAAAGAGCGGAACTAGAGTATAGGGGTTTTTTTTTTTAAGAAAACAAATCACATTGTTGTCTTTTCCAGTGAGTCACATAATCTGAGGCTATGTATGACAGCCTCAGTGTAGTCCTCTTGACGTTCAAGAGAAAATACATCACACTTAAGGCTGGCTACATTATTTTCGCACCCCATGCAAAACAAAACAACCACCCCCCAAAAATCCAACAGCTTCTTCTTCCTCAAATGGGCACTAAAACAGCAATACCAGTAATCGAGTAAATATTTTTATTTTAGCACCTACGGCATCTTTGGAAATCAAGATTAGGAAAAGAAAGTCCTTTTCTGCTGTTTTTGTCTGCACTCAGTTGAATGAAGCCTGCTCCTGCCCTCCTCCCTCCTTCTTCTTCCAAGCATCCCTCCAGCTGACCTGGGTTTGGCTCCTTTGCATTTGCACTCCCAAGGAACCTGCCATCACCCCACCATCTGCACCAGAGGGCAACACACAGGCATTTCCCAGCAGGATCAAACCGGAAGGAATCCTTGGTTCTGGAGGTTTCGGCCACTCTAGGACTCACCCTCTGTGGGCTTAACCCCTTCGTGGCCATGGGGGAGCATCTTTGACAGCCAGCCTGCAGGGTTGCCAGATGGAAAACTGGAGGCGCCTCCTGGACCCTTCATGGCTGTGTAGAAGTGGGGATTTCAGCAGGTGTTGCTTGTCATACAACCAGAAACAAGCAACCTCTGCTGAAATTCCCTCTTCTATGCCACCATTAAAGGCACAGGAGTCCTCTCCAGTTTTCCACCTGGCAACCCTGGGCAAGGAGCATAACTCATTCAAGTTACTTGTCTGGTATGCAACTCCCAGAATCCATCATTCTCCCCCCACTCTCCATGTGGGAGTTGTAGTCAACAAAAAGGATCTTGGAGGAGCTCTGCGAGCAGTACCTGCATTTTTTTTTACAAAATTAAAACAACTTTATTGCTTCATTGGTGGTGACAACACAAATCTCCTGCTACCTCGTAAACCAGTTTACACAGATAGTGTGGGAGGAAACAGACCTTGGAAGGAACTGATTAGAAATAACAAGCTGCTTGGAATGATGATTATTTATTTTATGAAAATATTTCTGTTCTGCCCTATATCATGGTATCTATCAAAAACTGTCTGCATATTTGCATTATCAGTTATTACTTCTTCCTCCTCTTGTATCTTCCCTATTACTTTCTTCTCCTTTTGTTTTCACAGTTTATATGCCCATCATCTCCCTGGTTTATTTCCAAATTCCAAATTCTTTTATTTTACATAATTCATCTTTTTCACTCTCACACTCAACATTAACTTGGATAGTTGTCCAAATCTCCTTCTCAGTCTCTGTCCTTCCCCCCGCCCCCCCCCGTCTTTTCATCCAGAGTTTGTGCTTTTTCCACGTATTCGTTTCAATTCTTCTGTAATTTGATTCAATTGTTGATTCATTTTCACCATTTGCAGTTTCATCCATTTCAATTCCTTCAACACTTTCTATGACATATCTGCTGATTTTGAGGGCAGTTCAATTGATCCTCTTCTCCTATAGTCTCTCTAGTCTTGAATCTAGTTAGTATTCATTATAAAAGCAAATTCAAACAGAAAAAGTTGTAAAGTACATCTGCTGTTCTTTCTTTACCACAAGGTGGCAATCATACACCATAAATCTCCATTGAGCTTCTCTTTACAGCAGTCGGGTACACACTGAAGAGTTCTGGCTGTGCAGACTTTCTGTAAACTCCAGCTGGTGCTGGGCTGACCTTCCCCATATCCCTTAAATCCAAGGTAAACAACCCATGTTTTCATGGTGCATATATATATACTTATCTTTTTAAAAACAGTTATCCTCTTCTTCTGTAGTTTTCATAAAAAACCTCAAAGCCTCTAAAACGTTTTGCTCTCAATCTACCACTCTTGTGTGCGATCTCCCAGAATTTCCTTTTGTCCAAGGATAGATGATGATGATGATGATGATCCTATGATAGGGACAGAAGTACTAGAGGGGGAGGTGACCCAAAGCATCAACCCAAACTTATTTTGGAGACATAGAGTGTGAAAAGTATGGGTGAAGAGGTTATTTGTGAATGAAGGAGTGACTGGTGGGCCATAAGATGCAAAAGATGGGACACCCTGGATTAAATAATGTTTGAGGATTCTTTCAGCTCTAATATTGAAGCCACACTTTGTTTTTGTTAATTGCCATCAAGCTGGTGACCTCACAAATGAGCCCTGCAAGATAGCTTTTAGTTAACAGCACAGCTTAAGTGTTACATGAAATACTTATGTCTGTGGAAAAAATCCACTCATGAAAATGATCTTACAAAGGGGAATTAATAGCAACTCAAATGGCAAAACGAGAGGTTGTGTAACATAAGAGATCTTTACCCTATATATATGGTTGGAGCCAGGAAAAGACACAGGAGTCAGATATCCAAAAATAACTAAAGAAACTTTATTGAGCTAAATATGGCATTCACACATAACAAGCATTCGTTTAAACAAGCACACAAGACTATCAGAGTAAGGCAAGAAATAGTTAGAAAGGGGTATTAGGCAGGGGCTTCTTGTTGTGATACTGCACCTGCTCCTGCAGCTGGAGAAGCAGGGTTACTCTCGAGTAGCAGCAACAGAAAGTGGGGTGTGAGAAATTGAGGAAGAGGATGATAAGATTATGAATGCAGGGAGGGAGTGCCTAAAGTCAGTTGGAACCCGGCCAGAGATCCGGGAGGTGTTGGCTGGCTGGCTTGGCCTGTGCATTGCCATTCTATCCACTCAAGCCACAAAAAATCTTTCCTCCTCCTCCAGTGCCTCTGAGGGCAGGTTTAATGCATGGATGGTGTAATTGTATTAAATCTTGGGGGGGCACGGCAACAAAAGATATTTAAAGGGGGTCCCTGGTAAAGAAAAGGTTAAGAGCCACTGCTCCAGAACCCATTTGTCTTTTTAGGAGTTCCCTCATATCTTTAGAGCGCTCCTTGGGCACCCTACATCGCATGAGTTTATTTTCTTCCTGGCAGCTTTCTAAATTGTTCAGTTTTCACAACCATACATAGAAACCAGAAAAACTTTGACATGGAAGATTCACACTTGGGTATTTAATGATACATCTTTGTACTTGACATTCTTATCTTGTTCCTTCATAGCATCCAAATCTTATTCTTCTCGATTTCTTGACTCCGTTTTGATAAACGATTGACCCATTGTGATACCACACTGCTTGTGTGAAATGTCTGTGACAAACACCTTGAAGAGAATGTTCATATTACCTCAAGACATGTTGCTTTCCTGTTTCCAGCTCCAGATCGGAACTCAGCCCCTCAGAGTCCATAATGAGTCACCAGACTTCTGGAATGCCATGTGTTGCTATGGGCAGCACAACTGAGGGGATGACACCAGAAAACCCAGCTAAGAGAGTAGGCAGCCTTGAAGAGACATAGGGTGGCCAATGGCATGAATGAAATCAATATTGAAGGAAAATTCCAAAGAAAAAGAAAAAAATCCCAATTAACATTTGCACGCACAATTCTTAATATACCATTAGCTTTTTTTAAAAAAAGTGGACATTAATTTTTTAACAAAAAGTCAAGATACTTAAAACATTAAAGCACCAGTCCTTCATGAATGGTTCATATCTTATTTAAAACTGTTAACCCATGTTTGCTCCTGTTCTTTTTATGAGAGTTATAATTTGTTGCTCTTGTATGCCTTCAAGTCCTTTCAGACTTACAGCAAACCTATCCCAGAGTTTTCTAAGGGCTGAGAGTGCATGACTTGCCCAAAGTCACCCAGTGAGTTTTCATGGCCTAGTGGGGATTTGAACCCTGGTCTCCAGGGTCATAGCCCAACACTCAAACTACTATGCCACGCTGGCTCCCCCATTGCAGAGTTCAGATACAAACAAACAGTACACTTTGAATTTAAAACAAACTTTATTTAGTAATGAACGAAAAAGAATATATATTAAGTTCCAAAATCCCAGTGATGAACAATAAAGTCATGCTCATTCTAGGTTTGGAATGAACATTTCTCAACCACCAAGTAAGGCAGGAAGGGAAACCTTTGGCCTTCTGGTGATTTTGGTCTAGAACTCCCACAACTGGTCAGGCTGGCAGCAGCTAATTGGAGGCCAAAATATCTTAAAAGGGCAAAGGTTTCTTTCCCTGAATCAAAAAGCTCTTCTTTTGTTTGTTGGCCAACCTGAGACAATGGAAAGAACTGGCTGAGTTCATAATTCTACAGAATAGAAGAAGCAGATGTGACTTCTAGACCTGGCTGTCCAAATATCAGTCTGGAAAATTATTTCCACCACAAGACTGTCATAAGGAGATTCTTGGAAGTCCCATGGCTTCAAGTGGAAGAAAGTTAAAATGTGCACTCAGTTCTTCCACAAATCTGGTGAAATTAATGAGACTTAAAATGGCAGCCGTTCGCTGAGATGCAAAGTCAAATTTAAAATTCCACCAGAAAGAAGTTTCTACCCAGAAATTCAATCAGCAGAAGAAGGGGGGAAAGGAACAAGAAAATGAGGCAATTCTCCACAACTCAAAACAGTTGCAGAGACATAAATATATTTTTAAAAAACACCTTGAAGATCATGAAAATGAACAAACTGCACAGATTGACAGCTTAACTGGTTCAAGAAAAAGTAACAGTATGAGAAGAATGGAACTAAGAGCTTGTCTATATGGCAAAAATACTCCTCCTAGAATTCGAAGAGAATACGATTTTTCTAAATGCCATCCCCAAACAATATGCAGTATTTGGAAGGACGGGGGCCAAATCCACCAAAAACTCTGAACAAAAAGCCTTTGTGGCATTTCCTGTATTTTAAAAACTGCGATGGAAATGCGTATTCCTGCTCTTTGGGACAACCGACTTGCTTTGATGTGCATTCCTGATAAGAGCAGAAGTGGGAGGCTGATTGGTCGAACATGCACAGGGGTGGAGCTTTCTGGCAAGGCAAGTGCCCCGAACTGCCATGTTGGATTTTTGCCATAGTGATTGTGCACTGAGATGATGAATCAGTTTTTTTGTTTGTTTAAGTGGAAAATCGTACTTCCGTACCTTGGATTTACTTGTTTTTTAAAAACTGTTCTATGGTGGCAAATGGTGACAATAAAAATGCAAGTAATTCACTCATGCCCACCATCTTGATTTGCAGGCATGCCCATTTGAACAATAAATGTGTATGACTTCGCATGCCTGCGATCTTATCAAAAAAACGTGGAGACAAATGAAAGCTGCTGCTGTGAATTGGCATTAGTGTGCAGCAATCCATGTTTTATTGGCTTGTATAGATGAACCCTAAAGCTACTGACCAAAGAAGTCAAATGGCATAAACCAAAAGGGCATGAGAGGGAAGATTGGTAGGAATAGTTTCACAAGATCTTCGCTCACCCACAGTAAAAGAAAAAGGAAGCACAGGCCAGATAGAAGCTGATGACGGTAGCAATTCAGCAAGCTAAATTACAAGAGGCACAAAGTGCATCCAGTTCTACAATCAAGCTGCAGAAGTAGAAATTAAACTTGAAAAAGAATGACACCAGAGCTGGACAACAGCTGGCAAATGACATCTTGAGGGAGGCTTGAAGACACTGCAGTGAGGCAGCCAGATGATTTTAGGCCACAGTACAAACGTTTGGCCCTCCTGATGTCTAGAACTTGAACTTCCACATTGACAACAGTGAGGGGAAAAGGAGCAGTAACTCACTTGTAAAGGATGCCACTAAAATCCCTCCTCCTAGGCATGCTTTATAACTGACTGGCACCATCAAGTTTACAGAAACAAAATGGAATTTGGTACTGCTACCCTCTTAATGTTAAACTCAAGGAGAACCAGTTTCTTGTAGAAAAGGATAAAAATGGCTAGGGTTGAGGGGAGGAACAGTTAAAAAAACAGTTTAAATGGTTTGGGGGTTGCTTTTTTGTTTTTTTAAAAGCAGGGAGGTTGTATATAAACCAATATAGGATTAAATTAGAAAATTAAGTAGCAAAATGCAGTTCAGGTGTTATGGCCACTAGCTTAAACAATAATTGTTCTTGAAATAGTGCTCTTTTAAAACAAGTTGTTTTGGTTGAACTTATGTTAGTGGAAGGATTTGTTCCCTCACAGTTGCCCACCCCTGGGCGAGATAGTGTGAAACAGAAAGGCTCTTTTTATGGTCTTAACTTTTAAAAACAATAAAAAACGGCAGTGGATTTCACTTAGAATCATAGAATCATAGAATTGTTGAGGCTTATGTCTTGATCCAAATGTTTTCCAAGTACTGGATTGTTTAATCTTTAGAGTAAGGGTCAGGCAACATGGAGCCCTCAAGATTTGGGACTACAGCTCCTATCCCAGCAGACTTGGCTGTGCTGGCTGGAGTTGAGGGGAGATGTAGTCCAAATCACTGAGAGAGCACCAGGGTTTTTACCCCTGTTTTAGAAAGATTTCTGTAAAAGGTTGTGTTCTAGTAGAGTAGGCTCAGCCTAAAAGTTACTGTTGTAAGGGGCAGAGTTTCTTCTAGGACAATTACTAACTTGGTGTCTTCCAGACATTTTGGACTACAGCAGCCATGCTTTCCTGAAATAATGACAGTTGTAGAGCAATGAATCAAGAGGACAACTGGAAGGTGAGGTCTAGTCCTTGTAGCACACTGGTTGGGTTTGTCCTGTGTTCTGCTGTGTCGCTGTTGAACATATAATCCTTATATTACAAGTCACAGCTGTGCCTGTACTGCAGCTCTGGAGGAAGCTTGAAGGATATGGTTATTGATGACATAACTTTTGTTCCTTGGGACCTCTGCTTTGCCTTCAAAGAAGCAAGTCTTTTTGCTAAAATCTTGGAAGCCAATGATCCATCAGATGATCCTCAGATGATATTCTAATAGCACACATGGATCTGTAGACTGCAGATTTCAATAGCATCTACAGGACTCACTATGTTTCTGGGACAATCAGATCAGGAGAATAATTTTCTCCATAGCAATAAGATCCTATTTCCAGTAACATCAAGAGGACTTAATTTGGAAGTGTTGCCTTACTAATTGCACCCCTAAAAACTAAATGCATTTGTAAGAGCCAAGATCTAACTTAACTTTTTCTCACAGTCTGAACATTTATGCAGTTTCTGCCCTGCTTCACTGCTTGCAGACACAATAAGATTGGGCCTTCTCACAATACTCCGCCCACAGTCCAAACACTGATATGGTTGAACTTCTGTGTGGACACTCTGATGTGAAATGAGGTAGGAGCTGTTCCTGAATGTTTTCCCACAGACTGAACATTCAAATCGTTTCTCCTCCGAACTCAGGTAAGAGCTTCTGAGGCACTCAGAACATTTCAACACCTTCTCTGCCTGGCCTGATCGTTGCCTGAAGGGTTTCCCACACTGTGAACAGATACAAACTTCCTCCCCTACATGGATTTTCCGATGTCGTAGAAGAACAGAGCTTGAGGTGAAACTTTTCCCACAGTCTGTACAGATATAGGGTCTTTGTCCTGTGTGAATTCTCACATGTACAAGAAGATTGCATCGCCTATCGAACGTTCTCCCACAGTCTGAGCACCTAAAGGGCTTCTCCCCTGTGTGAATTCTCTCATGGACTACAAGATGGGAACTCCACCTGAAGGTTTTGTCACAGTGGGAACATTTATATGGTCTCTCTCCTGTGTGGGTCCTCTCATGAGATTTAAGATTCGAGGTGTTTCTGAAGTTTTTCCCACACAGTAAGCACTTGTGTGGTTTTTGTCCTGTATGGATTCTTTCATGAATAATAAGACTCTGTCTCTGTCTCAAGCTTTTTCCACAGTGGGAACATTCATACTGCTTCTCTCCCATATGGGCTTTCTGATGTGCAATCCGTTGCAAACTGTTCCTAAAGGTTTTCCCACAGTTTGAGCATTCAAATGGTTTCTCTTTGTGGGTTCGCACATGTGCAACTAGTTCTGAACTGGCATCAAAGGCTTTCCCACAAGCAAAACATACAAATGAATCTTCTACTGCATGGGTCCTCTCATGTTCAGCAAGTTCTGATTTTTGACTGAAACTTTTCCCACAGTAGGAGCACACTGCTGTGTGGATTCTTTCATGGGATATAAAGTGTGAACTCCAACTGAAACACTTCCCACAGTGCAAGCATTTATATGGTTTCTCACCTGTGTGGATTCTCTGGTGTACTTTGAGACCTGAGCCATTTCTAAAATTCTTCCCACACACAGAACACTTGTAAGGCTTCTCACCTGTATGTGTCCTTTGATGTTTAAGAAGGTCTGATCTCTGACTGAAGCTTTTCCCACATTCTGAACACATATGGGGCTTCTCTCCTGCCTGGATTTGGTCTTGGGGGTTCCACTCAAAAGTACTTCCACAGTGTGAACATTTATGCGGCTTCTGACCTGTGTGGGTTCTCTCACTTTCTCCACAGTGGGAACATTTATACAGTTTCTCACCCACATGGGTTCTCTCATGTGCCACAAGATTTGAGCTGCTACTGAAGCTCTGTCCACAGTGCCAGCACCTATACGGCTTGTCCTCTACATCAGGACCTTCAAGCATGAGAGGGTGAGAATTTTGACTAAAGTATTCCCCACTTTTCTCACATTTTACTTCATTCTCCTCAGCAAGGATGATGGGCTCACTGTTCCTTTTAAAAACATCTTCTGATGAAACAAACGGATCCTCTACTTTCTCTTTGCCATTTCCATTGTCTTTGTCTGCCCTCTGTTGCTTCTTATCAGGTTCTCCATGACACAGGAAATTGTTCTCTTGGCCACTTTTCATGGACATCATCAGTTGCTCCATTTCCTCCATACTCTCGAGTGGGGGTTTTTGTTCCTTACTTTCAGTCACTCCTGCATCACCTGCTGGGAGAAAAGAATGGAGAAGAATCTCAGTATAACTCAGATATTGTACTTAAATTAGAGCACTCCGTAGACAGTGCAGGCTCCATAGTTTGGTTCTTTACATGTGCTCTGGTGTACCTGAGATAGATGTAACTGTCCTTCCAGTGACTTTCCCTGCTACTATAGATGTTTTATTCAGAAAAAATGTTCTCTCCTCTTTGGGAAAGGACAAGACTGGAATCTGCATTCCCCCAGCACTTAGGGACAAGAAAGAATCTACAAACTATTCCAGCAGTTGCTTCTGTGGGTCAGGATCAGGAGCTGGATAAGAAAAAGGGAGACTCAAATCCAAATCTCCACTCAGCCCTGAAGCTCAAAGGGCGAGCTTGGGCCATTCGCTCCCTCCCTCCCTAAGGCACTCCAGGTAGTACTTCTCCAGATAAAATTAGGTGGAATGGGAGCACCATGAATGCTGGCTTAATTGCCTTGGAGGAAAGGTATAAATGGAATAAATAAAATAAATGATAACATCAGGGAATTCCCTGGTTTCTATGCAGCAATTCCTGCCCCTTCCCTCTTGAGGGAAGAACTGCACCTTAACCCACTGCCAGCAACATAAGGAGACTATCCCTGCTCTTCCCACACACAGTGGCCAGGTTATCTTTGACACTCCACCAATGATTGCACCTTGACCTCACTTTAACGTTAGAAGCGTCATGGTTGTGTTCTATAAAATCCAGGGATTTGTAGTTTCAGAAGAAAAGAGTAGAGCTCTGTGGGAGATAATTTTAACTGCTTCACAAAATTGCAAAGCCCAAAATTCCATAGAAGAGAGTCATAGCAGTTAAGGTGTGAAAGAGTGTGAATGAGACCCAGGACTCTTAAAAGCCATTATATCTGGGTGGCAACTGGTTGGTCATGGGGTACATGCAGCCTACCAAGGCCCCCAGTGCAGCCAGCACACCTTGCAAGACTTCTCTCAGAGCCCCCTGACTTTCCCATGGTAAAATATAGTCCACCAGGACCAGGCCCCACCTGAGGCAGTAATTGTTTAGCCAATTAAATGCTATCTCAAGGCGATTGGGCTTCTTTTAAGATGTAAAATAGATCTTTCTTCTAGTCATAGAATGATAGAGTTGGAAGAGACCACAAGGGCCATCTAGTCCAACCCACTGTCATGGAGGAATACCCAATCAAAGCATTCCCAAAAGATGTCTATCCAGCCTCTGTTCACCTCTAGTTTTGATGAACAAATGTGTCCTGCCCTGGTATTATTGTGAGATTTATTATAACTCCATAGAATACAAACACTCAAATCTGATATTACTCACAGGTACTACTGATCTAACTTTGCATCCACAAAACAGCTTTGTCATAACCTATTTTTACTTTCATAGAAGATGCTTCATCTGTTTGGAAAAAAAGTTGAAACTGGAGCAGCTGGGAGTACTTCAAAGGGATCTAGGAGACTTAATAGACCACAAGCTGAAAATGAGTCAGCAGTGTGATGTGGCAGCTAAAAAAGCCAATGCGATTCTGGGCTGCAATCAATAGGAAGATGGTGTCTTTAACTGAGGGAAGTCATAGTACCACTCTATTCTGCTTTGGTCAAACCTCACCTGGAATACTGTGTCCAGTTCTGGGCACTACAATTCCAGAAGGATATGGACAAGCTGGAATTTGTCCAGAGGAGGGAAACCAAAATGGTGAAAGGTCTGGAAGCCATGCCCTATGAGAAGCGGCTTAGGGAGTTGGGGATGGTTATCCTGGAGAAAAGAAGGTTAAGAGGTGACATGATAGCCATGTTTAAATACTTGAAAGGATGTCATATTTAAGAAGGCGCAAGCTTGTTTTCTGCTGCTCCAGAGACTAGGACATGGAGCAACGGACTCAAAGTACAGGAAAAGAGATTCCACCTAAACATTAGGAAGAACTTCCAGACAATAAGAGTTGTTCAACAGTGAAATGTGCTGCTTTGGAGTGGGGTGGAGTCTCCTTCATTGGAGATTTTTAAACAGAAGCTGGATGGCCATCTGTCAGGAGTGGTTTGATTGTGTATTCCTGCATAGAAGGCAGTTGGACTGGATGGCCCTTGTGGTCTCTTCCAGTTCTATGGTTCTATGAAGTGCTAGCATCTGGCCACCAATCAATGTTATTTGCCAGAATCACTCTGTGCTCCATGTAGATCTAGTGCAGGGGTGAAGAAAACCACAGCTGGAGGGCTACATGCAGCTCTCAAGGTGATTTTTGGTGGCCACCCAGAGCACTGCCAGACCCCACCTACCCCCTGCAAACCCCTGTATCACATTCAAAAGGGGAGGAACAGCCCCCAAATCGGTCACCACCCTTCAAAAGGCCTTAGGAAGATCTGCCCTAGATAACAAGAACCTTCCATGGATACTAAAGAGATCTTGGGAGGAGCCATTTCAGCAATAGATTCATTTTAAATAATTAAAATCTGTCTCTGCTCAATAGTCTCATCAGAGGACCTCAGATATTCATTTCTTCACAAGGCCTATGGGCTGTTCCAGTAGATGCTTTGCTTAGCAGGACTCTTCAAAAAGGTGATTGAGAGAGAAAGAGATAAAAAATGCTGCCTAAGAGGGCCAGGGAAGTGAATAGAAGGAAAGTTTAAATATGCACGATGCTGGAGACCACTGAAAAAGAAGGTGGGAAGCAAGTAAAAGCCAAGGAAAAGAGAGAAGGCACCAGAGTAAAGCTCCATGGGGTTTTTAAGTTATGAAAAGTGTACACTTCTGCTAGTATTAAAGGAAACAGGTTCTGGAGAAACTTACCCAACACATTTTCTTCCCCATTATCTTTGTGCTCAGTCTCTGTTAGAAGTGTCATCTTTTTCATGCTTAGCTGAGCCCCATTTGTCTTGGAGGGATTTACAGACTCCTCTTGAGAAATCTTTTTGATCTGGAGGTGAGGATAGAAATCAAATCAAACTAAAGCCCAGGATGGGAGCAAAACATGTTTTAGGAGGGTGAGTGGCAAAGGGTATCATTACAAACAGTTACTTGTCCATTCAAAAAAGAATTTAAGGGTGGTTTTCAAGGATTATGAATATAACCTAAGAAGCTGACTTCAATCAGGTCACACAATTTTCCGTCTAGCCCAGTCTTTTCTACCTTGACTAGCAGCTGCTCTTCAGGGCCTCAGGCAGAGATGTGTCTTTCTCATCCTTTCCTACCAGACTCTTAAAAATTGAAGATGCTAGTGATTGAACCCAGTTCCTTCTGTGTGAAAAGTAGGTGTTCCACAACTGTGTTCCTCAACCAGAACATGACCTGCAGAGAAGGCTAAATGTAGCAAAACTGTTTCACTTTTGGAGGGACATCTGGATCACACAATTAGCAGACACTGGCAGCACATTGGGAAGGGGATCTATGTCCCTCCACCTATTTCTTATGACAGTTTCTACAGTTCTCTAGCACTGGCTATGGGGCTGATGGGAGTTGTAGGCCAAAATGTCTAGAGTGCCCCTGCAGTAGACAATCACATCCGTTCAGCTCAAAGGGAGATGAGAGTGTTTGAGCTCAATTCTGAGGGGCAACTCCTTAAAAGTAGACATTTTGAGACATTTTGCTTCCAGTGAAGGTTGGAAGAAGGTGGCAGCACAAGTAGATGAGGATGGAGGAAGTATTCACAACACAATTCAAAGTGCTGGCTATGATATATAAAGCCCTCTGGGGCTCGGGCCCACACTATATGAAGGACAATAGCTTCCTACAGGAGCCTGTCTAGGGTCCAAGATCTTCAAGGAAGGTCCTTCTCTTGATTCTCCTCTTGGCTTGTGTTGACTTTCACAGGCACGTCAGGTGGGAAGTTTCAGGAGAGGGCCTTCCTGGTGGCTGCTCCCAGGCTTTGGATCTCCCTCCCTAGGGAGGCTGGGATGGCTCCCTCCTTGCTCTCCCTCCATCAGCAAGTAAAAACTTTTCTGTTCCAACAGACCTTTAAGTAACTGACTGCATGTTGTTTGACTGACTTTTGACTTTTAACTGGTTTCTTTTACATTGTTTTAACTCTATAATAGTTTCACTGAATTTTAATTAACAGTAAGTTTTGGAACATTTTTGCTTAAGTTTCTGCATGTGCTTTTATCTGATCTAATTTTGATAAACTGATTTGAGTTCCAGTTTTGGGGAAAACACTCAGAAGCACTCAGAACAGAATGTCATGGTCACTAAGTCATCATGGGTTTCTCAAAAACAAGTCATGCCAGACTAATCTTTTCTTTTTTTGATAGAGTTACAGTAGGACCCCTGTATCCACTGGGGATTGGTTCTGTTGGGCTCTGTGGATACTGAAAACCGTGGATAATAGCAAATGCTATTGAAAATAATGAGACTTCTGGTTTAAAATAGCATAGAGTTGCCTTGGAAGACCTAGAAAATGGCTAGAGAGGACACATTTTCTAGGAAGACTCTATGGTAAGTATGTTGTTTTGTGTCCCGTGGATAACTGAATCAGTGGGAAATGAATCAGTGGATATGGGGGTCCTACTGTACAAAGTTCATAGATAAAAGGAATGCTATGGATGAAGTGTATTTTGATTTCAGTAAGGCCTTTGACGATATTCTTGCAAAAATATTAGTAACCTGTGGGCTAGACCAAACAGCCCAAAGCCCAAACAGGATGGCGGCCTGTCGCTGAAGCCACCACCGCCATTTCCTCCACTAATGTGGAAGCCAGATAGGCGTCTTGCAACATATGACTGCAACATGTGACTGCAACATGTGACTGTTATGAGGATTTGTAATTGGTTGACCGACTGAACCCAAAGGGTAGTCACCAATGGCTCCTCTTCATCCTGGAGAGAAGTGACTATTGGGTGCCACAGGGTCCTGTCCTGGACCCAGTGCTATTCAACATCTTTATCACTGACTTGGATGAGGGAATAGAGGACATTCTTATCAATTTTGCAGATGACACCAAATCAGGAGGGGTAGCTGATACCACAGAAGACAGGATCAGAATCCAAAATGACCTTAAGAGATTAGAAAGCTGAGTCAAAACTAACAAAATGAATTTCAACAGGGAGAAATGTAGGAGACTACACTTGGGCAGTAAAAATGAAAAGCACAGATGTAGGATGGCTTGATGACAGTACACCTGCCTTGATGGCAGTACATGTGAAAGAGATCTAGGAGTCTTAGTGGACCACAAGCTGAACATGAATCAGCAGTGTGATGCAGCAGCTAAAAAAGGCAATGCGATTCTAGGCTGCATTAATAGAAGTATAGTGTCTAGATCAAGGGAAGTAATAGTGCCACTCTATTCAGGTCTGGTCAGACCTCACCTGGAATAATGTGTCCAGTTCTGGGCACCACAATTCAGGAAGGATATTGAGAAGCTGGAACATGTCCAGAGGAGGTCAACCAAAATGGCGGGAGGTCCGGAAGCCATGCTCTATGAGGAGTGGGTTAGGGAGCTGGGCATGTTTAGTCTGGAGAAAAGAAGGTTGAGAGATGACATGATAGCCATGTTTAAATACTTGAAGGAATGTCATACTGAGGATGGAGCAAGCTTGTTTTCTGCTGCTCCAGAGACTAGAATACGGAACAATGGACTTGAACTACAGAAAAAGAGATTCCATCTGAACATTAGGAAGAACTGCCTGACAGCAAGAGCTGTTCGGAAGTGGAATACACTGCCTCAGAGTGTGGTGGAATCTCCTTTTTTGGAGGTTTTTAAAGAGAGGCTGGTTGGCCATCTGTTGGGAATGCTTCTATTGCGTATTCCTGCATGGCAGGGGGTTGGACTAGATGGCCCTTGTGGTCTCTTCCAACTCTATGATTCTATGATTCCATGAGTCTATGAAAGTCAGGATACGCCTTAAAGGTACCAGATCTTGTATGATACTGGAAATTAAGCAAGGTCAGCCCTGGTTAGTACTTGGATGGGAGATCGCCAATGACTACCAGGTGCTGTAGGCTATATTTCAAAGGAAGGAACTAGCAAAACCACCTCTAAGTGCAAAACCCTTTCTACGAAAACCCTATGCAATTCATGATGTCACCATAGGTCGACAGGCAACCTGAAGGCAAATATACCCACACACAAACAACAACAGAGAGCCAGTGTGGTACAGTTGTTTGAGTGTTGGACTAGGACTCTGGGAGACCAGGGTTCGAACCCCCCACACAGCCGTGGAAACCCACTGGGTGACTCTGGGCAAGTCACCCACTTTCATCCTCAAAGGAAGGCAATGGCAAATCCCCTTGGAACAAATCTTCCCAAGAAAACCCCATGATAGGTTTGTTTCAGGGCCCCCATAAGTCAGAAAGGACTTGAAGATGCACAAAAGAACAACAGGCTAAATCTTTAGATATGGACATGCTACAGCCAGTGAGTGTCCTCACCACTCCTCTCCCTCTCCCTTCAGTTCCATGGAGTCAGTTTGAAGGGATGTCATACTGAGGATGGAGCAAGCTTGTTTTCTGCTTCTCCAGAGACTAGGACATGGAGCAATGGGTTCAAACTACAGGAAAAGAGATTCCATTTAAACATTAGGAAGAACTTCCTGACAGTAAGAGCTGTTCAGAAGTGGAATACACTGCCTGGGAGTGTGGTGGAGTCCCCTTCTTTGGAAATTTTTAAACAGAGGCTGGATGGCCATCTGTCGGAAATGATTTGGTTGTGTATTCCTGCATGGCTGGGGGTTGGACTGGACGGCCCTTGAGGTCTCTTCCAATTCTATGATTCTATGACTCTATAAGGGTGAGTGAGATAGGGCCTGTGGGTTCCAGGCAACCCTCCTTCAGCTGCTACTGTGGCCCCCTTCCCTGCTCCACCCCATTATGCTGGCACTGCCATATTTATACTGAAGGCATTGACATAAACCCCTGAAAGCCCTTAGGAAATGTCAGCGTCTTCAAAAACAAGGTATGCAACCCCCGTGTGCTTTGCTCAGAAGAAAAATGGCATAGGTTTTTAAAGGGCATTTTAATGTGTTTGTAAAGTTTGCTTAACATCTCTGTACTATTTCAAATGCTATTATTTGTTGTGCATCACCTCTGGAGCCCATGTGGGCTGGGAGGTTATGTATAAATTTGGTGGTGGTGTTAATAGCCATCAAGTCAACTTTGACTTCTGGTGATCCTATGAATGAGAAACCTCCAAGTCACCCTCTCCTCAACAGCCCTTCTCAGGTCTTGCAGACTCAGGGCTATGGCTGCCTTGGCTATCCGTCTGGAATGCAGCCTTCCTATTTTTCTGCTGTCTTCTACTCCTGCCAAACGTTAATGTCTTTTCCAGTGAGTCATATCTTCTCATGATCTGTCCAAAGTACAACAGTCTCAATTTAGTCATTTTGGCTTCTAGGGATTGTTCAGGGCCGATTTGCTCTAGGGTGCATTCATTTGTCTTTTTGGCAGTCCATGATATCTACAGAACTCTCCTCCAGTACCACATTTCAACTGGACCGACTTTCTTCCTGGCAGCTTTCTGCACTGTCTAACTTTCACAGCTGGATACAGAAATTGGAAATGTTTATTTATTTAAGGACTGTTCATGGTATTAATAAGTTTCGCCACCACAGGAGTAGTGAGAAGTGTCTGTTGTTGCAAGGTACCCCCCCCCCCAACAGAAACTCCTGCATCAGTCTCCAACCCACTTGCTTCTCCATTCACCATTGCTCAGAGAACTCCACAGTTAGCTGCTATATGACACCATCTGGTCCACCGTCCTCAGCGCTGGTTATTCATTAATTAAATTTATATCACACCTTTCTCCCAGTACAGGAATCAATGATTCACAAGTTCAAAAAACCAAGTAAAGCTAAAAAAAGCAAATATGAATACAAAACGTTTACAATTAAACAACAATTCTGGTAGAAATAACACAAGTTTTTTAAAGGTTAAATGCCAGAACTGCAAGTCACCACATTGCAAGTTTGATTCCAGAGGGCTCCAAGGTTCACTCAGCCTTCCATCCTTTCGTAGGTCAGTAAAATGAGTACCCAGCTTGTGGGGGCAATTAGCTAACACACTTTGGAAACTGCTTATTGCAGTGTAGATGTGTAAATTGCTATTGCTTAAAAACAATTTGTAAGGCGCTCTGATAGCCTTGTGGCTGAACAGCGGGGTATAAATAACTAAATAAAATAAAAATAAAATAAATAAATAAAAACACGCATGTAAACATAAGATCCAGACACAACACAGCTCATTAGAAGCTCTGTCTACTGCAACAAGTTAAAAACCAAAAGCCTGCCTAAATTAAAATGTCTTTTATTATCTGGGGAAAGACACCAGATAACAAACAACAGCAGTTTTGATGGCAAACACGCCTAATCCTGAGTAGTAGACTTTGAGAAGACCAACTCACCTGCCCTTCCCAGCCTTCAGCCCCTTGCTGCTTCAGAAGGAAGTCTTCTGCCAGGGTCACAGCCTGGGTGCAGGTCTCAGGATCATGCTCCCTGAGCCAGTGCTGCATATCCAGTGGCAAGACAGCCAGGAACTGTTCCAGCGTCACCAGTTCCAGCATCTGTTCCTTGGTGTGTCTCTCTGGCATCAGCCATTTCCGGCAGAGCTCCCGGAGTTGCCTGCATAAGTTTCGGGGCCCATCAGCCTCTCGGTAGCTCAGCATCCGAAAACATTGGCGCTGTACCTCTAACCCAACAGCACCCTTACCTGGTGTTTCCTCTTTCCCTTTCCCAGCATGTGTGGCAGCCAGATGGCTTTCATCATCCTCTGTTGCTCCCTCAGCAAGATGGGCCTGGTTTGGGGAAACCCACAAACCTCTGGGCCACTTCTTGGCCTCACTCACTCCCTGGGGAGGCACCTGAGCCTCAGCTTGTTGTAGGGCTTTTTCCCCTGCCGCATGAGGAGACTGTAGTGTCCTCAGAAACACTTCCAACTGAGCATCCCAGTTCTTTGATGCTTCTTCCTCTGGTTCTTGTTTCACTGTTTGTCCTGCTTTGCCTCCACTGTTTCCCATTTTTGGGAGAGCTGCTCCTTCTCTAACCTCTCCTGCTTCGGGACCTACTAAATTCTGCTCCTCCATTTTTATTTCTGGATCCAGAAGTCTAGTGGCGCCTGTTTCTTGCACTGCAGCCATTTCCTTCCAAAGACATCAGCTTTCTTGTGCTTTTCCCCTTTGCATCTCAGCACCAGTATTTCAGGGCTGCCACAGCACGGATGGTCCTCCTCCTTTACATGCCATTAATAAAGAGGTCATCCAGAGATGCTCTTCTTCAAGTAAAGCAGCAAAAAAAACCAGGGCTTGCTACAGCCAGTGGGAACCAGCCATTCTTTAGGATGACATAGCTGTCTTGTGTTCCTGAGAGAAAAACAGACAGGATGTCAAATGGTAGTCTAAAATTTTTATTTTATTTTATTTTATTTTATTTTATTTTATTTATACCCCGCTCTTCAGCCATAAGGCTATCAGAGTGGCTTACAAATTGTTTTAAGCAATAGCTATTTACACAACCAAGGGTGGGCAAATGAGAAGCAGGCAGCCCCCTCCCCAAGTGGGTCACACTGGTGCTCCTGACCCAACTGGAAGTGATGTCACGTCAGTTCCTGTTTCACTTTCAATCAATTTTGAGCCAGTTTTTCCATGGGATTTTGTGAGAAGTGGGTTATGGGGGCAAAATCACCTACTTTTGTGATGCTTTAGGCTGTTTGGGGATTTAGGATGCAATGAATGCTTAAAGAAGTGGAGGTGTTCCACTCTCAGGGAACATTCCCAACCATACAAAGTGGTAAAGGAGCACAGCACTCAATATCCCAGGATTAGACCAAAGGCCTCTCCAGTCCAGCATTGTTTCCAGAACCAGCCAGATCCCAGCAAGCTCACAAGAAGAACATGAAAATGGCTGCACTCTCTTCTCAATAGTCCTGAGAATTGATACTTAATACTGAAGGCAATATATTCATTTTGTTAGTTTTGACCCAGCTTTCTGAACTTAACAGATTAGAAAGCAACAGGGAAAAATGTAGGATACTATACTTGGGCAGTAAAAATGAAATGCACAGATATAGGATGGGTGAAACCTGGCTTGATGGCAGTACTTGCAAAAAGGATCTAGGGGTCTTAGTGGACCACAAGCTGAACATGAGACAGCAGTGCGATGCAGCAGCTAAAAAAGCCAATGCGATTCTAGGCTGCATTAATAGGAGTATAGTGTCTAGATCAAAGGAAGTGATAGTGCCACTCTATTCTGCTTTGCTCAGACCTCATCTGGAGTACCGTGTCCAGTTCTGGGCACCACAATTCAGGAAGTATTTTGACAAGCTGGAACGTGTCCAGAGGAGGGCGACCAGGATGGTGGGAGGTCAGGAAGCCATGCCCTATGAGGAGCAGCTTAGGGAGTTGGGCATGCTTAGTCCGGAGAAGAGAAGGTTGAGAGGTGACATTATAGCCATGTATAAATATTTGAAGGGATGTCATACAGAGGATGGAGCAAGCTTGTTTTCTGCTTCTCCAGAGACTAGGGCACAGAGCAATGGATTCAAACTACAGGAAAAGAGATTCCACGTAAACATTAGGAAGAACTTCCTGACAGTAAGAGCTGTTTAGAAGTGGAATAGACCTCCTCGGGGTGTGGTGGAATCTCCTTCTTTGGAGGTTTTTAGAGAGCCTTGTTGGCCATCTGTTGGGAATGCTTCTATTGTGTATTCCTGCATGGTGGGGGGTTGGACTGGATGGCCCTTGTGGTCTCTTCCAACTCTATGATTCTATGATTGTATATAGTTGTCATAATTACTATACATTGTCAGACTTATATGCTATGAATTTGCCTAATCCTTTTTAAAAATAATTTGAGTTGGTGGCTGTCACTACATCATGAGGCAGCAAATTCTACAGTTCAACAATGCCCTGTCTGAAAAGCTCAGAGCCTACATTTTTTTATTCAAAATTAGGATATGCAAAACTGAAAGATCAGAGAACCATAGACTTGGAGGCTGTTTTACCCCTAAGGAGGTAAAACAGGACAAAAGAAAGGGATAAGAGTGAACTCACTGAAAGAATGCAAAACAAAAGATGAATATAAAATGTGTGTGAGTGCACGTGTGTGTGTGTAATGGTAAATAACAAATATGAAAAAATATCTCTAAAATCATTTATTTATCTGAATTAAAACTACACAGCCCAAAACTATAGGTAGGAATATGGGAGAAGGCCCATTAAGACTTAAATTAAATCGATTATCAAAGGAAGAAAGATTCCCTGTGATCTTGTTAGATAACTCATGCAAAAAGAAGCCAGACTCACAGTCTTCATCAGTGGCCAAAGAAATTCTTTTGTTCACTAATATTTCCTCCAGACAAAGAGCGGAACTAGAGTATAGGGTTTTTTTTTTTTTAAGAAAACAAATCACATTGTTGTCTTTTCCAGTGAGTCACATAATCTGAGGCTATGTATGACAGCCTCAGTGTAGTCCTCTTGACGTTCAAGAGAAAATACATCACACTTAAGGCTGGCTACATTATTTTCGCACCCCATGCAAAACAAAACAACCACCCCCCAAAAATCCAACAGCTTCTTCTTCCTCAAATGGGCACTAAAACAGCAATACCAGTAATCGAGTAAATATTTTTATTTTAGCACCTAAGGCATCTTTGGGAATCAAGATTAGGAAAAGAAACTCCTTTTCTGCTGTTTTTGTCTGCACTCAGTTGAATGAAGCCTGTTCCTGCCCTCCTCCCTCCTTCTTCTTCCAAGCATCCCTCCAGCTGACCTGGTTTTGGCTCCTTTGCATTTGCACTCCCAAGGACCCTGCCATCACCCCACCATCTGCACCAGAGGGCAACACACAGGCATTTCCCAGCAGGATCAAACCGGAAGGAATCCTTGGTTCTGGAGGTTTCGGCCACTCTAGGACTCACCCTCTGTGGGCTTAACCCCTTCATGGCCACGGGGGACCATCTTTGACAGCCAGCCTGCAGGGTTGCCAGATGGAAAACTGGAGGCGCCTCCTGGATCCTTCATGGCTGTGTAGAAGTGGGGATTTCAGCAGGTGTTGCTTGTCATACAACCAGAAACAAGCAACCTCTGCTGAGAAATCCCCACTTCTTCCCCCCACTCTCCATGTGACAGTTGTAGTCAACAAAAAGGAACTTGGAGGAGTGCTGCAGAGCAGTGCCTGCATTTTTTTTTTTTTTTACAAAAAATAGAACAACTTTATTGTTTCATTGTTGGTGACAACACAAATCTCTTGGGACCGGGTAAACCAGTTTACACAGATAGCGTGAGACGAAACAGACCTTGGAAGGAACTGGTTAGAAATAACAAGCTGCTTGGAATGATGATGATAATGATTTATTTTATGAAAATATTTCTATTCTGCCCTATATTGTGGTATCTATCAAAAACTTTCTGAATATTTACATTATCAGTTATTACTTCTTTCCCCCTTTTGTATCTTCAATATTATTTTCTTCTCCTTTTGTTTTCGCAGTTTATATGCCCATCATCTCCCTGGTTTATTTCCAAATTCCAAATTCTTTTATTTCACATAATTCATCTTTTTCACTCTCACACTCAACATTAACATGCATAGTTGTCCAAATCTCCTCAGTCTCTGTCCTTTCCCCCCCCTCTGTCTTTTCATCCAGAGTTTGTGCTTTTTCCATGTATTTGTTTCAATTCTTCTGTAATTTGAGTCAGTGATTGTTTCACTTCCATCAGTTATTTTCTCAATTCCTGCTTCAAATCCTGTTTTATATCATCTCCCCGTATATTTATTCTTATCTTTTTAAAAACAGTTATCCCCTTCTATAGTTTGTATAAAAAACCTCAAAGCCTCTAAAACGTTTTGCTCTCTATCTACCACTCTCGTGTGTGATCTCCCAGAATTCCCTTTTGTCCAAGGATAGATGATGATGATGATGACCCTATGATAGGGACAGAAGTACTAGAGGGGGAGGTGACACAAAGCACCAACCCAAACTTATTTTGGAGATACAGAGTGTGAAAAGTATGGGTGAAAAGGTTATTTATGAATGAAGGAGTGACTGGTGGGCCATAAGACACAAAAGATGGGACACCGTGGATTAAATAATGTTTGAGGATTCTTTCAGCTCCAATATTGAAGCCACACTTTGTTTTTGTTAATTGCCATCAAGCTGGTGACCTCACAAATGAGCCCTGCAAGACAGCTCTTAGTTAACAGCACAGCTTAAGTGTTACATGAAATACTTATGTCCGTGGGAAAAATCCACTCATGAAAATGATCTTACAAAGGGGAATTAATAGCAACTCAAATGGCAAAACGAGAGGTCGTGTAACATAGGAGATCTTTACTCTATATATATGGGTGGAGCCAGGAAGAGACACGGGAGTCAGATATCCAAAAATAACTAAAGAAACTTTATTGAGCTAAATATGGCATTCACACGTAACAAGCATTCGTTTAAACAAGCACACAAGACTATCAGAGTAAGGCAAGAAATAGTTAGAAGGAGGTATTAGGCAAAGGCTTCTTGTTATGATACTGCACCTGCTCCTGCAGCTGGAGAAGCAGTGTTACTCATGAGTAGCAGCAACAGAAAGTGAGGCAGGAGAAATTTAGGAAGGGGATGTTAGGATTATGAATGCAAGGAGGGAGTGCCTAAGGTCAGGCCAGAGATCCAGGAGGTGTTATTGGGGGTTAAGAAGGTGGGGGGGGGGTGGATCAAGGAATGGAGCGACATGGATTCAGAAAGAAGGGGAATCGGAACCAAAGAACTCAAGTTTTCCAGGGCGTTTTATAAGGAAAATTCCTTTGAAGTTGTAGTATGAATAAAAAGGACATTGGTTTTCAGCTAGCTTTCAATTGCATGAACAAAGGATTTCTAAACCAGTCAGGAATTGGGGGATGGGGTGATATGGTATCAAGTGATTGACAGGCACTTTTCCTTTGACTAGACGATGTTCTGATTTGCAAAGCAATGAAATCAACCAACGCTGAGGTGTGAAAGTTTATATTATTTCTCAGACCCATTTCCTTGCGAGAGTATATGCATGAACTTTGTTTGACTTTTGTTTCCCACAGTACCTTTGTTTCCATCAGCCTGTGGATGGCCTGGTGACTGACCAGATTAATATCAAGCCAATTAAACATTGATCCCAAATTGAGATGATGGGACATGCAATGGTTGCAATTCCATATCAGGACAATGGGATAGGCAGTGGGATTACAATCCCCCCCTCAAAAATAACTCAGTTTTACTGACATTATTTTTGAAACTAGTTGGAGTTTCATTTGCTGGTAAATATTAACAGAGCCAAAGGAGTCTGAATTGCCAATTGAGGTGAATTCACCAGAGGGATTAGTACTCTGCCTGTGCTTCTCAAAGCACTTTGCTGAGAGTTACTGAATGTCCTAACTAAAACCTAGGGCTTGTCTATACAAGCCCACAAAAAAAGAGTCCCTTGTAGTAATGACATTTCACAGCAGCTGCAACCTGTCCTAATGGTTTTTCTGCCCCTTAAGCTCCACATGCCCACTAGGAAACTTGGCGACCACGAGTGGTTTACTCACATTTGCACTTACCTGAATTTGCTGATGACAACCTTTAAAAAAAAAAACAATATCCAAGGTGTGATCGAGTGATTTTTCACTTTAACACAAAAGCAGAAAAAGAAAAAAAATATCAATACCCCATTTTCTCGCCTTAGCGCTTGCCCGCTAAGGTGAAAATCCAACATGGTGGCAGCAAGCACTTGCCTTGCTAGCAAACCTCATAGACATCATGGAGACCACCCAAGCAGACTTTCCCACCAGCTATGGCATCCTTCCATGATGGTGTGTTTAGCCAACAGGGAGATCACTTCACTGTTGAGGGTGACTATCAGGGAGGCTTTATCTGCAAAGTTTGTAATGTCAGTTATCTGCCTCTGAAGTTCTGGGTGGGTTAACAGTTGGTATAAAATATCCAGATCCAAACCCAGAAAAACGGGAGATACGGTAAGATCAATTTCCTGCTTGGTCCAGATGGACACAGAGTAATTAAAATCACACCCTTTTACTTTAGTCACGTTGCAAAAACAATTGATCGTGGGCAGGATTGGCTGTAAAAGCTTCTGGTTGATAAAAAAATTGCAGGACTCTTGGTTCAGATACAAACACAGCCTTTCCCAATGTACACTATTGTGGATCCCTCCTCCTGGATCACCTCATACAAGTACTCCCCTTTTATGCCTTCCCTCTGGGCCAAGCAGGGATAATGGACTTCTCGGGCTTGAAAATCGCATACAAATCTGTTTCTCCTGATGATTGCATCCTTGGGTGCTAACAGTTGTCCAGGTGGGACCCGTAATAGTTGCCCACTGGTTTCAAGCATTAGAATAGAGGACATTACCCTGTATAGTCTGTATTCCTAAAGGGACAACTGTGTGAATAGCCATGGCCATTTTGGCTGTGACAGTAACTATATACAGCTTCAGTTGCTGCAGGTGGGGGACATATGTTGAATTTACAAGTCTCCACCATTCCTCTAATCTCCTTTCTTCTGGAGTGACTCTAGGGAGATTTTCAGACCTGCCAAAATGCCGGTTTGCCACGCGAGCAGCCTCCCGAGACTGCTGCGCGGCAAGGGTCTACTTCAGACGACGCTGTGCCTCTCACGAAACCGTCCGTGTCACTTCCGTGAAGCTTCGGACGGCTCAGCGCCATATTTCAATCACGGAGGTTGCCCGAGATTGAAATATGGCACTGAGTCGTCCGAAGCTTCACGGAAGTGACACGGACGGTTTCGCGAGAGGCACAGCGTCGTCCGAAGTAGACCCTTGCCGCGCAGCAGTGTTGGGAGGCTGCTCGCGTGGCAAACAGGCATTTTGGCAGGTCTGAAAATCTCCTAGGTCTCATGATCTCTTTGATTTCTTGTGGGAGGCAAGTCTCTGCCATTCTCAAACAGTCCTTTGGTTAATTGCTTCCATCTGGGAGCATGCTAGAGCTATGGAAACATTTTGTTGCTTGTTGCCAATTTTAACACATCCTTTTGGTAAGATGTGCCCCAGTCTGACAGCAGATTGCTGATTGAGTGTTGGACTTTGGCCAAACTCATAACTGACTATTTATGGGCTCTCCCATGTTCACTACATCTGTGGACACATACAATAATTTATTGGCCATGACTTCAATATTAGCAGTGTCCAGTGATGAGATTCCAGAGCCAATGGGTGCGATGTAGCTGGACCAATCTGGGTTTCCTAGAAGGGGGTTTGAATCCCTGCCACAGCTTAATCCACAACTCCCATCCAATTCGGCTTTGGGTCAGAGGTTTGCATTCTGGTAGCTTGCCTGATGTGTCCAATCGGTATAAATCTATCTGGATTTCTTTTAAAGACATGAATAGCTGCATCAGCAATGTTTCAAAAATATCAGACCGGATCACATGAGAACCCACAACAATAATTAGATTGCAACGACCAAAGCTCAACTTATAAAGTCTCTCATGATATGCCAGGTTCTTACCTAATGTTCTACAGGACTGAAATGTATACACTTCTCTGCTGATGTTACAGGCTTCTAGATGCAGTGCTATAGCCCATTGGGGTGGCCCTTTTTTGCCCCCTGTCTTTTCTCTTAAAGCCTCCAATTCTTCCATTTGTAATGTCTGCTTGTACCCATAAGGAGTCCCAAGTGCAACCTCAATTGGAGAAATGTATCCCTCCTCCATACTGATTAAAATGGAGAGAGGGAACTGCTCATTTTCACTCCATGCGGCTGCAAATACAATAACAGTGTCACATGTTAGGGTGGCCAAATTGTTGTCTTGTTGCCATTGTGTGGGCTACATTTTACCATGCAGCCATTCTCTGGATTAGGTTCATTGCTCCTACGGAATTGTTCTATGTTACCTGTGTCAGTGTATAAGCATGTGGCAGCAACACAGTCCTGATTACTCCCTTTCAACATAGCCCATTCATGTTAAGGAGTGAGTGTGAAAACTGAGCCTGGGTTTATGTGCAGATTATCTAATTCCATATCACATGATTCGCCTTCCTCTACCAAGTTCAATTTTACATTCCCAGTAAAAATTGTGGATTATAACTGTTTTGAGAGGGGTGGTAGTACCAACAATCAACTGGCTCTGAAGAACACAGGGCCTACTCACCTCTTTCTTCTCTTCTATCTCTTCTATTTTTGGCTTCATTTCTTCTGGCTCAGTGGTCTCACGGTGTGGGAACCGGTTATACTTTAACATTTATAATGGATCCTTTATAGATAATGTATAGTGACTGAAATTGGTTGGGGCCAGGTTGAATAGGGAAGCATTACACCTTCTTGGTTGCAGGTTGTTAAAAGGGGCAATGATCAGACTTTGTGCTATTGTTGCTGGAGGCTCTACAGTGGCTTTGGTGTTCATATTATCTTCTAATTTCATGTTTGGTTCGCATAAGGCTTTATTTCCCAAACACTCACTGTCAGTTTCAATTGCTTCCCTTGTTACTGTCTCTGTGCTTTCTGTCAGTATGTCAGTTTCATTTCTGCCCCCCAAAGGGTGATTTTGCCAGAGTTCTAAGGAAGGGGAAGACCTTACATCTAATGACTGCTCTACAGTTTCCTCAGGGCTTACATAATAGTCGAATGAGATTTGACACTGGGGGAGCAGACTTGGATCTAGACTGTGTTCCTGGGTTTCAAAAATTGTCTTATTAGCCATTACTGATTGGAGCAGTTTTAATGCCTCACACCTTTCTTTTTGTTGTACTTCTAATGGTGGTGGTGGTGGGGAATCTCCAACTGTTTTACTTTGGGTTTAGGGTTTGGACTGGGTCCTGTTCCCGCTTGGTGAGAGTGTTCTCAGAAGTCAAAGACTGAACTGGTTGGTTTCCCTAAGTTGGGTGAGCCCAGACTCCTAATCTTGACGAAAGCACCTATCAGCTCTGTGGTTGGCTTCATGTGGAATTGTCTCATGTTCACTCCTGCTCTCCTGAGCAATTCCCAAACATGTTTGTGCTCACTGCTGAAAGGATATCTCCTAGGCACATTTCCTCCTGAGGCTTCCTCACTATAAGGAGTCCTATCAAATGTTCCCTCACCCTGTCTAGGGGTGAAGACTGGCTGAGACCTTTCCTTGCTACACCCAGGTCCTGCATAGGAGTTAACAGCAGGGAAAGTCCTATTTTGGTGTCCTGAGCTAGCAGGGTGCTCATTCCCATTTCCCCTCTATCTAATGTGTTGTCCAGAATTGCTATGGGTAGTACTTAATGTCGGTTCTGTCCAAGCCTGGTTGTAAGGGGAGCTTTGCATCTCATTCTCAGGGTGTGCCTCCTCTAGAGTAAGTTTGGAGAGAGGGGAAAGTAGGCCGGGGCAGACAGTCGAAATGACTGCTTCCCTAATGTTTAGCTTCTCTGTAAGCTCAGCTATTGTCTCCTTGCAAGCTTTGTGACTTACATTCATGTGCTGGATCTTTATCTGCTCTGCTAGGAACTGTGCTGCGTGTTTCTCTTTTGCAAGTTCATTTTCTACAGCAAACAATTTGCATTGCAGCATCTCTGCCAGCAGCGTTTCAGCTTCCAATTTGTCTCTTGCTTCTTGGGCAGCATACGAAAATGCTAACTTGTCTGCTATGAGGGAGCTGTTCTGAGATCTTAGTTGGCCCAATTCTGTTTCCTGTTTCTCAATTTTAACTCTCAACTCATGGATAGTACTCAGGGATAAGAAAGAATCTAAAAGCAAGTCGAATGTCTACTTCTGTGGGTCAGCCTCTAGAGCTGGATAAGAATAAGGGAGACCCAGATCCAAATCTCCACTCAGTCCTGAAGCTCAAAGGGTGACCTTGGGCCATTCACTTCCCTAAGGCATTCCTTCCCTAAGGCACCCCATGTAGTACTTCTCCAGATAAAATTAGGCGGGGTGGGTAAGAGCACCATGAATGCTGCCTTAATTGCCTTGGAGGAAAGGTAAGATATAAATGGAATAAATAAATTATAACATCAGGGCACACCTGGTCACTCTGCAGCAACTCCTGCCCCTTCCCTCTAGAGGGAAGAACTGGACTGTAATCCACTGCCGAAAACATAAGAAGACTGTCCCTGAACTTCCCCCATCCCACACACAGTGGCCAGGTTCTTTTTCACAGTCCACAATGACTGGTTCTTTGACCCCTTTAACCATGGTTGCATCTTACAAAAACTGGAAAACTCGCCTTCATAAGATATGCCCTAGACATCGGAAACCTTGCATGGATACTAAAGAGACCTGGATAGGAGGCATTCCAGGAATATTGGGTTCTTAACAGATTCATTTTAGTTAATTAAAAGCTGTCTCCAGCCAACAGTTTCATCTTCAGTCACTGGGTGCCAGAACATGCCTAATCAATAGATACAAATCTGGATGAAAACCTCAGAGATCCATTTCTTCACAGGGCCTATTGGCTGTTCCGTTAGATGTGTCACTTTGCAGGGCTCATAACTTTTCAAAAAGGAGAGAGAGAGAGAGAAATTGCTGCCTAACAGGGTCAGGTTTATTGTCAGACTTTCAGCTGTTTGCGATGAACAAATCAAATAAAATCAACTGAAATAGCTCAACACAACAAATGCTTCAAGTGGTTTTCCCAAATTCAACTGAAAATGACTTCTCTAGTCTCAAAATTGTTCAAACCCTTCGTGGCAAGCATCTTTAGTACTTATTAGAGTACCCTTTTGCTGTTATGACCTGCTGCAAACGAGATGCATAGCCAGACACCAGCTTCTGGCAGTGTTCTTGAGGAATCTTAGCCCATTCCTCTTGAGCAATGGCCTCCAGTTCAGTAATATTCTTGGGTTTGCGTGCTGCAACCACCTTCTTCAAATCCCACCAGAGGTTTTCTATGGGGTTCAAGTCAGGTGATTGTGATGACCACTGTAGAATCTTCGAGGACTTCTGCAACCAAGCCTTGGTAGAATTTGAGTTATGCTTGGGATCATTGTCCTGTTGGAAAGTCCAATGATGCCCAAACTTCAGCTTCCTCATAGACGGCATGTTTTCTCCTAGGATTCCCTGATACTTCAATGAATCCATCTTGCCTTCCGCATGCTTCAGGTTTCCAGTGCCGGAGGATGCAAAGCAGCCCCAGAGCATCACTGAGCCACCACCATGCTTAACTATAGGAAGAGTGTTCTTTTCAGCGAATGCTTCATTCTTCTTCCTCCAGACATACCGCTGATCCATCAGGCCGAAAAGTTCCAGTTTTGTTTCATTGCTCCACAGAACAGAATCGCAAAACCTCTGTGGCTTATTTATGTGATTTTGAGCATATTGGAGCTGACTTTTCTTATGCTTTTGGGTCAGTAGTGTCATACATCTTGGAAACCTTTTGCATTTAGTACACGCCTTACTGTGCTCACTGAAACCTCAGTGCCGGTTGCCACTAAGTCCTGCTGCAGGTCCTTTGCGGTCACTCGAGGGTTTTTTTCAACCTGACTTCTCAGAAGTCTGGCTGCAGCCGTTGATAGCTTCCTTTTTCTGCCCCGTCCAGGTAGTGTAACCACTGTTCCTTTTACTTTGAACTTGCGAACTATGCTTCCAACTGTGTCTCTAGGAACATTCAGAGCCTTTGCTATCTTTTTGTATCCTGTTCCTTGTTTGTGAAGGGCAATGATCTCTTCTCTTAACTTTGTGGACCATTCTTTTGACTTAGATATACCTGTAAATGGAACAAATAAAATAAATGATAGCATCAGGAAATTCCCTGGTTAATATGCAAAAATTCCTGCAAAGAGGGCTAGGGGAGTGAATAGAAGGAAAGGCTGAACCAGCATGACGTTGGAGACCACTGAAAAAGAGGGTGGAAGAAGAGCAAGAGCCAAAGAAAAGACAGAAGGCACCAGAATAGGGGTTCATGGGGTTTGTAACTCACACAAAGCTAGCACCTCTGCTAGTATTAAATGGAACAGGTTCTGGGGAGACTTGCAAGACTTCTTCTGACACACCAAACATTTATAAGGCTTCTCACCTGTTTGATGTTTAAGAAGGTTTGATCTCTGACTGCAGCCTTCCCCACATTCTGTACACATATGGGGCTTCTCTCCTGCCTGGATTCTGTCTTGTGGGTTCCACCCAACAGTACTTCCACAGTGTGAACACCTATGTGGCTTCTGACCTGTGTGGGTTCTCTCACATTCTCCACAGCGGGAACATATATGCAGTTTCTCACCCACATGGGTCCTCTCATGTGTCACAAGATTTGAGCTGCTACTGAAGCTTTCTCCACAGTGCCAACACCTGTATAGCTTCTCCTCTACATCACGACCTTCATGCATGATAAGGTGAGAGTTCTGACTGAAGCGTTCCCCAGTCTTGTCATATTTCACTTCATTCTCCTCATCCAGGATGGTGGGCTCACTGTTACTTTTGCAAACACCTTGTGAGGAAACAAACAGATCCTCTACCTTCTCCTTGCTATTTCTAAATTCTTTGTCTACCTTCTCTTGCTTCTTATCAAGTTCTCTGTGACACAGGAAACTGTTCTCTTTGCCACTTTTCATAGGTGTCATCAGTTGCTCCATTTCCTCCACACTCTCGAATAGGGGTTTTTGTTCCTCACTTTCTGTCAGCCCTGCAGGGAGAAAAGAATGGAGAAAAATCTAGGAATAACTCAGACATTGTATTCAAATTAGAGAACTCCACAGACTGTGCAGGCTTGATAGTTTGCCTCTTTACATGAGCTCTCATGTTCCTAAGATATATGTAATTGTCTTTCCAGTGACTTTTCCTGCCATTTTCAATGTGTTATTTAAGAAACACACTTTCTCTCCTCTTTGGGAAAGGAAGAGTCTGGAATCTGCACTGACCCAGCACTTGGAGTCAAGAAAGAATCTACAAACCATTCAAACGGTTGCCTCTGTGGGTCAGCATCTGGTGCTAGATAAGGATAAGGGAGACTGTTATGAGTTATGCTTGATATATATGAATTGCAAGTAGAATTTGATGCTTAAGACAGGGAGTTGCCTCTGGCCAGCGTCTGCACACATTGTAAAGAGGCATATGGAGAACTCAGACCTTATTTCAAAGTACAAACTGGAATTTCCCTACCTGCTGCTGACAAGGAAATGGTCACATTGGGAGCAATCAGGGCTTAACTGTCTTGCTTTTCTCCAATGAACAAAGACCCTGCCAAACTAGCTCAGACTGGTACATTCCCCATTGTAAGATACTGTGCAGTTTCCAAATATGTTGAGCAATCCTATTTGGATTTGAAGGAGGGCAAAAGTCTATACTTATTTCGCATTGTCTAATGTGTGCACCCCATTATTCATGTCCCCATGAATCATTACCAATACCCAGAGGGTGAAAGGCAGAGGTCACATTCACATCTGGTCTTTGCACACAAGCCATAGGCTTTGCACTCATCACTCTAAGCACATGGGGCCTTTTGAACCCTCCAATAGAACATTTCCCACCTAGAGGTATCCCCTCACTCCAAGTGACAGCCCCCAAGTTAGAAAAGGGCTATATACAGCCGGAGGGAGGGAGGGAGGGAGGGAGGGAGGGAGAAGTATTCCCCAGAAGCTCTCTCCAGAGGATCTCCTTCATTTTGAACCCTTCTCCATCAGCTACTCTGATCTCCAGTCACCCAGCTTCTTCTTCTCATCAGAGGATGAGAAAAGCTATGTGTGTCTTAGTCTGTAATTTCTTAAGCCTACCTGCATCCCTCTAGCTCTTCTATATTGGTCAGGAGTAGGGTTTTAGCACCAATGCCATCATGCCCCTCTTTTTCCTTTGAGAAATTGCTATCAACAGCATCCATTGAATACAGACTGTTCTGTTGGTCTCTACTGCTATCTTGTTTCTGTCTTTTTAATAAAGAAATAATTGCTTTTGCTGCAAAATCAGCTTGTCCTCAACCTGATTTCTTCCTCCAACTTCAATTTTACTTGGAGTCACTCTGGTTAACTGTCCATTTTTAAAACCTTTATCCTGTAAGGTCATACAGAGAGTTAGTGCCTGCTGAGCTTTCCCCCCAAACTAGTAAACCCAGTGCAATGCTCTTAACACTACCAAGGCCTCCAGTGCAGCACACACAACCTGCAGGACTCCTCCAAGTGCCCCCTGGCCTTTCCAGGAAAGGCTAAATAAGCATGATGTTGGAGACCACTGAAACAGAGGGTGGGAGATGAGTAAAACCCAAGTAAAATGAGAGAAGGCACCAGAGTAAAGGTCCATGGGGTTTGTAACTCAGGCAAAGTTGGGACTTCTGCTAGTATTAGAAACTTACCCAACACATTTTCTTCCCCATTATCTTTGTGCTCAGTCTCTGTTAGAAGTGTCATCTTTATCATGCTTAGCTGGGCCTCATTTGCCTTGGGGGGATTTACAGTCTCCTCTTTGGACATCTTTGTGATCTGGAGGTAAGGATGGAAATCAGATCAAAATAAAGCCAGGATGGGAGCAAAACATGTTTTAGGTAGATGAGTGGCAAAGGGTATCATTACAAACATGATGGGAGTTGTAGGCCAAAATGTCTGGAGGGCCCCTGCCGTACACAATCAAGTTCATTCAGCTCAAAGGGAGATGAGAGTGTTTGAGCTCAGTTCTAAGGGGCAAATCCTTAAAAGCAGACATTTTGAGACATTTTGCTTCCAGTGAAGGTTGGGGGAAGGTGGTGGCACAATTAGATGAGGATGGAGGAAGTATTCACAACACAAGTCAAAGTGTTGGCTATAATCTATAAAGCCATCTAGGGCTTGGGCCCACACTATCTGAAGGGCAATAGCTTCCTACAGGAGCCTGTCTAGGGTCCAAGATCTTCAAGGAAGGTCCTTCTCTTGAACCTCCTCTTGGCTTGTAGTGACTTTCACAGGCACATCAGGTGGGAAGATTCAAGAGAGGGCCTTCCTGGTGGCTGCTCCCAGGCTTTGGAACTTCCTCCCTAGGGAGGCTGGGATGGCTCCTTCCTTGTGTCATGCCCCATCAGCCTGATGAGGCTATAAAGTCAGAGGAGCAGGAGGACATGGCAGGGAATGGCCTTAGGGACCCTGGCACAGGTTTATCTGCACCTATGCCAGCAGGGAACCCTGCCATCCTAGAGGCTCAAGCAGAGGAAGAGCCTGGTCTGAGTGGGTTGGCATCAGTCCCAGCAGAGAGTCCTACCCATTAAGATAAGGACGAAGAAGAAGAGAGGGACTTATCTCCACCATAGTATACCCAGCAGAGAGCTCAAAAGGAAGCTCAAAGGAAGTCTCTGAGACCTTATGAGAAAAACTTGCTTGTTAAGAAACGCCTGACAAAGCCTTAATTGCTTTATATATGCTGGGAGAGGCGATGGAGGCTTTGTCAGAGATCAACTCATCTTTCTGGTGAAAGTTTCCTGCTGACTTCGGTGCCTGGATTCTGGTTATCTTGACTTCTGTTACCTTGACTCGTGCTTAGACCTTGGAATGTCGCTGAATACTCTGTTGTCTGCTCCTGTTGACCCACGGACTGCTTTGGCTCACACTGACTGATTGCCATAAGCCTTTGATCTTTTGGAACTGTGTAACTGGACTAACTCTTTGACTGTGTTTGCATTCCTGTGAGCTAATTAACAGTTGGCTCCCTACCCAGACTAGTGCTGTTTATATTTTGCTGGTACCTAGTTGCTTTCTGGACACCTTGCTCTCCTTCCATAACTAAGTAAAAAAAAAATCTGTTCTAACAGACCTTTATGGAACTGACTATAACAGTTTTTAATAGCATGCTGTTTGACTGACTTTTAGCTGTTTTCTTTTACCATAGAATCATAGAGTTGGAAGAGACCACAAGGACCATCCATTCCAACCCCCTGCCATGCAGGAATACACAATCAAATCATTCCCAACAGATGGTCATCCAGCCTCTGTTGAAAAACCTCCAAAGAAGGAGACTCCACCACATTCCCAGGCAGTGTATTCCACTTCTGAACAGCACTTACTGTCAGGAAATTTTTCTTAATGTTTAGTGGAATCTCTTTTCCTGTAGTTTGAACCCATTGCTCCGTGTCCTAGTCTCTGGAGCAGCAGAAAACAAGCTTGTCCCATCCTCAGTATGACATCCCTTCAAATATTTAAACATGGCTATTATGTCACCTCTTCACCTTCTCTTCTCCAGGCTAAACATGCCCAGCTCCCTAAGCCGCTCCTCATAGGGAATGGCTTCCAGACCTTTAACCATTTTGGTCACCCTCCTCTGGACACGTTCCAGCTTCTCAATATCCTTCTTGAATTATGGTGCCCAGAACTGGACACAGTATTCCAGGTGAGGTCTGACCAAAGCACAATACGGTGGCACTATTACTTCCCCTGATCTAGACACTATACTCCTGTTAATGTAGCCTAGAATCTCATTGGCTTTTTTTAGCTGCTGCATTTAAATTGTTTTAACTCTATACATAGTTTACCTGAATTTTAACAGTAACTTTTTGAATGTTTTTACTTAAGTTTCTGCATGTGCTTTTATCTGTATTAGTTCTAACTAGCTATATACCTGGTGTAGCATACACCGTTCCCCCTGCTGCCCTCCCTGTCCCCCATGCACACACACACTGCTCCCCCCACCCCATGCTACCTCCCTCCCCCCCCCACCT
Organism: Gambelia wislizenii; assembly: GCA_030847615.1. Lineage (NCBI taxonomy): Eukaryota > Metazoa > Chordata > Lepidosauria > Squamata > Crotaphytidae > Gambelia > Gambelia wislizenii. Next base: position 32,671,903 of record JAUMIR010000002.1, read on the forward strand.
TGGCCGTCCTGCTCCCTGCCTCCCTCCCTGGGCCCACCTGGCAAACACACACACACACAAGCCGCTCCCTTCCGCCACCCTGCCACCTCCCTCCTCCCCATGCTGCCTTCCTCCCCCCCACGTGGCACCTGACCCCCCACCATGGCCCTCCCACCCCCTGCCACCCTCCCCACCCCCCCTGCACACACACTCAGTGCTCCCTCCCCACCCACCCTGCCATCTCCCTCCCCCCCACACCACCTCCCTCTCCCCCACATGGCACCTTCCTCCCCACCCCCCACTGCGGCCCTCGCCACCTCCTGCCACCCTCCCCAAGCCCCGCGCACACACCATGCCACACACACACACCCTGCTACTCACTCCTTGCCGGTGGCCATGTTTACACTGGAGGTAGAACTCCACATGTTCCTGCCTCCAGTGTGCTCACTGGCTGCCCAGCCAAGCTGTGATTGGTTGGTCAGTTTCCTAAGCAGCCAATCATCACACTGGAAATGGCAACATACCCAAGAGAATTATATATATAAAAGAGATTTTGATAAGCTGATTTGAATCCCAATTTTGATGTGATCACTAAAAGTCAACAGTGGGTTTCTCCAAAACAAGCTGCTTTGAGTCCCAGTTTTAGGGAAAGTCAAAAGCAAAAGCTGCCACACCCCTGCAAAACATGAGCTCCTGACTCCTGCATCACTCACCAACCCAGCTGATTCTCCATTCAACATTGCTCCATGAACTACACAATTATACTGGTCCCTTGATATCCACAGGGGGTTGGTTCAAAGACCCACCACAAATAACAAAAACCATGGATGCTGAAAGTCACTACTGAAAATTTGAAATTACCTGTGACTTACTGCAGCCAGGTCGAGAAGCTATCCCAGGGAAGTAGCAGATGCTGTGACAGCAAAGCCTGGACACCAGGCATGCATTCTTCCTGCTTCCTGCTGGGAGAACACAGGCCGTGGCTTTCGCCTTTGAAGGAAAGAGCAGAATTGCTGCCACAGCAGAAGCAAAAAGAGTCTCCACTTGGTGCAAGGATTCTCAAATCCGTGGACACCAAATCCGTGGATAATGAGGGATCATTGTAGTTCAATTTGTTCCTATAAGACCCGACCTGGTCCACTCTCCTCAGGTAGCCTGAACCCTGATTACTTATTTAATTTATTTCTCACCTTTCTTCCAGTACAGGATTCAAGGATTCACAATGTTAAAAAAAACCAAGTATGGCTAAAAAACCCTATTAATACAAGCATTTAAAAAAAAATAGACAACAATTCTGGTTTAAAAACACACATTTAAAACATAATAAGCTACAGACACAACACACCCCATTAAAAACTCTGTCCACAGCAATAAGTAAAAAACAAAAGCCCAACTAAATTAAAAGGTCTTTTCCTGTCTGGAAAACAGGCCTAATCCTGGGTAGTCCAAGAGAAGACCAACTCACCTGCCCTTCCCAGCGTTTGGACCCTCGCTGCTTCAGAAGGAAGTCTTCTGCCAGGGTCACAGCCTGGGTGCAGGTCTCAGGATTATGTTCCCTGAGCCAGTGCTGCATATCCAGTGGCAGGACAACCAGGAACTGTTCCAGCGTCACCAGTTCCAGCATCTGTTCCTTGGTGTGTCTCTCTGGCATCAGCCACTTCTGGCAGAGCTCCCGGAGCTGCCTGCATAAGTTTCGGGGCCCATCAGCCTCTCGGTAGCTCAGTGTCCGAAAATGTTGGCGCTGCATCTCCAACCCAACAGCACCTTTACCTGTCGTTCCCTCTTTCCCTTTCCCAGCATGTGTCGCAGCCAGATGGCTTTCATCATCCTCTGTTGCTCCCCCAGCAAGATGAGGCTGATTTGGGGAAACCCACAAACCTCTGGGCCACTTCTTGGCCTCACTCACTCCCTGGGGAGGCACCTGAGCCTCAGCTTGTTGTAGGGCTTTTTCCCCTGCCGCATGAGGAGACTGTAGTGTCCTCAGAAACACTTCCAACTGAGCATCCCAGTTGCTTGATGGGTCTTCCTCTGGTTCTTGTTTCACTGTTTGTCCTGCTTCACCTCCGCTGTTTCCCATTTTTGGGAGAGCTGCTCCTTCTCTGACCTCTCCTGCTTCGAGACCTACTGAATTCTGCTCCTCCATTTTTATTTCTGGATCCAGAAATCTAGTGGCCCCTGTTTCTTGCACTGCAGCCATTTCCTTCCAAAGAAATCAGCTTGCTTGTGCTTTTCCCCTCTGCTTTTCAGCACCAGACCTTAAGAGATGCCACAGCACTGATGCTGTCTCCTTCAGATGCCATTAATAAAGTCATCTCACTCAGTGACACTCTTCTTCAAGTAACACAGAGCTTGCTACAGCCAGTGGGAACCAACCATTCCTCAGGATGAAACAGCTGCCTTCTGCTCCTAAGAGAAAAACAGAAATAGAAGTCTAAAAGGTTGGTGAATCTCTTAATCCAGGATGAGAATTGGGCAACTCCTCCTCCCCACTCCTTCTTTGGAGGTTTTTAAGCAGAGTCTGGATGGTCATCTGTCAGGAATGCTTTGATTGTATATTCCTGCAGGGCAGGGGGCTGGACTAGATGGCCCTTGTGGTCTCTTCCAACTCTATGGATATTTTCACACTATACTGTTATAGTGTTACTATTCCACTTTATTTCCTCTGGCTGCCTCCTGTGGAATCCTGGGATTTGCAGTTTAGGGAGGGGCATTTACAACTCTCAGCCAGAGAGCTCTTAGGCCTCACTCAACTACAAATTCCAGAATTCCACAGGAGGAAGCCAGAGCAGTTAAAGTGGAATAGTAACACTATAACAGTGTAGTCTGAAAATATGATTCTATGATTCCCTGGGATCTTGTTAGATACACCATACAAAAAGAAGCCAGATCTGTGTGGACTAACAGTCTTCATCAGTAGCCAATGAAATTCTTATATTCACCATTATTTCCTCCAGACAAAGGGCAGCACTAGAGTATAGATTTTTTACAAAAGACATCACATTATTGTCTTTTCCAATGAGTCACATCATCTCATGATATGTTCAAAATATGACAAGCTCAGTTTAGCCATCTTGACATTCAAGCCAAAATACATCACGCTTAAGGCTGGCTAAAGTATTTTAGCACCCGAGGCATCTTTGTGCATCTTGTTTTAGGAGACCTCCGTATGGATATCAAGATTATGAAAACAAAGTCTTTTTCTGCTGTTTTTGTCTGCACTCAGTTGAATGAAGCCTGCTCCTGCCCTCCTCCCTCCTTCTTCTTCCAAGCATCCCTCCAGCTGACCTGGTTTTGGCTCCTTTGCATTTGCACTCCCAAGGACCCTGCCATCACCCCACCATCTGCACCAGAGAGCAACACACAGGCCCTTCCCTCCCAGCAGGATCAAACCGGAAAGAATCCTTGGTTCTGGAGGTTTCGGCCACTCTAGGACTCACCCTCTGTAGGCTTAACCCCTTCGTGGCCATGGGGGAGCATCTTTGACAGCCAGCCTGCAGGGTTGCCAGATGGAAAACTGGAGGCGCCTCCTGGACTCTTCATGGCTGTGTAGAAGTGGGGATTTCAGCAAGCATTGCTTGTCATACAACTAGTAACAAGCAATCTCTGCTGAAATCCCCTCTTCTATGCAACCATTAAAGGTACAGGAGCCCTCTCCAGTTTTCCACCTGGCAACTCTCATCCATAGAATCCATCCTGTCCAACCCCTTGCCATGCAGGAACACACTTTTACACCTCATTCAAGTAACTGGTCTAGAAAGCACCTCCCAGAAGCCCCCCATTTCCCCCCTCCCCATATGGGAGTTGTAGTAAAAAAAGGAACTTGGAGGAGCTTGTGGGCCAAACAGCTTTATTGCTTCATTGTTGGTGAGAACACAAATCTCCTGGGACCCTGTAAACCAGTTTACACAGATACTGTGAGACGAAAGATACCTTGCAAGGAATTGCTTAGAAATAACAAGCTGCTTGGGATTATAATGATGATGGTGATGATTTATTTTATCAAAATATTTCTATTCTGCCCTATATCATGGTATCTATCAAAAACTGTCTAAATACTTGCATTATCAGTTATTACTTCTTCCCCCTCTTGTATCTTCCATATTACTTTCTTCTCCTTTTGTTTTTGCAATTTATATGCCAACAACCTCTCCAGTTTAGTTCCAATTTGAAATTTTTTTATTTTTCATAATTCATCTTTTTCTCTCTCACACTCAACATTAACATGGATAGTTGTCCAAATCTCCTTCTCAGTCTCTGTCCTCCCCCCACATCTTTTTATCCAGAGATTGTGCTTTTTCCATGTATTTGTTTCAATTCTTCTGTAATTTGAGTCAGTGATTGTTTCACTTCTTTCAGTTATTTTCTCAATTCCTGCTTCAAATCCTGTTTTATATCATCTCCCATTTTCACCATTTGCAGTTTCATCCATCTCAGTTCCTCCAACACTTTCTACGACATATCTGCTGATTTTGAGGGTAGTTCAATTGGTCCTCTTCTCCTATCAGTCTCTCTAGTCTTGAATCTAGTGTTCATTATAGAAGCAGATTCAAACAGAAAAAGTTGTATATCTGGAACTCTTTTTTACCACAAGGTGGTGATCTTACACCATAAATCTCCATTGAGCTTCTGTTTACAGCAGTGGGGTATACAGTTGTCCCTCCACATTCGCGAACTCGACATTCGCGGTTTTGATTATTCACGGTTTTGGGAGGGCCCCCCAGGCCCCCCACAAACTGCAACACGGGGCCTCTGGGGGCCCCGCGAAGGCTCTGGGCTGGCAGTGGGGAGGGCGGGGAAGGCCTCCGCGGGGCCTCCGGAGACCCTCCGGAGCCCCCGCGAAGGCCCTGGGGTGGCAGTAGGGAGGGCGGGGAAGGCCTCCGCGGGGCCTCCGGAGACCCTCCGGAGGCCCTGCGAAGACCCTGCGGGGGGAATGGGGAGGGCGGGGAAGGCCTCCGCGGGGCCTCCGGAGACCCTCCGGAGCCCCCGTGAAGGTCCTAGGGTGGCAGTAGGGAGGGCGGGGAAGGCCTCCGCAAGGCCTCCGGAGACCCTCCGGAGGCCCTGCAAAGGCCCTGTGGGGGGAGTGGGGAGGGCCGGGAAGGCCTCCGCGGGGCCTCCGGAGACCCTCCGGATGCCCCGCGAAGGCCCTGTGTGGGGAGTGGGGAGGGCGGGGAAGACCCTGCGGGGGGAATGGGGAGGGCGGGGAAGGCCTCCGCGGGGCCTCCGGAGACCCTCCGGAGCCCCCGCGAAGGCCCTGTGTGGGGAGTGGGGAGGGCGGGGAAGGCCTCCGCGGGGCCTCCGGAGATGCTCCGGAGCCCCCGCGAAGGCCCTGTGTGGGGAGTGGGGAGGGCAGGGAAGGCCTCCGCGGGGCCTCCGGAGACTCTCCGGAGGCCCCGTTGAGGGCTTGGGCAGGAGGGGGGCGGGCTGGGGAGGCATCCACGGGGCCTCGGGAGGGTGTCCGGAGGCCCCGGGAAGGCCTAGGAAGGGAGTGGGGAGGTGGGGGAAAGCGACTATGGGGCCTCCGGAGGCCCCATGGTCGCTATGGCAGGGGAGGGGGGGCAAACAGTGTTCGCGGATTTTTCACATTCGTGGGGGTCTGTTGAACATAACCCCCGCGAATGTGAAGGGACGACTGTACACTGAAGAGTTCTGGCTGTGCACTTTCTATAGACTCCAGTTGGTGCTGGGCCGACCTTCCCCTTATCTCTTACATCCAAGGTAAACAACCCATGTTCTCATGGTGGATAACTTTATTCTTATCCTTTTAAAAACATTTATTATCCCCTTCTTCTATAGTTTGTATAAAAAAAACCCTCAAAGCTTTTTAAACTTTTTGCTTTCAAACTACCATCCTTTTAAAAGTTCAGATTCTATCCTTATTCACTCTCTGTTGAGAACATGAAAAAGGCTGTTTCCTGAAGAATAAATGTCACCACTGATCCAGAAAGCATCTCTTTGATGTGATCTGATGTTTGTAATCCATAAAATTTAGAAAGTGGGTGTGCAAATCTAAAGTTCTTAGCGGGGGAGAACAGTTGTCTAAAAGGTGGGAAGTCTGGAAGCCATGTCCTATGAGGAGCATTTTAGGGAGCTGGGTATGTTTAGCCTGAAGAAGAGAAGGCTGAGAGGTTACATGATAGCCATGTTTAAATATTCGAAGGGATGTCATACTGAGGATGGAGCAAGCTTGTTTTTTGCTGCTCCAGAGACTAGGAGACGGAGCAATGGATTCAAACTACAGGGGGAAAGATTCCACCTAAACATTAGGAAGAATTTCCTGACGGTAAGAGCTGTTCGGCAGTGGAATGTGCTGCGTCAGAGTGTGGTGGAGTCTCCTTCTTTGGAAGTTTTTAAACAGAGGCTGGATGGCCACCTGTTGGGGATGGTTTGATTGTTTTATTCCTGCATGGCAGGGGGTTGGACTAGATGGCCCTATTGGTCTCTTCCAACTCTATGATTCTACGATGTGATCCGAAGTTTGCAATCCATAAAATTTAGAAAATTGGGTATGCAAATCTAAAGTCCTTAGGGGGGAAACAGCTGGCTATTTCGCAGCTGGGCAAGCTTCTTGTCGTGCCCCCCCCCCACTCCACTTGCACCCGACCTTCACAGAACTGATGGTCTTTTTGCAATGAGCCAGGATTCTGGACACACATGTGCAATCTTTCAGAACTCCCTTTTGTCCAAGGAGATATTTCTGTCTGTCAAATGGTTAAATGACCAGGAATCACCATGAAATGCTTCTTCCTGTTGCAGAGCACTCACAGGTGATGATCCTCCATTCCGACACCCAGAAGTCCCGCCAGCACCATTTCAACTAAGATGATTCTCTTCCTGTTAGCTTTCACCACTGTCCAACTTTCACCACCACACATACAAATGGGAAATATGAAGGCATGGACAATCCTGATCTTGGTATTCAATGATCAGTCTTTATACTTGAGGATCTTTACAACCTGTGATTCTTTCATGTCTGCCCTTCCAAATCTTAGTCTTCATCTGGTTTCTTGACTAGAGTCTTCAGTCTCCATTTTGATTTATAACTGAGCCAAGGTATGGAAAAAATGTATTTCTGCTTTATTTCACATACCTCAAAAATTCACTTATCCCTGCTGCTTTTGGTGGTTGTTTCCATCCATTCTCCTGAAGGAGAGTCCAAATCACTACCTTCGAGTCACTTTTTTCTGAATTTCTCCCATATTGCTTTCCTCTAGGGAATGGTGGGGACAGGCTGGTGAAATTGGAGGAAAGGGGTGGCAAAACATCCCTGTTTTGTAAGGCCTGCTGTTCCTTCTCCCAAACTCAGGACTCTCTGGCACCCATGTCAGATGAATTTATTTTCTTCCTGGCAGCTTTCTTCATTGTTCAGCTTTTACAACCATACATAGAAAAGTAGCATTGGCCTTACCTATGAGATGTTGCTTTTCAGCAATGGAGATGAAAACATCCTGATGTGGGTTGCTCCTCCCCGATGCTCCAGAAGGCAGGAAGTAGAATTCAAGAGATGCCTTGTTAGGGTGGGGAGCAACCTCTCCCATTCTTCTGTGCCTGTTATAGCCAAAAAAACCACATAACAACCTAACTATATCAGAAAAAAAGCACTCTTTGGTTGACAAAAAAGGGAATAGTATAGAAGGTGGGAAAAGGAGGTCAAGGCTACACTAATAAGCACCTTGCCTCGTAGATTCCATGGCTACTCTCATCCTTTCGTGAGAACTCCCCTATTCTTCAGCTCCAGGTGGGTCAGATATTTTCATCTCCATTGCTGGAAAGCAACATCTCACAGGTAAGGCCAGTATTTCTTTTTCCAGCAATGAAAAGGAAAACATCCCGTGTGAGACATACTAGAGCTTTCCCATCTCCTCTAACAGTGGGTGAACTGGGTTACTGTTTTATGATGGGATTAGTGCTTGGAGAACTCATCTGCCAAAGGACACCTCAGCCGTGTCAAAGACGTCCAAGCAATAGTGGTGGTTGAAGGCACTGCCTAATTGGCCACCCTGCAAATGTCTACAAAGGCTGTGTTGGTGGCTGAGATGTGGCTGCATTGCGAGTGGAGTAAGCTATGACCTTCCTCAACAGCAACTTCCCAGCCACAGAATAACACTTCATGATGCAAGCTCTGATCCAACTGTATAGGTGGAGATGGAAACCTTCTTTCCTAACAACATGGTTCGAAACAACAAAAACATTCTACTGGAGAGTCTGAAACTTTTGGTCTGGCTAATATATGTTTTGACGGCCCTCCATACATCTAGTGTGTGCCATACTTTTTCCAAGTCATTTGGGTGTTGGAAGAAGGACGGGATAATTACTTCCTGACAGTAAGAGCTATTTGGCAGTGGAATGCACTTCCTGGGAGTGTGCTAGAGTCTCCTTCTTTGGAGGTTTTTAAACAGAGGCTGGATGGCCATCTGTTGGGAGTGCTTTGATTGGGTATTTCTGCATGGCAAGGGAATGGACTGGATGGCCTTTCTGGTCTCTTCCAACTCTATGATTCTATAAGTCTATATGATCTATGGAAGGTTGCGTTAACCTTTATGATTAATGTGGGGTCCAGTCTCAGTACCACCAAATCTTAACAAATGATGCACAGTTCATTCCTCACGGACAAAGCCTCTATTTCCGATATTCTCCTGGCCAAAGTGATGGCTACTTCCAGGACCTTCCATGGTGGAAATATCAGATCTGTCTCTTTCAGGGGTTCATATGAGGGTCTGGTCAATGCTTTTCAGACCACATATAGGTCCCAGTTCAGATATCTGTGAACAGTTGGTGAGTTGATCAATGTCACTCCCTGAAGAAAATGCTTTACATACAGATGGGAAGATAGCTTATTGGCTCTTGATACTGGAAGAGCCAACTAGATTGCCAGCACCTGCCTCCTCAAGGTGTTGGGGTGATGTCCACTGTCAAGCCATCTTACAGAAAGAGTAGTAGGGAGTTGACTGAAGGAGCCTCTGGGTCTTGGCCCCTTATCTTGGACTACCTGATGAATTACTTGAATGTATAATCATAAATCCACTGGGTCAACTTACACCTGGATTTAATAATGGTATCCACCACTCTGGTGTCCAGGCCTTCTTTCAGGAGGGCCCTGTGCTCAACCTCCAAGTGTGTAAGTTGAGCCAAGCTGGATTTTGATGGAATACCTTCCCCTGAGATAAGCAGGTCATGCCTTACTGGTAGCTGTATTCTCTCTTGGCTCAGATGCAGAAGTTCCAAGAACCAGGTGCTTCTTGACCAGTGAGGGGCTACAAGTAATAACTCTACTCCTTCCTCTCTCACCTTTTTCAAAAGCCTTGGAATCATGGCTGTTGGGGGAAAGGTGTATACTAGCGACCTTGGCCAACTTGAGTGGAGGGTGTCTATTTTCACTTCCCCCTGGAACTGGAAACTGAAATAGAACCTTGGGAGCTGCATGTTTATCAGGGATGTGAACAGATCAACCTCCTGATGTCCCAGCTTCTATACTATCAGGTTGAACACTTCTGTCTATAGACATCACTGTCCTTTGTATATGCCCATTCTGCTCAAGCAGTCCACTGTGATGTTCACGTCTCCTTTTGTGTATTCTGCTCTTATGGGTCCCAGGTTTTTATCCACCCAGGACAGCAGTTGGGTCTCTTCTTCCATCAATGATTTGGAACACACACCCTTCACAGTTGATGTGGGCTTTAGCTGTTACATTGTCTGCCCTTATCAGTACCAACCTTTGTCTTACTTGATCCTGGAAGGTGAGTAGAGCCTGTTGTATGGCTTTCAATTCCATCCAGTTCATGGTGTGCAACTGGTTAGACTAGGACCACTTCCCTTGGGTGTACTGGGAGTTGAGCACATGCCCCAGCATCTCAGGCTGGCAACTGTCATTAGGTGGCACTGTGACATGTCTCAAATTGAGCACCCCTGACTTGGAGCTGGAAATAGCCACCGCCGCAGGGATCTCCTCACTTTTCTGGGAAGGTGGACTCTCAGCCTGATTTGTTGAGCAATCTTTCTCTGGAACAGGAGCAAGAACCACTGGAGTATCTGTGAATGGAAGCACACCCAAAAGACATAGTCTGTCGCTGCTATCATAAGGCCTTGTGGACAGGCCAGCAGGGAGACATTCACTGCTGATGTGATGTTCACTCTTTGGATGGTGTTTCAAATCACATGTAATCTGTCTTGGGTGAGGAACACTCTTTCCATATTTGTGTCTGTACATGATCCAAGATGTTCAATCCATTGAACTTGGAGCAAGTGGCTTTTCCCAATATTTACCACAAAACCATGTTCTGAAAGACACTGAAGTACGGACTCCAATTCCCTCTGTCCTTGTGTCAAGGAAGAAGAACAGATCAGCAGGTTGTCTAGCTATGGATATAGGTGTATCCTTCTGAGATGCAGATGAGTCACTAAGGCTACCATCACTTTTGTAAAGATCTGTGAGATAGTCCAAATGGGAGGGCCTTGTACTGGTAGTGCTTCCTGTAGTAGCAGAACTTGAGGAACTTCCTGTAGTGTGGGTGTACCAGGATGTGCAGCTATGCTTCCTTCAGGTCCAGGGAGGGAAGAACATTCCATGGCTGCAGTGCCTCCAAGATTGTCTTGAATGTTTCCATCTGGAATCTGCATTTCCACACAAGATGGTTGACTCTCTTCAGGTCTAGGACTGCTCTCCAGGAGTTGTTTTTCTTGGGCACGATGAAGACGATCTAGTATGATCCTTTGGATTGATATGAAGGTGGTACAGGTTCTATGGCCCCTACACTGAGTAGGTGAGAGACTTCCTCAAGCAGAAGGCGGTGTTTCCCTGCCTTGTGAGACCTCAGAGATTCTATGAAGAAATCTTGGAGAGCCCTGTGAACTCTATCTGGTAGCCCTCTGATAGTGTTGAGGACCCACCAGTTGTGTGTTCCCATCTGTGGCAGAAGGCCTGAGGTGTTCTCCCATCATCAGGTCCTGGTAGTTATGCCTGTGGTGATTTTCTTCCTGTTTTCCAGAAGTTTAGTTGCCACCACTGTTGTTATGGGCTCTGGTGAAACCCTATGACTGGCTCTGTTATTGGGCTTGGTATTTTTTGTTCAGTCCATCTCCATATCTAGTGTTTCTCTACTGGAATGAGTTGTAAATTTGGTGGTAGCCTTGAAAAAAGGACTGTCCTTGATGAAAGGACTTCCTTCTTTGGTGTGGAGGGCAGAGCTTTTTTCTTGTTCTTGGTCTCTACCAGGACTGGCTCCAGAGCTTCACCAAATAAATTTCCCCTGAAAACAGGGAAAACATCAGATTCTGTCTAGATCTATTGTCTGCTTGCTAACTTCTCAGCCAGATCTTCCTCCTGGTTGGGACTGATGCTGCTTGGGCCATAGCGCTGAATTGCATGATGTCTAGGGTAGCATCAGCAAAGAAAGCCACCACTTTCATTAGCTTATTAATGCCCTATCTAAGGCTGGTATTCATTCCCTTTCAGGAACAGGTCTGACAGTTCTTTTGACCATAGGTATGCAGCCCTGGAGAATATCAAGATGGCTGATGCTGTCCTAATTGCCAGTGATGATGCCTCATGTGCTTTCTTCAATGCACAATCAGCCCTCTTTTCATCCTGGTTCTTTAATGCATCTTCTCTGACCTTTGTCCAGGTGTGAGCAAATCCTTCCTGAGCATGTCCAGAGAGTCAAGCTGCACTATAATGCTAGGCACCATGTTGTCTTGGTCTGTAATAAATCATGCAGACACAGAGTGTCTAACTCACAAGCGTTTATTGAAGCATAGCAGAGCACGTTACAAGTCCCATGTCTCAAGCAAGAGATGAGAAGGAAACTGTAATACACATAGTATCAGGTACAATCTTATATACGCAGCACGATGGGTTCTGCCATTGTGTCAACAAGCTGTTTCCCAAACTTAGCTGTCTGTAAAATTTCTTTCTCATGGAGATACCAGCTTCCAGACTTTGCTGCAAGCATCTGCCACACACCCCAAGCTTTTACACAGTAGTACCAGCTGTGTAGAGGTGGCAATGACCAATACTGGCCAAAGCCTTCTTTGCAGAAGGAAATCCAAGTACATTTTATTTTTATAGTTTAACATCAAATATACTCAACATCTTTTAACACAGATTGAAGAAGAAACCAGCACTGTTACAAGGGCGTCTACCAGGGGGACTTGTCTCTCTCGCTTTTCTTCACAAATGAAAATTCAGGAAGGACTCATCCCATGCTTTCTGCAAGCGTGCTGATGACTAAAAAGGCCAATCCGAGATAAACAAGTCCGGTTGCAGAAAGCACAGCAGAAGGTCTCCTTGGGTGATGTTTCCAGGTTGTGATTCTTTCTGCGTTGTCATTTCTCTTCAAGACTTGTTTCGCGTGATTTCTCAAATAAGGCTGGAGCGTTGTGGATAGTGCGTCTCCATGCCTCCCAATGTGAGGCTAGGGCAGACCATTGTTGGTGATCAATTTGGCTGAGCCTGAGATGTTGTTTCAAGGAGTCCTTGTATCGCTTTTTTGGAGCGCCTCTCTTACATTGAGCCATGGCGAGTTCACCGTAGAGTACTATTTTTGGGAGGCGATGGTCCTCCATCCTAGAAATATGCCCTGCCCAGCGCAGCTGTTTTCTCAATATCATGGCCTCAACGCTGGTGATCCCTGCTTGCTCAAGGACAGCAACATTAGTCACATAGTCAGTTCAGTGTAGATTTAGGATTGTGCGTAGACAGCGCTGATGAAAGCGTTCGAGGAGTCGTAAGTGGTGGCGATAGGTGACCCATGTTTCAGATCCATAAAGAAGAAAAGACAGTACAATGGCTCTATACACACTGATTTTTGTGCTTTGCCTCAGGTGTTTATTACTCAAGACTCTTGTAAAGTCTTCCAAATGCGCTATATGCCTTGGCCAATCTGTGATCGATCTCTTTGTCAATCTTGGCATCTAAGGAGATGATGCTTCCCAGGTAGGTGAACTGCTGAAAGGACTTAAACACAGATTTGCCGATGGCAATGTGGGGATGGTGGTGTTCGTCCTGTGGTGCAGGCTGGTAAAGAACTTCAGTTTTCTTCAGGTTGACTTCCAGCCCAAACAGCTCTGCAGCTGTCGCAAAGCAGGATGTTAGGCGCTGCAGAGCTGCTTCTGTGTGGGCAACAAGGGCAGCATCATCAGCGAAGAGCAGCTCGCGAACTAGATAGTTTAGAGTCTTAGTGCGAGCCCTCAAACGGCTTAATTTACACAAGCTACCATCAGTACGGTAGCGTATATAGATACCGACTTCTTTGAGCTCTGCCGTAGCTCTTTGTAGCATCTTGCTGAAGAAGATAGCAAATAAAGTTGGAGCAAGAACACAACCTTGCTTCACTCCATTAGTTATTAGAAAGGGCTATGAAGGAGCATTGCTATATCTGACTTGACCATGCTGGCCCTCGTGTAGCAAGACAGGGGGACTTATAATTTGGACATAAACTGCTGTGTTACATTATAGAATCTCTTAACTGAAATAGGGTTGGATTGGGCAACAGCTGGGAATCGCAGACAGTCTACTGTCCAGCAATGACAGTGGCAAACAAGAAGACTCCCTGCCCTTGTGAATATCCTTTCTGCCCCGATCTGCACCTTGGTGCTGCTTCCGCAATCGCTCCAAGGCATCCTTCCCCACTCAATTACTTGGCAGGAAACCGCCAGGCCACTCATTGTTCCTGCTGATTCCCTGCTAATCAGGACTTTCAGCCACTCATGTAACCATGGGGGAAGGTCCCAAACTGTGTCCTCTGTTGGCAGCTCCAACAGTCATGCTCAGTGGTTCTGAACATCCGTGGCATTATTAGACACTTCCCAGGTCCTAGAACACCTGCGTTCCCCCTCACAGCGCCGAGACAAGGGATTCCCCTCTCCTGCCCGTACCTCCCTCTGGTGCCCCCTGTAAGGCCTCTTCCTTGTGGCTTGGGTTGAGGATCTCCTTAGTCCAGAGGTGGCAGGAGACGAGTAGGCTTCTGAGGAAGAGGCAGAGAATTCATCGATGGAGGACAAGCCATCCATGCCTGCATCCTCCACAGGAAAAGAGTGAGAGAGACATGAGTGAGAAGACAAAGGCAGGGGAAAAGGGCAAAGAGAAGATCCCTCAGCCTAGCTAGAGCAGAGGCAGGAAACAGACTGGGGAATGGGAGGGGGTAAATCCCCCCTAACAAGGCATTCCTCGAATTCTACTTCCTGCCTACTGGAGCGATGGGGAGGAGCAACCCACATCAGGATCACAGAATCATAGAATCATAGAATTGTAGAGTTGGAAGAGAGCACGAGGACCAGCCAGTCCAACTCCCTGCCATGCAGGAAATCACGATCAAAGCATCCCTGACAGATGGCAATCCAGCCTCTGTTTAAAGACCTCCAAGGAAGGAGACCCCACCATGCTCTGAGGGAGTGTGTTCCACTGCCGAACAGCTCTTACTGTCAGAAAGTTCCTCCTAATGTTGAGGTGGAATCTCTGTTCCTGGAGCTTGCACCCATTGCTCCGTGTTCCAGTCTCTGGATGTTTTCCTCTCCATCACTGGCAAACCAGAAATACTGTGGAATGGAAGATTCAGACTTTGGCATTCAATGATGTATCTTTATATTTCAGGTTCCTTCATAGCTGCCATTCCAGATTTTATTCTTATGATTTATTGGCTGCAGATCCCATTTTGGTGAACTACTGACCCATTGTCTTGAAATCCTGAACAAAATCAGCATTTTAAAAGGGCTATCCAAGGCACCTATGTGGTTGTTGAAACAAAATGTGTGTTTCTATAAATAGCAACCCTATCTTGGATCCAATAAGAACCTCATTGTGACAGCACACTGCTTGTGTGAAATGTCCATGACAAACACCTTGAAGAGAATGTTCATATTACCTCAAGACATTTTGCTTTCCTGTTTCCATCTGCAAATCAGAACGCGGCCTCTCAGAGTCCAAAGCGAGTCACCTGACTTCTGGAATGCCACATGTTGTTATGGGCAGCACAACGGAGGGCCTGACACCAAGGTGATGACACCAGAAAACCCAGCTAAGAGAGTGGGCAGCCTTGAAAAGACATAGAGTGGGCAATAGCATGAATGAAATCAATGTTGAAGAAAACATTCCAAAAGAAAAAAAATAAATTCCCAGTTAACATTTGCACACACAATTCTTAATATACCATCAGCTAGAAAAAGAAAAAAAGAAAGGGCGGACAACATTAAAACACCAGTCCTCCATGAATGGTTCACATCTTTTTAAAAAGGCCATCTCAACCAATGTTTGTTGTTCTTTTTCAGAGTTACAATACAAATACAGATGACCAGTACAGTTTGATTTTAAAACAAACTTTATTTAGTAACAAAGAAAAAGAATATAGATTAAGATCCAAAATCCCAGTGACGAACAATAAAGCCATACAATGTTTGGAATGAACATTGCTGAACCACCTAGTAAGGCAGGAGGGGAAACCTTTGGCCTTCCAGAGATTTTGGTCTAGAACTCCCACAACTGGTCAGGCTGGCAGCAGCAAATTCAGGTTGGAGGCCAAAATATCTTAAAAGGCAAAGGTTTCTTACCCTGAACCAAAAGGCTCTTCTTTTGTTTGTTGGCCAACCTGAAACAATGGAAAGAACTGGCTGAGTTCATACTTCTACAGAACAGAAGAAGCAACTTTTAGCTTTGGCTGTCCAAATACCAGTCTGGAAAATTACTTCCACCACAAGCCTGTCATATGGAAATTTTTGCAAGTCCCATGGCTTCAAGTGGAAGGAAGTTAAAATGTGTGCTCAGTTCTTCCACAACTCTAGTGAAATCAATAGGACTTAAAAATGCTAGCCATTCACTGAGATGTTGTGCAGAGTCAAGTTTAAAATTCCACCAAAAAGACGTTTCTACCCAAAAAAATTCAATGAGCAGAAGAAGGGGGGAAAGGAACAAGAAAACGAGGCAATTCATCACAACTCAAAACAGCTGCAGAGACATAATCTTTTAAAAAAACATCCTGAAGGTCATGAAAATGAACAAAGCTGAGAAGCTTGACAGCCTAACTGAGTCAAGAAAAAGTAACTTAATGTGAGAAGAATGGAACTAAAGCTACTGACCACAGAGGTCAGATAGCATAAATCAAAAGGGCATGAGAAGGAAGAACCTTACAGATTGGTAAGAATAGTTTTGCAAGATCGTCACTCACTCACAGTAAGAGAAAAAAAGAAGCACGGGCCAGGCAGAAGCTGGTGAAGGTAGCAATTCAGTGAGTTCGAAACTCCCACACTGACAACGGTGAGGCAAAAGGGAGTTGTAACTCACTAGTAAAGGATGCCACTAAAATCTCTCCTCCTGGCCATGCTTTATAACTTACTGGGGCCATGAAGTTTACAGAAATAAAACTGAATTTGGTATTGCTACTCTTCTAATGTTAAACCATTTTGTAGTAGAAAAGGATAAAAATGACCATATTCACTGAAGGCCCTTACTCTGCAAGATCTGAGCACGGCTGTTAATAACAGTCACTCAAAGGGTCACCGTAAGTTGAAGCTTACTTATAACAGCAATAAACAGCATGTTTAGAGCCCACCCACAAATGCTAAACTCAGTCCTCAGGGGACCCATTCTGCCCCTCCATCCCTGATAGCTGGCCACCCCTACATGAGAAAACCTCTCTGATTAATCCAGTATTATAAAGAAATTTAAGAAAGTGACGTTGCAGGTCCAGTGTCCATAAAAAAAGGCTTGTTATCTTTGCTGAGCAAGATGTCAATCCCATGCCTCCCTTCACTTTGCAAACACCCAACCATGAAAACTTTAGCTGCCTCTGTGTGAGTAACAAGGATCCTGAGTGTACATGGGTGCTCTTCAGCTCTCCCTTTTCTCCAGGAAGTGGTTTCCCTGGCTGGATCTTGGCTCTAATCAGTGATTTTCATCACAGAAAGCTTTCAAGGAGTCACCTGAACAATTGACAGGAATAGTAAAGCAAATTAGTGATAAAGTTCATACTTTGGGGGGGAACTGAAGATTTGAATAGAGAGAGGGGAAAGAGTTGGATAACCTGGTGAAAGAAAAGGAATTCTGCCTGATGTTTAGGTTGATTGTTCAGGATACCAATAAGGACATCAGAGGAAAAATGGCCAATGCTTTGGCATTTATTTATTTATTTATTTTAGAAAAAGGACAAGAGGAGATGTATTTTGTGATCGATAGAGTTTACAGAGTGAATTCCTAAGTTGCAAGAGTATGAAATCTTCTAAGGGATGTGGGGGTTTGTTTTTTTAAACAAACAGAACAGGGATCAAATTTTGCAGTGGCATTTTGAGAATAAACTGAAGATGGATGGGAGAGATGTCTTAGTCCTCAAAGAGATGCCTATCAGAATACTGCATAAAAGCAAAAAGTATGGAAATATTTTTGGCAAATAGAAACAGAAAAAGTTCCCATTTAGATGGGAAAGGTTGGAAGGAATTTTACATTTAGAAAACAAAGATTTTGAGTGAGCTCTATATGGAAAGCAAGAAAATTCCTGGAACAATATAAGAGAAAACTGGAAAAAATGCAAGAGGAGGATGGGAAGGATGGGACATCAGATCAAGAACAAGACCCAAATGGAAGAGGAAAATGCTGTTCCAGCAGGTGCTACAGCTGTGGACTCTTATAAACTCTTGGCTTAACCATGGATTAAAAACATCACATATGGAATATAAATGGAACAAATGCTCCCCAAAAGAGGGAGAAAACACTGTTTGAATAAACTTAAAAGGATATAATTTGTTTGCAAGAAACACATATTAGAAAAAAGGACAGTAATTATTTGAGATATAAAAAATAAGTGAAGAATTTATTTCTGCAGGATCGAAAAAGAAAAATGAAGTTGTTTTGTATATAAATCCATACTAATGTCCAGAATTGATACTGGGTGATGAACAAAGTAGCTGTGTAGGGGTGCAGACTGTTAGGGATTAAGACCCCAAATGAAGATAAGGCTATTTTTTATAAGGGGCTTATGGACAAGTTGATGGACCTCCCTTATGAAAACTGGTACCTCGTAGGGGATTGGAATGGAGTGGCATGCCCCCCCTCCCAAAAGACAGAACTTCTGAGAAAAATATTAGGATTTCTCAAAAAGAAGTTGACAAAAGTTTTCCCCCTGATTTAATGGACAACTTGGAACTGGTTGATACATAGAGATATAGATATGGTGATGCTAAAAACATACCTAGTTCTCTGAAAGACACAGACCATTTTTGAGAATAGATATGATTTGGGTTACTAAGACTTTGGGTAACAGGGTTTGTAAAATTGATATTTTACCCAAAACTTTGTCAGACCATAATCCAGTGACTTTAATGCTTTAAAAAGGAGAAGGATGATTTTAGATAGAGACCGAATGAAACACCTTTACAGAATGAAAAGGAAGTGGAAGATTCTAAAAAGAAATTGAATTTTTGGGGAACAATTTGTATAAAGGTACAGCTGTTAGAATGGTTTGGGATGCTATTAAAGCATTTATGAGAGGGCATTTTATCCAGTATAATTCAGAACTTAAAAGAAAAAGGCAACAGAAAAATGCAATTGATTTGGACAAAGTAAAAAAAAAGGAAAACGAGTTAAAACTGTCTCCATCAAAGATTTCTATTATTAAACAAATTAAGATGTTATGAAGTCAGTTGTCTATGTATATGGTGAATGAGATGGAGAAAAAAGATGAATTATGTAAAACAAAAGAATTTTGAATTTTCAAATAAACTGGGTGATGGTTGGCATATAAACTATGAAAAGGAAGTGATATTAAAATTGCAAGAGGGAACTGAGGTAAGTGTAACAATGTAAATATTTATAAAGCTTTTCATCAATATTATTCTTCCTTATACAAATGACAAGAAATTGCTTTGGAGAAAGTGGGTTATTATTTGGGTAAACAGAACTTACCAAAGATTACAGATCAACAGAGACAGACTATGAATATTCCTATAATGGTAAGAGAGATTATAAAGTTATGAAAAAGTCTAAAACAGGAAAGGCATCTGGGCCAGACAGGCTGTTGGTGTTTTATTACAAATGCTTTGAGGATGAATTTTATTGCCCTTACAGCAGACAATGAATTCTGTTTTGCAGAGTGGAAGATTACTGACAGTTCGAAAGAGGCGAATATAGTATTAATACCAAAAGAAGGCTAAGATACATCATTGACAACAAAAATTACAAACCAATTGAATAATGATTACAAGTTCTTACAATGGTCCTAACTGAAAGGCTGAAAATTATTCTCCCGGATTTTATTCATAGAGATCAGTGTGGATTTTTACCAAAAAGACAATTATGAGATAACATTAGAAATGCCTTAGGGTGCATCTCCACTGTAGATATAATGCAGTTTGATACCACTTTAACTGAAATGGCTCCACCCTATAGAATCTGGGGGATTTGTAGTTTTGTGAGGCACCAGCACACTCTGGCAGAAAAGGCTAAAGACCTAAACCTAGAAATCCCAGGATTCCATAGCATGGAGCTACAGCATTTAAAGTGGAGTCAAACTGCATTCTTTCTACAGTGTAGATGCACCCTTAGATATTTTGGAATACTCCGAATGACACAATGAGAAGAAAGCTGCATTGATTTTTCTAAATGCAGAGAAGGTTTCTGAACTGGTCTTTTCTGTTCAGAATGCTAGAAGAGATGAGTTCTGGTGATACTTTTATTGAATGGATTAGACTGAATTATACTTTGCAGAAAGCACAAATAATACTCAATGGGGACTTTAGAAAACCCTGCGAGATCCAGAAAGGAAGAAGACAAGGATGTCCTTTATCTCCACTTATCTTGATTCTCGAGATTCTGAATAGAAATATATAACAAGATTAGAGAATTTTGGTTATAAAAATCTGAAAAGAAACTTACAAATTAAGGGCATTTGCTGATTATTTGGTGATAGAATTGGAAAAACCCTTACAGCATATAGCGTTATTAATAGAAAATTTAAAAGAATTTAGGAAGTTGGTACAGTTCAAGATTAACAATCAAAAGACAATGATGTTGACCAAAAATATGAAAATGGAAGATAAAACTGAATTGTTGGATAAGACTGGTTTTAAAATTGAGAAGAAGTTTAAATATCTAGATATTACTATGTCAAGTATGAATTCTATGTTGTTTCAAAAATAATTATGTTATGACATGGAATTAGATTAAGAAAGATATGAGAAGGTGTGAGAATTTAAATTTCTCATTCCTAGGGAATGTCTCAGTGATAGAAATGAATGTTTTGCCTAGAATGTTGTTTTTATTCCAAACAATACCAATTTTGACAACGGATGTACCATTTAAAGCAATGGCAGAAGGACCTACCTAAATTTTTATGGCAAGGGAAAAAAACAAGATTTAAACATAAAGTATTAGAAGATGAAAGGAAATATGAGGATTGGGTATGTGCAATTTGAAATTGTATTTTGATGCCTATTGTTTGGTGTGGTTGAAAGAATGGATGGTGCTGAGAAATAACAGATTATTAGAACTGGAAGGGCATGACTTGAGGTTTGGATGCCATAGTTATTTATAGTATGATAAATTTAAAGTGAATGTAGATTTTAATAACTATTTTGTGAGACATTTACATATTCATATTTTCATATTTTTAGTCAACATCTTGTCTTTTGGTTATTGAACTTAAAACCTGCCAGGTCACCAAATTCTTTTAATTCTCTCATTAACATTTCTATGCTCTCCAAAGGATTTCCCAAAACTATCACCAAGTCATCGGCAAACACTGTAAACGTATACATGTTTCTCTTATTCCCAATACCCAATATTCTCTCATCATATCTCTATTCAGAATCTCAAGAACTATTCAGAATCTCAAGTACCAATCCATGGATTTTCTGATGTCGTACAAGAACTGAGTATGAGGTGAAACTTTTCCCACAGTCTGTACAGATATAGGGTCTTTGTCCTGTGTGGATTCTCACATGTACAAGAAGATTGCATCGCTTATCAAAAGTTCTCCCACAGTCTGAGCACCTATATGGCTTTTCTCCTGTATGAATTCTCTCATGCAGTACAAGATCAGAACTCAATCGGAAGGTTTTGCCACACTGGGAACATTTATATGGTTTCTCTGCTGTATGGGTCTTCTCATGTTCAGCACATTCTGATTTCTGACTGAAACGTTTCCCACAGTAGGAGCACACTGTTGTGTGGATTCTCTCGTGATATCGCAAGTGTGAACTCCAGGTGAAGCACCTCCCACAGTGCAAACATTTATAGGGTGTCTCACCTGTGTGGATTCTCTGGTGCACTTTGAGATATGAGCCATTTCTAAAGTTCTTCCCACACACTGAACATTTATAAAGCTTCTCTCCTGTATGGACTTTCTGGTGTGCAATGCATTGCAAACTGTTCCTATAGGTTTTCCCACAGACTGAGCATTCAAATGATTTCTCTTTGTGGGTTTGCACATGTACAACTAGTTCTGAACTGACATCAAAGACTTTCCCACAAGCAAAACATACAAATGAATCTTCCTCTGCATGGGTCCTCTCATGTTCAGCACGTTCTGATTTTTTATTGAAACTTTTCCCACAGTAGGAGCACACTGTTGTGTGGATTCTCTCATGATATCGCAAGTGTGAACTCCAGGTGAAGCACCTCCCACAGTGCAAACATTTATAGGGTGTCTCACCTGTGTGGATTCTCTGGTGAACTTTGAGATATGAGCCATTTTTAAAATTCTTCCCACACACAGAACATTTATAAGGCTTCTCTCCTGTATGGACTTTCTGGTGTGCGATGCATTCCAAACTGTTCCTATAGGATTTCCCACAGACTGAGCATTCAAATGATTTCTTTTTGTGGGTTCGCACATGTGCAATTAGCTCTGAACTGGCATCAAAGACTTTCCCACAAGCAAAACATACAAATGAATCTTCAGCTTCATGGGTCCTCTCATGTTCAGCACGTTCTGATTTTTTACTGAAACTTTTCCCACAGTAGGAGCACACCGCTGCGTGGATTCTCTCATGATATCGCAAGTGTGAACTCGAGGTGAAACACTTCCCACAGAGCAAGCATTTATAGGGTGTCTCACCTGTGTGGATTCTCTGGTGCACTTTGAGATAAGAGCCATTTCTAAAGTTCTTCCCACACACTGAACACTTGTAAGGCTTTTCACCAGTATCTGTTCTTTGATGTTTAAGAAGGTTTGATCTCTGACTGCAGCTTTCCCCACATTCCAAACTGGTATAGGCCTTCTCTCCTGCCTGGATTTTGTCTTGTGGGTTCCACCCAAAAGTACTTCCACAGTGTGAACACCTATGTGGCTTCTGACCTGTGTGGGTTCTCTCACTTTCTCCACAGTGGGAACATTTATACAGTTTCTCACCCACATGGGTTCTCTCATGTGCCACAAGATTTGAACTGCTACTGAAGCTTTGTCCACAGTGCCAACACTTATATGGCTTCTCCTCTACATCAGGACCTTCATGTATGGTAAGGTGAGAGTTTTGACTAACGTGTTCTCTATTTTTGTCATATTTCACTTCATTCTCCTCATCCAAGATGATGGGTTCACTGTTAATTTTGGAAACACCTTGTGAGGAAACAAACAGATCCTCCGTCTTCACCTTGCCACTTCCATTGCCCTTGTCTACCCTCTGTTGCTTCTTATCAGGTTCTCCCTGACACAGGAAGTTGTTCTCTTGGCCACTTTTCATTGATGTCGTCAGTTGCTCCATTTCCTCCATATTCTCAAATAGGGGGGTTTGTTCCTCACTTTCCATCAGCCCTGCTGGGAGAAAAGAATACAGAAGAATCTAGGAAAAACTCAGACATTGTACTCAGATTAGAGCACTCTATGTATCATAGTGCAGATGGATCACAGTGCAGGCTCCATAGTTTGCTTCTTTACATGAGTTCTGGTGTCCCTGAGATATATGTAATCGTCTTGCCAGTAAGAAACAAACTTTCTCTCCTCTTTGGGAAAGGAAGAGTCTGGAATCTGCATTGCTCCATCACTCAGAGACAAGAAATAATCTAAAAGCAAGTCCAATGTCTGCTTCTGTGGGTCAGCCTCTAGAGCTGGATAAGAATAAGGGAAACCCAGATCCAAATCTCCACTCAGTCCTGAAGCTAAAAGGGTGACCTTGGACCATTCCCTCCCTCCCTCCCTAAGGCACCCCATGTAGTACTTCTCCAGATAAAATTAGGCGGGGTGGGAGCACCATGAATGCTGCTTTAATTGCCTTGAACAAAAGTTAAGATATAAACGGAATAAATAAATGATAACATCAGGGAACTCCTGGTCACTCTGCAACAACTCCTACCCCTTCCCTCTAAAGCAGCGGCTTTTAACCTTTTCTTTACCAGGGACCCCCTTTTAATATCTTTTGTTGCCATGGACCCCCAAGATTTAACTCACGATTTAAAACGATGATGATGATGACACAAATTATGCCATCTATTAAACCTTCCCTCATAGGCACTGGAGGGGGAGGGAAGACTTTTCTCCTTCTTCCTGCAAGTTTGTGGCTGGAATGAATTGAACGGCAATGCACAGGCCAAGCCAGCCAGCCTTTGCTTTGGCTCCTGTCATGTGGCCACTCCACTGTGGAGAGGAGGTGGGCCAAGCAGCCTTCAAGCCTTCACGGACCCCCTGTGAGGACACTGTGGCACCCTAGGAGTCTGTGGACCACAGGCTAAGAACCACTGCTCTAGAGGGAAGAACTGGCATGTAACCCATTCCTGGCAACATAAGGAGACTGTCCTTGCTCTTCCCCCATCCCACACACAGTGGCCAGGTTCTCTTTCACACTCCACCATGACTGCACTTTCACCCCACTTGTACCACCATGGTTGCATCCTACGAAAACTTGAAATCTGTAGTTTGGGGAGGAGGTATTAGAGCTCTTTTGCAAAGAATTTTAACTACTTTACAAAATTACAAACCCCAGGATTCCATAGGAGGGAGTGGAAGCAGTTAAGACTTCCTGCGTGGCAGGGGGTTGGACTGGATGGCCCTCGTGGTCTCTTCCAACTCTGCAATTCTATGATTCTATGATTCTAAGACGTGAAAGAATGTGAATGAGACCCAGGACTCTTAGAAGCTGTTGTATCTGGGTGGCAACTGAGTAGCCATGGGCTACGTGCAGCCTATCAAGACCGTCAGTGCATCTGGCACAGCCTGCAGGACTCCTCCCAGGGCGATTTTCCAATGTAAATTACGACCCCAACATGGCCAGGATCCACCTGAGCCAGTAAGTGATCAGCCAATTAAATGCTATCTCAAGGAGGTTTAGCCTGTTTTAGGCTGCAAAATACAGTAAAACCCCTATCTCTACAGGACCCACAAGCAAAGAAATATAGCCTCTCTTGCCATTTTCTAGGTCCTCCAGTATGCCTCTATGGTATCCTTCCACCAGATGTCATTCATTTTAACAGGGTTCACTATCATCCTCAGTTTCTAGTATCCATGGTAAGTCCAGAAATATTTTCCCCATAGATACGAGGGTCATAATGTAGATCTTTTTTCCAGTCACCACTAGTTTTGATGAGCAAGTGTGTCCTGCCCCAGTATTATATATAGCTGCAGTGGGCAGAATCTGGGCTCTAGCTGCCCAGATGCATGTTAGGCTGTGTACTGTCTATTCTCTTCTTTGGGTCTGAAACATGGGTCACCTATCGCCACCACTTACGACTCCTCGAATGCTTTCATCAGCGCTGTCTACGCACAATCCTAAATATACACTGGACTGACTATGTGACGAATGTTGCTGTCCTTGAGCAAGCAGGGATCGCCAGCATTGAGGCCATGATATTGAGAACACAGCTGCGCTGGGCAGGGCATGTTTCTAGGATGGAGGACCATCGCCTCCCAAAAATACTACTCTACGGTGAACTCGCCATGGGTAAGCATAAGAGGGGTGCTCCAAAAAAGCGATACAAGGACTCCCTGAAACAACATCTCAGGCTTGGCCAAATTGATCACCAACAATGATCCGCCCTGGCCTCACATCTGGAGGCATGGAGACGCACTATCCACAATGCTGCAGCCTTATTTGAGAACTCACGCCGAACAAGTCTTGAAGAGAAATGACAACACAGAAAGAATCACAACCCGGAAACATCACCCAAGGAGACCGTTTGCTGTGCTTTCTGCAACCGGACTTGTTTATCTCGGATTGGCCCTTTCAGTCATCAGCGCGCTTGCAGGAAGCACGGGATGAGTCCGTCCTGCGTCTTCGTTTGCAAAGAAAAGTCAGACAGAGAGAGAGAGGTCAACTATAGACCCTGGTTCCCCATGGGCCATTTTGTGTGCCTGTTGCCAGCTAGGGTCATTGCAAAGAATGCCACATAGCTTGGTTGGATCCCCCTTTCTCCCTCTCACCCAAAGACATCAAGCAGATGGGTCAGAGAAGACCTATTGTGATGTTTCTAATAAATCTGCACAATATAAGGACTGCAATCTGGTGGTCCTCACGGGTACTAGCAATCTAATTTTGCATCCAGGAAGTGGCCTTTCATAACCTGTTTTTAGTTTATTAGAAGACGCTTCATCTTTTTGAAAAAACTCAGATGAAACTGGAGTAGCTGGAAGTACTTCAAAGTGAAGCGCTAGTATCTGGCCACCAATCAATTTTATTTGCCAGAATCACTCTGCGCTCCATATAGATCTAGTGCAGGGGTGAAGAAAGCCATAGCTAGAGAGCTACATGCAGCTCCCAAGGTGGTTGATGGGTTTGTTTGTTTTTTGGTGGCCACCCAGACTACTGCCAGACCCTTCCAAGCCCCTGCACCGTGTCCAAAAGGGGAGGAACGGACCCCAAAATGGTCAAAACCTTTCAAAAGGCCTTCAAAAAAATCTTCCCTAGACACCTAGAAGCTTGGATGGATACTAAAGGGACCTGGAGAGGAAGCATTTCAAGAATATTGGGTTCTTAACAATTATATTTTAGATAATTAAAAACTATCTCTGCCCAACAGTTTCATCTTCAGTCACTGAGTGCCAGAATATGCCTAATCAAGAGATACAAATCTGGAAGAAAACCTCAGAGATCCATTTCTTCACAGGGCCACTGGCTGTTCCATAAAGACAGAAGGCACCAGAGTAGGGGTCCGTGGGGTTTGTAACTCATGCAAAGCTGGCACTTCTGCTAGTATTAATTGAAACAGGTTCTGGGGATACTTGCAAGGCTTTTTCTGACACACTGAATATTTATAAGGCTTCTCACCTGTTTGATGTTTAAGAAGGTTTGATCTCTGGCTGCAGCTTTCCCCACATTCTGAACACGTATGGGGCTTCTCTCCTGCCTGGATTCTGTCTGGTGGGTTCCACCCAAAAGTACTTCCACAGTGTGAACACCTATGTGGCTTATGGCCGGTATGGGTTCTCTCACTTTCTCCGCAGTGGGAACATTTATACAATTTCTCACCCACATGGGTTCTCTCGTGTGCCACAAGATTTGAACTGCTACTGAAGCTTTGTCCACAGTGCCAGCACCTGTATGGCTTCTCCTCTACATCAGGACCTTCAAGTACGATAAGGTGAGAGTTTTGACTAAGGTGTTCCCCACTTGTGTCATGTTTCATTTTGTTCTCCTCATCCAGTAGGATGGACTCACTGTTCCTTTTGCAAACACCTTGTGAGGAAATAAACGGATCCTCTACTTTCTCTTTGCCATTTCCATTGTCTTTGTCTGCCCTCTGTTGAGTCTTAGCAGGTTCTCCATGACACAGGAAATTGTTCTCTTGGCCATTTTTCATGGATGTCATCAGTTGCTCCATTTCCTCCATACTCTCAAGTGGGGGTTTTTGTTCCTTACTTTCAGTCAGTCCTATACCACCTGCTGGGAGAAAAGAATGGAGAAGAATCAAGGCATAACTCAGACCTTGTACTTAAATTAGAGCACTCCACAGACTGTGCAGGCCCCATAGTTTGCCTCTTTACATGAGCCCTGGTGTCCCTGAGATATATGTAATTGTCTTTCACTTTTCCTCCCATTTTAGATGTGTTATTTAAGAAACAACCTTTCTCTCCTCTTTGGAAAAGAAACAAACTGGAATCTGCATTCCCCCAGCATTTAGGGACAAGAAAGAATCTACAAACTATTCCGACAGCTACTTCTGTGGGTCAGTATCAGGAGCTGGATAAGAAAAAGGGAGAGTCAGAGCCAAATCTCCACTCAGCCCTGAAGCTCAAAGCGTGACTGTGGGCTGTTCACTTCCTCCCTCCCTAAGGCACCCCAGTTAGTACTTCTCCAGATAAAATTAGGCAGGGTGGGTGGGAACACTATGAATGCTGCATTAATTGCCTTGGAGGAGAGGTAAGATATAAATGGAATACCTGTAAATAAATAATAGATAGCATCAGGGAACTCCTGGTCACTCTGCAACAATTCCTGCCCCTTCCTTCTACAGGGAAGAACTGGAGTGTAACCCACTCCTGGCAACATAAGGCTTGGCCAAATTGATCTTCCCCCATCCCACACATAGTGACCACACTCTCTTTTTCACTCCACAATGACTGCACTTTCACCCCACTTGAACTGCCATGGTTGCATGCAACAAAATTGGCAAATGTGTAGTTTGGGGAGGAGGCATTAGAGCTCTCTGGCAGGGAATTCTAACTACTTCACCAAATTACAAATCCCAGGATTACATAGGAGGGAGTAGAAGCAGTTAAGGTGTGAAAGTGTGTGAACGAGACCCAAGACTCTTAAAAGCTGTTATATTTTGAGAGAAATGGTTGGCCATGGGCTACATGCAACCTGTCCTCTCCATTGACGCCCCCTTGTCGTGGGAGAGAGGCTTGTGTACCCTAATGATGTTTTGAGCTATGCTGGCGGTGGCATAATAGCCACTGGTAGGGTCTCCCATGCCAGACAGGTCAAAACTGAAGGGTCTGACAAAGAGCGTCAAAGGGCGGGATGGGCTCTCTAGCCTTGTGGCAACCGTCCTAGGAGAAGGAAAACTCCAATCCCAAACCCGGGCAGATGGTGCTCGTCCAACCCTGTAAGGTCAACCATCTAAGAGAAGGAAACTCTAATCAAACCTACGGCCCGAGGACCTCGCTGCCACGTCCATGCTTGCAAGGCCACGGCAGATGAATCTCTGGTTTAAAGGGTGAGGCCAGTTCTGTGCACGCTGCGCTCCACCAGAAAAATCTATTGCACAGGCTCGAAGGACAAATCCATTTCCAAAAAAGCCCTGTAGCGACTGGCGAGGGACGAAACCGGCAGGTGTAAAGATGCACTGGAAGCCGCAGCCCCAACCCTGCATGCAGGCGGTTCAGGACATTGGTCGCTCAAGCCTGACCCGGGAGATGACAGTCTTGTTCGGCAGCATCCTGAACGACCAAGCAGCCTTTTTTAAGGAGAGCACTGCTTGCTCCATATGGAGAGGGGCCTAGAAAAGGTGGCCTAACGAAACCTCATCCCCAACTACCTGGTTGGCTAGCCGCGGCCAACGGGAATCTTCTGATGCGGTCAAACCAAGGCAAAGAAACAAAGGCGCACACCGGCCTCCAAAGGTGTACATAAACTGACACTTGCATGCTGGAACATCAGAACCATGCAAGACTCTGAAGATAGTGGACCGCCTGAGCGTCGTTCTGCCCTAATAGCCCTTGAACTATCACGGCTTAATATTGACATCGCTGCTCTTAGTGAAGTTCGCTTTCATGAGGAAGGCAACCTTAAAGAACATGGCGCCGGCTACACACTTTACTGGTCTGGCAAACCCAAAAATGAAAAACATCTTTCAGGAGTAGGCTTTATGATTAAAAACTCCATTGCCTCCAAACTCGAAACCTTGTCAACAGGACACTCTGATTGCATTATTTCCTTACGCCTCCCACATGTTGTTCTCTTTAGTATATATGCCCCAACTATGCAAGCCGACCCTGTAGAGAAAGACAAATTCTACACAGACCTACGCCAACTCATCCAAAAGGTCCCTGTAGAAGATAAAATTATTATCCTTGGTGACTTCAATGCCAGAGTAGGAAAGAACTCCGAAGCCTGGAAAAGTGTCTTAGGCAAGCATGGTGTTGGAAATTGCAATGATAACGGACGCCTCCTGCTAGAGTTCTGTGCAGAACAACAGCTGACTATTACAAACACAATCTTTCAGCAGAAAGATAGCCTGAAGACAACCTGGATGCATCCCCGATCCAAACATTGGCACCTCATTGACTACGTTCTAGTCCGTCAGAGAGACATTCGTGATGTCCGTCATACCCGAGTGATGCCCAGTGCAGAATGCCAAACAGATCATCGCCTCATCAGATGTAAACTAAATCTTCATCTTAAGTTCAAACCTAAGAGGGGTGGCATCTTAAAGAAGAGACTCCAAGTCAACAATCTTCAACAAGCTACCATGAGAGACAACTTCCAGGCAAATCTACAAACGAAACTTGAAGACCATCCTACAGATCCTTCTCCTACAGTGCTTTGGCAACATATCAAAAACAGTATCCTCCAGTCTGCGGAAGAATCCCTCGGGTTCTCCCACAAGAAAAATCAAGACTGGTTTGATGAAAACAACCAAGAGATCCAGGAGCTGTTGGCAAGGAAGAGAGCTGCTCACCAGGCATACCTCACCCAGCCAACCTGTCATGTAAGAAAAGCAGCTTTCCGCCTCACATGTAGCAAACTACAACAAAAACTCCGAGACATGCAGAACAAGTGGTGGATCAATATAGCAGAAAAGACACAACGCTGTGCAGATCTGGGTGATCATAGAGGATTTTATGAAGCTCTTAAAGCGGTGTTTGGACCTACTTATCAGGTCCAAAGCTCCCTATACAGTACAGATGGTCAAACATTAATTACTGATAAAGCCTCCATCCTAAATCGTTGGGCTGAACATTTTCAAAGTCTCTTTAGTGCCAACCGAGTAGTCCAAGCCTCAGCTATCCAATATATGATACAAAAACCAATGAAAAATGAATTGGACATAGCTCCCACTTTGGAAGAGACCCTTAAGGCCATACAGCAGATGAAAAACGGCAAGGCAGCTGGGATTGATGGAATCCCACCTGAAGTTTGGAAACACGGAGGTCATGCACTCCACGAAAAATTCCACGAATTCCTCGTGAATTGCTGGGAAAAAGGGGAACTGCCATCAGACCTCCGAGATGCAGTCATCATCACCCTGTACAAGAAAAAAGGAGCAAAATCTGATTGCTCAAACTATCGAGGCATAACACTGCTCTCTATTGCTGGAAAAATCCTTGCAAGGATACTCCTGAACAGACTAGTTCCTGCTATTGCAGAAGAACTTCTCCCTGAAAGCCAATGTGGCTTCAGAGCCAATAGGAGTACTACAGACATGGTATTTGCCCTTAGGCAACTGCAAGAAAAATGTAGGGAGCAGAACAAGGGTCTCTATGTAACATTTGTGGACCTCACCAAAGCCTTTGACACTGTAAGTAGAAAAGGTCTGTGGCAGATCCTGGAAAGACTAGGATGTCCCCCCAAATTCCTTAAAATGATTATCTTGCTACACGAGGGACAGCGTGGTCAAGTCAGATATGGCGATGCTCTTTCACAGCCCTTTCTAATAACTAATGGAGTGAAGCAAGGTTGTGTTCTTGCACCAACTTTATTTACAATCTTCTTTAGCACGATGCTCCAAAGGGCTATGGCAGAGCTTGAAGAAGACGACGGCATCTATATACGCTACCGTAATGATGGTAGCTTGTTTAACTTAAGCCGTCTGAGGGCTCACACTAAGACTCTAAACTATCTAGTCCGTGAGCTGCTCTTCGCCGATGATGCTGCCCTTGTTGCCCACACAGAAGCAGCTCTGCAGCGCCTAACATCCTGCTTTGCAACAGCTGCAGAGCTGTTTGGGCTAGAAGTCAACCTGAAGAAAACAGAAGTTCTTTACCAGCCTGCACCACAGGACGAACACCACCATCCCCACATTGCCGTCGGCAAATCAGTGCTCAAGTCCGTTCAGCAGTTCACCTACCTGGGAAGCATCATCTCCTCAGATGCCAAGATTGACAAAGAGATCGATCACAGATTAGCAAAGGCATATAGTGCATTTGGAAGACTTCACAAAAGAGTCTGGAGCAATAAACACCTGAGGCAAAGCACAAAAATCAGTGTGTATAGAGCCATCGTACTGTCTATCCTCCTTTATGGATCTGAAACATGGGTCACCTATCGCCACCACCTACAACTCCTCGAGCGCTTTCATCAGCGCTGCCTACGCACAATCCTAAATATACACTGGACTGACTATGTGACGAATGTTGCTGTCCTTGAGCAAGCAGGGATCACCAGCATTGAGGCCATGATATTGAGAACACAGCTGCGCTGGGCAGGGCACATTTCTAGGATGGAGGACCATCGCCTCCCAAAAATACTACTCTACGGTGAACTCGCCACGGGTCAACGTAAGAGGGGCGCTCCAAAAAAGCGATACAAAGACTCCCTGAAACAACATCTCAGGCTTGGCCAAATTGATCACCAACAGTGGTCCGCCCTGGCCTCACATCGGGAGGCATGGAGACGCACTATCCACAATGCTGCAGCCTTATTTGAGAACTCACGACGAACAAGTCTTGAAGAGAAACGACAACGCAGAAAGAATCACAACCCAAAAACATCACCCAAGGAGACCTTCTGCTGTGCTTTTTGCAACCGGACTTGTTTATCTCGGATTGGCCTTTTTAGTCATCAGCGCGCTTGCAGAAAGCGCGGGATGAGTCCTTCCTGAATCTTCGTTTGCGAAGAAAAGCCAGAGAGAGACATGCAACCTGTTAAGACCACCAGTGCAGCAGGCACAGCCTTCAAGACTCCTCTGTGCACACACACCCCTGACCTTCCCAGGCTAAAATACAGCCAACATGGCCAGGACCCACCTGAGGCAGAACTTGGGCTAGAGTTCATTGGAAGGTCTATTCTATGGCGATGATGGCAGAGAAGAAATTATACTTTCCTGCCACCATTGTGTCTGCACAATGTCATCCAGCAGAGCTGTGTTAAGTGGCCAGGGGCCTTTTACACTTTGGCCCACAAGAAGAAAACAAAGACCACTTGACAGCTTGCTGTGACAAATTTGCAAGACATTTTGCAGACAAAATTGCTCGGATTGGCTCTGACTTGGATGCTGTAGTTGAGACAGGTCCGGTGTATGTAATCTGGGTGCCTGCTTGTCCTGTATTATTGCATAAGTTTCAATTTGTGCAGCTTGAGGATGTGGACCGGATCCTTTGAGAAGTGAGAGCCACCACCTGTATACTGGATCCTTGCCTTCCTGGTTCCTGAATGCAGCTAGAGGGGGGCTGGCCAAGCGGTTAAGGGGAGTGGTGAATGCCTCACTGCAGCAAGGGAAGTTGCCATCCTGCCTAAAAAAGGCTGTGGTGAGGCCATTACTAAAAAAGTCCTCCCTGGTTCCCACCACTCTGAATAATTATCTGCCAATCTCTAACATTCCATTTTTGGGTAAGGTTCTGGAGCGTGTGGTGGCCTCCCATCTCCATGGGTTTGGGGATGAGACTGATCATTTAGATCCATTTCAATCTGGCTTCAGGCCTGGTTATTGGATGGAGATAGTTTTTGTCACCTTGGTGGATGAACTGGACAGGGGGAGTGTGTCCCTGTTGGTTCTGCTGAACATCTCAGCTGCTTTCGATACCACTGTCCATGCTATCCTTCTGAGTGCCTCTCTGGGATGGACTTGGGGGCACTGTTACGCAGTGGTTCTGGTCCTTCTTGGAGGGGCAAACTCAGAAGGTGGTGTTGGGGGAATCCTATTTGATGCTCTGGCCGTTGGCCTGTGGGGTCCCTCAGAGTTCCCGTTTTGTCACCCATGTTGTTTAACATCTACATGAAACTGTTGGGAGAGGTCATCTGGAGTTCTGGGGTGCAGTGTAACAAATAATGCTGATGACACCCAACTCTATCTATCCTTTCCATCTGATTCCAAAGAAGCTGTTTTGGTTTTGAACCACTGTCTGTTGTCAGCAATGGACTGGATGAGGACAAACAAATTGGAACTTAATCCAGACAAGACAGAGGTCAGTTGTAAGGCAGATCAGGGAACAGCATAGCAATAGCATTTATATTTCTATACTGCTTATCAGTGCAAAGCACTCCCTAAGCGGTATACAACGTGTTAGCTAACTGCCCCAACAAGCTGGGTACTCATTTTACAAACCTATGGAAGGATGGAAAGCTGAGTCAAGCTTGGAGCCCTGTAGGATTGAACTCACAATGTTGTGGCTACAGTACCAGCATTTAACCACTGTGCCACCCGGCTCCTGTGCTGGACTTCATCTATGCTGGATGGGGTTACACTCCCCCCTGAAATCCTAAGCATGCAGCTTGGGTTTTCTCCTGGATGCCAGGTTACAGCAGTGGCCAGTTGTGCATTTGCACAGCTAAAACTTGTTCCTCGAGATGTCTCATCTGGCTATGGTGAAACAAGTCTGCAATGTGGGGCTGCCTTTGGAAATTGGAAACTTCAGTGGGTCCAGAATGCTGTGGCCAGAATTCTGACTGGGGCCAGTTACAGGGAGCATATAACTCCCTTGTTAAAACAGCTTTACTGGCTATCGGTTCATTTCCAGACACAATTCAAAGTGCTGATCACAGCCTATAAAACCCTATATGGCTTAGGTCCAGACTATCTGAAAGACGGTATCTCCCCATACGAACCTGCGAAAGTTCTAAGATCTACAGGGGAAGGCTTTCTCTTGATCCCACTACCATCACAGGCTTGTTTGTGAGGACATGAAAGAGAGCCTTCTTGGTGGCTGCTCCCACCTTCTGAAACCTGTATCCATAGGAGGCTAGGCTGGCCCCCTCCCTGTTTTCCTTTCACCAGCAGGCAAAAACATTTTTGATTAAGCAGGCTTTTAACCTATAAGCAAGAAAGCTTTTTTTGTTGAAATATTTTATTTATATTTTTAAAACTGTTGTATGTCTTTTAAAAGATATTTTTGTTTTATGTGATCATAGATCATAGAATCATAGAGCTGGAAGAGACTACAAGGGCCATCCAGTCCAACCCCCTGCCATGCAGGAATACACAACAGAAGCATTCGCAATAGATAGCTATCCAACCTCTGTTTAAAAACCTCCAAAGAAGGAGACTCCACCACACTAAGAGGTGGTGCATTCCACCTCCAAACACTTCTTACTGTCAGGAAGTTCTTCCTAATGTTTAGGTGGAATCTCTTTTCCTGTAGTTTGAGTTCATTGCTCCGTATCCTAGTCTCTGGAGCAGCAGAAAATAAGCTTGCTCCCTCTTCAATATGACACCTCTTCAAATATTTAAATATGGCAATCATGTCACCGCTAAACCTTCTCTTATCCAGACTAAACATATCCAGCTCCCTAAGCCACTCCTCATAGGGCATGGCTTCCAGACCTTTAACCATTTTGGTCGCCCTCCTCTGAACACATTCCAGCTTCTCAATATCCTTCTTGAATTGTGGTGCCGAACGGGATACAGTATTCCAGGTGAGGTCTGACTAAAGCAGAATAGAGTGGCACTATTACTTCCCTTGATGTAGACACTATAGTCCTATTAATGCAGCCTAGAATCACATTGGGGTCGTTTATACGGGCAATTATTCCTCTAAATATACCACTAAGATAGCTCATAGTTCCCACGGATCGCAGCACAGCATCGCCTCATTCAGAAGGGGGGAAGGTAAAACACCCAAATATAGCGTGCCAAGGGATGTCGCTATTTTTGCCAGCATATTTGCAATGTAGCGCTTTATTGGCAGTGTGAACTAAGGGCTGCATCAAATCTGCATTGTGATTGGTTTCTGTGATGTAAGGGGAGGGCTTAAAAAAGAGGGATTCGTTCAGTAGTGATCAGGAAACTGAAAAATCCTCTCTGCTATTTTGCAGAAGGTCTGCCAAGAAAAAGGATTCCCAAGACCTTTCAGTCATAATGTTCCCATCTGGTCAGCTCTGCTTGGGGGAGAGAGAGAGAAAGAGAGAGAGAGCACGAGCGAGAGAGACGGGGGAGGGAGGGGGAGGCTGGAACAACTGATAGGTTCACCTTAGGATCCACGGCATGGCTGCAAGGTCTTTTAGCAGAGAAATTACTGTCACTCTGCTTCAGGAGTGAGTTCATTTACAGGCAGATTTACAGAGACAGAGAGAGAGCCACTACTTTGATCTTTCCCCCCTACTATTTGGGCAGAGTCTGTGAGTCTTGCCCTATGTCCTTCCCCATACAGCCTTTGTCTGCTTGGGAGGCCACGCCCTCCACACTTATTCAAGTCTGAACTTAAAAGCGACATAATTAGAAAAAAAAACCTGACTGGCACAGACGCAGAAAAGAATTAAAGCGCAAGTTGCCACAATAAATCTGCTGTGTAAACCAGCCCATTGGCTTTTTTAGCTGCTGCATCATACTGCTGACTCATATTCAGCTTGTGGTCCACAAGGACTCCTAGATCCCTTCCGCATGTACTGCCATCAAGCCAGGTGTCACCCATCCTTTATCTGTGCATTTCATTTTCACGGCCCAAGTGTAGTATCCTACATTTCTCCCTGTTGAAATTCATTTTGTTAGTTAGATCATTTTAATTATTTTAAAATTTTACTCTTTGGGTATTGTTTTTAACTGACTCTTTCTAGGAGCCACCTTGGGTCCCACTCAGGGAAAAAGGCACCATATCAATAAAATAAATACTGGGTTCTTGAAGAGATTACTTTTTGTTAATTAAAAGCTATCTCCAGCCAACAGTTTCATCTTCAGTCACTGGATGCCAAAACTTGCCTAACCAAGAGAAACAAAGCTGGAAGAAAACCTCACAGATTCATTTTTTCACAGGGCCTATGGGCGGTTCTATTACATGTTTTGTTTTGCAGGGCCCCACAACTCTTCAAGAATGTGTGAGAGAAAGACAGAAAAAAATTGCTGCCTAAGAGGGCCAGGGAAGTGAATAGAAGGTGAGGCTGAACCAGCATGCTGTTGGAGACCACTGAAAAAGCAGGTGGAGGAAGAGCAAAAGCCAAGAAAAAAAATAGAGTATGGATCCATGGGGTTTGTAACTCACGCAAAGCTAGCACCTCTGCTAGTATTAAATGGAACAGGTTCTGGGGAGGCTTGCAAGACTTCTTCGGACACACCAAACATTTATAAGGCTTCTCACCTGTTTGATGTTTAAGAAGATCTGATCTCTGACTGCAGCATTCACCACATTCTGAACACGTATGGCGTTTCTCTCCTGCCTGGATTTTGTCTTGTGGGTTCCACCCAAAAGTACTTCCACAGTGTGAACACCTATGAGGCTTCTGGCCTGTACAGGTTCTCTCACTTTCTCCACAGTGGGAACATTTATACAGTTTCTCATCCACATGGGTTCTCTCATGTGCCACAAGATTTGAGCTGCTACTGAAGCTTTCTCCACAGTGCCAACACTTGTATGGCTTCTCCTCTACATCGGGACCATCATGCATGATAAGGTGAGAGTTTTGACTGAAATGTTCCCCAGTCTTGTCATATTTCACTTCATTCTCTTCATCCAGGATGGTGGGCTCACTGTTATTTTTGCAAATACCTTGTGAGGAAACAAATGGATCCTCTGCCTTCTTACCATTTCTATTGTCTTTGTTTGCTCCCTGTTGCGTCTTAGCAGGTTCTCCATGACACAGGAAATTGTTCTCTTGGCCATTTTTCATGGATGTCATCAGTTGCTCCATTTCATTTCTACTCTCGAGTAGGGGTTTTTGTTCCTTCCTTTCTGTCAGTCCTGCACCACCTGCTAGAAGAAAAGAATGGAGAAGAATCAAGGCATAACTCAGACATTGTACTCAAATTAGAGCATCCCATAGATTTTGTAGGCTCCATAGTGCTTCTTTACATGAGCCCTGGTATCCCTGAGATGTATGTAATTGGCTTTCACTTTTTCTCCCATTTTATATGTGTTATTCAAGAAACAAACTTTCCTCTTTGGGAAAGGATAAGAGTGGAATCTGCACTGCCCCAGCACAAAGGGGCAAGTAAGAATCTATAGACCATTCAGACTGTTGCCTCTGTGGGTCAGCATCTGGAGCTAGATAAGGAAGACTTTTATGAGTTATGCTCGATAAATGTATTTATTTTATTTAGAGTATTTATACCCTGCTCTTCAGCCATAAAGACTCTCAGAGTGGCTTACAAATTGTTTAGCAATAGCACTTATACATCTACACCGCTTTATAGCCCTAGGCACTCTCTAAGCAGTTTACATACAATGTGTTAGTTAATTGCCCACACAAGCCGGGTACTCATTTTATCAAGCATAGAAGGATGGAAGGATGAGTCAACCTTGGAGCCCTGCAGGATCAAACTCACAACGTTGTGGCTGCAGTACTAGCATTTAACCACTGTGCCACCAGTGCTCTCTATGAATTGCAAGTAGACTTTGATGCTTAAGGCAGGGAGTTGCCTCTGGCCAGCATCTGCACACATTGTAAAGAGGCATATTGGAAGGGTAAGGCAGTGAAAAGCTGGACCCCTGTCCATTTTGGAGAACTCAGACCTCATTTTAAAGTACAAACTGGAATTCCTCTGCCGGCTGCTGACAAGGAAATGGTTGCATTGACAGCAGTCAGTGCTTAACTGTCTTGCATTTCTACACTGAATGGAGACCCTGCAAAACTGGCTCAGCCTGCTACACACACACACACCCATTGTAAGGTAGTATGGAGTTTCCAAAGATGCTGAGCAATCCTATTTGGATTTGAAGGGGGGCAATGGCCTATACTCTGTGATTGTTCGCAGAGGGGCGGGATATAAATAAATGTTATTATTATTATTATACTCAATTGGCATTGTCTAACGGGTACAACTCCATTGTTCATCTCCCTAGACCATTTAAGAATTATTACCAATGCCCAGAGGGTGAAAGGCAGAGGTCACGTTCACATCTGCCCTTTGCACACAGAGCAAAAAACCTTTGCACTCATCACTCTAAGCACATGGGGCCTTTCAAACCCTCCAACAGAATAACACTCCCTGTCATGAGGCGCCCCCTCACTTCAGGTGACAGGCCCCAAGTTAGAAAAGGGCTATACAGTAGCCAGAGAGAGGGCTTCTTCCTCTCTCCACTCTTTTTCTTCCAGAAGCCTTCCCCAGAAGCTCTCTCTCCAGAGGGTCTCCTTCATTTTGAACCCTCTACACAGTCTCCTTCATCAGCTGCCCTGCTCTTCAGGTACACAGCTTCTTCTTCACATCAGAGGGTGAGAAAATCCATGTGAGTCTGTTTTTCCTTAAGCCTACCTGCAGCCCTCTAGCCTCCTTAGATTGGTCAGGAGTAGGGTTTTAGCACCCATTTTTAGCATCCCCCTTTTTTTTCTTTGAGAAACTGCTATTAACACCTTCTATTGAATATAGACTGTTCTGTTGGTCTCTACTGCTATCTTTTTCTGTCTTTTAAATAAAGAAATTATTGCTTTTGCTGCAAAATCAGCTCGTCTTTGTCCTGATGTCTTCCTTCTACCTCAATTTTACTTTAAGTCATTCTCGTTAATTGCCTGCTTTGAAAGCACTTAGCCTGTAAGGTCCTGCAGAGAGTTAGTGCCTAGGGAGCTATTCCCCCAAACCAGTAAACCCAGTGCAATGCTCTTAACACTACCAAGGCCTACCAGTGCAGCACGTACAACCTGCAGGACTCCTCCACGTGCCCCCTGGCCTTCCCATGCTAAAATACAGCCCAAACGTGGCCAAGAACCACCTGAGGCAATAAGTGATTAGCCAATTCAATGTTATGTTGAGGTGGTTTGGCCTGTTTTAGGCTGCAAAACACAATACGACTCCCATATCCATGGGACTTGTATCCACAGATTCAATTACCCATGTTAAATATATATATATATATAGTAGCATCCTGGTATCCACAGGGGATTGGCTTTGGGGCTCCCTGTGGATACTGAAATTCTCAGATAATAGCGAACGCTACCCACCAGGAGCCCTCCTGAGGGAAGGGAGAAGGGAGGCAAGCTCTCCTCCTCCTCTCCCTTCCCCTGCTGCCAGTGCTGGTGGTGGGGGCAGCGAATCAGAGGAAGCAGGAGAGGCAGAAGGCTTTCGCCCAGGCTGAGCCATGCCCCTGTTGTCTCTGCTACTGCTGCTGGGTGATGGTTAAGGGAAAGCAGCCACATACACCCCCGCCACCGTTGCCACCAGAGCCCTCCCGGGGGAAGGGAGATCCTTCCCTTCCCTCTTCACCTCTGCCATAACCAACCATGGATAACTGAATCAGTGGTCAGCAAATCAGTGGATATGGGGATGCTACCATATAATATCTAAGCATCTTCTAGGTACTCCAGCAAAACTCTATGGTATGCTTGGGTCAGAGGTCATTCATTTTAACAGGGTTTGCAGGCTTGGAAACAGGTTTTATTTAAACCAGTTTTGGGGTGGGTTTTTTTGTGGTTGTCTAAACCAGTTTTTGTTTTGTTTTTTAATTAAAACCAATATAGGACTAAATCAGACAATTAAGTAGCAACATGTAGTCCAGACATTATGGCCACTAATTTAAATAATAATCGTTGTTTTAAAAGTGCTCTTTTAAAGCAAGTTGTTTGGGTTGATGTAAACTGAAGGATTTGTTTCTGAATGGCATTTCTTGCACTATAAAATAAATTAAAGTGATTAAAAAGAAGCAACTGACACTGGATACTGGTCTAACAATGAACAACTGCAAATAAACTGTTAAAGTTAAAATGTTTAAATTCAAACAGTCATTGTTGTCCCAGAAAGAGGGTTGGAAAATCGTAATAATAACCAGATTTGTTTTTAAAAAAATATGAATAACCATTTAAAAAAAACCAGAGGGGGGTTAAGTCATTTTGTTTAAACCAACCTGGTTTAAACCAGCCAACCCTGAGGGCTGACTATCATCTGGAGTTTCTGGTATTCACAGTAAGTGCTGGAATGTATCCCCATACCAGCACCAGGGAGTGGTACTGTAGATCTTTTTTCTAATCACCCTTAGTTTTGATGAACAAGTGTGTCCTGCCACAGTATCTATAGCTGCAGTGGGCAGAATCTGGGCTCTAGCTGCCCAGATGCGTCTTAGACTGTGCTTCAGGTCAAATATAGACCCTGGTTCCCCATGGGCCATTTTGTGTACCTGCTGCCAGCTGCAGCAAAGAATGATGCATAACTTGGTGGGATCCCCCTTCCTCCTCTTCACCCAAACACATCAGGCAGATGGATCAGAGGACACGTTTCTCATAACTCTACAGAATACATGGTCTCCAAATATGATGGTCCTCACAGGTACTACTGGTGTAACTTTGCATACAGGAAGTGGCCTGTCATAACCTGTTTTTAAGTGGTATAGAAGATGCTTCTTCTTTCTGAAAAAAGTAAAATGAAACTGGAGTAGCTGGGAGTACTTCAACAATGTTGAATTTGCTCCATGTGGACCTAGAGCAGCGCTGAAAAAAACCACACCCTGGAGGACTACATGCAGCTTCCAAGGTGGTTTGGTAGTTTATTATTATTGTTGTTGTTATCGTTGTTGTTATTTTATTTTTGGTGGCCACCTACACTACTGCTAGACCCCACCAACCCCCCTCTGAGTCCCTGCACCCTTTCTAAAATGGGAGGAATGCCTCCCCCCAAGGTCAACAACCTTCAAGAGACCTTCAAAAGATCTGTCCTAAACACCAGGAACCTTGGATGGATACTAAAGGGACCTGAAGAGGAGGCATCTCATATCGAGTTCTTAATAGATTCATTTTAGATAATTAAAAATTGTCTCTGCCGAACAGTTTCATCTTCAATCACTGGATGCCAGAACTTGCCTAACCAACAGAAACAAAGCTGGAGGAAAACCTCAGAGATCCATTTCTTCACAGGGCCTATGGACTGTTGCAACAGATGCTTTGCTTAGCAGGGCCCCATGACTTTTCAGAAAGGTGATCTGAGAGCGAAAGAAAAAAAAATGCCTAAGAGGACCAGGGGAGTGAATAGACTGAAAAAGCATGATTCTGGAGACCAATGAAAAAGAGGGCAGGAGACGAGTAAAAGCCAAGAAAAAGAGATAAGGTACCAGAGTAGGAGGTCCATGTGGTTTGTAACTCAGGTAAAGTTGGCACTTCTGCTAGTATTAAATGAAACAGGTTCTGGAGAAACTTACCCAACACATTTTCTTCCCCATTATCTTTGTGCTCAGTCTCTGTTAGATGCATCATCTTTATCATGCTTAGCTGAGCCCCCTTTGTCTTGGAGGGATTTACAGACTCCTCTTCGGACATCTTTGTGATCTGGAGAAGATGGAAATCAGATCAAAATAAAGCCAGGATGTGAGCAAAACATGTTTTAGGAGGGTGCAAAGGGTATCATTACAAACAGTTACTTGTCCAATCAAGAGAAAATTTAAGGGTGGTTTTCAAGGATTACAAATATAACCTAAGAAGCTGACTTCCACACAATTTTTCATCTAGCCCAGTCTTTTCTATCTTGACTAGCAGCTGCTCTTCAGGGCCTCAGGCAACAATGTGTCTTTCTCACTCCTTCCTACCAGACTCTTTAAAAATTGAAGATGTTAGTGATTGAACCCAGCCCTTTCTGTGTGAAAAGTGGGTGCTCTGCAACTGTGTTCCTCAATTGGAACTTGACCTGCAGAGAAGGCTAATTGTAGCAAAACTATTTCAATTTGGAGGGACATCTGGATCACACAATTAGCAGACATTGGCAGCACACTGGAAAAAGGAATCTTTGTCTCTCCAGCTATTTCTTATGACAGCTTCTACAGTCCTCAGTCACTGGCCATGGGGCTGATGGGAGTTGTAGGCCAAAACATCTGGAGGGTCATAGAGTTTTAAACAAATGTTTAATGAACAGTAAGATATAGACACAACACACCCCATTAAAAGCTCTGTCTGCTGCAATAAGTTAAAAACCAAAAGCCCACTTAAATTAAAAAGTCTCTCCTTGTCTGGGGAAAATCACCAGATAACAAACAATAGCAATTTTGCAGGCAAACAGGTCAAGGCTACCGGTGGTCAACAGGACTTTGAGGAGACCAACTCACCTGCCCTTCCCAGCCTTCAGCCCCTCGCTGCTTCAGAAGGAAGTCTTCTGCCAGGGCCACAGCCTGCGCGCAGGTCTCAGGATCATGTTCCCTGAGCCAGTGCTGAATATCCAGCGGCAAGATCGCCAGGAACTGTTCCAGTGTCACCAGCTCCAGCATCTGTTCCTTGGTGTTTCTCTCTGGCATCAGCCACTTCCGGCAGAGTTCTCTTAGCTGTCTGCACAAGTTTCGGGGCCCATCGGCCTCTCGGTAGCTCAGCGTCCGAAAATGTTGGCGCTGCACCTCCAACCCAACAGCACTTTTATCTGCCGTTCCCTCTTTCCCTTTCCCAATATGTGGGGCAGCCAGATGGCTTTCATCATCTTCTGTTGCTCCCCCAGCAAGATGAGGCTGATTTAGGGAAACCCACAAACCTTTGGGCCACTTCTTGGCCTCACTCACTCCCTGGGGAGGCACCTGAGGGTCAGATTGTTGTAGGGTTTCCCCTGCCACATGAGGAGACTGTAGTGTCCTCAGAAACTCTGCTAACTGAGCATCCCAGTTCCTTGACGGGTCTTCCTCTGGTTCCTGTTTCACTGGTTGTCCTGCTTCGCCTCCACTATTTCCCATTTTTGTAACAGCTGCTCTTTCTTTGACCTCTTCTGCTTCAGGACCTACTGAATCCTGCTCCTCCATTTTTATTTCTGGATCCAGAAATCCAGTGGCCCCTGTTTCCTGTAGTGCAGCCATTTCCTTCCAAAGAAATCAGCTTTTTTGTGCTTTATCCCTCTGCTTTTCAGCACCAGACCTTAAGAGATGCCACAGCATTGATGCTGCCTCCTTCACATTCCATTAGTAAAATCAATTCATCCAGTGATGCTCTTCTTCAAATAACGGAGCAAAATATCCAAGGCTTGCTACAGCTAGTGGAAGCCAGCCATTCCTCACCATGCCTTCTGCTCCTAAAAGAAAAATAGACAGGCTGTCAAATGGAAGTCTAAAACATTTAAGAATTTCTTAATCAACGGTGGGCAAATGAGAGGCGGGCAGTTTCCCCCCCCCCCATGTTGGCCACATTGGTGCTCCTGACTGAACTGGAAGTGATGCCATATGACTTCCTGTTCCAATTTCATTCAATTTTGAGCCAGTTTTTCTAGGGGATTTTGTGAGAAGTGGGTTATGCGGGCAAAAACACCAAGTTCTGTGGGCTGTTTGGGGTTAAAAAAAAAACACTGATTTTTTTTTTAATTGGGTCCGGGGGTATTGAGAGTCTCCACATGTGGCCAACTGTTTACGCTTTCCTCATCCTTGCTTTCAAAGGATGCAATGAACGCTTAAAGAAGTTGAGGTGTTCCACTCTCAGGGAACATTCCCAACTGTACACAGTGGTAAAGGAGCATAGCACTCAATATCCTAGGCTGTCTTAAAAACTTATGATTCTCCATATTGGGTAAGACCAAAGGCCTCTTAG
This sequence comes from Gambelia wislizenii, assembly GCA_030847615.1. Classification (NCBI taxonomy): domain Eukaryota; kingdom Metazoa; phylum Chordata; class Lepidosauria; order Squamata; family Crotaphytidae; genus Gambelia; species Gambelia wislizenii. Next base: position 32,715,277 of record JAUMIR010000002.1, read on the forward strand.
GTCTAGTTTCCACAGGGACCAGCCAGATCCCACTGGAAAGAAGAACATGAAGATGGCTGCACCCTCTTGTTAATATTCTCAGGAACTGATACTTCCCAGGAATGCTTCTTCTGATCTTGAAGGCAATATACAGCAGTCATAATTACTATCCATTGACAGCCTTATATTCCATGAATTTGCCTAATCCTTTTTCAAAAACCTTCCCATTGATGGATGTCACTACATCATGAGACAGCAAATTCTTCAGTTCAACAATGCCATGTCTGAAAAGCTCAGAGCCTCCATCTTTTTATTCAAAATTAGGACATTCAAAACTAAGACATCAGGGAACTGAGAACTGGAAACTACCACTAAGGAGATAAAACAGGACTAAAGAATGTTAGGGTATGAATATAATGGAAACCAAACCAAAAGAGTTAGGGTATGAGTATAAAATGTGTATGTGTAAAGTATATAACAACATGAAAAAAATATAATAAATCTCTAAAATAATTAATTATCCAAATTACAACCACTCTGTACGAAACTATCAGTGGCAATATTGGAGAAGGCCCCTAAGACATGTTGAAGGAAGATAGATTCCTTGCGATCTTTTTAGATTCTGCATACAAAAAGAAGCCAGAACCATTTGGTCTTAGTCTTCATTGGTGGCTGGTGAAATTCTTATGTTCACCAATATTTGCTCCAGACAAACAGCAACACTAGAGTATAGATCAGTGGTTCTTAACCTGTGGTCTGTGGACCCCCAGGGACTGTGATGTCCTCATAGGGGGTCTGCGAAGGCTGCTTGGCCCACCTCATCCCGGAAGTGAAGCAGCCACACGACAGGAGCCAAGGCAAAGGCTGGCTTGGCTTGTGCATTGCTGTTTCAATCTGCTCCAATCACAAACTTGTAGGAAGAAGCAGGAGAAAAGTCTTCCCTCCTTCTTCAGTGCGTCTGAGGAAAGGCTTAATGGATGGTGTAATTGTATCATCATCATCACTCCAAGGTTCACTCAGCCTTCCATCCTTTCGTAGGTCGGTAAAATGAGTACCCAGCTTGTGGGGGCAATTAGCTAACACACATTGGAAACTGTTTAATGCAGTGTAGATGTGTAAATAGCTATTGCTTAAAACAATTTGTAAGGCCCTCTGATAGCCTTGTGGCTGAAGAGCGGGGTATAAATAACTAAATAAATTAAATAAATAAATAAAAATAATAATCATCACCATCATCATCATGTATTATTATTACTATCAGTGCTTTAAATCTTGAGTTAAGTCTCGGGGGTCCATAGCAACAAAAGATATTTAAAGGGAGTCCCTAGTAAAGAAAAGAGTTAAGAACCACTGGTATAGATTTTATGAAATACATCACATTATTGTCTTTTCCAGTGAGTCATATCAGCTCATGATATGTTCAAAGTATGACAAACTCAGTTTAGTCATCTTGACTTCTATGGAGAGTTCAAGACAACATACATAACAGCTAAGTCTAGCTAAACTATTTTAGCACCCAAGGCAAAACAAAACAAACAAACAAGCAAAAAAATCCAATAGCTTCTTATTCCTCAAATGGGCACTAAAACAGCAATACCAGTAATCGAGTAAATAACTAGCAATTTGCTTCTTTTTCAGAACACCCCCAAACCCACTGACCCAAATAAAGGAAGTATTCTTAATAAAATAGCAATACATTATTGACAAAATAATTAATAAAAATGAAACAATTAATAAAATAATAATTAATAAAATCATTCTAGCACCCAAGGCATCTTTGGGAATCATGTTCTAGGAGCTATCAAGATTAGGAAAAGAAACTCCTTTTCTGCTGTTTTTGTCTGCACTCAGTTGAATGAAGCCTGCTCCTGCCCTCCTCCCTCCTTCTTCTTCCAAGCATCCCTCCAGCTGACCTGGGTTTGGCTCCTTTGCATTTGCACTCCCAAGGACCCTGCCATCACCCCACCATCTGCACCAGAGGGCAACACACAGGCATTTCCCAGCAGGATCAAACCGGAAGGAATCCTTGGTTCTGGAGGTTTCGGCCACTCTAGGACTCACCCTCTGTGGGCTTAACCCCTTCGTGGCCATGGGGGAGCATCTTTGACAGCCAGCCTGCAGGGTTGCCAGATGGAAAACTGGAGGCGCCTCCTGGACCCTTCATGGTTGTGTAGAAGTGGGGATTTCAGCAGGTCTTGCTTGTCATACAACTAGTAACAAGCAACCTCTGCTGAAATCCCCTCTTCTATGCAAACATTAAAGGTAGAGGAGCCCTCTCCAGTTTTCCCCCTGGCAACTCTGGGCATGGAGCACAACTCTCATTCATAGAATCATAAGAGTTGGAAGAGAGAAAAGTTGAGAGTGGATAAGGCTCTCTTGGCAGCTCCCTCCAGCTAGTTTAAAAAAGCATGAATCTGTTAGTTTAGGCATCAAAATGGAAATCATAAGAAAAGTGGAGGCTGGGGGGGGGGGAAACATATCCCTGGATGCCATTTAGAAGAAGCCTTCATAGAATCATAGAGTTGGAAGAGGTATGTTTAGCCTGGAGAAGAGAAGGTTGAGAGGTGACATGATAGCTATGTTTAAACATTTGAAGGGATGTCATACTGAGGATGGGGCAAGGTTGTTTCTGCTGCTCCAGAGACTAGGACACGGAGCAATTGGTTCAAACTATAGGAAAAGAGACTCCATCTAAACATTAGGAAGAATTCCTGACAGTAAGAACTGTTCAACAGCGGGATGCTCTGCCTGGGAGTGTGGTGGAGTCTCCTTTTCTGGAGGTTTTTAAACAGAGGCGGGATGGCCATCAATCAGGAGTGCTGATTATGTATTCCTGCATGGCAGGGGGTTGGACTGGATGGCCCTTGTGGCCTTCATAGAATCATAGAGTTGGAAGAGACCACAAGGGCCACAACCTTCTCCAGGCGAAACATACTTGTCTGGAATACTTCTCCCACAATTCCCCATCCTCCTCTCCTCTACCCCCCACTTCATGTGGGAGCTATGTCCCACCCTATGTCATGGGTTCTCATATTGGTACAAGGTCCTTTTACTACAGTGGCCCAAACCCTGTTTAAATACAAAGGCCCTTGCTTGTTGAGGGAAAGGGTGCAGAGAGGGAACAGCCTGGCCTCTTGCGAGAGGGAGTTCTTCAGCCTGGGAGCAGCCATTGAGGTGTCCCTCTCCAGCGTCCATGCCAAATGTGCCTGTGACCGTGATAAGTCTAAGAGAAAGCCATCCCACAAAGATCTCAAAACTTGGGGTTGGGTGGGGGAATATGTGGTTTTGCTACTAAGGTGTATTTCCACATACCTTCCAAAAACTTTGATTTGGCAGGGACCGTTCCCATTTGTCCTCCCATTTTTCCAGCTGCATTTAAAATGTCCCAATTTCTCTCTCCTCCTCCTCACTTCCCCCCCTTTGTCTTCAGCTTACTGCAAACTGTTTGCACTAAATTAAGCAGTTTGCACTCAATTAACAGATTGGGAGTAGAGGAGGGGACAGGGTCTTGTCCCTTCCAGTAGACTCAGGCAAAAACAAACTGTTGCAGCCTCACCTAGGTTGTGCGTTTTTCCTGCTTAGTAATTTTCACCATTTTGACCATACTCTGATGTTGCTTGGGATATGCACCCCGTTCTTCATCTGTGAAATGTTGAGAGGCTATGTCTGTCTGTACAACAGACCTTGCTAACATTCTGGTTTTATAAAAAATAAATAAATAAAGAGTACATAAAAGTATCTATTTAGTTATTTTTGAGAAATGGTACATCAGAGTTTCTATGGCGATATGTAGTCATAACTGTGATTCCCTTCTGGTGGGGCCTTGGAAATGGAACTAAATACTTTTTTTAAATCTCAAAGTGAGAAACAGCCAAGTCTCATACATGTTAGCCTTTAGGATGGCACAAGTCATTGCTGTCTTTACTTTTAAAAAACAACTTTTCCATGCACTGAACCCAATGGAAACTTCCTATAAAATTTAACATAGGTGACTCTGACTCTAACCTTGTTTTGTAATTTCTTTGCATCATAATAACGATGTGCTTTTGATTATTATTTGTTCCTGCAAGGAAGAAATAATTTTAATCATTTTTTCTATTTGCTGAGAGTGTCTTAGAAAACAGTACTATAGCTGCATCCTATGAAATCCTGGGATTTGTAGTTTAGTGAGGTATTCAGAATTCTCAGCCATAGCACCCAGTTGGCTCACCGCATTACAATTCTCAGGACTCTATAGGGTGCAGCCAAGGCAATTAAAAGTGGAATGATAGGATTGTGTGCTGTCAAAGAAACCTTCTATTGGGCAAACTGCTTCACAGTTCTGTTGCTTCTATGCCTATTTCCTTTGTGATAATGCATAAGGATATACAAAAAACCTAGGTGGATCAGAGAAACAAGCAAATAATGACAAATAACAGAGTAAAGAAAACTTTTTATCCATAACTTATCATGTATGCCCCCACAGGTTCTTGGGCATACTGATCAAGCTGTGCAGTTAGGGAACTGAATAAGATGTCTCCAAGAAAATTCTGGATCAGTCGAGAAGTATTTGATTCCAGAAAGCAACTTCATTTAGCAAGACTTCGTAAACAAACAAGAGGAGCTTTGCTTAGCACTTTCTTATCTGATGGAATCAATAAGGGGAAAGGGAGAGCACAGAAAATCCACCCTTTTGGAAGACAATACCCATAATCTGACAGCCAGTGGCCATCTTCAGTGAGAGAGTCCCAGACTTGTAATCCAAAAGTGTCACTTTTGTGCTAACTCTGGGGAAGATTATAGACAAAGGACACAGTGACAAACATACCTGGCCACCTCTGTTTCATAAGAGATTTCAGACTGAGAGCTTATAAACCCAGACAACTCAAGTGCCAATAGAAATTTTTTTTAAAAAAAAAGAAGCTTGAAATTAGGAATGTGATTTGATTTACAGAAATATATATGAGATCAACCTATGAACATCAGGTCTTAAGAAAGTAATCATTTAGCCATAATCAGATCTGTAATATGCCTTAAATGTCAAAAATGTATGGTAACTATGTTTTTGATATTACAGTACAAGGTGGTCCATTAATTTCTAAAATCTGTTTCAAATATATGTCAGAAAATATGGTAACTTTTTCTTAATTCTCAAAATGGTTTTTTAAAAAAGCATGGTTTTAAAATGGTTTTTAAAAAAGTAACCCATGGCATTTGCCACTTTGGAAAACTTCTATCTCATTCTAATTGGTAAGCAGTTTCCATCACCTTGTTTTTATGAAAATGAATGTACTGTGCTGTTCCATGAAACAGCTACCAAACCTGTGTTGCATTACATTATATGTTAATAGTAAAGACAAACACACACCTGTGGTCTCAGAATAATTCCTGCACAAATAAACACTGTATGCCTGTATTCTCTCATACAGAATTTTGCTCTCATTTAAGCTGGCATTTTGGGGTGAGGAGATATGAATATGCTCAGTATACTAGCCAGCTTATGGCTAGCAACAAACCCAGAAAGCACTTTTTCAGAAAAACTTTGAACAAAGGCAGACTCTGTCACAAATGTGCATACAAAACTTTTATCCAGGGTCAGACTGTCACCTTCCCCAGCAACAAAACCCAAGGGAGCATCTCACACTATATACTATTATAACACTTCTTCTTGTGTGCCCTTCAAGTAGTTTCGGACTTACGGTGCCCCTAAGCTGAACATATCATGGGTTTTTTTAAGAGAAGATTTGTTCAGAGGGGGTTTGCCTTTGCTTTCCCCTGAGGATGAGAGCGCGTGACTTCCCCAAGGTCATCCAGTAGGTTTCCATAGCCAAGAAGGGATTCGAACCCTGGTCTCCATAGTAGTAGTCCAATGCTCAAACCACGATACCAGGCTGGGTCTCAATTATAACACTGCAATTCCACTTTAGCTGTCATGGTAATATCCTATTAATCCTGGAATTTGTTGTTTGCACACCCTCTCAGCCTCAGAAGAAGGCAAACTCCCTCTCAATAAATCTTGTCAAGACAATCCCGTGATATGGTGACCCTAAGGCTAAAAGTCAGAAACAACTTGAAGGCACACAACAACAAAGGCATTTGAGAATTCTACTGCTTTCTAAACTGTAAATCCCAGGATTTCATAGGATGCAGCCATGGCAGTTAAAGTGGAATCATAGCACTAAAATTGTGTGGTGTGAAAGGGCCAAAGAAGAACAAACACAAATCCAGTCAGACCCCCATATCCACAGTGGTTCGGTTCGTGGAGTTACTGCGGACATTGGAAACTACAGATAACAGAGAACCTTATTAAAATAAAGAACTTCCAGTAACAACATACTATAGAGTTGCCTTGGAGGACCTCAAAGATGCCTAGAAAGGTTGCCTCTCTAGGCATTTTCCAGCACCACTCTATGGTATGTGTCCCTATTTTGTGTACCACGGATTATTGAAACCATGGATATTAGTTCCGCAGATACGGGGCAAGGTGGGTTGTCCGACTGTTAAAAAAAAAATGTGGTTACATTTTAAATGCTGTAGTTTTGTTGACTTTGTATTTCTTAAACTGAACTGTGTTTTGAAACTTGAAATGCTAAAAAAGCCCTGTTCTGCTTCAGAAGAACTAAGTGCTCATAGATGTCATCTGGCAAGGAATGTCTTTTCACTGTCATTACATTGCCATCTCTGAAGAAGAGGGCTTCTGTCGCAGCACTCGAAGGCATGCCTGTGTTATACTTCAAAAAACTTTGCTGGATACTTGGAAAGGCAAGCAGGGATGACAGCTCCCTACTGGGTGTCTTCAGGTATTTGGAAATTTCCTCTTCAACAGGGTCCACTGCTGATTTCCCTTGTTGAGGCCTGATGTCGAAAAACTCAAGAAAACCATTGTCGCCTTCCTGTTCTTTCTGTGCGGACCCAGCCACAATCTCACCAACTGCACCCTTGAGTTCAGCTTTCAACAGGGCTTCCACAGAAGACCTAGGAGAGAGGGGATGAGTCAACACAAGTGAGGGAACTAAAGGAAGCACTTTTTCACTCCTAGGATGAGTGATGAGTGAGGAATGTTGGCTCCCAAGATGCTTACATAGAATTCATACTGCTGATTTTAGGAAAAGGTTTAGATTTGGGGAGGTCAAATGCCACTCTGCATCACTTCTAGCCACCATTTTTGCCCTTCTTTGTTTGTTTGTTTTGGGGAAGAGATGGGGATGGGGAAGAAAACTACTTCATTTGTGGCCAATTTGGGGTCTATTTGGCTAGTTTTCAGTTGAAAAATTGCATGAAAATCAGCATCTATTAAAAAAAAAAAACTGGAGGCATCTGGGTTCTTTTGGGGCGGGCATGGGCTACACTTTGAGGTCCCAGGGCTGCAAGGAGTCCACAGGATCCACGTTGCCCACCCTGGGTTAGACTGCTCCCTGTTGGATCTAGATCAGTGTTGGGAATTGTGTGATCTGATGTTAGGCAGTTATGTAAGTATAGTCGTCCCTTCCTATGCACAGGCATTAGGGGCGGAGCACAACCACAAAACTGAAAAAAACACTAATAACCTTCGGCTCCCCCCATCCTGAATGAGCGGCAAGCACTGTCTTCAGTGCAGCCCCGGGACCGAAGGTGGGCAGGCAGGAAAGCAAGGCAAACCAAGCAGTGCTGCATCCAGGGCGTCAGAGGGAGGGGGGGGGCAAGAGCCAAGCGGGATGTGGTGGGGATGATGGGGGCAGCAGTCACATTGGTCAGTACGTGTGCCTCCTAGCCGGCCCTGCCAAGGGGGAGGAGAAGGGGGAGCTCCGAGGAGGGGGAGTCCAGCCACCGTCAGCCCCACTGCCATCGCTGCACGCCGCACGTCCCACCTGCCCGCACGGTGCATTGCAAGCAAGCTCTGCAGCGAGTAGATGGTGGGGTGGGTGGTGGTGCTGCTGCTGCCGCCGCTGCCCCCCATAAGCCTAGCTTTGGCCTCCCCCCTCCCTCCCTCCTCGGAGCTGCCAATGGATCCACGAATACAGAAAACGGTGAAAGGGAAATATGCGAATGGGAAGGAGCGACTGTATTACTGAGGTTATAGTCTTTGTATTATGGCAGCCAGCATGGTGTAATGGTTTGAGTGTTGGACTATGACTAGAGACCAGGGTTCGAATCCCCACTCAGCCATGGAAACCCCCTGGGTGGCCTTGGGCAAGTCACACACTCTCAGCCTCAGAGGAAGGCAAAGGCAACCACCCCCCAAACAAATCTTGCCAAGAAAACTCCATGATAGGGTTGTCTTAGGGTCACCATAAGTTGGAAATGACTTGAAGGCACACAATTGCAACAACAAGGATATGATTATGTATCATTGCCAGAAAGGTACTGGCAAAGGTGTAGTAGATAGAAAAAGGTCAGGGGTCTGTTGGGAGGGGGTGAGAGCTTGGAATGTTGAAAGTGGATGGTGACTGGCTGGGAGTTTGAAGGGAGGTTTGAAAACATGCTGATGACAGTTAGCACAGTTTGTCAGTTGAGTGAGGAGTTAGTTAAGGCTAGTTCAGGGGTAGATGAGTTAGAGCAGGGACAGCAGACAGTACACTCCTGTTTAGTCAGGGTAGTGAACTATAATTTGTGAGGTGTGACTGAAAAGATATTTAGGATTAAATACCTAAATGTAACAACTATGTTATTTGTCATCAGATGCTTCAGTCCACTAAGTAACCACAAATTGTTGGAATAATTTCTGTCTAATGTTTTATTTTGTAACACACACACATATGCCTCTTGGGTTGCTATGGTATTATTAGTTTGGGGGTACTTGGGTCTAAGGTCTGGCACATCAGTGTCTGTGGTGACAGGGGATGTACAACTGGAGTTTTTATCTTTGATGACTGCTGGTGGGCTTGCAGAAAGGAATGCAAACCATGGCCACAATCCTGCATGGCTCAGCATAGCATTATAATTCTGCGTACACTACGCTGAGCTATTTACCACCCAGCTGCTGAAGCCCTACTCAAGGCTATTCTGGAAAGTGGGGATGGGAGGATCATAGAATTATCTGGCTAGGTCCTCACAGCCAGGTACAAATTGTTTACATCATCTGCTGAGGCCACTAGGATTCTCCAGAGGTCTCAGTAGCTGAGGTAACCATTTCACATCTGGCTACAGGAACAGAGCCAGACATTTTTGTAATCCTCCCCTCCCACTTTCTGCCAGGCACAGAGTAGCCATGGTGGGGTGCTTCAGCAGCTCTATGGTAAGTCTGGGCATGGTTGTTACAGAGGGAATATTAAATGCCACAGTGACCATGAATAGCCATATAAAAGAGTAAGGTTAACTTACATCTGCATATGCCCATAATGGGAAGCCAGCCAGTAAGAATCACAAAAGTGACTGTCACAGGAGGTGGCAGCAACCGATTAAACTGGGCATTCACAGAAGGTAGCAGCAGTCTAGATAACCTTAAGAGTGCTTCACAGGTGATGTCTACAAGTGAGGTAAGGTGAAGGGTCTCATATGGGTCACACAAGAAATCCTAGGACAAGTAATCCTAGGACAAAAGCTGTTGGACAGTGCAATACGCTGCCTTGGAGCACGGTGGAGTCTCCTTCTTTGGAGGTTTTTAAACAGAGGCTGGATAACCATCAGTTGGGGTTGCTTTGATTGAGTATTCCTGCACGGCAGGGGGTTGGGCTGGATGGCCCTCATGGTCTCTTCCAACTCTATGATTCTATTTTTTCTAAGAATCCTGGGATTCCCATAGTGATGACAGCAGGTGGACTAAGCAGAGCCTCACCTCAGATTTGATGGCAGCACGTGAGTTACATAAGGTCCACTTCATGTGTTGTTGGACTGCAGCTCCCAGCATTCCTCACCATTGGCTAAACTGGCTGGCATTGCTCTGGCAGCAGTCTAACAACATCTGGTGGGCCACACAATTCCCACCCTTGGTCTAGAAGGGCCACTGTGGGGAAGAAACATAAGACTGAATTTCTTGCATCCACACCCACCCACCTGAAGGGCTCCTCTTACCTGTTGACCTTTGCAGTCTGGGCTGAATCCAACCAGTCCAATTTGAAACGCGGGTGCAAGCAGGCTGCCAGAAGAAGTGTCTTGTCCTCCCAAATACCTGCAAATCGCTTCTTCAGGGATTCACGCACACCCCTCAAGAGGGGAAGACAGTAGGTGTACGGTACAGGCTTATTCTCTAGCCCTTGTAATTTGCGGTCCAGACTGTGTAGAGTGGGCAGCAAATACCCCATGAACATGCCGTTTTCCCGCTGTAGGATATCAAGGGAGAATGCTAGTGGCCCCATGATCTCAGTGTACTCCTGCAATGCTAGACGCTCATCAGCTGTGATCCTGGCCACGAAGCACTTGTCCATTATGGCATCCACTTTTAGTGGCACAGTAGACAGGAGCGCGTTCAACTGTTTCAGTGCATCAAAGATAGAATTCCACCTGGCCTTGTTTGGTACTGTCAAAGAGGTACTGCATTGTTCATAGATGTACTCTGCAATTTGCACTGAGTTGTTCTGCTTGGACCACAGCTTGCTGCACTTTCTCATCAAGGAAGAAAAATGTTTCCGGAAAGGACCAAGGGAGCTATCTTGGGAGGACTCAGAAATCATGTCTTCTACATCACGTGTTGCTATTAGGTTGAGGGTGTAGCTGGCACACCTGTGGTGTGGTGGCAAGCCGAAATCTGATTCTGGTGCATCTTTCTCTGCCTGTTTACCTGTATCCAGGATCTCAGAGATAGGAACAAACTCCATCTCAGACTCCTCCTGGTTGACATCACTGTCCTCCTCTTCCTCCCCTGCACTGGTGTCTGCAGCACCCGCAAGTGTTTTGGCCCTGAATACTTGGAATGCTTTCACAAAGTTGGAGCCATTGTCTGTGGTCATGCACAGGACTTTGTCATGTATCCCATACTGCACATGGACATCGCGCAGGGCTTTTACAAGGACGCTGTATGTCAGGCATCCTTTGAGATGCTTGAACGCCAAGGCCCCAAACTCCCGCTTCAGAGTCGTTGGGCTGAGCCAGTGAGCCGTGACCCCTAAGAAGCTTCTCTTGCCATCAGTCCAGCAACTGACAGCAGTCCCCACATGGGACACAACACCCATCCGGCTTGCAAGGGTTTCCTGCATGCCAGCCGCCCTCTTCTCAATTCTGTCTCTCAGGGTGTTGGCGCACATGATGGTGAGGTCCTTTGGAAGACCAAGGCGAACCAGTGCAAGGAAGGTAGGTTTGTCCACAGTCTGAAGCGGCACAGTCTCCTCCACAATGTAATCCATGAGTGTCCTGTCAAGAATTTTCTGAGTGACATTCTGTTTGCCACATCTCCCACTCCTCACAGCAGGGGGACCATCAGCATCATTCTCCTCTTCATCATCAAAACACATGGATTCTTCTAAAGAGATAGAACTACCCCCTGTGATTTCAAGAACTGCATTCAGCTTATCAGGGTGTGCCTTCTGAGGAGAAAAGAAATAAAAGGGGGAAGCAAATCCTAAAAGAAAACTAAAAAGGTACTTCATACATTTTAAACACAAAAAGGGACAGTGTAGGATGATGTCTTCTAACACCAGACACTATCATCCTTCATAGAATCATAGAGTTGGAAGAGACCTCAAGGGCTATCCAGTCCAACCCCCTGCCGTGCAGGAATAAACAATCAAATCATTCCTGACAGATGACCATCCACCTTCTGTTTAAAAACCTCCAAAGAACGAGACTCCACCACACTACGAGGCAGTGTATTCCTTGGTCTAGAGTCTTTGCTGTATGACAACAGTGGGCAAAGTGCAGCCTCAGGAGTGTGTAAGGCCCTCAGAAGGGGTATCTATGGCCCTCAATCTCTACAGAGATCTTGGACCACCCTTTCCCACTGCCATAAAAAGGGTGAACCACCTCCAGAAGAGGAAACTCTCTTTTAAATAGGTTTCAGGGCTTCTGCTGGACCATATAATTAAAAAAAAAAAATCTTACTTTTCAAAACCAAAAAAGGACTTCTAGACACTTTTATTTCCCCAAACCCCATTTTGTAAACTTTGTCCAGATCCAGGAGGATCCTGGAGCACAATATTTGCTCCCAATTTTTTTACACTCCCTCCTTTTGTCATATAATAAGCAAAACGCGAACCTTGCAGGAGTGTCGGCACGACCAGCGCTTTACCTTCAAATGCTGCTTCACACTGGATGCAGAACTAATCTCTGAGCTTATTCTCTTGACAAGTGGTAGGCAATATTTGCACTGCACGATCAAGTTCTTCCCTTTCTGGCTCACAAATGTAACAGCTTCCTCAAATCCAAGCCACGACGATGGCTGCTGGAGGGCTGCCATCTTTATCAGCGGCTGCTCTGTATTTTTCCTGAGAGAGTCCTGCTCAGGTTGTGGCTGCACCTCCTCATCAGTCATATCTGTCTCGCTGGCAGACCCCTCCTTCACAGCAGCCTTAGCCACAGCAGCTTCAACAGTCTTGCCTGTAAAAAAAAGAGACAAACTAGTCAATTTATCCATTGTTTAAAAAGTACTGGCCAAGATCCTGCTGAAAGTCCAAAGACAGGAAAATCCTGCTAGCATAGTAACCTGAGATCACCTCTGTTTGCTACTGCAATGGAGCACTCCTTGTTCAGGAGACACAACTCCCACTCGTGCATCAAGGCTTTGAATACCATGTTGCACAAACAGTGAAAATGTCTTAACCTATGAGATTCATACAGATATGAAGGTCTGGGTGGAGACATAAAAATTTGGGGAAATTGTTTTTTTAAGAGGTCTTTTGTGGAGGGGAATAGGAAAAGGGGATTATGGAATATATTATTTTAGAATGATGAATACAATGTTTAATACAGAGTGTTCACATATCTGCTGCCCCAAAATTACTTCTAGAAATTATATAAGAAGAAGCTTTTTATGTAAGACTATGGGTCCGATTCTGGGAGAAAGGCGGCATATAAATCAAATAAATAAATAAATAAATAAATATCAGATCATTACAATTCCTGGTCTTGGTTTCTTTTATTCAGTTCTTTTTATGGGAATGAATTTGTTATGTTTGCTCGACACTATGGAGAACTAGTGGAGACAAAATAATTTTTCTTTATTTTACTGAAGTTGATGGTGTCTTGTTTTATTTTATTTTTTTACTTTTTTGTATTTATTTATTTATTTGCCTGCTTCTCAAACTGGCAAATCCAGAGAGGTTCCTTATCATTCAGGGCCTTGCCCTTCCATTTGTAACAAAATATTTAAAAATGTATACTTATATTCCAAATAAACTGTACTTTTAATATATCAAACATGATAATTTTATTCTAAACCAAGTGATATATGATGTATATTATGTTTGTAAAGTTGTTCACCCCATGTATCCATGGAGGATACATTCCTGGACTTACCAGGGATATGTGAAACCGGGGATAATAGCAAGCCCTACTGAAATGAATGACTTTCAGCATACCTTCTGGCGGAAGCATACCACAGAATCATGCTCGAGGACTTAGAAAATGCCTAGAGAGAACATATTTTTTCATACATGGATAAGTGAAATCACAGAAGTCCCATGGATATTGGGGTCAACCTGTACTTCCAGTGTGTAAATGGTACTAATGTGGCATTTTTCAATTTTTCCAAACATCTCCTTTCCCCCCACCCACCCCATGGCTTCAAACATTTTGGAAATTTTATATCTCTAGGGCTTTGTATGGCTCTTGTGGAGTCTGTGTGCCCCTTTTCCCCTGGAGCCCAAAATATTTGTGGGGAGAATGGCTGGTAAAACACTGCTTTTCATTCAAAAAGAGATTCCAGGGGACTCATAAGTATTGTTTCTCTCTCACACACACACACAAACACACCCTAAAAAACAGCGGGGGGGGGGGAACCCACCTGAAAGTGACTGGAAGTGATAGCCAGTCACCAGAAATGTGACTTCCAGCTGGGTCTGCCAATGGCACGGAGGAGCCAAAAATGACCCTCTATGCTCTCAGAGCATCCAGACACCAGGTATAAATATTTGGCATAACAGTTCATTGCTCAGGACATTTGACTGCGTTAGTTTATGGTAAACCGCAAATTTAACATGAACTAATCATCAACTAAAATGAACAAAGATTCCTATAGCTAATTGCTTTTAATGAACCACCTGATGGTAACATTTATAGTTAAACATGTATCATTTCCTAATTATATCTATAGTATTTTTCTGGTCAGAGTGTGGGTTTTTCCTGACAAAGGAAATGTATTGGTAGTGGCAGTATTTGTCACTGTATGTTCCAACCTTTTAGGCGGTAAGATCCAAATGACAGTTTGCCAATCACACAATGTTTCAGGTTATTCTCCACTTTTCCCCAAGATTCTGAAATGCGTTGTCAAAAAGTGAGGTCTTGTTTTCTTTAAAACCAATACATTTGATCATCGCATGAATTATGATAACTGACATGGGTGTGTACAAACCTTAACCCCCTCTCTATTTTAAGGAAGTTTCTACCCTCTTCCTTATTTCCCTTTTCCCTGCTGCCCATGCCCTCTTTTAAATTTTTTTTAATTTTTGAAAAAATTATCTCTAAAGCCTTAGCAATAAAACAATGGGCTTCTGTGCTCAAAAAGACCACACACACACACACACACACACACACACACATTAATTGCAACTTTAATTGAAGCTGCAAGATTGAGCAGGGAAGGGAGACAGTCGCTGGAAGCTTTCTTCCACTGAAGTTCTTAACCTGACTATTGTTTGTGCATGCAGGTTGATCTATCTGAGCAGAAGAGTCTACTGAATTTATACTAAGATGCTAGAGATTTTTTTTTTTAAGTTCTCTAGTGTTATAGTGCTAAAATGGTAAATTGTAATAGTGCTATTCCTATGTTTGAGGGATTGGAGACAGTTGGACAACTCTACATTTAACCTCATGATTCACATCATAATCAAGATGCCCAGAAATGAACCAAAATGTGTTGCCTTTCTATTGATTTTTTTAAAAAAAAAGTCAGGACAAGGAAGCATGAAGAAACAACAAGAAATATCAAGAGACAATTTTAAATGGTGCAATGTAAATCAGCAGTCTGGATGACTTCTGCGTTAGGATTATAGACATACCTGACTTAACAAAGCCTGAGACTTTTTACAAAGGATTTTTACACCAGCCCAGTTCCCCCTGGCTTTTCTTAGCATCCTCTGCCTAGCTGAGGGGCTGTTTTTTTTTTTCAGCACTGGCACTGAGAAGATGGTGAAGCGGGGCTGGAGAAACACAGACTTTCAGTGTCAATTTGTAGCAGTCTATCTGTGGTAAACAATGCAATGCAATAAAGCTGGAGCTGGGAAAGAATGACATTCTACTGCTAGCAGACCTTATTGCAACTATGTGTGCCTGCCTATAACTGACACAGTAAACAGCAGCTTCCTCCAGATTTCCTTAATGAGCATGCATGCCAAGCAAACAGAGAAAGAGGGAAGAACACATAAGGCTGCCTCACTAGCTGAGACATGCTTTTTTAAAAAAGCTCTGGTCTATAAGTTTGGCCATCAAAATAGAAATCATAAGAAATGTGGAGGATGGTGAAAGAAAAAGTCATCGCTGGATGCATGCTTCAGGTGGTCTCTAGAAGGTTCAAAATTGTTTTTGTTCACTTATGCAAGGCTTACTTAACCTCACTGTTTTATTTCACATGTGCATACTGTTAGTTTTGAATAAAAGGTTCACTGAAACATGTTTGAATTGCTTCTCCTTTTTGTGGTGTAGGAACTTATCCCTATTCTTTCCACGTTGTTCCTACCTCTGGCACCAAATTTTCTGTAAAAGAAGGAGTGCTCAGGAACACATCAGCTTCATTAACTGAAGTACAGGCTGGCCTCCATATCCACAGGGGATACACTCCAAGACCCCCCGTGGATACCTGAAACTGTGGATAATAGGGAACCCTATTGTTTTCAATGAGATGAATGCCAGAAGCTGACCACAGAATCACATAGGAGGACCTAGAAATGCCTAGAGAGAACATATTTTTTCAGACATGGATAAGTGAAACCATGGATACCGATAACGTAGATATGGGGGTCGATCTATATATCTGTACTCATGAACATTCTTTACATCTCTACTCACTTCTTGTCTCCATAGTGAGCCTCTGTTTCTTCCTTGGTTCCTCAGTCTGCTGGTCCTCATCATCTGTCTCTCTCTTAATCTCTCTTGGTCTCTCGACACACTCCTCTTGATCTTGCTGCTCCCTCCTGTGCTCACCTAAAGACCATGACAACACCAAACAGTGCAGCATGGGGCAAATTGTGAGCAACAAAGAAATCATGCGACATTCCTTCTCCATCATTTAATGAGGATAGACCCCTATTATGAGTAACTAGGCAGACCCCACTGCTGTTACAATGCAAAAGAAGTGAGCTTATCCCTCATTGTGTTACAAGTGTAATGTGATGGTGTTACGTCCGTGTTGCTGGGCGTGGGGAGAGAGGAGAGAACAAATTACAAGCAACACATAGGAATCATAAAGTTGGCAAGGACCCCAAGGGCCACCTAATCCAACCCTCTGCCTTGCAGGAATACACAACTAAAGCACTCCTGAAAGATGGAAGCTGCCTTGGGTCCCATCTTGGGAGAAAGGCAGCATACAAATGAAATGAAATAAAATAAAATAAAATAAACGCCCATCCAACCTCTGTTTAGAGACCTCCAAAGAAGGAGAGTCTACCACTCTTTAAGGCAGTTAATTCCATTGTTGGACAGCTCTTGCACTAAAAAAAAAAAAATCTTCCTAATGTTTAGATGGGAATCTCTTTTCTTGCAATTTGAACCCATTCATTTGTGTACTAGTATCCCATGCCTCTGTCTATTACAATCCCATTTCGGGAGAAAGGCAGGATATAAATCTAATAAACACACAAACAAACAAATTCATTCTGTCTGCAGCATTAGAAAACAAGTCTGTTCCATCTTCTGCATGACAGCCCTTCAGATATTTAAAGACAGCTATCATGTCATTTCTCAACCTTCTCTTCTCCAAGCTAAACATACACAGCTCCCTAAGTCATTCCTCTTTGTTTCCTAGGCATTACATTATTTCTAACATGTCATTTCTAAACGCTGGGAAATTGTGATCCGTATCAAAACCAGAGAGCTGTGGGGATGACACCAAGGTGACTACTACCCTAGAATCACTGCTGCCCACACAGACAGTGAGTGTCTGCACTAAACCACTCTAACAGCACTATTGTAGCATTCCCACAGGCACAGGTATAAATCACATGAATATTTATAAAACAGAAATTCAACATACAGTGACAGATTGCTTTGTGTAATGATGCTGCAAAAGATGGTGTGGAAAGACCTGGAGATCAAGTCTAGAAGAAACATTTCAGGAATTAGGGTATAACGAACCTTGAGAAAAGATGGCTAAGAAGTAGCACACTGTCTTCAAATATCTGAAAAACTATCACAAAGGTAAACCAAACGAAGCAGACTGGTTTACTCGTGCTTCAGAGGACAGGACTCAAACAAATGGTCTAAGATCTTGTTGTTAGCTGCCATCATGTTGACTTCAACCTATGCCGAACTTATAAATGAGAGACCTGCAAGTTACCCTATCATCAACAGACTTAGGTCTTGCAGACTCGGGGCTGTGGCTACCTTGATAGAGTGCATTCCAGATGGATGGACTCATTTTCTTCTCCCACTGCCTTCTACCTTACCAAGCATTATCATCTTTTCTAGTGGGTTATGTCTTCTCAAGATATGTCCAAAGTACAACAATCTCAGTTTAGTCATCTTGGCTTCTAGGGAGAGATCAGGTTTGATTTGCTCTAGAACTCATCTATTTGTCTTTTAAGCTATGATATCCATAGAAGTCTTCTCCATTTGACTAACAGTTGAGAAGAACTCAATGATGGTATGAGCTCTTTGACAAACAGACTGTGGGTTGGACTAGATGACCTTAGGAGATAGCACCCAATTCTTTGACTCTCTGGTACCTTTCTTATTAGGAGCTTTAGATTACAGAATAACAAGAACATCAAAGAGGTGCTTTAGCGGCTGCAAACCTAAATACGTTTACTCAGGTCTTAAGTCACATGGAGTTCAATGGAACTTTCTCTAGTGTAATTGTGTGTAGAGGATCACAGCAAAAGAAAAGAATTATAAGTGCTAATTGTAATAATAATATAATCATAGGCACTTAATATGTTTCTAGGTGGTTAGATGGTCATTACAGGGGTTGGAAACATTAATGGATCCAGTAGAACTGTAGGAGATAGCAGTTGAGATCCTATTAGAGTGCCGGTGGAGAGTGAAGCTCCACCAGCATTTATGCTGCAGCTTCTGAATGGTGAAGTCTATTCTGTTCCCCCTTCCTCCCATCTCATTTTACCCCTCACAGGCCAGAGGGTCAGATCTGCACTTGGGTGCCATTTGCCATTGCACAGCTGATAAAATAGCAATGCTTGAAGAGGTACTGCATACCTCCCTACACAATGCCCAAAATGGTACTTACACTATATGTTTATGTATTTGATTAATTTACACTGGCGTGGCCCAATTTGTTTACACTATGCTTCTATCTATACTCAACTTGCATATTGGAATAGGGACCCAAATATTACATAATAACACCAATAAACCCAGCATATTGGGTACTCACCTCTGTGGACCCTCTGGTGCGCCTTGAAGGCTGAGGCATATTTAAAGGTATCTCCACATTCTGAGCAAATGAGGGTTTTCTTGGTGTCGGGGCATTCCAGTTTCTTATCCTTGTGGGTTCGCACATGAGCCACCAGTTCAGAGTTGAGTTCGAAGGCTTTCCCACAGTCAAAGCATACAAATGAATCTTCCCTCGTGTGAGTTCTCTCATGTTCGATAAGTTCTGACTTTTGGCTGAAGCTTTTCCCGCAGGAGGAGCACACTGCCACATGGATTCTCTCGTGGGCTCTCAAACGGGTAATACTGCTGAAATACATCTCACACTGCAAGCATCTATACTGCTTCTCCCCTGTGTGAGTCCTACAGTGTGCTCTGAAATTTGAGTAGGTGCCAAAGTTTTCCCCACACTTTAAACATTTATAAGGTTTCTCTCCCCGGTGGACTCCCTGGTGTTTAAGTAAACCTGATATATGAATATACTTTTCCCCGCATTCTGAACAGGTATGAAATTTCTTTCCTCCATAGGTTTCCTCTTGAGGGTTACAGCCAAAGGTATTCCCACAGTGTGAACATTTGCGTGGCTTCCGTCCCATGTGGATTCTCTCGCTTCCTCCACAGTGAGAGCATTTATACAGTTGCTCACCCACATGGTTTCTCTCATGAGACAGAAGATCGGAGCTGCTGCCAAAGCTCTGGCCACAGTGCCAACACTTGTACGGCTTCTCCAGTTCATGAGAGCTCTCGTGCACAGGAAGGTGTGCAGCTTTCTCACAACCATCATACTTCATATTATCATCATGTTGAATGGTGGATTCACTGCCACTTTTGCAAACACTGTGTGAATAAACAAACAGATCCCCTTTCTGCTCCGTGGCATTCCCATTCTGCCTGTCTGCCTTCTGTCGACTCTCTTCGCCCTGACACAGAAAATTGTTCTCTTTATCTGTTTTCAGGAACACTGACAATTGCTCCATTTTCTCAGGTCTTTTCAGTAATGGATTTTCTTTTTCACTTTCTTTCAGCCACTCGCTGCCTACTGGAAGAAACACCAGAATACAGATATGAATCAGACACTTTCTGAAAGATGAGATGAACTAGATAATATGACACAGGGGTTGTCTAAATGGCAAAACTACTCCTCACAGAATGTGAGGCCAATACCGTCTATCTCAATGGGATTCCACATCATTTCAACATATTGGGAAGGAAGAGTGCCAAAACCACCATATACTGCATGGGAAAAGCCTTCGTGGTTTTTCCGGAAGTTTTTTAAAACAGCCTGGGGACTGAACATTCCTGCTTGTTGGGACAAGCAATTTGATTTGATTCACTTTCCCTGTATGAGTGGAAACTGAAAGCTGACTAGTCAGACATGTGTGGGAGATGGAGCTTGCTAACAAGGCAAGAGCTGCCATGTTGGATTTTCCACTCACTTAGCGAGTGAGCACTAAGGCAATAAAAAGGGGGGGGTTGTTTGCTTTCTTATTAAAGCAAAAGGTTACTCTTTCACACCTTGTATATATTTTTTTTAAAAAATTGCTGTCTGCCAGTGGCAAATTCAGGTAAGTAAAAACATGAGTAATTCACTTATTGCCACCATCTTGATTTACAGCCATACCCATTTGCAAAGCAAACGCAGATAGCTGCGCATGCCTGTGATCTGCCAAAAAAAAAAAAAGTCCCGTTAAGACAAATAACAGCTGCCGCAAATTGTCTTACTGCTGTCAGTAATCCACATTTTTTTGCCTCATACAGACAACACCATAGCGAGTCTGGGTAGCTCATCTCCACATCAGTTCTGTAGTATCCCTGGGAAATGAGTAAGAATCTTTCTAAGTAAATCTACTCTCTTGAATGTGCCAGCATAGGAATCAACATCCTTCCCTCCTTTCTTCTTCAAAAAGAGGCTGGACAGGAGATCCTGCAATGAGCCCATGAGGCCCCGTTCAACTCTCTGCTTCTATGATTCTGTGGAGGTAAGAGCCTCACAGTTAAACAAGTGACTAGGATCAGATGAATGGAACGAAAACTTCTGTGAGTTATCATGGTGGTTAAAATGTTGGAGGAGAATTGTGGGGGACACAGTTCTTTGTTTTTATTAAGTTTACAACACACGCTACAGTATATTAAAACAATTACAAAATCAGAATCTACAATCTCACGAATCTTTAATCTTCTTCATAAATGTATTCGTATATCTTCTCTCATATCATACACACCAGTCCAATCACCAACTTCCTCCTAGCAAACAATTGTTGCTCAACAAACTATACATGTCATATCTCTGCTTTGACTTTTAACTGTTAATTCTAACATCAATGCTATGAAACTGTTTAAGCAAACCCAAACATCTTCCATAAACCCAACTATTGTTAGATCTCCTCACATATTACAGTACTTATATATCTCATCCCTACATCCCAGTCTCTTTTGAAATTTCCTGTTCTCCCTTCTCTCCACAGGTAAGTCAGCCATTTCATACAGTTTCAATATCCACTCATCCATAGATGGGAATGAACTCTTTTTCCATACCTGAGCCAATAAGATTCTTGCTGCTGCCATCATATAAAATAAAATTCTTCCATATTCTTTACGTAATTCATCATCTATTAGTCTAAGGAGATACAGCTGGATTTTAGGAGGGCACAGATTTTAATCCCTACTCTGCCATGATGCTCACCCAAGTGACTATGGATCAGCCACTTTCTCTCAGCCTCACCTACTTCACATGACTGCTATACAGATACAATTGGGGGAGGTACAATCATACGCATGAGCTGGAGCTCCTTCAAGAAATGATGTACATGCAGGGAATCAGTAAGTTAAATATATGATACCATCACCTGACTGCCACCACTCTCCACTTTCAACCCTTTCTAACCCCTAGAACAAGGCTGGGCAACTGCGCAAAGGGGAGGTGGGCCATTCTTCCATCCTGTGCCCACCTGGCAGGCTGCACTGGCATGTTTCAGCATTCCCAAAGTGACACTTTGGACAATTGGTCAGGTTTTTCTATTTCTCTGGTGTTGGGGGAAGGTTCCGGGGATTTGAGGGGGTCAGAGGAAGCAAACTGCTGTTGTTTGGGCACATTTGGGGTGTTTTTCAGGCAAAAAAATCCAGAAACCACTGATTTAAAAAAAAAAATAGTCTGGGCGCTTTGGGGGGGCTTCTGGGGAGTTTCAGAGGGTGCAATTAGAGGTCCCAACAACCTCATGCAGTCCCCGTGGGCTGCAGTTTGCCTACCCCTAAGACGAGAGAGGCTGGACTGTTACTACCCTGTTGGTCTAAGAATGGCATTAAGGGTTATTTGCTCACACTCCAAAAAGCCAGGAAACTGGAAGCTAAGGCTAAAATAAAACACAGCTCCCAGAATCCTCCCAGTGAAAATTATCAGAGGCAGATTCTGGAAATTGTAGTTTAAAAAAAAAAACAAGGAAGAAACTTCCCTATGCTCTGTTCTCTGTCCCCTCTCCCTCCTGCATGCATGCCTTAATAAAGGATCATAAACCTAGATTAATTAAGTTTCATTCACAAAACTCTGCTCCCTCTCCTAAGATAATGAAGTTCACCTACATTGGCCAGGACTGCTATGACTACTAAGTTTAAGTTTATGTTGTTTTAAATTCATTTTGTCTTTACACTGCCCTGAAATCTTACTGATAACAGGCAGGAGGCTTGTATTTTAATAAACGGCAAATTGACAATTCAGAGACCACCAGCAGTCAGTTTAAGTCAGTATATTCTTCTAAAATAGACCTCAAATCCAAGGGGTTTCAGCATTGCAAAGGAGAGACAGGCCCTTCATTTTAGACACTGGCAAGCAACATTGCTGGCAAGAAGCAAAGGAAAATTTTAAAAGAGTTATTTTCCCCCTGACTACAACTCCCAGAATCCCTCTCAGCCAGTAGGCCACTTACCCAACCTGCTTCACAGACACCACAAGACTCAATGAGAAAAAAAGAAAACACAGAGACTTACCCAACAAGCTTGCACTGGTTTTATCTTCTTGTTTGGTTTCTGCTGAGAGATGCATCGGCACCGTGTCTGGAAGGTCCTGTATTCCCTGGGGAAGATGGATAAACTTTGAGTGCAGAGAGAAGCCTGGTGCATGATGCAAACCAAGGAAATATATACAAAAACATAGTTTGAACAAATTATTCTGGGTACCACAGATTAACAACCTATATTTGGACTTGGAAGCCAACCATTTGCTTCTATTAACCAGCTATAAAGTCCAATCCCACCCCAATTAGGGCTCAGGTTGTTGCTGTTAGTTGCTGTAAAGCCGACTCCGATTTGCGAACCCTATGAATGAGAGATCTCCTTGGTCATCAGCTGCCCAGCTCATGTCTTGCAAACTGAGCATTGTGGCTTCCCTGATTGAATCAATCCATCTATAGAGTGCTCTCCCTTTTTTCCTACTGCCTTCTGTTTCACCTTGCATTATGGTCCTTTCACATCATCTCATGATATGCCCAAAGCATACTAGCCTCAGTTTAGTCATCTTGGTTTCTAGAGAGTGTTCAGGCTTGATTTACTCTTGGACCCATTCATCTTTTTAGCAGACCATGGTATCTGTAGGACTCTTCTCCAGCCCCACATTTCAAATGACAGGACTCAGGAGAGTTACCTTTTGGATGACAATTCCCAACAACTAACCAACATGGGTACTTTCTGCCTGTGTTGCCTGGAGCATTCTGGAGGTTGTACTTCTCTCTTCTAGAGAAAAATGGGTTTACCTCAAAGGCTTCATGTGGTCCCAAAACTGTTTTTTGTGGGCGTCAGACCTGCAGAGAGCTCCCCAGGACAGAATTATTTTAAATTATTTTAAAAGCCATCCAAAGATGGATTCCTGAAGGCCTCCAAAGATAGCCATTTTCGCAGGAGTGATGGAGCCACAAGTCCCATCCCTCCCCCAACTGCAAAATCAAAGTTAGAAGTGGATGTCCAGTTACTTCCAGTCTGATATTTTTTTCTTCCTCATTTTTAAAGTATTTCTGGCCCTAACATATCCCACAACAGATACTAGGGGGAAAATTTTGCCTCCAGTCCTGCCAAAGTCGTCCTCCCGGGTTCTTTCCCCAATTCTGTGCGCTGTCCTACCTAGAGATATATTTTGAGGCCATGAGGGAAAAAATGCACATTTTTCCAGATTTTTTCAGAAAAAGAAACAGACATTTTGGGGGCAATTGGGGTGGTAGTGACATTAGTGGACTTTATAGATTTGAAATCACCCCAACCTCATAAGGGTGCTCTTGGCCAGTTTATCACATGTCCTTTCTTGCTCCCAGCCAACATTACACTGCATTCCAAAACTCCCTCCACCATATGGCCACCCACCCACCTAGCTTTAGGCAACATCCGTCCTTCTGTCTTGGTCCCCCAATGACCATTGTTAAAACTGAACATGTCACCTCCTCATCATACTCACAAGTTTTGCATTTCTATGGCTATTCATACAGCCTGCTTATAAAGTCTGTCCCTAAACACTAGTTCACCCCTTACATATGAGGAAATAAACTAAGGCTGCTGACACACTGCAGAAGTAATGCAGTTTGACACCGCTTTAGCTATCATGGCCCCATCCTATGGAATCCTGGGATTTGTAGTTTGTTGGGGCACCAGAACTCTAACAGAGAAGGATAAATATCTCACAAAACTAAACTTCCCAGATTTCCATAGCATTGAGTCATGGCAGTTAAAGCAGTGTCACACTGCATTATTTCTGCAGTGCGGTGGCAGACTAAGCCTACAAAAGCTCATGCTACAGCTTCTTTCTCTCAGTTGGTCTCAATGGTGCTACAAGATCCTTTTGCATATAGATATTCCAGACTAACACAGCTATGTCTTTTGAATTCTACTTTTCACATTTGATACATTTAAAGTACATTTTATTCAGACAACAATTGGCAACAGAATTTATTTATTTTTTAAAAAATGTTTTTAATTACAAATGTGGTTACAAACTCAAGAACTGTAAGGAACCTCTTTGCTTTTGACAGTTTATGAAAAGCAGGCAAAAAAATAATACAGTAGCACCCCCATATCCACAAGGGATTGGTTCCAGCCCACGGATGGTGAAATCTACAGATAGTAGTGAATGCCATGCACACACCCAACACTGCAGGAGTCCTCCCAGGGGAAGGCGTGATCCTCCCTGCCCCCTCTGGCCCCACCATGGCCCTGTTGCAACCTGAGCTCCCCTGGGGTAATGGAGGGGGCAGACACGATCCCTCCTCACTCCCATCCCTCTGCCATTGCCAAATGTGGATAATTGAATCTGTGGTTGGTGAATCAGCAGATATAGGGGTGCTACTGTAAAAGCAGAAGATTCCAGTTATTTGGGGGCGGGGGTTGGAAACCCTGCTTGTCACTAAATTCACTGAACCTTTCCCAGGTGTCCAGCCTGAAACAGGAGCTGATCCACAGAGCTGGAGAGAAACAAACAAGAAATCAGTGTGGAGGAGGTATGGTATGTTTGGATGTCTACTATGCAATCTGTGGTTTAAGCAACAGACCATAGCAGTGGCTCTTAGCCTTTTCTTTACCAGGGACTTCCTTTAAATATCTTTTGTTGTTGTGGATGCCCAAGATTTAACTCAAGATTTAAAATCCTAACAACAACAATAATAATGGATAATAATACAATTACACCCCCCATTAACCCTTCTCTCAGAGACACTGGAGGGGGAGGGAAGACTTTTCTCCTGCTTCTTCCTGCAAATTTGTGGCTGCAGCAGAATGAAGAGCAATGCGCAGGCCAAGCAAGCCAGCCTTTGCCATGGCTCCTGTCACATGGGCTGAGCAGCCTTCAAGTTTTGCGGGGGCCCTGTGGGGACATTGCAGCCCCCTGGGGGTCTGCAGACCACAGGTTAAAAACCACTGGACTATAGTTAACAGAAACCATTGCTCAGCCTGATAAGTGAATGAAATATTGAGTCATTGGTCTATCTAGCCAGGATTATCAACACTCACTTGAGAGGGTTTCAAGCAGAGTTACTGTCTAGTCCCAGGGAACCACAAAACATGCCAAATAAAAATAGCCACTTGTAGCTGACAAACTGTCCAATACCTTGGTTGAGACTGCCTGGTAACTAAATTATGTTTTCTCATTGATTAAAAAAGCACCTCAAAATAGTGTTTTAAGG
Organism: Gambelia wislizenii; assembly: GCA_030847615.1. Classification (NCBI taxonomy): domain Eukaryota; kingdom Metazoa; phylum Chordata; class Lepidosauria; order Squamata; family Crotaphytidae; genus Gambelia; species Gambelia wislizenii. The sequence continues at coordinate 32,740,992 of JAUMIR010000002.1, forward strand.
AGACCTGCTGGAAACCCACTCACCTGCTGTTCCAGGTCGCTGGCCTCTTGCTGGCTCAGCAGGAAATCTTCTGCCAGGGTCACAGCCTTGGCACAAGTCATTGGGCCATTCTCCCAGAGCCAGATCCGCATGTCAGCTGGAACCGCAGCCAGAAACTGCTCAAGGGTCACCAGCTCCAGCATCCGCTCCTTGGTGTTTCTGTCTGGATTCAGCCACTGCCGGCAGAGCTGCTGGAGCTGCCGGCAAAGCTCTTGAGGCCCGTCGACATCTTTGTAGCAACATGTCCGAAAACGCTGACGCCGCATTTCCAACTTGGCGGCATCTCCAGCTAAGGCTTTCTCTTTTCCCTTCCCGTAGTTGGTGGCATCCAGATGGGTCCCATATTCCAACTGGGCTACGCCAACAAGGTGGGGCTGTGTCTTTGGGGAAACCCACAATCCTCTAGATTGCTTGTTGGCCTCTGTCTCTTTCTGGGAAGACACCTGAGACATTTTAGGATCCTTCTGTTGTTCTACCTCAGGGGGTTGTGGGGTTTCCCCTTCTGAAGGAAGAGGCTGCAGCGTCTTCAGAAACTCTTCCAACCGTGCATCCCAATTCCTTGATGGCTCTTCTTCTGGTTCCTGTTTCACCTTGTGATGAGCTTCCTCCCTGCTCCTCCCAATTTTTGGAAGATCTTCTCCTTCTTTCATTTCTTCTGCTGCAGGGCCTATTGAATCCTGCTCTTCCATTTTTATTTCTGGAAGAAGAAAAACAGTAACCCCTGTGTCTTGTGGGGCATCCATTTCCTACCACAGAAACCAGCCTTCTCGTATTTTGTCTCCTCACTCTTTTAGCACCAACCCTTGAGGGATGTGCCAGGACTGCTACTTCATCCTTGAAATCTGATCAGCACAATAGGTTCATTTAAAAAAAAACCCTCAGGAAATCATCTAAGCCTTATAGGCCTTGCAGTGACTGGTGGAAGCCAACCATTCTACAAGGTGACACATATTTCTTTTATTTAATTAATTTATTTCCCACCTTTCTCTCACAATGGGATTCAAGCCTAAGAAGAAGCCTTGGTAAGAAGAGGAAAAAAGGTTGACCCAAAGTGAAAACAAGGTAAGGGAGACTGAAGGCTCAAATCTCTGGAATTCTTTGATCGTGTTAGAAAGTTGGTGTTGAGGAAGAAAACAATGTCTTACTCTGATAGTGCATGCTCCCTCATTCAAAGATAGCACTCAAGTTCACAGGTTTCCTCAGCTTCCGTCTTAAAAATTTAAAAGGCTCATTGGAACAGAACAGAAGCCTATCCAGTCCAGGATTCTGTCCCCAGAGTAAACAACCATATGCCTATTGGAAAGCCACAGGCAGGGCATGAAGGCAATAGCATCTTCCTGTTCATATTCTCCAGGAATTCATAATTCACCAGCATGTGTCCTCTGAAAGCAATATACAGACATACCTCAGTTAGCAAAGCCCCTGACCAAAAAAAACAAAAAAACAAAACTTTTTAAAAAGTGTATAAAGCCCACCTAGCCCACCCATGCTTTTCTTCCTCATCCTTCTTCTAGCTGGAAGGTATGTTAGCAGCATTGGTATTGGGAGGCTTGTGAAGGCAGGCTGTAGAAACACAGACTTTTAGTGCTGGATGACAGCAAGATGTCTGCAGTTAACAATGCAACAGAGCAGTGGTTCTTAACCTGTGGTCCAGGGTCCCCCAGGGGTCCACGGTGTCCTCGCAGGGGGTTCGTAAAGGCTTGAAGGCTGCTCGCCCATCTCTTTCCTGCAGTGGAATGGCCATGTGACAGGAGCCAAGTCTGGCTGGCTTGGCCTGCACATTGCCATTCAATCCGCTACAGCCACAAACATGCAGGAAGCAGCAGGAGAAAAGTCTTCCCTCCCGCTCCAGTGCCTCTGAGGGAAGGTTTAATGGATGGTTTAATTGTATTATTATTTTTAGGTATTATTGTTGTTGCTATTATTATTGTTGTTGTTGTTGTTGTTTTAAATCTTGAGTTAAGTCTTGGGGCTCCATAGCAACAAAAGATATTTAAAGGGGATCCCTGGTAAAGAAAAGGTTAAGAACCACTGCAATAGAGCTTGAGCAGGTAAATGCCGTTTCAGCCAGCCCAACTGTGGCTGTGTGTACCTGCTTACAACAGCCACAGACAGACAGCTGCATCCAGAATCTCTTCCTGAGCATGCGTATACAGTCAGCTCTCCGTATCCACAGTTACTGTGTCCACGTATTTTGCCATTTTATTAAATAAAATTTTATTAATAAAATGGTATTATATATACCATTTTATGACACCATTGTGTATAATGGGACTTGAGCAGCCACAGATTTTGGTATCCACAGGAGGTCCTGGAACCAAACTCCAGAGGACACCAAGGGCCCACTGTACAGCAAAGAAGAGAGAAAAGGGGAGAATGGATAAGGCTCTCTTGTCAGCCCCCTCCAGCTAGTTTTAAAAAGCATAAATCTGTAAGTTTAGAAATCAAAATGGAAATCATAAGAAAAGTGGAGGCGGGTTTTAAAAAAAGTGATCCCTTGATGCCATTTAGAAGAAGCCTTCATAGAATCATAGAATCTTAAGAGCTGGAAGAGACCACAAGAGCCATCCAGTCCAACCCCCTGCCATGCGGGAATACACAATCAAAGCATTCCCAACAGATGGCCTTCTAGCCTCTGTTTAAAAACCTCCAAAGAAGGAGACTCCACCACACTCCCAGGCAGTGTATTCCACTGTCCAACAGCTCTTAATTTCAGGAAGTTCTTCCCAATGTTTAGGTGGAATCTCTTTTCCTGTAGTTTGAACCCATTGCTCCGTGTCCTAGTTTCTGGAGCAGCAGAAAACAAGCTTGCTCCATCCTCAGTATGACATCCCTTCAAATATTTAAACATGCCTATCATGTCACCTCTTAACCCTCTCTTCTCCAGACTAAATATGCCCAGTTCCCTAAGACGCTCCTCATAGGGTATAATGGCTTCCAGACCTCCCACCATTTTGGACCCTCCCTCGTTTGGGCACATTCCAGCTTGTCAATATCCTTCTTGAACTGTGGTACCCATATCTGGGCACAGTATTCCAGGGCAGGTCTGGCCAAAGCAGAACAGAGTGGCACTATTACTTCCCTCGATCTAGACAATATACTCCCATTCTAATGGTTTCTTGAAGATTCACAAGGTTTTTGTTTACTCTGGAAAAGTTTACTTACTTGACCTGGTTGTTTCATTTCATATGAGCATACTGTTAGTTTTGAATAAGAAGTTTATTTAAACATGGCGAACTGATCCTCTATTTTGTGGTGGAGGAACCTACCCATTTCATTTCTGCCTCTGGTGCCCCATTTTTTGTTAAAGAAGTAATGCCCAAAAACACATTTACTTCATTAACTGAGGTATACCTTTATTTCTAACCTTAGCTTGGAGTGTAGGGGCACATAAGTAGTCAACACCTATTCCAACTGAGTGCCTCAACTGTGTTTCCAAGGCCAAATCCACAATACACAAATAATCCAGTTTGAAAATGGATTATTTGCCATGGCTCCTTCCTATGGAATTCTCAGATTTGTAGTTTGGTGAGGCACCAGTGCTCTTTGGCAGAGAAGGTAAAAGACCATGTAAAACTACAAATCCAAGGGTTCTATAGGAAGGAGCCATGGCAAATAATAGTTTCAAACTGGATTATTTGTGTGGTATGGATCTGGCCCAAGTTTTGCATATAGAAGGAAGCAGGAAACAACTTCTGAGTCATACCACCAATATGTGCAGTAAGAGGAAGAGCTGCCAATTTGCATTTGGAAACTCAAACCATCACTTAGAAAATTAAATAAATATGTGCACAGTTTTATTTTACCAGTGAGGAAAACTATTTAAATAGCTTGTTGAGGATTATTTGATAGGATATTCACCCTTGTTTGTTTTCCTGGAGGAAAGGGGCAGTCTAAGGGATTGTCTAGATGATAAAAATACTCTTCATAGAATTCACAGAGAATACAATGTCTCCCGACGCAATCTGAATGAGATTTGCGGTATTTGGAAGGAGGGGGACTAAAAGCTCCACAAACTGTGCAACAAAAGGATCTGCAGTTTTCCCTGAAATCTTCTGGAAAATTCGCATAGACAGGCATTTTTGCATGTGTGAACATCCAAATTCGTATTGCTGTGCATTTTTGCTCTATTGCCCTTTATCAGAGCGTGTGGACGCTCATTTGGATAGATAGAAACAGATGCAAACAGGCAGAAAAAAGGATGGAGACAAAACAGGGTCACTGCAAATGGCCGAAAATGCACACCCAGTTTCAGTACAGTGGGCCCTTGGTATCTGCTGAGCTTTAATTACATGACCCCCTGTGGATACCAACATCCATGAATACTCAAGTCCCATTATATACAATGACATAGTAAAATGGGGCCCTGTATATAACATGGCAAAATCAAGGTTTGCTTCTTGGAATTTATTTTTGGGGAAATATTTTCAAACAGTGGATGGTGGAATCTGTGGATGCCAAATCCGTGGATATAGAGGGTCGACTGTACAGTTGTCCCTCCGTATCCACGGATTTGGTATCCACAGATTTAAGTATTCACGGCTTGAAAATAATCTTAAAAAAAAAAATAATCCAAAAAAGGAAACCTTGATTTTGCCATTTTATATAGGGGACACCATTTTGCTATGGCATTGCATATAATGGGACTTAAGTATTCACGGATTTTGGTATCCATGAGGGTTCTGGAACCAAACCCCAGCAAATATGAAGGGACAACTATATAAGGAACATACCAGGTTAGAGAAAGGGAGAGAAGAGGGGAATCATTTTAGAAGTGACCGCTCCAGCTTCTAATCACAGTGCATAGTTTTATTATCAAGGCTCTCCAATCATAATTATACAGAGATTCCACCTCAACATTAGGAGGAACTTTTTGACAGTAAGAGCAGTTCGGCAGTGGAACACACTCCCTTGGAGCGTGGTGGGGTCTCCTTCCTTGGAGGTCTTTAAACAGAGGCTGGATGGCCATCTGTCAGGGATGCTTTGATCGTGATTCCTACGTGACAGAATGGGGTTGGACTGGATGGCCCTCGTGGTCTCTTCCAACTCTGCAATTCTATGGTTCTATGATTCTATAATGTTTTTGGACACAGATACTAGAGTTATATACTGGAAGACTGCTCCAGTTGTTTAGTACTCATTGCTAGTGTTTCCTTACAAGAGCAGGAATATTAAAAGGATTTTGATGGGTCTCTTGGACCTGGGAGGATGGACCATTGCAATCTTGCTTGGGAAATGCTGGATATTCAAGTCCTTCTGCCTTGGCTATTTCCATCCGTCATCATCACCAGCCCTATCCCATTGCAGCTTCTGAGATTTTGGGCTAACTGAGCAAAAGAGAGACAACTTATATTGCTTTTCTTACATAACAAAATTGCTCCAATGCCTGCTCTATTGCATCTAGACAAGCCCCAGGATACAGGAGGAAACAAGTGCCACAAAAACTCACAGTGGCCTCCACCTCCTCGCCTCAAACTGCCATCACTATTATAATTATAATAAATTATTATTAAATAATAATCCAGTAGGACCACCACCCCCCATATCCCCTGGGGATTCCATATCTGGGGGGCCCCATGGATACTCAAAACCGTGGATAATAGCAAACGCCATTGAAAATAAATGGGATTTACAGTTTAAAATACCATAGAGTTGCCTTGGAGGACCTAGAAAATGGCTAGAGGACACATTTTCTAGGAAGACTCTATGGTAGGTGTGTTATTAATAATCATAATATCCCGCCTCTCTATGAAACGCAATTGGGGCAGATTACAACATTTAAAATATACATCCAAAATCTATCATCAGAGAGCAGAACAATCTTCCTTTTTTGCAGTTCTGGGCATGCAGCAAGGAAAGGACACTTACAGAGACCCACCACTGAGTATCAGTACTCACTCTAGGTTTGGCTTGACAGGATATACAAGCCTGATTTATTTCACATGGTAAGGAGTCCTGCTGAATGCAAGCAGCACTTACCGTGCAAGTTAAAAAATCCAGGGGTAGGTACCTATGTTGGCCATGCAGCAAAATAAAATAACATCCCAAATCCACAAACAGTGATACATTTTTATTGGGACAACCAAAAAATGCACAAAATACATTGTTGTTTTGTGTCCTGTGGATAAGTGAATCGGTGGGTAATGAATCCGTGGATACGGGGGTCCTACTGTAGAGCTAGCCATTTGCTTTCCTTTCAGGACCTCCTCCCAGGCCAAAGGGAGGGTGCCTCCCTTGCTCTGCTTCTCTTGTCCTAGGAGGCCTCCCTGCGGATATCCAAACTCAGAACAAGGGGTCCTTTATTTATATATGAGGATTAATCCCAAAGCCATCCGGTTTACACCTGGAGAGACTCCCCTCCCTTCCTTTGGCTGAACTGATGGGTCAAAGTTTGGCACAGTGAAGGCAAATGGGAACCAGGGCTCCCTTTCTTCCAAAAACTCCTTCCACTCACCTGATCTCCATTCAGGCATCCAGCAACTTCCACCAGCATCAATCCATCCCCCCACATCCCAGAAGCCAAAAAACTCTGCTACCCACCCGAGACTATGAGGGGGACACCGGAAGGGAACCTTTAGCAGGGTGCCTTCCTTTGCGGGGGGGGGGTTCAGCCACTCTAGCCTTCCAGCTCTATCACTTTAACCCCTTCATAGATATGGTTGTGTCTGAATGGGGTGCTGCTGCTGCTGCTGCAGGCTCGATCTCGTAGAATCAGAGCTAGAAGAGACCACAAGGGCCATCTAGTCCAATCCAATCCAATCTAGTCATTGGTGGGCTAGTCCTTCAGGGATTTGTCTAACTTTCCTTTCAGGTCAAGGGCCAGCATGGTTTAGTGGTTTGGATGCTGGACCAGGACTCCTAGACACCAGGGTTCATAGGAAGAGATCCCCAAGGGTCATCCAGTCCAACCCCCTTCTGCCTTGCAGGAACACACAATCAAAGCACTCCTGACAGATGGCCATCCAGCCTCTGTTTAAAAACCTCCAAAGGAGGAGACTATGCCACACTTCCAGGCACTGTATTCCACTGTTGAACAGCTCCTACCATCATGAAGTTTTCCCTAATGATAGAAGCATAGAGTTGGAAGAGACCACAAGGGCCATCTAGTCCAACCCCCTGCCATGCAGGAATACATAATCAAAGCACTCCTGACAGTGGCCATCCAGCCTCTATTTAAAAACCTTCAAAGAGGAAGACACCACCACACTTCAAGGCAGTGTGTTCCACTGTTGAACAGCTCCTACCATCATGAGGTTTTTCCTAATGTTTAGGTGGAATCTCTTTTTCTGTACAGTTGTCCCTCTGTATCCACGGATTTGGTATCCACAGATTTAAGTATTTACAGCTTGAAAATATTCTTTAAAAAATAATAATCCAAAAAGCAAATCTTGACTTTGCCATCTTAAATAAGGGACACCATTTTATTATGCCATTGCATATAATGGGACCTGAGTATTCACTGATTTTGGTATCCACGGGGGGTCCTGGAACCAAACCCCATCGAATATGAAGGGACAACTGTAGTCTGTTTGAATCCATTGCTCCATGTCCTAGTCTCTGGAGCAGCAGAAAACAAGCTTGCTCCATCCTCAGTATGACATTCCTTCAAATATTTAAACATGACTATCATGTTCCCTCTTCACCTTCTCTTCTCTAGACTAAACATGCCCAGATCCCTAAGCCACTCCTCATAGGGTATGGCTTCCAGACCACCCACCATCCTGGTCGCCCTCCTCTGAACATGTTCCAGCTTGTCAATACCCTTCTGGAACTGTGGTGCCCAGAACTGGACACAGTATTCCAGCTGAGGTCTGACCGAAGCAGAATAGAGTGGCACTATTCCTTCCCTTGATCTTGACACTATATTCCTATTAATGCAGCCTAGAATCACATTCATCCAATAAAAGATGATCAGAGGAAACCAGTCCATGGATTAAGTTTTAAAATCTTAAGTGTCTTGAAGGTCCGTTTGACAAAATGCTTTATAGCACTGGCTCTTTGCCTTTTCTTTACCAGGGACCCTCTTTAAATATGTTTTGTTGCCCTGGACCCCCAAGACATAAATAATCATCATGATCATGATCATCCACCCATGAAATCTTCCCTCAGAGGCACTCGAGAGGGAGGGAAGACATTTTTCCTGCTTCTTCCTGCAGGTGTGTGGCTGGAGTGGATTGAATGGCAATGCGCAGACCAAGCCATCCAGCCTTTGCCTTGGCTCCTGTCACGTGGACACCCCACTGCAGGGAAGAGGTGGGCCAAGCAGCTTTCAAGCCTTCATGTGCCCCCTCTGAGGATATTGCAGACCCCTGGGGGTCCAAGGACTCCAGGTTAAGAATCACTGATTTGTAGCAGTGGCCCTTAACCTTTTCTTTACCAGAGACCCCCTTTAAATATCTTTTGTTGCTACAGACCCCCAAGCCTTAACTCAAGATTTAAAACAATAACCACAACAACAATAATACAATTATACCATCCATTAAACCTTCCCACAGAGGCACTGGAGGGGGAAGACTTTTCTCCGGCTTCATCCTTCAAGTTTGTGGCTGAAGCAGACTGAATAGCAACGTACAGGCCAAGCTAGCCAGACTTTGGCATGTAGTCACTCCACTGCAGGGAGGAGGTGGACTAAGCAGCCTTCAAGCCTTCACAGATCCCCTGTGAGGATATTGCAGACCCCTGGGGGTCCTTGGACCCCAGGTTAAGAACCACTGCTTTCTACCATAGAGCCAGGCACAGAGCTTGCGACGATACTTTTTCAAAAGTAATCTGTTCTAGTACTCATTGTCACTAACTACCCCCGTGTCTGCTGCCATGCATTGGGAATGAAGGAAAGGGGACTTATTGGGTTGCCTTTATGTGTTGCGCTACCATTGCTTGCCAGTTGTATGGGGAGTATAGAGGAGAGAAAAAAAAACTTTATTACAGGTATACCTCAATTAACAAAGCCTCTGACAAAATAAGCTCCTTTTTACAAAGTTTTTTAAATGCCTGCCCAGCCCTTCCTCTATCTCATCCTCTGTCTAACTGGAGGTCTTTTTAGCAGCATCATGGGATGGTGAAGGAAGGCTGGAGAAACAGAAGGTCAAATCTACATTAGGAGTTGGAAACTTGATTATTTGCCATGGCTCCGTCCGACTGAATTCTGGGATTTGTAGTTTGGTGAGTACCTGCACTCAAAAGGCCTTGTACAACTACAAATCCCAAGATTCAATTGGAAGGAGCCATGGCAAATAATCCAGTTTCAAACTGGATTAGTGTTGTAGTGTGGATTTGGCCAATCTTTCAATCTTTCAGTGTTGGGTTGCAGCAGTGTGTCTTGCAGCAAACAATGCAATCAAGCCTGAGCTGGGAAAGGATTTAATTCAGCTCCAGCTAATCCTACTGTAGCTTTGTATGCCTGTCTACAACAGCCCTCAAGTGGTCTCTAGAAGGTTCAAAATGTTTTTTGTTGACTTATGCAAGACTTCCCTGACCTGAGTGTTTTATTTCACATAGAATCATAAAGTTGGAAGAGACCACAAGGGCCATCTAGTCCAACCCCCTGCTGCAGGACTGCAGCTAAACTCAGAGAGAAAAGATGAGCTTGAGGAAGATGTGTGACAAATTGCATCAAACTATTATTCCACTCGAACTTCCCTGGCTGCCTCCTGTGGAATCCTGGAATTTGCAGTTTAGGGAGAGGCATTTAGCATTCTCAGCCAGAGAGCTCTTAGGCTCCAAAATTAGACCCCAAAATTCCATAGGAGGCAGCCATAGTAGTTAAAAGTGGAATAATAGTGCTATAACAGTGTAGTGTGATAAGGCTCTAATGAGGCAGCTAAAGGACTTTTTCAGACTGGCTAAAAAAAAACCTGCGGAGATCGGGAGGATAGTGCTGTCCCGCTTCCAGCGATCAATTTCGCATAAGACCATTCTCCTCCTGTTCTTCCTCCATACTGGAGGGACAGGAAAGACGGCGCTTTTCATTGACGGACCTTTCCGTCAATGAAAAGTGACGCCTTTCTTGTCCCTCCTGCACGGAGGAAGCACGAGCGGAGGACGGGAGGAGGATAGCGTCATGTGAAATCAATTGCTGGAAGCGGGACAGCACCATCCTTCTCCCAACATCCCAGGGAGGGGGGTGTTAGCCCATCTGAAAAGGTCTACAGTAGTTAAAAGTGGAATACTAGTGCTATAACAGTGCAGTGTGATAAGGCTCTTATGAGGCAGCTATAGTAGTTAAAGTGGAATAATAGTGCTAGAACAATGTGGTGCGATAAGGCCCCTAAGAAGCCCCACTGCTTTGCCCCTCCATACCCTGGCTCCACTACATCAGATTAAAAAGCAATACCCCTTACAAGTAGAGATGATGGAAATTCAAAGAGTAAAAGTTAAACCACTGTATTAAGGTAACAAGGGTTTCAACTGAATTTAGAAAAGAGTTGGGGATGGCATAAGCTGTTTGACTGTTGAATACAAATATGCATTGTACTACATAATCTTTGCAGTCTCTTCTAACTCTGTAATCCTAGGGTATCTTTTTTTAGTGGGAATTTCAGTCTGCAATCTGATGAAAACATACATGGGAATAAATCCTGTTCATGTAATTAGATGAGTGCCAGTATAGTATACTGGTTTGATTATTGGACTAAGGCTGCTGCCACACTGCAGAAATAATGCAGCTTGACACCATTTTAACTGTCAAGGATCAATGCTATGGAATTCTGGGAGTTGTAGTTTTGAGAGCTATGTAGCCCTCTGTCAGACTCTGGTACAACAAACTACAAATCCCAAGATTCCATAGGATGGAGCCATTATAGTTAAAGCAGTGTCAAACTGCATTACAGTAGCACTCCCGTATCCGCTGATTCACCATGTATGGATTCAATTATCCATGGATGGCAATGGTGAAGTGGGTGGGTGGGTGGGGGAGATGGGGTTGCAGCAGGCTGGCAGGAAGAGGGCTCCTGGATGAGGAAGCTGGTGGGTGGGGGAGGAAGCAAGTTCATCTTCCGCTTCCTTCTCCATGGGCCAGCGAAGGGTTCCAGCGTGGCGGCGGCAGGTGGGAAGAGGGGTCGAGTTCACGTCCCCCTCCCTTCCCTGGAAGGGTTCTGGTGGCAGTGGTGTTCACTATTATGCACAGATTTTACCACCCGCCTGGAACCAATCAGCCACAGGCAATAGCAGAGAATGCTGGGAGTTGCAGTCCAACACCCAAAGTCCATTTTGTCCACTCTTTTTGTTTAAAAGGTGATATTTAAAAAGATGAAAACTATATTTTCTCAAAAGGAAAGTCCTCCTGTAATTCACTGGAACTTTCTCACAGGTAATTGTGCATGAACAGGACTACAGCCCTCCACGGATTCTGCATCCACTGATTCAATCAACCATGGTTCGAACATATTTTTTAAAAAGTAATTCAAAAAAGCAAAACCTGATTTTGCCATTGTATGTAAGGGATGACATTTTACCACACCACTGTATATTTTATATAAGGAGCACCATTTTACTATACCATTGTATGCAAGGGGATTTGAGCATCCACGGATTTTGTTATCTATGGAGGGGCCCTGGGACCAAACCCCAGTGGATACGAAGGGCCCACTGTAAGTGCTAACTGCTGCAAGTATATTATTTAGGGTGGTAGGTGACATGTGGGTCTCTAGATGTTGTTGGACCCTAGTGAGGATAACCAGTGATGAGAATTGATGGGAAATGCAGTCCAGAAACATCTGGAGGGTCAAATGTTTCCCACTCTTGATATCACCATAGCTATCTCAGATTTTTTTTTATTTATTTTTTTTTTTTGCGGGAATGTTTAAGAATAAATCGTAGTACACTACTGTTGTGAGCTTTGGCTTAATGCAGGGGTTCTTAACCTGGGGTCCACAGACACCCAAGGATAAATTTCAAAGGGTTAATGAACTTGGAAGGGAGAAATTACATCTTTATTCTCACTAATCTCTAATGTAAATTTAGCATTTCCTCCAGTTATGACTATAGGCAGCAAATAACTAGTACCTGTGGCACTGTTGACAATAAAGGCCACAGATATTTTCACAGCACATTACAGCTGTTGCAGCTATGTTGAAATTTTGTGTACACTTGGCACTAGATCCCAAGTTAGTTTGTTTCAGAAAAAATTGTGATAAGTATTTCAATATAACTGGTATCATTTGTAATCCTATGTATTTTATTTGATGAATTTACAAAATTAACTGCGGGGGGGGGGGTAGGTTTCACCAGACTGCCAAAGGGAGCCATGACAGACAAAATGGTTAAAAACCTCTGGGATAATGGATCCAGGGGCACTGCAAGAGACTGCTTATGGCAAAGATGAGAGGTGTGTGTGGTCTCACCAAGTGTTACTGGTATACAGGTTCTCCCCCACCCCGCTACCTGCAAGGGATATGTTTCTGGACGTACCGTTTGTAAGTGAAACTAAATAACAGCAAACCCTATTAAAATAAAGGATTTTCTGTACAAACATCTATATATATAATTCTCCTGGGTATGTTGCCTTTCCCAGTGTGCTGATTGGCTGCTCAGGAAACATACTCAACCCACACCCAGCCAATCACCATCCACATGCAAATTCCCTTTCCACCTCACAATGCACTTCTGTCACTCAGTCTATGGCCCAGATTGGGACCCAGACTGTCAACTGGTGGTGGTCATGGGCAGCCTGTGACAGGACCCAGGCAGTCAATTATTGGTGGTAATGGTGGTGGTGGCGGCGGCGGCAGCAGGGCAACAGTGAGTCACCCTCAGCAATTCTGGGGAAAGTGTGGGACACTGAGAAGGAAGAGGATGCATTTAAATACACATGCCTACCTTACAGGATTGTCGTGAAGTCTACCGGATGTTTTTTGGGGGATAACCCTGAAGTCTACCGGGCGTTTTGGGGGGGGCAGTTTTTAACAGTTTATGGTACACCGAGTCCAGCTAGTTCCACAGAATTACATTGGAAGACCTAGTGACTCCTACAGAGAATGCCTCTGTATGCATTTTCCAGTGCAACTCGATGGTACGTGTCCACATTTTTCTAGCTGTGGATAATTGAAACTGTGGATATTGTTTCCACGAATATAGGGGGCGACCTCTATTTGTAAATAAACTTTCAAAGGAAACCAAAGCCAAGAAAGCACTGCATCCTTGGTACTACCTTTTTCTTCAGCTGCCCCTAGACTCTGGAATGGCCTGCCGGAAGAGATACGACAGCTGAATACACTGTTGGAATTTAAAGTAGAGTTAAAGGCCAGTCTCTTCTGGCAGGCCTATCCAGATGATTTTACATTGTGAATTTTAAACTGTGTATTGATTGTTTTAAAATGTCTTAGTCTACTTGTTTTTAAATTGATGAGTTTTAACCAACATGTGTTTTTAACTAATATTATGTTGTTGTGTTGTTCCCTGCCTTGATCCACAAGTAGAGGTGGTAATACATCATCATCATCATTATTATTATTATTATCATTATTATTATTACCACCACAACCACATTATTACCATTATTATTACTTGATGAATTGGGATGAGTGGCACCCTGGTGTTTGGAAGGGGCATCACGTTTCCTTGGAACACGTGGGTGGAATCAGGCCCTGATAGTTCTGCAAACCCCAAAATTTGCAGAAGAAGACAGAGGACAGTATTCTACATTAGCTACACAGTTAAGAATACTTAACAAAGTAACCTCTCCTGGCTAAACCCCATACAACCTGAAGGAGATGGCATTCACTCGTGCTCAAATCACCAGAAGAATGGACTTCCTTCTCCCTGTCCAACCGATGCTCGGTAAAGTAAGTGGAGCGGGAAATTAGGATCGTGGCAATAGTGTCACAATCATGACAAATACCAATCATGAATAAGGAACAATTGCAGGCTAAGTAAACTTAACTTAATTTTATACTTAAATAAGTAGCTGATGTAGAATACTGGCTAAAAGCACTAGGAAAGAAACCTAAGGGGGGAAATGAAGACTGAAAACTCTAAATGTCCATGTAATGCCAAATGTCTGTTAGCAATCACAAAAATAGACTTCAGGAGAGGGAGACGGAATGGCAAAGGACATGGCTGGTTGGAACCCTGAACAAGAGAACCCACTACTCTGCAACACTCTGTTGATAACAATAGCTCAATCCCGACATGCCTGAGGCACCAAATTCTTTACTGGGAACAAGAAAGAAGTAGCTGGGTCCAGTTGGGGTGAAGGCTTCTACGTGGCTAATGGGTGCTGTAGTGGGACCCAATGCTTTTCTTGCACCTAGTTCTTTACAGAATACACACGGGGTTTCTGCTTTTTCCCTGCAAACTCCTTGAACAGAAAACAATCTGTAGATGTAGAGCATAAATTGCAGCTGAAGGCAAAATGAATCTCACAGTACATACAACAGCTGGTGAAGAATCAGAAAGGAAGATTAGGGCTGTAACATGTCCACTGGAATTCTGCAGTTCAGAAAACTTGCAGGAAAGTGCTGTTGAATCATATTTCCAGTAAATATCACAGGTTAAGTGAGAATTTGGACCTGATTTTCATTAGTCTGTTGGTAATCCCGTTATCCATGATATCTGGGTAAAAGTCAGATGCAGAAAAAATCAAGTGGAGCCTCTTGTATGTACATTTTTTTAAAACATCAGATCTACCAAAATCCATCAAATCTAAGATTACATCTGCCTCCTTGGGTTTGAACTGAAAATCCAACCCTGCTAGTGCTGACATGGTGCAAAAATATGGATCCAAGGCATGAAAAATCATGATTTAAACAACAAAACATGGGATCATATTCAAACCACCACCAAATTCCATCTTATCTCTGCACCTCCAGGCGTAGTCTATGATGGTGATTTTGTTAGCATCCCATGTAAAAATCAAAGTAATTGTTTAAAGGTTTTCCCGCAGTTTGACCAACTGAATGGTTCCTCTGCCGTGGGGATTCTCTAGTGCAAGATAAGGTGGGAACTCCACCTGAAGCTTTTGTTACAATAGGAGTAACTTTATGGTTTCTCTCCCATCTCTTGGGTCCTCTTGTAAGATTTAAGATCAGGCACCTTTCAAGCCATCTATGTAGCTTTCCTGGTCTGTGGTTTTCTTTTGAAGAACAAGACTCTCAGATTAAACCTTTTTCCTACAGCAGGTTCATCTATGCCACTTCCCTCCTTGTATGGACTTGCTGATGCGTAGTTTGTTGCAACTTTTTCCTGGAGGTTTTTTTCAGCAGACCAAACATTTGAATAGTTGTTCGGTGCGGGTTCGCATAAGAGCAAACAATTCTGAATCAACTCCAACGATTCTCACAAAGGCAAAACATGCAAGGTATTCCTCAGCTGTGCAGGACCCCTCATGTTCAACAAGGTCTGATTTGGGGCTGAAGCTTTTCCTCCAGTAGGAGCATAAGGCCAAGTGGATTCCCTTATGTGACATTAGGTTACAGGGCCAAGGGAAACACTTCCCACTATATCTTCTCTCCTGTGTGGATTCTCTGATGTACTCTGAGAGCTGAGCCATGCCTAAAAATATCCCCACACTCTGAGCACTGGAAGATTTTCCTGGAGGCTGAGTATTCTGGTGGCTTATCCGTGTGGGTATTCACATGAGCAACCAGTTCTGAAGTGACTTCAAAGGCTTTCCCACAGGCAAAACATGCTAATGAATCTTCTCTTGAATGGCTTCTCTCATGTTCAATCAGTTCTGATTTTTTGCTGAAGCTTTTCCCACAATAGGAGCACATAGCCATATGGATTCTCTCGTGGCCTCTCAAGTGCGGGCTGCAACTGAAACACATCCCACAGTGTGAACATTTATACTGATTCTCACCTGTGTGTGTTCTCCGATGTACTTTGAGACCTGTGTATGTTCCAAAGTTTTCTCCACACTTTGAGCATTTATAAGGTTTCTCCCCTCTGTGGACTCCCTGGTGTCGAAGGAAACCTGATAGCTGTGTATATGCTTTCCCACATATTGAACATGCATGAATTTTCTTTCTTCCTTGTTTTTCCTGCTGAGAGTTACAGCCAAAGGTGTTCCCACAGTTCGAGCATTTATGTGGCTTCTGACCCATATGGATTCTCTCACTTGCTCCACAGCTGGAGCATTTATACAATTTCTCCCCCACATGGTTTCTTTCATGTGACAGAAGATCCAAGCTGCTGCTGAAGCTCTGGCCACAATGCCAACACTGGTATGGCTTCTCCTCTGCATGTGTGCTCTTGTGCAGAGGGAGGTGTGAGCCAATGCTTTCCCCACATTTCTCATATTTCACATTCTGATCTTGCTGGATGGTGGATTCGTTGGCACCTTTGCAAACACTCTGTGAGCACCCCAACTGATCTTCTCCCACCTCTTTGTCATCTTCATTCTGCTTCTCGGGCTTTTGTTGACTTTCACTGGGCTCTCCCTGCCCAAGGGAATTGTTCTCTTTATCTGTTTTCAAGAATGTTGTCAGTTGCTCCATTTGCTCAAGATGCTCCAATAAGGGTTTCTCCTCCTCACTTTCTTCCATCCACCCTCCATCTGCTGGATGAAAGAGGGGAAAAATTTTAAAAAAAAACATGACTCAGACCTTTTCTAAGATGAGTTAACCAGATAACACAACATGGTCAGAGTTACTCAGAATCCATGGGCCTAGTTAGTCCCAAACAAAGCAGGCCTACTGAATCAACAGTAACTGGGTAATTCAACACTTACCTAATTTCCATTGATTCAATGGGTCTACTCTAGTTAAAACTAACAATAGGATTCATAACTTGAAATGCTTATCTCTGTGGTAGCCTTGAAAATTAGGTAGCTAGCTGTCCCAGTAATTTCTCCTACATTTCTCGATACACCAACATAGGAACCAACCTTCCGCCTCCACCCTGGGGCAAGGAGAGTTTGAAACCTTGACTACATGAACTGATTAGTTCATGTGGTTAGTTCACTGGAAGGGCTGACCCTGTGTACTGCATCTTTTCTAAAATGTTGGATGAGCATCAAGGAGATGCAGGTTCCAATTCCCACTTAGCCACCAAGCTCTTCAGGGAACCTTGGGCCTCTCACTCTCAGTCTATTATACCTCGCAGAGTTGTTGTGTGGATAAAACTGTGGGAGGGAGAACCATATATGCCATCTGGGTCTCGTCTGAGGAAAGGTGGGATATCAATAAGTACAATAAATAAATGCAGTCACCTACCTGCCAGTACCCCTCCATCTGCAGCTCTTTCTAACCCCTGGAGAGTAGAACCAGGACCGTTGCCAACAACCAAGGGCCAAAAACCAGGACAGTGCAAAAGTCACTGGTAGGCCTAGCCTAGCTATGTGATAAGTCCTCAAGGGAAGCCACAGCCCTATACAATAACTTTAAAGTTTAAGTTATGGTATAAAAGAAGTGAGGTCATCCCATGCTAAGTTACAATTGTAATGTCCCTTTGTTACTGGGGAAATCAACTAATTAGAAGTAACTCACTGCCTGTAACTAGTTATTTCAAAACTCTGGGAAGACATAAGGCATGGGGCACCTGATGGCTCTGTTTCATGCCCCCTGCCATCTTGGAGACAGGTCTGGCATCAATATATGTTAAGCTTCCTCTATAGTTTTCCCCCCATCTATAATAGGATGGGCAACTATGGTGGCCATGGCAGCCAATTTTCTGCCCTGGGACACTGTGAGAGTTACATGGGCTACCAAAAATACCAGGAAGCAAAACACAACCATCATCCCAGAAACAGACAGACGTTCACTTCTGTTTTTTGTGGGAAATGTTTTGCTTTGTTTTTAATTGTGAAACAGTGCAGAAATAAAACCTATTTAAAAGGTGAATCTGAAAATTGCTACTGCTGGGGGCTTATAAATAAGGCAATTAATTTCCTCTCTCTTTTTCTGGCTAGAAAAAAAAAAAAAGAACAGTCTGAGGAATCTTGAGGAGCCAAGTGCCACAAAATCTACCTTGTTGTTGCGGTGTGCCTTCAAGTTGTTTACAACTTACAGTGACCCTAAGGTGAACCTATCACGGATTTTCTTGGTAAGATTTGTTCAGAGGGGCTTTGCCTTTGCCTCTGTCTGAAACTGAGACAGTGTGAGTTGCCCAAGGTCACCCAGTGGGTTTCCATGGCCAAGAGGGATTCGAACCCTGGTCTCCAGAGTCTTTGTCCAACCTCAAACCACTACAACATGCTGGGCCAAATCTGGCGCAAAGCCACACTCTGCCCACCGCACTTTATGACCTTCTGCAGAATCCCCCCTGAAAACACATCTGCTCCAAGTCAGTGCTGAATATAAGGTTGATCAGGATTTACAGGTAGATTTTTGGATCATCTGTGGCTAAGCCATATTGCATACTGGACTGCAACTTGGGAGAACCTAGGTCAAATCCCCACAACTGCCTTGATGACCCTGAGCCAGTCATTCTCTCTCTGTGTCTGACCTTTCTCACAGGATGGTGGTGATTGTAAGGGTAAATACTCGACACCTTTCGGGGTCACACCAACTGGGGATGTTCAGAGTCATGCTGACCAGATGACAGTCCTGAAACATGTCCAGAATCATGTTGGTGGGGAAAACCAGATAGGATTACATGGAAAACGCAGTCGTTGATGGGTCTATGCTAATCCTTTCAATCACACAATCAGTGACCATCCCTTGATCCACACCCTATGGAAATCTTTCTTATACACCCTACCTGTCCACACATTAAGAGGTTGTTGCAGATCCCATCAATGTTTTCTTACTTTGGAGCTAAGGCAATCAGCCCATTCTGGACCTTTTTGTCCATTCTGTGAGAAAACCATTCAGGTTTTGTCATAACTAGCACAGCACTCCAGGGTACAAAATGGGGTATAAATAACCTAGCTCCGACCATAGCCATGTGTCACAGCCGGGCCTCGCCATTCCTTTCTCAACGGACTAGATTCACCTGTGACACCCTCAGACACTGTCTGAGTCCCTCTGCTCTTTCTTCAAGACTGGCAACTATCACCTTTCCACCCATGACTTCTCTGTATCCAACCCTTCCCACCTTACTCTTCAATAGCCTTGTATGGTTCTTAAAGAGCTTATATTCTTGTATGTTAGTATATGCTCTGTTTTGATTTGAATAAAATACTTTGTTTAACTTCAATTGAAGTGTTCTCTAAAATTAGTACTGGTATACATAGGTGAAAAGATCCGCAAAGTTACCCTCCTCTCACAGGCCTCCTTGAACTATCATTCCCCCAGATTTCAAGGAGACACTGGCATCACAGGATGGACTCCAATGTCCCTTCCCCACCTCTTAGGGTAACAACAGCACCAACTATACTGCCTTGAGCTTTTTAGAGAAAGGGTGGGATAAATCAAAAAATATGCCAGCCTCACATCTGCCCACTTCCACTCTATGGTGCATCCCTCATTTCTCTTCTAGCAAACTGCATGAAGTAGGGCTGCATGAAATTTGAACTTGTCTCTCTTGCACCCTAAGCAAGAAACACAAAACAGGAGCCACCAGGTGTCAGTTTCACAACGTTGCCTCCTTTCCCAAGGTAGTAATAAGGAGCCTACAGCTAATTTCTGAGATCATTTGTGGACTGTAACAGAATGCACGTCTGTAAAATTTGATCATAAACCCAAGGAACTTGATTGTGATAAGGGAAGACAACCCTCCCTTCATTTGTATACAGGAAAGCAAAAACAACCAGAGGTAAAGCAACTTTAGAAATGCCACCATGCTCAGATACCTCAAAGAAACTTACCTAACAAGGATGCGTTCTCTTCACTTTCCTGCTTGGTTTCCGTGAAAAGCTGTATCTTCACTGTGTCTGGCTGAACTTGATTTGCTTGTGTGGGATTTACCAAATCCTCTTCAGATATCGCTGTGATCTGGGGGCAGGGTAGAAATTGAAAATGAAGTCAGGATGCAACAAATGGCGTGTTGAGAAGGTGTGTGACAGCTTTATTATTTGAACTGCACTTTCAGTACAAAGTAACACCAAACATACTACTGATTGAATTGTATTATTGTTGTTGTGCACCCTCGAGTCATTTCTGAGTTATGGAGACCTTAAGGCAAACCTATTATGGGGTTTTCTTGGCAGAAATTGTTTGAGGGGGGGGGTTGTCCTTGCCTTCCTCTGAAGCTGAAAGAGTGCGACTTGCCCAAGGTTACTCAGCAGGTTTCCCTGGCCAAGCAGGGATTTGAACCCTGGTCTCTCAGTGTCCTAGTCCAATACTCAAACCACTATACCATGCTAGCGCTCACGAATTGTATACAGCCATCAAAAATATTACACAAAGACACACAAATATTTATTTCTTCATTTAATCTAAATCCTGCCTTCCTTCCAAAACTGGCATCCCAGGAGGCTTTATCAAAGAATCACAGAGTTGGAAGGGCCATCCAGTCCAGCCCCCTGCCATGCAGGAATACACAATCAAAGCATCCCTGACAGATGGCCACCCAGCCTCTGTTTAATAGCTTCCCAAGAAGGTATCTCCACCACACTCCAAGGCAGTGTATTCCACTGTCGAATAGCTCTTACTGTCAAAAAGTTCTTCCTAAATTTAGGTTTAGACTTTATATTACACTATCTGATATTTATAAATACACCAGTACTATAAATATATTAGTACAATCATAACACCAATATTACATCATGACACTGAAAAACCTATACCTATTCATGTCAAAACAGTATCATAATTTCATAAAAGAAAAAGAAAAAAGGAAACCAGCTCATACTGCCTTCTTCAAACATGTTGTTTCCTATTCCACAGTCTTTCAAATTTTGTCAATCTTTCTTAGTTCTGCAATCTTATTACTGTCCATTGAATACTTAGTAAGGGAGAGGATGGAGGCATTTCCTCAATACTTGGTTACCAAAGTTCCATCAGGATTTTACACGTACACACACACACACACACACACATTTACACTTAATACACATATATTATACAAATTACAGACATCTATACACACTATGCATTTGCACAAATAAACACACAAAACATCTTTTATCTACATATACTCTTCAACTGACTTCTCACTCACCAAACTAGACATGAGTTTGTATGTATGTGCCATTTTTTCTCTAATTAATACCTAATGTCAAATAATCTTCCAACTGTTTTATGTTATTCTAAGTCTTCAAAATTCAGAACCCATGAGCATAGACATTCCTTCTTTCTTTTTAATATAATTCTAGAATAGTTCCCAATCCTTAAAAAATTTTTTTTAGAGACTTCTCCTTAATCGTTACAGTCAATTTATTCATTTCAGCCAAATGAAGTGTTTTTATAATCCAGTCTTTTATTTCAGATGTCTCCACCTTTTCCCAATTGTGCACATATGCTAGAATCATATACACTAATGTAATATTCTATAACCTGTAATCTCTAAGTCTTCATTTGGGATGCCCAACAGAAACAACTCTGGACTCATTGGAAATTTGGTTTAAAAAATTCCTTGCAACAATCCTCATATGAGTACCCAAAACTTTTTTGTCTTCTTACACGTCCACGACATATGGAAGAATATAACTTGTTACTCCACTAAAGTAACATCATTTCAAATTGTGTTACTTTTGAAATGTAATTTTGTTACACTATCAATTAAAACAAACTCATTAGAGGTAACAGTGTTATTTGTGAGTCGTTATTTCTGTGCTCTGATACTTTTTTAGCAGTACAAGAGCTAGGGTCAATCTACAAGATCCTTCTACAACAGAGGTAGGGAACATGCAGACTCCAAAGAAAGCTCCCTGAACCCTCCACTTATCTGGCCTCAAATCCCCCAAACTGTGAGCAGATGTGGTAGTTTTCCATTTTAATTCCCCTCCACAGCGTTTCCAACACTATACCAGAGGTCATCACTAAAAATGGTGACTGGAAGTGACATGACATCATTTCCTATGCACCAGGAATTGCCTCTGTAGCCCATGGTGGTTGTGGAGAGGGCCAAAAATTGGCCCTTTCTCCCTCTGTAGTCACACACCCATATTCTGGAAGGTCCTTCTCCATATTAGTCCCAGGTGGGCAACAGCAGCAGGGCTGGGGGTCACATCCAGGCATAAGGAACTACTTGGAGGCTGTGCCTATTTAAAACTTTTAATTTTTCAAAAAATAAATCCAGTGATTTATATAGTAAAGGTCATCCGGTGTATCTGTAGAGGATATGTTCCTGGACTTACCGTGGATATGTGAAACCATGGATAATAATTGAAATTAATAACTTCTGGCCCAACTTCCATTGGAAGCATACCATAGAATCATGCTGGAGGATCTAGAAAATGCCTAGAGAGAACTTTTTTTTTTCAGATGTGGATAAGTGAAACCACAGATACCAGTCCTGTGGATACGGAGGTCAACCTATAATTACTTTTAATCTGAGATTAGAGCCAGCATGGCATAGTGGTTGGAATGTTAGACTACGACTCTGGAGACCAGGGTTCAAATCCCTGCTCAGCCATAAAAACCCACTGCATGACCTTGGACAAATCACACACTCTCAGGCTCAGAAAACCCTGTGGCCTTAGGGTTGCCTATAAGTCGGAAATGACTTGAAGCCACATAACAACTCAGGTCAGGTCAAGTCAGGGGGATGGAAGGAGAGGGTGGGAGCATTTGGAAGCGAGGGACGAGAGTGTAAGCCAGGATTGGAGTGAGTGAGAGGGATGGAAGAAGGGGATGGGAAAATTTACTTAGCATTTGCCAGTCACAGCAATCCAAAGCTTGCCTCTGCCAAGTTACAGCAAGCTTTATTCACTGTTTAAAGGACAGTCCCAAGGAACTGTTAACTCACCAGAATAAAATAGTTGCTCTGCGTTGGCAACCAGGTTATTGCTGGCCAGCCTTTACTGAAGCAGCTTGAACACCACCCACAACAATACAGCCAGACCCCGTGGAACCAATACCTATGGTTTCAGTAATCTGTGGGACATAAAGGAGGAACACATACCATAGACCCATGCTCTCTAGGCATCTTCTAGGTCCTCCAATGCAACTCTATGGTATGCTTTTACCAGAAATCCTGTATTTTAATATGGTTCACTGTTATCTGCGGCTTCCACTATCTGTGATTAGTTCAGGAACCACCCTCCCACACACCCCGAGGAGATCAGTTAGTGAACAGACTTACCTGTCTTTCCCAGACTTTGGCCTCTGGCTGCCTCAGAAGAAAATCTTCTGCCAGGGTTACTGCTTGGGCGCATGTCTCTGGACCATTCTCCCTGAGCCAGTTCTGCATATCTGGCGGCAGAACAGCCAGAAACTGCTCCAGGGTCACCAGTTCCAGCATCTCCTCCTTGGTGTGGCTCTCTGGCTTCAGCCACCGACGGCAAAGCTCCTGGAGCTGCTTGCAAAAATTCCGGGGCCCATCAGACACTTGATAGCGCAATGCCCGAAACTGCTGACGCTGTACTTCCAAACCAGCAGCATCTCTAGCTAGAGCTCCTTCTTCCCTCTTCCCACTGTGTGTGGTATCCTTTTGCATTTCTCCAATGAGATATGGCTGGATCTGGGAAACCCACAATTCTTTGGGCCACTTGTTGGGAAGCGTTGCTCTTGGAAAGGGCATTTGTAATATTGTTGGATTGTTGCATTGCTTCAGTCCAGGAAGTTGTAAAGTTCCTCCACTCAGAGGATGAGCCTGTAGTGCCATCAGAAACTCCTGCAACTGAGCATCCCAGTTCCTCGAGGGCCCTTCGACGGGTTCCTGTTTCACGTTGGCTTTTGGAAGAACAGCTCCTTCCCTTACGTCTCCTGGTTCGGAGACTGTCAATTCCTCCTCCTCCTCTTCCTCCATCTTTATTTCTGGATTCATACCTTCCTTTATCAAAGACACCATAGCCTGTGCCTCTTGGGTCTCCGCCATTTTGTCCCAAAGAAATTGGCTTTGTTGTACTCCTCCCCTCTGTTTTTCTTGACGGACGTGCCAGTCCCACTACTTTATCCTTCAAGTTCTGTCAGTGTGGCAGACTCCTCCAAGAAGATGCTTCTCAATTAACGCTGCGAAGAATCAAGGGCTTTCAGCAATCCAGAGGAGTGGAAACGTCTGAGCTTACCTACTTTTTCCACTGTGCAGGGGGGAAAAAACACTGTTACAATAAGAGAAATAACTTCTAGGACTCCACACTAAAGGCAAGATTGTACACTGCTTTTGTGTACTGGAACAGAAAAAGCTCTGCCAGTGTAGTTATGTAGAAGAGATTCAGGAGACTTGCATAGAAGGGCACCAGCACAACGGGACTCTCCTGGTGCACCCACAGGGACAATCAGTGACCGTTTAGGGAGAAAGCTATGTCCAGCTGCCAGTGTGCAGCCTGGAGGAAAATGTTGCACAGAGAGGTAGTGGATACCTCCTTGTATAACACTGAAAAAATTAATGACCCTAATGTAATCTCCAGTTACACTAGTATATGTCCCCCGAAAGGATTCTAGCCAAACTACATTCGGACCTTCATACCTGTGGGGGTTGGTTCCCGGACTTACCGGAGATATCAGAAATCACAGATAACAGTGACCCCTATTAAAATAATGGACTTCCAGTAAAACAAACAAACAAACAAACAAACATAGAGTTGCCTTGAAGTCCTGGAAGATGTCTTGAGAGGATGCCTCTCTAGGCATTTTCTAGGATGTCTCTATGGTATGTGTCTCTTTTTTGGGTCCCGCAGATAACTGAAACCTCAGATATTGGTTCCGCGGATACAGGGGTCCAATTGTGCCTATTTATAATGCACTTTTAAATTGCCCACTACCCAGAATAAAAAGATTAAATACAAGAATAATACAATAAAGCAATTATTAAAGGCAGCAGAATATAAAACTAAGATAAAACCAGTTGAAAAGAATAAAACATTTCCATACAAGAGATTGATTTAGGAACCAGTGTCAGGATAAGAGTACAATGATGCAGAAACACTAAAATTTTACTTTAGGAATACTAGACTTAAAGATATACCATCCTATTATTTAAGAGAAAATTTCTATAAAATGATGTATAGGTGGTATCTGACCTCGATGAAATTATCAAAAATATATAAGGGAAGTATTTATTCTTAGTACTTTGAGAACTAGGCTACAGTTAAAACCGGACCACTTTTTGGGGGGCTCTGTGATGAAAAGTTTAAAGATATTAATTTTAAGATACTACATCTATATATATAATTCTCTTGGGTATGTTGCCTTTCCCAGTGTGCTGATTGGCTGCTCAAGAAACACACCCAACGAATCACCACTCACATGCAAATTCCCTCTCCAGGTCACAATCCACTCCTGCCATTCAATCTGTGACCCAGATTGGGACCCAGGCAGTCAACTGGCAGCAGCAGGTTCCTGTGATGGGACCCAGGCAGTCAACAGGTGGCGGCAGAACAAAAGAGCAAGTCACCCTCAGCGATTCCAGGGAAAGTGTGGAATGCTAAGAAGTGGGAGGAGGAATTTAAAAATCCACTGGCCTACCCTACAGGGTTGTCATGAGGTCTACCAGGAGTTTTTGGGGGAGTTTTTAATGGCATATGTTATGCCAGGTACAGCTAGTTACAGTTGCTCCTCCCATTCGTGGCTTTCACTTTCGCAGTTTCGACAATTCGCGGTTGGCTCAGGAAGCACCTCATTTAAATCAGCTTCTCTCCCTTGCACACAAGGGAGAGGAGCCGATTTACACGGAGTGATCCCTGAGCAAACATCGCCGCCTAACTCCCCGCTCTCCTGGGACTTGGCTCCGTCTGGGGTGGAGAGCCAAGCCCCAGAGAGTGGGGAGTTAGGGGCAGAGGCACTTTTCACCCACCCACCCTTTTCCAGCCTTGTTGCAGCTTCGGGAGGGTGGGGGATGGCTGATAAGCCTCTCACCCACCCACCCGCCCCCCTCCCCGGCCTTCCCAAAGCGGCTACGGGGCTTCAAAGTCCCTCAGCCACTTTGGGAAGCACGGGGAGAGGCTGACCACCCACCCGCCTGCCTCCGTCCCCGGCCTCCTCAAAGTGGCTATGGGGCTATGAATCGCTAGGTCTTCCAATGCAGTTCTATGGTATGTTTGTACAGGAAGTCCTTTATTTTAATAGGGTTCACTATTATCCACAGTTTCACTTATAAATGGTAAGTCCAGCAACGAATCCCCCACGGAAATGTGGAACAACTTGTATTTTATATTACAATGTACAATATAATGTATAATAATATATGGAAATGTGCTTTCTGCAGCTGGACTTGTCTATCTTGGATTGGCCTTTTTAGTCATCAGTGCACTTGCAGAAAGCGCGGGATGAGTCCTTCCTGAATCTTCGTTTGCGAAGAAAAGCCAGAGAGAGAGAGAGAGAGAGAGAGAGAGAGAGTAAGTATATGGCTATGTAATGAGAAATACTATAGTGCATAAAATTATACTGTAAGGTTATCTATGTATTAATAAATATATTATAAAAATAAATAAATAAATATTTTTACTTTAAATACCAAGCAGATCTGAGGTGTTTGATATAAAGAGGGCTTCTATCATGCACTGTAACAGTGCACTGCGCAGATAGTACACCTTTTGCACTTTACTGGATTCTTTTCTGGTATGAAAAAAGATGAAAAAGCAATGGGAAAACACAGGAGATTTGGAAATATAAACAAAAAATCTGGACTTCCTGTAAAATTTCATGAATGAGGCAGAGTGCTTGCACAGTAAAATCCTCTGGAAGCACCCTTGGTGTAAGGCACTGGTTCATTAACTGTGCTGGTCAGGCCTTCTGGGAGTGGTCCAGAACAGGAGGACCAAAGGTTAAGAACTAGTGGTGTAAACACAACTTAGAACGAACATCCAAATCAGATTTGCATTTACTTAATTTTTAAATCTTTATCATTTGCCCTACTGGTATGTTCTCATTGTGTTCCTTCTTACAGTTGCTAGTTTCATTAGTCTTACTACAGGGAGGGCTAAATGAGGCCATTGCAACTCCAAATAAGAATTCCCTACATGAAACTCTCCTTCAGCCCCCAAACTTCTAGCATTGCAAAAAGTGTGACACTGAAAATTGTTCACATTTAGACGTCTATTTGTTGCGTTCACATCCCCATGGTAACTTTGCCTGGCCCTTCCTTTGGACACCTAAACCGTATTTCTAAATGCTCAACTGACATTTTGTGCTAGTAATTTGGGGACTGAAGATAAATTTAATTTGGGGGCACATTTTTTATTTCAGGGAAGCCCTCCTTTTGCCACCACTACTCTCCCGCCCCCCGCATAGCTAGACCCCTGGTTTCACTCTAAATCAAAGACTGAGAACCATGTAGTCCTCAACAGATTGGTGAAATGTAGCTTCATCATTCCTCAATATTGATGATGCTGGATGGGGCTGATGAGAGTTGTAATCCAGCAACATTTGCATGTTCTCCACAGCAGTTCTAAAAAGGACCCCCCCCCCAATACTATCTTAACTAACTGAAGCACAGCTTTCAGATTAGTTTCTTGGAAACAGAGAAACAGTTGTAGCCAATGGGCACAACTATGGTACTTGTCCCTGGCACAATAGACAAAACTTAATTGGATAAACAGCTTGAGAAGACCAGTACTTCTACTACTATCTTATATGGAGGAGGACCAGCAGTTTTTCCTAATATGCCAGAGACAGGTATCACACGTGTGCCCACTGGTTACAACTGTTTCTTTCTTTCCTGGAAGACTGACTACCAATGGCTCAGAGTTGGACTGTTCTGTGTACCACCACTTTGAGTAGCATTGGTGTAGATCAGCAGTTCTCAGACCTGGTCCACCAGATGTTTTGGACTTCAGTTCCCAGAATCCCTAACCACTGGCCAAGCTGGCTGGGACTTTTAAGAGCTGAAGTCCAAGAATGTCAGGATCAGTCCCTGACAGTGCCTATTCCTGTCATTTCTGTGTTGTGCTGTAACCATGCTGTAACTTTGCCGTTAATTGTGTTTTCATTTCTTTGTACTGGCTAAGGAGTGCTTTGTAGTAAGGCCACTGTGGAATGGGGAGACAAGCTGGGCAGCAGCTGCAGAAGTTATCTGGGGAAAGGGGGAATGTATGATTGTCTGGGAAGAAAGGATCAGGGGGTGATGGATAACCAATAGCTTTGTAGCCCACCAGGTTTTCTAGATTGCAAAGTGCTTTCAGTATACTGTTAGCCACCTGACTTTTAATTCTCAGCAACAACCTTGTATGATACACTTCTTGGATTACTGTGCCAATAAAGTTTCTGTTTAACTCTGAAACTTCTGGTCACTGCATCTGGGAAAGCAAGTACATGACAAAGAAACTGTGCAGACCAATGTTTAGAAACCATTGGTGTAGACCAGTGCTACTCAAAATGGTGGTTCCTAGACTAGTCCCAGTCCCTGAGACCTTGGTTGCTGGTCCCTGTCAAGTTTCCAAGAAAGAAAGAAACAATTGTACCGAAGGGACACAACTTTAGTGCCGGTCCCTGACATCAGACAGTCTGAGAACTGGCAAAGGTGTCGCTCTCCTAAACATAAGGGTATAGTGCACCATTTAGAGCAACTGAAGGTTTATTTGGAGGTACAAAGCCCCAGATCAATGTTCACATTTTTTAACTAAAAAAATGGGAGTGTAACCAAACATTAAAAAGACATTACAATTCATTACATGATAAGCAGTCCAAATAAATACATCAACAAAACCCAAAAAAACACATCTGAGGATTCCTTGCCTAAGTAAACCCTATGAAATGCATGGGGTTGCCATGGGACTTGGACACACACACACACTTCTGGATCCTATTACATCCTATCCCAGTAGTTCTTAACCTGTGGTTTGCAGATCCCCAAGGGGCTGCAATCTCTTCACAGGGAGGCCACAAAGGCTTTAAGGCTGTTCAACTACCTCCTTCCTGCACTGGAGTGGCCACATGACAGGAGCCAAGGCAAAGACAAGCTGGCTGGCTGGCTGGGTTTCCACATTGCCATTCAATCCACTCCAGCCACAAACTTGCAGGAAGAAGCAGGAAAAAAAGTCTTCCCTTCCCCCTCCAGTGCATCTGAGGGAAGATTTAATGGATGGTATACAGTAATTGTATTGTAGTAGTTGTTTTAAATGTTAAGTCTTGGGGGTCCCTGGCAACAAAAGATATTTAAAGGGGGTCCCTGGTAAAGAAAAGGTTAAGAACCACTGCTGTAGACTATATTTCAGAGGGAGTGGAAAAACCAGGTGACTTGAAGGCACATATATACATCCCACTTGCAAGGGCCTAGATGAGTACCCAGCTTGTGGGAGCAATTAGCTAACACACATTGGAAACTGCTTAATGCAGTGTAGATGTGTAAATTGCCATTGCTTAAAACAATTTTTTAAAGTTTTCTTACAAATTTGTAAGTTTTCTTACAACGCTCTGATAGCCTTGTGGCTGAAGAGCGGGGGTATAAATAAATAAATAAATAAATAAATCCCCCAAAGGCACCAGATCCCATTTGACCTTGGCTGCTAAACAGGGTTAGCCCTAGTTAGTAGTTGGATGGGAGACCACCCAGGAATCCCAAGTCCTGTAGGCAATATTTCAGAGGAAAGAAGTGGAAAAACCACCTCTGGGGATGCCTTGCCTAAGAAAACCCTATAAAATGCATGGGGACTTGGGAGACACACACACACTTATGGCTCCTACTACATCCTACCCCACTCCCACAACTGTATAAATATACTTTGTTATCCCTGAGGCCTTAACTATCACTCTGGACTGCCTCTGAAGAAGTGGGTTTTATACCCACGAAAGCTCATGCTAAAATGCAAAGGAGTAAGTCTTCTATAATAGGGGCTGCCACCTTTATTTTTATTTTTCTTCCCTCCCCCTCCTTTCTTCCTTTTTATACTTCTGTAGCTGATGGGACTGAACTCTGCACTACACAAAGTTTCAGCTCCAAAGGAATTCGGCCATGGGTTGGGGGAGAGAGAAAACTCCACTGCGGCCTCCTCCCTTTCCCTTCTCCCTCCTCTGCAAGCCAAGGACCCCTTTCACCTACCTGTGGGGCAGCTCCCCGCCTGGCCTGGCAAATCACTGGCAGGCTCCCTCCCCTCCCTGGTCACTCCCAGGCTACAGCTCGCTCGCTCTCTCTCCCCCCCCCCGCCCGGTGGAAAAGAGAGACCGGAAGGAAGGGACCTTGACTTGGGCACCTCTCCCTCCCCACGCCAGGGAAGGGGCCGCTCTAGGACGCCGAGCTCGCTGGCCTTCACTCTTTCATAGCCGTGGGACCATTTAAAAAAGAAACACAACTCATTCACCAAGTAATGAATCAGATAATGCAGTGGCTCTTATTAGCCTTTTCTTGACCAGGGACCCCTTTTAAGTATCTATTGTTGCCCTGGACCCCCAAGACTTAACTCAAGATTTAAAACACTAACACTAATAATAACAAAATACATAAAACAACAACAACAACAATAATAATAGAACAGTGGCTCTTAGCCGTCTCTTTACCTGACACCCCCTTTAAGTATGTTTTGTTGCCCTGGACCCCCAAGACTTAACTCAAGATTTAAAACCCTAACAATAATAATAACAAAATACATAAAACAACAACAACAACAACAACAGACAGTCGCTCTTAACCTTCTCTTTACCTGGCACCCCCTTTAAGTATCTTTTGTTGCCCTGGACCCCCAAGACTTAACTAAAGATTTAAAACCCTAACACTAATAATAACAAAATGCATAAAACAACAACAACAACAACAATAATAATAGACAGTCACTCTTAACCTACTCTTTACCTGGCACCCCCTTTAAGTATCTTTTGTTGCCCTGGACCCCCAAGACTTAACTCAAGATTTAAAACCCTAACACTAATAATAACAAAATACACAAAACAAAAAAAACAAGAAGAACAACAATAATAATAGACCAGTGGCTCTTAACCGTCTCTTTACCTGGCACCCTCTTTAAGTATCTTTTGTTGCCGTGGACCCCCAAGATTTAACTCAAGATTTAAAACCCTAATACTCTCTCTCTCTCTGGCTTTTCTTCGCAAACGAAGATTCAGGAAGGACTCATCCCTCGCTTTCTGCAAGCGTGCTGATGACTAAAAAGGCCAATCCGAGATAAACAAGTCCAGTTGCAGAAAGCACAGCAGAAGGTCTCCTTGGGTGATGTTTCTGGGTTGTGATTCTTTCTGCATTGTCATTTCTCTTCGAGACTTGTTCGGTGTGAGTTCTCAAATAAGGCTGCAGCATTGTGGATAGTGCATCTCCATGCCTCCCGATGTGAGGCCAGGGCGGACCATTGTTGGTGATCAATTTGTCCGAGCCTGAGATGTTTCAGGGAGTCCTTGGATCATTTTTTTTTTTTTTTGGAGCGCCCCTCTTATGCTGACCCGTGGCGAGTTCACCATAGAGTACTATTTTTGGGAGGCGATGGTCCTCCATCCTAGAGGGGGACTTCTGGCAAGAGATGGGGTGCATCTTACAACAGTTGGAAGAAACATTTTTGCCAACAGTCTCAAGAATTTGATCAGGAGGGCTTTAAACTGAGTCAAATGGGGGAGGGAGACAGTATTCTGGAAGGCAAAAGGGCTGGAGAAAATAGTCAAACTGTCATAGAGGGAACAAGGCAAACAGCACAAGGCCCCAACAGTGGGAGGCAAAAAAACTTGCACAGGGAGCAAGTAAAGGGAACACATGGTCTCAGATGTCTCTACACTAATGCACAGAGCATGGGAAATAAGCAAGATGAACTTGAACTCCTTGCACTACAAAACAAATATGATATAATAGGCGTTACTGAAACCTGGTGGGACGAGTCTCATGACTGGAATGTAGGAATAGAGGGGTATAACCTTTATAGGAGAAACAGGCCAAACAGGAAAGGAGGAGGAATAGCATTATATGTCAGGGATATTTACACCAGTGAAGTGATCCATGACATCAATACTGGAAGCCAGGTGGAGAGCATCTGGATAAAAATTAAAGGGGAGGGAAACAACAGGGATGTTATTGTGGGACTCTACTACAGACCCCCAAATCAGACGGAGGAATTGGATGTTGCCTTTCTAGAACAGATGAACATACATGCAGAAAGGAGAGATGTAGTAGTGATGGGTGACTTCAACTATCCTGATATTTGCTGGCAATCTAACTCAGCCAAAACTACAAGGTCTAGCAAATTCCTTACATGCCTGGAAGACAATTTCATGGTCCAAAAGGTGGAAGAGGCAACAAGGGGGTCAGCTATTTTAGATCTGATCCTAACCAACAGAGACGACCTGGTCAATGGGTTGCAAGTGGTGGGATCCTTAGGTGAGAGTGATCATGTTCTCCTGGAGTTTGTTATACAATGGAAAGGAGAAGCCAGGCATAGTCAGACATGCATTCTTGACTTTAGGAGAGCTGATTTCAATAAACTCAGGGAAATACTGGGGATGATCCCATGGTCAAGAATACTAAAAGAGAAGAGACCTCAAGACGGATGGGACTTTCTCAAAAGGGAGATACTGAAGGCACAATTTCAAACAGTACCATTGAGGAGGAAAAATAGGAGGTGTCTCAAGAAACCAGGATGGATGACTAAAGACCTTTCAATGGAGCTAAGTTTTAAACGGAACATGTATAGGAAATGGAAAAGGGGGGAAATCACCAAAGAAGAATTCAAACAGATAGCGAACACGTGTAGGAGTAAAGTCAGAAAAGCTAAAGCGCAGAATGAGCTCAGGCTTGCTAGGGAGGTTAAGAACAATAAAAAGGTTTTTTTGGGGGGGTATGTCTGCAGCAAAAGGAGGAAGAAGGAAATGATAGGGCCGCTACGTGGAGAAGATGGCAAAATGCTAACAGGGGACAGAGAAAAGGCAGAATTACTCAACACCTTCTTTGCCTCAGTGTTTTCAGAAAAGGAAAAGGAGGACCAACCTGAGGAGAATGGAACAGAGGACACAATAGGGGAAATCCAGCTCAAAATAAGTAAAGAGGTAGTACAGGAATACCTTCTTAATCTAAATGAATTTAAATCTCCAGGACCAGATGAACTACATCCAAGAGTATTAAAAGAGCTGGCAAATATAATCTCAGAGCCATTGGCAATAATATTTGAGAACTCCTGGAGAACAGGAGAAGTCCCAGCAGACTGGAGGAGGGCAAACGTTGTCCCCATCTTCAAAAAGGGGAAAAAAGAGGATACCAACAACTATCGTCCAGTTAGTCTGACATCAATACCAGGGAGATTCTAGAGCAGATCATTAAACAGAGAGTCTGTGAACATTTAGAAGGCAATGCCATAATCACAAAAAGTCAACATGGGTTTCAGAGAAACAAGTCATGCCAGACTAATCTGATCTCTTTTTTTGATAAAGTTACCAGCTTGGTAGATGAAGGGAATGCTGTGGACATTGCATACCTTGATTTCAGTAAGGCCTTTGACAAGGTTCCCCATGACATTCTTGCAAACAAGCTTGTAGAATGTGGGCTAGACAAGTTAACTGTTCAATGGATTTGTAATTGGTTGACCGGCCGAACCCAAAGGGTGCTCAGCAGTGGCTCCTCTTCGTCTTGGAAAGATGTGACCAGTGGGGTGCCACAGGGTTCTGTCCTGGGCCCAGTGCTATTCAACATCTTTATCAATGACTTAGATGAGGGAATTAGGGGCATACTTATCAAATTTGCAGATGACACCAAATTGGGAGGAGTAGCTAATACCCTAGAGGACAGGATCAAAATTCAGAATGACCTGGATAGACTGGAGAGCTGGGCCAAAGCTAACAAAATGAAATTCAATACGGAGAAATGTAAAGTACTGCATTTAGGGCGGAAAAATGAAATGCATAAATATAGGATGGGAGAGACCTGGCTGAATGAGACTACGTGCGAAAGGGATCTAGGAGTCCTAGTAGACCACAAGTTGAACATGAGCCA
Source organism: Gambelia wislizenii (assembly GCA_030847615.1). NCBI lineage: Eukaryota > Metazoa > Chordata > Lepidosauria > Squamata > Crotaphytidae > Gambelia > Gambelia wislizenii. The sequence continues at coordinate 32,774,802 of JAUMIR010000002.1, forward strand.
ACAGTGTGATGCGGCAGCTAAAAAGGCCAATGCAATTTTGGGCTGTATCAATAGAAGTATAGTATCTAGATCAAGGGAAGTAATAGTGCCACTCTATTCTGCCTTGGTCAGACCTCACTTAGAATACTGTGTCCAGTTCTGGGCACCACAATTCAGAAAGGATATTGACAAATTGGAGCGTGTCCAGAGAAGGGCAACTAAAATGGTGAAAGGTCTGGAAACGATGCCTTATGAGGAGACTTAGGGAGGTGGGTATGTTTAGCCTGGAAAAAAGACGGTATAGAGGTGATATGATAGCCCTGTTTAAGTATTTGAAGGGATGTCACGCTGAGGATGGAGCAGGCTTGTTTTCTGCTGCTCCAGAGACTGGAACACGGAGCAATGGGTGCAAGCTCCAGGAACAGAGATTCCACCTCAACATGAGGAGGAACTTTTTGACAGTAAGAGCTGTTTGGCAGTGGAACACACTCCCTCGGAGCGTGGTGGGGTCTCCTTCCTTGGAGGTCTTTAAACAGAGGCTGGATGGCCATCTGTCGGGGATGCTTTGATTGTGATTTCCTGCGTGGCAGGGGGGTTGGACTGGATGGCCCTCGTGGTCTCTTCCAACTCTGCAATTCTATGATTCTATGAAATGTGCCCTGCCCAGCGCAGCTGTGTTCTCAATATCATGGCCTCAATGCTAGTGATCCCTGCTTGCTCAAGGACAGCAACATTTGTCAACATTCGTAGTTTCTAATAACTAATGGAGTGAAGCAAGGTTGTGTTCTTGTGCCAACTTTATTTACAATCTTCTTCAAAGTGGCTCTTAACCGTCTCTTTACCTGGCACCCCCTTTAAGTATCTTTTGTTGCCCTGGACCCCCAAGACTCATGCCAAACAAGTCTTGAAGAGAAACGACAATGCAGAAAGAATCACAACCCAGAAACATCATCCAAGGAGACCTTCAGCTGTGCTTTCTGCAACTGGACTTGTTTATCTCTGATTGGCCTTTTTAGTCATCAGTGCACTTGCAGTAAGCACGGGATGAGTCTTTCCTGAATCTTCATTTGCGAAGAAAAGCCAGCCATCATTTCTCATGCACTTCCCATCTGTGCATCCACACTACACAAATAATGCAGTTACATAGGAGTAAACCCTGCTGAAGTCCATGAAATTAATTTCCAAGGCAATATGCTTTAGGATCAGGTTGCAATCAATAGTATTTCTCATGCTCTACCCATCTCTATAGTACCAAATCCACACTACACAAACAATCCAGTTTGAAACTGGACTATTTGCCATGGCACACTCCTATGGAATCCTAGGATCTGTAGTTTTACAAGGCCTGTAGCCTTCTCTGCCAAAGAGTACTGGTGCCTCACCAAACTACAAATCCCAGGATTCCATAGGAAGGAGCCATGGCAAATAATCCAGTTTCAAACTGGATTAATTGTGTAGTGCGGATTTAGATGTTTCCTCCTTTTCCCTCTGTTTGCAAGTGCTGTTAATGTAGAGGCACCAACCCCAGACACATGATACGGCACAAGAAACTTGTCAGGGGATGATAGGACACTCAATCCCTGGCAGAAGCCAAAAAATATCTCATCAGACTTAGCAGCAACCTGTTCCCAAGAATACTTACGCATACAGTGTTTTGATGTCCAAACAGGAGGCACTTTTATCTTCAAGTTCAAGCAGTTGCAATATTCTATATACCATATATATATATAATTCTCTTGGGCATGTTGCCGTTTCCAGTGTGCTGATTGGCTGCTTAGGAAACTGACCAACCAATCACAGCTTGGTTGGGCAGCCAATTAGCACACTGGTGGCAGGAACATGTGGACTTTTACATCCAGTGTAAACATGGCCGCTGGCAAGAAATGAATAGCAGTGTGTGTGTGTGGCATGGTGTGTGCATGGGGCTCAGGGAGTGTGGCAGGGGGCAGTGAGGGCCGCGGTGGGGGGGCAGGTGCCACGTGTGGGGGAGGGAGGCGGTAGGGGTGGGGGAGGGAGCGGTGTGTGTGTGCACGTGTGGGGGCAGGGAGGGTGGCAGGGGAAGGGATGGCTGCGGTGGGGGGGCAGATGCAGCATGGGGGAGAGGGAGGTGGCAGGGTAGAAGCAGCGTGTTTGTGTGTGGGCACGCATGGTGGGTGGGTGGGGAGGGCAGCAGGCGATGGCAGGGCCACGGTAGGGGAGGCAGGTGCCGCATGGGAGGAGGGAGGCAGCAGGGGTGGGTGGGGAGGGAGCAGCATGTGTGTGCACATGCAGGGCGGGCAGCAGGGGACAGGACGGCTGCAGTGGGAGGGGCAGGTGCCATGTGGGGGAGAGGGAGGCAGAGGAGGTGGGGTGGGGTGGGGTGGGGAGGGACTGGCGTGTGTGTGTGCGCAGGGGGGCAGCGGCAGGGGGAGCAGTGTATGATACACCACGTATATAGCTAGTATACAGATATTTACACTCGGCAGACAAACTGCTTCGCCAAACATCCAAGAATCATAAGAGAAAGAATGCTCTGGTTGAGCCTTCTTTTATACACATTTACAGGGCATTGGCTTACATCAGATCTTGCACTCTAGAAGCTATGCCCTCCAGTAACCCTTTCCTGCAGCTGTAGCTTCAAGGCTACCATGACTTGGCAGTTCCTTGGCCTCAGCCATCATGACTCAGCAGTTGTTTGGCCATTTTCTCTGGAGTTCAGTTTCTAACTCCTGACAAAACTGCAATGTAAAAGTTGTCTAGAACAGTAGCCCTTAACCTTTTCTTTACCAGGGACCCCCTTTAAATATCTTTTGTTACCGAGGCCCCTCAAGACTTAACTCAAGATTTTAAACCCTAATAGTAACAATATCAACAATAATACCTGATAGCGATACAAGGACTCCCTGAAACAACATCTCAGGCTCGGACAAATTGATCACCAACAATGGTCCATCCTGGCCTCACATTGGGAGGTATGGAGACGCACTATCCACAATGCTGCAGCCTTATGTAAGAACTCACGCCAAACAAGTCTTGAAGAGAAACGACAATGCAGAAAGAATCACCACCCGGAAACATCACCCAAGGAGACCTTCTGCTGTGCTTTCTGCAACCAGACTTGTTTATCTCGGATTGGCCTTTTTAGTCATCAGTGCGCTTGCGGAAAGCATGGAATGAGTCCTTCCTGAATTTTTGTTTGCGAAGAAAAGCCAGAGAGAAAGAATACCTGATAGTAATAATAATAATTACACCACCCATTGAACCATCCCTCAAGGGCACTGGAGGGCGAGGGCAGACTTTTCTCTTGCTTCTTCTTGCACGTTTGTGGCTGGAGTGGATTGAATGGCAATGTGCAGGCCAAGCCAGCCAGCCTTTCCCTTGGCTCCTGTCAAGTGGCCACTCCATGGCATTGAGGAGGTACGCCAGGGAGTCTTTAAATCTTTGTGGACACCGCTGTGAGGACATCACAGACTCCTGGGAGTTCCCAAACCACAAGTTAAGAACCACTGGTCTAGAGCTTAGCATAGTTCTGCTGAAAATTGCACTCCATGTTTTATCCGAGAGAATAAATAATTAATAAAATGTGTTTAAAGTGCAGCAAGAACTTCCTCTTTGTTGCCCTTGCGTTTGTATTCTGACTTAAGACTGCCTGGATGAAAACTGGAGGGCTCCTGTCCGTTTCATGGTTGTGGAGAACAGAGAATTTCAGCAAGTGTTGCTTGTCACTCAACCAGGCAAGAAGCCACGCTCCCAGTTTCTATGCAAGCTTTTTAAAAAAGCAGTGATGCAAACTCTAGTCCTCCAGGAGTCCCCCCCCCCTCAGACTTCAGCTCCCAGAAGCCTCAGCCACCTTGGCCAGTGATCGAGGATTCTGAGAGCTGAAGTCCAAAATACCTGGAAGACCAGAGTTTGGGAAACATTGCTTTAAAGGTCAAGGGGGTGCCTTCAGTTTTCAGTTTGGCAACCCTAGCCTAACTGGCTTCTTGCCCACTGAGAATTTTTTTTAAAAAGGGAGTGCTTTTCTTTTTAATTTTATTTAAGAGATTTAGACAACAGAAACTTCAGCAGACATAACCATACATTTATATATCATTATTCGCCTTAATCTCATACCGTTTTCATATTTTATAAGAATTTAACCATCCATCCTTGCTTTCTATCTTTTATTTTCTTTACCATCCTTGCCTCTCCTTTCTTCTTTCCATCTACATCCTTTCTTTATCCCATCCCTTCTTCACTTCATTCTTCCTCTCATTCTTCCTTTCACTTTCTCATACTCTCAACACTTACAACCTTCCTTCTTCACTTTATCTTCTTATACATTCCCACACTTTCTATTGACTTCCTGCCCAACCTTCCCTGTTTATTCCTTGTTCTCCTGTTGTCAATCTCTTTATTAGTTTTAACAAAGATTTTCTACATCCATATACAATTCCATCACTCAACTTCCATAAACCTTTAATTATTATTTATCTTATAATTTCTCTCTTAGTCATCATTTGCGTCTTTCTCCTATTTACTATAGTTCAAGTATCTCTTAAAACCTATATCCCTTATAATTTCCGAAGTAATATTAGAGGGTGAGAGGATACATTTAAGTTCTTATTCTTATCTGACCTCTCTCTATTTCGCCTATTTTCCTCTTATGGATAATCCATTATTCTGCTATCTTCTGTTTTCTTCTCCTCTTGTCAACATTGTTAGTCTTTCAACCCAATTGTCGCAAAGTCACCCCATGTTTTTTCCAAATATTCTGACAAATTTCCCCAATCTATGATTTCTCTATGCTTTTCCCTTTCATTAGACAGGCAAGTTTATAATTTTTTATCATTTCATATACTCTGATTAGCCAGTCCTCTATTGTTGGTGTCAAAGGGTTCTTCCACAGTTTTGCGTATAATATTCTTGCTGCTGATAGTAAATAAAATATTATTTTTCCATGTTCTTTTTCTATTGGTACATCTATCACGCCTAATAAGGAAGTTTCTGGTTTGAATGAAATATTGACTTGTAATATTTCTGTTATGACTTTGTGAATATCTTGCCAATATTTTTTTGCTTTGTCACAAGCCCACCACATGTGGAAATATGTGCCTTGTTCATGATTGCATTTCCAACAGTTGTTCTTTAAGCCCTTATAGATATTTGCCAACTTTTGTGGAGATAGATGCCATCTACAGAACATTTTATATGTATTTTCTTTAACATCTTGTGATAGTGTGTATTTCATTCTGTCTTTCCACATTTTTTCCCAATGTGCAAATTCTGTTTCATGGCTGATGCTTTGTGCCCATTTCACCATACTGTCTTTCACTATTTCTTCTTCTTGATCCCATTCCAGTAATTGTTTGTGGAGTCTCGTAATCAACTTATTTCCAGGCTTTAGCAATATTTCCCAAGTTGTTTTCCTTATATCAATGTTATCTAATTTTGAGTCCAGTAGAAATCTTTCTCTCATTTGCCTGTGTAGGTACCAATAGCATTCTACACCTTCATTTTTTAGCTCTTCTTGTGATTTTAGGCTATACTCTCCTTCTTTTACCGTCAATATATCATAGATCATAGAATCAGAGTTGGAAGAGACCTCAAGGGCCATCCAGTCCAACCCCCTGCCATGCAGGAAGACACAATCAAATCATTCCCAACAGATGGCCATCTAGCCTCTGTTTAAAAACCTCCAAAGGAGACTACCACACTACGAGGCAGTGTATTCCTCTTCCGAACAGCTCTTATTATCATTATATGTTAACTTCTTATCTGATGCTGATATCCCCTCTCTGCTGAAAAAGGCCTCATGTGGCAAGGCCCATAATGGAATTTTATCACAGTCTTCTTTTGTATTTCTTCCAAGTTTTTAGTAATGGTCTTCTTACAAAATGATCATTAATCTCTTTATTGGCTTTTTCTTTATCATAAAATAGGAAAGCATGCCATCCAAATCTTATGTGTAAAAAGGGAGTGCTTTTCATAGGGCAGCCCTTTTAATTACTGTATACTGTTTTTCAAAATGCTTATTATAGCTTTTAATTGGATGCTTAAAATTTTTTTAAAATATTCTTGATAGCTTAATTATGTTTTAAAGTTGACCCCGTGTAGCAGCTACAGGGTTGGTGGGGCAAAATGTGGACAATGTCCTCCGCTAATTTACTCCCTCACGCATAAAGTTTTCTTTCAGTCTTGAATCTTCCAGAATTGCAGTCTACATGGGCAATAAAATCCACTCACCCTGTATGTGTGGCACAGTTGACACTTGACATTTTCACCACGGTTTCTGTAGAAAGCTCCGGATTTGTAAGATTTGCAGTTTGTTCCAGATTTAAGAAGGAAACCTAGATTTTTGGCCATGTGTCAGCTGAGGATTTGTCTTCAGAGCAAAGCTGGAGTGGGACGTCCAGTGGATGGGACTCCATGCTTCTTTTAAAAAAAAATGATCCAGACCCTACATCCTCCAATCTATGGACCCTAATGTAGGTGTTAATTTGATGCTATTTTCTCCATCCCGCACCCCCACAGCACTGTATGTAAAATCATGCAAATTCATGATCGTCTGATTTTGAATCATTGTTGATAATCGGGTGGGAATTGTGTAGCCCTCTAGATGTTGCTGAATGGCAACTCCCAGCATTCGTCACCATTAACTATGCTGGCTAAGACTACTGGGAGTTGCAGTTTGATAACATCCAGGGGGGCTGCACAGTTCACACCCTTTTAAAATCTTGACATTTTCTCTGTGTGGTTTCCCTCTGTCATTTTCTCTTTGCATATGAGTGCGCTGGGGAGGCAACTTATGTCCCTTCAGATAATGTTGGCCTGCAACTCACACCATCCCTCATTACTGGCTGTGCTGGCAGGGACTAGTGGGAATTTGATGGCCACTGGCAAATAGGCACCTCAGCCGCTGTTGTACTTCATGGTTGTTGTTTTTTTTAAAAAAATGGGTTTTATAATAGGAAAAGCACAACATAAACATACAAGGCTCTCGCTCCCCTTAGAAATCTCACGACAAAGAATTACCTCCTCCTCCCAGAATCCCGGAACCCTTTCAAATAGCACCCAACAATCCAAGATCACGGAAGTCACCATCTACTTGGACGTTTCTAGCTAGAAAGGAAATTGTTCAGGGTGCGGTTGCAGCTCTAATTTCTGGACTTTGTGGGTTGTTATATTGGGTTTATAAGAAATACAAAGTAAGAGCCAAGGAGCAGGAGAAAAGGAAAGCCCTTAAAAGAGCTAAATTTGAACATCACTTCAGCAGATTAGAGCATAGGATTTCCCTGCTGGAGGAGATCATGGAGATAATAATCCATCAGCAGAGACCCTAGGCATCCTCCTCTTCCTTTCCCTCCCAATAAACACCCTCATTCCCTCCCCCTCCCCCCAACAAACCCCACAAAGTTGCCTTTGAAGAGTCCTCTCTGAATACATCCTGGGGGAACAGGAACTTGAGCAGCTCAGTGAGGACATTGATGGCAGATCTGGACATTAATAGCAGAGGTGGATATGAATGGCACAGCTTGGGAAAGTGACTGCTTTGAATGACAACAGCTATTCTAACTCTCCCCAACCCCCAAAATGTGCCATGTTGCTCCAGGCCAGTTTTTTCAGCAAGTTGGGGAAATGGTAATCGTTGGTATGAATTGGTATAATGTGACACACCCGCCTAGAATCTTCGTGTATCCTTCCAGCCCTCCCTTTCTGATCTTCTCGTTCCAGATCCTCCAGCAATACTTGTACCGCCTATCCTGTGAATAAAACAAGGCGTTCCATCATTCAAATGAGAGGATATGGAAGCAGCATTTTACAAGCTGACTAGTTACCTAAAACTTCTGATAATAATTAGATCTATACTAGAACATCCTTCCAAAGTCCAGAATGAGATTGTGGGGAAATGACTTGAAGGCGCACAACGACAACAAAAGGTTAACATAATCAATAAATTGAATTCACACAGAACAGCAACTGGATAAATGCTCACACTGGGGGAATAACTTTGTCTGTAATTTTCAGGAAGGAATAGACAGAAGAGAGAACATGTATTTGGAGTGTCCAAGAGCAGAGCTCTTTAAATATCAGAGAATCCATAGAAGCAAGAAACCTTATAAATGCCCCCCAAATGGGTAGGGTGGACATCTTTGGGAGCAGCAGACAACTCCATCTACACTGATGAATCCATGTAGGTGAAAGCCCATATTAACTTTTGTGCTGTGGAAACAATTTCAGATGGCACATTTGATGAAAGAATCCATCCAGTAAAACAAGTAGACCCCTGGAGATAGGGAGCCCTTTAAACTTTTTGCCTGTGAGAAAACCTATGACATACATCAGTTTGAGATTGGCGGCTCATGTATGAACCCTTCCCTGAAAGCTGTTTGACTGTTTAATCTCCAGGAAAACCTTCTGGTGATTTGACTGTGAGGAAACTAAGGAACACAATAGAGCAGAAGCTACACCACTTGCATTCTAACAAATTCTGGAATTTTCTCTAATTTTTAAACAATCGCAAACCAGTCTTTGCCTACATCATCTTGTGCTTTTCTCAAAAGCACCCCACTTCTCTTTAAGCCAGAGTGGGGAACCTGCATTTCTCCAGATGATTTTGGACTCTTAACTCCCAACCATCTTGACCAATGGCCAGAGGCTAGGAGAGTTCAGCAATATCTAGAGGGCCATTAGGTCCATTCATACTGGTAATTCTTAGTTTTATTTCAGTGGGCCCTCAGTATCCGCTGGGGTTTGGTTCCAAGACCCCCTATGGATACCAAAATCCATGGATGCTCAAGTCCCATTATATACAATGGCGCAGTAAAATGCCATCCCTTATATAAAACAGCAAAATCAAGGTTTGCTTTTTGGGGAAAAAATATTTTTTTAAACCATGGTTGGATACAGAGGGCCAACTGTAATTCTAATCCCTTTGGAGAGGAGACCATCATTTCATTGTTCAAGAGCCACAGCTTCCTCATACCTTTACTAGGGAGTGAAGTCTCACTGAATGCAGGATTTACTCCTGAGTAGCCATGCACAAGGCAGCACAGGTTGCCTCCCATATCCGCAGAGAATATGTTCCTGGACTTACTGTTTATAAGTGAAACTGTGGATAATTTGCAAACCCTATTAAAATAAAGGACTTTCTGTACAAACAAACTATAGAGTTGCATTGGAACACCAAGCAATTCCTGGAGTTGTCACCTCTCTATGTATTTTCTAGCGTGACTCTATAGTACCGTATGTGTCCCTATTTTTTTTCAGCCATGGATAAACCCCAGATATTGGTTCCGCGGATACGAAGGGTGAGCTGTACTGATAGAATTAAAAACAGAATTAATTTTTTTTAATCCTCAGGATTATGGCTGGAATCCTGTTGCTTAAACCCAGCAACAGCTGACAATATACCAGTAAATCAATTGTCAAATGGTGAACCAACAAATTGGTAAGTCCCTTTGATTCAACGAGTATACTCTAGTTAGGACTTAACAGAATTCAAGCCAAATATATAGCCACTCAATGGAAAACAATGTACCTTATGCAAAACACTGACCACCCAAGGTCTGAGTCTATATTACTGAAGAAAACTGAGGATTCAAACCTATACACCCTTACATAGGAGTTATATCCCAATGAATAAAATGGGATTTATTTCTAAGCAGCTGTGTAGTGAATTGCACTTGACTGTATTAGGTTTCAGAAAAGAAAACCAGGGGAAAATATTTTTTTTTACATATTTTAAAAAATTCAGTACTGGAATAACAAGAAAAATGAAACCCAGAGGACATATAAGATTCTTTATGGTGGCAGAAAACATGGAACTCTTGTATCACTACATCATTTCCATTCATACATCATTTTCAGTATTTTCAAAAAAAGAAATACAGTTGTCCCTCCACATTCACAGATTTGGCATTCACGGATTTAAGTATTCATAGCTTGAAAATATTCTTTGATTTTGCCGTCTTATTTTGCTATGCCATTGCATATAATGCGACTTGAGTATTCACGGATTTCGGTATTCACGGGGGGGGGGTGGAACCAAACCCCAGCAAATGTGAAGGGACAGCTGTAAAAAGTTTTGGGAAGTTCTTTGAACACACCCATTTCACTTCTGTTAAGTATCTTTTGGGTCTAGATGTGCGGAACACTACAGTGGCTCACATTCTCACATTTACGAAATGAATTGGCAATGGATTAATTTTTGCCCCATTCTAAATTCAGGATTTATATTTTCAATCCTATTACTAGCACCACATAAAGTAGATCTATTGAAACAATGGAACTGTATCCATCACCATTGAGTCACTGGTTCTACTCTGAGACTAAAAACAGGATTTAGGCTCAGAGATGTGAATTCTGCAGTCCTCTGTGTTGTTGGACTGTAACCTCCAGCAGTCTGGGTCAACATAGCTAATGGTCATGAGTCCTGGAAGTTGCAGCACAACATCTGGAGGGCATCATGATCGCCACCCCTTATTTAGGCTTATTTCTTCAGCAGCAAATACAGGATTCCTATCTCTCATCTATATGTATAGCCCTCCAAGTGTTGTTGGATTGCAAATCCAATCAAGCCCCCCCGCAAAAAAACAGTCAATGAGGAGAGATGATGGAAACTGCAGTTCAGCAGCATCTGAAGGGGCCTGTATTTTCCACTACTGGTCTATGGGAAAAGTAAGGAAGAAGCATTTACCAAGGAATACCAGTGTATACATAACTCTGCCTCTTTTATTCTATACCAGGGCTTTTCAATCTTTGCTACTGTTTTGGACTTCACTTCCCAGAAATCGCACCCAGAAATTCCTGGGAGATCAGGAATTCTGGAAGCCACAGTCCAAAACATCTGGAGGACCAAAGTTTGAGAACCACTGCTCAATAGCAGCTCACCCAACCACTTTTTTTTGTTCACCAGCTACAGAATCCAAGACAGGCATACCAGTAAAGTAGTGGTGGTGTGCTAACCAAGAAAAAGTGGCCGGTGGAACAACTTTTAAGTGCCTGTAATTTCTCCCTTTCTACTCCTACTTCTTACACAGCAACAGCAAAGAAAAGTGGGAGTCGTATGTTTAATTTTCATTTCATTTCATTTTTAAAAAAAATTATAAACAGCCATTCTCCAAGGTTCCACAGCACTTTATAACAAATGGAAATAACAGCCATAAAAAAATGAAACAAGCTATAAAGGTAGCTGGCCTGGATATTCATGGTTTTGTACATGGACATGGGAGTGTTAATTCAGTATAGGTAATGTTGAACATGTCAGCCTTCAGTCAGAAACAATAGCTTGTGCAAAGTGGAAAACCCCAATAGTAAACCGTGAACTGGGGGGTGGGGGGCAGGGAGACTCCACATAGATTTAAAAAAAAAAAGAATTAAAAGGACAATAAATAATATTGTGAAAAGCATACGGGATGCAAAAATGTAGAATGTTAAGGGCAACACAATATAGCTGAATATTACAACTTATCAGGCCATATACAGTACAGCCCCTGTATCCACAGGGGATATGTTCCTGGACTTACAGTGGATACTGGAAACAATGGATAATAGCAAATCCTATTAAAATGAATGACTTCCAGCCCAAGCATACCATAGGGTTATACTGGAGGACCTAGAAGATGCCTAGAAAGATCATATTTTTTGAGACGTGGGTAAGTGAATCCACAGATATGAGGTTGTATTGTACCAACAAATGACAACTACATAAACAATATATAATACTTACAAGAATGGATGCAGGTGAATAGGACAAAGCGTGTAGTATATTCTACCTGTGACCATTGAGACTATTTTGGAAAACATTATGCTTCTCAAGTCACTGATGAAGACTTGTTGAAATGGCTGTGAATTCCTGGGGGTAGTAGCATGTCAGCTCATCCATTGGTACACAGCTCATGGGTTTGAATGGATTTGGATAATTATATGGCTCTAGCTTTCATTAGACAATTCCATATCTGATTTCAGGATTTATCAATATTGAAGCTGCTCATTTTATAATGGTTATCTAGCTGCATATATTCTTATAAATGTTGTACATTGTCTATATAGTTGTCATTTGCTTGTATAAGGCCTTATACGTTGTGCTATTCAGCTACAATGTACTGCCTATAGCCTTCCGTAGTTTTGTACCCCTTATATTTTTCAAAGTACAGCATGACTCCTATATCTGCGGGACTGGTAACTACAGATTCATTTATCCGTGTCTGAAAAAAACATGGTCTCTCTATGCATCTTCTAGGTCATCCAGTGCAACTTTATGGTATGCTTAAGCTGACCACAGTGTCATGCTAGGAGACGTAGAAGATGCTAAGAGAGGAACATATCCCCCACGGGTACAGGAGTCATACTGTATTAGCTATTGTTCTCACACATTTTTTTTATTATCTGCTTGGAGTCTCTCCTACACCCTGTTCCCACTACTCTGTTGGTGTTTTGCTTGTCTGAGGTGGAAAACCCACCTTATATCATTGTTGGATCTTCATCTGGAAGACTCCATAGCTATAAGGTCATTTGAATTCACCAAAGGAGGCATCTGAAACAATTGTGCCTTGGCTGTATTAAGGTCCTTTAAGATTAATTAGGAACTTTTCATAAAGTAGTTTGCCAAAGTTTCTCTCACTAGGCTCCCCTCCTGTTCATCTTCTGGGGCTGTTGGAAATGTCAGTTGTTCCTCAAGGGGCTGGTCCCATACACCTTGGTCTTGGGAACACGGCACATCAACCACAACATGCCCACGACTTTCGCATATATTGTGGAGGACCACAGACCCCACCACAACAGGGATAATATTCTCTTCTGCAACCTCCAAGCGTGTGGCCAAGCACCTCCATCGTCCCTTCAACCGCCCAAAGGCAAGTTCAGCTACCTTCTTGCAGTCATCCAGGCGGGAGTTGAAATGTTCTTTAGAAGGGTCAAGGTTATCCGTGAAAGGAGTCATGAGCCACCTCTTCAAGGGATAGGATGCGTCACCCAAGATCAGTGGGGGGATCTCGACATCACCAATGGTCATTGTGGGATTCCCAGGTACAAAAGATCCCTGGTCCATTGCTTCACACAGCACCAGACTTCGAAAGAAGGAGGTATTTTCATCTCTGCCACACCAGCTGAGTTCAATGTTGACAAAGCGGCCTTTGTGGTCCACTGTGGCTTGCAACAACATAGGGAAGAAGCCTTTCTGGCTGATGCTGGTTCCTTTTCGCACAGTGCAGAGGATGGGGATGTGGGTCTTGTCCACAACCCCCACACAGTTTGGGAAGCCCATTTCTGCAAATCCTGCCATGACCTTCAAAAATAGAGACAAAATCAGAAAAGACCATTTTCTTAACACAGGTCACTGTCTAGACATGGAGTGAGAATTGGGCAGCTGTAGGGCTATATACAGCCTCCCCATGACCATTTCTATGCCCACAGGGCACCTATTTCCCTTCTCAGTGGCTGCTTCCTGACTCTGGAATTCTTTCTCCCCAGAGGGCTCAGTTGACTCCCTCCTACCAGCTAGTGAAAACTATTTTATTCTGACAAACTTTGAGGAATTGGCTGCAATGGGTTTCTAATGCTGTGCTATCTTGGCTGATGTTTATCTTTTGTCATTCAATTGCTTTTTAAACATTTTAATACTATAGGTAGTTTGATTTAATTTTAACACAAGCTTTATATAGCTGTTACCATGGTTTTGGTTTGTATTTTACTCTATATTGGTTTTAATATTTTGTAAGCTGCCTTGAGTCCCAATACTGGGGAAAGGGCAGGATATACAGGTCAACCTAAGTATCCACAGATTCAGTATCCATGGTCTTACTTATCCACATCTAAAAAAATATGTTCTCTCTAGGCATTTCTAGGTCCTCCAATCTGATTCTATGGGTAATTTCTGGCATTCGTCTCATTGAAAATGACAGGGATCCCTATTATCCACAGTTTCATGTATCCACAAGGGGTCTTGTAACGTATTCCCTGTGGATATGGGGGGGGGGGTCGAACTGTAAATGAAATATTATTATTATTTTCCCTCAAAAGTGGAAACTGAGCAAAAGCCTCCAGGAGTAGCAGCCACTTCTCCCCTCACCTTGTTTTAGCAGACTATCATGTTTTTAAACTGATATATGGGGTCGATAATTCTCTGTAGATGTTATAATCTTCTGTGGAATTCCCACACACACACACACCATAGTGGACCTGTAGTATCTGCTGGGGTTTGGTGCCATGACTCCCTGTGGATACCAAAATCCATGAATGCTCAAATCCCATTATATACAATGGTGCAGAAAAATGGCATCCCTTAAGTAAAATGGCAAAATCAAGTTTTCCTTTTGGGAATTTTTTTGGGGGAGGGGGGAATATTTTCAAGCAGTGGATAGTAAAATCCATGGATAAAGAATATGGAAGGCCAACTGTGTACCTATGTTTGGAAATGTCCCTCTAAAGTTTTTGTACATCTGTATACTGTGGAGTTCTCCTATGCCTTATGATCCTCCACATTATACTGCGTAGGCAGTGGTACTTGGGCTACATATGGGTGGGGCCGTTGGAGAAACTCTTCAGGGATAGGTTTTGATCAACCAAAACAGAAAGTCATCTAGAGCATCACTATTGTTATAAGCAGGGGCACAGTTACTGTAGTAAATTTTGAAGTGCAAGCACTCAACTTGACTGTCTCCATATCCATACCCATACGGAAAGTACAAAAACCCAGGAAGCTGCATCCATCCATGTGAAGTGGGAGATTTAGGTTCTAATCACCACTGAGCCATAAAGCTTTCAGGGTAGCCTTGGACAACATGGAGCAGGGTTTTGAATGTTGGACTAGCGCTGTGGAAGATCAGGATTTGAACCTCCAATAAGCCATGGAAACCTGCTGGGTGACCTTGAACAAGTCACACTTTCTCAGCCTTGTTGCTGTGTGCCTTCAAGTCCTTTCTGACTTATGGCAACCATATCAAAGGGTTTTCTGAGGGCTTAGAGTGTGTTTTCATGGCCAAGTGGGGAAAGTGGGGATTCAAACCCTGGTCTCCAGAGTTGTAATCCAACACGCAAACCACTATATCACGCTGGCACCTGATTAAATTGTGTCAAAAAAAAGTCATGGGATAGGGTTGCCATAAGATGAAGTCAACTTGAAAGCACATAACGAAAACAACCAACCTTAGGCCAATCACCCTCTCAGCCCAATCTCCCTCACTGGGCTATTCTGAGGCTAGAGAGGAGGGGAGCTGCATGCACTGCCTTGAGTTCACAGGAGGAAAGTGTAGCTTATAATAAACACATAAAAGAAATATCCACAAAGCAGTTCTAGCAGTTTTCATGTCCACCACCAGAAACTGGTCTTTTGTAAAGTTAATGGATCTCAAATATCCCATCAAGAACCAACCACCCCTTAATGATTTCTTAAATGAAATGTTTAGTACAAACCACAAGACAACTCAAAACTCATCTCCTCTTAATTTGTAATTCTGAAAGGAGATGGTTGGGTTGCTCTTGCTGTTTGAACTCAAAATTTAATTATTATTTAAAAAAAAAAAAGATTCAGCCCAGGCAGAATACTTTATTTCAACAGGTATAATCATAGAATTGGAAGGGGCCATCCAGGCCATTGAGTGCAACCCCCTGATCAATCCAGCTAGAGTGTCTCCAGCAGGCAGGAGTTCAGTCTCTTTCTGAAGTTGTCCAGAGAAGGACAACTCTTACCATCAAGATGTTCCTTCTAAAGTTCTATTGAAACCTACCCTCCTATTTCTTAAAAACATTAGATCTGGTCCTTACCCTCTAGATAACTCAACAGCAATCTAACACTGTTGGGAAAATATATCCCTTCCACAACCCATTGGGAAGAGTTCGACCCAGAAGGAACAGGGAAATAATTTTATTATTATTATTATTATTATTATTATTTCTTGCCTGCCTCTCCCCATAGATCAAGGCAGGGAACAACAGATTTATATAAACCAACTAATATCAATCAAAATCCCTACCAGTTAAAAATACATTTAAAAAAACACATAATATCAATTTAAAAGAACAAATACAAGCAATACATTTAAAACAGTTTAAAATCAGTTTAAAAATCATCTAGATAGGCATGCTGGAAGAGACTGTTTTTTAATGCTATTTTAAATTCAGACAGTGTATTCAACTGTCAAATCTCCTCTGGCAGGTCATTCCACAGTCGGGGGCGGCTAAAGAAAAAGTCCTCTGGGTGACAGTTGCCAGCCTAGTCCTGGCTGACTGAAGGAAATGTCCCCCAGAGGACTTGAGTGTATGGGGCAGAAGCCCACAAGACTGGCAGAGGAATCCATGCTAATTAAAAACTGTCAGTGCTTTGACCCTGAGAGCTCTCGTTCCATTACATTGACTGATCTGAAGTACCTCCTGGGGGTCTTTGAGAGCCACCAGTTTCTTGAAGAGAAGCTTCTCAATAGCCAGGCACACCTCAATGAAGACCTCTCCTACAGTGGAGCGCCCAACTCCAAAGCGATCTGCTACCGATCGGTAACACTCTGTAGTGGCCAGTTTCCAGAGGGCGATGCCCACCCGCTTTTCCACACTCAGTGGGGCCCTCATGGTGGTGGTCTGTCGTTGCAGCTCGGGTCGAAGCTCCTCGCACAGTTCCAAGAAAGTGTCTTTGGTCATGCGGAAGTTCTGGAGCCACTGGTCAGGGTCCCAGGTCTCTAGCACCACCCTTTCCCACCAGTCCTGGCTGATCTGGCGAGACCAGAAGCGATGGGGGCCAGCATTGAGCTCTTCTGCTATCAGCCTGGTCTCACTGTCTGGGCAAATATCAGGCAAGAGCTGATGAAGGAGGGAAATGTGGTGAGCCATCACCCTTCGCATGGTCCGCCGAGCCCGGGCGGCAACACCACCACGGTGCAAGTGGAGGCGGACCAAGCTGTGGGTTGCCAAGATCACAAGGATAATCGCTTCCAGGTTCTCCATGGTCAGCAAAGGCACCAGAAAGAAGAAAAAAAAAACACCCCACACCCTATAATGTGTATAGATTGTGTGTGTGTGTTTTTTTAAGGATGGGGAAAAGCCTCCACTCAGCCTCTGATTTTTTTTAAGATTACTTTTGTCTTAATATCCCTGACTTAAAATTGCCCCATGAGGCGTAAAACACGAAAAGCCAGCAGAGTAAACAAAGCCATGCAGAATCTCTACAGAAGTGTTGATTTTTTAAAAAAAATCCAATAGTTGAGATCTGTGGAAACTGATCAATCATAGATTATTTTCCACTCTGATCCCTACATTGCTTAAAGCAGCCTAGGATCAGGATAAAACTTGGCAAGAAAGCAGTGAAGGGAGGGAGGAAAAATGCACAACTGAAGGGTGGGGGAGGAAGAATGAGAGATGATGAGAAATCAATTAATTTACTAAATACCTGCAGAAACAGATCAGATAGTCCAGGGTTTCTGCAAGGTACAAAATAAGATTTCTAATGTTTCTGTAAGGTACAAAATAAGATTTCTAATGTTTCTGCTTGATGCAAAATAAGATTTCTAATGATTCTGCAAGGTATAAAATACGATTCCTAATTCTTCTGCTAGATGCAAAATAAGATTTCTAATGTTTTTGCAGGGTACTAAATAAGATTTCTAATGTTTTTGCAAGGTACGAAATAAGATTTCTAATGTTTCTCCAAGGTACAAAGTAAGATTCCTAATGCTTCTGGTAGAGGCAAAGAAAGATTTCTAATGTTTTTGCAAGGTACAAAATAAGATTCCTGCTGCTTCTGCAAGCAAGGTACAAAATAATATTTCTGGTATTTCTGCTAGACAGAAAAAAAAATACATTTCTAATGTTTCTGCAAGGTACAAAATAAGATTCCTGATGCTTCTGCAAGGTACAAAACAAGATTTCTAATATTTCTGGTAGACACACAAAAATATTTCTAATGTTTCTGCAAGGTACAACTATAAGATTCCTTGTACCTGTAAGGTACAAAACAAGATTTCTAATGTTTCTGTTAGACACACAAAAAAAGGAAGATTTCTAATGCTTCTGCAAGGTACAAAACAAGATTTCTAATGTTTCTGTTAGACACACAAAAAAGGAAGATTTCTAATGTTTCTGCAAGGTACAAAATAAGATTTCTAATGTTTCTGCTAGAGGCAAAATGAGATTTCTAATGTTTCTGCTAGATGCAAAAAAAAGATTTCTAATGTTTTTGCAAGGTACAAAATAAGATTCCTCATGCTTCTGCAAGCAAGGTACAAAATAATATTTCTAATATTTCTAATAGACGCAAAAAAAATTCAAATGTTTCTGCAAGGTACAAAATAAGATTTCTAATATTTCTGCTAGACACACATACAAAAAGATTTCTAATGTTTCTGCAAGGTACAAAATAAGATTTCTAATATTTCTCCTAGACACACATACAAAAAGATTTCTAATGTTTTTGCAAGGTACAAAATAAGATTTCTAATATTTCTGCTAGACACACATACAAAAAGATTTCTGTTTCTGCAAGGTACAAAATAAGATTTCCAATATTTCTGCTAGACACACATACAAAAAGATTTCTAATGTTTCTGCAAGGTACAAAATAAGATTTCTAATATTTCTGCTAGACACACACACACACAAATAATTCTAATATTTCTGCAAGGTACAAAATAAGATTCCTGATGCTTCTGCAAGGTACAAAACAAGATTTCTAATATTTCTGGTAGACACACAAAAAGATTTCTATTGTTTCTGCAAGGTACAACTATAAGATTCCTTGTACCTATAAGGTACAAAACAAGATTTCTAATGTTTCTGCTAGACACACAAAAAAGGAAGATTTCTAACGTTTCCGCAAGGTACAAAACAAGATTTCTAACGTTTCTGCTAGAGGCAAAAAAAAAAAAAAAAAAGAGAGAAAGATTTCTAATGCTTCTGCAAGGTCCAAACAAGATTTCTAATGTTTCTGCTCGATACAAAAATAAGATTTTTAATGTTTCTGCTAGAAGAAAAATAAGATGTCTAGCGTGCCAATCCCGCAAGCAAAACCAAAACTGTTGCAGAACTGGCTTTTTTTGTTTGTTTGTTTGCTCGTTTTTTTGCTCCACCGTCAACCCGCTTCCCTCCCCCCTCGCCTACTGTATGGTATAATAAGCCAAAGCTTTCTTTAAAGGACCCCAAATGGCTTTTCCCTCTCTTTCAACAGCCTTCCTGGCCGCCCTTCTGTGAGGCGGGCTCTTCCCGTTCCCTCAGAAATCTGAGGAACCGTTGAAGACCTCAAGCCATAGAGCTGCTTGGCGCCTCCTAGACTGTCGACAGTTCAACGAGAAAAACCGCCTCTGGTGACGACACCACGCAGCCTCGCGCCTTCTCTGAGAGGCTACGCGCTGACGTCATCAGAGGGGCTTTCGCTAGACTCTAGAAGTGAAGGGCGGGGGAGGAGAAGAGCAAACGCTCCCTATTGGCCAGGGATGGTGATGATGTCATATGCGGGGAAGCTAAGAGCTAATCCTTTACTTTGCCACCTTCTTCCCCCCCCCATAGAAAGGGGAGAAAGTAACTTTTCTAAGCTCTGACTGAGGGGCAAGCCTGACCCTAGCAGTTTTGGTCATTTTGAACCCTGCAAAAGGTTAAAATGATATGGCCCAAATCTCCACACTACACAAATTACTATTTATTATGAATTATTATAATTCATAATAAATATTTTGAATTATAATGATTAATTATAATTCATAATGAATATTTTATTCATTTCTAATCCACCTTTCACCCACCAGTGAGACTCAAGGCGGCTAACCATCTCATTATATATAAAAAAATGCAAGCTAAAAACAGTACAAAGTTAAAATCACATTATAAATATAATTTTTTTAAAGAGTTAAACCATTTACAAGTTGAACGCATTATCGTAAAAATTAAAATACTTTTTTTTTAAAAAAAGCCTTTTTTTTTTAAATTACACTGCACAGCCTCACTAACCCAACCCTTGTTGGTCCATAGAAACATGGCAGCATAAAAATGTCTTTAACCTGCCGCTGGAAGGAGAGCAAAGATGGGGCCATCCTGGACTCTTTGGGGAGGGAGTTCCACAGTCTGGGAGCAGCCACCAAGAAAGCTCATAAAAAGAGATGTGATCCTTCAGATAAACTGGACCTATGCCGTATAGGGCTTTATAGAGTCTGGAGTAATAGACACCTGAGGTGAAGCACAAAAATCAGTGTGTATAGAGCCATTGTACTGTCTATTCTCCTTTATGGGTCTGAAACATGGGTCACCTATCGCCACCACTTATGACTCCTCAAATGCTTTCATCAGCGCTGTCTACGCACAATCCTAAATATACCCTGGACTGACTATGTGACGAATGTTGCTGTCCTTGAGCAAGCAGGGATCACCAGCACTGAGGCCATGATATTGAGAACACAGCTGCGCTGGGCAGGGCATGTTTCTAGGATGGAGGACCATCACCTCCCAAAAATAGTATTCTACGGTGAACTCGCCACGGGTCAGCGTAAGAGGGGCGCTCCAAAAAAACAATACAAGGACTCCCTGAAGCAACATCTCAGGCTCGGCCAAATTGATCACCAACAGTGGTCCACCCTGGCCTCACATCGGGAGGCATGGAGACGCACTATCCACAATGCTGCAGCCTTATTTGAGAACTCACGCCGAACAAGTCTTGAAGAGAAACGACAACACAGAAAGAATCACAACCTGGAAACCTCACCCAAGGAGACCTTCTGCTGTGCTTTCTGCAACCGGACTTGTTTATCTCGGATTGGCCTTTTTAGTCATCAGCGCGCTTGCAGAAAGTGTGGGATGAGTCCTTCCTGAATCTTTGTTTGCGAAGGGGGAAAAAAAGCCAGACAGTTGTCCCTTCATATTTGCTGGGGGTTGGTTCCAGGCCCCCCTGTGGATACCAAAATCCATGAATACTCAAGTCCCATTATACGCAATGGCATAGCAGAATGGTGTCCCTTAGATAAAATGGCAAAATCAAGGTTTGTTTTTTGGATTATTATTTTTTTAAAGACTATTTTCAAGCCGTGAATACTTAAATCCATGGATTCCAAATCCATGGATACGGAGGGATAACTGTATTTGCCAAGGCTCCTGCCTATGGAATCCTAGGATTTGTAGTTTGGTGGGGCATCAGCGCTCTTTGACAGAGAAGGCTAAAGACCTTATAAAACTAAAAATCCCAGGATTCCATAGAAAGCAGTCATGGCAAATAATCCAGTTTCAAACTGGATTATTCATGTAGTGTGGATTTAGCCATAGATGCTCACGGACATTCCCAGAGGGGACCAAGAGTCAAGGCTGGTTTAATGACACCATTTCCTGTCCATTCTGGGTGGCAAGATGGCTCCTGTTCAAAGCGATGGTTGGGGTGGGAAGGCGGTTGGGTGGGAAGGCAGTTGACAGATGCTTGCAGGGCTTTTTGGAAAAGTCAGCTGAGTACAGTTACAGTAAAAGACAGACCCGAGTTACTTTGTAAGAGCGTGCAAAGGGATTTTGTAGTTCCTTTGAGACAAACAAAGAAGAAGAGGTTTGTAGCATAAGCTTTCATAGACTCAAAGTCAACTACATCAGTTGATTGGGTTTGGAGCCTTGTAGGAATGTAGGAGAAGAAGCACTGGGGGCAAAATCCACAGCAAGTCCTTGTAGAAAATAGCTTTGAGGATCTTTTTCTTTCTAGCAATCTCTCTGCATTGTAAAGGGATCTTGTAGCACCTTTGAGACTGAAAGAAGTTCTAGAAACTTATCATAGAATCATAGAGCTGGAAGAGACCACAAGGGCCATCTAGTCCAACCCCCTGGCCTGCAGGAATATACAATCAGAACATTCCCAACAGATAGCCATCCAGCCTCTGTTTAAAAACCTCCAAAGAAGAGGTTTTTAAACCCCATGATATTCTTGCAAAAAAGTTAGTAACATGTGGGCTAGACAGTGCAACTTTTAGGTGGATTTGTAATTGGTTGACCAACCGAACCCAAAGGGTGCTCACCAATGACTCCTCTTCATCCTGGAGAGAAGTGATGAGTCTAGAGCCACGGGGTTCTGTCCTGGGTCCAATGCTATTCCACATCTTTATCAATGACTTGGATGAGGGAATAGAGGGCATGCTTATTAAGTTTGCCGATGACACCCAAATTAGGAGGGGTAGCTAATACCTCAGAGGACAGGATCAGAATCCAAAATGACCTGAACAGATTAGAAAGCTGGGCCAAAACTAACAAATAAATTTCAAGAGGTAGAAATGTAGGACACTACTACACTTGGGCAATAAAAATGAAATGCACAGATATAGGATGGGTGACACCTGGCTTGATGGCAGTACAGTTGTCTCTCTGTAGCCACGGATTTGGTATCCACAGATTTAAGTATTCACGGCTTGAAAACATTGTTTAAAAAATAATAATCCCAAAAGCAAACCTTGATTTTGCCACCTTATATAAGGGGCACCATTTTGCTATGCCATTGCATATAATGGGACTTGAGTATTCATGGATTTTGGTATCCATGGTAGGTTCTGGAACCAAACCCCAGCGAATATGATGGGACAACTGTACATGTGAAAGGGATCTAGGAGTCTTAGTGGACCACAAGCTGAACATGAGTCAGCAGTGTGATGCAGCAGCTAAAAAAGCCAATGCGATTCTAAGCTTCATTAACAGGAGTATAGTGTCTAGATCAAGGGAAGTAATAGTGCCAATCTATTCTACTTTGGTCAGGCCTCACCTGGAATATCGTGTCCAGTTCCGGGCACCACAATTCCAGAACTTACGCTACTAACTCCTTTCAGTTATGTCTTTGAATTCTCTCTGCATTGTTTAACTATTTTTTTTCAAAGTGTATGTTTTTAATGCGGTTAACAGTTTAATTTGATTTTGATGCTGACTTTTTGTATGTTTTTAATTATGCTGTCTTGAGTTCCAATGTTGTGGGGGGGGAGGGGAAGCAGGATATAAACAAACAACAACACCTAAATATCAAAATGCATAAAATGTTCAAGATTTTGTGACCAACTTAATCAGAGTTCTTTACTCCTTCCATTTCAGAGTGATATTTATTTATAAATGGCAAGTATTTATAAGATTTTTTTTTTATTTGGGTAAGGCCCAAAATGATGTACACAAAGTTAATAAAACAATTGTATATAAATCAGATCACACAAGTCAGCACGACACAACAAAACAGATGGATGACAAAACCGTTATAGGTCCCATAGTCACCAACTCTTTCATGGTATACTCAGCTGTTTTTAAGGTCTCTTGAAAGACATACAGTAGGACCCTCGTATCCACTGATTCAATTATC
This sequence comes from Gambelia wislizenii, assembly GCA_030847615.1. NCBI lineage: Eukaryota > Metazoa > Chordata > Lepidosauria > Squamata > Crotaphytidae > Gambelia > Gambelia wislizenii. The sequence continues at coordinate 32,798,008 of JAUMIR010000002.1, forward strand.
CACAGGACACAAAACAGCACACCTACCATAGAGTCTTCCTAGAAACTGTCCTCTCTAACCATTTTCTAGGTCCGCCAAGTCAACTCTACAGTATTTTAAAATGGAAGTCCCATTATTTTCAATGGTGTTCGCTACTATCCACAGTTTTTTGTATCCATGGGGCCCCCAGAACCAATCCCAGTGGATATGGGGGGTCCTATTGTACACTGAAGGGGCCAATTGTGTGTCAAATGAAAGTGGTCCATAACTGAGGCCATCTGTCAGGAAATGACATGGATGTGACCACAAGATGGAGCTGTAAGCTTAGTAATGAAAGTAGTTAAGCTCCAGTGGCAGGTATGTGTGTGAGTTAGCACTTGAGAGTATGCACACTTAAGATGCTGATGTAATAGGCATTGTTTAACTGCCTATAAAAAGGAGATGGGAATTATCTCCAGTGTGGGTTTGTTGTGGATGGTGGTTGGCGAAGCAGTTTGTTGGTTTGGGAGAGATTTATGAGTATTAGAAATGGCTGTCCTATACTCTGTATATATATTGTAAATATACTGTGAACAAAGATTAAAGCCCTCAAGTTGAGTGAAGGCTGGCCTTGTTGCTGTCTTTATTTGGCAAGCCAGAGCTCAAGGCAGTGTGCTGGGGGTGAAGGAATTTTTCCTTCTCCACCTGAAGTCTTTTGCAGAAGTCTCTCCAGAAACCTTCTCCTTGGCGACCTGTCGATGTGGAAGAACTCTGCAGGTGGTCGTGGTAGATACAGCGCGTCTTTCTATGCCCCAACACCATCACCCAGAGAGCTCTGTCTCATATGTTGGCCCATCTAACTAGTTTTACAATAAGTGCACCAGTAGGCTCTCCACTGCTGATCTTGGGTTATGGGCAGGGTTGTATAGCTGAAGGTGGTCCTTAAGATAACATCTCTCCCCAAGCCATTTAGGGCTTGAAGGGGGTTATTATCAATAGATCAACAATATCTTTTATAAATTTGCATGCACATAGCCATGCTAGGCTGTTGCAGCAGTGACACTTTAAAGATTCGATTTCACTTTAAAGATTAGCAAGTTTTATTTTGGCAGAACTTTATTATAGACTGCAGCCTGCAGCATCAGATGCAGCAAGGTTGCTTGGTTGGCAAATCAGCTGGGGAACAGAAATGCAAAAGATATAAACCTTGAACTAATAAAAAGTCAAAAGTATCATCAGCCCATCCTGGGCAATCACACATTGGGGTGATTGGCCTGTACTAACTGACAGATAGCTGCACAACTTGAAAAGTTTACTCAGGAGCAACAACAGACCTCAGAGACAAGGGCTGCTGCCACACTGCAAAAATAATGCAGTTTGACACTGCTTTATCATTATCATCCTGTGGAATCCTGGGATTTGTAGTTTGTTGTGACACCAGAGCTCTCTGCTAGAGAACCCTAAATATCTCATAAAATTACAATTCCCAGAATTCCATAGCATTGCTCTATGACAGTTAAAACAGGGTCAAATTGCATTATTTCTGCAGTGTGGCAGCAGCCCAGAATATAGGAACCAGACCCCCGAACTGGTAGTCCCAGGTGCCAATTCTGTCCCCCTGGAAACACGAAACCAATAATATCATCCACAGCACAAAGGATTCATTCACTTGCTCATCTTCCAAAGTGGTATATGCCACATATGCCTGCTGAATTTTACAGAGGACAAAAGAACCAAATGGACACAGAAAACTGATACTGTACTAGAAATGGCAGTATTAAAAAACCAGAGAGGAAATGTTTAAGCCTTCAGATATCTTGTCTCTAATGTTTAGATAACCATTTTTAAATAACAGCAACACCAAAAAGCCCTTTATAGACAGAAACAGTTGAACAAGAATTTATCAAGATGGTTAGACTATGTCCTGTGGCTTCAATAGAGACAAAGGTTTTTTATCTTACCCGAGATGTTAATCAGATCATTTATGCAGGGATGTCTGTATTACCTCCCAGTTTTTGTTTGTTTAAGAACCATTGTGTTCCCCCCACTGCCTTTGATTTTTGCATTTCTATTCCCTCTGACCTTTCTAAATCACAATTGCCCACCCACAGAGTTCACCTAGGACAGTGGTTCCCAAACTTTAGTTCTCCAGATGTTTTAAATTTCAGTTCCCAGAATTCCTGATTGTTGGCCAAGTCAGCTAGGGCTTCTGGGAATTGAAGTCCAAAATTCTTTGAGTGCCAAACTTTGGGAATCACTGACCTAGAACAAGGGCAGGAACCATGCAACTCCTGATGTTGGACTTCAACTTCCAGTATTCCTCACTATTGGCTATGCAGGCGTGGGGGGGGACTGCTGGGACTTGCAGTCCAATCTTTGGAGGACTACATAATTCCCACTTCTGATCTGGAGGTTAAGCTCTCTTATATTGGGATTAAATAAACACTTTGCATCATCATATATGTGTTAATGTGTATATTTATGCCTTGTCACCTCTGAACAACTGGTTCACAAACAGGGAAATAATATTGGATACCACTGTTAAAGTAATAATGTTTGTACCCTTTCATTTGATGAAACAGGCTACAATCCACAAAATCGTATGCAAAATAAATTGTGCTTGTCTTTGAGGTGCTGCTATGCCTTTCTTTGATATCACTATGATTCTTTATAGAGTTATATTAGTAGGCTGTTATGCACATTTATATCCTTTCTCTCCAGTGTGCATTTTTTCATGTTTGGCAAGGTTTCCTTTCTGACTGAAGCTTTTTCCACATTCCATGCACATAAATGGTCTCTCGCCAGTGTGAATTCTCTCATGTATCATAAGGTTTCCCTTTTGATTGAAGCTCTTCCCACACTCAGAGCACTGAAATGGTTTCTCTCCTTTGTGAATTCTCTCATGGACAGCAAGGTTGGAGCTATCTGTGAAGCTTTTTGGACACCATGCACACTTAAATGGTTTCCTCCCTGTGTGAATTTTCTCATGTCTCATAAGGATTCCTCGGCGGCTGAAACGACGACCACATTCTGAGCACTTATATGGTTTCTCTCCTTTGTGAATTCTCTCATGGGCAGTGAGGTTGGAGCTGTTGGCAAAGCTTTTCTCACACATGGAGCACTTGTACGGTTTCTCTCCAGTATGAACTCTTTCGTGCTTCTTCAGAGCTCCTTTATCACGGAAAACTTTCCCACACTCTGAACATTTATACACTTTCCTTCCTCGTCTGGCTCTTTCAGGGGCTCCAAGGTCTGTGCTCCAGCTGACGTTTCTGCCAGGGAGGTGGGTTTCTTCATGTGTTCTGGGTCCTGTTCGATCAAATGTACTTCCAACACCAGGAAGAACTTTATCGATCGTCTTATCAAGATGGTCACCTGCTAGTCCCTGCTGCCTCCCATACCTAATTCCTTCTTCATAACACTGTGCAATCTTGCTTCTTCCATGCAATGTATTCCTTGAATCCAACTGTTCTAGACTCCCTTGCTGAAAACTGCTTTCCTTATTGACAAGGATCTTTTTCTCTCCTGAGCAAAAACAACAACAACAAAACCCCAAAATAAAGACGTTACGAGAGTTTCCACCTTTAGGGAAGACCTAGGGGGTCAACAGGGCAGTGAATCCATTTCAGGTTTTGCATAGCCTTAAAGGAACGATCCAAGATGCAGAACCCTGGACATCTCCTTTAAAGCCTGGATTAAAATGTGGAGGGCATTTATCAAGAACCACAACAACCACCACTGTTAGGGGTACAATTTTCCCCAACCTGGTATCCTCCAGTTGTATTGGGCTCATCTTATCCACTAAGGCCTTTCTAATAAGGAATAAAAGGGTAGTAGTCTACCCTATATACAGGATACTGGTTTGGGGGAAACTGGTCTGAGTAAGAAAAGAGTAAGCGAGAAAGGATAGGGCCCCTTAGTGGTGGTCCCACCTTTATGGGATATTTGTTCCCTGTTTTCTATTAGATGGGCTGTACAAATGTTTTTATTTCAATCTGCTTTAATTTAGACGGTAAGTCAAATTAGAGGGTAAGTTAGTAATTTTGTTGCTCCGGGTTGAGTCTCCCTTATCTGGAATTCCAAAATCCAGAATATTCCAAAATATAAAATTGTCCACATGGGTGACTGAGATACTTTACTTTCTGATGGTTCAATGTACACAAAGTCTGTTTCATTCACAAAATTATTAAAAATCTTGTGTAAAAAAATTACCTTCAGGCTATGTGTATGTGGTGTACACGAAACACAAATGAATTTTGTGTTTAGACTTGGGTCCCATCTCCATGATATTTCATTATGTATATGCAAGTGTTCCAAAATACTTCTGGTCCCAAGCATTTTGGATAAGGGAAACTCACCCTGTATGTGTTGTTTTCAGTTCTACCCACTCTTCCAGTCCTGCTTTTATGAGCCAGGTAGGGTCCAATACACATGTGGCTCTCATCTCTCCAAGGATCCTATTCATTTCCTCAGGTTGTATACACTGAAACGTTTCCAATTATGCAGGACAAGCAGCAGCCAAAGTTATGTTCACTGGCCTGTATCAACTACGACATCCTAGAGTGGACATGTACAATTTTATCTGCAAAGTGCTGGGCAAATTTGGATGTTGCATAAGGAGGCATGCACCCCAGTACCTCTGGATACCTGGGGTGAGAAAAGTGTGGCCCCCCAAAAACTTTTTATGGCCCATGAGACACCCCCCCGAAAAGCTGCCTAGACCCACTCCAAAAATCTGAAAATGTTATGGCCAATTTCTTTTGTCAAACAATTCCCCAAACTACCTGCCCTCACAAAAATGCCCCCACAACCCTCCAAATGCTGGAGAAGCTGTGAAAACTAGCCATTCTTACGCTGAATCCCAGAACAGGGATTCAGCCTAAGAATGGCTGGTTTTCTTGTCCTTGTGCAGCACTTTTCTCCCGACTGTACAATGGCAACCAGACAGCACCCAGGTACATCTCTGCCCTTCCCAGCCCAAACAATCCTTGATTGGCCTTGGAGGAGCTTAGGAAATTTCTCTCCATGCTGTTGCCAAACTGGCACCTGTTCCCAGACTCCCAAAGTTAAATATGTTGGATAAAATAGCTCTGTATGTTAAGAATGTCGGTTGTGTGCCAGCTTAGGAGCCACCAGCCACCAATGCTCATCAAAAAGAATGTGCAAAGCTACTAAGAAAGCAATTTTGCTCACTCTGGAAAACAGCAGCAAACCCTCAGTCTCCATGAGTCCACAATGACTGACTCAGAAACAATGAACCCTTACCCAAAGAGCTTTCATCTTCCTCTTCCTCTGCCTTACAGATTTGCTTTTTCCAGGAATCAGGTGGCAGAATCCGTCCAGTCTCCAAGGAATCTACAGCTGCTGCCACCCTCAAAGGCTGCTGTGAGACTGGAACCTGCAGCAAGAAAATTGTTCAGGACCAATATGGCTTCTGGACATGTTCCCATTCAAGTCCCCTCCTAAATGGAGAACCCACTCACAATGGCTATACCCCTCCTCCTCTAGTGACTCTTAGTCTAAAAGACAACCCATTGTGAATTCCTCTTGGGACAAACTACAGAAAAGAGACTCCACCATTAGGAAGAACATCCTGACAGTAAGAGCTGTTCGGCAGTGGAACTTGCTGCCCAGGAGTGTGGTGGAGTCTCTTTCTTTGGCGATTTTGAAACAGAGGCTGGATGGCCATCTGTCAGAAATGCTTGGATTGTGTGTTTTTGCATGGCAGGGGGTTGGACTAGATGGCCCTTGTGATCTCTTCCAGCTCTATGATTCTATAAAAGCTTAGTTTAAGAGGGTAAAAGCTACAGACATGTTTCAATAGTAGCACAGTTCTGATAACCAGGTCCCTTGTATTCCTGCAAATCAAAGACTACAAATGGGGGGCATAAATCTTTTAACTATTTTGTCTTCACATGCAAGGTTGAATATGTTCCATCTATTTCTCCCTGCTGTAAGAGAAAGCGAGTAATTTTATTTAATTTTTTATTTTGCAGAGTATTGCTTCTGTATTTGTTCATCCCACAGTATTTGAGGGAATTATTTTATGCAGTAATACACTTTTTTCCCCTGCACTAAAACCAATTTTTTCATAGAATCAGAGTTGGAAGAGACCTCAAGGGCCATCCACTCCAACCCCCTGCCATGCAGGAATACATAATCAAATCATTCCTGACAGATGACCATCCAGCCTCTGTTTAAAAACCTCCAAAGAAGGAGACTCCACTACACTACAAGGCAGTGTATTCCACTTCCAAGCAGCTCTTACTGTCAGGAAGTTCTTCCTAATGTATAGGTGGAATCTCTTTTCCTGTAGTTTAATCAATTGCTCCATGTCCTAGTCTCCAGAGCAGCAGAAAACAAGCTTGCTCCATCCTCAATATGATATCCCTTCAAATATTTAAGCATAGCTATCATGTCACCTCTCAACCTTCTCTTCTCCAGACTAAACATACCCATCTCCCTAAGCCGCTCCTCACAGGGCATGGCTTCCAGACCTCACACCATCCTGGTCGCCCTCCTCTGGACACATTCCAGTTTATCAATATTTTTCCTGAATTGTGTTGCCCAGAACTAAACACAGTATTCCAGAAAGCAGAATACAGTGGCACTATTACTTCCCTTGATCTAGACACTATACTCCTGTTAATGCTGCCTAGAATCAGAGAAACGTTTTTTCTGTAAACAACTAAAACCATATTTGATTCTACGGTGAACTCACCACGGGTCAGTGTAAGAGGGGTGCTCCAAAAAAGTGATACAAGGACTCCCTGAAACAACACCTCCGGCTCGGCCAAATTGATCACCAACAATGGTCTGCCCTGGCCTCATATCGGGAGGCATGGAGACGCACTATCCACAATGCTGCAGCCTTATTTGAGAACTCACGCTGAACATGTCTTGAAGAGAAACGACAACGCAGAAAAAATCACAACCCAGAAACATCACTCAAGGAAACCTTCTGCTGTGCTTTCTGCAACCGGACTTGTCTATCTCGGATTGGCCTTTTTAGTCATCAGTGCGCTTGAAGAAAGCATGGGATGAGTCCTTCCTGAATCTTCGTTTGCAAAGAGAAGCCAGAGAGAGAGAGAGAGAGATTTTGGGCAGAAAAAAACATGCAGAATAATTCCCTGGAACATGCTTGGATATGTGAATGCCAGTATTAAAACTCCTGCTGTTGTGTTGTTTTTTAATTCCCAATAGGGATTTTTTCAGTGTTGGGAAATCTGCTTCTCAAAGAACATTACGTATTCTCTTCATCCCTTCTGTAAATGCTGGGGAATCAAGAGTATGTCAGGAATTCCTTAGGAAAGGAATTCAGTCTCTTGGAAACACAGTAATAACACCTAATACCTCACCTGCTCTTCCAGACTCATGGCCCCCTTCTGCTTTACCAGGAAACCTTCAGCAAGCAGCACAGCTTGAGTGCAGGTCTCCGGCCCTCGCTGCCTGACCCAACTCTGCATTTCCTGAGGCAGGACGGTCAGGAATTGTTCCAAGATGAGCAGCTCCAGGATCTCCTCCTTTGAGTATGTCTCAGTCCTCAGCCACTGGCAGCAAAGTTCCTTCAGCCGACTATAGACACCCCTCGGCCCTTCTCTTTCCTCGTAGCAGAACTGCCTGAAGTGCTGGCGCTGCCTTTCCCTCAAGATGGCCTCCCGTTGCAAGATGGCTGCCTTTACCTTCCTGTAGTCTCCCCTGTCTTGGGGGCCGAGGCTGCGAAAGGCTTCCTTGGCCTCTCCACTGAGGGCTGGCAGGAGGAGGGTCGCCCACTTGTCCCGAGGCCACCGACACGCTGATGCAACTTGCTCAAAGGAGGTCAGGAAAGCCTTGGTGTTGTCCCATGGATGGGACTCCTCAGGCAACTGTGTGCTGCCCCATCCTATGTGAGGAGCCCGCAGTGTCCTCAGGAACTCCTGCCATTGGGCTTCCCAGCATTCTTGCAGCCCTTCCTCGGGTTCATGTTTGATATGCTGTGGAGAGGCTGCGGTTTCTAACTCTCCAATACTTCCAACATGTACTACCTGAGGGGCTTTGGCTTCCTCCATCTCTGCCCACAATGTGACACTGGATGCATTTTCCTCCCCACTTTTCAGCTCTGGGATCTTTGCTTCCTCCTCTTCCAAAGACATGTTCACCTCCACACTTAAGTTCTCCATCACTTAATCCAAATGGAAGGCAGAATGTCCAGATTTTTTTTTTGGCCCAGCTTTCCTCAGGTTAATTCACTCCTCAGCATCAATCCATGTGTCTTTTTCTCTATTCCATGAGGAAACAGCAGGAGAAAGTGGGTTGCGCGGGCATGAGACTGTGGGCAAAAGCAAGACAACAGTAAGAAAAGTTCCCTCAGACAAATACATATAATAAAGAACATATAACTTTTGTAACAGTACTTTTTAGCGAAACCATTATTTTAAAGTTTGTAAGCTACCTTGGGTTCCTTCACTGGAGAAAAGTGGGCTATACATTCAGCCCTCCATATCCACGGATTCTGAATCCACAGATTCAATCACTCGCAGCTTGAAAATATTCCAGAAAAAATATTCCAAAGGGCAAACTTGGATTTTACCATTTTATATAAGGGACACCATTTTACTGTGCCACTGTATATAATGGGACTTGAGCATCCATGGCTTTTGGTATCCACAGGGGGTCCAGGAATCAAACCCCAGCAGATAACAAGGGCCCACTGTAAATTAAAGGGGAGGGGTCAGAAAGGAATATTTCACCTCTGCTAGACCAATCTATATTATCTCCATTCTAAAGAGCCTGGAGCTTATTGATGGGCTAGCTTTCCAACTGCAGGGAGCTTTTGAGACTGAGGAGCATCTGAACTGGATATTTTCCCCATATTTTGAATGATATAGTCTCAGTCGATAATGTCCTGCTTATGAACTTAAAGAGTAAAGAACAGGGATAGGCAGAAAGAGGATTGGGACTAACTGGTAGATCCACAGGTGCCACATGGCCAATAATCTGGGTTTTCCCCTCAAATGCAGAGCAAACCATGGGCTCAGTTAGACCGGAAAACAGCGCATTAACTCACCATCGCAGCAGTGTTCATGCGTTTCCAGAATGCATTCACAAGATTGCTGGCATGGCAAACTATCCATGTTTGAAGTTCATACGGAGCACGCCCATGAGTAAAGATGGTGGCCACAAGTGAATTACTTGTGTTATCATTCTCCAAAAGCTCCCTCCATTTCTCTCCCCCGCCTTGTTAAATCAGATGCAGAAGAGTAATCTTCTGATATATATTATGCTTTGCCGCTTGAAAATAGCACATGCTAATTTCCCTGAAAATCAACAATGGCGGCTCCAGCCACTTCGTCAGTGGCAAGCCCAGCCCGGCCCATGTCCAACGATTCATGTTTTGGCTTCCAGGATGTGCCCTGATTCGAATTGGTTGTTCAAACGGGCTAAAATGCACATTCCCACGTATTTTTTAAAAAACTTCACAAGAAATAGTGAAGGCTGTTATTGTGCATTACTTGGGTGTTTCTACCCCCCCTCCTTTCGAATATGGCGAATCCCTGCGGAAGCTCATCTAGACAAAAGGTATTCCCCTCGCATTCCATGAGAATTTTTTTTCATCCTCTAAAGATCCCCCATGAATCTTTCAGACATGGATTTTCCTTCAGAAACCTTGATGAAGATATGAATCATTGCAAATGCTGTGTGGCAACTGCACCGCAACTATGGGGGTGGGTACAGGGTTTTTTTGCCTGTGTAGACAAGCCCAAATATTTAAAGATGTTGAGAGTGTTGGATTGGGATTTGGAAAGTCCAGGTTCCAGCTCCCACCCAACCTTAACTTTTATTGACCCCTAGCAACACAGCCACTTTCCTCCTGTCTGACCTACCTCCAAGGGTTGTTGTGAAGAAATAGCTGTGGGCAGGAAGAGAGTCATGCACACTGCCTTGAGCTCTTTGGACCAAAAGTGAGAGACCAATAGCTCAATAATAAAAAAAAAAGCATCTTGAAAGCCACAGACTATTATCCCTTGAATTTGTGGGTTTTTCAAATCAAAGCAGCACTCCTTTGATTCATCAGTCTGTGCCAGCCTTGCACTGGACTATCACATCATACAAACCCAGGATGCACTGTATTTTTGCCCTAGTCTATTCCCCTAAATAAATATTTAATTTTTTTATATAAATCCTTACCAGGGGGGACCAAGTGACTCCTTAGTTTTTTTCCCCCGAATCTGTTTACAGCCAGAATAATTTTTTTTTTAAGCAAACCCCTGCTTTTCTTGTTTAGCTTTCATTTCCGGTTCTCATTCGACTTCTTCACCTACGAGAGGGGAAGAGTGGTGGAAATCCATTCAATAAATAGCTAAGAATAAATCAATAGTAAATGAAATAGCTAGGCGTGGAGGGACCCCTTTCATTTTAAAGCACCACAGTGCGAGGGGAGGAGGAAAAGTCTCTAGCTCTTTTGCTTTTTCAAAGTTTTGAATAAACAGTGTATTTTCACACGCTTGGCACAGTATTTCTTCCAGCTACTTTACTGAATTACAAGTGGAGGTGTTGTAGGAGAATAAGCAAGACTGCAGCCCTTGGTGATTTCCCCTCTTCCCTGTAGTTTCCATGTTCCTCTAGGAATGCCAACAAACTCATTGATTTTAACCATTGCTGGTCTTTGTGCTCTTTTTCAGGTTGTGACACCATGTTCCATGGAAGCTCTGCCATGCCATCTGTTTATTAGACCCATGGCAGATCTTTATTAATTTACTGGCATTTTAAATAAGCCCAACGGTTCTCCAAGCAGCTCACATGTATAATTGATATGAGCAAGACAATCCTTGCTCAGAATCTCAAAAGATGTAACACGAAAGGAAAAAAGGGGTGAGGAGGGAAGAGGAAAAGCACTTTTACAAGAATTCATTGAACAGCCCTGCTTTCCATGTCATCTTACAGCCTGCTAGAATGGGTAGAATGCCCTTTGACTATAAAGATCATGAGAAATTATGGTTGCCTTCTAAGATCAATAGGAGCGCTACAACATTTGATTGTCCTGATGTGTAACCTCTCTCTCTCTTTCTCTCTCTGGCTTTTCTTCGCAAACGAAGATTCAGGAAGGACTCATCCCGCGCTTTCTGCAAGCGTGCTGATGACTAAAAAGACCAATCCGAGATAAACAAGTCCAGTTGCAGAAAGCACAGCCGAAGGTCTCCTTGGGTGGTGTTTTTGGTTGATTCTTTCTGCGTTGTGGTTTCTCTTCAAGACTTGTTCGGCGTGAGTTCTCAAATAAGGCTGCAGCATTGTGGATAGTGCGTCTCCATGCCTCCTGATGTGAGGCCATGGCGGACCATTGTTGGTGATCAATTTGGCCGAGCCTGAGATGTTATTTCAGGGTGTCTTTGTATCGCTTTTTTGGAGCGCCCCTCTTACGCTGACCCGTGGCGAGTTCACCGTAGAATACTATTTTTGGGAGGCGATGGTCTTCCATCCTAGAAACGTGCCCTGCCCAGCGCAGCTGTGTTCTCAATATCATGGCCTCAATGCTGGTGAGCCCTGCTTGCTCAAGGACAGCAACATTCGTCACACGAAAGACAAAAGGCTACAGTCAGGACAAAATATGGAGATTTTCCTTGGTTTTTTTTGCAGGCTGTGAGGCCGTGTTCTGGAAGAGTTTATTTCTGATATTTCACCTGCATCTGTGTGCATCTGCATTCTCTGAAGATGCCAGCCACAGATGCAGGCGAAACATCAGAAATAAACTATTCCAGAACATGGCCTCACAGCCTGAAAAAAAACCAAGGAAAATCTATGGATGCCGGCCATGAAAGCCTTCGATTTCACAAAATATGGAGAAATAGAATGGCTTCCCATTGGTAAAGATGGGTCAGACAAGGCTGCATTTTATCACCCTATCTGTTTATAGAATCACAGAATCATAGAGTTGGAAGAGACCACAAGGGCCATCTAGTCCAACCCCCTGCCCTCCAGGAATATACAATCAAAGCATTCCCAACAGGTGGCCATCCAGCCTCTGTTTAAAAACTTCCAAAGAAGGAGACTCCATCACACTCCAAGGCAGTGTATTACACTTCCGAACAGCTCTCACTGTCAGGAAGTTCTTCCTAATGTTTAGGTGGAATCTCTTTTCCTGTAGTTTGAATCCATTGCTCTGTGTCCTAGTCTTTGGAGCAGCAGGAAATGTATATGTAGAACATATCATTTGGAAAGCTGGATAAAATGGTTTATCACTTTGATTGTTTAATCACTTTTTAACTTTTGTAGTTAGTGAACTGTTTAGCTGTTGTTTTTAATCTGATGTAAGAGTCACAAACTGGAGAAAAGGTGAGATGCAAATATAATAATAGTAGTAGGTGTAGCATTTTAAATAATAATTATTTAAAATAATTTAAATAATTTTAAATAATAGTAACATACCTATGTTGGACTTTGAAAAAAGTACAGTCGGCCCTCCACATTTACGGGTTTGACTTTTGCAGAATTGATTATTCACAGATTATTTGCTGCCGGCTCTGCTGCTGCCCTATGCCATTTTTAATAGGGACTGCAAATCTCACGAGATTGAGAGACTGCAAACATGCAGTGAGGCTTGTACTGTACTTACATCCCTAATAGAAATGGCATCGGTCAGTAGCAGAGGTTGCAGCAAGCCAGATGCTTCTGCCTTGCAAAGGAACCCCTCCGCAATGAAGGCAGTGAGGTGACAATGGGCTCTCCCATTATTTGGGGAACACAGCTAGGAGTATAGTGTCTCCTCCAGATAAACAAAGGGTTAAAGTTGTGTTGGATTAAGTTATATTTATTGGGGATCAGCATCACAGAGGAGCAGCAGAGGTCACAAGAGAAAATTGCCCAGTGCCGGTGACCAGTTTGAGGAGATGTGTGAAAGCTTCAAGATGTTTCCAAGTGAGAGGTTATAAAAACTTGGGGTGCCAGGAGAGACAAAGAGACTGAGACTTGGGGACTGATGGAGAGGTGCAGAGATACTGCCTGCTTCCTCTCCCCCAGGGAAACTTGAGCAGAGGCTGGACAAAGTAAGTAGGTCCAGACTCCCAGCTTCCCATGACCATCCAAGACCCAGAATATCGTCTGTATCATGAGCAGAATAGGAATGTTCAGCTAGTCATGTTAGGGCTTCTGTTTCTTTAACAGTGGCATAGTAAAATGGCATCCCATTTATAAAATGGCATACATAAAATGGCAAACAGTAAGGTTTGCTTTTTGGAGCCCCCCCCCCCCCGAAAATTTTTTCAAGCCATGGATGGTTGAATCCATGGATGAAGAACCTTTGGATCAGTGGTTTTCAATCTGTGGGTCCCCAGATGTTGTTGGACTACAGTCCCCAGGAGCCTTCTGAGGTCTCACCTTGACAGCCAGGTGGTCCTCCCAGTCAGTGAGGCTGTAGGATTGAACTCACAGCCTCACTAATGACTGGGAGGACCACCTGGCTATCAAGGTGAGACCTCAGAGGGCTCCTGGGAACTGTAGTCCAACAACATCTGGGGACCCACAGGTTGAGAACCACTGCTTTGGATACAGACGGCTGACTGTACTCCTAAGTAATGCCTGAAGGAAGGTGCCATCATGCACAAGATACACTTTTGCTAATGTAAGTTTGCTTACTTAGAATAAAAGCTTTACTTTCAATAGCTCTTTTTCCCATGCTCTCTTTGTGTGCCTTTGCTTGGTGTATGTGTGTGTATGCGTGTGGGTGTCATGGCCAGTCAGGCTGAGGACTCAGACGACTCAGAAGACGAGGAGGCTGAGCCAGCTCCAGCAGAGCTGGCTGAGCCAGGACATAGCTCTGCTGTGCCAACTGCAGCAGAGCCCATAATTCAGCAGCCTAGCCTCTCCCCAGCAGAGGTTTCAGGCCTGGGAGACATAGTAGAACAGGTACCTACCTTCAGCCAGAGAAAGACAGAAAGGGCGTGCCTTTGGCGATCCCGGAGATTATATGAGAAATGCTCAGCAATCACCAAACAGCTGTGATTAGGAGCTGGGCCAACATAAACAACTGTGAGACGCTGAGCTTCTTTGTCAGAGACTATCTGCTTTCCCTGGCGAAAGCATCTGTCTTTGACTCCCTTGTTGCCTGAAACCTTGCCTCCTAGACCTCGGATTGATCTGGAACCCTTGACCTTGGACTGGACTCGCTGACCTGCTTTCTGGAACTCTTGACCCTGGACTGGACTTGCTGACTTGTTATCTGGACTCCTGGACCTTTGGCTTGCCCCCCGATTTTGCTATTGGAACATTGGACTGGTACTGTGCTTCTGTATTATTTTCTGTTGCTGCAAAGCCTTGCATTTTGCATTCTTATCAGCCTTTGGTTAGCTGCTTTCCCGGACAATGGGATTTTCATCTCTCACAGGAGGAGGAAGAAAGTCTCTGTAGAGTCAGAGGTGGAAAAAGTGCAAGTTAAGCCCCTCAGTATCTTCCCACTGAGTTACTGAGTCACATGGGTAAATCAGTGGGTGTTGGCAGATAGATAGTCTTTGTGGGTCCCTTCTACTACTCAAGAGTACATGCACTGCACTCCTGTCAAGCCAGGTTGTATATCTGATTTTTTCCCCCTGTCTGAATGTACTAACTTACATTTATCATTGTTTAAATTCTTTTTATTATCAAGTGATCCTTGAACTTGGAGCACCTTCAGCTTGGAATTTGTCAGGAAGTTGCCAGCCATGGAAGGGAATTTTATTTATTTTATTTTATTTGTCTCCTGCCTTTGTCCCAATATAGGGACTCACGGCGGATAACAATGAGTTTAAAACAGCCCATGTTAAAAACAATACAAATTATGAAAAATATAAAAATCAAGTTTAAAAACAAACCATTTACGCAGTTAAAACCATGAACATTAACATATTGAAATATATTGTATAATAAAATAGAATGCTAATATTTTAAAAACAATCTCCTCTCTTAGTTGACTGTACAGTAGCACCCCCGTATCCACGGGGGATTGGTTCTGGGGGCCTCCGTGGATATTGAAATCCACAGATAATAGCGAATGCCACCCACCACCGTCATCACCACCATCACAGGAGCCCTCCCGGGGGAAGGGAGGGGGGAGGCAAGATCCCTCCTCCTCTCCCTTCACATGCTGCTGGTGCTGCTGGGGGGGGGGCAGTGGCGAAACGGAGGAAGTGGGAGAGGCGAGGACTTTCGCCCAGGCTGAGCCATGCCGCCACCACCACTGCTGCTGCGGGCGATGGCTAAGGGAGAGGAGCCTCCCCCAGCCGCCACCATCACAAGAGCCCTCCTAGGGGAAGGGAGGGGGCAGGCGAGATATCTCCTCCCCCTCCCTTCCCCCTTTGTGCCCGCCATCGCCAACCATGGCTAATTGAATCAGTGGTTGGTGAATCAGTGGTTGCAGGGTGCTACTGTATTCTGTCACCCTCAGTATCTGCGGCAGATATGTTCCTGAACTTACTGTTTATAAGTGAAACTGTGGATAATAGCAAACCCTATTAAGATAAAAGACTTCTGGTACAAACACACCACAGAGTTGCATTGGAGGACCCAGCGCAATTCCTAGAGGGGACAACTCTCTAGGCATTTTCCAGCTCGACTCTGGTATGTGTCCCTATTTCTTCAGGCGTGGATAACTGAAACCATGGATATTAGTTCCATGGATAAAGAGGGGGGAGTGACCTGTAGACCAGTTTAGAATATAGAACACAACATCTATAAGCCTGGCCATGGTCTATAATTTGAAGATCCTATGCTGTCTTCCTTTCTGTATTTCACCAGATAGGCAAAGACCTTCCTGTCCAGGCAAGTATTTGTCTCTGTAATTTTATGTAATGCTATATTTATATTTATCAATCTGTTTTTACTCTGTTTTGTAATTTTACTAGGTTTTCATTGCTGTTAGCTACTCTAAGTGGTGTGGAAACATGAAAAGGAGGGGGTATGGTTTTTTTATCCGAATAAAATACACAGGCTGGAATCCCAATGGTGACTGACCTCCGGCATAAAACTTTGTTATGCCACTGTAAGGCTCAGTTTGGAGTGGTAAGCAGTGCAGAGAAAGGGTGGAAAAGAAAGCTCTCTAGCTTTCTGACCTGAGAGCAGGTTGGGAGCTGGCAGAATAGCTTTCTCTCTTGACATTCCTATACTATCCCATTCCCACATCTCCATGACACCCATGGTCATTTTACCTCTGCGGTTGCATCACCACCAATGCTGCTGTTGCCACATACACTGGCATAGTTAGGCAAGCTGAAAGGATCATGGTCTAAGAAAAATAAAATCCTCAGCTGAGGAGGAGATTCTAAGTTTCAGCTCTGGCAACATGAATGGCTTTCTCATTACCATTACAGGAGACACGGACTTTGGGAACTGTGGCAGTTGCTGCGAATCCTTCTTCCAAATAATTGCATTGCAGAGGGGCGGGATAGAAATAAAATTTTTTTATTATTTATTATTATAATCAAGGTCCACCACCAGAGGCCTGGGGGCAGCAGCTGGTCAAGAAGCCCAAGAAGGAGCAAGATGAAGAAAACAACTTCAGTTGGTAAGGCAGAATTGTACCTGAATTGTTATTGTGTGCCTTCAAGTCATTTCCCACTTATGGTAACCCTAAGGCTTTTTATCACAGGTTTTTCTTGGCAAGATTTGTTTCAGGGTGTGTTTGTGTGTGTTTGTGTTTGCTTTCCATGTTTACATGGCTGAGCAGGGATTCAAACCTTGGTCTCCTGAGTCATAGTCCAGTGTTCAGATCATGACGCCACACTTCAGAATAGCAAGATTGTAGTGACACACTTGTTTTTGCCTGCAAATTTTTAAAAGTCTAGCTTTTTCTTATACCTCTGTGACCATCAATAAAGTACTGGTTTGCTCCCTGTATCCGTGGAGCCACTATCCGCAGTTTCAGTTACCAATGGCTGAAAAGTCAGGGACACATACTATAGAGTTGTGCTGGAAAATGCTTAGAGAGTTAGAAAGTTAGGTCCTCTAACTCTATGGGATGTTTGTATAGGAAATCCTTTATTTTAATAGGGTTTGCTATTGTCTGCGGTTTCAATTATAAATGATAAGTGCAGGAATGTATCCCTGCAGATACAGGGGGTTATCTATATGCTTTTTTTTCCTTGTCTGTTTTCTTTTTTTGGCTATTATTATGATTGCTCTTTTTCTGCTCTTCTCCTTCCTTTCCATATCCAAAATAATTGTATACAGATATTTCTCTATAGTTATAGCAGGTGGTGGGAGTGTGGCCTGTGGGCCAAATGTGATTCCTGGACTCACTTTTGTGGCTCTTGAAGAGCCCTACCAGTCCCCTCAAAACCTACAAGTCTCCCCAAATTTGAAAAGGTTTTGGTGTGATGTTCAAGCAAGTTTTTACCCCAAACCCAAAGTGTAAAAACACACAACCTCAATACCCTAGAACCCCAGTAAAACATTGTTTTGCTAAATTTTTACAGTAATCCAAACTCATCAATCTTTTCCCATAAAGTATAACTGCTTTGTGGATTCTAGCCTTAATAGAAGGGAGGTCCATTTCCAGCCTTAGCAATGAAGAGGGTGCTCCTGGAGGAAGAGCTAACAGTTCTTTCAAGAATCTGTTCTGGATGGTTTCAGCTGCTGCAATGTGGACCTGTCCCCATAGCTCTACTCTGTATAGTAATTAGGGCAGAACTTTAGACATAAAGATTTTAAGAATGGGGCCTATCAGGGAACCTCCACTGATCCTTCCAAAGGTCAGTATTGCTTTTGGTGTCCTCCAAGCCAAAAGTTTTGCTGCCTCTAAATGGCATTTCCAGTTTCCATTATAGGAGAAATGTACCCCCAGGTATTTGAAACTATAACATTGCTCGATCAGGTGACTATCTTAGTACCCTTTGTGGGGGCACTTCCTTTTAGAGAAAACCACTACTTCAGTTTTTGAGTTGTTAATAACCAAGTTCTCCTGACTGCAAACCTTGCCTAGTTTTCGTAGAAGTCTCCTCAGACCTATCTGAGTAGATAAGAGGGATATGTCAAATTATTTAATATGAATGTTGAGTAAATTACACAGAAGAGGATAAATAACTTTGTTTATTCCCACAGGTAACAGGCAGGTATATGTGAATCAAATGTTTAATCTTGATCAAGGTTATTCTGAGCCACCAGAAACAGATACCACATTCTAATATGGCAAGGAAGAAACAGGAAATGAGGGGCCAGAGAAAAAATGGAGAACCAGAAAAAGGAAGGCCATGGATAAAAGCATGGATGAAACCAGCAAAGACAGCCCTGATCTGGAAGAAACCCAGGTTGGCCACAAAATCCACCATGGTCATTGTGGAAAAAGCTTCTGATGGAGCTCCAACTTTAGAGTCCATGAGAGAATTCACACAGGAGAGAAGCCATATATGTGTTCAGAATGTGGGATCAGTTTCCGTAAGTCCACACAACTGAAGGCCCATGAGGGCATTCACACTGGAGAGGTCCCCTTTCACTGTTCCATAAGTCAGAAAAGTTTTACCAGTAGCTCCAACCTCATTGCCCATGAGAGAATTCACACAGGAGAGAAACCGTATCAATATACTTACTGCAGGAAGACCTTCCATCAGAAGGGGACTCTGACGACGCATGAGAAAATTCACATTGAAGAGAAATCTTTCAAATGTTTGATATGTGGGAAGAATTTCCGATAGAAGGGAACCCTCACAACAAACCAAAAAATCCACCTGGGAGAGAAACCATACAAATGTTCAGAGTGCGGGAAAAACTTCAACAGACCTACGGGTTCACAAAAGGATCCACACTGGAGTGAAACCGTATCAATGTTCTGTGTGCCAGAAAAGTTTCACTGATGGCTCAAATCTCATTACCCATGAGTGAATTCACACCATATCGGTGCACACACTACGGGAAAAGCTTCTGTCAGAAGTCAGACCTTATGACGCACAAATGTGTTCACACTGGTATTAACCCATACAAACGCTCCACAGGTCGGAAGGGTTTGACCAATGTCTCAAACCTTAGTGCACTTCAGGCAAAAAAGCCCAGAGAAAGATCATGCATGAATGCTGACTGTCAAGAAACTATCAGTGATGGAGGGCAGAGAGTAGATCTGCCTCTACTAGTAGATAATATTAGATAATCTTTGGGTGATTGGCAGCAGAATGGTGGCAGTTTCTAATTCACAGTCATTTAACAATTGCAACACAAACTCTGATCTCTTTCATACTACACAATTGTAGCACTTTGATACCATTTTAACTGGCAAAGGTTCCATCCTGTGGAATCCTGGGATTTGTAGTTTTGTTGGGTATTTAAAATTCCCTGCTGTTAGAGCTTAAGTCCCTCACCAAACTACAAACACCAGGAGTCCATAGAAGGCAGCTGTGGCATTTAAAGTGGAATCAATTGTGCAGTCTGGAAGAGACATCTGTCTCTCTCTGTTACACACACTCAGACGTTGTTCTGCTGAAATGAAAAAAGTTTGGAGTAATCAGGAATAGAGTTTCGTGTGGAAGGTCTGTGAACTACATTCACATTCCTGGGCTCAGAATTCTTTAATCCAAATATGTCTTTTGCAGCTGAGTCAGGTTGGTAGATCTTGGGGTCTAGTATAAAACAAAGTAGATCCTGCAAGCCTGAAACCTGCCCACCCTTGATGTAGGATGCATGAGGGAAACACTTCCATTGGGAAGGGCAGATTTGTGGGAAAGGATCTAGATAGAGCTTATTCTTTCTGACACAAGGGAGAATCCACATCGGTGGGAAGCCATACAGGCCAGCCCCCATTTCCGTTGGGGATACATTCCCAGACTTACCATGAATACTTGAAACCGTGGGTAATAGTAAACCCTATAGAATCGTACTGGAGGACCTAGGAAATGCCTAGAGAGGCTGCCTCTCTAGGCATGTCCAGTGTAACTCTATGGTACCTTCCAACAGAAGTTACCATAGAGTAGTGCTGGAGGACCTAGGAAATGCCTAGAGAGACCATATTTTTCATACGACAGATAATTGAAAATTCAGGTACTGGTCCCACACATACAGGGGACGACCTGTAATTGTGAAGACTTTGGAGGACACTTAGGAGATAATTCTGGTCCCCTGGCTATCAGATAAGTTGTATTCCGGCTGTGTGAACAGCTTCTGGCATAGTTCTGCCTGTGTGGATGTGCTCCAGAACTAAGCTGACACTGAGGGAGCCTAGATATGGGTGTCTGCTTTTATAAAAATCATAATGAATCTCCAACAGGTTTGTGCCAGTGGAGAACTTTTTTTTTATTAAGGTCAGGGGATGCATGCATGCTGGCTGGGGCCAAATCTAGTGGTTGGTGAGGCCAGAGCTAAACAGTGAGCAAGGTAACCGCTTTCTCTTCAAGACTCCTTTCTCTCGTTCACTCTCTGATACTCCTTTTTTTCCCCTTCACCTTCTTAGCCCTCTCTCTAATACCCCCCATTGCCCCTCTTTCTTACACCTCTCTCTGATATATGCTTTCTTCCTCCCCTCTCTCTCACACTCTTTTCCCCCTCACTCTCTGACACCTCTTTTCTTCTTCACACCCCCTCTTGTGACACCCCTCTCTCTTTGATGTCCCCTTTCTCGCTCACTGGCACACCCTTTTCTCCCTCTTCCCCATCTCTCTGACTCCCTCTTCTATCTCATTGACTGTCATGTACTTGCATTCCCAGATGCAGTGACCAACAGTTAAACTTTATTGGCAGAGTAATCCAGAAAATATATCATACAAGGTTGTTGCTCAGAATTGGAACTTAGTATACTAAATACATATTGCAATCTATGAAATCTGGCGGGATTCAATAGTATTGATCAACCATTATTCCCTGTCCTCCTCTTCCCATACAACATCCATCCCATTTTTCCCAAGTCGATTCTGCAGCTGCAGGCTTATCTCTCCATTCCCATTAGCAACTGTTATACTCCCCTCCACAGTTGCCACAGAACGTCGTTCGGTAACAAGCAGAAAGAAATGAAAACACAATTAACAACAAGGTTACAAGCAAACACTGAAAATGGCAGGAACAGGTCATCCCAGAGAATGATCCAGACATTGACACCCCCATTTTCTCCCTCTTCCCCTTCTTTTTGACACCCCCTTCTCACTGTCTGACTCTCCATTCTCCCTCTTACTCCTCTCTGACATCTCTTTATTCTGACATCCATTTCTTATTGTCTGATGCCCCTTTCTGCCTCTTCCCCTTCTCTGATATCCTTTTCTCTTTCTGACTCCTCATTCTTTTCTGACATCATCATCATCATCATCGTTGTTGTTGTTATTTTTATCTTTATTTCTATCCCACTGTTCCCTCTCATTGACACCCCCTTTCTCCGTCTCTCCCCCCTCACACGCACATACCTCTTTTCTTCCCCAACGCCCCTTTCTCTTTCACTTATCTGACACCCCCTTCCTTCCTCTCCCCTCCACTTTTTCTCATTCTCATCTGATCTCACTCTGACTCCTTTTTTCTTGTCCTCTCCGCCTAGCACATTGTGGAGGGAGAGCTAAACCACTCCCTAGTTCAGTGAATCTTGAGCTAGCTATTTGGAGAAGACTTGAAATTAGGCTGAAATCACAAGATACTAGTCTTGAAGTCTGCAAGTCAGCCACCCCTGCCTTAAATGTTTACACCAGAATACGCTTTATATCAGAACTGGGGTGTGTGTTGTTCTCTAGATGTTTTTGCACTGCAGCTTGCACCAACCATAGCCAGCACGTCCAGTGGTGAGGACTGATGGGAATTCTAGTCCACTAGATTCTGGAGGGCCACACATTCTCCTGTCCTGCTTTAGCCTGGCTATGAAATGTGCTGAAGTCTCTCTCTCTCTCTCTCTCTCTCTGGCTTTTCTTCACAAACGAAGATTCAGAAAGGACTCAACCCAAGCTTTCTGCAAACGTGCTGATGACTAAAAAGGCCAATCCGAGATAAACAAGTCCGGTTGCAAAAAGCACAGCAGAAGGTTTCCTTGGGTGATGTTAACAGGTTGTGATTCTTTCTGAGTTGTCGTTTCTCTTCAAGACTTGTTCGGCGTGAGTTCTCAAATAAGGCTGCAGCATTGTGGATAGTGCGTCTCCATGCCTCCCGATGTAAGGCCAGGGCAGACCACTGTTGGTGATCAATTTGGCTGAGCCTGAGATGTTGTTTCAGGGAGTCCTTGTATCGCTTTTTTGGAGCGCCCCTCTTACGCTGACCCATGGTGAGTTCACCGTAGAGTACTATTTTTGGGAGGCGATGGTCCTCCATCCTAGAAACGTGCCCTGCCCAGCGCAGCTGTGTTCTCAATATCATGGCCTCAATGCTGGCGATCCCTGCTTGCTCAAGGACAGCAACATTCGGTACACAGTCAGTCCAGTGTATATTTAGGATTGTGCGTAAGCAGCGCTGATGGAAGCGTTCGAGGAGTCGTAAGTGGTGGCGATAGGTGACCCATGTTTCAGGCCCATAAAGGAGAATAGACAGTACAATGGCTCTATACACACTGATTTTTGTGTTTCGCCTCAGGTGTTTATTACTCTTTTGTAAAGTCTTCCAAATGTGCTATGTGCCTTTGCTAATCAGTGATCGATCTCTTTGTCAATCTTGGCATCTGAGGAGATGATGCTTCCCAAGTAGGTGAACTGCTCAACGGACTTGAGCACAGAATTGCTGACAGCAATGTGGGGATCGTGGTGTTCGTCCTGTGGTGCAGGCTGGTAAAGAACTTCCATTTTCTTCAGGTTGTCTTCCAGCCCAAACAGCTCTGCAGCTGTTGCAAAGCAGGATGTTAGGCGCTGCAGAGCTGCTTCTGTGTGGGCAACAAGGGCAGCATCAACAGCGAAGAGCAGCTCACAGACTAGATAGTTTAGAGTCTTAGTGCGAGCCCTCAGACAGCTTAAGTTAAACAAGCTACCATCAGTACGGTAACGTATATAGATGCTGTCGTCTTCTTCAAGCTCTGCCGTAGCCCTTTGGAGCATCATGCTGAAGGAGATTATAAATAAAGTTGGTGCAAGAACACAATCTTGCTTCACTCCATTAGTTATTAGAAAGGGCTCTGAAAGAGCAGTGCCATATCTGACTTGACCGTGCTGGCCCTCGTGTAGCAAGATAATCATTTTAAGGAATGTGGGGGAACATCCTAGTCTTTCCAGGATCTGCCACAGACCTTTCCTACTCACGGTGTCGAAGGCTTTGGTGAGGTCAACAAATGTTACATAGACACCCTTGTTCTGCTCTCTACATTTCTCTTGCAGTTGTCTAAGGGCAAATACCATATCTGTAGTACTCCTATTGGCTCTGAAGCCACATTGGCTTTCAGGAAGAAGTTCTTCAGCAATGGCAGGAACTAATCTGTTCAGGAGTATCCTTGCAAGGATTTTTCTAGCAATAGAGAGCAGTGTTATGCCTCACTAGTTTGAGCAATCGGAGGGTGATGATGACTGCATCACGGAGCTCTGGTGACAGTTCCCCTTTTCTCCAGCAATTCACAAGGAGTTTGTGTAATTTATCATGGGGTACATGACCTCCGTGTTTCCAAACTTCAGGTGGGATTCCATCAATCCCAGCTGCCTTGCTGTTTTTCAACTGCTGTATGGCCTTAAGGGTTTCTTCCAAAGTGGGAGCTATGTCCAATTCATTTTTCATTGGTTATTGTATCATATGTTGGATAGCTGAGCCTTGGACTACTCGGTTGGCACTAAAGAGACTAGTCAATGAGGTGCCAATGTTTGGATCAGGGATGCATCCAGGTTGTCTTCAAGCTGTCTTTCTGCTGAAAGATTGTGTTTGTAATAGTCAGCTGTTGTTCTGCACAGAACTCTAGCAGAGGCGTCCGTTATCATTGCAATTTCCAACACCATGCTTGCCTAAGACACCTTTCCAGGCTTCGGAGTTCTTTCCTACTCTGGCATTGAAGTCACCAAGGATAATAATTTTATCTTCTACAGGGACATTTTGTATGAGGTGGCATAGGTCTGTATAGAATTTTTCTTTCTCTACAGGGTCAGCTTGCATAGTTGGGGCATATATACTAAAGAGAACAACATGTGGGAGACGTAAGGAGATAATGCGATCAGAGTGTCCTGTTGGCAAGGTTTCGAGTTTGGAGGCAATGGAGTTTTTAATCATAAAGCCTACTCCTGAAAGATGTTTTTCGGTTTTAGATTACCAGACCAGTAAAGTGTGTAGCCGGTGCCGTGTTCTTTAAGGCTGCCTTCCTCATGGAGACGAACTTCACTAAGAGCAGCAATATCAATATTAAGCTGTGATAGTTCATGGGCTATTAGAGCAGAACGACGCTCAGGCCGTCCACTATCTTTAGAGTCTCGCATGGTTCTGATGTTCCAGCATGCGTCAGTTTATTTACACCTTTGGAGGTCAGTGTGTGCCTTTGTTTCTTTGCCTGGGTTTGACTGCATCAGAAGATTCCCGTTGGCCGCAGCTAGCCAACCAGGTAGTTGGGGATGACCTTTTGTTAGGCCACCTTTTCTAGGCCCCTCTCCATATGGAGTAAGCAGTGCTCTCCTTAAAAAAGGCTGCTTGGTCGTTAAGGATGCGGCCAAACAAGACTGTCATTTCCTGGGTCAGGAAATGGCAAAATAGAAATGTAACAAATAAATAAGACACTTAGAAGTCCTCTTGAATTCATCTGAACTTACTTCTAGGTGGCAGGGCACATTTCTAGGATGGAGGACCATCACCTCCCAAAAATAGTACTCTACAATGAACTCGCCACCGGTCAGCGTAAGAGGGGCGCTCCAAAAAAGTGATACAAGGACTCCCTGAAACAACATCTCAGGCTCGGCTAAATTGATCACCAACAATGGTTCGCCCTGGCCTCACATTGGGAGTCATGGAGATGTACTATCCACAATGCTGCAGCCTTATTTGAGAACTCACGACGAACAAGTCTTGAAGAGAAACGACAACGCAGAAAGAATCACAACCCGGAAACATCACCCAAGGAGACTTTCTGCTGTGCTTTCTGCAACCTGACTTGTTTATCTCAGATTGCCCTTTTTAGTCATCAGCATGCTTGCAGAAACCGCAGGATGAGTCCTTCCTGAATCTTCGT
This sequence comes from Gambelia wislizenii, assembly GCA_030847615.1. Taxonomy (NCBI): domain Eukaryota; kingdom Metazoa; phylum Chordata; class Lepidosauria; order Squamata; family Crotaphytidae; genus Gambelia; species Gambelia wislizenii. The sequence continues at coordinate 32,822,975 of JAUMIR010000002.1, forward strand.
TTGTGAAGAAAAGCCAGAGAGAGAGAGAGAGACTTCTAGGTGAATGGGTGAAGGACTGCAGAGTTATTAAAACAAAAGGTTTTGAAAAGGAAACTCTGATCCAGGGGTGGGGAAACTGTAGCCCACAGGCCACATGTGGTCCGAAAGCTGTTTTGTGACCACCACCCTGGTAGCCCTCACACTGGAAAAAATGCCCCAAATGCCCCCAGGAGGTGAGGAGTTGGTTATTTTTACCACATTTTTTCATCCCTGGGCCATTTTGGGTCCAAGAGAGGCCTTTTTTTCCCCGTAAAAGAAAATTAACTGATCACTTCCTGTTTCATAGAAGGCTTCTTCTGGGTCTTAAATGAACCAGAATGGCAAAAATGTGGCCTTCTGGTGTGTGTGGCAGAGGGGCATCCCCAAGGGCTCCTGGGTATCCAGTGTGGCCCCTTAACCTCTAACAGTTGCTGACCCCTGCTCTTGTCCATAAAAATGTATGTTGTCATTGTATGGTATTCTGTGTATTTTACAGTGCGACATATTTGGGGAGGGCTCTTAGATTTTCATTTTGAGGTTTGGCAACCATTAGTACTGCCGAATTGAGCTGGGCCTCTTCTGCATTGGGGTTGCCAACATTCTGAACTGCCATCTTGCCTCTCAATGGGCATTCAGAACCCACTTGTTATGGTTGACTTTGGCCACTAATAGGTTGCTTCATTTAAATCTTTCAGCTGAGTCGCTGATTGTGGTTTATGAATCTGTCATAATGAGTGTGTGGTACATTTTACTATGTAAATTTCAACTGTAATATTTTGTTGATTTGGACAAATATGATTCACGATGAACATCCCGTGGGAGGGAATTCCACAACCTGGGAGCAGCCACTGAAAAACTCCTGTGTCCTCACCAAACAAGCCTGTGATGGTGTTGGGACTGAGGTAATGCCTTCCCTTATGGACTTTGAGAGTCTGGTCTAAGTATGGTTGTTAGTACTGGGGCTGTCCCAAGATATGTTGCTACCTGAGGCAATCAACAATGGGATGCTCCTTCCATTCTGCTTTTACATCATGACAGTGGGATAGCATCTTCCTGAGAGCAGGAAGGCCATTAATTTTTTTAAAAGTATGTTTATTTATTTAATTAATTTTTATCCCCCCTTTCTCCTAATATGGGATCCAAGGCATACGGTAATACCATTTTTAAAATACATAACATTTGAAGTGCTGGCTTGAGGTGTGCTGATGTAAATAATTCCCTCACACTTTAAGGAAACACTTGCATTTTTGGGTGGGACTCCAACACATCCCCCTTCTTAGGGTAACAATGGCCTAGTGGAGATTAAGACCTGGATCTCTCTAATCCATCACTCTAACCAATACACCACTCTGGTTCATGGGTTTATTATTTTTTAAAGAATATTTTCAAGCCATGAACACTTAAATCTGTGGACACCAAATTCATGGATGTGGAGGGACAACTGTATTTACAACTTTTAAGAGGTGTGTGTCTGTAAGAACTAGCCTTACAAAGGTTATGATTGGGACAGCTACTACTCAAGTTAATCAAATCTCAATAGGTAGCATATCCCAGTGGCTGAAAAGACAGCACAAATAGGTGCTGAAGATGCTGCAATCCATTCCCACTAGTGCTGCCGGTGTTATTTTCTGAGCAGGGTCTTGCACTGTTGACATGTATGGCATGCAGATTTGCAAATGTAGAAAAATAACAATATGGGGGAAGGGGATAATTGTGACGTAGAGAGCCAGCGTGGTGTAGTGGTTTGAGTATTGGTCTAGAACTCTGGGAGACTAGGGTTCAAATCCCTGCTCAGCCATGGAAACCCACCAGCTGACCCTGGGCAAGCCACACTCTCTCAGCCTCAGAGGAAGGCAAGGGCAAACCCCCTCTGAACAAATTTTGCCAGAAAACCCTGAGATAGGTTCACCTTAGGATTGCCATAAGTTGGAAATCACTTGAAGGCACACAACAACAACAACAAACAATAATTGTGATGGAAGCACCTGGAATTGTGAGTTGTGGCCTACAGAAGTTCTGCCACAATAACTCGTAAACATACATTTAAACTTTAAAATAGTTGTATTATATTTATTTCTATCTATATTCACTTACATAGTGAAAGTGAATGTTGATGAACACTTCCTTGCCCCCAAGAACATTTCCAGTGTGCCTAAGCATTGTCTATGCTGGCTAAGGCTACTGGGGCTTGCAGTCTAACAAATGTCATGTACTGGCTTCTTCAGACTCAGTAACCAGCCGTTTCATAGTTAAAAAGTAAACTTTATTGGTGCAGTAATCTAAAGAGCTATCCCTACAATATTGCTCAGAATGAAACTTATTTACAAAGCATTATTTTAAAAGTATTTACAATCTACAAAATACAGTAATTGATAATCCATCATCCCCACTCCCCATTCCCACTGAGAGTGGACTCAACCCATTCCCCCCCCATGGCAAAGCCAGGTGCACATTCTAATCGCACAGTTACAGACATAGAGCATATCCTCCCTTTTCCCAGTTAGACTACATGCTTGTTAACCAGGTCAAAGGAATGCAAACACAATTAGCCACAAATGTCAGGATAATATCCCGTTAAGTGCAGAGAGAAAATGTTGAAGCAACAGATCACACCAACATAGCTGAAGTGGGTATGTACACAGCTGTAGCTAGGCAGAAGCTGACTAGCCAAACATTCCTATAAAGATACACTCTGTGTGAGTTACTGCTGTGGGTTGGTGTCAAGGAGTGTTGGATGTTTGGAGAATTGCTCTTGGATTTGTTATTGAGGTTTTATATATATATATATATATATATATATATATATATATATCAGACCTCAATAACAAATGCTGTGGGTTGGTGTCAAGGAGTGTTGGATGTTTGGAGAATTGCTCTTGGATTTGTTATTGAGGTTTGATATCTCTCTCTCTGGCTTTTCTTCACAAACGAAGATTCAGGAAGGACTCATCCCGTGCTTTCTGCAAGCGCACTGATGACTAAAAAGGCCAATCCGAGATAAACAAGTCCGGTTGCAAAAAGCACAGCAGAAGGTCTCCTTGGGTGATGTTTTTGGGTTGTGATTCTTTCTGCGTTGTCGTTTCTCTTCAAGACTTGTTTGTCGTGAGTTCTCAAATAAGGCTGCAGCATTGTGGATAGTGCGTCTCCATGCCTCCCGATGTGAGGCCAGGGCAGACCACTGTTGGTGATCAATTTGGCCAAGCCTGAGATGTTGTTTCAGGGAGTCTTTGTATCGCTTTTTTGGAGCGCCCCTCTTACGCTGACCTGTGGCGAGTTCACCGTAGAGCAGTATTTTTGGGAGGCGATGGTCCTCCATCCTAGAAACTTGCCCTGCCCAGCGCAGCTGTGTTCTCAATATCATGGCCTCAATGCTGGTGATCCCTGCTTGTTCAAGAACAGCAACATTCGTCACATAGTCAGTCCAGTGTATATTTAGGATTGTGCGTAGACAGCACTGATGAAAGCGCTCGAGGAGTCGTAGGTGGTGGCGATAGGTAACCCATGTTTCAGATCCATAAAGGAGGATAGACAGTACGATGGCTCTATACACACTGATTTTTGTGCTTTGCCTCAGGTGTTTATTGCTCCAGACTCTTTTGTGAAGTCTTCCAAATGCACTATATGCCTTTGCTAATCTGTGATCGATCTCTTTGTCAATCTTGGCATCTGAGGAGATGATGCTTCCCAGGTAGGTGAACTGCTGAACGGACTTGAGCACAGATTTGCCGACGGCAATGTGGGGATGGTGGTGTTCGTCCTGTGGTGCAGGCTGGTAAAGAACTTCTGTTTTCTCCAAAGGGCTATGGCAGAGCTTGAAGAAGACGACGGCATCTATGTACGCTACCGTACTGATGGTAGCTTGTTTAACTTAAGCCGTCTGAGGGCTCACACTAAAACTCTAAACTATCTAGTCCGTGAGCTGCTCTTCGCTGATGATGCTGCCCTTGTTGCCCACACAGAAGCAGCTCTGCAGTGCCTAACGTCCTGCTTTACAACAGCTGCAGAGCTGTTTGGGGTAGAAGTCAACCTGAAGAAAACAGAAGGTTTGATATATATATATATATATATATATATATATATATATATGATATATATATATATATATATATATATATATATATATCAAACCTCAATAACAAATCCAAGAGCAATTCTCCAAACATCCAACACTCCTTGACACCAACCCACAGCATATATATATATTCTGTGTTTGTTGTGTACTGGAACTGAAGATAAAGCCTCCAGAAGGATCTTGCTGCCTGGTGGCACAGTGGTTAAATGCCAGTACTGCATGTCACCACATTGCAAGTTTGATTCCAGCGGGCTCCAAGGTTCACTCAGCCTTCCATCCTTTCGTAGGTCGGTAAAATGAGTACCCAGCTTGTGGGGGCAATTAGCTAAGACACATTGGAAACAGCTTAATGCAGTGTAGATGTGTAGACTGCTATTGCTTAAAACAATTTGTAAGCTGCTGTGGCTGAAGAGCAGGGTATAAATAAATAAATAAATAAATAAATAAATAATATTGTGGGTGAAAGTGATTCAAAGCAGTGACAAAGCCTGCTAGCTGAAGCCTTAGTTTTTCAAGCCCTATTCTGCTATGTAATTTGGCTACTCCTTGGTTTAGTTTGTCCCCAGGCAGTGCTAGGTACTCTCTCAGTGAGCTTATACTGAGTGGACAACAAAATGAAACAACAGAACATTGGGATGGCCACATGACTGCCACTACTATTAAAAACAGAAGTAGTGCCAGCCCAAAATTTTGCCCTGCTTTCCAATCCAGTGGGAAAAGAACCCCATGAATGTGGAATTTGAATCCACATAGAGAAAACAGATCACAGTCAGGATGCCAGCCACCATCCCTGGGTGGGCTTGAACCACCATTCTTCTGCTTAACAGCCAGGCATGCTAACCTATTATGCCACAGGGACCTGGGCAAGCTGCTGCTCTGTCTTTTGTGTCCTCAGGATTCATAGCTAAGAGAGACAAACACAGATAGGCTGAAAAACTATAGAAGCTCTTTTTCTCCCACTGACCAGAATGGTGCAGTGAGAGCATGCTGGGCTCATAACCCAGAGCTTGATGGATCAAAGCCATCCTCTGCTATGTGGTTGCAGTTTATTCCTTTTGTCTCTAGCATCACAGAAGACTGAAGGAAAGCATTCCCTCTGCTAACAGTAATATTATACTCTCTCTTTTTTCTTTTCTTACAATAACTAACTTTCCCTTCCTAATAATCCCTCTCCATTTTTGATGCAACTGTTTGCTGTGACTACTTGAGAGTCACTACTCATGAGGAGGCTTATCTTCAGGATCAGGTGCAGTATTACCCCAAGACCCTCAGACTAAACCCATTACTAACTATTTTCTGCCTTACTCTGATACGCTTGCTTGCTTGATGATGAATGTGTGTGATGTGTGAATGCCTTACTTAGCTCATCAGTTACTTTGGACATCTGACTCCCATGTTTTTCCTAAGCTCCACCTGTATATATAGGGCTTAAAGATTCCGAATGTTACACAACCTCTCGCTTGCCATTTGAGAGTTGCTATTAATTTCCCATTGTAAGACCAGCTTCATGGGTGGATTTTCCATGGACACAAGGGTTTTGCATAACAAAACAATGACTAAACAAGCTGACAAGCCCTGAGAGGCTGATACCAACAATAGAGGAAATGTTTATCAACAATAGAGGACATGCTTATCAAATTTGCAGATGACACCAAATTAGGAGGGGTAGCTAATATCCCAGAGAACAGGATCAGGATGCAAAATGGCCTTAACAGATTAGAGAGCTGGGTCAAAACTAACAAAATAAATTTCACCAGAGAGAAATGAAAGGTACTATATTTAGGCAAATAAATATGAATTGAAATGCACAGATACAGAATGGTTGACACCTGGTTTGATAAAGGTACATGTGACAATGGCCAAGATCTAGGAGCCTTAACAGACCACAAGCTGAACATGAGTCACTTACATAGGGTGGAAAAAGCTACTACTCTCTTATTCTACTACCTGCAGGATAGACCTCCCAAATGCTGCTTATTCTGACTTGGGGGTTGTCTTAATGGTGAAAAAACTCTTCATGGAATGTAAAGAGAACCCTACTTGTCTAAATGGTAAGCCACATCATTTTGCCATTTTGTGAAGGAAGGGGCCCCCCAAACATAAACAACTATGCAGGAAAAGCCTTCATAGCCTTTGCCGGAGATTTTTTAAAAACTGCAGGGGGAATGTGCATTTCCCCCTTGTTGGGACAAGCGATTTAATATGTATTGTTTTGCCATAGGAGAAGAAGCACAAAGCTGATTGGCCAGATGAGCGCAGGGCCAAGGCTTGCTACGTTGATTTTTTGCCTTAGCAAGCAAGAGCTAAGATGAGAAAATGGGGTGTTGGTTTTCTATTTCCCCCCCCCTTTTTTTTTTGGAAAGGCAAAATATTGCTCCATCACACAGTTGAAATAGCTCTTGCAGAATGTGCACATACATGTTGAGGCCTCAGTACCTTAGTATAGTCTTAACATAAATAAATGCAACCTTTTGTCCACCTGCCCAACATTAATTTTGATACCCTAGAACTCAATGTCCTCTGGTAAAGGGAAATAAATAGTGCTTCAGTTTTTGTTGGCTTTTGTTTGTACATAAACTTTTAACACCTCTTCTCATGTCTAGAGAATACGTTTTTTTTCTCTCCAGAAGATGAACTGGTTTTGGGCAAAAGGCCAATAATTCCAGTGACTGATTTCCAGAAAGCTTCTTACCAGCTTTGGTTTCCCCACAGGTTTTTTCTACCATGTAAGCCAAAGGCCCTCATCAGTTGCACTAGTGGTGTAGAGGTATCATACAAGGTTCCCAACCTTGTGACCCGGGTTCGAGTCCCGGCTGGTGCATACTACCTTCTAATTTTTGCAGTTCCAAGAACCACTCAAAATTTACAGCCCAGCACCTCTAATTCGTGGGGGATAGCACCATCAATGAGGATGAAATTAGGACCCTTGCATACAGAGAAGTGAAAACCTTGTTAGAAAGGGTGAAGGGAGACCTGAAAATCTGTTTGTTGTTTTGCCTCTAAAAATAACCAAAGGTAAAAGCTTTATAAAACGGAGAGATCTTTGCAATGGGAGGTGTGGTAATTCTCAATTTAATGTCATATTTTCAGGCTGCTGTGCTAGGCTGGATGGTGATGTGTTTGTCCTAGGACCCTTCTTCTGCAATAGATAGAGGAATCCTCTTCAAGGGCTTATCATAGAATCACAAAGAGACCATGAAGGCCATCTTTTCCTGTGCAGATCCAATCTAGCGCTGGACAGAAAAATGACATCTTAGCAAGATGTTGACCCTGGGAGGAAGACAAAACCCTTCCCTGGTCAGGAATCGAACCCCGGCGATGGCAGTGAAAGCGCCAAATCCTGACCACTAGACCACCAGGGAGAAAGACAAGCAAGAAGCCTCTGAGATCGGACTTCTCAGGCAATGGCTCAAGGCCATCTCTGCAGAAGAGGCCTCTGAGAGAATGTTAATACTCCTGCCTAAAAGATATTCCTGAGGAAAATAGGGGAGAAATGAAATGCCTAATAAATGAATTCAAGAACTGTGTATAAACAGCCAACCAAGTCCAGAGTGCAATACTCCTTCATGAACTGGAAGTAGAAAAAGAAATAGAAAAAGATCAGCCGTGAACTCTCTGAAATATGCTCGCAAACACTCTTGCAGTCTAACTAAAGAAAACGACACTCACCAAATGGTTCACAAACTTAGAATCATAGAATCATAGAGTTGGAATAGACCACAAAGGCCATCCAGTCCAATCCTCTGCCATGCAGGAATACACAATCAAATCATTCCCGACAGAAGGCCATCCAGCCTGTTTTAAAAAAAACCAAAGAAGGAGACTCCACCACGCTCCAAGACAGCGCATTCCACTGCCAAACAGCTCTTACTGTCAGGAAGCTCTTCCTCATGTTTAGGTGGAATCTCTTTTCCTGTAGTTTGAGTCTATTGCTCCGTGTCCTAGTCTCTGGAGCAGCAGAAAACAAGCTTGCTCCCTCTATAATATGATACTGATGATGATAAGTGAACCTGAATCAGCTCAGCTCCTCCAGCCAGTGGCAGATAGTCCCAACAAGGGTGGAACTAGGATCCATGTACATAAAAAAGTGAAGAGCTTGTCAAAAAGGATTTTAAAAATCCTGAAAATCTAATGCATTTTTTTTGGTGAAAGTGAAGAATCAAGGGTGAAAGCTTTATAGCCTATGGAACTCCCCCCCACCCAATTCTCAGTTTAATTTCATCTCTTGATGTCACTCATCTGTGTTGGATGGTGCTGCAGTTGTCTTGGGACATTTGTAGAGGAATCTGAAAATGTCCAGGAGGAATTGCTGGAGGAATCTTCTCCAATGGATGATCAGCAGCTCGTCTGTAACACTGAGGAACAAACTGGGCAGAGGGATTTCCGTAGGTTGTGATTCCCCTCCAAAGGCGATTCCTGTAGTCTTCTGAGGCAAAAGGAAAACACTTTAGTCACCTACCAGAAAGTGGTCTTGATCCATCAACCTTTGTGTTATGGGCCCAGCGCATTCCCACTGTGCTACTCTGCTAGATGAAAGCAAGGAAACTTTGATGGCTTGTCAGGTGGTTTCTCACTGAGCAACAGACAGACACAACGCCTATGTTCAACTGGGGATTGAACGTAAACCTTGCCCAGGTCTCTGTGGTGCAGTGGGTTAGTGCACCTGGAAGTTAACTAGAATGAAGGTGGTTTGAGCAATGCCCCACTTCCCCTGCACAGTGGCCCTGGTTGCATCCTGCTCCTGACAAAGTGGCTGAGTGGTAAAGATTATGGACTGCTGATCCATTATGCTCTGCAGGCACGGGTTCTAATCCCACCCATCACGACCTTTTCGCCTTAAATGGAAGATCTAGATTCTAAATATTTACTTGCTTCTGTTCTCTGTGTCTTTCAGGACATTTCTGCACCTTTCAGGACATGGGTTTCTTTTAGATGAAAAGGTTGAAAACCTTCTTGTAAGGTTTCTGTTTGCTGCTCATAAAATATCACACTACATTATTATAGCGCTATTATTTTACTTTAACTGCTATGGCTTCCTCCCGTGGAATTCTAGGGTTTGTGGTTTAGTGAGGCCTAAGGGCTCTCTGGTTGAGAATGCTAAATGCCCCTCCCTGAACTGCAAATCCCAGGATCCCACAAGAAGCAGCCAGAGCAGTTAAAGTGGAATAATAGTGCTATAACAGTGTAGTGTGATAAAGTCTTACAGACTTTCTTTTTCTTTAAAAAAAATTCACTCTACACCCCTTGTGGTCAGAAGCAAAGCTTGTGGAGTAAAGTAATGTACAGTTGTCCCTTCATATTCACTGGGGTTTGGTTCCAGGGCCCCCCGTGGATACCAAAATCCATGAATACTCAAGTCCCATTATAAGCAATGGCATAGCAAAATGGTGTCCCTTCTATAAGATGGCAAAATCAAGGTTTGCTTTTTGGATTATTATTTTTTAAAGAATATTTTCAAGCCGCGAATACAGTTGTCCCTTCATATCCACTGGGGTTTGGTTCCAGGACCCCCCGTGGATACCAAAATCCATGAATACTCACGTCCCATTATACACAATGACATAGCAAAATGGTGTCCCTTCTATAAAATGGCAAAATCAAGGTTCAAGGTTTGCTTTTTGGATTATTAATTTTTAAAGAATATTTTCAAGCCATGAATACTTAAATCCGTGGATACCAAATCCATGGATATGGAGGGACAACTGTATTGGACTCCTTTGCCCTCCAGGGGCCATGAGGAGCCATTACACTAGGTTCTTCCTCACCATGGTTTTAAACTGAAGGTAGAGGCTTGGGGACAAAAGGCCATCATAGGCCTAAAACTAGGCAGGGGCCACCATAAATCTGGTCAAATTGGCCCCTAAGCTTCTAGAGGGTTCACTTTTTTTTAAATGGAGATAGGTGTGGGGTGGATGGTTCAACTTGGGGAAGTCGCGGACTCCATATGCTCTAATTGTCCTGATTTGGTAGGGACAGTCTCAGTTAATCATCTAGTGTCCCATTTTTTCAATTGCTTTAAAAATATTTACAACCAACCTTCAACATTAGTGGGGGTCAGGGGCACAGGATCCCCATGGAAATGGAAAAAACGTGAGTATAGACCCACATATTATGTGAGGGATCCGTTCCAGGCCTCTTCAGGTATAGTGATTTTCAGATATAATCACAAACACTATTTTTTTTTACCTGAGAGAACACTTCTCTAGGCATTTCTAGATCCTCCCGCATGACCCTGTGGTCAACTTCCATTGGAGGTTGACTATAGAATTGCACTGGAGGACCTAGAAATGCCTAGAGATAATGTATTTTTCAGTCGTGGATAAGTGAAACCATGGAGACTGAATCCATGGTTATGGGGATCAATCTGTACCCCCAAATATGATTCAATTCTTACTTTGCTTGAGTGTGAAATATAGCAAAGTCCAAAGCATGTTCTCTATAGGCATTTCTAGGTTCTCCAACGCAACTCTATGGTCAACTTCTGCTGCTAGAAATGCTTAGAGAACATATTTTGTGGGGTTATGTATAGGGCAGCGGCAAATACAGTAATCTACGAATAATCAAATCCATGAATGCTTAGCCTGCAAATGTGGAGGGATGACTGTACTTCAGTTTCTGCAGACTGAGTTCAAAGTGAGAAAGTAATTTCTCAATTAATTCAGCGAGGGGGAGAGGATAAAAGGGGCAGAATCTTTCCCTTCCAAGTAGGCGCAGGCAAAAGCAAACTGCTACACCCTCTCCTATCTTGTCTGCCCTTCCTCATTCATAACTTTTGTCATCTTGACCACACGCTGATGTTGCTTGGCCACATGTGTTCCAGTTTTCATTTGTGAAATGTTGGACAATATCCCACCCCTGGAGTCTAGCTTGTGGACGGCTACTTGTGAAACAGCAGCAGCAGCAACAGAAAAACAGGCATGGAGGGTCCTTGTGAGATTTAGGCCAAATCCACACTGCACAAATAATCCTGTTTGAAACTGGATTATTTGCCATAGCTCCTTCTTATGGAATCCAGGGATTTGTAGTTTTACAAGGTCTTTAGCCTTCTCTGCCAAAGAGTGCTGGTGCCTCACCAAACTACAAATCCTAGGATTCTGTAGGAAGGAGCCATGGCAAATAATCCAGTTTCAAATGGGATTATTTGTGTAGTGTGGAATTGGCTTTAGTGGAGGTATCTCTGTAGTCTTTGCCTTTCACTGACCATGCTATCATGTGGAATCTGATCCCACTGAGAAAGCCCAGGGGTCCCACACTTGTCATAAAAGCTGAGGATGCTGCTAGCTGCCCTCTGTGAGTTCTAAGCTCAGGATGACCTTCAGACTGTGAGACTGAGATACTGCCTACCAATTGCACTAAGAAGCCTACAGGAGAGAAACAGGCCAGGTGACTTTCCTCTGCCCATCCAATTCCAGTATATTGGGGGGGGGATCTCACTTTGCCAAGGGATGAGCAACCTGGAAAGCAACAAGCCTGCAAAAACCTTTCCTGGCTGGGAATCGAGCCCAGGCCACAGCGGTGAGAGTGCTGAATGCTAATCACTAGATCACCAGAAATTGAGGAGGATGCTTTTCCCTACCCCACAGGTCTTGCCCGGGCAAAGTACAAAGTTTCCAGGCAAAGTATAAAGTGTTGGTTATTACCTTTAAAGCCCTAAATGGTTTGGGTCCAGTTCATCTTCAGGATCGCCTTCTCCCAAACAATCCTCCCTATATACTCACATCCTCTGGGTGACATTTACTTCAACCAGCCAGGACTAGACTGGCAACTGTCACCCAAAGGTCCTTTCCATTAGCCACCCCCAGACTATGGAATGACCTGCCAGAAGAGATTCAACAGCTAAACATGCAGTCGGAATTTAAAACAGCACTAAAGACCTATCTCTTCCAGCAGGCCTAACCAGTTAATTTTAATCTATGAATTTTAAATTTGTAAAGATGATTTTAATGTAATGTTTATTTTGATCTTATGATCTTTATGTATTTTTACTTGTGTGTTTTAATGGTTTTATATTATATATTGTATTTTAATTCATATTGTACCCTGCCTTGAACCTTGGGGAGAGGCTGGTAAGAAATAATAATACTAATAATATGAATACTAATAATAATAATAGTTGTTGTTGCTGCTGCTGCTGTTGTCTCCAACAGTGATTGTGGCAAAGAGGGACTCCCCACCCTTCCATTTCAACTGGATTGTTGAAGATTCAACTCCAGGCCCTCTCAGATGAGAAGGAAGAATGCAGCCTATTGACCAGGCAATAAGTAAAGCAATGTGGCCCATGGGGGTTTTGGGGCGTCCCTTCAGTTTGGCTTGAAACACTTCCTTGCCTTCCTCCAAAATTTGGACCAAAAAGTGTCATTGTCCATTCCTGGAAGCATACAGGGATGACAGTTTTCTAGTAATCTCTTTTCCCAGCCCCAAGTAAAACCAGAAATGGCTATTTGGTAATGTTTTATTGTCATTTTCCCAGTCTTTGTTGCATTTTTAGGGGTTATGCTGCCTGCAGTGAGTCATGAGAAAAGTATCTTGACCCCTGGACATCCCTGGACCCCTGTGCCCCCCATTACTGCTGTAGACCACTAAACCTACCTCATGGAGTCTCCCCTTTACCCACTCTGAGGAAGGGCAGGAGGGCCCAGCCTGCCTCTTCATGACAAAAGAAAAGAGGTGTCTTCTCTGAGACTCGAACTCAGGACCTTGAGATTATGAGACTGACATGCTGCCTACAGCACTAAGAAGGCTGCTATGGAAAAAGGACCCTTTTGTGCCTTTCCTATGCAGATTTAATTCAGGCCTAGACAGAAAAATGACACCTTGGCAAGATGTTGACCCTGGGAAGAAACTAAAACCCTTCCCTGGCCGGGAATCGAACCCGGGCCGTGGCGGTGAAAGCGCCAAATCCTGACCACTAGACCACCAGGGAGAAAGACAAGCAAGAAGCCTCTGAGATCGGACTTCTCAGCAAATGGCGCAAGGCCATCTTTTTAGAAGAGGCCTCTAAGAGAATGTTAATCCTCCTGCCTAAGAGATATTCCTAAGGAAAATAGGGGAGAAATGAAATGCTTAATAAATGAATTTAAGAACTGTGTATAAACAGCCAACCAAGTCCAGAGTGCACTACTCCTTCATGACCTGGAAGCAGAAAAAGAAATAGAGAAAGGTCAGCCGTGAACTCTCTGAAATATGCTTGCAAACACTCTTACAGCCTAACTAAAGAAAACGACACTCTACAAATGGTTCACAAACTTAGGGGTGGTTTACACGGGCAAATATTCCTCTAAATATACCGCTAAGATAGCTCATAGTTCCCACGGATCGCAGCACAGCATCGCCTCAATCAGAAGGGGGGAAGGTAAAACACCCAAATATAGCGTGCCAGGGGATGTCGCTACTTTTGCCTGTAGATTTGCAATGTAGCGCATTATTGGCAGTGTAAACTACCATTCCCTTAAGGGCTGCAGCAGATCTGCATTGTGATTGGTTGCTCGGATGCAAGGGGCGGGCTTAAAAGAGGGGGACTGAGTTCAGTAGCATTCAGGAAACTTTGAAAAATCCTCTCTGCTATTTTGCAGGTCTGCCAAGAAAAAGGATTCCCAAGACCTTTCAGTCATAAAGTTCCCATCTGGTCAGCTCTGCTTGGGGGAGGGAGAGAGCGAGCGAGCGAGAGAGAGAGAGAGAGAGAGAGAGAAACCATTTCACTAAGGGCTGCATTGAGATTGGGGGAGGGAGGGGGACTGATGGAGGGAGAGTCAAAAATCCTCTGCTATTTTGCAAGTCTGTGAACCCTGACTAAACAAATCGTGCTGAAAAAACTTGTGATAGGTTCACCTTAGGATCCACGGCATGGCAGCAAGGTCTTTCAGCAGAGATTGCTTCGGGTAGTGACTGAGTTCATTTACAGGCAGATTTAGAGAGACACAGAGACAGAGCCACTTCTTTGATCTTCCCCGCTGCTATTTTGGCAGTCTGAGAGTCTTTCTTTAGCTCGAAAATGCAGGGCTTCAAATTCTTTCACTCACGATCTAGCCTCTTCCTCATAAAGCGTTTGTCTGCTTGGGAGGCCACGCCCCCCACACTTTTCCAAGTCTGAACAAAAAAGCGGCAAAAAAACCTGACAGGCACAGATGCGGAAAATATTTACAGCACAAGTTGCCGCAATAAATCTGCTGTGTAAACGACCCCTTAGAGTCATAGAATCATGGAGTTGGAAGAGAGCAGAAGGGCCATCCAGTCCAACTCCCTTCCCTGCGCATAATCAAAGCACTCCCGACAGATGGCCTTTCAGACTCTTTTTAAAAACCTCCAATGAAGGAGACTCCACCAGACTCCAAGGCAGTAAATTCCACTGTCAAACAGCTCTTACTGTCAGGTGAAGAAGTCATGTTTCACCCTATGTGCATTGGCTGCTTCTGTGTGGACAACAAGGTCACCAGCATCAGCGAAGAGCAGCTCACGGACTAGATAGTTTAGAGTCTTAGTGTGAGCCCTCAGACAGCTTAAGTTAAACAAGTTATTATCAGTACGGTAACGTATATAGATGCCGTCGTCTTCTTCAAGCTCTGCCCTTTGGAGCATCATGCTGAAGAAGATTGTAAATATAGTTGGTGCAAGAACACAACCTTGCTTCACTCTATTAGTTATTAGAAAGGGCTCTGAAAGAGCATCGCCATATCTGACTTGACCACGCTGGCCCTTGTGTAGCAAGATAATCATTTTAAGGAATTTGGGGGGACATCCTAGTCTTTCCAGGATCTGCCACAGACCTTTTCTACTCACAGTGTCGAAGGCTTTGGTGAGGTCAACAAATGTTACACAGAGACCCTTGTTCTGCTCCCTACATTTTTCTTGCAGTTGTCTAAGGGCAAATACCATATCTGTAGTACTCCTATTGGCTCTGAAGCCACATTGGCTTTCAGGGAGAAGTTCTTCTGCAATAGCAGGAACTAATCTGTTCGGGAGTATCCTTGCAAGAATTTTTCCAGCAATAGAGAGCAGTGTTATGCCTTGATAGTTTGAGCAATCGGATTTTGCTCCTTTTTTCTTGTACAGGGTGATGATGACTGCATCTCGGAGATCTTATGGCAGTTCCCCTTTTTCCCAGCAATTCACAAGGAGTTCATGGAATTTATCGTGGAGTGTTTCCAAACTCCGTGTTTCAAAACGTCAGGTGGGATTCCATCAATCCCAGCTGCCTTGCCGTTTTTCATCTGCTGTATGGCCTTAAGGGTCTCTTCCAAAGTGGGAGCTATGTCCAATTCATTTTTCATTGGTTTTTGTATCATATGTTGGATAGCTGAGCCTTGGACTACTCGGTTAGCACTAAAGAGACTTTGAAAATGTTCAGCCCATCGATTCAGGATGGAGGCTTTATCAGTAATTAATGTTTGAGCATCTGTACTGTATAAGGAGCTTTGGACCTGGTAAGTAGGTCCAAACACTGCTTTAAGAGCTTCATAAAATCCTCTATGATCATCCAGATCTGCACAGCGTTGTGTCTTTTCTGCTATATTGATCCACCACTTGTTCTGCATGTCTCGGAGTTTTTGTTGAAGTTTACTACATGTGAGGCAGAAAGCTGCTTTTCTTATATGGCAGGTTGGCTGGGCGAGGTATGCCTGGTGAGCAGTTCTCTTCTTTGCCAACAGCTCCTGGATCTCTTGGTTGTTTTCATCAAACTAGTCTTGATTTTTCTTGTGGGAGAACATGAGGGATTCTTCTGCAGACTGGAGGATACTGTTTTTGATATGTTGCCAAAGCACTGTGGGAGAAGGATCTGTAGGATGGTCTTCAAGTTTTGTTTGCAGATTTGCCTGGAAGTTGTCTCTCCTGGTAGCTTGTTGACTTGAAGTCTCTTCTTTAAGATGCCACCCCTCTTAGGTTTGAACTTAAGATGAAGATTTAGTTTACATCTGACGAGGCGATGATCTGTTTGGCATTCTGCACTGGGCATCACTCAGGTATGATGGACATCGTGAATGTTTATCTGGCATACTAGAACATAGTCAATGAGGTGCCAATGTTTGGATCGGGGATGCATCCAGGTTGTCTTCAAGCGATCTTTCTGCTGAAAGATAGTGTTTGTAATAGTCAGCTGTTATTCTGCACAGAACTCTAGCAGGAGGCGTCCATTATCATTGCAATTTCCAACACCATGCTTGCCTAAGACACCTTTCCAGACTTCGGAGTTCTTTCCTACTCTGGTATTGAAGTCACCAAGGATAATAATTTTATCTTCTACAGCGACGTTTTGTATGAGTTGGCGTAGGTCTGTGTAGAATTTGTCTTTCTCTACAGGGTCAGCTTGCATAGTTAGGGCATATATACTAAACAGAACAACATGTGGGAGGCGTAAGGAAATAATAATCAGAGTGACCTGTTGGTAAGGTTTCGAGTTTGGAGGCAATGGAGTTTTTAATCATAAAGCCTACTCCTGAAAGATGTTTTTCGGTTTTGGGTTTGCCAGACCAGTAAAGTGTGTAGCCGGCACCATGTTCTTTAAGGCTGCCTTCCTCATAGAGACAAACTTCAATAAGAGCAGCGATGTCAATATTAAGTTGTGATAGTTCATAGGCTATTAGGGCAGAATGACGCTCAGGTCATCCACTATCTGCAGAGTCTCGCATGGTTCTGATGTTCCAGCATGCAAGCGTCAGTTTATTTACACCTTTGGAGGCTGGTGTGTGCCTTTGTTTCTTTGCCTTGATTTGACCGCATCAGAAGATTCCCATTGGCCGCGGCTAGCCAACCAGGTAGATGGGGATGAGCTTTTGTTAGGCCACCTTTTCTAGACCCCTCTCCATATGGAGCAAGCAGTGCTCTCCTTAAAAAGGGCTGCTTGGTTGGTCAGGATGCTGCCGAACAAAACTGTCATCTCCCGGGTCAGCCTCGAGCGACCAATGTCCTGAACTGCCTGCATGCAGGGTTGGGGCTGCGGCTTCCAGTGCATCTTTACACCTGCTGTTTCGTCCCTCGCCTATTGCTACAGGGCTTTTCTGGAACTGGATTTGTCCTTCGAGCCTGTGCAATGGATTTTTCTGGTGCAGCGCAGTGTGCACAGAACTGGCTTCACCCTTTAAACCAAAGGTTCATCTGCTGTGGCCTTGCAAGCATGGACGTAGCAGCGAGGTCCTCGGGCCGTAGGTTTGATTAGAGTTTCCTTCTCTTAGATGGTTGACCTTACAGGGTTGGACGAGCACCATCTGCCCGGGTTTGGGATTAGAGTTTTCCTTCTCCTAGGACGGTTGCCACAAGGCTAGAGATCCCATCCTGCCCTTTGACGCTCTTTGTCAGACCCTTTGGTTTTGACCTGTCTGGCATGGGAGACCCTACCGGTGGCTGTTATGCCACCGCCAGCATAGTTCAAAACATCATTAGGGTACGCAAGCCTCTCTCCCATGACAAGGGGGTGTCAATGGAAAGGGAGTTCTCAAATAAAGCTGCAGCATTGTGGATAATGTGTCTGCATGCCTCCCGATGTGAGGCCAAGGCGGACCACTGTTGGTGATCAATTTGGCCGAGTCTGAAATGTTGTTTCAGGGAGTCCTTGTATTGCTTTTTTGGAGCGCCCCTCTTACGCTGACCCGTGGCCTTGCCATTTTTCATCTGCTGTATGCCCTTAAGGGTCTCTTTCTTCTTGTATGATGTGCAGACATATGGCCTCTCACATCTAAACCTTGCATGATGCCTCTACATGACTGGTGTGACTAATGGGGGACTTTGCCTTCCTTGGCATTAAAAGATTGGAGGGAAGCAAAAGTTGGTGGGAAGCGCTCTAGATTCCCTCAGAAGTTGAATCATCTCTCAGTAGCTGAGTCCACATTTTAAGCAAAGAGCAGACCTAGTACTGTCAGCATCAGGAAGGTTCTCCTGTCTTCTGTGATGCTGGAGACATAAGCAAACAGTTGCAGCCACCTGGCAAAGAGTAGTTTCAATTCATCAACCTCTGGATTATGGGCCCATGAACTCCCACTGTGTCACTCTGTTTGATGACAGCAAGGGAGCTTTGGGAGCTTGTCAGATGGTTTGTCACTGAGTGTCACAGAAACACAAGACTGTAGGGCAAATAGGGATTGGGGGGAATAGCTCCCAGGTCTCTGTGGTGCAATGGGTTAGCGCATCTGGCTGTTAACCAGAAGGATGGTGGTTCAAGCCCACCCAAGGATGGCTGTGAGTGTATCCTGTTCCTACCTTTGTTCACCTTTTCCACCTTAGATGGGAGATCCAGATTCCAAACATTTACCTGATTTGATTCTCTTTGATTTTTAGAGCATAGGAATGTTAAAGAAACAACAACACTGCCTTTACTGCCTTTACCAGATAGTGCAGTGTGCTTTTAACAGAAAATGCAGTGTGTGTTTGCCAAATGGGGTGGGAATCCAAACAGCCACACTAGATGAGGATGATCCTTCATTGAGAAGGGGGTGATTTTGAGAGCATGGATAGAAAGTTGATTTTTTTGGAGGGGGAATAACAACAACAACAACAACAACAACAACAGTTGGCCAGATGGGATCTGGTGCCTTCAGGGTCTGATCTTGGGAATTAAGCAAGGTCAGCTCTGTTTAGTACTTGGATGGCAGACTGCCCACAAAGACCATATGCTACTGTGGGCTATATTTCAGAGGTAGGAACTGGCACAACCACCTCTGAGTATTCCTTGCCTAAGAAAACACTATGAAGAATTCATGGGATCACCATACGTTGACAGGTAACTTGAAGACACACACACACACACACACACACACACACATTCAAAGAGAAGTAATATCATACTAGTCAAAATAATGCTTCCTTTGCTAGATGGAACTGTGGCCAAAAAGGAGCTCTCCTTCGAGCTGGAGTTGAACCAGCGACCTAAGGATATCCTGCACCAGCCACTACAGTCCTCCGCTCTACCAGCTGAGCTATCGAAGGGCTCAATGGGCTTCTATCTCTGCTGATAGCTCTGAGCTGTGGAATAACTCCATGGCTGCTTCTTCCATTGGCCTTTTTTGATGCCCAGCCATGGAAATAGGTTTTTCTGTGGTGTCAGGTTTACTTTGTTTGACTAACATGCAAAAACACCTTTAGAATGTGAGGATTGTATAAGGGTCCCCCCTCAAGTGAGATTTTGTGTTTAGGTTACTTGTGGGGAGCAACCTCCCCTGTTTCTGGTGATGTAGTAGTCAGTCCGTGAGCTGCTCTTCGCCGATGATGCTGCCCTTGTTGCCCACACAGAAGCAGCTCTGCAGCGCCTAACAGCCTGCTTCGCAACAGCTGCAGAGCTCTTTGGGCTGGAAGTCAACCTGAAGAAAACAGAAGTTCTCTACCAGCCTGCACCACAGGATGAACACCACCATCCCCACATTGCCGTAGGCAAATCTGTGCTTAAGTCTGTTCAGCAGTTAACCTATCTGGGAACCATCATCTCCTCAGATGCCAAGATTGACAAAGAGATTGATCACAGATTAGCAAAGGCATATAGTGCATTTGGAAGACTTTACAAAAGAGTCTGGAGTAATAAACACCTGAGGCGAAGCACAAAAATCAGTGTGTATAGAGCCATTGTACTGTCTATTCTCCTTTATGGGTCTGAAACATGGGTCACCTATCGCTACCACTTACGACTCCTCGAACGCTTTCATCAGCACTATATACGCACAATCCTAAATCTACACTGGACTGACTATGTGATGAATGTTGCTGTCCTTGAGCAAGCAGGGATCACCAGCATTGAGGCCATGATATTGAGAACACAGCTGTGCTGGGCAGGGCACATTTCTAGGATGGAGGACCATCACCTCCCAAAAATAGTACTCTATGGTGAATTCACCACGGGTCAGCGTAAGAGGGGAGCTCCAAAAAAGCGATACAAGGACTCCCTGAAACAACATCTCAGGCTTGGCCAAATTGATCACCTACAATGGTCTACCCTGACCTCACATCGGGAGGCATGGAGACACACTATCCACAATGCTGCAGCCTTATTTGAGAACTCATGCCGAACAAGTCTTGAAGAGAAAAGACAACGCAGAAAGAATCACAACCCGGAATCATCACCCAAGGAGACCTTCTGCTGTGCTTTCTGCAACCGGACATGTTTATCTCGGATTGGCCTTTTCAGTCATCAGCGTGCTTGCAGAAAGTGCAGGATGAGTCCTTCCTGAATCTTCGTTTGCTAAGAAAAGCCAGGGAGTAGTCAGTATTTGGCCCTATAGATTTTCCTTGGTTTTTTTCCGGGCTGTGAGGTCATGTTCTGGAATAGTTTCTTTCTGACGTTTTGCCTGCATCTGTGGCTGGCATCTTCAGAGAATGGTTGGGTAGGTGTGTATGTGGAGTTTATACGCTGTGGACCCTGTTGGTGAGTATATGTAAATTTGTGTAATTGAATGGTTAGTTTCTGGGTATACAAATGCAAGGCTCATTAGTGTCTGTTTGGCTAATGGTTGGTTGATGGGCCATTATCTGCTGAGAATCCCCCTGTCCCTGGGTGGAATTCCTTTGTAAGTGTTGAGTTTTGATTCTATTGTTTTTCAAAACTTGGAGCCAGATTTTGTTTACATTTAAAGTTTCTTCTTTCCTGTTGAAGTTATCCAGGTGTTTGTGGATTTCAATAGCTTCTCTGTGCATTCTGACATGATAGTTGTTGGCCTGGTCCCAAACTTCTGTGTTTTTAAATAGCATTTTGTGTCCAGGTTGGTTTATAACATGTTCTGCTACTGCTAATTTTTCTGACTGGCCCAGTCTGCAGTGTCTCTCATGTTCCTTGATTCGTGTTTGCACACTGCGTTTAGTGGTCCCTATGTAAACTTGTCCACAGCTGCAAGGTATGAGGTAAACTCCTGCAGCTGTGAGAGGGACTCTTTTGTCTTTCACTGAGTGTAGCATTTCTGGACCAGGCCAACAGCTATCATGTCAGACTGCACAGAGAAGCTATTGAAATCCACAAGCACCTGGACAACTTCAACAGCAAAGAAGAAACCTTAAAAGTAAACAAAATCTGGCTCCAAGTTTTGAAAAACAATAGAATCAAAACTCAACACTTACAAAGGAATTCCACCCAGGGACAGGGGGATTCTCAGCAGATAATGGCCAATCAACCAACCACTAGCCAAACAGACACTAATGAGCCTTGCATTTCTATACCCAGAAACTAACCATTCAATTACACAAATTTACATATACTCCCCAACAGGGGTCCACAGCATATAAACTCCACACACACACCTACCGAACCATTCTCTGAAGATGCCAGCCACAGATGCAGGCAAAACGTCAGAAAGAAACTATTCCAGAACACGGCCTCACAGCCCGGAAAAAACCCAAGGCAAATCTATGGATGCCAGCCATGAAAGCCTTCGACTTCATAGTATTTGGCCCCTTTGCTGCCACGACTGAGGCTGATTTCCTTTTGCTAAAGTTATAACATAGTGGTAGATACATTACCTTTGCTAGAGGATCACACCTGTTTGATTTAGCCTGGTACACTGCACAGAAGCAATGCCATTTCCTCCTCCTAACAATGGCTTTTTTTTTTTTTTTTTTTTTTGCTTTTTGCTTTTTGCTTTTTGCTTTTTGCTCCAGCTCCCTTGCATCCCACTCATGGAGAAAAGGTAAGCAAAGTGATAGATTGGTTGGTTGATCTTTTGTCCAAAACCTGAGAAACTACATAAAGTCTCAGGGCGAACCTTCAGTCTCCTTCTGCTGCAGTTCAGCAGATTTAAAAAAAACAAATTGAAAACACAAATAGATTCAGGTCCACTTCCTGTCTCTTCTGTTCTTTCTTTCTTTCATATTCTGAGAGCTTCTGGGTGGGGTGGGTGACCTAGGGTTCTCCAGCCCTGAAAATCACAAGCCATAAAAAGGCCTATGGGGGCAGGGGCTGGACTTTACCCACCCTGCTCTAAAGATTTCGACGCAGCCTTCCCCCCTTTATTATTGGCTGGAAATGTTGGTTTTGGTCTGGCTCTGGTAGAAAGGAAAAAAGCCATGTTTCTGCCCAGCTTCGATCTGGGGACCTTTTGCATGTTAGGCAAACGTGATGACCACTGCACTACAGAAACAGAGGCATGATAACATAAACAGTGGTCAGGAGTTCGGAGTGACGGTGAAATCCTCCAGTGAGCTGATGAGTGCAGGGACTGTGAAGAAAAACCTTGGTCCCTGTTTACAGCAGAAGAGCTCAAGCTGAAGCTCTTGCTCAGCTCTTATGGGAAGGAGGTTGCAATTAGAAGGATGAAAGGGGACTGAAAAGCACAAGTGCAGAGAGGAATAAAAGTGGCCATTAGCAAGCACTGCTTGGTTGGCCATACAGACCTCTTTGTAGCAATGAGCTGATTTGACACGTGTAGGGAGATAAAAAGTCTTTGTCAGGATGAGTGGCTTTTGTTCTGTTGAAACTGAGCAGGCAGAGTTGAGCCCTTTACTCAGTAGTCGGGCTTCAGAAGCATTTCCCTCATAGTTCTCTGTCATAGGCACAGACACTTCGTGTATCAAATTGCCAGGGCCCATGACTGCTTCCCATCCAAGGAAAGGTTTGGTTCCTTCCCTGGCTTCTGGGAGGCCAATGGGACTTCTTTCCTTCTGGAAGCCCAATCCTAAGCAGCACCAAGTGCAAAAGTTCCCAAGAGAACAGAGAAAGACTCCTTCCTGCTGCCTCTTACTTGGGAAGTCTTTTTCCCAGGAGAGGAGACTCTTGCCGCTTTCACCAGTGCTGTACAGACATCACACTAGGTTGCCAATCTTGTGACCTCAGTTCAAGTTCTAGCTAGGTCTTCCTTCCTGTACTTTGGAACACCTGAAAGGAAAAGAGAACACAGCCAGTCTCAAATTACTGGTTGGTCTCCTTCTTTGGATGTTTTAAACAGAGGTTGGATGGTCATCTGTCGGGAGTACTTTGATTGTGTATTCCTGCATGACAGGGGGTTGGACTGGATGGCCCTTGTGGTAGTCTCGTACTCTATGATTCTGGATACAGAGAGTCCCATATTGCCCAACCATTGCTTACCAGAGAACAGCTTTGAATGCACTGAACTCTGTGATATGGGGCCAGCTTGCTCCTTCCATGCCCTTCTGCTGGGCATGTCGTGTGCTGAGTTCCAGCAGTTCTGAAATCCAAGCTTTCAGGGTTAATTCAACAAAGCTTTATTACAGACACTGCAGCAAACATCATCCACTGACTTTCATTGTCAGGACTTACCAGTCTTCATTGGCACATACATTTAAGGCATAGCAATACCACACCTTTTTGGCGAGCTATAATCTCATTTGTTAATTAAGCGAAACATTCTACTTTCTCAGGTGAACTTACTTTCGTTTCTACCCACTTTTCTCCCACCACACTCACCTTGAGTGTTCTGGCACTGTCTCCCTTTCCACTGCTTAAATAATCAGACAGGAATGCAATATCAAGCAGGTTGGATATATGTTCCCCATGACAAACTATACTACTACACATCCCATCATTTCTACACCATACCGTCTTATGGCAGGCAAGCTGGTTGTGGGGAAATTGAGTCATTGATGACCTGTTTTTTTCTGCTGCTCACCATGAAACCTCAGGCCAAGGAAGGCTGAGAGACAGCCCTGCAGCCAGGCCTCTGTGGCACAATCAGTTGGCGCATCTGGCTGTTAACCAGAAGGGTGGTGGTTTAAGCCCACCCAGAGATGGCTGTAAGTGGCCCACCTTTGATGAGGGGGCCAAGTAGCGAAAGCGATGGACTGCTAATTCACTCTGCTCTCCATACGTGGATTTGAATCTCACCCTTGTTCACTCTTTCCCCTACTGCATGGAAAATCTGGGTTCAAAATAGTTTATTGGCTATGTTGTCTTTCCTTCTCCAAAGGGCAAATGACAGAGAAAGGCACATGCCAGACAGGACTTGAGTGGAGATCCCAACACTGGGAATCTTGTACAATGCCTCTATACCACCAGTGCAACTGATAAGGGCCTTTTCATTCCCTGGGCGAAAAACCCTTCAGGGAAGCAAAAGCTGGCAGGAAGCTCTCTGGATTCTCTCAGGAGTTCAGTTATTTCACAGTCAAAGCCTGGCAGAGAAAAGCCAGCTCCATGGCTGCCTGGTCCACAACTGTTCCCCACGGAGGAGAAGACTTCTAGTTCTAGGCCTTTGGCTGGAGAAGGAAGCCAGGAGCTGCTTCTTTACAAATGTTCAACAAAAAGTATGTCTATACTCTGCAGCAGAAAGGGTTTCCTTTCGACTCTGGTGGTGCTGGAGACAAAAGGCTGCAACCAGCTAGCTGAGGAGGGTTTCAATCCAACAACCTCTAGGTTATGGGCCAAGCACACTCCTGCTGTGCCACTCTGCTGGAAGACAGAAAGCAGACTTTTATGGGTTGTCAGCTTCCCCCTCACTAAGGAATATCCAGCCAGGAAACATCCAGCCAAAGGAACTGAAATAGCAGCCCTGAAGCCAGGTCTCTGTGGCGCAATGGGTTAGCGCATCTGGCTGTTAACCAGAAGGATGGTGGTTCAAGCCCACCCAGGGACGGCTGTGGGTAAAGCAGGAGAGGATCCATTACAAATAGTTTTTGTTCCTTGTTATACATAACCCTCAGCAGTTTACCAACTGTCTAGCAATGCGAAGACTGAATGGTAGGAGCATTCACGGAGCCCTGGTGGCACAGTGGTTAAATGCTGGTATTGCATCCACAACATTATGAGCTGGGTCCCAAAAGGCTCCAAGTTTGACTCAGCCTTCCATCCTTCCGTAGGTTGGTAAAATGAGTACCCAGCTTGTTGGGGGCAATTAGCTATCACATTGTAAACTGCTTAGGGAGTACTTTGCCATGATAAGTGGTATAGAAATATAAATGCTATAAAGCTATTGCTATTCACTGTTTTGTGAAAGATAGATTACCTGTCATTCTGGGAGTTGTGGTCCAAAAAGTAACTTTCTGAGCTCTGCACATGACCCAAGAGTATTCAAACTTTAATGCTGTTACCATTTGTAAATAAGGTATTAGAGGCTATATTGCCTGAAATCCCCAGATTCCATAACTCTTTGGGGGTCCCTCAAAGCAGTATGTGCATTTTTGCCCTGAATAACGGCCCAAGTGCTATTGACTCCTAAGTTGAAGAGTGTCTGGGAAAGCTGCCAAATGCCAACAATTAAACAAACAAGTAATGAGTTGGTCGAGATAAGGCCACTGTCCAGAAATGTGGCCAACTAGCAATAACAAGGTAATTAAGTAGAGCCAGATAAAATTCAAAATATAAACAATGTTCAGTCTCTGGAAAAGCAGCAAAACCAAGCAAGGAGAAAATACAGAGAATAGTCCAGATTACAGTTCCAATGGTCAAGGCTTACAGCAGGCAGAGTGGTTAAGAGCAGGTCCATGGTCAAAACAGGATTAGCAGGCAGTGTGTTCAAGAGCAGGTCGTGATCTAACAGGATTACCAGGTAGCGAGGATGAGGCATCACAGTTAACAAATATTGAAGCTTTCTCCAGGGTCATCAGTTAAGCTCTGACAAACTCTCCACAGCTCCCTGAGATGTATATATGCAAGTTGCTGCTGCCCCAGGTGTTCCTCAATTGCTTGGCATTTTAGATAAAGCCCCTGGGATTGGCATCTGGCTTCCTTTTCCAACCTATGCTGGCTGAAAGATGGAATGGGTAAGTTTGGCTCTTCCTCTGCTTGGACATCTAAGCTGGCAGAGCTTCCTGCTGGCACAGGTGTCAGTAAACTTGTGCCGGGCTCTTCAGCAACAGGTTTGTGTTCCTCCATGTCCTCATCACCTGACTCCAAGCCCTCATCAGCCACACAGGGCATGACAGAGAGGCATCTTTGTAATAGATCTTTCTGTAGCCATATAACACCTAGCCATAGCAAGGTGTTATATTATGGCAGTCTAAGATGCCACCCAATGGTTTCCATGGCTGAGCAGAGATTTTAACACTGGTCTCCAGAGTCATAGTCCAATGCTCAAACCATTAGACCTGCTACTGGGTTAATTTAAACAGACTTGAGAAGTAGGAATGAAAAGTCTTTCGTGACACCAGGAGTTCCCAGGAAATACTTCAGGGTGAAGAAAATGCCATGTGGATCTCCAAAATAAAATTGGCTTGTACAGGAACTGTGACTTTCAGAGAATTTATCTCATCTGGAGGGCATGAAAGAAATTACCCTATTATTCATCCTTTGTTAACAAGGATGCAACAAAGCAATGTTTCCAAAATAACACTGCGAATGGGAATAAAATTATTTACTAGCGTAATGAAGTGAAAGTCCTATACGGCTTGGTTCAGGTTATATGAAGGACCATATCTCCCTTTATGAGCTCTAAGGTCATCTGGAGAGGCCTTAGTCTCCATTCCACCCCCTTCAGACTCATTTGTTGGGAACAAGGGAGAGAGCCTTCTCAGTGCTTGCTCCCAGGCTTTGGAACTTTCTTCCTAGAGAGGCCAGGATGGCCCTATCTCTGCTGTTTTTCCAACAGCAGGTCAAAACTTTTTTTGTGCCATCAGGATTTTACAAGCCAACTTGCATTGGACTTTTAATGCTGTATATTGTCTTTCAGTGCATTTTAATATTTGTAATGTTTAATGCTTCAATTTCACAAATTATTTAATTGTTTTTAAATCTTATCTTCATACTTTTATTCTGGTGCTCACATTCTTTTTAATTTGCATTGTTTTAAATATCTTGTTAGTCACCTTGAGTCTCATTCATGAAAGGTGGGATATAAATGAATAAAATGATGATGATGATGATGATGATGGCCCCAAAGTCGTTGGGGTGGTTACCTCACTTTGGGGTTTTAGTCTGAAACTGCAAAGGTGCTATCTGTCATGTCCTACTTTCAGAACTTGGAAATGGACTCTGACCCAGAGAGTGAAGCAGTGGACATGCCAGGACCTGCTGAACCAGAGCAGAAAGATGTTCCAGAGCCATAGGCCTCAGACACAGACAATAGTGCAGTACCAGCTCTGGCAGAGGATCATACCTCTTCAGATACAGAGAACAACTTACCTAACCTACCTTCATAGCACGGAGACAACAAAAGGAGGGGTTGAGGTGGCCTCAGCATATTTATAGGAAGCAGCAAGTAGTTAAGCAGCAGCAGTTACCTGCTGCTCTATAAATATGCAGTGCTATCCTCCAGGGGTTGTTGATGATCATCTGACCTCCCTGCTTACCCATCGTGTTCCTGCTCACTCTGTTTGAGCTGGACTGCGCTTGTTTACTCTAGACTCTGTTTGCCTGACCTGGATTCTGCTGGACTACCCTGAACTCTTTTCGCTGGACCTGGAACTTGTATATTGGACTTGTGTTTTGCTTGCTAGTAAAGTAAGTGGCAGACTTCACGCTGCTTTGATTCCTTTGCCTGTAATTAGTTGGACTGTACTGTGCCTCTGCTATCAGCAGTGTAATAACCAGCCTTTGGATGGTTGCCCAGATATTGTGAAGTCAAAGGCTTTCATGGCCAGCATCCATAGTTTTTTTTTGTGGTTTTTTTCCAGATTGTGAGGCCTCAGGGGAAGCACAGTTTTCCCCAGAACTTCCCATCTAGAATAAACTTCTAGAAGAGTTTATTCTTGACGTTTTGCCTGCATCTGTGGCTAGCATCTTCAGAGAATGGTGGTGTGGGGGGGTTATATACTGTGAGTCTCTGTTGAAGAGGATTAGTATGTACATTTGTGTATTCAGTTGTTGGATGTTCAGTTCTTAGGGTGGGCGGATATGCGAAGGGGATTAGTGTCTATTTAACTAATGGCACATTGTCTACTGGGAAGCCCCCTGTCCCAACTAATTGACGTTTCCCAGCATTTCCCACCAACAATGGGCCATTAGCTAAATAGACCCCAACAAACCCCACATGCCTCACAGTCTGGAAACCCCCCACAAAAAACCTATGCCCAGACATTGATTGGACACTATCCAAGGTGCTGATCCCCATCTCTCAAAGATATTCTATACCTTGGATAGTTCCCTAAAAGTTAAAAACTTTCAAGGAGAAGCCATTCATCTTGGGAAGAGAGGCAGAAAAAGGTTCTGCAGAGATTAAGTGCTGCAAAACTAGGCGTGCGGGGGGGGGTGTCCATGTAGCTTCAGGGATGCACTTTGTTCACTCCAGCCTGATGTTTGTCACAGTTGGTCAGGTGACATCCTTGGAGAAGCAGTTTCCCCCTAAAACCTCCCACCTAGCAGTGTGGCGTAGCAGGAGCATGTTGAATCTATAATCTGGAGGCTGATGGATCAAGCCCCTCTCCTGCTGTATGGCTACTCCATTTTCCTTGAGTCTCTATCAACTGGTGCCATCAACTAGCCTGTCTGCACTCCAAATAAATGGCCTCATCCATGAAGCTTCATGTCAGATTTTGCTTTCACAGGCCAAATCTTGGGCCACTGTGAAATGAGAGACCACCTGAGAGAATTGGAGGAGCTACATTCTTTTGCTTTCCTGAAGGACAGCAAATACTCTCACCAGCTGCACAAGGGGTGTAGAGACATTTCTAAGGAGACTGGCAAACCTTCAGCAAGTCCAGGGACAGCTGAGACTGCTCCCCATTGAAAATATTGTTTTGCATGTGACTGGGAAAAAAGGTCTCATCAGCTAAATCAATGGTGTAAAAATATCATGGGAGCTTACCAATCTCATGGCCAGGATTTGAGTCCTGCCTGATTGTTTTTTTTTTTCCCTGCCCAAAAAACTAGATCCAAGATCCAACATCATGTGGGGTGGAGTGTAATACAGTTCCAATCGGCGACTGCTTCCTGAGTGTGCATGCCTGTTGCAAAGGGCAGTTGCAGGGTACTTTGGTTGTTTAATAGCTGGGGGGAGGCTTTGGAATGCCTCACTATATTTCTGCATCTAGGAGCAAGCAGCTGGTCACCTCCTCCCTGGAGGAGGAGATATCTGCTCTTTTTCCCCAGCTGCAGCTGGATCCTGCCTGGTATTCTTCCTCAACTACTAAAGGTCTAAGGGAAGCATACCCTTGCCCTTTGCAGAAAGCTTGCAGTGTGGGGGTATGGGGAAGGCAGGTGTTGGGCACAAATGCCTTGGGTAGCTTCTTCTGCAACAAATGTAAAAGCACACCAACAGGATTCCAGCCAAAGCTTACACTGCAAAGCCACTGCCCACGGGAAAAAATTGTCAACAAGGGTGGGATTCAAACCCACAAGTGCAGAGCACAATGGATTAACAGTCCATCACCTTCACCACTCGGCCACCTTGTCAAAGGTGGGTTACCCATAGCTGTCCTTGGGTGGCCTCGAACCACCATCCTTCTGGTTAACAGCCAGGCATGCTAACCCATTGCACCACAGAGACCTGGATGGTGTTCCCTCTCAGTTCATCCCTCTTGACCTGAGATTCATTAGCAAAGACAATTATCGACTGGGCCAAGGAGCCATGCCAGCTCACTTCCCTGGATACAACAGGGTGGTGCAATTGGAGAATGCTGGGCCCATAACCCTGAGGTCAATGGACTAAAATCATCCCCTGCTATGTTGCTGCTGCTTTTACCTTTTCCCTCTGATAGCAGACTAAGCAAAGCATTCTTCTCTCTCCACCCCACTGTATGGCAGGCTTCTTACAGTTCAAAAATCTTCAGCCTCCACCTCTTACCCTCTGGCAACAGGCCTGGAATCAGGAGTGTTCTCTTCTGCATGTAAGGCTTCCTCACCAGGCAGCGCTGTGGCAGATATTCCTTTAGTAGGAGAAATCCTCAGCCACTGCCATGCAATTGAATGCCTGAAAGGACCAGGAGAGCTGCTGGCCATCTGTGGTTTCGCTGCAGGGCTGCTGAGACCCAGTTCAGACTCTACTGGGGGAAAATAACTCACCTTTTGGCCCTCCAGATGTTCACCAGCAGCAGATCTGAGTGATGGGTGAAGGCCACTGGTGGGTGGCCATGGTGAGAGCCTGTTGGTCTTGGACATTTGTAGACTGCTCCTTCCCTCATTATTTTAAAATCTCAATTAAAAAATTTCTTATTTTGGAATTTTAGTTTAATATTGTTTGATAATCTTGTACATTTTGATTACATGTACAGTAGTATCGTATCCGCTGAATTGCCATCTGCTGATTCAATTATTTGCGGATGGCGATGGCAGGGGGTGGATGGAGGAGGGAGGGGAGTAGGAGAGCCAGGCTTCCAGTGGCATGGTGGAGCTGGCAGGGGTTGGAGTGGGGAGTGGGGAGGAAGCGAGTTCGCCTCCCTTCTCCACGGGGCTTCTGGTGGCGCTGTTTGCTATTATCCGTGGATTCTGTTATCCGCGGTGGGGTCCCACTGCATTTGTCAGTTTACTTCATATGATATTGTATTTTTTTTTTTTTGCATTCCATCAGGATCATTTGTTTTGCAATTGTAATGTATAGTTTTGTATTTTAATTATTTCTTCCTTCCCTCTGTGTGTGTATGTGTGTGTATACGTATTTTAAATTTTACACTTTTGGTAGGTCCCACTGTTTTTTGTTGTTTTACTTGTAAAACACCATGTACATCGATGGCACTAAATAAATAAATAAATAAATAAATAAATAGAAGATGAGGAGGAGGAGGAGGATAAGAAGCAGAAGCTCAGAGTGGGGGCCATGGGCAAAGAGAGCAAGGAGATCCCAGCTGTGCATGAAAGAGAGGGATCCAAGGAAAGGGCTCTTCTCCTAGGCTGCTGCCACACTGCAGAAATAATGCAGTTTGACACCACTTTAACTATCATGGCTCCATTCTATGGAATCCTAGGATTTGTAGTCTATTGTGACACCAGAGTTCTCTGACAGAGAAAGCTAAACTATCCCACAAGACTACAAATCCCAGAATTCCATAGCATTGAGCCATGGCATTTAAAGCAGTGTCAAACTGTGTTATATCTACAGTGTGGCAGCAGCCAACTCCTCTCCCTCCTTCCCTCCCTCCCTGACTTACTAAGGGCCAGAAGGAGACTTGAGTCATGTGCTGCCCAGGGGACCACCTAGTGGGGCATCCAAGCATTCCTAGTGGTCAGAGAGTGGGTGGACATGGAAGGAGGAAGAGCAAGGGGGCCGCTTTGTGAGGGGGGCCAAGAAGAAAGAGGAGAAGGTCTGCTGCACCTGGAGCAGTCCTTTTTCCAGCAGGCAGACTTTCCTCCTGTGTTCTCACAGTCAGGCCACTTTGCTTGGTGGCTGGGGGCACAACTCCCAAGGAGTCCATCTCCTTTCGCAGCCCATCCAGCAGCAGTTTTGAGCCCCCAGTGGACCAAGTAACCATCTTTACACTGAATTTCACATTTTGTATATCATTATTTTTGAAGTTAGCCAATTTTACAATGGAGTTCCAAGTGGGGGGGGAGGACACATAATGATACTATCAGAAAAGACAAAAAAAATATGCCACCACGTGAGACCCAGGACCCCATTCAGGACCACCTGCCATTGTCATTTCTGTTGTCTTCCTCACCTCCCCCTTGTTAGCAGCCTTCCTTCCCTGCTGGGCTTTTTCTACCAGGGAAGGAAAAGGTCTAGGCTGTGGCAGTGAGACCACCGAATCCTAACCTCTAGACCACCAGAGATGAACAAGAATGTTTGCCCCCTCCTCTTCCTCCACCCAACAGGCCTTTTCTGCCACAGTGATTGGGGGAAAGAAAGACTCTCTGGACTGCACAAAACCTGTATACTTTGATGGGCTTGTTGTGGATTCACATCCTGACCCTCCCACATGCAAAGCAAGAATAAAATATCCTCGTGGTTTATTTTCACAAACAACTGGCAAAAGATATGTAGAGTCCCACCTGCTTTTTTTTGCCAAGCTCTTCCCTTCTCTGCATGCATGGATCCATTTTAAACCCTTGCTGGCACTATACCCTACTGCATGGAAAAGCTGGGCTGTATGTTCTGGTTAGCTGCACTCTCTTTAGCTCTTGGAAGGGCAAAAGTAAGAAGGCAGTGTGCACCAGCTGGGACTCGAACCCAGGTCACAAGGTTGGGAGCCTTGCATGATGCCTCTACACCACTGGTGTCATGAATGATAAGCATTTCCTTCCTGGTCCAAAACCTCCGAAGGCAAGAAAAACTGGCAAAGTTCTTCTATGGAATTCCTTCCAAAAGGCAGTTGTTTTGTATCAGCTGGGGATTATGCTCTTGAAAGGAAAGTCTTCCATGTGCTTTCCTTGCCCACAGGCATTACTTTGGAAGCAGAAAGTGACTGATTCTGGGCCTTTTGCCTGGGAGGGAAACAGAGACTACACCAGTGCCTATTCTTAGCAGACAATACAGTTAGTCCTGCCAGCAGTGGGAAGAGTCTCCTTCTGTCTCCTGGGATGCTGGGAACAAAAGCAAAAGGCAGTTACCCCCTAGCAGAGGATGGTTTCGATCCATCGACCTCTGGGTTATGGGCCCAGCACGCTTCCGCTGCGCCACTCTGCTAGATGGCAGCAAGGGACCTGGGATGGATTTTCAGCTGGTTTTTTCTCTGAGCAACACCCATCCATGAAAGGAGGGATGAGAAGGAACATATTGCAGGTCCCTGTGGTGCAATTAGTTAGTGCATCTGGCTGTTAACCAGAAGGTTGGTGGTTCAAATCCACTCAGGGACAGCTGTGGGTATTCTTGACAAGGTGGCTGAGCAGTGATGGTAACGGATTGGATTCAACTCCCAGCTTTGTTGACCTTTTCCCTCTCAGATAGAACATTTATATTCAAATTTTTACTTTCCTCAGGGGTTTTGAACCTGGGCCATGGTGGCGAGAGCACTAAATCCTAACTGCTAGACCACCAGGGGTGGCGAAGGATGATTTCCTTCTGCTGTTACTGCATCCAACAATACTTTTCTCCAACAGTGTTTGGGGCAAAGAGGGACTTCCCACCCTTCCAGTTCCTTTGGCTTCTTGAGGATTCACCTCCAGGCCCTCCCACATTCAGAGCAAAAATCCAGCTTTGAGAAGGGTGAATAAATGATGTGGGCCCCAGGTGGGGGTTTTTGGTGGCTCTTCAACTTGCCTGACACACTTTCTGGTTCTCCTCTAAATTTGGACCAAGACAGTTCATTTCCCACTCCTGGAATCATACAGGAGCAACAGTTTTTCAGTAATTTTTTCCCCTAGCCACAAGTAAAACAAGAAATGATGTTTGACTTGTCTACCATTGTGATTTGCCCAACATTTGTTGTGTGTACAGCCTGCAGTGCATTATGGGGACAAAAGGTTGGTCCCTGAACATCTTACAATGTGCCCCACTGCCTGCCCTAGGCCACTAAGGCCTGTCTCAAGGAGTCTCCATGTTACCCATTCTGAGAAATGGGAAAAACAAAAAAGTGCCTCCTCTGAGGCTCAAACTCAGGACTTTCAGATTATGAGACTGGCATGCTACCTACTGTGCTAAGAAGTCTGCTGGGGAAGAGACAGTGTTCTGTCCCTTTCCTGTGCAGATCCAATCCAGGCCTGGACAGAAAAATGACATCCTGGCACGACATTGACCCTGGGAGAAAGCCAAAACCCTTCCCTGGCCAGAAATCGAACCTGGGCCGTGGCGGTGAAAGCACCAAATCCTGACCATTAGACCACCAGGGAGAAAGACAAGCAAGAAGCCTCTGAGATCTGACTTCTCAGCCAATGGCTCAATGCTATCTCTGCAGAAGAGGCCTCTGAGATATTCCTGCAAAATAGATATTTCTGAGGAAAAAAAGGGGAGGCATGAAATGCTGCCTACTGTAAAATGAATGTAAGAACTCTATATAAACAGCTGACCAATTCCAGAGTGCAATACTCCTTCACAAACTGTAAGTATAAAACCAAAACCCGGACAAAATTGATAATAGGGGCAAATGTAGAAACAGGTATGAGAAAATGGCTGTACAGCCTTGAACTGTATAAAATTTCCTTGCAAACCCTCCACAGCCCACCAGCTTTTAAAGAAGAAATACAGTATTTCAGGCTGAAGCACATTGGTTGTTGATCATGATCATGCCCATTTCATTCAGTACCAGGTTTGTCCAGTCTTTTCTTCCTGATCAGGTGCTGCCTCCTCCTTGCTAGGACCTGTCCAAGGTGCTGAACTGTACTCACAGCCAAATAGGTTCAGCACCTTGGTGATCTTCTTCAAAGCTCAGACTAAAACTGTAAGTGGATTCACTTCTTCCATGACGGCAGATGTACCTGCTAAAATCGAAGATAAACAAAGAAATGAGTCATTAGGGGGTGGAGCTGGGAGCCTAGCTCTATATAAGTCCTTGCAGAGGCTTTCCAGGCCAGTTTCCTGCCAGAATTTCAGTAACCAAACAAAAATACAGCAGACCTAAAAGTACAGCTTAGCATTCTCAGCATTACCTAAGAGTTCTTAGATTACCTAAAAACTCTCATCATGGACACTGAGGGGACTGCAGCAGTCACTTGCAACACTTGTGCGATGTTTGTATTCTTGTCTACAGACGTGGAGAACTTCACATGCAACAAGTGCAAGCTGGTAGCCCTCTTGGAGGAGAAAGTACAGCAGCTGGAGACACAGGTAGCTACACTTCAACAGATTCGCGAGCAAGAGGTTTTCCTGGACAGAACAGAACGAACAGTCTTGGATGGGGACCGCACAGAGGAAGTGGCTGTGGAGGAGAGGGTCACTTCACAGACACAGGAAATAGACAGCTGGAGGAATGTCACACACAGAACAAGAAAATCCAGGGATTCTTCCAGTAGCTTGCAGCTACAGAATCGATTCGAAGCCCTTTCCCTTATCAAGGACAACGAGGAGGAACAGCATGGACAGACTTCAGGGGTAGAGCAGGGGACCTCGAGAGGACCACCGCAAGGAACAGCAGCTGCGAAGCCTCAGCGGAGGCGTGTGGTGGTGGTGGGGGACTCCTTGCTGCGGGGTACAGAAGCAGTGGTATGTGGGCCTGACAAGATGACTCGGGAGGTGTGTTGTCTCCCTGGGGCAAAGATCTGTGATGTGACCGAGAGGCTGACAAGACTCGTCAAGCTTACGGATCATTACCCCTTCCTTTTGGTCCATGTGGGAATCAATGATACTGCAAGGCACAGCTTTCCCAAGATCAGAAGAGATTATGAGGCCCTGGGGAGGAAGCTGAAAGAAATGAACGCACAGGTGGTCATCTCATCTCTTCTGCCAGTTGAAGGGCATGGTCCAAGAAGGGAGAGGAAAATAGCCGACGTAAACAACTGGCTCCGTAGATGGTGTCGCCGAGAACAAATTGGATTCTTGGATCATGGACTGCGCTTCCATGCGGGGGGACTTCTGGCAAGAGATGGGGTGCATCTTACAACAGTTGGAAGAAACATTTTTGCCAACAGTCTCAAGAATTTGATCAGGAGGGCTTTAAACTGAGTCAAATGGGGGAGGGAGACAGTATTCTGGAAGGCAAAAGGGCTGGAAAAAATAGTCAAACTGTCATAGAGGGAACAAGGCAAACAGCGCAAGGACCCAACAGTGGGAGGCAAAAAAAACTTGCACAGGGAGCAAGTAAAGGGAACACATGGTCTTAGATGTCTCTACACTAATGCACAGAGCATGGGAAATAAGCAAGATGAACTCAAACTCCTTGCACTACAAAACAAATATGATATAATAGGCATTACTGAAACCTGGTGGGACGAGTCTCATGATTGGAATGTAGGAATAGAGGGGTATAACCTTTATAGGAGAAACAGGCCAAACAGGAAAGGAGGAGGAATAGCATTATATGTCAGGGATATTTACACCAGTGAAGTGATCCACGACATCAATACTGGAAGCCAGGTGGAGAGCATCTGGATAAAAATTAAAGGGGAGGGAAACAACAGGGATGTTATTGTGGGACTCTACTACAGACCCCCAAATCAGACGGAGGAATTGGATGTTGCCTTTCTAGAACAGATGAACATACATGCAGAAAGGAAAGATGTAGTAGTGATGGGTGACTTCAACTATCCTGATATTTGCTGGCAATCTAACTCAGCCAAAACTACAAGGTCTAGCAAATTCCTTACATGCCTGGAAGACAATTTCATGGTCCAAAAGGTGGAAGAGGCAACAAGGGGGTCAGCTATTTTAGATCTGATCCTAACCAACAGGGGTGACCTGGTTAATGGGGTGCAAGTGGTGGGATCATTAGGTGAGAGTGATCATGTTCTCCTGGAGTTTGTTATACAATGGAAAGGAGAAGCCAGGCATAGTCAGACACGCATTCTTGACTTTAGGAGAGCTGATTTCAATAAACTCAGGGAAATACTGGGGATGATCCCATGGTCAGGAATACTAAAAGAGAAGAGACCTCAAGACGGATGGGACTTTCTCAAAAGGGAGATACTGAAGGCACAATTTCAAACAGTACCATTGAGGAAGAAAAATGGGAGGTGTCTCAAGAAACCAGGATGGATGACTAAAGAACTTTCAATTGAGCTAAGAGAAAAGGTCTGTGGCAGATCCTGGAAAGACTAGGATGTCCCCCCAAATTCCTTAAAATGATTATCTTGCTACACGAGGGACAGCGTGGTCAAGTCAGATATGGCGATGCTCGTTCGGAGCCCTTTCTAATAACTAATGGAGTGAAGCAAGGTTGTGTTCTTGCACCAACTTTATTTACAATCTTCTTTAGCACGATGCTCCAAAGGGCTATGGCAGAGCTTGAAGAAGACGACGGCATCTATATACGCTACCGTACTGATGGTAGCTTGTTTAATTTAAGCCGTCTGAGGGCTCACACTAAGACTCTAAACTATCTAGTCCGTGAGCTGCTCTTCGCCGATGATGCTGCCCTTGTTGCCCACACAGAAGCAGCTCTGCAGCGCCTAACATCCTGCTTTGCAACAGCTGCAGAGCTGTTTGGGCTAGAAGTCAACCTGAAGAAAACAGAAGTTCTTTACCAGCCTGCACCACAGGACGAACAGCACCATCCCCACATTGCTGTCGGCAAATCTGTGCTCAAGTCCGTTCAGCAGTTCACCTATCTGGGAAGCATCATCTCCTCAGATGCCAAGATTGACAAAGAGATCGATCACAGATTAGCAAAGGCATATAGTGCATTTGGAAGACTTCACAAAAGAGTCTGGAGCAATAAACACCTGAGGCAAAGCACAAAAATCAGTGTGTATAGAGCCATCGTACTGTCTATCCTCCTTTATGGATCTGAAACATGGGTCACCTATCGCCACCACCTACGACTCCTCGAGCGCTTTCATCAGCGCTGTCTATGCACAATCCTAAATATACACTGGACTGACTATGTGACGAATGTTGCTGTCCTTGAGCAAGCAGGGATCACCAGCATTGAGGCCATGATATTGAGAACACAGCTACGCTGGGCAGGGCATGTTTCTAGGATGGAGGACCATCGCCTCCCAAAAACACTACTCTACGGTGAACTCGCCGTGGGTCAGCGTAAGAGGGGCGCTCCAAAAAAGCGATACAAAGACTCCCTGAAACAACATCTCAGGCTTGGCCAAGTTGATCACCAACAGTGGTCCGCCCTGGCCTCACATCGGGAGGCATGGAGACGCACTATCCACAATGCTGCAGCCTTATTTGAGAACTCACGACGAACAAGTCTTGAAGAGAAACGACAACGCAGAAAGAATCACAACCCAGAAACATCACCCAAGGAGACCTTCTGCTGTGCTTTTTGCAACCGGACCTGTTTATCTCGGATTGGCCTTTTTAGTCATCAGCGCGCTTGCAGAAAGCGCGGGATGAGTCCTTCCTGAATCTTCGTTTGCGAAGAAAAGCCAGAGTATAGGAAATGGAAAAGGGGGGAAATCACCAAAGAAGAATTCAAACAGATAGCGAACACGTGTAGGAGTATAGTCAGAAAAGCTAAAGCGCAGAATGAGCTCAGGCTTGCTAGGGAGGTTAAGAACAATAAAAAGGGTTTTTTTGGGTATGTCCGCAGCAAAAGGAGGAAGAAGGAAATGATAGGGCCGCTACGTGGAGAAGATGGCAAAATGCTAACAGGGGACAGAGAAAAGGCAGAATTACTCAACACCTTCTTTGCCTCAGTGTTTTCAGAAAAGGAAAAGGAGGACCAACCTGAGGAGAATGGAACAGAGGACACAATAGGGGAAATCCAGCTCAAAATAAGTAAAGAGGTAGTACAGGAATACCTTCTTAATCTAAATGAATTTAAATCTCCAGGACCAGATGAACTACATCCAAGAGTATTAAAAGAGCTGGCAAATATAGTCTCAGAGCCATTGGCAATAATCTTTGAGAACTCCTGGAGAACAGGAGAAGTCCCAGCAGACTGGAGGAGGGCAAACATTGTTCCCATCTTCAAAAAGGGGAAAAAAGAGGATCCCAACAATTATCGTCCAGTTAGTCTGACATCAATACCAGGGAAGATTCTAGAGCAGATCATTAAACAGAGAGTCTGTGAACATTTAGAAGGCAATGCCATAATCACAAAAAGTCAACATGGGTTTCAGAGAAACAAGTCATGCCAGACTAATCTGATCTCTTTTTTTGATAAAGTTACCAGCTTGGTAGATGAAGGGAATGCTGTGGACATTGCATACCTTGATTTCAGTAAGGCCTTTGACAAGGTTCCCCATGACATTCTTGCAAACAAGCTTGTAGAATGTGGGCTAGACAAGTTAACTGTTCAATGGATTTGTAATTGGTTGACCGGCCGAACCCAAAGGGTGCTCAGCAGTGGCTGCTTTTCGTCTTGGAAAGATGTGACCAGTGGGGTGCCACAAGGTTCTGTCCTGGGCCCAGTGCTATTCAACATCTTTATCAATGACTTAGATGAGGGAATTAGGGGCATACTTATCAAATTTGCAGATGACACCAAATTGGGAGGAGTAGCTAATACCCTAGAGGACAGGATCAAAATTCAGAATGACCTGGATAGACTGGAGAGCTGGGCCAAAGCTAACAAAATGAAATTCAATACGGAGAAATGTAAAGTACTGCATTTAGGGCGGAAAAATGAAATGCATAAATATAGGATGGGAGAGACCTGGCTGAAGGAGACTACGTGCGAAAGGGATCTAGGAGTCCTAGTAGACCACAAGTTGAACATGAGCCAACAGTGTGATGCGGCAGCTAAAAAGGCCAATGCGATTTTGGGCTGTATCAATAGAAGTATAGTGTCTAGATCAAGGGAAGTAATAGTGCCACTCTATTCTGCCTTGGTCAGACCTCACTTAGAATACTGTGTCCAGTTCTGGGCACCACAATTCAGAAAGGATATTGACAAATTGGAGCGTGTCCAGAGAAGGGCAACTAAAATGGTGAAAGGTCTGGAAACGATGCCTTATGAGGAGAGACTTAGGGAGCTGGGTATGTTTAGCCTGGAAAAAAGACGGTTAAGAGGCGATATGATAGCCCTGTTTAAGTATTTGAAGGGATGTCACGCTGAGGATGGAGCAGGCTTGTTTTCTGCTGCTCCAGAGACTGGAACACGGAGCAATGGGTGCAAGCTCCAGGAGCAGAGATTCCACCTCAACATGAGGAGGAACTTTTTGACAGTAAGAGCTGTTCGGCAGTGGAACACACTCCCTCGGAGCGTGGTGGGGTCTCCTTCCTTGGAGGTCTTTAAACAGAGGCTGGATGGCCATCTGTCGGGGATGCTTTGATCAAGATTTCCTGCGTGGCAGCGGGGTTGGACTGGATGGCCCTCGTGGTCTCTTCCAACTCTGCAATTCTATGATTCTATGATTCTATGATTCTATGAAATAAATGGGCTCCCTGGTGTATGGGCCAGATTGCCAAAGTAACATATGCTGACCAGCAGAGAGAGGGGAAGCCGTCCTTCCCTTTGTCACCTTCAGTGATTTGAAAGAATTGTCCATTCAACATAGAGCCCTCCCACTGCTTTAGCAAAGTTTCTTTTTTAGACTGAAACTCCCAATATCTCTCAGCTGCCATAGCCACCCCCCTCTGACAACAAGGGCAACCAAGTCACACAAGCTTTGCTCTGAAAGTTAACCACTCTCAGTTGTGGTGCTGATCTCCTGCCCTTGCAATGTATTTTTCTTGGCTACTTTGAAATATCCTAGCTCGTAAGTGAATGTAGGGAAGGGGATGCTAAATCTATGCAAGACCCCCCCCCATATTATAACCATTCTAAAATTGCTGTGTGGGATATTTATTTTCTTCTGAGCCACCCTCAAGGATTTGATGGTTAATGTTAGGTTCCTCAATGGATTAGGTCCCAGGTTATCTGCTGGAACCCCTCCCCCAATACCAGCCTGGCTGTGATAATAAGGTTTTCAGGGGAAGCTCTTCTCCATATTTCTTAAGTACATTATGTTGCCTTCTTGGCTGTGGCACCTCAAATATAACATATCCACCCTATGGATGTGGAACTGACACCACCTCTGTAACTATGTCAGTGCTTCCCCGGTCTATTGTAAATTACCCAGTTTGGACAGTTTTATTGTACTCGGCTGCTTTTCTTTGTTTCTGTTCTGACAGCATGTTATAATTCTGTTTTACGTGGCCATTTGATCTGTAAGGATGAAGAGTAATTAGGAAATTGCTGAACAAATAATAGGACAAAGTGTCTGCATGGCATCAAACAAACAGATTTTGGCACGTGAGGAAAATGGGATACCTGCTACAATAGGACGTAGGCCGGTTCTCTGCTGCCCCAGAGGGTAGAACCAGGTCTAAAGTTTTAAGTTACAGGAGGGTGGATTTTGATTGAGTGTTAGAAGGAACCCCTTGACAGAGAGAGCAGTCTGGCAATGGAACCAATTGCCTAGAGAGGTGGTGGGATCTCCTTCTCTGGGCATCTTCAGCAAGAAGCTGGATAGCTACCTGCTGAGGATGCTTTAGCTGGAGATCCTGCATTGAGGAGGGGGTTGGACTTGATAGCCCATGAGGCCCCTTCCAACTCTATGACTGTATGATTCAAATACAGAAACAATACTTCAGTCAACTCCCCTTTCATGCCCTATGACTGGAAATGCTCTGTTTGGCATGTTGACATACCATCCTAAGCCTCGGGGACTTGCCTGTCTATAGGAGACATGATAACCCATTCCTTCACCCCACTTGCCTTGTTTTCAACTGTTGGTGGTGTGTAGTGATTTTTTTTAAAAGCAAAGAAAAAGGAGTATAGTCCTCATATGAGCTGCAGATACATACCCTGCCACATCCAAAACAAAAACAAAACCCCTCAACTGAAGTTCTTCAGCATGCAGGCTTAATTCAGCTCCAGAGAAGTTATTGAGGACCACAATGTGCGGGTAAGAGGAAACACAGGTGAAAGAATGAGACCAAATATACCAGCAAGTTTGAACTTAATGCCTTTGCTGTCAACAACTAACCCTTGGGAGATAGATTTCAACCTTTCAGTGTAGGAAAAAGTCAAACAGAAGTTGAGACCCACATAAAGATGATGTCAGCACAAAGGGAGCATGCCATGGATCAGGCAAGGAAATGCAGGTGAGCACCACGCAGCTCCTCTCTCATCTACGTTATGAAAGGAAATAGCGATCTGAAGCCTTCTCTGAGACTGAAACTCAGGATCTTCAGATTATTAGATGGACATACTGTCTATGGCAGTGAGAAGGCTGCAGTGAAAAAGAATCAGTCAAGATCCCCTTCCTGTACACATCCAATCCCATTATGGCCAGAAGACAACCACCAATATTCTAGACTGACTAGCTATACCTGGCATAACATACACAGTTGTCTATATATCTAAAACGCTTCGGTATGTTTCTGCTCCCACTCTGCTGATTGGCTGCTTAGGAAACATGTCAAAAGAACAATCATTTGATGCATTAATTTATAACCTTTCAAATTAACTATAATGGTGTATGTGAACCCAGGTACAGCTAGCTTCATACCGAGAGCCCCTCTGCCACTGCCATGCAACTGCATGTACACACACACACACACACACACCATGTGTGCCAGGATGCGAGAGTTCCTCTGCCGCTGCCAAGCAATTACACATACACACACGTCCCATGCTACATACATACACTCCACAAGGATGTGAGAGCCCCTCCACCACCATGCAATCGCACATGTACACCCCCCCATGCTACACCCCCCCACACACATGTGAGGATGCAAGAGCCGCTCTGCTGCCACCATGCAGTCACACATAAACACATGCCATGCTACCACACACACACACACACCACACATGCAATGACATGAGAGCCCCTCCACCACCACCATGCAATCACAAATGTACACACACACCACATTACAGACACACACCCCGTGCTACACACGCAAACACGCACTATGTGCACCACAACACAAGAGCCCCTCCGCTGCCACCATGCAATCACCATGCAATCACACATACACATACACTCCACGCTACACACACACCCCATGCTACACACAAACACACACCATGTGCACCATGATGCAAGAGCCCCTCCGCCAACACAATGCAATTGTGCACGCACACACACGCCATGCTACACGAACACACCACACACTACACACACAAATCATGCATGTCATGATGCGAGTGCCCATCCGCCACCGCCATGTTTAGAAAGGACTTGAAGCTTTCCACTTGTTTCTGCCCCCAATGTGCTGATTGGCTGCCCAATAGAGAGCTTTGATTGGTTGATAAGTTTCGGCCAATCAGCACACTGGGAATGGCAACATACCCAAGAGAATCATGTATAGAGATTATTTAGTTACAGAAATGCAACTAGGTAACATCTCCTGGCCTGACTCCTGCCCCAATCTCACCTCAACCACCAGCAGCTGAATCAGATGACAGAGGTATGCTCAGCTTCCTTCTAACTTTTCCCTGCAGGAAAAAGTTTGCCTATCACAGAAGGCAAAGGCCCTCTTCAGTTGTGCCAGTAGATGCACCATGTGAGGTTCCCAGTCTTGTGACCTGGATTCAAGTCCTGGCTGATACCTTTTTATTTTTCCCTTTCCACAGGCCGAAGAGAGTATAGACGGTCAAAACTTACAGCCCACGTCCTTGATCTAGCTGAGGACAGAAGGGAAAAACTTAGAAT
The DNA here is from genome assembly GCA_030847615.1 of Gambelia wislizenii. Taxonomy (NCBI): domain Eukaryota; kingdom Metazoa; phylum Chordata; class Lepidosauria; order Squamata; family Crotaphytidae; genus Gambelia; species Gambelia wislizenii. The sequence goes on from JAUMIR010000002.1 coordinate 32,865,919, forward strand.
CATAGAATCATAGAACTGTAGAGTTGGAAGAGACCACAAGGGCCAATAAGAAGGTATCAGTCAGTATTTGCCAAAAAGAGAGAAAAACTTAATAGCTCTGGCTAGTTGTTTATATATATGAAGAACCAGGCCACTTGATTCTTGTGTTGCATGTGGAATAGGCTAAGATGTGAATCCTCAATGAGCCAATGGAATTGTATGGGTGGGAAGCCCTTCTTTGCCCCAATCAGTGTTGCAAACAGGGCCTTTTGGATGAAGGAAGAGCAGGAACAAAACATCCATCCCTGGTGGTCTAGTGGTTAGGATTTGGCACTCTCACTGCCGCAGCCTTTGTTCGATTCCTGGCCAGGGAAGGTTTTTCCTTCTTACCTCCTTTTCACATTGTTCAGCTCCTGCCAAAGTGTCATTTTCTCACCATGCTGGGATTGGATGTCCAAAGGAACAGCTCCTGGCCTGTTTTCCCCCTCTAGCCTTCTTAGCACAGCAGGTGGCTAGGCAGTATGTCCACCTGACCATGAGAAGGCAGTCTTGAATGTAAGCCTGAGAGAAGGCGGCTGGCAGCACTCTCTGTCTTTGGAAGAAAAGTAGGACCCCTGGGCTTTGGAAAAGGGGAGATTCCATGCAGTTGGATTGTCAGTCTCAGATAGAAACTAGAGAGGTTCCTCCACTAAAGTCTCACAAGAAATCACCATGGCTGCTACTGCTGCAGCTGCAGAGGTGGCAACTCACAAACCAAACTGTAAGGCTGGGAGACTTCTTCATGGCTCAGGGCCACCTATCCACCTACCAAGTATAGAAAGCCTGCCTGGGTTCAAAATCCACCCTCCAGAAAGGTCTCCTATCTTCTGAGCCAAAAAGAAATGGCTGCAGCGACTTAGCAGAGGATGGTTTTGGTCCATTGACCTCTGGGTTATGCTTCCACTGCACCTCTCTGCTGCCTGAGGAAAAGAGAACTTGTAGGGCTTGGCAGCATGTTTAGTAGAGAGCAAGGCCCATACATGAAGCCTCAGGCTGTGCCAGGGTGAAAGAGCTTAATGGCCCCTGGGACTGTGGTGGCGTTAGTTATCTTCTCTTGCTACATCTTCTCAACTGTGGCCTTTCAGCCTGTTTGGTTCCCAGCCCTTTCTGATAGTTCTGGTTCTCTAGCACACTGAGAGGGCCAAACCTGTCTACTAGGCATATTCCAGTTGTTAGGAATGAGTTGTATTTTATTCTACTTCAAATGATTATAACAGACTTGGAGCCAAACAGACTGATAAGCTATGATTGACAAGCCATAGCAAGGTGCATTACCCATTAGCGCCACTGAGACCTGGACAGTGCTGCCCTTTCAGCCTGGCAGATCCTGAGTATTCCTGCCTCGGCATTGCTCTCTGCCAAGCTGTCAGCATGCCCTACTACCCCCTCCCTATAATATCTCAAAATCAGAAATATTGGATACTTCTAAGGGGCCTAGTAGACTGGGGTGATCCAAAAGTGAGGTCAGATGGAGGTCACAGAGACTTGGGAAGGTGTCTTAGAAATATTTTACTTAGCACACCCAAACTAAGATTAAGCAGATGCCCCTAGTAAACAAAACCATTAAGGAGATATGTGCTAATTCCTTCTTGCCCCTTCAATGGTGAGTCACACATCCTAAACAATCAAGTGACCTACACATCCTAAATCCCCAGGAAATATCCCCTGGAACCTCCTCCTGTCCTACAATGTGAGGTTGTCATAAACCCTTCAATTCCTATCTCACAGCCATCAACAGCAATCAGCCAAGTTTCATTTTCCTTTGTGCATATGGTGGGAAACCTACTGAAGATTTTTCCTAGTCCAAAGTATCCACTTCAGGAAATGAAGCAGGGTATAAATATTAACCCCAAACAATAGCAAGGTGTGCCACTGTAGGCGAGACCTGGCCACTCTCTTTGTTGGCATACCCCCGGATCGGAACTTCCAGTGCTACATTTACACTTCAGTCTGAGTACAGTCAGCCCTCCACATTTGTGCAGGTTAGGGGTGCAGGACCACCTTGAAAGTGAAAAGACTGTGAATATGTACAATGGAGGTGGGGGCAGGGCTCCCAAGGCTTGCAAAGAGGGCAGCTGGGGGCTCCCTGGAGGGAGGGAGTACGAAAAATGTGTGTGTCATGGCCAGGTGCTACAGGTGCTGCCCTGCCTCCTGAAGCAGCTGCAGGCACATTCACAGAGCAACTCTGCACTTCCCAAAGGTGGACACTGCTCTGCTAGTTTGGGGGGAAGGTGGAGAAGCAGAGATCCCCATCGCCAAGTGCCTGCAGAGTAGCCGGCTTCACAGGCTCTTGACAACAGAGATCATTGGGGCTCCACTTTCTCCAAGCCCCATGCTGCTGTGCTAGTGCATGGGGAAGATGGAGTAGCAGAGATCTCAGTTGCCAAAGCAGAGCAGCCAACTTTGTTGTCTATGGAATTCTCTTGGGCTCTGCTTTCTCCAAGCCATGGAAGCCCTATGAGGAGCAGCTTAGGGAGCTGGGTCTGTTTAGCCTGGAGAAGAGAAGGCTAAGAGGTGACATGATAGCCATGTTTAAATACTTGAAAGGATGTCATATTGAAGAGGGAGAAAGCTTGTTTTCTGCTGCTCCAGAGACTAGGACATGGAGCAATGGACTCCAACCCCAGGAAAAGAGATTCCACCTAAACGTTAGGAATAAATTCCTTACAGGAAGAGCTGTTTGGCAGTGGAATATACTGCCTTGGAGTGTGGTGGAGTCTTCTTCTTCGGAGGTTTTAAGCAAAGGCTGGATGGCCATCTCTTGGAAATGATTTGATTGTGTATCCCTTCAGGACAGAAGGTTGGACTAGATGGTGTCTGTAGTCTCTTCCAGCTCTATGATTCTAAGCCCCATGCTGCTCTGTTAGTGCTTGGGAAGGCAGAGCAGCAGAGATCTCAGTCTCCAAGCATCTCTGAAAGCCTGCAGAGCAGTCGGCTTGGGAGACACTTGGCAATGGAGTTATCTGGTGCTCCACCTTCTCCAAGCCCCACACTACTGTACAAGTGCTTAAGGAAGGCAGAACATCAGAGATCCCTGTCCTCAAAAGCCTCCCAAAGCACACAGAGCAGTCAGCTTTGGGAGGAGGTTGGTGGCAGCCATGGCGATCGCTGATGCTCCCCCTTTCTGAATCCCAAGGCTGTTGTGTGAATGTGCACTGGGTGGCTTTGGGCTTTGGGATGTTGGGGAGACAAACCCATGAATAATCAAATCCATGGATGTCAAGCCCACAAATGGAGGGGGCAATTGTACTTAGAAACTGCTCTTCAGGACTGGTAACAATCACATTATTTCTCTATCCAACCTTTCTGCCTATTCCTTTGATTGCCTTCTGTGATTCTTGTGAGCATGTTGCATGTGTGAATGCTTTTTGTGTTGTTTAAAAGAACAGTTATTTTATTTCACTTAAATTTGGAGTTTTCTGCAGTTAGTACTGCTATACATAGTTGAAAAGATCCTGAAGTTACCAGCCTCTCACAGCCTTCCATCTGAGCTAATCATAATAATTCCCCAAATATTAATATAGCCTTTTGTATCATGTGCATGGCTCTAAGGAACCTCCATCTGTCCAGGTAACAAAGCAGGCTGACAAACCCTACAAGTTCACTTTCCCTCATTCAGCAGAGTGGCACAAGGAGAAAATTCTGAGTCCATAACTTGGAGGTTGAGGGATCAAACCCATCCTCTGTAGCCTTTCCATTTTGGCAGAGAAGAGAAAAGGAGTCCCTTTTGGGGGCTGAAATTTACTCCCGCAGTGGTCCCTGAATCCAGCTTCTCCCCCATTTCATGGCCTAGCTGCTGACCATCCTCTCTCTAAGGCAGGACAGTGGTCTCAGGACAACTACATCAACCATCTGTTCTAGTTTTGCAGCATAAAGGTTGGAACTTAAATTGGGAAGTTCCAGGCCTCCAATTGGAGGGGGGGGAAGCCAAAGCTTTTCCAAGGCTATTCCAAACCTCCTGCCTTTCCCTGTTTATTTTCAGAAACAAAACTAGCATAGATTTTCAACAACACAGCACCAAATACAACTTTTAGCAAATTTTTCACTTCTCTTTGTGAATGGGTCTTAATCCTACCAGTGCTGGAACTGTTGACCACTGGCTGGAGGAGCTGGGCTGTAAATTTTGACTGGCTGGATGCTCTTGGATGGGCAAAAATAAGAAGGCAGGATGCACCAGCTGGGACTTGAACGCAGGTCACAAGATTGGGAACTTTGCATGATGCCTCTACACCACTTGTGTAACTGATGAAAGCCTCTCCCTTCACTGTAGAAAACCCCTGTGAGGAAGCTAAAGCTGGCAGGAACCTGTCAGGAGTTGAGTCATTCATAATGGTGGGGTTGGCCATTTGCCATTTGACTGCTTGGCCCAGAGCCCACACGTCCACAGCAGAATGAGGATATTTATGGGCATATTGTCAGAGAGAAAAGCAGGGACTCCATGCATGCACATTTGAAGCAAAGAGCAGAATTTGTCCTGCCAGGAGCAGAAAGATTTTCCTCCTGTCTCTTGGGATGCTGGAGGCAAAAGTAAAAGTTTGTAGCCATGTAGCAGAGGATGGTTTCGATCCATCGACCTCTGGGTTATGGGCCCAGCACGCTCCCGCTGCGCCACTCTGCTGTACTCAGGGAAGAGAGCTGGCAAGGCTTATTGGCTGAGTCAATAATTGTTAATGAATAATTGCTAATGAAACTCAGGCCAAGAGGGAGGAACTCAGAAGGGACACCGTCCAGGTCTCTGTGGCACAATGGGTGAGCGCGTCTGGCTGTTAACCAGAAGGGTGGTGGTTCGAACCCACCCAAGGACAGCTGTGAGTCACCCACTCTTGACAAGGTGGCTGAGTGGTGAAGGCGATGGACTGCTAATCCATTGTGCTCTGCACGCGTGGGTTCGAATCCCACCCTTGTTGACATTTTGCCCCTTAGATGGAAGATTTAGATTTGAAATATTTACTTGCTTCTGTTTGATTTTCAGAGCATAGGACTATACTTTGGCCCAATGTTCTCCACTTAAAGAAACAACATGCATTGAATAGGGAATCAAATGGATGTAGTGGAGCTTGTGTGGGAGGGAACCCACACAGCCACATGAGGATGGTCCTCCTCCTCCATTGAACAGGGGAAGATTGCAAGAATATGCCTGGAACCTGATTTTTGGGGTATGGTGGCAGCATTATGTTGGCTGGAATTCAAGAAGGGGCTTTACATCTTTCTAAGTGGACCTACATTTGCAATAAATAGAAGAGAGCAAGTTCACAATGTTTGTATTCAACAAGGGGCATCAACATCCATCCCAGCTGAGCAACATTAAAATACAACATTATATTGGGAATTGTCAGGACACCCACTGCAAAGAGGTCTTCTTGTTGTTACCACTAATTGCCATCAAGTCAATATTTGAGTTATGGCAACCCTATGAAGGAGAGACCTCCAAGTTGCCCTGTTATCAACAGCCCTGCTCAGTTCTTGCAGACTCCAGGCCATGGTTTCCTTGATGGAGTTCATCCATCTGGAATGAGGTCGTCCTCTCTTCCAACTCCCTTCTACCTTGCCAAGTATGATTGTCTTTTCTGGTGAGTCAGGTCTTCTCATGATGTGTCCAAAGTATGAGAGTCTCAGTTTAGTCATCTTGGCTGCCAGGGGGAGCTCAGGGTTGATTTTCTCTGGGCCCCATTTGTTTGTCTTTTAAGTAGTCCACAGTATCCATAGAACTCTTCTCCAGCACCATATTTCAAATGAGGAGATTTTTCTTCCTTTCAGATTTCTTCACTGCCCTGCTTTTCCAATCATACATAAAAATGGGAACTATGGGGGCATGGGATAATTCAAGAAAACCATAGGCCCTTGGTATCAGCTGGGCTTGGTCCCAGGACCCCCTGTGGATACCAAAATCCATTGATGCTCAAGTCCCATTGTAAGAACTGTATTAAATTGAACTATACTAAACTATAAATCAAGTACTGAACTATAAATCAAGTGCTAATTATTAAACAATAACCATGTGTACACACATACATAGATTAATTCACAATCACATATGGTAATGTTTTTGTCTATAACATATCAAATGAGCTACACTATAGATCAAGTGCTAGCTAACTTTACCTAACCAGTATCACAACATGAATGGATTAAGACATAGTTACTTATGGTGATACTCTTTGATTTATTACATACACAATGTTTTAATGAACATTTAGGAATACAATTCAAAACCACATGTTGTATAGTTATATAAACTGGTTCCCAACTTTAGAAAGAATTCTCTTTAGAAGGCACTTTTACAATTATACATAAATTAGCGACACTTGGGGCCACAGGACTACCCATAGCGACCCCCTTAATTTGTAAATAAAATTGATCTTGAAATCTGAAATAATTTTTCTCCAATATTATGTCCAGTACATCTTAAAGAAAATGAGTAGGAGGTAATTTCTGTTGTCTGGATTCCAAATATGTTTCTATCACCTCTCGTGCACCATCATGGGGGATGGATGTATAGAGTGCATTAACATCCATTGTTATCAAACATGCTGTGGGATCTACATGTTGGTGTTCTATTTTTTGTATCTTTTATGTATGATTGTGATTGAATAACAAAAGGAGCCAAATGTTTATCTAAAAATTGAGAGAGGTTCCAGTATAGATCCAGAGCCTGAAACGATTGGTCTACCAGGGGGTGGAAAGGATTTTTTCCACCCCCTGCTGCTTGATTATTGTTTATAAATAAGGTTAAAAATCCACACAGTCCATGATTGTGAGTAGTGTTTGAGAAAGAGGGGAAATGTAAGGAATTCTCACAACATATGATTGTGATTATTACTTTTTATGTATAATTGCAAAAGTGCCTTCTAAAGACAATTCTTTCTAAAGTTGGGAGCCAGTTTATTATAAATATACAACATGTGGTTTTGAATTGTATTCCTAAATGTTCATTAAAACATTGTGTATGTAATAAATCGAAGAGTATCACCGTAAGTGACTATTTCTTAATCCATTTATGTTGTCATACTGGTTAGGTAAAGTTAGCTAGCACTTGATCTATAGTGTAGCTCATTTGATATGTTATAGACAAAAACATTACCATATGTGATTGTGAATTAATCTATGTATGTGTGTACACATGGTTATTGTTTAATAATTAGCACTTGATTTATAGTTCAGTACTTGATTTATAGTTTTGTATAGTTCAATTTAATACAGTTCTCCCAGTTGGTGTTAGGTTAATCGTGAGGACCCTACAGGAGTGGCGTTACTAACAAGTCCCATTGTATACAATGGTGTAGTAAAATGACATCCCTTATATGAAGTGGTGAACAGCAAGGTTTGCTTATAGGATTTTTTGTTTGTTTGTTTAATATTTTCAAACTGTGGTTGGCTGAATCCGTGGATAAAGACTCCATGGATATGGAGGGATGACTGTATACAATAAAGCTTTGACCCTTCATTGTTTATGTTGCCATAGAAAACTTCTAATAGATTTGAGGGCTTTTTTTCTTTTTCCAAAGCTATTCACTTCTCTCTGTAAATGAGTCCTAATTCCATCCTCACTGATGCTATTCCCCATTGGTTGAAGGAGCTGGGCTGCACATTTTGACAAGATGCACTTTGTTTGGCTCTTGGTTGGGCAAAAATAGGAAGGCAGTGTGCACCAGCTGGGATTCGAACCTAGGTCACAAGGTTGGGAACCTTCCATGATTCCTCTACACCACTTGTGCAAGGGATGACAAACATTTCCTTCCCTGGTCCAAAACCTCCAAAGGCAAGAAAAACTGGCAAAGTTCTTCTATGGAATTCCTTCCAAAGGCAGTTGTTTTGTACCAGCTGGAGATTTGGCTCTAGAAAGGAAAGTCTTCTGTGTGATTTTCTTGCCCACAGGCATTACTTTGTAAGCAGAAGGTGACTGATTCTGGGCCTTTTGCCTGAGAGATGAAAGGTGAAACAAGAGGGTGGTCATCAGCCAGTCCAGGAGTTGTGATAACAAGTAAGCAGACCAGATACAAGAAGCCAGGAAGAAGTAAATGAAGATTTAAAAAACACAAATGCCAAGACTACTGCCAGTCACCCAGACAAGACAGTTGTGAGCAACAGAACCACTGGGGAGCCGCTAGGAAATTCATGGACAGATGTCTCCAAAACACCAGGTGCCTAATTAGGTCAGCGCCTTCTACTTAACAAACTCTGGGAAAGATGCAATCTCTCTTTGTCTCTCCATTGCTCCATGAATGATGGCAATGGGTCTTCAGCACCTCCAACCTCCTGGAGGGTCCCCCTCTGCCCCAACACCTGGCTTTGTGGACTGAGAGATATCCCGTTATCAAGAGCTGCAGATTCCTGAAAATCCGCCTCCTCCTCTCCATCTGAATCATCCAACTCCAGGGGTTAAGTTAAGACAGTGATAGGGAATACGTTTGTTGTTCATATGACCAGTGGCATCACTGAGCTTGGTGTCACCCAGTGCTCATATAGACCATACAGAATCCTAAGTAATCCCAGCAATCTACACAATCAGTATGCGACTTTTTATATATATATATAAAATTACCAGCTTGGTAGATGAAGAGAACGCTGTGGATATCGCATACCTTGATTTCAGTAAGGCCTTTGACAAAGTTCCCCATGACATTCTTGCAAACAAGCTTGTAAAATGTGGGCTAGACAAGTTAACTGTTCAATGGATTTGTAATTGGTTGACTGGCCAAACCCAAAGGGTGCTCAGCAGTGGCTCCTCTTCGTCTTGGAAAGATGTGACCAGTGGGGTGCCACAGGGTTCTGTCCTGGGCCCAGTGCTATTCAACATCTTTATCAATGACTTGGATGAGGGAATTAGGAGCATACCTACCAAATTTTCAGATGACACCAAATTAGGAGGAGTAGCTAATACCCTAGAGGACAGGATCAAAATTCAAAATGACCTGGATAAACTGGAGAGCTGGGCCAAAGCTAACAAAATGAAATTCAATACGGAGAAATGTAAGGTACTGCACTTAGGGCGAAAAAATGAAATGCATATATATAGGATCGGGGAGACCTGGCTGAATGCGACTAAGCGCAAAAGGGATCTAGGAGCCCTAGTAGATCACAAATTGAACATGAGTCTACAGTGTGATGTGGCAGCTAAAAAGACCAATGCGATTTTGGGCTGCATCAATAGAAGTATAGTGTCTAGATCAAGGGAAGTAATAGTGGCGCTCTATTCTGCCTTGGTCAGATCTCACTTAGAATACTGTGTCCAGTTCTGGGCACCACAATTCAAAAAGGATATTGACAAATAGGAGCATGTCCAGAGAAGGGCAACTAAAATGGTGAAAGGTCTGGAAATGATGCCTTATGAGGAGAGACTTAGTGAGCTGGGTATGTTTAACCTGGAAAAAAGATGGTTAAGAGGCGATATGATAGCCCTGTTTAAGTATTTGAAGGGGTGTCACGTTGAGGATGGAGCAGGCTTGTTTTCTGCTGCTCCAGAGACTGGAACACTTCTGCTTGGGAGCCACGCGACTTCTTCCACCCTGAAGCTATAAAGAACTGCTTGCCTGCTAAGAGTCAAGACCTTGGCTGGGCTGGGTGAGCTTTTGCTGGGGAACCATGCCCTCTTCTTCCACCACAAAGCTACAAGAACTTCTTACACTGATCACTTATCAATACCACCATGTAATGGAGCCGGAAGTGGTCTGGGCACAGGAATTGAGGTTGTGTGGGGGAAGGGAAGGTATGGTGGCAACAGAGTGAAGAAATGTTACAAAAGAAGAAGGGATCGATGCTTAATATCTATCCCTTCTTCAGTTCACTCTGTTTCCCAGAATAATTTGGAGAGCGTACCATCCTTTCCACAGCCCCTTACTCTGCTCCTTTGCAATGCCAGGTCAGTTAAAAATAAGACTCATATTATACATGACCTCTTAGTGGATGAGGCCGCCGATCTGGCATGCTTTACCGAGACCTGGCTGGGAGATGCCAGCACTGCTACAGATGCCAGCACTGCTACATGGGCACAGGCTCTCCCGGTCGGGTATACGGTCAGCGAGCAGATAAGGGAAAGTGGGCGGGGGGGCGGCGTGGCCTTGGTTCATAGAAACAACTTAAACTTGACCAGGAAGCCTATCCGGAAAACAGCTTGCATCAAGTGCATGTACCTTAGCCTGAAAACCAGGGATAGTTTGGGGATTCTCTTGGTATACCGGCCACCCCGTTGCTTAACAGACTCCCTAACCGAGCTGACCCAGCTGATCTCTGAGTTGTTGTTGGAGTCGCCCAGACTTTTGGTTCTGGGCGATTTCAACATTCCACTAGAGACCAGCGTATCGAATCTAACCGGTGCGGCTCGGGAGTTCATGGAAACCATGGCAAACATGGGCCTATCCCAATTGGTTAACGGGCCCACACATTGTGCAGGTCATACCCTCGATGCAATCTTCAGTACGGAACAGGAATATCCGTGGGCGGAGGTTATAAAAACCTCCGCATTGTCATGGGCAGATCACTTCCTGGTCAAGATGGAACTAAGAGCCACTGTCTGCCCCTCTGGGGGTGGTGGGCCCATTAGAATGGTCCACCCTCGAAGGCTAATGGAACCAATTGGCTTCCAGAAAGCCCTAGAGGGTTTAATGGTTGGTAACACCAGTGATTCTGTAGAGGTTTTGGTCAGCATCTGGAACACTGATCTTACCAAGGCTATCGACACAATCGCTCCCAAGCGTCCTGGTACACAGAGGAGCTTAGGAGAATGAAGCGAACTGGACAACGGCTAGAGTGCAAGTGGCGGAAAACTCGACTCTTATCCGACAGAACTCGCCATAGGAGGCATCTTGATTCCTATCGGGAGGCAATACGTGCAGCACAGAGATCCTTCTGCTCTTCACGTATTGCATCTGCAGAGTCCCGTCCAGCAGAGTTGTTTAAGGTGGTGGGGGAGCTGACGCAGGTTCCTCCTGCGCCAAATCCCCTACTTAACCCGACAACAGCATGCTGTGATGCATTTAATATCCACTTTGCAGATAAAATCTCTCGGATAAGAGCCGACTTGGATGCCAATGTTCTGACAGAATCCATAGATGAGGCATCCAACAACTCCATTGATGGCACTTTACTGGATCAGTTTCAATCGGTGAGTACCGATGACGTGGACAAGCTCCTTGGAAGAGTGAGGAAGACGACCTGCCCTCTTGATCCCTGTCCATCTTGGCTGGGACGCATTGAGAGTATTCCTACGGGACACAATCAATGCATCCTTCAGGGAAGGTATTGTACCATCTTGTTTAAAGGAGGCAGCGGTTAAGCCACTCCTGAAAAAACCCTCCCTGGACCCCCTGGACAAGAACAATTACAGACCAGTGTCCTTGCTACCTTTTTTAAGCAAGGTGATCGAGAGGGCAGTTGCTTCCCAACTCCAAGCCATCTTGGATGAAACTGATTATATTGATCCATTTCAAACCGGCTTCAGGACAGGATATGGAGTTGAGACTGCCATGGTTGCTCTAACCGATGACCTCCGCCTGAGCATCGACAGGGGTAATGTGACCCTGCTGGTGCTCTTGGACCTCTCAGCAGCCTTTGACACTATAGATCATTCCATCCTCTTGGATCACCTGAGAGGGTTAGGAATCGGAGGCACTGCTCTGCGATGGTTCCATTCCTTTCTCTCGGGCAGATCCCAGAGGGTGAGGCTCGGGGACAGCTGCTCCTCCAGAATTGAGCTCAACTGTGGCGTCCCTCAGGGTGCCATTCTGTCCCCGATGCTATTTAACATTTATATGAAGCTGCTGGGAGAGATCATCCGGAGGCATGGAGCTCGGTGTCATCAGTACGCCGATGACACTCAGATATATTTCTCCATGACCAGGTCGTCGGCTCAGACTTCAGATGGTGTCTCTCCTCTCAATGACTGTCTTAGAGCAGTAATGGATTGGATGAGGAAAAACAGATTGAGACTAAATCCAGACAAAACGGAGGTACTGACAGGCACAGGCCCGAAACCAGGTCTGGGAATACAACTTGCAGTCCTGGATGGACTCACACTCTCCTCTAAGGATTGTGTTCGCAGTCTGGGGGTACTCCTGGATTCATTGCTTCACATGACTAGTCAGGTGAATGCGACGGCCAGAAGTGCCTGTTATCAGCTCCGGCTGATACGCCAACTGCGCCCTTACCTGGATACAAGGGATCTGGAAACTGTGGTACATGCTTTGTTAACCTCACGTTTGGATTACTGTAATGCACTCTACATGGGGCTACCCTTGTGCCTAACCCGGAAACTTCAACTGGTACAAAATATGGCAGCCAGGTTAATTACGGGTACATCTAGGAGAGAGCATATAACACCTGTGCTTAAATCTCTCCATTGGCTGCCGATTAGTTTCTGGGCGCAGTACAAGGTGTTGGTTTTAACCTTTAAAGCCCTACATGGCTTGGGTCCATCTTATCTCCGGGACCGCCTCATCCCATATGATCCCCCCCGCACACTTCGGTCCTCTGGGAGGAACCTGCTGCAACCTATGAAAACTAGGCTGTCGCAGACCTCCCAGAGGAACTTCTCTTCTACGGCTCCCAGACTTTGGAATGGCCTGCCGGATGAGATCCGTCTTATCACTACTCTTGATAGCTTCAAGAAAGTGCTAAAGACGGATCTCTTCCGGCAGGCCTTCCCAGAATAACTTCCCGGTTCCAGTGGATTGATTGCTACCCACCCCCTTGCCATCGTTGCCTTTATTTATTTATTTATTTATCATAATTTATTCTTGTTTTAACTTTTCATTAGTTTAATTTAGTTTTAAGGGGTGGGAGGGTTAGGATGGGGAGGGATTGTTTTAACTTGATGTTTTAATCTTGTTGTACGCCGCCCCGGTTGCTGAGCAGAGGGGTGGGTTAAAAATAAAAAATTATTATTATTATATTATTATAACACAGAGCAATGGATGCAAGCTCCAGGAACAGAGATTCCACCTCAACATTAGGAGGAACTTTCTGACAGTAAGAGCTGTTCGGCAATGGAAAACACTCCCTTGGAGCGTGGTGGGGTCTCCTTCCTTGGAGGTCTTTAAACAGAGGCTGGATAGCCATCTTTCGGGGATGCTTTGATTGTGATTTTCTGTGTGGCAGGGGGTTGGACTGGATGGCCCTTGTGGTCTCTTCCAACTCTATAATTCTATGATTCTATGACTTTGAGGGTTACTGAAAACCTCCAGTGGGAGAGGAACAAGAAGGAAGACTTACCTGGCTGGACACAGTGCCAGTGATATTTTCACAAAAAACAATACATTTATGGTGAAACACTGCACAAAAATATTTATAGACAGTCATTTTGGGGTCACCTAAGTGTCACCCTCTGATGGTGTCATCCAGTGCTGTCTGAAACCTCCACACCCTCCCACACCACTGGCAACACCCTTCCCTGGCTGGGAATCAAACCTGGGCTGTGGTGGTGAGAGCGCCAAATCCTAACCACTAGACCACCAGGGATGGACAAGGATGATTTCTTCCTGCTGTTGCCATATCCAACAGGCCTTTTCTCCAACAGTGCTTGGGGCAAAGAAGGACGCCCCAGCTTCCATTTCCTCTCACTTGTTGAGGAGTCACCTCCAGGCCCTCCCATATTCAGAGCAAAAATCCAGCTTTGAGCAGGGTAAGTAAAATGACTTGGCCCCCAGGAAGGCTTTATGGTGGCCCTTCAATTTGCCTGACACACTTTCTGGATCTACCCTAATTTTGGACCAAGACATTTCATTTCCTACTCCTGGAAGCATACAGGAGCAACAGTTTTTCAGTAACCACCTCCTGTAGCCCGAGTAAAATGAGAAATGGCTGCTTTACTGTCTATCGTCGTGGTTTTCCTAGCATTTGTTACATGTACAGCCTGCAGTGGGTTATGGGGACAAAAGGTTGGCCCCTGAACATCTTACAATGTGCCCCACTGTCTTCCCTAGACCACTAAGGCCTTCCTCATGGAGACTTCCCTTGGTCCATTCTGAGAAAGAGTAGGAGGACTTAGTCTGCTTCTCCCTGACAAAAGTAAAGAAGTACCTCCTCTGAGGCTTGAACTCAGGACCTTCTGATTATGAGACCGACGCACTGTATACGGTGCTAAGAAAGCTGATAGAGTAAATGGGCCTTTCTGTGCCTTCCCTTTACAGATCCAATCCAGGCCTGGATAGAAAAATAACATCCTGGCAGGATGTCGACCCTGGGAGAAAGCCAAAACCCTTCCCTGGCCGGGAATCGAACCCGGGCCGTGGCGGTGAAAGCGCCAAATCCTGACCACTAGACCACCAGGGAGAAAGACAAGCAGGAAGCCTCTGAGATCTGACTTCTCAGCCAATGGCTCAAGGCCATCTCTGCAGAAGAGGCCTCTGAGATATTCCTGAGAAAAGGATATTTGTGAGGGGAAAAAAGGGGGAGGCATGAAATGCTGCCTACTGTAAAATGAATGTAAGAACTGTATATAAACTGCTGAGCAATTCCAGAGCGCAAAAATCCTTCACAAATTCTAAGTATAAAACCAAGCACAGGACAATACTGATAATATGGGCAAATGTAGATACAGGTATGACAAAATGGCCGTACAACCTTGAACTATATAACATTCGCTTTCAAACCCTCCACAGCTCACCAGCTTTGAATGAAGAAACATTTCTGCCTGAAGCTCATCAGCTGCTGATAATGATCAAGTCCATTTCATGCAGCACCAGACTTGTCCAGTCTCTTCTTCCTGACAGGGTGCCTCCCCCTCCCCCTCCCCCTCCTTGCTAGGACCTGTCCAAGGTGCTGAACAATTTTCACTCCCAAATAGATTCAGCTCTTTGGAGAGCTTCTTTAAAATTCAGACTAACACTGTAAGTGGATCCAATACTTGACTGACAGATGTACTAGCTAGAGTAGAAGACAAGCAAACAAATAAATGGGATCCCTGGAGCATGGGCCAGATGCCCAAAGTATCATATGCTGACCAGCAGAGCGAGGGGAAGCTGTCTTTCCTTTGACGGACCTCTTTGTCACATTAAATGATCCAACAGCATTAACCATTCAACGCATGGCCCTCCCACTGCCTTTACAAAGTTTCTTTTTTTAGACTGCAACCCCCAATATCCTTCAGCTGCCGTAGCCACTCTCCTCTGACAACAAGGGCAACCAAGTCACACAAACTGCTCCGACCATTAACAACTCTCAGCTGTGGTGCTGATCTCCTGTCCTTGTGATGGGTTTTTCATGGCAAGGCTGAATCCTCTGCCACTTTGAAATATCCCAGCTGCTAAGTAGGTACAGGGAACGGGATGCTGATTCTATGCAAGATTTCTCTCCATATTTTATCCATTGTAAGGTTGTTGTGTGGGATATTTATTTTCTTCTGAGCTGCCCTCAAGGATTTGATGGTTAACTTTAGGTTCCTAAATGAATTAGATCCCAGGGTATCTGCTGGAACCCCTCCCCAAGGGGAAGCTCTTCTCCATGTTTCTCAAGTACATCATGTGGCTCTCTTGGCTGAGACATCTCAGATTTGACATATCCACTTTATGGATGTGGAACTGACATCACCTCTGTAACTATTTCAGCACTTTCCCCAGTCAGCTCCCCTTTCATGCCTTATGACTGGAAATGTTCTGTTTTGCATGTTGGCATACCACCCTAGACCCTGTGGTCTTGCTTGTCTGTAGGAGACATGATAATCCATTTCTTTACTCCATGGGCCTTTTTTTCTAACAGCATGTGGTGTCTAGTGAAATGACTTGAAGATACACCATGACAACAATCAGATTATTGTTGATGCTGTTATCATTATCTCTCTCTATATATATAAAACTCTTGGGTACGTTGCCTTTCCCAGTGTGCTGATTGGCTGCTCAGGAAACACACCCAACCAATCACCACCCACATGCAAATTCCCTCTCCACCTCACAATCCACTCCTGCCACTCAATCTGTGGCTTAGATTGGAACCCAGACAATCAACTGGTGGTGGCAGAGGGTCACCTGCAATGGTCTGCCTGAGACGGGACCCAGGCAGGCAACTGATGGTGGTGGTGGCGGGATACTGCTATTAATACTGCGATGGGACCATGCAGTCAACTGGCAGTGACAGTGGGATGCCGCTGCCACCACTGTGATAGCACCTAGACATTTAACTGGCAGTGGCGACAGCAGGACAACAGAGCAAGTCACCCTCAGCTATACTGGGAAAAGTGTGAATTGAAGGTGAAGGAGGGATTTAAAATCCACCAGCCTACCTTACAGGGTTGTCATGAGGTCTACCAGGCATTTTGGGGGAGTTTTTAATGGCATACGTTACATCAGGTATAGCTAGTTTTTATTATTATCCTGCCTCCAACAAATTCAGCTTTCAAGGTATGCTCTCTCTGTCTTCCCTTTTGAATAGATGATGAGGATCATCATTGTCATAGTCCTGATCATGTGTGGTTGTGTGGATTCCCTCCTCATTCACCAACCTGCATTATGCTCCCTTCATTCTCCATGCAACAGGCACTGTTTCTTAGAAAGGAGAACATGGTTCCAAAGGAATATTCTGAAAAAAACAACTGGAGAAGCAAGTAAATCTTTTGAATCTAGATCATCCATCCAAAGGGGGGAAAATATCAGTGAGGCTGAGATTCGAATCCATGTGTGCAGAGCCCAATGGATTAGCCACCCATGAGTTTCACCACTCACATTGCCAGGAGCAAAATATTGCACAGCTGTCTCTAAGCAGGCTTGAACCACCATCCTTCTGAATGACAGCCAGATGCACTGATTGTACCACAGAGAGCTGGCTGCAGTGCTGCTATTTCAGCTCCTTTGGCCTGAGCTCTCCTGGCTGGTTATTGCTCAGAGACACATTGCTGCAGAGTGGCGCAGCAGGAGCATGTTGGGCCCATAACACAGAGGTTGATGGATTGAAACCATCCTCTACTAGGGGGTTGCAGGCTTTCCTTTTTTCCTCCAGCATTGCAAAAAACAGAAGGAGAATCTTCCCACTTCCAGCAATACTGGGAGTGTTGTTTGCTAAAAAAAAATATGTATGATTCTTGCTTCTCTCTCTGGTTAAACATGCACAACTAGCCACATTCTGCTCAAAAAGTAATGGCTCTGGACCTGGCAGTCATGTGGCAGACTTTCCTTTCCCAGACCAAATTCCCAGCCTGAAATCACTCAAAATAACTGAACGCCTGAGGAAATCTGGAGAATCTCCTTCAAACTTTTTCCCTGCAGGGTTTTTCTATCACAGAAAGCAAAGGCCCTCATCAGTTGCACCAGTGGTGTAGAAGCACCATGTGAGGTTTCCAGGTTCAATTGCTAGCTTATACGTTCTTATTTTTGCCTTTCTATGGGCCAAAGAAAGTGAAGAAGGTCAAAATTTACAGCCCAGGTTTTTGATCTGATAGGGGATAGTGCTAACAACAGTTTAATCAATATCCAGGTACACAGAGAACTGTAAACCTTGACAAAAAGAAAAAACCCTGAATATTTGGCTAGTTGATTGTGGAAATGAAGAACCAGGCCACTTGATTCTTAGTTTGCATGTGGGAGAGCCGAGATGTGACTCCTCAGTGAGCCAATGGAATTGTATAGGTGGGAAGCCCTTCTGTGCCCCAACCAGTGTTGCAAAGAGGGCCTCTTCTTGGGTGAAGAAAGCACAGGAACAAAACATCCTTATCCATCCCTGGTAGTCTAGTGGTTAGGATTTGGCGCTCTCACCGCCGCGGCCTGGGTTCGATTCCCAGCCAGGGAAGGTTTTTTTCTTCTTACCTTCTTTGCAGGTTGTTCAGCTCCTGCCAAAGTGACATTTTCTAACCATCCTGGAATTGGACATGTAAAGGAACAGCTCCTGGCCTCTCTCTAAGGCAGGGCCGTCATCTCAGGACAACTGCATCACCACCTATTCTAGCTTAGCAGAATGCAGGTTGGAACTTAAAGTGGAAATTTCCAGGCCTCAGATTGGGGGGGGAAAAGCCTGTTCTAAAGCTTCTACCTTTCTTTGTTTATTGTCGCAAAAAAAAAAAAAAAAGCATACATTTCCAACCCCCGCCCAATACCTTTTGGCAAATTTTCCCCCTCTCTTTGCTAATGGGTCTTAATCCTACCAGTGTTGGAACTGTAGGCCACTGGCTGGAAGAGCTGGGCTGCAAATTTTGACTGGCTGGATGCTCTTGGATGGGCAAAAATAAGAAGGCAGGAGGCACCAGCTGGGACTTGAACGCAGGTCACAAGATTGGAAACCTCATATGATGCCTCTACACCACTGGTACAAATGAAGAAAGCCTTTCTCATCCCTGTATTAAAACCCCTATGAGGAAGCTAAAGCTGGTAGGAACTTCTCAGGAGTTGAGTCATCTCATAATGGTGGCGTTGGCCATTTGCCATTTGATTGCTTGGCCCAGAGCCCACACGTCCACAGCAGAATGAGGCTATTTATGGGCATTTTGTCAGAGAGAAAAGCAGGGATTCCATGCGTGCACATTTGAAGGAAAGAGCAGAACTTGTCCTGCCAGGAGCAGAAAAGTTCTCTTCGTGTCTCTTGGGGCGCTGGAGGCAAAAGGAAAAGATTGTAGCCATCTAGCAGAGGATGGTTTCGATCCATCGACCTCTGGGTTATGGGCCCAGCACGCTCCCGCTGCGCCACTCTGCTGTATTCAGGGAAGAGAGCTGGCAAGGCTTATTGGCTGAGTCAATAACTGTTAATGAATAATTGCTAATGAAACTCAGGCTAAAAGGGAGGAACTCAGAAAGGACACCGTCCAGGTCTCTGTGGCGCAATGGGTGAGCGCATCTGGCTGTTAACCAGAAGGATGGTGGTTCGAGCCCACCCAGGGACGGCTGTGAGTCACCCACTCTTGACAAGGTGGCTGAGTGGTGAAGGCGATGGACTGCTAATCCATTGTGCTCTGAATGCGTGGGTTCGAATCCCACCCTTGTCGACATTTTGCCGCTTAGATGGAAGATTTAGATTTGAATTATTTACTTGCTTCTGTTTGATTTTCAGAGCATAAGACCATACTTTGGCCCAATGTTCTCCAGTTAAAGAAACAACATGCATTGAACAGAGCATCAAATGGATGTAGTAGAGCTTATTTGGTAAGTGGGGAGGGAATCCACACAGCCACACAAGATGAGGATGGCCCTTGTCTTCCTCCATCGAACGTGGGAAGATTGGGAGAGCATGCCTGGAACCTGATTTTTCGGGTGTGGTGGTGGCATTATGTTGGCTGGAATTCAGGAAGGGACTTCACGTCTTTCTAAGCGGACCTACATTTGCTGCCCCACTGCCTGCCCTAGACCACTAAGGCCTACCTCATGGAGACTTCCCTTGGCCCATCCTGAGAAACAGTGGGTGGACCTAGACTGCTTCTCCCTGACAAAAGCAAAGAGGTGCTTTCTCTGAGGATTGAACTAAGATCCTTCCAATTATGAGACTGATGCGCTGCCAACTGCGCCAAGAAGGCTGCTGGAGAAAAGGGACCTTCCTGTGCCTTTCCTGTGCAGATCCAATCCAGGCCTGGAAAGAAAAATAACATCCTGGCAGGATGTTGACCCTGGGAGGAAGCCAAAACCGTTCCCTGGCTGGGAATTGAACCCGGGCCATGGCAGTGAAAGCACCAAATCCTGACCACTAGACCACCAGGGAGAAAGACAAGCTGCAAGCCTCTGAGATCTGACTTCTCAGCAAATGGCTCAAGGCCATCTCTGCAGAAGAGGCCTCTGAGATATCCCTGAGAAAAAGATATTTCTGAGGGGGGAAAAGTGGAAGGCATGAAATGCTGCCTACAGTAAAATGAACATAAGAACTGTGTATGAACTGCTGACCAATTCTACAGCACAATACTCCTTCACAAACTTTAATTATAAAACTGAACACAAGACAATACTGATAATATGGGCAAATGTAGAAACAGGCATTAGAAAATGGCTGTACTACCCTGAATTGTATAAAATTGGCTTGCAAACCCTCCACAGCCCACCAGCTTTTAAAGAAGAAATATTTCCATCTGAAGCCCATTGGCTGCTGATAATGATCAAGTCCATTTCATGCAGCAGTAGACTTGTCCAGTCTCTTCTTCCTGACTGGGTGCCGCTGCGTCCTCCTCCTCCTGCTCCTCCTCCTCCTTGCTCAGATCTGTCCAAGGTGCTGAACCCTACTCACTCCTAAATCGATTCAGCTCCTTCAAGAGCCCCTTCACATCTTAGGCTCAGACTAAAACTCTGCCCTGATGGCCTGGGATCCACTGGGTACCATGAAAAAGAAAAATAAATGACAGAAACTCAGCCTGGGCTAGATGGCAAAAGCACCACATCCTGGCCAGCAAGTCCATCAGCAAGGGACAGGGCTTTTTACAGGATCTGTTCCCTGCCTCCCACTTCTGAGTGAGGCATTCCCACAGCCTTTGGGGAACCAGTCAAAAGGATGCACCCAATACAGCCACTTGTTTTAGCCTAATGTTCCTCCTGCCTGTCATTAACCCTTAGGAGATTTGTATGTATTGCTGGGACTGGAAATGCCCTTTCACACCTGCTTGCATGTAGGGACTTGTTCATTCATTCCAATACTCTTGTTTCTGACTTCAAGTGGCGTGCAGTGAAATTTTTGAAAGGAAAAGGTGAGGCTCTCTCCTCGTTGGAAGCGCAAACATATGACCTCTCACACCGAAACCTTGCATGATGCCTCTACACCTTGGGTGCAGCTGATGGGAGACTTTGCCTTCCTAGGCATTAAAACACTGGAGGGAAGCAAAAGTTGGTGGGAAATGCTCTGGATTCCCTCAGAAGTTGAATCATCTCTCAGTAGCTGAGTCCACATTTTGAGCAAAGAGCAGACCTAGTACTACTAGCATCACCTGTGATGCTGGAGACAAAAGCAAACAGTTGCAGCCACCTGGCAAAGAGTGGTTTTGATTCATCAATCTCGGGATTATGCGCCCAGCACTCTCCCACTGAGCCACTCTGTTTCATGACAGTAAGAGAGCTTTGGGAGTTTGTCAGCTGGTTTGTCACTGAGCAATGGGTTAGCGCGTCTGGCTGTTAATCAGAAGGATGGTGGTTCGAGCCCACCCAGGCTCGGCTCTGAGTGTATCCTGTTCCCACCTTTGTTGGCCTTTTCCACCTTAAATGGGAGATCCAGATTCCAAATATGTACCTGTTTTGATTCTTTTTGATTTTCAGAGCATAGGAACATTAAAGAAACATCATTGAACAGGGAATGCAATGTGTTTGGCAAGTGGGGAAGGAATCCAAACAGCCACACAAGGTGAGGATGAGAATGATGCTCCATTGAAAAGGGGAAGATTGTGAGAGCATGGATGGAAAGTTGATTTTTTGGAAGGGGTGGTGATATAACAATAATACTAATACCATCAACAACAACAACAATGAACAATAGCAGTGGTTTTGCGGTTACCTCTTCCTCACCCCCACATGAAACTGCATAATAGCCAACCAACTTAGAATACCATAAAATTGCACTGGAGGACCTACAAAATGCCTAGGGAGGATTCCAATTTAGGCATCTGGTGAGACTCTGTGGACACATTCTGGCAGAAGCTGACCATAGAGCCGTGCTAGAGGACCTCCTACCAAATGATGGTGTCAACAGAAAAGGTGCGTGGTACGGAGGTGGTCGATGACTGTTGCAAAGAGACACATCAACTCTCTGCTTCTTTGGGCACTTGTTGACTGTTGTCCAAGACAACTGGACTCTACTGATATGCATTGGCATTCCCATTGCCCTTTGCTCCCATTGTGCATTGGTCACCCTGCTGGCTCCACTATGCAGGAACACCATGGCATCCCCTTGCTGAATACAAACGTTGTGAAACTGCTCAGCTCTATTTGCTCTGGTGGCACAGTAGTTAAATGCTGGCACTTCAACCACAACATTGTGAGTTCCATTCTACAGGGCTCCAAGGTTGATTCAGCCTTCCATCCTTCCATAGGTCAGTAAAATGAGTATCTAGTTTCTTGGGGGCAATTAGCTATCACACTGTATACTGCTTAGGGACTGCTTTGCATATAAATGCTATTGCTATTTGCTGTAGATGGGAGTCCAGTTACAAAGACATAAACCCCTTCCTGAATTCTGGCCAAAATTTTTCCACCACCACAGCCCAAAAATTAGGTTCCAGGCATGCTCTTGCAAACTTACCCTTTTCAATGGAGGAAGAGGGGGATCATCCTCATCTTGTGTGGCTGTGTGGATTCCCTCTCCACTTGCCAAAGGGTCTCCATTAAAACCACTGGATTCTGTGTTCAATGCTTGTTGTTTCTTTAAGAGGAGAACATGTGTCCAAAGGAATGTTTCTGTATTCTGAAAATCAAAGAGAAGCAAGTAAATACTTCACATCTAGATCTTTCATCTAAGGGGCAAAATGTCGACAAGAATCATTGTTTGCCTTGTATGGTTCTTGTGAGTATGTTTTGTGTGAGAGAGTACCCTCCATGTTATTTTCCAATAAAAACCATTAATTTCCCTTTAACTGGCAGTTTCTGCTGTTAGTACTGGTACACACAGGTGCAAAGATCCTGAAGTTACCCGGCCTCTTGCAGACTTCCATTTGCATTATAATAATTTTCCCAGGTAATAATCCATCACTTGTGCGCTCCCCACAGAGCCCCCACCTCTTTGGGTAGCACCACACAGGCTGACAAGCCATGGTTCAAAATACATAACAAGATCTGCTACCCAACAGTACCACTGAGACTGGGACAGTGCTGCCCTTTCAGCCTGACAGAGCCTGAAGATTTGTGCCTGGGCATTGCTCTCTACGAAGCAGGCTGACAAACCCTACAAGTTTCAAATTGGATTATTTATATAGTGTGGATGCACTGATATTAGAGGTTGATGGATCAAACCCATCCTCTATAGCCTTTAGATATTGGCTGAGAAGGGAAAAGAAGAATTTGAACCCGCAGAGGTCCCTGAGCCAAGCTTCTTCCCCATTTCATGGCCTAGCGGCTGACCATCCCTTGAAGAGGATTCCTCTCTCTAAGGCAGGGCAGCTGTCTCAGGACAACTCCATCACCGTCTATTCTAGCATAGCTGCATGGAGGCTGGAACTTAAAGTGGGAATTTCCAGACCTCCCATTCAAGAGAAAACTCCTCCAAAGCATCTGCCTTTCTTGGTTTATTTTCACAAACAAAACTAGGAAAGATTTTCTACTGCCCCCCAATACCACAGTTGGCAAAGTTTTCACCTATTTTTGTGCATAGTTCTTAATCCCACCAGCTTTGGGACTGTTGGCCACTGGCTGAATTCGCTTTGGTTCTTGAAAGGGCAAAAATAAAAATCTATGATGCACCAGCCGGGACTCGAACCCGGGTCACAAGATTGGGAACCTCGCATGATGCCCCTACACCACTGGTGCAACTGATGAAAGCCTTTCCCTTCCTGTAGAAATACCCTGCAAGGAAGCTAAAGCTGGCAGGAACCTCTCAGGAGCTGTGTAATCTCATCATGGCTGAGGAGTTGGCCATTTGCCATTTGAGTGCTTGGCCCAGAGCCGACACTTCCACATCAGAATGGGGCTATTTATGGGCCTTTTGTCAGAGGGGGAAGCAGGGACTCCACACCTGCACATGTTTAGCAAAGAGCAGAACTCATCCTGCCAGCAGCAGAAAGAGTCTCCTTCTGTCTCTTGGGATGCTGGAGGCAAAAGGAAAAGATTGAAGCCACCTGACAGAGGATGGTTTAGATCCATCAAGCTCTGGGTGTTGGGCCCAGCATGTTCCCGTTGTGCCACTCTGTTGTATACAGGAAAGATAGCTGGCATGGCTCCTTGGCCCAGTCAATAATTGTCTTTGCTAATGAATCCCAAATAAAGAGGGAGGAACTCATAGGGAACACCGTCCAGGTCTCTGTGGCGCAATGGGTGAGCGCGTCTGGCTGTTAACCAGAAGGATGGTGGTTCGAGCCCACTCAGGGACGGCTGTGGGTCACCCACCCTTGACAAGGTGGCCGAGTGGTGAAGGCGATGGACTGCTAATCCATTGTGCTCTGCACGCGTGGGTTCGAATCCCACCCTTGTCGACATTTTGCCCCTCAGATGAAAGAGCTAGATGCGAAGTATTTACTTGCTTCTCTTTGATTTTCAGAATACAGGAACATTCCTTTGGACACATGTTCTTCTCTTAAAGAAACAACAAGCATTGAGCAGAGAATCCAGTGGTTTTAATGGAGTCCGTTTGGCAAGTGGGGGGGAATCCACACAGCCACACAAGATGAGGATGATCCTCCTATTCCTCCATTGAAAAGGGTAAGTTTGCAAGAGCATGCCTGGAATCTGATTTTTGGGGTGTGGTGGTGGGAAAATGTTGGCCAGAATTCAGGAAGGGATTTATGTCTTTGTAAGTGGACTCCCATCCGCAGCAAATAGCAATAGCATTTATATCTCTATACTGCTTATCAGTGCAAAGCACTCCCTAAGCAGTATACAATGTGATAGCTAATTGCCCCCAACAAGCTGGGTACTCATTTTACTGACCTATGGAAGGATGGAAGGCTGAGTCAACCTTGGAACCCTGTAGAATAGAACTCACAACGTTGTGGTTGCAGTGCCAGCATTTAACTACTGTGCCACCAGAGCAAATAGACCTGAGCAGTTTCACAATGTTTGTATTCAGCAAGGGGATGCCGTGGTGTTACTGCATAGTGGATGTCATGGTCAGCCAGGACTCCGAGGACTCAGAAGGCGAGGAGGCTGAGCCAGTGGCAGAAGAGCTGGCTGAGTCTGAGTCTAGCCCTGAAGAGCCCAGGGCTCAGCAGCCTAGCCCTCCCCCAGCACAGGGTCCAAGCCTGGGAGACATAATGGAGCAAGAGCAAGAGGTAGAAGAGCAGGTACCTACCTTTAGCCAAAGGAGAGCAGAGAAGGCGTGGCTGCATCGTTCTCAGAGATTAAGAGACAGAAGGTCATCAATCACCCCGCAGCTGGGAGTGGGAGCTGGGCCAACATAAGCAGCTGTGGGATGCTGAGTTCCTTGTTGCAAGCAGTCTGTGTTACCTGGAGGAAGCCTCTGCCTGTGACCCTTCTGGAACCTTGCTATTTTGAGACTTTGGCTATCTTGACCTTGGACTGCCTTCGTTGACCCACCTGCTGGAACCCTTGTGACCTTGGACTGCCTCTTCGTTCTGCACTCTCTCTCTCTGTATATTTCTGACCCTGTAGGACTGCTACTGACAACACCAGGTACTGTGCCTTTCAACTGGGTTGTTGCTGAGCCAGGCTTCTTATCAGCTATTGAGTTGGCATCTTGACAGTGGAACCAGCAGGGTGACCAATGCACAATGGGAGCAAAGGGCAATGGGAATGCCAATGCATATCAGTAGAGTCCAGTTGTCTTGGACAATACTCAGCAAGTGCCCAATGAAGCAGAGAGTTGATGTGCCTCTTTGCAAGTCATCGACCCCCTCTGTACCATGCACCTTTTCTTTTGACTCCATCATTTGGTAGTTGCTTAGCTTTTGAATGGGTCGAAAGAAGTTTGAAATACTTCTCTTAATGGTAAGCTACTGACAATGATAACATTTAGCTAAAATGTGCTGATGTATTTGTATTAGGTCCAAACCTTTTTCCTGGAATGTGCCCCACCCAGAGTGTCATCAAAATTGAATTTTCCCCTCAAATAGAAAGAAATTCTCTATCCTTGGTCAAGACTCATGATTTTTGGCTTTGGGTGTGAGAGGGCATACTGTATGTTTGCACTTTATATGAAAAGAGAGCAGAGCTTTTTCCTTTGAAGAGTTTCACTACACAACCACCTGCAGTCAGAAACAAGACCTGTGAGGAATAGACTGGATTATTGAGCCTTCTACATGCAAATTGCTAATGACTCTTCATGCTTTGAGACACAGAGGCAGTGAAAAAAAGATAATGACCAGAATCCTGTATCAGCTACTTAGTTAAGTGTGCTTAATGAGTAATTTCTCTTGCCCCCAAACCTGAAAGAAACATCATTCACACACTGATCTCCAGCAGAAGGGACCTCTCCACACACACCCCATGCAACTGATGCCTGGTAAAATAGGTTGATGAAGGAGTTACAATTGTGGCAACAGTGTCAAAAATGTGACTAAATAGCAACCGTGAATATGAAATGGTTATGAATGAGTAAATCTAGATAACTGTTCTGTATTCAAGATTGCTACTCGGGGTGCATCTACCCTATAGAAATTATGCAGTTTGACACCCCTTTAAGAGCTGTAGCTCCATCCTATGGAATCTTGGGATTTGTAGTTTTACAAGTTCTTTAGCCTTCTCTGCCAAAGGGTGCTGGTGCCTCACCAAACTACAAATCCCAGGATTCCATAGGATGGAGCCATGGCAGTTAAAGTGGTGTCAAGCCGCATTATATCTACAATGCAGATGCACCCTTAGTTACAATTTTGACACTATTGGCATGTTCATAATTCTCCCCCCAATCTACTACAGGTCTCAGCTGTGTGGGGAGAAGGAGGTCTCATCTGCCAACAAGCAGAGCATAGTTGAAAGAAATTTCTGTTAGGATTGGAGGGTATCAAGCCAGGAGACATTACTTTGTTAAAGTATACTTAAGCATACTTAACTAAGTAGCTGATACAGGATCCCAGCCAATTAGAAAAGAAAGATCCCAAAGCTATTGTCAAAATACAACCAAGAGAAACATCAAATGCACCAAAACTGTCAGAATTAGCCTGTTCATTTTGAGATGCTCCTGAAATAGACAGAGGGGCTGGTGTCATCTGGACATCCAGAGGGCAGTCATTTCATAATTGGGATGGCACAGCCAAGAATGCCCCCTCTAAACAGGGTCAATAATCTATCTGAAGGAGAAGGGAAGAACTTCCACTGAAAATCTCAAGTCAGTCAGGCTCATATTGGGAGATGTACTCCAGCAAATAACATGAGTCTTAAGCCATGCAGGGATCCAAGGTTAAACATCAAAACCCTTGAGTGTAACTCAGAAGCAATGGATAACCAATGCGGTGCCTTTATAATCTGGTATGAGATCAGGGGAATGACTGCATGAAAACAGCCTCTGTGCCCTGCTTTCCCTCTGTGATTTCCAAGTATCAGAGGATTCAGCCTTCCAAGTCATGAGGACAGGAGGTGGGTGCCACAGGTGAGAGCTGTTAACTTCCAAATGAAAGGTTTATGGACCATTTGACCTGTTGCCAAGGATGAGTGGCTATGCTGGCTTAGAGATTCTGGGACTTGTAGTCCAAAAAAAGAACCTGTCTGAGGCAGAGGGAGAGCTGTATTTTGAATTTCTAATTCTTTTGTGTCACCCTGTCATAATTCACTGGAAGAGGAGAGGAAGTAATAAGCAGTCTCGAGGACAAGAAACCAAGGAATCAAATCAGTAGCTTGGGAAACCAAGACAGGCAGAGACATGCAGAAAAGACTAGCTGAGGTCCAGCTCCCAGACTCCAGAAAGCAGGACAGATATCTCTGAGCTGATTCGGGTGTCTTTTTCTATAGAGCGGGTGATAGATGTTGCTTCCAGCAGCTGAGAAATGTTTGCTGCCTGCCTTATGTAGGTAGACTGATTGTTCAGTGAAAATGGCTGAGGCAGGTAAGACAAAATAGCTGTACAGCTTTGAACCGTATAAAATCAATTTTCAACCCCCCTACAACTCACCAGTTTTGAAAGAATTGTTTCACTCTGAAGTGTATCTGCTGCTAATAATGATCAAGTCCACTTTACACAGCAAGTGACTTCTCTGGTCTGTTGGTCCTCTTTTCCTCCCTGACTTGAGGCCCCCTGCTCCCCAAACACTCCTGCAGAGCGGCTATCCCAGAGGAAGGCATGACACACTCATAATTAAAAAGGAGGCAGGCCAAGGGATGCAAGAGAGGAGGAGGAAGGAATGGCCTCCTGTCTCTACTGGTCAGGATTGGGTGCTTTTGTCATTTGGTGCATGCTTGGCTTCTCTTCCAGGGATTCCATTTATTTATTCACTTATTTCTCTTCAATTCTAGCCAGTAGATCATCTGATGTCAAGGCTTCCAGTGAAGATGGCAGCGTGAATGGACGTGTCGAGCAGGAACACTTAGGCACGACCACGCACGGGGTTTAGAATCTGCCGTTAAATTAAAAAAACGGGCAGAGCGAATTACCCCCTAGGAATAGGGGTTTCAGAGGAGCTCTGCAAAGACCAATGCCAGCCAGTGAGCCACGGAAGAAAGGAGGAGGGAGTTGAAGAACAGACTGGCTGACGTGGCCGGGAGAAGGCTGAGGCGGTCGGGGAGCCAAGCACAGCCCCGTGCGGTAGCTGCCTAACAAGCAGCATGAGCGCTGCCGTCACCACTTTTAAACAAAGCAACGAAATTAACAAGGAAAAATCTGGTGATAAATCCTCAAAGAAGGTAATATTTTACCACAAGGGAAGTGTATGATGGGAAGTGGGAACCCTCGTGAAACAGAAAGAAGGGGAAACCCCAAGGACTGAAAGACTGAGGGGGGGAAAAACACGAACGAGGTGCAGACCCCATTTGGAGATAAGGTGCTGTGGTTTGAAGTGCTTAGAGATACGAGTCCCTTAAGATATGAAGGTGGGGGGGATGGATACTGTGGAAAATCTTTAATTATAAGGATATAGTGGACTTAAGCAGTACAGCTGATAAGGAGAGGTGTTTGATTGTATCTAACTGACTGTATTGGGAAGT
The DNA here is from genome assembly GCA_030847615.1 of Gambelia wislizenii. Lineage (NCBI taxonomy): Eukaryota > Metazoa > Chordata > Lepidosauria > Squamata > Crotaphytidae > Gambelia > Gambelia wislizenii. Next base: position 32,894,547 of record JAUMIR010000002.1, read on the forward strand.
GAGAACAGAAGCTGAAGAGAAGCCTTAAAGAGACAGTGTATAAATCAGAACGGACTAGACCGAGGAGAAACTGCGGAAACTATAAAGCTACAAAGCAACAAAGTATTTGATTGGGAAGAAGAGACAATAGACAGTGAGAAAACAAAGTGAGAACTGGAGGAAGACGTTTTGAAGTGCAGTTGAAAAGAAAAGTGGATTAGAAACAACGGGGGGGAAAGACTGGACACAAGAGAATTCAGAGTACAAGGTGGAAGATAACAAGCTGAGAAGAAACTGTAATGAGAAAGTAATAAGAAAGTAGTAAGAAATACAGTGAGACAAGCCATTGGGGAGGGATCTGTCTGGTTGGATCCGTGTTAGAAGTCAGTGGGGAATGTTATGGTATAAATAGTTAACCTAATACCGGACTTACTACTGAGTGGGGAATTAATACATATAAGGGGTTGATTTAATGGTGTTTAATTACTGTCACTGATCAAATTTGGGAAATTGATTGGGAAGGAGATGAAATGTTAATTTAGAGATAAATTGATAAAATATATAGAAAGGTAAATGAGAAAGGAACAAAGGGGAGTAAAAGATAAGGAGTCGAACAGAGTCTAAAAGATACTAAGAAATTTGAAAACATTTGTAAGACTAAGAATTAAGATATTGAAAATTAGAAAGTTGAGAAGAATTAGAACTTTAAGTATATAGTGACATTGGGATATCGATACTGATTGATATTGACTTTATATGGGTAGTCCTATTAAGGGAAAATAAATTAATTGTAATTTGGGTTAATTAATGTAATAAAATAAAATAAATATAGCGGGGCCGGAAAGAAGGTTGAGAATAGAAAGAAAGGTTTATTGAAATAAATTGAAATATTTAAGTAAAATATGGCTGCAGGAACAAGGAGACATATTGCACAGTTACAGAGTCAAAGGAGACCCTCGATAGAACTTCCAACAAAAATGATAGACTCCAATGAAATATTATTAGAAGAAATGAGGAAAATGGGAAAAGAGATAAGGACAGAAATCAAAAATCAAATGAAAGAATTAAGAGAAGAATTAAAAGCAGACTTTAAAAAAGAATTAGGAAAATTAGGAAAAAAACACAAAGACACTATCTCAAATGGAAGAAAAAATTAAGAATTTGGAGCAAAAAACAGGAAAGATAGAATTAAGAACTAAAGAATTGGAAGAGAAAAAACAGCAAGAAGAGACTAAAGAAACAATAATAGAATTGAAAAATAGATCAAAATGTGTTAAAATTAGAGGATTAGAGGAAAAAGAGGTTGAAGATTTTTATATAAGAGTAGTACTGGATTTAGCCAAATTCATCGGTTGGCTTCCGGAACAACTAGATTTGGAAATAGATAAGATGTTTAGAATTGAATCATGGTAGCAAAAAAAATAAATAAAAAATAAAGTTCCGAGAGATATTGTGATTTATTTCCTAAGAGAGAGAGTGAAAGATATAGTAATAAGCAAAGCTTATGAAGAAACACTGAGGATAGAAGGAAAGGAAATTAAGATATTTAAGGACGTACCATCAACAATCTTAAAGAAAAGAAAAGAATATAACTTCCTGACTCAAGAATTGAGAAGAAAAGAAATACAGTACAGATGGGAAAAGATAGAAGGGGTATCGTTTACTTATAGATTCAGGAAGTATAAAATAAACAATATAGAAAAAGCTAAAAAAAAATTTAAAAAATTAAGTAGAGAAGAGGATCAGAAAGAAGAAAAACAAAAGGATAAAGAAAGGAGTAATAATAAGAAAGGAACAATAATAGTAAGAAAATCTAAGGTACCACCAGATATAGATATTCAGAAAAAAGAGAGAGAAAAGAAAGAAGAGGATTGTGAAACAGAAGGAGAAGAAGAGGAAGAAGGAGAAGAAGAAGTAGAGGAAGGAGAAAGTAAGGAAGAAAGAGAAGGAGAGTCAGAGGAAGAAATAGAAATAAAAGATAGGAATTTGACAGATCAAGAAGAAGAAAAAGAGGGATAAAGAAAGTTAAAGGGGAAAAAGAGAGAACAGGGAAAAAAAACTAAAAGTAGGAGTTAAGATGCTAAGGAAAATTTTGACATGGAATGTATGGCGTATGAATATTCCGCAGAAAAGGGGGGGGGAATTCATTATTTGGAAAAACAGAAATTAGATATTATATGTTTACAAAAAATACATATCAAAAATAAAGATCTTAAATTTATGAAAAATCAGAAATTAGGTGATTTTTTTGCTGCAATGACAGAAAAGAAAAAAAGTGTAATAATATATATAAACAGAAAGTTTGAAGCAGAAGAAGTATTCAAAGATTCAGAGGGCAGATTCGTAGGGATAGAAGTATTTTTTGAAAATACTAAGGTGTTAGCGGTGGGACTATATGCAGCTTTAGATAATAAAACAAAATTTTACTCAAAATTATGGAAAGAGATTTTAGAATCAGAATTTGATGAATTAATCATGATGGGAGTGTACGCCGTTCTGAACAGCAGCGTCTCATAGGCGGATTGGCAGATGGAAGGTAGCAAGCCCGCCAGCCGGGCAAGCGTCTCGAAGGACACCGGGCGTCTCCTGTCTGGTGCCTTTGGCACCACCCGTCTCCAGCCCTCCAGCACCTTAATAATAATAAATAATAATAAAATTTATTTATACCCCACCCCTCTGTTAAAACAATCGGGGCAGCCTTCTTCACCAAGAAGGTATTGCAGGGGTCTCCGTGACCTGCCACTTTACTGAAGAAGGAGATGCCTGCCACATGTCCTGCGATGGTTCTGGATGCCCGGCCCTGTTCCTTCAGAGCGGCCAGGTAGTGCAATACCTTGCATTCCGATGCCGGCCATGATGGCCCATAGCCATGTTGCTTTCGGAATGCCATGAACTGGGAGGCTGCCCTCTTGTAGCTGGCTTGCATTGAAGGTGCCAAAGAATCAGCTACTCCTTGCAGCACTAATCGTTCCCAAGGTTCCAGAGGTCTGCTGGAAAGGGAGTAGCCATCTCGTCTGCCTCGGGGGCCAGCAGGCGGAAATGCTCCTCCTGGAATCGAGATAATGCATCCGCGATCCCGTTATCCACGCCCGGGATGTGGCGGGCATGGAACGTGATGTTGGACTCCAGGCAGATCAGTACGAACCGGCGAACCAGCCGCATCACCCTGTCAGACCTGGAGGACTGCCTGTTGATGACACTCAGCACTGCCTGATTATCACACCAGAAACACACCCTCTTGTCCCTGAACTCCTCCCCCCATATCACAAGGGCCACCAGGATGGGGAAGAATTCCAGGAATGTGAGATCCCTCACCAAGCCGGATGCAGACCATGACTGCGGCCATGGCTGTGCACACCAATGGCCATTGTAATACACACCAAAACCTAAGCTGCCCGCCGCATCGGAGTGCACCTGCAGGCCAGCCTCAAGGTTCAGCCACCCCTGCCATGCAGAGATACCATTGTAGCTTCTTAGGAAATCAAGCCAGACTCCCATGTCATCCTTGACCCCTCTTGTCAGTCGAATGCGGTGATGTTGGGCTCTCACTCCCCCGTGAGCCGTGCGATGCGGGCGCAAAAGGCCCTCCCCGGCGCAACCACCCTGCATGCAAAATTCAGATGCCCCAGCAGCGATTGGGGTTCCTTCAGCGTGACCTTCTCCCACTGCCGGAGGTCGACCAGCATCCCCCTCAGTCCCTCGATCTTGTCATCAGGCAGCCTGGAAACTCCCACCACGGAATCCAGCTGTATTCCCAGGTACACTAGGGATGTGGAAGGGCCCACCGTCTTATCCGGGGCCAGGGGAACTCTGAGCTCCTCAGCCAATGCCTGAAAGGAAGAGAGCAAGAACCCACATTCCTCCCCCCCCCGGCGGGGCCCATCATGAGGAAGTCATCCAGGTAGTGGGTGACAAAAGGTGAACCCGCCCTGTGCTGTAGGGCCCACTCAATGAATGTGCTGAATTTCTCAAAGGCTGCGCAGCTGATGGAGCAACCCATCGGTAATGCCATGTCATAATACCACTTATCTTAGAATTTGAAACCCAGCAGGCAATGATCATCCGGGTGCACCAGTAACAGTCGGAATGCCAACTGGATATCACACTTGGCCATGAGGGCTCCCTGACCACAGTTCTGCAAAAGCCAGATTGCATGGTCCAATGATGCGTACCGGACCGTGCATAATTCCGGAGGAATGGCATCGTTGACAGAAGCCCCTTTTGGGTAAGATAAGTGGTGTATGAGACGGAATTTCCCAGACGCCTTCTTGGGAACCACCCCAAGCGGCGAAACCCGCAGATTGGGCATGGGAGGTTGCTCAAACGGGCCGGCTATGCGACCCGCCTGCAGCTCTTTCCCAATCTTCCAGGCCAATACCTCCGGCAGCTGAGCCACTGATTTTAGGTTGCCAGAGGTGGACGCTTCCCTTGCACCCTGGAATGGTATGCGAAAGCCCAATTCAAAACCCGCGGCCAGGTAAGCTGCCGCATCTTTCTTGGGGTAGGCGGTTAGAAGAGGTCGCATAGCCTCCAACTTGATTGGAGTTGCCGCCATACAACCCCACCCCCCGCTCCCGAGGGTCCCCTCACTTGGCTGAGCTGCGTTGGTGCCACCTCCAGACCCTGCCTCTTTTCCTGCACCTGAGGCAGGTGGCCATTCCGAAAGGACTGGCTCCCACCCCGTTGGCAGGAACAGTTGACTTTTGGATGCCCGTCCCCACAACTGTCGCAGGAGTGGTCAAACCGGCACTTGTACCAGGAGCACTTGCCCCCATTGTACTCCCAGCACACCGGCTTCTTCCCCTCTTTTTTGCGATTGGCCTTGGGAGGATCACTCTTCTCCCGCAAACCTGGCCCAGTGGCCTGCAGCCAAGTAGGGTAGTTGATGGTTTCCCATCTGTGCATAGGGGATCTGGAAGCTTTTCTCCTGCACTCAATGTCATACATGATGGCATTGGCATCCCCCGCCTGAGACCTGACCTTGATCACCTGCCAGAGATGGTTGATCAGGTGCCAGGCCCGCTCTGGAAAAACCAGAGCCACGACCCCCATGAACACCGCATAGCCACTGAGCCAGTTGGCAAAAGTGCGTTCCACAGTCCCCGAGCTGGTTTTCTCGTTCTCCTTCTTGTCACTCCTGTGAACCCTGGCTTCTTCACCCGGGTGCGGTGCCAAGGAGAAAACATCAACGTAGTAGCCCTGCAGGATCTTGGAACGCACTTTGTGATCCAGATGGCCCCCCGGAGGGTCCTCCTTGGATTTTTGCCTCCCTAAGCTCCTCCCCTTCAGCTGCACCCCCCACAGCCTTTCGCTCCTCGCCGGCCTTCTGCCTGGCCTTCCGGAGCTTGAGTGCCCATTCTGGCAGGCCTGGCTTGAAAGACCCTTTTCCCCAATACCTGTACTTGTCCTCGTCAGAAGACTCACCCGATGATGACCTGAAACGCGAACTCCGACACCTCTTCCGCGGACTGCGTCCACCACCGGATCCACTGCACTGTCGCGATGCTGAACCTTGCGACTCAGATCGCCCAGAGTCCCATGAACCACTCCGACCTCTGGACCTGGATCACCTTGACCTTCCACTGCCACTGGATGACGTGCTGGGTTCCATGCTCATGGTCACCGGGAGCATCTGCACCTCCTCTCGCCCCGTGGGAGGGGGATCCCTATTTGCGTCCACCTTCTGGACCAGCACATTCGATACCCTTATGATGTCCCCCAAGGTGAGGTTGGGGCTCCGAATGCCTCCACCAGGGAGCGGTAGGCCTCCACCAGCATCAGTTGGGGCAAGGTCCCGGTTGTCACCTGGCTGGGCCCAAGCTCGCTTGCCAGGGGGCCCACCCCCTTTCCCCAGCTGACGCCCCCCCACACTGGAGGTTGATCCCCAGCAGGAGGTGGCGGGTCCTGAAGGTGGTGCTGTTTTGACGTAAACTTCGGCCCCTGCAACTGCGTGGCAACTCCTGGCTGGGGCTACTAGCCTTTGTGGTTTTATTGTGTGCCGACCGCTGTCCTGCGGCCCGAACCCTGTAAAAGAAAATCACTGCCTGCAATGCATGAAGGGTGTATGCAATTCATGCTGCCCCCCCTACCCAGGCCCCACATGCAGGTCCCAGGCCCGTGGGGGGGGGAACCCCATGTCAGGGATGGGGTAGTCGCTGCGAGCCCCTTCGCATAGGTTCCACCTCTGCCTATGCTCCACCTGTGCAAAGAGGCATCCTTCAGATATGTATTTGTTATTGTTGTTGTTGTTATTGTGGCTGCCCAGCCTCCCACCAGTGAGGGTGCGGGTGGACCCCCCACTGTTTTCATGTGGCCATGCCTCCCCCGGGCCCCCTTTTTCTCACCCCCTCCCAGGAATGCTGGAAGGGAGGGGGGGTCCAATGTTGCCCCCAAGGTGCCAGAGGTGTGGGGGTCGTGGGGGTGGGGGGAGGCCCCAAACCAAGGCCCCCAACCAAGGCCCCCTTGTTCTCGCCCCCTCCTTGGAATGCTGGAAGGGAGGGGTGGTGGTGGTCCACTACCACCCCCAGGATGGCAAGGGTGGGGGGGTCCCGGGCGGGCACACCAAACCAAGGCCACCCACCACTCGCCCCCAAATGGCCACCCTGGGCCTAATGCTCTCCAATGCCCTCCCCCGCACAGCCAACCCCAAAGAGCAGGGCCATGTGGCAAGCGGCGGGGGGGCGGGGGGGCGGGGGGGCAGCAGGCACCCACCAGCAGGAGGGCCCCCCCAGTGCTGCCGCTCAACGCTGCCCGCCATCCTCAGTGGCCGCAGCAAGAAGAATCCCCCCTCACTTCCCAGCGCAGCTGGCTGCTGCTGCTGCTGCTGCCGAGGGCAGGCGGGCGGGCTAGCTCGTGGGGACGTCACCCGCCCACCCTGTCTGGTCGGGCCGCCCCGCCTCCCAATGCCGTGCTCGGGCCCATCCTCTGGCTAACGCCCCCCACCCCGCAGCCCTGCAAGCGGGCGACGTGCCATGGCGGGGGGGCAGTGTGCTGCGGCGTGTCCGGCGGCTCCTTCCCGCCTCCTCCGTAGGCACCCCCCCGACACATTGCTCCTCGGTCTCCTGCCCATCCCCACCCCCACATGGTGCCTGGTGGGGGGGGGGTGCCCAAGGAGCAGGGGGAGGGGCAGCAGAGCCAACAGAGGAGGAGGAGCCGACGGAGCTGCCTTATAAAAGCTCCTTCGCTCCTCCTCTGACGTCATCCAGCGCTGGCCGGATGACCCGCCCCTCAGGGAGGGCTCCCAGCCAATCAGGGTCAAACAAAGCGGCCTGGGAAGGAGAAGGCAGCATGGCGGCTGCCATGGAGGGCCACCCCTGGCGGGGCGGGCGGCAAAGAGGCATCCGGGGGTGCCGGTCGGGCCGCAAAAAGGCCCACCGGCAATCGGCAGAGCCCCCTTCTCAGCTAATGGCTCAATGCCATCTCTGCAGAAGAGGCCTCTGAGATATTCCTGAGAAAAGGATATTTGTGAGGGAACAAAGGGGAGGCATGAAATGCTGCCCACTGTAAAATGAATCATAGAATCATAGAATTGCAGAGTTGGAAGAGACCACGAGGGCCATCCAGTCCAACCCCCTGCCATGCAGGAAAGAACTATATATAAACTGCTGAGCAATTCCAAAGCGTAAAAATATTTCACAAATTCCAAGTATAAAACCAAGCACAGGACAATACTGATAATATGGGCAAATGCAGAAACAGGTATGACAAAATGTCTGTACAACCTTGAACTATATAATATTTGCTTGCAAACCCTCCACAGCCCACCAGCTTTAAATGAAGAAACATTTCTGTCTGAAGCTCATCAGCTGCTGATAATGATCAAGTTCATGTCATGCAGCACTAGACTTGTCCAGTCTCTTCTTCCTGACTGGGTGCCTCCGCCTCCTTGCTAGGACCTGTCCAAGGTGCTGAACAATTTTCACTCCCAAATAGGTTCAGCTCTTTGGAGAGCTTTAAAATTCAGACTAACACTGTAAGTGGATCCAATACTTGACTGACAGCAGGTGTACTAGCTAGAGTGGAAGACAAGTAAACAAATAAATGGAATCCCTGGAGCATGGGCCAGATGGCCAAAGTAGCATATGGTGACCAGCAGAGCGAGGCGAAGCTGCCTTTCCTTTGACGGACCTCTTTGTCGCATTAAGTGATGGAACAGCATTAACCATTCAATGCACAGCCCTCCCTCTCTCTGGCTTTCTTCGCAAACAAAGATTCAGGAAGAAAGACAGCCCTCCCACCACCTTTACAAAGCTTCTTTTTTTAGACTGCAACTCCCAATATCCCTCAGCTGCCGTAGCCACTCTCCTCTGACAACAAGGGCAACCAAGTCACACAAACTGCTCCGACCATTAACAACTCTCAGCTGTGGTGCTGATCTCCTGTCCATGATGGGTTTTTCATGGCAAGGCTGAATCCTCTGCCACTTTGAAATATCCCAGCTCCTAAGTGGATACAGGGAAGGGGATGCTGATTCTATGCAAGATTTCTCACCATATTTTATCCATTGTAAGGTTGCTGTGTGGGATGTTTATTTTCTTCTGAGCTGCCCTCAAGGATTTGATGGTTAACTTTAGGTTCCTAAATGAATTAGATCCCAGGGTATCTGCTGGAACCCCTCCCCAAGGGGAAGCTCTTCTCCATGTTTCTCAAGTACATCATGTGGCTCTCTTGGCTGTGACATCTCAGATTTGACATATCTGCTTAATGGATGTGGAACTGACACCACCTTTGTAATATTTCACCACTTTCCCCAGTCAGCTCCCCTTTCATGCCTTATGACTGGAAATGTTCTGTTTGGCATGTTGGCATACCACCCTCTACCTTGGGCTCTTGCTTGTCTGTAGGAGACATGATAATCCATTTCTTTATTCCACGGGCCTTTTTTACTAACAGCATGTGGTGTCTAGTGAAATGACTTGAAGATACACCATGACAACAATCAGATTATTGTTGATGCTGTTATCATTATCTCTCTCTATATATAAAACTCTTGGGTACGTTGCCTTTCCTAGTGTGCTGATTGGCTGCTCAGGAAACACACCCAACCAATCACCACCCACATGCAAATTCCCTCTCCTCCTCACAATCCACTCCTGCCACTCAGTCTGTGGCTTAGATTGGAACCCAGACAATCAACTGGTGGTGGCAGAGGGTCACCTGCAATGGTCTGCCTGAGACGGGACCCAGGCAGGCAACTGATGGTGGTGGTGGCGGGATACTGCTATTAATACTGCGATGGGACCATGCAGTCAACTGGCAGTGACAGTGGGATGCCGCTGCCACCACTGTGATAGCACCTAGACATTTAACTGGCAGCGGCAACAGCAGGACAACAGAGCAAGTCACCCTCAGCTATACTGGGAAAAGTGTGAATTGAAGGTGAAGGAGGGATTTAAAATCCACCAGCCTACCTTACAGGGTTGTCATGAGGTCTACCAGGCATTTTGGGGGAGTTTTTAATGGCATACGTTACATCAGGTATAGCTAGTTTTTATTATTATCCTGCCTCCAACAAATTCAGCTTTCAAGGTATGCTCTCTCTGTCTTCCCTTTTGAATAGATGATGAGGATCATCATTGTCATAGTCCTGATCATGTGTGGTTGTGTGGATTCCCTCCTCATTCACCAACCTGCATTACACTCCCTTCATTCTCCATGCAACAGGCACTGTTTCTTAGAAAGGAGAACATGGTTCCAAAGGAATATTCCGGAAAAACAACTGGAGAAGCAAGTAAATCTTTTGAATCTAGATCTTCCATCCAAAGGGGGAAAATATCAATGAGGGTGGGATTTGAAACCATGTGTGAAGAGCCCAATGGATTAGCCACCCATCACTTTCACCACTCAGTCACATTGCCAGGAGTAAGATGTCACACAGCTGTCTCTAAGCAGGCTTGAAACACCATCCTTCTGAATGACAGCCAGATGCACTGATTGTACCACAGAGAGCTGGCTGCAGTGCTGCTATTTCAGCTCCTTTGGCCTGAGCTCTCCTGGCTGGTTATTGCTCAGAGACACATTGCTGTGGAGTGGTGCAGCAGGAGCATGTTGGGCCCATAACACAGAGGTTGATGGATTGAAACCATCCTCTACTAGGGGGGTTGCAGGCTTTCTTTTTTTTACTCCAGCATTGCAGAAACCAGAAGGAGTATCTTCCCACTGCTAGCAACAGCAGGAGTGTTGTTTGCTAAAAAAAATATGCACGGGTCTGATTCTTGCTTCTCTCTCTGGTTAAACATGCACAACTAGCCACATTCTGCTCCAAAAGTAATGGCTCTGGATCTGGCAGTCATGTGGCAGACTTTCCTTTCCCAGACCAAATTCCCAGCCTGAAATAACTCAAAATAACTGAACTCCTGAGGAAATCTGGAGAATCTCCTAACTTTTTCCCTGCAGGGTTTTCCTATCACAGAAAGCAAAGGCCCTTATCAGTTGCACCAGTGGTGTAGAAGCACCATGTGAGGTTTCCAGGTTCAATTGCTGGCTTATACCTTCTTATTTTTGCCTTTCTATGGGCCAAAGAGAGTGAAGACAGCCCAGGTCTTTGATCTGGTGGGGGATAGTGCTAACAACAGTTTAATCAATATCCAGGCACATAGAGAAGTGAAAACCTTGCCAAAAAGAACAAAAAACCTGAATATTTGGCTAGTTGATTGTGGAAATGAAGAACCAGGCCACTTGATTCTTAGTTTGCATGTAGGAGGGCCGAGATGTGAATCCTCAATGAGCCAATGGAATTGTATGGGTGGGAAGCCCTTCTGTGCCCCAATCAGTGTTGCAAACAGGGCCTCTTCTTGGGTGAAGAAAGAGCAGGAACAAAACATACTTATCCATCCCTGGTGGTCTAGTGGTTAGGATTTGGCGCTCTCACCGCCGCGGCCTGGGTTCGATTCCCAGCCAGGGAAGGTTTTTTCTTCTTACATTCTTTTCAGGTTGTTCAGCTCCTGCCAAAGTGTCATTTTCTCACCATGCTGGGATTGGACGTGCAAAGGAACAGCTCCTGGCCTCTCTCTAAGGCAGGGCAGTCATCTCAGGACAACTGCATCACCACCTAATCTACCTTAGCAGAATGCAGGTTGGAACTTAAAGTGGAAATTTCTAGGCTTCCAATTTGGGGGGAAAGCCTGTTCCAAAGCTTCTACCTTTCTTTGTTTATTGTCGGGGGGAAAAAAGCATACATTTCCAACCCCACCCCAATAACTTTTGGCAAACTTCCTCCCTCTCTTCATGAATGGGTCTTAATCCTACTAGTGTTGGAAATACTGGCCACTGGACTGTAAATTTTGACTGGCTGGATGCTCTTGGATGGGCAAAAATAAGAAGGCATGATGCACCAGCTGAGACTCAAACCCAGGTCACAAGATTGGGAACTTTGCATGATGCCTCTACACCACTTGTGTAACTGATGAAAGCCTTTCTCATCCCTGTATTAAAACCCCTGTGAGGAAGCTAAAGCTGGCAGGAACTTCTCAGGAGTTGACTCATCTCATAATGGTGGAGTTGGCCATTTGCCATTTGACTGCTTGGCCCAGAGCCCACACATCCACAGCAGAATGAGGCTAGCTATGGGCATTTTGTCAGAGAGAAAAACAGGGATTCCATGCATGCACATTTGAAGCAAAGAGCAGAACTTGTCCTGCCAGGAGCAGAAAAGTTCTCCTCCTGTCTCTTGGGATGCTGGAGGCAAAAGGAAAAGATTGTAGCCATCTAGCAGAGGATGGTTTCGATCCATCGACCTCTGGGTTATGGGCCCAGCACGCTCCCGCTGCGCCACTCTGCTGTATTCAGGGAAGAAAGCTGGCAAGGCTTATTGGCTGAGTCAATAACTGTTAATGAATAAATGCTAATGAAACTCAGGCTAAAAGGGAGGAACTCAGAAAGGACACTGTCCAGGTCTCTGTGGCGCAATGGGTGAGCGCATCTGGCTGTTAACCAGAATGATGGTGGTTTGAGCCCACCCAGGGACGGCTGTGAGTCACCCACTCTTGACAAGGTGGGCCGAGTGGTGAAGGCAATGGACTGCTAATCCATTGTGCTCTACATGTGTGGGTTCAAACCCACCCTTGTCGACATTTTGCCCCTTAGATGGAAGATTTAGATTTGAATTATTTACTTGCTTCTGTTTGATTTTCAGAGCATAAGACCATACTTTGGCCCAATGTTCTCCAGTTAAAGAAACAACATGCATTGAACAGAGCATCAAATGGATGTAGTGGAGCTTATTTGGTAAGTGGATAGGGAATCCACACAGCCACACGAGATGAGGATGGCCCTTCTCTTCCTCCATCGAATGTGGGAAGAAAGCAAGAATATGCATGGAACCTGATTTTTGGGGTGTGGTGGCGGCACTATGTTGGCTGGAATTCAAGAAGGGGCTTTACATCTTTCTAAGTGGACCTACATTTGCAATAAATAGAAGAGAGCAAGTTCACAATGTTTGTATTCAACAAGGGGCATCAACATCCATCCCAGCTGAGCAACGTTAAAATACAACATTATATTGGGAATTGTCAGGGCACCCACTGCAAAGAGGTCTTGTTCTTGTTGCCGCTAATCACCATCAAATCAACATTGAGCTATGGCAACCCTATGAATGAGAGACCTCCAAGTAGCCCTGTTATCAACAGCCCTGCTTAATTCTTGCAGACTCCAGGCCGTGGTTTCCTTGATGGAGTTCATCCATCTGGAATGAGGGTGTCCTCTCTTCCAACTCCCTTCTATCTTGCCAAGTATGATTGTCTTTTCTGGTGAGTCAGGGCTTCTCATGATGTGTCAAAAGTACGACAGTCTCAGTTTAGTCATCTTGGCTTCTAGGGGGAGCTCTGGATTGATTTTCTCTGGGACCCATTTGTTTGTCTTTTAAGCAGTCCACGGTATCCATAGAACTCTTCTCTAGCACCACATTTCAAATGAGGAGATTTTTCTTCCTATCAGATTTCTTCAATGCCCTGCTTTCCCAATCATACATAGAAATGGGAATTATGGGGGCATGGGACAATTCTGACTTTGGTATTCAAGAAAACTCTAGGCCCTTGATATCAACTGGGTTTGGTCCCAGGACCCTCCGTGGATACAAAAACCATCTATGCTCAAGTTCCATTGTATACAATGGTGTAGTAAAATGACATCCCTTATATAAAATGGTGAACAGCAAGGTTTGCTTACAGGATTTTTTTTTTTATTTTTATTTTTTTACTATTTTCAGACTGGTTGGTTGAATCCGTGGATAAAGACTCCATGGATACAGAGGGATGACTGTATACAATAAAGCTTCCATCCTTCATTGTTTATGTTTCCATAGAAAACCTCTAATAGATTTGACGGCTTTTTTCTTTTTGCCAAGCTATTCACTTCTCTCTGTGAATAAGTCCTAATTCCATCCTCACTGATGCTATTCCCCATTGGTTGAAGGAGCTGGGCTGCACATTTTGACAAGCTGCACTTGGTTTGGCTCTTGGATGGGCAAAAATAGGAAGGCAGTGTGCACCAGCTGGGACGCAAACCCAGGTCACAAGGTTGGGAACCTTGCATGATGCCTCTACACCACTGGTGCTATGAATGACAAGCATTTCCTTCCCTGGTCCAAAACCTCCGAAGGCAAGAAAAACTGGCAAAGTTCTTCTATGGAATTCCTTCCAAAAGGCAGTTGTTTTGTACCAGCTGAGGATTTGGCTCTTGAAGGGAAAGTCTTCTGTGAGCTTTTCTTGCCCACAGGCATTACTTTGAAAGCAGAAAGTGACTGCTTCTGGGCCTTTTGCCTGAAAGGGAATCAGAGACTACACCAGTGCTTGTTCTTAGCAGATAAGACAGCTAGTCCTGCCAGCAGTGGGAAGGGTCTCCTTCTGTCTCCTGGGATGTTGGAAACAAAAGCATAATGCAGTTACCCCCTAAGAGAGGATGGTTTCAATCCATTGACCTCTGGGTTATGGGCCCAGCACGCTTCCGCTGTGCCACTCTGCTAGATGGCAGTAAGGGACCTTCACTGGATTTTCAGCTGGTTTTTTCTCTGAAGAACATACAGCCATGAAAGGGGGACTGAGAAGGAAGATCTTGCAGGTCCCTGTGGCACAACTGGTTTTATAGTGTGTCCAGCTGTTAACCAGAAGTGTAGTGGTTGAAACCCAGGCAATGACAGGTGTGAGTATTTTTGTGAAGGTGATTGAGTGGCCAAGGTGATAGAATGGGTTCAACTCCCAACCTTATTAACTCCCCCCCCCTTAGATGGAAGATCTAATTCAAAATATTTAATTGCTTCAGAGGTTTTATATTTATGGAAAATAAGAAAGATGTTTTCCTGTTAAAGAGGCAATGCCCATTGCAAAGACAATGAAGCAGGTTAAAGACAGGATGGCTGGTGAGTGGAAAGGGAATCCACACAGCTGCAAAAGGTCAGGATGATGATGATGATGATGATGATGATTCTCTTACTCCTCCTCCACTGAAAAGGGGGTGAGGTAATAACACTGATAACAACAACAGGAACTATTTGAGAGTCCCACTGAGAATTTTAATTTGTAAAGATTAGGTATTTATACCCTGCTCTTCAGCCACAAAGGTTATCAAAGCGGCTTACAAATTGTTAAGCAACAGCAATTTACACATCTTCACTGTATTAAGCAGTTTCCAATATGTATTAGCTAATTGCCCCCCTCAAGCCAGGTACTCATTTTACTGACCAACGAAAGGATGGAAGGCTGAGTGAACCTTGGAGCCCTCTGGAATCGAACTTGCAACGTGGTGACCTGCAGTACTGGCATTCAACCACTGCACCACCAGGGCTCCCTAAAGCAGTCTTTGGAGTCCAGAAGCAAGTTCTGAAGGGATCCCAAACCTAGTAGGAGGTTTAGTTACTGGGAGTAAGAACCATAAACTACAATATGCTGATATTTTTGGTCCTACCCTTTTCCTTGTGGTCTCTCCCACCACCGGCATGAGACCCAGGAGAATTTATCTGAAATGGAATTTGGTCCTCAGGTGTCATGCCCCAGGACCCTGATAAGTCTATAGAGTCAGAGGAGGACGACATGGCAGGGAACAGCCCCAGGGACCCTGGCACAGGTTTATCTACACCTGTGCCAGCAGGGAACCCTGCCAACCTAGAGGTTCGAGAAGAGGAAGAAACTGGTTGGCATCAGTCTCAGCAGAGAGTCCTGCCCACTCAGATTTATTTTATTTTATTTTATTTATACCCCGTTCTTCAGCCACAAGGCTATCAGAGCGGCTTACAAATTGTTTTTAAGCAACAGCAATGTACACATCTACACTGCAGTCAGCAATTTCCAATGTGTGTTAGCGAATTGCCCGCACAAGCCAGGTACTCATTTTACTGACCTACTAAAGGATGGAAGGCTGAGGGAACCTTGGAGCCCGCTGGAATCAAACTTGCAATGTGGTGACTTACAGTACTGGCGTTTAACCACTGCGCCACCAGGGCTCCAGATAAGGACAAAGAAGAGGAGAGACACTTATCTCCACTGTCGTATACACAGCACTGAGCGCAAAAGGAAGCTCAAAGGAAATCTCTGAAAATTTATGAGAGCAACTTGCTCATTAAGAAACACCTGGCAAAGCTTTAATTGCTTTATATAGGCTGGGAGAGGCAATGGAGGCTTTGTCAGAGATCAACTGATCTCCCTGGAGAAAGCTTTCTGTTGCCTTCGGCACCTGAGTCCTTGCTGCTTTGCCGTGTACCTTGACCTTGGACTGGCCCTGATGACCCTATTGCCTGATCCTACTGACCTACAGACTGACTCCTGGACTACGCTGCCTTCTGTAAACCTTGACCTTTGGATTGTATTCTGGACTCTTCTCTGTGTGCCTTTTGCCTGTATTCCTGTCTTTCCAAGAAACAGAACTTTGCTTGCTCTTCCTAATTAATTATCACTAGAGCTTGGCTGCTTTCCCAGCTCTTTAATTTGCTGGTAACTTGGAGTTGCTTTCGGACATCAGGTTGAAAGATGTCCTCCACCCTCAGTCAGTGGTCATGATTCTTACTTTGGCTGTGAGAAGGAATGTGTTTGACATTCGTATGACAAGAAACCTATGTTCCCCTCCCCCTTTCCTATAAGAAGGAATTTGCCACTTGCAGCCTGTGGTCTAAAAAATTGCTCTGACCACCACCACCACCACTGCCACCACTCTCTAGGAACTATGGGGGGCATGAAATGCACCAGTTTCCCCACTCATTTGTTTTCATTCAGGGTGGGGAGGTTTTAATAAAACCTGTTTTGTTTTTCTCTTGGGAAAACAAATGGCCTCTCATTGTCCTAATACAGGACAAGCGCCAACAAAAATGTGGCCAATTGCCCATCCCCCCAGCTTTTTCAAGGTGCATTATTTTAAAAAAATTGATATGGATATGGGGTGAGGTATGGTTCATCCAGATCTGGTGGGTAGATGGGTGCGGGTGTGGTTGGCTGAAGACTTGTAGAATTGCCCACCCCTAGAGTCTAGATTGAAGCCTGGCAACTCTCAATTTCATCTCATTTTTTCAGGTTCTTCAGCTTGTGCTGTGGGTGTCCTAGGAGATTGGTCCTACCTTAGCTACAGTAATCTTCTTTAAGGGTTGTTTAGTAACAAACCTAGCAGAACTCTCCAGTGGGCCAGAATGATGTCACAATCAGAAAGAGCTTGGAGCCAAGAAGGCTGATAAGCCATAGAAGGTCACAAACCACACTCACCTTTGGCACTAGGTGCTGCTCTTTCAGACTGGCATAGCCTCAGGTTTCATCTCTAGGCACTGATACAGGGCAAACAGGTTCACAAACTGTACACGTTCACTTTCCCTTATGCAGTGGTGCAGCAGAAGGAAACCAGGAGGTCGATGGATGGAAACAATCCTCTGTTTGATGGCTGTGGACTTTTCTTTTTGGCTTAGAAGGCAAAAGGGGGCCTTTTTGGAGGGTGGAGTTTGAATCAAACCATACAGAATCCTTGATAATCCCAGCAATCTACACAATCAGCGTGCAACTTTGAAGTTGCACGCTGATTGTGCAACTGGAAACCTTCATGTGGGAGAGCAAAAGAAGGAAGGATCACCTGGCTGGACACAGCGCCAGCAAATATATCTGCTGAAATACTACAGAAAATATTTATTTATTTTAATATTTATTTTGGCTTTTGATGTCCAGTGAGTGAGTGTGCAGTCCCTGGGTTTGGGGAAGTCTACTGCTGCTGCTGCAGTCTAATTTGTATGTGGCTACTTCTGCAGTAGGAGTCACAGATGTTTCTTGTGAGCTATTGAGTAGTTAATCAATCCAGGTCAGTCACAAGTTATCCCACAAGATGATAGGCAAAACAAGAAGGTGGTCATCAGCCAGTACAGGAATTGTTATAATGAGTCAGCAGACCAGATACAAGAAGCAAGCAAGGTATAAATGAAGATAATGAAAGCACAAATTGTAGTATGTGGGGAAATAATTATTGTAATGTAAAAGCAATCTTGTGTACCCCATTCACATCCTAAGATAAGTCTAGGAATTTTTCCCTGCATGCATCTGTTCTCCCAAACTCCCTTTCTCTTATTTCACTGGGCACTTCCAGCCAACTGGAGTGCTGGGCCATTCCACACATGACCTAATTTAAATTTTATTGCTCTTTGTGAGACTCTTTTAAGTTAGAGTCTCCATGCGGCCGTAGCCATCTTATGTAGCCATGCTGCTATGAAACTATGCCATGATGTTCACCATGCAGCGTCTACCGCTAAAAGCTGGGTGAGTCTTTCTACCCTAAATCCTCCTAGTTAGTTAGGAACCCTTTTAAAAGTTTGTTTTAGTATGTAGATTGAGATTGATATACCTTCAGTAAACTTTTGATTTGCATTTTTAAACTGACTCCTTTGTTTTTGTAATGAGTCTAATTTAACTGGGTGATCACAGACCACAGACCTCTGAATACACTTTTAAATGCTAATTGAGCTTGTCTCAGCATTCTTAAGCCACTCTGCATGAATTTGAAAGTAAATGATTTTAACTTCTTTTTTAAAGAAGATGTTTTTATTACTTTTTAAAAGGGCTAGATCCCTGGAATTTTTAATACATTTTTATTTTTTAGACTCATTCCTCCTACACAAATGCCAAAAGTCCTGCCGGTCACCCAGATAAGACAGTTGTGAGCAGCAGAACCACTGGGAAGCTGCTAGGAAATTCATGGACAGATATCTCAAAAACACCAGGTGCCTAATTAGGTTGGCGCCACCTACTTAACAAACTCTGGGAAAGATGCAGTCTCTCTTTGTCTTTGCTCCATGAATGATGCCAATGGGACTTCAGCATCTCCAACCTCCTAGAGGGGGCAGGGTCCCCCTCTCCTCAACCCCAGGCTTTGTGGACTGATAGAGATCCTGTTATCAAGAGCTGCAGATTCCTGACATTCCACCTTCTCCTCTCCATCTGAATCATCCAACTGCAGGGGTTAAGTTAAGATAGTGATAGGGAATAAGTTTGTTGTTCATATGACCAGTGGCATCACTAAGCTTGGTGTCACCCAGTGCTCATGGTGTCACCCCATGGACCTCCATGGATTACTTAAGATAAAGAATCTTAAGTAATCCCAGCAATCTACACAATCAGTGTGCGACTTTGAGGGTCACTGAAAACCTCCAGTGAGAGAAGAAAATGGTGAACAGCAAGGTTTGCTTACAGGAATTTTTTTTGTTTCATATTTTCAAGCTCTGGATGGTTGAATACATGGATAAAGACTCCGTGGATACGGAGGGATGGCTGTATACAATAAAGCTTCCATCCTTCATTGTTTATGTTTCCATGGAAAACTTCTAATAGAATTGAGAGCTTTTTTCTTTTTGCCAAGCTATTCACTTCTCTCTGTGAATGGGTCCTAATTCTATCCTCACTGATGCTATTCCCCACTGGTTGAAGGAGCTGGGCTGAACATTTTCACAAGCTGCACTTGGTTTGGCTCTTGGATGGGCAAAAATAGGAAGGCAGTGTGTACCAGCTGGGACTCGAACCCAGGTTACAAGATTGGGAACCCTGCATGATGCCTCTACACCACTGGTGCCATGAATGACAAGCATTTCCTTCTCTGGTCCAAAAACTCTGAAGGCAAGAAATACTGGCAGGGTTCCTCGGTGGAATTCCCTCTGGAGGTCAATCGTTTTGTATCAGCTGAGGATTTGGCCCTTGAAAGGAAAGTCTTCCATGTGCTTTCCTTGCCCACAGGCATTACTTTGTAAGCAGAAAGGGACTGCTTCTGGGCCTTTTGCCTGAGAGGGAATCAGAGACTACACCAGTGTCTTTTCTTAGCAGACAACACAGCTAGTCCTGCCAGCAGTAGGAAGGATCTCCTTCTGTCTCCACAGATGTTGGAAACAAAAGCAAAATGCAGTTACCCCCTAGCAGAGGACAGTTTTGATCCATGGATCTCTGGGTTATGGGCCCAGCATGCTTCCACTGTGCCACTCTGCTAGATGGCAGCAAGGGACCTTGGATGGATTTTCAATTGGTTAGTCTCTGAGCATAACCCAGCCATGAAAGGGGGGCTGAGAAAAACATACTGCAGCTCCCTGTGGTGCAATTAGTGTGTATGGTTGTTAACCAGAAGGATGGCAGTTCAAACCCACCCATGGACAGCTGTGGGTATTCTTGTGAAGGTGGCTGAGTAGTAAAGGTGATGGAATGGGTTCAATTCCCATCCTTGCTGACTTTTTCA
Organism: Gambelia wislizenii; assembly: GCA_030847615.1. Classification (NCBI taxonomy): domain Eukaryota; kingdom Metazoa; phylum Chordata; class Lepidosauria; order Squamata; family Crotaphytidae; genus Gambelia; species Gambelia wislizenii. The sequence continues at coordinate 32,914,194 of JAUMIR010000002.1, forward strand.
ACCTTAAATTTCAACCAACTTATCTCCGGAACCGCCTCCTTCCATACAATCCTCCCCGCACACTCCGGTCCCTGGGAGGAATTTGCTTCAGCCACAAAAATCTAGTCTGTCTGCAACCTCCCAGAGGGCCTTTTCGGTAATCACCCCCAAATTGTGGAATGACCTGCCGAACGAGATCCGTCAGATAACAACCCTGAGTAGCTTTTAAAAAGCACTAAAGACGGATCTCTTTCGGCAGGCCTTTCCTAATTAGATCCCGGCCTCAGGGGATCCTGGCTTCTTTTAGTAAGCTGGCCATTTATAGTATTTTATAGTATTTATTGTTTTTAATTGTGATTTTATATCAGTTGGTTTTAATTTATAATTGTTTAATATTTTTTTATGGGGGAGGGTGGGGTGGGGGGTGTTTGGGGATTTTATCTGTATGGTATTTTAATTTTTGTAAGCCGCCCCGATTGTTTTAACAGAGGGGCGGGGTATAAATAAATTTTATTTATTATTATTATTATTAAATCAACCTCTCTCTGGCTTTTCTTCGCAAACGAAGATTCAGGAAGGACTCATCCCGCGCTTTCTGCAAGCGCGCTGATGACTAAAGAGGCCAATCTGAGATAAACAAGTCCGGTTGCAGAAAGCACAGCAGAAGGTCTCCTTGGGTGATGTTTTTGGGTTGTGATTCTTTCTGCATTGTCGTTTCTCTTCAAGACTTGTTCAGCGTGAGTTCTCAAATAAGGCTGCAGCATTGTGGATAGTGCGTCTCCATGCCTCCCGATGTGAGGCCAGGGCGGACCACTGTTGGTGATCAATTTGGCCAAGCCTGAGATGTTGTTTCAGGGAGTCTTTGTATCGCTTTTTTGGAGCGCCCCTCTTACACTGACCAGTGGCAAGTTCACCATAGAGTACTATTTTTGGGAGGCGATGGTCCTCCATCCTAGAAACATGCCCTGCCCAGCGCAGCCGTGTTCTCAATATCATGGCCTCAATGCTGGTGATCCCTGCTTGCTCAAGGACAGCAACATTTGTCACATAGTCAGTGTAGATTTAGGATTGTGCGTATACAGCGCTGATGAAAGTCTTCGAAGAGTCGTAGGTGGTGGCGATAGGTGACCCATGTTTCAGATCCATAAAGGAGGATAGACAGTACAATGGCTCTATACACACTGACTTTTGTGCTTTGCCTCAGGTGTTTATTGCTCCAGACTCTTTTGTGAAGTCCTCCAAATGTGCTATGTGCCTTTGCTAATCTGTGATTGATCTCTTTGTCAGTCTTGGCATCTGAGGAGATGATGCTTCCCAGGTAGGTGAACTGCTGAACGGACTTGAGCACAGATTTGCCGACGGCAATGTGGGGATGGTGGTGTTCGTCCTGTGGTGCAGGCTGGTAAAGAACTTCTGTTTTCGTAAGGTTGACTGCCAGCCCAAATAGTTCTACAGCTGTTGCAGGATGTTAGGTGCTGCAGAGCTGCTTCTGTGTGGGCAAGAAGGGCAGCATAATCAGTGAAGAGCAGCTCACGGACTAGATAGTTTAGAGTCTTAGTGCGAGCCCTCAGACGGCTTAAGTTAAACAAGCTACCATCAGTATGGTAACATATATAGATGCCGTCGTCTTCTTCAAGCTCTGCCATAGCCCTTTGGAGCATCATGCTAAAGAAGATTGTAAATAAAGTTGGTGCAAGAACACAACATTGCTTCACTCCATTAGTTATTATAAAGGGCTTTGAAAGATCATCGCCATATCTGACTTGACCACACTGGCCCTCGTGTAGCAAGATAGTAAGGATGATCTTTTCCTGTTAAAGAATCAGCACCCATTGCAAAGCAGGTTAAATGCAGGGCAGCTGAAGAGTGGAAAGGGAATCCATACAGCTGCACAAGGTCAGAATGAGGATGAGGATGATTCTTCCCTTCCTCTTCCTCCTCTACCGAAAAGGGAATGGTGGCAAGAGCTGTTTTGAAAGCTGAATTTGTTTGGGGGTGAGATAATAACAATGATAACAACAGCAAATGGCAGGGGGTTGGACTGGATGGCCCTCATGGTCTCTTCCAACTCTACAATTCTATGATTCTATGATTCAAGAACAGCTTGAGAGTCCTGCTGAAAAGCAGTCTTTGGAGTCCAGAAGTAAGTTCTGAAAGGGTCCCAAACCTATGTGGAGGCTTAGTTACTGGGAGTAAGAATCATAAGCTACAATATGCTGGTATTTTTGGTCCTACCCTTTTGCTCATGGTCTCTCCCACCACTGGCATAAGAACCAGGACAATTTCTCTGAAACAGAATTTCGTCCTCAGGTTGAAATATATCCTCCATCCTCAGTCAGTGGGCATGATTCTTACTTTGACTGTGAGAGGGAATGTGTTTGCCACTCACATGACAAGAAACCTATGTTTTCCTCCCTTTCCTATAAAAAGGATTTTGCTTTATACCACTTGCAGCCTGAGGATGCCTGGCTGAACAGAGCACCAGCAATATTTGTTTATAAAAAAACAATACACTTCTGATGAAACACTACACAAAATGTTTATAGACAGTCATTTTGGTGTCACCTGCTCTGATGGTGTCATCTAGTGCTGTGTGCAACCCCCACACCCCCACACTGGCAAAATCCTTCCCTGGACAGGTATTGAACCCGGGCTGTGGTGGTGAGAGCACCAAATCCTAGCCACTAGACCACCAGGGATGGACAAGGATGATTTCTTCCTGCTGCTCCCACATCCAAAAGGCCTTTTCTCCAACAGTGTTTGGGGCAAAGAAGGACTCCCCAACCTCCCATTTCCTGGCAACTTTCTGGCCTCTGAACATCTGAAAATATGCCCCACTGTCTGCCCTAGACCACTAAGGCCTACCTCATGGAGACTTCCCTTGGCCCTTTCTGAGAAAGAGTGGGAGGACCTAGACTGCTTCTCCCTGGCAAAAGCAAAGAGGTGCCTTCTCTGAGGTTTGAACTCAGGACCTTCCAGTTATGAGACTAATGCGCTGCCAACTGAGCCAAGAAGGCTGCTGGAGAAAAGGGACCTTTCTGTGCCTTTCCTGTGCAGATGCAATCCAGGCCTGGACAGAAAAATAACATCCTGGCAGGACGTTGACCCTGGGAGGAAGCCAAAACCCTTCCCTGGCTGGGAATTGAACCTGGGCCATGGCAGTGAAAGCACCAAATCCTGACCACTAGACCACCAGGGAGAAAGACAAGCAAGAAGCCTCTGAGATCTGAATTCTCAGCAAACGGCTCAAGGCTATCTCTGCCGAAGAGGCCTCTCAGATATTCCTGAGAAAAAGATATTTCTGAGGGGATAAAAGGGAGAGGCATGAAATGCTGCCGACAGTAAAATGAACGTAAGAACTGTGTATGAACTGCTGGCCAATTCTACAGCACAATACGGTACTCCTTCACAAACTCTAAGTATAAAACTGAACACAAGATAATACTGATAATATGGGCAAATGTAGAAACACGCATGAGAAAATGGCTGTACTACCCTGAACTGTATAAAATTAGCTTGCAAACTCTCCACAGCCCACCAGTTTTTAAAGAAGAAATATTTCCATCTGAAGCCCATTGGCTGCTGATAATGATCAAGTCCATTTCATGCAGCACCAGACTTGCCCAGTCTCTTCTTCCTGACTGCGTGCCTCCTCCCCCTCCTCCTTGCTCGGACTTGTCCAAGGTGCTGAACCCTACTCACGCCTAAATAGATTCAGCTCCTTCAAGAGCGCCTTCACATCTTAGGCTCAGACTAAAACTCTGCCCTGCTGGCCTGGGATCCACTAGGTACCATAAAAAAAGAAAAATAAAAGCACCAAATCCTGGCCAGCAAGTCCAGCAGCCAGGACAGGGCTTTTTACAGGATCTGTTCCCTGCCTCCCACTTCTGAGTGAGGCATTCCAGCAGCCTGTGGGGACCCAGTCAAAACGATGCACCCAATACAGCCACTTGTTTTAGCCTAATGTTCCTCCTGCCAGTCATTAACCCTTAGGAGATTTGTATGTATTGCTGGGACCGGAAATGCCCTTTCAAACCTGCTTGCATGTAGGAGACTTGTTCATTCATTCCATTACTCTTGTTTCTGACTTCAAGTGGCGTGCAGTGAAAATTTTGAAAGGAAAAGGTGCAGCTCTCTCCTCGTTGGAAGTGCAAACATATGACCTCCCACACCCAAACCTTGCATGATGCCTCTACACCTTGGATGCAGCTGATGGGAGACTTTGCCTTCCTAGGCATTAAAACACTGGAGGGGAGAAAAAGTTGGTGGGAAACGCTCTGGATTCCCTCAGAAGTTGAATCATCTCTCAGTAGCTGAGTCCAGATTTTGAGCAAACAGCAGACCTAGTACTACCAGCATCACCTGTGATGCTGGAGACATAAGCAAACAGTTGCAGCCACCTGGCAAAGAGTGGTTTTGATTCATCAATCTCGGGATTATGCGCCCAGCACTCTCCCACTGAGCCACTCTGTTTCATGACAGTAAGAGAGCTTTGGGAGTTTGTCAGCTGGTTTGTCACTGAGCATCACAGAGATCCAAAGCTGTAGGCCAAATAGGGATTAAGGGGGGAATAGCTCCCAGGTCTCTGTGGCGCAATGGGTTAGCGCGTCTGGCTGTTAACCAGAAGGATGGTGGTTCGAGCCCACCCAGGGACGGCTGTGAGTGTATCCTGCTTCCACCTTTGTTGGCCTTTTCCACCTTAGATGGGAGATCCAGATTCCAAATATGTACCTGTTTTGATTCTTTTTGATTTTCAGAGCATAGGAACATTAAAGAAACATCATTGAACAGGAAATGCAATGTGTTTGGCAAGTGGGGAAGGAATCCAAACAGCCACACAAGGTGAGGATGAGAATGATGCTCCATTGAAAAGGCGAAGATTGTGAGAGCATGGATGGAAAGTTGATTTTTTGGAAGGGTTGTGATATAATAATAATACTAATACCATCAACAACAACAGCAATGAACAAGAGCAGCAGTTTTGCAGTTACCTCTTCCTCACCCCCACATGAAACTACAAGTGGGCATTTGAACATAAACTGTTGCCATTTTCCCAGGGTTTCTTTGTTTGGTTTGTCTGTTTGTTTGTTTGTTTTGCATTTTAGCTCCTTAACATCCCAAATTGTACCTCTCTGCCTGCCCTGGAGCTATAAGCCAACCTCATGGCCACTATATGCTAACCCCTTTGCACTCTCTTGAGAAAGGGCATGGCACCTAGCCAAACTCCCCTTGACAAAAGCAAAGAGGTGCCTTCTCTGAGGCTTGAACTCAGAGACCTTCAGATTACGAGACTAACACACTGCCTACTGCGCTAAGAAGACTGCTTGAGTAAAGGGGCCTTTCTGTGCCTTTCCTGAGCAAATCCAATCCAGGCCTGGAGTGAAAAATGATCCCTTGGCAAGATGTTGGCCCTGGAAAGAAGCCAAAACCTTTCCCTGGCCGGGAATCGAACCCGGGCCGTGGCGGTGAAAGCGCCAAATCCTGACCACTAGACCACCAGGGAGAAAGACAAGCAGGAAGCCTCTGAGATCTGACTTCTTAGCAAATGGCTGAAAGCCACCACTGTAGACAAAAGTCTTTGATAGAATGAGAGTCCTCCCACGAGCAAAAGAGATTGCAGGGGAAAAGAGAGCAGGAATGAAATGCTCAATAAACTGAATGAAAACAGCTGGCCAGTTCCAGAATGCAATGACTCCTTTACAATCTCTAAGTATAAAATCAAACACAGGACAATACTGTGCAGCTGTACAACCTTCAACCACCTAAAATATAAAGGTCACCCCCGTATCCATGGGGGATTCGGTCCCTTACCGCAGACACGTGAAACAGCGTATAATAGCCAACCAACTTAGAATACCATAAAATTGCACTGGAGGACCTACAAAATGCCTAGAGAGGATGCCAATTTAGGCAACTGGTGAGACTCTGTGGACACATTCTGGCAGAAGCTGACCATAGAGCCGTGCTAGAGGACCTCCTACCAAATCATGGTGTCAACAGAAAAGGTGCGTGGTACGGAGGTGGTCGATGACTGTTGCAAAGAGGCACATCAACTCTCTGCTTCTTTGGGCACTTGTTGACTGTTGTCCAAGACAACTGGACTCTACTGATATGCATTGGCATTCCCATTGCCCTTTGCTCCCATTGTGCATTGGTCACCATGTTGGCTCCACTATGCAGGAACACCACGGCATCCCCTTGCTGAATACAAACGTTGTGAAACTGCTCAGGTCTATTTTCTCTGGTGCCACAGTTGTTAAATGCTGGCACTACAACCACAACGTTGTGAGTTCCATCCTACAGTGCTCCAAGGTTGATTCAGCCTTCCATCCTTCCATAGGTCAGTAAAATGAGTACCCAGCTTGTTGGGGGCAATTGGCTATCACATTGTATACTGCTTAGGGAGTGCTTTGCACTGATAAGCAGTACAGAGATATAAATGCTATTGCTATTTATTTATTTATTTATTTATATAGTGTGGATGCACTGATATTAGAGGTTGATGGATCAAACCCATCCTCTATAGCCTTTAGATATTGGCTGAGAAGGGAAAAGAAGAATTGGAACCCACAGAGGTCCCTGAGCCAAGCTTCTTCCCCATTTCATGGCCTAGCTGCTGACTGTCCCTTGAAGAGGATTCCTCTCTCTCAGGCAGGGCGGCTGTCTCAGGACAACTCCATCACCGTCTATTCCAGCATAGCTGCATGGAGGCTGGAACTTAAAGTGGGAATTTCCAGGCCTCCCATTCAAAAGAAAACTCCGCCAAAGCATCTGCCTTTCTTGGTTTATTTTCACAAACAAAACTAGGAAAGATTTTCTACTGCCCCACAATACCACATTTGGCAAACCTTTCACCTATTTTTGTGCATAGTTCTTAATCCCACTAGCTTTGGGACTGTTGGCCACTGGCTGAATTCTCTTTGGTTCTTGAAAGGGCAAAAATAAAAAGCTATGATGCACCAGCCGGGACTCGAACCCGGGTCACAAGATTGGGAACCTCGCATGATGCCCCTACACCACTGGTGCAACTGATGAAAGCCTTTCCCTTCCCTGTAGAAATAATCTGCAAGGAAGCTAAAGCTAGCAGGAACCTCTCAGGAGTTGTGTCATCCCATCATGGCTGAGGAGTTGGCCATTTGCCATTTGAGTGCTTGGCCCAGAGCCAACACTTCCACATCGGAAAGGGGCTATTTATGGGCCTTTTGTCAGAGGGGGAAGCAGGGACTCCACACCTGCACATGTTTAGCAAAGAGCAGAACTCATCCTGCCAGCAGCAGAAAGAGTCTCCTTCTGTCTCTTGGGATGCTGGAGGTAAAAGGAAAAGATTGAAGCCACCTGGCAGAGGATGGTTTAGATCCATCGAGCTCTTGGGTGTTGGGCCCAGCATGTTTCCATTTTGCCACTCTGCTGTATACAGGAAAGAGAGCTGGCATGGCTCCTTGGCCCAGTCAATAATTGTCTTTGCTAATGAATCCCAGATAAAGAGGGAGGAACTCATAGGGAACACCGTCCAGGTCTCTGTGGCGCAATGGGTGAGCGCGTCTGGCTGTTAACCAGAAGGATGGTGGTTCGAGCCCACCCAGGGACGGCTGTGGGTCACCCACCCTTGACAAGGTGGCCGAGTGGTGAAGGCGATGGACTGCTAATCCATTGTGCTCTGCACGCGTGGGTTCGAATCCCACCCTTGTCGACATTTTGCCCCTTAGATGAAAGATCTAGATGCAAAGTATTTACTTCCTTCTCTTTGATTTTCAGAATACAGAAACATTCCTTTGGACACATGTTCTCCTCTTAAAGAAACAACACACGTTGAACAGAGAATCCAATGGTTTTAATGGAGTCCCTTTGGCAAGTGGTGAGGGAATCCACACAGCCACACAAGATAAGGATGATCCTCCTCTTCCTCCATTGAAAAGGGTAAGTTTGCAAGAGGATGCCTGGAACCTAATTTTTGGGGTGTGGTGGTGGAAAAATGTTGGCCAGAATTCAGGAAGGGGTTTATGTCTTTGTAACTGGACTCCCATCTACGGCAAATAGCAATAGCATTTATATCTCTATACTGCTTATCAGTGCAAAGCACTCCCTAAGCAGCATACAATGTGATAGCCAATTGCCCCCAACAAGCTGGGTACTCATTTTACTGACCTATGGAAGGATGGAAGGCTGAATCAACCTTGGAGCCCTGTAGAATGGAACTCACAACGTTGTGGTTGTAGTGCCAGCATTTAACAACTGTGGCACCAGAGAAAATAGACCTGAGCAGTTTCACAACGTTTGTATTCAGCAAGGGGATGCCGTGGTGTTCCTGCATAGTGGAGCCAACATGGTGACCAATGCACAATGGGAGCAAAGGGCAATGGGAATGCCAATGCATATCAGTAGAGTCCAGTTGTCTTGGACAACAGTCAACAAGTGCCCAAAGAAGCAGAGAGTTGATGTGCCTTTTTGCAACAGTCATGGACCACCTCCGTACCACACACCTTTTCTGTTGACACCATCATTTGGTAGGAGGTCCTCTAGCATGACTCTATGGTCAGCTTCTGCTAGAAGGTGTCCACAGAGTCTCACCAGATGCCTAAAGTGGCATCCTCTCTAGGCATTTTGTAGGTCCTCCAGTGCAATTTTATGGTATTCTAAGTTGGTTGGCTATTATACGCTGTTTCACGTGTCTGCGGTAAGGGACCGAATCCCCCGTGGATACGGGGGTGACCTTTATATTTTATGTGGTTGAAGGTTGTACAGCTGCACAGTATTGTCCTGTGTTTGATTTTATACTTAGAGATTGGAAAGGAGTCATTGCATTCTGGAATTGGCCAGCTGTTTCCATGCAGTTTATTGAGCATTTCATTCCTGCTCTCTTTTCCCCTGCAATCTCTTTTGCTGGTGAGAGGACTCTCATTCTATCAAAGACTTTTGTCTACAGTGGTGGCTTTCAGCCATTTGCTAAGAAATCAGATCTCAGAGGCTTCCTGCTTGTCTTTCTCCCTGGTGGTCTAGTGGTCAGGATTTGGCGCTTTCACCGCCACGGCCCGGGTTCGATTCCTGGCCAGGGAAAGGTTTTGGCTTCTTTCCAGGGCCAACAACTTGCCAAGAGGTCATTTTTCTCTCCAGGCCTGGATTGGATTTTCTTAGAAAAGGCACAGAAAGGCCCCTTTACTCCAGCAGCCTTCTTAGCGCAGTAGGCAGTGCGTTAGTCTCATAATCTGGAGGTCCTGAGTTTGAGCCTCAGAGAAGGCATCTCTTTGCTTTTGTCAGGGGGAGTTTGGCTGGGCCCTCATGTCCTTTCTCAAGAGAGGGCAAAGGGGTTGGCATATAGTGGCCATGAGGTTGGTTTATAGCTCCAGGTCAGACAGAGAGGTACAATTTGGGATGTCAAGGAGCTAAAATGCAAACAAACAAACAAACAAACAAACAAACCCTGGGAAAATGGCAACAGTTTACATTCAAATGCCCACTTGCAATTTGATGTGGGGGTGAGGAAGAGGTAACCGCAAAACTGCTGCTCTTGTTCATTGCTGTTGTTGTTGATGGTATTAGCATTATTATTATATCACCACCACTTCCAAAAAATCAACTTTCTATCCATGCTCTTACAATCTTCCCCTTTTCAATGGAGCATCATTCTCATCCTCACCTTGTGTGGCTGTTTGGATTCCTTCCCCACTTGCCAAACACATTGCATTTCCTGTTCAATGATGTTTCTTTAATGTTCCTATGCTCTGAAAATCAAAAAGAATCAAAACAGGTACATATTTGGAATCTGGATCTCCCATCTAAGGTGGAAAAGGCCAACAAAGGTGGGAACAGGATACACTCACAGCCGTCCCTGGGTGGGCTCGAACCACCATCCTTCTGGTTAACAGCCAGACGCGCTAACCCATTGCGCCACAGAGACCTGGGAGCTATTCCCCCCTTAATCCCTATTTGGCCTACAGCCTTGTATCTCTGTGATGCTCAGTGACAAACCAGCTGACAAACTCCCAAAGCTCTCTTACTGTCATGAAACAGGGTGGCTCAGTGGGAGAGTGCTGGGCGCATAATCCCGAGATTGATGAATCAAAACCACTCTTTGCCAGGTGGCTGCAACTGTTTGCTTATGTCTCCAGCATCACAGGTGATGCTGGTAGTACTAGGTCTGCTGTTTGCTGAAAATGTGGACTCAGCTACTGAGAGATTATTCAACTTCTGAGGGAATCCAGAGCGTTTCCCATCAACTTTTGCTTCCCTCCAGTGTTTTAATGCCTAGGAAGGCAAAGTCTCCTCATCAGCTGCACCCAAGGTGTAGAGGCATCATGCAAGGTTTGGGTGTGAGAGGTCATATGTTTGCACTTCCAACGAGGAGACAGCTGCACCTTTTCCTTTCAAAAATTTCACTGCACGCCACCTGAAGTCAGAAACAAGAGTAATGGAATGAATGAACAAGTCTCCTACATGCAAGCAGGTTTGAAAGGGCGTTTCCAGTCCCAGCAATACATACAAATCTCCTAAGGGTTAATGACTGGCAGGAGGAACATTAGGCAAAAACAAGTGGCTGTATTGGGTGCATCGTTTTGACTGGGTCCCCACAGGCTGCTGGAATGCCTCACTCAGAAGTGGGAGGCAGGGAACAGATCCTGTAAAAAGCCCTCGCCCTGGCTGCTGGACTTGCTGGCCAGGATGTGGTGCTTTTGCCATCTAGCCCAGGCTGAGTTTCTGTCATTTATTTTTCTTTTTCATGGTACCCAGTGGATCCCAGGCCAGCAGGGCAGAGTTTTAGTCTGAGCCTAAGATGTGAAGGGGCTCTTGAAGGAGTTGGCAGTGAGTAGGGTTCAGCACCTTGGACAGGTCTGAGCAAGGAGTAGGAGGGGAGGGGGAGGAGGCACCCAGTCAGGAAGAAGAGACTGGACAAGTCTGGTGTTGCTTGAAATGGACGATCATTATCAGCAGCCAATGGGCTTCAGATGGAAATATTTCTTCTTTAAAAACTGGTGGGCTGCGGAGGGCTTGCAAGCTAATTTTATACAGTTCAGGGTAGTACAGCCATTTTCTCATGCCTGTTTCTACATTTGCCCATATTATCAGTATTTTATTTATTTATTTATTTATACCCCGCTCTTCAGCCACAAGGCTATCAGAGCGGCTTACAATTTGTTTTAAGCAATAGCTATTTACACATCTACACTGCATTAAGCAGTTTCCCATGTGTGTTAAGCTAATTGCCCCCACAAGCTGGGTACTCATTTTACCGACCTACGAAAGGATGGGAGGCTGAGTGAACCTTGGAGCTTTCTGGAATCGGACTTGCAATTGGCATTTAACCACTGCGCCACAAGTATTGTCTTGTGTTCAGTTTTATACTTAAAGTTTGTGAAGGAGTACCGTATTGTGCTGTACAACTGGTCAACAGTTCATACACAGTTTTTATGTTCATTTTACTGTAGGCAGCATTTCATGCCTCCCCCTTTTTCCCCCTCAGAATTATCTTTTTCTCAGGAATATCTCAAAGGCCTCATCTGCAGAGAAGGCACCTCTTTGCTTTTGTCAGGGAGAAGCAGCCTAGGTCCTCCCACTCTTTCTCAGAATGGGCCAAGGGAAGTCTCCATGAGGTAGGCCTTAGTGGTCTAGGGCAGGCAGTAGGGCACATTTTCAGATGTTCAGGGGTCAACCTTTTGTCCCCATAACCCACTGCAAGCTGTACATGCAACAAATGCTAGGAAAACCACAACGATAGACAGTAAAGCAGAAATTTCTCATTTAACTTTGGCTAAAGGAGGCGGTTATTGAAAAAGTGTTGCTCCTGTATGCTTCCAGGAGTAGGAAATGAAATGTCTTGGTCTAAAATTAGAGGAGAACCAGAAAGTGTGTCAGGCAAGTTGAAGGGCCACAAAAAAAAAACAACCCTCCTGGGGCCCACATCATTTTACTTACCCTGCTCAAAGCTGGGTATTGCTTTGAATGTGGGAAGGACTGGAGGTGACTCCTCAAGAAGCCAAAGGAAATGGGAGGTTGGGGAGTCCTTCTTTGCCCCAAACACTGTTGGAGAAAAGGCCTGTTGGATGTGGGAGCAGCAGGAAGAAATCATCCTTGTCCATCCCTGGTGGTCTAGTGGCTAGGATTTGGTGCTCTCACCACCACAGCCTGGGTTCAATACCTGTCCAGGGAAGGATTTTGCCAGTGTGGGGGTGTGGGGGTTGCACACAGCACTAGATGACACCATCAGAGCAGGTGACACCAAAATGACTGTCTATAAACATTTTGTGTAGTGTTTTATCAGAAGTGTATTTTTTTAATAAACACATATTGCTGGTGCTGTGTCCAGCCAGGCATCCTCAAGCTGCAAGTGGTATAAAGCAAAATCCTTTTTATAGGAAAGGGAGGAAAACATAGGTCTCTTGTCATGTGAATGGCAAAATCATTCCCTCTCACAGTCAAAGTAAGAATCATGCCCACTGACTGAGGATGGAGGACATATTTCAACCTGAGGACGAAATTCCGTTTCAGAGAAATTGTCCTGGTTCTTATGCCAGTGGTGGGAGAGACCATGAACAAAAGGGTAGGACAAAAAATACCAGCATATTGTAGCTTATGATTCTTACTCCCAGTAACTAAGCCTCCACATAGGTTTGGGACCCTTTCAGAACTTACATCTGGGCTCCAAAGACTGTTTTTCAGCAGGACTCTCAAGCTGTTCTTGAATCATAGAATCATACAATTGTAGAGTTGGAAGAGACCACGAGGGCCATCCAGTCCAACCCCCTGCCATGCTGCTGTTGTTATCATTGTTATTATCTCACCCCCGAACAAATTCAGCTTTCAAAGCAGCTCTTGCCACCTTTCCCTTTTCGGTAGAGGAGGAAGAGGAAGGGAAGAATCATCCTCATCCTCATTCTGACCTTGTGCAGCTGTATGAATTCCCTTTCCACTCTTCAGCTCCCCTGCATTTAACCTGCTTTGCAATGGGTGCTGTTTCTTTAACAGGAAAAGATCATCCCTACACTCTTTAAAGATAAAAGCCCCAAAGCAATTAAATATTTTGAGTATAGATGGTTGATCTAAGGTTGAAAAAGTCAACAAGGATGGGAACTGAACCCATTCCATCATCTTTACCACTCAGACACCTTCACTACCTGGGCATTGCTCTCTACCAAGCAGGCTGGCAAACTACAAGTTTCAAACTGGATTATTTATATAGTGTGGATACACTGATATTAGAGGTTGATGGATCAAACCCATCCTCTATAGCCTTTAGATATTGGCTGAGAAGGGAAAAGAAGAATTTGAATCCTTGCAGTGAAAGCGTGCTGGGCCCATAACCCACAGGTCGCTGGATTGAAACCATCCTCTGCCAGGTGGCTACAATCTTTTCCTTTTGCCTCCAGCATCCCGAGAGACAGCACATCCTTTCTGCTCCTGGCAGGTCGAGTTCTGCTTTTTGCTTAAAATATGCACGTGTGGAGTCCCTGCTTTCCTCTCTTACAAAATGCCCACAAATAGCCCCATTCTGATGTGGAAATGTCGGCTCTGGGCCAAGCACACAAATGGCAAATAGCCAACTTCTCAGCCATTATCTCTCAACTCCTGAGAGGTTCCTGCCAGCTTTGGCTTCCCTTCAGGGTTTTTCTACAGGGAAGTGAAAGGGGTTCATCAGTTGCACCAGTGGTATAGAGGTATCATACAAGGTTCCCAATTTTTTGACCCTGGTTCGAGTCCCAGCTGGTGCATCCTCCCTTCTTATTTTTGCCCATCCAAGAGCCAAAGAGTGTCCAACCAGTCAAAATTTAAAGCCCAGCTCCTTCAGACACTGGCCAACAGTCCCAACACTAGTAGGATCAAGATCCATTTACAAAGAGAAGTAAAAAAATTGCCAAAAGTGGTGTGTGGGGGGGGGGGTTCTTGAACATCCTTCCTAGTTTTGTTTGTGATAATAAACAAGGAACGCAGAAGCTTTGGGACAGGTTTTTTTCCCCAATCAGAGGCCTGGAAATTCCCAATTTAAGTTCCAACCTGCATGCTGCTAAGTTAGAATAGATGGTGATGTGATTGTCCTAAGACCACTGTCCTGCCTTAGATAGAGGATGGTCAGCAGCTAGGCCATGAAATGGGCTCTAGGACCATAGTGGGCTCAAGGACCATTGTGGGTTCAAATTTCAGTCCCCAAAAGGGTCTCCTTTTCTCCTCTGAGCCAAAATGGAAAGCCTACAGAGGATGGGTTTGATCCATCAACCTCCCAGTTATGGTCTCAGAATATTCTCCCTGTGCCACTCTGCTGAATGAGCAAAAGTGATCTTGTAGGATTTGTCAGCCTGCTTTGTTACCTGGAGAGGTGGGGGTGCTTTAGAGCCCCACATGTGATGCCAAAACTATATCAATGTTTGGGAATTATTATTATTCGCTCAAATGGAAGGCTGCGAGAGGCAGGTAACTTCGGGATCTTTTCGCCTGTGTATACCAGTACTAACTGCCAAGAACTTGAGGTTGAAGTGAGATAAAATATTTTTATTGGAAATAACACAAAATAGCATTCACACACACAACAAGCACACAACAAGCACACAAGGTTATTGGAGGACTAAGCAGAGAGGTTGGGAATAGAGATAGATTTGGGAAATAGGTTGATAGTTACTGGTCCTGAAGAGTGGAGTTTCGAAGGACTCAGACCAAAGGTGGCACTGGAGTTACTATCCGGGAGCACGCTGACAAAGAGAGTGGCCAGATCTTGTCCACAGTGGCACATCCTCCTATTGTTTGGGGCTTTTCAATATTTATACCCTTCTTCATGTCCTGAAGGGGGGACTTTGGGCTAGGACAAAGCTTTGGTAGCTTTCCCACTATTTGCACCAAAGAATCGGAAACTTGACTGAATGCGATTGATGGCTGGGGGATAGGAATTGATTGGCTTATAACAACCTCACATTGTAGGGCAGGAGGGGGTTCCAAGGAATATTTCCTGGGGATTTGGGTTGCATAGGTCACTTGATTATTTAGGATGTGTGACTCACCATTGAGGGGCCCAAGAAGGAATTAGCACATACGTTTTCAATGGCTTTCTTTACTAAACAGCTTAATCCTAGCTTGGGTGTGCTTACTAAAATATTTTAACACACCTTTGCAGGTCTTGGTGACTTCCAGCTGACCTCACTTTGGGATCAACATGGTCTACTAGAACTCTTCACAGTGTCCAATATTTCCAATTTTGAGATATTATAGGTTGAGGGTAGTTGGGCATGCTAACAGCTTGGCAGAGAGCAATGCCCAGGCAGGAATCCCCCAACTGAATGGGCAGCACTGTCCAGGTCTCCGTGAGGTGCTGTTGGGTAGCAGATCTTGCTATCTGTTTTGAACTGTGGCTTGTCAGCCTGCTTGGCTCCAAGCCCTTTCTAACAATTCAAAGTAGAATAAACTGTTACTCATTCCTACCAACTGCAATATGCGCAGTGGACAGGTTTGGCCCTCCCAGTGTGCTAGAGAACCAGCTGGGGAGAACTATCAGAAAGGGCTGTGAACCAAACAGGCTGACAAGCCACAGTTGAGAAGAAATAGCAAGAGAGGCTGTCCAATGGCACAACGGACCCAAGGACATTCTGGTTTTTCAGCCTGGTGCCACCTGCAGATTCATGTATGGGCCTTGCTCTCTGCCAAGCCCTACAAGTTCCCTTTCCCTCAGGCAGCAGAGGGGTGCAGTGGAGGCATGCTGGACCTATAACCCAGAGGTCACTGGACCGAAACCATCCTCTACTATGTGGCTGCAGTCATATTGTTTTGTCTCAAAAGACAAAGGGAGACCTTTTTGGACAGAGGAAATTAAACACAGGCTGGATGGACATCTTCCGGGCATGCTTTGATTGTGTGTTCCTGCATGGCCGGAGGTTGAACTGGATGTGCCTTGTGGTGTCTTCCAACTCTATGATTCTATGAACCCAGACAGGCTTTTCCTGCCTATAGGTGGATACGTGACCCTCAGCTGTGGGGAAGTCCTCCAGCCCTACAGTTTTAGTTTTGTGTTGTCACCTCAGCAGCAGCAGCAGCAACCATGCTAATTCCTTGTGAGGCTTTAGTGGAGGAACCTCTCTGAGAATGACAACGCAACTACATAGTTATATCCCCTTTTCCAAAGCCCAGGGGTCCTACACTTCAGAGAATGCTGCCACCTGCCTTCTCTCAGGCTCATGTTCAAGACCTTCGTATGGTCAGGTGGACACACTGCCTAGCCACCTGCTGTGCTAAGAAGGCTACAGGGGAAACATGGGCCAGGAACTGTTCCTTTTCACACCCAGTCCCAGGATGATGACATAAATGACACTTCGACAGGAGCTGAACAACCTGAAATGAAGGTAAGAAGAAAAAAACTTCCCTGGCCGGGAATCGAACCCGGGCCGCGGCGGTGAGAGCGCCGAATCCTAACCACTAGACCACCAGGGATGCATGTTTTCTTCCTGTTCTTCCTTCACCCAAAATGCCCCCAACACTGGTTTGGGCATAGATAGGATCCCCACCAATACATCTCCATTGGCTCATTGAGGATTCACATCTTGGCCCATTCCACATGCAATGCAAGAATCAACTGGCCTGGTTCCTCATTTCCACAAACAACTAGCCAAAGATATTAAAGTTGTGGGTTTTTTGGCACAGTTTCCACTTCTCTGTGTACATGGATATTGATTAATCTGTTGTTAGCACTATCCCCCACCAGATTAAAGACCTGGGCTGTAAATTTTAGCTGTCTGCACTCTCCCTGGCCCTTGGAAAGGCAAAAGTAAGAAGGTATCAGTCATTATTTGAACCCAGGTCACAAGACTGGGAACCTCACATGGTGCATCTACACTACTGGCACAACTGATGAGGGTCTTTGCCTTCTGTGATAGGCAAACTTTTTCCTGCAGGGTAAAAGTTAGAAGGATATTCTCCAGATTTCCTCAGGAGTTTGGTTATTTTGAGTTATTCTAGACTGGGAATTTGGTCCGGGAAAGGAAAGTCTGCCACATGACTGCCAGGGCCAGAGCCATTACTTTTGAAGCAGAATGTGGCTAGTTGGGTGTGTTTAACCAGAGAGGCAAGCAAGGATCAGACTTCTACATATTTTTAGCAAACAACATTCTTAATATTGCTAAAATTGGGATGCTTCTCCTTCTGTTTTCTGCAATGCTTGAGAAAAAGGAAAGGCTGCAGCCATCTAACAGAGGATGGTTTCAATCCATCAACCTCTGTGTCGTGGACCCAGCACATTCCCACGGCACCACTCTGTTCAGTGGGAGAAAGACAACTTCTATGGTTTGTCAGTCAGTGTGTCTCTGAGCAATAACCAGCTAGGAAAGCCCAGGCTAAAGGAGCTGAAATAGCAGCACTATAGCCAGCTCTCTGTGGTGCAATCCGTTAGTGCCTCTAGCTGTTAACCAGAAGGATGGTGGTTCAAGCCTGCTTAGAGACAGCTGCGTGACATTTTGCTCCTGGCAATATGACTCAGCGGTCAAAGTGATGGCCAGCTAATCCATTGGGCTCTGCCTACATCCCACCCTCTTTTTTATTTTCCCATTTGGATGGAAGATCTAGATTCAAAACATTTGCCTACTTCTCTGGTTGTTGTTTTTCAGAACAGAATGTCATTCCTTTGGAACCATGTTCTCCTTTTAAAGAAACAGGGCCATTGCACAGAAAGACAAGGGAGGGTAATGCAGGTTGGCTGGTGAATGGAGAGTGAATCCACACAACCACACAAGATCAGGATGATGACAATAATGATAATCATCCTCATCATCTATTCAAAAGGAGAAGACAGAGAGAGGATATCTTGAAAGGTGAATTTATTGGGTGTGGGATAATACTAAAAATAATGATATCAGCAGCAACAATAATCCGATTCTTGTAATGGTGTTTCTTCAAGTCATTTCTGACTTCTGGCAACACTAAGGTGAACCTATCATGGAGTTTTCTTGGGACGATTTGTTCAGAAGGGGATTGCCTTTCCCCTCCTCTGAGGCCGAGAGAGTGTGACAATCAAAATGTACAAGATTATCAATCAATATTAATTGAAAATTCCAAAACAAGGAAGTTTTTAATTGTGAATTGTGAGCAGTCTGAAAATGCCCAAGATTTAGAGGCTCATACCATGGCCACACACCAGTGGCCTTCATCCATCACACAGACCTACTGCTGGAGGAGAGCCAAAAGTTGAGTTTTTTTCCAGCAGGGCCTGAACTGGGTCTCAGCAGCCCTGCAGGAAAACCACAGATTGCTAGCAGCTCTCCTGATCTACTCAGGCATTCAGTTGCATGGCAGTGGCTGAGGATTTCTCCCACAAAAGGAACGTCTGCCACAGAGCTGCCTGCTTCCAGGCTTGTTGCCAGAGAGAAAGAGGAGGACGCTGAGGATTTTGAAATGTGTAGCAAGAAGCCTGCCATGAGGTGGAGAGAGAAGAACACTTTGCTTAGCCTGCTATCAGAGGCCAAAGTCAAAAGCAGCAGTGACATAGCCAAGAATAGTTTCAGTCCATTGACTGCTGGGTTATGGGCCCAGCATTCTCCAATTACACCACACTGTTGTATCCAGGGAAGTAAGCTGGTATGGCTCCTTAGCCCAGCCGGTAATTCTCTTTGCCAATGAATCTCAAGTCAAGAGGAAGGAACTGAGAGGGAGTACCATCCAGGTATCTGTGGTACAATGGGTGAACACACCTGGCTGTTAACCAAAAGGATGGTGGCTCAAGCCCACCAGGGACGGCTATGGATAACCCACCCTTGACAAGATGGCTGAGTGGTGAAGATGATGGATTGCTAATCCATTGTACTCCACATGCGTGGGTTTGAATCCCACCCTTGTTGAGGTATTTCCCCATGGGCAGTGGTGTAAGGTTCAACTGGAATCCTGGTGGCATCCTTTTATATTTGTTGCAGAAAAAAACTACCCAGGCCTCTGTGCCCAACACCTGCCTTCTCCCTTACCCTATCCATGCACTGCAAGCTTTCCACAAAGGGCAGGAGTATGCCTCCTTAGCCCTTTCGTGGCTGAGGGAGAGTGCAGAGTATCCAGGCAGGATCTAACCACAGTTGGGGGAAAGAGCAGCTATCTCCCCTCCTCTGGGGAGGGGGTGACCAGCTGCTTGCTCCTGGATTTAGAAATATAGTGAGGTACCCCAACCCTTCTCCCAGCCATTTAACAGCCAAGGGAGCCTGCAACTGCCCTTTGCAACAAGCATGCGCACTCAGGAAGCAGTCGCTGAGGGGAACTGCATTACACTCCACCCCACATGATGTTGGATCTTGGCCCTAGGTTTTTGGAAGAGCAAAACATCCCTGCTCAGCCATGGAAACCCAGTGGGTGACCTTGGGCAAGTCACATTCTCTCTTCAAAACTTAGGATAACCCTACAGCTGCTATTCCCTTCCTCTTGTCTATGAATGATGCTGTCTTTGGTTACTAGGGCCTGGCACTCAAGGGAACTGAGAGTGCTTGTCATATAGCAGGAGACTGATTTCTATCAGACTGTTTTAACTATTGTAAGATTATAAGGTTCCTTGAAAAATGGTGACTGTAATCAAGAACTCAGAAGAAGAAGAAGAAGAAGAAGAAGAAGAGATTTGTAAGAGTAGCGATGAAAGAAATCCTCAAGTGTAAAGACACATCATTAAATACCAAAGTGAGAATCATCCATGCCATTGTATGTCTAATTTCATAGAGCCATGGAGTTGGAAGAGACCACAAGGGCCATCTAGTCCATCCCCCTGCCATGCCGGAATACCCAGTTCAGGATGTCCACTGGCAGACAAAATCCAAATCCAAAGCTGTTGGCAGATATTGGCAAAGTGACTGAACCAGGAGAGTGGAAGTTAACTTTCTGTCTTCCAGCAGAGTGGCAAAGCAGGAATGTGCTGGGCCCATAACCCAGAGGTTGATGGATTGAAACCATCTGCTAGCTGGCTGTGTGGTCTGCTAGCTGGCTGCTAGCTGGCTGTGGCTATCTCTGCTAGCTGGCTGTGGCCTTTTGTCTCCAGTACCACCATAGGCAAAAGGACACCCTTTCTGCTGTGGAGAGTAATATACATTTTGTTAACCAGTTGTAGAAACGTAGCTCCTGGCTTCCTCCTCCACCCAAAGGCCTAGAACTAGCAGTCTTCTCCTCTGTGGGGAAAGCTGTGTACCAGGCAGCCTTGGAGCTGGCTTTTCTCTGCCAGGATTTGGTTGTGAAATAACCTGAGAGAATCCAGAGAGCTTCCTGCCAACTTTTGCTTCCCTGAAAGGTGTTTCTCCCAGGGAATGAAAAGGCCATTATCAGATGAACTAATTGTGTAGAGGCATTGTGTAAGATTCCTAGTGTTGTGATCCCCACTCAAGTCCTGACTGACTTCCTTTCCTAAAAGGAAAGCAGGACCATTCGGCTCCCATGGGTAGTTCTTGGTCTTTTGACAGAGAGGGAAGCAGAGACTCCATCTGTGCACATTTTGCTTTGTTTCGTTTAGCAAAGATCATAGTTTGTCCTGCCAGCAAGAGAAGGGATTTCCTTCTGCCTTCTTCGAAAATAGAGACAAAAGGGAAAGGCTGCAGCCACCTAGCAGAGGATGGTTTTGATGCATCGACCTCTGGGTTATGGGCCCAGCATGCTTCTGCTGCACCACTCTGCTAGACAACAGAAAGGGAACTTGGATGGCTTGCCTGCTCCTGACAAGATGGCCAAGTGGGGAAGAGAATGGGCTGTTAATCGATTGTGCTCTCCTCGTGTGGGTTCGAATCCCACCCCTGTTAACCTCCCCTTCCCAGATGGAAGATCTAGATTCTATTTTTAAATATTTACTGCATCTGTTCTCTCTGCCTTTCAGGACATTTCTTTGGATCTCTGCTTAACAAACAATACACATTGCCCAGAGTATCAAGCAAATGAAGGGAGTAAAATGAAAGGTGTTTGGTGAGTGGAGAGGTAACTAACCACAGCTGCACAATTCTCTCCGAGCTCTTGCAGATAAGGTAGGGCAGTAAATTAAACAGAGTTACTGCAGAACAACGTGCCTTGAAGGGTTTGCTTGCCAGGGAATACACAGGAGAGAAGTCAGGAGAGAACACACAGAACTAGCCACTTTCTGCTCCAAAAGTAATGGCTCTGGATCTGGAAGACCTGTGGCAGACTTTCCTTTCCCAGACCAAATCCTCAGACTGAAATAGCTCAAAATGACATAACTCTTGAGGGAATCTGGAGAATTTCCTTCTAATTTCCCCCCCTGCAGGGTTTTTCTATCACAGAAGGCAAAGACCCTCATCAGTTGCACCAGTAGTGGAGAGTCACCATGTGATGTTCCCAGTCTTGTGACCCGGGTTTAAATCCTGGTTGATACCTCCTTATTTTTGCTTTTCCAGGGGCCAAAGAGGGTGCAGCTAGTCAAAGTTTACAGCCCAGGCCTTTGATCTAGTGGGGAACAGTGCTAAGAACAGTTTAATCAATATCATGATACAAAGAGAAGTGAAAAGCTTGTCAAGAAGGGGGAAAAACCTGAATATCTCTGGCTAGTTGTTTGTGGAAATAAAAAACCATGCCTCTTGATTCTTGCCTTGCATGTGGAATGGGCCAAGATGTGAATCCTCAATGAGCCAATGGAATAATACGGATGGGGAGCCCTTCTGTGTCACAACCAGTGTTGCAAACAGGCTCTTTGGGTGAAGGAAGAGCAGGAGCAATACAGCCATCCCTGGCGGTCCAGAGGTTAGGATTCAGCGCTCTCACTGCCACGGCCCGGGTTCGATTCCCAGCCAGGGAAAGTTTTTTTCCTTACTTATTTTTCAGGTTATTCATGTCCTGCCAAAGTGTCAGTTTCTCACCATGTTGGGACTGGATGTCCAAAGGAACAGCTCCTGGGCTGTTTCCCCACTCTAGTCTTCTTAGCACATGAGTGTATCTGCCTAACCATGAGAAGGTCCTGAACATGAGCCCGATAGAAGACAGCTGGCAGCATGCTCTGTCTTTGGGAGAAGTGTAGGAAAAATAAACAGCAGAGTGTTGTTCCTTATAAGAATAAAGGTGTAGATACAGGCTTTGTGTCTAAAAACAACTTTTTACTTGGGCATAATAAAGAATATTTACAGTAAAATATAGCATCAAGAGAAAAACATCTTCACACTGTGAGATCCTAAACAGGACATCTTCACACTGTGAGATCCAAAAGAGACTAACTTAGCTCAACTCAGTTCTGCACAGCTCAGCTCCTGGGCTGTGAGCCCAGCAATATTGATACATTTACCCAGAAAGCTTCTGCAAACTGCTGCCAGATCATAGTACTGCAAACTTCAGGCTGTTTGCTACATCTCAGCTCTTTACAGAAGAAATCTACTGTATGTCCCAATATCCTGGCACTTTGAATTGTTAGAAAGGACTTGGAGCCAATGTTACCATGCCCTACACCCCCTCCTTGTAATATTTCATCATTGGCAATATTAAGACACTTCATGGGGTCTAGTAGATTGGGGCGGATCAAAAGGTGAGATCAAATGGAGGTCACAAGTACCTGAGGAAAGTGTTGTGGAAGAATACTAGCAGACACACCCAAGATAGGATTAAGAGAACAACTCCAATAAGGTGCTATGTGGTAATTTCCTTTCTTGGGCATCCACAGTGATGAGCCACACATCACAAACAATCAAGTGACCAAAACAACCCCTATCCCCAAGAAATATTCCCCAGCACCCTTCCTGACCTACAATATGAAGGTTGTCAGAAGCCCATCAATCTCTATCTCTCTGCCATTAAGAGCAATCAGCAGAATTTTGGTTTCCTTTGTTTAGATGGTGGGAAACCCATCTAAACCTTGTTCTAGGCCCAAACACCCCTTCAGGACACCAAATACAGTATAAATATTGGTCCCCAAGCAATGGCAAGGTGTGCTACTGTGGATGACACCCTGCCACTCTCTGTTGGCGAGCGCCCAAATTGGACTTAAAGTGCCATCCTCAGACTTCCATCCACATTCTTCTCTGCCCTTCAGGGCTGGTAAATACTGCCCTATTTCCCAGATCTATCCCTCGATCCAACTTTTCTGCCTTAGAATCTTTGTTTGCCTTGTATGGTTCTTGTGAGTATGTTTTGTGTGTGAGAGTACCCTCCATGTTATTTTCCAATAAAAACCATTAATTTCCCTTTAACTGGAGGTCTCTGCTGTTAGTACTGGTATACACAGGTGCAAAGATCCTGAAGTTGCCTGGCCTCTTGCAGACTTCCATTTGCATTATAATAATTTTCCCAGGTAATAATCCATCACTTCTTCACTCCCAACAGACCCCCACCTCTTTGGGTAACACCACACAGGCTGACAAGCCATGATTCAAAATACATAACAAGATCTGCTACCCAACAGTACCACTGAGACTGGGACAGTGCTGCCCTTTCAGCCTGGCAGAGCCTGAATCATAGAATCATAGATTTGTAGAGTTGTAAGAGACCACGAGGGCCATCCAGTCCAACCCCCTGCCATGTTGCTGTTGTTATCATTGTTATTATCTCACCCCCGAACAAATTCAGCTTTCAAAGCAGCTCTTGCCGCTTTTCCCTTTTCGGTAGAGGAGGAAGAGGAAGGGAAGAATCATCCTCATCCTCATTCTGACCTTGTGCAGCTGTATGGATTCCCTTTCCACTCTTCAGCTCCCCTGCATTAACCTGCTTTGTAATGGATGCTGATTCTTTAACAGGAAAAGATCATCCTTACACTCTTTAAAGATAAAAGCCCCAAAGCAATTAAATATTTTGAATATAGATGGTTGATCTAAGGTTGAAAAAGTCAACAAGGATGGGAACTGAACCCATTCCATCACCTTTACCACTCAGACATCTTCACTGCCTGGGCATTGCTCTCTACCAGAAAGGCTGGCAAACCCTACAAGTTTCAAACTGGATTATTTATATAGTGTGGATGCACTGATATTAGAGGTTGATGGATCAAACCCATCCTCTATAGCCTTTAGATATTGGCTGAGAAGGGAAAAGAAGAATTGGAACCCACAGAGGTCCCTGAGCCAAGCTTCTTCCCCATTTCATGGCCTAGTGGCTGACCATCCCTTGAAGAGGATTCCTCTCTCTCAGGCAGGGCGGCTGTCTCAGGACAACTCCATCACCGTCTATTCTAGCATAGCTGCATGGAGGCTGGAACTTAAAGTGGGAATTTCCAGGCCTCCCATTCAAAAGAAAACTCCTCCAAAGCATCTGCCTTTCTTGGTTTATTTTCACAAAGAAAACTAGGAAAGATTTTCTACTGCCCCCCAATACCACATTTGGCAAACTTTTCACCTATTTTTGTGCATAGTTCTTAATCCCACTAGCTTTGGGACTGTTGGCCACTGGCTGAATTCTCTTTGGTTCTTGAAAGAGCAAAAATAAAAAGCTATGATGCACCAGCCGGGACTCGAACCCGGGTCACAAGATTGGGAACCTCGCATGATGCCCCTACACCACTGGTGCAACTGATGAAAGCCTTTCCCTTCCTGTAGAAATACCCTGCAAGGAAGCTAAAGCTGGCAGGAACCTCTCAGGAGTTGTGTCATCTCATCATGGCTGAGGAGTTGGCCATTTGCCATTTGAGTGCTTGGCCCAGAGCTGACACTTCCACATCAGAACGGGGCTATTTATGGGCCTTTTGTCAGAGGGGGAAGCAGAGACTCCACACCTGCACATGTTTAGCAAAGAGCAGAACTCATCCTGCCAGGAGCTGAAAGAGTCTCCTTCTGTCTCTTGGGATGCTGGAGGCAAAAGGAAAAGAATGAAGCCACCTGACAGAGGATGGTTTAGATCCATCAAGCTCTGGGTGTTGGGCCCAGCATGTTCCCATTGTGCCACTCTGTTGTATACAGGAAAGAGAGCTGGCATGGCTCCTTGGCCCAGTCCATAATTGTCTTTGCTAATGAATCCCAGATAAAGAGGGAGGAACTCATAGGGAACACCGTCCAGGTCTCTGTGGCGCAATGGGTGAGCGTGTCTGGCTGTTAACCAGAAGGATGGTGGTTTGAGCCCACCCAGGGACGGCTGTGGGTCACCCACCCTTGACAAGGTGGCCGAGTGGTGAAGGCGATGGACTGCTAATCCATTGTGCTCTGCACGCGTGGGTTCGAATCCCACCCTTGTCGACATTTTGCCCCTCAGATGAAAGAGCTAGATGTGAAGTATTTACTTGCTTCTCTTTGATTTTCAGAATACAGAAACATTCCTTTGGACGCATGTTCTCCTCTTAAAGAAACAACATACGTTGAACAGAGAATCCAATGGTTTTAATGGAGTCCCTTTGGCAAGTGGTGAGGGAATCCACACAGCCACACAAGATGAGGATGATCCTCCTCTTCCTCCATTGAAAAGGGTAAGTTTGCAAGAGCATGCCTGGAACCTAATTTTTGGGGTGTAGTGGTGGAAAAATGTTGGCCAGAATTCAGGAAGGGGTTTATGTCTTTGTAACTGGACTCCCATCTACAGCAAATAGCAATAGCATTTATATCTCTATACTGCTTATCAGTGCAAAGCACTCCCTAAGCAGCATACAATGTGATAGCTAATTGCCCCCAACAAGCTGGGTACTCATTTTACTGACCTATGGAAGGATGGAAGGCTGAATCAACCTTGGAATCCTGTAGAATGGAACTCACAACGTTGTGGTTGCAGTGCCACCATTTAACTACTGTGGCACCAGAGCAAATAGACCTGAGCAGTTTCACAACGTTTGTATGCAGCAAGGGGATGCCATGGTGTTCCTGCATAGTGGAGCCAGCCAGGTGACCAATGCACAATGGGAGCAAAGGGCAATGGGAATGCTAATGCATATCAGTAGAGTCCAGTTGTCTTGGACAACAGTCAACAAGTGCCCAAAGAATCAGAGAGTTGATGTGCCTCTTTGCAACAGTCATGGACCATCTCCGTATCACGCACCTTTTCTGTTTCTGTTGACACCATCATTGGGTAGGAGGTCCTCTAGGGCAACTAAAATGGTGAAAGGTCTGGAAACGATGCCTTATGAGGAGAGACTTAGGGAGCTGGGTATGTTTAGCCTGGAAAAAAGACGGTTAAGAGGCGATATGATAGCCCTGTTTAAGTATTTGAAGGGATGTCACACTGAGGATGGAGCAGGCTTGTTTTCTGCTGCTCCAGAGACTGAAACACGGAGCAATGGGTGCAAGCTCCAGGAACAGAGATTCCACCTCAACATGAGGAGGAACTTTTTGACAGTCAGAGCCGTTCGGCAGTGGAACACACTCCCTCGGAGCGTGGTGGGGTCTCCTTCCTTGGAGGTCTTTAAACAGAGGCTGGATGGCCATCTGTCGGGGATGCTTTAATCAAGATTTCAGCGTGGCAGGGGGGTTGGACTGGATGGCCCTCATGGTCTCTTCCAACTCTGCAATTCTATGATTCTATGACTCTATGGTCAGCTTCTGCTAGAAGGTGTCCACAGAGTCTCACCAGATCCCTAGAGTGGCATCCGCTCTAGGCATTTTGTAGGTCCTCCAGTGCAATTTTATGGTATTCTAAGTTGGTTGGCTATTATACGCTGTTTCACGTGTCTGCGGTAAGGGACCGAATCCCCTGTGGATACGGGGGTGACCTGTATATTTTATGTGGTTGAAGGTTGTACAGCTGCACAGTATTGTCCTGTGTTTGATTTTATACTTAGAGATTGTAAAGGAGTCATTGCATTCTGGAATTGGCCAGCTGTTTCCATGCAGTTTATTGAGCATTTTATTCCTGCTCTCTTTTCCCCTGCAATCTCTTTTGCTGGTGGGAGGACTCTCGTTCTATTAAAGACTTTTGTCTACAGTGGTGGCTTTCAGCCATTTGCTAAGAAATCAGATCTCAGAGGCTTCCTGCTTGTCTTTCTCCCTGGTGGTCTAGTGGTCAGGATTTGGCGCTTTCACCGCCACGGCCCGGGTTCGATTCCCGGCCAGGGAAAGGTTTTGGCTTCTTTCCAGGGCCAACAACTTGCCAAGAGGTCATTTTTCTCTCCAGGCCTGGATTGGATTTGCTCAGGAAAGGCACAGAAAGGCCCCTTTACTCCAGCAGCCTTCTTAGCGCAGTAGGCAGCGTGTTAGTCTCATAATCTGAAGGTCTCTGAGTTCAAGCCACAGAGAAGGCACCTCTTTGCTTTTGTCAGGGGGAGTTTGGGTGGGCCCTCATGTCCTTTCTCAAGAGAGGGCAAGGGGGTTGGCATATAGTGGCCATGAGGTTGGTTTATAGCTCCAGGGCAGGCAGAGAGGTACAATTTGGGATGTCAAGGAGCTAAAATGCAAAAAAAAAAACAAAAAAACAAAACAACAACAACAAACCAAACAAACAAACCCTGGGAAAATGGCAACAGTTTATGTTCAAATGCCCACTTGTAGTTTCATGTGGGGGTGAGGAAGAGGTAACCGCAAAACTGCTGCTCTTGTTCATTGCTGTTGTTGTTGATGGTATTAGTATTATTATTATATCACAACCCTTCCAAAAAATCAACTTTCCATCCATGCTCTCACAATCTTCCCTTTTTCAATGGAGCATCATTCTCATCCTCACCTTGTGTGGCTGTTTGGATTCCTTTCCCACTTGCCAAACACATTGCATTTCCTGTTCAATGATGTTTCTTTAATGTTCCTATGCTCTGAAAATCAAAAAGAATCAAAACAGGTACATATTTGGAATCTGGATCTCCCATCTAAGGTGGAAAAGGCCAACAAAGGTGGAAGCAGGATACACTCACAGCCGTCCCTGGGTGGGTTCGAACCACCATCCTTCTGGTTAACAGCCAGACGCGCTAACCCATTGCGCCACAGAGACCTGGGAGCTATTCCCCCCTTAATCCCTATTTGGCCTACAGCTTTGTATCTCTGTGATGCTCAGTGACAAACCAGCTGACAAGTTCCCAAAGCTCTCTTACTGTCATTAAACAGAGTGGCTCAGTGGGAGAGTGCTGGGCGCATAATCCCGAGATTGATGAATCAAAACCACTCTTTGCCAGGTGGCTGCAACTGTTTGCTTATGTCTCCAGCATCACAGGTGATGCTGGTAGTACTAAGTCTGCTCTTTGCTCAAAATGTGGACTCAGCTACTGAGAGATGATTCAACTTCTGAGGGAATCCAGAGCGTTTCCCACCAACTTTTTCTTCCCTCCAGTGTTTTAATGCCTAGGAAGGCTAAGTCTCCCATCAGCTGCACCCAAGGTGTAGAGGCATCATGCAAGGTTTGGGTGTGAGAGGTCATATGTTTGCACTTCCAACGAGGAGACAGCTGCACCTTTTCCTTTCAAAAATTTCACTGCATGCCACCTGAAGTCAGAAACAAGAGTAATGGAATGAATGAACAAGTCTCCTACATGCAAGCAGGTTTGAAAGGGCATTTCTGGTCCCAGCAATACATACAAATCTCCTAAGGGTTAATGACTGGCAGGAGGAACATGAGGCTAAAACAAGTGGCTGTATTGGGTGCATCCTTTTGACTGGGTCTCCACAGGCTGCTGGAATGCCTCACTCAGAAGTGGGAGGCAGGGAACAGATCCTGTAAAAAGCCCTGTCCCTGGCTGCTGGACTTCGTGGCCAGGATTTGGTGCTTTTATTTTTCTTTTTTATGGTACCCACTGGATCCCAGGTCAGCAGGGCAGAGTTTTAGTCTGAGCCTAAGATGTGAAGGGGCTCTTGAAGGAGCTGAATCTATTTAGGCGTGAGTAGGGTTCAGCACCTTGGACAGGTCCCAGCAAGGAGGAGGGGGAGGGAGAGGAGGCACACAGTCAGGAAGAAGAGACTGGGCAAGTCTGGTGCTGCATGAAATGGACTTGATCATTATCAGCAGCCAATGGGCTTCAGATGGAAATATTTCTTCTTTAAAAACTGGTGGGCTGTGGAGGGTTTGCAAGCTAATTTTATACAGTTCAGGGTAGTACAGCCATTTTCTCATGCCTGTTTCTACATTTGCCCATATTATCAGTATTGTCTTGTGTTCAGTTTTATACTTAAAGTTTGTGAAGGGGTACTGTATTGTGCTGTGGAATTGGTCAGCAGTTCATACACAGTTCTTATGTTCGTTTTACTGTAGGCAGCCTTTCATGCCTCCCCCTTTTTTCCCCTCAGAAATATCTTTTTCTCAGGAATATCTCAGAGGCCTCTTCAGCAGAGATGGCCTTGAGCCATTGGCTGAGAAGTCAGGTCTCAGAGGCTTGCAGCTTGTCTTTCTCCCTGGTGGTCTAGTGGTCAGGATTTGGTGCTTTCACTGCCATGGCCCGGGTTCAATTCCCAGCCAGGGAAGGGTTTTGGCTTCCTCCCAGGGTCAACATCCTGCCAGGATGTTACTTTTCTGTCCAGGCCTGGATTGGATCTGCACAGGAAAGGCACAGGAAGGTCCCTTTTCTCCAGCAGCCTTCTTGGCACAGTTGGCAGCGCATTAGTCTCATAATCAGAAGGTCCTGAGTTCAAACCTCAGAGAAGGCACCTCTTTGCTTTTGCCAGGGAGAAGCAGTCTGGGTCCACCCACTCTTTCTCAGGATGGGCCAAGGGAAGTCTCCAAGAGGTAGGCCTTAGTGGTCTAGGGCAGGCAGTGGGGCACATTGTCAGATGTTAAGGGGCCAACCTTTTGTCCCCATAACCCACTGCAGGCTGTACATGCAACAAATGCTGGGAAAATCACAATGATAAACAGTAAAGCAGCCATTTTTCATTTTACTTGGGCTGAAGGAGGCGGTTACTGAAAAACCTGTTGCTCCTGTATGCTTCCAGGAGTAGGAAATGAAATGGCTTGGTCCAAAATTAGAGGAGAATCAGAAAGTGTGTCAGGCAAGTAGAAGAGCCACAAAAAAAGAAAAAGAAAGAAAAAGAAACCCTCCTGGGGCCCACATCATTTTACTTACCCTGCTCAAAGCTGGGTATTGCTTTGAATGTGGGAAGGACTGGAGGTGACTCCTCAAGAAGCCAAAGGAAATGGGAGGTTGGGGAGTCCTTCTTTGCCCCAAACACTGTTGGAGAAAAGGCCTGTTGGATGTGGGAGCAGCAGGAAGAAATCATCCTTGTCCATCCCTGGTGGTCTAGTGGCTAGGATTTGGTGCTCTCACCACCACAGCCCAGGTTCAATACCTGTCCAAGGAAGGATTTTGCCAGTGTGGGGGTGTGGGGGTTTCACACAGCACAGGATGACACCATCAGAGCAGGTGACACCAAAATGACTGTCTATAAACATTTTGTGTAGTGTTTCATCAGAAGTGTACTTTTTTTAAATAAACAAATATTGCTGGTGCTGTGTCCAGCCAGGCATCCTCAGGCTGCAAGTGGTATAAAGCAAAATCCTTTTTATAGGAAAGGAAGGAAAACATAGGTTTCTTGTCATGTGAGTGGCAAACACATTCCCTCTCACAGTCAAAATAAGAATCATACCCACTGACTGAGGATGGAGGACGTATTTCAACCTGAGGACGAAATTCTGTTTCAGAGAAATTGTCCTGAGTCTTATGCCAGTGGTGGGAGAGACCATGAGCAGAAGGGTAGGACAAAAAATACCAGCATATTGTAGCTTATGATTCTTACTCCCAGTAACTAAGCCTCCACATAGGTTGGGGATCCTTTCAGAACTTACTTCTGGGCTCCAAAGACTGCTTTTCAGCAGGACTCTCAAGCTGTTCTTGAATCATAGAATCATAGAATTGTAGAGTTGGAAGAGACCACGAGGGCCATCCAGTCCAACCCCCTGCCATGTTGCTGTTGTTATCATTGTTATTATCTCGCCCCCGAACAAATTCAGCTTTCAAAGCAGCTCTTGCAGCCTTTCCCTTTTCGGTAGAGGAGGCGGAAGAAGGGAAGAATCATCATCATCCTCATTCTGACCTTGTGCAGCTGTATGGATTCCCTTTCCACTCTTCAGCTGCCCTGCATTTAACCTGCTTTGCAATGGGTGCTGTTTCTTTAACAGGAAAAGATCATCCCTACACTCTTTAAAGATAAAAACCCCAAAGCAATTAAATATTTTGGGTATAGATGGCTGATCTAAGGTTGAAAAAGTCAACAAGGATGGGAATTGAACCCATTCCATCACCTTTACCACTCAGCCACCTTCCCAAGAATATCCACAGCTGTCCATGGGTGGGTTTGGACCACCATCCGTCTGGTTAACAGCCATACACACTAATTGGACCACAGGGACCTGCAATATGTTCCTTCTCAGCCCCCCTTTCATGGCTGGGTGTTGCTCAGAGACTAACCAGCTGAAAAACCATCCAAGGTCCCTTGCTGCCATCTAGCAGAGTGGCACAGTGGAAGCGTGCTGGGCCCATAACCCACAGGTCGCTGGATTGAAACCATCCTCTGCCAGGTGGCTACAATCTTTTCCTTTTGCCTCCAGCATCCTGAGAGACAGGACATCCTTTCTGCTCCTGACAGGTCGAGTTCTGCTTTTTGCTTAAAATATGCACGTGTGGAGTCCCTGCTTTCCTCTCTTACAAAATGCCCACAAATAGCCCCATTCTGATGTGGAAATGTCGGCTTTGGGCCAAGCACTCAAATGGCAAATAGCCAACTTCTCAGTCATTATCTCTCAACTCCTGAGAGGTTCCTGCCAGCTTTGGCTTCCCTGCAGGGTTTTTCTACAGGGAAGGGAAAGGGGTTCACCAGTTGCACCAGTGGTATAGAGGTATCATACAAGGTTCCCAATTTTTTGACCCTGGTTCGAGTCCCAGCTGGTACATCCCCCCTTCTTATTTTCGCCCATCCAAGAGCCAAAGAATGTCCAACCAGTCAAAGTTTAAAGCCCAGCTCCTTCAGACAGTGGCCAACAGTCCCAACACTAGTAGGATTAATATCCATTTACAAAGAGAAGTGAAAAAATTGCCAAAAGTGGTGTGTGTGGGGGTGGTGGTTCTTGAACATCCTTCCTAGTTTTGTTTGTGATAATAAACAAAGAACGCAGAAGCTTTGAGACAGGTTTTTTTCCCCAATCACAGGCCTGGAAATTCTCAATTTAAGTTCCAACCTGCATGCTGCTAAGTTAGAATAGATGGTGATGTGATTGTCCTAAGACCACTGTCCTGCCTTAGATAGAGGATGGTCAGCAGCTAGGCCATGAAATGGGCTCAAGGACGATTGTGGGCTCAAGGACCATTGTGGGTTCAAATTTCAGCCCCCAAAAGGGTCTCCTTTTCTCCTCTGAGCCAAAATAGAAAGGCTACAGAGAATGGGTTTGATCCATCAACCTCCCAGTTATGGGCTCAGAATTTTCTCCCTGTGCCACTCTGCTGAGTGAGCAAAAGTGAACTTGTAGGGTTTGTCAGCCTGCTTTGTTACCTGGAGAGGTGGGGGTGCTTTAGAGCCCCACATGTGATGCCAAAACTATATCAATGTTTTGGAATTATTATTATTCGCTCAAATGGAAGGCTGCAAGAGGCAGGTAACTTCGGGATCTTTTCGCCTGTGTATACCAGTACTAACTGCCGAGAACTTGAGGTTGAAATGAGATAAAATATTTTTATTGGAAATAACACAAAATAGCATTCACACACACAACAAGCACACAAGGTTATTGGAGGACTAAGCAGAGAGGTTGGGAATAGAGATAGATTTGGGAAATAGGTTGATAGTTACTGGTCCTGAAGAGTGGAGTTTTAAAGGACTCAGACCAAAGGTGGCACTGGAGTTACTATCCAGGAGCATGCTGACAAAGAGAGTGGCCAGATCTTGTCCACAGTGGCACATCCTCCTATTCTTTGGAGCTTTTCAATATTTATACCCTTCTTCATGTCCTGAAGGGGGTACTTTGTGCTAGGACAAAGCTTTGGTAGGTTTCCCACTATTTGCACCAAAGAAACTGAAACTTGACTGAGTGCGATTGATGGCTGGGAGGTAGGAATTGATTGGCTTATGACAACCTCACATTGTAGGGCAGGAGGGGGTTCCAAGGAATATTTCCTGGGGATTTGGGTTGCATAGGTCACTTGATTATTTAGGATGTGTGGCTCACCATTGAGGGGCCCAAGAAGGAATTAGCACATACTTTTTCAATGGTTTTCTTTACTGAACAGCTTAATCCTAGCTTGGGTGTGCTTACTAAAATATTTTAACACACCTTCGCAGGTCTTGGTGACCTCCAGCTGACCTCACTTTGGGATCAACCTGGTCTACTAGAACCCTTCACAGTGTCCAATATTTCCAATTTTGAGATATTATAGGTTGAGGGTAGTTGGGCATGCTAACAGCTTGGCAGAGAGCAATGCCAAGGCAGGAATCCCCCAACTGAATGGGCAGCACTGTCCAGGTCTCAGTGAGGTGCTGTTGGGTAGCAGATCTTACTACACTTCAGAGAATGCTGCCACCTGCCTTTTCTCAGGCTCATGTTCAAGACCTTCGTATGGTCCGGTGGACAGACGGCCTAGCCACCTGCTGTGCTAAGAAGGCTACAGGGGAAACATGGGCCCGGAACTGTTCCTTTTCACACCCAGTCCCAGGATGATGACATAAATGACACTTCGACAGGAGCTGAACAACCTGAAATAAAGGTAAGAAGGAAAAACCTTCCCTGGCCGGGAATCGAACCCGGGCCGCGGCAGTGAGAGCGCCGAATCCTAACCACTAGACCACCAGGGATGCATGTTTTCTTCCTGTTCTTCCTTCACCCAAAATGACTCCAACACTGGTTTGGGCATAGATAGGATCCCCACCAATACATCTCCATTGGCTCATTGAGGATTCACATCTTGGCCCATTCCACAAGCAATGCAAGAATCAACTGGCCTGGTTCCTCATTTCCACAAACAACTAGCCAAAGATATTAAAGTTGTGGGTTTTTTGCAAAGTTTTCACTTCTCTGTGTACATGGATATTGATTAATCTGTTGTTAGCACTATCCCCCACCAGATCAAAGACCTGGGCTGTAAATTTTAGCTGTCTGCACTCTCTCTGGCCCTTGGAAAGGCAAAAGTAAGAAGGTATCAGTCAGTATTTGAACCCAGGTTACAAGACTGGGAACCTCACATGGTGCATCTGCACTACTGGCACAACTGATGAGGGTCTTTGCCTTCTGTGATATTCTCCAGATTTCCTCAGGAGTTTGGTTATTTTGAGTTATTCTAGGCTGGGAATTTGGTCCGGGAAAGGAAAGTCTGCCACATGACTGCCAGGGCCAGAGCCATTACTTTTGAAGCAGAATGTGGCTAGCTGGGTGTGTTTAACCAGAGAGGCAAGCAAGGATCAGACTTCTACATATTTTTAGCAAACAACATTCTTAATATTGCTAAAATTGGGATGCTTCTCCTTCTGTTTTCTGCCATGCTGGAGAAAAAGGAAAGGCTGCAGCCATCTAACAGAGGATGGTTTCAATCCATCAACCTCTGTGTCGTGGACCCAGCACATTCCCACGGCACCACTCTGTTCAGTGGGAGAAAGACAACTTCTATGGTTTGTCAGTCAGTGTGTCTCTGAGCAATAACCAGCCAGGAAAGCTCAGGCTAAAGGAGCTGAAATAGCAGCACTGCTACCAGGTCTCTGTGGTGCAATCCGTTAGTGTCTCTAGCTGTTAACCAGAAGGATGGTGGTTCAAGCCTGCTTAGAGACAGTTGTGTGACATTTTGCTCCTGGCAATATGACTGAGCGGTCAAAGTGATGGCCAGCTAATCCATTGGGCTCTGCCTACATCCCACCCTCCTTTTTATTTTCCCATTTGGATGGAAGATCTAGATTCAAAACATTTGCCTGCTTCTCTGGTTGTTGTTTTTCAGAACAGAATGTCATTCCTTTGGAACCATGTTCTCCTTTTAAAGAAACAGGAGCCAGTGCACAGAAAGACAAGGGAGTGTAATGCAGGTTGGCTGGTGAATGGAGAGTGAATCCACACAACCACACAAGATCAGGATGATGACAATAATGATAATCATCCTCATCATCTATTCAAAAGGAGAAGACAGAGAGAGGATATCTTGAAAGGTGAATTTATTGGGTGTGGGATAATACTAAAAATAATGATATCAGCAGCAACAATAATCTGATTCTTGTCATGGTGTTTCTTCAAGTCATTTATGACTTCTGGCAACACTAAGGTGAACCTATCATGGAGTTTTCTTGGGACGATTTGTTCAGAAGGGGGTTGCCTTTCCCCTCCTCTGAGGCCGAGAGAGTGTGACAATCAAAATGTACAAGATTATCAATCAATATTAATTGAAAATTCCAAAACAAGGAAGTTTTTAATTGTGAATTGTGAGCAGTCTGAAAATGTCCAAGATTTAGAGGCTCATACCATGGCCACACACCAGTGACCTTCACCCATCACACAGACCTACTCCTGGAGGGGAGCCAAAAGTTGAGTTTTTTCCAGCAGGGCCTGAACTGGGTCTCAGCAGCCCTGCAGGGAAACCACAGATTGCCAGCAGCTCTCCTGATCTACTCAGGCATTCAGTTGCATGGCAGTGGCTGAGGATTTCTCCCACAAAAGGAACATCTGCCACAGAGCTGCCTGCTTCCAGGCTTGTTGCCAGAGAGAAAGAGGAGGAGGCTGAGGATTTTGAAATGTGTAGCAAGAAGCCTGCCATCCAATGAGGTGGAGAGAGAAGAACACTTTGCTTAGCCTGCTATCAGAGGCCAAAGGCAAAAGCAGCAGTGACATAGCCAAGAATAGTTTCAGTCCATTGACTGCTGGGTTATGGGCCCAGCATTCTCCAATTACACCACCCTGTTGTATCCAGGGAAGTAAGCTGGTATGGCTCCTTAGCCCAGCCGGTAATTCTCTTTGCCAATGAATCTCAAGCCACGAGGGAGGACTGAGAGGGAGTACCATCCAGGTATCTGTGGTACAATGGGTGAGCACACCTGGCTGTAAACCAGAAGGATGGTGGCTCAAGCCCACCAGGGACAGCTATGGATAACCCACCCTTGACAAGATGGCTGAGTGGTGAAGATGATGGATTGCTAATCCATTGTGCTCCACATGCGTGGGTTTGAATCCCACCCTTGTTGAGGTATTTCCCCATGGGCAGTGGTGTAAGGTTCAACTGGAATCCTGGTGGCATCCTTTTATATTTGTTGCAGAAAAAACTACCCAGGGCCTCTGTGCCCAACACCTGCCTTCTCCCTTACCCTATCCATGCACCGCAAGCTTTCCACAAAGGGCAGGGGTATGCCTCCTTAGCCCTTTAGTGGCTGGGGGAGAGGGCAGAGCATCCAGACAGGATCTAACCACAGTTGGGGGAAAGAGCAGCTATCTTCACTCCTCTGGGGAGGGGGTGACCAGCTGCTTGCTCCTGGATTTAGAAATATAGTGCCAGCACAGCCGTCCCTGGCTTCAGGGCAGCTATTTCAGGTCCTTTGGCCTTATGTTTCCTGGATGGATATTGCTTTGTAAGGGAAAAAGCAGACAAGCCATAGAAGTTAACTTTCTGTCTTCCAGCAGAGTGGCAAAGCAGGAATGTGCTGGGCCCATAACCCAGAGGTTGATGGATTGAAACCATCTGCTAGCTGGTTGTGTGGTCTGCTAGCTGGCTGCTAGCTGGCTGTGGCTATCTCTGCTAGCTGGCTGTGGCCTTTTGTCTCCAGTACCACCATAGGCAAAAGGACACCCTTTCTGCTGTGGAGAGTAATATACATTTTGTTAACCAGTTGTAGAAAAGTAGCTCCTGGCTTCCTCCTCCACCCAAAGGCCTAGAACTAGCAGTCTTCTCCTCTGTGGGGAACAGCTGTGGACCAGGCAGCCATGGCGCTGGCTTTTCTCTGCCAGGCTTTGGTTGTGAAATAACCTGAGAGAATCCAGAGAGCTTCCTGCCAACTTTTGCTTCCCTGAAAGGTGTTTCTCCCAGGGAATGAAAAGGCCATTATCAGATGAACTAATTGTGTAGAGGCATTGTGTAAGATTCCTAGTGTTGTGATCCCCACTCAAGTCCTGACTGACTTCTTTTCCTAAAAGGAAAGCAGGACCATTCGGCTCCCAAAAACCACGGAAGGAGCCAAACCTTGCCTTGAATGGGAAGCAGTCATGGCCACTGGCAATTGGAGACTTAAAATTTCTGTGCTATGAAGAAAATGCTTCTGCAGCCCAGCTTCTGAGCAAAAGGCTCAACTCTACCTGCTCAGTTTCAACAAAAGAACAAAAGCCACTCATCCTGACAAAGGCTTTTTACCTCCCTATACATGTCAAACCAGCTCATTGCTACAAAGAGGTCTATCTTGCTAGCCAAGCAGTGTTTGCTAATGGCCACTTTTATTCCTCTCTGCACTTGTGCTTTTCAGTCCCCTTTCATCCCTCTAATTGAGAAAGTTATCTCATCCTTTCTGTTTACATTCAGCATTTAACCCTTTCAGCAGTAAAGAAGTCAGCATATTGGATTGCAACTATATATCCCAACAGAAATGGGAAATAAAGGAGCATGAGACAGTTCTGACTTTGGTTTTCAGTGAAATACAATAAAGCTTTTACCCTTCATTGTGTGTTTTCCCATAGATAACTACTGATAGATTTAGTGTTTTTTTCTTTTTGCCAACCTTTTCACTTCTTTATGTGAATGGATGAGTCCTAATTTCATCCTCATTGCTGCTATTCTCCACTGGCTGCACATTTTGACTGGCTGGACTCTGTCTGGCTCTTGGATAGGCAAAAATACGAAGGCAGGATGCACCAGCTGGGACTTGAACTCAGCTCACAAGATTAGGAACCTTGCATGATGCCTCTACACCACTGGTGCAACTGATGAGGGCCTTTGCCTTACGTGGGAGAAAAACCTGACAGAGAAGAAAAGGGCAGCAGGAAACTGCCTTGATGCCCTTAAGAGTTTAGTTATTTTGTAGCAGCTGCGGATTTGGCCTGCAAAAGGAAAGTCTGCTACGTGACTGCATGGCCCAGAGCAACTGCTTGCAAAGCAGCACATGGGTAGTTCTTGGTCTTTTGACAGACAGGGAACCAGAGACTCCATCTGTGCACATTTTGCTTTGTTTCGTTTAGAAAAGATCATAGTCCTGCAAGCAAGAGAAAGGATTTCCTGCTGCGAAAATAGAGACAAAAGGGAAAGGCTGCAGCCACCTAGCAGAGGATGGTTTTGATTCATTGACCTCTGGGTTATGGGCCCAGCATGCTTCTGCTGCACCACTCTGCTAGACAACAGAAAGGGAACTTGGATGGCTTGCCTGCTCCTGACAAGATGGCCGAGTGGGGAAGAGAATGGGCTGTTAATCGATTGTGCTCTCTCGTGTGGGTTCGAATCCCACCCCTGTCAACCTCCCCCTCCCAGATGGAAGATCTAGATTCTATTTTTAAATATTTACTGCATCTGTTCTCTCTGCCTTTCAGGACATTTCTTTGGATCTCTGCTTAACAAACAATACACATTGCCCAGAGTATCAAGCAAATGAAGGGAGTAAAATGAAAGGTGTTTGGTGAGTGGAGAGGTAACTAACCACAGCTACGCAATTCTCTCCGAGCTCTTGCAGATAAGGTAGGGCAGTAAATTAAACAGAGTTACTGCAGAAAAACGTGCCTTGAAGGGTTTGCTTGCCAGGGAATACACAGGAGAGAAGTCAGGAGAGAACACCCAGAACTAGCCACTTTCTGCTCCAAAAGTAATGGCTCTGGTTCTGGAAGACCTGTGGCAGACTTTCCTTTCCCAGACCAAATCCTCAGACTGAAATAGCTCAAAATGACATAACTCTTGAGGGAATCTGGAGAATTTCCTTCTAATTTCCCCCCCTGCAGGGTTTTTCTATCACAGAAGGCAAAGGCCCTCATCAGTTGCACCAGTGGTGGAGAATCACCATGTGATGTTCCCAGTCTTGTGAGCCGGGTTTAAATCCTGGTTGATACCTCCTTATTTTTGCTTTTCCAGGGGCCAAAGAGGGTGCAGCTAGTCAAAGTTTGCAGCCCAGGCCTTTGATCTAGTGGGGAACAGTACTAAGAACAGTTTAATCAATATCTTGATACAAAGAGAAGTGAAAAGCTTGTCAAGAAGGGAAAAAATCCTGAATATCTCTCGCTAGTTGTTTGTGGAAATAAAAAAACATGCCTCTTGATTCTTGCCTTGCATGTGGAATGGGCCAAGATGTGAATCCTCAATGAGCCAATGGAATTATACGGATGGGGAGCCCTTCTGTGTCCCAACCAGTGTTGCAAAGAGGCTCTTTGGGTGAAGGAAGAGCAGGAGCAATACACCCATCCCTGGCAGTCTAGAAGTTAGGATTCAGTGCTCTCAGTGCCGCGGCCCGGGTTCGATTCCCAGCCAGGGAAAAAAATTTTCCTTACCTATTTTTCAGGTTGTTCATGTCCTGCCAAAGTGTCAGTTTCTCACCATGTTGGGATTGGATGTCTAGTAGATTGGGGTAGATCAAAAGGTGAGATCAAATGGAGGTCACAAGTACCTGAGGAAAGTGTTGTGGAAGAATACAAGCAGACACACCCAAGATAGGATTAAGAGAACAACTCCAATAAGGTGCTATGTGGTAATTTCCTTTCTTGGGCATCCACAGTGATGAGCCACACATCACAAACAATCAAGTGACCAAAACAATCCTTATCCCCAAGAAATATTCCCCAGCACCCTTCCTGACCTACAATATGAAGGTTGTCAGAAGCCCATCAATCTCTATCTCTCTGCCATTAAGAGCAATCAGCAGAATTTTGGTTTCCTTTGTTTAGATGGTGGGAAACCCATCTAAACCTTGTTCTAGGCCCGAACACCCCTTCAGGACACCAAATACAGTATAAATATTGGTCCCCAAGCAATGGCAAGGTGTGCTACTGTGGATGACACCCTGCCACTCTCTGTTGGCGAGCGCCCAAATTGGACTTAAAGTGCCATCCTCAGACTTCCATCCACATTCTTCTCTGCCCTTCAGGGCTGGTAAATACTGCCCTGTTTCCCAGACCTATCCCTCGATCCAACTTTTCTGCCTTAGAATCTTTGTTAGCCTTGTATGGTTCTTGTGAGTATGTTTTGTGTGTGAGAGTACCCTCCATGTTATTTTCCAATAAAAACCATTAATTTCCCTTTAACTGGAGGTCTCTGCTGTTAGTACTGGTATACACAGGTGCAAAGATCCTGAAGTTGCCTGGCCTCTTGCAGACTTCCATTTGCATTATAATAATTTTCCCAGGTAATAATCCATCACTTCTTCACTCCCAACAGACCTCCACCTCTCTAAGGCAGGGCAGCTGT
This sequence comes from Gambelia wislizenii, assembly GCA_030847615.1. Taxonomy (NCBI): domain Eukaryota; kingdom Metazoa; phylum Chordata; class Lepidosauria; order Squamata; family Crotaphytidae; genus Gambelia; species Gambelia wislizenii. The sequence goes on from JAUMIR010000002.1 coordinate 32,954,218, forward strand.
CTCGGGACAACTCCATCACCGTCTATTCTAGCATAGCTGCATGGAGGCTGGAACTTAAAGTGGGAATTACCAGGCCTCCCATTCAAAAGAAAACTCCTCCAAAGCAGCTGCCTTTCTTGGTTTATTTTCACAAAGAAAACTAGGAAAGATTTTCTACTGCCCCCCAATACCACATTTGGCAAACTTTTCACCTATTTTTTGTATAGTTCTTAATCCCACTAGTTTTGGGACTGTTGGCCACTGGCTGAATTCTCTTTGGTTCTTGAAAGGGCAAAAATAAAAAGCTCGAACCCAGGTCACAAGATTGGGAACCTCGCATGATGCCCCTACACCACTGGTGCAACTGATGAAAGCCTTTCCCTTCCCTGTAGAAATACCCTGCAAGGAAGCTAAAGCTGGCAGGAACCTCTCAGGAGCTGTGTAATCTCATCATGGCTGAGTGCTTGGCCATTTGCCATTTGAGTGCTTGGCCCAGAGCCAACACTTCCACATCAGAAAGGGGCTATTTATGGGCCTTTTGTCAGAGGGGGAAGCAGGGACTCCACACCTGCACATGTTTAGCAAAGAGCAGAACTCATCCTGCCAGCAGCAGAAAGAGTCTCCTTCTGTCTCTTGAGATGCTGGAGGCAAAAGGAAAAGATTGTAGTGACCTAGCAGAGGATGGTTTTGGTCCATTGAGCTCTGGGTGTTGGGCCCAGCATGTTCCCGTTGTGCCACTCTTCTGTATACAGGAGAGAGAGCTGGCATGGCTCCTTGGCCCAGTTGATAATTGTCTTTGCTAATGAATCCCAGGTAAAGAGGGAGGAACTCATAGGGAACACCGTCCAGGTCTCTGTGGCGCAATGGGTGAGCGCGTCTGGCTGTTAACCAGAAGGATGGTGGTTTGAGCCCACCCAGGGACGGCTGCGGGTCACCCACCCTTGACAAGGTGGCCGAGTGGTGAAGGCGATGGACTGCTAATCCATTGTGCTCTGCACGCGTGGGTTCGAATCCCATCCTTGTCGACATTTTGCCCCTTAGATGAAAGATCTAGATGCAAAGTATTTACTTGCTTCTCTTTGATTTTCAGAATACAGAAACATTCTTTTTAACGCATGTTCTCCTCTTAAAGAAACAACAAGCATTGAACACAGAATCCAGTGGTTTCAATGGAGTCCCTTTGGCAAGTGGTGAGGAAATCCACACAGCCACACAAGATGAGGATGATCCTCCTCTTCTTCCATTGAAAAGGGTAAGTTTGCAAGAGCATGCCTGGAACCTAATTTTTGGGGTGTGGTGGTGGGAAAATGTTGGCCAGAATTCAGGAAGGGGGTTATGTCTTTGTAACTGGACTCCCATCTACAGCAAATAGCAATAGCATTTATATCTCTATACTGCTTATCAGTGCAAAGCACTCCCTAAGCAGTATACAATGTGATAGCTAATTGCCCCCAACAAGCTGGGTACTCATTTTACTGACCTATGGAAGGATGGAAGGCTGAATCAACCTTGGAATCCTGTAGAATGGAACTCACAACGTTGTGGTTGCAGTGCCAGCATTTAACTACTGTGGCACCAGAGCAAATAGACCTGAGCAGTTTCACAATGTTTGTATTCAGCAAGGGGATGCCGTGGTGTTCCTGCATAGTGGAGCCAGCAGGGTGACCAATGCACAATGGGAGCAAAGGGCAATGGGAATGCCAATGCATATCAGTAGAGTCCAGTTGTCTTGGACAACAGTCAACAAGTGCCCAAAGAAGCAGAGAGTTGATGTGCTTCTTTGCAACAGTCATCGACCACCTCCGTACCACGCACCTTTTCTCTTGACACCATCATTGGGTAGGAGGTCCTCTAGCATGACTCTATGGTCAGCTTCTGCTAGAAGGTGTCCACAGAGTCTCACCAGATCCCTACAGTGGCATCCTCTCTTGGCATTTTGTAGGTCCTCTAGTGCAATTTTATGGTATTCTACGTTGAGTGGCTATTATACGCTGTTTCACGTGTCTGCGGTAAGGGACCAAATCCCCTATGGACACGGGGGTGACCTGTATGTTTTATATGGTTGAAGGTTGTACAGCTGCACAGTATTGTCCTGTGTTTGGTTTTATACTTAGAGATTGTAAAGGAGTCATTGCATTCTGGAATTGGCCAGCTGTTTCCATGCAGTTTATTGAGCATTTCATTCCTGCTCTCTTTTCCCCTGCAATCTCTTTTGCTGGTGGGAGGACTCTCATTCTATCAAAGACTTTGGTCTGCAGAGGTGGCCTTGAGCCATTTGCTGAGAAGTCAGATCTCAGAGGCTTCCTGCTTGTCTTTCTCCCTGGTGGTCTAGTGGTCAGGATTTGGCGCTTTCACCGCCACGGCCCGGGTTCGATTCCCGGCCAGGGAAAGGTTTTGGTTTCTTTCCAGGGCCAACATCTTACCAAGAGGTCATTTTTCTCTCCAGGCCTGGATTGGATTTGCTCAGGAAAGGCACAGAAAGGCCCCTTTACTCCAGCAGTCTTCTTAGCGCAGTAGGCAGTGCGTTAGTCTCATAATCTGAAGGTCTCTGAGTTCAAGCCGCAGAGAAGGCACCTCTTTGCTTTTGTCAGGGGGAGTTTGGCTGGGCCCTCACATCCTTTCTCAAGAGAGGGCAAAGGGGTTGGCATATAGTGGCCATGAGGTTGGTTTATAGCTCCAGGGCAGGCAGAGAGATACAATTTGGGATGTCAAGGAGCTAAAATGCAAAAAAAAACCAAAAAACAAAACAAAACAACAAACCAAACAAACAAACCCTGGGAAAATGGCAACAGTTTACGTTCAAACGCCCACTTGTAGTTTCATGTGGGGGTGAGGAAGAGGTAACCGCAAAATTGCTGCTCTTGTTCATTGCTGTTGTTGTTGATGGTATTAGTATTATTATTATATCACAACCCTTCCAAAAAATCAACTTTCCATCCATGCTCTCACAATCTTCCCCTTTTCAATGGAGCATCATTCTCATCCTCACCTTGTGTGGCTGTTTGGATTCCTTCCCCACTTGCCAAACACATTGCATTCCCTGTTCAATGATGTTTCTTTAATGTTCCTATGCTCAGAAAATCAAAAAGAATCAAAACAGGTACATATTTGGAATCTGGATCTCCTATCTAAGGTGGAAAAGGCCAACAAAGGTGGATACACTCACAGCCGTCCCTGGGTGGGCTCGAACCACCATCCTTCTGGTTAACAGCCAGACGCGCTAACCCATTGCGCCACAGAGACCTGGGAGGTCATATGTTTGCACTTCCAACGAGGAGAGAGCTGCACCTTTTCCTTTCAAAAATTTCACTGCACGCTACCTGAAGTCAGAAACATAAGTATTGGAATGAATGAACAAGTCTCCTACATGCAAGCAGGTTTGAAAGGGCGTTTCCAGTCCCAGCAATATATACAAATCTCCTAAGAGCTAGTGACTGGCAGGAGGAACATTAGGCTAAAACAAGTGGCTGTACTGGGTCCATCCTTTTGACTGGGTCCCCACAGGCTGCTGGAATGCCTCACTCAGAAGTGGGAGGCAGGGAACAGATCCTGACAAAAGCCCTGTCCCTGGCTGCTGGACTTGCTGGCCAGGATTTGGTGCTTTTGCCATCTAGCCGAGGCTGAGTTTCTGTCATTTATTTTTCTTTTCCATAGCACATAGTACCCAGTGGATCCCAGGCCAGCAGGGCAGAGTTTTAGTCTGAGCCTAAGATGTGAAGGGGCTCTTGAAGGAGCTGAATCTATTTAGGCATGAGTAGGGTTCAGCACCTTGGACAGGTCCCAGCAAGGAGAGGAGGAGGAGTGGGAGGAGGCACGCAGTCAGGAAGAAGAGACTGGCCAAGTGTGGTGCTGCATGAAATGGACTTGATCATTATCAGCAGCCAATGGGCTTCAGATGGAAATAGTTCTTCTTTAAAAACTGGTCGGCTGTGGAGGGTTTGCAAGCTAATTTTATACAGTTCAGGGTAGTACAGCCATTTTCTCATGCGTGTTTCTACAGTTGCCCATATTATCAGTATTGTCTTGTGTTCAGTTTTATACTTAAAGTTTGTGAAGGAGTACAGTATTGTGCTGTAGAATTGGCCAGCAGTTCATACACAGTTCTTATGTTCATTTTACTGTAGGCAGCATTTCATGCCTCCCCCTTTTTCCCCTCAGAAATATCTTTTGCTCAGGAATATCTCAGAGGCCTCTTCGGCAGAGATGGCCTTGAGCCATTTGCTGAGAAGTCAGATCTCAGAGGCTTGCAGCTTGTCTTTCTCCCTGGTGGTCTAGTGGTCAGGATTTGGTGCTTTCACTGCCATGGCCCGGGTTCAATTCCCAGCCAGGGAAGTGTTTTGGCTTCCTCCCAGGGTCAATGTCCTGCCAGGATGTTATTTTTCTGTCCAGGCCTGGATTGGATCTGCACAGGAAAGGCACAGGAAGGTCCCTTTTCTCCAGCAGCCTTCTTGCCGCAGTTGGCAGCGCATTAGTCTCATAATCAGAAGGTCCTGAGTTCAAACCTCAGAGAAGGCACCTCTTTGCTTTTGTCAGGGAGAAGCAGTCTAGGTCCTCCCACTCTTTCTCAGAACGGGCCAAGGGAAGTCTCCATGAGGTAGGCCTTAGTGGTCTAGGGAAGGCAGTGGGGCACATTGTCAGATGTTCAGAGGCCAGCCTTTTGTCCCCATAACCCACTGCAGGCTGTACATGCAACAAATGCTAGGAATATCACAACAATAGACAGTAAAACAGCCATTTCTCATTTAACTTGGGCTAAAATATGCAGTTACTGAAAAACCTTTTGCTCCTGTATGCTTCCAGAAGTAGGGAATGAAATGGCTTGGTCCAGAATTAGAGGAGAATCAGAAAGTGTGTCAGGCCAGTTGAAGAGACTCCTTCTTCGCCCCAAACCCTATTGGATAAAAGGCCTTTTGGATATGGGAGCAGCAGGAAGAAATCATCCTTGTCCATCCCTGGTGGTCTAGTGGATAGGATTTGGTGCTCTCACCACCACAGCCCAGGTTCAATACCTGTCCAAGGAAGGATTTTGCCAGTGTGGGGGTGTGGGGGTTGCAGTCAGCACCAGATGACACCATCAGAGCAGGTGACACCAAAATGACTGTCTATAAACATTTTGTGTAGTGTTTCATCAGAAGTGTATTATTTTTTTTATATAAACAAATATTGCTGATGCTGTGTCCAGCCAAGCATCCTCAGGCTGCAAGTGGTATAAAGCAAAATCCTTTTTATAGGAAAGGGAGGAAAACATAGGTTTCTTGTCATGTGAATGGCAAACACATTCCCTCTCACAGTCAAAGTAAGAATCATGCCCACTGACTGAGGATGGAGGACGTATTTCAACCTGAGGACGAAATTCCGTTTCAGAGAAATTGTCCTGGTTCTTATGCCAGTGGTGGGAGAGACCATGAGCAAAAGGACCAAAAATACCAGCATATTGTAGCTTATGATTCTTACTCCCAGTAACTAAGCTTCCACATAGGTTGGGGATCCTTTCAGAAATTACGTCTGGGCTCCAAAGACTGTTTTTCAGCAGGACTCTCAAGCTGTTCTTGAATCATAGAATCATAGAATTGTAGAGTTGGAAGAGACCACGAGGGCCATCCAGTCCAACCCCCTGCCATGTTGCTGTTGTTATCATTGTTATTATCTCACCCCCAAACAAATTCAGCTTTCAAAGCAGCTCTTGCCACCTTTCCCTTTTCGGTAGAGAAGGAGGAGGAAGGGAAGAATCATCACCATCCTCATTCTGACCTTGTGCAGCTGTATGGATTCCCTTTCCACTCTTCAGCTGCCCTGCATTTAACCTGCTTTGCAATGGGTGCTGTTTCTGTAACAGGAAAAGATCATCCCTACACTCTTTAAAGATAAAAACCCCAAAGCAATTAAATATTTTGAGTATAGATGGTTGATCTAAGGTTGAAAAGGTCAACAAGGATGGGAATTGAACCCATTCCATCACCTTTACCACTCAGCCACCTTCACAAGAATATCCACAGCTGTCCATGGGTGGGTTTGGCCCACCATCCATCTGGTTAACAGCCATACACACTAATTGTGCCACAGGGACCTGCAATATGTTCCTTCTCAGCCCCCCTTTCATGACTGGGTGTTGCTCAGAGACTAACCAGCTGAAAATCCATCCAAGGTCCCTTGCTGCCATCTAGCAGAGTGGCGCAGTGGAAGCGTGCTTGGCCCATAACCCACAGGGCGCTGGATTGAAACCATCCTCTGCCAGGTGGCTACAATCTTTTCCTATTGCCTCCATCATCCTGAGAGACAGGACATCCTTTCTGCTCCTGGCAGGTCGAGTTCTGCTTTTTGCTTAAAATATGCACGTGTGGAGTCCCTGCTTTCCTCTCTTACAAAATGCCCACAAATAGCCCCATTCTGATGTGGAAATGTCGGCTCTGGGCCAAGTACTCAAATGGCAAATAGCCAACTTCTCAGCCATTATCTCTCAACTCCTGAGAGGTTCTTGCCAGCTTTGGCTTCCCTGCAAGGTTTTTTCTACAGGGAAGGGAAAGGGGTTCATCAGTTGCACCAGTGATATAGAGGCATCATACAAGGTTCCCAATTTTTTGACCCTGGTTCGAGTCCCAGCTGGTGCATCCTGCCTTCTTATTTTTGCCCATCCAAGAACCAAAGAATGTCCAAGCAGTCAAAATTTAAAGCCCAGCTCCTTCAGACACTGGCCAACAGTCCCAACACTAGTAGGATCAAGATCCATTTACAAAGAGAAGTAAAAAAATTACCAGAAGTGGTGTGTGTGTCGGGGGTTTCTTGAACATCCTTCCTAGTTTTGTTTGTGATAATAAACAAGGAACACAGAAGCTTTGGGACAGGTTTTTCCCCCCAATCAGAGGCCTGGAAATTCCCAATTTAAGTTCCAACCTGCATGCTGGTAAGTTAGAATAGATGGTGATGTGATTGTCCTAAGACCACTGTCCTGCCTTAGAAAGAGGATGGTCAGCAGCTAGGCATGAAATGGGCTCAAGGACGATTGTGGGCTCAAGGACCATTGTGAGTTCAAATTTCAGCCCCCACACAACAAGCACACAATAATCACACAAGTTTATTGGAGGACTAAGCAAAGAGGTTGGGCATAGAGATAGATTTGGGAAATAAGTTGATAGTTACTGGTCCTGAAGAGTGGAGTTTCGAAGGACTCAGACCAAAGGTGGCACTGGAGTTACTATCCGGGAGCATGCTGACAAAGAGAGTGGCCAGATCTTGTCCACAGTGGCACATCCTCCTATTCTTTGGGGCTTTTCAATATTTATACCCTTCTTCATGTCCTGAAGGGGGGACTTTGGGCTAGGACAAAGCTTTGGTAGGTTTCCCACTATTTGCACCAAAGAATCTGAAACTTGACTGAGTGTGATTGATGGCTGGGAGATAGGAATTGATTGGCTTATGACAACCTCACATTGTAGGGCAGGAGGGGGTTCCAAGGAATATTTCCTGGGGATTTGGGTTGCATAGGTCACTTGATTATTTAGGATGTGTGACTCACCATTGAGGGGCCCAAGAAGGAATTAGCACATACTTTTTCAATGGTTTTGTTTACTAAACAGCTTAATCCTAGCTTGGGTGTGCTTACTAAAATATTTTAACACACCTTCGCAGGTCTTGGTGACCTCCAGCTGACCTCACTTTGGGATCAACCTGGTCTACTAGAACCCTTCACAGTGTCCAATATTTCCAATTTTGAGATATTATAGGTTGAGGGTAGTTGGGCATGCTAACAGCTTGGCAGAGAGCAATGCCCAGGCAGGAATCCCCCAACTGAATGGGCAGCACTGTCCAGGTCTCAGTGAGGTGCTGTTGGGTAGCAGATCTTGCTATCTATTTTGAACTGTGGCTTGTCAGCCTGCTTGGCTCCAAGCCCTTTCTAACAATTCAAAGTAGAATAAACTGTTACTCATTCCTACCAACTGCAATATGCCCAGTGGACAGGTTTGGCCGTCCCAGTGTGCTAGAGAACCAGATGGGGAGAACTATCAGAAAGGGCTGTGAACCAAGCAGGCTGACAAGCCACAGTTGAGAAGAAATAGCAAGAGAGGCTGTCCAATGGCACAACGGACCCAAGGACATTCTGATTTTTCAGCCTGGTGCCACCTGCAGCTTCATGTATGGTCCTTGCTCTCTGCCAAGCCCTACAAGTTCCCTTTCCCTCAGGTAGCAGAGGGGTGCAGTGGAGGCATGCTGGACCTATAACCCAGAGGTCACTGGACCGAAACCATCCTCTACTAGGTGGCTGCAGCCATTTCTTTTTGGCTCAAAAGACAAAGGGAGACCTTTTTGGACAGAGGAAATTAAACAGAGGCTGGATGGCCATCTTCCGGGCATGCTTTGATTGTGTGTTCCTGCATGGCCGGAGGTTGAACTGGATGTGTCTTGTGGTGTCTTCCAACTCTATGATTCTATGAACCCAGACAGGCTTTCCCTGCCTATAGGTGGATACGTGACCCTCAGCTGTGGGGAAGTCCTCCACCCTACAGTTTTAGTTTTTGTGTTGCCACCTCAGCAGCAGCAGCAGCAGCAACCATGCTAATTCCTTGTGAGGCTTTAGTGGAGGAACCTCTCTGAGAATGACAACCCAACTACATAGTTATATCCCCTTTTCCAAAGCCCAGGGGTCCTACACTTCAGAGAATGCTGCCACCTGCCTTCTCTCAGGCTCATGTTCAAGACCTTCGTATGGTCCGGTGGACACACGGCCTAGCCACCTGCTGTGCTAAGAAGGCTACAGGGGAAACATGGGCCAGGAACTGTTCCTTTTCACACCCAGTCCCAGGATGATGACATAAATGACACTTCGACAGGAGCTGAACAACCTGAAATAAAGGTAAGAAGGAAAAACCTTCCCTGGCCGGGAATCGAACCCGGGCCGCGGCGGTGAGAGCGCCGAATCCTAACCACTAGACCACCAGGGATGCATGTTTTCTTCCTGTTCTTCCTTCACCCAAAATGACTCCAACACTGGTTTGGGCATAGATAGGATCCCCACCAATACATCTCCATTGGCTCATTGAGGATTCACATCTTGGCCCATTCCACAAGCAATGCAAGAATCAACTGGCCTGGTTCCTAATTTCCACAAACAACTAGCCAAAGATATTAAAGTTGTGGGTTTTTTGCAAAGTTTTCACTTCTCTGTGTACATGGATATTGATTAATCTGTTGTTAGCACTATCCCCCACCAGATCAAAGACCTGGGCTGTAAATTTTAGCTGTCTGCACTCTCCCTGGCCCTTGGAAAGGCAAAAGTAAGAAGGTATCAGTCAGTATTTGAACCCAGGTTACAAGACTGGGAACCTCACATGGTGCATCTGCACTACTGGCACAACTGATGAGGGTCTTTGCCTTCTGTGATATTCTCCAGATTTCCTCAGGAGTTTGGTTATTTTGAGTTATTCTAGGCTGGGAATTTGGTCCGGGAAAGGAAAGTCTGCCACATGACTGCCAGGGCCAGAGCCATTACTTTTGAAGCAGAAAGTGGCTAGTTGGGTGTGTTTAACCAGAGAGGCAAGCAAGGATCAGACTTCTACATATTTTTAGCAAACAACATTCTTAATATTGCTAAAATTGGGATGCTTCTCCTTCTGTTTTCTGCCATGCTGGAGAAAAAGGAAAGGCTGCAGCCATCTAACAGAGGATGGTTTCAATCCATCAACCTCTGTGTCGTGGACCCAGCACATTCCCACTGCACCACTCTGTTCAGTGGGAGAAAGACAACTTCTATGGTTTGTCAGTCAGTGTGTCTCTGAGCAATAACCAGCTAGGAAAGCCCAGGCAGAAGGAGCTGAAATAGCAGCACTGCAGCCAGGTCTCTGTGGGGCAATCAGTTAACGCCTCTAGCTGTTAACCAGAAGGATGGTGGTTCAAGCCTGCTTAGAGACAGCTGTGTGACATTTTGCTCCTGGCAATATGACTGAGTGGTCAAAGTGATGGCCAGCTAATCCATTGGGCTCTGCCTACATCTCACCCTCCTTTTTATTTTCCCATTTGGATGGAAGATCTAGATTCAAAACATTTGCCTGCTTCTCTGGTTGTTGTTTTTCAGAACAGAATGTCATTCCTTTGGAACCATGTTCTCCTTTGAAAGAAACAGGACCCACTGCACAGAAAGACAAGGGAGTGTAATGCAGGTTGGCTGGTGAATGGAGAGTGAATCCACACAACCACACAAGATCAGGATGATGACAATAATGATAATTATCCTCATCATCTATTCAAAAGGAGAAGACAGAGAGAGGATATCTTGAAAGGTGAATTTATTGGGTGTGGGATAATACTAAAAATAATGATATCAGCAGCAACAATAACCCGATTCTTGTCATGGTGTTTCTTCAAGTCATTTCTGACTTCTGGCAACACTAAGGTGAACCTATCATGGAGTTTTCTTGGGACGATTTGTTCAGAAGGGGGTTGCCTTTCCCCTCCTCTGAGGCCGAGAGAGTGTGACAATCAAAATGTACAAGATTATCAATCAATATTAATTGAAAATTCAGAAACAAGGAAGTTTTTAATTGTGATTCAAAAGTAAAGAGGGAAGGAGCAGTCTGAAAATGTCCAAGATTTAGAGGCTCATACCATGGCCACACACCAGTGACCTTAACCCATCACACAGACCTACTCCTGGAGGGGAGCCAAAAGTTGAGTTTTTTCCAGCAGGGCCTGAACTGGGTCTCAGCAGCCCTGCAGGGAAACCACAGATTGCCAGCAGCTCTCCTGATCTACTCAGGCATTCAGTTGCATGGCAGTGGCTGAGGATTTCTCCCACAAAAGGAACGTCTGCCACAGAGCTGCCTGCTTCCAGGCTTGTTGCCAGAGAGAAAGAGGAGGAGGCTGAGGATTTTGAAATGTGTAGCAAGAAGCCTGCCATCCAATGAGGTGGAGAGAGAAGAACACTTTGCTTAGCCTGCTATCAGAGGCCAACGGCAAAAGCAGCAGTGACATAGCCAAGAATAGTTTCAGTCCATTGACTGTTGGGTTATGGGCCCAGCATTCTCCAATTACACCACCCTGTTGTATCCAGGGAAGTAAGCTGGTATGGCTCCTTAGCCCAGCCAGTAATTCTCTTTGCCAATGAATCTCAAGCCAAGAGGGAGGACTGAGAGGGAGTACCATCCAGGTATCTGTGGTACAATGGGTGAGCACACCTGGCTTTTAACCAGAAGGATGGTGGCTCAAGCCCACCAGGGACGGCTACGGATAACCCACCCTTGACAAGATGGCTGAGTGGTGAAGATGATGGATTGCTAATCCATTGTGCTCCACATGCGTGGGTTTGAATCCCACCCTTGTTGAGGTATTTCCCCATGGGCAGTGGTGTAAGGTTCAACTGGAATCCTGGTGGCATCCTTTTATATTTGTTGCAGAAAAAACTACCCAGGGCCTCTGTGCCCAACACCTGCCTTCTCCCTTACCCTATCCATGCACCGCAAGCTTTCCACAAAGGACAGGAGTATGCCTCCTTAGCCCTTTAGTGGCTGGGGGAGAGGGCAGAGCATCCAGACAGGATCTAACCACAGTTGGGGGAAAGAGCAGCTATCTTCACTCCTCTGGGGAGGGGGTGACCAGCTGCTTGCTCCTGGATTTAGAAATATAGTGCCAGCACAGCCGTCCCTGGCTTCAGGGCAGCTATTTCAGGTCCTTTGGCCTTATGTTTCCTGGATGGATATTGCTTTGTAAGGGAAAAAGCAGACAAGCCATAGAAGTTAACTTTCTGTCTTCCAGCAGAGTGGCAAAGCAGGAATGTGCTGGGCCCATAACCCAGAGGTTGATGGATTGAAACCATCTGCTAGCTGGTTGTGTGGTCTGCTAGCTGGCTGCTAGCTGGCTGTGGCTATCTCTGCTAGCTGGCTGTGGCCTTTTGTCTCCAGTACCACCATAGGCAAAAGGACACCCTTTCTGCTGTGGAGAGTAATATACATTTTGTTAACCAGTTGTAGAAAAGTAGCTCCTGGCTTCCTCCTCCACCCAAAGGCCTAGAACTAGCAGTCTTCTCCTCTGTGGGGAACAGCTGTGGACCAGGCAGCCATGGAGCTGGCTTTTCTCTGCCAGGCTTTGGTTGTGAAATAACCTGAGAGAATCCAGAGAGCTTCCTGCCAACTTTTGCTTCCCTGAAAGGTGTTTCTCCCAGGGAATGAAAAGGTCATTATCAGATGAACTAATTGTGTAGAGGCATTGTGTAAGATTCCTAGTGTTGTGATCCCCACTCAAGTCCTGACTGACTTCCTTTCCTAAAAGGAAAGCAGGACCATTCGGCTCCCAAAAACCACGGAAGGAGCCAAACCTTGCCTTGAATAGGAAGCAGTCATGGCCACTGGCAATTGGAGACTTAAAATTTCTGTGCTATGAAGAAAATGCTTCTGCAGCCCAGCTTCTGAGCAAAAGGCTCAACTCTACCTGCTCAGTTTCAACAAAAGAACAAAAGCCACTCATCCTGACAAAGGCTTTTTACCTCCCTATACATGTCAAACCAGCTCATTGCTACAAAGATGTCTGTCTTGCTAGCCAAGCAGTGTTTGCTAATGGCCACTTTTATTCCTCTCTGCACTTGTGCTTTTCAGTCCCCTTTCATCCCTCTAATTGAGAAAGTTATCTCATCCTTTCTGTTTACATTCAGCATTTAACCCTTTCAGCAGTAAAGAAGTCAGCATATTGGATTGCAACTATATATCCCAACAGAAATGGGAAATAAAGGAGCATGAGACAGTTCTGACTTTGGTTTTCAGTGAAATACAATAAAGCTTTTACCCTTCATTGTGTGTTTTCCCATAGATAACTACTGATAGATTTAGTGTTTTTTTCTTTTTGCCAACCTTTTCACTTCTTTATGTGAATGGATGAGTCCTAATTTCATCCTCATTGCTGCTATTCTCCACTGGCTGCACATTTTGACTGGCTGTACTCTGTCTGGCTCTTGGATAGGCAAAAATACGAAGGCAGGATGCACCAGCTGGGACTTGAACTCAGCTCACAAGATTAGGAACCTTGCATGATGCCTCTACACCACTGGTGCAACTGATGAGGGCCTTTGCCTTACTTGGGAGAAAAACCTGACAGAGAAGAAAAGGGCAGCAGGAAACTGCCTTGATGCCCTTAAGAGTTTAGTTATTTTGTAGCAGCTGCGGATTTGGCCTGCAAAAGGAAAGTCTGCTACGTGACTGCATGGCCCAGAGCAACTGCTTGCAAAGCGGCACATGGGTAGTTCTTGGTCTTTTGACAGAGAGGGAAGCAGAGACTCCATCTGTGCACATTTTGCTTTGTTTCGTTTAGCAAAGATCATAGTTAGTCCTGCCAGCAAGAGAAGGGATTTCCTTCTGCCTTCTGCGAAAATAGAGACAAAAGGGAAAGGCTGCAGCCACCTAGCAGAGGATGGTTTTGATTCCTCGACCTCTGGGTTATGGGCCCAACATGCTTCTGCTGCACCACTCTGCTAGACAACAGAAAGGGAACTTGGATGGCTTGCCTGCTCCTGACAAGATGGCCGAGTGGGGAAGAGAATGGGCTGTTAATCGATTGTGCTTTCCTCGTGTGGGTTCGAATCCCACCCCTGTCAACCTCCCCCTCCCAGATGGAAGATCTAGATTCTATTTTTAAATATTTACTGCATCTGTTCTCTCTGCCTTTCAGGACATTTCTTTGGATCTCTGCTTAACAAACAATACACATTGCCCAGAGTATCAAGCAAATGAAGGGAGTAAAATGAAAGGTGTTTGGTGAGTGGAGAGGTAACTAACCACAGCTACGCAATTCTCTCCGAGCTCTTGCAGATAAGGTAGGGCGGTAAATTAAACAGAGTTACTGCAGAAAAACGTGCCTTGAAGGGTTTGCTTTCCAGGGAATACACAGGAGAGAAGTCAGGAGAGAACACCCAGAACTAGCCACCTTCTGCTCCAAAAGTAATGGCTCTGGTTCTGGAAGACCTGTGGCAGACTTTCCTTTCCCAGACCAAATCCTCAGACTGAAATAGCTCAAAATGACATAACTCTTGAGGGAATCTGGAGAATTTCCTTCTAATTTCCCCCCCTGCAGGGTTTTTCTATCACAGAAGGCAAAGGCCCTCATCAGTTGCACCAGTGGTGGAGAATCACCATGTGATGTTCCCAGTCTTGTGACCCAGGTTTAAATCCTGGTTGATACCTCCTTATTTTTGCTTTTCCAGGGGCCAAAGAGGGTGCAGCTAGTCAAAGTTTGCAGCCCAGGCCTTTGATCTAGTGGGGAACAGTACTAAGAACAGTTTAATCAATATCTTGATACAAAGAGAAGTGAAAAGCTTGTCAAGAAGGGGAAAAAACCTGAATATCTCTGGCTAGTTGTTTGTGGAAATAAAAAACCATGCCTCTTCATTCTTGCCTTGCATGTGGAATGGGCCAAGATGTGAATCCTCAATGAGCCAATGGAATTATACGGATGGGGAGCCCTTCTGTGTCCCAACCAGTGTTACAAACAGGCTCTTTGGGTGAAGGAAGAGCAGGAGCAATACACCCATCCCTGGCGGTCTAGAGGTTAGGATTCAGCGCTCTCACTGCCGTGGCCCGGGTTCGATTCCCAGCCAGGGAAAGTTTTTTTCCTTACTTATTTTTCAGGTTATTCATGTCCTGCCAAAGTGTCAGTTTCTCACCATGTTGGGACTGGATGTCCAAAGGAACAGCTTCTGGGCTGTTTCCCCACTCTAGCCTTCTTAGCACATGAGTGTATTTGCCTAACCATGGGAAGGTCCTGAACATGAGCCTGATAGAAGACAGCTGGCAGCATGCTCTGTCTTTGGGAGAAGTGTAGGAAAAATAAACAGCAGAGTGTTGTTCCTTCAAGCATAAGAATAAAGGTGCAGACACAGGCTTTGTGTCTAAAAACAACTTCTTTTTACTTGGGCATAATAAAGAATATTTACAGTAAAATATAGCATCACGAGAAAAACATCTTCACACTGTGAGATCCTAAACAGGACATCTTCACACTGCGAGATCCAAAAGGGACTAACTTAGCTCAACTCAGTTCTGCACAGCTCAGCTCCTGGGCTGTGAGCCCAGCAATATTGATACATTTACCCAGAAAGCTTCTGCAAACTGCTGCCAGATCATAGTACTGCAAACTTCAGGCTGTTTGCTACATCTCAGCTCTTTACAGAATAAATCTACTGTATGTCCCAATATCCTGGCACTTTGAATTGTTAGAAAGGACTTGGAGCCAATGTTACCATGCCCTACACCCCCTCCTTGTAATATTTCATCATTGGCAATATTAAGACACTTCATGGGGTCTAGTAGATTGGGGCGGATCAAAAGGTGAGATCAAATGGAGGTCACAAGTACCTGAGGAAAGTGTTGTGGAAGAATACTAGCAGACACACCCAAGATAGGATTAAGAGAACAACTCCAATAAGGTGCTATGTGGTAATTTCCTTTCTTGGGCATCCACAGTGATGAGCCACACATCACAAACAATCAAGTGACCAAAACAATCCTTATCCCCAAGAAATATTCCCCAGCACCCTTCCTGACCTACAATATGAAGGTTGTCAGAAGCCCATCAATCTCTATCTCTCTGCCATTAAGAGCAATCAGCAGAATTTTGGTTTCCTTTGTTTAGATGGTGGGAAACCCATCTAAACTTTGTTCTAGGCCCGAACACCCCTTCAGGACACCAAATACAGTATAAATATTGGTCCCCAAGCAATGGCAAGGTGTGCTACTGTGGATGACACCCTGCCACTCTCTGTTGGCGAGCGCCCAAATTGGACTTAAAGTGCCATCCTCAGACTTCCATCCACATTCTTCTCTGCCCTTCAGGGCTGGTAAATACTGCCCTGTTTCCCAGATCTATCCCTCGATCCAACTTTTCTGCCTTAGAATCTTTGTTTGCCTTGTATGGTTCTTGTGAGTATGTTTTGTGTGTGAGAGTACCCTCCATGTTATTTTCCAATAAAAACCATTAATTTCCCTTTAACTGGAGGTCTCTGCTGTTAGTACTGGTATACACAGGTGCAAAGATCCTGAAGTTGCCTGGCCTCTTGCAGACTTCCATTTGCATTATAATAATTTTCCCAGGTAATAATCCATCACTTCTTCACTCCCAACAGACCCCCACCTCTCTAAGGCAGGGCAGCTGTCTCGGGACAACTCCATCACCGTCTATTCTAGCATAGCTGCATGGAGGCTGGAACTTAAAGTGGGAATTTCCAGGCCTCCCATTCAAAAGAAAACTCCTCCAAAGCATCTGCCTTTCTTGGTTTATTTTCACAAAGAAAACTAGGAAAGATTTTCTACTGCCCCCCAATACCACATTTGGCAAACTTTTCACCTATTTTTGTGCATAGTTCTTAATCCCACTAGCTTTGGGACTGTTGGCCACTGGCTGAATTCTCTTTGGTTCTTGAAAGGGCAAAAATAAAACGCTATGATGCACCAGCCGGGACTCGAACCCGGGTCACAAGATTGGGAACCTCGCATGATGCCCCTACACCACTGGTGCAACTGATGAAAGCCTTTCCCTTCCTGTAGAAATACCCTGCAAGGAAGCTAAAGCTGGCAGGAACCTCTCAGGAGCTGTGTCATCTCATCTTGGCTGAGGAGTTGGCCATTTGCCATTTGAGTGCTTGGCCCAGAGCCGACACTTCCACATCAGAACGGGGCTATTTATGGGCCTTTTGTCAGAGGGGGAAGCAGAGACTCCACACCTGCACATGTTTAGCAAAGAGCAGAACTCATCCTGCCAGGAGCTGAAAGAGTCTCCTTCTGTCTCTTGGGATGCTGGAGGCAAAAGGAAAAGAATGAAGCCACCTGACAGAGGATGGTTTAGATCCATCAAGCTCTGGGTGTTGGGCCCAGCATGTTCCCATTGTGCCACTCTGTTGTATACAGGAAAGAGAGCTGGCATGGCTCCTTGGCCCAGTCCATAATTGTCTTTGCTAATGAATCCCAGATAAAGAGGGAGGAACTCATAGGGAACACCGTCCAGGTCTCTGTGGCACAATGGGTGAGCGCGTCTGGCTGTTAACCAGAAGAATGGTGGTTCGAGCCCACCCAGGGACGGCTGTGGGTCACCCACCCTTGACAAGGTGTCCGAGTGGTGAAGGCGATGGACTGCTAATCCATTGTGCTCTGCACGCGTGGGTTCGAATCCCACCCTTGTCGACATTTTGCCCCTCAGATGAAAGAGCTAGATGTGAAGTATTTACTTGCTTCTCTTTGATTTTCAGAATACAGAAACATTCCTTTGGACGCATGTTCTCCTCTTAAAGAAACAACATACGTTGAACAGAGAATCCAATGGTTTTAATGGAGTCCCTTTGGCAAGTGGTGAGGGAATCCACACAGCCACACAAGATGAGGATGATCCTCCTCTTCCTCCATTGAAAAGGGTAAGTTTGCAAGAGCATGCCTGGAACCTAATTTTTGGGGTGTAGTGGTGGAAAAATGTTGGCCAGAATTCAGGAAGGGGTTTATGTCTTTGTAACTGGACTCCCATCTACAGCAAATAGCAATAGCATTTATATCTCTATACTGCTTATCAGTGCAAAGCACTCCCTAAGCAGCATACAATGTGATAGCTAATTGCCCCCAACAAGCTGGGTACTCATTTTACTGACCTATGGAAGGATGGAAGGCTGAATCAACCTTGGAATCCTGTAGAATGGAACTCACAACGTTGTGGTTGCAGTGCCACCATTTAACTACTGTGGCACCAGAGCAAATAGACCTGAGCAGTTTCACAACGTTTGTATGCAGCAAGGGGATGCCATGGTGTTCCTGCATAGTGGAGCCAGCCAGGTGACCAATGCACAATGGGAGCAAAGGGCAATGGGAATGCTAATGCATATCAGTAGAGTCCAGTTGTCTTGGACAACAGTCAACAAGTGCCCAAAGAAGCAGAGAGTTGATGTGCTTCTTTGCAACAGTCATGGACCATCTCCGTATCACGCACCTTTTCTGTTTCTGTTGACACCATCATTGGGTAGGAGGTCCTCTAGGGCAACTAAAATGGTGAAAGGTCTGGAAACGATGCCTTATGAGGAGAGACTTAGGGAGCTGGGTATGTTTAGCCTGGAAAAAAGACGGTTAAGAGGCGATATGATAGCCCTGTTTAAGTATTTGAAGGGATGTCACACTGAGGATGGAGCAGGCTTGTTTTCTGCTGCTCCAGAGACTGAAACACGGAGCAATGGGTGCAAGCTCCAGGAACAGAGATTCCACCTCAACATGAGGAGGAACTTTTTGACAGTCAGAGCCGTTCGGCAGTGGAACACACTCCCTCGGAGCGTGGTGGGGTCTCCTTCCTTGGAGGTCTTTAAACAGAGGCTGGATGGCCATCTGTCGGGGATGCTTTAATCAAGATTTCCTGCGTGGCAGGGGGGTTGGACTGGATGGCCCTCGTGGTCTCTTCCAACTCTGCAATTCTATGATTCTATGACTCTATGGTCAGCTTCTGCTAGAAGGTGTCCACAGAGTCTCACCAGATCCCTAGAGTGGCATCCGCTCTAGGCATTTTGTAGGTCCTCCAGTGCAATTTTATGGTATTCTAAGTTGGTTGGCTATTATACGCTGTTTCACGTGTCTGCGGTAAGGGACCGAATCCCCTGTGGATACGGGGGTGACCTGTATATTTTATGTGGTTGAAGGTTGTACAGCTGCACAGTATTGTCCTGTGTTTGATTTTATACTTAGAGATTGTAAAGGAGTCATTGCATTCTGGAATTGGCCAGCTGTTTCCATGCAGTTTATTGAGCATTTTATTCCTGCTCTCTTTTCCCCTGCAATCTCTTTTGCTGGTGGGAGGACTCTCGTTCTATTAAAGACTTTTGTCTACAGTGGTGGCTTTCAGCCATTTGCTAAGAAATCAGATCTCAGAGGCTTCCTGCTTGTCTTTCTCCCTGGTGGTCTAGTGGTCAGGATTTGGCGCTTTCACCGCCACGGCCCGGGTTCGATTCCCGGCCAGGGAAAGGTTTTGGCTTCTTTCCAGGGCCAACAACTTGCCAAGAGGTCATTTTTCTCTCCAGGCCTGGATTGGATTTGCTCAGGAAAGGCACAGAAAGGCCCCTTTACTCCAGCAGTCTTCTTAGCGCAGTAGGCAGCGTGTTAGTCTCATAATCTGAAGGTCTCTGAGTTCAAGCCACAGAGAAGGCACCTCTTTGCTTTTGTCAGGGGGAGTTTGGGTGGGCCCTCATGTCCTTTCTCAAGAGAGGGCAAGGGGGTTGGCATATAGTGGCCATGAGGTTGGTTTATAGCTCCAGGGCAGGCAGAGAGGTACAATTTGGGATGTCAAGGAGCTAAAATGCAAAAAAAAACCCAAAAAACAAAACAACAACAACAAACCAAACAAACAAACCCTGGGAAAATGGCAACAGTTTATGTTCAAATGCCCACTTGTAGTTTCATGTGGGGGTGAGGAAGAGGTAACCGCAAAACTGCTGCTCTTGTTCATTGCTGTTGTTGTTGATGGTATTAGTATTATTATTATATCACAACCCTTCCAAAAAATCAACTTTCCATCCATGCTCTCACAATCTTCCCTTTTTCAATGGAGCATCATTCTCATCCTCACCTTGTGTGGCTGTTTGGATTCCTTCTCCACTTGCCAAACACATTGCATTTCCTGTTCAATGATGTTTCTTTAATGTTCCTATGCTCAGAAAATCAAAAAGAATCAAAACAGGTACATATTTGGAATCTGGATCTCCCATTTAAGGTGGAAAAGGCCAACAAAGGTGGGAACAGGATACACTCACAGCCGTCCCTGGGTGGGCTCGAACCACCATCCTTCTGGTTAACAGCCAGACGCGCTAACCCATTGCGCCACAGAGACCTGGGAGCTATTCCCCCCTTAATCCCTATTTGGCCTACAGCCTTGTATCTCTGTGATGCTCAGTGACAAACCAGCTGACAAACTCCCAAAGCTCTCTTACTGTCATGAAACAGGGTGGCTCAGTGGGAGAGTGCTGGGCGCATAATCCAGCGATTGATGAATCAAAACCACTCTTTGCCAGGTGGCTGCAACTGTTTGCTTATGTCTCCAGCATCACAGGTGATGCTGGTAGTACTAAGTCTGCTCTTTGCTCAAAATGTGGACTCAGCTACTGAGAGATGATTCAACTTCTGAGGGAATCCAGAGCGTTTCCCACCAACTTTTGCTTCCCTCCAGTGTTTTAATGCCTAGGAAGGCTAAGTCTCCCATCAGCTGCACCCAAGGTGTAGAGGCATCATGCAAGGTTTGGGTGTGAGAGGTCATATGTTTGCACTTCCAATGAGGAGACAGCTGCACCTTTTCCTTTCAAAAATTTCACTGCATGCCACCTGAAGTCAGAAACAAGAGTAATGGAATGAATGAACAAGTCTCCTACATGCAAGCAGGTTTGAAAGGGCATTTCTGGTCCCAGCAATACATACAAATCTCCTAAGGGTCAATGACAGGCAGGAGGAACATGAGGCTAAAACAAGTGGCTGTATTGGGTGCATCCTTTTGACTGGGTCTCCACAGGCTGCTGGAATGCCTCACTCAGAAGTGGGAGGCAGGGAACAGATCCTGTCAAAAGCCCTGTCCCTGGCTGCTGGACTTCGTGGCCAGGATTTGGTGCTTTTATTTTTCTTTTTTATGGTACCCAGTGGATCCCAGGTCAGCAGGGCAGAGTTTTAGTCTGAGCCTAAGATGTGAAGGGGCTCTTGAAGGAGCTGAATCTATTTAGGCGTGAGTAGGGTTCAGCACCTTGGACAGGTCCCAGGAAGGAGGAGGGGGAGGGAGAGGAGGCACACAGTCAGGAAGAAGAGACTGGGCAAGTCTGGTGCTGCATGAAATGGACTTGATCATTATCAGCAGCCAATGGGCTTCAGATGGAAATATTTCTTCTTTAAAAACTGGTGGGCTGTGGAGGGTTTGCAAGCTAATTTTATACAGTTCAGGGTAGTACAGCCATTTTCTCATGCCTGTTTCTACATTTGCCCATATTATCAGTATTGTCTTGTGTTCAGTTTTATACTTAAAGTTTGTGAAGGGGTACTGTATTGTGCTGTGGAATTGGTCAGCAGTTCATACACAGTTCTTATGTTCGTTTTACTGTAGGCAGCCTTTCATGCCTCCCCCTTTTTTCCCCTCAGAAATATCTTTTGCTCAGGAATATCTCAGAGGCCTCTTCTGCAGAGATGGCCTTGAGCCATTGGCTGAGAAGTCAGGTCTCAGAGGCTTGCAGCTTGTCTTTCTCCCTGGTGGTCTAGTGGTCAGGATTTGGTGCTTTCACTGCCATGGCCCAGGTTCAATTCCCAGCCAGGGAAGGGTTTTGGCTTCCTCCCAGGGTCAACATCCTGCCAGGATGTTACTTTTCTGTCCAGGCCTGGATTGGATCTGCACAGGAAAGGCACAGGAAGGTCCCTTTTCTCCAGCAGCCTTCTTGGCACAGTTGGCAGCGCATTAGTCTCATAATCAGAAGGTCCTGAGTTCAAACCTCAGAGAAGGCACCTCTTTGCTTTTGCCAGGGAGAAGCAGTCTGGGTCCACCCACTCTTTCTCAGGATGGGCCAAGGGAAGTCTCCAAGAGGTAGGCCTTAGTGGTCTAGGGCAGGCAGTGGGGCACATTGTCAGATGTTAAGGGGCCAACCTTTTGTCCCCATAACCCACTGCAGGCTGTACATGCAACAAATGCTGGGAAAATCACAATGATAAACAGTAAAGCAGCCATTTTTCATTTTACTTGGGCTGAAGGAGGCGGTTACTGAAAAACCTTTTGCTCCTGTATGCTTCCAGGAGTAGGAAATGAAATGGCTTGGTCCAAAATTAGAGGAGAATCAGAAAGTGTGTCAGGCAAGTAGAAGAGCCAAAAAAAAGAAAAAGAAAGAAAAAGAAACCCTCCTGGGGCCCACATCATTTTACTTACCCTGCTCAAAGCTGGGTATTGCTTTGAATGTGGGAAGGACTGGAGGTGACTCCTCAAGAAGCCAAAGGAAATGGGAGGTTGGGGAGTCCTTCTTTGCCCCAAACACTGTTGGAGAAAAGGCCTGTTGGATGTGGGAGCAGCAGGAAGAAATCATCCTTGTCCATCCCTGGTGGTCTAGTGGCTAGGATTTGGTGCTCTCACCACCACAGCCCAGGTTCAATACCTGTCCAAGGAAGGATTTTGCCAGTGTGGGGGTGTGGGGGTTTCACACAGCACCGGATGACACCATCAGAGCAGGTGACACCAAAATGACTGTCTATAAACATTTTGTGTAGTGTTTCATCAGAAGTGTACTTTTTTTAAATAAACAAATATTGCTGGTGCTGTGTCCAGCCAGGCATCCTCAGGCTGCAAGTGGTATAAAGCAAAATCCTTTTTATAGGAAAGGAAGGAAAACATAGGTTTCTTGTCATGTGAGTGGCAAACACATTCCCTCTCACAGTCAAAATAAGAATCATACCCACTGACTGAGGATGGAGGACATATTTCAACCTGAGGACGAAATTCTGTTTCAGAGAAATTGTCCTGAGTCTTATGCCAGTGGTGGGAGAGACCATGAGCAAAAGGGTAGGACCAAAAATACCAGCATATTGTAGCTTATGATTCTTACTCCCAGTAACTAAGCCTCCACATAGGTTGGGGATCCTTTCAGAACTTACTTCTGGGCTCCAAAGACTGCTTTTCAGCAGGACTCTCAAGCTGTTCTTGAATCATAGAATCATACAATTGTAGAGTTGGAAGAGACCACGAGGGCCATCCAGTCCAACCCCCTGCCATGTTGCTGTTGTTATCATTGTTATTATCTCGCCCCCGAACAAATTCAGCTTTCAAAGCAGCTCTTGCAGCCTTTCCCTTTTCGGTAGAGGAGGCGGAAGAAGGGAAGAATCATCATCATCCTCATTCTGACCTTGTGCAGCTGTATGGATTCCCTTTCCACTCTTCAGCTGCCCTGCATTTAACCTGCTTTGCAATGGGTGCTGTTTCTTTAACAGGAAAAGATCATCCCTACACTCTTTAAAGATAAAAACCCCAAAGCAATTCAATATTTTGGGTATAGATGGCTGATCTAAGGTTGAAAAAGTCAACAAGGATGGGAATTGAACCCATTCCATCACCTTTGCCACTCAGCCACCTTCACAAGAATATCCACAGCTGTCCATGGGTGGGTTTGGCCCACCATCCGTCTGGTTAACAGCCATACACACTAATTGGACCACAGGGACCTGCAATATGTTCCTTCTCAGCCCCCCTTTCATGGCTGGGTGTTGCTCAGAGACTAACCAGCTGAAAATCCATCCAAGGTCCCTTGCTGCCATCTAGCAGAGTGGCACAGTGGAAGCGTGCTGGGCCCATAACCCACAGGTCGCTGGATTGAAACCATCCTCTGCCAGGTGGCTACAATCTTTTCCTTTTGCCTTCAGCATCCTGAGAGACAGCACATCCTTTCTGCTCCTGACAGGTCGAGTTCTGCTTTTTGCTTAAAATATGCACGTGTGGAGTCCCTGCTTTCCTCTCTTACAAAATGCCCACAAATAGCCCCATTCTGATGTGGAAATGTCGGCTTTGGGCCAAGCACTCAAATGGCAAATAGCCAACTTCTCAGTCATTATCTCTCAACTCCTGAGAGGTTCCTGCCAGCTTTGGCTTCCCTGCAGGGTTTTTCTACAGGGAAGGGAAAGGGGTTCACCAGTTGCACCAGTGATATAGAGGTATCATACAAGGTTCCCAATTTTTTGACCCTGGTTCGAGTCCCAGCTGGTACATCCCCCTTCTTATTTTTGCCCATCCAAGAGCCAAAGAATGTCCAACCAGTCAAAGTTTAAAGCCCAGCTCCTTCAGACAGTGGCCAACAGTCCCAACACTAGTAGGATTAATATCCATTTACAAAGAGAAGTGAAAAAATTGCCAAAAGTGGTGTGTGTGTGGGGGGGGGTGGTTCTTGAACATCCTTCCTAGTTTTGTTTGTGATAATAAACAAAGAACGCAGAAGCTTTGAGACAGGTTTTTTTCCCCAATCACAGGCCTGGAAATTCTCAATTTAAGTTCCAACCTGCATGCTGCTAAGTTAGAATAGATGGTGATGTGATTGTCCTAAGACCACTGTCCTGCCTTAGATAGAGGATGGTCAGCAGCTAGGCCATGAAATGGGCTCAAGGACGATTGTGGGCTCAAGGACCATTGTGGGTTCAAATTTCAGCCCCCAAAAGGGTCTCCTTTCCTCCTCTGAGCCAAAATAGAAAGGCTACAGAGGATGGGTTTGATCCATCAACCTCCCAGTTATGGGCTCAGAATTTTCTCCCTGTGCCACTCTGCTGAATGAGCAAAAGTGAACTTGTAGGGTTTGTCAGCCTGCTTTGTTACCAGGAGAGGTGGGGGTGCTTTAGAGCCCCACATGTAATGCCAAAACTATATCAATGTTTGGGAATTATTATTATTCGCTCAAATGGAAGGCTGCAAGAGGCAGGTAACTTCGGGATCTTTTCGCCTGTGTATACCAGTACTAACTGCCGAGAACTTGAGGTTGAAATGAGATAAAATATTTTTATTGGAAATAACACAAAATAGCATTCACACACACAACAAGCACACAAGGTTATTGGAGGACTAAGCAGAGAGGTTGGGAATAGAGATAGATTTGGGAAATAGGTTGATAGTTACTGGTCCTGAAGAGTGGAGTTTTAAAGGACTCAGACCAAAGGTGGCACTGGAGTTACTATCCAGGAGCATGCTGACAAAGAGAGTGGCCAGATCTTGTCCACAGTGGCACATCCTTCTATTCTTTGGAGCTTTTCAATATTTATACCCTTCTTCATGTCCTGAAGGGGGTACTTTGTGCTAGGACAAAGCTTTGGTAGGTTTCCCACTATTTGCACCAAAGAAACTGAAACTTGACTGAGTGCGATTGATGGCTGGGAGGTAGGAATTGATTGGCTTATGACAACCTCACATTGTAGGGCAGGAGGGGGTTCCAAGGAATATTTCCTGGGGATTTGGGTTGCATAGGTCACTTGATTATTTAGGATGTGTGACTCACCATTGAGGGGCCCAAGAAGGAATTAGCACATACTTTTTCAATGGTTTTCTTTACTGAACAGCTTAATCCTAGCTTGGGTGTGCTTACTAAAATATTTTAACACACCTTCGCAGGTCTTGGTGACCTCCAGCTGACCTCACTTTGGGATCAACCTGGTCTACTAGAACCCTTCACAGTGTCCAATATTTCCAATTTTGAGATATTATAGGTTGAGGGTAGTTGGGCATGCTAACAGCTTGGCAGAGAGCAATGCCAAGGCAGGAATCCCCCAACTGAATGGGCAGCACTGTCCAGGTCTCAGTGAGGTGCTGTTGGGTAGCAGATCTTGCTACACTTCAGAGAATGCTGCCACCTGCCTTTTCTCAGGCTCATGTTCAAGACCTTCGTATGGTCCGGTGGACAGACGTCCTAGCCACCTGCTGTGCTAAGAAGGCTACAGGGGAAACATGGGCCAGGAACTGTTCCTTTTCACACCCAGTCCCAGGATGATGACATAAATGACACTTCGACAGGAGCTGAACAACCTGAAATAAAGGTAAGAAAGAAAAACCTTCCCTGGCCGGGAATCGAACCCGGGCCGCGGCGGTGAGAGCGCCGAATCCTAACCACTAGACCACCAGGGATGCATGTTTTCTTCCTGTTCTTCCTTCACCCAAAATGACTCCAACACTGGTTTGGGCATAGATAGGATCCCCACCAATACATCTCCATTGGCTCATTGAGGATTCACATCTTGGCCCATTCCACAAGCAATGCAAGAATCAACTGGCCTGGTTCCTCATTTCCACAAACAACTAGCCAAAGATATTAAAGTTGTGGGTTTTTTGCAGTTTTCACTTCTCTGTGTACATGGATATTGATTAATCTGTTGTTAGCACTATCCCCCACCAGATCAAAGACCTGGGCTGTAAATTTTAGCTGTCTGCACTCTCCCTGGCCCTTGGAAAGGCAAAAGTAAGAAGGTATCAGTCAGTATTTGAACCCAGGTTACAAGACTGGGAACCTCACATGGTGCATCTGCACTACTGGCACAACTGATGAGGGTCTTTGCCTTCTGTGATATTCTCCAGATTTCCTCAGGAGTTTGGTTATTTTGAGTTATTCTAGGCTGGGAATTTGGTCCGGGAAAGGAAAGTCTGCCACATGACTGCCAGGGCCAGAGCCATTACTTTTGAAGCAGAATGTGGCTAGCTGAGTGTGTTTAACCAGAGAGGCAAGCAAGGATCAGACTTCTACATATTTTTAGCAAACAACATTCTTAATATTGCTAAAATTGGGATGGTTCTCCTTCTGTTTTCTGCAATGCTGGAGAAAAAGGAAAGGCTGCAGCCATCTAACAGAGGATGGTTTCAATCCATCAACCTCTGTGTCATGGACCCAGCACATTCCCACTGCACCACTCTGTTCAGTGGGAGAAAGACAACTTCTATGGTTTGTCAGTCAGTGTGTCTCTGAGCAATAACCAGCTAGGAAAGCCCAGGCAAAAGGAGCTGAAATAGCAGCACTGCTACCAGGTCTCTGTGGTGCAATCCGTTAGTGCCTCTAGCTGTTAACCAGAAGGATGGTGGTTCAAGCCTGATTAGAGACAGCTGCGTGACATTTTGCTCCTGGCAATATGACTGAGTGGTCAAAGTGATGGCCAGCTAATCCATTGGGCTCTGCCTACATCCCACCCTCCTTTTTATTTTCCCATTTGGATGGAAGATCTAGATTCAAAACATTTGCCTGCTTCTCTGGTTGTTGTTTTTCAGAACAGAATGTCATTACTTTGGAACCATGTTCTCCTTTGAAAGAAACAGGAGCCAGTGCACAGAAAGACAAGGGAGGGTAATGCAGGTTGGCTGGTGAATGGAGAGTGAATCCACACAGCCACACAAGATCAGGATGATGACAATAATGATAATCATCCTCATCATCTATTCAAAAGGAGAAGACAGAGAGAGGATATCTTGAAAGGTGAATTTATTGGGTGTGGGATAATACTAAAAATAATGATATCAGCAGCCACAATAATCCGATTCTTGTCATGGTGTTTCTTCAAGTCATTTCTGACTTCTGGCAACACTAAGGTGAACCTATCATGGAGTTTTCTTGGGACGATTTGTTCAGAAGGGGGTTGCCTTTCCCCTCCTCTGAGGCCGAGAGAGTGTGACAGTCAAAATGTACAAGATTATCAATCAATATTAATTGAAAATTCCAAAACAAGGAAGTTTTTAATTGTGAATTGTGAGCAGTCTGAAAATGTCCAAGATTTAGAGGCTCATACCATGGCCACACACCAGTGACCTTCGCCCATCACACAGACCTACTGCTGGAGAAGAGCCAAAAGTTGAGTTTTTTCCAGCAGGGCCTGAACTGGGTCTCAGCAGCCCTGCAGGGAAACCACAGATTGCCAGCAGCTCTCCTGATCTACTCAGGCATTCAGTTGCATGGCAGTGGCTGAGGATTTCTCCCACAAAAGGAACGTCTGCCACAGAGCTGCCTGCTTCCAGGCTTGTTGCCAGAGAGAAAGAGGAGGAGGCTGAGGATTTTGAAATGTGTAGCAAGAAGCCTGCCATCCAATGAGGTGGAGAGAGAAGAACACTTTGCTTAGCCTGCTATCAGAGGCCAAAGGCAAAAGCAGCAGTGACATAGCCAAGAATAGTTTGAGTCCATTGACTGCTGGGTTATGGGCCCAGCATTCTCCAATTACACCACCCCGTTGTATCCAGGGAAGTAAGCTGGTATGGCTCCTTAGCCCAGCCGGTAATTCTCTTTGCCAATGAATCTCAAGCCAAGAGGGAGGAACTGAGAGGGAGTACCATCCAGGTATCTGTGGTACAATGGGTGAGCACACCTGGCTGTAAACCAGAAGGATGGTGGCTCAAGCCCACCAGGGACGTCTATGGATAACCCACCCTTGACAAGATGGCTGAGTGGTGAAGATGATGGATTGCTAATCCATTGTGCTCCACATGCGTGGGTTTGAATCCCACCCTTGTTGAGGTATTTCCCCATGGGCAGTGGTGTAAGGTTCAACTGGAATCCTGTTGGCATCCTTTTATATGTGTTGCAGAAAAAACTACCCAGGGCCTCTGTGCCCAACACCTGCCTTCTCCCTTACCCTATCCATGCACTGCAAGCTTTCTACAAAGGGCAGGAGTATGCCTCCTTAGCCCTTTAGTGGCTGGGGGAGAGGGCAGAGCATCCAGATAGGATCTAACCACAGTTGGGGGAAAGAGCAGCTATCTTCACTCCTCTGGGGAGGGGGTGACCAGCTGATTGCTTCTGGATTTAGAAATATAGTGAGGTACCCCAACCCTTCTCCCAGCCATTTAACAGCCAAGGGAGCCTGCAACTGCCCTTTGCAACAAGCATGCGCACTCAGGAAGCAGTCGCTGAGGGGAACTGCATTACACTCCACCCCACATGATGTAGGATCTTGGCCCTAGGTTTTTGCTCAGCCATGGAAATCCAGTGGGTGACCTTGGGCAAGTAACACTCTCTCTTCAAAACTTAGGATAACCCTACAGCTGCTGTTCCCTTCCTCTCGTCTATGAATGATGCTGTCTTTGGTTACGTAGGGCCTGGCACTCAAGGGAACTGAGAGTGCTTGGCATATAGCAGGAGACTGATTTCTGTCAGAATGTTTTAACTTTTGTCAGATTATAAGGTTCCTTGAAAAATGGTGACTGTAATCAAGAACTCCGAAGATGACGAAGAAGAAGAAGAAAAGATTTGTAAGAGTAGCGATGAAAGAAATCCTCAAGTGTAAAGACACATCATTAAATACCAAAGTCAGAATCATCCATGCCATTCTATGTCTAATTTCACAGAGTCATGGAGTTGGAAGAGACCACAAGGGCCATCTAGTCCAACCCCCTGCCATGCCGGAATACCCAGTTCAGGATGTCCACTGGCAGACAAAATCCAAATCCAAAGCTGTTGGCAGATCTTGGCAAAGTGACTGAACCAGGAGAGTGGTCTGCTTTCTTCTGCTTCCTCGCAGGGTTGTCCCAGGAAAGAAAAAGGCTCCCATCCATTGTGGCTGAAGAATGAAGGCCTCCCAGTGTTGTGACCAAGGTTCTGGGCCTGGGTGATGCATGACTTTTTGAAAAGCCAAATAGTTTGAACCCACATCTTTCATTAGGTGGAGAAAAGAGACAATAAGGATGGGATTTGAAACCAAATATGCAGAGCACAGTGGATTTGCAATCCATCACCTTCACCACACTACGAGCACAGCCGTCCCTGGCTTCAGGGCAGCTATTTCAGGTCCTTTGGCCTTATGTTTCCTGGATGGATATTGCTTTGTGAGGGAAAAAAGCAGACAAGCCATAGAAGTTAACTTTCTGTCTTCCAGCAGAGTGGCAAAGTAGGAGTGTGCTGGGCCCATAACCCAGAGGTTGATGGATTGAAACCATCCTCTGCTAGCTGGCTGTGGCCTTTTGTCTCCAGTACCACCATAGGCAAAAAGACACCCTTTCTGCTGTGGAGGGTAATATACATCTTGTTAAACAGTTGTAGAGAAGTAGCTCCTGGCTTCCTCCTCCACCCAAAGGCCTAGAACTAGCAATCTTCTCCTCTGTGGGGAACAGCTGTGGACCAGGCAGCCATGGCGCTGGCTTTTCTCTGCCAGGCTTTGGTTGTGAAATAACCTGAGAGAATCCAGAGAGCTTCCTGCCAAGTTTTGCTTCCCTGAAAGGTGTTTCTCCCAGGGAATGAAAAGGCCATTATCAGATGAACTAATTGTGTAGAGGCATTGTGTAAGATTCCTAGTGTTGTGATCCCCACTCAAGTCCTGACTGACTTCTTTTCCTAAAAGGAAAGCAGTACCATTCGGCTCCCAAAAACCACGGAAGGAACAAAACCTTGCCTTGAATGGGAAGCAGTCATGGCCCATGGCAACTGGAGACCTGAAATGTCTGTGCCATGAAGAAAACTCTTCTGCAGCCCAGCTTCTGAGCAAAAGGCTCAACTCCACCTGCTCAGTTTCAACAAAAGAACAAAAGACACTCATCCTGACAAAGGTTTTTTATCTCCCTACACATGTCAAACCAGCTCATTGCTACAAAGAGGTCTGTCTTGCTAGCCAAGCAGTGTTTGCTAATGGCCTCTCTGCACTTGTGCTTTTCAGTCCCCTTTCATCCCTCTAATTGAGATCTCCCTCCAATAAGAGCTGAGCAAGAGATTCAGCTTGAGCTCTTCTGCCGTAAACAGGGACCAAGGTTTTTCTTCACAGTCCCTGTGCTCATCAGCTCATTGGTTTGAGGAGTTCACCATCCTTCCCAACTCCTGGCCACTGTTGATGCTGCCACACCTCTGTTTCTGTAGTGTAGTGGTCATCACGTTTGCCTAACACGCAAAAGGTCCCCAGATCGAAGCTGGGCAGAAACATGGCTTTTTCCTTTCAGCCAGAGCCAGACCAAAACTAAAATTTCCAGCCAATAAAAAAAAGTGGGAAGGCTGCATCACAACCTTTATAGCAGGGTGGGTAAAGTCCAGCCCCCCACAGGCCTTTTTGTGGATTGTAATTTTTCAGGGCTGGAGGACTCTAATTCACCAACCCCACCCAGATGCCCTCAGAATAATAAAGGAAGGAAGGAGCTGGAAGTGGGCCTGAAGCCATTTGTTTTCAATTTGTTTTTAAAAATCTGCTGAACTGCAGCACAAGGAGACAGAAAACTGGCCCTGAGGCTTTATGTAGTTTCCCAGCCTTTGGATAAAACATCAATCAACCAATCAATCACTGTTTATATCCTGCCTACTCTTCTGATTTCTTGACTGCAGTCCCCGTTGTGAGAGTGAGAATGCTCCGTTCCAAAGCCCAGAGAAATCCATGCATGTGAGCGGCTCAGGGCTAGGTGTTCAGAATAGGGTTGTGGTAAGTTGGGCCTCTGCCACTAGGCAGATGGATTTTGGACTCTTCGCTGGCATCACAGCAACACAGTCTTTTCTGCTGTCTCTAGCTGCTTCTTGCTCTTTGGACCTTGACCTCTTAACCCCTTGACCCCTTTACCTGACCCCTTTACCCACACACACACCATGTGCGCCAGGATGTGAGAGTTCCTCTGCTGCTGCCAAGCAAGCACACATACACACACACACACCATGCTACGCCAGCTGCGCCCTTTCCTGGAAGTAAGGGACCTCGAGACTGTAGTGCACGTGCTGGTAACCTCTCGTCTAGATTTCTGCAATGCGCTCTACATGGGGCTACCCTCATGCTTGGTTCGGAAACTTCAGTTGGTACAAAATATGGCAGCCAGAGTGGTCTCGGGAACATCTCAGAGAGACCATATAACTCCAGTATTAAAATCTCTCCACTGACTGCCTATCAGTTTCCGGGCCCAGTATAAGGTGTTGGTTATTAGCTTTAAAGCCCTAAATGGCTTGGGTCCAACTTATCTTCGGAACCGCCTCCTCCCATACAATCCTACCCGCGCACTCCGGTCCTCTGGGAGGAATTTGCTTCAGCCACAAAAATCTAGGCTGTCTGCAACCTCCCAGAGGGCTTTTTTGGTAATCGCCCCCAAATTGTGGAATGGCCTGCCAAACGAGATCCGTCAGATGACGAGCCTGAGTAGCTTTAAAAAAACACTAAAGACGGCTCTCTTTCGGCAGGCCTTTCCTAATTAGTTCCTGGCTTCAGGAGCTGCATCTCCTGGCCTCTTTTAGTCTTCCTGGCTGTTGATTTTTGTATTTGTTTTTTTTTAAGTGATTTTAGTTTAAGAGGTTTTTAATTTTATACTAGTTTAATATCTTTTTATAGGGGAGGTTGGGGGTGGGTGGTGCTTAGGGATTTTAGTCAGCATTGTTGTATTTTAATTGTTGTAAGCTGCCCCAATTGTTTTTAACAGGGGGCAGGGTAAAAATAAATTTTATTTATTATTGTTATTATTGTTATTGTTGTTATTGTTGTTATTATTATTATCATTATTTAGATACAGCATATATTATGCTGGGTATAGCTAGTCTATTGAAAAGGGGAAGACAGAAATTCACTTGAAAGGTGAATTTGTTGTTGTAGAATAATAATAAAAATAATGATAACAGCAGTAACAAAAGCCTGATGATTGTTGTTGCCATGTGCCTTCAAGACATTTCTGACTTCTGGCAACCATAAGGTGAACCTATCATGGGATTTTCTTGGCAAGATTTGTTCAGAGGGCTTTTGCCTTTGCCTTCCTCTGGGGCTGAGAGAGTGCACCTTGCCTGATTCTCTCCCCCCCCCCAAAAAAACCCCAGTCTTTGGAACTGTTTGGAACTCATATTTGAAAAGGATCTCTCAGTCTAAAAAGACAAGAGTTGGGAACCGGGTTTGTTTCACTCCTCCCTGAACGTTTGTCACAAACAGGCTCCAAACCTGCATTCTATATACCTGGCCAGAATCACTATGAAGCAAAAATAATCCAAACATCCATGTTTGCAAATGGGTCCTAATCCCACCAGTGTTGGGATTGCTGGCCACTGACTGGAGGCTCTGGGCCATAAATTTTGAAATATTTACAGAGGTGGTGTCAGTTCCACATCCATGGAGGGAGTATGTCATATCTTTGGTGCCACAGACAAGACGGCCACATAATGTACTTGAGAAACATGGAGAAGAGCTTCCCCTGAAAACCTTATTATCACAGCCAGGCTGGTATTGGGGGAGAGGTTCCAGCAGAAAACCTGGGACCTAATCAGGGCCGGTTTAAGGAATTTTGGGGGGCCCTGCAATGCTTTATTTTGGGGGCCCCATATGTTTATCTCAGGTCAATGTAACCTAACCTATTCACCGTACAGGATGTTCAGATTACAGTAGGACCCCTGTATCCATGGATTCATTATCCATGGGACACAAAACAGCACACCTACCATAGAAAATTCGTAGAAAATGTGTCCTCCCTAGCTGTTTTCTCGGCCCTCCAAGGCAACTCTATGGTATTTTAAATCAGAAGTCCCATTATTTTCAATGGCATTCACTATTATTCATGGTTTTCAGAATCCACACACACACACCGAACCAATCCCCAGTGGATAAGAGGGGCCTGCTGTATTACATAATTTACCACCAATAAGTTAGTTTAAAAAACTATATTATAAGCACTAACATAATATTTTTTTGTTTATTAGCAATTAACATAATGGTGTAGATTTCCTCAAAGAAAAGGAAGAATGGACTACAAGCTGAACATGAGTTAGCAGTGTGATGCAGCAGCAAAAATGCCAATGTGATTCTAGGCTGCATTAATAGGAGTAGTGTCTAGATCAAGGGAAGTAATAGTATCACTCCATTCTGCTTTGGTCAGACTTCACCTGGAATACTGTTTCCAGTTCTGGGCACAACAATTCAAGAAAGATACTGAGAAGGATGGTGGGAGGTCTGGAAGCCATTATGCCCTATGAGGAACAGCTTAGGGAGCTGGGTATGCTTAGCCTGGAGAAGAGAAGGTTGAGAGGTGACATGATATCCATGTTTAAATATTTGAAGGGATGTCATACTGAGGAAGGAGCAAGCTTGTTTTCTGCTGCTCCAGAGACAAGGACACGGAGCAATGGACTCAAGCTACAGGAAAAGAGATTCCACCTAAACATTAGGAAGAATCTCCTGACAGTAAGAGCTGTTCGGAAGTGAAATACACTGCCTTGGAGTGTGGTGGAGTCTTCTTCTTTGGGTTTTTTTAAACATAGGTTGGATGGCCATCTGTCAGGAATGCTTGGATTGTGTGTTCCTGCAGGGCAGAACCCAATCAGGTGGAATGGCTCTTGGGGTCCCTTCCAGCCCTATGATTCTATGATTCTAGGCTTCATTCAGAGCCTGGGAAAGTTACTCTTGGATTACACCTCCCAGAATCCCCCTGCCAGCACCCTTCTCAAGGTCTGGTTGCATTGTTCCTTTTCCAGCATTCTCTATCCCAGTGGTTCTTAACTTGGGGTCTGCAATGTCCTAACAGGGAGTCCACAAAGGCTTGAAGACTGCTTGGCCCACCTCCTCCCTGTAGTGGAGTAGCCACATGACAGGAACCAAGGCAAAGGCTGGCTGGCATGGCCTGCACATTGCCATTCAATCCACTCCAACCAAAAACTTGCAGGAAGAAGCAAGAGTGCCTCTGAGGGAAAGTTTAATGGATGGTGTAATTATGTTGTTGTTGTTGTTAGCTATTATTATTAGTTATTATTATTAGGGTTTTAAATCTTGAGTTAAGTCTTGGGGCAACAAAAGATATTTAAAGGGGGTCCCTGGTAAAGAAAAGGTTAAGAACCATTGCTCTAGGCCAATGCCTCTCACATAACACTAATGGGATACTGGTGTGCTTAGTGAAACAATAAAACCATTGTTTCCAGTAATATTACTCCAAATTTTAATTTATATTCTTTATATTCTTCTGTTAAAAGAGCTAGAGTGTTGTAGAAGTTTCAGCATTGCACTATGACTATGGAGACCAGGGTCTGAATCGTTACTCAGCCATTAATGCCCACTGGGTGACCTTGGGCAAGTCATACTCTCACCCTCAAAGGAAGGCAAAGGCACACCCCCTTTGAACAAACCTTGCCTAGAAAACCCCATGGTAGGTTCGCCTTAGTCAGAAATGACTTGAAGGCACATAGGTAAACACACAGAAATTTCTTTTGCAGGTTGAACTCAGCCGGCAGCAAGGGGAGGGAGCTGAAGAAGACCAAGGAGGAAAGGGAGGGGAGAGGAACCAACACAGGTTAAAAGCAGCTGGAAAGATGGGCTGCAGGGGATCTATGTAGAAGAAAGAAAGAAAGAAAGAAAGAAAGAAAGAAAGAAAGAAAGAAGCCCTTTCTGAGGAAGACAACCCTCAAATTCCCCCTCTCTCACACACACACCCTCTCTGAGGTGCCTGGCTGGTTTGCATTTTGCAGCAGCAAACTCCCTCCAGCTTCTGCCTGGAGGGCTGCTGCTTCTTTCTGCTGCTTCTTCCTCTTTCTCTTTCGGACACTCTGGTTTTCTTGTTTTTTTAAAAAAGCCAGAAGGACGTTTTGGAGAAGGAGGGTTGGAGGGGACTGCAAAGCAGCAGCTCCTCCCTGCTGTCCCCTGGCTGTCTCCTTCATCAGATTAAGGAGGCCAGCACCAGGGCCCTCTCTTGACTTCGCCCCCCCCATGATGATTTGGCAGACAGGTTAAACCGGATCTGGACCTAATCCACTGAGGAGCCTAACGTTAACCATCAACTCCTTCAGGGTAGCTCAGAAGAAAATAAGGGCTTGTCTATAAGGCAAAAATACTTCTCATAGAATTCGAGGAGAAATACCTTTTGTCCCAATGGAATCCCACATCATTTCACCATATTTGGAAGGAAGGGGGCAAAAACTCCAAATACTCCATGGGAAAA
Source organism: Gambelia wislizenii (assembly GCA_030847615.1). Lineage (NCBI taxonomy): Eukaryota > Metazoa > Chordata > Lepidosauria > Squamata > Crotaphytidae > Gambelia > Gambelia wislizenii. The sequence goes on from JAUMIR010000002.1 coordinate 32,989,486, forward strand.
ATCATGAAGTTAAAAAAAAAAAAAACCTCCAAAGGAAATGCGCATCCCTACTCGTTGGGACAACCGATTTGCTTTGTTGCACATTCCTGATAAGAGTGGAAGTAGAAAGCTGATTGGTCCAACATGCACAGGGGGCAGAGCTGGCAGGCAAGGCAAGCGCCTGGAGCCACCATGTTGGATTTTTGCTGTAGCAATCATGCACTGAGGTGATGAAACAGCCTCCCCCTTTTTCTTTTCTGTTTATTTAAGCAGAAGATCACACTTCTGCACCTTGGATTTGGGTGTTTTTTTAAAAAAAAAATACTATTTGGCGGTGGCAGCTGGTGACAATAAAAACACAAGTAATTCACTCGCGCCCGCCATCTTAATTCACAGGAATGCCCGTTTGAATAACAAATGTGTATGGCTTTGCATGCCTGCAGTCTTGAAAAAAAACCATGGAGACAAATGAAAGCTGCTGCGAATTGGTGTTAGTGTACATCAATCCATATTTTATTGCCTCATAACTACATAATGGAGCAAAGCAAAGTTGTGTTCTTGCTCCAACTTTTTTTACAATCTTCTTCAATATGATGATCCAAAGGGCTACAGCACAGCTCGAAGAAGAAGACGGCATCTAGATACGTTACCGTATTGATGGTAGCTTGTTTAACTTAAGCTGTCTGAGGGCTCGCACTAAGACTCTAAACCAGTGGTTCCCAAACTTATTTGGCCTACCGCCCCCTTTCCAGAAAAAATATTACTCAGCGCTCCCTGGAAATTATTTTTTTTTAATTTAAATAGAAATTAAACAAAAGGATATATGTATTAATGTTTCTACCTTTTTCATAAAATATAATAAAGAAAGGTGTAAATTAGAAACATTGAAGTTTGAAATTATGAAACTATTTATTGAACTCAGAATAGAAAGGAAATACAAAAAAAGTTAAAACATTCGAAATCATATTAATGAGAAGGATGAACCTGGCATGCTGCTACCAATTTAGTAATCCTCAGCTCTATTTTCATCAGCAGTAATCTTAAATCACCGCGATTGACTATTTGCAATCGGTTTCTTTTTTTCTTTTTTTTCTTTTTTTGTTTTGTTAATAAATTGGTTACTGCACTGAATCCACGTTCCACTAAATATGATGATGGAAATGCAATTAAGAACTTTTGAATTACAGCCCATATTTCAGGATAAGCCGTAGGGATCTCCTTTTGCAGCCAGAATTTTTAGTAGCCGCTTTTGAATTTAAATTTCAATTCATCATTTGTAGTTACTTCCATCAGTTCTTCTTGTAACTGTGGAGAGTCTTCTGTGTTTGCACTTGAAAAAGGATCCCAAATCCAATCAGGTATGTTCATTTTCAAAATATCATCAAATTGTTGATTAAAATCTGAATAGAGAGCATCCAAGTGCTCACAATAAAAAAGTATGTCTTCATCATTTTTTTCCTGCTCCTGATAAATTTGGGAACTGGCTGAATTCCCCTCGTCCAAAATTTCATTTGTACAGAAGAAGTTTTGTCACAAATGCAGAAATAACAGATTTTATTTTTATTAAATTCAGTTCATCACCCTGAAACTGAAGATTGCTTTCATTAAATGTTTGAAACAAGTCAGTCAAGTAAGTGATGTCACTTTTGGATTGAATTAAATTGGATCGTAAAGCATCATTTTTATCTTTCAAGAACTCCAGCACCGAGTTAAACAGCTTATAAAACATGCACCCTTTGACAACCAACGAACTTCTGTATGAAGCAGCAAACGATTAAATTCTTCATCGTTTTCAATACAAAGCTGTTTAAATAATCTGTCATTCAATGATTTGCTTCTGATTGTGTTGATAGCTTTAATTACATATTGTAACGAATTATGTAGGCGTGCACTTAAATTCTTGGCAACTAGATGTTGATGATGGATGATACAGTGTACTGTGAATGCATTCGGCACCTACTTTTTTAAATATGCAAGAAAACCCATGTAGCGCCCTACCATCGCTGGAGCACCATCTGTGGCTACTGATAAGATATTACTCAGAGGTATTTCTTTTTCTTTAAAAAAAACTCATCCAATGCATGAAATATTGATTCTCCCTTAGTATCAGTTTGCAAATATTTAGCAAATAATAATTCCTGGCAAATATGTTCTTCCTTTGTGAACCGCACGTATGCTAAAAGTAAAGCTTCATTTCCTAACAAAGTTGACTCATCAAGTTGAATAGAAAACTGAGATGTTTTTAAATAGCCACACAATGAATCTTCAACATCTTGAGCCATTTCATCAATTCTTCTTTGCACTGTATTATTGCTCAACGAAATTTTCTTGATAATATCAGATGCTGGCTTGTGTAGCACAGTACATATTACTTCACTTATAGCCAGTATAATTAGTTCATTACCAAGAGTATGAGGTTTTCCCGATTTGGCAATCATTAACGAAATATTGTAAGAAGCAAGCATGCCATTGCCATCTTGTGTGGTTGTGGTTGAAAAGAGTTTTGCCAATGTTGGTTGTTTGGATTTCTTCTAGTGTTCGAAAATAAGAGAAACCCTTATCTTTTTTATCACCATGAATTTTAGTCAAATGTCCTTGTAGTCTGGAAGGTTTCATAGCTTCGTTTGATAAAACTCTGGCAAATCAGGCACATTGGTAATGTATTGTTTACAGGCGACTCAATAAAGCCATATTTCAAATATTCGATATTATATTGTCAACATTTTTTCTTTGGTTGAGCCATTATTATCTGTAGAAAAAATAAAATTTTTATGGAGTTATTTTTAATTAATTTTTTTGAAATATTTTTGTAAAAAACAAATTAAAATAAATACTAATGAAATAAATAAACATGATATTATTAATTGTAAAGCGCATATAATTATTACAAAATAAATAAATAATACTCACCAGTTATAATCGCACTATTTGTTAGTTAACTTTAACTTGTCACAATATCACAACAATCTAACTTAGGACATTTTCAGATGGAGAAATACACAACAAAAAGGGTCGTCCCTCTTGCGATGCTGCTGCGTAGCAGGGGGGGAGTTTCGTATGACAGCCTCCCCCTGCCGATTCTGTTCCGGTACAGATCGCAGCTCCAACATCATATTTGGCCGTTTCTTAATCATGGAAGTTGATTCCCACATTGCCATAGGCAAATCTGTGCTTAAGTCTGTTCAGCAGTTCACCTACCTGGGAAGCATCATCTCCTCAGATGCCAAGATTGACAAAGAGATTGATCACAGATTAGCAAAGGCATATAGCGCATTTGGAAGACTTTACAAAAGAGTCTGGACTAACAAACACCTGAGGAGAAGCACAAAAATCAGTGTTTATAGAGCCATTGTACTGTCTATTCTCCTTTACGGGTCTGAAACATGGGTCACCTATTGCCAACACTTACGACTCCTAAATGTTTTCATCAGCGCTGTATACATAGAATCCTAAATATACACTGGACTGACTATGTGACAAATGTTGCTGTCCTTGAGCAAGCAGGGATCACCAGCATTGAGGCCATGATGTTGAGAACACAGCTGCATTGGGCAGGGCACGTTTCTAGGATGGAGGACCATCGCCTCCTAAAAATAGTACTCTACGGTGAACTCGCCATGGGTCAGGGTAAGGGGGCCGCTTCAAAAAAGTGATACAAGGACTCCCTGAAACAACATCTCAGGCTCGGCCAAATCGATCACCAACAATGGTCCGCCCTGGCCTCACATCGGGAGGCATGGAGATGCACTATCCACAGTGCTGCAACTTTATTTGAGAACTCACGCCGAACAAGTCTTGAAGAGAAACAACATTGCAAAAAGAATCACAACCCGGAAACATCACCCAAGGAGACCCTCTGCTATGCTTTCTGCAACCGGACTTGTTTATCTTGGATTGGCCTTTTCAGTCATTAGCATGCTTGCAGAAAGTGCAGGATGAGTCCTTCCTGAATCTTTGTTTGAGAAGAAAAGCCAGAGAGAGAGACAGATGAACCCTCAATATCCACACAGCAACTTTACAACGAATACAATATCGGGGAAATCTTGCATAGAATCAGCATCCGCTTCCCTGTATCTACTTAGGAGCTGGGATATTTCAAAGTGGCAGAGGATTCAGCCTTGCCATGGAAAACCATCACAAGGACAGGAGATCAGCACCACAGCTGAGAGTTGTTAACGGTCAGAGCAAAGCTTGTGTGATTTGGTTGCCCTTGTTATCAGAGGAGAGTTGCTATGATAGCTGAGGAATATTGGGAGTTGCAGTCTAAAAAAATAAACTTTGTAAAGGTGGTTGGAAGGCTGTACGTTGAATGGTTAATTCTATTGCATCATTGAATGTAACAAAGATGTCCGTCAATGGAAAGACAGCTTCCCCTTGCTCTGCTGGTCAGCATATGGTACTTTGGCCATCTGGCCAATGCTTCATGGATCCCATTTATTTATTTATTTATTTATCTGTCTGTCTGTCTGTCTCTGTCTGTCTGTCTGTCTGTCTTCAATTCTAGCTGATACATCTGCTGTCAGTGAAGCAGTGAATCCACTTACAGTTTTAGTCTTAGCTTTAAAAGAGCTCTGCAAGAGGCTGACACTATTTGGGAGTGAGAAGGATTCAGCATGTTGGACAGGTCCTAGCAAGGAGGTGGAGGCATCCAATCAGGAAGAAAATGACAGACAAACTGGAGAAGTCTGGTGCTGAATGAAATGGGCTTGATCACTATCACCAGCTGATGGGCTTAAAACAAAAACATTTCTTCTTTAAAAGTGGGTAAACTGTAGAGGGTTTGCAAGCAAATTTTATTCAGTTCAAGGTTGTACAGCCTTTTTCTCATACATATATTTGGCCATATTATCAGTATTGTCCTGTGTTCAGTTTTATACTCAGAGTTTGTGAAGGATTATTGCGCTCTGGAATTGGTCAGCGGTTTAGACACAGTTCTTACATTCATTCTACAGTAGGCAGCATTTCAAACCTTCTTCCCCTCCCCCCCCCTGCCATGAATATTTTTTTCTCAGGAATAACTCAGAGGCCTCTTCTGCAGAGATGGCACTGAACCATTGGGTGAGAAGTCAGATCTCAGAGGCTTCTTGCTTGTCTTTCTCCCTGGTGGTCTAGTGGTCAGGATTTGGCGCTTTCACCGCCACGGCCCGGGTTCAATTCCCGGCCAGGGAAGGATTTTGGCTTCCTCCCAGGAACAACATCTTGCCACAATGTCATTTTTCTGTCCAGGCCTGGACTGGATCTGCACAGGAAAGGCACAGAAAGGTCCCTTTTCCCCAGCAACCTTCTTGGCGCAGTAGGCAGCACATCAGTCTCATAATCTGAAGGTCCTGAGTTCAAGCCTCAGAGGAGGCACCACTTTGTTTTTGCTAGGGGTAGGGAGGCTGGCCCCTTCAACCCATTCTCAGCATGGGCAAAGGGGAGTGTCCATGAGGTAGGCCTTAGTGGTCTAGGGCAGGCATCGGGGCACACTGTGACATGTTCAGGCGCAACCTTCTGTCCGCCTGACCCACTCCAGGTTGCACAGTTCCTGAAAATGCAACAAACACTGGGAAAATCACAATGGTAGACAGTGAAACATCAATTTCTCATTGTACTTGTGGGTTTCATTCCTAGCCAGGGAAGGATTTTTAGCTCCCTCCCAGGTTCAACATCTTGCCATGATGTCATTTTCCAGTCCAGACCTGAATTGGATCTTCACAGGAAAGGCATAAAGAGGTCCCTTTTCTCTCCAGCCTTCTTAGCACAGTCGGCTGTGCGTCAGTTTCATAATCTGAAGGTCCTGAGTTCGAACCGCTTTTCCCTTTTTTCGGAATGGGCAAAAGGGCGACTCCGTGAGGTAGGACTTAGTGGTCTAGGGCAGGCAATGGGACACACTGTGGCGTGTTCAGAGGCCAACCTTCTGTCTCTATGACCCACTGCAAGCTGCACAATTCACGTACATGCAACAAATGCTGGGAAAATCACAATGGTAGTAAGTCAAACAGCCATTTACTTGGAGCTTGTGGGAAAGGTTACTGAAAAACTATTACTCCTGTAAGCTTCCAGGGGTGGAAAATGAAACTTATTGGTCCAAAGTTAGGGGAGAACAGGAAGTGTGTGAGGCAAGCTGAAGGGCCACAAAACAACCCTGCTGGGGCCACATCATTTTTCTCAGCCTGCTCAAAGTTGGATTCTTGCTTTGAATGTGGGGGGTGAATCATCAAGAAGCCAAAGGAAGTGGAAGGGTGGGGAGTCCTTCTTTGCCCCAAACACTGTTGGAGAGAAGGCCTGTTGGATGTGGAAACAGCAGGAGGAAATCATCCTTGTCCATCCCTGGTGGTCTAGTGGTTAGGATTTGGTGCTCTCACCGCCATGGCCCAGGTTCAAAAACCCCCAAAGGAAGTAAACAGTTTGAATATAGATGTTCTATCTAAGAGGGTAAAGGTCAACAAGTTTGGAATTGAACCCATTCCATTGCCTTCACCACTCAGCCACCTTCATAAGAACATCCACAGCTGTCCCTGCCTGGATTTCAACCACCAGACTGGTTAACAGCCAGACACGCTAACTAATTGTGCCACAGAGGCCTGGGGGATGTTTTTTCTCAGCCCCCTTTCATGACTGGATGTTGCTCAAAGACAAACCAGCTGAAAATCCATCCAAGGTTCTTTGCTGCCATCTAGCAGAGTGGCGCAGCGGAAGCATGCTGGGCCCATAACTCAAGAGGTCGGTGGATCGAAAGCATCTTCTGTTAGGGGTTAACTGCCTTTTGCTTTTGTTTCCAGCATCCCAGGAGACAGAAGGAGACTCTTCCCAGTGCTGGCAGGACTAACTGTGTTGTCTGCTAAGAACAGGCCTTGCTGTAGTCTCTGATTCCCTCTTAGGCAAAAGGCCCAGAATCAGTCACTTTATGCTTCCAAAGTCATGCCTGTGAACAACGAAAGTACACAGGAGATTTTCCTTTCAAGAGCCAAATCCTCAGCTGGTACAAAATGACTGACCTCTGGAAGGAATTCCATAGAGGAACCTTGCCAATTTTTCTTGCCTGCAGAGATTTTAGACCAGGGAAGGAAATGCTTGTCATTCATAGCACCAGTGGTGTAGAGGAAACATGCAAGGTTCCCAACCTTGTGACCTGGGTTTGAGTCCCAGCTGGTGCACACTGCCTTCTTACTTTTGCCCTTCCAAGAGACTGCAGCGAATCAGAACATACAGCCCAGCTTTTATGTGCAGTGAGGTATAGTGCCAGCAAGGGTTTTAAATGGATCCATGCATGCAAAGAAGGGAAGGGCTTGGCAAAAAAAAAAAAAAAAAGCAAGCAGGTGGGACTCTACGTATTTTTTGCCACCTGTTTGTGAAAATAAACAATGAGGATATTTGATCTCCAATCACTGTGGCAGAAAAGGCCTGTTGGGTGGAGGAAGAGGAGGGGGAAAATATTCTTGTCCATCCCTGGTGGTCTAGTGGTTAGGAGTCGGTGCTCTCACTGCCACAGCCTAGACCTTTTCCTTCCCTGGTAGAAAAAGCCCGGCACACATGTTGAAATCAGTTCATTGCTACAAAGTGGTCTGTATCACCAACCAAGGAGTTCTTGCTAATGGCCACTTTTATTCTTCTCTGCACTTGTGCTTTTCAATCCCCTTTCATCCTTCTAACTGCAACCTCCCTCCCATAAGAGCTGAGCAAGAAATTCAGCTTGAGCTCTTCTGCTGTAAACAGGGACCAAGGTTTTTCTTCACAGTCCCTGCACTCATCAGCTCACTGGTTTGAGGATTTCTGTTTCACCATCCCTCCCAACTCCTGGCAACTGTTGGTGCTGCCCATGCCTCTGTTTCTGTAGTGTAGTGGTCATCACGTTTGCCTAACACGCAAAAGGTCCCCAGATCGAGGCTGGGCAGAAACATGGGTTTTTCCTTTCAGCCAGAGCCAGACCAAAACTAGCATTTCCAGCCAATCAAAAAAAAAGGGGGGGGGAGCCTGCATCGAAGTCTTTAGAGCAGGGTGGGTAAAGTCCTGCCCCCTATAGGCCTTTTTATGGCTTTTTATATTCAGGGCTGGAGGACCCTAATTCACCCACCCCACCCAGATCCCTCAGAATATGAAAGAAAGAAAGAACAGAAGAAGCTGGAAGTGGGCCTGAAGCTGTTTGTGTTTTCAATTTGTTTTTAAAAATCTGCACAAGGAGACAGAAAACTGGCCCTGAAACTTTATGTAGTTTCCCAGCTTTTGCATAAAACATCAATCAACCAATCTATTACTTTGCTTACATCCTGCCTTTTCTCCATGAGTGGGATGCAAGAGAGCATGAGCAAAATGCCAAAAGCCATTTTTGGGAGGAAATGACATCGCTTCTGTGCAGTGTCCCAGGCCAAATCAAACAGTAGTGATCATCTAGCAGAGGTAACTAGGTTGTGGTCTGGCAAAAGGAAATCAGCCTCAACTGTGGCAGGAAAGGGGCCAAATCTGATACTACATCACCAGGAACAGGGGAGGTTGTTCCCTACACCACCATTCCCTCTCTTTGGGGGGACCCCCTATATGATCCTCACATTCTAAAGGTGTTTTTGCATGTTAGTCAAACAAAGTAAACCTGACACCACAGAAAAACCTATTTCCATGGTTGGGCACCAAAAAAGGCCAATGGAAGAGGAAGCCATGGAGTTATTCCACAGCTCAGAGCTGTCAGCAGAGATAGAAGCCCATTGAGCCCTTCGATAGCTCAGCTGGTAGACTGAAGAACTGTAGTGGCTGGTGCAGGATATCCTTAGGTCGCTGGTTCAACTCCGGCTCGGAGGAGAGCTCCCTTTTGGCCATAGTTCCATCTAGCAAGGGAAGCATTATTTTGCTAGTGTGACATTACTTCTCTTTAAAAATGTTTGTGTGCTTACGTGCCTTCAAGTCACCTGTAAACTTATGGTGACCCCATTAATTTTCTAAGATTTTCTTAGGCAAGGAATAGTCAGAGCTAGTTTTGTCAGTTCCTTCCTCTGAAATATAACCTACAACTACAGTGCAACCCTGGTGGCACAGTGGTTAATTGCCAATACTGCAGCCACAGTGTTGCGAGTTCAATCCCAAGGGCTCCAAGGTTCATTCAGCCTTCCACCCTTCCGTAGGTTGGTAAAATGATTACCTGGCTTGTCGGGGCAATTAGCCAACACACATTGGAAACAGCTTAGAAAGTGCCTAGTGTGCTATAAAAGCAGTATAGATGTGTAAATGCTATTGCTTAACAATTTGTAAGCTGCTCTGAAAGCCTCGATGGCTGAAGAGCGTGGTATAAATACATACATAAATAAAAATAAATACACCACTTATTTATATATGTAGCTTCCAAGATCAGATGGCACCTAAATACCCTGAAGGCAACAGATCCTGTCTCATCTTGGAAGTTAAACAGGGTCAGCTCTGGTTAGTACTTGGATGAGAGACCACCATATTTCCTCTGAGGCCTCTCCACCCCCCACCTTGGCCAGGTCCTAGAGGAGAGATATTGGCGAAGCAACTGGCTATGTCCCTGTAGCCAGACGTGAAATAATAACCTCAGCTGCTGAGTCCTACAGAGAACCCCAGCAGACTTTTGAGGTCTGTCAAATTCCCTCATAGCTGCCCTTCCATGTCCTACTCTTCGGATTTCTTGACTGCAGTCCCCATTTTGAGCGTAAGAATGCTCAGTTTCAAAGCCCAGAGAAATCCATGGATGTGAGGAGCCCAGGGCTAGATGTTCAGAATAGGGTTGTGGTGAGTTGGGTTTCTGCCACTAGGCAGATAGGTTTAGGACTCTTCGCAGGCATCACAGCTAAACATTAACAGCAGTCCAGCATCGAGGAAGAGCCAATGTGTATTAGTGACTTTGATACTTTTTACATTAGCTTTGCAGATTGGGGCTGGGAAAAGATCTGAAGGCTGAAAACAGACCAGGAGAGTGAATTTTCCTCTGTTGCTAATCTGCTTGCACAATTATCATACCGGTAGCTATTGGTGGCAGGGGAGAGAGAGATGGGTTGCACTTGAACACTTTGATTTTCTTTGCTTCTGTACTATATAACCCTTAGGAATCCATCTTCCACTGCCCCCTAGCCCCGAAGTGTGGATGGGTGCAGACCATTCCAGGGGTCCCATAAAGCCGGTAATAGAATCTTAAGAGTTGGAAGGGATTGTGTGTCATGCACAATGCCTTATGAGGCTCAATTCTTGCTTTGAGTGTGGGAGGCAATGATGTACTGGTGGCAGGGTTCACACAGTAGTGCGCCAGGACTTTTCTCCATAGCGCAGAACTATAGAATGATAGAATTGGAAGATACTCCAAGAGCCATTTAGTCTAACCCTCTGCTGTGATGGAATACACAACTAAAGCACTCCTGAAAGATACCCATCCAGCTTTTCTTTAAAGACCTCCTGTGGCAAGCTGGCCCTTCTCTTCCAGCGGGAAGGAAAGGCTTCCATCCTGTTTGTAAAATCTGAAAACACATTATCAAGGGTTCCTCTAGTCTAGAAATCCCTTGCTAAGATAGAGCTGCTGCCACTTGCTGAGTTTAACCCTTCTTGTCCAGCGCAGGGAGAAGCCAGACAGGTTGTGTTAATAGATCAACAACACCCTTCTCCTCTATCCCAGAGAAGTTCTGATAGCAAGCCAAACAGGCTCATGACCATGGGGACTAGTAAGAACAGAATAAGCTTTATTTTTAGTTCCAAATGCTTAAGGCTAGCATGAAGGGAAAGCACACCTCCAGGACTTCAGCTTAGGTTTACAGAAGTTATACATTCAGTCATAGGTCCAAAACTAAATCATAAAAGCTAGCACAAACTAGCTAGACTTGTTCCCTAAGCTAAGAATAATAGTAACTTACAGTTCTGATGTCCATGCAAAGTCCTTATCCCAATTAGGATGATTAGGCCAGGCTCTCATAGCCTGCCTAGTTCAGTCTCTGGAGATGGAATACAGAGTTCTTTTTAAATGGAAGTCTCCTCCTGAGGCTTCAGATATCCCTTGGGGCCCTCTTGATGTTATCAGGCCCATGAGGGAGGTTGGCTTCCCCCCAACCTCCATTATCATGTCTAGTTATCTCTCTACAAAGGTATGTGTCTCTCCATCTGGCCCAAGCCCTCTGGCTCAAGCATGTGGCTCCTGCCTCTGGCTTAGAACAAAGGAATTCAGAAAACTTAAAAGTCTTTCTGGTCATCTCTGTTTGGTTTTACATTGCCAAATCTGATTGGCTCTCCAGTCAGGTGAGGTGATGTCATGTTTAGGGAATGAGGGTCCCACCCTCCACAATACCTGTTGCTGTGGAAACCAGTGAGTGGAATTTTCCAATGCTGACCTGTAGGTTTTGAAATGAACTCTCCATGATGGCTGGCTAGGCCATCATGACACCTCCAAAGATGAAAAGTCCATGACCCTCCAAAGCAATCTATTCCACTGTCAAACGACTCTTAAAGTAAAGAAATTCTTCCTAACGTTTAGGTAGAATCTCTTTTTTTGAATAGTATGACCCCAGTATCTGCAGGACCAGTACCCACAGATTCACTTACCTGTGTTAAAAAAAAAGTCTCTCTAGGCCAGTGATGGCGAACCTATGACACACGTCAGCACTGACACGTGGAGCCATTTGTGCTGAAACGCGGCTGTAGGCCTCCCCCCCCCCGCCGCCCGCAACCTCACCACCCTCCCTAAAGTGGCGATCCGGGCTTCAAAGCCTCACTTTAGGGAAGGGGGAGAAAAGTGGCAGGCGGGACTACAAAGCCCCAATCGCCACTTTAGGGAGGTGGGGGGTGGAGCTTCCCCCCCCACCTGGCCACCCCCCCCCCGAGGCCTGCCATGCTTCCCCAAAGGCCGGGTAAGGTGGAAAGGCCGGATAAGGTGGCTGGCAGGTGGGACTCTGCTGGGGAAGGCGGCAGGCGAGCAGAAGGGTGGCTGCCCGGCCTCTCCCCAGCCTTCCCAAGGTGGCTCTGAAGCCTTGGAGCCGCCTCAGAAAGGCCAGGGAAGATGGCAGGCGAGCAAGAGGGAGGCTGCTTGGCCTCTCCCTGGCCTTTCCAAGGGGGCTCTGAGGCTTCGAAGCCTTGGAGATGCCTCAGAAAGGCCAGGGAAGATGGTGGGCAAGCGGGAGGCTGGGGAGCTGTTATTATTCACAGATTTTTCACATTTTTCACATTTGCGAATGTGAAGGGACGACTGTACTTTTTGATTACTCAGTTGTCATATGACAAGATGCCCACCTCTAAGTACAGAAACCCTCTGCACCATGTTTAAGAGGGAAGACCCATCACGTGATGAAAGTGAGAACCAAGAAACACCCTCACCCATCCTTGTTTAATGACCAGGACTGGGCACTTTTACTGCTCTGGAGCTGGTTTGGTTTCCAGTCAGGGTCTCCTTTCAGTAGAGTGGAGAAGCATTCAAAATTAAGGCTTCTGTCCCTGCAATGGTCTCATATGCATTGACCACACACCAATCCATAGGTATGGCCAGTCAGTGGAACCCATCTTGGTCTACAGCTGAGGACATGACCAGGAGGAGTTCTTCCATCACTCCCCCCACCCACGTGTTCCCATCCTCCCACCCATGTGTTCCCATCCTCCACCTCAAAATGTGGATGATAAACAACAGAGGTAGGGATTATGTGGCCTCCAGATCTTATTAGGCTGCAACTTCCAGAATTCTTCACCTTCATCTATGATGGTATAGGCTGCTGGGAGTTAACATTGGACAACATCTACAGGGCTGCAAAATACCCACCCTTTGGATATGAACTTGACATTTTGAGCTTAATGAGAACAGAAAGCCAACCATTGTTAGATTAGTATGTACAAAATTTATGTAATGTTTTTATTTATTTATAGTTATACCTAATTCTACCCGTCTGGGTAGTTTAACAGGAATAGAAAATAGATTTTATCCATTCAGTTTTTAAAAAATAAATACATAAAAATAATCTGAGTTAAATACTCCACTCTTAGCACAAAGAATGGAAATCTCAGGTGATGTTCATAGAAATGGAAAATGTTTTATCAAATAAGAACAAATTCTAACTGAATTATAGTATCATAGAATCATAGAATTGTAGAGTTAGAAGAGACCAAAAGGGCCATCCAGTCCAACCCCCTGCCACACAGGAAATCACAATCAAAGCATCCCTGACAGATGGCCATTTAGCCTCTGTTTAAAGACCTCCAAGGAAGGAGACCCCACCACGCTCCAAGGGAGTGTGTTCCACTGCCAAACAGATCTTACTGTCAAAAAGTTCCTCCTAATATTGAGGTGGAATCTCTGTTCCTGGAGCTTGCATCCATTGCTCCATGTTCTAGTCTCTGGATTAGCAGAAAACAAGCTTGCTCCATCCTCAATGTGACACCCCTTCAAATACTATCGTATCACCCCTTAACCATGATAAAGATGTTGAATAGCTCTGGGCCCAGGACAGAACCCTGCGGCACCCCATTGGTCACATCTTTCCAAGACAAAGAGGAGCCACTGCTGAGCACCCTTTGGGTTCGGCCAGTCAACCAATTACAAATCCATTTAACAATTAACCTGTCTAGCCCACATTTTCCAAGCTTGTTTGCAAGAATGTCATGGGAAACCTTGTCAAAGGCCTTACTGAAATCAAGGTATGTGATATCCACAGAGTTCCCTTCATCTACCAAGCTGGTCATTTTATCAAAAAAAGAAATCAGATTACTCTGGCTTCCTTGGAAGTCTTTAAACAGAGGCTGGATGGCCATCTGTCAGGGATGCTTTGATCGTGATTTCCTGTGTGGCAGGGGGTTGGACTGGATGGCCCTTGTGGTCTCTTCCAACTCTACAATTCTAATTCTATGAAACCCATATTGACTTTTTTTGATTATGCCATTGCCTTCTAAATGTTCACAGACTCTCTGTTTAATTATCTGCTCTAGAATCTTTCCTGGTATTGATGTCAAACTAACTGGATGATAATTGTTGGAATTCTCTGTTTCCCTTTTTGAAGATGAGGACAACATTTGCCCTCCTCCAGTCTGCTGGGACTTCTCCTGTTCTCCAGTTCTCAAAAATTATTGCCAATGGCTCTGAGATTACATCTGCCAGCTCTTTTAATACCCTTGGATGTAGTCCATCTGGTCCTGGAGATTTAAATTCATTTAGATTAAGAAGGTATTCTTGTACTACCTCTTCACTTATTCTGTGCTGGATTTCCCCTATTGTGTCCTCTGTTCCAGTATCCTCAGGTTGATCACCCTTTTGCTTTTCTGAAAACACTGAGGCAAAGGTGTTGAGTAATTCTGCCTTTTCTCTGTCCCCTGTTAGCATTTTGCTATCTTCTCTGCGTAGTGGCCCTACCATTTCCTTCTTCCTCCTTTTGCTGCGGACATACCCAACCCCCCCCCTTTTTATTGTTCTTAACCTCTCTAGCGAGCCTGAGCTCATTCTGCACTTTAGCTTTTCTGACTTTACTCCTACATGTGTTTAGTATCTGTTTGAATTCTTCTTTGGTGATTTCCCCTTTTTCCATTTCCTATACATGTTCTGTTTAAAACTTAGCTCCGTTGAAAGTTCTTTAGTCATCCATCCTGGTTTCTTGAGACACCTCCCATTTTTCGTCTTCATTGGCACTGTTTGAAATTGTGCCTTCACTATCCCTTTTGAGAAACTCCCATCCACCTTGAAGTCTCTTCTCTTTTAGTATTCCTGACCATGGGATCACCCCCAGTATTTCCCTGAGTTTATTTAAATCAGCTCTCCTAAAGTCAAGAATGTGTGTCTGACTATGTCTGGCTTCTCCTTTCCATTGTATAACAAACTCCAGGTGAACATGATCACTCTCACTAAGGATCCCACCACTTGCACCCCATTAACCAGGTCACCCCTGTTGGTTAGGATCAGATCTAAAATAGCTGACCCCCTTCTTGCCTCTTCCACCTTTTGGACCATGAAATTGTCTTCCAGGCAAGTAAGGAATTTGCTAGACCTTGAAGTTTTGGTTGAGTTAGAGTGCCAGCAAATATCCGGATAGTTGAAGTCACCCATCACTACTACATCTCTCCTTTCTGCATGTGTGTCATCTGTTCTAGAAAGGCATCATCCAATTCCTCCGTCTGACTTGGGGGTCTGTAGTAGAGTCCCACAATGACATCCCTGTTGTTTCCCTCCCCTTTAATTTTTATCCAGATGCTCTCCACCTGGCTTCCAGTATAGATGTCATGGATCTCTTCACTGGTGTAAATATCCCTGACATATAATGCTATTCCTCCTCCTTTCCTGTTTGGCCTGTTTCTCTTATAAAGGTTATACCCCTCTACTCCTACATTCCAATCATGAGACTCATCCCACCAGGTTTCAGTAATGCCTACTATATCATATTTCCTTTATTGTGCTAGGAGTTCAAGTTCATCTTGCTGATTTCCCATGCTCTGTGCATTAGTGTAGAGACATCTAAGACCACGTGTTCCCTTTACTTGCTGCCTGTGCAAGTTTTTTGGCCTCCCACTGTTGGGTCCTTGCGCTGTTTGCCTTGTTCCCTCTGTGACAGTTTGACTATTTTCTCCAGCCCTTTTGCCTTCCAGAATACTGTCTCCCTCCCCCATATGACTCAGTTTAAAGCCCTCCTGATCAAATTCTTGAGACTGTTGGCAAAAATGTTTCTGCCAACTGTCGTGAGATGCACCCCATCCCTTGCCAGAAGTCCCCCCTCATGGTAGCACAGCCCATGATCCAAGAATCCAAATCGTTCTCAGCGACACCATCTACGGAGCCAGTTGTTTACGTCGGCTATCTTCCTCTCCCTTCCTGGACCATGCCCTTCAACTGGCAGAAGAGACGAGATGACAACCTGTCCATTTCTTTCAGCTTCCTCCCCAGAGCCTCATAATCTCTTCTGATCTTCGGAAAGCTGTGCCTTCCAGTATCATTGGTTCATTCTCACATGGACCAAAAGGAAGAGGTAATGATCAGTAGGCCAGTCTTGTCAGCCTCTCCGTCACATCAAGGATCTTAGCCCCAGGGAGACAACACACCTCCTGAGACAGTGCATTAAGAAAAAAATCAGTGGCAAATTCTTAGGTACCTATCCAGTACCAGAGTTTGGAAATCATTTGTTAAATATTGTTTACTTATCTCTTCTTCATTAAAATTTTCAACAATTCTTTTAAAATTCATTCTTTTAATCATTAAATGTCAATAATTTCAGTTCTGAGTAACAACCCACAGTTCTTGTCACTTTAGTTCATTACCAGCCATTTTGTAACATTTTAAAGAGCATTTCTAACTTGGCAATTTAACAAATCAATTAGGAAGTGAAATTAATGAATTTAAGTTTTTCAAAGGGGCTAACTTGAAGATAAAGTTGGACCCCTGTATCCACGGGGCGGGGGCTGGTTCCCAGACTTACCACGCATAACAGTAGACCCTATTAAAATAATGGGACTTCTGATTAAAAATACCATAGCATTGCATTGAAGGACTTAAAAGATGTCTAGAGAGGATACCTCTCTAGGCATTTTCTAGGAAGACTCTATGGTATGCGTTCCTGTTTTCTGCAGATAACTAAAACCCCAGATAGTGGTTCCATGGATACGCAAGTCCAAGTGTATTAGTTTTCTTTGTCAATTTAATGTGCTAATCCTAAAGCATGAGTGTTAGCACTTAAGTTCCCAAACTCAGCCTGTTACAAGAGTCTAATCAAGTTTTCACCACTAATAGACACCTCCAATCTAAGGCTTAACCAACAGTATGTTCCTACTGCAGTTTGAAAAGCAAAAACCTTGACTTAAATAACATTACATCTAACTACTGCACCAGTTTCCCTGGGGACTACCATGCCTGGAGCTTTCCTGGAAACTCTGGCTATATCCAAGATATTTCAGAACTCCTACAAAGTAGGGGTGGAGAATCTGTGTCCCTCCAGATCTTGCTAAACTTGGATTATATCTTCCATCATCCTTGCCCATAAACCATGCTGCCTGGGGCAGATGAGAGTCCACATTCAATACATTCTGGAAAACACTGGGTGGCTCACCTAACCTAAAGATAAACACTGGTGTTACTATTCCAGAGTGGAACAAATGACAGATCTGGAAGCCCTGGTTCTTCTCACAATTTGACTTCTAAGAGTCACACATCCCTGGCCCATGTAACTGACAAGCAGATACCCTGTTCTGAAAAGCAGAATTTTCTGCCACCAAAAATGGAGAACTATGTCTTTGGGGTCCCAGAAAATTTTGTAGTCATCAAGTCAGTGTACATATGGAAGACATGATTGTGCATAACAACAGCAGAATCTAGACACCCAACATCACCTATGAGTGTCAAGACCATGAGGCCTCAGGAATATCTTGTTTCTCACTTATCCAATCAAGGAAGTTGTCACATGAAGGCAGAGATAGTTCATTCTTGTTATGATAGTTGACCTGCTGGCCATTTTGATCTTTACACTCTTCACCCAATCACAATGGACTTTTGATGGTCAAGCTCCATGCTAACATATCTTGTTGCTTGGGTCATCTACCAATGCACCAAGAATTAGACCAGAAGGCCTGCAAAATCCCTGCTTCCTTTGGAGACTGACTGAAAGCCAAAAGCAATATAAATGGACTTCACCATAAAGTAGTCAGGTTCAGAAAATTCACCATAACGTAGACAGGTTCAGAAAATTGCATTTTTCTAGTAATCGACCTGTTCTCCTGGTTCTCCAAGGAGGCATATTTGATTCCATACTCAGGACCCCTTTAGCCAGGGAAACCACTTAACAATTCATGTGGCATATCATCCACATGCAAGGCCTTCCCAAACACAACAGTTCAGACTGTGGCATCTAATTCATTTCTGGCATACGTCACTCAAAGCAGTAAATGCAGAGCTCCATCTGTCAGTGGTCTACCATCCTCAGTTACATGGGCAAATTAAATGGATGTGCTGTAATACAGCAATGCCTCCAGTGTTATGTAAATTTTCAAGAGGACAACTGGGCTGAGCTAATACCAGAAACAAAGTTTGCTTACAGAGAATCTCAGCCTGCTGCCATCTGGCAAACACCTTTTCCTACAAATTAGGGGTATTGCTCCTGATTCTTCCCAGTTGCTTCCATGAATTCAAAGACCCCTGTTGCAGATGAAATGCTTCAAGAACTCAAAGTTCTGCACTTTGCAAGAACTATTAGACCAAACCTAGCAGGTCTACAAGCATGTTATGGATCAGAATGGCCAACCAG
This sequence comes from Gambelia wislizenii, assembly GCA_030847615.1. Classification (NCBI taxonomy): domain Eukaryota; kingdom Metazoa; phylum Chordata; class Lepidosauria; order Squamata; family Crotaphytidae; genus Gambelia; species Gambelia wislizenii. The sequence goes on from JAUMIR010000002.1 coordinate 33,007,626, forward strand.
ACTCAGCTTGGGCAATGAATGATCAAGTATGGCTAGTCACTTGCTGCTTCTCAACACACGAGTTGGATGCTTGCTTTATTGGCACTCGCCAAACAGTGGCCTATCACTTTTAGTTGCCAACTTCTTTCAGAATTAACTGCTTATTTTACCTTTCCCTTCACCTTCCTAACTTGACAGAACTTCCCTTTCAGAATTGACCTTATCCTGTCCCACTAATTGGTGACTGGGAAGAGGAGTACAGTTACCCATATCCTGGACTCTCAGGGGCACATCCCATACTTATTTGATTAGAAGGGACTGGAAAACTAATTATGGGAGACTACATCAAAGAGGTACATCCTCCAATCTTGTTCTGGATTTCACAGCCAATTCCTAAACAAAACCAGGTGAGCAGCTAGAAAGAGGCATGGTCCTTGGGAGGAGAATGGTATGGTCCCACTTGGGAGGGCTTCTTCACCAAGGAGTACTTTGAGCCCCTGAAAATGCATCCAAAGATGGAAAAGGACAACCCTCAGAATTAGATGAAGGGGCTGAAAACCCTTTCCTGTCCACAGGAGTAATGCTAAATGAAGTGAAATAATGCTACCTTAGGAGGCCTTGTCGAGTGAAGCACTCTTCTTCTGGGAAGACTTTATGAGACTATGGCTGTGCCTCAGCTCTGGGTATACTTCAGGCAAAACCTCAGAACTAGCTCGGTCAACACACTAAGAACAATGGCTGTCTGAAACTCAAGACCTTACTAGCTGTTCCATGCCTCTTGTTGTGACTTGAACTGCTGGTGTCTAACTTTAGCTTGCTTTACTTTGTCTCTTGGACAATCCCATCCAACTTGCTTTTCTGAACTACTCTGGCCAGGCCTTGCTCGATTTTGGCTCTGGATCTCCCTCACCTGGTTTACTTAATTCGCAAACAGAACTCCATTTTTGACCTCAACCCCTGTGCTCCAAGTTTTCTCCCAGATTCCCTTTTCCTCGTTCATCCACCTGCTGCATTGTACCCTTGCCAGTATTTGCCTCAGATTGATGAGACAATGTCACTACAAGTGGTCTACCCAGAAACAGGACACAGCTTTTAAAAAATGTGATCTTTAGGTGATGGTATTCCTACAGCAAACAAACATCAATAAGATATGTCCCACCTCTTTTCCACCCCTGAGGATTCATAGGTGGAGAACCCATATTGAAGGCTGCCCCATGCTTGGAGGATCACTAACACAAGGACTTTCCCCTATGTGGATTTTCTTGTGTCTGTCAAGGGCTGTTTTTCGAGTATAGCTTCTGCCACATTCTGAACACCGATAGGGTTTCTCTCCCGTGTGAGTTCTCCGGTGTCTAATAAGGTTCGATTTCCAAGTGAAGTTGACCCCACAGACAGGGCACTGACATGCTTGTTCTCCAGAAGGAGTCTTCTGGTGTGTTGTGGAGAAAGTACTCTGCTTGTAGCATTTGCTGCAGTCCAGAGCACACTGGTGCGGATCCTCACCTTGGTGATTTTTCTTGTGCGTCAGGAGGTCAGGGTGATGAGAGAACCGTTTCTCGCAATGGGAACACTGATAGATTTTCTCTCTGATGTGGCCTCTCTCATGGGTAACCAAGTCCGAACTCTCGTCAAAACACTTCCCACAGTAGGAACATGAATATGTTTTGGTCACTTCTGCTTCTGTTTTCTGATACTCAACAAGGCCAGCACTTGGGAGGAGACTACCCAGGGATATTCCACCGGGATTTGTTTGCTCCGTAACTTCAGGCCAAAAATTCTCTTTGGACTCCAGTGCTTGGTCCCCATTTCCTGAAGCAAACAAAGAGACAATGAGGTTTATTTATTTACTAAGACAAATGCTATTCTTAACATTTGGATTTTGTTTTGTATTTTAGTTGTATTTTTTATTCAGACTTACTATGAGCCACTATAAGTTTCCTTCTTGGGAGAAAGGTGGGATATTAAGCCAAATACATTTTAAACCAGCTAAAATTTCCCAGCTGTATAACAAACATATCTCAAAAGCTGCTAACAGAAAGAAATACTGTCTGACAGGCTTCATCCAGCAGCATGGAAGCAGACCTCCACCCACACAGCGGTAAACCCCCTTCTTGTTCCCCCACATGCACTCCCAAATCTGCACCATAGTTTCCCTCAACCTTTAAGGAAATGGGTTGCAGGATTTTTCACTGATTCAGTAGGGCTCTTCTAATTCTGAAGTCAAAGGCTTTCACGGCCGGCATCCACAGATTTTCCTTGGTTTTTTTCCGGACTCTGAGGCCGTGCTCTGGAATAGTTTCTTTCTGACATTTTGCCTGCATCTGTGGCTGGCATCTTCAATCTGAAGATGCCAGCCACAGATGCAGCCAAAACGTCAGAAAGAAACTATTCCAGAACACAGCCTCACAGCCCGGAAAAAAACAATGGAAAATCTTCTAATTCTCTTTAAAATCTTAAAACAAAACAGTTAAATACAAATGACCACTACAAGGTCCATGCGCCACCCTCCCAGGGTCATCTGATGAGGACACAGGAGAGAGGCTTCTCTGTGGTTGCTTCTGGGCTTTGGGACTCCCTCTGGAAGGAGGTTCAATCGTCCCCCTCTCTGTTGTCTTTTTACTGACAGGCAAAGACCTGCCTGTTTAAACAGGCCTTCAGCCTTGGCTGACCATAGAATCATAGAGCTAGAAGAGACCACAAGGGCCATCCAGACAAACACCCTGCCGTGCAAGAGTACCCAATCAAAGCATTCCCGACAGATGGCCATCCAGCCTCTGTTTAAAAACCTCTAAAGAAGGAGACTCCACCATATGCTGAGGCAGTGTGTTCCACTGCTGAACAGCTCTTACTGTCAAGAAGTTCTTCCTAATGTTTAGATGGAATCTCTTTTCCTGTAGTTTGAGTCCATTGCTCTGGAGCAGCAGAAAACAAGCTTGCTCCCTCTTCAATATGATATCCTTTCAAATATTTAAACATGGCTATCATGTCCCTCTTAACCTTCTCTTCTCCAGACTTAACATGCCAGCTCCCTAATCTGCTCCTCAGAGGGCATGGCTTCCAGACCTCCCACTATTTTGGTCTCCCTCCTCTGGAAATGTTCCAGCTTGTCAAAATTGTTCTTGAATTGTGGAGCTTAGTTCTGGACACTGTATTCCAGGTGAGGTCTGACCAAAGCAGAATAGAGTCATACTATTACATCCCTTGATCTATAGAACTATAGACCTGGAAGAGACCATGAGGGCCATCCAGTCCAACCCCCTACTATGCAGGAATACACAACCAAAGCACCCCTGACAGATGGCCATCCAGCCTCTGTTTAAAGACCTCCAAGGAAGGAGACCCCACCATGCTCCAAGGGAGTGTGTTCCACTGCCAAACAGCTCTCATGGTCAAAAAGTTCCTCCTAACATTGAGGTAGAATCTCTGTTCCTGGAGCTTGCATCCACTGTTGCATGTTCTAGTCTCTGGAGCAGTAGAAAACAAGCTTGCTCCATCCTCAATGTGACACCCCTTCAAATACTTAAACAGGGCTATCTTATCACCCCTTAACTGTCTTTTTTCCAGGCTAAACCAGACCAAATCTAGACTAAATCTAGATTTCAGGCTAAATCTAGACCAGTGTTTCTCAGTCAAGGTTCCCTGGAACCCTAGAGTTCCCTGAGGAGTCACTAGGGGTACACTGAGAGATTGTGATTTTTCAAAATAAACATTTTTTCTAGCTGTAGATATAATAATTTTTAGGCAGGGGTTCCCTGAGACTTGAAAATTATTTCAAGGGTTCATCCAGGGTAAAAAGGTTGAGAAATTCTAGATTCTAGACACTATAGTCCTGTTGATGCAGCCTAGAATTGCACTGGCTTTTCTGACCAAGGTAGGGGGACATGCAATTAGTTGTGCTGTTTTTTAGTAAATACAAGAAGTCCCAAGAGATTAGGGACTGCAGCAGTGTCAGAAACTAGCACTGGTTGAAAAGCAGAACCCATGAAGGGAACATGAGGGAATTACGGTAACTCACTTAGGCACCCACAGGCTCACGCACCCAGCTGCCCACATGCTGCTTGTAAAGGCTTTCAGTCAGCTTGGTGACTTTTTTCCGCTCTCCATTTGCTTTGCAAGCACTGCATGCATGCACAGTAAGTCCCAAGCAAGCTTCCATAGGCAAGAACTGTCGAAAGAGTGGATTCCTTATGGAACTTGCCCTTAATTTGCAAGCATCGAAAACAGTGAAAACATTGGAAGAGCGAGTCGTCAGAAAACGAGCCGTCAAAAGGCGGGGAGGGGGCTTCCTGTAATCGGTATTTTAAGAGCCTTAATTTTTAATGTCTTCAAAGTAGTGTTTTAATTGGATGTACAGTTTAATGCTTTTTAAAAACATTTCTACTGCGTATTGTTTTAGATGTTCTGCTTTGAATTTATACAGTAAGCCACTCTGAGTCCCATTTGAGGGACAAGGGAGATATAAATTAAATAAATAAAAATAAATGTAAGAAGGGTCCTGGCAATATTTATTTATTTGAAGTATTTCTGTCTCACCTCTCAACCCACAAGGACTCCCCAGGCGATGAACAAATAAAAACCAATTAAAACAATACAGAGATAAAAACATTCTTTAAAATAATTAAAATACTCTTAATAAAAGCTCCTGAAAGAAATCTAAAAACAATCCTAGAATCCAGTTTTGAAACAGTTAAAAACAGCACTTTCAAACATTGAATGCCATTGTGGAACAGTGCCGTTTTGGCTGCCCACCAGAAGCTTGAAAGAGATGGGGCCAGCCTTACATCCTTGGGCAGGGAGTTCCACAGTTGAGGCGCTGCTATAGAGAAAGCCCTGTTACCTGTACCCACCAACTAACTTCACGAGGTGTTGGGACACACACCAGGGCCTCCTCTGAAGATCTCAAATTTGTGGCAGGCTCATATGGGAGGAGGCGGTCTGTCAGATAATCTCCCACGATTTGTACCTTGACATGCTTTACTCAGGAAGTTGTCTTTCTTCAGGGCCTCTATCAAGAGCTGCAGCCTCACTTTGTCTGAAAGCTCCTGTTCCAGCATGGGGGATTTAACATCTGTCAAAGACCGTCCCACCTAAAAGAGAGAAAATGAGAGATTTAATTGGATGTACGCCAGAGGGCAAAAAACTATTCTCTGCTCAAGAACCTCACTGCTTACACACATACACGCCCACCAAAGATGATGCCCCAGCTATTCACCAACTCCCTAAACCTAGCCCTGCCCTGTTGGCCTGAAACCCTACTTCTAGCATTTTATGCATCTTTCCCAAATTTAAAACACCTTTATTTTTAATTAGTGTGTGTTATATCAAGGTGGGTAACAGCCCCGCATTGTTTCCCCTGTTCTGGGGTCCACAACGGTCTTCTGTCTCCATGGCATCCAATTTTGCTGTCAACATTGGATGGCAAAGCAGTACATTTTCTTATAAATAGATCCATACTCTAAGAAGCACAAGTCTAATTGTAAACAAGATTCACCAGGAATGTGCAAATGTTTAAAATGCAAAGCAGCATTTATATATATATATATATATATATATATATATATATGTATATATATATATATGTATATGTATATATATATATAAAACACTTGGGTATGTTTCCTTTCCCAGTGTACTGATTGGCTGCTTAGGAAATATACCCAACCAATCCCCTCCCTCTTATCCCTCTCTCAGCCAATCACCACCCACATGCAAATTCCCTCTTCACAATCCACTCCCACCACTCTTTAACAGGGACTCATAGTATATAACCCCCCCCACACACACACACACACTCCTACCCAACCATTCTCTGAAAATGCCAGCCACAGATGCAGGCAAAACATCAGGAATAAACTCTTCCAGAACACAGCCTCACAGCCTGGGAAAAAACCAAGGAAAATCTATGGATGCCGGCTGTGAAAGCCTTCGACTTCACAGAGTCATTGCAATTTTGGAAAATGGAATAGTCAAATGGTATAGATGGTCCTGCGTGTGGGGTGCACTTTGTAGTACAGTAGCACCCCCATATCTGCTGATTCACCATCTGCTGATTCAATTTTTCGCAGATGGTGATGGTGGGGGGTTTGATGGGGAGGGTTCTGGTGGTGCGGCAGAGCTGGCGGGGGGAGGGTTGGACAGGGGGGGAGGGAGGAGGCGAACTCACCTCCTTTCTCCTCTGTGGATGTGGGTGTTCCAGTTCACCGATTTTTACAATTTTTAAAAAATTAATAAATTGTTTTGAGTGTTTTTTCTCAGAATCCTTTCACACGGTTCAGCTAAATGGTATTGTTTTAAGAAAAAATATTGCATTGTTTTACATGTGGGTAGTGAGTGGCTGAGGAAGTGAGAGGAGGGAGGGTCTCTTGTGAGGCTGGAGGTGTAGATGCATATTGAGAGGCATTCACTTTTATCCATGGGTTTCATTAGCCACGGTTGGGCGCAGAATCAATCCCCCACAGATACAGGGATCCTACTGTAATTTCGAGATTATCTAAATTACTTTAGTGTTTAAGATGAATATTATGTATTGTTCATTGTAGATGAATGATTTATGTTTGTTGTATAATATGGATACTTAATTGAAAAAAAGAGATAAGTTACCTCCTTCAAAGTGACCTGGAATTCCCTCCCACCGTACTCCAACAAGGGCAGAGAGGGACTCCGTCCTGAGCAAAAGGATGCTGTCGTCATCAGGAAGTCCCGAAAATGATCTCCCCACTCCTGACATAAGCTGCCAGCTAGATCAGGTTCCATCTGTGCCTGAGTTCTTTCAGACAGAACCTCTGGGTTCCTTTCTCTCTTCATCCTCTGCCAGGTTTTATGAGCTGCTGCTCTGGAGTCCTGTTCCTCTGGATTTACTCCTGACTGCACCTCCTGGACTGGGAAAAAATACAATGGTAGTTTGGGATCGGAACGGATTGCTTTTATTTCTATCTTGCCTCCTCCCACCACCGCAAAGCTGGGACTCAAGGTGGATTTCAAAATAAAAGGAAATGCAAGTGAAAACATTGGAAGAAACAATAATGTTCGGTAAAACAGACAGCAGTAGGAAAACAGGGAGACCTTGGGTTCATCTACACTGTTTTGTTTTATTTTACATGGAACTAAGTGGCTGTTGATATTAGGTCTGAGTTTTAAACTTTTAAAATGTGGGTTTTAATCCACAATCCTCTTCAATTTGACAGCAGACAGAGTGTTTCTTTCAGGGAAAAGGCACAGTGGAAGATCATCATATGCAGCGTACTGACAAACAACAGAAGGACAAGAATCCAAGCTGACAGAACTCAGAGCCAAGAAAGTTGTGGCCTTCTGGCCCATCAGCTTTGGCCAGCATAGTTGAAAAGGACCTGCAATCCAACAGCACTGGAAAGGCCCCATATTCCCCAGGTTTTACTCAACAGCAAGCACAGTGATCCATACCCAGAGAGGCTAGCATCCCATAATTTGCCACCATTACTTCTTGATAGAGAGCTCTCTGGGTAGGATCCAAGAGAACCCATTCCTCTGCAGAGAAATACACAGCCACGTCTTCGAAAGTCACAGGGACCTGCTAAAAAGAGAGAGGGAAAGACTAGTCTATGAAGCTGCCTTCTACTAAAACACACGGTCAATCCAGTTTGCCATGGATTGCTTATTCTAAAAGCAGACAATGGAGAAAGTCTGGGAGTCAAATATTCATCCCCAGGACTGGAAATGGCCCACACCAAGACCAAAAATGGCCTTTAAAATGGGGGGGGGAGATTTTGGGGTCTGGGTAACTTGGTCTTTGTACCTGTTTAAACCCCAAAACAATACTTTGAATGTCCTCAGGATCAGGAAATGAACAAATTAATTTATTTTATATACATGCATACTTTATATTATTTTTCTAGTTTACAGTAGGACCCCCATATCCGCTGGGGATTGGTTCTGGGGGCAGGGGGTGTGTGGATACCGAAAACCATGGATAATGGCGAACATCATTGAAAATAACAGGATTTCCGGTTTAAAATACCATAGAGTTGCCTTGGAGGACCTAGAAAATGGCTAAAGAGGACACATTTTCTAGGAAGATTCTATGAGAGGTGTGCTGTTTTGTGTCCCATGGATAATGGAATCAGTGGATAATAAATCAGTGGATATGGGGGTCCTACTGTATGTATTTGTATACAGGTAATTAAAAAGCAAACTAACAGCACTTCTCCCAACACTGACCTAGATCCCAGAAGGATCTAATTAATCACTATAGGTCACTCAGTCTTGCACTTACCATTTATAGTGACACCGCAGATCACAGCAAACCCTATTAAAATAAAGGACTCCCTGTTCAAGCATACTATTTGATCATCTGCTAGAACTTTATTTGGATGTAAACATATCTCCTCTGCCATTCAATCTTAAGCCTGACAATGGAGACATGAGGACATCAACACAGCCAGCCTACCCTCCTTCTATTCCAGTCTGCTTTTTCCCACATCTTTCTCACTGAAGAAATCTTGACATCACAGTGACCCTTTGATCAGCCGAATAGAAATGTTACATTCACATGGTTTGGGGGATTTTTCATATGACCAATAAAGGCTCCCCTGCTTTTGAGCAAAGCAAAAGGTAAAACCTGGGACTTATCTATACGAGGTAAAAAGAAGCGAATTGCGGCACAGTAAAGGCAACTCACAGCAGCTACGATTTGTTTTAACGGGGTTTTTTTTGGGGGGGGGTAGGTAGATAATAGGCATGCAGAGCTATCCACATTTGATGTGTAAATGGGCATGCCTGCGAATCAAGATGACAGCTGTGAGTGAATTATTTGTGTTTTTGTTCTCACTGACTGCCACTGCCGAACAGTATTTTTTTTAAAAAAAGCAAATCTAGGGTGTGAAAGTGTGACATTTTGCCTTAAAAGAAAAGCAAAAAAAGCAAACCCCTGTTTTATCACATTAGCACTCGCTCGCTAGGTTCCAGGGACTTGTCTTGTTAGTAAACCCCACCTCCTGTGTTTGTCCAGCCAATCAGCTTTCAGCTCCTGCTCATATGGGAAAGTGAATCAATTCAGTCGCTTGTCCCAAGAAGCAGGAATGTGCATCCCCCCTGCTAGGTTTTTTTTTTAAACTCCAGTTGTCCCTCCACATTCACGGATTTGACAATCACGGATTTGAGTATTCACGGCTTGCAAATATTCTTTAAAAAATAATAATCCTAATAGCAAACCTTGATTTTGCCATCTTATATAAGGGACACCATTTTGCTATGCCATTGCATATAATGGGACTTGAGCATTCACGGATTTGGGTATTCACGGGGGGTCCTGGAACCAAACCTCAGCGAATACAAAGGGACAACTGTATGGAATATTTAACCCCCCTTCTTCTGAATATGGAGATACAATGCAGGATGCCACTAAGAAAGGTCATATGCTCCTTGCACTCTATAGCTGGTAAAACACTGTGTACACCATGATCACCAACAATAACAAGAAATAAGAAATACTAACAGCACCTGAATTGGTTCCATCACAACTGCAACCTTTTCATGACATCAGTGGTTGAATCCAGAGTGGATCTGTGACGTCACTCCACGCCCTAGGTGGGAGACAAAAGCGTGTGGAGGGTTTTGTTTACCTTGGCACAGTCAGCATTATCTGTCATTGTGGGAACACCATCTGCCTTGTTGCCTGGGAAAGAGTTAAGAGCTCTGAGCTTGGATTTAAATGCCCAGCTCTCCGGATTTCATTGGACTGCAGCTCCCATCATCCCTCACAACTGCCTGTGTTGAGTAGGGATGAGGGAAACTGCAGTCCATCTACAGGCAGAGGGCCACATGCTCCCTCCTTTACAGTCTATGGATGGTTCCCAGCATGGTGAGAGAGGCAGAGGAACAGGCTCCGTACAACAAGAAATTATCAAGAGCAGGCAAGTAGTTCCATTCCTTCTCCTCCACCCAATGCTTTGAGACCTGATTGCAAAAAGGGTCAGCCCTGGTTAGTACTTAGATGGGAGACTGCCAACAAATACCAGGTGCTGTAGGCAATATTTCAGAGGAAGGAACTAGCAAAACCACTCCTGAGTATTCCTTGCCTAAGAAAACCCTCTGAAATTTATGGGGTCTCTATAAGTCAACAGGTGAGTTGAAGGCACATATACATAGGCATATACTCAATATAATTTGGAGGGATCCTAGACAACAAAAGCTAAAGATTTCAAAGCTTGGAAAATGCAGGATCTCTCTGGCTTTTCTTCACAAACGAAGATTCAGGAAGACTCATCCCGCGCTTTCTGCAAGTGCACTGATGACTAAAAAGGCCAATCCGAGATAAACAAGTCCCGTTGCAGAAAGCACAGCAGAAGGTCTCCTTGGGTGATGCTTCCGGGTTGTGATTCTTTCTGCGTTGTCGTTTCTCTTCAAGACTTGTTCGGCATGAATTCTCAAATAAGGCTGCAGCATTGTGGATAGTGCGTCTCCATGCCTCCTGATGTGAGGCCAGTAGGATATCCGTGTACTAAATATTCACAACTGCTATCATGCCACCTTCTAACAAAGGGGTGAGTGAAATGTGGCATATTAGATGCTGATGAATCTAGAACTCCCAACCACTTCCAGGCAGCATAGTCAATAGTGAGGAATGCTGGGGGTTGCAGTTCAACAGTCTCTGGAGGGCTATGCCTCTCCCACCTCTGCTCTAACTGCAAATCTAAAGACATCAATGCTGGTGGAAACAGTCAGGCAAAACCCAGAATGGTCTGTTCAAGGATGACTCTGCCAGCTGGTGAGAACCCCAAAGACAACCATTCAATAAGAAATCAATGCACCACATTGCATTCACGAAAATATATACAATACAGTAGGACCCCCGTATCTGCTGGGGATTGATTCCGGGGGGCCCAGGGATACTGAAAACCATGAATAACAGCGAACACCATTGAAAATAATGGGACTTCCGGTTTAAAATATAATAGAGTTGCCTTGGAGAACTTAAAGATGGCTAGAGAGGACACATTTTCTAGGAAGACTCTATGGTAGGTGTGCTGTTTTTTATCCCGTGGATAACTGAATCAGTGGATAATGAATCAGTGGATATGGGGGTCCTACTGTACTGGCACATTTTGTTACAGATCCCCAATGTTAACCATAATGGCTGTAGCAGAGTGTTAAAGAATGCCTCAGAAAACCAGGTTCTAGTTCCCAAATCACCATGCAACTCACTAGGCCACAGGCCAGTCCACCCTCTCTCAGCTTGACCTTTACAAGTCTGTTGTAAGGATAAAGTAAATAATAATAATAATAATAATAATAACAACAGACTCCATACCCCCCCCTCCCAGCAAACAACCAATGGCTCTCTGTTGCTTGTTCATTACATTTCAGGGTATGATCTGTAGAAATATAAACATCTTCTGAACATGAAAACCTCCATATCATGGTTAGTCACATTTACATCCCACTTTTGTTGGAAATAAGCTTAAGTCCAAGGTTGTCCCACTTTCCACTTCATCCAGAGACTAGGACACGGAGCAATGGACTCAAACTCCAGGAAGAGAGATTCCACCTAAACATTAGGAAGAATTTCCTGATGGTAAGAGTTGTTGGGCAGTGGAATGCAGTACCTTGAAATGTGGTGGTCTCCTTCTTTGGAGGTTTTTAAACACAGGTTGGACGGACATCTGTCAGGAATGATTTGATTGCAGAATCCTAGAGTTGGAAGAGACCCCCAAGGGCCATCTAGTCCAACCCCCTGCCCTCCAAGGATACACAATCAAAGCACTCCCCACAGATGGCTGCTGCCTTATAGTGTGGTGTAGTCTCCTTCTTTGGAGGTTTTTAAGCAGAGTCTGGATGGCTACCTGTCAGGAGTGCTTTGATAGCACAATCCTAGAATTGGAAGATACCCCGAAGGGCCATCTAGTCCAACCCCCTGCCCTGCTGGAATACACAATCAAAGCACTCCCAACAGATGGCTGCTACCCGGGAGTGTGGTGGAGTCTCCTTCTTTGGAGGTTTTTTAACAGAGTCTGGATGGCCATCTGTCAGGAGTGCTTTGATTGTGTACTCCTGCGGGGCAGGGGGTTGGACTGGATGACCTTTGGGTGTATCTTCCAACTCTAGGATTCCATGTTTCTCACAACCATAGAATTGCAGAGTTGGAAGAGACCACGAGGGCCATCCAGTCCAACCATGCAGTCCATCCATCCATCCATCCAGTCCATCCAGGCCATCCAGTCCATGTGAGTGAGCTTTCCAGTAGCTTTCCACCCTAGAAGCTATTCTCTATTCTCTGCCCCCCAAAAAAGCAACGCTGCCCACTCACCAGCTCCAAGGACCTGCCTCCCTCCTCTCTCCCCACAGCCATCCAAAATCCCAGCTGCGGAAAAAAAGGTCTGAAAAGTAACACCAGCGTTGACCCCACTTTCCCACGGAAGCGATAGGGAGCTCCCACCATAGAGGCTCCCATGGCTAGAGCGACGCCCACGCATGATTGGCTCAGGCAGGAGCCCCACAGAGACATATATTCAGTAGAGAGGTTCAAAGCTTCCGGTTACAATCAATCAAACTTGTCGCATCGCACCCTCCCTCCTGTTTCCTTATTGGCTGTATTGGAAAGTCCGTTCTAACCCGGAAGTGTCTATCAGGCTTGCATGAGCACATTGTTCTAACTCTTTAGCCTTCAGAAAGTCCGTTTTAATCCGGAAGTGTCTATTAGGCTTTGAAATGCTCATGTTGTTCTAACTCTTTAGCGTTAGGAAAGTCTCTTTTATTCCGGAAGTGTCTATCAGGCTTGAATGTGCATGTTGTTCTATCTCTTTAGCCTTCAGAAAGTCCGTTTTAATCCGGAAGTGTCTAGCCGACTTGACTGCGCATGTTGTTTTAACTCTTTAGCGTTCGGAAAATCCGTTTTAACCCGGAAGTGTCTATCAGGCTTGACTGCGCATATTGTTCTAACTCTTAAACGTTCGGAATGTCCATTTTATTCCGGAAGTGTCTGACAGGCTTGAATGAGTGCATTGTTCTAACTCTTTAACGTTTGACTGTGCATGTTGTTCTAACTCTTTAGCGTCTAAGTAGTTTACGCTTACCGATACAAAGAGGACAAGGGTTTCATCAGAGAGATGCAATTGCTAGACTGGTATAGTTCAGAATGCACCATAGAGGCGCCCAAGGCTAGAGCGGCAGCCATGCATGATTGGCTCAGACAGGCGCCCCACAGACATATGTATTTTCAAGAGGTACAAAGCTAGTAGACCTCAGATGTTTTGGCAGCAGGCGGGATTTTTTTTTAAGTACTTTTTATTCAGATAATAGAAACAGCAACACAAACAAATATAAAAATTAAAATGAACAGTACACAATAATTTACATACATAACATAAAAGAAAACATAAACATATATAAATAAACACACAACTATAGATCCTTGTCCCCCCTAACCCTCCCCCAGTGAAGAAAAAGAGAAAGAAAATTGATTTAAAACCACTTCCCACTTATTCTCTAACTGTCCTTTAATTTAATTTAATTTAATTTAATTTAATTTAATTGATACCAGCCACAGATGCAGGCGAAACGTCAGGAATAAACTCTTCCAGAACACGGCCTCACAGCCCGGAAAAAACCCACAGAAAACATATTTTTCACCTCCCTTAAATAATATTATCTTATTTTAATCTATCTAAGAAACAGACATATTAAAAATCAACATTCCTTTCATTAACAAATTATATTTTATCCATAATATGAGTAGATTATGCATGAATACAGGTATATATTTATCTCATTAAATAAATAATCAAATAGATACATACCTGAATTAATGAGTGAATGGCATAGTAAGAAAGATTTCTTAGAGATTTATCACACTACTCTGTTATAGCGCTATCATTCCACTTTAACTGCTCTGGCTGCCTCCTGTGGGAATCCTGGGATTTGCAGTTTAGGGAGAGGCATTTAGCATTCTCAGCCAGAGAGCTCTTAGGCCTCACTAAACTACAAATTTGGTGTCATCTGCAAATTTAATAAGCATGCTTTCTATTTCTCATCAGAGGTTGCATCTACACTGTAGAAATAATGCAGTTTGACACCACTTTAATTGCCATGGCTTCATCCTACAGAATTCTGGGATTTGTAGTTTTGTGAAGCACCAGATGCTTGGGCAGAGAAGGCTAAAGTAATTGGGAAACTACAAACTCCAGGATTCCATAGGATGGAGCTACAGCACTTAAAGTGGTGTCAAACTGTATTATTTCTACAGTGTAGATGCACCTTAAGTCATTTATTAAACTGTTAAACAACACTGGGCCCAGAACAAAAACTAGACGCATCCCACTAGTCACTTCTCCCCAGGGTGAAGAGTAACCATTGGTGCGTATTGTCTGGGTTTGGTGTGTCAACCAATTACAGATCACCCCAACTGTAACACTCTACAGTCTGCACTTCAGTAGCTTGCCTGCAAGAATATCAGGGGAGACCTTGTCAAAACCTGACTGAAATCAAGATATACTACATTCATAGCGCTCCCTGATCTACCAAGTTTGTAGCTGTAGCAAAAAAGAGAGAGATCAGTTTGGTATGACTTGTTTTTGAGAAATCCATGCTGACTCTTAGGAATCACAGCATTCCTTTCTAAAGGTGAAGAGTCTGATTGTTTGATGATCTGATCTAAAACCTTTCCTGGTATCAACATCAAGCTGACTGGTCAACAGCTACCCGGGTTCTCTTTTTTGCCCTTTTTGAAAATGGGGAGGACATTTGTCCTCTTCCAACCTGCTGGGACTTCAGTTCTCCAAGGATTCTCAAAGCCTGAATCCACACTACACAAATAACCCAGTTTGAAACTGGATTATTTGCCCTGGCTTCTTCCTAGTGAATCCTGGGATTTGTAGTTTTACAAGGTCTTTTAGTCTTCTCTGCTAAAGAGTGCTGGCGCCTTACCAAACTACAAATCCCAGGCCATAGGGAGGAGCCATGGCAAATAATCCAGTTTCAAACTGGGTTATTTGTGTAGTGTAGATTCAGCCCAAGATTATTGACTGTCAATAATCTTTAGTACTCTTCAGTGAAGCTCACCTGGCCCTGTATTCTCCAGGCAAAAGTTCCAAAAGCAAATTTAAAACAAAAATGTTTAAATGGAAGCATATTCCCAATTTTTAGAGAGAATGTTTCAGAAGAAGGGGGGGAATTAAGAATAGCTAAAAATATAGAGAGAGTAGAGTGTCCTGACAGCAAGTCTTAAGGACACAGCAGAAACTGTGAGAAGGATCAAAACAGAACAAAATAAAGATTACAAGTACACAACATTCCCCATATTCTCTGTTTTGATCTGGTGACACCCCCACAAAGAAACTCCTACATACCCTGATTGGATTTTATATCACTCCAATTAAAACTAACTCTGTATTGATTAATTAGTTTTTAAAACCCTCAGCAACTTTTTATGTCTCCTTCTTAATTATAAGATATATTGTAGGCTCTCGTTATCAAAACTTTAAGAATGCAAACCATTGTGTTCCAGAATTCTTCCAACTATGTTATCATCTAACTTTTAATTTAATTTTTGGGCCTCTAATCATAAAATGTTTTCCTTCTTTAGAAGCCAAATGTAACAGCTTGTCAAAAATGTACATGATAGACCAATGTCAGCTGGCAATAATTCAGAGAAAAACCAGTGAATGACCTTGAATGTCTGGAGCAATAACAGATTCACAAGGCATGTCTAAAAGTCCTAAATAAAAGTTTTGTTGTATAAGAATAACCGTCCAAAAAACCCCACAACCCAACAGGATGCATGAATATATATTTTAACAGGATATCTTTTAAATTATTTATTGACAACAGCCTGTTTATACTGTTTTACTTCACAGCTGTTCAGAGTTAAATCTTCATATTTGCAGATGATTTTTAACTGGGGAATTTTCTAAAGCGGGATGATAAAGGTGGTAGGCCACCTTCATTTTCATAGAATCACAGACTCATAGATTGGAAGAGACCCCCAAGGGCCATCCATCCCAACTCCCTGCCTTGCAGGAATATACAATCAAAGCACCCCCAGCAGATGGCTATCCAGCCTCTGTTTAAGATTGGACTAAACCCCAGAGTGGATTCACAATTGAACTGAAATGGGAGCCATCAACAACGGTTGCCTTGATGCTTCTGAGAAGCCCACAGGCAGAACTCCATCAGGCCTAAGCCCCGAAGCAGATTAAAGGCCCTTCCTCCATCCCAATTGCCAGTGCTCTTGCCTTGGAAGGAGAGAAGAACCAGTAGTATCTGCGGGATTTAATCCCTACACCACTACCATTCCCTTTTCCTTGTGTCATGTCTTATTTAGATTGTAAGCCTGAGGGCAGGGAACTGTTAAAATTAACCATTTCTAAGCCTCTCTGAGAGCGTTTGTGGCTGAAGAGCGGGGTATAAATACTCTAAATAAATAATAAATAAATAAATATTGTGTCACAATTATTCTGCCAGAGAAGAGTTCTGCAGATGCTGTGGGTTGCTAAAAAGACAAAATAAATGAGTCCTAGAGCAAATCAAGTCTGAGCTCTCCCCAGAAGCCAAGATGACTAAACTGAGGCTGTTCTACTTTGGCCATATCATGAGAAGATGTGACTCACTAGAAAAGACAATAATGCTTGGGAAGGTAGAAGGTAATAGGGAAAGGGGAAGACCACATCCCAGATGGATAGATTCAATCAGGGAAGCCACAGCCCTGAGTCTGCAAGACCTGAGCAGGGCTGTTGGTGAAAGGGTGACTTGGAGGTCTCTCGTTCATAGAGTCATCATAATTCAAAGTTGACTTGACGGCTGTTAACAACAAATTATTCTGTACACTGCTTCTGTTCATGGAGGTTGCTCTGTGTCTAGTAGTGACTGATTATTTTCTCTCCCGTGAATGTTTCTAGCCTCCCTTTAAGGCTGTACAAGTTGGTGGCCATCAATGCATCTTTCAGTGGTGATAATTTTATATTTATTTATTTGATTTATACCTTGCCTTTCTCACAAGATAGGATTCTAATTATGCTCTGCTTTGTCTGGTCTATCTTCAGTCTTCAAATTTCAGCTGCATGGAATGAACCAACAGGGAAAGAAAAAGGAGGGTGTCTATTTTCCCATTTTCTCCACACAGTGGATACTTTTAGATCCTTTTCACAATGTCTCTCTTGACTCCTCTTTTTTTTGCTCAGCTAAAATAGCCCCACATCTTCTAACCTTCCTCATCAGAGAGTTGTTTCCCCTCATCCCACCCCTGATCATTTTGATTGCTTTCTGTTCCTTTCCCAGCTTTCCCATGTCCTTCATGATTGTTATTATTAATTGTTATTGTTGTTATTATATTAGTATATCCATCGGCCGAACCCAAAGGGTGCTCAGCGGTGGCTTCTCTTCGTCTTGGAAAGATGTGACCAGTGGGGTGCCACAGGGTTCTGTCCTGGGCCCAGTGCTATTCAACATCTTTATCAATGACTTGGATGAGGGAATTAGGGGCATACTTATCAAATTTGCAGATGACACCAAATTAGAAGGAATAGCTAATATCCCAGAAGACAGGATCAGAATTCAAAATGACCCGAATAGACTAGAAAGCTGGGCAAAGCTAACAAAATGAAATTAAATACGGAGAAATGTAAGGTACTGCACTTAGGGTGGAAAAACAAAATGCATAGATGGGGGAGACCTGGCTAAATGAGACTGCATGCGAAAGGGATCTAGGAGTCCTAGTAGACCACAAGTTGAACATGAATCAACAGTGTGATGCGTCAGCTAAAAAGGCCAATGCGATTTTGGGCTGCATCAATAAAAGTATAGTGTCTAGATCAAGGGAAGTAATAGTGCCGCTCTATTCTGCCTTGGTCAGACCTCACCTAGAATACTGTGTCCAGTTCTGGGCACCACAGTTCAAAAAGGATATTGACAAATTGGAAAGTGTCCAGAGAAGGGCGACTAAAATGGTGAAAGGTCTGGAAACCATGCCTTATGAGGAGAGACTTAGGGAGGTGGGTATGTTTAGCCTGGAAAAAAGACGGTAAAGAGGCGATATGATAGCCCTGTTTAAGTATTTGAAGGGGTGTCATTTTGAGCATGGATCAGGCTTGTTTTCTGCTGCTCCAGAGACTACAACACGGAGCAATGGATGCAAGCTCCAGGAACAAAGATTCCACCTCAACATTAGGAGGAACTTTTTGACAGTAAGAGCTGTTCGGCAGTGGAACACACTCCCTCGGAGCGTGGTGGGGTCTCCTTCCTTGGAGGTCTTTAAACAGAGGCTGGATGGCCATCTGTCAGGGATGCTTTGATCGTGATTTCCTGTGTGGCAGGGGGTTGGACTGGATGGCCCTCGTGGTCTCTTCCAACTCTGCAATTCTATGATTCTATGATTTATAAATTCATTTTTATTCCTCCTTTCTGCCCAAGACTGGGATTCTGGAGTTCCACCAGGACTGCACGCAGTATACCAAGTTGAACCACCGACTGAACAATTTTGGAACATTGATGTCATAATGTCCGCCTGAGTGACTGCTCAGGCAATATATTTCAGTGTGTTCCCCTACTGCATCATTTTCTCCATCTTCCCCAGGTTAGACACTGTTTTCCTTCTGGAAGAAGGCCGAGTTAAAGAAGTAGTTCCGCCTTTTCTCTGTCCCCTATTAGCATTTCTTCATCTCCTCCATTATTCTACACTCAACAGTGCATAGAGGCTTTCATCTCTCTCAGGTATCTGAATTTTTAACCTATTCACACTGAGACATTTGCTGGAATCGGTAAGCTAATCAAAGTGGAAGGGTAAGGGGGTAAGAGAGGGAGAAAGGGGGGGGGATAAAAAATACATGAGGTTGTTTCCCTTCTGTTCCAAAACTGCAACAAGCTAAGGAAGAATAAAACATTTTTTTCTTCTTTTAACAAGTTGTTACAAGATGATTTAATGAGAAGATTTTTTCAAGGCGGTTGAACAAGAAGTTAACACAATTGAACAAGAAGATTTAACAAGATTTTTTCACCCTTATTCTGGTAAGGCATTTGGTGTAATAATGTAATGCAAACATCATTTCGTTAAAAATAACATAATAATTACCACTCATCCCTTAAATGACCTCAGGCAAAGGGTGGGAGTTGTGCAGGCCTTCAAATGTTGTTGAATTCCAGCTCCCAGCATTCTCATCACTAACTATACTAGGTAGGGCTGCTGAGAATTTGACTGTTCAGGTTCAACTATTTCCACTCCTGACACAGACCTTGCCTGGGAAGGAATTGGGCACAGCAATGGTTCTTAATTTGTGGTCCAAGGACCTCCAAGGGTCCCCAACGTCCTCACAGCAGCCCCACAAAGGCTTGAAGACTGCTCAGCCCACCTCCTGCCTGCACTAGAGTGACCACGTGACAAGAGCCAAGGTTGGCTGGCTGGCTTGGCCTGCACATTGCCATTCAATCCGCTCCAGCCACAAACTTGCAAGAAGAAGCAGGAGAATAGTCCTTCCTCCCCCTCCTGTGCCTCTGAGGGAAAGTTTAATGGATAGTGTAATTGTATTATTATCAGGTGCTTTTATTGTTGTTGTTGTTATTGTTATGGGCTTAGATACTGAGTTAAGTGTTGGGGGTCCACAGCAACAAAAGATATTTCAGGGGGGCTAGGAAAGAAAAAGCTAAGAGCCACTGGGGTAGAGAATTAGGTGTGGCTTCTGCTCTGGTGACTCTTTGGTTTGACACTTGGGGACCTAACCTCCACCCCACCAGCACCTGTGGGCAATAGCTGATATTGCACCCTTATATTTCACTGATACAAACACAGGATACAGGCTTCCATATCAGTACTTAGTGAATTCACTTTGAGTTTTAGCCTGGACTCTGAAAAACTATCTAAGGTGTTTAATCTAGGGGAGATAGGTTTTAGGACCTTGGAAAGTTCCTTTAAAGTCTAGACCAGTGGTTCTTAACCTGTGGTCCGCAGACCTCCAGGGGACCGCAGTGTCCTCATAGGGGATCCACAAAGGCTTGAAGGCTACTCAGCCCACCTCCTCCCCACGGTGGAGTGGCCATGTGACAGGAGCCGAAGAAAAGGCAAAGGATGGCTGGCTTGGCCTGCACATTGCCATTCAATTCACTTCGTTGCCTCTAGAGGGTAGGTTTAATGGATGGTGCAATTGTATTAGTACTACTACTACCACTACTACTACTACTAGCTGTACCTGGCTTAACATATACCATTAAAAAATTCCCCCCAAAACACCTAGTAGACCTGATGACAAGTTGACTGTCTGGGTCCCATCGCAACAGGCGGCCTGGTGCTGCCACCACTGCCAGTTGACTGTCTGGGTCCTGCCATGGTGGCAGCAGTGGCATCCCACCACCACATCCTGCAGTTGACTGTCTGGATCCTGTTGCAGCCCATGACTGATGAGTGGCTGAGGAAATGAGGGGAGGGAGTGGTCCTTGTGAGGCTGGGGGATACAGATTGAGTGCAGACTGAGCGGCAGGGGTGGATTGTGAGGTGGAGAGGGAATTTGCATGTGGGTGGTGATTCATTGGGTGTGTTTCCTGAGCAGCCAGTCAGCACACTGGGAGAGGAAACATACCCAGACCTATTGTACATACCCAAGCCTTTTGTAATATATATATAGATTATCAGTTATTGCTGTTGTTGCTATTTTAAATCTTGAGCTAAGTCTTGGGGGTCCACAGCAACAAAAGATATTTAAAGGGGGTCCCTGGTAAAGAAAAGGTAAAGAGCCACTGATCTAAGGTGCTTAACCTAGGGGAGATAGGGTTTAGGACTTTGGACAGTTCCTTTAAAGTCTGGACTAAAACCCAAAGTGGATTATATACCACCCAACTGAGATCTCTTCTCCCAGAGAAATTCACCACCCCACCACTATAATGTGTAACCTAGGCCAATGTTCATAGTGTGTTCCGTTTTTGAAGAGGCAAGAATGTTTGTCAGGCCTTCCTCCACATTCTCTTTCATGAGAGATCTACGTAAGCCCCTCCTGTTGTCCTTTCTAGGGCTTGCTTAATGCCATGGTGGTTTAGCTAAGCATATAATTAACCTATATCTTTTTCCAGCCAAGCTCAACCCCGTGGCTTGCTTGCTTTTTTTGGTTTGGTTTTGTTTCCCATTATAATCAGCTGAGCTGTTTGTTTGTAGTTAGGGCAGTGCTGGTTATTTTATATATGCCATCAATAATAATAGCAAACAAATATTATTATTACTATTGTTTTTGTTGTTGTCCTATATTTATACAGGGCCATCACTGTACGTGGCACTTTACCAGTAAAAGAACAGAACCCTGCCCTCAGGCTTAGAATCTAATTAAGACATGACACAAAAGGAGAAGGGGGTGGCAGTATGGGAGGGGATTAAGTCCAGCAGATACTGCCTCTTCATCTCTCCCTCCAAGGCCAGGGCAATTGCAGTTGGGATGGAGGGAAGGCCTCTCATCTGCTTCTGTGCCTAGGCATGATGAAGGTATTATATATCTATATTATGTATGATATAATACAATATATACAGTCAGCCCTCCACAATCATGGGTTTCTCTTTTGCGGATTTAATTACAGTAGGACCCTGTATCCACTGATTCATTATCCATTGATTCAATTATCCACAGGACACAAAACAGCATACCTACCACAGAGTCTTCCTAGAAAATGTGTCCTCTCTAGCCATTTTCTAGATCCTCCAAGGCAACTCTATGGTATTTTAAACCAGAAGTCCCATTATTTTCAATGGTGTTTGCTATTATCCACAGTTTTCAGTATCCATGCCCCCCCCAAGAATCAATTCCCAGCAGATAAAGGGGTCCTACGATATTCCCGAGTTTGTAGACAGTGCTTAACTGGCCCCACTTCCTCCTCGCTGTATCCTCCTCTGCCGACACCCCACCCCTACATTTCTTTCCCCATCTTCCACCACAAAGCCCCACCCAGGTCTCCAGCAATGATCGACCTTCTCCCACTGCTCCTTCACTCTTTAATTCTCTTTCCCACCTTCCTCCAAGAGGCTCCATCCTGGTTTCTGAGCCTTGGTCCAGCTTCTCAAACCACCCCTTCACTCCTTAAGCCCCTTTCAAACCTTCCTCCATTCCGTGAAGGGATGGTGTGAGAAGCTGGATTGGGGCTAGGAAGCCTGGATGGGGTGTCTTGGAGGAGGGTGGGAAAGGAAACTAAATGGTGACGGAGCGGCACAAGAAGGTTGCTCAGTGCTAGGAAATTGGATGGGGCTTTGTGGTGGAAGGTGGGAAAAGGAGTTAAGAAGTGGGGCTGCTGGTTGGAAAGGAGTCTAGCATCCATGTTTGGGAGGGCTTAGGATATTGTGGGTTTCCCCCCACTTTCATGGGGGTTATGCACCCCTAACCGCCACAAAATGGAGGGCTGACTGTAATATGAGTCCGCCCTCCACATTCATGGGGGATAGGGGTGCAACCCCGCCACAAATATCTCTAGGCCTCCCAAACCTTAACTCTTACTATTTAACGCCAGCTATTCCTCTTCCACCTTTGGAATGAATGAGCACAAGTGCCTTTGAGACCCCACTGCAGTGCTTGTGGGGTGGCATTTCTCTTCCTTCCTTCCAAAGGCAGAAGCCTATTACTGGTTGTCCACCCCGCCTCTGAGCAGCACAGCAGCCACCCCTTTCACCTTTGGAAGAAGCAAAGGGAAGGAAGAAGTGTTCCTCTTCACTCCTTTCAAAGACAGAAGCCGTTGGCTGGCAGGATGCCCGGCCTCTGGCTGCCTGGCTGGACTGAACATATGCACGGATGCATATACCCTCCTTCATTGCGATCCCCTCATCCCATCTCCTTCCTGCCTGCACGAGTGAGTGAACAAATGCACACAAGACCCTCCCTTCTCACGATCCCTCTTCCATCCCAACCAAGCAAGTGTGCTAGAGGGAACATGTGCGTGGCCGGGTCCAGCCACCCCACCACTTTGATTTCCTTCCAGCAACACTGGTGTTAGTGAAGTGGTAAAAACAGTGCAGGGCAGCAGTGGAAGCAGGTCAAATAATATGCAAATAACCAAATCTGTGGAGGTGAAACACACAAATGTGGAAAGAGGACTGTAAAATATATCTACCATCAACTACAACTAAGCACTGTATTTTTCAGTAGAAAGGCAGGATATACTTTTCCCCTCAGTATTCATTCAGTGTTCAATAGTTACCCTTCCACGGACAGAAATGCTCTCTGTGTGTTCATGTTTCCCTTTGGGTTCTAGCTACACTGGCAGTCATGGTTAGTGGCTTCACTGCCATGGGTAGTGAATCTGAACTGAAGGAGCTATTATCCAAGGTGGAAACCCTATGATCAAAGTGGGTTCAGCACTTGGACGGTTTCTTTAAAGTTCACCTACTCAGTCCTCCCTTTTCCTCGTCTACAGGTTGACCTCTGTATCCGCAGGGGAAACGTTCCAAGACACACACACACACACACACACACACACATGGATACTTGATACCGTGGATAATAGGGAACTCTATTACTTTCAATGAGAAGGATGCTGAAAGTTGACCATAGCATCACATTGGAGGATCTAGAAATGCCTAGAGAGAACTTTTTTTTAAAATGTGGATATTGCAGAAGAACTTCTTCCTGAAAGCCAATGTGGCTTCAGAGCCAATAGGAGTACTACAGACATGGTATTTGCCCTTAGACAACTGCAAGAAAAATGTAGGGAGCAGAACAAGGGTCTCTATGTAATATTTGTTGACCTCACCAAAGCCTTCGACACTGTAAGTAGAAAAGGTCTGTGGCAGATCCTGGAAAGACTAGGATGTCCCCACAAATTCCTTAAAATGATTATTTTGCTACACGAGGGGCAGCGCAGTCAAGTCAGATATGGCGATACTCTTTCAGAGCCCTTTCTAATAACTAATGGAGTGAAGCAAGGTTGTGTTCTTGCACCAACTTTATTTACAATCTTCTTAAGCATGATGCTCCAAAGGACTACGGCAGAGCTTGAAGAAGATGACGGCATCTATATACGTTACCGTACTGATGGTAGCTTGTTTAACTTAAGCCGCCTGAAGGCTCGCACTAAGACTCTAAACTATCTAGTATGTGAGCTGCTCTTCACTGATGCTGCTGTCCTTGTTGCCCACACAGAAGCAGCTCTGCAGCGCCTAACATCCTGCTTTGCAACAGCTGCAAAGCTGTTTGGGCTGGAAGTCAACCTGCAGAAAACGGAAGTTCTTTACCAGCCTGCAACATAGGACAAAAACCACCATCCCCACATTGCCGTCGGCAAATCTGTGCTCAAGTCCATTCAGCAGTTCACCTACCTGGGAAGCATCATCTCCTTAGATGCCAAGATTGACAAAGAGATCGATCACAGATTAGCAAAGGCATATAGTGTATTTGGAAGACTTTACAAAAGAGTCTGGAGTAACAAACACCTGAGGCGAAGCACAAAAATCAGTGTGTATAGAGCCATTGTACTGTCTATTCTCCTTTATGGATCTGAAACATGGGTCACCTATCGCCACCACCTACGACTCCTCGAACACTTTCATCAGTGCTGTCTACACACAATCCTAAATATACACTGGACTGACTATGTGACGAATGTTGCTGTCCTTGAGCAAGCAGCGATCTCTAGCATTGAAGCCATGATATTGAGAACACAGCTGTGCTGGGCAGGGCACGTTTCTAGGATGGAGGACCATCGCCTCCCAAAAATAGTACTCTACGGTGAACTCGCCATGGGTCAGCATAAGAGGGGCACTCCAAAAAAAAAAAAAAAAAAAAAAAAACGATACAAGGACTCCCTGAAACAACATCTCAGGCTCGGCCAAATTGATCACAAACAATGGTCCGCCCTGGCCTCACATCGGGAGGCATGGAGACGCACTATCCACAATGCTGCAGCCTTATTTGAGAACTCACGCCAAACAAGTCTTGAAGAGAAACAACAACGCAGAAAGAATCACAACCCAGAAACATCACCCAAGGATGCTGCAACCCAACTTGTTTATCTCGGTTTGGCCTTTTTAGTCATTAGCACGCTTGCAGAAAGCTCAGGAAGAGTCCTTCCTAAATCTTCGTTTGCGAAGAAAAGCCAGAGAGAGGGGGATAAGTGAAACCATGGATACTGAATCTATGACTATGGGACTCAACATGTACTATCTAGTCAGATTTTTTTTTTTTAAGCAGTGTTGGCACTGGGAGGATGGTGAAGCAGAGCTAGAGAAATATAGACTTTTAGTGTCAGATTGCAGCAGTGTGTCTGCAAGAAACAATGCAATAAAGCTCAAACTGGGAAAGAACAGGATCTTACTCTAGCCAATCCTATTGTAGCGGTGTGTGCCAGCCAGTATGTTTAAAATGTATAGTTCTATACATTTGGCCACCAAACTGAAAATCATAGGAAAAGTGGAGGGTGGTCAAAGAAAAAAAATCTTCCCTGGTTGCATTTTGGAAAAGGCTTTCCCTGGGGCACATCTACACAAGGGCCAAAAATCCAAAGTACCTTGTAGTATTGGCATCTTGCAGCAGCAGCATGTCTAAAACATTTTTTCTGGCCTTGGAAGCCCCCATAAGCCTCGCATTCTTGATGGGGGCTGTGAGTGATATACTGGTGTTAGTTCTTTGCTGCTGGTGGGGTTTTTTTTTAAGTCATCCCAAAGTATGCTGGTGCGATCGAGCAATTTTCCAATTTTATAGGAAAGCAAAACAGAAAATATTCATCCTGTTTTATTACCTTAGTTAGCGATCGCTAAGGTGAAAATCCAACATGGCGGCAGCAGACACTTGCCCTGCTAGCAAGCCCTGCCCCTGCTCTCACCCAACCAATCAGCTTTGTACTTCCCTTCAAATTTCCTGTTGTTCGGTAGTCCAAACGAGCAGGAATGTGCACCTCCCTCGCAGTTTTTGAAAAAGTATGGGAAAATCTGCGATAGCTTTTACTGCATTACTTTGCCGGTTTTACAATCCTGCAAAATAGTATGGATTGGCACTGTATCCCATTTAGACAGGTAGGATTCCCAGCAAATTCCATGAGGGTTATTTTCACCATTTAGACAGGCCCCTGGTTGTTTCGTTTCACATGCATATATTGTGAGTTTTGAATTTTTTTAAAAAAATGGCTGAAACATGTTGAACTAATCTTTTGTGATGCAGGAGCCCATCCCTATTCTTTGCATGTTATTTCTGTCTTTAGTACTAAATTTTCTGTTAAGATATTAATGCCTAGGAACACATCAGCTCCATTAACTGAGGAATACCTGTAGCTTAACACTTCCTACAACACATTCCACAATTCAAAGCTTCAATTGGTATTAAGAGCAGTTTTTAAAAGCCTGCATGGGGAAAAGGGAGGGAAAACACAAATTCAAGAGCCTACATCTCACCTGTAGCCCATATGATAGAGAACATATTATTATATATTACCTATATTATTGTAGTTGTGTGCCTTCAAGCCATTTCTGACTTATGGTGACCCTATCACAGGGTTTTCTTGGCAAGATTTCTTCAGAGGAGATTTGCCTTTGCAAACCTCACTCTGAGGCTGAGAGAGTGTCACTTGTCCAATGGATTTCCATGGCTAAGCAGGAATTCAAACCCTGGCTTCTAGAGTCATAGTCCAATGCTCAAGCCTCTACACCATGCTGGTCCCCACCCATATTGTATAGAACTCCTGTATTACACAGAATAGAGGTGATCAATTTATCAGAATATGCGGGACTATAGTCCCCATCATCTCTAAATTACTCCACTGTTGAGTAAGTTTCCTGGAAGTTCAGATCAATTTTACATCAGGTTCCTGTTGGAAGACAAGTCCCCAAAAGCAGCAGCCAGCTCTTTGTGTATTAGAGAAAAGTCAATTATAAGTTTTTCATTGCTCTGATTTTTCTGATACTTTGTCTATTTTCTCTTATGCTTGAGTTCCTATTTTGATGGATCTATGGATTGCAATAAATAAATGATGATGATGATAATCCCCATCACCCCCAGCCAGCCTAGCAAATGGTGATGGACCAGGGGATTTGCAGTCCAGAAATATCTGGAAGGCCTGATAACCCCCTTCCCTAAGGACCCAGAGATATAAAAATCAATGCCAAAAAAAGGGAAGAAAAGATAAAAGAATTTAATGTAAAATCTACAAGTAACACATATGCATAAATTAAAGATATTTTTAATGCATTTACAACTACAGAGTCACAAACATTCATGGGAAGGAATCAAGTGTTCACCTCTCTCCGGGCCTCTTCATTGTGAACAGCAGACATGCATACACGTCGAGAGATTATGAACGGATGTGAAAAGTGGAGTTAAGCATAAGTGAGGAGGCCAAGGAAAGGCTGGAGGGAGGTGGGTGGATTATAATTTCTGAAGAGAAACTGCCACTGAAATTCCACCCAGAAGAAAAGGCAGAATCCAAGACAGCTGTTCTGTCAAAGAGAGGCAGCCATTTTCTTGTGGAGGTGCAGAAGTGAAGCCGTTTTCTTCATGTGGAAGGAAGGCAAACTATTTTAAACTCCCGGAATAAGGGAAGAGTCCATGCCATTCTAGGACTGGCAAAACCCAAGTTCAGATATTTCCTCATCCATGAAATGAAGGACCAAAATTCCGATGTGACAGGACAGACTGTGTATAAGTTGCGTTTCTGATTGTTCACAAAAAAAGAAAAGGGGGGGGGACCAGGGCAAGAGTGCACTCTATTCTTCATTATTGGCCTACACCTTGTGAATCGGGACCAGAGGTTGGAAGAATTACCTTTTGGGGCTCCCATCAATTCTCAGAGTTCCCTAGCCAGCATTGGCCACAGTGGCAGGAGGATTCTGGAAGTTACAATTTGAAAAAGCAACTTCTCCAACCTCTGTTTATGACATAGGAGTGGGGTCACAGCCTGGCCTGAGGTGATCTGCAACAGCAATACGAATTTATGGGGTGAAAAGTATGAACTGGATCCTCAAATACATATTTGGCCCAAAAGTGGGTTGCAAGTGTATAATGTCCAAGTACTATTCTTACACAAATAGGTGTTGGCTGTGCAGGATTGTTGACCCAAGACATTTTGTGGCCTAAGGCAAAGCACAACAGGTACCCTCACCCCCATTGCATACACAGAAGTTGACTAGATTGGCAGCTGAACCTTACTTGGACAATAGCGACGGCACTGCAACCTGAGGGCAAACCCGGGCTGAGTGCCCCACACAGCTCTGCCCACCAACACCACAGCATGCTCTGTCCACACTCCCCTGCCTCTGATGCCTGAGGTGGCTGTCTTACTTTGCCAAATGGTAGGACCAGCTCTGATGAAGGAGAATAATGCCATCCCCCTTGTTATCTGTTGAAGAGTTTTACTTCCTAGGCTGGCTCACTTCCAGGATCAAGGACATCTTTCAAGAAAGGGAGCCCCAGCAAGGGAAGACTGGGAGACAAGCCAACACCTCACCCACACGCTCCATTCCCACACATGCCATACCATGGGTCTTCAGATGTTGGACTACCCACTTTTGTTGTCCCCAGCTGTTGATCATGCCGCCCATCAATGTCTAAGCCCACAAGCTACTTTCCCCTGCCAGAGTCTCACTGAACACACACATGCACACACAATTTGTAATTTGCACTCCTTCTTGGTCACTTCTTAGCCCTCTCTCCACAGTAATCTCATGGCCGTCCACTCTCACCCTCCTCATGGATGAGGGGCTTCATGCAGGCCTCTCCCCCAGCCCATGGAGCCCCTAGAAATCCCTACCCCCAAAATGGTTTCTTTTAAAATAGAGGGTTACACTTCCAGAAGCCTCTCAGAAATGTGACTCTCACTTAAAAGAAGGCACAGGCCTGCCTGTACGTGGTGGAGGGAGAAGAGAGGGATTAGAGAGTGAACTTCTCACTACTTCTGGTTTTAATTTGGGGTGTGTGTGCTGTGTGGACCAGGTCCCAGGCTAACAAGATTGGCTCCTGGAACTTGTCCATCCATGGTAACTATAATGGAAGAATTGCCTGCCTGGATCAGACTAACAGACTGCAAAGCTGAGGATCCAGTTTCCTACAATGGCCAAACAGATGCCTCCAGGAAGTCTGCATTTAGGCCCAGAAGGCAACCTTACAAACAAGCTCACCAAAGTTTAGAAGCTTGAAACTTCTTGTAGGTGGATTTTTTGTTTTGTTAGCTGCCTCTTGGCAGCAGGTAGAGGAGGGGTAGAAAACCATCACCAGGCATGAACACTTGACATCCATACGCAACTGTTATAATTTTTTTGCCTTGGACTCTTGAATGCTGCTGCATGGCTGCGTTTACTTTAAATTCCCCCATCATGCCCCATGGAGCCTCTTACTGAAGTATTATGCCAAATAAAAATGCTGCCCACTCTTCAGCCAGGCCATGGTCTGCCTACACTTCTAAGTAAACCTACTAGGACCCACTGTCAGAGAAGACGGCAGATCCTTTTGCCCCACATACTCAAAGCCAGCTGTGTGGAGAGAGCTCCACTCATCCTACAGCAACTTACCACACCCTGCTGTCCAGCATTTCTATTGCTGCTGATAAAAGAGGCGATTCCCACTTCCAGAAGCCCACATGGTGCCCATCCTGAGTGCTGGGAAAGGATAAAGCATTTTGTCTCTCCTCACCTGGACAACTTACTCACCTGCATACAATTCCTGGTCATCTAAGGTGACCAAGCTGGTCCTTAAATACAAGGATGAATAAAGGCAAAAGACCTCCTTTTTTTTTCTTTTTTTTTTTTGTCCCTTGCTCAATAACAGTGGTTTTCAGTGGTAGGTTGCCTTTTGATAGGGAGGCTCCATCAGCATCCTTCTCCGGTATTTCAGTGATGGTTCCTATGTCAATGGGGAGGTGAATCCATTTGGGTTTTAGTAAGAACTTTAAAGAACTACCCAAGATGCCGGACCTACATAGGGAGGACAGGTCTATGGATAGCTCCATGGACCTATGTATAGGTACTGCTGAAGAGGTCCTTTACAGTTCCAACCAAAACCTAGAGCAAATTCACTCTCCCCTGCCACCATATTAAAACCCCTTTTTGACATAATCTAAAACAGTGACCGGTCAGCAGATCTTGGGGTGGTAAACCCTTTGAAGTGAAGTTACATATTGGGTAAAGCAATGGATTTCTTTTGTCTGCCAGCTAGGGCCACCAGGTAACCTTGGTTCGGCTGCTAGCATGCAGGAGAAAACTTGGTGCTATCGAGCAATGGTTCTCAGCCTTTGAACCTCTGGAAATTCCGGACAGTGGCCAATGGTCAGACCACTGGTGTAGAGGACACAGATTTCTTACACCATTGCTATTATGTGACTTCAGCTCATGACAACCCTGCTACAGGGTTTTCTTGGCGAGATTTATTCAGAGATGTGAGCCACTGCTTTCTTCTAAGGCTGAGAGAGAGGCACTTGCCCAAGGCCATTCAGTGGGTTTCCATGGCTAACCCTGTTCTCCTAGTCCAACACTAAAGTTACTGCATCACACTGGTTCCCCTCACAACCAATGGCCCATCTTGCTCAGTGCTGTGAACAATGATCTGTTACAGATCTCCAGGGCTTCAGAGGGGTCTTTTCCCAGCTCCTCCTGGAGTCTCCTGCAATCAAACTTGCAACTTTCTACATGCAAATCATTCTCCATCCTATTAAACTGTAGCCCTTCCCCTATGCCTCACCTCAAGCCTGTCACCAAACATCAGGAAGTGAAAAGCAGAACCTCCACATTCAGGCATCGTATACATCTGGGCAGAGCTACACCACAGCTTTAAACAGCACACTCTTAATACCCCTTTACTTGCTAATTTTAATAGGACTTACCCTCCTTGAATAGGACTGCAGCCCAGCTCTACTTAAAACCAGTTAAATGGCTAGGTTTCCACATCATGACTCCTTTAGAGTCCCTGTATGTTATCATGTGCCTTTAAGTCATTTCTGACTTAAGGGGACCCTAAGATGAATCTATCACAGGGTTTTCTTGGCAAGATTTGTTCAGAGGGGGATTTGCCTTTGCCTTCCTGAGGCTGAGAGAGTGTGACTTGCTCAAGGTCACCCACTGGGTTTCCATGGCTGAGTGGTGATTCATAGAATCCTAGAGTTGGAAGAGACCACAAGGGCCATCCAGTCCAACCCCCTGCTGTGCAGGAATACACAATAAAATCATTCCCAACAGATGCCCATCCAGCCTTTGTTTAAAAACCTCCAAAGAAGGAGACTCCACCATGCTACAAGGCAGTGTATTCCACTTCTGAACAGCTCTTACTGTCAGGAAGTTCTTCCTAATGTTTAGGTGGAACCTCTTCTGTAGTTTGAACCCATTGCTCCGTGTCCTGGTCTCTGGAGCAGCAGAAAACAAGCTTGCCCCATACTCAGTATGACATCCCTTCAAATATTTAAACGTGATTTGAACCGTAGTCTCCAGAGTCATAGTCCAATGCTCAAACCACTATACCATGCTGGCTCTCGTAGTTTTGTATAGCTGTGGCTAAACATGGTTTCCTAGCCCTCAAAAGAATCAAAGTTCCCAGGTTCTCTTGGCTTAGAAGCAAACAACAGGGCTTTAAATGTCCTAAATCACACATGCAGACATCCAGTAACTAGGGACCAGTGGCGGCTGGTAGCGCCAATGTCAGGGGGACATGGATCTGCTCTGGTTACAGCACAAAACTGTAAAGAAGCTATCTGAGGTTCTGGAAGTATTTTGGGACCAGAATTCAGCACCATAGATAGCTTCTTTAAATTCAGGGTTAAAAAAGGAATGGGCAAACTGTGCAGAGGGCAGGGGCCATTTTTCCAACCTGCGCCCACCCTGTGACCACACCAGTGCATTTTGATGCGTCACAAGTGATGTGACATCACTTTCAGCTGCCACTTGGGCAATTTTTTGAGATTTCTTTCCTGTTTGGGAAAGCTTGCAAGGATCAGGGGAAGCAAACTGCTATGGTTTGGAGATAAGTTTTGGGGCAAAAAAATATTGCCTGGGAATCAGCCTGAATTTAAAAGCAAATAGTCTAAGGAATTTGGAGGGGCTTCAGGAGCTACACTTAGAGGGCCCAAGGGTGGCATTGGCTCCCAGGCCACACTTTGCACATCCCTCCATAAACCATGGCAAACTCACCATCCCACTGACATCAGAGCCACCAGGGCTAGGAAAAATACAGGCTAAGAGGAAGCCAGCAAGGGTAGACCAGGGCAAAAAAGTGGGGTCATTGCCTGACGTATTCTGGGCTTTATGGCCAGCAGGCATCACAGCTGCAGCCATGTAAGAGGCTAATGGATGATCCATTGAGGTCTCTAGTCTACTTAGAAGCTGGTGAAGTGAAGCAAGGGAAAGAGGGAGAAGTCTTTGGTGGGTTCCTTACCTGCAAATTATGTGTGCAGCTCTTGGTCTTTAGCCATAGGCAGGCAACTTTTAGGGGGTGGTTTGGGGTGGCTCTACTTGCCCTCCTGGAACTCACTGGGGGCTGCATCACTGCTGCCAAAATTTTGACTACGATGGAGAAGAGACTGTGTTTTTTTTTCTGCAGAGGTGATGCCACCACCAATTTTCAGAGGTATGGTTTGTTGATTGCATGCAGCCTATGGTTTGCCCAGTCCTGCTTTTAGCCTATCAACCAGCCAGGGGATTCTCTAGCAGAAGTCAGCCTCGGCAACAAAGGAAGCATGCCAAAGGAGAAAGAAGAATGCACAGGTATATTTACTGAACAGAAAAGGACAGGGCAGAGGTGAACTTGACATTTATGTACTCAGCCAATCAGGAGGCAAGAATAGGGTCCCCTGTCACAGGCCAGGTGACTTATGATGGAACCAGACTTTTCCATTTTCAGCTCAAGAGCAGGAGATTGCTGGTCAACAAAAGCATGTGGTGCTGTGGACAGATGGGGGATTAGAGTTCAACAGGTCCACCCCACAATAGATGGCTTCCCCAAATCTACATCCTGCCAGTTTTCCAGTGCTGGGGCCCATTAGAGCAATTGTTTTCAAACTGTATCAAAGGGCAGTCTGGCATTCCTAGGTGATTCCTCTACAAAAGGATTGCAAACAGCAGATAAATTTTGTAAATACTGAAAAAATGCAGCCACTGGACCAGGGAACTGGTTATGTTCAAAGCCACACTCATCATTCACAGTGGAAGGAGCTGGGGAAGACTACTGTGAGAGCCATCCAATCCAGCCAGTCTCCCCCATGCTGTTCCTAACATACAGTGCCTGAGAACACTGCCCAGAATTCTCTACAACACACTCAAGTTCCACGGGTGGCAACTGGTGACGGCTCTGTTGGCTGACAGAGATGTCAAGCCTCCCCTTGCTTATTATCTATATAGGGAGTCTCACATCTCAGGGGTTGTGTCTCAATCGCATACACGCCATGGGCACATACAAACACAAAAAACCACCTTGTACCAAGGCAGAGCACTGCTCCAGTTCACCCAATGCATGCACCACCCACTACACACTTTATCTGGCATGTGTGTCCACCTCATCTGTATGTTCCTCTCCCCACCCTTTTGGGGAAGAGGAGAGAAAAGACCACACGCACATCAGAGCTGTGTTCCTCAGCCAGTTTGATGTGTATCATCATGTTGTATTGCCGTGGCAAGAACATGCACCAAGTGGCACAACAATGCTGACAGGCAGCTAATGGCCTGATAAAGCCCTCATAGAAAACTTACCTGGCCTGAGAAAAATGTTTCTTTTTTTAATTGTAAGAGAGGCTCTGCACTTTCGAGTTACATCTAGAGAATAAAATGGCCTTCAAGATTACAGAAGCTAGGCCATTCTTGGTATATGGGATCCCTGGCCTGGGGTTTTTTGTGGGAACTGGCCCTTGGAAGGGTGATAGAAACCTTTTCTGCCCTATGAGCACTTATACGACTCCTCTCCCGTGTGCACTCTTTTATGACTTAAAAGGTGGGAGCTCGAAATGAAGCACTTGCCACACTCTAAGCACTCATAGGGTTTCTCGCCTGTGTGCACCCGTTTATGGCTCACAAGACGGGAGCTCGAAATGAAGCTCTTCCCACACTCAGAGCATTCAAAGGGCTTCTCTCCTGTGTGGGTTCTCTTGTGAGTGATGAGGGACGCTTTCTGCCTGAAGCTTTTGCCACAACCTGAGCATATATATGGCTTCTCTCCTGTGTGGATTCGACTGTGCGCTGTAAGGTTGGAACTTCGGCTGAAGTTCTTCCCGCAGTCGGAGCACTTGTACGGTTTCTCACCCGTGTGGGTTCTCTTATGATCTGTAAGGTGGGAGCTGCTACCAAAACGTTTCCCACATTCTAAACATTCATAGGGCTTCTCTCCTGTGTGGACCCTG
The DNA here is from genome assembly GCA_030847615.1 of Gambelia wislizenii. Lineage (NCBI taxonomy): Eukaryota > Metazoa > Chordata > Lepidosauria > Squamata > Crotaphytidae > Gambelia > Gambelia wislizenii. The sequence goes on from JAUMIR010000002.1 coordinate 33,041,817, forward strand.
ATGTGATTGATAATCTGGGAGCAAGCACTGAAGCTTTTCCCACACAGCGTACACTCGTACGGTTTCTCCCCTGTGTGGGTTCTTTTGTGTGTAATGAGGGATGCTTTCTGATTGAAGTTTTTGCCACAGTATGAGCAACTGTATGGTTTCTCACCCGTGTGCACCCTCTTATGTGTAATGAGCTGGGAGCTGGTACTGAAGCTTTTCCCACACTCGGAGCATTCGTATGGTTTCTCTCCTGTGTGTGTTCTCTCGTGAGTGATAAGGGAGGCCTTCTGGTTGAAGCTTTTGCCACAGACCCCACATTTATGGGGTTTCTCAGGCATGTGGGTCTCCTCGTGCCTCATAAGCTCTGAGGGATGAGAGAACCAAGTCTCACACACTGAACATTTGTATGGCTTCTCCCCCGTATGGATTCTCTCATGTATAACCAAATGGGTTCTCTCATAGAAACTTGCCTCACAAAATGAGCATTTGTGTGGTTTTTCGATGGGTTGCATTTCCTGATGGCTAAAACTCTGACAGGAGCTTTCCCCTGAGTCAGTGTGTCTGTGGGTTCCCTCCTGGAAGGAACTTTCCCGTACGCCCCTGTCTCCTTCCCCACAAAGCTTTGCAGACTTCCCAGGATGGTTCTCCTGGTGACCATCTGGTCCCTGGTGACCCTCAGGCATCTTGTCCATCTCAGGGCCCTGGAAGCACTTCCCTTTGGCTCGGTCTAATGACATTCCACCAATACCCACTTGCTCAGGCTGGTCAGCTTGGAAAGATTCCTCATCGTCATCATCTTGCACTTGTTCGTTGCCTGTGGGAAGAAACAAACAAACACCTCATGAGAACATAAAAGAACTCCCACTGGGTTGGACCTAAGGCCTATCTTAGTGGACAGGTACCTTAGGCCCTGGTGCCAAATGTGCTTCTCCAGGCTTTTAGCCCCACCACCTACCACTGGCATGTGGCCATTGCAAATCTCTCTCAACTTGAATTCAGCCCTCAGGCTGAGAGAAATTCCATAACTTGGACTTTCTAGTCCAGCATTCTTCTTCCCACAATGGTTAACGAAATAATTCCTAGGTAGCCAACAAACAAGACAGAAGGCCAACCATGTCCTCCTGATCAATCTTATTTCAGCAACCCAGACGTTCCTTCTCACCATCATTATTAATAACCATTGACAAGCTGGACCTCTAATAAACTATTGTATTCCTTTATTCGATTCTGAGAGCCCACTGCCTTGCCTGGAAACTACCAACAAGGGAATGCAGCCCACTGTATTAATGTTGCTAATAAATTAAATAATAATAATAATAATAATAATAATAATAGGTAAGAGGAGGAGGAGGAGGCATAATGGAATCTACTAGGACCTTTGAGACAAAGAGGAAAAAGGAATTTTCTAGCATCAGCTTTTATGGACTTGTATCTAATAAACTGAATGCTAGTTTATGAAAATGTACGCTCAGCATGTCTTCTTCCCAATTAGCCTCCAAGGTGGTCCTGGATGCCTTTATGTCTTTTTATGCTCAAACAGATTAACATAGCTATCTCTTTGAATAACAGAATATAGGTCACACACACACCTAGTATGCATTGGAGCAGTACCACCAGTTTCAATTATCCATTGTCCAAAAAACATGGTCTCTCTAGGCATTTCCTAGGTTCTCCAGCACAACTCTGTGGTAGCTTTTACTGGAAGTTACCATAGAGTCATGTTGGAGATGCTTAGAGAGGTGGCTTCTCTAGGCATTTCCAATGTCCTCCAGCATGATTCTATGGGGTTTGCTAATTCCCACGGTTTTAAGTATTCGCAATAAGTCTGGGAACATATCTCCCCATGTAAATGGGGGAAGCAACCTACATAATAATATAAAATAGTAATAAATACAGTCTCTCTCTCTCTCTCTCTCTCTCTCTCTCTCTCTGGCTTTTCTTCGCAAACGAAGATTCAGGAAGAACTCGTCCCACGCTTTCTGCAAGCGCGCTGATGACTAAAAAGGCCAATCCGAGATAAACAAGTCCGGTTGCAGAAATAAAATAGTAATAAATACAATAAAGTATAGACATTATTATTATTACAGGCATACTTCAGTTAACAAAGCCTCTGACAAAGAAGCTTCTGTTTACAAAAGTTTTTTTATAGCTGCCCCAACCCCCCTTTCTCCTTGTTTTCCGTCTAGCTGGAAGTTTTTCAGCAGCATTGGCACTGGGAGGATGGTGAAGGAAGCCTGGAGAAATACACACTTTTGGTGTCAGGCTGCAGCAGCATGTCTGCAGTAAACAATGCAATAAAGCTTGAGCTGGGAAAGAAAGAAAAAAAATCCTCTCTAGCTGATGGTACTGCAGCTCCGTGCCGATCTACAACGGGCAAGATGAATAGTAGCTGCCTCCAGAATCCCTTACTGAACATGTATGAACATCAAAACAGAGCAAAGAGGAGAGCAAGGAAGCCATCTTCACCAGCTCCCCCCAGCATGTTAAAAATATATATATGGATCTGTAAGTTTGACCGATGAAATGGAAATCATAATAAGAATGGAGGCTGATGAAAAGGAAAAAAAAATTGCCTCTGGATACATTTTGGAAGAAGCCTTCAAATAGATACTAGAAGATTCAAAATGTCTTTCTTTATTTATCCAAGGCTTACCTGACCTGGTTGTTTCATTTCACATGTACATATTGTTACTTTTGAATAAAAAGTTTGCTTAAACATGTTGAACTGCTCTTCAACAGAAGGGGATTGGACAGGATCATAGCATTTGTAAATCTTCCAGTTCTGTGATTCTTTTTTTGTGGTGCAGGAAATTATCCCTATTCTTTCCATGTTATTTCTGTCACTGGTGCCAAATATACCATATATTTTGGCGTATAAGACGACTTTTAAACCCAGGAAAATTTCCTCAAAAGTTGGGGGCCGTCTTATACGCCAGGTATACGGCGGTCGCAGGTTGGGGAAGCGCAGAGGGGTGGCTGGATGGGTGGAGGAGGCTTGCCAGCCACCTCCTGCGCTTCCCCAACTCAAGTCTTCCCCCCCCACCCCGTCCAGCCAGCCACTCCTCTGCCCTTCCCAAACTCGCGATGGGGCTGCCAGCCCCATCTTGGATTTGGGAAGGGCGGGAGGTGGCTAGCAAGCTTCCCCCCCCCCCAGCCACCCATCTTTCCGCCCTTCCCAAACCCGTGTTGGGGCTGCCAGCTCCATCTCGGACTCGGGAAGGGCGGGAGGTGGCTAGCAAGCTTCCCCCCCCCCGCCACCCACCCCTCTGCCTTTCCCAAACCCGAGAGGGGGCTGCCAGGTTCCCGAGGTTCGGGAAAGGCGGAGGGGTGGCTGGCGGCGGGGGGAGGTTGCTAGCCACCTCCCACCCTTCCTGAGTCCAAGATGGGGCTGGCAGCTCCATCTCAGGTTCAGGAAAGTCAGAGGAGTGGCTGGCTAGGAGGGGGGAAGCTTGCCAGCCACCACCACCCCGTGCTTCCAGAAGCCATGATGGGGTGGCTGGCTGGCTGGGCCCAGTCGTCTTATACACCCAGTCGTCTTATACGCCGGGAAATACGGTACTTCGTTCATTAGCTGAGGTGTACCTGTATCATCATCATTTATTATAATTATCATCATCATCACCACCACCACCACCATCATATGCAATTTATAAATATTAAATACTTATATAAGATACAAGATAGAATACTATAAGAAAAATATTATCAATATTCAATTATTATATTTAGATATGAATAAATACGTAAATAAATATTAATATATTTTTTACTAATAACAAAAATAATGATCACCACATATATTTTTTTTATCTTATTTATACAGTGGGCCCTTGGTATCCACTGGGGTTTGGTTCCAGAAACCCCACCCCCCGTGGATACCAAAATCCATGGGTGCCCTTTATATACAACGGCACAGTAAAATGCTGTCTTTTATACAAAATGGTGAACAGCGAGGTTTGCTGTTTGGAATATTTTTTTTAAAAAAATGTATTTTCAAACCGTGGTTGGTTGAATCTGTGGATAAGGAAAGCCAACTGTATCTCACCCCAATGCTGCTATGAAGCTTTCTGCGCAGTCTTAAGTCATTTACCATCTGTTAGACAGCTTACCCTACAAGGGCTGAAATATTTTGCCTTGAGTTTCTTGGAGAACATTTGAGGTATAAATGTAATGAACAAATTCCTTACACGAGACTCAGGCAGCATACAAGCATTCCCTCTTCATTTATCCTTACAACAAGCCTACAAGGTAGGTCAAGAGAAAGATGCCATACTGATGATGGGGAATTTGCCAAAGAGAGAGAGCAAGCACCTTCCTTCAGAGCTTACCAGACAAGGTGGCCTCCCAGTCATCCTCCTGCTTATCCTCTAGGGGGAGCTGCATCTTCAAGACAACAGGAGAATGGTCTGACTTGGGAGAACTAAGAGATCCTGACATCTATATTTAAAAAGAAAGAAAGAAAGAAAAGTGTTATTTGGAATCTGAAAAGCACACATTTTACAAGGCACAGTAAAGCCCTGGGTCCAAAGTCCACCTCCTAATCCAACCAGAAGCCCTACTATAAATCAGTTCGGCTACCTCCCACCATTCCCCACCCCAAAACCCAATCTACTGCTGGTCCTCAGGTGATATACAGTTCACCATATGGAGGTTCTGCACACTGTTAGTTTTCAGTGCAATGCCCTTACATAGCTCCTCCCCTTCCCACTGCTAATACAGAAGTGTGGCCCACGGATTTATCCAAACCATCATACCATGGTCTTTGATGTCTCTACACTAATCCAAACAGCATAGGAAATAAACAGGATGAAATTGAACTCTTGACACAGGAAGGAAAGAGGAAGCAAAACTTAATTAGACATGCACTCTGGATTTCTAGAAAGTGGATTCCTGTAGGCTTAGGAAAATACTGAGTGAGACCCCATGGTCAGAAATGCCCAAGGGAAGGGTTTCTTAAAGGTGAGATATTGAAGGCACAGTTGCAAAGAGTACCAATAAGGAAGAAAAGTGTGAGGTGTCTAAAGAAACCAGGGTGGATTTACAAAGAAGTTTCTGATTAGCTGAGATTTAAGGGAGACTTGTATAAAAGATGGCAGAAGGGTGAAATCACCAAAAAGGAATGTAAACAAATAGCCAGTAGTTCTAGGGGGGAAAACAGAAAAGCTAAAGCTCAAAATGAGCTCAGGCTTGTTAGAGAGGTTAAAATATTTAAAAGGGCTTCTTTAGCTATGTTTGGAGCAAGAGAAAGAACCAAGAAATAGTAAGGCCACTTGGGCAGAGAAGATGGCAAAATGATAATCGACAAAAAGAAGTCTGAACTATTCAATTCATTCACTACTTCAGTCTTCTCCCAAAAGGAAAACAGTGTTCTAACTGGTGAAAACAGAACAAATGATGTAGTAAGAGGACTACAGCCCAGAATAGGTAAATAGGCAGTAAAGGACTTCCCAGCTACTCTACATGAATTCAAATTTCCAAGGCCGGATGAACTGCATCTGAGAGAACTAAAGGAACTTACAGATGTAATCCAGAGCCACTGTGGCTAATCTTTGAGAATTCTTGAAGGACAGAAGAGGCCCCAGCAGATTGGTAAAGTGCAAATGCTCTCCCCATCTTCAAAAATGGCAAAAAAGAGAACCCAAACAACTACTAACCAGTCAGCTTGACATCAATACCAGGAAAGGTTCTAGAACAGATTATTAAATAGTCTGTGTAGACACTTAGAAAAGAATGTCAGAGTCAGCATGGATTTCTCAAAAACAAGTCATGCCAAACTAATCTTATCTTTTTTTTAATAGAGTTACAAACTTGGTAGATTAGCGGAGTGCTGCAGATGTCGTATATCTTGATTTCAGTAAAGTTTCTGACAAGATCTCCCCGATATTCTTGCAGGCATGATGGTGAAATGCAGGTTAAAGACTGCTACTCTTAGGTGGTTGAACAACCAAACCCAGAAGCTGCTCACCAATGGATGCTCTTCATCCTGGAGAGAAGTGACTAGTGGGATGCCTCCATTTCTGTCCTGGGGTTGGTGTTGTTCAATATCTTTATAAATGACTTAGATGGTGGAATATAAGGCATGCTTATAAAATTTGCAGATGACAGCAAACTGGGGAGGAAGAGTAGCAAATATGCCATAGGACAGGGCCAGAATTCAAAATGACCTTGACAGATTGGAAAGCTAGGCCAAAATTAATAAAATGAGTTTCAGCAGGGGCAAATGTAAGGTGCTGTATTACATCTAGGCAACAAAAATGAAATACACAAATATAGGGTAGGTAACGCCTGGCTTGAAAGCAGTATATGTGAAAAGGATCTGGACATCTTAGTAGACTATAAGCATGAGTCAACAGTGTGATGACTGGAAAACCAGTGCAATTTCAGGCTGCATCAACAAAAGCATAGTATCCAGATCAAGGGAAGTAGTAAAAACACCCTATTTTGATTTGGTCAGAACTTAATTGGAATACTATGACCAGTTCTGGGCATTCCAGATCAAGAAGAATATTGACAAGCTGGAACGTGTCCAGAAGAAGATGACCAAGATGAGCCAAGATCTGGAAAGCAAGCCTTATGAGGAATGACTTAGGGAGTTGGGCAAGTTTAACTTGGTGAAGAGAAGGCTTGGAGAAGAGCGGGGATATGATAGTCATCTTTAAATATCTGGAGGGAAGTCATGTAGCAGATAGAACAAGCTTTTTTTCCAGATACGAGAACAAGAACGAATGGGTTCAAATTTACAAGAAAAGAGATCCCACCAAAACATCAGGAAGAACTTCTTCACTGTAAGGACTTTATCAGATGAGCCCCTTTAAACATTCTTTTTCCGCCATAGAAAAAACCCATTTCTTTGCCAGCAAAAGAATGTCCCACACTGCAATTACCTTCTCTCCCTGGCAATGAAGAGGAAGTGAATGGAGCTCGATTCACTTCCTCTTTTGAAATCCTGTGGATTCTTGTGAGAGTTGAACGCACAGGAAATTCAAAAATAAAACAAAAAATAAAACATTTTAAGTTACACTAAGCACCTAAACATACTTAAAAACTTCCAAGTAACACAGGAAGGGTCATTAGAAGTTCAATCACTTACCTAGATGTCCCGATCTCAGCCGGAAGTGTTGTGTCCCACCCAGCCATTTACTCTGCTGCAACGAGATTTAAAGGGCTGGAGGTTTCACACACTGGCAATGCCAGAAAAAAGCTGGCACTTCCAATCTATTGATGGTTTAAACTGTCAATTGAAAAGTGGCGCCCTATTACCAGCTAATTGACAGACTGGCCACGGGAGAAGAACAACATCATCTGATAATGACGACCTGTAATGTCATTATCACGTTGTTTTGGCACCTTTTTTTCCTCGTCTGATAAAGTCCTAAGAGCAGTTCTGTAATTGAATAAACTACCTCAGGGAGGTGGGGTGGACTCTCCTCCTTAAAAGTGAAGTTGGATAGGCATTTTTCAGGAATGCTATAGTTGTGCATTCCTGTATGGCAAGGGGTTGGACTAAAATCTACCATGGATGGGCAACTGCGGTGGTATCCCCAAATCCACTTTTTAAAAGAAATTATATTATAGCCCTAAACCCCATTAGTTAGTTACAGTTATCAATTATAAAGCTCTTTATGCGTGTGTATCTGCCTTCAAATCACCTGTTGACTTATGGCGACCCCTTGAATTTTGTAGGATTTTCTTAGCAAGGAATATTCAGAGCTAGTTTTGCCTGTTCCTTCCTGTGAAATATAGCCAACAGCATCTGGTGTTCATTGGCAGTCTTCCATCCAAGTACTAACCAGGGATGGCCCTGCTTAGCTTCCAAGACAAGACAGAATCTGGTGCCTTCAGAGTATTTAGGCCCTTTATTTTCTCATTATCCAAAAGTAACTAGTTGTTTTTAGGAAAAACCAATCATTCAATAGCTCCTTTTGCTTTTCTAAAAAAATAAAATAGAATGCTGCAAGCTACTGCTCCACAGTAGAAAACACAATGAAGAAGTGAAACACTTCTAACAAGAAAAATAACTGGGGAAAAGTATAGCTACGCCTACAAACCAGCACGGTCTGGCCAGAGGGCTTAAACTGCCAGTGCAGAGTAAGCCGCTCCTCAGCTTGGACCAAAAGTTGCTCCTGGTTACACTATAGTCAGTGATGTTTTATGATACAATCTTTATGTAATTTATTCATGCCGTGGTTGTTGTAAAAAGAGATTATTTACAGGTAGTGTGTGTGTTGTTGTTTTTTAAAAATACCCAAGCCCTCACCTTCTGTTCTGGCTCCTCAGACTCTTGAAGGAACCGTTCCGCCAAGGCTACAGCCCGAGTGCAAGTCTCAGGACCGTGCTCCCTCACCCAGCTCTGCATCTCTGGCGGCAGGACAGTCAGGAATTGTTCCAGGATGAGGAACTCCAGGATCTGCTCCTTGGTGTGTGTCTCCGGCCTCAGCCACTGATGGCATAGCTCCCAGAGCTTGTTACAGACCTCTCGGGGCCCCTCAGCCTCCTCATAGCAGAAGAGCCGGAAACGCTGCCTCCGCATCTCCACATTGACCGGGTCCTCGTCAAGAACTTCTTCCTTCACTTTCACAGGTGAATCCTGGCTGCTTTCATAGGTCTTGCCATCGTCTGACATACTCTGGCCCGAACACTCAACTTTAGGCCACCGGCTGCCTTCCTCTCCTGCCTTGAAGTTGCTCTGGAAATACTTGGTGTCTTCTCCCAACATATAGTGAGGAGACTGTGGGGGGTTCCTCCATCCAGAACGGCTGGGCTGCATCGTTTTCAGGAAATCTTGCAACTGAGTCTCCCAGCACTGGTCTTCCGGCTCCCGTTTGAACTGCTGTGGGGGGACTGCCCCTTCCAGCAACTCCCCAGTGGCCCCGATTTGGACCACGTGGACGTCTCGTGTTCCCCGCTCCAAGCTCTCCCGTGTCTGGGGTCCGGCGGGCTCTTGTTCCTCCATTTTGGTTTCTGAATCCGACTCCTGAATTGGGAACAGAAAGTCAGTTTTCAGAAGTACAAAAGGCACATTTGCCACACTACTTTTCCAGCAAGAAAATAATGCAATAAGAGCGCTCAATAAAATAAGCCCACGTGGTGCTGTGGTTAGAAAGTCAGGCTGGGGCTTCAGAGATCCAGATTCAAGCCCCCATCATGGAGCTCACAAGACCAGTCGTGCTTTCTCAGCCTGACTGGCCAACCTTGTAGGGTCACTGTGAGGACAAAAGTGGAAGCAGGAGAGCAATCTACACCACCAGTAAGCTGACTGGAGGATGGATGGGATATAAATATGACTGCAAAATAAAATAAATAATAAATAATAAAAGAAAGGATTCTTCTCCTTTCCATTTCTTCACCAACTGTTACACTGTGTGTGTGTGTGTGTGTGTGTTTAAAAATCATTAATGCTTTCACAGGGCACCATTTATTTTTTTTAAATCCTTCAATGTGCTTTGTATGTATTTTTAATACTTTTTAAAGCTCAAAATTAAAACAGCATCCATAAGAAATAAAATCTAGTTGAAAAGGCTGTTACAAAGAGTAAGAACAGCTCTCCTTGATGGGTTCCTGCCAGAGCTTGGAAAAAGTACTTTTCTGGACTCCAGCTCTCAGAACCTCCCAAATAGCATGACCCCCCCCCCACCCCACATTCTGTTTCCCACAAGGGGTCAATGGATTCCTCCAGGAAGACCACAAGTCAGGTGGCACCAATGGTTTTACTCTGTGTTTTATTTCATTTTTATTTGTAAGCTGTTCTGAAAATACCTTTACTGAACAGCAGCAAATAACATTCTTAAAATAAAAACAAACACATGTTTTAATTAATTAAGAAAACTGAACTGACATGTGTGTGTGTTTTTAATGTCCTTTATAATTGGGTAAGATGAAGCAGAGAAGCAAAGACCCCTGGAATAAAAAAAATCTTAGCAACTGTTTGCTTGCCTGTGTATGGCATAGAATCATAGAATTGTAGAGTTGGAAGAGACCACAAGGGCCATCCAGTCCAACCCCCTGCCACGAAAGAAATCACGATCAAAGCATCCCCGACAGATGACCATCCAGCCTCTGTTTAAAGACTTCCAAGGAAGGAGATAACGGTTTGAGTGTTGGACTACAACTCTGGAGACCAGGGTTCAAATCCCCGCTTCGCCATAAAAACCCACTGGGTAACCTTGGGCAAGTCACACACTCTCAGCCTCATAAAACCCTGTGATAAGTTCACTTTAGGGTCACCACGGGTCAGAAATGACTTGAAGGCACGCAGCAACAACTGTCTTACTTTGCCTCTCTGCTACAGGCAGTCCCGTGGCACCCTGGTGTCTGGTCAACCCATTTTGGAAACTTTCAGCAAACAGCAACAAACTACAGATGGACAATTTTTTTTAGGATCACATTCCATAATAATGCATGATGGGCAAAATAAGCTCTTAAGAAACACAAAGGCAGGACGTGGGATATTAAGATGAGAACAGGGATGATACTGCAGGACTTTACAATTTAATAACATAAACGATATTTTTTAGCTTTTAACCCACATATGAACTAAATTATAGTTTTTTACATATACAGTTGTCACTTCATATTCGCTGGGATTTCATACCAGGACCCCACCCCCCCCACCCCCCGTAGATATCAAAAACCATGAATACTCAAGTCCCATTATATGCAATGGCACAGCAAAATGGTATCTCTTATATAAGATGGCAAAATCAAGGTTTGCTTTTTGGATTATTATTTTTTTAAGAATATTTTCAAGCTGTGAATACTTAAATCCGTGGATACAGAGGGACAACTGTATATTCAAGGAATTCCACAATAATTCTTTAATATTTAAACAAAATAATATTATATATAAATAATATGAATTAATATAATATAAAATTATAATATAAATTATGGTATGATACGATAAAACTTATCAATGTATTGTATGACAAAACATCGGTAAAAAAAAATTGTTACATATATACATTATATTGTGTATATTGAAAATAACAGTATACATTTATTATATTCTATGAAGAAATAGAATACATTTATATATAATGGTTTCAGTTTTATTTTATTATAACAAATTACAATTCTTATGTATATATTGTTATAGGTAATAGTATATATAAATATATACTTTAATTACAACAGATATACTTTAGAAGAGAATAATATACTGCTGGTGTGTTTCGTTTTGTGGCAGATACCCACCACTTTTTTTAGCTTAGCTATTGGACTTTGTCAAAGGCCTTACTGAATCAAGATACACTATGTGACGAATGTTGCTGTTCTTGAACAAGCAGGGATCACCAGCATTGAGGCCATGATATTGAGAACACATCTGCACTGGGCAGGGCACGTTTCTAGGATGGAGGACCATCGCCTCCCAAAAATACTACTCTACGGTGAACTCGCCACGGGTCAGCGTAAGAGGGGCATTCCAAAAAAGCTATACAAGGACTCCCTGAAACAACAACTCAGGCTCAGCCAAATTGATCACAAACAATGGTCCGCCCTGGCCTCACATCAGGAGGCATGAAGGTGCACTATCCACAATGCTACAGCCTTATTTGAAAGCTCACGCTGAACAAGTCTTGAAGAGAAACGGCAACGCAGAAAGAATCACAACCCAGAAACATCACCCAAGGAGACCTTCTGCTGTGCTTTCTGCAACCAGACTTGTTTATCTCGGATTAGTCTTTTTAGTCATCAGTGCACATGCAGAAAGCGTGAGATGAGTCCTTCCTAAATCTTTGTTTGCGAAGAATAGCCAGAGAGATATCCACAGCATTCCCTTCATCTACCAAGTATGCAACTATAAAAAAAAAGAGATAAGGTTAGTCTGGTATGACTTGTTTTTCAAAAACACATGTTGACTTTTCATGATCACAGCATTCCCTTCTAAGTGCTTACAGACTGTTTAACGATCTGCTCTAGAATCTTTCCTAGTATTGATGTTAGGCTGACTGGACGATAATTATTTGGATCTTCTTTCTCCCCCTTTTTAAAGATGAGAACAACATTTGTCCTCTTCCATCCTGCTGGGACCTCTCCTGTTCTCCGGGATTTCTCAAAGATTATTGACAGTGGTTCTGAAATTACTTCTTTTAGTAACCTTGGATGAAGTTCATCTGGCCCTGGAGACTTGAACTCATTTGTACTGGCCAGGTATTCCTGAACTACCTCTTTACCAATTCTGTGCTGTATTTCCCTTACTGCATCATCTGCTCCATCTTCCCCATGTTGAGCACTATTCTCCTTTTGGAAGAAGTCTGAGGAAAATATGGTGTTGAGTAGCTTTGCCTTTTCTCTGTCCCGTTAGCATTTCACCATCTTTCTCCACACAGAGGTTTTACCACACTTCCTTGTTCTTTTTTTGCTATGGACATATATATAAAAAAGCCCTTTTTATTGTTTTTAACCTCTCTAGCAACCGTGAGTTCCACCTTTGCTTTTGCTTTTCTGATTTTTTCCCCTATACGAGCTGGCTATTTGTTTGAATTCTTCTTTGGTGACTTCCCCCTTTTTCCATTTCTTGTACATGTCCTTTTTCTGTTTAGCTCAGTTGAGAGTTCTTTAGACATTCATCCTGGTTTCTTTAGACACCTGCCATTTTTCCTCCTCATTGGAACTGTTTGAAGTTGTGCCTTCAATGTCTCACTTTTTAGAAACTCCCATCCATCATGTACTCCTTTCTCTTTTAGTATTCCTGACCACAGGATCACCCCTAGTAATTCCCTAAGTTGTCTGAAATCAGCTTTCTTAAAGTCCAGAATGCATGTCTGACTACGCTTGACCTCCCCTTTCCTCTGTATAACAAACTCCAGCAGAATATGGTCACTCCCCCCTAAGGATCCCACCACTTCCATCCCAATAACCAGATCATCCCTGTTGGTTAGGATCAGATCTAAAATAACTGTTCCCCCTGTTGCCTCTTCCACCTTCTGGGCAATGAAATGGTCTACAAGGCGAGTGAGGAATTTGTTGGACCTTAAATTTTTGGCAGAGCTGGACTTTCTACAAGTATCAGGATAGTTCCCCCCCCCCAATTATTACTACATTTCTCCTGTCTGGATGTGTGGTCATCTCTTCTGGGAAGACTTCATCGAAGTCCTCAGTTGGGCTTGGAGGTCTGTAGTAGACAGACCTCCAAACCATCCCTTGCCAGAAGTCCACCTCCCTGAAACCATACCCCATGGTTCAGGATGCCAAACTGTTCCTGGTGGCACCATCTGTGTAGCCAGTTGTTCACCTCCAGTGTCTTTCTCTCCCTTCTTGGGCCATTCCCTTCCACTGGAAGGACAACCAAAATGACTACCTGTGCATCCAAGTCTTTCAGCTTCCTACCAGAGCCTCATAATCCCTTTTGATATTCTGAAGGCTATCCCTTGCAGTATCATTGGCTCTCACGTGAACCAAAAGGAAGGGATAACAGTCAGTAAGCTTCATGAGTCTTGTCAGCCTGTCTGTTACATCACAGATTTTTGCACCTGGCGAAGCTGGAGAAAAGTCTATCTCCCCCTTCAGTGCCTCTGAGGAAAGCTTAATGGATGGTGTAACTATGCTGTTGTTGTTGTTGTTGTTTTAAATATTGAGTTAAGTCTTGGGGGTCCACAGCAACAAAAGATATTTAAAGGGGGTCCCTGGTAAAGAAAAGGTTAAGAACCACTGGGTTAGGGCATGATCCTCAGTGGGTTTGGGGGAGTCCAATGTTGTCCTTACCCTCCAAAACTGTCCCCCACACTATAAACAGTAAATGAGTGAAGTATGCCACTGCCTTGGTCTGAGTTTTCCCGTTTTCTTTTCTAACTGACATACTCAACATTCCAAGTCCACACTAGAATCTTTTGAAGAGAAGACTTTGCCCACATAGGTTTTATTATCCAAAGATTTTTGTATTTCCACAAATCTCAGCATTCTTCTCCCATTACCTCCACCCCAGCATGCTGATATATCTCCCCATCATTTTTCATTAGCTCTGTTTTGGGCCCTGACCTATCAGCAAGATGGATCCTATAAATGTCCTAAAGCAGTGAAACCACTGCTCTAAAAAAATACAGTGGACCCTTGGTATCTGCTGGGATTTTGTTCCAGGATCCCCATGGATACCAAAATCTGTGGATGTTCACGTCCCATTTCATACAATGGTGTACTGAAATGGTGTCTCTTATATAAAATGGCAAAATCAAGATTTGATTTTTGGATTTTTTTTCTTATTTTTTTTTCTTTTTCTTTTTGAATATTTTCAAACTGCGATTGACTCCGTGAATGCCGAATCCGTGGATACAGATGTCTGACTGTGAATAAAATTTTAATAAACCTTGCAAGGATAAACCCCTCACACACCCTTCATGCACATTTCATGTCTTGTTTGGACTACTGTAACACACTCTATGTGGGGCTGCCTTTGCAAACTGTTTGGAAAATTCAGCAGGTCCAGAATGCTGAGGCCAGAATGCTGACTAGGGCTAGTTATAAGGAATATATAACTTCCTTGTTGAAACAGCTTCTCTGGCTACCAGTTTGTTTCCATGCACAATTTAAAGTGCTAGTCATGACCTATAATGCTCTATACAGTTTGGGTCCAGACTGTTTGAAAGACTGTATCTCCCCATACAAATCTGCCAGAATTTTAAGATCATCAGGCGAAGGTATTCGCTCGGTCCTGCCATCATCACAGGCTCGTTGGTGAGGACCCGAGAGAGAGAGAGAGAGAGAGAGAGAGAGAGAGAGAGAGAGAGAGAGAGAGAGCCTTTTCAGTAGTTGCTCCCACCCTCTGGAAGTCCCTCCCGCAGGAGGCTAGGTCAACCCCCTCCCTATTTTCCTTCAAAAGCAGGCAAATGTGTTTTTATTCAAACAGGCTTTTAATTTGTAGCTGTGCACCCAGAGGCTTTTTATTGGGGTGTGTTTTTATTGCTTTTATATATTTTTTAACTTTCATATGTTTTATATAATTTTAAATTAACATGATTTTAATTGTTTTAACTTTTGCCATATTTTTAATTGTATCTTGTATTTTATGTGTTGTGAGCTGCCTTGGGTCCCATAATGGGAGAAAGGCAGCATATAAATAAAATAAATAAAATAAATAAATAGAACCTTGAATGTAAAAAAAAAAAACCTTCAAGATTTTTTTTAAAAAATATATTTTTAGAGCATTTATACCTCACCCTTCACCCCCAAAAAGCTCTCAGAACAGTTTTCGAATGGTTAATTTGACAGTTAGAATAATAGAATCATAGAGTTGGAAGAGACCACAAGGGCCATCTAGTCCAACCCCCTGCCCTGCAGAAATACCCACTCACAGCACTGGCCATCCAACCAAAACCCTCCAAAGATGGAGACTCCACCACACTCCAATGCAGTCCCAGAAGACTGCTGAACAGCTCTTACTGTCATGAATTTCTTCCCAATGTTTAGGTGAATCTCTCCTCCTGTATTTCCTTGCCCTCAGGCTTACAATCTAAAAAGTCAGGACACAGAAGGAAAAGGGGGTGGCAGTGGGGAAACGAATTAAGTCCAGCAGATGCTGGCTGCTCTTCTCTCCCTCTGAACCCACAGCAGTGGCAGCTGGTGTGGAGTGAGTGCCTCTCACCAGTTGCTGGGACCATGGCATGATGGTATTGCAGGTCCTGTCCCTCTTTCATTATTGCTGTGCTAGGTTTCTTTATATCCTGTGTATACGGATTTTAAAACGTAGGGTAACATTCAAAAATGTGATTTTCCCCATCCACAGTTCAAATGGTACAAATGGTCTACTACAGTGGCTCTTAACCTTTTCTTTACCAGGAACCGCCTTTAAATATATTTTGTTGCTGTAGACCCCCAAGACTTAACTCAAGATTTAAAACCCTAATCATAATAACAAGAATACCTAATGGTGGTGGTGGTGGTGGTGATGACACGAATAACCCTTTACAGTTTTGTGCTGTAACCAGAGCAGATCCATGTCCCACTGACATTGGAGCTACCAGCCGCCACTGGTCCCTAGTTACTGGATGTCTGCATGTGTGATTTAGGCCATTTAGCCCTGTTGTTTGCTTCTAACCCAAGACAACCTGGGAACTTTGATTTTTTTGAGGGCTAGGAAACCATGTTTAGCCACAGCTATACAAAACTACGAGAGCCAGCATGGTATAGTGGTTTGAGCATTGGACTATGACTCGGGAGACTAGGGTTCAAATCTTTTCTGCTGCTCCAGAGACCAGGACACAGAGCAATGGGTTCAAACTACAGGAGAAGAGGTTCCACCTAAACATTAGGGACATCCTGACAGCAAGAGCTGTTGAGAAGTGGAATACACTGCCTTGTAGTGTGGTGGAGTCTCCTTCTTTGGAGTTTTTTTTTTTTTTTTAAACAGAGGCTGGATGGGCATCTGTCGGGAATGATTTTATTGTGTATTCCTGCACAGCAGGGGGTTGGACTGGATGGGCCTTGTGGTCTCTTCCAACTCTAGGATTCTGTGAATCTGTGAATTACACCATCCATGAAACCTTCCCTCAGAGGCACTGGAGGGTGAGGGAAGACTTTACTCCTGCTTCTTCCTGAAAGTTTGTGGCTGGAGCAGATTGAATGGCAATGCACAGGCCAAGCCAGCCATCCAGCTTTTGCCTTGGCTCCTGCCATATGGCCCCACCACTGCATGGAGGAGGTGGGCCAAGCAGCCTTTAAGCCTTCGTGGACCTCCTGTGAGGACCCCCTGGGGGTCCCCGGACTCCAGGTTAAGAATCACTGGTCTACTGTCTTAGCACTCTCTCACTTCATTCTACTGCAAGTAGCAACCACGGGTGGGAACTGTGCAGCCTTCTGGATATTGCTAGACTGTAGATCCCAGCATTTGTCACCATCAATTATGGTAGCTAAGGGTGCTGGGAATTGCACTTTGACGAGCCCACACCATTCCCACCCCCTCTGTGTTCTCTCACCAGAGGACAAACCACAGGGAACATGCTTCCAATGAGAACTCTCATTTTGTATTTCAATGTACAGGTATTTTGTTAATGTCTCCCAGCAGTTAGGCAACCCAAAGAGATCTTAAACGCCAGATTAAAACAAATTTTAGGGCTGAAGAGGTGTTTGTTGTAGACCAATATTTAGTACCAAGGAGCCCTAATGTGCCACATTAACACACACACCCCAGAAAACCTTGGAGGTCTGTACTCCACACCGCAACTACTCCTGGAAAAAGAAGTTTTTAAATTGCCCCCAAATGGCCACAAAACTCCCTTTAGGAGGCTTAGGGAAATTTTTACCATGTTTTCAGGCCTCTCTAGGCCATTTTAGGCCCAGGAGAGGCCATTTTAAACAATAGGAAGTGAGTGGAAATCACTTCCAGTTCACTTACAGTTTCAAAAAAGACCTCTCCTGGGCCTAAATTGGTCAGGGAAGGGAAGGTGGTGAAAATGTGCCCAACAACCCTAAGAGGTCATTTGAGGCAATAAAAAAGTACAGTACGGTAGGTTACTAACTCTTGTAGCTTTATGACTGAGGCTGTAGTACTTGTACCCTGCTTTTCAGTTGATTTACCCCCCAAAACAGCTTACTATTTTTTTAAAAATATAGAAAAAAGTGGTTTAATTTCCCCCCAAAAAAAACAACAACTAAAATCACATATACAGTCAGACCCCCGTATCCCAGGAACCAATATTCACAGTTTCAGTTATCCGCAGGACACAAAAAGAAGAACACAAACCATGGAGTCTTCCTAGAAAATGGCTAGAAAGGCATCCACTCTAGACATTTTCTAGGTCTTCCAAGACAACTCCATGGAAGTCCCATTATTTTCACTGGCATTTGCTATTATCAGCAGTTTCCGGTATTCGCAGTAAGGCCAGAAACCAAATCCCCGTGGATATGGGGGTGTGACTGTACATTGGTCCCGTCTAAATGATTTAACTAATACATACGGCGTGCGGAAGTTCGCACTTCGGTACATACGGCCGTTCGGATTCACATGCATCCAAAAGAGGGGGCCCCCGGTTTTCCACCCTGAAATACGCACATGCGGCGTTCGGGAGGGAAAGCGGATCACGATGAGAAATCCGTACGCCGTTCGGATGGCTGACAGGTCTGTACGGTCCATTCGTACACATACGAACAGGCTGTGTAATCTGATTGGCTGGCCGAGTAGAGGGGGCAAGGCTAGCATGGAGGGGAATTGGGAGCGTCCGCCATGTTGGATTCCCGGCTAGCGAGAGTCTGGTAAGTCCGTGAATTATGTTTATTTATTTTTATTTTATATTGTAAATAGGGAAAACCGACTATCCGCAAAGCAGGAACCTTTAAAAAAAAAGTGTTGGGAGATTTTAAACTGCCGCTTGGCTTGCTCGCTCCAGCCAGCTTGGGGAAGAGAGAGTCATACGGAGTTTAGGGGGGTAAAAAATCGTCTGGGTGGTTCGTATGCATACGAACGACAGCCTATTCATATTTTTTACCCCCCAAATGGATTTTTTTATGATCGTATAGACGCACGCATTGAAATTAAAGGCAGCACTTTAACAAAAACCTTCATAAAGCAACAAGATTCTATTTGAACACCAGTGGAAAGGAAAGTACTGTACTGTCAGTACAGTAAACATAATTTCTTTTTGAAACCATGACTTCTTACTTGCACAATGAAGTCTTAGAGGCCTCGTTGTGTGTAGAGTGAAAACAGCAAACCATTCATGATACAGGCTGCTGCCTGGACAGTTTGAGTCAATAGGGTCATCATGGCTCAGGATCATTGCCAATCCATTGTTTGAATAAAGAAGAGCTTGCCATCCATCAAAAGACAGACCAAAAGGAGGAAAATTTTCTTTTAGAGGAATGAATTCTTGCACATTTTCACTCACAAAAATTTTTTATAGTCATGGGACCACTGTCAAGAAGGCCCTGTCTCATGTGAATGATCTGCCCATAGTTTATCTATGGATGGGAAAACATGGCATCTGAAGATAATCCAGAACATAAGACATCTAAAGAGTTTCTGAATTGTTGTGGTTGTTGTTGTGTGCCGTCAAATTGTTTGTGACCTATGGAGACCCCAAGGCTCATGGGTTGTTGTTGTTTTGGCAAGATTTGTTCGGGGGTGGGGGGTGGCCTTTGCTTTTCTCTGAGGCTGAAAGAGTGTGACTTGCCCCAGGTCACCTAGTGTGTTTCTATGGCTGAGCGAGGACTCAAAGCCTGGTCTTCAAAGTCATAGACCAGCACTGTAACCACTACACCACACTGGCTTTTCTGAGCTGACCTTCCCCCAAGTCATTTAAGGATTTTAACAGGCAATATCAACAGTTTCAATTGAGCTCAGAAATAAATTTACAACCAGTGCTGATAGAAGCCTAGATTGCCTATATTTGTGCAGCATACAACAGCCTAGCAACAGGATTTTGAATCAACTGATGCAACTGAAGGTTCTGGGCTGCTTTTAATATTGATTTTAGCACTGTGGTAACCCAGCCTCGAGGTAACTTCAGCTAGTGATAAGGTCCAACTTAAAGTGGATTAAAGTGTGTGAATAACTCATTTCTTCACTCTAGCAATCTTGAAATGTCCATGCAAACATAGAGCTGGAAGGAACCTTAAAGACCATCTAGTCCCACCTACTTGCCAACACAGGAAGCCCAATGTTTCAGCATCCCTGAGGGAGCCCATTCACGTTCTGCTTCAAAATATCTGAATTATTATTACTATTATTTTATTCATTTCTATCCCACCTTTCTCCCACCAATGAGACTCAAGGCAGATAACAACACCATTATAAAAACAATACAAGCTAAAAACAGTACAAAGATAAAATCACATTATAAATATAAAATTTTAAAAGAAATTACACAATTTACAAGTTAAAAACATTACTCTGAAGGAAGAGAAACACTGTTTTCTAAACCAGCCTGTTTAGCTATCAATCATCACTACCTTGATATTCTTTCTAAGTGTTTAATCAAAATCCCCATTCTTGTAATTTCAACCCAATGGTTCAGATCCTATACTCTAGGGAAGAAGAGAAACCTGATCAGTTCCATCATCTCCTCCCAAAGAAGGACAGCCATGTTCCCCCTTAAGAAGGGCACTGACAATCTGGAATACTCCCAGGGTGACCAATCTGGTAAGGTAAATGGTCTAAAAACCAAGGGCTTGTCTATACAAGGCAATAAAATGTAGACTGATGCGCAGTAACACCAATTTGCAGCAGGTTTCATTTGTCTTTATGGTACAGGTTTGTTGTTCAAATGGACATGCCCGTGAATCAAGATGGCAGGCACAAGTGAATTACTCGCATTTTTGTCACCAGTTGCCACCGCCAAACAGCACACATCCAACCGATCAGCTTTCTACTTCTGCTTGTATTGTGAACGCGCAGCAATGCAATATGAATTGTCCCAAAAAGTAGGAATGTGCATTCCCTGCGAAGCTTTTAAAAAACTTTGGGGAAAGCCACAAAGTCTTTTCCAGCATAATTTTTGGAGGTTTTGGCCCTCCCTCCTTCTAAATACAGTGAAATGATGCAGGATCCCATTAAGACAACATGTAATCTCTTTGAATTCTATGAGGATTATTTTCACCGTTTAGACAACCCCTGTATAATTGAAATGTGTAAGTATAATGTGATTATAGTGTGTTTAGATTAAGAGGAAAAATATATTAGTGTTAGGATAGATAGTTTTATTTTTGTATTAGTAGTAAGAAAAGAGGAAAATAATTATTATTATTATTATTATTGCGTTATTGTTACGGCCTTTTACAGTCGGGTGTATTTTTCAGTAGAATGGTCTTATTCCAATAAAAAATTCCTAATCCCCACAAAAAAATTCCTGGAATGCTCCCAAGGTGACCAATATGGTAAGGCAAATTTAGCCTGGAGAAGAGAAAACTGAGAGGTGATATGATCAGCCATCTTTAAATATCTGAAGGGCTGTGAAGTACAAGATGGTGCACACTTGTTTTCTGCTGCTCCACAGAGTTGAACTTCAACCAATGGAATCAAATTACAAGAAAGGAGATTCCAATTAAACATTAGGGGAAAAAACATCCTGACAGCAAGAGCCGTTTGATAGTGGAATTGACTATCTCAGAAGGTGAGGAGTACTCCTTTGTTGGAAGTTTTTAAACAGAGGTTAGATAGTCACATCTCAGAGGTCCTTCAGCTCTGGATTCCTGCCCTTGCAGACGGTTCAGCTCGATGGCCATTGGGATCCCTTCCAATGCTATCTTTCTATGAATAATGCTCTTATTAGGGACAGGTTAAAAGGTACGAAGAAGGGTGCAACCTTTTCACATTCAGCAAGACACATACTCCTGCACACAGCAGCCATGTTCTGTCCTTGCAGAATTTGGCTAACTTGTCATCTTTTTACAGCCTAATTTGACAGTCACCTCAATCCTTTCCACATATAGCTGACTAAATGTCTCGCGTAAGGTGGTACTGGATACCTTCTTATGCGACCTTGTCATAGATGTGGATTTTCTGTACTGGTAGGGAATTGATCACCCTTCCAGGTACCTTCCAACTCTGATTCTAAATTACTCTGTTGTCACACAACACAACAAAAAGTCCTGCAGCAGTGTAAAAACTAAAGGACTTCTTATGGCATGGAGAGCCACAAATATTGCATTTATCATGCTGTTAAAAAAAGTGTTTGTGAAGATGCCACATGACTCTTTGTTTGATCTCGTTCACACCACACAATTATAGAACTTTGATACCACTTGAACTTTCATGGCTCCATGTTATGGAACCCTGGGATCTGTAGTTTTGTAAGTTATCTAGAATTATCTGTCAAAATGTTTTAGGGACCTTTCACACTATACAACTATAGCACTATGATTCCCTTTCAAACTGCCTTGGCAACATTCTATGGAAGCCCAGGATCTGCAGTTTAGGGAGCGGTATTCGGTATTCTCAGCCCGAGAGCTCTAGTGCCTCAAGCAAAGTACAAACCCCTTTATTCCATAAGATGTATAGCTATGGCACTTAAAGTGGAACCACAGTTCTATAACTGTGTAACGTGAAAGGATCCCAGTGCCTCCCAAAACTACAAATCCCAATACTCCATAAAATGGGACCATGGAAGTGGTGCCAAGTGCTGCAAATGTACAGCACGAAAGGGCGATTCCTGTTGCCGTTATTTCTCCTCATCTATGCAACAGCCCTTCAAAGACCTGAAGATGGCTAATTTTCCCAACCCTTCTCGGTTACAATGGCCCTGTCTATACGGGGTGGGTGGGGAGTACCTCGCAGTAATGGCAATTCACAGTAGCAGCGACTTGTCTTAATGGTAGTTTTGTCCCCTTAAGCCCCCATAAACGTCGCATGCTAGATGGCGGCCACAAGTGATTCATTCATATTTGTACTTTGCTGCTGCCACCACACTTATTTAAAAAAAAAAAAATTCCAAGGTGCACTAGAGTGACAGGGCAATTTTACAATTAAAAAGGACAGCGAAACAAAACCACAACCCGTTTTATTGCCTTACTGATCACTCGCTAAGGCAAAAATCCAACATGGTGACAGCTTGTCCCAAGGAGCAGGAATGTGCACTCCTTCGCTTTTATTAAAAAAAACCTACGGGAAAGTCACAAAAAAGCTTTTCCTGTGCTGTTTTTGCCATTTTGGCCTCCCCTCCTTCCGAATACAGTGGATTGATGCAGGATCCCATTTGGAAAGGTTGTATTCCCAGTGAATTCCATGAGGGATATTTTCACCGTCTAGAGAACCTCCATGTGTTTTTCCAGAGCCAGTGTGGTATAGTAGTTCCAGAGCTGGGATAGTACTCCAGGAGACCAGGGTTCAAATCCCCACTAGCCATGGAAACCCACTGGGCAGCCTTGGGTAAGTCCCACACTTTCAGACCCAGAGGACAGCAATGGCAACACACACCCTCAACAAACCTGGCCAAGAAAACCCCACAACAGGTTCATCTTAGGGTCACCATAAATCAGAGACAACTTGAAGGCACACAACAACATGTACTTTTCAATTTACATCACTCCACATCATCTTTACTGAAGGCAAGGAAGAATATGATCAGAAGGGGTCATGGCACATTAGAGGATTCTTAGAGGATCTCAGGCATGATGTCCAAGGGAGACTCAATTTACTCTCTGCTGTGGCTGTTGGGCCTCCCAATTAAGAGTGTGCCTTTGATGCACCCAGCTTCTCTCCTCCACCACCACTTCTGCAGATGTGTTGCTGCAGAGCATGCCATGTGTGGCTGAGGGGTGGGGGAGCAGGAATCAGCCTTTGTTTTCCAGAGGCACTTGTCCGCCATTACAGGTCTTCTCCTCTAAGGGGCTGCAGAGGGGAAGGCAGGGAGGTTTTTCCAGAAACGCAATTTGAAAACTCCTGGACTCAGGGCTTGACCCATAAGGCTGTGGATGCTCTCTGGAGAAGTGGGTTGAAATTCACCAAAAGCACACACTAAAACTGAATCTGTTCAAGGGGCCACTAGAGTCCTCCCACACACACACACCCTATCCTTTTTGAAATGATATGGCCAGTGTGGGTGACAATGGTCTATATCTGTATCCCACTTCACTTTCCATCCCATCCCAACAACCATGCCACTGTATGTGTATGTGTGCACACCTTCAAGTCACCTGTCAACCTACAGCGGCCCCATGAATTGGATAGGGTTTTCTTCAGCAAGAATCCTTAAGAGATGGTTTTGCCAGTGCCTACACACATAACACACACACACACACACATCTTGAGGCCTGAATATGGTCCATCAACGCATCCAAACAAGCAATGCACGAAACCTCACGCAGCAATAAATCTGGGAGACAAAGTTGCCGGAAGATTTTTCTTTCCCCGTATGGGCCATCAACGCATCCAAAGAAGCAATGCACGAAACCTCACGCAGCAATAAAGATTTTTCTTCCCCCCTTCCCTCTATTTCTACCCCCATAAGAGTTTTTTATCCAGATCTTTTATGCTGGGGCAGAGGGACAGCTCCCAGGAGCACAGGAGGAGAGGAGAACAGTACTAGTAAATAATAGCAATCACCATCAACAATTATTATTATTATTATTATTATTATTATTATTATTATCCTCCTTTATGGATCTATCCTCCTTTATGGATCTGAAACATGGGTCACCTATCGCCACCACCTACGACTCCTCGAGCGCTTTCATCAGCGATGTATACGCACAATCCTAAATATACACTGGACTGACTATGTGATGAATGTTGCTGTCCTTGAGCAAGCAGGGATCACCAGCATTGAGGCCATGATATTGAGAACACAGTTGCGCTGGGCAGGGCACATTTCTAGGATGGAGGACCATCGCCTCCCAAAAATACTACTCTATGGTGAACTCGCCATAGGTCAGTGTAAGAGGGGTGCTCCAAAAAAGCAATACAAGAACTCCCTGAAACAACATCTCAGGCTCAGCCAAACTTGATCACCAACAGTGGTCCGCCCTGGCCTCACATCAGGAGGCATGGAGACGCACTATCCACAATGCTGCAGCCTTATTTGAGAACTCACGACGAACAAGTCTTGAAGAGAAACGACAACACAGAAAGAATCACAACCCAAAAACATCACCCAAGGAGACCTTCTGCTGTGCTTTTTGCAACCAGACTTGTCTATCTCGCATTGGCCTTTTTAGTCATCAGTGCGCTTGCAGAAAGCGTGGGATGTGTCCTTCCTGAATCTTCGTTTGCGAAGAAAAGCCAGAGAGATTATTATTTAAAAAGTAGTTGCTAACCAAACGCATCTATACCATTTGGCATGTAAATCTATACACACACACACACATACACACGTGTCTTGAGGCCTGTATATGGTACTCTATCAATGAATCTGAGGAAGCAATCCACAAAACTTCACACAGCAACAAATCTGGGAGACATAACATTGCTGGAAGATTTTTCTTTCCCCCCTTCCCTCTATTTCTCCCCCCATAACGGATTTTGATCCAGATCTTTTATTCTGCTGCAGAGAGACAGCTCCCAGGAGCACAGGAAGAGAGAATAGTACTAATAAATAGCAATCACCATCATCAATTATAATTATAATAATTATTATTATTATTTAAAAAGTCATTGCTAACCAAATGCATCTATACCATTTAGCATGTATATCTACACACACACACACACACACACACACAAGTGTCTTGAGGCCTGAATATGGTACTCCATCAATGAATCTGAGGAAGCAATCCATGAAACATCATGCAGCAACACATCTGGGAGACATAAAGTTGCCGGAAGATTTTTCTTTTTTTACCCCTTCCCTCTTATTCCCCCCTCATAAGGGTCTTTGATCCGGGCCTTTT
Organism: Gambelia wislizenii; assembly: GCA_030847615.1. Lineage (NCBI taxonomy): Eukaryota > Metazoa > Chordata > Lepidosauria > Squamata > Crotaphytidae > Gambelia > Gambelia wislizenii. The sequence continues at coordinate 33,067,056 of JAUMIR010000002.1, forward strand.
ATTCTGGGTCAGAGGGACAGCTCCCAGGAGCTCAGGAGAAGAGGAGAATAATACAGTAGTAGTAGTAGGTGGGGAACAACACATTAACACATAAACCTAACATGGATTAAATGCACATATCAATTAAAAACATACATCAATTGAAAAGAACAAGTAAAACCAAGACATTTTAAAATAGTCAACACACAATATAAAAATTCTTTTTTTAATCTTTATTTTAATTTTTTAAAATACTTCTAAGTATATTTTATTTTTTAAAATATTTTGATTTTTTAATGATGTTACTGGTTTAATTCTGTTTTAATGTGCACTTTTTGTAGGTTTTAATTGTGTGTGTTTTTAGAACTGTGAGCCACTTTGGAGTCCCAGACCGGGGTGGGGGGGAAGCGGCCTATAAATAAAAATAGCAACAACAACTTTAAAATCATAGCAGTTACGATCATCAATACATAATAATAATTCATACTTTAAAATCATTTGGATAGGCCTGCAGGAAGTAGTAGTAAATAACAGCAATCATAATAATCAACAATAGTAATAATAATAAGAAGAAGAAGAATTCACACTTTAAAATCATTTGGATAGGCCTCCCAAAAGCAGTAGTAAATAATAGCAATCATCATCAATAATAATAATTATTATTATTCACACTTTAAAATCATTTGGCTAGAACTGCTGGAAGTAGTAGTAACATCAATTATCATTATCATTATTATTATTATTATTATTCACAGTCCTGCCAGAAGTAGTAGTAAATAAGAGCAGTCATCATCAATAAGAAGAAGAAGAATTCACACTTTAAAATCATTTAGATAGGCTTGCCAAAAGCAGTAGTAAATAATAGCAATCATAATCAAGAAGAAGAAGAATTCACATTTTAAAATCCTTTGGCTAGAAATAATAGCAATCATCAATAATAATAACAACAACAACAACAACAACAACACTTTAAAATCATTTAAAGTGTGGGAACAACAACAACAACAACACTTTAAAATCATTTAAAGTGTGGCTAGGCCTGCCAGAAGTAGTAGTAAACAGGAGCAATCATCTATTATTATTATTATTATTATTGTTATTATTATTATTCACACTCCTGCCAGAAGTAGTAGTAAATAAGAGCAATCATCACCAATAATAATACAGTAATAATAATAACAACAACAACAACACAGTATTTAAAAAGTAGCTGCCAGAAGTAGTGGTAAATAAGAGCAATCATCACCAATAATAATACAGTAATAATAATAATAATAACAACAACAACAACACAGTATTTAAAAAGTAGCTGCTGACCCACTGCCTCTCTACCCCCTTGGGCATGTCCATCTCCCTCCCCACCACCCACCCGGGTCTTTGCCAACTTGCAGGGGGGGCTCGCCCGCTGAAGGGTCTCTGGGGGGTCCCTGGGTCCCTTGTCCCCGCGTCTCCCCTTTCCCTCCCGGCTCACCCGCGCTGCCTGCCCTTCGCCGCCGCGGCCTTTGTCTCTGCCCCTGCCTCTGCCGCTTCCTCCGCCTGGGCCCTGGGCGGCCTCCCGAGGGCTTGGGGAGTGCGGCGCCGTTCCTCATGTCGCCCGAGCGGGAGAGCGGCGGCAGGAGATGGGAGGGCGGGCGCGGAGGCCAGGCCAGGCCAGCGGGCGGTGGCGGCGGCAGCGGCAGCTCCTCCGGCTCCGAGGCTCCCCGGCCCAGCCCGGCCCAGCCCGCCTCGCAAAGGGGCGCCTGGGTCCCAGGAAGCCCTCCTTGAGCCGCTGCTCCAAGGAGGGAGAGAGACCGTGTGGAGGGCTAGACGTGCAGACCCCAGGCATCGATCAAGGGTTTGGTTTTTCCCCAAGACTCTCCACTCCCCTTTCACCAAATTCGATAGCGCTGCTCTCACAGAGCCACAGAGTTGGGAGGGATCCCCAAGGGTCATCTAGTCCAACCCCCTCCCTGAAAAGAAGAGGGTTCCCTATTATCCACGGTTACAGGTATCCACGGAGGGCCTTGGAATGTGTCCCCCATGGACTAGGGCGTCACCTGTACTGGCATATACATAATCACAGAATCATAGAGTTGGAAGAGAGAGACCCCCAAGGGCCATCTAGTCCAACCTCCTCCCCAGAAAATAATAGGGTTCCCTATTATTCACAGTATCCACAGATGGTCTTGGAATGTGTCCTCCATGGACTAGGGGATCACCTGTACTGGCATATACATCATCATAGAATCATAGAATTGGACGAGAGACCCCAAGGGCCATCTAGTCCAACCTCCTCCCCAGAAAATAATAGGGTTCCCTATTATTCACGGTATCCACAGATGGTCTTGGAATGTGTCCCCCATGGATACAGGGGTCACCTGTACTGGCATATACATCATCATAGAATCATAGAGTTGGAAAAGAGACCCCCAAGGGCCATCTATTTCAACCCCTCCCCTGAAAATAAGAGGGTTCCCTATTATCTACAGTATCCAGAGATGGTCTTGGAATGTGTCCCCCATGGATACCGGGGTCACCTGTACTGGCATATACATAATCATAGAGTTGGAAGAGAGATCTCAAGGGCCATCTAGTCCAACCCCCTCCCCTGAAAAGAAGAGGGTTCCCTATTATCCACAATATCCATGGAGGGTCTTGGAATGCATCCCCCATGGATAGGGGGGGTCACCTGTACTGGCATATACTTAATCATATTATCATACAGTTAGAAGAGAGACCCCAAGGACCATCTAGTCCAACCCCCTCCCCAGAAAATAATAGGATTCCCTATTATCCAAGGTTGCAGGTATCCATGGAGGGCCTTGGAATGTATCCCCCATGGATATGGGGCTCACCTGACCTTGCATATACATAATCATAGAATCATAGAGTTGGAAGAGAGACCCCAAGAGTCATCTAATCCAACCCCCTGCCCTGCAGGAATACTTAATCAAAGCTACCCAGACAGATGGTCATCCAACCTCTGTTTAAAAACCTCCAAAGAAGGAGATTCCACCACACTCCCAGGCAGCGCATTCCATTGTCAAACAGCTCTTATGATCACCAGAAAGTTCTTCCTAATGTTTAGGTGGAATCTTTTCCTGCTCTAGTTGGGATGGGCCAGGAGGATTGGCCATAACAAACGTGACATCCATTTCACAACTACATAGTTCTAGAGCTCTGATTCTGCTTTAATTTAACATGGCTACATCCTATGGAGACCTGGGATTTGTAGTTTGGGCAGGCACTAGAGCCATGGTTCTTAATCTGGGGTCCAGGGACCCCCAGGGGTCCATGATGTCCTCACAGGGGGTCCACAAAGGCTTGAAAGTTGCTTGGCTCACCTCCTCCGTGCAGTGGAGTAGCCACGTGACAGGAGCCAAGGCAAAGCCTGGCTGGCTGCCTTGGCCTGCACATTGCCATTCAATCTGCTCTAGCCACAACCTTGCAGGAAGAAGCAGAAGAAAAGTCTTCCTTCCCCTCCCGTGCCTCTGAGGGAAGGGTTCATGGATGGTCTAATTGTATTATTACTATTGTTGCTGTTGTTGTTTTAAATCTTGAGTTAAGTCTTGGGGGTCAACGGCAACAAAGGATATTTAAAGGGGTCCCTGGTAAAGAAAAGCACTAGAGCTCTCAGGCTGAAAATTCTAAATGCCCCTCAAACTACAAATCCCAAGGTTCCATAGGAAGGCACCATGACAGTTAAAAGTGAAATCTGCGCACTATAATTGTAGAGTGTGAAAAGGACCAAATACAAGGCAGTGGGGAGAAGTCTTTTGGAATGGACAGAGCTTGGGAAAGGTACTGCTTTGGATTCCAACACTCACAATCCCCTGGTAACATATAGTCCAAAAGAGTATCATCCCCAACACCATCAGCATTGTTATTATCCCATCTTTTCTGCAAGACTGGGACTGAATGAAGCTTATAATTTAAAATGAAAACAACACAGTGAAAAACATACAAAAAGTGAACCTTAAAATGGAATTAAACTACAGTATTCATAATGTTGAAACAATTTAAAGACACACTTTAAAAGATAAAGCCAAAAAGGCAATTAAAAACAGTTCAGTTTAAAACAATACCGTGCCATCTAAAAAGCCTATTCTTTAAATCTCTTCTGTTTTAAAAGCCTGTCAGAATGAATACATTTTTTAAAAGATCTATGCCTCATGATTGAAAAAAAGCAAGGAGGGGGCTGTTTTGAGGGGGCATTCTGGCCTCCCTGGGAAGGGATTTCTAGAGTGTAGGGGTAGCCACTAAAAAGGCCCTATTTTCATGACCGCACGAGCAGTGCCTGTGAAGGTAGTGGGACTGTAAGAAAGGCCTCTCCTGAGGATCTCAGGGACTCGGCAGGCTGATATGGGGAGACGCAGGTTGTCAGCCTGGTCCTAAGAAATTCTCTCTCTCTCTCTCTCTCTCTCTCTCTCTCTGGCTTTTCTTCGCAAACGAAGTTTCAGGAAGGACTCATCCTGTGCTTTCTGCAAGCGTACTAATGACTAAAAAGGCCAATCCGAGATAAACAAGTCCGGTTGCAGAAAGCACAGCAGAAGGTCTCCTTGGGTGATGTTTCTGGGTTGTGATTCTTTCTGTGTTGTCATTTCTCTTCAAGACTTGTTTGGCATGAGTTCTCAAATAAGGCTGCAGCATTGTGGATAGTGCGTCTCCATGCCTCCCGATGTGAGGCCAGGGTGGACCATTGTTGGTGATCAATTTGGCCGAGCCTGAGATGTTGTTTCAGGGAGTCCTTTTATCGCTTTTTAGAGCGCCCCTCTTACGCTGATCCGTGGTGAGTTCATCGTAGAGTACTATTTTTCGGAGGGGATGCTCCTCCATCCTAGAAATGTGCCCTGCCCAGCGCAGCTGTGTTCTCAATATCATGGCCTCAATGCTGGTGATCCCTGCTTGCTCAAGGACAGCAACATTTGTCACATAGTCAGTCCAGTGTATATTCAGGATTGTGCATATACAGCGCTGATGAAAGAGTTCGAGGAGTCGTAAGTGGTGGCGATAGGTGACCCATGTTTCAGACCCATAAAGGAGAATAGACAGTACAATGGCTCTATACACACTGATTTTTGTGCTTCGCTTCAGGTGTTTATTACTCCAGACTCTTTTGTAAAGTCTTCCAAATGCACTATATTCCAAATGCACTATATGCCTTTGCTAATATGTGATCGATCTCTTTGTCAATCTTGAAATACCTAGGCTTCATTAATTCATAACCAGCACTTGGCCTGAAGCAGACAAGCAGCCAGTGGAGCTGTCCAGCAGCGGAGTTGTATTGTCCTGCAGTCTACCCCTGGTTAACTCTCTGACTGTAGCTCTTTGCACCAGCTGAAGTTACCTTTTCGAATCCCGAGAATCCCCAGTCATAGGACCATGCTGGCTGGGAATTCTGAGGAGTGAAGCCCAACAAAAAAAGTCCAGTACCACAATTCAAGGATATTGACAAGCTGGAATGTGTCCAGAGGAGGGTAGCCAAAATGGCAAAAGGTCTGGAAGCCATGCCTATGAGGAGCGGCTTAGGGAGTTGAGTATGTTTAGCCTGGAAAAGAGAAGGTTAAGAGGCTTATCGCACATTGAAGTAAAGCAGAATGCAGCCAGAAGGTTCCACTTTACATTCTGCTTTACCGCATGACGTTGTCGTTCTTCCAGCGTTCTGCTGTTCTGGTCCCATGGGAGACTGCAGTAAAACCATGTCTTTTTGCTAACGGGCTTTTCCTGCAATAAGCCTCTAAGAGATGACATGATAGCTATGTTTAAATATTTGAAAGATTGTCAGTCATATTGAAGAGGGAGCAAGCTTGTTTTCTGCTGCTCCAGAGACTAGGACACGAAGCAATGCACTCAAACTACAGGAAAAGAGATTCCACCTAAGCATTGGGAAGAATTTCCTGATGGTAGAGGTTGTTCAGCAATGGAATGCACTGCCTTGGAGTGTGGTGGAGTCTTCTTCTTTGGAGGTTTTTAAACAGAGGCTGGATGGCCATCTGTCGGGAATGCTCTGATTGTGTATTCCTGCATGGCAGGGGGTTGGACTGGATAGCCTTTGAAGTTTCTTCCAATTCTATGTTTCTATGATTCTTTTTGAAACTCTGGCAAGACTGGGGAGGAGGCTTTCACACTACACAATTATAGTGTAATGTTTCTACTTTAACTACTATGGTGATGTCCTATGGAATCCTGGGACGTGCAGTGTTTAAAATTCTCAGCCAGAGAGCTCTAGTACCCAAACTGCAAACCCCAGGATCCCACAGAAAGTTGCCATGGAAGTTAAAGTGGAATCATAGCACTATAAGTGTGTAGTGTAAAAGGGCCACAAATCCTTCCAAATACTGTACATTGTTAGAACACCATTTGTTACTTGTAAATAATTCCTTCCCCCAGCTAAGCATTCATGGGCCTCTCCACATTTAGTGCTAACACTAGCTGTTTAATTCTCGAGATCAAATTTGTTCTATCAAAACTGATAGCTCTGAAACAGATGATTGCCCCTGCAAAGATTTACGAAGAAAAGGTGAAAAGATGGGATATAAACATGATCATCATTATCATCCATTTATATTCCAACTTTGTCCCAATAACGGGACTCAAGGCAGCTAACAACATATGTAAAACAATACAAGTTAAAACCAAAACCATACAAAAGTCAAAATAAAAGTATAAATATAAGGTTTAAAAAAATAATTACATTGGGTCTTCTGGATCCATGTTGGTTCCATTCCAGACCCCCCTCACCCCCCCTCACCCCCCCTCAGATGTCAAAAACTGTGGATGATTGTGTCCCATATTATTAAATGGCAGCAATGTGCACATGGATGCTTCAGCATATCTGCATGCACATCACCATCATTCAAACGATTCATAATTGCTTGAAACTACAGATTTGGAGCCTGTAGTTCAGGAGGGCACACTATAAACAATGTATAAATTAAAACATTAAGCATTCAGAATATTAAAATACATTAAAAACTATATGCATACCTTTAAAAAAAAACCTTAAAAACAGCACTGCACAGCATTAAAAGCCCACCCATTGTCAAGTTGTAAAAACATGGCAGAACAAAAATGTTTTAACCCTCCAGCTGAAGGAAAGCAAGCATAGGGCCATATTGGCCTCTCTGGAGAATCATAGAGTTGGAAGAGACCACAAGGGTCTCTTTCAATCCAAATGGAGATTCAGGCATTGGCAGGTGTGAGGCTTAAATCCAGACCAGAGGAGTCCGAATTTCATGTGACGCAGTTCCAGGCCAAAGTAGTTTGAATTTCATCCGGATTTTTATCCCCTGTATAGCTCAAGTCAGTTTAAATCCAGTATTTTCCAAAACGAAATGTATCACTGTTGGGCTGTTTCCATTATCTCAGAACTGGACTTATCTACACAATGAAAATAGTCCTCATAGAATTCACAGAGAATACAATCTGTCTGAACATGATTCGCAGTATCTGGAGGGAGGGAGGCTAAAAACTCCATAAACCACGCAGTAAAAGGATTCACGGTTTCAGCCAGAGCTTCCTGGAATATGTGCATTGAGGCACATTTTCAGATGTGTGGCTGTCCAAATTCGCATCAAGGTGCATTTTCACTCAATTGCCCTTTATGAGCACGTGCAGCTGCTCACAGTAAACCATTGCGGCTAGACAAGCCCTAAGGTAGCGGCTATCAAGTACGGTAAATACAATTGTTTCTAGGACACAGATGCAACAGAGATCAAGCAAGGGGAAGAGGAATGTTTGCACCAAGATAAAATGATTCAAATGTTTAAGTAGTATAATACTGCTAAAGCACTTTAGCACTTTGACTATAACTCCAGAATAATAATAATAAAGAAGGCTCAGTGGAAATGGGTGAAAATCAATTTCTGAAATGCTGCATGAGTCTAGATGTGACACGTGATCAGTAGGAGTGGAAGAGGAAGGATACAAGGAGAGACAGAAACCTGGCATATTTTAAGAGTTTGGATGTAAACCAGGGAATAGGCAGGTAAAATCAAAACAAAAAGGACTGGAAACTCTCAATGGTTTAAATACTGTTTCACCTTTTGGATGAACCCTAACTCTGCCACAGGCAATCATCATTATCTTCATTATCATAATTTCCAAATCCAGGGAAGTAATAGTCCCATTATATTCTATGCTAGTCAGGCCTCACTCAGAGTGGTGCATTGAACCATAGAACCATAGAATCTTATAGTCAGAAGAGTCCACAAGGGCCATCCAGTCCAACCCCCAGCCATGCAGGAATTCACAATCAAATCATTCCCAACAGATGGCCATCCAGCCTCTGTTTAAAAACCTCCAAAGAAGGAGACTTTCTGATCATCTCATTTTCAGAAGGATAGAGACAAATTGGAGTGGGTTCAGAGAAGGGCAACAAGGATGATAAGAGGTATCAAGAAGAAAATATATGAGGAAAGGTTAAGGGAGTTGGGCATATTCAGCCTGGAGAAGAGATGACTGAAGGGTGACATAAAAACTGAAAACTACCCAAGAACTCTCACAATTTCCCCCAGTGGGGAGAAAGATTTTGAATTTTTTTATTTTCACATGTAAGATGGAAATAAGCAAAGATTTATGAACCAAATGCAGCTATTATTGTTGTTGCTGTTGTTCAACATACTCTCTGGTCAGTATCAGAAATCCTGCCCTGAGTTTCCTCAGAGATCCGTGTGACAGGTCTCTCTTGTACCGCTTACCTTCTGGAATGTTCTGTCAAGGGAAGTTCACCCTGAGCTTTTGTGGTTTCCTCTTCCACTTTGCCTGCTTAAAAGCCTTGCTATTGATAGCATCTAATAGTTGCTTCATGGGGTTCCTATTTTTTTGAATGTCTTTTTTTTAAACCTACCAATAGTCTTTTGCTCAGCATTATTTGTTACTTCTGTGTTTTGCTTTGGTGTTTTTTCCACCCACCTTTTATTGTTTTATGATGGATTGTTTTAATCTGTTTATTCGCTGTTGCTGGCTGCTTTGGTTTGTTTTACAAGAAAAGCAAGTCGCAAAATCCTTAAATGAGATAAATAAATTAAATCCAGAGCTCCTGCCAGCTGCATACCCCTCTTAAAGTCACAGTACCTCTCTTGAGAAGAAAAGTAGCAAACATGCCACAATGCTTTTAATGGTGCTTTAATCCAGGGTGGGCAACTTTGGGAGGCCAGAGAACTGCACTGGACTTCCCAAAATTGAGTCCCCCAAAATTCTCCAGCCCTTCCAGAATGCACTACAAGTGCCAAAGGAAAATTACTGGTCTTTTTACATTAATACAAAACATATGAAGTCAGCACACCTTTTTTAAAAAGGGGAAAGAGCCTTTTAAAAACACAATTTTCCTTTTAAAAATGCATGCCCTGACTTGATAGCAGTGCATGCGAAAAGGGACCTAGGAGTCTTAGTAGATCACAAGCAGAACATGAGTCAGCAGTGTGATGCTACAGCTAAAAAACCCAATGTGGTTCTAAGCTGCATCAACAGAAGTTTAGTGTCTAGATTGAGGGATGCAATAGTCCCACTCTATTCTGCTTTGGTCAGACCTCACCTGGAATACTGTGTCCAATTCTGGGCACCGCAATTCAAGAAGGATGTTGACAAACTGGAACCTGTCCAGAAGAGGGCGACCAAAATGGTGAAAGGCCGGGAAGCCATGCCCTATAGGAGTGGCTTAGGGAGCTGGGTATGTTTAGCTTAGGGAATAGAAGGTTAAGAGGGGACATGATAGCCATATTTAAATATTTGAAGGGATGTCATACTGAGGATGGAGCAAACTTGTTTTCTGCTGCTCCAGAGACTAGGACACAGAGCAATGGACTCAAACTACAGAAAAAGAGAATCCACCTAAACCTTAGGAAGAACTTCCTGATGGTAAGAGCTGTTCAACAGTGGAATACGCTGCCTCAGAGTGTGGTGGAGTCTCCTTCTTTGGAGGTTTTTAAGCAGAGGCTGGATGGCTATCTGTCGGGAATGATTTGACTGTGTAATTCTGCATGGCAGGGGGGTTGGACTAGATGGCCCTTGTGGTCTCTTCCAACTCTATGATTCTATGATCTGTGATTCCATGTGGGGGGGAAACAGTGGTTGGCCACTGACAAATTAACTCCTGCAGTGCCCAAAGCACCACCACCCTCTTTTCACATGGAAACAAGGCACACAGGGAGCATGCAGCTTGTTTCTAAGGAGAACTGTACTTCCTGGAAGTTTGTGTTGTGGAAGGTGTCAATCATGTCATCACTGCAGCAAATTTAATACAGAGGTTGGTGGAAACATTGGTTTTTTGTTCTTGTTAATTACCATCATGTATGTGGGCACTGACTTATGGTGACCCTATGAAGGAGAGACCTTCAAGAGCTCCTGTCATCAACAGCCCTGCTCAGGTCTCACAAACTCAGGCCAGCCTTTGCTTCCATTAATGAATCGATCCACCTGTAGTGCTGTCTCCCTCTCTTCCTACTGTCTTCTACCTTGCCAAGCATGATTGTCTTTTCCAGTGAATCACGTCGTCTCATGATATGTCCACAGAACAAGAGCCTCAGAGATTGTCTAAACAGCAAAAATACACCTCACAGAATATGAGGGGAATCCTACCTGTCTTAATTGCGTTCCACATCATTTCGCCATATTGGGAAGGAGGGGAGCCCAAAATGTGAAAAATTCTGGAGGAAAAGCCTTTGTACTTTCCCCAGAGGTTTTTTTAAAAACAGAGAGGGGATAAATACGTGAAATACAAACAATAAAAACAGCTAGGGGAATGCACACTCCTGCTCAATAGGAGAGGAAGCGCAAAGCTGATTGGCCAGGCGAGCATTGTGAGCAGGGCTTGCTAACAAGGCAAGCGGCCACTGCCGCCATATTGGATTTTTGCCTTACTGAGCAAGCACTAAGGTAAGAAAACAGGGTGGGTTTTTGTTTTGTTTTGTTTCTTTTATGTTAAATCAAAAAATCACTCTATCACACCTTGGACATATTTTTTTTTTAAAAAAAAGTTCAGCGGCAGCAAATTGAGGTAAGCGAATAACTCACTCATGGCCACCATCTTACATGCGAAGCTTATGGGAGCACCATTTAAGACAAGGCGCAGCTGCTGCGAAATGCAATTAATGCAAGGTGCTCCAGTTTTGGGGGGGTTCGTATAGGCAAGCCCCCTGTTTACCGTAGTTATCTTTGCTTCTAGTAAGAAAGAGACCCAATGGGGTCCATAAGGCAAAAACAACCATGGGAGCTGCCTATGGCTTGCCAGCTAACCCAATGTTGCCCATCCCTGCTTGAACCATTTCTAGCAAACATGCAATTCCTGAGAGTTTCCAACACACTTTCCATACCTTTTCACAGTAATCTTTCTGAACAAATGGCCAGGTCATTATTATTATACCCGTATTGGAGATTGGTGACTGAGGTGCAAAGGGAGGGAGGGAAAGAGGGAGATCAACTGGCATAACAACGTCTAAGGCAGTGATTCTTAACCTGTGGTCCGTGGACCCCCAGGGGGAACTACAGTCCAGCAATATTCAGAATCCTGGACAGTTCCCACCCGTGGTAGCTACTTGCAGTAGAATAAGGTTCTAAGACAGTAGACGAGTGGTTCTTAACCTGTGGTCCGGGGACCTCCAGGGGTCCGTGAGGTCCTCACAGGCTATGAAGGCTTGAAGGCTGATTGGCCAACCTCCTCCCTGCAGTGGAGTGGCCAAGTGACAGGAGCCAAGGCAAAGGCTGGCTGGCTTGGCCTGCACATTGCCATTCAATCCACTTCAGCCACAGACTTTCAGGAAGAACCAGGAGAAAAGTCTTTCCTCCCCATCCAGTGCCTCTGAGGGAAGGTTTAATGGATAGTTTAATTGTATTATTATTGTCAGGTGTTGTTGTTGACTTAAATTTTGAGTTGAGTCTTGGGGATCCACGGCAACAAAAGATATTTAAAGTGGGTCCCTGGTAAAGAAAAGGTTAAGAGCCACTGGTCTATGCAGTTGAGGGCAGAGGGGAGCTCTCCTGATCCTTAGCTCTGATGTTTCCCTTGTGCAGTTCTCTACTGACATTTGCCCTATGTCTGATCCTCCATCCTTCTTCCATTCTCCAGAGGGGAACTAAAGCTGAGGGGAAACAACAACAGTGCCATGGAAGCACCTGCCTGTGCAAATATTGTTCTCCTGGATGCTGGCAGAGTTTAGGAAGTCAGAAAATATAACTCTGGTTTAGTGCAACCACACTGACTGGCCATGAGTTTCCCAAACCAATTCAAACGGTTGGTTTAAAGATGAACCACAGATGGACCACAGAATCATAGAATCATAGAGTTGGAAGAGACCACAAGGGGCATCTAGTCCAACTCTCTGCCCTGCAGGGAGTTGCCCAATCAAAACACTCCTGACAGATGGCCATCCAGCCTCTGTTTAAAACATCCAAAGAAGGAGACTCCACCACACTCCCAGGCAGTGTATTCTGCTATTGAACAGCTCTTACTGTCAGGAAGTTCTTCCTAATACTTAGGTGGAGTCTCTTTTCCTGTAGTTTGAGCCCATTGCTTCATGTCCTAGTCTCTGGAGCCACAGAAAACAAGCTGCTCCATCCTCAGTATGACATCCCTTTAAATATTTAAACATGGCTATCATGTCCCATCTTAAGCTTCTCTTCTCCAGACTAAACATGTCCAGCTCCCTAAGCCACTTCTCAAAGGGCATGGCTTCCAGATCTTTCATCATTTTGGTCACCCTCCTCTGGACACGCTCCAGCTTGCCAACATCCTTCTTGAATTGTGGTGCCCAGAACTAAACACAGTATTCCAGATGAGGTCTGAACAAAGCAGAAGAGAGTGGCTCTATTACATCATGCAAACTAGACACTGTACACCTATTGATGCAGCCTAGAGTGGCATTGGCTTTTCTAGCTGCCAGAGTTCCTTTTTGGCCAGGGCAAGGGCAGTCCACATATAAACTATATAAACTATATAAACAGCCTTGGGAGGCCACAGGGCCACGCTTTGTCCTCTCCTACTTGAAAGTAACTAGAATCGGTGCTTTTAATTATTTAAAACAACAACCACCTGATTGCTACAAGCAGCTGGCATACAGAACTAGAAAGACTCTCCTTGCATCTGTCTCATCATGAGCCAGAATTTGAGCCATATGGCATGCCTCCTCATACAATCACAAAAAACATAGATTTGGAAGGCCAATCAAAAGGCAGGTCAGGAAATAGGGATACAGCCTATGTTGGATGAGGTTGTGTGTGTGTTTGTGTGCCTTCAAATCACCTGCCAACTTATGGCAACCCTATGAATTTCATAGCGTTTTCTCAGGCAAAGGAATACTCAGAGGTGGTTTGCCAGTTCCTTCCTCTGAAATATAACCCACAGCATACTCCTCCTGAAATCTCATGTTCGTAACTTGGGTAGTTTCTTGGGGGTTGTCTAGACAATGAAAATACTCCTCACAGAATGCGACTAGAATACCTTTTGTCCTAAAACGCCATGAACAAGATTTGTGGTATTTGGAAGGAGGTGGGGGCAAAAATGTCATCTATTGCGGGGGGAAAGCCTTCGCAGATTTCCCCGAGGTTTTTTGAATAATGCAAAGGCTTGCACATTTGTGCACGTCTGGACATTCAATTTGGGACTCTGTGCATTCTTGGTGAGGGTGGAAGTGGACAGCAGATTGGTCAGTTGTATGGGCGGTGGGCAGGCTTGCCGGCAAATAAGTGGCCAGAAGTGCCATTTTTGAGTTTTGTGTTATCGAGTGTGTACTTTTTTGCTGTGCTGAGGTGACCAAACAGCTTTTTATAAGTGGAACGTTGCACCTGCACACTTTTGATTTATAAGTTTAAAAAAATACTGTGCAGTGGCGACAACATGTGTGGAGAATAATAATGTGCTGTACTCTCAGCCACCATTGCACCATCTTGATACTCAGGCATGGCTGTGTGCACAGTTCAAACGTGGATGCTTGGCATCCAATAGATTTTGCCAGAAGACTGTAGAGATAAATGAGTGCTGCTGCAAATCTGCGCTAATGCACGCCAATCTGCATTATATCTTCTCATCTAGACAACCCTTGGATGCAGTCTGGAGGCCCTGTTCTCAGCAGTGGCCGGGAGCGCATTTGCACAATTTAAATACATGCACCAGCAGTGCCTGCTCCTTGAGATGTCCGATCGGGCCATGGTGACCCACGCCTTGATAACATCCTGTCTGGATTACTGTTATGCACTCAGTGTGAGACTTCCTTTGGAAATTATTTGGAAACTGTTGTGGGTAAAAAAATCTATTTATTTATTTATTTATTGAATTTATATCCCGCCTTTCTCCTGAGATGGGATTCAAAGTGGCTGTGGCCAGACTGTGGATTGGGGCCAGTTACAGGGAGCCTATAACTCCCCCGTTGAAACAGCTTCACTGGCTACTGGTTCATTTCCAGGCACAATTCAAAGTATTGGTTATGCCCTCTAAAGCCCCATTACAGCTTAGGTCCAGGACTTGGTTGGCAACTGTCACCCAAGGGACTTTTTCTTCAGTTGTCCCTAGACTGCTGAACTGCAGGAGGAGATTCGACAGCTGAATACACTGTCTGAATTTTAAAATAGCATTAAAGACCAATAGCACTTAGCACTAGCAATAGCACCTCTATTTCTATACTGCTTTTCAGTGCCAAAGCACTCTCTAAGCAGTTTACAACCTGTTAGTTAATTGCCCCAACAACATGGGCACTCATTTTACTGACCTACGGAAGGATGGAAGGCTGAGTCAACGCTAGAGCCCTGCAAAATCGAACTCACAATGTTGTGGCTGCAGTACTGACATTTAACCAGTGTGCCACGAGAGCTCCCAATCTCTTCTGGCAAGCATAATATCAAGATGATTTTTAAATTGCTGCCATTTTCCTTGCTCCGCTGGGTCCTTGAAGTCGGCCCACACCATGTGACAATATCCCCTGCATGTGACCAGCCTTGGTCATATGCTGCAGGCCTACTGCCGGGACCCGGAAGAGTAAGGGCGGCCGGCAGTTAGAGCAATGGACTGGCTTTCAGGGGCAGGCTCTCACAGACAAGCAGGACCCGATACGTTTCCTCCCAGAGGAAACGGAGTAAACCGGGTATTTTGTTAAACCACTGTGTCAGGCCCTGCCCCGGCTTGCCCCTGTCTGAGCCCTGTTTCTACCCTGGGGGTCGTAAGGACTGCCCGGGAGCAGAATGAGGCAAATAGCCTGTGTAGATAAGCCCTCAACCTGTATTTTTATTTATTTATTTATTTATACCCCACTCTTCAGCCACCGGGCTGTCAGAGTGGCTTACAAATTCAACAGCAAATTCAACAGTGGCTTACAAATTGCTATTCAACATCTTTATCAATGACTTGGATGAGGGAATTAGGGGCATACTTATCAAATTTGCAGATGACACCAAATTAGGAGGAGTAGCTAATACCCTGGAGGACAGGATCAAAATTCAGAATAACCTGGATAGACTGGAGAGCTGGGCCAAAGCTAACAAAATGAAATTCAATACGGAGAAATGTAAAGTACTGCACTTAGGGCGGAAAAATGAAATGCACAGATATAGGATGGAGGAGACCTGGCTGAACGAGACTACGTGCAAAAGGGATCTAGGAGTCCTAGTAGACCACAAGCTGAACATGAGTCAACGATGTGATGCGGCAGCTAAAAAGGCCAATGCGATTTTGGGCTGTATCAATAGAACTATAGTGTCTAGATCAAGGGAAGTAATAGTGCCACTCTATTCTGCCTTGGTCAGACCTCACTTAGAATACTGTGTCCAGTTCTGGGCACCACAATTAAAAAAGGATATTGACAAATTGGAGCATGTCCAGAGAAGGGCAACTAAAATGGTGAAAGGTCTGGAAACCATGCCTTATGAGGAGAGACTTAGGGAGCTGGGTATGTTTAGCCTGGAAAAAAGACGGTTAAGAGGCGATATGATAGCCCCGTTTAAGTATTTGAAGGGGTGTCACGCTGAGGATGGAGCAGGCTTGTTTTCTGCTGCTCCAGAGACTGGAACACGGAGCAATGGATGCAAGCTCCAGGAACAGAGATTCCACCTCAACATTAGGAGGAACTTTTTGACAGTAAGAGCTGTTCGGCAGTGGAACACACTCCCTCGGAACATGGTGGGATCTCCTTCCTTGGAGGTCTTTAAACAGAGGCTGGATGGCCATCTGTCAGGGATGCTTTGATCGTGATTTCCTGCGTGGCAGGGGGGTTGGACTGGATGGCCCTCATGGTCTCTTCCAACTCTGCAATTCTATGATTCTATGAAATTGCTTTGTAAGCAATAGCAGTTTACACATCTTCACTGCATTAAGCAGTTTCCAGTGTGTGTTAGCTAATTGCCCCCACAAGCTGGGTACTCATTTTAGGTTGCAACATGAAGAGAAAAAGAAGGGGAGAAGAAAACTGAACAAACATATTACTTAGGGGAAAGGAACACTTGACACCAGATTATGTCAGTATATGTCACCAACAAGATTCCAACCTACATGACTGTCTAGCCCAGATCTGGATGATTTGGGGGCTACAGTTCACAGAATCCTCCCGCCAACATGGCCACGAGCTCGTACTGGCCATGCTGATTGGGGAATTCTGGGAGAGTTTGTTTCTACAAAGTATTATTTCCAAGCTCTTCCTACTGGGCCTACTGTGACTGCCTGGGGTCTGAAGTAGAGAAGTAGTTGTTCCATTTATTCGCAGATTGATCTTTTCCACCAGGGATGGTGGGAACGGAACTGGGATCTTTCCAGATGCAAGGCAGATAGTTTCCCACAAAGCCATGGACCCCTCCTTGCTCACTGGAGGCAATCATTCATTCAAGAGTTCTGGTTTGCTCCATCGGCTGGCTGGCTGTGCAGCAGTAAATCCAGCTTCCTTCCACTGATAGTTATAAACCTTTACTGCTATTATATTTCAACATGGCTATCCAGGTTATTAAACGTAGCCTGGGATTAAAAATGGATACCAATCCTGTTTACAGCTGCATACCCCTCAGGAAGGGGGAAAGGAAAGCTGGAGTGGGCTCTAAGGTTTGTCCAAGCAGAGACCTGTTTCCCCCAGTCCAGATTAGGGATGGGTAGAACTGGGTATTGTTCTCATCCCATTAAAAAGAACAAGGAAGCCAGGTGGTGTGGGGCATTTATGCATCTGCCATCCCAGTTCTTTATGGATGTGCTTAAACGAGAGCGGGCAACTCTCTTCCTTTTATTAATCTAATAAAAGGCTTGTGAGAGCACTTTGAATCAAGGCTCTCGGAGCTTTTGCGTGGCTCACCATCCCAACAGCAGCCCAGATGAGTTAAAAAAAATTAGGCAATGAAAAAATATGTCTGGACTTCCTCAAGACTGGGCATGGGTTAGTTCTGTGGCTTCCAGGGCTAACTGCATGGGGGCATACCCCCACCCTCAACCAGAGGTGTAGCTATCCATGCAAAGTGAGGGCATTGCACCTCAAATAAAAATTCTGCCCTCCCCAGGAAATCTTCCTCCGAATCCCCAAATTTCTAGTACAGCATTGCAATAACGTAAAATTTGAGTTGTATGTTTAGAAATGCAAGCACTGAAGCATCCGCCACTTTTCTCTCTGTTGACAGTCAGTGTAGACCAAGCTGGCCTAGGGAGACAAATAGTCCAAGTTGTATTCTTTTGCTTTTCTATACTGCCATAATAATACAGTAGAGTAGAGCATCCTGCACCTTCTCCTCCTAACAGGAAAGCAGGAAAAGTTTATTAACAACCCAACCAAAAGCTAGGCCAGCAAACACTCCAGGCAAACACAGCTCCATTGATCTAGGACTCAATTGACAAGAGAATGTTTTCAATTTCATTGCAATTCATATGGCGAAGTGACACACACACACACACACACACAGAGAGAGATACTGTACACACACACATTGTGCTCTTCTTTCTCAACATGCTGGTCACCACACAGTCAAAAACAGTAAACCCACCACCATGAAGAGAAAAGAATCAGCTGCCTTAGAGTAGCAACATAAAAGCACAGAACATTTTTGCAGGCTGTGAAAACCTGCAAAACTCAGGTGCACAAAATAGCACAAGAAGTACTGTCTGTGCACAAAATAGCACAAGAAGTACTGTCTGTGCTCAGCAGCTCTATAAGACCAACTGACTGCCTACGAGGTGGAGTAGAGACTGGGTGGGGAAAGGAAGGTGGAATGGAGTATCCAGGAATAGGCAATGGCTGCCTGAAACATGTGTATAATCATAGAAACATAAAACCATAGAGTTGAAAGAGACCACAAGGGCCATCTAGTCCAACTCCCTGCTATGCAGGAATACACAATCAAAGCAATCCTGACAAACAGCCTTCCAACCTCTGTTTATAAACCTCCAAGGAAGGAGACTCCACCACGCTACGAGGCTGTGCAATCCGCTTCCCAACAGCTCTTACCATCAGGAAGTTCTTCCTAATATTTAGGTGGAATCTCTTTACCTGTAGTTTGAATCCGTTACTCCGTGTCCTAGTAGCAGTCTCTGGAGCAGCAGAAAGTAAGCTTGCTCCCTCTTCAATATGATATCCTTTCAAATATTTAAACATGGCTATCATGTCACCTCTTAACCTCTTGTTCTCCAGGCTAAACATACCTGGCTTCCCAAGCTGCTCCTCACAGGGCATGGCTTCCAGACCTCCCACCATTTTGGTTGCCCTCCTCTAGACCCATTCCAGTTTGTCCACATCTTCCTTAATTTGTGGTGCCCAGAACTGGACACAGTATTCCCCGTGATATCTGCTCAAAGCAGAATAGAGTGGTACTATGACTTCCCTCAATCTAGATTCCTATTGATGCCCAGAATCTCATTGGCTTTTTTAGCTGCCACATCACACTGTTCACTCATGTTCCGCTTATAGGATGGCTGACACCTGGCTTGACAACAGTATGAAGGGGTTTTCATGCATACTGTTGTCAAGGCCAGGTGTCAGCCATCCTATATCTGTGCATTTCGTGCCTGTGGTGAAGATCTGTTGATGTTGCTACGTGCATTCAAGTTGATTCTGACTTATCCTAGGGTTTTCTTGGCAAGTTTTCTTCCAAAGAGGTTTGCTCTTGCCTTCCTATGAGGGTGAGAGTGTGGATTTGCCCAAGGCCACACTCTTGGTGGGTTGCCATGGCTGAGTAGGGATTTAAACCCTGATCTCCCACAGTTCTAGTCTCTTCCAACTCTATGATTCTATTATTCTAGTCCAATGCTCCAACCACTTCACTACGTTTTCTCTCAAGTTGTGGGGTGACTATTCAACTAACTGTATGGTTGTTACACCATTATTAGGCTAATCTAAAAGTAATTTTAAAAAGTGTTCCGTCTCAAAGTGCTCAATAAAAGAACCCAAGATGGTTCTTTTATTAGTACAATGCCATAGTACATTTTGGCCTGTGAGAGTACTCAAGGGGCTATTTAATTCCTGTCTAAATGGTGAAAGTAATCTTAAAGGAATTCAAATGGAAGGCGATCTGTCTATACAGACATTCACACTGATACGTCTTATTTAGTAGGAGGGGAACCAAATCCACTGTAAACTCTGTCTGGGAAGCCTTCAGGGCTTTTCCCGGAGTTTTTAAAAAGCCCCATGGGGATGTGAATGTCCGATTGTTAAGACAGTCACATTCGCATTGCTGCGACCAGGCAGCGTAAGCTGGTGAGCCAGACGAGCACATAGGGCCGGGCTTGCAAACAGGGAAATCACCTGCTGCTGCCATGTTGGATTTTCGGCTAAGCAAGAAATTGATAAGGCAATAAAAGATCAATCTTTCACTCTTCTTTTTTTTCTTTTGTAAAGGCAAAATATCGCTTGTGCGCACCATAGTAAACATTGTTGTTGTTTTTTAAAAGGGCAGTGGCAGCACACTTAAAATGGGGAGTAATTCCCTCACAGCCGCCATCTTGTCCAGGGGTCGTGCAAAGTTTATGGGGGCTGTAAAACTGTTAAGACAGTTTGCAGCTGCTGCGAACTGCTGCTACTCTGGAGCAATCAGTCCCCCCCCCCATATAGACGAGATCTTAGAATCATACTTCAGACATTTTTGTACCAGGAACTCTCAAACCATTTACTGAACAAGTGCAAACAAGTAAATGATTTGAGAGCTCCTGAAATGTCTGTAGCTCAGTTCTAAATAACTGGTGATGACCTATAAAACCCTTTACGGCTTGGGTCCAGGCTATCTGAAGGACCGTATCTCCCTTTATGAGCCCCTTAGAGCTCTAAGATCATCTGGAGAGGACCTTTGCTCTGTCCACCTTCTCAGGCTCATTTGGTGGGAAGAAGGGAGAGGACCTTCTCAGTGGTTGCTCCCAGACTTTGGAACTCCCTCCCTAAGGAGGCGATTGCTCACTCCTTGCTCTCCTTCCACCAGAAAGTAAAAACTTTTTGTTGTTGTTGTCAGGCTTTCAGAAACTGTCTGGGAAGGGCTTTTCATAGCGTGCTGTGCTGTTTTCTTATTTTGTGTACAGTCTTCTAATTAATGTTAATGGCTTTAACTTTAAAAGTTATTTTAAAAACAAAGAAACAATTTATATACATTTATACTCTGTAAATGATGTTTTTGTATAGTTTTTAATCTGTATTTTTTAATAAGTTTTAAGCTGCCTTCAGTCCCATTACTGAGGGAAAGGCATGATATATATGAGTACCATAAAATAAACGGCCCAGTAGAAGAAGGTCTTAAGAGTAAATACACACAGGCTGAACCAAGTCAGGCTTTTTTCTTTTTTTTTTTACTACTAAAGCAACCATCTTTTCAGCATCTCAAGACACGTCTCCAGTTTCTTCTGCTGATTTCATTGGTTGCTCTCCAGTTTCTGCTTCTTCTACTAAAAGTTTATTTATTTCTTTGTTTTATTCATTTAATCTATATGCCACCTTTCTCCCAGAAGAGACCCAAGGCGGCTCACAAAAATCACATAAAATACAGTTTACAACCATTAAAAACCTCACAACATAAAAATCTAAAATAACGCAAAACACATGAAAATTAAAAGATCAAAATAAGCAAAATAAAAATTAAAAAATTAAAAAATTAAAAACACACCCCAACAAAAGCCTCCATAAGCCCAGCTACATATAAAAAGCCTGCTTGCATAAAAACGTCTTTGCCTGCCGGCAAAAGGAAAGCAGGAAAGGGGCCAGCCTAGCCTCCCATGGCAGGGAGTTCCAGAGGGTGGGAGTAACCACCAAGAAGGCTCTCACCAAGTGTCCTCACCAAGCAAGCCTGTGATGGGGGCGGGACTGAGAGAAAGCCTTCCCCTGATGATCTTAAAATTCTGGCAGCTTCGTATAAGGAGATATAGTCTTTCAGACAGTCTGGACCTAAGTCATATAGGACTTTATAAGCCATGATCAGCACTTTGAACAAGGGAGTTATATGCTCCCTATAACTGGCAGTCTGGACTCCCTATAACTAATCTCAGTCTGGACTGAACAGAAGGACTTCGTGCTGCAACATTTTGTTGCACACTCTTGGATAATTCTCTGAGGGCTTGTCTAGATGCAATGTTTTATTGCGAGTAGGTGTGCATTTTTGCTCATTCACAGCAAAGTTGATTTGCCTTCACATTTCTGTGCCTATGTGATTCCATTTGCAGTCATTTGGACTGAATGGGCACATGTGCTCATAAAGGGAAATTGAGCAAAAATGAGCAGTGACGCTAATACAGAAAGCCCCATGTCTAAAAATGGGTGTGCATTTTCCAAGAAACTCCAAGGGAAACTTCTAATCCTGTTTGTGGAGTTTTTAGCCTCCCTCTCTCCGAATACTGAGAATTGTGTTTGGACAGATCGTATTCTCTGGAATTCTATGAGGAGTATTTCCATTGTGTAGACAAGCCCTGAGAAGCAGTATATCTGACTGGGTTGTAATTTACCAAGGCTCATGCTATAATTCTCAGGGGTTGTCTATACGAGGCAAAAAGAAGCAGATTGCTCTGCAGTAAAGGCAATTCGCAGCAGCTGCGATTTGTCTTAATGGGTTTTTTTAGGGTTTTAGCTAGATCGCAGGCACAAGAAGCTATCTGCATTTGCTGTGCAAACAGGCCTTGCTGCAAGCCAAGATGGCAGCTGCAAGTGAATTATTCGCATTTTTACTCTCACCAGTTGCCGCAGCTGAACAGTATTTTTTTTTAAAAAAAGCATATCTAAGGAGCGAAAATGCAATATTTCGCTTTAACAGAAAAGCAAAAAAAAAACCCCAACCCCCTGTTTTATCACATTAATGTTCACTCGCTAAGGTGAAAAAAATGGTGGTTTCAGGCGCTTGCCTTGTTAGGAAGCCCCACCCACTCCCACGCTCGTCCAACCAATCAGCTTTCAGCTTCTGCTCCCTTGGGAAAGCAAATTGTCCCAACGAGCAAGAATGCGCATTCCCTCGGCTGTTTTTTAAAAACTCCGGAGAAAGCCGCAAGGGTGTATTTAACCCTGCTCCTTCCAAGTATGGCGAGACGATTTGGAAGCCCATTAAGACAGGTCGTATTTTCCTCATCTTCTGTGAGAAGTATTTTCACCTAATTGACTAAAGTAATAGGACCCTAACACAGTTATT
Organism: Gambelia wislizenii; assembly: GCA_030847615.1. Classification (NCBI taxonomy): domain Eukaryota; kingdom Metazoa; phylum Chordata; class Lepidosauria; order Squamata; family Crotaphytidae; genus Gambelia; species Gambelia wislizenii. The sequence continues at coordinate 33,089,550 of JAUMIR010000002.1, forward strand.
CCTTTGAAAATAACAATTTATATGAGAAGACCTTTCTCTCTCTCTCTCTCTATGCTCCCTAAGCAGGCGCGGGATTTTAGCTCTCTCTTAACAGTCTCAGTCAAGACAGCAGTAATTTCCTGCCACTTGGGCTCTTTATTTATAGGATTCTCAACACTGCTTCTCAACTTGCACTCCTGGATCTGCTTTCTTGCCCTTCTCCCCACTCCAGAAAAGACACCCACATACACAATCCACATCTCTTCCCCTCTCCTCTTCTCATCACCATCCTTTCACCCTCTCCTCCACCTCACCCAGTGATGTACCTTGAACTCACTGGTCCCGGGCATCAGCCTTCCTTCCACTGCTACTAAAGGTTAATTCAAAATCCCAGTTGGCAGAGGAGCCAGACAGGAAGTGGCATTTATTAATGCAATCCCAGGCTCCTCCTCTCTCTTCCTCCCCCCACAACACAATCCACTTTCCTCTCTAGGAATGGAAAGTCTATAGATTTAACTATTGCAGGGCCAAACAGTAACCCCTCTGGTTCGGGAATCCACGTGACACAAATAATCCAGTTTGAAACTGGATTATGTGCATAGTTCCTTCCTATGGAATACTAGGGTTTGTAGTTTTACAAGGTCTTTAGCCTTCTCAGACAAAGGGTGCTGATGCCTCACCAAACTACAAATCCCAGGATTCCATAGGAAGGAGCCATGCAAATAATCCAGTTTCAACCTGGATTATTTCTCTAGTGTGGATGGCTCCCATGATCCCCTTTACAGAGCTATGACTAGAGATGCTAGACTGAAAACTGGAGAGGGCTCCTGTCCCTTTCATGGTTGTGTGAAAGAGGGAATTTCAGTCGATTCTGCTTGTTACCCGGTTGTATGACAAGCAACACTGATTGAAATTCCCTCTGCTACACAACCATTCAAGGTAGAGGCACTTATCTCCAGTTTTCATTCTGGCAACTCTAATTAAGAACCAACCAGTTAAAATCATCTTTTAAGTTGGAAATTTTTCGACCAAATGACACACTCACACACACACCATTCCTAATCAGGGCATTCAGAACCCACAGCCAGCCAATTCTGGGTATGTGGGGCAGAGAATCTCACAAACTCCCTTCCTGGCAGTAAATATATACAGTTGTCTCTTCATATTCGCTGGGATTTGGTTCCAGGACCCCTGTGGATATCAAAATCCGTGAATACCCATTATATGCAATGGCATAGCAAAATGATGTCCCTTATATAAGATGGCAAAATCAAGGTTTGCTTTTTAGATTATCATTTTTTTAAGAATATTTTCAAGCCGTGAATACTTAAATCCGTAGATACAGAGGGACAACTGTAATCATATCAAAATTAATAACCCGTGCGGTGTAGTGGTTTCAGCATTGGACTACAACTCTGGAAAGCAGGGTTCAAATCCCTGCTCGGCCATGGAAGACCACTGGATGACCTTGGGAAGTCACACTCTCTCAGCCTCAGAAGAAGGCAAAGGCAAACTTGTCCTTTGAACAAATCTTGCCAAGAAAACCCCATGAAAGTTTCACCTTAAGGTCACCATAAGTTGAAAACAACTTGAAGGTGACAGCTTGTGTGATATAGTGGTTTGAGCACTGCACCACGACTCTGGAGACCAGGGTTCAAATCCCCACTCAGCCATGGAAGCCCACTTTGGCAAGTCACACTCTCAGCCCCAGAGGAAGGGAAGGGAAGGGCAAACCCATGTTGAAAAAATCTTGCCATGAAAACCCCGGCCTTAGGGTCGCCATAAGTCAGAAATTACTTGAAGGCACACAACAACTACTACTACATTTTGATACCCTTTCCTTGACACCCAAATCTGCAGCCTACAGGTTGGGCCAGCCTTGAAGACAGCCCACTCTGAATGATGTTATTACCCTAAAAGTATGACAAATAAGCAGACTGACATGGCCATCGCCATGGACTGAGCATTTCCCATAGAAGAAGGCAGCACAAAGCTGCAACAGCCTTTTGGGTCTAAGTGTCGGCATCTCTAGCCCAGCATTCTCTCTTTCACCGCTCTCAAACTACCCAGCTGCCTTCAGGAATCCCACTTAAAAGTGACACTCTGTCCAACTGTTTTCCTCCAATGGCAGGAATGCTGTGATATACTGTCTCTGGACATGGAGGTTCTATTAGAACTGGATGTCCTTCCTGGGTGCAAAAAGATGAGATACTTTTATTTATTTATTGAGTGATTTATAAACCATCTTTCATGACATATTTGCCCTCCCAAGGCAGGCTCCAACATTTCATTAAAATGAAAATGAATAGTCATACACTATAGTCATCCCATCAAAACCACAATACACAGAGGGAAAGCAATTCATTAATTCCTGCAATTAGTAATTCAACTGCATTTTTAAAATTCAAAATGTTTTAAAGTCTCCCAGGATGCAGGCCCACATACTTCCCAAAGGAAAGAGAATTCCAAAATTGCAGGACTACCACCAGAAAGTTCCTGATCTTGGTACCCATCAAACAAACATCACTTATGGTTGGGAGAGAAAGTAAGGCCTTAGCAGCTGATCAGAAAGACTCTATAGATTTATACAGAGGTAAGTAGCCTCACAGGCATAAACAGAATAAATAAATAAATACTAATGGAACAATCAGGGTTGATTGCAAGGGATGCACCTAGCCTGCTATCATTTCTGTCTGGTCCATTTGCAAAGACATCCAAGCCAATTCCCATCTCCATAATTTATGGCAAGATTCCATACTGTCTGCAGCAGCCTTCCCCAACCTAACTCCTCCCAGATTGCTGCTGTTGATTTTGTTGTGTACCTTCAAGTCGTTTCTAACTTATGTCAACCCTAAGGCGAATCTACCATTGGGTTTTCTTGGCAAGATTTGTTCAGAGAAGGTTTGCCATGGCCTTTTTCTGACACTAAGGGAAGGTGACTTGCCCAAGGTCATTCAGTGGTTTTCCATGGCTGAGCAAGGATTCAAACAAGGGTCTCCTAGAGTCCTGGTCCAACACTCAAACCACTCCACCACACTGGACTGGACTGGACTACAGTTTCCATCATCACCAAATGACATGGCTAGTGCTTATGCTAGCTGAAGATAATGGGAGATGTCAAATAAATGCAATTTGGAAGTTACCAGCAGACTCAAATAGGCTGTTGCAGGAAGTACAAACATTACAGAAAAGGAGCAATTTGAATTATCAGGGGGGTGGCACACTCTTCCTACAGGGAAATATTCAAGTGATGGTTCTCAGCTTCAGATATATTGGACTTCAGTTCCCAGAAGCCTCTGCCCACATGGCCTATGATCAGGAATTCTGGAAGCTGAAGTCTAAACATCTGGAGGCCCAAAGAACCAATGCACTTGGTTGTGGCTGGGAATATTTGCCTAAGAAAGGCTATGTTAATAGATTTATTAAAATATTCATAGCATGGAGGAAACCAGTACAGAGATTTATTTATTTTTTTAATCTCTGTCCAGAACACTGTAACATTTGTAACTCTGAGACCCCCATGCAATTTGGATGGGTGAAAATTTATTTTCCATTCTGATGTAAATGTACCCAAACTCACATATCTCTATATGCTTGGGATGGAAAGAACTTGTGATCAAATGTGGAAGAAACTGGAAACCAACAGATACGTCCATCCAGGCCCAGGATACTAATTGCTTCACACTTGAAAATCTGGATTTCAATCACTATATATTCAGCCACACTGGTAATAAATTAAGGTTGCCACCAGTTTTTTCAAAGAGGCTCCTTATGAAAATATAAATAAATACGTAGCAACTGTAAGGCAGCCAGCTACAAGAGGATCCTTTCCATGCTGGAAAAAGTTATAACTGTCACATTTGGCTGGTGAAAATCAGAGAGTATTTCAGTTTGTTTTTGCTGAATTTATATTTGGAATGGGGGGGAAACTCAACTTTTATGGAAATTCAGCAGTAGGAAAAAAGGTAAACTGACAGATTTTCTCATCTCTAGCAGGAGCTTCAGAAGTGAAAAAGGGAAATGGATTTTTATGAGTAATACAAAAAATACAAAAATACAATCATTCCTGAAACTTGATGCCATGAGATTTTGTGATAGGTACTAAGTTATAAGGTGTCCTAAAAGGCTTAGAGCCACTGACAGTAAGCTATGAATCACTAATTACTGTGAAAATTGAGCTTCCAGACTCAGGCACTGTATATTGCCAAATATTAAGGTGGGTTTGTGGAAAGGAAGAAAGCTGATAAGAAAAGAATAATCTCATTTGAAATGTATTGCTGGCGGAGAGTTCTACAGATACCATGGATGGCCCAAAAGAGAAATAAATGGGTACAAGATGAAATCAAGCCTGAATTCTCCCTAGAAGTAAAAATGAGTAAACTGAGGCTGTTGTACTTTGGATAAGTTGAATCTCCCTTATCTGAAATTGCTTGGGACCAGTGGTACTTTGGATTTTGGAATATTTTGAATTTTGAAATACAGTAATTGCATGTACATAGTGAGATATCTTGGAGATGGGACCCAAGTCTTAACATGAAATTCATTTATATCTCATACACACCTTATACACATAGCCTGAATGTAATTTTATACACAATATTTTGAATACTTTTGTGCATGAAACAAAGTTTGTGTACACTGAACCACAAGGAAGCAAAAGTATCACTATCTCAACCAGTCATGTGGACAATTTTACATTTTGGAAAATTTCAGATTTCAGAATTCTGGATAAGGGAGACTCAACTGGTATCATGTGACAATGTGATTCATTGAAAAACATGATCATGCTTGGGTAACGGTAAGCCCATAGTTAAAGAGGTAGACCGTACTAATGGTGGATTGATTCCATGAAGGAAGCCATGGGTGCCCTAAGTTTGCAAGACCTGAGCAAGACAGTTGATGACTTGGAGGCCTCTAGGGTCACCAAAAGTCAAAGTTGAACTGACAGCAAATAACAACAAATGAGGAACCACGTCACCAGAACCACCAGAGACACTGTAGTTTCTTGAGAAACTTCCAAATAGTAAAGGCTTCTCTAACATACATACACACACAGAGTGACACTTGGTGGCTACCGTTTCAATGTGGTGATGAACCTGCTCTCAGTTTTAGTCCAAACTTTAAAGGAGCTATCCAAGGTAGTGTGCCTATCCCAAATGGGATCAGCACCGTGGATAGCTCCCTTATAGTTTGGACTGAAACCCAAAACAAAGTGACAATCCTCACAGGATGAAGGCCACCACAGCCTCTTGTCACCCCCCTCCATGCCTATTCATAAAAAATTTGGCAGGCTTCATCCCCTCAGAATATGCCCGAAAATTTCATCCAAAGGAACTTTAAACATTACAAGCAAAAAAGGAAATACATTAAACTAAAAATAATCAATCTTGAAGGGTGTCCAACCAAAAATGACTGAATTTGACTGAATTTTGTCATTCTCAGAAGAAGATGCCAGACCTATAAATTCCATCAGATGTTTTTAGGCAAGTGACATATAGTCTTTAAAAATGCCCATGATACCCAGAGATTTCTGAATTGAAATTCAGATTTGGACCAGGAGTTGAACTGGATGGCCCCTGAAGTGAGCTGCGGTCTGAATAAGAGTCTGAACCAAATAAGGGTCTGAACTGAATCTTGCTGCTGCTACACACCCCTCAGCCTTTCCGTACGCTCTCATGGCTTACAACAGAGCCTAAGCAACTTGGCTGTTGCTGGACAACAGCTCTCATCATTCCTGACTGACTGCCATGCCAGTTGGGGCTCATGGGTGCTGCAGTTGGAGGGCATCTGGTGGTCTACAGCCCTGGATCACAAGATGGAAATGAAAGAAACACTATTATGAATTAATAGGAGTATAGTGTCTAGATCAAGGGAAGTAATAGTGCCACTCTATTCTGCTTTGGTCAGACCTCACAGGGAATACTGTGGCCAGTTCTGGGCACCACAATTGAAGAAGGATATGGACAAGCTGGAACATGTCCAGAGGAGGGTGACCAGGATGGTGGGAGGTCTGGAAGCCATTATGCCCTATGAGGAGTGGCTTAGGGAGCTGGGCATATTTAGTCTGGTGAAGAGAAAGTTAAGAGGGGACATGATAGCCATGTTTAAATATTTGGAGGGATGTCATACTGAGGATGGAGCAAGCTTATTTTCTGCTGCTCCAGAGACTAGGACATGGAGCAATGGACTCAATCTACAGTAAAAGAGATTCCTCCTAAACATTAGGAAGAACTTCCTGACAGTAAGAGCTGTTCGGCAGTGGAATGCACTGCCTCATAGTGCAGTGGAGTCTCCTTCTTTGGAGGTTTTTAAACAGAGGCTGGATGGCCATCTGTCAGGAATGCTTTGATTGTTTATTCCTGCATGGCAGGGGGTTGGACTTGGGTGGCTCTTGTTGTCTCTTCCAACTCTATGATTCTATGATTCTATACCATTGCCCACTTGTCTCCTCCTGGCCCTGGGTAAGGCAAGAGGTAGACTGCATCTCAGTATGGAGGCTCTACTACTGCATAACATACATTAAACCTGCAGAGGTCTGCTGACAAATTATCTACATGCACTGGAGGGAGGAAGACAGAAAGAAAAACAGACAGCCAGGCAGGGACTCTTTCTCTATGTCTATTTAGAGCTGGAATGGGCAACATGGGGCCCTCCAAGTGTTGCTGGACTGCAGCTCCCATCATCTCTTCTCAAACTGGCTAGATGGGAGCTGCAGTACAGCAACATCTGGAGGGCTACAATTTGTGGTCCCTGGTTTACAGTACTGCTTCATCCCTCTTATTCTTACTGGCAATTCCTTCTTTCCCTTCCCTCTCCTTTCTTTCTGATCTCCCCACCCCCTTTCCCACCCAAACCCCTTCTTTACTCACCTCTCTGAACTGCTGACTCAGTTACAACCTCTGCAGAATTTTAAAAACCCTCCAAAGTTTAGGCAACCCGAAAAGGACACTTTTAGCCAAAGGGGAGGGACAGGAAGGGGAATTCAGTGCAACTCTTAAAAGAAAAAAAAATGTATTTGTTTGTGTGTCCTGTCTAGGCTCAGAGCTTTGTGGACTTAACCCATTAAGAGCAACTGCCCAGGCTTGACCAAAACAACATAGAGGACAAGGTTACAGAGCCAGTTCTACCATTAGGCAGAGTGAGGCAGCTGCTTCAGGTGGCAGATTTTGGATGTCCTGAAAGAACAGCAACAAACTCTTAGGGCTCTTAAATGCTATACAAGTACAAGTACAATTTTATTCATGACAACCATATACAGGTTATAGCCATCACATTACAATCGTACAAATATTATTAAAACCTTTTAAAACTTGAAAAATCACAGTTGACTCTATAATATAGAAAACAATAAACATTTAAACAAAAGTTACAAACATTTTTAATATTCAGTATGGCACAATGTTACATAATCCATTCCAGTTAATATAAATATATTTCTCACAAATTCCCACCCGGGCTATTATTCTCGAAATCTAATCTGAGTTTGGCTGCTTTTGCCCCAAATCTGGCAGTATTAAACATGACAAACTTAGCTGTATTAGAGAGCAAATATGTGATTTTCTCCAGATCATTTTGGTTAGCTGCTACAGTTGTCCCTCTTTATTCACGGATTTGTTATCCATGGATTGAAGCAACCACAGCTTGAAAATATCCTTTAAAAAATAATAATCAAAAAAACAAACTTTGATTTTGCCATCTTCTAGAAGGGACACCATTTTGCTATGCCATTGCATATAATGGGACTTGAGTATTCGTGGATTTTGGTATCCACGGGGGGCCTTGAACCAAACCCCAGCAGATACCAAGGGTCCACTGTAGTTCTAAATTTCTCTTCAGAAACTTATCTCTTGGGGCTTTATATATATCCTACAATGTCGCATATAGTGTATGGTGTCTTCAAAGTCCCCACTTCCACATATGCAAACACACTGCTCCTTGAGGAACTTTTTATATTTCCCTTCAGTTAAATTGGTTTTCATTGTCTGAAATCATAGCGCTAGAAAAGCCCTGTGAAGAAGTTGAGTAATTTCCAATAAATATTCTCCTCTCCAAAATACATATCTTTAGAAAGGGGAAACTAGGAGAGAACTTTAATAGCCTCAAGAGAAACTCTAATAGCCTCAATATCCCACAAAGCATAATATTCTTGCATCCTTTCTTTAATAAGTTTCATACTATGCTATATATCACAAGCTTTTAGAACAGTAGGGTCCAGGCCAAATTTCTGTAGGGTCCAGGCTGAGAATTCTAAGTACCTCCTGAAACTAGGATAAAATAGGATGGAGCCATGGCAGTTAAAGTGGTATCAAAGTGCTAGAATTATAGAGTATGAAAGAGGGAACTCTAATTTAATCTGTTATAACTGTATGTTTACTGTTGGATTAAGGAGAGGTGATTATGGAATTCCCTGCCTCAGGTATCAAAATAATTTGGCAAGCTTTGGGTACTCTTTATTTGTTAATTAATTTATTAAAATATTTATATCCTGCCCTTTCTCCAAAGATCTTGGGGCAGCTTACAATAAAATCAACATAAAACAGTAAATACAGTACAGTAATTGCAAATGTGTAAAAGATTACTCTCTCTCTCTCTCTCTCTCTCTCTCTCTATATATATATATATAATACTTTTCCAATTTAAAAAACACAATTTAAAACTGGTTAAAACAATTTTGAATGATATAACTATAAAACATGTGCAGCCTGGATGAAATCAGTTTGGCCCGAAGGCTGTAATAAAAAGCCAAATTATAACTTGATGCTGAAATTATTCTAACATTGGTGCCAATCGGGCCTCCACAGGGAGGGAATTCCATAACCAGGCTCTCTCTCATGTCCTGCCACAATGTATTTTCCCTATTGATGGGACATGGAAGAGGGCCCCTTCGACAGATCTCAATTCTCAGGCAGGCAAATATATATAGAAAGGCACTCCCTCAAATATCAAGTTCCCAAGCTGTTTAGGGCTTTAAATATTAATGATTGTACTTTAATAATAATAATAATAATAATAATAAAATTTATTTATACCCCGCCCCTCTGTTAAAACAATCGGGGCGGCTTACAGAATTTAAAATACAATACAAATAAAATCCCTAAACACCCCCACTCCCACCCTCCCCCATAAAAAAACATTAAACAAATATAAATTAAAAACAACTAATCTAAAATCACATTTAAAACTATAAATACAATAAAATATAATAAATGGCCAGCAGCCTAGAAGAGGCCAGGATCCCCTGAGGCCGGGATCTAATTAGGAAAGGCCTGCCGAAAGAGATCTGTCTTTAGTGCTTTTTTAAAGCCACTCAGGTTCGTTATCTGACGGATCTCATTCGGCAGGTCATTCCACAATTTGGGGGCGACTACCGAAAAGGCCCTCTGGGAGGTTGCAGACAGCCTACTTTGAATTCAGAACAGAAATGTATAGGTAGCCAATGCAATTCCTTCAGGGCAGGTGTTATATAATATCTGAATGGAGTTCCAGTGAGCAATCTAGCTGCTGCATTTTGCACTAGCTGCAGTTTCTGTGTCGTCTTCAAGGGCAGCCCCACATAGTCTGCATTGCAGTAATCTAATCGGGAAGTTACCAGTGCATGGACTGCTGTAGCTAATTATCCCTGTCTGAGGAAAGGCTATAGCTAGTGGACCAGTCAAAACTGGCCCCAATCACTCCAAGCCACCAAGTCTATCAGGGCCTTCCAGTGACAAGGATGGATCTAGGAGTACTCCAAGACTACGCACTTGGTCCTTCAGGGGGGTAGAGCAACTCCATCCAGGGCAGGCAACCTATCCCATCCGCAGACTCAAGAACTACCAATCTACAGATCCATCTTAATCAGGATTCAACTTGAATGTTATTACCTTCATAGACTACTTTTGCATTTGGCAGGAAGAAAGGGATAAGGGAAGAAGGAGAGAACAAGTGGGACATTTTAAAAGCAATTGAAAAGTGGGACAGCAGAAGATTAATGGAGATTGTCACTGCCAAACTGGGAAAGCTGGAGAGTGTAGTATTGTTGGACTGCAAGCCCCAGCATTCCTCCCCACTGCTAGGGCTAGGGCTGCTGGGAGTTGCAGACTAGCAACATCAGGAGAGCTGCATGAAGACTTGAAGGCTGCTTGGCCCACCTCCTTCCTGAAGTGGAGTGGCCATGTGACAGGAGCCAAGGCAAAAGCTGGCTGGCTGGCTTGGCCTCCACATTGCCATTCAATCTGCTCCAGCCACAAACTTGCAGGAAAAAGCAGGATAAAAGTCTTCCCTCCCTTTCCAGTGCCTCTGAGGGAAAGTTTCATGGATTGTGTAATTATATTATTATTATTATTATTATTATTATTATTATTATTAGGTATTGTTGTTGGTTGTTGTTTTAAATCTTGAGTTAAGTCTTGGGTGCTCCACAGCAACAAAAGATATTTAAAGGGGGGGGGGTCCCTGGTAAAGAAAATATTAAGAACCACTGGCCTAAGCATCTCCTGATCTCATTCCTATTTTTAGCATGCTTGCCCCATCTGTTCCCTGAAGGGGTTAAGCACATAGAGCTGTGGCAGCTAGATAGGCTTGCACATTTGTGACCTCACTGGAGGCCCCCTTCTTTCTTTCCTCTATCCCTAGATGAGGCCACCAGAGGGTCCATTGCAAAGACTGCAAGGAGGGGGTGAGTTACCAGCACTAACAGCCACCACCACCCACCACCCATGCAAAGAAGCGTAATACAATAAAATAAAATGACAAAAGGAGATGGGGAGGGAATCATCCCCTGTTGGGAAAGCTACCCTGGAGAGAGGGGAGTGTCTCAGAGTATCATCTGATGTTGCCAACATCTGATTTGTCCTTTGCACCTGTGTTTTTATATGAAGGACTTTATGTGCGCCCATCAGTAGGTGACCTCTTTCACTATGGAAAGTCTCACAGACCCCTGTCAAAACCACAGGAACAGGTCAAGGTGGTTTATTTGGCTGAATCCATACTGCACAACTAATCCAGTTTGAAACTGGATTATTTGCCATGGCTCCTTCCTATGGAACACTGGGATTTGTAGTCTGGTGGGGCACCCACACACTTTGGCAGAGAAGGTTAAAGATCTTGTAAAACTACAAATCCCAGGATTCCATAGGAAGGAGCCACAACAAATCCAGTTTCAAACTGAATTATTTGTGTAGTGTGGATTTAGCCTTTGGGTTTTTTGTTGTTGTTTTTGTTTTTGAATATCCGTGCCATTGCTGTCATAGGGTTGCCAACTGGCCAGGTGGCAGAGGTGAGGGGACTGCCAGTTGGTTCTAACATATTTTGGACCACAATTGTTACTGGAATCAACTGGTGGAAGCTGCTTCTTTTTGTGTGTGTGGAATGGACATAAGCTTGCTCGCCTGTGGCTAACAGCACAGAAGTCAGGCTGGTTAAAATGCTGGCCATTGTCTGCCCACTTTAGGCTGCTGACACCGCAGTTTGATCCCGCTTTAATGATCATGGCTCCATCCTATGGAATCCTGGGATTTGTAGTTTGTTCTGGCCCCAGAGCTCTCTGACGGAGAAGGCTAAATGTCTCAACAAAACTACAAATTCCAAAATTCCATAGCATTGAGCCATGGGAGGTCTGGAGGCCATGCCCTATGAGGAGCTGCTTAGGGAACTGGTATGTTTAGCATGGAGAAGAGAAGGGTAAGAGGTGACATGATAGCCATATTTCAATATTTGAAGGGATGTCATATTGAGGATGGAGGAAGCTTGTTTTCTGCTACTCCAGAGACTAGGACACAGAGTAATGGGTTCAAACTACAGGAAAAGAGATTCCACCTAAACATTAGGAAGAACTTCCTGACAGTAAGAGCTGTTCAGAAGTGGAATACACTGCTTCGTATTGTGGTGGAGTCTCCTCCTTTGGAGGTTTTTAAACAGAGGCTGGATGTCCATCTGTCGGGAATGATTTGATTGTGTATTCCTGCATGGCAGGAGGTTGGACTGGATGGCCCATGTAGTCTCTTCCAATTCTATGGTTCTATGATTATAGAGCTCTGAGTCTACTTTGACTGCTGTGGCTAGAATCCTGGGATATGTAGTTTGGTCATGCCCTAGAGTGCTCTGGCTGAGAGTTCTAAATCTTTCTAAGAAAACCCCATGATAGCATTGCCATAAGTTGGAAATGACTTGAAGGCACACAACAATAACAAAGTTGGTACTAATGCTGACTGAGGGATTCTGGGAAGTGTCATCCAAATAAAGTAACATTTCTTGTTCTTGTTGTTGCGTGCCTTCAAGTTGTTTCTGATTTATGGGATTCCTAAGGCGACCTTATCATAGGGTTTTCTTGGCAAAATTTACATGGAGTGGGTTTGTGATTGCCTTCCTCAGAGGCTGAGAGAAGATGACTTGCCCAAGGTCACCCAGTGGGTTTCCATGGCCAAGAGAGGATTCGAACTGTGGTCTGCCAGAGCTCTAGGCCAATACTCAACTGCTATACCCTGTTGGCTCTTTCCAGGTTCTTTACCCATGTGATATTACTGCGACTGCCTCAAAACAAATTTCAGCCCACTGTACAGGTTTACTTCTGTGGAACTATTTGACACAGCTTTTATTTCTGCTTTGCAGGAATGAAAGTGTGAATGTGTCAGTATGCTTGCACATGCTGAAAAGGATCGTAAGGCAAGGCGCCTAAAATATCAGAAGAAGAAAGGTAAGCCTTGGCTCCTGTATAAGGAGAGAAGCATGATACTAATTAATTAGTTAAATGAGTAAACATTTTAAAAACATGACAGGATGCAAGGCAAATCTTATGTACTTCATGTACCTATTAAGAAAAATTCAAGGAAAAAGCTTTTGTCTAAGCCCTCTATCACCCTACTCTGTTAAAATACTATATTCCACTTTAACTGCCAGTGGCAACATCCTATGGAAGCCTGGGATTTGCAGTTTAGTGAGGGACATTTAAAATTCTCCACCAGAGGATATGCTAGGAAGCAAAAAGATTTTGGAATAAGATACATAAAATAAATAGAAAATATACTCAATTAAAAAATAGCATCCAAGGCTCCAAGGTTCACTCAGCCTTCCATCCTTTCGTAGGTCGGTAAATTGAGTACCCAGCTTGTGGGGGGCAATTAGCTAACACACATTGGAAACTGTTTAATGCAGTGTAGATGTGTAAATAGCTATCGCTTAAAACAATTTGTAAGCCACTCTGATAGCCTTGTGGCTGAAGAGCGGGGTATAAATAACTAAATAAATAAAAAAAAAGCATTGAGGCCAAACATTTTCTTATTAGATTTAATTGAAAAGACCAGAGACCTGAAACCTTATATAAAATTAATACAATACAGTATTTGATTACTGCCGCTAGATTAACATATGCCCAAAAATGGAAGTGTAAAGAGATACCCTCCAAGGATGATTGGATTTTGAAGGTGATGGAACTAGCTGAGATGGATAAATTGACAACGCTAATAAAAGAAAAACCAGTAGCTAAATTTTTAGAAGATTGGGAACCATGGTTAAGCTATCTAAAGAAAAAGGAGAAATGATTATACAAGTTGGGTTTAAGAACTAATGTACTATATTTGTGGGTACTTGATAGAAGTTTAGAAAGTAATAACAAGTTAATAGCGAATCAATACATTTACATAAATGTCATGGGGAAAAAATGGGAAATTACTTTTAAAGTTAAGATTGTTAAGTGTTGATTGGGTTTTGTTGATGTATAGTCATGTTTGTATAAATGGTGGATGGGGTTTTCCCCCGTTTTTGTTTCCTTTCTTTTTCATTGCTATGTATCTAATGTGGAAATGAAGATGTATTTATATATTCTGTGCTATGTTACGTTATGTATTTTGTTTGTAGCTATGTTTGTTAGATTGTATTATGATGAATGCATTGGATTTGTTGTTTTAAATGTTTTTTCTTTATGTTTTGTTTTTAAGAGTGAAAAGATAATAAAGATTATTTTTTAAAAAAGAATCTCCACCAGAGAGTTATTGGGCCTCCCTAAACTACAAAACCCAAAATTCCAAAGGATGTTGCCATGACCGTTAGAGTGGAATATAATGCTATAACAGTGTAGTAGGGGGGTGTTTGATTTGGTGGGGAACACCACCTAGAAGATGCGTTTCTTTTTATGTGGGAACAAAGGGGGAAAAGGACCTCTTGTAACACAGGGCCTGCCAGCAGCCATTTTCATAAGTCCTTATATTAATTTATGCTTTAAAATGTGTCACCCCAGTCACAGGTTATGCCTTTTTAGTTAGTTATAAAGATTCTTAAGGATTTAAAGCATTTTCTTATTCTGACAGGCCTGGAGGAACTAAATGTTTTTAAAGAAAGGGCTTTTTCTCGAGTACTGTACTGTCTTTAATTGTACTGGGTTTTTTAGATACATACAATACAATACAAATAATTTTGTATTATTTTTAACTGTATGTGAAATCAAAGGCTTTCATGGCCGGCATCCATAGATTTACCATTTCTATACCCAGAAACTAACCATTCAGTCACACAAATTCACATATACTCCCCTACAGGGATTCATGGCATATAAACTCCACACACACTCCTACCCAGCCATTCTCTGAGGATGCCAGCCACAGATGCAGGTGAAACATCAGAAAGAAACTATTCCAGAACACGGCCTCACAGCCCGGAAAAAAAACAAGGAAAATCTTTAATTGTATGCTTTAAATAGCTTGAGAGTTTAATTACATTTTATTGTTAAACATTGGTGTTTTTAGCAATGTTATATTTGTTTTAATTGGGGAGCTGCCTCAAGTCCCAGTTTGGGTGGAAAGGCCAGGATATAAACAAAGGTGGTGGTGGTGGTGATATTGGCTGAGAGCCTGCATCATGACAGAGCACTATCATTATAGCTAAGGGGTTGTCTAAATGGCAAAAATCCTACCTGTCTTAGAATCATAGAATTGTAGAGTTGGAAGAGACCACGAGGGCCATCCAGTCCAACCCCCCTGCCACGCAGGAAATCATGATCAAAGCATCCCCAATCCAGCCTCTGTTTAAAGACCTCCAAGGAAGGAGACCCCACCACGCTCTGAGGGAGTGTGTTCCACTGCCGAACAGCTCTTACTGTCAAAAAGTTCCTCCTAATGTTGAGGTGGAATCTCTGTTCCTGGAGCTTCCATCCATTGCTCCGTGTTCCAGTCTCTGGAGCAGCAGAAAACGAGCCTGCTCCATCCTCAACGTGACACCCCTTCAAATACTTAAACAGGGCTATCATATCGCCTCTTAACCGTCTTTTTTCCAGGCTAAACATACCCAGCTCCCTAAGTCTCTCCTCATAAGGCATGGTTTCCAGACCTTTCACCATTTTAGTTGCCCTTCTCTGGACATGCTCCAATTTGTCAATATCCTTTTTGAATTGTGGTGCCCAGAACTGGACACAGTATTCTAGGTGAGGTCTGACCAAGGCAGAATAGAGCATTAAGAATCTTAATGGGATCCCACATCATTTCACCGTATTCGGAAAGAAGGGGGGGGGCAAAAATGTCAAAAACTCCAAAGGAAAAGCCTTTGTGGCTTTTCGTGGAGTTTTTAAAAAACAGCAAGGGGAATGTACATTCCTGCTTGTTGGGACAAGCCATTCACTTTGAATCACTTTCCCATAGGAGAGGAAACACAAAGCTGATTGGCCAGACAAGCGCAGGGGGTGGGGCTTGCTAATAAGGCAATTACCCAGAGCTGCAATATTGATTTTTCGCATTAGTGAGCGAACGCTAAGGTGATAAAACGGGGTATTGGGTTTTGGTTTTTAGGAAAGGCAAAATATTCCAGTGCATACTTCAAATAGAGTTCATAGAATCATACAGTTGGAAGGGACCACAAGGGCCATCTAGTCCAACCCACTGTCACAGAGCAATGCACAAGTAAAGCATTCCTGAGATAGGCCCACTGTTTAAAAACCTCCAAAGGAGAGTCCACCACCCTCCTTCCTAATCTTTAGGTATAATCTCTTTTCTTGTAATTTGACTCTATTAGTGCATGTTCTAGTTTCTGGAGCAGCAGAAAACAAGCTCAGTCCTTGAGTAAGTTGACTTACTGATAAGGGATAGGCCAGTGTGCTGCTTTACAGACAGCTCAGGGACACAATATTTCTTCTGTCTCTCCATACATATGAAAGAAGACTACGAGAAAACAATTAATTAAAAGGTATTACCTCTCCCTTTGCAAATCATAAGAAAGGGAGCCCTAAACGAAGGGCTTTACACAGAAATCAATTTGGGTACACAAGTCTTTTCAGTCTGTCCTGGTAGACATTCCAAAAGAACATCTTAGCACAGACATTCTGAAAGAAATGCATCCAATGTTACCAAGGAAGGTCCAAAGCAGAACTAGAAGTATGGACATACCTAAGATCTGTCTCAGTGATAGTATCACCTAGGCCACCTACATACAATGTGATAATTGTCTTGTCATCAGGTGGGTCCAGACGTGGCATTGTGGAAGCTCGTTTGAGAAGCTTGTCAGCCACAGGATCATTAATACCATAGTAACGATCTTTAATGTTCTGATCAGCAAGAGGATCATCTGGATCTGTAGGTTTCTCATGCCTATAGGGATTTTTTTTAAAGTTCAGTGGCGGCAGGTTACAGTTGGTGAAAACTTGAGTAATTCACTCACGGCCGCCATCGTGACTGCAAAGCTTTTGGGGGCCAAAACACCATTAAGACAAGTCACAACTGCTGCAGAATGCCATTACTACAGGGCACTTTGGGCTTTTAGGGCTTGTATAGGTGGGCCCTAAGACTGCCAATGCCCTCTCCCAAAACCCCAAGCCAGGCAGTGCCCCAACCAAAGGATTTCCAAAGGGATGCAGATTGGGCCTCTGGGAAATGATAACTGTAGCACTCTCCTGGTCTCCAGACATGTTGAGGTGGGCAGCTGGAGCAACCCTTTGTGATCTTGCTGCAGATGCTTGCTCCAACACGCCCTG
This sequence comes from Gambelia wislizenii, assembly GCA_030847615.1. Lineage (NCBI taxonomy): Eukaryota > Metazoa > Chordata > Lepidosauria > Squamata > Crotaphytidae > Gambelia > Gambelia wislizenii. Next base: position 33,106,459 of record JAUMIR010000002.1, read on the forward strand.
CAACAGGGTGCTGCAGTCTTCATTTCCTAGCATCCTAATCTGCAGCCCCTTGGAAGACCTTCAGCTGGGGTGCTGCCTGACTTCAGAGGTAGGTTTTTGAGATCACCTTCAGTTGTTAATGACCCTAAACAAAGCAAATATGGTATAATAGGCATCACTGAAACCTGGTAGGGTGAGTCTCATGATTGAAATGTAGTAATAGAGGGGTATAACCTATTTCAGAGAAATAGACCAAACAGGAAAGGAGAAGTAGCATTATATATCAAGGATGCTGCAGTGCTCTTCTGGTCTCAGGGCATGTTGAGAACAGGCAGCTTGAGAAACCCCTCGGATTCCTGCCCCAACTGCTTATCTCAATATACCTCGTAACCAGGAGAACGCTGCAGGTGTTGTTCCCCAGCACCCCAGTCTGCAGTGCCTGAGAAATGCTTTGGTGCTGCCAGGCTGCAAAGGTAGGTTTGCAGTGTGTGTGTGTGTCACATTCTATCATTCACAACTGTAAACAGAAATCCCTAGTATAGTTGTCCCTTCATATTCCCTGGGGTTTGGTTCCAGGACCCCCTGTGGATACCAAAATACTCAAGACCCGTTATATGCAATGGCATAGCAAAATGGTGTCCCTTATATAAGATGGCAAAATCAAGGTTTGCATTTCGGATTATTATTTTTTTAAGAATATTTTCAAGCCGTGAATACTTAAATCTGTGGATACCAAATCCATGGATACAGAGGGACAACTATAGTACCAAGATTGGTCATCCAGTTTACAATCTCCTAACTGTTGAAAAGTTGAACTTCCTGACAGTAAGAGCTGTTTGACAGTGGAATGTGCTGCCTTGGGGTGTGGTGGAGTCTCCTTCTTTGGAGGTTTTTCAACAGGGACTGGATGGCCATCTGTCAGGAATGCTTTGATTGTATATTCCTGCATGGCAGGAGATTGGACTAGATGACCCTTGTGGTCTCTTTTGACTCTGTGATTCTATGATTCTATGAACACGATGCCAGCCTTTGGACTGGTCTGGCCAAGAGGCTTGCTGAATCAATTTCTTAATGGTGAGTCAAAATGTAATTCCCTTTGATTCAGTGGTTCTATTCTAGTTGGGATTAGCAATAGGATTCTGGCTTTCTAGGCCAGCCATTGTCAACCAGATTTGTTGGATTGTCAACTGTAGTCCAGATTTGTTGGATTTTGACTCCTATTGGCCCTCCCAGTTGGGCATAATGGGGTTTGTCATCATCATCAACAACAACTTTATTGTATATAGCCAATGGCATTTACAATGTATGAAAAAAAATGAACAAAACTAGATTTTCCTTGGTTTTTTTCCGGGCTATGAGGACGTGTTCTGGAATAGTTTCTTTCTGACATTTCGCCTGCATCTGTGGCTGGCATCTTCAGAGAACTTAAGATGCCGGCCACAGATGCAGGCGAAAGAAACTATTCAAGAGCAAGGTCTCACAGCCAGGAAAAAACCCAAGGAAAACCTATGGGTGTCGGCTGTGAAAGCCTTCAACTTCACAATGAACAAAATTGACAATACAATATTTAAAATATTAAACATAACTTTAAAACCTTTTTTACAGACCCCTGTAAAAACATCTAAAAAGGTACAAAGTTGATTTTTATAGCACAGTATGTTCCTTGATTAAGCAAGCATGTAGTTTCTTAGCTGCCAGTGCAAAATGGGCTATTGAATATATGACAAATAACTGTGTGATGGGGTTTGTAGTCCAACACATTTGGCGGGGTGCCAGATTGGGGAAGGCTGCCTTGCAGTAACAAACCTGGGGCTAGGTCACATTGAAGTCAATGGGGTTGCTTCTGAATAGAAATGTGTAGAGTTCTGCAAAGATCACCTGCTTTCAAGGAATCAATTTTATGTTTCAGCCCAGGGGTTGCAGGCACAAACAAAAATGGAGTCAGGTCCAACAGCAACTGAATCCTGGGGGAGGTTTGAGGATGAAAAAAGAGATGCTGACATTATCCAAGTCAGGCCCATTAAGGAGCTTCTGAGCAGAGAAGGCCCATCACAGATCAAGAAGGAGCCAAAAGAGCAGCCCTGGGAAACCCAATGGCAGGAGTTCCTGAAGAACATGGAGTCCCCTCAGTCAAGGGGAAGGCTCCCCAAATTTCCTGAGCCCATCTCTGAACAGGACATGAAGGAATTCCAGGCCTCCTTCAAGGAAATAACTGTTGCCAACCAGTGGCCTAGAGAAGAGTGGGCAACTCCATCACCCTTGGGGGTTTCAGATGATTCCCTCAGGGAAGCCAGTAAGCCCAATGGAAGTCTGGATTCTTCTGTGAAGGTGGAGGAGCTTCTGAGCGAGGACGCCATTAGTTCAGAGATCCGACGCCAGCGCTTCCGGCGCTTCTGCTACGAGGCGGCTGAGGGGCCCCGAGATGTGTGCAAGCAGCTCTGGAAACTTTGCCACCAGTGGTTGAAGCCAGAGAGACGCTCCAAGGACCAGATTGTGGAAGTGTTGATCCTGGAGCAATTCTTGACCATCCTGCCTTGGGAAATGCAGAGCTGGGTCACTGAACAGGGCCCTGAGAACTGCAGCCAGGCTGTGGCCCTGGCTGAGGACTTCCTCCGGAAGCTGCAGGAGCCTGAGAAAAACAGGGAAGAGGTGAGTGTTTGCAATATGGCAGGTGTAACAGGGACCAGAGGAAAAGTCAGACCTTGGCCAAATCCACACTACACAAATAATCCAGTTTGAAACTGGATCATTTGCCATGGATCCTTCCTGTGGAATCCTGGGATTTGTAGTTTGGTGAGGCACCAGCACACTTTGGCAAAGAAGGCTAAAGACCTTGTAAAACTACAAATCCCAAGATTCCATAGGAAGGAGTCATGGCCAATAATCCAGTTTCAAATTGAATTATTAGTGCACTGTGGATTTGGCTCTTGTGTCTCTTAGTATAGAGCAGGAGTAGGCAAAATGAGGCACATGGGAGACATGTGGCCCCTGGACTCCACTTTTATCGGCCCTGAAGTCTTCTATCAGTTTTCCCAACCACCCCCAAACTTTTTTTTACGAATCTTAAGTGTAATTTCTGGGCAGTATTTGTCCACAAACCACACAGAAAGCCCTCCATGTGTGTGAAAACATGCAAGAATACCCCCACAAGCACCCAGAACTGCATACTGCCCCTAAATAGAATCATAGTTGGAAGAGACCACAAGGGCCATCCAGTCCAACCCCCTGCCATGCAGGAACACACAATCAAAGCACTCCAGACAGATGGCCATCCAGCCTCTGTTTAAAAACCTCCAAAGAGGGAGACTCCACCACACTCTGAGGCTGCCTGTTCCACTGCCAAACAGCTCTTACTGTCAGGATGTTCTTCCCATTGTCCTCTGCAGTCCCTCTCAAAATAGCGACAGGTGCTGGACTGCAATTCCCAGCAGCTCTAGCCACTGAGAAACGCTGTGAACTGAAATGCAACAATATAAGGAGGGTGGCATGATTCCGACGGCTGCTTCGCACTGCCTCCTTCTTGACCTTGTCTTGCCGTCTCTCTTTGTGCCCAGTCTGCACTGATGCCCAGAGGAAGAGGGAGAGGACAGCAGCTGATCCACCTCTTGTTGCTGCCCACTTGGTGAGAGCAGGCAAATGGGCAGCAACAGCAAAGGAGGTGCTGCTAGTCTTCGGCCAGGATGAGTAGCTTGGCGTGTGCCAGATTATGCCAGATCACAACACCAAGGCCTGGTTGAATTTACAGTGGCTGCTGACACACTGCAGAAATAATCCAATTTGACATTGCTTTAACTACCATGGCTCAAGCATTGCCCAAGGAAGTACAGAATGCCTCCTAAAAGCACTTAGACTGGGGTAACCATGGGATCCTATATCAAACATTTGGAGTATACCACATTGCCTACCCACTGTTTGATAGTTCCACTCAGATCTCAGGACTCTGGTAACATTCTTATATAATTGCAGTTGCTTTTATTTCTAAACAGGAGCCAGAGCTGGTGGTGGGGTCATTTGTCAGCACCCCGGATTCAGAGCAGGAGCCACCTGATCCCATCAGAACACCGTTCTCTGTGGACACTAAGCAAGAGGGTGACAAAGAGTCCAGTTTTTTTGGTAAATATTCACACAATGGTATAAAACCATCTAAGGACAGGCATCTTCTCTCTCAGCTGCTTTTGAGGACCACATCATGTGTTACCCACCTTTTTTTGACGCACCAGTTTAAGTAAAAGAAGCAACCACTCATGTTCAGCTGCCAAAGGAATGGTCAGCTATGGGGGACTAGGAGGACACATTAGCCACCAGAAGACCTTGGAGGACTGCACAAATCCCTACTGGAATATCCCAGGCCGAAATAACAATAGTAATACAGTAGGACCCCTTATCCACTGATTCATTATCCACTGATTCAATGATCCACGGTACACAAAACAGCACACCTACCATACAGTCTTCCTAGAAAATGTGTCCTCTAGCCATTTTCTAGGTCCTCCAAAGCAAATGTTTTAAACTGGAAGTACCATTATTTTCAATGTTGTTCACTATTATCCATGGTTTTCGTTATTCACAGGGGGGCCCCCACAACCAATCCCCAGCGGATACGGGGGTCCTACTGTAATAGTAAAAATAATTGCCCCACAATGTGCTCTAGAGGACCTGGGAGCATGTCTGCTATGTTGCGGAGGAAAAGGGAGACACTGGACTATTTTAGGCCCAAGAGAGACCTGTATTAGTAACAGGAAGTAACAGGATGTCACTTTACGTTGACTTCCTGTTTTAGAAAAAGTCACCTCCCTGAGCCTAAAATTGCCAGAGCAGAGTGTGACAAAAATTCTCCCCATGTCCCCTAGAGGGTATTTGGGGGCAAATAAATGATTTCCATCTCCCCAATTTATTTAAACTCCTTGGGGGGGGGGAGGGGGTTACAAAAACAGTCCTGGAGGCCGAATGCAGCCCATGGACCACATTTTCTCCACCCCTGAGCTATAGGCTATAAGGGAAACAAACCTTTTTCCGTTAGTTGCCCAGAGTTTCAGGGAAAATAAAAACAGCCTCCTAAAATATCAGGAAAACAACAGCCTCCCAAAATCTTCCACAGAAATATGAGTAACAAATACAAATGTGAATAATGAAATGTTTGGGCTCTTCCAGACTGGTGTAAAGAAGCATTGCTCCCTCAGTATACCTCCTTTATTTTTACTGAGTACTGTATTGCCAGTTGTTGCTTCCACAGCACCCGCCATTCCCTGCCAGTTGGCTCTCTTCTGTTATTTTTTGGAAGCTGTTTGCTGATGGACGCAATAATTTCTTGAATCCTCACTGGAAGGATTTTTTAAACTAGGAGTGTGGTTTGCTGAGGTTGGGATGGTTTCCTATGCTTTGGGGGGAAATAATTGTTATTTTTCCTAGAGTTATAGTGTATCAGTAAGCAGCATTTCAATGCAAAAGTGCTATTTCTCTGTTTCACAGATGCACTGTGCTGCTGTAACTCTAAATAAAAGTGTTAAGGAGAAAAAGGGGGAGATGCAGATTAAACAGCTGCCTTTACCTTAACCTTACCTTAACCTTGAAACTATCCAGCATGCAAACACTGCTGCCTACCTTCCCATATACATAATTGTGGTAGTTGCCAAAAACCCAGTGTAGACCACAACGACAGATGTGCACATGCCCCTCAGGACTTTTTTGATCCAATATGTCTCAGAATTTTTTCCAGCTATTGCTGGGACTTGCCAGCAAAGAGTTCCGGATAACAAAAATTTCATTTGGATCTTAATTTTTTTTTCCCCAAGGTCTACAGCTACAAATATTGGAACCTTCAGCAACATTTGCCCCATCTGTTTTCTCCCAGCTGAGACTTTCCTGAATGACTGAGTGAAGCGAACGTGAGCTGGCATCCTGTATTGCAGTTATAGATACATAACCTAGAGTTATGGATCCATAACTGCTCTGTATTCAGTAATACTACATACAGTACAACCCCCATATCCACAGACTTGCTGTGGAAATGCGAAACCACAGATAACAAATCCTATGGAGATGAACAATTTCTGGCCCAAGCATACCATAGAGCCACACTGGAGGACCTAGAGAGAACACCTCTCTAGGCATTTTTAGGTCCTCCAGTGCAACTCTGTGACCAACCTCCAGTGGAAGCATACCATAGAATCATGCTGGAGGACCTACAAAATGCCTAGAGAGAACATACTTTTTGGATGCAGGTAAGTAAAACCAAGGTATCGGTCCTGTGGGTATGGGGATCATACTGTCTTCACAATCACAGCACTATTACCAGCATCATGAATGCCCCCAACCCACTTTAACAGCCTGTTGTTGTTGTTGTTGTTGTCATCTTGCTTTCCCCCAAAATTTGGACTCAAGGCAGTCATCAGTTGCACCAAGCAAAGGAGATTTGTTCAGTGCCAATTGGGGCATAGGAGGATGATGTTTCCAGCCCTCTCTTGCCAGCAAGTGAGGCTGTGTCAATCAAACACAGGACTCCCATCACAATTCTGCTTCACAGCCTCACTTGCTAGCAGGAGGAGGCTGTAAACGTCATCCTCCGGTGCCCTAGTTGTCAGTTGAAAAGACTTCTATTGCTTGACGCAGCTGCTGGCTCTTATGGTAGGTCAGGGGAAGAGTTCGGGTCAGCAGACATTGCTTAGTTACACATTCATAACTAGTAACCAATGCAGAATATTAGACTGGTCTTTTTACAATGAAATTGGACAATGCAGCCAATCAGTCTTGCACACTTGTGTTTATGGCATTATGACACTCATTTTTCTTTTCTAGACAATGGGCAAATGCAGGAGAGTGAAGAGGAGCCCTTTCACCCACAGAGACTTGACCAAGTGGGTATTTATGGAATATCCTTGCAGGGTCTCGAGACAGAGTTGATGCCTGGAAGTCCCCCAGTACCAGACGATTACTGGGAAAATCATCCTGGGATGGTGAACAAACAGGCTTTTTCTTATGAGGAAGAAGACACTGACTTACATAAAAACACCTTTTCCGAAGAAATAATTCGCTTTAAAATAAAGACTGAACAGATTGATGACAGGAGTTTCAAAACGCTGAACAGCCAGGCTGGGCAAGTGGCCGAGAAGCCATATAAGTGTTTGTACTGTGGGAAGACCTCCAGTTGCAAGGCCAACCTTGTTGTCCATGAGAGAACCCACACTGGAGAGAAGCCATACACATGCTTGGACTGTGGCAAGTGTTTCAACCGGAAGTCAACACTCGTGAGGCACAAAAGGATGCACACTGGGGAGAAGCCGTATGAGTGTGCTGAATGCGGGAGGCGTTTCAGCATCCGATGCAACCTTATCAATCATGAGAGAATCCACACGGGCGAAAAGCCATACAGCTGCTCTGACTGTGGACAGAGCTTCAGTCGGAGGCTGCAGCTTGTCATACACAGGAGAACCCATACAGGAGAGACACCATATAGATGCGCCCAGTGTGGGAAATGCTTTACCCGGCGCTCTTCCCTCTTGACACACGAGAGGATCCACACAGGAGAGAAGCCAAACACATGTACAGATTGTGGGAAAAGCTTCATTCAGAAAGGATACCTTCTTATACACAGGAGAATCCACACAGGAGAGAGACCATATAAATGTTCATCATGTGAGCAAAGATTTCTTAATCGGAGTGATCTGCGTAGACATGAAAAAATACATGGAGGAACAAATCCCACCGGTTGCTAGTGTTAGAACCAACATTGGTGCATCAGTGCCAACTACTTTACATGCCCAAAAGCAATTAAGTTTTCTGAAAAGAGAAATGCATATTTAACTATTTTAAAATATCAAGCTTTATTTGAAAAAAAACATAGAAAAGTAACATACAAGGAAACAGCAAGTGGAAAACTACAAAGATGGGAACATCTTTAACATCTGCATTAGACGACAGGGGCTGCAGTTCAGAAAACCTGTATGAAATAAAACATTTTAGTCCTTAGGGTGCCACAAGGCTCTTGGTTGTTTTAACATACTTAATGCAATGTTGAATTAACTATTGTAAAAGGTTGGTTGTTACACTTTCCCTAATAAGATAGATTCAAGTTTTAGGAATGTCTTGGTTTACAAAAAAGACAATTGTGTTGGACATGATACGAGTTTGTGAATGGTATGGGAATACAAACTTGTTTTGTATTATAATCAGTTGAGACAGTGAGTGCTCTACGAATGTGGAACGAATCAGATAAAACTGTAGGTGTCAGTGGAGCTTACACACAGTAGAGCTTACACACATTGCCCAACTCTGAGCAGAGAAGCATGTTCACCAGACGAACACCAGAAAGTATACCTTATTAGCAGTCTTTTCCTGAAACGTACCTCTTGGGCCTCACAAGCTGGTTCCAAATCCATCATGTTTGACAGCATTGTAGATCACCATTTGTCTTCTTGCTCTCAGAAGTTTCCTCAGTACACTTGGAACGGGAAGCAAAAGTGTACAGTTATCCCTTCATGTTCACTGGGGTTTGGTTCCAGGACCCCCTGTGGATGCCAAAATCTGTGAATACTCAAGTCCCATTATATGCAATGGCATAGCAAAATGGTGTCCCTTATATAAGATGGCAAAATCAAGGTTTGCTTTTTGGATTACTGTTTTTTTAAGAATATTTTCAAGCCGTGAATACCAAATCCGTGAATGTGGAGGGACAACTGTATATGCAATGGCATAGCAAAATGGTGTCCCTTATATAAGATGGCAAAATCAAGGTTTGCTTTTGGGATTATTATTTTTTAAAGAATATTTTCAAGCCGTGAATACTTACATCCGTGGATACCAAATCCATGGATACGGAGGGACAACTGTATATCAAGGATGTGGAAAGGGCAGCCTAAACCCCATTTTTGCAACTTTCGAAGCCTCCCAACCCCACCCCACCCCAGAAGTACTGTATTATTATTATTATTATTATTATTATTTGTGGCTCAATTGCTACGTGATATTTTTACTGGAAAATGATCCAAAGCTTACAAAGTTAGCTGCAGATGTGGACATTTAGGTTTCTTCCATATCCTCAGAAATAATTTTTTTAAAAAAATCCAAAGTCAGCCAAAATGGTGGCAGGAAGTGATAACATGTCACTTCCAATGCACCCATATAGAAGACTGCGACCCATGAGAGGGGAACAGGGACAAAAATTAGCCCCTGTGCAGTTGTCCCCTCTTTCCTTATAGAGATTTCACTTTTCATTTTTTTATACTCATCACTCTTGGAAGCACAATCAAGAGAGAAAACTTCAAAATGTGGTGGGAATCCTTCTGCCCTCCAGATGTTGTCAAACTGCAACTCCTGACAGTGCTAGCCACCATGGACAATGGTGAGGAATGATGGGAATTGCAGTCTGATGACATCAGGGGGGACATACACTTCCCACTCCTGCTCTTAATTGGTTCTTGCCCACACAGGTTGGGTACTTTACATCTAAGCAAACAAGCACCGGGGGACTAGAGGCCTATTTCCATGTGAAGACATGCTTTTTAGTGCTGTAAGCTGTGTTTCAGCCATGGAAACCCACTGGGTGATTCTGGGCAAGTCCTGTTCTCTCAGTGTAAGAGGAGGACAGTGGCAAACCCTCTCTGAACAAAACCTATGATGGCTTCGCTATTAGGCTTGTTTCCTAATTACATGACAAACAACCCCAGCTGAAATTCCCTCTTTATCACACTATACTGTTATAGTGCTATTATTCCAGTTTAACTGCTCAGGTTGCTTCCTATGGAATCCTGGGATTTTCAGTTTAGGGAGGGTCATTTAGAACTCTCAGCCCGAGAGCTCTTAGGCCTCAACTAAACTACAAACCCCAGAATTCCACAGGAGGCAGCCATAACTGTTAAAGTGGAATAACAGCACTATAACAGTGTAGTGTGATAAAGTGCTTAGTTGCTGTGCGGAGTCCACTTGAAGACACATAACAAAGTGGTATCTAAGAAAGTAATATCTCAAACAGGAGTGGGCAACTCTGGCAGAGGTGGGGCCCTACTTTTCACCCCTGCAGTTGGTGGCAGTTGTGCATTTCTGGCTGAAAATCACCCAAAAATGTACCCAGAAATCACCAAAAGCCTACTTTCTAGTTCACTCTTTTTCAAGTTGTTTCTTTTTTAATTGAAATCATACAGACAAATTTGAACAGACAGCAAGGGAGGGGAAACGGAAAAAGAGATTACATAACAATCACAAGCATCAATTAAGGGACTCGGGGGGGGGGGAACCATAAACAAAACTAATAAACAGTGTGGGTAAAAATGATGGATGCTATTACAGAGTTCAGAAATTTTGATCGTTCAATACAGGTTCCACCAGATTATTCTTAAAGGTCATAAACAATTATATCATGCCAGAAGTGTAAGTTGCTGGTTGGTGGCTTGGTCCATGGTGCCTTGTTAACATATTCTATAAATATGTTTCTTTTAAGTTCATCCATCAATTTGCTGCTGATTTCTGGTGATTTTTTTCAGATTTGGTTTGGGGAAAGGGGCTTGAGGACATACCCTGAAGCTCAGTGCTATTCCAGGCACCATTTGTTATTGTTCTTTTTGGTGGTGGTGTTATTGTTATGTGCCTTCGAGTCCACTCTTGACTTATGGCAACCACCTGAGGCTTTTCTTGGCAAGATTTGTTCAGAAGGTGTTTACCATTGCCTTTCTCTGAGGGTGGGAGAGTGGGACTTGCCCAAGATCACCCAGTGGGTCTCCATGACTGAGTAGGGATTCGAACTCGAGTCACACAGAATCCTAGTCCAACAATCAAAGAACTACACCACACTGGCTCCGGGAGCATTTAGAAACATTTAATAGGTGATGTTTTGTCTAAACATTTTAAAAAAAAATAGAGTCGGGGGTAGGGTTGCCAAGTGAAATAAGGGACAGGACTCCTGTCCCTTTAATGGTTATGTAGAAGCAGGAAATTCTGATAGAGTTGCCAGGCATCCCTTATTTTAAGGCTGATACATCTTTATTAAATAAATCTCCAGACCATTTCATATATATATATATATATATACACACACACACACACAATGGTAAAAAATATACATAGTTTAAAACTTACATAAAACTTTAAAACTTACAAATTAAAAAAATCTCTATAAAATTTAATATATTTGGATCTGGTTATACCCCTCTTATAATTTGCACAACAGTCTATTTTAGGCCCTTTTCTATTTCTTGCTTCCGTAAAATAGCCACTTTCACTGCAAACAAGGCAACCCTAAGAGTTATAAAAGGCTCTACTCCTTGCAATAACAGAGACAGCTTGCTTTCATCATCCCTTTCCCTCAAATTTCTGAGGATGAGAGCTAAATATTGCTCTCTAATACCATTATATAATTGACAATGCAGCAGATAATGTGCAAGATCTTCAACATTACCTTATTTTAAGGGTTATCCCCTACTTGAAGCTCAGAAAGCTTTTCCTTTTATATAGACTGAATAAGATCCCTTCACATCCCGTATTTTGGAGTGTGGGCCCTTCCTAAAGACAGAAATGTGTAATTTATGAAAGTGGACAGTATGCTAATTTTACAGAGAAACATGTGACTAAGGTAACTGAAATCAATATTTTCATTGGTTTGTAGACAGAACACCAAATCATTAATAGCTACTTTCTGATTATCAGTCCTGCACATCATGAATTTTGTCTGTCCATTATTGTTGTTTTGAAAACTCTGCAATGCTACCTTCTGGAATTCCCTTTTTATCTAATCTATTCAATGATGTAAGGAACAGGAGCCCTTGCCTTATTTCACCAGGCAACCTTATATGGAGAACCTGGCTCCCAAAAAGGGGTTGGGTTCACATGGGGTCCACAGGCCTCAGTTTCCCTACCCCAATCTAATCTATGCATCTTTTTTAAAAATTGAGAATTCCATAGGCTCATTGGAGAGGTGGGAGAAAAAAATTTGGCTACACTGCTCATCAGGATCAATGAAGGGCAATAGGGCAGAAGCAGTCAAATCAGTTTCAGAGCGCATCAGAGAGAACACCCTAGAAAGAGCATGCAGGTGGTACAGAACCCCTTCAAAGCTAGGTTGTGTTAAGTAGTGAGCCCTGTTTTGCAAATTTCTGGACGTAGACTAAAGACAGATGCCATGATTCTAGATCAGCTACTTAGAGTCTGGAGTAACAAACACCTGAGGCAAAGCACAAAAATCAGTGTGTATAGAGCCATTGTACTGTCTATTCTCTTTTTTGGGTCTGAAACATGGGTCACCTTTCGCCACCACCTACGACTCCTTGAACGCTTTCATCAGCGCTGTATACGCACAATCCTAAATATACACTGGACTGACTATGTGACGAATGTTGCTGTCCTTGAGCAAGCAGGGATCACCAGCACTGAGACCATGATATTGAGAACACAGCTGCGCTGGGCAGGGCACGTTTCTAGGATGGAGGATCATCGCCTCCCAAAAATAGTACTCTACTGTGAATTCGCCACGGGTCAGCATAAGAGGGGTGCTCCAAAAAAGCGATACAAGCACTCCCTGAAACAACATCTCAGGCTTGGCCAAATTGATCACCAACAATGGTCCGCACTGGCCTCACATTGGGAGGCATGGAGATGCACTATCCACAATGCTGCAGCCTTATTTGAGAACTCACGCCGAACGAGTCTTGAAGAGAAATGACAACGCAGAAAGAATCACAACCCAGAAACATCACCTAAGGAGACCGTCTGCTGTGCTTTCTGCAACCAGACTTGTTTATCTTGGATTGGCCTTTTTAGTCATCAGCACGCTTGCAGAAAGCGCGGGATGAGTCCTTCCTGAATCTTTGTTTGCAAAGAAAAGCCAGAGAGAGAGAGAGAGAGAGAGAGATGAGCAATCCCTGGTGTGACAGTCAGAAGCAGGATCTCTGTCATAATTCATTTTCACACTGGAGATCGCTCAGGGGAGGAGGTGGAAATGTGTTCCAATGAACAGGAGAACAGACCCTGTTGCTCACTGCAGCTGCTGCCCAGTAAATCAGGGCTGGAGGTTTTTTATGATCCTTACATATTCCCTTGAATAGCTAGGGATTGTGAACATGAACCTGTCACGAATGCATAACTCTAGGCTACACGCTTGTAACTGTGATCATGGATTCCAGCCAAAGGTTTGTACTTTCAGGTTTGGTGGGTACACAAGTTGACTCCTATATCCACAGATTTAGTATCCATGGTTTCACTTATCTGCGTCTGAGGGGGGGATTCTCTTTAGGCATTTCTAGGCCTTCCAATGTGATTCTATAATCAACTTATGGTGTTGATTGAGAATAATAGGGTTCCCTTTTATCCACAGTTTCAGATATCCATGGAGGGTCTTGGAACATATCCCCCACAGATATGGGGGTCGACCTGTATATATCTGTCAGTTCCTCTGTCTCCCACATTTTGTATTTTTAAAATCTTACTTGGGTGGAAGTCGGATTTATTAGGAAACTTGCACATTTTGGCATTTTGTGATTTTATTAAAAAAAAAAAAACCAATTGGAATCTTGTCCAAATCTTCACTGGCCAAATGTTATAGATCTGCATGTTCCTTCTACATTGTAGATCATGTTATGGCTGCCTGCCATGTAACTGTTCAAGGTGCAGAACTGTCAGGAAAAAAGGGATAGGGACCCAAATTTAGCATTGTAAACACAGTTGAATACACGTGACTTCAAAGGCGGACTTGGAAGAGTTACACCCACATTCATCCTTTTCTTTGGATGGGCAAAATTCGCCACTTTTGCTTTCTGTTAAACTCAAGTTCTTTCTGTCATATTGATGAAGATATCTACAACATTTTGGAAAGTTCTAATCCAAATCACAACAAATTTCTCACCCAGCCTTAGGTGGACATGCTCACTCACAAAGGGTGGGATTATGGAAAATTGTGTTTTTTGACATTGGGCAAGCAGTCAATCTTGGCTCCAAGCCGATATTGTTTAACAAATTTATAGAGGCATATGAGGACTTGGGTTTTCAGGGAGTTGGCAACATTTCTGCCTCCAGTAGTGTTTATTGCTTTGCACTGGAAATGACCTGAAAGGCTACCTGTCAAAATATGGAATAAAAAATGGTGGCTAATAGTGGCAATGGAAACATTAACCCAAAGAAATCTATTTGTCAAAGGGACAAACCAAAGGAAACATTTTTGTATGAATTATGGCATCATTTATTAGATATACAATTGAATACTTCCTCTACATTGACGCCCCCTTGTTGTGGGAGAGAGGCTTGCGTACCCTAATGATGTTTTGAGCTATGCTGGCGGTGGCATAATAGCCACTGGTAGGGTCTCCCATGCCAGACAGGTCAAAACCGAAGGGTCTGACAAAGAGCGTCAAAGGGCAGGATGGGCTCTCTAGCCTTGTGGCAACCGTCCTAGGAGAAGGAAAACTCTAATCCCAAACCCGGGCAGATGGTGCTCGTCCAACCCTGTAAGGTCAACCATCTAAGAGAAGGAAACTCTAATCAAACCTACGGCCCGAGGACCTCGCTGCCACGTCCATGCTTGCAAGGCCACGGCAGATGAATCTCGGGTTTAAAGGGTGAGGCCAGTTCTGTGCACACTGTGCTCCACCAGAAAAAATCCATTGCACAGGCTCGAAGGACAAATCCAGTTCCAAAAAAGCCCTGTAGCGACAGGCGAGGGACGAAACCGGCAGGTGTAAAGATGCACTGGAAGCTGCAGCCCCAACCCTGCATGCAGGCGGTTCAGGACATTGGTCGCTCGAGGCTGACCCAGGAGATGACAGTCTTGTTTGGCAGCATCCTGAACGATCAAGCAGCCTTTTTTAAGGAGAGCACTGCTTTGCTCCATATGGAGAGGGGCCTAGAAAAGGTGGCCTAACGAAAGCTCATCCCCAACTACCTGGTTGGCTAGCCGCGGCCAATAGGAATCTTCTGATGCGGTCAAACCAAGGCAAAGAAACAAAGGCACACACCGGCTTCCAAAGGTGTAAATAAAGAATCACAACCCAAAAACATCACCCAAGGAGACCTTCTGCTGTGCTTTTTGCAACCGGACTTGTTTATCTCGGATTGGCCTTTTTA
Source organism: Gambelia wislizenii (assembly GCA_030847615.1). Lineage (NCBI taxonomy): Eukaryota > Metazoa > Chordata > Lepidosauria > Squamata > Crotaphytidae > Gambelia > Gambelia wislizenii. Next base: position 33,121,477 of record JAUMIR010000002.1, read on the forward strand.
GTCATCAGCGCGCTTGCAGAAAGCGCGGGATGAGTCCTTCCTGAATCTTCGTTTGCGAAGAAAAGCCAGAGAGGGAGAGAGAGAATTGGATACTTGGGAGGGTTTGGATACAAAAAGAGAGGCTGACATCCTGTTAGTGACTACCATTCCCGTAATCTCTTAGCCAGCATGATTTCAAAAGACGACTGGAGGAATTAATAAAGGAGAGGTTTATGGATCATGGAAAGGGAGTCCTGCAGTAAATGGTTACAGCACAAAGCACTGCGTGTTCAAGATATTTCATTTCACTAGCTGTACCCGGTATAACATACACCGTTTAAAAACTCCCCCCAAAATGCCCAGTTGACCTCACAACCACCCTGTAAGGTAGGCTGGTGGATTTTTAATTTCCTCCTCCCCCTTCTCAGCACTTCGGAACCTGTGTCACAGACTGAGTGGAGAAGTGGATTTTGAAGTGGAGAGGGAATTTGCATATGAGTGATGATTGGTTGGGTGTGTTTCCTGAACAGCCAATCAGTGCACTGGGAAAGGCAACATTCCCAATGTTTAGGTGGAATCTCTTTTCCTGTAGTCTGAGTGCATTGCTCCATGTCCTAGTCTCTAGAGTTCTCCCCACATATCCCACCCATCCACCTTGAAAGATCCCTTGTAATTCTGAAAACCAAATATTCCCCCAATGGTATTTTGCTCTTCCGGCTATGTGTTTCCCCAACAGACTTCCAGCCTAACATTAGTCTGTTGCTGAAGAAATAAGAGGACAGGTATGCAGTAGACCAACTTCTATATTAAAACAACTTTCCTCCTCTTTGATGTTTGCTGGATGTTTTGGACTTACTGGTGGTCAAAGATGATGGGAGTTGCAATCCATCAACACTTGGCAAGATGCTTATGTCCTGTTCCTACCCATCCACACCCAGCTAAAATTACAATTCAAATATCTATGTTATTAGTATTTAAATGAGGCTTATTATTGGCTGAGTAAAATTCTAATTACACAGCCAGTGTGGTGTAGTGGTTTGAGCATTGGACTATGATTCTGGACACCAAGGTTCGAATCTCTGCTCAGCCATGTAAAGTCACTGGGTGACCTTGGCATGTCACACTCTCTCAGCCTCAGAGGAAGGCAGTGGCAAAAAAAACCAAAAACCTCTGAACAAATCTTCCCAAGAAAAATCCATGACAAGTTCACCTTAGGGTTGCCATGAGTCAGAAAGGACTTGAAGGCACACAACAAAATTCTAACTAGTCTAATAATCATGGAATTTTAATAAGCATTTACGAAGTGATAGTAACCTAATATGGAAGCCAAATGTTACAGCAAAGGTGTGGTTTTAGGTTTCTGAGGTGAGTCAGAAAGAGAAAGAACAATCCTTATTCTATGACACTAATTTCTCTCTCTTTTCACTTTAGAAAGTATCTAGGGTATCTCATTTATTTTTATTTCACTCTTTTGTTATTCTATATATTTTGTTGAAAGCTAATTAAGGGTCACTTTTTTAAAATCTAAGAAAAAGATTCATAAAAATAGAGACTTAAAAACACTTTTTTAAAAGGTCTTCCTGCATGAATGATTTCTTAAAAAATAATATGTTATGACTCAGTTAACAGAACAAGTCCATGCAGGATTTTAAAACTTCCCTGATATTCATTTTAAAAAATTAACAGAGTTGTATTAAAAGAGTGTACTAACTGAACATGCATATCTGTATCTTTTATGCATAAGAAATGTAATCTTTAAAATTTTGTTTTATATAAATACACATTGGTCTAATCATCTGTTAGGCCAGTTTTATGCATGCTTATTTAGAAATAACTTCCACTTAGTTTATAAATTCTCAACCTTTCCGATTTGGTAGGGACAGTCCTGATTTGTCCCATTTTCTCAGGAGCTTTTAAAATGTCACAGTTTCTCTCTCCTCTTTCCACTTTTCCCCTCTTGTCCTCAGAGTCAGCTTCCTTCAATTTCTGCAAACTTTGAGTTCAGAGTGCCAAAGTAGTCTGTACTCAGTTAACTCAGCAGGGGTGAATGATTTGATTGTATATTCCTGCATGGCGGGGGGATGGACTGGAAGGCCCTTGCAGTCTCATCCAACTCTATGATTCTATGAGAAGACAAAGGGGTGCAGGAATTAACCATTTCCAGTAGGCTTAGGCAAAAGCAAACTGCTGCAGCTTCTCCTAGTTTATATTTCCTTCCTCATTAATAACTTTTTGCCATCTTGACTCCCCTCAAAGGCTGCTTGGTTACACGTTTCCTGGTTTTCATCTGTGAAATGTTAAAATGTATGAATCTAAAGTTGTGCCTGTATTCATACCTCTGCATCCTTTGCTGTGCAACCTTGTGTCCTATGAGTGGTAGGTAATATAAAGCTTCTGGATTGACCAGATTTCATGTAATAGCAGGAGTAATTAATTCTGCCTAATGCATTTCAGCCCACATCCAAAGTCAAGGCCTAAGGAACTCTCCCAGTGGCAGTGGATGGCTTCCGTGTAAGTGAAGCAACAAATCTGCTGTGACCTTTAGTCCAAACTTTAAATGAACTATGCAAGGTATGTCAGCTATTTTGGGGATAGGACCTAGCTCCTTTGGATAGCTCCATTTATTTATTTATTTATTTATTTATTATCAGATTTCTATTCCACCTTTCTCCCAAAATGGGAATCAAGGCAGCTATGTAAGTCCATTGAAGTTCACATGAAAACCAGGACCCACCATCCTGGTGACATGGAAGACATCATCAGGCTTGGCTCTTCCCTCCCATAATCCTCCATTTCATTCAGCTTCAGAAATTCTGAAGATGGCCATAGACTCCCCATAAGGCAACTGTTTGGCCACTGTGTGAACAGGATGCTGGGCAAGGGAAGCCTTTGGTCTGATCCAGCAGGGATCTTCTGATGTTTGGAAGCCATGCCCTATGAGAAGCGGCTTAGGGAGCTGGCTATATTTAGCCTGGAGAAGGCTGAGGGGTGACATGATAGCCATGTTTAAATATTTGAAAGGATGTCATTCTGAGGATGGAGCAAGCTTGTTTTGCGCTGCTCCAGAGACTAGGACATGGAGCAGTGAACTCAATCTACAGGAAAAGAGATTCCACCTAAACGATAGGAAGAGCTTCCTGATGGTAAAAGCTGTTCAACAGTGGAATGTGCTGTCTGAGAGTGTGGTGGAGTCTCCTTCTTTGGAGGTTTTTAAACAGAGGCTGGAGGGCCATCTGTCAGGAATGCTTTGGTTGTATATTCCTGCAAAGCAGGAGGTTGGACAAGATGGCCCCTTGTGGTCTCTTCCAACTTTATGATTCTATGTCTGAATACAAAAACACACACTGGACTCACCAGAAATCATTTTCCAAGAAGTCACCGGAAGCGAAGCTTCAGTAGATGGTGACGAGTCCAAGAAGGTTCTCAGTTGAGGTGGTCATTCTATGGATCCCACTTGGGATTCCCAGCAAGAAGTGGCTTGTGGCTTCCATCATTGTCAGTGGGCAGTTTCTGGCTTTCAGTAAAAGGCCTGTGCTGAAGCTGTTTGTGGGAATGGCTTTGGTACTTTGGGTCACGCCTTTAAATTTTAGATTCAAACCTGTAGTGCATTCACTGCCACCCTGACATGGAAGCCACTGTCTGCCACAGCCTGGCAGTGCAAGAAAATTCTGCACACACACACACCACCAATCAGGCTGCTCGCCTAAAATGGCACCTCTTTTGGTTTCCAAGGAGGTTTCATACCAATGCTGGAGCCAGAATTTACTGCCAGGGCAGAGGGCAAGATGGTGTCCCCTCTAATTTAATGTATAGAAGGAAACCCAGATGGGCCAGCTGAATTTTTATTTCAAAATTCACAATGGGGCAATGACGTCCTTCACTGTGCCGGAGAAAAAGTGGCCACTGCTGGCTTCCATATCAAGGTGGTGGTGATCCGCACTTGCTTTTCGTCTGAACTTTAGAGAAGCTGCCCAAAGTGCTGAACTCCACCATTCAACAATCTCACCTTTAGGAATTTCCCAAATCTGCATTTAGAGGCATCTAACTAGAGCTTATAAAGGTTACTGGTTTTGGACAAGGTTTCCCAGAATATCACCACCCACGTCTGCCAGTATGATCAATGGCTCTGTTGGGTGGGGTGGGGTGGGGTGGGGTGGGTGGAGCAGGAGTTGTCTTCCAAAAAGAATAACTTTTCCAGACTCTGCATCCATTACCTCTGTCTTCTGAAACTGGATGCCATAAATGAATAAAGCTCTCTTGCCCCAAAGGCATATGTAAATATATTTATTTATTGCACCCCTTAGCTGCCTTTAAGACTGTAGTTCTCATGAACCATTTTACAATAAGGAACATGCAATGTACAGGACAGGACACCTTAAGACTGATAATTCATTGATGAAAAAACACCAAGAAGGAGAGCAACATAAAGCTTACAACCGATGCATTCAGCCTGAACAAATTTTACACATTATAAATTTGAATGCAATTCAATTCCCACCAGATCATTCAGGGGCAACTAACCATGGGTAAACAAAGACATTCAAGAGACAGCCTAAAGCAGTGGGAAATCCCCTCTGACAAATTGTGCCAAGAAAACCCATGATTGGTCTACATGAGGCTTGCTGTAAGTTGAAAACAGCTTGAAGCTGCATTACAACAACAAATCTTACGCTGCATCAATAAAACTAGACTGTCCAGATCAATAATGGAATAGCACTACTTTACTCTGCTTCGGTCAGGCCTCACTTGGAATACTGTATCCAATTCTGGCCACCACAGTAGAAGAAAGATATTGGCAAGCTGGAATGTGTTCAGAGAGGGACCAAGATGGAAAATATAAGCATTATGAGGAAGTGTTCAGGGAGTTGGGAATGTTTAGCCTGGGGAAGAGAGGACTGAGAAGTGACAGGATAGCCATCCAAGGTGCTGACCCTATTTGGGGCTCCTTTAAAGTTTGAATTAAAGAACATGGAGCTCACCAGTCACCTGTGATATCCTCTATCTGTGTAGATCATTGATTATCGTTGTACGCTGCTTCAACATTCAACATGAATGTAAGTGGTTTACAAATTCTTATAAATACCATTCACATGAGGGAGAAGCCAGGCCTCATACCTGTTGGACATCTATGCATCCAATATGTGAACTGGCTGTGTGTGTATAGGATTCCTTCAAGCAATCAAGAGCCATGTGTCTCCATCTTTGGAAGTTTTTAAACAGAGGCTGGATGACCATCTGTCAGGAGTACTTTGTGTGTTCCTGCAGGGCACAATGGGGTTGGACTGGATTGTTCTTGTGGTCTCTTCCAACTCTAGGATTCAATTGTCAGGTAGCAGAAAGGCAAAATCATTTTATGCATTTACATGTAACTCCCTGCAAATAGAAAGCCAGCAGTGCAAATAAAGGCCTGGGTTAAAACTTGGTACAGTGACATGCTACTGTTTTTACTTGCAAAGAGGTTTTTGATATAGAGATATAGCCAGCTATATGCAATTCTCCTCCTTAAAAGCCTGAAATGGTACCATCTATTCTGCCACCTCCTGCAATGCACATAGATCCAACTCCTCAGACACCACTGCACGTTTCTCCAGCCATAAGTCACTTGAGATTTTTCTGCAGGTGCTGTTTCAAAGGATCTTCCCCTGTATACTTTTTTCCAAATACAAGTAAACCTCAGTTAACAAAATAAATGCATTCCACGGGCATTATGTCTTGTAACAGAAAATTTGCACATGTGAAATCAATTATATCCATGCGTGAAATTAAACAACCAGGGTTAGCTAAGCCTTGCATAAGTAAACAAAAACATTTCAAGCCTTCTAGAGACCACTTCAAGGCTTTTTTGCAAAATGCATTCAGGAATGACCTTTCCGTTCACCACCCTCTGCTTTTCTTTTTATTTCCATTTTGGTAGACAAACTTATAGAGCCATGTTTTTCAAACATGCTGGGGGGAGCTGGTGAGATAGGCTTACAGCTTTCCCCTTTTCTCTCTATTTTGCTATTCACACATGCATAGTAAGGGATTCTGGAGGCAGCTGCTGTTTACCTTGTCTGCTGTAGGCAGACACACGCAGCTATGGTAGAATCAGCTACAGTACAATCCCATTCTTTCCCAGCCCAAGCTTTATTGCATTGTTTACTACACAAATGCTGCTGTAACCCAAAACTAAAAGTCTGTGTTTCTCCAGAACTCCTTCACCATCTTTCTCAATGCTGATAATACTAAAATGTAGCCCATCCCTGACCAGGACTGTTGGTGACCAGGGTTTGTGGAGGTCTCTCATTGACAAGGTTGAAGCTGACGCAGACTTGATGGCAAATTCCAACAACCAGCAGTTCTTGTTCAACTGCAACTCCCAGCAGGCCTTACCATTACCTAATGTTGGTAGGATTTCTGGGATCTGGAGTTCCACATTGGGAGGGCTGTATGATTCTTCCCCCTCCCCCAGACCCCTGCAGACATGATAAACAAAAACTGAGATGAGTAAAATCTTGGGGCCACTGCTATGGAACTCCCAAATTTTATCCTCTCCCACCTTTAGCTTGCTTTATTTATGTAACACACTTATAAAGTAGACAAAAGCATTCCAAAACTGAATGTGCTGTGCTGTATTAGGCTGCAGTCGCAGAACCCATGAGCACTTGCTGAGCCTCTCAAAAAAAAGTGGTCACTGGTTGGTTAGGAGCATTGCAGAAATCAAACTGGCAATTGTTCAGTAGGAAAAAATAATGCCACCAGGTACAAAGGATGCTGCCCTATACAGCAGCACCCCCGCATCCGCTGATTCGCCATCCGCAGATTCAATTATCCATGGATAGCAACGGCAGGTTGGCTGGATGGGAGGGGTGGAGGGAGGAGGTGAGTTCATGGGAGGGTTGCAGTGCAGCGGACAGGGGAGGGAGGGAGGAGGCGAGCTCCCCTCCCCTCTCCCTTCTCCGCAGTGGGGGTTTCTGGTGTGGCGGGCAGGTGGGCGGGGGAAGGAAAGAGGAGGTGACCTTGCTGAGGTGCGGCAACACGGCGGAGCTGGTGGGCAGGAAAGGGAGGGAGGAGGCGAGCTCACCTCTTCCCTCCCTTCCCCATGGAGGAGGGTTTGCGGTGCGGTGGGTGGGCGGAGGATTTGGGCAGGCGGGCGGAGGGTTCCAGTGCAGTGGTTGAGGGAGGGAAGGAGGAAGAGAGGAGGCGACCTCACGGGGGGGGGGGGGTGTTCCAGCACGGTGGGCGGGCAGGTGGAGGGTTCTGGCATGGTGGCAGTGGTGTTCGTTATTATCCACGGATTTCACCATCCGCAGTGGGGCCCACAACCAATCCCCCGCAAATGCGGGGGTCCTACTGTATAAAGTTGAACCACTGATTGATCCCACTCAGTTTGATCTACACTGACCAACAATGGCTCTCCAGAGTTTTGGAAGTGGGTCTTTCCCAATCCCACATGGAAAAGCTGAGGATTCAGCCTGGGACCTATAGTAGATGTTCTGTCATACACCTTTGACCCCTCCCTATGTAATATTTTTAATAAATATCAATATACAGTCGGCCCTACATATATGCGGTGGTTCGGGGTGCAGGACCCCCATGAAAGTGAAAAAACTGCAAATACTTACAGCGGAGGTGTGGACAGAGCTCCCCAGAAGGGCTCCTCAGGCTTATAAAGTGGGCAGTTGAGCAGCTCCATGGAGGAAGAATGTCATGGCCAGGTCTCTCAGCCACCAACCTGCCTCCTGAAGCCTGGGGCAGCCGTGCACATTCACACAGCAGGCCCATGCTGCTGTGCTAGCGCTTTCAGAAGGCAGAGCAGCAGAGATCTCCATTGCGAGGTGTCGCCCAAATTCTGCAGAGCAGCCGGCTTTGGGGGCTCTTGGCAACAAAATCACTGGTGCTTCACCTTCTCCATGCCTTGCCCTGCTCTCCTAGTGCTTGGGGAGGGCGGAACAGCAGAAATCTCAGTCGCCAAGAGTCTCCCAAAGCCCACACTTCAGGAGGCAGTTGGTAGCCACCGTGGCAACTGCTGGTGCTCCCTCCTCTTGAATCCTGAGGCTGTTGTTTAAATGTGCACAGGCAGGCATGGACTTCAGGGAGACAGGCAATCCCACAAATAATCAAATCTACAAATGTCAAACCTGCAAATGTGGAGGGCCGACAGTATATTACCAAGCCCTCCCAGATGTGCTAGACTGCAACTCCTATTATCCTCTGGCAGCATGGCTAATGGAGAACACATACAGTTGTCCCTTCATATTCGCTGGGGTTTGGTTTCAGGACCCACCGTGGATACCAAAATCCATGAATACTCAAGTCCCATTATATGCAATGGCATAGCAAAATGGTGTCCCTTATATTAGGTGGCAAAGTCAAGGTTTGCTTTTTGGATTATTATTTTTTTAAGACTATTTTCAAGCCGTGAATACTTAAATCCGTGGATACCAAATCAGTGGATATGGAAGGACAACTGTACTTATAGTTGCTTGGCTAACTTGCTGATGCCATTCTCTTTCCACACTTCTCTTTGGGCTGGCCCTCCCACCCCTCTCATCCTCTAGGTTATCACGCAGGGGCCTCGCTTAGGAAGTGAACACTATTAGGACCTCTCTCCAGGATGGATTTTCATGTGTCTATGAAAAACAGAGGAACTACAGAATCTTTTCTCACACACCAAGCATTCATAGGGCTTCTCTCCAGTGTGGATTCTCTCATGTACAACAAGGTTGGATTTCTTACTGAAGCTTTTCTCACAGTAGGAACATTTATATGGCCTCTCCCCAGTGTGCACAACAGTGTGTTTCCTTAGATGAGAGCTAGAGACAAAGCTCTTCCCACACTCGGAGCAGCCATATGGTCTCTCTCCAGTATGGGTTCTCTCATGTATGACAAGGCGGGATCTCTGGCTGAAGTTCTGCCCACAGTCCAAGCACTGATATGGTTTCTCTCCCGTATGAGTCCGTCTATGTGTCTTCAGTTGAAAACTAGTCCGGAAGCTTTTCCCACATTCAGAACACTCGTAGGGCTTCTCTCCCGTGTGGGTTCTCTTGTGTTTAATAAGAGAGGCAATCTCTCTGAAGCTGTTGCCACATTCAGAGCACTCGTGTGGTTTCTCTCCGGTGTGTGTCCTTTTGTGAATCACCAACTGAAAGCTGATCCGGAAGCTTTTCCCACACTCAGAACATTCATATGGCTTTTCGCCTGTGTGGGTTCTCTCATGTTTCACAAGAGAGGCTTTCTCGCTGAAGTTTTTCCCGCAATCTAAGCATTTGTGGGGCTTCTCGCCTGTGTGCGTCCTTTTATGGAGCTTAAGGTGACAGCTAATCCTGAAAGTTTTCCCACAGTCGGAGCACTCGTATGGCTTCTCTCCCGTATGGGTTCTCTCATGTTTAATAAGGGCACCTCTTTCGATGAAGCTTTTGCCACAGTCTGAGCACTTATGTGGCTTTTCACCCGTATGGATCCTCAAGTGCTTAACAAGGATCCCCTTTTCACCAAAGGCTTTCCCACACTCAGTGCACTTGTATGGCTTCTCTCCCGTGTGGGACCTCTCGTGTTTAATAAGGGTAGATTTCGCATTGAAGCTTTTGCCACAGATTGAACATTCATATGGCTTCTCCCCAGTGTGGATTCTCTTATGCTTAATGAGATTTGTTCTCCAGCCAAAACTTTTCCCACACTCGGAGCAGATGTACATTTTCTCTCCTGTGGGGCTCCTCTCATGTGAAATAAAGGATGTTTTGCTGCTTGAGATTTTTCCACACTGTGAGTATTTATGCAGTTTATCCTTCACTTGCCTTTGCTGGCTCTTGGGGAGATCAGTGGTCTGATACCATCGCTGCGCACTGTTAGGACCCCCTGTTTTCCTGTACTGGAAGGCGGTTTCATATAAGCTTGGATCAACCTTCTCATACATCAAAGTTTGCTTTGCAGTCTTCCTTGGATACCATTCTGGTCCCTGTGGACTTCCTAACTTCATTTCTACTCTGGGACTCCAGAAAAATGTCTCTCCAGTGCTTTCCAGTGTCATCTCGCAGATGCCCATTTCTCTAGGTCTTTCCGATGGAAAGGTCTCCCCTTCCTCTTCATTCTTCAGCAGTTGCCCATCGCCTTCTGGGACAAACAGAGAACTGGTTATTTCTTTGAAGTTAGGTTCTCTTATAGTTTTGGAACTTATTTGTCATTTTTTTAAAAAATCCATTGTGAAAACTTATCATACAAATCACAGCATCATAAAAAACTGGCAGGGAGAGAGATGGGAAGATGTGGCCCATGGGCCGAATGTGGCCTGTGGAGGTTCATTTTTGTGGCCCCGAAGATCCAACTATTTTTTTTTGGGGGGGGGATTACTTCTAGGTCACTTCCTGTTGGGGAAAAAAAGCCTCTCCTGGGCCTAAAACAGGCCAAAGGGCCAAACCCATGACCAAATTTCCCATCGCACCTGCTAAGGGGATATTAGGAAGCTTTAAAAAAGCTTTTTTTTAAATGTGGCTTCCAGGGAGGCCACTGTCATTTCTTCTGGCCAAAGAAAATAGTTTTTCAGCAGTGGAAGGAGCCTGCAGATGGGTCTAATAATTATTTATTATTAATAATAACTGGAAGCATCATCTCCTCAGATGCCAAGATTGACAAAGAGATTGATCACAGATTAGCAAAGGCATATAGTGCATTTGGAAGACTTCACAAAAGAGTTTGGAGCAATAAACACCTGAGGCAAAGCACAAAAATCAGTGTGTATAGAGCCACTGTACTGTCTATCCTCCTTTATGGATCTGAAACATGGGTCACCTATCGCCACCACCTATGACTCCTCGAGCGCTTTCATCAGCGCTGTCTACGCACAATCCTAAATATACACTGGACTGACTATGTGACGAATGTTGCTGTCCTTGAGCAAGCAGGGATCACCAGCACTGAGGCCATGATATTGAGAATGAAGCTGCGCTGGGCAGGGCACGTTTCTAGGATGGAGGACCATCGCCTCCCAAAAATACTACTCTACGGTGAACTCGCCACGGGTCAGCGTAAGAGGGGTGCTCCAAAAAAGCGATACAAAGACTCCCTGAAACAACATCTCAGGCTCGGCCAAATTGATCACCAACAGTGATCCGCCCTGGCCTCACATCGGGAGGCATGGAGACGCACTATCCACAATGCTGCAGCCTTATTTGAGAACTCACGCCGAACAAGTCTTGAAGAGAAACGACAACGCAGAAAGAATCACAACCCAAAAACATCACCCAAGGAGACCTTCTGCTGTGCTTTTTGCAACCGGACTTGTTTATCTCGGATTGGCCTTTTTAGTCATCAGCGCGCTTGCAGAAAGCGCGGGATGAGTCCTTCCTGAATCTTCATTTGCAAAGAAAAGCCAGAGTATTATTACTATACTATTATTTCTTACCCGCCTCTCCTCCCCGAGGAACAACAGACCAACAAACAACATACAACATCAATTAAAAACAAACAACATCACTTAAAATATATAACATCAATTCAAAAGAACAAACAAGACAAATACCCATTAAAACAATCAGGGTCCATGGCCTCCAAAAATTGCCCTAGAAGAGCTGCTAGTGGGCTTTGGCCTACCTGGCCCCCATCCCTTATAATCCTTACCCACTGAACTGGCCTCCCAGTCGCTCTCCTGCTTGACCTCCAAAGGGAGCTGAACCTTCACCATGTCCTGTGATTCTTCCTCCTCCTCCTCTTCTGACTTGGGGGACTTTACAATCACGTCACCTAGAGACCCAGATGTCTGAAAGAAAAACGGGAACATGATTCTAGTCACAAGCAGGATGCTTTGGAAGAGGAAGGCGAAGGGAACCTGTGGTCTCTGGAGGATACAACCAGTGGCAATTGGTGGCTCAGTGGGGTGGTGAATCCAGGGCAGGGTTTACTCTGAATTTTAAAGGCACTATCCATGTTGCTGAATCAAGTTTGGGGTGAAAACCTTCAGCACCTGGATAGCTACTTCATAAAGTCTGGACTAAATCCAGAGAAAATTCACCAGCCCACTGATATCAGAACGACCAGCATTTTTTGGGCTGCAGGGCTTCGGGTGCCCATCAGATGCTTTGGGGCTCCCATCCAGCTGGCCAGGGGTGATGGGTGTTGTATGCCAACGATATCCGAAGGGTTCTCTTCTTTCTGAGGAGGAAGGGGGACCAAGCTCAGCTCTCCAACTTTCTTGTAATGAGTAGTTTAGCCCTGCCAAGCCAATTGCTCCAGCAGTAGAGGTAAATACATCATTATCATTTGGTTTTCTCATTCATCTGCAAAGAGGGCAGCATCCTGCATTTCGAGGCTGGATGAAGAACAAAGGAGAAGGAACTCCTTTCCTCTGCAGCCAGCAAAGACACAGAGGTTGCCAGCTTCTTAGCCCACTAGTACACATTTTTGCAGACCAGTACAGATGATTACAGGCTCATTGGCAAAGTTACAAAATCATCATCATCCAAGAAGCTAGGAAGCCCAACAGGGCTAGATAATACACCCTATGTTATAAGTTGCAACACCTCTATTTAGAGGAGGTTTGATTTTATAAAACAGGCCTTTTAATGGTTGAATAATAATAGCACTGATTGGTGCTGTTGCATTTATTCAGAATGGTGTTGTCTGGCGTGTGCATGTATGGGCGCTCAGTCAATTTCCTGAACTGGCATGGGGCTGAACTAGATTGGGGATCCTATTCCCTTGATATTTCTGTTATTTCTTATAGATCGTATAAGTCAGAAACAACCTGAAGACATACAACAACAACAACTCTTGAGTATATTTATTGTTGTTGCTGCGTGCCTTCAAGTCATTTCCAACTTATGGCAATCCTTAAGGGAATCTATAATGGGGTTTTTTTGGTAAGAATTGTTCAGAGGGGTTTGCCTTCCTCTGAGGCTGAGAGAGTGTGAGTTGCCCAGGGAGTTTCCATGGCTGAGTCGGAATTCAAGCCCTGTTCTCCAGAGTCATAGTCCAACACTCAAAACCACTACACCAGTGGTTCTTAATCTGTTGTCCGTGGACCCCCAGGGGGCCACAATGTTCTCATAGGGGGTCCACAAAGGTTTGAAGCCTGCTCAGCCCACGTGACAGCAGCCAAGACAAAGGCTGGATGGATGGCTTGGCTTCTGCATTGCCATTCAATCTCCTCCAGCCACAAACTTGCAGGAAAAAGCAGGAGAAAAGTCTCCCCTCCCCCACCAATGCTTCTGAGGGAAGGTTTCATGGATGGTGTAATTGTATTATTATTGCTGTCATTAGTTGTTAGTGTTTTAAACCTTGAGTTAAATCTTGGGGACCCTCAGCAACAAAAGATATTTAAAGGCGGTCCCTGGTAAAAGAAAGGTTAAGAGCCATTCCACTACACCATACTGGCTCTCAAGTACATACTGGGCCTCTTCCCACGGTACAATTAAAGCGCTAAGATTTCACTGTAACTACCATGGCTGCATCCTGTGGAATCCTGGGGCTTGTAGTTTGGGGAGACACTGGTGCTCTCTGGCTGAGAATTCTGAATACCCCTCCCAAACCTGAAAACCCTAGGATTTCATGGGATGTTGCCATGGCAATCATATACCCCTATAATTGTGTACTGTGAAAGTGCTTGTGGTTTACAATATTAGAATCATAGAATTGTAGAGTTGGAAAAGACCACAAGGACCATCCAGTCCAACCTCCTGCTACGCAGGAAATTATGATCAAAGCATCCCAGACAGATGGCAATCCAGCCTCTGTTTAAAGACCTCCAAGGAAGGAGACCCCACCACGCTCCGAGGGAGTGTGTTCCACTGCCAAACAGCTCTTACTGTCAGAAAGTTCCTCCTAATGTTGAGGTGGAATCTCTGTTCCTGGAGCTTGCATCCACTGCTTCGTGTTCCAGTCTCTGGAGCAACAGAAAACAAGCCTGCTCCATGCTCAACATGACACCCCTTCAAATACTTAAACAGGGCTATCATAGCGCCCCTTAACCGTCTTTTTTCCAGGCTAAACATACCCAGCTCCCTAAGTCTTTCCTCATAAGGCATCGTTTCCAGACCTTTCACCATTTTAGTCGCCCTCTTCTGGACACACTCCAATTTCATAGAATCATAGAATTGTAGAGTTGGAAGAGACCACGAGGGCCATCCAGTCCAACCCCCCTGCCACGCAGGAAATCACAATCAAAGCATCCCTGACAGATGACCATTAAGCCTCTGTTTAAAGACCTCCAAGGAAGGAGACCCTACCACGCTCCGAGGGAGTGTATTCCACTGCCGAACAGCTCTTACTGTCAGAAAGTTCCTCCTAATGTTGAGGTGGAATCTCTGTTCCTGGAGCTTGCATCCATTGCTTCGTGTTCCAGTCTCTGGAGCAGCAGAAAACAAGCCTGATCCATGCTCAACATGACACCCCTTCAAATACTTAAACAGGGCTATCATATCACCTCTTAACTGTCTTTTTTCCAGGCTAAACATACCCAGCTCCCTAAATCTTTCCTCATAAGGCATGGTTTCCAGACCTTTCACCATTTCAGTCGCCCTTCTCTGGACACGCTCCAATTGGTCAATATCCTTTTTGAATTGTGGTGCCCAGAACTGGACACAATATTCTAGGTGAGGTCTGACCAAGGCAGAATAGAGCGGCACTATTACTTCCCTTGATCTGGACACTATACTTCTATTGATGCAGCCCAAAATCGCATTGGCCTTTTTAGCTGCCGCATCACACTGTTGACTCATGTTCAACTTGTGTTCTACTAGGACTCCTAGATCCCTTTCGCACGTAGTCTCATTCAGCCAGGTCTCCCCCATCCTATATCTATGCATTTCATTTTTCCACCCCAAGTGCAGTACCTTACATTTCTCCATATTGAATTTCATTTTGTTAGCTTGGCCCAGCTCTCCAGGTCATTTTGAATTTTGATCCTGTCCTCTAGGGTATTAGCTACTCCTCCTAATTTAGTGTCATCTGCAAATTTGATAAGTATGCCCCTAATATTGATTTTAGACAAACACACATTTTATTTCAACAAGGTTTTTTTGTATGCTCATTATAGATTTCCTTGAAGAAGACCCATTCTAATTAAAAGACTTCAAAACATGTTGAAACAAAATACATTTTTTTGTTCTACCTCTCCTCCACTATAATTTGACTATCTGAAAGACCATATCTCCCTATACAAGCCGGTCTGAGTGTTAAGATCGGCAGGGGAGGGCTTTCTCTCAGTCCCACCACCTTCGCAGGCGTGGTTGGTGAGGACTCGGGAGAGCACCTTCTCCATGGCTGTTCCCAGATTGTGGAACTCCCTTCCACGGGAGGTCTGGCTGGCCCCCTCCCTGCTCTCTTTGTAGACATCTGAAGACGTTTTTATTTAGGAAGGCATTTGAAATGTGAATTTTAATTGATGTGCTGCTTTTAATGTTCCATTTTTATCGATTTTATGTTTTTTAATTCATGTGTTTTTAAATATCATATTTTAATACTGTACTGGTAATTAACTTACTTCTTTTTAAATTTTTGTAACTTGGAATGTTTTAGCTGCATTTTTTAAATTATTGTAAGCCACCTTGAATCCCATCTTGGGAGAAAGGCAGGATATAAATCCAATAAATGTAAAGCCTTTACTGCCCTCTGTTTTACACTGCCCACTGTATAGGGACCCCAGGAACCATTTCCTGGGAGACCTTTTGAAAGCGAGGGCAGGTTGGACGCTGCATGGTATTATTTGCAGTCTGTTGGCAGACCACTCCCAATCTATCACACTCAAGGTGGCCACCTTCGCAGTAGCAGCCAAAAAGATCCGCTGCAAATTTCTAAAAACATCAGCAGTGGATTGCAAATGGGACCAACCGTGGTTGTAGCCCTACTGTTGCCCTGGCATCTTTTCCAGTAATTTTAATTGATTTTATTTCTGTATTCTCCTTGTATTTTGTAGATACTTTTCTGGTGTGTTTTTGTAATGTTTTGTGATGGATGTTGTGCCACAGACAAATAAACTTGATGTTGAACTCTAATAAGTAAATAAATAAATAGACTTTACAAGGGTCCACCTCTCTTTGGCTCCATACAACCTTGGGGTCCACCTCTCTTTGGCTCCATACAACCGCTGACAACAAAGGGCTGGGCAGCAAGAGGAGGTGAACCCACTCTGGGTTTTACTCTGAACTTTAAAAGTCCTGTCCATTGTACTGAAACTATTTGGCAGGAGAGTCCAGCAACTTGCCTAGTTCCCATAGAGTTCAGACTGAAATGCAGAGCAGATTCACACCCCTATTGACATGGGACTTGGGGGCTGAGCACTGACTGAATACCTCTTTTGGCCTGTTGGCACCTTGGCAGCACAACGGACTGAGGTGCTGCTGTTCCTGTTGCCCTTCTGCCATCTCCTCCTTCACTTTCAGGCAAGACACCAGGCTTTCGTAGGCCTCCTGGCCTACATTGGGATAGGTGTGAGCCATACCCTCTCCTTCTGGCCGCAGGGTGGCATCCACCACTGTCTTCAAGGAGGTCTGAAATTCCTTGGTATCCTCCTCCAGCCCTGGCTGAGGCGGCCCTGGGCCATCTGTCTGGGGGCAGGGAGACTCCACCATCTTCAGGAATTCCTGCCACTGTGATTCCCAGCACTGTTGGGCTCTTTCCTCCAGCTCCTCCTTAATTTGGGCCTGGCCTTCCTCAGTGGCTTGGACAAGATGAGGGACTTTTTTTCTCTCTTCTGACCCCTCCTCCATTTCAGGTGCCAAGGGCTCTGGTTCCTTCATTTTTCCTTCCTAGCTGTGGCTCTAGGGCTAAAAAGGAAACATTTCTGTGAGCGTACCTTGGCTGATATACATGGGCATCCCCCCCAAAATGTATACATAGAATCATATAAGAATCATAGAATCACAGAGTTAGAAGATACCACCAAGGGTCATCTAGTCCAACCCCCCTGGCATGCAGGAATACACAATCAAAGCATTCCTGACAAATGGCCCTCAAGCCTCTGTTTAAAAACCTCCAAAGAAGGAGACTCCACCACACTCCCAGGCAGTGCATTCTACTTCAGAACAGCTCTTATTGTCAGGAATTTCTTCCTAATGCTTAGGTGGAATCTCTTTTCCTGTAGTGTGAACCCATTGCTCCATGTCCTAGTCTCTGAAGCAGCAGAAAACAAGCTTGCTCCATCTTCGGTATGACATCCCTTCAAATATTTAAACATGTCACCTCTTAATCTTCTCTTCTACAAGGTAAACACAGCCGGATCCCTAAGCCGCTCCTCATAGGGCATGGCTTCCAGACCTCCCACCATTTCAGTCACCCTCCTCTGGACACGTTCCAACTTGTCAATACACCCTCTAACAGCTAATAGTAGCTGTGGTGATTATTTGAAGGCTAAGTAAATACATGTGTACTGAAGAATACACATCATAATAATGATTTTAAATGAGTTACAAATTCCATCTTAAATTACAATTTTGTGTAAGGTTTTCAAATTGTTGTCCCTGTGCAGCATGCACTGCTTGCATTGTCAAACCACAGAGTTGTAAACCTCACTTAAAGTTTCTCTTGTAATTTCATGACACGTCTCTACTATTGTAATTTTTAATCCTGTTAAAGGAGTATACATTTTTTGGAAAAAAAACTGCAAAAAAATTCTAGAATTATAAGCTGTTAAGGGTGTATACATTTGTGGGGGAGCACTGTATGTATTAGATACAGTTCTTTTCCACCTTTCCATAAATGTACTCAAGGCAGCTTGCCTTGACAGCAGTTCTCCTCTTCCTGCCTTTTAACTTCATACCAAAATGAATACTGTACATTGTACTAATACAACATACTATTTCTTTAAAAAAAATTGGTATTTGTAGGTGCACACGTTCCTTTAAATTGTGTATATGTGCCTTCAAGTTGCCAGTCGACTTATGGCGACCCCATGAATTTCGTGGGCTTTTCTTGGGCAAGGAATACTCAGAGGTAGTTTTGCCAGTTCCTTCCTCTGAAGTATAGCCTACAGCACCTGGGATTCATTGGTGGTCTCCCATTAATGTGCTAACCAGAGCTGACCATGCTTAGCTTCCAAGATCAGACAGGGTATTTTGGCACTACGCCTCTAAATATTCCTGTAATTTTTTGTTGCTCTTTGCCATCTCTGGTTAGTATGCATTTCTCTTCACCATTCTTGAGTAATGCCTTTCATGACAGACAATGAAGGGCAATTCTCAGGGTAGCTGTTTACACCCTGGTTATAGTTCACACTGTACCATTATAACACTATGATTCCATTTGAATTGCCATGGTTCCATCCTATAGATTACTGGGGTCTGTAATTTAGGGAGGAACATTTTGAACATGTCAGAATATTCTAGTGCCTCAGCAAACTACAAATCCCAATATCCTATAGAATGCAGCAATGGCAGTTAAAGTGGAATTGTAATGTTATAACTGTGTAGCATGACTGGGTCCCTGGTGGCTTCCAGATGTGTTTGACTGCAATTCTCATAATCCCAAGCCAGCTAGGAATCCAACACATCCAAATGCAACACATCTGGTAAATACTCAAGTTAGGGACAGTTGCCCTCTTCAATGGAATGGAATCTCTTCTAAGAGCCACACACATTCATCAAATAATGCTGTTTAAAATCAAATGTTTAATCAAGTGTTTAAAACCTACCCCCCCAAAGCTTTGGATGTAAGCCTTCCAAAAGAAGAAGTACAACAGGCCCACGTATAACACAAGGGATTTGTTTCAGGACCTTTTGCATAGAATGATTTTCACGTATAATCTGGAAACCTATTTTTCTTAACCTGAAATTAATGACGAAGTGTTCCCTCTAGGCATTTCTAGGTCCTCCAGTGTGACTCTATGGTCAACATCTGGCAGAAGCATACCACAGAACTGCGCTGGAGAACCTAGAAAATGCCTAGAGAGAACATATTTTTTCGGTCACATATAACTGAACCCATGTAATACAAGCTTGCATCATCATCATGATCATCATCATATTAATACAGTAGGACCCCCATATCCACTGGGGATTGGTTCTGGGAGGCCCCGTAGATACTGAAAACCGTGGATAATAGTGAACGTCGTTGAAAGTAATGGGATGTCCAGTTTAAAATACCATAGAGTTGCCGTGGAGGACCTAGAAAATGGCTAGAGAGGACACATTTTCTAGGAAGACTACGGTAGGTGTGCTGTTTTGTGTCCCGTGGATAATGAATCAGTGGATATGGGGGTCCTAAATAAATTTTTATTTCTTACCCACCTCTCCCCAAGGCTTGAGGAGGGATACAACATACATTAAAATACAATATATGATATGACATAAAATAATTTAGAACACCTATAAAAACACATAGGATTAAAACAAACATTAAATAGCCTTTGTGGCTGAAAAGCAGGGTATAAATACAATACAATAAATAAATAAATAAATAAATAAATAAATAAACAACAGCAAAGGGGTTGGGGGGAGCTCTGAAAGAAAGAAACTTTTATTGCATAGAATCTCCTTCTGACAACTGCTCAGGTGAACATTTCATAATAGAATAGATTCTCATCTTGCAACATTACTGTTCCAGTTAGGGTTGTCAGAGTGAAAACTCAAGGGGCTCTTGTACCTTTACCAGAAATGTAGAAGGGTCAATTTCAGCAGATGTTGCACTCTGTCACAAGCAGCACTTGCTGAAATTCCCTCTTCTACACAACTATGAAAGGGGCAGGAGCCCTCTCCATTTTTCCACACTTGTAACTCCAATTTTGGGCCCATCTACATGGTAAACAAAATACATTTGGTGTTCGAAAGATCAATCATCTGTACACATGGCCGTTCGGATGCATATGTGTCTTTCGAAAGGGGGGCTAACAAATCCCCCGTAAACTATGTGGATTCGGTGTTTGGGAGGATTAGCGGATCTCGGCCTAAAATCCGTACAGCCGTCTGAATGTTTGATCATCTGTACCCCCCGTTCGCACACATACGAACAGGCAGTGTAATCTGATTGGCTGGCCGAGCAGAGAGGGTGGGGTTAGCAAGGAGGGGAATTGGGAGCGGCCGCCATGTTGGATTCCCGGCTAAGTGAGAGTCCAGTAAGTCCATGAATTTTACATTTATTCCTTTTTATTTTATTTTGTAAATATGGAAAACTGATGTCCGCATAACGGGCACCTTTTTAAATAATAAAAAAAGCGGCGGGAGATTTAAAACCGCTGCTTGGCTCATTTGCTCCAGCCAGCTGGGGAAAGGGGGTCATACGGAATTGGGGAGGGTAAAAAATCATGTAGGCAGATCGTACGTATTCAAACGACTGCCTATTCGTACTTTTTATCCCCCAAATGGATTTTTTTTAATCATATAGACGGGGCCTTTGTTAGCCTTGAAACAACTATGGGATACTTGGCTGCACCATATAGTGCAATAAAATTTAGATAAGCGCTCTTTTAGGCATTTACAGTGAAACAAGAGGCTTTCTGCTGCTTTCTGCTGCCACTGACCTCCATGTTTGAAATCTATCAA
Organism: Gambelia wislizenii; assembly: GCA_030847615.1. Lineage (NCBI taxonomy): Eukaryota > Metazoa > Chordata > Lepidosauria > Squamata > Crotaphytidae > Gambelia > Gambelia wislizenii. The sequence continues at coordinate 33,141,900 of JAUMIR010000002.1, forward strand.
TGTGGCAACAAATTTCACAGACTCAGCAACAGTGAACAGTCTGGTAACAGTAATTGGAAAATGTATTCTCTGACAGGAGCCAGCTCCTTCCACAAATAACTACAACAACAGTTATTGTTATTTCATGTATCCTACCTTTTCCCCAATATTGGGACCTAAGGCAGCTTACAAACCTTAAAACAAATACACTTAAACCAGTTGAAAAAAGAGAGGTAAAACATATCCAAAGTTACTATTCAAATATCCACGTATTTAGTATCCACCGATTTAAGTATTCACGGCTTGAAAATATTCTTTAAAAAATAATAATCTAAAAAGCAAACCTTGATTTTGCCATCTTATATAAGGGACACCATTTTGCTATGCCATTGCATACAATGAGACTTGAGTATTCACGGATTTTGGTATCCACGGGGGGGGGGGGGTCCTGAAACCAAACCCCAGCAAATATGAAGGGACAACTGTTTACAATGAATTCATTTAAAAATAAAATCAGCAGAACAAACCATAATCAGCACACCTTTAAAAGCCTTCCCAGTCAAAACAGTAGTCAAAGAGGTACATATGAGTGCTGACTCTGTCAGGAATCCCACACACTAACTATATAGCAAGACTGCTGCCTCCAAAGTTTTTGCAGCCTGAGGCAGAGAAGCACATAGTACCCTCATCCACTCATCTCAGGGTGCCTACTAGTCAAGTTACAGTAGGACCCCTGTATCAATGGGTGATTGGTTCCAGGGCCCCCTGCGGATAACGAAATCCACAGATAATAGTGAACACCCCCATCGCCATTCGAAGGCTTTTACAGCTGGCATCCATAGATATTTTTTTTTCCCCAGGCTGCAAGGCCGTGTTCTGGAAGAGTTTCTTTCTGACATTTCACCTGCATCTGTGGCTGGCATCTTCAGAGAATGGTTGGGTAGGAGTGTGTGGGGGGGGTTTATATACTGCGAACCCCTGTTGGGGAGGATATTTAAATGTGTGTATTTGAATGGTTAGTTTCTGGGTGGAGCTATGCAAGGAGGATTAGGGTCTGTTTGGCTAATGGCTGGTTAATGGTCCATTATCTGCTGGATAATTCGAACACACAAATTTACATATCCTCTCCAACAGGGAACACCCACCCACACACACACCTACCCAACCATTCTCTGAAGATGCCAGCCACAGATGCAGGCGAAATGTCAGAAAGAAACTCTTCCACAACACAGCCTCACAGCCTGGAAAAAACTCAAGGAAAATCTATGAAGCGGGTTGGGCTGGATGACCTCTGGGTACTCTTTTGATGCTCTGGTTCTAGGGAGGGCCACACATTTCCCAACCTTGCTCTGCTGAAAACCTTGCAACCTTTGTTTCCGAACCTCATTCTTCTTCTCTGCAGCCACAGATTCCCTGCTGTGACCTGTACCATCCAGGCTCCCCTTCCTTGCTTTGGTCCTGGGGGAACCTTTGCAATGCACCCACCTCGTGAATCTCCCTCCTGATCCCTCTCCCAAAAGTCCTCCACTGTTTCTCTACAAAGGGGGGTGGGTGGGGAATAGGACAGGAAAGTGGCCTGTCTTTCCACGCTATTCTTTTTTGTGTGTGTGGTCTCTCTAGGCAAAAAAAGCTCAGTGTGTTTAACCCCTTCAATCCCCCTCTCAAAGTGTTTGTGTGTGGGGGGGGAGTACCTTTAACAGCCGAGGTGGGCAAAGACATGCAATGCTCCAGAGATTGTCAGACTTCAGATCCCATCAGCCCCCACCAGCATAGCTGGTGGTGAGGAATACTGGGAGTTGCAATCCAACCACCCGAGTGGTTTTAGAGACAGTCCACACTACACAAACAATCCAATTTGAACCTGGAGTATTTGCCCCATGGCTCCTTCCTATCGAATCCTGGGATTTGTAGTTTTACGGTGTCTTTTAGCCATGTCTGCCAAAGAGCGCTGTGTGCCTCGCCAAGCTACAAATTCCAGGATTCCATAGAAAGGAACCCTAGCAAATAATCCAGTTTCAAAACTGGATTATTTGTGTAGTGTGGATTTGCCAGGGTAGGGGATGACAGTGTTTAAGAAACCAGGTTGGTAAACCTTGAGGCTGCAATAACCCAGCATCCTGTTTGTCACAGTGGCAAGTCATACCCTTCAACTACCCTAATTTGGCAGAGACAGTCCTGATTAATCCCATCATCCCATTTTTTTCAATTTGCTTTTAAAATGCCCCCATTCCTCCCTCTTCCTTCCCCTTTGTCCTCAGTTTACTTCAGTTGCTGCAAACTGAGGTCAAACTTTGCACTTACATTTGTGTGAAAAAGAAAGTACACCCTCTTTGAATTCTATGGTTTTGCACATCAAGGCATAATAACAATCATCTGTTCGTAGATTTTCCTTGTTTTTTTTCCGGGCTCTGAGGCCATGTTCTGGAATAGTTTCTTTTTGACGTTTTGCCTGCATCTGTGGCTGGCATCCTCAGAGAATGTTGGGTAGGTGTGTGTGTGGAGTTTATGTGCTGTGAACCCCTGTTGGGGAGGATATATACATTTGTGTAGTTGAATGGTTAGTTTCTGGGTGCAGAAATGCAAGTCTCATTAGTGTCTGTTTGGCTAATGGTTGGTTGATGGGCCATTATCTGCTGGGAATCCCCCTGTTAAGTGTTGAGTTTTGATTCTATTGTATTTCAAAACTGGGAGCCAGATTTTGTTTACTTTTAAGGTTTCTTCTTTCAAAAGAATTCCACCCAGGGACAAGAGGATTCCCAGCAGATAATGGTCCATCAACCAACCATTAGCCAGAGACACTAGTGAGCCTTGCATTTCTATACCCAGAAACTAACCATTCAATTACACAAATTTATATATACTCCCCAACAGGGGTTCATAGCACATAAGCTCCACACACACACCTACCCAACCATTCTCTGAAGATGCCAGCCACAGATGCAGGCGAAATGTCAGAAACTCTTCCAGAACACGGCCTCACAGCCCGGGAAAAAAACAAGGAAAATCTATGGATGCCGGCTGTGAAAGCCTTCGACTTCACAATCATCTGTTCATTAGCAGTTGTTAAAATTAGGTCAATACAACCTCAGAGGAACAACAACACATGGCATAGTACACTGTGTAGTGATATATTCACCAAAATGAAGCTGAAATGGAGACGCGTGCTGTGTTTTTATCTTTTCTATTATAGATTTTATTATAGAATCATAGAGTTGGAAGAGACTACAAAGGCCATCTAGTCCAACCCCCTGCCATGCAGGAATACATGATCAAAGCACTCCCGACAAATGGCCATCCAGCCTTTTTAAAAGCTTCCAAAGAAGGAGACCACCACACTCCGAGGCATTGTGTTCCCCTGCCTAACAGCCCTTACTGTCAGGAAGTTCTTCCAGAGAAGATAGGTAAGTTAGGATAGATAAGATAGTACTTATAGAAAGGGGTATAATATAATAAATAGGACTGAAGTACAGTATAGATAAGCAGGGAGCTCTAAGTTCATGTGGGTGATGGGAATATTGGTCTACTTAATGCTATATACTATATTTTTGTTTTATTTGTTGTTTTCCTTTTTTATTCAGTCTTTATTCACCTCTCAACCTCCTTTTCTCCAGACTAAACATACCCAGCTCCCTAAGCCGCTCCTCATAGGGCATGGTTTCCAGGCATTTATACATTTTGGTCACCCTCCTCTGGACATTCCCAATATCCTTCTTGAATTGTGGTGCCCAGAAATGGACACTGTATTCCAGCTAAGGTCTGACCAAAGCAGAATAGAGTGGCCCTATTACTTCCCTTGATCTAAACACTATACACCTATTAATGCAGCCTAGAATCTCATTGGCTTTTTTAGCTGCTGCATCACACTGCTGACTCATTTTCAGCTTGTGGTCCACTAAGACCCCTAGATCCCTTTTGCATGTACTGCCATCAAGCCAGGTGTCACCCATCCTATATCTGTGCATTTCATTTTTACTGCCCAAGTATAGTATCCTACATTTCTCCCTGTTGAAATTCATTTTGTTAGTTTTGGCCCAGCTTTCTAATCTGTTCAGATCATTTTGGATTCAATATTGGATTCAATGTTCAATAAAAATTTAAATTATAAAAAAGGACAATAATGCTTGGTAAGGCAAAGGCAATAGGAAAAGAGGAATGTCACACTACAGGTGGAGAGACTTAATCAAGGAAGCCACAGCCCTGAATCTGCAAGACCTGAGCAGAGCTGTTGATGATAGGGTGACTTGGAGGTCTCTCATTCATAGGGTTGCCAGAAATTGACTTGATGGCAGTGAAAAACAATACATTGCATAATAAATTAAACCCTTAAGTGCCTTACACTGATCATAAGTAACAATGCCCAGCCTTTTCATGACCTCATTGTCTCAGGGAGTCACACAGCCCCTAAAGATGTTGGACTGAATTTTTCACCACTGGCTATGCTGAGGAGGGTTGCTGGGAGCTGCAGTCCAGTAACAACGGAAGGGCCACATGATTTCCCCTTGTGCTCTCCTTAATGGTAAGGCCAGCCTTCAGGCAAGGCGAAAACTTAAGTTAAATAATGCAAACAATATTTTTTTTCAAAAAGGAGCTTTTATTTCTTTCTCACAGTGTGCCAGGGGTACGTTTCAAGACATGTGAGGATTTCCTGGTCTACATTAATAGGAATGACTACAATAAAATCTGAAACAATAATTCATGTATACAGTTGCCCTGTGTGTACCCTTTTATGTTTTTTGAGATCGGAACTAGAAACAAAGCTTTTCGGACACTCAGAGCATTCGTAGGGCTTCTCCCCCGTGTGGGTGCGCTGGTGTGTGATGAGGTTGGCTTTCACGCTGAAGCTTTTCCCGCAGTAGGGACAACTGTAAGGTTTCTCCCCAGTGTGTCTCCGCTGGTGCTGAACCAAGTGGGCCAGCTGGCTGAAGTTATTGCCGCAGTACGAACAGTTGTACGGCTTCTCACCCGTGTGCACCCTCTTGTGCGTGAGCAGCCGGGAGTTAGTCACAAAGCATTTCCCACACTCCGAGCACGGGTACGGCTTCTCCCCCGTGTGGGTTTTCCTGTGGATGTTCAGATTTCCTTTCTGGCTGAAACGTTTCCCACAGTCGAAGCACTGGTGTGGCTTCCCTGCGTGGTCGTTCTTTTCGAAACTTGGGAAGGCCGATCCCCATGAGACCCTTTCCCCGTGCACTGCGCCTTTGGACAGTTTTTCTCCCTTGAGCGCTTTCCAACGGTCAGAGCTGAGCGGTAAAAAGTGTTCACACTCCCGGCCTCTCTTTTTGGCCTTACACCTGCCACCGCCACCCTCCTGGCTGTCAGGTAAGCCTTCGTCACGCCTCAGTGAGGTGACGCACTTGGGCAGCTCATTCCCGTGCTGAGGTAACTTACATGGCTGCTCCCCGCATGACCTCTTGTGGAAGCGTTCGCCGCAGGGGGCGCACCGTGGCGGTTTGTCCACGGTCTGCACTTTCTGGTTCTTCAAGAAGCCAAAGCTCTGATGGAGACCGTTTTCAGCATTGGTCTTCACCCTCTTCTTCTGGCTGATGGCTCCCTCCTGGAAGCTCGTTTGGTTTTCAGTTTCCACAGAAGAAAGGGCTTGTTTCGCTCCTTTCCCTGGATAGTTTTCTTGCCGATTCCCAAATATCTCTTCAGCCTCAGGATCCGGGAAAAGCTTCCCTGTGGTTCTGTCCAGGGGCAATCCCCACTCCATAGGCTCAGAGATTCCCAGCAGAAAAGCCGCTTTCTCCGCCTTCTGCTGCACACCTTCTTCATGTCCTGGAATAAAAAGGACAATTATGTCAAGAGTCATATATCCAACCATCAGGGATTCATCCATTCGTGCACTCTCTCCTCTTGCTTTTAGGGCAGACAGCTCTCAAACAGGCCCAGGCCAAGACAGTTTACTGCCTGAGGCAGAGCAACAAGGGACACCCCAGATCAGTTATTTTCCCACAGACAACCCCATGAGCAAGTTCACTGGCAGCAGAGACAATGATAAATATACATTTAAAACAGAGGCTCTTAAACTTTTCTTTACCAGGGACCCCCTTTAAATATCTTTTGTTGTCATGGACCCCCAAGACTTAATTCAAGAATACCTGATAATTATGATAATGATAATACAATTACATCATCCATTAAACTTTCCCTCAGAAGCACTGGAGGGGAGGGAAGACTTTTCTCCTGCTTTTTCCTGCAAGTTTGTGGCTAGAGCAGATTGAATGGCAATGCACAGGCCAAGCCAACCAGCCAGCCAGCCAGCCAGCCACCCTTGGCTCCTGTCACATGGCCACTCCACTGCAGGGAGGAGGTGGGCCAAGCAGCCTTCAAGCCTTCGCAGACCCCCTATGAGGGCACTGTGGACCCCTGGGGGTCCCCAGACCACAGGTTAAGAACCACTGATTTAAAATATTATTCTTATTGAATAAAAGTATTGCACTAACAACTCACTGCCCTACTGTAACAACCCAAATCTGCTGCCTGAGGTGGCCACGTCACTCTGTCTAACGGTAGAGTCAGTCCTGTTCCCAGAGCAGCTTCTGTTGATACTGAAGCTTTTTTTTTAAATGACTGATGGCTCATGTTTTAAATGGCTACTGCAATTTCCCATTTTTTATTCTGCTGGGGAAAGCAGCAGGTTTTGATGTATGCCAATTTTATATTACAGGTCGCTCCTCATTTACACAGAGGATGCATTTCCTGGACTTGCTGCAGATATGCAAAACTGTGTATAATAATGAATCACCATAGGATTGTGCCGGAGAACCTAGAAAATGCCAAGAGAGAGTGCCATTCTAGGCATCTGGCATGACTCTATGATCAACTTCTGTAAAAAGTTGACCACAGAGTTGTGCTGGAGGGCCTCCCAATGCCTAGAGAGACCATCTTCAGCATGACTGTATCGTCCTCCAGAAGCCTAGATTGACCTTTTCCTCCTGACTGTGGGTAAGTAAAATTGCAGGTACCGATCCCACATAAACAGGGTGAGGGGGTCCTGTATTGCAAAAAAGGACCTACAATAAAGTGCTGACCAGCAGAGTGCTCCTGGCTCAGGGTTCCAGCCCATATGCCACCTTGACACCTTTTCTGCCAGAACACAAGATGGACACTGTTGGATCAGCCAGCTATGAATAACAGACAGAGACTATTTGGTTGTCGCATCAACCTTGTGGAACTCTCTCCTGGTAAAAGATTGATTAGGCTTTGTCCTTCTACCTCTTTAAGCAAGAACGGCCACACAGCTCAGTAGGATCAGCCTACTGAAATGCTTTGTGCTAGCATTTTACCACAGTAAATTTGTTCGCGTGTGCGAATTTTTCCTGCAAGTTTGGGGCTAGAGCAGATTGAATGGCAATGCACAGGCCAAGCCAGCCAGCCAGCCAGCCAGCCACCCTTGGCTCCTGTCACATGGCCACTCCACTGCAGGGAGGAGGTGGACCAAGCAGCCTTCAAGCCTTCACAGACCCCCTACGACCCCATGAATTTCATAGGGTTTTCTTAGGCAAGAAATGTTCACAGGTGGTTTTGCCAGTTCTGTACATTTGCCATTTTATGAAAGAGTTGGAATCAGACAGTAGAAAAATAGAGGAATCTGAGTCAAAGGTTTGGCATACTGACTCCATAGGCTGGTTTTTTTTTTAACCTTTCTAACAGGTTCAGCTAATTAAGATGTTTTTAGAATGCTTACATTATTTTTATGGTTTTAAATGTAAATGTAATTCAAGAATACCTGATAATTGTAAGCTAGCCAAAGATCTTACAAGGTGCAACACAAATATATCTAACAAACAAATAAATAAAATAGAACCCAACATTTACAGGTGTACTGAATGCTCCTGTACATGGAGGTTCCATTGTATTAACTAGACACCAAAGAGCTTCAGAGAGAGTTCTACTCCACTGATACAGTCTAACAGATCATTGTCACTGCCTCTGCCTATGGCAGCAGATTCTACAAATTAACTATGTGCCATGTGAAACAGCACTTCCCATTGTCTTTTCAGAAGGTGACACTTATACTGGAACTCAAAACTTCAAGCTTACCCTGCAAGATACCCTCCTTCTCCTCCTCTTGCTCTTCGTCCTCCTCATCCTCTGTGGAGAGACAGCTCTCCACAGTGTCTGAAGGATCCTGCTCCGATGTTGGGGAATTAACAAATGCCTCTTCCAGTAATCCAGACCCCTGAAATATAAACAAACATTACTTGTCAAGGGACTAGACATCCAGTGTCTTTAGCCTTAAGGCAAAGGGCACAAAGAGAAGGTTAAGAGGGGCACAATAGCCATGTTTAAATATTTCAAGGGGTGTCATATTGAGGATGGAGCAAGCTTGTTTTCGGTTGCTCCAGAGACTACGACATGGAGCAATGGGCTCAAACTACAGGAAAAGAGATTCCACCTAAACATTAGGAAGAACTTTCTGACAGTAAGAGCTGTTCAGCAGTGGAATGCACTGCCTCAGAGGGTGGCAGAGTCTCCTTCTTTGGTTTTTTTTTTAAACAGGGGATGGATGGCCATCTGTCAGAAATGCTTTGACTGTAAATTCCTGCATGGCAGCGGGTGGACTGGATGGTCCTTGTGGTCTCTTCCAACTTTATGATTCTATGAACCCAAACCTTCAGCATATAGTCATGTGAAAAAGAAAGTACACCCTCTTTGAATTCTATGCTATGGGGCAAGCACTGTAGCAGCAATGAGGTGAATAGGAAGATAATGTTTTTGTGTGTTTTTTAATAACAGGCCACCAAGCTGTAGCATGTTAAAAAGACATAAAGGCATCCAGTAGCCCCATTTGAGACAAACAGTGGGGGGGTGGATTTCTGATATGAGCAAGCAGAATGAGTCTACGAAAGCTCAGGCAAAACATTTCTTCTTCCCAGTTAGTCTCAAAGAGACTACCAAATTCCTTGGTGCCTTTTTAAACTAAAACAGATTTACACACCTATGCTGTTTTCTTTTAGTTACAGTAACTAAAAATATCTGATTTACTTCATTTTAAGAAACAGGAAAGGATTTTGTATATAGGGAACCCTGGTGGTGCCGTGGTTAAATGCCAGTCCTGCAAGCCAAAACATTGCAATTTCGATCCCAAGGGCTTCAAGGTTCACTCAGCCTTCCATCCTTTTGTAGGTTGGTAAAATGAGTACCCAGCTTGGGGGGGGGGGTGGCTAATTAGCTAACACACATTGGAAACCGCTTGGAGAGTGCCTAGCGGTGTAGATGTGTAAAGTGTGTAAAGTGCTATTGCTTAACAATTTGTAAGCTGCTCTGAGAGCCTTCATGGCTAAAGAGCAGGTTATAAATACGTAAAATAAAAAATAAAATAATAATAAACGTTTCTAAAATTTGTAAGTGTAACTAACTACTTCTTTGAGGTCTTGGAACTATAACTGCAACTGATTTCTTTCCCAAAGCAATTCCTCGGCTCTGAATGCTTACTTTTTGTTCACGGTTTTCAGCCTCTTGCAGCCTCAAGAGGAAGCTTTCGGCCAAGGCCAGGGCCTGGGCACAGGTGGCGGGTCCACTTTTGCACACCCAGATCTGCATCTCAAGGGGCAGGATGGTCAGAAACTGCTCCAGGACTACCAGGTCCATAATCTGCTCCTTGGTGTGCCTCTCCGGCACCAGCCACTGGTGGCAAAGTTCTCGCAGTTCAGTCAGGACTGCCCGGGGCCCCTCGATCTCCTGGTAACAGAAGTGCCGGAAGTGCTGGCGCTTTATCTCTAAGCGGTCTGGGTTGGTCTCCTCCGGAATCTGTTCCTTCAACCTTCTGGAACTTTCCAAGCTTTCATAGGCCTCTTGGGGTTTTCTCCCAAGGTCTGGCAATGTCTGTATTGCCATTGCACCCACTCCTCCTGGCAACCAGCTGGCTTCTTTTACCGTTCGATATGAAGCCTTAAATACCTTCATATCCTCACTTGAGAGTGGCTGAAATAACCGCGATGGTCTCCACACAGAGTAAGGAGACAGCACTGTGTTTGTGTCCTTTTTCTGGTGCTGAGCATCCAGGTGAGATTTTAGCCTCTCACCCCTTGCTTGCTTCTTCTGTGGTTGAGCTTTCCTACTCAACTTTTCTTCCATGGCCTTTCCTTGGAATGCATGGGGCTCTCTTCCTTTTTGTTCCTCTCTTCGACCTGGTCTGAGCAGCTCACTTTCAGCCATTTCCCCTCCTGATTGCACCACCAGAGCTGGAAAAGAAAAGCCAGTATAATTAGATGCAATGTGATGCCCGCTACAGGTCGACCCCCATACTTATGGGACCAGTATCCACTCTTTCATTTATCTATGTCTGAAAAATATGTCCTCTCTAGGGATTTTTAAGGTCCTCCAGCAGGATTCTGTGGTATGCTTCTTCAGGCAGCTGGGCCAGAAGTCCTTCATTTCAATAGGGTTCACTATTATTCATGTTTCAAGTATCCACAATAAGTCCAGGAATATATACCCCATGGGGGCAACCTGTATACACTTGAACCCAGCACAGTTTTTAAAACTTAAAAAACAAACACCCCAAACCATTTACAGTTGGCCCTCCACATTTGCTGGGGTTAGGGGGACAAATGTGGAAAAACTGCAAATAACTCTAGCTCCCCCCCCCAAATCATATTTAACACATGCACAAAAAGTACAATTCGTGGATTTAACCCACCGCAGACAACTTCAAGGTGGTGGGGTTCCTTTGCAAGACAGAAGCGGGCAGCTGGTGGGGCCTGCCATCTCCACAGCTGCTGCCCTACTCCATTTTTAATAGGGACTTACAAGCTTTGCTGTGTGTTCACAGTCGCAGTCTCATGAGGCTTGCAGTCCCTATTGAAAATGGCATAGGGTAGCAGCGGAGGTGGCAGCAATAATCCGCGAATAATCCAATCTGCAAAAATTAAACTCTCAAATGTGGAGGGCCGACTGTACAGGACCAAACCACTTCAAAAACTGCCTGCTTCCACATGAATCTGCTCATCCTTTATGGCTAGACTTGGAACCCCCTGTTTTCTGTCCCAATCACTATGACAGTGGTTCTTAGTCTGTGGTCCCCAGGGGTCCACAATGTCCTCACAGGGGGTCCATGAAAGCTTGAAAGTTGCTTGGCCCACCTCCGTCCCTGCAGTGGAGCTGACATGTGACAGGAGCCAAGGCAAAGGCTGGCTGGCTTGGTCTGTGCATTGCCATTCAATCCGCTCCAACCACAAACTTGCAGCAAGAAGTAGGACAAAAGTCTTCCCTCCCCTCCAGTGCCTCTGAGGGAAGGTTTAATGGATGGTGTAATTGTATCATTATTATTAGGTATTATTGTTATTATTATTATTAGGCATGGAGACACACTGTCCACAATGGTGCAGCCTTATTTGAGAGCTCACGCCGAACAAGTCTTGAAGAGAAACGACAATGCAGAAAGAATCACAATCACTGGAAACATCACCCAAGGAGACCTTCTGCTGAACTTTCTGCAACCGGACTTGTTTATCTCGGATTGGCCTTTTTAGTCATCAGCCTGGAGCAGTTTCAGAAAGCGCGGGATGAATCCTTCCTGAATCTTCGTTTGCGAAGAAAAGCTAGAGAGAGAGATTAAAGTTTTAAATCTTGAGTTAAGTCTTGGGGGTCCATGGCTTAAAAAAGATATTTAAAGGGGGCCCCTGGTAAAGAAAAGGTTAAGAGCCACTGATCTATGACATGACAAAGGTGTTCTGACAGTTATAGCCTAAAAAAGCATTTTTCACAAGCTCTGATAATCAGAGCTCTATTCCACAGTGAATTCATGAACAATTCCCACCATCTGGACTTGTGACTGGAAAACTGTGGGTGAGACCTTATGTGTACCATAAAACTATTGAAAACCTTTCAAGAAAAGATTACCTTAAAACATTGATTGTGTTATTTTGCTCATTACTGCCATATGGATATTTAATCTCCGGAGGCTTGTTCTTTTAGTGGTGCCAAAAAAAAATAAAAAATTACAATTCTAATATTAGGCATAAAGCTCCCAGGTTTTCAAAATCACAGAGACAGTGAAAATTCAAAAGCAGGGGTTGACAATCAAGGAATGGATCATCACAAGTCTGTATTATACAGGCTGAGTATCCTTTATCTGGAATTCCAAAATCTGAAATACTGTACTCCAAAATCCAAAATTGTTCACATGGGTGGCTGAGATAGTGACATCTTTGCTTTTGGATGGTTCAATGTACACTAACTTTGTTTCATGCTCACAGCGGGTCTGTGAAGGCTTGGAGGCTGCTTGGTCCACTTCCTCCTTGCAGTGGAGTGGCCACATCACAGGAGCCAAGGCAAAGGCTGGCTGGCTAGCTGGCTTGGCCTGTGCATTGCCATTCAATCCACTCCAGCCACAAACTTGCAGCAAGAAGCATGAGAAAAGTCTCCCTCTCCCTCCAGTGCTCCCAAGGGAAGTGTTAATGGATGGTGTAATTGTATTATTATTTTAATCATCATCATCAGGTATTATTATTATCAGGTATTGTTGTGGTTATCAGGTTTTATTGTTATTGTTGTTAGACATTACTACTACTACTACTATTATTATGTATTGTTGTTGTTATAAATTTTGAGTTAAATCTTGGGGATCCGTGGCAACAAAATATATTTAAAGGGGGTCCCTGGTAAAGAAAAAGTTAAGAGCCACTGGTCTGTTTATTATTGTTGTTGTTGGCCTTTTTAGTCATCAGCGCACTTGCAGAAAGCGCGGGATGAGTCCTTCCTGAATCTTCGTTTGCGAAGAAAAGCCAGAGAGAGAGAGAGAGAGTGTTGTTGTTTTAAATCTTGACTTAAGTCTAGGGGGACCACGGCAACAAAATATATTTAAAGGGGATCCCTGGTAAAGAAAAGGTTAAGGACCACTGGATTATTATTGTTGTTTTAAATCTTGAGTTGAGTCTTGGGGGTCCACAGAAACAAAAGATATTTAAAAGAGGTCTTTGGTAAAGAAAAAGTTAAGAGCCACTGGTCTGTTTATTATTGTTGTTGTTTTAAATGTTGAGTTAAGTCTTGGGGGTCCATGGCAACAAAAGATATTTAAAGGGGAACCCTGGTAAAGAAAAGGTTAAGGGCCACTGGATTATTACATGTATTGTTGTTTTAAATCTTGAGTTAAGTCTTGGGGTTCTACAGCAACAAAAGATATTTAAAGGGGCTCCTTGGTTAAAAAAAAGTTAAGAGCCACTGGTCTGTTTATTATTGTTGTTGTTGTTGTTGTTGTTTTAAATCTTGAGTTAAGTCTTGGGGGTCCATGGCAACAAAAGATATTTAAAGGGGGACCTTGATAAAGAAAAGTTTAAGAACCACAGGTATTATTCTTATTAGGGGTTTTAGATCTTGAGTGAAGAAGTCTTGGGGGGTCTATGGCAACAAAAGATATTTAAAGGGGGGGTCTCTGGTAAAGAAAAGGTTAAGAGCTACTGGATTATTATTTTTGTTTTAAATCTTGAATTAAGTCTTGGGGGCTCACAGAAACAAAAGCTATTTAAAGGGGGACCTTGGTAAAGAAAAGTTTAAGAATAACTGGTATTATTCTTTCTAGGGTTTTTAAATCTTGAGTGAAGTCTTAGGAGTCTATGGCAACAAAAGATATTTAAAGTGGGGGGTGTCTCTGGTAAAGAAAAGGTGAAGAGCCACTGATATATACTATAAAGATATATCTCTCCGCTCAGAATTAAGTTCCACTTTAGCGATTATTCCCAAGTAAATCACTGTACAGCGCAAACGTCTACTCAAAAAGTAAGACCAAGAGGAAAGACCTCCCAGGACAGGGAGGGTAGGATTTTGCGGACTTAAACCTGGGTAGTATTTAGTCATGTGACTTGGGATCATTCTCTAACCCCCCCCTCCATAATCCCCCTCCAAATTAAATATTAATCTTCTCTCCCTCCCCCCAACCCACCCCCCAAAGTCCAGGCTTTCCAGCCACCCACACAGCCTCCCTGGGCCCGGGCTCACCTCCCCTCCGGCTCCGCCTTTGCATCTCCCCTCCTAGGAACCTGGCTTCGCCTCCATTGCTCGGAGGATGGAGGAAGATACAAAGGGCAGTTTCGCACCCGAGGAAGGAAGAGTGCAGGACAGGAAGCAGCAGGAGGAGGAGGAGGCGCGGGGGACCCACTTCCGCCCCGCCACATCTAAGGGCCGCTCTAGCCACCGCAGCTCTGTGCTCTTAACCCCGTGAGGAAAGCCAATGGCGCAGGCGCAGAGCGGGTGTTTAGGACAGTGGCTCTTAACCTTCACTCAGGATTTAAAACAACAACGACAATAATAATAGAAGACCAGTGGCTCTTACCAGGGACCCCCTTTATACTGTACTGTATATCTTTTATTGACATGGATCCCAAGGGCTTAAGTCAAGATTTAAAACCCTAATAATAATAATAATAATAATAATAATAGACCAGTGGCTTTAACTTTTTTTTAACCAGGTGCCCTCCTTTAAATATATTTTGTTGCCATGAACTCCAAAGGTTTAACTCAATATTTAAAATAATAATAATAATTATAGACGAGTGGCTCTTAATCTTTTCTTTTCAGGGGCCTCCTTTAAGTATCTTTTGTTGCCATGGACCCCAAAGGCTTAACTGGCGATTTAAAACAATAATAATAATAATAATAATAATAATACAACTACACTATCCATTAAATCTTTCCTCAGAAGTACTGGAGGAGGAGGGAAGACTTTTCCTGCTTCTTCCTGCAAGTTTGTGGCTAGAGTGGATTGAATGGCAACGGGCAGGCCAAGCCAACCTTTGCCTTGGCTCCTGTCACGTGGCTGCTCCATTGCAGGCAGGAGGTGGCCCAAGGAGACATTTGAAGACCCACTGTGAGGACATCGAAGACCCACCCCCAGGGTCCCTGGACCACAAGTTAAGAAACACTGGATTATACCTACAATAGCAGGGTCTGCAACAGAATGCAGTCCCGCTTAGTTTGGTCCTATTTCAGATCACTCCCTTCTGTAACATTTCCTCCGCTTTCTACGGTTGATACCCACACACCAGTCAGTTTTGTAGCCCCCCGCTCAGCATGTAGTGCTACACCACCTTCGGAGAAAAGCGGGCTATACATGAAATAAATAAATAGTTTGCACTCCATTCACTCAGCAAAGGGAGAGGAAACATGCCCTTCCTAGTAGTCTTAGGCAAAAGCAAACTGCTTCAGCCTTTCCCAGCTTCTGTGCTCTTCCTCATTAGTAATGTTTGCCATCTTAACCACACTGATGCTGCTTGGTCACCTCTCCGTTTTCATCTGTGAAATGTTAAGAGGGTATGTTGTTGTACTTTTACTTCTGGAGAGGTGTTTCAGAGGTGTTCTCTTGCCAGACCTGAGTGTATGAAATGGGTTTTTTTTTAATCCTATGTGTTTTTACTGAGGTTTTAAAATGATTTTATGTCATATATTGTATTTTCATTTATGTTGTATCCCACCTCATGCCTTGGAGAGAGGCAGGTAAGAAATCAAAATTTATTATTATCATTTATTATAAAAGACACTCTGACAGATACACTTAAAGTAGCTACTTTGGCAGGGATAGGGCTGAACTTCAATTTCAGAAGCAACATTAACAAGTGAGAGTGAACTTACATTATTAGTGTAATGAGCAATGGTTTCTAGTCACTTTCAAAATGTATCTCTTATGGGCATTTTGTCATAAAACTTCTCAAATTTTACATCTTTTTCTTTATCAATCCAAAGCCTTTTGCCTCAAAAAATAAATACATAGCAGAAATGGGAAAGCAACAGATTGTTTTTTAAAAGTAACATTCCAAACTATATATATATATATATATATATACACACAAGCACAAACCAAAACCCAAAGCGCGGGGGGGGGAGCTTCTATATCAATAAATATTTTATCTTCCAGGTTGTTGTTGTGTGCCTTCCAAGTTGCTTTTAATGGCGGACCTACCACAGGGTTTTCTTGGCAAGATTTGTTCAGAGGTGATTTGCCATTGATTTCCTCTGAGGCTGAGAAAGTGTAATTTGCCCAGTGGGTTTTTGTGGTCGAGCCAGAATTTGAACCCTGGTCTCCAGAGTCATAGTCTAACACACAAACCACTACAAGTTACAAGATATATACCGGTAATAACAAGTTACCAGATATATAGTTCCCTGTGACTACTTACATTTGAAGGCTGAGTTCAATTTGAAGGCTGAGTTTAAAGTTACAAGATATTTAGTTCCTTGTCACTATTTACTTTTGAGGGCTGAAGTTACAAGTTACATAGTTACCTTAGTTAGTTTTTAGAGTAACAGAGGAGAGAAATAAAGACACACAAAGAGAAATGGCAAAGCTGCTCTCTTGGTACAGGGAGTAGCTATTTCTAGATTATTTCATGTGTTAATTAATAAAAAATATGTGAAGTCGAAGGCTTTCACGGCTGGCATCCATAGATTTTCCTTGGGTTTTTTCCAGCCTGTGAGACCATGTTCTGGAATAGGAAAGTAACTTAACAAGCAGCATAAAGAAGTCTGCCCCTCCCCCAACACTGCAAGAAACAATGGGCATTCTCCAGTGACCACTGTTGGCCTCCATGTTTATCAGGCAGAGATCTGTTCTGGTTGTATTCCAGAACTATTCCAGAACACGGCCCCACAGCCTAGAAAAAACCCAAAGAAAATCTAATTAAAAATTATTAGGGCATTTAGTAGTCACTTTCAGTTCTGGGCACCACAATTCAAAAAGGATATTGACGAATTGGAGCGTGTCCAGAGAAGGGCAACTAAAATGGTGAAAGGTCTGGAAACGATGCCTTATGAGGAGAGACTTAGGGAGCTGGGTATGTTTAGCCTGGAAAAAAGACAGTTAAGAGGCGATATGATAGCCCTGTTAAAGTATTCGAAGGGGTATCATGTTGAGGATGGAGCAAGCTTGTTTTCTGCTGCTCCAGAGACTGGAACACGGAGCAATGGATGCAAGCTCCAGGAACAGAGATTCCACCTCAACATGAGGAGGAACTTTTTGACAGTAAGAGTTGTTTGGCAGTGGAACACACTCCCTCGGAGCGTGGTGGGGTCTCCTTCCTTGGAGGTCTTTAAACAGAGGCTGGATGGCCATCTGTCGGGGATGCTTTGATCGTGATTTCCTGCGTGGCAAGGGGATGGACTGGATGGGCCTCATGGTCTCTTCCAACTCTGCAATTCTATGATTCTATGATTCTTGGTGTCACAAGTATAGCAACTTTCAGAACTTCCAATTCTGAGTATTTTTAAAGGTATTGTTTTCCTCTCAGTAATGGAAAGTAACTTAATAAGCAGCATAAAGAAGTCCACACACACACACCCAACACTGCAAGAAACAATGGGCATCTCCAGTGACCACTGTTGGCCTCCATGTTTATCAGGCAGAGATCTGCGCTGGTTGTATTCCAGACATGAAAGGAACTCTCCAAGGTGCTGAACTCCTTGGGGGGATAGCATTTGGGATATTCTTTAATCTGGTTTTACATTTTTTTATTCTTTAATCTTGTTTTAACTTTTGTATCTTGTGAATTTTAACAATGTGTTCTTTTTGTAACCACTTCGAGTCCTGAACTGGGAAAAAGGTGGGAGACAAATAAATATAACAATAACAATAAATGCTGTATAACAATACACCATTCTGCCTCCACACAATTTGCTATTCTTTGCTATAACAGATGAACACAGCAACAGCTCTGGAAATCTAGCTATAGGCCTCCCGAGTGACATGGGGCTTATCTATACGAAGCTATAAAATGTGGATTGATGCACACTAATGACAATTCCCAGCAGCTTTTATTTGTCTCCACAGTGTTGTTGTTTTTCCATACATGTTTTTTCTATACACGTTTGATGTTCAGACGGGCATGTCTGTGAATCAAGATGGTGGGCACAAGCAAATTACTCAAGTTTTTATTGAACAGTATTTTTAAAAAAAGCATATCCAAGGTGCAGAAATGCAATCTTCCACTTAAATAAACAGAAACAAAGAGGGGGGGAGGCTATTTTGTCACCTCAGTGCATGATTGCTATGGCAAAAATCAAACATGGTGGCTTGGGGCACTTGCCTTGCAAGCAAACTCAGTCCCCTGTGCACATCCAACCAATCAGCTTTCCACTTCCACTTTTATGGAGAAAGCACATCAAAGTGAATTGGTTGTCCCAATGAGCAGAAATGTGCATTTCCATCACAGTTTTCTAAATATATATATATATATATATATATATATATGGGGAAAGCTGCAAAGGCCTTTCCTGTGTAATATCTGGCATTTTTTACCCCCCTCCTTCTGAATACTGTGGATTGATGCAGGATCCCATTTAGACAAATTGTATTCTCCTTGAATTCTATGAAGACTATTTTTACCATATAGACAAGCCCTTGGTATGTCATAGAATCATAGAAATGGAAGAGACCACGAGGGCCATCCAGTCCAACCCCGTGCCATGCAGGAATACACAATCAAAGCATCCCTGACAGATGGCCATCCAGCCTCTGTTTAAAGACCTCCAAGGAAGGAGACCCCACCATACTCCAAGGGAGTGTGTTCCACTGCCGAACAGCTCTTACTGTCAAAAAGTTCCTCCTAATCTTGAGGTGGAATCTCTTTTCCTGTAGTATGAACCCATTGCTCCGTGTCCTAGTCTCTGGAGCAGCAGAAAACAAGCTTGCCCCATCCTCAGTATGACATCCCTTCAAATATTTAAACATGGCTATCACGCCCCCTATTAACCTTCTCTTCTCCAGATTAAACATGCCCAGTTCTCTAAGCCGCTCCCCATAGGGCATGGGGATAAAAGAGGGACAGAGATAGTTTCCAGGAACCCGTGTGATAATTTGCTCAATCAGAGAAGCCACGGGTCCGAACCTGCAAGACCTGAGCAGGGTGGTATAAGACAGGGGGTCTTGGAGATAACTCATACACGGGGTCGCCATGAGTCAAAGTCGACTCAAGGATAGTTAACAACAGCAGCAGCAACAACAGTTATTTAATTGGATCTGTAATGCTAGAATAATATTTTTTTTATTTTTTTCTTCTCATTACAATTAGGATTGGGGGAATCAGAGCCCTACTGTGTTTTAGTTGTACTGTATGCCTTTCCCCTCCCCGTTTTTTTCTCTTTGTCTTCTCTGTTTCTTTATTTTCTAAATGTATATTACTTTGATTGTGAATTAGATTGTTAGTGTTAAAATTAAATAAATAGCAAAGAGGGGGCAGGAAGTAAACCAAAGAGCAGAAATATGATCCATCTCCCTGCCCCCACAATAGCTGAGAACTGTGCAAGCAGGTTAGTGACAGGAGAAAATTTAATTCTTTAGTTCCTTCACAGCCTTATCTTTTTCCCTGCCTCAAACTGCCAAGCTAATGCAGAATAAGTACAGACTCACACACACCCCATCGATGGAACCAATATCCGTGGATTCAGTTATCCACAGCTGGAAAAATATGGACACATACTGTAGTTTCATGCTGGAATATGCCTAGAGAGGTATCCTCTCTAAGAATTGCTAAATCCTCCAATTCAACTCTATGATATGCTTGTATAGAAAGTCTTTTATTTTAATAGGGTTTGCTATTATTTGAGATTTCACTTATAAACAGTAAGTCCAGGAACGTATCCCCTGCAGATATGGAGGGCAACCTGTATCTAGAAAAGTCTAGTTATCAGATCTCCCCTGGAAGTATGGTCCTTCTTTGGAGGTCTTCATAAAGATGGCCATTTCTCAAGAGTCCTTCAGTTGTATATTTTCGTGTGGTAGGGGGTTGGATTAGATAGTCTCTTTCAACTCTATGATTCCTATGTATCACTCCAAGAACAAAAACTCAGAATTAATAAGGGAGTGAAATCCACTTTCAATTCTGGCTGCATCTGCACTGCAGAAATCCAGTTTGGCCCTGCTTTAACTGCTGTGGCTTAATGCTATGAAATTCTGGGATATGAAGTTTTGTGAGATATTTAGCCTTCTCTGCCAGAGAGCTCTGGTGCCACAACAAACTACAAATCCCAAAGATCTAGATGTCTCCAGATCTCTAAGCGGTAGATCAACACAAGATTTCTGGCTCCCAATGATTTAAAATTAGCAGCACTGAAATGACTCCCCACTCTGGCCTTAAGTTACACTGCTAAAAAAAAGTCTGGAGTAAATCAAAGTGGACATCTCTGTAAAAGTACCATAACCAGGATTCTGTAACAGGGGAAAGTTACCTTTTGGGACTATAACTCACAGAATCCCCCAGCCAGGACAGTTACTGATCATGCTGGTTGGGGGAATCTGGCTGTTGCTACCTCAAAAGTAACTTTTCTAGGCTTTGTTTTGTTCACTTCTGGCTGTCAAAAGAAGTTCCTGGGGCTCAGAATTTTAAAATTCAAAGTTGCTGTCTTTTGCACCAGGCTCCAGGTTAGTGTCTCTCAGGATTCTAGTCACAACTTGGCAAGTTACCTTTTAAAATCAATTAATTAGGCTGTACAGTTGTCCCTTCACATTTGCGGGGTTTAGGGGTGCAGGACTGCACAAAAGTGAAGAAACTGCAGTACAGTGGAGGTGGGGGCTGAGCTCCCCAGAAGGTCTCCTCAGGTTTGCAAAACAAGTAGCTGGAGGCAAGTGAGTACTGTACAAAGAACGTGGGCCTGGCAGGCAGGTACCTCAGCCACTGACCTGCTTTTGGAAGCCCCATAATCCTGCGCTAAGTGCTCGGGGAAGGCATAGAGGAGAAATCTCCTTTGCAAAGAGTCTCCAGTCCCAGCAAAGAAGCAAGATTTGAGGGCTCTTTGCAACGGGATTTCTGCTGCTCTGCATGCCAGCAACTTGCAATAGAAGGAATGTGGTGGGGAGGTCTTTCAGATGGGAAAGGTTTTGCAAATGAAGCAGGGGGGATCCTGGTTGCAAGGAAGAAACTGAGTGAGTGGCTTGAGGATTTGGCAGGACAGGAAATAGCAAAGAAGGAACAGAAGGAGCAGAGTGAGGAGGTTGGGCTACTTAAGCAGCAGCTACAAACTTGCGAATAATCAAATCCGTGAAAGTGAAACCCACAAATGTGAAGGGACAACTGTAGTTGCAAGGGTCCTAAACTCCATAATGTATATTTCTTCTTATATTTTGCTGTGTAAATATTATTATACACTATGACTATAAATTACCTTATAGTTCTAATTTATAGTTCGAACCCCCCCCTTAAAAAGTAATTCTTTGTTTTCTCATTATTCAAACATACATCCAATGTTACTTTTTTAAAAAAGAATGATACAAGCAACTGGCCTGTGATACAAAACACATCTTGGTACCCTACGAATGTGATTCTTAACCTGTGGTCTGGGGACCGCCATGGGTCCGCGATGTCCTCACAAGGGGTCCGTGAAGGCTTGAAGGCTGCTTGGCCCACCTCTTCCCTGCAGTGGAGTGGCCACATGACAGGAGCCAAGGCAAAGGCTGGCCAGCTTGGCCTGTACATTGCCATTCAGTCTGCTCCAGCCAGAAACTTATAGGAAGAAACAGAAGAAAAGTCTCTTCCCCACCTCCAGTGCCTCTGAGGGAAAGTTTAGTGGATGGTGTAATTGTATTATTATTATTATTATTATTATTATTATTGTTATTATTATTATTAGCTGTTGTTATTATTGTTGTTGTTGTTAGGGTTTTAAATCTTGAGTTAAGTTTTGGGGGTCCACTGCAACAAAAGATATTTAAAGGGGGTCCCTGGTAAAAAAAAGTTAAGAGCTACTGCCCTATAACATTAAAAAATAAACACACGCACAGAGAATAGAATAAAAAGTACTTTTATCCATAGGATTAATAACAGTATAAGAGAATACCATAATAACAGAGTGGCATGACAATATGCCCAACTCTGCCTCCTCTCTCTAGCATCAAATACAGTACGACCCCTGTATCCACGGGACATGTAGCCATGGGATCTGTACCCACAGTGTCACTTACCCGCATCCAAAAGAAATACGTTCTCTCTAGGCATTTTCTAGGTCCTCCAGTGTGATTTTATGGTATGCTTCCACTGGAAGTTGACCTTAGAGTTGCACTGGAGGACCTAGAAAATGCCAAGGAATCTCTAGGTCCTCCAGCACAACTCTATGGTCTGTTTAGGTCCGAAGGCATTCATTTCAATGAGTTTTGCTATCATCCATGGTTCTGTGTTTCCATGGTAAGTCCCCTGTGGATATGGGGGTTGTACTGTACCCCAAGAAAAATGCACAGAAATATTTTATACACTTGAAAAACTACACTTCAAATGCTGCTTTTAAAAGAGCGCCCTGTTCTTCCTCAGAAGAACCAGCTGCTCAAAGACCTCGTCAGACAAGGAATGTCTTTTCACAGTCATGTCATTGCCCTCTGTACAAAAGAGGCGTTCCGCCGCAGCGCTGGAAGGCATGCCTGTGTTGTACTGCAGGAAACTCTGCATGACCCGTGGAAAGGCATGCAGGGAGGACACTTCCCGGCTGGGACACTTCAGGTAATCCCAGACTTCCTCATCAGCGCTGTCCACAGCTGACTTCCTGCCCCGGGGCCGGATGTTGAAGAAATCATCTTCCAGACTGTCACTTTCCTGGTTTTTCTCTGAAGACCCATCATTTTGCTCACTAACTGTGCCCCGGATTTCAGCCTTCACCAAAGCTTCCATCATGTACCTAGAAGAGAGTGGAATGGGGAAGAAAACTGAAATTACTACTTTTTCCACTGAACAGGTTGAACACACAGTGTAGTGCTCTGTGTGCTGGGCCTTTCATGGAATCATAGAGTTGGAAGAGACCACAAGGACCATCCTGTCCAACCCCCTGCCCTGCAGCAGTACACAAAGCACTCCTGACAGATGGCCATCCAGCCTCTGTTTAAAATCCTCCAAAGGAGACTCCAAAGGAGACTCTCAGGCAGCACATTCCACTGCCAAACAGCTTTTACCGTTTTTCCTAATGTTTAGGCCGACTCTCTTTTCCTGTGGGAGAGAAGGATTCAGCTCCCCATTCAGCCATGGAAACCCACTGGGTAACCTTTTCTTTTATTATTTTTATAAATAAAAAGGGCCTTTCTCTGTGGTGGCACCCCAGTTGTGGAATTCCCTCCACCTGGAGGCTCAGGTGACATCTCTCTATTTATTATGCTTATGAGATCAGAAAAAAAACCCAAACAGATAAAATTAATATCAATGTTATATAAAAGTTATATAAAATGTTATATGAAAGTTATATAGAGGTGGATATTATTAGTTACAAAACAAAATTTCCAGTTGACATCAACACTGAGATCCTTTCGGTGTCAGGTCAAAATCTGCCTTTTGATTAAAGCCTTTCGGCCAGGGTGATTTCATCCAGGATGCGCATGTCTTATAGTTTCACTATTTAAAATTGTTTTAACTGGTATCAAAATGCCTGGTTTCTAATTGCTAAACTATTTAGAACCATAGAGTTGGAAGAGACCACAAGGGCCATCCAGTCCAACCCCCTGCCATGCAGGAACACACAATCAAATATTTAATACAGTAACACCCCCACCTCTGATTTGCCAACTGTGGATTCAATTATCAGCGGTTGGCGATGGCGGGGAGGGGGAGGGAGGGAGCAGGAGGAATCTCACCTCCCCCCTCCCTTCCCCTGGGAGGACTCCTGGTCACTGTGGAGGCAAAGGGGGAGAGGGGAGGAGCGATTTAGCCTCCTCAGCTTCCCCCCTCATCCCCCCCATCACAACTGCGGTGGGGCCATGGCTGGAGTGAAGGGGGAAGTGATCTAGCCTCCTCCCCACCCCCCTTCATCCCCGTGATCACTGCTGCAGTGGAGCCATGGGAGGGGAAGGGGGGAGCGATCAATCCTGCTCCCCACCCACCTTCCTCCTGCAATCACTGCTGTGGCAGGGCCATGGCTGGAGCGAAGGGGAAAACAGAGAGTGATCTAGCCTCCTCCCTACCCCCTTTTGTCCCTGTGATTGCTGCTGTGGTGGAGTCATGGCAGGCGTAAAGGGGGAAGGGACTAGCCTCCTCCCCTTCCCTCTTCGTCCCTGCTATCACTGCTGCAGTAGAGCCATGGCAGGGGCAAAGTGGGGAGTGATCTAGCCTTCTCTCCACCCCTCCTTCGTCTCCATGATTGTTGCTGTTGCGGAGCCATGGCGGGGGCGAAGGGGGAGCAATCTAGCTTCCTCCCCTTCCAACTTCATCCCCACAATCGTCGCTGAGGTGGAGCCACGGCGGGGGTGAAGGGGAGTGATCTCACCCTCCTTCCCTTGGGACAGCTCCTGTTGCCGCAGTGGGGCCATGGTGGGGGCGAAGGGGGACTGGGAGGAGGCTAGATGTCCCCCTCCCCCGTTAGGGGCAAAGAACCCCAACAAAAAATGGGGAAACTGCAAATATAGGCCCACTATTTCTTCTTCTTCTTCTTCTTTTTACCTGAGAGAACACTTCTCTAGGCATTTGCAGGTCCTCTAGTGCAATTCTATGCTTCTGGTGGAAGTAGATCATAGAATCGTGCTGGAGGACCTACAGATGCCTAGAGAAGTTTCTGTCTAGGAATCTCTAGGTTCCCCAGCAACTCTATGGTCAACTTCCGGCAGAAGCATACCGTAAAATTGTGTTGGAGTACCTAGAAAATGCCTTAGAGAGAACATATTTACTAATCCACAAATAAATCGACAAATGTTCAAACCACAAATGTGGAGGGCTGATTGTACTGTTATTATTAATTTTTTAAAAACTGATTCTATTGTAAGCTATGATCTTTGGACATAGGGCATGATAGAAATATTTTAATGAACAATGAAATAAATGTATAATTTACACCCCAATTTTCTCCTTCTCTAGGACCCAAGGTGGCTTACAAGCATTTAAAAAACAGGATGCAGTTAAAAAAATTATTCATACAAAATTTCAAAAACAATGAAATGACAGTTCATAGATTTTCTTTGGTTTTTTTCTGAGCTGTGAGGCCGTGTTCTGGAATAGTTTCTTTTTGACATTTCACCTGCATCTGTGGCTGGCATCTTCAGAGAGTGGTTGGGTAGGTGTGTGTGTGGAGTTTATATGCTGTGAACCCCTGTTGGGGAGGATATGTAAATTTTTGTAATTGAATGGTTAATTTCTGGGAATAGAAATGCAAGGCTCATTAGTGTCTGTTTGACTAATGGTTGGTTGATGGGCCATTATCTGCTGGGAATCCTCTTGTCCCTGGGTGGAATTCCTTTGTAAGTGTTGAGTTTTGATTCTATTGTTTTTCAAAACTGGGAACCAGATTTTGTTTACTTTTAAGGTTTCTTCTTTCCTGTTGAAGTTGTCCTGGTGTTTGTGGATTTCAATAGCTTCTTTGTGCATTCTGACATGTTAGTTGTTGGCCTGTTCCAGAATTTCTGTGTTTTTAAATAACATTTTGTGTTATAACATGTTCTGCCAGCCAGAAAAATCAGCACTAGCAGAACTACTGCTGATCCTGCAGCTGCTGCAACAGGATCCATTCAGTCAAGTGGTGGCAGCAGCAGCAGCAGGATGCCACTGCTGCTGCTGTGATAGGACCCAGGCAGTCAATTGGCGGCAGCGGCAGGGCAACAGAGGAGTCACCCTCAGCAATTCCAGGAAAAGTGTGGAACGCTGAGAAGGGAGAGGAGGAATTTAAATCAAATGGCTTACCTTACAGGGTTGGCATGAGGTCGCTGGGCGTATTTTGGGGAGTTTTTACTGGCATATGATACATTTATACATGGTAAGTCTAGGAACATATTCACTGTGGATATAGGGGGCAACCTGTATCCCCATCAGCCAGTGATAGTTGCCAAGCTACTGAGTTTTGGGGAAAGAGTGAAATAAATTTTGGAGGCTTAGTCCATCAATTGTTAGGTTCTCTGGTGGACACTTGAGTTTTTACTTCATGGAAATGAAATGCTCCTGATTTCCAGATGCTGGGACAAGCAATAGGGAGACTGTGGACTTCATGAATTGCTGTTGCTAGATCCCAGGGCCATCTGGATGGGCCACCATTAGGAAAAAACAGAGCAATGGATTTAATGCACCCACCCACCCCCACGTTGGTCAGATCCACCTGAAGGGCTCCTCTTACTTTCTTACCTGTTGACCTGGGCAGTCTGGGCAGATTCCAACCAGTCCACCTTGAAACGCGGGTGCAAACAGGCTGCCAGAAGAAGCTTCCTGTCCTCCCAAATACCTGCAAATCGTTTCCTTAGGGCTTCACGGATACCTCTCAAGAGGGGAAGACAGTAGGTGTACCTGACAGGCTTGTTTTCCAGCCCCTGTAACTTGCGGTCCAAATTGTACAGAGTCGGCAACAGATACCCCATGAACATGCCATTCTCCCGTTGCAGGATGTCAAGAGACTGGGCTAGCGGCCACATGATCTCTGTGTACTCCTGCATCACTAGAGTCTCAGCAGGTGTGAACCTGGCCAAAGAGCATTGGTCCATTACAGCATCCACTTTTAGTGGCACACTGGAGAGGAGCTCATTTAGTTGCTTAAGTGCTTCAAAAGTGGAGTTCCACCAGGTTTTGTTTGGTACCTTCAGATACGCACCACACTGTCCATGGATGTACTCTGCAAACTGTTTTGATTGTTTCTGTTTGGACCACAGTTTGCTGCATTTTCCCATCAAGGAAGAAAAGTGTCTCCTGAAAGGACTGAGAAGGCTGTTTTTGGAGGAGTCTGACATCATGGCTTGGATGTCGTGTGTTGCCACCAAGTTGAGTGTATGGCTGATGCATCTCTGGTGTGGTGGCAAACTAAAGTCTTTGGCACCTGCTATTTCTTCCTCTGCCTTGTTGTCCATGTCCAAAATCTCAGAGATTGGCACAGACATCACCTCAGACTCCTCTTGGTTGTCGCCATCCTCCTCTTCCGCTTCCTCCCCCTCCTCTGTGCTGGTTTCTGTAGCATCCCCAAGTTCTTTGGCCCTGAATAATTGGAAGGCTTTCACAAACTTGGAGCCGTTGTCTGTGGTTGTGTATACAACCTTGTTATGAATCCGGTACTGCATATGTACATCGTGGAGGGCTTTGGCGAGGACGCTGTACGTGAGGTGCCCTTTCAGACACTTGTATGCCAAGGCCCCGAACTCCCGCTTCAGAGTCGTTGGGCTGATCCAGTGGGCTGTGACCCCTAAGACGCTCCTCTTGCCATCAGTCCAGCAATCGGCAGTGGTTGCCACATGGGACACAACGCCCATCCGGCTTGCAAGAGTTTCCCTCATGCCAGCCGCCCTTTTCTCAATTCTGTCCCTCAGGGTGTTGGCACACATGATGGTGAGGCCTTTTGGGAGGCCAAGGCGAACCAGCCCAATGAATGCCGCTCTGTCCACAGTCTGAAGCGGCAAGGTCTCTTCCACAATGAAGTCCATGATTTTCTTATCGAGAATCCTCTGGGTGACTGTCTCCCTGCCGTATCCCCATCGCTCTGGGGCCGTCTCCTGCTCTTGCTGCTGCTTTGGCATTTTGAGAGCTGGGGGGTCATCATCATGCCTCAGTTCTACAGAATAGCCCCGTCGCCTTGCCCTTTTTGAACTTTCAATTATTTTAAGCTTCTCAGGATGTGCTCTCTAAGGAGGAGGAAGGGAAAAAAACAAACATTAATCCTAGGGAAAAAAAATGGAAAAGTCATTTCACAGCTTAAATCACATAAAGAGACCCTACTTAAAGGACCAAACTTCTCAGCATCAGCTCTGTTTGTGGTGCACCAGAGGAGCCTGTCCTCACCACACACGTCAGGGCTTTTTCAATTGTTGCACTTCCATCTGTAAAAAATCCTCCACCATCCAGCAAGCCTAACCATTGCTCAGAGATGGAAAACGAAAGAAATTCCTACCATAGATGACCGGCTGCTAAAATTGGCCGATATGACTTGTATGAATAAACTTACATTTGAATTAAAACAAAAATTTACAAAATACAGGACAGTGAGTAGAAACCGATTATGACATTTTGGAAAAAGAGATGGGCTATTGAATGAATTAATGAACTGGATTAGTTTTGGAATTTTTAAAGACAGAGTGAAATAAAGGGGTACAAGAACTAAATTTAAAATTTGAGCAGATCTAAATTATAGATTTATGAATATTAATATATGGGACAGTGGATCTGAAACATGGGTCACCTATCGCCACCACCTACGACTCCTCGAGCGCTTTCATCAGCGCTGTCTACGCACAATCCTAAATATACACTGGACTGACTATGTGACGAATGTTGCTGTCCTTGAACAAGCAGGGATCACCAGCATTGAGGCCATGATATTGAGAACACAGCTGCGCTGGGCAGGGCACGTTTCTAGGATGGAGGACCATCGCCTCCCAAAAATACTACTCTACGGTGAACTCGCCACGGGTCAGCGTAAGAGGGGCGCTCCAAAAAAGCGATACAAAGACTCCCTGAAACAACATCTCAGGCTTGGCCAAATTGATCACCAACAGTGGTCCGCCCTGGCCTCACATCGGGAGGCATGGAGACGCACTATCCACAATGCTGCAGCCTTATTTGAGAACTCACGACGAACAAGTCTTGAAGAGAAACGACAACGCAGAAAGAATCACAACCCAAAAACATCACCCAAGGAGTCCTTCTGCTGCGCTTTTTGCAACCGGACTTGTTTATCTCGGATTGGCCTTTTTAGTCATCAGCGCGCTTGCAGAAGGCGCGGGATGAGTCCTTCCTGAATCTTCGTTTGCGAAGAAAAGCCAGAGAGATCATTGAAAATAATAATTGATTGTAATATACTAGAAGTAAGGGTCTAGAGTCCATGCAATTTATTTTGTTTTTTTTCTATACAATGCCAGCTATTAGGAAATGTAAAAATATTCTAAAGAACTAGATGTACAAAAAGGAGGTCAATTAGAAGTGAAGATGCAGAAATTTTTTGCTATAACAAAATAAGATATTTGATTGCAATGTAAGGAAACTATGGATAGGTATCTATTTATTTTACTATACCAATATTGAGATAAACGTATATTACCAAAACCTCTTAATAAACAAATAAATAAATCATCCATTCTTATCTTTCAGACAGGAAAGCATATCTACACTACAAGCTTTGGGTGAACAAGCAAGTCTTTGATTTGCATTATACGTGCATGGGGAATATGGTCCCGGACTTACCATGGATACTAGAAACCACAGATAATAGCTAACCCTACTAAAATGAATGACTTCTGGCCCAAGCATACCATAGAGTTTGCACTGGAAGACCTGAAAGATGCCTAGAGAGAAAACCTCTCTAGGCATCTTCTAGCTCTTCCAGTGCAACTCTTATGGTCAGCTTCTGGCAGAAGCATGCCAAAGAGTTACACAGGAGAACCTAGAAGATGCCTAGAGTGACCATATTTTTACAGATGCAGGTAAGTGAATCTGGGATATGGCTCCCATGGATACAGGGGTCTATCTGTACTGCTCTTTTTTACTGCTTTTATTGTATTTTAGTAGACTTTTACAATTTAATATTTTACATATCGGTAATTTGTTATTTTAAAGTGTGTTTTTAGTCCTTCCTCAATCTTCGTTTGTGAAGAAAAGCCAGAGAGAGAGTTATGTAGGCTGTTAGCCACCTTGAGCTCTACGAGTAAGTGTGCTGCAATAACAATAATATCAGTATCAACAACAACAGACACCAATCTGTTTCAACAAAAATTTACAGTGGTGCCAGATAACAACCAGACACTGTTTTTTCTTCATTACATTACACTTTCTATGCAGAATAATCTTGTGGTACTTTTCCCTGGCACTGAGAAAAAAAGATATTTAAAGATTTAAAGTTAAACATAACCAGCAAACAATACATTTGAGATCCATCCAGTACAATGAGGAGTACAATATATGTGGTCCAGAACAAATCAGCTCTCAGCCATCACAGTGTCAACAATTATGTTAGAATCTCTCTTCAAAAAACAACATGTGATGAAAGAGGAGAGAAAAGACAGGCATATTCATTGGCACAATCAATACATTTGAATCACGTTGGGTAAAATTCAGAACGATCTTGGTTGTCTCTAGAGATTCCTTGGCAGTTTCTGAAGACCAACAGGATCACTCCTTACCTCCAAATGTTTCTTGAGATTGGATGAAGATGTAATGGCTGCGCTCACAGTCTTGTACGCTGGCAGGCAGTAATTGCATTGCACAACCAAGTTTTTCCCCCTCTGACGGACATACGTAAAGGCCTTCTCAAAGCCAGACCATGGTACTTTCCGCCGTGGTGCTGGGGCTGCTGCCTTTTGCTCCACCTCCATCCCACGCACAGAGTCTTCTTGCACCTGCACCTCCACAACAATCGGCGAAGCATTGGTGCTGCGTACTGCTGCTGGGATCTTTGACTCCAATGGGCAGGTGCCTGCCACAGCCACCCGAGCACTGCCTACAACAAAAAAGATGATGAGATTGTCTTCAGAATTGAGAATCATTTAAAATCATGAACTAAGATGAACAAAGATTTCCCCTAGCTATCTGCAGTCCAGAAAGCACCTGATGGGGAGATGAACAGCTAAGTGTGGACACCTTTTCCAACAAATCTGCATGAATGTTGCAGTAATACCACCACTCTTTTCTTCCTTGGTCAGACCTCACCAGAAATACCATCTTCAGTTCTGGGCACTACAATTCAAGAAGGCTATTGACAAGCTGGAACATGTCCAGAGGACGGCGACCAGAATGGTGAAAGGTCTGGAAGCTGTGCCCTATGAGGAGCAGCTTAGGGAGCTGGGCATGTTTAACCTGGAGAAGAGAAGGTTAAGAGGTGACATGATAGCCATATTTAAACATTTGAAAGGATGTCATATTGAGGATGGAGCAAGCTTGATTTCTGCTGCTCCAGAGACTAAGACATGGAGCAATGGGTTCAAACTACAGGAAAAGCGATTCCACCTAAACATTAGGAAGAACTTCCTGATGGTAAGAGCTGTTCAGCAGTGGAATGTGCTGCCTGGGAGTGTGGTGGAGTCTCCTTCTTTGGAGGTTTTTAAACAGAAGCTGGATAGCCATCTGTCAGGTATGCTTTGAGTGTGTATTCCTGCAGGGCAGGGGGTTGGACTAGATAGCCCTTGTGTGGTCTCTTCCAACTCTATGATTCTGTGATCCTATGAAATGGTAAGGCTGGCCCTATAGCAACTGAGCCACTTCAGTTCACAACAGCAGCTGCGTCTACACCAGCATCAAGGACAGTCTAGGATAGAGGGCAACACTGAGGCTGCCAACATCATGCACAGATCACCGAGAGAAGGTTATGTTTATCTAGAAACTATAGTTGGCACACCAAATAAAACAGGTAAAGGGCACTCCTAGCTTTTCCAGTGCAAGACTTATCCTCTAAAGGAATGCTACTCAAACTATTTGATATGGAAGACTGGTACTTTTCCCCCCAGTATGCCAGGGATCAGTATCTATATGTGCTTGGTAGCTACAATTCTTTCTTTTTTCCTGGAAACTCGCCAGAGATCAGCAGCAGGTCATGGAGTGACACCAGTCCATAGACAACCCACTTTGAGTAGTACTGCTATAAAGTAGGACACACAGACACCTTAGCAAAGGAATGGGCATGTGCTAGCAAGGAGGGAATCCAGGAGCCAAATTTCAGTGACTCCACAACAAGCTGCACCAACCCTTCCAAACTGAAAGTCACCAGATGTCCACACCGGGTGGTGTAAAACCACTTTGGGGAGGGTTGGGGCAAAAGAAGGTGTAGGGGTGCTTCTGCCTTTTTAAAAAATAAAATGGCTACTCCTTGTGGCTTCCAAGTCTTTTGTTGTTGAATTTTACAGAAGTGAGGGTTGGGGGAAAATGGCTGGGGGGAGTAGAGACCCTGAAGGGGGCTGTACAAAAAGGTGGAGGCTACAAATGGCCCAAGGGCCAGATGACTTCGCCACCCTTGCTCTAGAACTGCAAGGCTATCCTGGATCCTGGAAAGGTCATTTAGATCAACCTCAAAACTTCTTCAGTCTTTCCCCTCTCATCCCTGCAGTAAAATGAAATCTCCGCTTACTCTCAGGTCAAATCCAAACTACGCAAATAATCCCATTTGAAACTGCATTATTTGCCATGGCTCCTTCCTATGACATCCTGAGATTTGTAATTTGGTGAGGCACCAGCACTCTGGCAGAGAAGGCTAAAGACCTTGTAAAACTACAAATTCCAGGATTCCATAAGAAAGAGCCATGGCAAATAATCCAGTTTCAAACTGGATTATTTGGGTCATGTGGATTTGGCCCCAGTGATGGATTAGACATCAGTGCTTGTAAAAGAAAAAGGCTGACAATAAGGCCCATTCCCTGCCTATTTACATATTTAGAGTTATGCCCTACTTTTCTATACAGTTGTGTCCAAGGAAGTGAACAGCAAATGAAATAAAATGCAAGCTAATATAAAACCTATACAATTCAATGAAAAGCTCACATGGGCCTCAGCCCATCTTTGGCAATAAAAACACTATAAGAACCACACACAAAAAACCCACCTAACAATACCTGACCTTTTATGACACCTCAAATACGAGACTGGGAGGTCTGTACAGGAACTAATTTTACACCATTCTTGGTACTTTTCTTTCTTGTAGAACTGATTGCTAGGGGGGAGAGGTAGAGATAGTAGGGGAAGGGAATATAGTTATTTTGTGGAATATTATGCTTTAAAATTTGATACAATGTATATAAAAAAGTCAAAATCTGTGGCCTGAAGCAGCCGCCTTGCTCAGGCTATTTGTGGTGCTAAACTTGAGATGCACACATAGCAGAGACTCTGTTTAGCAATTGGTGGGCCTCAGGGTTCTTCTAATCTAGAAAAACGGAAGTAAATACAGCAATTCTGCCCACCCTGGATTTAGCACATGGTGGGTGCAAGGTATACTGCACCAAAGTCAGTTGCTGCAAGGAAACAGTCCTTCTGCTGACTTGCACTATTTTCAAGGGGAGACAGCCATTATGCTCCTTTTGTCGTTCAAGGTTTGCCTCCTGTCAGAATGTAAGAAAGAGCACGGGTACATCAGGCCCAATAGACAAGATCAGGCAGGAGAGATACGGTCTTCTTTGTGGTGGTGAAGTTGTAGAATTCCCTTCTTGTGGCGCTCTACCTGGCTCTATCGCTTTCCGTCCTTAAAGCTAGGCGGGCCATGTCGTTCAGGAGGACTGGGCCCAAGGTCTGTCAGGGCCAGTGTCCTCTTTCCTCACAACACTCAGCCCAGTGCTGTGTGAAACAGAACTCCTCACTGTTGCTTCCGTGAAGGACACCACTCATACTTGAACTCAGAACTCCAGGCCTACCCATCAAGATGGCCGCCTCCTCCTCTTCCACCTCAGAGATGCAGATCTCCACAGTGTCTGATAGATCCTGCTTCAGGGTTGGAGAATTAACAAATGCTTCCTCCACTAGTCCAGACCCCTGAAATACAAGGAGGCATCGTGATTAAAGAGACCAAAAGTCTAGGGCTTATAACTTGAAGGCACAGGATGCGGCAACCCTGCTGAAGCAATACGTACTAAACTAAGCCAAGCCAAGCCAGATTTTGGCCTGATAGGAAATTGCCTAAGAGCCTCTTATATGCCCTTCCTTGAGTTCTATGATGGAAGAAACATGGCTGGGAATGCCAAGAGTTGTAGCCCAACATTGCAGGAGGTCACCAAGTTTGGGAAAACTTCACAAAGCCTTGTGTTATTGGTGTTAGATGTCTTCAAGTCAACTCTGACTTAGGGCAACCCTGTCATAAGAGGGCGAGAGTTGACAAGATTTATTCAAGAGGATTGTCATTGTAAGGTTGAGAGAATTTGACCTACTGGAGGTCACATAGGTTTCCAGGACTGAGCAGGGATTCAAACTTGTCTCCCAGGTCCTAGCCCAACACTCAAACCACTACATCACACTCGCTCCCTAATGCATCGTACACCTGATTAATTGGGGGTATGATTCACACAAGCCTTCAGTTCTTCTCTGCCGCAATGAATTCATTAAAAATGCTATGGAACCCCTAAGAACTATCACTGCTGAGTCAGACCAGTTTGTGAGAATCACTTTCCTTTTTTTACCTATATCTCCAAGAATTCCATAGCCAACATGGCTACTGGCTATCCTCAGCGTTGGGTGAGATTTATTCTGAGGAGGTCCACCACTGACTTCCAAGGCGGCTGAAAGAGTGGGAATTACCTGAGGTCACCCAATGGATTTTTACACTTGAGTGAAGATTTTAATCCTGATCCCTTGGATCCAAGTCTAACACTTGAACCACTATACCACGCTTGCTCTTCAAGATCCCTAGAGATGTAAAATTTCCAGAAATTTTGAACTCATGGGAATTTCCATTTCTGGAGGTCTTTTGGGCGGGGGGGAAGGAAATATTCAGGAAAATTGAAAGGTTTAATATTAGTACCTTTTGCAGATTGAAAGTCACTTTGCTACTCTGGAAACATAAAATGTATTGTGTATAATATGAATTGGCATAAAATTATGTTTGGCATATGAAGAGTACAGTATATTCAGACAATACAGATTGAGTTTCCCTTATCTGAAATGCTTGGAACCAGGGATTGTTTCCAATTTTTTCAGATTTTGGAATATTTGTGTGTGTGTGTGTGTGTGTGTATATATATATATATATATATATATATATATATATATAAAACATATCTTCTGTAAGGAAACAGAAAGAAAATTAAGGGCGGGGGGAGAGACTGCAGTAGGAAGAGGGTGTTTTTTTTAAGGGGGTTGAGTTTGGATCTGAGAAAGACGCGCCTGAATTTTTCTGTCAAGGCTTGTGGCATGAAGGGTCCTGTGCTTCAGCCTCTGGTCCCGTCCTACTGACAGGGCAGCTTGAGCCAGTACCTGCGCTTCCCGACTGGCATGTGCGCCTGATTGAAGGAGTCCCCCTGCTCAACCAGGAAGCAGCAGCAGACTGCGCTGCTCTGAATAAAGGCCAAGGCACGATCCTCGCTGCTCACTTACTACACCCTGTGCACCAGCTCCTGGTGCTGTGTGAACGGGAAGAAGGGCTGTTTGCCATCACAGGGGAACTTGAATTGCAGCTTCAGCTCTTTGCCCCGGCTGATCTCACCACAGCAGATGAAGCAACAAAGCACCACACCAGCAGACAAGGAAGAGGAGGTGGCAGCACCTGGGGACTTGGTAGTACAACTGTCACTGCTGCCTCCCCTCCCAGGGGCTGCATGGTTGTCTGCCCTGGACGCAAAGCTGGTCATGAGCCACTGTTGGCGGGAGATGGGCACTTCCTTCTCCAGACACTCAGTCATTATTGCCCTCGGGAAGCCAGAGGCAAAGGCATCATCATCATCATTGCCTGCTCGCTCAGGTGTTGGGCGGCCAGATGCACTTGTGGGGAGGGACGGCAGGAGAGAGGAGCCCCACCACCATCTCTCCCCACACAAATAGCCTCACAAATACAGTAAGTACTACACTTCTTGTGTTGCAGATCAAAAAGTTTTGGATATTGGAGCATTTAGAATTTCTGGATAAGGGGTAGTCAACCCGTAATTACAAATTGAATTTCATTTTTTAAATGCTGATTTTGTGTTATGAATGGAGCTACTGATCTTGAAGGAATACATAAACAGTAATGAAGGTCTTTGGTTTTGGCAATTTATGAAGACCAAAGAAAAAACAATAAAAATAGAAGAAACTCTTGACACTACTAAAACATAGAAAATTATTTTGTTTCCTCTCATTTGCTATAGTGTTCAGCCAACATAACACACTCACTCCCATAAAAAGAACAGAGAAAAGGAAAACAAGACCAGGAATTGCAATGTACATAGTCTTACAGAAATGTCTTCCTCTTACATTGTTTTTAGGGAAGAAAGTTGGGGAAATAAAATGCTTGAAACCTTGTCCTGTATGTTTATTTGCTATTCTAAAAGAAAATATTCCCCAATCCATTCCCCCCCGCCCGAGGAAAAAAAAAGACACAGGGGAAAAAGGTTTTGGGGAAAATGGGTCCCCTCCCCTAATTCTCCCAGTTCTCCACATCTTTAAAAGCCCTTTATGCAAGGCCTATAAACTGGAAGGATATACTAATCTGGCTGAATTTGAGTATATCAGAACATCTAAACTGGATCAATGACCTAAATCTCATCTAGTCCAACACCCTGCTCCAACACAAACAGCCAGATTTCTGTATTACTTTATTCATTTGTTACTTGGTTTTTCTCCTCCTCATTTTATCCTCATAACAACCCTATAAAATTGCTTCGGCTGAAAGGGGGACTTCCTCAAGGTCATACCGATTTCACAGCTTGGTGAGAACTCAGTGAAAAACTCACACGTCCCAGTTAACATTTTAAGCATTAAATCATGCTGGTGTGAGATGACAGGAACACTAGATGACACGAGGCTATGTTGCCCTAAAAATAATCAAATTTTGGAAATAAATTAATGACTGTTAAAACAACATGACTAACCCAATAATACAACCCAATGGGCCCTTACTGATATTTTCAATTTTTGAATGAACACTTAATAGTTCTGCTCTCTATAGTCCTCAGTGCAACAAGAACAAAAATTGCAGAAGTTTCAAAGGACCTGCCAGGCTCATTTTGCAGATGACTGAATAATTTAATTTTTTAATTAGGAATAAAGTTTGGATGCTGGCTCTGATGGGGGAAGAATGTCTTTTAAAATTCCCAAGGCATGTTCATACAGAATAACTTTGAAACTATATGGTATCTCTTCCTCAAATTTGTTTCAAAAATGAACTTTGCCCCGACCTCCATCCAAACATACCTTGTTCTGAACTGACACATTGTAACTCAGTCTTGAGTTTGTTTGTTTTTGTAGTTACTGTATATACTTGTGTATAAGTTGACCTCATTTATAAGTCAAGGGTAGGTTTTGGGGCCAAAATTATGGATTTTTATATGACCCATGAATAAGCCGAGGGCAAAACTTTGGGGCTCAGCATGGAGCTCCTAAAATTTTATTTATTTATTATAATTATTTACATCCTGCCTTTCTCCCAATATAGGGTCTCAAGGTGGCTAACAATGGGTTTTAAAACAATACATAAACATTATAAATATGAAATTAAAAAAACAAATTAAACAATTTAGAATGTTAAAACATTTTAAAAACATTTAAAATGTTAAAATACAATAAAACTCTATGTACCTTAAAACAACGCTACACAGCACATACAAGCCCA
Organism: Gambelia wislizenii; assembly: GCA_030847615.1. Lineage (NCBI taxonomy): Eukaryota > Metazoa > Chordata > Lepidosauria > Squamata > Crotaphytidae > Gambelia > Gambelia wislizenii. Next base: position 33,178,938 of record JAUMIR010000002.1, read on the forward strand.
CCCCCATCAAATTGTGACTGTCTGATGGCGCAAGAAAGTTTTTACTTGCTGCTGAAATGAGAGCAGAGACGGGGCCATACTGGCCTTACTAGGGAGCGAGTTCCTAAGTCTGGGAGCAGCCACCGAGAAGGCCCTCTCCCTCATTCCCACAAAATGAGTCTGAGAGAGTGGTGGGACAGAGAGAAGGGCTTCTCCAGATGATCTAAGGGCTCTAGTAGGCTCATAAAGGGAGATATGACCCTTCAAATCCATTCTGTGGAGAGGTGCCAGCATCAGCACTGCATCAGGGCCAGCTGCCCTTGGATGCCACCACTGCCATTTTCCTTCCCAGGCATTCAAAAAGGCTGGGAGAACCAGTTGCTTTTGAGGCAGCTGAGGAGGAGACAGAGATGCTGCTGTCACGGCTAACTGAGGGAAGCGAACAGGGAGGGAGGGAGGCAGATAAGCGGGCCGTTTCTTCCCTTTGCGTGTTCACCCCCTTACACGCTCTGGGAAAGCAAGAGTTGGTGAGGGATGGGAAGGATGTAAAATTCTCAATCAGGATCACCGGGCTACCTCTGTACCAAGTTCGGAAACTTCAACTGGTGCAAAACACAGCAGCCAGATTAGGCACTGGTACAACCAGAAGTGATCATATCACACTAATATTAAAATCACTCCACTGGCTGCCAATTAGTTTCCGGGCAAGTTACAAAGTGTTGATTATTACCTTTAAAGCCCTACATGGTTTGGGTCCAGGTTACCTACGGGATCGCCTTCTCCCATATAATCCGCCCTGTATACTTTGGTGCTCTGGGGGACATTTGCTCCAGTCAGCCAGGACTAGGTTGGCAACTGTCACCCAGAGGACTTTTTCTTCAGCTGCCCCTGGACTCTGGAATGGCCTGCCAGGAGAGATACGACAGCTGAACACGCTGTCTGAATTCAAATCAGCATTAAAGACCAGCCTCTTCCAGCAGGCCTGTCCAAACGATTTTCAAGTGTGAGTTTTAAATTGTGTGTTGACTGTTTTAAAATATCTTGATTTTATTTGTTCTTTTAAACTGATATATGTTTTTTAATTGCTAATGTGTTTTTAACCAATGTTGTGTTTATGTGTTAATGTCTTGTTCCCCGCCTCGATCCATAGGGAGAGACAGGTAAGTAGTAGTAGTAATAATAATAATAATAATTTCCTCAGAACCACCACCAACATCCTTTCTCAGTCACCACTGCTGTTTCTTCACTCATTGCTTCCACGAGGGGCAGACATCATCTGGCAGTGAAGAAGTCGGTACTGACTGCTCACTCCTTTTTGCCCTCAACCAGGCTGCCCACCCCGGCATCCCATTGGTCTGTAAGTGGGCTCTGCCCCAGTCATCATCCTCTCCAGGTCCCTTCGCCTTGGCAGGAAGGGGCAGCCAATTTCTCTTTTGCTTGCCTTCTCCGGCTCCTCTTCATCACCCAACCAACTGCACTCAGTCGTCTACAGCCGGCCCCCTTGTCAGAGAAAGTGGAGGAGGAGACAAGTAGACAACCAAGGGTGGGCGGTTTGGCAGCAAAGAGTCTGGCTGGGGAGAGCCTAACATAAAAGAAGCAACAATCCCACCCCCCACCACACAGAGGCCGCAGTAGGGATTTCCCAAAGAGCCACCATCGCCATTTTTTCTAGCAGCATTATTGTACTGACCCGTATATAAGTCAACCCAGGTTTTGGGGGAGGGTCAATTTTTGCCTATTTTTTTCGACTTACACACAAGTATATATGGTAAGTTCAGCTAGGTTGGCTTTGTATTGATATTTGTATTGATATCATTGACTTTGGCTGAAAGGGGATACTGGGAAGTTATTTTAAAGTGTTAGAATTGAGAGGTGGGTGTGTTGGTTTGTATTTTCCTACCAATAATCAGTATTAGAAATAGGAGTTCTCTTTCTATTTTCTCTTCTTTTTAATTTTCATGCTTTGGGTTTTTTCTTTCATCTTTGTGGGTGCTTGTTTTATTACGCATGTGTTGTATGAGGTATGCCTGTTAGGCTATTCTTGATGTTTCCATATTTGTTTTTATTATACAGCTAAACATAAATAAAGATACATTTTTTAAAAAAATGAAAAAGACAGTGCCTGATTTATGATAAGGAATATTAGAATCTATTTTTAAAAAAATATTCTAAGGATTACAGCACTGTGGCCATCCAGATGCAAATGGAAAGCCCACAAGCAGGACATAATCATGGCAGCACCTTCCCCAGGTCTCCAGAGTCCTAGTCACCAAACCACTACACCATGCTAGGTTTTGTAATTCCTTTTGTAATTATAATTATTTTGAATTGCCTTTGCCTTCAAGGGGAAGTTAGGAGATATTACCTTTACAAAGGACCTGCTCCATGTGGACATTAAAACTGCTATCACTGGACTGCTGATAAGAATCAACACAGACATTGGCTGCATCTGCACTGAAGAAATAAGCCAGTCTGACACTGCTTTAACTGCCACAGCTCAATGTTATGGAACCCTGGGATTGGTAGTTTGTTCTGGCATCAGAGCTCTCTGACAGAGAAGGCTAAATATCTCACAAAACTACAGATCCCAGAATTCCATGGCAGTTAAAGCAGTGTCAAATTGGATTATTTCTGCAGTGCAGATGCAGCCATTGTTACTGATGTTATATTCCTTCACCTCTTCATTGACGCCCCCTTGTCGTGGGGGAGAGGCTTGCATACCCTAATGAAGTTTTGAGCTATGCTGGCAGTGGCATAAATAGCCACCGGTAGGGCCTCCCATGCCAGACAGATCAAAACCGAAGGGTCTGACAAAGAGCGTCAAAGGGCAGGATGGGCTCTTTAGCCTTATGGCAACCATCCTAGGAGAAGAAGAACTCTAATCCCAAACCCGGACAGATGGTGCTCGTCCAACCCAGTAAGGTCAACCATCTAAGAGAAGGAAACTAATCAAACCTACAACCCGAGGACCTCATTGCTACCATCCATGCTTGCAAGGCCACAGCAGATGAACCTTTGGTTTAAAGGGTGAGGCCAGTTCTGTGCACCCTGCGCTCCACCGGAAAAATCCATTGCACAGGCTCAAAGGATAAATCCAATTCCGAAAAAGCCCTGTAGCGATAGACGACAGATGAAACGGCAGGTGTAAAGATGCACTGGAAGCCGCAGACCCAACCCTGCATGCAGGCGGTTCAGGACTGTGGTTGCTTGAGGCTGACTCAGGAGATGAAGGCAAATCTGTGCTTAAGTCCGTTCAGCAGTTCACCTACCTGGGAAGCATCATCTCCTCAGATGCCAAGATTGACAAAGAGATCGATCAAAGATTAGCAAAGGCATATAGCGCATTTGGAAGACTTTACAAAAGAGTCTGGAGTAACAAACACCTGAGGCGAAGCACAAAAATCAGTGTGTGTAGAGCCATTGTACTGTCTATTCTCCTTTATGGATCTGAAACATGGGTCACCTATCGCCACCACCTACGACTCCTCGAACGCTTTCATTAGCGTGGTATACGTACAATCCTAAATATACACTGGACTGACTATGTGACGAATGTTGCTGTCCTTGAGCAAGCAGGGATCACCAGCATTGAGGCCATGATACTGAGAACACAGCTGTGCTGGGCAGGGCACGTTTCTAGGATGGAGGACCATCGCCTCCCCAAAATACTACTCTACGGTGAACTCGCCACGGGTCAGCATAAGAGGGGCGCTCCAAAAAAGCGATACAAGGACTCCCTGAAACATCATCTCAGGCTCGGCCAAATTGATCACCAACAATAGTCCGCCCTGGCCTCACATCGGGAGGCATGGAGACGCACTATCCACAATGCTGCAGCCTTATTTGAGAACTCACGCCGAACAAGTCTTGAAGAGAAACGACAGTGCAGAAAGAATCACAACCCGGAAACATCACCTAAGGAGACCTTCTGCTGTGCTTTCTGCAACTGGACTTGTTCCTCTCGGATTGGCCTTTTCAGTCATCAGCGTGCTTACAGAAAGCGCGCGATGAGTCCTTCCTGAATCTTCGTTTACGAAGAAAAGCCAGAGAGAGAGTATATGCCTTCAAGACACTATCATTTCTTGGAAAAATTTATTCAGAGGAGGTTTGCCATAGCCTTCCTTTTAGACTTAGAGAGTAGGACTTACCCAAGGTCCCCAGTGGATTTCTATGGCCATGTAGGGCTTCGAACCCTGGTCCCCCAGTGTTCTAATCCAGTGCTCAAACCTCTACACCTCACTGGCTCACTGAAGGTTTTATTTATTGCAATGGCTAGAAATCCGCTTCCCCTTCCTCTAACATTTACTGTCACTTCCCAAATTTCTAGCACGAAAGTAACTTAAACCTTTAATTGAACATTCAAAAATACAGTTTAGGTATCCAAAGAAAAGGGGCAGGCAAAATTACCAAATACGCTCTGATAGCTATATCCCTGACCCTCATGTGTCCCAGAAAGCGTTATACTGTACTAAGCAATACCAATTCTACATACAGATGTGATAAGACCCATATTATTTCCAAAAGCCTGTATACAAGTTGCTAGGGAACATGAGCCAGAAGATTCTATTACACTTAGGTGGGGACTATCAGTTTTCCATAGGTTAACCGGTGGCTAAATATTGGCTGCTGCCACACGGCAGAAATAATCCAGTTTGACATCACTTTAACTGCTATGGCTCAATGCTATGGAATTCTGGGATTTGTCATTTTGTGAGATATTTCGCCTTCTCTGTCAGAAAGCTCTGGTGCCACAACAAACTACAAATCCTAAAGACTTGTCTAGACATGATGGTATGCTGTGAGTGGGTATGCACTTTTGCTCATTCACAGTGATGCTGTTTTGTCTCCACCAGTTTTTCGCCTATTTGCATCTGTTCAAATCTATTCAACTGGAGTGGCCACACACACTCATAAAGGACAACTGAGTGAAAATGTGCAGCAATGTGAGTTTGGACATCCCCATGTGCGAAAATGCACATCTACTTTGGGGAAAACTACGATTCCTTTTACTGCACAGTTTATGGAGTTTTTAGCCCCCCTCCTTCCAAAATACAGCTCATTCAGATCACGTTGGAACACACTGTATTCTCTGCAAGTTCTATGAGGAGTATTTTCATGATCTGGACAACCCCTAAGACTCCATAGGATATAGCCATGATAGTTAAAGCAGTGTCAAACTGCATTATTTCTGCAGTGTGTCAGCAACCATTATCTCTCAGCATCCTCAACACAAGCAGTCAGGTGTCCTGCTTGTTTGTTTCCATAGGCAATCAGCTGGACATCAGGGGAACAGTGGTGGACTAGACTGGCCTTTAGTCTGGATCCAGCAGGGCCCTTACTAATAAACAATGGATCGTATATCCAGCCACAGCTTGTAGTCAAGGCTATTCCCACAGTCCCCAATCCAGTGCTAATTACACAGCGCCATTCTCCATTCCTCTGGCCCTCTCCCAACTGCCCATTCAAAAACATCCTTACCTTTGGTTCGCGGTTCTCAGCCTCTTGCAGCCTCAAGAGGAAGCTTTCGGCCAAGGCCAGGGCCTGGGCGCAGGTGGCAGGTCCACTTTTGCACACCCAGATCTGCATCTCCAGGGGCAGGATGGTCAGGAACTGCTCCAGGATCACTAAATCCACAATCTGCTCCTTGGTGTGTCTCTCCGGCACCAGCCACTGGTGACAAAGTTCCTGCAGTTTACTCAGGACTGCCCGGGGACCCTCGATCTCCTGGTAACAGAAGTGCCGGAAGTGCTGGCGTTTTATCTCCAATCGGTCTGGGTCAGCCTCCTCCGGAATCTCCTCCTTCAACCTTCCAGAACCTTCCAAACTTTCACAGGCCTCTTGGATTTTCCCACCAAGGTCTGGCAAAGTATGCATTGCTATTGCACCTCCTCCTCTTCTAGGCAATTGGCTGGCATCTTTCAAGGACTGATAAGAAGTCTTAAATTCTTTCATATCCTCAGAGACAGGTTCAAATAACCGTGATGGTCTCCACACAGAGTAAGGAGACAGCACTGTGTTTGGGTCCTTTTCCTGCTGCCAAGAACCCTCGTCCAGTTCCTGCTTGTTCTGTGGCAGAGCTCCTCCAGACAGGAACAAATGAGGGTCTCTTTTGCTTTGGTTCACTCTTGGCCCTGATCTTAACAAGCCACATTCTGCCATCTTTATTGTTGACTGTATTGCTGGAGCTGAAAGAGAACATTCAGTATTTATCATTGCAATGTGACACCTACAAAACACAGAACTTTGCCCGGTCATTCTGTTGACTTTGTAATAACCTTGAACAACATAAAGACTGGATTACCTCAGAAATATCTTGCTATCATATGAATCTTTAAAATTAGGTTTGGTTGCGTTACATACTTCTTGGTATTCCTTCATTTATCCCTTAAAAGCATTTCCAAAGATCCAGGGCTTCATAACAAGTACAAACCTAAACTAATAGGAAATGTATTTGGGGAAATCCCCCTCACTCTTTTAAAATCATAGATTAAACTATAAGGCCCAGCTTTTAGGTTGCACAGACAAAAACAGTAAACTTCCTTTTCAGTGAACACCTCTTCAAGAATCAGTCAACCTATCTGTGGATACTGGGAGTTGCCGTGTAAACTATTACTAGAGATAATCTTTATTTGCTGTTACTAATTTCTGCTAAATCATTGTCCCTTCCCACTCACCTCTTTTTGGTGAGATGTTAACTGAATATTGAGAGGGATTATAGATAGAATTCTGCTCCTCACTTCTCCATGCCATGTATAATATAACATTTGTAGTGTAGTGTAATGGTTAGAGCAAGGAGCCAGGAGGTCCAGGTTCCAAGTCTCCACTTTACCACAGAATCATCATGTGGATTCAAGCTACAGGAAGGATTCAAACTGTAGTTTGGATTCAAACTACAGGAAAAGAGATTCCACTTAAACATTAGTAAGAGCTTCCTGACAGTAAGAACTGTTTGACAGTGGAACGCACTGCCTGGGAGCGTGGTGGAGTCTCCTTCTTTGGAGGTTTTTAAACAGAGGCTGGATGGCTATCTGTCAGGAATGCAGTGATTGTGTGTTCCTGCATGGCAGAGGTTTGGACTGGATGGCCCTTGTGGTCTCTTCATATAGTTGGAAGGAACTGCAGGGGCCATCTAGTCCAACCCCATGCCATGCAGGAAAACACAAAATATTCCAATCTCTGTTTAAAGACTTCCAGAGAATGGCAGCCCACCACCCTTCCTAATGTCCAGGTGGAATCTCTTGTAATTGTAATCCATTGGTTCTTGTCCTAACTCTGGGGCACCAGCAAACAAGCTCACACCATCTTCTGCACGACATCCCTTCAGGTATTTAATTATGTCTGTTATATGACTTCTCAGACTTCTTCTCCAAGCTAAACCTGCTCAGTTCAGCGACCTTTGGCCAGTTACACAGACACACACACAGACTGATCTACTCCACACAACAGCTGGGAGCTTAAACTGGGGGAGAGGTCAGCCACCTAAGTAAGCTGCCTTGAGCTCAATAGAAGAAAAACAAGGTGTAAATAAAAAGCAATCAAATTTTAGAAAGAAATTGGTAACTGGTTAGAGAAACTGACAAACCCAATCATACATCCTCATTGGCCCCATTTTTGATAGACAAATAAAACAAACTATGCCAGTGGTTCTTAACCTGAGGTCTGGGGACTTCTAGGGGTCTGCGATGTCCTCACAGGGGGTCTGCAAAGGCTTGAAGGTTGCTTGGCCCACCTCCTCCCTGCAGTGGAGTGACTACATGACAGAAGCCAAAGACAAAGGCTGGCTGGCTTGGCCTGCACATTGCCATTCAGTGTGGTCCACCCATAAAGTTCAGGAAGAAGCAGAAGAAAGGTCTTCCCTCCCCCTCCAGTCCCTCTGAGGGAAGGTTTAATGGATGGTGTAGCTGTATTATTATTATTATTGGGTATTATTTGGTATTATTATTTGTGTTTTAAATCTTGACTTAAATCTTGGAGGTCTACAGCAACAAAAGATATTTTAAAGGGGGTCCCTGGTAAAGAAAAGGTTAAGAGCCACTGGTCTATTATTCTTATTCTTATCTGGGTTTTAAATCTTAAGTGAAGTATTGGGGGTCCACAGCAACAAAAGCTATTTTAAAGGGGGTCCCTGGTAAAGTAATGGTTAAGAGCCACTGGGCTATTATTATTATTATTAGGGTTTCAAATCTTGAGTGAGGTGCTGGGGGACCATGGCAACAAAAGATATTTTAAAGGGGGGTCCCTGGTAAAGAAAAAGTTAAGAGCCACTGGTCTATTATTCTTATCCTTATTCTTATTAGGGTTTTAAATCTTCAGTTATTATTATTATTATTATTATTAGGGTTTCAAATCTTGAGTGAAGTCTTGGGGGACCATGGCAACAAAAGATATTTTAAAGGGGGTCCCTGGTAAAGAAAAGGTGAAGAGCCACTGAACTACCCACATCTACTCAGAAGTAGGCAAACCCTTTTACATACTTTATTCCTTGCTCCAGATTAATACATATCGAGAGGGGGGGGGGAGAATCCTAAAATCCCACAGAGTTGTGCCAGGCTGACTCCCAAAAAAGTGGGTGGCACTGACTAACCCACTCATTAACCCCCAATCAAAGGGATGACTCTTCACTACTTCATTCCCCTTCATTTATATATATATGAATGCACATACACAACCTTTAATATATATATATATATATATATATATAAATCCAGGCTTTCCAGCCACCCACACAGCCTCCCTGGGCCCGGGCTCACCTCCCCTCCGGCTCCGCCTTTGCATCTCCCCTCCTAGGAACCTGGCTTCGCCTCCATTGCTCGGAGGATGGAGGAAGATACAAAGGGCAGTTTCGCACCCGAGGAAGGAAGAGTGCAGGACAGGAAGCAGCAGGAGGAGGAGGAGGAGGAGGCGCGGAGGACCCACTTCCGCCCCGTCACATCTAAGGGCCGCTCTAGCCACCGCAGCTCTATGCTCTTAACCCCGTGAGGAAAGCCAATGGCGCAGGCGCAGAGCGGTTATGCCTGCAGTAGTAGGGACTGCAACAGAATGGTGCAGCAGGGAGTGGTCCCGCCTACTTTGGCCCTCTTTCAGGTTGCTCCATTCGCTAAGGCAGTGGCTCTTCACCTTTTCTTTACCAGGGACACCCCCTTTAAATATCTTTTGTTGCCATGGTCCTCCAAGACTTAACTCAAGATTTAAAGCAACAACAACAATACATGTTGTTGTTGATGATGATGATCAATACATATAAAAATTCTTGGGTAGGTTTCCTTTCCCAGTGTGATGACTGGCTGCTTAGGAAACATCTCCTCCCTCCTCTCACTCCCTCAGCCAATCACCTCTCACATGCAAATTCCCTCTCCACCTCACAATCTACCCCGGCTATTCAATCTGCCTCTACATCATCAGCCTCACAAGGGCCCCTCCTTCCTCTCACTCCCTTAGCCACTCACCAGCCACATGCAAATTCCCTCTCCACCTCACAATCCTCTCCTGCAACTCAATCTGCATCTACTACCACAGCCTCACAAGGGTCCCTCCCTCCTCTCACCCCCTCAGCCACTCACCACCTACATGCAAATTCCCTCTCCACCTCACAGTCCTCTCCTGCAACTCAATCTGCATCTACTACCACAGCCTCACAAGGGCCCCTCCCTCCTCTCACCCCCTCAGCCACTCACCACCCACATGCAAATTCCCTCTCCACCTCACAATCCTCTCCTGCAACTCAATCTGCATCTACTACCACAGCCTCACAAGTGCCCCTCCCTCCTCTCACCCCCTCAGCCACTCACCACCCACATGCAAATTCCCTCTCCACCTCACAATCCTCTCCTGCAACTCAATCTGCATCTACTACCACAGCCTCACAAGGGCCCCTCCCTCCTCTCACCCCCTCAGCCACTCACCACCTACATGCAAATTCCCTCTCCACCTCACAGTCCTCTCCTGCAACTCAATCTGCATCTACTACCACAGCCTCACAAGGGCCCCTCCCTCCTCTCACTCCCTCAGCCAATCACCACCCACATGTAAAAAAGTGCAATATTTTTTTCCTGCAATAATACCATGTAGTTGAACTATGTGAAAGGATTCAGAGAAAAAAAAACTGTAAAGCAATTTATGAAATATATGAATAAATATATAAAATGAGTTATTAAATTATAACCTTTACAATCTCCTATAATGGTGTATGTTATGCCAGGTACTACTGTCCTAGTAATAATACAATTACACCATCCTTTACTTCTTCCCTCGGAGGCACTGGAAGTGGAGGGAAGACTTTTATCCTGCTTCTTCCTGCAAGTGTGTAGCTGGAGCAGATTGAATGGCAATGTGCAGGCCAAGCCAGACAGCCAGCTTTTGCCTTGGCTCCTGTCACATGGCTTCTCCACTGCAGGGAGGAGGTGGGCCAAGTAGCCTTCAAGCCTTTATGGACCCCCTGTGAGGACATTGCAGACCCCTGGGGGTCCCCGACCACATGTTTTAAGAACTACTGTTCTAGTAGTGTAGGTAATTCAGGGTTGCCAAGTTGCCCAAGTGAAAACTAGAGTGGGCTCCTCTGCCTTTAAAGGTTGTGTATGTGCCTTCAAGACGCCAGTTGACTTATGGCGATCCCAAAAATCTCATAGGATTTTCTTTGGCAAGGAATACTCAGAGGTTCCTTTTTCTGAAAAATAGCCTGCACATTGGTATTCATTGGCGGTTTTCCATACAAGTACTAACCAGGGCTGACCCTGCTTAGCTTTCAAGATCAGATGGGATCTGGCACCTTTTAAAGTATTTAGGCCCCTAAAGGCATGATTTAGAGTGGCCTCAATACCCTTAGCTAAGCAGGGTCAGTTCTGGTTAGTACTTGGATGGGAGATCACCAAAAAATACCAGGTTCGGTAGGCTTATATGTCAGAGGAAGGAACTGGCAGAACCACTTCTGACTATATAATTGCCTGACATGATTAAATGTGATTCAACACTCAAACCATGACACTGTCTCTCTACTTTGTTAGTTATGGGGCACATATATCTCTTGGTGAGGTGTTTTTTGTATCACAGGCTGACCCTGCTTAACATCCAGGGACAGATGGATCTGGTGGCTTCAGGGTATTTATATTGGGTCCGTCTATACGATTAAAAAAAATAAATCCGTTTGGGGGGTAAAAAATACGAATAGGCAGCCATTCATAAGCCTACGATCCGCCTACACGATTTTTTACCCCCCTAAACTCCGTATGAGCCCCCTTCCCCAGCTGGCTGGAGCAAGCAAGCCAAGCGGCAGTTTTAAATCTCCCGCCGCTTTTTTTTAATTTAAAAAGGTGCCTGCTTTGCAGACATTCGGTGTTCCCTATTTACAAAGTAAAATAAAAATAAATATATATATAATTCATAGACTTACAGGACTGCCGCTTAGCCGGGAATCTAACATGGCAGCCGCTCCCAATTCCCCTCCTTGCTAACCCTGCCCCTCTACTCGGCCAGCCAATCAGATTACACTGCCTGTTCATATGTGTGCGAACGGGGCGTACAGACCATCAGCCATTTGAACGGCTGTACATATTTTATGCCAAGATCCGCTAATCCTCCCGAATGCCGAATCCATGTAGTTTATGGGGGATTCACTAGCCCTCCCTTCTGAATGACATGTATGAATCCAAACGGCTGTGTGTACGGAAGAGCAATCTTTCGAACGGCGTACGTATTTTTTTTACCGTGTAGACGGGACCATCGTGTAGAAGAGGGAAATTCAGTACATGCTATTTGTCATGTAACTGCATGACAAGCAAGGACTGCTGAAATTCCCTCTTCTATGCAACTGTTATAAGTTACAGGAGCTGTCTCCAGTTTTCAGTCTGACCACCTTTGTGTTGGTTGTTAAAACTTTTTGTTGGTTTTGATGGGATAGATTAAGGGCCTTACTGCGCTACACTGTTATACCACTATTACAGGCCGACCCCCATAACTATGGATTCAGTATCCACGGTTTCATTTATCCACATCTGGGAAAAAAAAGTTCTCTCTAGACATCTCTGAGGCCCTGTATATACGATTTAAAAAAATCCATTTGGGGGCTAAAAAATCCGAAAAGGTAGCCGTTCGTATGCATACGATCCACCTACATGATTTTTTTACACACACCCCAAACTCCATATGACCCCCCTTGCCCAGTTGGCTGGAGCAAGCGATCCAAGTGGCAGTTTTAAATCTCCTGCTGCTTTTTTTTTTTTTAATTTAAAAAGGTGCCTGTTATGTGGACAGTCAGTTTTCCATATTTACAAAACAAAATAAAAAGGAATAAATGTAATATTCATGGACTTACCGGACTCTCGCTTAGCAGGGAATCCAACATGGCGGCCGCTCCCAATTCCCCTCTTTGCTAGCCCCGCCCCCTCTGCTCAGCTAGCCAATCAGATTATACAGCCTATTCGTATGTGTGCAAACGGGGTGTACAGACCATTTTATGTCAAGATTCACTAATCCTCCCGAACGCCAAATCCACGGAGTTTACGGGGGACTCTCTAGCCCCCCTTCCAAATGACACGTATGCATCCGAACGGCCATGTGTATGGATTATTGATCTTCCGAATGCCATACGTATGTTTTTTTACCATATAGACGGGGCCTAAGTCTTCCGATATGATTCTATAGTCAATTTCCAATGTTCATCTTATTGAAAATAATAGGGTTCCCTATTATCCACAGTCTCAGGTATCCACAGGGTGTCTTGGAACATTTCCCCCGTGGATATGGGGGCCGACCTGTATTCCACTTTAACTGCTATGGCAGTTCTTGTGGAATCCTGGGATTTGCAGTTTAGGGAGGGGCATTTAAGCATTCTCAGCCAGAGAGCTCTTAGGCCTCACTCAACTACAAACTCTACAAACTACAAACACAGAAGGCAGCCATGGCAATTAAAGTGGAATAATAGTGCTATAAACAGTATGGTGTGAGAAGGTTCTAAGGGCCATACCACACTCCAAAGGAAAGTGGCAAAGCAGCAGGAATATTTCATCTTCCCTGCTGCCTTACTGCATGATGTTGGTGTTCTTTCATTCCGGTCCCATGGGGGACCGATGTAAAACCATGTCTTTTTGCTAACCAGAAAAATCCGTTTGCAAAAACACACGGTTTTACCTCGGTCCCCAACAGGACTAGAACAAAAGAGCAATGCAGACACCATGGGGTAAGGCAGCAGGAAAGACAGAATGTTCCTGCTGCTTTGTTGCTTTCTTCAGAGTGTGGTAAGGCTCTTAGTCTTGTAAAATGAATAAGTGAGGTCTTGTATACACAAGTGGGGGGGAATAGGAACGTGTTCGGAAAGGCAGGTGTTCACAAGGATGCAACCTCCCTACACGGCCAAAAGAGCCCCCCTAAACTCCGCATGACCCCCTAGCCAGATGGCAGCCATGAGTGATTTACTTGCGGTTTTAAATCTGCTGCTGCCAATTTAAAAAAACAAAACAAAACAGCCACAGATGCAGGTGAAGCATCAGAAAGAAACTATTCCAGAACATGGCCTCACAGCCCAGAAAAAAACCCAAGGAAAATCTATGGATGCCGGCCGTGAAAGCCTTTGACTTCACAAAAAAAAAAAAAAGTGTCCTTAGATGTGCACAAGCAACACTTGGTATTTACAAAGACAGAAAGAATAGAGTATTTGACTGACAGCAATGATTTAGGCTTTGGCCAGGTTAGGTGTGGGACTTAAATCTGGGCCAGAGTAGTCTGAATTTCATGTGGTGCAGCTCCAGGCCAAATTAGTTCAAATTTCAATCAGATTTTTACCCCCAGTGTAGACTTGCCCTTAGTCCCAGATTATAAATTATTGTATGTTTTAAAACATTGCAAAAGCTATACACAGTACAACATGTAGGAAATAAATTGAAATTCATCAATTCATCTTGGCTGGTACACATTGAGAATGCATCAGACTACCGGTCCATTTTTCCACTTCCCCCCCCAAAAAACTTCCTGATAACCATTTTGTAGCTCTCTATTTTCCATACTTCTACATATGTGGGATTACATTTGGAGCCAAGGAGCCCAACTATTTGAATGCTCAAAGGAAGTCCCACTGATATCAATGGAATTTTCTCCTAGTACATTGAGAGGATAGCACCAGGATAGAGACCCCTGGCTCAGGAATTCATGATGCCTCTTTTGCAAAAATAACTCTGTTCAATATAACACTCTTATGCATTAGTGCTGTCGACTTCTAATCCAAGGTAGTTCCCTGAATTTAGAAAAGTACAGTAGGACCCCCATATCTGTGGGGATAGTTTCCCGTGGATACTGAAAACTGCGGATAACAGCCAACACCATTGAAAATAAAGGGCTTCTGGTTTAAAATACCATAGAGCTTGCCTTGGGGGACCTAAAAAACATCTAGAGAGAATGCCTCTCTAGGCATTTTCTAGGAAGACTCTATGGTAGGTGTGCTGTTTTGTGTCCCGCAGATAACTGAATCAGTGGATAATGAATCAGTGGATACAGGGGTCCTACTGTAGCATATACGTAAAGGAGCAAGCTAGGGAAGGGCCCTTCTCCCTAATACAGGCATACCTCAGTTAACAAAGCTTAACAAAGTTAACCAATTCCACATACTGTGCGTCCTGGTAAGATACCCCAAAATGCTGTGAATCTGGGCCATGCCACATGTGACTGGATAACCCCCAATTCGGGGAAAAGGCCATGCCATGAGGGCATTCGCATGGGGATTCAGGGTATTTGATAGTGCAGACAAGCACTTAAAGTCTACTTACACAAAGCTTACCTGACATGAGTGTTTCATTTTACATGTATAGCTTCTTAGTTTTGAATAAAAAGTTTGCTGACACATAAACAGTGGGCCCTTGGTATCCGCTGGAGTTTGATTTCAGGACCCCCCGTGGATGCCAAAATCCGTGGATGCTCAAGTCCCATTATATATATTGGCATCGTAAAATGGTGCCCTTATATAAAATGGCAAAACAAAGTTTGATTTTTGAATTTTAATTTTTAATCTTTTGTGGAATATTTTCAAGCCATAGATGGTGAATCTGTGGATACAGTGTTCACAGATTCTCTTTTGACTATATTATCTTTTGTGCTGTAGGAACCTATCCTTATCCTTTCCCTGTTATTTTTGCCTCTGGTACCACATTTTCTGTTAAACGTATTTCTCTCTGGCTTTTCTTCGCAAACGAAGATTCAGGAAGGTGCCCAGAAATACATCAACATTATTAACTGAGCTGTACCTGTATAGTCATTTTCTATGTGTGGTTTTTTTTTTTACATCTTCTTTTTAATTCATATGTATTTACTTATCAAATTTTTTTTTACAGTGAATCTTGGTTTGGATAATGGCTCCAACACTACAAGAATGACCAGAATATCCACAACTTGTCATTTAATAAGCACATCACAAAACTTAAGCTGCATTTACCTTTTTGTCAAACCGGGTGAGTCACAAGACTTTTAAGAGTTATAATAATGGACAAGCTATAAAAAAAAAAGTAGTGAGGAAAAGTGGATATAATAACAATGTGTCTTTAAAAGAAGGAGGCGATGCCAGCATGAAATGTATTCCAAATGTGTAATAAACCAAACATGCCCGTAACAGTCATGACCAATAGCACACCCAAGAGGACAGAGAGTACATGGAAAGCACCAGATGGAAATGTTCAGTTTTCATATGCAGGGGGTGGGGGGAATTAATTTAAAATCTACTATTAATCCATATACTGTACATAATTCTTCAAGCCCAGAGCAGGTTGGTGGGGGGTGTCAAAAAGAAATAAATGTATAAAACAGGTATATTAAAAACATGGCAGATTCTGAAATTCCCTACATGGCTGCAGTAGAACTGTTAATGTTTGTTGTGGCCAACACAGCACAAGGATCTGAAGCCTGGGGAACAAATCAGGCTGGGTGGGGCCATCGGACAGATCTTCCAGATGCTAATTGCATATTTCTGGATGCTTATTTCAGGGCGTGGATGCCCCACCCTCCCTCTGCTACATAATTAAAATACAGAAACACCAAACAAAATTAGTGATACTCTCAGGAATTTGCACCTGGTTCTCTAGTGAACAGCATGGCAAAAGCTATCAAGGAATACTTGGCTTGTTCAAGGTTTGTTGTGGTTCTACTTTGAAATGGGAATACATTTCGCAAACATGAGTATCAGTGATCTCATCCTCTCTTTGGGGTTTTTTTTTTGGCCCAGAAAAAAATGTGCAAAATTCCAGTCGTTTCTTTTCTCTGCACACAGGCAGTACAATTTCACGTTTCAGCTGAAGCTTTTCCCGCACATGAGACTTCCAGAATTCACCCCTTTCTGTGTGAATTTTGCTAAAGGAGAGGATCCTGAGCCAAGTTCCAAGGTTGTGGTTTTCAAGATGCTGAAACTGAAAGTAGAGCTTGGAAAAGTCACTTCTTTGACTAGGAGACATATTCAGGGGTATCCATGATTTTGCCATGCAGCAAAATAAAACAAAATCCAAAAACCACAGAACAGCAATACCTTTTTGGAAGGGTCAACTAAGAAGCACAATATACATCATGCAAGCTTTTGAAGCGTCACTGGCTTCTTCATCAGGTAAAAGATGTTAAACTCCATTAGCAGCAGCAAAGTTACTTTTCCTAGGATCCAGGCTATCTTCATAAAGGACAGAGACAGCCTGGATCCCAAGAGAAGTTACAGTAGGATCCCTGTATCCACTGATTCATTATCCACTGATTCAATTATCCATGGGACACAAAACAGCACACCTACCATAGAGTCTTCCTAGACAATGTGTCTTCTTTAGCTATTTTCTAGGTCCTCCAAGGCAACTCTATGGTATTTTAAACCAGAAGTCCCATGATTTTCAATGTCGTTTGCTATTATCCATGGTTTTTGGTATCCACGCCCCCCCCCCAGAACCAATCCCCAGTGGATACAGGGGTCCTACTGTACTTTACCGCTGCTAATGGAGTTTAACTTTTACTGGCCTTTGTTTCAGTCCACACATGGCCAAGAAGGGGAGTGGCCTCTGCCTGTACTAAGATCCCTCAAGACCAAGAGGCTTATCGCACGCCGAATTAAAGTGGCAGGGCAGCCAAAAGGTTTCACTTTCCGTGCTGCTCTACTGCATGATGTCATTCTTTTGGTGTTCTGCCACCATGGGAGATGGAGGTAAAACTGTGTCTTTTTACAAATGGATTTTTCCAGTTAGAAAAAAGACGTGGTTTTACTTCCGTCTCCCACAGGAACTGAACAGCAGAACAGCGGATGATATCATGCAGCAGGGCAGCATGGATAGCAGAACCTTCCGGCTGCCCTGCCGCTTTAATCTGGTATGCGATATGCCTCTAAAACAACATCTGATACAAAATGTAGGCCTGTGACTCTAACATAATCACTTTTCTTCTCCTGTATGATTTTTTAAAAACATCTCTTGCTTGATAAAGAAGCCAGTGGAGCTTCAAAAGATTGGATTATATATTTTGTGCTTTTAGTTGGCCCTTCTAAAAATGGTCTTGCTATTTTTTGGAATTTGGGTTTTTTTGACTAGAACTCCCCAATACCCCAACCAGCATGGCCACTTCCAAGCCATGCTCTGATCAGCAGGGAGATATTTCCACTGGTAGCCTGATCTATATCACAGTGATGACTTCAGAATATAGAAAGGGGTAAATAAAACAATAGCATTTAGTATTTATTGGTGGGGATGGTGACCCTCCAGTTGTTGCTGGAGTCCAACTCCCATCAAGCCTCTGTGAAGCAAGCAAGTGGTCAGGGATAATGGGAGTTGTAACTCAACAATGCCCAGATTTTTTTTTTAAAGGGAGTCCCCTCCACATTTCTACAGCTGTGAACACCCTCATGTGGTTCCAGTCCTTAGGCACACTTTGCAAAACCGGACATCAATTTATGTAAATCAAAACTGAAAAGACAAAACTGAAGACCAGTCAATGGCCATTTTTAAAATCAAGACCCAAATTAAACATGAGAGCCTGCTTCTTTTCAGTATAGCTTTGTTCCCATACTTATAACGCAAACGTGTGTTGTGGGGTGGGCGCGTGTCCAACTTTAAGAGCAAAAATAGGATAAAGGTCTTCCTCTTTGTAGCTGTGCCCCCACCCATGTTTTTTTTTAACATGGGTTTCCTTCCTTTACAGAAGCATGGGAGGGGGAAAGGAATATGGGAAGGCAAACTGCTGAGGGCGGCCAGTAGCTATGCTGGCTGAGGGATTCCGGCAATCATAGTCCAAAAGAAAGTAATTTTTCCAAGCTTGGGGGGACTGTTAGAACTTCCTACTCATTTACCCTTTAGATTATTCAAAGCTCCTCCTACATGTGGTTTAACTTCTCACAGTCCTAAACCCCAGACACTTTTCCCCCAGATGGAAAAAAAAAAGTTTGTAATATAAACTGTAAGAGAGCTACAAAGAAGACTGCCCCTCCCCTTTTGCTCTTAAAATCAGAACCTCCACCCTTCATGTTACCTATGGCTGTGGCAGACCCATATTTAAAGGGGTGGCACTGCTAGCACCACTTCTTATTTTGGCCCTAAGAAGGCTGCTCTCCAGGGTGCACGCTTTCCGGCTCTGCAAGCGTTGGACTATAAACAAAGCTTTCAGCACCAACCGCACGTTTTCCTCTGTGGACTTTTTTATGTTTCGTGAGGTCCGAGCTAGAAATGAAACGCTTCCCACATTCAAAGCAGGCATATGGCTTCTCCCCCGTGTGGGTCCTCTGATGTGTAATGAGGGAGGATTTCCGATTGAAGCATTTGCCACAGTCTGAGCATTTGTGAGGCTTTTCCCCAGTGTGGATTATGTTGTGATTCAGGAGATTGGAGCTCGTGCTGAAGCTCTTCCCACACTGGAAGCACTGGTAAAGGTTCTCTCCTGTGTGGGTCCTTCGGTGGGTAATGAGGGGAGCCTTTGCGTTGAAGCTTTTCCCACAATCAGGGCATGTGTAGGGCTTCTCTCCTGTGTGAGTCCTCTCGTGGATGATCAGATGTGTCCGCTGGCTGAAGCTCTGCCCGCAATATGAGCATTTATAAGGCCTCTCTCCTGTATGTACTCTTTTGTGCATCATCAGGTTTGTCCTGGTGCCGAAACCCTTCCCACATTCAGAGCATTCATATGGCTTCTCTCCTGTGTGGATTCTCTTGTGTGCGATCAGAGAAGCAATCTGGTTGAAGCTCCGCCCGCACTCAGAGCAGTGGTACGGCTTCTCACCTGTGTGCACCCGTTTATGCCGCAGAAGCTGGGAGCTGTTGCCAAAGCTCTTCCCGCACTCGGGACATTCGTACGGCTTCTCCCCCGTGTGGGTCCTCTCGTGGGTGATCAGGGACGATTTCCAATGGAAGCTCTTGCCACAGTCGGAGCACTTGTGTGGCTTCTCCCCTGTGTGGACAATATTGTGGTAGATCAGATTTGAGCTTGTCGTAAAGCACTTTCCACACTCGGAGCATACATAGGGTTTCTCTCCTGAGTGGGTCCCCTTGTGCTTAAGGAGGGAAGCTTTTGTGCCAAAGCTTTTGCCACATTCGGAGCACGGATAGGGTTTTGCCGCAGCCAAAGTCCCTTGCTGTGAAGCAAGGGATGCTCCATTCTTGAAAGTCTTCCCACAACGGGGGCAGATGTAAAACTCATCTTCTGTTTGTGTTTTCTGATTTGCAGGAAGGTCAAAGACCTCACAGAGGTTTCCACATTCCGTGCACGTCTTTTTGGTCTTGCACTGGCGTAGCTCTTTGTTTGTTGAACTTCCAGAGCCTTCCTCGGGAAGCAAGGCCCTTTCTGCTTCTTTCCTGGGCTCATTTTCTTGGAGGCCTTGTGGTTCCGGCTGATTCCTAGACCCTGCCTCTTCCTCACCATGAAATGAGAAGGGATTTCCTTTGGCTCTTCCCAATGATGTCTCCTTGACTTCCACAGTCTCAGAACTTTCCAGAGAAAGATTTCCCTCTTCTTTTGTCCTCATTTGATCATCGCCTGGTGGAATGAAGTAAAACACCTTAGTCATAGCCCATAGTCAGAGCCTGGAAAAGTTACTTTGAGAGAGATTAAAATTCCCCTCAGACATCATGACCATTGGTTGTCTCACACAGGTTCACTATTACAATGGGAACAGCTTGGACAAGTTACTTTTGGGGAGCTTAAAACTCCCAGAATCCTCCAACCAGCCACGGGGGCCATGTTCACTGCGGGAGTCTGGAAATTTTAGTCCTCACAAGAATAACTTTTCCATACTCTGCCCAGTGTAACAGAGAAACAGTGATATACTGAAGTTAAAACAGTGCTTCATTTAACAACTCAGTGCTTGATTACACAGGAGTAAAAATCCAGATGAGATTCAGACTACTTTGGCCTGGGGCTGGGGCACACTGAAATTCGGACTACTCTGGTCCAGATTTAAGCAACACACCTGCCAAAGCCTGAATCTGCATTGGGTTTTTATTTGGCTTCCATTCAAAGTTGTTACTTAAACTTGACTCTGAGCTTCAGGTAAAGCAAAGCATCAGTGGTAGAAACCCTCTCTGAAGCTAGAACAGGTGACTAGACACACAATGCCCTCAGAGAGAACGGCTACCGCTGGGGCTCTACCTTTGGAATAAGAAGTGGTGCTGAGGAGGGGGGAAATGGCAGCACCTCAGGCAGCATTGTCCTTCCTGTTCTCCCCACGCCCCCGAATCCTGTGTGGATAGATAGTTCACACAGCAGTTTTCTCTGGAGTTTCAAGCAAATTCTAAATTTTCTAAAGGAGTATTCCCTAAGTCTGGTGCAAATAGGGCCATACATCGTGTGTCACTATCGCACCAGATTTGGGGAAGAGGCTACATTATCGGGTTGGATTCAGGATAGATTTGGGGGTTTTCACGGGTGTAGCCAAGTCCTTGGTTGTCAGCTGTAAGCCATCTGGGATTCCGTGCAAGGAAGTAACATTGTCCTCCTCCACCAGTCTGCCTGATTTCCATGCTAACTGCAGAAGAAAGTCTTTTCTTGTGCAACCAAGACAGACGCACAGAGGGCTGATAGGGGAGGGATGAAACTGCTTCATAGAAGAGATAAAGAAGAGAGGAGATTAGAAGAGTAGTAGCTTCCATTTCCATGATGGTTACTCCTTTGCAACCACCCCAGAAATGCAATCTAACAACCTCCTAGCAAACTGTAATATTTGTTTGCAGGACTAGTAACTTGTGCAGGTTTGTTTATAAAGCTGTGTTACAACTGAGACAAGAGAAACATATACAGACAATGCTATGAATTTTATGGGGAACAACCTCTCAGTTTAATCCAAAGGTTGGCAACTTGGTGCCATACAGATGTTCTAAACTATCATAAGCTCCAGGCAGCACTGCAGTCAAGAATTATGGGAAATGGAGTTCCAATCCACTAGAAGGCACTAGGTTGCTTATCTGTAGCCTGATCTATGTTCACAGTGTTGACTTGAGAATACAGAAAGGGGTAAATAAAACAATAACATTTAGTATTTATTGGGGAGACGGTGACCCTCCAGTTACTGCTGGTGTCCAATTCCCATCAAGCCCTTGTGAGGTGGGCAAGTGGTCAGGGATAATGGAGTTGTAGCTCAACAATGTCCAGATTTTTTTCTCAGTTCAGAATGCCCCAAGACCATCAAGTACAGAATTGTTATTTTTTTAAAAGCTAAACTATTTTTATATCTTTCATTGAACAAAATTGTTCATAACATTTTTTTGATAAATCTTTGTACGTAAATATGAGAGACCCCAGCATAGTGTAGTGATTTGGATGTTGGACTAGAACACAGGGAGACTAGAGTTCGAATCCTCTTTCAACCATGGAAACTCACTGGGTGACCTTGGGCAAGTCACACTCTCTCAGTCTCAGAGGAATCTTACCAAGAAAACCCTGTGAAAGGTTCACCTTAGGGTCGCCGTAAGTCGGAAAGGACTTGGAGGCACACGACAACAATTAGGATCTTTTAATATTACTTACATTTGTGTGGATCTAAATCAGAGATGGAACTGTGTGGCCTTACAGATGCCAATGAACTGCAACGCCCCGCATCCCTGGCCAACATCGCCAATGGGGAGGAATGCTGGGATGTCAAGCATTTTCTGAGAGGCTACATGATTCTCATTGCTGCCCTAACACGTACCCAACAGGATGGCATCCCTAACACCTCCTTTCCTGACATCAGGAGCCAACTGCCACTTCATTCTGGTATCTGACGGATCTTGTTCTAGCGTGGATGAATTAGCAGCCGCATCTTTCAAGGGTCCCGGTATCTGAAACAGAAATGGGGGACACCATTCTAAGACATAAAGTGAACCTGGGCAGAAGGAATGTTAGGGATCCTAGTAAAACTGGGCCCTTTACGCATCACCACCCAAGCCATCGTAGATCCAACCAAGAGAAACTTAGTTGTATCTGCAGAGTCTGACAGGGCCTTATAATCCATTTGGTTCAACTTCCTGCTCAGTGCAAGAAATCTGGAGCCAGAATACGTGGCTGCCCAGTTTTGTGTGAAGACTTCCAGCAAGGAAGAGGCCTCTAGGAAAATGGTTCCTCCTCTTGAAGACCTCCAGAAAGGAGGATCCTCTCTGGGAAACTGTTCTTCCCATAAGAGGTGTTTCCTGATACAGTGGGCCCTTGGTATCCACTGGGGTTTGGTTCTTGGATTCCCTGTGGATACCAAAATCCATGGATGCTCAAGTCCTGTTATATACAATGGCACAGAAAAATGGTGTCCCTTCTATAAAATGGCAAAATCAAGGTTTGCTTTTTGGAATTTTGTTCTTGGGGAATATTTTCAAGCTGTGGATAGTGGAATCCGTGGATGCCAAATCTGTGGGTGGTGGTGAGGTGACTGTATTTAACTCCAGTGTCCCCTCCTTCAGCTTAAACCTGTTTGCACTTGTCCTCCTTTCTGGGGTAGGGGAAAGCAAATCTTTGCCTTCTTTCTCTATGATAGCCCTTCAGATATTTGAATACTACCCTCCCAAGACATTTCTCCCTTGAAAAAGGATAAGCCAGAACTCGGAAACATTACTTTTTTGAATGACAACTTCCAAAATGGCATAACAATTGAATAACACCTTTTTATAACAAGGTAACATTTCCAAGCCATGTTCAGTATCTGAACAACTGTCTCTCCCCATATAATCCTCCTTGTATCAAACAACAACAAAGACGCCTTGGATCCTGGACCAGCAAAAAAGTAGAATGACAGTGATTAACAACGACAACATCATACTAACAACTGTGGTGCCTTATTGTTTCCCATAACTCTGGCAGATAGTCCATTTTTCTGAGCACTTTCATAACCAGACGTGCACTTCAGGCTACTTCCTGGTGATTTTTTTTTTTGAGGGGGGGGCATTTTGGAAGCATGTTTGGCATTCTTTGGTCCCTGAAGGGTCCCATGTCAGAAAATTTGCCCTCAGACCTGTCAACAGCCACCATCGTATTACAGCCTAAACTTCTCTCCTAGGCTGAGGTGGTATGTCCTCAGCAGCTTTCCAGGGGTAGTCTGTTGAACTCTGGTTTGGTGTGATGTGGAAACTTATCTCTGCTAACAAGCCATTGGGTTGTTAACCAGCCATAAACCGCAATCTGCACCCATGGTTTGCTGTTGCCTTATGAACTCGGGCTTCTTAAAAACATGGCTTGTTGTGCTGTCCAAACTTGCAGATGTCCGGCTGTCCATCTTGAAGCAGGAGCTGACAAAGGGGTTAGGGGAGAAAAACAACCAAAAACAGAGAGAGAGAGAGAGAGAGAGAGAGAGAGAGAGAGAGAGAGAGCAAGCAAGCCACAGTTTGTTTGGTCATCTGCTACACAATTTATTGCATAACCAACTAAACCATGGTTAACACAAACCATGGTTTCCAGGAACATAGGATGGTGCCCAGGAAGAGCATCTCCCTTAATAGGTAAGAAATAAAATTAAGGCCTTATGACTGGAGCTTCAGCGTTACTTTTGGACTACAGCTCCCCAAATTCCCCATAGGACTCTGGGATTTGTAGTCTAAAAAGTAACTTTCCCAACCTGTGCTCCATGGGAAGTGCAAAGCAATTCTGACACAGATATTTGATGCTTAAATTGTGTGGGAGAAGGGTGTTTTGAACGCAATATGCTATGCTTTGAATTTTTAAAATTATGTTTTACTTGCTGGGGGAGGGACAAAACTGTTTTAACCCTATGGTTTTGTTTTTTTTTTAGAGAGAATTGTTTGTTTAACTCTTTTTTTAACTTTTGTAAAATAAGATTTTGGCTGGACTTCATTCTAAAATTCTGTAAGCTGCTTTGAGTCCCTTGCAGGGAGAAAGGCAAGGGCTTGGGAGAAACCAAATTAGGGTTGGTTTTCTCTTAAAGATGGTTTAGTTATTGAGGTTTAAATTAGAAGTTAATTTGGGGACTGCAGATACAGATGTGCAGGAAGCCATTTGGGGTTTGTGGGGAGGGCGAGGGAGGTGATTTTTGGGATTGTTTGTTGATGTTTGTCTATTTGGGTTTTTTTTTCTGTTTGTCTTTTATAGTCAATGTAATTTTGATATGATATTTTTTAACTATTAAAAGAATGAATACATTCCAAGGAAGCTGGCTGCTTTCCCTGGCTCTTTTAAGAAAGGCTTGCCTGATTTCCCTCAGCCTCCGGTGGTCTGATTAAAAAGTCTTCTGCCAGGGCCACGGCCTCCAAACATGTCTCTGGACAGCTCTCACGGACCCAGCTCTGGATCTCCTGGGGCAAGATGGTCAGGAACTGCTCCAAGACCAGAAGTTCCAGGATCTGCTCCTTGGTGCATCTCTCTGGCTTTAGCCACTGATGGCAAAGCTCCCAGAGCTGGCTGAAGGCCTCTCGGGGCCCCTCAGCTTCCTGGTAGCAGAAGTGCCGGAACCGCTGGCGCCGTGTCTCCAAATCAAGGACGTCCTCATCCAGGATTTCCTCTTTCACCTCCATAGGAAAGTCCAAGCTTTCGTAGGCCTTGGGGGTTTTGTCAGAGGGGCCTGCCACGGTCTGGGTTGTGTATTCTTTTCTAGGCCAATGGCACCCCTCAGCTCCTTTTTTAGAGGCTGCTGGGAATTCTTTCTTACTAGGCCCTGACTGAGGTGGGCTGTTTTTCCGCTGTGAACCAGGGGGCTGCGGGGTATTCAGGAACTCTGACCACTGGGCTTCCCAGCCCTGCTGAAGCCCCTCATCCAATTCCTGCTTAACATGCCGCGGAGTTGCTTTAGCCACAAACTTGGCAACAGTCTTCTCTTGGAGAATAATGCAGCTACCTCCTACTTCCTCCAAATTCTCCCCGGGTTCTTTCGGTCCAGCCAGGTCTTGTTCCTCCATTTTTTTTAATTCCTAGAGACAGCTCTGGAAAAGAGATTTGGTGTTACTAAATGGGATGCAACATGATTTTTGGACAAATAATATTCACCATACAATTATAGCAGGCCACTATAGAGCTGTGGAAAAATCTTTCTCTTTCTCGTGAGGGCTGCATTTCCTCACGACAATTTTCTGAGGGCCTGGCAAAAGTGAGGAGTAGGCAGACCAGAGCTGAAAACACTATGGACCAATCTTTTCTCTCTCTTGTTTTCTCTTTCTGACACCCCACTCTCTCTCTCTCTCTCTCTCACACACACACACACAC
The DNA here is from genome assembly GCA_030847615.1 of Gambelia wislizenii. Lineage (NCBI taxonomy): Eukaryota > Metazoa > Chordata > Lepidosauria > Squamata > Crotaphytidae > Gambelia > Gambelia wislizenii. The sequence continues at coordinate 33,204,507 of JAUMIR010000002.1, forward strand.
ACACACATATACACAAATTGTGTTTAGAAAGTCACATCACTGAATGATCATCCATAGTCTCCTGCACACAGGAAACCAGGGGAAAGAGTTCCTACCTTGCCATCTCCCTGGTACTCTAGGATTTTGGTTTTTTACATACAAGGTGAACATTCAGCTGCCCTGAACTCCTTATTCCCTTTATTCCTCCCAAAATCTTTCAAGGAGGGTTAGGCTGAACAAGGATGGCTGCAGCTGTTCCACAAGCTTCATAACTGACCAGGAGTACGGTAAAACTTAGGCCAGTGGTTGTTAACCTGTGGTCCGGGGACCCCCAGGGGGCTGCAATGTCTTCACAGAGGGTCCGCAAAGGCTTCAAGGCTGTTTGGCCCAACTCCTCCCTGCAGTGAAGCAGCCACATGACAGAAGCCGAGGCAAAGGCTGGCTGGCTTGGCCTGTGCATTGCCATTCAATCCACTCCAGCCCCAGACTTGCAGGAAAAAGCAGGAAAAAAGTGTTCCCTCCCCCTCTAGTGCCTCTGAGGGAAGGGTTAATGGGTGGTGTATTTGTATTATTATTCTTCTTGTTGTTTCAAATCTTGTGTTAAGCCTTGGGGGTCTGGAGCAACAAAAAATATTTAAAGTGGGTCCTCATAAAGAAAAGGTTAAGAGCCACTGACCTAGGCAATAGTCCAAATCTCCACTGCAAGGAAAAGAACTCTGTGCTTCCTTGTCTTTGGAGGAGGGCCACAACTCTATGGCAGAGCACATGCTTCTACATGCAGAAAGTCCCAGGCATCTCCAGGGAAGTTTGAGAAAAGACTCCCACTCAGAAAGCTGTAGAGCTGCTACCAATCAATTAAGATAAATACTGAGTTCCTGGGGCCAATGGTCTGACTCAGTACAGTTGTCCCTTCACATTTGCTGGGCTTTGGTTCCAGGACCCCCCTGTGAATACCCAAATCTGTGAATACTCAAGTCCCATGATATGCAATGGCATAACAAAATGGTGTCCCTTATATAAGATGGCAAAATCAAGGTTTGCTTTTTGGATTATTATTTTTTTAAGAATATTTTCAAGCTGTGAATACTTAAATCTATGAATGCCAAATCTGTGAATGTGGAGGGACAACTGTATTAGAGCAGCTAGAGGAGGTGGGGGTATGAGGGCATTTGACTCCCAAACAAGAATGTTGGCCTCCTCTAGTAAAATTTCCCTTCAGCCTGCAAACTTTTAGCAGAGAGTAAGACACTGAAAAGTGAAGTCGAAGGCTTTCACAGCCGGCATCCATAGGTTTTTCGTGGGGTTTTTTCCAGGCTGTGAGGCCGTGTTCTGGAAGAGTTTATTCCTGACGTTTCGCCTGCATCTGTGGCTGGTATCTTCAGAGAAGCTCTCTTGTTTCAGAGAATCTCTGCAGATGCCAGCCGCAGATGCAGGTGAAATGTGAGGAATAAACTCTTCCAGAACATGGCCTCACAGCCCAGAAAAAAACCACAAAAAAAACCTAACCCTGAAAAGTGTTTACACCTAGAACTTTTCTATTTGCTGTGTTCCCATTCCCTTGGTCTCTTTGCCTGCCCCTTTTCTTTCAATGTCTGAACTAAATGCTCAACTGAAGTGCTAAGTTACTGTAATGCTAGCAATTGAGAGCTGAAGAAAAATTCTAATTCTAATTTGGAGGTGCAAGTCGACAGGTGACCTGAAGACATAAGCGTGTGCGCACGCACACTACCTTAATATGCCTGAAATACCCTGAAGATCTTGGAAACTAAGCAGGGCCAAGCCTGGTTAATGCTTGGATGAGTTATTATCAAGGAATACCAGGTCCTATATTGGGAAGAAGGCAATGGTAAACCACCTCTGAGTCTTCCTTGCCTATGAAGAACCTAGGAAATTTATGGGGTCTCCATAAGTCAACAGGCACCTTGAAAGAACATACAAACACATGATGGCCTGATCCCTGGAGCGACATCCTACACCCCTGAGCAGCACCTTATGCCTTCCTCCTTTAATCAGCACTGAGCTAAGTATCCAAACCCTGTCCTAGAATGCCCTGTTTGCTTTTAATATCTGCAAAAGAAAATAAGGATTTGAGCTGGTGCTAGGATTGCCAAAGTGAAAACTGGAAAGGGCATCTGTACTTTCAAATGGCAGTGTAAAAGAGGGAATTTCAGTAGGTGTTGTTTGTTACCTGAATGCATGACTAGTTAGATGGCTGAAATTCCCTCTTCTGTACCACATCCTGTCTGATTTTGGAAGCTAAGCAGTGTCAGCCCTGGTTAGAACTTGGATGAGAGACCATCACCAAATATCTGGCATTGTAGGGTATATTTCAGAGGAAGGAACTGGCAAAACCACCTCTGGGTATTCCTTGCCTAAGAAAACCTTATGAAATTCATGGGGTCACTGTAAGCTGACAGGCAACTTGAAGGCAGATATACACACAAGAAGCCATTAAAGGTGCAAGAGCTTCCCTCCAGTTCTCAAACCTAGCTGTTGCTGGTGTTGTTGGGCAGGAGGTTAGTCTTGAAAACCAGGCTCATGACAGAAAATGCACTAGCCAAAAGTCCAACGCACCCAATACAACTATTAAAAGTAGAGTCCTCCTGTTTTGTTTTGTTCCAGTTGACATCAGGGTTGTGGTTTTTGTTTTGTTTTTTAAAACATTTTCCTGCACTTAGAATCATAGAATCATAGAGTTGGAAGAGACCACAAGGGACATCTAGTCTAACCCCCTGCCGTGCAAGAAAACACCATCAAAGCATGCCCGACCGATGGCCATCCAGCCTCTGTTCTATTCTATTCTGGCCTTGCAGAGTATTCAACATTTCACAGATGAAAACCAGGGCACATGTGATCAACCATCAAGATGGCAAATGTTACTAATGAGGAAAGACACACAAGCTAGCAGAGGCTGCAGCCATTTGCTTTGACCTGAGTCTGCAGGGAAGGACAAGACTCCCCCCCCCTCCAGAGTTTGAACTCAGCACTTTGACCCCAGTTTGCAGCAACTGAAGTAAACTGAAGGAAAAGGAGGAGGAGGAGGAGGAGGAGAGAGAAACTGGGACATTTAAAAAAAAACAACTGGAAAAAATGGAGTGATAAGAGAATTTAGCAGGACCGTCCTTGCCAAATTGGGATACTGTAGCTGGAGGGAATGGGTTTGGAGGGAATGGGTTAGGGGTGGAACAGTGGGCATTAGCTGCACAGGATGATTGAGATAAGGGTGGCATTTCTGGCCTGTCTCCCTCTCTCCAAGCCCCCCACCCTCCACCTTCCTCTCCTTTTGTGCTTCTGCTTCCATTTGTTTCAGCTCTCCTTCCATCACCATCATCATTTCCCCCCATCCCTCGCCTTTTTAAACTCACTCCTCCGGTTGTGCTTCAGCCTTGGCCGATCTGCAATCTAAAATGCGCCCAAAGTGGGGAAAATATATCCAAAAAGCTATTCCATTTTCCAGCCAGCCAGCCAGCCAGCCAGGAGGCGGGACCGGAAAATGAATTCATTTCCAGCTTGGAAGGAATGCCATCTCTGGCCCTGTCTAGGAGTCAGAGCTCTGTCACTTTAACCCTTTCACACTGATAAAGAAAGCTAAGCAGAAGTTGTCAGCAAGAGGGGAAAAAGATCTCTGAAATGTCCTGATTTCCCCCCCCTTAGTAGTGTCTCTGGCAAATCATGCTGCAATGCTGCAACCATCCAGCATTATACCGGCTTAGCTTGCAAATATTTCTATCTCACCTTCTTATGATAATATGCCTCAGTGGCATACAGTAAAAGGATGCACAGATGCAGGCAAAACATCAGAAATAAATTCTTCCAGAACACGGCCTCACAGCCTGGAAAAAAAACAAGGAAAATCTATGCTCCTGTCCCTTTCATGGTTGCATTTGGTAGACTTTACAAAAGAGTCTGGAGTAATAAACACCTTAGGTGAAGCACAAAAACCAGTGTGTATAGAGCCAATTTATTGTCTATTCTCCTTTACGGGTCTGAAACATGGGTCACTTATCGCCACCACTTATGACTCCTCGAACGTTTTCATCAGCGCTGTCTACGCACAATCCTAAATATACACTGGACTGACTATGTGACGAATGTTGCTGTCCTTGAGCAAGCAGGGATCACCAGCATTGAGGCCATGATATTGAGAAGACAGCTGCGCTGGGCGGGGCACGTTTCTAGGATGGAGGACCATCGCCTCCCAAAAATAGTACTCTACAGTGAACTCGCCATGGGTCAGCGTAAGAGGGGCGCTCCAAAAAAGCGATACAAGGACTCCCTGAAACAACATCTCAGGCTCGGCCAAATTGATCACCAACAGTGGTCCGCCCTGGCCTCACATCGGGAGGCATGGAGACGCACTATCCACAATGCTGCAGCCTTATTTGAGAACTCATGCCGAACAAGTCTTGAAGAGAAACGACAACGCAGAAAGAATCACAACCTAGAAACATCACCCAAGGAGACCTTCTGCTGTGCTTTCTGCAACCAGACTTGTTTATCTTGGATTGGCCTTTTTAGTCCTCAGCACGCTTGCAGAAAGCGCGGGATGAGTCCTTCCTGAATCTTCGTTTGCAAAGAAAAGCCAGAGAGAGAGGAGAGAATTTCAGCAGGTGTTATTTGTTACCTGCTTGTGTGACAAGCACACAGTGATGATATCCATGCCATCCAAATTCTAATTTCTATGTATGGTTGTGGAAGCAAAACAGTAAAGAAAGGCAATAGGAAGAACACCAGATCATTTGTAATGTAGTGCTGGAGAACTGCCAGAAAGACAAATAAATAGGTCCAAGAGCAGATCAAGCCTGAGTTGTCCCTATAAAGCCAAGATGTCTAAACTGATAATGTCGTACTTTGGACATATCATGAGAAGATAAACTAGAAATTTGGGCAGAAATTAATAGAATGAAATTCAATGCAAAATTCTACTTTTAATTTATTTGTCTCTCTCTCTCTGGCTTTTCTTTGCAAATGAAGATTTAGGAAGGACTCATCCCGCGCTTTCTGCAAGCCCGCTGATGACTAAAAAGGCCAATCCAAGATAAACAAGTCCGGTTGCAGAAAGCACAGCAGAAGGTCTCCTTCGGTGATGTTTCTGGGTTGTGCTTCTTTCTGCGTTGTCATTTCTCTTCAAGACTTGTTCGGTGTGAGTTCTCAAATAAGGCTGCAGCATTGTGGATAGTGCGTCTCCATGCCTCCCGACGTGAGGCCAGGGCGGACCATTGTTGGTGATCAATTTGGCCATATTTATTGTCAAATGAAAGGGGTTGTCTAGACAAGAAGATACAGTAGGACTCCCATTTCGACTGGGGATTGGTTTGGGTGGGGGCACAGATACCAAAAACGCCATTGAAAATAATGGGACTTCCGGTTTAAAATACCATAGAGTTGCCTTGGAGGACCTAGAAAATGGCTAGAGAGGACACATTATCTAGGAAGACTCTGGTAGGTGTGCTGTTTTGTGTCCCATGGATAATTGAATCAGTGGATAATGAATCAGTGGACACAGGGTCCTACTGTATAATGCAGATTGGTGTGCGTTATCACAAATTCGCAGCAGCACTCATTTGTCTCCATGGTCTTTTGGCAAAATGTATTGTATGCGAAGCTTTCTGCATTTGAAGTTCTTTCATTTATTTCAACATCTAAATTACATGCACACCTCACCCCTATTTGCCCATATGCTTCCATCTTATTCCCTTGTTTCTGTTGTCTCCTATATGTCCAATTTTAAACATATTTTTTAGGCAATTCAGACATATGGAAATTCCTTGAGATAGGATCTGTCTTCTTTAACATTGTGAAGTGTTATACACATTAACATAACTAAAGAATTAACCAAATGTCAATACTGATTTGGAATGAACTGAAAGTATGAGTACATGTTGCACTCAGTATCTGCGGGGGTACATTCCCAGATGTGCGCATCACTACAAATCCACAGCAGCGCTCATTTCTCTCCATGGTCTTTTGACAAAATCCATTGTATGCAAAGCTGCCCACATTTGAAGTCCACACGCAGCCATGCCTGTGAATCAAGATGGTGGCCAAAAGTACAGCATGTTATTATTCTCCACAGATGTTGTTGCCACTGCACAGATTTTTGTTTGTTTTTTTACTTGTAAATCAAAGGTGTGCAAGTGTGACTTTCTGCTTATAAAAAGCTCTTTGGACACCTCAGCGCAGCAAAAAAATACACACTTGATAACACGAAATGCAAAAATGGCGCTTCCAGCCACTTCCTTGCTGGCAAGCCCACTCCCCCCGCCCCAGCCTGCATGTTTAACCAATCCACTGTCCACTTCTGCCCTCGCTGAGACTGTGCAGTGTCCCAAATTGGATATCCAAATGTGCAATAATGTGCAGGTCCGTACATTATTTTTAAAAACTTCAAGAAAATCCATGAATGCTTTCCAACTTCAGTAGATGGAGTTTGGGGGCCCACTCCTTCCGAATATTGCAAATCTAATTCTCAACATGTTGGGACAGAACGTATCGTTTTCGAATTCTATGAGGAGTATTTTCATCATATAAACAACTCCTAAATTACAGAAAACATATCAACATAAGTAACAGGAAAAAGTAAAACTAAACTTATGAGGAAGAATTATCGCCAGGTAATTGATCACAATGCTAAAAATGGGAACAATGCGGGCAGGATGCCCTTCTTTAAAGAGCTCCATGAAATTCCTGCCGGTGATGCCAACTATCATCCTAGGCGCCTGGCTAAAACCACCAACATCGTTCAGGTACCCCAGGGATCAGTGACTCCCCATCACGATCCTACCCCCAAAGAGGACATGGTGATGCCTCCGTCTTCCCAAGAGAACGTGGAGGGATACTTGGAGGAACTGTTTTCAACTCTGCCTGGTAAGCTAAATTTTCCTTTTTTAAAAAGCAGGTTCCGGTTTGTGAAAACTCGAATAAATAATTTTCCGATCTTCTATCTTACATTAAATGGATAACAAATTGTACTTTGGCATTTTTGTTTGGATTATTGTTATACCTCCACCTTTGCACTTTCCTACACTGCAGCTGCTTGAATACCCAGTTTTAGTATACTTTTAATCATTATGTGAAAGCTCGTATATGTACCTTATCGTTAACCTATGTTAAACCAAGCTTGGGGAACTCATTGCTCACATTAAATCTCCTGAAAGCAATCCTAGAAGGGTTGTTGTTAGGAGAGTGAAAAATAAAAACATTCCTGGGGACTCTGAAAAGGAAAACTCCCTTCCACTAGAAAATCAGCAAACTTTTACAAGTACAGCTGGAGGAAGGCTGGGATTAAGTAGGCCTGTTAGAAAAATAAAAAAAACCAGTCCCTCTAACTTTTTAATACAAATCACTATTGAAAATAAGCATTCATAAAGCTGTATTAGTACACATTACAGTATTTTAAGGCTTACTTTTTCCTAGTGAGACTTTCACAGCTGTGAAACAAATGTACAGTGAGTAATACAGGTTGCTTGGATGAACACTCTTCAAAAAGAAATAATTAAAAATATGTTATTCTTAGATTTGATTAAAGAATATATCATTAGTATTTCTTTATATTTTATTGTCCTGCTTTACATGTGTTGCTGTAACTTTGAATTACCCTAATAGAAATGGAATATTAACCCTTTCTGCAGAAAGAATAAATACGCAAAAGTAAATTGGAAAATACATCATTTATTTTTAAAAAAATTATATTAACATATGTACATTCCCCCACAAAATAATATAATTTTGAACAAATATTTTTAAATAATAAAATCCAATCATAAAAATAACATATGTACAATAATAAATAATAATGAGCAATAAATACAGTACAAAACAGTAAACGTTCATAAATAAATACATAAAGAAGCAGAAATCAAAATACACAACATCAGATCATAAACCCAAATGATGCTCAATATTCCCCACCCTCCCATCAAGCCTTGCTATTGCCTCTTATATGGAATGAGCTGAAAAGGAAAAAAAGGGTTATTATTATATATATAATGAAACAAATAGCCATTACTCCCCCTCCCCCAAATTACTTAGCTCCTCTATTCAGGCAATTATATTGAGCCCGGCCAGCTGAGCAGCTGCCTTACACGCATTGTGTGCTTCTAAGAAAATAAATTTTTAAAAATTAATTTTGTAATAACTTTATGGCGGTAAGCCTAACCGTTTGCGGGCGGGGGGGGGACTAATGAAAATTTCTTACCAGGTAGTGTTGTAGCTTGGAGGAGGACTCTGATACTGGCTGTCTTGCAGCCCTCCTCTGGATCCAGACCGCTAAAGAAACAACAACAACAACAACAACAACAAATGTAGTGGAATATATTTACGAAACCCCCCCAACCACCCTTCATTAAAAAAAAAAAAACATTTACCTCTAGACAGCCTGTTTCTCCAGCTTGGAAGCCCTGCACAGACCCATAGGTCGTGCAGGACGGCATAAAACGGTGGCTGCCTTGGCGGGAGGCTCCCATTATTGGCCTCCAATACCTCAAAAAACCTTCCCTTGAAGTTTTTGAATTTTGAGTGGCACTGGAGACCCGTTCTCTGGAAGCCTCGCTCCCGGAGGAACCATGCCACCTCTATGAAGAAGTTGTGGTTCCTCCGCTTAGAGGAACACGGCAGGCGGTCTGGCGCACCGGTCTGCTGGGCCAGGGATTCCAACAGCAGGTTCTTCTCCCTTGTGCCCCAGTAGGCGATGCACCAACCCACCCAAACGCATCCTCTACACCCCTCGGCCATTGTAACGCTATGTGGTGGGATCCGAAAACTCGAGTTTATATTTTTTTGGAAAGACTGTTATATATTGAAACAAGCCTATTGAATTATGTGAATTTATCATTTTGAACTTTGAAGACCATTTGTGCTAAACAATTGGCTAATTAGCAGAGATTCCTGCATTTAGGAGTTTGGCTGTGCCTGGAACCTTTTTAAAAAAGTCCCTGCTAAAGGCACCAATTCCCCAAAACCGTCAGTAATGAAACAAAGTATTGCTGGTGGGTCATTGTTTAAAGTATCATTTAGACTTTGCACAAGGAGAGGAAGAGTGTAATGCAAGTACTTATACTGTCCCAGGAATAAGATGTTAACTTTGATGCCCTATAGATGTGTACATGCTACTTATATCTACTTTTAAAATGCCTATTGGGTTATTCACTACAGTTAGCAAGTCTGTGTTCCATGCACTTTATTGGATATATATTCCTTCTTTTCTTAACAAGTAACATTTATTTTTACACAGTATTTCATACACACTTTGTCTCAGTTCTGATAATGCTGATGCCAGAAGTACTCCTTTAAGGTGTCATGAACAGCCTCCCCCTCTGCTTTTTTACATGCATTGTCATTTACCAAAGGAGCACCTATAGTGTCAAGCACAAACCTCTGAACCCTTCTGTTTGGATCCTCAGGAATCTTTCCTTTGGTTTCACATATGTTATGGAGAATTACACATGCACATATAACAGAACATACATTTTCCTCAGCAACTTCAATACAATCGTAATGCTCCCAGCATCCTTTGAGATGCCCAAAACACCTCTCAATTGTACTCTGCACCTAATTATGGTATCTGCTATACAGTCTTTGTTTATTATTAGTGGACCCCCTATATGGTGTAAGCAACCATTCCTTATTGGGTATGTTCCATCTACAAGGGTGAGAGGAACTATTTGCTGTCCCATTATAGTAATTGTGGAGTTCTCTGGAATGAAAATTCCTACCTCCATTGTTTAAAAAAATGCAGAGTTTCTTAGCATTCTAGCGTCGTGATTATTGCCGCTCCATCTGATCTCTGCATCAATAAAAATGCCTCTGTGATCACAGGTCCCTAGTAGAAGTACACTATAGCTATTTTTCCTCTTAATATACTCGTTTCCTTGGCAAACAGGTGGAATAATGTTGACGTGACCTCCATCCAGGCAGGCTATCACTTGCAGGTATCCAAGGGCAGCAAACCTATCCATGACTTGCGCAAGAAACAAGGAAATGGAATTCCAAAATTGTTATTTTTAACCCGAGTGCAGCCGATTATCCGATTTTACACATGTATATTTAATATTTTTTTAAAAAAAATTCCCCTAAGGGAAGTAGCATCTCAAACAGAACCATGGAAATCATCAAACAATAAAACTTTTTTCAAATCAAATCAAACAATAACACTTTTTTCAAGCCAGTTAATATAACACAATTTATGTGAGTACTTGCATTTTCACATGCTTACAATTATGTTTTTTTTTTTTAATTTCAACATTATCTGCCTATGGTCTCCCAGGTACACAGTTCACTTCAGAAGTAACTTCTAAATTGCAAGCACAACCTCTATGAAGATCTTGCGTACTGTGGATCTCCCAACACTGAAAAGCTGGCAAGCGGACACATAAGAGCACTGGTAGCCAAGAAGTCAAATAGCTATTGCGAGGCGCTTCTCCACAGGAATAGCTTTCCTCATGTTCGTGTCTGCTTTGGATGCTGCTGTCAGGCAACAGCTAAGGGCAGTAGTGAATAACTTGTGCTCCTACTGATGTTGTTGGACCACAACTCCCATCAGCATTGGCTAGCATCATAAATAGTGAGGGATGATAGGAAAAACTGAGTTACTAATAACTAATACTAATAACAACATGAGAATGGAAATATAGGACGCTGATTACACCAGGCCATGTCGGTGCTACTCCCAGACTGTGGAACTCTCTTCCACAGGAGCTCTGGTTGGCCCCCTCCTTGCTCTCTTTTTGTTGGCAGGTGAAAACTTTTTTATTGAGGCAGGTGTTTGAAATGTGCATTTTAATTGATGTGCGACTTTTAATGTTGTATTTTTATCAGTATCTATATCTCTCTATATATATTGCTCTTAGGTATGTTGCATTTTTCCAGTGTCCTGATTGGCTGCTTAAGAAACTGACCAACCAATCAAAGCTCTGTTGGGCAGCCAATCAGCACACTGGGGGTGGGACCATGTGTAAGTTTCACTCCTTTCTAAACATGGCGGAGACAGAGGGGCTGTGAATAGCATGGGGGGATGTGGCATGGTGTGTGTGTGTGCAGCGTGTATGGGGCATGGGGAGGGTGGCATGAATGTGGGGAGGGTGGCACAGGGCGCAGGGAAGGCAGCATGGGGTGCAGGGAGGGTGGTGTGAGTGTGGGGAGGGCAGCACAGGGTGGCATGGGGTGCAGGGAAGGCAGTGCGAGAGCAGGGAGGGCAGCATAGAGCAGCACAGGGTGCGGGGAGGGCGATGCAAGTGCGGGGAGGGTGGCACAGGGTGGCACAGGGTGCGGGGAAGGCAGTGCGAGAGCAGGGAGTGCAGCACAGGGCGGCACAGGGTGCGGGAAGGGTGGCACAGGGCAGTATGGGGTGCAGGGAAGGGGGTACAAGAGCAGGGAGGGCATCACAGGGTGGCACAGGGTGTGGGGAAGGTGGTGCAGGTGAAGGGAGGGTGGCACAGGGTGGCACGGGGTGCGGAGAAGGCGGTGCGAGAGCAGGGAGGGCAGCACAGCAGCACAGAGTGCAGGGAGGGTGATGCAAGTGTGGGGAGGGTGGCACGGGGTGCGGGGAAGGCAGTGTGAGTGCGGGGAGGGCGGCACAGGGTGCAGGGAAGGTGGCACAAGGTGCAGGGAGGGTGGCACAATGTGCAGGGAGGGCGGAGCAAGCACAGAGAGGGTGGCATGGGGGAGTGGTATGTGTACCATGGGTGTGTGTGTAGCACACGGGGGGAATGGTGTATGTTACACCGGGTACAGCTAGTTATATCTTAATCCATGTTGTGTTTTTAACTATCATCTATACATATAAAACTCTTGAGTATGTTTCCTTTCCCAGTGTGTTGATTGGCTGCTTAGCAAACATACCCAACCAATCCCTCTCACTCTGTCAGCCAATCACCACCCACATGCAAATTCCCTCTCCACCTCACAATCCACTCCTGCTACTCAGTCTGCATCTACACCCCCATCCTCACAAGAGCCCCTCCCTCCGCTCACTCCCTCAGCCACTCACCACCCACATGTAAAACAATGCAATAATTCCCCCCCCCAAAAATAATACCATGTAGCTGAACCGTGTGAAAGGATTCTGAGAAAAAAACATGTCAAACAAATTATGATATATATAAAATGAGTTACTAACTTTACAGTCTCCTACAACGGCGTATGTTACGCCAGGTACAGCTACCTAGTATTTTAATAATGGTAATAATTTAATTCTTTTTTAAACTTTTGCAAGTTGTAATGTTTCCGTTATATATATTTTTTAAATTATTGTAAGCCTTCTTGAATCCCATCTTGGGAGAAAGGCAGGATATAAATCAATCAGTCAATAATTCAATAAAAAAATCCATCCATCCATCCATCAGAAGAGGGTTTCCCCCTCCTGCTATATACATTGTAGGTCTGAATCAGTTTAATCCTCTTTCCCCCAACACCCTTTGCTTTGGCTGAGAAGATGTCCCAAGGGTTAAACCAACAGAGCTGACTTTTCACAGAGAGGCTTGAAATTTGAGAAGGAAGCTGCGGATTGTCAACGGCTCTTTCCTGTACCTGCTAGGAAACTGGCTGTTTTTATTAGGACATAGTTCCCCTCAGCCAATATATATAACATCCTAGCCTTGAGGACATATAGATGGGAGAGAAGCCTAAAAAAAAAAAGGAGGCTGCATTGCGGAAGCTGCAGCTGCTGCAAAGAGAGGCGAGTTTCTGGAGGAAAAGGGTGTATGTAATTGGAGTGAAAAGAAAAGCTTTGCAAGCAAGGGATGGGGAGAAAAGGGAGAAACACCAATGGGGAGACCAAAACAGACCAAACCCACCTAATCCCAGGCAAGTGAGAACCCCACCCTCCCAGGGGTCTCTTTGCTTCTGAATCCTTTCCCCCACCTCTTGCTTCAGTGCAAAATAAAATGTGGTTCCTCTCTCTGGAGGAAAATAAAATCCAAAGCTCAGGCTATTCTGATTTGATTGATTGATTGATTGCATGAGCATCATCCTTCATTGTGGATTTGCAAGATCATTTATGAAAATAAAATGCTGGGTTGCAGCCATGTTTTTAAGGGGGAAAGATGACGGCAAAGAATGAAGCAGCACTTAGGGGCCCTTCACATTACACAATGATCAAAGTGAGAGCGGCATCCTGAGATGTGGGCCAAATATGCACTACGCAAAGCAAATACAGTAATCCATCATGAAACTGGATTATTTGCCATGGCTCCTTCCCATGGGATCCTGGAATTTGTAGTTTGGTGAAGCACCAGCATGCTTTGGCAGAGAAGGCTAAAGACCTTGTAAAACTACAAGCCCCATGATTCCATAGGAAGGAGTCATGACTAATAATTCAGTTTCAAACTGGATTATTTGTGCAGTGTGGATTCGTTGGAGTCTGCAGTGGAGTCTTTAGAATTCTCAGTCAAGAGAGCTCCATTGCCTCTCCAAACTGCAAATCCCAGGATCTCATAAGATGTTGCCATGATAATTAGAATAATAGAGTCATAGTGTTGGGAGAGACTACAAGGACCATTCAGTCTAACCCCCTGCTGTGCAGGAACACACTATCGAAGCACGCCGGACAGATGGCCATCCAACAGATGTGTAAATAGCTATTGCTTAAAACAATTTGTAAGCTGCTCTGATAGCCTTGTGGCTGAAGAGCGGGGTGTAAATAAATAAATAAAAATAAAAATAAATAAATAAAAGCCTCCAAAGAAGGAGACTCCACCACACTCTGATTCCATTAAAGTGGAAGCATAGTACAGTTGTCCCTCCCATATTCACAGATTTGGTATCCACGGATTTAAGTATTCAGAGCTTGAAAATATTCTTAAAAAAACAATAATCCAAAAAGCAAACCTTGATTTTGCCATCTTATATAAGGAACACCATTTTGCTATGCTATTGTATATAATGGGACTTGAGTATTCATAGATTTAGGTATCCACTGGGTGTCCTGGAACCAAACCCCAGCGAATATGAAGGGACAACTGTACTATAATTGTGAAAGGGCCCCTAGTGCCTAGGCTTTATAATGATGCTATCCCAGACTGGCAGAGGCTGCATCTGTACTGCAGAAACACTGCAGTTTGACACTGCTTTAACTGCCATGGCTCAATACTGTGGAATTCTGGGATCGGTAGTTTTGTGAGATATTTTACCTTCTTTGTCAGAGAGCTCTGGTGCCACAACAAACTGTAGATCCCAGGGTTCCATAGCATTGAGCCATGGCAGTTAAAGCATGGACCACTGTGGCCAGATCTGCCCTCCCTAGGAAGGGTGAAATTGGTACATCAACTCTTGAAGCAGAGCAAAGACACTGGCCACAGCAGCCACCTGGCCTTCCTGGAGCAGTACCGGGTCCTGGAACAGCCCCAACTTTCAGAGGAGGTTGACCACTGCTTTCCTCTAAGGATGAGAGGGTGGGACTTGCCCAGACTCACCCAGTGGATTTCCATGGTAAAGCGGGGATTTGAACTCTACTCAGCATCCAAACCGTTAAATGTTTCCTAATTGAAAAGGCCAGCATGTTTCACCCTCTGGGACAAAAATTATCCAAACAAATTTACCATTTTGGCAGGGGTGGTGGTGACAAAAAGGGAAAGCTGGTAACTATAGGTTGACCCCAGTATCCACGGTGGATACATTAAAGATGCCCCCCCTGCAGATACCTGAAACTGTGAATAATAGGGAACCCTATCATTTCCAATGAGACAAACGCCAGACATTGACCATAGAATCACATTGGAGGACCTAGAAATTCCTAGAGAGAACATTTTTTTGGACATGGATAAGTGAAACCATGGATACTAAATCTGTGGCTACAGTGGTTAACCTGTACTCAGAACAACCATTCTGAGCATTTTTTGGGAGGCTCTGAGTATACAGTAGGTCCCCCGAATCCACTGGGGATTGGTTTGTTCTGTGGGGTCCCGTGGATACTGAAAACCATGGATTATAGCGAACACCATTGAAAATAATGGGACTTCCAGTTTAAAATACTATAGAATTGCCTTGGAGGACCTAGAAAATGGCTAGAGGAGACACATTTTCTAGGAGGACTCTATGGTAGGTATGCTGTTTTGTGTCCCATGGATAACTGAAGCAGTGGATAATGAAGCAGTGGATACGGCGGTCCTACTGTATAGTAGATTAGTTTTACACCTACAAACATTGTTGTGGACATGGAACTTTTTTTTTTTTTTTGCATTTCACTGGGGTGAGAGAATGCCTCAGATTAAAGTAATCCATGCCTTTAGTGAGGTGCCACATCCCTGAATTATCAAAGAAACTAAAAGTTACAATTACACTGCCAGTAGACTGTGCTTATCCTTTGCCAAGTTACAGTTCTAATGGTGTCAGACATTGGTTTATAGGAATAAAGGGAAAAGACTTAATTAACTGGTGAGTTACTTTGAAGCTCTGGTGTCATTGCCCTCATGCCCTGCTTGTGGACTTTCTACAGACATCTTTTTGGCCATTGTGGGAAACAGAATGCTGGACAAGATAGGCCTTTGGGTCTGATGCAAGAGGGCTCTTCTGTTGTTCTTCAAACTAATTTCTCTCTCTCCCTCTAGCTTTTCTTTGCAAATGAAGATTCAGAAAGAACTCATCCCACGCTTTCTGCAAGCGCGCTGATGACTAAAAAGGCCAATCCGAGATAAACAAGTCTGGTTGCAGAAAGCACAGCAGAAGGTCTCCTTGGGTGATGTTTCCGGGTTGTGATTCTTTCTGCATTGTCGTTTCTCTTCAAGACTTGTTTGGCGTGAGTTCTCAAATAAGGCTGTAGCATTGTGGATAGTGCATCTCCATGCCTCCCGATGTGAGGCCAGGGCAGACCATTGTTGGTGATCAATTTGGCCGAGCCTGAGATGTTGTTTCAGGGAGTTCTTGTATCACTTTTTTGGAGCGCCCCTCTCCAAAAAAGTGGCGAGTTCACCGTAGAGTAGTATTTTTGGGAGGCGATGGTCCTCCATCCTAGAAACGTGCCCTGCCCAGCACAGTTGTGTTCTCAATAACATGGCCACAATGCTGGTGATCCCTGCTTGCTCAAGGACAGCAACATTCGTCACATAGTCAGTCCAGTGTATATTTAGGATTGTGCATATACAGCGCTGATGAAAGCGTTCGAGGAGTCGTAAGTGTTGGCGATAGGTGACCCGTGTTTCAGACCCGTAAAGGAGAATAGACAGTACAATGGCTCTATACACATTTACATCACTGGATTACTGTGAGGATGGGAGGGGGCAGGAAGAGGAAGACAGCAGTGTATTCTACCACCACCCCAAAAACCCCTCAGTTGAAGAAGAGTGGTTGAAAAATGTCTAAGTAATCACTGTTCTTGTGTTTCCCTTCCATGCCTTTCTCTGCTTCAGAACCTTTTCTGCTGAAGCAACGGTGATTCTTTCCCTACGAAATGGAGAACTGGGTCAAGGAGCATAGCCCAGAGATTTGTGCCCAGGTCGTGGCCTTGGCCGAAGATTTCCTGCTAAGGCAACGGGAAACCGAGAGATGGGAGCAGCAGGTGAGATGGGCTGGATCTGGTTAGCACCCAGTTCAAATTGCTGGGTGGGATCTTTAAAGCAGCAAAAAGCTTGGGACTGGGTACCTGAAGGAGAGTCCTCTTCCTTGCATACTTACCCACCCCCAAGATTATCTTCAGAAGACCTTTCCTGAATGCAACAGGCCGCTGATGGGGAAAGGGACTTCTAAGGAGATTTTCACACTACACTGTTATAGTGTTACTATTCCACTTTAACTGCTCTGGCTTCCTCCTGTGGAATTCTGGGGTTTGTAGTTTAGGGAGGCCTAAGATCTCTCTGGCTGAGAGTTGTAAATGCCCCTCCCTTAACTTCAAATCCCAGGATTCAACAGGAGGCAGTCATAGCAAATAAAGTGGAATAGTAACACTATAACAGTGTAGTGTGAAAATCTCCTTAGTGGTGGCACACTGGTTCTTGAATTCCCTTGCTGTGCACCTATCTTCCTTCTGGTCTTTCCACTGCTGTGTGGAAACCATTATATTATCACAGTCAGTTCTGAACTTTTAAATCCACTGAATTTGTAGATCTGTACAAACTTTGGTGTCACTGGTTACTTCACTCTTCTGTTTACTATCTGCAGCTGAAATACTTCTGGTGGAATGGGTTGATTATACTATTTGCTTATTTATAGCACATATACCTTGTCTGTCCAACGTTTAATCACAGATGGTGGCTGAAAATCTTTCTGACACAGAGCAGCCTTCGTCTGACACAGAACGGGAACAGCACTTTAAACAGGAGGATCAGGAAGACACAGTCTCGCTTGGTGAGGATTTGATTTTTCAAGCACTTCATTTTTAAAACAATAAGATCCCAAATCCATCCCATGGTGATTATGGACCAATCAAAAGGCATAGAATCTATCATGGTGGCTTTTGAAGCTTCACGGGCTTCTTCATCCTGTGGAGATGTTAAAATAGCAAACAGGGGAAATAAAGTGATAGTGTTGTGGTCCAGCACTTACATTCTGCTTTGGAAGAAGTGTGTGTAGACAAAAACTGAGGCCTGCTCCCCTACAGCCATAAGCTGAGTGGCAAAAAGGCCATAAAACAGAAACAACAAAGTTTGGTTTCTCCACTTGAAGTTATAAAGCACCCTCTTCCCTCTGAGAACAGAATTGGCATCCTATCCAATTTGAAGCTGTAGGCCACTGTGACAGAAGAAAGCATTTTGTCTCTTGCGAACATTTCTTCATTCTCCATTATGGAGAATTATGGAGAGAACTTTTGGCGATGTAGCAAGCAGAGTCTATCACTTGATGCCAAATCAACTGCTTTACCTGGTGTTCTAGGACCCAATGATTGGTCTTTTTGGCCATCCACGATATCCATAACACTCTCTTTTAAGGCTTATGGCCTTTAAAAAAATAACAGTTCTCAGCATACGATGACACAGAATCCACTTCCTCAAGTATAAGATCCCCCTGTTTGCAGTTAAATTTGGTATTTTCTGTTCAGGAAACATTGCAGGGACAACTGTGTTGATCATTTTAAAAAAAAGGAACCCCAATAAAGTCCAAAACAAGGTGTAAATTTCTAATTAAGGGAGAGATTACAGGGTTCCAACATAAGCCTGAGGTAGGAAGGTAGGGAAGTGGTCTGCATATGCTTAGACATGCCATCCTCTCAACTCTATAGGTACTAAGGTGCTGAGAATCTCTGAATTTTCCCGGTCTGTATTATTATTATTATCATCATCATAATTTATTTATATAGCACCATCTATGTACATGGCGCTTTACAGTAAAACAAACACACAAAAAACACATTGGGTCCTACTGAAGGTGTACAATCTAAAATAAGTGTATATACAGGCGCCCCTTCCCATTCACGGGGGTTAGGGGCGGAGCACCACCGCGAAAGTAAAAAAAAAACTGAATAAAAAATGTATGCAAAAAACAGGGGGGGGGCGGCAGCATAGCAACCCTTGTCTGCCAGGGGAAAGCTGAAGGGTCCTTTTGACCTTGGGCTAAGAGGCTGGCGGCAGCCCTGCCATGCTCTCCCTGCCCAAGTCCATCAGGCTTGAGGTCCCCGGTTTCCCAGCAGGGCAAAGGCAGGGGACGCTGGAGGCAAGGGGTGACCCCACCAGCGCCTCCTCACCTCCCGTGAAGGGAGCTTTTCTTCTCCTCCTGGCCGCTGCTGCTGAGATTTGAGGGCGGGGGAGCACCATCCTCTCCTCATCCTCATTCTCCTTGTGAGGAGGCGACTCTGGTTTCCCAGCAGGACAAAGGCAGGGGGTGCTGGAAGCAAGGGGCAACCCTGCCGCCGGCCCCGCCGCCACCGCGTCACCTCCCACAAGGGGAGCTTTTATCCTCCTCCTGGCCACCGCTGCTGAGAGTTTAAGGGTGGGGGAGTGCCATCTTCTCCCCATCCTCCTCCTTCTCGTGAGGAGGCAACTCACCCCTGGAGTAGAGGGATTTGGGGGACTCAAATTTGAGGTCAGCGCTGAGGAGAGAGATGAAGTCTGAGGGCATCACATGGAGGGAGGGTCGGGGGTGATGATGGCGGTGTTGACGTGAGGAGACGGAAAGAGCCAGGAGAAGGATGATGAGGACCACCTGTGGACAATGACAATGAGGGAAAAGGAGGCCAAGCAGGGCTCTGGTGGAGAGAAGAGAGGCCTACCAGGCGTCTCTTTTGCCACCACCACTGCCACCGCTGCTGCTGCTGCTCCTCCTGACAGGAATCCAGCCGTGATGGTGGCTGCTGCCACCCAGTGGGACTGTCCCCCTCTCTGTGGGTGGCTGCCAAGACGGTTAAAGCGGATGGAGGGAGGTGCCAAGGCGCATACTGTTAATTAATTAGTTGCCCCTTCCCATTCTTCCTTTTCCAACTCTGTGAATACACAAAACCGTGTAATGGAAATACGTGAATAGGAAGGGACTATTGGATATAGATGTTTATGTGAAAACTACTTCTCTGAATTTTTGTGGTAGTGGGGAGTCTTTTAATTCCCCGATTCGAGCTTTCAATTCCCCCACAGTTCAAATGCTAGATTCATCACCTCAGGGTTTTCTGTTTATCTTAACAGGTGATGGTCAGGTGAGTGAGGAGGAGGAGGAAGAGGAGGAAGACAACCTTCATCTAGAAGATTCTGAACCAGATGAGACATCTTTTGGAAGCAACACCTCATGGGGCATTTCTCAGTTCCATGAGGTTGGAGAAACATCTGGAAGTCACCAGAGCCCAGATATAATGGAAGATGGAAACTACTCAGAGAAAAGAATGGCTATCCCTGTCCGAACTTACGACAAAGGCTGCTGGGATCTGAAAGAACCCAGAATCCGAGCAAGAATCTATAACTATGGGGGACTGAAGATGTGCATGGACTGTGGGAAAACTTTCAAGCAAAGTTCAAGTCTATATAGGCACCGGAGGCTTCACACTGGAGAGAAACCATATGGGTGCCCAGAGTGTGGCAAAAACTTCAGCCGGAAATCACACCTCATTGCTCACGAGAGGACCCACACGGGGGAGAAGCCCTATGACTGCACAGAGTGCGGTAAGAGCTTCAGCCGGAAGTCGCACCTCACCACACATGAGAGGATTCACACAGGGGAGAAGCCATATAAATGTGGGGAGTGCGGGAAGTGTTTCAGCCAAAGTTCAGCCCTCGTGGCACACGAGAGGTCCCATACAGGTGAGAAGCCATTCACTTGTCCTGATTGTGGGAAGAACTTTCATCGGAGGTCCGGCCTTTCAGCCCATGAGAGAACCCACACAGGAGAAAAGCCATACAGATGCATGGAGTGTGGGAAAAGTTTCAGCCAAAGCTCAGGCCTTTTGGCCCATGAGAGGACCCATACAGGAGAAAAACCATACCGATGTACCGAGTGTGGAAAAAGCTTCTGTGAGCGCACTGCTCTTGTCAGACACTTGAGAACTCACACAGGGGAGAAACCATATACTTGTGCTGAGTGTGGGAAGAGCTTCAGCCAGAGCTCAGGTCTTTTGGCGCATGAGCGTACCCATACTGGGGAGAAACCGTACAAATGTTCAGACTGTGGGAAAAGCTTTGGGCATCGCTCTGACCTTCTCAGACATCAGAGAATTCTTAAAAGAGGGAAGCCATATAAATGCTCAGAGTGTGGGAAATGTTTTGGCCGGGGCTCAGATCTCCTCCAGCATCAACAAATCCATACAGGGGAGAAGCCGTATAAATGTTCTTATTGTGAGAAGTGTTTCAGCTGGCGTTCGAACCTTATTAAACACGAGAGAATTCACACAAGGGTGAAAACATTGACCTGTGCACTCTGAGTATGAAAAACTCCTGTCTTCAGATATAAGGGAATCCAGGCAGGAGGGCCAAATGTGTAGACTGTAGAAATTTTAACTACAGTCAGAAATCACTGCTTGTCGCCTGTCAGTAAACAGAACCGTTTGGGAGAGATTTTAAAGAGGGGCAGGGGGAGAAAAAGTAACCATGATTTCAGGAGCAGTTTCAGCTTTGGGTCATGTTCATGGAGAAATAACATAGTGAACCTATATCCATAACTCTCTATAATCATGAGAATGACTCCAGAGAATATGATGCAGCTGAATGAAGGTGGTTGGAGAACTGGCAGGAATAATAATAATAATAATAATAATAATAACAACAAAATTTACTTATATCCTGCCCCTCTACAGAACGCAATTGGGGCGGCTTACAACATTTAAAAATATACATTTAAGACTTTCCATCCCACCCCCACTTAAAATACAATTAAATAATCCAAAAAATTAAAACATAATAAATACTAAAAATAAGAACAAACAATAAACAGTAAACAGTGGCTGTTTATACCTTTTTTCCCTCGCTGGCCACAATCCTTATTCCACCCCAAATGTTTTGGGATCGTTGTTTCCCATTGGGATGATACATGGAGGCTTGAAAAGTAGCCAGATCAGGGCTCTGCATGAAGAATTCCTTGGGGGAGAGTGGGAGAGAAAGAATGAATGAAAGAAAGAGAATGAGTCAGTGTTTTGGTCGCCAGCACCTCTGTAAATATGTTGACAGGAGGGGTTTTATCTTCAAATACAATAATCCCCTATTATCTGCGGTTTCGCTTTCCGTGGTTTCAGTTACCTGCTTGACCACAGTCCAAAAATATTATATGGAAAATTCCAGAAATAAACAATTCGTAAGTTTTAAATTGCGAGCCATTCCAGGTAGCGTGATGAAATCTCAGTATATTGTTATAATTGTTCTATGTTATTAGTTATTGTTAATCTCTTACTGTGACTAATTTATACATTAAACTTTGTCATAGGTATGTATATATAGGAAAAAAACCCAGTATATATAGGATTTGGTGCTATCTGCGGTTTCAGGCATCCACTGGGGGTCTTGGAACATATACCCCGCGGTAAAAGGGAGAGGACTACTTTATATTCACATGTGATGACACCCATCTGTTAAAGCCAGTGCTGTATGGTGGCTTTCATTTCAGTGGAGCAGTAAATCGGATCTTGATTTTAGTCTGAGCCAGTGGTTCTTAACTTGTGGTCCAGTGACCCCCAGGGGGCTGCAGTGTCCTCACAAGGGGTCCACAAAGGTTTGATGGCTACTTGGCCCACCTCTTCCCTGCAGTGGAGCAGCCATGTGACAGGAGCCAAGGAAAAGGCTGGCTGGCTGGCTGGTTGGTTTGGCCTGCGCATTTGCCATTCAATCCGCTCTAGCCATAAACTTGCAGCAAGAAGCAAGAGAAAAGTCTTTCCTCCCCATTCAGTGCCTCTGAGGGGAGGTTTAATGGATGGTGTAATTGTACTATTATTATTATTATTAGTAGTAGTAGTAGTAGTAGTAGTATGGTTGTAAATCTTGTGTTAAGTCTTGGGAGACCATGGCAACAAAAGATATTTAAAGGGGGTCCCTGGTAAAGAAAAGGTTAAGAGCCATTGGTGTGGACTCTAAAGGAACTGTCCAAGGTGCTGAACTGTATGCCCACAATAGCTTCAGCACTATGAATAATTCCTTTAAAGTTTAGACCAAAACCCGGATCACGTTCACTGTTCCCACCATTTGTTGACATGGAAGCTCTCAGCTGCCACGGAATAAATGCCTGTTTGACTTAGAATTTCAAGATGCTGCCCCTTCTTGCTTCCAGTTCTAAGTCGTTCTAGAACTTGAGGCTTATGACACGTTTGCATGCCGTATTTTGGTGGATTGACAAGTACAATTCAAAATTAGGGGCAAATTCTCATGCCACCTTTTACTCTGGTGGCATAGAGAGGAGGCTGGCACTTGGTTCATAAAAATCAGTGACGTTTTCTTGTATAAAAAGCAGTCTTTCCAGTCAAAGTGAAATGTGATGTTGGCTGTCCAAGGAAGGAAGGGGTGGTGGAGCAAGGCTGGGACAGGGAAACACGATGAAAAGAAAATAATTCCAGTAACTCGAGAAAAGAAACTAGTGTTTGTGTGTTGTTTCCCCTCCTACATGTTTTGGTGAGAAGAAAGTGTAATACTGCAAAGAAACTGAGCCGTTAAAATGCTTCTCTATTTTTTTTAAAGTGACTAGTGTGTTCTTTTTAAACATTTATGTTTGCTGATTTGAATGGTATGATCTCAGTCTCTCCTAGGTAAGCTTTTAAGAACAGGTATCTGCCTAAACTAGCATAGGTCCAGGGCAGGGCTGGAGAAAGTGTGGCCCATCATCATCATCATCAATTATAACCTGCTTTTTTTCTGGCTGGGACCAGGACCAACCACCAATATATTTTGTTTTCGTTGGAGTCCCTCTCACAATGGTGACTAAAAGTAATGCAACATCACTTCCAGCCACTATTTTAAGAAGCCCTATGAAAGAAAATTGAAATATTTGGGGGAGTTTAGGGGGAACTGGCCCCTGCAGAGTGCCTATACCTGCTCTAGGTGTTGCAAGCTGATGGGAAAATGCCTCTAGAAGGATTGCAATCCTGTCCTCAGGCAAGATCAAGAGCAGGAGCGTCTTTTAGCTGTGAGGCCAAATTTAATTTCAGAGAAGTATTCAGGGCCTCATTGCAGTAGTGGGTGGGATCAATGCACAAAAGGGGGGGCCAAGAATACAATAGAATCTGAATCATAGAGTTGGAAGAGACCACAAGGGCCATCTAGTCCAATCCCCTGCCCTGCAGGAATACACAGTCAAAGCATTCCTGATAGATGGCCATGTGTATGATAGAAGGAGGGGGGACATTTCCATAAAATTTTAAGCCATGAAGGGGAACAATATTTGAGGGGGTGTGTGTAGAATTTTTGAGTAGATTGAACTATATGCTAGACTTCCTTATCAAACTGACATTTATTGCACTGCTTTAACATAAAATCCACTTTTTATAACTTGGAAGGTGGTGGACTTTCCTCCCTGGAGGTTTTTAATCAGATGACAGATGGTCATTGCTCAGGGATGCTTTAGCTGTGGATGTCCTGCATTGGCAGGGAGTTGAAGTAGACAGTCCTGTAGGTTCTAACCAACCTGTGGTTGGAACTAATGCTGGTGTCATCCCTGCCTCCGATTGTGTCACCTGGTGCGGTTCTGCCTTTCTGCACCCTACTAGTGCTGCCACTGCCACCAGGTCTGCAGTTATAGCAAGAATGTGATGTCATATTATTTGGCTTAGAGATAAGATCATAGAATCAAAGAGTTGGAAGAGACCACAAGGGCCATCTAGTCCAACCCCCCTGCCATGCAGGAATACACAATCAAAGCACTCCCGAGAGATGGCCATCCAACCTCTGTTTAAAAACCTCCAAAGAAGGAGACTCTACCACACTCCCAGGCAGTGTATTCCGCTGTTGAATAGCTCTTATCTCAGGAAGATCTTCTTAATGTTTAGGTGGAATCTCTTTTCCTGTAGTTTGAGTCCATTGCTCCATGTCCTAGTCTCTGGAGCAACAGAAAACAAGCTTGCTCCATCCTCAGTATGACATTCCTTCAAATATTTAAACATAGCTATCATGGCACCTCTTAACCTTCTCTTCTCCATGCTAAACATACCCAACTCCCTAAGCCGCTCCTCATAGGGCATGGCCTCCAGACCTCCCTCCCTCCTGGTTGCCCTCCTCTGGACACACTCCAGCTTGTAATATCCTTATGGAATTGTGGTGCCCAGAACTGGACACAGTATTCCAGGTGAGGTCTTACCACAGCAGAATAGAGTGACACTATTACAGTACTTTATTTATTCCCTCGATCTAGACATTATACAGTATTCCTATTGATGCAACTTGGAATCACATTGGCTTTTTTAGCTGCTGTATCACACTCCTGACTGACAGTCAGCTTGTTGTCCACTAAGACTCCTAGATCCCTTCGCATTTACTGATTTACAGAACAACTGTAAGCAAACAAACGCAGATGTGAAGTCCACTCTTCCCAGGTAAATATAAATAGATATGACTGCAGACTCAAAATTATAAAGCGCTTTAGTTGTGTACAAGTGAAAGGACAGCAGATAGCACCTTGGTTCTTAGGATCCCCAGTCTGCAAACTAGATCAGAGATTCTAGCAAAAGACAAGAAAATGTTGCCAAGGAAACCAAGGGCCAACAGTCACCTTTCAAGAAGATGGTGGCAGCATTGTCTTAAGTGCAGACATGTACATTGCTTTGGAGCATTATTTTATGTTTACATTATGAGTATACTTGGGAATTACTGTCATTTTGTCTAGCTGTACATTCTGTGTCATAGCATGTCTTCATATTACAGACTTTGTGGGGAGAACCCAAATCTCAAGAATATAAGAAGGGCCCTGTTGGGTGAGAGCATGGCCTTTATGTAGTCCACTGTTCTGTTCACATAGTGCCCAGCGAGTTGCCCACTGAAAGCTTGCCCACAGGACATGGGTGCAAAGGCATTCTGTCTCATGCCTCCCAAGTGGCTGATGATGCCTCTGATACCAGACGTGATACATTGCCATCCTGACTACTAGCCATTGGTAGCTCCATCCTCCTTGAATGTATTAAGCCCACATCATCGTTGCTGTCATCATCATAATCTGTCTAGTATTAGCATTCCCAAACTCAGAGCACAAGTGTCAGGGATCATCACAAAGCTTTATTGCCAGAAATACAGGAAGCATGCAATACAAAGTCATTGTTCAGACTGAGAACTTAACAGATACACTCTAAGTAAAAGGATTTTACAATCAACAAAATCTGGCTGGTTGTGTAACTATTGGTTGTCCATCATCCACTGACACAGGCATTCCTTAAACCGAAAGTTACCATCTTGCCAGCATCTCTAGCAGTGAAACTAAAGCCATCAGTTGAAGATGCCTTGTTGTCTCCTTTTCCCCAGCAAAGCCCAAACAGTTACTATACATCATGTCACCCCTACACAAACTGCTATGCACACTCTACACTAAGGCCACAGGTAACCTAACGAATATAGCAGGAGCAGAAGCAAAGGGAACTGATCCTATCATCATCATTGTATCATCTCCTCTTACCTGCCTTTCCCTATGGATCAAGGCAGGGTACAACAACAAATTAAACAAATTCACAGGTTTCTCCTTCGTGGATTTTATTATGCGCATATTTGTATGAGGTAAATCAATTGGTTTTGAAAAGTAGCCATCTGAGCTCTGCTTTTGACAGGATGGCCCACAAAAGTTCCCTGCAAATATTACAATTCTGTGTTGGGTTTGAATTTGGGATATTCTACATAGTACACCAATTTTCTGAATGCAGGAAGGTTATTTTTTGGACTACAATTCCAATGGAAAACATAACTCAAAAATCCATATTCTTGTTTTTCATAATTTTGGCTGTGTAATAGTTTCTGGAGCTAGCTGATGTAGTAGTTCTCAAACTATGATTCTGGAGACTAGGATTCAAATCCCCACTCAGCCATGGAAACCCACTGGGTAACCTTGGGCAAGTCACACTCTCTCAGCCTCAGAGGAGGGCAAAGCCACCCCCCCCAAACAAATCTTATCAAGAACACCCCGTGATAAGGCTGCCTTAGGGTTGCCATAAGTCCGAAACAACGTGAAGGCACACAACAACAACAAATACTCTCTGGTTTTGCTTGGTGTGGATGAGAGAGAAGTTTTTGACTTTAGTGTTTCTTTCTGAACTGGACTTCTTACTAGGAAAAACATTGAGTAACTACACTGGCCATGCAGCAAAACAAAACCCAAAGGCAATGCCTGTTGAAATTTCCTAAACAAGCCTTAAAGCAGTGGTTCCCAAACTTTGGTCCTCCAGATGTTTTCGACTTCATCTCCCAGAATTCCTGACTCTTGGCCAAGTCAGCTAGACCTTCTAGAAGGTGAAGTCCAAAACACCTGGAGGACCACAACGTTGAGGCATCACTGCCTTAAAGTTGCACAGGCGCCCTCTCCAGTGGCTCACTTTGGCAACCCTAATTGGGGGACTCCTCCAAGGAGAAAATGGTTCCTGCCTTTGTTTCTTTCTTGGGTTCTCCCTTGGCTTGTTCTTTATAGTTTTCTGAGAGGTGTGGATAAGCAGGCAGGGAAAAGGTGGGGTTTGGATTTGTCTTTTTTAAAACAAAAGCTAGGAAGGGTTAAATGCACAGAGCTCTCCTCGCCTAGAAAAGTGAGGCTGGAGGGCTTTCTTGCCTCCTCCCTCCCTGGGGGTACTGGAAGCAGCTTCCTGTTGGCTTCCCCCTTGTTGTAGCAAACAAGAGGTTGCAAATGTAATTTCTAAAAGCATGTGTGCCATGCAAAGGCTGCAAGGGACAGGTGAGTTGAAGTGGGGCAGAGAGAGGAGATGTGATGTGGGGAAAGAGCTGGTGACACACTTGGAAGGGTAGGTGGGTGGGGAGATTGCATGCTTGGAAATACTGGGAAATGGAGGCTTGCAAAAAAACAAAATAATCCCAAATCGCAGGCTGTCTATGCAACTCTTTCCCTGTGGGGTATGCCCCTTTTTCACCCCCGTTCCGCTTAGGGCAAGAGTCGAAAGAAGCAAAAGCAGGATAAAGAGTAGAGCCTGAAGCAATGGGGCCCAAGTCTAGAGGGATTCACACGTTCCTGGACACGTGTAACTGAAACATGCGCGTGTTGGAGCCGCTGACTTCTTGTGCGGTGATGGAGGATGGGAATCACAGAGAGAGAGCCGGGGTGGTGTAAGTGCAGGAGCAGCCTGGGGAATACACAGGACACAAATATAATGCAGTTTGAAATTGGATTATTTGCATAGCTTTTTCCCCCTGTGGAATCCTGGGATTTGTAGTTTTACAAGGTCTTTCACTTTCTCTGACCAAGTGTGCTGATGCCTCACGAAACTACAAATCCCAGGGTTCCATAGGAAGGAGCCATGCAAATAAGCCCGTTTCAACCTGGATGATTTCTCTAGTGTGGATGCTCCTTTAGCGGTATACAATAATCCTTATAGAATTAAAGTAATCCTCATAGAATTCACTTATCCTACCTACCCTAATGGCATTCTGCATCTGATTGCAGTATTCAGAAGGAAGGGGGCCAAATCCACCGTAAACACCGCCAAGAAAGCCTTTGCGGCTTTTCCCGTGTTTTTTAAAAAGCTCTGTAGAGAATGTGCATTTCCACTTGTTTGGACAATCGGATTTGCGTTCATTTGCAATAAAAGCGGAAGCCAAAGCTGATTGGTCAGACGTGGTCAGGGAGCGGAGCTTGCTAACAAGGCAAGCGCCTGGAACCACCATCTTGGAATTTTGCTTTAGCGAGCGAGCGCTCAGGCGACAAAACAGCCTTTTTCTTTTCTTTTTAAAATTTATTTAGGCAGAATGTCACACTTTTGCACCTTAGATATGCTTTTAAAAAAAATACTGTTCGGTGGCAGCAACTGGCAACAATAAAAATCCAAGTAATTCACTCGCACCCGCCATCTTGATTCGTAGGCATGCCCGTTGTGACAGCAAAAGTGAATAGCTTTGTATGCCTGCAATTTTGCCAGAAAACTGTTAAGACAAATAGAAGCTGCTTTGAATTTGTGTTAGTTCACATCAGTCTACATTGCCCCACCTCTATAGACAGGCCCTCAGACTTTCAGTGTCAGATCGCAACAGCGTGTGTGCAGTTGACACTGCTGGGCAAGAATGAGATTCTTCTCTAGCTGATCCTACTGTAGTTAATGTGGGCCTGCCTAAAACTGGAAAGGTATGAGCAGCTTCCTCTAAAATCCCTTACTGTGCATGCATGAACAGCTAAACAGAAAGAAAACGGGAAAGCAGGTAACTCTGTCTCACCAGTTACCTCCAGCATGTTTTAAAAAAAGCATGAGTTTAGCCACCAAAGTTGGAAATCATAAGAAAAGTAGAGGCTGGTGAAAGGATCTATATATCTATATCTATCTATCTATCTATATATACACACACACACAAGTCACACACACCTCCGTATCCACGGTTTCAGTTACCTGTGGCTGAAAAAAAGAGGGATGTGTATCACAGAGTCTCACTGGAAAATGCCTAGAGAGGTGTCCTCTCCAGGAATCATTAGGTCCTCCAATGCAACTCTATGATATATTTGTACCAGAAATCTTTTACAGTAGAACCCCCATATCCACTGGGGATTGGTTCTAGGGTGGCCGTGGATATGGAAAACCGTGGGTAATTGCAAACACCTTTGAAAACAATGGAACTTCTAAAAAACTGGAGGACACATTTTCTAGGAAGCTAGAGATGACACATTTTCTAGGAAGACTCTATGATAGGTGTGCTGTTTTGTGTCCCATGGATAATTGAATCAGTGGATAATGAATCAGCGGATATGGGGCTCCTACTGTATTTTCACAGGGTTTGCTATTATCTGTGGTTTTTGCTATCCGTGATTAGTCCGGGAACCGAACCCCCACAGATATGGGGTGGGGGAAACACACCTTTATTCCTGTATTCACTTTGGAAGAAGCTTTCAAATAATCTCTAGAGAAGATTCAAAATGTGTCTGTTTACTTATGCAAAGTTGATTTGACCTGTTGGTTTTAATTTCACAGGCACATATTATTAGTTTTGGAGAAAAAATGTTATTGAAAGTATTGAACCGTTCTTCTCTTTTGTGGTGCATCCATATTCTTTCCATGTTATATCTGCCTCTGGTTCCAAATTTTCTGTTAAAGAATGAGTGCCCAGGAACACGTCGACATTGTTAACTGAGGTATATCAGTACAAGAAATGAGAGCTTTATGCTCAAATTTTTGAGTGTTTTTGATCCTAATCTTTTGTCTGTCCCAGAACTTTTCTGAAACTGAATTAAGCCTTTAGGTTGGGTAGGGCTCCAAAAGCCTGACTTCTGAATTTTTTGTGTGTGAAGATAAGGTAGATGAGTGAGGCCAAAGATCATATTTGAACTTCTTAGAGGAAAGTTGTGGTATGAATACAATAAATGTATTGATTTGTAGGACTGGATATACCTTTCCAGAGTCCATTACATCAGGCATAGCCACTCTCCAGAGCTTAGCGGGCCACACCACCTGGTTTTGGGCTTCTGTGAAACCCCAGAGGCCTATGGCATGCCATCATGGGCTTCCATTTTGGGCAATTGGAAGTGATGTTGCATCATTGCCAGTAATCTTTTGAGCTAGTTTTGAGCTGGACCTTGTCCAGAGGTGGGCAACCAAAACGGGAATAGGTCTGGAAGTCATGCCCTTTTGAGGAGCAGCTTAGGGAGCTGGGTATGTTTAGCCTAGAGAAGAGAAGGTTGAGAAGTGACATGATAGCCGTGTTTAAAAATGTGAAGGGATGCCATACTGAGGATGGAGCAAGCTAGTTTTGCACTGCTTGAGAGACTAGGACATGGAGCAATGGACTCAAAGTACAGGAAAAGAGATTCCAACTAAACATTAGGAAGAACGCCCCTGACAGTAAGAGCTGTTCGACAGTGGAATGCACAGCCTCAGAGTGTGGTGGAGTCTCCATCTTTGGAGGTTTTTAAACAGAGGCTGGATGGCCATCTGTCAGGAGTGCTTTGATTGTGTATTCCTGCGTGGCAGGGGGTTGGACTAGATGGCCCTTGTGGTCTCTTCCAACTCTATGATTCTGTGGGTTGTTATTTTTTTGGAGGGGGGGACTAGCTGCTTCAGGATGGAGGACCCCCTGAAATGGCATTTCGAAGTGTCCAAGGGGTTTGTAGTATTTTTTAGCTAAATTACCGTTATGTATATGTGGAAAACACAGAGGCAGTGCTGGGAGCTTGGGGGAGGTCAGTAAGGATCCAAAGGCCTGCACTGGATACTGAATCGTGTATGAACATTGCTGGACATTCCATTCTGCCTGCTTTATACTGGTGCCCACATATTCTGCTCTTCATAAAATCAACTCAGAACCAGTCCTTCTGTTTGGCTCAACGGGACACAAAATAATGCAATGTGGAATGCTTTTGTTGAATCTTCCACTCATGCCATCTCCTGAGATACTCCTTTCCATTCCCTTTATACATCACAGGGTTGTTCTTTTGTTTTAATCTGTTCCCCCAGTTCTCCCCTCCCCATGTCCTGCCCCCCACATCTGCAAACCTTAAGGTTCCCCTAAGTCTGATTTCTCCCTCTTTGGTGCGGTGTGTGAACTGAGTAGAGGGATAAAGTTCCTATGGATGTCCTGATTAATGTGATGTGATGGCTCTGTGTCTTAATATAAAATGCCTTATATAGAATATGGAATACAGTAATAATAACTTACACATAATGTTATGGAATGTAACAAAGTAGAAATGTCCAGCCATTGTTATGTCTGTGATTCTTCCTGAAGGGAAAGTACAGAAGGACCCCTGTATCCACTGGGGATTGGTTCGGGGTGGGTGGGGAGCATAGATACCAAAAACCATAGATAATAGCCAATGCCATTGAAAATAATGGGGCTTCCTGTTTAAAATACCATAGAGTTGCCTTGGAGGACCTAGAAAAAGGCTAGAGAGGACACATTTTCTAGGAAGACTATGATAGGTGTGTTGTTTTGTGTCCTGTGGATAATTGAGTCAGTGGATAATGAATCAGTGGATAAACGGGTCCTATTGTATATGTATCTTCATATTTATATGAATACCTATAATAAATAGCCTGAGAGAGTACCAAAAGCGTCTGTTCAGTCATATGTAAATATCCTGGAACTCCAAGACTTGAAAATGTTTAAGTGGAGTGAATCTAATTTGTCTGGTTTAACCATTATCATAAGTTGGGTGACCAGAAATTGATAACCCCAGACAGAACCTAGAGTTAGCTGACAAGTGGCAAGAACCATCAATCCCACATTCCAAAGAAAAGCGGCAGTGCAGCACCAATGTTCCATTTTCCATGCTGCCTTACCATAGGACTTTGTATTCTTTCATTCCAATCCCGTGGAGGACGAAGTTAAAACTGCGTCTTTTTAAAGATTGTTTTATAATCTTGTATACAGTATGACCGCCGTATCCGCTGAGGATATGTTCCCAGACTTGCTGTGCATAGTGAAAATTGTGGGTAGTAGCAAACCCTATATTTCCAGTGGAAATAGACCATAGAATTTGTGAGAAATGAGAATTCTGTTATGAATCCATAAGTTAATCACTATGAGGCCAGTTCAGTTGTGGTTAAGTTTGACCTTGCCAAGCTTTCTTCAGGCTTCCTGCTTTTCGATGGGGTAACTATATCTGTTGCAAACTAATCTTGAAACCAGATCAACTTCCCTATTTTTTTCTCTCTCTAAAATGCTGTTAATATAATTTTTTATAGACAGGTGCTGGGCATAAACTGATGATTTTACAGGAACAAAGGCTTAACCTTTTTAGGGCATATAAAGAACTATTAATCAATGAAACGGGGAGGGAAGGGTAAGAATAAGGCGTATTGGGAAGAATGTGCACCCTGAGTAACTATCAGCGAATCGGTGAAAAGGGGGAGTGAGCATGCAGACGGGATACGGTTTAAAAATAGGATGTCTGTTTTTCTCGGGGTTCCCTTTTTCCTTTGCAAGGAGTTGGGCACCCAAATCTGCAGATTTGTCAATAAAGCCAACTCCTGCAGTCACCTGCTTGAATCAAAAGCCTCTTGCCTATTCTTTTAAAATACCCTCTGGCATAGTTTGAGATCTTAATAGGCATCATTTCTAACAGAATTGCACTGGAGGACCTCCGAACACCTCTCTAGGCATTTGGAGGTCCTCCAGCATGACCTAACCATGGAATCACTGTGGAGGACCTAGAAAATGCCTAGAAAGAACATATTTTTTCAGACCGGTCACACAGATATGGGAGTCAATCTGTATATTAGTATCTGGCATCCATTATCAGAGGCAGCACATTTATGTGTATTAGTTTATAGGGGATACAAGATGGATGGTGCTGCTGCCCTCATGTCAGTTTATGGCTTCCCAGAGGCAATGTGTTGACTATTGTGAGAACAGAATGCTAGGTGAATTAGACCTTTGGCCTGATCCAGCATGGCTCTTTGTGTGTTCAGATTAATTCATGACTTGTCCTTGTTATTTTTGCCCTTTCCAGAGCAGGCACTGCAGCCAGAAATGAACATGGAAATACAGAACCCTGAAGGATTGCGACCTGGAGAGGGATTGGAGAAGACAAAGAAGGAGGCTCATGTCGACACCGTTGGGACTGCGTTTGGGACTCAGCCTCCTCTGCAGCAAATTAAGCAAGAGCCAGATGCCGGTCTGGCACTGCAGTGCTGGGAAACTCAGTGGAAGGAATACCTGAAGAAAATGGCGTCTCCATTGGCACCTCCACTTCCATCAGCAGAGGATATGCAAGAGTTCCAGACCTCCCTGATTCCAGTAGCTGACAATCCCCATTGACCAGAAGGAGAGAGTATAAGCCAATTCCTATTAGGCCTCAGCAAAGCTCAAGAAGCCACCGGAAATGGACATGCTTCTGTGAAAGTGAAGGAAGAGACTGTGGATGAAGGTGGTGTCATTCAGTTCTGCTATGAGCAAGCCAAGGAACCACAAGAGGTAATATTCAGTACTGGGCAAGTACAGGGATTGAGGAGGCTTTCAGCAAAGTGCCCTCTTCTGGGACCTTGAGTCCTACCTCAGAGGACCCTGATCAGGGTCTTGGCCAAGGCATTTTGCTGTCTGAGGTGCATTTAGTGATGGCCTCCCTTCCCACTCCATGTACAAAACCTGACTGGGCTGAGAGTTGAATCTTTCTCAAAGATGGTTATGGGGTGGCATCTTCTACCACACTTGAAGTCAGCAGGAGAAGGCTACATGGCACATCGTTCTGTCTCCTTCAACACCTTGCATTTACCACAGTGGTGAAGGCCTTAGTCTGTTAGGGCCAGCTCTGACTAAGGCTGTAGTGGCAGCACTCTCAGATAGTACAACATAGCTGAATGCTATCCTTTTAATCTTCCAAAATGTTGGGGAAAATGCTGTTGCCTCTGTGTGTGTGTGTGTGTGTGTGTGTATGTGTGTGTGTTTTAAAGGGCCTTCCAAAAGCATCAGCAGAGGGCCTTGCAAAGGTACTGGAGCCATGAGAGCTGCCTGAAGGTGGCAACTGTTAATACAGGGCCTGAGGACTTAGTGGGAGCTCATGGACTCTTCCCACTTTCAGATATGTCCAACATATTATTAATTTTTTTTTTCAAAATCAGACCAGACTAAGTTGATTTTATTCAGACCAGAGTAGCCGATTGGAAATATAAATCATAATTTTATTGTAACTAGCCAACAGCCATTATGCAAATACAATAGGGTCCCTGTATCTACAGGGGTTTGGTTTCCGGACTTACCACGGATACTGGAAACCGCAGCTAACAGCGAACCCTATTAAAATAATGAACTTCTGGTTAAAAGTCTATACCATAGAGTTGTGCTGGAGGACCAAAAGATGTTTAGAGAAGATACCTCTCGACGCATTTTCTAGGATCTCTCTCTCTCTCTCTCTCTCTCTCTGGCTTTTCTTCGCAAATGAAGATTCAGGAAGGACTCATCTCGCGCTTTCTAGGATAACTCTATGATATGTGTCCCTGTTTTGTGTCCCATGGATAACTGAAACCATGGATATTGGTTTTGCAGATGCAGGGATCCAACTGTATATTACAACCCTCACTTTTTGTCTTTGCACACAAGTATAAGGCCAAAGTTAAGAACTCAGCAGATTGAGCTATGTCGATCTTATAAGAAATGCATTCATCAAAAGAAGAGAACTTATTATACCAAGCAATGGAAAGATCAAAGAAATCAAGGATTGGTCCCAAATATTATCCATGATTTTAATTGGGCTCCCCACTGGAACCTTGTTACTGTTTGTGCACGTTCAAGTCACCTGTTCACTTATGGTGACCCCATGAATTTCATAGGGTATTCTTAGGCAAGCGCATTCCTAGGCAAGGTGGCTTTGCTAGTTCCTTCCTTTGAAATACAGCCTACAACACCTAGGATTTGTTGGCAGTCTCCCATCCAAGTAGTAACCAAGAGCTGACCCTGCTTTAGCTTCCAAGATCAGGTGGGATCTGGTGCCTTCAGGGCATTTAGGGCCCCCTGTTACTATAGAACACTCCAAGCAATTTCAGGTCTTCGAAATGGAGAAAATAGCCTCCCCTCAGAATTGTTGACCTCTTTTTCATACTGGTGGAACCTATATTTTGGTTGTTGGTAATTGCCATCCAGTTGACTTTGACTTATGGTGACTCCATGAATGAGAGACCTCCAAGTCACCCCATCCTCAACAGCCCTTCTCAGGACTTGCAAACTCAGGGCCATGGCTTTCATTCCTTGAGTCTATCCATCTGGAATGTAGTCTTCCTCTTTTCTTACTGCCTTCCACCTTACTTACTTACTTATTGTCTTTTACTTCCCTGTTTTCCCTCATTAATCAAATGGGCACCCTTCTGCATAGTTGGCTCTCAGCTGTGGTGGTCCCCATCTATTCAAAAGGCCCCAAGGATGTTCCAGCTAATTATAGTCCTGTCAGCCTTCTTGATGGTTTTGGGGAAATCCATGCCAGACATCTCTTGGAGAAACTGGAGGACTGGGTAGAGGAAAAATCTTTACTTGCATCAGAGCAAGCTGGTTTTCAAACAGCCTCTCCAAAGGGATTGTTTGTTGATTTAAAAGTGGCATTTGATTCCATCTCAAGGAAACATCTGTGGACCAAGCTACAAACTTTGGGGATTGATCCACAATTGTTACATTGTATTGTGAGCCCATACTCAGAGACAGCTCTAAAAGTCAGAGTAGGCCAGGAGGGGAAACTATCCAGGTCCCTGTTGGGCAAAAGGAGTTGGGCAAAAGGAGCTGCATATTTGCTGCACTTTTTTATCTTTTTAAAAAAGATATTGTAGAGTTTCTAAAGGACAATTGTTTATTTCCCAAAGTGGGACAAAATGAAATCTCTTTTATGCTGACAACCATGGACTCATAGAACCATAGAGTTGGAAGAGACCTCAAGGGCCATCCAGTCCAACCCCCTGCCATATAAGAATAAACAATCAAAGTATTCCCAACAGATGGCCATCTAGCCTCTGTTTAAAAACCTCCTAAGAAAGAGACTCTACTACACTCCCAGGCAGTGCATTCCACTGTCAAACTGCTCTTACTGTCAGGAAGTTCTTCCTAATGTTTAGCTGGAATCTCTTTTCCTGTAGTTTGAACCCATTGCTCCATGTCCTAGTCTCTGGAGCAGCAGAAAACAAGCTTGCTCCTTCCTCAGTATGATATCCCTTCAAATATTTAAACATGGCTATCACGTCACCTCTTAACCTTCTCTTCTCCAGGCTAAACATACCCAGCTCCCTAAGCCATTCCTCTTAGGGCAAGTCTTCCAGACATTTTACCATTTTTGGTTGCCGACCTCTGGACACATTCCAGAGATGCTATTCTAATATCTCATGCTCAGGTACGACTACATAGATTGTTAAGGCAGTTTAGTCATTACTGCCAAAATGAACCGCTCTCTTTAAACTATAGCAAAACACTAGTGTTTAGTAAATCTAAGCAAGTTTACAACTGGAATATATATGGCTGGAAGCAATTTAGAACAAGTCTCTTCCTTTAAGTATCTTGGGGATATATGCCAATAAGCAGAGACTTGGTACTCCCAAGTACATGCTAATGGTTTTCTGGCTTATAAGACTCTTATTGGCCTTCTGTCTTTTCATCGTTGTCAGGTACTGGCATTTCCAGACTCAGTAGCCACCAGTTTCAGGGTTAAACAGAAAACTTTATTGGTACAGATATCCAGAAAGCGATCCATACATGGTTGTCGGCCAGAATGAAACTTAACAGCCAAACAGTATAATAAAAGCATATTACATCTACAAAATCTGGTGGGCTACAGAACTATTGGTTGCCTATCATCCTCCAACCTCCCATTCCCCTACTAACTTCCAGCCCCCTTTTCCCAGAGGCAGGAGACACTGTGGGCAATGCAGCTGCATCTCCTTATTACCTCTTAACTCATAACCATTAGATTCAGAACATAACCCTCATGAACAAGTACCGGAAGAATGAAAACATAATTAACTACAAGGTTACATTGACATTACTGAAACACTGACATTGGCAGGAAAAGGTCACTTTCAGGCCCGATCTTGACAATTGTACTAAAGGGTGCAAACTTGTACAACCATCTTTAAGAATGATAATGTGTTAGGATGCTGCCACAGCTGTTACATGGGCCCCCAAGATGTGCTGTGGCCAAATTAGATCCAACAGAAAGGGCCCCAAATAATTTTTTTATGGAGATTTCTTTCTGTCCCAGTTTCCACTAAAATGTCAACAATTTGTGCTGAACTGGGACTAATGTTGACTGGAAATAACAACAGAAGAAGCTTGCAGACTGGAAGGAGAAACCCTGCAGGCCATGTCTTATCTACTTATCTGGACAGTAGACTTGAGGTTTCTAGTAGAGTTTGGACTTCAGAAAGAACTTAGAAGATGCCAGTGCATTAATCACCTCTTCTAACTTTATTCTTTAACCCCTGTCCTCTCCCTTGCATCCAGATTTGCTTGGCTAGGAGTTTCACCATTCTAACCTTTGAATAAGACCTTTCTCTTCACTCGGTTGTCACCCTTTTTGTGAGTAAACTGTGTGTCATCATCCCTGTATTCTGTGGTTTTTAGGTGTTGGGAGCTTTAAAAGATCTGCCTGTTAGTCCTCTGAGATCATACTCCATTCCGCTGGACATAGTGAAGGTGGAATTTCCCATGAAGACCAAGCAAGAAGGTGACAGTGAGGCCACCTTGCATGGTAAGAGTTATGGCTTGAAAGTGCCTGCCCTGATAGATCCCAGAGGTGTACTGTTTGCGTCAAACCCCCTTTGGGACAGGCACCACAGTTGGAGACTCCAACTTCACATAAAACTGGGCAGGCAAATATGTGCCTGCCCATGTAATTCTTGGCCATTGCTGGCTGAACCATCACATGAGCAGGTTGTGCACGAAGTCAACTTTCCAGGCTCTGCCTCTGTTCAACCTGCCTTGGCGAGACATAGAATAATAGAATTGTAGAGTTGGAAGAGACCACGAGGGCCATCCAGTCCAACCCCCTGCCATGCAGGAAATCACGATCAAAGCATCCCCAACAGATGGCCATCCAGCCTCTGTTTAAAGACCTCCAAGGAAGGAGACCCCACCACGCTCCGAGGGAGTGTGTTCCACTGCCGAACAGCTCTTACTGTCAAAAAGGAGGAACTTTTTGACAGTAAGAGCTGTTCGGCAGTGGAACACACTCCCTCGGAGCATGGTAGGGTCTCCTTCCTTGGAGGTCTTTAAACAGAGGCTGGATTGCCATCTGTCGGGGAGCTTGGGGGCAGGAGGGAGGGTTTTAGTCAGTGGCCTCCCTCTCCTTTCTTTTCTTTTCTTTTCTCTTTCTTTTTCTTTACTTTTTCTGCCATCATTTCCCAGAACCATTGCGAGGGAGGTGGGATGGGAGGAAGATTCTGTGTGGTGGGTGTGTCTCTCTTTCTCTTGATTATCCCTTGATTACCTTCTCTCTGCTGCCTCCAAAGCTCCTTTTTCCAGCCACAGGCTAGGGAGGGATGCCACTGGGTAGGAGATGGGCAGGTTGAAAGGTTTGGGTGGTGATAGCCCCCACCGGCTTCTCTCTCTCTCTCTCCTTTCTTACTTTCCCCTCCCTCATGGCTTTTTTCTACTGTGGGAAGGCCAGTGGGGAGCCTCCCCTCCTCCTTCTGTGCTGTTTCCACCCAGGCCAGGGGCTGGCAGGCAGGAATGGGGGACCCAAGGGACAGAGGTTTGGGGGCTGGGGGCGTCTGCTGTAGGTTGGGGAGTGGGAAGATGGGTCCTGTTTCATGGGAGCAGGTGGTCTTTTTAGAGGCTTAAAAAATGGAGAATGAAGGGAAAGTTGATGGCTATGGGGTGGGGGGAACCTGTACTGTATAAGGCAAGTTCCCATTTCTCCTTTATTCCAGGCCTCTATTCTTCTGTCTCCACCACCAGAGATGAATTGTCTTAGAGATTTCTACAGCAGGTGGGAAAGGGATTCTAAAAGCATATCTGCCTAAGCTGGACTTCTCTCTCTCTCTCTCTCTCTCTCTCTCTCTCTCTCTCTCTCAGTCTGTGCTTGGCCTTTGGACTGTCCTTACTAAATAAATTTAAACAAAAACATCACATTAGTAGTTAAAAATTATTTCACATCCTGAGAAAATGCATGGTGAATTAGAAACAGAGAAGGTATACACTGATTATATAAGTAAAATAAAATTTCTTTTCAATTTCAGCATGGGAGGGTGAGGAGGTGCCTTTTCAGCTGGAAAAAACAGAGGAAGTCAACTTCAGAAGATCACCAGATATCAGGAAAGAGAGAAATTTCCAGATAGATAAACTGGAAGAGACATGTGTAAGTCAGCAGAGAGCAGAAGGGTGCTGTCAAAAGCCTACAGAGATGGCAGAAAAAGCATCCTTTATATGTGAAAGCAATGACAAAGGGCTACCTGAAAATATCATCCAAGCTGAAATTGACAAGCAGAAAGGAAAAACTACAGTTAATAAGTGTGGCGAAAGCCTCTACCCAAACACAGTTTTTCTGGAACATACGGAAATGCAAATAGAGGGAAAGCTACATGAATGTACATATTGTGGGAAGAGTTGCTGTGAGAATTCACTCCTGATTGCACATCAGAAAACCCACACAGGAGAGAACCCATGCAAATGTGCTGATTGTGGCAAAAGCTTCCCAGAGAAAGGAGACCTAACTAAACACAGAAGAACCCATACAGATGACAAGCTGTACGAATGTTCCCAGTGTGGGAAAAGCTTCAACAGTAACTCTCACCTCAAAGCGCATATGATGATCCATACAGGGGAGAAACCATTTGAGTGTGAGTACTGTGGGAAAAGTTTCAGTACAAGTTCTCACGTTAAAAGACATGAGCGGGTGCACACGGGTGAGAGTCCCTTCACATGTGCCGAATGTGGGAAAAGCTTCACGCAGAAGTCTTCCCTTATTAAACATCAGAGAACCCACACAGGAGAGAAACCTTATGTGTGCCCTAAATGTGGGAAATGCTACCGGGACAGCTCTTGCCTTTCAAGGCATATAAGGGCCCACACAGGAGAGAAACCATATAAATGCTCCTGGTGCAAGAATAGGTTTATTCAAAGGTCGGACCTTATTCGGCATGAGGGGACGCATACTGGAGAGAAACCGTATGAATGCTCAGTGTGTGGCAAAGCCTTCAGCCAAAAAGGTTCCCTCATGAAACATGGGGGAATACATACGGGAAGGAATCCGTATGAATGCGTTGACTGTGGGAAAAGCTTTAGCAGGAGACAGTCCCTTCTTAGGCACAAGGGCACCCATACAGGAAAGAAACTGTATGAATGCTCAGCTTGTGGCAAAGGCTTCAACACTGGTGCTCATCTAGCCATACATGAAAGAGTGCATACTGGTGAGAAACCATATGAGTGCTTGGAGTGTGGGAAAACCTTTTGTCGCAAACCGTCTCTTGTTACACATCTGAGAACTCACATGAGAAAGAAGGTGTTTGACTAATCATTGCTGAAGCTTGGAAGAAGTTTTTGTTGAATTACAAAGCTTTTTGAAGTTGATTTCAAGGTTATTTTCTGTTAGGGAAAAAAGGCATTTCCTGGATCTAAAGTGACACAGAGAGGGCCCAAAATATGGTGAGACTGCCCCCACCCCCTATTGGGGCAACCTTTTTCCCCCCAGGAGGTGTGAAGAGGATGTGTGGCCCACCAAGATCTCTGGTGGGG
The DNA here is from genome assembly GCA_030847615.1 of Gambelia wislizenii. Classification (NCBI taxonomy): domain Eukaryota; kingdom Metazoa; phylum Chordata; class Lepidosauria; order Squamata; family Crotaphytidae; genus Gambelia; species Gambelia wislizenii. The sequence continues at coordinate 33,245,060 of JAUMIR010000002.1, forward strand.
AGGTGTAATGTGGCCCACTATCATTTGACAGTTGCTCACCCCTGTTACAGAATAACATAAAAGTTGACACTTGGGCCCCATAAATAAATGTATCATGTGAGAAAAAAAATCTGGTTTTCTCAGAAGTCTCTGTAACCATCAGAACCCACAAGTTTTTATTACCTGCCACATGTCTTCCCAGACAATCATCTGCTCTTAGGCCAGGGCTGGCCTTATCATTAATGGAGCTAAGGCAGAGGGAGATGTATCCCTGTTTCAGATACTTTTAGCCGTTGAGAAGCGGATCTGTTAAGAGCAATCAGTCAGCCTGCCTAATGGAAGGAATATCACTTGGCAACTTTGCTGAGACTATTAGGACATACCCTAGATCCATTAAACCTCTCCTGTCTATGCCTTGGTTTTAACAACTGTATTAATTAGGCAGTCCTAATTGGAGAGCCAGTGTGGTGTAGTGGTTTGAGCATTGGACTAAACTCTGGAGACCAAGATTTGAATCACCATCAGCCATGGAAACCCACTGGGTGACCTTGGGCAAGTCATACTCTCTCAGCCTCAGAGGAGGGCAAAGGTAACCCTCCTCAACACATCTTGTCAAGAACACCCCGTGATAGGGTTGCCTTAGGGTCTCCATAGGTTAGAAAAGACTTGAAGGCACACAACAACAAAAATAGCAGCCTTATTCCTTAATTACCTATCGCCACCACCTACGACTCCTCGAGCGCTTTCATCAGCGCTGTCTACGCACAATCCTAAATATACACTGGACTGACTATGTGACGAATGTTGCTGTCCTTGAACAAGCAGGGATCACCAGCATTGAGGCCATGATATTGAGAACACAGCTGCGCTGGGCAGGGCACGTTTCTAGGATGGAGGACCATCGCCTCCCAAAAATACTACTCTACGGTGAACTCGCCACGGGTCAGCGTGGGAGGGGCGCTCCAAAAAAGCGATACAAGGACTCCCTGAAACAACATCTCAGGCTTGGCCAGATTGATCACCAACAGTGGTCCGCCCTGGCCTCACATCGGGAGGCATGGAGACGCACTATCCACAATGCTGCAGCCTTATTTGAGAACTCACGACGAACAAGTCTTGAAGAGAAACGACAACGCAGAAAGAATCACAACCCAAAAACATCACCCAAGGAGACCTTCTGCTGCACTTTTTGCAACCGGACTTGTTTATCTCGGATTGGCCTTTTTAGTCATCAGCGCGCTTGCAGAAGGCGCGGGATGAGTCCTTCCTGAATCTTCGTTTGCGAAGAAAAGCCAGAGATTCCTTAATTAAGCACTTAGCATGTACTCAAAGAGATTGGTGAGGGATTCTAAGGAAAAACCTGAAGTTTATCCTTCAAGCCTTACCTATGCTCACCCTAAACTAGATTGTAGTACACAGAAGGAAAATGCCACCATCCAGGGAACCCTGAACGTTCTTTACAATAAAATGATCTTAGTCTGTTGGTAGAATACCATCACGAGCACACTTTCTCCTCAGAGAATCAAAGACTTGGTGTTAGTATTGAAAAGCTTCTGTCTTGGGAAATTCAGATGAACACACGCAACCCCAATTTTAAAAGGCAAGAATCATACCTCAGTGGTTGATTGTATGCTTTGCAGGCAGAAGTCAGTCCCTGGAATTTCAAAGCAGAGGTAATTGGAGTGGCCTTCCAGATGTAGCTGGAGCAAAAACCCCATTGTTCCTCACCCTTTGAGTATAGAGTTTGAATCCAATAACATCTGGAGATCTCAAAGACCCTGGAGAGCCATTGTAGAGAAGGAAACAGGGCTATCTTGGAAAATTTCCTCTCCCCCCACCCCAACTACACTGCCCAGAATGCTCCAGCCAGCAGCCATGTTGAGTTATAAGTTCTGGAACCTGTAGTCCAAAAATATAGCTTTTCCACACTGAGGTGGAATGACTTGTGGTACAAACCCTCCTGTTATGGTGGACCTCCTCAGGCTTGGATGGCAGCAGATAACCAACACTGAGCTTTAGTATTACAAACAACTGAGGTGTGCAGTGTGTGAATCTAGCTGCCCTTTTAATTCTCAAGTACTATGAAAGTGAGGATTCATCAGGTTGTGGGAGGGGGGAGGCTGCAGAAGAGCAAGATAGCAGCTACACCCAGCTCAATAACATTGAGAGCACTGACACAGATCCAGTCAGATTTATTTACTTTTTAACAGGAGGAGCTGTGCCAAGGGGCCAAGTTGTCAACACACAGGCCCAGAGATGCCAGGCAATGATGCCAGCCTTGGCAGAAAATACTGCTCAGTCTTGGATGGCCAAAGTAGAGTCTGTGAGGCAAATGCAACCTGAAGCCTTTTTTCCTACCCTTCATCACTCTGTACCCAAACTCTGCCTTTTTTTAAAAAAAGGTCCTTCACACTCTCTAGAAGGTACGGGAATAATTTCACTCTATTGTCCCACCCATTATGTGCACCTATTTTAGGCCCAGTGGTATTTTTTCTTCCAAAGCCAGATATTTTAAAAACCTGAGGTGTTTTGCTGTTGTTGTTTAAGCTCAAAGGGGCAAAAGAAATGGTTTCAGTGTCTCCTCGAACAGGTACAAGGATGCTTTTTGAGTAAAAACACTGGTGGATTTCAGTGATGGAGCTGTGGCTTTCTAAAATCCAGTGGGGTGGGGTGGCCCCTGAACCCCTGGATATTACCCATCAGTAGATGGACGAATAAACCTGATTCCTTACCCCCAACTTGAACAGATTTATTGAATCAATGGGATTTCTCTATCTGTTGTCTCTCTGTTCAACAACTTATTCCCTTTGGGAGTAAATGATAGGATCTAGGCCATAGTGTGAAGTGGTGTAAAATAGCTTATTATGTCTGGGTCCAAGAGTCCCCAGGGAGCTAGGTCAAAACCAGTTCTCTAAAATCTGTTAAAGGGAGCACCAGCCTGTTTGGGCAGTACTGTTTCCCACAAGTTTGGGAGCTTAGGTAATCAAGGTGGTACACTTGAGGGAACTCCAAATAGAAGACTAGCTGACAAATGGCCATGGACCTGTTGATGCCCTCACATAAATAGCGGTGAAGGAACCACTATTTCAAATGGCACCCAATGTGCTTTAAGTTCTCTCAAGGCTTAGTTATTGGCAGTAAGTGCTTGACGCTCAAATATGCTGAGGGTTTGGGTTCATAGAATCATAGAGCTGGAAGAGACCACAAGGCCATCCAGTCCAACCCCCTACCATGCAGGAATAAACAATCAAAGCATTCCCAACAGATGGCCATCCAGCCTCTGTTTAAAAACCTCCAAAGAAGGAGACTCCAACACACTACGAGGCAGTGTATTCCACTGCTGAACAGCTCTTTCTGTCAGGAAGTTCTTCCTAATGTTTAGATGGAATCTCTTTTCCTGTAGTTTGAGTCCATTGCTCTGTGTACTAGTCTCTGGAGCCACAGAAAACAAGCTTGCTCTATCCTCAGTATGACATCCCTTCAAATATTTAAACATGGCTATCATGTCCCCTCTTAACCTTCTCTTCTCCAGGCTAAACATGCCCAGCTCCCTAAGCTGCTCTTCATAGGGCATGGCTTTCAGACCTCCCACCATTTTGGTCGCCCTCCTCTGAACATGTTCCAGCTTCTTAATATCCTTCCTGAATTGTGGTGCCCAGAACTGGACACAGTATTCCAGACAAAGTCTGACCAAAGCAGAATAGAGTAGCACTACTACTTCCCTTGATCTAGATGCTATTCTCCTATTAATGCAGGCTAGAATTGCATTGGCTTTTTTAGCTGCCGCATCACACTGCTGACTTGTTCAGTTTGTGGTCCACTAAGACTCCTAGATTCCTTTCACATGTACTGCCATCAAGCTAGGTATCACCCAGGAATCTTTGCAGTTAGTTCCGGTATACATAGGTGCAAAGATCCCGAAGTTACCTGACCTCTCGCAGCCGTCCGTTTGAGCTATAATTCCCCCAAATAATAACAGATTTGGTGTCACTTATGGGCTCCCCACGGACCCCCACCTATTCAGGTAACATTTTCCCATCTCCTCGTACCCAAGGGTGGCTTTAGTTTGAGCTGGACACCTCACCTTTCCCTTTCAGGATGAGCCACCCCTCCTCGGACTACAAGTCATTAGTTGATTCTAGACCCTTCTTAGCTGGATTCTGGCCAATCCAAGGCCCCTTCCAAAATTAACATCTTCATTAGCGTTCAGCATTAGAGTAACTCATGCAGTTGTGCTAGGTTGCACCATCACACTAGTGACTATGCAACAGGAACCTCAAGGTGCTGTGCTGTGTTGTACAGCCACTTACAGTTAGTCATGACTTATAAAGGGTTCACACCCCTGTCTTGAAGAGAAGTGGGGAAACGGTTGCTCTTAGCACAATTTTCATAGAATCATAGAGTTGGAAAAGACCACAAAGGCCATCCAATCCAAGCCCCCGCCCTTCAGGAATACACTGTCAAAGCCCTGACAGATGGCCTTCCAGCCTCTGTTTAAAAATCTCCAAAGAAGGAGACTCAGACACAGCACATTCCACTGTCGAACAGCTCTTACCATCAGAAAGTCAGAAAGATGGCAGCTTCTTCTTCTTCTTGTTCTTTATGGAGTCACATTTGTATTCTGCCTTCCTTCCAGTGAGGTTTACCATGTCTTGGGAAAAAAAAGAAGAAAGAAAGTAGAAAGAGCCTTTGATTTCTTCTCATCATCAGCCAACACATAAATTCATAGTCAGCAGGATTTGAACCTGCACAAGGAAACCCCAATGGATTTCTGGTCCATCACTTTCACCACTCAGCCATGTGGAGGGGGAGTCATAACCTTACATCCTGGAAAAACAGGATTACTTACCCTAGGACAGTTCTGCTAATAGTGCTTAGGAACGCTTGTCAACTCTGCATCTTGTGATTCTATTATGCCGGACGTTTTATCAGTCAGGGAAGCTTTAGCTCCAGATTCCCTAACTTGGTAAGGCTTTGTCCCTGTACAATTCTATTTTGCAAAAGCAGGATGCAGATGGAGGCTAGCCATCATTATGTGTCATCAACAACAGCCACCTAGATTTTATTCGTAGTCGGCAGGATTCGAACCTGCGTGGGGAAACCCCAATGGATTTCTAGTCCATCGCCTTGACCACTCGGCCATGACTACTGAATGGAACAAGCTGCTGAAACCTTTGATTTTAAATAAAAATGTATTTATATATTGTTTCCCTACAAGACTGATATGTTCCTGGACCTACTGGTTATAGGTGAAACCGTGCATAATAGCAAACCAGCCATAGAAGACCTGGAGAGTGCCTAGAGAAGATGGTTCTTTAGGCATCTTGAAGTCCTACCTCACGACTCTGCGGTCACTTCTGACAGCCATGGTGTGGGGTCATACCTTTAGATCCAGGAAAAACAGGATTACTCAAGGGCAGTTCTGCTGATAGATCCTAATAACCCCTTCCTACTCTACGATTCTGTAGCTCTATTATGTCAGGTTTCCAAATAGAATTTGAATGACCATCAGTCAGGGAGGCTTTAGCTCCAGATTCCCTGCCTTGGCAAGGATTTTGCCCCTGTACAATTCTATTTTGCAAAAGCAGGATGCAGATGCAAGGCTAGCCATCATTATGTGTCATCAACAACAGCCACCTAGATTTTATCCGTAGTCAGCAGGATTTGAACCTGCGCGGGGAAACCCCAATGGATTTCTAGTCCATCGCCTTGACCACTCGGCCATGACTACCACATGGGATAAGCTGTTGAAGCCATTCATTTATAACAAAAAAGTACAGTGCTTCTATACTGTTTCCTCGTTGTCCAGCCTATGACCAAACTCCCTTAGGTATGGTGGGGCAGGCAGTATCTCCCCTTCCTTTCCGTCAGTCACAAAGTCTCTCAAGTTTCTCTTGTCTTTGTTTTGTCCTATCAGGAGCATCTCGGGGCTTGTATACTTCTCACAAGTTGATCATTCTCATTGGGCAATTGTCTCTTGTGATTTCTGTTGTTCTTTATTGATGTTGACCCCCTACACACATAAATGTACCAAAATCAGTTGGAAAAGACCATGAAGATCATCAATCCAACCCCCTGCCATGCAGGAATACACAGTCAAAGCACTCCTGACAGATATCCATCCAGCCTTATATTGTTAACCCTTTGTTTCCTTGGAGAAGAGATTATACCCCTCAGCTGTGTTGCCCAGATAGTGGAAGAATCCATTATCACACCTCATTAAAGGCCGTTTCTGCCACAGATGTTATAAGCTCCCTCCCGTGTCCTCATCCAACATGCCTCTCATGGTGTTGGGACCGAGAGAAAGCCCTCCTCGGAAGATATTAAAACTTAGGCAGGTTAATACAGTGAGATACAGTCTGTCAGAAAGGGCTTTAACGGTCATAACCAGCATTTTGGATTTTGCCTGGAAATGGACTGATAGCCAGTGAACCTGTTTCAGCAGGAGAATTATACAATACGTTCCTTGTAACCCATATCATGGGATTGCACAAATAAGTATGAGAATAGCAGACCCTGCAGAAGAACAAAAGAGCAGCAAACCAAAGGCTTCCAACTGAGACTCCAGTGCTAAGTATTTAATTCCACTGGCATTCCCTTGACCTGCATGTATGTTTCAAACTGAGTGGACTTCATTTCTAAGGGGTGTGCATGTCTATGTGTGGCAGGAGGGAGATTTAGGATGACAATCAAAGATCATATCCTGTTTCAGTGGGTATTAATTGGGTGGGTGCAAATTAATTTAACTACACGTCGCCCCCTGTATCCATGGAGTATACATTCCTGCTATCTTACTGTTCATAAGTGAAACTGGGAATAATAGTGAACCCCCAAAGAAGTCCACAGCATTGTGCTGGAGGACATGGAGAATGCCTAGAGAGGATGCCTCTCTAGGTATCTGAGGTCCTCCAACATGACTCTATGACCCACTTCTGGAGGCCACGAAAGGGGAGTCATAACTTTAAATCCTGGAAAAACAGAATTACCCAAGGTCAGTTCTGCCAATAGATCTCAGGAACCCTTTCCAGCTCTGCCGTCCCTACATCGGCAAGGGTTTTGCCCCTGTACATTTCTATTTTGCAAAAGCAGGGTGCAGATGCAAGGCTAGCCATCATTATGTGTCATCAACAACAGCCACCTAGATTTTATTCGTAGTCGGCAGGATTCGAACCTGCGCGGGGAAACCCCAATGGATTTCTAGTCCATCGCCTTGACCACTCGGCCACGACTACCACATGGAACAAGCTGTTGAAACAATAGATTTTAAGCAAACATATACTTATATATCATTTCCCTGAAACATTGACTGTATATATTAATTGTATGGAGAATTTGCTTTTCACAGAGACTTGCTTGCATTTCCCTACTCTGTCCCATGTTTTCTTTCAGCAACCAGATCCTGCCAAAGATCTGTCAAATCAGGATTCCTCACATGCTGCAGTGAAGGTTCAGCTTACTCTGCAAGTACTCTACTTGTGATGCAGATGGGGTTATGGACCATTGGATGTTCATGGAAAGCTGGGAGTCTGGATCTTGTTCTCCACCCTGTGACCAAACTTCCTTAGGGATAGTGGACAGGCAGTACCTCCCCTTCCTCTCCATCAGTCTTAAAGACTCTCAAATCTCACATGTCTGTTGTGCCTTCTGTTTTTATAACCTTTCTCTTGGAAGCATCTTGGAGCTTTCACACTTCTCACGAGTAGATCATCCTCAATGGGCAATTGTCTCTCTTGATCTCTGTCATTCCTTCACTCCTTCCTGATGCTGACCCCCAATAAATGTAACCTTAATTATCATATCATTAGCCCTTTGTTTACTTGGAAAAGAGACTATAACAGCTCAGCTGTGTTGCCCAGATAATGGAAGAATCCATTATCACACCCCATTAAAAGCCCTTTCTGCCACAAATTTTATTAGCCAAAGTTCAGCCAAAATAAATAGGTAAATAAATAAATAGGTTAAACAAACAAGTATGAGAATAGCAAAGCCTGCAAAAGAACAAAGGAGCAGCAAACCAAAGGCTTCCAACTGAGACTCCAGTGCTAAATATTTAATTCCACTGGCATTCCGTCAACCTGCATGTATGTTTCAAGCTGAGTGGACTTCAATTCTAAGGGGTGTGTATGTCTGTGTGTGGCAGGAGGCAGATTTAGGATCATAATCAAAGATCATATCCTGTTTCAGTGGGAATTAATTGGGTGGCTGCAAATTAATTTAACTACAGGTTGACCCCAGTATCCATGGTGGATATGTTCCTGGACTTACTGTTTTTAAATCAAACAGTGGATAATAGCAAACTACCATAGAAAACTACAGAATCATGCTGTAGGACCTTGTGAATGAAAATAGAGGATGCCTTCTTAGGCATTCTGGAGGTTCTCCAGCACAACTCTATGGTCCACTTCTGTTGGCCACAAAGGGAAGTCCTAACCTTACATCCTGGAAAAACAGGATTATCCAAGGTCAGTTCTGCTAATAGACCCTTTCCTACTCTGCAATTCTGTAGTCCTTTTATCTCAGCAGTTTCCGAACAAAATTTGAATAACCATCAGCCAGGGATGCTTTAGCTCCAGGTTCCCTACCTTGGTAAGGGTTTGCAGTATTTTGCAAATGAAAAACATTCATATTTTGCAAAAGCAAGATGCAGATGCAAGCTAGCCATCATTTTGTGTTATTGAGAACAGTCACATAGATTTTATTTGTAGTTGGCAGGATTCAAACCTGTGCGGGGAAATCCTAATGGATTTCTAGTCCATTGCCTTGACCACTCAGCCACGACTACCTCATAGGGCAAGCTGTTGAAACCACTGATTTTGAACAAAAATCTATTTAGGTATCATTTCCCTGCAAGATTGACTGTATATATTAATTGTATGGAGAATTTGCTTTTCACCGAGACTGTATTGCATTTCCTTACTCTGCCCCATGTTTTTTTTCAGCAACTTGTACCCACCAAAGATGTGTCAAATCAGAATTCCTGAGACACTGTAGTGAAGGACTAGCCAGGTAAGGTGCTCTCTTTTTACAAACCTCCCCAGCTTACTTTTAACCTTTTAAGTGTGTTTCTGCACTTGTGTATACTTTTTGAGTTTTTCCTTTGGTTTAATTTTCAAATTTATCTTGCTCACATCTTCTTGCAAGAATTGGTGAGATCTCAAACCAGGAAGTGAATGGAACTTTGTTCACTCTCCGTCAATGCTGGGGCTGCCTACTCATGGAGAGGCAAGGTAGGTCTAGTAGAAAGGGTTCTTTTGCTGGCATAAAAATGTTACAAAATATGCCAGCAAAAGAATGACCGTAGAGGCTTGTCTGATAAAGTCCTATATTGGTGTGTCATAGGATGCAGATTTGGGATCACAATCAAAGATAATAGTCTGTTTGGGTGGGTGCAAATTATTTTAACTACAGGTTCTCTCCCCCCCTCCCCATATCCACGGGGATATGTTCCTGGAATTAATGTTCCTTCATGCAGCTGGAAGGGATGCCTTTGTTTTCAGCTGGTGAGGCTGGATCTGTTGAACGGGTGACTGACCCCTCCTTTTCTGGTCCCTGATCTCTAAGCCCACCCCCAGTCACCATTTCCGGTCATCCCTAGTACCGAGACATTTTGTCCCAGGCTGTTTACATTTCTGATTTTCCAAATCCTCCAGTGACTTTTTAAAAAACCGGCACAAACCGTGGGACTGGAAGTCCCGCAAGCTGAGTGATAAAAGGTGGCCCCCCTTCCGAAAATCACATACCCGACCCGATGTACGTGTAAACTGCCAGGGATCGACACGAATTCTTCCCAGGACATTTTCATTGTGTAAACGGCACCCTGGAGAATGTCTAGAGAGGAATCTGAAAGTCTTCCAGCATGACTGTATGGTCCACTTTTGGTGGCCGCAAGGGGGGGCATGTCCTACCCAAGGTCAGTTGAGGATTACTCAAGGTCAGTTGTGGTAAGAGACCTTAGGAACCCCCTTTTCCAACTCTGCAGTTCTGTGATTCTTCTATTATGTCAGAGGTTTCCAAATATTTTAAATGACCATCAGTCAGGGAGGCTTTAGCTCCAGATTCCCTACCTTGGCAATGGTTTGCCCCTGTACAATTCTATTTTGCAAAAGCAGGATGCAGACAAAGGCCTGCCATCATTTTGTCTCAACAACAACAGCCACCTAGATTTTATTTGTAGTTGGCAGAATTCGAACCTGTGAGGGGAAACCCCAATGGATTTTTAGTCCATCACCTTGACCACTCAGCCACGACTACCACATAGGATTAGCTGTTGAAACCCTTCATTTTAAACAAAAAAATACAGTACTGTACTTATATATTATTCCCCTGCAAGATTGACAGTATATACCTTCATTGTATGGAGAATGGGACTAAGAAAAAGCCCTCCCCAGAAGATCTTGGGAAATTATCAGACGCAGCAAATATGGTGTGATAATGACACCAAAAGAATGTGAAAAGACACCCATTTTGCACAACGTTGTGCTTTGGCGTTATGCAATTGTTAATAAGCCGTTCTTTTTTATAGATGGTCCAAAACTGTAAATTGATCTCTCTTGCCATTTTTGTTACAGACTTGTGAGTGTTTGAAACCGTGCCCTATGAATACAGTGTCAATGGGTGGTCCCTGCCAGAACACTTCTGAGTGCGAACACAAAAGATAGGTAGGGAAACTCTCAATTTTGCTGGCAGGTTTTTAAGTGTGTTTCAGTGCTTGTGTGTTCATCTTGTTTGTTAATTTAGCTGTTTTTAGACTTTTAAGTGTGATCATGTCTTCTCACGAGAACTGCTCAGATCACGCACACTGGCGAACACAGAAGTAAACAGCACTGGAGGTCATGCTCCCATAATTCCAGGGCCATTCTTTCTCGTTATTAAGGCAACATCTGATAAAAAAGGATTATTGTGCCAGGGCAATACACTTTAAAATATGGTGGGACAGAAACGTTTTTAGAGGCTCGTCTGATAATCTCCTTGAAACAGGCTCATACAGGGAGGTACAGTCTTTCAATAGGGCTTTAAAAGTCATAACCAGCACTTTGAATTTTGCCCAGAAATAGACTGATAAGCCATTGAACCTGTTTCAGCAGGAGGGTTATATGTTCCCTGGAACCCATATCATGGGCTTGTACAAATAAATATGAAAATAGCAAGGCCTGCAGAGGAGCAGAGGAGCAGCAAACCCAAGGCTTCAAATTGGGCATCCAGTGCTAAGTATTTAACCCCATCCACTGCCTCGACCTGCATGTATGTTTCAAGCTGAGTGGACTTCATTTCCAAGGGGTGTGTATGTGTGCATGTGGCAGGGGGCAGATTTAAGGTCACAATCAAAGATAATTGTTTGGGCAGAAATTATTTGGGTGGGTGGAATTAATTTAACTGATCCATTTAGCAAGAATATTAGTTGGCAACATGGCTTCCCTTTATTTCTTATGTCAATACAAACAGAAAGGAGATTTGTGAAGTCGAAGGCTTTCACCGCCGGCATCCATAGATTTTCCTTGGGGTTCCCCCCCCCCCAGACTGTGAAGCCGTGTTCTGGAATAGTTTCTTTCTGATGTTTCACCTGATGCCAGCCACAGATGCAGGCGAAATGGCAGAAATAAACTATTCCAGAACACGGCCTCACAGCCCGGGAAAGAAAAAAACCAAGGAAAATCTTAAAAAAGGAGATTTATTCTACAGTCTCCCCAATGTGCTGGAGAGGTTGTGGAGAAAAAGGAACTCATATTCACTTATGGTTCTATTGTTTTTTAAAAAAGTACATGACTATTGGTCGGATATCATAGGGCTTGTCTAGACAGGCAATTTATCCTGTCTCCCTCTGCAGTCCAAATGATGCAAAACCATTGCCCCATTTCACCTCTGGACAGTCCTGATGATGCCCAAGGCAAAGCTGGGGGGGGGATGTGGGTTAAACCTATTTAAAACATATTAAATTAACATCTGGGCAAACCTGCATGATGTGGAGAAATCTAGATGAGTCTGGTGTGGGAACACAAGGTCCATACCTTCACGCCAGCCTGTATAGCTGGACACCGCCACCACCACCACTGGAGTCACTCTGCTGCCGGAAAGGAGGCCCTCAGCACATGATCAAGCGCCCTTCCATGTGGGAAGCCTTGATCACATGCTGTCATGTACTCTCCCCTTTAGACTCAGTAGCCAGAAGCTTCAGGGTCAAACACTAAGCTTTATTACTAACAGAGATCTAAAGAGTGAAATATACAACATTGTTGCTTCGAATGAAGCTCAAAGGAAAAGAATGGTAATATAAAGTATTTAAAATCAGCCAAATCCGGTGGACAACTCATTCATTGGTTATCATTGTAGCTACAGTATCCTACCAACCATTTGCTCTAACAGAACCCATCCTCCCTCAGCCATTCTCAGCACACCCATTTGTTACTATTTCAAAGGGAAGCAAAACATCAAACAGTTACACAGCACACAGTAACATCAATCCACAAGATTAATGACAGGAAAATATCACTTTATGACTTGGTCCTGATCCAGGACCAGAATATGCCAGCCAGAAGACAGTGTATTCTGGCCAGTCTAGACAAGCCTGCAGATACTAAAAGCTTCTATTACTTCTCAGAAAGTGAAACCATGTTGTAAACTATTCATAGAATCATAAAATTGTAGAGTTGGAAGAGACCACAAGTGCCATCCAGCCCAACCCCCTGCCATGCAGGAATACACAATCAAAGCACTCCCAACAGATGGCCATCCAGCCTCTGTTTAAAAACCTCTAATGAAGGAGACTCCACTACACTCTGAGGTAGCACATCCAACTGTTAAACAGCTCTTCCTATCAGGAAGTTCCTCCTAATGTTTAGGTGGAGTCTCTTTTCCTGTAGTTTGAGTCCACTGCTCCATGTCCTAGTCTCTGCAACAGCAGAAAACAAGCTTGCTCCCTCTTCAATGTGACATCCTTTCAAGTATTTAAACATGGCTATCATGTCACCTCTCAACATTCTCTTCTCCAGGCTAAATATACCCAGCTCCCTAAGCCGCTCCTCATAGGGCATGGCTTCCAGACCTTATACCATTTTGGTTGTCATGCTCATCCCTGGATTCTGGGTATTAGAGTAGAACCCATGGAAGACCCTGACATGAGTTTGGTAATAGGCCTGACATGAGTTTGGTTCCTGGCCTGTTTTCCCTGGCTGGGCCTCTCAGGCCTTGGTCGGGTGCCAGCCCGCCCTTTGGGTCTGGGAACGCTGTTCCTCAAGCAGCTCAAGGTCACAGCACCTGGAGTTAGCTGCCCGCCTACAGGCCTCCCTGCATACCATTCTCATGCTGTAAGGGTTTATCTGGAGACTGTACTAGGATGTGCTTAGATTTGGCTTTGACTATGTTACTGACTCACGTTTCCTTGCTTAATAAAGATATCTTATTGAGATAATGCGAGCGTGTGTTTCTGGTACATCACATTGGTCACCCTCCTCTGGACATGTTCCAGTTTGTCAATATGGTTGTCTATTTTTTCTGAATATAACAAAACTTGTCAAAATAAATTAATTTTACTTTTAGTAGTGGCTGCCCAGCTTGACATTGCTAGTACGTGGAAAAACTTAAGTAATGTATACCTTAAAAGCTGGTGGTCTAAAGTCTGGTACACTGCCCTCCTGGAAAGATTGACTTATGCTTCTACAAGTGCATCTGAAGGAAGAGGAGTTGAAGCAGATTTGGGGGATCCATGCCTTCCTTTTATTCAGTACATAAATACACATGACAGCTCTAAAAAGCCACCAGTAATGCAAGTAATATTTTGGAAAGAAGTCTGATGAACACCTATAGCCTTATGGGGTCTTGTTGCTTTATTAGTGACCCCCTCAAGCAAATGATCAATTCTGTATCAGGAAGTAAACATATTGGATTCTCTTTGCAATCTTGTCTTCATATTAAGTCATGCCTAATTTTATTTACTTTATTTTATTTTATTATTGATTGTTTATTGTACAGGTCCACCCCTGTATCTATGGATTCGGTATCCAGTTTCACTTATCCAGATCAAAAAGAATATGTTCTCTCTAGGCATTTCTAGGTCTTCCAATGTGATTCTATGGTCAACTTCCAGCATTCCTCTCATTGAAAATAATAGGGTTCCCTATTATTCATGGTTTTAGGTATCCACAGGGGGTCTTGGAACATATCCCCCATGGATACAGGGGCCAACCTGTATTTCTGGTAGTACTTTTAAAATAAAAATTAAAAGAAGATGTTTGTTCCTTCAATTCCTGGTATAGTTTATGGAATGATTATTAAACTTAATCTTCTTTTGTACAAATTTCTTTAATTAAACAGCATAGTAGAAGAGTTTGATCTTCTGATGCCTTGGATGGTTCAATTTATTCCCCCCACTCTTGTTTATGTTAAATCCAATAACAATTATTGAGCAAAAAAAATTAAAACCTTCTTTTCTGAGCAGGAGATTTTTAAAAAATTGTTCTAATTATTCACAAACCTCTCCCTATTTTATTCTGAGCAATACATCATGTGTTCTTGACATTAGGGGATATCAAGTTGAATAAGTCAGTTGTGCATTGCACAGTTACTGACTATTGATATAAATTGTCTCACTTTACAGCATACAGCACAGATTTTATAATGATAATCATGCAGTCCAATTAACTGCAAATGAACACTAGTAGCAGCTGAACGTGCTGGTAATACAGTACTGTACTTAATTTGAAATTAAGAAGGAATAGCACCACCTAGTGGCTCACTAGCTTTGTAGAATTCCTACTGGTTTCGTAATAAGGAATGGAATGCAGGGATGCTCTCCAGAGATGTTCCATGTGTGCGTTGGTGGTATAGTGGTTAGCATAGCTGCCTTCCAAGCAGTTGACCCGGGTTCGATTCCCGGCCAACGCAGTGTGCATTTTATTTTTTGAAACATAGCAAAACACACCACAGTGCCTGCACCCACCTCTTCTTGGACATCTTCTCCCTTTAAAAAATGATAAGAGAGGACCTCTCCCCAGTTGTAGTATTAGCAAAGATTATGCAAAGTGTGATGCTTTAACCCACTGGGACTGGACATTGGTGTCCTACATTCTCCAGCAATGCCATTTTTCAGTTCTTAAGCTTTGATAGGTAAGAAATGAATTAAAATCCCATCGTTTCCGTTATACAGCTGAGAAGAACTTAATTGTTAGGTTGTGTGAAGAAAAACTACCCACTTTTCATCCCTACTACTGTACAGTGTTTTCATCCCTACTACTGTACTGTACGAATGTTGCTGTCCTTGAGCAAGCAGGGATCACCAGCATTGAGGCCATGATATTGAGAACACAGCTGCACTGGGCAGGGCACGTTTCTAGGATGGAGGACCATCGCCTCCCAAAAATAGTATTCTATGGTGAACTCGCCACGGGTCAGCGTAAGAGGGGTGTTCCAAAAAGGGAATACAAGGACTCCCTGAAACAACATCTCAGGCTCGGCCAAATTGATCACCAACAATGGTCCGCCCTGGCCTCACATCGGGAGAATGGAGACGCACTATCCACAATGCTGCAGCCTTATTTGAGAACTCACGCCGAACAAATCTTGAAGAGAAACGACAACGCAGAAAGAATCACAACCCAAAAACATCACCCAAGGAGACCTTCTGCTGTGCTTTCTGCAAGTGGACTTGTTTATCTCGGATTGGCCTTTTTAGTCATCAGTGTGCTTGCAGAAAGCGCGGGATGAGTCCTTCCTGAATCTTCGTTTGTGAAGAAAAGCCAGAGAGAGAGAGACTGTACAGTGTGAAGATTGGAAGAAGTGGGGAAATATACCTTTAAATCCCAACATTTTAACAAACATGAAGCAAAACTGCAGGTTGGATGTGATTAATGCATGAACGTTGGTCACAATTGTGTTTGAAAGAGATCATACTCCACAGTTCTATCTGATCAGCTTTTCTCCCCAAAATGAAGAAGGAAGCCATAGAATTTTACAGTTGGGAGGGATCCCACAAGCCATCTAGTCCAATCCCCAGACGTGAAGGAATAACAGAACTCCTGAACTCCTGACAGATTCCCACCACAACCTCTGTTTATATAGATCTCCAAAGAAAGAGAGTCCACCAACTGCGATTGCCATTCAAACGTCTCTCTCTCTCTTCCCAGCGCAGCTGTGTTCTCAATATCATGGCCTCAATGCTGGTGATCCCTGCTTGTCCAGTGTATATTTAGGATTGTGCATATACAGCGCTGATGAAAGCGTTTGAGGAGTTGTAAGTGGTGGTGATAGGTGACCCATGTTTTAGACCCATAAAGGAGAATAGACAGTACAATGGCTCTATAGAACACCTCTTACCATCAGGAAGTTCTTCCTAATGTTTAGGTGGAACCACCTTTCTTGCAATTTTAAGCTATTGGTTCATGTTCTAGTCTCGGAAGCATCAGAAAAAAGGCTCACTCCATCTTCTACATGACATACCTTCAGATAATTAAAGGTGGCTATCAAGTCACCTTTCAGTCTTCCCTCCTCCAAACTAAATATAACTCCCTAAGTTGTACCCCATAAGGCTTGGTTTCCAGATTTTTGATAATCTTGGTGGGCATGTCTGGACACATTCCATCTTGTCGATATTCCTTTTGAACTGGACACAATATTCAAGGTGAGGTCTGAGCAAAGCAGAATAGTGGCACCACTACTTCCCTTGATAGGGACACTATGCTCCTATTGATGCAGCCTATATTACATTGGATCTTTTGGCTGCTGCATAACATTGCTGACTTGTGTTTAGCTTGTGGTCTACTAAGACCCCAGATCCTTTTCACATGTACTGCTTCCAAGCCAGGTGTCACCCACCCTATATTAGTGCATTTCACTTTTCCTGCCTAGATATAGGAACCAGAGAACTGCATGCATGATGAACTGTTTTCCACCTATCTGAGCCTTATCTGATATACTCACTAGTTTCAGTTCACTCCTTGTTAGTACAGTATAGTGGTGTGTATCTACAAGACTGGGCTGTGATTCCCTGATGGGGAGCTGTGAATGTCCACCTCTCATTGTAAGGAGCACAAAATGTGAAACAGCATTAATGCACTAAATCCTTGAGCAATTGCATTTCTCAGTAGTTAAGCTTTAAAATGGGAGGGGGGAAAAACGGCTTTATTTTTCCTTATCCAACTGTGCATAATTTAGTTGCATGTACAAACATTGCTGGTTTTAATTACTAGGGATCGCAGGGGCAGCTGGAAAAGGTGGGAAATATTCTCTATATTCTTCCAAATTTAACTATACCACAGGCTGGTGAATTGGACATCTGTCAAAATGGTTTCTTTAAAAGTAAGATATTCCACATTCTCTCTGGTCTATTTTTTCCCCCCAGAAGCAAAAGAAATTAGAGAATTACAGCATCATAAGCTGTGTCCCATCTACTGGAGCCTTTCCTGATATCCCATGATGCAGTCCTTTCCTCGTTAGTATAGTGGTAAGTATCCCCACCTGTCACGCGGGAGACCGGGGTTTGTTTCCCCGACGGGGAGGTATATGTTTTTGTTATAATTCTACAACTCCTCAAACGTTTTCATCATAGAATCATAGAATTGCAGAGTTGGAAGAGACCACGAGGGCCATCCAGTCCAACCCCCTGCCATGCAGGGAATCAGCACTGTATACGCACAATCCTAAATATACACTGGACTGACTATGTGATGAATGTTGCTGTCCTTGAGCAAGCAGGGATCACCAGCATTGAGGCCATGATATTGAGAACACAGCTGCGCTGGGCAGGGCACGTTTCTAGGATGGAGGACCATCGCCTCCCCAAAATACTACTCTATGGTGAACTTGCCACGGGTCAGCATAAGAGGGCGCTCCAAAAAAGCATACAAGGACTCCCTGAAACATCATCTGACAGATGCTCACATGCTGCTTAAGCTTTGTTCAATTACGGGGATTTAAAAGACTGTTTCCCTCCTCTTCCAACTTTCCCTGCACTACCTAGCAATAAAACTGGCAGTGTTCCTCCAGATAGCCTGACTGCTAATTTATTCACAGTTGTATAAGTGGAAACAAAAGTACTGATTTCAAAGCATTTTTAAGATATTAAAGCTTAGCTACAGAGAACTTTAGTGGCTGGAGAATTTAGTGCATCAATGATGTTTCCCAATGGATTAAAGAATCACATTTTGTGTTTTCCTTACAGTACTGGGTAGAGAAACCTCACTATTAGGGGAGAAATGCAGAAAAGGGAGTGGGTGGGTGGGTGCAGCTACTGCTGGGTTTTTTCCTGAGTTTAAGAAAAGGGAAAACACATTGCGTTGGCCGGGAATCGAACCCGGGTCAACTGCTTGGAAGGCAGCTATGCTAACCACTATACCACCAACGCACACATGAAACATCTCTGGAGAGCATCCCTGCATTCCATGCTATTCCTTATTACAAAGCAAGTAGGAGTACTTGGACTCTACTGAGCCACTAGGTGGCACTCTTTTTCTGGAGTCCTGACTTTTAAATACCATATGTCTGTTCAGCTGTTGCTCTCTCTAAATGTGATGTATTTCCATTTAACTTGACACACAAGGGTTAAACCATGGATAAAATGACTGAACCCACACCCAGAAGTGGTGCAACTGGCAACAAGGGCTAACACACAACGGCCTGGTGAAACCTGATATTTCTGAGTGAAAACAAAACACAAATAAATGATCAGAAAGAGACAAACAGAGGGAAGTTTTCTGTGGGGTTTTCCCGGGCTCTGAGGCTGTGTTCTGGAAGAGTTTATTCCTGATGTTTCACCTGCATCTGTGGCTGGCATCTTCAGAGAATGGTTGGGTAGAATATGCCAGCCACAGATGCAGGTGAAACGTCAGGAATAAACTTTTCCAGAACACGGCCTTGCAGCCCAGAAAAAAACACAGAAAACCTATGAAAGTCTTTGACTTCACAGGAGGAGGTTTGTGGATACAGTAATAATAATTTGAACAGCATAAGCAAAGCTTAACATAGAACAAAATACTTTTAAAAAGAGCTTTGAAAAAAAGAAGTAGTAATTTCTTTCAGGATAGGAAGTTTCAGTGGAGGTGGGTTGTTTTTTTTAAAAAAACAGACCACCCACTTTATTCATAGTCAGCAGGATCTGAACCTGCATAGGAAGATCCCAGTTGATTTTCTTGTTGATCACCCTAACCACTCATCCACAACTACCACATAGCCCAAATGCTTAACAATGCTTTAAAAAAAAAACATGGCCAAAATCTTGCATTGGGTAATGTATATGTAACATATAGCTGTCTTGCCATAGCTGTGTTTCCGGCTACTTCCCCCACAAATAATAATCACCCCCATTTCCATGTTGTCTGAGAGTGGAGGGAAGAGGGGTGTATGTGTCCAGGAATTCTTCCTGTCACTAGACACACTGTGACAGGCATCTGCAGAGACCTCCAGCATCCTTGTGAGCTCTCTGCAGGTGCCCAGCTACAAGAAAATAGCTTGACGCAACTGTGCTCATCTCTTGCTCTTTGACCACACAGAAATGGCTCTTTTGGAGGGGCCTGTGCTATTGACAAAGTGAGATTTGAGGGGATGTTTGGTTGTTGCAGGGTCAGTAGAGAATTCCAGCCTCCCCAACCACCCTGAAAGGGAGTTGCTATGGCCTGAGGCTGACCTATGCCATTCACCCATAGAATGCTGGCCAATATCTTTTCTCCCCAACTTTTTCTGAGGGGGACTTATATTTAAATAGTTAGTTTACATCCTGCTTTGCTCCTTATACAGGATTCAAGGCGGCTTGCAAGCATTTAAAAAACAGGGTGCAGAATATAGGTTGACCCTCATATCCACAGATTTGGTATCCATGGTTTCATTTATCCAAGTCTGAAAAAAATATGTTCTTTCTAGGCATTTCTGTGTCCTCCAGTTTGATTCTATGGTCAACTTCTGGTGTCTGTTTCATTGAAAAGAATAGGATTCCCTATTATCCACTGTTTCAAGTATCCACAGGAGGTATTGGAACATATACCCTGCAGATACAGGGGTTGACCTGATATAAGATAATAATAATAATAATAATAATAATAATAATAATAAATTATTTATACCCCGCTCCTTTGCTAAAAACAATCGGGGTGGCTTCCAACAATTAAAACATTATAATAATGACTAAAAACACCACCCACCCCCACTCTCCCACATAAAAAGACATTAAACACAATAAGATTAAAACCTTCTAGCTAAAAAAACACATTAAAAACAAATATATACATAATTTTTAAAAAGCCAGGAGACTGAGTTCCTGAGGCCGGGATCTAATCAGGAAAGGCCTGCCGAAAGAGATCCGTCTTTAGTGCTTTTTTAAAGCTACTCAAGCTCGTCAGCTGACGGATCTCATTCGGCAGGCCATTCCACAATTTGGGGGCGATTACTGAAAAGGCCCTCTGGGAGGTTGCAGACAGCCTAGATTTTTGTGGCTGAAGCAGATTCCTCCCAGAGGACCGGAGTATGCGGGGAGGATTGTATGGGAGGAGGTGGTTCCGGAGATAAGTTGGACCCAAGCCATTTAGGGCTTTAAAGGTAATAACCAACACCTTATACTGGGCCCGGAAACTGATAGGCAGCCAGTGGAGAGATTTTAGTATTGGAGTTATATGATCTCTCCGAGATGTTCCTGAGACTACTCTGGCTGCCATATTTTGTACCAACTGAAGTTTCCGGACCAAGCATGAGGGTAGCCCCATGTAGAGCGCATTGCAGAAATCTAGATGAGAGGTTACCAGCGCGTGCACCACAGTCTCAAGGTCCCTTACTTCCAGGAAAGGGCACAGCTGGCGTATCAGCCGAAGCTGATAACAGGCGCTCCTGACCGTCGCATTCACTTGACTCGTCATCTGAAGCGATGAATCAAGGAGCACCCCCAGACTGCGAACACAGTCCTTAACAGAGAGCGTGACCCCGTCCAGGACTGGAGGTTACAACTCAACTCCTGGTTTTGGGGCCGCTACCTTGAGCACCTCCGTTTTGTCTGGATTTAATCTCAATCTGTTTTTCCTCATCCAGCCCATTACAGCTTTAAGACAGTCATTAAGAGGAGAGATGCCATTGGGATTCGAGGCCGATGATCGGGACAAGGAGAAATAGATCTGGGTGTCATCAGCGTACTGTCTCATAAATGGGACAAGATGTCTCATAAATGGGACAAGATGCAAACCATAAGGGCCAGAACTACACAAGATGGGGGGGGGGAGTTACTAGCTTGGTAAAAGCAAGAAGATGTATTCATGTCGGCCATGGAGGAGGAAAAATCCTCTCTTTTCCACCAAGCATAGAAAGATTTGATTCTTAGCCCCAGGCATTTTGCAGCCTGAGGCAAAACAACAAATTGTCCCCTTTCCAAAGTTAAGGTGCATAGATAGTATCATAGGTCAGTCAGTCTGTGAGAGGTGAGAGTGGGGTGTGATGAAATAGCAATGCAGCAAGCTTCGACTTGCCATCTTCCACTTGGCTGCTCCCCTGCTCTTCAGTCTTTGCTTTTGCACCAAGTGGAGGGAGAGAGTGGGGACTCCTAACCTTACATCCTGGAAAAACAGGATTACCAAGGGCAGTTCTGCTACTGGACCTTAGGAACCCTTTCCAAATCTGCACTTCTGTGATACTGGAGGTTTCCAAACAGAGTATGAATGACCATCAGTCAGGGATGTTTTAGCTCCAGATTAACTACCTTGGCAAGGGTTTCCCCCGTACAATTCTATTTTGCAAAAGCAGGATGCAGGTGCATAGTAGCCATCAGTTTGTGTTACTGACAACAGTCACCTAGACTTTTTTCGTAGTCGGCAGGATTCGAACCTGCGCGGGGAAACCCCAATGGATTTCTAGTCCATCGCCTTGACCACTCGGCCACGACTACTGCATGGAACAAGCTGCTGAAACCTTTGATTTTAAATAAAAATGTATTTATATATTGTTTTGCTTCAAGGTTGACTGTATACCTTCATTGTATGGAGAATTTGCTTTCCCCCTGGAGTTTATTTGTATTTCCATACTCTGCCCCATATTTTCTTTCAGCAACCAGGACCTGCCAAAGAAGTGTCAAATCCTGATTCCACGGATGCTGCAGTGAAGGGCTAGCTTTCTCTGCAAGTAAAGGAAGAGGAGGAAGATCATGAGAAGCCTTGTTTGTTGGGTAAGGATCTGAATCTGATATGTTGTGAAGAAATTTCCAAATACTTCCTGAATATGTTTAGTTAGTTCCATGACACATTTGGCCAAAGAGGCTCCAAAGCTGCTCATAACAATATACAAATATGACATTTGTAAAGTACAATATAATAGAGCTTGCAGAATCATAGAAACATTAAGGATGTAACTACTTGATCTTTTTTTTAAAAAACAAGGTTGGGTATGGGGGGAGGTTTTGGTGTGTGGTCTTATTGGATTGTCTCATCAAAAAAGACCAAAAACTGCCCCAAAATAATAGTTTGGACATATCATGAGGCAACATGGCTCATTAGAAAAGACAGTAAGGCTTGGTGAAGTGGAAGGCTGTAGGGAAAGGGGAGACTGCATTACAGATGGATGGACTCAAGTTGAGGAGCCACAGTTGCCCTAAGTTTGCAAAAACTGAGCAGGGCAGAAGAGGACCGGGGATCTTGGACATCTCTCATTCATAGGGCTGCCGTAAGTAAAAACTAACTTGATGGCAACTAACAGTACTGGTCTGTACTGATCAGCTACTGATCAGCTTAGAGTCATAGAATCACAGAGTTGGAAGAGACCACAAGGGCCATCTAGTCCAACCCCCTGCCATGCAGGAATAACCAATCAAAGCACTCCAGACAGATGTCCAAGCAGCCTCTGTTTAAAGATCTCCAAAGAAGGAGATTCCATCACACTCCGAGGCTGTGTATTCCATTGTCAAACAGCTCTTACTGTCAGGAAGTTCTTCCTAATGTTTAGGTGGACTCTTTTTTTCGTGTAGTTTGAATCTATTGCTCCATGTCCTAGTAATCTCTGGAGCTGGAGCTCTGGAGCTCAGCTTTATTGCATACTGCAGACAAATTGGTGCAATGCAGTATCAAAAACCAAAAACCCTCCTTCGCCATATACCCAATGCTGGTGCTGCTAAAAAACTTCCAGCTAGACAGAGTGAGGTGGAAAACGAGCTAAGTGAGTGTAAAAAAGTTTTGTAAGAAGGAGCTTTTTTTTGTTAGAGGGTTTGTTAACTGAGATATAGCTGTATTGTTCCTTTTATAGAAGTTTCCCCTCCTCCCAGTTCTTCATAATTCTCTTATTTGCCTAGTAGATGGTGAGCAAAGCTGGGAGAATCCAAAATATACTTTCCCACTTGAACAACATGAGCAAGTTGACACTGGTGAAATATCCTTGGAAAGTACCAAAGAGATGTCTTTCTGGAATCCTGACATGGAAGAGGACCCTAGCAGTCGAGAAGGACTAGAAACCCAGCAAGGAAATCATCAATGGAAAAGCCCGGAACACATCTTACTTTGTGAGGAAAGTGACAATGACTCAAGTAACAGAACCTTTCATGATAGTCTCTTGAGGCAAGAGGAGACAGAGATGGGCTTCAAATGTGGAAATAACTTGTATGAAGCCTTTGGTCTTCCTAACAATCAGAAGATACAACAGGAGGAAAATCTGTATATTTGCATATACTGTGGGAAAATTGCCAGCCGGAGAGCAGATCTTCTTGTACACAAGAGAACTCATACTGGAGAAAAACCCTACAAGTGCTCTGAGTGTGGGAAAAGCTTTAACGCCACCTCTTACCTTACAAAACACAAAAGAATACACATGGAGAGAAACCTTACAAGTGTCTGGAGTGTGGACAAAGCTTCTGTCAGAAAGGGAACCTTGTTTCACATGGGAGAATCCACATAGGGGAGAAACCATACCAATGTGCAGAGTGTGGACAAAGCTTCAGTCAAAGAAAAATCCTTGATAAGCACCAAAGGATACATATAGGAAAGAAACCATATACAGTTGCCCCTCCACATTCGCGAACTTAGCATTCGCGGTTTTGGGAGGGCCCCCCCTCCCAAAACTGCAACAAGGGGCCTCTGGAGGCCCCGTGAAGGCCCTGGGTGGGAGAGGGAAGGCCGGGGAGGCCTTCATGGAGCCTTTGAAGGCTCCGTGAAGGCCCTGGGTGGGAGAGGGGAGGGACGGGGAGGCCTCCACAGGGCCTCGGGAGGGTCTCCGGAGGCCCCATGAAGGCCTTGGGAGGGAGGGGGAAGGCCGGGGAGGCATCCACAGGGCCTTGGGAGGGTCTCCGGAGGCCCCATGAAGGCCTTGGAAGGGAGGAGGGAGGCGGGGAAAAGCGACTATGGGGCCTCCGGAGGCCCCATGGTCGCTTTGGCGGGGGAGAGGGAGGGCAGTCATTATTCGTGGAATTTTCACATTCGCGGGGGTCTGGGGAACCTATCCCCTGCGAATGTGAAGAGACGACTGTAAGTGTTTAGGGTGTGGGCAAAGCTTTAGTCAGACATCACATCTTCTTATGCATAAGAGGACCCACACAGGACAAAAGCCGCATAGATACTCAGATTGTGGGAAAAGCTTTAATCAGAAAGGAGACCTAGTTATATACAAGAGAAATCACACTGGGCAAAAACTATATGAACTATCTGAGTGTGGGAAAAGCTTTAGCACAAGCTATCAATTCATAAAGCATAAAAGGTTACACACAGGGGAGAAACCTTATACCTGCTCAGATTGTGGACAAAGCTTTAATTGGAACTCGAACCTTATTACACACCGGAGAATTCATACTGGAGAGAAACCTTATGAACGTTCCATTTGTAGGAAAAGTTTTAATGATAAATCTTCCCTTACTAAACACTTGAGAACCCACACAGGAGAGAAGCCGTACAAATGCTCCGAATGTGGGCAGAGCTTCTATTTGAAATCAAACCTTACCACACACCAGAGAACACATACTGGAGAGAAACCATATTCATGCCCTGAGTGTGCAAAAGCTTGAGTCACAGATCCTCCCTTACTAAGCACGTAAGAACCCACACAGGAGAAAAACCATACGAGTGCTACAAATGTAGGAAAAGTTTTATTTCTAGTTCTGACTGCAGAAAACATGAGAGGATTCACACACAGGAGAAACCATATAAACATGGAGGAAATGTCCATTAATCCCTTTATTCCCATAAAAGCTAGAAAATTCATGTGAATGCATCCTAAAAGATGCTTACGTACAAAACAGCTTGGTGTGGAACTCTTAGAAAAGTTTAAATAGTATGAATACGTTTATCTGGAGCTGAACCTTTTTAAAAAAAACATATCGTAGATAGATTTTTGAAACTTCTGGCAGATAGCTTAGGTACTTGCTGATGTGGAACATATGAACAATTTGAAAGCCTGGTGTGGTTGCTGAATATGTGAATGTTAATTTCTGTTACAGCTGTGTTACCCCTGTACTCTGCGTTACGGTACAGCTTAGGTACTCTGGAAAAACCCAATGGATGCTGGAATCTGAATATCCGGAAAACTGACATTGGCCTTTTAGGAATTCCAAGTATTTATGTAACTGTTTTGCGGAATTCATTCCTGATTTAATAAAACATTGGAAATATTTTTCTGGTTTTATTGATGAATGTATACAGCTTCTAAAGCCATTGGTTTTACATTGGCATAATTTTTCCTATTTTTAAATTGCTTTTTAAATAAACCTTTTAAATATAAATCTTTGTGGGAATAATAATGCAGGTAATTCACTTGTGGCCACCATCTTTTCTCACGGGCATGCTCTGTATGAACTTCAAACTTGGATAGCTTCCCATGCCAGTGATCTTGTGAATGGATTATGGGGACAAATGAACACTGCTGCGATAGTGAGTTAATGCACTATTTCCCGCAATTAATTCTCCCGTCTAGCTGAGCCTCTGGTCTTCTTAGGGAGGGACTTTCATACCCTAGATAAGGCAGCCACTTAGAAGGCCCTCTTTTGTGTTCCCACCAACTGGACTCATGAAAGTGGTGGAACTGAGAGATCGGCATCTTATGTGGACCTCAGGGCCTGGGCAGGCTCATAAGAGCCCTGTGTTATGTGGGAAATGTTTTGTTTATAGGTTTTCACACATCCTGTACTACCTATATGAATTCAAGAGGAATTAAGTTGGTTGTCCCCATCTCAAAAATCCAACAAAAAGCTGCTTGCTCCATGTCATCTTCAAGCAGAGGCAGGCAGCCTGTGGTCTTTCGACCTAATTTTGTAGTCCCCTGCAACCATAGTAATTTTAAGCCACTAGGAAGAAGCAGCCTGCTGTGAAGGTAACAGGAAGGTGAAAGGCATTCAGTAGAAAACATCCAGAGTACTGAAAAAGTGGTGATGGTTGTTCTTTTGACAAGTTTTAGCAAGAGGTAATGCATCAGGCAGTGGATTTCTATGATTCAGGTGAAGCTAGCAATGATTCCAAATTCTATTGCTGAAATGAAGAAAACTTGAAGTAACTAGAAGTGGATTTTCTCTTTTTATATTTTCTCCATAGTTTGGGTGATCAAAGTATATTAATGGGCTAAGAGTTATTTTTGAGTTATGTTTGTCTCTTGGTGACAGATTAATCTTGGGGTTCCAGTAGAAACACAGAGGAAGAGAGGAAGCCGCTTCCACAAATCTGAGGTCTGCCCATCCCTACATTAAGCAATTACTAAGGATTAGAGACATCATTAAGGTCTCATTGAGAACTAGAGGCATGCAGAATACCATGTCCATCCCGCACAGTTTGCACCTACCACAAACTATTGCTCATGGGGGGAAAAGTTTCTGTCATGGAACTTTTAAAATTTGACAACTTAAAACCCTACTCAGTCCTTCAGGAGCACCATTGGGTTAACTTTTTTGCCCCCATTGTGTTAAAAATCAATTTAGCCCCCAAAAGAGTTTAGAGGACTCAACAAAGCAGCCCACCCCCCAATCACAACCAGTTTGAGGACAGGGCTCACCTTTGCTCTCCAGTCTAGCTTTTAGACCATTTGAAGAAAGAAGCCAAGATGCTCCAGGTGTAGTTGAGATGCCCAAACCTGTTGGGGGAGGAAGGAAACCAGTTTTGCTGCCTCCTGTTCTATTGATTAAGATTTCACTCCCCCCTCTGTTAAGGTCCAAGTTACTTTGGTTGAAACCTGCCGAGGCCTCCAATTCACTAGTGGGTGGGCAAGAGCCATAGCGGGCAGGGGTTCAAACTATGTCATACAGCCCTTGGGCTGTGTGGGTCCCACATGCCTGCCCTGTGTCTTGGAACAGAAGCCCCATCTTCTCCACAGTGAGACCCTGCAGTAAGACAAACACATACACAAACTTCTTTGTGGAGCTAGTGAAGACTGGCATCCTATTAGTGGCACACACAGGTATTAAGCCCACCTTACTCCGGCAAATGCCTTTTTTTTTAATAGTTGTGGAGACTGGTGTGCTCTTCTACCCTCCCCAATGATCCCCTGACTTACTGTTCAGCTGCTCCAGCCCTGCCTGACCATTCTATAGATGTTAGCGTGTGTGTATGTGTATGTCAGAGAAGCATCTGGCTGTGTTTCTGTAGCAAGATGTATACTGATTACATCATCTGCTGAGGAACCTGGAGGATCTCAACAGATAATGTAATCATTCTGCATCTGGCTACAGGGACATAGCCAGGCATTTCTCTGATCCCCTCTGTTCTCCATAAGCCACATAATGGCTGTGGGGATGGAGATTCAGCAAATCATCAGCGAATCTGGGGGTGCTGAACGGACAGGTACAGCATAAGGTATTATCATGCCAGCCTCCTTTCTTGCAGCAATCACATTAATGAAGCGCATGGAAACATACCAGTATTGAAGCCCAAACTATCGCAACTCCTCTTCATTCACGTGAGTGTATTGCAATTGTGCTGCTTTGGCAACTTCCATCCTATCGCGCCAGCTCCATAACCCCACCACTCAGTGCATGTATGCTTTTCTTCCCCCCCCCCTTTTTCTTTTTGCCACAATTGTGTACTTACAAGGAAACAATTAAAAATACAGTATATTTTATTGTTTCCCCCATAAGTACTGTATGCAAGCACAGCAAAAAAAAAAAAAAAAAAAAAGGCATGGAGAAAAAGCAAATTTCATTGACTTGGAATAGCAAGGGGGAGGGGAAGAGAGGAGAAGTCATGTGGCTCCCTCATGCCATGTGATTTCCTTCATATCACTACTGCTACGGAAGTATCTTATCACACAGAGGGGAATGTCGCCATAGCAGTGATATTGGGAGATATTGATGGGTTTTCCCAACCAATGATGTGCTACAGAAACAGATGAACAGCAAGACAGCAACAGGATAGAGACAACATAAGAGCCACATCTGCTACTATCTTGCTGTAATTCTGGAATATGCACCTTGTGTGCTAATGTCCATAGTTTCGCATGTGGAACGATTACATTATGTTGTGCCATGAAAGATCTCGGCCAATGTTTTCTTTTTTAATACAGTTGGCCCTCTGCATCCACGGATTTCACCATCCAAGTATTTCACCATCAATGATGAAAATATTCCCCTCCCTGCCCAAAACTTCCAATAAACAAACCTTGATTTTGCCATGTTATATAAGGGGCACCATTTTACTATGCCATTGTATATAATGGGACTTGAGCATCCACGGATTTTGGTATCCATGGAGGGTCCTGGAACAAAACCCCAGTGGATACTGAGAGCCCACTGTAAAACCTCCTAACTCTCCCTCTCCCTTCTTGTTCTCCAGGCAAAATATTCACCCTGCTCCAGGCAATTGGTTTACATCTAAATTTCCCCTATTCACCTCTACTTACTGCTGCATTTGTCCACCTTGTGCAGGTGTGGACCCACTCCAGGAGTTCAAAGGCCAATTTGCAGTCTCTGGGACCCACCCCAGCCCCTGAAGACAAAATTGGACATGGTTGGAAGTCTTCTGGATTTATTATTTGTTTATTTTGCACACATTGTATCTTGTTTTAAAAGAGACCTGCCATGCCTACAGGATGCCAGGAGTGGCAATTCTCTCCCCACCTTTTTTTTTTTTTGGCTAAATTTCCTCCTGAGGGCCACAAAAATAGCCGAAAGGGACCACAGGATCCCCACATTTACTCTAACATTTACCAATCTTCACCTTTTCTTACTTGGAATTGAATTCTCTACCTCTCTGTTTCACAAGCTAATGGATCTTCTAAGTTGAGTGACTCCCCCATGTCCCCCCTCTGAGAATTAATCAAATTGCAGCCAGTCTACAGGTTGATCCCCATATCCACAGATCCAGTATCCACGGTTTCACTTATCCACATCTGAAAAAATATGCTCTCGCTAGGCATTTCTAGGTCCTCCAATGTGACTCTATGGTCAACTTCCAGCATTCGTATCATTGAAAATAATAGGGTTCCCTATTATCCACAGTTTCAGGTATCCACAGGAGGTCTTAGAAAGCATCGCCTGTGGATATGGGGGTTGACCTGTATTTTAAAGCTACTTTTAAATCAACTTTTTATTTCTATAATAAATTACTTCTTCAAGCCCTCTGGTTACTGATTTCCAACTAATTTCTCATGCTATAAAGAAAAGGCATTGTTTCCCTCTGGTGTGCTACAACTCTGGGTTCAAGACCCAAACATGTTTTCTTTATAAATGTATCCAGAGACACTCAAGTCAGAGGTGGGCAAAGAGTGGCCCTTCTGATGTTGCTGTATTCCATCTTCCATGGAATTCTAACCAGTATAGCCAATGGCGAGGAATGCTGGGACATGCAGTCCGACAACTTCTGGAGGGCCACTTTGGCCTACTTCTGCTCTAGACAGAGATGAAATCAGGGACACTCCCAACTCCCATTTTGTGTCCTCATTCAGACAGTGCCCTGATTCGCACATAAACAGTAAGCCAACATAGTTTGTTATATATTGGCCCACTCCTGCGTCTTTTCAGCCTCCTTCATAACACTAAAACCCAGGACCATTTAACAACGTCAAAGGGTGGGTGATCAGGACAAATAAAATGGAAGCATTTCTTCATATAGTGCACGGTTAAATTATGGAATTCCCTGCCACAAAACAGGATGTGGTGATGGGTGTCAACCTGGGACAGGAGATTAGACAAATGCATGGAGGAGTGGCCTATCATTAGCAGCCATGACTGTTATAGTTTCACACCAGTGCTAGAGGCAGGATGCCTCCAATACAAGGGTGGGCAACTGCAGAGGGAATGGGGGCCATTCCCTCCACCTGCCTCCTCCCTGAGGAGCTGGAAGTAACACTGTGTTACTTTTGGACACCATTTTGGCTGTTTTTTGGCTCCCCCTCTCGTGGTTTTTGGGAGTGGGGTGGGGTAACTTCCACATTTATGGCCAGTTTTCAGGTGAAAAATAGCCCCCAAACCAGCATGAATGTAATTTTTTTTAAATGGTCCTGGAGGCTTGAAGGCCATACTTCTGAGGGCTTCCCCTGCTCTTGAGTCATTAGGGGGTGGAGCTGGGAGCCTAGCTCTATATAAGTCCTTGCAGAGGCTTTCCAGGCCAGTTTCCTGCCAGAGAGAAGGAGAGCAGCTTCTGGACAGCAAGTTTCCTGCCAGTTTCCTGCCAGGGAGAAGAAGGAAGCAACTTCTGGACAGCCATTCTGACTGGGGAGATTGAATTTTTTAAAAAAAACTGTTGGGAGAGGCTGCTTGTTGCTGAGGGGCTTGAACTTCTGAACTTCCCCTTTTACCCTCAAGAGCCAGAGGCGCGCACCGAATTTCAGTAACCAAACAAAAATACAGCAGACCTAAAAGTACAGCTTAGCATTCTCAGCGTTAACTAAGAGTTCTTAGATTACCTAAAAGCTCTCATCATGGACACTGAGGGGACTGCAGCAGTCACTTGCAACACTTGTGCGATGTTTCTATTCTTGTCTAGAGACGTGGAGAACTTCACATGCACCAAATGCAAGCTGGTAGCCCTCTTGGAGGAGAAAGTACAGCAGCTGGAGACACGGGTAGCTACACTTCAACAGATTCGGGAGCAAGAGGTTTTCCTGGACAGAACAGAACGAACACTCTTGGATGGGGACCGCACAGAGGAAGTGGCTGTGGAGGAGAGGGTCACTTCACGGACACAGGAAGTAGACAGCTGGAGGAATGTCACACACAGAACAAGAAAATCCAGGGATTCTTCCAGCAGCTTGCAGCTACAGAATCGATTTGAAGCCCTTTCCCATATCAAGGACAACAAGGAAGAACAGCATGGACAGACTTCAGGGGTAGAGCAGGGGACCTTCAGAGGACCACCGCAAGGAACAGCAGCTGCGAAGCCTCAGCGGAGGCGTGTGGTGGTGGTGGGGGACTCCTTGCTGAGGGGTACAGAAGCAGTGGTATGTGGGCCTGACAAGATGACTCGGGAGGTGTGTTGTCTCCCTGGGGCAAAGATCTGTGATGTGACCGAGAGGCTGACAAGACTCATCAAGCCTACGGATCATTACCCCTTCCTTTTGGTCCATGTGGGAACCAATGATACTGCAAGGCACAGCTTTCCCAAGATCAGAAGAGATTATGAGGCCCTGGGGAGGAAGCTGAAAGAAATGAACGCACAGGTGGTCATCTCGTCTCTTCTGCCAGTTGAAGGGCATGGTCCAAGAAGGGAGAGGAAAATAGCCGACGTAAACAACTGGCTCCGTAGATGGTGTCGCCGAGAACAAATTGGATTCTTGGATCATGGACTGCGCTTCCATGCAGGGGGACTTCTGGCAAGAGATGGGGTGCATCTTACAACAGTTGGAAGAAACATTTTTGCCAACACTCTCAAGAATTTGATCAGGAGGGCTTTAAACTGAGTCAAATGGGGGAGGGAGACAGTATTCTGGAAGGCAAAAGGGCTGGAGAAAATAGTCAAACTGTCATAGAGGGAACAAGGCAAACAGCGCAAGGACCCAACAGTGGGAGGCAAAAAAACTTGCACAGGGAGCAAGTAAAGGGAACACATGGTCTCAGATGTCTCTACACTAATGCACAGAGCATGGGAAATAAGCAAGATGAACTAGAACTCCTTGCACTACAAAACAAATATGATATAATAGGCGTTACTGAAACCTGGTGGGACGAGTCTCATGATTGGAATGTAGGAATTGAGGGGTATAACCTTTATAGGAGAAACAGGCCAAACAGGAAAGGAGGAGGAATAGCATTATATGTCAGGGATATTTACACCAGTGAAGTGATCCATGACATCAATACTGGAAGCCAGGTGGAGAGCATCTGGATAAAAATTAAAGGGGAGGGAAACAACAGGGATGTTATTGTGGGACTCTACTACAGACCCCCAAATCAGACGGAGGAATTGGATGTTGCCTTTCTAGAACAGATGAACATACATGCAGAAAGGAGAGATGTAGTAGTGATGGGTGACTTCAACTATCCTGATATTTGCTGGCAATCTAACTCAGCCAAAACTACAAGGTCTAGCAAATTCCTTACATGCCTGGAAGACAATTTCATGGTCCAAAAGGTGGAAGAGGCAACAAGGGGGTCAGCTATTTTAGATCTGATCCTAACCAACAGAGACGACCTGGTTAATGGGGTGCAAGTGGTGGGATCCTTAGGTGAGAGTGATCATGTTCTCCTGGAGTTTGTTATACAATGGAAAGGAGAAGCCAGGCATAGTCAGACACGCATTCTTGACTTTAGGAGAGCTGATTTCAATAAACTCAGGGAAATACTGGGGATGATCCCATGGTCAAGAATACTAAAAGAGAAGGGACCTCAAGACGGTTTTGACTTTCTCAAAAGGGAGATACTGAAGGCACAATTTCAAACAGTACCATTGAGGAAGAAAAATGGGAGGTGTCTCAAGAAACCAGGATGGATGACTAAAGAACTTTCAATGGAGCTAAGTTTTAAACGGAACATGTATAGGAAATGGAAAAGGGGGGAAATCACCAAAGAAGAATTCAAACAGATAGCGAACACGTGTAGGAGTAAAGTCAGAAAAGCTAAAGTGCAGAACGAGCTCAGGCTTGCTAGGGAGGTTAAGAACAATAAAAAGGGTTTTTTTGGGTATGTCCGCAGCAAAAGGAGGAAGAAGGAAATTATAGGGCCACTACGTGGAGAAGATGGCAAAATGCTAACAGGGGACAGAGAAAAGGCAGAATTACTCAACACCTTCTTTGCCTCAGTGTTTTCAGAAAAGGAAAAGGAGGACCAACCTGAGGAAAATGGAACAGATGACACAATAGGGGAAATCCAGCTGAAAATAAGTAAAGAGGTGGTACAGGAATACCTTCTTAATCTAAATGAATTTAAATCTCCAGGACCAGATGAACTACATCCAAGAGTATTAAAAGAGCTGGCAAATATAATCTCAGAGCCATTGGCAATAATCTTTGAGAACTCCTGGAGAACAGGAGAAGTCCCAGCAGACTGGAGGAGGGCAAACGTTGTTCCCATCTTCAAAAAGGGGAAAAAAGAGGATCCCAACAACTATCGTCCAGTTAGTCTGACATCAATACCAGGGAAGATTCTAGAACAGATCATTAAACAGAGAGTCTGTGAACATTTAGAAGGCAATGCCATAATCACAAAAAGTCAGCATGGGTTTCAGAGAAACAAGTCATGCCAGACTAATCTGATCTCTTTTTTTGATAAAGTTACCAGCTTGGTAGATGAAGGGAATGCTGTGGACATTGCATACCTTGATTTCAGTAAGGCCTTTGACAAGGTTCCCCATGACATTCTTGCAAACAAGCTTGTAGAATGTGGGCTAGACAAGTTAACTGTTCAATGGATTTGTAATTGGTTGACTGGCCGAACCCAAAGGGTGCTCAGCAGTGGCTCCTCTTCGTCTTGGAAAGATGTGACCAGTGGGGTGCCACAGGGTTCTGTCCTGGGCCCAGTGCTATTCAACATCTTTATCAATGACTTAGATGAGGGAATTAGGGGCATACTTATCAAATTTGCAGATGACACCAAATTGGGAGGAGTAGCTAATACCCTAGAGGACAGGATCAAAATTCAGAATGACCTGGATAGACTGGAGAGCTGGGCCAAAGCTAACAAAATGAAATTCAATACGGAGAAATGTAAAGTACTGCATTTAGGGCGGAAAAATGAAATGCATAAATATAGGATGGGAGAGACCTGGCTGAATGAGACTATGTGCGAAAGGGATCTAGGAGTCCTAGTAGACCACAAGTTGAACATGAGCCAACAGTGTGATGCGGCAGCTAAAAAGGCCAATGCAATTTTGGGCTGTATCAATAGAAGTATAGTGTCTAGATCAAGGGAAGTAATAGTGCCACTCTATTCTGCCTTGGTCAGACCTCACTTAGAATACTGTGTCCAGTTCTGGGCACCACAATTCAGAAAGGATATTGACAAATTGGAGCGTGTCCAGAGAAGGGCAACTAAAATGGTGAAAGGTCTGGAAACAATGCCTTATGAGGAGAGACTTAGGGAGCTGGGTATGTTTAGCCTGGAAAAAAGACGGTTTAGAGGCGATATGATAGCCCTGTTTAAGTATTTGAAGGGATGTCACGCTGAGGATGGAGCAGGCTTGTTTTCTGCTGCTCCAGAGACTGGAACACGGAGCAATGGGTGCAAGCTCCAGGAACAGAGATTCCACCTCAACATGAGGAGGAACTTTTTGACAGTCAGAGCTGTTCGGCAGTGGAACGCACTCCCTCGGAGCGTGGTGGGGTCTCCTTCCTTGGAGGTCTTTAAACAGAGGCTGGATGGCCATCTGTCGGGGATGCTTTGATTGTGATTTCCTGCGTGGCAGGGGGTTGGACTGGATGGCCCTCGTGGTCTCTTCCAACTCTGCAATTCTATGATTCTATGATTCTATGATTAATACATCAATTGCTAGGATATGTGAGAAGGAGGGAGCAGTTCCCCTACTGCCCTGTTTGTGAGTTGGGGTGTCTGGTTGGCTAGTGTGAGAACAGAGTGCTAGACCAGATGAGTCTTTGGCCTAATCCAGCAGGGTTCTTCTCACATTCTGAACGTATCCCTGTCAACTATAGTTTTGTTGTTGTGTGCCTTCAAGTCCTTTCCGAATTATGGTGACCCTATCATGGGGTTTTCTTGGCAAGATTTGTTCAGAGGGGTTTGTGCTTTTGCCTTCCTCTCGAGGCTGAGAGAGTGTGACTTGCCCAAGGTCACCCAGTGGGTTTCCATGGCCAGGCGGGAATTTGAATCCTGGCCTGCAGAGTCATAGTCCACAAATGGAGGCTATGGTTTGTTTCTAGAGGATACACTTTGGCTTGTTTGAATCACAGCTTGTTGTTATACCAGAACAACATCTTAAGTGCCTTATTGCACTACACTGTGATAACACTATCGTTCCACTTTTAACTGCTATGACAGCTTCCTGTGGAATCCTGGGATTTGCAGTTTAGGGAGGAGCATTTAGCATTCTCAGCCAAAGAGCTCTTAGGCCTCCCTAAACTACAATCCCCAGAATTCCACAGGAGGCAGCCATAGTATAGCAGTTAAAGGGGAATCATAGTGCTATAATAGTGCAGTGTGATAAGGCTCAGCTACCCACCCTGAAACAGGAGCAGACGAAAGGGATGGGCAGAGAGGAGAGAAACAGACCAGAAATGGGGAAAACAGACTACAGTTTGTTTGTTCATCTGGGTGCAATTCAAGGTGAAAGGAATAGACCATGGCTTACCATGAGATGCAAGCATGGCCTGTGCAACATATTTTTTTGAAAAAGACCAGCAAGCTGTCATTTAAGGTAGGAGGTGGGAATCATATGGCCCTTCAGAAGTTCTTGGACTGCAACTCCCAGCATTCCTCAACATTGGCTACACTAACTATGGCTGCTGGGAGCAGTAGGCCAATAACATCCAGAAGGACACACTTTGTCGATGCTTGGTTTAGGGCAGGGATGGGCAATTGTGGGAGGCCAGCCACACAGGAAATTTGGAGGACTACACCCCTCCACCATAACCCCCTATATTTTTTAAAAAAATTGACCCAATTTTCCCCAACCCCCCTCTACGGCCCGTGAGGGTCATTTCTGCCACGTTTTTGGGCTCTCCAGGTCATTTTAGGCCTTGGGGGATTCTTTTCTTTAAGTGACCATAAGTCACTCCATTCTGCTTTGGAGTCTTAGTGGACCACAAGCTGAACATGAGTCAGCAGTGTGATGCAGCAGCTAAAAAAGCCAATAAGATTCTAGGCTGCATTAATAGGAGTATAGTGTCTAGATCAAGGGAAGTAATAGTGCCACTCTATTCTGCTTTAATCAGACCGCACCTGGAATACTGTGTCCAGTTCTGGGCACCACAATTCAGGAAGGATATTGAGGAGCAGGAACTGTCCAGAGGAGGGCGACCAAAATGGCTAGAAGTCTGGAAGCTATGCCTTTTGAGAAGAGTCTTAGGGAGCTGGGTATGTTTAGCCCGGAGAAGAAAAGGTTAAGGGGTGATTTGAGGGCCACATTTAAATATTTGAAGGGATGTCATACTGAGGATGGAGCAAGCTTGTTTTCTGCTGCTCCAGAGACAAGGACACAGAACAATGGATTCAAACTACAGGAAAGGAGATTCCACCTAAACATTAGGAAGAACTTCCTGATGGTAAGAGCTGTTCAACAGTGGAGTACACTGCCTGAGAGTGTGGTGGCGTCTCCTTCTTTGGAGGTTTTTAAACAGAGGCTGGATGGCTATCTGTCAGGAATGATTTGATTGTGTATTCCTCCAAGGCAGGGAGTTAGCCTAGATGGCCCTTGTGGCCTCTTCCAGCTATATGATTCTATGATTCCATAAGTCACTTCCTGTTCACTTCCTGTTGTTGTTTTTTTAAAAAGGTCTCTGCTACATGCACTTTGTTCACTTTCATTTAGGGTAACAAACTAAAAAGGGCCTAAATGTTAACCTTTTGTGTGTGCCATTTTATGAAAGCTGAAGTGCCCAGAACAATGAGAAGAGTCCATTGGCCAATGTAAGTAGCACCTGCTGGTTTCTTGGATTCTTGAACTAACAAAACAAAGCAAAAACTGGGCTAGAAAGTCCTCGTTCTTCTTATTCACTAGGACAGCACTGCATTCAGTGGGACTCACTGCCAGGTAACTGCAATGCAATTGCAGCTATGGGGCGGCATCCCACTTGATTCCAGATGCTCTGGCCTTCATGTCCAGCTTGTGGGCTTCTCAGAGGCATCAAGGTTGCCACTTTGGGTGCTGGGCCACAGCTCAGCAGTACAAGCCATGCTTTGTATGCAGAGGATCCCAGGAGCAACCTGCACCAGCTCCAGATAAGAACATGCCTGAGGTTCTGGAGAGCCCCTGCCAGTCAGTGTAGATAGTACTGAGCCACATGTACCTGTAGTCTAACTCTGCGTAAGGCAGCTCCCTACGTTCCTATGCTGAGTGCTAGCACCTACATTTTTTGGTCTGCAATCCAAGAACTCATGTGGTTGTCTCTCGAGAATGGATTCTCTTGTGTCTCCGAAGGGATGCTTTGTGACCGAAGCTCTGCCCACAATCCGAGCATTCATACGGCTTCTCCCCCGTGTGCACCCTCCGGTGATTGACCAGGTTGGAGTTCGTGCTGAACTTCTGCCCACAGTCTGAGCACTGATAGGGCTTCTCCCCTGTGTGGACCCTCTTGTGGTTGACCAGGTTAGAGCTTGTGCTGAAGCCTTTCCCACACTCAGTGCACTCAAAGGGCTTCTCTCCCGTGTGGGTTCTCTCATGAATGAGAAGTTTGGACCGGCTGATAAAGCTCTTCCGGCAGTAGGTGCACTTGTGGCTTTCATCACTGGCTTGGGCTTTTTTCCCTGTATGCAGTCTCTCGTGTTTCCGAAGGTAAGAGCTGGAAATGAAGCTTTTCCCGCACTCAGTGCATTCGTACGGCTTCTCCCCGGTATGGGTCCGCCCGTGGATTATCAAGTCTGCTTTCTGGTTGAAGCTCTTACCACACTCCAGGCACTCGTAGGGTTTTTCCCCCGTGTGTGTCCGGATGTGTATGACAAGCTGAGGCCTGTGAACGAAGCTCTGCCCGCACTCGGTGCACTTGTATGGCTTCTCACCCGTGTGGACCCGCTTGTGAGTGATGAGATTGGAGCTGGAGGTGAAGCTCTTCCCGCACATCGGGCACTCGTAGGGCTTCTCCCCTGTGTGGGTCCTCTCGTGGACAATGAGGGAGGCTTTGTCACTGAAACTCCGGCCACAGTCAGAGCATTTGTATGGCTTCTCCCCTGTGTGGACTCTCGTGTGCTTCATGAGGTTGCAGTTGGTGCTGAAGCATTTCCCGCACTCTGAGCACTTGTATGGTTTCTCGCCAGTGTGGGTCCTTTCATGGATAATCATGTGTGCGCTGTTGTTGGAGATCTTCCCGCAATAGGTGCACGTGTACAGTTTTTGCATCTTCTGGTTCCGAGGGAAATCAAAGCTATGACGCAGGACTGTCCCCCAGTTGGGGCTGGTCCTCTTCCGCTTTGCCTTGTGGTTTTCCTCCAAGAAGGGACTCCCTTCCAAACGTTTCTGGTGAATAAAAGCTTGGATCTCTGTCTGGTTCTCCCGGAGGATTTCTTGGCTGTGCGCAGTTCTGGAAGTCTCTCCCAAGCCACAAACCTGCAAAAACTTCCCATTGAGTCTTGCCAATGACAGTCCACTGATGCCGATGTCAGCATGTCTTTCAAATGGGAAGCTCTCCTCCCCGTTCTCATATCCTCGGCAGTTGCCTGCTGGAAAAAACGGAGAATTTATTTATTTATATCATATGGTTCTTAGCTATCTATTAAAGGTTTTAAATGTGCATCTACTCACTGGTGGGGTGATAAACAAATGGCATAAATAAATAAACAAACAGGTAAAATATTTATATTCTACTCTATATCCACAGATCTCAATGGCAGCATACAATAAGATCAATCTGAACAGTTCGAAACGACAAGAATTGTTTAAAAAGACTTAAAGTAAATAAATGTTGGAAGGGAAGCCATGTTGAAGATGGAGAAAGCTTTTTTTTCCAGCTGCTCTAGACACTAGAACACAAAACAATGGATTCAAATTGTGAGACAGGAGATGACGCCTAAACATTAGGAAGAACTTCCTCACAGAAAAAGCTGTTCGGCAGTGGAAAATGCTGCCTCTGAGTGTGGTGGAGTCTCCTTTTTTGGAGGTTTTTAAGCAGAGGCTGGATGGCCATCTGTCAGGAATGATTTGATTGTGTGTTCCTGCATGGCAGGGGTTGGATCAGATGGCCCTTGTGGTCCCTTCCAGCCCTACGATTCTATGATTCTAACTACGATTTAAAACCAGATAAAACACTTTAAAACAATTTTAAACCATAACACATGTGAAGATTTGGGCAAAATCAATTAGGCCTTAAGGGTTTTAATAAAAAGCCATATTTTGGCATGGCACTGGAATGGTATCAGCATTGGCACCAATCAAGCCTCTAAGAAGGGGGTATTCCTATCAAGGATCCAACAGCAGAGAAGGCCTTCTCCCACTTCCTCTCACATCCTTATCCTGAGTTGTGACCCCACCTTTACTCCATGCTAAACAAAGAGCCCTTGCACAGAAAAACACACACAGCAGGGTTAAATATACAGTTGTCCGTCCACATTCACGGATTTGGCATTCATGGATTTAAGTATTTAAGGCTTGAAAATATTCTTTAAAAAATAATAATCCATAAAGCAAACTTTGATTTTGCCATCTTATATAAGGGACACCATTTTGCTATGCCATTGCATATAATGGGACTTGAGTATTCATGGATTTGGGTATTCACGGGGGGTCCTAGAACCAAACCCCAGTGAACAAGAAGAGACAACTGTAATACAAAAGGGGTAAGAAACACCCTTGCATCATCATAATAATGCAGGTTGCACCCCCTCATATCCGCAGGGGATGTGCTCCTGGATTTGCAGAGGGTACCTGAAACTGCGTATAATAGCAGACTGTCATGAAACCCTAGAGTTGTGCTGGAAGACTTAGAAACGCCTAGAGAAGGTGTCTCTCCAGGCATCTGGGATGACTCTATGGTCAACCTCTGGTGGAAGCCGACCATAGTCACACTGGAGGGCCTCCTGGTGCCTAAAAAAACCAACTCTAGCACATTTCTATGGTCCTCCAGATGCCTAGAGAGACCTTTCCCCTCCCCCGACCGCAAGTAAGTGAACTGCAGGTACCAGTTCCACATAAATGGGGGGCAACCTGGCCTCACATCGGGAGGCATGGAGACGCACTATCCACAATGCTGCAGCCTTATTTGAGAACTCACGCCAAACAAGTCTTGAAGAGAAATGACAACGCAGAAAGAATCACAATCTGGAAACATCACCCAAGGAGACCTTCTGCTGTGCTTTCTGCAGCTGGACTTGTTTATCTCGGATTGGCCTTTTCAGTCATCAGCTCGCTTGCAGAAAGCGCAGGATGAGTCCTTCCTGAATCTTCGTTTGCGAAGAAAAGCCAGAGAGAGAGAGAGAGAGAGAGAGAGAGATTTATGTAACTTGATACCACACTACATGCAGTTCCCAAAGTTATTACTGAGCTCCACCTTGACCCCTTCACCTTCCCACCCCCACCAATTTTCTGCTTTAAAAAATTGCTGTTCCTGTAAGTATTTCGGATTATAGTGAGACAGGGGCTAAGAGATGAAAACAACAGCCTTATAACATACTAGACTGGGTAGAAGTGGATCCCATGGCAGGGCTGGCAATAGGCCCAGGACAAGGGAGATGATGGGACCACCTTCTGGAAACCGAGCAACAGACATTACAGCTACTCTCTGGTCTACTGGAATGCTAGAATTTATTTTGCTATGTACAGTACTGTTGTTTTTCCCCACTGCCCAAGCCTCCAGAGATCCATGCTCACCACGGGTCTAGGCTCTGGAGGTTTTCATAGAATCACAATTGGAAGAGACTACAAGGGTCATCAAGTCCAACCGCCTGCCATGCAGGAATACACTCCTCAGGACTGTCTTAAGGGGATGTTGGTGACAGCAATATCCTGCCCTCAAGCAGAGTGTGAGAAGGCTTCTGGATTTGCCTAGGGTGAGGATCTGAGGTGGGATCAACACCATGGGTTCATCACCCTCAGTGCTGTCTCCTCTGAGTAGTGGTGGCTCTCAGCGAGGGAGAGTTTGGACCAAAACATGAGGTTTCAAGCTTTTGGCCTAAACATTGTAATTCCCCAGCCTTGAGCAGCTAACAAAAAGCAAAAAAGTAGTTTTGCAAAAATCCAAGAGAGCTAAGGCTTTGAGTAAAGAACCAGCAGGGAAATGTAAAAATGTATCTTGTTTAGTTAATTAATAAGTTCATTAATACATTAATTCTGGAATTAAGTTCATGCTTGTCTATTATTATTATTATTATTATTATTACTACTACTACTACTATTTCCCACTGGGACTCAAGGCTGTTTACGAAAGTTTATGAAAATTTATAGAGGGATAAAAAGAGGGGTTTCTAGCTTCTCTAGGAAATTCATTTTTTAAAATGAATTTAATTACATTTCCCTTTTTGATACAACATTTCCAACTAAATTAATAACTCTGTTGATTTTTAACTAGTTAGTTCCTATCTTTACTCTTCCAGCCTTACATAGAAATGCTGGGGATTGGATATGGGACCTCCTCAATACAAAGCTTCTGCTCTGTCCCTGGGCTACATTTCTTTCCTGAGTCCCATCTTCAGTGCAAGAATTTGAGGCAGGAGAAATAAAAAGATTATTCACAATCCCCACTCCTCCCAGAAATGGATCCATCCACATGTTCCTTACCCAGAAAACTGGCTTCCCCATCACTCTCTTCCTCAGCCTCTGCTGCCATCTGGATGTTCATTTCCTCTGATGGATCCTGCTCCGATTTGGGGGAATTCTCAGTTTTGTCTTGCATAGGCCATGTAACCTGACAGAAATAAGATGGAAGTTAGGACACAAGGAAAAGCCTGAGAGACTGAATACACTTGTCCCTCCGTATCCACAGATTTAAGTATTCACGACTTGAAAATATTCTTTAAAAACAATAATCCAAAAAGCAAACCTTGATTTTGCCATCTTATATAAGGGACCCATTTTGCTATACCATTGCATATAATGGAACTTGAGTATTCACGGATTTTGGCATTCATGGGGGGTCCTGGAACAAAACCCCAGCAAATATGAAGGGACAACTGTAGTAGAAATGCTGGGTTAAAACCTAGATGGAGCATCTATTGGAATAGCATAGCATAGTCTAATAGTTCTGCAGGCATAATTATGATCTATCTTCCCTTTCAAGCCCTGCCCCTGGACTAATTGTTTAAGTGCTGCAGCACTCTCCCGTAACCATGCAGTGGCTGACAAAGAGCAGGGAGGGATCAGAAGGGCATCTGGCTATGTCCCTGTAGCCAGATGCAAACTGATGACATCACCCACTGAAATCTACTGGGGTCCTCCAGAGCTCTCAGCAGATGATATAAACATTCTACGTCTTGACTACAGGAACATAGCCAGATAGTCCTCCAATCCCACCCCACTGTTCTCCAGCCATGTGTAGAGTGCTGCAGCAGCTAAATAGTGAGTCCTGGAGTGATTAGTTGTTGCAGAGGCTGGAAGAGAATAGCAACCCCTGTAACAATTAAGAAAAGAAATAGGCAGATAGTAAGGTGGTTTTATACTTGCAAATGTCACTAACAGGATGCCAGCCATAGAATGTTTGTGGCATTGGAGAGAACTGGTCAGTTTAGGGATTCTCTGATATTTGGATCTTAAAAACCCTAAAATGAAGAAATGTGAGAATTTAGGTAGATTCTTCAAACAGAAACAAACAGCCAACCCCAAACTGAAATGAAACTCTCCTTCATTTGGATCAGCCGAATTCACCAGGCAGGCTATTTCCCAGCATGGTGAGATCCATTTGTACCTGCCAATTTTACAGATATTAAAGATGAGAAGTCTCTGATTAAAAAACAGTGTGGCAATCCTAATTTGAGTCAGTGTAGTGTAGTGGTCTGAGAGTTGGACTAGGACTGGGGGCCTGACTACACATGGGGCAAAAACTCTGACTGGAGTTCTGCCCACATGCCTTCACATTCACTCTGACGCCCTGCGCATCATTATTTTTGGCAGGATGTGGGGTACCTTGTCTTCACTATCCCTGCAGAGTTTTGTCTGCCACTGATGCCACACTGACCATAATTTAAAGCTCAGGAGGCAGTTCCTGGTGGAGGGGAGAGGTTTTCTTCCTTTCCATGGCTTGGCAGCACTGCCTCCACCCGCTCTCTTGCTCACCCGTTGCAGGAACAGACGCTTGAAGAAAGCAACGGGAGAGTGAAGAGCAGGTGGAGGCAAGTATTATTGTTGTTGTTGTTGTTTTAAATGTTGAGTTAAGTCTTGGGGGTTCATAGCAACCAAAGATATTTAAAGGGGTTCCTTGATAAATAAAAGGTGAAGAGCCACTGCAATAGAAGATAAACTCCTAAGGATTATACAGAGCAGAAGCAAAGAAAATCGAAGTGTGCAAATGTAACTATCTCCCTCCCCATCAATAGCTCTGAGAACTATGCAAGCAGGTCAGTCACAGGCAAATTCACAACCTCAAGGGCCACATGTGGCTGACAGGCTGCACAACTCCCACCCCTTTTGCAAATGAACAGATCCAGTGGCCTTCTTCAGCCTCCACCTTCCCACACAGCTACACTGCTCATCTCCATTTCTATCCCTGTCTCTCTTCCGGAGAACAAGAACCAACCACACTTTACCTTTCCTTGCAAACCCTCAGTCTCTTGCAGGCGCAGCAAGTAATCCTCGGCCAGGGCTGCCGCCTGGGCACAGGTCTCCGGCCCGCAATCCTTGACCCAGCTCTGCATTTCCTCTGGCAGGATAATCAGGAACTGCTCCAGGATCAGCAGGTCTAAGATCTCCTCCTTGGAGTGCCGCTCTGGCTTCAGCCACTGATGGCAAAGGGCTTGAAGCTGGAGGAGGACTTCATGCGGCCCCTCGGCCTCCTGGTAGCAGAACTGCCTGAAACGCTGCCGGTCCATTTCCATGCTGGCCACATCTTCCTCATCTAGAATCTCCTCCTTCACTTTTACCGAGGAAATGGATTCTTCACAATCCTCACTAAGGTCTGGCGGAGGAGTCTGGTCTACCTGCTCTCTTCTAGGCCACTGGCTGGCATCAGTAGCTCTCTTGGAAGATACCTGAGGTCCTTTGGCTCCATCCCCTAACTGGGGAAGACTGGGCAGAGGTGGGCTTCTCCACCCCAAATGAGGGGGCTGCATGGCCTTCAGGAAGTCCTGCCACTGGGCATCCCAGCCCTGTGGCAGGCCCTCCTCTGGTTCCTGTTTAATTTGATGGGAATCTGACCCAGCCAGAAACTCTTGGATGGTGGTATCTTGGACTACGTTGGAGTTTTTTCCACCAGACACTGATCTTTCCATCCCAGCAGGTCGGGTTTCTTCTTGCTTCTTCTCCATTTCTGTTCCTGTCTGCTGGAAGAAGGGTGGACATTCATTATCAGAAAATAAAACACCATTATGGTATCCAAACGCACACACACACTGCACAATTCTTTTCCTATTTAAATTTTTGATTAACAGTTAAAAATATGATTTTCATCATCATCCCTTGCAAAAATACCCCACTCAATCTCTTTGAAAAAATTCATTCCACATTATCCAGATTAAAATGAATCATAAATAAAAACATTTTGAAACATACTTCATAGAATCATAGAATTGTAGAGTTGGAAGAGACCACGAGGGCCATCCAGTCCAACCCCCTGCCACGCAGGAAATCACGATCAAAGCATCCCCGACAGATGGCCATCCAGCCTCTGTTTAAAGACCTCCAAGGAAGGTCTCCAAGGAAGGAGACCCCACCACGCTCCGAGGGAGTGCGTTCCACTGCCGAACAGCTCTTACTGTCAGAAAGTTCCTCCTAATGTTGAGGTGGAATCTC
Source organism: Gambelia wislizenii (assembly GCA_030847615.1). Lineage (NCBI taxonomy): Eukaryota > Metazoa > Chordata > Lepidosauria > Squamata > Crotaphytidae > Gambelia > Gambelia wislizenii. The sequence continues at coordinate 33,289,852 of JAUMIR010000002.1, forward strand.
TGTTCCTGGGGCCTGCATCCATTGCTCTGTGTTCCAGTCTCTGGAGCAGCAGAAAACAAGCCTGCTCCATCCTCAACGTGACACCCCTTCAAATACTTAAACAGGGCTATCATATCGCCTCTTAACCATCTTTTTTCCAGGCTAAACATACCCAGTTCCCTAAGTCTCTCCTCATAAGGCATGGTTTCCAGACCTTTTGCCATTTTAGTTGCCCTTCTCTCGACACGCTCCAATTGGTCAATATCCTTTTCGAATTGTGGTGCCCAGAACTGGACACAGTATTCTAGGTGAGGTCTGACCAAGGCAGAATAGCACGGCAGTATTACTTCCCTTGATCTGGACACTATACTTCTATTGATACGGCCCAAAATCGCATTGGCCTTTTTAGCTGCCGCATCACTGTTTACTCATGTTCAACCTGTGGTCTACTAGGACTCCTAGATCCCTTTCACACGTAGTCTCATTCAGCCAGGTCTCCCCCATCCTATATCTATGCATTTCATTTTTTCCATCCTAATTGCAGTACCTTACATTTCTCCGTATTGAATTTCATTTTGTTAGCTTTGGCCCAGCTCTCCAGTCTATTCAGGTCATTTTGAATTTTGATCCTGTCCTCTAGGGTATTAGCTGCTACTCCTCCTAATTTGATGTCATCTGCAAATTTGATAAGTATGCCCCTAATTCCCTCATCTAAGTCATTGATAAAGATGTTGAATAGCACTGGGCCTAGGACAGAACCCTGTGGCACCCCACTGGTCACATCTTTCCAAGACGAAGAGAAGCCACAAAACAGATGATGGAGAGGATGCCAGGTTCTCTCAGAAAGACAGAATCTTTTCTATAAAAAAGCAAAGAATTCAGGGATGTTTGAAGAAAGTGACTGAATTTCTGGGTCTACAGATCTGAAACTTTAAACAAGCCATGGACACATTGTAAACTAGATATTGTAAACATTACGTTTCTATTTTGCATCTGACTTTTCCTGGTTTTAGAAAACTATCTTAAATATTTTTCCATCATCAGCATTCTTAAACTTGTTATCTTGGCTCCTAACATTTATTTGAAATCGTATCTGTGTTCCTACTGAACTTGGAAACCAAAACATATAATTTAACAGTCTTTGCCTCTTTATTCAAGTGTTTACTAAATTACACACCCAGACAGCAACAAACCTTGTAACTATCCAATTTTATTTGGAATAACTGATGGACTATATCCCACTTTGTTTACACAAATATGGAGTATTTATATTATATTATATTATATATTATTAATATATATTATAAAATATATTATAATATATTAATATAATTATATTATATTAATATGGAGTACTTGAAAAACTTCTCCTTATATATACGTCTGGGGGACTATATCTCCCAGAATCCCCCATCCAGCATGGCAATTCTCCATGCCAGTTAGGACATTCTTGGAGTTATAGCTTCTGTATATATGTATAAATGTTCTGTATATATGTATATAGCCGTACTGCCACAAGAGATGGTGATGGCAGCCAGCATACCGTAGATGGCTTGGGAAAAGGCAACGAGGATGATAAGAAGTATGGAGAACAAAACATATGAAGAGAGGTTGAAGGAGCCAGGTATGTTTAGCTTGATGAACAGAACATTGAGGAGTGACATTATCACACTCTTTAAATACCTCAAGGACTGTCATAGGAGGAGGCAGGCCTGTTCTTTGCTGCCACAGAGGCTAGGTCCAGGTCTAATGGTTTTAAGTTACAGAAGGGTAAATTTTGATTAAACATTAGAAGAACCTTCTTGATAGGGAAAGTGGTTTGGTAAGGGAGCCAATTGCCTAGGGAGGTGGTGAGGTCTCCTCTGGATGTCCTCAAAAAGAGGCTGGACAGCTAACTACTGTTGGGGATGCTCTAGCTGGAAATCCTGCACTGAGCAGATGACTGGACTTGATGGTCCATAGGACCCCTTCCAACTCTATGATTCTGAAATTCTTGGAGGGCAGCTCTGATCATTGATATTGGCCATAAAGGTTAAAGAAAGCCTTTAGATTTAGATAGATACAGTTTATCCTGATCAGTGGGCAATTTAGAACGGACCAAAATAATTCATATCTTCACACAATGCACCATTAATTTACGAATCCACTGACTCAAGCTATGGAAAGAGTTAATGGAGTGGATGGATTTAAACATAAATCAAGTGATCTTGAGTACTGACTTTTCCTCTACCTGACTCACCTCACAGGGCTGTTGTTGCAAGATTGTAATCAATGGATGCAAATTTAGTGGCTGCCCCTGGCAAAATGGAGAGGGGGGATTAGCGGCCCCCCACGTCAGTGAATCTGAGAAGCATTGATATTCACCACTTTGAATTCACTGGAGGAAAAGCAGGCTAAAAATGTATTTATAAATTACATAAATTATGAATAAAATAATAAATTACACAAACTATAAGTTATAAAAATTACAAAAAATATAAATCACATATTTTATGTGGAATGCACTGCCTGGGAGTGTGGTGGAGTCTCCTTCTTTGGAGGTTTTTAAACAGAGGCTGGATGGCCATCTGTCAGGAGGTGTCTGAGAAGCACTGATATTCACCACTTTGAATTCACTGGAGGAAAAGCAGTCTAAAAATGTATTTATAAATTACATAAATTATTACTATAATAATAAGCTGTGCTTTCTGCTATCGGACTTGTTTATCTCAGATTGGCCTTTTTAGTCATCAGCGCGCTTGCAGAAAGTGCAGGATGAGTCCTTCCTAAATTTTTGTTTGCAAAGAAAAGCCAGAGAGACAGAGACAGAGAGAGAGAGAGAGAAAGAGAGAGAATAAGCAACACAAACTATAAGTTATAAAAATTGCGAAAATTAGAAATTACATATATTATGTGGAATGCACTGCCTCGGAGTGTGGTGGAGTCTCCTTCCTTGGAGGTTTTTAAACAGAGGCTGGATGGCCATCTGTCGGGCATGCTTTGATTGTGTATTCCTGCGACTGGGGGTTGGACTGGATGGCCCTTGTGGTCTCTTCCAACTCTATGATTCTAAATTATGAATTAACACTGGCAGGTCTGGCCCCTTCGCGAAGGAGGAGAATAACACACATTAGCTAAAACACATTGGAAACTGTTTAATGAAGTGTAGATGGGTAAATGGCTATTGTTTAAAAACAATTTGTAAGCCGCTCTGATAGCCTTGTGGCTGAAGAGCGGGATATAAATAACTAATTAAAAAAATAAGCATTTTCGCTCCCCGGACCAAAAGAATTTAGAGCCTCCATGTACAGGGGCAGTGTACCCCTACATTCCCAGTATTAGGAAAGGGCCCCTGTCCCTATGCCCTCCTTGCGGGTTGCCCAGGGTCGTCGCCACGGCCTACAAAGAGTAGGGAGGGTGGGATCTGGTGGGGTGGTGGTTTTGGGGGGATTTGATCCTGCAATGCAAGAGACATCCCCCTTAAAGCAACTAACTCCTTGCTCCGCCCCCGGCGCCTCTTCCTTCCCCACGCCCACCTTTGGCCCCCTTTGGCCCGCGACTCGGCTTTGCATGCATCTCCGACCCGGATCCTCTGCAAAGAGAAAACTCACCCACACAGGCCGAGGGGCCCCTTTGCCAGGCTCGGTGGGACAGGAAAGCGGAGCCGCGACCCAGCCTCCCCCGCCCGCGGCCCATTGTTCGCGTTTCCTGCCTCTCTGAGCCTCCCAGCTCGCTTGGTTTAACCCTGTGAGGACCAGGTCGGGGTGGGCAAGGGAAGAAGGGGCGGGGGAGGGGTCTTTGCTTTTTTTCCTGGCAGCCTTGAATTTGGCTGCAAGCAGAGAGATAAGCCTAGCGTGGTGGGGTAACAACCCCTCTCTGTTATCAGCTTACAGTGCTTAAGTCAGTTCACCTACCTGGGAAGCATCATCTCCTCAGATGCCAAGATTGACAAAGAGATCGATCACAGATTAGCAAAAGCATATAGCGCATTTGGAAGACTTTACAAAAGAGTCTGGAGTAATAAACACTTGAGGCGAAGCACAAGAATCAGTTTGTATAGAGCCATTGTACTGTCTACTCTCCTTTATGGGTCTGAAACATGGGTCACCTAGCACTTATGACTTCTTGAATGCTTTCATCAACGCTGTTTACACACAATCCTAAATATACCCTGGAATGACTATGTGATGAATGTTCCTGTCCTTGAGCAAACAGCGATCACCAGCATTGAGGCCATGATATTGAGAACACAGCTGCGCTGGGCAGGGCATGTTTCTAGGATGGAGGACCACCGCCTCCCCAAAATAGTACTCTACGGTGAACTCGCCACGGGCCAGCGTAAGAGGGGCGCTCCAAAAAAGCGATACAAGGACTCCCTGAAACAACATCTCAGGCTCGGCCAAATTGATCACCAACAGTGGTCCGCCCTGGCCTCACATCGGGAGGCATGGAGACGCACTATCCACAATGCTGCAGCTTTATTTGAGAACTCACGCTGAACAAGTCTTGAAGAGAAACGACAACACAGAAAGAATCACAACCCGGAAACATCACCCAAGGAGACCTTCTGCTGTGCTTTCTGCAACCGGACTTGTTTATCTCGGATTGGCCTTTTTAGTCATCAGCATGCTTGCAGAAAGCGCGGGATGAGTCCTTCCAGAATCTTTGTTTGCGAAGAAAAGCCAGAGAGCATCCTAGAGTTGGAAGAGAGACCACAAGGGCCATCCAGTCCAACCCCCTGCCATGCAGGAATACTCTCCCTCTTTCTCTGGATTTTCTTTGCAAACAAAGATTCAGGAAGGACTCATCCCGCACTTTCTGCAAGCACGCTGATGACGAAAAAGGCCAATCTGAGATAGACAAGTCCGGTTGCAGAAAGCACAGCAGAAGGTCTCCTTGGGTGATGTTTCCAGGTTGTGATTCTTTCTGCGTTGTCGTTTCTCTTCAAGACATGTTCGGCGTGAGTTCTCAAATAAGGCTGCAGCATTGTGGATAGTGCGTCTCCATGCCTCCCGATGTGAGGCCAGGGCGGACCACTGTTGGTGATCAGTTTGGCCGAGCCTGAGATGTTGTTTCCGGGAGTCCTTGTATCATTTTTTTGGAGGGCCGCTCTTACGCTGACCCATGGCGAGTTCACCACAATCAAAGCATTCCCAACAAACGACCATCCAGCCTCTGTTTAAAAACCTCCAAAGGAGACTCCAATACACTCCCAGGCAACTGTTCAAATTCCACTGTTGAACAGCTCTTACTGTCAGGAAGTTCTTCCTAATGTTTAGGTGGAATCTCTTTTCCTGTAGTTTGAGTCCATTGCTACGTGTCCTAGTCTTTGGAGTAGCAGAAAACAATGCTCCACCCTCAGTATGACATCCCTTCAAATACTTAAACATGTCTATCATAGCATCACAGAGTTGGAAGAGACCACAAGGGCCAGCCAGTCCAACCCCCTGCCATTCAGGAATAAACAATCAAAGCACTCCTGACAGATGGCCATCCAGCCTGTTTAAAAACCTCCAAAGGAGAGTCCACCACACCCCAAGGCTGCATATTCTACTGCTAAACAGCTCTTACAATCAGGAAGCTCTTCTTAATGTTTAGGTTGACTCTTTTCCTTACTTTCACCTTCACCTCTTTGGGTTTGGCGTGAAAATGGCTGCAGGGAGCTTGGACATTGTTGGGTGCCTTCAAATCAAGGCAAACCTATCATGGTTTCTTCTTGGCAAGATTTGTGCAGCAGGAGAAGGGGGTGGCCTTTGTCTTCCTCTGAGGCTGAGAGAATGTGACTTGCCCAAGGTCACCCAGTGGTTTTCCATGGACAAGCCAGAATTTGAACCCTGGTCTCCAAAGTCATAGTCTGATGCTCAAACCACTAATTATGTTGGTATATCAGCTTGCTCATACCTTCATCCCCTTGGATTTGGTGTGAAAATTGGTGGAAGGAGCATCCACAAGTTAAGATACACAGATGACATGATAGCACAGTACTAGCAGAAAATAGAGAAGACTTGGAACAGCTGCTGAGGAAAGACAAGATGTTCAAGTGTCAAGATGCATCCATCCATTTATCCCCTTATTTATATCCTGCCTTTTTCCCACAGCTGCATCAGCTGAAAAGAAGTGATAGTTCCAAGGGTAAGGGTAGTGGAGAAGTTCAAGAAGGGAAGGTACATGATGACAGCAGTGTGTGGGTGTGTGGTACTACGAGAGCATATCTCAGACACAACAGCAGTGGCAATTTAGATAAGAAGCATTTCTGTTTTTAAACCAAGAGCGAGGATGCTAAATAGTTAATCATGGAACATATTATATTGTCAGAATAAAATGATGGAAACAATACATAGAAGAACTATGCAAAAGAGATGAAAAGGATGAGATTACTTCGAAGTAGCACCTTTCAATGAATTACCTACTACAGTATTTTGAAAAGTGATGAGGTAGCTGCTCTCGTCGAATCATAAAGTTGGAAAAGACCATGAGGGCCATCTAGTCCAACCCTCTGCCCTGCAGGAATATACAATCAAAGTACCCCAACAGATAGTCATCCAGCCTGTTTAAAAACCTCCAAAGAAGGAGACTCTGCCACACTCCCAAGGCAACGTATTCCAATGTGGAACAGCTCTTATTGTCAGGAAGTTCTTCCTAATGTTTAGGTGGAATCGCTTTTCCTGTAGTTTGAATCCATTGCTCCGTGTCCCAGTCTCTGGATCAGCAGGAAACAAGCTTGCTCCCTTTTAAATATGACATCCTTTCAAGTATTTAAACATGGCTATCATGTCATTGCTTCACCCTCTCTTCCCCAGGCTAAACATACCCAGCTCCCTAAGCCACTCCTCATAGGGCATGGCTTCCAGACCTTTCAAAAGTATTTGGGAGAAATAAATCACCAGGAACAGATTTATTGATTTATATCATGCTTTTCTCCAAACATGGAATCCAAGGGGGCATACAGATGGCATACCAGAGGGAGAGGAAGTGGTGAAGAATTGGGAAAGTTGCCCACTTGGGCCATGGAGGTGGAGGCATGGCTCCTCCTGGCAGCTGAAGCTACCATGGATGTCTAGGTCTGTTTCCAGCCACTGCTACACAGTTATCAGTCTTGCGCTCCACCAGTGGCTTCTTCCAACACTGCCCACCAACTCTTGTTCTCTTCCTCCCACTCATTGACATTACTACATCCCTTTGTTCACCTGCGGCAAGAGCAGACTGGCTAAAAATCTTTAGTATTTTTTAATACAGAATTTTGTGTTAAAACCAGTAATCAAATAATGATACTGCCAAGAAAGAAAAAGTCATATGCAAAATATATGACCCCTAGGCCTTAATAATTTGTACTGGCTTCTCCCCAACACCCATTGCCACCCACCCCCCAGGCCCTGGACACAACTTTTAATCAGGGGCTTCCCATCTTACTTTTTGCAGATAGCCTCATGATCATTGAAGCCGGGTACTTACTCCCTGGTGCCCCAACATACAGGGCATGAAAGAAAGCCTTCTCGGTGGCTGCTCCCACCCTCTGGAACTCCCTTCTGCAGGAGGCTAGGCTGGCCCCCTCCTTGCTTTCCTTTTGCCGGCAGGCAAATTGTTTTTATTCAAGCAGGCTTTTAATATTGTAGCTGTGCCTTTTTTTTAAAATTGTGGTGTGATTTATTTTATTAACTTTTATGTGTTTTAAATAATTTTAAAAATTCAAATTGTGATGTTTTTAATCGTTTTAAATTGTATTGCACATTCTAATTGATTTTTTTTCAGCCACCTTGGGCCTCACTCTGGGAGAAAGTTGGCATATAAATCAAATCAAATCATAAATAAATAAGTAAAATATAGGAAGCTGATTCTTTAGGTGATTCTTTAGGTGGATGTAAACAGAACTTGGAAAGTAGCTTTCAAAAATCAATTAGTTACTGCTGTAGTTCTAGGGTCCCTGAGGGGAAAAAAATATTTTTTTGCATTTCTTTCCCCACCCCACCCCCGCTCAAATTTAAAAAGAATAGCTATTTTGGTTACTTTAAAAACCACACACAATTTCAGGCTGCAAGCTGATGGTATCTGCTATAAACACACATAAGCAGCTTAAGACATTAAAAACAAACATATACACAAAGGATTGTATTTGCAACAGCATTTATCCATAGAATTAATAAGAAAATGGTAAAACAGTATGGCCAGATTGAGTCTCTCACTGCTTAGCAGGTTGTCAAGAAGAATGAACAGAAACATTTTTGACACCTGAAAAATTACACTGAGAAAGCTGTTTTTAATATATAGCTCTATTCTGCCTGAGAAGAACCAGCAGCTCAAAGAGGTCATCAGAAAAGTAATGTCTGTTCAGAGTCATGTTGTTTGCATCTGTACCGAAAGGGTGCTTTGTTGCAGCACTTGAAGGAATGTCTGTGTTGTACTGCAGAAAACTCTGCATAATACGAGGAAAGGCATGTAGTGATGACACTTCCCTACTGGGACATTTCAGGTACCTCAAGACTTCCTCATCAGCAGTCTCCACTGCTGACTTCTTGCTCCAGGACTTGAAGCTGAAGATGTCATTTTTCAAACTGCCTCCTTCCTGCTTGATCTCTGAAAAAACATCACTGTCCACCTCAATAACAGTATTCTGTATCTCACTCTTCAACAAGGCCTCCATCATGTCCCTGTGGGGGAGGGAATGAGATAACATGAATTAGGAAGCTGAAGTTAGCACTTCACCAGGTTCTTGGCTCCCAGAAGGTATTCTCCCTGACTTCTAGCAATGGCTACCAACCTACACAATTTGTGGGAAAAGATGAAATGAATGTCTTGCAGGACCAGTCCATCAATCCCTCTTTTAAAAAATATTTTTATTCAAATATCTAAGTTTTACAATCTAAAAAAAAAAAATAGAAGGGAAAAAATCATAAACAAAAGAAAAAAGACAAAATACACTTGAAAAATTACACTGCTTTTAATATACTGTACAGTAGTCCCTTCACATTTGCAGGGGTTAGGTTCTTGAGACCCACACAAATATGAAAAAAACACAAATAAAAAAAGGCCTGTCTGCCCACCTGCAAACCCCAACCCCGCCCTTCCAAACGCCTCCACCTGCCTGGCCACCCCACCCTCCACTGCTTGCCACACCTCCCAAAGCGGCTATGGTGCTCTCGAGCCCCATAGCCACTTCGGGAAGGTCGGGGTGGCTGCGTCTGGGAGACTGGCTGGCCTCTCCCCGGCCTTCCTGAGGGGGCTCCGGGGCTTCAAAGGCCCAGAGCCACCTGGGGAAGGCCGGTGGGCGGGAGGGAAGCCAGCCGGCCTCTCCCTGGCCACCTGGGGAAGGCGGCGGGAGAGCAGGCGGGAGGCTGGCCAGCCTCTTCCTGGCTTTCCCAAGGGGGCTCCATGGCTTCGAAGGCCCAGAGCCACCTGGGGAAGGCCGGGGAGGGCGGTGAGTGGGAGGGAAGCCGGCCGGCCAGCTGGCCGGCCTCTCCCTGGCCACCTGGGGAAAGCCGAGGAAGGCGGCGGGAGAGCAGGCGGGAGGCTGGCCGGCTTCTTCCCGGCTTTCCCGAGGGGTCTCCGGGGCTTTAAAGTCCCGGAGGTACCTGGGGAAGGCGGCGGGCAGGCGGGAGGCTGGTCGGCCTCTCCCTGGCCTTCCTGAGGCAACTCGGGGCTTTGAAACCCCAGACCCACCTGGGGAAGGCCTGGGAAGGCGGTGGGAGGGAGGGAGGGAAGGCGGACGGCCTCTCCCCGGTCTTCCCTAGGGGGCTCCGGGGATTGAGAGCCCCATAGCTTTTTCAGGAATGTCGGGGGGTTGGAGGGAGCGTAGTGGAGAGCCTTTTCAGCCACCCTCCACCCTCCCAAAGCTGCAACAAGGCTTGGAAAGCTCAATCGTGGCTTTGGGAAGGACGGGGGGGGGGCTAAAAATCCCAGCTCTCCTGGGGTTTGGATCTCCACCCCAAATGGAGCCAAGCCTCAGGAGAGCAGGGAGTTGATCGCCTGGCTTGCTCAGCAAGCACTCTGTTTAAATCGGCTCCTCTCCCTTGCATGCGAGGGAGAGAAGCTGATTTAAATGCAGTGCTTGCTGAGTAAACCGCAAATAATCAAAACTGCGAGAGTGAAAGCCATGAATGTGGAGGGGCAACTGTACAGCCTTATTCTGCCTGAGAAGAACCAGCAGCTCAAAGAGGTCATCAGAAAAGTTATGTCTGTTCAGAGTCATGTTGTCTGCATCTGTACTGAAGAGGTGCTTTGTTGCAGTGCTTGAAAGAATGTCTGTGTTGTACTGCAGAAAACTCTGCATAATACAAGGAAAGGCATGCAGTAATGACACTTCCCCACTGGGGCATTTCAGGTACCTCAAGACTTCCTCATCAGCAGTCTCCACTGCTGACTTCTTGCTCCAGGACTTGAAGCTGAAGATGTCATTTTTCAAACTGCCTCCTTCCTGCTTGATCTCTGAAAAAACATCACTGTCCACCTCAACAGTATTCTGTATCTCACTCTTCAACAAGGCCTCCATCATGTACCTGTGGGGGAGGGAATGAGATAACATGAATTAGGAAACTGAAGTTAGCACTTCACCAGGTTCTTGGCTCCCAGAAGGTATTCTCCCTGACTTCTAGCAATGACTACCAACTTACACAATTTGTGGGAAAAGATGAAATGAATGTCTTGCAGGACCAGTCCATCAATCCCTCTTTTAAAAAAAAAAAAAATTATTTAAACATCTAAGTTTTACAATCTAAAAAAAATAAAAAATAAAAAATAAAAGGGAAAAATCATAAACAACAAAAGACAAAACACACTAAAGAAAAACACTAAACTGTGGTCTGCGGACCCGCAGGGAAGAGCAGTATCCTCTCTGGGGGCCTGCAAAGGTGGGGTGTTTTTTTTTTTTTTTTTGGAAGGCTGATCAGCCCATGTAACAGGAGCCAAAGCTGGCTGGCTTGGCCTGCATCCATTCTAGCCACAAATATGCAAGAAAAAGCAGGAGAAAACTCTTCCCTCACTCTCTGAGGGAAGGGTTAAGCAATGGTGTAATTGTATTTTTACTATTACTACTTTTACCAAGTATTATTATTGTTAGGGTTTCAAATCTTGAGTTAAATCTTGAGGGTCTTTGGCAACAAAAGATATTTAAAGGGGGTCCCTGGTAAAGAAAAGGTTAAGAGCCATTGCACTAAACAATAATCCCAACCCCCTTAATATACCCCCCTTCTCAACTATAAAACTATCCCTTACCCCACACTATAAAAAAACACCACACTAGACAAGGTAAGTAAGGCTCCAACTTACTAGCTAAAAGGTTATAACCCAACAGTCCATCATTCCCTCTGATGGCCCTTACGGCAATTGGATGGGCTAGTGTTAAAAAGCAGAATGATGGATTGCACGCACCCACCTGAAGCACTGCTCTTATTTTCTTACCTGTTTATCTGGGCTGATCTCAGCCAGTCCAGTTTGAAGTGAGGATGCAGGCAGGCTGCTAGAATTAGCTTTTTATCCGCCCAAACCAGTGTAAACCGCTCCCTTAGGGCTTTGCGCACACTCCTTAACAGTGGAAGACAGTATGCGTACTTGGTAAGTTTGTTCTCCAGCCCTTCTAGTTGATGGTCCAGGTTGTACAAAGTTGGCAGCAGGTACCCCATGAACATGCCATTCTCCCCTTGCAGGATGTCAAGGGACTGGGCTAGTGGCTCCATGATTTCTGTGTATTCCTGTACCACCTGCCTTTCAGCAGGTGTGATCCTGCCCAAGGAACACCGATTCATTATGGCATCCACTCTTAATGGCATAGTAGACAGGAGTTCATTTAGTTGCTTAAGTGCATCGAAGGTGGAGCTCCACCTGGACTTGTTTGGTACCTTCAGATACTCACTACACTGCTCACGGATATACTCTGCAATCTGTGTAGATTGCTCCTGCTTGCACCACAATTTACTGAACTTCTCCATCAGGGAACAAAAGTGTGTCCTGAATGGACCAAGAGGACTGTTTTTGGAGGCATCTGAAATTATAGCTTCTATGTCTTGCGTTGCCACCAAGGTGAGGGTGTAACAGACACACCTGTGGTGTGGTGGCAAACTAAAGTCTTCTGAGTCTGCTGCTTCTTCATCTACTTTGTTAACTGTGCCCAGGATTTCGGAAATAGATAGGAACTCTACCTCAGCCTCCTGTTGGACGACAACAACATCATCATCATCATCTGGATTCATCTTTGTAGCATTCACTGGTTCCTTGGCCTTCAAAAGGCAGAATCCTTTCACAAAGTTGGAGATGTTATCTGTGACAGTGCATACGATTTTGTTCTGAATCCCATACTGCAAATACACCTCATGCAATGCTTTTGCAAGAACACTGTACCTGAGGTGCCCTTTCAGACGCCTGCAAGCCAAGGCCCCAAATTCATGCTTCAGAGTAACTGGGTTGATCCAATAGGCTGTTACCCCTAAGAACCTCTTCTTTCCATCAGTCCAGCAATCTGCAGCTGTTGCTACATGGGCCACAGCTCTCATCCGACTTGCAACGGTTTCCCGCATATCGGCTGCTCTCTTCTCAATTCTCTCTCTTAGTGTTCTAGCACACATGACAGTGAGGCCTTTCGGAAGACCAAGAAGAACCAGCCGAACAAATAATGGCTTGTCCACAGTCTGAAGTGGCATTGCCTCCCCAACAATGAAATCCACAATTTTCCTGTCAAGGATATTCTGGGTGACAGCCTCCTTGCCAAATCCCCACCTCTCAAGTGTTGCCTGCTTTGGTTGCTGCTGTTTTGGCAGTTTGATAGAAGGGAGATCATGCAACGTTTCAGAACAGGAAGATCTCCTTCCCTCTATTGCACTTAGAATTGCTCTTTGCTCAGGATGTGCCCTCTTGAAATTGGAAAAGAAGAAAAGGCATTAATCTTGGGTGGGGAGGGGAATATGGAAAAGGCATTTCACAATTTAAGGGCCTGTTTATATGGTGAAAATACTCCTCCTAAAATTCAAGGAGAATATGATTTGTCTTAATGAGATCCTGCATCAATCTGCCATATTTAGAAGGAGGGGGGCCAAAAACTTTGCAAGAAAAACCTTTGCGGCTTTTCCCATATTTTTTAAAAAGCTCCACAGAGAATGCATTCTTGCTTGTTGAGACAACCAATTCGCTTTGCTGCACATTCCCGATAAGAGCAGAAGTGGAAAGCTGATTGGTCACAGGGGGCGAAGCTTGCTAGCAAAGCAAGTACCCCAAACCGCCATGTTGGATTCTCACTGTAGCGATCATGCGCTGAGGTGACGAAACAGCCTTTTTTCTCTATTTATTTAAGTGGAATAACACACTTCTGCACCTTGGACCCCCCAGGGGGCCGCAATGTCCTCACACTGGGCATCTGCCAAGGGTTGAAGGCTGCTCAGCCCACCTGACAGCAGCTAAGGCAAATGCTGTCTGGTTTGGCCTGCACATTGATCTTCAATCCGCTCCAGCCACAAATATGCAGGAAGAACAGAACAAATTAGCACAGCAGAACAAATATAATATAATAGGCATCACTGAAACCTGGTGGGATGATTCTCATGATTGGAATGTACTAACAGAGGGGTATAACCTAGTTCAGAAAAATAGACCAAACAGGAAGAGTGGTAGAGTAGCATTATGTGTTAAAGATATGTACACCTGTGAACAGATCCATGACTTAAATCCTGGGAGCCAGGTTAAGAGCATCTGGGTAAAAATTAAGGGAGAGAGAAATAGCAAGGATATCATTCTGGGGGTCTACTACAGACCTTGAAGCCAAACCGAGGACTAGGATGATGCCTTCCTGGAACAGATGACCATGCATTCAGCAAGGAGAGATGTAGTAGTAATGGGGGATTTCAACTATCCTGATATTTGTTGGAAGTCCAAACTCTGCCAAGAATATAAGGTCCAACAAATTCCTCACTTGCCTTGCAGACAATTTCATTGTCCAGAAGGTGGAAGAGGCAACAAGGGGAACAGCTATTTTAGATCTGGTTAATGGGATGATCTGGTTAATGGGGCGGATGTCACAGGATCCTTAGGGGGAAGTGACCATGTTCTCCTGGAGTTTGTTATACAGAGGAAAAGAGAGGCCAAGCATAGTCAGACATGCATTCTAGACTTTAAGAAAGCTGATTTCAGAAAACTTAGGGAATTACTGGGGGTGATCCCATGGTCAGAAATACTAAAAGATAAAGGGGTTAATGATGGATGGGAGTTTCTTAAAAGTGAGATATTGAAGGCACAACTTCAAACAGTTCCAATGAGGAGGAAAAAGGGGAGATGTATAAAGAAACCAGGATGGATGTCGAAAGAACTCTCAACTGAGCTAAAACTTAAAAAGGACATGTACAAGAAATGAAAAAAGGGGAAAATTACCAAAGAAGAATTCAAACAAATAGCTAGCTCATGTAGGGGAAAAGTCAGAAAAGCTAAAGCACAGATGGAGCTCAGGCTTAAAAGTGGTTAAAAACAATAAAAAGATGTGGGTTTTTTGTTGTTATAGCCATAGCAAAAGGAAGAACAAGGAAATGGTAGGGCCACTGTGTAGAGAAGATGGAGAAAGGCTAACAAGAGACAAAGAAAAGGCAGAACTATTTAACACCTTTTTTGCTTCAGTCTTCTCCCAAAGGGGAAACAGTGCTCACCTTGGGGAAAATGGAGCAGATGATGCAGTAGTGGAAACATAGAACAGAATTGGTAAAGAGGGAGTTCAGGAATACCTGGCCAGTATAAATGAGTTCAGGTCTCCAGGGCAGATGAACTTCATCCAAGGGTATTAAAAGAACTGGCAGAAGTAATCTCAGAACCACTGGCAATAATCTTTGAGAATTCCTGGAGAATAGGAGAGGTCCCAGCAGACTGGAAGAGGGCAAATGCTATCCCCATCTTTAAAAAGGGGGGAAAAGAAGACCCAAATATCGTAATTACTGCCCAGTCAGCCTGACATCAATACTAGGAAAGATTCTAGAGCAGATCATTAAACAGACAGTCTAACCACTTAGAAAGGAATTCCGTGATCACAAAAAGTCAACATGGATTTCTCAAAAACAAGTCATGCCAAACTAATGTTATCTCTTTTTTTGATATGGAGATAAACTTGATAAAGGGAATGCTGTGGATGTAGTGTATCTTGATTTCAATAAGGCTTTTGACAAGATCCCCCATGATAATCTTGTAAAAATGTGACTAACCTGTGGGCTAGACAATGCAACTGTTAGGTGGATTTGTAATTAATTGGGTGACTAAACCCAAAGGGTAGTCACCAATGGTTCCTCTTCATCCTGGAGAGAAGTGACTAGTCGGGTGCCACAGGGTTCTGTCCTGAGCCCAGTGCTATTCAACATCTTTATTAAAGATTTGGATGAGGGAATAGAGGGTATGCTTATCAAGTTTGCAGATGAAACCAAATTAGGAGGGGTAGTTAATACCCCAGAGGACAGGATCAGAATCCAAAATGACCTCCACAGATTAGAAAGATGGGCCAATACTAACAAAATGAATTTCAACAGGGAGAAATGTAGGATACGACACTTGGGCAGTAAAAATGAAATGCACAGATATCGGATGAGTGACACCTGGCTTGATGGCAGTACATGCAAAAGGGATCTAGGAGTCTTAGTGGACCACAAACTGAACATGAGTCAGCAGTGTGATGCAGCAGCTAAAAAAGCCAATGCGATTCTAGGCTGCATCAATAGGAGTATAGTGTCTAGATCAAGGGAAGTAATAGTGTCACTCTATTCTGCTTTGGTCAGACCTCACCTGGAATACTGTGTCCAGTTCTGGGCACCACAATTCAGGAAGGATATTGACAAGCTGTGTCCAGAGGCAGGTCACCAGGACAGTGGGAGGTCTGGGAGGTCTGCCCTTTGAGGAGCAGCTTAGGGAGCTGGGCATGTTTAGTCTGGAGAAGAGAAGGTTGAGAGGGGACATGATAGCCATGTGTAAATATTTGAAGGGCTGTCATACTGAGGATGAGGCAAGCTTGTTTTCTGCTGCTCCCAGAGACTAGGACACGGAGCAATGGGTTCAAACTACAGGAAAAGAGATTCCACTTAAACATTAGGAAGAACTTCCTGACAGTAAGAGCTGTTTGGCAGCAGAATGCACTGCCTCAGAGTGTGGTGGAGTCTCCTTCTTTGGAGGTTTTTAAACAGAGGCTGGATGGCCATCTGTCGGGAATGCTTTGATTGTGTATTCCTGCATGGCAGGGGTTGGACTAGATGACCCTTATGGTCTCTTCCAACTCTATAATTCTATGATAAGCAGGGAGAAAGTCCTCCCTCCCCTTCAGTACCTCTGAGGGAAGTGTTAAGGATGGTGTAATTATATTATTACTATTATCAGGTATTATTTTAAATCTTGAGTTAAATTTTGGGGGTCTGAAGCAACTAAAGATATTTAAAGGGGAGGTCCCTTGTAAATAAAAGGTTAAGAGCCACAGGATTAGACCAAGGCATCTCAAATGCTCTCCTAAACCCTACCGGGGGAAGGAGAAGCTGCCATCTGTAGCTTCCATTATTAGAGCAGATATTTGGGAGCCTCCTAAATCTAAATCTAATCCTCACACAAGTGCTACTGATTGAAGCAGGCCTCCCTCCTTCCCTGGAACTTTCCAAAACCCTTCCCAAGTGTCTGTATCTCCTCTGGGAAGGGTTCATTCCACAAAGGTATCCTATTGGGGTAGATAAGGGTTTGGGAAATCACTTGCTTGACGAATCCAGAAAAAGATTGGCTTTCAAACTGAAATGCTCTCACCTCCATTTCCTTGTCCTCTTCCTGCTTTATGTCCTCTGCTGGAATCAGGGGGAAGCCTTTTGCTAGGACCCCTGGCTGGGAACCAAGGAATGTATTTTCCCAGAATTGCTCACTGCTCCCAACCTCATAGCCTCTTCCTGCCTCACAACCAGGTGAAAGTTGCTCTTCCAACTTCACTCTCTTCCAGAGAGAAGCCCCAGGCAGGGGTGAGTCAATGTTCCTCTTTGTTGCCATTTTTTTCCACAAGGCAAAGGCTACTCTGGTATATGTGGCTGAAATCTGCAAAATTAATAAGTTGTTATGTTCCACAATAAATAAATCTTTAGATAACAGAATACTTACAGCTGAGGGGAAGAAAATAAAAGCTAGATCCCATGAAATAAAAAACAGATCCTCATTGATGTCATATGATTTTTTTCTGAAGGATGCTACCAAACCCTATATGAGGACTGATTTGTACTTACCGTAAATTAACTATAGTTGTCCCTCCATGTCCACGGATTTGGTATCCACGGATTTAAGTATTCACGGCTTGAAAATATTCTTAAAAAAATAATAATCCAAAAAGCAAACCTTGATTTTGCCATCTTACATAAGAGACACAATTTTGCTATGTCATTCCATATCATGGGACTTGAGTATTCACAGATTTGGGTATCCACAGGGGGTCCTGGAACCAAACTCCAGTGAATATGAAGGGACAACTGTACTAGATTGTTGTGTGAAACAGAAGCACGGGTTTGCAGACCTCCTGAAAGCTTTGTAAGGAATAGGGCCTCTAGTTTATAAACTGGGAAGCGAGGAACAGAAACTTATGCCTTGCAGAATAGGAAGTTTTTAAATTGATTATTCATATTTTTTAAAAGTCTAGCTATTATTACTATTTCCCCACCTTTTACTGGAACAACAATGACTGTTTGAATTTAAACATTTTAACTTCAACCATTTATTGGCAGTTGTTCATCAGTATCTAGTCTCAGTTGCTCCTTTTTAATCACTTTATTTTATAATGCAAGAAATGCCATTCGGAAACAAATCTTTCAATTAACATAAGTTCAACCAAAACAACTTGCTTTAAAAGAGCCCTTTTTAAAGAACAATTATTATTTAAGCTAGTGGCCATAACATCTGAACTGCGTTTTGTTACTTAATTTTCTGATTTAGTCCTATATTGGTTTTAAGGGGGGGCTGGTTTAAACAAACCAAAAACAGTTGAAACCAGAAAAACAGGAGGGTTTGGGAGGTTTTTTTTTTTTTAAATGCACGTCCCACCCCCACCCCTGGTAATACCTGATGTTTTCATCTTTTTCTCATGACATCTAGCAAAATCATTTTGCTTTTCCAAATAGCCCACGGTTTCCTAAGAATAGCCCTGAGTCAGCCCGAAACCCACTAAACTGGTAGCTCTGTTTAACTAGTTAATACTTATCCCTTTTTCTTTGGGCCCTTTCACACTATACAATTATTAGCACTACTACTCCACTTTAACTGCCATGGCAACAGCATGTGGAATCTTGGGAGTTCATAGTTCAAGAAGCCACTAGAGTTCTCTGGCTGAGAAGTCTAAATAGCCTTCCCCAAACTACAAATCCCAGGATTCCATAAGGTGTTACAATGGCAGCTAAAGTGGAATCACAGCACTCTAGTTGAGTACAATAGTTTTAAAGGGCCTTTAGAGTCAGATCTGAGTACTGTAGTCTACATTATAGTATCTTAGAAACCACAGAGGTCATCTAGTCCAACCCATGCTATGCAGGAATACACAACTAAAGCAGTCCAGAAAGATGCCCATCCAACCTCTGTTTAAAGACTTCCAAAGACGGTGGAATAAGATTTTAAATCTTTTACCTGTGGATGCTGGGGTAGGAATGGGAATCCACAAAAACTAGTGTCCTTTGTCTGCCCCTCCTAACTTCTAAGGCAGTCTTTTTTACCTTTTCAAATTGCCACTCTCAAGTCCTGATTGGTCTTCCTATCTTCAGTATTATGACATCACTGATGACAATGTCAACCCTAAAGTTAACCCTCTGTTTACCTGGTTCCTGTGCTGGAAGATAATAGAAGATGCAGTCCACTCATTCTCACACACCCCCTACATAAATATTTTAAATGTCTTGCCCAGAAAGAGAAGCCTTATGGGCAGGTGGTTTTTAGAAGTGGGTGGGTGTAAATTCTGTCCTTCCTCCATGGCAAATAAGGTACAGTACTTATCTCAAGGAAGAAGCAACAGAAAAGGAGCTGTTAATAGTCCTGAAAGCTTATGATACAGAGCAGAATGGAAATACTGTACTTAAAAAAAAAGTGAAAAATAGCCAGGTGTGCAAATGAAAGAGGGAAGGCTGGAAACTTCCAGAAAGGAAAGCAAAGGCAGAAAGGAAGTGGCAAGCAGAAGCTAAGTACCTATAATTGCAAAGTGTTTCTCTCCCCACACAGACATCTAAGGGTGCCTCAACACTGTAGAAATAATGCAGTTCTACACTGTTTTAACTGCCATGGCTCCATACTACAGAATCCTGGGATTTGTAGTTTGATGAGGCACCAGTGCTCTTTGGCAGAGAGGGCTAAAGACATTGTAAAACTACAGGTCCCAGGACACCAAAGGATGGAGCGACAACACTTAAAGCAGTGTCAATGCATTATTTCTAGTGTAGATGCACCCTAAATCTGAGCAAGACCCAAGAATGTAGGGTGAATCACAGAATCGGAGAGTTGGAAGAGACCACAAGGGCCATCCAGTCCAACCCCCTGCCATACAGGAATACACAATCAAAGCACTCCCGACAGATGGCCATCCGCCCTCTGCTTAAAAACCTCCAAAGAAGGAGATGCCACCACACTCCCAGGCAGTGTATTCCACTTCCGAACAGCTCTTACTGTCAGGAAGTTCTTCCTAATGTTTAGGTGGAATCCCTTTTCTTGTAGTTTGAACCCATTGCTCTGTGTCCTAGTCTCTGGAGCAGCAGGGTTGTGTTTTTTTCTGTGTTGTTGTTTCTCTTCAAGACTTGTTCGGCCTGAGTTCTCAAATAAGGCTGCAGCATTGTGGATAGTGCATCTCCATGCCTCCCGATGTGAGGCCAGGGCGGACCATTGTTGGTGATCAATTTGGCCGAGCCTGAGATGTTGTTTCAGGGAGTCCTTGTATCATTTTTTGGAGCGCCCCTCTTATGCTGTCGCATGGCGAGTTCACCGTAGAGTACTATTTCTGGGAGGCGATGGTCCTCCATCCTAGAAACGTGCCCTGCCCAGCGCAGCTGTGTTCTCAATATCATGGCCTCAATGCTGGTGGTGCCTGCTTGCTCAAGGACAGCAACATTTGTCACATAGTCAGCCCAGTGTATATTTAGGATTGTGCCTTAAGGCCATACAGCAGATGAAAAAACGGCAAGGCAGCTGGGACTGATGGAATCCCACCTGAATGGATGGTGTAATTGTATTAATTATTATTATTATTACTACTACTACTACTACCAAGTATTGTTGTTGTTATTAGGGTTTTAAATCTTGAGTTAAGTCTTGGGGGTCCGCAGCAACAAAAGATATTTAAAGGGGATCCCTGGTAAAGAAAAGGTTAAGAACCACTGCCTTAAAATATGCATGAATTCCCAGAGAAATTCTCCAAACAAGGGTAACAGGATCTGAGAGCAAATTCTGTATCCTCTTTCCCTTCTAAAATAGGGGAAGGCTTTTGCCACCAGGTGTCTCTCTCTCTCTCACACACACACACACACACCAGCTAAAGGACACACTCTCCTGAAGCAAGAAGTCCCCCTTCTCCCGAAAAAAAGACCCCCAGACCACCCTTGAAAAAACACGCATTTCTCCAAACTTCCCACTAGCCCAGCGACCGGCTGGCAAAGCGGCTAGGAGCCGCTTCAGGAATAGCGAATGGGAACCAATGGCCAATCAGAAAAAAGGTTTCTCCCCTTCGTCAGTGGTTGCTGGGTAGGAAACAGAAAACACCCACCCCGTCTAATAGGGTTTGGTGTTTTCCCGCCCAAAAACAAAGGCCTCGTTTTTTTCTAGCTGCACCTTGAGGCGCTGAAGGACTCCCAAAGGGATTTTTTTCGTGGCTCTTAACCTTTTATCTACCAGGGACCCCCTTTAAATATCTTTTCTGGCCGTGGTCCCCCAAGACTTAACTCAAGATTTAAAACAATAATAATACCTGATAATAGTAATACAATTACACCATCCATTAACCATCCCTTAGAGTCATCAGAGGGGGAGGGAAGACTTTATCCTGCTTTTTCCTCCAAGTTTGAAGCTGGAGCGGATTGAATGGCAATGTGCAGGTCAAGCCAGCCAGGCTTTGCCTTGGCTCCTGTCACGTGGCCACTCCACTGCAGGGAGGAGGTGGGCCATGCAGCCTACAAGCCTTGGGGGACCCCTGGGGTGCTGCTTTGACTGTTTTAGAACTGGATTCTATTTTTAGCCAGCTTTTACAACTTTTTAAAGAGTGTTTGAAACAGTTTTTAAACTGTTTTTATCTTTGTATTAATTGGTTTTTATTTGGTCATCACCTTGGGAGCTGATACAGAAATACTTAAAATAAAATATAATAAGTTACTCCTTTGTACTACAGCTTCCTGAAGCCCAACCACCACCAGCCACTTGCAGAATTCTGAGAGTTGCAACTTGCGCAAGTTCTGGTAGATAGTCAAAAAGCACTTGAATTAAGGAAAGCAGATCCTTCATGCTGTTACTCTCTGCAAGGGCTATTCAGAAGGACACTCCCTCTGAACAGGAAGATTAGGGGCTATCTAAATAGTGAAAACACCCCTCATGGAATTCGCTGGAAATCCTACCAGTGTAAACAGGATCCAGTGCCAATCCACACTATTTGGAAGGAGGGGGGTCTAAAATGGCAAAAAAACGGGGCAAAAACCTTCGCAGATTTCCCTGTACTTTTTCAAAAACTGCCAGGCTGGTGCACATTTTTGCCCTTTTGGGCTATAGAACAATAAAAAACATGAAGGGAAGCACAAAGCTGATCGGCTGGGAAAGCAGGGGAGGGGCTTGCTAGGAGGGCAAGCGCCCACTGCCACCATGTTGAATTTTCACCTTAGCGATCACTTGCAAAGGTGATTAAAAAAAGGAACAATATTTTCTGTTTTGCTTTGGAGAATCACTCTATCGCACCAGAGCATTTTGGGATGATTTAAAAAAAACACGGCGGCATTGAAGAACTAACGCGAGTAAATCATTCGTGGCAGCCATCAGGAATACGAGGCTTATGGGGGCTCCCAAGGCCAGAAAAACCATTTGGTCTGGTTGCTGCTGCTGCAAGATGCCAATAGTATGAGGTATTTGGGGGGGGGGGGTTTCCCCTCGTGTAGATGGGCCCTCAATTTGCTACTAATCCCTCTAATAGCAAAGCCAGGTGTTGAGTGCTAACAGGTATGCACCCCAAACAGGACCGCTGGAAAACCATGGAGAGATATCAGCATGCTCCATGGGAGCCCCAAGATTTTCAGGAATATCACCCCCACACAAATCTTAAGAAAATAACAAGCGTAAAATGGTTCACTGAGGACTTAGTCACAGAATACTCTGGGCCTGTTCAGAAGAAATAAAAGGAATATGAGAAGGAATTGAATGGAATATTGTAAGAGACATGGCTGGCAGGCACACTAAAGTGGAGCATTAGTAGAATACAGGCCACCCCGTTTATGCACAGGGGTGCATACTGGACTTACCACAGAAACATGGACCTGTGTATATTAGCAAATCACTACAGAATCATGCTGGAGGTCCTAGAAAATGCCTAGAGAGGATGACTCTCTAAGCATCTGGCAAGACTCTATGGTTGACTTTCAGGCAGAAGTTGACCATAGAGTCACGCTGGAGAACCACCTGAGGCCTAGAGAGACCACATCCAGCATTACTCTATGATGCTCCAGATGCCCAGAGAGACTCCCCCTTAATCATGGGTAAGGGAAATTGCAGGTACTGATCCCACATTAATTGCAGGGGGGGGGCAACCTGTAATAGAACCATAGAGTTGGAAGGAAACACAAGGGCCATCTGGCCCAACCCTCTGCCATGCAGGAATACACAACTACAGCACTCCTGAAAGATGCCCATCCAACCTCTGGTGGGGTGTGGGAGGCCATTAAAATGGAGAGGATATTTTCCAACAAGAAGTGACCTGGAAGTCAACTTCTGGATCACTTCATGTTGGGAAAAAGGCATCTCGTGGGCATAAAACAACCCAGAGAGATCCAAAAATATGGAGAAATTGCCCCCAGGGGTGTTGGCGGCATTTGGGAGCAGAGCATCCCCCCCACAGGGTCTGGCATTCCAAGGTCCCCAGCGGGACCAATGCAGGCCCCTAACCTCCAACATTTGCCCACAGGGAATGCCAACTGAGATCATCTTCCACAAATACAATGGAAGCTGGAATTAGGCCTAACACATTTGCCTCTGTTTGTTGGCCAAAGAGGTATATAGTTTCTCCTTACGCAACAGTTCCCTCATCCCCCACATGCAAGCCAGCTTTATAGCACCTGCACCCCATGGCCATTTCATCACTGGGGGACAGAAGGGCACAGCAATTTTTGGCTGGAAGAGGGGGTACCAATTCTGCAGTGGGAGAAAAGACCCTTCCAGATCTCCAGAGTACTCACCATTCACTAAATGCCTAAGGGGTTATAATCCAGTGCTGGGAAGCTGCCCTCCATGGGTGTGTGGAAGCATTAGCCCAGCAAGTGTGGACACAGAGTATTACACTACACTTGTGGGATGTAGAATCTCTTGTCACAATCTACCAACTGCCACGAGTCATGATGAGCAGTATCATCATGACAGTATACCTCTGAATACCAGTTGCTGGGAAATACAAGTGTGTGTATGTGTTCCTATTGCACTCACACTTTCAGGGTCAATCCCATTTGCTCCTGCCCCTACTGTATTAACCCAGCTTTGATTTAGAGCTGTGAATAACAATGTGTGTAGGGGTGAAATGATGTACCTGTACTGTTTGGGCTTTGCTTGGAAAAAAAAGATAAGGAGGCATCTGCTATTGATGGTCTAGCTTCAAAGCCTGGGAAAATGGTAACTTTCAGTTTAGGGAATGCTTGTGCCAGTGGATGATGGATAGCCAATGAGTATGCAGCCCATCAGACTTCAGTGATTGTAAAATGCTTTTAACTTCGAATGTGTATCCGTTAGGCTTTCAGTCTCAGCAACACCTTTGTATATTGTATGCTTCCTGGATTTCTAGCAATAATGTTTTCTGATGAACTCTGAAACTTGTGCTCTATGAATTTGGGAATGCTGATACCTGACACACACCCTGCCTGCAGGTTTCCCAGAGGCACCTGGTTGGCTACAGTGTAAACAGACTACTGGACTAGATCAAGGACTACAGCTCCCAGAATCCCTCATCATTGGCTATTCTAGCTGAGAAATTCAGGGGGTTTAGTTTATTTTTGTTAAAAAAAAACTTGGTAAGAAAATAGGCTGGGCTGGGAATCATGCATCCCACTCCCCCAGATGTGGCAGACTGTGACTTCCATGTGCCCCAACCTGCATAGCCAGTGGTGTGAAATGCTGGGAATTGTAGTCCAACAACAGCTAGAGGGCCACATGATTTCCACACTCGACAGGGTCCTGTGAGCTTTTGTTCCTTTTAAAACACCACCCAACGCCACTGCTCTGAATCCAACTTTCCAACGATAGTTTTTCCTTGATTTTTTTTTGAGTTTATATAAAGATAATACCAAAAACATACAAAAAGCTGAGCAGTGATAAAACCCACCCCTTTACCAAAAGAAGTAACAATTAACTAGCAACTATGCAGTCTATATGTCTAATTTATTAACCTTCAACTCTACATTTTTATTATTTTACATCACCACCACAATGGGCAGAACTGATGTGTTTTTTTTAAAAAAAAAGATGGAAGATTAATAATATATGTACTGTATAGAAAAGAAGGGTGTGATGAAAGGGTTATGGGGAGGATATATATAAACACAAGGGGAGCAGGAAGAAGAAAATAACCAGTATAAACAAGTGAAAAACCCAACTGGTTGAAACGGTAGCCCAGCAAAGTATCCAGACGCTCATTCCATGGCACCTTTTAGAAGGCAAGCAGCCCCAATTCAGTTTCATCACACCAGCGTCCTTGGTATGTCCAGTCTTCAGTCTTTTCAGACTCAGCATTTGCCTTGTAAGTCCAGTCTGCACGAGGACTATTTCTAAAATCTTCCTTTCAAGCATCTCTATATATAATTCTCTTGGGTATGTTGCCTTTCCCAGTGTGCAGATTGGCTGCTTAGGAAATATTCCCAACCACTCCCTCAGCCAATCACCACCTACATGCAAATCTATGTATTCCAATGTCATACTGGGAGTGACCAAACAATGTGCTACAATGTTGGCTATAGTTACTAAGGTTGCAGGCCTTTCCAGTTCACCAATGTCTCAGGGATGCACAATTCCCACTTATGAGCTAAGTTTACATAGTAATATCATTTCTATTTCTGCTGCAGTGTGATCCAGGCAGTCAACTGGTGTCAGGACCCCACTGCTCCTGCTGCAACAGGATCCAGGCAGTCAACTGGGAGTGGTGGCAGAGCAACAGAGCGAGTTACCCTCAACAGTTCTGGGAAAGTGTGGAATGCTGAGAAGGAGAATTCAAATCCACCAGCCTACCTTACAGAGTTGTCATGAGGTCTACTGGATGTGTTTTGGGAAGTTTCTTAATGGTGTATGGTACACCAGGTCCGGCTAGTATATCTATGGTTTTTCTTGTCTGGTCCTAAACATAATCCCTTCTCTCCCACCCACCCACCTTTATTTTCTCAAAGCAAAAGAAGCTGCTTCTACTTGGCCAGACAATCTGACCATTCAGCCCAGTGTTCTTCTCTACTATGACCAGCAGTTGCTCTTCATGGACCAAGATGGGAAAGGGTTTTATTTATTTATTTATACCCTGCTCTTCAGCCACAAGGCTATCAGAGTGGCTTACAAATTGTTTTTAAGCAACAGCAATTTACACAACTACACTGCTTTAAGCAGTTTCCAATGTGTATTAGCTAATTTTTCCTATCTTATGTTATGTTAGCTAAGTTTTTCCTATCACTTTGTGATATCTAGTTGTTTTTCAACCATACAGATGCTGGGGATTGGACCTAGGGCACTCTCATCACTCAATGAAAGCCCTGTGTCTGGAAATTCAGTACGTTTCCCCCTTGCCTGTGGGGCAGACAGTAACCCTATTTGGGTGTTCCCATTCATTCAATTAAAATTCAACTGAGGAAGGTGTGGAGGACTTGTTGATTTTGTCCCTACCATCTACATACAGGGGAAAATGTCACAGCTTAGAAAGTTTCTTTTCTAAGTTTCTAGAATCCAATGTTGGCTGGTGGATTCTCATAGTTGTTATCCAACAAAAGGGGGGAAAGTTTCCAAGCTATGGGAGCATTTATAAAGAGAAACTGTCGCTTTGTGAATTAGAACCCAACCCACATATATCAGGTTCATGCCACAATTGTGCTGCCCCCACCCCAAAATGGATGGAGTCGGGCAATTAACATGACAGTGAGACCAGGGGCACGGCTTGATTCTTCCCCTCATACAATGGATTTTTGGAGTTCAGGAGGAGAAGGGAAATACAAAATCAGTTTTATGCAGAATTAGAAAACAGTCACATACCAATTATTACAATTCATAGCAAAAAGGAGACCACACAGTCAAGAGCATTCTATAGAAACAAACACATTCTCCACAATAACATCCAGCCCAGTCCAGCCCAGCTCCAGGTCAGAAATGTATAAAAGTATTCAAACTGCTTCAAATGTTTTCCTAATATATCTTGTCAAAAAATCTGTAGAAATATCTTATGTTTGCTTTCAAGTGTGGTGACACATTTGGGGTTATGGGCCATACTACTTCAGACTGCACAGTATCAACGTATTCTTCTGTTGAAAAAACAAACAAAAGAAGAAATCCCCACACGTAGAAAAGCAGCATGCTAGGGAAAGTCGAGGCTAGAAACAAATCCATTTCCGAAATGCACCATTTTAGAGGGCAGGTAGGTGTGTTCACACGATGAAATGCTCCTCCATGTGAAGAACGAATATATCCCTGCCCAAAGAAAACTAGCAAGTTAGGAAGAAAGATTTCTAGCAAGTCTATCTGAAACTATATAGTGAGATGCCTCCTCCCAGTCACTTCCCCGCTTTGCTTCATGTATCAGCAATCTGGTTAATTCTGCCATATTTCTGCACTGGGTATTATGGAATCAAATCAACCATTCTTCTGCTATTATACAGGTGATTATTCAAAGGAGGCTTCCTGTTGCACCTCTCTACAGTTCACTGGTCTGGGCTTTTTGCCAGGTTAACTGCTATATCTCTTCACTGGAAACAAGTCAGTCCTTCATGACTATTAATCAAAGGAGCTACCATTTGAATCTCTGCATAAGTTACTGATCTGGGCATTCTATCATCCACTCAGTCCACTCTGTCTCAGTACAGAGGAAGCTGTGTGTTGCTTCTCTGTATGATTTACTGCTCTCGCTATGGCTCTGTTTAATCACAAATTATGTCCAGAATGGATGTATGTGAACACACATCAGGGCAGGCAGCATCTTTTTATTACAAATTCCCAAATCAAAACTTAGGGCAGCACACAACACGTCTCTAGTTTTAACAAAGAAAACTAGAATGTTATGGCTGATAAGAGTTTGAGAAATTCTAGAATGTGCAGCTTAGCTATCTTTATCCCCAACAGTGATTTTGCCTGATGAGACTCTGGGGGCTTGTCTAGATGAGAAGAAATAATGCTCATACCTGAGCATTATAGCAAATTCACAGCAGCATCATTTTTGTTTCCAGGGTGTCTTTCACAATACGATAGGCTGTGAAGCTCTCTGCATCTGACATTCACCAGACGGATTTTCTGATGGCTTTGTTTTCTACAGAGAATCATACAGACTTTGGGCCAATCACTCTCTCTCTCAGCCTAACCCACCTACCTCACACAATTGTTGTGATGATATAAGATGGGGGGACATATCCTCCCTTGAGTTCTGCTGATGGGAGCTCTTCTCCTGCTCCAAGCATTTCTGTTGCTTCTTTCCTCGGTCCATGGATTTTCTGATGGCTAACAAGGTGGGTCCTCCGATTGAATCTCTTCCCACACTGGGGGCACCCGTAGGGTCTCTCTCCAGTGTGGATTCTCTGATGGCTAATGAGGTTCGTGCTGCGGTTGAACTTCTTCCCGCAATCTGGGCATTCGAACGGCTTTTCCCCAGTGTGAATCTTCTGATGCATCTTAAGGCCCGACCGACGGCAAAAGCTTTCACCACAGTCTGAGCATGTATACAGTTCCCTTGCCGTGTGGATACTCCGATGCCTAACAAGGTGCTTGTTTCGACTGAAACATTCACCACAGTCCATGCATTTAAATGTCTTCTCCCCTGTGTGGTTCTTCTGGTGCCTAATGTATGTTGATCTGTCGCAAAAGCTTTTATTGCAGAGCAAACACTTGTATGGCTTCTCTCCCGTGTGGCTTCTCTGGTGTGTGATGAGATGGTGGCTTTGGCTAAAGCTTTTCCCACATTCGGTGCATTTATACGGTTTATCCCCCGTATGAAGCCGCTCATGCCGGACCAGACTCGATTTGTCACAGAACTGTTTGCTACATGAGGAGCAGGTGTATGGTTTCTCCCCCGTGTGCATTCTCTGATGTGAAATAAGGTTGGAGCTACGGCTGAATCCCTTCCCACAGTCTGTACATTTAAATGGCTTCACTCCCGCATGGATCTTGCTGTGGCTGTTGAGGTGTGAGCTCCGCCGGAAGTGCTTACCACAGTCCGAGCATTCGTATGGCTTCTCTCTGCCGTGGATTCTTATGTGCATGATAAAGCCAGCTCTGGAGATAAAGGCTTTGCCACAGTCAGAGCACTCATAGAGTTCCTCCCCAGTCTGGCTTCTCTGAAGCTTATTGAGGCTGTGGAACAGCCTGTCACTTGGTCTCTTTACTTTGGATATTGTTTGCAAGACGGTTGTTTCGCCAAGTGCTTCCACCTCAGAGGTGGTGGATTCATTCTTCAGCATTTCTGCTTCTTGTCCCTGTGGACTCCTAGGCTTGGTTTGATTTGAAATGGTTTCTTCCAAGTCTGGAGAGGCATCTCTTTCCTGCAGCATCTCCTCATTCTCATTCCCACTTTCATCACCTGCTGAAATATGTACAAAATAGATTACCATAATCCCATCATTTTTTGATGTTCAGGCCATGAATGCCATTCCTTATACAGTAGGACCCCCATATCTGCTGGGGATTTGTTTTCAGGGGGCCCCTGTGGATACGGAAAACTGTGGATAATAGCGAATGCCATTAAAAATAATGAGACTTCTGGTTTAAAATACCACAGAGTTGCCTTGGAGGACATAGAAAATGGCTAGAGAGAACACATTTTCTTGGAAGACTCTATGGTAGGTGTGCTGTTTTGTGTCCCGCAGATAACTGAATCAGTGGATAATTGAATCAGTGGATACGGGGTCCATACTGTATACCCAAAAGAGCATCAAGGAGGGAAATATCAGTAAGTTTGAAGGAACTGCCGCCTTGAGTATAAACTCTAGCTGAAAAGTCTCATATAAATGAAATAAATAAATACATTGAAGGGACCCCAAGGCTGGCTAAGAAGGGGAGGACACCCTCAAAACAGACCAACAAAGCCCTCTCTGTGACCACAGAATGTTGACTGATGAGGGAGTGGAGGTGGGGAATGGGGAAAAAGTTGGAAATGGAATGGCATAGGATGGGATGGCTTGAAATTTTGAGAGCCTGTACCATTCCACACCACAACGTTCTGTTGGAGGCCCTACTTGTAATCATAGTGATATATACTTCCACAAGAATATAAGGAACGAGTCTCAAGCCTGGTCAGATAATTTGCCCATTTAGCCCAGAGTTATTTATTCTGATTGGCAGTGGCTTTTTTTTGAACTACAACTCCCAGAACTGGCCTAGTTGGCTGGGAGATTCTAAAAACTACAGTCAGCCCCCAACTTTACCCAGAATAGCTTCTGTGTTTGTTTTAATTCCCCACTGGAACAGATAATTTTACTTTCAAAACTCCCCATCTATAAATTGGCAATCTGTGGAGCTATGGGACATCCTATGACCACTTCATTTATCTGTCAATATATTTTCTTAATTTGAAGTCACTTTTTATAAGGGTTATTTCAGCCAAAGAGAGTAAGAAATGCAATGAGGGATGTTTAATTTCTCTAGTCCAGAGTGAACTGTATGATGGTCAAAACCTTCTCCTGGGGTATATTAGTATACAATGACCTCATATCCATGGTGCCTAGTAAATCTCCCTCCTCCAGCCTTAAGAGATGTTATTTTATTGATAAAGTCTGTGGAGTACTGTATATAAGATGGAATTTGGAGTATGAAAGGGTTTTTTTTTAAAAAAAATGAGTAGTTTTAAAAAACTACCATATCTGCATCTGTGAAACCAATATCCTATGGTTTCAGTTATCTGTGGAACACATTTCATAGATTGGTACTGGGGAATGGCTAGAAACTCATCCTCTCTAAGAATCTTCTAGGTCCTCCAACACAACTCTATGGTATTTTTAAAGCAGAAGTCCTTTATTTTAATAGGGCTCACTGTTATCCACGGTTTCTGGTATCCACAGTAAGTTCAGGAACTGAATCCCTGCAGATATGGGGTCTGACTATAAAATGAGTAAAAGTGTGGGGTATGGGCCATGTGCAGCCCCTGGACCCTACTTTTGTGGGTCCTGAAGCCATCTAACACTCCTCCAAAGTTTCCTCTGAGCCTCCCACTTTAAAAAAAAAAGATCCACTGCTATCTTTCACTAATGATCATGCCCAAAGCACCCCAAAGGCACAGAAACATGCAAAGAAAACCCTCATCCAGTTGTTCTTAACCTGTGATCCAGGGACCCCCAGGCGTCCGTGATGTTCTCACAGGGGGTCCATGAAGGCTCCTCCCTGCAGTGGAGTGGCCATGTGACAGGAGCCAAGGTAAAGACTAGCTGGCTTGGCCTGTGCATTGCCATTCAATCTGCTCCAGCCAGAAACCTGCAGGAAGGAGCAGAAGAAAAGTCTTCCCTCTCCCTCTAGTACCTCTGAGGTAAAATGGAGGGAAACAGAGATATTTTGGAACACAGGGGGTGGGGAATGCCTGTTCCCCACAGTAAAAGATAAACAGAGTGTACAGATTCAGCTACAATCAATCCATACCTATCACATTGGCGTCCTCTTTCCCTTCCCGCTTGACTTCCCTGTAGAGCTGTCGGAGGTTCACATCCAATGAAGCATCTTCTTCCATTGAATAATCCAAAGCCTCCTCCTGCATCATAGCTGGCACCTGTAACAAGACAGAATAGTTTGTTTGTTTGTAACATTTATCTCAAGACTGGAAAAAATTAATCACTGGTAATGTAATGATAGTACTATGGGCCCTCAGTATCCACTGGGGTTTGGTTCCAGGAACCCCCGTGGACACCAAAATCTGTGGATGCTCAACTCCCATTATATACAATGGGGCAGTAAAATGGTGTCCCTTATATAAACTGGCAAACAGCAAGGTTTGCTTTTTGGAATTCCCCCCCCCCAAATACAGTTAGACTCCCATATCCTCAGGGGTTTGGTTCCAGACTTATACTGTGGATACTGGAAACTGTGGATAACAGCGAACCCTTAAAATAAAGAACTTCCAGTAAAAACATACCATAGAATTGCATTTAAGGATCTAGAAGATGCCTAGAGAGGGTGCCTCTCTAGGCATATTCCAGCACAACTCTGTGGTATGTGTCCCCTATTTTGTGTCCTGCAGATAAATAAAACTACAGATATGGGTTCTATAGATACAGGTGTCCGACTATATTTTCAAGCTCTGGTTGGTTGAATCCGTGGATGCAAAATCCATGGATACAGAGGGCTGACTATAATGTGTTCCAATTTTTACCTTTCTTTTTCTTTTTTCGTTATTTGGTAGCAAGACGTGACAAGAGTGCATTTCAAAACATAGTAACCAAGGGGAATGAAGGCACTTTCCTGGTGCAACCAGTCATGTCTTCTAGTTCCTTTTAAAAGCTCCTTTTAAATGGCATTTTATGCCCTTTTAGAGGCATTCTGACAAGAATTTTTCAAGTTTGATGCCATGTTCTTATCGATCTCAAGGAGCTCCCTTCTCCCCATATAATAATATGAATATAAATTAATGGCACTACTTTAACAACAAAAACAACAAGCCAACAACAGAAGAAAACTTACTTTTTAAACTAGATGTGGGAATTGTGTGGCCCTCCAGATGTTGTCAGACTGCACCTCCCAGCAGCCCCAACCAACATAGCTAATAGTGAGAATGCTGGGAGTTCCAGTCCAGCAACATCTAGAGGGTGATATGATTTCCATTCCTATTGTAAGTAGCAATGAATTACATTTTAGACACTGTAACAGGAACAAACTGTTTATAAAGAGTAAATTTCCAAGCTTACATCCACCCTCCCCTCCAATAGACCTGGGAAATCCAGTTTTCAGTCATCAATGAGCTATGACTTTGGGTCAGTTACTCTCTCTCAATCTGACCTGCCTCACAGGGCTGTTGTGAAGATACTGTGAGGAGAAGGTGACCTGTGTGTAACACCTTGAGTTCACTGGAGGAAAGGCAAGTTATAAAATGTAACTACAGGTCACCCCATTTACACAGGGAATAAGTTCCTGGACTTACCATAGATATGTGAAATTGCATGTATTAGCAAACCACCATAGAATTGCTCTGGAGGACCTAGAAAACGTCTAGAGAGGATGCCTCTCTAGGCATCTAGCGTGTCTTTATGGTCAACTGCCAGGAGAATTTGACCATAGAGTTGTACTAGAGGACTTCCCAATGCCTAGAGAGACCACCTCCAGCCTGATTCTATGATCCACAAGATGTCTAGAGAGACTATGTGAAGTCAAAGGCTTTTACGGCCGGCATCCATAGATTTTCCTTGGTTTTTTTTTCTGGGCTGTGAGGCCGTGTTCTGGAATAGTTTCTTTCTGACATTTCGTCTGCATCTGTGGCTGGCATCTTCAGAGAATGGTTGGGTAGGAGTGTATGTGGAGTTTATATGCTGTGAACCACTATTGGAGAGGATATGTAAATTTGTGTAATTAAATGGTTAATTTCTGGGTATAGAAATGCAAGGCTCGTTAGTGTCTGTTTGGCTAATAGTTGGTTGCTGGGCCATTATCTGCTGGGAATCCCCCTGTCCCTGGGTGGAATTCCTTAGTAACAGAGAAGCTATTGAAATCTACAAACACCTGGACAATTTCAACAGGAAAGAAGAAACCTTAAAAGTAAACAAAACCTGGCTCCCAGTTTTGAAATTCAATAGAATCAAAACTCAACACTTACTATGGGGATTCCCAGCAGATAATGGTTCATCAACCAACCATCAGCCAAACACACACTAATGAGCCTTGCATTTCTATACCCAGAAACTAACCATTCAATTACACAAATTTACATATACTCCCCAACAGGGGTCCACAGCATATAAACTCCACACACACACACCTACCCAAACATTCTCCGAAGATGCCAGCCACAGATGCAGGCGAAACGTCAGAAAGAAAATATTCCAGAACATGGCCTCACAGCCTGGAAAAAAACCAAGGAAAATCCTAGAGAGACTTTTCCTCCTGACTGTGGGTAAGTGAAACTGCAGTTACTGATCCTGTGTAAATGGGGGGGGGGCAACCTGTAATTAATAAAATGGCCATCCACGATCATCCAGCATTTCCACTTGCTTCCCAGTAAGCCTGCTAAGTCTCATCAACAAAATTGGGCCAGGATAGGTAATTATGGAGATTTGGGGACTGTACAAGCTCCCCTGGGGGACTTTGAAAGGCTATATCTGCTGATCTTTTAAAAATTGTTTTTGTTTTTGTTTTGCTGCCACATGCTACCCAACACCTCCAGGGCAGTG
This sequence comes from Gambelia wislizenii, assembly GCA_030847615.1. Taxonomy (NCBI): domain Eukaryota; kingdom Metazoa; phylum Chordata; class Lepidosauria; order Squamata; family Crotaphytidae; genus Gambelia; species Gambelia wislizenii. The sequence goes on from JAUMIR010000002.1 coordinate 33,323,505, forward strand.
ATTCTCACATGATGGCAGTGATGGCCCTTCAATTGTTTTGGACTTCCCCAGCCAGCTTAATCAATGATCAGGAATTCTGGGAACCAAAGTCCAAAATACCTAGAGATCAAAGTTTAAGAAGCACTGCCCTAGGAGTTGTGGAAATCAATTTCTCCACTCTTGCTGGGTCACATTAGGGCCAAGTGAGGCCTTTTTTTCCCAAGCAGAAAGCAACCCAAAAGTCAACTGCTGGCTTATTTCCTAGTAGGAAAAATGGCTTCTACTGAGCCTGAAATGGCCCAGGGGTAGGCAAAATTGGTTTTTTTTGCCTCCTTGAGGGTATTTGGGGGCAAAAAAAACAGGAAAAAAATTAGGCCCGCATGATGCCTATGGACCACACTTTCCCCATCCCTTAAGTCTCTTTCAAGTGTGGAGCTGGTAAACTCCCCAAAAAAGCTCTCACCTGCTGCTGTTCTTGCCTCTCAGCCTGACGCTGCCTCAGGAGAAAATGCTCAGCAAGGGCCACCGCATGGAAACAGCTCTCCGAATCTCGCTCCCTGATCCAACTCAACATTTCCTGGGGCAGGATGGACAGGAATTGCTCCAAGATCACCAGCTCCAGAATCTCCTCTTTGGTGTGTGCCTCCGGCATCAGCCACTGGTGGCAAAATTTCCGGAGCTGACAGTACACTTCCCACGGGCCCTCGGCTTCCTCGTAGCCAAACTGCCTGAAGCGCTGGCGCTGGCATTCTGAACTGAGGACATTGGCGGTGGTGTCTTCTCTTGGTTTTTCCTCTTCGTCTCTTCTGCTCGCAAAGTTTAGGCCTCGAGTTTCTGCAACTGTTCTGCTGAATCCCAGCCTCAGCGTGCTCATGTTTTCTGCTCTAGTCCAGTGGCTGGTGGCTGCCATGCCTTCAAAATGTGGCAGAGAATTCTTAGCGTCCTCCCTTGGCCTATTCTCTGGCAGTTGTCGGATGCCCTGTTCTGACGTTGGAGAGCGTGGCGTGTGCAGGAGCTCTGGCCATTGCGACTCCCACTGCTGGGACGATGGGCCCTGGGCTAATTCCTGTTTAATGCGTTGCTTTGGGGCTGCTCTTACTGTTTGAGGAGACATTTCTGCAGGAATGGTGGCCAGGCAGTCTTCCCCAGCATTCTGCAATTTTCTCTCTAATTCCAGTTCTCGATCCTCCATTTTGATCTGAGGCCTCCCATTCGGCTCTATGATGATTCTGCGAAGACCCAGAGTCGAGAATTCTGTTTCCTTCTCAGTAGACATTTTCTCTTATCAGCCTTGCTCAGCTCTTTCCCTCCATCCCTTTTCAGTGTAGAGGTAGTAGCTGTAAATCCAATAGCAGAAAGCTCCTGGTTTTTGTCTCAGCAATCACAGCAAGACAAGCAGTGACTTGCCAGAGCACTTTTTCTATGGTGTGATGTACCTCCAGGTACCAAGGTCAAATGAAAGCTTGTTTAGACAGTGATGGCCTTGTCTTATGGTTGTTTCCCTGAAGAAAACAGACATAAATAACTAGTAATGCTATAGGGAGAGCAGCTGTAGCTCCCTACCACCTTTATTTATTTACTTGCTTGCAGGCACACACACACACACACACACACACCACTTATTTGATGGGTTAAGGACTAGGGCATTGTTTAAAATGGTAGAAAAGCAGAACCATCTTTTTTTAGCTGCAAATGCTGAACACGAGATGGTGCTGAGTCAACTGTGAGAAGAAGGCAGAGCATGATTGAAAGAGCGGACCAGCAGCTGAAAGTGCAGTGCATGGGTATAATTTATATCTGTCGAAACAGTGGAACTTCAAGAAACAAGTTGGAAAAAAGCAGGGGATCCCTGTACTTACTTACAGTATTTATTTATTTATTTATTTAGCTTACAACAAGCTGAAGCATGTCCACAGGAGAACAAGCAAGATGGTGGGAGATCTGGAAGCCATGCCCTGTGAGGAGTGGCTTGGGGAGCTGGGTATGTTTAGCCTGGAGAAGAGAAAGTTAGAAGGGACATGATAGCCATGTTTAAATATTTGAAGGGATGTCATACTGAGGATGGAGCAAGCTTGTTTTCTGCTGCTCTAGAGACTAGGACACAAAGCAATGGATTCAAAGTACAGGAAAAGAGATTTCACCTAAACACTAGGAAGAACTTCCTGACAGTAAGAGCTGTTCAGCAATGGAATGCACTGTCTTGGAGTGTGGTGGAGTCTCCTTCTTTGGAGGTTTTTAAACAGAGGCTGGATGGCTATCTGTTGGGCATGCTTTGATTGGGTATTCTTGCAGGGCAGTGGGTTGATTGGATGGCCCTTGTGGTCTCTTCCAACTCTATGATTCTATGAACTCTCCTCAGCCTTAGTCAGCATAGACAGCAGTGAGGAACAGATGACATTTTGTGGCCTAAGACAAAGGACAAGACAATACCTGCCCCACCTTTCTAAAACCAAAGTAGCAGGTGAATCTTACTTTAATACTGGTGATGCAACCATATCCTCCACCTTACCTGAAAGAAGTAGGCTAGCTGAGGAAGTACAAGGTAGGGTCCATGGAACACAGGACTTGGCCCTCTGGCAAAAGAGGCTGGCCAGAGGGCTGCTGGCAAAGTCTCCTCAACACCTCCAAGCCTGTACAACTACAGCCTGAGGAAAATGTGTCATTCTGTCTCATGATAAACACCATCCAAGATGAGGGATGAGGGATGCTGCAGTTCAACATCATCATACACAGGAACACATGTTTCCTGTCACTGATTCCATGTAATATTTCATTTCTAATTTATGGGTTTTGTGTGATTTCGATACGACAAGCACAATGGAGCACTCAACTGCAGAAAAATGGAGCACTCAACCTTGGGAGCATTCGATATACTTGCCAGACAGACAGCCCATGTCTAGGACACTCCATTCATTCTCTGTTGTTGTTGTTATATGCCTTAAAAAGTTGTTTCCGATTTATGGTGATCCTAAGGTGAACTTATCATGGGGTTTCCTTGGCAAGATTTGTTTAGAGGGGGGAGAGGTCACCTTTGCTTCTCTGAGGCTGAGAGTGTATGACTTGCCCAGGTTCACCCAGTGGCTTTCAAAGGCTGAGTGGGGATTCAAACCCTGACCTCCAGAGTCATAGACCAGTGCTCAAACCACTACACCATGCTTCCTCTCATTCCTTCATCCTCTACTCCCCATTTGTAATTCCTCCTACAACAAGGCATTCAACATCCTGTGCCAGTGAAAGGGCTATTTAGGGTGTGGGGTTTCCCCCACCTTAGATTTCCTTCAAAACACTAAGTGTGATAAAATGGACAACAGCACCCTCTAAGCCTTAGGGGCACTATTGGCCACATTGGCACAAAAATTTTTTGGGGGAACTCATACTTTCAAGGAGATGTGGGGACCACTGGAGAGCTTCAAAAATGGCTTTGGGGCTACATGTGGCCAGAGCTGGCTAGTTTAAACCAACTGGCTTAAAAATGACTAAAGAAAAACAACATTTTTTATTTTTTAAGGCTAGCTATTATTACTATTTTCCAACTCTCTTACTGGATCAACAATGACTGAACTTAAATATTTTAACTGTAACAGTTTAATTGCGGTTGTTCATTTCTTAGATCAGTATCAAGTCTCAGTTGCTTCTTTTTAATCACTTTATTTTATAAGAGGGGCGCTCCAAAAAAGCAATACAAGGACTCCCTGAAACAACATCTCAGGCTGGCCAAACTGATCACCAACAATGGTCCACCCTGGCCTCACATAGGGAGGCATGGAGACACACTATCCACAATGCTGCAGCCTTATTTGAGAACTCAACGCCAAACAAGTCTTGAAGAGAAACAACAACGCAGAAAGAATCACAACCCGAAAACATCACCCAAGGAAACCTTCTGCTGTGTTTTCTGCAACCGGACTTGTCTATCTCGGATTGGCCTTTTTAGTCATCAACGCACTTGCAGAAAGTGCGGGATGAGTCCTTCCTGAATCTTCGTTTGCAAAGAAAAGCCAGAGAGATTTTATAATGTAAGAAATGTCATTCAGAAACAAATCTTTCAATTAACATAAGTTCAACCAAAACAACTTGCTTTAAAAGAGCACTTAAAAAAAAAAAAGAACAATTATTATTTAAGCTAGCAAGAGTAATTCTCAACCTTTGGTCCTCCAGACGTTTTGGATTTGGCCTCCTTAAATCCCTGCCCATTAGCTATGTTGGCATAGGCTCCTGGGACTTGAAGCCCAAAACATCTGGAGGTCATGCTTTTAATTCTGCAGATAGTTCAATTATATTTTTAAACTTTTGTATGATATGGATTCTTTTTAGCTGTATCTGGACTGGGGAAAGGCGTGAAATAAATAGATATATCATTGTAATAAATCCCGTCTTGGAATCTTGGAAGCTAAGCAGGGTCAGCCATGGTTGGTATTTGTTTGGAAAACCAGAAACCAATACCAGTTCCTGTAGGCTATATTTTAGAGGAAGGAACTGGCAATACCACCTCTGCATATTCCTTGCCTTAGAAAACGCTCTGAAATTCATGACAGGCAACTTGAAGGCACATACACACAGTAACAACTACTACCACCACACCACTTTAGTTACCTATAAGCAAAACTGTGAATATGTCCTACATCAGAGGTGAACAACTACAGTAAATCTGGAGGCTGCTATTATGCCCCGGGACCCTCTGGGGGGAGGGCGCATGGACTACTGAAAAATATAAAACCAAACCCTCAAAATGACTGGAAGTCCACCTATTGTTCTCAGAACGGGCACTTTTTGATATACAGGGAGGTTTTGCAATCTATATAAAAGATAAATTATTACAGACAGGGGCTTCTGAAGCAGCCATTTACCATGGAATCATCTACACAAGAGAAAATAATGCTCATTCCTGTGCATTTTTGCAAATTTGCAGCAGCATTCTTCTGTCTCCATGATGTTTTGCAAAGATGATACCCTGAGAAGCTATCCGCAGTTTGAAATTCAGATGCTCACGAATCAATATGGTGGCTGTAAAATAGAGCGATAAATGCTGCCGCCTCTACACAGTAATGTTTATGTATAAAAATTATATATAGTGCAAGTGCGACCTTCTGCTAAAAAAATTATTTGAGCGATCAGCGGACCAAAAAAACCGCACGATTGCTAACTCGAAAAACCCAACAGGGTGCTTCCAGGCACTGCCCTGCTGGAAAGCCTGCCCCTCACGAACGTCCGACCAATCAGATCTCTAGTTCCGTCCTCTCTGAGACTGCACAGCAAATTGAATCAGTTGTCTTAATGGGTGCTAATGCGTATTTCCTCATATTATTATTAAAAATACGGGAAAAACTGCAAAGGCTTTCCCCATGCAGTAAATTGAGTTTTCACCCCCTCCTTCCAAATAAGGTGAATCACCATGGGATCTCGTTGGGATGTGTTCCCAGTGAATTCTGTGAGGAGTATTTTCACCATCTAGACAACACCCTTCTCTTTTGGCAAGCAAAAATTTGGTCTGGGGATTATTACAGAGGGGTTGAGGGCCACAAAAACATCACTGGGGGCCATACGTGACCCCAAGATTGCACTCTGTCCACCCGTGCCTTCTATGAAAGCAAGAGCAACAGACTGCTATTTTATAAGTTTAATTGCATGTGTCTAGGACTCTTGTCGATTTTTCTATCCCAGCATCTCCTGGATGTCACACAGACTACCAAAAATGGTAGCTATGCCTCCCTCTGTGATACTCCAAATCCACTGCGTCTTGTCCTTTCCACATTCAGCCAGCATTTGCACCCCCTGCTCAACAGTGGAATACACTGCCTGGGAGTGTGGTGGAGTCTCCATCTTTGGAGGTTTTTAAACAGAGGGTGGATGGCCATCTGTTGGGAATGCTTTGATTGGGTATTCCTGCATGGTAGAGGGTTGGACTGGATAGCTCTTGTGGTCCAGCAATTTTCAGCTGCTGCCATTCAACATTTCTCCATGTTGGGTATGACCTTGGGAAGAGAAGGTTAAGAGGGGACATGATAGCCATGTTTAAATATTAGAAGGACTGTCATACTGAGGATGCAGCAAGCTTGTTTTCTGCGGGTCCAGAAACTAGGACACAGAGCAATGGACTCAAACTACAGGAAAACAGATTCCACCTAAGCGTTAGGAAAAACTTCCTGACAGTAAGAGCTGTTGGAGTGTGGTGGAGTCTCCTTCTTTGGAGGTTTTTAAACAGAGGCTGGAGGGCCATCTGTGGGGATGCTTTGATTGGGTATTCTTGCATGGCAGAAGGATGGACTAGATGGCCCTTGCGGTCTCTTCCAACTCTATGATTCATTCCCAAGAGATTTTCCTCTAAAAAAATTTTCTGCCCTTCTGCATATCTTGGTGTTCCCCCCAAACTTGCTTCCAGATTTCCCCCCGCCCCACTGTTAAGTGTAAAGGATCAGAAGTTAAAGGTTAGCAAGAGTACACATCTGAATTCTCTTCCAGATATGAAGGGAGAAAGGGATCAGAAGGTGCGCTCTTGGCACCCCATGGGGAAAGAACTCCCTTCCATCTCCCCCACCAAGAATACCCCAAACCCGCTCTTTAAACTTACAAAAAACCCTGGCTGGGCCTGCAGGGTCTCTCCTAGTGGAACTCAAAGCCACGGTCCCTCCAAGCACCCTTGCAAGCGGACACACGCACCCTGGGGAACCTCTTGGCGGATTGACTCCGGAGTCAGCACGCTTTGGGGTGCAATGCCTTGCAAAGCACAAATGGGAGAGCAAACACACCCAGCTGGCAAATCTGCAGAGCAGCTGGCCAGGGAGGCGCGATCAATAGGGAGAAAGGTCCCTCCCTCCTTTCCCTGGCCTCCCCCTTCCTCCTCTTCCTCTCTAGCAAGCTGACTTCGCTGGATTTAACCCTGAGAGCACTATGGTACAGTTGTCCCTCCATTTCCACGGATTTGGTATCCACGGATTTAAGTATTCACGGCTTGATAATATTCTTTAAAAAATAAGAATCCAAAAAGCAAACCTTGATGTTGCCATCTTATATAAGGGACACCATTTTGCTATGCCATTGCATATAACAGGACTTGAGTATTCACGAATTTTGGTATCCACGGGGGCCCTGGAACCAAACCCCAGCGAATAGGAAGGGACAACTGTACTGTAGATCAGTGGCTCTTAACCTTTTCTTTACCAGGGACCCCCTTGAAATAACTTTTGTTGCCATGGCCCCCCAAGAGTTAACACAAGATTTAAAACCCTAATAGGAATAATAATAATAATAATACCTGATGACGATGGTAATGATTTGATTGTGTATTCCTGCATGGCAGGGGGTTGATCTGGATGGTCCTTGTGGTCTCTTCCAACTCTATGATTCTATGATGATGATACAATTACACCATTCATGAAACCTTCCCTCAAAGGCACTGGAGGGGGAGGGAAGACTTTTTCCCTGCTTCTTCCTGCAAGTTTGGGGCTGGAGCAGGTTGAATGGCAATGTGCAGACCAAGCCAGCCAGCCTTTGCCTTGGCTGCTGTCATGTGGCCACTCCACTGCAGGGAAGAAGTGAGCCAAGCAGCCTTAAAAGCCTTGTGAGGACATTGCGAACCCCTGGGGGTCCCTGGACCCCAGGTTAAGAACCCCCGCTGTAGATATTTTGTGTGCCATATTGAGGCATAGGTGCCCTAAGGTGAAGGAGTTCTGGGATCAAGTAATAGGTTTCAGTTCCATCATAACAAATCAGATGGTTGCTCCTTTGGGGGGAACTTTTATTGCGTTCAGATTTATCTATTCGTTTGATCTATATCCCACCTTCCTCCCAAAATGGGACTCCAAGTGGCTTACCATACAAGTTAAAACGAAATAGCTAAAAAAGAATGTAATACAAACATTGTTTTTTTAAGGCATTAAACTGTCAATCCTATTAAAACACTTATTTTAAGAAATAAAAGCATAAAACACATATTAGATATTAAGAATAGCACACCAGAGGGAAAAATAAACAGTTTAATTAATTTATATCCCGTTCTTTATTTATTTGTATTATATCCACTTTTCCACCCAAATGGGACTCAGGGCTTGTCTTTACAACACAATAAAATATGGATGGATGTGCACTAATGCCAATTCGCAGCAGCTTTCGTTTGTCTCAACAATTTTTTTTGCAAGATCACAGGCATGCAAAGCTATCTACGTTTGTTGTTCAAATGGGCATGCTTGCAAATCAAGATACTGGGTTCAAGTGAATTACTCATGTTTTTATTGTCACCAGTTGCTGCCGCCGAACAGTATTTTTTTTTAAGCATAACCAAGGTGCAGAAGCTCAATATTCCACTTAAATTAATAAGGAAAAAAAAGAGAGAAAAGGCTGCTTTGTCACTTCAGTGCACAAATTGAATCCAACATGGCAGTTTTGGGCGCTTCTCTTGTTAGCAAGCTCCTCCCCCTGGGCACATCCGACCAATCAGCTTTTTACTTCTGCTCTTATTGGGAATGCCCATCAAAGCAAATCGGTTGTTCCAAGGAGAAAAAAATGTGCATTCACTGCAGAGCTTTTTAAGAAATATGGGGAAAGCCGTGAAGACTTTTCCTACATAGTTTTTGGTGTTTTTGGCCCCCCTCCTTCCAAATATGGCAGATTGATGCACGATCTCATTAAGACAAATCGTATTTGCCTTGAATTCTATGAGGAGTAGTTTTGCTGTATAGACAACCCCTCAGTTATCTTATAAAGTGCCAATAGGAATGCTTTTGATAGCAATTAAAGCTGAAATAGCAAAATATTGGAAGTTCACACAAAAATCTATGGCAAAGAGCTATAATGATAATTTGGAGAGAGAGTGTGTGTTTTTGTTTGTCCGTCTCAGTACTTTATTAAAACTGTATGTGTTTTGCTGGAATCTGACATATTTCAGAATATATTAAAATTATCTTAAATATAATTATATTATAGTTCTTTCTGTATTTAGGCAAGGAAAATAAAATAAGAATTAGAAAAAAAAGCCTTTTCTAGAAAGAAACTCAAAGCTTAGTAAGGTAATTAAAATATACAAAGTAAAGAAAACACAGCAGACATATTACATCTATAATCTTACAGAGAGGCTCAAAAGAGTTAAATTGAGAGAGCACTGCTTCCTAGGCAGGTTGGGATACTCAGAAGCTTTGCCTTGCATTCTTTTTCTGGTCCATCCCCTTGGCTAAAGTGTTGTGGGAGCCTATAGCTGTCATGATTCGTAGCCATGGAGAGCATTATCCTCAATTAATTTCTCTGGAGTCCCATTTAAAACTGCTTGAGCCAGTGGCTATCCCTTAAATACTGTGGCAGTGAATTCCACTGTGTTTAAGTACACACTGTACAAAGGGTTTCCTTTTGACTATTCCAAATCTCCAACCATTCAGCACCTTCAGGATCATGACACACTCTCGCATGCCTTTTTTCTCCTAAGCTAAAACATTACAAACTTTACTTATTTGAGGAGTGGCTCCAGACCCATGGACCATAATTTTGTTACCCTTTTGCTGCACTTTTCCCACCTTCCTTTATAATACAGTTGTCTCTTCGTATCCACGGATTTGGTATCCACAGATTTAAGTATTCACGGCTTGAAAATCTTATTTAAAAAATAATCCAAACAGCAAACCTTGATTTTGCCATCTTATATAAGGGACATCATTTTGCTATGCCATTGCATATAATGGGACTTGAGTATTCACGGATTTTGGTATCCACGGGGGCGGGGGGGTCCTGGAACCACACCCCAGCAAATATGAAGGGACAACTGTATATGTGTCTCTGTGGTTCTTGTTTTATATGTTTGACTCTGGCTCAGAGTTGTCAGTTCAGGGCTGTCCTAGGCCCTGAGGTTTTCAGTTCTATACAGTGCAAATACTTGTGGAATTCAAGGAGAATTCCATTTGTGCTAATGAGATCCCGTATTGAATCACGATATTCGAAAGGAGAGCCCCCCCAAAACTGCAAAAACTATGCTACAAAATACTTCGGGACTCTTTGCGAGTTTTTAAAAAACTGCGGGGAAAATGTACACTCCCACCCGTTCGAACAACTGAATTGCATCGCTGCACATCCCTGAAGTGGTTAGCTTATTAGTCGGACGTGCATAGGGGGTGGAGTTTGCCCGCAACAAAGTGCCTGGAACCACCATGTTGGATTTTCACTGTAGTGATTGTGTGATGAGGCAATTAAACAGTCTGTTTGTTTGTTTGTTAGTTTAATTGGATTTATTTTTTTTTAAATACTGTTCAGCAGTGGCAACTTGGGGAGAATAAAAAAATACTTGTGCCCATCATCTTGCTTCGCAAGTATGCGCATTTGAACATCAAACGTGTATGGCTTCGCATGCCTGTGATCTTGCCAAAAAAACTATGGAGACAAATTAAAGCTGCTGTGAATTGGTGTTACTACTCACCAATCCACATTTTATTGTCTCGTATAGACAAGCCCTAGACCAAAACCTGAGACCTAGGGACTGTCCCTGTTTATACAGTAACCACAGTTGCTCACAGCATATCATAAATACACATATACACACACACACAGGACTCTGATTAATGGCAACCCAATCATATGGTTTTCTTGCCAATATTTATTCACCTTGGGCAAGTCACACACACACACACACACACACACACACCAGCCTTAGGACATTATCAGACAGGGCCAAAATGTCCGGTTACTGCTCCGCCACCTCCTATTCCGTTCCTGCAACAGAATTGAGGTAAATGTTTGCACACTTACCTCCATTCCACTCCAGGAATGGGCTCCCTGCCTCCTTGCCTGGCCAGCCATAAATGCAGCCGTGGTAAGGCTGCCTTTACGACCCGGCCAGGGGAATGGACATTTAAAATAAAATCCCTCCCAGCTGTCAAATGAAAAGGTAAAAGACAAAAAAAATTTTTTTGAAAAGCGGGGAGAGGGGGGAGAAGGGTGACACTTACCTTGATGTCCAGATTGTGACAGGAAGTGACTGCCACTGAGCTCCTTCCCCATGCCTGTCATCGCTCTGTTTCCCACGTCCCTGATTCTGTGACAGGCATGGAAGAAAACAGAAAAGGGATTCTATTCACGATTTTTCATCATGAATAGAATCCCCTAGGAGCAGAAGGGGGGCAGAACGGAAGCATCATGGAGGGGCTTGATGTCGCCTGAAATGGAGCCCCTTTCTCGCCCCTGTTCCGTTCCTGCCCTGGGATATTTGCCCCGTCTGATAATCTCCTTAGAGGAAGGCAATGGCAAATCTGCAAATAACTCTGTGATAGAATTGCTGTAAGTCAGAATCAACTCAAAGGCATATACAGTAGGACCCCATATCCACTGATTCATTATCCACTGGTTCAGTTATCCACGGGACACAAAACAGCACACCTACCATAGAGTCTTCCTAGAAAATTAGAGAGTCTTCCTCTCTAACCATTTCTAGGTCCTCCAAGGCAACTCTATGGTAGTTTAAACCTAAAGTCCCATTATTTTCAATGGCATTTGCTATTATCCATGGTTTTCGGTATCCACACACACCCCGAACCAATCCCCAGCAGATACTGGGGTCCTACTGTAACAGATTCAGGGCCTGTCCCTGAGTCTCCAGATTTTATGGGTCATCTCCAGGCCGGAGACAAGAGTGCAAATCTTCCAATTTTAAGAGGTTCAGCTCCAAACAACAGGAAAGCTCTGTGCATAGATTTTCAGCTCACCTAGTAGATCAGCAGCTTGTTACAATTTGCAAGGCTTCGCTGACTGGATGCTGCAACCTGCAAAGATTCTCCAAGGCGATATGGCTTTAGTTAGCTTCCTCTTCCCTCCCAGTCCTCATGGTATCAGGGCCCACCCTCCACTCTGCCCTTTATTCACCTTCTGGCTAGAAGTAAAGTGTGTATGTGCATTGTGAGCACCTTCAAGTTGCTTGTTGGCTTATGGCAACCCCATGAATTTCCATGCGTTTTCTTAGGTAAGGCATCCTCAGAAGTGGTTTTGCCAGTTCCTTCCTCTGAAATATAGCCTACAGCAAGTAGGCTAGATCAAATGGTTTTTATGTCATTTTGCTAATTCCCTAATACTGTAATCCCCTTGTTTAATCTTGATCTGGAAACAGCTCCTTTATCTAGGATTTCTGCCTTAATTTCCAAATAGGGAAATATGTTCTCTCTCTCTCTCTTTATGACAAGCTGTGAGCAACTGTGGTTAAGGCATAACCCTTAGTGATATCACCAGGGCCAGTCAGTCCCTAAGGTCTCAGGTATTCGTCTGGAAACTCTGGGCCCTAGACAGTCAAATTGTCACTAAAGCTTTGATTGTGTGTTCCTGCATGACAGAATGGGGTTGGACTTGATTGCCCTTGTGGTCTCTTCCAGCTCTATCATTCTATGATTCTATGGAAAGCTGACAAACCTAAACCCGCTTCTACCTAAGAAGTTACCAGCCAGCCATTCCGTCTTGTCTATCACATCTGGTGGTTTTTATAGGCAGCAGCATAGCCAAGCTGCTCCTTCTGCTAGTGCAGCACTTAGGGGGTTAAATGCACCGAGTTAAATGCAATGGCCTAGACAGAACCAGCCAAGAGCAAGAAAAAGCACAGCCCCTTTTCATGCTCAGCTGGATGCAAAGACCTTCCTGTCCTGCCCCGATTTCCTTCCTGGTAAGAAAACTTCTCCTTTTGGTGTGTGTGCCTTTTCCACTTTGGGTGCAAGTGAAATATTCCACGGAGTGCAATGCAGAACCAACAAGGAGCCGGTGAGTTGATAGCCAGAAACTGGATTTGGGGGAAGGAGGTCTTGGCTGAAGGGGAGAAAAGAGAGACAGACAATGCGCTTACAGACAGGGATGCTCTGGCACCCTTCTTTACCACTCCTGGATCAGCAGGTTTGCCTCTCACTGAATGCTGTGGTCCCTCTTTAATTGCAACCCAGGCTCTCAGGGTCGAAGATCAGCAGGAACAATGGTGTCATCTGTCACCAACCTCAGGCATCCTTGTTGCTTCTGAGTTGAGGTGCAGTCCTCACAGCATCAAGGGGAGGAATGGTAGTTCTAGTAGCAATATTTGTGTGTCTCTTGAGTGTGAGCTGTTCTTGTTGTAATGTGAGCCTCTGGCGACAGTCTGGTCTTTAATGGGCAATTAAGGTGCAATAGGTTGACAAAAGACTTGCTCCTATTTTTCTTTCTTTCTTTCACTCAGTGGTTCTTAACTTGTGGTCCATGGACCCCATGGGGCCGCAATGTCCTCATAAAGGGGTTCATGAAGGCTTGAAGGCTGCTCAGCCCACGTGCCAGGAGCCAAGGGAAAGGTGCTCTTCAATTTGCTCCAGCCACAATTTTGCAGGAAGAAGCAAGAGAGAAGTCTTCCCTCCCCTCTGAGGGGAGGGTTAATGGATGGTGTAATTGTATTATTATTATCATCAGGCATTGTTGTTGTTGTTGTTGTTAGGGTTTAAAATCTTGAGTTAAGTCTTGGGGTCCATGGCAATAAAAGATATTTAAAGTGGGGGTTCCTGGTAAAGAAAGGGTTAAGAGCCATTGCTTTAACTTATATCCCATTTTTGTCCCCAACACAGGTTTCAAGTTGGCTTACAACAATTTAAAACAGAGTACAATTTTGTTTTTAAAAGCCATTGATTAAAAAATGAATACAACTAAAAAAATTAATAGATTAATACATAAACAATTAAGCCATAATTCTATTTAAAACATGTTAAAATATATTTAAAACATAATAAAATACAGATACAACACACCCCATTAAAAGCTCCATTTGCTGCAGTAAGTTAAAAACCAAAGGCTGGTGCTGGTACAACCAGCATGTCTGCCATGAGATTTATCATGTGGGAATGATGGAATCATAGAATCATAGAGTTGGAAGTGACCACAAAGGCCATCTAGTCTGCAAAGATTCTCCAAGGGTCTATGGTTTTAGCTAGCTTCCTCTTCCCTCCCAGTCCTTGTGGTGTCAGGGCCCACCCTCCATTCTGCTCTTCATTCATGCACACTCTCTCTTTCTCTCGAAACTCTGGGCCCTAGACAGGCCTGAACTGGCAACCCTAAGCATGCATATAGGAGTACCCAATCATATAGGAGTACCCAATCAAAGTATTCCTGATAGATGGCCATCCAGTCTCTGTTTAAAAACCTCTAAAGGAGGAGACTCCACCACACTCTGAATAGTGTAGTGGCTCTTTGACAGCATATACCTAGCCTGTTTGTTACTGCATTCCTGGTAGTTAGTCTAGCTCTGGTATGCCAAGGTCAGTGTGGTGGGAAAACAGCAGGTAGAAACAAAGGCTAGAGAGTCTGAGAAAAAGGAATGTTTTGCAGAATTAACAAATGAGATTATAGCCTGCCAAAAGGTTTGAACTTGCTATGCCTTATACAGTTGTCCCTTAATATTCGCTGGGGTTTGGTTCCTCGACACCCTCCCCACCCCCATGGATACCAAAATCTGTGAATACTCAAGTCCCATTCTATGCAATGGCATAGCAAAATGGTGTCCCTTATATAAGATGGCAAAATCAAGGTTTGATTTTTGGATTATTAGTTTTTAAAGAATATTTTCAAGCCGTGAATACTTAAATCCGTGGATACAGAGGGACAACTGTATGTATTGTGTGAATGAGAACTTGCCAAGGAGGCAAGGCTGAGGACAAAGAATGGATTCCAGTTACCAAACTTGGTTGCCTGATCAAGGACACGAAGATCAAGTCCCTGGAAGAGATCTATCTTTTCTCCCTTCCAATCAAGGAGTCTGAGATCATTGATTTTTTTCCTGGGCTCCTCTGAAAGACGAGGTTCGGAAGATCATGCCTGTTCAGAAACAAACCTGTGCTGGTCAGCGCACCAGGTTCATATTAAAAAAGAAAAAAGTTCCACGCATCCTACGAGGTGCCAATGCAGGCTTGATTGCTAAACTCTTGTGCCTGTGCTGCTCAGTATATCTGCAACATTTGGTGCAACCTTAAATCCATAAAATTATATATATATATATATATATATATATATAATAGAAACAAGTGCAATACAAAAAGTACACTACAAAGAATTTACTCTTTTGTTTCCTCCTAACACACAACTGAAAATCCCACCCCCTTATTAAAAGTGAAAAGGGCCTATTCCTTAGACCTAGCAAATGCAACTCCTCTCCAGCTCTCTTCCTCTCCTTCTGAACTCAGCCAGCAAGTACAGCCCTTTCCTTAGGGGTTTCCCCACCCACTAGGCCAAACCAATACTTACAGGGGTTACACTTGCATGCTTATGAAATTTTTATCATTCTGACAGAAGTACAGCTGGTTCTCTGTATCCACAGGTTCAGCATCCACGGATTCAATCAACTATGGCTCAAAAATACTTGGGGGAGGGGGAAATTCCAAAAAGCAAACCTTTGTTGTTTGCCATTTTATATAAGGGACACCATTGTCTTACTTCATTGTATATAATGGGACTTGAGCATCCATGGATTTTGGTATCCACACGGGGTCCTGAAACCAAACTCCAGCGGATACTGAGGGCCCACTGTATTGGCTGGTACATTTTGTATGGGAAGGACTGTACCTTTCCCTATCAACTTTCCCAAACTCTAAAACCTTCAGAGGTGACACTTCTCTCAATCCCACCACCTTCACAGGTCTGTGTAGTGGGAACATAGGACAGTGCCTTATCCATGGATGCTCCTACAATCTGAAACTCTTTTCCTTGGAGGCCAGGTTAGCTCCCTCCTTGCTGCCTTTCTGCTACCAAGTGAAGACTTTGCTGTTCCACCTGGCATTGGAAACGGATTTGTTAATTTAATGGGTTTTCTGTTTACTGTTTTTAACCTGTTTCTAAATTAGTGTTTTATATGGTTTTACTTCTATAGACAGTTTAATATTATAGGTCATCCCCATCTGCATGGGACCAGTACCCATGGTTTCAATTATACATTGTTTGAAAAATATGGTATCTCTAGGCATTTCCTAGATCTTCAAGCATGGGTCTGTGGTAACTTCCAGCAAAACTCACCATCAAGTCATGCTGGAGCTGCCTAAAGAGATATCCTCTCTCGGCATTTCCTAGATTGTTTAGCGCAACTCTATGGTAACATCTGCTGGAAATTAACAGAGTCGTGCTGGATATGCCTAGAGAGTCTGCCTCTCTAGGCATTTCCTAGGTCCTCCAGCACGATTCTATGGAGTTTGCTATTACTCGCGGTTTCAAGTATTAATGGTAAATCTGGGAATGTATCCCCATGGATATGGCAGGTGACCTGTATTTCAGTCTTAATTTTTGCATGCTTTTAGCAATGTGTGGTGTTCTTTGTATATCTATTTAGTTTGTAAGCTGCCTTGAATCCCACTTTTGGGAGAAAGGTGGGATATAGTTAAAATCATTGATTGATTGGTTACCTTTTGTTTTGAGCTCATGAATTTATTGATTGATGGATGGATGGATGGGTTAATTATTGGGGGGTTGTGCTCATGTTTATTAAATGTAAGGTACTGCACTTAGGGCGGAAAAATGAAATGTATAGATAGAGGATGGGGGGGGGACCTGGCTGAACGAGACTACGTGCGAAAGGGATCTAGGAGTCCTAGTAGACCACAAGTTGAACAGGAGTCAACAGTGTGATGCGGCAGCTAAAAAGGCCAATGCAATTTTGGGCTGCATCAATAGAAGTATAGTGTCCAGATCAAGGGAAGTAATAGTGCCGCTCTATTCTGCCTTGGTCAGACCTCACCTAGAACACTGTGTCCAGTTCTGGGCACCGCAGTTCAAAAAGGATATTGACAAACTGGAGCGTGTCCAGAGAAGGGCAACTAAAATGGCGAAAGGTCTAGAAACCATGCGTTATGAGAAGAGACTTAGGAAGTTGTGTATGTTTAGCCTGGAAAAAAGACAGTTAAGAAGTGATATGATAGCCCTGTTTAAGTATTTGAAAGGGTGTCATGTTGAGGATGGAGCAGGCTTGTTTTCTGCTGCTCCAGAGACTGGAACACAGAGCAATGGATGGAAGCTCCAGGAACAGAGATTCCACCTCAACATAAGGAGGAATTTTCTAACAGTAAGAGCTGTTCGGCAGTGGAACACACTCCCTCAGAACGTGGTGGGATCTCCTTCCTTGGAGGTCTTTAAACAGAGGCTGGATGGCCATCTGTCGGGGATGCTTTGATCGTGCTTTCCTGCGTGGCAGGGGATTGGACTGGATGGCCCTTGTGGTCTCTTCCAACTCTACAGTTGTATGATTCTATGATTAAAACCTTCACTTTAATTATAAACATAATAACCACCCATTCAAATGAAGCTTGCCATCCTAATTATTTTTTTTTTGTCTGCATTGCACTTTGAATAAAACACGCTGATTTTACTCTTCTTTTGCTTTCTTTCCTAATCCCAGAGATAAAGCTTGGAATAAAAATGGAGAAGTGGAATCCAGCAGAGGAACACCAGTCTGAGGAGAAATCAGAAAGCAGAGGGAGAGATCCTTATGTTACCCAAGTGGAGACGAGGCAGGAATTCTTGATGGGAGCAGCTCCTCAACAAATCAAGCAAGAACCAGACGATGGGATAGAGCAGTGCTGGGATACGCAGTGGCCGGAGTTCTTGAAGATAGTCAAGTCCCCGCATTCAGAATGGCACCACCTTAGGCTGCCCAGCCCCATTTCAGAGGGGAATTCGAAGTCATCCCAGGAGGCTTCCTTAAAGGGAGCCACCGAAGCTGGCCAGTGGCCTAGAGGTGAGTGGTTGACTCAGGCCTTGCCGGACCTCCTCGGAGAGGCCCAGCAGGCCTGTAGAGGCTTGGACTCCTCTCAGACAGTGAAGGTTGAGGTTCTGGATGAAAACGACACTGTCAGCCTGGAGGTGCGGCGCCAGCAGTTCCGGCAGCTGTCCTACCGGGAGGCCGAGGGGCCCCGAGAGGTTTGCAGGCGGCTCCAAGAGCTCTGCCGCCAGTGGCTGGTGCCGGAGAGACACACCAAGGAGCAGATGTTGGAGCTGCTGATCCTGGAGCAGTTCCTGACCATCCTGCCCCAGGAAATGCAGAGCTGGGTCAGGGAACGAGGGCCGGAGACCTGCGCTGAGGCAGTGGTACTGGCCGAAGACTTCATCTTGATGCTTCAAGGGCCTGAGAGGCAGGAAGGAAAGGTACTGCACTTGTAAGAGGCTGCAGTAATGTCAACATTGAATGAGGTGCCTTTCCCCTCATATATTTCACAAATTCTCTTCACAGAAGGGGAGGCACTTGTACTGCACAATATAAACCTATTATTATTATTATTATTATTATTATTATTATTATTATTATTTACTAGCTGGACCCGGCATACCATATGCCATTGAACCCCCCCCAATGCCTGGTATACCTCACAACAACCCTGTAAGGTAGACTGGTGGGTTTTTAAATTCGACCCCCCCCTTCTCAGTGTTCCACACTTTTCCCAGAATTACTGAGGGTGACTCGCTCTGTTGCCCTGCCGCCACCAGCCACTGCTGCTTCCACCAATCTGGGCCACAGACTGAGTGGCAGGAGTGGATTGCGAGGTGAAGAGGGAATTTGCATGTGGGTGGTGATTGTTTGGGTTTGTTTCCTGAGCAGCCAATCAGCAGACTGAGAAAGGCAACATACCCAAGAGAATTATGTGTTTAGATTTCTTACCCACCTCTCCCTATGGATCAAGGTGGGGAACAATACATTAACAAATAACATAACCTTGGTTAAAAGCACATATCAATTAAAAACATACAGTATATCAGTTTAAAAGAACAAGTCAAACCAAGTTTGCATTTTGAAACACACAATTTAAAATTCACACTTTAAAATCATTTGGATAGGCCAAATAACCTAAAGGCATCAGATCCTGTCTGATCTCTCGGAAGCTAAGTAGGATCAGCCCTGGTTACTACTTGGATGGGAGACTGCCAATGAATCCCAGAGGCTGTAGGTTCTGTTTCAGAGGAAGGAACTGGCAAAATGACGTCTGACTATTCCTTGCCTAAGAAACCCAGTCAACAGGTGACCTGAAGGTACACACACACACACACACACACACAAAGACAGAGACAGAGAGAGAGAGAACAGCAGCAGTGGGCAACTGGAAGGGTTTTGTGAGCTATGTTGGGTCCCATTCTAGAAAAAAGGGGCGTAAATAAATAGGGGGCACATTATTTCCCCAAGAGATCTTGAAGAGTCATACAACCTTGTCACACCTGCTCCTGCCCCCCCCAAAACCAATTTCTTTTGTCCCCAGATGTCCTCTACAGGACAGAGGACATTTCCACTATGTTTTTGGACCTTCCTGGGCCATTTTAGGTCCAGAAGAGGCCCTTTAAAAAAAAACACACACACACAAAGTGAGCAGACATCATTTCCTGTTCCTATTTCAAAAATAGGCCTCGCTTGACTCTTAATTGGCCCATAGTGGCCCCAAAATGAGGCAGAACTGCCCCCATACCCCATGAGGGCATGTGGGGGCATTTTTGCCCCATTTTTTAAGCCCTAGGGGGGTTACAAAATGACCCTGGGGGAAGCATGTGGCCTGCGGACCACACTTTGCACATCCCTTCTGTATAGTATTAGTCAGAAAGCTATGGAGGGGATAGTGATTCTGTTATTGGTGTCACTTCAGAATTAGCATCAAGGGGTTGTTTTTTAAACTAAAGGCTGGGCATGCCTCTTTCAGAAAGTAAGCAGAAAGGAGGAACAGAAACAACAGTTTAAAAAACCATGAGACGATTGCTTGGACACTTTGGCAGTGGCATCTAGTCCTCCGTTTTCACAGCTTCCTTCATATAGCTAGAGGAAATTCTGAATAACAAAGATTCAGATTTCAATTCCCTTCCCAAAGGATTGTAATATGTATAGGAGATTGGAGTATACATTGCTATGAACATAGGTATTATTATTTAACTTATTTTTATTTTTATATTTAATTTTATATCCCATCTTTCTTTCAATATTTATTTATTTATTGGATTTATATCCCGCCTTTCTCCCAATATGGGGCCCAAAGCAGCTTACAATATAAGTTAGAACAAAAATAGCTAAAATAATATACAGTTGTCCCTCCGTATCCACGGATTTAAGTATTCATGGCTTGAAAATATTCTTTAAAAAATAAGAATCCAAAAAGCAAACCTTGATTTTGCCATCTTATATAAGGGACACCGTTTTGCTATGCTATTGCATATAATGGGACTTGAGTATTCATGGATTTTGGTATCCACAGGGGGTCCTGAAACCAAACCCCAGCGAATATGAAGGGACAACTGTATAGTGCGAGCACCCATTGAACAATCTGTATTATGTGAAGTCGAAGGCTTTCACAGGTGGCCTCCATAGGTTTTTTGTGGGTTTTTTCCGGGCTGTGAGGCCGTGTTCTGGAAGGGTTTGGTGGCAGTGTGGGTGTGTGGGGTTTATATACTGTGAGTCCCTGTTGAAGAGGATTAGCATGTAAATTTGTGTATTCAGTTGTTGGATGTTCAGTTCTTAGGGTGGGAGGGTATGCGAGGGGGAGCATACAATGGACCATGAGCTAAATGGACACTAATCCCACACTGCCCACATACCCACACTGCCACCATTCTTTGAAGATGCCAGCCACAGATGCAGATGAAACGTCAGGAATAAACTCTTCTAGAGCATGGCCTCACAGCCTGGAAAACACCCCCCCCAAAAAACTATAATCTTTATTATATTATAATTCTCTCTGTTTTGTAAGCCAACTTCAGTCCCAGTTTGGAGGGCGGGGGAAGGCAGGGTATGGATGGATTAGATAGATGGAGGCTTGTTTAAATAAAAAGGTCTATTTGTTGTTGTCATCATGTGCCTTCAAGTCCTTTACGACCCATGGTGACCCTAAGGTGTTTTCTGAGGCTGAGAGTGTGTGACTCACCCAAGGTCACCCAGTGGGTTTTCATGGCTGAGCAGGGATTCGAGCCCCAGTCTCCAGAGTCATAGTCTAACACTTAAACCAGTACGCCATGCTGGTGGATCTTTGCTGGCAAGAAGAGAAGAGATGGGGCCAATTGAGCCTCCTTTGAGTGGGAGTTTCTTGCCCTAGGAGCAGCCATGGGGAAGGCGCTCTTGTGTCCCCTCCAAAAGAGCCTGTGAGGATGGTGGGACAGAGAGAAAGCCCTCCCACAGAGATCATATGATTTGTGCAGGCTCATATTGGGAGATAACAGGCTTTCAGACAGTCTGGAGCTAAGCCATATCAACAGGAAAGGGAGGGGGAAGAACCTAGCAGCATCTTTAATAGGCTGTCTAAACGGCAAAAATACTCCTCACGGAATGCGAGGAGAATGCTATCTGTCTTAATGGGATTCTGCATTGTTTCGCCGTTTTTGGAGGGGGGGGGGCCAAAACCACAACTCCATGAGAAAAGCGTTTGTGGCTTTTCCTGGAGTGTTTAAAAAATAGTGGGGGAAATGCTCATTCCTACTCATTGGGACAAGTAACGTGAATTGATTTGCTTTCCCATATGAGCGGAATCTGAAAGTTGAATGGTTGGACAAGCATGGGAGACAGAGCTTGCTAACAAGGCAAGCGCCCAGAACCACCATGTTGGATTTTCGCCTTAGCGAGTGGGTGCTAAAGCGATAAAACGTGGTGATGGTGTTTTGTTTTTGTTTTTTGCTTTTTTGTTAAGGCGAAATCTCACTCTGTCGCACATTGGATATAGCTTTTTAAAAAATGTTTGATGGGCGGGAAATTGAGGTCAGTGAAAAAGCAAGTAATTAACTCGCAGCCACTATCTTGAATCACGGGCATGCCCATTTGCACAGCAAACTCCATCTGCCTGCGTTCTGCAAAAAAACCCGTTAAGACAAATAGCAGCTGCTGCGAATTGCCATTACTGTGCAGCAATCCAGGTGGGGTTTTTTGCCTCGTATAGACAACACGTAAGACTAACAGTTATATTTTAACATGAGCATTTATGGATTTCCTATCTCCAACTGTCTCAGTCTGGCAAGGACAGTCCTGATTAATCCTCTGAACCACTTTTCCAGCTGCTTTTAAAATGTCCCGGTTTTAACTCTCCTACTTCCACTTCCCCCATTCGTCCACACTTTACTTCGTATATTGCAAAGGGATTTCAAGGTGCAAAAGCAATTGACTCAGCAGCGGGGAGAGGAAGGGATGGAGTCTTGCCTTCCCAGTAGGCTCAGGCAAAAGCAAACTGCTGCAGCCTCTCCTAGCTTGTTTATTCTTATCCGTTAATACCTTTGCCATCTTGACTACTTTCCAATGTGGCTTGGCCACATGTGTCCTAGTTTTTATCTGTGAAATGTTGGAAAGTGTGGGATTTCAATTCACTTCAATGTCTTTGCAGGAGTGGATTGAAATCTACAAAATTTCATGCTAAAGTAAATCTGCTGTAAAGGTGCTGCTAGATTCCTTCCACCTCCCACTTCCTTGGGAGGCTAATATGGCTGTCTCTTCCAAAGCCAAATCCACACTATACAAATAATCCTGTTTGAAACTGGATGGGGGAATACATGGCTCAGCAGTACTTACATGCAAAAAGTACCTTAGAGTTTTGGTGATTACAGGTTAAATATGTATCAAAGGAAATGCCTTTATTCTCTCAGTATGGTGGGCAAATATGATTTTCCTATTTTGGTCTGTTTCCTGTTCTCTCCAGGATCCAGGGCACTTGGAAGAGACCTATATGAACATTCCCAAGGCCGAGCAAAACGAGTCAGACTCTGTGACGAGGCAGTTCTCCTTGGAAGCCAGCTTGCTAGGTAAGGCTTCATGTATTTAGCCTGCTTGATTTAGGAGACTGCAAGACCCTCTCTAGCAATGTCTGGTTATCTGTATTTGCTCTTACAGAACACCTCAGACATTCTCACACCCAAACACTTCTACCCTTGAGTAACACTAGGTAGCAGGGCCAACCCTACCTTTAGGTAGAATAAGAAAGGCGCCTCAAGCAGTGGATTTTGAGTGTCATGGATTGCTAATTGTATATATATAAATATAATAAATAAAATTTTATTTCTATCCCGCCCCTCTGCAACGCAATCGGGGCGGCTTACAATATAAAAACTCCATAGTCCCAGTACCCTAGCCCACCCCCCCTTAAAATAATATTAAACTATAAAAGATTAAAAACATACAGTAAATTAAAAATATATAAATTAGAAAAATATTAAAACATACAATAGTTTAAAAAAAAAATGATTACAGCTCAGGGAGGACAACCGAGTCTTGGGCCGGGATAGTTATTCAGGAAAGGCCTGCCGGAAAAGATCCGTCTTGACAGCTTTTTTAAAGCCGTCTAAGGTGTTAATAAGACGGATCTCGTCCGGCAGGCCATTCCATAATCTGGGAGCAACAGCGGAGAAGGCCCTCTGGGAGGTCACCGACAGCCTTGTTTTCATAGGCTGTAACAGATTCCTCCCAGAGGACCGAAGTGCGCGGGAAAGGTCGTACGGAAGGAGGCGGTCCCGGAGATAAGTTGGACCCAAGCCATGCAGGGCTTTAAAGGTTATAACCAACACCTTGTACTGTGCCCGGAAACGAATAGGCAGCCAGTGGAGAGCTTTTAGCACAGGTGTTATATGCTCTCTTCTGGAAACACCAGAAATCAACCTGGCTGCCATGTTCTGAACTAGTTGAAGTTTCCGAGTTAAGCACAAGGGTAGCCCCATGTAGAGCGCATTACAGAAATCCAGACGGGAGGTTACCAGTGCATGTACCACAGTTTCGAGGTCCCTAGTTTCCAGGCAAGGGCGCAGCTGGCATATCAGCCGAAGTTGATAACAGGCACTCCTGACCGTTGCATTTACCTGATTAGACATCTGGAGCGTCGGGTCCAGGAGCACCCCCAGACTGCGAACACAGTCTTTGGAGGAGAGTGTAGTTCCATCCAGGACTGGAAGTTGTATTCCCAGACCTGGTTTCGGGCCTGTAACTGTTAGTACCTCCGTTTTGTCTGGATTCAGTCTCAATTTGTTTTTCCTCATCCAGTCCATTACTGCTTTAAGACAATCATTGAGAGGAGAGATGCCATCTGAAGTCGAAGCTGATGACCGAGACATGGAGAAGTATATCTGGGTGTCATCAGCATACTGATGACAACACACTCCATGCCTCCGAATGATCTCTCCCAGCGGCTTCATATAGATGTTAAATAGCATCGGGGACAGGATGGCACCCTAAGGAACGCCACAGTTAAGCTCTATTCTGGTAGAGCAGCTGTCCCTGAGCCTCACCCTCTGGGATCTGCCCGAGAGGAAGGAACGGAACCACTGCAAAGCAGTGCCTCCAATTCCTAACTCCCTCAGGCGATCCAGGAGGATGGAATGATCTATTGTGTCAAAGGCCGCTGAGAGGTCCAAGAGCAGCAACAGGGTCACACTACCCCTGTCGATACCCAAGCGGAGGTCATCAGCCAGAGCAACCATGGCAGTCTCCACTCCATATCCCGTCCTAAAGCCAGTTTGAAATGGATCTAGATAATCGGTTTCATCCAAGACAGCTTGGAGTTGGGAAGCGACCGCCCTCTCAATCACCTTGCTTAGAAAAGGCAGCAAGGAGACTGGTCTATAGTTCCTGTCCAAGGGGTCCAGGGAAGGCTTTTTCAGGAGCGGCTTAACCGCCGCTTCCTTCAGACAGGGTGGAACGGATCCCTCCCTGAAGGACGCATTGATAATATCCCTAAGGAGTACTCTCGATGCGTCTCCCCCTTGGGTGGCCAGCCAAGATGGACAGGGATCGAGGGGACAGGTCGTCTTTCTCACTCTACCAAGGAGTTTGTCCACGTCATCGGTACTCACAGATTGAAGCTGATCCAATAAAATTTCATCAACGGTTGCTGGACACCTCGTCTATAGATTCTGTCATAACACTGGCATCTAAGTCAGCTCTTATCCGAGAGATTTTATCTGCAAAGTGGATGTTAAACGCATCACAGCAGGCCGTTGTCGGGTTGAGTAAGGGGTTCTGCGCAGGTGGAATCTGCGTCAGCTCCCCCACCACCCTAAACAGTTCTGCTGGACGGGACTCTGCAGACGCAATACGTGCAGAGGAGAAAGACTTCTGCGCTGCACGTATCGCCTCTCGATAAGAATCAAGGAAATTCCTATGACGAGTCTTGTCGGACAAGAGTCGAGTCTTCCGCCAGGTGCGCTCTAGTCGTTGTCCAGCCTGCTTCATCTTCCTAAGCTCCTCTGAATACCAGGGCTTACGGTTAGGAGCAGGCTGGAAAGGACGTTTGGGAGCAATTGTGTCGATAGCCTTGGTGAGGTCGGTGTTCCAAATATTAACCAAAGCTTCAACAGAATCACTGGCGTTACCAACCATTAAACCCTCCAAGGCTTTCTGGAATCCAATTGGTTCCATTAGCCTTCGAGGGCGGACCATTCTAATAGGTCCACCACCCCCGGTGGGGCAGACAGTGGCTCTTAGCTCCATCTTGACCAGGAAATGATCCGTCCATGACAATGCAGAGGTTTTAATAACCTCCGCCCACGGATATTCCTGTTCCGTACTAAAGGCCGCATCGAGGGTATGACCTGCACAGTGAGTAGGCCCGACAACCAATTGGGATAGGCCCATGTTTGTCATGGATGCCATGAACTCCCGAGCTGTGCCAGTTAGATTTAGCAAGCTGGTCTCGAGTGGGATGTTGAAGTCGCCAAGAACTAAAAGTCTGGGCAACTCCAGCAGCAACTCTGAGACCAACTGTGTTAGCTCGGTTAGGGAGTCTGTTAGACAACGGGGTGGCCGGTACACTAACAGAATCCCTAAGCTATCCCTGGACCTCAGGCTTAGGTACATACACTCGATGTGGACTGTGTTCCGGATAGGCTTCCTGGTCAAGGTTAGATTGTTTTTATGAACCAGAGCCACTCCGCCCCCCCGCCCACTTTTCCTTACCTGCTCACTAACTGAGTACCCGGCCGGGAGTGCCTGCGCCCAAGTCGCAGCACTGGCCTCTCCCAGCCAGGTCTCCGTAAAGCATGCCAGGTCGGCAGCCTCATCCAATAAGAGGTCATGGATAATATGTGTCTTGTTTTTAACCGACCTGGCATTGCAAAGGAGCAGAGTAAGGGTCTGTGGAATGGTTGGTGCGCTCTCCAATTTATTCTGGGAAACAGAGTGAACTGAAGGCGGGATAAATATTGTTTGTCCTTTAAATTCTTTTTATTTCCAGGGAAGGTGAGAGGTACTTGTGGGATTCCCCCCCCCATGCTTTCATGTGTCCAAATGATAAACTAGAAAATTGGGAAGAAGTTAAGAAAATGAAATTCAATAGGGACAAAGGAAAAATTCTGCATTTAGGCCACAAAAACCAAATACACAGGTATAGGATGGGGGAATACATGGCTCAGGAGTGCTACATGCAAAAAGGACCTTAGAGTTTTGGTGATCATAGGTTAAACATGAGCCAGCAATGTGGTGCTGCAGCAAAGAAGGCAAACACTATATTAGCCTGCATTAATAGAAGCATAGTCTCCAAATCAGCGGAAGTAATAGTTCCACCATATTCTGCCCTGGTCAGGCCTTACCTGAAGTACTACAGTCAGTTCTGGGCACCTCATTTTAAGAAAGATATAGACAAATTGAAGCAGGTTCAGAGAAGGACAACAAGGATGATAAGAGGTATGGAGAACAAAACCTATGAGGGAAGGTTGAAAGTACTGGGCATGTTCAGCTTGATGAAGAGAAGACTGAGGGGTAACATAATTGCACCCTTTGAAGATCTCAAGGGCTGTCCCAGAAAGGAGGGTGCAGGTTTGTTCTCTGCTTTCCCAGAGGGAGAACCAGGTCTAATGGGTTTAAATTTCAGGAGGGTAGATTTCAATTGAGCATTAGAAGGAACTTCTTGACAGTAAGGAGATTTTCACACGGGGCCAAAATGCCCCGTTACTGCCCCGCCATCATCTCTCCCGTTCCTGCCACGGAATAATGTAAATCTTTCACACACTTACCTTAATTCCGTGGCAGGAACGGGCTCCCCCTCCCCTCGCTGGCTGGCCGTAAGTGCAGCCGTCGTAAGTCTGCTTGTACAACCGGCTGTCTGAAACGTTATCACGTTATCACGTGATTACGGCCGGGTGGTAAATTTAAAAAATAAAACTCCTCCAAACATAAAGTCAGTTCACCAAGCACAAAAACACACTTTAAATCACACAATCTAAACAGGGAGGGTAAAATAAAGGGTGCCACTTACCTGGATGTCCAGATCATAGCAGGAAGTGCTCAGAATGGACCTCCCCTCCGCGGCTGTCATTTTGGAACAGGAACGGGGCTCCTGTTCGCACACCCATGATTGCATGATAGCGATGGAACGGGAGCTCTATTCACAATGAAAAATCGTGATTTCATTGTTCCGGAACAGTCACGGGAGCAGGATGGATGCAGGACAGAACGGGGTCAACGTCGTCTGAAAGGGAAAACCTTTTCCGACCCTGTTCTGTTCCTGCCACGGGATATATAGCCCTTGTGAAAATCTCCTAAGAGCGGTTTGGCAATGGAACCAATTGCCTAGAGAGGTGGTGGGGTCTCCTTCTCTGGACATCTTCTAAAAAAGAACGGACAGCTACCTGCTGGGGATGCTCTGGCTGGAGATCCTGCAGTGAGCAGGGGGTTGGACTCAATGGCCCATGAGGCCCCTTCCAACTCTATGACTAGCCAAGATGCTGAGGTCCCCGACGCCCTGGCACTGGGGTGGTAAATCCTCTCTAGATTTTAGTTCAGACTTTAACAAGGCTATCCAAGGCACTGAAACTATTCTGGGAATAAGATTTAGCAGCTTGCATAGCTCCTTCAGTGTAAAAACCGAAACAGATTCACCACCCAACTGACATGGAAGCCAGCTGGCAAAATTTCTTGAGTCTTTCCTGTGAAGAGAGTCATTCTTGTGGGTGAGAATGAAGCAACTGCACTGGATCGCTATGTGATTTCAGGAGCCCAATTCGTGACTTCTATGACTAGGTGCTTGATGTAACTTTCAAACTGGTGTAATATCCTCCTTCAATATATGATGTCCTTCATTGATCTGTGCTACAACTCCCATCAGCCAGTAAGGTCAATAGCTGGGAATGATGGGAGTTGTGATCCTCTGGGGCAGCATGCTGGGGAAGGCTGCCTTACACAGTTTAGGACTAGCCTATCAGAAGGATCTCCTGAGATGTACCTGCAGAATTAAGGTAACCTGGGGACATCCTCTTGCTGATTTTTGTCACCTTTATTTTTTTTTTCTGTTCCTGCACCCAATGCTTTGGAACTCCCTGGCCAGAGAGGTTCATTTCACCACCTTCCCCTTAGCTCACAGCATTAGGACCTCCAATTTCAGGAAGCTCTTTAGAGCATGGGGTGGAAACCTTTGTCCCACAGGCCTAATCTGGCCAAATCAAAGGGTTCCCCATCTGGACAGCAGAGGTCTCAAGACAAGCCCTGACCTTCACCCTTGAGGCTAGCATGAAGAGAGTTCAAAAACTGACCCCTGGAGCTCTAGAGCTGGTGGCCAACTGCTGAGGAAGTGGAGCCATCTCCATCCCTGCACATTTTTTCTGTCAAGTTTCACCAGTCTCATTTTGGCCTACCATTTTGGCTTGTCTATACGAGGCAAAAAAAAAAATGTGATTGCTCCACAGTAATGGCAATTCGCAGCAACTGCTATTTGTCTTAGTATTGGGGTTTTTTTGTTTTTGTTTTTTGTTTTTTGGCAGATTGCAGGCATGCAAAACTATCTATGTTTGCTGTGCAAATGGGCATGCCTGCAAATCAAGATGGTGGCCAGGAGTGAATTACTTGTGTTTTTTCTTACCTCAGCTTGCTGCCACCAGACAGATTTTTTAAAAACCATATCCAAGATGTGAAAGAGCAATCTTTCACTTTAACAAAACAAACAAACAATCAAAAGCTGTTTTATAGCCTTAGCACTCACTCGCTAAGGTGAAAATGCAACATGGCAGCTCCGGGTGCCTGCATTGTTAGCAAGCTCTGCCCCTGCATACATCTGACCAATCAGCTTTCAACTTCTGCTTGTATAGTGAAAGCAAATCAATTCGAATTGCTTGTCCCAACAAACAGGAATGCGCATTCCCCCCACTGTTTTTTAAAAAAGTGCAGTATATCGTGGTTTTTGGCCCTTCCCAATATGTCAAAATAATGCAGAATCCCATTGAGACAGATCGTATTCTCCTTGCATTCTGTGAGGAGTATTTTCGCCATTTAGACAACCCCTTGATGTCACTTCTAGCTGCCATTTTGACTCATTTTCAGCTTTCCCCTCTCCTCAGGTTTTTTTGGGGGTGGGGTGCTCTGAGGGCTTGTGAGAAGTAAACCACCACATTTTGTAGCTTTTTTTTGGGGGGGGGTGCTTTTGTCTGGTTTAGGGGTGACAAAATCGCCTGAAAATTGCTGTGGAAAAAAATTGAGTCTGGAGGTTTTCTGGATCTTTAGGGGTGGCAGTTTGTGCCCCCAGGCTTTGCCCACACCTGCCCTAAAGCTTGCCTACCCCATTTTACAGATTTATGAGTGTTGTCTCTTACACACAGATAATGGTCCACTGTTTGTTCTTAGGAGTCAATGATCCAGTCCTGGAGAACAAAGAGGAGCCCTTTCAGCTGGAAAGAACTGAGCTAGGACAAGTGGGAGTCAGTGAAGAGGAAAGACCCAAGGGGACCTTTTTCCCAGGTTCGGAGCTGGAAGAGAACCCCAGAAGCCCACAGGCCCAAGAGAGCTATTTGTGGAAGATCACGGAGCAGGCTTTCCTTTGTGAAGGCAGGGACCATGGCTTCCATGAAAACACCTTTCCAGGTAGGAAGGAAGAATCCCGGAAAACCAACAGCAACAGCAGCGTGGGGACAGGCTTTGGGAAAAGCCTCCTTCAGAGTTTGGACTTCTTCAAGAACCAGAAAAAACAAGTGCAGAAGTTCAAGTGCTCTTACTGTGGGGCCACCTCCAACATCCGGGCCAACATTGTTGTACACGAGAGAATCCACACAGGGGAGAAGCCCTACACCTGCTTAACATGTGAGAAAAGCTTCAGTCGGAAGTCGACCCTTGTCCGCCACAAGCGGACCCACACAGGAGAGAAACCGTACAACTGCTCTGCGTGTGGGAAAAGCTTCAGCATCCGGTGTAACCTTTTACGGCACGAACGAGTCCACACAGGGGAGAAACCCTACCATTGCACTTATTGTGGTCAGAGCTTCAGTCAGAGACTCTTGCTCGTGATACACGAGAGAACCCACACTTGAGAGAAAAACTTATAAAAACTCACCATCTTTGCATGATGGGAAATGTTACTGTTTTGTTTACTTTCTTATGTGTCTCTCCTCTTTGTGACACAGGAGTGAGGAAGATCAACACTGGAAAGAGACTGTTAAAGGATGTGTTTTCAGTTCACATAACTCTCTTTGTTTCCATCTGTCCCTAATGCCTAATCCACACTCCACAAATAATCCAGTTTGAAACGGGATTATTTGCCATGGCTCTGTCCTGTGGAATCCTGGGATTTGTAGTTGTACAAGGCCTTTAGCCTTCTTTACCAAAGAGTGCTGGTGCCTCACCAAACTACAAATCCCAAGATTCCGTAGGAAGGAGCCATGGCAAATAACCCACTTTCAAATCTAAGAGTGTGAATTTGGCCTTAGCCTTCTCCCTTATTTTCAAAGGTGACATTGTAAGCTCTTAGAAGCAAGGAGCCTTTTTGAACCCATTGTCTTCCTTTGTAAAGCACTATGTAAATAAGAAGAATTACATTTCCCAGCCATGGGACAATTTGAATGGAGTATTGCAGGGGATGTGAAAATTTCAAGCTTGAGGGATATGTTCTGTAGGAGAGATGTGTGAGAATTTTATTTGAACTTTTAAAAATGCTCAAATTTCACCATAAAATTTGATAGAAAGAACTTGAAATTTAAAAGTTTTGAATATGGAAGAAAGTGAAATGGGCAGATTCACCCAAACAGGTCCTGGCCTTCAAATGTTTCACTCTCAACAAACCAGCCTTTGAATTTATGTTATTCAACAGAACTGGGAGAAGTTACTTTTTTTGATCTACAACACTCACTAATGCTTAAATAGCAGGCCTGCTGGCTGGAGTATTCTGGGACTCGTGGTTGAAAAAGATAACTTTTTAAAGTTAAAAAAAATCACACAAGGTCACATTTCTTGGTGAAATCTTGGCAGTTCTGAGGGATGTTTTGCCTTTGGTCCTACAGTTGTTTTTCTCTGAAAGGTTCTAAGGGTTAAATTCAAAGAGCTCTCCACGCTTAGAGCAAGTCAGCCAGAGAAATTGGAGAAAGGGAGGAGGTTGTAGAAGGAGGCTCCTTTCTGTTGTAGCCCTTGCTCAGAAATTGCCACTCATTTCTTGTTTTATTTTGGCAGAGCTGTGCACATTGATGGAACAGACAATAATCCTTTGACTGCAACAACCTGCAAAAAATTATACAGTTGGACCCTGTAATCCATGGGGGTTCATTTCCCGGACTTACCACAGATACCAGAAACTGGATAGCAACAAACCCTATTAAAAGTAATGGACTTCCAGTAAAAACAAGCCATAGAATTGCATTGGAGGACCTCGAAGATGTGTAGAGAGGATGCCTTTCTAGGCATTTTCTAGGATGACTCTGTGGTATGTGTCCCTGTTTTGTGTCCTGTAACCAAAAACTGTGAGTATTGGTTCCGCGGATATGGGGCTCCAGCTGTATAAACTTCCATAATCCTTGTAATGGGAAGATTGTATAGAGCATTCACACTGTAATCCATACCCACTTATCTGGGTGTATGCCCTGTGGAACTCATTGGGACTCCGTTTTGAGTAGACATGTATAGGATTGCAGGGTAAATTCAGCATTGAAATACTTGCTCACTCTTCTAGCTTTTGGGATCTCAACAGTCTTTTTGCCAACAGACAGTCAAGCATAACCTGTCAAGCAAGTAGTATCGTTTTCAGACCATTTCATTTTATTTACCACTTGGTTACACTGTTATAGCACTATTATTCCACTTTAACTGCTGTGGCTGCCTCCTGTGGAATTCTGGGGTTTGTAGTTTAGGGAGGCCTAAGAGCTCTCTGGCTGAGAATGCTAAATGCCCCTCCCTCAACTGCAAATCCCAGGATTCCACAGGAGGCAGCCAGAGCTATTAAAGTGGAATAATAGCACTATAACAGTGTAATGCGATAAAGGAAAGATCCTTATGGAACTTGTTGGTGTCTGCTTGTGTTTTCAACATCCTATGTCACATATTCCCTAAAATGACATATTCAATTTTATTATATGTCATATTCACACACTGCACTTTGTGACTCAGATGTAGAAGGATGCAGCATTTGAGATGGATTATTCTCTTGTTTCCTGTTATCTTTCTCTTATCTAAGGAACCTCCATGTTGGCAGAGATGCAGATGTAATCATTTGTATTTTTCTGGCACAAAAGATGAACCAAACAAGGATCACTTTGCTTAAATGTCAACTAGCAGAACCTGTGGACTCTTTCACACTACTCATTTGCAGTGCTACGATTCCAATTTAATTCCCATGGATGCAATGGATGCAATGACCAATGGAATCTTAGGATGGGTAGTTTGGAGAAGCACTTGAGCTCTGGTTAGGAATTCTAAATGCCCCTCCTTAAATGTCAAATCCTTCAAATTCCACGGGATGTTACCATGGCAGTTAAAGTGGAACTGTAGTGCTAGAACTGTGGGGAGTGAAAAAGCTCTGTGGTGCCCATACTGAGCCTTCACAGAGATGTGGAAAGATGCATTGTCTGGCTGACAGAACATCTGAAGCAACTGCTGTAGCAATTTAAGCCCCCTTCAAGTTTGTGCTATCTTTTACTTAGGGCAGGATCCGTTTTTAGCAATTATAATTTCTCATCGTCATCTGTGTGTTTGCATTTTTAATTTCTGTAATAAATGGTCTGGTTTTTTGTTCAGTCATACTTTACTTTGTCTTGAGTGTTCAGGGAGTTCTGATGGTTTTCATTGATGGCTGGTGGTGGTCATGCCATTGGGCAATTGGAGAATCTGCTCTGGCCTTCAGTCCGAACCTTAAATGAGCTATCCAAAGTGCTAAACCTTTTCTCCCCAAAATAGGAGAATAGCTTTTTTAAGGTTATTCCACACCTTGGACTAGATTTCAGTACTTTGAATAGCTCCTTTAAAGTTTAGATGAAAACCCAGCTGACATAGAAAACACCATCTGCCACTAATGTTTGGGAGTCCTGTCTACCTGCTAGTAAGCCTGTGTTACTTCACCATTGTTCATTAGAGGGATGGGCTACAGCAGTGGTTCTCAACCTTTGGTTTTCTAGAGGTTTTGTACTTCAGCTCGCAACATCCCTGACTACTGGCTATACTCGCTGGGTCTTGTGGAACTGGAAGTCCAGAACATCTGGAGGGTGAAAGGTTGAGAACCACTGGACTTTAGCAAAGGTAGGAATCATGTGACCCTCCAGATGTTGTTCAATTGCAAGTCCTAGTAGCCTTAGCAAGCAGAGCTGATGGGGAAGATGTTGCAGTCCTACAACATCTGGAGTGCTGCGTGTTTGCAACTGCTGGAGAAAGACTGCAATACACACCATCAAGAAGCAGCTTCCATTACTAGATTCACACCTTTCTGTTCTAGGCTGAAACCCATGAGAGCATGCTAGGCAAAGCCTGGCAAGGGTCAGGGTAGGACACATCTGGTCAGCACCATGGACAGCTCACTGTGGCTACTGGATGCCAGGTACATAAGAAGCTGAGAGTCTTGTCCGCAAGACGACCTCTTTCATGTCTGTTCCACAAAAACCTCTGGTCTACACCTTGGTCCTCTCTTAACTAGGACAGTATTTTTCATTCCGGCCCTCCAGATGTTTAGATTTTAACTCTCAAAAGCCCTGACTACTGACCATCCTAGCTGGGGCTTCTGGAATCTAAAAGCCAAAGCATCTAGTGGGCCAAAGTTGAGAAACACTAGCCCAGACAGCAAGCATCCCGTCGCCATTCTCACCATGGGAGCGATCCTGGGGGGAGACCCTGGGGGAGAAGGGAGGCAAGATCTACTCCTCCCCTCCCTTCACCCCCATGTCACCATTCCTGCCATGGGAGTGATCCCAGGAGGTGATCCCAGGGGAGAAGGGAGGTGAGAATTCCTTCTCTTCCCCTCCCTCCCCCGTTGTTATCATCTGCGGATAATTGAATCAGCAAATACGAGGGTGCTACTGTACATGGCACTTTATGGTTAAATAAGCAAAAAACTTTGAGTCCTGTCAAAGGCAGCATTAACTACCCTCGAGTCGGCTTTGATTCATGATGACCCTATGGACGAGACATCTCCAAGACCCCCTGTCCTCAACCACCCTATTCAGGTCCTGCAGGTTCAGGCCTGTGTCTTCCTTGATTGAGTCTATCCACCTAGTGCAGTCTTCCTCTCTTTCTTTTCCCTTCCACCTTTCCTAGCATTATTGACTTTTCTAGTGAACCATTCCTTCTCATGATGTGTCCGAAGTATAACAGCCTCAATTTGATCACCTTGGCTTCTAATGAGTGTTCAGGCTTGATGTGTTCTAAGACCCATTTGTTTGTCTTTTTGGCCATCCGCAAGATCCTCAGCACTCTTCTCCAACACCACATCTCAAATGAATTGATTTTATTCCTATCAGCTTTCTTCACTGCTCAGCTCTCACATTCGTACATAGTGATGGCAAATACAATGGTTTGAACAATCCTGACTTGGCTATAGTTTATAATTTGGCTAAGTGTGGCCATGTGGTTTCAAGTAAACCAGGAACCTTCGAATACCAAGGTGGGATTCATGTAAGGCCAAGGGAAGGGCCTTTGGAAATTCCCCAAAACCAAATACTCAGGTCAGAGAGTTAACACTTGGAAGTGAGTCATTCACTAATCCACTCAACTATAGCAGAGACCTACATCCAACTTCACATCCCTTCTCTGACTGTTTGTTGTAATTTATTTTTGGTTAGGTTAGTGTTGATATCGTAAGATTTCTGTAACAAACTGACACTTATTCATGTTTATTTTTATTAATAAAAACTTTATTAAAAATAAATAAATATCACCCTAATACACCACCCAAGTGCGCACAGTTAATCTTCCTCTCAACTTCATGTCAGATTGTGTAGCTGTCCCGACTTCCAGACTTCTTCACTGTTGGTATACAGTACTTTGCAATCTCCTCTCTGCAGGATCGGTACAATATAACCTGCCATTCCCTTACTCTATTTCTCTATCCAAATACTTCCAACTCCTTTTGATAGCCTTGTGTGAGTGTCTGAAGCCTGAGTGTTTGTGTGACTGCTGACATTAAGCTCCAATAAAGATAATTTAAGTGTAACTTTTGTCTTAGAATCTCCTCTGTTATTACCGGTATACATAGGTTAAAAGGTCCCACCATTGCCTGACCTCTTGCATACCAAGTTGAGTTAGCTAAATTCCTCAATTTAATCTTAGGACATCAGAGGGCCCCCACAGACCCCACGCAATTCAGGTAACACATAAGCACACACAGAGGGAAAGAAGGAATAGTAAACATAAAATTATAAAATACAATTGCCAGCATACAACTATAAAATATATAAAACTATAAAATAAAATACAATAATACAATATTATTACCAGCTGTTTCTTCCTTTCCAGGAAACTTGCGTGGGACTGGCAGCCAATGGTTTGTGGACTGGCAGTGGTCCACATGTCACCCCTTGGCTTGACCTTTGTTGTTGTGCAACTTCAAGTTGGTTCTGACTTATGGCAACCTTAAGGTGAACCTATCATGGGTTTTTTTTTGGCAAGATTTGTTCAGAGGGGGTTTGGCTTTGCCTTTCTCTCAGGCTGAGAGAATGTGACTTACCCAAGGTCACCCAGTAAGTTTCCATGGCTGAGCAGGGATTTGAACTCTGATCTCCAGAGTCATAGTCCAAGGCTCAGACTTCTATGCCATGCCCTCCAGATGTTGTTGGACCACAGCTCCCAGAAGTCCTAGCTTGCACAGCCAGTGGTGAGGAATTCTGAGTGGCAGTCCAACAACATCTGGAAGGCCACACAATTCCCACCCTTGCTGTAAAATGGCATGCAGTTTACTGATGAAACTATAGAAATAAAAGAATGAATACAAGTCTTACAACCTAAATACCCTAAAGGCATCAGACCCTGTCTTATCCTGGATGCTAAGGAGGGTCAGCCCTGGTTTGTATTTGGATGGGAGACTGCCAATGAATACCAGGTGCTGTAGGCTATATTTCAGAGGAAGGAACTGGCAAAACCACCTCTGATTATTCTTTGCTTAAACAAGTCCTAGGAAATTCATGAGGCTGCCATAAGTCGAAAAGTGACTTGAAGGCACACACACACACACGCACACAAGTCTTACAGGAAAGATCAAAGCTTGGAATGTTTTTTCCCAATAGCTTTGGGGCTTGTCTATACGAGGCAAAAAATGTGGCTTGCTCTACAGTAATGGCAATTCGTAGCAGCTGCTATTTGTCTTAACAGTGTTTTTGGCAGATCACAGGCATGCAAAGCTATCTATGTTTGCCATGCAAACGGGCATACCTGTGAATCAAGATGGCATCCGTGAGTGAATTACTCGTGTTTTTACTTACCTTATTTGCTGCTGCTGGCCATATCCAAGGTGTGAAAGAGCAATCTTTCACTTTAATAAAACAATTTGTAAGCTGCTCTGATAGCCTTGTGGCTGAACAGCGGGGTCTAAATAAATAAGTAAATAAAAATAAAATAAATAAACAAAAAAGCAAGAAAACTCCCAACAAACCTGTTTTATTGCCTTAGCACTCGCACATCCTACCAATCAGCTTTCAACTTCTACTTGTGTAGAGAAAGCAAATCAAATCGAATTGCTTGTCCCAGTGAGTAGGAATGTGCATCTTGGCTTTCCCCACGCAGTATATAGTGCTTTTGGCCCCCATCCCAATACGTTGAAATGATGTGAAATCCCATTGAGACAGATTGTATTCTTTGTGAAGTCGAAGGCTTTCACAGCCGGCATCCATAGATTTTCCTTGGTTTTTTTTTTCCTGGCTGTGTGATTGTATTTTCCTCACATTCTGTGAGTATTTTTAACCCCATGGTTACAGTTTCAAGGATCCTCATGTCAGACAGACAGTACTGTAATTGCATATATAAAAAGTACCTCTTTCCCAGTTATTCAAAGTAACTAAATATTGTAGTTACTGTTAGTTACTACAAAGCCTACCTGACTGAAACAAGTACAGTTGTCTTTCCACATTCACGGATTTGGCATGTATTCATGGTTTTAAGTATTCATGGCTTGAAAATATTCTTAAAAAAATAATAATCCAAAAAGCAAACCTTGATGTTGCCATCTTATATAAGGGAAACCATTTTGCTATGCCATTGCATATCATGGGAGTTGAATGTTCACGGATTTTGGTATTCACGGGGGGTCCTGGAACCAAACCCCTGTGAATGTGAAGGGACAACTGTACCTGTCCTACAGTGCAAACTCCTCTCTCCTAAACCTCCATCTTCTTATTGACTCTGCACCTAGAACAGAGGCAGAGAAGGCAGTATGGGAACCTTTTGATATTCCTCCTCCACCACACCCCAGGAAGTAGAAAACTCATAAAAACAAGTCACAGTTGAACCACAAGTGGAATGATGTGCTCCCTCGTTAAGGTATAACTGCAGTTTAATGTAGTTTTAATGTTGTTGCAGAGGAAATTAATGAGAAGTTATTAATTTGGCTGCCGTGGGGCACTCTGAATGTATTCAGAGATAACGTTAGCACCCTTCCTCAAAGTGGGACAGCAATGCTTCTACCTTTGTAGAGCTTTCAAAAAAGTTACTTTTTGGACCACAACTCCCAGAATCCCCCAGCCAGCACAACCAGAATCCTTTTAGTCAGCATGACCATGCTGTTTGAAGGATTCTGGGAGTTGCCTCCCAAAAGTAAGGTTTATCAAGCTCTGGTCCTCTGGAATCACCCTCCAATTCAGAGGACTTGACAACAGCTGCTTTGAGGCTTGGGAAGTTTCCCAAGCTCTTACAGTAGCATGTGTTTTTAGCTGTGCATTTGTGCAGGGGTGGGACTAGATAGCCTCTGAGGTCCCTCCCAACATTATGAGTTTATGACTGTGCCTTCATAATATGGCCTTTGAGCCCAACAACTTTTCCTCTCTCAACATTTATTTATTCATTTATTTATTTATTGGATTTATATCCCGCTTTTCTCCCAAGATGGGATTTGAGGGCAGCTTACAATAGAAACATTACAAGTTACAGAAGTTAAAAAAAGAATTAAATTATTAACATTATTAAAATAGTTTAACACACAACATGGATTTAAAACATAGGGGTTGTTTAGATGATGAAAAAAAATCCTCAAATAACGTAGGCAGAATACCTTTTGCTCAGATCAGCTCCTGCTGGGATTTACCATATTGGGAAGAAGGAAGGCTGAAAACTCCAAGTAGTTTGCAATAACAGCTTTCACTGTTTCTCGCAATCTTATTTTAAAAATATGCAAAAATGTGCATGTCTGAACAACCAATTTGAATTGGGGCACATCCAGGAAGTCAAAGGTGATTGGTCGGACAGGGGCGAGGGCAGGCTTGCCGGGGATGAAGCGGCTGGAGCCACCATTGTTTTTTTGGGGGGAAACGATTGAGCACTTTTTTCAAGCAAAAAAAAATTTTTTTTTAAGCAGATGATCTCTCTTCTGCATCTCTCATTTAGCAAGGCAAAAAAGTGGGGGAGTATGGAGGGAGCTTTTAGTTGAATAATAACGCTGGTAATTCACTCGCGGCCATCATCTTTTCTTGCTCCCACCCGGTGGGATCCCAGATTATTTTCAAACTCTCTCATTGCTGGTGTCAAGGAAGGCTTTTCTCCTTGCAAGGCTGAATCTACATCCCTCTAATGTGACCAAGGGTAGATATTTGCAGACCCCTTTTTAAAACCATATATGTCATTGTGCCCAAGCTCCTGATGTTCTCTATGATATTGTATTGACTTGCCCATTGTATATAATTCCAAGGGAAAAGTTGATAAGGAGATTATTGGAAAGGAATGTCTGTACAGATAGAGTATCAGTGGAATTCTTATTGGAAGATTGTAATCCGCATATTACCAGACTAATGGCTAACTTTTTGGTTGAGGCAGCAAACATATGGCTTAACCTGCCTAAAAATGATCCTTGAAATCCTATTGTTCTATTGTTATATGTATATGTTGTATTATGCCTAATAAAGGTTGTGGATGGATGGATCTTTTCTTGCAGGCGTGCTCTGTGTGAACTTCAAATTCAGATAGATTTCCATACCAGTGAGCTTGCGAATGTCTCTCTCTCTCTGGTTTTTCTTCGCAAACGCAGATTTAGGAAGGACTCATCCTGTGCTTTCTGCAAGCGCGCTGATGACTAAAAAGGCCAATCCGAGATAAACAAGTCCGGTTGCAGAAAGCACAGCAGAAGGTCTCCTTGGGTGATGTTTCTGGGTTGTGATTCTTTCTGCGTTGTCATTCCTCTTCAAGACTTGTTCGGCGTGAGTTCTCAAATAAGGCTGCAGCATTGTGGATAGTGCGTCTGCGAATGTATCATGGGGATAAATGAACACTGCTGCGATAGTGAGGTAATGCACTATTTTCAGCCATTAATCCTCCCATCTGACTGACCCCATGGACACCCAGCTTCGCACAGCATAGAAATAAATTCTGGGCAGTCTTCACCTTGAGGAAGCACCAGACAGCTTGTGTTCTGGACATTCACAGAGTATTCTGCTTGAACCCCTTGAGGAAGCAACAAATGGCTCACATGTTGAATGTGCCTCTGGGTATGTGCAGAGTTCCCTACCACCACAACCCCACTGAAAAAGCAACAGAGTTTGTGAAGTGACAATGTGCTTGGACGTGTCAGAGCAGCCATGTTGAGGAAGCGCATAAACAGCAAACACACCATGACAGAGGAAATTAGTGGCTCCCATGTCTGTGGTGTGGTAAAGCTGCTCTTGGTTTTAGTACAAACTTTAAAGGAGCTATCCAGGGTGCTGAACCCATGTTAGTGTATAGGGTTCAAGTAGGTTGGATAGCTCCTTTAAAGTTCAGGCTAAAACACAGAGTTGATTCACCACACCACTGAGACAAAATCCAGATAATGGTCTTAAAACCATAAGCGCACCACTGGCTCAGACCAAAGGCCAGCATACAGTTTCCAGTGGCCAACCCCTCGTCTCATGGAAACCCACCAGCGTTGAATGCAACAGCACCTTCCTCTCAGCAAGTAGTATCAGATACCAAGAGTATCTCTGAACATGGGCAGAGTGCCCTGCCAGTGGAACAACTAACTCTCACTTTGTTGAAATACAGAAACAGTGCCTGATCAATTTTGTCATTTGAAGGAGGCAGGTAAAGGCTTTTTATTTCAATAAGCCATTGAGAACAGACTATTTATGGGGGGGGGAGTGCTTTTAATAAAGTGCTGTTTCACCTTCCCTTTAAAAAAATTGATCTATTTTACATTTACTGTTAAATTTACTCTATGAATAATTTAGTAATATTTGACTTTTTAAAAGTTTTTAGTGACGTGAATATTTAACTGTATCATTTTTAGTTTTATAAGATGCCTTGAGTCACAGGGCTTGAGGAAAAGTGGGTATTAAATAAAACTTTTTAAAAAACCTTGACCTCCCCTCCTATGAGGAAGGGGTGCTTTGAAGCCACTTTGAATTCCATCTTGGGAGAAAGACAAGGATATCAATTCAATAAATAAATAAATATGAATCAAGGGTGAGATCTAAGATGTATCACAAAAAGGGCAACACGTTGTTAGCTGGTGTGTATGTTGTTGTTGTGTGCCTTCAAGTCAATTCTGATGTATGGTGACCCTATCATGGGGTTTTCTTGGTAGAATTTGTTCAGAGGAGGTTTGCCCTTGCCTTCCTGTGAGGCTGAGAGAATGTGACTTGCCCAAGGTCACCCAGTAGGTTTCTATGGCCGAGTGGGGATTTGAACCGAGTCTCCCAGTGTCCTAGTCCAACACTTAAACCACAACATCACTCAGGCTCTCTCTCTCTCTCTCTCCTTCGTGTGTGTGTGCATGTGTGTGTTTTATTCCCCAGGGTGAGGGCACATGCACGTGGGATCTACCCCCCCACCTTCTGTGCCAGAGTAACTTGGCTGGCTGTGGCTATTGTGAAAAACAGTGGTTCCTAACCTGTGGCCGTGGACTCCCACGGGGGAGCAATGTCCTCACAGGGGTCCTTGAAGACTGCTTGGCCCACCCCCTGCCTGTAGTAGAGTGGCCATGTAACAGGAGCCAAGGTAAAGGCTGGCTTGGCCTGCACATTGCCATTCAATCTAGTCCACCCACAAACTTGCCAGAAGAAGCAGGAGAAAAGTCTTCCTTTCCCCT
The DNA here is from genome assembly GCA_030847615.1 of Gambelia wislizenii. NCBI lineage: Eukaryota > Metazoa > Chordata > Lepidosauria > Squamata > Crotaphytidae > Gambelia > Gambelia wislizenii. The sequence continues at coordinate 33,364,778 of JAUMIR010000002.1, forward strand.
TCAGTGCCTCTGAGGGAAGGTTTAATGGATGGTACAATTGGATGATGATGGTGATGATGATTATGATTAGAGTTTTAAATCTTGAGTTAAGTCTTGGGGGTCCACAGCAACAAAAGATATTTAAAGGGGATCCCTTGTAAAGAAAAGGTTAAGAACCACTGGATTATTACTGCTACTACAATTATTGTTGTTGTTGTTGTTTTAAATCTTAGGTCTTGGGGACCCACAGAAAAGATATTTAAAGGGGGTCCCTGGTAAAGAAAATGTTAAGAGCCACTGGTCTATTGTTGTTATTATTATTATTTTAAATCTTGAGTTAAATCTTGGGGGTCCACAACAAACAATATTTAAAGGGGTTATTGGTAAAGAAAAGGTTAAAAGCCACTGGTGGTATTATTATTGTTGTTGTTGTTTTAAATCTTGAGTTAAGTTTTGGGGGACTGCAGCAACAAAAGATATTTAAAGGGGGTCCCTGGTAAAGAAAAGGTTAAGAGCCACTGCATCATCATCATCACCATCACCATTATCATCAGGGTTTTAAATCTTGAGCCAAGTCGTCAAGTCTTTGGGGTCTGCAGCATCAAAAGATATTTAAAGGGGGTCCCCAGTAAAGAAAAGGTGAAGAGCCACTGGTCTATTATTATTATTATTATTATTATTAAAATCTTGAGTTAAGTCTTGGGGGTCTGTGGCAAGAAAAGATATTTAAAGGGGGTCCCTGGTAAAGAAAAGGTGAAGAGCCACTCGTCTATTATTATTATTATTATTATTATTATTATTATTTTAAATCTTGAGTTAAATCCCTGGTAAAGAAAAGGTGAAGAGCCACTGCATGATGATGATGGTGATGATGATGATGATGTTAAGAGCCACTGGTGCAAAGCCCCTTGGCTTGGGCGACTGGGGGGGGGCAACTGCTGCTGGGCCTCAGGCAGCAAAATATCTGGGGCGGCTTCAGCCCTTGCAAACCGAGTCGCCGCCACTCCAGGAGGTCAGAGCTGCCTGCCCAAAGGAAAGATGCTCTCCATCGCTCCCCGGAGGGGGTTAAAAGTGACAGGACGGCAGTGCCTAGACCAGCCCGGAAATGGGTGCTGCGGTGTGTTGTTTCCTTTTCCTGCCCTCCCTTCTCTTGGCTTCCCTGGGAGGAAAAAGCAACAGCAAAGGGGAGGGTGGGAGTGGGTGGGTGGGGGTTTGAATGGAAGAAGCCTTTGGCATGAAGCTGAACCTGGACCTTTAGGGAAAGTGGCACATTTCCGGAGCTTGCAATTTGACAAGAGGTGAGTTGGCAGGAGATCTGGAAGGTGGCATGGGAAAGAAGAGGGGGTATGGTAAGGACATGTAGCCCCTCCAAGAGGCAAGGAATCTGCACCCTCTCCCAACCCCCCCCCAAAAAAAATCCAGCCTGGGATTCATAGAATCATAGAGTTGGAAGAGACCTCCAAGGGCCATCTAGTCCAACCCCCTGCCATGCAAACATACACATTCAAATCATTCCCGACAGACGGCCATCCAGCCTCTGGGTATGTGCAGAGTTCCCTAACCACCACCACCACCCCACTGAAAAAGCAACAGAGTTTGTGAAGTGACAACGTGCTTGGATGTGTTATTTGAGATGCCTGCATTGTCAAATCCTCCAGGGTGCAAACTTTTTTTTTTTTTTAAATCCAAGTCAAAACATTTTATCCAAGACAGCCTCCTTTTCTTTGGAGGTCTTTAAACAGAGGCTGGGTGCCCATCTGTCAGGAATGCTTGGATTGCATAGCAGGGGGGTTGGACTAGATGACCCTTGTGGTCTCTTCCAATTCTGTGATTCTAAGAGGTTGGTGGTGGGGAGTGCTTAAAATAGAAATGGGGGTGGAGAGGGAGGAAGAGTGACATAATCTTGGGAACAAAGGGAGAAAGGCTCAGAGCTACAGTGTCTGGCCTTGGACTGACAGGGTGGTGGCTATGGGTAGTATTTGTTGGGTCCTGAAAGGGAGGTGCCTTTCTAAAATATAAAATAAAATAACCAAGAGTCCAGTGGTGCCATAAAAGGCTAACACATGGATTTCGTGCTGCCAAGCTTTCACGGACATGTCGTACCCACATTTTTCTGATGTCCCAAGTGGTTCCTCCAGGCTTTTCAGCCATAGGATGGTACCTCAGCCTCAAATTTTGGATAATGCTGCTGGATGTCTGATGAGCTGGATGAAAGTCTGTGGAGGTTTGTGCCAGAATGGTGGCTCTTAACCTTTTCTTTACCTGGGACCCCCTTTAAATGTCTTTTGTTACTGCAGGCCCCCAAGACTTAACTCAAGATTTAAAACAACAACAACACAATTAAACCATCCATTAAACCTTCCCTCAGAGACACCTGAGGGAGAGGGAAGACTTTTCTCCTGCTTCTTTCTGCCTGTTTGTGGCTGGAGTGGATTGAATGGCAATGTGCAAGCCAAGCCAGCCAGCCTTTGCCTTGGCTCCTGTCACATGGCCATGCCACTGCAGGGAGGAGGTGGGCCAAGCAGCCTCCAAGCCTTCATGGACCCCCTTTGAGAACATTATGGCCCCCTGGGGGTCCCCAGACCACAGGTTAAGAACCACTGTGCTAAAGTAAATCTGTTAGCTGTTTCAAGGTGCTAAAGGAATCTTCTTTGTTGCAGCAGAGTAACAGAGTTACCCCCTTTTGGAAGGAATGCCTTTAATATTATTTTCCCCTCCTTTATCCCTCCACCTTCTCAGGCTTGTGGCCTAAAAGCTTAAATGCAAGGGAGAAGAAGCAAGAAGCATGGGCCGCTTACAGACAGGTGCTTTTGCTGCAAATCTGCTTCTCATGTGTTTCTCATTTCTGTCACTCCACTAAAACTTTTTTTTTTTTTTGCATAATGCATTTTTTGCATTAGCTAACACACATTGGAAACTGCTTAATGCAGTGTAGATGTGTAAATTGCTATTGCTTAAAAACAATTTGTAAGCCGCTCTGATAGCCTTGTGGCTGAAGAACAGGGTATAAATAATTAAATAAATAAATAAACAATCAAAAGTGTATGATCCATACATGCACACCAATAGTATTCAAAATGGTGCATCCCCCACCCTCCCTGTTTCTAGCATTACCCCCCCCCCAAGAAATCTGCTTGAGTACCTCAACCTCACACCTTCCAACATTTCACAGATGAAAACCATGACGCGGGTGCCCAAGCAACATCAGAGTGTGGTCAGGACAGCAAAAGTTATGAACAAGGAAGGCCATACAAACTAGGAGAGGCTGCAGCAGTTTGCTTTTGCCTGAACCTATGGGGAAAGGTATATTCCATCCCCTCCTTTCCTCTCCCTGTTGCTGGGTTAGAATCATAGAATCATAGAGTTGGAAGGAACCAAGAAGGTCATCTAGTCCAACCCCCTGACGTGCAGGAACACACAGTCAAAGCTTTCCTGACAGATGGCCATCCAGCTTTGTTTAAAGACCTCCAAAGAAAGAGACCCCACCTTTTCTGTAGTCCAGAAAAGGTACACTATTCAGGATCCCACAACAACCCTGGCAGGCCGGCCAAAATCTCTGTGTTGTAATGTGGCAAGGGAGGCTGTCACTAATGTTGTAAAGGAGCCAGGACTCGGACGATAGAAACATGGGGTGTTTTTAATGGGCAGGAAAAATTATGTTACCTGCCCTCTTCTCTGGCTTCCCTGTGGATTATATATATATATATATATATATATATATATATAGTATATCAAAACAATCACAACCCGGAATCATCACCCAAGGAGACCTTCTGCTGTGCTTTCTGCAACCGGATATGTTTATCTTGGATTGGCCTTTTCAGTCATCAGCGTGCTTGCAGAAAGCTTCCTGAATCTTGGTTTGCGAAGAAAAGCCAGAGATATGTTTATACACACACACACACACACACACACACACTGTATATCTATATATGTGTGTGTGTATATTGGCCTTTACTCTGTTCCTTCTGAACTTACTTGGAGACCTTAGAGTTACTGGGAGTGAAACTGATTTTCCCAGAAACAGCATACAGTATTGTTCTGAGTTATGTCTGAGTTGGCTTAGTTTTGGATGAGTAATTGAGACTCATTGGCTTTACAAAAGGCCCACTTCTTTTTTTTTCTTTCAGTGTTTTTATTTTCCCTTAAAGGTTCTTTCATGGATTCACATTATGCATATAATTCTCATACATCTAAGTCAGATTATAAAACCATAATATAATTCATATAAGTACAATAAACAATAAAATATTTATAAAATAAAACAAATTCTATTCTGTTTCTTATAAATAAAACTTTAGCTAAATTTGCTATTTCTTCACTCCTTAAATGTATCTGACTAGTCCTGATTTGTGATTGCAGTTATTCTGGCTTTGAATTAAACACAAAAATTTTGATTGCCCCACAGCCATTTCAAATAGTTGCATTTGAAATTTTTATGGTATCTATACCTATCGACCTTTTCTATTTGGATCTATTTGGTCCAGTTTCCAAAACTTCCAGTTTTAGCTTCATCTGATCTGACCTAGATTCCAGTAAGATTCCCACTTCTATGAGAGCTGAAAATATGAAGAAATGATTTCATTTGGGGGTGGGGTCAGTGTTTTGGGTTGTCTTGGACTATAGCTATAAGGATCATCTTGATGAGGTCCCATGCTTCAAAATGTACTTCTGGACCGCTGCCTGTCACACACATCTTAATGCCAAGGGAGAGATCTCCATCCCTGCTTTGGACTTTGCCTTAAGCTTTCCTTTCTGCAGAATGGGTGCAAGGTGCTTAGCATTGTCATGGCAACACACTGTGGTTGACTTTAAGGTGTTGTGATTAGAGATGTAAAATTTCCAGAAATTTTGAAGCCATGGGAAAAAACCCATTTTCCCAGTACAATATTTTTTTTTTCCCAGAACAAAATAGAAATTTTCAGAAAAAAATGAAAAATGCAACATTAGCACATTTTACAGATTTAAAGTCACTCTGTTACTTTAGGAACATAAAGTATGACTATGTACAGTTTGATTTGGAATAAAATGATCACAATTGGTATATTGAAAATACAGTGTTTTCAAATAATTATTACAAACGGGATTTACTTTTATTTATTTTTTAAACATTTTTTTGTAACAAATGGAGCAACAATCTCCTGAACTGTACGGAATTTCTTTGGTTTTGCTAGTGTGTCAAGCAGGCAAAAAACAACAATCAGAAGAAACCATCAACATTAGTAACAAAGAAAATTATTTATATTTCCTCTCCACAGTATCAAATAGACATAAAGCATAAAAAGATATAAAGGGGAAAAAGTGTGTGGAAAGGAGGAGGGAGGGTCTAAGATTCAATGAATATTCAATGATTTGGAGAACATATGAACACCTTGTCTTAAAGATTTTATTCATCATGTTAAAATAGAACATCCCATAACTGATTTTCTTCCTTTCTTCCTTTTTTTTTTTTTTGGAAACAAACAAACAAACAAAAAGGTTTCAGGAAAAAATGGGGAAAACACTTTTTCTGAATTTTCCCAGGTATTTTTCCAGGCCTTCACATCTCTAGTTGTGACTGAAGTGGCTCCCCAGACTCCCCTAGCCAGCAGGGCTGCTTGGGGGATTCTGGGAGTCGTAATCCCTAAACTATAATGTCTCCATGTTCTGTGAAATCTTCATTCCTTGCGTGCTTCTCCTTAGGGAAGGCCCAGTTCTTGGCTTGAGGCTGACAAGTGACCTCATCCCTGCATGATTATTGCTCAGAGACTCTCGGTGGCAAGCAAAGACTTGCATGCCTGATTCAGCTGTTGCAAAGAGAGGCTGTGCATGTTTGAATCCCCCTTACATAAACTTGGATACGAGGGGTGGATGCAGTTGGTTGCAAGTCACAAAGGTTGCTATTTACCCCATTCGTTACCCCAAAGGTTGGTTGCTCTTTGCCCTGTCTTGCCCCCATCTTGGAGCCCTACAGTCCAAACAATGCAGGGCTTTTGCCCCATTTTGCCCCTAGGCAGTCCAGATGACATCTGGGGTAAAGACCAGGGTGGGGGGCAGAAGATGGGGAAAAGCCCATTAAACCATTATATTTTAACCCCCAGGAAAACTTACTTCATTTAAAAAACAACTGGATTGGGCCTGCATGGGAACATAGGAATCCATACCTGCACGTGGGCTTGTATCTGCTGCTGCTGTTGCCATCCATGTCACTCCCTCTGAAGCCAGGAAGGAGGCTCTCTGCATGCGATCAAGGCTAGTTGCATGCGGGAGACCTTGATCACATACAGAGCACCTCCTTCCTGGCTTCAGAGGGAGCAATGTGGATGGCGGCAGCTGCAGATACAGGCCCGCAAGCCCATGCAGACTCCATCCCGTCTTGTCTAGGTAACAGAGGCGGGCGGGACGACTGATCCAGGGCCAGAATATACCAAATGGGAAGCCAGCATATTCTGGCCAGTGTAGACATTTTTATTTATTATTTATTTATTTTAGGTATTTCTGCCCTGCTCTTCAGCCACGAAGGCTCTCAGAGCATCTTACAAATTGTTAAGCAATAGCACTTACACATTTTCACTGCTTTATAGTGCACTAGCACTCTCTAAGCGGTTTACAATGTGTGTTAGCTAATTGCCCCCACAAGCCAGGTACTCATTTTACCGACCTATGAAAGGATGGAAGGCTGAGTTTCTTTGGAGGTTTTTAAACAGAGGCTGGATGGCCATCTGTCGGAAATGATTTGGTTGTGTATTCCTGCATGGCAGGGGGTTGGACTGGATGGCCCTCCTGGTCTCTTCCAACTCTATGATTCTATGAGTGAACCTTGGAGCCCTTGGGATTGAACTCACAACGTTGTGGCTGCAGTACCGGCATTTAACCACTAAGGCACCAGGCTTGCTTGTGACACGAGTGTGTCTAGTAGTAGTGTGCCAGTCCACACTCTTCTATATTGCGAGGAAATGGTGTGTTTGCTTTTCAATTTGTTTTTATTTACCATCAAGTTGACTTTGATTTATAGCAACTCTGTGAAGGAGAGATCAACAACCCTGCTCAGATCTTGCAAACATGGGTTGCTGGCTTGCATCTATCCATCTGTAATATGGTCTTCCTCTTTTTCTACTGCCTTCTAACTTACTGAGCATTATTCCAAGGAATCACAGCATCTCATGATGTGTCCAAAGTACAACAGCCTCAGTTTAGTCGTCTTGGCTTCTAGTGAGAGTCCAGGCCTTACTTGCTCTCAGACCCACTTCTTTGTCTTATTAGCAGTCCATGGTATCTGTAGAACTCTTCTCCAGCACCACATTTCAAATGCATTAATTTTCTTTCTGTCACATTTGGAAGTGTGTGTGTGTGTGTGTGTTTTAAGACTACAGTCCCCAAAATCCCTCACCTAGCATGACCACTGATTATGCTGACTCGATGTAGTTGAAAAATCTTAACTTTCCAAGCTCTGAATGCAGCCTTTTTGGGAGAAAATTATATTTTGTTTTAGAGTTGTGTTTGAATCTGGTGAGTGTTCCTGGATGCCCTTGATCAGTGGTGCCTAACCTTTTTTTTTAAAAACCATGGACCTGCTTTAAATATCTTTTGTTGCTGTGATCCCCAAGACTTAATTTCAGGTTTAAAACCGTAACAGCAACAACACAATTGAACCATCTATTAAACCTTCCCTCAGAGGCACTGGAGGGGGGAGGGAAGACTTTTCTCCTGATTCTTCCTGTAAGTTATGGCTAGAGAGGATTGAATGGCAATGCGCAGGCCAAGCCAGCCAGCTTTTCTCTTGGCTCCTGTCACATGGCTGCTCCACTGCAGGGAGGAAGTGGGCCAAGCAGCCTTAAAGCTTTGTGGACCCCCTGTGAGGACATTGTGGATTTCTGGGGGTCCCCGGACCACTGGTTAAGAACCACTGGGGTAGAATATAAATATTTAGGTAGGTAGGTGGGTGGGTGGGTAGATAGGTAGATAGATATAAGTATTTTGATAGAGACAAGGAGACAAATACAGGTCCACCACCACTCCTGTATCTGCAGAGGATATGTTCCCAGGCTCACCGTTAATAAGTGAAACTGTGGATAATAGCAAACCCTATTAAAATAAAAGACTTCCGGTACAAACATACCATAAAGTGTATTGGAGGACCTAGTGATTCCTAGAGAGAACACCTCTGTAGGCATTTTCCAGCACAACTCTGTGGTATGTGTCCCTGTTTTTTCAGCTATGGATAACTGTAACCCTGGATATTGGTTCCATGGATATGGGGGTAACCTGTAAATATAAATATTTAAGTAGTTAGGCAGATAGAAAATGATTTACAAGCTCTGGCAGTGAGTACTGTTCACTAATAAAATAATTCGTTAAATCCTGTTGGGGGAAGGTGAAAAACAAATTATGATATATCTGGTAAAATTTAACTCCATTAACAAAGCCTCTGAAAAACAAGCTCCTTTTTACAAATTCTTTTTATTCCTGCACAGCCCTGCTTCTCATCCTTTTCCTCTGTCTAGCTGCAAGGGTTTGTTTTTAGCAGCATTGCATTTGCAGAATGGGGAAGGAGGACTGGAGAAACAATTTTGTTATCAGGTTGCAGCAATGTGTCTGCAGTGAACAAAGCAATAAAGCTTGAATTGAGAAAGCATGGGATTCTCCTTTAGCTGATCCTACTGTAGTTGTGTCTGCCTGTCTTCAATAGACAAGGTAAACAGCGGCTGCCTCCAGAATCCCATATTGAGCATGTACAAGCAGCAAAACAAAGAGAAAGGGGAAAAGCAAATAAGCCTGCCTCACCAGCTACCACCTAACATGTTTAAAAAAAAGCATACATCTGGCCACTAAAAAAGTAATCATAAGAAAAATGGAGGCTGGCGAAATTAAAAATCACACCTGGATATATTTTGGAAGATGCTTTCAAATGGGCTTTAGAAAATGCAAAATGTTTTTTCTTACTTATGCCAGGCTTATCTGAACTGATGGTTTCATTTCTCGTGTGTGTATAGTTAATTTTGCATTAAAAGTTTGCTGAAACATGATGAATGGCTCCCCACCCCCTTTTTTTTTGGTAGTGCAGGAACCTATGCTTGCTCTTTCCATGTTATTTCTTCCTCTGGTACCATCTTTTTTGTTTAAGAAGGCACGCCCAAGAACACATAGAATCATAGAATCATAGAGTTGGAAGAGACCACAAGGGCCATCCAGTCCAACCCCCTGCCATGCAGGAATATACAATTGAAGCATTTCTGGCTGATGGCTATCCAGCCTTTGTTTAAAAACCTCCAAAGAAGGAGATTCCACCACACTACAAGGCAGTGTATTCCACTTCCAAACAGCTCTTACCACCAGGAAATTCTTCCTAATGTTTAGATGGAATCTCTTTTCCTGTAGTTTGAGTCCATTGCTCTGTGTCTTAGTCTCTGGAGCCACAGAAAACAAGTTTGCCCCATCCTCAGTATGGCATTCCTTCAAATATTGAAACATGGCTATCATGTCCCCTCTTAACCTTCTCTTCTCCAGGCTAAACATACCCAGCTCCCTAAGCCGCTCCTCATAGGACATGGCATCCAGACCTCCCACCATTTTGTCGCGCTCCTCTGGACACATTCCAGCTTCTCAATATCCTTCCTGAATTGTGGTGCCCAGAGCTGGACGCAGTATTCCAGTTGCGGTCTGACCAAAGCAGAATAGAGTGGCACTATTACTTCCCTTGATCTAGATACTATACTCCTGTTAATGCAGCCTAGAATTGCATTGGCTTTTTTTAGCTTCTGCTTGCTTAACTCAAGTAAGATACCTTTAGTTTAACTATAGATCTTGCAGAATTCAAAGAGACAGCTGTGTTAGTCTGGAATAGCAGTAAGGGGATCTTGTAGCACCTTTGAAAATATACCTGACAGAAAGAAATTGTAGCATAAGCTTTCATAGATTTAGTTTACTTCCTCTGATCTAAGGAAATAGACCAAGGGGTTGTCTTAACAGTAAAAATACTCCTCATAGAACTCGAGGAGAATATGATTTGTCTTAATGGGATCCCGCATCAGTCTACTGTATTCGAAAGGAGGAGGGCCAGATACTCAATATACTCCATGGGAAAAGCCTTTGTTGCTTTTCTCGAAGTTTTTAAAAAGCTCCATGGGGAGTGTGCATTCCCACTCCTTGGGACAACCAATTCACTTTGGTGCACATTCCCAATAAGAGCAGAAGTGGAAAGCTGATTGGTTGGATGTGTGTGGGGAACGGAGCTTGCTAACAAGGTCCGAAACCATGTTTGATTTTCTCCATAGCGATCATACACTATGGCAAGAAAATAACGTTTTTGTTTGCTTCTTTCTTAAAGCAGATCGCACCTTGGATTTAGTTTTTTTAAACTGTTTGGGAGTGGCAACTCAAGGTAAATAAAAATGTGAGTAATATCACTCACACCCGCCATCTTGATTTGCAGGCATGCCCATTGGAACAGCGAAAGTGGATATCTTTGCATGCAAAAAAACACCCATTAAGACAAATAGAAGCTGCTACGAATTGGCATTACTGTGTACCAGTCCACATTTTATTTCTTTGTATAGACAAGCCCCACATGTACGAAAGCTTATGCTACAATTTCTCTCAGTCTCAAAGATGCTACCAAATCCCATTGCTTGTAGATCTTGTGATATAGGATGGGACGGAGGGAGGGAGAGAGATTGACAGTGAGAGATGTAAATATTTTGATAGAGACAGACAAAAATATTCAAATTGACAAGAAAAGAGATTCTTCCTAAACATTAGGATGAACTTCTTTACTGTAAGGGCTGTTCAACAGTGGAATAAATTGCCTCAGAGGCTGTGGCATCACAAAAGTTGGTGTCATCCCTACCATCTAAGTTACTATGATTCTATGGTGATGATAAATAGACAGATAGATAGACCAATAGATTTAGACAATGACAGACAGGTAGATAGACAGATACAGGTTGAGTCTCCCTTGTCTGAAATGCTTGGGACCAGAGGTATTTTGGAATATTTCAGATTTTGGAATACTTGCATATTACATAATGAAATATCTTGGAGGTGGAACCCAAGTCTAAAGACAAAATTCATTTAGGTTTCATATATACCTTATACACATACCCTGAAGGCCATTTTATACACAATGTTTTTAATAATCTTGTGCCTGAAACAACTTTGTGTACACGGAACCATCAGAAAACACATAACACATAAAATGCGCTGTCATGTTGGTACGCAAAGAAATTATGGATTTTGGAATATTTCAGATTTTGGAATTCCAGTTAAGGGAGACTCAGCCTATGGTGACTTTTATGTAAGCTCTGATGATGATTGACATTGACCAGGAAATTAAATTGTTAAAACTAGTGTTGGAGGAGGAGGGTAACTAAATAGTACAAAACATGTTGAATTTAACTAGTTTCCTCCCCCAGGCTCTGAATAAATAATGCTAATAAATAATAATCATCTTTTATTTCTATAGCACAAAACATGTTGAATTCAACTAGTCCCCCCAGACTCTGAATAATAATAATAATAATAATTATAATCATCATCATCTTTTATTTCTATAGCACCATCAATGTACATGCTGCTTTACAAGAAAAAGAACAACAAAACAGTTCCCTGCCCTCAAGCTTACAATCTAATAACTGCTGTTTTCTATTCCCCAGATGCAGAGGAAATAAGAAACATTGTCAGGATCCACTTTGTATCCTTGAAGGACATGCACATTCTTGCTTGGAACATGGCGGGTCCCCCTCTTAGACTAGTAGGAGATTGTGGCTCTGGCTGCAGATACGTTTCCCATTGAGGGGCTGAAGCTGAAGGTGAAGACGTGGGATTCCAGCCACCTTCTCCTTTTCCTGAAAAGCTGCTTTGAGACACCAGTTGGGGTGGGCGGGCAAAGACTGCACCTCCCCACCCCCTCAGGGAGCGGCTTGCTAACCCTGTTCCTCTCCTCACAGCTCCCTCTGCACCACTTGTCCACCTCTTCTTTGGCCATCCGGAAGGGCCATCCTTCACCCCGTAGTGGGGCTGGATACGGTCTCCTCCCTGGCGTCAGGCGAAGGCTGTTTGAGTGGAATCCAAGATGGCGACCGGGAGAGGGGAAACAGCTGCCCTTCACCTTCAGTTCCAAGGTGCTCCAGCACGAGAGTTGCAGCCGCCTCTGAAAATGGAGGAGCAAGACCTGTCTGGGCATGAACTTGGGGGCAGAGGGGTGCCACGTTTCCTCCCAGCTGGGTCCATGCGGGAGTTTTTGGCTGGGGAGGCTCCTCAACAGGTGAAGCAGGAACCAGAGGAGGGGCACCAACAACCACAGCAGCGGCAGCCACAACTACAACAGCAACAGCAGCAGCAGCACTGGGAATCCCAAAGGCAAGAGTTTCCCAAGACCGTACAATATCCCCAGCCTGGATGGAGAAACCCCCCGATGCACAAGCCCCTGCCGTGGGACATGAATTCCTTCCAGGCCTCTTATGAGGCCCCACCCAACACTAGCCAGTGGCCTTCTGGGGGAGGCTGGGTGCCTCAAAACCTCCCAGTCCTCACCCGAGACACTCAGCCTATCTACAGTGGTCAGGAGCATCGGGAGCGGAGGAATTACGGGAGCATGAAAGAAGAGGTCCCCAACGATGAGGCCATCAGCTTGGAGATCCGGCGCCAGCGCTTCAGGCATCACCGCTACCAGGAGGCTGAGGGGCCCCGGGAGGTCTGCCGGCAGCTCCAAGAGCTCTGCCACCAGTGGCTGAGGCCAGAGCAACACACTAAAGAGCAGATCGTGGAAGTCCTGATCCTGGAGCAGTTCCTGACCATCCTGCCTCATGAGATTCAGAACTGGGTCAGAGAACACGGGCCAGAGAGCTGTGCCCAAGCGGTGGCCTTGGCTGAAGATTTCCTGATGAAGCAGCGTGAGGCCCAGAGAAAAGAGCAAGTAGGAAAATGCCCTTAGAATTGTTTTCCCAGCCTGTGGGTTATTCTGATTAACCAATACCAATGGACGAGGTGGGGGGGGGGTACAGCAGACAGGCCTTTTCATTAGTGGTGTTACCTGAAGAGATGGGGGTGCTTTAGAACTCATGATACCAAAACTATATTAGTATTTGGAGGAATTTAACTGAATAAATCTTTATTGCTAAAAGCTATAAGCCGTCACAATGCAATCTATATATATAAAATTCTCTTGGGTATGTTGCCTTTCCCAGTGTGCTGATTGGCTGCTCAGGAAACACACCCACCCAATCACCACCTACATGCAAATTCTCTCTCCACGTCACAATCCACTTCTGCCACTCAGTCTGTGGCCCAATTTCTTGCCCAGATTGGGACCCAGATAATCAGTTGGCGGCGGTGGCGGGGCACCTGTTACGGGACCCAGGCGGTCCATTGATGGTGTCCACAGCGACAGCAAGGCAACAGAGCAAGGTACCCTCAGCAATTCTGGGAAAAGTATAGAACGCTGAGAAGGGATAGGAGGAATTTTAAAATCCACCAACCCACCTTACAGGGTTGTCATGAAATCTACCAGGCATTACTTGGAGAGTTTTTTTAAATGGTGTATGTTACACAGGGTACAGCTAGTTACTTTAAATAAGTTAAAAAACACACACACAAATGATTTCAGAGCTATACAATTTAGCATATATGCGAATAATAAAACCACAAATATGCAGAATATAAAAGTATGAGGAATTAAAACATTGTTGTAGGAAGCAGGATTCATAACAGCACATTAAAATTCTTATCGATAGTTTTGATGTCTGGCTGTTATCTTATTAGTGACCATGGCAAATTTTGCCACCATATCAGTGTGATACACATTGTTGCCAACAGATAGGACACAAATTTGCTCAAGAGGAGAATGATTAACCAGGGAATGAAGAATGTAACCTGTTCTTGGGAGTATGTATAGATGGCATTTCAACAAATAATTGGTTATTTGGAGGAAATATCATTAGCTCAAATGGAATGCTGCAAGAGGCAGGTAACTTTGGGACCTTTTCACCAACGTATATCAGTACTAAATGCAGAGAATTTTAGGTTAAAGTGAAATAACATGTTTTTATTGGAAATAACACAAAAATCATTCACACACGTAACACATACTCACAAGAACCACACAAGGCTATCAAAGAGTTAAGGCAGAAAGGTTGGCTAGAGGAATAGATTCAGAAAACACAGTGATAGTTATCAGTATTGAGAAGAGTGAAGTACTCAGACTGAAGCCTGAAGTTGGCACTGGAAGCTTCAATACAAGGACTCACCAACAGAGAGAGTGGACGGGTCTCATCCACAGTGGCACACTTTGCTATTGTTTAGGGTGGGATATTTATAACCCATTTCGTGCCTTGAAGGTACGTTTTGACTACAACAATGGCTAAATGACTCCCATGGGAGGAACAAAGGACAATGATAATGCATTGATTGTCTTAGTATGCTAGGAGATGGGTATTGATGGGTTTATGACAACCTTGTATTGTAGGGCAGGAGGGGGTTCCGAGGGATATTTCCTGGGGATTTGGGTTGCGTAGGTCACTTGATTGTTTAGGATTTGTGACTCACTGTCAAAGAGCCCAAGAAGGAATTAGCACATACCTCTACCTCCTTAATGGTTTTGTTTACTAAGGGGCTTCTGCTCAATCCTAGCTTGGGTGTGCTTGCTAAAATATTTCTAAGACACCTTCCCAGGTCTTTGTGACCTCCATCTGACCTCATGTTGGATCATCCCTGACATAGAATCATAGAATTGCAGAGTTGGAAGAGACCATGAGGGCCATCCAGTCCAACCCCCTGCCACGCAGGAAATCTTGATCAAAGCATCCCTGACATAGAAAGCATCCTGGTCTACTTGACCCCTTCGAAGTGTCCAATATTGCCAATTATGAGATATTATAGGGAGGGGGTAGTAGGGCATGGTGACAATGGTGCCCTCTCTGTGGAATGCTGTCCCCAGAGAGACTTACCTGGGACCTTTTTTCAGCACCTAGTGTCATGGATTTGCATTCCTAGATGCAAGGACCAGCAATTTCAGAGTTAAACAGAAAACCTTATTGGCACAGTAATCCAAGAAGCATATCATACAAGATTGTTGCTAAGAATTGAAACTAAGAGAGCAGACAGTAACTCATACTAAAAGTAGTTTGCAATCTATGACATTTGGTGGACTACAAAGCTGTTGGTTACCTATCATCCTCTGATCCTTTCTTCCCACACCATTGTACTCCTCTTCTTTCCAGACAACTCCTGCAGCTGCCTGACACACCTTACCTCCCATTCGATAGTGATATTCCCCACTCCAAAGCACTCCTTAGCCAGTACAGAGAAATGAAAACACAGTTAACAGCAAAGTTACAGAACCAGACAAAAATAGCAGGTTTAAAATACCATAGAGTTTGCCTTGGAGGATCTAGAAAACATCTAGAGAGGTTGTTTCTCTAGGCATTTTCTAGGAAGACTCTATGGAAGGTGTGCTGTTTTGTGTCCCGCAGATAACTGAATCAGTGGACAATGAATCAGTGGATATGGAGGTCCTACTGTACACGGAGATAGGAATCCTGCAGCCCTTCAAATGTCAGTGCAACATCCAGCGTCCCTAGCCAATAGGAAGGAATGTTGGGAGTTGCTGTCCATGAACATCTCAGGAGGACAGCAGTAAGCATTAAGAAATCCCCTGAAACATCTGTGTTTCTACTTCACAAAGTGTTGGAAAAAAGCAGAAAGCAGGTGCCAGGCACACTTCTTTTCCAAAATGCATTCTACAGAGAGGATGCCACCACTGAAAAGGCCCTATCGGTTCTAGCCATCCACCTCAATAATTGGAAATTGTGTTTTAGATCTTTTGCTCTGCTGTTGCTTTATTAATCCTGCTGGTATTTTTACTTCTTGTTTTCTTGCTGCTGGTTTTATCTTGCTTTAATTCTCTGACTTGCTCAATTATTACCTCTATTTCTACTTTCCATTTTCTTCCAATTGTGCTGGTATCTTTTTTAGGTCAGTCAAATTATGTGTGAGCTTTTGAAGTCTCTAAATCACTTTATGGGGAGGGTGGAGGTAACAATATTATGCAAGCAGGTGGGGGGGGGGAATATGTGGTGAAGCTTGATCTTTAAGTCACAGACTCTACACATGATCTTGAGACATCATGAGGAGGAACAATTTGTTGACACAGGCCTTATTCTGGCCGGAACAGATCCATTAAACTCAATGGAAACATTTCTGTCATTTCTGTTGACTTAATGGGCTTGGACTAACAATTAGATTTAGAGCTCTCAAATACAGTTCTTGTACTTTATGGTTGTTGCTTGTATGTTGTCCAGAAAGCTTCACTTACTGTATGCTTTAAACACTGTAATGAAGGAAATAACAGGTCAGCCCCCCTCTCCCCATATGCGTGGGGAATATGTTCCCAGACTTACCATGGATACGCAAAACCGTGGATAATAGTGAACCCTATTTAAATGAATTACTTTCGGCCCAACATCCGGCAAAAACATACCATAGAATCATGCTGGAGGACCTAGAAGATGCCTAGAGATGACATATTTTTTTGGATGTGGATAAGTGAAACCGCAGATACTGGTCCTGTGGATAGGGGGATCGACCCTTAATTGCACGCGGCCGGACAGGACAGGGAGAGAATTGTGAAAGAATCTAAGAAATCTTAATACTATTGAAGAAAACACTAAAGGGAAGAAAATATTTTAGCCCAGGGGTGGGGAACCTTTGGCTCTTCACATGCTGTTGGGATGCATCACCCATCATCCTTGAGCATGAGGCCTAGAAGAGAGTTGGATAACAACACAGAGGGCCAATTTGTGATCCATGATGGACTGCACTGCCTGATTTTCAACTGAAAATCAACAGAAAAATGCTATTAGTTGGTACTTCCTGAGGGAATTTTGGGAGATTTTGGCAGGTTGGAGGTAGTTTGAGTAAATCAACCACTCTTCCAGGAGGTAGGAATGTCCATTTGAGTGCAATTTTCCCCACACACCCATGGACCTGAAGTGTGTGTGTGTGTGTGTGTGCGCGCGTGTGCATGTGCAGAAGCCAGGAGTGTAGTTATGGAAGTGGGCACAAAATGAAGGCATTGCCCTTTAAGAAAGAATTCTGCCCCGCACCCATGAAACTTTCCTTCAGTCCCCAAATTTCTAGTATTGCAGAGAGTAAGGGATTGAAATTCATTCCCACCTACAACTCTTCCATTTGCTGTGTCCGCATTCCTTTGGGAGATCTGCCTGCCTCTTTTCTTGGGATGTCTAAATTATATTTCTCAAAGTTTTCAGTTATTCTGCTGCTTGAAGGAAAATTTCCTTTGGGAGTTGGCAAAATTCTTATTTGGGAGGGCATGACGTGGGCCAGTCACATTCTCTCAGCCTCAGAGGAAGGTATTGGCAAACCCTCTCTGAACAAATCTTTCCAAGAAACCCCCGTGATAGGGCTGCCATCAGTTGGAAGTGACTTGAAGGCATGTACCTCAGCAAAATGGCCTCATTCCCTTGCCCCAGCTACACTCCTAGTGGAAGGTTCGGGGAAGTTGCAAGGGTTGTGAGCAACAAGGAAAGGATCACACTTTCCCCACCTCTGGCCTGGAACCTGGATCTCCCAAGTCCAGCATTCAAGCCAGGGTTGGGAAAAAACAGCTTAAAAAAAACAACAAAAATGGTGGATTTCCCCCCCATTTAAACCATTTTTGTGTGTGTGGATGGTTGTTTGTTTAAACCAGGGTGTTTGATTTTGCATTAAAACCAATATAGGTCTAAATCAGAAAATTACGTTGCAAAATGCAATCCAAATGTTAGGGCCACTAGCTTAAATAATAATTGTTCTTTTAAAAAGTGTTCTTTTAAAGCAAGTTGTTTTGGTGGAACTGATGTTAATTGAAGGATTTGTTCCTGAATGGCATTTCTTGCACTATAAAATAAAGTTATTAAAAAGAAGCAGCTGACACTGGATACAGGTCTGACAATTGCCAATAAACTGTTAAAGTTAATATCATAGAATCCTAGAGTTGGAAGAGACCAGGAGAGCCATCCAGTCCAACCCCCTGCCATGCAGGAATACACAGTCAAAGCACTCCCAACAGAGGGCAATCCAGCCTCTGTTTAAACATCTCCAAAGAAAGAGACTCCTCCACATTTCGAGGTAATGTATTCCACTGTCAAACAGCTCTTGCTGTCAGGAGGTTCTTCCAAATGTTTAGATGGAATCTCTTTTTCTGTAGTTTGAACCCATTGGTCCGTGTCCTAGTCTCTGAAGCAGCAGAAAACAAACTTGCTTCATCCTCAGTATGTCATCCCTTCAAATAGTTAAACATGGCTATCATGTCACCTCTCAACCTTCTCTTCCCAGACTAAACATACCCAGCTCCCTAAGCCGCTCCTTTTAGGGCATGGTTTCCAGACCTTTCACCGTTTTAGTCGCCCTCCTCTGGACATGTTCCAGCTTATCAATATCCTTCCTGAATTGCGGTGCCCAGAACTGGATACAGTATTCTATGTTTAAATTCAAATAGTCATTGTTTTTCCAGTAAGAGGGTTGGAAAATAGTAACAACTAGCTGGACCTAGCGTACCATACACCTTTAAAAAACTCCCCCCAAAATGCCTGGTAGACATCACAACAATCCTGTAAGGTAGGCCAGTGGATTTAAATTCCTTCTCCCCCTTCTCAGTATTCCACACTTTTCCCGGAATTGCTGTGGGTGAGCCGCTCTGTTGCCCTGCCACAGCCGCAGCTACCAGTTGACTGCCTGGATTCCATTATAGGCGGCCCACCACCACCACCAGTCTGGGTCCCAATCTGGGTCACAGATTGAGTGGCAGGAATTTGGGCCACAGACTGAGTGACAGGAATGCATTGTGAGGTGGAGAGGGAATTTGCCTGTGGGTGTTGATTGGTCGGGTGTGTTTTCTGAGCAGCCAATCAGCACACTGGGAAAGGCAACATACCCACGAGAATTACAGTTGTCCCTCCATATCCATGGATTTGGTATCCACGGATTTAAGTATTCACGGCTTGAAAATATTCTTTAAAAAATAATAATCCAAAAAGCAAACCTTGATGTTGCCATCTTATATACCATTTTGCTACGCCATTGCATATAATGGGACATGAGTACTGTATTCATGGATTTTGGTATCCACGTGGGGTGTGTGGTCCTGGAACCAAACCCCAGCGAATATGAAGGGACAACTGTATACAGTTGTCCCTCCACATTCATGGATTTGAGTATTCACGGCTTGAAAATATTCTTTAAAAAATAATAATTCTAATAGCAAACCTTGATTTTGCCATCTTATCTAAGGGACACCATTTTGCTATGCCATTGCATATAATGAGACTCGAGTATTCACAGATTTGGGTATTCACGGGCAGTCCTGGAACCAAACCCCAGCAAATGTGAAGGGACAACTGTATATCTAAATAGCCAGACTTTAAAAAAAGAAAAAAAAAAGAATAATCAACTGAAAAAAACAGGAGTTGTGTTTTTTTTTTTTTTAAGTTACCTGGTTTAAACCAAGGTGTTTTAAACTATCCAACCCTGATTATGGCCAGAGCAACCCATTGGCATCCTATTGAAGCAGATCTGCTAATGGCAAGTGAATAGAGAGCCGGTGAGAACAAACCATTTCTCAGTACTGTCGCCCATCCTCCCTGGGCTGACTTCCTTCTTGATTCTTTCCAGGCACTGTGGACGTTTGAGGATGTGATGATGAACCCACCCCTGGCTCAGCAGGTGCCATATCCAGCTATGACGCAGCAAGTCCATTACCCTACCGTGGGGTTGCAGTACCCACCCATGGCTCCACAGACCCAGTATCCCGCCATCGGACAGCAGGCTCCGAATCCCCTCATGTCAGAGAGAATGCCGTTGCATGCTGGGAGAACGCTGATCTGCCGGGAGCCCATGCCGGATGGTGGAAGGAGCCTCAGGCCATATGGTAGGGAATCTCACTCACCCTGACTTTTTAATTTTCTGGGAAAGCTAGCAAAGCTCGAGAAGTTACTTTTCTGAAGTAGTGAAGGGCCATTACAGTTCCAAGTGAGAGTCAGTGTGGTGTAGTGGTTTGAGCATTGGACTAAGACTCTGGAGACCAGGGTTTGAATCCCTGCTCAGCCATGGAAGCCCATCTTGGGCAAGTCACACTCTCTCAGCCACAAAGGAAGGCAAGGAAAAAAACCCTCTGCTGAAAGAGTTGCGAGAGCTGACGAGCTTACACAGAGATGTCTGTCTAGAGCAGTCGTTCTTAACCTGTGGTTCTGGGGCCCCCAGGGCGTCCACAAAGGCTTGAAGGCTGCTTGGTCCACCTCTTCCCTGCAGTTTGAGTGGCCATGTGACAGGAGCCAAGGCAAAGGTTGGCTGGCTTGGCCTGCACATTGCCATTTAATCCTCTCCAGCCACAAACTTGCAGGAAGAAGCAGGAAAAAAGTCTTCCCTCCCTCTCCAGTGCCTCTGAGGGAAGGTTTAATGGATGGTGTAATCTATATATATAAAAGACTTGGGTATGCACAGTGGTCTTAGGTATATTGCCTCTTGGGTATGTACAATGGGTTTAGGTATGTTGCCTCTTTCAGTGTGCTGACTGGCTGCTCCTGTCTCTCCTTCAGCCAATCACCAACCACATGCAAATCACCACCCACATGCAAATTCCCTCTCCACCTCACAATCCACTCCTTCCACTCATGGCTAATTTGCATACTGGGAGTGACCAAACAATGCACTACAGTGTTGGCTATAGTTACTAAGGCTGCAGGCCTTTCCAGTTCACCAATGTCTCCGGGCTGCACGGTTCCCACATGTGATTTAAGTCTACACAGTAATATCATTTCTATTCCCACTGCAATGGGACCCAAGCAGTCAACTGGCAGTAACAGGAAGCCACTGTTGCTGCTGTGACAGGACCCAGGCAACCAGGCATGAGGTCTATCAGGTGTTTTGGGGGCAGTTTTTTAAATGGCGTATGGTACACCAGTCTAGCTAGTTGTATTAGAATTATTATTATGAAGTATTATTGTTGTTATTATTATTATTAGGATTTTAAATCTCGCGTTAAATGTTAGGGGTTCACGGCAACAAAAGATATTTAAAGGTGGTCCCTGGTAAAGAAAAGGGCAAGAGCCACTGGTGTAGAGGAAGGGAGTTAGACAGAGAGTGGTTAAAGTCTGCCAAATGTTTGATTTTAATGTAACCATTCTGAATTTAAAGCAAACTCACATAAGAAATATTATATCTGCATGTTCATCAATAAAAGTTGCTGTTCATTTTATAGTGGTTAACTCTGATTGAGTTGATTGCTAGTAACTGGAAAAAAGAGAGAACACACTACGTGACCCATGGTAACTGGTTTAGGGAGACACTTGGGAATTTAACCCTTTTACATTTCAGGATAGTGCTACAAGGGTGGAAGCAGGGTAAAGGGTTGGGGACTGGGTGCCTTGCGAGTTTGGTATCCCGAGAGCAACCACGTGTTAACAAAGGCACTATCACACCTACCTTTCTGCCTTTGGACTGGAAAGGCCTATATTGTATTCATTGTGAGAGAATAGTGCCTTTTGGGGAGGTGTAGAGTTGGCAGCACTGTGACTTACCCTGTTGTAAAATTTGTGTCGCAAACAGGTTGAATGGGTCTGACTTTTTCACCCTTCCTTATTCTGCCTCTAATCTCTTGCATATAGGACCTATCCAGGAATTCCGGAGACCCCTCACAAACGCCGAGCGGATGCGGAACCGGAGGATGCGGAACCGGAAGCAGCGCCTGGAGACCAGCATGCAGCTCGTCGAGTCGGCATCGAGAGCTCCCTCAATGCTCTTGGACGCCATGCGAGGGCTTCACCGCCAGGACCTGAAGGCCTTTGACCGGGCCAGGCAGGAGGAACGGCAGCACCACAAACAGGAAAGGCGCCAAGACCGAGCCACGGCCCAGCTGATGGTCAACGCCATTGAACGCTCCCACAGTGACCTGGGAGAGTTTTTGGGGAGACAAACTGTGACCATGGCAGCCATAGCAGCCGTATTTACTGGTCAGAGGTCTGCCTCACAGGGAGTGTATCCGGGCCACAGTTCTCACCAGGGTCACAACAACCCGCATTGGGGTCCGCCAGAATCTGGAGCCCCGCTACCACCTAATCATGCGCCTGGTATGCCTTCAGAGCCCACAACTGGGCCTGTAATTCCATGTCCAGTGCCTCCTCTGGCCAACCCCGGTGGCATTTGTGATCCTGTCCCTGAACCATCCCCAACGGACGGCCCTCGGGAGGACACCGCTCCAGACTCCCCCACACCCTCCACCTCTGACGCCACCTCACGGACCCTTGACACAAGGCCAAACCGAGGGACAAAAAGGAAGATGTGGGAATGATAAGAGCTGACTGTCTTTTCTTGGAGTTTTTAGTCAAATGTCGACATAAATTTCACCACAGGCAGGGCCAGCCAGACACTATTCCTTGCCCTCATCCCTATTTTTTAAAAAAACAAAAACAAAAACAGACCTTGGGAATGTGTTTTGAACTACAACTCCCAGAATCTCCCAGGCAGCAGGCCATTAGGGAGTTGTGGTCCAAAAAGGCCCTTTCCCAAGCTCTGCAGTTTCATCAGGACAGCCATGGTATTTATGCAAAATGGTGTAAGTCAAGTCCCATACTGGTAACCAAGGAGTACTGTAGGGGTCAGAGTTGCCCGCACTGTTCACAGTGGGTAAAAGAGGCAAGCACTAGATCTGACAGACCAGGGTGGGTTTGTTGCACAGCTTTGGGCAAGTTACCCCTGCCCATCTGTAAAATGGGAATAACCAACCTACCTTGCAAGGTGCTTGTGAAAGGGCTGTGGGAATGCAAAGCACCATAACTGCATAGGCCATTTTGTTCTGCTTTCCAAGCCATTAAAGGGGGAGGGGGGAACTCAGAATCTGGAAAGTTACTTTTTTTGGAGTGATCCCTCTCAGAATCTGGCCAGTAGGAGATTCTAGTAGGGGCCATTAAAAAAAAAGAGCTTTTCTATGCCCTGCAAAAGCAGCGCTATGTCTCAAGCCCCACTCTGACCCCATAACTACAGTATTTCTCATTTCCATTTTATTTATTATATTTATTATAAAATTCTATATTGTGCTTGTCCATGCTGATGTGCTCAAGTCAGCAAGCCACAATGAACACCTCCCACCCCCGACTGCAGTAATATACTGTAAAATGACAGCTCAGTCAGAGGGCGAGAGAAGATAAAACTAGCAGCTGCTGCTGGACTTAAAAGCAAAGCAGTCATGTGAATTTTCTGCTGTTTTTATGCAGTTTGTTCGGAGTGATCCCATAAGTAAGACTGCTATTTATGCGATCACTATTGTGCCCATTTTGCAGATGGGGGAAACTGAGGCTGGATATCAGTAGAATAGGTCCAAACTTGTAATAGTAAACAAAAAGAAAGAAGAGGGAGTAAAATGTGCAGTTGTTTTGCTGTGAAATCTTTACACCCTTTTTCAGTAGTGGAAGGCATCCTGAAACAGGTAAATGTTCATACCTCTGTATGGTTGCCCTTTCCGGTTGGGCAGACTTGCTAAGCTAGTCTTTGTGCCACCTTTGCCAAGTGAACAGGTTACTGCTGTCTGCTGCAGTTTCTTCTTTTGTACAAGCCTGTAAGTTGGATACAGGGCAATTTGGATGCATCCGCACTACACAAATAATCCAGTTTGAAACTGGGTTATTTGCCATGGCTCCCAGGAATCCTGGGATGTGTAGTTTGATGAGGCACCAGCACTTTTTGGTGAGAAGGCTAAATACCTTGTAAAACTACAAATCCCAGGATTCCTTAGGAAAAAGCCATGGCAAATAATCTAGTTTCAAGATGGATTATACAAACAAGGAACCCTGTGGTACTTTCAAGGCTTAACAAAATTAATTTCAGCATGAGCTTTTGTGGAATATGATAGATTTCCTCAGGTGCCTGAAGAACAATCTCCGAAAACTCATGCTAAAATAAATCTGTTACTATGAGGCTCCTTTTTTTGTTGTTCTGCTCGAATAGACTACAGCACTACACTTCGCCTTTGCCAAAAGGTCAAGAAAAAGATGAATGCTGCTACTCCTTTGGAAATTGGGTTGCAGTGGCATTTTAAAAATAATTACACTGGATGTACAAGCTCTAATTGAAACAAGAGGCAAAGCAATAATGCCTGTGGCGCACTTGAAACTGGGCTGGTATGAACAGGTATGAGCAGCTGTCTGCTCCAAGATAGCCTCCACAACCGTGCACAGGTGGAGTCTTACTTGGCCAGGTTGAAATTGAAGGTGAGCCAAAACAAGTGAGAGAATCCACATTTCGCACTGTGTCTGTGGGATATCACACGGAGAAACTAAACCATGGGGCAAGGGAGCCTTCTTTGGAGGGCTTTTAACAGAGGTTGGATGGGCATCTCTCAGCAGTCTTTTCCTTATTTATTCCTGGATGGCAGGGGGTTGGGCTAGATCAAAGCTTCTTAAACTGTCGGTCATGACTCCATATGGGGTCACGTAACTGGATGTGAGGGCTGGGAAAAATTTGGCAACAGTAAATTTCTTTACAATTTCGTATCAGCAGATGTTTGATTTGTATACCTATTTTATATACCTGTATACCCTGCATCACGTAAACATTTCTCAAGTGAAAAGGGTTTGTGTGTAGAAAAAAGTTTAAGAGGCCCTGGACTAGATGATCCTTGGGATCCCTTCCAGCCCTATGATTCTGTTCAATGGATTTGTAATTGGTTGACCGGCTGAACCCAAAGGGTGCTCAGCAGTGGCTCCTCTTCGTCTTGGAAAGATGTGACCAGTGGGGTGCCACAGGGTTCTGTCCTGGGCCCAGTGCTATTCAACATCTTTATCAATGACTTGGATGAGGGAATTAGGGGCATACTTATCAAATTTGCAGATGACACCAAATTAGGAGGAGTAGCTAATACCCTAGAGGACAGGATCAAAATTCAGAATGACCTGGATAGACTGGAGAGCTGGGCCAAAGCTAACAAAATGAAATTCAATACGGAGAAATGTAAAGTACTGCATTTAGGGCGGAAAAATGAAACGCATAAATATAGGATCATAGAATCATAGAATCATAGAATTGCAGAGTTGGAAGAGACCACGAGGGCCATCCAGTCCAACCCCCCTGCCACGCAGGAAATCTTGATCAAAGCATCCCCGACAGATGGCCATCCAGCCTCTGTTTAAAGACCTCCAAGGAAGGAGACCCCACCACGCTCCGTGGGAGTGTGTTCCACTGCCGAACAGCTCTTACTGTCAAAAAGTTCCTCCTCATGTTGAGGTGGAATCTCTGTTCCTGGAGCTTGCACCCATTGCTCCGTGTTCCATGGGAGAGACCTGGCGGAATGAGACTACGTGCGAAAGGGATCTAGGAGTCCTAGTAGACCACAAGTTGAACATGAGCCAACAGTGCGATGCGGCAGCTAAAAAGGCCAATGCGATTTTGGGCTGTATCAATAGAAGTATAGTGTCTAGATCAAGGGAAGTAATAGTGCCACTCTATTCTGCCTTGGTCAGACCTCACTTAGAATACTGTGTCCAGTTCTGGGCACCACAATTCAAAAAGGATATTGACAAATTGGAGCGTGTCGAGAGAAGGGCAACTAAAATTGTGAAAGGTCTGGAAATGATGCCTTATGAGGAGAGACTTAGGGAGCTGGGTATGTTTAGCCTGGAAAAAAGACGGTTAAGAGGCGATATGATAGCCCTGTTTAAGTATTTGAAGGGATGTCACGCTGAAGATGAAGCAGACTTGTTTTCTGCTGCTCCAGAGACTGGAACACGGAGCAATGGGTGCAAGCTCCAGGAACAGAGATTCCACCTCAACATTAGGAGGAACTTTTTGACAGTAAGAGCTATTCGGCAGTGGAATGCACTCCCTCGGAGTGTGGTGGGGTCTCCTTCCTTGGAGGTCTTTAAACAAAGGCTGGATGGCCATCTGTTGGGGATGCTTTGATCGTGATTTCCTGCATGGGAGGGGGTTGGACTGGATGGCCCTCGTGGTCTCTTCCAACTCTATGATTCTATGATTCTATGATTCTATGATCTCTTATCATTGATCACACTGGCTGAGGCTTCTAAGAGTTGAAGTTGAAATGGTATGGGGAACCAAAGAGATCCAACTTGATCAGGCAGCACTGAGGTTGTTTCCTGTTCTCCATTGTCTCTTTTTGCTCAGCTGCCTGCTGTATGCCTCTGCTAGTGTGCCCAAACAGATGAGAAATCTGTTGAATGAATCAAAACAGCAAAGCCCCAGGCACACAGTTGCCCTGATTCCGGTGCCCTGTTGCAACTTGGAAGTGTTACTTTATTGGACTGCCACTCCCAGAGTCCACCACTAGCCTGTCCATAGTGGCTGGGGGATTCTGGGACTTGCAGTCTATAGAGTAACTTCTAAGAGCTCTACTCTGGCCAAACATCAGGGCTGGTGTAGAATCCCAGAATTAGAATAGGGACCCGCTGGGCATGGACATTATACTCCTATTGGTACAGCCTAGAAAAGCATTTCCTTTTTTAGTTGCCACATCACACTGCTGACTCATGTTCAGCTTGTCGTCCACTAAGCACATGTCAGTATCTCCTACACCAGGTGTGGGAATTATAGGTCCCTTTGGGCCTTGTTAGATTGCAGCTCCTAGCATTCTTCACCATGGACGATGCTGGCTAAGGCTGCTGGGATTTGCAGTCCAACAAATCTGGAGGCCACATGATTCCCACCACTGCTGTAAATCTTGGGTGGAGGCCTCCAGGATGCTGGATTACAAATCCTGTCATGCCTGGCCATGCTGACTGAATATCTGGGAATCCACAATTTAAATACTGCCCTTCGCTAATTCAAACATACTTCAAAATCAACCCTTTTTTTCATCAAAAGCTGTGGTATTTGAGACGTAAAGACTGGCACTTATGACATGGTATTCTGGAATCCATTGGTACCAGAGGTTGAAATGTTACTCTATGGACTACAACTCCCAGAATCCTCCAGCCAGTACAGGCAGTGGTTGTGATTGCTGGGGATACTGGGAGTGGTAAAAAGGAATTTTTCTATGCTCTGTCTGGAACACGTCATTTTGTTGTAATCACTTTAATAAGTACTGTACTATTTTGTAATGAATTCCATATATATCTGCAAATTTTTTTTACTTATTTGTGAATATGTTTGGACTTTTTAAGTGTCAAGAAGGAATAAGGAAATGGTGTGATGTGGCTTGAACAGCCTGGGTGGGATTAGTGGAAGACCTACGTGCTGGAGTTGGACAAAGATCTGGGATTAGGGGTACCAGATTGAAAACTGGAGAGGGGTTGTTGTTGTTGTTGTGTGTGCCTTCAAGTCATTTCCAACTTATGGTGACCTTGAGGCAAACCTGTCACTGGGTTTTCTTGGCAAGATTTGTTCAGAGGGGGTTTGCCATTGTCCCACTCTAAGGCTGAAAGAGTGTGACTTGCCCAAGGTCACCCAGTGGGTTTTAATGGACAATCATGGATTCAAACCCTGTCTCTAGAGTCATAGTCCAACACTCAAACCATCTGTACCTTTAATGGTTGTGCAGAAGAGGGCATTTCAGCAGACGTTGCTTGTTGATTGGTTACATGACAAGCGACGGTTGCTGAAATTCGCTCTTCTATGCCCCCATTAAAAGTACAGGAGCCTTCTCCAGGTTTCAACCTGGCTGGCCATAGCATCTACTCATTTTTGATTTGTGTTCCAAGTCCTGCAACTTTTACTTCTTGGGCTCCAAAATACAGAGAGGAAAGCAGGGCAAAAAATGCCTCCAAAACAGTTAGGAAAAGTTACCCTTTGGACTATGAATCCCAGAATCCTCTGGTCAGCAACCCCCTTCCTTGCAGGAATACACAATCAAAGCACTCCTGACAGATGACCATCTAGCCTCTGTTTAAAAAACTCCAAAGAAGAAGACTCCAATGAACAGCGCTTACTGTCATATATACTAAGGCACCTCTTAAGTAATATACTTTATGTGGTCTTGATTACAAAGACATAGCCTTGTTAGTCTGGAATATCAGTAAGCCAAGGGATTTTGTAGCACCTTTGAAACTGTTAGCTTAGATGAAGATGATCACACTGCAATAATATTGGTGGTGGTAGTGATTGTTTTTAAGGGAAAAGAAAAGGGAAACTAGTCAAGACCAATTAGTAAAGGGATCTTGTAGCTTCTTTGAGACTAACTGTGAGAGAGAAAATTGTAGCATAAATTGAGGAAGTAGATTAAGGAGATTTTCAGACGGCTAAAATCAGCCTCTTGCCGCGCAAGCAGCCTCCGGACCAGTAACGAGGCTGCTGTGCGGCAAGGGTCCATTTTGGACGACGCCATTTCTCTCTCGGCGTCGTCCGTGAGTGTTGCGGCTAGCATTGGAGGTGGCCGCACTGTTTTTCACTCACGGAAGTTGTCCGTGAGTAAAAAACAGCGCGGCCGCCTCCAATGCTAGCCACAACACTCACGGATGACGCCGAGAGAGAAACGTCATCGTCCAAAATGGACCCTTGCCGCACAGCAGCCTCGTTACTGGTCCGGAGGCTGCTTGCGCGGCAAGAGGCTGATTTTAGCCGTCTGAAAATCTCCCAAGTCTACGACAGCTTATGCAACAATTTTCTCTCTTCCATTTAGTCTCAAAGAAGCTACAAGATCCCTTTGCTTATTGGTCTTGACTATTTGCCTTTTCTTTTCCCTTAAAAACCACCAACACCACCACCAATATTACTGCAGTGTGATCATCTTCATCTAAGATAAGTCTTATTAAATAGGCCTTTAAATTAGGGTTTTCTCTCTGATTAATTTTCTCTTACTCAAGTTTTGAAATGTTATCTGAACTACAGGGGTTTTGTGGGACCTCCACGTGTGTCCAGATATTAATATGGGGGATTTTTAATTAGCTCAATGTGGTAGCGAGAGGCCTGGTAACAATGGGTTCTTTTGGCCTATGTATACCGGTACTTGCTGATGAGATTCACACTCAGGAAAAAAAATAAAAATGGTTTTTATTGAAAAATAATCTCGGAAGCGTTCACACCAACATTCAGCACTCATACAAGGCTATCAAAGAAAGTAGGAAGTATTGGGATAGAGGAATAGAGTTTGGGATGATGGGCTATACTGTACCTAACCAAAGAGCAGAGATGTGTGTAGCAGAAGATACTCAAGAGTGCAGTCTGAGGGTTGCGCAGCAAGCCGGCAGAGTAACAATGTGGGAGAAACTGCGAACCTGGTGACACAGACTGACAGAGTGACAGCATGAAGGAAGATGTGCACACTTTGACTGTGTTTTGGGTTGATATTTATACTTAATATTCCCCCTGAAGGGGTGTTATCAGTGGAATACAATATCTGCTGGAATTTCCCAGGGTTAAACAATGGATTCTCTGGATGTATTAATGATCACTAATGGCTGAACCATTGGAACTGATGGGTCTCAGGCAATCTCTAATGTTTGAGGACAGGTGTGAGGGAAAACCAGTTTTGCAAGGCAAAGAGTGTCCAGCTACTTTGACTGAATTGGTGAATGACTCACTTCCATGTACATCCAGGAGGATTAGCCCATTTCCACCCTAACTAACCAATACGGGGGGGGGTGTTTCCACATAATTACTACCTGGGCATGTCTTTTAGGAATTTGGGGTGGCTTCTTCCTTAGTTTTTCTGAGCACACCTTGAGTCCTTGCATTTGGGAGGCCGTGGTCTACTACCAACAACGTGGAGTGCCAATAAATAAGCCAATTTATGAAATATAGCCAATTGATGAATTATTAGAAAGGAGGAGGTATCAGGGCAGGTAACAGAAAATAAACAATACATTTAGTAAATTTTGTTTTGCTATGGTTCATCTTTCCTCCTATAGTGTTTATCCATGTCCCCCTCCCCAAAATTACCTTCCAGCACTTGCAAATTATTTCTCCCCAAAGAAAAGATGAGGGCAGGACACACACAATAATGTCAGGTTAGGTTGAAGGAAAAATAGTAACAAATCACCTTGGGAACAAGATATGTATAGTTTGCTTTTTGTGCGCTTAGACCCTCCAGAGTATTAGCGACTCCCAGCATTTATTTCATTTCATTTCATGATCCTGCTTTTCTTCCAGTATTGGAGGCAAGGTTCACAACATATGGCAGCAAAGTCAATGGTGAAGAACTGTGGAAGTTGTAGTCCAAAACTTCTGGAGGACTACAGGTTCTAGCCTATAGTTTAAAACAACTGTGTAAAAAAATGGACTAAAAGATGCAGTGATTCTAGGCTGCATCAATAGTACTGTACTGTATAGTGTCTAGATAAAGGGAAGTAATAGTGCCACTCTATTCTGCTTTGGTTAGACCTCACTTGGAATACTGTGTCCAATTCTGGGCACCACAATTCAAAAAGGATATTGAGAAGCTGGAACGTGTCCAGAGGAGGGTGACCAGGATGGTGGGAGGTCTGGAAGCCATGCCCTATGAGGAGTGGCTTAGGGAACAGGGCATGTTTAGTCTGGAGAAGAGAAGGTTAAGAGGGGACATAATAGCCATGTTTAAATATTTGAAGGGATGTCATACTGAGGATGGAGCAAGTTTGTTTTCTGCTGCTCCGGAGATTAGGACACAGAACAATGGACTCAAACTACAAAAAAGAGATTTCACCTAAACATTAGGAAGAACTTCCTGACAGTAAGAGCTGTTTGGCAGTGGAATGTGCTGCCTTGGAGAGTGGTGGAGTCTCCTTCTTTGGAGGTTTTTAAACAGAGGCTGGATGTCCATCTGTTGGAAGTGCTTTGATTGTGTATTCCTGCAGGGCAAGGGCTTGGACTAGATGGCCCTTGTGGTTACTTCCAACTCTATGATTCTATACACAATGTGATTGTTTTAATAATCCCCTGAATATTGTACCTGGGACTCTCCACATACTTAACCAGCTATCTACCCACTGCTCCATCTAGGGGATGATGGTAAGTGAGGAATAAGGGTTATGAAACAATGTGGTGTAGTGGTTTCAGTGTCGGACTCTTGAGAGACCAGGGTTTGAACCTTTGTTTGGCCATGGAAACCTTGGTCAAGTCCCACTCTCTCAGTCTCAGAGGAAGACAAAGGCAAACCCCTGCTGAAGAAATCTTGCAAAGAAAGTCCTGCTATAGGTTCACCTTCAGATCATCATAAAGTATGAAATGATTTGAAGGCATACCGCCACCTCCACCATAAGAAGGTACAGTTGGCCCTCCATGTCCATGGATTCTGCATCCATGGATTCAATAATCCACAGTTTGAAAATATTTTTTTTTAAATTCCCCAAAAAGCCAAACCTTGATTTTGGCCATTTTATATCAGGGTCAGCATTTTACTAGTCCATTACAGTATATAGAATGGGACTTGAGCATCCATGGATTTTGGTATCCACAGGGGCTCCTGGAACCAAACACCAGCAGATACCGAGGGCCCACTTTATATACAGAGAGAAAATACAGAAGGCTGAAGAAAAAGGCTTACACATGAACCCTGTCTGGTTAGACAAGAGAGACATTGGTTTGTCCAGTGTTTCCCAGTGACACGTTCATGCAAGGCTGACCCCGAGACACTGTACTGCCTAAGGATTAAATGGTTCCCCCTCCATTATTTGATATATAGAAGTTGACTAGACTGTTGATTGTACAGAGGCCCCATAAATAGCCAGAGGCCAGTTTCGGTAAAGAGAAGAGACCACATGATGCACAGCTCTGTCTCCCAGGAGAGAATAGCTATGGGACGGTTGCCAACCCTCAAGCATTTGCTGCCTCAGGCACCAAATCACTGCTTAATGGTAAGGCTGGCCCTGGTTTAAGGGCCTAGTGGGAATTAGAACTGGTGACTCCTTAGATCAGGCCACCTATACACTTCATTTTAAGGGCTTGTCTATACAGGGGGGGGGGATACAAACCTGCCCCCAAAAGCAGCCATTCACAGCGCTGTAACCTGTCTTAATGGTTCAAAAGAACTCCCCTAAACTTCGCATGCCCCCTAGCCAAGATGGCGGGCATGACTGATTTACTCCCAATTTTAAATCTGCTGCTGCCATTTTAAAAAAACAGTTTACCATGGTGTGCACACGATATTTACAAAACATATCTCTATCTCTATCTATCTGGCTTTTCTTCGCAAACGAAGATTCAGGAAGGACTCATCCCACGCTTTCTGATGATTAAAAAGGCCAATCCAAGATAAACAAGTCTGGTTGCAGAAAGCGCAGCAGAAGGTCTCCTTGGGTGGTGTTTTTGGTTGATTCTTTTTGCGTTGTGGTTTCTCTTCAAGACTTGTTCGGCGTGAGTTCTCAAATAAGGCTGCAGCATTATGGATAGTGCGTCTCCATGCCTCCCAATGTGAGGCCAGGACGGACCATTGTTGGTGATCAATTTGGCCGAGCCTGAGATGTTGTTTCAGGGAGTCCTTGTATCGCTTTTTTGGAGTGCCCCATGGCGAGTTCACCGTAGAGTACTATTTTTGAGAGGTGATGGTCCTTCATCCTAGAAACGTGCCCTGCCCAGCGCAGCTGTGTTCTCAATATCATGGCCTCAATGCTCAAGGACAGCAACATTAGTCACATAGTCAGTCCAGTGTATATTTAGGATTGTGCATATACAGCATATATATACACATAGTATTTACCAAAAAAAAAAAGGGGGGGGGGAAGAGAGTATAAGATCACCATTTTATCAACTTACCAGATCCTCACTTAGCTGAAAAGCAAACATGGTGACAGCAGACACTTTCCCTGTTTGCTAGCCCCACCCCAATGCTCGTCCGGCCAATCAGATTATGCTGCCTGTTCACACCAACGCGAATGCGACTGTCCTAATGATCGCACATTCGCATGCCATACGGAGCTTTTTAAAAAATCTGGGAGAAGCCCCGGATGCTTCCCACACAGAGTTCAAGGTGGATTTGGCTGCCCCTTCTGAATGACACGTATTTTTGCAAATGTCCGCTTGTACTGATCGCCTTCTATGTGATTGCCATTAGGATTATTTTCACCATATAGACAAGCCCTAAATTTGCAGAGAAATCATAGGGCAGGGTGTTGGACTGGATGGCCCTTGTGGTCTCTTCCAACACTACAATTCTATGATTCTATGATTCTTGGTAATTTTCTGGTTTGACTTCCCACCTTCTCATAATTTTCTGTGCTACATGCCTCATTCTGTTGGGACCCTGCCTGCATTCTGACCCAATTGCTCCTGCTCCTGAGATGCAGCAGAATTTGCTGCCCGTTAATTAATTTAGTCCAGTCCAATCAACTGTTGTACTCAGAGAGGCAGGGGTGCCATCTTGTCCTTTAATCTTACGCAGCAAAATCTCTTTGCCCAACCCAGCTGGACTAGGTCATATATCAGTGTCCTCTAAAACTAAGTCAGGCACAACACTGACATTGACCTTAAGAAAAAAAATCTCCCTGCAAGTAAAAACCTTAGCACATCAGGGAAATATTCTAGCCAAACTTCCACCTTCCTGTGGTACTTTTCTACTTGTAGGGAGGTGGAGGTTTGGCTAGAATATTTCCCTGATGTGCTAAGGTTTTTACTTGCAGGGAGATTACAATACTACAACCCTTTCCATCTCCTTGTTTTGTTCTCAGTATCTATCTATCTGCCCTAGGGGTGGTGAGGACTGCCCAGGGGGTAGAACAGGGCAAATGCCCTGCATCATATGGACTGCAGAGCTCTGAGACAGGGACAAGATGGGGTGTATTGTCCATCTAGACAAGCCCAAAGAGACCCTTAAGCTTAATAAAATCAAAGTAGCAGGGTTGAGTGTATACAGTCAGAAAAGTGGTTAGTGCATTTAAACGCCTTTCAGCGGGAAAAATGGATGTATGCATTGCAGCTAGGTCAAGATTACACATGATGGGTTCTACCAAACTGCCAATCCATTAGGACTCAGGGATGGCAAACATCTCGGGTTCTATGACATGTTCCAGTGGTTTCAAGAGCCAGTGTGGTATAGTGGTTTGCGTGTTGGACTAGGACACTGGGAGACCCGGGTTTAAATCCCTTGCTCAGCCACAGAAAGCTACTGGGTGACCTTGGGCAAGTCACACTTTCTCAGTCTCAAAAAAGGCAAGAGCAAACCACCTCTGAACAAATTCTGCCCCCCCCCAAAAAAAAACCTGTGATAGGTTTGCCTTTGGGTCGCCATAAGTCAGAAATGACCTGGGGGTACACAACAGCAACCACCACCACCAAATGTTGTTTAATAGCAACTCCCATTAGCCCTGGTTAGCACAGCAAGTGGTGAGAAATGCTGGGAGTTGTAGTTCAACAACATCTGGAAGGCCAAACGACTTCTCCTGTTCTGCACCCTTTGGGAATTCAGAAAAGCTCTTTTCTTAAAACTGACCAGCTAGCTGACAACCTTTCCATTGCCATTTTGAAAAACAAACTGACAAAAGGGAAAAGTGCAGGCTACCAGAAAACAAACAGAAGTGTTAAGAAATAGGACATTAAAATCACAACTCTTTATGCAGTGCAAAAAAAGCTGGGATCAGAATTGCAAAATGATGTACCTAATAATCCTGGTGGAAAGAGCCTGCTGTAAATCTCCAGTGGATTCCAGGACTGAATTGAAATACTGTATGTTCCGGCGTCTGTATATTCTGGCGTATAAGACGAACTGGGCATATAAGACGACCTCCCAATTTTTAAGTCTAAATATAGACTTTAGGGTATACTTGCCATATAAGACGACCCCCCCCATCACCTGCCCTCCCCGAAGCCGAAATTGGGCTCCCTTTCGTGGCTTCAGGGAGGGCGGATGGTGGCTAGAAAGCTTTCCCTCCTCCAGCCAGCCACCCTTCCTGAAGCGTTCCCGAAGCTGGCTGAGGAATCACGGAGGATGGCTGGCCAGCTGGGGAGAGGCTCAGCCACCCCCCGTGACTCCCCAACCCACGAGCAGGGTGGCCAGTTGGGGAATCACCCATCAGAAGTGGTTATTTGGTGACCTCTTGATCACATTGCCAGAAGAATTGGGTTTCATTTTGCCTGACTTGCTTTTTCCTGATTATTCAGTCCCTCCTAAATTTAAAAGGAAGATGCATTTTGGCCAAATTCTGTCCTGTCCCCTGTGTGTGTGTGTAGTGCTTTCAAGTCAACTGTCAACTTATGGTGACCCCATGGTTTCATAGGGTTTTCTTAGGTGAGGAATATTCAGAAGTGGTTTTGTCAGTTCCCTCCTCTGAAATGTAGCTGACAGCACTGGCCACACGAGTTGGGGAATCACAGGGGATGGCCGGTCGGCTGGGGAGAGGCTCATTCCCTCCTGCTCAGCAAGGCTCCCCGACCCCGTGCAGCCTTGCTGGCTGGGAGGGGATTGCCTCCGTGACTCAGAGTCACGGAGAAGACTCCCTCCCACCCAGCAAGCCCCCCCCCGTGCAACAGCACTGGGGGGAATAAGGTGGCTAGCAGGCTTCCCCCCGCCCAGCACAGCCCCATCTCAGACGTATAAGATGGCCCCTGACTTTTCAGCTGATTTTACAGGCTGAAAAAGTCATCTTATACACTGGAATATATTTGCTGGGGTTTGGTTCCAGGACCGCCCGTGGATACCAAAATCTGTGAATACTCAAGTCCCATTATATGCAGTGGCATAGCAAAATGGTGTCCCTTATATAAGATGGCAAAATCAAGGTTTGCTTATTGGATAATTACTTTTTAAAGAATATTTTAAAGACGTGAATACTTAAATCTGTGGATACCAAATCCGTGGACATGGAGGGACAACTGTAATCTGAAAAGGCCACAATTTGTGGGAGTTTTAGAGGGGTAGATCCAGGCTGCTACAAATAAACTTATTTATAATCCAGTTCAGAACTTAGAACATGCTCATGTAAACAAGTAACAACAAAAATGAAAAAAATCAAGACAGGAAAACATTAGTGCCTTGTTACAACTGTTGCTGAGTTTATCTCATTCAGTGTTAAGTTTCTTCTTCGTTTTTTGTTAAAGAAAAAATCTATTACACTTTGTCTACTATTGCAAAATACTGTAAGGCCTGATCGCACATATCCAGTCATTCCCTTTTGACTGGGTAAATTTAACACAGGGTGACTTTTTACCATCATTTCTGCAAGGCGACCACTTCTTCCAAATGGTTCCCCACACCGGGGAGACCAGAGAATGATGACTTTTGTGAAGGGAAAATTGAAAGCTACCGTTTTCAGTACTGCCCACAAGGGGAAGGGTATTCATAACAGAAGTGGCAACAGTGAGCAGTTCTGCTCCAAAAAAACCCAAAAAGGTGGCATGACAAGTGACTTTTACTGTGTGAGACATGATGAGAATCAGGTCTCTTATCAGCAAAACTGAAGAAGAGAGAGTGATGTGGGGAGGGAGGGAGAGAAAAGAACAAAGCTGCTCACGGCAGGGTTGGTTTGGATAAACCATCATAGCCTCAGACTTCCTGAGGTTGCTTTGAACCCTGGTAAGTCAGGATGTGTTTACTCTGCCCTTCAATAAATCTATTTACTGCAGCAACACAGCTGAATTCTGTGACCTGGATGTGGCATGCAAATGAGGGCATTTGCATATATTTGTATCTTTTGCATAACAAATTCTGCTTCTCTACATATTTAAGGTTATTGGTAGATGGCTGCCCAGGATGCTAAACCTTCAGCTCTGGACTGCACATAATCCCATTCAATCCTCAGATTTATCAGATTGCAAAACGTTGCTGTTTTAAAGGCTTACAGGCTAGAAACTTGTCAAGTCCCAAAGTCTGTTAGGTTGAGAAATTCAGTGCCTGACATTCATCAGCTTGCTTCTGCAGTGCAGTGCTAGGATGCGCACAACCTTAGCTTTCATGACATCTCAAGAATCAATCTCCCTTGTGCTGAACATTTTGATCATAATATTAGTCTGTTTCTGGGTAATAACACAAAACATGCACATGAATTAACATATACCATTTTTTTAAAAAAAGATAAAACATTAAAATGTTAATGTTTTTAGTTAAGGATCCTTCCCTGTGTTCCACGTGATTCATACAAGTCGGATGAGCAAGTGACCATTAATACTAGAAGAAAAAGCTAAGAACCCTCTTGGCCGTTTAAGTCCTTTCACAGAAATCACCCCCAAGATGCCTCTGGCAGTCTCTTTTTCTCCCTGTGCACCAGCTGCTGGCATCTATCAAATGCAGTCTCCTTCCCCTTTCCAACAAGTTCATCATTCAAGGATGAAACAAGAAGTTTGGCGGTTGGAGTGACTTTACTGTAACCCATCTGTGAGAGAGAGAGAGAGAAAAAAGGGAAAATCAAGTAAATCAAACATGGCTTCAAGTCACCTGTTGACGACTTATGGCGACCCCGTGAATTTCATAGGGTTCTCTTAGGCAAGGAATTATCAGCGGTGGTTTTGTCAGTTCCTTCCTCTAAAATAGAGCCTACAACTCCTGGTACTCATCAGCAGTCTCTCATCCAAATACTCACCAGGGCTGACCCTCCTTAGCTTCCAAGATCAAATGAGACCTGGTGTTGTTAGGGTATTTAGGCTCTACATGTGATGAGAAAAAAGGGTTGTCAAGAGGGTGAAAAAACTCATAGAATTCGAGGAGAATATCTTTTGTCCCAATGAGATCCCGTGTTGATGTGCCATTTTCGGAAAGAGGGGGCCCAAAAACTCAATTTACTGTGTGGGAAAAGCCTTTGCAGCTTTTCCCAATTTTCTTTAAATGCATGGAAATGAGCATTACAACTCGTTTGGACAACCGATTCGCAGTGCAGAGCACCCCTGATGTTGAAAGGGTTTGGATGTGTGCAGGGGCCGGTTTGCTGGTATAGAAGTGGCCGGAACCACCATTTTTATTTTCACAGTAGCAATTGTGTGCATTTTTGCAGTAGTAAGGTAACCGAACAGTTTTTTTAAGTGGAAAGCCGTACTTCTGCACTTTAGATTTAAAGTTAAAACAACAACAATGCAGCAGCTGCAACTTGTGAAGAATAAAAATGTGAGTAATTCACTCTTGGCCACCATCTTGATTTGCAGGCATGGCTGTGTGTGCACTTCAAACATGGATAGCTTCGCATACCAGTGATTTTGCCAAAGGACCGTGGAGACAAATGAACACTCTTGCAAATTTGTAATAATGTGCAGGAATCAGCATTATATCACCTTGTGTAGACAAGCCCAAGCAGAGGTATCTTTTGCAGGACAGAGCTGGAAAAATGGCTCTTCTGGAAAATAACTCCCAGAATCCTCTCCCCTCCCCCCAACAGAGCCAACCTTTCCAAGCTCTGCTCTGAGGAAGGCAGCCATTTTCCATTTGCATCAACAAATACAGGTTTTGCGAGAAAGAAGCTCCTTTTTACAAAGTCTTGTTGTACCTTCCCTGCCCTTCCTCATCTTCTGTCCAGCTGGAAGTTTTGGGTTTTTTTTAAGCAGGATTAGCATTGGGAGGATGGAGAAGGAGGTCTGGAGAAACACAGATTTTTGTGTCAGGTTGCAGTAGCATGTCTACAACAATGCAATAAAAGGTTTTGTTGGGAAAGAATGGGATTTTGTTGCAACTGATCCTACTGTATGTAGGATGTCTCCCCCCACAGACCCCCTCCAGGCTTGAGTTTAGCCCTGGGTGTAAAACACTGTACAGCTTCATCCCCTGCCACAGACAATCAGTACTAAACCTCTTGACTGGCTAGATCAGGTATGTTAGAAGCCAGAGAAACCCTTTGTGTCTTCAGACTCCAAGTCAAGCGAAGGCCAAGCAAAAAAGATGGTTCTTCAAAATTCAAAATTATGGCTTTGCACCCCATCCCCACAAATTACCACTCTTTCATTGTGAACGATGATCATTTGGATCATTACTATCACCAGATAACACCAGATCCTGGCTGATCTTGGAAGCTAAGCAGGGGCAGCCCTGGTTAGTCCTTGGATGGGAGAACACCAAGGAATACCAGGTGCTGTAGGCTACATTTCAGAGGAAGGAACTGGCAAAATTACCACTGAGCATTCCTTGCCTAAGAAAACCTTATGAAATTCATGCAGTCACCATAAATCAACCAGTGACTTGAAGGCATGCACACATGCGTATGTGAATTCAATGCAAACTGCCATACCTGCAGTAGTCAGCAGGGACCCTCAGCTGGAAAACCTCTTTTCTCCAATCCCATGCCCACTGTTCCAGCTTGACCAACAAATATTTTTCCTCTTTACATGCTAACTTTCTATGTACAGGGAACCTTGGTTTGCATGGAAGAGTATCCAGTCATGTGAGCCCCTGCCTGCAGTATGAAGGGGCACAGGGCATCACCAATTGAGGCTTTATCACCTCATGGAGAACTAGGCTCTTGTCATGCAAAGAGCTAAGAAAGGCAGAATGCCCTCTCCTTACCACTTCCCCAATAACTGGAACATATCTTCCCAAAGGCAATCACCATCCACCAGGTGTTTCTAAGGACTAGTAGAATGTTTTCTGTTTTCAAAAACAAGGATAAGCTCCCTACTGACCAGCTCCATACCATTCCTTTCTTGGGTGTTTGAAGGATTCGTGTCCATTATCAGATATCACTGTGGTCTTTAGGGAAGCTTCCCTCTTGGAGCCAGCTGGTAACGCATCTAGTTCTTCCACTTCAAGGCCTCTCTGCTGAGGGTTTTCCTCTGGGTGTTCAGCTGTTATGATGTCACCTAACAGAAAAAAGAAAATTCAGATGGGGAACCATCTCCACCCCCGACCCCACCCCGATAACGGTTACTGTATTTAACATAAACAAAAAAACTGGGGGGGGGATAAAGAGGAATATCCAAGTCATTTGAAGTTCAAAATCAAACACACTGTTGAATTAAACAAATTGACACAAAAGAAGATCAAGCATCCTGTGACACGTGTTATTCCATAAACCTAAATGATTATTTGGAAGGAATAAACATCTAACCATATCGACATAAGAAAT
This sequence comes from Gambelia wislizenii, assembly GCA_030847615.1. Lineage (NCBI taxonomy): Eukaryota > Metazoa > Chordata > Lepidosauria > Squamata > Crotaphytidae > Gambelia > Gambelia wislizenii. The sequence goes on from JAUMIR010000002.1 coordinate 33,404,614, forward strand.
ATGGGGAAGCCAAGTTGCTCTAAAAACTTCACTACTGTCTTCACTATTCCTAACACTTTTTATATGATTGGTTAATTTTCCCATTAATACTACATTCCATAATTCATTTTTTCAATCATCCACTGAAAATCCCACTGCACTCTTCCAATTTTTAGCAATTGCCATCTGAGCTGACAAACTCATAAAAGAAACCAGGAGTTTATGAGTTTGCCATGAAACAGTGGAAGTCAACCCAGTTCTGGTGAGAAGTCAATATCCTGAGTTGTGATTTTAGCTGTCTCTTTACACACTTCTTTCCAAAAACAGTTTGCTACTGGACACAACCATCACATGGGAAGAGAAGTTCCTACCCCCAACCTTAGCATTGTCTCCAACATTTGTTACATAAATTTTTACTTATATGCTGTAGACACACAGGTGTCATGTACCATATTTAGCATTTTTAGACAGTGTTCTTTGATATTTGCAGAGATAACTTTAGTTGGCCCTAGTGACCACACCTTTGTCAATTTTTTCATCAGAGATTTTAATACTAAGGTCATGTTTCCATGCTAGGCGCTGGATTTTTAGAGGAAGCATGAGGTAACAGAACTTTATATATTCTGGATGCTAAACTTTTAGCTTTCCCAGGGTAGGAGTGGGGAACCTTTGGCCTTCTAGATATTTTGGACTACAGTTCCCATAATTCCACAGCACTGGCCATGCTAGCTATGACTTGTGGGAATTGAAGTCCAAAACTTCTAGAAGGCCACAGGTTCCTCACCCTTGTTCTAGGGGTTTGTCTACACCGGCCAAATAAGACATTCTCCCCTGTCCCCATCTCCACGGCGGTCAGTCCAGACGATGCAGGGCCAAATCCCTAATTCTGGTGTGAATTCTCTACACAGTGTCTGGCCAGTTTAGTACTGAACCAGTGCTAAAACACCCTTAAAACGGAGTAAAAAACCTCACAATTTGCTCTGGATTTTACAAGAAAATCCAGCACACTCCACGGTGATATACATCACCAGTTGCCCAGTGCCACCACTGCTAGTGCAAGTCAGGTCCTCTGATTTGGAACAAGGTGTCCAAATGGGTACCCCATTTCTGGCCTCAGAGGACATGACTCATGCCAGTGGCAGTGGTGCTTTGCAACACAGTGGGGATGTACATGAAGACGTCTGCCAGGTGTCACCACGGAGCGCACCGGTAACTGGGAGGAATCTGGGTCAGCTCCAGAGACAGAATAGCCTTGGGCTGCACCAGATGATCTTGGTGGCTGTAGACGAGCCGTAAAACAGCCATAAGTAATTCCTCACATGGAAATAAACAGCATGTTGCTTGTTCTTTTATTGGAAAGAGTGAGATAATATTTGAAAACTATGGAACCATAACAAGTTGTCATTGCCCAGTTGTTTACAAAGTTGGACTCCTGTTTTGGGTTTGTCACTAATAAAAAGATTTCAGGTGGGAAGTCATCTTGAACAGACAAATCATCTTGTATGTGTACAGCTTGGAGGAAAGTTACCTTTGGGGACTACAGCTCCCAGAATCCCCCAGATAGCATGGTCATTAGACTGGGGAGATTCTGGAAGTTGTAGCCCCAAAAGTAACTCCTCCAAGCTCTGGAGAGGACATTCATTTTTAACTTCTTCTTCTTCTTCTTCTTCTTCTTCTTTTTTTTTTTTTTTTTACAGAAAAAGAGGAATTTGGGGAAGGTGAAGGGAAAGGTCAGGCCAGAAAGAAAGCAGTGGAGGCTGCCTGCAGCTCTCGCACCAGACATTATTCACCTAATATAAAACACAAATAATCAATGTTGGCACTTTTCCTTCCCATTCAGATGTGAGAAAACGTATGTTTTTGGGCTACAATTTCCCAAATCCCTCAATTAGCACAATATACCATGGTGAAGCAAACACACTTCTTTTCTGGAGAATAGATGTTTTCGTATTTCATATATTTAAAATTTTGTATGTTACTTGTAATCATGTCATATTTTGTTGGAACCAGCCCTGCCACTGGACAAGATGAAGCAGCTGCCACAGGAAGCAGATGCTACAGCAGGGATGGACAAAATGTGGCCATTGAACCCCCAACCTGTGGCATTGTGACCTGTCAAAGCCTCCAACCCTTAATATTTTTTTTTAAATATGTTTGCACCATTGTTTATGTGATTTTTCCACTCAAAAACTGGTCAAATGAGGTCAAAATTAGGTGCAAATGTGGTTTACTCCCCCCCCAGCCATAAATTGCTCCCAAACTGGCAGCAAGAAGTGATGTTTTAGGCCAGTGATTCTCAAACATTGGTCCTCCAGATACTTTGGACTTCAGCTCCCAGAACCCCTGACTGTTGGTCATGTTGGCTGGGGCTTCTGGGAGCTGAACTGCAAAACACTGGAAGACCAACATTTGGGAACCATTGTTTTAGGCTGACCGGCAACTACGTTTATTTTTACGGCAGCTAATCCATTTTCATTACAACTGAAGCTACGCCTGCAAATTGTTATAGACTTTATTTATTCTGTACTGACTTCCTTTCTCTCTTTATATTCTGAGGTACGTTCCTTGTATTTTTATTTGTCCGTAGTATTTGTAATATTATTTTTGGTAATGGAGCCAACGTGGTGTAGTGGTTTGAGTGTTGGACTAGAACCAAATCCACACCACACAAATAATAATAATAACCCAGTTTGTAGTTTGGTGAGGCACCAGCACTTTTGGCAGTGAAGGCTAAAAGAATTTGTAAAACTACAAACCCCAGGCTGGACCGGTTTAAGGAATTTTGGGGCCCCATGCAATGCTTTATTTTGGGGACTGTATGTTTATCTCATATGTTTATCTCAGGTCAATGTAACCTAACCTAACCTATTCACAGTACAGGGTATTCAGATTACAGTTGTCCCTTCATATTTGCTGGATTTGGTTCCAGGACCCCCCGTGGATACCAAAATCTGTGAATACTCAAGTTCCATTATATGAAATGGCATAGCAAAATGGCGTCCATAGCAAAATGGCAAAATCAAGGCTTGCTTTTTGGATTATCATTTTTTGAAGAATATTTTCAAGCTGTGAATACTTAAATCTGTAGATACCAAATCCATGGATATGGAGGGAAAATTGTATTACTAATAATGTTTTTGCAGGAGGAGGCTTACTATGCCCTCTCCCACAATGATGGGCCCCTGCAGCTTAAACCTTAAACCGTCCCTAACCCCAGGATTTCATATGAAAGTGCCATGGCAATAATCCAGTTTCAAACTGGATTATTTGTGCAGTGTGCATTTGGCCTAGGACACTGAAAGATCAGGGATCGAATCCCCACTTGGCCCACTGGGTGAATTTCTTGGACAAGTGACACTCAGTCAGAAACAACTCGGAAGGTACATAACAACAAAGTGCTCCTTGCATGTTTTCTTTTGGGATCTATGTTGTGATATTGCATTCAGTTCTACGTTTTTGTATTCTTATTCTTTTGTTGTTCATATCTGTTATAAATATTTTTTCATTAACAATTGTTATTATACATTTTAATACATTTTGGTCTTTTATGTATTTGTAACAGCCTTTTTGATTAGTGCATCTGTGGTTAAGACCCCCCCTTCTGTACTAGCCAGAAGTGATGCAATCTCCCTTCCTGTGCACCAAAACCCGAGTGTGGTGCATGGGGAAGGGGGAAGAAGTGGCCCCCACTCCCTCCACAGATACTCGTCCCTGGATTAGAGTTACTCATCCCTGGATTAGAGGATAATGGCTCCTGCAGCCCTAGCCACTCCCCTTTCTTTAGAGGACGGAGGTAGGTATAGTATACAGCTCCTTAGTACACCTCCTAAACCAGCCTGGAGGAAGGTACCAATTTTTTAAAACATTTAAAAAAAACCAATGTGTTTTTATATTGTTTTTTAATTGAATCACTTTATAATCAGTTTAATTGTGTTTTAATGTACAGCCCCCGCCCCAATATCCATGGGGGATATGTTCTTGGACCTATCATTTATAAGTGAAAACATGGATAATAGCAAACCCTATTAAAATTAAGGACTTCTTGTACAAACATACCATAAAAGTTGTGTTGGAGGACCTAACGATTCCTAGAGAGGCTGCTTCTCTAGACTGTTTCAAGCATGATTCTATGGCATGTGTCCCTCTTTTTTCAGCTGTGGATAACTGAAACTGTGGGTGTTGTTTCTGTGGATATGAGGGGGTGATCTGTAAATAACTCTTTCTGGTTTGATCTGAAAGTCTTTTTTGTTGGTAGTGGTGTGAACAGCCAGTATTGAGAGAAAGGCATGATGTCACACAAAACTAAAGCAAATCAAAATTTGAAAGATGACCACCACTATCCCAACCAGTGGCTAGGGCTGATGGAAGTTGTAAGTCCAACATATCTAGAGGGTGCCAAGTTGGGGGAACAGTGGAGAGAGAGGTGAAAGAAGTAAAATGCTTGCTGAGAGAAAATTCTAGCCCTTTTTAGGTGTTGCCTCCTTACATGATTATTGTGACAGGGATGTATGATCACTGGCTCACCCCCACTCTCATGTTTCTGCCCACTGTCCCCTTCCCCCCATTTTCTTTTCCCCCCATTTCCGTTTTCTCCCTCTCATTCAGGGCCGGGGATGACTGGGTTCAAATCATTCCCTGAAGCTCACAGAGGGAGCTTGGGCCAGTCACCACCTCACCGTCTCACACCCACCTCACAACCTGGACCCACGGGATCAAAATGGAGAGACTCCTTGAGAGGTCTCCGGTACCTTTAATAGCTGGGTAAGAAAACTTGCTGGAATTCCTCCTTGTGTAAAAGAGTATTGTTAATAGGTTAATTCTATTTTAACCATGACTATTTTGTATGTTTTTCACTCTATCATAATCATTTTCATTTATAAAGCACGTTGAGATCCAATCTTGGGAAAAAGACAGAGTATAAATAAAGTTAATAACAATCTGCTCTGAACCCTGTGTCCACAAATACTCCTTTTGCTACCTGTGTAAGCAGTTCATCTCTATAAAAAGCAGTCCTGGTAGCGCAGTGGTTAAATGCCAGTACTGCAGCCACAACATTGTGAGTTTGATCCCAAGGGCTCCAAGATTCACTCAGCCTTTCATCCTTCCATAGGTCAGTAAAATGAGTACCCAGCTTGTTGGGGGCAATTAGCTAACAAATTGTAAACCGCTTAGAGAGTGCTTTGGCACTGATAAGTGGTATATAAATATCAATGCTACTGTTATTGTTATAAAAAGAAAAATGGCATAACCTCTGTAATTTTACATATTTTTCCCGGGCAGTTTTTTTTAAACCATTGTTTTGCATCATTCATATGAGTTTTTCTATTTAGAGAGAAGGGGAAGGATAGACGGAGAGCACAGAAGGCCCACCCAGAAAAACTACAAGTACTTTCACCTCTGTCTGATTCCTGAGATTTCAGCACGTTTTCCACACAATATGTGTAACTGAGGCCCTCCTGCCTCTATTTCTTTCCCCATCTTCTATTATGTCTATTATGACAGTTTCTGATTGTCAATCCTCTGGACAGATGCCTCTCCTCTCAGTCTTGGTAAAGAATATGTACATTGGGGTAAAGAATATGTATATGCACATATGGCCCTTGGATCCTCACAGATTTGCTCCTCACTGAAAAGAAAAACTTTTTTAAAAAAGCAGAATGGTCACTTTTGGAATCTTCTAGAAATGGCACTTCTCCCTTAAAATAAGACTCTGGCGCTTACGCCTTGTTGATGATGGCTACTTATTAAATTCATTGTTGTTCCTGCTGTTTTATATTTATTTATGTATAGGTCCCTCCCCCCACCGCCCTGTATCCACAGAACCAATATCCATGGTTTCAGTTATCCACGGCTAAAAAAAAAAAAAACAACAGGGATGCATACTATAGAGTTGTGCTGGAAAATGCCTAGAGAGTTATCCTCTCTAGGAATCTCTAGGTTCTCTATAGTATGTTTGTTCCGGATGTCCTCTATTTTAATAGGTTTTGATGTCATCCACAGTTTCACTTACAAATGTATCCCTTGTGGATATGGCGGGCGACCTGTATACAGCTGGAAGTTAACTTCTCACCACCTCTCAGGGTTTTTGGAATTGTGTGGCTCATAGCAGGCCAAGAAAAGAGATCAGCTTCTGGGCTACCAGAAGCCTGCTCCACTTTGATGTACATGGGACATAGTTAAAATCATCCTCACAAGGACTAGAAACTTTCTCCTTCAAAAAAGAAAGAAAGAAAGACCTGGAAAAGCCTGAATTCTGAATGTACTACTTCAGGGATGGACAGTTTGTGGCCCTCCAGATGTTGCTGGACTGCCACAACATGCTTTCTAGGGCCCATGGGAGGCCTACAACATCTGGAGGGCTGCATAATGCTAACACACAGAATGAGGAACTTTGTGTGTGAAAAGCCAGCACTTCAGAACTGAACTATTGGGGGCCCTTCTTTGACTTCTCCCCCACCTGGGTGGTTTTCCTCTGGATGTTCAGGAAAGGATGAGCTGTCATAGAGGCTTTCCCTGCTGTCAAAATACTTGTAGGCGTCATCCCCCAAGTGGATTCTCTGGTGTTTTGTCAAGTAGGGCCTCCACCGGAAACTCTCCCCACACTGGAGGCACTTGTACGGTTTCTCTCCCGTGTGGATTCTCAGGTGTTCGGTTAGGGTGGAGCGACGGTTGAAGCTCCGCCCACACTTTGGGCACTCGTAGGGCTTCTCCCCCGTATGGATGCGGAGATGTGCGTTGAGGTGGGTGCTCTGGAAGAACCGCTTCCCGCACGCCAGGCATTCAAAAGGTTTCTCCCCTGTGTGGGTCCGGTGATGCTTCACCAGTTCAAACTTGTACTGGAAGGCTTTCCCACATTCATGGCACACGTGTTTCTTTTCAACCTGCACGATCTTGAGCTGGCTGACATCAGTCACATCGTTTCCTTCTGGGAGAGATACCACTTCAGTCTTTATAGGCCTCTCCAGTGGGTGAGCCTCCGAGTCTTGTCTGACATCTGACATTTCAGCATTAAGCATCACTCCTACATGCTGCTCTATCAACTCTGAGGCTGTGTGCTGAGGATTAGCCTCTGCAATGTCACTCCCCACAGTGTCACCAGCTGCAAGGAGGAGAAAAGCAAGAGAGAGAATATTGTGCAATCAATCTAGAAAAGGCACTAGACTCATAGAATCATAGAGTTGGAAGAGACTACAAGGAGCATCTAGTCCAACCCCCTGCCATGCAGGAATACACAATCAAAGGACTCGCGACAGATGGCCATCCAGCCTCTCTTTAAAACCCTCCCAAAGGAGGAGACTCCACCACACTCCCAGGCAGCGCGTTCCACTGTCAAACAGCTTTTACTGTTAGGAAGTTCTTCCTAATATTTAAGTGGAATCTCTTTTCCTGTAGTTTGAGTCCATTGCTTCGTGTCCTAGTCACTCAAGCAGCAGAAAACAAGCTTGCTCCATCCTCAGTATGACATCCTTTCAAATATTTAAACATGACTATCATGTCCTCTCTTAACTTTCTCTTCTCCAGGCTAAACATACCCAGCTCCCTAAGATGCTCCTCACAGGGCATGACTTCCAGACCTCCTACCATTTTGGTCACCCTCCTCTGGACATGTTCCAGCTTCTCAATATCCTTCTTCTTCAATTGTGGTGCCCAGAACTGGACACAGTATTCCAGGTGAGGTCTGACCAAAGCAGAATAGAGTGGCGCTATTACTTACCTTGATCTAGACACTATACTCCTATTGATGCAGCCTAGAATTGCATTCGCTTTTTTAGCTGCTGCATCACACTGCTGACTCATGTTCAGCTTGTGGTCCACTAAGACTCCTAGATCCTTTTCGCATGTACTGCCATCAAGTACCCATCCTATATCTGTGCATTCTATTTTTACTGCCCAACTGTAGTATTCTACATTTCTCTCTGTTGAAATTCATTTTGTTAGTTTTGGCTCAGCTTTCTAATCTGTTAAGGTCATTTTGAATTTAGATCCTGTCCTTTGTACAGATTAATCGTACACTTGATCATAATAGCTGAAGGGAAAAAGTGGTTTTGATATATTATCTTTACCTTCCAAAGCAAATATTTTCAAGCACTGAAAAAGGAAGCATAAAACCCAAAACAGCATTTAAAAATCTTCTATTTATAAAAAATTCAGGTTGTAATCCTATACATGCCTAATTCTGAGTAAATTTCGTTTAACACAATCCCTGTAGGAGATTGCTCCGTCAAATTTTTACAACCTAAAGGTGTTTTCCAGCCAGAGCTTGGGAAAGTTACTTTTTAAAAACTTCTCTGGATCCTAAAGGTAACTTTACAGAGTTACTCCAGACTCTCTCTCTCTCTCTCTCTCAATCTCTCTCTCTCAATCTCAATCTCTGTATGTGTTTGTATGTGTGTCCCTTCAAGCCACCTGTCAACTTATGGCAACCCCATGCATTTCATAGGCAAGGAATATTCAGAGGTGGTTTTGCCTGTTCCTTCCTCTATGTATAGCCTACATAGTGGTTCTTAACCTGTGGTCCAGGGACCCCCAGGCGACCATGATGTCCTCCCAGGGTGTCCGTGAAGGCCTGAAGGCTGCTTGGCCCACCTCCTGCCTGCAGTGGAGTGGCCACTTGACAGGAGCCAAGGCAAAGGCTGGCTGGCTTAGCCCGTGTATTGCCATTTAGCCCGCTCCAGCCACAAACTTGCAGGAAGAAGCAGGGGAAAAGTCTTCCCTCCCCCTCCAGTGCCTCTGAGGAAAGGGTTAATGGATGGTATAATTGTATTTTTATAATTATTAGGCATTTTTTTTTATTATTAGGGTTTTACATCTTAAGACTTGGGGATCTGCGCCAACAAAACACATTTAAAGGGGGTCCCTGGCAAAGAAAAGGTTACGAGCCACTGGCCTACAGCATCTGATACTCATTGGTGGTCTCCCATCCAAGTACTAAGCAGGGCTTATCCTGCTTAGCTTCCCAGATCAGATGGTTTCTGGTGCCTTTATGGGTATTTTGGTGTTTTAAATAACTGATTTTTTTGACAAGTGGGTATTTTTACCCAATTGATTTACCTTGAGTATTCTGCCCATCATTCCTTTTCCTTTGGTCTCTGTTGCTTTTTCCAATTTTTGTAAGCAAAAAGTAGCTCTGCTACTGTGTTAATAGACACAGAATTTAGAAACGAATCTTTGTAAGATTTGTTTTACAGATCCTGCACATAATGAAGAAACATTCCCATCTTCCTCAAAGGGAAAGAGGAATACTAAAAAAAAGACCTCCCTTCCCAGTGATTTTAAGTAATGGTATTACAAATAATTCACCTTTATTTTTAAAAAATCTGCAGCCAAACTTGTCACAGGTCTTTCTCCAAGAAATCAAAAGTTCTTGTGGAAATACTGAATAAACTGGATAAGCCAAAACGATCAATAGTAATAGAAAATAATAATAATAATAATAATAATAATAATGATGATGATAATAATGATAATAATGATAATAATGATAATAAACCTGTGAGGATTTCCTGCTGGTCTCCAAGGGATGAGCCTTCAATCATGGCTTCTCCATTCTCGAAACCTTTATAGGTGGCATTTCCCACCAAGTGGATTCTCTGGTGTTTTGTCAGGTAGGGTCTCCACCGGAAACTCTCCCCACACTGGAGGCACTTGTAAGGTTTCTCTCCCGTGTGGATTCTCAGGTGTTCAGTAAGGGTGGAACGGCGGTTGAAGCTCCGCCCACACTTCGGGCACTCATAGGGCTTCTCCCCTGTATGAATCCGCCGGTGAGCACTCAGGTGGGAGCTCTGAATGAAGCGCTTCCCACACGCCAGGCACTCATAGGGCTTCTCTCCTGTGTGAGTCCGCCAGTGCAGCAAAAACTCGGACTTGCAGTGGAACCACCGGTCACACTCGGGACACATAAGCTTCTTCCGGCCCACGTGGAACATGCTGCGCTTTGAATTGGCCGCCCTCAGGTGCCTGGAAGGTTCTCGCCGCACGTGCTCCGGCTGGGCCTCCCATTGCCTCTGCAGGCCACACCGCATCTCGGAGTTCAAGGAGGCACTCCCGGGGGGTGCCGCCAGCAAAGTCCACCTGGGTTCCACTTGATCCGAAATATTGGTCTCAGGGATCTCTTCTTTGATCTCCCTCACAATCACGTCGCTTGCTGGGATAGAGGGGGAGATCAAGGAAAGTTCCCTCCCTGGAAGAGAAAAGGTAGAGGTTGGGGTGAAAAATGATAAGGGATGAGGTTGGAGGAAAGACTCACTTGTATGAGTACCTATTCTAGACTTATGGCCCAATCACGCTACACAGTTATAGCGCTAGAATTCCACTTTTAAGTGCCATGGTTCCATTCCATGGAATTCTGGGATTTGAAGTTTAGAGAAGAGTATTTAGAATTTTCAGCCACAGAGCTCTGTGTTTCATTGAACTACGGCCCCCAGCATCCCACAGAGTGCAGCCACAGCACTTAAAAGCAGAATCATAAAGCTAAAATTGTACAGTGTGATAAAGCCTTTGGACATCTCTTCATTAGCCTCAGCAGGGGACAAGAACATCTGTCAGTTTGGCTTTTCCCCATGTCATAGAATCATAGTGTTGGAAGGGACAGCAAGGCCCATCTAGTCCAACCCCCTACCCTGCTGGAATACACAACTACAGTTGTCCTTCTGTATCCACGGATTTAAGTATTCATGGCTTGAAAATATTCTTTAAAAAATAATAATCCAAAAAGCAAACCTTGATATTGCCATCTTAACCCAGAAATATCACCCAAGGAGACCTTCTGCTGTGCTTTCTGCAACCGGACTTGTTTATCTCGGATTGGCCTTTTTAGTCATCAGTGCTTGCAGAAAGCGCAAGATGAGTCCTTCCTGAATCTTCATTTGCGAAGAAAAGCCAGAGAGAGAGAGAGATGAGGGACACCATTTTGCTATGCCATTGCATATAATGGGATTGGAGTATTCACGGATTTGGGTATCCACGGGGGGTCCTGGAACCAAAACCCAGCGAATATGAAGGGACAACTGTATAGCACTCCTGAAAGACACCCATCCAAACTGTTTCTATGATTCCATGAAAGCCATCTAAAGATGGAGTCCACCATGCTCCAAGGCAGGCTGTTACACTGTCAAACAGCTCTTACAGCAAAGTTCTTCCTAACGTTTAGGTGGAATCTCTTTTCCTATAACTAGCTGGACCCTGTGTACCATACGCCATTAAAAAACTCCCCCCATAAATGGATGGTAGACTTACACCACCCCTGTAAGGTAGGCCAGTGGATTTTTAAATTCTTCCTCCCCCTTCTCAGCATTCCACACTTTTCCTGGAATTAATGAGGTGACTCCCTCTGTTGCCCTGCCACAGTCGCAGCCACTAATTGACTGCCTGCGTTCTGTTGCAGCAGCAACAGTATCATCCTGCCTCTGTTGCCGCTGCCAGTTTAATGCCTGGGTCCCGTTGCAAGCGGTCTATCACTGCCGTCAACTGACTGTCTGGGTCCCAAGATCTGGGCCACAGATTCAGTGGCAGGAATGTGGGCCACAGACTGAGTGAAAGGAGTGGATTGTGAGGTGGAGAGGGAATTTGCATGTGGGTGGTGATTGGTTGGGTGTGTTTTCTGATCAGCCAATTGGCACACTGGGAAAGGCAACATACCCAAGAGAATTATATATAGAGATATATGGCCTGGGTCCAAGTTATTTAATGACCTTATTTCCCTTTATGAGTACATTAGAGCTCTTAAGATCATCTGGAGAGGCCTTTCTCTCTTTCACAATACCCTCTCAGGCTCATTTGGTGGGAACTTCTCGGTGGCTGCTCCCAGACTTTGGAACTCCCTCCCTAGAGAGACCTGGATGGCTCCGTCTCTGCTCTCTTTTTGGCAGCAAACTCTTGTGCCCTCAGGCATTTTCAATCTGATGGAGGCAGGGCTTGTACATAATGTGCAGTTTGGTTTTTAAGATGTATATAGTTTTATTATATTTTAAAATTTTAATGTTTTAAAATATTTTAATACTGTAAATTGTTTAATCTGTTTTTTAAATTTCATATTTATATTTATATTTTTAATGTTTGTGTATTGTTTTAAACTCACTGTTAGCTGCCTTGAGTCCCTATATTGGGAGAATGGTGGGATGTAAATATAATAATAATAATAATAATAATAACAATAATAATTTGAATCCACTGGTTCACGTTCTAGTCTCTGGAGGAGCAGAAAACAAGCTCACATCATCTTTCCATGACATCCCATGACAGCCACACTTGTTTAAGTTTCACGTCCAAGTTCTTTCTGTCCTGAATGTGAAGAAACATGTAAATCTTGGCAAATCCTTCAAAAAAACAGCTGAAATGAAACTCTCCTCCATTTGTACAAGCCAAAGTCAACAGGTACAGCTATTCCTCGTACAGAGAGGACCACGTTATACCAGCTTGTCCTACAGATATTAAAGATGAGGAGCCTCTCAGAAAAAAAGAGGTGGTAATCATAATTCAGCACTAACGCGGCTTGATACACAGAAGGTAAAAGCCAACTTTTAAGAGTTAAGCTCTCAAATTAGTGGGCTTGGATGGATGAACCTGTCAATTTCAGTTTCTCCCATACTTAAATTTTATACATCTTAAATTCTTTATATCCTGATGATGAATAACTGTTTGGATTTTGGACGATTCTTATCAAAAGTGAACTGAAAATTAATTTTTACCCACCTGTACGGACACAATTATTCTATAATTGTGCATTTTTTCAATTATATGCATTTATATTTTGTTTTCTTTTTTTCTCTGAAACTTCCCACTAGCCTTGCCGATGAGCACATTTCTGAGAAAAGGTGTTTTATTTTCCAGCAAGTCTCTGGATGTGTCAAACAGATAATTTTTGAGAGACTTCCAAAACCACTGAATATTTTTACCATTTGTATCCTCTGCTACCAGAGGTTTGGGGTAAATACACTGCACCAAGCTACTTTTCTGGTGTGTGAATGTGCCCTCAAGTCACCTGTTGACTTATGGCAACCTTATGAATATTTCATAGGTTTTTCTTAGGCAAGGCATCCTCAGAGGTGGTTTTGCCGGTTCCCTCCTCTGAAATATAGCCTACAGCACCTGGTATGTGTTGGCGATCTCCCGTCCAAGCATTAACCATGGCTGATCGTAGAATCACAGAGTTGGAAGAGACCACAAGAGCCATCCAGTCCAACCCCCTGACATGCAGGAATACACAATCAAATAATTTCTGACAGATGGCCATCCAGCTTCTGTTTAAAAATTTCGAAAGAAGGAGACTCCACCACACTCCAAGGCAGTGTGAACAGCTCTGACTATCAGATGCTGCTGCTTAGCTTCCAAGATCAGAAGGTATCCAGTGTCTTTAGGGTATTTAGGCATTAATATATATTGATTAATATATATTAATCAATATCCCCCATTTGACTCAGATCAGGAGGGCTTTAAATTGAGTCAAATGGGGGAGGGAGACAGTATTCTGGAAGGCAAAATGGCTGGAGAAAATAGTCAAACTGTCATTGAGGGAACAAGGCAAACAGCGCACGGACCCAACAGTGGGAGGCAAAAAAACTTGCACAGGCAGCAAGTAAAGGGAACACGTGGTCTTAGATGTCTCTACACTAATGCACAGAGCATGCGAAATAAGCAGGATGAACTTGAACTCCTCGCACTAAAAAAACAAATATGATATAATAGGCATTACTGAAACCTGGTGGGACGAGTCACATGATTGGAATGTAGGAATAGAGGGGTATAATCTTTATAGAAGAAACAGGCCAAACAGGAAAGGAGGAGGAATAGCATTATATGTCAGGGATATTTACACCAGTGAAGAGATCCATGACATCAATACTGGAAGCCAGGTGGAAAGCATCTAGATAAAAATTAAAGGGGAGGGAAACAACAGGGATGTTATTGTGGGACTCTACTACAGACCCCTAAATCAGACGGAGGAATTGGATGATGCCTTTCTAGAACAGATGAACACACATGCAGAAAGGAGAGATGTAGTAGTGATGGGTGACTTCAACTATTCTGATATTTGCTGGCAGCCAAAACTTCAAGGTCTAGCAAATTCCTTACATGCCTGGAAGACAATTTCATGGTCCAAAAGGTGGAAGAGGCAACAAGGGGGTCAGCTATTTTAGATCTGATCCTAACCAACAGAGATGACCTGGTTAATGGGGTGCAAATGGTGGGATCCTTAGGTGAGAGTGATCATGTTCTCCTGGAGTTTGTTATACAATGGAAAGGAGAAGCCAGGCATAGTCAGACACGCATTCCTGACTTTAGGAGAGCTGATTTCAATAAACTCGGGGAAATACTGGGGGTGATCCCATGGTCAGGAATACTAAAACAGAAGAGACCTCAAGATGGATGGGACTTTCTCAAAAGGGAGATACTGTAGGCACAATTTCAAACAGTACCATTGAGGAAGAAAAATGGAGGTGTCTCAAGAAACCAGGATGGATGACTAAAGAACTTTCAATGGAGCTAAGTTTTAAATGGAACATGTATAGGAAATGGAAAAAGGGGGAAATCTCCAAAGAAGAATTCAAACAGATAGTGAATACATGTAGGAGTAAAGTCAGAAAAGCTAAAGCGCAGAATGAGCTCAGGCTTGCTAGGGAGATTAAGAACAATAAAAAGGGTTTTTTGGGTATGTCCGCAGCAAAAGGAGGAAGAAGGAAATTATAGGGCCACTACGTGGAGAAGATGGCAAAATGCTAACAGGGGACAGAGAAAAGGCAGAATTACTCAACACCTTCTTTGCCTCAGTGTTTTCAGAAAAGGAAAAGGAGGACCAACCTGAGGATAATGGAACAGAGGACACAATAGGGGAAACCCAGCACAGAATAAGCAAAGAACAGGAACACCTTCTTAATCTAAATGAATTTAAATCTCCAGGACCAGATGAACTACATCCAAGAGTATTAAAAGAACTGGCAAATGTGATCTCAGAGCCATTGGCAATAATCTTTGAGAACTCCTGGAGAACAGGAGAAGTCCCAGCAGACTGGAGGAGGGCAAACGTTGTCCCCATCTTCAAAAAGGGGAAAAAAGGGGATCCCAACAATTATCGTCCAGTTCGTCTGACATCAATACCAGGGAAGATTCTAGAGCAGATCATTAAACAGAGAATCTGTGAACATTTAGAAGGCAATGCTATAATCACAAAAAGTCAACATGGGTTTCAGAGAAACAAGTCATGCCAGACTAATCTGATCTCTTTTTTTGATAAAGTTACCAGCTTGGTAGATGAAGGGAATGCTGTCGACATCGCATACCTTGATTTCAGTAAGGCCTTTGACAAGGTTCCCCATGACATTCTTGCAAACAAGCTTGTAAAATGTGGGCTAGACAAGTTAACTGTTCAATGGATTTGTAGATTTGTAATTGGTTGAAATGAGAACCCAAAGGGTGCTCAGCAGTGGCTCCTCTTCGTCTTGGAAAGATGTGACCAGTGGGGTGCCACAGGGTTCTGTCCTAGGCCCAGTGCTATTCAACATCTTTATCAATGACTTGGATGAGGGAATTAGGGGCATACTTATCAAATTTGCAGATGACACCAAATTAGGAGGAGTAGTTAATACCCTGGAGGACAGGATCAAAATTCAAAATGACCTGGATAGACTGGAGAGCTGGGCCAAAGCTAACAAAATGAAATTCAATATGGAGAAATGTAAAGTACTGCATTTAGGATGGAAAAATGAAATGGATAGATATAGAATGGGAGAGACCTGGCTCAACAAGACTACGTGCAAAAGGGATCTAGGAGTCCTAGTAGACCACAAGTTGAACATGAGTCAACAATGTGATGCGGCAGCTAAAAAGGCCAATGCAATTTTGGGCTGTATCAATAGAAGTATAGTGTCTAGATCAAGGGAAGTAATAGTGCCGCTCTATTCTGCCTTGGTCAGACCTCACTTAGAATACTGTGTCCAGTTCTGGGCACCATAATTCAAAAAGGATATTGACAAATTGGAGCGTGTTCAGAGAACGGCAACTAAAATGGTGAAAGGTATGGAAACGATGCCTTATGAGGAGAGACTTAGGGAGCTGGGTATGTTTAGCCTGGAAAAAAGACGGTTAAGAGGAGATATGATAGCCCTGTTTAAGTATTTGAAGGGGTGTCACGCTGAGGATGGAGCAGGCTTGTTTTCTGCTGCTCCAGAGACTGGAACACGGAGCAATGGATGCAGGCTCCAGGAACAGAGATTCCACCTCAACATTAGGAGGAACTTTTTGACAGTAAGAGCTGTTCGGCAGTGGAATGCACTCCCTCGGAGAGTGGTGGGGTCTCCTTCCTTGGAGGTCTTTAAACAGAGGCTGGATGGCCATCTGTCGGGGATGCTTTAATCAAGATTTCCTGCGTGGCAGGGGGTTGGACTGGATGGCCCTTGTGGTCTCTTCCAACTCTGCAATTCTATGATTCTATGAATATGTACATGCAAAAGCTGTGCTTTCTGCAACCGGACATGTTTATCTCGGTTTGGCCTTTTCAGTCATAAGTGCACTTGCAGAAAGCGTGGGATGAGTCCTTCCTGAATCTTTGTTTGCGAAGAAAAGCCAGAGAGAGAGAGAGAGAGAGAGAGAGATGCAAAATTCTCACTCATCTCTCTCACACACACTCCTTCTTCCTGAACAAAGGAAGAAGGAATTCAGTCTGGCTTGCAAATTAATTCCTCTCCACCTCTACTCGATTTGCATAATCCCCAATAAAGGATTCTGTTAGGGCAGGTCATGCATTTCAATAGGCCCTCCCTTTCCACCTCTTGCCTCCTCATTTGCATGACCATGGTTGCTAAAGCAGACTTCCATTCTATTCCTTATAAGCCCACTGGAATTCAGAAATCTCCTTGCTGGCCTAAGCACTCTTTAGTAATTCTAGGCATGCTCTAACAGAAGCTATGGTCTCTATCCCTTCTAGTGAGGAGGCTGCCATTTTGGAACATAGGGAGCCAGATTGTTGTTGCTGCTGCTGCTGTTCTTGTGTTTCTTTAAGTGGTTTCCAACTTAGGGCAACCCTAAAGCAAACCTATCATGGGATTTTCTCGGCCAGATTTATTCAGAGTAGATTTGGCTTCTTCTATGGCTGTGACAGAGTGTGCCCAGTGGGTTTCCATGGCACAATAGGGATTCGAACCCTGGTCTCCTGGACTCCTAGACCAACACTCAAACTGCTCCACCACACTGGCTTGGGACATGTGTGTCTTCCATGACTCTTCCCTCACCTTCACAAAAGTTTACGGGGATCTTCTTGCCCTCTGTAGTTTGAGGATTTGGAATCCATGGTTCTTCTCCTCGTTCCAACCGGGAGATCAGCTCAGGTTTAGGAATTGGAACGGCTGGAATACCCATAAGAAGAAAAAGGGAAAATGTTAAAACATCCATAAAATGAGCACCAGACTGCTGTTGACAGGAACAGCAACACATATCAGAATGTTTTGCTCAATGAACTTTCTTCAGGCTTTGTTACTACAGAAAAATCTGATGGGTAACAAACAGATGATAGGCACAGGTTGCTCAGGAACACACAAGCATAAAGATGAACTCCAGATAGCTGGATTTATTTGTCTCTCTTCTCCCACTGACCCAAAAAAACTACAAAGGTTCTTGGAACTCGTTAAAATACAGATCGACAAAGTGGGGCTTCTGAAACCCTCACCCCCCCCCCCAGACTCCTAGGACCCACCTTCTTCTGGGCCAAATCAGAGGGTGAATTTCCTTCCCAGGAAACTTTCACCTTTTAAACACATTGCAGGCTGCTTGAGTACTACATAAATTTGGGGAGGGGCAATGTAATGGAGGATCTTAGAACAGGATGTGGCTGGCTGGCTGGCACAGTAAACAGCAATGCTCTCCACAGCAACATTTTGTTGCAGACCCACTTGGGTGTTGCTAGTAAAAATGTGAGTGAGTGTTTGTTGGGGTGGGGAGTGGAAGGGAAAAGTCAAGGGAGGTACAGCATAATGGAGTTTCTTGGAACAACACATGGCTGGCTGGCACAGTGAAAGGGAGCACTTTACACTGTAGTATTTTGCTGCAGATCCCATTTGAGCATGGCCACTAAAAACCAAAAGCAGTGTCAGAAGAAGGTGCCTTACCCAAAGATGCCACGTTCTCATAGTTCTCTTGCATGACATCCCAGTATAGATCTCTCTGCTCGGCATCCAAAAGCGCCCACTCCTCTTTGGTGAAGTACACAGCCACCTCTTCAAAAGAGAATGGTGGTGCCTGAAAGGAGATGGAAATAAAAGATTTCATCACTCTTCCCTCTCCCTTTCACTTTACAGGTCACCCCGCCTTAACCCCCGTATCCACGGAACCAATATCTGTGGTTTCCATTATCCACAGCTGACAAAATAAGGACACATACTATAGAGTTTTACTTTACAGGTCACCCCACCTTACCCCCCATATCCACGGAACCAATATCTGTGGTTTCCATTATCCGCAGCTGATAAAATAAAGACTCATACTATAGAGTTTCACTGGAAAATGTTTATAGAGAGGTGTCCTCTCTAGGAAACAGTAGGTCTTCCAACGCAACTCTATGGTATGTTTGTACCAAGGTCTTTTATTTTAATAAGGTCCATTATTATCCATGGTTTCTGGTATCCACAGTAAATCCGGGAACCAAACCCCCATGGGATACAGAGGCGGGGGAACAACTTGTATTTGTCTGTTTTTTTTTTTTTTATAAAGCCACTAAAGTGGCACAGAAAACCCCAATCCCTCCTCTACCTGTACGGGCTCCGTGGCAAGCATCTCTCTTCCCCCAGGGGAAGGGAATGTTCCAATGAGAAACACACACATCATTTTGCCAAACCTGTCAGGGAGAAAAAGGTGAGGTCAGAAAAGGGTAGTTTGTTTGGGTCTCATTCTTTAAAGAAAGTTTTGTTCCACACAAAAGAAAATAAACATCCAAACCTTGATGTACCCACTCACCCCAATGCCTTCACATTCCTGTAACACAAGAGTAGAGAGCCTCTTTTAGCTTGAGGATCAAATACTATTTTAGAGAAGTTCTCAGGGGCTACTATGTTCCAATAGTGTGAGGAGCAAAATACAAAAAGTGGAACCGTTGCAGTAGAACCCCTGTATCTACTGATTCATTATCCATGGATGCAATTATCCACGGGACACAAAAGAGCACAAGACAAAAAGTGAAAATGTTACAGTAGGACCCACGTATCCACTGATTCATTATCCACTTATGCAATTATTCACAGGATGCAAAACAGTGCACCTACCATAGAGTCTTCCTAGAAAATGTGTCCTCTCTAGGCATTTTCAAGGCAACTCTATGGTATTTTAAACCTGAAGTCCCATTATTTTCAATGGTGTTTGCTATTATCCATGGTTTTCAGTATCCACACTCCGCCAGAACCAATCCCCAGGGGATACGTAATCCTACTGTATATTTTAAAGACCATTATATTTTAGAATAATGCTTTTTGTTGTTCTATGCCTTCATGTCATTTTCAACTTGTGGCGACTCTATCATTGAGGGTTCTTTTAGCAAGAAGGGGTGAAGGGATTAGCTGAGCAAACCTGTTTGGTGCCAGTCAGTCGCAGCTAAGGGAATACTGTGAAGATGGAGGGGAAAGGATATAAAACTGAGGCTTGTCTCTGACAGGAGGGCAATATGGAAGAGATGGCCTAGAGATATGGAAAAGATGACAGAGAAACGGGGAAAAGCTGTAGTAGAGAGAGGACTGTCAGCTAGTAAAGAAAACCAAGTAGGCTTTTTGGGGAACCATGAATGATTAAATAGGTCAGGGGGTTAATGTGTTCTCTAAATGTGTCTTAATAAACTTCTACTTAACTTCTACAGTAAGAGCTGTTCGGAAGTGGAATGCACTGCCTGGGAGTGTGGTGGAGTCTCCTTCTTCTTTAAATAGAGGATGGGTGGCCATCTGTTGGGAGTGCTTTGATTGAGTAATCCTGCATGGTAGGGGGTTAGACTAGATAGCCCTTGTGGTCTCTTCCAACTCTATGGAGAGTTTCACACAGGCTATATATCCCGTGGCAGGAACAGAACTGGGTTGGGAAAGGTTTTCCCTTTCGGACGACTTGACCCCATTCTGTCCTGCATCCATCCTGCTCCCGTACTGTTCCGGAACAATGAAATCACGATTTTTCATCATGAATAGACCTCCTGTTCCATCACTATCATGCAATCACAGGTGTGCGACCAGGAGCCCCGTTCCTGTTCCGAAATGACAGCCGCAGAGGGGAGGTCTGTTCCAGGCACTTCCTGGTACGATCTGGACATCCAGGTAAGTGGCACCCTTTATTTTACCCTCCCTGTTTTGATTGTGTGATTTAAAGTGTGTTTTTGTGCTTGGTGAACTGATTTTATGTTTGGGGGAGTTTTATTTTTTAAATTTACTGCCCGGCCGTTATCACGCGATAACGTGATAATGTTTCAGACGGCCGGTCGTAAAAGCAGCCTTATGACGGCTGGCTGGTGAGGGGAGGGGGAGCCCGTTCCTGCCGTGGAATTAAGGTGTGTGAAAGATTTATGTTATTCTGTGGCAGCAACAGGAGAGGAGGTGGCGGGGCAATAACGGGGCATTTTGGCCCCATGTGAAAATCTCCTATGATACCTATTTATTCTCCCCCCCCCCCACCCCTGCTTTTTTCATAACTGTGTTTGGGTGTTCCTACTATGCCTGATAGTCTGGTCATGCTAACCACTGTGCACCCATTGAACAACGCACCCACTAGCCCACATAAGGATCACTGCAGAAGCCCAGGGGGCCACATGGGGACTCCAAGAGGGCCAGCTTAGGCCCTGAAGACCTGAGGTTCCCCATCCCATGCTGTAGCAGTTGCACAAACACACACATTTAATCTCTTGCATTTTTTCTACACACAGAAACAAAGGTCTACTTTTCATAAAGCCGCCGGAGGAAAACAAGAAATAAGACTGACAACAGCCATGCAAGACCCTGTTAATCTTAACAGGTTTGGAAACAGGCTATTCAAAAGACCACCAGCAGCCTACAAACTTGTCTGGGCCTTAAGATTGGCTTTATGTCAAGATCCACCAGATTGGTGAGAAACAGAGAACAGGGACTTTTCAATGGTGTCCCCATGTCATAGAATCATAGAATTGCAGAGTTGGAAGAGACTACGAGGGCCATCCAGTCCAACCCCCCTGCCACGCAGGAAATCTTGATCAAAGCATCCCCGACAGATGGCCATCCAGCCTCTGTTGAAAGACCTCCAAGGAAGGAGACCCCACCACGCTCCAAGGGAGTGTGTTCCACTGCCGAACAGCTCTTACTGTCAGAAAGTTCCTCCTCATGTTGAGGTGGAATCTCTGTTCCTGGAGCTTGCATCCATTGCTCCGTGTTCCAGTCTCTGGAGCAGCAAAAAGCAATTTACTCCCAAAAGAAGTGTTGAGAGTTTTAAATTTCAAAATGTGCTGTTAAAAATGGATTGACTTTCAAATTGCTTTACTGACACAGTTTTTTTGTTTTTGTTTTTATCTTTTATTCATTATTAGGCATTACTGAATGATACTGTTCCAATGTCAGTGCTAAATGTGTGGTCTGTTTCCCCTCCCCCCTTTTTTTAACTGTTGCTCATGGGCTCTTTCCCCCTTTTCTGAAGACTGGGTCCTGTTTTCCATGCATTCTCAAAAATTAGAGACTTTGAAAATACATTAGGAAGTTCCTTTCATACCCTTGGATGCAGCTGAATTCACAGAATCATAGAGTTGGAAGAGACCACAAGGGCCATCTAGTCCAATCCTGTGCCCTGCAGGAATACACAATCAAAGCACTGTCAACACATGGCCCTCCAGTTTCTGTTTAAAAAAACTCCAAAGAAGGAGACTCCACCACACTCCCAGGCAGTGCATTCCACTGCTGAACAACTCTTACTATGAGGACGTTCTTCTTAATGTTTAGGTGGAATCTCTTCTTCTGTCGTTTGAGTCCACTGCTTTGTGAACTAGGCTCTGAAGCAATTATTATTTAAGCTAGTGGCCATAACATCTGAATTGCATTTTGCTACTTAATTTTCTGATTTAATCCTATATTGGTTTTACGGCACAAATACCCCCCCCCAATGTAAATATATATATTATATGTGTGTGTGTGTGTGTGTTTCTTTCCTCCCAATCCTGTCAACTTATAGCAGAAGTTGACCATAGAATCACACTGGAGGACCTCCGAATGCTGAGACAGGTGTTCTCTCTAGGCATTTGGAGGGCTTCCAGCACGATTCTATGGTATGCTTTTGCTGGAAATATAGGGTTCGCTACTATCTGTCATTTTCACTATCCGTGGTAGGTCTGGGAACACATCCCCCATGGATATGGGGGTCATACCGTAACTATTGAAAGCCAGAAACAACTGGTTGACCACAGTTCAATGGAGCTTAATGCTGCACTAGTTTAGCTTTAAGTCTGATCTAAGATGGTTCTCCTTCTGTCCTTAAGGCAAATGTAGGACTAATATGGCCCTTACCATGTGGGCTGAAAATCCCAGCAATCCTAGCTAGCACAATGCATGCAGAATGCAGGCTATTTCAGTCCAACGCTGTCCGGAGGGAACAAGAATTCCCATCCCGGCTTAAACATAAGGGGTGCTTTCACACCACACAGTTCTAGTGCTATGATTTCACTACCACTTCGTCTAAGGCTCTGGTCCCATCGTCAGCTCTCAGTTACAGAAAAGCAACGCTACTTTGGCCTTGCAGGAAATGAAATGAAAGAAGGGCCTCGGGTGAAAAAAGGGCCTTCCCCACGACTTCACCAGCAGCAACAGCATCCATAGCATAGCGGTTTAATTTAATTTTAGGAAGATCCCCCCCTCCCTCCTTTATGCAAAAACAAGAAAGAGAACAAAAAAACAAGGTACAGAGATAAGGCTAGCAGAGCTGGCAAAAAGCATGGAAAAATAAACTTGTTGGGGTGTTATTTTCTTCGCCACCCAATTCCCCAGAACATTTTTTTTTCTTAAAGGGTTTGCATCCAGGGCCTCCCAACCATCTGACAGTAAGAGCTCTTTGGCAGGGAGTGTGGTGGAGTCTCCTTCTTTGGAGGTTTTTAAACAAAGGTTGGGTAGCCATCTGTCAGGAATACTTTGATTGGGTACTCCTGCAATAGGCAGGGGGTTGGACTAGATGGCCCTTGTGGTCTCTTCCAACTCTATGATTCTATGATCTCAGCCCTCTCTCAAGACCATAAAGCACCTTTCCCCCTCTCACACACATTTCTCATCCTAATCACTTTCCCTTTTAAACCAAGCCTTATAGCTTCCTAGATGGATATGAGAAAAATAAGAAAGAGAAGAGGAGGCAGAGGAAGAAGGCAGGGGGAGAAAGAGAGAAGGAAGGAAGGAAGAGGACAGGAAGAGAGGAGGAAAAGGAAGAAAGAGAGACCGGAAGGGAGACCCCAGACCTGAAATAGGAAGTTCATTCAGTTTTATGTGAAGTTGAGGCTTTCATGGCCAGCATCCATAGGTTTTCAGTGGTTTTTTTCCACGCTGTGAGGCCGTGTTCTGGAAGAGTTTATTCCTGACGTTTTGCCTGCACCTGTGTCTGGCATCTTCAGATGCAAGCGAAACATCAGGAATAAACTCTTCCAGAACACGGCCTCAAAGCCTGAAAAAAACCCACAGAAAACCTCGTTCAGTTTTCATCATCGCTTGCAAACTTTAAGGGTTTTTGGATCTTGCTCTCTACAACACACCTAACAGCAATAATAATGCTAATCAAAAACAATCATAAACATCGGCACAGCGACTACTACTACAAATTTTAAACTGTGTACTGATCGTTTCAGCAGGCCTTTGCAAAACTGTGCTAATGACAGTGCTGGGGTATATGTGAGTGTTGTGTATAGGTGTATGTGTTTTTTTTTAATTTTACCTGTTTTTAACATTTTTAGTTGTTTAATTGTGTTTGAACTTTCGTAGTTTTCTGATTTTTAACAATGTCTTTTTATTGAACACCACTTTGAGTCCCAAATTGGGAAAAAAGCAGGATAGAAATAAAGATACAGTAGGACCCCTGTATCTGCTGGGGATTGGTTTCTCCCCCTGTGGATACAAAAAACCATGGATAATAGGGAACGGCATTGAAAACAATGGGACTTCTGGTTTAAAATACCATAGACTTGCCTTGGAGGACCTAGAAAATGGCTAGAGAGGACACATTTTCTAGGAAGGCTCTATGGTAGGAGGTGTGCTGTTTTGCATCATGTAGATAATTGAATCAGTGGAAACATGGGTCACCTATCACCACCACTTACGACTCCTCGAACGCTTTCATCAGTGCTGTATACACACAATCCTAAATATGCACTGGACTGACTATGTGACGAATGTTGCTGTCCTTGAGCAAGCAGGGATCACCAGCATTGAGGCCATGATATTGAGAACACAGCTGCGCTGGGCAGGGCACATTTCTAGGATGGAGGACCATTGCCTCCCAAAAATAGTACTCTACGGTGAACTCACCACGGATCAGCGTAAGAGGGGTGCTCCGAAAAAGCGATACAAGGACTCCCTGAAACAACATCTCAGGCTCGGCCAAATTGATCACCAACAATGGTCCGCCCTGGCCTCACATCGGGAGGCATGGAGATACACTATCCACAATGCTGCAGCCTTATTTGAGAGCTCACGCCAAACAAGTTTTGAAGAGAAACAACGCAGAAAGAATCACAACCCAGAAACATCACCCAAGGAGACCCTCTGCTGTGCTTTCTGCAACCGGACTTGTTTATCTCGGATTGGCCTTTTCAGTCATCAGCGCGCTTGCAGGAAGTGTGGGATGAGTCCTTCCTGAATCTTCGTTTGCGAAGAAAAGCCAGAGAGAGAGAGTTTTTAACTAAGCTTATGTTGATGTGCTGATGTGTTGTTCCCCGCCTAGATCCACAGGGAGAGGCGAGTAAGAAATAATAATAACAATAATAATGATAATAATAATAAGTAGTAGTACTAGCAGTAGTAGCAATAATTATGAAAGCAATTCATCCAGGAAGGCTGGCTTTGTGTTTACCTTTCGACGCCTGGCTGGCCCTCCTTTCCTGGCAGAAGCATTAATATTGGGAGCTTTTCAGGGACTCCCCAAAATGTTGCTGGACTCCTTGGTCTTACAGAGAGGCTGGATATGGAGGAGGGGGGGACTACAATCGACTCCCCACTCCCTACCCTACCCAAGACCACACTCCCCAGGACTCAGCCTCCTCCTTCTCCTCCTCTGTTATACTAGATCTCTCTAGACTGGGTACCAAACCATCCCCGGAGAGTCCCAGCTCTCCTCCATCTCCATAGACGCCGCTTGACCGGATCTTGCAGCATCTCTCTGCCCTAGGAAGCTCAGTCCCCCGGCCGAGGTCAGCCAAGAGAAAGAAGGAAGGGAGGAAGGAAGGAAGGGAAAAGAGAGAGCAAAGAGAGAAGCGAGAAAAACAAGAGAGGAGCTTGCAGGCTGCGTTGCCTTGGCCAAGCCCCAAAGCGGAGCCCTCTGCTGGTTGCGCACAGCCGAGAAGAAGGAGGACCATCAGGGTTATTACAGTTGGAAAAGAAGCTTTTCCTTTCTTTCCTTACTTTTTTTTACAAAATCATTTTCTGCCAGCCCAGCCATCTTCCCCCACTCCTCGTCTCCTCTGTCTAGCTGGAAGCACAGGGAGGAGGTGATGGAGAGGTGGAGAAAGGCAGACTTTTCTATCTGGGTTGCAGCAGCATGTCTACCTTAGGCAAGGCAAACTACATAAAGAGAAAGGAGATCCTGCTCTATCTAGAATGATCCTACTGTAACTGTGCATGCCTGCCTACAATAGGCAAGGTAAACAGCAGCTGACTCCAGAATCCCTGACTGCAGTGGCTCTTAATCTTTTCTTTACCAGGGACCCCCTTTAAATATCTTTTGTTGCTGTGGACTTAACTCAAGATTTAAAACCCTAACAATAATACCTAATAATAATAATAATAAAGTTGTCCCTTCATATTCGCTGGGGTTTGGTTCCAGGAGCCCCCCCCCACATGGATACCAAAATCCATGAATACTCAAGTCCCATTATATGCTCTCCCTGGCTTTTCTTTGCAAACGAAGATTCAGGAAGGACTCATCTCGCACTTTTTTCAAGCATGCTGATGACTGAAAAGGCCAATCCAAGATAAACAAGTCCGGTTGCAGAAAGCACAGCAGAAGGTCTCCTTGGGTGATGTTTCTGGGTTGTGATTCTTCCTGCGTTGTTGTTTCTTTTCAAGACTTGTTCAGCATGAGTTATAAGCATTATATGCAGTGGCATAGCAAAATGGTGTCCTTTCTATAAGATGGCAAAATCAAGGTTTGCTTTTTGGATTATTATTTTTTTAAGAATATTTTCAAGCCGTGAATACTTAAATCTGTGGCTACAGAGGGACAACTGTAATATATGATGATGATGATGACAATGACGATAATCTCTGCAATAATAGTACCCATCTTATTAAACACAAGAGAATCCATGTTGGTGAGAAACCACATAAATCAGTGGCTCTTAACCTTTTCTTTACCAGGGACCCCCTTTAAATATCTTTTGTTGCTGTAGACCCCCAAGACTTAACTCAAGATTTAAAACAACAACAACAACAATTGATGTTGACAACGACAATGTCTGCAATAACAGCAGCCATCTTATTATACACAAGAGAATCCACACTGGTGAGAAACCACATAAATCAGTGTCTCTTAACCTTTTCTTTACCAGGGACCCCCTTTAAATATCTTTTGTTGCCATGGACCCCCAAGACCTACCTCATGATTTAAAACCCTAATAATAATAATAATAATAATAATACAATTACACCATCCACTAAACCCTCCCTTGGAGGCACTGGAGGGGGAGGGAAGACTTTTTCTCCTGCTTCTTCTGCAAGTTTGTAGCTGGAGCAGATTGAATGGCAATGTGCAGGCCAAGCCAGCCAGGCTTTGTCTTGGCTCCTGTCACGAGATCGCTCCACTGTGAGGAGGAGGTGATCCAAGCAGCCTTCAAGTCTTCACAGATCCCCTGTGAGGACATTGCAGCCCACTGGGGGTCAACCACAGGTTAAGAACCACTGCTCCAGGTGATTCTACTGTAATTGTGCATGCCTGCCTAAAATAGGCAAGGTAAGAGCAGCTCACCTTCCTGGGCTGGGCTGCTCTTTCTCTCATGCCTGTCTGCCAAGTTCAATGTCTGCGGGCTTTGGAGGACATGGGGAAGGCATGTGAGAAGGAGCAGCCCAGCCAGGGAAGGTGAGATGAAGCTGAGTGTTGAAGAGCCACCCTCCTCTTTCTCCTCCACAAACAGCAGACCACCGCCACCGGGATGGGTGAAGGGTGGGCAGCTCTCTTCCTCTTCCTTGCGATGGCTGCCCTCCTCAGTGTCTCTGGGCACTGCCTGGTTCACTTTTGACAGTTAAAAAAAATACAAGTTTTAAAAAGCACACCATTGCTAGCATTTCTGGGCGCTTGATGGCAAGCCCGCTCCTGCACATGCCCGGCCAATCAGATGTCAATTTCCACCTTCTCTGGACTGCGCAACAAATTGCATTGGTTGTCCCAACGAGCAGGAATGTGCATTTCCTTTGGAACATTTAAACAAATTCGGGAAAAGCCACAAAGGCTTTTCCTGTAGAGTATTTGGAATTTTGGGGGCCCTCCTTCAGAATACATTGAATCGCCACGGGACAAAAGGTATTCTAGTCAAATTCTATGAGGAGTATTTTCATTGCTTAGACAAGACCAAAATTTATGTGGCAGAAAGGGTTTTTAATAGAATTAAGTTTTGATCAATTTTTTTACTATATCGTCCTTGTATTTTATATTGTTTAATCTGATTTTTTAAGCTGAACTGTCATTTAATTATTAAAAAAAATACTTTTGTTAAAAGAGGGACTTCTAAAACATATGTGGGAAAAGAGAAGTACAGATTGTGGAAGAATCCTAGAATCATATAGTTGGAAGAGATCATAAGGGCCATCCAGTCCAACCCCCTGCCATGCAGGAATAAAAAATCAAAGCATTCCCAACAGATGACCATCCAGACTCTGTTTAAAAGAAGGAGGAGACTCAAACACACTCCGAGGCAGTGTATTCCACTTCCGAACAGCTCCTACTGTCAGGAAGTACTTCCTAATGTTTAGGTGGAATCTCGTTTCCTGTAGTTTGAGTCCATTGCTCCATGTCTCTCTGCTGCTCCAGAGACAAAGACACAGAGCAATGGGTTCAAACTACAGGAAAAGAGATTCCACCTAAACATTAGAAAGAACTTTCTGACAGTAAGAGCTGTTCAGAAGTGGAATACATTGCCTCGGAGTGTGGTGGAGTCTCCTTCTTTGGAGGTTTTTAAACAGAGGCTGGATGGTCATCTGTCGTGAATGATTTGATTGTATATTCCTGCATGGTAGGGGGTTGGACTGGATGGCCCTTGAGGTCTTTTCCAACTCTATGATTCTATGTCCTAGTATCTGGAGCAGCAGAAAACAAGCTTGCTCTATCCTCAATATGACACCCCTTGAAATATTTAAACATGGCCATCATGTCCTCTCTCAACCTCCTCTTCTCCAGGCTAAACATACCCAGCTCCCTAAACCACTCTTCATAGGGCAGTGATGGGCAACCTTTTGAGCTTGGTGTGTCAAACTTCGCCAAAAAACTGAGCATAACTCGGGTGTCGTATCACTTTGAGGAAAAAAACATTATTTCACAATACTTATTGTTTAAATAACATAAATGTATACAGTTGCCCCTCCAAATTTGCAGCTTTCACTCTCGTGGTTTTGATTATTCGCGGTTTGCTCAGAAAGCACCCATTTAAATCAGCTTCTCTCCCTCCCACTCAAGGGGGAGGAGCCGATTTAAATAGAGTGCTTGCTGAGCAAGCCAGGCGATCAACTCCCCGCTCTCCTGGGGCTTGGCTCCATTTTTTTGGGGGGGGGGAGAGCCAAGCCCTGGGAGAATGGGGAGTTGGCGGGAAAGGCGCTTTTTAGCCCCCCTGCCCTTCCCAAAGCTGCTATTGAGCTTTCTAAGCCTTGTTGCGGCTTTGGGAGGGTGGGGGTGGCTGAAAAGCCTCTACGCCGCACTCCCTCCACCCTCCCAACCTTCCTGAAGAGGCTATATGGGGCTCTCAATCCCCAGAGACCCTTCGCGAAGCCTGGGGAGAGGCTGGCCAAACCCCCTCCCGCCCACCCATCACCTTCTCTGGCCTTCCCGAGGTGGCTCGAGGGTTTCAAAGCCCTGGAGCCCTCTTGGGAAGGCCGGAGAGAGGCTGGGCAGACTCCCTCCCACTGCCTTCTCCAGCCTTCCTGAGGCGGCTCCGGGGTTTCAAAGCTCCGGAGCCCCCTTGGGAAGGCCAGGGAAAGGCTGGGCAGACTCTCGCCTGCCCACCCGCTGCCTTCCCTGGCCTCCCCGAGGCAGCTCCGGGGCTTCAAAGCCCTGGAGCCCCTCTGGGAGGCCGGGGAGACTCCCGCCTGCCCTTCGCCTTCCCCAGCCTTTCCGAGACAGCTCTGGGGCTTCGAAGCCTTGGAGGCCCCTTGGGAAGGCTGCGGAGAGGCCGGGAGACTCCTGCCTGCCCACCCATCGCCTTCCCCGGCCTTTCTGAAGTGGCCCCGGGGCTTCATAGCCCTGGAGCCCCCTCGGGAAGGCTGGGGAGAGGCCGGGGAGATTCCCACCTGCCAACCTGCCGCCTTCCCCAGTCTTTCCAAGGCAGCTCTGGGGTTTCAAAGCCTTGGAGCCCCCTTGGGAAGGGTGGGGAGAGGCCAGGGCAGATTCCCTCCCTCCCTCCCTCTTGCTGCCTTCTCCAGCCTCCCCGAGGCGGCTCCAGGGCTTCAAAGCCCTGGAGCCCCCTCTGGGAGGCTGGGGAGACTCCCGTCTGCCTGCCACCTTCCCAGGCTTCACCTGGTTTGCAGGAGAAGCAACACCTGCTGAACTTCCGCCTTAGAATCATAGAGTTGGAAGAGATCACAAGGGCCATCTAGTCCAACCCCCTGCCATTAAAGTGACAGGAGCCCTCTCTAGTTTTCAGTCTGGCAACCTTTCACCTAACTCAATGATTCTTCAATAGTGGCTCGGGGACTTCCAGGGGTCCGTGATGTCCTCACAGGGGGTCCATGAAAGCTTGAAGGCTGCTTGACCCACCTCTTCCCTGCAGTGGAGTGGCCACTTGACAGGAGCCAAGGCAAAGGTATTGATGTAATTATGCAATTTTATACTGTAAGCCACCCCGATTGCACTGCAGAGGGGCGGGATAGAAATAATAATAATAATAATAATAATAATTAAAGGCTGTCTGTCTGTCTTGGTCTGCACATTGCCATTCAATCTGCTCCAGCCACAAACTTGCAGGAAGAAGCTGAAGAAAAGTCTTCCTTCCCCCTCCAGTACCTCCAAGGGAAGGTCTAATAGATAGTGTATTATTATTATTATTATTATTATTAGGGTTTTAAATCTTGAGTTAAGTCTTGGGGTCCAGGACAACAAAAGATATTTAAAGGGGGACCCTGGTAAAGAAAAGGTGAAGAGTCACTAACTTAACTTAATTGTTTAAAAGCTTAGTTGCCTTCCCCTCTTTCTATTCTTGATGCTTAATAAAATTATTACCAAAAATAAAGCCACCCACAAAAGGAAGAAAGTAAAGCCAGTACAAGAAAACCTGGCATTAGGACTATTTATTGGAACAGGAAACTTTTAATCCGTTTTCTGGTGCCTTCTCCAATCCGGGGCCCTCCAGGGGGGGGGGTTTGAACAACCATTCCCATCATCCTTAGTCAACACGCCCCCTACCATGGCAGCCTGGGGATGATAGGCGTTGTCATGCCGGCACCTCTGGAGGGCGCCTCTGTTGCTTTTTGGATGAAGCGCTGAAAAGGGTTAAACCTAGAGAGAGGCAGTGGTTGCTAGAGAGGCTCAGGACGGTGCGAGGCTTTTTTGGGGGGATTTAAATGCTGGATGCACCTTCCTGTTCTGTTTTGATCTAGCCTGGGGGGGAAAGAAAATCGCCTTTCGGATTTCCCAGGAGTGAGATTTGTTGGGGTGTATTTTCAGGGCTCCATGAAGGTGAGTTTTCTTTTGCAAAAAAAGAGTACCTTTGATGCTTCCTATGGGGGGAAAAAAAGAGAGAAGGTGTAATTGGGAAGGATGGAGATATTTTGTATCCCTGTCCTAAAAAAAAAAAAAATGCAAGCCCCCCCCCTCCTCCAGGTTCAATGTTAAGAGTATATCATTTCTGGTGGGAATCTTGCAGGAGGCAAAGTTTAGAAGCATCAGAGTTGCCAACACTTGCAACTAGACTCTGTGGCTGTGCCTTTAAGGGCCGCTTGCAATCTGCCTGGATTAGAGGGAGAAGCTCTTTCCTGGAAAAGGGATCAGCATTCATCTTTTCCTCTGTGGCAAAGAGTCTTGCAAGCACTTTTGAGTCTGAAGGAGGTTAAGTTTTGTGCATGTGTGGGCAGCCCCCCTGCAAATGCTAATGCCAGAGAAAATGTGCGGATTGCAGGGCCCCCCCTCCCATTGCATGAAAATGTTTCCTAAGGCCAAATCCACACCACACACACAAAAAGCCAGTTTGAAACTGGATTATTTGCCAGGGCTTCTTCCCATTGAACCCTGGGATTTGTAGTTTTACAAGGTCTTTAGCCTCCTCTGCCAAAGAGGGCTGGTGCCTTGCCAAACTACAAATCCCTGGATTCTATAGGAAGGAGCCGTGGCAAATAATAACTGGATTATTTGTGCAGTGTGGATCTGGCCTCAATCAATCAATCAATGGTTGGTTTTCAAGGTGTTGTAAAATGACAATGGCGATTCTTTTGGCTGATTTCTGCTGACCGAAGCTGCTGGGAATGGACAGCTATAATGGCTGTTTGAAAGATCAGCATTGCTGATTCAGGGAGGCTTTCTTTTCCCTTTCCCCTTCAGAGCTGACATGTGATTATATCCTAATAGGATTCAGCTAGTAAAATATTATTGTTGTTAATATCTTTATTTCTGTCCCTACTTTTTTTCCTGATTTGGGAGGCAAAACTGGCTGTACAATAGAAAGGCATTGTTAAAATCAGCAAAAGACAAAAGTTAAAACAGAATTAAACAACAAAAAAGTTAAAAACAGCTAAAATGTTAAAAAAACACACGTATACGCATATGTGCATACACACCATGCACATATAGCCCAGTACAACCATTAGCAGAGATCGGCAAAGGCCTTCCGAAACAAGAAAGTTTTTACTTGGCTCCGGAAGGAAGACAGGGAGGGCGCCAATCTGACTTCTTTGGGCAGGGAGTCCCAGAGTCTGGGGGCAGCCACTGAGAAGGCCCTCTTCCTTGTCTCCACCAGATGTACTTGTGGGGGTGGTGGGACTGAGAGTGGTAGTGATCCCCATTAGATCAAAAGCCTGGGCTGGTTTGTAAGGAACAAGACAGTCCTTCAAATAACCTGGACCTGAGCTGTGTAGGGCTTTAAAGGTCATAACCAGCACTTTGAATTGTGCCCAGAAACAGACTGGCAGCCAGTGGAGCTGCTGTAACAAGGGGGTTGTATGTATAATATGTTGGCTTCCTTCTCTTCTAGGGCTTCTTTTTTGGGTCCCCCCTTTCTCTCTTTCTCTGTCCCACCACCTCACAGGTACATTTGGTTAGGAACATGGGTGAGGACATTCTTGGTGGCTGCTCCCAGGCTTGGCACTCCCTTCCCAGAGAGGTTAGACTGGCACCTTCCTTGCTATCTAAAACTAGGCTGGCCACAGTCACCCAGAGGACCTTTGCCACTATGGCTCCCAGACTGTGGAATGGCCTGCTGGAGGAGATCCGACACATTGACAATCTGGGGATGTTTAAGAGGGCTATTAAGACTCTTCTGGCAGGCCTTTCCAGATTAGATTAGATGCCCCGCTGTCCCTTTCCGGTTTACTATTCTGTCATTTTAAAAATTTGCTTTATGTCTTTTCTTATTTTAAGTTATTTTAATAGTGTTTTTATAGGTAAAATTTGAATTAATTACCATTGTATAGTAGTTTTAAATGTTTGCTGCCCCAATCCTCATGGGAGAGGCGAATATAAATAAACCTCCTCCTCCTCCTCCTTCTTCTTATTGTTATTATTATCTTTCCACAGGCAGGTGAAGGCTTTTTTTAAAAATCTGCTGAGGCCTTTGAAGCCGGATTGCTCAAGGAAATGGAGCATACATAATATGCTCCATTCTCTATTTGTTGTTTTCTTTTTAGTGGCTTTATTTTTAGCTGGTTTTAATTTTATTGATAGTTTAATTACATTTTAATTTTTGTATGTGTGATGTAAAATCTTAGCTGTGTGTTTTTTTTGCTTGTGTAAGCTGCCTTGAATCTTGAAGTGAGAAAAAATTGGGATGTAAGTAAATATAACAACAGCAACAATAAAATAGTGAATGGCCTGACATGGCTCTTGGGTTTTAAACAATGGCATGGTGTGCAGAAATCCAACAGATGAAGCATTTTCTGTCAAAGTGGGACAGTGGTGAAGGAAGCTGCATCTGTTGAATGCCTGTCTGTTATGCCCTTACTAAATAAAGGTTTGACCCTGTATACATTCCTTGCCTCTTCTACAGCTTCTTTTTCTGTATGCCTCTCTGAAAGATGCTATTGGATTAAGAATTCTTTATTTAGAACATTAATATGGAGGAGGAAATGTGAGAAATGGTAGCCTACATCTTCTGAGAGATGTAATTACAGTTTCAGGGAGGTCATTCTGGAAAATGGCTAAAATACCTCTCTCCATCTTCTTTTGCCACCACAAATTAAGGGACAAAGTGTTAATTAACGAAGTGTTAATGCTGGTCTTTGACCATAATAAAGTATAATTCATTCAAAAGACGAAGTGGTATGTGTGAAGGGATTATTTTGGTTCTAAACTTATGCCTGAAATTTCTAGCAGTCACATTGAAACATTGCTAAGAAGTGTAAAATTATTAGTACATAAAACAAGGAAGCTCGTGGCTTCTCCAAGAGTGGCATGTACCATATCATTTTGTTTCCGAAATTGTTTAAGTTTTCCTTTAGGTTTCTAGAGTTTAGCAGCAAATGTGCCCAATTTCTTCAATAATTTGAAGTGTCCTGCTTTAGGATGAATATAGTCCATCTAGTCCATCTCATGTAACAGTTTACACTTGGTTTTTGGTTTCTATTTGCTAATAATAATTTTCAGTCAAGACCAACTCTACTATTTGGCAGAGTGGGGCAGCCTCCCTCAAAACAGCAGATACTGGAGATGGCAGTACAAGGTCCTGAGCCCCTTGGCAATTTTTCTCTGTAAGAGGGCAGAGGTGTGTTGTGCCACATGGGCTGTCTTGAGCGCCTTAAAATAAGTGTGGTGGAATATTTTGTCCCATTGACAACAATTGGAAGGAGGTTCTGCTGTCACACTACTCAGCTTCTTTATGTGCAATGGCAGGTGAAAGAGGCTTTGTCTTGGCCTCAAGGACCAAAATGTCTCCAGCCTATGGCCTTTTGGGATATTTTGCTTATCTGTGGTTGACTTTGGAATATAGCCATGTGATTGGTCAAGAGTTGCATATATAATACCTTGTTTGTCATGTTCAGTTCTAATCATATGTATTCTTTATTGGAGGCTTACAACCTGGTTTCATAGCTTGCTGAAGGCATTGTGTTCTTTTGAGGCTAAGGACAAAATAGCACCAGTAAATGGCTGGGTGGACTGGTGGTTGAATCTTTCTTCAGCTGTGGCAATGAGACCTCACTTTATTTTCTATGTGAGGGCAGTAGGCTACCTTGGGGGAATAGTGTAGGTAGGCCACATAGCAACTGGTGCTCTCCTCCTGCACCTTTCTGTCACCTCCCAGCAACTGCCACCTGTGGTAATACCCTCGCTTTACCCCCTGGTAGAGCCAGCCCCAACTCATTTAATGGAGCTCCTGTCCTCACTTTACAACTTCTCATCTAGCAATGTTGACTTCTCATGTATTGACTCTAGTAGGGTTGCCAGACTGAAAACTGGAGACGGTTCCTGTCCCTTTAATGGTTGTATAGAAGAGGGGATTTCAGGAGGTGTTCTTTGTCATGCAACCAGGTAACAAGCAACACCTGCTGAGATTCAGGTTTCTACACAACCATGAAAAGTATAGCCATTTTCAGTTTTTCACTCTGGCAACCCTAGCCTCCAGCTCCCTTGTCTGTGTGAGCCACAGCTTTCTTTACTCTCCAAACAGACACTTACATGTATTTCTTGTGTCTGGTTTAAGCAAAAGAGCCAAAACAAAACACACAAAACTTTTGAGAATTATGTATGCTGTATTTTTCACGTTCTCTGTGTTTTTTTTCCTCACAGAAAATCCATTGCTACTTAAGGTTGTTGTGTGATTGATGACTTGTTTAAAATCCTACTCTTCCTTACATCCTGAAAAGAAATCCAATGGCAACCTGTCTCTTTTGCTGACAATATTACAGAGGGAAAGGGGGAAGGAAGCAAAGACAAATCCCTACAAGTTTTCAGTGAGAGGTTGTCTGAAAGTCCAGGACTCCACCAAAGCTAAGGCCTGTGTGTGTGTGTCTCTGAGAGGAAATGGCTGCTGAGGAAGGTTCTAGAAGGGCTGGTGGTTTCCAAGCCCAGGCTGCCCCTGGGTATCCAAGTTTCAAAATGGAAGAACATGACCCAGTGGGCCCCAAAATAGCAGAGGGAGCAGAAAGGGCAGGGAAATCGCCTCGCGTCATTCAAGTTGGGACCATCAGAGAGTTCCTCAATTGGGCTGCACCACTCCAAGTGAAGCAGGAACCCGATGAAGGGTTGCCTGAACACTGGGAAGCCCAGTGGCAGGAGTTCCTCGCCACCATGCAGTCCTCTCATTTGGGGTGGGGATGCCCACAGCTGACCGAGGACACTGTGCCATGGGGGGATAACAAGGCCTTCTTTGCCTCCTTCGAGCGACTGGCTGGAACCTGCCAGCTGCCTCGGCGGGAGTGGTTGGCTCGCCTGCTACCGGTGCTGAGCAGAGAGGCCAAGGAGGCCTATAGCAACCTCAGCCTTCAAGACCGAGGGGAATATGCCAAAGTCAAGGCGGCCATTTTGAAAGTGGACGCCATCCGAATGGAGACCCAGCGCCAGCGCTTCAGACAATTTCGCTACCATGAGGCCAAGGGACCCCGGGAAGTGTGTAGCCAACTCCGAGAACTCTGCCGGGGGTGGCTCAAGCCAGAGAAGCACACGAAAGAGCAGATCTTAGATCTCCTTGTTCTGGAGCAGTTCCTGACCCTCCTGCCCCAAGAAATCCAAAGCTGGGTGAGGGAGCATGACCCAGAGACATGTGCCCAAGCTGTGCCCCTGGCAGAAGCTTTCCTACTGAAGCGCCGAGAAGCTGAAAGGAAAGAAAAACAGGTGAGTTTCTAGACTTTTGGTAAGGAGTGCGTAGCAAGAGCTTGGGTGTACCCATCATCAAATTCTTTAAAATCCATCATGATGGAGGTGTTCCTTAGAGTGAAATGATTCTGCCCTCTAAAGTTGAATTCTTTGACGAACCAGGAATACACTGGTTTACTTATACAATATCTGCCATTCTCCCTGCTCCTGCTTTCTTTCTTGGACTGGGCTAGGTGTTAGAAAACACAAAAGAAATTTCAAATTAACTTTTCCCTTATTTTTTTTCCTTCTAAAGAACACGTTTCTAGCCCTTAATACTGTGAAGAAAGGTATGAAACTTTGTGTTAAAATGCCTGCTGAAATTCCAGCTGCCTGAAGTCTGTGTGAGTGAGTGTGTGTGCATGTATATGTTCAGCCTTTGGTCCCTCCCCTTAGTGATGGAGAGTCAGAGGGAGGGATGTTTATTGGTGACCCTCAGAACTAACATGGGATGCAGCCCTTAGAGGTAAAAAGGTTGGGCAGCCCTTGAATGCCCAATTCTGGCCTGGTATAATGTGCATTTGTGTGTTAATATGTTTATCTGTGTTTTCAGACACTGGAAGCCCGGTTTGCAAGCAGGTCTGAGGCAAAGCCATCTCCCTTCAGCACTGGTCTGAAGCGGATCTACAGAGAGGTGAAGCAAGAAGTTGTAAGAGTTCTGGGTAAGAATTCAGTGTCCCTCAGACCTTTGGACATATGCATTGGTGTTCCTTGAAGCGGATCCAACCACAGGCACCTTTCTCTCCCACTGAATTTGTTATTCTTTTCATTTCATTAACAATAAACTCAGCTGGTGGGTGCTGATAGGAACGTAGTCAGCACACATGGTGGAAAACTGTTGTGCCATGTGGAATGTGTCCGTTGGTTTTCACTAGGAACATCTTAGTACTGCAGTTGCTAGAGGAGTGAGCTGGCTAGTTATATAAAGCCTCCTTTCCCTACCAGGTGCCATGCAGATATTTTCTGATACAGCTGCCAGCATTCCTGACCTTAGCTCTGCTGGTGGGAGCTGATGGGAATTGAAGATCAAACCGTCCATGGGCACCAGGGTTTGGGAAGGCTGGAGTTCTGGGCACCACAATTCAAAAACTATATTGACAAATTGGAGCGTGTCCAGAGAAGGGTGACTAAAATGGTGAAAGGTCTGGAAACCATGCCTTATGATGAGAGACTTAGGGAGCTGGGTATGCTTAGCCTGAAAAAAAAAGACAGTTAAGTGGTGATATTATAGCCCTGTTTAAGTATTTGAAGGGGTGTCATGTTGAGTATGGAGCAGGCTTGTTTTCTGCTGCTCCAGAGACTGGAACACAGAACAATGGATGCAAGCTCCAGGAACAGAGATTCCACCTCAACATGAGGAGGAACTTTTTGACAGTAAGAGCTGTTCAGCAGTGGAACACACTTCCTCGGAGTGTGGCGGGGTCTCCTTCCTTGGAGGTCTTTAAACAGAGGCTGGATGGCCATCTGTCAGGGATGCTTTGATCATAATTTCCTGCATGGCAGGGGGTTGGACTGGATGGCCCTCATGGTCTCTTCCAACTCTACAGTTCTATGATTCTATGATTCTAGGAATCTTCATTTGCAGTCTACTCAGTAAAGCTTACACTCTGGCTAACCACTTCCCCAATAATGGGGTGATTCGCTAACAGCTGTAGTTTCTTGCCTAGCAAGGGTTTGGACTAGATGTTCCTAGGCTTCCTTCCAACTCTATAATCTTGTGAATAGGAACCATAACAAGGAGGCCTAGGTGGGATTTAGAGCCTGAGGCATCTTTCTTGGACTTGTTCATTCTGCCCTTTGATCCTTGCCAGAGCTTAGAAAAATTACTTTTTTGGGATGAAAATTCCTAGAATTCCCCAGCTGGTACAATCGGAGTGTCTCTGATGCTTATAAGAATTTCTTTCTCCTTGGCACCTTTGGTGACAATTTTCTTGGGAAATTTAAGATCTCTACCACCCTTTTGTTTCAGATACAAGTGACTCCAGTAGCGACCACGGGGAGAAGAAAGCAATATGTAGCGTGGAAAATGGTCTGAGAAGTCCTAGCAGAGGTCAGATGAGTCAAAGGAGCTTTCTCCAAATTCCTGAGACCAGGAAAATGTTCCATCAGAGCCAAGCCCTCATTAAACACCCAAGAGTCCACACGGCTGAGAGTCCCCATCAGTGCCCTGACTGTGGGAAGCACTTCACACAGCGCTCAAGCCTCACTATTCACCGGAGAATCCACACAGGGGAGAAGCCTTACCCTTGTCCTCAGTGTGGGAAGTGTTTCCGCCAGAGCTCAAACCTTCTCAAACATCAGAGAATTCACTCAGGTGAGAAGCCACATCAGTGTCCGGAGTGTGGGAAATGTTTTGCACAGCGCTCAAACCTTCTCATCCACCAGAGAACTCACACTGGAGAGATGCCCTATGTGTGCTCTGAATGCGGGACTTGCTTTAGCCAGCACCGAGGCCTAGTCACTCACCAGAGAATCCACATGGAAGAGATGCCTTACGGCTATGGCTGTCCAGACTGTGGGAAATGCTTCCAACAGAATTCAGATCTCACTAAGCATCTGAGAGTCCACACAGGTGAGAAGCCGTACAGCTGCCCGGAATGTGGCAAGAGCTTTAGTTACAGCTCCAATCTAAGCAAACACCAGAGAATTCACACAGGCGAGAAGCCTTACCTTTGCAACGTGTGTGGGAAAAGCTTTAGCCACTTATCAACTCGGAACACACACCAGAGGGTCCATACAGGGGAGAGGCCGTATGGCTGCACCGAGTGTGGAAAGAGATTCATTTCCAGCTCAAAGCTCACGAGACACATGAGAACACACTCGATATACACCCCTTACATCTGCAATGAATGTGGGAGGAGCTTCAGTACCCACTCCACCCTGACTACGCATCAGAGAATCCACTCTGCTGAGAGTTATGGTGCAGGAAATTCTTGGGAGGGTGCTGAGCAGGGGCCTAGCAGCCGCTTGGGCAGGGTGTCACCTCTGTGATTGATGCCTGTTCTGTTCCTTATGATTTAGTCTGTCCTGGTCGTATATAGGTCCATTGTGATACTTATAGAAAGGGTGGTAGTCCCTAAGGTGTCGGTATCTGGAGGCCTGAACTGTGCAGGCAGGAGATGAGAATAGGGAAGGATAATATATGATTAGTTTGGTGGTTTTGGAAAATAGAGGTAGGCTGGGGAAAAATAGGATAGCAAGAGGAATGGAAGCAAGATGTCAGGCTTATATTGCCAGTTAGTTTTAGGACTAAAGACTAGTGCAGAACAGAGGCCCTCACATTTTTATCAAGCAAAAGTGCAAAACCAGCTGTTTTTAGCCTCTTTGTAGTAATGCATGTCCCAGCTGAAATTTAGCAATATGATAGCTAAATAGAACCTCCAACTGCAGTAGCAGTGTACCTCTGAGTATCAGCAGCTTGACACAAGCAGCAGATGAAGGCTGCGGCCTTCATGGTCTGTCTCTGAGCTTCCTGGAGGCATCCTGCAGGTGTCTGTCAGATGCCGAATGCTGGGTAATGGCTGAATTTTTAGGGTCTAGCTGGCCAATGTATTGTTCCATCTGAAAGTACTCTAAAAATGTACAGTTGGGCAATAGTTTTACCAGGGGTGATCAAAGTCTCACAGGTAGTGAGCAAGCTTTTGAATCCTTCAAAACGTATAATTAGCCTGGATGTTAAGCAAAGCACAGGGTAGAAGAAAGAAAAGTGAAAACCCTTAAAAGAACTAATACAGGGGAAAAAGAGGCTGTGTATTCTAGCCGTAACATCTGGATTTAGACTGAAGCTTTAAGGTGCGTCTACATTATAGAAGCAAACTGATTCAATCATTAATCCCTTTTGGGGGGTGGTTCAGGGAAATGGACTAGAACACTCTAACAGAGAGTTCTAAGTATGTCACCAAACTACAGAGTAGTGGTTTGAGTATTAGACTATGACTCTGGGAGACCCGGGTTTGAATCCCTGCTTGAACATGGAAACCCACTGGGTGAGCTTGGGCAAGTCCCACTTTCTCAGCCTCGGAGGAGGACAATAGCCAACCTCCTCTGAACAAATCTTGTCAAGAAAACCCTGTGATAGATTTGCCCTATGGTCGCCATAAGTCAGAAACAACTTGGAAGGCATACGGCAACACTCCCAAACTACAAATTCCAGGATTCCATAGGATGGACCCATGATATTCAAAGTGGCACTCAGCTTGATATAACTGTAGCGTAGACACCCACTCAAGATGGAAAGGGAACCTTAAAAATGACAACTGAAATTCAATGTGAGAAGATCTAATGTAATGCGCATTTGAGCAACACATCTCCCCCAGTTTTCACATACATGCGATGGGATCTGAGCTGGCAGCAACTGACTGGGAAAGGGATCTCAAGGTTGTGGTGGACAAATTAATTAATACTGACCCCCCCAAATGGGGAGAAAGGCAAATTCTATATTGAGATCGGTGAGTGTTTAAAAATAAAATGGCCAATGCCATAATGGCTTTACGCTAGGGTTTCTCAACAGAGGTTTCACAAGCGATCAAGATAGAAATAATATAATTTAAAATAGTAGAAAGAGATTTTATGAAAGGGTTCCCTGAGACCTAAAAATTATTTCAAGGGTTCCTCCAGGGTGAAAAATTTGAGAGACGCTGTGGTGCAGCCACAATTGGAATACTGCGGACTGTTCTGTCCACAGCAGTGCAAAAGGGTTTTTGTAGAGCAGGGAAAGAGACAGAAAAGTACAAGCAAAATTATTATTATTATTATTATTATTATTACTACTACTACTACTACTACTACATGATGAGGGGAGGGGAGTAACTTCCCTGTGAGGAAAGCTTACAATTTTGGGACAGCTTTGTTGAGAAAAAGAAGTGTCTTAAGGGGAGACATGTGAGAGATGTGTTCAATTATTACATGAAGATTAGATGTGGAGAGAGTTGATGGCAAAAGGTCTTCCTCCTCTCATAATACTA
Source organism: Gambelia wislizenii (assembly GCA_030847615.1). NCBI lineage: Eukaryota > Metazoa > Chordata > Lepidosauria > Squamata > Crotaphytidae > Gambelia > Gambelia wislizenii. The sequence continues at coordinate 33,445,911 of JAUMIR010000002.1, forward strand.
GAATCTGGACTCACCCCATGAAGCTAAATGGTGGGAGATTTGGGACAGATAAAAGGCAGGACTTTTTCTCACTGCAGACCGTTAAACTGTTGAATTGGCTACCTTAAGATGCAGGGATGGCCACTGGCTTGCACAACTTTAAAAGGCAATTAGACAGGTTATGAATGCCCCATAAGGCATGATGGATGGATAATCCCTTCCATACCAAAGGCTGTATGTCTCTTTAGGTTCACTGATAGGAAGCATAAGTAGGAAGGCATTGCAGTGATGCCCATCTTTTGGGGTTCTTCACGTGGACATCTGACAGGCCACTTTGTGAAAAGAATCCTAGACTAGATAAAATGATCCAGTGGATCTCTTCCTGTTGTTTTTATGCTCTTAATTTGTCCCTGCTAGCTGCCTTCTGACATGAGGTTACAGTTAGAATTCTGAGATAAAAGAAACAAGGTATTATTTTTCAGACATCCAGGTTTTGGTTTTTTCCAAATCCAGGGCCCCGATTTATGCTATTTCATGTTGAATTGCAAGGTCTAACCACAGAGTTGAGAGATCTCATAGAACAGGATCACAGAAATATAGAGTTGGAAGAGACCACAAGGGCCATCTAGTCCAACCCCCAGCCCTGCAGGAATCAAAGCATTCCCGACAGATGGCCATCCAGCCTCTCTGTTTAAAAACCTCCAAAGATGGAGACTCCACAATACTCTCAGACAGCACATTCCACTGCCAAACAGCTCTTTCCATCAGAAAGTTCTTTCTAATGTTTAGGTATAATTTCTTTTTCTGGAGTTTGAGTCCATTGCTCTGTGTCCTAGTCTCTGGAGCAACAGAAAACATGCTTGCTCCATCCTCAGTATGACATCCCTTCAAATATTTAAACATGGCTATCATGTCCTCTCTTAGCCTTCTCTTCCCCAGGTTAAACATACCCAGCTCCTCAAGCTGCTTCTCATAGGGCATGGCTTCCAGACCTCCCACTATTTTGGTCACTTTCCTCTGATCACGTTCCAGCTTGTCAATATCCTTCCTGAATTGTGGTGCCCAGAACTGGACACAGTATTCCAGGTGAGGTCTGACCAAAGCACAATAGAGTTGCAATGTTACTTCCCTTGATCTAGACACTATACTCCCATCTATGCAGCTTAGAATTGCATTGGCTTTTTTAGCTGCTGCATCACACTGCTGACTCATTTTTCAGCTTGTGGTCTACTAAGACTCCTAGATGCCTTTTGTATGTACTGCCATCAAGCCAAGTGTCACCCATCCTATATCTGGACCTCTTCCAGATCTTTTGAATTGCATCTCCTATAATCCCTTGCCATTGGTTGTGCTGGGTGGCGCTGATGGGATTTTATCAGCCAAAATATCTGGAGGGCAAAAAGTTCACCTGCTTTGAATTCAGAAGCCCTGAGTTCAAATTTTGCCTTTGCCCTAAATTCTGGCTGGCCAGAGGTTCCCTGCCTTGTTTTAAACTTGATACCTGCAACAGGTAGGAGTGACTCATTAAATCTGCCTGCCCTCTTCATCTTGAGAGTTGAGTCCATGGCTCCAACAGCTGGCTTAATTTTTTTTTTTTTTTTAGTTTTCTTCCGCTTTGCCCCTGCTACTGCACTTTTTCTTCTACCTGCTGCTTTGGATCCGGTACAAGTAGAAAGGCGGCATATAAATTAATAAAATAAATAAATCATCCTACATGATAATGAAATGTGGAGGACTCCAAAGACTGCCCCGCTATCTTGTGACATCTTGGCTGGTCCTTATAAATGTGTGATGGCCAGTAGGGTGGCTGAATCCCTTTCCCAGGCAGGGTGGAGGGCTTTGCATGCAGAAGGTGGGGTGGGCTCAACTTTCTGGCTAAGATTACTGTGACTTAGCAGTTGCTGAGAAGGACTTTGAGAAAGACTGAGGGCCACTCAGAGCTGACAGTAGGGACCTCTGTATCCTAATGGAGCTGGCTCTGAAGAAGTGGGTTTCATCTCTTGGCAGTCCTGCCCCCCTTGCAAGCTGCCTAATGGTACAGCCAGTGCTGAGCCCCAGCTATGTCACAGTCTGGTTCAGAATACCCAGCTGTATTAAGAGTTGGATGTCTTCCCCCCCCCCCCAGAGTTCATAGAATCATAGAGTTGGAAGAGACCACAAGGGTCATCTAGTCCAACCCCCTGCCATGCAGGAACACACAATCAAAGCATTCCTGACAGATGGACATCCAACTTCTCTGTTTAAAGACCTCCAAGGAAGGAGACCCCACCACACTCCAGGGCAGTGCATTCCACTGTCTTGCAGCTCTTACAGTCAGGAAGTTCTTCCTAATGTTTAGGTGATATCTCTTTTCCTGTAGTTTGAAGCCGTTGCTCCATGTCTTAGTCTCTGGAGCAGCAAAAAACAAGCTTGCCTCATCCTCAGTATGACATCCCTTCTCTCCAGGTTAAACATCCAGGTTAACCTTCTCTTCTCCAGGTTAAACATATACAGCTTCCTAAGCCGCTCCTCATAGGGCACGGCTTCCAGACCTTTCACCATTTTAGTTGCCTCCTCTGGATATGCTCTTCTCCAGATGGAATGTAAAATCTCATGAAAATAAATGGAAAGAGGTGGAACCTGCCCCCCCAAAAGTGGCAATGTAGAATATTCCTGTTCAAGAGGCTATCCAACCTATGTCCTCTTCCAGGACATTTCCCATGCCATTCCCCTTGGTTTCATGCTCTTCGAACACTCCTCATTCTGTACCTGTTGAGTACACTCAGCACCCATCGGGTTTTTTTGGCTTTGTTTCCCTTGCACTTATTTTTTTTCCTACTGCAAAACTTGACTTACTCAACTCGGGGGTCTGTGCAGGTTGGCATTTGGGTTCTATAAAGATCTACCTTCAGAGAATGGGTTTGTTTATAGGAGTTTGAAGGGCACAGCACCAGGTCAATAGAGTCCCTTAAGTACTGTTGGGCTCTATTTCCTTAACCCAGTGGTTCCTAAACTATGGTCCTCTGGGTATTTTGGACATCAACTCCCAGAAGTCCCAGCCAGCTTGGCCAGCAGTCAGGAATTCTGGGAGCTGAAGTCCAAAACATCTGGAGGACCCAATTTTTTGGAACCGCTGTCTGAACCTGAGCCTGGATGGCTATCAAGAAGGGTGAAGTAGTGTGAAGATTGCTACATTGAGAGAACAGACTAGAGGGGGTAGGACATCTATGGCTTCCAGGGTTTTGTTATTTTTTTAATGGCTCCTGTTGTCTGGTGCTGCCTAAATTCTGTGGCAACATTCTCCCTGCTCCATGAACTTCCCTGGAAAGGATGGCAATGTTATAGCCTCTAGAGTGCAGGGCTTTATGGTGTAGGATGGCAGTCTGGCAGTGTCCTGAACCATAGAGAAGCGCTGCCATTGGAGCTGAATTTTGCAAATTTTATGGGTGGTATGGCCCCCAGCAGGCTAGAAACATGGCAGTGGTCTCCCACCAGGAAATTGTCCGTCTCTGGCCTTTCCAAACTTGTGATTCCATGACAGATCACTTTTCTTTCTGTTTTTAATTTAACATTCCTTTATCAGCCAGCTGAACCACACAGTAACAATAGTCAAGCCAACCAACAGGCCACTTATGGTTTCCCATCGCTTTTTTCCCCCAACACGATTTATGCCTATCTCTTAAAGACTATTTCTATCTGAGCATTTCTGGTGTGGCCACCAGTGATTTAGTGCCCTCTGTGATGGTTTTATGCCCTCTGTTTCCACAGCTTTCCTGTCCTTTTCCCACAGTTTCATGTGCCTCTCCCTTGGCAGGCTTCTGGCCATTTTGGCACCTCTTTAGCTTTGGAACATTTATTCTCAGGTAATATTTATGTGTATGCGTGGATATCCCTCCCCAGTATATGTCAAGTGCACATCTGTACATAACTCATCTTTATTTGATAGCATAAACTTTTAATGCCCAGCACAAAGGCTAGCCCTTTCATTAGGCAATATGAAGTGCCTGCCTCAAGTGGTAGAGTATGAAGTATGGTGAGTTGAAGCCGCCTTATTGTCAGTGTCTGTCTGTCTGTCTCTCCCCACCACTCCTCCAGCCAAGAAATCGCCTCCTCCTTGGGATTTGTGGCAAAGAAAGGCCAAAAAAAAAAAAAAAGCTCTACCTAGTGGTCACTAAAAGAAAAAAAAATATTAACTGGAGAAAGCTTATTCAGTGGTTTGCTGTGAGAGGTCCTCATTGCTGAGATGGTTGCCAAGGTGACTGTGGCACTAACCGTGCTACTGTGACAGTCTCTCCTACAGGCCTCACTTTGGGGAAAGGCAGCTCAAGATGAAATGTTTCACGACTAGGGAAAGTGGAGGGAAACATGATGAGAGTCATGAGGGAAAGCAGTTATGGCCATGTGTACCATCTCACCTCACAGGCTGGCATGACACTGTGTAGCTCTCAACTGATACAGAGACCGACTAGCACAGGACAAGGCCTGGGAGGAAGGAAGGGAAAGGCTCATCTAAATGGCAAAAATACCCCTCATGGAATTTGCTGGGAATCCTACTTGTCTAAACAGGATCCAGTGCCAATCCACACTGTTCGGAAGGAGGGGGGCCCAAAATGGCAAAAACAATGGGGTAAAAGCCTTTGCAGATTTCCTCATACTTTTTCACAAACTGCCAGGCTGGTGCACATTTTTGCTCTTTTGGACTATTGAACAATAAAAAACGTGAAGGGAAGCACAAAGCTGATTGGCCAGGCAAGCGGTGGCGGGGTTTGTAAGTACCCGCTGCCACATCATGTTGGATTTTCGCCTTAGCGATCACTCGCTAAGGTGATTAAAAAAAAAGGATCAATATTTTCTGTTTTGCTTTGGATAATCACTCTATCGCATCAGTGTACCTTGGCATGATTTTTTTCCCCTAAACCCGGTGATAGTGAAGAACTAACGCAAGTAAATCACTTGCAGCTGCCATCAGGAATACAAGCCTTATGGGGGCTTCTGAGGCCAGAAAAACCATTTGGTCTGCTTGCTGCTGCTGTGAGATGCCAATAGTACGAAGAATTTGGGATTTTTTCCTTCATGTAGATGGGACCGAATATTTTTTGAGTAACTTTGCTTGATGTCCCTCTCCACCCCCAACCCTGATTACAGAAAACCTCTCCCCCTCCAAAATATATGTATTTTCCCAAGCTGAGCTGGTTGCCATTTCCAAGGGCACACAATTCTGACTTCAGAAGGACAGCTAGTTAAAAACAGCTTCGGGGAGGGTTCCTTTTTTTCAGACTACAATTCCTCCCAAAGTAATTTTTCCAGGCTGGGGTTGGAAGTCATGCTTAGTGGTGGAGGAAACATAACAGGGCAGTGGGGCTTGTCCACCCCATAACACCTATCTTGTTGCATGTTATGGAAACTGACCACAACACCCTCGCATTGCCTTGCATTTCATTGTTAGCTAACTGTGGAGGTGCACATAAGATGGCTTAAAGGAGGGTGTCTGAGAACAGCTCCCATGACCTTGTTGACAATACCCAATTTGTCATGTGGCCTTGACATCTGAGCACACGTTGTAGAACTTGTGGACACATGTATTCCTTAATCCATGTCAAGGGTGGGGTGGGAGTCATGGAGACCTCCAGATGTTGCTGAATGACAGCTCCCAGCATTCCTAGCCAATACAGGCAATGGTTAAGAATGCTGGGAGGTCAAGCCCAACAGCCTCTGGAGAGCTGCATCAGTCCCATGTCTGCTTTGTATGGAAAGTGAGTAGCCATTTCACTTGTAAGAAACAGTGAGAGCAGCATTAACTCCAGCCAGTGTGTGTATGTGTGTTGTGTTTCAAAGATTCCTTCCTGCAAATAGAGATTTTAGGGATGGGTATGAATTTAGTATGATTTGTTTTTAAACAAGAATTTATCAACATCTACAAATTTCTTCATTAAAAGGGGTAGAAAGGAATTGTCTGTCCATTTGTTTTTTTAATCACACCTAAGTGAAAGAGCCAGTGTGGTATAGTGTTTTCAGTGTTGGGCTAAGACTGTGGGAGACCATAGTTTCGAATCTCTACTCAGCTGTGGAAGCTTGCTCGGTGACCTTGGGCAAGTCACACTCTCTCGGCCTCAGAGGAAGGCAATGGCAAACCCCTTTTGATCAAATCTTGCCAAGAAAACCCTATGATAAGGTTTGTCTTCATGTCTCCATAGGTCAGAAATGACTTGAAGGCACACAGCAACAGGGGAAAGTAAGACTGGCAGATTTGCCCACCCAGGCAGACAGCTTAGAATCCCACATATTCAGCCACTTTTGTGGTGCTGAATTACATAGTTGTCACATCTTTTATCTGACAGACTTCTCATCTTTAACAGCTGGCTAGCAGGCAAGGTATACCATAACCTTCATACTGGGAATGTATCTAGTACAGACAGGATGATCATCATTTCTTTTGGTTTGTTTTTGGCAAGAACTTATCAGATTTGCAGAGTGCTTCATAAATGATGTGGAAAGATTTTGTGATTTTTAGAAAAAAAAAAAGCCAGATGTGAAAGAAAGCAAAATAGACAGCTTGTCCATCCTTAAGAGGTTTTATCTTCCCCAGTGCTGGGCATTGTAGTCACAGTGCCTGGGTAAAGGCCAGGATTATGTATAATTTTGTGCTTTGAAAATAAATTCTGTGTCACAAGAAAACTTGGATTTAGGGCATTGTATATATAAACTGTTCAAATTAGGCACGTCTGTGTACGTTTCTTTCTTTCATAGAACATTCTCTTTTCTTGGCAAGGTGTTGCTATTGTTATCATACTGTATTTATAGTCTGTCTTTTTCCCAGTCTGTGACCCGAGGAAACTTACAAAATTTAAAGCAGATAAAACTTTTTTAAAAAATCAAATCGCATCATATAAAAGCTTAAAAATATACTTAAAATTATATCAATAGAATTAAAAGCAGTTAAACGCATGACCATTAGAGAGAAAAACAGCTAATATAGAGAATGCAGCACATTATGAAATGCCTTTTCCCCTTAGTAATCAGCCCTCAAATGGCCACTGAAACAAAAAAGTTCCTGTGAAAGGATAGCAAAGAGACTGTTAGTTTTGTGGAGGCAATTAGCTAACACACATTGGAAACTGCTTAGTGCCTAATGCGCTATAAAGCGGTGTTGCGGTTTTGAGAGCCTTTGTGGCTGAAAGGCAGGGTATAAATACCTAAATTAAAAAAAATAGTTTAACCTCTTTGCAAGGTGAGTTCCCATGATCCTACCAGATGTACCTATGAGTGTGGTGGGATGTAGAGAAGGGCCTCCACAGAAGATCTCAAAATGCAGGCAGGCTTACATGGGAGAATACCGTCCTTCAGATAGGGCTGTATAGGTCATCGCCAGTGTTTTGAATTGTGCTGGGAAACAGACCAGCAGCCAGTGGAGTTGTTGCAACAAGGGAGTAGTGTGTTCCCTATAGCCAGCCCAAGTTAGTAATCTGGTGGCAGCTCTTGGGACCAGATGAAGTTTCTGAACACTCAACTCCAGAAGACAGTTTCAAATAGAGGACATTACAATAATCCAACCAGGATGTAACTAAGGTATGTGTCACTGTAGCCAGGTCTGGTGTGTCAAGGAAGGGGCACAGCTGGCACCCAAGCCTTAACTCTGCAAATACATTTCTGGTTGCTGCTGAGACCTGAGCTTCCAGGCTCAAGGTTGAATCCAGGAGCACACCCAACTTGTGGACCTGTGTCTTCAAGGCAAGTGCAACCCAGTCTAGTCCAGGTCAGATTCCTATTCTGTCATCTGCCTTTCAGCTGACCAGGAACACCTCTGTCTTGTTTGGATTAAGTTTCAATTTGTTCTCATCCAGTCCACCATTACTGGCGACAGTCACCAGTTTAGAAATGAAACACCTTCCCTGATTGAGGTGGAAAAGAGTAACAGAGCTGGGTGTGGGAAGCTCTGGAGGTCTATGTGCATGCACATGCATCCCGAGGACTGCAGGGTTAATCTAAAACTCACTGCCACCAATCCATTGACTTGAATTTTCCCTTTCAATGTAACCCAATGGGAAGTTACAGGATTCTGCAGAGCTTCACCTGGAAAGAGAGAGCCATGCGAAGCACATGATTATAGAGTGCTGCGAAGGAGAGTTTTAAAGGAAGCTTATTTTAACCAGATTACAAAGCATAGTAGAGATACTCTTTCATAGAAGGCTCCTTCCTTCTAGGCATGCTTCAGATAGCTGCAGATAGGTCTAGTCATTCCAGCCAAGTTATAAAATAAACATAAGCCCTAACGCAACTAAATTAGACAGTTTCCTAATCTACTTATGAGGATTGCAGTCCAGATGTGCTGGATGTTCATGGGGGTTGGGAGTCTAGGCCTTTCAGCCCTGCCTCTACCAAGTGCTCCCCCCAGTTGTGATGAAAGTCCCCTTGGTCTCTCTTTGTTTTTCTTTGTTCTTTGTTGTTCTTCTGCCTGTGGCCCCGAGACAGTATTTATTACTTCACAGAAGTATCTCGAAGCTCCCTCCAGGTGGTTATCTCATAGATCAGCTATCCATGCAAGAAAGCAGACCAGATCCTGGTAATAATAATAATAATAATAATATTTATTTATATCCCGCCCCTCTACAAAATGCAATTGGGGCAGCTTACAACAATTAAAATATACATCCAAACCCTCAATCCCATCCCCCCTTAAAATACAATTAAATAATTTAGGAATTAAAACATACTTTAAAAATACAAAAAATAAAATAAAAATAAAGAATAAAAATGGACAATGAACAATGGACAGTGGACATGGCGAGATCAGGACAAGCTAGATTTCCTTTTTTGATGGCCGGGATTCTATTCAGGAAAGGCCTGCCGAAAGAGATCCGTCTTAAGAGCTTTTTAAAAGCTATTTAGGGTGGTGATATGACAGATCTCATCCGGCATCTCTTTATTACATGATTGGATCCAAATTAGAAAACAAACCAAAGAGTGAGAGTGTGTTGAGGGGGGGACGACACAAGAGTCCAAGGAGAGGGGCTGCAAAGATGCCCAAGGCAGGCAGAAGGGGGTGAGGAGAGCCGCTCCGTGGCCCCAGTGCCTGCAGGCATCTAGGCTGGCGCCAGGCTGTTCCGGCACAGGGGGTTCTATGCTGGAGGGCTGCTGTGCCTGGAGGGAGGGGATACTTGTGGCTTTCGGGGCCTTCGCTGGTGAGGCCTTGCTCAGGGAGCTGTAGTTCCCTATGGCCTGGGCAACCATACTGCTGATATCTCCCGTGCTGGAGGGCAAGAGGACAGTGTTGGATTATTTTGCCAGCTTTGAGAAGGCACTCACGTACTGCTCAGCCATGGACAGAGATGCTGCCAAGTTGCCGTTCTGCTGTGTCAGAGTAGCTGCCAGGAGTTGGATTGCCTCCGCTTTGGCCTAAGCCCTCACCAGGATGGCACTGGCCTCCCCCACCACCTGGTTGATCTGCTCCGCTTTTTCTGCCTCAGAGGCCAGGATCTGAGCCTGCTTCCGCCCCTCGGCCACATTGATGGCAGACTCTTGTGTGTCTTCTGACTCCAGGACGGTTGCCCGCTTGCGCCTCTCGGCCTCCGCCTGCATCTGCATGGACTCCTTCATGCGGGGCAGCACATGGATGTCCTTGATCTTGTAGCGCAGGCGCCGGATGCCCCAGTAATCCGAAGCCTGATTGATGGCATCCACAATGCTGGCGTTGAGACTTTCACGTTCCCGGAAAACTTTGTCGAGGGAGAGCTTGCCTAGCTCCGATCGTGGTCTGCGCAAGCTGGGTCACGGTGTACTCTGGGTCCTCCGCTCCATAACTAGCTTTGTAGGGGTCCATGATGTGCAAGTAGAGGACGCCGTCTATCTGGAGAGTCACGTTATCATGGGTAACAGCTGACTGCTCGGGCACATTGATGACAATTTCTTTGAGGCTCTGCACATAGCGAATGCGATCAAGAACTGGGATGAGGAAGTTCAGTCCTGACTCCAGGATGCGATGGAACCTCCCCATCCGCTCCACCACCCAGGCTTCCTGCTGAGGCACAAAGAGGATCACTGTGTTCATGGGGAGGCTGGGGGACCATTTCTGGGGCACCAGGGACAACCAGGCCGTGAGCACAGGTCGCCGGCAGCTCTCCTGCAGGAGGAGGAGCCCCTGGCGACCCCCCCCCCACGCCGCCCACAGCACCAGCATCGCCCTTCTCTCACTCCCTCGCCAGCCCGCCATGACCGGATCAGCTATCTCCTGATGCTGACGCCCATAAACTGTAACTTAACCTAATACATCCTTAACCCCTTGTTTACCTGGCTGGCTGTGCTGCCCAGATAATGGGAGGGCCCATTATCACGGGGTCATCCACTTACTAATGACACTGGGCCCCAAAACTCTGGACAGCCTCTCCCAGTGGTTTAATTTATATATATGTTAAACAGCATGGAGGACACTACCAAACCGTGACAGACCCACAGGCTAGTGGCCAAGGAGTCACCCAGTACTGTACTATGTTTCAGATTTGCCCCTCCAGAAAGGAGTGGAGCCTCCAAGTCCCATTCTAGCCAGGTAGCCAAGGAGGATACAATGATCAATGGTATTGAAAACCACTGAGAGGTCCAGTGGATCCAACAGGGACATACTCTCTCTGTCCAGTTCATGGTATAGGCCATCCAAGTTGATCAACACATGTCTGTCCTGTAACTAGGCCTGAAACCAGATTGAAATGAATCTACATAATCCATCTCATCTACAAACCCTTGGAGCTAGGTACCCACTGCAAAATGATAGGAATGCTGGAAGCCATGCCCTATGAGGAGCAGCTTAGGGAGCTGGGTATGTTTAGCCTGGAGAAGAGAATGTTAAGAGGTGACATGATAGCCATGTTTAAATATTTGAAGGGATGTCATATTGAGGATGGAGCAAGCTTGTTTTTTGATGCTCCAGAGACTAGGACACGGACCAATGGATTCAAACTACAGGAAAAGATATTCCACCTAAACATTAGGAAGAATTTCCTGACGGTAAGAGCTGTTTGGCAGTGGAATGTGCTGCCTCAGAGTGTGGTGGAGTCTCCTCCTTTGGAGGTTTTTAAACAGAGGCTGGATGGCCTTCTGTCGGGAATGCTTTGATTCCAGCAGGGCTGGGGGTTGGACTAGATGGTCCTTGTGGTCTCTTCCAACTCTACTTCTCTGACTCCATAGATTTTGGCTGGAAGAATTCACACACTTTCAGGCCATGAGGGCTAGGAACCTGCCCTTTTGAAAAAGAAAGTTGGGTGTCCCAGCATGCTGAATCATAGGATATACGCAGGGCCCAGATCAAGAATCATCCAGAGGTTCTGCTGGAAGCAAGTAGACCCTTAGGACCATCTTTCTGTAAACTTAGAAAAAGGAACTTTTGGGGACTATAGCTCCTAGAATTCCCTAATGCTGGCTGGGGGATTCTGAGTGTTAAAGCCCCCAAAAGCAATGTATACAATCTCTGTTTCATAATGTTAAAAAGGGTTTCTGTTTTGATAGCATTAAATTGCCCATCAGTCAATACATGATGACACTATACTACCAGCAGAATAAAACCCCAAAGACTTAGAACAATTACTAAATGAAGTTAAAAGTGCTAAGGCAGGGTTACTGTTGAACATTAAGAAAGCAAAAATAATTACCATGGAAGATTTACATAAATTCAGTCTAGTCAAGGAGGACATTGAAATAGTTAATGATTTCCCATAGCTTTGATCAATCATTGATCAGAAGGGAGCTTGCTGTCAAGAAATCAGAAGAAGACTAGGACTGGGAAGGGCAGCTTTGAAAGAACTAGACAAAATCCTAAAGTACAAAGATATAAAACTGGGTGCTAAATGTTGGGATTGCCATGTACAGAAGTGATAGCTGGACAGTGAAGAAAGCTGATAGAAAGAAAATCAACTTATTTGAGATGTGGTACTGGAGAAGAGTGCTGAAGATACCATGGACAGACAAAAATACATACAAATAGATCCTAGAACAGGTCAAGCCTGAACTCTGCTTAGAACCAAGATGACTAAACTGAGGCTGTCGTACTTCAGCCACATCATGAGAAGGTATGACTCACTAGAAAAGGCAATAATGTGACGAAAGATGGAAGGCAGCAGAAATAGAGGAAGGCCACATACTAGATGGATAGACTCAATCACGGAGACCATGACCCTGAGCCTGCAGGACCTGAGCAGATCGGTTGAGGACAAGGAGTCTTGGAGGTGTTTCATTCATAGGGTTGCCATGAGTCAAGATGACTTGATGGCAGTTAACAATAGCAATAGCTATACATGTTTCTTTCCTCTTTCCATTTTATCCTTACAACAAGGGGGGCAGCTCTATTTTGTTCCACTGAACTTTTTCATGTTTTTCTTCACACTGTCATTTTCATATAAAGGGGAGAGGAGATTGTGGGACAGGAACTTTTGTTTTTGTTTTTTTGTTTCTGTCTGATAATCTCCTTAGTCCCAATCCAAATACAGATTATGTGGACACCCCACTGTTTACATCCCATCACTGTGAGAGCTGTCAATTGATTTCCACTATGATTCAAGAATAGGAGTTGGGAAGCAGGAATAAATTGTCCCTTCTCAGAATGGAGGAACAAAAATGGTGCCCCCCTCTTATTCTGTGGTTGCTAACTTTGTTTAGTAGCCATTTGGTGAGAGATTTAATATGTCTTTAAATCTCTTAAAGAGATTGAGAGACTTAGACCTTGTCTACATGGGCCAAATGAAACGGCCTCCCCTTGTTCCCATGCCCAGCAGTCTGGACAATGCAGGGTTTTTGCCCTGATCCTAGTCTGAACTGTCCAGGCAATGTCCAGGCAGTTCTGAGGAGAATCCAGGGCAAATACCCCTTAAAGTGGAGCAGACATGTTTGCTGTGGTTTTTCTAGAGAAAATGGTGAGTTCTGTTGCCACAATGGGTGTGTGTGTGGTGATCCGCACACATGGCCTGCATGGTACCTGATGCAGCCATTGCCTGACCAGGTCATGTGGCGTTGCATCTGCTGAGGTCACTGTGAGGCGCTTAGCCATGTGACCATGACCAGGCACCTCGTTCTTGGCCTTGGAAGATGCGACCAGTGTGCATCCTCCAGATGCCTAGAGAGAAGTGCTGGTTTGTGCATGGCCTGCTGGTGTGTGGACACCCCTCCATTGCTGCAACAGAAGGGCAGATAATAGGGAGGGGGCATGGGCCCGGGGCTGGACGACTCTGGCCAGAACATGGAGTACTCTAGCCAGTGTAGACAAGCCCTAAAAGAGAGACTTAACTGTAGCTTTCCCATACTTTCTTAAATGTCTTGATTTGCAAGGGACAGTCCCAATGAAACTTCTGTCACCCTACTTTTTCAGCTGCTTTAAAAATGTCTAGTTTCTCTCTCTCCCTCCCATATCCCCCGTTCTTCTCAGCTTGCTTCAGTTGCTGAAAGTACCAAAGTAGCTTGTACTCATTTAGGTCAGCAGGGGGAAAAGGAGAGGGCAGAGTCTTGCTCTTCCCAGTAGGCTCAGGCAAAAGCAAACTGCTACAGCCTCTCCAAACTTCTCTGTTCTCCCTCATTAATCACTTTTGCTATCTTGACCACCCTCTTATATTGCTTGGCCACATGCATCCTGGTTTTTGTCTGTGAAATGTTGGAGGGTATGCTCCCCGTTGTCACATTTCTTCCCCTAAAATGACTTTTAACATCTACATCTCATAAAGCAGCCTGTGGGCTTTGAAACCTGTGTAAAGTATTTTGGTTGGCCTAATAGAGGCATTACTGTGATGTGTTCTTTGGGTTTTGCTATATTTTGCTGTATAGTTAACATGGCTACCCCAGGATACATGCATGTCACACACACTCGATGTCCGCGGGGCATTCATTCCCAGACCTACGACAGATTTGTGAAACTGTGGATAATGGCAAACCCGATTGAAATGAGTGGCTTCCAGCCCAACGTCTGGTGGAGATATACCATAGAATCACTCTGGAGGACCGAGAAAATGCCTAGAGAGGACCTTTATTTTCAAGTATGGATAAGCAAAACCATGCATACTGCTCCCCTGGATATGGGGGTCGACCTGTATTTTCAAAACATGAATATGAACAGAGTGCGATATTGAGTCTGGTCACAAGATGGCAGCAGGTAGCTAATTCCCAGCTCGGTTTATTTCGAGATGGTGCCTCAGCCTTGAGAAAACAACCCATTTTAAGGATTTGACTGAGGGCTGGCTGATAGACATGGCACTGCCTGTGTGAGCAGCAAACCAGTGGCTATGCTGGCTGGGGCATTCTGGGAGCTGTGGTCAAACAGGTGACCTTTCGAAGCTCTGGCTGGTAGATCTCTGACTCTTTCCTAAATGTGTACTTTAATCCCCTTTTAATGCCATTGAAACCAGTGGCCTTCCCCACAGCCTGTGCCTGCAAGCATAGGTGTTTTATGTGGAAAAAAAATGCTTGCTTTGTCCTACCTGACTCTGCTCATACTCAGTTCCCCTGAGGGAAGGCCAAGAGGATGGGTTGAAGTTCTGTTGATTCTCTATGTGGGATGGAACTGGAGTATCTGTCTGTCTTTCTCTGTGAATGCACATATACCTCTTTCTGGGTTATTAGAATCATAGAATTAGAAGAGACCACCAGGGCCATCTAGTCCAGCCCCCTGCCATATAGGAATAAATAATCAAAGCACTCCTGACAGATGGTATCCAGCCTCTGCTTAAAAACCTACAAAGAAGGAGACTCCACCACACTACGAGGCAGTGAATTCCACTGTCAGACGGGTCTTACTGTCAGGAAGTTCTTCCTACTGTTTAGGTGGAATCTCTTTTCCTGTAGTTTGAATCCATTGCTCTGTGTCCTAGTCTCGGGAATGCAGGAAACAAGCTTGCCCCATCCTCAGTATGACATTCCTTCAAATATTTAAACATGGCTATCATGTCACCTCTCAACCTTCTCTTCTCCAGACTAAACATGCCCAGTTACCTAAGCTGCTGCTCATAGGGCATGGTTTCCAGACCTCCTACCATCCTGGTCACCCTCCTCTGGACACGTTCCAGCTTGTCAATATCCTTCTTGAATTGTAGTGCCCAGAACTGGACACAGTATTCCAGGTGAAGTCTGACCAAAGCAGATTAGAGTGGCATTGTTACTTCCCTTGATCTAGATACTATACTCCTATATCCAGAGGCTGGATTGCCATCTGTCGGGGATGCTTTGATCAAGATTTCTTGCATGGCAGGGGGTTGGACTGGATGGCCCTCGTGGTCTCTTCCAACTCTACAATTCTATGATTCTATTGATGCAGCCTAGAATTGTGTTGACTTTTCTGGTTGCCGCATCACACTGCTGACTCATGTTAGCTTGTGGTCCACTAATGACAAATGACACATTAAATTTGACACATAAGCACTGTCCCAAAAGTTCCATGCATCCAATGCTGGACTTGATTGCAGGACTCTTCTGCCTGCACTGCTCAGCATTTCTGCAACATTTGGTGCAACCTTATAGCCCTAAATAAAAAAAACAAAACAGAAGCAAATGCAATACAGAAATTACAGTACAGGTCACCCCCTGTTTATGCAGGGGAATATGGTCCTGGACTTACCGCAGATACATGAACCTGCATATATTAGTGAACTGCCATAGACTCGTGCTGGAGGACCTAGAAAATGCCTAGAGAGGACACCTCTCTAGGCATCTGGTGCGACTATATGGTCACCTTCCAGTGGAAGTTGACCATAGAGTTGTGCTGGAAGACCTCCCAGTGCCTAGAGAGGCCACCTCCAACATGACTCTATGGTCCTCCCGATGCCTAGAGAGCCCCCCCCAATCACAGGTAAGTGAAACTTCAGGTATTGATCCCGCATAAAAGGCAGGCACTCTGTACAAAGAAATTACCCTTTTGTTCTCTCCTAAATCTGTGTTGTTGTGATGTGTCTTCAAGTCATTTCTGACTTATGGCGACTCTAAGGTGAACCTATCACAGGGTTTTCTTGGCTAGATTTGTTCTGAGGGGTTTTCGCCTTCACCTTGCTCTGAAGCTGAGAGAATATGACTTGCCCAAAGTGGGTTTCCATGGTTAAGCGGGGATTTGAATCTGGGTCTCCAGCGTGTTAGTTCAATGCTCAAACGACAGCATCACGCTGGCTCTTCTCTCTTAACTGAAAACTGAAAACCCCATTCCGTTACTCAAAATGCAAAGGGCCCACCCACTCCTTCTCCCTGGCCATTGCAGCTTCTCTCCATCGCCTGTTCTCATCCTCTCCTTCTAAACTCAACTAGCAAATACAGCCCCTTCCTTAGGGTTTGACCACCCACTGGGCCAAACCAGTACTCATAAAGGTCAAGGACTCATCACCTTATTCTTTTACCTCCTGCTGTAGAATCTCTTGGGCCAGCTCTGCATGTTACATGTGTCATTTTGGGGCCTTTAAAAAATAAAAAATAAAAAAACCCAAAACTAAAACCCCAAGATCCACCAAATGGAGCTTGATGCAAAAGAGGTAGACTTCAACATTTTAAAAAGTGAGTCGAGGAATTCTGTTTTGAGAGCCAGAACTGAACATAGCTGACAGATCTGTTTGCACATATGACCAATGTCAGGAAATGACATGGATGTGACCACAAGATGGAGCTGTAAGCTTAGTAATAAAAGTAGTTAAGCTCCAGTGGCAGGTGTGTGTGTGAGTTAGCACTTGAGAGTATGCATATCTGAGATGCCTGATGTAATAGGCATTGTTTAACTGCCTATAAAAAGGAGATGGGAATTATCTCCAGTGTGGGTTTGTTGTGGATGGTGGTTGGCGAAGCAGTTTGTTGGTTTAAGAGAGATTTATGAGTATTAGAGATGGCTGTCCTATACTCTGTATATATATTGTAAATATACTGCAAAGATTAAAGCCCTCAAGTTGAGTGAAGGCTGGCCTTGTTGCTGTCTTTATTTGGCAAGCCACAGCTCAAGGCAGTGTGCTGGGGTGGAGGAATTTTTCCTTCTCAGCCTGAAGTCTTTTGCAGAAGTCTCTCCAGAAACCTTCTCCTTGGCGTCCTGTTGATGTGGAACAACTCTGCAGGTGGTCGTGGTGGACAGAGCGTGTCTTTCTACACCCCAGCAACCAAACCCTTACCACTCAAATGTAGGACTGGTAAAGCTTGGGGGATTAGACTGGATCTACCCTAAAGGCACCATATCCTTTTTTATCTTGGAAGCTAAGCAGGATCAGCCCTGGTTAGTACTCGGATGGGAGACCACCAATGAATACCAGGCGCTGTAGGCGATATTTCAGAGGAAGGAACTGGCAAAACCACCTGTGAGTATTCCTTTCCTAAGAAAACCCTATGAAAAATTCATGCCTTCAAATGACATGAAGGCACACATGCACACTCAGATTGGGTGGGGATGAAAGAGTCAGTTTGTCGGTGCTCTTGTAGTAACTGAACTGAATACACCTCATACGCTTACCCAGAGCATAGAAAAGTTACATTTGGATGAATCACCTAGCTGCCATGCTGGCTGGGGATTGTGGGAGCTGTAGTCCAAGTTGTGGTTCTACAACACATAAATCTACTCCTGGCCTTGCAAGTTTTGTTTTCAGCAGTATAAGGGGGCAGGGGGAAAAGAAGAGACAATCCTGTTGTTATTGAGAGCTGGAAATCCTTGCTGAGCTACCTCTTATCACCCAAAGATCTACTAACAGATTAAGCTCTTAATTCCAATGGGGAAGAAACAACGAAGAGCCCTCCAGAGATGAGTGTGTCCTTAGCCTACAAATCAAGAACAGCTCTCCATTTTCCATAAACATCTTTCTTATCTCAGTTACGGTGTAATTGATGTGGACTGTGGAAACTTCAAAATGACACTAAGGAATACAAACTGACCTGACTCTTTCTGGAAGGCCATTTCAGTGCTGGAACCAAGGGTACATGGAAATGCTGGAACAAATTTACAGGTTACCTCTGTATCTTCCTCTGGAGACTTCTGGAAAGGACTATGCACAAATAGGGCTATGCCATTGTATTTTTCCAACAACATTGTAAGGCTGGAGCACGGGGGTGGGAGAGAAACCAAATTAAAGAAACAAGCTTCTAGTCCTTATGGCTGAGATCCTACATAGCACTGTAGCTCTGCCCACACAGTTCTGTCAAGCAATAGGAGGTGCTGCTGCTTACTGCCGGGGTGGTGGTGGTGGAGTGAGTGAGTAGGGGATTCAGTCTATGAAGCAGCTGCTGAACTCAGCTTGGGGGTGAGGAGACATGAGGATGTGCTCACAGATGGAGTGCACATTACTTTTCCTTCCTCCAGGGGCCTAGAGAAGCCATATCATTATAGAATCATAGAACCATAGAATTGGAAAAGACCACAAGGGCCATCAGTCCAACCCCTGCCATGCAGGAATACCAATCAAAGCATTCCTGACAGATAGCCATCCAGCCTCTCTTTAAAAACCTCCAAAGGAGGAGACTCCACTACACACCAAGGCAATGTATTCCACTTCCGAACAGCTCTTACTGTCAGAAAGTTCTTCCTACTGTTTATGTGGAATCTCTCTTCCTGTAGTTTGAGTCCACTGCTCCAAGTCCTAGTCTCTGGAGCAGTAGAAAAGAAGTTTGCTCCATCCTCAATATGACATCCCTTCAAATATTTAAACATGGCTATCATGTCCCCTCTTAAGCTTCTCTAAACATACCCAGCTCCCTAAGCTGCTCCTCATAGGACATGGCTTCCAGACTTTTTACCATTTTGGTCGCCCTCCTCTGGACACGCTCCAGCTTGTCCAGCTTATGTTCTGAATTACCTTCTCTCTCCTCTTCCTAGTGATAAGAAGTAAAGCAATGGTCCTTGCTGGGGCATGAGAGCTGCTGGAGGGGTGGCAAGGCTATTTTGGGACAGAGAACAAGGACAAGCACTTCATCCAAAGAAACCTCTCCTCTCTCTCTGGCTTTTCTTTGCAAACGAAGATTCAGGAAGGACTCATCCCGCACTTTCTGCAGGCGCGCTGATGACTAAAAAGGCCAATCCGAGATAAACAAGTCTGGTTGCAGAAAGCACAGCAGAAGGTCTCCTTGGGTGATGTTTTTGGGTTGTGATTCTTTCTGTGTTGTCATTTCTCTTCAAGACTTGTTTGGCGTGAGTTCTCAAATAAGGCTGCAGCATTGTGGATAGTGTGTCTCCATGCCTCCCGATGTGAGGCCAGGGCAGACCATTGTTTGTGATCAATTTGGCCGAGCCTGAGATGTTGTTTCAGGGAGTCCTTGTATCGCTTTTTTGGAGCTCCCCTCTTACGCTGACCCGTGGCGAGTTCACCGTAGAAAACATAAGCTGCATTTACATGAGTGCATGTCATTAACAGGATGCCTGCCTATAAATGAATAGCATGTGGACAGGCAGGGGTATAAATCAGTTAATTTGGAATGGATTCCAGATGGGTTTTAATTTTTTTTAAAATCATCACTGCATGTCCATACTGGCAAAAAGTAGTTGTGTACTGATTACCCTCCAATATTTCACATATAAAAACTGGGACAGCTGTGGTCAAGCAACACCACAGTGTAGTCAAGAATGCAAAAGCTATGAATGATGAAGAAATAAGCAAAGTGGACCAGAACAGAAGAGCAGCATCAACAATATTCAAATAAAGCATGCCCTGGGACACCTTATAAGAAAGGGCAGGTCTTAATGAGTTAGGTCATCTGCATGACAGTGGTGCTGTGATAGAGTGGGACCCACTCCCCAGACCACAGGATTTTTGGAATAGTGTTGAAGTTTGTTCACACACACACACACACACACCCCTTAAAGTGGCTTCTGTCAGGGACCATCCACAGGGACTGGAAAAAACCAGAAAGTATCTACTTTTGTTCATGTCCTTCCTGATTTTCTTTGTGGAGATCTACACAACATTTTCCCCATCCCTGAAGTATTCCTAGGAAACTCCTAGCACTTACAAGGAATTTTTATTCCCACTCTCCAGGTTAGAATCATAGACCTGGAAGAGACCACAAGGGTCATCTAGTTCAACCACCTGCCCTGTAGGAATACACAGTCAAAGCATTCCTGACAGATGGCCATCCAGCCTCTCTTTAAAAACCTCAAAAGGAGACTCTACTATAGTCTGAGGCAGTGTGTTCCACTGCCAAACAGCTCTTACTCTCAGGAAGTTCTTCCTAATGTTTAGGTGTAATCTCTTTTTCCTGCTGAGTCCATTGCTCCGTGTCCTAGTCTCTCGAGCAGCAGAAAACAAGCTCGCTCCATCCTCAGTATGAAATAATAATAATAATAATAATAATAATAAAATTTATTTATATCCCGCCCCTCTGCGAACAATCAGGGCGGCTTACAACAGTAAAATAACATCCCTTCAAATATTTAAACATGGCTATCATGACCCCTCTTAGCCTTCTCTTCCCCAGGTTAAACATACCCAGCTCCCTAAGCCGTTCCTCATAGGGCATGGCTTGCAGATCTCCCACCATTTTAGTCGCCCTCCTCTGGACCCGTTCCAGCTTGTCAATGTGTTTCTTGAATTATGGTGCCCAGAACTGGACACAGTATTCCAGGTGAAGTCTGACCAAAACAGAATGGAGTGGCACTCTTACTTCCTTTGAAGATCAGTTTGAATTCTACCAATATTTCCCAAATTGAAATGTACCTTTCCATGGCAGTGTGTTTCTGTTATCATGAAGCTAGCTAATATGGTCGCCACCAAGAAACACTACAGTGACTGTTCCCATGACGGCAGATTCAACAAAGATCAAGCAAGGGCAAGAAGAATGCTAGCAATAAAAGAAAATGATCTCAGTGCTTAAGTAGTGTAAAATCGCTAAATCACTGTAACACTTTGGGCTTATCTAGACAAGGTGATATGTAACGTGGATTGCTGCGCATTAACGCAAAATGGCATCAGTGTTCATTTGTCTCCACAGTCCTTTGGCAAAATCACTTATATGTGAAGCTATCCGTGTTTGAACTGCACATGGAGCCATACATGCGAATCAAGATGGTGGCCATGAGTGAATTACTCCTGTTATTCTCCACAAGTTGCTGCCAGTGAGCAGTATTATTTTTTTTTTAATTGTAAATCTAAGTGCGACCTCCCCTTAAATCAGCTGTTTGGTTGCCTCAGTGCAGCAAAAAAGCGCACAATCGATATCACGAAACTCCAAAATGGCACTTCCAGCCACTTCATTGCTGTCAAGCCACCCCCAGCACACATCCAACCGATCAGATTTGGAGCTCTGTTCTCTCTGAGAATGCGCTGTTCTGCAAACTGGATGTTCTAACGAGGGCTAATGTACATTTCCTTTCATTATTTTTAAAACTTCGGGAAAAGCCATGAAGGCATCCCCCCCCCGTCATGGTATTTGGCTTTTTTGCTCCCCCTGCTCAATAATGCAAATTGCTGCAGGATCTTGTTGGGACAAAAGGTATTGTTCTTGCATTCCATGAGGAGTATTTTCAGTATGTAGACAAGCCCTTTGGCCATAACTCCTGAATAATAATTAAAAAGCTCTCAGTGGAAATTGATGAAGGACAGCTTCTGAAATGTTGCCTGAGTCTAGCTGTCACACAGTATCAGTGGGAGGAGGAAGAACACAAAGGAGGAGGGAGGGAAACCTGGGATATTTCAAGAAAGAATTAGGCTGCAAAACCATCAAAATGTAAGTAAAATCAACCCCCCACCAAGTCTCGATACTTCTAGGGATTTTTTTCCCTGTCTTGGTAAGCTGAAAGTCGACTTTTTCCCCCTCAGGGCAAAGCCTATTTTGTATTTTTCTAGGCCCTACTAATGGAAGGTAATGAAACTTCCTTTATTTTCAATTTTTTTGATTGATAAGCTAATACTGGCTCGCATCTCTAAACATGACAAAAAGTAGCTTTCATCTGTGTTGTAAGTTCACCCAGCAAGGGCTGTCCCCTGCCGCCAGAAAATTGTTTCTGAAAAAAATATAAATATTATCAAAAAGACAAACAGACAGGCTGCAAATGTTTCCCACAGCTCTTTGTCTTGTCGGGCAATGCAAGTGCAGACGTCAGTAATGGTGAGTGAACGCAGCTGTAGGCATCTCTGCTGACCTCTACATCCCTAGATAAGAGCATCATAGAATCATAGAGCTGGAAGAGACCATAAGGGGCATCTAGTCCAACCCCCTGCCATGCAGGAATACACAATCAAAACACTCCTGACAGGTGGCCATCCAGCCTCTGTTTAAAAATCTCCAAAGAAAGAGACTCCACCACACTCCAGGGCAGTGAATTCCACTGCTGAACAGCTCTTACTGCTAAGAATTTCTTCCTAATGTTTAGGGGGAATCTCTCTTTCTGTAGTATGAATCCATTGCTCCATGACCTAGTCTCCGGAGCAGCAGAAAACAAGTTTTTTCCCATCCTCAATATGCCATCCCTTCAAATATTTAAACATGATTTCTATGTCCCCTCTTCACCTTCCCTTCTCCAGGCTAAACATACCCAGCTCCCTAAGCTGCTCCTCATAGGGTATGGTTTCCAGACCTTTCACCATTTTGGTTGCCCTCTTCTGGACAAAAGAACAGCTTGGCAAAGTCGCTTTTTTTGAACTACCATTCCTAGAATGGATGGGGGGGTGGAGCCTGGGAGTTGAAGTAAAAAAAAATGTGTTCAAACTCTGCCCTTGTGTATCTCACACCTATGCTGAAGCTCACAGGCAGCAGGGCCAGTAGCATACCCTCCAATATTTTGTGGATGAAAATGAGGACACGTGTGGCCAAACAACATCAGAGTGTGGTCAAGACTGGAAAAGTTATTAGTGGGGAAGAACACATGAGCTAAGAGAGGATGCAGCCGTCTGCCTGAGCCTACTGGGAGGGACAAGATTCTGCCTCCTGCACTCCTCTCCCCTCTGCAAAGTTAACAGAGTGCACATTCCTTTTGCATTTTGAACTGAGTTTGCAGCAAATGAAGTAAGCTGAGGGCAAAGAGTGAAAGAGGGAGAAAGAGAAAGAAACTGGACCATTTCAATGCCAGTTGAAAAAGTGGGAAGGCAGAGGATTAAGCAAGACATTCCTTGCCACACCGAGAGAGTTGGAAGATATGCATTGGTCATGTGGGTAAAGGGATTCTGGGAGATGTAGTCAAGCTCTGCCCTTGCTCACTTCACACCTCTTTCCAGACTTTGTTGCAGGTCCCAGAATCCTCCATCCAGCAGAGCCAGTAGTCCTGTTGGATATGAGGATTGCGGGAAGTGTTGTCCCTAAAAGCAACTTTTCTGAGGTCTGGCCTGGCATGCTGTAAAGCAGAGCAGGGGATTCAGGTGGGGAGACAGCCGCCATCACTAGTGACTCAGCAAGCATGCGGCATGATCCTGAGCGCCGTGAAGTCATATTTATGTCAGTATTGGAAGCAGATGTGGGCTGTCAAATCCTGCAGCTGTGGGCCTGAGACGATGGGATCCAGATGTGGCGGCCGGGACACGGACAAGGGATGGAGACGCCGGAGGAGGAGACAGGCTCCTTCAAGCTGGATGCCGGAGATGCTTCTCTCTCCCTCTCACCCCTTGACTCCTGGAGTGATACTGTGTGATAAAGACTTTGTTGTCCAAACAAGCCAGACAAATAGGAGACTGTCTCTCCTTCCCTGTTCCTTCTGTCCTTCCTGCCAGGTTGAACAAAGGACAAGGTGTGAGAGCCAGGAATCCTCCATTGCACAGGAAAGGAAGGGAGTCCGGTGGTTAGAGATATGGGGCTACAATTTGAGAAAAGTTCCTTTTTGCTCACAGTATTTATTCTCTAGCCACAGGACCACTGGTCAGGCTGTCTGGAGGGTTGTTCAAAAAAAGAACTTTTCCAAGCTGTAACAAATGGTTTGGAGACCACTTGTCCCTGTTCTTAAGGAGCCCTGGTGACGCAGTGGTTAAATGCCAGTAGGGGTGAAGAGAATGTGCACTGTTCTTTGAGAAGCAGGTTTCCCAACACTGAAGAAATCCCTGTAGGGAAGGGAAAAAACACAACAGCAAGATTTTTAATGCTGGCATTCACACATCCCAGCATGCTCCAGGGAATTATACTGCATGATTTTTCTGCCCAAAATGTGCTTGTGGTTGTTGACAGAAAACACATTTTCTCTGCAACCCCCCCCCCATGGTTTTAGTGCAGGAAAAAAAACATGCAAAGGAGCCCTGGTAGCGCAGTGGTTAAATGCCAGTATTGCAGCCACAATATAGTGAGTTCAGCCCTACAGGGCTCCCAGTTTACTCAGCCTTCCATCCTTCCGTAGGTTGGTAAAATGAGTACCCAGCTTATTGGGGGCAATCAGCTAACACATTGTAAACCACGTAGGGAGTGCTTTGCACTGATAAGCAGTATAGAAATATCAGTGCTATTGCTTTATTTCTTTATTGAACCAGTTAATAAGCCACCCTTTAGGTTAAATTCCCCCAAGGCGACATACAAGCTGAGCTTGGGACATTTTCAGATGGCCCTTACCGCGCAAGCAGCCTCCAGAGCAGTAACGAGGCTGCTGCGTGGCAGGGGGTCCTTTTCGGATGCCGCCCTCCCTCTTCCGTGACCATTTGTAGCACAGACATGAAGCTTTGGAAGCAGCCGCGCCATATTTCAATCACGGAAGTGCCCGTGATTGAAATATGATGCGGCTGCTTCCAAAGCTTCACGTATGTGCTACAAATGGTCATGGAAGAGGGACGGCGGCGTCCGAAAAGACCCCCTGCCACGCAGCAGCCTCGTTACTGCTCCGGAGGCTGCTTGCGCAGTAAGGGCCGTCTGAAAATGTCCTTGAAAAGTTCCTTTTTGGGACTGTAATTCCCCCATTGCCTCATCCAATAAAGCCAAAAGACCCCTTCTCTCAAACCCCAGAGTGCCACTATTAGCCAAAGGAGGCCAGAGATAGGCGGAAGGCAAATCTGGTCCATATTAGTAGATCCAGCGCTTGGCAAATCAACACTTAAGGGCTAAACTTCCCAGAATCCCATCTTTCTGTGGTTTGTAGTACATTGGTAAGGATTTTTCATGATTTAACTACAATAGAAACAATGGAATTCAACTATATGAAACAATGCAAATTCTACATCTGAAAGGGGGAATGCTTGGATCAAGTGGTTTGAAAGGTCTGTGAGTGCCATTCAGTGTTGTTGGTCAAACTCATGGGGCTCTTTCATGCTATGCAGTTATGGGGCTACAATTCCACTAACTGCCATGGCTGCATCCTAGCCTATGGAATCCTGGGACTTGTAGTTAGGGAGGGCTACATTGGGGTCATCTAAATGGTGAAAATACCCCTCATGGAACTCACTGGGAATACCACCCGTCTAAATGGGATCCTGCATCATTCCACTGTATTCAGAAGAAGGGGGCCCCAAAATGGCAAAAACAATGCAGGAAAAACCTTTGTGGCTTTTCCCTGTAGTGTTTTAAAAACAGTGAGGGGAATGCACATTCCTGCTCATTGGGACAAGCGATCTGATCTACACTGCTTTCCCATAGGAGAGGAAGTGCAAAGCTGACTGGCCGGGTGAGTGCGGGGTGGAGCTTGCCACCATGTTGGATTTTCGCCTTAGCGAGCAATCACTAACGTGATAAAACAGGGTGTTTTTTTTCTCGCTTTCCTGTTAAATCGAAAAATAGCTGAGTGCACCTTAGACATTGTTATTTAAAAAATAAAAGTTTGGTGGTGGCACATTGAGGTAAGCACAAATGCGAGTAAATCACTCGTGGCCGCCATCTTGCATGTGAAGCTTATGAGGGCTTATGGGGCAAAAACATCGTTAAGACAAGTTGCTGCTGCTGCGAAATGCCGCTACTGTGAGATACTCTGTTGTTGTTTCATTGCCTCATATAGACGGGCCCTTAGAATTCTCTGGTGGAGGAGCCTAGTGACTCACCAGACTACAAATCCCATGATTCCACTGGAAGTTGCCATGGCAGTTAAAGAGGAATCATAGTGCTATCAGAATGAAGCGTGAGGAGCCCAAGGGCTCAGAAATCTGCAATTATACAGAGCTGCCTTTTCCAATAGGCTCTGGAAATAACAACTACAAAAAACAGCTATCATCATCATCATTATTACCAGTACTACGACTACGACTTCTAAGTTTCTTTCAGCATAAGATGAATTTCTAGGCTCTGAACAGATTTGTTTCATTCAGTGACTTAACAGAGTCTGGCTTCTGCCCAGCCCTCTTGGTTACAAAATGCAGCTGGTGTCCATGTGGGGATGATAATTAGACTGATTAATACTCTGAATGGGCAAAGTGTAAGAGAGGAGGGAAGGGGGGGTTGTGAATATTTGGGAGTTTGTCTTGTTTATTTCTGAAGATGACTTGCATCAGGTCCCACCCATCCACTTCAAGCTTTCTCATTCTAGTCTGGAATGTATGCTCTTTTAAAAAAAGAAAGAAAGAAATACAAAGAATCCCCTGGTGGGAAAGGAGGAGTAAGGAAAGAGGGGAGAGCTAAAATCTCTCAGGATTTGAATGAGGAAAGTAAGTTTCCAGTGACTTCATCCTCATGACATGGAGCTGAAGTGAGCAGCACCTGTTTCTCCCCTTCTATTATTTACCCACAAAAAGTGTGGAGTTCTTGTTGCTACCCTCCCCTCTTGCAATCTTTTTTTTTTGGGGGGAGGGGACTCATACAAGGATGAAGAAACCACTCTTCCGACATAGCTCCCTTGGTAAATTTGGTGCCAAAAAGCGAGATTCAAAAATGTCACTTTTTTTTTAGAAAAAACAAATTCCCTTCTATGAAAGAAAATGAGAAAGCCAAAACCCTGGGGCCTATTCATACTACAGAATTATAGGGCTACTAGCTGGACCTAGCATACCATATGCTGTTAAAAAACCCTCTCTCAAAAACACCTGGTAGACCTCACACCTGGTTGCCTGGGTCCCATCACAGCGGCAGCAATGGCATCCTACTGCTGCTGCCAGTTGACTGTCTGGGTTCTGTTGCAGCGGCAGCAGTGGCATCCACCCGCTGCTGCCGCCAGTTAACTGCCTGGGTCCTGTCACAGTAATAATAATAATAATAATAATAATAATATTTATTTATACCCTGCCCCTCTGTCAAAACAATCGGGGCGGCTTACAAAAATTAAAATACAATACAGATAAAATCCCCAAACACCCCCCACCCCCACCCTCCCCCATAAAAAATATTAAACAATTATAAATTAAAACCAACTGATCTAAAATCACACTTAAAACAATAAATACAATAAAATACAATAAATGGCTAGTGGACTAAAAGAGGCCAGGATCCCCTGAGGCCGGGATCTAATTAGGAAAGGCCTGCCGAAAGAGACCCGTCTTTAGTGCTTTTTTAAAGCTATTCAGGCTTGTTATCTGACGGATCTCATTTGACAGTGGGAATAGAAATGATATTACTGTGTAGACTTAAATCATACGTGGGAACTGTGCAGTCCTGAGATATTGGTGAACTGGAAAGGCCCGCATCCTTAGTAACTATAGCCAACACTGTAGCACATTGTTTGGTGGCTCCCAGTATGCAGATTGGCCATGAGTGGTAGGAGTGGATTGTGAGGTGGAGAGGGAATTTACATGTGGGTGGTGACTTGCATGTGGGTGGTGATTGGCTGAAGGAGTGACAGGAGTGGCCAATCAGCACACTGAAAGAGGCAACATACCTAAACCCATTGTACATACCCAAGAGGGAACATACCTACATACATAATCAACAGCAAATCCCAGCCTGGATTCTATAGGACTGAACCATGGCAGCTGAAGTGGTGTCATAGTGCTATACCTGCCTAGTGTGAGTGGCCCCAAGATGATTCTATGAGCCACACTAGACACGGATGACTACTCGTTAAACAGGAACTATCTGTTTGGTTTGGCTATAAAGTGCTGGTGGGAATGGGGTGGGGGGATATGAGGACATTACCCCTCCAAATAGGAATTCTGCCCCACAATTTCCTTCAGTCCCCCATATTTTTAGCATTGCTGAGCGAGATATTGAAAATTGCTCATACCTAGAACTCACATTTGCTGTGTTTGCCCTCCCTTGGTAACTTGGCCCATCTGTTTGCTTTGGGTGCCTAGCTTATATTTCTAGATGCTCAGCTGAAGTTTTGAAGTTTTAGGTTACTGTGATGTGACAAATTGGGGGTCTGAAGGAAAAAAATCACTGGGGGGGGGCAGAAGTCTTATGGGGCGGCAGTGGTCTCATATTATCCCCCCCCCCAAGAACTATGTCCCTAGTTGGATATTATATATAAAACAAGATGGAGAAGTGCTGGGGGAAAAATTACATTTTGGATGACAGCTTCCATGATGGTCCAGTCAGGGGATTATAGGAGATGTCATCACAAAATGTGCAGTTTCAAAGATCAGTATGGAATACCTGTGGCCCTTTGCTAAACCCTTATTTCCAATTTTCATCGGTCCAACAAATCGTGAGGAATGGTGGGAAGAGTAGTTCACCCAGATCTGCCACAAAAGGTAGTGTTAACTGGGCAGAGCTTTAAAAGGAGAATGCCATCAAACAGAGGGCTGTTCCCTGTTTTTCCCCCTTTTTTCTTCTAATTTTGTATCTCTATATATCAACAAGCAAAACAATGACTCATAGTCAGGAAAATGCTCCATATATATTCCAATCCCAAAAAAAGGAGATGCCAAGGATGGTAGCAACCATGGGGACTATTACATTGATCTCCCGTGCAACAGAGTGATGCTCAGGATTTTACAAGAAAGGCTGTTACCACATATGGAGCCAGAAATGCTGGAAGTCCACCCTGCGTTCAGAAAAGGAATTGCCATATCTACTCTACTCAGAGAAGGGGGTGGTTCCTTTTTTTGGTAAGAGTTAATACTGTACCTTAACTTTTATCAAAAAAAGGAACCATCCCTTTCTCTGACTATAGTAGCGAAAGGCCTTTTTGAATGCCCAGGCAGGAAAATGGCCCCCTGAGGCGGTGCCGGCAGTTTCACTGCTCTGCAGAATGGATCTGAGAAGCCCCATATGGAGACCTAAAGTTTTACCCTCGATTTATTCATGGCTCATATTAAAATCCATAATTCTTGGCCCCAAAACCTGTGCTCGACTTATATGTGAGGTCAACTTATACATGAGTATATAGGGTACTATTAAAATGCAAAATAAAAACCGATCAGAATGAATCCATTAAAAACATTAAGATCCATTAAGATCAGCAAAAGCAATATGCTATTAAAAGTTCTTACAGTTATCTTCTAAAAGCCTATTGAAACAGAAAGGTTTCCACTTTCTGATGGAAGAACAGCAAGGAAAGAGCCAACCTGGCCTCTCTCAAGAGAGAGCTCCAAAGTCTGATAGCAGACACCAAGTAGGCCCTGAAAAGACGCCTTCAATGGCAGCTGGTTGGGATAATTTCAAGTGAATCTGCTCCCAGTTTTAGTCTGAACCTTAACAAAGCAATCTAAGGTGCTGAACCTTATCCCCTGCTCCCAAAACCTTGGATGGCTCATATAAAGTTCAGACTAAAGCCCAAAGTGTGTTCAACACCCCCACTACAATGGAAACCACAAGCCTTTACTAGATGCCTTGCAAGAGGTCGTAAGTGCAGACATGCCTTTGGTTGAAACTGCCCTGGACGCCTCCCAGCTCCCACTAAAGAATGGAGTAAAAAATGCTTCCTGTAAATAAATGAGTCAATGCCTAACTTCTCCGAATGACACCCAATTACTCAAGATCATGCAATCTGCAAAGCAGACTGTGATGAGCTCTAAACAACATTGTGCTAAAGTTGGTTGAACAGCAGCAGCTGAACAGCAAAAGATAAATCTAGGTTTGAGCTAGACCTATATTTCACCCATGGAAATCAATGGGACTTAACACTGGAGAGTGCTTCTGTGCCTTTCATGGTTGTGTAGAAAAGAGAAAGCCAGCATGGTGTAATGGTTTCAGTGTTGGACTAGGATTCTGGGAGACCAGGGTTCGAATCCCCACTCAACCATGGAAACCCAATGGCAAGAAACACTCTCTCAACCCCAGAGGAAAGCAGTGGCAAACCTCCTCTGAATAAGTGTCAAGAAAACCCCAGGATAGGCTTACCTTAGGGTCGCTATAAATTGGAAATGACCTGAAGGCACACAACAGCCGCCACCGAAAGAATTGCAGTCAGTTTTGCTTGTCACTTGATTGCATGACAACTAACACTGGCTGAAATTCCTTCTGCGCAACCATTAAAGATACAGGAGTTGTCTCCAGTTCTCAGTCAGGATCGTCCCAGGCCCTGACGTTTCCAAGCCAAAACCTGAGGCCTAGGGATGGCTCCCGAGTGATGTCATTAAGGGTTATGCATTAAATATCAATCCATATTTGCTCACAGCTTGGATTCAAGTACACAGAGAGAAATTGAGAGAGAGGAAAGAAAATGTATTTTGCTGTTTGGAAATTAATAGAAGAATCTTTCCTAAAGGGACTGTTGCCAGATCAAAATGAAAAGAGGGGGTTATACCTTCTCACCTATTTAGGGAGACAGGATTAGGAACATAATGTCTACTCTACTTGCTTCTAGTCAGAAAGTGGATGGCGAGAAGAGCAGAGGGTCAGTCCTGATGCTACAATGGCTGGGAGGTAAGGAGTAATCCGGCTACATATGGGTTGCCCCCCCATTTATGTGGGATCAGTACCCACGGCTTCACTTACCCACAATTGGGGAAAGGGGGCTCTCTGGGAGGACCATATTAGCACTGGAGGTGGTCTCTCTAGGCATCGGGAGGTCCTCCAGCATGACTCTATGGTCAACTTCAGATGACCATAGAGTTGTGCTGGATGCCTAGAGAGGTGTCCTCTCTAGGCATTTTCTAGGTCCTCCGGCACAATTCAATGGTCCAATATGGTGGTTTGCTATTATACATGGTTTTATATATCCCCCTGAAGTTTGGGAATTTATCCCCCATGTAAATGGCAGGTGATCTGTAAATTGATAGGCCCTGTGGAAAACCTTTGCAGATTGGAGCAACAAATCTATTAAGCCTTGCAAACTGTAGGAAGCTGTTACTCTATTAGCTGAGCTGGAGATTTGCACACAGGCCTTTCTTCTTGCCTAGAGATGAGTCTACCAAAACTGGAGAATTTTCACCCTGATCTTACACTTGGAGGTGACCCATGAAAACTGGAGACTCGGGGCCATGCCCTGAGATAAGACAATCCTAATGGGACTTAAATTAATCCTCCATCTATTTAAATGGACCTTCTTTAAGTATGACTAAGTCTGGATGCAACTGATTGGAAATAAGTGCAAAAGAAGGCCTGTTGTAACAAATGTTAAAACAAACGAATAATTCTCAAGTTTACAGAGGTGGATCCAAACTGATTACAATCTACAAGGGCTGTGGTGGAAAAACTCGCAGAAAATGTCAGCTCGGCGTGCCACAAGATTGTGTAAAAGGGCAAGTCTTAGCAAAGAGGGTTACTGAAAAAATAAAACAGCAAACATCATAATGCCATTACATAAACTTATCATGTGGACACATTTAGAACAGTGTGTGCAGTTCTGGTTTTCCCATCTCCAGAATGATATCATACCACTGGAGATGGTACAGAAAAAAAAGTCACTACAGAAGGACAGAGGAGATGGAAGAGCTTCTTGATGATTAAAGAATATGCCTCTTTTTCTTTTTTTTTAGCTGAACACATTTAAAAAAAATACATTTTTTTCAAAGGACATCTAGTAATGAGGTAATGGACATGATAGATGTTTACAGCATTATGAACAGTGTGGAGACAGAGTGAGGAGAGACAACCTTTCCTTCTCTTGTAATTCCAGAAGAACATAGTGTGTTGTCAGCCAATGTTGAATTCTTTGCCAACGAGCTTTTTAGGATGGACTAAGGAAATTCTTTTTTCATGCGACAAATAATTAACGGATGGAATTTGTTAGAAAATGCTGCGATGACTACTAGCTGAGTTGACTTGTGAAAAGAACACATGAGTCAAGCTCATTGGGGACTCTCTGCAAGACTGGCCTGAGGATGAGGCAGATGGAAGCAACTGCCTCAGGTGGCACATGCTAGGCGGCGGCGGGGTGGGGGGGAAGCAAAGGAAAGGGTGCTCCCTAGACATTCCTTCTGAGACCCCAAAACTATTCCCCAGGATCAGCCCTGGTTAGTACTTGGATGGAAGACTGCCAACAAATACCAGGTGCTGTAGGCTAGATTTCAGAGGAAGGAACTGGCAAAGCCACCTCTGAGGATTCCTTGCCTAAGAAAACCCTCTGAAATTCATGGGGTTGCTGTAAGTTGACAGGCGACTTGAAGGTACATATACTCACTCAGGGTGAGGAGTGTAACTCAGGGAGAAAAAAGACTGCATCAAAGGCAGATAATGTGTTATACAGCCAGAGCTATATAAAAAAAGTAAATGTAATATGCCAATTATATCATCTTGATATGATTAATACAGTACTACTTTCAGGCTTGGAATATCTGACTTCTTTTTGGAAAGGTAATAAACGCCCCTCCCCAATCCCCCAAATCCTCTTTCAACTGGGATTCACATTGCCCTCAATTAAAATATTTCCCCCCCAATGGAACTTCAGCAAATTATGGCATTTACAGCCAGAGGTCTGGTGCTCTTCCATCAGGTAGTGATACAACATTTCACTGTTGTCAAATGGCAAGCCATTAACAGAGTTAATTTGTTTTGGACTCCAGCTCCAGTGAGCTGTCCACAGAATTACTTTTTGGACCCCAGCTCCCAGAATCCCCCAGGTGATATGGCTGGTGGCCATGCAGGCTGGGGAGACTGGAAGTTATAATTCAAAACAAGTAATTTTCTAAGCTCTAAGTGTTAGATCCACAGAGAACAGAGCAGGCACAGGTAGCTGCAATAAGTCAGTTGTGTGTTGTTGGTGGTGAGGAGGCAGTATTGCAGAATGTGAGAGTACTGTAGTGTGTACCACAAGCAGAGTACAAGTACAGTAGGACCCCCTTATCCACTGAGGATTGGTTCTGGGGGGCCCGTGGATACTGAAAACTGTGGATAATAGCAAACACCATTGAAAATAATGGGACTTCTGGTTTAAAATATGATACAGTTGCCTTGGAGGACCTAGAAAATGGCTAGAGAGGACACATTTTCTAGGAAGACTCTATGGTAGATGTGCTGTTTTGTGTCCTGTGGATAATTGAATCAGTAGATAATGAATCAGTGGATACGGGGGTCCTACTGTATCTCAGTTAATGATGTAAATGTGTTCCTGAGTATTACTTTAACAAAATTGAGTACCAGAGCTGAAAAATAAAATAGAAAGCATAGAGATAGGCTCATCCACTACAAAGCTCCTTCTTTGGAGGTTTTGAAACAGAGGCTGGATGGCTATCTGTCAGGAGTGCTTTGATTGGGTATTTCTGCATGGCAGGGGGCTGGACTAGATGGCCCTTGCGGTCTCTTCCAACTCTATAATTCTATGAAAAAAAGAAGAGCAGTTCAATGTTTTTCAGCCAACCTTTTATCTGAAACTAACAATATGCACATGGGAAATGAAACAACCAGTTCAGATCTCTTGTATAAGTAAACAAAAACATTTAGGACCTTCTGGAGACCTCTTCTAGAGACTAAAATGCATCCAGGTATGACTTTTTCTTTCACCAACCTCCACTTGTAGGGTTTTTTTTTTTATTTTCCAAAAGAGTAAAATAAAACAAAATACAAAACCCAGAAGCAGCTATACCTTCTGCTTGTAGATTTTGTATTTTGTTTTATTTTACTCTTTTGCAGTAAAATAGATAAAATACATTATGTAAATTTTTGAAGCTATACTGGCTTGCTTCTTCATCAGAAAAAGGCATTAAAAATCATGCAGGAAACTCTTCAAGTAGGTAAGGACAGATGAAAAATAAAAGTAAAAGGTGACAGAACTAGAGTCAGAACCCTGAATGCAACTGTTCAGCAAGGACAAGAAGAAAAACTATAATGATCAATGCAGAGAAATAGAAATGACATCAAAAAAAGGAAGAACAATAGATCTCTTCCACAGGATCCAAGAAATCATTGGAAAATTTAAACCAAGAGTGGGGATGCTCTATGACCAGTAGGGGAACACATTACATGGCCAAGTAGAGAAAAAAGATAATGGAAACAATACACAGAAAGATTATATAAAAGAGATGAAAGGATGACAGATTCATTCAATGCTGGGAGGAAGACGCTCAACATGGTGACGGCCATGCTCCCGAAATGGGTGGTGGTGGTGGCTCTCCAGACCACAAACAGCTGCCGGGTAAGTCCAGCAGCCTAATTTCTATGTATGGTTGTGAAAGCTAGACAGCGAAGAAAGCTGATAGGAAGAACATCAAGTGATCTCCCTAGAAACGAAGAAGCCAAACTGAGACTGTTGTACTTTGGCAATATCATGAGAAGACATGGCTCACTAGGGACTTTATCAGACCACCCCCCCCAACCCCATTCTTTTGCCAGCATAACTGCCGTTTTTATGCTGGCAAAAGAACTCCCCCATGCCACACTTACCTGTGATCCTGGCAAAAGGCTTCCTGGTAATGAACGAGGAGTGAATGGAGCTCAGTTCACTTCCTTGTTTGAAATCCCACAGATTCGCGCGAGAATACCTAGTGTGGGAAATTCAAAAATAAAAACAAAAAGAACACTCAAAAAGTTTTTAAAAGCACAGAAACACACTTAAAAACTTCCAAGTAAACCGGGGAGGGACTGGCCATTGACACTGCATTCACATAAGTCTCTGGCTTTTCTTTGCAAACGAAGATTCAGGAAGGACTCATCCCGCACTTTCTGATGACTAAAAAGGCCAATCTGAGATAAAGAAGTCCGGTTGAAGAAAGCACAGCAGAAGGTCTCCTTGGGTGATGTTTTTGGGTTGTGATTCTTTCTGTGTTGTCGTTTCTCTTCAAGACTTGTTCGGTGTGAGTTCTCAAATAAGGCTGCAGCATTGTGGATAGTGCGTCTCCAAGCCTCCCGATGTGAAGCCAGGGCGGACCATTGTTGGTGATCAATTTGGCTGAGCCTGAGATGTTGTTTCAGGGAGTCCTTGTATCGCTTTTTTGGAGCGCCCCTCTTACCTTGACCCGTGGCAAGTTCACCGTAGAGTAGTATTTTTGGGAGGCAATGGTCCTCCATCCTAGAAACCTGCCCTGCCCAATGCAGCTGTGTTCTCAATATCATGGCCTCGATGGTGGTGATGATGGCATGAATGAACAATGGCATGAAGTTTCAAATGCTGGCAATGCTGGCACAAAAGCACCACAGGGGTCAATTGATGGCTTGAGCTGTCAATAAAAAGGTACGTTTTTTTAGCTGGGCATGATCGCAAAAGGGTGAAGTTGTCTGGTACGCATGCCCTTTTGCGATCATTAGGTGTCCTTATGATGCCTTATTTGCCTTGTCTGATAAAATCCTAGAAAAGACAATAATGCTTGGTAAGGTAGAAGGCAGTAGGAAAGAGGAAGACTGCATTCCAGATGGATGGACTCAGTCAAGGAAGCCATGGCCCTGAGTATGCAAGACCTGAACAGGGTTGTTGAGGAAAGGGTGACTGGAGGTCTCTCATTCATAAGATTGCCATAAGTCAAAGTCGACTTGAGGGCAGTTAACAACAAACAAGGAAAGGTTTCCAGGTTCTAGATGTAATTCACCTAGCAGTACCACTAGGGGGCATAAAGGAACAACATACCCACCCATTGACCTCACTCTCTCTGCAAAATCCCCCTCACCCCAAATGAGAACTTACTCAGGAATTGGCATCAGGTGTAAAAAAAATCAGTCCCTTTACCCCACATTGACAACTGAGGGTAGAATGTTGTTAACTAGAGTTCCCACCTCTCAGGGTTTTGCCTTGAGTCTAAGAGTCTGACTGCCTTCTTTGGTTCTCACAGTGAGGGGAAGACTTTCAGAGCAAGAGCACTGCCTTGGATTTTTTTTTTTTTAAGATTATTTGCTGCTAGGCCCTGCTGCTGCAGGCTGCTTTGGAGCAGCTTCTATAGGCTCTTGAGGGGACTTCTTGGCATTTCTTCCCTTCCTCCTCCTTCTTAAATAATAGCTGGTATCAGAACTTGGGGTGAAGGTATGGTCAGCATAAAATCGCTTATACTTCTACAGCTGGAAAGGTTGCCAGTCCAGGATTGCCCCAGGCCCTGAGATTTCTGGGCTAAAACCTGACATCTAGGAATGGCCTCTGGTGGTGTAATTAAAGCACTATGCATTGAGTACCAACTCTAGTTGCTCACAGTTTGTCCATCAGTCACATACACAAATAGAACACATTTTCATATTTAGAAATCAAGGCAGAAATTTTACCTAAAGGGGCTGTTTCCAGATCAAGTATGATGAGGGGATTAATCCTTCTCACCTAAGGCATGACACACAGGTGGGAAACCCTGCACCTACATCGTAGCTGCGGTGGATTTCTTTGATCCACAGTGGCCCCATAAACGACAGACACACTGGGCTTCTGACATGATAGCTATGTTTAAATATTTGAAGGGATGTCATACTGAGGATGGAGAAATCTTGTTTACTGAGGATGGAGAAATCTGCTCCAGAGACTAGGACATGGAACAATGGGTTCAAATTCCAGGAAAAGAGATTCCACCTAAACATTAGAAAGAACTTCCTGACAGTTAGAGCTATTTGGCAGTGGAATACACTGCCTCGTAGTGTGGTGGAGACTCCTTCTTTGAAGGTTTTTAAATGGGAGGCTGGATGGCCTTGTCAGGAATGATTTGATTGTGTGTTCCTGCATGGCAGGGGGCTGGACTGGATGGCCCTTATGGTCTCTTCCAACTCTTATGATTCTATGAATTTCAGTTTGGAGTATCCTGCCACATACTAATTGCCATTGGCAGTCATACACTGATTACATGTCCT
The DNA here is from genome assembly GCA_030847615.1 of Gambelia wislizenii. NCBI lineage: Eukaryota > Metazoa > Chordata > Lepidosauria > Squamata > Crotaphytidae > Gambelia > Gambelia wislizenii. The sequence continues at coordinate 33,482,667 of JAUMIR010000002.1, forward strand.
CTCTCTCTGGCTTTTCTTTGCAAACAAAGATTCAGGAAGGACTCACCCCACACTTTCTGCAAGCGCGCTGATGACTAAAAAGGCCAATCTGAGATAAACAAGTCCGGTTGCACAAAGGATAGCAGAAGGTCTCCTTGGGTGATGTTTCCAGGTTGTGATTCTTTCTGTGTTGTTGTTTCCCTTCAAGACTTGTTGGACGTGAGTTCTCAAATAAGGCTGCAGCATTGTGGATAGTGTATTTCCATGCCTCCCGATGTGAGGCCAGGGCGGACCATTGTTGGTGATCAATTTGGCCAAGCCTGAGATGTTGTTATACGCCATGCTATTATTAGGCCAGGGCTGCTCTGGATTTCCCCTTCCCCCATTTGGCTGTCCATGCGAGTAAGTGAATATATGTGGTCCCAGCATACTGTGAAAATGGAGATATGCCTATCTAGAAATGTGCAGAATCAAAGAATTAGATAAAAGAAAACAAGCCAGAGAGGGGTCCCATTCACTGGAAGTCCCGCCCCAGCTTTGTTCCGAAGCCAATCCTTGGCCACCACAGGGCCAATAATCCAGTTTCCCCCCTTGAATGTGGAGCAAGCTGTGAGTCTTCCACATCCAGGGTTTCCTGCAGAAACCCCGGTGAAGATGCGAATCGTCGAAAATGTTGCGTGTCAACTGTGCCGCGAATATGGGGTGAGTACAGGTTTTATTGCCCATGTAGTCAAGCTCCTACTTAAGGAGATGTTATAAAGCACCTTTAATCAAGCCAAAAGGTGGGTGTGAAGCAGAGAGGAGGGTGAGTCCATGTGCCACAACAAGTGGGAGGGAAGGAGGAAGCTCAGTAAATAAATGGAGAGTCTTTGGAACCTGCAACAACAAATCAATAAAGGCTTGTAAATTGCAAAATGCTGCTCTAGCAGGTGAACTGGAGATTGGCACACTTCCCTTTCCTCTTGCCTGGAGCTGGGCCTCCCAAAACTGCACTCTTGTCCCCCACCTGGAGATGACCCATGAAAACTAGACCCTGGGCCAGACCCTGAAATCTGGGAAATCTTTGGCCCTAGGTCTCAGGTATCTGGCCTGACATCTAATCTTATCTCTTTTTTTGATAGGGTTATAAACTTGGTAGATAAAGGAAATGCTGTGGCTGTAGTGTATCTTGATTTCAGTAAGGCCCCATGATATCCTTGCAAAAACATTACTAACATGTGGGCTAGACAATGTGACTGTTAGGTGGATTTGTAATTGGTTGACTGACCAAACCCAAAGGGTGCTCACCAATGGCTACTCTAGATCCTGGAGAGAAGTGACTAGTGGGGTGCCACAAGGTTTTGTTCAACATCTTTATCACAATGACTTGGATGAGGGAATAGAGGGCATTCTTATCAAGTTTCCAGATGACACCAAATTAGGAGGGGTAGCTAATACCCCAGAGGACAGGATCAGAATTCAAAATGACCTTAACAGATTAGAAAGCTGGCCAAAACTAATAAAGAGAATTTCAACAGGGAGAAATGTAGGATACTACACTTGGGCACTAAAAATGAAATGCACAGATATAGGATGGGTGGCACCTGGCTTGATGACAGTGCAGGAGAAAGGGATCTAGGAGTCTTAGGAGATTTTCAGACACGGAAAAATCGTCCCTTGCCGCGCGAGCAGCCTCCCGAAACTGCTGCGCGGCAAGGGTCTTTTTCGGACCGCGCTGTGCCTGTTGCGAAGCCGTCCGTGTCACTTCCGTGAAGCTTGGGACGGCTCCGCGTCATATTTCAATCACGGGCAGCCTCCGTGCTTGAAATATGACGCGGAGCCGTCCCAAGCTTCACGGAAGTGACACGGACGGCTTCGCAACAGGCACAGCGCGGTCCGAAAAAGACCCTTGCCGCGCAGCAGTTTCGGGAGGCTGCTCGCGCGGCAAGGGACGATTTTTCCGTGTCTGAAAATCTCCTTAGTAGACCACAAGCTGAACATGAGTCAGCCAGTGTGACACGGCAGCTAAAAAAGCCAACGAGATTCTAGGCTGCATTAATAGGAGTATAGTGTCTAGATCAAAGGAAGTAATAGTGCCACTCTATTCTCCTTTGGTCAGACCTCACCCGGAATACTGTGTCCAGTTCTGGGCACCAAAATTTAAGAAGGATATGGACAAGCTGGGACGTGGCCAGAGGAGGGCAACCAAATGGTGGGAGGTCTGGAAGCCATGCCCTGTGAGGAGCGGCTTAGGGAGCTGGGTATGTTTAGCCTGGAGAAGAGAAGGTTGAAAGGGGACATGATAGCCATGTTTAAATAATTGAAGGGATGTCATACTGAGGATGGAGTGAGCTTGTTTTCTGCTACTCCAGAGACAAGGACACAGAGCAATGGGCTCAAACTACAGGAAAAGAGATTCCACTAAACATTACGAAGGACTTCCTGAGAGTAAGATCTGTTCGGCAGTGGAATGCAGTGGAATGTGGTGAAGTCTCCTTCTTGGAGGCTGGATGGCCATCTATTTGGATTGCTTTGTGTATTCCTGCATGGCAGGGGGTTGGACTAGATGGCCCTGGTAGTCTCTTCCAACTCTATGATTCTATCTTGGGGCATGGGATGCTCCTGAGTTGGCAACCTTATTGTTAATATTCGGATGATATGCAATGGAGGGAGTGGGTGGCTTATGTGGTCTCTCCATGCAGCCTTCTAGAACCAAGGCCCAGCATGCTGGCTAAAAGATGGAGGCTTTCTTCTTGTTCTTTGCCTTTCCCCCCTGAGAAAGGCGAGGGGCGAGTAAAGCCATCTCACGTCACTGGGAGCATGTGTGTCTTCTCCCCTATGAACACAGTTGCCAACAACCACCCCCTTCATCACATGTTGAGAATCAGATCATAAAGCCATTCCATTAATCAAGGAGCACTGACCCATTTTCGGTAAATGCTGGTAAATCACATCACCTCAGCTTTTCTAATAAATGTCAGGGCCTCCATTCCTGCAATGTTCCATATTTCCTACTGGATGTTTGGCTTGTTTTGTGGCTGTGTTTAGCTTTCAGTGCTGACTGAGTTCAAGCTTTTCAATCACCAGTAAGTCCACCATAATACCTCTCATAGATTGACACATGCTGGTTTTACAACCCGCCCCTGTAATGGCATCTTGAAGAGCAACTCATCTGTGAGCATTAGCCAGGAATACTTATTTCAATGCTGTCTGTCTATTTGCCTGTCCACCTATCTATTCATCAAGGTTTACCTGCTCACTTCCGAACGACTGAGTTGGCTATTATTAAAGCCACAAGAGCAATTAGGTCTGGGTTTTTCCTGCTTAGTTGGTAACTGCAGTTCACATTCTCCAACTGCATCCCTTTCCCAGGACTACACACACTTATGAAGCAGGATAAAATGGCCTGTAATAGGAAACTGCTATACACTAAGTATACTGATAGTCCTCCAGATGTATATTCTCTGGCTTTTCTTTGCAAACGAAGATTCAGGAAGGACTCATCCCGCGCTTTCTGCAAGTGCGCTGATGACTAAAAAGGCCAATCCAAGATAAACAAGTCCGGTTGCAGAACGCACAGCAGAAGGTCTTCTTGGGTGATGTTTCCGGGTTGTGATTCTTTCTGTGTTGTCGTTTCTCTTCAAGACTTGTTCATCGTGAGTTCTCAAATAAGGCTGCAGCATTGTGGATAGTGCGTCTCCATGCCTCCCAATGTGAGGCCAGGGTGGACCACTGTTGGTGATCAATTTGGCCGAGCCTGAGATGTTGTTTCAGGGAGTCTTTGTATCGCTTTTTTGGAGCGCCCCTCTTATGCTGACCCGTGGCGAGTTCACCGTAGAGTAGTATTTTTGGGAGGCGATGGTCCTCCATCCTAGAAACGTGCCCTGCCCAGCACAGCTGTGTTCTCAATATCATGGCCTCAATACTGGTGATCCCTGCTTGCTCAAGGACAGCAACATTCGTCACATAGTCAGTCCAGTGTATATTTAGGAGTGTGCGTAGACAGCGCTGATGAAAGCGCTCGAGGAGTCGTAGGTGGTGGCGATAGGTGACCCATGTTTCAGATCCATAAAGGAGGATAGACAGTACGATGGCTCTATACACACTGATTTTTGTGCTTTGCCTCAGGTGTTTATTGCTCCAGACTCCTTTGTAAAGTCTTCCAAATGCACTATATGCCTTTGCTAATCTGTGATCGATCTCTTTGTCAATCTTGGCTTCCTGGCTTCCAAGAGAGCAACAGAGATGGCAGGTGCAGCAATGGGCCAGTGTGCCGGTATAGGTTCTTGAAGTCACGCAGGGGCCAATCAGTTTTTTTTTTGGCTGAGAAAAGGGTTTATCAAATTTTACCCTGTCTTCCTCCGTCTTTGTCCTGGAGATCATGAGGACTGTCTGGGGACAAAACAGGGCAAAAACCTGGGTCATTAAGACTGCAGGGTTCCACGATGGGGGCAAAATGGGATAAATAGGCTCAGTTTAATCTGCCTCACAGGGTCGTTTGGGGGGGGGAGAATGAGGAGAATTATGTTTATGACTTCAGTTCCTTGGAGGTCAGTCAAGGTGTAAATGTAACAGCTAAAATGAAACAAATGCAGCATGGTAACCAAACAAGCAAATACCATAAAGATTGGCTCAGCCCTGGGCAAACAGATACTGAATTTAATTGGCTAAGATTCATAATTGGAAAAGCCATAACATTTTAACCCTGCTCCTTAAAGCAAAATTCGTGGTGAGCATGGGGTCTAGAAGAGCATGCCTACGATATTTCACAGATGGAAACCCCCAGGACATACAGAATAGCAACATCAGAGTGTGTCCAAGATGGGAAATGTTATTAATGAGATAGATCAGATGAGCTTCAGAGGCTTCAATTGTTTTCTTTTGCCAGAGTCTACTGGGCAGTGGAAGATTTCACACACACACACCCCAGTTAAGTGAGTGCAAACCACTCTTGCACTTTGAACTCAGTTTGCAGCCATTGAGGAAAGGTGAGGACAAAGGTGGGAGGAAAAACTGGGACATTTTAAAGGCAATTGAATAAGTGGGACAACAAAGGATTAATTGGGACTATCCCTGCCAAACTGGGACAGTTGGAGAGTAGAGTCATAGAACCATAGAGTTGGAAGAGACCTCAAGGTCATCCAATCCAACCCCCTGCCATGCAAGAATAAACACTCAAAGCATTGTAGAGGAAGGGGTGAGATAACACTAATCAATAATAAAGAAATGGAAAACTGCTTTTTGGCCTATTGTGAATTTGTGGATTGTTATTGTTGTTTCACTTATTCAGAACCAGTTTGGATCACATTAAGACCTTTGTGAGAAAGAAAACAGAAAGCAAAGCAGCCTGGTTATGATATTAAAGCCATACTGGAAACAAAATTGGAAAGCACACTGGATGAAGAGGCCAGTGTAAGATGGAAAAATCATTATTTCAAGCCAATTTGATATATGGGTGGTTTTGCAGTCTGATGATTAAAGAATGCTTTAATTCTTGTTTTTTCACTGCTGAATACATTTTAATGGAAGCTAACTGATTTAAGATGTGCTGTTAATCATTGGCTTAGGGATAAACTCAGAGCTTGGGAAAGTTACAGCTTTGGACTATGGCTCCCAGAATCCACTGGCATGCTGACTGGTGAATCCTGGTAGCTATAGTCCAAATAAGTGCTATCACTAACTTCTGGCTAAACTAAATATGATGGCCAAGGGTGATTTAGTGGGAAATATATGTCAGGAGTTGGAGACTGAACTCCATTATAAAATTACTGAACAACTGCAGAACCATGCTGAGTCATAATGGCTGACTGCATGAACTACCAAGTCATGCCTAGTCAGGCCACTAGAGGGCAGTGTCCTGTAGATGTATCTATGGGAGAGCTCAGAACAGAACTCACTTCCTCCTCTCTTCTTCTTGTGAATGCTGATGCCTGGTAAAGCAGTTTGTCCTTCAGTTGTAAATATTTGTACAGTACATTGCAACTGCTTGACTTTGAAGATAAAAGTGCCTCCTCCTTATTTGGGCGTCAAACACACTGTGTGTGAGTATTCTTGGGAACGGGTTGCTACTAAGTCTGCTGAGATAATTTTTTTGCTTCTGCCAGGGATTGAGTATCCTATCATCCCCTGACAATATATTGTATGCCTTCAAGTTGCCTGTCAACTTATGGCAACCCCAGGAATTCCATAGGATTTTCTTAGGCAAAGAATACTTAGGGCTTATCTACAGAAGCCAAGATATGCCGCCTCCCTGCCCGTGGATCCTGCCCGTGGATCAGGCCTGTTCCTCCCCTGTTACCTCTATGAAACATGCTGGAGTCCAGGTGAGCATGCTGGCCCGGTGCTGCAACTGTCGGGGCTGCTATCTCCCTTGCTCTCCTGGAAGTGAGGAAGCCAGCCTGCAATGTGTGAGCAAGGCCCCCTTCATGTGACCAGCCTTAGTCGTATGCTGCAGGACTCCTGCCTGGATCTGGAAGAGCAAGGTAGATTGACAGCTGTAGTGATAGGCTGACCTGCCGGGACAGGATCCTGCAGATATGTGGGGCTCAATCAGTGACAGGGCCAAGGTCATCTAGTGAGTTCTGTGGTTCAGATAGGGACCAGACATCTGGGGCTTGTCTAGATGATAGGATATAATGCTGATTCCTGCGCATTAATGCAAAATTGCAGCAGCATTCTTTTATCTCCACGGTCCTTTGGCAATATCGCTGGTATGTGAAGCTATCCGTTGTTTGAAGTTCACATGCAGCCATGTCTGCAAATCACGATGGTGGCCAGGAGTGAATTGCTTCCATTAGTAATCTCCACAAGTTGTTGCTGCTGTTTTTTTTTTTTTTTTAATCTATGTAAATCTAAGGTGCGCAAGTGCACCCTTCCACTTAAAAAAGCTGTTTGGTTGGTCTCAGCACAGTGAAAAAGCATACAATTGCTAACACAAAACTCCAAGATGGCGCTTCTGGCCACTTCATTGCCAGCAAGTTTGCCCCCATGCATGTCTGACTCTGTGCCGTGGTGCGAATCGGTTGTCCAAATGAGTGGTAATGCACTTTCCACGTATTTTTTTTTAAAAAATCATAGCTTTTGGAGTTTTTGGCCCCCCTTCTTCTGAATATGGTGAATAACTATGGGATCTTGTTGGGACAAAAGTTATTCTCCTTGAATTTTTAAAATTTTTTCACCTTCTGGAACCCCCACTGAATTTCCAAGGGCCAAGTCCAATACTACATGATGGAGGAGGCTTCAAATTTTTGAATATAGCTGTGGAAAGAGACAAGCAGTGCTTGTGTAAATTTGTGGAATGATGTCATACACAACCATTACATATATTTCTTTGTAGGACCTATTTTACCACTCCTGCATTTCCACTAAAGCTTTTGTCCTGTTTCTTTCTATAATATTTATACTGTTGTTTGCTACGTTACAAGTTTGGAAGTTTTTAAGTGTGTTTATGTGCTTGGTGTCCTTCCTTGAGCAAGCAGGGATCACCAGCATTGAGGCCATGATATTGAGAACACAGCTGCACTGGGCAGGGCACGTTTCTAGGATGGAGGACCATCACCTCCCAAAAATAGTACTCTACGGTGAACTCGCCATGGGTCAGCGTAAGAGGGGCGCTCCAAAAAAAGATACAAGGACTCCCTGAAACAACATCTCAAGCTCGGCCAAATTGATCACCAACAGTGGTCCGCCCTGGCCTCACATCGGGAGGCATGGAGATGCACTATCCACAATGCTGCAGCCTTATTTGAGAAACTCAGGCCGAACAAGTCTTGAAGAGAAACGACAACACAGAAAGAATCACAACCCAGAAACATCACCCAAGGAGACCTTCTGCTGTGCTTTCTGCAACCAGACTTGTTTATCTCAGATTGGCCTTTTTAGTCATCGGCGTGCTTGCAGACAGTGCGGGATGAGTCCTTCCTGAATTTTCATTTGCGAAGAAAAGCCAGAGAGAGAGAGAGATGTGCTTGGTGTAATTTTATGTGTGTTATTTTGGTTTCTATTTTTGAATTTCCCACACTAGGTTTTCTCACAAGAATCCATGGGATTTCAGTCAAGGAAGTAAACAGAGCTCCGTTCACTCCTCTGTCATTTCTGGGAAAACCTTTTGCTGGGATGCAAGGTAAGTTTGGCATTGGAGGTTATTTTGCCAGTATAAAAATGGCAGAGGAAGCAAATAGAGCTCCGTTCACTTCTCTGTCATTGATGGGGAAACCTTTTGCTGGGATGCAAGGTAAGTTTGGCATTGGGAGTTATTTTGCCAGCATAAAAATGGCAGAGTTTATGCCGGCAAAAGAACATGTTTAGGGGGGTGGTATGATAAAGTCCTCAGGGTCCTTTCGCACTGCACCATTACAGCACTAAAGTTCCACTTTAATTGCCATGGCAACATCCTATAGAATCTTGGGATTGGCCCTTGAGGAAGGGACATTTAGAATTCTCAGCCAGAGAGCTCTAGTGTCCCCCCCCCCCTAACTACAAACCCCAGGATTTCATAGGAAGCAGCCATGGCAGTTAACATAGAATCACAGTGCAATAACTTTGTACAATTGGCTTTCCATATCCATGAGTTTGTCATCCATGAATTCAACCAACCACTGCTGGAACCCCCCGCCCCTAAATTCCAAGAAGCAAACCTTGTCGTTTGCCATTTTATATAAGGGATGCCATTTTACTATGCCACTGTATATAACAGGACTTGAGCATCTATGGGTTTTGGTATCCATGGGGGGGTCCTGGAACTAAAGCCCAGTGGATACCAAGGGCCCAGTGTAGTGTGAAAAAGCCCTTAGTTAGCTGCAGACCCTTTCACACAAGAGAAATATGGCACTATAATTATGATTATGATTTCAGCACTTAATTATCTACAGTAAGAATTCTGTGCCAAAATATGCAGGTAATTTTGGCTCCCACTTTTTGCCTTTGGCACCACGCACCACTGGAATGTGGCCCCCAGTTTTTTCATTGACAGATGTTCTCCACCCTTGCCCTAAAGCAATGATTTCCATCCTTTGATCCCCAGACTATAACTTCCAGAGTACTTGTCCATCAGCCAAGCTGCCTGGGGCTTCTGGATGGCAGCATCTGGAGATTCTAGTTTGGGAACCGTTGGCTTAAAGAATCCCCCCAGCGGGCACTTTTGGATCTGGCTTTGACAGCATTCTCACCCCACTCAAGATTAGGTAGGCTCCTCCTGAGGCCATTTGACCTAGGGTTGAACTATGTGCTTCTTAAGGGTCCAGAAATTCTTCCATAATGTTTCTTAAAAACTTACACACATACACAAACACACAGAGGCACAAACAAACACACAATCCAGATGGTTTCCAGGCCAGTGGAGCGTGAAATATCCTTGCAGGGGAAGGCGGAGAAGCCTTCCAAGCCATCACTAATCTGACCAAGCTGGAGCCTCCTGGCAGGGGGGTAAAAGGGATATATAGAAGGCTTTTCTATTCTGCTCAGATAAATAGGAGTTTCTGGTTAATAGGATGTAGCTACAAGAAGGTGGGGGGCAAAAAGGAAGAATTCCCAATTCCCTTCCCAACAAGAATTCTGCTCTCTCCTATGAAATTTCCCGTCATTCCCCATATTTCTAGCATGACAGAGAGGGGGACACTGAAAATGGTTCACACCTGCGCCTTCGAGTCTTTTCTGACTTATGGTGACCCTAATGTGATCCTATCCTGGGGTTTTCTTGGCAAGATTTCTTCAGAGGAGGTTTGCCCTTGCCTTCCTCTGAGACTGAGAGAGTATGATTTGCCCAAGATCACCCAGCAGGGATTCGAACCCTTTGAGTGTTGAGTCCAACACTCAAACTGCTATACAGTATCACACTGGTTCTGTTCACAGCTAGGACTCCTCTATTTGCTGTGTTTGCATCCCCTGGGATAATTTTGCTTGCTCCCGCCTTTTTTGGATGCCTAAGCTCTATTTCTAAATGCTCAACTGAAGTTTTAAAGTTAACTGTAATGCTAGAAATTTGGGGACTTAAAAAAAAGGTCATGGGGAGGGGGCAGAAATCTTATTTGAGGGGAGCAATGCTCTCATCTCCTCATCATAGCTACACCCCTACTGCTTCATTGGTTCATTGTCAGGTTGTTGTTTTAAAAGCATATATATGACGGCTAGAACGGTTGGTTCCACCCATCTTTATGCACGTGTAAGTTCCCCAGTGACAGCCAGTGTGGTGTCATGGTTTCAGCATTGGACTAGGATGCTCGAGACTAGGGTTCGAATCCCCGCTCACCCATGGAAACCCACTGGGTGCCCTTGGGCAAGTCACACTCTCTCAGCCTCAGAAAGAAGCAAAGGCAACCCACCTCTGAACAAATCTTACCAAGAAAACCCAGTGATAGGTTCACCTCAGAGTTGCAGTAACTCGGAAATTACTTGAAGGCACACAACAACAACAACAACAACAAGTAAATAAATAAGTTCCCCAGTGGAAGCTCATGAACATTTTCTCAATTTGAACAGCCATGTTCAGTTCAAGGTTGTGGAAGCAGAGCTCCCCATGGGGTGTAATTATTGATGCATGTATGCATTGCATATGGTTAGGCATTGGTGAGCAGCTATATTGCACATTGATTCACGTTGTGCATTGCAATGTGTGTACCTGGCTGCAAATTTGGTAGTGTGGCATCCTCTTTTACTAATAAAGACAGCACCGCACTACTGTCATGCAACTCCGTGAGTTAAGACTCCATCTCTGTGATGCAGGATGTAGGCCAATATCTTGTAGAATTTAGAGATGTTACTACCTTGGACTACATCTCCCACAAACCCCCAGCCATCATGCTCAGTGAGGATTCTGGAAACTGTAGTCCAAAAAGTTACCTTTCAGAGCTCAGCAGGGGCAGGAGTGGGGCTTTGGGAGAGGAGGGTTCCCTCATTCTCCATGGGCTGCATCCAAACCCTTTGCCAGCAGGATTAGTCCCTCATCTTGGAGATTCTCTCTTTGCTTCAAAATGACTGTTTTATCAGTTGGCACATTTAATCAATAGAAAGCTGTACTTCAGAGGAAGGAACTGGAAAAACCACCTCTGAGTATTCTTCACCTAAGAAAAAACTTATGAAATTCATGGGATTGACTGGCGACTTGAAGGCACAGACCCACACGAAGTGATAAATCAAGTAAACCTGTGATTTAGACTTGAAAATTACTTCCATCAGGTTGCAGCCCTAATTAAACCCATGAGTGATATATGGATGCACTGCTTCAGGGATTCCCTGATGTGTGCTTGGCTGCTTGCCACAGATGAATATCTGTAAATCATGTCATATGTATGGATAGGAAACTCTGTGCTCTGGCTGTTAATCCTCAGGTAACTGAAATGACACCATCTGCACACAAGAGGGAGATATCCTCAGGCTTGGGGGAACCCCAAAGTTTGCAACAGAATAAATAAAAGCAAAGTGGGGTGGGATGGAAGGGATAACATAAGAGCATTTAAAAAGGCATGCTAGATTAGACTGAAGTCCTATTCAGGGGTTGTCTAACAGCAAAAATATTCCTCATGAAATGTGAGGAGAATCCTACCTGTCTTAATGGAATTCTGTGTCATTCCACCATATTGTGAAGGAGGAGGCCCCAAAACGCCAAAAAACTATGCAGGAAAAGCCTTTGCGGCTTTTCCTGGAGTTTTTTAAAAGTGGGGAGGGAACGCGCATTCTCCCTCGCTGGGACAAGCGATTTGATATGAATTGCTTTCTCATATGAAAGGAAGTACAAAGATGATTGGCTGGATGAACATGGGGGCAGGGCTTGTTAACAGGGCCAGCGCCTGTCACCACCATGTTGGATTTTTATCTTAGCAAGCGAACGTTAAGTTGAAAAAAATTGGATGTTTTTTTCTTTTTATGGTAAAGGCAAAATATCGCTCCAATGCACATTGGAAATAGCTTTTTTAAAAAATAAAAATTTGGCGATGGCAAATTAAGGTAGGTTAAAGAAAAGGGGGGGGGGATCATTCGTGGCTGCCATCTTGACTATACAGTGGCCTGCTGGTTGAGGGGGAAGGAATTCATGGAGTTGCAGTCATGGAAAGTAACTTTGCTAAGCGAGCCTTAAACAAACTACGTGCTAAAACCATAAGCGCTGAGAATGGGAAGGATTGCTGCTGGAATGGGAAATAGCCAATAAGCACTCATCTTGTTGAAAATAGCGCTGAAATGGTGGGGAGTCAGGGGCTTCCAGACCTTGCTGGCCTCCATCTCCCATTGACCTCAGCTGGCATAAATAATGGGAGATGTAATCTTAACCGTGTTTGGATGTGTCCACCATAATTGAATGAACCCATTCATTGCTTTAGGTTACTTATGCGAGGACTGAAGGCCTACCTAGTCCAACACCTGTTCACACAGTGGCTGGCCAGTTGCTTCTAGGAAGCATACAGGCAGGACAAGGGTTTGGATGCATCTTCCATTTTGTGCTCCCTGCCAGCTGATATGGAGATATTTAGGAGATTATCACACTACACACTGTTATTATAGCACTATTATTCCACTTTAACTGCTCTGGCTGCCTCCTGTGGAATCCTGGGATTTACAGTTTAGAGAAGGGCATTTAGCATTCTCAGCCAGATAGCTCTTAGACCTCACTAAACTACAAACCCCAGAATTCCACAGGAGGCGGCCCTAGCAGTTAAAGTAGAATCAGGACCGGTTTAAGGAATTTTGGGGCCCCCTGCAATGCTTTATTTTGGGGGCTCCATATGTTTATTTCAGGTCACTGTAACCTAACTCAACCTAAGCTATTCACAGTACAGGATATTCAGATTATTACTAATAATGTTTTTGCAAGCGGAGGGTTACTATGGGGGCCCCTAAAATGATGGGCCCCCCTACAGATGCTGACAGCGCTGGTGCCTTAAACTGGCCCTGAGTAGAATAGTAGCACTATAACAGTGTAGTGTGATAAAGTCCTTAAGTTTCTGTCACACTGTATAATTATGGCACTTTGATACCATTATAACTGCCATGGCTGCACTGTTCGGATTAGTATCTGGTGACACACACAGCTCTCTAGCTGTCATGTAACTGTCTTCAGAGTCAGTGGATAGTAGCTTCAGAGTTAAACAGTAAGCTTTATTGTCACAGAAGAAACTAAAGAGCCATAGTATACAACCTTGTAGCTTCAAATGAAGCTCAAAGGAAAAGCAGTACAGTAGGACCCCCGTATCCGCGGAACCAATATCTGCAGTTTCAGTTATCCATAGGACACAAAAACAGACCATAGAGTCTTCCTAGAAAATGCCTAGAGAGGCATCCTCTCTAGACATTTTCTAGGTCCTCCAAAGCAATTCTATGGTATTTTAAACCAGAAGTCCCATTATTTTCAATGGTGTTTGCTGTTATCTGCAGTTTCTGGTATCTGCAGTAAGTCCGGGAACTGAACTCCCATGGATACGGGGGTCCTACTATATAATAAAAAGTACAGTTGTCCCTTCACATTCGCTGGGGTTTGGTTCCAGGACCCCCCGTGAATACCCAAATCCGTGAATACTCAAGTCCCATTATATGCAATGGCAGAGCAAAATGGTGTCCCTTATATAAGATGGCAAAATCAAGGTTTGCTATTAGGATTGTTATTTTTTTAAGAATATTTTCCAAGCCGTGAATACTCAAATCCGTGAATGTCAAATCCGTGAATGTGGAGGGACAACTGTATTTACAATCAGCCAGATCTGGCAGGCAACTCATTAATTGGTTACCCAAATAACCACACTCCCCCTTCCGCTGCAATATCCTCCCAACCATTTGTTCCAACCAACCAAACCCATCCTCTCTTGGCTATTCTCAGCACATCAATTTGTTAACATTTCATAGGAATGCAAAACATCAAACAGTCACACAGCACACAGAATTAATGGCAGGGAAAGGTCGCTTTACAACCTGATCCTGACACTAGCAGAGAATGCTAAAGAGGTTTCCTAAAAGAGCAAATCCCAGCATTCCATAGGATGTTGCAAATGGAATCATAATGCTATAATTGTGTAGTATAAAAGAGACCTGACTGCCTCTGATATCACATAGCCATCCTGACTACAATGGGCCCTTGATATCCACTGGGATTTTGATTAATCTGGACTGTCCCTACCAAATCTGAGGAGCAGGGAGGTATGCTCTTCACATACCACAACATTTTGTTGTGGTTCTTATTTGTGTGAAGGTCATACAAAACAACTCTAAGGGTAGGAGAAAGACAGATCCTTGCCTTTGAAACATATACAGTTGAAACCCCTTATCTACAGAACCAATATCTGTAGTTTCAGTTATCCGTGGGACACAAAATAGGGACACCTACCATAGAATCATCCTAGAAAATGCCTAGAGAGGCATCCTCTCTAGACATCTTCTAGGTCCTCCAAGGCAACTCTGTGGTATGTTTTTACTGGAATGTTACCCTCTACACTCAGGGGTCTTAAAGACCCTCAAAATATTGATATTAATTTGGAAAGTTAATGTACTTGGCTTGGCTATGCAAGAGGGGGCAACAGATAGTGAATCTTTTGACTTTTGTATACTGGTAATCAGGAGGAGACATTAAGCTAGATAGTACAATAAATTGATCTTTATTGAGAAAGATAATGATAATGGCATTCACATACACATTCGGGCTTTAAGCATTCATGCAAGGCTAGCGAATAAAGTAGGAAGTATTGGGATAGAAGAATAGTGAGGGGAGTTGCTTGTGGGACATACGACACCTGTCCTATAGAGATGAGGTCACGGAAGAAACCAGCAGAGTGGGGGGCCCAATCAGGAATGGCTACACAGTCTGACATGGTGTCGAGAGGAAGGTGAACTGTGCACACGTGTGGGATTTTGGAGGGTTTTTTTATAGTCAATAACTGCCTCCAGGGTATGGATTCTATAGTAGGATACAATACTTCTCAGAGGTGCTCAAGGTGAGACAATGGCACTTAGGATATGTTAGTGGCATCTCAATGGGCGGATACTTTGTGATTGAATGGGGGAAGCAACTTCGTTTGTTTAGGAATGGGTGAAGGAATGAGGGTTGTTTACAGGTATGCCTTTCCCAGCCTTGGCCGATAGGATTAGCCAGGTGTACATGCCTTTAGCTGCCTTGTGAATTAGCATTTCTTTAGAATTTAGGTGGCCCCTCCGTAAGTGCATTCCTGATTAAATCTGAACACTAGTTCTTGTAATTGGTTGGAATTTTCCAGCTTTAATGGCCACACTGCGTGGAAGGCCACATTTGCCCAAATTGGGGTTGGGGATGTCAGGGTAGGTAACAGGAAGTCTATTGTGTTAATAGGGTTTGCTGTTATCTGTTGTTTCCAGTATCCGTGGTACGTCTGGGAACCAAACCCTTGGGGGTATGGGTGTCCAACATGGGGCGGTTTTGAGAGAAGACAGAGTAGAGCTTGCAGACAGGGATGTTCGGGTAGTAACTTTTCAAGCCAAACAAGAGACAGAAGTAGCATTTCCAGGCTCCAGGCTCAGCCGTCACAATGTGTTCTTTACCCAAAGCATGAACTCAGCCTTGTAACCAGTGGTGCAAACATACTCATCTTCAGCAAAAGGACAAAACAGACACAAGACTGTCAGTTCATAAATTTAGTTCAGGGATCAGACAATTTTCTCCAGTTATTCAAAGAACTGAAATTTGGCATGGGTACGGTCTGGTACAGCTGCATCTGCGGCAGCAACCTCTCTCCTCATCTCCCTGCATTCAGAGTCTGTTCCTAGTATTCCCTCCCAAGAATCAGTCACACTTTAGAGGGACTGTAGGCCAAATTGGACATGGCAGCCGGAGCTCTGCAGAGCTTAGAAAGTTACTCTTAAGACAAACAAACAGACATATTGAAGTAATCCAAATAAATAACCAGCAGTAGAAAGATGCTCTGAGACTCACTCTTATTTGATGATGACTTCAGTGCATCATTGTATTTATTAATCTGTGAGTAACTTTCCTCCAAGGGCAAACACTCAGCCTGTGCACCAGAGGTTCTTAAACTGGGGTCCATTTATCCGGGGGTGGAGGGACATGGATGGGTTTCAGGGAGGTCCAGGAACCAGGTGCAATTCTTAGATATCTTTCCTATTACTTTGCAAATGCTGTCTTAGTACATTTTTCTAGAGAGCAGTCTATAGTGTTATTTGGATTCTCAAAGGGATCTGTGACCCCAAAAAGAGGTTAAAAAAACACTGCTGTAGAGCCTCCAATAATTCAAAGTTTCATCCTTCCCACCTCACCCCCCACCTTTCCAGTTTGAATTGTGCACACATGCAAAAATGTACTTAACAATGCTCACACAGACATGTTATTAAATGCTCCAGGGGGGAGGGCGGACGGGGATGAGCAAGTACCTTTTACCTCCATGGCAGAGGAGGGTAACTTAAGGGGTCTGGGAACTAACTTTCCCCCCTGAGATCTATGCAACAGCCCTTAAAAAACAAAAGCAACCAGCAGTGGTTGGAAGTCCACCTGGTAAAGGTGTGCGGGCATGAAGAAATCATTACAGTAGGTCCTTGTAATCCCCTGGAGTTAAGGTGACCAACTTTTGGGCATGAATTTCATAGAATCATAGAATTGCACAGTTGGAAGAGACCACGAGGGGCATCCAGTCCAACCCCCCTGCCACGCAGGAAATCTTGATCAAAGCATCCCCGACAGATGGCAATCCAGCCTCTGTTTAAAGACCTCCAAGGAAGGAGACCCCACCACGCTCCGAGGGAGTGTGTTCCACTGCCGAACAGCTCTTACTGTCAAAAAGTTCCTCCTCATGTTGAGGTGGAATCTCTGTTCCTGGAGCTTGCAATTTAAGGGAGATTTCGTCTCAACAAATTTTGTGCATTTTTAGCAGTGTGGCATCACTCCTGCAAATGTTCATTGGTATAGGATTACATCTTTAGTGGCCAGACCATATTGTTTAATATTTGGATTGGCTTTGTATGTTTGTGCATGTTATGCACTATCCAGGGAACCAAAACAGTAACAACAAGAACGACAACAAAAACTATTCTAAAAAGACCCAAGCACCACTACTACTAGTGTGGTGGAGTCTCCTTCTTTGGAGGCTTTGAAACAGAGGCTGGATGGCCATCTGTTGGGAGTTTGATTGTGTGTTCCTGCTTGGCAGGGGTTGGACTAGATGGCCCTTGTGGTCTCTTCCAACTCTTATGATTATATGATTTAAAGAAAACTGAAAGAACCGTTACAGATATCTTATCAAAACAGACACACAAAGATACAAACACTCACACCAACACAAATAAAAAACCTTTTTTTATATCTCTGGCTTTTCTTCGCAAACGAAGATTCAGGAAGGACTCATCCCGCGCTTTCTGCAAGCGCGCTGATGACTAAAAAGGCCAATCCGAGATAAACAAGTCCGGTTGCAAAAAGCACAGCAGAAGGTCTCCTTGGGTGATGTTTTTGGGTTATGATTCTTTCTGCGTTGTCGTTTCTCTTCAAGACTTGTTCGTCGTGAGTTCTCAAATAAGGCTGCAGCATTGTGGATAGTGCGTCTCCATGCCTCCCGATGTGAGGCCAGGGCGGACCACTGTTGGTGATCAATTTGGCCAAGCCTGAGATGTTGTTTCAGGGAGTCTTCGTATTGCTTTTTTGGAGCGCCCCTCTTACGCTGACCCGTGGTGAGTTCACCGTAGAGTAGTATTTTTGGGAGGCGATGGTCCTCCATCCTAGAAACGTGCCCTGCCCAGCGCAGCTGCATTCTCAATATCATGGCCTCAATGCTGGTGATCCCTGCTTGCTCAAGGACAGCAACATTCGTCACATAGTCAGTCCAGTGTATATTTAGGATTGTGCGTAGACAGCGCTGATGAAAGCGCTCGAGGAGTCGTAGGTGGTGGCGATAGGTGACCCATGTTTCAGATCCATAAAGGAGGATAGACAGTACGATGGCTCTATACACACTGATTTTTGTGCTTTGCCTCAGGTGTTTATTGCTCCAGACTCTTTTGTGAAGTCTTCCAAATGCACTATATGCCTTTGCTAATCTGTGATCGATCTCTTTGTCAATCTTGGCATCTGAGGAGATGATGCTTCCCAGGTAGGTGAACTGCTGAACGGACTTGAGCACTGATTTGCCGACGGCAATGTGGGGATGGTGGTGTTCGTCCTGTGGTGCAGGCTGGTAAAGAACTTCTGTTTTCTTCTGTTTTCTTTTCTTTTTTATATACAGAGATGCAAAAGCATACATATACCCCATTCCCCCCCTCTTACAGGGACATGCAAAACATACAGTTCCCTTTTTCACATGCACACAGATGCAACAACACACATGTACCTTTCTCTCCCCCTCTCGCCCTCACTCTCTCTCTCTTTCACACACACTTCCCCCTCTCTGACATAAATGCAAACCCACACCTCAAGCCAGGCAGGAGTTTCCTGGCTTGCTTTTTGATGATCCTCATGCACACAAACACACACACATGCATCCAGCCCTTCACAAGTTCCTCTGTGTGCAGACTTGCTTGCCTTTGACATCTGTGTGCAGACTTGCTTGCCCTTGACATCTGAATGTCAGACCTTCCTAAATATATGGGAGAAATATCAAGTCAGTAAGGGAGCCCTGAGGATCCAAAAAAATTAGCTTGAATAAGGGAGATCCCAGGAAATAAGAGAGAGTTGGTCACCCTGCCTGGAGTTTGGTTCCAGGACTGCCCCACCCCATGGATACCAAAATCCATGGATGCTCAAGCCCCATTATATACAATGGTGTAATAAAATGGTGTCTCTTATATAAAGTGGCAAAATCAAGGTTTGCTTTTTGGATCCCCCTCACCGGAATATTTGCAAGGCGTGGATGGTGGAATGCATGGATACATAATCCGTGGATATGGAGGGCTGAACTGTAGAAAGGATTGAGCACTCTAACTGAAGGCTTCTAGGACCACAATTCTCCATTTTGGGCCTAACTTTTTTGGAATGGGGGTGTATCAGGGCTCCTGGGGCCACAAAAGAGTGGGGACAACACACTGCCTGCAACCACACATTGCCTATCTCCACTCCATAGGAATGAATGGTGACCATTCATCAACATGCTGGAAAGCATTGATGTGTGGTTAGAGCTGCAGTTAGGGTGGGCCAGCTAAACCTGTTCCTTCATAATTCATCCTTTTCCTCCAGACAAAAACATTTTAAAATCCAAAGTCTTTCCTTCTGCATGGAGCCCCGTTCTGGACTCACTTGAATGGTCACACCAAAATGTGTTGGGAGGGTGGGACAGCATATTAGCTATTGACTTTTATAGAGAGAAAGAGATAATTAGGCCCGGCTCGGCCACAGCTGTGTATTGGAGTGTACATGTGCCAAATGCTAATTCCTCGGATGACTGTCCCAAGCCGAGAACTAAATTTATTAACTGACAGCATGGGTCTATTTGTGGTTTTCCTCCCCGCTCCCCAAAACTGTGTTGCAACCACAAATCTGATTCCCACAGCAGCTGGATTGCTTGTGGAAATGTTTTCCCTGAAAAGCCAATGGCAGAGTCATCATGTGCCTCTTAGAAGTTACAGTGAACAGGCAGGAGTTTGGCAGGTAAAGCTTTTTAGCAATATGGAGAGCCTGTATTGGGCCATGTTGGACTTCTGCCTGGTGGACCATTGACAAAAGGCAGAAAAGCCTCAGTAGAAAAATTGCAGAGCGTGGAAATATTCAACCTGTTTACTGGAGGATTCTGGGAATTAGGACCCCCAAAAGTAACATTTCCAATTTCTGTGGGCGGGTGAGGGAAGTTTGCCTCAACAGAGACTCGCTTCAACCTGAATCAATTCTGCATGCACCTTCCTTCATCAAATCCTTCCACACACTGTCTGTTCTCGGAGACTGGAGGCCTCACATCCTTCCTCGGTTTTTGGTGCAGCCCCATATCGAGGCACATGGAATTTGTCTGCAGTTAGAGAAACAACAAACAAGCACGGAACTAGCATGACGAGGAGCCATCCAAAGACTGACTCATACGATGATGTCCCTCCTCCCCTCCACTTCTCTTTCTCCGTCTGACTGACTATCTCCGCTGAGGGTCACACGGTAGAAAGAGTCAGACAGTACAATCCGTTCTTTCAAGGCAAAGTTTTTTCCCCTTTGGGGAGGCAACCTTAACACCTCATCCCCCTCCGAGAATGGCCCCAAACAGAAGCTTTAGTATGAGACAACCAACTTGTGGATCTTATTGAGAGCTAGGGTTATCTGAGGCCTCAGTCTACAGTGTCCCAAGCAAAGGTCATGTCACTGCTGCACCAAACAAGGCCAGCTCCAGGTTTAAGTACCCACTCACCCAGTCCTGCCTAGAGTTGCCAGTTCAGGATGACCCCAGGCCCCAAGGGCTAGTCTAGACGAGGGAATAAAATGTGGGTTGGTGTGCACATACGCAAATTTACAGCAGCTGTCATCTGTCTCAATGATGTTTTGGCAAGGTTGCTTGTGTGTGAAGCTCTCCATGTTTGCTGTTCACATGGAGGCATGCCAGCGAATCAAGATGGCAGGTGTGAGTGAACTATTCCCGATTCTTTACAACCCAAATTGCCCCCACCAAACAGTATTTAAAAAAAAAACTAATTCCAAGGTGCGGAAGAGCGATCTTCCACTAAAATAACAAAAGAAAGAAAGAAAGAAAGCCTGTTTCATTGCCTCAGCGCACAATTGCTACAGAAACAACCCCACATGGCAGATCCGCAATCTGCCATCCTAGCAAGCTCCACCCCCTGCGCCCATCTGACCAATCAGCTGTCCTCTAAAGCAATGAGCTCTGATGCAATTTGGTTGGCCTAACGTGGGGGTGCGCATTTCCTCCGCAGTTGTCAAAAAACTCTGGAAAAGTCCTGGAGGCTTTTTGTTCCCCCTCCCTCCGAAAAGGATGGAACGCTGCAGGATCCCATTTGGACACATGGGATTCCGTGAAGATTCCATGAGGATATTGACAAATTGGAGCATGTCCAGAGAAGGGCGACTAAAATGGTGAAAGGTCTGGAAACCACGCTTTATGAGGAAAGACTTAAGGAGCTGGGTATGTTTAGCCTGGAAAAAAGACGGTTAAGGGGCAGTATGATAGCCCTGTTTAAGTATTTGAAGGGGTGTCATATTGAGGATGGAGCAGGCTTGTTTTCTGCTGCTCCAGAGACTGGAACACGGAGCAATGGATGCAAGCTCCAGGAACAGAGATTCCACCTCAACATTAGGAGGAACTTTCTGAAAGTAAGAGCTATTCGACAGTAGAACACACTCCCTTGGAGCGTGGTTGGGTCTCCTTCCTTGGAGGTCTTTGAACAGAGGCTGGATGGCCATCTGTCAGGGATGCTTTGATTGTGATTCCTGCGTGGCAGGGGGTTGGACTGGATGGCCCTTGTGGTCTCTTCCAACTCTACAATTCTATGATTCTGTGATTCTAGGATTTATTTCACTGCCTGGATTACCCCTATGATTTTGAGACCAAATCCACACTACACGAATAATCCTGTTTGAAACTGGATTACCTGCCATGGTTCCTTCCTATGAAATCCTGTGATTTGTACTTTGATAAGGTATTTAGCCTTCTCTGCCAAGGAGTGTTGGTGCCTCACCAAACTACAAATCGCAAGCTTCCATAGGAAGGAGCCATGACAAATAATTCCGTTTCAAACGAGATTATTTGTGTAGTGTGGATTTGGCTCTAGAGATCACACCTTCTGATATCACAGGAAACAGGCCCTGGTGAGGTTACAGTGGTGATGTTACAAGTGGGGACGACCTTGGTGATGACATTAACCATGAAAAAGTAAGCATCAATTACAGTTACTTAGAGTATACAATTAATTTTAAAACTACCAAGTCTAAGTAATAAGGAAAACACACACACACATTTCAAGGTAGTGCCCTCGCACTGAGATTCCTCCCCTTGCCCTGAGGACTGGAGAAAAGGGGACAAGCCCTGACACTCAGGACTAGGCCTTGAAATTTGGCAACCCTAGTCCTGCCACTGGGCAAAGTCTCCCCTGTGAAGACTCCCCTGGGCTTCCTCCTGTGAAAAGAACATCAGAAGAGTCCAGTGGATTGGACCAAAGGCCTCTCTAATCCTCTGAACCAGTGGCTCTTAGTCTTTTCTTTACCAGGGATCCCCTTTAAATATCTTTTGTTCCTGCAGACCCCCAAGATTTAACTCAAGATTTAAAACAACAACAACAACAACACCTGATAATAATAGTGATACAATTACACCATCCATTAAATCTTCCCTCAGAGGCTCTGGAGGTGGAGGGAAAACTTTTTTCCTGCTTTTTCTTGCAAGTTTGTGGCTGGAACAGATTGAATGGCAATGCACAGGCCAAGCCAGCCAGCCAGCCTTTGCCTTGGCTCCTGTGATGTGGCTGCTCCTCTGCAGGGAAGAGGTGGACCTAGCAGCCTTCAGGCCTTCGCAGACCCCCTGTGAGGATATTGTGGCTCCCTCGGTGCCCCTGGACCACAGGTTAAGAGCCACTGATCTGGCCTGACAGATCATATCTCCCCCTATGAACATGCCCAGGCCCAAAAATCCTCAGGAGAGGCCCTTGTTTCAGTTGCACCACCTTCACAAGTATAGTTGCTGTGGACATGAGATAGGGCCTTCTCTGTGGCTGTCCCTTGGCTCTAGAACTCCCTTCCCAGGGAGACCAGAACAGCCCTCCTCCTTGCAGTCTTTCCATCAGCAGGCAAATCCTTTTTTATTCTGACAGACATTTAACAACTGAAGGTTTTAAAAGTAAGGGAGCTTAGTGTACTGTTTTTATTGCTTTAACAGTACTTTTCAAAAACTGCTTTTATTCAATGTTCATTCGAAATTGGTTTTTTTTTTTTATTTATTTATTTAAAATGTTGCCAGTAGTTTAATTCCATTTTATTTTTATTTTTTTAGGGGGGCATGTATTAACTGCAACTTTAAAGTAGACGAAGAAGACATTGAAATACTTCAAGATTTTCCATCCCTTGGCTCAGTCATTAATCAGAATGGAGACTGCAGTAAAGAAATCAGAAGAAGACTAGGACTTGGAAGGGCAGCTATGAAGGAACTAGACAAGTCCCTGAAGTATAAAGATAAATCATTGAATACTAAAATTAGGATTGTCCATGCCATTGTATTTCCCATTTCTATGTATGGTTGTGAAAGCTGGGCAGTGAAGAAAACTGATAGGAAGAAAATCCATTCATTTGAAATGTGGTACATGAGAAGAGTTCTACAGATACCATGGACTGCTAAAAAGACAAAACAATGGGTCCCAGAGCAAATCAAGCCTGTACTCTCCCTAGAAGCCAAGATTATTAAACTGAGACTGTCATACTTTGGCCATGTCATGAGAAGACAGGACTCACTACAAAAGATGATGATGGGTAGAAGGTAGAAGGCGATATGAAAAGAGGAAGACCTCATCCCACATGGAGGGACTCAATCATAGAAACCACAGCCATGAGTCTGCAAGACCTGAGCAGAGCTGTTGATGATACAATGAGAGACTTGGAGGTCTCTCATTGGTAGGGTCCCCATAAGTGGATGTTACCCTAAATGCCCGGGGGTCTTAAGGACCCTCCAAATATCAATATTAATTTGGGGAATTAATATACTCAGCTCATCTGTGTGAGAACAGGCAACAGATAATGGTTTTTTTTAACCTTTGTACAGTTGTCCCTCCACATTCGCGGGGGTTAGGGGCGCAAGACCCCCGCGAATGTGAAAAAACCACCAATAAAAAAAATGTCATGCCACGCCCTCCAGGAACCCCCCCCCGCCCTCCCAAAAGCGGTGATGGGGCTTCTAAAGCCCCATCCTGCTCCTCTCCACCCCCCGCCCTCCCAGAAGCAGCGAGGGGGCTTCTAAAGCCCCATCGCTGCTCCTCTCCACCCCCCGCCCTCCCAAAAGCGGCGAGGGGGCTTCAAAAGCCCCATCGCTGCTCCTCTCCACCCCCCCGCCCTCCCAAAAGCAGTGAGGGGGCTTCAAAAGCCCTGTCGCTGCTCCTCACCACCCCCCCGCCCTCCCAGAAGCAGCGAGGGGGATTCAAAAGCCCCATCGCTGCTCCTCTCCACCACCCTCCGCCCTCCCAGAAGCAGCGAGGGGGATTCAAAAGCCCCATCGCTGCTCCTCTCCACCCCCCTCCGCCCTCCCAGAAGCGGCGAGGGGGCTTCAAAAGCCCCATCGCTGCTCCTCTCCACCCCCCCGCCCTCCCAGAAGCAGCGAGGGGGCTTCAAAAGCCCCATCGCTGCTCCTCTCCACCCCCCCGCCCTCCCAGAAGCAGCGATGGGGCTTCAAAAGCCCCATCGCTGCTCCTCTCCACCCCTGCCCTCCCAAAAGCAGCAATGGGGCTTCAAAAGCCCCATCGCTGCTCCTCTCCACCCCCCCGCCCCAGCTGCTTCCCACCCCTTCTTCCCAAGGCACCGAAGGGCTTCCTCAGAAGCCCTTCGGAGCCTTGGGAAGGGAGTGGGGCGGCGAGGCAGCGCGCCAGCTGCTCCCCTTCCCTCAGAACCAGTGCCCCAGCTGCTTCCCACCCCCCCTTCCCAAGGCACCAAAGGGCTTCCTCAGAAGCCCTTCGCTGCCTCCGGAAGGGAGTGGGGCGCAGAGGCAGCGCGCCAGCTGCTCCCCACCCCTCCTTCCCAAGGCACCGAAGGGCTTCCTCAGAAGCTCTTCGCTGCCTTGGGAAGGGAGTGGGCGCAGAGGCAGCACGTTAGCTGCTCCCCACTCCTCCTTCCGAAGGCAGCAAGGGGCTAAGCCCTTTCCTGCCTTGGGAAGGGAGGGTGTGTTGAGCGGAGGGGGGGGGAGTAGACTTCCGCGAATAATCAAAACCGCGAATGTGAAAGTCACAAATGTGGAGGGGCAACTGTATACCGGTAATCAGGAGGAAACATTAAGCTAGATAGTACAATAAGTTATCTTTATTAAGGAAATAATAATAACACCATTCACACACACACTCTCAGGCTACAAGCATTCATGCAAGGCTAGCGAATGAAGTAGGAAGGATTGGGATAGAGGAATGGAGGAGGGAGACCTCACCGATCTGAGGAGGTGAGGTTATGGAAGAAACCAGCAGAATGGGGGTTCTGAAGCCACAATGGCAAAACAGTCTGACATGGAGTAGGCAGGAGGGTGAACTGTGTGCATTTGAGTAGGGTTTTAGAGAGGTTTTTATAGTATATAACTGCCTTCAGAGGATGGGATTTAGAGTGGAAAACAATGCTACTCAGGAGTTGCTCAAGGTGAGACAATAGACACTCCAGAAAGGTAACGGTTCTTAATGTGTGGATGCTTTGTAATTGAATAGAGAAAGCAACCTTCTTTGTTTGTGGAAGGTAAGAGGTGAGAGGGTTCTGTTCAGCTTTGAGTATCCCAGCTTTGGCTGATAGGATTAGCCAGGTATTCAGGCACATAGTTGCCTTGCAAATTAAAATTTCTTTGGAATTTGGGCAGCCCCTCCTTAAGTGCATACCTGACTGAGCAATGTTTGTCCTTGGGATTCCTGGTTGTGGAATTTCCCTGGTTTAATGGCCACACTACAGGGAAGGCCACATTTGACCTAATTGTTAAATACAGTAGGACCCCCATATCCACGGGGGATTTGTTCCAAGGGTGCCCGTGGATAATGAAATCCACGGATAATAGTGAGCACCACCGTCACCATTCCCGCATTAGGAGTGATCCTGGGGAGTGATCCCGGGGGTGAAGGGAGAAGGGAGAAGGGAGATGAGATCTCTCCTCAACTCCCTTCACCCCTGCATCACCATTCCTGCCACGAGAGTGATCCCGGGGGGCGATCCCAGATGCGAAGGGAGAAGGGAGGCAAGATGTCTCCTCCCCTTCCTTCGCCCCTACATTGCCAATTCTGCCATGGGAGTGATCTCGGGGAGTGATCTCTCCTTTTCTCCTACCTCCCCCATCCACCCCCTGCTGTCGCCAACCACGGATAATTGAATCAGTGGATGGCGAATCAGCAGATACAGGGGTGCTACTGTATTGCCAGATCATTATTGTTATGGGACAGAGGATGCCAGGATAGGTTACCTGGAAGTCTTTTTGGATTATTGACAGGAGTTAACAACAAATGTATTAACTGTATTGTATTGTAAGCAGTTTGAGTCCTAGTATTAGGGGGGAAGGTGGGGTATAAATAAAACTAAGAACAACAATAACAACAACTACCATAACTACACCACCATCAAGGGGAAATAGGAGGCTGTCACTGCTGCTGTTCCAGCAGGACTCTTCTTCTTATGTATGTCTGCAATAGAACTGGCCTGGTGTACTTAACAGTAGCAAAACCACAAATGACAGATTGGGAATGGGGGTGGGGGAGGGCACACTAGAAAACAAATGGAAGAGTGTGTGCTGTTGAGATACAAAACTGGAATTGTCAGATGTTTATAAAACCTACTGCACTGCACAAGCCCATGGAGGATAATCATAGCATGAAGCACAACATGTCCATCTTACACACACACACACACACACACACACACACACACACACACACACGAGGTTTGATTCCTGCTCAGTAAAAAATGCAATTAGATCTAAAAACATGTGGTACTTTGAAGACTATGGGCTCATCTACACAAAGCAGGATATGCTGGTTCCCCACCAGCATATCCTGGCCAGGGATCTGGCCCATTCCTCCCCCATTACCACCTCCAAATGGCAGAAGTTCAGAAAGACTTGCTAATTCATCGCTGTAGCCATTGCTTCTGCCATATTCCTCTCATGGCAGCGAGGAAGCTGGCCCACAATATATGACCAAGACCTTCTGTATGTGACTAGCCTCGGTCACATGCTGTGGGACTATTGCATGGGCCAGGAAGAGTAAGGCAGACCAGCAGTTGGAGTGATGAGCTGGCCTGCTGGGATAGGCTGCCAAGGACACGCAGGGCCCAATCCGTTCCTTCCCAGCAGAAACAGATTACACTATTTTTTAAAAAATGTGGTAAAGGGCCCCACCCCTTCTCCCCCCGTCTCAGCCCTATAACTGTCCCTGGGGTCATGAGGACTGCCAAGGGGTAGAACAGAGCAAAAGCTCTGTATCATCAGGACTACAGGCTGCTAAGATGGGGCAAGATGGGGTATATTGCCCATGTAGACAAGCCCTACTACTGGAATCCTGTTGGTGTGCTGTGGCAGCCTTTCGAGAGTGGCAGCAAAACAGTAGGAAGAGTAAAATGGCTGTGGGCACAGGGGTGGTGCAGGAAGGTGAAGAAGGTTATGACCGCTGGACACCATTGTCACAATTATGAGGGAAGGTATAGCAGCTCCTGAGCATCCTATGTCTTCAGTGCCTGGCTTCTGGGTGGCTTCTTTGAACCCAGGGTGTGCCGCAGTGCAGGTGATTTCCCAAGCCAGGCTTCCTAGGGTGGCTTGGCCTTGAGGACCCACCCAGAAAGCAGGCATGGAAGGAATAGGCTGCTTAGAGCTAGCAGCCTTTCTTCCTGACACCAAAAACAACTTTTAAAGTCTTCCCTCATCATTGCTTTACAACTCTAAACAGCTACAACACTGGACTGTTGTGCTGCTATAGTGTATTATTCTGAACTAACAACTTTAATATAGCATGTGTTTTTGTGGACTACAGCACACTTCATGATATTCAGGTCACTTCATCACCCATTCACCTCATCTGATTTGGGATCAGAATCAGAAAATCCATGGAATTCATTTGCTTCTAGATGCTTCTAGATGAGGATTTCTTCTGGAATCATGGTGGTGCATTCATTTTCAGCTTATGGGAAATTCATGAGGCTAACACAAGTCAACAGGTGACTTGAAGGCACATGCACACAAAAGGGAATGATTTGATTATGTATTCCTGCATGACAGGGGGTTGGACTGGATGACCCTTGTGGTCTCTTCCAACTCTATGATTCTATGACATATCATCCTCTATTTGTACAGTTGTCCCTCTGTATCCATGGATTTGGTATCCATGGATTTAAGTATTCACAGCTTGAAAATATTCTTAAAAAATAATAATCCAAAAAGCAAACCTTGATTTTGCCATCTTATATAAGGGACACCATTTTGCTATGCCATTGCATATAATGGGACTTGAATATTCACGGATTTTGGTATCCACAGGGGGTCCAGGAACCAAACCCCAGCTAATATGACGGGACAACTGTATTCTTCTCAAGTTTTCCTTGAGAAGATTTACACTGCACAGTTATAGTAGTCTGATACCACTTTAAGTGCCATGGCTCCATCCTATGGAATCCTGAGAATGGTAGTCTGGGAAGGTGCTTAGAATTCTCTGCTACAGAGAGCGCCTGTTCACTTCCTCTGACTTATAGCACTGAATTCCAGCAGAAAATTCTAAGAACCTCACAAAACTACGAATCCTAGAATTTCATAAGATAGAACCAAGACAGTTAAAGCAGTATGTCAATAGTATAACTGTGTACTGTAGATATGCTACTAGTGTTGCATCTGTCTTTTTCTTACCAAATAATGTCTGACTTATTTACTTATTTATTTATTTATTAAATATACCCAGCTCTCTAAGCTGCTCCTCATAGGGCATGGCTTCCAGACCTTCCACCATTTTGGTCACCCTCCTCTGGATGCGTTCCAGATGTTTGAGCTGGTCCCAGGAATTGTCAGCAAATAGTCTGGGACAAAAAATTTATCATAGAATCATAGAGTTGGAAGAGACCACATGGGCCATCTAGTCCAACCACCTGCCATAAAGGAATACCCAATCCTGCATGGCAGGGGTTTGGACTAGATGACCCTTGTGGTCTCTTTCAATTCTCATTTGGATACTTTTTGGGGGGGGGGCAAATACTACACCAACAAATAACCATAACCTCCTGACACATTTGCTCCATCTGGAAGAGCTCATAGATACAATTTTGGAAATGATTATTATAATTTGCATAGAAATACAGTCCCCTCTCACCACAAAGGGGAAAACTGTGACCTGTAGACTGGTGTACTTGCTCAGTCTTCTGGTCAGATGCTGTTAACTGCAGATGAGCCCAAAAAGGCTCGGGAAGGCTCCAAAACATGGTAGAAATGACCTCCTTGTCTCCAGAGGGCATTTGGGGGCAAAATAAATATAATTTATTTGGAAGGATTGGCTGTGGGGGTGGGGAGGCTAATGGAATGAAGCCTAGGAGGCTTTGTGGCCCCCTATCCTTCCACAGTGGTTCACCAATGAAATAAGGGATACTTCTTGTTGGAAAAGATTGCAGCATTTTCTTTTCCCTACATTCTCTACAACCCCTGATGGACTTCTTGTGTATATTGATTTATCCCCTCTCAGCCTCTGTAGTTAACATGCTTCTGTCTATCCCACCCTCTTTTTTTGGGGCAGCCATCTTCTCCTTCTCTTTTTCTAAGCTGGTGAATCAGGATGACTTCCTCCTTCACCTTTGCCACCAATTAAGTTAACTTTTTTGAGTTTTTTAATCTAAAGCTGCATGTCTCTTTTTGGTCATCTATAGTTCAGGGAAAAGTAATGTGCATAAGAGCCACACCTCTAAACTGGTACTCTGCTGGAGGGAAGTTTAAAAAACCAGAATTTAATTTTTAGAGTTCCCAACACAGGACAACTCGAATTCCCCCCCCACATTTTAATACAGACCTATTATCTCAAATGTAGAATTCTCCTACACTAAGTAGGAGGTGACATCACTGCATGTTCAGTTAGCTCCTCTCAAACAATATGCGGTGGGCTGCCATTCTTTCCCACCAGTATGCTAGGGACCAATGCAACCTTTGTACTTCTGGCAATAATTCTTTCTTTCTTTCTTGGAAACCTCTTGTGGACTGGCAGCTGACAGTTCATGGACTAGTCTGCAGACCATCACTTTGAGAAGTATGGAATTAGAGCACTATTCCCCTCAAATAGAGGATTTGTTAAAGTAGGATGCATGGGAACCCATGTACAAGCTCATATCATACCATGTCATAGTAGCTACAGAGCAAGAAAAATAGTACAGCTGTCCCTCCGTATCCTCGGATTTGGTATCCACGGATTTAAGTGTTCACGGCTTGAAAATATTCTTTAAAAAATAATAATCCAAAAAGCAAACCTTGATTTTGCCATCTTATATAAGGGACACCATTTTACTATGCCATTGCATATAATGGGACTTGAGTATTCACGGATTTTGGTATCCATGGGGGGGGGGGTGTCCTGAAACCAAACCCCAGCGAATATGGACGACTGTACATGTTTTCCTTCTGGAATTTTGATCTTTGGGCTCATCTACACAAGGCGGGATACACCAGCTCTCTGCTGGTGTATCCTGGCTGCAGAGCTGGCCTGTTTTTCCCCATTACCTCAATGAAATGGGCTGGAATCCAAGCAGGAATGCTGGCCCATTTCTGCCATTGCTGTCATTTTCTTTGCTGACTTTGAAAGCAGGAAGGGCCCCCGCAACACATGACTGAAGGCTCCCCTACATGTGACCAGTGTTGGCCACATGCTGAAGGACTCCTTCCTGGCTTCCGTAAGTGCCAGGGAGATGTTGGTAGCAGCAGGGACTGGCATACTGGATGGACTGTTCTGGGCACACAGGGCCTAATCCATTTTTTGCTGGCAGAAATGGAGTGAACTTGGTATTTTCTTGTTATGCTTTATAGGGCCCTACCCCACCTTTCCCCCATCTCAGTGCCGTATCTGCCCCAGGGATGGTGAGGTCTGCCCAGGGGCAGATTGGGGCAAATGCCGTGTGTCATACGGGCTCTGAGACAGGGGCAAGATGGGATATTTAGCCCTTAGACAAGCTCTTCATCATGTTACAGTGGACACTTGGTATCTTCTGGGCTTTGGTTCCAGGATAATCCCCCGCCCCCGGAGCATGGATACCAAAATCTGTGGAATGCTCATGTCCCATTCTATACAATGGTGTAGTAAAATGGTGTCTCTTATATAAAATGGCGAAAAACATTTTGTTGCAGGTTCACTTGTTGCACTTTATTTTTTATACTGTGGAAGGTGATCTGGAAACCTGTTGATTGAAGAGCAGGAGGAAAGAAGATCTCTAAATGAAGGTCTTTAAAAAAACAAAACAAAGGGATTTGCATTTTTTAACCCCTGTGTGCTGAAGCTTGTGAAGTGGCAGCATGCGCCAAATTATTTCTTTCTATGGCGGAACACCAGCAGGAGAGGGCTCCAGTCCATTCCTCATACCCTGCTTATGAGCTTCCTGGAGGTCTCTGAGGGGGCCACTGTGAGAAACTGGATGCTGCACTACATAGGCCTTTCGTCTCTGAATCGCTAGAGTTATTATTAGAATTTTATGAGGCCAAAGATACAGGTGGTTGTTATTATTAAAAATGTGTGTATTTAAAAAAAAAAAACAAGACCACTTTCCCACAGTGTAATCCTCAAAGTGATCTTTAAAAAAAATGGTACAAATCACCAAACACTCATTAAATCATCAAAAGCGCCAAATGTGTGTGGGGAAAAGTCCCAGTAAAACAACCAGTTTTGTTCTGATGAATAATCACATGGGGCCCAAAATGCAGGCCAGCAGATGCACATGAACATCAGGGATGGAATGCCTTTCTTCTGTGCCCATTTTAACATGTGCCCAGGGCCTCCCCTACCATTAAATGAATTGGGAAGCAGATTTTTAAGTGCGGCACAAGAGCAATAAACAGGTTACTTCTATACCTTATTACTGTATTTTTTCTTCTGGTAGAGACTGGACTAATTTGGAGGTTTTTAAACAGAGGCTGGATGGTTGTCTGTCAGGAATGCTTTGATTGTGTATTCCGGCAGGGCAGGGGGTTGGACTAGATGGCCCTTGTGGTCTCTTCCAACTCTATGATTCTATGAGATGTTTGTGGGATTTTCTGCCTCAAGTGCCAAGATAAGTTGGTTGGGTTTTGATACTGTACGCCTTGACTTGGGGCTTGTCCACACTGGTGGGAAACCCCTAACCTACCTCGTAGCCCCCGCTGATGTTTTTGATCTGCAGCAGTCCTGTAAATGCCACATGCACTGGGGCTTCTCTGGAGTATCACGCCACACTGTAACCATAGGTAAATTTACATTGGCATAAAAGGTCTGTCCAGTGCTGATCACGTATCCTATATGTCACATTATTTCTGGCCACATGGTTGGGGCTGCTCTGCCTTTTTTCTCTGTTCACTTGTGCATGAGAATATATGTGGTCCCAGAGTACTTTCTTACTGGGTAAGCGGAGATATGCTTTTCCAGATATGTGCACAATTGAACAATTACAAAATAAAAAAGTGCCAGAACAGAGTCCCGCCCACTGGAAGCCCTGCCCCCCAGCTTTGCCCCAAAGCAAATCCCCAGCCGCCACACAGCCAATAATCTGGGTTTTCCCCACAAATGCGGAGTAGGCCACGAAGCTTTCAGACCCCTAGTTTGCTTCAGAAACCCCTATGAAGTTGCAAATTGTCACAAATGCTGGGATAAGTACTGTATGTTT
Source organism: Gambelia wislizenii (assembly GCA_030847615.1). NCBI lineage: Eukaryota > Metazoa > Chordata > Lepidosauria > Squamata > Crotaphytidae > Gambelia > Gambelia wislizenii. The sequence goes on from JAUMIR010000002.1 coordinate 33,515,011, forward strand.
ATTTTTGGCCCATGTAGACAAGCCATAGTTGGATAAGAGAGAGGAGGTGTCATTTTCTGATTTGTCTCAGGCGGCAACATGTCTTGGGTCAGCCTTGTTTGTGTCTTTTCTGTTCCTCTGGATCTGATGACTTGAAAGGAGAAGAGGTGTGTGTGTGTGTGTGTGTGTGTGTGTGTGTACCGTCAAGTCGCCTGCTGACTTATGGCAACCCTGTGAATTTCATAAGGTTTCCTTAGGCAAGGGATACTCAGAGGTGATTTTGCCAGTTCCTTCCTCTGAAATAGCTTTCTATAAAACAACCTGGGGGAAAAAAAGAGAGAGAAGAAAATGTAATCTTTAATCTTTGCATTCAATCCATACAGCGTTTTTGTCTTCTGGGGCCAGTAATGGACAAAGTTCTCTCTGCCATTTTGACCCTTCGTCCCTGTCCTATTCTTTCCAAACTCCCACCCTCTTTCCCACCCACAAATACACCTCCAATTCCAATTTGCTGAGGAATAAACAACAGGGGAGGGGACCAAGGTTTCCATGCCCAATTTCTTGGTTTCCCGGAGGCCTTTTGGCTGCCTGGTGTTGGCAGCAGAAGAATGCTGGACCAGATGACACTCTGGTCCTCTTTGGTCAAACTCTCCTATTTTGTTCCTGATTCTGTAAGTGGCTCCGCTATAGCTGGCAAAAAGTATTGGTGTTGATCCTTTCTCCTCAATTCCCGAGTTGCTACACCATCACCACCACTGCTCCCAAGCTGATCTCACTTCATTTCCCCGCAGTGACTAACTTGCCCTCAGGGAAGGCCTTCTGGCATGAAATTAACTAAATCCGCCTCCTCTTCCTCCTCCTTCCCCCAAATCCCTGAACGTAACACCCTGGACAAGACAATGGAACAAAACCCTTCAGCCTCACCCCCTCCAGCCCCATTCCCCCACCCTATGGGTCTGGCCTGGCTAGCCTCTCTCCTGTGAGCCTGCCATGGCGCAGCACCTTCTGCCAAAGAGACACCCAGGGCCTTGTGGCCTCCCCTTCAGAAACTGGGTGAGGCTGGGATTTTACTGCCCTGTTTTTGTTTCCGATTCCATGTTCTGTTCTGAGTCACACGAGCCCTGACCCAGATTCACCTGGATCAGGAAGAAAGAGAAGAAGAGCCGTTCTTAAAGAAAAAGAGAACAAGGGCCCTGAGGGAGCTGGTGTATTGCAGTGGCTCAGAGGCTGAGTTAGGATGAATCATAAGATCTCTATTTTAGAACTTGTCTCCTCCATCATCTCCTTAGGTGGTCTTGGGCGAGCCAGTATTACTTCAGCCTCAGCTAAAACAGCTAGGGAGGGGGGAAATTACATTTTAAAAAATCACAATTCCCAGAATCCCTGACAACCAGCAGGGTCAGTAGTTGTGTTTGCTGGGGGAATTCTTGGAGTTGTGGTCCCAATTATGTAAAATTTCAGCGTTGGATGACTTGGATGAGGGAATCAGGGGCATACTTATCAAATTTACAGATGACAGCAAATTAGGAGGAGTAGCTAATACCCTAGAGGACAGGATCAAAATTCAAAATGACCTGGATAGACTGGAGAGCTGGGCCAAAGCTAACAAAATGAAATTCAGTACGGAGAAATGTAAGGTACTGCACTTAGGATGGAAAAACGAAATGCATAGATATAGGATGGGGGAGACCTGGCTGAACGAGACTACGTGCAAAAGGGATCTAGGAGTCCTAGTAGACCACAAGTTGAACATGAGTCAACAGTGTGATGCGGCAGCTAAAAAGGCCAATGTGATTTTGGGCTGCATCAATAGAAGCATAGTGTCTAGATCAAGGGAAGTCATAGTACCACTCTATTCTGCCTTGGTCAGGCCTCACCTAGAATACTGTGTCCAGTTCTGGGCACCACAGTTCAAAAAGGATATTGACAAATTGGAAAGTGTCCAGAGAAGGGCGACTAAAATGGTGAAAGGTCTGGAAACGATGCCTTATGAGGAAAGACTTAGGGAGCTGGGTATGTTTAGCCTGGAAAAAAGACAGTTAAGGGGCAATATGATAGCCCTGTTTAAGTATTTGAAGTGGTGTCACGTTGAGGATAGAGCAAGCTTGTTTTCTGCTGCTCCAGAGACTAGAACACAGAACAATGGATGCAAGCTGCAGGAACAGAGATTCCACCTCAACATTAGGAGGAACTTTTTGACAGTAAGAGTTGTTTGGCAGTGGAACACACTCCCTCGGAGCGTGGTGGAGTCTCCTTCCTTGGAGGTCTTTAAACAGAGGCTGGATGGCCATCTGTCAGGGATGTTTTGATTGTGATTTCCTGCGTGGCAGGGGGTTGGACTGGATGGCCCTCGTGGTCTCTTCCAACTCTACAATTCTATGATTCTATGAACTATCTTATCTCACCATTGTAACTTAACAAAGGATTACTTGTGTTATTTGGGGAGATATCACTACAATGGTCCCTATTTCTTCTATAGTTATGTAGGCATGGCCTCCCTCAATGGGAGGAATATCACATGGTTTAAGTGCTAGCTTGGACTGTGCCTCATGCTGCTACCTTATCTTCTGTTGTTAGTGCTGAGGAAAATATTGATGGATAAATGCATGCAGTAGAAGCATGCTGGACCCGTAATCTCAGGACGCAGCTATTCTCCTTTTGTTCTCTACATGTGGCCTGGGTCTTTAATCTACTTTAAAATCTCTCTCTTACACTTTTAGGTCCCATCTATACAAGGGGAAAAATACGATCTCCCGCAAAGAAGCAGCAATTTTCACTGCTGCGACCTGTCTTAATGGTCAACAGACCCCCCCCGCTAAATTTTGCATGCCCCCTAGCCAAGATGGCATCTGCGAGTGATTTACTTGCTGTTTTAAATCTGCCACCCCCACATCATGGTGTGCACAAGCAATGCTTCATATTTACAAAGGAAAAAAAAAGAGAGAAAGATCTCCATTTTATCTCCTTCCCAATCTCTTGCTTAGCCGAAAATCCAACATGGTGGCAGTGGGCGCTTTCCCTGTTTGCTAGCCCTGCCCCCTATGCTCATCTGGCCAATCAGCTTATGCTGCCTCATTACAGCAACACAAATGCGACTGTCCTAATAATTGCACATTCGCATGCCCTACGGAGCTTTTTAAAAACTCTGAGAAAAGCTTCCTTCAGAGCTCTATGGTGGATTGGCTATCCCCCGAATGAGACGTATTGATGCAAATGTCCATTTAGACAGATCACCTTCCATGTGATTGCCATTTGGATTATATTCACCGTTTGGACGGGACCTTACAGCATAACCTGAGGCCCATAACCTGATAGATAAATGAATACAGTGGTTAATTAAAGATTCCTTCTTAAGGAGCAAAGACACCAATGACTTCACAGAAACCGATTAAGGTTTTTATTGTAGGAACGCCATTCTAAGATAGGAAAGTTGCTCAGGGTGCTATCCTAAGTTAGCACTACTGCCACAAGCATAGCCTCTTGCCTCACAGGAGTACACAATCCCTCCACCACAGATAGATAATGTCATGGTGAGGGACTCAGCCACAGAAACCAACTGAGTGGTTAAGTCACACTCTCTCAGTCTTAGAGGAAGGCAATGCAAGCGCCTTCTGAATCAATTTTATCAAGAAAACCCCAGGACAGGGTCGCCATAAGAAAGATTGCACACTTTACCATAGGGGGGAGAAGACTGTGACCGGGTGAAATGTGTGCCTACTTAGGACTTTTTCAAACGGGGTAAAAAAAAAAAAAAAACCAAGGAAGTCGGGAGAAGATTGGGGCTGTCGCGCTTACAGAGCTCCACTTCAGATGACGCAGTCCTCCGTCTTCCTCCTGACCTCCTCCTGACATTCCTCTGTGCTGCGGGCACCGCTTTTTATTGACGGAAGTTTTCCATCAATAAAAAGCGGCACCCGCAGCACAGAGAAAGCACGGGGGAAGGTTGGGAGAAGGACGGAGGAGGACTGCATCGTCTGAAACAGGGCTCTGCGACAGTCCTGTTCTTCTCCTGATCGCCTCGGGTTTTTTTTCACCCCGTTTGAAAAAGTCCTTAGTCAGCTATCCATGAGCTGCTAACTTTTGATGGCCAGTTATAAGGGCACAGTTGCCTTTCATTCTTATGGTACTCTTGGTTTTAAACCAAAATCAAACTGGACAGCACTTCAGAGAGAAGGCACCTTCAAACAGAGATCTGTCCTATGTAAAATACAATGGGTGGTCACTCTAAAATTAAGTTGGGCTACTATCTTTCCACACAAAAATCCCCTTTCTCTCTCTCCATTTCAGCAACATGTGTTGTGAGGCAAGCTTGTGCTAGCAGCTAGGGTAAAGAAACATTTATTTTGGCAGCCAAAGTAGCTCAGCTGGGAAAGTACAGTTGTCCCTCCACATTCACGGATTTGGCATTCATGGTTTTAAGTATTGATGGCTTGAAAATATTCTTTAAAAAAATAATAATCCAAAAAGCAAACTTTGATTTTGCCATCTTATATAAGGGACACCATTTTGTTATTCCATTGCATATAATGGGACTTGAGTATTCATGGATTTGGGTATTCACGGGGGGGCCTGGAACCAAACCCCAACAAATGTGAAGGGACAACTGTATTATCCTCAAGAGTTAAAGGTCCCTGGTTCAGTTCTGGGTTTTCACAGTATTTTCCTCTTAGGTTCCTTTAACAAAATGAATTTCAACAGAAATGTAGGATACTACACTTGGCAGTAAAAATGAAATGCACAGCTATAGGATGGGTGATACATGGCTTGAGGACAGTACATGCGAAAGGGATCTAGGAGTCTTAGTGGGCAACAAGCTGAGTCAGCAGTGTGATGCAGCAGCTAAAAAAGCCAATGTGATTCTAGGATACATCAATAGGAGTATAATGTCTAGACTGAGGGAAGTAATAGTGCCACTCTATTCTGTTTGATCAGACCTCACCTGGAATACTGTGTCCAGTTCTGGGCACCACAGTTCAGGAAGGATATGAACAAGCTGGAAGTGTCCAGAGGAGGGCGACCAAAATGGTGGGAGGTCTGGAAGTCATGCCCTATGAGGAGGGGCTTAGGGAGCTGGGTATGTTTAGCCTGGGGAAGAGAAGGTTAAGAGGGGACATGATCGACATTTATAAATATTTGAATGGACGTCATACTGAGGATGGAGCAAGCTTTTTTTCTGCTGCTTCAGAGACTACGACATGGAGCAATGGGTTCAAACTATAGGAACAGAGATTCCACCTAAACATTAGGAAGAATTTTCTGGCTAGAAGAGCTGTTCGGCAGTGGAATGCACTCCCTCGGGGTGTGGTGGAGTCTCCTTCTTTGGAGGTTTTTAAACAGAGGCTGGATGGCCTTCTGTCGGGAATGATTTGATTGTCTATTCCTGTATGGCAAGGGGATGGACTGGATGGCCCTTGTGATCTCTTCCAGCTCTATGATTCTATGAGTTATTTTTATTTCTTAAGAGAGCTGTACTTCTAATGATGTGCTAACTAAGGTATCTAGTTTGGTTTTTATTTACAGTGGGAAAATTCATTTAGCTTTCCAAATTGTTAAATAATTTGGAGTTGTTCCCACAGCTTAGGAAAATATACATTTTTGATTACAACTCCCAGAATCCCCTAGTCACCACGACCAGTGATCATGCTGGCTGGGGTAATCTGTGAACTGTAATCCAAAAATGTATTTTTTCTAAGCTTAGTTGTTAGTCATGGCATTTGTTTTGGAATGAATGACAACTGAAGCAAATGGAGCCCATTTTGGTGCCATGTTTCATTTGTTCCAAAATAAATGCACACCCCTTGTTTGGGATGCCAGCATCTTAAGCTTCAGTGTTCTGGTTCCTTGCTGACATTTGCACAACAAATTCCAGAAGCCAAACAGAAAAGGACTCTGGTATTGCATCCCAGAACCTAGAGACCATCTCAGTTTATGTTAGGGATGGAAAGAACACACATTATTTTTCATTCCCAGGTTGGAAAACAGGGTTCCTGAAAATCAGGAAATCCTGTTATGAAGAATAATAGATCACTGGGAATCTTGTGCCATTTTCTTCCCACATTCAAACATCCTGCAGTGTTGCTGAGGAATTATTCTGTGTAGAAAAATTATATGGTTTTCTTGCACAAACACCTATTTCCTTCACCCGTCCCCCTATTTTCTGTGCAGCAGAACTTTTTTCTGCATGGAAAACCATTTTGAGATGTTTAAATATGGGGAGAACACTGTGTAGAGAGGGACATTTGTTTTCTCCCACAGCAGGGAGAAAGCTGTCATAATTGTTTGTTCCTGCTTGTAAGGATGAGAGAGTTGAGTGTTTACATTCTTCATTTGCAGGCATTCCTTTTTTCTCCTCCACCATGGATAACTTGAAAATTACTGGGGATTTGACAGACCACTTAGGGTGCGTCTATATAAAAAAATCCGTTTGGGGGGGTAAAAAATACAAATAGGCTGTTGTTCGTATGCAAACGAACCGCCTACACGATTTTTTACCCCCCTAAACTCTGTATGACTCCCTGTTCCCCAAGCTGGCTGGAGCGAGCAAGCCAAGCGGCGGTTTAAAATCTCCTGCCACTTTTTTTTTTTTAAAGGTTCCTGCTTTGCAGACAGTCGGTTTTCCCTATTTACAATATAATAAATAAATAAATAAATAAATAAATGTATAATTCACGGACTTACCGGAGTCTCACTAGCCGGGAATCCAACATGGCGGCCGCTCCCAATTCCCCTCTGTGCTAGCCCCGCCCCCTCTGCTCGGCCAGCCAATCAGATTACACAGGCTGTTCGTATGTGTGCAAATGGACCGTACAGACCAATCAGCCATCCAAATGGCGTACGGATTTCTCATCACGATCCGCTTTCCCTCCCGAATGCCGCATGTGCGTATTTCAGGGAGGAAAACCGGGGGCCCCTCTTTTGCATGCGTGTGAATCCAAACGGCTGTATGTACTGAAGTGTGAACTTCCGCACGCCATACATATTATTTAAATCGTGTAGGCGGGACCTTAGTAATGTTTCATTCCACACATCAAAATAGGTGCAAAGCTCATAGAATCTTTGGAAGGAGCTGCAAGGACCATCTAGTCCAACATCCTGCCATGCAAGAATATATAACTCAAGTGCTCCTGAGAGATGCCAGGCCAACCTCCATATAAGGACCTCCAAAGAAGTAGAGTACACCACCCTCTGAGGCAATTCATTCCACTGTTGAACAGTAAATAATTTTTTCCTAATGTTTATGTGGAATATCTTTTTTTGTACAGTGGGTCTTCCGTATTCATGGGGGTTTGGTTCTGGAACTCCCCACGGATAGGAAAAAATGCAGGTGGTTGAGTCCCATATTAATCAACAGGCACGGTCATTTTAGTTATGGACACCACCATTTTAGGTATGCAGCGCTGCCAATTTAGGTACGGGTGCCACCATTTTTAAGTGTGGGTGGCACCATTTTAGGTATGGGAAGTGCCATTTTAGGTACGGCCGCTGCCATTTAGGTATGTCTGCAGATATTAAACTGCAGATATGGAGGGCCCACTGTAATTTGAATCCATTGGTTCATATCCTCATCTATGGAGCAGCAGAAAAGCTTGCTCTAGCTTCTACATTACCTTTCTTCAGATATGTAAATATGACTAAACAACTCTTAATCCTCTCCAGGCTTAAATGCATCACTCCTTAAGCTGTTCCTCATGGGGCTTCGTTTCTGGACCTTTTCCCTATCTTGGTTGCCCTCCTCTGGAGACATTCTAGCTTGTCAATGTCCTTCTTGAACTGTGGTGCCCGGAACTGGACATAGTATTCCAGTATTCTTTCCCTATCCCTCCCTAAACACCTCAAATATACTGTACAAAGGATGACAGAAAGGGAAAAAATAATATACTGTATGCTTTTAAGTCAGACAGGTGCAATTGAGATGTTTGATTTGAACATGGGTGAGGTCTGAATAACAAATGGGAATTATGAAGCCCAAGTTGCCCCACATATCCGCAGGGGATACTTTTCTGTTCCTATCATGTATAGGTGAAATCGCAGATAATAGCAAAATCCTATTAAAATAAAATAAAAAAACCCTTCCTCTACAAACATACCATAGAGTTGCATTAGACAAACTAGCAATTCCTAGAGAGGATACCTCTCTAGGCATCTTCCAATACAACTCTATGGTATGTGTTCCCTATTTTATATCTCTCAGAAAACTGAAACTGTGGATATGGGGGGATGGGGGAGGGAACCTATATTTTAATTACAGTTTTAAAATTTAGTACTGTAATCATTATCATCCATCATTATCAAAGCCAGAACTGTACTGTAGAAATCATAGGCCTTCGTCCAAGATGCTGAGAAGAGCTCTTTTACCTGGAAAAATGTTTAGGGAATTGTTGCTGTTCTTCTTAACGTTATTTCTATCCTACCTTTTATTTCTATCCCTCCTTTCTCCCCAAAACCAGTAGTCAAAACTGCTTACAGATTAGAACAAATACAATAGAGATGTCACCTACAGAAAGACAATATGGATTTAAACTCTCAGGACTGGATGATGTCGTCCTTTTGCCATCATATATTGTTAAAAAGCCGTTCTTTTTTATTGACAGCCCAAGCTGTCGATAGATTTGCCATGGAGCTTTGTTGCCGATATTCCTGGTGTTTGAAACTTTGCGCCATTGTACTCACGTGAATGCAGTGTCAATGGGCAAACACTTCCGGGTGAGATCGGGACAGCCATGTAGGGGATGCTATTTTTATACCCCCCCAACATGTACTTGGGACTTTGTGAGTTTGCTTCTGTGCTTGTGTGTACTTTTTGTGGTTTTTTAAAAAATTTATTTTTGAATTTCCCACACTTGCATCTTTTCACGAGAATTGCAGAGATCTGGGATCCGGAAGTGAACGGAGCTCCATTCATGCTCTGTTACTGCCGGGGAAGCCTCTTTTACGCTACTCAAGGTAAGTCTGGTAGCGGGGAGTCTTTGCCAGCATAAAAACTTTTTAAAATATGCCATCAAAAGAATCCGTACCTAGGGTGGTATGATAAAGTCCTCAGAAACATTAAAAGCAATTTAAAACATACAATTAAAAAAATATAATAAAAAGCAGTTCAAATAGAGGGCATTTAAAAACAGTACAGCTCCCTGTTAAAAGGCCCTTCTTTCACAACATTCAGCTCTCAAAAGTTTGTTGGAGTAAAGATGTCTTTGTCTGCCGATGGAAGGATGACAGAGGGAGCCATTGGTCTTGTCTATATGAGGGGGAGGGGGGAAATACAAACACGCCTGAAAAAGCAGGCATTTGTAACGATGCAACCTGTCTTCACTGTGAAAAAAGCCACCCTAAACTCCGCATGACCCCCTAGCCAAGATGGCGGTTGAGAGTTATTTACTCGCAATTTTAAATCTGCCACCACCAATTTTTTTTTTAAGTTTCCCATGGTGTGCACAAGTGATAGTTCATTAAAAAAAATATAAAAGAATGAATGAAAGAAAGAAAGAAAGGTGTATAAGATCGCTGTGTTATCAATTTACCGGCCTCTTGTTTAGCCGGAAATCTAACATAGCAGCCTCAGGCCCTTCCCTGTTTGCTAGTCCCACCTCCATGCTCATCCAGCCAATCAGATTACGCTGCCTGTTCATATTGGTGCGAATGCAAGTGTTCAGATGATCATATATTCGCACGTTGTACAGAGCTTTTTAAAAAATCCATACAAAGCGCTGGATGTGATGCATATTGACTTTGTGGTGGATTTGGCTGCCCCCTTCCAAATGTCACATATTTACGGAACATGTCCACATTAATGGATTACTGTACGTTCGTATCCCGCTCGTATTATTTTGACTATATAGATAAAACCAATTGTAGCCTCCCTTGGAAGGGAGATCCAAAGTTTAGGGATCGTCACCAAGAAGGCTCCATTTTGTGTCCCTATTAGACCTGTCTGTGAAAGTGGTAGGATTGAGAGTTAGGCCTCTTCTGAGGATATCAGGGACTGGGCAACAACAACAACAACAACAACAACAACAACACATGTGCTTCTCTCCATGGATTGTGGCAGGGAACAACAGATTTACCCATAACTGATAACAGTTAAAATACATATCAATTAAAATACATTGACCCATTAAAACACATGATACCAGTTTAAAAATAAATAAAACCAATCCATATTAAAACCATTTAAAATAAACAGTTTTTAAAAAATCATCTGGATAGGTTTGCTGGAAGAGACTGGTCTTTAATTCTATCTTAAATTCAGACAGTGTATTCAAGGGAGATAGGGGCTGAGATCCTATATGGCACTGCATGGCATCATAATTTTGCATGCAGAATTACATTTCATCTGTGCACATCTTGACTTGTTAGCAGCCGCAGACACCCATGGCAATTCTGTGGCTGATGGAGAGTGGCAGGGATCAGAGAAGCAACTGACTGTATCAACATAGCCAGACGCAGAATGAATCTGCTGAGAACCACTGGGATCCTTTGGAGATCTCAGATTTACCCCAGATGGTGAGCACTTGGGTCATTGAGGAAGAGGCAGGAAGAGACCAAGAAAAGACATTTGCAAATATAAAGTGAACCTATGGACTTTATCTGATGAGGCAAAAATGGCATCATAAGGATGCCAAATTAACAGGAAAGGGCGCACATACCAGATGACGTGCTTTAGCGATTTCATCTAGAGAAAAAGGCATTCTTTTTTATTGAGGGGCCAAGCCGTCAATAGATCTGCCATGGTGTTTTGTTCCTGATATTGCCACATTTGTAACTGTGCACGGTTTTTGTCTTGTGATTTCAGTGTCGCTGGGTGGTCCCACCAGAACACTTTCAGGTGAGAACATGAAAGCCAGCTAGGGGACACTCTTTTTATAAATCTCTCTGGTTTACTTTTAAGTTTTAAAATGTCTTTCTGTGCTTGTGTGTATGTTTTGTGTCTTTATTTTGCAGTATTTTTATTTTTACTGTGCTCGTGTCTTCTCATGAGAATCACCGAGATCATGAACGCGGAAGTAAACAGAGCTCTGTTCATGGTCCAGTAATGCTGGGGCTGCTTTTTCTCACGATTACAGGTGAGTTTGATGAAAAGGGTTATTGTGATGAGACAAGTATGCTGTTAGAGTTTGGTGGGACAGAAACGTTTTTGAAGGTTAGTCTGATAAAGTCCTGTGTCTATGTTTGCTATTCACAGAATTTCAGCCATAGTCTTTTCAGAATTGGTGGACTAGACTGCACTACACTAACGTCATACGTTTAATAGCATGGTGTCTAGGTTAGGGCCTTGGTTATCTGTTTATAATCTTGCCCTGGTTAAAGGTCCTCTTTTGTTCTCTTATTTGGTGAAACATTTCCTCTTTTTCAAGGTGTCTGGAAAGCAACTAGTTACCAGCAAAGTGTAAACAGCACTAGTCTGGGAAGGTAGCCACAGGAATGCAAACACTGTCAAAGATTTAGTCCAGTAACACAGTCTCAAAGGTCAGAGGCTTACAGCAATTAGCGTGGTCCAAAGCAGTCTGTGGGTCAATAGGAGCAGGCAGCAGTGTAGTCAGGGACAGTCCAAGGCCTAAGCACGAGTCAAAGTAACAGAAATGAAGATAACCAGAATTCAGGCACAGATGTCAGCAGGAAGCTTTCACCTGGAAGATAAGTTGATCTCTGACAAAGATTCCATCGCCTCTCCCAGCATATATAAAGCAATTAAGGCTTTGTCAGGTTTTTCTCATAAAGTCTCAGCTATTTCCTTTCAGCTTCTTTTTGAGCTCTCTGCTGGGTATATGATGGTGGAGGTAAGTCCCTCTCTTCTTCTTTGTCCTTATCTGAGTGGGCAGGACTCTCTGCTGGGACTGACACCAACCCACTTGGACCAGGCTCTTCCTCTGCTCGAGCCTCTAGGTTGGCAGGGTTCCCTGCTGGTACAGGTGTAGATAAACTTGTGTCAGGGTCCCTGGGGCCATTCCCTGCCATGTCCTCCTTCTCCTCTGACTCTATCCCTCATCAGGCTCACAGGGCACGACACAGGGGTGTGTAAATAGTAGCTGCCTTAGCGCCAGCAGGGAAGTTACTATGCTGGGACTCCATTTGCCTGGAAGGCAGTCCTACCAGAGCTGGCTTATGACTACAGTATGACCCCCATATCTGCTCCTAGACTTACCACGGAAACACGAAACCACAGATGATTGCAAACCCTATTGAAATGAATTACTTTGGCCTAAGTATACCATAGAGCTACACTAGCGAATCTAGAGATTCAGAGAGAGAACACCTCTCTAGGCATTTCTAGGTCCTCCAGTGTGACTTTATGGTCAACTTCCAGTGGATGCATACCATAGAATTGTGCTGGAAGACCTAGAAAATGCCTAGAGAGAACATATTTGTTTTTGGACATGGATAAGTGAAACTGTGGATACCAGTCCCATAGAGATGAGGGTCATGCTGTACTTGAAGATGCAAGATTGGCACTCTGCATATGTTTGGGAGGACTCTCATCTTCAGCTTTACTATTTTTAGTCTCATGTTTTAATTTTGACTTTAGAAAAAACCTTGTCCCTTTTTGGAGTCCTTGAATGCTAACATCACATGAATTCATTACAGCTATTAGGACAAAGAATATGTCTGGATATCATCCAGATTATTTGGTATACCAAAAAATCCATACCAAATCCAGCACTGAGCAAATCTATCTGTCCACACCTTCCTTCTTTAGCTCTCCCACAGTCCAAACCTGTGTAGATTCAGGACTACATCCAACTGTGTTCAATGTGAATTACTCCCAGAAAAGTATGTAACCTCTCAATTACAAAGCTAATTAAGTCATGAAGGCTTTTTGCCAGATTCGTTTATACCAGTCCATTGTCAATGTAGAGACAGGCCTCATCCAAGATGAAGCAATTGTGGTTTTATTTTCTTTTTTCTTTGCTGCAGCCATTAAACGGATGATTAACTCTAAATCTTCATTGGCAATGGAGCTCTTTCTATAAACCCAAAGACTTGGGCCATGTTCAATAGCCAGTCATCCCATTGATCATACTGAGAACATGTTTCCAGAATGCCTTCAACACCATCCGAGACTAGAAAAAAATTATATATATATATATATATATATATATGTATATATATATGTATATATGAAAGAGATCTTAAGGAAATGCCCAAGCCTGACTACACCAGACTATAATAGTTCGTTGTAATGTGTCTACAAGTTGACTCTGATTTATTGCGACCCTATCATAGCAAGTTTATTCCGAGTAAGTTTGCCATGGCCTTCCTCCAAGGCAAAGGACTTTATCACACAATAGGTTTGTTGCAAGATTGCACTGCCTTAATTCCATGTCTGATCTTTCCTTATCACATAATGTGACTCTCCCATTATTGCATTACATTCCCATTGTTATTGGAGCATATATTTTCATTGATGGGAAAAAAACTTGTTAATGGCTCCAATGCCATGCTGTTCAGCTGTTATTCCTGATATGATCGTTTCGTTCCACTGCAGTTCTGATATTCCGGTAGTCATGTGGTGAGAGTGGAAGTGGTTCTCTTCTTTTCCCCTTCCCCATTCCCAATCAAGGTGAAGTCATGTTGCTTTTACTCCTTTCCCCTGTTTTTATTTTATTTTAGTTTTAAAATTTGTTTTGTTGTAATTGCGCAATTGAACTGCCATGGCGTGTTGCCAGCATGCCATAATTATACAATTATGGTAATGCCCTCCATTTGCGAGAAGTGCCAAAACTGCACAATTGAGCAATTGGTGCATTTAAAAAAAGAAAAAATAACAGCACACATGTGCTACATAGGACAGACCCAGGTAGGAAGGTCAAGGGAAGCAGTGCACCAAAGTGGTGATGCAAAGTGGTACCATTGCACTATTGGAGAACAGGTGTGAAAGTGATTGTTTCCATTCCAGTATGTTTCTGTTTGCTTAAACAATGCAATTACCATGAGAAATCAGGTTGGTGTGATAGGCCTTAAGAGAGTGGGACTTGCCCAAAGTCATCCAGTGGGTTTTTAGGGCTGAGTGGGAATTTGAACCGTTGTCTTCTGGATTCATATTCCAGCACTCAAACCACTACACCAGGTTGGGCCTGACTGTATTCAAAAAGTATACATTTAAAATTCTCCTCTTTGGTGGTAGCAGTGAGGGAGGATAAATATAACTTAGAGTTCTCTGGAGGAAGGACAAAATAACACAGAGTCGCTGAAGTAGTGTTTCATGTTCATATTTTATCTGTTAGAAAGCAGCTCCTGGCTGTATGACACTGCCAGATCCTAGGCTTAAAAATAGTGATCTTAGATTAGGGGGTAGGCAAACTTGAAACTTGCGATCTCAAACTGCATTAAGTTTGCAGTGTGGCAGCAGCCCTAGTGTTCATGTATTATCTGAGGTACTGAATATCCTAGTCAACATGGTCACTGGCCATGCAGATTCAGGGGGTTGTGCCCCCGCCAGGCCAATCTTTCCCAAGCTCTGTTTGAATTCCCAATAGTGCCCCTTGGAACAGCAATACGTCCCTGTGACACAACATTTTTCTAGAGCATCATGGGAACTTAGCCACGGTAGTTGACAGCACTATGGGAAACGGGTGCCCCAGGCTGCAAAGGGGCCCTCATCCAAAAGCAGAAGTGGGAACAAGGCAGCGTCATTCACTCTCGGCCTCCTGCCCCCGCCAAGTTAAGGGCCAAAATTCAAAATATCGCACAACTCAACCCAGCCCTATATTATACGTATAATTTTACACTTACAAACATATGTTCAGAATTAGAAGGAACACAGCACTGACCCATCTCAATACATGCCTGACTGGAAGCAGAAAAATAATTCCTTGGATCTCCTTAGAGAATCTCCTCCATTCAATGTTTAAATCTCTGTTCTTTTGTTTCTTCAGTCACACTTAATGGAGTCATCTGCAAATTTTGGGAAATTATTATCAAAAGAAAAAGCCAAAATGGAATTCTCACATCTTCCTTGACAATGGACCCTCATAGAAGAAAAGGTTCCCTTACCCTGTGGACCCCCATATCCACGGACCCCTATATCCATGGGGAAATGGTGGATATCCCATTGGATCCCCATATTCATGGGGGTCCCCCCATATCCATGGGGGTTTGGTTCCCAGACTTATTGCAGATACCAGAAACTGTGGATAACAGCAAACCGTATTAAAATTAAGGACTTCTGGTAAAAACATACCACAGAGTTGCATTGGAGGACCTAGAAGATGCCTAGAGAGGACACCTCTCTAGGCATTTTCCAGCATAACTCTATGATAGGTGTCCCTTATTTTGTGTCCCACAGATAACTGAAACTGTGGATATTGGTTCCGTGGATATTGGGGTCTGACTCTACTATCCAATTTGTCTTCTATTGTGTCTTTATGAACTTTATCCGACTATCCTTTAAAGTGTTCTTTTGCTGGCATAAAAAAATCAAATTTTATGCCAGAAAAGAACGCTCCCCTCCCCGCACTTACCTCCAATCCTGGCAAAGGCAGCTCCAGCAATGAAAGAAGAAGTGAATGGAGCGCTGTTCACTTTCTCCTTTGAAATCCCATGAAATATTGTGAGACTTCATTGCGCGGGAAATTAAAAAAACAAAAAATAACATGAAAAAAGTTTTTAAAAGCACAAAAACCACTTTAAAACTTACAAGTAACCTGGGGAGGGTAATAAAAATGCGTCACTTACCTGAATGTCACAATCTCACCCAGAAGTGTTTGTGCCAGACCGGCCACTGATGGGGTATGTACGGGGAAAAAAGGATGTGAGGTTTCATACACTGGCTATGCCAGCAAAAAAACAGCAGGGAGATCAATTGACAGTTTAAGCTTAAGCTAAAGCTTAAGCTGTCAAATAAAAAGTACGGGTTTTGGCAGGGACTTAACCGTGAAAGGGCAACGTCGTCTGATATGTGTGCCCTTTTGCGGTTCTGTGGCATCGTTATGATGCCGTATTTGATGCGTCTGATAAAGTCCTATGTCCCACATCACCAGAAATAAACTCCAGCTCTGCTAATATAAGAGACACCACATTTTGCTTTACACCTGCTCCCTACCTGGTTGTTCCACTTCATCCTAGAGACCAGATCTGAGTCATTGCTGGTGTTTATATTTTCCCAAAACTTGGGGAACTGCCATTGCTGTTTCTTTGTCCTAGTATCCAAAGGGTCAGGATGACTCCTGGAATCTGATTTGTAACTGAGCTAATTAGGCCGGCAATAGCACCTCCTGCATTTGATCACAGCAGAGTGGAAGCAGACTCAAACTGGACCCCAAACCAGAACAAATGTCTGTTTTCCCCTGAATCTGGAATGGAACCTGGTTGTTATGAAAACATCTGTTCAGCCTTGTATTAATAAGCATTAACCTGGTAACCAGAGGCAATCTAGAATCAAGGGAAGTAATAGTGCTACTCTATTCTACTTTGGTCAGACTTCACCTGGAATACTGTGTGCAGTTCTGGGCACCATAATTCAAGAAGGATGTTGACAAGCTGGAGCGTGTCCAGAAGAGGGTGATCAAACTGCTGAAAGGTCTGGAAACCATTCCCTTTGAAGAGTGGTTTAGGGAGCTGGATATGTTTAGCCTGGAGGAGAGAAGGGAACATGATAGCCATGTTTAAATATTTGAAGGTATGTCATACTGAGGGTGGAGCAAGCTTGTTTTCTGCTTTTCCAGAGACTAGGATATGGAGCAAGGGGCTCAAATTGCAGGAAAAGAGATCCATCTAAACCAGTGTTTCTCAACCAGGGTTCCCTGGAATCCTAGGGTTCCCCAAGAGGTTGCTAGGGGTACCTCATGAGATTGTGATTGTGTGTAGGGGAGGGAAGCAATAGCAGTATATAGAATAATTTTTATGCAGGGGTTTCCTGAGACCTGAAAATCATTTCAAGAGTTCCTCCAGGATAAAAAGGTTAAGAAAGGCTAACCTAAACATTAGGAAGAACTTCCTGACAGTAAGAGGTGTTCGGCAGTAGAATGTGCTGCCTGGGAGTGTGGTGGAGTCTCCTTTGGAGGTTTTTAAACAGAGGCTGGATGGCCATCTCTCGGAAATGCTTTGATTGGGTATTCCTGCAGGGCAGGAGGCTGGACTAGATGGCTCTTGTGGTCTCCTCCATCTCTATGTGATTTGGAATTCTCTTGTAGGTGAATGGGCTGACAGAAGAGGACGGAGCAGTTCATTCCACTGCTACCCCAATATCAGGATGGTAGATCACAGTAGTGACAGTTACCCAGCCATTCCCCTTTGTTGGAGGACACAGCTGAATGTGCCACACAGCCTGGAGGACAGTATCATTTGCTTCAGGCTGCAAAATGTCTTGAGCCAGATCCTATATACCTCAGCATAAAGATTCAGCAACATGCCAAACTCTGCTACTCATAGCAGGCTAGTATTTTTTGGGGTGGGTGGGTGGGCTAGTAACGTTTGAGGTCTTGTTTACAAAGCTACATTTGTTTACAGAAGAGTAGGGATGTAAATCCTTGACCATTTCACCCTCACATGTAAGGACAAATAATCATGGCAATTTTCTACCCAGTGTGGGAGAAAATGATTATTCCTCCACAATGTTCTCCCTGTATAGTGGGCTCTTGGTATCTGCTGGGATTTAGTTCCAGGACCCCCCGTGGGTACCAAAATCCGTGGATGGTGAAGTCCAATTATATACATTGATGTAGTAAAATGGTGTCCCTTATATAAAATGGCAAAATCAAGGTCTGACTTTTGGATTTTCTTTTTCTTTTTGGGGGGCAATATTTTCAAGCCATGAATAGTTGAATCCATGGATACAGAATCCATGGATACGGAGGGTCATCTGTATTTGAAAGTCCAGCATTGTTATGGAGGAATTATTCTGTGGTGAAAAGCATGGGGTTTATTTCCACAAATAACCTTATTTTCGACAGAGAAAATGGGTCTCCTGTGTAAGAAAGTGTTTTCTGTGCAGAAAACCCACTTTCTACACAGAAAATAGTATTTTTTGCACAAAAAACCTCCATGTGTGTGTGTTGTTGTTGTTTTTTTAACCACAGAATCATTCCTCCACAATACTTCAGGATGTTCAAAGACCAGCAGAAAATTGCTCAAAATTCTTGCTGGTCTATTTTTTTCTTCCTAATGGGACTTCGTGACTGTTGGGAAATGTGTTTTTCAATCTGGCAATGAATAATTAAGAATATCTTGTCGATCGCTACTGCAGAGTTTCTAAAAGTTCAGGGTTTTTTTTTGGGGGGGGGGACAACTAGAGCTCCCAGAATCTCCCAGCCACCATGGCCACTGGGAAACTAACTTTCCAAGTGCTGGCGGACTGTTAGATTTGGCTTTTTAATCCATCCTCCCCATGGACTAACATGTTCACCTACAATGAAAACCGTCCCCCTTTTTCTTCTCACATAAACAACCATCACAGATTACAAGATGTTCAGTTTGCGGTCATCTGCGAATAGGCTCTAATCCCCCACACAAACCCAGCCCAGGGGTTTGGGGAATATCACACACAGGGAAAACGATCTGGGGCAGTGTGGAAAATCTGATGTCTGCTGTTCAAAAGGGCGACAGAGGCATGTTTGGGGGATGTTCATCTCTCCCCCACTTTCCCTTCATCTTCCTCCCCCTTGTTTCTCCCTTCTCTTTCCGTGTGCTGCTCATTAAATCACCATTAACTCAGGGAGCCTTTTTCTCTGCATTGCCTCATCCTATTGCTATGGCATCTGGATGCTGCAGCAACATCTGGAGGCATGATGCAGATGTTTGGTTGCCTCGGCAACCGACAGCACTGGTTGGTAAACAAAAATGCAAGGGGGAAACTTTTCCTTCCTTCCGACCAGCTTTCCTTCCCTTTCACAACAAAACAAGCTCGGAGTTCGCCTTTCCCGGCAGAACGCTTGGCTTGCTGCAGAGAGGAGGCTGGGCTGGAAGCCAAAGCTCCCAATTTTTATGGGGCCAGGAATCAAATCTAGAAAGTCTTCTTTTTTGTTGTTGTTGTTTCCAAAAGGGAATATTTGTAATGCAGAGGTTCTGCGTTCTCCACGCACCCTTTATCGTAAAGTACCACTAGAAGCAGCTACCAGCAGGGCCACATGAAAAGTTTTTGTAGGCCCTAGGTATTCTTGTATTCCACTTTCTAATTTTTGTGGATGAAAATATAAATTATTTTTATTTTGCAATTTTGTTTCCCTTCCCAATTCCTGTAAATTTTTTTTTGTTAATCTTGGTTTCATAGGCCCTAAAATTTTCGTAGCTCCTAGGCACTGTGCCTAAAGTGCCTAATGGATAAGGCAGCCCTTACTACCAAGCTAATACGTGTGTGTGTGTGTTGCAATATTTGCATGAACATAAGAACCAGCTATACACTTTAAAACATCATATACAAGGAAAATAGATCAGCAAACAAACAAAGTTTTATCCCATTCACACATGCCACTTAAAGCCCTTTACAGAAACTTCTGCCAATGTGGAAAAAGCCTTCCAGAAGCTGTGGACTTTGTTGTTATTTGCCTTCGACTTCTGGTGACCCTGTGAATGAGAGACCTCAAAGAGCCCCACTCACCAATTGCCCTGCTCTGGTTTTACACACTCAGGGCCATGGTTTCCTTCACTGAATCAATCCACCCGTAATGCTGTCTTGTTCTAGGACCCATTCATTTATCTTTGGGGCAGTCTGTGGCATTAGTAGAGTTCTCCTTCAGTGCCACATTTCAAATACATTGGTTTTCATAATTTCTCATGATCTACACAATCAAAGCACAGATTGATCTTCTTCTGAAATTCTTTGGTGTGTTCAATTATTCAACATATGCTTGTAAAATGATCCCTAGTGCCTCTTCCTTTCTGAACACAGCTTGGATGTCTGGCATCTGGTAAAAAGACTGTCTTGTAAAATTTTGAGCATCGCTTTGCTTGCATGAGAGATCAGTGCAATAGTCTAACGGTCACTAAAGTCCCTGGCATCCCTTTTTCTTGGGGATTGGGATGTGTGTAAAGCCGAAAGCTTTCATGGCCGGCATCCATAGATTTTCCTTGGTTTTTTTTCCCAGGCTGTGAGGCTGTGTTCTGGAAAAGTTTATTTCTGATGCAGGCAAAACGTCAGAAATTATCTCTTCCAGAACACAGCCTCACAGCCCAGAAAAACCCCAAGAAAATCTATGTATGTAAAGCATTTCCAGTCTATGAGCCATTATTTTGCTCTAGCACCACATTTCAAATGAGCTGATTTTCTTCCTGTCAACTTTTTTTCACTGTCGAGCTTTCACAACCATACATACTGTAGAAATTGGGCTACACATTTCATTATCCCCAAACAGGATGAGGTTTATAGCAAGGGTAGAATCATAGAATCATAGAATTGCAGAGTTGGAAGAGACCACGAGGGCCATCCAGTCCAACCCCCTGCCATGCAGGAAATCACAATCAAAGCATCCCTGACAGATGGCCATCCAGCCTCTGTTTAAAGACCTCCAAGGAAGGAGACCCCACCACACTCCGAGGGAGTGCGTTCCATTGCCGAACAGCTCTCACTGTCAAAAAGTTCCTCCTAATGTTGAGATGGAATCTCTGTTCCTGGAGCTTGCATCCATTGCTCCGTGTTCCAGTCTCTGGAGCAGCAGAAAACAAGCCTGCTCCATCCTCAGCGTGACATCCCTTCAAATACTTAAACAGGACTATCATATCGCCTCTTAACCGTCTTTTTTCCAGGCTAAACATGCCCAGCTCCCTAAGTCTCTCCTCATAAGGTATCATTTCCAGACCTTTCACCATTTTTGTTGCCCTTCTCTGGACATGCTCCAATTTGTCAATATCCTTTTTGAATTGTGGTGCCCAGAATTGGACACAGTATTCTAAGTGAGGTCTGACCAAGGCAGAATAGAGTGGCACTATTACTTCCCTTGATCTAGACACTATACTTCTATTGATACAGCCCAAAATCGCAGGTAAAAAGGAGATCAGGTAAAAAGGAGATCAGGATATGTTGGTAGATGTGTGCCAGTCTGCAATAGATTGTCAAAGGTTTTTGAATGACTCCCAATGGTTTCAGGATAGCAACAACAAAATACTCAACCCCCCATGCTAAGTTGGGGTGCTGCAATGAAACAAGGGTGAGTGGGGGAACAGAAAGCAGGTAGATCTGGCCATGCCATTGGGCAGAATGAGTCGGCTTTCCTAGGTAGCAGATTCTGGATGTCATGGAAGAGCAGCAAGTTGTTCATGTTGCTTTTTCTTACAGTATTTTTAATGTCCCCAGAGCCAGTGTTGTGTAGTGGTTTGAATGTTGGACTATGACTCTGGGAGACCAGAGTTTGAATCACCACTCAGCCATGGAAACCCACTGGGTGACCTTGGGCAAGTCGCACTCTCTCAGCCTCAGAGGAAGGCAATGACAAGGCCCCTCTGAACAAATCTTGCCAAGAAAACCCCATGATTGGTTTGTCTTAGGGTCACCATAAGTCAGAAACAACTTGAGGACATACAACCAACTTACTATTTGTAAGTTTGGGAGTTTGGGAGAGAGCGAAGGGTACCCGAGCTGCTCTGCTTCAGGCAGCAACATATCTTGAACTTGCCCAGAAAATAGGAATGCTATCTCTGTGTGTGCATGTGTGTGGGTTGCTCCATCCTCAGTATGAGCTTGCTCCATCCTCAGTATGACATACCTTCAAATATTCAAAAAGGACTGTGAACTTAATCTGGAGACAAAACAAATTTTTGAGTTGCACATTTCTCAGGATCACTTTGTTCTGTAATTCTCCATATATCTGCCACTACTCCATTGCAACCTATTATCATTCCAGCCCCTAGCACATTTGGGAAGGGAAAAACAGTGATACCCACTGATGGCATCTAGGGAGTGCCCATAGCTCTGTGTTATGGCGGCACACGCTTTGCAAGCAGAAGTTCTCTCAGTCAGTTCCTGGCATCTTAAGTTTAAGTATGTCTCGATTGCTAAATGCATACTTTCTAATATTTCACAGCTGAAACTGGGATATGCGTGCTCAGTTCTAGGCGTACTGTAATTCAGAGGTGATCTTTTCAAGGAAAGAGAGCCAGCCTGGTGTAGTTGCTTGAGTGTTTGACTAGACCAGGGTTTGAATCTATGCTTGTCCCTGGAAACCCACTGGTTGATCTTGGGTATGCCCCACTCTCTCACATGCAGAGGAAGGCAATAGCAAATCCCCTCTGAATAAATCTTGCCAAGGAAACCCTCTGATAGTCTTGCCTTAGGGTTACCATAAGTTGGAAATGTCTTGAAGACCCACAACAACACCTCCTCAAGGATAGTCTCTCTTAATTGGTCTCTCTCCTTCCTTTGCTTTTTACAGGGTGTGTCTACTCACAATAAAGTTCCCTGACTATAGTTCTCAACAAAGCTCTTTAAAATCCATTTAAACTTGTAGAACATCCCAATGACTGTTTTACAGTTGACTGTCTTTGAGAATCAACATTGGGAAGCTTTATTGTGATTCAATGGACATTTCAGAGCCTTTTGAGTAGACATTTAGGGCTTTTTGAGCGCCTTTTGTGTTGATAATTGTATGGTTGTTTTTCAAACCATTGATATTTCTGTAAAAAAAATCATTAAAAGTAATTACAGTTCCTTGTTTATTGAATAATACATGCACTTTGTTATATTGTCATAACAACATTATATCAGTAAGAGCTGTTCGGAAGTGGAATACACTGCCTCGGAGTGTGGTGGAGCCTCCTTCTTCGGAGGCTTTTAAACAGAGGCTGGATGGCCATCTGTCAGGAATGATTTGATTGTGTATTCCTGCATGGCAGGGGGTTGGACTAGATGGCCCTTGTGGTCTCTTCCAACTCTATGATTCTATGATCAAATGTTCTTTTCTATTGTTAAATTTCAGTTTACATCAACAAGTAATCAATTGTTGTCTTCCTATACACTTTGTACCATACACATGTATATAATAGTAGCCTTTTGTTGAGTCTTAGCCCATTAGCATTCAGTGAATAATTCTAGAGATGGGTTCCGGGGTTTTTATACCCTCTTTTGGTAATGAAAAAAAATGCTTTCCTTTGTAAAATCTGTACCAAAAAAAAAATTGTATTTGAAAAAAAGAATTACATAAAAATACATGCATTTGAAAGATATACATGATAGATAGAAAACAACATATCCTCCAACATTTCACAGATGAAAACTGGGATGCATGTGGCTGAGCAACATCTGAGTGTGGTCACGATGGCAAAAGTTATTGTTGTTGTGTGTGTTTAAGTAATTTCCGACTTATGGCGACCCTAAGGCAAACCTATCACAGGGTTTTCTTGGCAAAATTTGTTCAGCTGGGACTTGCCTTTCTTTGCCTTCCTTGGAGGCTGAGAGAACCTTGTTATCCAAAGAGGTGGGGGGGGGCTCTATGGGGAGCCCACCCGTGATCTTAGAATTATATTAATATTTTGGGGAATTATGATTAGCTCAAATGGAAGGCTGTGAGAGGTGGGTAACTTTGGGACCTTTGCACCTGTGTACACCAATATTAACTGCAGAGAACACCAGGTTAAAACAAAATAAAATGGGTTTTTATTGGAAAATAACACAAAAAGCACTCACTCACTCACAAATGCTCACAAGAACCACACAAGGCTAACTACGAGTTTAAGACAGAAAGGTGGGAGAGAGGGATAGATTCGGGAGGTGGGACTATAGTTAGCTGTCTTGAGAGTAGAGAAGAACTCAAGCAGAAGTCTGAAGGTGGCACTGGAAGTTTCTATCCAGGGGTGTGCTGACAGAGGGACTCATCCACAGTGGCACATCTTGGGTTTATGACAACCTCGCATTGTAGGACAGGGAGGGGTGATGAAGGATATTTCCTGGAGATAGGTGTTATTTTGGTCACTTGTCTGTTTATGATATATGACTCATAGTCAAGGGGGCCCAAGAGAGGAATAGCACATACAGTAGGACCCCCATATCCACTGGGGATTGGTTCTGGGGGCCCCCGTGGATACCAAAAACTGCGGATAATAACGAAGGCCATTGAAAATAACGGGACTTCCAGTTTAAAATACCATAGAGTTGCCTTGGAGGACCTAGAAAATGGCTAGAGATGACACGTTTTAGGAAGACTCTATGGTAGGTGTGCTGTTTTGTATCCTGTGAATAATTGAATCAGAGGATAATGTATCACTGGATACAGGGGTCCTACTGTACCTCCGTGATGGTGTTGTTTACAAGGGGCTTCGCTTAACCCTGTCTTGGGTGCGTCCGGTAGTATTTTTCCACAACACCTTCCTATGCCCTTTTGACTTCCGTTTGACCTCACCTTTTGGTCTACCCCACTCTATTAGACCCCTTGAAGCATCCAATATTGCCAATTATGAGATTTGATTGAGGTTTGGTTGGACTACCTCCTCATCATTGATCTCATGGCTGGGCACCTTGTTCTGACCTCATAGGAAGTGACTTCACCAGCAGGGCTCTACTGGGGAGGTGCTTGGCCAGGAGGGCAGTGGCGGTGGTGCCGAGGAGGAGAGAAAAAAGTGGCACTGATTGGAATTTGGGCAGGGAAAATGTGTGGCCATGATTTCACTTTCAGTGCAGTAAATTATGAGTAAGTGTGGTGCTAACGGGATGAATTTGGGGCAACTCTGGGGCAGAATACTCTGAATTGCAGCCAGATTATTTTTGCTGGTGCTGACATTGCCTAAGACAAGGAACTGAGTGCTTTGTATGCAGACTGATCTCAGATTTGATACTTAGTACAGTTGGCCCCATGTATCCATGTATATCCATGGATTTCACCATCCACAGCTTGAAAATTATATATATATATATATATAGATACACACACACACACACACACACACACACACATATATAATATAAAATACAAGGGACACCATTTTAATAATAATAATAATAATAATAATAAAATTTTATTTCTATCCCGCCCCTCTGCAACGCAATCGGGGCAGCTTACAATATAAAAACTCCATAATTACAATACCCTAGCCCACCCACCCCTTAAAATAATATTAAATTATAAAGGAATAAAAACATACAATAATTAAAAATATATTAAATTAGAAAAAAATTAAAACATACAATAATTAAAACATACAATAATTAAAAAATCTAATTGCAGCTCAGAAGGACAGCGAGTCTTGGGCCAGGATAGTTATTCAGGAAAGGCCTGCCGGAAAAGATCCGTCTTGACAGCTTTTTAAAAGCTGTCTAAGGTGGTAATAAGCCGGATCTCATCCGGCAGGCCATTCCATAATCTGGGAGCAATAGCAGAGAAGGCCCTCTGGGAGGTCACCAACAGCCTTGTTTTCATAGGCTGTAACAGATTCCTACCAGAGGACTGAAATGCGCAGGGAGGGTCGTATGGGAGGAGGCGGTCCCGGAGGTAAGTTGGACCCAAGCCACGTAGGGCTTTAAAGGTCATAACCAACACCTTGTACTGTGCCCGGAAATTTTATTATGCCTTTGGACTTGAGC
Organism: Gambelia wislizenii; assembly: GCA_030847615.1. NCBI lineage: Eukaryota > Metazoa > Chordata > Lepidosauria > Squamata > Crotaphytidae > Gambelia > Gambelia wislizenii. The sequence goes on from JAUMIR010000002.1 coordinate 33,540,425, forward strand.
ATACATGGATTTTGGAATCCATGGGGGGGTCTTGGAACCAAACTCTAGTGGATACCAAGGAGTCAGCATGGTGTGGTTGTTAGAGTGATAGACTGGGACTTCAGGTCAGCAGGGTTCAAATCCCCTCTCAGCTGTGGAAACCCATGGATTACCTTGGACAAGTCATACTCTCTCAGCCCAAGAGGATGGCAACAGCTAACATCTTCTGACTAAATCTTTCCAAGGATAGGGTTAGTGTTAAGTTGGAGTCAACATGAAGGCCCGTACCAACAACAACATCATCAGTTACAAGGATCACCTAACAAATGGTGGAAGACAGCCTTTTCAACAGAAACCCTGGAGAGCTGGTACCAATCAGGATGGACAATGTTGTGCTGGACAATGTTGGACAATGTTGTGCTAGACAAACTAAAAGTTTGATCGAATGCAAGCAGGACTGGCTTCACCATTAGGAGGGGTGAGATGTTTGCCTCAGGCAGCAGGTGCTGGGAGGCAACAGCAAGCTGTTGGGGGAGAGAGCTGTTCGATCACATGGCACTCCCTAAATCAGGCTATTGTCTTTCAGGTATGATGGAGAATACTCTCCCATCATAAGGAATTGGCAAACCTCCCCTAAGTATTTCTTGCTTAAGAAAAACCTATGAAATTCATGGGGTTGCCATAAGTCGACAGGCACACGCGCGCACGCACACACACATAGAGTTACTAGTTCTCAGGCCACAGCATTGAGAATCTGGGTCTGGACCCTCTTTTCCAGTTCTCAGGAGGAGGGGGGAAATCTCAGGTCAAGAGCACTGTCTTGAAAGTGTGTGTGTTATGTGTGTTTTCCTCATTTGTAAGATTTGTGTTTTTGATTAGAATGGCATACTCTGTACCCCTGTGGGTGATGCTTATGGTGTAATGCTTAACACCAGGGGATGCCCCTCATAACATCACCTTGGAACATAATGTCACAGGGCCCCAGACCCATACAAGAAGTCTCAGGTTTTAGCCCTGCATGGGATAGTCCTGGCCTGGCAACCCCAGATCCAGGTGCGAATCCCACTGGCTTTTGTATGTGTAATGGGAGTATAGTAGGTGCCATCTTGTTTTTTTGTTTTTTTTTACTTCAAGCAGCAAAATGGCTTGACCAGTCTTGAGAATAAGAGAGCTTCAGATATTCTCAGAGTTCCCAACACTACAAAATATGAACAGATAGGTTCTTTTCTTTCCATACAGTGGGTGCGGATCTACCTTGCTTGTGTCTGCCAGGTTGCAAAGTCCTCACTGTTGGCCAGATGAGGATATTTTCCTTGTGATCTAATTCCGTTTTATTTTTTTCGGTGCCCTTAGGGCGGAGGTGGCAAGAGAACCTTTCCTTCCAAGAGGTTTAGTTGTTCGCCCTTGTGTGGCCAGGAAACTCTGAGCGCTGCTTGTCATGGGCTAAAGTTTCTATCGTCCTGGATGTCCAGAGTTGCCATGTGTCTTCCTAAAGGGGGAAAAATAGCCCCCAAACCCCACCTAGAGATAACATGTGTTTTGTCCATGTGTCTGCACTGTTCCCATTAAAGGCAGTAATGGGATCTATTATTTACCCTTGTAAGGACTGAAGCAAAATTTTAGAGCATATGCTTACTTTCTAACTAGGGTTGACAGACTGAAAACTGGAGGGACTCCTGTATCTTTAATGGTTTTGTAGAAGGAGGAATTTCAGCAGGTGTTCCTTGTTACCTGGTTTTGTGTTGAGTAATACCCACTGAAATTCTACATAGCCATTAAATGTATAAGAACCATCTCCAGTTTATAGTCTGGCAACGCTATTTTTCTAACATAGTCAACAAGGCATGCCGTCCTTCAGTATTTGATATGAAATGATAGGCCAGTGGTTCTAAAACCATTTTTTAAAAAGTCATGGCCCATTTGAGAATCTAATTAATAGACTCCATCCCCAGAAAAATAAACGTAAACACACAAATCTTTTGGATTACATTTATTTCATTGCATTGAACATTTCTTTCTTTCACATAGGTCTCTTTTCCACTAACCAATTACTGTATAGCATTTTGGTACCTCTTTAACCACCATGGCCCCATCCTATCAAGTCCTGAGATTTGTAGTTTTGTGAGATCTATAGCATTCCAAACAACAAACCCCAGGATTCAGAGTGCCATAGAATCTTAGGGGTTGTCTAGATGGTGAAAAAAACTCCTTATAGAATTCAAAGAGAATAGGTTTTGTTCCAACAAGATCCTGCATTGATTCACCATTTTTGGAGGGCCCCCCCCCAACTCCAAGAACTACACAGGAGAAGCATTTGTGGCTTCTCCAGAGGTTTTTTTTTAAATGCAGGGGAAACGCGCATTCCCTCTTGTTAGGACAACCAAATCGCATCGAGCACATTGTTAGATAAAAGCGGAAGTAGAAACCTGATTGGTTGGACATGATTGGCTGGACAAAGGGGCCGGAAGCACCATTTTGGTATTTTGCAGTCATGATCATGCACGTTTTCACTGTGCTGAGGAGACCAAACAGCTTTTTAAATGGAAGGTCGCACTTGTGCATCTTACACGTATAGTAAAAAATAAATAAATTCTGTGCAGCGGCAGCCTCTCTCTGGCTTTTCTTCGCAAATGAAGATTCAGAAAGGACTCATCCCACGCTTTCTGCAAGCGCGCTGATGACTAAAAAAGGCCAATCCGAGATAAACAAGTCCAGTTGCAGAAAGCATAGCAGAAGGTCTCCTTGGGTGATGTTTCCGGGTTGTGATTCTTTCTGCGTTGTTGTTTCTCTTCAAGACTTGTTCGGGGTGAGTTCTCAAATAAGGATGCAGCATTGTGAATAGTGCATCTCCATGCCTCCCAATGTGAGGCCAGGGCGGCCCATTGTTCGTGATCAATTTGGCCGAGCCTGAGATGTTGTTTCAAGGGAGTCCTTGTATCGCATTTTTGGAGCGCCCCTCTTACACTGACCCATGGCAAGTTCACCGTAGAGTACTATTTTTGGGAGGCGATGATCCTCCATCCTAGAAGCATGCCCTGCCCAGCGCAGCTGTGTTCTCAATATCATGGCCTCAATGCTGGTGATCCCTGCTTGCTCAAGGACAGCAACATTTGTCACATAGTCAGGTAGCAAGTTGTTGATAATAATAACATGAGCGATTCACTCTCAGCTGCCATCTTGATTTGCAGGCATGGTTCTGTGTGAACATCAAACACGGATAGCTTCTCATACCTGTGATTTTGCCAAAAAACTGTGGAGACAAATGAAAGCTACTGCGAATTTGTGTTAATGCACAGTGATCAGCATCATCTCTTCTTGTCTAGACAAACCCTTAGAGTTGGAAGGGGCTGCGAGGGCCATCCAGTCCAACTCCCTGACATCCAGGAATACACAATTGCAACACACCATCCCTGTTTAAAGACATCCAAAGAAGGAGAGTCCACCATCTTCTGAGGCAGTTTATTCCCACTGTCAGTTTCATAGGATGCAGCCATGGCAGTTAAAATGCAATAATTGTGCAGTGTTAAAGAGATCATAGACAAGCCCGGAATTTAACCAAAAAAATTGCAAAGATATGAAAAGGCTAGATTTTTCTCCATAATCTTCAGTGTTTCAGGAGAAATTCAAAGAAAGAGAAGGAAATCAAATTGTAAAATGTTATTTGTATCTATGTCACAATCGCCTTGAAGCTGGGATTGCCAGATTGAAAACTGAAGGTGGCTCCTGTCCTTTTAATGTTTTCCTAGAGAAGTGTTGCTTGTTACACAACCAGGTAAACAAGTAATACCTTTAAAAATGCCCTCTTCTACACAACCATTAAAAGTACAGGATCCCTCTCCAGTTTTTACTCTGGCAACCCTAAGTAACTGTGCTTCTACCCAGATAAACTACCCAGATGATTTGTTACACCAGGAAAGTAACTGTATTCTTACTTACTGCACTTCTATTGCCATTCATTACTGCTTTAACTGCCATGACTTTGTTCTGTGGAAACCTGTGATTTTTAGTTTGGTGAAGGACTTAAAATTCTTTAGTCCACTTCCATAAAATACATCAGTTGAGTTCTTTGGCAGAAAATACTAAGAACCTAGTAAAGCTACAGATTCCAGGATTCCATGACAGCAAAAAAGGGAGCCCTGGTGGCGCAGTGGTTAAATGCCAGTACTGCAAGTCACCACGTTGCAAGTTCGATTCCAGCGGGCTCCATGGTTCACTCAGCCTTCCATCCTTTTGTAGGTCGGTAAAATGAGTACCCAGCTTGTGGGGGCAATTAGCTAACACACATTGGAAACTGCTTAATGCAGTGTATATGTGTAAATGGCTATTGCTTAAAAACAATTTGTAAACCACTCTGATAGCCTTGTGGCTGAAGAACGGGGTATAAATAAATAAATAAATAAAAAATAATAATTATTTTTGAAATCTGGCACCCTCATTACCTCCAAACACAACTACTTTCAGAGAACTACATTAATAAGAGCACATTTCTTCCAAGGTTTGTAAACAGGGTGAGGAAAAGGAGTACAAAAAGAGGAAAACCAACCCACCTACCTTGCAGAGCTCTGTTCCTTTAACCCATTTTATCCCAGTCTGCTTCACCTCCAGTACATACTTTCCAACTATCCCAATTTGACAGGGACAATACCAATTAATTCTCTGTCATCCCAGTTTTACAGCTGCTTGTAACATGTCCCAGTTCCACTGTCCTCCTCCCTTTTCTTCCTTTGTCCCCACCTGCTGGGGACAATTGCTGCAAACCAATTTCAAGTACAAAAGTAGTCTGCACTCAGTTAACTCAGCTGTGGGGAGAGGACAGGAGGGTGCAGAAACCTGCCCTTACCAGTAGGTTCAGGCAAAAGCAAACTGCTGCAGCCTCTCCTAGGAATTTATCACAGAGCCTGTTTTTTAATTTTTTGTTTTACAGCAATTGTGTTCATAAAGCAAATGGGAACATACCAGTTTGAAAACATTCAGGATCACATTTCTCTGCAATCGTGTGAGTGTGCTATTTTGGCAAATCATAGTCCCTTCCGCACTGGCTCCGTAATCCTGCCTTCCTAGCTATGTATGCCTTACTCAACACATGTGGGCCTTTGGAGTTTTAATTTTTTTATCGCAATTCTGTAATTATGGGAAAAGATTAATTTTTTTAATTGTTTCACTATAATTATGCCACCACAGCAAAAAAATAAAAAATTAAAAAAACCCCAAAGACGTGGCGTAAAAACAACCTTGGCATGCTTGGGAATAGTGAGGGGAAGGGAAGAGGGAGGGAGGAAATCACACCCTCTCTTGCCATGCGACTGTCATATCATTACCGTGGCAGAAGGGACCTATCGCATCAGGGTGACTAATGGAATAGCAGCAATATTGGGAGCCATTAACAGGTTTTCTCCATTGATGAAAAGGTGCTCTACAGAAATGAATGAAATGTGAAACATCACCAGGATAGACATGACATCATGTGGCAAGTACTAGCCACATATGCTAATGTCTCATTGTAATTGCAAAATACCAGTCTTGTGTGATAAAATCCCTAGTTGGTCTGTTTGTCTTCATTAATCACTTTTGCCATCTTTCCTACACCCTAATGTTCCCATTTTCATCTGTGAAATGTTGGAGGATATTGCTGAGCTGGAAGGAAACCTCTGAAAGCAACAGAGCCAAGTAAAATAGGAGCAGGAGAAAGGGAATTGCTTGCCACAACCTTCCGGCTCACACATCCTTGTTTTGTGCAATAAATGGAGACACTCCTGCTTTATTCGGATGTCTTCTTTGTCAAATCTACATTGACTCTAAGATTTTTTTTCTTCTTCTAGCTTCTGAACCAGCTGAATACTGAAAGAGAGCTGTGCTTGGAATTGGTGATGGAAATTATAACTAATTTGGGTTAACTTGCTTAATTTCATTCAGCAATGGATGAAAGTGTCACAGGGAAAAAATGATGGGAGCTGTCTACACTTTCAGAAGAGCAGAATTGGTAAGTAACACAACACAAACAACTGGTCCCTTGTGATTCCCTTTCAGTTACAAAGGTATTCCTAACATAATGAGGAAGGATAATGTCACTCTTTCTGTGATATAGTTGCAATAATTTAAAACAGGGGTGTAGTTACAAGGGGGCATTGAATTCCACCCGCACCCAGTCCATGAATTTTTTCCTTCAGTCCCCAAATGTCTAGCATTGCAATAGCTTCAAACTTCACTTCTGAGGGTTTAGAAAGACAGTTTAGGCATCCAAAGAAAAAGGGAATGGCAAAGATACCAAGGAAAGGAGAGCACAGAGGAGTTCAAGGTGTAAACAATTTTCAGTGTCTCATTCTCTACAATGATAGAAATTTGGGAACTGAAGGAAAATTTGATTTGAGGGGCAATTTGCTCATCCCCGCCCCTACGCATAGCTACTCCCCTGATTTAACAGAACTTCTACTTCCATAGTTATCAGGGATGTGGCCTCCTGGAAGAGTGGAGGAGGAATATCACATGGTTCTGGTGCTGGCTCATATTTCTGCCTCATGCCCTATTGTGGGTATGAATGAGGCAAAAAGAAAGTGGATAGGAAGGGTGTGTGAGTGAGAATGTTTTGTGCCATAGGGCAGCAGCTTGTAATGTTCAAAAGTTTTAGTTAAAAATTCTCAAGGGGAAATATTTAAGGTATATTTGAGCAGGAATGGTAATTGTGAAAGGGGCTATCCCCTCCAGGTGAATGGTCACTCCTAGAAGTGATTTCACATCGCTTCTGGTTCCAGGAATCACTCCTAATACGAGGTCTGTCTATTAAATAACAAGACTGATAAAATAACCCATCAATGTTTGTCCCCTTCAATATACCCCCTGTTCACACTCACACACCAATGTAGTATTGTTCTCTGCTGGTCAAAGGTGTGGAGCAGATCAGTTTCTGTCAGCTGTGTCAACACATCTGCTGTTTTCTTCATACTGTATCAGTTGACTTAAAACGTGTTCCTTTAAGCACTAATTTCACTTAAGGGGAAAGAAAAAAGTCACATGGTGCCAAATCTGGTGAATATGGAGGATGTTCAAGTGTAGTAACATGTTTAGCAGCCAAAAATTGCTTCACAGAAAGTGCGATGTGAGTAGGCGCATTGTCTTGATGAGGAATGAAACCCTTTCCCCACAGTTCTGGCTTCCCCCCCCTGACTCTTTCTCTCAGCTTTGTCAAAACTTTCTTATAATAATTCTGGTTCACTGTTCTGCCTTTTGCAACCCGTTCTTCCAAAACTATGCCCTTGATGCCAAAAAACCTAATGAGGATGCTTTGAATGTGGACTTGCTTTAATGTGCCTTTTTCATTCTTGGTGATCATGGTGTTTCCCAGTGCAATGACTGTCGTTTTGTCTCAGAATCATACTGGAAGATCCAGGTTTCATCACAAGTGATGGTTTTTTGAAAAGGTTTGGGTCCGCCTCAAGTTGCTGCAGAATGTCACGTTGCTCAACTTTTAAACTTAGCATTTTCCCAGCAGACAACAGACAACACAGCTGCTTTAAACAACGACTGGCAATTAACTGAACTGCCAAGAGTAATGATATTTGTCATGCAGGTTCAGACATGTTCAAGGTCACCACTCAAGCACTCACAGCCAGTTCTCCCTTTTTTGTCTGAAAGGTAGAGAAACTCAGTCTCAATATTTAATAGACAGACCTCATTTGTCTGGTTTTCATTGCTTTGGGGTTGAGGTGGGGATTTTGTGGTGGTAGTGGAGGCAAGGGGATCCAAACTGCCATCTTTTGTTGTGGTTTTGTAGTGCTCTGCCTGAGGGTTGTGTGTGTGTGTGTGTGTGTGTGTGTAGGGGTGATGGTTGTTTTTTAGCTGGATTTTTAAAAGTGGGCAGGAGGGTGGGGATAAGCAGGCTTCAGCGCTCACAAAAATGGGTCCCGCTGGCTGCAATCTTCTTGCGGGTCCCACCCCGCTTTCAATAAACATAAGGCAAAGAATCCATTTGTTGTTAACTGCACCTCCAACATTTCACAGATGACAATTGGAACTGGCCAAGCAACATCAGAGTGTGGTCAAAATGGCAAAGGTGATTAACGAGGAAGAACAAACAAGCTAGGAGAGGTTGCAGCAGTTTGCATCTAACATGCAGCAATTGCATTAATGAAGCAAATGGAAACATCCCGGTATTGAAGCAATCCTTATCACACCTCCACTTCAGTACCGGTATGTTTCCATTTGCTTCACTAAAGCAATTGCTGCACAATACTGGCAGGAGGGTGAGGGGAAGAAAAGAGACAGGGATGGGAGGGGGAATAGATCAGGTAAGTGAGGGGCAGAAATAGTCAGGTTGGATGGGTGGGAGGTTGTGGGGAGAGAAAAGAGACAGATGGGGTAGAAGGCGGAATAGATCAGGCAGTCGAGGGAATAGTCAGATCGGGCAGGCGAAGAGGTGGGGAACGTTAGATTGGGAGAGCAGGAAGATGGGGAAACAAGGGGAAGATAGGGAGAGAAGAAGAAAAAAACACCTACTCACCCCATGTGACTGCCAGTATCGGAACTGAAGCGGAAGGTGACATATTGCACAGAGGAAATAATGGAAACACAGTGATATTGAGGGTGTATTGACAGGTTTCTCCCATCAATGAAAATATGCCCTCCAGCAATATGAAGGTTGTCATAAACCTATCAACTTCTAACTCTTAGCCATAAGACACAATCAGTAGAGTTTCTGATTCCTTTGTTTAACAGTGGGAAACCTCTTACGGCTTTTTCTGAGCCCAAACACACCTTCAGTACACGAAATACAGTATAAATATTTGTCCCCCCAAAATAGGAAAGCATGCCACTGTGGAAGATGCACATTTCTGGACCCAACTACACTGCCACCCTCAGATTTTGGTCCTAGCTCTTCTCTTCTCTCTCTTCAAGACTGGTAACTATAGTCCCTATCTCCCAAATCTATTCCTCTATCCAACTGTTTTGCCTTTAACTCTTTGTTAGCTTTGCTGGTTCTTGTGAGCATGAGTGGATGTGTGGATGCATCCATGTTATTTGCCAATACAAAACATTTTTATTTTACTTTGCTGGAAGTCTCTGCAGTGAGTAGTGGTATAGACAAGTGAAAAGATCCCGACAGTTATCTAACCTCTCGCAGCCATCCATTTGAGCTAATAATTCTTCCAATTAATAACTGAGATTTGGCATCATGGGTGGGCTCCCCAAAGAACTTCTACCTCTTCAGGCAAGAAGAAAACCCATATTTTTTCAGATGCGGGTATGTAAAACCATGGATACCAGTCCCATGGATACAGGGGTCATACTGTATAGAAGGAAATACAGCAGGTGCTGCTTTCCACACAACCAGGTAACAAGCGGCACCTGCTGAAATGCCCTCTTCTACACAAACACGAGAACCCTCTCCAGTTTTCACTCTGGCAACCCTAACAGTAATTCACTTTTTAAACAGATATCAGGACTGTTTTAAAATATAAGAAAAACTGTTATGAAAAACCAGATGTGGACTTCTAGAGAGGCCATGATATTGAGAACACAGCTGCGCTGAGCAGGGCACCTTTCTAGGATGGAGGACCATCGCCTCCCAAAAATAGTACTCTACGGTGAACTTGCCACCGGCCAGCGTAAGAGGGGCACTGCAAAAAAGCAATATGAGGACTTCCTGAAACAACATCTCAGGCTCAGCCAAATTGATCACCAACAGTGGTCCACTCTGGCCTCACATCGGGAGGCATGAAGACACACTGTCTACAATGCTGCAGCCTTATTTGAGAACTCATGCTGAACAAGTCTTGAAGAGAAATGACAACGCAGAAAGAATCACAACCTGGAAACACCACCCAAGGAGACCTCCTGCTGTGCTTTCTGCAACCAGACTTGTTTGTCTCAGATTGGCCTTTTTAGTCATCAGTGCGCTTGCAGAAAACGCAGGATGAGTCCTTCCTGAATCTTTGTTTGCGAAGAAAAGCCAAGTATATATCTAAACTTCTATTTCTGGTAACGTTATGGGGCCTGTTAAACTAGCTATAATTCAGAGTCTCTGCATGTCTTAATCCAGCTGTAAGTCAAAACATGGTTTTTGAAAAACCGCAGCAGCTGACTTTGGTAATAGTTTTGGTCAAAAGGCAGGTGGGTGTATGGAACTGCTCAGGGTCTGGAGGTAAGGGCAGAATGACCAGGCCCATGAGCAAACAGCTAATCGCAAGCAAGGGGTTCCTAAAGCGGTTTAGCAGTAGCCTAGCTGCCCCTGCTTGACATCCTGAGGAGATGTGGAACATTAAGCTCAAAAGTTTGCAGTTCCCTCAGAAACGGAAATGTTATATTGTGTGCTGCCAGAGAGAATGCTATTCTCCTTTAGAAAGTGTAACCAGCCTATATTTTACTCAGTCTGCAAGGAAATAAGCCTTGTCCTCAGGGCTAGATTATGTTTCATACTACAGAATTATAGCACTTTGGTACCATTTTAACTGCCATGGCTCCATCTTTGGATATATTGTTTGGTGAGGCACTAGAGCTCTCTGGCAGTAGGTTTTAAGTACCTTGCAGAACTACAAATCCCAGGATTACATAGTGTGGAGCCATGGCATTTAAAGTTGCCTCCAAGTGCTATAATTGTGTAATGTAATTGTGCCTTCTCCGTGGCTGCTTCTAGACTGTGGAACTCCCTCCCATGGGAGGTCTGGTTACCTCCTCTCCCTGCTTTCTTTTCTCTTGCAGGTGAAGACATTTTTTATTTAGATAGGCTTTTGAAATGTGAATTTTAATTATGGAATTATGTGGGGTGTGTGTATGTGTGCTGTTTTTCATCTCTTTAAATGCTTTTAAATCTTATTGAAATTTTATGTTCGTTGATGTACTGGTTCGTTTCCGGCCACAATTCAAAGTGCTGGTCATGACCTATAAAGCCCTATATGGCTTGGGTCCAAACTGCTTGAAAGACTGTCCTGATACGAACCTGCCAGAATTTTAAAAACATCCAGGGAAGGCTTTCTCTTGGTCCCGCCACCATCACAGGCTCGCTTGGTGAGGATGCAAGAGAGAGCCTTCTCGGTGGCTGCACCCAACCTCTGGAATGCCCTTCCACGGGAGGCTAGGCTGGCCCCTTTCCTGCTTTCCTTTTGCAGGCAGGCAAAGACACCCCATGGGATTTCTAGCAATTTAAATGGGAACTCTTTATTTGCTAAATAGTTGTGGTTGCCTTTGCTGCTGGTTGCTAGTGGAGTTAAAAGGTCTAGTAAACATGCTCAGGATTATACTTGCAAACCTAATTGCAAGATTTTATTAAGAGTTTTTTGTTTGTTTGTTTGTTTGTTTGTTTTGGATGTCTGTGTTTTCTAATGGAGTCTTTAACCAGAGGGTTTGCTCCTATGAATATAAATAATAGAAGAGCTCTCCCTCCCTTCTTCTTTGTGTAATGTCTATCTGTGTAAATATATATATATATATATATATATATATATATATATACAGAGCTTAGAGAATTATATGGGAATTTAACTCCCAGCATCCCCCAACTACTAGTAGTAATAATAATAATAATTATTATTATTATTTCTTGCCCGCCCCTCTCTATGGATCAAGGTGGGGAACAACACATTAACACATAAACATAACATTGGTTAATAGCACATATTAATTAAAAACATGTATCAGTTTAAAAGAACAAGTAAAGCCAAGGCATTTTAAAACAGTCAACAGACAATTTAAAATTCATACTTTAAAATCATTTGGATAGGCCTGCTAGAAGTTTACACACAGTTCACATACAGCGACTGTGAGGCAGTACTTTAGTTTGAGGGCACGACAGCTGAGGCTGTTATCTCAATTATGTCCATATCCGTGGTTTCAGTTATCCACAGCTGAAAAAACAGGGACACGCACTATAGAGTCACACTGGAAAATGCCTAGAGAGGCATCCTCTCTAGGAATTGCTAGGTCCCCCAATGGAACTCTATGCTACTTTTTTTATAGGAAGTCCTTTATTTTAATAGTGTTTTTTTTTTAATCCATGGTTTCACTTATAAATGGTAAGTCCAGGAACAAATTCCCCGTGGATACAGAGGGTGACCTGTATGCTGGAGGGGACAGCTGTTGTAAATGCACAAATCCAAAAGGCAGCATTTCCAGAGTGGGGGCTTCCACTGTCTGGGTGGGTGTGCTTCTTTCTGTACAGTAGCTTCCTGTTGTTTCTTCTATCTCTGCTCTCCAAACCCCCTTTCCATCCCAGCCTCCAGATCACATTTCTTGCCTTCAGTGCCCTTTACAATGTTTGACAACATTTTTTCCTATAGTTTCTCTCAAGCCAAATGTTGTAGTCAGAATAAATTATGTAGATTTTCAAAAAATCTTCTCTCTCTCTTTCTCTCTCTGTGGTAACAAAATGCCTTGCATAATTTATAGCTGAGGGCAAATTTTCAGTTCTAGCCAAATTCTTCTGGAGTTTAGAAAAGGCCAAATGTTGTTGTCAAAAATAAATTATGCAAGTCAAGATTTTTCTTTCCTTTCATCATCCCTTCATAATTGCACTGGTTATCCTTAGATAACGTTTTGAGAGATTCCTTTGGTACAGTGACCAACCATACACGTTACAAGATACGATGGAGCAGGAAAAATGAATAGAGAACATGGTAGGGCCAGCTTTAGCATCAGACAGAGGGAGGGTTGTGAAAAGCAGCAAATTATCACGGTAGTTATTTTAGGGCATGTCCAGATGCCCAGAACCACCGTATTGGATCTTCGTTGTAGCGATAATGTGCTGAGGTGATGAAACAGCCCTCTTTTTCTGTTTATTTAAGCAGAAGATTGCACTTCTGCACCTTAGATTTGCTTCTTTTTTTTTTAATACTGTTCGGTGGCAGCAACTGGTGACAATAAAATGTGAGCAATTCACTCGTCCCCACAATCTTGATCACAGGTATGTCCATTTGAACAACAAATGTGTATGGCTTCACATGCCTGCGATCTTTAAAAAAAACCACAAAACCCATGGAGACAAATGAAAGTTGCTACGAATTGGCATTTCTTCGCATCAATCCACATTTGCCTCATATAGACAAGCCCCTTGACAAGATAACCAGAGCTTACCTTGTTTAGCTTCCAAGATCAGACAGGATCTAATGCCTTTCTTATGGGTCTAGAAATGCTAGAGGAGGGCCAGGGATGGTGCCACAGAACAACGAAGCCTGCATCCTTTAAGCACTTGAAGAGTCTGAATTATTACACAACTCTAAACACAACTGGGGAAGAGGTGGAATGAAAGGAAACTTAGATCTTGTCTGTACGGTCAAAATAATACCAACAGCATACAAACAGAAAGCGATCTGTTCATATGGACATTTGCACAAATACGTGTCATTAAGAATGGGGGGGCAGCCAAATCCACTGCAAAGTCCATGTACGTCATGTCTGGGGCTTTGTATGGATTTTTTAAAAAAGCTCTGTACAACATGCAAACGTGTGATCATTTGAACACTTGCATTCGCACAGATATGAACAGGCGGCATAATCTGATTAATCTGATTGGCTAGAGGAGGATGGGGGGTGGGGCTAGCAAACAGGGAAAGCACCTGCGGCTGCCATGTTAGATTTTCAGCTAAGTGAGGGTCTGGTAAGTCAATCAAACTGCAATCTTATACTCTTTTTTTCCTTTCCTTTCCTTTCCTTTTTTTTTTTTTTTTTTTTGGAAATACAAACTTTTGCTTGTGTGCACCATGGGAAACTGTTTTTTTTTTTTTTTAAATTGGCAGCAGCAGATTTAAAATCGCGAATCAATACTCGTGGGCGCCATCCTGGCTAGGGGTCTTGCAGAGTTTAGGTGGGCTCTTTTGGCGGTGAAGACAGGTTGCATCATTGCGAATGCCTGCTTTTTCAGATGTGTTCATATTCCCCCTCCCCCCGTATACATAAGACCTTAGTTGAGGAGGGTAGGGCCAAGCAAATGAAAATCTAAACAGGAACAATACCAACTGCAATCTTTTTGTTGCTGAGCCCACTTGTGAGAGCTAAATACAGCCTCCTTATACCTCTGCTGACAAGGTGTCAGGAGCAAAGGACAAGGGACAGCTCTCTTTAGGTGCCTTTGTAAACTTTGGCAAAGCATGCATCTGGCTGGCTTTTGTGGAAAACACAGTTTGGAAAAGTTAATTTTGGGGACTGCCAGCTGGTTTGTTCTGTAGTCCCAGTATAAGCTCTGGTTAACTCTTGTTAAAAACAAAGACAGGAAAAAAAGAACCGGGCAGGGAGCTTCCCAGCTTTACCTAATTATTGCCTTCAACTTATTTTCCTCGAATGGAGAACACCACTTTTGTGTGGTGCGACGAGATTGCGGCCTTGCTTATTTTTGCCAATGGCTGTGAATTATGTCTGAGTTGAGGAGATGGGTGATCATTTCATCTGGTTCACTCTTCTTGATAAGAACATTCTAAAATGTGCAAGTTTCTTCATAAAAATTAGGGAAAATTCTTTCTTTTTTTTTTAAATGAACGAGTAGAATGCATATGGTCACTCCCTAATCATAGTTGGGGGCAGAGCTTGGGAAAAAAAACCCGACTACAGTTCTCACATTCCCCTAGCCAGTCTGGAGGGTTTAGGGAGTTGAAGTCTATATTTTATAAGCTCTGGAAGAAAGGATGTATATGTGCCAGCATGGTGTTGCAGTTTGAATGTTGGACTAGGACTTCAGGAGACAAGGGTTCAAATCCCTGCTTGGCTTTGGAAACTGACCGAATGACCATGAGCAAGTCACCTTCTCTCAGCCTCAGAGGAAGGCAATGGTAAACATCCTCTGAACACTGTGAAGTTGAAGGCTTTCATGGCTGGCATCCATAGATTTTCCTTGGTTTTTTTCCAGGCTGTGAGGTAGAAAGATAGAAAGAAACTATTCCAGAACACGGCCTCACAGCCCAGAAAAAAACCAAGGAAAATCTATCCTCTGAACAATTATTGCTGAGAAAAACCTGTGAAAGTTTCACCTTAGGGTCACCATAAGAATGAAATGACTTGAAGGCACACAATAACAAACATATATGTGCCTTCAGGTCACCAGTCAACTTATTGCAACCCCATGAATTTCATAGGGTTTTATACTTGGGGTGGTTTACCATTGCCTTCCTCTGAAATATATAGGAAAGCAGAAATCTGTCATATTAACAACTGCCTAATGGTGAGGCTTGGAAAGGAATGCAACCATCACCATCACATTTATTTATACAGCTGGCCCTCTATCTCTTTATATAAAACTCTTGGGTATACACAATGCCTTAGGTATGTAGGTACGGTATGTTACCTCTTGGGTATGTACAATGGGTTTAGGTATGTTGCCTCTTTCAGGGTGCTGATTGGCCACTCCTTCTCACTCCTTCAGCCAATCACCACCCACATGTAAATTCCCTCTCCACCCCACAATCCACTCCTGCCACTCCTGGTCAATCTGCATACTGGGAGTGACCAAACAATGTGCTACAGTGTTGGCTATAGTTGCTAAGGCTGCAGACCTTTCCAGTTCACCAGTGTCTCAAGGCTACACAATTCCCACTTATGATTTAAGTCTACACAGTGATATCATTTCTATTCCCCACTGCGACAGGACCTAGGCAGTCCACTGGCGGCGGCAGGACACCACTACTGCCATTGCAATGGGACCCAGAGAATCGGGCGTGAGGTCTACCGGGCATTTTTTGGGGAGTTTTTAATTGTGTACGGTATGCCTGATCCAGCTAGTATCCACAGATTCTACATCCATGAATTCAATCATCCACGAATTGAAAATATTAAAAAAAATAATTCCAAGATTTTGCCATTTTATATAAGGGATCCCATTTTATATGCCATTATATATAATGGCACTTGAGAATCCATGGATTTTGGTATCCGGGGGGGGCGGGGGCTGGAACCAAATCCCAGTGGATACCAAGGGCCCACTGTATTTACCAGTTATTTATCATTGCTATTTTGATTTGCTCATTCCTTTCTAAGCCCTGCAATTTTGCAGTCCTCAAAATTTGGCCTCTGCCACATTGACCTCAATTTTGGTAGTAAAAATCAGGGATAGCTCTCCAGTTTGAGTCTTGATGCAAAAAGCAGGCAGCATTGAACTGTTTTTTCAACAAATCCTTCTGCGTGGTTTTAAGTGCCATATTTCCAAACTCACACATAACAGTCTGTTCCTTTAAAGCAGCAGAAATTGTACCAATTCCTTATGGGTCTGTTAGAATGCTCAGTAATTGCACTGAATGCGGCCTCAAAGGCAACCCCATCATTAGCACAGTACTGCCTGCTATCTCACTTTTATCACCAGGAAAAATTAAAAGACCAACATTATAGTATCACATCTGCTCCAAGGCAATGAACAGATTAGGAACACTAATTTTTGAAGTCCCCCAAGCATTTTATTAAAACTAGTTGCACCTAGTGTAACATACACCATTAAAAACTTCCCCCAAAACACCTGGTAGACCTCATGACAACCCTATAACATAGGCTGGTGGATTTTAAAATTCCTCCTCCCCCTTCTCAGCATTCCACACTTTTCCCAGAATTGCTGAGGTTGACTTGCTCTGTTGCCCTGCCGCTGCCAGTTGACTGCCTGGATTCCATCTGGGTCCCAATCTGGGCCACAGATTGAGTCGCAGGAGTGGATTGTGAGGTGGAGAGGGAATTTGTATGTGGGTGGTGATTGGTTGGGTGTGTTTCCTCAGCAGCCAATCAGCACGCTGGGAAAGGCAACATACCCAAGAGAATTATATATAGATAGATAGACTTTTTACACCAAATTAAAAAGCAAGGTTTTGCCTCATTCCAGACAATTCAAAATCTGAACTAAAGCTGGGGCAAAGTATACATCACACACGAAGGACAAAATAGGGTACAGACTGGCATAAAATGCATTTGTGCTAACTGATAGGCATAGATGCACATTTTGAAAAGCATATATTGGCCCAGAGACAGTTATATCCAGTTGCAAAATAGGGGAAGAATCTCTGAGCAAGTAAGTAAAACACATTAGTGGTAAGCAAAATGAAATAACTATTATTTTATTAGCAGCATATAGCAAAAAACACATTAATAATGTGGAAATAATTTTATTAACATGGATGAGAGGACCAAACTCAGGCCTGTGGCTCCTTTATTGAGCCAATTCATCTGTAATGCAGTCTTCCTCTTTTCCAACTGCCCTCCAACTTTTCCTAGCATTAATTTCTTTTCATCTCAGGATATGTCCAAAGTATGATACCCTATTTCCAGCACAGAGAGGATTCTGCTGTACCTGTCTGTCTTATGGGTGATAAAGATGGGGAATATTTTAGGAAAAAGGGGCGTGGGCCTTTACCCAGTACCATGGGCCCCACATCCTAAAGCGGTCTGCCAGGCCAGGATCTTTGGTGGGTCCCCTACCTACTTCTAAGGTTAAGGACAGCGAGATGGTCTACAGAATTTAGGATAAAAATTAAAATCAGTCCATTTAAATGATGATACCAAAGTAATATTTATATTTATTTTTTTATAAAACTGAATGGATTTACATAATAAAAACTTACAATAATATTACCCCAAACCCACCTCTTATCCCGCCCCCCCAGGCTAGAATACTGTTAGCCTCCCTCCCTTGTGGGGGCCACGCCAGTAGCGCAAACATGACTGAATACATATGAATTCCAGAATGGCCAAATTTTCATAGAATCATAGAGTTGGAAAAGACCACATGGGTCATCCAGTCCAACCCCTTGCAATGCAGGAATACATAGTCAAATCATTCCTGACAGATGGCCATCCAGCCTCTGTTTAAAAACTTCCAAAGAAGGAGACTCCACCACACTCCAAGGCAGTGCATTCCACTTCCGAACAGCTCTTACTGACACAAAGTTCTTCCTAATGTTTAGTGGAATCTCTTTTCCTGGAGTTTGAGTCCATTGCTCCGTATCCTAGTCTCTGGAGCTGCAGAAAACAAGCTTGCTCCATCCTCGGTGTGACATCCCTTCAAATATTTAAACATGGCTATCATGTCACTTCTTAAGCTTCTCTTCTCCAGGCTAAACATACCTAGCTCCCTAAGTTGCTCCTCAGAAGGCATGGCTTCCAGACCTCCCACCATCCTGGTTGCCCTCCTCTGGACACGTTTCAGTTTCTCAATATCCTTCCTGAATTGTGGTGCCCAGAACTGGACACAGTATTCCAGGTGACGTCTGACCAAAGTAGAATGCAGTGGCACTATTACTTCCCTTGATCTAGACACTATACTCCTATTAATGCAGCCTTGAATTGCATTAGCTTTTTTAGCTGCTGCATCACACTGCTGACTCATGTTCCGTTTGTGGTTCACTAAGACTCCTAGATACCTTCCACATGTACTGCCATCAAGCCAGGTGTCACTCATCCGATATCTGTGCATTTCATTTTTACTGCCCAAGTGTAGTATCCTACATTTCTCCATGTAGAAATTCATTTTGTTAGTTTTGGCCCAGCTTTCTAGTCTGTTGAGGTCATTTTGGATTCTGATCCTGTCCTCTGGAGTATTAGCTACCCCTCCTAATTTGGTGTCATCTTCATATTTGATAAGAATGCCCTTTATTCCCTCATCCAAGCCATTGATAAAGATGTTGAATAGCACTGGGCCCAGGACAGAACCCTGTGGCACCCCACTGGTCACTTCTCTCCAGGATGAAGAGGAGCCATTGGTGACTACCCTTTGGGTTCGGTCAGTTAACCAATCACAAATCCACCTAACAGTTGCATTGTCTAGCCCACAAGTTACTAACTTTTTTGCCAGAATATCATGGGAGACCTTGTCAAAAGTCTTACTGAAATCAAGATACACTACATCCACAGTGTTCCCTTTATCTATAAAATTTGTAACTCTATCAAAAAAAGAGATAAGATTAGTCTGGCACAACTTGCTTTTGAGAAATCTCTGTTGACTTTTTGTGATCATCGCATTCCTTTCTAAGTGCTTACAGACTGTCTGTTTAATGATCTACTCTAAAATCTTTCCTAGTATCGATGTCAGGCTGACTGGGCGGTAATTATTTGGGTCTTCTTTCCTCCCCTTTTTAAAGATAGGGACAAAATTTGCCCTCCTCTGAATGTCTGCTGGGACCTCTCCTGTTCTCCAGAAATTCTCAAAGATGATTGCCAGTGGTTCTGAGATTATTTCTGCCAGTTCTTTTAATACCCTTGGATGAAGTTCATCTGGCCCTGGAGAATTCATTTATACTGGCCAGGTATTCCTGAACTACCTCTTTACCAATTCTGTGCTGGATTTTCCCTACTGCATCATCTGCTCCATCTTCCCCATGTTGAGCACTGTTCCCTCTTTGGGAGAAGACTTAAGCAAAGAAGGTGTTAAGTAGTTCTGACTTTCCTTTGTCCCCTGTTAGCCTTTCGCCGTTTTAAGATATAAGCAAAAAGTCCTGGTTACCTGGTTGGGCAATCTTTCCATTTCAATTTCTCCTACTTTAACCTTTTTAAAAAAAAAAATTAAAAAAACTCAACCTGTTTCCATCCTGAATGTAAAGAAATGTGTACATTCGGTCGATTCTTACTTTTAAATGACTGAGAAGAAACTTTTGCACATCCTGAGTTCTGTGAAGATAGCAATGTTTGAAAGCCACTGCTTTTGAGCTTGGGCAAGGTAACTTCTTTGAACTACAACTTTCAGAATTTCCACAGAATTCTCCCAAGTTTCTGATATAGTCCCCCCCCCCCCACACACACAAAGAAAGTAGTGCTTCCAAGCTCTAGTTAAAGTTTAGGTAGATTTTTTTGGTCAGCAAGTCAGTCCATAGAGGGAGCCTCTCTCACGTTTGAACACTGTGCCAAGGAGACATTATTCCTCTCTTCATTTCTTGGGTCTCAGCCAGAGCTGATGGCGACTCCCAGGGTCTCGCCACAGTCACAAGTTTATTATCTTTCTGGCACCGCAAATTATTGACTAGCCCTGTCTAAGCTCATCATTTGACAGCTCCCACAGAAACAAGCCAGGAATGCTGGCCATAACCTCCCCTATCTGTCCCCCTGCTTTTGCTACAGGGGTATCCCTTCAAAGGGAAGAGAATGAGCCCCTGGATTGAACGTATATACCCAGGCTAGGCCGAGACTAATAAAAACATGAGCCTTCCCTTGACACTTTTTCGTTTGGAGCAGAAAGCCAAAGATGAGACTCCCACAAGAACATGCTTGGGCTTCCAACAAGCTGACGGGGAGAGAGGGAAAAAAGGTCACCCGTCTGGGCAAACAGGAGACTTCCACGCACTGCCTTGTGGCCTTTGGGTTGCTGTGGAAACAGGCTTGGAAGCCAGAGGGCCTTGCTTGGTGACATTTCAATGGTGGGGTTCACCCTTCCTCCACTGCTCTGACAATGGCCCTCGGTTGGTTGCTTCCTTACGGACAGCAAAGGCTCATTCCCCTTTGCGTCTGGTCCCCCTGGCTAGAGTTAAGATGGCCACATCTTTAATGAATTTGTTTATTTTGGGCTGTATCAATAGAAGTATAGTGTCTAGATCAAGAGAAGTAATAGTGCCACTCTATTCTGCCTTGGTCAGGCCTCACCTAGAATACGGTGTCCAGTTCTGGGCACCACCATTCAAAAAGGATATTGACAAATTGGAGCGTGTCCAGAGGACGGTGACTAAAATGGTGAAAGGTCTGGAAACCATGCCTTATGAGGAAAGACTTGGGGAGCTGGGTATGTTTAGCCTGGAAAAAAGATACTTAAGGGGTGATATGATAGCCCTGTTTAAGTATTTGAAGGGGTGTCACATTGAGGAGGGAGCAAGCTTGTTTTCTGCTGCTCCAGAGACTGGAACACGGAGCAATGGATGCAAGCTCCAGGAACAACATTAGGAGGAACTTTCTGACAGTAAGAGCTGTTTGGCAGTGGAACACACTCCCTCGGAGCATGGTGGGGTCTCCTTCCTTGGAGGTCTTTAAACGGAGGCTGGATGGCCATCTGTCAGGAATGCTTTGATCGTGATTTCCTGCATGGCAGGGAGTTGGACTGGATGGCCCTTATGGTCTCTTCCAACTCTACAATTCTATGGTTCTATGACTCTATGATCATATTTCTTTTCCTCCAGGGAGGGTCAAGGCAGTGTACACTAGTTTGCCCTGCCAGATTTGGTTGCCATTTAATCATAGAATCATAGAGTTGGAAGAGACCTCAAGGGCCATCCAGTCCAACCCCCTGCCATGCAGGAACACACAATCAAATCATTCCTGACAGCCACCCAGCCTCTTTTTAAAAACCTCCAAAGAACCACCACACCCTGAGGCAGCACGTTCCGCTATCAAACAGCTCTTAATATCAAGAAGTTCTTCCTAATACCTAGAATCTCTTTTCCTGTAGTTTGAGTCCATTGCTCTGTGTCCTAGTCTATAGAGCAGCAGAAAATGAGCTTGCTCCATCCTCAGTATGGGATTCCTTCAAATATTTAAACATGGCTATCATGTCCCCTCTCAACCTTCTCTTCTTCAGGCTAAACATGCCCAGTTCCCTAAGCCACTTCTCATAGGGCGTGGTTTTCAGACTTTCCACCATCCTGGTTGCCCTCCTCTGGACACATTCCAGCTTCTCAATATCCTTCCTCAATTGTGCTGCCTTCTCAATATCCTTCCTCAATTGTGCTGCCCAGAACTGGACACATTATTCCAGGTGAGGTCTGACCAAAGCAGAATAGAGTGGCGAGTGGCACTCTTTCTTCCCTCGATCTAGACACTATACTCCTATTAATGCAGCCTAGAATCACATTGGCTTTTTTAGCTGCTGCATAACACTGCTCACTGTGCATGTTCAGTTTGTGGTTCACTAAAGACTCCTAGATCCCTTTCGCATGTACTGCCATCAAGCCAGGGAATAGTCCTCACAACAGTCCTGAGAGGTAGGTTTGGCCAAGAGGTAACAACTTGCCCCACTGACTTTCATGAGTGAGAAGGGAACTGATTTTGGGTCTGATTGGCTGAAGTTCAGTGCTCTCTAATCACAACACAAGAATTACTGTCAAGGAAATGGAAGTCTGAGAACTTTGTGCTTTGACATGTATGGAGGTGCAGATCAAGATAACATTATCTAATGGTTTTTTGCCTGTGGCTCAGTAGTTAGGCACATGTTCTTCATCAGATCAAATGTGTGACCCAAGAACAAAGAATAGTGAGCTTCTGGCCATGTGCAAAGTGCTTTTCCTGCAGCAATATGACTATCCACATAACCAGCCCCCCTGCACATGTGATTTGAGATTATGGGTTTCCACAGTAGAGCGGCATTGTTTTCAAATATCTTCTTGAGACTTGGCACTTCTCATTCCAGAAACTAGGCGCAATGCCATCCAGCTTTGTCTGCCCCCCACCATTTCCACTGCCCCCCTCGATTGATGCCCCCCACTCCTCCCCATGGGTTCCAGCCTACATATGAACTTTCCCTTTCTCACAGTCTTGTTTTCTTGCTCTCCCTTCCCCAGGAGACCTATGGACGTATTTTTATCCATGAGCTCAGCTCCCGTTGTATATTCCTGGGATCTGGAGCAGAAGAAAGCATCCCAGGTCCAGTTGTCCAGAGTCCAGCTGGATCCGTGTCCACCCTGAAAGGGAGAGAGTGAAAACGAATGAGGACTGAGAGAAAGAGAGAGAGTGGAGGGAATGGATGAAGTCTGGAAGGAGAGAACGAAGCACTCGAACAATGTGTGGGTTGAAACTCAACATGACTTCCTTCTTTGGAAGCACCTCAGGGTCTATATGGGTTGGAGGGGAGAAATGGGGAACTAGGCACTAGAACTCCTGGGTTCTCTTAACGTTCAGAGTCCAGAGTAGACTGAAAGCAGGGAGGAATCTAGGATGAAAGCACTGTATTCACTCTCCTTTTCGGGACTCTCCAATTTGTTTCCTTGTTCTTTTGCTCTCCCCTTTCCCCGCAAATAATTATCTTTGGCCTGCTAATATTACCCTCCCTTTCCCAGATTCCTCTATAGGCTCCTGTTTAGTAGGGAGTTGCTGGGATCATAGGCCCCCGAAGGTCTCTGTTGACCTCTTTTCCTGGCCAAAGCAAACGGGCACTCCTCTTTGAAGGGCAGTTCCTGGAAGGGCTTGATGGGGTTTCCAGTCCACCACTTGGGACAGAGAGACCCTTTCTCCACTATCACTTGGGCCTTTCATCCCTGCACACTGGCCCCACAGAGAGAAGGAATGGGGAACCAGCCAGGCCCCACAACGCCCAGCACTGGCCCATAGGAATGTACACACGTGGCGTTTTAAAATGCCAGAGGGTGTGTGTCTGTGTGTCTGTAAAATGCAGCACCAGCTTCCAAACTGCAGGCAGTCGAGGTTTTGTTTCTTCAAATGTATATTCCCAGAGAGGGAAAGCATGGCACTCAACACATGCTCAGATGGTCAAAAAAGGGAACAATTCAAAAGTGCATCTCATTAGCTGAAATCCACTTTAGGGATGAGCTCCAATGGTAGAACAAAGTGGGAAAGAGGAGCAGGGAACAGAATTGCTCTTGTGAAGAATTTCCCCCACTTTTTGACAGCTGTTGCAGAGGTCTATGGAAGGTCTACCATTCAGAGTGAGGGCAGGATGGCTTCACTTCAACTTGGCTTTGTAGTGTCATTGGGTGGGCAGGGCCATTAAGCAGAGTGAGGCAGATGCCGTAGGTAGCAGATTTGGGGTATAATGAAAAAAAAAACAGCCAATTGTTAATTATTTATTACTGTTGCATTTTTATAGCCAGGGCAATAGAAAGAGCTGCTTGTGGGACTCTCTGCCTCAGGTGTAAAAATAACTTAGGACTCATCAGACCACCCTCCATAAAGGTTCTTTTTGCCAGCATATTTTGTGGTGTTTTTCTACTGGCAAAAGAACCCCCCCCCCCATCAGTCCTTACCGTGAGCAGCTTGAAAGCACTAACAAAGCAGGAATGGAGCTCCATTTACTTCCTGGTCCGAGACCTCAGCGATTCTCACAAGAAGACACGAGCAGGGGTAAATTAAAAAATACATTTTAAAAACCACAAAAATACACATAAGCACAGAAACGCACTCACAAGTAAACTGGGGAAGTTTATAAAAAGAGTGCCCTCTACTTGGATATCGCAATCTCACCCAGAAATGTTCTGTCGCTGCCGCTGTATTTACGTGAGCACAATGGCGTGAGCTTTCAAACTGGCAATACCAGCAAAAAAGCACCAGGGGAGATCTCTTGATAGCTTGGGCCATCAATAAAAAGGAACAGCTTTTTAACAATACAAGATCATGAAAGGACAATGCCATTTGATATGTGTGCTCTTTCATGTTAATTAGGCGTCATTATAAAGCCGTATTTGCTGCATCTGATAAAATCCTCTGTCTTGAATTTGGTGTGTGTTAGAGGGAAGGGGGGGGTCAGGCCATTTACTGCCCTGCCTCAGGCAGCAAAATGTCTTGTACCCTTCTCCTAGCCAAATCAGATTGGCTATGCAGTGCCATAGCACTGGCTATGTGATCCCTGATTGACTGGACCATGTAACCACTTAGTTAAAAAAAAAAAAAATCCATCGAAGCAGTTGCCAAAGCAGCAGGAAACAAGAAATGATGCAAAGGGTGTGTGTGTGAGGTGTGAAGAGATTCATGGAGACAAGTCCAACATTCTTTTTCTTTCATTCTGTGCACTGAAAATGCCTCTGTCTCTTCTGCAGACAGCAATCCTGCCTTCCCAATTGTACCATGCATCCTATAGTAGGGTTGTCAGATCTCAGGGCCTGGTCTTGAGTTTCCATCAGTCATCTCCTGGAGACAAGAGTGTAACTTCTGCAGTTTGGTGGGGCTCAGCTCCAGGCAACAGGAAACAGTTGTGTGCAAATCTTCCAGCTCAGCTAACGGAGCACCAGTTTGCTACAATTTCCAAGGCTTCATTGATTAGGAGCAGCAACTTGCAAAGACTCTACAGGAGACCTGTAGATTTATTTAGGTCCTTATTACACCACAACGTTATAACATCATAGCAGTGGCTTGTTCCAGCTTTTGTATCAGCCTTATTGCATGATGTTGTGGTCCTCTTGGTGCTGTTGTGCGGTACAGTTCTTGGGAACGTGATATTTTTCATGCTGAAACAATCCGCTAATGATCCCCTTTCCAACTAGGATTCAGTAGCCAGTACGATATCTCATTCCACTTCATTGCGAGAATGATCTTTCAGTGGGTATGGTCTGGTTGTCCCTCCCTTGGCTATTCCCAATTAATTCTTCAGCAGGGAAACCTCAGACTACTTCCGGTGCTAGGGCAGGGAGGACAAAACTTTGGAACAGAATAGCTGTGTTTTCTGTGATCTACACTCTTGAAAACCTTTCCAGATTTTTTTCTGTTTTTTTAAAAAATATAAATGGTTTGCTGTTATAGTGCAATAACACTGCTATCCTGACCTGCTAACCATTTAAAGTCATTATGCAGATGCCTTTACTGTATGGTTCGCCCCTGCAAAGATTTCACCACTGCATTCCTGTGCTACCACACACCAGTGTTGCCATCACAGCATTATTTAATTAAAAAAATTTTTTTAAGGTAATGGTGTAATAACACTATGACATTATGCCATAATAGGGCTATTAAGGCATAATACCATAGCGTTATTGCACAACCGCCCCATTTGTACTCATTAATCCATAATAGCACTATTACAGCTTAATGAGGACAAATGAAGGTTTTGTTTTTTTAACAGGACAACCTGAAACAACTGACTAGCATGACAAACACTTTTGTTTTTCACAGAGAAAGATATAAAAAACGTTGGGGGATGGTGTGGTCCCTTTCTCTTCCTGTGTCACCTCTCACAACAGAGATCTGGACAGTGATGAGTGTGTGAGTGTTATTACAGCTTGATGAATATGAGTGAATTGAAGCCTGAAACCACTGACTAATGTGACAAGCACTTTTCTTTTTCACACAAGAGAGACATCAAAAATTGTGTGTGTGTGTGTGTGCGTGTGGTCTGTTTCTCTTCCTGTGCTACATCTCGCAATGAGATATTTGGGTAGTGATGTGTGTACTGTAATGATGTTGTGCAGTAATAACATTATTACAGCTATATTTCAATAAATAGATAGATAAACATATACTGTACATACTAGCTGTACCCAGTGTAACATATGCCGTTAAAAAAAACTCTCCAAAACCACCCAGTAGGCCTCACAACAACCCTGTATGGTAGGCCTCTGGATTTTAAAATTCCTCCTCCACCTTCTCAGCATTCCACACTTTTCCCAGAATTCCTGAGGGTGACTTGCCCTGCTGCCACCATGCCTGCCACCAAAGCCAGTTAACTGCCTGGGTCCCATCATAGGTGTCCCACCGCTACTACCAGTTGCCTCTCTGGGTCCTGTCACAGCCCATGACTGAGGGAGTGAGAGGAGGGAGGGGCCCTTGTGAGGCTGGGGGTGTAGATGCAGATTGAGTGGCAGGAGTGGATTGTGAGGTAGAGAGGGAATTTGCATGTGGGTGGTGATTGGTTGGGTGTGTTTCCTGAGCAGCCAATCAGCACACTGGGAAAGGCAACACACACACACACACGTATACACACACACACAGAGTAGGATCCCTGTATCCGCGGAGGATTAGTTCCAGGCCCCCTTGTGGAAAATGAAATCCGTGGATAATAACGAACACCCCTGTCGGCATTTCTGCCCTGGGAGAGATCCTGCACAGCGATCCCAAAGGCAAAGGGAGGAGGGAGATCTCTCCTTATCTCTGTTCACCCACACATTGCCATTTCCGCCCTGGGAGCAAAGGGAGGAGGGAGACAGATGTCTCCTCCCTTTGGACCTGCATCACCATTTCAGTCTGGGAGTGATCCCAGGCAGAGATCCCAGGGTCAAAGGGAGGAGCGAGGCAGATCTCTCCTCCCTTCACCCCCACATCGCCAGTTTGGCCCAGGAGCGATCCCAGGGAGCGATCCCAAGGGCAAAGGGAAGAGGGAGGGAGATCCCTCCTCCTCTCCCTTCACCCCTGCATCGCCATTTCTGCCCCAGGAGCAACGATTTTACCATTTCTTGCCCTGGGAACAAGATTCTCCTCCTCCCCTCCCTCCCCTGTCCACACCCCCTGCTGTCACCATCCACGGATAATTGAATCAGCAGGTGTGGGGGTGCTACTGTATATAGATAGATAGATAGATAGATAGAAGAAAAACAAACACGAACCACAGGGAAAAACAAATGGGATGGTGGTAACGTCTCCAAGCTTTGAGAGGTCATGCAGCATTGTTGGGGCCAACACTCGTGAGGCACTCACAGGCAATATGTCTGCACTAGTCTGCTCTGCCAAGGCAAGTTAAGTTACAGGAGTGTCGATCTTGGTTGAACATTAGAAGGAGCTTCTTGATGATTGGCAATGGAGTGCATGTTTGTAAGAGCAGTTTGGCAATGGAACCAATTGCCTAGAGAGGTGGCAATTCTCTGGACATCTTCAAAAAGAGGCTGGGCAGGTAGAGTTCATTTGCAAGTGCTGAGTTTTTATTTTAGTGTTTTTCAGGACTGGAAGCCAGATTTTGTTTACTTTTAGGGTTTCTTCTTTCCTGTTGAAGTTGTCCCTAAAAGTAAATAAAATCTGGATTCCAGTCCTGAAAAACACTAAAATAAAAACTCAACACTTGTAAATGAACTCTACCCAGGGACAGGGGGATTTCCAGCAGATAATGGGCCATCAACCAACCTTGCATATCTTCACCCAGAAACTAGCCATTCAAATACACAAATTTACATATCCTCCCCAACAGGGGTTCACAGTATATAACCCCCCCCCCTACACTCCTACCCAACCATTCTCTGAAGATACTAGCCACAGATTCAGGTGAAACGTCAGAAATAAACTCTTCCAGAAGACGGCCTCACAGCCCAGGAAAAAACCAAGGAAAATCTATGGATGCCGACCGTGAAAGCCTTCGACTTCACAGTTGAATAAATTGAAGAGCATGCCTGTCTCTGTCATGTCAGATTTGCCCCTGTGTGTGGTGATGGTTACGAAGAATTACACAGGCATTTGTTAAGTATGCAAATGGCCCAAATTGGGGAAAGACAGGAGAGATTATTGTTTGGCTTGTATTATTAACATTGCTATAGTTATTCTGGTATATTAAAAGTAACCACAGCAAATACTCTTCGAAGAACAGCGCTTCCCACTCCCAATTTAGTTTGGAATATATCCAAAGAAAGGCTTTTTTGAGACTTGCATTGAATCTTCACCACCAGGTCTTGAAACAGTGGCTTTGCCATAAATCTCCCCTCTAAATTCCTCTAAATTCCAATCCCATGTCCAAGAGGTGAGTAAATGCTGCCTCTTCAGATGAAACTGCAACAAGCCATTATCATTTATAAATGTTAGCTGGTATAAGGGGCACCATCATCACCACCACCATCATCATCTTGTCTTTCTCTCAAAATTGGGACTCAAGGCAGCTTACAATTTAGAAAAGAACATTAAAACTAAAAAGTGAACATTCAAATGGAATCAAACTATTCATAGTATTAAAACAATTTAAACATACCCTCAAAAAGAGAAAAAGCAATTACAAATACAGCACCCTTAGCCCATTCTTTTAAAAACCTGGTGTTGAATTTGATACAGTTTCTAATCCAAGCTTTGAAGGAGATATCCAAGGTGCTGAACTTCAGCTGGGAAAACGGTCCAGTGCTTTGGATAGCTCTTCTAAAGTTCAGACTAAAACTCAGAAGCCTCCATCTGCCACTGTCATTTTACCATGCTGGATAAGAGGTAATGAGAGCTAAAGGCGAAAATATCTGGCAGGCCAAAAGTTCCTTTCTCTGCTGTATCTTCCACAATACACACACAAGTAGGGATGTAAATTCTCAACTATATCTTGGTAAGGGTAAATAATTATAGTATTTTTCTCCCCATTGATGGAGAAAATGAATATTCTTCCATAGTATTCTCCCCATATTTCACCTTCTCAAAGTGTTGCTGTTACCCAAATGCATGGGGTCTGTGGAAGACCCACTCATGTTATTAAAATTATGATATTATTTGGGGGAACTATAATTAGCTCAAAGGTTTGGCTGTGAGAGGTTAGGTAACTTCGGGATCGTTACAGCTATGTATATGAGTACTCACTGCCGAGACTCAGAGTTTTAAGTGAAATAAAAATGGTTTTTATTGAAAAATAACAAAAAGCAAACACACACATGCAAAGCACACATGCAAGACAATCATACAGCGCTAACGAAGGTTAGGTGGAAAGGTGGACAGCGGAGATAGATTCAGGAGTTATGGGCTATAATTACCAGTCTGTAGAGTAGAGGTCCAGGATGCGAAGAAAGCTCAGGCTTGAAGCTTGAAGGTGGCACAGTCAAACTAACAGAGTGGCTGTGTTAACTGGGCAGGTATACTTATATCCGAAAATGTGCCTTGCAGGCGTGATCTGGTTACAACAATGGCTAAATGTAATTCTTGGATTTGTAGTTTGTTGTGGCAGCAAAGCTCTCTGACAGAGAAGGCCAACTATCTCACATAACTACAAATCCCAGCAGTCCATAGCATTGAGCCATGGCAGTTAAAGCATCATCAAACTGGATTATTTCTGCAGTGCAGATGCATCCTTAATCAAATAAACCACAGCTACCCCGAGCTTGCAAGAGCTGAGCTGGGCTGTTAGTAACAGGATCTCTGGGAAGTCTCTCATCCATAGGGTGAAGATTAAGCTGAAGCTGAGTTAAGGCACATAACAACAGAAACAAGCTCCAAAGCCAAAAGAAACCAAATGATTCACACAGTACATAATTCACAGTGCATACATCTCTGTATTACTTTCTCTCAAAATCAGCAAACCAGTTCTAATATTTAGGGTACTCTGGGGTGTGGTTATGGGGTGGGGGTAAAATGAGACCACTTCCCCCCAATAAGAATTCTGCCCCTAAGGGAAAGTTTTCCTTTGGTTCCTTTAATTTCGAGCATTGCAGCAACTGAAAACTTCAGTTGAGGATTTGAAAAAGACAATTTAGGCAACCAAAGAAAAGGCAAACTGACCAAGAGGTTGCCATCGTAGCAAATTTAAGAGTTGTGGGTGTGAATGTCTTTCAGTGTCTCAATATTTGTATTGCTAGAAATTTGGAGACTAAAGGGAAACTTCAATTGGGGGACAAGATTCTTATCAGGGAGCAATCTCCTTATTTTGCCTGCTCCAGAGCTACACCCCTGAGTGTACTCCTAGCCTCTGAGAGATTGTTATTCACAAAACCTGATGCTAAAATAAATCTGTGGGTTTGAAGATGCCACAAGATTTCTGTTTTGATTTTTATGTTGAAAGATTAATATGTCTACTTCTTTGAAAACCAGTTTTAATAGAAACATAGGATGCTGCCCTATACTGAGGGCTTGTCCACACTAGCAAATAAAACCCCAACAAAACACTCCATACTCACTTTGCATTCACTGTGCAGTTGCCACATGATGTTCCTGACAATTCACAGCTTCATTGGGATTTTTGCAGGAAAATCCAGGTCTAAAAGGAGATTTTCACACAGGGAGAATATTCCCCGGGGAGATCGGGACAGAAACGTTTCTGTCCCGGAAGCAGTGCCGCGGTTCGCACGCCTACTTCCCTCTCCCGATATTCTGTCATCCTCACGCTTTTTCTTCTCTCTTCCGTCATATTTTATTAACGATGAACTCCCATTAGTAAAATATGATGGAAGAGAGAATAAAAAAGACAGCGTGAGGACGACAGAATATCGGGAGAGGGAAGTGGGTGTGTGAACCGCGGCGCTGCTTCCAGGGTAGAAATATTTCTGTCCCGATCTCCCCGGGGAATATTTTTCCCGTGTGAAAATCTCCAAAGATTCATGGTTTGCGCCACATTTCAGGGGAAACCCGGGATTATTGGCCATGTGGCGGCTGCAGATTGGGTTTGGTGCAAAGCCAGGGGTGGGGATTTCCAGTGGATGGGAATCTGTTCTGCCAGCATGCAGGCATGTTATTTTATTTATTTATTTTCCAATTGTGCACATATCTGTATAAGCGTATCTCCACTTATCCAGTAATACAGTACTATGGGACAATGTGTATTTGCATGCATGAGTGAAGGGGGAGGGAATGGAGCAGCCCTGGCCTTGTGGCCCAAAATAATGCGATGT
The DNA here is from genome assembly GCA_030847615.1 of Gambelia wislizenii. NCBI lineage: Eukaryota > Metazoa > Chordata > Lepidosauria > Squamata > Crotaphytidae > Gambelia > Gambelia wislizenii. The sequence continues at coordinate 33,571,474 of JAUMIR010000002.1, forward strand.
ATAGGATGCATGATCAGCCTAGGACTACTGTTTTACACCAATATGATTTCACCTATGGTTACAGTGTGGCGGGATCCTTCGATCTCCTATCAGACAAGCCCCAGTGAGTGTGGCATTTACAGGGTTGCTGCGAATCAAAAACATCCATGGCAGTTATGAGGTAGGTTCTGTCAGGGTGCTGGGATATACAACCTGAACATTTATACTGTAAAGAGCAAGTATGGTATGTTACAGGCTGCAGGGGCCAGTAATGAGAAGGCTAAGTGCAGCTGGCTAGCATGTCTTGATATTAGGCTTGAGAAGCTAGCATGGGAAGTAAGAAGGCCAAATACTTATCTCTGTGAGAGAATGCGTGTGAGAACCACTGTCTCTGTATTATTGAGTTGGATTATGCTCTGAGACTATATAGTTTTGTCAGGGCTGTACAGTGACAAGACTGCACTGTATATTGTGCTGTGATATGGAGTCTCTATGGTAGGAGTCTCAGATTCATTGTAAATATCACTATACAGTCGTCCCTTCACATTCGCGGGGGTTCCGTTCCGCGGACCCCCGCGAATGTGAAAAATCCGCGAATAACGACTCCCCTCCCCCCTCCCTCCCCAGACCTTCGTGGGGCCTTGCTAGGCCCCACGGAGGTCTCCCCGGCCCTTCCCCCTCCCTCCCCAGGCCTTCGCGGGGCCTTGCTAGGCCCCACGGAGGTCTCCCCGGCCCTTCCCCCTCCCTCCCCAGGCCTTCGCGGGGCCTTGCTAGGCCCCACGGAGGTCTCCCCGGCCCTTCCCCCTCCCTCCCCAGGCCTTCGCGGGGCCTTGCTAGGCCCCGCGGAGGTCTCCCCGGCCCTTCCCCCTCCCTCCCCAGGCCTTCGCGGGGCCTTGCTAGGCCCCACGGAGGTCTCCCCGGCCCTTCCCCCTCCCTCCCCAGGCCTTCGCGGGGCCTTGCTAGGCCCCACGGAGGTCTCCCCGGCCCTTCCCCCTCCCTCCCCAGGCCTTCGCGGGGCCTTGCTAGGCCCCACGGAGGTCTCCCCGGCCCTTCCCCCTCCCTCCCCAGGCCTTCGCGGGGCCTTGCTAGGCCCCACGGAGGTCTCCCCGGCCCTTCCCCCTCCCTCCCCAGGCCTTCGCGGGGCCTTGCTAGGCCCCACGGAGGTCTCCCCGGCCCTTCCCCCTCCCTCCCTAGGCCTTCACGGGGCCTTGCTAGGCCCCACGGAGGTCTCCCCGGCCCTTCCTCCCTCCCTCCCCAGGCCTTCGCGGGGCCTTACTAGGCCCCACGGAGGTCTCCCCGACCCTTAATCCCTCCCTCCCCAGGCCTTCGCGGGGCCTTGCTAGGCCCCACGGAGGTCTCCCCGGCCCTTCCTCCCTCCCTCCCCAGGCCTTCGCGGGGCCTCCGGAGGGCCTCCGGGGGTCCCGCGAAGGCCTCTCCACCCCTCCCCAAGCCTTCACGGCGCCTCTGGAGGGCCTCCGGGGGGTCCCGCGAAGGCCTCGCCACCCCTCCCCAGGCCTTTGCGGCGCCTCCGGAGGGCTTCCGGGCGTCCCACGAAGGCCTCCCCAACCCTCCCCAGGCCTTCGCGGGGCCTCCGGAGGGTCACCGGGGGTCCCGCGAAGGCCTCCCCACCCCTCCCCAAGCCTTCGTGGGGCCTCCGGAGGGCCTCCGGGGGTCCCGCGAAGGCCTCCCCACCCCTCCCCAGGCCTTTGCGGCACCTCCGGAGGGCCTCCAGGGGTCCCACGAAGGCCTCCCCACCCCTCCCCAGGCCTCCGCGGGGCCTCCGGAGGGCCTCCGGGGGTCCCGCGAAGGCCTCCCCACCCCTCCCCAGGCCTTCACGGGGCCTCCGGAGGGCCTCCGGGGGTCCCGCGAAGGCCTCCCCACCCCTCCCCAAGCCTTCGCGGGGCCTCCGGAGGGCCTCCGGGGGTCCCGTGAAGGCCTCCCCAACCCTCCCCAGGCCTTCGCGGGGCCTCCGGGGGTCCCGCGAAGGCCTCCGCAACCCTCCGCAGGCCTTCGTGGCGCCTCCGGAGGGCCTCCGGGGGTCCCGCGAAGGCCTCCCCACCCCTCCCCAAGCCTTCGCGGGGCCTCCGGAGGGCCTCCGGGGGTCCCGTGAAGGCCTCCCTAACCCTCCCCAGGCCTTCGCGGGGCCTCCGGAGGGCCTCCGGGGGTCCCGCGAAGGCCTCCGCAACCCTCCGCAGGCCTTCGTGGCGCCTCCGGAGGGCCTCCGGGGGTCCCGCGAAGGCCTCCCCACCCCTCCCCAAGCCTTCGCGGGGCCTCCGGAGGGCCTCCGGGGGTCCCGCGAAGGCCTCGCCACCCCTCCCCAGGCCTTCGTGGCGCCTCTGGAGGGCTTCCGGGGGTCCCGCGAAGGCCTCCCCACCCCCCCCCCAAGCCTTCGCGGGGCCTCCGGAGGGCCTCCGGGGGTCCCGCAAAGGCCTCCCCACCCCTCCCCAGCCCTTCGCCGGGCCTCCGGAGGGCTTCCAGGGGTCCTGCGAAGGCCTCGCCACCCCTCCCCAGGCCTTCGCGGCGCCTCCGGAGGGTCTCCGGGGGTCCCGCGAAGGCCTCGCCACCCCTCCCCAGGCCTTCATGGGGCCTCCGGAGCGCCTCCGGGGGCCCCGTGGAGGCCTCCCCGCTCCCTCCAGGTCTTTCACGGGGCCTCTGGAGGCCCCGTGTCGCAGTTTTGGGGGGGCCCGGGGGGGGCCTCCCAAAACCGCGAATAACCAAAACCGCGAATGTCAAGTTCGCGAATGTGGAGGGGCAACTGTACTATGCTCTAGTAAAGGAAAGTAGTTTAGACACATGTCTGTATCTGTGTGCTCATTTCTTTGCCTGATGAATGCAACTCTGCTACAACAACTTTTGCAGCCTGGTCCTCTTGATATGTTCAGGGGTACCAGTGCACTGCTGTGTCAGGTTTGGGGTTTCCTGTCAGTCTAGACAAACCCTGGGTCAGACTATCTTGGCCTGTATTGTTGACTCCTGACTTGGAAACAACTCTCCAAGGCTTCAGATGGGATTCTCTCCTAGGCTTACCTAGAGATTTCTGCAATTCTTTGTGGTCTCCCATCCAAGTACTAAAGTGTTGTCTATACGAGGTAAAAGAAAATGGATTGCTCTGCAGTAATGGCAATTCATAGCAGCTGCTATTTGTCTTATTTTTTTTTTTTTGTGGCAGATTGCAGGCATGCGAAGCTATCCTTGTTTGCTTGACAGTTTTTTTTTTAAAAAAACCATATCCATGGTGCAAAAGAATGACTTTTCACTTTAATAAAAAAGCAAACAGGAAAAAAAAGCCATTTTATCATCTTAGTGCTTGTTTGTTAAGGTGAAAATCCAACATGGCAGCTCTGCGTGCTTGCTTTGTTAGCAAGCCCCCCCCCCGCCATACCCGACCAATCATCTGCCTATGTTGGGAAAGCAAATTAATTTGGTCGCTTATCCCAATGAGCAGGAATGCACATTTCCTGAGCTGTTTTTAAAAAACTTCAGGAAAAGCTGCAAAGGCTTTCCCTACATACTTTTTGGTGTTTTTGGTCCCTGTGCCATCCGAATATGGCAGAGTGATGCAGAATCCCATTGAGACAGATCGTATTCTCCTCACATTCTGTGAGGAGTATTTTTGCCAGTATCCTTAGGTTCCAAAATCAGAAAAAGATGGGTAAGGATGGTTTGGTGAAATTTAGCAGCTTTACTCTCCATTGAGAGCAGGTGTTTTGTAAAGCTAGTGTGTTTTAATTACCTGTTCAGGACAAAGCCGCTCCAAAATACTTTGCATTTCTCACCACAATATATTGTTGCTGGGGGAATCCATTTTCTTTTTTTGGCTGTGGGGATTTACAGCTAAATTCAGAGGGGTCAGGGAAACCTGAGAGAGGTGGAAGATTATGTCATAGTCCCTGCTAATCAAAAAATCCTGTTGCTTTGGCCCTGTGAACCTTGGCTCTGCTATGTTGCTGGCATGCTGCCTTGTGGTATTCACTGCCAGAGGATGTGATGATGACCCCAGGCTTCAATGACAGATATGAAGTTAAGCTCAGAGCTTGGGAAAGTTATTAATTTTTGGATTACAACTGCTAGGATCTCCCAGCCAGTGTGACCATTGTGATTGTGCTGGCTGGGAGACTCTGGGAGTTGTCATCCAAAAGAAGGAACTATTTGAAGCTCTGGTCATTTTCATGGAAGCTTAATCTGTCGGCGCCTAATAGCCATAATTGTTTAATGGAACATCCATGTTCAGAGTCAGTGTACCACTGAATATGGACAGCTGGAGGAGGGGATGGTCTTTGGCCTCTGCTTCTGTGTTTGTGGTCTTCTCAGATGGACCTCAGTTGGCCATTTGGAAAGAAGAAGGGTGCTAGATTAGATGGATCTTTAAGAAGATGAGAACAGACTTTCCCAACACGTCCCCTTTTAGACTTGTTGAACTACATGTGCCTTCATCCCATCCACTGTGGCCATGATGGCAGTATTATGAGAACAATCATCCAGTACATTTGGAGAGTGCTGATTTAGGGGAGAATGCAGAAGAAAAACAGACAAGCCCTTCTGGATCAGACTAAAGATCTGTCCAGTCTAGTCACCCAGCCATTGTCTACACCGCAGAAATATAGTGGTTTGACACCGCTTTATCCACCATAGTTCTATCCTATGGAATCCTGGTATTTGTAGTTTGGTGAAGCACCAGAGTTCTCTGATTTCTAAGTACCTCACCAAACTACAAATGCCAGGATTCCATAGGATAGAACTATGGTCGATAAAGTGGTGTCAAACTGCTGTATTTCTGCAGTGTAGACAGGCCCCTAGTCACCTATGGAAATCCCAGAAGCCAGAACTGAATTCAGTAGCACTCCCTGCTGCCGCCTTTTTTGTATTCCCCAGCAATTAGTACACAGAAGTATAACTAGCATGACTAGCAGTCTATGGTGTGATCTGTCAAGTCTGTTCTTACGACCTTATGACCTAGCTCACATCACCAAACTTCTTATAAGGGCCTTCATTTGTACAAAAGGACCAGTAGATTTCGTATTGGTGGTGACTGAAATTGCTTCAAATTGTATCGAGCATGGTTTTACCTCAAGCTTGGAAAGTGTGATTGTTTGTTTGGACTCCATCTCCCAGAATCCTGGCCAGGTTAGTAGGGGGATTCTGGGACATGTCATCCAAAAGACGAACATTTCTCATGCTCTGGTTTTCAAATGGAAAAGTGGCACATGAATAACACTGATGACAATCGTGACAGTGCAGGGATTAGGAATGTACAACTCATGAGATGTTTCTGAATTGCAACTCCCATCTTCCCTCAACATTGGCTACAGTGCTTGGGGCTGATGGGTATAGCAGTCTGGGCCACGTTGCCCAGTTCTCCTTCACCTGGGGACTAAAAGTGAATATAGATTAGCTCCCGCTGAGTACAAGGACATGGTCAGTATATGTAGAACTGGAGCTTGGGGACAGTGTTGACCCATGCCAAGGGAGTTTTGAAACTTCTGGAAAATTCTAATTTTTTTTAAGGAGATACATACTGGTTTGGCCATCTAATTAAAGAAGGTGAATTTATGAATCCAAAATAAGAATATGTGGTTACTGGATAGGAGGGAAATGTATATTCTGATGTTTCAAAATGAAGTCTTCAACAGGAAGACTGGGAGAGAGACTCCATCAACATTATTACTAGCCCACAACCCATTTATTAAACTGAATCTGGCCATTCCACAGTGTTATCCAGCATTTGAATGCTGCCAGGTATCTCTGATGTGTGCTGAAGAGCAAGCTGTTATTACGGTCAAGGCATGGCGACAGTGTCTATGAATGGACACATGCTTGAAGCTAAGAGGTTCTGTGTGTGGAAACTCAGCCTAGTTTTGTCCATGGAGATTCACTGTGGCTTGCTTTTCACTGGTGGGGGAGCTTTGCTTCAATTAACATACTCTTTGATGCCATCTTGCATTGAGGTTGAGAAGGAAGCGATGGGAGAAGGGATCTTGCAGGGCTGGTCCTAGCATGAGGCAGAGTGAGACAGCTGCCTAAGTGGCAAATGCATACCCTCCAACATTTCACATCTGAAAACTGGAACCCATCTGGCCAAGCGACATCAGAGTGTGGTCCAGATGGCAAAAGTTATTAATGAAGAGGAGCACACAAGCTAGGAGATGCAGCACCAGTTTGCTTCTGCCTGAGCCTACTGGGAAGGGCAAGACTCTGCCCCCTCTTCCCCCTCCCTGCTGAGTTAATTGAGAGCAAACTATTTTTGCACCTTGGGCTCAGTTTGAAGTAAACCAAGGATGAAGGGGGAAAGTTGGGGGAGGAGAGGGAAACTGCGACGTTTCGAAAGCAGCTGAAAGCGTGGGACGACAGAGGATTAATCAGGACTGTCCCTGCCAAATGGGGGCAGTTGCAAATGCTGGGAGGAGGTATCAATGAGGCACTGGAGGAGAGAATGGTGTGGGTTACCCAGTCTGCCTGCCAGCCCTCATTGCCCCTAGGTGTGGGGAAGAATGCTGTCCTACCATCACTGTGGGAATAAGCTTCAACTACCAACTAGATCAAGGGAAGTGCCACTCTCTTCTGCTTTGGTCAGACCTCACCTGGAATATTGTGTCCAGTTCTGGGCACCATAATTGAAGAAGGATATGGACAAGCTGGAGCGTGTCCAAAGGAGGGCGACCAGGATGGTGGGAGGTCTGGAAGCCATGCCCTATGAGGAGCATCTTAGGGAGCTGGCTATGTTTAGCCAGGAGAAGGAGAAGGTTATGGACTTTTTCAGACTACGATCTGTACCACAAGCAGTCTCATCCCCATTGCGAGGCTGCTGTGCAGCAGGGGGGCTGTTTCGGATGATGCTGTCCCCGCGCTGATACTGTTGCGGAAGAGCTGGGAGGCTGCAGCGCTATATTTGGCGATTTTCTCATCATGGTCAACTTCTGCTGCAGCCTCCCAGCTCTTCCGCAACAGTATCGGCATGGGGACAGCGTCGTCCGAAACAGCCCCCCTGCCGCGCAGCAGCCTCGCAACAGGGACGAGGCTGCTTGCGTTACAGATCGTCGTCCGAAAAAGTCCTAAGAGGTGACATGATAGCCATGTTTAAATATTTGAAGGGATGTCATATTGCGAATGGAGCAAGTTTGTTTTCTGCTGCTCCAGAGACTAGGACACGAAGCAATGGGTTCAAACTACAGGAAAAGAGATTCCACCTAAACATTAGGAAGAACTTCCTGACAGTAGGAGCTGTTTGGAAGTAGAATACACTCACTGTCTTGGAGTGTGGTGGAGTCTCCTTCTTTGGAAAGCTTTAAACAGAGGCTGGATGGCCGTCTGTCGGGGGTGCTTTGACTGTGTCTTCCCGCACGGCAGGGGTTTAGACTAGACGGGCCTCTTGGTCTCTTCCAACTCTTTGATTCTATTCTATGATTCTACCACTCTACTTTTCTTTCCCACTACACAGTTATAGCACCATGATACCACTTTAACTGCTATGGATCCAGCCTATGGAATCCTGGGATTTGTAGATTGGCTGAGGCACTAGAACTCTCCAACAACAAACGTTAAGGACTTTATTGAACTGCCAGTCCCAGTATCTCAGAGCCTGGACCTATGGCAGTTAAAGCAGCATCTGAATGCTCTAATTGTGCAGTGTGAAAGAGAAGTCAGAGTCAACAGTAGTGGACTAGATAGACCCATAGTATGAAAACATTAAGGTGGGAAGTCAAGGGCTTTCACAGTTGGCATCCATAGATCTTCTGTGAGTTTTTTCCAGGCTGTGAGGCCATGTTCTGGAAGAGTTTATTCCTGACGTTTCACCTGCATCTGTGGCTGGCATCTTCAGAGAATGGTTGGGTAGGGGTGTGTCAAGTTTATATACTGTACTGTGAGTCCCTGTTGGAGAGGAAATGTACATTTGTGTATTTGAATGGCTAATTCCTGGGAGGAGATATGCAAGGAGGATTAGTGTCTATTTGGCTAGTGGTCCATTGTCTGCTGGAAATCCCCCTGTCCCTAGGTGGAGTTCATTTGCATGTGTTGATGTTTTATGTGTGTGTTTTTCAAGACATTAAGGTGGCTTCCTATGTAGGTGGCTATTTGATATCAATATATGGAATTCAGCTACCTGACAATTCCCCAGCTCCTTGGCTTCCTGTTGCTTCCCAGTCTCTCTCCCTAACTGCTAGAGACAGACCCTCTTTTTTGAAGTTCCACACCTCCGCAACAAGTCAAATTGCCCATTCCGTCCCACCCAATGAAGATTCTGTTTATTTGAAACATTCTGTAACCTTACGTTAGAATGTTTGTGAACTTTCAGTGGTGGTGGTGAGGGCCATCCCTACCATTGGGCCAAGTGAGCCAACAGTCTCAGGAGATTATCAGACAGGAACAAAAAAAGTGTTCCTGTCCCACAATCTCCACTCCTGCCCCTGTCCTGCCCCAACCCACCACAATCACCCTCCTCACTGCACTTACCTCCTCTCCTGTCGTTCTCGCAATCCCGGGAGTAAACATAGCTCTAACGTAGCTCCCTTTACTTCCTGGATCAAAATCCTGCAGACTCTAGTGAGAAGATGCAAGCACGGGAAATTAAAAAATAAAAATAAAAAGAACAGAAAAAAAGTGACAGCAAGCACCAAAAACACACTTTAAAATGTTAAAGTAACTTGGGGAAGGCCATAAAAAGTGTGTCACTTACCTGGATGTCCTGATCTCACCTGCAAGTGTTCTGGCAGGGACCTCCCATTGACGCCGGGATCTCACCAGTGAAACGGGGCACCTTGTCGCATGCAGGCAAATCTGTGACAGGAACGGAACGGGAGATCTATTGACGGCTTCTTCCGTCAATAAAAAGCAGTGTTGGCAGAACGGCAGCAGAATGGATGCATAATGAGGGGGGAACGATGTTGTCTGAAAAGGGAGCCCTTTTGCGATCTCCTGGTGTTTGTGTAATGCCACTTTTAATGCGTCTGATAATCTCGTCGGACAGTGAATGGTGGGGAGAAGGAGTGGTGGCCACCTTCCAGCGGTTTCTCAAGAACTATTCCAACTATCTCCCCTGAGATACAGAGCCATACCCTCCCACATTTCACAAATGAAAACTGGCACATATGTGCCTAAGCACCATCAGAGTGTGGTCAAAGATGACAAAAATCATTAATGAAGATGAACACACAAGCTAGGATAGGCAGGGCAAGAATCCGCGATCTTCTCTCCTCTTTCCTTGTTACTTGCATGCAAACTGCGTTTGCACTTTGAACTTAGTTTGCAGAAATTGAAGGAAGCTGAGGAAAAGGAGGAAAGTGGAAGGAGAGGAGAGAAAGCAGGACATTTTAAAAGCAGTTGAAATAGTGGGATGACAGAGGATTAATTGGGACCTTAGCTTCCAAATCCCAACAGATGGAGGATGTAGCAAAATCGTCTCTCCTAAACTAGCTGCTGCCTCAGCTATGATTGCAGGTGATACCCCTGGAAACTCCACGAGGAGGAGAGGAGGGTAAACAGCACCTGCCCAGGCCTGCAAAATTCAGTGGCCAAGCTAGTCAGCTTTGGCATATGGAGTGAAATAAAAGCCCCTCTTCCCTCCCCTCAGAAAGAATGAAAGAACTAGAACAAACAAACCCATTTATAATTGCAGCCCCACAGATGTGTATAAATCCCATTTGATGTGTTTATGTACAAAGTTTTGCCAAAAGTTATCTTTTATCTTTTAAAATCATGTTTTAAATGATTTTTAAATGGTTTTAACTTTGTGCTTTTGATAGAATGGTTTCTTTAATTCCTTTTTAACTTTTGCGTAATAAGGTTTTAGCCGTAATTTGTTCTCCTTGGTTGTAAGCTCTCTTGGGTCCATGGTGGGAGAATGGTGGATATCAATAAAATAATGAAACAATGTAATATTGATAAGATCCTACGTTGTTTTCCTAACTATGATGACATAGGGCCTCGTCTATACGGGAGGGCAGGGGAGCGGATTGCTCCTCAGTAATGGCACTTTGCAGCATATGTTATTTGTCTTAATGGTTTTTTGAGTAGATCTCAAAGATGTGAAGGTCTCCGTGTTTGCTGTGCAGACGGGCATGCCTGTGAATCAAGATGGCAGCTGCGAGTGAATTACTCACGCTTTTACTTACCAATTTGTCACCGCAGAACAGTATTTTTTTTAATAAAAACTATACACAAGGTGCAATAGAGTGATATTTCGCCTTAAGAAAAAAAGAAAAACAAAAACTCTGTTTTATCACCTTAGCGCTCGCTCACTAAGGCGAAAATGCAACATGGCGGTTCCAGGCGCTTGCCTTGTTAGCAAGTCCCGCCCCCATGCTTGTCCATCCAATCAGTATTCTGCTGATATCAGCCAATCAGTATTCTTCAGCTCGTATGGGAAAGCAAATCAATTCACGTCACTTGTCTAAACGAGGAGGAATGCACGTTCTCCCATCCTGCTGTTTTTAAAAAACTCCGAAGCTGCAAAGGCTTTACCTGTGGAGTAGATGGAGTTTCTGGCCCCCCTCCTTCCAAATTTGGCGAAACAATGTGGAATCCCATTTAGACACATCATATTCACCTTACATTCCATGAGGAGTATTTTTGCCATTTAGATAACCCCATAGTTCCATCATTGTTGCTACAGCTGATGAAGCCACTCCTCCCAAAACCTACTTTTCCAGCCAAGCAGTGTCCTAACAGTAAAAGGCTTCTGAGGTGCTGGAGATCGGGGTGCTCAGAAAAGATGCCTACAGTGCTCTCTCGGTCACGGGGCATACAGAGACCAGGTAGCTGGAAAGACTCCTTGGGGTTCTGCCACAACTGCTTGTCCCAGTGCACTCCGTGGCCAGGAGAGTATTTGCAGACATTATTTCACCAATGCGGTTGGTGAAGACTCGGGACAGAGCCTCCTCTGTGGCTGCTCCCAGACTGTGGAACTCCCTTCCACTGGAAGTCCGGCTGGCCCCCTCCCTGCTCTCTTTCTGTCAGCAGTTGAAGACGTTTTTATTTAGGCAGGTGTTTGAGAAGTGGATTTTAATCAGTGTGCTGTTTTTAATGCTTTAATGTTCTATTTTTATTGATTTTATATTTTTAATTCATGTTGTATTTTTAATTATGTGGAAATTAATTTAACGTATTTTTAATTTTTAAAAAAATTGTGATATTTTTGCTGTATTTTTTTCATTGTTGTCTCTGGCTTTTCTTCGCAAACGAAGATTCAGGAAGGACTCATCCCACGCTTTCTGCAAGCGCGCTGATGACTAAAGAGGCCAATCTGAGATAAACAAGTCCGGTTGCAGAAAGCACAGCAGAAGGTCTCCTTGGGTGATGTTTTTGGGTTGTGATTCTTTCTGCATTGTCGTTTCTCTTCGAGACTTGTTCGGCATGAGTTCTCAAATAAGGCTGCAGCATTGTGGATAGTGCGTCTCCATGCCTCCCGATGTGAGGCCAGGGCGGACGTTGTAAGCTGCCTTGAAACCCGTCTTGGGAGAAGGAGGGGTATAAATCTAATAAATAAATAAATAAATAAATAAATAAATTTCTCAGTGGCCCAAACTGCTGGGCTTCTGTAGCTCTTTGATTGGGGCACTGCTTAACTGAAAAGGTAGGTTTTGGGGGTCACGTTTGATCATTAACAACCATAAACGTGAATCCCAAAAGCTATGGGATTGTAAGACTGACTTACGGTCTCTTAATTATTTTTTTAAATTGATTTTATGTTTTTAATTCATGCTGTGTTTTTAATTATGTGGAAATTAATTTAATGGGGTGGTTTTTTGTGTGTTTTTTTTTAATTGTGATATCTTAGCTGTATTTTTTCATTGTTGTAAGCCATCTTAAGACCCGTCTTGGGAGAAGGCGGGGTATAAATCTCTCTCTGGGTTTTCTTTGCAAACGAAGATTCAGGAATCTAATGGCTAGAAAAATTGATAAAAAATTTTCAGTGGCCAAAACAGCAGGGCTTCTGTAGGTCTTTGATTGGAGTATTGCTTAACTGAAAAGGTAGTTTTTGGGGGTCATGCTTGATCATTAACAACCATAAACATGAATCCCAAAAGCTATGGGACTGTAAGGCTGATTTACGATCTCATAATTACTGGCTGGCATGCCAGCCAATTATTATTTCCTTGGGTTTTTTCCGGGGGTTGTGAGGCTGTGTTCTGGAAGTTTCTGGCTGTATCAATAGAAGTATAGTGTCTAGATCAAGGGAAGTAATAGTGCCACTCTATTCTGCCTTGGTCAGACCTCACTTAGAATACTGTGTCCAGTTCTGGGCACCACAATTCAGAAAGGATATTGACAAATTGGAGCGTGTCCAGAGAAGGGCAACTAAAATGGTGAAAGGTCTGGAAACAATGCCTTATGAGGAGAGACTTAGGGAGCTGGGTATGTTTAGCCTGGAAAAAAGACGGTTTAGAGGCGATATGATAGCCCTGTTTAAGTATTTGAAGGGATGTCACGCTGAGGATGGAGCAGGCTTGTTTTCTGCTGCTCCAGAGACTGGAACACAGAGCAATGGGTGCAAGCTCCAGGAACAGAGATTCCACCTCAACATGAGGAGGAACTTTTTGACAGTAAGGGCTGTTCGGCAGTGGAACACACTCCCTCGGAGCGTGGTGGGGTCTCCTTCCTTGGAGGTCTTTAAACAGAGGCTGGATGGCCATCTGTCGGGGATGCTTTGATTGTGATTTCCTGCGTGGCAGGGGGGTTGGACTGGATGGCCCTCGTGGTCTCTTCCAACTCTGCAATTCTATGATTCTATGACGTTTTGCCTGCATCTGTGGCTGGCATCTCCTACCCACGCATTCTCTGAAGATGCCAGCCACAGATGCAGGCGAAACGTCAGAAAGAACCTCTTCCAGAACAGTCTCACAGCCTGGGAAAAAAACCAAGGAAAATCTATGGATGCCGGCCGTGAAAGCCTTCAACTTCACAATTATTATTTCCCTCCCTCATGCTCATCGGAAAATGCTGCACCAAAAACCTCGAGCCCAAAGGGCTGAATACCGATCTTCCTTTATCTCAGTCTCCTCTGGCCCTGGCGGCTGTGGTGTTCATGGTGGTAGAAGTTCACAAGATCCATGCAAACAGCCTCCCTTTTAGCCTACAGCTGACTGGCCTGGAGTAGCCTCCAGGAAATATATCCTCAGCCTTCTCTCCTCAAGGAATCGTTGGCTCTGATCTCTGTCCCACAATGAAAATGTGTTCCTATCTTGTAAAGAATGCATCAGCTCTCATAGTAATAAGCAAAGGAATGAAGCGAGAGGGAGGGGGAGAGAGGGGTGACAGAGGAGGTTGGCTCCCCTCCATCCTGCTGTTCAGCCTTCCCTCTTCTCTCTGTCCAAACTCGCTTTCCCCCCTGTCCCGCTTCTCTCCCGCTTTCCAATTCTTGACCTCATCCCTTTTCTCCGGGAAAGTATCATGACAAACACGACTGGGGGTGGTAGGGTGGGGCACGTCTGCGGGGACGGAGGCCAAGGTGGGGGTAAACGTGAGGGCGACAGAGAGGGTGGGCTGACAAATCATGGAGGGGGGCAGGTGCTGAGTTCAAATGTGTGACGGGCAGAATGAAAACTCAAGAGATGAGGGAGATGAGGGGGGAACACATGAAAGATGTTAAGAGCATAGGAAGCTGGCCTTCTACTGAGCCAAAACTTTGGGCTATCTACCTCAGTGTTCTCAACTCTGGCTGGCAGCAAGCCTACAGGGTCCCTCCCTACCCACCTCCAGGCTTAACTAAGACTTCCCTTCATGCGATGCAATCAGGATGGTCTCTGACAGTGATCGGGTAGGTGCAATGTCAGCTCTGACTTTCCAGGGTCTCTGGCAGGATTCTTTTCCAGATCCAGCTTGCGGATCCCTGGTGGTTTCTCCTCCACTGTCCAACCTGGTTCAGCACTGCTTAGCATCCAGTATCAGAGACTGACTGCCTTAAGTACCCTAAAGGCATCAGCTCGTATCTGATCTTGGAAGCTAAGCAGGGACATCTCTGTCTAGTACTTGGATGGGAGACCACCAACAAACACCACGTGCTGTAGGCTCTATTTCAGAGAAAGGAACTGATAAAACCACCCCTGAGTATTCCTTGCCAAAGAAAACCCTGTGAAATGCATAGGGTTGCCATACATCGATAGGCAACCTGAAGGCACATTTACACACATAGGCCAAATCCACACCACACAAATAATTCAGTTTGAAACTGGATTATTTGCCATGGCTCCTTCCTATGGAATCCTGGGATTTGTAGTTTTACAAGGTCTTTAGCCTTTTCTGCCAAAGAGGGCTGCTGCCTCATCAAACTACAAACCCCAGGATTCCATAGGAAGGAGCCATGGCAAATAATAATCCAGTTTCAAACTGGATTGTTTGTATAGTTTGGATTTGACCATAGACACAATCATGAAGGTTTAGAGGGGTGGGCATTAGCAGATCAGCAAGCCAATTTTCCTCCCCTCTATCCAGAGCCACCATTATTATTATTCAGGGGTTTTTAAGTCTCCTAAAGGCATCAGATCCCATCTGATCTTGGAAGCTAAGCACAGTCAGCCCTGGTTAGTATTTGGGTGGGAGACCACCAACAAACATCAGGTGCTATAGGCTGCATTTCAGAGGAAGGAACTAACAAAACCACCTCTGGGTATTCCTTGCCCAACCCTGTGAAATTCATGGGGTTGCCTTAAGTCCACAGGTGACTTGAAGACACACACACTGTGAAGGTGTTTTATCCACACCTCTTCCTTTTCCACAAAAAGACTTGAAAATGTTACTTTTTAGATTACAGTTGTCCCTTCATATTTGCTGGGGTTTGGTTCCAGGACCCCCGCCCCCCCATGGATACCAAAATCCGTGAATACTGAAATCCCATTACATGCAATGGCATAGCAAAATGGTGTCCCTTGTATAAGATGGCAAAATCAAGGTTTGCTTTTTGGATTATTATTTTTTAAAGAATATTTTCAAGCCACGAATACTTAAATCTGTGGATACCAAATCTGTGGATACAGAGGGACAACTGTATATGGTTCCCAGAACCTCTCAAGGATTCTGGGAGTTGTGCTGCGCGAAGTAGTTTTTTCCAAGCTCTGAGGAAAACTGTAGCTGAGGGAGGATGCGTTCACACAACCACTTCCATATGTGGCAGCCAGGTGGTGTGAGTTATTTCCAACTGTATTCGGTGCCATCAGTGCAAAACGGCTGGCCTCTTGCACTGATATAGACACTTTTTGTGTTACACTGAATGTGTGTGTACCTCTTTCCAAGTTGTGTGGGGCCAACTATAATTAAATATTGCAAACACAACTTCAGTTGAAATCTCAATGTATATTTTTATCAACAATACAACAAATTACATAGTTAATGTGATGCCTATGCACTGTCCCAGAAGTTCCATGCATCCTGCAAGGTGCCAATGCCACCCCCCTGCATGTGACCAGCCTTGGTGACAGGCTGAGGGACCCCTGCCTGGCTTCCAGCAGAGTTAGGGAGCTGGCAGTGGCAGCAAGGGATGGCATGCTGGAATGGGTTTCCATAGACACATGGGGCTGGCAGGAATGGATTAAACTGGGTATTCTCATATAACAGTTTATTGGGCCCTATCCCTGCTTGCCCCATTCCACCCTGTATCTGCTGCGGGGGTAGTGAGGACTGCCCAGGGCCCGATTGGGGTAAATACCCTGCATCATCTGGACTGCATGTCTCTGGAACAGGGGCAAGCCAAAGTATTTGGCCCATGCAGATAAGCCCAGAGCCTACTGGGAAGGACGAAACTCCACCCCTCCTCTCCCCTCCCTCCACTGAGTTGATTGAGTTCAAACTGTTTCCATACGTTGAACTCAGTTTGCAGCAGTTGAAGTATGTGAGGACAAAAGAGGGATGTGGGAGGAAGAGAGAGAAAGTGGGACATTTTAAAGAAAGCTGGAACAGTGGGATGGCAGAAGATTAATCAGGACTACTGTCCCTGCCAAATCAGTTGGAGGGTATGAGATTGTGACAAGGGTAGTTTTCATCTAGATTGGTGGTTCTTCACCTGTGGTCTGGGGACCCCCAGGGGTCCGTGATATGCTCACAGGGGGTCTGCAAAGGCTTAAAGGCTGCTCAGCCCACCTCCTCCATGCAGTGGAGTGGCTGTGTGACAGGATCCAAGGCAAAGGCTGGTTGGCTGGCTTGGCCTGCATATTGCCATTCAATCTACTCCAGCCACAAATTTGCAGGAGGAAGCAGGAGAAAAGTCTTCCCTCCCCCTCCAGTGCCTCAGAGGGAAGGTTTAATGGATGGTGTAATTGTATTATTGTTGTTGTTGTTTTAAATCTTGCATTAAGTCTTGGAGGTCCACGTCGACAAAAGATATTTAAAAGGGATCCCTGGTAAAGAAAAGGTTAAGAGCCACTGATCTAGACTGTCCACATTTCTTCATCCCTGCTGGCAGTTGTAACATCTTTTAGAATACTGGAGATGGAATGGTACTTTCTCCCGCACCTGAGGCATCACTAGTTTAGGAGGCCAAAGACAGGTTCTGCAGCATACACAGGTCTGTCTTCTGAAAGAGGGAATCGATTGGAATAACAGCCAGAGGGCTACAGTCCCCAGCATCTGTCACCCGTGGTAATTGCCTCGCTCTGCCTAATAGTCAAGCTGGCCCTGGCGCGCGCGTGTGTGTGTGTGTGTATGTGTGGGTGAGAGAGAGAGAGAAAGAAGAAAGAAGAGCAAGCCAGTTGTCTGGGACAGAGCCAGAGGAAAAAGCTGAGAAAAAGAGCTGACAATTAGCTAAACTTAACGTAATATGTATCATTCATAGAAAGATTCAGGCAGTGCTGCCACCTAGGACATCTTAATTGCTTGTGGGAACAGACAATATCATAACATATTAACTTAAATCTATGGAGATTATCACACCAGGCTTCTAACGTGCAGTAATTGCGTTAGTGAAGCAAACGGAAACATATCGGCATTGAAGCAATCCTTATCACACCTCCGCTTCAACACTGGTATATTTCCCTTTGATTCACTAGCATAATTGTTGCACTATACTGGTGGGGGGGGGGAGAAAAAGAGACAGATAGGGTGGGGGAATAGACTGGGGAGGCAAAGGGGTGAGAAATAGATTGGGTAGATGGGAGGGTGGGGAAACAAGGGGAAGAGAGGGAGAGAAGAGGAAAAACATGCCTACACGTGACTGCCAAGATTGAAACTGAAGTGGAAGAGAACTGAATGCAGATTGCCAACAACTCAGACATAATGTCATGCAATAAGGAATGGTTGCATACGCTATTATCCTGCTCTAGAACCGCTAGTAAAACCTGGTATAATAATCTCCTATGTTGCAACCACCCTTGCCACACTGTGTGCCATTTTGGCCACACTATTTCCTTCTGATAATTTACACATTCCCTCCCTTCCAAAGAAAGACAGACAGAAAAGAAAAGAAAAGAAGTAGAACTGAAGTAACTCCCCAGCCCTGGCACTGGCCATTTTAATAGAATCATAGAATTGCAGAGTTGGAAGAGACCACGAGGGCCATCCAGTCCAACCCCCTGCCACGCTGGAAATCTTGATCAAAGCATCCCCGACAGATGGCAATCCAGCCTCTGTTTAAAGACCTCCAAGGAAGGAGACCCCACCACGCTCCGAGGGAGCGTGTTCCACTGCCGAACAGCTCTTACTGTCAAAAAGTTCCTCCTCATGTTGAGGTGGAATCTCTGTTCCTGGAGCTTGCATCCATTGCTCCGTGTTCCAGTCTCTGGAGCAGCAGAAAACGAGCCTGCTCCATCCTCAGCGTGACATCCCCTCAAATACTTAAACAGGGCTATCATATCGCCTCTTAACCGTCTTTTTTCCAGGCTAAACATACCCAGCTCCCTAAGTCTCTCTTCATAAGGCATCGTTTCCAGACCTTTCACCATTTTAGTTGCCCTTCTCTGGACACGCTCCAATTTGTCAATATCCTTTCTGAATTGTGGTGCCCAGAACTGGACACAGTATTCCAAGTGAGGTCGGACCAAGGCAGAATAGAGTGGCACTATTACTTCCCTTGATCTAGACACTATACTTCTATTGATACAGCCCAAAATTGCATTGGCCTTTTTAGCTGCCGCATCACACTGTTGGCTCATGTTCAACTTGTGGTCTACTAGGACTCCTAGATCCCTTTCGATGAAGATGAAGCTCTTCCCAGTATGGTAAGGCATTAAAGAAGAAGAGCCTGTAAGAAGAAAAAAAAGGTTGCAACCCTAATTTAGCACTAACATAGTTGAATACAAACCCTAGCTTTCAACTTGAGAGCTAGAAATCCAGAGTTTGGATAAATGAATCTATCTGTCTCAGTTCTCACCCGTTTAAACTTTTAAAAATGTTGGCTTTTAAAAAAAGACATGGCACGTCAAAGAAGAAAAAAGGCAGCCACCCTAATCCAGCAGTAACATAAGTGAACACAGAGTAGTTCAAACCTAAGCCTTTATGTTAAGAGCTCAAAGATCAGGGCCTGGATAAGTGAATTTATCCGTTTCAGTTCTTTCCCTGTTTATTTATTTATTTATTTTAATTTCAAGGGTTTTTTTTTTAATGAGGAGGAGACTCCTAGGGAAAAAGGTGACAACCATAAATTTGAGCACAAACATGGCTGAATATACAAGGGATGCCATACTGAGGATGGAGCAAGCTTCTTTTCTGTTGCTCCAGAGACTAGGAGACAGAGCAATGAACTCAAACTACAGGAAAAGAGATTCCACCTAAACATTAGGAAGAACTTCCTGACAGTAAGAGCTGTTCAACAGTGGGATGCGCTGCCTCTGAGTGTGGTGGAGTCTCCTTCTTTGGAGGTTTTTAAACAGAGGCTGGATGGCCATCTGTCAGAAGTGCTTCGATTGTGTGTTCCTGTGTGGCAGGGGGTTGGACTGGATGGCCCTTGTGGTCTCTTCCAACTCTATGATTCTATGATTCTGTGATTCTTCTTTTATTCTTACAGGTTTTTTAAAATGCTTTTATCCTGTTTTAAATTAGTTGTGTTTTAATAGAAAAGCTTATTTAATTTTATCGCACCTTGTTTATTATCAGGTTTTTAGGTGCGTATTTTGTATTCCTCTCCATTGAAGCCCCCTTGTCGTGGGAGAGAGGCTTGCGTACCCTAATGATGTTTTGAGCTATGCTGGCGGTGGCATAATAGTCACCGGTAGGGCCTCCCATGCCAGACAGGTCAAAACCGAAGGGTCTGACAAAGAGCGTCAAAGGGCAGGACGGGCTCTCTAGCCTTATGGCAACAGAGGAGAAGGAAAACTCTAATCCCAAACCTGGGCAGATGGTGCTCATCCAACCCTGTAAGGTCAACCATCTAAGAGAAGGAAACTCTAATCAAACCTACGACCCGAGGACCTCGTTGCTAAGTCCATGCTTGCAAGGCCACAGCAGATGAACCTTTGGTTTAAAGGGTGAGGCCAGTTCTGTGCACGCTGCGCTCCACCAGAAAAATCCATTGCACAGGCTCGAAGGACAAATCCAGTTCCAAAAAAGCCCTGTAGCGACAGGCGAGGGACGAAACGGCAGGTGTAAAGATGCACTGGAAGCCGCAGACCCAACCCTGCATGCAGGCGGTTCAGGACTTTGGTCGCTCGAGGCTGACCCAGGAGATGACAGTCTTGTTTGGCAGCATCCTGAATGACCAAGCAGCCTTTTTAAAGGAGAGCACTGCTTGCTCCATATGGAGAGGGGCCTAGAAAAGGTGGCCTAACGAAAGCTCATCCCCATCTACCTGGTTGGCTAACTGCGGCCAACAGGCATCTCCTGATGCGGTCAAACCAAGGCAAGGCTTTTTCAGTCATCAACACGCTTGCAGAAAGCACGGGATGAGTCCTTCCTGAATCTTCGTTTGCGAAGAAAAGCCAGAAAGAGAGAGAGAGAGAGAGAAAGAGATAGAGAGATTTTGTTTTAAACTATGCTATAAGCTACTCTGCATCCTGTTACCTAAATAGATGGGGGGATCCATGAGGAGCCCACTCGTGATGCCAAATTTCAGTTATTAATTGGAGGAATTATTATAGCTCAAATGGATGGCGGTGAGAGGTTGAGTTATGTGTACCAATACTAACTGCAGCGTCTCAAAGTTAAAGTGAAATAAAATGGTTTTTCTTGGAAAATGACACCGAAGCATTCATACACGCACGCACGCACACAAGAACCACACAAGGCTAGTAAAGAGTTAAAGGCAGAAAGTTTGTATGGAGGAATAGATTCGGGAGGTAGGGACAATAGTTACCAGTCTTGGAGAGGGAGAAGCAAAGGGCTCAGACCAAAATTTGCTGAATTGAGCCCGGAAAAAGCCCAAGGAAAATCTATTGCTGAATTGATTCTGAAGCTGGGTTTTCTGAACTGCTGGAACTCTCAATGTGACACATACCTTCCAACTATCGCAATTTGGCAGGGACAGTCCCAATTAATCCTCCATCATCCCAGTTTTTAAAGCTGCTGTTAAAGTGGTATCAAGATGCTCTAATGGTGTAGGGTGGAAGGTAGCACTGTTCGGGGACTACTATTTATACTGCATTTCATGTCCTGAAAGGGTGTTTTGACTTAGGACAAAGCCGTAAAAGGTTTCCCACCGTTAAACAAAGGAAACCGTGTTTCTCTGATTGCTGTTAATGGCTGAGATATTGGAACTGATGGATTTATGACAACCTCCATATTGTAGGATAGGAAAGGTGTGAAGGAACATTTCGTGGGGATGAGGGGTGTACAGGTCACTTGTTTGTTTGTGCTGTGTGACTCATTGCCAAGGGAATCCAAGAGGAGATTAGCACAGTGCACCTTGATGGCTCTGTTTACTAGGAGCTTCGCTTAATCCTATCTTGGGTGTGGCTGCTGGTAGTTTTCCATGACGCCTTCCTCAAGTCCTGATGGCCTCCATTTGACCTCACTTGTGGTCCACCTGGGTCTACTAAACCCCATGGAGTGTCTTAATATTGCCAGTTATGAAATATTATAGGAAGGGGGTGTAAGGTATGGTAATAATCCCATGTCAGGAGAACAGTGGGAATTACACCCGCCAACATTTCACAGACAAGAACTTGAACACATCTGGCCAAGCAACATCAGAGCGTGGTCAAAATGGTAAACATTATTAATGAGGAAGAACACACAAGCTAGGAGAGGCTGCAGCAGTTTGCTTTGGCCTGAGCCTACTGGTAAGTGTAGGATTCTGCCCCCTCCTCTCTTCTCTCCATTCTCTGAATTAATTGAGTTCAAACTGCTTTTCCACTTTGAGCGCATTTTGCAGCCATTGAAATCAGCTGGGGATAAAGGGGAAAAGTGCGAGGAGGAGAGAGAAACTGGGACATTTTAAAAGCAGCTGAAAGTGTGGAATGACAGAGGATTAATCAGGGCTTTCCCTGTCAAATCAGGATAGTTGTAGGGTATGCACTGAGGCACTGGAGGATTAAACAATGTCGGTTGCCCAGCCTGCCAGCCATCCCTCACTGCCCCAGATGTGTGGAAGGATGCTGTCCTACCATCTCTGTTGAAATAATCTTCAACTACCGTTCTGGTTCTCTTTCCAACTACACCATTATAGCACCTTGATACCACATTAAAAGCAGCATTTAAAAGTGGGATGAGGGAAGATTAATTAGGACTATCCCTGCCAAAATGGGACAGTTGGAAGGTATGTGTCAAGCTGAAAGTTCCATCAGTTCAGCAATCTCGGCTTCAGAGTCAATTCAGCAAACCTTTGTTACAGAAACTGTGGCAAACATCATTCACTGATTTTCACCGCCAGGACTGACCGGTCCTCATTAGCACAAATGCATATAAGGCATAGCAATTTCAAACCTTTTGGCGGGCTATACTCTCATTTGTTAATTCTGCAAAACATTCTTCCCCACTCCCCCAGACTATCTAGCTGTTGTTTCTACCCACCGGTTTGCCACAGCACTGACCTTGGCATACCAGAGCGAGACTAAGAGCCAGGAATGTGATAACAAGCAGGCTAGAGATGTCCCCCAAGATCCACTCTACTACTGCACATCCCAGCCTCCCCACACGATAAATCTCATGGCAAGGCATGCTGGTTGCACCAGCACCTGACAGAATGGGGTATATATTAAATAAATAAATACATTGTGGGATAGTCTGTGTGCATGAAATTTCTCTCCTATACGGAGGTTTATGTCTTTGCATGTGAAACAGCTTTTAGTCATGGTGAAGAGGCATTTTGGGGAGAAAAGATGGGGGAAGCAGAGAAAGGGAGCAAAAGAAAGTCCTTGTGAAAGTGGTCAAAGATAATAATGGAGAGCAGTCACCTTACAGAGAGAAGGAAGGAAGGGAAGAAAGAAGGGAAGAAAAAAGGAGAGAGAAAGAGAAAGAATGAGTGACAAGGCAGAAAGGGAGAAGTGTGACAGAGATTACAGGAACAAGTGTGTTGGAACCCAAAGGTTGTGGATGCCTCGCCTCATCGAGTGCCAAGATAGTTATCAGCAATTCCCATTATGATCTCATGGTATTTTGTGTGTCTGACCGACTCTGCTTCCAAATTGAACAAGGAGCAAAAGAGGGAATGTGTGTGTGTGTTTATGTGTGTGTGTTTGTGTGCATGAGTGAGTGATGCACATATGCCTGCTCACACCCCGGCAGTGTGCTGAGCCAGAAAATCCAACGGCCAGCACTGTTCTCTCGCCTCCTCTCCAGGGCAGGAGAGAGAGAGACTCACAGAGAAAGAGAGAAGGAGCGAAAGAGAGAGGCAGCAGACGAGAGCGCAGCTCTTCTCTCCATCAGCATCCAACTTTTGCAAGTAAGAAGGGGAGTTCACTGTAGAGAGCTGATGTGGCTAAATGTAGCATGGGGACGTGGGGTGGGGAGACTCTATAGGCATAGATCACTGAATGCTTCATATGAAGTGCTGGTGTTTACTACATGGGCAAAAAGAAGACTTGTTCAGAACAGAGCATACTAGAAAGCAGAGAACACTGTAAGCTGTGTGTGTGTCTACATGTTTGGTATTTAAAAGAGGTTGGACAAATGACTTTTGGAATACAAGTTCCAGAATCCACCTCAGCCAGCCTGTCCGTACTGATAAGAGTAAATTCTGGGAGTTCTAGAAAGTTGCAATTTTCCCAGCTTCTGTACTGGATTAGCAGATAGTTGTTCTTATCTATAAATTTGCTTGACTCAAGTTATGTGTGGATGAATGGGGAAAGCAAGCAGATAGGATGAATGGGTGGGATAGAGAGAAAGATTGAGAGGATGAATGGATGGATGAAGAGACAGGTTAATTCCAGATGAGTCTTTTTATGCTTGCAATAATTGCCTTGCCTCAGTGAAAGAATTTCACAGAGGGTCTAGGAAGTCTCACAAATTTGCAATCCTGTTGAGTTTTCCCCATTGCTTCTTCATCCCTCCTCCACTTTTATCTTATCATCCTGCCAAGTGGACAGTTTCTAGAGCTACCAGGTAAAAAGGCATTGTGCACTACATCTTCCCTGATAGATATTTTTTCCCTATGTATTTTTATGAAGGAAAAACAACAAGTCAGAAAAAGTGGTAGGGAAACATATGAGGAATAGAGAAATGAAATAGGATGAGGTAACTAGAGTTCAAGGAAGTTTCTTTTGTTTTTTTGGACTCCAGTTCCTAGAACCTGGCCATGTTGGCTGGAAGATTTTGGGAGTTGTAGAACCCCCAAATAAAAATAAATTTTAAAAGGAACTTCATTAAGCTCTGCCCTGTGCTCCCTGAAGAAGAGATGAGTAACTGAATGCAGGGAAAGAACAATGACCAGAAGGGTCACCCAAATGGAAGGGCTAGGGTATGGTGACTATGGGGTTTTTATATTGTAAGCCGCCCCGATTGCATTGCAGAGGGGCGGGATATAAATAAAATTTTATTATTATTATTATTATTCTCTAGGTACCAGCCAGCCAACATACAGTAAATGCAGAGTTTGGAAAAGTTTCTTATTTAGATTACAATTCCCAAAGAGCCCTGCCATCACGGATGCTGGTATACTGGTTGTGGGGTGTGTGTGTGTGTGTGTGTCAGAATTTAGTCTCCCAAAAGTAACTTTTCCAAGCTCTGTGTGGCTCTATGGAATTAACTGCTGTGTAAGATGTGGAGCCAGCCCTGAAACCAGCCACACAGATGACCTGCAAAAATGTGTTAGATAAATTGACAGGTGATAGGGAAACTGTAAACCAACATAGCTAAGTGTAACTCTAAATCAAGAGATCATTTTGGGATGTATCTGCATTCCACAGTTTGATGCCACTTTTAAGTGTAGTGGCCCCATCCTATAGAGTCCCAAGATTTGTAGTTGGGTGGGGGAATTACTTAGGGTCCTTTCGTACTACACAATTATAGCACTTTAATGCCACTTTAACTTCCATAGTTCCATCCTACAGATCTGGATGGAACTTAGAATTTCTTGTCCAAAGAGCTCTAGTCCCTCCCCAAACTACAAATCCCAAAATTTCATAGGACGCAGCTATGGCAATTAAAGTGGAATCATAGCACTATAAATATTCAGTGTGGAATTATTTTAAGAATTTTCAGTGTGGTTCATGGGAATGTGCTAGTAGAGAATTCCAGTAGAGGATTACATTCCAAATCCTAGAATTCCATGACTATTAAAGCGGTATCAAACTGATAGAACTGTGGAGTACAGATATGCAACTACGGTAGTGTGACAGAGTGTTGGAGCAGGATGCGGGATATCTAAATTCAAGCCCCCCATTGTGGCATAGAAATTACTCAGTGACCTGTTTGAGTCACTATCTCTTAGCTTGGCCTATCTTATAGGGTTGTTTTGAGGATTAAAGCAGGAAGAGAGAGAGCTACATAGGCCACCTTGAGCTCACTGGAACATAAATGTAACTACAGCAGCACCCCCGTATCCACTGATTTGCCAATCGCTGATTCAGTTATCCACGGTTGGCAACAGCAGGGGGGGGGTGGACAGGGGAGGAAGGGGAGGGTGGCTTCCGTGGCAGCAGTGGGGGGGGGTGAAGGAAGAGGAGGAGAGGTCTCGCTTCCCTTCTCCCTTTGCCCAGTGGGATGGCTCCAGTTGCGGCAATGGTGGCGGGGGGACAAAGGGAGGGGTGGAGAGGTCTTGCTTCCCTTCGCCTGGAGGGATGGCTCCAGTGGTGGCAATAGCTATGGGGGGGTGAAAGGAGGGGAGGGGAGGTCTCACCTCCCTTCTCCCTTTGCCCCCCGGATGGCTCCCGTGGCGGCAATGATGATGGGGGTGTTCGCTATTATCTGCAGAATTCATCATCCGTGGGGGGGGGGGGCTGGAACCAATCTCCCGCGGATATGAGGGTCCTACAGTAATAATTAAATAAGAAGATGTAGTTTAGTAGAAAGAGTAGGGTAGGGCTGCAGACTTCATGCCTCGTATAACAGCAGAGCATGAAGAAAGTTCCCTTTTGGTTATCAACTCCCAGGGGATGCTGGGTGCTGTGGTCCAGAAAGAAGGGGGACTTTTCCATGCTCTGCTACTTGTATGCTTCTCCAGGGTCACTGTGTGAAATGATTTCTTAATTAATTAATTTATTTTATAGCCTACCTTCCTAATTGTACAAGGCAGCTGGAATGATGCACAAAATATAGGGGGGAGATATGTGGCTCTCCAGATGAGGTTGGACTGCATCTCCTACCACTCCTGCTATGGGCTGTGCTGGTTGGGGCAAATGGGAGTTGCTACTGAGCAACATCTGGAGGCCAGCATGAGTCCCATTCCTAAATGAAAGGGACCTCTAGTTCCATCAGGGCTCTGTGTTGGGATAGATCAATGGTAAAGAGGCAGAGAAATCTACAAAGAATCTCTAAATGAAGTGGGCTCTGATCCATGAAAACACTTGCCAAGGATCTGTGAGTTTTTAAGGTCCCCAAAGCCTCTTTTCTGCTTTTGCGACAATATATTAACAGGGCTACAACTCTTGAAATGGCTACAAATGATAGACTGCAGCCAGGATGTGATCCTTCACTCATTTTCTTCTCAAAGGAAGCCATGAGTAATCTTAGCAATTATCTCCTTGCAAAAACAAAAAAACAAAAAACAAAAATGTCTGTTTGCAATTCAGGATTTATTCTGTACACAATTTCACATGTGGTTGTTTTGCAAAGCAAACAGTCTTTTCTGCACAGGGGCAGCCTCTTCTGCACAGAAAATAACGTTTCTGTTCAGAAATGTTTTCAGTGCAGAAAAGGCTATTGACTGTGTAAAACAACCACACACGAATTTTGCGCAGAACAAATCAGCAAATGCAGCCTTTTCTCTGTAGAAAAAAAAAAACCCTTTTCTGCACAGATACTGCTTTGCAGTGGCATTTTCTTAACAGAAATATTATTTTCTTTGCAGGATAAGCTCCCACACTCCCCTGTACAGATAATGCTGTTTTCTGTGCAAAACAACAAAATTCATCTGTGAATTTTGCTCAGAATGAGTCTCAAACAGCGAAGTTAATTTTCAGTCTGGGATTCTTATCAGCAGGGTTTCCCAACACTTGCAAAATATATTTGGTGGGCAGGGGGGGGTAGTTTAACTATTTAAAAAATACTTTCAAATATTCTTTTCATCTTTAGATTGCAGGGGCATTAAAGTATGGGATGGGATTCGGGGGTGGGGGAGATGTTAGCATTGGAGGCATTATATTTTGCTACTATGTGATAAACCTTCTGCTGTGCTTTCTGCAACCGGACTTGTCTATCTCGGATTGGCCTTTTTAGTCATCAGCACGCTTGCAGAAAATGCGGGATGAGTCTTTTCTGAATCTTCATTTGCGAAGAAAAGCCAGAGAGAGAGAGAGAGAGAGATAAAGAAATGTACCATAGATACCAAGGTAGTTGGAGAATTAGTGCCCATTCTGCCATGCTAAGGAAATCCATAACATGAAGAATGTCTGCCTGCTTTCCTTCCCCTCCTCAACCCTTTTTCCTTTAGTGTTGTTTCTTTCTGTCTCCTAGCCTGAAGGCAGGACCCTTCATGATGATAGTCATGATGATGGTTCAGGGACTATTTCAATGAATGAATAGCTTCCACCCCAGTGGTGATGATGAGACTGCTCTGAAAGCCTTTCTATCTGAGCAGCAGAGGAAGATACGTTATTATAAATTAATGAAAAAACAAACAACGAAATAATTAATAAAATATGTAAGGTCGGGCAAAACAATTAGAGAGGTAGATGGATAGAAGATTGTGTGTGTGTGTGTGTGTGTGTGTGTTTTCAAGCTGCCTGTTGACTTATGCCGAGCCCATGAATTTCATAGGCTTTTCTTAGGCAAGGAATGCTCATAAGTGATTTTGCCAGTTTCTTCCTCTGAAATAGAGCCAAGAGCACCTGGTATTAATTGGTGGTCCCCTATTCAAATACTTAGGATATCATTATTACTGGTGTAGCATTCTAGTTAGATCAGGGTTTCTTTACCAGGGTTCCATGAGAGGTTGTGATTGGGGGGGGGGAATAAGCAGTTTCTTGAGCTGTAATAGAATAATTTTAATACAAGGGTTCCCTGAGACCTGAAAATTATTTCAAGGGTTCCTCTAGGGTAAAAAGGTTGGGGAAGTTTGTGTTAGGCTGACAGTGAGGGGAAGAGATGCAAGGAGGGAGATATTTAGAGATAGCCTAGGCAGGCAGAGCAGAGAGAGAGAGAAGAGATAAGAGAGGCAGGAAAGAGAAAGGTAAGTGATGGTAAGTTAAATAACACAGACTACTGGAATGAGATAGAGAGGGATGTAAAATGAGAGGCAGAGGGAAATCATAGATAGTGAATTATGTAGCAGAACAATGTGGGTTGAGAATAAAAATAAAAGGGCAGTTCTAGGTTGGCTGGTCACCAACTCATGCAAGGTATGTGGAGGTTAACAGTGTACAGGAACGAGATGAGTGCATTGGCAGATGCTGCCAGAAAGCTGGAAGGATTTTTTTTTTTAAAAGAAAAATCTCTGGAATATCTATAGCAGACTCTATTTAAGTATGTGGCTGGTTGCCTTTGGTGACAACGAATTGTGTTGCAGATAAAAGGCCGGGCTCGTGGAGGAAGGAAGCAGCGCTCCGTTCTTCTTCTGTGTCCTCCATAGATACTGAGCTGGCTCTCAAATTTTCCTTTTGGGGCACCAGCCTAGGAAAGTAGCAACCTCCTACAACTGAATTCTTCTCTTCTTTCTCTGCAAGCCCCTAGCAGGCTAGTAAACACTGTTGCAGGCTAGTAATATGTGTGCAGTGGTCAGAGTGTTGAACTAAGACACAAGTGGGGAAATCCACACGACACAAATAATCCAGTTTGAAAGTGGATTATTTGCATGGTCCTTCCTATGAAATCCTGGGATTTGTAGTTTTACAAGGTCTTTAAGCCTTCTCTGCTCTTTGAATCTTCCTGAATCTTCGTTTGTGAAGAAAAGCCAGAGAAAGGAGAGGGAGAGGAAGCCTTCTCTGACAGAGTGCTAGTGCCTCACCAAACTACAAATCTCAGAATTCCATAGGAATGAACCATGCAAATAATCCAGTTCCAACCTGGATTATTTCTCTAGAGTGGATGCCCCCTACAGTTTAAATTCCCAATGAATCAGACTTTTTCAAGTTAATCTTCTTTTCTTTTAAGTCCCCACTGAGCTGTGAAACGGGTAATCTTAGATCAGCCATACTTTTTCAGCTTGGCCTACCTGACAGGATTGTTGTTTTTCTTATATCCCACCTTAAATTCAGAGATTTCAGGCTGGTGTACAATAAAATCAATTCAAACAAGTTTAAAACAATAAAACAAAATTGTAGCTTGAAAACATATTAAACCGTAGACCAAGTTAAAACCATAAAAATATACAAGGTAGGTAAACTTATTAGCTCTTCCAAAGGCTGTAATAAATATCTGTGTTTTAACTGGCATTGAAATGAAGCCAATCAGGCCTGCAAAGGGGAAGGAATTCCACAACTATGGTGCCAGAGCAGAGAAGACCCTGTTCTCACACAGTGTATTGCTCCCCTGGTGGAAGGCAGAGAAAGGTCATTCAAGCACGATGCTTCTCAAAGTATCTGATGTGAAGAATCAGTAATTATTATTTTTTTCCAGTGTGCCAAGACCAGCACCATATTTGTGCCCATTGGCTACAATTGTTCTTTCTTTCCTGAAAACTCACCAGGGACTAGGAGCCAATGGCTCATGAACTAGAACTAGTCCATGGACCATCAGTTTGAATAGCACTGCTCCAGTAGACCTCATTGGAAGACTAAAGTGTGGGTTAACAGGAGGAGAGCCATGTATATTGCCTAGGGTTGCCAAATTAGCAATACAGGACAGTTGAAATTCATGACATGCAGGGTTGTCAGGAAGCAGGTGTTCTATCTAAATACCAATTTATTCATTTATTTTTTTTTATTTCATTTGTATACCACTTTTCTCTCAAAATGGGACCCAAGGTGTCAAATGGGACCAAATGAGAGTATGGATTTCAATTCACTTAGCCATATTTTTTTCTATAAAATTAACATACTGTCTACATTCAAAATTACATGGTGCCCACATTTCTGTCTTATCGAAGGCCCACACCTCCAAATATGGGATATTCTTTCTTTTCATTTCTTCCTTCCTTCCTTCCTTTCGGCATCTTGTTTGATCTATTTAAAAGAAAAAGTGTTCCAGTCCTCAAATAGGGGACATGCCTTATAATAATGGACCCCTGGCAACCTTGATACTGCCGCTATATAAATGTCACTAACAAATAAATGCATAATGATATATTTATAAAGCTAATCTCTAGTTATAGCAAACCCTTCCTATTATGCTTTGACTTTGCTGGGAGAAGGAAGAGGAGGAGATGAAGGGCTTGACTACACTGATGGGAAACCCCGTATCTGCCTCGTAGTCGTGGCAGATGTTTTTGATCCACATGGCCTTGTAAACGCCACACTCACTGGGGCTTGTCCGATGGGAGATCGGAGTATTCATCTACACTGTAATCCACATCGGAGTAAAAAGGCGGTCCAACGCTGATCACATGTCCTATATATTGTGTTGTTTCCCGCCATGTGGCTGGGGCTGCTCTGAGCTTTTTCCTGTTCGCTCATGTGTGTGAATATACGTTGTCCCAGAGTACTGTATTACTGGATAAGCAGAGATACGCTTATCCAGATATACGTACAATCGATTTTTCTTAAAAAGCATCAGAACAGAGTCCTGCCCCCGGCTTTACACCAAACCCAATTCACAGCTTCCACACAGCCAATAATCTGGGTTTCCCCCTGAATTGTGGAGCAAACCACAAATCTTTCAGACCCGGAGTTTCCTGTAGAAGCCCCAATGAAGCTGCGAGTCAACAAAAATGCCATGTGGCAGCTGTGCCATGACTATGAGTTAAGTACAGGGGTTTTTTGCCCATGTAGACAAGCCCTAAGGAGGAGAAGTAGGAAGGGAACTAGAGGGGGAAGAAAAAGAAGAAAAGGACGAGAAGGAAACATTTTTTCGACTCTGCCACAAGTGGCCAAACAAGCCTTGTTCATATCCTGGGAGTTAAGTTGATGTGTGGCGAGGGGTGGGTGGGTGAGAAAGGGTTGATGACATTAATGGATGAAATTATAGAATATGGTACAGTGAAACAGTGGCATAAGGGCTTGCAGGATGACAATAGCAGGGCTTTTTGTTTAGCAGGGACATCCCGCCTCCCCAATCTTCCCTGTCACCTCTTACCTGTTGTCTGATTAAGGGGCAGAGGGGGAGGTATGGATCTACCCAGCAACATTATATTGATATGAGCTCTCCCTATTGTAATGCAAAGAATTTTGGGATGGCTTGGTTTTGAACGGGCAGCTAAAACCCATTATCCTCCCCTAGCCACATATCGCAAGAGATGTAACAGGAAAAAGAATAACTATAAGCATATCTAGAGTGCTTTTTCAGAGAAAGAATAATTGTGGGCTTGTCTGTATGACGGGTGTGTGTGTGTGGATTATTCCGCAGTAATGGCAAATCGCAACAGCTGCGATTTGTCTTAAGAGTGTTTTGGTCCCCAAAAGCTTAGCATACCTGCTGGTCAAGATGGCAGCTGCAAGTGATTTTACTCGCATTTTTAATTTGCCACCTCCGTTGTGCACTTCAGCGATATATTCTGTTGTGCGCTTCAGCAATATTTTGCATGTAGAAAAAGGAAAAAACAACACCCCATTTTCTCACCTTAGTCCTCATTCGTTAAGGCAAAAATCCAACATGGTGGTGCTAGGTGCTTGCCCTGTTAGCAAGCCCTGACCACCCCCCTTGTCCAGCCAATCAGCTTTGTGCTTCCCCTCCAAGGGGAAAGCAATTCATATTGAATCACTTGTCCTAATGCGCGGGAGTGCATATTCCCCATGCAGTATTTAAAAAACTTTGCGGAAAAACACAAAGTCTCCTAGTGCGCAGTACATGGCCATTTTTGCCCCCCTCCTTCTCAATACGGTGAATCGCTGCAGGTTGCCATTAAGACAACACATGTTCTCCTCAAATTCACTGTTTAGACAACCCCAGAGATCGGGATGTAAACGCTCAATTATCATAGTTGCATGTTGGGATTAATAATTAGGGTAGTTTTCTTCCCACTGCAGATTCTTCCACAATATTCTCTCTGTAGTTTCAGATACTAAAATGTTGTGGAAGAATTATTCTGCACAGAAAAATATGTGGGGGGGGGGGTTGTGTGCAAAAACTGTTTTTTTGTGGAGAAAAAAAGTTTCCTGTGTAGGAAACATGTTTTTGTACAAAACCCTCCCTCTCCGTATATTTTTCTATGCAGAATAATTATTTTGCAACACTTTGGGATGGAGGAAATTGGGCTAGATTCTAGTTTGTCTGTAATTCTTCCTGAGAGGGTCTTCGAACTGTTGGAAACCCTTTTTATCAACTTAGGCACAAATAAGAATGAATATTCTTTCCAGCTCTAAACTGTAGGCACTTGTGGAGTGCCTTTTCTTCAGTAGTGCATAAGAGAAGAAAACAAGCCCTGCTGGATCAAAACCAGAGCTTGGACTATTGCTCCCAGAATCCCCTGCTGTGCAGTCTGGGAGAGTCTGAGAGGTATAATTTTTTAAAAAGGAACTTTTGTAAGCTTTCAGCAGAAGGCAGCTTCCAGACCTGAGATTTCTTGTTTTAGAAACAGATGCAAGAAAAGGCTGGACTCCTGCATCTTTAATAGTAGTGTAGATGAGGATACTTCATGGGAAACACACAACCAAAGGTGTAGGAACCCTCTCCCCCTTTTTATCTGGCCATCATAAGAGTGGGGACCCTAGTACAGGGTTGAGAAAGCCTCTGGCCCTCCAAAAGCTCTTGAACCACTATTCTCAACACCCCTGGCCAATAGCCCTACTGGCTGCGGCAGGTGGGAGTTGTAATCCAACATCTGGAGGGCTCCATTTTCCTCATCCTGCTCCAATGTAAGGCGGCACTGTTGGGTGTGACAGATGTGCCACTTTGGATTGGGCGATGTGCTGTATGGCATGTCTTTCATACATGACTTTAATATGACTTTTACATGCCATAATAATTATTTTATGTGGCTTGACGTCAAGTCATCTGATATGTATATTGGCACTTGGGGATGGCCCCTTAAAGACTACTGTGTAAGCAGCCAGTCGTACTTGGCTTAATGCATTTCTGTGGCCTTCGGGAAACTCAGGGCTGACCAGAGTTATTAAGTCTGCACCGCAGCTATAGGCTGAAATCCCATGGCCAGCTCTATCATCAGGCAAAGCGAAACAGCTCCCCCAGGCAGCAGATTTTGGGTGTCCGGGAAGCGAAGTGAAACGTTATTTACCTTCATCCTGTTCTTATGATTCTGCCAGGGCGATGGGGAAAGGTACTTGTGAGATTGTCTGCTGCCAAAATAACTTGGCGGGTTTTAGGCACTCAGATTTTGCTGCTCTGAATCTGGGAGCAAAATATCTTGGGCCAGATCAAATTAAGGCCTATCCAAACTTACTTGGGAACACTGTAGGACCTTTTTTTAAATTTTTTTTTTTTAAAACACAATATTTGTAAAACACCTATCATATACAATCTCCAAGCAGGGCTTAAGGAGAGAAAAATAACATGAAAATGGTGTTAGAGCTAATGACTATTTCGTTAGTGTCCATAAGGGAAAAACCAGGACAAATGTCATAATATAATACAGGCTTCCCCCACTTTCGGATGACTTGCTTTCCAACTATTTGCTCTTTCAGCGCTTGCAAATTACTGACAAGTGTCATTAATATGACAGGGGTTCCACTCTTTTGTCAATTCTTCTTGCCTACGGGACTGGCTTGGGACTGCTTGCATGCACTTTTATATATATAGATAGGGTGTTATCAAAAGTGATATATAGTGTGTTATTTATGTGGTTTGGTGGCCAAAATGCACTTGCAAGCTTAAAAAAATCCCTGGGCTCCACTTTTCAACTGATACCATTTTCTGACAGTCCTCTGGTCTCTAACCTATCAGATAAGTGTGGGGCATCTTTTAAGTGATGTTAAAAATGTTCTTTACACGCAGTGAAACTGCAACAGTTTCTGCATGGTTTCTTTAGGGCGGGGTTGAGGCGTTTTGGAAGGTGGGTACCCTGTCTCTGCTCTCAGTTGTTGCAAAATGGACATGTGCAAGACAGTGCACAATCAGGAACGACTCCAACAACTATCAGAGTTGGGCAGGAACAGAGGAAGCTGCCTTACACTGAATCATACCTTGGTCCCTCTAGTTCCAGTACTGTCATCTCTGACTCTCCCAGGCCTGTCTTGAAGATACCTGGGTATTCCCTGGTGGCCTTCCATCCAAGTAGTGATCAAGCTCAAACTTGCTTAGCTTCCAAAATGAGATGAGGTCAGGCCGTTTTACAGCTGTATAGTTGTCTCAATGGGAGGGTTCTTTCTCATGTATCTTAGTCCCAAGTTGTTTAGGGCTTTATAGCATGGTGTAGTGGTTTGAGCATTGGACTACAACCCTAGAGACCAGGGTTCAAATCCCCACTTGACTATGAAACCAAGACCACTGGGTGATCTTGGGCAAGTCATACTCTCTCAGCCTCAGAGGGAGGCTAAGGCAAATCCCATCTGTACAAATCTTGCCAAAAAAGCCCCGTGGTAGGTTTGCCTTAGGGTCGTCATAAGTCGGAAAAGACTTAAAGGCCCACAACAACAACAACAGCAACAACAACAACAAGGTTAACACCTTAAACCCAGTCCTGTAGCAAATTGGCAACCTTCCCTCACAGGGGAATTGTTCCACTCTGCTCATGATTCAAGTCCCTTTTTCATATTCTTTTTCAATTGGACAATCTCCTTTATGACATAGGAGATTTTCAGATGGGGAAAGTATTCCCTGGGGAGATGGGGAAACAATTCTGTCCCGGAAGCAGTGCCGTGTTTTGCACGCCCACTTCCCTCTCCCAATTTCCCATCGTACTGATGCTGTCCTTGTTCTAGTTCCCTGCTGGTCCCTTCCGCGATATTTTATTAACGAGAGTTCATGGTTAATAAAAAGAACTAAAACAAGGACAGCGTCAGGACGATGGAAGATCGGGAAAGGGAAGTGGGCGTGTGAAATGCGGCGCTGCTTCCGGGACAGAAACAATTCTGTCCCAATCTCCCTGGGGAATAATTTCCCTGTCTGAAAATCTCCATAGTCTTCAAACATGGGATCTGGTTCTGTCAGAGATTGGGAAATTACTTTTCAAAAGTAATTCATTCCCATTGCTAATTATAATGTTGTAAAGGTGATTTGCTGCTGCTGCTTGTAGCAATGTTGAAAAAAGAGAACTTTTTGGGTTACTTGTTTTGCTGCCTGTTGTTCTTTACTTTCTATACTTGTGTGTCTGTGTGAACGTGTGTGTGTGTGTGTGTGTGTGTAGACATATGAGAAAAAAAATTACGACAGGATAGATAAAAGAGTGGAAGAGAATGTGGACAATTCCTGTCAAAATTTCTCTGTAATGTCTTTAAAATGCCTTAAAAGGTAACTTTTAAAATTAAGTTTAAAAAAAAACCCTGAGAGGGGCTAGTGTAGTATAGTGGTTTGAGTGTTGGACCAGGGTTCGAATTTCCACTTGGCCATGGAAACCACCTGGATGACCCTGGCCAAGTCCTACTCTCTCAGCCTCAAAGGAAGGCAAAAGAAACCCCCCCTCTGAACAAATATAGCCAAGAAAACTGTAGGATAGTGCTGGATGAAGTCGACTTGTGGGTATATAACAACAAAAATAACAGAAAACCTTGCTTATTTCACGTGAAATACAGTCAGACCCCCGAATCCGCGGGGGTTCGGTTCCCAGACTTACTGAGGAACCGAACTGGAAACTGAGGATAACAGCAAACCCTGAAAGGACTTCCAGTAAAAACGTACCATAGAGTTGTGTTGGAGGATCTAGAAGGTACCTAGAGAGGATGCCTTTCTAGGCATTTTCCATTACAACTCTATGGTATTTTGTGTCCTGCAGATAGCTGAAACCACAGATATTGGTTCTGTGGATATGGGGGTCTGACTGTAATTCCATTGCTGCTCATTCCCTTTTTTTTTTCAAAATGTGGCTTTTTTCTGCCCTTATTATAGTATAAGAAAAGAAGTAATGATAGGAAACCATGTTGCTTGCCTAGGTGGCGTCCTGGTGGCCCCTCTGTGTTGGTGATGCAGTGAATACCCTCTGGGTTGTTGCCTGAGCTTTAAAGGAACCCACCACCACCAAACTGGCTCAGTAACGTGCATAGCTTTCTTTAAGTGACCTGGATAGACTGACCTGGATAGACTGGAGAGCTGGGCCAAAGCTAACAAAATGAAATTCAATACGGAGAAATGTAAAGTACTGCATTTAGGGCGGAAAAATGAAATGCATAAATATAGGATGGGAGAGACCTGGCTGAATGAGACTACGTGCGAAAGGGATCTAGGAGTCCTAGTAGATCACAAGTTGAACATGAGCCAACAGTGTGATGCGGCAGCTAAAAAGGCCAATACGATTTTGGGCTGTATCAATAGAAGTATAGTGTCTAGATCAAGGGAAGTAATAGTACCACTCTATTCTGCCTTGGTCAGACCTCACTTGGAATACTGTGTCCAGTTCTGGGCACCACAATTCAAAAAGGATATTGACAAATTGAAGCGTGTCCAGAGAAGGCCAACTAAAATGGTGAAAGGTCTGGAAACAATGCCTTATGAAGAGAGACTTAGGGAGCTGGGTATGTTTAGCCTGGAAAAAAGATGGTTAAGAGGCGATATGATAGCCCTGTTTAAGTATTTGAAGGGATGTCACGCTGAGGATGGAGCAGGCTTATTTTCTGCTGCTCCAGAGACTGGAACACGGAGCAATGGGTGCAAGCTCCAGGAACAGAGATTCCACCTCAACATGAGGAGGAACTTTTTGACAGTAAGAGCTGTTCGGCAGTGGAACACACTCCCTCGGAGCGTGGTGGGGTCTCCTTCCTTGGAGGTCTTTAAACAGAGGCTGGATTGCCATCTGTCGGGGATGCTTTGATCAAGATTTCCTGCGTGGCAGGGGGGTTGGACTGGATGGCCCTCGTGGTCTCTTCCAACTCTGCAATTCTATGATTCTATGATTCTAAGTTTGGAGTGAAACCCAAAGCAGACACATGGCCCCACCAATGTGGAAGCTACCAACCATGACTAATTGTTTTTAATTCGTTACTCGATTGCATAGATGGGGTGGGGACATATTCCTGGATTGCATGTAAATCAATGCTGTATTTATTATACTGCCACAGATCATTAAAACACAAGATATCCATCATATATAAAACATACCAAAACTTATACAATCTAAAAAGAGAGAACAAAAGCAATTCAGCAGTTATGTAAGATCCTAAAACATAATAAATGTAGTGTAATTAAAAAGAGGAGGAAGCCTATATATTATATACATTACTGGATTGCAAATATGACGGAGGAGGCCAAAAGTAAATGTTTAATTGTACTATTCTGTGCCTCAGCAAAGGAATTCCCAAAAACCTATTGGGACTTGCTCGCTGCACAGTAAAAAAATAATAATAATGTAAATGTAAGGTGTGCAAGTGTGACCTTACATTAAATGAGCTGTTTGGTCACCTCAGTGCAGCAAATAAGCATATGATCAATATTGCAAAACTCCAAAATGGTGCTTCTGGCCATTTTGTTTTCAGCATGTCTGCCCCCCCCCCAGTGCACATCCGACCAATCAGGTTTCTACTTCCACTCTTATGCAGGAATGTGCTGC
This sequence comes from Gambelia wislizenii, assembly GCA_030847615.1. Classification (NCBI taxonomy): domain Eukaryota; kingdom Metazoa; phylum Chordata; class Lepidosauria; order Squamata; family Crotaphytidae; genus Gambelia; species Gambelia wislizenii. The sequence continues at coordinate 33,608,585 of JAUMIR010000002.1, forward strand.
TATTTGGTTGTCCTTACTAGTAGGAATGCATATTTTCCCCACATTTTTTTAAAAAAACCCTTGGGAGAAGCCACAAACGTTTCTCCCGTGTAGTTTTTGAGCCCACTCCTTCCGAATACGGCAAATCATTGTGGGATCTTGGGACAAAAGGTATTCTCAAATTCTATGAGAAGTTTTTTCACCATCTAGACTACCCCTAGGACTGCCATTTTATTCACTACTGTATGATAGAGGGTTGGGGGGGGGGTTGTTTTTTAAAGCATGGGAGATGCATGGCGAATGAGTGGCTCTAAACTCATAAGGGAAGCCTTAAAAGAGAAATTGCTAAGCAGATCAACATTGTTTCTCTGAGGTCAATGTACCGGTTATTTGGCAAAGATCATGGGCGGTTCTTGTTTCCTTTTCTAAACATCTCAGCTTCCTTTGGCTAGGCCCTCCTCACAACCCCACCCTTTGATTTCAGCGTATGGTAATTTCCTTATTCCCCACATGTAGTTTGATTAGTTGTTGTCACTCTGTAGGGAGGGAAAAGAACTTTTGGCAGACGGTCAGAGGCACTCAGTTCTTACATCCCATAGTCTCAACCTGAACAAAGGAAACAGGGGGCTTGTCTAGCCACGCCAGTTTACTGCGAGTAGGTGTGCAGTTTCGCTCATTCACAGGGAAGTTAATTTGTCTTCACGGTTTTGCGCATATTCCCATCCGTTCATATTCATTCGAATGGAATGTCCACATGTAGTCATCATAGGGCTCGTCTATACAAAGCAAAAAAACTGTGGCTTGCTTTGCAGTAATGGCAATTCACAGCAGTTGCTATCTGTCTTAATTGGGTTTTTTTTGGCAGATCGCAGGCATACAAAGTTATCTGCATTTGCTGTGTAAACGGGCATGGGTGCGAATCAAGATGGCGGCCGCGAGTGAATAATTCATGTTTTTACTTACCTCAATTTGCCAACACTGGACTTTTTTTTTTTTTTTTGTAAACCATAGCCAAGGTGCAAAAGAGTGACCTTTCACTTTAACAGAGAAGCAAACGGGGGGGGGGGGACATGTTTTATTGGCTTAGTGCTCACTAAGGTGAAAATCCAACATGGTGGCTCTGGGCACTTGCCTTGTTAGCAAGCTCTGCCCCCCATGCATGTCCAACCAACCACCTTTCAACTTCCACCCATACAGGGAAAGCAAAGCAAGTTAAATAGCTTGTCCCAACGAGCAAGAATGCACATTCCCCCCACTGTTTTAAAAAAAAGCTTTGGGGAAAGCTGCAAAGACTTTTCCCATGCAGTATATGGTGGCTTTGGGCCCCCTCCTTCCCAATACATCAAAATGATGTAGAATCCCATTGAGACAGATCATATCATATTCTCCTCACATTCTGTGACAAATATTTGTGCCATTTAGACAACCCTCTAAATGGCAATTGAGCAAAAATGTGCAGCGATGCAAAGTTGGATGTCCACATGTGCAAAAATGCACACAAACATGCATTTCCCAGGAAACTTTGGGGAAAACCAGGAATCCTTTTACTGCATGATTTGTAGAGTTTTTGGTCCCCCCTCCTCTGAATACCACGTATCTCATTTGCAGCACGTTGGGACAGATTGTATTCAGTCTGGAGATAAGGTTTTTAAAGGCCAGCCCAAGGCATTTTGCTACCAGAAGCAAAGGACACAATGGCTCCCACCCATCAAATCCATTCCACCTATAAATCCAACTGGATTGGCAGCTGAATCTAACTTCAACACTAGTGAAGGGATAGACAGTTTCCTCCACTGCAACTAGAACAGCAGCAGCAGCAGCTGGTGGTTTCAATGTCAGTGCAGAGAAGAGTCCATTCCATGTTTTAGTTCGGACTTTAAAGGAGTTGTCCAAAGTACTGGTCCCACTGGACAGCAAACTCAGTCAAGGTGAGCAGAGAAGGGTAGCTAAGGGAAACCGAGGAAATAGTGGGAGGTTGATGACTTGTGTCAAGCTTCTGCTATCTGAGGTAACTGCCTCACTCTGCCTAATGGCAGGACCAGCCCTGACAAGTTCTGGAGTACCTTTGTGAGCACATCATATTGGTCTTGATATTATTGTTGATCATAAGTTGAGCCAGCAGTGTGATGCTGCAGCAAAGAAAGCAAACAAAATTTTAACCTGCTTTCATAGAACCATAGTTTCCAAGTCAAGGGAAGTAATAATCCCACTGTATTCTGTTTTGGTCAGGCCCCATCTGGAGTACTGACTTCAGTTCTAGATGCCTCGTTTTAAGAAGGATATAGACAAATTAGAGTGAGTTCAGAGAAAGGCAACAAGGATGATAAGAAGGAGAAGAAAACATACAGTGTGAGGAAAGGTTGAGGAAGTTGGGTGTGTTCAGTTCAGTGAAGAGAAGACTGAGTGGGGGACATGATTGCACACTTTGAATACCTCAGGGGCTGTCACAGATGGGGGGGCAGGCCTGTTCTCTGCTGTCTCAGAGGATAGAACGAGGTCTAATGGTTTTAAGATACAGAAGGGCAAATTGCAATTGAACATTAGAAGGAACTTCTTGATGGTGAGAGCAGTTTGGCAAGAGAACCAGTTGCCTAGAGATGTGGTAAGGTCTCTTTCTCTTCAAAAAGAAAATAGACAGCTGCTTGCTGGGGATGCTCTTGCTGGAGATCCTGCAGTGAGCAGGGAATTAGACATGATGGCCTATGGGGCACTTCTGACTCCACAGTTCTATCATTCTATAATTCTGTGTCTGCTGACATAGGCTCTTAAGTGCAATAGAAGATGCTGTCCTCTTGCCACCTGTATTGAAATAAGATTCAGCTACCTGTCTGTCAGGTTTTGTACGTAAAACAGGAAGGTGCCATCTTGTCCTTAGTCTCAGAATCAGAATGTTCTAGGCCAAACTTGGGCCAAATCCTCACAACACAAATAATCCAGTTTGAAACTGGATTATTTGCCATGGCTCCTTCCTATGGAAACCTGGGATTTGTAGTTTGGTGAGACACCAGCACTCTTTAGCAGAGAAGGCTAAAGACCTTGTAACACTACAAATACCAGGATTCAGTATGAAGAAGCCATTGAAAATAACCCAGTTTCAATGAACATTAGTTGTGTAGTGTGGATTTGGCCTTGGCTTTTGGGCATTAGGGGGAAATCGATGGAGAGTGTGTACAGTGGTTAGAAATCCTGATTAAGGAGCAAAGACACCAATGGCTTGGAGAAACAAACTCAAGGCTTTCTTATAGGAGCTCCATTGTAAGATGGGGAAGTTAGTGACAAAGTGCTGATCTGGTCTAGCTTCATTCTAGGGAAGAGATGAGAGAGGACTGGCAGGAGGAGAAGAGGTGGAAAAAACATCCCTAAGAATAGCAGTTTACATCCCAGAGGAGTCGGGATAGGTAGACAAGAAGGGAGGACATTGTGGGTCACTCACACTATCTCACCCTCTTCCTCCTGCCCTATTCCTCTCTGAGGCATTCTTGACTCTTCAGTGCTAAGCATTGTTGCAGGAAACTACAAACTACAAGAAGAGAGATTCCACCTAAACGTTAGGAAGAACTTCCTGACGGTAAGAGCTGTTCGACAGTGGAATGATCTGCCTGGGAGTGTGGTGGAGTCTCTTTCTTTCGAGGTTTGTAAACAGAGGCTGGATAGCTATCTGCCAGGCATGCTTTGACTGGGTATTCCTGCATAGCAGGGGGTTGGACTAGATGACCCTTGTGGTCTCTTCTGACTCTATGATTCTATGAAAAATATCCTAGGGCCTTTTCATACTACACAATTATAGCACTATGATTCCACTTTAACTGCCATAGTTCCATCCTATGGAATCTTGGGCTTTGCAGGTGGTGGTTGTTTCTGTGTGCCTTCAAGTAGTTTCTGATGTCTGGCCTATCATGGGGTTTTCTTGGCAAGATTTATTCAGAAGGAGTTTGACATTGCCTTCCTCTGAGGCTAAGAGAGTGTGACTTGCCCAAGGTCAGCCAGTGGGTTTCTGTGGCCGAGTGGGGATTCAAACCCTGGTATCCAGAGTCATAGTCCAATGTTCAAACCACTACACCACACTGGCTCTCTTTACAATTTAGGGAGCGGGAGTATAATTCTCAGCCAGTTTGCTCCTGTGCCTCTCCAAACTTCAAGCCCTAGGATTCCATAGGGGCCCATCTACATGAGCCAGGATGAACCAGCCCCCCTTCCTGGCGTATTTTGGATGCAGTTTGTCTGTTCTTCTCCTATTACCTATATGGAACAGAGCAGAGTCCTAATAGCCATGTCAGCCCATCCCTACCACTGCCATAACCATCATTTTCTTTGCTGACTTAGAAGGCTGACTTAGAAGGGGGCTTGTGACATGTGACCGGAGACCCCCTGCATGTGACCAGCCTCGGTCACATACTGAGGGACTCTTTCCTGGCTTCTGGAAGAGCCAGGGAGATGGTGGCAGCAGCAAGGGGCAGTGTGCCAGATAGGCACATGGAAGGCCCAATTGGAGGAAACCGGGTATTTTCCTATAACGCTTTATAGGCCCTACCTCGCCTTCTCCCCATCTCAGCCTTGTATCTTCCCCAGGGGTGGTGAGGACTGCAGGGCTCTGAGATGGGGGCGAGACGGGATATTTAGCTCATGTAGACATGCCCATAGGATGCAGCCAAGGCAGTTTAACTGGAATCATAACACTACAAATGTGTAATGTGGAAGGACCATAAGGCATTCAGTGTTTTTAACACCCAATGAAAGGCTATTGGGCTGCACTGCTTCTGAAACTTCTCACTGCATAGGGAAGTATGTAAGAATACATACCTAGAAAACCCTATTCCTCGCATGTTAACGTGACCAAGAGATGGAGTAGGAGTTAGAGTATAGATGATAAACAGGCGGTAATTATAGATGTGCTTCTTTATTCCAAGAACAATAAAGCCTAGAAATAAGGGCTAGCAAAAGGTACTGGTAGATGTCTGGATAATTTGTTTGAGATTGGCTCCCATTTTTAAATCAGCCAGCCTGTATTTGATGATCCTCTGCTCCATCTCCATACCCTCCAACTGTCTTGATTTGGCAGATAAAATCCTCTACCATCACATTTTTCAGCTTCTTTTAAAATGTCCCAGTTTCTCTCACCTCCTCTCACTTTCTCCCTTTGTTCTTGGCTTACTTCAGTTGCTGCAAAATGAGTTCAAAATGTGCAAAAGTAGTTTGCACTCAGTTAACTCTGCAGAAGGAGGAAGAGAGGAGGGGGATGGAGTTTTGCCCCTCCCAAAAGGCTGAGGCAAAAGCAAACTGCTGCAGCCTCTCCTAGCCTGTGTGTCCTTCCTCATTAATCACTTTTACCATCTTGACCACACTCTGATGGCAACCATGCACGTGTCCCAGTTTTCATCTGTGAAATGTTGGTGCTCTGTATGAGTTCTTCCTTATCAGAAATGAGTTGTGTCATTACAAGTTGAAGGCCTTGCTGGTAGTGGCACTGAACTTTGGAACAGAGCTTGGAAAAGTAAATCTGGAGGACTGTGATGGACGCCGAGAATCTTGCAGCAGCTGAAAGACTCTGGGAGGTGTCAACCCCCAACAGTAACTTTTCCAATGGCTTTCCCAAAACAATTTGCCTAAAACCTAATACAGTATACCAGTGGCTCTTAACCTTTTCGTTACCAGGGACCCCCTTTAAATATCTTTTGTTGCAACAGACTCCCAAGACTTAACTAAAGATTTAAAACAACAACAACACCATTACACAACCCAAACCTTCCCTTAGAATCACTGGAGGGGGAGGGAAGACATTTCTCCTGCTTCTTCTTGCAAGTTTGTGGCTGGAGTGGATTGAATGGCAGTGAACATGCCAAGCCAGCCTTTGACTTGGCTCCTCTCATGTGGCCGCTCCACTGTGGGGAGGAGGTGAGACAAGCTGCCTTTAAGCCTTCGCAGGGCCCCTGTGAGGACGTTGTGGCCCCTGGGGGTCCCCGGAGCACAGATTAAGAACCACTGCATTATACAATCTCATCGCCTTCAGGTTCAGATGTTTCTTTCCTTTCCTTTTTTTTTTTAACCCAGGCATTTGAATATAGGTTGTCCCTCCATATCCATGGATTTAGTATCCACGGATTTAAGTATTCATGGCTTGAAAAATATTCTTAAAAAAATAATAATCCAAAAAGCAAACCTTGATTTTGCCATCTCACCTAAGGGACACCATTTTGCTATGGACCCAGAAACATCACCCAAGGAGACCCTCTGCTGTGCTTTCTGCAACTGGACTTGTTTATCTCGGATTGGCCTTTTTAGTCATCAGCGCGCTTGCAGAAAGTGCGGGATGAGTCCTTCCTGAATCTTTGTTTGCGAAGAAAAGCTAGAGATATAATGGTACTTGAGTATTCATGGATTTTGGTATCCATGATGGGTCATGGAACCAAACCCCAGCGAATATGATGGGACAACTGTATATATAATCCCTCAGTTCTGCTTATCTAATTAAAATTGTTCTTAAATAGTGAAATAAATAGCTGTTTTAATAGTAGGATTTGGTTGTATGTTGTTGTTTGTATTGCATTGGGTTTCTAAGCAATTATTTATATATTGTAGACTGCCCTGAACTCTTATGTGATGAAATGTCTTAGATAAATAAACAGCTACACAAAATATCCCCCTGTCAAAAAACAGGCAGCCCAGTGCTGCTGAAACTGAAGTCTTAGAGGATGTGTATGAAAGTCTCTTGTGTCAATTCCTGAAACTCATATATATCTCATAAAATTCAATTTGGCCAGTTATGTTTAATGGTGTTCTTGGGGCCAGACATTTAATACTCAATCTAGCCCACCTACCAGGGATGCATTTTCTGCCCAGCATGACTAGTGGGTTCTGGGATTTGCAGCCCCCAAATGTAACTTTTCCAAGCACAGGTTCCTGAAAGGCGTGCCTGGTTTCCCAAATCCCGCAGAGATATGTGCAGGGGTCCACATGGGGGACTAGCTAAAAAGAAGGACTTGGATTTTGTGAGCTTGAGCCAGAGTGGCCGTTAGAGAAGTGGGCGCAAACAGAAGCCTCTTGTGTGTGTGCCGTCTGTTCAGGGCATTGCTCCGACCTCTGTGCTTCCTGCCGAAATAGGCCCTGAAAAGACCCTTTCTCTGCCTGGATTTGCTGTATTTGGAACCCCTTTGGCAGCCAAAGAAAAAGAGCGCCTTGAGGGAGGCATATAATTACAGGAAAGGTGGAGGTGCTGAAAGGAGATGCCTAGAAGTGGTGAAGACAGGAGTTTCTTTTGAACCAAGCTTCAGCACTTCAGCTTTCAAAGCCCAGTTTCAGCTCCCAAACAATACACACCAAGGGATGAAATAAGGGATGTGGAGAAGAGTACCTCTGAACATGAACAGAGGGCCTTTCCCAGAACTCAAGAGAGCTACATTTTGGGGAGTTTAGCACTCAGAATCCCTTGCCCTAGTATATGGGCAGGAGGAATTCTCGGGGAGGTTGTCCCTATACAGTGAAAATGCTCCTCATAGCATTCAAGAAGAATATGATTTGTCTTAATTAGATCCTGCATCAATCGGCCATATTCGGAAGGAGGGGGAGCTAAAAATGCCAAAAAACTATGCAGGAAAGCCTTTGTGGCTTTCCCCATATTTTTTTTAAAAAGCTCTGCGGTGAATGCACGTTCCCACTTGTTTGGACAACTGATTCACTTTGCTGCAAATTCCTGATAAGAGCAGAAGTGGAAAGCTGATTGGTTGGACATGCACAGGGGGCGGAGCTTGCTAACAAGGCAAGTGCCCGAAACCGCCATGTTGGATTTTCGCCATAGTAATCATGTGCTGTGGTGACAAAGCAGCCTTTTTTCTGTTTATGTAAGTGGAATATCACATTTCTGCACCATAGATATAATTTTTAAAAAAATACTGTTCGGCAGCGGCAACTGGTAACAATAAAAACATGAGTAATTCACTCATGCCTACCATCTTGATTTGCAGGCATGCCCGTTTGAACAGCAAACGCGGATAGCTTCACACGCCTGCAATCTTCCCAAAAAACCTATGAGACAAATGAAAGCTTCTGCAAATTGGCACTAGTGTGCATTATAGCGTCATATAGACAAGACCGGGGAGATGGAGTTCTTTCTACCAAGCTCTGTCTCAGAGTGCTAGGGATTTTTGGGTGGGGATCTTTTTGTATTTTTCACAGAAGAATTTAACACATGGTAAACAGCTCCAAGGGAGAGGAGGAAGAGGCAGCCTGGGAGCTCATCCAAAGGCAGCCAAAACCTGTAGGCCATCATACACCTCAGTGCATTGTAGAATTAGCCCAACAATTAATTGTCCAGCTGTAGTTAATTCCTTTTCTCTCAATCTTTTCCTCTCTTGCTTTTAGAGAGGAGGCCCTGTTTCAAGATTAGGGTTGTTATCTTTTCCTTTAAAAAAAACACATATGCAAGCCCAGAGCCAACCCAAGATATTTTGTTGCCTGAATCAGAAAAGCACATGACATATCCTCCCACATGACTCACCCATGAAACAAAATATTCCAACAGCACTTTTCCTCATCTGTGGCAGCGGGGGGGGGGGGGACGAAGACAACAATGAAAATAATTAGCTGTTTGCTGCTGTTCCTGACACCAAAAACCTCATGCTTGAGGTGGCTACTTCGCTTCATCTAATGATTGGGTTGGCCCTACCTAAGCATCCCTGTATCCTCTGCTGCAAAGAGGCCTGCTGGGTCATGAAAAGTCCATCTAGACCATGGGTGGGCAACTTGTGGCTCTCCAGATGTTTTTGGCTGAAACTCCCATCATCCATTGCAGTTAGCTGTGCTGGCTAGGGCTGGTTGGAGTTGCAGTCCAACATCTGGAGAGGCTAAGGCTGCCAGATCTCAGGGCCTGGACCCAAGATGAAGGGGAAGAATCTCAGGATGAGAGTGCTGCCCTGAAAGGCATGTACATGTTTTTCTTCATTTTTTAGACTTGGTGTTTGTTATTTAAATGGCATGCCTTGTGCAACTGTGGCTGAAGCTTAATGTATTATTCTTAATGGCATCATTGAGCTTCTCCCTAGCTACAGCACCAGGATCTGATTCCTGTGACAACACAAGATGATCCCTAGGTTTCAGGTTTGGGTCCTGAAATCTCCAGGCCTGGTAAAGTCCTGATCCAGCAGCCCTAGGGGAACCAAAAATTGTCCACTAATGATCAAGATCCAAGCACCATATGAATCACTTGTTTTTTTGGGGGGGGGTCAGTGGGGAGAGAATTAACCCCACACAACCAAGTTGCTTATCCAACTACCTCCCCCCAAACATGTCCTCCCCAATTGCTAGCTACACCAAGGGTGAGGATCACGTAGTCCTCTAGATGTTGTTGAATCACAGTTCCCAGCCTTTCTCATTACTGGCTATACTGACTAGGGCTGCTGGGATCTGCAGTTGAACAACATATGGATTCTGGTAATGTGCACGATTTCCCCTCCAAATTGGATCCTTGTGCTTACTGGAAGTGAGGGTGCTTTCCACATCCCAATTGTACACATCCCAATCATACACTGAAAATGTAAAATGAAGCATATTTACTCAAAAGATAGCACCATCAATAAAATCAATAGGATTTGTTTTCAAAGAAAATAGGCTTAAGGTGTGGGACTATGAATTCCATCCTTATTTCTCTTTCATATATCTTAACACAGAGGGTTGAGAAAAGTTTATTTTTTTAGTCTAATTCCCAAATCCTCCAAACAGAATAGGAGTTCAAGGAGATTTTCAGACTACCCTGTTATAGTGTTACTATTCCACTTTAACTGCTCTGGCTTCCTCCTGTGGAATTCTGGGGTTTGTAGTTTAGTGAGGCCTAAGAGCTCTCTGGCTGAGAGTTGTAAATGCCCCTCCCTAAACTACAAATCCCAGGATTCCAGAGGAGGCAGCCATAGCAAATAAAGTGGAATAGTAACACTATAACAGTGTTGTCTGAAAATCTCCGTAGTCTGAAGGAATAACTTTTTAAAGCCAACTCACAGGACAAAATGTACCTGCATTAATAGAAGCATAGTTTCCATTGAGGAAAGTAATGGCATTGCTATATCCTGCATTGGTCAGGCCTCATTTGGAGTACTGCATTCAGTTCTGGGTGCCTCATGTTAAGAAGAATATAGAGAAGTTGGAGCAAGTTCAGAGAAAGTCAAAAAGGATGATATGAGGTATGGAGAACTAAATGTATGAGGGAAAGTTGGAAGAACTGGGCATGTTCAGTGTGGTGAAGAGAAGACTGAGGGGGTGACATGATTGCATGCTTTAAATACCTCAACGGCTGTCACAGAGAGGAGGAGGCAAACCTGTTCTCTGCTGCCCAAAAGGGTAGGACCAGGGCTAATGGTTTTAAGCTACAGGAGTGCAGATTTTGACTCAACATTAGAAAGAACCTCTTGACAATAAGAGCAGTTTGGCAACGAAACCAATTTCCTAGAGAGGTGGTGAGGTCTCCTCTGGATATCTTCAGAAAGAGGCTGGACAGCTAACTGTTAGGGATGCTCTGGCTGAAGATTCTGCATTGAACAGGGGGTGAACCCAATGGTCCATGAGCCCCTTTACAACTCTATGGAGATTTTCAGATGGGGACAAAAATAGTGTCCCCGTCTCACTATCTCCTCTCCCACTACACTCCTGACCCCGTCCCAGCACAGTAATGAAGAGTTTCAGACCTACTTTTAATTGTGCGCTTTCCTTCCCCCTTGGCAGCCACAGAGTGAATGCAGCTCGCATGGAGCTGCATTCACTCCCTGGTTGAAATCCCAGGCCATTCTTGCGAGAGGATGAGCATGTAGGAAATTCAAAAAGAAAAAGAAAGGTTAAAAAATGTCAGCAAGTCCAAAAACACACTTAAAAATACCAAGTAACCCAGGGAGGGTACAAAAAAGGGGGTCACTTACCTTGATTTCCTGATCGCACCCAGAATTGTTTTGGCATGGATCCCCCACTGTGGCTGGCACTGTGCTACATAAACGGGGCACCTTTTCACTCGCCCGTCATTCCGTTAGAGAAATGGAACAGGCAATCTATTAACGGCTTAAACCGTGAATAAAAAGGAGCACCGTGGGAGCAGGAACAGCATGGGAGCATAACGTGACAGGTATGATGTCACCTGATATTCAAGCTCTTTCCCGATCTCCTGGCATCCTTGTAATGCCATATTTATGGCATCTGATAATCTGCTTTGACTCTTATAATTCGGTACTGCATAACCCTGTCCAAAATTACCTTTGCTCGTTTTTGTGTCAGCCTCAATTCCCCCCCGGCCCCATTATCCCTGGGACTTTCCAGAGATTGCTGTGCTCAGCTCTCACCAGTTCCACCTAGCTCTCTCTCTGGCTTTTCTTTGCAAACGAAGATTCAGGAAGGACACATCCCATGCTTTCTGCAAGCGCGCTGATGACTAAAAAGGCCAATCTGAGATAAACAAGTCCGGTTGCAAAAAGCACAGCAGAAGGTCTCCTTGGGTGATGTTTTGGGGTTGTGATTCTTTCTGCGTTGTCGTTTCTCTTCAAGACTTGTTTGGCGTGAGTTCTCAAATAAGGCTGCAGCATTGTGGATAGTGCGTCTCCATGCCTCCCGATGTGAGGCCAGGGCAGACCACTGTTGGTGATCAATTTGGCCGAGCCTGTTGTTTCAGGGAGTCTTTGTATCACTTTTTTGGAGCGCCCCTCTTACGCTGACCCACGGCGAGTTCACCGTAGAGTACTATTTTTGGGAGGCGATGGTCCTCCATCCTAGAAACGTGCCCTGCCCAGCGCAGCTGTGTTCTCAATATCATGGCCTCAATACTGGTGATCCCTGCTTGCTCAAGGACAGCAAGATTCGAGTTCCACCTAGCAGTGGTCAGAAATTATAGGAATTGTAGTCTACCAATATTTGGAATAGAGGGGCACAAGTGAATCCCAGCACTGCGCTAGAAGCTCACAAACAGGGTATGCAGACAAATATCCCTCCCCCTGGCCATTTCCCCTCCTCGCAAGCAACTAATATGCTCAGGTATGCTGTCTCTAAACATGGAGGCTGCATCTAATTGTTGTGACAAGCCATGGGCTTTATTTAGGTGTGAACTTTCCAAAATGTTCAAGTTTCTTCATAAATTTGACAGAAAGGACATTGAAATGTAAAATAAATTTTAAATTGTGAGAGAAAATAAAATGGCTGACTTTGTCCCAGAGTTCAGAGAAGTTACCTCTTGGCTCCCAACGTCCACAATCCTCCAGTTAACATACCAAGATAAATGCTGGCAGGGCATTTAGAAATCATTTTACTTTTGCCAACTACTCAGGACTATAAGAATAGGAGACAATGGTTGGTTTGATGTTATTCAGCCCAAGATACATTAGAAATAAAAGCCATGCTTTGTAACAGGATATAACAGATATCTTAATGATCTCTTCTGGAAGGGGGTTGCAACTACAGCTGATACTCTTAGGCCAAATGGACCGATAGTCTCACTCAATCTAAGGCAGCTATCTGTAGTCCTATTCAGAAAATTATGATGAATTCATAAAATTATAATGAATTTAACATGTGGTTTGAAAAAATGTATCCACGCTGGAGGAATTTCCCCCAAAACGTGGAGTTCTGGTGATCTAATCTATAACAGAGCCTTTCCCCTGCCTTCGTAGTCATATACAAATACCAAACAGTGCACATATGTTTTGGGTTCCTGGCAAAAATGAAGAAATTATGTTCAAGGAGCCAGATTAGGCAGGGTGAGAGATGGATGGTACTAGAGCTGACTCAAATTTTCCAGCTACCGGTACTTTTTTCTCACTGGGTCAACAACCGTTGGGGGGTGGTTAAATCAAAGTGATGGTTAAATCAAAGGAAGTGCTTCCTTTAACAAATTCTCATGATGGCCATGGGGAACAATGGAGAAGTCAGGAACTGCAATAAAATGTTGCAGTGCAGAAGTTTCTTATTCAGAGTTCAGCCACCAGTTGGTGGCTTTATGTCAATAAGGTGGTGAGTCCATGCCAGGTTTCAATCTGAGGGGTTGTACAGTTGATGAAAATACTCTTCATAGAATTTGCAGAGAATACAATGTGTCCCAACATGATCTGAATGGGATTTGTGTTATTTGGAAGGGGTTTTTTCCCCACAAACTGCACAGTAAAAGGAATTGAAGTTTTCCCCAAAGTTTCCCAGAAAATGCACATGGATGCATATTTTTTCATGTGTGAATATCAGAGTGTGTGCCGCTCCATTTCAGTTGACGTGCACGGATGTGAAAATATGGTGGAAACAAAACAGCGAAACAAAAATGCTGTGAATGAGCAAAAATGCCCACCCATTTGCAGTATACCATCGCGTCTACACAGCTCTAGAACATTAAAGCAGCTATCCAGTGTGCTGAAACCTATCCTTGAGATAAGAGTCAGCCCTTTGGATAGCTTACAGGCCTGCTATGAAAAAAACTTCTTTCAATATTGTTGCTGTTTTAAATGTATTTTTAGGTGCTGCGTTTGAAAAACACAATAAAAATGTCCTAGTACCCACAGTTCTTTCACAAATTTCATAACTGATTTCAATGATGATTTCATTCAGTCACAGATTACAATACGAAAACAGCAAAGTGAGTTGTGAAAAAAATGTACACGATGGAGCAAATCTGAGATCATTTTTGGAGTTGGAATGCCAAATTCCTATAAAACCAGCATACTTTTTTTAAAATATGGACTAATTTCTTCAATGAACGGTCACCACTGCACAAACCCACAGGGTTCCCTAGATCAGTGGTTCTTAACTTGTGGTCCAATGACCCCCAGGGGGCTGCAATGTCTTCACAGGGGGTCTGCGAAGGCTTGAAGGCTGCTTGTCCCAACTTCTCCCTGCAGTGGAGCAGCCACGTGACAGGAGCCAAGGCAAAGGCTGGCTGGCTTGGTCTGTGCATTGCCATTCAATCAGCTCCTGCCACAAATTTGCTGGAAGAAGCAGGAGAAAAGTCTTCTCTCCCCCTCTAGTGCCTCTGAGGGAAGGCTTAATGGGTGGTGTAATCACATTATTGTTGTTGTTTTAAATCTTGAGTTAAGTCTTGGGGGTCTACAGCAACAAAAGATATTTCAAGGGGGTCCCTGGTAAAGAAAAGGTTAAGAACCACTGCCCTAGATCATAATACTTTCCTGTCGAAGTACTGCCACTTTGCCCAGAAAAATAAACTGAACGGCGCCAATTACAAGGGAAAGAAGGGAATGAATCTACCAAGTGCGCAAGACACCGTTTATTTAAGCCCAAGATGTTTGGAATAAATCCTCCTTTAAAAGCATTATTGGATGGTGCTTTTCAACCACATATGAAATGACTATTGTGACTTTTTTTTCATTTTGGTTATGTAAGGTCAGAGAGACTGAGATACAGGGCTGGTCCTACCACTGGGCAAAGTGTGGCAATTCAGTGGCTTCTGTACAGCATGGTATGCGAGGGAAGGAGCATCCACTAACAGTTTTCTAGGTTTTAATCCACACTCATGTTGCTAGGTTTTCATATATAGCTGTAAGGGACAGCCGAAATACCCTGACATGCAGTGTAGACAATCAGGAAGAAACTGATAACAAGTTTGTGATCTGCCTAAATACCAAATGAAAGTTTTGATTTCGATTCACTAAGCCATGTGTTTCCCTGTACAATTAACATACTGCCCTCATTCATAAATTTCATGATGCACATACTTCTGTCTTTATGACTGGCCCACCAACCCCACCCCAAAATACTGTAAAATTTTTGGCATCTGGTTCAGTCTCTCTCTATGTGTATATCTAGGCACCTGATACATGTGTGTGTGTGTGTGTGTGTGCACCTTCAAGTTGCCTGTTGACTTGTGGTGACCCCATGAATTTCATACGGTTTTCTTAGGCGAAGTATACTCAGAGGTGGTTTTGCCAGTTCCTTCCTTTGAAATATAGCCCACGGCACCTGGTATTTGCTGGTGGTCTCCCATCCAAGTACTAACCAGGGCTGACCCTGCTTAACTTCCAAGATCAGACAGGATCTGGTATCTCTAAGGTATTTAGGTCCTGGTTCAGTCCATATAAAATAAAAATCTTTCCAGCCTTTAAATAAAGCACATCCCTTATAATAAGGAAAGCCAGCATAGTGTAGTGGTTGAGCATTGGACTAGGACTTCAGAGACCAGGGTTCGGAGCCCTACTCAGCTGTGGAAACCCAATGGGTGACCCTGGCCAAGTCACACTCTCTCAGCCTTAGAGGAAGGCAAAGGCAAAGCCCTTCTTAACAAATCTTGCCAAGAAAACCCCATGATAGGTTCACTTTAGGGTCACCATAAGCCAGCAAAGCCTTGAAGGAACGCAACAACAATGGCTGCTGCCACAGTGCAGAAATAATGTGGTTTGACACTGCTTTAACTGCCATGGCTCAATGCCATGGAATTGTTTTGTGAGATATTTCGCCTTCTCTGTCAGAGAGCTTTGGTGCCATAGCAAACTACAAATCCCAGGATTCCATAGGATGGGGCCATGATAGGACTTTGGACTTTTTTGGACAGCGATTTGTAACGGAAGCAGGCTCGTCCCTGTTGTGAGGCTGCTGTGCGGCAGAGGGGTCGTTTTGGATGACGCTGTCCCCCTGCCGATACTGTTCCGGAAGATCTGGGAGGCTGCAGCACCATATTTCATAGAATCATAGAATCATAGAATTGCAGAGTTGGAAGAGACCACGAGGGCCATCCAGTCCAACCCCCTGCCATGCAGGAAATCACGATCAAAGCATCCCCCGACAGATGGCCATCCAGCCTCTGTTTAAAGACCTCCAAGGAAGGAGACCCCACCACGCTCCGAGGGAGTGTGTTCCACTGCCGAACAGCTCTTATTGTCAAAAAGTTCCTCCTAATGTTGAGGTGGAATCTCTGTTCCTGGAGCTTGCATCCATTGCTCCGTGTTCCAATCTCTGGAGCAGCAGAAAACAAGCTTGCTCCATCCTCAACGTGAAACCCCTTCAAATACTTAAACAGGGCTATCATATCGCCTCTTAACCGTCTTTTTTCCAGGCTAAACATACCCAAGCTCCCTAAGTCTCTCTTCATAAGGCATCGTTTCCAGACCTTTCACCATTTTAGTCACCCGTTTCTAGACACAGTCCAATTTGTCAATATCCTTTTTGAATTGTGGTGCCCAGAATTGGACACAGTATTCTAAGTGAGGTCTGACCAAGGCAGAATAGAGTGGCGCTATTACTTCCCTTGATCTGGACACTATACTTCTATTGATGCAGCCCAAAATCGCATTGGCCTTTTTAGCTGCCGCATCACACTGTTGACTCATGTTCAACTTGTGGTCTACTAGGACTCCTAGATCCCTTTCGCATGTAGTCTCATTCAGCCAGGTCTTCCCCATCCTATATCTATGCATTTCATTTTTTCTCCCTAAGTGCAGTACGTTACATTTCTCCGTACTGAATTTCATTTTGTTAGCTTTGGCCCAGCTCTCCATTTTATCCAGGTCATTTTGAATTTTGATCCTGTCCTCCAGGGTATTAGCTACTCCTCCTAATTTGGTGTCATCTGCAAATTTGGTAAGTATGTCCCTAATTCCCTCATCCAAGTCATTGATAAAGATGTTGAATAGCACTGGGCCCAGGACAGAACCCTGTGGCACCCCACTGGTCACATCTTTCCAAGATGAAGAGGAGCCATTGCTGAGCACCCTTTACAAATCCATTGAACAGTTAACTTGTCTAGCCCACATTTTACAAGCTTGTTTGCAAGAATGTCATGGGGAACCTTGTCAAAGGCCTTACTGAAATCAAGGTATCTAGAATCTTCCCTGGTATTGATGTCAGACTAACTGTACGATAATTGTTGGGATCTTCTTTTTTCCCCTTTATGAAGATGGGGACAATGTTTGCCCTCCTCCAGTCTGCTGGGACTTCTCCTGTTCTCCAGGAGTTCTCAAAGATTATTGCACGCACCTCTGCAACAAGCAGCCTCTCCCAAGAGTTTTAAAAAATTCAAACTCACAGAAGCCCCACCCCTCTGCAACAAGCTGAAGTTGACCGTGATTAGAAAATGGCCAAATATGGTGCTGTAGCCTCCCAGCTCTTCCAGAACAGTATCAGCAGGGGGACAGCATCATCCGAAACGGCCCCCCTGCTGCGCAGCAGCCTCGCAACAGGGACGAGCCTGCTTCTGTTACAAATCGCTGTCTGAAAAAGTCCTTTATCAGCCATCCCCATTAAAACGTTCTTTTGCTGGCATAAAAATATCAATTTTTATGCCAGAAAAATAACATTCCCCCTGCCCACTTACCTCCTTTCCCAGCAAAAGGTCCTCCAGCACTAAAGAGGAAGCCCTCTTTTGAAATCCCACACAATTTCATTGCACAGGAAACTAAAAAATACACCAAGCACGCATACACACTAAAAAACCTCCAAGTAACCTGGGGAGTGTAAAAAAAAAAAAGTTCATCACTTACCTGGATGTCCCGATCTGACCTGGAAAGGAAGTGTTTGCGCCAGTCCAGCCATTGTTGGGGTAAGTACGAGATTTAAAGGGACAGAGGGGAATTCTGGCAAAAAAGCAGCAGGGAGATCTGTTGACAGCTTAAGCTATCATTTAAAAGGTATGGGTTTGGATATGGGTTTATAACCGCAAAAGTGTGAAGTAATCTGATCCACATACCCTTTCCCAGCTTGGTGATGACACCGTATTTTCTGTGTCTGATAAAGTCCATAGTTAAAGTGGCATCAAACTGCCTTATTTTTGCAGTGTGGCAGCAGCCAATAACAACTTATAATAGGGGACACTTGCTGGTAGTATAAGGGACAAGCTTTCTGGCCCTCAAATAAGGGACATCCCTAATAATAATAAGGGACATCTGGTGACCCTACAGTATGCTTCAAAGGAGCTATCCAAGTGACTGCACTCTATCCCCGTATTTCTTTACCTGTGGTCCAGGGATCCCCAGGGGGCCGCAATGTCCTCACAGGGGGTCCGCAAAGGTTTGAAAGTTGCTTGGTCCACCTTCTCCCTACAGTTGAGTGGCCACATGACAGGAGCCAAGTCAAAGGCTGCCTTGGCTTGCACATTGCCATTCAATCCACTCCAGCCACAAACTTGCAGGAAGAAGCAGGAGAAAATTCTTCCCTCCCCCTCCAGTGCCTCTGAGGGAAGGTTTAATGGATAGTGTTGTTGTTGTTTTAAATCTTGACTTAAGTCTTTGGGGTCCATGGCAACAAAAGGTATTTAAAAGGGGTCCCCGTTTAAGAAAAGGTCAAGAGCCACTGCTCTATTCCCAAAACAGGTTCAGCAGACTGGATAACTATTTTAAAAGTTCAAACTAAAAGCCAGAGCAGATTTCCTGTCCTTTCTGTCATGGAAGCCACCAGATACCACTGGAGGATTCTTATCCTTTGCCTCCTATAACAAAAAGTCTTGGACAAAGCCTAATAATATGACAGAAGGGACTCACTTGGTAATGCTTAAGGAGCACTGTCCATGGTTATATAATCCCTCTGTGATAATGGGGGATTGCATCTCCCATTATCCTGCCATTCAGCGATCAGGAACCTGCAATCTCAACAATCAGGTAAACAAAGGGTTAACAACTTTAGGCTTAATTAGAGCTCTGAAGGTAAGGTAACACCTCCAGGTTAGGACAGCAAGGATGTAAGATCACCAAAGACTGTAATCTTACACTGGACGTGGGGAAAGATGGATCATCACTGCTTTGATATCTGGGGAGGCTTCTTGTATCTCAATAGGATGTTGTGATAAGCTGAGTTAGCCCAAAGCATTTCCTTGACCGGCAGAAGACAAGATGGCACCCCTGCCTCCAATTCCATGTATAGAAACAAACTGGACAGACATGACTCATCTTGCTTTAGTGCTGAAGGTCTTTCTCACTGCACAGTTATTGTATTGCACTATGATTCCACTTTAACTGTTATGGTTCCATCCTGTTGAGGCCTGGGAACTGGTGTAGTGGTTGGGGCGTTGGGCAAAGGGCTTGTCTGTACGAGGGGGAAAGAAGTGGATTGCTCCACAGTAGTGGCAATTCACAGCAGCTGCGATTTGTCTTATGGCGAAACAATGCAGAATGCCATTAAGACAGCTCTTATTCTCCTTGCATTCAGTGAAGAGTATTTTCACCATTTAAACAACCCCTAGGACTCTGGGAGTTCTGGGTTCAATTCCCCACTCAGTACAGTGGGCCCAGCCTATCCACAGGCTAGCTATCTGTTGATCGGAGCATCCGCAGATCACCATGCACCATATTATTCAATGGCAGTGCATGCATGCAGCCGCATCGGTGTGTGTCTGTGTGTCTGCGCTACCATTGATTATTATGAGCCTTGAGCATCCATGTTTTTTCCTATCCATGGTGGCTGGGGTAGAACCAAACCCCCGCAGGTGGAACACAACTGGATGATCACTCAAGTCACACTCTCTCAGCTTCACAGGAAGGGAATGGCAAACCCCCTCTGAATAAATCTTGCCATGAAAACCCCATGATAGTTTGCCTTAGGGTTGCCATAAGTCATAAACAACTTGAAGGCACACAACAGCAGCAGCAAAAACAACAAATTTAGAATTTCCAGCTAGAAAGTTCCTGTGTATCATCAAACCACAGACCCCAGAATTCCATAGGATATTGCCATATAGTTAAGGTGGGATCGTAGTGCCATAATTGTATGATATGAATGGGCCCCTGGTAATGGGATAGCATTTTTCACAGCATCTGAAGCAGAAAGTCAGCTTAAAGCCTGATTGGCACACACAGAGCTCTGTCTTGTCACAGAAAGGAATGGTAGGGGAATCTCAGGAAGAATGGCTGGGAAACTTCCCCCCAGCATCTCTCACTTGAAGCAGTTGCCTCATTCTGCTTGATGGTAGGGCACAGCCCTTCTGATAATCTCATCCCTCCCAGAATGCACTTGGAACGCCAGTACATTACTGTGTCATGTTGGATCTTATGGCAGAAGCCCATTTATTCACAGCTTGGAAACAATATTTGTTTGGACTACATTCCCCAGAATTCTGCAGCTCAGAGAACCAATGTCCATGCAAGCTGGGGGATTCTGGGTACTGCATTTCAAAAAAGTGATGTTTCCAAGTTTGGTTGTGTGTTCCTGCACGGCAGAATGGGATTGGACTGGATGGCCCTTGTAGTCTCTTCCAACTCAAGCCTGCGATTCTATGCATTTACAAAAACATGTTAACCACACTGGCGCCTTTCTGGAGACATCTATTGCCCTTAACGGACTGGGGTGACAGATTGAGTTGGTTTCTGGGAGCGGTGTGTCTAAATTTAGGCTACGATTGAGGGAGGGAAAGTGCTGTGGTAGAATCCAAAACTGAGTTTGTATTGATCTGAAGGATATATCATTAATGTTGGCTGTTTACAGAAGTCTTCATTAAGAAGCCTTTGTGTACTGAGCCAAAGGACTGCTTGCAGGAGGATTAAGATGGTGGTTGTTTAATTTGGATTCAAGGATTTCGCCTCTTTCACTTAAAGGTCAGGTTTCGTTTGTGCAAAGGACATGAGGCTGTTTTTTGTTGGAGGATGGGGTGGAGATGGCAAATGCCCCAGGGGTGGGGATGGAACCTCCCACCTTAAGTAAAGATGGTGTGTGTGTGTGTGTGTGTGTGTGTGTATGCGTAAAATTTTTAACATGTTGTCCCAATAGCTGGACAACCTGAACAGCATGGTAGAACTTGGAAACATTTTGGACAGCAACTCCCACAACTCCGCAGCTACCATGACTATTGGCCATGTTGGCTGGGGACTGCTGGGGGTTGTGGTCCAAAAAAAGCAACTTTCCCAAGCTCTGGTGGTGACTGGAGTGTGTGTGTGTGTGTGTTCAGGCAACAGAGACTGGGGATTGGGCAAGGCTGTTGGGATTTTGGAGGAAAGCAAGCTGATTTTGGGGATTTAAGATTTAAGTTTTGTATGTACTGTGTTTTCTCCCCATAGATTTTCCTTGATTTTTTTCCGGGCTGTGAGGCCGTGTTCTGGAAGAGTTTACTTCCGATGTTTGGCCTGCATCTGTGGCTGGCATCTTCAGAGAATGGTTGGGTAGCATTCTCTGAAGATGCCAGCCACAGATCCAGGCCAAACGTCAGAAGAAAACTCTTCCAGAACACAGCCTCACAGCCCGGGGGAAAAAAAAAACACAAGGAAAATCTATGGATGCCGGCCGTGAAAGCCTTTGACTTCATATTTTCTCCCTGCTGAGTTTTCAGGGTCTGCCCTCTGGCTCCACACCGCATGTCCCACTCCTTACAGTGTGAGATGTCATTTTCCCTGTGATCAATATGACTGCAGGAAGTCCTTACCCAGAGACCTGTTTGGGAGCAGTAGAAAGGCACTGGCAACATTAGCAGGTGAACTTCTGAGATTAGGGCTCCTGTCTCACTACACAGTTCCAGCACTATATTCCTCTTTAACTGCCATCGTTCTGTCCTATGAAATCTTGTAGAATCATAGAACCATAGAGTTGGAAGAGACCACAAGGGCCATCCAGTTCAACCACCTGCTATGCAGGAACACACAAACAAAGCACGCCCGACAGATGGCCATCTAGCTTCTGTAAAAACCTCCAAAGAAGGAGACCCCACCACACTCCAAGGCAGCAGCAGATTGTGAGAGCCAGCCTGGTGTAGCAGTTTGAGCATTGGACTATGACTGGAGAGCAGGGTTTGAATCACCACATTTCAGATTTGGCGCCTCTTTGGCTTAGTTTCAAGCCAATATGATAACAAGGTGTGGGCAGCCAGTTCATCCATCACGTTGGTAATTCCTCGGAAGTACTTATATTTTGGGTGGTGGCTTGACAGGTCGGTAGACACTGGCATACTTCCACAGCTTCAGGAGCCAACTCCCTTTAATATAATCAACAGATTAGATTGATCAAGCCCTATAGCAACTTTAGAGCTTTATTCTCACTCCTGGCAACTTCTTATGTGGTTTGTTCCAGAACAAAATAGTTTCAGGAGCCAAGGGATATTATCAGACAGGAACGAAAAAAGCACTCCTGTCCCATGATCTCCTCTCCCACCCCTCTCCCAACACGAGAACACAGCTTTTCAGACCTACCTTTGGTAGGGTCTTCAGGGCAGCTCAGGAGTGAAATCTTGCCTGTTCTCGTGAGAAGACGAAAGTGTGGGAAATTCAAAAATAAAAAGCAAAATAACAAGAAAAAAGTGATAGCAAGCAGAAAAACTTTAAACTTTAAAACTTCCAAGTAAATCAGGGAAGTTTTAAAGAAGTGTGTCACTTACCTCAATGTCCCGATCTCACCAGGAGGTGTTCTGGCAGGGATCTCCCATTGATGCTGGGATCTCACCAGTGAAACGGGGCACCTTTTCAGTCGTTGTCAAATCCATGACAGAAATGGAACGGGAGATGTATTGATGGCTTCTCCCATCAATAAAAAGCAGTGCTGGTGGAACAGCAGCAGAATGGGTGCATTACAAAAGGGGAATGATGTGGTCTGAAAAGGGAGCGCTTTAGCGGTCACCTGGCATCGTGATAATGGCGTAGTTAGTGCATCTGATAATCTCCAAGGTGTCACCCATCATGCCCATATAAAACTCTAATCTCAACATTCAGGCTGGTACTGAACATTTTGCTGCCTGAGGTAAAGGACAAGATGGTGCCTCCTGCTCATTCCATGCATGAAAGCTGAGCAGACTGGCAGTTCATAGAATCACAGAGTTGGAAGAGACCACGAGGGCCATCCAGTCCAACTCCCTGCCTTGCAGGAACCCACTCAAAGCACTCCTGACAGATGGCCATCCAGCCTGTTTAAAAACCTCTTGTTGCCGCCTCATTCTGCCAAATGGTAGGGCCAGCTGTGATAACATCCACACTTCCATAGAGCCAGGACATCTATACAATCAGCCCTCTATATCCATGGATTCTGCATCCACAGATTCAAACAACCATGGCTCAAAAATATTTCAGGGGGGCAGGGAAGGGAAATTCCTAAAAGCAAACCTTACTGTTCACCATTTTATATAAGAGTCACCATTTTACTATGCCATTGTACATCCACGGATTTTGGTATCCATGGGGGGTCCTGGAACCAAACTCCAGTGAATATCAAGGGCCCACTGTACTCTACTTTATGCTTAGGATCTTGGACAACAGAAATCTGTGGAGAGGAAGAAGGAGGAAAGCTCATTTGATATATATTTCAGTATCAATACAGATAGCAATGCCAGGGTAGGTCTGGCTTCAGATGTAAGAGGCCCCCATTGATTCCATCCAGTCAAGCAGTGTCCACAGGCTGACTGTGGTTTACCTCATGAGATTTATTTAGTCTAGGAAACTGCCCACCATTTAAATTTCCTACAATGCTCTGGCAAACAGAATGTAGTCTGTTGTGGGTAATTAAAAATGACAAATGGCTTTCCAGCCCCAGCTACGATTGCCAGATATATCCAGGGTATGTGTGTGAATGAGTTAGAAAGCCAAGGTGTCAGCACCAGTAGTGCTAAGCTAGGGGTGGGAATCATGCGCCCCTCCAGAAGTTGTTGGACTATAACTTCCAGCATTCCTGGCTAGGGCTGTTGGGAGGTGAAGTCCAACAACATCTGGAGAACCAGCTGATTCTCCTCAACAGTGTCATCACAAGTGTCATTGATAAGAAGGCCACATGAAATAAAGACAGGGCTGCTGTTATTTAGAAGAAGAAATTTCAGCAGTTGTAGCTTGTCATGCAAGACACATGTGGGGCCCTTTCATACTACAGGTTGCCCACAGTTTACAAGGGATCAGTACCTGCGGTTTCATTTACTCGTGGTCAGGGGAGAAAGGTCTCTCTAGGCATTTAGAGGACCATAGAGGTGGTCTCTTTAGGCATCAGTAGGTCCTCCAGCATGACTCTATCATCAACTTCTGTCTCCGACATTATTCTATGGAGCTTCACTATTATATGAAGTTTCATGTATCTGCAGTAAGTCCAGGAAGTTATTCCCCCCACAGATATGGGGGATGACCTATGCACAATTTTAGAATCATAGCGTTGGAAGGGGCCACATGTGCTAGCAGGACCAGCCTCCTGATCTCCAGCTAGAGCATCCTCAGCAGGTAGCTGTCCAGCCTCTTTCTGAAGACATCCAGAGAAGGAGACCCCACTACTTCTCTAAGCAATTGGTTCCACTGCCAAACTGCTCTTACTGTCAAGAAATTCCTTCTAATGTTCAGTCGAAATCTACCCTCCTGCAACTTAAAACTGTTAGAATTCAGAGATTATCAGGTATGGCAAATAATGCACAATTATGATGTAACAGTAGCATTAATGGTTCCTGCTATTTCACAATGTTGTAGTTGTTGCATGGTTAATATGTGCTCCAGCCACAAATAAGGCATCGTTTTTCATTGACGGGACAAGCCATCAACAGATCTTCAATAGTGCTTTTTTCATGGTATTGAAGAGCATGCGAAACCACAACCCCACTGTAATCACGAGATTACAGTGTGAATGAGTGGTCCTCTTCCCCCCCTCCCCATTCCCAGTGAGAAAACGTCCAGGTAAGAACATGAAAATGAAGCACAGGACACTCTTTTTATGAACTGTCCCATTTTCTTTGCACATTTTTAGTTTGTTTAAGTATTTGTGTGTTCATTTACTTTGTAAATTCAGTTTTTTTGGTTTTTTAAAAAAGTTTTAAGCAGACTCGCGTCTTCTTGTGAGAATTGCTGAAATCTCGCCCATGCAAAATCACAGAAGTAAACTCCCATTCTTAAAGTGCTAGTGGTGGTCGTGTGATAATTCCGTGGTGGTTCTTTCACACGATTACAATGGCGTGCGATAATAAGTGTAGTAATGCCACTATGTTTCCGCTTTCTTTATTCACAACATTAGAGTGTTTTTAGCCACTAGTCTGATGAAGTCCCTAATTCTACTCTCTGAGGCAACAGAGAACAAGCCAGCACCCTTGTGACAGTCCTTGAAGTATTTAAAGCGTGCAATCATGTCACCCCTGTCTTCTCTTCACCAAACTGGACAAGCCTAGCTCCTTCAGCCTCTCCTCATATGTTTTGTTCTCCATGCTTCTTATCATCCGCATTGCCCTTCTCTGAACTCGCTCCAACTTGTCTACAGTTGTCCCTCCATATCCACGGATTTGGTGTCCATGGATTTAAGTATACATGGCTTGAAAATATTCATTAAAAAATAATAATCCAAAAAGCAAACCTTGATTTTGCCATCTTATTTAAAGGACAGCATTTTACTATGCCATTGCATATAATGGGACTTGAGTATTCACGGATTTTGGTATCTATGGGGGGTCCTGGAACCAAACCCCAGTGAATATGAAGGGACAACTATATATCCTTAAAATGAGGTACCCAGCCTGACCAGTGCAGAATACAGTGGGGCTGTAACTTCCCTCAACTTGGAAACTATGCTTCTATTAATAGTACTTTTTATAGCACTATGATTCCTTTTAAACTGTCATGGCAACATCCTATGGAATCCTGGGATTGGCAGTTTAGGTAGGGGCATTTAGAACGCTCAGCCAAAGAGCTCTAGTGTCTCAGCAAACTATAAATCTCAGGATTCCATAGTGTGTTGCCATGGCATTTAAAATGGCATCATCTATATATATAATTCTCTTGGGTATGCTGCCTTTCTCAGTGTGCTAATTGGCTGCTGAGGAAACACATCCAACCAATCACCACCCACATGCAAATTCCCTCTCCACCTCACAATCCACGGCTGCCACTCAATCTGTGGCCCAGATTGGGACCCAGGCAGTCAACTTGTGGCGGTGGCATGTCACTAGCAGCAGCAGCGGTGGGATGCCACTGCTGCCGCTGCGGCAGAACCCAGACAGTCAACTTGTAGTGGTGGCGGTGGGATGCCTGTGATTGGACCCAGGCAGTCAACTGGTGGCGGTGGCAGTAGGGCAACAGAGCGAGTCACCCTCATCAATTCTGGGGAAAGTGTGTAACGCTGAGAAGGGGGAGGAGGAATTTAAAAACCCACCGGCCTACATTACAGGGTTGTTGTAAGGTCTACCAGGTGTTTTTGAGGAAGTTTTTTAACAGTGTATGTTACACCGGGTACAGCTAGTAGTACTATAATTGTGTAGTGTGAAATGGTCTCTGCTGAAATACTATCTTCCACACACCTATTAAATATATAGTGACCAGGGCTTTGTTTCCATGTGGTCAGTCTAGTTCAGTGATGGGAACAATTTGGTCCTCCAAATGTTGGGCAGCAGCACCCAGCAGTCTGCATCATTGACTATGCTAGTTAGGACTGCTATGATTGGGGCGCCGTCCAAGAACATATGCAGGATCACATACCCCTCTAGCATTTCACCTATGAAAACCAAGACACGTTTGGCCAAGCAATATCAGAGTGTGGTCAAGATGGCAAAAGTTATTAATCAGGAAGAACCCACCAAGCTAGGAGAGGCTGCAGCAGTTTGCTTTTGCCTGCACCTCCTGGGAAGGGCAAGATTCCATGCACTCTTCTTCTCTCCTGAGGACAACAAGAGAAAATGAGAAGAGAGAGAAACCGAGGGCATGTCTATATGGAGACAATACTCTTCATAGAATTTGAGGAGAATACCTTTTGTCCCAATGGGATCCCACATCATTTAGCCGTATTTAGAAGGAGGGGGGCCAAAAACTCCAAATACTCCACAGGAAAAGCCTTTGTGGCTTTTCCCAACTTTTAAAAAAAAACTCTGAAGGAAATGCTCATTCCCATTCGTTGGGACAACTGATTCACTTTGCTGCGCTTTCCCAATAAGAGTGAAAGTAGAAAGCTGATTGGTCAGCTGTGCGTAGGGGCCAGAGCTTGCCAGCAAGGCAGCAGCCAGAACCGCCATGTTATATTTTCTCCCCATAGCGATCGTGCACTGAGGTGACAAAACAAGCCTTTCTTCTCTTTTTTTCTGTTTATTTAAGTGGAAGATCACACTTCCGCACCTTGGATTTCCTTTTTTGTAAAAAACATATTGCTCAAAGGCAGCAACTGTTGATAATAAAAACATGAGTTATTCACTTGCACCTGCCATCTTGTTTTGCAGCCATGCCCGTTTAAACAACAAACACACACGGCTTTGCATGCCTGCAATCTTGGGGAAAAATGTGGAGACAAATGAAAGCTGCTGCGAATTGGCATTACTGTGCATGAATCCACATTTTAATGCCTCGTATGCCAAGATTGACAAAGAGATCGATCACAGACTAGCAAAGGCACATAGCGCATTTGGAAGACTTTACAAAAGAGTCTGGAGTAATAAACACCTGAGGCGAAGCACAAAAATCAGTGAGTATAGAGCCATTGTACTGTCTGTTCTCCTTTATGGGTCTGAAACATGGGTCACCTATCGCCACCACCTACGACTCCTCGAGCGCTTTCATCAGCGCTGTATATGCACAATCCTAAATATACACTGGACTGACTATGTGACGAATGTTGCTATCCTTGAGCAAGCAGGGATCACCAGCATTGAGGCCATGATATTGAGAACACAACTGCGCTGGGCAGGGCATGTGTCTAGGATGGAGGACCATCGCCTCCCAAAAATAGTACTCTACGGTGAACTCGCCACGGGTCAGCGTAAGACCGGCGCTCCAAAAAAGCGATACAAAGACTCCCTGAAACAACATCTCAGGCTTGGGCAAATTGATCACCAACAATGGCCTGCATTGGCCTCACATTGGGAGGCATGGAGACACACTCTCCACAATGCTGCAGCCTTATTTGAGAACTCACGCCAAACAAGTCTTGAAGAGAAACGACAACGCAGAAAGAATCACAACCCGGAAACATCACCCAAGGAGACCTTCTGCTGAGCTTTCTGCAACCGGACTTGTTTATTTTGGATTGGCCTTTTTAGTCATCAGCACACTTGCAGAAAGCGCGGGATGAGTCCTTCCTGAATCTTCGTTTTCGAAGAAAAGCCAGAGAGATAGACAAGCCCAGGGAACATTTTAAAGGCAGCTGAAAAAGTGGGACAACAGAGGAGTAATTTTCGGGACTGTCCCAGCCAAATCAGGATAGTTAGTTGGAGGGTATGGAGTTGTGTTATTCCTGCCCCTGACGGTGACACGCAGGCAGTTTCTGATGGTTTGTGTGTTTTCAAGTAGAAGGTGTCAAAACATTATCACAGGAATAGCTGGCTTGGGACAGCTAAGTTTATGGACTCTTGCATAGCAGGTTGGGGGAGAT
This sequence comes from Gambelia wislizenii, assembly GCA_030847615.1. NCBI lineage: Eukaryota > Metazoa > Chordata > Lepidosauria > Squamata > Crotaphytidae > Gambelia > Gambelia wislizenii. The sequence goes on from JAUMIR010000002.1 coordinate 33,636,719, forward strand.
AAAGAGGGAGGGGGAACTTTTAATTCAACACTGAAACATGCCGAAAGAGATCCAGGACTCCAGATGCGCCTCCAGCTACAACCAGACTGCCAGGTTCTTGTGAATTCCTGGGAAGTTACAGAAGCAAATTGGGAAGTGAACCTCCTGTCTCAGACATGTGCATACAATATTGTAGCGAGAGATGAAAGAGTTGGACCACACTGGTTCTGAAGAAAGGCTAAATCATTTTGAGGGGCTGGGGGCTTACTTAAAAAAAAAACACCCAACCTAAACTAGGTAATTGTGGTTTGCTTTCCCACAGGGTGCCTTGATCGGAGATATCACTGAACCAGCGGCTTAATGTTCACACACACATTCCCTCTCTTAGGATCAAGGAATACATAATATTTTAAGTGCGGTTGAAGTGGTTTGAAAACAGACGTTTACTGCATTCCAAGGCATTTGTTTTTAGGGTAGCGATTGTGTGTCCAAACTGCTTTCACTTAAATTGCAGTCTTCCTCCATAACCACTGTGCTGCTATGGCTGATTGTTAATACATTGTCATATGGAAATAATATATCTTATTTATATGCTTTTAACAAAGAGCTTCCAGCTTTGTGGAAGAGCAGATGTATATGAACGTATGTGTGTGGGTCTCTATCTGTATCCACCTCACACTCCCAAAATTGTAGGGCCAGCTGTGATAACATCCACACATCCAGAAAGTCAAGATATATATACAGTCGGTCCTCTGTATCCACAGATTCTGCATCCATGGATTCTAGCATACATGGCCTGAAAATAGCCTCCCCCTTCCCACACACACACAAAAATCCAAAAAGCAAACCTTGATTTTACCATTTTATATACGGGATATCATTTTACTGTGCCATTTTAATTAATGGGACGGGCATTCATGGATTTTGGTATCCTGGAACCAAACCCCAGCAGATACCAAGGTCCCACTGTATTTTTATTTATTTATACCACACCATTTCCCCCCGACCTCTGTTTTATTCCTAACAATAATCCTTTGAGGTAGGCTGTACTAAGAGATGGTGAGTGGATCAAGGCCAGTAAGAGAGCTTCATGGACAAGTACAGATCTGAACCTGGATTTCCCTAGTCTTAATCCCACCATTTTACCAATTCACCATGCAGGTAGAAGGGTCCAAACTCAGTTTCCAAGTGAAGGGAACTGAGCTACAGAGAGAAATGGGTTGTTCTGTGAAAGACCACTAACTGAAGGCTCGACTACACAGGCAGGAAATCCCGCACCTATTTCATAGTCGCTGCAGATTTCTTCCATCTGCAGTGGCCTTGTAAACACCACACTCACCAGGCTCCCCTGATTATAGATCGGAGTATCCCACCATACTGTTAGTTGTATCTTTGGTGCGTCTATATGATCATAAAAAAATCCGTTTGGGGGTAAAAAATACGAATAGGCTGTCGTTCGTATGCATACGAACCGCCCACACGATTTTTTTACCCCCTAAACTCCCCTCTTCCCCAAGCTGGCTGGAGCAAGCAAGCCAAGTGGTGGTTTTAAATCTCCCGCCACTTTTTTTTTTTTTTAATAAAGGTTCCTGGTTTGCGGACAGTCGGTTTTCCCTATTTACAATATAAAATAAAAATAAATAAATGTATAATTCACGGACTTACCGGACTCTCGCTAGCCGGGAATCCAACATGGCGGCCGCTCTCAATTCCCCTCCGTGCTAGCCCCACCCCCTCTTCTCAGCCAGCCAATCAGATTACACAGCCTGTTTGTATGTGTGCGAATGGACTGTACAGACCCATCAGCCATCTGAACGGCGTACGGATTTCTCATCGCGATCTGCTTTCCCTCCCGAACGCTGCATGTGCGTATTTCAGGGTGGAAAACCAGCCCCCCCTTTTGCATGCATGTGAATCCGAACAGCCGTGTGTACCGAAGCGCGAACTTCTGCACGCCGTACATATTATTTAAATCGTGTAGACGGGACCTGAGTAAAAGGGCAGCCCTCCACTGATCATCATCATCATTTATTTATACAGCGTCATCTGCGTACATGGCACTTTACATGACTGGTTTACACTTGTTAATTTGACAGTTCCCGACAGGTTTACAATCTCATGTGTCCTAAACATCGTACTATTTCCAGCCAGGGCTGCTCCGTTGTTGTTGTTGTTTTCTGCTTATTCGTGCATGCGAATAAATAAATATATGTGGTCCCAGAGTACAGTATTACTGGATAAACAGAGATAAGCTTATGCAGATATGCACACAATCAAAAACATTTTTTTTTAAGTGTGACAGAGTCCCATTCACCGGACGTCCCACCCTGGCTTTGCTCTGAAGCCAGTCCTCGGCCACCACACAGTGAAAAATCCGGGTTTTCCACTCAAATCCAGTGAAAACTGTGAACCTTACAAATCTGAGCTTTCCTGCAGAAACTGCGGTGAATATGCGCACCGTCAAAAATGTGGTGTGTCAACTGTCCCAGGAATACAGGGTGAGTATGGATTTTATTGCCCATGTAGACAAGCCCTGAGCCAAACAGTGGAAAGCAGCTATGAAGCAGAATATGGAACACAGAACTAGGCTGGGGTTAAGATTTTGGTCCTCCAGATGTTGTTGGACCCCAGCATTCATCAGCTGTAGACAACTTGACCAACTGAGAGGGATAATGGGTGTTGTAGTCTGACAACATGTGGAGGGGCCACAAATTCTTCATTCCTAGACAATGGGCCATTCACACTACACACTGTATTCCACATTAACAGCCATGGCTGCATCCTATGGAATCCTGGGGTTTGTAGTATAGTGAGACACTAGTGCTCTCTGGCTGAAAATGCCAAATACCCCAGCTAAACTACAAATCACATGACTCCATAGGATGCTGCTATGGCAGTTAATGTGGAATATAGCACTATGATTGTTTAGTGTGAAGGTCAGGGAGAGGTTTATAAAATGATGCACGATATGGGGAAAGTAAACAGACATTTTTCACCCTCTGTTGTAATACTAACACTTGAATTATATCACAATTGATTAGTGGGAGATTTTGGACAGACCTAAGGAAATACAGTAGCCCCTTGGTATCCGCTGGGGTTTGGTCGTAGGATTCCCCATGGATACCAAAATCCGTGGATGCTCAAGTCCCATTATATATAATGGCATAGTAAAATGGTGTTCCTTATATAAAATGGCAAAATCATGGTTTGCTTTTTGGAATATATATTTTGGGGGAAAACTTTAAACTGTGGATGGTGGAATCCGTGAATGCAGAATCTGTGTATATGGAGGGCTGATAGTACTTCTGCACATACCTTATAATTAACTTGCAGAATTAACTGACTCAAGGTGTGATGTCCATCACTCACTCACATGATTTTTTTGTAAAGGGCATTACAAAGGTCCATAGAGAACTAGTCTATCAGTGGCTCTTAACTATAATGCAGAGCTTGGAAAAGTTACATTTACTCCCAGCATTGTCTCTGGGCACCAGGTGCTGGGCTAATTTAGCCTTTTTTTGTCTGATCCAACTGCTGGGTTCCTATTTTCTTAAGAAGAAGTTGAAACCATATCATTAAAAACATGAAACGTATTAGGCGACTTGTATTAATGCTCACATTGTTTTATGATGACTTCCCTGCCTTATCTGTGCCTATTCTCACTAAGACTTCTAGCTAACTACAGATTTTCTTAAGCTACTTTCTGTATCTTATACAGCTGTACATACACGCATTGTGGCTGCCCTCCTATCTAGTAACCCTAGTCTGAACTATGTAAACTTTTATACTACAGTATAGCAATAACTGTTTCTAGGGGAGCCATGAGTCCTTCCTATGGAATCCTGGGATTTGTAGTTTGGTGAGGCACCAACATTATTTGGCAGAGAAGGCTAAAGACCTTGTTAAACTACAAATGCCAAGGTTCAATAGGAAGGAGCCATGGCAAATAATACAGTTTCAAACAGGATTATTTGTGTAGTGTTGATTAGGCCCTAATGAAGACCTTCAGTCAGATCTCTCTGGCAGAAGATGGAGGACTGTGAAATTCTCTGTTGTGAAGCACTGAGAATGGATTGCCCCAAACAGAGTATCATTCCAGGGTATTGTGGGAAATTAAAATGGCAGCTTTTAGAGCCCTACTGAAGGCTGCCATTTTGATTTTCCATAGTGTTACCACCGTAATGTTGTTTGGGGGCACCGTGGGGAATTAAAATGATATCTCCTAGTACCCAATTATTGGTCACCGTTTTAATTTCTCACAATGCTCTCAACATAGGAAATTATCACATGGGTCCCTGGAAACTATCTCTGTCCCGCTATCCCCCCACCCGACCCACTCCTGCCCCACTCCCGTCCCTGTAACACTAAAGAATAAAACTTTTCAAACACCTACCTTTTTGTGGAATAGAAATGGCTCCCCCTCCCCTCGGCTTCACTGCAATAAAGGCAGCTGTTGTAAAGTCGCTTTTACTGCAGTTAAGCCAAATTCTGCTCGTTCTCGTGAGAGAACGATTGCGCAGGAAATTTAAAAATAAAAACAAAACCAAACATCAACAAATAAAACAAACCCCCAAAACAAAAACAAAAAAGGCCAAGTAACCTGGGGAGTGGGGGGAAGGGTGTCACTTACCTGGCTGTTCCGATTGCACCCGGAAGTGTCCGGCATGGACCTCCTGGTAAAGTTACGTTCCATCGTCATCCCGGGTAGTAGAAAGGGGCTCCTGTTCGCTCATCCGTCATTCCGTTATGATAACGGAACGGGCTTCTTATTCACGGATTTTCTTGTGAATAAGAGGAAGCAGGGGAGGAACAGAAGCAGAACAGGAGCATCCCAGGACAGGGATGACGACGTCTAAAAGGTAAGCCTTTTTAGTGATCTCCTGTCATCCCTGTCCTGGGATTTTTTCAGTGTGTGATAATCTCCATAATGTTGGGGGGGGGTGTGCATTGGGGAAGATTAAAATGGTGGCTCTCACACATCCTTGGAGGCTACTGTTTACATTTCCCACAATTCCTGCAATGCAACTATCTTGAAGACATTGTAGGAGGCAAAAATACAGGTATTATAAGTACTGTAGTCTTGAAGAAAATGCCGCAGCAGACAAGCTCCCTGGTAGCCACCTGGGAATGCTGATGAAGACACAGGGCCAGGTTATTTGTGTGAACATGCCCCAGTGATCTACTGGCTCCCTCCCAGATGCGGATCTACAGAAAAGTTAAACAAAACAAGTTTCTGGTTCTTTGAAAGTCATAAACACTGAAAACTGGAGAGGGCTCCTGTGCCTTTAATGGTAGTAAAGAACAGAGAATTTCTGCAGGTGTTGCTTGTCAGACAACTAGGTAACAACCAACAGCTGTTGAAATTCCCTCTTCTATGCAGCTATTAAAGGTACAGGAGCCATCTCCAGTTTTCACTCTGGCAACCCTACAAGCCCCGTGACCTCTTGTGGAACCCTAAGGTTCCAGGAAACTTTGGTTGAGAAATTCTGACTCTCAAAACTCTCTAGAAAAGGGAGCATGTATATAAAGGGATTGTCTATACGAGGCCAAAAGAAACCGATTGCTCTGCAATTATAGCAAGTCACAGCAGCGACTTGTCTTAATGGTTTTACAGCCTCCATAAAATTCTCATGCCCTCTGGCCAAGATGGCGGCCATGAGTGAATTACTCATGTTTTTAAATTTGACGCCGCCAAACTTAAATTAAAAAAAAAAAACTATTTCCATGGTGCGCACAAACAATATTTTACCTTGACAAAACGAGAGAGGGGAAAAGATAAGACAAATCCCCATTTTATTGCCTTAGTGATCACTTGCTAAGGCAAAAATCCAAATGGCGGCAGCAGATGCTTGCCCTGTTAGCAAGCCCCGACACACACACACCCCGTGCTCAGCTGGCCAACCAGGTTTGCACTTCCTCTCATATGGGAAAGTGAATTGCTTTGAATTGAATTTAAATCGAATTGCTTGTCCTGGTGAATGGAAATGCATATTCCCCACTGAGTTTTTAAAAAACCTCATCAAAAGCCACAAAGGCTTTCCCAGCGTAGTTTTTGTAGTTTTTTGCCCCCCTCCTTCCAAATATGGTACATTGGTGCAGGTTCCCATTAAGACAGTTCATATTCCCTGAGAATTCCATGAGGATTTTTCACCATTTAGAAAGTCCCTAATAGTAAAAGCAGAGCTTGGACAAAGTAACTCTTTTTTTAGATTACAGGTCTTCGAATTCTCCAAGCCACTTGGACTTCTTGCCCCCAAGTTGTCTGGTAGAGTCATAGTCCAAAAGAAAGCCTATTCTCCAACTATCCCATTATATCAGGGATCGTCCTGAATAATCCTCTGTCATTGCACTTTTCCAGCTCCTTTAAAAACGTCCCAGTTTCTTTCTCCTCTCCCCTTTCCCCCTTTGCCCCAGCTTACTATAATTGCTGCAAACTGAGTTCAAGCACAAAAGGAATTTACATGCAGGAGATTTTCAAATAGGGCCAAATCCCCCATTCCTGCCCTGCAAACCCCAATCCCGTTCCTGCCGCAGAATAAAGGGAAAATGTTCGAACACTTACCTTTATTCCGTGGCAGGAATGTCCTGCCTCTCCCCAAGCTGGCCAGCCATAAATGCAGCCGTCGTAAGGCTTCCTTTACGACCGGGAACTGAAATCCCATTTGTTCTCAAGAGAGAACGGGTGGGAGGGAAATTCAAAAATAACCCCCTCAACTGTCAAAATATTACACCAAGCACAAAAACACATACAAAAAAATAAATGTAACCCAGGTGTATGTGTGTGTGGGAAAGGGTGCCACTTACCTGGGTGTCCTGTTCCTGCCTGGAAGTGTCCAGAACAGACCTCCCTCCCACAGCTGTCATCGCGGGAGAGGAATGGGACACCTTTCAGACCACCCGTGATTCCGTTACTACAACAGAACGGGTGGCCCAAAAACGATGTTTCCCCATGATAAAAATATCACGGGGAAATGCGGAATGAGGACGGGGGAGACACGGAAAAGGGTCGGCGTCTTCTGAAAAAGAAGACTTTTTCCCGAACCTGTTCTGTGTCTCCCATGGAATAAATACCCTATCTGAAAATCTCCGCAATTAACTCAGCAGGGAGGAGAGGAGGGGTGGAATCCTGCCCTTCCCAGTCGGCTCAGGCAAAAGCAAACTGCTGCAGCCTCTCCTAGCTTGTGTGTTCTTCCTCATTAAGAACATTTGCCTTCTTGATCCCACTCTGATGTGGCTTGGCCACCAGTGCCCTGATGCTATAAAGCGGTGTAGATGTGCTGTTGCTAAACAATTTGTAAGCTGCTCTGAGAGTCTTTGTGGCTCAAGAGCAGGGTATAAATACTCTAATAAATAAATAAAATAAAATTGCATCTGTGAGATGATGGAGGGTACAAGCCAGGGTGTTGTCACGGTTTGGCCGTTGGACTCCAACTCTGGAAACCAGGGTTCGAATCCCCACGTAGCCATGGAAACCTAGTGGGCGACCTTAGGCAAGTCACACCCTCTCAGCCTCAGTCAGAGGGAGGCAGAGGCAAACCCCCTCTGAACAAATCTTGCCAAGAAAAAACTCCTTGATACGGGTTGCCGTAAGTTGGAATCAACTTGAAGGCACACAGCAGCATGATTTTTAAAAAAACACACACTTAATGACAAGCAGCCCGAGAGTGTCTTCCTCACCAACGAGTAACCACCTCCCTCCTCCATTGAATCTCTTGGCACAGAAGCCTCCCCTGAGGCTTTGACTGCTCTGTCCCAGTTTGGAGGCGCCCTGTTCAATCCCTCTCCTGGCTGGGCGTGTGGGGAGGCGACAGACTTGGCCCATGGCAGGAATATTATGCCGATGAATCAGCACCGCCATTCCTGTCCCAACCCAGCACATGGAGGTGGGGTGGGGAGAGGAATATGTGTGCATTTGATTTATTGGTGAGGTGTATCAGACTGCATCCTTATCAGTCAATCAATCAATCAATTAATCAATCATCAATCAATCAATGCTAGTCTTGTGATTAAAGGAGGAAGAAGAGGAGGAGAAGCGCTTGCTAAATTTAGTAGCGGCAGGCCAGACAACTACCAAATGTCATCTCAGAAAGGACTGAGGCCTAGTGGATGGATTCTGGAAGGTGCTTGTGAGGAGGATGGAGAAGAAGGAGGAGAATTTGGAAAGCCCGAGCTCACCCTGTTTTTTTCTCTCTCTCTCTGCTTGCCTTTCTGAGAGAAGCCATTCATATATAACATGAAGCTAAGAGGCGTTTTATTTACTCCCCATAAGTAACGGAGCAGCCCTGGAGGGAAACGAAGGGAAGTCCAGAAAAGTTTATTGGAAAATTGCAGCACTTCAAGCCAACAGCTGGAATAATAATAAATCGGTCCGGCACAGGCTTTTCTCCAGAGTTCAGATGTTTGTTAACTCCCATGGATTCCAGCAGTGCATTGACCTGAATTGCAGGAAGGGGGGGGAAATGTTTAGTTCCCCATCTATAGAGAAAGGTTAATTCAGGATAGGGCTACCACCATCCTGCCATTCTCCCCACCTCCCCGACGACTTGGCGGGATTCCTGCTTCTTGAACAGCTGCATTAACAGGCAGAAATTCTACTGATTAAGCTTCATTTTTAACAAATTCCACTGGCACGGCATTGTCACCATGGTGGAAGAGTCAGCTGCTAAACTCTATGCTGTCATAGTGTTGTTAAAGTCACAGGAGCCCTGCCAAGAAAAAGCAGGTGGCAACACTAAAAGCTTTAAAAGAAAGAAAGAAAGAAAAACAAAGGACCCATTTCTTCTTCATCAGTGGGTTTAAGAAGCTGGCTTACACTAATCAGACTATGATGTCTTTTACAGCTTGCCCCAACCTAGCACTCTCCAGATGTTTTTATTATAATTCCCATCATCCCCAGACTGCATGGCCATGGCCACCCCATCTGCAGAATGCTGTGTTTAGGGAAGGCTCACCTCTGTGGATTACCAACTGCTCTTGAACACTGGTTGAACTTGGAGAAACTGGAGACGTTTGGGGAAAATGCAGATCAGACTGGGCGAAACTGCAGATATGGAGGCAGGCATCTGTGTAGAGAGAGCCATTACAACAAAGCTGGTCTAGCAGTTTTCCTCTCTACCAGTAGTAGGTTTCATCAAGCAGGAAAAAAAAAAAACTGGTGCTTTGGATACTTGGTTTGAAACTGGCTAACTGGTCTATGCCTACTTCATCATTGACCCCAAACAGTACTTTTAGCTCTGCCCAGTGATGGACTGCACTCCCCAAAAGCCTTTTACACATTGCACTTAAGAACCTAGGTAAAAAGTGCTGGATTGTCCCTGGCCAGAGATTTCCCCCCAGAGAGAAGATGTTGTAGCTCTGAATTTCCTGCATTATGCAGGGCATTGGACTAGGCCAGCCTTTCTCAATCTTTTTACCCTGGAGGAACCCTTGAAATAATTTTCAGGTCCCTGGGATTCTCTGTATAAAAATTATTATATTTACAGCTCAAAAAACCCACAAAACTTATCCTCCCCACCCTGCCGCTGTCGCAATCTCTTGTGGAACTGTTAGGCTGCTGCCACACTGCAGAAATAATCCAGTTTGACACCGCTTTAACTGCCATGGCTCCATGCTATGGAATTCTGTGATTTATAGTTTTGTGAAATATTTAGCTTTCTCTTTCAGAGAGCTCTAGGTGCCACAACGAACTACACACCCCAAGATTCCATAGGATGGAGCCATGATAGTTAAAGTGGTGTCAAACTGGATTACTTCTGCAGTGTGGCAGCAACCTGAGAGACCTCTCACAGAACCCAAGGGTTCCAGGGAACCCGGGCTGAGAAACCATGAACTAGATGCTCTACAAATCATCTCCAGCTCTATGATTCTAAGAAGGCCTCCCCCAACTTCGAATCAGCTAAAGCTCTGAAAATAATGTGTTACACTTATGGTACCAAGAATTCCAACATAGTTGTTGCGGCAGTTACACATTTCAAGCAGTAATGCTTTTCTCTCTAATTTCTTTGAAGTACTGTAACTAATATAGGTAATTGTAATTACACGTAATGTAATCTAGCAGAGCACAAGCCAGTTTCTTAAGCATGTGAGATTACTCCTTCAGCATTTAGTGAGGTCACACTTTGTGGGACTATAACAAAATGTAAGTTACATTATCCTCTGCTTTTCTTCGCAAACAAAGATTCAGGAAGGACTCATCCCGCGCTTTCTGCAAGTACGCTGATGACTGAAAAGGCCAATCTGAGATAAACAACTACAGTTGCAGAAAGCACAGCAGAAGGTCTCCTTGGGTGATGTTTCTGGGTTGTGATTCTTTCTGCGTTGTCATTTCTCTTCAAGACTTGTTCGGTGTGAGTTCTCAAATAAGGCTGCAGCATTGTGGATAGTGCATCTCCATGCCTCCCGATGTGAGGCCAGGGTGGACCATTGTTGGTAATCAATTTGGCCAAGCCTGAGATGTTGTTTCAGGGAGTCCTTGTATCGCTTTTTTGGAGCGCCCCTCTTACACTGACCCGTGGCAAGTTCACCGTAGAGTACCATTTTTGGGAGGCGATGGTCCTCCATCCAAGAAACATGCCCTGCTCAGCGCAGCTGTGTTCTCAATATCATGGCCTCAATGCTGGTGATCCCTGCTTGCTCAAGGACAGCAACATTTGTCACATAGTCCAGTGTATATTTAGGATTGTGCATATACAGCACTGATGAATAAAGTTACATTATAAAGGAGTGAATTATCCCTCAGTCAGTTACAAGAATAATGGAACTTACAGTAGTTATACCTTTTGTTTTTGGAAATAAGAAATAATTACAAGCACTGCATTATTTGTAACATGTTACTGCCAAGTTCTTGGCATCAGCTCAGCAGATGGGCTACATTTGGTGTGGTTATGAGGCCTGATGTATATGTATATGATTTCATGGCCTGGGATGTGATTATGCTGGCTGGGGAAATTCTGGGAGCTACAGTCCTCCCAAAAAGGACCTTTTCCAAGCTGTGCCTGATTCAAGCAAATTCTGGCATATAGAGGGAATAGAAGGCATCTCACTCCCAAGAGACTGTCAAAAATGTACAAGAACCAAAGCAATTTATGTTGGAAGTGCGGAGAAATGAAAGGGACGTATTTCCATAAGTGGTGGAGCTGTTAAAAAGCCCAAAAGTTCTGGAAAGAAATACATAAACTCATAACAGAAATGTTAGATATAAACATGCAAATGAAACCAGAAACGTTCCTACTCAACATAATGATGGATCAGATGATGAAGAAACAAGAACGAATATTGATTTCTATGATAACTGCAGCCAGGACATTATATGCACAATTTTGGAAGATTTAAGAGACACCGAGCATAAAAGATTGGAGCTTAAAAGTCTTAGAGATGATAGAAATGGACAAACTCTCCACATTATTAAAAGAAAACTTCCTTAAATCTTTTTACAAAGACTGGGGAAAAGTGATAAATTTTTTAAAAGAAATACCATGGGTTAAATTTGGAAGAATAGAATATACTAAAATAACAAAACAGATGCGAGAAATATAGAGGTTAACGATGAAATGGAAAATATGAATGCAGTAGTCTTATAACAGGAATGTTCAGTATAATCTCATTTAATAAAGAACGCTAATGTAGCAAAACTAAGAATGGCGGAGGGAAGGAATTAGATTTAGAAACAGAAACAAGTATAGAATAGAATTAATAAGATATATGGCAATGTAATAATATATAGATTAAAGGAAGAATCTTAAGTAATAATCAATGGGAAAAATGTTTTCAAATAATGAACGATTATGGAATCAACTGATAATGTTTAATTAATATTGCTGTGTATGATATTCGTTTGACATTAATGTGAAACAAAAGATTTTATATACTATTTATTTAATAAAAATATATTTTTAAAAATGGCATGTAGAGGGAATGTAAGTCATATATAACTTCTGTGGGACTTCAGTTTGGCGTGAAATGGCCCTGTGTAAGAAGTCCCACAACTTCTGGAGGCAACTCAATCCATTACTGTACGGAAGTTATTTTAAGGAAGTCCTTAGGATATGATTGTGCTCCCTCCCTTGGTTCGGGACTATTCTTATCTAATCCAGTTCTTCCTGCCCTGCTGGGCTTCTGGCTTCAGAGATTATTCTTGGATGTGTCTCCATTTGCCGTTTGGAGCACCCTGCGGATTGTTTTTCCACCACTGTGGCTATTTCCAACCCACCCAGCTTTGGCAAGTGCTCTCGGATCCTCCTTAGGCCTCTGTTTGCATTCCTGCTGTCCACATCAACGTGATAGGCGATATCCACATTGTGCTTAACAATTCCCTCGGTGGCTTTTTAAAAAATTCAGTGGCGTGATGCTTCAAGAATGGACTGGAAAACCAGCCCTTTTATTGGATTTATCTAACCGCAGTGCATTAAGACACCATTTCTGGATGTGTGTTTATGTGTGGAAAGGAGGGTGAGAGAGATTTTAACACTTCAGTAGACAGGAATTTGGCTGTATCTGAACTACAAACAATACGATAATCAAAAACAATATTTCTTGGCTAGTACCTATGACCAGGGGCCTAAATACCGTAAAGGCACCAGATCCTATCTGATCTTGGAAGCTAAGCAGGGTCAGCCCTGATTAGTACTTGGACGGGAGCCTGCCAATGAATACCAAGTCCTGTAGGCTATATATTTCAGGAGAAGGAACTGGCAAAACCCACCTATGGGTATTCCTTGCCTAAGAAAACCCTATGAAATTCATGGGGTTGCCATAAGTCAACAGGTGACGTGAACACACACACACACACCTATGATCAGCCCTACCATTAGACAATGAAAGACAGTTGCATCAGGTGACAGGTGATGGGAGATAAAAGCAAGATGTTGGAGAACAGAATTGTGTGACTCGTTACGTCAATTGTGCACACGTGAGTAATCATGGTGAGGCCACGGCTAACCTTCTCAGATCTCAGGGTCTGGTCCAGAGTCTCCAGTTTCATGGTTGGAGACATGGCTGCAAATTCTCCAGTTTTTTTGGCAGCGGCGGTGGTGGGATGGGCTCCACTACAGGCATGAGGAAAGGCCAGGGTGCAAATCCTCAGCTCAGCTTCCCGCTAGCATATTCTGGTCTCAGATCAGGCCCGTTGCCTCCTCTCCCCCGCCGTTTCCTGAACAAAATGTGGAAGTCTGCACAGACATGCTGGCCCATACTGGCAGCCACGTCCGCTGCTATCTGCATTGGTCTTTCTGAAGCGGGGAAGGGGGCCTGCAACATGACCAGCATTGATCGCATGCTGCAGGCCTCCTTCCTGGTTTCAGGGAGGGTGATGTGGACAGCAGCAACTGTAGATACATGGTGGTATGCCTGTATGGACTCCTGCGTTCCCATAGGGCATGATCTGTTTTTTCTCAAATGAGGTGGTTTTTCACAGGGGTTGACATATAACGGAATCAGCTAAAGCAATGGAAAGAATCGGGAAAGAATCTGAAACTTTTTTAAAAAGGAAAGTAGGAGACAACAATGCTGAATCATTTGCCCACCTCTACAACTCCCATCAGTTATGTGAAGGACTGTATCTTCCTTTACAAGCCGACTAGAGCTCTTAGATCATCTGGAAAAGCCCTTCTCTCTGTCCCACCAACTTCTCAGGCTCATTTGGTGGGAACAAAGGAGAAGGCCTTCTCTGTGGCAGCTCCCAGACTTTGGAACTCCCTCCCTAGAGAGTCCAGGATGGCCCCGTCTTTCCTCTCTTTCCGTTAACAGGTAAAAACATGTCTGTGTTGGCAGGCATTTGTACTCTGATGTGGGCTAGACTTTGAAATGCTGTGTGATTTGTATTTTAAAGTGTATATATATATATATATATTAATGTTTGTGATTTTAACCGTGTAAATTGTTTAATTCGTTTTTAAACTTGATATTTATACTTTTAATAATTTGTATTGTTTTTAACTTGGACTGTTTTAAATGCATTGTTAGCCACCTTTAATCCCCATATTGGGAAAAAGGCAGGATACAAATAAAATATATCATCATCATCTCCAGTCGAACTGGCCATGTTGGTTGAGGAATCTGGGGTGTAGCCATGCTACACAATTACAGCACTTAATACTGCTTTAATTGCCATGGCTTATTATTATTATTCATCCTATGGAATCCTGGTATTCATTATTTGATAAATATTTCAGTTGTCCCTCCACATTCACGGATTTGGCATTAATGGTTTTAAGTATTCACAGCTTGAAAATATTCTTTAAAAAATAATAATCCAAAAAGCAAACCTTGATTTTGCCATCTTATATAAGGGACACCATTTTGCTATGCATATAATGGGATTAGAGTATTCACGGATTTGGGTATTCACGGGTGGTCCTGGAACCAAACCTCAGCAAATGTGAAGGGACAACTGTACTTTGAATTCTCTACGAGTGACTTCTAGTGCTATGGTTGAGAGGAGTCTGCTAGAGAATTCTAGGTATCTCACCAAACTACAAACCCCAGGATTCTGTAGGATGGAGCCATGGCAGCTGTTAAGGATGTAAACATTAAACTGTCCCATCCTTACAAGTAAGGGCAAGTAATTTCTACTGTTTTCCTGCTGTGGAGAAAACAAACATTTCTTTGCAGTTCTTGCATTATATTTGCAGAACCTGAAGTGTTTCAGGAAACACTGTGGGACCTAATTTTACATTTTCTAAAGTGTACCTGTACATTGTTTTAACTGTTTTAGCCTTCTCTGCTATCCTAATTTGGGGCTCATCTACATAAGTCAGGACACACTGGCTTCCTGCTGCCATATTCCAGCTGCCGAACTGGCCCATCCTTCCCGTTACCTGGATGAAACAGGCCAGAGGCCACACTTGAATGCCATCCTATCCGTGCAGTTGGTGCTGCCACCATTTTCTCTGCTGTCTCAGAAATCAGAAAGGGGCGCTCAACTGAAGCCCCCTGCATGTGACCCACCTTGGTCACATGCTCTGGGATCTCTGCCTGGCTTCCAGGAGAACCAGGGAGATGGTGGTTGCATGCCAGACGAGCTCCTGTGGACATGTGGGCCCCTATCCGTTTTTGGCTGTCAGTAATGGTGTAAGCTAGGCATTTTCTTATAGTGGTTTATCAGGCCCTACCCTGGCTTACCCCTGTCTCAGACCCGTATCTGCATCATATGGACTGAGACAGGCAAGCTGGGGTATTCAGCCCATGTATGTAAGGCCTTGGTGATCTGTTTAGACTCATAGAGTTGGAAGAGACCTCAAGGGCCATCCAGTCCAACCCCTGCCATAAACAAATATACAATCAAATAATTCCCGACAAAAGGCGATCCAGCCTCTGTTTAAAAAACCTCCAAAGAAGAAGACTCCACCACACTATGAGGCAGTGCATTCCACTTCTGAACAGCTCTTATTGTCAGGAAGTTCTTCTTAATGTTTAGGTGGAATCTCTTCTCCTGTAGTTTGAACCCATTGCTCCGTGTCCTAGTCTCTGGAGCAGCAGAAAACAAGCTTGCCCCGTCCTCAGTATGACATCCCTTCAAATATTTAAACATGGCTATCATGTCCCCTCTCAACCTTTCTTCTCCAGACTAAACATGCCTTTAATATGCTTTTCATCCTGTGTAAGTTATTTCATACCCATTGACATTTCACAGGTGAAAACCAAGACACATGTGCAGCCAAGCAACATCACAGTGTGGTCAAGATGGCAAATGTTATTAACGAAGAATACACAAGCTAGGAGAGGCTGCAGCAGTTTGATTTTGCCTGAGCCTACAGAAAAGGGAAAAGATTCTACCCCTCCTTTCTTCTTCCTCTGCTTCCTCTGCAGTCTGTAAACTACTCCTGCACTCTGAACTCAGTTTGCAGCAGTGGAAGCAAGCTGATGGCAATGGAGGAAAGTGAGAGGAAGAGAGAGAAACTGGTACATTTTAAAAGCAGCTGAAAACAGTGGGATGTTAGGGGATTAATTGGTACTATTCTTAATACATTTTTATTGGGGTGCATGCTGAGTCTAATTATGTTTTTAACTTTTTGTATGTTTTGAAATGAGATGGTTTAAATTGTTTTAGAAATTATATTATATTTTAGCTAATCTTATTTGTGAGCTACCTTGGGTACCACTCTGGGAGAAAGGTATTAAATAAATAAATAAATAAATAAATAGGGATAGTTGAAGGGTATGCTATTTTAATGTTTTTATCTGGAATGTTTGTAAATTGTTTGTGTTGTTTTGACTGCATGCTCCCCTGAGATTGCACAATAAGAGGGCAGGATAGCAATATTTAAAATAAATAAATAAATACAGGTCACACACATACCACAATGAAGGAGGGGAGGGATATGTTGCTGGACTTACCGT
This sequence comes from Gambelia wislizenii, assembly GCA_030847615.1. NCBI lineage: Eukaryota > Metazoa > Chordata > Lepidosauria > Squamata > Crotaphytidae > Gambelia > Gambelia wislizenii. The sequence continues at coordinate 33,653,033 of JAUMIR010000002.1, forward strand.
TTATAAGTGAAACCACAGATAATAGCACATAAAATAAAGGACTTTCAGTACAAACATACCATAGAGTTGCATTGGAGGACCTAGCAGTTCCTAGAGAGGACCCCTCTCTAGGCATTTTCCAGCACAACTCTATGGTATGTGTCCCTATTTTTTCAGCCATGGATAACTGAAACCACAGGTATTGGTTCCACGGATATGGGGGCAAACCGTATAGCAGAGCTGGCCCTGCCTTTTCTGTAAGGTCACTATCCCATTTCACTTGAACCTCCTCTACATGACTGATTCCTTTTTCCTTTTTAATCCCTTTCTTCACAGCTCTACACCATGGGGAGGCCACCAAGTGCTGTTTCCTTTCTTCTCTTCCTTTTCTGGCTGGGAGCTTCATGGGAGGCCCAGGTATCCCGTCCTGTCACCTTTCCCTCCAACGCAACTGTTTTTTCTCACGTCTACACTATCAAGCTAGCAGGAGATGTGACAGAGGGCGAAGGAGACTCCTCTTTGCCCCAGGAGGCCTTGGGCCCTCCTGGATCCTCCCGTGGAGGAGGCATGTATGAACACACCCTGGAAGGGCCCGATCAGGAGCATGTGGTTTTCACCCACCGCATCAACCTTCCCCCGCAGTCCTGCGGGTGTCCACCTGGCACTGAGGACACTCGAGACCTTCTGAAGCGGTTGCAGGCACTTGAGAATGAAGTGCGGACACTAAGGGACACCTGCCAAGCTGGGAGTGGCTGCTGCCCTGCTACTGCCCGCAGCCAGGCGGGTACAGGTAAGGCCTTGGAGGAGGAAAACATAGCATTCTACAGCATGTACTGCCTCTGTATGATCCATCTGGCAGGCAAATTAGACATGATAGAAGGGAGGGGTTTTTGGAATTAATTTAATTTGTTCCTCCTAATTCATTAAAATTTCCAACAACTACAGTGGGCCCTTTGGTATCTGCTGGGGTTTGGTTCCAGGACTGCCCGTGGATACCAAAATCCATGAAAGCTCAAGTCACATTGTATACAGTGGCATAGTAAAATGGTGTCCCTTATATAAAATGGCAAAATCAAGGTTTGCTTTTCAGAATTTTAAAAAATATTTTCAAGATGTGGATGGTGGAATCTGTGGATGCAGAATCCGTGGGTAAGGAGTGCCAACTGTGTTTCAAATTTTTCATTGTTTGCTTCATTAAACACCAATGCCATCATCTCTGAGGAATAGGGTTGCCAGGAGGGGGCTCTTATACTTTTAATGGTTGTGCAAAAGAGGGAAATTCAGCAAGTTTTGCTTGTTACTGGTTGTGTTAAAGGTACAGGAGCCCTCTCCAGTTTTCCATCCAGGAGCTCTTGTTGTTTTGTGCCTTCAAGTTGTTTCCGACTCATGGGACCCTAAGGCGAATCTATCACGGGGTTTTCTTGGCAAGATTTGTTCAGAGGGGGTTCTCTTTTGCCTTCCTCTGAGGCTGAGAGAGTGTGACTTGCCCAAGGTCACTCCATGGCTGAGTGGGGATTTGAACCCTGGTCTCCAAAGTCATAGTCCAATGCTGAAACCACTTCGACATGCTAGCTCTCTCCAGCAACCCTGCTTCCATTCATTTTGTTGTTAATAGCCAACATATCATTTTTGATTTCTGGTAACCCTATGAATGTGAGATCTTAAGATACTATGTTATTAACAGCCATGATAAGATTTTGCAAATTTAGGGCCGTGGCTTTCTTGAATGAATCATAATATGATCTTCTTCTTTTCCTACTGCCTTCCACTTTGCCAAGTGTTATCATTTTTTCTAATGAGTCATGTCATCTCATGACATGTCCACATTATGATAACCTTAGTTTGGTCATTCTGTCTTCTAGGAGAATTCAGTCTCGATTTGCTCTTGGACCCATCGATTTATCTTTTTGGCAGTCCATGGTGTCTGTAGAACTCTTCTCCAGCACCACATTTCCAATGAGTAGATTTTCATCTGTCAACTGTCTACTTCCATTCATTACTCATCCCTTTTAGTAATTTTAAGTAGATTTTTAAAATGTAACTGTTTTAGCAAATTAATGGCACGTTAACTCATAAATTAATTTAATAAAATGTGCTTATTGTTTTCACATTAACCAATTATTTTTCTTGAACAACCTAAAGTCAACCCATTAGTGCTAAGAGGGACATTTCAAAGCTCCGCAAGGAAGTATGAAGGGATCAAGCAAAGAACTACAAGCTCCTCAGAAGAAAATTGAGATTTAAATGAAGTGCAGATCGCCCCCTGTATCCGAGGGTGGGGGGCTGGGATATGTTCCTGGACTTACTGTTTATAAATGAAACCATAGATAATAGTGAACCTATTACAATAAAGAACTTCCAGTACAAATATACCATAGAGTTGCGTTGGAGGACCTAGAGATTCCTAGAGAAAATACCTCTCTAGGCATTTTCCAACATGACTCTATGGTATGTGCCCCTATTTTTTTAGCTGCAGATAACGGAAACCTCAGATATTGGTTCCATGGATACAGCAGGGGGCAACCTGAATAAATAGATGCTAGATGTTTATCAGTACTTAGCTTTGAATCACTCCCCTGTTCCTTCTCATCCTACCTTTTTCTCTCATATCTTCACATAGGCCAAACAGACGTACGTACCTTATGTTCACACCATGGTTCCTTTGACCTCTCTCGCTGCCAGTGTGAATGTGAGCCAGGTTGGGGAGGCCCCACCTGTGCTGAACCTGCCTGCCCAGGTGGCTGTAGTGGCCCACAGCGTGGCAAGTGTGTGAATGGCCGTTGCCAGTGCCATCCTGGCTACTCAGGCACCCGCTGTGAGGAGCCACCTTCTTGTCCAGATGACTGTAATGATCAAGGCCGCTGTGTGGATGGGCGTTGCAGTTGCTTTCCGGGCTACATCGGCCCTTCCTGCTCCGAACCTGCGTGCCCCCAGGACTGCCAAGGCCATGGCCAATGTGTGTCAGGACGCTGCGTCTGTGACCCCGGTTACTCTGGACCTGACTGTGGGACCCGGGCCTGTCCTAGCAACTGTAACCGACGTGGGGAGTGCCGCAACGGTCGCTGTGTCTGCGAGCCAGGCTTTACAGGCCCAGCGTGTGGTACCAAATCTTGTCCCAATGATTGTAACCAGAGAGGACGCTGTCTGAAGGGAGGAGTGTGTGCCTGCCACAAGGGATATGCAGGGCCTGACTGTGGACAACTCTCATGTCCAGAGGATTGCAGTGGTCACGGAGAATGCCAGAATGGAGTGTGCCTGTGCCACAACGGTTATTCTGGAGACGACTGTTCCACAGGTAGGCAAAAAGATAAGGTTGCCATGCCTCAGTTCACCAGCTGAGGTCTGGTACAGGAGATGCATCCTCAGGGCAGCATGGGAGGAGGAGAGAATTGGATTTTTGTCTGTGAGGTGGCATTCAAACACAGCTATCCATCTCCAATCCTCTCCAACAGGTGCCATAGCCCACTGGCTCGGCCCAAAAATATTTGTGTACAGACCCTTCACAGATGAAAACCAGAACATGTGTAGTCAAGCACCATCAGAGTGTGGTCAAGATGGCAAGAGTTATTAATGCAAAGGAACACACAATCTAGGAGGGGCTGCAGCAGTTTATTTTTGCCTGAGTTTACTGGGAAGGAAAAGATTCTAATGCTTCCTCTCCTTTTCCCCCTGCTGAATTAACTGAGTGCAAAGGACTTTTGTGTTAGAGGATCAGGGAGAGAGACAGAAGGTGCCTACAGATTCACTCCAACATCTGTCTATCTCTCTATAATTCTCTTGCATATATTGCCTTTCCCAGTGTGCTGATTGACTGCTGAGGAAACACACCCAACCAATCACCACCCACATGCAAATTCACTCTCCACCTCACAATCCACTCCTGTCACTCAGTCTGTGGCCCAGGTTGGGGCCCAGACAGTCAACTGGCAGTGGCGGCAGCAGGGCAACAGAGCGAGTCACCCTCAGCAATTCCAGGAAAAGTGTGGAATGCTGATAAGGGGGGAGAAGGAATTTAAATCCACCAGCCTACCTTGCAGGGTTGTTGTGAGGTCTGCTGGGTGTTTGGGGGAGAGTTTTTTTTAATGGTGTATGGGACACTAGGTCCAGCTAGCTTCATAGATTAAAATGTTGCTGTGTGGCCAGGCAACAAGAGAACAGGAGTTATTAATGATGAAGGATACATAAAACTACTACAGAGTGATAGCTAAAATAAATTAATTGGTTTCGGGTACTATGGCTGTGCTTCTTGAATGGGGGTGGAGGCGGTGGTTGTTGCTGCTCCATATCAGGCATCCAGTTAGCTTGGATGGCCCTTGGTCATCCTTTTAAGAGAATATAAATGACAAGTTGTAGTGTATAATCATGCGAGTGGAGTACAGAAATGTTGGGTGCTTACTGTTTTATCTCCTCTCCCCCTGTATCCCGACTTCTGTCCCTCGGCCAAAACAGAGATTCCATCCATTGGTGTCCGTGTGTCAAATCGAGATGAGACGTCTTTCCGTCTGGAGTGGAACCGCCCAGAGATTCCTGTGGATGCCTATGAAATCCATGTGATACCCAGGGTAACTGAATAGTCATTGCAAAGGACAATGTGATTTGGGGGAAATGGAGGAGGGATGGCAGTTGTGGGTAATGTGTCTCTGTGTGTGTGTAAGATACAGAGAGGGAAAGATTGAGCATGTTTCTGCTACTATTATGGATGGTAAATAAAACTAGATTAATCAATTTTAGAAACAAATTAATTAGTGGATATTAAGAAATGCTAGAGCTGTACAGAATACTCACTTATTTTATCAAAAATTTTCCACCACCGTGAGATCAAGAAAGAAAAGCCCAGACTTGCCCCCATTTTCAATAGGGTTTGTTAAAAAAATTGTTCTTGTAACTTTTGTGCAACCCCCTCCCCCAACACTCTGTTTTCTGCAAAATCTTTTCTCATAAAAGCAATGTTTGTGTGAACAAAATTTTTGCAAACTAGCTGTACCCAATGTAACATCCACCCATATAGCTCGGCAGGCAATGCTTAAAGCAGCAGTGGCGGCGTGGCACTGATGTGACCCCCCCTGGTTAATTTATGGTTATAAATTAATATTAATCCATCTATTATCAACATCATACTTTCCTAGTATCAGCAGGTCCTTCTCTTGGTGCCATCAAGGCAGGCATAAAATGGCATGGCTTGTTTTATGTAGCTCATTGTTTGGTCTCTTGCAGTGTGCTGATTGGCCAGCCAACAGAGCACTATGATTGGTTTGCAATGTTTCTCAAGCAGCCAATCAGCACACTGTAAATGGCAACATACCCAAGAGAATTATATATAGAGATGATTCCTAACACTTAACGAAATATTTTTTCTAAAAAAAGACATAGAGTGTTGTAATTTCATCAAGTAGGAAGAAATATTTTGAAAATGTTCATTCTTGTGTGTAAGAATTTATATTGTGTGTGAGATTTATATCCTCATTACACACGCGTCATTTGATTTCTTGTCATCAAGAAACAGTGTTTTCTTCTATATAAACAGAACAAGATGCCCCAATGTGCATTTTGGGATGTGGGCCCTTCATAAAGACAGAAATGTAGAGCACCAAGTAGCTATTTCCTGATTGTCATCACTGCATGTCACGAATTTCAACTGTCCTTTATTGATGTTTTTTAAACCTGGTAACACTAACTGTGGGTTAGTCTGCAAAATGGGTTCAGCACTTTGGATAGTTCCTTTACAGTTTAGGTGAAAACCCAGATCAGTTGTCCCTTCCCACTGCCATGGGAGCTATCTTGTTCTGGAACTGAGGGTAGTTTTGGGCATCCCCAAGCATTCTTTCAGTGCCAGATGCTGACACGTGTTACTGCCACAGCATAAGCTTTATTGGTGGTAAAAGATACAGCAGATGGTACACAGCAGAGAAGCATCCCAGTCCTTTTGCTCATGGCTTCCAGCATCCCTTCACACCCAGTGATAGAACTGGGCCCCTAAACAACTACAATTTCTACCCACATTATCTCTTGGCTGGTAATCAAATCCCCCATTTCTGGATATATGGGATGTCCCAGAGCTGGAGTGTAGCCCCAACAACATAAGACCCATTGAAGATAGACTCCCAAGAGTTATATAGGCCTTGGCTATACAAGGGGGAAATAATACGAACGTGTCTGAAAAGGCAAGCATTTGCAATGATGCAATCTGCCTACATGGCCAAAACTTCCCCTAAACTCTACATAACCACCTATCTGCCACTGCCAGATAGGTGAAAAAAGTTTCCTGTGGAGCGCACAGGTGTTATTTCGTATTTACAACAAACAGAAATAAAAAAAGAGTAAGAATTGCCGTATGATCAACTTACTAGACCCTCGCTTAGCCGAAAATCCAACATGGCAGCCACAGCCGCTTTCCCGCTTTCCTAGCCCCGTCCCCTGTGCTTGTCCAGCCAATCAGATTGCACTGCCTGTTCGTATCTGCAAACATGAGTGTTCAAATGATTGCATATTTGCATGTCATATGGATCTTTTCTCAAAATCCAAACAAAGCCCCAGATGTTGCGTGAATGGACTTTACAGTGGATTTTGCTGCCTCCCTTCCAAATGACACGTATTTGTGTGAACAGCCATTTGTACGGATCGTCGTATATTCACACACCATTCATATTGTTTTTGCCATATAGACAGGATCATAGTGAAGGAGTAAAGAAAATCAAGGTTTGTAAGCATGACCAATCTCCTCCACCACTATAAGGACTGTGCAACCAGATTAGCAACACAGAAAAATTCACCACCATCTCCCAGTCCATTCTCAGCCTTCATATTTTTTCCCAGCCTGCAAAACAAATGCAAAAAGTATCCAGTAAGGTCATTAATACAAACAAACGCTTTCATGCTACTGGATAGCAGTTCACTTTTGGCCACAACGCTAGCAAGGACTCCAAATCCAATCTGCCTCCCAGCAGAGGTCCAGCTCACTGCAGGAGCCACCAGTTTCCATCATTGGTGTCCTTTTTGAGTTGTATACAAATAAAAGTGCACAACTGAAAATATGTTTCTTTGGAAAATGTTCTCAAAAGCTCGGTGCACTCAGCTGTCTTAATATTGAATTGGTCCAGCCACTTCTGGTAGTCTCTAAAGCTTTAGCAGTTACGTGGCAGGCAAATACAACATGATTTTCTCTATGCTGGAAATAACCGGTGCAAGAATATTTGACCAATGCAGATGGGTGAAAATTGTGCATAATTTATTTTTTATTAGAACTTACCAAATTTGCAGGTTTCTTCATCAATGGAATGAAATGAACTTGAGACTTTAAAATATGTAAAAGAAAGCAAAATTGAGAGATTTAATTCTCCCTAGAGAGACAGCATAGTGTAATGGTTTGAGCATTGGACTATGACTCTGGAGACAAGGTTTGAATCCTTGCTAGGCCATGGAAACCCACTGGGTTACTTTGGGCAAGTCACATGCTCTCAGCATGCTCTCAGAGGAAGGCAAAGGCAGACTCTCTCTGAACAAATCTTGCCAAGAAAACCCTGTGATAGGTTCACCTTAGCGCCACCTTAAATCAGAAACGACTTGAAGGCACACAACAACAACCAAGCTATATTATCTAATATCTATCTAGTGATTGACCTTATCTTCCCCATATGTTTTATCCTATACCCTTTGAAAGCTATCTAAGCTTTCAGTGTTGTCAAATATTGTGGAAGCAAATTCCATAAATTAAATTCACAAACTGTGTGGAGGACACTACACTCTCTTGAATCTCTCGCCAACCACTTTCATTGGATAACCTCTTTTCAATAACCCTTTAATTGTGAATTAAAAACTAAGATTTTTTTGTACCCTCCCCACAAAATAGGAAAGTTCATGGAATAACATCCCCCATTTCGATCGAATCACGTGACATCACTGTGGTCTAGCAACTTGAGTGTTCAATTAAGAGACAAATTCTGGGCACTAGATCATGATGTAGATTCTGCCTCTTTTCCAGTTTCCCTGCATGATGAAGATTCATGCAGATATGGGACAGACAGCTTCCTCTGAGGATGCATAATTCTGCTCTCTGAATCATAATTGAGGGCAAGCTCCAAGCACTGAATGGAGAAGAGTGTGAGAATTATTGCCCACTGGAGTCTTCTTAGGAAAAGGCAGGTCCAGAGCAATTAATCATGCACAGACCTAACAAACACCCTGTGGCCATATAATATGGACTCACAGGAGCTGTTAGTTAATTACTGAATATTCAGTTAGCTCTCTTGCATGCTCCCAGCACACTGATTGGGAATTCCAAGGTTTAACCAGTCTGAAGATATGATGATTTAACAAGTCATTCATTATTAGATCTGCTGGCAATTTCCTATTGGTACCAGGAATTCATTCTGCGGATGCCCCCCCCCCTTCTTCTCAACATGCAGAAGGATCGCCGGGCTGGTGAATCGGTACGCTTGTCCGGTTCTGAGACCATCTTCGAACGCAGAGGGCTGACACCTGGAGAGGAATATACTGTCACCATCCGGGCAGAAAAGGGGCAGCGCTATGGACCCCCTGTCTCCCAGACTGTGCAAACACGTATGTACGGTAATTTGAAGCAGGAAGTGTGTATGCATACACATCTCCCTCTTTCTCATTCTCTCTCCCTCTGTGGTCTCCACTTTCTTCTTGCTTATCTGCTCAGCACATCTGTAACATCCTTTTCCATACTGTTATGAACACAGTTCTACATTGACAGAGAATGGATTTCAGCCTGGATAAAGATTTGATCTAGGACTAGAGATGTGAAGTCCTGGAAAAAAAGCCAGAAAAATTAAGGAAAAAAAATCTGTTCCCCCGCCCCTATTTTTTTTCCTGAAGCCCTTTTTGCTTTTGTTTTTTCCCAAAAAATTGAAAATAGTTTAACAAGGAAGAGGTTTCATACAGTTCAGGAGATTGTTGCTCCTGTTGTTACAAATAAAAATTAAAAAATAAATAAAAGTAAATTCCGTTTGTAATAACTGTAATAATTGTTTGAATACACTGTATTTTTAATATACCAATTGTGATAATTTTATGCCAAATCCAAATTGTATATAGTCATATTTTATGTTCCTAAAGTAACAGAGTGACTTTCAATTTGTAAATTGCCCATTTTTTCAATTTTTCTGAAAAAAATGTCCCCCCCCCCATGGCTTCACAATTCTGGACGTTTTACATCTCTATCTGAGACCAGACATATAGCCCCCTTTCCCTGGGACTCTGGAACTGTTTTTTGGGGGCGGCAGGGTGGAGGAAGAACTCAAGATTGGTAGGCAGGTTGTTATCAATTTTGCCTTCTTGCAGGTATACTTTTACAAAACAATGAAAAAACAGAATGCTCTGCATTAAAACAAGAACAACCAACAAATGCTGTAGGAAATACTCTGACTTCCATGAAAGCAATAGCAAAAGAATAAATGAAATTAAATAAATGAAATATTACATAATTAAATAAATAAACAAAATACAACTAATACATCAAGCAGAGGGGGGAACAGGAAGACCCTCCTAGGTGAATGCACACCTGCCTATAAGGTCCTTTAACACATCTGCTTTCCCTGCCCAGCCCTCTACTACTTTAAAAGCAAACGCTGTGGAGACATGTTACAAGGTACAGGATCTCACACATAATGGGTTTTAAAATGGTAAATGAAAATTCAGCGAAAACAAGTGCAAATTGGGGCAAAAAATCCCATCTTCTTTTTACCAGCTTGCTTGAGATCTGCATTCTAGGAACTCGAGGCTTCTCACCCAACCTAGGGTTTCTTCTTCCCTGGCTTGGCTTTATCCTTTCTCACTTGCCTCCCCATATTCTTGGAATTCCCTCCCTGAACATTTGTGGACTGCTCCTTCTCTTGGCATTTTTAAAATGTCAATGGAAAATGTTTCTGTTTTCCAAAGCTAGTTTGATATTGTTTTATAATCTTGTATATTTTGATTACATGTATTGGTCAGTTTGTTTTATATTATGCATGTATATTGCTGATTTATACTGTATTTGATTACATGCATTGATCAGTTTGTTTTATTTTTATGTTGTCTTGCTGTTTCGTACTATATTGTTTTATTTTTGTTTTGTAGTTATCTGGATAATTTGTTTTGCAATTGTATTTTATGGCTTTATATTTATTATTCCTTCCCTCTGTGTGTGTTTACATCTACACTTATTTAGATTGTATGCCTTCGGCAGGGCTCATGTGTATTTTGTGTTTAAAGAGCCATGTACATAGATGGTGCTATATAAATAAAAGACGACAACGACGATGACAATGATACTAATAATAATCATACTAATAGTGTATCTCTCTCTTACCCCCAGGCGTGGCTCCTCCCCGTGGCCTACGGTCCTCACAGGTGACAGAAAACACAGTGACCTTGCAGTGGGAACCACCTGCCTCTCGCCCTGAGGGATACATCCTCACCTATGTGCCTGTAGTAGCTGCCCGACCTGCCCAAGCCACAAAACACGTGGAGCTGCCAGCAGCCCCTGAAACGGCCACTTTGGAAGATCTGGAAAGCAACACACGGTATCGCATCACCCTGGTCGCTCGTCAGAACGGGGAGAGCAGCCGAGCCACCAGCATCGTCACCAGCACTACTGGTAGGGCACTGGGGTGGAGACCGAGACTTGGGGTTGTCTGCTGTCCTGGCCTGTGAATTAGAGAAAAGTTTGTCTGTCAGCTTCTTAGAGGCATCTGGTGGCCCGCTACTGGGCAGTGTCCATTGGGTTAGGTGGGTCTTTAATCTCTGAATGGCCATGGGGTCTACACCTTATCCTCTCTGTTTTAGACGCTGTACTTAATGTCTCTTCAGATGGTAGTGCTTATGCCACAGTATTTAAAGAGCAGGGTTTTTAGAATTTACATTTCTTCAAATTGTTCTTGTTTTAGATCTCCAAATGGAGATAAGAATAAGGTTGTCCTGCTTACTAGTGAAGAGAGTCTTTGCAACTTGAGTCCCTTACTGGGAGAAAGGCAGAATAGAAATTAAATAAATTAATAAAAATAAATTGATAAATCCCTCCCCCTGTGATCCCAGCCCAGTTTCTGACTAACTGGGAAGTGGAAGAAAGTGCATGGAGTCTGCGCAACCTCCTGCTCCAAACTGCACTAGGCTTGTGAGTTTTGCACTTCTGCTATACAAGCATCTATATATAGTATCTCCTCCCATGGAAGAAATAACAAATTTGGGTGAGAGGATGGTTTGGATCTGGGAGACCATATGAAGGGAAAGGTTTTCATAGAAACTCCCTTCAAATCTTTGAGTGAAAGGTGACCTAGCAGGAAGTCTTTAAAATAAGAAAATAAACAGCCCTTTGTTGCAGTATCTTTTCCTCACCCTTCAAAACAGCTATGTAGAACTGCTAAATAGACATGATCTTTTTACAGATAGTAATCCCAGTGGTAGCTGGTGGTCCCAAAGTCAATGGGACAATGGATCTGGATTTTAGTCTGAACTGTGAAGTCAAAGGCTTTCACAGCCAGCATCCATAGATTTTCCTTGGGTTTTTTTCCGGGATGTTAGGCCGTGTTCTGGAAGAGTTTCCTTCTGATGTTTTGCCTACATCTGTGGCTGGCATCTTCAAAGAAGATCTTTGCTGCCAGCCACAGATGCAGGTGAAACATCAGAAGGAAAATCTTTCGTCTGAACTGTCCAATGTGCTGAAACTATGGCACCTTGGAACCCTTTAAAATTCAGACTAAAATCCAAAGTGGAGTTACTGTCCCGCTAATGTCAGAGTCATGCTCAACCATTGCCCAGTTATGTATTCCTTTCATTACATTCAGTTTGCCCCTTGGCTTTCCATAATGACCTATGGGCATTATAGCTCCATGAGAGGGTTGAGTATCCTTCATAAATTTTCTAGCATCTTCAGAAAACTACTGGACCCAGAGTACTTTGTAACAGGACATCATGACAGTTAATCTGGACTGTAGTGTCTGTTTCCTATACAGCAGGGATAGGCAAAGTATGGTCCTTGGGCTGCATATGCCCCCCCCCCAAGTCATTTTGGTGGCTGCTAGTGCCCCACAGCGATCAAAAAATGTTTTGTCCCCAAATGCCCGAAAATGTTCCCTAGGGGGTAAGAGGCACATTTCTATCCCAGGAGAGGCCTTCTTTAGAATCAGGAAGTAAACAAAATGACTTCCTCTCACTTCCTTTTATTTAAAAGGCCCAGAAATATTTTTTGGTTGTTGTTGTTGTTGTGGGAGCGGGTGTGGTACAGAGGTGTGGCTGTCAAAATCTCCTGCAGAGCTAATATAGACCCTTACAGTTACGCACTCCTGCTATAGAAAATGGAGGTTGAAGGTGAAACCAGATGCCAATGAGATTAGTGGCATGAGTGTGGAAGGATAACTGAAAGAAACCTGTGAAATTGTTGACATTTCTTATTTCTTACAGGTTTTTGATCACAATTATTTTCTCTCTCCTTTCTACCCAAGGATCATCTGTTTCCCTCTATTCCACAGCTGCAGTGGCATCTGGACTCAAGATGCTGGACTCCCCATCATACTTCACCCATACCTTAGTTGTCCTTTCTGTTTCTAGCCCACAGGTCTCGGAAGATAAGATATATGGAAGAGCCAAGAGGGTGTTTTGTGGTGGGGGGTTAAGACTAACTCCATCTTTTTTAATTACAGCTAATGAAAAGAAAAACCACACAAAAGTACCAGAGAATGGGATAGTGGGCATATGCCTTCTTGTAAGGTGTTAACTCCAGTACAAGCTGGTCTGGAGAGGGTGAGGAAACTGGGAAGTTGGACTAAAGCCAAGTTCCGCCTCTCCACTTCCTTTACATCCCTCCTCTGCTGCTTGTTTCCATTCAGTCCTCTGATGTAACCGCCTCCATTTTTGATTCCACCAGTGCCACCCCTGAGGCAACCAGTCCACCAGTACTCGACACCACCACCCTCTTCCCATTTAAGACCTGGCACTTCTTCTACTGGTCCCGAAGCCCCAAAGCCAGGTGCCAGGCCAACACCAGGCCGCAACACCACCTTCGTGACCAAGGAGCTCTTCCTGAAGAAAATTACCCATAATATCTCAGCCAAGCTTTCTCCATACAATGGGACCCTCCTTGAGCGCTTGAAGAGTTACCTCCGTGCCACCAACTTCCCTGTCCAGGGCAATCGGACCATAGAAAATGTAGCCAGGGACATCTACATCTACCTCATCCGCTGGAAGCCAAAAGAGTTCCAAGAGAGGGTCAAGGAACGCCTTGTGAAAGAGACAAATGGCTCCTTCCCCCAAAGGGAATTCCCAATAGGGGAAACTGATAGCGTCTACTCAGATGGCTACATCCGTTCGGACCATGCCAAACCATCAGTGATAGCCAGCTCTCCGGAAGGCCTCAAAGTGTCATTGGATGGCGTGAGGGGAGTCTCTGACAATGTGATTATCCGCTTCCGAAATACAGGGAATGGAGAAGAAGGTGAAGTAGTGGTTCCTGGGGACACTTCAACAGCAATCATCACCGGACTGGCTCCTGGCACGACGTACCAGGTGGAAATCCATGGTGTTGTGAAAGGCCATTCTTCTAAGTCATACTCCTTTATAACAGCCACAGGTACCAGGGTTGGTAGGACGTCTGTCTTCCAGGGTGGCTTGCTGTCTTCTTTTGCCTATAATGTACAAATCACCAGCCTCATCCATGTTGTCAGCCAATGGAGCCAGTGTAGCATCCATGTACTTAACCACACATTGCTTTCATATTCTCCAGGAAGTCATGGACACCAGTGTGCTAATTATCTTCCTCTTTAAAAAAAATGTTGCTGTGTTCCTCACCTGTATTGTCCTTCACACAGATGTCAGTCTCTGACAGCTTGTTGTCTTCTTCAAGCCAAATAACACAACCATTTTCAGCTCCACAGTTTGTTCAGTCTGTTGTGTTGCTACAAGTCACTGCCTGCAGCCCAGCATCTTTGCCTTCAGGTCTTGTCTTTGCAGTTCTAAGGCCATATTTGAACATTTACTAGAGATGAGCTAAATTTGGGTGGCTGGAGCAGAACATCAAGGGCCATTCTCTTGCTCACAGAAAGAAACAATATTACAGTCTTTCTGCTAAAATTGCTTGTAGCAGCTGGAGAGCTTGAAAAGCTACTTCTAAACAAGTAATTGGTGAGAATTACAGTTCTAGGTCCCCAAATTTTAATTACTTGCCATTATATTTACAGTTTTAAAAATAGCATTATCTTTCTTGTTATCCCAAAGTAACTAGAATAGTAATTAGAATAGTTATGTTTATCTCTTTCTTAAAACACACACACATGTCGAATCATACAAGCTGCTGGCCTGTATAGCAGAAGGCATAACCAAATACTGAAGCCACACATACACTGTAAGTGTAAAAAATAAGTTCAAAAACAGTTACAATTGCACTGAAAAAGGAGTGTCAGCCTTTATCATATTACAGGTGCAGTGTAATGTAGTTATGCCTTACTTACTCCAAAAATGAATAATTACAAGTAATTTGTTTTTATTATTATTATTCAGTATTCTTGTTTAATTTAAAGCTCTGAACAATCCCAGTTGTAGATGACAGTAGGCATAAAGAACGTAGTGAACAAAATGAAGTAATTGTAAAATGCTGAGTTACTTTCCTTAAAATTTGATCTGCCCCCCTTTGTCCTTACAACAATCTGTTGAGGTAGAATGAGCTAAAGGTAGCATTTGACCCAAAACGACTTCATGAAGACTTCTGTTTCCCTGTAAAAGGTGGTATGCAAATGATTTGAAACATAATAAACACTTACAATATTTAGCTAAAAATGTAACACTATTTAGTAAAATGTTTACCATGATGATACATTTATTAGCAAGAGCCAATGTTTTAATTTTCCCCCCACAAAAAGCACCATTGACATTTCAAAATAGTCACACTTGAAATTTTGCTCTATGTCAGCCTTCTGTGAAATGTTTGTTTCAGTGATGCTAATTCCTTTTGTGTCATGTGATCTTTTAATTTTCTCCTTTTTCCTTTTAGCTATAGTCGTGTGTTGACTCTATCAAGAGTCTTGCATTTAACCGCTTTACTCTTCTTCTAGGCAAAGATATGCTTCCAGCCCTTGCCTTCATGTTGCTTCTGTGTGGCCAAGAGATTTCTTTTTCAGCTTCTTTTGCAGAAGTGTTGGTTTCTGTTACATACCCCATCAAGCCAGCTCATTTGGCTGCTGCTATCACAGTAACTGCACACCTTAAAATTAAGTGAAATATATGTGTTTTTCTTCTCAAAAAGGTGTTTTCACTGCCTCGGGGTGAATGCATAGAAAATTCAAGGCTTTTTTCTCTGGTGTGCATGTGTGTGTAGAGTTAGTTCTGGTTTAGGTTTATTTGCTTAGCAACATCTCAATTGAACTTATCTTTATAAATTTTCCAGCTATTCCTTACAGTTGTCTCCATTATTAGAAGTGGTACATTCTCAGTTGGAATTCTGAAGCATATTCTCCTCATCCCACCTTTTTTGTAGAGCAAGAGAAAGTGTTTTTATGTTAGGGCTAGACAGATGAAAAGAGGGGCAGAGATGCTTTTCACCTTTTGCAAAATGCTCTGTCTTTTGTTAAAGGGAAGGGGAATTTGGAAAAGAGCAAAAGCATTTGTACATTCAGAAAAAGGGCAATGTGATTCAGGAAACATTACCCTCCCTCTAAATGGGCTTTGTTCACCTCAGTGATGGCAAGGGTGACATAGTTGAATATAATTGGCATCACCCTGTCTCTAGGAAAAGGACTGAGTAAAGGGGGAAAGGCTATGAATTTATTGCCATCTGGAAACATTACAGGGTGAAAACAACGCAGACAAAGTGGGGATTTTGAGGCCTCCAAAAGTTTTATTTATGCCTTGAAAATTTGCATAGGCAAATGTGTCCCACCTTGTACTCTAAAATTAAATGCAACTCCTACAATCATTCCCCACCCCCACCTGTTATGGATACTCTGGGGTTTTAGAAAATGCAAAGCAGGAAATTGTGGAGCTTGGTTTGGTAATTACTGCTTTAACAACTCCACATTTTTGCCTTGTTTCCTTAGTAGGGGCTTTACTCAGTCATTGTTTTCATGGGATGCTAGCCTTGCAGGGATGCTTGAAAGAGATCCACACACTCTCAGTAAAGTATCTGCAGTAGTGTGTCTGCAGCAGTCAGGGAGATAATAATGGGAGAACTCCACACACACCATGCAGGAAGGGTGGGGAAGAATTGTGGCAAACAAACAAACATTTCTGGGCTCCTTATTAATCCCTAAGTCAGCCTATATAAAATATTAGAGGGTTGGTTTTTTTAATTGTAGAATTTGAAACTTCAAAAATTCAAAATGAAAGTTTTGCGAAATTCTGAATTTCTGCAAAATTTCATTGCTTCTCTAACACAATGAAATGTGTCAGATCACAGATACAGCCTCCCAGTGCAGCCCCATCACAGGATGCATGACAGTAGTCAAGAGACCTTATGTTGGTCCAAGAGTGGAAGAGATATGCTAGCTGGATAAAAATGGTGAGGAAGAGGTTGAGGCCTCCACTAAAGGGATTCTTGTTCTCTGATTCTACATCTGTCTCCCTTCAGCTCCAGCTTCACCTACAGCTGCCAAGACCCAGCCTGTCCTGAGTACCACCCGAAGCCCAGAAGTGTCACTGAAGGACCTCACAGTGACAGATGCCTCTCCAAACAGTCTCCGAGTCTCTTGGTCAGCCCCACCCAGTTCCTTCAATGGCTTTTCCCTTCAGTATAGGGATCCCAAATCCAATGCAACACCAGGTGAAATCAGATTACCGGGGACAGAGAGAAGTGTCAACGTGATGGGCTTGACCCCTAGAACTGATTATGAACTGCAGTTATATGGCGAGAAACCCAATGGGCTTTATGAGGGCCCAGTAATAACAAAGGCATCAACAGGTACCTAATTCATCCCTGCCATCATTGACTATTGCTTTCTTTTTCTTTTTTAGATCTCCAGCAGCTAGTATCTGTGAAAAGCAGATTTCAAGAATGCATTTTTAAAAATCCAATCCAGTATTTTTTTCTGATCCACTTACTCTCATGTTTCTTCCAGGAACTCATTTTATTTCTTTTAGCAGCCTGTTTCTGTGTTTTGGGGTGTTAAAACTCAAATTTCAGCACCATCTCCCAGGATCCTGAGATACTGCTGGTTACTCCCAGTAAAGCAACATTGGTTGACCACTTCTATCTGTCTTACTTATTAACTTCATCGAGGTGGCTACTGTTGTAATCCAAATACGGTACAACCTCCATATCCATGAGGGATATGTTCCTTGGCCTTACCCACAGAAACACAAAACCGCAGTTAATAGTGAACCATATTGAAATGAATGACTTCAGGCCCAAGCATACTAAAGAGTTGTGCTGGAGAACCTAGAGATTGCTAGAGAGAACACCTCTCTAGGCATTTTCTAGATCCTCCAGCGCAACTCTATGGTCAACTTC
The DNA here is from genome assembly GCA_030847615.1 of Gambelia wislizenii. NCBI lineage: Eukaryota > Metazoa > Chordata > Lepidosauria > Squamata > Crotaphytidae > Gambelia > Gambelia wislizenii. Next base: position 33,670,446 of record JAUMIR010000002.1, read on the forward strand.
CAATAAAAGCATACCATAGAATTGCAATGGAGGACCTAGAAAATGCCTAGAGAGAACATATTTTTTCAAACATGGGTAAATGAAATTGTGGGTAACTGGTCCTGCAGATATGTTGGGTATGTAGACAGTTTAACTGAGCTGATATTACATTTACACATAAATGTTACACACAAATGAACTACTTACATTTATATCCCACCTTCCCTCCAACAAAGCCAAGGCCATGAACATGAATGTAGTCTTCTCCACTTTATCTTCGTAACAATCTTCTAAGGAAAGTTAGGTTGAAACAGAGGAGATTATCAGATGCAGCAAAGACTGCGTCAAAAGGTTGCTAGATTGGAAACTGCTTAATGCAGTGTAGATGTGTAAATTGCTATTGCTTAAAACAGTTTGTAAGCCCCTCTGAGAGCCTTGTGGCTGAAGCGCTGGCCATTTATAGTATTTTATTGTATTTATTGTTTTTAATTGTGATTTTAGATCAGTTGGTTTTAATTTATAATTGTTTAATATTTTTTTATGGGGGAGGGTGGGGTGGGGGGTGTTTGGGGATTTTATCTGTATTGTATTTTAATTTTTGTAAGCCGCCCCGATTGTTTTAACAGAGGGGTGGGGTATAAATAATAATAATTATTATTATTATTATTATTAACTAATAAATAATAATAATAATAATAATAATAATAATAGGAAGAGGCAACCTTACCAGACAACATCATCCTCCAGCGTTCTGGGGGTGTAGTGCGGCCATGAGTAAAGCGTCCCTTTTTATTAGTGGCTTGTCCCAATCAATAGAAACGTGAAGCCTCATCCACGGCAGTGCTATGCCACCGGAACGGCTGAAGAACACGGGCATCTGGTAAGGTCGGCCTTTCTGTTTTCGTAGCAATCTTCTGGTGCGGTTGGGAATGCGATTTTTCAGTGCGTTCCCCCACACCTGATAATCTCCAGAGAGTGGTTAGCCCATGGTAACCTAGTCGGTTTTATAGTTCGTTGAAGAATTCAACCTGGCCCTTCCCAGTCCTACTCAAGTGTGGTAATCTTGGGCCACCGGTTCCCTGCCAGCATAGCCTGGCCACAGATCAGGCCCACTCCTCCCCCATTACTTGGAAGGAACAGGGCAGAGTCCAGATGGGCACACCAGCCCGTTGCTGTAGCTGCCACTGTTGGTGTGTCCCTCGCTCTCTCTGAAGGCAGGAAGCCAGCCCGCAATATGTGACCAAGCCCCCCTTTTGTGACCAGCCTTGGTCACATGCTGAGGGGATGCTTCTTGCTGCGGAAGAGCCACGGCAGAGGGCAACTGAACCAACAGATCGGTGGGCCGGAACAGGCTCCTGAAGTCACACAGGGCCTGATCAATTTTCCCCCAGTGGCAGCAGATTAAAGAAGGTATTATTTTACAATGTCATAATGGGCCCTACCCCATCTTCCCCTCCATCTTAGCCCCATCTTTGTCTCAGGGGTGGTGAGGACTGCCTGGGGGCAGAACGGGTCAAAACCCTGTGTCATCAGGACTGCAGGGCTTCAAGACAGTGTAAATTGCCCATGTAGACAAGTCTCTTGTCTATTCCATACTAGTGCCTAGTTAGGCTTAGTTGTTATTGTTTTAATTCAATTTACCCAGAACAAACCAACCCCAACCATCAAGATGACTAGAGGCATGTCTTGCCAGACAAATTAGTTCAGCCCTTTTATTTTACAACTTGGTGGGTCACCATAGGCAACTAGGGAGATTATCAGATAGGAGCAAAAAAAAGCGTTCCTGTCCCACAATCTCCTCTCCTGCCCCTGTACTGTCCCGGTCCCACCACAACAAGAAAACTTTTCAGACCTACCTTTGTAGCATCCACCAGGGCAGCCCAGGAGTGAATGGAGCTCTGACGGAGCTCCGTTCGCTTCCTGGAGTGAAATCGCACCTGTTCTCATGAGAAGATGCAAGCATGGGAGATTCAAATTTAAAAAGAAAAATAAACATCAAAAAGTGACAGCAAGCACTGAGAAGATGCGAGCATGGAAAATTCAAATTTAAAAAGAAAAATAAACATCAAAAAGTGACAACAAGCACAAAAACACACTTTAAAACTTCGAAGTAAACCAGGGAAGTTTTTAAAAAGTGTGTCACTTAACTTTGATGTCCCAATCTCACAAGGAAGTGTTCTGGCAGGGACCTCCCATTGACACTGGGGTCTCGCCAGCAAAATGGGGCATCTTTTCAGTTGCTGTCAAATCTATAACAGAAATGGAACGGGGGATGTATTGATAGCTTCTCCCATTAATAAAAAGCACTGCCAGTGGAACAGCAGCAGAACGGATGCATAACAATGTCATCTGAAAAGCCCTTTAGCGATCTCCTGGTGTCATTATAATGCTATATTTAGCTCATCTGATAATCTTCTAGGAATCCCATGCACAAGTGGGTTGGATCTTCCTCTACTGGCTGCTTGTTAGAGGGCCCCTGGTTAGAGTGCTTGGAAAAGTTACGTTTTTTAGATGATATGTCCTAGGTGGCTGGGAGATTCTGAGACTCGTTATCTAAAATAGTAGCCTTTCTATGCTTTAAGTCCCCCCACTAGCCTGCTGATAGGCTAGCAGCTGACATTTTCACCATCACTGCAGACAAGAAGGGTTGTATGGGAGGCATCCACGTGCTGGATCCTGTTTGTGACAGAGATTCGGCACCAGGAGAGCTCCTGTACAATCCGGAGCAGCTGTGGGAGAAACAGGTGTAGAAACAAAGTGGAATCTACCACGCCTCCAACAACAGATTGAACAGCCACCCCAATCCAGCTTTCTTCTTTAACCAGCATGGAAACAAAGGCTTAGAGAAGAAATCTGCAACACTGAATTTGAAAAAATTGATTTCACTCCGTTCTAACATTACCCAAAATGGAGCACATAACAGGATACCATCTGTGGTCAAAAAGATGTATTTATTTCCAAATTTGTGATGCTTTCCATGAAAGGAAAAAAATGTGTTCAACAACATATGCATGTTTGGGAAAAATGGGCAAAGCAAATAGCATATGGTTGGAAAATGCACACACTTTAATCAATGGGCGCATGCATATATTTGTAAAATGTGCAAAAAAATGCATACAGTTTTTTGTGGGGAGCGGGGAGTCTTGTATGGAATTGGTGTGGAATGAAAAACATATAGTAGTAGACATTTGCTACCACCTAGTTCTTCCAATCTATAGCAAGCCTACAACATTAATTATGTTAAATTGTTGTAGCAAAACTAAAGGATATATATGGTTCAGGTCAGGCTATCTGACAGACTTTATCTCCCTATACGAGCCTTCCTAGGCCCTGGGATCATCAGGAAATGCCTTTCTCTCAGCAGTTGCTGCTGCTGAACAGTATTTTTTTTTAAAAAAAAAGCAAATCCAAGGTATGGAAGTACAATCTTCCACTAAAATAAACAGAAAAATGAGGGGAGGCTGTTTCGTCACCTCAGCACATGATAGCTATGGTGAAAATCCAACATGGCGGTTCCGGTCGCTGCCTTGCTGGCAAGTTCCACCCCCTGCGCACACCTGACCAATCAGCTGTCCACTCTAAGAATGCACAGGAATGCGAATCGGTTGTGTTAATGAGCAACAATGTGCATTCCCATGCACTATTTTTAAAAATACAGGAAAAGCTGCAAATGCTTTTCCCATGGAGTATTTGGTGTTTTTGACCCCTCTTCTTCCGAATACGACAGATTGAATTGGGATCCCATTTAGCCAAAACATATTCTCCTCAAATTCTATGAGGAGTATTTTCACCATACAGACAAGCTCTTGGATTGCCGTAAGTTAGAAACAACTTAATGGCATTCAACAACAGCAACTGTCCTGCCAAAACTCTCCAGTATTTTCACCCTAGCAGAGAGAAAAAAGAATTTGGGAATAACTCCAAAATGTCTGCCATCAGCTTATTTACCTCCTTGCTTAGAGTTTAGGAGTTCTTCTTTTCTTGTTTCTAGCCCCACCAGCAGAAGCAGAGAAGCCCAGCCTGGGAGAGATCTCAGTCTTGGAAGTGACTGACAACGCTGCACGCCTTGCCTGGAGTGTCGCCACTGGGACCTTTGACTCCTTTTTAATCCAGTACAAAGATGCTGAGGGCAAGCCAAAGTCACTGCCCGTGAATGGGGATTTGCGAGAAGCCATCCTCTCTGACCTGGTACCTTCCCGAAAATACAAGTTCAACCTGTACGGACTTGTGGGCCGCAAACGCCATGGGCCTATTTCCACAGAAGCAGTCACAGGTGAGCAATGGATCCCTAAAATGTTAATTCTTTTGAACTTCAACTCCTAGAAGCCTCAGCCAGCATGACCAATGGCCAGGAGCTGAGGTCAAAACAGCTAGCTAACTGAAAATTACTGCTTTAAATGATAACATGGGTATATAGTTGGTTCTCTGTATACACGAGTTTGGCATCCACGGACTCCACTATCCACGGCTTGAAAATATTTCACAAATAAAAATAAATAAATAAATTTCAAGAAGCAAACCTTGATTTTGCCATTTTATGTAAGGAACACCATTTTACAATGCCATTGTATATAATGGGACTTGACCATCCAAGGATTTGGGGATCCAGGGGGGGTTTCTGGAATCAAACCCCAGCAGATACCAAGGGCCAACTGTACTACTTTCTTGTTGTGTACTTTCGAGTCCTTTCTGATTTATGGTGACTCTAGGGTGAACCTATCACAGGGTTTTCTTGGCAACCTTTGTTCAGAGGAGATTTGCCATTGCCTTCCTCTGAGGCTGAGAGGGAGTGACTTGCCCAGTGTCCCCCAGTGGGTTTTTATGGCCAAGCAAGGATTTGAACCCTGGTCTCCAGAGTCCTAGTCGAATGCTCAAACCACTCTACCAGTGGTTCTTATCCTGTGGTCTGGGGACCCAGGGGGCTACTATGTCTTCACAGGGGGTCCACAAAGGCTTGAAGGCTGCTTGGCCCACCTACTCCCTGCTGTGGAGAGGCCACATGACAGGAGCCAAGACAAAGTTTAGGGATTTTTATCTGTATTGTATTTTAATTTTTGTAAGCCACCCTGATTGTTTTAACAGAGGGGTGGGGTATAAATACATTTTATTATTATTATTATTATTATTATTATTATTATTAAAGGCTGGCTGGCTGGCTTGGCCTGTGCATTGCCATTCAATCCGCTTCAGCCACAAACTTGCAGGAAGAAGCAGGAGAAAAGTCTTCCCTCCCCCTCCAGTGCCTCTGAGGGGAGTTTAATGCATGGTGCAATTGTATTATTATTAGTAGTAGTAGTTGTTGTCGTCGTCATCTTGGGCGTCCAAGGTAACAAAAGATTTTTAAAGGGGGTCCCTAGTAAAGAAATGGTTAAGCACCACTGCACTATACCATGCTGGCTTTCATCCCGGCTCATGCTAGCTACACTACTGTTGAGGTAGATTTTTGAATCATTATCAGCAGCAGCAGCAGCCAAATTTATCCCAGCTGATGATAACAACATACCCTCCAACTGTCCTGATTTGGGTTGGACAGTCCCAATTACTCCTCTGTTGTCCAACTTTTTCAGCTGCTTTTCAAAATGTCCCAGTTTCTCTCTCCTCTTCCCACTTTCCCTTTTTGTCCTCAGCTTACTTCAGCTGCTGCAAACTGAATTTGAAGTGCGTATGTAGTTTGCACTCAGCTCAGCTGCAGGGAAAGAAGAGGAGGGGGAAGAATCTTGCTCTTCCCTGTAGACTGAGGCAAAAGCAAACTGCAGCAGCCTCTCCTAGTTGTGTGTTCTTCCTCATTAATAACTTTTGCCCTCTTGATCACATGCTGATGTTGGTTAGCCACATTCATCCCAGTTTTCATCTGTGAAATGCTGAAGGGCAGGAAACAATAACGGCTGCATTATTTTTCTTGTTGTGTGCCTTCAAGTCACTTCTGACTTATAGCGACTCAAAGGTGAACCTATCACAAGGTTTTCTTGGCAAGATTTGTTCAGAGGGGGTTTGCTTTTGCCTTCCTCTGAGGCCAAAAGAGTGTGACTTGCTGAAGGTCACCAAGGGGATTATATGGCTGAGCAGGAATTTGAACTCTGGTCTCCAGAGTCAGAGTCCAATGTTCAAACCATTACATCATGCTGGCTCTCTGATTTTCACTACTGATCAGATTTCTGTTAAACTGCTTGTATATACAACATTCCCCAGTGTATTATTATCAACAATCCATTTACGGATGACCTTTGATCAATATTTCCCCTCATTTATACATAATTCTTTCTGGGGATGATCTATTATTGACTTAAACAAGTTCAGACTTGAACTTGTTTTACAAATTCTCCTTCAAAGTCAAGTATGAAAACTGAAAAACAATTTTTTCCCCATTACCAGGAGTCATATTCAGTTTCTAAGTTCTCTCTCACTCTCAGACTGACCTACCTCACAGGGTTTTTATGTGATGAAACTAGTGAGCAAGAGAGCCTTTGGTACCGTTTTGAGTTTACTGGATATAGGGGAGGATTTATAAACCTGACAAATAAAAGCAATGAAAAATTCAAAAAGGGGAATAAGTTTCTAAAGAAATGTCTTTATAAGAGCTGTATAGGGTAGACTGAAAAGACAGTAAGCCAAAAGATTGCTCTTTTGGTCCCATTCTGACTTGCTAACCATACAACACATTGTTTATCCTTTAGCATAACTTTGCGAGAGGGAGCCAGGCTGGGGATTGTGACTTCGCGGGCATCTTATTGCATAAGGAAGTAAAGCGGAAGTACAGCTGACTCATTTCTCCTTTCATTCTGCCTTACTGCATGGCATCACAATCCTTCAATTCTGGTCCCATGGGAGACGGTTATAAAAGTGAGGGTTTTTTCCTAACTGGAAAAATCCATCAGGAAAAAGACGCACTTTTACAACCATCTCCCACAGGACCAGAACTGAAGAACGATGACAACATGTAGTAAGGTAGGAACAGAAGGCAAAACTATCCAACTGCACTTCTGTTTTACTTCCTTGTGCAATAAGCCTCTTATTCTTTGTTATTTGCCATCAAGTTGACTTTGACTTATGGTGACCCTATAAATGGGAAATCTCAGTTATCAACTGCCCTGCTCAGGTTTTGCAAACTCAGGGCTGTGGCTTCCTTGATTGAGTCTATCCACCTGTAATGGATTCACCTACTTCCTTCCGTTTCACCAAGCATTACATCCTTTCCAGTGAGACACATCTTCTCATGATGTGTCCAAAGTACAACAGCCTCAGTTTAGTCATCGTGGCTTCTAGGGAGAGTTCAGGCTTGATTTGCTCTGGGACCCATTTATTTGTCTTTTTAGCTCTCCATGGTATCCATAGAACTCTTCTCCAGCATCACATTTCAAATTAACCTTAGTCTAGTATGTTGTTGTTGTTTCTCCTTCTCCTCCTTCTTTACTATCTCTTCTACCTACCACAGCAAAACCAGACAAGAGACTGACAGCTCCTCCGGGCTTGGGAGAACTCTCTGCCTCAGATATCACCAGCGATTCTGTCCGTCTGTCCTGGACCGTCCCCTCCGGTAGCTTTGACTCCTTTGTGATCCAGTACAAGGATGCTGAAGGCAGGCCTCAAGTGCTGCCCACAGAAGGGGATGCCCGCGAAGTCACAATCCCCAGCCTGGCTCCCTCCCGCAAATATCGCTTCAATCTCTATGGCATCTCCAATCGCAAACGTCTTGGTCCTGCCACCACAGATCTTACCACAGGTCAGCAAAATACCTAATGCAAATTTTATCACATTTCTTCACAGGAAGCTATCTCTCTCCCCACCCGCCCTTGTCCCCAGAGTGTGGAATTAAAACTTACAAGCAATTCAGTTACCTGATTTGGGGTAACAAATGCATAACGAAGTCATATTTCAGAAGTAATACAAATGCGAACAAAATCCATTTAATTCATGTAAGCCAGCAGCATTTCCAATTACCCTTTAATGTTACATTTTGAGGGCAGTTTCAGTGGCGTTTTGACAATAATTTTTCAAGCTGTGTTCCCTTCACTTATCAATCCTACCCTCTCCCCTCCCCCCCCCACAGAGTAATGACAATTAATGGGAGGGGGGGAGAAACACAGTAAGCAATACAGAAAATTACTTTTCTAATTTTGTAATGACAAGTGACAACAAGCCTCTCCTTATAGACAATAAAAGGGAACAAGAAGAAATTACTTTTTAAAACGTAATTTTCCCATCTGTGTTGGGTTCCGCTAACCCAGTGGTTTTAACCTGTGGTCCAGGGACCCCCAGGAGGCAACAATGTCCTCACAGGGGGTCTTCAAAGGCTTGAAGGGTGCTCGTCCCACCTTCTGCCTGTAGTGGAGTGGCCACATGACAGGAGCCAAGGCAAAGGCTGGCTGGCTGGCTTGGCCTGTGCATTGCCATTCAATCCACTCCAGCCACAAACTTGCAAGCAGAAGCCGGAGAACAGTCTTCCCTCCCCCTCCAATGCCTCAGAGGAAAGGTTTAATGGATGGTTTAAAAGTGTTGTTGTTGTTATCATAATCATCATAATCCCTGATGATGATGGTGCTGCTGGTGGTGGTGGTTTTAAATCTTGAATTACATCTTGGGGTCCATGACAACAAAAGATATTTAAAGGGGGTCCCTGGTAAAGAAAATGTTAAGAGCTACTGCACTAACCCACTTCCTGCACTAGAGGGGCTCAGCTTGATTTCTGGCTCCCTCCCTCAGACCATATTATGTGTAATATTAAACATACCATTGAATCTAGGTAGTGAGTGGACTTGAAAAGAGATATTCCTCTCCTGGTACACTCAGGCTGAGCACTGCTGCCCCATCCCTGAGCTGCCTTCTGAGTAGCTGGGGGCAGGGTGTATGAATATTTCTTGACTGTATTAAGTAGAGTACAGCAGGGCTAGTGCAATACAGGTTGAGTTGCCCTTCTCCAGAATTCCAAAATCCAAAATATTCTAAAATTCAAAATAGTCCACATGGGTGGCTAAGATAGTGACACCTTTGCTTTCTGATTGTTCAACGTGCACAAAGGTTTTGTTTCATGCACAACATTATTAAAAACATTGTGTATAAAATTACCTTCAGTCTATTTGTATAAGGTGTATATGAAACATAATGTCAGGTATTAGCATTCCCTAACTGATAAAGCACAAGCTTCAGGGTTCGTCAGAAAGATTTATTCCCATAAATCCAGATAGCATACAATACAAAGTCATTGCTGAGACTGAGAGCCTACTGGAAATACACTCTAAGTTAAAAGCATTTTGCAATCACCAAAATCTGGCAGGCTGTATAACCATTGGTTGTACATCATCCACTGACACAATAATTCCTTAAACTGAAAGTGACCATCTTCCCAGCATCTCTAGCCTTGAAACTAGAACGGTTCATTGCAGATGCCTTGTTTTCTCCTGTCCCAAGCAATTACACATACATCATTTCAACCCTACACAAACTCCTATGCACACTCTACACCAAGGCCACAGGGAAACTAATGAATATAGCAGGGGCAGGAGCAAAGGGGACCAATCCTGATGCATAAATGCATTTCATGTTAAGACTTGGGTCCCATCTCAACAATATTTCATTATGTATATGCAAGTACTGTATTCCAAAATCCAAAATACCTTTGGTTCCAAGCATTTCAGATAAGGGAGACTCAACCTGTATATGCTTATAGTAGAAACAGGAGTAATTACTCAGGATGCTCTTATAAGGTAAAAAGGAAAGATTAGATTATACATTTATCGTCTCAGGAAATACATCTTCAGATAGGAAAGGAGATGGGCAAAAGAAGTTGACCAATAGTTGCTGATGTATCCCTTTAAGTCAGTTTATATCTGTGTAGATTTACTCAGAGGAGGTTTGCCATTGCCTTCCTCTTATGGTGAACCCTGTCAGCTTCCATGCCTGAGCAGGGATTTGAGCCCTCGTCTGGCTTGTTCACAATCAGACCACTACCGTACAAAGGCTCTCTTGGGGATAAGCTCGCAGCCATTATTGAGCTTGGTGCCACATGGCTGCTCGCCTCACAAATGGAGGCAACAAAAAGACAAGCTAACTTCTTGGAGAAGGGGGAAATGACCTCAATAGGTAAGAAGGAAGCAAAAGGCTTGAGTACATAGACCAAAGAAACATTCAGAGAGGGATAAACTCAAGACATTATTTGTCTCCTCAATCCCACTAATGACTATGCAAGTGTTGATGCCTCTTTGCTTCCCACAAGGGAGAGACTGTGGCAGGTCAAAGGCAAATAGGGCATCTTCTTGGTGCCCACTAGATGGGAAACACAGGGCAAGCCTTACTGATATGCAGAGTGAGGCAAGATTAAGAGATCTCAAGGACTCTCAAGGACTGCTGATGGCTTCAATTTCATTGTATTTTACATCCCCATCACAGCACCATGGAAAGAAGAGACCACACCGGAGGCTGTCCTTGGTGACCTCTCTGTCTCAGAAACCACCAGCGAGTCTGTCCGTCTCACATGGAGCGTCCCCGTGGGCAATTTCGACTCCTTCTTGATCCAGTACCAAGACTCAGAGGGCAATGATCAATCGCTGCCAGTGAATCGGGATTCCCGTGAGGCCACCATTTCCAATTTGGTTCCCTCCCAAAGATACAGGTTCAACCTCTACGGCATCTCTGGCCCTCAGCATCTGGGACCTGTTTCTGCTGATGCTGTCACAGGTTAGAAGCTTAGCGAGCCAGCAGCCTTTCTGAGAAAATGATGTACTCATCTTTTTCACCCTATGATCTCTTAACCTTTGGAACTGAGTGGTGCCACCATCATTTTTGTGATTATTTCTTAGGTCATGCCTACACACTATAGAGAGAAACTAGCTGCAGTGCTTGTTTTGCCATCACAACTCTTAAGGTGTTAAGGGGAATTGCAGTTATGTTAGCAAACAGCAGTTCTGCCAAGGAGTCAAGGGTACTGTGATACTATTAAGAAGCTAGACAGATTGCAGTTATAATAAGGAGTCAGGGGACTCCAGTTCCACTGAGAAGATAAGGGAACTGAAGTTCTGCTAGAGAACCAGAGAAACTGCACTTCTACTAAGGAACTAGACAGACTGGGGCCCATCTAAACGATGGGGGGAAATCCCAAATACCTTATACTATTGGCATCACTCAGCATCAGCAACATGGAGGAACTTTCTGACAGTAAGAGCTGTTTGGCAGTGGAACACAATCCCTCGGAGCGTAGTGGGGTCTCCTTCCTTGGAGGTCTTTAAACAGAGGCTGGATGGCCATCTGTCGGGGATGCTTCGATTGTGTATTCCTGCGTGGCAGGGGGTTGGACTGGATGGCCCTTGTGGTCTCTTCCAACTCGACAATTCTATGATTCTATGATTCTATGTCCAAATGTTTTTTCTGGCCTTGGAAGCCCCCATAAGCTGCGAGTGATTTACTTGGGTTAGTTCTTCACTGCCCCCGGGTTGTTTGTTTGTTTGTTTGTTTGTTTGTTTGTTTGTTTAAAGGCATCCCAAGGCAATTCTCCAAAGCAAAACAGAAAATATTGATCCTTTTTATCGCCTTAGCAAGTGATCGCTAAGGCGAAAATCCAACATAGCAGCAGCGGGTGCTTACCCTCCTAGCAAGTCCCACCCCCGCTTTCGCCCAGCCAATCAGCTATGTGCTTCCCTTCAAGTTTTTTATTGTTCTATAGTCCAAACGATCAAAATGTGCACCCGTCTTGCAATTAAGAGTATGGGGAAATCTGTGAAGGCTTTTACCCCATTGTTTTTGCTGTTTTGCCCCCCCCTCCTTCCGAATAGTGTGGATTGGCACTGGATCCTGTTGAGACAGGTAGGATTCCCAGCAAATTCTGTGAGGGGTATTTTCACCATTTAGACGGGCCCTGCATTTCTGCTAAAGAGCCAAAGGAACTGAAGTTCTGCTAAGACGCCAGGGCACTGCAGTTCTACTGTGGAGCCAGCGAAACTGCACTTCTACTTGAGGGTGCATCCAGTCTAATTGAAAAAGTCCCAGGGGTTGTTTAGACAATGAAAATACTCCTCACAGAATTCACAAAGAATATGATCTGTCCCAACACGCTCCAAACGAGATTTGCGGTATTTAAAAGGAGGGAGCCCAAAACCTCCACTTACTATAATAAATAATAATAATAATAATAATAATAATAATAATAAATGTATTTATACCCCGCCCCTCTGTTAAAACAATCAGAGCGGCTAGCCTTTGTAGTTTTCCCCAAAGTTTTTTGAAAAATGCATGTAGAGGTGCAGTTTCGCATGTGTGGACATCCAAATTCGCATTGCTGCACGTTTCCACTCTATTGCCCTTTATCAGAGCGTGTGAATAGATTCGAATAGATGTGAATGGATGTGAACAGGTCAAAAAGTAATGAAGACAAAAGCGTATCACTGCAAATGGGCGAAAATGAGCACTCATTTGCAGTATACCATTGCATCTAGACAAACCCCCAGATTTTGTTCCTGTTATTTCTGATTTTATACAGAGTTAAAATAAACCAACCTGGGGAGCTGGTATTTTAAAAAATGCTGATCATATCAGAAGTTGACTGAAAATATTCTGGGATAAGCAAAACATGTATGGCTCCCCAAAATAAAATTGGAAAGAAACAGGAACAATATCTGGGACTTTCTGGTCAGCCAGGGGATCACAGTTCCAATAAGCAGCCAGGAGAACTGAAGTTCAGTTAAGGAAGTAGAAGAGCTGCAGCTTTGCTAAGAAGTGAGAATTGCAGTTCTTTTACAGAGTCAGAGGAGTTGCTGTTCTGTGCAGGAGGTGGTGATCTTTAAAAGAAGAAATCTCAGCATCTCTAAGGGCTTGTCTACACTAGTGAAAAACTCCATATCTCTCCCCCCGCCCTTGAATATGGCCCGATAGTGTCACATGACGTGCAGCCTTTCCCCCGGATCTGGTGCAATGATGCATGGCCCTAACTGCACCAGACTAGGAGAATACCACCTTAATCCAGATTTTAGAAAACTTGCAGTTTTATCTGGAGTTTGCTTGAAACTCCTGAGAAAACTGTAGTGTGAAGAATCCATTCACACTGGATTGGGGGTGGGAGTGGGGGGTGGGGAGGAAGGGCGCCATTCCCCTCCCCTTTTCAGTGCTAATTCTTCATTCCAAAGGCAGAGCCCTGTTGCTAGTCACTCCCTCTGTGGTCAGAACAACCAGCCAGCCCTGCCATCTCAAAGTAGCCAGCCGTTCTGTCTTCCGCGAGAGTGACTAGCACTAGGGCTCTGGTTTCACGGAGCTCAGAGTGGGCAATGGCGGGGCTGACTGCCTATTCTGACCTCAGAGAGGGCAACTGTGCACCAGAAAAGCAGAGCCCCAGTGCTAGTCACTCTTTCTGAAGTCAGAGCAAATGATTATGCATTGGAAAGGTGGAGCCTAGTAGCTCTTCCAGCCCACGCCAGCAACAACAGAGCCACAGAGTTGGCTGGCTAGCAGCGGCAGCAGACCTTCAGCTTCACTGGAGATAAAAAAAACCACATGCAGATTTGGGCTTTAGCAGTAAGGTGTGGTGTTTAAATCTGGACCAGAGTAGTCCAAATTTTATGTACCGCAGTTCTGGGCCAAAGTAGCCCAAATTTCATCCAGATTTTTACAGCCAGTGTAGACAAGCCCTAAGAAGCTATGGGCAGGCAAAGAGTATGGTGTCAGAACGTCTTCTTTTGCCATTTGTCATTGCTTTCAATATTTCCTCCAAGATCAGGTCCTTTAATAAATTACAAGAGATGGACAACCCTAGATATGCCCAATGTTGCTGACTTCAGTTGTTCTGTGTGTTTGTTTCCCACTGGCCCTTATACAACAGCGTCTAAGGAACCAAAGAAGGAAAGCCCAGGAGAGACATTATCAATTCAGCCCACCCTGGGGGAGCTCTCAGTCTCTGATGTCACCAGTGATTCCATCCTCCTCTCTTGGACTGTCCGTACTGGGCGTTTTGACTCCTTCCTGATCCAGTACAAGGATGCAGAGGGCAAGACTCAGGCACTGCCTGTGGAGGGGGACTCCCGTGAGGTCACCGTCCCAAACCTCACTCCTTCCCGCAGATACAAGTTCAACCTTTACGGAATCTCTGGGCGCAAGCGATCCAGCCCCATCTCCACTGATGCCACTACAGGTCAGCAGGAAAAGTCCACTTAGATGGAGACTTTTCAGAAGTTGTATTCCTAACATAACATTGTGTTTCTTTTAGGAGCAGCACTGGTGTCAGAAGTGATCCCCTGATGTTGTCTTTTTGCTGTTAGGGATCTTCAAGTCAACTCTGTCATAGGTTTTTCTTGGGGAGATTTATTCAGGGGAGGTTTGCCATTGCAAGGGGTATAGTCAAAGGGGGGGGGGGGTCAAAATGAGGGTGCTGCCCCCCAAATAAGAATCCTGCCCCACAATGTAATTTTTACTTCAGTCCCCACATTTCTAGCATGTTGAGTTGAACATGTAGAAATAGAGTTTAGGCATCCAAAGGAAAAGGGCAGGCACACTGACCAATGAAATATATCCATGGGTAGCCGTGTTGGCCATATAGCAAAATACAACATCATCCAAAGACCACAAAAAAGTGATATCTTTATTGGGCCAACCAAAAATGCACAAAACATACCATGCAAGCTTTCAAAGCTTCACTGCCTTCAGGGAAAGGTGTTAAAAATCAGAGAGGAGAAAAAAAAATGATGTTAGAACCACAGGCCTACATTTTGTCAAGAGGTTGTTTTTGTTGTCAGTTAAAATGCAGGCAGAGGGTACTCCCCTCTTTGGCCATGTGGGTACTGGGAGACAAAGAGCCATACAATCTAGGCAATAACATTTCAACTCCATTAGCAACAACAACAAAAAATAACATAAAGAAGAGGGAGCTAAGTAAGGGACTGGGACTTAACTCTGAGGTTTATACTTCCATCAAAGGTAAAACTTTTTTTCATTGGGACTGCATTTAGCAGGTTTTACTTATACACCACCTGAAAGTTTCCCCCCTCCCCAGATGCAACAGAGATGTGATACATCCTAGGAGTTGTAGTTTGGTGAGGCACCAGCAGTCTTTGGCAGACAAGGCTAAAGACTTTGTAAAACTGCACATACTGGATTATTTATGTAGTGTGGATTTGGCATCAGAGTCCCAGTCCAGCACTTGAACTAGTACACCACACCAGTTCTCACTTATACGTAGTGTTTTTGTTTTTAATGAAACTATTTCAGCTTATCCACACTCCGTATTATTATTTTTTTTAGGATCTGCTGGCAGCACACTAATCTCCCTCTTTCTTCCTGTTGTTAGCCTCCACTGCAGGCTTACCAGAGCCTGAGGCAGGGACCGCAGTTCAGCCCAGCCTAGGAGAGCTCTCAGTCTCTGATGTCACCACCAATTCTGCCCATCTCTCTTGGACTGTCCGCACTGGAAGCTTTGACTCTTTCCTAGTGCAATACAAGGATGCAGAAGGAAAACCCCAAGCGTTGCCTGTGGAAGGGGATGCCCGTGAAGTCATCATCCCCAGCCTGGTTCCTTCCACCAGATACAAGTTCACCCTCTATGGAGTCTCTGGACGCAAACGCTCAGGCCCTCTCTCTACTGAAGCCATTACAGGTCAGCCTCCGCAGCAGCAGGAGCAACCATCTGCAGGGCTAGAGGCTCTTCAGAAATTTCTCTCCCCATTTTAACTTCTTTCTTTCCTTAAAGGACAGTGTTGGGGTATCGGAAGTGTTTGCCTACCACTTTGATTTTATTCATTTTTTTTAACAGTCCCTCCCATGAGATGAAAATCATGCAAACAGCTTGTTTTGGGGTTTCTGTTTCCTGCCTGTCTTTTCCTTGTCTCCCTGTTCAAGACTTAAATTTTATCTTCCTTTTCATCCATCAACTTGAGACAGATTCACACAAATGTTTGGCTTACACATTATACATTTCTCTTCCTGTTTGGATTGTAGCCTGTGTTTTGCCAGTGGGATGTTGGAGGCTTTTTCCAGCTGGTCACATTACAGAGCAATAAACGTATAGTTAATTTGTCACTTGCTGCACAAGACTGAGTCATCTTTGCTCCTATTATGGATATGTCACATTTTCCCAGTGCTCAAATTGCAACAAGGGCTTGTCTATATGAAGCAATAAAATGTGGATTAGTGTGCAGTAATGCCAATTCGCAACAGTTTCTATTTGTCTTAACAGGGTTTTTTTTTTAAGATCTCAGGCATGCGAAGCTATCCGCTTTCGCTGTTCCAACAGGCATGTCTGTGAATCAAGATGGCAGGAGTGAGTGAATTACAGTACTCACATTGTTATTTACCTCAAGTTCCTGCCGCCAAACAGGTTTTTTTTTAAAAGACCAAATCCAAGGTGCAATCTTCCATTTAAACAAAGAAGCAAACAAACAAAAGGCTATTTTCTTGCCATACCGCATGATCACTACAGCGAAATCCAACATGGCGGTTTCAGGCACTTCCCTTATTAGCAAGCTCTGTCTCCTGTGCATGTCCAACCAATCAGCTGTCCACTCTGAGAATGTTGTCCTAACAGGTGATAGTGTGCATTCCCATGCATTATTTTTTTAAAAATATGGGAAAAGCCACAAAAGTTTTCCCCACAGAGTATTTGGCATTTTTGCTCCCCCCCCCCTTGCTTCTGAATACGGTGGATTGATGCAGGATCTCATTAAGACAAATCATATTCTCCTCGAATTCTACGAGGAGTATTTTCGCTATATATACAACCCCAAATTGTTGCAAGGAAAGTATGTTTCTTCTATTAATCCAGACAGTAGAGGCCTAATTCCTGAGGCAAATCAGACTAAATTTCTGTATATGTTGCCCAGCAAATTTTATTCCTATTTTCACATAGTCATAAAATTCAGTCACCAAAGATGTTGCTGAAAATTGAAGGTAACTATTTTCGCATTAATGAAAAGTTCGAAGCTAGGAAAAATTTGAGCATGTTACTTTTTTGAACTAAAGCTCCCAGAATCTCCTAGCCAGCATGGCAACTGCATGCTGGGGGATTGTGGGAGCTACAGTTGAAATTCCAAGCTCTGTTATTTCTAACATTTCCTAAGCCTAATATTTTTGGATAATTGATAACATAATACAATATGGATGAAACCAAAGAGCATTTTTGACCAGTCTTCCTCCCTTTTTCTTCACACTATTCCCATTTTATTAATTTCACCCTCCAGCATCATTTAGGACAGAGGTAGGTAAAGTGTGGTCCATGGGCCAAACACAGCACCCCCCCAGGACAATTTTAATGGGCCCCAGCTCTCCCTAGGGGTAATTTTTTCCACATTTTTGGAAACATGTTTTGGGGGAAAAGTGTCCAGAGAAGGGCAACCAAAATGGTGGGGGATCTGGAAGCCATACCCCATGAGGAGCAGCTTAGGGAGCTGGGTATGTTTAGCCTGGAGAAGGGAAGGTGAAGAGGGGACATGATAGCTATGTTTAAATAGAAGAAAGTATGTCATATTGAGGAGGGAGCAAGCGTGTTTTCTGCAGCTCCAGAGACAAGGACATAGAGCAATGGACTCAAACCCCAGGAAAAGAGATTCAACATTAGGAAGAACTTCCTGGCAGCAAAAGCTGTCCAACAGTGGAATGCACTGCCTCGTAGTGTGGTGGAGTGTCTTTCTTTGGAGATTTTTAAACAGAGGCTGGATGACCATCTGTCGGGAATGCTTTGATTATTTATTCCTGCATGGCAGGGGGTTGGACTAGATGGCCCTTGTGGTCTTTTCCAACTCTATGTTTCTATGCCATTTCTTGTAATAAAGGCCTCTCTTGGACTGGAATGATCAGAGGTGGAGGCAAAATGAGCCAGGGTAGGGCAGTATGCCCCAACACAACCTAGGTCTTGTCTAGACTGGCAGTTTACCCTGTCTTGCTCCTCTCTTGGAGCCCTGCAGTCCAGATGACACAGGCCTTTAGTTCCATTTTGTCTCTGGGCAGTCCTCACAGTTCCCAGGGCCAAGACGGGAAAAGACAGGGTAAGGTCCATTATACTATTTATTTTTTAATACCTGGTAAAATCAGCTCCAGCCAAAATAAAATGGATATCGGGCCCTGTGTGACTGCAGGAACCCAGACTACCACACCAGCATGTCACTGCGGCTCCCATCTGCCTTGCTCTTCTGTAGCCAGGAGGGAGTCCTGCAGCATGTGACCAAGGCTGGTCACATGCAGGGGACCTTGCTCACATAGTGCGGGCCAGCTTCCTGGCTACAGAGAGAGCAACACAGAAGGTGGTGGCGGCTACAGAGACCTGGTGGCGTGCCAGTCTGGACTCCATCCTATTCTGTACAGTTAATGTGGGAGCAATGGGCCAAATCTGCAGGCAAAATATGCCAGAATATTTTGGCTCATGTAGATAAGCCCCTAGAAGGTATTCGGAGGCAAACACAAAAATTTTTAGGTAGCCCTCCAATGTCAGCTAAGGGATAAAGTGGTCCCCTAACTTCCAACAGTCACCCTTCCCTGATTTCAAATCTACACAGACTGACGTTTTAAGAACTGACTGCACTTTCTCTATTTTATCCCCAAATACAGCTTCGCAAGAGGGTGAGGAACAGATCCCTGTTCAGCCCAGCCTGGGGGAGCTCTCAGTTTCTGATGTCACCAGCAATTCCGTCCGTCTCTCCTGGACAGTCCCCACTGGGAGCTTTGACTCTTTCCTAGTGCAGTACAAGAACACTGAAGGCAAACCACAAGCGTTGCCCGTGAAAGGGGACTCCCGTGAGGTTGTCATCCCCAGCCTAGCTTCCTCCCACAGATACAAGTTCAACCTCTATGGAGTTGCCGGGCGCAAGCGGTCAGGTCCAATCTCTACTGATGCCACTACAGGTCAGCAGCAGGAATCCCCATGGCTGGGGGCTTTTCAAAAATTTCATTCCCATTTTTGCAGCTCTAGCTTTCTCTTTCAGACTTTGGAAACATTAATGTTAGGACCACTACATTAATACCCTCCAACATTTCACATATGAAAACTGGGACACATGTGACCAAACAACATCAGATTTGGGGTCAAGATGACAAAAGTTTTTAATGAAGAAGAAGACACAAGCTAGGAGAGGCTGTAGCACTTTGCTTTTGCTGAGCGTCTTGGGAAGAGAAAGTGTCTACCCCCCCTCCTCCCTGCCCCACTAACTGAGTGCAAACTGTGAAGTTGAAGGCTTTCACGGCTGGCATCCATAGATTTTCCTTGGTTTTTTTCCGGGCTGTGAGGCTGGGTTCTGGAAGAGTTTACTTCTGACATTTCACCTGCATCTGTGGCTGGCATCTTCAGAGAATGGTTGGGTAGGAGTGTGTGTGGAGTTTATATGCTGTGAACCCCTGTTGGGGAGTATATGTAAATTTGTGTACTTGAATGGTTAGTTTCTGGGTTTAGATATGCAAGGAGAATTAGTGTCTGTTTGGCTAATGGTTGGTTGATGGCCCATTATCTGCTGGAAATCCCCTGTTCCTTGACGGAACTCATTTGCAAGTATTGCGTTTTGAGTCTATTGTTTTTCAAAACTGGAAGCCAGATTTTGTTTACTTTTAGGGTTTCTTCTTTCCTGTTGAAGTTGTCCAGGTGATTGTGGATTTCAGTAGCTTCTGTGTGCATTCTGACATGATAGTTGTTGGCCTGGTCCAGAATTTTGGTGTTTTTAAATAACATTTTTGTGTCCAGGTTGGTTTATAACATATTCTGCTATTGCTGATTTTTCTGATTTTTCCTTCCCTTTGGGTGACTGTTTTTCTTCTTCATTCCTGTGGGGGGTTTTCTGGGTCTGTCTGGTCTTCTGATGTCTGATCTGGAGTAACCATTAGCTTGTAGGGCCCAGTTTAGGTACCTCAGTTCGTCCTCCAGGTAGTGGGGTTCGCAGATCCTTTTTGCACAGTCTACCAATGTTTTTATTGTGCTTCTTTTTTGTCCTGGGTGATGATTGGAATTCTTGTGTAGGTATCTGTCCGTGTGTGTGGATTTTCTGTATACCTTGTGGCCTAACCATTGGTTTGGTTTGTGGATGACTAGGACATCTAAGACTGGTAGTGTTCCTTCCTTTTCTTTTTCCATTGTGAATTGGATATTTGGGTGGATGCTGTTCAGATGGTTCAGGAATGAGACCAAATCTTCTTCTCTGTGGCTCCAAATGGTGAAAGTGTCATCCACCTATCAGAACCATGTTGTGGGCTTTTTTGGTGCTGTTTCCAGGGCTTGCTTTTCAAAATGTTTCATGTAAAAGTTCGCTATCACGGGGCTCAGAGGGCTGCCCATGGCTACCCCATCTATCTGTTCATAGATAGATAGGAGGAAGAGGCACAAGAGATAAGAGAAGAAACAGCTGGGATCCTGAGAAAGGCAAAACCACTGCCTAGCAACATAACCATAAAAGAAAGAAAAGCCATCAAGGAGCTCAGTGCAGACCCAGAAATCATTATTCTCCCAGCAGACAAAGGCAATGCCACAGTAATCATGGAAACAGAAAAATACAAAGAAAAAATAAGGGAACTCTTGGACCCTGCAACATGCAGAAAACTCAAGCAAGATCCAACCAACAAAATCATCAGAAAAACAAATGCTTTGATCAAG
The DNA here is from genome assembly GCA_030847615.1 of Gambelia wislizenii. Taxonomy (NCBI): domain Eukaryota; kingdom Metazoa; phylum Chordata; class Lepidosauria; order Squamata; family Crotaphytidae; genus Gambelia; species Gambelia wislizenii. The sequence goes on from JAUMIR010000002.1 coordinate 33,690,958, forward strand.
AACTCGTCAATTCAGGCAATCATACACCAGAATCTATGCAGATCAGAGGCTCTCCCACCCAGACTGTATGGACGTCCTAAGATCCACAAGGATTTCATTCCACTCTGGCCCGTAGTGAGCGCCATTGGATCCACCACGTATGACTTGGCCAAGTTTCTGGCCACACAATTACAAACCCACATAGGACAAACCCCTCACTACATCAAAGACTGAGCTCACTTCATAGAAAAAATCAACAGCATCGAACTGAAACCTGGAGACAGACTGATCAGCTTTGATGCAGTTGCCTTGTTCACCAAAGTCCCCATAATGGACACCATGGCACTCGTACGACAAATATTTCCTGAGGACATCACAGCCTTGTTCAAACATTCGCTCACCACAAACTACTTCCAGTGGGATAAAGAATTCTATGAACCGATAGATGGGGTAGCCATGGGCAGCCCCCTAAGCCCCGTGATAGCAAACTTTTACATGGAGCATTTTGAAAAGCAAGCCCTGGAAACAGCACCAAAAAAAGCCTAAATCCAATTATTAGTACTCACTAGAGCATTATTAGAGTACATTTCACCCTCCAACATTTCACAGATGAAAACCAGGATACATGTGGCTAAGCAACATCAGAGTGTGGTCAAGACGGTGAAAGTCATCAATGAGGGAAAATACACAAGCTAGGAGGGGCTGTAGCAGTTTATTTTTGCCTGAGCCTTTTGGGAAGGGCTAGAATCTGCCCCTCTCCTCCACTCCACCCTGCTGAGTTAATTGAGTTCCAACTACTTTTGGATTTTGAACTCTGTGTGCAGCAATCAGAGTAAGTTGGAGTAAAGAGAAAGTGGTAGGAGGAGAGGAAAATGGGGGATTTTAAAAGCGGCTGAAAACATGAGATGACAGAATGAATCGGGACTGTCCCTCCCAAATCAGGACAGTTGAAGGGTATGGAGCAGATCCATTGAATCCATAGTAACTTAATAAGTCAACATTCATGTAAGTTACATTGATTCAGTGGGTTAGGATTAAGAATTGGTTTTAGGCCCTAGGTGTGTGTGTTTATACAGTCCTTGTAGATTGCACAATACTGGTTGCCAGTGGACCACTGAAAGGCCTTTCTACCAAATCAGGTTATAAAATAATGAATGCAAAGGTATTTATTTATTTATTTATATTTTATTTATATCCCACCTTTCTCCTAGTACATGACCCAAGAGTTGCTCAGTATTTGATACACAGGATCCAACTGACTTCACTGCTAAAAGTTGTCCCAGTTAAGATTTTATCACATTCCCGTTGTCTTAATGTACTACTATTGGGGAAAATGTGATCCTAGAATGGATTGATTAAATCTGGAGGGTACATGACTTTGCTCTATGGCTGAACAAAATTGCTACATCATCTAGCTCAATGCTACTCAAAGTGGTGGTCCCTGGACTGGTCCCAATGTCCAAGCCATTGACAGATGGTCCCTGGCAAGTTTATGGGCAAGAAAGAAACAATTGGAACCAATGGGCACAAATATGGTGCCAGTTCCTGGCACATTGTGAAAAAATGTTGATTCCTTGGCTCAGATAGCCTGAGAAGCGCTGATCTAGCTGGTACTGTTTATATTTCCAAATGTAGTTGTAAAATAACTGTATATGTTGTATCATGGTAGGGAGCAGAAGGGTAGATATGTTTAAGGAGTGTGCACAGAAGGAAGTACAGGTCGCCCTCCGTATCCACGGGGGACATGTTCCTGGCCTTACTGTTTATAAGTGAGCCTCTCTGGCTTTTCTTCTCAAACGAAGATTCAGGAAGGACTCATCTCGCGCTTTCTGCAAGTGCGCTGATGACTAAAAAGGCCAATCCGAGATAAACAAGTCCGGTTGCAGAAAGCACACACAACTGCAGAAATCATGCTGAGTCATGATGATTGACTCCATGAACTGCCAGTCATGCTAATCATGTTACAGTTGCATGAGAAGGGTTACATCAGGAGAAGGGTTACTAGAGTACAAAGCCATGTAGTATGGAAATCTGATGCAATGTAACCATGTGCTTGAATAAGCCAACGCCATACTGATGTGTATATAAGCAAGCTAGAACAGAGATCATTCTCTTCCTCTGATTCTGTGATGCCTGGCGTAGCACTTTGACTGTAGATATTGTGAATAGCTGAAACTTCTTCTCTCTCTGGCTTTTCTTAGCAAACGAAGATTTAGGAAGGACTCATCCCACATTTTCTGCAAGCACGCTGAGGACTAAAAAGGCCAATCCGAGATAAACAAGTCCGGTTGCAGAAAGCACAGCAGAAGGTTTCCTTGGGTGATGTTTCTGGGTTGGGATTCTTTTTGCGTTGTCATTTCTCCTCAAGACTTGTTTGGCGTGAGTTCTCAAATAAGGCCGCAGCATTGTGGATAGTGCGTCTCCATGCCTCCCGATGTGAGGCCAGGGTTGATCATTGTTGGTGATCAATTTGGCCGAGCCTGAGATATTGTTTCAGGGAGTCCTTGTATAAATGAACAGATAATAGCAAACCCTATTAAAATAAAGGACTTCTGGTACAAATATACCATAGAGTTACATTGGAGAATCTAGTGATTCCTAGAGAGGACACCTCTCTAGGCATTTTCCTATGCCACTCTATGATATGTATCCCTATTTTTTCAGCAAATACAGGGGAAGACCTGTATTGGTTTGAACTAGGGACAGATTTATGCACAAACTTAGTAAAGTACAGTTTAGGACCTCAGATTTTTGGAAAGGCTCTGAATAAAAAAAACCAATAGAATAAATTTTTTGGTAATGCTATGGGACTTAAATGTCTAGAAGCCTCAGTTTGTCTTAATCTAGCCTTGTCTGGAACAGTTTTAAGTTCTTCGGATAGCTCATTGTTTTGTTTCAGCAATTCAGAGTGTCCCCTCTCTTCATTTCAGCTCCAAAGCAGAGGCTCACTTTGGTTCATTCTCCAAAATTCTTTGTGCATTCTCAGTTAAACATAACAAGGGAATTAACAAAGGGCTATCATTCTTTTCTTTCCTTTTCTTTATTTGCCAGAATTGGACTAAAATTTCAGCTGTAGCATCCTTTCTAAGGGGATGAAGCCTGCCAATTTGCTGAGAAATAGGCCCATATTTGAAACTTGGCCCTGTGTTTTTCTTTTGTTTTGTTTTCCATGGTGTTTTTTTTAATTCTGTTTTGTTTTTGCTAAGGTTGGTGGGAAGTGATGCTGATGCCTTTTCATTACCGTTATTTTATCTATTTTAGCCTCCACTACAGCCTCACGGGAGGTTGAGGAGCAGACTGCTGTTCAGCCTAGCTTGGGGGAGCTTTCAGTCTCTGATGTCACTACCGACTCTGTCCGCCTCTCCTGGACTGTCCGCACTGGGAGCTTTGATTCTTTCCTAGTGCAGTACAAGGATGCCAAAGGCAAACCCCAAGCCTTGCCTGTGGAGGGGGATGCCCGCGAGGTCATCGTCCCCAACCTGACTCCTTCCCACAGATACAAGTTCACCTTCTATGGAGTCTCTGGACGCAAACGCTCAGGCCCTCTCTCCACTGAAGCCACCACAGGTCAGCCTCTACAACAACAGGAGCAACAGTCTACAGGGGCAGCAGCTCTTCAGAAATTTCTCTCCCCATTTTGAATTCTTTCTTTCCTTAACGGACAACGTTGAGGCATTGGATGTGTTTGCCTAGTACTTTGATTTTATTCATTTAATTTTTTAACAGTTCCTCCCATGGCATGGAAGCCACCACAGTCAGCAGCAGGGTGCCAAAATAAGTTTTGAATGGGCCAGAAGCAACACAGCAGGGGCTCCAAAACATGGCCAAAATGCCACCACCACCCCCCGTGCTGCTAGGGGACATTTGGCAGCATTTGAGGGGGGTGCAGTGCAGAGTGCAACTCTCCAAAGTGCCTTGAAGCGGCCAATATAATAATAATAATAATAATAATAATAATAATAATAATTTATTTATATCCCGCCCCTCTGCGACGCAATCAGGGCGGCTTACAATATAAAAACTCCATACTCACAATACCCTAGCCCACCCACCCCTTAAAATAATATTAAATTATGATGGATTAAAACAGACAATAATTAAAAATATATATATTAATTAGAAGAAAAAATTACAACATACAATCACAGCCCAGAAAGGACAGCCGAGTCTTGGGCTGGGATAATTATTCAGGAAAGGCCTGCCGGAAAAGATCCGTCTTGATAGCTTTTTTAAAGCTGTCTAAGGTGGTAATGAGACGGATCTCGTCCGGCAGGCCATTCCATAATCTGGGAGCAGCAGCAGAGAAGGCCCTCTGGGAGGTCACCGACAGCCTTGTTTTCATAGGCTGTAACAGATTCCTCCCAGAGGACCGAAGTGTGCGGGTCCTCTGGGAGGAATCTGTTACAATGCAGCCCCCTTGCCTCTGATAGTTATCCACTCCTGCTTTAAGTGCCGAGTGCTGTTATTTCCAACAGTATCATCTTCTCCCCAGGCGTTGGAGTTATATAATGAGAATTGGCTTGTCTTGAATCAGTCCACCACCACATTCATATATACACTTCTCAGAGAAGAATAAGGGAGAGGGTTCGTTGGCTGGTATTCATGTCATTTCTGCCTGTATCTGAAGCACTTTAAGTGTGTGTGTGAGAGAGAGAGAGACTTTAATTTGCCTATTTATGGTGACCCTGTGGATTTCAGAGGGTTTTCTTAGGCAAGAAATACTCAGAGGTGGTTTTGCCAGTTCCTTCCTCTGAAATACAGTTGTCCCTCCGTAGCCACAGATTTGGTATCCATGGATTTAAGTATTCACGGTTTGAAAATATTCTTAAATAAATAATAATCCAAAAAGCAAACCTTGATTTTGCCATCTTATCTAAGGGACACCATTTTGCTATGCCATTGCATATAATGGGGCTTGAGTATTCACCAATTTTGGTATCCACGGGGGGTCCTGGAACCAAACCCCAGCGAATATGAAGGGACAACTGTATATCCTAAAACACCTGGCATTTGTTACCAATCTCCCATCCAAGTGCTAACCAGGGCTGACCCTGCTTAGCTTCCAAGATCAGACAGGATATTTAGGCCACAAACACTTTAAGAGGTAGTCCAAAATAGTAACTTTCACAAGCTCTAGCTTTTCGTTTTCAGCAGCAGCCAAACCACTTTCCCTCAGCAGCTTACAAGAAGAGTCTAATCTCCCTCTGAGCATCTGATGTGTGTGTAATCTATGTGCTTTCAAGTTACCTGTTGACTTATGGTGACCCTGTGAACTTCATAGGGTTTTCTTAGGCAAGGAATACTCAGAGGTGGTTTTGTCAGCACCTGGTATTCATTGGCAGTCTCCCATCCAAGTACTAACCAGGGCTGACCCTGCTTAGCTTCCAAGATCAAACAGGATCAAGTGCCTTAGGGTATTTAGACCACAAGCACTTTAATATGTAGTCCAAAATAGTTTTTTTTTTCAAGCTCAGGTCTCAGTCCACCCCAGAGGGTTACAATCTCTCTCTCTCTTTTTAGCTGCTACCTCAACATCACCAGAGGTGACCACGGAAAGGATAGTCACTCAGCTCAGCCTGGACCAGCTCTCTGTTTCTGAAGTGACCAGTAATTCAGTCCGTCTCTCCTGGATAGTCCCTGCTGGGGATTTTGATTCCTTCCTAGTCCAGTACAAAGACCCAGAAGGGAGACTTCAGGCATTGCCTGTGGATGGCATTTCCCGCAACCTCACTGTGCCAAACCTGGAGCCCTCGCAGAGATATAGATTCAACCTCTACGGAGTGTTTGGAAGCAAGCGTTATGGCCCTCTGTCCGCAATGGCTGTCACAGGTCAGCAGCACCAGCTGAATTGGCTTTTCCAGCTGGGATCACTCTGAGGATCATTGTTTTGTATTTTCTTCCTCAAGGGACAGCTGAAACCACAGGAGACAAATCCTAACATTCAGATTTCTTTCAGACTTATCTCTCAGCCTTTGGATTTTAACAGCTTTTGTGGGCAGGGCCTTCTTCTGCTTCAAGGGTCCATTTGCAGTCCATTAAAGTGGGAGGCTGTATTAGTCAGTAAAAATGAAATGCACAGATATAGGATGGGTGACACCTGGCCTGATGGCAGTACATGCAAAAGGCATCTAGGTGGTCCACAAGCTGAACATGAGTCAGCAGTGTGATGCAGCAGCTAAAAAAGCCGATGTGATCCAGGCTGCATCAATAGGAGTATAGTGTCTAGATAGGGCAGCAATAGTGCCACTCTATTCTGCTTTGCGAAGAAAAGCCAGAGAGAGAGAGAGAGAGAAAGATAGGGATTTTAAGGAAGGAGAGCTCATGTCCTGCCTTACCTGGAGGAGTCCTCTTGCACCTCCCAGGAGGAGAGCCAGGATGACAGGCCCTAGCACAAGGAATTGGAGGAAGGCTGCCAGCAAACGCCTACAGTTTGTCCTCCAATTCCTCGTGCCAGAGTCTTCTTTTCTGAGAAGGACTCTTCCAGGTAAGGCATGACAGCTAGGATGATGGCTATAGTGGGTGGAAGATTCTAGGAGTTGTCCAAGTGAAGTACAGTGGGCCCTTTGTATCCACTGGGGTTTGGTTCCAGGACCCCTCATGGATACCAAAATCCGTGGATACTCAATTCCCATTATATACAATGGTGTAGTAAAATGACATCCCTTATATAAAACAGCAAAATCAAGATTTGCTTTTTGGGATTAATTTTTAAAAAATGTTGTCAAACCATGGCTGGTTGACTCCATGGATGCAGAATCCTTGGATAGGGGGGGCTGACTGTAACTTTTCCAAGCTCTATTCCTGATTTGGGGGAAAGGAATGCATAGCTTAACTTTTGTCATGTGTAGTTTTTGCCTCAGTTGCCACTGTTTCCCTTCCAGTCTTCCCTTTGGAAGTGTGGGAAGCGATGGGCATAATTCTTCTGTATGTTCTAAACCTATGGCAACCTATGGTTGAGGGGCTCTTGCTTTCTTCTCATCACAATTTCATTATTACAGGAGCAGAAGAATTTCAGACCACCGTGATGCATGCTTTACTCGCCCCCTTCTTTTCCCCCCTCTCTCTTCTTCTTCTAGGTCCAGTCTCACCATCGCCGCCAGAACAAGCAGGAGTACCAGCCCCACAGCCCAAGCTTGGGGAATTCTCTGCTTTTGACATTACTAGTGATTCCCTCAGGCTTACCTGGACGGTCCTGACTGGGCCATCCTTTGACTCTTTCCTAATTCAATACAAGGATGCAGAGGGTAAACCCCAGGCCTTGCCGGTGGACACAGCAGCCCGCGAGGTCACCGTCTCCAACCTCGTACCTTCCCGTAGATATAAGTTCCATCTTTATGGAGTCTCTGGTACTAAGCGGATTGGACCTCTTTCGACTGAGGCAGCCACAGGTCAGCTGCACCTACCGTAACCATAATTTTTTTCATAGGCAACAGTTCTCTCCTTTCACAGTGTTTCTTTTCTGGCCTTGGGATAAAGCCATAAAACGAGGGTCCCAAGGGACAGGAAACCCTGCTGAGGAGAATCCTGGATAGATGAGAATCTTTGCAATTTGGGACTTAGAGCCTAATTGCACGAGGGAAGGGAAGCGTCTTCAAAGCCCAAGAATAATGTGTCCTGCCTTGCCTCATCACATGATGTCTGCATGCTTCAGCTGTTCTTCTGGTCCAGTCCCATAGAAGATTATGGTAAATGCAAGTTTTTTGGCTAACTGGAAAAATCTGTTAACAAAAAACCCTCACCTTTTCCACCGTCTCCCACAGGACCAGAATGGGAGAACACCTGAAGCACACTGATGTCATGTAATAAGGCAAGGCAGGATGCGCTACTCTCACGTTCTACTTCCACTTCCCTTCCCTCTTTTTTAAAATTTTATTTATTTAGTTATTTATACCCCACTCTTCAGCCACAAGGCTATCAAAGCGGCTTACAAATTGTTTTTAAGCAATAGCAATTTACACATCTACACTACATTAAGCAGTTTCCAATGTGTGTTAGCTCTTGTGACAACCTCTTATTCTGTGTGAAAAACATATGGTTTTGGGGGGCAGTTTGCTGAAAAAGGCATTTCCTGTGCAGAAAGCACATTTCCTGCACAGAAAACATAATTTCATTTCTGTGCAGAAAAATATGTTTTCTGTGAAGCACCCAAGCACCTTTTTTTCACAGAATAGATCTCTAACTGTGAATAGCTCTTGAAAACTGGGCAGTTTTTGAGGACTTTCTTGCAGCCAGGAGAAAAATGGTATGACTTATTCATTCTTGCCTACAAGAACAAAATTTAGAAAGATTTATATCCCTCTTTAGGTGAGATTGCTTAATATTATTATATTATTTATTTATATCCCACCTTTCTCCCAATCTAGGAATTCAAGTTGGCTAACAGAGAATTTAAAACAATAAAAATAAAAAAAAATACAAAGCCATTTAAAGTATACTGTAAATATAAAATGTAGAAAAAACAGTTAAACAGTTTATGCAATGAAAAACGTTAAGTATTAGAAATATTAAAATATATTAAAAACTATATACAAACCTTAAAATCCAAATTGCACAGCATTAAAAGTCCAACCCTCATCAGTTTATGAATGCCTGATGGCACAAGAATGTTTTTACCTGCTGACGAAAGGAGAGCAGAGATGGAGCCATCCAGGTCTCTCTAGGGAGGGAGTTCCTAAGTCTGGCAGCAGCCACTGAGAAGGCCCTCTCCCTTGTTCCCACCAAACGGGCTTGAGAGGGTGATGGGACAGAGAGAAGAGCCTCTCCAGCTGATCTAAGAGGTCTAATGGGCTCATAAAGAGAGATACAGTCCTTCAAATAACCTGGACCCAAGCCATATAGAGATGAAGTGTACAGTAGTTGCTGCTGGATCTATAGTGCAGAAGGAGACTTACAAACCCTGGTGGCTCAGTGGTTAAATGCTGGTACTGCAACCACAATGTTATGAGTTCGATCCAAGAGGGCTCCAAGTTTTACTCAGCCTTCCATCCTTCTGTAGGTTGGTAAAATGAGTACCTGGCTTGTGGGGCAATTAGCTAACAGAGAGTGCCTAGCACACTATAAAAGCAGTGTAGATGTGTAAGTGGTATTGCTAAACAATTTGTAAGCTGCTCTGAGAGCCTTCATGGCTGAAGAGCAGGGTATAAATACCTAAATAAATAAAAATAAAAATAAAAATATTTTAAAAGTTGTCTTTATCCTCTGGAAGTATGCTCTCCTACACAAGTTAGAAAAGTTACTTTTTAAGGATTACATGGTAGACACTGCAGTCCAACGAAGTAACTTTTCCAAGGGTTAGGTCTCCACATACTTGTCAAATATGCCAGGCATTGTTAAAGCTCTGTGCAGCAATGATTGGCCAGCACCTGTGAAATCATCTTCTCTCCAGAGGAGTTTTGCAGCATCTTAAATGATCTACATCCCCACAATCCCAGAGGCAACCCCTGGGGTGAACCCTTTTGAAGGGAAAAGGAGGGACCAGTGCCCTGTCCTAACTGTTACCAGGGGCAGAATGAAAGAACTCATAGCCTAGATGGTTGAGTAGTAACTAACAAAGCTCTGTCCCTGATGATGATGATGATGATGATGATGATGATGGGGACATTCACTTCCTGCTCTTATCTGTTTCAGCCCCATTGATGGAGAAGCCCACTCCCCCACTCAAGCTGGGGCAGCTGACAGCTAATAATGCCATGCCAAATTCTCTCGATCTCTCCTGGACTGTTGAAGAAGGAAACTTTGACTCTTTTATCATCCAGTACCGAGATGCTCAGGACAAACCTCAAGTTCTCCCTGTCGATGGGAGCCTGCGGTCTCTCCACCTCCATGACCTGGTTCCCTCTCACAGATACCAGATCAATCTCTACGGTGTCTCAGGCAGAAAACGTCTTGGCCCCATCTCCACTGAAGCAGAGACAGGTTGGCAAGAGGGACTGGATGGCCCTTGCGGTCTCTTCCAGCTTTATGATTCTATGGAGCTTACCACACTCCAAAGAAAAACGGCAGCACAGCAGGAAGATTCCACCTTCTGTGCTACCTTACTGCATGATGTCTTCATTCTCTCATTCTGATCCTATGGGAGACTGAGGTAAAACTGTGTCTTTTTGCTAACTGGAAAAACCTGTTAGACGTAGTTTTACCTTAGTCTCCCACAGGACCAAAACAACAGTACAGAGGAAGAATGATGACGTTGTGCAATAAGGCAGCACAGAAGATGGAACCTTCCTGCTGCACTGTAGCTTTTCTTTGGAGTTCAGTCTAGTGCATCTAGGCTGAGTTAGGGGACCTCAGACACTAGGGCCAAATCTATCCTTTCAGAGAACCACATTTCCCAAATAGCCGTGTCCAATGGCAGCTTGTACCTGTCCTGTCAGAGGGGCAGTGACTCCACTCCAGATTTTAATCTGAAATTTAAAAGCAGCATCCAAGGTGCTCCATGTATTTTGGAGATAGGGTTGAACACCTTGAATAACACCAACCATTTAACATGGGGACCACCACTGGCACCATCTTCTTCCCCGTTATCTCTAGACCACCTTTGTAATTTCCCAGTTTCTTGTCCAGGGTTTCCTTTTGAAAATACTCAAGCACCTCTCACAAGGCTCCGTTATTGTCAATAACAGCCTTAAGCTAAAACAGGCACTTATTTCAGGCCCCACACTTTTTGCCAGACCACAACTGGAAAATACCTCTCCCCTCCCACCGGAACTAAATATCTCTGAAGTTGATTTTGGCCCTATGGCCCAAAGAAGTTCCCTGCATCTACTCTGGCTAAATAGGGAAGATCTCTCTCACTCTTTTCTTTCTCTCTAGAGCTGCATTCCCTGCTTGGGGCTGAGGGACTGGAAAAGCAGATGTAACCTGTTTCTCTTACACTGAGTGAAGACCTCTGTTTTCCCCTTACTGTTTTGTGATTTCAGATATTCTGTTTCAGACCATTTCAGTCCACTGCCATTGCTGTGGTCTCCAGAGGCATGCTAGGGGGGAAAAACACCTTACAGCTATATTCTCCATCATGAATTCTTCCATCCGAACATACCTTTATCCTCCATTTTGTTTTTTCAGCCCCATTACCCACAACACCACCACCACCTCAGCCCACCTTGGGGGATCTCTCTATTTTGGATGTCACCAGCAATTCTGTCCGTCTCTCCTGGACGGTCCCCACTGGCAGCTTTGACTCCTTCATGATCCAGTACAAGGATGCAGAGGGCAAACCCCAGTCATTGCCGGCGGAGGGGGATTCTCGTGAAATCACTGCCCCCAATCTGGTTCCTGCCCGCAGATATAAGTTCAACCTTTATGGAATCAATGGTCGCAAGCGTGTGGGCCCGGTTTCTGCTGACACTGTCACAGGTAGGAATGGAAACATCTCTCAGCCTCAATTGCATTGCATTTCTCCAAATCTGGCCTGCGTTGTCTTTCTATCCAGTGGTGGGACTTTGTGTTTCCCACCACCACCCTTACTGAATGGACATTTGTACATGATTTGGTGTGCACTTTTCCTACAGTTGTTGTTGTTGTGTGCCTTCAAGTTGTTTCTGACTCATGGTGAACCTATCACAGGGTTTTCTTTTTCTTTTCTTTTTTCCTATTTAAATATTTTATTGATTTTCTTCAACAATACAAAAAAAACCCACAAACATCATCAAACAATCACAGGGTTTTCTTGGCAAGATTTGTTCAGAAGGAGGTGTGCCTTTTGCACCCTCTAAGGCTGAGAGAGTGTGACTTGCCTAGGCCACCCAGTGGGTTTCCATGGCAGGGAATTTGAACCCTGGTCCAGTACTCAAATTGTTACCCAAGAGGTGGAGGATACTTTAGAGTCCCCCCTGTGATGTCAACATCTACTTTAATATTGAGGGGAATTACTAGCTCAAATAAAAGACCTATGAGAGGAGGGTAACTTTGGGGATCTTTCCACTTGTGTATATCAGTACTAACTGTAGAGGAGGTTGAAGTTGAAGTAAAATAAAGTATATTATTGGGATAATATAGACTAACACACAAGAATATACACTCTTACGAACCACACAAGGCTATTGGAAGAGAAAAGCAGGAAGGGTTGGATAGAGAGAAGTCTGGGGAAAGACTGATAGTTACCAATCTCAGAGAAAGCTGTCATTTGCTTTGGAGGGAGGAATGCCCTGTTGGGACCACTGCAGCATGTCACACCAGCCCTCCATCCATCTTGTTCTGGCAATGAGAGAATCCTCCCCCCACCACCCCATTTCTCATCAGGTAGAATATGCATTTTAAAGGAAACAACAACTTGCAACATTTCAGGAGGCTTCTTAATCTTGCCAGAAACAAATGAAGTTTCACAAGTCAGATCTGATAGGTAAATGCATGCATGCAGCAGTCAGTAAGAGATTCTGTCTTAAGGAGCAAAGACACCAATGGCTTTAAAGAAACAGATTAAGGATTTTATTGTAGGATTTCCATTCTAAGGAGATTATCAGACAGGAACGAAAAAAGTGTTCCTGTCCCACAATCTCTCACCCCTGTCTCAGCCCTGTCATGCCACTATCACCCTCCCCACTCCACTTACCTCCTCTCCCATCGTTCCAGCAGCCCAGGAATAAATGGAGCTCTAACGGAGCTCCCTTCATTTCCTGGATCGAAATCCCGCAGACTCTCACGAGAAGACACAAGCGTGGGAAATTCAAAAATAAAAATAAAAAAGAACAGAAAAAAGTGACAGTAAGCACAAAAACACACTTTAAAACGTTAAAGTAACCTGGGGAAGGCCATAAAAAGTGTGTCACTTACCTGGATGTCCCGATCTCACCTGGAAGTGTTTTGTCAGGGATCTCCTATTGACGCCAGGATCTCGCCAGCGAACCGTGGCACGTTGTCGCATGTAGGCAAATCTGTGACAGGAATGGAACGGGAGATCTACTGATAGCTTCTTCCGTCAATAAAAAGCAGCATCGGCAGAACAGCAGCAGAACGGGTGCATAATGAGGGAGGAACGACGTCGTTTGAAAAGGGAGCCCTTTTGCGATCTCCTGGCATTCCTGTAACACCGCTTTTAACATGTCTGATAATCTTCTGAAATAGGAATGCTACTCAGGATGCTATCCTAAGCTAGATACATCTCTATGGAGGGCAAAGAGGGTTCTGGGTAGGAGAAGAGGTGGAGGCATCCCTTAAAATATCAGTTTACATCACAGAGGGAGCAGGATAGGTAGACCAGCAGGGAAGACTGTGGATCACTCAAACGATCCAACCCTAATACTACTGCCCATTCCAATAACTTTGAGCCTTGCCGCACTCCGAGGAAAAGCGGCAAAGCAGCGGGAACATTCCATCTTTCCTGCTGCCTTCTCGCATGACTCCGTGTCCTTTCGTTCCAGTCCCATGGGGGAACAAGCTAAAACCGTACCTTTTTGCAAAAGGGTTTTTTTCTGGTTTGCAAAAAGGCACGGTTTTACCTCGGTCCCTTATGGGACCGGAATGAAAAAAACAATGACGCCAGGCAGGAAGGCAGCAGGAAAGCTGCTGTGCTGCTTTTCTTCAGAGTGTAGTAAGTTACAATTTATCATACCACACTGTTATAGAGTTATTATTCCACTTTAACTGCTCTGGCTGCCTCCTGTGGATTTCTGGGGTTTGCAGTTTAAGGCTGCTAAGAAAAATAGCAGTATAACAGTGTAGTGTGATAAAGTCTCAAGGGATTCTTGATTCTTTTAGTTCTACGTGTTGTTGCACTTCCAACAAGATCCAGTGACCATCATCACTACATCTTGTGACAGGGAATCCCACTAGCTAATTAGCCACCGTGTGAAGATGTACCTCCATCTTGTCTTTTCCAAACCTCCTACCAATTGCCTTCATGGGAAGGCTTCTTTCAGTTCTAGTATTATGAGAAGCAAGGAAAGATTTGTATGTATTTAATGTAAATATTTATACGTATTTAATTATTGATTATTTATTACTTGCATGAGACACTTTTATATGATACATTGCACATAAACAAACTTTATTCAGAATCACAATAACACTTAAAATGTTGCAGAAAATTGATTCTTTATTATTGACTTCAATATTCAGATAATAGTTTGCAGTATAGTAAGATTTCCTCTTGAACCATTTTGCACCGGTCACAGTGAAACCTCCCCTGTATTTCAGTTAAATATCCTAGAAGGCACCAGATCCCATCTGATCTTGGGAGCTAAGCAGGGTCAGGTCTGGTTAGTACTTGGATGGGGACTGCCAAGGAATGCCAGGAACTGTAAGCTACTTTTCAGAGGAAGGCAATGGCAAACCATCTCTGAGTATTCCTTGTCTAAGAAAACCTGATGAAATGTGTGGGGTTGCCATAAGCTGATAGGCGACCTAAAGGCACACACAAACACACACACATCACATATTCCTTCAGTTGTCTTGTGCTTTGCCTAAGGTCATCTACATAGGCCATCTTCTGAAACAGAAGGTGGTTTTCAGTTTGAAATGGAGGATTTGTTGTTGTTAACTGCTGTCAAGTTAGCTTCAACTTAAGACGACCCTGCTCAGGTCTTCCAGATTCAACGCCATGGCTTCCTTAATTGAGTCAATCAATCTGGATTGCGGTCTTCTTTTCCTACTGCCTTCTACCTTACCAAGCATTATTGTCTTTTCTAGTGAGTCACATCTTCTCATGATATGGCCAAAGTACGATAGTCTCAGTTCAGCCATCTTGGCTTCTAGGGAGAGTTTAGGCTTGATTTCTTCTAGGACCCATTTGTTTGTCTTTTTAACAGTTCCTGGTATCTGTAGAACTCTTTTCTAGCACCACATCTCAAATGAGTTGATTTTCTTCCTATCGGTTTTTTTTACTGTCCAGCTTTCACTACCATACATAGAAACTGGAAATACAGGTGTATCCCCTCGTATCCGCAGGGATTCAGTTCCTGGACTTAACTGTGGATACCGGAAACTGCGGATAATAGTGAACACTATTAATATAAAGGATTTCCTCTACAAACATACCATAGAGTTGCATTGGAGGACCTAGCGATTCCCAGAGAGGACACCTCTCTAGGCATTTTCCAGTGCAACTCTATGGTGTGCGCCCCTATTTTTTTCAGCCATTGAGAACTGAAAATGTGGATATTGGTTCTGCAGATATGGGGGGGGGGCAACCTGTACAATGGCATGGACAATCCTAACTTTTTAGCATTCAGTGATATATCTTGACACTTCAAGATCCTTATCTAGTTCCTTCATAGCTGCCCTCCAAGGCCTAGTCTTCTGATTTTTTGACTGCAGACTCCATTCTGATTAATGACTTAGAAGGGAAAGGGCCTTCTTGCTGGTCCTTCCCAACCACATTATGGATTGGAGAGGCTTTCCTAGTGCCTTGTACAATACCTTACCTTTGGGTGCACTTCTTGTTCATTCTCTCTGTTCCATTCTGTTCGTCTTTTAAAAATCTCAAGCTATGATTCCAAGTTATCCATTTTGCCATCTGTCGAGTGTCTAAGCAGTTGTGATAAGTATATTTGTAAACATTTTTATATATTTTAGTCCTGTGATATTAACAGTGGTTTTATCTCTTAAACCACCTCTGAGTATTCCTTGCCTAAGAAAACCCTATGAAATTCATAGGGTCACCCTAAAGTCATCAGGTGACTTACACAGAAACACAGGAGATTATTAAACACAGTTAATGTGGTGCCAGAATAACAACAGCAGAACACAAAAAGACACTAATATCACACAACGTCATCCTTTTGCGTTTCACTGTCATTATTCTGGTGTTTCTTTTTATTGACGGGCCAAGCCATGAATAGACTGCCCATCCTGTTTTGGTACCGGCACTGCCAATGTGTGAAGCCTTGGGCCATTTAGCTCACGTGAATTAAACGTCAATATCCAGTCCAGCGCAAACACTTCCTGGTAAGATCGCAACATCAAGGTAAGTGACACACTTTTTAAAACCTTCCCTGGTTTACTTGGAAGTTTTAAAGTGTGTGTGTGTGCTTTTCGTAACTTTTCATGTTTTCATTTTGATTTTATTTTTTAATATCCCACGCAATGAAGTCTTGTGGGATTTCAAAGGAGGAAGTGAATGGGGCTTCATTTACTTTCTCTTCATTGCTGGGGAAGCCTTCTGCTGGGATGAGAGGTAAGTGCGGTGGGGAGCGTTCTTTTGCCAGCATAAAAAATTATTTATTTTTTTATGCTAGCAAAAGAACATTTAAAGGGGATCATCTGATAAAGTCCACAGACAAATATTTTAGCATATTTTACATCCCATGATATTAATGGTGGTTTTAGCTCTTACAAATATTTTAATATATTTTAGTCTCTCTGATATTAATGGTAATTTAAGCTCTTAAACATATTTTTGTCAGGGGATGATAGGACATTCACTCCCCAGCAGAAACCAAAAACTGTCTCAGCAGACTTGGTAGCAACCCTTTCCCAAGAATACTCACACACAGAGTGTTTGGCATCCAGAAAACAGGAGGGGCTTTAATCTTCAAAGTAGTTTCATCACCTCCTCAAAATAGTACTCTACAGTGTCAGCATAAGAGGGGCACTCCAAAAAAGCGATACAAAGACTCCCTGAAACAACATCTCAGGCTCGGCCAAATTGATCACCAACAATGGTCTGCCCTGGCCTCACATCGGGAGGCATGGAGACGCAATATCTACAATGCTGCAGCCTTATTCGAGAACTCACGCCGAACAAGTCTTGAAGAGAAACGACAACACAGAAAGAATCACAACCCAGAAACATCATCCAAGGAGACCTTCTGCTGTGCTTTCTGCAACCGGACTTGTTTATCTCGGATTGGCCTTTTTAGTCATCAGCGCGCTTGCAGAAAGCGCGGGATGAATCCTTCCTGAATCTTCGTTTGCGAAGAAAAGCCAGAGAGAGAGGAAATTTCAGCTATTCACAATATCTACAGTCAAAGTGCTACGCCAGGCATCACAGAATCAGAGGAAGAGAATGATCTCTGTTCTAGCTTGCTTATATACACATCAGTATGGCGTTGGCTTATTCAAGCACATGGTTACATTGCATCAGATTTCCATACTACAGTACATGGCTTTGTACTCTAGTAACCCTTCTCCTGATGTAACCCTTCTCATGCAACTGTAGCATGATTAGCATGACTGGCAGTTCATGGAGTCAATCATCATGACTCAGCATGATTTCTGCAGTTGTTTGGCCATTTTAAAACCGGGGTTCAGTCACCTCCTGACACTCCTGGGATGGACTAAGCTCTTGCCTTTTGCCATTCTACTCAGAGAATCAGAGAATCATAGAATTGTAGAGTTGGAAGAGACCACAAGGGCCATCCAGTCCAACCCCCTGCCATGCAGGAAATCACGATTCATGTGTCCCTGACAGATGGCCATCCAGCCTTTGTTTAAAGACCTCCAAGGAAGGAGACCCCACCGCGCTCCAAGGGAGTGTATTCCACTGCCAAAGAGCTCTTACTGTCAGAAAGGTCCTCCTAATGTTGAGGTGGAATCTCTGTTCCTGGAGCTTGCACCCATTGCTCCGTGTTCCAGTCTCTGGAGCAGCAGAAAACAAGCTTGCTCCATCGTCAATGTGACACCCCTTCAAGTACTTAAACAGGGCTATCATATCGTCCCTTAACTGTCTTTTTTCCAGGCTAAACATACCCAGCTCCCTAAGTATTTCCTCATAAGGCATGGTTTCCAGACCTTTCACCATTTTAGTCAACCTCCTCTGGATATGCTCCAATTTGTCAATATCCTTTCTGAATTGTGGTGCCCAGAACTGAACACAGTATTCCAGGTGAGGCCCGGCTAAGGGATGATTCTTAGGATGCAGTCAGTTTTAGTGTACTTGAGGCCCTTTGGTTTTAATAGTGGTTTCCTGTTAATTTAGTTCCTTTTATTTGTCTAATTAGCTATTGTACAAGTAACTTTCTTTTTGTACTGGGTTTTAGAATTTTATAAAACAGTTTATGGCTTGGATTGTTATGGCAGAGCCAGTGGGGTACAGTGGTTTGAGTATTGGAGTAGGAATCTGGGAAACCAAGGCTTGAATCCCCACTAAACCTAAACTCACTGGCTAACTTGGCCAAGTTACACTCACTCAGCCTCAGAGGAAGGCAACTGCAGACCCCCTCTGAGCAAATCGTGCCAAGAAAACTCTATAATAGTTCCACCGTAGAGTTGTCTCACATCAGAAATAACTTGAAGGCATATAACAACAGCAGCAGCAACAACAACTGTTATTGTATTCTGTTTTGATCATGTTTTTCTTACAGAGCTAGAACAATTCTTTTAGCCTGATTAGGTACCATGTTATCTAGAAATGAAATAAGAAACAAAGTCCCCTCACTTCCATGTGCATGCATATTTTGTACTCTACAGTTCAACAGTCTCTCTCTGTCTTTCCCTCTCTCTCTCCTGACCTCCTGTCCCTCCCAGCATCACCTCCACAGGAGCCTCCAGTTCCTCCCAGCCTGGGGGAGCTCTCTGCCTCTGAAATCACCAGTGACTCTGTCCGCCTCTCCTGGACTGTCCCCACGGGGAGCTTTGACAGCTTTCAGGTCCAGTACAAGGATGCAGAGGGAAAGCCTCAGGCCATCCCAGTGGAGGGGGTCTTTCGTGAGATCATCGTCCCCAATCTGGCTCCATCCCGCAGATACAAGTTCAACCTTTACGGACTCACTGGACGCAAGCGCCTGGGCCCCGTATCTACGGACATTGTTACAGGTTAGTTTCATTTGAGTTAGGCCCCTTTTTCAGGATCTGTGTGGGGTGCTGGGGTGCTCAGTGTCAAATTACACAATTGATCTGAAGTGGTCGAAATGGTGGCTGAATCAGAGAATCAAGCAATGCTGGAATCAGAAGGAATGAGAGGGGGGGAATATCATCTGACTTGGAGGATGATATAGAGGATATGCTTATCAAGTTTTCAGATGACACCAAATTATTAGGGGAAGCTAATACCCCAGAGGACAGGATCAGAATCCAAAACGACCTTAACAGATTAGAAAGCTGGGCCAAAACTAACAAAATTAATGTCAACAGGGAGAAATGTAGGATACGACACTTGGGCAGTAAAAATGAAATGCACAGATATAGGATGGGTGAAACCTGGCCTGATGGCAGTACGTGTGAAAGGGATCTAGGAGTCTTAATGGATCACAAGCTGAACATGAGTCAGCAGTGTGATGCAGCAGCTAAAAAACCCAATGCTCCACAGTAATGGCAATTTGCAGCAGCTGTGATTTGTCTTAATGGTTTTGTTACAGGCATAAGCTTTGCATGCCTATGGACTCAGATGGCAACCGCAAGTGAATTACAGTCCTCCCTCCACATTCGCGGCCTCCACACATATTCACGGTTTGCTGCAAGGGGAGGCCGGGGAAAGCAATGACGGGGCCTCTGAGGCCCCGTCGCCTCTTTCAGAAGGGAGGGGGAAGCGAGGGAAAGCGACGACGGGGTCTCCGGAGGCCCCGTGGTCACTTCAGGAGGGAGGGAGGAGGGAGGGGAAAGCGACAACAGGGCCTTCGGAGCCCCCGTGGTTGCTTCAGGAGAGTGGGGGGAGGCGGGGGGAAGTGATGACGGGGCCACTTTCAGGAGGGCAGGGGAGAGCTGTCATTATTCGCGGAATTTTCACATTTGCAAGGGTCTGCAGAACCTAACCTCCGCGAATGTGAAGGGACAACTGTTCTTGCATTTTACTTACCACAGTTTGCTGCTGTCAAACTTTTTAAAAAACGATGTCCAAAGTGTGATAGAGTGATATTTCACCTTTACAAAAAAGAAAAAAACACAACACCCTATTTTTTTGCCTTAGCGCTTGCTGACTAAGGTGAAAATCCAACATGGCAGCTCCGGGCACTTGCCTTGTTAGCAAGCCACACCCCCACACTCTTCCAGCCAATCAGCTTTGTGTTTCCACTCCTATAGGAAAGCGAACCAATTTGCATCCTTGTCCCACTAAGCAGGGATGCGTATCCCCTCCCCTGCTGTTTTTTAAAAACTCTGGGAAAAGCCGTGAAGGCTTTTCCTTTGGAGCTTTCACCCCACACACACACCTTTCGAATACAGCAAAACAATGTGGGAGGCCATTAAGACAGCTCATATTCCCCTTGCATTCTGTAAGGAACATTTCTGCTGTTTAGACAACCCCTTAGTACATGGATCTAGCTAGTTTCAGCATGGAACAACTCAGTGGATCTAACTACTCTCATCAAAGGGCAAACTCGATTTTATATGAGACCTTATATTATACCCTCCAACAGTAAACAAATGAAAACTGAGACACATGTGGCCAAGCATATCAGAATGTGGTCAAGATGGCAAATGATATTAATAGGAAGAACAGACAAGCTAGGAGAGGCTGCCAGAGTTTGCCTTTGCCTGAGCCTCCTGGGAAAGGCAAGATTCCTGTCCTTTCCTGTCCTCTCCACTGCTGAGTTCATTAAGTACAAAGTACTTTTGCACCTTGAACTCAGTTTGTAGCAACTGGAATAAGCTGAGGACAAACGGGGGAGAAGGAAAAAGAAACAGGGGCATTTTTAAAGGAGCTGGAAAAATGGGATGACAGAGTATTAAGCAGGACTGTCCTGGCCAAATAGGGACACTTGGAGTGTATGTTATATGCAAATGTAATATACCCTCATCATGTTTTCAACAGCATCAGGAGCAGAATTTGGAAAAGTAGTTTAAAAAAATGAAAACTTGCAGGATTCTCCAACCAGCTTGACCACTGATCAGTTGGCTGGGGGATTCTGGCAATAATAGTCCAAAACATAACTTCTGCTTAGAAGGCTGTTTTCTAAAATCAAACAGTGAGTGGGGTGTGTGTGTAGGGTGGTAGGTTGTTTAATCATTTCTCTACCACTCCCTCCCCAGCTCTCACTAGCTTGCACAAAAGTTTTTGAGACTGTCATCTGGTGGATCTTATGACAATGCAGTTTGGCTCTGTATTGTTTCTTCCCTCTGCAGCCATCCACATTCCACCCCACCACAGTCTCTCCCTCCTCATTACATTGTGGAGAATGTTTTGTTGTGGGCACCTTGAAAACTTGGGGAGATATCCCCTTCTTGAATCGCATAATCCTTTAATTGGCTTTCACCTCCCATTCCAGTTGTTACTTCATGACATGGATGGGAAACATGTAGCTATCTAAATGTTGCTAGAATGCAGCTCCCATAATCCTTCACCATTGCCAGTGGACAACTGAAACTGTGGATAATAGGGAAGCCTATTATTTTCAATGAGACAAATGCTAGAGTTGACCATAGAATCACACTGGAAGCCCTAGACGTTTCTAGAGAGAACATTTTTTGGATGTGGATAAGTGAAACTATGGATACCAAATCCGTGGATACAGGGTTCGGCCTGCATTCTTGAATGGTTCATGCTCAAGAAGCCCTTATTAGTGCCAGCCAATGACTCACTATTGCACGCTCTCTCTCACTCTTTCTTTGTTTACAGTGGCACCTCCAGCGGAAACACGAGCTCCACCCAGCTTAGGACAGCTCTCTGTCTCTAACGTCACCAGTGATTCTGCCCATCTCACCTGGACTGTCCGAACAGGGAATTTTGATTCCTTCTTAATCCAGTACAAGGATGCTGAAGGCAAACCTCAGGCGTTGCCCTTGGATGGAAGCACCCGTGAGACCACCATCACCAGCCTGTCCCCTTCTCGTCGATACAAGTTCAACCTCTTTGGAATTGCAGGGCGTAAACGCCTCGGCCCAGCCTCTGCAGATACAACCACAGGTCAGCACATATGATTTTGACCTGGAAAATGCCACATCAGACTAATTCTTCAAACTAATTTCAGAGAGAACAGATTGGAGATTTAGACCAAAATTAACAAAATGCATAAATATGGGTTAGGTGGCACCTGGACTGACAGCAGTACATGTGAAAAGGACCTAGGGGGTCTCAGTAGACCACATGCTAAGCATGAGTCAGCACTGTGATGCAACGGCCAAAAAAGCCAATGCAGTTCTAGGCTGCATCAATAGGAACATAGCATCCAGATTGAGGGAAATGACAGTACCACTTTATTCTGCTTTGGTCAGACCTGGAATACTGTGTCTGGGCACTACAGTTCAAGAAAGATGTTGACAAGCTGGAATGTGTCCAGAGAAGTATTGGCATTGGCCCTCAAAAGCAGATTTCATAGTGTATGTGTTTGTGTGTGCATGTGTGAGCAGGGGAGATTGTGATAAGAAAAGTACTAAGTCTGAGGGGCCACTTAACTTGGGGGTACCAGTTCAGAATCATCCCAGGCTCTGATTCTGGGCCAAAACCTGAGACCTAGGAGATTTTCACACTACACTGTTATAGTGTTACTATTCCACTTTATTTGCTATGGCTGCCTCCTATGGAATCCTGGGATTTGTAGTTTAGGGAGGGGCATTTACAACTCTCAGCCAGAGAGCTCTTGGGCCTCACTAAACTACAAACCCCAGAATTCCACAGGAGGAAGCCAGAGCAGTTAAAGTGGAATAATAGCACTATAACAGTGTAGTGTGAAAATCTCCTACAATGCCAGTAATGTCATTAAGTATTATACATTAAGTACCATCCACAGCTTCTCACTGCTTATAATTCAGACACACACACACACACTCACGCACACACACACACACACAAAGAGAGAGAGAGAGAGAGAGAGAACACATTTTCTTATTTGGAAATTATGAGAGAAGTCTTAACTGTAGGGGCTATTCCCAGATGAAGGTGCAATGAGGGCATTATTCCTTCTCACTTATTTAGAGAGAGAGGATAATGATCATCTAACCTAGTCTACTCACTTTTGCTCTGAAGGTGAATGCAAAGCAGAGTGGAAGGTGAGCCCTGGTTCCACAAGTTCTGGGGTGGGGAGGAGAAGCAAGCTAAGTATTTCCATAGACCCTCTGGAGAGCATTTGCAAATTGCAACAGGAAATCAATTAAGGCTTGCAAATGATGGCAAGCTGCTGCTGTGTTAGCAGAGCTGGAAATCTGCACATAGCTCTGTCATCTTTCCTGAAGCTGAACACAGCAAAACTGGAGAATTTGTATCCTTGTCTCCCAGCTGGAGATGACCCACCAAAACTGGAGACTCAAGGCTAGACCCTGAGATCTAGCAACCCTACACTTAACCTTTCTCTGCCAGACAGTTTTCACAGTCCGCTTCCAAATGTTTCTCCTTCTTTTTGGCCAGAGACATTTGTGAGGGTAAATTTGAAACAGTACATGTATCCACACCACCCAGTTATAGTGCTTTGATACCACTTTAACCACCAGAGCTCCGTCCTACAGAATCTGAAGTTATTTGTAATGAATTATTTTAACCTCCTGCTAGAGAGCTCCTCTGGTGCTACAGTTCAGAGGGTGGGCAGGAGATAATTCTATGTCCATCATGAAAGTACAAAAATGCAAAATTCCATAAGATGGCAGTTAAAGTGGGGTCAAACTGCTATAATTGTGCAGAGTGAATAAACACATAAATGCAGGGAGAGAAAGGAATGATTATTAAAGATTCTAGTGTGGCACTCCTGTCTCAAACTTACAGGATGATTGTACACCACCTTGGATTAATTAACAATTTCTCTTTCTTAAGCGTAGCTTATGAAAATTGCTGGAGGGGATGGAAACAGGACTCGGTTCTTTGAGTTTAATTTAGTAACTTCTGAATCATTTTCATTTCTTGGAGACTCTTTTTGTGGACATCGTTCTAATTTTCCTGTTTTTCACTTGGCCACCCCCTCAGCATCCGCAGCAAAGAAAGAAGAATCAGCCCAGCCTAGTCTAGGGGAACTCTCCGTCTCTGATGTTACCAGTAATTCTGCTCTTCTCTCCTGGACTGTCACAACGGGGAGTTTCGACGCATTCCTGATCCAGTACAAGGATGCTGAAGGCAAACCCCAGTCATTGCCTGTGGAAGGAGCCTCTCGTGAGGTCACTGTTTCGAACCTGGCTCCTTCCCGCAGATACAAATTCAACCTTTTCGGTGTTTCTGGTCGCAAGCGCCTTGGCCCTGTTTCCTCTGAGGCCACCACAGGTCAGCAGGTGTCTTTTCTTTTTCTTTCAAAGCAGTGTAAGGGAAGAGAGAAACAAATCCTTTCCATAATATCCTCTCATCTTCTAATCTAGGAGAGAGAAATGTGTGCTTCTCCACAGACATTGGTGGACATCAGCTCTCACTCTGTGGTCATCCCATAGTTTTTCATCTCTTTCTCTCTTTTTCTTTCTTTGCTGGGTATAAAGAACTATGCTGCATGCTTGCTGCCATTTTAACTTTTTCCCTTTTGCCTTGCAGGCATTTCTCCTCCCGTAGGCATCTCCTAGCCTTTCCATCCCTTCTTTCCCACATTTTAACAGCAGAACAATCCAAGTGCTGAACATTTCTCATGGCTACTGGATCTCTTTTCTTCCCTATTTTCTATCCTAGTTAAACCAGAGGAGGAGGAGGAGGAGAAAGAAGAAGAGGAGGAAGGTGAAGGACACAAACCTCGCTTGGGAGAACTGTTGGTCTCAGAAACCAACAGCGATTCAGTCCGCCTTTCTTGGAGTGTCCCAGCTGGAAGTTTTGACTCCTTCCTTGTTCAGTATGAAGATGGGGATGATGACGTTCAGACCTTGCCTGTGGACGGTGGCTCTCGTGAGGTCACAGTCCCTAACCTGGTTCCTTCCCAGAGGTACCGATTTGACCTCTATGGCATCTCTGGTGGTGAGACTTTTGGGCCCATATCTACTGACACCTTCACAGGTGAGCAGCACACCCACATCCTTGCTCAGACCCTGAGACATGCTAAAATTGTTTGTCTTAGGCTAGAATCCTACTCTGTTATTGTGTTGGATTAGGGGTAGATTTACTTACTTACTTACTTGTGCAATTTCTATGATGACTTTCTCCCAAAGTGGGACCCAGGGCAGCTCACAGAACAATTAAAATCACAATTAAAAGCAATTAAAACATACAAAGTAAAAAACCAACATAAAATCGCACCCCGATAAAAGCCACAATTATACATCAAAGGCCTGCGTAAACAAGAATGTTTTTACTGGCCGGTGAAATGAAAACAGGGAGGGGGCCAGCCTAGCCTCCCTGTGGAAGGGAGTTCCAGAGGGTGGGAGCAGCCACCGAGAAGGCTCTCTCTCATGCCCTTACCAGGGGAGCCTGTGATGGTGCTGGGACCAAGAGAAAGCCTTCCCTTGCAAAGCTTAAAACCCTTGCAGGTTCATAGAGGGAGATATGATCTTTCAGATAGTCTGGACCCAAGCCATGTAAGGCTTTATTGGTCAAGACCAGCATTTTGAATTGTGCCTGGAAGTATCCAGTGGAGCTGTTTTAACATGGGAGTTATATGCTCCCTATAACTGGCCCCATGGTGTTATATATGTTATAGATCCCCATGGTATTATAGCCTTATTGCACGAAGGGTGCAATAAGGAAGGTGCTACTATTGGGGAGCACTGCTGCTTCCTTCCTTTAGTCCCCCCCCCTTTTTTTTTTTGAAAAGATTAAGACTGGTTCAACTAAGAGTCAATACCCTTCAGTAGCATCTGCTCCTGAATCTCTTGAGTCCCTTGTGGGGCTTGTCTACACTGCCAAAAAAAACCCGTACTCACCTTGAAGCTGCTGTGATCATGACACACAACATTCCTGATGATTTGCTGGGAATGTGGTTCTTTGTGATGCCTAAGGGCTTTCATCCTATTTTTTAAAATGTGCCTTTTACCCTCACATTCCTGGAAAATCTGGATATTTGTACATGTGGCCGGCCTCCAAGTTGAATTCAGTGTGTGGCCAGGGTGGGGGCCTGAACATTCCCACCAGGAACTACTACTTCCGTATTTGTATTTACATTTTTCTGGCTTGCAGCTGCTATTATGTTTTGAAGGTGCCTTTTTGTGGATACTTGTATATCATTATTAGCAGACATCTGCATATTCACATATTCACCTCAACAGAGGTGGCACATACCATGAGAGAGAGAGAGGCGGCTTTATGTGGCCACAGACACACCTGGAAGTTGCTATGGCCACATGGTGTGGTTGTTTATGTACATGAACATATTGATGGCCATGCATCACAACTGGTGATTGAGGAAACAGGGAAAATTCTAGATTTTCCCCTATCTGCAGAACCAATGTCCATGGTTTCAGTTATCCACAGCTGACAAAAGAGGGATGCATACAATGACCTCTCTAGGAATCGCTAGGTCCTCTATGGTATGTTTCTACAGGAAGCCCTTTATTTTAATAGGGTTCACTATTATCTGTGGTTTCATTTATGAATGGCAAGTCCAGGAACATATCCCCTGTGGATATGGGGGTGGGAGGAACATGTAAGTATAGTGTAGAGGTGTACAGAAAATCCTTATACTGCCTAAAGCCCCAATGATCTAATAGCAAATGGGAGAAGACAATATAAAGAGAATGTTTCACTGAGCAGTATGGAGAAACCCAGGCCCCATAACCAGAAGATGTAGAAGTGGCACCATGGCACAATCCCAGCTTACCATACTATTCTTACCAGAACCCACCCGGACAAGGAGACTGGATTCCAAAACTATGTTGTGGCCACTGCTGGTAGAACAGTGGCCCTTAACCTGTAGCCTGTTTGGGACTTCAGTTCCCCAAATCCCTGACCATTGGTCATGCTGGCTGGGTCTTCTGGGACTTGAAGTACAAAATATTTGGAAGACTGAAAACCACTGTAATAGAAAAAAAAATTGGGAGCAGGGGACTGACTCTGGTCTCTGGGGAACATGAGACTTGACTCGGGCTGCTGCTACACTGTGGAAATAGAATAGTTTGACACTGCTTTAACTATCATGGCTCCTTCCTATGGAATCCTGGAATCTGTAGTTTGTTGTGGCACCAGAGCTCTCTGACAGAGAAGGCTAAATATGTCACAAACCCCCACATCCCAGAATTCCATAGCATGGAGCCATGGCAGTTAAAGCGATGTCAAACGGCATTAGTTCTGCAGTGTGTCAGCAGCCCATGTGTGTGTGTTTTATTTTTGACACAGACATGTTAGTGTACCTCACCATTCATAGAGATAATTTCCTCTCAAATACATTTCAGCTCCATATTCTCTTCCCCTTGCCTCTGACTTTCCATTTCCATTTAATTTGCGGCACAACCATCAGGTACCAATTGGTTTTAACAGCATTTTCAGAAGGATGTAATGATCATTTTAGCTTTTCATCTGCCCTATACCTGTTTGAATTTGTGTGTGATCCTTTCCTCTTCTGCTTTTCCATGGGGATACTCTGAATTAGGCCTAAATTAGGGCCTTACCGCACTCCGAAGTAAAGCAACTGGAATGACAGAACACCGGAAGAACATTGTCATGCAGTAAGGCAGCACAGAAGATGGAACAGTCCTGCTGCACTGCCATTTTACTTCAGAGTGCGGAAAGCCCCTTAGTCTGGATCCAGTGGACTTCAGGTAAAGGTTACCATGTTCTGTGTCTACTTGAAACAAGGATCAATAAAGCCATGCCAAAGTGTTTTCTTGTTTATTTTTGTACATCCTACCCAATGGAAACCCATCAGTCATAGCAACTGTGTTTCACCAACCTCTTCTCTTATTTTTCCCCCTTTCTTTCTCCTCTGTTTCTCTCTCTCTCTCTCTCTCTCTCTTTTTTTTTTTTACAGTTCCATTGGCTCAAGAGCAGCAAGTGAAAGAAACAGCAACCCCACCCCCAGAGCCCAACCTGGGGGAGCTCTCTGTATCTGATGTCACCAGTGATTCTGTCCGTCTGTCTTGGGATGTCCCCAGGGAGACTTTTGAGTCCTTCGTGGTCCAGTACACGGATGCTGAAAGCAAACTGCAGGAAATTCCTGCAGATAAGGATACCAGCTCAGTGGTGATCTCCTACCTGGTACCTTCCTACAGATACACGTTCTACCTCTATGGCATCTCTGAAGGCAGGCGCTTTGGCCCAGTCTCCATCAGTATTGTCACAGGTCAGCAGTGGATCTAAAAAACCAGCATTGTTCTTTCTTTCAATTCACCTTCTGTTCTTGTAACTACAGGGGGATGTTCTCTCTGGTTCTGTGTTTCTTCTCTCACCAACAGCCCTTCCTTCCTGTTTTGATTTCAGCTGATCTCTTTTTTTAAGACAGTCAGCCAAACAACCCATTTTCCTTTGCATTGGTGAGATACGCCCCATACAGTTGGACCACACCAATAGCCTTGCTGCCATTTTCTGCACCAACTAAGATTCCAAGTAGACTTCAAGGGCAGCCCCATGTACAACACATTGCAGTAGTCTAATCAGGACGTTACCGGACATGGATAACAGGGGCAGGCGATTTGAGCAAATCTTTGAATATTATCCTCTACTATCCCCAGTTTCTCTTGCTAATCTGCTAACAGGCTGTTTTCTTTTTACTGATGCTAGGTAGCTCACTGGAAGAGGGGAAGGTTAAAAACTCATTACAGCATTAGCTCAGCATCAGTCTCTCACTTACTCACCATCTTTGTTTTAACTCCAGCAACAACTCCAGGAGATAAGACGCATCATGAAGAAGTGACAGACAAGGAGGTCCCTAGTGGAACAGAGCCCCGCTTGGGGATGCTCACGGTCTCTGAGGTCACCACTAACGCTGCCCGTCTCACCTGGACTGTCCCCCAGGGAACCTTTGATTCTTTCTCAATCCAGTACAAGGATGCAGAGGGAAGACCCCAGACACTTCCTGTAGGAGGAGGTTTCCGTGAGGTCATTGTCCCCAACTTGGTCCCCTCTCACAAATACAGGTTCAATCTCTATGGTATCTCTGGACAACGACGTCTCGGACCCATCTCTGCCCATGCTGTGACAACAGGTCAGCCAGTGTGCTGGAAAAGATGGGGAGGGGGATACAATTGGTTTCACCCCTACTGTTCTTTAACTCAGCTTTTCCACTGTATTAGGTTTTAGGTAGATCTCTAGTCTTTGAGATGCTCTGGCTGGATCATTACCTGTCTCCTGTTCATGCCTTGTCATTTGCACATTTGTGTATGTGTATATACACACACACACACACTTAGGGCTGAGTGGATAATGCAGGTGTAGAAAATAGGGTTCCCCACCAAAAAAAACCCCCACCCTTTTCTGTACTTCTGCAAAATGTGTCACTCTGCATCTGAAGGTCAGTGATGATGTCAGGCAGCAAGCCGATTTGGGGAAAACATTTTATAGACGGGGAGCAGTAGCCAAAAAGCCTCTCTCTCCAGTCACCTTAAGATGTAAGGTACTTAGTGTTGAGGAATTAGAGCACCCCTGTTTTGGAAACTCTATGAAGTTAAAAACTGTTAACTTTCCTCTAGCAGAGCAGCAGAAGGCTGTGACTCAATGTACATTACTTTGCCCTGAATTCTCATGACAAAAGAGGCATGCAGCTTCAAGTTAAACAACTTAAGAAACTTTACTAATGGCTATTCATATATAGGTTTTATATATATATATATAACCTAATGAATAGATTTGGGTGAAGGAGAGAGAGGGGGGGTCCATATTGGCTCACCTGCTCAAGCAGTAGAGCAGAGAGAACATGATATGGCTGCCAAAGAAGAAGGCAAGACAGAGAAGCATGCAAACTAACAGGACTTGAGAAGGGACAAATTTCTGTATGACCAATTACCAACAGGAGTGCACTGGCTCATATGACAAATCCTGCTCTACCTGTTATACTCTTGGCCTAATGGCAACAGAGGGTGTGGGGAAGAGAGAATGCTGAATTTCTCCAACAGTTAGAAAAGGAGCTTAGATGAAAATTTTAACACCAAGGAAAGTTAGTGGCAAGGATTAGGATTAGGTCAGACAGATTCTAAGCCATCAAATTTATGAACCAGTATTTTTAATTGGACCTGGAGACAGACAGACAAGACAGTAAGAAAATTCTCTCCAAGTATTAGTCTTGCACAGTTGTTCCATGTCGATAATCCTAACAACCATTTTCAATGCTAACTGAAGTTCCCAAATAGTCTTCAAAGGCAGCCCCACATACAAGATATTGCAATAGTCTAGTCAGGATGTTACCAGGATGTAGATACTTGAAGCCAGGCAATTAATGTGAAAGATCCTGATTATAGATAAGTTATTTGTTTCCAGTTATGCTTTCTTACCTCCTAGCCAGTTATTTTCTTTTCTTCTTATGGTAGTAGCTCATGAGAAGACAAAACGGCTGAAGTCTATTGAAACATTATTCCATTCACTCAACATCTTTGTTTTAGCTCTGACAACAACACATGATGAGAAGCCCCAAGAAGTAAGAGAAGAAGCAGACAAGGAGGTCCCCAGTGGAACAGAGCCCCGCTTGGGGGAGCTCACGGTTTCTGAGGTCACCAGTAACGCTGCCCGTCTCACCTGGACTGTCCCCCAGGGAACCTTTGATTCTTTCTCAATCCAGTACAAGGATGCAGAGGGAAGATCCCACACGCTTCCCGTAGGAGGAGGGTCCCGTGAGGTCATGGTCCTCAACCTAGTCCCCTCTCACAAATACAGGTTCAATCTCTATGGTATCTCTGGACAACGGCGACTTGGACCCATCTCTGCCAGTGCTGTGACAAAAGGTTAGCCCGTGTGCTAGAAAAAGCAGGGGGGGATACACTTGGCTTCATCCGTTCTTTAACTCAATTTGTTTTTCCATTTTATCAGGTTTTAGGTCAGCCTCTAGTTTTGGAAAGTCTCTGGAAGAGCCATCACCTGTCTCCTCTTCTTTCTTCCTTCTTTGCCCATTTTGTTTTTGCCAATAGAAAGGGCTGAAAGTGTGAGAGAGCTGACTGAAAGATCTCTCACTTCAAAATGACAGTTTGGCATGTACATTGGGCCCCTTATTGAAAGAAAGTCAGGATATAAATTAAGATAAATAAAATAAATATATAGGCCAGAATCCTGTATCAGCTACTTAGTTAAGTATACTTAAATAAGTAACTTCTGCTGGCTCAACTCCCAACCCAAACCTGATGGAAATTTCATTCTACTATGTAGAATAGACCTCCTTCTCCCCATGTGGCTGATGCCCAGTAAAGGTAGTTTGAGGGTAGAGTTATGATCATGGCAATAGTGTCAAAATCATGTCTAAGCAGCAATTATGAATACAAAACAGTTACAGGGGAGTAAATCTAGGTAACTGTTTCATATTCATAATCTCTGCTTAGTCACAATTTTGCCACCATACTACCATGGGTCACCCTTTCCCATCTCAGTGAGTATGTTTTGGGAAACTTTGACATTCCCCAAAGCATTGTTTGAGTGTGTATGTGTGTCTGGTCCCATTTTGTGTGTGTGTGTCTGCTCCCATTTTCACTGAATAATAATCAGCCTGCACCTCACTAAAAGAGTGGGGAGGGGGATTATAATCAAAACAGCAAATAAAGCAAGTTCAGATGGGGAATTAAGTGGAATCAAGGCATGAAATCAGGTTTACTATTTTTAAAAGCCTGGGCAGATTGTCTGACACCCAAAGTATAATAATGTAGGCGTCAGGCAGACTTCTTGGTGGGGGTCAGGTGGGGGTTGACCACCAGAAAGATGCTGTTCCTGATCAGATGAAGATTTGAACTTTCTGGAAAGAGATCCAGTGCTCCGATTGCTTCAGAGGGGGTGGACTCTCCTTCTTTGGGGGTCTTTAAACAGAGGTTGGACCCCCATCTCTCAGGAGTGCTTTAGTTCTGTATTGCTGAACTGGCAGAGAACTGGACTAGATAGCTGTGCAGTCCTTTCCAGTTCTATGATTCTATGACCACTGCCTGAAAACAAGTAGGCAGTGAGAAACCCAGCATTAAATCTAGCTTCTGCCTAGATTTAAGCTTCTATTGTTGATGCATAGAGCCCTAAACACCTTGCTATCAGCCTCTCTAGTACCTTGCTTTCCTTTGTACAATTGACCCCCTAAGATGCTCAGGGGAGCCATTATTGGTTGTTCTGCAACCAACAGAATGTCATGAGCTAGTGACAGCTGATGGTCTCCATACCAGTGGGCCAGTAACCCCACTGCAGGGTTTAGTTTGAACTTCAAAAGAGTTGTCCAGGGTGCTGATCCTATTTGAGCAGTAAGGTTCAGCACCTTGGATAGATCATGTGGCCTAAAACTTGAGAGAAGATTCACACCCCCACTGGCATGGAAGCCACCAGTTGCTGATGCTGCAAGCTAGCATCACAAGGGTGGACCTTGCCAGAGTTGGTGCTCTCCCACTAGAACATTTCCTCAGTGGCTAAAGAGAGAAATTATATCAAGCTGTCAAACACCCTTTGAAAATATATCTGCTTAAAGAGGCTTTTCATGATCGGTAATGATTATGTCTCTTTGGCTTTTGATTTGGCAGTTGGATTGTATGTATGTATGTATCTTTCTAAATACTGTACAGTTGGATCCCCATATCCATGGAGCCAATATATGTAGTTTCAGTTATCCGCAGGACCCAAAACAGAGAAACATACCACATAAAATAGAGACATCCTAGAAAAAACCTAAGTAGGTATCCTCTCCAAACATCTTCTAGGTCCACCAAGGCAACTCTATTGTATTTTTTACCAGAAGTCCATTACTTTTAATAGGGTCCACTGTTATCTGTGGTTTCCAGTATCTGCAGTAAGTTCAAGCACTGGACCCTCACAGATACAGGGGTCCAACTGTATTGTATTGTAATGTGCACCACTTAGTTTTGTTATATCTCCAGCCAAAAGGGTTCTTTTCCATCATCTTCTACCCTAGACCATGTCAGTCACTTGCCTACACATTCTGCACTAACGGAAGTTTCCAAATAGTCTTCAAAAGCAGCCCCACATACAAGACATTGCAGTAGTCTAGTCAGGAACTTATGAAGACATGGATAAGTGGGGCCCATTTTTTAATGTGGAAGCTTCTGGCCATATGTTCTGAATCCCCAGATATACTTACTAACCTTCTAGCAAGTTATTTTCTTCTTTCTTGCAGTAGGATCTCACAAGAAGGCAAAATCTGTTACAGCATTATCCGAGCATCTGTTTTTCACTCCCTTCCTCCCTCACTATCTTTGTTTAGCTCCAGCAACGACAGATGATGAGAAGCACCAAGACGTGGGAGAAGAAGCAGTCAAGGAGATCCCAGGTGGAACAGAGCCCCGCTTGGGGGAGCTCACGGTCTCTGAGGTCACCAGTAATGCTGCCCATCTCACCTGGACTGTCCCGCAGGGAACTTTTGATTCTTTCTCAGTCCAGTACAAGGACGCAGAAGGAAGACCCAGGGCACTTCCTGTAGGAGGGAGCTCCCATGATGTCATTGTCCCCAACTTAGTCCCCTCTCATAAATACAGGTTCAATCTCTATGGTATCTCTGGACAACAACGTCTTGGACCCATCTCTGCCAATGCTGTGACAACAGGTCAGCCGATGTGCTGGAAACTCTTTAACTCAGTTTGGTTTCCCACCCACACACACATTTTATTATGTTTTAGATCAATCTCTAACCTTTGAAAATCTCTGAAAGACCTATCACCTGCCTCCTTTTCTTTCCTGCTTGTGTTCCCATTTCTTTTTACTTATAGGTGGGACTGAGCATGTAATACAGATTCTCAGGGATGAAGAAAAGTGGCCTATATGGGCACAGAATCCCTCTGTTGGAGACACAATTCCATTTCATCAAATTATCAGTTCTCATTTCAAAAAGGAAACATAAGTTCCTAGTCCTTATAGGCCTGGAAAATACTTTGGAAAAGTGGTACTCAGGGGAGCATAGGCAGCATTCTTTCACCTCTGCACACTGTGACTAATAACTGGTGAAATCAGGACGATAGCTGAATCGAGTGCCCAGGAGGATTATGCCCTTATTGCTAGACTCTTGAGATTCTGATTGTCAGGTTTCAGGGTGCTGGGTAAACTCAGAGAACTGGTGTATTCAGGCAGGGAAATGTTGACCTCAATCTAAGATGGCTCAACATAGCATATGGTTCCACATGCAGAACTACCGCTACACAGAGCCATTTACCACTACACCCAGACCTATTGTAAACCTGCTAAAGCCTCCCACCCCCTCACACAACCAATCCATGCCTGGCAAGGAACAAAAGGGGTCACAGCATCATCTGGCTGTGTTCCTGTAGCCAGGCGCAAAGAAATCACCTCTACATCCGAGTTCCTCATGGGACCTCTGGAAGTTGCAGCAGGTGAGACAATCTCTTTGTCTCTGGCTATGGGGACATAGCCAATGTTGCTGTGCTCCCCTCTTCTGCCAACAAGGCACAGATTGGGCAGGGAAAGGAGGTTAGGAGGGCTACAGTAGGTTGGGGGAGGGGTGTTAACTAGGGGGGAGTGAATGCCAACTTCCACAGTGATCAACAATAAGCATACACACGTTTATGATTAATGTATATGTGTGTGTGTCCCTAAGAAAATGTTGGCCAGTAATTGATACCGGAGGTGGAGAAATTTGTGGTTTGTGTATGTGAGGTGGCTTTAAAACTTCGCTATCCATCTCCACCTTTATCCAGTGGGCTCAAAGTGTAGGTATGTGCATGCTCCTGGGCTCAAATTTTGATCCTCAAATCTCAGGGAATAGGATGCTGCTTACCTCACAACTCTAGTCATAGTAGAAGGTTAAGGAGCCTTTCCCATTGAAAGCAAAACTAAAATAAATTAGTCAAAAATGCAGGATAAGCAAATGATGAAGCATTAAGCTTATTTGTTTCACCAGCAGAGGCAGGATGTCTATCTGTCGGGAGTGCTTTGATTGGGTATTCCTTCAAGGAAGGGGGTTGGACTAGATGGCCCTCATGGTCTCTTCCAGCTCTATAATTCTATACATACAGTACTATGTGTTGGCTGTAGAATCTATTTTTTCTTGGCCTGGAATTTCATAGAATCATAGAATTGTAGAGTTGGAAGAGACCACAAGGGCCATCCAGTCCAACCCCCTGCCACGCAGGAAATCATGACCAAAGCATCCCTGACAGTTGGCCCTCCAGCCTCTGTTTAAAGACATCCAAGGAAGGAGACCCTACCACACTCGGAGGGAGTGTGTTCCACTGCCAAACAGCTCTTACTGTCAGAAATTTGGATTGACTGAGAAGGCTAAATTTCTGTGGGGGTGGGGGTGTTGTTATGGTATGTGCCTCACAGAAAAGAAAGGTCTACACCAGCCTTACAGAAAAGCCTTACAAAAAAGAAAGGTCTGCACCAGTTGAAAAGTTAGCGTGATTTTTGAACAAGGAAATTTTCCCATGCTGCCCTTAAGGTCTCAAATGGGAAAGGGGACTGTGCAAATGAACATCTCAACTGAAAAATCACTACTTTGTCTCCAAGATAACTTTCCTTCTGAGAAACTGGATCTCAGGGTCCTCCCCCATCTTCCTCTCTTATTTTTGTAGCTGCTGAAACACCAGGGCAGGCAACAGAGGAGGAGGAGGAGGAGATAGAGGAGCCAAGCAAGAGCATTCAGCCCAGCTTGGGAGACCTCACGGTGTCTGAGGTCACCCCTGATTCTCTTCTCCTCTCCTGGAGCGTCCGGGAAGGTAGCTTTGATTCTTTCCTCATCCAGTACAAGGATGCTGCAGGCAAGCTCCAGATATTGCCCGTGGATGGAGCCATGCACTCTCTCCATCTCTACAACCTGATCCCTTCACAGAGATACAAATTCAATGTCTTCGGAGTCTCTGGCCAGAAACGTCTTGGGCCCGTCTCAATTGATGCAATCACGGCAGGTCAGCAGAAGCTTTTCATTGATTCTGGATGCTCTTTTTTCAGGCTGCTTTGCCAATGTAAACACAAAGGCTATAGATTTCCCTTGGGTGGCTGCATGCGACACTTTTTACAAAATTGACAGGTCCCCAGCATCCCAAAACAGGAACATGACAGAAAGTTGTGTTTCAGGGGACCCATTTTGTTAAAATCCGAAGTAAAAGAAAAGAGGCATCTCTGGGCTTGTCTATACAAGGCAATAAAATGTGGATTGGTGCGCAGCAAGGGCAATTTGCAGCAGCTTTCAAGTTGCCGCTGCCGAACAGTATTTTTTTAAAAAACACTAAATCCAAGGTGCAGAAGTGTGATCTTCCACTTAAATAAACAAACAAACAAACAAAAAGACTGTTTTGTCACCCCAGCTGCCTTGCCAGCAAGCTCCAGCCCTCCACATGCACATCCAACCAACCAGCTATCCACTTTGGGAATGTACAGCGATTATATTCGGTTATCCTAACAAGTGGGAGTGCACATTTCCCCCACAGTTTTTTAAAAACTCAGGAGAAGTCCTGAAGTCTTTTGTAGCATAGTTTTGTGGTTTAGGCTCCACTTCTTCCAAATACCACAATTCAACATGAGATCTCATTAAGACAAATTGAATTCTCCTCAAATTCCATGAGGAATATTTTCACCATATAGACAAGCCCTCTGTTTAAGGCAATGATTTTCAGTTTATTTTTTCTCCTTTCACAGGTTGGGGGGGGGGGCAACTCCAGAATAAGGGTGTGGGAGAAATTTGATCTGTTCATATTTGAATGGAAACTTAGCTAATATCACCCTTTTGAACCCATCTTTGAACCAAAACTTGACTTTCCTGCAAAATTCAGTACTTTGAATCTTGCAATACAGAGCACCCATATTTTTTTTTTTTAAAAAAAGAAAGAGTACCAAAACTGCATGTATTAGGAGACGGTACACACAAAAATGTGTCTGTTCTCAAAAAGAATGTTCAAAAATGCATTATATTTAGAAAATTACTTATCAAGGGTATACATATTAGGCGAACCTCCATGCAGAAATGAATGTGTTAGGAAAAACAAAAACAAAAATGCATGCAACACATATTTTTAAAAAATAACTGTTACCATTCAAGATGCAACAAATTTATGATTTAAAAAAAAACACAAAAAAAGTTGTGGGGGAGGGGGAACTGATGGATTTGCCATCCCTACTCCAGAGTTCCCATGTTGAGAGGAGTGTCACTGAAGAGACTCCGTGTAATCTCCACCATCTCCAGACAGAGTTTCAGGAAGACCTCATTCTTAAATCCAACACTTGTGTCAGTTACATTAGCTAGTACTGTACTGGATTAGATAAAGCAATGGTCCATATAAAGGCATCTTTCTATAGCAGTCTGTTGCAGAGCCCTTGAATGATTGCCACAGAATTCTGATGTAGAGCTTGGAAAAGTAACATTTTTGGACTGTAAATCCCAGAATCTCTCCAGGCAGGATGGCTATCTGCCATTCTGGCTGGGGAATTCTGGGAGTTGTAATCCAAAAGTGTTACCTTTTAAAGATCTAATTCTGGGATGCATGCCCAGAAACACATTAGTACTGAGTGGAATACTGTATTCTCTAGATTTGATTTTTTTTTTAACCTTGAAAGAAGGGGCTGCCTATTCACTAGAGCTGGCTGGCAGTCCTTCCCTTCTTTCATCTCTTCTACAGTGGTCCCAGCCAGTCAGAGAGCACATTCTGGTATGTGCTGAGACCATTTAGAACAAATGAAGCTACATGTTTTGTGTACTGAATGATCCTAGCCAATCGGAGACCATCAAACAATTTGGCCAATATAATATAATATATAACAATGGCTTTTGTCCATTAAATGAGGGCAACCACTCACAGAGACTGTTAGAACTTGGTTCAAGGAATGATGGTTCAAACTTCTGTCCCTTGTTCCTACCCCAATTGGCTTCTTCTGCTCCTAATTCTCTCCAGCAGGTTGGCCTTCTGCATCAACTTGCTCTCAGCTGCAAGCTTTTAATCCTCATTTTAACATTTTAAATCTCTCTTTTAGGATTTCAGAGCCTGCTTTTTTTAAAAAAAAAAATCTTCACTCTCCCAATCTTCTTTTTCCTTCCAGCACGAGAGACATCTCAGAGAGAAGCTACTACTGTCCAACCCAGGCTAGGTGATTTGTCTGTCTCTAAGGTCACCAGTGACTCAGTCAGTCTGTCCTGGAGCGTGACGGCTGGGAACTTTGACTCTTTCTTGGTCCAGTACAAAGACACAGAGGGCAAGCCCCAGGTCTTGCCTCTAAATGGCGACTCCCGGGAGGTCACCATCCCTGCCCTGGCTCCTTCTCACAGATACAAGTTCAATCTTTACGGCATTAGCGGGCACAAGAGGCTCGGTCCCATCTCTACAGATGCTGTCACAGGTCAGGAGTTGCCTTTGCCATCGGAGTTTCTCAAGAAACTTAATTCCTTTCCCATGCTAACTTTTTTCCTTCCTTAGGAGAACAGCAGTGGCTGCGTTGTGAGGAACGGGACTCCAAAAAATATTTGTCTTTTACACAAACTGATTTCAGCTTAACAGACTCTTCCTTTCTTTTAAACTCCCTTACTCTATTATTAATTGCAATTTACATTCTATCTTGTCACCAAGGAGATCAGGGCAGTGTGCACAGTTCCTCACCACAGTGAGGTAGGTTAGAATGAAAGATCCAAGATACCTAGTAAGCAGCTTTGTTATTGTTGTTGGGCACCTTCAATGGGGCTTTCTTGGCCAGATTTTTTTCAGAGGGGGTTTCCCATTGCCTTCTTCTGAGGCTGAGAGAGTGGGACTTGCCCAAGACCACCCAGTGGGTTTCTGTGGCTGATTCAAACCCTGATCTCCCAGTGCCCTGGTTCAACACTCAAACCACTGCACCATGGTGGCTCTCAGCTTCATTACTAAGCAGAGATAATTGAACTGAGATTTGATCTTGGCTCTCCCTGATCCTTAGCTGGCACTTTTACCACTACAACAAACTGCCTCTCCCTCAGACTGTGTTTCTTCAGAAATAAAAGAGAGGTTTACTCTGAGATGAAAGCTGTTGTCTTTTTTTTCTCAGTTTCATTAGTTACAGATGGATTCAAGCTACCAGCTTGTAAGGTACACGGCCTCCTGATCATGTTGTCTTGGTGGTGGTAAAGACAGGAAAAACCCAAGGTCTTGGCTTTGTTCTACTCCTTTCATTAGGCAGAGTGAGGCATTTGCTTCAGGCAGCAGTTACTGAGGGGCAGCAGCTGGCTTTTCTCCTGATTCACCCAGCCATTCCTTTGTTGGAAGGCAAAATTGTCTGTGTGCAACACAGTGGCTGGTATCCTGTTGGTTGGTCCCAACTAGAGTAGACTCATTCAATCAATCGTTGAATAGTGAGACAACACATAGGCAGATCTAATGGACTGAATGGGCCTACTCTGGTTAGGACTAAAAGAATATAGGTCACTGTGTCCTGATCCTCTAAGCCAGTGGTTCCCAACCTTTGGTCCGGGTGTTTTGGACTTCATCTCCCAGAAGCTCAAGCCAGCTTGGCCAATCATCAGGAATTCTGGAAGCTGAAATCCAAAACCTCTGGTGGACCAAAGGTTGGGAACCACTGCTCTAAACCAGTGCTACATGATGTGGTGGCCCCTGGACTGGTGCCTATCCCTGAGCTATTGGCTGCCGGTTTGTGGAAAGAAGGAAACAGCAGCCAATAGGCACAGATATGGTACTGGTCCCTAGAAGACTGGAGGAGGGGGACTGTCAATCCCCACATCAGATAGTTTGAGAAGCATTGCTGTATACTACCCTTCCTACCCTCGGGTGTAGTGGAATATTGGAATGTTACCCAAGATCTGTTGCAATGAAAACAAGAAAGGGTCTTATGGCACCTTAAAGGCTAGGAATATTTAACTGTTCGACTGTAGAACATGCTGCCTTGGAGTGTGTTGGAGTCTCCTTCTTTGGAGTTTTTTAAACAGAGGCTGGATGGCCATCTGTCCGGAATGCTTTGATTGTGTGTTCCTGCATGGCAGGGGGTTGGACAAATGGCCCTCTTCCAACTCTATGATTCTATGATTTATGTGGTAGAAGCTTCCATGGACTTCAGCCCACTTTGTCAGATGGCTTTTTTTTCTTTTTTACATATTTCTGTTGTTTCTTTATATTTTGCACTCTTGTTAAACTTTAAACTTTTGAAACCCCTTAGGGTTTTTTTAAAAGGTGAGTCAGACCCCCTCTACCTTGTATAATTCAAGCACTGATAGCCTCCTCTTGTGACAACATGTAGTACTAGTTCTCCACAGCAAATCTCACCATCAAATTTTCAATTGAGCAGCCTGTGTTTTGTTCCAGGCTCAAGCAGCAAACCGGAGAGCAGAGCTCCACTGAAGCTTGGAGAATTGTCAGCCCGGGATGTCACTGCAGAGTCTCTTCTCCTCTCCTGGACTGTGAAGGCTGGGAATTTTGACTCCTTTATCATCCAGTACCGAGACGCAGAGGGCAAACCCCATGCTTTGCCTGTGGATGGGAGTTTGCGCTCAATGAAACTTCACGACTTAGTCCCCTCTCACAGATACAGGTTCAACCTCTACGGTGTCTCTGGACGCAAGCGTTTTGGGCCTGTTTCCACAGAGGCCATTACAGGTCAGTTGTGACCCCATGTAGCCATCTAAAAACCATTTTTTCCCCTCCTTGATACTTTTCTTTCTGGGTCAGACATGGATCTCCCCACCCTAGCTTTGGGTTCTGCTGCTATTTTATAGTTGCCATTGGGAAAACAAACGAGAATAATGGGCCCAGTCATGGTGGCCTGAGGTTTTTATTCAGCATGGGCTTTTGGAATAGAACCCCTTCAAACTCATTTTTGGCCCCCCAAATTCATTCATTGTGTCATCTTTTATTCCTGTATCATCCACATTAGTTTTACATGTGGTTATTGGCTGTGATTCTAGATCACCTGCTTAGAGGCTTATCGCATGCCGAAATAAAGTGGCAAGGCAGCTGGAAGGTTCTGTCTTCTGTGCTGCCTCATCTCACGACATCACCGTTCTTCCAGTGTTCTGCTATTCTGGTCCCGTGGGAGACTGAGGTAACGGATTTTTCTGGTTAGCAAGAAGCATGGCCCCCACATCCTGAAGCAGGCCCCCAGGCCAGGATCTTTGGCGGGCCCCCTACCTACTACTAAGGTTGGGGTGGTGAGATACTCTACAGGATTTAGGATGAAAATTAAAGTAAGTCAGTTTAAATAATGACACCAAAGTAATATTTATATTTATTTAAAAAAACTAAATGGATTTATATAATTTTTTTAATTTAGTTATTTATACCCCGCTCTTCAGCCACAAGGCTATCAGAGTGGCTTACAAATTGTTTTAAGCAATAGCTATTTACACATCTAACTGCATTAAACAATTTCCAATGTGTGTTAGCTAATTGCCCCCACAAGCTGGGTACTCATTTTACCGACCTACGAAAGGATGGAATGCTGAGTGAACCTTGGAGCCCTCTGGAATCGAACTTGCAACGTGGTGACTTGCAGTACTGGCATTTAACCACTGCGCCATCTTACAATAATATCACACTGGTCCCCCTCCTAACCCGGGATGCCCGGGCCACCAAGTTACAGCCCTGTCAGCACCCCCGCTTGTGGGGACCAGAATGGCAGAACAACGATAGTCATGTGGTAGGGCAGCACTGAAAGGGTAACCTTCCGGCTGCCCTGCCACTTTAGTTCAGCATGTGATAAGCCTCTTAGTAACTACCTTAGTTACACAGCTGTGGCATTTCTGACTTCCCCATCCCCATTTGCTAGGCCACAGCTGCTGCCAAGGACAGTAGGGGTCTTTTTCCCTGTCAATAATAGCCAACTTGACATTTCCACCCCCTCTTGCAAGTAATATCTTGCATGAAAGTCAGAAGCAGCATCCCTGTCACAATTACCCCTCATGCCAGAGATCATTTGCAGGACAGAGTGGTGGTAGAGAATTCCATCAGACATCGACTTGCTGATCAATGCAACCAGACCCTTGTTGCTTGCAGTGGCTGCTACCCAGTAAGTGAGGATTGGGGGACTTTTATCATCCCTGTGTATTCCTTACACTAGTGAATATGTAAGGATCATGAATATGAACCAGTATCTGTGATCATGAATTCAAGCCTTTATTTTTAAGCCCC
Source organism: Gambelia wislizenii (assembly GCA_030847615.1). Taxonomy (NCBI): domain Eukaryota; kingdom Metazoa; phylum Chordata; class Lepidosauria; order Squamata; family Crotaphytidae; genus Gambelia; species Gambelia wislizenii. The sequence goes on from JAUMIR010000002.1 coordinate 33,732,730, forward strand.
CTCAGCCTTGATCCTAGCTTTTTTACTTCCGGATAATGATCCCTCAAATGATTCATTTTCCTAATGAAAATGCAGAGAGAGAGATCTTTATGTGATGCAGCAGCTAAAAAGGCCAATGCAATTTTGGGCTGCATCAATAGAAGTATAGTGTCCAGATTAAGGGAAGTAATAGTGCCGCTCTATTCTGACTTGGCCAGATCTCACCTAGAATACTGTGTCCAGTTCTGGGCACCACAATTCAAAAACGATATGAACAAATTGGAGCGTGTCCAAAGAAGGGCAACTAAAATGGTGAAAGGTCTGGAAACAATGCTTTATGAGGAGAGACTTAGGGAGCTGGGTATGTTTAGCCTGGAAAAAAGACGGTTAAGAGGCGATATGATAACCCTGTTTAAGTATTTGAAGGGGTGTCACATTGAGGATAGAGCAAGCTTGTTTTCTGCTGCTCCAGAGACTGGAACACGGAGCAATGGATGCAAGCTCCAGGAACAGAGATTCCACCTCCACCTCAACTCGGCAATTCTATGATTCTATGATTCTATGTGGACACCAGGTCTTGGCACAGAAATTTAATTCCCACCCACCCTTTCACATCATCACAAGAGAGCTCAGAGTGGCCTATGTGGATAAATTTATTCTACCTGATCCTCTAGCAAACCTGCAAGGTAGATTATGGTACCAAAGAGATAGATCATGACTGGTTTGAAGGTGAGCTTCATAGTCTATATCAAGATTCCAACCCATGGTTCAGGTCTAATAGTCTAACCATTACAGTGCACTAGGTCTTTTCACTCAAGGTATACTTAAATGTTGTACTCCCTATATAAAGAAGATGTATGGCATATAATATCTGTATTCAGGCTGCTCCCCCATATCTGCGAAACCAATATCTGCAGTTTCAGTTATCCACAGCTGAAAAAAGAGGGACACACACTATAGAGTCATGCTGGAAAATGCCTAGAGAGGCATCTTCTTTAGGAATTGTGCTAGGTCCTCCAATGCAACTCTATGGTATATTTGTACAGGAATATTTATTTATTTATTTATTTATATACCGCCCATTGGTAACCCCATCAGGGTGGTTAACAACAGTAAAACACCATACAAAGTAAAACAGTATACTCCCTTCCCCCCCTTAAAAAGTTATTAAATCAAATTACAAATTAAAAAACAATTAAAACACTTAATAAAATGCATACAGACATACATAAAATAAAGGAAATCCTTTATTTTAATAGGGTTTGCTATTATCTGCAGTTTCACTTATAAACGGTAAGTCTGGGAATGTTTACCCCACTGAGACAGGGCCGGGGGGGGGGGGGGAGAGACCTGATGGATTCAAGGTGACTTAGAAAAAATTACAGTTGTCCCTCCACATTCACAGATTTGGCATTCATGGGTTTAAGTGTTCACAATTTGAAAATATTCTTTAAAAAATAATAATCCAAAAAGCAAACCTTGATTTTGCCATCTTATATAAGGGACACCATTTTGCTATGCCATTGCATGTAATGGGACTTGAGTATTCACAGATTTGGGTATTCACGGGGGTCCTGGAACCAAACCCCAGCGAATGTGAAGGGACCACTAACTGTAAAATAAATGCAGTTGAAAACATATAGATCCAGTGGTTCTCAGCCTGTTGTCTTCCAGATGTTTTGAACTTCAGCTCCAAGAATTTCTCACCATTCGCCAAACTGACCGGGACTGCTGGGAGCTGAAGTCCAGAACACCTGGAAGACCAAAAGCTGAGAACCACTTAAACCATATAAAAAGTTATTATTCAAATGTAATAGTATAGTAGAATTAGAACCATTTTAAAAAAATATATGTTACAAAAACAAAAGATAAGAATCAGTAGAACAACACACTATTAAAAAAAAAATCTGACATGCTGTCAGTTCCCTAAAGCCTGTCAGAATAGAAAAGTTTTTGCCTCCTGACAGAAGGACAGCAAGGAGGGAAACAGTCTAATTTCTCTAGGACTGGAGTTTTCAAACCTGGAGACTGCCACTGAGAAGACCCTTTCCCTTCTTCCTTCCAGGTGTGGCTATATACTTCATATTGTGCACACAGTGCTTGTTACACCTTAATATTTGATTCTGAATGTGGCGCATTGGTTAAATGCCAGTACTGCAAGCTACCACGTTGCAAGTTCGATTCCACCTGGCTCCAAGGTTCACTCAGCCTTCCATCCTTTCGTAGGTCGGTAAATTGAGTACCCAGCTTGTGGGGGGCAATTAGCTAACACACATTGGAAACTGTTTAATGCAGTTAGATGTGTAAATAGCTATTGCTTAAAACAATTTGTAAGCCGCTCTGATAGCCTTGTGGCTGAAGAGCGGGGTATAAATAAATAAATTAAAAAAAAAATCATCATGACTTCAAACAGGGGCATTCTTTGTGTGTTTGTAATACTGCTACACAACCCAGAAACATCACCCAAGGAGACCTGCTGTGCTTTCTGCAACCGGACTTGTTTATCTTGGATTGGCCTTTTTAGTCATCAGCATGCTTGCAGAAAGCGTGGGATGAGTCCTTCCTGAATCTTCGTTTGCGAAGAAAAGCCAGAGGACTCTAACTTCAAAGTTTCTCCAACCCCACCCCTAACACAGAGACTGTCAGGGGATGATAGGACATTCAATCCCTGGCAGAAGCCAAAAACTGTCTCAGCAGACTTGGTAGCAACCCTTTCCCACGAATACTCACACACAGAGTGTTTGGCATCCAGAAAACAGGAGGTGCTTTAATCTTCAAAGTAGTTTCAGCTATTCACAATATCTAAGCCAGGCATCACAGAATCAGAGGAAGAGAATGATCTCTGTTCTAGCTTGCTTATATACACATCAGTATTGGCTTATTCAAGCACATGGTTACATTGCATCAGATTTCCATACTACATGGATTTGCACTCTAGTAACCCTTCTCCTGATGTAACCCTTTTCATGCAGCTGTGGCATGATTAGGCATGACTGGCATGGAGTCAGTCATCATAACTCAGCATGATTTCTGCAGTTGTTTGGCCATTTTAAAACTTATGGTTCAGTCACCAACTCCTGACAGAGACACCAGACATGGACGAATCTGTCAGCTGGATTTCTCACATACTCACAATCATAAATTCTTTCCATCAAATTTATGAAGAAAGAAGCACATTTGGGAAAGTTCTTATTGAAAAGAAGAGAATCAAAATGAAATCCTCATCCATGCCTAACACTGTCAGACAGGCATGTAAACGTACATGAGCACACACATTTTTTACACACTGCTAAAGACTAGACACAGCTCCCTCTGTTGCACAAATATGTACTTTGCAATGATTTTAAAGGAAAGCAATGAGTTTTTCCTCCTATTGGTTAAAGTGGTACTATAGAATTCCACAGGAAGCAGCCATAGCAGTTAAAGTGGTATAATAGCAATATAACACTGTAATGTGATAAGGTCTAGAGAGAGACAAAGAGAAACTACATGCTGCTTTTTTAATTTATTATTTTAATGTTAGTGTTCCTAGATTATACATTGAGACTACCCTGGGACTAGACTCTGCTATTCGGCAAACTTACTTTTGGAAACCATCGTGGCTTGCCCATTGTTTTGTTCTGTTCAATATTTTGTTTGACTTTATATTGTTCATGACACTCAGCAATTACTTGACTATATGCTTATATTGTTATGTTGTAAAAGAAAAGTAATTGCTTTAATAAAAATGTTTATTTAAAAAAGAAAGAAATAGAGAGAAGTGCTTGTGGGATTTCCTGGCTCCATGACTACAGTAATTTACCGTTAACTGTTTTAGAGTACTAGGCGTCTTGGGTATGGGAGAAAAGCAGGATATAAATTAAACAAATGCAATACAATTCAATAAAAGAACTTAAAACTGGATGGAGTGGGGAGGCTGTCATTTGACCTCAGGCAGCACAATACCTCAGATCTGCCCTTTTCCTTCTATAGATTAGCTGAATGATAACGAAGCCTCAGATCATCCCAAACCCTTGGGGATTAAACCTTCTGCCTCTGTCTTTTCTAACTGCAGCTGCTTCTGAAAAGGCACCCCCTCCACGGCCCAGTCTGGGGGAGCTCTCGGCTTCTGACATCAACAGCACCTCTATCCGTCTGTCCTGGAATGTCCTGACGGGGAATTTTGACTCCTTCATTGTCCAATACCGAGATGCAGAGGGGAAACCGCAAGCGTTGCCTGTGGACAGAAACTCCCGCGAGGTGGTCATCTCCAACCTGGTGCCCTCCCGCAGATACAAGTTCAACCTCTATGGCATCTCTGGACGCAAGCGCCTTGGCCCCATCTCCACTGAAGCAGTCACAGGTCAGAGATTCAGAATTCCTAAGGAGGGTACACATAAAAACTCGGAGTCATCTATACGAGGAGATATAATGCTCATTTTTGCATGTTAACTCACCATCGCAGCAGCGTTCATTTGTCTCCACAATTCCTTCTCAAGATTGCTGGTATGGGAAATTACCTATGTTTGAAGTTCACACAGAGCATGGCCACAAATAAAGATGGTGGGTGCAAGTGAATTATTCAATTATTATTCTCTAAAAGCTCCCAATATTGCCCCCCATTAAATCTGAGATGCAGAAGAGTGATCTCTCGCTTTAAAAAATGTTTTTGATGCTTTACCTCTCCAAAATCATGAAAATCAACTATGGCGGCTCCGGCCACTTCATCGCTGGCAAGCCTGCCCCTGCACATGTCCGACCAATCACATTTTGACTTCCAGATGTGCCCCAATTCAAATCGGTTGTTCAAACCGGTGGGAATGTGCATTTTGGTGGTTTTTTTGAAAAAAAAAACACACTTCACAAGAAACAGCGAAGGCTGTTAGCACACAGTACATGGAGTTTTATACCCCCCTTCTTTCGAATACTGCTAATCCCCGCAAGATCTCATCAGGACAAAAGCTATTCCCTTTGCATTCCATGAGGAGTTTTTTCATCATGTAGATGATACCCTACTCCTGATTTTCTTGTTTCTTTTATTCCCCATAGTAAAACCCTATATTTGCAGTTTAGAAAGGAGAGGTATAGTGGTTTGAATGTTGCATTAAGACACTGGGAGACCAGGGTTTGAATCCTTACTCAGCTATGGAAACCCATGGAAACTCAGCCTCAGAGGAAGTCAAAGGCAACCCCCATCTGAACAAACCTTGCCAAGAAAATCCCTGATAGGTTCACCTTAGGGATGCCGTTGGTGGGAAGCAACTTGAAGGCACACAACAACAGCCATTTAAAATTCTCAGCCAGAGAGTTCTAGTGCCTCCCCAAGCTACCAATCCCAGGATCCCACAGGATGCAGCCATGGCAGTTAAAGTGGAATCATAGCGCTATATCTGTGTAGTGTGCCATTAGTTGGACAGCTTTAAAAGTGTGTTGGATAAATTCATGGAGGTTAAGGCCATCAATGGCTAGTAGTCAGGATTCCTATATATCTCCTCCAGTATCAGAGTGTGCCTTTGTATATACATGACAGGGGGAATGGGAGGCAACTTGCAAGTTGCAATAACAAATCAGTTTAGTCTTGCAAATTGTAGCAAGCTGCTGCTCTGCTAGCTGAGCTGCAGATTTGCACACAGGCCTTTCTTCTTGCCCAGAGCTGAGCATCTCAAAACTGGTGAATTTGCACCCTTGTCTCCTTCCTGCAGATGAACCATGGAAACGTGTGACAGAGCCAGGTGGATGATTCCATAGGACAGAACAATGGCAGTTCAAATGGAATCATAGTGCTAAAACTGTGTCATGTGAAAAGCCCCTAGGCGCTTCTACTGCCTAAAACAGGGCTAGGCAACCATTTTTTTCTGTCAAGGGGTACATTCCCTCAGGGATAACCTGTCGGGAGTCACATGCCATATCCAAAAGGTTGTGGACTATCCCTTTTCTCTCTCTTTCTCTCTCTTTGTTTCTTCCGCTTACCCATCTCTCTTTCTAGCACCCTCTCTCTTTCTCTTTCTCTTTTTTTTTGGGGGGGTGTCTTTTTTCTCTTCCCAACTAGTGGGCTACTAGGATAGGGCTGGACCACTCTTGGCAAAGGCCAGAAATGAAAGTTCACAGAGTTTTTGAAAGTAGGTTGGAGGTTGTTGCAAGTTGCCTACCCCTGACCTGGCAGCATTTGTCTATTTTTACATGTTTCTAGAACGAATGGCAGAACCAGAGATTGGCCCTACATTGGGTGATCTCTTCATCTCTGAGGTTACCAAGGACTCTGTCCGACTCTCATGGACCATCACAGCCGGGAAATTCGACTCTTTCCTTATCCAGTACAAAGATGCTGATGGAAGGACCCAGACTGTGCCAGTTGATGCTGATGTCCACACAGTTGTCATATCTGACCTGATGACTTCGCATAGATACAAGTTCAATCTCTACGGCATCTTAGGCAGAAAGCGGCTTGGACCGATCTCTACCGATGCAGTCACAGGTAAATGGTCCTCCAGTTTTTTTACATCCAATTTTCCAGAACCACCTGTAGATTTCTCTTCCATTTCATTGTGTCTTGTTCAAAGACATAGCCACATTAGTCTGGAATATTAGTAAGCAGGGGGATCTTGCAGCATCCCCTTGCCTGGCCTTAGGCAACATCTTGTCTCCTGCTTTTGTCTCTCAACAACCATTGTTAATCTGAACTTTATTTTTATTTTATTTTTTATTTATTTATTTATACCCCGCTCTTCAGCCACAAAGGCTATCAGAGTGGTTTACAAATGGTCAATTTAACAGTTCCCTGCCCTCAGGCTTACAATCTAAATAAGACACGACACATAAGGAAAAGGGAATGACAGTGGGGGTAGGGATAAATCCAGCAGATACTGCTGGTTCTTCTCTCCCTCCATGGGCAGGGCACTGACAGTTGGGCTGGAGGGAGGGCCTTTCACCTGCTTCTGGGCCCAGGCCTGACGGAGTTCTGCCTGCCTCTTCTTCTCTCCCTCCAAGGCAGGGCAGTGGCAGTTGGGCTGGAGGGAGGGCCTTTTACCTGCTTCTGGGCCCAGGCCTGATAGAGTCACCTATCACCATACCTGCTAGTTTTGCATGTCTATGGCTATTCAACAGCCTACTTATAAGGTGTGTCCAGTTCACTCCATGCATCTGAGGAAGTAGACCAAGTCTACAAAAGCTTATGCTACAACTTCTTTCTCTCAGTCTCAAAAGTGCTACAAGATCCCTTTGCTTATTGTGTATTGTGGTCCATTTCTCCTACTCCATATCATCTTTGTCTTTTATTCTTTGCAAGTCAATACTTCTTCTAGTCTTCTTCTCATCTTTATTTGTTTTCAACAACATATAAAAAGATATCTGCTGGATCAGCTTCATTTACTCCTGTTTCCCCACAGTGGCTCGTTCTGTGGGAGCTGCAGTCCAACACATAGGGAGGACTGCACATATAATATTGAATAGGAAAGTCAGGGACATCGATGGCATCATATTTCTGATTTCAATGTGGGATTAAATGTGGGACTAGATTTAAATCAGGACCAGCACCAAAGTGTGGAAGCCAGCTGCCAGGGCCTATCATGAATGGCTGCCCTTTAAACTTTTGTTTTCCAGTGCAGTGGTTCAAGCAAGCCTCGCACGTCAGAGTCTAACCTCCATTTTAATTTCCCACCATACCATTGAGGTAGTGTAATCCTAGGTCAATGAAGCTGAATCGTGGGAGACTGCAAGACAGATAAAAGGGAAACATTGGTGCAGATGTAAAGAACAGTGAGGTATCAGACTGTGTTCCCTACTCCCTCCCCAATCCAGGCAGATAGAAAAAGATTTTCCTTGTTGTTGTTTTTTTCTGGGCTGTGAGGCTGTATTCAGGAATAGTTTCTTTCTGACGTTTCGCCTGCATCTGTGGCTGGCATATTCAGAGACTGGTTGGGTAAGAGTGTGTGTGGAGTTTATATATTGTGAACCCCTGTTGGGGAGTATATGTAACTTTGTGTAATTGAATGGTTAGTTTCTGGGTATAGAAATGCAAGGATGATTAGTGTCTATTTGGCTAATGGTTGGTTCACAATATATAAACTCCACACACACTCCTACCCAACCATTCTCTAAAGATGCCAGCCACAGATGCAGGCGAAACCTCAGAAAGAAACTATTCCAGAACACAGCCTCACAGCCTGGAAAAAAACCAAGGAAAATCTATGGATGCCAGCCATGAAAGCCTTCAACTTCACATAGAAAAAGATTTGCCTGGGACTCTTACACTTTGAGCAAGAAGAATCATTCCTGTTGTTGAGGAGGTCATATTTTCAGGGTCAAACTAGTCCTTGCCATGCCAAATGCATCATCAGAAACTTATGTCTGGGTTTAAAATAAATAAATAAATAAATAGGGCTTGGCAGTAGAAGGCTGATTTTCATCAGGGCTGCAACATGTGAGGAAAGGCTTAACCCTTTCCTCCCCAATAGGGTTGCCAGTTAAGGATCTACCTAGATCTGGAGGTTTCTGGGCCAAAACCTGAGACCTTGGGATGGCCCCTGGTGATGTCATTAACTGTATTAATTTACCAAATTGCTCATGGCCTATCATTCAAACAGAGGCCAAATCCAACTACACAAATAATCCATTTTGAAACTGGATTATTTGCCATGGCTCCTTTCTACAGAATCCTGAGATGAGTAGTTTTACAAAGTCTGCCAAAGAGTGCTGGTGCCTCACCAAACTACAAACCCAAGGATGCAATAGGAAGAATCCATGGCAAATAGTCCAGTTTCAAACTGGATTATTTGTGTACTATAGATTTGACCAGAGAGAGAGAGAGAGAGAAGAGAGAACATGCAGTTGGCCCCCCGTATCCACGGATTTGGTATCCATGGATTTAAGTATTCACGGCTTGAAAATATTCTTTAAAAAATAATAATCCAAAAAGGAAACCTTGATTTTGCCATCTTATATAAGGGACACCATTTTTCTATTCCATTGCATATAATGGGACTTGAGTATTCATGGATTTTGGTATCCACAGGGGGTCCTGGAACCAAGCCCCAGTGAATATGAAGGGACAACTGGTATATGTTTGAAAACTAAGACAGAAAAATTAATTAAATCAGCTTTTCATTCTATAAGCCTATCACACTACAGTGCTAGAGCACTATATTCTGCTTTAGCAGCAACGGGAACATTTTGTGGAAACCAAAAAGGAAAAAGAGGAAATATATAGCCTAGTTTATATCAAATACATTAAACTATAAACCCCAGAATTCCACAAATATTGACCAACAGAAGATAGAATATATATATGTGTGTGTGTGTGTGTGTGTGTGTATAAAAATGTTACACAAGCTTAAATGATACAACCATAGACTACTGTACTTTCAGATAGATATATCACTAAAAGTATAAATCACACACTACTAAGGAGTAAATCGGGCTTAACTCTTTGGAAGTGGGGGGGACCAAACAGATGGCTTCAATTATATTTCAGTCCTTCATCTTAAGACAGAAGTTTTAGAAATTTCAACAATCATCTTCATCATTGACAAATATACAGTAGAACCCCCGTATCTGCTTATTCATTATCTACTGACTCAGTTATCCACAGGAGACAAAACAGCACACCTACCACAGAGTCTTCCTAGAAAATGCCTAGATGTTTTCTAGGTCCTCAAGGCAAACTCTATAGTATTTTAAACCAGAAGTCCCATTATTTTCAATGGGGTTTGCTGTTATCCACTATTTTTGGTATCCACGGGGGGGGGGGGGCTGGAACCAATTCCCCGTGGATATAGGGATCCTACTGTATCTTCAAGTTGTCCAATGGCTCCAACATAAATAGCAAAATAAACTTTTGCCCAATAATTCAGCAATAAGGACTTTTTCAGACGTGGATTTACCGCGGTAGAAGGCTTGTAACACAAGGCTGCTGCGCGGCAGGTGGCCCATTTCGTATGACGCCGTCCCCCTGCCACGAGAGATTGGAGGCAACCGTGCCATATTTGGCCATTTTTTACTCATGGAAGTTGCCCGTGAATAAAAAATGGCCAAATATGGCACGGCTGCCTCCGATCTCTCCTGGAACTGAAACAGTTGATTTTGGCAGGGGAACGGCATCGTACGAAACCGGCCCCCTGCCGCGCAGCAGCATCGCAAGTGTTACGAGCCTCCTTCCGCGGTAAATCGACGTCTGAAAAAGTCCTAACAACGCTCCTTCACTCTGTGGGGAGTGTTAGTGAAGGAGGCTGTGGGGAGTGAAGGAGAGTTGTTAGGAATGATATTGATACATCTATTTGAATGTAGACTCTGGTTACATTGTTTTTGCTTGTGCAACAATTTTATAAATTTACATATTGATAATATATTTTCTTCATATCATAACTTTTGTTAGTCAACATTCTGTGGAATTCTGGGGTTTGTAGTTTAGTGAGGCCCAAGAACCCTCTGCCTGAAATGTCTAAATGCCTCTCCCCAAACTACACATCCCAGGATTCCACATGATGTTACTATGGCAGTTAAAGTGGAATATAGTGCTATAACAGTGTTGTGTGGTAGAGGAGTTAGATGAAGGTGAAATGAGGAGAATTATTCTTTCTCATGAACCTAGAGAGATGGGCTAAGGAACATTTAACCTAGTCTCCTTGTTTCTAGCCAGAAGATGGGATAGAACAGAGTGGAGGGTGTGCCCTGGCACCACAAGAACTGGGAGGAAAGGAGGAAGCTAACTAGGTAAATCCATAGCCCCCCCGCCCGAAGACTCTATTGCAACAAGAAATCAATTAAGCTTCACTAATTGTTGTAAGCTGGTGCTCCCCCAGGTGAGCTAGAGATTAGCACACAGGCCTTTCCTCTTGCCCGGAGCTGAGCCCCCAAAACTGGAGAATCTGCACTCTCATGTCCTGCCTGGAGATGATCCAAAACTTCTGAAGGCTCAGGGCCAGGCCTTGAGATCTGGCAAACCTACTTGACTAACTATGGTCCCAATGAAAACTGTGCTGACTTAGCAGTAAATTTAAGAAACCTCCCTTTGGGGCCACTGTGACTTAGGCTTCCCCCCTCCCTAAGGCTAATAGCAGCCCAGGATAGAGGCATGGGGGACGACAACCACTCAGAAAGGGGGGAAACCCTAAATCTTCTCATGTGCTATATTTCAAATGAAAATTGTGGGGGAAATGCAATAATAGTTTCTACCACCACCATTCATTTTTAATGTCGCATGTACTTTGACGTTAGACGTGCTTAGTGAACAGTGTAAGGAGATGTGATTTTGGATTCAGCTCCTGCTTTCCTCCCGCCCCCATCCTTGGCTTTCAAAATGAAAGACCTGGCTTGGAGCAGCAACAGCCGGAACTCACTAAAGGAGCGGGACAGAGGCACAAAATGTAGAAATGTGCAGAGAGATTAATGGCACAAGTCAGGCCACTTTACTAATGAACTGACAGTGGCAAACGCTTAGGTTTTGCAAACTAAACATGCCAAGAAAGGGGCGGGGGGGGGTTGCTGGCGCCTTGTAGTTGTTCATAGCTGATAAATGAGGCCAAGAGCTTGAAGGCCATCCTTAAGACTGAGTAGAAGGATGGGCTGGAAAGGCACAGCAGGAGAATCGGCCATGGCTTCCATGGATCCGGAACAAGGGGGCAGGGGAACTCAGCCCACCCTCTAAAGCTAGGCCTGGGAGGATTGAGCCCTCCCTTGAAAATATATTGCAAAATTAGACCAACAAGATTCCTACCCATCAGAAGTGTTCATTATTGTTTTCCTATTGCTTTTATGGTACAGATCGACCCCTGTGTCCACAGATTAGGTACCCATGTTTTCACTTATCCACGTTAAAAAAAAATCTTCCCTGTAGGTATTTCTAGGTCCTCCATTGCAATTATATGGTCAACATCCAGCATTCTTTTCATTGAAAATAATAGGGTTCCCTATTATCCACAGTTTCAGGTATCCACAGAGGGTCTTGGAACAGGATGGTGGTGGAGTCTCCTTCTTTGGAGGATTTTAAACAGCGGTTGGGTGGCCATCTGTCAGGAATGCTTTGGGTATTTCTGCATGGCAGGGGATTGGTCTAGATGACCCTTGTGGTCTCTTCCAACTCTATGATCCCCAGTAGAAACAGGGGTCGACCTGTACTTGTTACCAGCATCAGCTGGATGATGGTGATGGTGGCGATAGTACAGTTTGAGTCTCCCTTAACTGGAATTCCAAAATCCAAAATATTCCAAAATCCAAAATTGTCCACATGAGAGGATGAAATAGTGACACCTTGGCTTTCTGATGGTTCAGTGTACACAGACTTTGATTCATGCACTAAATTATTAAAAATACTGGGTACTAAATTACCTTCAGGCTATGCATATAAATGAAAACATAAACAAATTTCATGTTTAGACTTCAGTCCCACCTCCAAGATGTCTCATTGTGTATGTGCAAGTATTCCAAAATCTAAAATATTCCAAAATCCAAAATGCCTCTGGGCCCCAAGCATTTCGGACAAGGGAGACTCAGCCTGGTGGTGGTGGTTTAAATGTAATGTCTTGATTTTTGTAAAAACATACCTGCATGTTGTCAAAATTGATAACAACCTGCCTGTCAAAGTTGAACCCCCACATTAAAAATAGTTTCTGGGGTCCTTAGGCAGAGCTGGGGCCAAAGTAGACCTGACACCATCAGTTTAAACCAGGAGGCTGCCACAAACTCATTTTTAAAAGTGTGTGTGTGATTTGAACTGCAGAAGGGGAACAGGGAGAAGTTCCCCACTCCTACCCACTGATGATCTCTCCACACTGCCCCCACTCTTAAGTCAGGGTTGGGGCAAAGTGGGGCACCCAGGAGTGCGCAGGTTGGTGGAAGGGGAGCTATTATTAGGATGGGTGGCACCTGGCTTGATGGCAGTATATGCAAAAGGGATCTAGGAGTCTTAGTGGACAACAAACTGAACATGAGTCAACAGTGTGATGTAGCAGCTAAAAAAGCCAATGCAATTCTAGGCTCCATCAATAGGAGTATAGTGTCTAGATCGAGGGAAGTACCGTAATAGTACCAATCTATTCTGCTTTGGTCAGGCCTCTCCTGGAATACTGCGTCCAGTTCTGGGCACCACAATTCAGGAAGGATAATGACAAACTGGAATGCGACCACAGTGGGGGGAGGTCTGGAAGAGATGCCCTATGAGGAGCGTCTTAGAGAGCTGGGTATGTTTAGCCTAGAGAAGAGAAGGTTGAGAGGTGACATTATAGCCATGTTTAAATATTTGAAGGGATGTCATACTGAGAATGAAGCAAGCTTGTTTTCTGCTGCTCCAGAGTCTAGGGCATGGAGCAATAGACTCAAACTACAGGAAAAGAGATTCCACCTAAATATTAGGAAGAACTTTGTACGGTAAGAGCAGTTTGACTGTGGAATGCACTGCCTCGAAGTATAGTGGAATCTCCTTTTTTTCAAATGGAGGCTGGGTGGCCATCTGTTGGGAGTGCTTTGATTGTGTATTCCTGCATGGCAGGGGGTTGGGCTGGATGGCCCTTGTGGTCTCTTCCAGCTCTATGATTCTATGAAGTCACCCCCCATTCAATACTGTTGCTGTATGTGCAAAATTGTGATTTATTTTTGTTTTTACTCCAGTGTGCATCATGTTACACTTAATTTGAACCTCATCTGTCACGTTGTTGCATATTCACCCACCCCTCTTCTCCCTCGGTCAGCTTTCCCAGATGCCCCCAATGAGCTAGCCACCTTGCTGGAAAACCTGGTTGTCTCTGAAGTGACACCCACTTCCCTGAAGCTCACCTGGGAAGTTCCCAAAGGAGAGTTTGATGCCTTCCTGGTCCGATGCAAGGAATCTCTTCTGGGAAGTGGGAGGAGCCCCCCACCACCCAAGGAAGTGACTGTGGGTGGGGATGAGCGCTCAGCGGTGCTCCGTGGCCTTACTCCCAACACTGAATACAGCCTTACAGTCTATGGCATCAGGGAAGGATCCCAAGTGGCCAACATCAACACAGCAGCAAGGACCAGTGCGCTAGGTAAGAAGACCACAAGTGTCCAAAAAATGGAAGGGGAGAAAACATTACCTAAACATTAGGAAGAACTTACTGACGGCAAGAGCTGTTTGGCAGGGGAACAGGCAGCCTCTGAGTGTGGTGGAGTCTCCTTCTTTGGAGGTTTTTAAACAGAGGCTGGATGGCCATTTGTTGGGAGTGCTTTGACTGGGTATTCCTGCATGGCAGGGGGTTGGACTAGATGGCCCTTGCAGTCTCTTCTAACTCTATGATTTTATGAAGAGCATCTGAACTGAAGCATTTGCATAATTGTGGTGGAGTCAGTTATTTGAATTAAATGTTGCCAAATACATACCCTCCAACATTTCACAGATGAAAATGGGGACATCCGTAGCCAAGCAACACCTGGGAGCCTTAATGCACTCTGAGGAAAAAACAGCAAAGCAGCAGGAATGTTCTGTCTTTCCTGCTGCCTTCCTGGTGTTGTTGTCATTTTTTCATTCTGGTCCCATAAGGGACCGAGGTAAAACCGTGCCTTTTTGCTAAGCAAAAAAACCTTGTTTGCAAAAAGGCATGGTTTTAGCTTGGTCCCCCACAGGACCAGAATGAAAGGACACCAGAAGAACTCCAATGTCATGTGGGAAGGCAGCAGGAAAGACGGAATGTTTCTGCTGCTTTGCCGCTTTTCCTCAGAGTGCGGTAAGGCTCCAAATGTGGTCAAGAGTTAGTAATGAGGAGGAATACACAAACTAAGAGAGGCTGCAGCAGTTTGCTTTTTCCCTCTTCTCTCCTCTCCTTCCATTGAGTTGAGGGCAAACTCCTTTTGCGCTTTGAATTCAGTTTGCAGCAATGGAAGTAAGCTGAGAACAAAAGGGGAAAGTGAGACGAGGAAGAGGAAAAACTGGGACATTTTTGAAGCAGCTGAAAATGTGGCATGATAAAGGATTAACTGGGACTGTCCCTGTCAAAACTGGACAGCTGAAGGGTATGAACCTATAGGATACTCTGTAGTATGCAAGAAAGTTCACTATTCCAGACTCTGGCTGTGGAGATCAACTTTAACTGTACCAGTTCACCTCTGCTAGGAGGGACATGGGTGTTGGGGGGAATGGGGAGGGGGCAGTGAGCGCAGAAGCCATGACTGGAAGGAGCTGAACTGGTCTTCTGGAAAGCAGCAAACAAAGGACAGCTGCATCTCTGACTTGGCTCATCCAGTGATGGGCTGGAATCCAGCTGTGGTTTCCTTTGTGAGACCCGAGGAATTAATCTCTGGCACTTCTCTGTTTCCTTTGTGGTCAGCTAGAGCTGGCCGGGGTTAATCCCCAGAGAGAGGGAGGGAGGGAGGATTTCATGGGAGGAGAGGTGAACAAGAGAGAGAGAAGTGCCAAAGCGTGGGCCTTGTTTTGGATGGCCAGTTTCCCCAAGTCAGGCTGGAGTTCCACAGTCAGCAGCTCTCAGCAAAGATGTAATTTCTTCTTTGAAAAAAAGATCACACTTGGACTGGGGCATGGGAAGAGAGGGTGACCCCCTTCCTTCATGCTCCTGCCCCGATCCAGATTAGAATCACTATCACCATCCTGCCCAGAGCTTAGAAATATTTCTTTTCTGGACTACAACTCCACAAATCTCCCAGATAGCATGCGCACTGGCCATAGACTTGAGGAATTACAGGCTGGACAAGCAGAATCTTTAAGATATATTTTTAAAATGTGACTGTTAGGATTGCCAGTTCAGGATTGTCCCAGGACCTGAGGTCCTAGGGGTGGCTCCTGGTGACATCATTAAGCATTTTCCATTATGTGCCAACTGTAGTTGCTCATAGCTTGTTGTTCAAACATATGCACACAAGCCATATTTTCCAGTGTGGAAATTAAAAGAAATCTTATCTAAAGCAATGTTCCCAGATCAAGATGAAACAAGGGGATTATTTCTTCTAGCAAGATGGGATAAGGAACATTTAATCTAGCTTTCTTGCTTTAGACTGGAAGGTGGATACAGAGCAGAGTGGAGGATGGACCCTGGCACTAAAATGATGGTGGGGGGGGATGGAAGGAAACTAACTAAGTAAATCTATAGACCCCACTAGAGAGTCTTTGCAAGTTGCAGCAATAAATCAAACTGTAGCAAGTCGCTGCTCCAACTGAGCTGGAGATTTGTGCACAGGTCTTTCCTCTTGCTCAGAGCTGAGCCCATCAGAACAGGAGAATTTGTGACCTTTTCTCCTGACAAGAAGGGCTTGTCTATACAAAGCAATAAAATGTGTATTGGTGCACAATAATGCCAATTCGCAGCAGTTTCTATTTGTTTCAATGGGATTTTTTGAAGATCACAGGCATGCAAAGCTATCTGATTTTGCTGGTCCAACAAGCATGCCTTCGAATAAAGATGGTGGGCGCTAGTGAATTACTCACATTTTTATTTAACTTGAGTTTCTGCAGCTGCAGTTTTTAAAAAACCGTATCCAAGGTACAACCTTACACTTTAACAAACAAGCAAACAAACAAAAATATTATTTTCTTGCCGTAGCACACAATTGCTATGGTGAAAATCCAAAATGGCAGTTCCGGGCGCTTGCCTTGCCAGCAAGCTCCGCTCCCCACACACATCTGACCAATCATCCTCCACTTCCACTCATGTCAGGAAATTACATCTATTCGTGTCACGTGTTCCAATCAGCAGGAATGCACATTTCACACACTGTTTTTTAAAAACTTCAGGGAAAGCCGTGAAGGCTTTCCCCACAGAGTATTTGCCCTTCCTCCTTTCAAATACAGCAAAATGATGTGGGTTCCCATTAGGACAAAAGGTATTCTCCTTGAATTCTATGAGGAGTATTTTCACTGTTCAGACAACCCCGAAAACTCTGGGCCAGGCCCTGAGATCTGGCAACCCTAAACCCTGTTACTCTCGTTGCCAAAGAAACCTACCTTAGACTAAGTCAGGTCCATCTAGTCCAGGTGCCTTCCCATCTTCTCCCAAGTGAAAGAGGAACCAATAGCTTTTGACCTGCGTCCATCTCTCACCTCTTCCCTTCTGTTTTCTTTCAGAACTGGACAGCCCCCGGGATCTACGGTTCAGTGACATCCGTGAGACCTCCGTCGTGGCCAGCTGGAGAGCACCATCCTCTCGCATTGATCGCTACAAAGTCTCCTTCCAGCCCTCAGATGGGGGTGAGATTCTGTGTCCTCTTCTTGTCACCTGAGCATTGGCATTACCAGTTTGCTGACCATCCTGTAATCCAAGGGTGGTGATTTTGCAGACCTCCAAAGGTTGCAGCTCCCAGCAGCCTAAGGTAGCAGGATGCCCAATGACGAAGAGTGATGGGAGTTGCACCTTAACAACATCTGGAGGGCTACATGAGGGTCTTTAGTAGTCTTCAGCTTTTTCAGATCTGCTTCTTACCTTTAACACAAACATGTAGTCATTATCATATATTTGCACAGAGCTTGGTCAAATTACCTTTTTCAATGGCAACTCCCAGAATCTCACAGCAAGAATGGCCAATGATCATGCTGTTTGGGGGGATTATTGGGTCTGTAGTCCCCAAAGGTAACCATTCCAAATTCTGTGTTTGCATATTGCTACCCACTAACCTTTGGTTGGTCTGTATTATATCCCAACTAGTTGATAGTCAATGCATCATGTCATAACCATTCATGCAAAGAGCTGAGCTCAGGCATTGTGTTGCAGGTGAACCCAAAAGTATCTCTGTGGATGGATCCAAGCTCAGAACAACCATCGAGGGTCTGACTCCTGGGGCCAGCTATGAGGTCACTGTCATGTCTATCCGGGGATTTGAAGAGAGTGAACCTTTGGTGGGCTATGTCACCACAGGTAACTTCTTGGAGGGATGGGATATGTGTTATATTACTGTATATACTCAAGTATAAGTCTATACATTTTAGTCAAAAGTCGACTCAAAAACCCTGTGTCGACTTATCCACAGGTCAATGTAAGTACTGTACCTTAACTCTTATCAAAAAAGGAACCATCCCTTTCTCTGATTTGAGTGGCAAAAGGTCTTTTTGTATATCTGGGCAGGAAAATTACGGTGGCCAGGAGCAGCTGGCCCTCTGAGGTGGCGCTGGCTCTTTTCAAATGACCCTTGATTTATCCACAGGTCATATCGAAATCCATAATTTTGGCCCCAAAACCTGCCCTCAGCTTATACATGAGGTCAATTTATGCACAAGTATATACAGTGTGTGTGTGTGTGTGTGTGTGTGTGTGTGGCATGTTTTACATACAGTATTAGTAGTCTTCTGAGTGTACTTACTTTGACCTAATGCAATTGTTAAGTAGAGTAGCCCCCTGAATCAATGGGAATCTGATAAGTCAACATTTATATACGGTAAGTTGCATTGGATTCAATGATGCAGTGGATTCAAAATACAGGCAAAGAGATTCCACCTAAACATTGGAAGAACTTCCTGGTAGTAAGAGCTGTTCGGCAGTGGAATGTGCTGCCTTGGAATGTGGTAGAGTCTCCTTCTTTGGAGGTTTTTAAGCAGAGGGCGGATGGCCATCTGTTGGCAGTGCTTTGATTGTGTATTCCTGCAGGGCAGGGTGTTGGACTAGATGGCCCTTGTGGTCTCTTCCAAAACTCTAGGATTCTATGGATTTAGACTTTAGATGTATATCTTCCCTTTCAATCAAATAATTTTCAAAGTAGCATGTCAAACAACAGGTAAACAATAACATGCACACAAAAGCTCATCCACACAAAGAAGCCAAGCCCAAAGTCGATTGGCCTTGTGGATGGGCTTCAAACAGGCTGCCCTTCAAACTGTCTCTGTTGTGCAAACCTAACTGCTTGTTGAGCCTAAATTTTCCTCTTTGGCAGATGGGTGGAAGGAGAGCTTGGGAAGTGACTTTTTTAGACTACAACTCCTAGAATCCAAATGACCATGTGGGCTGGAGGATTCTGGGAGTTATAGTCCTTTCCTAGCTCTTGGAGGGAGCAGAGCACCAAACTTAGTACAGCATCCCCTTTTCTGGCCGAGAGAAGGAGTCTGTGGTCATAGAATCATAGAGCTGGAAGAGACCACAAGGACCATCTAGTCCAACCCCTGCCCTACAGGAATACACAATACAACCATTTCCAACAGATGGCCATCCAGCTTCTGTTTAAAAACCCACAAAGAAGGAAACTCCACTACACTCCGAGGCAGTCCATTCGACTTCCGAACAGCTCTTACTGTCAGGAAGTTCTTCCTACTGCTTTAGGTGGAATCTTTTTTTCTATAGTTTGAGCCCATTGCTCCGTGTCCTGGTCTCGGGAACAGCAGAAAACAGTCTTGTTCCCCCTTCAACATGACATCCCTTCAAATATTTAAACATGGCTATCATGTCCCCTCTTCACCTTCTCTTCTCCAGGCCAAAAAGACCCAGTTCCGTAAGCCACTCCTCATAGGGCATGGCTTCCAGACCTCCCACCATTTTGGTCATGCTCCTCTGGACACATTGAAAAAGGGAGATTTTACCTGAGCAAAGCAAAGCAAAGGAAAATGGCTTTTTAGTCTACAACTCCCTGAATCCCTACCAGCCATGCTGGCTGTGGGATTTTGGGTGTTAACAGTCCAAAAAAAATAACTTTTCCAGGGTCTGCTTCCCTACTAATTTGGGTCTTAAATTGACCTGGGACCAGTACCTGCTAAACTTGTCCTTCTCTTCTCTTCTCTTCTCTTCTCTTCTCTTCTCACAGTTCCAGATGGTCCTTCAGACTTACGGGCCATCAATGTAACTGACTCCTCAGCAGTGCTGACATGGCATCCTCCCATGGCCGAGATGAACAACTACATTGTCACCTATGGACCCATTGGTGGTGAGAGATGGGAACTGGGGAAAGGTGGGAATTATTCTTTGGGCTTGCTCCTGAAGTGATATGCCCTAATCCATTCAAGAAAAGACTGAGCACATAATTAATGGGTGTAGAATTGAAAGAGGTAGCTGTGTTCATCTGGAATATCAGTATGCAAAGGGATCTAATAGACCTTTGAGACCAACTGAAAGAAAGAAGTTGCAACACAAGCTTTCATAGATTTGGTCTACTTCCTTAGATGTTTGGAATGAACTAGTGCCTAGGAACTAGTGTATTTCTTCAGGAGGTTGGACTGGAGGGCCCTTGTGGTCAGTTCCAGTTCTTTTTTTTTCTTTTTTTTTAGTAGCTACAAGTCTATAGTGAGGGTTGTGGGGAATGGGGACGACCAACCATGAATGATAGATCTATCCTCTGTTCTAAGAGATGGTAGCTAAATGGAAATTCCATGTTCAGGAGCAGCCCAAACAATACCTCTTAATAACTGTTTTAGAAGACCAGGCAGTGGAGGGGGAGGCTGTTGCCTTCACAGTTTTCTTACAGGCTTCCTTAAAACATCTAGCTAGCATTTGAAATGGGATAATGAATGTATGAAGATGGCTGAGACTGAATTAGGCCACTGGTCCAACTAGTCCAGTCTTATCTACTTCAGGCAAGGTGGGCTTTATGCTTTTGGTATACATTTTTTCTTTTCTTTTTTAAAAATTAGAATACTGTGGTCCACCAAGGTGCAGAATAGTTGCAAGGGGTTGGGAGGTGGAGCCAGATACAAAATGGTGGCTCATGGGGTTGAACTCATTACCAGATCTTGCTGGAGTACAGTACCCAGAATTCTCCAGTTAGCCTGTTCAAAAACATGCTAACACTGATTGATGAACAGAGCTGTGATCTAAATATATCTTTTTTTAAAAAAAATCGTGTTTTTTGGACTATAGATCCAAATAGTCCAAAAACTTGATTGGGGAAAAAAAGATATATTTAGATCACAGCTCTGCTCATTAATAAGTGCCATGAGCTTGGATAATTTATATATACACTCTCAAATGCTACATCTGAATCACTACAAATCATGGGTGTTTGCCATCTTTTTTAGGGAAACGGAAGTAGAGCTTTAGCTGTCAATATTGTTAACCACTTAGGAGTCAAAAACCTTGGTTGATCTCCTGTAAATCACCAAGTGATCTTCAAGCAATTAGCCCACCTTGGTCTACTCCACCTGGTGGCTGGAGCTCTTCAAGTTTGACAGAGCTTGGAAAAGTTCCTCTTTTTGGACTACAGTATCCAGAACTGGCCAAACTAACTGGAGGAATCAACCAACCAAACAATTAATACCCTACCTTTTTGGAGAAAAGTGCAACTCAAAGAGGCTTACAGGGATTCTGGGAGTTGTAGTCAAAAAAACAACCTTGTCAAGCTCCGAGGCAGAATTTCTTTTCCAGCCCCTCCAACCTGAGATCTTTTTCTTTCCTTTAGAAATGTCAGACACTGATCCTGAGACCTTCTGCCTGCAAGGCATGTGTTCTGCCACTGAGCAATGGTTCCTGTTCCCAGGTGGTCAGCTAGACCAACTCTTAACTTAGCAGGGCTCCTAAAGCTGTATTTGAAGCAGGGGTTCTTTTACGTCTCACACATCTTTTCTCTGCTTTGCCCAGGCCCAAGAGTCTCCGAATCAGTGCCAGGAAACCGGGTCCAGCTACGGCTGTCAGAACTACGCCGGGACACAGAATACCGGGCCAGTGTCTACGGCGAGAAGGAAGGAAACCGAAGCTCTCCTGTCAGTGCCACCTTCACCACTGGTAAGCAGATGCGACTGAGGAACAGATAAAATGTCCTCTTTGGAGGATAGCCTGAAGTCACCAGATCCTGTTTGATCTTGGAAGTTAAGCAGGGTCAGTCCTGATTAGTACTTGGATGGGAGACTGCTAATGAATACCAAGTGCTGTAGGCTATATATTTCAGAAGAAGGAAGTGGCAAAACCACCTCTGAGTATTGCCTAAGAAAACCATATGAAATTCATGGGGTTTCCATAAATCAGCAGGCGACTAGGAGGCACATAGATACACACACATCAGATGCTCAGAGACAAACTAGACTCTTCGTGTAAGCTTCTCTGGGGAAATGGTTTGGCTGCTGCTGAAGATGAAAAGCTAGAGCTTGGAAAAGTTACTTTTTTGATCTACAAGTTCAGAATCCCCCAGCCAGTAATCCTAAAATTACCTTTTCCAAGCACTGCAAAATGCTCCTGGAGAAAGTGTGTCTTTGTGTCTATATTGTTGGGAGGCAGCACATGCTATAGTTAGAGGTAGAGATTTCCCTTGTGTCGGACCCAAAAGTATTATTGCCTTGATTTTTAAAACTCTTATTTCTCCAGGTGCGGATGGGCCCCGGGACCTCCGAGCTAGTGAGATCTCAGCCCGCAGTGCTCGCCTCACCTGGTCACCACCACGTGCGACTCCGGGTGGATATCTGTTGAGTTATGAAACTCCGTATGGGCAACTAAAGGTACCTGAGCATCTTGCTTGGCTGTTGCTATCAGCACACCACAATTTGCAAAAAGGACATTTTAAAAATGTAATTTGTTTTCAAATGGAAATATACATGCAGAACATACTGGGATCAAGCAGGCATTCCTACAGAGGAAGTGCAACTGCTAGTCACAAATCTGATTCCCAAATGGAGAAACTGCATCCTGTGGAACTGGGAAGATTATCAGACAGGAGTGCAAAAAGTGTTCTTGTCCCACAATCTCCACTCCTGCCCCTGTCCCATCCCTGACCCACCACAATCAACCTCCTCATTGCACTTATCTTCTCTAACATTGTTCCAGCAGCCTAGGAATGAACGGAGCTCTAATGAAGCTCCCTTCACTTCCTGGATCGAAATCCCTCGGATTATTGCGAGAAGATGCAAGAGTGGGAAATTCAAAAATAAAAATAACTAAAAAAGGGACAGCAAGCACAAAAACACATTTTAAAATGTTAAAGTAACCTGGGGAGGGCCATAAAAAGTGTGTCACTTACTTGGCTGACCTGATCTCACCCAGAAGTGTTCTGGCAGGGACCTCCCATTGATGCTGGGATCTCGCCAGCGAAACAGGGCACCTTGTCACATGCATGGAAATCCAGGACAGAAACAGAATGGGGGAAATCTATTGACAGCTTCTCCCATCAATAAAAGCAGCACTGGCAGAATGGGAGCAGAATGGGTGCATAACAAGGGGGGTGGTGACAGTGTCTGATAAGGGAGCCCTTTTGCAATCTCCTGGCATTCCTGTAAAGCCACTTTAAATGTGTCTGATAATCTCCTAGGTATCATACCAGGCCTCCCCGAGAGTTCTTTCACTGCCAAACACCCAGCATAGATGCATGCCAGCCCTTTTGCTGGTGGGTTCCAGCATCCTTCATAGCCAATGGCAGAATTGTGCCCCCAAACAAAGTCTACCCAGACTATTGCTTGCCAGCAATCAAATTCCCCATCACTGGACATATGGGGAGCTTGGGTTGGGGTGTACTGCTTTCAGGCCAAGGCTGATGGAAGATGAGGTCCCAAGGGTTATACACTGGGCCCTCTGGATCTGCAGGGGTTTGGTTCTGGACCCCCCAGCCCATGGATAGCAAAAACTGTGGATGGTTCAATCCCATATTAATCAATGGTGCCGCTATTTTAGTTATGGGCACTGCCATTTTAGGTATGTAGTGGCACCATTTTACATATGGGCGCCACCATGTTAGTATGCTTGAATCTACAGATATTGAACCTGCGGATACTGATGGCCCACTGTATAATGCAGAATCAAAAAAAGAAAATCAAAGGGCTTGTTTATATGAGGCAAAAAAAAATGTGGATTTCTCCACGGTAATGGCAATGCGCAGCAGATGCTGTTTGCCTTAATGGCCTTTTTGGCATATAGCAGACATATGAAGCTGTGTTTGCTATACAAACAGGCATGCCTGCAAATCAAGATGGTGACTGTGAGTGAATTATTCACATTTTTACTTACCTCAAATTGCTGCCACTGGAGAGTATTTTTTTAAAAAAAAATCCTATCCAAGGTACAAACAAGCAAGCTTTTGCTTTAACAAAAAGGCCAAAAAAACCCACACCCCACCTGTTTTATCACCTTAGCTCTTGCTTGCTAAGGTGAAAATCCAACATGGCAGCTCCAGGCGCTTGCCTTGTTAGCAAGCTCCACCCCTGGCACACATCTGACCAATCAGCTTTCAACTTCCACTCATATTGGGAAAGTGAATCAATTCAGTCGCTTGTCCCAATGAGCAGGAATGTGCATTCCCCACTGAGCTTTTTGAAAAATACACAAAGGCTTTTCCAGTGTATTTTTTGGCATTTTTACCCCCCACCCTTCTGCATACAGTGGAGTGATGTGGAATCCCATTAAGACAGATCGTCTTCTCCTCGCATCTGTGAGAAGTATTTTTGCCATTTAGACAACCCCAAAGTGTGAAAACATGAACCATCTCCCCCCACAGCTATGAGAACCATGCAAGCAGGTTAGCAACAGAGAAAAATTCACACACACACACATACACCGGTCCATTCTCAGCCTTCATATATTTTCCCAAACTCAAACTGCAAAGCGAATGCAAAAAAGTACGGTATCTGAGGTCACTAATACAAATGAACTGTTTCATGCCACTGGGCAGCTGTTGACATTTGACCTGCCTGCTGGCAGAGGCCCAGCTCACAATCCTGACTTTTAAAATTACGCTTTGGCTGCGGTGACTGAAAGAATCTGGGGTATGCAGTCCAACAAAGTAACTTTTCCAAGCATGGTGAGGTCATAGACACAAAGTCGTCTAATAGACTGTTCAAAGAGCTGGCTTGTATTTAACCTGAAGAAGAGGACCCTAAGAGGAGACATGATAAGCTGTCTTCAAATATCTGAAGGGCTGTCCTACAGAAGATGGAGCAAGGTTGTTCTCACTTGCTCTACAGGGTTAGAGTAGAACCAAGGGGGGTTAAATTATGGGAAGGATACCAAACAAACATTAGGACAAACTTTCTAAAAGTGAGTGAGAGCAAAGCAGCAGTCTGACATAATGTATCTTTATCTGAACTACATACCACTTTAAGTGGCAGGCTGTGGTCCTGTTGGCCAATTTATGGCTGACTTAAATGGTAGTCGTGGTGGTGTAAGTAGCAAGAGAGGAGAAATGGCAAGGGTACCACAACAATGAGACAGACAGCATAGGAACACTTTTCTGTCAAAAGAGAAAGCTGAGCTGGTTAGGAACCAGGTGATAAAGAAAGCTTTCTCTGCTGACCTCTCTGATACTACTGCACACCACTTCAAAAAATTGTTTACACATGTATAACCAAGTTTTACGCAGCCATAAGGCACCAAGAGAATGCCAGCCTGGGTCGTAGCTAGAGATTAGAAAGATTACTTTTTCTGGACTTTTAACTCCCTAAATCCAACAAAAGTAATGCTTCCAAATTGTGGATAAAGCACATGCCTTGCCTGCCCTGGTTTCCCCACTGTATGCACCAGGTTGGATAAGTCTCTTGTACTTGCTCGTTTGGTGTCATCACCACTTATACTCTGTCCTCCACAGGAGATCTCCTTGGATGCTAACGTCACTTCATATGAACTCCAAGACCTCATTCCTTCCAGCCGTTACCAAGCCCAAGTCCATGCGCTGAGGAGAGGGATACCCACAGCCCCCACCTCTACTTCCTTCACCACTGGTAACAGCCCTACAGGTTTCCTGGGGGAGGGTTCTCTTCCTGACCTGTTGATCCTTTTTCACACAGGAGGTGTCCACTGCTTTTGCATTTGGCCAGAAGGCTCAGCTGCCTCACAAATACCTGCTCCTGCAGTAACAATGGCGATCATAGCACTATTATTCCACTTTAACTGCTCTGGCTGCCTCCTGTGGAGTCCTGGGACTTGCAGTTTAGGGAGGGGCATTTTGTATTTTCAGCCAAAGAGCTCTTAGACTTCACTAAACTACAAACCCCAGGATTCCACAGGAAGCAGCCATAGCAGTTAAAGTGGAATAATAGCACTATAACAGTGCAGTGTGATAAAATCCAATGAGAGAGGCTCAGTTTAAGTATCATGTACAAAAATGCCCCTGGAAGAAGGAAGCAGAACGTCTGTGTTTCTTAAAATTCAGAACATGAAAATTGCAGCTAACCAAGTGACAGCCAATCTCATTGACAGTCTTCAGCAGCTGGGGTGCCAAGGTGTAACCCCCTACTTTCCAGGTCAAGGTTTATCCTCTGTTATGGCTACCAAAAGGACCTACAAAAATATGTGGCAACAAAGAATACTTCAGTTCAGAATTCAAGTCAGTCAGCCATACTCTTCTCCATATTACTGTACTCCATTCTATTTCCTTCCTTCAGTTTTTCATTCCCTGGTGGTGCAGTGGTTAATTGCCAGTACTGCAGTCACAACATTGTGTTTTGGTCTGCTATTATTATTCTTCCTTCTTCTCTGGAACATTTAGCCTTCTGTAGCTAGTGAACCTACTCAGTCCTTAATGGGATATTTTATAGTGGTTCTTTACCTATCTTTTTAAATTTCTGCAGTACAAGCGTCCCCCGCCCCGTATCCGCGGAACTGATATCCATGGTTTCAGTTATCCGTGACTGAAAAAATAGGGACACATACCATAGAGTCATGATGGAAAATGCCTAGAGAGGTGTTCTCTCTAGGAATTGCTAGGTTCTCCAGTGCAACTCTATGGTATGTTTGTACCCAAAGTCCTTTGTATTTTAATAGGGTTGGCCACAGTATCATTTATAAATGGTAAGTGTGAGAAGGTATCCCCCGTGGATAGTGGGGGTGGACCTGTACTTGAGCTTTAAGCAAGCCTGCTGATTTCTTCCTTCTATACATCAGCCGTTGGGCTTTATGTGGATCGGTACTCAAAGAACTGAGTTTGCTGTTAGCATAAACTGGGACAGTCACTGACAGAGCTCCCCTTTCTTTCCTCGGCAGAACATCTGACATACCCCTTTCCTCGAGATTGCTCGGAGGAGAGCCTGAACGGGCCAGGGCCCTCTCGGGTAACAACCATTTATCTTGGGGGCAACAGAGAACGCCCCTTGCAGGTGTACTGTGACATGGAGACTGACGGAGGTGGTTGGATAGTGAGTATTAAGAGAGCGGTGGTAGAGTGGATTGGTCAGCATATATATGTGCATTGTTCAGCTGCCACAGAATTTGGCAACCCATGACTCTGAAACTTTCATGGTTAGAAGAGGAAAACAGACTTCACCATTCTAATGCTTTCTGTGTCATAGACTATAACAACTCCCATTATCCCCCAGCCAGCGTGGTCTGCTGCATACCTGAAAATGTTAAGACAGACAGACAGACTGATTGACTTCTATCTGTTTTACCTCCTTACCAACTTAATAAAAGTAACTGTGTTAGTCTGCTGCCCCCAAAACAACAAGGAATCTTGTGGCCACCTTAAAAAGACTAACAAATTGAATTTGGCCTGAGCGTCTGTGGACTGCAGACTGCAATTGATGAATTGGGATGCAGTGCTCAAAAACTTTTACCCAGTGGCAGCTGGCATCTTCCATATTCATAGGGCAGTGAATTGGCTCTGGGTTTCAATCTGAACTTTAAAGGAGCTGCCCATAGTACGGAATGTATTTTAGTCAAAGAAAACTTGTTAGTCTTTAAGGTGCTCTGCCTGTCTCGCTATCTATGCTTGTGCATCCACCCACCCATCTTGGGGGGTGTAGGTAAGTGAGTTCTAAGTGGTGAGACCAGAAAGGAATAAAGTGAATAAAAAGAGGACAGGGGCAATTCATTTAGAGCAGTGGTTCCCAGACTTTGGTCCTCCAGGTGTTTTGGACTTCATCTCCCAGAAATCCTGTCTGTTGGCCAAGGTGGCTAAGGCTTCTGGGAGATGAAGTCCAAAACACCTGGAGGACCAAAGTTTGTGAATCACTGATTTAGAGCTTCAAATGAAATTGACTTTCCCCAGTCTGGTGCCTCCAGAGAGGGGGCATACTACAGCTCCTCTGTGATGTACTCTTTTACTCCAAGTCTCAAGTCTCTACCTTCAAGTCTCAAGTCAAGTCTCAAATCCTTGCAAGATACTTTCAAGTCAAGTCTCAAGTCTGGGAGCCAACCTTAATAGGAAAAAAGGAGGTGGGGGTATGTGGGGGTGGTGGAGTTTCAACAGCTAGAAAATCAAGAAGACGTGCATACATTTAAGTTTAAAAAATTAAATTACCAGCAAACACATTAGGCAATGGACTTGAGGCGGGGGTTAAGGTCTGCTTGGCAGCCTGTCCCCGTTGCACATCAGAGGAGCCTTCTAAAGCAATGGTTCTTAACCTGTGGTCTGTGGACCCCCAGAGGTCTGCAATGTCCTCAGGGAGGTCCTCAAAGGCTTGAAGGCTGCTTGGCCCACCTCCTCCCTGCAGTGGAATGGCCATGTCATAGGAGTCAAGGCAAAAGCTGGCTGGGTTGGCCTTCACATTGCCATTCAATCTGCTCCAGCCACAAAGATGCAGCAAGAAGCAGAAGAAAATTCTTCCCTCCCCCTCCAGTGCCTCTGAGGGAAGGTTTAATGGATGGTGTAATTGTGGTACGGTGGTGGTGGTTTTAGATCTTGAATTATGTCTTGGGTGTCCACAGCAACAAAATACATTTAAAGGGGGTCCCTGGTAAAGAAAAGGTTAAAGGCTACTGTTCTAAAGCTTTTGAAAAGCTTTAGAAGGATCCTTCTGCCTCAAGCGTATTGCCTAATGCATTTGCTGTTACTGCTTCCATCATGTGACTGGTAGGCAGAAAGCAGTGAGATCATGGAAGTGTTGCTCAAAGGAGGAAAACTGTTTTGTGTTCCATAATGTTTCTGGATGACTGTGTTATGTTCCTGAACCAAGGCCAGCAAGTCAGTTTCTAAAAATATACAAACCACAAGTCGAGTCAGTGTGTCATTTATTGTCCAGTCGAGTCATTGAAGCGACTTGAGTCTGAGTCAGTCGATTCAAGTCTACATCACTGCAGCTCCCAACGCATCTAGGAGATGGTTGCAAAAGAATTCCTCTGGCTAGCATAAGAGTTCTGTGTATAAATGAATGAATGACCTTTCATCCCTCTCTCACTACTAGCATTTCCCCTCTTTTCTGTTCTCCAATGGGTGTATAGGATGCCGGCCTACCAGCTCCAAAGCACGTTCTGTACCTCTGAAGAAGTAGACTCTGGTGTATGAAAGCTTATGCCAGCCTTCCCAAACCTGGCATGCTCCAGATCTATTGCCAACTCCTGTCATCTCTAAGACAGCCTAGTATGCCCGGTGGCACCAGGCTAGAGAGGGCATTTATTTACAACATTAGAGGGCACACTCTAGTTTGTTTGGCCGGCAAGAAAGCCTGCTTACAAAAGGTACAAATGCACAATCATGCTCTTTTCCTCCTCCTCTTCCTCAGGTTTTTCAGCGTCGAATGAATGGTGAGACTGACTTCTGGCGTGACTGGCAGGATTATGCCACTGGCTTTGGCAACCTTACCAGAGAGTTTTGGCTAGGTATGTGCGTGGCCCTGTATGTCTTTCTCTCATGTAACAAGGGCACTATTATTCCACTTTAAGTGGTCTGGCTGCCTTCTGTGGAATCCTGGGATTTGCAGTTTAGGGAGGGACATTTAGCATTCTCAGCCAGAGAGCTTTTAGGCCTCAATAAACTACAAATCCCAAAAATTCCACAGGAAGCAGCCAGAGCAGTCAAAGTGGAATAATAATGCTATAACAGTGTAGTGTGAGGTGTGACAATAAGCTTTCACACTGTGCTAGAATTTAGAATCAGGTCTACCCAACCAGGAGCCTAGAAAGCCAAAGCAGGAGGTTCTACTAACCACCTTTCCTCCACCTTGCAATCCAGTCACTTAGTATTTCTTGTTGTTGTTGTGTGCCTTCAAATTGTTTCCAAATTATGACAATCCAAAAGCAAACCTACGATGGGTTTTTCTTGGCAAGATTTGTTCAGGATGGGGTTTACCCTTGCTTTCCTCTGAGGCTGAGAGAATGGGACTTGCCCAAGGTCATACAGTGAGCTTTCACAGCTGAGTGGAGGTTTGAACCCTGGTCTCCCAGTGCCCTAGTCCAACATGTAAACCACTATCCCACACTGGCTCTTTAGTCATTTAGTATACCCTAGACATGGGCCACCTATTGCCACCACTTACGACTCCTCGGAGATTTTCACACGGGGCCAAAATGCCCCATTACTGCACCGCCACATCCTCTCCCATTCCTGCCACGGAATAACATAAATCTTTCACACAGTTACATTAATTCCGCGGCAGGAATGGGCTCCCCCTCCCCTCACTGGCTGGCTGTAAATGCAGCTGTCCTAAGACTGCTTTTACGACCGGCCGTCTGAAATGGCCGGGCGGTAAATTTAAAAAATAAAACTCCCCCAAACATAAAATCAGTTTACCAAGCACAAAAACACACTTTAAATCATACAGTCAAAACAGGGAGGGTAAAATAAAGGGTGCCACTTACCTGGATGTCCAGGTCATAGCAGGAAGTGCTCGGAATGGCCCTCCCCTCTGTGGCTGTCATTTCGGAACAGGAACAGGGCTCCTGTTCGCACACCCATGACAGTGATAGAACGGGGGGTCTATTCACGATGAAAAATCGTGATTATATTTTTCTGGAACAGTTACGGGAGTAGGATGGATGCAGGACAGAATGGGGTCAATGTCATCCGAAAGGGAAAACCTTTTCCAACCCTGTTCTGCTCCTGCCACGGGATATATAGCCCGTGTGAAAATCTCCCTCGAACAGTTTCATCAGCGCTGTATATGCACAATCCTAAATATACACTGGACTGATTATGTGATTAATGTTGCTGTCCTTGAGCAAGCAGGGATCACCAGCATTGAGGCCATGATATTGAGAACACAGCTGCACTGGGCAAGGCACGTTTCTTGCATGGAGGACCATCGCCTCCCAAAAATAGTATTCTACAGTAAACTCACCATGGGTCAGCGTAAGAGGGGTGCTCCAAAAACCCGATACAAGGACTCCCTGAAACAACATCTCAGGCTTGGCCAAATTGATCACCAACAATAGTCCACCCTGGCCTCACATCAGGAGGCATGGAGATGCACTATCCACAATGCTGCATCCTCATTTGAAAGCTCACGCCGAACATGTCTTGAAGAGAAGCGACAATGCATAAAGAATCACAACCCAGAAACATCACCCAAGGAGACCTTCTGCTGTGCTTTCTGCAACCGGACTTGTTTATCTCGGATTGGCCTTTTTAGTCATCAGCGTGCTTGCAGAAAGCACAAGATGAGTCCTTCCTGAATCTTTGTTTGCGAAGAATAGCCAGAGAGAGAGAGAGATTCTAGACAATAAGGATCAAACTGTCAGGACCCATCCAACTGATCAAAAAGTCCAAGATTTTGCTCCTATTCTTTCCAATTTTATACTAGCTGAAAATAAACCTGACCTAGTATAAAAAGTCTCTTGATCGTACCAGGAGTTGTCAGGAAATATTCTGGGATAAACAAAATTTGTATGTATCTCCAGAATAAAACTGGGGGGGGGGGGGACAGGAACAAATCTAAGACATTTTTAAAAGAATCTTGAAAATGTTTCATAGAGTCAGAAGAGCCCTCATGGGCCATCTAGTCCAATCCCCTGCTCAGTGCAGGACCTCTGACTAAAAAGGCCCAGAGAAGGAGACTCCACCACTTTTCTAGGCAATTGATTCCATTGACAAACCACTCTTACTGTCAAGAAGTTCCTTCTAATGTTCAATCAAAATCTGGTCTCCCAGGGCTGGTTTAAGGCACCGGCAGTGTCAGCATCCGCAGGGGGCCCCATCATTGTGGGGGGGCCCCGTAGTTACCCTCCTCCTGCAAAAGCATTATTAGTAATTGAATATCCTGTACTTTGAATAGCTTAGGTTGAGTTAGGTTACATTGACCTGAGATAAACATATGGTGCCCCCAAAATAAAGCATTGCAGGGGGGCCCAAAATTCCTTAAACCAGCCCCGTGCTCTCCCGTAGCTTAAAACCATTAGCCCTGGTCCTACCCTCTGGGGCAGCAGAGAACAGGCCTGCCCCCTCCTCTCTGTGACATTCCTTGAGGTATTTAAAGAGTGTGATCATGTCACCCGTCTTCTCTTCGTCAAGCTGAATGTGCCCAGTTCCTTCAAACTTTCCCATATGGGTTGTTCTTCATACCTCTCTCTCCATACATCCTTGTTGCCTTTCTCTGAACTTGCTCGAACTTGTCTATATATCCTTCTTAAAAGGATGTGCCCAGGACTGAATGAAGTGCTCCAGATGAGGCCTGACCAAGCTCCCCCACCTGTGTTAAGAATTAATGAAAATTTAATAAGTTACATGAGAGCCAGCTTGGTGTAGTGATTTGAACCTTAGGAGATTATCAGACACGCTAAATACGGCGTTATCACAACACCAGGAGATTGCTAAAGGGCTCCCTTTTCAGACCACATCATTCCCCTCTCATAATACACCCGTTCTGCTGCCGTTCCACCGGCGCTGCTTTTTATTGATGGGAGAAGCCATCAATACATCCCCCGTTCCATTTCTATCACAAATTTGACAGCGACTGAAAAGATGCCCCATTTCACTGGCGAGATCCCAGTGTCAATGGGAGGTCCCTGCCAGAACTCTTCCTGGTGAGATCGGGATATCCAGGTAAGTGACACACTTTTTAAAACTTCCCTGGTTTACTTGGTGTGTTTTTGTGCTTGCTGTCACTTTTTTCTTGTTATTTTGCTTTTTATTTTTGAATTTCCTGTCTTCTCACAAGAACAGGCAAAATTTCACTCTAGGAAGTGAACAGAGCTCCGTTAGAGCTCCATTCACTCCTGGGCTGCCCTAAAGACCCTTTCAGGTAGGTCTGAAAATTTTTGTTCTCGTGCCAGGACAGGGACGGGAAAGGATATTGTGGGACAGGAGTGCTTTTTTCATTCCTCTCTGATAATCTCCTTAGACTACAACTCTGAAGATGAGGGTTGGAATTCCTGTTCAGCCATGGAAAGCCAGTGGGTGACCTTGGGCAAGTCATACTCTCTCAGCCTCAGTGGAAGGCAAAGGCAAATCCCCTCTGAACAAATCTTGCCAAGAAAACCTCATGATAGGTTCACCTTAGGGTTGCCATAACTCAGAAACAACTTGAAGGAACACAATAACAAGATACACGGTGAGCAACGTGACATATCTCTGCAGAAGACAAACCAGTTTCAAAAGATAACTTTCAAAAAGTAATTTGCTATGTAACTTGTTTTAAATTATTTATTTATTTATGTGTTTACTATATTTATTTATATCCCACCTTTCTCCCAATATAGGGACTCAAGGCAGTTAACAATGAATTTCAAAACAATACATAAGCATTAAAAACATAAATATAAATATGAAATTTAAAAAATAAATTGAACAATTTAGAATGTTAAAACATTTAAAATATTAAAATGCAAAAAACTATATACATCTAAAAAACATAACTACACAGCACATACAAGCCCAGCTCCCATCAAATTGTGAATGGCTGATGACACAAGAATGTTTTTACTTGTTTCCGAAAGGAGAGCAGAGATGGGGCCATCCTGGCTTCTCTAGGGAGGGATTTCCAGAGTCTAGGAGCAGCCACTGAGAAGGCCCTCTCCCTTGTTCCCATAAAATGTGGTGGCTGGACAGAAAGGCCTCTCCAGAAGATCTTAGAGCTCTGCTTTGCTCATAAAGGGAGGTACGATCCTTCAAAAGTCCCCAACAATCACTTGACTCTTTCTCTCTCTCCCCTCCTCTCCCCGCCCTCCCAGATTTTTGTTAACCACAGTAATTGCTGGAGACTTTTAAAGAACTTACATAGTAAATTACTTTTTCAAAAAGTATCTTTCCAAACTCTGGTTTATCTTCTGCAACTCTGCCCAAGTGCCACACTCACCCAGGATTTTGTAAGCAGCATCAAACTCTCCCCACATCCTGCCCATCTCTCTAGTGAAAGATGTCTAGTGTCCTAAGACATCTCTCCTCCTAAAAAAGTAGACGTACAAAGCAAGGCCAGCCTAACATTCTAGACAAGTGGGGTGGGGAAATGTGGGCGAGAGAAGAAAAAAATGGAAGTCACCCCTCTTTCCTACTTGTTCCCAGGGAACAATGTTTTGCACCAGTTGACATCCTCCGGGGACTATGAGCTGCGTGTGGATCTCCGTGCTGGGAACGAGTCTGTCTATGCCACCTATCAGAGTTTCCGTGTCGATCCTCCTGCTGACTATTACCGCCTCCACTTGGGAAGTTACAGTGGCACAGCTGGTGAGTGTTCAGAGAATCATAGAGCTGGAAGAGACCCCAAGGGCCATCCAGTCCAACCCCCTGCCCTGCAGGAATACCCAATCAAAGCAGTCCCGATAGATGACCATGCTGCCTCTGTTTAAAAAACCCCAAAGGAAGGAGACTCCACCACACTCCAAGGCAGTGTATTCCAGTGCGGAGTGTTGGGCTGGTATAGATGAGCTGGGAAGGCTGCTGGCCGTGGCCAAAAGGCTGTGGTTAGTTCTGACTAGAGTAGACCTTGAATGGATGGGATTTACTTTCCTGTCGCCTCACCATTCAACAATTGATTGCATGGGTCTATTCTAGCTGGGGGTAAAGAACCAGCAGGATGGATGAACAGCCTGGGTGTGTTTGTCTGTTTCCAAGTATTCAAGGTCGGAAGGGGAGCCAAGGGGAGAGAATCCTTCTGCACTCCACTCTTACTTCTTTTCTTCTTCCACAGGTGATGCATTCAGCTACCACTCAGGCAGTGTCTTCTCTACCCGGGACCGGGACCCCAACCGGCTCATCATCCCCTGCGCCGTCTCGTACCGCGGAGCCTGGTGGTACCGCAACTGCCACTATGTCAACCTCAATGGGCTCTATGCAAATAACCGTGACCACCAGGTATCCCCTTCCACACACACACAAATGGCAGGAGGGGAAGAGGAAGAGAAGGGGCAGGGGGTCATGAAAGGGCTGCTATACTTTTTAATAAATGAGATGCAAGATGTACTTGGGACATGGGTTCTGCCTTTTTTGAGATATGTGCGTGTGTGTGTAAAATCAGCTTTTCCCAAACAGGCTCCATTAGTTGTGGAAGATTATAATTTCCATTATTCTCAACCAGCATGAGCATTGTTGCATCAGTCATGCTAGTGTGATTCATAGCAAGGTGTGAGGTTGAAAGATGTCCCCTGCCCTCTTTTTAATTGCTTGCTCCAGTCTAGAAGGTGTGAGGTGGTAATTCTGCAATTCTGTTTTTGTCCCATCCCACTGATGTTTTAGATTTCAGGGGTAGACTTACATTCACTTTAGGCCTAGAAGTAAATCCAGATTACTTCTGATTGGAAAGAGGCCTTTCCTTGGCCTAAAACAGCCTGGGGGCTGTTTTTAAAACCATTCCAGAATTGTATCCCACAACCCCTGGAAGATATAGGGGGCATTTTAATTTTTTTAAAGAAATTATTGACGTCAAAAGAAATGGGGACTTTAGGAAGCACTGTGGGACATATCGTTGAGGGACTGCTGCAGCTTCTGGATCTTGGGTTGTTGCCCACCTCTGCTGTATGCTTTGTGACCAATTGGGAATTTGAACTCAGGAGCTCAGTTCCAAAGTTTAGCACTTTTAACCATCAAACCTTCCCTGCTTTCTCAAATCACTGCTTACTGTAGACATGGCATCAAGTATGAGACATAGTGGTAAAGTAACAATGTAGCAATTAATGTGCTCCATTTGCATAATATGAAAACTTCCACAATGTATTCAATTTGCATATTATACAATTTTGCATAATATGCAAAATGTGCTGACCGGATTTGGTATGGTATGCTATGGTAGCCCTGCTCTGTGTTTGCACTCAGTTCCAATGTTTTCCAACTAGCCATAATCAACCTATTTGGTCTAGCTGAGTTGCCCTAATGAATCCGCTTCTTTCCCCATGACCTTCTGGGGACCCAGAGCAAAATGTTCGTATGCTTCCAGACATTTCCTTGTTTCTCACCCCCTGCCTCTCCTTTTCTCTTTCCTCTTCCAGGGCATCAACTGGTTTAACTGGAAAGGATTTGAATTTTCCATCCCTTTCACCGAGATGAAACTTCGGCCCCGTGGCTTCCAGCCTTTGCGGCGGGCGTGAGCAAGGGCACAAAATTTACATATTGACTGAGCGTGAGAGGACAGGAGGAGGAGAAGGAAGAGGAGGGAGAAGATCTAGCTACTGCTCCTCTTGTGATGGGATACCTCATGCCCTTCCTTTATTTCCCACCCTGAGAAAAAGAGAGAGTGAAAGCGAAAGAACAACCATGGATGGACATTTTTAAAAGCACCTTGTATTGTTATTATTATGATTATTTTTTTTCCTGCCGCTCACCAGCCACAGAATGCCATGAATATGGAGCATCCTGAAGAATCGAGGATGGTAGAAGAGAGAAGCATACACTTAATTTGGATGGTGTCACAGAATAGCTGTACAGCCCCCGGCTCAGCAACTCTTCCTTGTGGAGAGCCATTGAGAAGGGAATGTGGAAGGCAAGTTGGCCAGTGCCTCATCCACCCATCCCCAAAATGGACCTCTGTTAAGCCCGTGGCCACCAATGCTGGTTTCTCCTCTGGGCTGGCAGCTGGTTGGGCCAGTTCTTGTCCCTCAAAGGGCCAGGTATTGGCCCTGCATGCTCCAGTTGCAAACCCCTTTCTGTTCAGGCCCTTGTTCCCAGCAGATCCATCACCAGTGATTTGGAAATGTCCCTTTTTTTGGACAACAACTCCCCAGTACCCATCAGCCAGCATGATGAGTGGCTGTGTTGACTGGGCATTCTGGGAGATGTAGTCCAAAACAGAAACTTTCCCAAGCTCAGTTTGTCCCTCATTTCTCCAACTTCAGGCTTTCTACATTCCCACTCCAGCTTCCACCAGTAGCAAAATCTTCTCTTCCGCCTCTTCTCCCTCCTGCAAGCACTATTCAGAAAAGTAATAAAGCTCATCATCAATAGTTGCTGATTAGTCAAGATCAAAGCAGCTTTTAGTTATTATTATTATTATTATGCATCTTGTTTTCTTTTGCCCTTTTCTTTTGGATGGGAAAGACATCATCCCCAACCAACATTTTACGGATAAAAATCAGGACACATGTGGCCAAGCAACATCAAGAGTGTGGTTCAGATGGCAAAAGTTATTACAGTAGGACCCACTTATCCACTGGGTTTTGGTTTTGGGGGGGCTGTGGATACCGAAAACCATGGATAATAGCGAACAACATTGAAAATAATGGAACTTCTGGTTTAAAATACCATAGAGTTGCTTTGGAGGACCTAGAAAATGGCTAGAGAGGACACATTTTCTAGGACAACTCTATGGTAGGTGTGCTGTTTTGTGTCCTGTGGATAATTGGATCAGTGGATAATGAATCAGTGGATACGGGGGTCCTACTGTATTGAGGAAGAATCCACACACTAGGAGAAGCTACTGCATTTTACTTTTGTCTGAGCCTTCTAGGAGGGGTGGCTTCCATCCCCTCCTGTCCTGTCTTCTCTTCCCCCTCCTCCGCTGAGTTAATTGGCTGCAAACTACTTTTGTCCTTTGAACTCAGTTTGCAACAATTGAGGTGAGCTGAGGACAAAGGTGGGAGGTGGGAGGTGGAGAGAAAAACTGGGACATTCTGAAAGCCCATACATTTCCGATGAAGCAGATTTTAAGTTGGTGAAATTCTCAAAAGTTTGGGACAAGACTGAAAAATGGTCAAACAGAGAAACCAAAAGTAGATGGATTTGGCCAATCTTTTCCTACGCTCCTGACCTCCTAAGAGCAATACTAGCTCCCGGTGGTTTGATATTTGCAGCATCAGAGGAGAGGGGAGGGGATTTCTTTCCCGGAGGGCAGCAAAGTTGTGTTACATAGCAGATATGATGGCCCTTACAGCTCAAAGCAAGGCAGGATATTTGCACCAGGTGGGTAGTTGGGAGGGAGGGAGGGACAGGCAGGCTGTACAGTGTTACTTTGCAGGGGGTGTTGGGGTAAAGTTTCTCTATAAGAAGCGCTTGGGGGGAAAGTTATTTTTAGATCATTGTGAGAAAATGTTTAAAATAAAAATTAAGTTTAAAAAAAAGGATGGCGAAGGAAGCGTGACTTTCTTTCGACGTCGCTGTGGCCTTGTTTTTAAAAGGGTCCTTTTGGTCCACTGGCTCACAGGATGTGCTGAGAGCTGAACAGGGTTTGTGGCTTTGGGTCTCTTGAGTCTCAGGGGGCGGAGCCTGTGGACAGGGTGGAGCCAAGAATGGGTTGCCTTTATAGAACAGACAGCCTGAAGAAATTTGCTTTGTTGGACTACGAGTCACAGAACCTTCCAGACATTTAGAATTGCAGTGGAAAACTTTCCCAAACTCTGAACGGAAGGGGTTGGTTTTGGGATACTTATGTTACCCGAATTGCTGAGGTCCATGGAAATTCCATGCCTGTCTGAATCTTAATTTGGGGAATTTAATTAGCTCAAATTGGCATGTGAGAGGTTGGGTAACTGCCGGGATCTTTTGACCTGTGTATACCAGCACTCACTGGAGAGACTCACAGCCAGGAATGAAATAAAAAATGTCTTTATTGACAAAGCATCAAGGCAACATACACACGCGCATACACTCAGGCTTCAAGCAGTCACACAAGGCTAACGAAGAAAGTAGGAAGTATTGGCATAGAGGAATAGATTGAGGGGTGGTGGGTAATACTGTACCAATCCAAAGAGCAGATTTGCAGGAAACCGGAAGCATGAAGTCCAGGAGGGAAGAGTGGTGGCACAGACTGACATGGAAATGGAAGGAAGGGTATCTGTGCACACTTGGGTGGCGTTTTAGAGTGTTTATATTTGATATTTCCCCTGAAGGGAGGTTTGGAGAGGAATTCAATGTAAGCTGGAGTTTCCTAAGGTTAGAAAATGGATTCTCCAGATGTGTTAACGATGGGTGAAGCATTTAGACTGAAAGGTCACAGGCAACTCTCTATTGTTTTAGGACTGGGAAGAGGCAAATCTGATTTGCAAGGTAATGAACGCTCAGCCACTTTTTGATTGGATTAGTGAGTGATTCTCTGCCAGAAGTTCCCAGGGAGAATTATCCCTTATCACTCTAACTCTACAGTCTCAGGGGAATTCACATAACTCTATGGTGTTACCTCTTAAGGGATTTAGAAGGCTCTTCCTTAGGTTGTGTGTACCCTTAAGTATGACTCCAGCCTTGGGCTTTTGGAAGTCTCAGTTTACTGCCAACCACGTGGAAGGCCACAGCAAGCCAATGTATAAAATATCGCCAGTTTGGAGTTATCAAAAGTTGAGTGCCTGTCAGGGCAGGTAACACTTAGAAAAGGGATAGGGGGGCACCTGCTAAGCAGGGAGTAAGGTCTGGCTTCTTACTTCTGTCTTAATGCTCAAGAGTGGAGTCTTGATGGTCTTGAATGAAGATGGAACTTCCAGTAAGAAGTGTGAAGCCAAGTGTTACCTCCTTGGTTTTGTCCCTTTTCTTCAGTCCCACAGAGCCCCTGAGAAGAAGGCACAAACCTAGCAGTATAGGCCAGAATTCTACATTGACTACTTTGTTAAGTCTACTTAACTAAAAGAACGTCTCCTGGCCAGCTCACCCACTCCCAACCTACTTTACCAGGCATCAACTACACTGAGAGAAGGAGGTCTGTTCTGTTGGCAACTGGGAAATAGGTGGGTGACATTTCCACCCCCTTCCACCAGCGAGCAAGGCTGCAACGTGGACATGCCAGAGGGGTCCCGGTTCAAATTGCCACAGCCTCACTCACTGGTGGGAGGGGGTGGGAACATCATCTACCCACACACACACCAATCCTAGCAAAACGGACAGCCTTCTCTCATTGCAGCTGATACCCAGTAAAGCCAGTTTGGGGGTGGGTGGGTGGGCAATTTGCAGCTGTGTCAATAGTACCACAATTGTGAACATGAATACTGAACAGTCTACAAATGCACAAGTCCAGCTTAACCATTTGTAAGAGCTCAACAGAATGCCAGCCCTTATAATCATTTTATTGTGATTAAGTAGAACATCTACAGGTTGGCCCCTGTATCCACAGGGGATACGTTCCAAGACTTCCCCTTATGGATACCTGAAACCGTGGATAATAGGGAACCCTATTGTTTTCAATGAAACAAACGCACGAAGTTGACCATAGAATCGTATTGGAGGACCTAGAAATGCCTAGATAGAACACACACACACGCGGATGTGGATAAGTGAAACTGTGGATACTGAATCTGTGGATATGGGGGTCAACCTGTATTGTGTAATCATGTGTGTAGCTACAGAAGGGGGCAAAAATTAAGGGAATTTGTCCCTGCCAAAAGAATTCTGCACTCCCCCAAATGAAATTTTCCTTCATTTCCCCAAATTTCTAACAATGCAGAATGAGACACTGAAAAATGATTCATACCTAGAAACTCTGCTGCGTTCCCCTTCCTTTGGGAACTTTGCAAACCCCTTTCCTTTCAATGCCTAAACCTGTTTTTTTCTAAATGCTCATAGAATCATAGAATCATAGAATCATAGAATTGCAGAGTTGGAAGAGACCACGAGGGCCATCCAGTCCAACCCCCCTGCCACGCAGGAAATCACAATCAAAGCATCCCCGACAGATGGCCATCCAGCCTCTGCTTAAAGACCTCCAAGGAAGGAGACGCCACCACGCTCCAAGGGAGTGTGTTCCACTGCTGAATAGCTCTTACTGTCAAAAAGTTCCTCCTCATGTTGAGGTGGAATCTCTGTTCCTGGAGCTTGCACCCATTGCTCCGTGTTCCAGTCTCTGGAGCAGCAGAAAACAAGCCCGCTCCATCCTCAGCGTGACATCCCTTCAAATACTTAAACAGGGCTATCATATCGCCTCTAAACCGTCTTTTTTCCAGGCTAAACATACCCAGCTCCCTAAGTCTCTCCTCATAAGGCATTGTTTCCAGACCTTTCACCATTTTAGTTGCCCTTCTCTGGACACGCTCCAATTTGTCAATATCCTTTCTGAATTGTGGTGCCCAGAACTGGACACAGTATTCTAAGTGAGGTCTGACCAAGGCACAATAGAGTGGCACTATTACTTCCCTTGATCTAGACACTATACTTCTATTGATGCAGCCCAAAATTGCATTGGCCTTTTTAGCTGCCGCATCACACTGTTGGCTCATGTTCAACTTGTGGTCTACTAGGACTCCTAGATCCCTTTGCACGTAGTCTCATTCAGCCAGGTCTCTCCCATCCTATATTTATGCATTTCATTTTTCCGCCCTAAATGTAGTACTTTACATTTCTCCGTATTGAATTTCATTTTGTTAGCTTTGGCCCAGCTCTCCAGTCTATCCAGGTCATTCTGAATTTTGATCCTGTCCTCTAGGGTATTAGCTACTCCTCCCAATTTGGTGTCATCTGCAAATTTGATAAGTATGCCCCTAATTCCCTCATCTAAGTCATTGACAAAGATGTTGAATAGCACTGGGCCCAGGACAGAACCCTGTGGCACCCCACTGGTCACATCTTTCCAAGACGAAGAGGAGCCACTGCTGAGCACCCTTTGGGTTCGGCCGGTCAACCAATTACAAATCCATTGAACAGTTAACTTGTCTAGCCCACATTCTACAAGCTTGTTTGCAAGAATGTCATGGGGAACCTTGTCAAAGGCCTTACTGAAATCAAGGTATGCAATGTCCACAGCATTCCCTTCATCTACCAAGCTGGTAACTTTATCAAAAAAAGAGATCAGATTAGTCTGGCATGACTTGTTTCTCTGAAACCCATGCTGACTTTTTGTGATTATGGCATTGCCTTCTAAATGTTCACAGACTCTCTGTTTAATGATCTGTTCTAGAATCTTCCCTGGTATTGATGTCAGACTAACTGGACGATAGTTGTTGGGATCCTCTTTTTTCCCCTTTTTGAAGATGGGAACAATGTTTGCCCTCCTCCAGTCTGCTGGGACTTCTCCTGTTCTCCAGGAGTTCTCAAATATTATTGCCAATGGCTCTGAGATTATATTTGCCAGCTCTTTCAATACTCTTGGATGTAGTTCATCTGGTCCTGGAGATTTAAATTCATTTAGATTAAGAAGGTATTCCTGTACTACCTCTTTACTTATTTTGAGCTGGATTTCCCCTATTGTGTCCTCTGTTCCATTCTCCTCAGGTTGGTCCTCCTTTTCCTTTTCTGAAAACACTGAGGCAAAGAAGGTGTTGAGTAATTCTGCCTTTTCTCTGTCCCCTGTTAGCATTTTGCCATCTTCTCCACGTAGCGGCCCTATCATTTCCTTCTTCCTCCTTTTGCTGCGGACATACCCAAAAAAACCCTTTTTATTG
The DNA here is from genome assembly GCA_030847615.1 of Gambelia wislizenii. Lineage (NCBI taxonomy): Eukaryota > Metazoa > Chordata > Lepidosauria > Squamata > Crotaphytidae > Gambelia > Gambelia wislizenii. The sequence goes on from JAUMIR010000002.1 coordinate 33,774,834, forward strand.
TTCTTAACCTCCCTAGCAAGCCTGAGCTCATTCTGCGCTTTAGCTTTTCTGACTTTACTCCTACACGTGTTCGCTATCTGTTTGAATTCTTCTTTGGTGATTTCCCCCCTTTTCCATTTCCTATACATGTTCCGTTTAAAACTTAGCTCCATTGAAAGTTCTTTAGTCATCCATCCTGGTTTCTTGAGACACCTCCCATTTTTCTTCCTCAATGGTACTGTTTGAAATTGTGCCTTCAGTATCTCCCTTTTGAGAAAGTCCCATCCGTCTTGAGGTCTCTTCTCTTTTAGTATTCCTGACCATGGGATCATCCCCAGTATTTCCCTGAGTTTATTGAAATCAGCTCTCCTAAAGTCAAGAATGCGTGTCTGACTATGCCTGGCTTCTCCTTTCCATTGTATAACAAACTCCAGGAGAACATGATCACTCTCACCTAAGGATCCCACCACTTGCACCCCATTAACCAGATCGTCTCTGTTGGTTAGGATCAGATCTAAAATAGCTGACCCCCTAGTTGCCTCTTCCACCTTTTGGACCATGAAATTGTCTTCCAGGCATGTAAGGAATTTGCTAGACCTTGTAGTTTTGGCTGAGTTAGATTGCCAGCAAATATCAGGATAGTTGAAGTCACCCATCACTACTACATCTCTCCTTTCTGCATGTATGTTCATCTGTTCTAGAAAGGCAACATCCAATTCCTCCGTCTGATTTGGGGGTCTGTAGTAGAGTCCCACAATAACATCCCTGTTGTTTCCCTCCCCTTTAATTTTTATCCAGATGCTCTCCACCTGGCTTCCAGTATTGATGTCATGGATCACTTCACTGGTGTAAATATCCCTGACATATAATGCTATTCCTCCTCCTTTCCTGTTTGGCCTGTTTCTCCTATAAAGGTTATACCCCTCTATTCCTACATTCCAATCATGAGACTCGTCCCACCAGGTTTCAGTAACGCCTATTATATCATATTTGTTTTGTAGTGCAAGAAGTTGAAGTTCATCTTGCTTATTTCCCATGCTCTGTGCATTAGTGTAGAGACATCTGAGACCGTGTGTTCCCTTTACTTGCTCCCTGTGCAAGTTTTTTTGCCTCCCACTGTTGGGTCCTTGCGCTGTTTGCCTTGTTCCCTCTATGACAGTTTGACTATTTTCTCCAGCCCTTTTGCCTTCCAGCATACTGTCTCCCTCCCCCATTTTGTTAGCTTTGGCCCAGCTCTCCAGTCTACTAAACTTTTTAGTTACCACATTGCTAGAAATTTGGGGAATGAAGGAGAATTGGGGGGGGGCGGATTTTTTTTTCTTGGCAGTGGTCCACTCAAGTCTTTTACTCCAAGTCTCAAGTCTCTATCTTCAAGTCTCAAGTCAAGTCTCAAGTCCTTGCAAGTCAAGTCTCAAGTCGAGTCTCAAGTCTAAGGACCAACTTTAACAGAAAAAAAAAGGAGGTGGTGATGTGGGGAGGGGGTTGCAATAACTAGACAATTTAGAAGACATGCACAAAGTTAGGTAAAAATATATATATATATAAATTATCAGCAAATGCATTAGGCAATGGGCTTGAGATGGGGGTTGAGGTCTGCTCGGCAGCCTGTCCCTGCTGCACATTGGAGGAGTCTTCTAAAGCTTTTGAAAAGCTTTAGAAGGATCCTTCAGCCTTGAGCCCATTGCCTAATGCATTTGCTGTTACCAGTTCTGTCATGTGACCAGTAGGCAAAAAGCAGTAAGATTATGGATGCATTGTTCAAAGGAGGAACACCATTTTCTGTTCTGTAACATTTTTGGATGAAAGCATTGTGTTCCTGGACCAAGGCCAGCAAGTTGGTTGCTAAACATATAGAAGTCATGAGTCGAGTCGAGTCAAAGAGTCATTTACTGAGCTGAATCCAAGTCGAGTCACTGAAGTGAGTTGAGTCCAACTTGAGTCTGAGCCAATCAAATTGAGTCTACATCATTGTTTGTTTGCCACCACCTCCCCTTCCTTCCTGTAGCTACACCCTTGTGTGCAGTCACATTTAAAAGACTGCATACAGTTCTGTTACCACAGGGTTTTTTTTAAAGGGAATCAAGAGCCTGGAAGAGGAAATAACAGGATATCATAAGGAAGGCATGCCCATCTAGAACACTGCATAGAAGCAATTGACACAGCAACGGTGTTGTTTCAGCTCCCATTTGTTTATTGTGTTGACATAATTTATTCCTCACTTTATCTTCACCTCTAGTTTCTAGATCCTAGTTTCTAGATACATTGAACATTCACCTTTCAGGATGTACAATCATTACAATTGTATCATAAAATTAAAACAGGTTAAGATGGCACTAGATTTTAAAAAAAATACAAGTACTGTAAAAATGCATACAAAACAGGATATTTAAAAGAAAACACACTGGTTGATTTGTTTGTTTTTTTAAAAAAGTTTTCACATAGAGCTGAAAATCAAGCATTTGCCAAGCGCACACATTCAAGAGAAAGGAGAAATGTAACTTTTGCTCCATGCAGTTTAGGCAAAATCAGTTACAAGTGGGGCATTGCCCCAGAATTGGGTTGTTTTTTCCTCAGAATTTTTCAGAATTGTTTTGAGAGCACAAGGGGAGAGAAGAGATGGACAGAGGACGAACAGATTTATCTACTTATTTTATTTATATTTCTATCTCACAATTCCTTGATGAACTGAGGTGGTGTACCTGATTCTGCTCCTGCCCACTTTATCCTCACAACAACCCTGTGAGGTAGGTCAGGCCAAGACAAAGAGGAGGACTGGCTGAAGGTCACCCAGTAATCTCCCTGGCTCAGTGAAGGTATGAATCTAGATCTCCCCAAGTCCCAGCCCCACACTCTAACCACCCCAACACCCAGCGTTTGTGTTCTCCTGCCACACAAAGGCCTCATTCTGCGGAATCAGTCGCCACCCACGGCACCAGCCTTGCCATGAATGGGTTGCAATGCATCAGGAACTCACAGCGTGCCTGGAGGTCAGGCGGCGATCCAGGCAGGGAGGGAAATATCTGGAAATCCCGCAGTATGTAGGCAAGGAAGAAGAAGGCCTCCATGCGAGCCAGGGCTTCCCCCAGGCAAACCCGGGCCCCACAGCTGAATGGCACCAGATGCTGCTGGGCTTCTGCCAAGGCATTTCCCTCCAGGAATCTCTCTGGGGAAAAGATGAGAGAGCAAGTCAGAAAGGAAGCTTGCCAGTCGAGGGAAGGCCCCCAATAACTATGACCTCTGAGTTTGCACAGTTCTCCCCTGGAATTTGGCCAGAGCTTAGTGTAGTGTGAGTGGCTGTTCTTCATAATGTACCACTACGCCACCACACTCTGACACACAAGGATGCAGCTAGACACACTCCCCCCCCTCTCTTTCACACACACACACACACACACACCACCACCACCACCACCACCACCACTCTCCTTCATTCTCTTTCACACAGCCCACAATACCTGGTCTGAACTCCAGAGGATTTGGCCATTTGCTTGGATCATGGTGGGCCCCGTAGAGATTGGGGATTACCGTTGTACCTTTGGGGATGGAAAAACCAGACAGACTGGGGAGAGGCGGAAGATTAAGGAAGTTGGGGAGTGGAAAAAGAAAAACAAGAATGTAAGAAACACCATTCCATTGGATTCAGGGCACTGGTTTCCTCTCCTTTCCCCCTTCACTCTGGAGATTATCAAACTGGCTCTTATAGCCTATTTCTGTCCCACTACCCACACACCCCACTCCAATTCCTGCTGCGGAATAAACTGAAAGGTCGTTGTAAGATTGCTTTTACGACTGGCAACTGAAATCCCAGCTGTTCTCGCGAGAGAATGGCCGGGCGGCAAATTCAAAAATTAACACACACACTCCCAGCTGTCAAAACAGTAAACCAAGCACAAAAACACATTTAAATAAATAAAAGCTACCCAGGGAGGGGGGGAGTGTTTTACTTACCTTGTCATCCTGATCGCACCTGGAAGTGTCCGGGACCTCCCCCTGCAGCTGGCATTGTGCCAGTATAATGAGACAGGAACAAGGCATCGTTCAGACCACCTGTGATTCCATTACAGAAATGGAACGGGTGGTCTATTAACGATGTCTCCCCGTTTTTGAGATATCCCAGGAGAACGGGGGCAGAACAGGAGCAACATAGGAACGGAACGACATCATCAGAAAGGGTAATCTTTTCTTGATCCTGTTCCATTCCTGCAACAGACTTTAGAGTCTGTCTGATAATCTCCTCTGTCTCTGCTCTTCAAAGACCACAAGCATCTACAATTTAATGGTACCAACTAGCTCCAAGGCTGGCCGTTGTTTTGAGTGCACACACCTGATTGGATAGCACCTACTGAATGGCGAATTCCCCTCAGCAATCAGAGCAATTTCCTAGCCAACCAAAAGTTTAGATAATATCTAGCTTTTTTATACAATCTGGTTGGGAGTGCAACAATTATGAATTCTGGAGTTAACTGGAGCCCTACTTTTCCAGCGGCAAAGAGTGTAAGGAAGCGTGAAGGACAGCCCACCTTCTTCCTTGCAACATTTTCTTCCTCACAAAAAAGTCAGCACCCACCTCAACTATACTAAACCTGAATACCAGAGCAATGGAGTAACAACAAGATAACAATATACAACAATAACCAGCATGTTGTATGCTGTATTGTTGTAACTATACAGTACTTGTGTGTACAATGCAATGCTTATAGATATACAATGCAAAACTTCTTCAGAAAAATCCTTCACTGTACATCAACATGAAAGAAAATTACAAAAAGAGCACAGGAATTCAATGCAACAATCATATGCACAATGCATGAAGAGCACAGAAATTCAGTGCTGCAAATGCTACTGAAATTCTTCAACAAGTCCTTCAATTATCCAAGTAGGTATGAGATGTGTGGGAGAAACAGGGAGGAAAAATTCAATGCTGCAAGTGACTGTACCAGGGCTCCACTCATTCTGGGGGATACTGGAATTTCAGTGGTACTGTGCAACCCTCAGACTCCTGTCTGAGTATCTTCGCTGCACAAAGCTCTTCTCTTCAAGACAAAATATTCCCAAATCTCTCCCTCTATCTAATATTTCTGTGTTACTCTGTTATAACCTTGTATGGTTCTGAGGCACATGTGTTGTATATATTAGTCCACTTTGGTGTTATTTCAATAACAATAATTTATTTCACTTTAACTGGAGTACCTTCTACAATTAGTACTGGGATACATATGTGAAAAGATCCCCAAAGTTACCCTCCTCTCACAAGCTTCAATTCCCCCAAATAACTGAGATGTTGGCATCACAGGTGTGTCTCTAAAGCACCCTCCACCTCTTAGGGTAACTGGTATAAGGCTCACTCCTGAATTCATATGCATATGGCATTGAGCTGTGCTTTGTAGGAAATTGTCCCAATCAGTGAGATGTATATCTGGTCCTGCCCATGTGCTTTGGCCCCAGCCTATGCCTTTAGCTCTGGAGCTGGAGTGTGGCCCCCAAGACCCTTCCCAAATTAAAACTTCATCCCCCAGGCAAAGAGGGTTCTCCATCTATGGCATAGGGGAAAGTATCCGTATTAATAGCTGCTCACATATAAGCCTTCCCACTGCAGGTGTGGACATCAACATCTAGCCACTTAAGAGGCCGGGCTGTTTCCACACAATGGGTTTTTGGTATTTTTGTTTTGCTTTTTAAATTAATTTAATGCTTATTAATACCATACAACTTATATAATACAACATTACAAATATATTTTTATACTAGCTGTACCTGGCATAACATACACCATTAAAAAACTAAAAAAAAAAATGCTAGGTAGACCTCACAACAACCCTTTAAGGTAGGCCAGTGAATTTTTAAATTCCTCCTCCCCCTTCTCAGCATTCCACACTTTTCCAGGAATTGCTGAAAGTGACTCACTCTGTTGTCCTGCTGCTGCCGTGGCTGTAGCCACTGCCAGTTGACTACCTGGGTCCCGTTGCAGGCGGTCCATTGCCGCCACCAGTTGACTGCCTGGGTCCTGTCACAGCAGTATCCCACCACTCCCGCCCATTGACTGCCTGGGTCCCTTCGCAGATGGCCCATTGCTGCCTCTGCCACCAGTTAACTGTCTGGCTCCCAATCTGGGCCACAGAGTGGCCAGAATCTAGGCCACAGACTGAATGGCAGGAGTGAATTGTGAGATGAAGAGGGAATTTGCATGTGGGTGTTGATTGGCTGGGTGTGTTTCCTGAGCAGCCAATCAGCACACTGGGAAAGGCAACATACCCAAGAGTTTTATATAGAGAGATTATAACAAAAGAATTCATTTCCCCCTCCCACCCTCCCTCAATCCTCACTGATGGCTATAAAATGTACTTTAGCATCTGCTACCTATAATGCGGAATATCTTATTAATAGTTTCTCTCACGTCTTTGTACTCCTTTTCACCTTTGATTTTCTCAATCCAAAAGCCCCACTTATCCCACCAGGTCATTTCCTTTATTGTCCATTACATTTTCCTTTTCTCTCCCTAAAAAAAAATAAAAATCAAATAAGATATATTCTGCTATATAATGTGTCGAATTGTTTTTATCCCAATGTTGCTTATTTTTTCATTCTAATGCTATTACTGTGTGTACCGCTCTTAAACAAAAATTATTACATGATTTCCTATCTTACTCAATCCCAATTTTCTTGGATTCAGAGTTAAGGAATTCCCTGTTTTAAACTGGAGGTTTCTCCCCGTCATTTTATTTATATCTTGAATAATTTCTGCACAGTGTGTCACCACCACCAAGACCAGAGAGGCTGCTCCCCTTTTGGTACATTGAGATTCTACATGTGACAAATGCCCAAATAGGGTTTGTGGAAAGTTGGTACCTGGTATCACGGATGGTCATGTGAGGTAAGGCAAGGGGTGCTGAAGGACGCATGCGCAAGGTCTCCCAGATGGTGGCGCTGAGGTAGGGCAGACGCTCCCGGTCACTATAGGTGAGGTCACTATGAGGCCCTACTACTGTCATTAACTCTTTGTGGATTTGCTCCTGAATCTGGAAGGGAAATGACAGGGAAGAAAAGGAATGCCACTGTGAGGAAACAACCCTCAAATGTTCACAGACAGATGCACTCCCATAGATAACAACACTCTTCACATATCTGCACAAATGAGCCTGCCTGCATTTTGAGATCTTCCGGAGAGGCCCTTCTTTGTGTCACACCAAAAAGGGCCTCTGGAACGCCCTTCCAAGAGAGGCTAGATGGCCCCCTCCTTGCTTTCCTTCCATAGCCAGGTGAAGACTTTTTGTTTCAGCAAGACTTTGAAGAGCAATTACTCATGGGTCAAGAGCCTTTAATAAGTTGGCACCCGATATCCATGGGGTTCAGTTCCTAGACTTACCGTGAATACTGGAAACCACAGATAATAGCAAACCCTATTAAAATAAAGGACTTAATGAAGGACTGGTACAAACATACCATAGAGTTGTACTGGAGGAACTAGAAGATGCCTAGAGAGGACACCTCTCTAGGCATTTTTCCAATGTGACTCTATGGTATGTATCCCTGTTTTTCCAGCCATGGATAACTGAAACCACAGATAATGGTTCTGTGGATACAGGGGTCTGACTGTACAGTATTTGCTGTTTCTCTATGTTAATGGGCATGCTAGTTCAATTACATTTTAACTTTTGTATGATATGTATTTTTAGATATGGTTAGCCCTCCGTATCCACAGATTCAGTACCCACGGATTCCACTATCCACAGCTTGAAAATATTCCCAAAAGAAAATTCCAAAAAGTAAACATTGATTTTGCCATTGTAAATAAGGGATACCATTTTGCTATGCCATTGTATATAATGGGACTTGAGCATCCATGGATTTTGGTATCCACAGGGGGTCCTGGAAGCAAACCCCAGTGGATACCAAGGACCCATTGTATATTTGTTTTAACATTTGAAAACTGCCTTAAGTACCACGGCTGGGGAAAAGGCAGGATATAAATACTGTAAATAAAATAAATTATGAAATAAAATAATATCCTGTATTATGGGTGGGAAACCTTGGTGTGTTCAAGGGCTAATTTTGACTCTCTGGGACCTGTAAAAAGTGGTGCCCCCCCCCGCAAGATAATATCGGGAAATTTTGTGTTTATTTAAAATCCAACAGCATTTCAGCTATTGAAACAAAAACATAGGCTGACAAGGAATCTAATATGGTTTAAACTAGGATTCCATCAGCTCTAGCCAGGATAGTCAATGGTGAAGGATGATGCAAGCTATAGTACAACAACATCTGGAGGGTCACATCACTCCCACCTCTGACTGAAGCAAGTGGTACAAATTACTTTGGGGGATTATAACTTCCCGACCCCATACTCCCAAGCCAGTATGTTGGCTAGAAGGAAGCTTTAGGGAATTGTAATCCAAAAAGGTAATACTAGAGGAAGGCAATGTTTGAGATTGCTAGAAGTGCAACAATGCTTGGCACTGAAGAGTCGAGAATGCTTAAGAGTGGGCAGCAGTATTAGGGTTAGATAGTTTGAGTGACCCATAGTGTCCTCTCTGTTGTCTACCTGTCCTGCTCCCTCTGTGGTATAAACTGATACTTTTAGGGATGTTTCCGCCTCTTCTCTTACCCAGAACTCTTTCAAACCTCTGTAGAGATTAACTAGTTTAGGGTAACATCTGAGTAACTTTCCTATTTTAGAATGGAGTTCCTACAATAAAATCGTTAATCTGTTTCTCCAGTTACAGGGAGCATATAACTCCCTTGTTAAAACTGCTTCACTGGCTACTGGTTCATTTCCGGGCACAATTCAAAGTGCTGGTTATGACCTATAAAGCCCTAAACAGCTTGGGTCCAGTCTATTTGAAAGACCGGATCTCCCAATACAATCCTGCCAGACCTCTAAGGTCATCGGGGAAGCCTTTCTCTCAGAACACCCTTCCACAGGAGGCTAGGCTGGTCCCCTCCCTGCTTTCCTTTCGCCCCTAACTTTCCTTCCCCCCCCCTTTTAAAAAAAATTTAATTAAGTGTTTATTAAAGTTTTTTAGATCCCCTACTGTGGGTCTCTTGTAAGAAAAGAATCACAGGTTTAAGTGGCCATATTTGCTTTAAAATCTTTGCCCTTTTAAAATCCTGGGGAGAATACCTTTGGGGCCCCCAGTCGTACTCCCAGTGGTCATGAACCTGATGAATTAGATGTGGTCCCTCTGTATCAGCTAGGAACACTGGTCTTCCTATGTGAGAGACTGACACTCAGGTCAGTCTGCTGTCTGCCTTTTCTGGGCCAGTTTTATATCTTCCCCGGCCCTTTTCATCCAATCAGTTTAAAAATCTTTACTAGCCTCCACTTATATAAATAATATTAATTTGTTGATATAAACATTATTTTATCCAATCAGGTAAGAGATTTCTACTGGGTTTTTTTTTCTGTTGTGATGTAACATCTGGAGTCCACTAGTAATTCTTGCCAGCCTTCCATCATATTGCATCAGCTCTCTGATACTAGTAACTCTTTATGGTTGGATTTGTTATAAAGGGGTCAATTCTTTATGTTCTCTTGCAAGGTTATCTTTGTTTAAATTTAGGCTGGTTTTCTGTCTGGAATAGGCCAGTCCCTGTGCTCTTTGTATTAACACAAACATTTCTGTTTTATACAGTATACTTTTACACTTTCTGCATTACAAACCAGGATTGGGGGGGGGAAATAGGTTAAAAAAAAACCGGGTTGTGTGTGTGTTTTGTTTTGTTGCATTAAAACTAATATAGGACTTAATGAAGAAACTAACTAGCAAAATGCAGTCCAGATGTTATGGCCATTATCTTAAATAACAATTGTTCTTTAAAAAGTGCTCTTTTAAAGCAAGTTGTTTTGGTTGAACTGATGTTAATTGAAGGATGTGTTTCTGAATAGCATTTCTTGCACTATAAAAATAAAGTGATTTTAAAAAAAAACCTTTGCTCTTTTGACAGCTGAGCCCAGCCCTTTAACATTAAATGAAAGTATGCGGGCGTCAACCATTATGGTAGTAATTGTTGGCAGTTCTTTTGGGTACGTTTTCAGACCTCATTATGATATACAGTCTCAAGAGCTAAAACAAAAAGTAAAACCAGAGCTAAAACAAAAAGTAAACAAAATCTGGCTCCCAGTTTTGAAATACAATAGAATCAAAACTCAACAGTTACAAAAGAATTCCACCCAGGGACAGGAGGATTCCCAGCAGATAATGGCCAATCAACCAACCATTAGCCAAACAGACACTAACAAGTCTTGCATTTCTAGCCCTGGTGGTGCAGTGGTTAAATGCCAGTACTACAAGCCACCCCGTTGCAAGTTCGATTCCAGCGGGCTCCAAGGTTCACTCAGCCTTCCATCCTTTCGTAGGTCGGTAAAATGAGTACCCAGCTTGTGGGGGCAATTAGCTAACAAACATTGGAAACTGCTTAATGCAGTGTAGATGTTGCTTAAAACAATTTGTAAGCTGCTCTTGATAGCCTTGTGGCTGAAGAGTGGGGTATAAATAACTAAATAAATAAAATAAAAAAATACCCAGAAACTAACCATTCAGTTACACAAATTTACATATTCTCCCCAACAGGGGTTCACAGCATATAAACTCCACACACACACCTACCCAACTATTCTCTGAAGATGCCAGCCACAGATGCATGCAAAAGGTCAGAAAGAAACTATTCCAGAACACAGCCTCACAGCCCAGAAAAACCCAAGGAAAATCTATGGATGCTGGCCATGAAAGCCTTCGACTTCACAGTCTCAAGAGCATTAATTCTACCCTCCCCAGACTTTTCTTTTTAAGCAGGCTTTTAATACCGGTATATAAGAAGCAGGGCTTGTTTTATCTTGTATGTTTTAGATGTTATATGTTTTAATCTGATTTTTAAATATTTTAATTGTATATATTGTATTTTTAATCTGTTGTTTTATGGAAGCTGCCTTGGGTCCCATCTTGGGAGAATGACGGCATAGAAATGGAATACATAAACAAACAAATAAAGCCATTTGTGTCTTTGCTCCTTAAGACAGAATCTCTTACCGACCACTGCATGCATGCATGCATTTCTCTATCAGAGATACCCCCCACAACCCACCCACCCCACAAATACACTTCACAATTTCATCCTACCTGTGGGCGGTGCATCAAAAAAGCCACAGTCCAGGTCAGTAAGGTCGCTGTGGTTTCGGTACCTCCAATGAGCAGGTCAACAATGGCCATGTGGACATGGGCTGGGAGGAGGCCGGTGTCCCCCAACTTGCTGACATCATGGTCACGAAGGAACTGCAGCATGTCGTCCACCATGTCTCGTGCCTCTGAGGAGTGGTGGGACTCCTAAGGAGTTCGGACACAAGAGAATGCATCCATTCCTTCAAGGTATGCCAACTTTTAGGACAATAGCAACAAGGCCAGGGCTGCCAAACACACAGCCCACAGCCTGTGAATAGTCCCCAACCTTTTAAATTCATTTTACTTAAGACTGATGAATTGAAATCTGCAGAGACTGCACACTCTGTCCTAGTTCTTCAGCCACAAAGGCCTATCGTTCCTGCAGCTGTAATAATATGAACTGGAAATGCAGCGTAATCTCCCATGGCATTGTTCGAAGTGAAGAAGCATCAACACTTGTTTGGGGTAGTTGGGGACAAACGAAAAGTCTAGAGTTTCATGCCTATCCTTTGGATTCAGCCCTGTGCTTCATTGATCTCTGTACCCAAAGCTTTTACTTTCTATTTGCATGCAGAGATCACTTTCCCCTTCCTCCAAGAAGTTTTAGTGCTTTACAACTCTTTGTGTTAGAAGCCACAGACATGAGGCAGCTCCAGCTTCAAGATGCCTTACACACACTTATGAGAGTCAGCTTTTAGGGACTCTTGTACCCAAGAGTGGAAATATGTCTACCAGTCCTGGATGGGGTCACACTTCCTCTGAAGGACTTGGGGGTGCTCCTTGACTCATCTCTCCAGTTGACAGCCCAGATAGATATGATGGTCAGGAGTGCCTGTTATCAGCTTCGGCTGATACGTCAGCTGCGACCTTTACTGGAGCAGGGTGACCTAGAACTAGTGGTACACACGCTAGTAACCTCTCGGCTTGACTTCTGCAATGCGCTCTACATGGGGCTACCCTCGTGCCAAGTTCGTAAACTTCAATTGGTACAAAACATGGCAGCCAGATTGGTCGCAGGTACATCTAAAGTCGACCACATGACACCTGTCTTAAAATCTCTTCATTGGCTGCCGATTAGCTTCCGGGCAAGGTACAAGGTGTTGGTTATAACCTTTAAAGCCCTACATGGCCTGGCTCCAGGCTACCTGCGGGAGCACCTACTTCCATACAATCCACCCAACACACTTAGGTCCTCAGGGAAGAACCTGTTGCAGCCAAAGAAGACCAGATTGGCTGCAGTGACCCAGAGGACCTTTTCATCTGCCGCTCCCAGGCTATGCAACGATCCGTCATATTACCTCGCTAGAAGCCTTTCAAAAGGCCATTAAGATGGATCTCTTCCGGCAGGCCTTTCCAAATTAATCTTCCAGATCAAAAAAACAAAACATCTACCCGCAATTTTATTCAATTTGTTTTTGAATATTTTAATATATTATGCTGTTTAATTTCTATTTTATTGTTCTTTGCTGTTATGATTGGGGGGAGAGATAGGATATGGGATTGTTTTTTAACCTTGTGTTTTTATTGTTATAATATTTTATTGTTATAATTTATGTTGTGCTTTGCCTTGATTCCCTAGGGAAAAGGCGAAATATAAATAAATTATTATTATTATTATTATTATTATTAAGATTGAGATAGGAAAATAAATGGTTAGAAGAGAGTTCTCTATCTTGTGTACAAGAATCCCTAAAAGCTGACTCTCATAAGTGTGTGTAAGGCATCCTGAGGTGTATTCTCTGCCACAACAAACATGAAGTTTTGCTTTTTAACCTTACTAGAGCATCCTGCATATTTCTATCCTGTTTTATACCACAAGCTCATATTGCGCTGGGGCTACGCTTCATTCTGCTTACTATAAATACCAATAATTTCCTACAGGCATACCCTCCAACATTTAACAGAAGATAACCGTAGATGCTGCATGTGGCCTAGCAACATTAGAGTGTGGTGAAGGCGACAATAGCTGTTAATGAGCAAGAACAGACGGGCTAAGCGTGGCTGCAGCAGTTTGCTTTTGCCTGAGCCTCCTGCGGAGGACAAGATTCTGCACCCCTCCTCTCCTCTTTCCCCTGCTGAGTTAACGGAAAGCAAACTAGTTTAACTTTGAATTCAGTTTTCAGCAATGGGAGAAAGCTGAGGACAAAAGGAAAAAGTGGAAGGAGGAACCAGGTGGAGAGAGAAACCAGGAGGCTTTAAAAGCAGCTGAAAAAGCAAGGCAGAAGAGGAGTAATCAGGACTGTCCCTGCAAAATTGGGCCAGTTGGAGCATATGCAGTTGCATCCACTATAAACTGCAACACCTATATAAATTAGAGTCCTCTGTTGTTAGAATTAAAATCCATATATTTATTATGTATTAAAACTGGAAGCTGCAGAGACACTTTACCAGAATCAAAGGAACCCATAATATTTCTACTTCAGTTTCCACATTCTTATTTGAATATGAGAGAAGCCACCATTTAAATCCAAGGAGCGTCTTTACATGAACCAGAGCTTGGAAAAGTTCTCTCTTTTTTTGGACAACTCCCAGAATTGCTGGCTGGGACAGTCTGTGAGATACAATCCAAACATGTAACCTTTCCAGGAGCTAGAGGACTAAATAAAGGTCCTACCTCAAAGATGAAAATTTTTGGCCCTGCAGACATTTTGAACTACAGCTCCCATATGGGATTATGGGAGGTGTTGTCCAACAACCTTATCTTGGAAAAGATACTTTCAGGGATTTCTGTGATTTCCAAGCTCTGCCAACAACATCTATGGAACCACAGTTTCCCCTCCATGCTTGCTTTAAAGGATACCATTAAATACAACACCGTGCATGGAGCCCATAGCTCCCTTGTTGCAGCAACTCCACTGGCTACCAGTATGTTTGCTGGCAGAATTCAGAGTGCTGGTTTATGACCAACTCTCCTAATTAGACAGAGACAGTCCCAATTAATCTTTTGTTGTCCCACTTTCTCAGCTGCTTTTAAAACGTCCCTGGTTCTCCCTCCTACTACTACTTTTCCTTTTTGTCCTAGGTTTGCTTCAGTTGTTGCAAACTGAGTTCAAACTGCAAACGTAGTTTGCACTCAGTTAACTGAGCTGTGTGAAGAGGAGAAGAGGTGATGAAATCTTGCCCTTCCCAGTAGATTCAGGCAAAAGCAAACTACTGCAGCCTTTCTTAGCTTGGTTGTTATAATAATAATAATAAAATTTTATTTCTATCCCTCCCCTCTGCAACGCAATCGGGGCGGCTTACAATATAAAAACTCCATAGTCCCAGTACCCTAGCCCACCCCCCCTTAAAATAATATTAAACTATAAAAGATTAAAAACATACAGTAAATTAAAAATATATAAATTAGAAAAATATTAAAACATACAATAGTTTTTTTTCTTCTTCTTTTTTTTTTTTTTGGTTCTTCTTCATTAAAAACTTTTGTCATCTTGACCTAACTCTGGTGTTGCTGGGTGATGTGTGTCCCAGTTTTCATCTGTGAAATGTATGCCACCCTGCATATTCTCACCTGGTGTTTCTCCATTTGACCTTGGACCAAGGAGTCTCGGTTTTCAACGCAGGAAAGCAGGTGCCTCAATGTGGAGTTGGGAAAAACCTAAGGAACAGCAAGCAAAGGTCCAAAATTTAGTGGTTTCCAATGACACAGATGCCTGTAGCAGAGGTGGGTAAGCACCATAGAATAATCTTCTGCAATCAGGACCTCATGGATGGTTGTTGTGCCTCCAGCCAAATGTTTTGTGGTGTTTTTGTTTGTTTGTTTGTTTGTTTGTTTGTTTTGCTTTTAAAGGTGGAAACACAAAATTAAAAACAGAAACAGGCTAAAATCAACATCCAGTTTTGGGGTGAAGGATATGGAAACTTCCTCCCCGACCATACCGTGGTATAGTGTTTAGCATGTCATTCTAGGATTGGGGAGCTCAGAGTTCAAATTCATACTGAAGTTTCCTTCTTTGGAGGTTTTTAAACAGAGGCTGGATGGCCATCTGTCAGGAGTGTTTTGATTGTGTATTCCTGCAAGGTAGGGGGTTGGACTGGATGGCCCTTGTGGTCTCTTCCAACTCTCTGGTTTGATGATTCTATGAAGCTCGGTGGGTAACCTTAGGTTTCCTTTTCAGTCTAACCTACTCTGCACGGCTCTTATGAAGGTAAGGGACATGAGAAAGGCACAGATACAATGGCCTCAGCTCCTCAGAGGCAAGGTGGGGTACAAAATAAAATAGGCATAGACAATGCATTGCAATGCCTTAAAAATGTTAATCTAAGCATTGGCTGGCCTTCTGCTTGGGACTTACATCTTTGTAAATGCCCTTACATGGGGACAAAATTAAACTGAGTAGTTTTGCAACATCCGTATTCACTAGGGGCTGCCATGATGCTACAACGTACAGGCAGTTAATGATGGGCTTGTCTACACCAGTCACAAACTCAGAATCCTGCCCCTCCACACACCAAATCCGTCCTGATAATGCCACACAACATGTGGCCTTTTCCCTGAATTTGGTCCAATAGTGATACATGCTGTAGGGCCCTATTTGCACCAGACTTGGGGAATACCCCCTTAATCCAGGGGGCCGGTTCCACGACAGGAAAAAGTTCGCCAGATTCCGGATTACCATTCTTTCACATCAGGAGTGCATAAATCATACGATGCCTGGCATTTTCGGATGATGAAGCCAGATCCAGCAACTTTCTGTTTTGCTTAATTCACACAGGCAAAGGTGGGAGGGGGAATTGCCTCCAGATGATTAAAGCCAGGCAGGAGGCGGAGAGGGAGCAAGGAGGGGGTTATGGAGACCATAAATAATGAGAGGAAAGAAAAAGGATAAACAAACAAGTGATCGAAAGAGTGATCTGTCAAACTACACCCCCCCCTCTTCCCCAGCCCCGAAAGGCTTCTATAAAGAAAGGAGTCAATGAAAGCACGAACAAGCAAAAGCATGGTGGAGCGATCTTCGATTCCCTTCATGCATGCACACACAAACACACACCACAGAACTAGGGCTTGCCTCATTTGTTTTCTCTCCCTCCAAAGCCTTGAATAAAGGCAAGTGAAGGAAAGGACAAACAAACAAAAGAACGAACATGCGATCAGCTGTTTCCCAGCACACACACACACCAGCGAAGCAGCGAAGCTTCTTTCCACCCACCCACCCCCCAAAAGACAGACAGGAAGGGCTTGGTTTTCCAAAGTGGGTTGCAAGCAGAAGAAGGGTGAATTTCTTCTCTCCAACCCCTCAGTCTATTCGGATAAAGCACAATGGTCACTCCAACCAATCAGGATTCAGCTCTGCTCACAGTAATTCGAAAAGGCAGATGCCAGTTTACACGATCGTTAGTTCCCACGATAAATTATGCGCATTTTCACGAACTTAATCAAAAAAGTGCGGAAAACTAGCGAAAGCTGATACTGCGCAACTTATGGGTTTTTTGCACCCCCTCCTTCTGAAAAGGGCGCTGTTGCTTCGAAATGCGTGGGAACTATCAGGCTTCTTGTCGCATTCTTTGAGGATTTATTTTGCCATGTAAACGACCCCCAGGTTTTAGAAAACACAGTTTTCTCCATAGTTTGCTGCAAACACGAGAGAAAACTGCTGTGTGAACAACTGCAATAGCAATAGCACTTACTGGTGTTGTACTGCTTTATAGTGCTAAGCACTCCCTAGTGGTTTTTTATAATGTGTTAGCTAATTGCCCCAACAAGCTGGGTACTCATTTTACCAACCTAGGGAAGGATGAAAGTCACCCTCTCTGAAGGCAAAACTGGTGCTTTCCCCGCCATCGCAATCTAGCTGGCTGGTCTGCCTTCAGAGAGGGTGGCTATTGCTGAGGCTTTGCTTTTCCCAGGCAAGCTCAGAGTCAAGCATAAGTAACAGCTTTGAATGGGTGGTAAAAGTAAAAACCCAATGCAGATTCATGTTTGGCAGGTGTGACACTGAAACCTGGGCCAGAATAGTCCAAATTTCATGTGCCACAGCTCTGGGCCAAAGTAGTCTGAATCTCATCTGGATTTTATCCCTCCCCATCATGTAGTCAAGCCCTGAGTAGAGTACAGAGGAGAGGAGGGAGTGGAATCTTGTGTTTCCCAGTAGAGTCAGGCAAAAGTAAATTACTGCTTGCAATAGTCTAATCAGGAGTGCCCAGTGCATGGACTATTGTATCTAGTTATCTCTACCCATGAAAGGCCACAGCTGGCACACCAGTTGAAGGTGGTACCAAGCACTCGAAGCCATCCACAGCAGGTAGCCTTCCCAAACCTAGTGCCTGCCTGGGACTATACTTACAGTTCCAGTTGTAGCCATCTTGGGACTACAATTGCCCCTCAGCAAGGCAAAGAAAATATTAGACAGAGATAGGAAACCCACAATCCATGGGACACACATGACCCTTTTTATCTTTTTGTGATCCCTGCTGCTGCGCCACCATCCACAGCTGCTGACCAACTGAAAGTTTAAAACAAGGAATAGAACAGTGGTTCTTAACCTGGGGGTCTGTGGACCCCAAAGGGTCCACAATGTCCTCACAGGGTGTCCGAGAAAGCTTGAAAGTTGCTTGGTCCACCTCCTCCATGCAGTGGAGTAGCCATGTGATAGGAGCCACGGCAAAGGCTGGCTGGCTGACTTGGTCTGTGCATTGCCATTCAACCCTCTCCAGCCACAAACTTACCAGAAGAAACAGGAGAAAAGCCTTCCCTCCCCTTCCAGTGCCTCTAAGGGAAGGTGTAATTGCAGTAGTAGTAGTAGTAGTAGTAGTTTTAAATCTTGAGTTAAGTCTTGGGGGTCCACAGCAACAAAAAAAAAATTAAAGAGAGTCCCTGGTAAAGAAAAGGTTAAGAGCCACTGGAATAAAACATCCCTGTGTTCTGGAAATGCCTCATGATTTCATGGTGGCTCTATTGTGCAAGAGGATGTTCTGGCATTCTCCTGAACCACAGAGTGGTGCCACAGTTGGCAGCAAAGTGGATAGTTTGAGTCAGAAGTTGGAAAAGTTTGTTTTCTGGGCTATAACTCCCAGAATTTCCCCTATTACATGACCACAAATCTTTTGGGCTACTTCCAAACGAGACAATTTTTTAAGCTCTATGTTCAAGAGGACTCCGGTGAATACCACACACACACACACACAAACACACAACCCTTGGGATGTTCCCCACCCTGGGCTAAGGTGTTTCTAATCAAGGCTATCAACTCATTGTCCATTCCTTACTTTGAGGATGGGCAGGAAATCCAGAAGCTTGATGGGAGCCGCACTCCATATTTTTACCAGCTCAATCATGCAGTTGTGCATTTCTTCAACACTGGCCTCGTCCTGCCATGGAGGAAAAGAGCAGAGTCAGGCTGGAGAAAAGAAATGGCAGTCCATGCTAAATGGAAGAACAGAGAAGCTCTTCTCTATCTGAACAACCAAGGAGACTTCATATTTATTTGTGTGTGTGTGTGTTCTACCCTATATCATAAGTTCTCAGGATAGTATGCCAGTAAAATCGACTTAAATATATTAAAACAGTTTAAAACAATTTTGGATTGTATGACTTTGTCAGAGCTATCTATTTTACAGGTTGAGTCTTCCTTATCCAGAATTCTGAAATCTGAAATATTCCAAAATCCATAACCATTTTGAGCACCAACATGACAGGGCATTTTATGTTTTACAGTAGGCCCTCATAGCCATGGATTTCACCGTCCACAGCTTGACAATTTTTAAAAATTTTCTAAAATTAATATATAAGGGGCACCATTTTACTACACCATTGTTTATCTCAGATTGGCCTTTTTAGTCATCAGCGCGCTTGCAGAAAGCGCGGGATGAGTCCTTCCTGAATCTTCATTTGCAAAGAAAAGCCAGAGAGTATATAATGGGACTTGAGCACCCACAGATTTTGGTATCCACGGGGGGTCCTGGAACCAAACCCCAGCGGATACCAAGGGCCCACAGCCGATACCAAGGGCCCACTGTATGTGTTTTCTGATGGTCCAATGTACAATTTCATCCACAAAATTATTAAAAAAATATTGTGCATAAAATTACCTTCAGGCTATGTGTACATGGTATATATGAAATTTAAATGAATTTTGTGTTTAGACTTGGGTCCCATCTCCAAGTTACCTCATTATGTCTGTGCAAGTATTCCAAAATCCAAAATATTCCAAAATACCTCTTGTCTGAAGCATTTCAGATAAAGGAGACTCAATCTGTATTGTTTTAGTTTTGTATACCACTATCATTATTGTTGTTGTTGTTACAGATTAAAAGCATATTACATATTGTAATAAATGGGAACAGATTTAAAATGATAGCCATGTTTCAATACTTGAAAGGGTGTCATATTGAAGAGGGAGCAAGCTTGTTTTCTGCTGCTCCAGAGACTAGGACATGAAGCAATGACTTAAACTACAGGAAAAGAGATTCCACCTAAACATTAGGAAGACCTTCCTGATGGTAAATGCTGTTCAGCAGTGGAGCGCACTGCCTAGGAGTGTGGTGGATTCTCCATCCTTGGAGGTTTTTAAAGAGAGTCTTGGATGGTCATCTGTCAGGAATGCTTTGATTGGGTATTCCTGCATGACGGGGGTTGGACTGGATGACCTTTGTGGTCTCTTCCAACTCTATGATTCTATGAAAACCATGTGCATGGACATTTTTGGAGTAAATCAGTCATGCCCCCAAAGGCTTTCATAAACAGCCATGGGTTGTTATTTTTTGTACCCAGTGCCAAACCGAAGCCAGCATAGATGCCATCCAGGCCTCCAAGAGGAGGGAGTGCCACCACTGAGAAGGCCCCCCCAGTGAAAAGCCTCTCCAGTGAACCTCAGTCCTCAGGCAGCATATATAAGGAGGGCTGCTCCTTTAAGTATTGAGGTCCCAAACCACTTGGGAGGAAAAGTAGGGACCTGGAAAGACAAAATTATTCTTCATTCGCTTTTGGTCCCAGCTGCTGACTCACCAAAGGTCCAAAGAGCATGGTCGAAATGACAGAACAGGCATGCAGGGAAAAATCATGAGCCACATCCACAGGTTCCGCATCATAGCTATGAAACACCTGTTGGGAGCCCAGAGAGAGAAAATGTCCTTTAAAATGGATACATGGCCTCAGAAGGAACCTAAGACCTATAACTGAAATGTGTTTCACGTGATGGCAGGGTGCAGGTACAGAAGAACCTTGACTTCCTGAAGTATCACTTTTTCACCCAAAACAAAAATGCATGGTTCTAGTCCTTAATGCAAAAGGCCATTTTGCATATAAGAGAATGCAGCAGATATTCAACTGATGAACGAGATCAGCTACTTGGCTTTTTTAATTATTATTTTATTTTTATTTGGTTATTTATACCCCGCTCTTCAGCCACAAGGCTATCAGAGCGGCTTACAATTTTTTTAAGCAATAGCTACTTACACATCTACCCTGCATTAAACAGTTTCCAATGTGTGTTAGCTAATTGCCCCTCACAAGCTGGGTACTCAATTTACCGACCTACGAAAGGATGGAAGGCTGAGTGAACCTTGGAGCCCTTGATCTTAGTCAAAAGATAAATCTGGTGAAGTTTCTAGTCTATGTTGCTCAGGCTGTATGTGTCACATCCTTAAAATTAAATTCCGCAACCAAAAAAAGAGGCTAGATTCTAAAGCCTCTGTGGTTTGCTCTGTTACTCATTCCTGGGTTTGAAGTATAGTTGTCCCTTCATATTCGCTGGGGTTTGGTTCCAGGACCCTCATGGATACCAAAATCCATGAATACTCAAGTCCCATTATATGCTCTCTCTTCCTCTGGCTTTTCTTTACAAACGAAGATTCAGGAAGGACTCATCCCGCGCTTTCTGCAAGCGCGCTGATAACCAAAAAGACCAATCCGAGATAAACAAGTCCGGTTGCAGAAAGCACAGCAGAAGGTCTCCTTGGGTGATGTTTCTGGGTTGTGATTCTTTCTGCGTTGTCGTTTCTCTTCAAGACTTGTTCGGCGTGAGCAATGGTATAGCAAAATGGTCTCCCTTATATAAGATGGCAAAACCAAGGTTTGCTCTTTGGATTATTATTTTTTTAAGAATATTTTCAAGCCGTGAATACTTAAATCCATGGATACCAAATCCCTGGATACGGAGGGACAACTGTAGTCTGCTACTGTTACTTACATACCAATGTTTTAAAAGTAAGGCTTGTTTGTTTTCATTTTTCTTTCATTATAGAGATTGATATGAGAATGGCATGAAATGTGGAAACTATCAAAATACTTCTTTAAAATCTGTAAAAAAACCATAGTTGAAAAGTAACAAGAGAATGCCTATAAGATAATGTCATTCCCCCTCTTTACTCATTATGTTACTTCTGAAACTAACCTTTGTTAGATCCTTGTCGCTGAAACAGAGTAGGAATTATTATTATTATTATTTAAAATTTATTATTATAAATAACAGTATTCCTTCTACATTGTCACTGTCACACTTTAATAATATGTGCTGGCTACAAGACTGGACTAGGA
Organism: Gambelia wislizenii; assembly: GCA_030847615.1. NCBI lineage: Eukaryota > Metazoa > Chordata > Lepidosauria > Squamata > Crotaphytidae > Gambelia > Gambelia wislizenii. The sequence continues at coordinate 33,796,440 of JAUMIR010000002.1, forward strand.
ATGGGTTCTGAAAGACTGGAAACTGTTTATAGACATTTTGAGTAATAAGAAATCGAATGATGTTACAATCTGTGGTTATGGTTACTAGTAATGTTAAGCTGAATTTGGGTCCAATCTAAATGATGGAAATAATCCTCATAGAAATCGCATGGAAGGTAATCTGTCTAAATGGACGTTCGCATCGACATGTCTTATTCGGAAGTGGGGGAGCCAAATACACTGTAAAGCTCAGAAGGGAAGCTTTCGGAGCTTTTCCCAGAGATTTAAAAAAGCTCAGTAGGGGATGCAAATGTCCGATCTTTAAGACAGTCGCATTTGCATTACTGTGCTGAGGCACCGCAAGCTGATTGGCTGGACAAGCATGGGGCAGGGCTTGCAAACAGATAAAGCGCCTCCTGCCACCATGTTGGATTTTCGGCTAAGCGAGAGGTCCATAAGGTGATAAAACCGTGATCTTTTCCTCTCTTTTCGCCTTCTTTTTTTTTTCTTTTGTAAATATGAAGTATTGCTTGTGCGCACCGTGGTAAACTTTTTTTTAGGAAAAAAATTCAGCAGCAGCAGATTTAAAAGGGCAAGTAATTCACTTGTGGCCGCTATCTTGGCTAGGGGGCATAAAAAGTTTAGTGGGGCTCAATTAACCATTAAGACAGGCCCCAGCAATGCAAACTGCTATTTCTTCAGAGCACATTGTATTTCCACACACACCCCCTTGTATAGACGGGGCCTTAGTTTGATTTATAATGGTAGAATAATATATTTTCAATGAATGGGTTTTTCTTTTTCATTACAGTTTGGGGTGTGTGTCAGAGTTCTTTTGTGTCTGAGGGGTTGTCTAAACGGTGAAAATACTCCTCATGGAATGCGAGGAGAATCATACCTGTCTTAATGGGATACCACACTGTTACACTGTATTTGAAAGGGGGGGACGACTAAAATTGTCAAAAAGTCCGAAAGAAAAGCCTTCACAGCTTTTCCCAGAGTTTTTAAAAAAAGCAGTGAGGGTAATGTGTATTCCTGCTCATTGGAACAAGCAATTTGCTTTTAATTGCTTGACTATATGAACAGAAGCTCAAAGCTGATTGGCCAGACAAGCACAGGGGGAGGGGCTTGCTAACAAGGCAAGTGTCCAGAGCCACCATGTTGGATTTTCACCTTAGTGAGTGAGCGCTAAGGCAATAAAATGGGGTGGTCTTTTTTCTTTTTAGTAAAGGCAAAATATCGCTCAAGTTCAGTGGCAGCAAATCCAGATAAATTAAAGCAAGAGTAATTCTCTAGTAACATTAGGAAGAACTTCCTGACTTTGAGAGCTGTTTGGAACCAGAATGTACTGTCTTGGAGTGTGGTGGAGTCTCCTTCTTTGGAGCTTTTTAAACAGAGGCTGGATGGCCACCTGTCAGGAATGCTTTGATTGTTTATTCCTGCATGGCAGAAGGGGGATGGACTAGATGGCCCTCGTGGTCTCTTCCAACTCTATGATTCAGAAAGTACAACGTGTGACAGCAGGGGATGTGCCTGCTAATACAGGCTGGTGTGTGCGTGCAGACTTCTGCCAGTTTCGTTGCATTAATGGGGGGGGGGAATCTGGGCCAGTTCTGGATCTCAAATACTTTGGCCAGAAGGTGGAGTATTCTAGCCAGTGCCTTGGTGTTTTGTATTAGAATGGCATACTCTGTGCAACTGTGTTTGATGCTTGATGTGTCATGCGTAAGTGACACCATCAAGGGCTGCCTCCTGTAACATCACTCTTGTCACATCACAAGGGGTCACCCCCTAGCTCTTGGCCCTGAAATCTCAGAGGGGCCTGACCCTGCAGCTATCACACACACAGATGCACACACAAGCACACAGTCCTGCCCCTTTGCAGATTAATCCAGGTGGTTGTCTTTAGGCTCACCTTACAGAGGTGTTGAGCTTGGCTCTGCACAATCTGCTCCATGTCTCCCCGCAGGCAGCGCTGGAAGGCTGTGTGGGCCAGCTTCCTTTGTAGCCGCCAGGTTGGGGTGTAGTTGCCCAGGGAAAGGTCCTTGCCTCCCATAGAAATCAGGTTTCCTGCAGGTGAGGGTGAGGGTGGAGCAGAGGAAGAAGGAGAAGACAGGGAAGGAGAGAGATTGCAAACACAGGTTAGAAACATTATGCTTCTCACATTACAGTTCCCATTATCCCCTAGCCAGCATGGCCACTAGCCAGGGATCTAGGACATCCTTGTCTCATTTTCTGTCTCACTACCTCCTCACCATCTACAACACAGCACAAGGTGGTGGCATCACGAGGCAACCCTCCTACCATGTAGTACCGCCGTCTGTCCACATTTGCGGATTAAGCATTCGTGGATTTGATTATTCACATATTTTATTAATATGTTCTGTCTAGGAGTTTGTAGGTCGTCCAGCATGATTCTCTGGTCTGGAAATTGACCATAGAGTCATGCTGGAGGACCTACAAATGCCTAGAGAAGTATACTCTCAGGTTAAAAAAAATAGCAGGCCTATATTCATTGTTTTTCCACTTTTGCTTGGCTGCTGTGCCCCCAACCCCCAAAAGTTGAGAGACAACTGTATTCGTTGGAAACTATCCAGTGAAGCCATGCCCATGCAACTCCAAGGTCTCTCTCTCTCTCGTTCTCTCTCTCTGGCTTTTCTTCGCAAACGAAGATTCACGAAGGACTCATCCTGTGCTTTCTGCAAGCGCGCTGAAGACTAAAAAGGCCAATCTGAGATAAACAAGTCCAGTTGCAGAAGGCACAGCAGAAGGTCTCCTTGGGCGATGTTCCCGGGCTGTGATTCTTTCTGTGTTGTTGTTTCTCTTCAAGACTTGTTCGGCGTGAGTTCTCAAATAAGGCTGCAGCATTGTGGATAGTGCGTCTCCATGCTGCCCAATGTGAGGCCAGGGCGGACCATTGTTGGTGATCAATTTGGCCGAGCCTGAGACGTTGTTTCAGGGAGTCCTTGTATCGCTTTTTTGGAGCACCTCTCTTACGCTGACCCGTGGCGAGTTCACCGTAGAGTAGTATTTTGGAGAGGCGATGGTCCTCCATCCTAGAAATGTGCCCTGCCCAGCGCAGCTGTTCTCAATATCATGGCCTCAATGCTGGTGATCCCTGCTCGCTCAAAGACAGAAACATTTGTCACATAGTCAGTCCAGTGTATATTTAGGATTGTGCGTATACAGCGCTGATGAAAGCGTTCAAGGAGTCATAAGTGGTGGTGATAGGTGACCCATGTTTCAGACCTATAAAGAAGAATAGACAGTACAATGGCTCTATACACATTGATTTTTGTGCTTCACCTCAGGTGTTTATTCCTCCAGACTCTTTCGTAAAGTCTTCCAAATGTGCTATATGCCTTTGCTTGTGATCGATCTCTTTGTCAATCTTGGCATCTGAGGAGATGATACTTCCCAGATAGGTGAACTCCAAGGTAATGTTACAGTTACACCCCCAAAAGCAGGGAAATAACCCCTCATTGTTGTCATGATTGTAACATAACTTAATTAGACCTTAGTTATATTAATAAAGACAAAATTATTTGCACATGATTAGTTAATCATAGAATCATAGAACCATAGAGTTGGAAGAGACCACAAGGGCCCTCCAGTCCAACCCCCGGCCATGCAGAAATACATCAAAGCATTCCTGGCAGATGGCCATCCAGCTTCTGTTTAAAACCCTACAAAGAAGGAGCCGCCACCACACTCCCAGGCAGGGTATTCCACTATTGAACAGCTCTGACCGTCAGGAAGTGCTTCCTAATGTTTAGGTGGAATCTCTTTTCCTGTAGTTTGAGCCCATTGCTCTGTGTTTTAGCTTCTGGAGCAGCAGAAAACAAGTTTCCTCCATTCTCAGTATGACATCCCTTCAAATATCTAAACACGGCTATCATGTCGCCTCTTAACCTTCTCTTCCTCAAGCTAAACATACCATGTTCCCTAAGCCACTCCTCATAGGGCATGGCTTCCAGACCTCCTATCATTTTGGTTGCCCTCCTCTGGACACGATCCAGCTTGTCTCTGGAGCCGCAGAAAACAAGTTTGCTCCATCCTCAGTACGACATCCCTTCAAATATTTAAATATGGCTATTATGTCACCTCTCAACCTTCTCCAGACTAAACATGCCCAGCTCCCTAAGCTGCTCCTTATAGGGCATGGCTTCCAGACCTCCCACCATCCTGGTCACCCTCCTCTGAACATCTTCCAGCTTCTCAATATCCTTCATGAATTGTGGTGCCCAGAACTGGACACAGTATTCCAGGTGAGGTCTGACCAAAGCAGAAAATACAGTGGCACTATTACTTCCCTTGATCTAGATGCTATACTCCTATTAATGCAGCCTAGAATCACATTGGCTTTTTTAGCTGCTGTATCATACTGCTGACTCATGTTCAGTTTGTAGTCCACTAAGATTCCTAGATCCCTTTCTCATGTACTGCCACCACTCCTGATTAATCACATTTTCAGCTGCTTGTAAAATGTCAAAGTTTCTTTCTCCCGATCAGTGGACTTCACTTGCTGCAAACTGAGTTCAAAGTGCAAAAGCAGTTTGTATCTAATTAACTCAGTAGAGGGAGAGGCAGGGAGTGGGTGGAATCTTGCCCTTCCCAGTAGACTCAGGCAAAAGCAAACTGCTGCAGCCTTTCCTAGCTTACCTGTTGTTCCACATCATAACTTTTGCCATCTAGACCACACTTTGATTTTGCTTGCCACATACATCCTGGTTTTCATCTATGAAATGCTGGAGGGTGTGTGAGGTTGGCAGTGGAAGAGGAGAATCCATGCCCGAATGGAGAATGAACTTGACAACTGTAGTCACTTTTAAGTGGCAAGCATAAGGTTAGGGCTCTCTCTCTCTGTGTGTGACCCCCAAAAACAGTCAAAGAAAGAAGGATGAACCCTAGGATCAGCCAAGGTCCCACGCAAGCTCAGAGAGGGAGGGAGTCAACATCTTGACACAGAAAACAAACACTGAGCATTCTGCAATTCCATGAAAGTGACTTCTGGGTGACTTTTTCAGGGGGAAATTATTTGGCATACTTTTCTGATTTAAACACTAGCTTTGATGATAAGGCCAGCCTTTTATTTTTCCTTTTGTGGCCAGGCGTTACCTGATGCTTGCATGATTTCCAAGGTTGTATGAGCCAAGTTGAGCTTCAGTCAAGATATTTGGGGACCCGAACTGGAAAAGCCAAGGGTGTTGCTTCCCCTGCAGCCCTCCTCCAGTTTGTCACATGTAATTTAGCCCTCTGCTTCTCCTCTCCCACGTGTGAAATCTAATACAGTTGGACCCCTGTATCCGTAGAACCAATATCAATGGTTTCAGTTATCCACATGAGACAAAATAGGGGACAGGTACCATAGAGCTGCACTGGAAAATGCCTAGAGAGCACTTTCTCTAGGCATCTTCTAAGTCTTCCAAGGTAACTCTATGGTATGTTTTTAACAGAAGTCTTTTATTTTAATAGGGTTCACTGTTATCTGCAGTTTCCGGTATCCACACTAAGTCTGGGAACCAACCTCCCATGGATATGGAGGTCTGACTGTGTTAAATTTTTGGTCCAGTTTTTTTCATTTGGTAAAAGGCAGATTCCATGCCAGTGACAGTGCCCCCACATAAGGACAATTCTCATGTGTAAAACGTATCTACAGGAAGTAAAATTGAACAAAGAGATGCCAAAAGCTGGGGATTTAATTGGCTGTGCTGGTGGTAGGACTCCAAAGGTTCAGAGTACAAAAAAAGTAACTTTTCAAAGCTCTGGGCAAATGCTCAGTAGCCCTGCCCTACTTACCCTAAAGCCTGGCTGGGAATTATGCAGAACTCTACCTGTTGGATTGATGGAATCCCACACGTCTCGAAGAGAAATGACAACGCAGAAAGAATCACAACCCAAAAACATCACCCAAGGAGACCTTCTGCTGTGCTTTCTGCAACTGGACTTGTCTATCTCGGATTGGCCTTTTTAGTCATCAGCACACTTGCAAAAAGAGCGGGATGAGTCCTTCCTGAATCTTCATTTGTGAAGAAAAGCCAGAGAGAGAGAGAGAGAGAGAGAGAGAGAGAGAGAGAGAGAGAGAGACCTGTTGGACTGCAACTCCCAGCATTCCTCAACATTAACTGCCTTGGGTGTTGCAAACCCACACCTTCCAACATTTTGCAGATAAAAGCTGGGATGCATGTGGCCAAGCAACCTCAGAGTGTGGTCAAGATGGCAAAAGTTACTAATGAGGAATGAGACACAAGCTAGGACAGACTGCAGCGGTTTGCTTTTTGCCTGAGCCGACGGGGAAAGGCAAGATTCTGCCCCATTCTCTCCTCACCTTGCTGCTGAGTTAACTGAGTGTGAACTACTCAGTTTTCCACTTTGAACTCAAGTTTTGCAGCAACTGGAGTAAGCTGAAGACAAAGGAGGAAAATGAGAGGGGGAGAGGAAAACTAGGACATTTTAAAAGCAGCCGAAAAAATGGGAGGACAGAGGATTAATCGAGACTGCCACTGGCAAATGGGGGCAGTTGGGGGGTATGCACAAACAAGAACAGAAGAGCCATATGTTCCCCTCAGAGCAAGATTTCAGTCCTCGTGGTATTCAATAAAGGACTGCTTCCAACATAAACATCAGAAACTGCTTTATGTTGAACCAGAGGGTGACTGGTCCCTCTAGCTCATTATTTTTTTATCTGAATAACAGTGACTTCCCATGAAGGAGTCCAGGACTCAGCCTTTCCCAGCCGTGCCTCGTCAACCAAGGGATAGACGTTGGGACCTTTTGTGTGCAGCCTTTCCCTTGAAGAACTTTCTGGTGTATGTTACATTCCAATGACTGGGGTTCCATTCACACTATAGCAGTGGCTCTTAGGCTTTTCTTTACCAGGGTCCCCCTTTAAATATCATTTGATGCCAAGACTTAACTCAAGATTTAAAACAACAACAACAATGCAATTACACCATCCATTAAACCGTCCCTCAGAGGCACTGAATGGGGACAGAAGACTTTTCTCCTGCTTCTTCCTGAAAGTTTGTGGCTGGAGCAGATTGAATGGCAATGCACAGGCCAAGCCAGCCAGCCAGCCTTTGCCTTGGCTCCTGTCACATGACCATTCCACTGTAGGGAAGAAGTGGGTCAAGCAGACTTCAAGCCTTCATGGACCCCCTGTGAGGACATCATGGACCCCTGGGGGTCCCTGGACCACAGGTTAAGAACCACTGCACTATAAAATTACAGCCCTGAGACTCCACTTTAATAGCCATGGCTGCATCCTAGGTAATCCTGGGGTTTATAGTTCGGTGAGGCTCTAGAGTCCTCTAAGCACCCCTCCCTAAACTGCAAATCCCAGCATCCCATAGGATGGAACCATGGCAATTAAGGTGGAATCAAAGCGCTACAATTCTGTAATGTGAATGGGCCTCAGGTCTATCCATGAGGCAGGAGAGCAAGTTCCCTCTGCTAAGCAGATTTAATAGATGGAGGAGGTGGAGGAGGAGGAAGAGGACCAGGGATACATATTAAGAATTGATGCCACTGCCATGTCAGCCAAAGGTAAAAGGATGGATGGATGACACATGGTTTGATGGCAGTACACGTGAAAAGGATCTAGGAGTCTTAATGGACCACAAGCTGAACATGAGTCAGTAGTGTGATGTGGCAGCCAGAAAAGCCAATGCGATTCGAGGTTGCATCAATAATAGTATAGTGTCTAGATCAAGGGAAGTAATAGTGCCACTCTATTCTGCTTTGGTCAGACCTCACCTGGAATACTGTGTCTAGTTCTGGGCACCACAATTCAGGAAGGATATGGAGAAGCTGGAATGTGTCCAGAGGAGGGCAACCAAAATGGTGGAAGGTCTGGAAGGAGTGGCTTAGGGAGCTGGGTATGTTTATGGGAGAAGAGAAGTTTAAGAGGGGACATGATAGCCATGTTTCAATATTTGAAGGGATGTCATACTGAGGATGGAGCAAGCTTGTTTTCTGCTGCTCCAGAGACTAGGACACGGAGCAATGGGTTCAAACTACAGGAAAAGAGATTCCACCTAAACATTAGGAAGAACTTCCTGACAGTAAGAGCTGTTTGGAAGTGGAATACGCTGCCTCAGAGTGTGGTGGAGTCTCCTTCTTTGGAGGTTTTTAAGAAGAGGCTGGTCACGAATGCTTTGATTGTGTATTCCTGCATGGCAGGGAGTTGGACTAGATTGCCCTTGTGGTCTCTCCCAACTCTATGATTCTATGATTCTACTTTGTAGCTGAAGCAACAAATCATGGTTAGCATAAACCAAAGCTTCTTGTGAAATCTAAACTCTGTGGGCATCTTGTCATTTCAACTTTAAACCCCCCATGCAGCAAGGACAATATTACCAATAAAGCTGTGAGGCCGTCCAGCGAAGTCAGACCACTTCCGAATTAGTGCCTCCCGAATTGCTTCTGAGCTGTTCAGCACGACCACATCTAGCAGGAACCACCAAGGAGTTGGGATGGGGGAAGGAAACATTGAAAATTTGTTTAATGTCATTTAATTTCTGCTAGAATAGCACCAAAACATCTCTGAGCTCATTCTGGGTTTATTTTTAAGTTGGGGATGTGTGTACCTACAATGTAGATCAGTCTGAGAGAGCCAAAGGAGAGTGAATGGATGACTGGCCCACAGTCACCCAGTGAGTTTCGTAGCTTCATGGGGTCTAAAGCTTCCAACTCAAAAGTCCCAATAACCTGACAAATTCACTCATTGCACCGCACTGGCCCTCTAGATCTTGTTTAAATATAACATAACTCCCATCACCTCTGAGCATTGGACAGTGCTGATGGGAACTGGAGTCCAAGAACATCAAGAAGGCCATAGCTTTACTTTTGGTATTAAAATCAACTTGAAATTTCCAAATCACTGTATTTTTTTAATGTACATTTCAATGCAAAATGTACAGTTGATGGAGGAGGGTAAAGCAGGAAACCTGATAGATGTGCAATTTGTAAAAAAAAACTGGATGGAAGATAAGGCACATACTAAACAATGGAGATAGCTTTGGAATGGAAATTTATAATTATATAAATATACAGAAAACCTTTGCAGAAGCTGTAAAAGCTCTGAAGGGTTATTGAATCTGCTTTGACTCCCAGTCTTGGGGGAAAGTGTGGATATAAATAAAGATGATAACAATAATTATAATGGTAAATTGGAGAGAGAGAGACACCAGCATTTGAGAAACCAATTTTGGCTGCACACAACTGAAGTGGCTGCAAGGGAAGATCTATTTAACTTCCCTTCATTCTGTCTTCTCCTGGCAAAACCAAGCCAGTTCATTCCTCCCAGAACTGAGATGGGGGAATCTACAGCCTTCCACATGTTATTTGAGGGAAAATCCTATTAGCCCCTAGCCAGTATAGTCAATGGCAAGGGAGAATGGGTGTCTTGGTCCAAAATCTGGAAGATCACACATTCCCCATCCCAGTCCTGAGACTTAGTTTCCATATCCTTTGCCTTCCTTGTCACCCAAAGGGAAAACTTGCCTTCCTTGTCACCCAAAGGAAATATATATACAGTATATATAAGTTGCTTTACATACAGATTAAATGAACCATTTAAAGCAGCAGTGGATGGTTTTTTTTAAAAAAAAAAAGCAGTAAAAGTAGGCAAATTAACAAAAGTGAGCTCCTCAAACCTAAAATGTGTTGAGACGCAAGGAGATAAAATAAGTTGGGAAGATCATAAAAACACAATGAACCATCTAAAATCTTGGCAAACAGGTACATTTTAACCTCCTTGCTGACTACCACAACCAATTTCTACACATGCACACCTGAACAATGGGTTGGAAAAGTTACCTTTTGGGACTAGAATGTCCAGAATCCTCCCAAGAGACCATGCTGTTGAGGGAATTCTGGGAGTTACAGTGCCCCCAAGGAACATCTCTGAGCTCTGCCTCTCCCACCACAGCCACCCCCATTGCCACCTGATGCATGCCCAGTTTCACCTTTGTTCCCAAGGCGTAGGCGGTAGATCGGTCCATATTGACTGGCTAGCTCAAGGAAATGGATGGGGAGGTTAGGTTGGAGCATATGGGAGAGGTTACCAATGAGGGGCAAAGCCCGGGGGCCAGGCAGAGCCCTCAGATGTTTCCCCTGGCAGGGTCCCACATGTCGTCGGCTCCACAGGGCCATAGCCAGGAGGAGAACGATGAAGAGAAGAGCAGTGAACATGGCTAAGTGGGCACCTCCTGCCAGACATAGGAGCATTCACACACAGCAACTCCCCATGCAATGTTCTCCACCCAGCAGACTCCAGGCCCACCAGCTACTTCTGTAAGGCAGAGGTTCTTTCTTTATACCAGCCATGAGACAAGCCCACCTCCCATCTCTTAAAGCCCCCTCTTTTCCCACACTTTTACACTAAATGAAAACATGGTCAGTTCATAGCCTTGACCAAATGGTAGATTTATCATTTTAAAATATCACTTTTCCACCAACTTGGGGAGGTTACCTAGAAATGCCAAGGCAGGGAGAGCATTTCCCAATCCACCACATAGTCTCTGAAGGTCAGGGCTGAGGTGCCAAGATGAATGATTTCAGGGTTTTGTTTTATTTTTCCTTATGCCTCTGGTTTTTAAAATAAACAGCCAACAATTAAAACAGCAGGATTTTGACAGAAAGGGAGGGATTTTCCTTCTTGTAGGACTGTAAGGTGAAGGCTGAACTTGGAAAGTTACTTTTACAAAAACCCAATTCATTTCCATTCCCTAATATGGTGCTTGGAAAAGTAAGAGTAACCCTGTTAGTTAGTTTTTTACAGTGTTGGGAAGAAAGCAACTAGTTCCAGTCTGTTAACTTTTTTTTGTACACAATTGATCAAATGCCATTGATGATGCTATAAAACTTTAAGTCTCATTCAAAATGCCTAAAAATAGCCTTTCAAAGTAACTTTGAAATGGCACTTTAAAATGTAACTGGAAACCATTACCGTACTCATTATACTAGTGATGTCGCTTCATTACCACTTATTACATTACTTTTGAAACAAAACTTGCTTACATCATTGTTACCAGAAACCAGTAATGTGTCAGGTAACTGCAATACTTGTAACTTGTTACTCCTGAACTCTGGGTGAATCATAGAATCATAGAGTTAGAAGAAACTACAAAGGCCATCCAGTCCAACCCCCTGCCATGCAGGATTACACAATCAAAGCACTCCTGGACAGATGGCCATCCAGTCTCTGTTTAAAAACCTCTAAAGAAGGAGACTCCACCACACTCCAAAGCAAAGTATTTCCACTGTCAAACAGCTCTTACCGTTAGGAAGTTCTTCCTAACATTTAGGTAGAATCTCTTTTCCCGTAGTTTGACTCCATTGCTCTGTGTCCTTGTCTCTGGAGCAGCAGAAGACAAGCTTGCTCCATCTTCAATATGACATCAAGTATTTAAACATGGCTATCATGTCACCTCTTCACCTGCTCTTCTCCAGGCTAAACATGCCCAGCTACCTAAACTGCTCCTCATAGGGCATGGCTTCCACACCTTTCACCATTTTGGTTGCCCTCCTTTGTCAATATCCTTCTTGAATTTTGGTGCCGAGAACTAGACACAGTATTCCAGTTGAGGTCTGACCAAAGCAGAAGGTAGGGGGATTTCTTTGAGGAGACTGCCAAGAAATGTATGCCCTCGACATGTAGGGACTCTGAGGATGCCAGCCACAGATGCAGGCGAAACGTCAGAAAGAAACTATTCCAGAACACGGCCTCACAGCCCAGAAAAAAAACAAGGAAAATCTATGGATGCCGGCTGTGAAAGCCTTCGACTTCACGTTGGACTTGTAACTCTTTGCTCCTGAAAGTATGCTGTGAATCTGACTATTAGAACACTTTGGGGTTCTTCCATAATTTAATGGTATAAACTAAATCTGGTTCTCTGAGGCTTGTTGCTTGAAGTATTACTGTAATCTAGCAGATAGTATAATCTATTTTGTCTTTGTTTCTGTTCTTTGGTTTTATCACTGTTATTTGATGCACAAGACCAATGTTTATGTAACACCCTGGAATATATGATATGTAATTTTTAATTTGTGGGGCATATGTGAAACAAGCTAAATAGTGAATAACATTCTATGGCAAAGGTTTACCCAAAGTCAAGTTGTTTTCCAGAACATGTAAACAAACTGAATTATCACCTTGGAAATTTTGATCTCCATGAAGCCTTCTCCTTCTGTTTCGCTCTTCTCTGGCAAATAACCTGTCATTTCCCTCTCCTTCATTTGAAACGTAAATCCCCTCCTTCTTCCACTCTTCTTCACTCCTTTTGCTATAGCATTCAGCAAGAACCTTAAGGAGATGAAGAACACTTCCAGATGGGAAAGTCTCTGGAACTTCCAGGTTTTGTTTCTGTACAAAATCTCCAGTTTTATTTTGGAGATTCATATAATGTGCAGGGGTCTGAACATTGGTCTAGGACTCTGGAGACTAGGGTTCGAATTCCCACGTGGCCATGGAAACCCACTGGGTGACCTTGGGCAAGTCACACTTTCTCAACTTCAGAAGGAGGGCTTCTCTACACAATCGGAACCCCCCCCCCAAAAAATTGGCGTAATAAGGACATGCGGCATGCGGTCCTATCCCCACCAAACTTGGGATATACCACCTTTAACCCATGTTTTAAAAACTCAGATTTTTTTCTCTTGAGCTTACAGCAACTCCAGAGAAAACTGTAGTGTGAACATCTCCTGTGGATTCAGAGGGGGGTAGGGGGAGACAGGTTCTGATTTCTGCATATGGGTGTGAAAGCTGGGCAGTAAAGACAGTTGAGAGGGAAAGAATCAACTCATTTGAAATGTGGAGCCAGAGGAAAGTTCTGTGGAGACCATGGACTGCCAAAAAGACAAATGAATGTGTCTCAGAGCAAATCAAGCCTGAACTCTCCCCTAGAAGCCAAGATGACTACACTGAGGCTGTCATATGTTAGACATATATCATGAGATGACATGACTCACTGGAAAAGACGATAATGCTTGGGAAAGTGGAAGGCAGTAGGAAAAAGAGGGAGACATTACAGGTAGACTGATTCAATCAGGGAAGCCACTGCTTGAGTTTGTAAGACTTTAGCAGGGCTGTTGATATCAGAGACACTCAGAGGTCCCACATTCATAGAGTTGCCATAAGTGATTTGACAGCAATTAACAATATTACAAGTCAGTGCTTTAAGTTCCCCAACCCTACAGTGCACTGTGTCACACTATGCAATTACAGCACTATGATTCCACTTTAACTGCCATGGGAACATCCTATGAAATCCTGGGATTTTGTCGTGTGTGGAAGCATTAGAGCTCTCTGACTGAAAAATTCCAAAGACTTGTTACCCAATTGTGTGGGGTCTGTGGGGATCCCACTAGTGTCCAAATTCTAATATGGGGAATTTTAATTAGCTTAATATGGCAGCAAGAGGCCGGATAATGATGGGATCTTTTGACCTGTGTATACCAGTACTCACTGGAGAGACTCACAGCCAAGGATGAAATAAAAATGGTTTTTATTGACAAGTAATCAAGGGAAAGCACACACACATACAGTCAGGCTTCAAGCAGTCACACAAGGCAAACAAAGACAGTAGGAAGTATTGGGATAGAGGAATAGATTGAGGGGATGGTGGGTAATACTGTACCAATCCCAACAGCAGATTGCGCAGGAAACCAGCAACATGGAGTCCGGGAGGGAAGAGTGGTGATTCAGACTGACGTGGAAATGGAAGGAAGGGGATCTGTGCACCTGGTGACACAGACTGACAAGTTTATGTAAGCTGTGCATATTTTGACTGTGTTTTGGGGTCATTTTTATATTCAATAATCCCCCTGATGAAGTGAGTTTGCATAGAATACAATGTTTGCCGGAGTTTCCCAAGGTTGAGCAATGGATTCTCCAGATGTGTTAATGATCGCTAATGGTATAGACATTGAACTTGAGTGGTCTCAGGCAAACATCTATTGTTTTGGGGAGAAGGAAGAGGAAGAACCACTATTGCAAGCAAAGAGCACTCAGTTACCTTGATGGGATTAGTGAATGACTCACTCCCAGAGATGCTCAGGAAGAATTAGCACGTTATCTCCCTAACTGGTCAGTTCCAGGGGTTTCCACGTAATTCTCATCTGGGTGTGTCTTTGAGGAATTTGAGCTGGCTACTGCCTTAGGTTTTCTGAGCAAATCTTGGCTCCTTGTTTGGGAGGTTCTTGGTCTACCTTTAACCACATGGAGTGCCAGTTATAAGCCAATATATGAAATTTCGCCAATTGATGAGTTATGAAAAGGTGGGGGCCTGTTAGGGCAGATTACAGCCACCAGTCCCAGGAACTCATAGGATGGAACCATGGCAGTTAAAGTAGAATCAAAGAGCTATAATGATGTAATGAGAGAAGTCCCATGTCAGGGACATATGGTCTCCCCATCACCAGAGACACACAGAAACTAAGGACAGGCAAGCTGTAGAAATATTCAAACCCATTTTATTTGACTTCCATAGTAAACTCTTTTTATTTAAAAACAAAAACGGATGGAACACATCCCCTTACTGTTGGCTGGTTCTATGTCTCTCACTCTTTCCAACATGTCACAGTTGTCTTTCTGCTTATGGAGGAGTCTGTAGGAGTCTGTTACCCAAATTAAACCACCACAGAGGCTTTGCCCATTGAGATTTCTGAGCAGAGTGTTACTTCCGGTAGGGATGAAGCATGAGGTGAGCTTGCTTGTTTTCTTCTCCTCCTGTCCAGCTGGAGAGTTTCTCCTCTCACTAGAGTGTCTTCACTGGAGCAAAATATGGTGACAGAAAAGCTTGAAATAATGGAGGAAACAGCAATAACAGGAGGAAGACAATGACCCAGATGCGATAATGTCCATTGGAGAGGAGAGTAAGGCAGACACATAGCAGCCCGTGGAAAGCCCCAAGGGCAATATAACATTTCATCTTAAAGAATTCCGCAAACATTTAAAACCATTTAGTAAAAACACGATGATGATCATCCTGCCAGGAGTTTAAGCATTTTTTAAGGCCTTGTGGTTTCCAAGCATGATAACCCAATAGAGTTTTAGAAGAGCTTGACTTAAATGGCAAAATCATAACCCATCCATCCCACCCACCCTAGATACAGAGTTGCCTGAGTTATGACAGGGGCCCTTCAGAAGAGTGAAGGAAGATGGCTTGGATTTCGTCAGCGTTGCAACAGGAACCCAGTTTCTGCTGCCCTCACAGGCACTTTTTAAGGCCCGAGCCAGGAACGTTTTCCTTAGAAGCGGGTTCCATTTTCTGAGATGTTCCCTATGGCTTTCCAGTCTCCCAAGAGGCATCCTCAACTCAGAGCACCAGGAGAACTAGCCCAAGCCCGCATGGATGCCACGGATCCGCCGAGCCAACTGTATGTCTTTAGGGAAGAGGGTGACGCGTTTGGCATGGATGGCACAGAGGTAGGCGTCCTCCATGAGGTGCACAAGAAAAGCTTCAGCCGCCTGAAGAAAGGACAAGAAAAAAAAAACAAGACAGGCAGGAAGTAGGCAGTGTGAACTTACAGAAAAAGCTGACACGAGACAGAGCTCAAAATAAAAGTGTTTGAAGGGCATGTGACTAAAATATGGATAAAAGTATACCTCAGTTAACAAAGTGTGTTCTTAGGCATTACCTCTTTAACAGAAAATTGGTCCCAGAGGCAGAAATAACCTGGAACAAATAAGTTCCTACACCACACAAAAAAAGAAAAGCAGTTCAACAGGTTTCAGCAAAACAAAAACAATTTATTCAAAATCAACAATATGCACATGTGAAATGAAACAATATCAGGTGAACATTTCAAACCTTTTGGAGACCACTTGGTTTGCAAAATGCAACCAGAGAGGTTCTTTTTTTTCTATACCAGGCTCTATGTTTTTATGATTCCCATTGTGGTGGCCAAATTTATAGGACTACAGTTGTCCCTCCTTATCCACAGATTTGGTATCCACGGATTTAAGTATTCACGGATTTAAGTATTCACGGATTTAAGTATTCACAGCTTAAAAATTATTCTTTAGAAAATAATAATCCAAAAAGCAAACCTTGATTTTTGCCTCTTATATAAGGGACACCATTTTGCTATGCCACTGCATATACTGGGACTTGAGTATTCACGGATTTTGGTATCCACGAGGGGGCCTGGAACCAAACCCCAGGGAATATGAAGGGACAACTGTATATATAATTTTTGAACATGCTCAGGAGGAGTTGATGAGGCAGCTTATTGGCTTTCTCCTTTCCTCTCTGTTTTGCTATTCATGCATGCTCAGTGAGGAATTCTGGAGTCAGCTGCTGTTTACCTTGCCTGCTGTAGGCAGGCACACATAGCTACAGTAGGATTAGCTAGAGAAACATGCCATTCTTTCCCAGCTCAACCTTTATTGTATTATTTACTGAAGATAGGCTGTTGAAACCTGACACTGAAAGTCTGCATTTTTTCAGCCTTCCTTCACCATCCTCCCAATGCCAAAGCTGCTAAAAAAACTTTCAGTTAGACAGAGAATGAGGAGGTTCACTGCCAGAGCCTTTGTTAACTGAGGTGTACCTGTAAATGATTAAGAAACTGTTTAACAATAATGTCATATGTTCATCGTATGCAACATATACAAGAAATCTTACAATAACTTTAAAGAAACAGTTGATAGACATGACATAAACATAAACAACATTTTAAAACAGAGTTTGTCTATTGTAATTCACTCCATCCAACATTTGTAGTTTCATTCTTTGCTGCCTTGTGCTAGTTAGTATTTTTTTTTACTTACTTATGTTCATGTCATCAATTTCATTCTGTATTTATCAATAGTTTTTTTAAGTTATGGTTAAGATTTCTTGTGTTACTGGAAATAAGACAGAAACATCAAAATTATGCATAGTGTGAAGTTAGCAGACAAAGATGGGCTTTGCTTTCCCTTTCTCTCATGCTACTAGATAGAGTATAGTATGACCCCCCCCCGTATTCAATGATTCATTATCCACTGATTCAGTTATCCACGGGACACAAAACAGCACACCTACCATAGAGTTTTCCTAGAAAATGTGTTCTCTATCCATTTTCTAGGTCTTCCAAGGCGATTCTATGGTATTTTAAACCAGAAGTCCCCTTATTTTCATTGACATTTGCTATTATCCACAGTTGTCAGTATCCATGCCCCCCCCCAGAACCAATCCCCAGAGGATATGGGGGTCCCACTGTAGTACAGGTTGACCCCCATATCCATGGGGGATATATTCCAACCCCCCCCCAACCACCCCGTTGATACCTGAAAGGGGGAAGAGATATGACCCTCTGACTGATACATACTATTTCTTATCTGCCTCTCCCCAAGGCTCAAGGCAGGGTACAACATAAATTAAAATACAAGAAGAGTATACTGTACTGCTGCCTCTACCTGGCATTGCAGTGTAGGGGTGGGGAACCTTTGGCCAAAACCTGGGCAAGTTACTATTTTGGACTACAACTCCCAGAATTCCCATGGACATTCTGGGCTTTGCTGTCAGGGAATCCAGAGAGCTGCAATCCAAAAAAGTAAGTTTTCCCAAACTCTGCCTGTAGTTTTGGACTGCAGGTGTCATATTTCCTTAACGTTAGCCAACCTGGAAGGGACTGATTGAAGCTGGAGTCTAAAACATGAAGGGTCCCATCCTTGCTGTAGCAGCCTGAACAAGGTTGGGAAAAGCATGGCCCTCCAGATGTTGGACTGCAATTCCTTGCATTCCTGGCTAATTGACTAAGCTGGGTAAGGCTCATGGGAGTTGCAACCCAATAACTTGTGGAGCATTACACTTCACGCATCTCTAGAGTGTTGGATTCCTGCAGAGTCCTGGGTTCAAATCCCTATTCTATCCTGCAGCTCATAGGGTGAACTTGGGCCTGTAGAGTTTTGAGTTCAAATCGCTCTCAAGCCATACAAGTTCAGCGCCCAGTTGTGCTCTCATTCAGCCTAGCTTATTTCCACAGCTACTACTGCAGAGCTGGTGATCATTTGCCTCTTCAAATGTAGCCTAACATCAGATCCATCAGCTCTGGCCACGTTGGGCAAGGATGATGTGGGGAGCAGTTCATAAGTACAAACATTATTGTGCCATTGTGCATTCATGGAAGAGATTCAACAGCTAAACATGCTGTCGAAATTTAAAAGAGCACTAAAGACCTATCTCTTCTGGCAGGCCTATCTCTTCTGGCAGGTTAATTTTAAGCTATGAATGTTAAATTGGTATTTTAAGTCTGTGAATGATTTTCATGTTTGTTTTAAACTTATGTGTTTTTTAAATAATTTTATGTCATATATTGTATTTTAATTTCTGTTGTACCACGCCTCGAGCCTTGGGGAGAGGCAGGTAAGAAATAAAATAGATGATGTTGACGATGATGATGATGGGGGCTGGGCTTGCACGTGCTGTGTATCTTAGTTTTTAAGGTGTATAAAGTTTTATTGCATTTTAATATTTTTAATGTTTTAAATTTTTCAACACTGTAAATTGTTTAATCTGGTTTTTTTTAATTTCACATTTATATTTAAACTTGTAATGCTTGTGCATTGTTTTAGATTCATTGTTAGCCCCCTTGAGACCCTATATTGGGAGAAAGGTTGCCCCTCCACATTCAGGGCTTTAACATTCGCGGTTTTGATTATTTGCGGTTTTGGGGAGGACAGGTAGGGGGTGGAGAGAAGCAGCAACAAGGCTTCAGAAGCCCCCGTTGCTGCTTCTGGGAGGGCAGGGGGGTGGAGAGGAGCAGCAACAAGGCTTCAGAAGCCCCCGTTGCTGCTTCTGGGAGGGCGGGGGGGTGGAGAAGAGCAGCAACAAGGCTTCAGAAGCCCCCGTTGCTGCTTCTGGGAGGGCGGGGGGGTGGAGAAGAGCAGCAACGGGGGCTTCAGAAGCCCCCCTTGCTGCTTCTGGGAGGGCGGGGGGTGGGGTGGAGAGGAGCAGCGACGGGGGCATCAGAAGCCCCCATTGCTGCTTCTGGGAGGGCGGGGTGGTGGTGGAGAGGAGCAGCGACGGGGGCCTCAGAAGCCCCCATTGCTGCTTCTGGGAGGGCGGGGTGGTGGTGGAGAGGAGCAGCGACGGGGGCCTCAGAAGCCCCCATTGCTGCTTCTGGGAGGGCGGGGTGGTGGTGGAGAGGAGCAGCGACGGGGGCCTCAGAAGCCCCCATTGCTGCTTCTGGGAGGGGCGGGGTGGTGGTGGAGAGGAGAAGCGACGGGGGCCTCAGAAGCCCCCCTCACTGCTTCTGGGAGGGCGGGGGGGTTCCGGAAGGGTGTGGCATGACCTATTTTTTATTCGCGGTTTTTTCACATTTGCGGGGGGTCTTGCAGCCCAAACCCCTGCGAATGTGGAGGGACAACTGTAAATAAATATAATAAATAAATAAATGATAAAGCAACATGTTTCCTTGTGTAATTGCCTTAGCTAAAGGCAGTAGTACCACCAATAATGGATGTTTGAAGTCATGGCTCCCCACAAGGGGTGTGTGTGACAGGGCTCTAGCCTGGGGGGCGGAGATTAGAAGGGGGGACTGGCATGGTATTATTGTTTTTGTTATGTGAATCCATTTCGTTTTTTAATAAAAAAATGAAAATAAATATTACTTTGGTGTCATCATTTAAGCTGTCTTATTTTAATTTTTATCCTAAAGCCTGTACAGTAGGACCCCCATATCCACTGATTTATTATCCACTGATTCAATTATTAATGGGACACAAAACAGCACACCTACGATAGCGTCTTCCTAGAAAACGTGTCCTCTCTAGCCGTTTTCTAGGTCCTCCAAGGCAACTCTATGGTATTTTAAGCCAAAAGTCCCATTATTTCCAATGGTTTTTACTATTATTCACAGTTTTCAGTATGCATGCTCCCCCCCCCGAACCAATTCCCAGTGGATATGGGTATCCTACTGTAGAGCATCCCACTACTCTTAACCTTAGCAGTAGGTAGGGGCCTGCCAAAGATCCTGGGCTGGGGGCCCACTCCAGGATGTGGGGACTGAATTTGAAGTGGTAGAAAGAAGAAAAGGAGTGGGCCAGCAAAACTGCCCCCCTCCTGAGGATCAGCTCTTCCCCCAGCATCTGAACACTTACCTCCTGCAAAGCAAGCAATGCCATCGCCTGCCACTGCATATCAACCCCCCGGGTAAAATCCAGGCAGATCTCACGGACCTGTGTGGTGCGAAGAAACACAAGTAGATCAGGATCACAAGCCAGGCAGGGCTTAGGCTGTGGAACAAGAATCCATAAAGAAATCTTTTCTCCCTTATTATACAGTTGTCCCTTCATATTCGCTGGGGTTTGGTTCCAGGACCCCCTGTGGATACCAAAATCCGTGGATACTCAAGTCCTGTTATATGCAATGGCATAGCAAAATTGTGTCTCTTATATAGGATGGCAAAATCAAGGTTTGCTTTTTGGATTATTATTTTTTAAAGAATATTTTCAAGCCGTGAATACTTAAATCCATGGATACCAAATCCATGGATACGGAGGGACAACTGTATCTATACTAGCTGTACCCAGTGTAACATACACCATTATAGTATATTTGAAAAGTTCATATGGTTCAGCTACATGCTATTATTGTGGGGGCGAAATATTGCATTGTTTTACATGTGGGTGGTGAGTGGCTGAGGGAGTGAGTGGAGGGAGGGGCCCTTGTGAGGCTGGGAGTGTAGATGCAGATTGAGTGGCAGGAGTGGATTGTGAGGTGGAGAGGGAATTTGCATGTGGGTGGTGATTGGCTGAGGGAGTGAGAGGAGGGAGGGGCTCTTGTGAGGCTGGGGATGTTGATGCAGACTGAGGGGAAGGAGTGGATTGTGAGGTGGAAAGGGAATTTGCATGTGGGTAGTGATTGGCTGAGGGAGGGAGAGGAGGGAGGGGATGGTTGGATACATGTCCTAAGCGGCAAGTCAGCACACTGGAAAAGGAAACATACCCAAGCATTTTATATACTGTATATATAAATACCCAGAGCCTTTTCTCAAGGGCTCAAATACCCAAAAGTTCCTTTTCTGTGCTACAGCTCTCAGAATCTCCCAGCTATTAAAAAAAAGGGGGTAAAGAAATTACTTTTTCAGGGTGTTACAACAGCTCATGCTACAAAACAGTACTCATGACACAATTTTATACAGTGGGTGATTTGGGTGTAAAAAAATCACCCACAAATTGGTCTGGGGAAAAAATTAAGAGTTTAGAAGGGTCTTTTAGGGGGCTTTCAGGGGTTGCACTTAGGGGTCCCAAGGGCCTCATGAGGCCCACAGGGCATACTTTGCCCATTTCTACTATACATCATGGATAGGAAATGCATAGCCCCCTAATGTTATTGGATTGTAACTTTCAGGATCCCCCATCACTGGCTGTTCTGCCTAAGACTCATGGGAAGTGTTGTACAACATTTGGAGGGTCTCACACACACACCCTTCCCACTACTATACGCAACAATGCTCAAATAAAGTCCCATGGAGTTCAATAGGACTTATGCTTTGGCAAGTACATCTAAGCAATTGCAGCCATATAGCACACACTTCTGAGTATGACTGCTTAGGATGAAGTCCCATTGATTTCAGTCAAGTTACTAAGTACAGTAGGACCCCTGTATCTGCTGGGGATTGGTTCGGGGGCGGTGGCGTGGATAATGGAAACTGTGGATAATAGCGAATGCCATTGAAAATAATTGAACTTCCGGTCTAAAACACCATAGAGTTGCATTGGAGGACCTAGAAAATGGCTGGAGAAAACACATTTTCTAGGAAGACTCTATGGTAGGTGTACTGTTTTATGTCCCATGGGTAATTGAATCAGTGGATATGGAGGTCCTACTGTAAGTGGGTACGGCACTGCAGCATTAGAAGTAGGCATAGTTTTAATAGCTATACAGTTGGCCCTCTGTATCCACAGATTCAACCATCCACTGCTTGAAAATATCCCCCCCCCCAAAAAAAAATCCAAAAAACAAACCTTGCAATTCACCATTTTATATAAGGGACACCATTTTACTACAACGGGACCTGAGCACCCATGGATTTTGGTATCTACAGGGGATCCTGGAACCAAACCACAGCAGATACTGAGGGCCCACTCTATTGAGTTATTCGAGGTGGACATATAAAATGACGTTTTGTATAATAAGAGTCAATGTGATCTAGCAGTCTCAGTGTAATACTATAAGACTCTGGGACACCTGAGTTTGAATCCCCGCTCAGCCTAGTAACCGTGTATGTATACATATTGTATTTCGGAAGGGTTTGGGTTGTACATCGTGATGTCACAGCTCCCCATTCAATTATTGCTAGGAGAGTATCTTCCTCTTCCTCCCATCCCAATTATTTCACCTAGGAAATAGAATTGTGATGTGTGCTTGAGGGTCAATATAGTGTAGTGGTTTCAGCATTGGACTATGACTCTGGAGACCAGGGTTCAAATCCCCACTCAGCCATGGAAACCCACTGGGTGACCTCAGGCAAGTCACACTCTCTCAGCCTCAGAGGAGGCCAAGGGCAAAGGCAAGCCACTTCTGAACAAATCTTGCCAAGAAAGCCTTATCTTAGGTTCACCTTATGGTTGCTATAACTCAGAAACAACATGAAGGCACAAAAGAACAGCACATATATCTGTACATATACAAAGTGTGGTAAAAATCTCTCAGCTGGCATAACCTACTAGAGAATTCTGGGAGTTCTTGTCCCCAAAAGTAATTTTTCCATGCTGTGTACATGCAGGCATATATATTATATATCATATTTTATGTCGATGTGTGTTTATGGGTATATACACACAATATACAATTTTATTTAGTATTATATATAAGATAAATAGAATAAATAGAATTTCGAATAAAAACAGTCTTTATTCTAGTCTGCGATGCTATTCTCACTTTACTCAGGTTAATCAGACACAGATCTGCTCAGCAAACCAAATGGGAACCACAGGGAGATCCAGATAACATATCAGGAGAGAGACATGACTAATATTAAAACATGGGCACCACTTTGCTGTTTTAAGAAATTCAACAAAACCTAGTCTCAAGGGCCCATTGTTAATCATGCTGTTTATCTTCATTATGCTGTCCTTGAAGCTTTAGCTGGTACAAAAAAACATGATACAAAAATATCCTGGCTGAATCACCAGAAATATATCATACAAGCCTCTTCAGTGGCTCTTTACTGTCCTTCAAGCACAATTTAAGGTGACATTCCTAGCCTACAAAACAGCCATGAAGCCAAGTACAGTTTTCCCTCCGTATCCAAGGATTTAAGTATTCATGGCTTGAAAATATTCTTTAAAAAATAATAATCCAAAAAGCAAAGCTTGATTTTGACATCTTATATAAGGGGCGCCATTTTGCTATGCCATTCCATATCATGGGACTTGAGTATTCACGGATTTTGGTATCCACGGGGGGTCCTGGAACCAAACCCCCGCAAATATGAAAGGACAACTATACTTATTTGGCTCTCTTGAGGTGAGCAGAGCTTTTGTCAGGGTGGGCAAGAATAAAAGCATCCTTGTTGACACAAAGTAAGACCAGTAAGTTGAAGTTTAGAATGCAATGACAGCTAGGATATGTGAAGTCGAAGGCTTTCATGGCCTGCATCCATAGGTTTTCCATGGTTTTTTTCCAAGCTGTGAGGAGTTTACCACGTACCATGCAGCTGTGGACAAGTTTACATACGGACCACTAAACTCAGCATGCAAACACGAATCAAGGAACATGAGAGACACTGCAGACTGGGCCAGCCAGAAAAATCAGCAGTAGCAGAACACATTATAAACCAACCTGGACACAAAAATGTTATTTAAAAACACTGAAATTCTGGACCAGGCCAACAACTATCATGTCAGAATACACAGAGAAGCTATTGAAATCCACAAACACCTGGACAACAACAACAGGAAAGAAGAAAGCCTAAAAGTAAACAAAATCTGGCTACCAGTCCTGAAAAACACTAAAATCCAAACTCAACACATGCAAATGAACTCCACCCAGGGACAGGGGGATTTCCAGCAGACAATGGACCATAAGCCAAACAGACACTAATCCTCCTTGCATATCTCCAGAAACTACCCATTCAAATACACAAATTTACATATCCTCCCCAACAGGGGCTCGCAGTATATAAACCCCACACACACCCCTACCCAACGATTCTCTGAAGATGCTAGCCATAGATGCAGGCGAAACGTCAGGCATGAACTCTTCCAGAACATGGCCTCACAGCCCGGAAAAAAACCACAGAAAACCTACAGCTAGGATACACTGGAGCTATCTTTGGTGTGCCTGAGGAGCATACCCTCCAGCATTTCACAGATTAAAACTGGACCGTATGTGGAAGACACAAGCTAGGAGAGACTGCCTCCATTTGCTTTTGCCTCTATCTCCTGGGAAGGCCAAAATTCTAACTCTTTGTAAACTGCTTAGAGAGTGCCTAGCACTATAAAGCGGTGTAAAAGTTGTAAGTGCTATTGCAAATAATTTGTAAGCTGCTCTGAGAGCCTTTGCGGCTGAAGATTGGGGTATAAATACTCTAAATAAACAAATAATAAAATTCTGCCTCCATCTCTTTTTCCTCCTCCACGTTGAGTGCAAGCTACTTTTGCCTTTTGTTTTTTTATAAAGCTTTATTGAATAATAAACAATGACAAACAAAACACTAACAACTATCACAAAACACAAACAACAAAAATAAACAAAGACATACATACAAATTTTAAAGACTTCCTGCTTGTTCTTTTTTAGCTCTATACTATGATTCATAGCTTACCTCCTATATAATAAAGTGTCACCTTATTACCATGACTTTTTAGCTTTAAACCTGATAATCTGCATTACTTCCATTCTTCCCTTAATGCTACTGATGCCTTTTGGACTCAGTTTGCAGCAACTAAAGTTGAAGTCAAAGGAGGAAGTGGGCAGAGATGAGAGAAACAAGGACATTTTAAAGCAGATGAAAAGGTGAGACAACAGAGGATTAACCCAGGGCTATCTCTGCTAATTTGGGACAGTTGTGGGGTATGGAGTAGCCTGTGACACACTCAGCTCTATCCTCACAATGCTGGAAAATATATGAGCACACACACACAGATACATACCCTTGCAAGGAAGGTTAGAATACCGCCTTCCTTTTCTTCTGCTAAAAGGCAGATACTTTTTCATTCAAGCAGACTTATAACAACTAACCTCACCAGTGGCAGAAAGTGTTTGTGAAAGGACTGAAGAGTGCTTCTTTCTCTTTTACTGATATGTTTTTAAATTCTGCTTTCATATTTTTCAGCTTTACTTTGCTTTTATTTCTACTCCTCATGTTGTACACAAGCCAAACGGTATTTTTTTGAAAAGAATTAATTAAGCGACCTGCTTTTTCTGAATCATAATTTAAATGATTCCCTACAACATAGTTTGAAAAAAAAAAACTAATCAAGGCAAACCTTCTGAGGTTTAAACCAAATAAACTAAAACAAAATAAAACAAGATCTTCAGAGGATGAAGGTACAACTATATATCAGTATTTGCTTTAGCTTATACATAGATTTGCACAATAATTAGATAATTCTGTAATTCTGCTTGTGGTCCTGATATTTTTAAGCCACATTAACAAAAACAATGTCAGAAACAATGTCTGCCTCTACATCAAACAGCTTTTCAAGGACCAAGTTTTCTTTGTGTAGATTCTGGGTAAGCCAGTTCTACTCAGTTGGTTCTACCCTACTTCGGTAGGCTAGCAGATATTTTTACTCATTAGTTGTTTAATTCCACCTTAAAGGAACTGAATTTTAAGACCTGTATCAGCAAATAATTTTCACTGTATCCTTGCCTATTAGAATATTTTGTAATTTTTTGCAAAACTGAAGTTATACATACCAGTTTAACTAGAGTGCATTATTATATATTCTTGTGTACGAGTCTGCGAAAGGGATCTAGGAATCCTAGTAGACCACAAGTTGAACATGAGCCAACAGTGTGATGCGGCAGCTAAAAAGACCAATGCGATTTTGGGCTGTATCAATAGAAGTATAGTGTCTAGATCAAGGGAAGTAATAGTGCCGCTCTATTCTGCCTTGGTCAGGCCTCACCTAGAATACTGTGTCCAGTTCTGGGCACCACAATTCAAAAAGGATATTGACAAATTGGAGCATGTCCAGAGAAGGGCAACTAAAATGGTGAAAGGTCTGGAAACCATGTCTTATGAGGAGAGATTTAGGGAGCTGGGTATGTTTAGCCTGGTAAAAAGACGATTAAGAGGCGATATGATAGCCCTGTTTAAGTATTTGAAGGGGTGTCACGTTGAGGATGGAGCAGGCTTGTTTTCTGCTGCTCCAGAGACTGGAACACGGAGCAATGGATGCAAGCTCCAGGAACAGAGATTCCACCTCAACATTAGGAGGAACTTTTTGACAGTAAGGGCTGTTCGGCAGTGGAACACACTCCCTCGGAGCGTGGTGGGGTCTCCTTCCTTGGAGGTCTTTAAACAGAGGCTGGATGGCCATCTGTCGGGGATGCTTTGATCAAGATTTCCTGCGTGGCAGGGGGATGGACTGGATGGCCCTCGTGGTCTCTTCCAACTCTACAATTCTATGATTCTAAGAGAGGATTGAAAGAACCAGCTGTGTTTCACTTGGGTCAGGAGCTAGCTAAGTGTAGGCCGCATGGAGCCTGTTACCCTCTGAAACAAACAAACAACAAAAACTGTCTACATTTCTCCATTCACAACGTCCTCCAAGAACAATAGTTTTGTGTCTGAAGTAGGTGCAGGGCTTTGTAAATCCCAAGTGCTAAAACCTAACCCTTAGACCAGTGGTTCTTAACCTGTGGTCCGGGGACCACCAGGGGTCTGCAATGTCCTCGCAGGGGGGTCCATGAAGGTTTGAAGGCTGCTTGGCCCATCTCCTCCCTGCAGTGGAGTGACCACGTGGCAGGAGCCAAGGCAAAGGCTAGTTGGCTTGACCTGCGCATTGCCATTTAATCTGCTCTAGCCACAAACATGCAGGAAGAAGCAGGAGAAAAGTCCACCCTCCCCCTCCACTGCCTCTGAGGGAAGGTTTACTGCATGGTATGTTGTTGTTGTTGTTGTTGTTGTTGTTGTTGTTGTTGTTTTAAATCTGGAGTTAAGTCTTGAGGTCTGCAGCCACAAAATATATTTAAAGGGGGTCCCTACTAAAGAAAAGGTTAAGAACCACTGCACTAGACTATTAGGAGTTGCCTGCCCCAATGAAGGCGATGAGGAAAGCGGTTTATGGGAATCTATCTATACTAGCTATAACCCTAACCCTAACCCTAACCGTTCCCCCCGTGCGCTACACCCCCCACGGTACACATGCCACACCCCCATGTCACCCTCCCCACCCTCCCTGCACCCTGTGCCACCCTGTGCCGCCTTCCCTGCATTCACACCACCCTCCCCGCACCCCATGCCACCCTGCACACACTCGTACCGCCCTTCCCACATCCCATGCCACCCTGTTCCTCCCTCCCCACCCTCGCACTTCCCTCCCCGCACCGTGCTGCCCTCCCCGCACTCACACCGCCCTCCCTGCACCCTGTACTGCCCTCCCCAAACTCACACCACCCCCCGCACCCTGTTCCACCCGCCCCGCACTTGCACCGCCCTCCCCGCTCCCTGTGCCGCCCTCCCTGCACTCGCACCGCCCCCCGCACCCAGTTCCACCCTCCCCGCACTCGCACCCCCCCCGCACCCTGTGCTGACCTCCCCACACTCACACCACCCTCCCCACATCCCGTGCCACCCTGTGCTGCCCTCCCCGCACCCGCACCGCCCCCCTGCACCCAGTTACGCCCTCCCCATGCTCACACTGCCCCCCGCACCCTGTGCCGCCCTCCCCGTGCTCGCACCGCCCTCCCCACACCCTGTGCCACCCTTCCCGCACCCTGTGTCGCCCTCCCCACCCTCACGCCACCCTCCCCTCACCCTGTGTTGCCCTCCCCACCCTCGCGCCGCCTTCCCCGCACCCTGTGCCGCCCTCCCCACATTCGCACCGCTCTCCCTGCACTCCGTGCACACCGCACGCACATACACCATGCCACATCCCCCCATGCTACTCATACCCCCTCTGCCTCTGCCATGTTTAGAAAGGAGTGAAACTTCCACATGGTCCCGCCCCCAGTGAGCTGACTGGCTGTCCAGCAGAGCTTTGATTGGTTGGTCAGTTTCCTAAGCAGCCAATCAGCACACTGGAAATGGCAACATACCTAAGAGCAAGATAGATAGATAGATAGATAGATAGATAGATAGATAGATAGATAGAGTATATAATTCTCTTGGGCATGTTGCCTTCCCCAGTGTGCTGATTGGCTGCTCAGGAAACACACACAACCCCACATCCAACCAATCACCACCAACATGCAGATTCCCTTTCCACCTCACAATCCTCTCAATCCGCCTCACCAGGGTCCCTCCCGCCTCTCCCTCCCTCAGCCACTCATCAGTCACGGGCTGCGATGGGACCCAGGCAGTCAACTGGTGGCGGCCATGGGATGCCACTGCTGCCACTGTGATGGGATCCAGGCAGTCAACTGGCAGTGGCCACAGCAGGGTAACAGAGCGAGTCACCCTCGGCAATTCCGGGAAATGTGTGGAATGCCGGGAAAGGGGAGGAGGAATTTAAATCCACTGGCCTACCTTACAGGGTTGTTGTGAGGTCTACTGGGCATTTTTGGGGAGTTTTTTTTAATGGCACATGTTATGCTGGGGCCAGCTAGTATAATGAAAGCGTATATTTGCCTTCATGCCACCTGTCAACTTGTAGTGATGACATGAGTTTCATAGGGTTTTCTTAGGCAAAGAATACTCAAAGGTGGTTTTGCCAGTTCCTTCCTCTGAAATAGAGACTGTAGCACTTGGTATTCATTGGTGGTTTCCCATCCTAGGACTAACCAGGGCTAACCTACTTAGCTTCCAAGATCAGACAGGAACTGGTGCCTTTAGGGTGTTGAATAGCTGTCAAACATTAGAAACTGGTAAAAGGTGGGGGGTGGGGACAGGAGGAAGGACAGTGAACTGCAGCTTTTTAACTCCAGTCCCAGCAGTCAAGGCACAAGGAACAGGTTTAGAACTATTAAGCGAGCATGTCCAGAGGAGGGCGACTAAAATGGTAAAAGGTCTGGAAACCATGCCTTATGAGGAGAGACTTAGGGAGCTGGGTATGTTTAGCCTGGAAAAAAGACGGTTAAGAGGCAATATGATAGCTCTGTTTAAGTATTTGAAGGGATGTCATGCTGAGGATGGAGCAGGCTTGTTTTCTGCTGCTCCAGAGACTGGAACACGGAGCAATGGATGCAAGCTCCAGGAACAGAGATTCCACTTGAATATTAGGAGGAACTTTTTGACAGTAAGAGCTGTTCGGCAATGGAACACAGTCCCTCGGAGCATGGTGGGGTCTCCTTCCTTGGAGGTCTTTAAACAGAGGCTGGATGGTCATCTGTCGGGGATGCTTTGATCAAGATTTCCTGTGTGGCAGGGGGATGGACTGGATGGCCCTTGTGGTCTCTTCCAACTCTACAATTCTATGATTCTACGATTGTATGATTCTAACTATAGGCTAAAGATTAGAAATGTCAGTAGTTCAACAACTGGCCCAAAAGTCATTGCACACTTTGTTCTCTCTCTCTCTCTTTTTTTTTTCTTTTGTTTTTTTTAAGGAAACCTTTGCAGGGAAAGATTAGAACCTTTTGCAAAGGTTCTGTGGCTATCTATGAGATTAATGGCACCACCATGTGGACAAAATATAACTTTTCACTTCAGAAGCAGCAGTCATGGGAAGGGGAGAGATAAGATATAAACTGCATCCTAGCATTCCCTATTTAGAAAGCAACTCTCAAGTAGCATCTAAATTCTGCTCTCCTACTTCTTTTGGCCTTTTCTGTCCAAGAAGTTTGAGACTAATTACTTAAGAAATCTTCAAAGCTGTAAGCACAGGGTGCATCCACACTGCACAACTGTAGCAGTTTGATACCACTTTAACTGCCATGCCTCCATCCGCTGGGATTTGTAGTTTAGCAAGTTACTAAGAATTTTCCATTAGAGAGATCTAGGCCACTCTCCTGAACTACAACTCCCTAGGGACCATGATAAAGATGTCTTACTTCCTCTCTTCTCACGTCAGTTTAGGAACTTTAGTTCAGGGGAGTTCATTAAAGGTTTATCTGACACAACTCTCTCCAGTTATTGAACTAGTTTCAATGTTCTTTTATCCAGGGGTTGACATGTTGACTAAATTCCAAACTTTCAAAAACTTTTACAAAGAATTTTATGCTTTTTTGGGTTGGCCCAATAAAGGTATCACTACAATATGGACTTTGAAAGTTATTTTATAGTGCAATAAGGACAAACAGCTACTGCAAATTTTATTCACTTGATTGTTAAAATTGCTTTCACCTTGATTTACCCTCTAGAGATGTCACTACACACCTGGTTTTTGTTTGCAATGTTTGTTGTTTACTGACTGCTCTTCCCCTGTAACAAAAATATACAGTCCGGCCCCTGTATCTGCAGAACTAATGTCCATGGTTTCAGTTATCTGCAGCTGAAAAAATAGTGACATATACCATAGAGTCACTCTGGAAAATGCCTAGAGAGGTGTCCTCGCTAGGAATCTTCTAGGTCTTCCAATGCAACTCTATGGTATGTTTGTACTGGAAGTCCTTTATTTTAATAGGGTTTGCTATTTTTCATGGTTCCCAGTATCCACAGTTTCCACTATCTGTAGAACCAAACCCCCACAGATATGCAGGTCTGACTGTATATTTGATTTGTAGGAAAGGGTGCTCAGGAGAATCATAGAATCATAGAATTGTAGAGTTGGAAGAGACCACGAGGGCCATCCAGTCCAACCCCCTGCCACGTAGGAAAACACGATCAAAGCACCCCCGACAGATGGCCGTCCAGCCTCTGTTTAAAGACCTCCAAGGAAGGAGACCCCACCACACTCCGAGGGAGTGTGTTCCACTGCCGAACAGCTCTTACTGTCAAAAAGTTCCTCCTAATGTTGAGGTGGAATCTCTGTTCCTGGAGCTTGCATCCATTGCTCTGTCTTCCAGTCTCTGGAGCAGCAGAAAACAAGCCTGCTCCATCCTCAACGTGACACCCCTTCAAATACTTAAACAGGGCTATCATATCGCCTCTTAACCGTCTTTTTTCCAGGCTAAACATACCCAGCTCCCTAAGTCTCTCCTCATAAGGCATGGTTTCCAGACCTTTTACCATTTTAGTTGCCCTTCTCTGGACATGCTCCAATCTGTCAATATCCTTTTTGAATTGTGGTGCCCAGAACTGGACACAGTATTCTAGGTGAGGTCTGACCAAGGCAGAATAGAGCGGCACTATTACTTCCCTTGATCTAGACACTATACTTCTATTGATGCAGCCCAAAATCGCATTGGCCTTTTTAGCTGCCGCATCATATTGTTGACTCATGTTCAACTTGTGGTCTACTAGGATTCCTAGATCCCTTTCACATGTACTCTTGTTCAGCCAGGTCTGCCCCATCCTATATCTATGCATTTCATTTTTCCGCCCTAAGTGCAGTACCATACATTTCTCCATATTGAATTTCATTTTGTTAGCTTTGGCCCAGCTCTCCAGTCTATCCAGGTCATTCTGAATTTTGATCCTGTCCTCTAGGGTATTAGCTACTCCTACTAATTTGGTGTCATCTGCAAATTTGATAAGTATGCGCCTAATTCCCTCATCCAAGTCATTGATAAAGATGTTGAATAGCACTGGGCCCAGGACAGAACCTTGTGGCACCCCACTGGTCACATCTTTCCAAGACGAAAAGGAGCCACTGCTGAGCACCCTTTGGGTTCGGCTGGTCAACCAATTACAAATCCATTTAAAAGTTAACTTGTCTAGCCCACATTTTACAAGCTTGTTTGCAAGAATGTCATGGGGAACCTTGTCAAAGGCCTTACTGAAATCAAGGTATGTGATATCCGCAGTGTTCCCTTCCCCTACCAAGCTGGTAATTTTATCAAAAAAAGAGATCAGATTAGTCTGGCATGACTTGTTTCTCTGAAACCCATGTTGACTTTTTGTGATTATGGCATTGCCTTCTAAATGTTCACAGACTCTCTGTTTAATGATGTGCTCTAGAATCTTCCCTGGTATTGATGTCAGACTAACTGGACAATAATTGTTGGGATCCCTTTTTTTCCCTTTTTGAAGATGGGGACAATGTTTGCCCTCCTCCAGTCTGCTGAGACTTCTCCTGTTCTCCAAGAGTTCTCAAAGATTATTGCCAATGGCTCTGAGATTACATTTGCCAGCTCTTTTAATACTCTTGGATGTAGTTCATCTGGTCCTGGAGATTTAAATTCATTTAGCTTAAGAAGGTATTCCTGTACTACCTCTTTGGTTATTCTGTGCTGAATTTCCCCTATTGTGTCCTCTGTTCCATTATCATCAGGTTGGTCATCCTTTTCCTTTTCTGAAAACACTGAGGCAAAGAAGGTATTGAGTAATTCTGCTGTTTCTCTGTCCCCTGCTAGCATTTTGCCATCTTCTCCGCGTAGTGGCCCTACCATTTCCTTCTTCCTCCTTTTGCTGCGGACATACCCCAAAAAACCCTTTTTATTGTTCTTAACCTCCCTAGCAAGCCTGAGCTCATTCTGTGCTTTAGCTTTCCTGACTTTACTCCTACATGTGTTTGCTATCTCTTTGAATTCTTCTTTGGTAATTTCCCCCCTTTTCCATTTCCTATACATGTTCCGTTTAAAACTTAGCTCTGTTGAAAGTTCTTTAGTCATCCATCCTGGTTTCTTGAGACACCTCCCATTTTTCTTCCTCAATGGTAGTGTTTGAAATTGTGCCTTCAGTATTTCCCTTTTGAGAAAGTCCCATCTGTCTTGAGGTCTCTTCTCTTTTAGTATTCCTGACCATGGGATCACCCCCAGTATTTCCCTGAGTTTATTGAAATCAGTTCTCCTAAAGTCAAGAATGCGTGTCTGACTATGCCTGGCTTCTCCTTTCCATTGGATAACAAACTCCAGGAGAACATAACTCCAGGAGGGCTATGAAAAACTGCTGAAGGTACCTAAATGGCTTCTCCACTGCATTTGAAAGCTACCTCCTCCTGTATGAACCCACAAATACCAATGTGCCTTGCTAGGGCTCAATGCCCATTGGGACACTCCTGCCAATGCCCTGATATGCATCTTCATAATTCACTAGGATGGTTTTACACTGCCCCTGCTATGTAACTAAGTATGTGTAAAGTTATGCAACCTAGACCGCAATATAGAATTATTATTACAGGTGGAGTATCCCTTATCTGAAATGCTTGGGACCAGAAGTATTTCATATTTTGGATTTTTTCAGATTTTGGAATACTTGCATATACATGAAGCAATATCTTGGTGTTGGGACCCAAGTCTAAACACGAAATTCATTTATGTTTCATATACACCTTATATGCATGGCCTGAAGGTAATTTTATACATTATACTTTTCTTATTTTTGTGCATGAAAGAAAGCTTGTGTACATTGGACCATCAGAAAGCAAAGTTCACTATATCAGCCAATTTTGGATTTTGGAGTACAGGTTGCCCCCACAATCCCAGACTTACTGCAGGTACGTGAATCACCATAGAATCACGCTGGAGGACCTAGAAAATGCTTAGAGGACTTAGAAAATGCCTAGAGAGGACACCTCTTCAGGCATCTGGTACAATTCTATGGTCAACTTCTTGCTGGAGGACCTCCTGATGCCTAGAGACTACCTCTAGCACGACTCTATGAACCTCCAGATGCCTAGAGAGACCTTTTCCCCCTGACTGTGGGTAAGTGAAACTGTGGGTACTGATCCCACGTAAATGGTGTGTGTGTGACCTGTACCGTATTTCAGAATTCCAGATAAGGGATACTCAGCCTGTATTATTATCAGCCTATTATCTTGTTGATGGTGTTATTATATTTTTACTAGTATAGCAGTACCTGGCGTAACATACATCATTATTTGCCCTGCTGGGGTTTCAAGCGGTGGTTGCGGCATGAAGCTTGGAATGGTAGCGTTCCTTTTAGACGGTTAGCTACACAGTATTATTTAGGAAAAAATATTACATTGTTTTACATGTGGATGGTAAGTGGCTGAGGGAGTAAGAGGAGGGAGGGGCCCTTGTGAGGCTGGGGGTGTAGACGCAGATTGAATGGTAGGAGTGGATTGTGAGGTGGAGAGGGAATTTGCATGTGGGTGATGATTGGCTCAGTAAATGAGCCAATCAGCACACTGGGAAAGGAAACATACCCAAGCCTTTTATATATATAGATTTTCATCATTATCCTATTATTGTCATCATCATCATCATCTTATATTGTTGTTGATGTTGTTTATTTTATTATTATTATTATCAACATCTTATTGTTTCATCACTATCATCATAATGTTATCATCATCATCTTACTGTTGCTGTTATTGCTGTTGTTTTAAACACATGGGCACACATACAGCCGGGGCTGGCTCCAGTATTAGGCAGAGTGAGATGGTTACCTGGGACAGCAATGTTGGGAGATGGCGGCAGCAGCCCCAGCAAGGTTTCACTGGAAAATACTCACTAGTACACACACAAGCCACATAAAGTAAGAGAAAACAAGAAAGACAGCAGAGATAGGCCTTGGGGAAAGCTATGCCAGCACACAGCCAGTATGGCGGACTCACCACACGGCCGAAGGGCAACTTCCGAATGAGCAGGTTCGTGCTCTTCTGATATTTCCGGATCTCCAGCATGGCACGCTGACCAGGTCGGTACCTTCGCCGACGCCGAGGAGCTGTACAGAAAGGAAAAGGCCCAAACAATCAATAGATGGAAAAGAAAGGAATAGCAATAGCAATATAGCATTTCTATACTGCTTATCAGTGCAAAGCACTCCCTAAGCCATTTACAATGTGTTAGCTAATTGCCCCCAACAAGCTGGGTACTCGTTTGACCAACCACGGAAAGATGGAAGGCTGAGTCAACCTTGAAGCCCTGTAGGACCAAACTCACAACATTGTGGCTGCAGTACTGGCATTTAATCACTGTACCACTAGACCTCCTAATTTGGAATGCCAAAACATAGAAAAGAAGCTCACTTGACCCAAAGCTGTCATGGGAAAAGAAGAGTTATTTATAAGACTGAGAACATGCAACTGCAGCTGTAGCAGAGAAATACAATTTTCCTGGAGAAGTTTATTTTCTCCTCATTTTGCAGCTCAGTCTCTCACAATACTGAAGTGTGGGACAATTCAGTGAAACCCTTCAGTGCAGGGTTCAGTCTCTCTAAAACGGGGCTGGGGGAGCCGTGGTCCTCCAAATGGCTTGCTATTCCATTAGCTCCAGCCAACCTGGCAATTCAAGAGAGATGAAGCAATTAGCAGGTCATCAATATCTGATGAGTCTCAGGTTCACCACATCTGTTCTACTGCCTCCCAGGTCATCAATATCTGATGAGTCTCAGGTTCACCACATCTGTTCTACTGCCTCCCAGGTCATCAATATCTGATGAGTCTCAGGTTCACCACATCTGTTCTACTGCCTCCCGCTAGAGCTGGAAAAAGGAAATCTCTGCCCCTCCCAGGAGCCTAATCCAGCAAGTAGAAGTGCATCATTCAGTTCATAAAAGTTCTTCTGTTTTTCTTCTGGTGAGCAAACATACAGGGTATTTTATACCTGGGAACGGTTACTGTGGGAAAAGAACTGTGGTTGGTAGCCTGGGAAGGTTCTGCATGGAACAGGATCTATGGTTTGTTGAGGGAAAAGGATTTGCGTGGAGCAGCAGCTCTGGTTTGCTGACTGAAAAGGATTTGCATAGAACAGGAGCTCTGGTTTGCTGACTGTAAAGGATTTGCATAGAACAGGAACTTTGGATTGCAGTCTTGAAATGTTCTCAATGCTGTTGCATCTGGAGATGATGATGATGATAAAATTTATTTCTATCCCGCCCCTCTGCAAAGCAATCGGGACAGCTTACAATATAAAAACTCCATAATTGCAGTACCTTAGCCCACCCACCCCTTAAAATAATATTAAATTAAAAAGGATTAAAAACATACAATAAGTTAAAATATATTAAATTAGAAAAAAAAATAAAACATACAACAATTTAAAAAAATCCAATGGCAGCTCAAAGGGAAAGGACAGCCAAGTCTTGGGACGGGATAGTTATTCAGGAAAGGCCTGCCGGAAAAGATCCGTCTTGACAGCTTTTTTAAAGCTGTCTAAGGTGGTAATAAGATGGATCTCGTCCAGCAGGCCATTCCATAATGTGGGAGTGGCAGCAGAGAAGGCCCTCTGGGAGGTCACCGACAGCCTGGTTTTCATAGATTGTAACAGGTTCCTCCCAGAGAACCGAAGTGCGCGGGGAGGGTCATACGGGAGGAGGCGGTCTGGGAGGTAAGTTGGACCCAAGCACAAGGGAAACCCCATGTAGAGTGCATTACAGAAATCGAGATGGGAGGTTACCAGCACATGTACCACAGTTTCGAGGTCCCTGGTTTCCAGGAAAGGGCACAGCTGGCGTATCAGCCAAAGTTGATAACAGGCACTCCTGACCGTCGCATTTACCAGATTAGACATCAGGAGCGATGGGTCCAGGAGCATCCCCAGACTGCAAACGCAGTCCTTGGAGGAGAGTGTAGTTCCATCCAGGATTGGAAGTTGTATTCCCAGACCTGGTTTCGGGCCTGCAACTGTTAGTACCTCCGTTTTGTCTGGATTGAGTCTCAATTTGTTTTTCCTCATCCAGTCCATTGCTGCTTTAAGACAATCATTGACTACTTAGCTCCTGCATATTGCTGGAATGCAACTCTGAGACCATTTCCCGATTGGAATTCAGCTCCTCAGCCCAAAAAGGTTTCCCACTCTTTTCTCTAGGCCTCTTACTAGAGATTATCTTTCTGCCTAGGACCTTAGAGTCCCAGAGTCTATCTGAGCCAAGACAAACTGCTAATTAGTCTCAGATTGTACAAATCATTCGGATCAAGATTAATCAGCCACAATCCCAAAGCGTACATAGTTGGAAGCAAATTCCACCAAGAAATCTGATTGCAATCGACACTGGAATGATCTTTCGCCAACTTTCGCCGCTCCTTGCCCGTATTTAGGTTTATTTCGTGTGGAACTAAAATGTGGTCATAACTCCAGCCAACCATGCAAATTTCTTTACTCAATGTCCAGCAAAAATTTTAAACATCCTCAAGGCCAATGTCACATCGCTGGAGGTTTGTCTAGCCTTGCCTCAAAATGTCAGCCCTGAAAGCTTGCATCTGCATGAATTACATGTTCTCAAAATATTTATGTAATGAAAAGGCTATTTCAGTTGGATTATATCTGTTCTCTGGACTTGTTCCTAAAAACCAACAATAATCTATTTAATTTTTTTTTAAATCAGGTTTGTGTGCCCTCTTGACTGCTAAAACACTGAGATTACAGTATTGGAATGTTAACATTTCTTCACCTTTGCTCCAATGGATAGAAGATTTAGCAATGCTTGCAACATTCAAAGGAGCGATGTATTGATGCAATGTATAAATGGGTTTATACTCAGACATTTGATCTACTTTTCTTGAAATTTATGAGTTTTCTTTTTACAGTTGTCCCTTCATATTCCCTGGGGTTTGGTTCCAGGACCCCCCGTGGATACCAAAATCCGTGAATACTCAAGTTCCATTATATGCAATGGCATAGCAAAATGGTGTCCCTCATATAAGATGGCAAAATCAAGGTTTTGTTTTTGGATTATTTTTTTTAATATATTTTCAAGCCATGAATACTTAAATCTGTGGGTACCAAATCCATGGATACGGAGGGACAACTGTATTTTATCCACTTATTGCTGTATTGTCAGTTACATCAAAATATGTAAGTGATAACCTTATACCAGGGGCCCAGTATCTGCTGGGGTTTGGTTACAGGGTCCCTCATGGATACCAAAATCCATGGATGCTCAGGTCCCATTATATACTCTCTCTCTCTGGCTTTTCTTCACAAACGAAGATTCAGGAAGGACTCATCCTGCACTTTCTGCAAGCGCACTGATGACTAAAAAGGCCAATCTGAGATAAACAAGTCTGGTTGCAGAAAGCACAGCAGAAGGTCCCCTTGGGTGATGTTTCTAGATTGTGATTCTTTCTGCATTGTCATTTCTCTTTAAGACTTGTTCGGCGTGAGTTCTCAAATAAGGCTGCAGCATTGTGGCTAGTGCATCTCCATGCCTCCCGATGTTAGGCCAGGGTGGACCATTGTTGGTGATCAATTTGGCTGAGCCTGAGATGTTGTTTCAGGGAGTCTTTGTATCGCTTTTTTGGAGCGCCCCTCTTACGCTGACCCGTGGCGAGTTCACCGTAGAGTACTATTTTTGGGAGGCGATGGTCCTCCATCCTAGAAATGTGCCCTGCCCAGCGCAGCTGTGTTCTCAATATCATGGTCTCAATGCTGGTGATCCCTGCTTGCTCAAGGACAGCAACATTCATCACATAGTCAGTCCAGTGTATATTTAGGATTGCAATGGTGTAGTAAAATGCTGTCCCTTATACGAATTGGCAAAATCAAGGTTTGCTTTTTTGGAATGTTTTTATTTTTGGAATATTTTTGAACTGTGGTTGGTTGACTCCATGGATGTAAAATCCGTGGATAGGGAGGGCCAACTATAGTGTACAGGTACTTTTACTTTGAATAAAATATTGAAATTAAAAAAAAAAATATTTAAAAAAAAATCAAAAGCAAAAAACCAGGCTTTGTTTCAAACATGGCATTAAAGTAGAGATGAGGAGTGGATTTTAAGTAATATGAGCACAACAACAGTGTGTTGGAGTAGTTAGAATACTGGAATGGGACTTGAGAGATCCGGGCTCTGATTCCCATTCTGCCACGGAAGTCACTGAGTGATTTTGGGCCAGCCACACTCTCTTTCATTGGGTTGTTGTGAGTCTGAAGTAAAGTTGACAAGAGCTCTGTGTTCTATCTTGCCAGGTAGGTGGCGGACAATCCCTCTTTGGAGGTTTTTAAAAAGAGGCTGAAAGGCATCTTTCAAAAGTGCTTTAGCTATGCATTCCTGCATGGTGTGCAGGGTTGGACTAGATGACCATTGCTGCACCCTCCAGTTCTTAAGATTCCATTATTCTCTCTTAACCTCACTGAAAGGAAAGTGGAATAAAAATATAACTCATAAATAAATAACAAACGGGCATACTCCAGGGGTGGTTGTTATTTGCTGTCAGGTTGGCTTTCAATTAGGGTGACCCTACAAATAAGACAGACCTTCAAAAGCCGCAGTCATCAACAGCCTTGCAGACTCAGCCTATGACTTCCTTGATTGATTCAATCCATCTATATAATGTGGTCTTCCTCTTTTTCTACTGCCTTCCACTTTACCAAACATTATCACCTTCCAACGAGTCGTGTCATCTCATGATGTGTCCAAAGTACAATAGCCTCCATTTAGTGATTTTGGTTTCTAGTCAGCATTCAAGATTGATTTGTTTTCAGGCCCGGTGATTTGTCTTTTGGGCAGTCCATAGTATCTGCAGAATTCTCCTCCAACACCACAGTTCAAATGAGTTGATTTTGACCCTAGTAGCTTTCTTCACTGTCCAGCTTTCACAACCCTACATAGAAATCAGAAATACTATGGCATGGATGGTTCTGGCTTTGGTATTAAATTATATATCTTCACAGTTGGAGATCTCATCTTATTCCTTCACAGCTGTCCTTCCAAGGTTTAGGGCTCATCTACACCAGACAGGATATGCCAGCTCCCCACTGGCGTATCCTGGCTGTGAAGGTGGCCCGTTTCCCTCCCGTTACCTGCATACAATGGGCTGGAGCCCAAACAGGACACCGGCCCGTTACTGAAGCCACCACTGCCACCATTTTCTCACTAACGGAAGCCAGGCAGGGGTCCCGCAACTTATGACTGCAGGCCTCCTGTATGTGACCAGCCTGAGTCACATGCTGCAGTATCCCTGCCTGGCTTCCGGGAGAGCCAGGGAGCTAGCAGGATGCAGCGAGGAATGGCGTACTAGGACAGACTTCTGCAGAAACGCAGAGCCCAATCTGTCAATATCAGATTAAACTATTATTTTACAGTAAAAAGGCCTATCCCCATTTCAGCCTTCTATTTGCCCTGGGGGTCATTTGGACTGCCCGGGAGCAGATCAGGGTAATGCCCTGCGTTGTTTGGACTGCAGGGCTCTGAAACGGGGGCAAGCCAGGGCATTTGGCCAGTGTAGACAAGACCTTAGTCTCCTCCTGTTTTCTTGACTACAGTCTCCATTTTGATTGATGATCATTTTGATCGATGACTGTATAGAGCAGTGGTTCTTAACCTGTGGTCCGGGGACCCCCAGGAGTCTGCAATGTCCTCAAAGGGGACCTGCAAAGGTTTGAAGACTGCTTGGCCCACTTCCTGCCTGCAGTGGAGTGGCCATGTTACAAGAGCCAAGGCAAAGGCTGGCTGGCTGGCTTGGTCTGTGCATTGCCATTCAATCTGTTCCAGCCACAAAATTGCAGGAAGAAGCAGAAGAAAAGTCTTCCCTCCCCCTCCAGTGCCTCTGAAGGGAAGGTTTAATGGATGGTGTAATTGTGTTATTATCAGGTATTATGATGATGAAGATGATTTTAAATCTTAAGTCTTGGGGATCCGCGACAACAAAAGGTATTTAAAGGGGATCCCTGGTAAAGGTTAAGAACCAATGGTATAGCATATTAAAGTATGCCAATGTCTCCATCATCTATTTTTGAATTGTGTAAATCTAGTGTCAATATTTTTGTTTTCTTACTATTCAGCTGTAACCCTGCGTTTGCATTTTCTTAACTTTCCACAGTATTCAGTCTAAGACATTACAGTATGGTGTCATCTACATATCCTAAATTGATAATGTTCCTTCCTTCAATTTTCACACATCTGTTCTTGGATTCTAATCCCTCTGTCCAGGGGCTGAAGGGATGTTTCTAGCTTCCCTGACAGATTGTTCTAGCACACCTGTAAGTTAATATTCAGACAACTGGATGCAACTTCCAGTCATCGAAATACAAGGGTGTTATTTACAGGGGGCAAAATGAGGGCACCCCCCCCAAATAAGAATTCTTCCCCCTACCAGGGAATTTTTTTCTACCATTGCAGTAATTTCAAACTTCAGTTGAGCATTTGGAAATACAGTTTAGGTGTCCAAAGAAAAGGAGCAGATGAAGCGAGAAAGGAAATGCAAGTAGAAATGTGAATGATTTTAAAGGTCTCACTCTCTATTCATGCTAGAAACTTGGGTAAATAAAGGAAAATTTGGGGGCAAAGCCCTCATTCTGTCCCCCACATGTAGCTACACCTCTGCCAAACCAGCATTTTTAGTGCTCTTTAGGGGCGAGTGGGCCAAAATAGCAATCAGGAGACAAAATAGGCCACCTGCAGTAAACAAAATGGGCCGCCTGCAGTTTGGCCCAAAGAGATTTTTTTTAATATTATTTTTATTAAAAAAATAAAAATAAAAATACAAGTTGACAGATTAAAAAAAAGAATAAATAAAACATATAGGTTACACAATCATTAGTAATAAATTTTGTTGGTTCTTCACCAAATTTGTTACTGTGTCATCAACACCCTTTTCAATATAGCTGTATCTGTTTCCTGCTAAGTATAGAATAGTATACTTTCCATTCTATATATTATACACACTGTTATTATTATTTATCTTAGTCTGACTTCCCACCATCCAGTTACTGACTCTTCATGTATGTACAGTAGTTCCATATTTTATTAATACCAAAAGATTGAAAATTAGATTCACAACTGTCCATGTTCATAATCTTTAAACTCTCTTATATGTTATTACTTAACTTCTTTTAATCTTTGTACCATCTACAAAAAGGAAACGTATCTTAATTGATCTATGATACTATTAATAATAGTAATAATAGGCCTAAAGAGAATTTTTCAGGATCTGTTTTCCTCAAAATTTTACAGAGGATTGGAGGAAGCTCCAGGGGGTCATCAAAGACCTGCATGTGACGCCAAAATACATGATGGTGGACAACAGAGGATGAGCTTTCGCATCCTCTCTGTTTTGCCCATCTAAAGTTGGGACCCAGTCTTTTTACCTGCCCCTTCTTCAGGGGGTTGTTCGCGGCGAGGACGACGCGGAGAAATTCTAGGTGACCGGCCACCGCGTGGAGATCTTCCGGCACCTCGGCGTGAAGGAGGCGTTGAGGGGGTTCTCCTGGAACTGGTCCCGGGAGGTGAGGTGCGTCGCATGGCACCTAAGGAGGGAGAATAATCTCTAAGTGGTGACGGAGGGATTTTGGGAACACAGGAAACCTGGCTGGCTGGCATCAACACCCTTTTCATAGAATCATAAAGCTGGAAGAGACCACAAGGGCCATCCAGTCTAACCCCCTCCCCGCAGGAATACACAATCAAAGCACTCCTGACAGACAGCCTTCCAGCCTCTGTTTAAAAACCTCCAAAGAAGGAAGTAAAGAAAGGGCCTGGAAAGTTTACTTCCTTGGATAACATTTCCCAGAATCCCCAGCCAGCCTTAGCCAGTTAACTCATACAGTCTGGCTGCAAATCCCAAGCACATTTGGCTATGCTGGCTGAGAGATTCTGGGACTTCTAGTGCAAAAAGTTCACTTTTCCATGCTCTGGACAGATGCTTCTGGAAAGCTGACGAGCAGGGCTTAAAGGCAATAGCAAGCTTCAGGTTAAATAGAAAGCTGCTGTGTGCCATCTCTGGCAGAGGTACACTATCCAAGAATGTGGAGGTTCTCAATAGCCACCATGGCTCAAAGTCATTGGTGGACTAATCCTTCAGGGTTTTGTCTAACTTTCCTTTAAGGTCAAGGGCCAGCATGGTTTAGTGGTTTGGGTGCTGGACCAGGACTCCTAGACACCAGGGTTCATAGGAAGAGACGACAAGGGCATCTAGTCCAACCCCTGCCATGCAGGAATACACAATCAAAGCATTCCCGACAGATGGTCATCCAGCCTCTGTTTAAAAAACAGCAAAGAAGGAGACTCCACCACACTCTGAGGCAGCGTATTCCACTTCCAAACAGCTCTTATTGTCTGGAAGTTCTTCCTAATGTTTAGGTGGAATCTCTTTTCCTGTAGTTTGAGTCAATTGCTCCATGTCCTAGTCTGGGGAGCAGTAGAAAACAAGCTTGCTCCCTCTTCAATAAGATATCCTTTCAAATATTTAAACATGGCTATCATGTCTCCTCTTGACCGTCTCTTCTCCAGGCTAAACATACCCAGCTCCCTAAGCTGATCCTTATAGGACATGGCTTCCAGACCTCCTATTATTTTGGTTGCCCTCCTCTGGACACTTCCAGTGTATCAATATCCTTCTTGAATTGTGGTGCCCAGAACTGGACACAGTATTTCCTACTCAGCCATAGAAACCCACTGGGTGATTATGGGCAAGTCACACACTCTCAGCCTCAGAGGAAGGCAAAGGCAAAGCCCCTCTGAACAAATCTTGTCAAGAAAACCCTATTATACAGTCACCTTAGAGTCGCCGTAAGTTGGAAACAACTTGAAGGCACACAACAACACCTTTAAGACCATTAACATCTCCTGGCATAAAACTCTAGAATCAAATTGCAGGGTATGCAAAGAAGCAATGGAGGACTGGGACATCCTCTATCCCTTTTGGACAGGGGTGGGACTCATGCAGCTGCCCAGACACCTTTGGACTTCAGTTCCCAGCATCTCACCACCATTAACTATGCTGGCTAGAGCTGCTGAGAGCTGCAGTCCAGGGCCATCTGGAAGGCCACACCATTCCCACCCCTGCTTTTGGAGCTTCCAATGGAGCAAAAAACATCTGCAAGGCTAGAGCATCTAGCAAAGGGGTGGTCCTCCCAATGCTTTCAGACTGTAACTCCCATGATCCCACACCATGGCAATGGGAGCTAGAGCTGCTGAGAATTGCAGTCCAAAAAGATCAGGAGCTGTCTATCTGACGTGTAGGCAACAATAATACAGTTGTCCCTTCATATTTGCTGGGGTTTGGTTCCAGTACCCTCCGTGGATACCCTCTCTCTCTGGCTTTTCTTCGCAAACGAAGATTCAGGAAGGACTCATCCCGCGCTTTCTGCAAGCGTGCTGATGACTAAAAAGGCCAATCCGAGATAGACAAGTCCAGTTGCAGAAAGCACAGCAGAAGGTTTCCTTGGGTGATGTTTCCGCGCTGTGATTCTTTCTGCGTTGCCGTGGATACCAAAATCTGTGAATACTCAAGTCCCAGTATATGCAATGGCATAGCAAAATGGTTTCCCTTATATAAGATGGCAAAATCAAGGTTTGCTTTTTGGATTATTATTATTTTTTTAGAATATTTTCAAGCCGTGAATACTTAAATCCGAGGATACAGAGGGACAACTGTACTGTAATGACTGTAGGAGCCCAAACAGGAAGAGAAAGTAAAATGGAAAGGTGTGGCTTGTATTATGAGGGCTGGAACAACCAACCCACCAATTAATCTGTTATGAATACAGTACTTTGATTTATCTGATACATTTGTTGTTGTTATTATGTGCCTTCAAATCATTTCTGACATATGGCAACCTATCGTGGGGGTTTTTTGGCCAGGTTTGCTGAGGGAGCATTGCCTTCCTCTGAGGCTGGGAGAGTGTGACTTGCTCAACGTCACTCTGTGAGTTTCCATAGCCCAGCAGAGGATTTGAACCCCGGTCTCCTTGTCTGCTGACACACTGCAGGAATAATGCAGTCTCACACCATTTTAACTATCATGGCTCCATCCTATGAAATCCTGGGATTTGTAGTTTGTTGTGGCACCAGAGCTCTCTCACAGAGAAGGCTAAATACCTCACAAAACTACAAATCCCATAATTCCATAGCATGGAGCCATGGCAGTTAAAGAGGTGTCAAACTGCATTATATCTGCAGTGTGTCAACAGCCACGGATACCTGGTCCAGCACTCAAAC
Source organism: Gambelia wislizenii (assembly GCA_030847615.1). Taxonomy (NCBI): domain Eukaryota; kingdom Metazoa; phylum Chordata; class Lepidosauria; order Squamata; family Crotaphytidae; genus Gambelia; species Gambelia wislizenii. The sequence goes on from JAUMIR010000002.1 coordinate 33,841,347, forward strand.
CATACTGGCTGTTATATTCATATCCCCTCTTTTGCCCCAATGAGCGCAGGACGGTAAATATGGCTCTCCTCTACATTTTATCATCAACACAACAATGTGAGGTAGGTCAGGCTGAGAGAAAGAGTAACTGGCCCAAGGTCACCCAGTGAATTTCATGGCTGGGAGAGGGAAATCTGAACCAGAGTACTATATAAACCAGAGTACAAACCAAGTACTATAACTGCAAAACCACACTGCCTCAAATAGATAATAATAATAATAACAACAACAACAACAACAACAATGATGTTTCTTACCCGCCTCTCCTTATGGATCGAGGCAGGAAACAACCCATTAACTTACAAACATAATGTTAGTTAAAAAGATACATCAGTTAAAAACATCAATTTAAAAAACAAATAAAACAAAGACATTTTAAAACAATTAGTACATGTTTAAAATTCACAATTTAAAATCATCTGGATAGGCCTGCCAGATCATCGGGATAGGCCTGTAGATTTCTTCAAATGTTAAATGGGATTTTAATACAAGTTAGCAATATTTTTAAAACTGCAAGCGGAAAGTAATGTAATAAAAGCAGCGCCCTCCTTTTGTGTGAAAGAGGATAACCTCCCTGCAAGGTTGCTTGTCCAGGGGCATGTAGCTGGGTTCAGATTCAGGTCTGAGGATGTCCTATACCAGGGGGTTGGAAAATTGTGGTGGGCTGTCCACATGCCAGCCCATGGGGCCATTTTTGTGTCAGGAAGTTCCTCCTAATGTTTAGGTGGAATCTCTTTGCCTGTAGTTTGAATCCATTGCTCCATGTCTCTGGAGCAGCAGAAAACAAGCTTGCTCCATCCTCAATATGACATCAATTTCCCCCCAAAATGCCAAAATATACCTCTAGGGGATGTGGGGGGGGGGCATTTCCACCACATTTTGGGCCCATCCTGGGCCAATTTTACCCGAGAGAGACCTTTTTGGAAACAAGAAGTGACTTTTGCTCACTTTCTGTACATCATGAAAATGCCCCCCTTGTCAAAAAAGAAAAGTTATAGAAAATGCTGACACAAGACAGAGATCAAAATAAAAGTGTTTGAAGGGCACGTGACTGCAATATGGATACAAGTATACCTCAATCAACAAAGTAGGTGTGTTCCTGGGCATTAGTTGATTTCTTTTTTGTGGGAACAGGTGCAGTGGGTGTGCGGCCCACCCAGGTCTCCTGCAAGAGCTAATGCACCCCGTACCCTTCTGCAATAGCCCACTTCTGCCCTACCCCAGTGGTTCTTAGCCTGTGGTCCAGGGACCCCCCAGGGGGCTACAATGTCCTCACAGGGAGGCCAAGGAGGCTTAAAGGCTGCTCAGCCCACATGACAGGAGCCAAGGCAAAGGCTGGCTGGCTGGGCCTGCACATTGCCATTCAATGCACTCCAGCCACAAGCTTGCAGGAAGAAGCAGGAGAAAAGTCTTCCCTCCCCCTCCAGTGCCTCTGAGGGGAGGTTTAATGGGTGGTGTAATGGTATTTACTGTATTATTATTATTGTCAGGTATTCTTCTTGTTGTTGTTATTAGAATTTCAAATCTTGAGTTAAGTCTTGGGGGTCAATGGCAACAAAATATATTCAAAGGGTGTCCCTGATAAAGAAAAGGTTAAGAGCCACTGGTCTATTATTATTATTATTATTATTATTATTTTAAATCTTGAGTCAAGTGTTGGGGGGCCATGGCAACAAAATATATTTAAAGGAGGTCCCTGGTAAAGAAAAGGTTAAGAGCCACTGGTCTATTATTATTATTATTATTATTATTATCTTGCTACACGAGGGACAGCGTGGTCAAGTCAGATATGGCGATGCTCTTTCAGAGCCCTTTCTAATAACTAACGGAGTGAAGCAAGGTTGTGTTCTTGCACCAACTTTATTTACAATCTTCTTTAGCATGATGCTCCAAAGGGCTATGGCAGAGCTTGAAGAAGACGACGGCATCTATATACGCTACCGTACTGATGGTAGCTTGTTTAACTTAACCCGTCTGAGGGCTCACACTAAGACTCTAAACTATCTAGTCCGTGAGCTGCTCTTCGCCGATGATGCTGCCCTTGTTGCCCACACAGAAGGAGCTCTGCAGCGCCTAACATCCTGCTTTGCAACAGCTGCAGAGCTCTTTGGGTTAGAAGTCAACCTGAAGAAAACAGAAGTTCTTTACCAGCCTGCACCACAGGACGAACACCACCATCCCCACATTGCCGTCGGCAAATCAGTGCTCAAGTCCGTTCAGCAGTTCACCTACCTGGGAAGCATCATCTCCTCAGATGCCAAGATTGACAAAGAGATCGATCACAGATTAGCAAAGGCATATAGTGCATTTGGAAGACTTCACAAAAGAGTCTGGAGCAATAAACACCTGAGGCAAAGCACAAAAATCAGTGTGTATAGAGCCATCGTACTGTCTATCCTCCTTTATGGATCTGAAACATGGGTCACCTATCGCCACCACCTACGACTCCTCGAGCGCTTTCATCAGCGCTGTCTACGCACAATCCTAAATATACACTGGACTGACTATGTGACGAATGTTGCTGTCCTTGAGCAAGCAGGGATCACCAGCATTGAGGCCATGATATTGAGAACACAGCTGCGCTGGGCAGGGCACGTTTCTAGGATGGAGGACCATCGCCTCCCAAAAATACTACTCTACGGTGAACTCGCCACGGGTCAGCGTAAGAGGGGCGCTCCAAAAAAGCGATACAAAGACTCCCTGAAACAACATCTCAGGCTTGGCCAAATTGATCACCAACAGTGGTCCGCCCTGGCCTCACATCGGGAGGCATGGAGACGCACTATCCACAATGCTGCAGCCTTATTTGAGAACTCACGACGAACAAGTCTTGAAGAGAAACGACAACGCAGAAAGAATCACAACCCAAAAACATCACCCAAGGAGACCTTCTGCTGTGCTTTTTGCAACCGGACTTGTTTATCTCGGATTGGCCTTTTTAGTCATCAGCGCGCTTGCAGAAAGCGCGGGATGAGTCCTTCCTGAATCTTCGTTTGCGAAGAAAAGCCAGAGATTATTATTATTTTAAACCTTGAGATAAGTCTTGGGGGGCCACGGCAACAAAATATATATAAAGGGGGTCCCTGGTAAAGAAAAGGTTAAGAGCCACTGGTCTATTTATTATTATTATTTTAAACCTTGAGATAAGTCTTGGGGGGCCACGGCAACAAAATACTGTATATTTAAAGGGGGTCCCTGGTAAAGAAAAGGTTAAGAGCCACTGGTCTATTTATTATTATTGTTATTGCTGTTAATAGAGTTTCAAATCTTGAGTTAAGTCTTGAGGGCCAATTGCAACAAAATATATTTAAAGGGGGTCCCTAGTAAAGAAAAAGTTAAAGAGCCACTGGTCTATTATTATGATTATTATTATTAGGGCAACAAAACATATTTAAAGGGGGTCCCTGGTAAAGAAAAGTTAAAGAGCCACTGGTCTATTATTATTATTATTACTACTACTACTACAGTATTAGGGTTTAAAATCTTGAGTTAAGTCTTGGGGGACCATTGCAACAAAATATATTTAAAGGGGGTCCTTCGTAAAGAAAAAGTTAAGACACACTGGTCTAATTATTATTTTTTTAATTATTATTATTATTAGGGTTTCAAATCTTGAGTTAAGTCTTGGGGGACCATGGCAACAAAAGATATTTAAAGGGGGTCGTGGTAAAGAAATGCTTAAGAGCCACTATTCTAATGTCATCACAGTCCTGCTTCCTAAATATCTCGCCAATTGAAATGTTGCATAATTAGGGAGGGGGGAAGTGGAAGCTATTCCCCCAGCAATACTGAAATTGAGTGGGGGGGCTGTGACGTCACGGAGCACAACCCCCCCCCAACGGTTCTGAAATACGTCACAATACGACGGGCGGGAAGTGACCAATGGGGCGCCAGGACAATGCTCGCGCTTGGAATCAAGCGGGGGGGGGAGAGTTGGCGTGACGTCACAACGCTCAGCTACAGGAGGGAGCCTGACGCGGGAGGGGGGAACGTTCTTACCTTCTGCAGCAGCAGCCGCTCCAAAGGCACCTTAAAGTTCTTCTTCCCCCCTCCGTTCTCTTCCTTTGAATTCGCGCGCCGGGCTTGCTAACCACGCCCACTACCAGAACCGCCAGCCAATCCGATTCACCAACGAAGTCGTTCGAATCTTCAAAGAAGAACGGGGCAGGGCAGTACTGTACTGTAGTGGAATAAGAGACGCAGGGAACCCACACGGCCAATGAGGAAGGAGAGCTAAGGCACTCCGGGTGTGACGTCATAGAGTCTTGACGTGTTGATTGGCTAGGGTCGGTGGGAGAGTAAGTGAGTGACAGGGAGAAAGGGGGAAGTTGAGCCAATGGAAGTGAAAGGAGGGCAGGGCAAATAAAATTCATTTAGACCAGAGATTCCCACATTTTGGTGAGCCTGGTGTTTTGGACTTCAACTCCCAGAAGCCTTAGCTGACATGAGGATTCCCAGGAGTTCTGGGAGTTGAAGTCTAAAACATCTGGGGGGATCAAAGTTTGGGAATCAGTGATTTACTAGGTTTTCAGACAACACTGTTATAGTGTTACTATTCCACTATATTCGGTATGGCTGCCTCCTGTTGAATCCTGGGATTTGCAGTTTAGGGAGGGGCATTTACAACTCTCAGCCAGAGAGCTCTTAGGCCTCACTAAACTACAAACCCCAGAATTCCACAGCAGAAAGCCAGAGCAGTTAAAATGGAATAGTACACTATAACAGTGTAGTCTGAAAATCTCCTTAGACTCACAGGATCATAGAGTTGGAAGAGACCAAAAAGGTCATCTAGTCCAACCCCCTGCTATGCAGGAATACCCAATCAAAGTATTCCCAACAGATGGCCATCCAGCCTCTGTTGAAAAACCTCCTAAGAAGGAGAATCCACCACACTCTGAGGCAGTGCATCCCACTGCCCAACAGCTCTTACTCTCAGGAAGATCTTCCTAATGTTTAGGTGGAATCTGTTTTCCTGTAGCTTGAACCCATTGCTCCGTGTCGTCTCTGGAGCAGCAGAAAACAAGCTTGCCCCATCCTCAGTATGACAGCCCATCAAATATTTAAACATGGCTATCATGTCTTCTCTCAACCTTCTCTTCCCCAGACTAAACATACCCAGCTCCCTAAGCCACTCCTCATAGGGCATGGCTTTCTTACCACAAGCGTTTCATTCCTGCCTCCAAATGCTTGTTGGATGTTTAAAGCTGCATCTGCATTGCAGAAATAACCCAGTTTGACACTGCTGTAGCTGCGTTGCTGTCCTTGAGCAAGCAGGGATCACCAGCATTGAGGCCATATTGAGAACACAGCTGCGCTGGGCAGGGCACGTTTCTAGGATGGAGGACCATTGCCTCCCAAAAATACTACTCTACGGTGAACTCGCCACGGGTCAGCGTAAGAGGGGCACTCCAAAAAAGCGATACAAGGACTCCCTGAAACAACATCTCAGGTTCAGCCAAATTGATCACCAACAATGGTCTGCCCTGGCCTCACATCGGGAGGCATGGAGACGCACTATCCACAATGCTGCAGCCTTATTTGAGAACTCACGCCGAACAAGTCTTGAAGAGAAATGACAACGCAGAAAGAATCACAACCCGGAAACATCACCCAAGGAGACTTTCTGCTGTGCCTTCTGCAACCGGACTTGTTTATCTTGGATTGGCCTTTTTAGTCATCAGCACGCTTGCAGAAAGTGCAGGATGAGTCCTTCCCGAATCTTCGTTTGTGAAGAAAAGCCAGAGAGAGAGAGAGCTGCCCTGGTTCAATGCTTTGGGACCCTGAGAGCCGTAGTTTGTTGTGGCACCAAATTTCTCTGGCAGAGAAGGCTAAATATCTCACAAAATTTCATAACCAAGAAACCATTAGCATATGTGGTCCCAGAGTATTGTATTACTGGATAAGCAGTTATGGTTGTCCAGATACATGCACAATTGAAGAATTATTATTTTTTTAGTTTTTTTTTTAAGCACCAGAATGGAATCCCTTCCTACCGAAGTCCTGCCCCAGCTTTGCTCCGAAGCTAATCCTCGGTGGACAAACAGCCAAAAATCTGTTTTTTCCCCTCAAATCTGAAGCACACTTAATCTTACAGATCTGGGGCTTCTGTAGGAAAATGCTCATCATTGAAAATATTGTGTATCAACTGTGCTGTGTGAGTATGGGTTTTATTGCCCATGGGGACAAGCCCTAAGTCAAGGGTGGCCACCCAAGGGGTTTTTTTTGCTGCTCCATATCTACCTCCCACAATGCCATTTCTTTTTTTCTTTTTTTTTAACGGCTAAATTGTGTCTTCTGAAAGCTTTGGCCTATTTTTGAAAATCAAAAGTGGATTTATGGCCACATCCTCTTACCCTCCCACCCCCGTTTTGGGGAGAAGGGGCAACTCTCAAACTGATCTCCGTTGAAAGATTGTTGGAAGGATGAGCACTGGGAGAGAGATACAAACACCAGCCTGAATAACTTGAAAGAAGGAAAGACAAACAAAACTATCACCCTTTTAGTGCACTCCACAATAAACACCATGTAAGACATAATTTAATCAGCAACTGGGATAATTCAAACACAAAACCTACAGTCGATGCATGTGAAAAAATTGATGATTTTGTACATTTATCCCATAGCCATTCCCCAACCCATTCTGCTTTGCTAAAGTAACTGGTTGAAAAAAATATATATACACATAAAAAATAGGTATATATAAATGGTATAAACTCAAAATCACAGCATAATACAATAGAATGGATCTCTCCTATAGAATACATTCATCAAGAGAGATGGAATAGATATACATACATACATACATACATATGTACAAGCATGCTCTCCAGCATCTAAATACCACCACCATTTTAATGTTATTGTTCAAAAATCAACACAAAGTTTTAAAGACACTATTCCAAGACAAATTGAATAAGTATGTTTAGAATGTTAGTTATTTTGCAGATTTATATACTGGTACCTCTTTTTGATCAAATGGATCTCTTGATGAAATGGATCATAATACCTTAAAAAAGGGGATGGGTGGGTACAGTGTGGCCTGTGGCCCCTGGATCTGACTTTTATGGTCCCTGAAACACCCCCACACACAATGCCCTAACCCCCCCCAATTTAAAATAAAAACTCAGTGTGAAATCACACAGAAAGCCCTTCAATGCATGTAAACACACAAAAATACTCCAACAAGGAACCCGCCCCCACATATCCCCCATACTACCTGCCACATCTATTTTCCATTGCAGTCCCACTCAAAAAGGCAACAGGAAATGACATGGTGCCTTTTAAGATGGGCTGTTGGGTGAGTGCCCCCCATATACTTGCTCCCCTGACTTAAGTCAAGGCAGATCCTTCCATTAGGCCATGCGAGACAGGTGCCTCAGGGGTAGACCTCCCCACCTGGTGAGGAGCCTCATCTCTCCCACCTGCTCCAGGGAATTTTATTCTCCAGCCCACCAAAGGTCTGGCTCTATGAGATGCTTCCTTGAGGTTCTGAGAAAAAAAACCCTGAGTGAGGCCTATAACTAACCATCTATGCAGAAATCATTTCCGGCCACTTTGGGTACATCCACACTACACAAATAATCCAGTTTGAAACTGGATTATTTGCCATGGCGCCTTCCTATCGAATCCTGGGATTTGTAGTTCAGTGAATTTACTGCTTGGAGTCAGGTTTTTAAGTCCTGGCTGAAACTTTTATGCAGGACAGAGTCTGGCTATACCTACATTTTGCAGAAAGGCACTTACATGTCTGTGAAGTCGAAGGCTTTCATGGCTGGCATCCATAGGTTTCCCGTGGCTTTTTTCCCCCCTGCACTGTCAGGCCGTGTTCTGGAAAAGTTTATTCCTGACGTTTCACCTGCATCTGTGAAGATGCCAGCCACAGATGCAGGTGAAACGTCAGAAATAAACTCTTCCAGAACACGGCCTCACAGCTCAGGGAGTGGGAAAAACCACAGAATACTTATATCTCTCATTGGTCTCATAAAGCCATTAGAGACAAACTGCAGAGATTGGGTTTCTCCAACAGCTTTCTCTCTACACAAGATTTGGTGAAGGCCAAGATGATCCTGACGCACTGGATCAAAGATATTGATATATAATATTTGGTATCTGCTGCACACACTACTTGTTCTCCCATTAGTTTAGGATTGCTGTTTAGTCCTGAGAGAGGAGCAAATTTAGAAAATTTGACCATTCCCAAATACCGCATGGCGTTCACTAAAGCCCAGTTTAATATAATCCCCTTTGCTGTATTAAGAGGGTCAAACACAGCTGCGCTGGGCAGGGCACATTTCTAGGATGGAGGACCATCGCCTCCCAAAAATAGTACTCTATGGTGAACTCGCCACGGGTCAGCGTAAGAGGGGCGCTCCAAAAATGCGATACAAGGACTCCCTGAAACAACATGTCAGGCTCGGCCAAATTGATCACCAACAATGGTCCGTCCTGGCCTCACATCAGGAGGCATGGAGACACACTATCCACAATGCTGCAGCCTTATTTGAGAACTCACGCCGAACAAGTCTTGAAGAGAAACGACAACGCAGAAAGAATCACAACCCAGATCATGTTTGCCCATGTGGAGAGGGTTTGGTTGAGTCTATAGCTCATGTCCTCTTTTCTTGTACCTTTTACAAAGATGAGAGATTAAGACTCATCACACCTCTTTTTAAACAAACTTCCAGAAAGATCTATGGATTGGTATCTGGCGTATTTGTTTGGCAATAATGAAAAATGTAGAACGGAAATGATTGCAAAGGTTTTTTTTTTTCTGCTGCTAAAACTTGTAAGATTATGCTGCATGCATGTTAATAATATTTGGATCAGACTTATGGTTTATGACATTATTTTTACATTAATATTTTGTTAGACATGATTTATAATATAATTGTTTAGGTTGTCTTTGTAGATTTTAAATATTTAACATATAATATTGTATGTCCTATTTAATTATTTTTATAGCATTTATATTTAATATAGACATTTTTATTACTTTGTTTGATATGTATAATATGTATCTGATGTGTTGCCTAACAATCTGTTAACTGCAATAAAGGCTTTGTTGTTTGGTGAGGCATCAGCACTGTTTGGCAAAGAAGGCTAAAGACCTTGTAAAAATACAAATCTGAGGATTCCATAGCATGGAGCGACAGCACTTAAAAGTGGTGTCAAACTGCATTATTTCTACAGTGTGGATGCAACCTTTGTGTAGCCAATGCTGTTTACCAGAGAGCCTGCCGTCCCCTCACATCTTAGAGCAAGACCAAGACTAAGAGACAGTCAAGAGCAGTAGCTGGAAGGAAGGGAGCAAAGAGTGCAGGCGGAGATGAGGAAGGACAATAAAGGGGGTATAAAAGTTCACCCACTCCAAGCAACAGCAGAGCTTGGGCCACGATTGGATTAAAATAATACAAAAACCAAAACCTTTGTTTTACTGGCCGAGGTCAGAGGCTGGCCAGAGGGTGCATCCACACTGCACAAATAATCCAGTTTGAAACTGGATTATTTGCCACTGCTCCTTCCAGCACACTTTGGCAGAGAAAGCTAATGACCCTGTAAAATTACAAATCCCAGAATTCAGTAAGAAGGAACCATGGCAAATAATCCAGTTTGAAACTGGATTATTTGTGTAGTGTGGATTGGGCCAGAGTGTGCTTCCCTTCTGCTCTTTAGTTCCAGGGCAACTCACTTTCTACAGGTTTTTTTTCCCCTGATAGGGAGGTGAGAAACACAATTTCATCAGCCATTGCTTCTCTCTGGCCAATGGATGGGGCTGAACTGGTTGCCCCTTTGCTGTGATTTTCTTCTTGGGAGGCATGGGGTAAAAATCCCCAGTGTTCCTTTGACCAGTGGTAGAAGCCATGGTGTTCTTCTTGCCACTTCTGCTCTCCTGGGACAAATGACCAGTGGCACTGGGATCAACTTGCTCAGTGCCCAGTTACTGTGACTTGGAACCACAGGGCTTCCAGTATCCCGTGAAACCACATTCAACAATAACAGTGGATTACCTGGTGACAGGTGGGAGGGATCGCAATATAGTTGGGCCCCAATCAGGCTTGTCAAAATTCTATTTACAGCAGGTGTGGAGAACCAGCAGCCAGTCATCCAGCTGTTTTAGCCTACAACTCCCATCATCCCCATTGAGCATGGCAACGGTAAGGGACTGGGGGAGTTCCAGTCCAAAACATGTGGCAAGTTGGAAGTTATGCACTCCTGACTTACAGGTTAAATTTTCTGTAATGCACAAATTCATTGTTTACATTTTTTATTCACATACAAACACCCACACGTATGAATACTTTCAGTTTAGTATGGCTTTTTGAAGTCTGAATGATATACTCTACCACCCTCTTGGCCTGTCTTCTCCAACTTGGTGCCCTCCAAATACTCTGGATCACAAATCCCATTATACCCAACAAACTGGGACAGATGGGAGTTGTAGTCCATCACATCTGAAAAGGGTGACAGACTGCAGAAGGCCGGCCAAGGCATTTAAAGGCTTTTCATTGCAGTTTTTCTTTTATCTTCTAAGCCTGGGTGGGAATTATGTGGCCCTCCAGATGTTGTTGGACTACAGCTCCAAGCATTCCTTACCATTGCCCATGCTAGCAACGGCTGCTGGGAGTTGCAGTCCAGCAACATCTAGAGAACTGCACAGTTCTCATCCCTGTTCTAAGTGCTTTTATAGTTTCTCCCTTGTGTGGATTTTCTGGTGTCTAGAAAGATTTGAGGAGCTGGAGAACGTTTTTTCGCACTCCGGACACTTATATGGCTTCTCTCCAGTGTGCGTCCGCATGTGTTTTTTGAGCCCTTGGCTCCACCGGAAGCTTTGCCCACACTCGGAACATATATAGGGCTTCTCACCAGTGTGTGACCTCTCGTGCTTGGCGAGCTGTGATCTCTGAATGAAGCTGTTCCCACAGTACGAACACTGGTATGGCTTCTCACCCGTGTGCGTCCGTTTGTGTGCAGTAAAATGGGAGCTTGAGATGAAGCACTTGCCGCAGTCTGGACACTGATATGGTTTCTCACCCGTGTGTGTCCGTTTGTGCGTAGTCAGATGAGAGCTGTAAGTGAAACATTTGCCGCACTCAGAACACTGGTACGGTTTCTCGCCAGTGTGGATTCTCTCGTGCTTTCGAAGCTGGCAGCTAGAAATGAAACTCTTCCCACACTCAGAGCAGATGTATGGTTTCTCTCCTGTGTGTGTTCTCGTGTGTGTAATAAGGTCTGATTTCTGATTGAAGCTTTTGCTGCAGACAGTGCAATTGTGGGGTCTCTCCCCAGTGTGGGTCCATTTGTGTATCACTAGATGTCGGGTCTGGCTAAAGCTCTCCCCACACTCCGCACACTTATATGGCTTCTCTCCCTTGTGAGTTCCCTCATGAATCACCAGTTGTGGCCTGTACCTGAAGCTCTGCCCGCAATCCGAGCATCTGTATGGTTTCTCTCCCGTGTGCACTCTCCGATGCCTCAAGAGGTTACAACGTGTGCCAAAACTTTTCCCGCACTCAGAGCACTTGTACGGTTTCTCCCCAGTGTGGGTCCTTTCATGGATGAGGCGGCCAATTTTATCGCTGAAGGTTTTGCCACAGACCGAACACTTGTATGGCTTCTCCCCGGTATGGAATCTCTCGTGGATTATGAGAGACTCTTTCCGGGTGAAACTTTTCCCACAGGCTGAGCACTTGTGAGGTTTCTCCCCGGTGTGGGTTCTCTCGTGGATAATCAGGTGGGCCCGGCAGTCGGACACCTTCCCACAATACTGGCATTTGTGAGGTTTGTCCTTCAACGGCATTTTCTGGTTCTTAGGCAAAGGCTCTAAACCAGCCCTTTTCCTCACGCTGCTATACATCCCCTCTTGCAAGCCAGCTGCTTCCCCAAGGATATACTGTGGCTGGATATGGCATCCTGGAACAAAAAGCAAAGTGCTATGGTTTGAATTGTACCCCAAACCACCATAAGAACATAAGAAGAGCCATGCTGGCTCAGACAGAAGGCCTGTTTAGGTCTTCTGTTCTCTCTTTGACCTATCAGCTGCCTATGGGACAGCAGAACAAGACAGCAATGCCACCCTCCATTTCACATTCAGAACCAAAGGGCTTCTGATATGAAAGGTGACGCATAGCCATTCTGACCAGGAGCCACTGATAAAACTGATAGCCCAAACCTCTATGAATGTAAACAGAGGCTGGATGGCCATCTGTTGGGAGTGCTTGGATTGTGTATTCCTGCAGGGCAGAATGGGGTTGGACTAGATGTATGTATAACTCTATGATCCAGTCCTCAATTAAAGCCATCATTGCAGCTTGTGGCAACAAATGCCACAATTTAACTATGCACTGTGGGAAAGAGGTATTTCTTTTTATCTGTCCTGAAACTCATTGAATCTTAGGGCCTGTCTACATTGCAGAAATAGAGTAGTTTGACACCACTTTATCCATCAGAGTTCTAGCCTGTGGAATCCTGGTATTTGTAGTTTGGTGAGGTATTTAGCCTTTTCTATCAGAGAACTCTGGTGCCTCACCAAACTACAAATACCTGGATTCCACAGAACAAAACTGTGGTGGATAAAGTGGTGTCAAACTGCTGTATTTCTGCAGTGTAGACAGGCCCTTAGAGATGGAAGGGCTGCAAGGACCATCTAGTCCAACCCCCTGCCATGCAGGAATACACAACTAAAGTGCTCTTGTGAGATGGCCATCCAACTTCTGTCTAAATACCTCCAAAGATGAAGAGTCCACTCCACCACACCCAGACATTGAATAGTTCTTACAGTAAAGAAGTCCTTCCTAATGTTTAGGTGGCATCTCACTTGTAATTTGAATCCACTGATCTAGCTAAACACACCCAACCCCCTAAGTTTCGGTCCTAGGAGAGATAGTGGGGGCTAGAAGACTGGAGGTGGTCAGGTGAAACTTGAAAACCCTGATCTCAGTCCTCCTCCACTCCATGACAACCCTCCTCGTGAGCTCTTTGGACAGAGAGGAGACTATGCAGGGTCTACTGGAAAGCTTTGTTGGTTGTGGCCCCCAAACTGTGAGAGACTGACTTTAGGTATTTCACCTGAGACCTTTGTCCTTCCTTCAAATACTAGTTGAAGTCCATCCTTTTCTCTCCAGCTTGTACAAGCAAGATTTGGGGCTACTTCATTTGGGATATTTGCAGCTTCCATTTCTGTTTCTCTTGTTATTGTGATTTATCTGAAGTATGTTAAATGAGAGTGTATTCTTCTCCTGCCTCCATTTCTTTTCCCTGCCCTTGTTTTTAGATTGGAAGCTCCTCTTCAAACCTGTTCTTGAAAAATGGTTGCGTCCCTCAGTGTTGCCACACGCTCACTTTTTCAGTCATGCTAATATTCTTCTTCCATGGATGAACCCACTGAGGCCTAGCTTCCTGAGAGAAGGGGAGGACACTTTCTCTACACCATGCATGACTTTATACGCTACCATAACAACCATCATCACCTTCAACATCATACATTAATAAAAATCATCACAAAACTGAAATCACATTATCATCCTTTAAGAACAGAGCATCAGAAGTTAGAACATCAACCACAGTTCATAAAAGCAGCATTGCTAGGCTCAGTGGTAGAACATTTGTTTTACAATCAGATGGCCCTAAGTTCAACCACAGTCATTTCCAGTTGGTTTTTCTTTTTTAAGAAAAAAGCAGGGAAGAGTTAGAACAGACAGTACTCAGGATGTTACAATTGCAGGATTCTTACCAGAAGCAAGGGGTAGAATAGAAGACCTCCAGAGTCCCTTCCAGCTCTAAGGGACTATGATTCTAGACTGGGATGGGGAACTATTTTCAGCACAGGAGGTTGAATTCTAATTTCTGAAGGGACTTGGGGAGCCACTTCCCAAAGTGTGCCATGGCAGAGTATGTAGGCCAGCTCAGAGTAGGTAGAGCTAGGCTGAATCCACACTACACAAATAATCCAGTTTGAAACTGGATTATTTGCCATGGTTCCTTCCTACTGAATCCTGGGTTTTGTAGTTTTACAAGGACATTAGCCTTCTCTGCCAAAGAGTGCTGGTGCCTCACCAAACTGCAAACCCCATGATTCCACAGGAAGGAGCCATAGCAAATAATCCAGTTCCAAACTGGATTATTTGTGTAGTGTGGATTCAGTCCTAGATGAAATTCTTATTGGTTCAGGGACACTCCTGAACCAAGCATACAGAGCTTAGGCTCATTCTAGGTGTGTCTAGCTGCAGTATAACAACTTTCCAGTCTGCAAACTGCAGCTTGGTTTTATGTAGGGCAATTAAAGTTTAAACGTCCCATTATATCCAATCACTGTTTGAAGATTATGAGGGATGGAGCTTGTGGGCCAAAAGAGGAAGGTCTTGAAAAAGCCAATGCTACTGAAAGTGGTGGCCCATAGACTGGTGTCATCTGTTGCCAGTCCCTGGCAAGTTTCCAGGACAGAAAAAAAGAGTTGTAGCCAATGGGTACAAATATGCCGCTGGTCCCAGGTGCATGGGCGGCAGATGGATGCTGGTCTCCCACATCAGATAGCTTGGGAAGTACAGTACCGCTTAAGCCACATCTGAACCATGTGCAGATTTCTCATTCCTATTCTTCACATACCAATTGTTGGTGTTGGTGTTAATGTGCCTTCAAGTTGACTCTGGGGTTGTCTAAATGGTGAAAATACCCCTCATAGAATTCGCTGGGAAGACAACCTGTCTAAATGGGATCCCACATCAATCCACTGTATTCAGAAGTGGAGGCCCAAAATGACAAAAACACTGCTGTCAAAGACTGTGGCTTTCCCCAGTTTTTTAAAAACAGCGAAAGAGGTGTGCATTCCTGCTTGTTGGACAAGTGATGCACTTTGAATCGCTTTCCCACAGGAGAGGAAGTGCAAAGCTGATTGGCCGGGCAAGCATGGGGGCGGGGCTTGCTAACAGAACACGTGCCCACTGCCACCACATTGGATTTTCTTCTTAGCAAGCAATCGCTAAGGCAATAAAACAGGGTGTTGGGGGTTTTTTTTTGCTTTCCTGTTATATCGAAAAATTACTCTAGTGCACCTTAGACATCAAGTTTTTTTAAATAAAAAAAAATTACGTGGTGGCAAACTGAGGTAAGTACAAATGCAAGTAAATCACTCGCGGCTGCCATCTTGCATGTGAAGCTTATGGTGGCTTATGGGGCAAAAACACCGTTAACACAAGTCACTCCTGCTTTGAAATGCCATTACAGCGAGGCACACAGGGGTTTTTGGCCTCATATAGACAGGCCCCCAGACTGATCAAGGGGGGTTTCTTTGTAAAATATATTCAGAGGAGGTTTGTCATTGCCATCCTCTAAGAGGGAGGATGACTTGCCCAAGGTCACCCAGTGGGTTTCCATGGCTGAATGGGGACTTGAACCCTGGTCTCCCAGAGTCCTAGCCCAACATTTGTACCACTATACCACGTTGACTCTCTCAGACCAACTGGAGGGCTCAGTAAATGATAGCTTCCCAAGCAAACCAACAGATGGCAAAAACTTTCTCTCTTGCAGATTTGGGGATGGAGGGTGAGTCCCACATGATCCCTGAATCTCAGCCAACACAGCCTCTGCCATAATCAACCCCAGAGGCCTCCCAACCAAGGACTTAATCTGTGACTTTACCCTAACATTTTGGGCCTCCTCACCATCGCCATCCATGGGAAGCTCGATCTTCACAATGTCTGAGGGATCCAGATCCGACTTGGGAGAATCAGCAGACGAGCCATCCAAATCCTCCAGGGTCTGAATCAGAAGTAGGGACAATGTATCAGACATTTTTTTAAAAAAATAGCATGTGCGTGTAGGTATACATGTGCACACACACAAACACTAACAAGTACCAGCTAAGTTTTTTGCACTAAAGCAGGGGTGTGCAAAGTGTGGCCTACAGGTTGCATGCAGCCCCCAACAGCCATTTTTTCTGTTTCCCAGGTCCTGTTTGTTGTTCTTTGCCTTCAAGTCATTTCCTTATGGCAACCCTATCACTGGGTTTTCTTGGCAAGATTTGTTTGGGGTGTATGTCTTTGCCTTCCTCTGAGGCTGAGAGAGTGTGACTTGCCCAAGGTCACCCAGTGGGTTTCCATGGCCAAGTGGGGGTTCGTACCCTGGTATCCAGAGTCCGAGTCTTACACTCAAACCACTAAACTATGCCAGGGCCTCCTAGGCATTGGGGGGGGGGGGAATGCCCCCAAATGTCCTATAGGGAGACTGCAGAGGCATTTTGCCACATTTTAAGGCCATTTTTAGGCCCAGGAAAGAACAATTATAAGCAAAGCGCCAGAGGCAGCTACCCGGTCTATGAGTCAAAATGGGCAACTTATTCACCAGCAAGCCACCCATTCTGCTCTCAGAACTGGCAACGCCCGCTGGCAATTTGCTTTTCCTGGAGCTCAGAGCTTTGAGTCAAGTTTGAGTAACAAATAAAAAGCCAACTCAGATTCGAGCTTTGGCAGATGTGGAGCTGAAATCCGGAATAGTCCGAATTTCATGTGCCACAGCTCTGGGCCAAAGTAGTCCGAATCCCATTCGGATTTTTAACCCCCGTGTAGTCACACCCCAAGGTACGAATCGCTGCTCAACCATGGAAACCCTCTGGATGACTTTGGGCAAGTAACATTCTCTCAGCCTCAGAGATAGCCAAAGGAAAATGCTCTCTGAACAAATCGTGTCTAGAAAACCTCATAAAAGGTTGTTAGGGTCAACATAAGTCGGAAACAACTTGAAGGCACACAACAATAACAAAAGACAATAGGAATAACCAGACCTTGGCAACATTCCATTTTGGACTACAACTCCCAGAATCTCCCAGCCAGCACCACTGTTAAATTCAAGGTGCTTGTGATGACATTTAAAGCCCTAAACAGCTTGGAACCTCAATACCTGAGGAACTGCCTCTCCCTATATACGCTTGCCCAAGGACTGAGGCCGTCTGGTAAGAGAGCCTCCTCTGGGTCCCACCAGTGAGGTCAAGACAGTGTGTGAGGATGTGGGAGAGGACCTTCTCCGTCATGGCACCTCGATCGTGGAATGTCGTCCCCTTGGAGGCCCAATTGGCATCAATACTGGTTTCATTTAGGTGCCAAGTAAAACATGGCTATTTATTGAAGCCTTTGGGGCCTTACTGATTGACTTCAAATGATATGCACAGGGTTGTGGTGGTTACTGTTGCTGTTTTATTCATTTATATTCCACCTTTCTCCCAATAATGGGACTCAGGGTGGCTAACGACACATTTAAAACAATACAAAAGCATTAATAAAACTATAATTATAAGATATAAAAAGCAAACAACTTACAAAATTAAAACATTAAATATTAAAAATATTAAAATGCATTAATAGACTATATTTGTTGTTGTGTGCTTTCAAGTCATTTCAGACTTATGGTGACCCTAAGGGGTTATCTGAGGCTGGGAGTGTAGGCCTGTCTACACTGCAGAAATAAAGCAGTTTGACACCACTTGATCCACCACAGTTCTATCCTATGGAACCTTGGTATTTGTAGTTTTGTGAGGTATTTAGCCTTTTCTACCAGAGAACTCTGGTGCCTGGACTCCAGAGTCATAGTCCAACACTCAAACCACTAAGCAATGCTGGCTCCACAAACCTTAAAAACCTCATTCAGTCATTTAAACCTATCTTAACTTATTAATGGATTTAATATACTGTATTTTCAATCCATTTAAATTATTTTTATTTTTATTTTAAATTAACCTGTTTTGATTTTACTTGTATGCAGCCCTGAGGTCTTTTGATAAGAAGGTGGGATAGAAATTATTTATTTATTTATTTATTTTCATGTAAAAGCTCTGGGTGAGATGGAACAACTTGTTGGACCTTCTGTCCCACTCTCTCTGCTCCTTGGGGCCGCCACAGAAAATCTTCAGCGAGGGACACCGCCTGACTGCCGCTCTCGGGGCCTCGCTCCCGGACCCAGCACTGCATCTCCATGGGCAATATCATGAGAAACTGCTCCAAGATCACCAGTTCCAGGATCTGCTCCTTGGTGTGCTTTTCTGGATTCAGCCACTGGCGGCAAAGTTCCCAGAGTTGGCAGAAGACTTTCCGGGGCCCTTCTGCCTCCCGGTAGCAGAACTGCCTAAAACGCTGGCACCGCAACTCCATGTTGACAGCCTCCTCGTTCGGACTCTCTCCCTTCACTTCCACCGAGGAATCCAGGCCCTCGTAAGCCTCAGGGGTTTCTTGGCCACCAAGGTCCAGTACAGTCTGAGGCACAGGTTTTCCTCCACGAAACCGCCAGTTGGCATCAGCGACCCCCTGAACTGGCTGTGTATCCTCCTCCATCAAGGGCTGAAGGAGCTGAGAGCTTCCCCATCCTGAACATGGGGGTGACACCATCCTGCTCTTCGGGAACTCCTGCCCTTCGGCTTCCCAGAACTGCTGTAACCTCTCTTCAGGTTCCTCCTTAATCCGGGGTGGGCTAACCCCGGTCAGAAACTCTCCAATTGTCTCAACTTGGACAATGTGAAGGTCTTTTCCACCCGCTGCCAATCTCTCCCCTGATTTGGGTCCTGGTGAGTCCCACTCCTCCATCTTCCTTCCTAGCGACGGCTCCTGAACAACAAAAAAAGAGATTCAAACTGTTTATTAAGTACGGGTTGCCCCACACCCCAGTATCAGCGGGGGTACATTCCTCAACTTATTGTTTATAAGTGAAACTGTGGACAATTAACAAACCCTATTAAAATAAAGGACTTCCAGTACAAACATGCCATAGAGTTGTGTTGGAGGACCTATGATTTCTAGAGAGGACACCTCTCTAGGCATTTTCCAGCATGATTCTATGGTATGTGTCCCTATTTTTTTCAGCTGTGGATAACTGAAACCATAGATATTGGTTCTGGAGATGGGGTGAGAGTTAACCTGTAGAGTTAACAGGGGAAAGCAAGTCTGTACCAAAAATATATTTCCACCCTTCCCTCTCCTAAATATCCCTCTCACTTCCTCCTGTGCTTTGCAGAAGACAGAAAAAGTGTCTTGGCAATGAGAATATTTAAAACGATCTTGCCCCTGGAGAAATGCTTAAAAACTTCAGTTAGTGCTCCCCTACCTTTTTTTTTTTTGGTGGCATAATACGATGTTGTCATCTTCATCACCACTGCCATACCATCACCACTTCGTATCTGGGCTCATTTTAAGCAGCTTTCTCCAACCTGTCTCCCTCCAGTTTTCCCCAATCTAGCAAAATTACCCACTTGGAAACTGGATTATTTGCCATGACCCCTTCCTATGGAATCCTGGGATTTGTAGTTTGGTGAGGCACCAGCTGTGGCGTCACTAAGGGTGGTGTCACCCCTCCCCTAACGGTGTCACCTAGTGCGGTTCAGTCTCTCTGCACCCCCACCCCTAGTGCCCCCTCTGGGCACCATAACACTTTGGT
This sequence comes from Gambelia wislizenii, assembly GCA_030847615.1. Lineage (NCBI taxonomy): Eukaryota > Metazoa > Chordata > Lepidosauria > Squamata > Crotaphytidae > Gambelia > Gambelia wislizenii. The sequence goes on from JAUMIR010000002.1 coordinate 33,860,796, forward strand.
AGAGAAGGCTAAAAACCTTGTTAAAACTAGAAATCCCAGGATTCAATAGGAAGGAGCCATGGCAAATAATCCAGTTTCCAAGTGGATTATTTTATAGTGTGGACTTGGCCCAGGTCCTCCAGATTTTGGCCTGCAACTTCCATCAGACCCTGCCTGCAAAACCGGAGATTGCAGATGATGAATGTGTAGGCCCAAACATATTGTCATGTCCTGGGGCCTTAGACTATGGGTTATGTAGTTATGTGGTTATGTTAGCATGAGTAGGCCTCTCTTGGCATCTGCACCAGTGGCCTGATATGAGTGCACCCTGATGGGAGGAGGGATGGTATGCTCTGTTAAATTTTAGGGAGGATTGCTTTGCTTTGCTTTGCTTTGCTTTGCTTTGCTTTGCTTTGCTTTGCTTTGCTTTGCTTTGCTTTGCTTTGCTTTGCTTTGCTAACAGCCATTAGCCAGGTGCTAGTGGAAAATGAAACTTGCATTTTGTATTAACAAGGAGGTTTTGGCGCCAAGCCTCTCAGAGTCGTCTTTGCTAGGTTACTAGTCACAACCAAGTCCTGATAATAAAGCTGCTATTGATTTTCCTTGGTTTTTTTCCGGGCTGTGAGGCCATGTTCTGGAATAGTTTCTTTCTGACATTTCGCCTGTATCTGTAGCTGGCATCCTCAGAAAATGCCAGCCACAGATGCAGGCGAAACATCAGAAAGAAACTATTCCAGAACACGGACTCACAGCCCGGAAAAAAACCAAGGAAAATCTATGGATGCCAACTGTGAAAGCCTTCGACTTCACAAAGCTGCTATTCTTTAAAGCTTGTGTACTGCGAGTAGCTGTTGCCAGAGTTCATCATACATATGAACGGACCCTGGTTGGCAAACCCTCCTTGAACATCTTGGTTTTTAGCCTTTTAAGTTCTAAATGGCTTGGGGCCAGGTTACTTCAAGATCTGTTGCTATCTTTGCAAGACATATAGGTTACTGTTTCAATTATCATTAAAAACTATTGCTTTTTAACTTAGGCATGATGTGAATGTTTAATTATGTCTGTTCTAACTATTGTAAGCCACTTGAGTCTCAGATTGGGAAAAGTGGAGGGGGGGAGATAATACAGTGGGCCACTCGGTACCTGCTGGAATTTGGTTCCAGGACTCCCTGTGGATATCAAAATGCGTGGATGCTCAAGTCCCATTACAAGTTGAGTCTCCCTTATCCAGAATTCTGAAATATTCCAAAATCCAAAATTGTCCACATGGGTATCTGAGATAATGACACCTTTGCTTTCTGATGAGTTATTGTACAGTTGTGCCTTCATATTCGCTGGGGTTTGGTTCCAGGACCCCCGTGGATACCAAAATCCGTGAATACTCAAGTCCCATTATATGCAATGGCATAGCAAAATGGTGTCCCTTATATAAGATGGCAAAATCAAGGTTTGCTTTTTAGATTATTGTTTTTTAAAGAATATTTTCAAGCAGTGAATACTTAAATCTGTGGATACCAAATCCGTGGATACAGAGGGAGCACTGTATTCCAAAATCCAAAATATTCCAAAATCCCAAATAACTCTACAACAACCAGTCCAAAGCCTGCCTAAATAAAAACATCCTTTGTCTGCTACTGGAAAGAGAGCAGATAATACTAACTGGACCATGTCACTCAATAGAATCACAGAATTATGTGCTTTGATTATGCATTCCTGCACGGCTGGGGGTTGGACTGGATGGCCCTTGTTGTTTCTTCCAACACTATGATTCCAAGATTTTATTAATTACAGGGTTGGAAGAAAGATGACAGGACGAAAAGCAATACATTTGAAATATGGTGCTTGAGGAGAGTTCTATGGATGCCATGGACTGCTAAAAACAAAATTGAATGGGTCTTTGGGAAATCAAGCCTGAACTCTCCCTAGAAGCGAAGATGGCTAAACGGTGGATGTTTTTCTTTGGACATATCACAAGACAATTTGACTCCTCAGAAGAGACAATAGTGCTTGGCAAAGTGGAAGGCAACAAGCAAAGAAGAAGGGCAGCACGATTGGCTTGACTCAATCAAGGAGGACACCACCTTGAGTTTGCAATACCTGAGCAGAGCAGTGGATGACCAGCAAGGGGGGGGGGTGGAGGCTCTTGCAGATCTCTTAATGCTGACTTAACAGCAAATAACAACACAAGAAAGGAACCCCAAAGGCCATCTAGTCCAACCCCCTGTCATGTAGAAATCTATAGCTATGGGTGCATCCACACTGTAGAAATAATGCAGTTTGACACCACTTTAATTGTCATGGCTCTATCATACAGAACCATGGGATTTTTTTTTAGTTTTGTGAGATACCAGCACTGTTTGGCAGACCTTCCAAAACTACAAATCTCAGGATTCCACAGGATGGCACTACAGCATTAAAGTGGTGTCAAACTACATTATTTCTACAGTGTAGATGAGACCTCAACCACTCCTGTGGCCACATAGGGTTATAAAAATTGCCCCCCCTCACATCAGCAGTGGGTTAAATGCCTTATCCCAGTGGTTCTCAACCTGTGGTCCAGGGACCCCCAGGGGGCTGTGATGTCCTCACAGGGGGTCCAAAAAGACTTGAAGGCTGCTTGGCCCACCTCCTCCCTGCAGTGGGGTAGCCATGTGACAGGAGCCAAGGCAAAGGCTGGCTTGGCTTGCACATTGCCATTCAATCTGCTCCAGCCACAAACTTGCAGAAAGAAGCAGGAAAAAAGTCTTCCTTCCCCCCTCCAGTGCCTCTGGAGGAAGCTTTAATGGGTGGTGTAATTGTATTATTATTATTATTATTTTCAATCTTGAGTGTGCCACCTCGGAGTGTGGTGGAGTCTCCTTCTTTGGAGGTTTTGAAACAGAGGCTGGATGGACATCTGTCAGATGTGCCTTGATTGTGTATTCCTGCATGGCAGGGGTTGGACTAGATGGCCCTCTTCCAAATCTATGATTTTGTGAGTCAGGTCTTGGGGGGCCCACAGCAACACAAGATATTTACAGGGGGTCCCCAGGAAAGATAAGGTCAAGAGACACCGCCTTATATTATTTTGCTCCTGTTTAGTCAAAGCAGTGGCCCTGTCCAGCCAAAACAACAAAGAGCCCTGTGACACCTTGAAGCCTACTGCATTGATCACAGCATTAAGCTTTCGGGGACCCATTCCAAATGGTTCCCTCCCCCACCTCTTCCTTCTGAATCTTGACCCCCCCCCCAATCGTCTTAAAATATGCCCCACATGCCCTGATCCTGTTCTTGACTCACCTCCCCTGCTGCCCAGCCTTTGCAGCTTTGCAACCTTCTCACCCCAATTGCTCCTGGAGGAGGAGAGGGGGGCAATCCCAGAAAAGACAGGCAGCTTCGCAGTAGGAAGAGAGAAGAGGGTGGGGCAGGAAAGTGACCTCACAGAGGTTTTTCTGCCATGTGTTTCTGGTGCTTCTTCTCTAGGAGTGAAATACTCTGTGCATTTAACCCTTTGAGTTTCAGAAGCCGAAGAGGGAAAGAGAGAGAAAGAGGTATATTATTAAGAACAAGAATGCTTGCAGTCTGTGCTATATACTGCTGTGACTGCTGAGTGATGTAGTCTATGTATTTGGAGTCTCAGACTCACTGTACAGTTGTCCCTCCTTATCCATGGATTTGGTATCCACGGATTTAAGTATCCACGGCTTGAAAACATTCTTTAAAAAAGAATAATCCAATAAGCACACCTTGATTTTGCCATCTTATAGAAGGGACACCATTTTTGCTATGCCATTGCATATAATGGGACTTGAGTATTCACAGATTTTGGTATCCATGGGGTAACCAAACCCCAGTAAATATGAAGGGACAACTGTATATATTTCTTTAATATGCACAAGTAAAGGACAGTAGTTTAGGGACAATCTCTGTGTCTGTGTGCTCATTTCATCAGCATGATGTCTGCTATTTTTACAAGATTCATTTACTGCCTGGTTGTTTTGACATGATCAGAGGTACCAGTGCATAACCGTCACATAAACCTAGAATCATAGAGTTGGAAGAGACCACAAGGGCCATCCAGTCCAACCCCCTGCCATGCAGGAATGCCCAATTGTGTCATTTCCCCTCAGCTTGATTATTATTGCTAAAGCTGCATCGATACATATACAAGAGCAGCAGATGGAATCTGGACATGTCCTTTTGTTCTGCATTTTGAGGACGTGCTTTCTCCACTTTTTGGAATGTACTGTAGTGCTTGAAAGCTTGCGTCATAAACCTGGAAGGAAGGGATGTCATACTGAGGATGGGAAAAACTTGTTTTCTGCTGCTCCAGAGACTAGGACACAGAGCAATGGTTCAAACTACGGGAAAAGAGATTCCACCTAAACATTAGGAAGAACATCCTCAGAGTAAGAGTTTTTTGACAGTGGAATGTGCTGCCTCGGAGTGTGGTGGAGTCTCCTTCTTTGGAGGTTTTTAAACAGAGGCTGGATGGCCATATGTCAGGAATGCTTTGATTGTATATTCTGGAGGCTGCATTTTTTTAACAAAAGGTTTCACGTTTCCAAGCTCTGAAAACAAAGTGAAATCATCTCATTCTTTAAGGCAGACCTGCACAAAGTGGCAGTAGGTAGGGGCTAAAATTTAAATAGGCTAAACTTCTCCGAGCCTCAGAAGAATTAATTGATTAAGAATTAATTCGCATTCTTAATGGTACCCATTTAAATATTTGTTCAATAAAGATAGAACGTTCTTGATGACGTGTTTAAGCCTTATTAAATAATGATCACATAGCCAGACTTTTGACCCTCACCAACTGCAGTGCAAGTAAAGCCCAAAAACATTTGTCACTTTTTGTCCATTAAATCATGACATGTATCTTACACACACACACACACTTATATACTGCTCTATAATATCTCATTACTGAGTCTGTAAGTTTTTATCGACTGTCAAATAAATACTTCCAATGGTTTTTTTTTTTTACTTGGGTTCTTTCTGATTACTTTTACTAGCTTGTTGGAGCAAGCTCAATAAAACTAAAAACACACAGTCCTCTTTCACTCAACAAGGGCATCCAAGGGCTGCTTCAGGTCAGAGACAAGAGTTCATGGGCACTCACTAGAGCAAATACAGAGTTGTCAGTTAAGGGATGTCATGTAGAAGATGAAGCAAGCTTGTTTTCTGCTGCTCCAGAGAACAGACCACAAACCAATGGATTCAATTTACAAGAGATTCCACCTAAACACCTTCTATATATATATAATTCTCTTGGATATGTTGCCTTTCCCAGTGTGCTGATTGGCTGCTCAGGTAACACACCCAACCAATCACCAGCCATATGCAAATTCCCACTCCACCTCACAATCAACCTGTCACTCAGTCTGTGGCCAGACTGGAACCCAGGCAGTCAACTGGTGGCAGTGGCGGTAGGACAATGCTGCTGCCTGCGACAGGACCCAGGTGGTCATCTGGCGGTGGCTGCGGCAATCACCCTCAGCAATTTCAGGAAAAGTGTGGAATGCTGAGAAGGGGAGGAGGAATTTTAAAATCCACCAGACTACATTACAGGGTTGTCATGAGGTCTACCAGGCATTTTTGGAGAGTTTTTTTAATGGTGTATGTTACGCCGGATACAGCTAGTTATTCATATTATCATTTATTTAATTGATTTATATCCCACATTTTTCCCCAAATGTAACTCAAAGAGGCGAGGAAAACAGTGGAATACATTGCCTCAAAGGGTGCTGGTGGACTCTTAATCTTGGGAGTTCTTGAGACAGAGGTTAGCCGGGCATCTTTCAGGAGTGCAGCAGTTGCATGTTCCTGTATGAAAGAGGGTTGGACTAGATGGCCTTTGAGGACCCTTCCAATTTCCAACTCTTAAGATCCTACGATTCATCCCAATAAAGCAAGGCTGGGAATCATTCAGGCTCACAGATGTTTGTTGGACTGCAACTTCCAAACATGCCTCACGGCTATGTTGGCTAAGGTTGCAGGGAGTTGCATTCCAGCAGCATCTGGAGGCCAAACCTCAGTGGATACTAAGGGCCCACTGTATATTTATTTTAAACAGAGCTCTGCTTCTCAGAGTTCTAGCAGAAGTTCAAGACATTTTGCTTCCATTTGATTCTGAGTAGCAAATGGTCCCCAGCCACTTAAGTACAAGTGGGTAGTATTCAAAGCCAGCTAAGTTATTTTTGCACATGAGGCAGAAAACCCCTACTTTTACTGGCAATAAAAACATGACAATAATAAAGGGACTAATTATGAATTTGCAGCTTTAATGAAAAAAAAAATCCTGCTACCCAAGAAAGCCACTTCACTCTTCATAATTAAAGGGATGAATCTGCCCTTAAGTCTGATGTCTGGCCAACTTTGGCTCAAGTTACAGTACCACAGATTTAGGCTGACTATTGCTGCCACCAGATACCTTAGAAATAATGGGGGAGTTTTTCTGCATCTGTTCCTTTTACAAAATTTTGTTGTTAACTGCCATCAAGTCAACTTTGACTTATGGCAACCCTATGAATGAGAGCCATCCAAGTCACCCTGTTATCAACAGTTCTCCTCAGGTCTTGCAGACTCACGGCCATGGCTTCCTTGTTCAAGTCCACCCACCTTTAATGTGTTCTTTCTCTTTTCCTACTGCCTTCCACTGTAGCACGCATTATTGTCTTTTCTAGTGAGTCATGTCTTCGGATATGGCCAAAGTCTCTCTCTCTTCATCTTGGCTTCCAGGGAGAGTTCAGGTTTGATTTGCTCTGGGACCCATTTACGTATTTGTCTTTTTAGCAGTCCCTGTATCTGTAGGACTCTTCTCCAGCATGACATTTCAAATGAGTTGATTGTCTTCCTATTGGCTTTCTTCACTGTCCAGCTTTCATGATTATACATCTCTGGCTTTTCTTCGCAAACGAAGATTCAAGAAGGACTCATCCCGTGCTTTCTGCAAGCGCGCTGATGACTAAAAAGGCCTGAACCGCCTGCATGCAGGGTTGGGTCTGCGGCTTCCAGTGCATCTTTACACCTGCCGTTTCGTCCCTCGCCTATCGCTGCAGGGCTTTTTTGGAACTGGATTTGTCCTTCGAGCCTGTGCAATGGATTTTTCTGGTGGAGCGCAGCGTGCACAGAACTGGCCTCACCCTTTAAACCAAAGGTTCGTCTGCTGGCCTTGCAAGCATGGACGGTAGCAGCGAGGTCCTCGGGCTGTAGGTTTGATTAGAGTTTCCTTCTCTTAGATGGTTTGATTATACATAGAAACTGAAAATACAATGACACAGGCAATCCTAACTTTAGTATTCAATGATATATTTCTAAACTTCAGGATCTTGTCTAGTTCCTTCATAGCTGCCCTTCCTAGTCTTCTTTTGATTTTTTTGACTGAAGTCTCCATTCTGATTAATGACTAAGCCAAGGTATGGAAAATCTTGAACTATTTCAATGTCTTCATTGTCTACATTAAATTTATGTAAATCATCTGAGATCATTATTTTTGTTTTCTTAATGTCAGACTGTAAACCTGCCTTTGCACTTTCTTCTTAGACTTTCATCAGTAATTGTTCCAACTATTTCCTATTTTCTGCTAGCAGTATGGTGTCTTCTGCCTATCTTAGGCTGCTGTTACACTATAGAAATAATGCAATTTGACACCACTTTAATTGCCATGGCTCAATGCTATGGAATTCTAGGATTTCTAATTTTGTGAGATATTTAGTCTTCTTTGTCAAAAAAATTTGGTGCCACAACAAACTACAAATCTTTCTCCAAGTCTAATCCTGCTTTATGTATCATATATTCAGCAGACAAGTTAAACAGGGTGATAAAATGCAGCTTTTGGGGGCAGGTGTCTATAAAATTCCCTGACAAAGTTCTCAGCATGACTGCCCTTCTAGAGAACACTTACTCAAATATAAAAGTATACATGTTGCCATGAAAACAAAACTTTTCTCACTTGTAGTACATAACTTCCTGATTTGTATGATGGCATCAGCTTGACACCATTACTAGAAGCAAAATAGACAAAATCAAGGCATTTTTTTTAAGACAATCACTTATAGAAGATAATAAACCGTAATTCTTAAAATAAGAGGTTTAGGTTGTTCTTGTTATTGTTTGCCTTCAGGTCATTTCTGACTTATAGCGACTCTATCTCGGGGTTTTCTTCAGTTCAGAGGGGTTTGCCATTGTTTTCCTCTGAGACTGAGGGCATGTGACTTGCCCAAGGTCACTCTGTGGGTTTCTATAGCCAAGTGGGGATTTGACCCCTGGGATGCATCTGCACTGCAGAAATAATGCAGTTTGACACCACTTTAACTGACATGGCTCAATGCTATGGAATTCTGGGATCTGTAGTTTTGTGAGATACTTGGCCTTCTCTGTCAGAGAGCTCTGGTGCCACAACAAACTGCAAAGGTTAAGGACAGCATCTATGGTTCTCTCCAGCCCACCTTATCCCACAACAATCCTGTGAAGTGGATGAGAGCAAACGGGCACAGCAGTTTATCTGGAATGAAAAGGTTACACTGACTGCAGGGGAAGAGAAGCTGGGCTGGCCAGACAGACACTGAGTGGGATCCTAGGGGACAAGCAGGGCTGGTTTAAGGGTCCTGTGGCACCTGCAGCCACAGGGGCCCCCATCATTGTGAGGGGGGGCGTAGTCACCCTTCTCCTGCAAAAAACATTACTAGTAATAATCTGAATATCCTGTACTGTGAGTAGGTTAGGTTAGGTTCTGAGATAAACATATGGGGTCCCCAAAATAAAGTGTTGCAGGGGCCCCCAAAATTTCTTAAACCAGTCCTGGGAACAAGAATCTAAAAAGTAGGAATCCCAGAAGCAGGTTGGTAGGAGAGGAAAATGAAGCTTGAAGACAACACAAGGCCACAAACCAACGCTAAGCCCAGTGAACTGTAGAAAGCCCAAGGAGTGTGAGACCAAGAGGTGTGAGTATGTGAAGGACAAAGAAGGCTGCTTATGGAAACGAATAGAGAAAGGACCTTTTCAGTGTTGGCACCACACTTAGGATTTACATGTCTTCCTGGGAGATGCTTATTTGCACCCCATTTTCAGGAGGGAGGTGTGTGGCTCCAAGATTAGTGAGGTTTTCAATCTCTCCTATTTTCAATCTCTCCTATTTTAAAGGCACTATCCAAGGTACTGAACCTATTTGAGGGATTGACAGCACTTTGCATCACTTGTTTAAAGGTTAGATTCCACTGAATGGATTCATGACCCTACTGGCATAGGAGGCACTAGACTCCCTTGACCACTTCTTAAAACAGGGATGGGAAAACATGCAGGGACCCTCAATTGTCCTGTAAGCTGCACCCCACCCATAGTGCACAAAAATATCTCCATTTTTGTCCACGTCCTTCTCAAAATAGCAAATGAAAGTGACATTGTGGGCTTATCTAAACAGCAAAAATACTCCTCATAGAATTTGGGGAGAATACTATTTGTCTAAATGGCGTCCCACATCAATCTGCTGTATTTGGAAGGAGGGGGAGGCAAAATCTCCCCAAAGTTTTTTAAAAGCCCCACAGGAAATGCGCATTCCCACTCGTTGGGGCAACCAATTTGCTTTGCTGCGCATTCCCAATAAGAGCAGAAGTGGAAAGCTGATTGGTCAGACATGCGCAGGGAGTAGAGCTTACTGGCAAGGCAAGCACCTGGAACTGCTATGTTGGATTTTGGCCATAGCAATCATGTGCTAAGGTGACAAAACAGCTTCCCAACCTTTTTTTCTATTTATTTAAGTGGAATATCACACTTCTGCACCTTAGATCTGTTTTTAAAAAAAAATACTGTTCAGTGGCAGCAACTGGCAACAATAAAAATGCAAGTAAGTCACTCACGCCTGCCATGTTGATGCACAGGCATGCCCGTTGGAACAACAAATGCATATGGCTTCACATGCCTGCGATCTTGCAAAAAAACCTGTGGAGACAAATAAAAGCTGCTGCGAATTGGCATTACTGGGCACCAATCCTCATTCCCCCCCCCCACCATATAGATAAACCCTGTATCGCTTGGGACAGTTTTTTGGGAATGATTTGAGAATTAAGGGTGTGTGTATGTGTTTCAATGTTTGGGGGACTTTATGATTGTTGGGTAAAATTGCCAAAACATTACACTGATATATTTTTTTTTAATTGTGGGGTCTGGTGGGCCACACCTTCCCTAACTCTGCCAGAAGAACAACTGGGGGAGGGGACAAGGGAGAAAGAATATAAAAGGAGAGATTTGACCATTTAACTGATAAAGATGAGATCAGACAGAGATGAAACATAGAGTCAGTTAAGATAGAGATAGGGCAGCTAGGAATAGATAAAATCAGGTTAGGAACAAAATTAGGGCAGAAGCAAATAGAGATTCAGTTTGTTGGGAGCTGAGATTACAACAGTTGTCCCCTCATATTCACTGGGGTTTGGTTCCAGGCCCCCCCCTTGGATACCAAAGTCCATGACTACTCAAGTCCCATTACTGTATATGCAATGGCATAGCAAAATGGTGTCCCTTATATAAGATGGCAAAATCACGGTTTGCTCATTGGATTATTATTTTTTAAAGAATATTTTCGAGCCGTGAATACTTAAATCCGTAGATACCAAATCTGTGGATATGGAGGGAAAACTGTATAGGCATACCTCAGTTAACAAAGCTCCTGACAGTGCAGTTCCATTTTATGAAGTGTTTTTAAGTCCACCCAGCCTCCACTTTCCCTCATCTTCTTTCTAGCTGGAAGTTTTTTTAGCAGCATTGGCATGGGGAGATGATGGAGGACTAGAGAAATGCAGAGTTCCAGTGTTGGGTTGCAGCAGCATATCTGGGGTAAACAACGCCATAAAACTTGAATGGGAAAAGAATGGGATTCTACTCTAGCTGATTCTACAGTCAAGGTTTGTGCTTGCTTACAACAGTCAGGGTACACAACAGCTGCCTCCAGAATCCCTTGCTGAGCATGCAAGAATAGCTAAACAGAGAGAAAGGGGGAAAGCAGCTGTTGGCAGTTTCCCCAAGCCACTGACCTTCCCAGTTGTGAGAGTGAGCCTTATGTTTTATGGACTAAGGTGCATTTCATCAGATACTTAGTGGAAATGGCCAGGGGTCTCCAGGCAAGCAGCACAGGGGATTTTCAACAAATGCTTCTATAGTCTGCTCATGTCCTAAGGCAACTCTGCCTAATGTTGGCTGCGGGGCAAGGACTGGCAACGCTCAGGTTCAAATCCCCATTCAGACATGATGTCACTGGGCCCATCTACATGAGAGGAAAAAATCCCAAATACCTCATCCTATTGGCATCTCACAGCAGCAGTGACATGTCCAAATGGTTTTTCTGGCCTCCAAAGACCCCATAAGCCTCACATTCCTAATGGCGGCCATGAGTGGTTTACTCGCGTTAGTTCTTCACTGCCACCAGTTTGTTTTTTAAGTCATCCCAAGGTGCGTTGGTGTGATAGAGTAATGTTCCAAAGCAAGACAGAAAATAATGATCCTTTTTAAAAATCACCTTAGTGATCAATGGCTAAGGTGAAAATCCAACATGGCAGCAGCGGATGCTTGCCCTCCTAGCAAGCCCTGCCCCCACTCTCACCCATCCAATCAGCTTTGTGCTCCCCTTCATGTTTTTTATTGTTCAATAGCCCAAAAAAGCAAAAATGTGTACCCACCTCGCAGTTTGTGAAGAAGTACCGGTAAATCTGCAAAGGCTTTTACCCTGTTGTTTTTGTCATTTTGGGCCCCCCTCCTTCTGAATAGTGTGGATTGGCGCTGGATCCTGTTTAGACTGGTAGGATTCCCAGCGAATTCCATGAGGGGTATTTTCACCATTTAGATGGGCCCACTGAGTGATCTTGGGCCAAACAGCATCTCTCAGCTTTTAAACGCCATGTGAAGATTTTTTTTAAAAATTTCTCTGACTTTTAAAGCACAAATTTTTGAACCACCAAGTTTGGATTTTTTTTAAATTTCAATTTAATTATTCAGTTCCTTACAAATATAAATTGACAGTCAATTCTGTTCCTTCCCTTCATTTTCCCCTCAACCCTGGACTGATGAACATCAATACACAACACTGTCAGTCACCATGGATTATACTGTATTTTTCAAGAAATGCGTATTATTTCTTAAAAAAAAACACCACACTTTCTCAGAAAATAGCTAGAACAGATGGTGGGTTAAACCCAAAATATACATGCATAACATAATCTATAAATAAGCCTCCAAATTTCTTCTAATGTGCCTCCAATTTCTCCTTTTGGTAATCTATGTCAATTTTTCTGATAAGTGCTGCCTGGTGGGCAGATCAAGAGATCATTTAGCTGTGGTGGTTGTGTCTCTTCCTTGCTCACCTCCCTGCTGTGATTTACAACAAATAAATAGGAGGCAATCTAACAAAAATATTACTCTTCCATAAACCTTACATCAGTGATCTGGAGCTAAAGTTTGAGATACCTAAATGATGTCACTGTTTGTACTACTTCTAGTTTAAAAAAACCACTTTTGTTTCTTCCCATCCAGCTTACTAGCCTGTTTCCTTAGCTTTCCTTCTTGTTTTCCTTCTTTACACTTCTCAGCAAGACATTTGTTGTCAGTCATCTGATTCATTTCTCCCCTCTGTGTTTGTTCTGTAAATCCAATATTGTTTGGGAGGTTCACTCCTAGCCTCTCACCTATTGCAATCAGCTTATCTTTTATAACAGCCACTAAGATTTGTTCTTGTCCCAGCTGATCATTTTAAACAGGAAACGCCATTTAATGTATACGTAATTTCAGCTTTCTTTAATGCTTCTGTAAAAGCATTCTTTTTTTCTTTTTTTGCTGTAACCTCAAGTGCTAGATTTTCATATAACTCAACTCCTGCCCCCCAGTTTTTTGTTTTTTTCTTTATAATGTAATGATTTTTTCTTATAGGTCATGAGAAAAGTCTTGTAATGGTCTAGGCCCAACATTTTTGCAAAGTCAGTTTCAGTTTATTCCTCTTGAATCCATCAAGCAACTAGTTCAAGAAAGTTCTTTTGGGTCTCTTTCTCAGAAAAGTTACATAAACAGGGACTCCAATGATCTCTATTCTCTTGATCCTCCTTTTTTGTTTTGTTTTTTAAAGTTCAAATATCATTTATCACTTTTGTTTTTCTTTATGCTTTAAACTCAGTTCGAGAGGTTCTCCTGTTTTATTTACACAGCACTTTTGTGCAGTAAATCATAGAGCTGGAAGAGGCCACAAGGGTCATCTAGTCCAACCCCCTGGCCTGCAGGAATACACAACCATAACACTACTGACAGAAGGCCATTCAGCCCATTTAAAAACCTCCAAAGAAGGAGACTTCACCACAATCTGAGGCAGTGCGTTCCACTGTTGAACAGCTCTTACTATCAGGATGTTGTTCCTAAGATTTAGGTGGAATCTCTTTTCCTGTAGTTTGAGTCCATTGCTCCATGTCCTAGATTTTCAGACCCACAATTAAATCCATGGGAAACATGGGACAGGGTCAGGAAAAAGTCTTCTTTTCAGAAGACGTCGACCCTTTTCCATGTCTCCCCTGTCCCTATTCCGAATTTCCCCATGATGACAGCCACGGGAGGTCCATTCTGGACATTTCCAGGTAGGAATGGGACACCAAGGTAAGTAGGACCCTCCCTGCCTGCCCTGCGTTACTTGTATTTTTATTATTATTTTTTGCTTCCTTTTCTTTTTAAACAGCTGGGGGGATTTTTGAATTTCCCTCCCACCCTTTCTCTCACGAGAATGAGCAGGATTTGGCTTCACTGCTGTAAAAGCAGCTTTACGGCAGCTGCTTTTCCAGCAGTGAAGCCAAGGGGAGAGGGAGGACGTTCCTGCCATGGGATTAAGGTAAGTGTTTGAACATTTTACCTTTATTCCATGGCAGGAACGGGATTGGGGCTTGCGGAGCAGGAACAGGGCATTTGGGCCCCGTTTGAAAATCTCCCTAGTCTCTGGAATTACAAAAAAAAAAAAAGCTTGCTGCATCTTCAGTATGACATCCCTTCAAATATTTAAACATAGCTATCATGTCCCCTCTCAACCTTCTCTTCTCCAGACTAAACATACCCAGCTCCCAAAGCCATTCCTCATAGGGCATAGCTTCCAGACCTTTTACCATTTTGGTCACTCTCCTCTGAACACATTCCAGCTTCTCAATATCCTTCTTGAATTGTGGTGCCCAGAACTGGACACTGTATTCCAGGTGAGGTCTGACCAAATTAGAATAGAGTGCTGCTATTATTTCCCTTGATCTAGACACTATATTTCTATCGATGCTGCCTAGAATTGCATTGGCTTTTTTAGCTGCCACATGACACTGTTTACTTGTGTTCAGCTTGTGGTCTACTAAGACTCCTAGATCCCTTTCTCATGTACTGTCATCAAGCCAGGTGCCACCCATCCTATATCTATGTATTTCATTTTTTATGCCCAAGTGTAGTATCCTACATTTCTCCCTGTTGAAATTCATTCTGTTAGTTTTGACCCAGCTCTCTAATCTGTTAAGGCCATTTTGAATCCTGATCCTGACCTCTGGGGTATTAGCTTCCCCTCCTAATTTGGTGTCATCTGCAAATTTGATAAGCATGGCCTCTATTCATCCAAATTGTTGAATAGGACTGGGCCCAGGACAGAATCCTGTGGCACCACACTAGCTACTTCTCTACAGGCTGAAGAAGAGCAATTGCTGAGCACCCTTTGGGTTTGGTTGTCAATTAATTACAAATCCACCTAACAGTACCATTCTCTAGCCTACATTTTATTAGCTTAATTGCAAGAATATAATGGGGGACTTTGTCGACGGCCTTACTGAAATCAAGATATGCTACATCCACAGCATTCCCTTCACCAAGCTTGTAACTCTATTTAAAAAAAGGAGAGAGAAGATTAGTCTGGCATGACTTGTTTTTGAGAAATCCATATTGACTTTTAGTGATCACGGCATTCCTTTCTATGTGCTTACAGACTGTCTGTTTTAATGATCTGCTCTAGAATCTTTCCTAGTATTGATGTCAGGCTGGCTGGGCAGTAATTATTTGGGTCTTCTTTTTTCCCCTTTTTAGAGGGGGACAACATTTGCCCTCCTCCAATATGCTGGGACATCTCCTGTTCTCCAGGAATTCTCAAAGATTATTGCTAGTGGTTTTGAAATTACATTTTCTATTAGTTCTTTTTTGGGCAGGAGTTTTGGAGTCTTAACTTTCCAGTGATGTCAGCTTGAAATTCTTATGTTTTTTAATTGCTGAAGACAATCCATATTTTTAAAATTCTTTTCATTGCTCATATCTTGTTTTTACTTCCACTGGAGACCACCTTGCCTTCACTTCCACCAACACTTTGGTCTGTTAGGTCATCTTGATTCTCTGAATCTGATTCAACTCATTGGTATCCAGAGATTTAGCATGTTTTGACAGTTTTCCTGGTTTTTTTATAATTACTGCTGGTGTTTTTACAACTCCTGCTTTCTTCTTATGTCTTTATATGTTTTTTTAAGCAGAGAAGGAGCAGAGAGAATCAGTCATGCATCCATCTTCAAGGAGGCAAGCCTACCCCATCCCCAAATTTGGAATCTGTTATATCAGTGGCTCTTAACCTTTTCTTTAACAAGGACTCCCTTTAAATATCTTTTGTTCCAGTGGATCCCCAAGACTTAACTCAAGGTTTAAAACCCTAATAATAATAATACCTAATAATGATAATACAATTAGACCATCCATTAAACCTTCCCTCAGAGGCACTGGAGAGGGAAAACTTTTCTCCTGCTTCTTCCTGTTTGTGGCTGGAGCGGATTGAATGGCAATGTGCAGGCCCAGCTAGCCAGCCTTTGCCTTCGTTCCTATCACATGGCCACTCCACTGTGGGAAGGATGTGGACTGAGCTGCCTTCAAGCCTTTGCAGACCCCCTATGAGGACACTGCAACCCCCCTGGTGGTCTACGTACCACAGGTTAAGAACCACTGTGTTATATACTAGGAACACCACTATTCATTTCTCTGCGCTCCTTCACCCTCTGCAGCTGAAATTTTAATTCTGCACATTGTTTCCATTTTTTTTTTAATTTGGTGATTATTAGTATAGGTGAACATTTGTTGTTCATAAGACACCCAGAGATGCATATAAAACAGGAGGGGGAGTGCAGCCCATAGACCACATGTGGCACCAAGGCTTTTTGTGTGTGTGGCTCCCAGAATTTCCCAGATTCCTCAAAGGCCCCCATATCCACACCCCAAATCCAAACACTTAAAATTGTTGCAAGGGTCAAAACAGCTTCCTGCAACCACAACAGTTCTCCATTCCTCATGTAAGGATGTTAAAAAATAATGGATAAAATCAGGGATCTTGATGCTGGCTCAGTGCAGCATTGGTTATGCGAAATGTCCTTTAGGGGAACTGCAAGGTAGATGGGAAGTAGGCAGCAGACGGGAACAAAAGAAACACAGAGAGGAAAAAAGAGTCAGAGTGGTTGGCCTTTCAGGGTTTGTGATGGGACATCTCCCCTTAGCCCAAGTTGAAGGACTTGGCAACAAGACTGCAAGACAACAGCGGGTATTTCATGGGAGACACACTGGGTAGCTGG
Organism: Gambelia wislizenii; assembly: GCA_030847615.1. Taxonomy (NCBI): domain Eukaryota; kingdom Metazoa; phylum Chordata; class Lepidosauria; order Squamata; family Crotaphytidae; genus Gambelia; species Gambelia wislizenii. Next base: position 33,877,337 of record JAUMIR010000002.1, read on the forward strand.
TGGGAGATGTCATGAAAGACGCAGAGTCAGAGCTAGGGTGTGCCAGGGTAGAGGGACTACTGTATTTAGGGAGGAGATAAAACCCAGGGAGAAGGAAGATGGAATGGAGAAACAGAAGAAAGAAGCAGTGAGGAAGGAGGAATTTAAAGGGGTAGATGAGAAGGAAGGGAGTTCTATGGAGCTTGCCTGGAGGAGCATCATCATGTGCCACCCAGCTGCTAACTATGTATCACTGGGTTGTTTTCCCCCTTGCATCAGTATTAAATCCCCATAGACACCAGTTGGTGAGAACAGCCTCCTGTGTTACTGTTAACTCATAGAATCATAGAATTGCAGAGTTGGAAGAGACCACGAGCGCCATCCAGTCCAACCCCCCTGCCACGCAGGAAATCTTGATCAAAGCATCCCCGACAGATGGCCATCCAGCCTCTGTTTAAAGACCTCCAAGGAAGGAGACCCCACCACGCTCCGAGGGAGTGTGTTCCACTGCCGAACAGCTCTTACTGTCAAAAAGTTCCTCCTCATGTTGAGGTGGAATCTCTGTTCCTGGAGCTTGCATCCATTGCTCCGTGTTCCAGTCTCTGGAGCAGCAGAAAACAAGCCTGCTCCATCCTCAGCGTGACATCCCTTCAAATACTTAAACAGGGCTATCATATCGCCTCTTAACCGTCTTTTTTCCAGGCTAAACATACCCAGCTCCCTAAGTCTCTCCTCATAAGGCATCGTTTCCAGACCTTTCACCATTTTAGTTGCCCTTCTCTGGACATGCTCCAATTTGTCAATATCCTTTTTTAATTGTGGTGCCCAGAACTGGACACAGTATTCTAAGTGAGGTCTGACCAAGGCAGAATAGAGTGGCACTATTACTTCCCTTGATCTAGACACTATACTTCTATTGATACAGCCCAAAATCGCATTGGCCTTTTTAGCTGCCGCCTCACACTGTTGGCTCATGTTCAACTTGTGGTCTACTAGGACTCCTAGATCCCTTTCACACATAGTCTCGTTCAGCCAGGTCTCTCCCATCCTATATTTATGCATTTCATTTTTCCCACCCTAAATGCAGTACTTTACATTTCTCCATATTGAATTTCATTTTGTTAGCTTTGGCCCAGCTGTCCAGTCTATCCAAGTCATTCTGAATTTTGATCCTGTCCTCTAGGGTATTAGCTACTCCTCCTAATTTGGTGTCATCTGCAAATTTGATAAGTATGCCCCTAATTCCCTCATCCAAGTCATTGATAAAGATGTTGAATAGCACTGGGCCTAGGACAGAACCCTGTGGCACCCCATTGGTCACATCTTTCCAAGACGAAGAGGAGCCACTGCTGAGCATCCTTTGGGTTCGGCCAGTCAACCAATTACAAATCCATTGAACAGTTAACTTGTCTAGCCCACATTTTACAAGCTTGTTTGCAAGAATGTCATGGGGAACCTTGTCAAAGGCCTTACTGAAATCAAGGTATGCGATGTCCATAGCATTCCCTTCATCTACCAAGCTGGTAACTTTATCAAAAAAAGAGATCAGATTAGTCTGGCCTGACTTGTTTCTCTGAAACCCATGTTGACTTTTTGTGATTATGGCATTGCCTTCTAAATGTTCACAGACTCTCTGTTTAATGATCTGCTCTAGAATCTTCCCTGGTATTGATGTCAGACTAACTGGACGATAATTGTTGGGATCCTCTTTTCCCCCCCTTTTTGAAGATGGGAACAATATTTGCCCTCCTCCAGTCTGCTGGGACTTCTCCTGTTCTCCAGGAGTTCTCAAAGATTATTGCCAATGGCTCTGAGATTATATTTGCCAGCTCTTTTAATACTCTTGGATGTAGTTCATCTGGTCCTGGAGATTTAAATTCATTTAGATTAAGAAGGTATTCCTGTACTACCTCTTTACTTATTTTGAGCTGGATTTCCCCTATTGTGTCCTCTGTTCCATTCTCCTCAGGTTGGTCCTCCTTTTCCTTTTCTGAAAACACTGAGGCAAAGAAGGTGTTGAGTAATTCTGCCTTTTCTCTGTCCCCTGTTAGCATTTTGCCATCTTCTCCACTCCTGTCCAGAAATGTTACAGAAGGAAGAGCAAAGGTGAAGGGAGGCTCAGGTGGAGAAATAAAAGTGAGATATTTGAGATACAGGTCAGCTCTCATATCCGCTGCAAGACCCCTCCCCCGTGGATACCTGAAACCGTGGATAATAAGGAACCCTATTATCTTCAATGAGGTGAACACTGGAAGTTGACCATAGAATCCCACTGGAGGACCTAGAAAAGAACATATATTTTCAGATGTGCATAAGTGAAACCGTGGATACCAAATTCGTGGATACAGGAGTCAACCTGCATATGCAAGAAAGAGGAGAAATTACTAAATTTCAAAGCCCGCCAATGTAGTTATGTTGATCTGTTAGTGGTAGAGATATGGACTAGTGAAACTGTTAAGACAAGAGGAAAAATATGAAAAGGATACATAGAGGCCAAAGGTTAGGAAGTCAAGTTTTTTTAAAAAAAAAATATGAATGTGTTCTTGTGATATGGTGTATTTAATGTCCTATATGTAATGTAAAAATGTACTGTTATTATTGTATGTATTGTTATTATTGTATTGTATTGAGAAATTGTTAATGTTATTTGTTGTAGGTACTATGTGTTTTGATACATATTGAAGTTGATATATTTCAATATATATCAACAGTTCTTACTGTCAGTAAATTATTCCTAAAGTGGAAACTCTTTTCCTGTAATTTGAATCCACTGCTTTGTGTCCTAGTCTCTGGAGCAGGCAAAAACATGCTTGCTCCATCCTCTTATGTGTGTGTGTGTGTGTCATTTAAAGGAATTTAAGTGAGAAGCCACAGAGAAGAGCCTCAAAGGATCTCAAAGCCACTAGGTAGCAAAGACTAGGGTGTTATGCCTGAAGGAAGTTTATAAACCTTCCTGTGAAGGAATCAAGCAAGAGGAGAACTGTTACTGCTGTGGGTGGAGAGTAAAAGTTGCCTGTTACATTGCTTTCTCTGTCTCCCAAAGGTTCTATGGGCAAAGAATCAAAGAGTTAGAAGATACCAGAAGGGCTATCTAGTCCAACCCCTTGCCCTGCAGGAATACCCATTCAAAACATTCCTGAAAGATAGCCATCCAGCCTGTTTAAAAACCTCCAAAGAAGGAGACTCCACCATACTCCGAGGCAGTGCATTCCATTGTCGAACAGTTCTTACTGTCAGTAAATTCTTCCTAATGTTTAGGTGGAATCTCTTTTCCTGTAATTTGAGTCCATTGCTCCGTGTCCTAATCTCTGGAGCAGCAGAAAACAAGCTTGCTCCATCCTCAATATGACATCCCTTCAAATATTTAAACATGGCTATCATGTCCCCTCTTAACCTTCTCTTCTCCAAGCTAAATATACCCAGCTCCCTAAGCCGCTTCTTATAGGGCATGCCTTCCAGACCTCCCACCATTGGGACATGATGGGAGGAGCCCCAGAAGAGGCCATTCTAGGGCAGTTAGGCCAACCCATGGGACTGTCAGTCTAGGAGGGGGCAAAAAAAGGCTGAACATCAACAGGAAGTATGAGATGGGTGGACAGGGCCAGGGTTGCCAGGTAATGAGGAGGAAGCACTGGGACACAAGAGAGGCCAGCAGGAGGCACAGCCAAAAACGGCAGAGAGATGTCTAGGAAGAATTAAAGGAACCACCACCTTCCCTCCTTTTTTTACAGCCACAAACATGCATTTATTTATTTTGTGAAATTATAATCTATATCTTCACATTCACAAATAGTTCCATTTAGGGAGGATATCACTAGCAACATGATAACTCTGCTTGTTTGATGGCAGGCTGCCGTTGCTCGAGTCGCTAGCTGGGGAGGTGAAATTAACAAAACCCTGCAAATAACTCAACAGGTTTACTAAGGGATTCAACAAGTGCAAGGCAGACTAATGGCACAATGAAATAACTCAAGTGCTGACTGACAATGTCTACTGTCACACACAGTCCTGGAATAATTAAAAGTTAATCTTCCACGTTTAAGATTGGAGATGATCAAAGATGATCTGAGGGGGAATGATCAATGGGATTAAAACTACTGGTATGCAAACTGCTGAACCTCCATCGCCAGAGACAGGATACCTCACAATTGGGGAGAATCACAGAGTTGGAAGAGACCACAAGGGCCATCTAGTCCAACCCCCTGCCCTGCAGTAATACAAAATCAAGGCACATCCGACAGATGTCCATCCAGCCTATTTCAAAACCTCCAAAGAAGGAGACTCCACCACACTCTGAGGCGGCACGTTCCACTGTTGAACAGCTCTTACCCTGTGGAAGTTCTTCCTAATGTTTAGGTGGAATCTCTTTTCCTGTAGTTTGAATCCATTGCTCCATGTCCTAGAAATGACAAAACAAGGCCCACTGCTTTTGTGTTTATCAGATTTTGTATGTTTACTCTCCTGTGTGGACAGTTTGCTGTTTCACAAGACTGAACTGTGAAGAAAACATTCCCCGTGCTCCTAGCATTGCTGCGATTCTTTTTTCGTGTGGAGTATTTGATGCTGCACCAGGTATGAACTGAAAGTGAAGCATTTCCCACACTCCTGGCATTTATATGGTTTCTCTCCTCTGTGGAATTTCTGGTGGCCAACAAGTGAAGAATAGGTAGCAAAACATCTCCCGCACTCCTCACATTTGTATGGTTTCTCTCCCGTGTGGACTCTCTGGTGGATCACAAGTTGGGAGCTGCGAGCAAAACACTTCCCACAGTCCTGGCATTTCCACGGTTTCTCTCCTGTGTGGACCCTCTGGTGGGTCACAAGGGCTGACTTGTGTGCAAAGGCGTTCCCACACTCTTCACATCTGAAGGGTTTTTCTCCTGTATGGAGCCTTTGGTGCCTCAGGAGGGGTGCGCTGAGAGCAAACCGTTTCCCACACTCTTGGCATTCGTAAGGTTTATCCCCTGTGTGACTTCTCTGGTGGTACACGAGGAGAGAATTTAGAGTAAAACACTTCCCGCACTCCTGGCATTTAAAGGGTTTCTTTCCAGTGTGCAGAGAAGAATGGTGCATAAGGACTGATTTCCGAGCAAATTTTTTTCCACACTCCTGGCATTCATAGGGCTTTTCTCCTGTGTGGACTCTCTCATGCCTCACGAGTTCTGCCTTGGAAGCAAAATCTTTCCCACAGTCCTGGCATTTGAATGGTTTCTCCCCTGTATGGAGTCTCTGATGTGTTGTAAGATATGCTTTGTAAGCAAAACCTTTTCCGCATTCCTGGCATTCATAGGGTTTCTCTCTCGTGTGGGTTCTCTGGTGAGTCGCAAGATTAGAGCTATAAACAAAACGTTTCCCACACTCGTTGCACAGGTAGGGTTTCTCACCAGTGTGGCCTCTCAGATGCCTCACAAGTTCTGTCTTGGAAGCAAAACATTTCTTACACTCCTGGCATGCATATGGTTTCTCTCCTGTGTGGACTCTCTGATGCCTCACAAGATCCGATCCAGAAATGAAACCTTTCCCACACTCCTGGCATTTGTAAGGTTTTTCTCCTGTGTGGACTCTTTGATGTATGAGAAGATCTGCCTTGGAAACAAACAATTTCTCACACTCCTGGCAATTGTATGGTTTCTCTCCTGCGTGAATTCTCTGGTGGATCACAAGGTATGACTTAGAAGAAAACCATTTCCCACACACTTGACAGTTGTAAGGTTTCTCTCCTGTGTGGACTCTCTGATGTGTCACAAGGTCTCCCTTGGAAGCAAAGCCCTTCCCACATTCCTGGCATTTGTATGGTTTCTCTCCTGTGTGAACTCTCTCGTGTCTCACAAGATAGGCTTTACGAGCAAAGCATTTTCCACACACCTGACACTTCAATGGTTCTCCTCCAGTGGGGAATCTCTGATGGCTCGAAAGATGTGAACTGCCAACGTAATACTGCCCAGAGTCTTCAAATCCCAATTCTTTTTTTCCATCGTGAACACTCTTGTGAACCAAAAGAGCCATTTTGGGGGCAAGATGTTTCCCCAACATGATGAAGTTATAAGTATTCTCTCTGCTATAACATTCCACTTCCAGGTGGGTTCGCCAATGTCTTGCAAGATCCAATCTATGCTTAAAACACTTCCCACACTTGGTACATACATATGTTTTGCTCCAGTTATCTACAGGGAAACAGAATACAGAGGGGGGGGGAAACACTATTATAATTATGTGAGAGAAACAGTGCTTGAAAATGACTAATTAATTACTTAATCTATTAACATGCTAGCTTTTTTCTACTGATGGGTCTTAACTCACCAGGTTTGCTAATTAATGCAGAAGTTAATGCTATGCTTTAACATGGTAGCTAGGTTTAGAACAGTAGAATTCATTAGAATGAATGGCTCTTTCTCTGGCAGATTAAGTAAGGAGGAGGAAAAGAATTAGAACTGGAGGAAATGCCCCATAGGACTCTATTGCGAGGCAGGCAATTCTACTTCCTGTACCACTGCTATCTTGAATAGTGAGGTAGAGAAATTTCCAAAAGCCAGCAAAAGAATATCTGGCAAGCAACTGAAGTGCTGGGATTGGGGATCCACTGAAGAACCAGGGAGCCCTGGTGGCGCAGTGGTTAAATGCCAGAACTGCAAGTCAAAACATTGCAGGTTCGATTCCAGAGGCGTCCAAGGTTCTCACTTCCATCCTTTTGTAGGTCAGTAAAATGAGTACCCAGCTTGTGGGGGCAATTAGCTAACACACATTGGAAACTGCTTAATGCAATGTAGATGTGTAAATTGCTATTGCTTAAAACAATTTGTAAGCCACTCTGATAGCCTTGTGGCCGAAGAGCGGGATATAAATAAATAAATAAACAAACAAACAAACACAGTCCTGTTACAAAATGGGACGTGGTAGAAGCCAACAGTGGTCTGCCCTGGCCTCACATCGGGAGGCATGGAGACGCACTATCCACAATGCTGCAGCCTTATTTGAGAACTCACGACGAACAAGTTTTGAAGAGAAACGACAACGCAGAAAGAATCACAACCCAAAAACATCACCCAAGGAGACCTTCTGCTGTGCTTTTTGCAACCGGACTTGTTTATCTCGGATTGGCCTTTTTAGTCATCAGCGCGCTTGCAGAAAGCGTGGGATGAGTCCTTCCTGAATCTTCGTTTGTGAAGAAAAGCCAGAGAGAGAGAGAAGCCTGATATCTTTGCTTAAGACTTCAAGCAGACGTGGCTCTTAGAGAATGTTCTGCCCTTTGGACCTGAAAGGCCAGTGTCCCCAACAGTGTCCCCAATAGCACTTCTATTTCTATATCCCTTATCAGTGCAAAACACTCCGTAATCAGTTTACAGTGTGTTAGCTAATTGCCCTCAACAAGTTGGGTACTCATTTTACCGACCTCAGAAGGATGGAAGGCTGAGTCAACCTTGGAGTCCTGTAGGATCAAACTCACAACGTTGTGGCTGCAGTACTAGCATTTAACCACTGTGCCACTAGGGCTCCCCACCTCCATCTACCGGCCTGTCTGTCTTTCTGGGGAACGGGGGTATATGGTGATTCTTCAATTCTCTTGTATTGATTTTTGTTCTGGTTCCGATTATATTTTATTGTATGATATACAATATTGTATATTTAACATTTGAAGTTATGACATGCTTTAGGTTTAAAGCACCACTAGAAAACCACTGCAGTAGCAGCGAAGTAAGTCACTTTGCCGGAAATATTCACAGAAACGCTACCGTACCTGTAAAGAAGGCACATGAGAAGAACTGAATGAGAAGAATGTTTTCTAGGCAACTGCCAGTTGGGTTTTATGCCTGGATATTAATCTGGCTTACTGTCAGGATTATGAGCCATCAGTGCCATGCTTATTTGACATTCTTGGGCATATGTTTGGTAATGAAGGATGATGGGTCATATTTTACAGCTTGGGGGTGCTGGGAAGAAAAAGGATTATGTACATTTGTGGCCTGGAGTAATGAGGAGATGTGTGGGGAGGAATTTGGAGATATGAGTGGACAAGGTTGTTCTTGTGGGAAGCTTGGTAAGGGGGGTAAAGGAAGCGTAAGTTCTGGGAAGACAGAATGTTTTGAGTTGCTGACAAATGGGACGAAAGCGTTTGTAACAGTTGAACTGTGTGAGCTCTAAGTATACTGAGTAACTAGAAAAAAAACTTCAGTCCTGACAACAACTGGGTGCTGTGATCAGTTCTGCTTGCCAAATAAAGTTCTTCTGAATCTGCTGAGAGCTTGTGTTGTCTGAAGTGGAGTTAGGCAGAACATTACACTTACCCAATGAGTTCCTTGTTCTGATATTGGAGTTTTCCATTTCACCCACGTCCTGAGCGTCTGGCACCCATGGCGCTCTCTTCTGTTCCATCTGAGAAATGAGCTCTGGTTTTGGGACTGGAAGTGGAGGAAAGAAGAAGACATTCAGAAAGAATTGGGAGTAATCTAGGGAGGCATACAGTAAGCTTGAAGGAAATGGTTTTTTAAAAAATATCATTGCAATCGAGCTCCTGAGGACCCATGTGATTTCTTACTGAAATTATTATTATTATTATTATTATTATTATTATTATTTCTTACCCCATGGATCAAGGCAGGGAACAACAAATTTATACAGAACAACTCTATCTCTCTCTGGCTTTTCTTCGCAAACGAAGATTCAGGAAGGACTCATCCCGCGCTTTCTGCAAACGCGCTGATGACTAAAAAGGCCAATCTGAGATAAACAAATCCAGTTGCAGAAAGCACAGCAGAAGATCTCCTTGGGTGATGTTTCCGGGTTGTGATTCTTTCTGCGTTGTCATTTCTCTTCAAGACTTGTTCAGCGTGAGTTCTCAAATAAGGCAGCAGCATTGTGGACAGTGCGTCTCCATGCCTCCCGATGTGAGGCCAGGGCAGACGCTGGGCAGGGCATGTTTCTAGGATGGAGGACCATCGCCTCCCAAAAATAGTACTCTACAGTGAACTCGCCACGGGTCAGCGTAAGAGGGAACTCCAAAAAAGCGATACAAGGATTCCCTGAAACAACATCTCAGGCTCTGCCAAATTGATCACCAACACAGAACAACTAAGATCAATTAAAATACATATTGGTTAAAAATATATAAACCCATTAGAACACAAAGTATCAATTTAAAAGAACTAATAAAACTAATACATCTCCGGCTTTTCTTTGCAAACGAAGATTCAGGAAGGACTCATCCCGCACTTTCTGCAAGCGCGCTGATGACTGAAAAGGCCAATCCGAGATAAACATTTTTGGAGTGCCCCTCTTATGCTGACCCATGGCGAGTTCACCATAGAGTACTATTTTTGGGAGGCGATGGTCCTCCATCCTAGAAATGTGCCCTGCCCAGCGCAGCTGTGTTCTCAATATCATGGCCTCAATGCTGCCCCAAAAAGTTGAGAGACAACTGTATTCTTTGGAAACTATCCAGTGAAGCCATGCCCATGCAACTCCAAGGTCTCTCTCTCTGTTGTTCTCTCTCTCTGGCTTTTCTTCGCAAACGAAGATTCAGGAAGGACTCATCCCGCGCTTTCTGCAAGCGCTCTGATGACTAAAAAGGCCAATCCGAGATAAACAAATCCGGTTGCAGAAAGCACAGCAGAAGGTCTCCTTGGGTGATGTTTCCAGGTTGTGATTCCTTCTGCGTTGTCGTTTCTCTTCAAGACTTGTTCGGCGTGAGTTCTCAAATAAGGCTGCAGCATTGTGAATAGTGCGTCTCCATGCCTCCCGATGTGAGGCCAGGGTGGACCATTGTTGGTGATCAATTTGGCTGAACCTGAGATGTTGTTTCAGGGAGTCCTTGTATAGCACCTGAAAAAAGGGCAAATATGCCGCAAGGATTTCTAGACTGTGTAATTTTTCACTACCTTCTCATCAGCAAGGAGAACAGAAAGGAACAGCTATAATCCATAGGGGTGCTTAGTGTTCTGCTGCCTTTTTGTAGAGATCAGTGCAACATCTTAAGCAAAGCCTTATCAGCGGCCGCACCATTCATTATTTATATTGCTTCCCCCACCCCCAAACAGTAGCGGAAACTGCCTTGCAAATGTACCCAGAAAGGTTATTGTACTACAGAACTTTCCAATAGGTTTCCATCAGGCAGATGACTGGGCTCTTCATTTTGAGCCCCCAAAGACATCTTTTTTTCATGTCTCTCTGTCTGATCACTCAAGGGAAGGCCTAAACAAACCACAAACAAGAAGATGGGGGGTTATTATACTTGGCCACAGGTGGCAAAATGTCTGTGGATGATCCTGACTCCAGTTGAGCTCATTGATAATGACAGATATAAGAGCCCACAGATTATCTGACAGAATGAAACAGGAAACTCCTTTGTATTTTGTATTTCTTGGGTTAAGACAGAGAGTAAACCAGAGAAAGTGGAGGCTGTGTGGATGGACATGGGGAGGGGAGGGGTAGGAAGGCAGAACAAAATAGACTCAGACTGAAGGATGTTGCTTACCAAGAGAGGACACATTCTCATAGTTCTCCATCATCACCTCCCTGTATAAAGCCATTTGCTTTGGATCTAGCAGGTCCCATTCCTCCTTTGTGAAATAGACAGCCACATCCTCAAACGTCACTGGTTCCTGCAACCATAAAGCAGCCCACACTTGTGTGACAAACCATGTCTTAGCACAGGTTCTCCCAAAACATGCCCTCTTGTTTATTCTAAGCCATGAACCATGTGGTAACTTAGCCAGTCCAAAATCTTCCACCACCACATATCACCTCTGAAGAAAATCTATCCAGGTGTATAGCCATACTGTCACTCATTTTAAATATAGTATGCTACACATATTAATATGCAGTTTTTAATGACAGATGTGTGTACACAAATAATCAGGAGGCAGTTATGGTCAACTTGGACAGCTTTAAACAGAGACAAAACAAATTCATGGAGGATAAGACTAACTTGTGATGGCTGCTACTTGTGATGCTACACAGTCAGGCCCCCATATCTGCAGGGGTTTGGTTCCTAGACTTATCGTGGATACTGGAAACTGAGGATAACAGCAAAGCCTATTAAGGTAAAAACATGCCATAGAGTTGTGTTGGAAGACCTAAATAGATGCCTAGAGAGGCATCCTCTCTGGCATTTTCCAGTCCAGCTCTATGGTATGTGTCCCTATTTTGGATCCCTCAGATAACTGAAACTGTGGATATTGGTTCTGCAGATATGCGAGTCTGACTGTATATTCCCTCTTGTGTATATATATTTTTCTGTTTATCCCTTGCTGGGAAGCATGAGTGGGGAGAGAGGAACTATTGCCCTTATGTCCTGAGAGAGGGCTTTCCATAGGTAACTGGTTGACCACTGTATGAACAGCACATGAGAAGAGATGGTCCTCTAGTCTAATCCAGCATGGTTGTTATGTTTTTTATCCTGCACCCTGAGGAAGTAATATTCTCATGTGCAGGGAGACTGGATTTAAGATGGTGTATTTTCAATTATGATACCTCCATCTATGAAACTGAAATATGTCTAGAGTATCCTTCCTCAACATACTTTTCAGATCTGTGCTGGGAAAAGTGCATGTCATGGGCCATATGTGGGCCCCAATCTATTTTTGTGGCCCACCAATGACCCCCAAAGTTCCTGCCTCACCAAAAATATTTCCTTTTCCCTGAAAAAAACAAAACAAAACAAAACAAAACAGCTTCCCAACAAGTTAACCCCCACTCTTACAGGAGCACTTTTAAGTTCCCAATTCCACCAAAGACCCCCCAAAACCTAGTGATCAAGCACAGAAAAAGACTTCAGGTCAGTTCTGGGAGCTATTTCCAGAACATTTTAAGCAAAAATTCAACTTCATCTCTGCTACAGTTGGCCATGGCTGTTCCAAATGTTGTGGATTTTGACTACCAAGTTCAAGTTCCAGACTGGGAAGTGTAGTTTAAAGAAGAACTACTCAAAAGTAAGCCCCTTTACCAGTGCCAGTCCCTGAACCAGTGGCTGCTGTTCTTTGGGAAGTTTCCAGGAAGAAAAGAAACAACTGTACCCAGCGGGCATGATTGCTGGTCCTCCACGTCGAATAGCCCGAGAAACACTGGTCTAAAGGCCATGTGATTTTTCTGAACATGCATTTAATGTTAGGGTTAAACAGGCATGTATGTTTGGTTTGTAATAAAGCACACATTGCCTCCAGTTTCAGACTGGAAAAAATATCACTCCTCCTCCACCTATTAATCAATAAAGTTAGATTCCCTGGTATGAAACCAGGCCAAAGTTCAGTCAGAGGGAGGGTATGAAAGCTGACCTGAATGAAGGGTATCCTCCCTGGCATTTCCATCATTGGTTCTTCCAAGAAGAAGGATTTTGACAGAGATCCTCGTCTCTCCTTGAGACTGGAGAGCAAAAAGCCTTCTCTTGAGGGCACTCAGCACCTGCAGAAGATACAAAGATAAGTGTGTGTGTGTGTGTAAACTAATATAATCTTTTTGGCTCTTTGTTTAGTACCTCCTCTGCCCACAACAAAAACCCTTAGGAGTGCCAGAAAATCTTCTACATGATTTTCTGCTGCAGCCCTTTTCTCTCCCTTTCTTTTCATCCTTTTGGACTAAGAGGAAGATTCCACTGTACACTCTGTGCAAGGGAGAAGAGACAGACAAAGGCGGGAAAGATTTCAGAGGGAAACCACTTCTCTGTTGCAGAAACCATCTGGCTTGGAATAAAAGGCCAGTGGCAGAGAGAGAAAAAATCTGGAAAAGAAAGCCCACACTTTCCACATGCTTATCATTATATGGCTTGAGAAAATGTCAAACCTGATCCACGTAGACTGTGTTCTTAAAGCAGAAAGGGCAGCTGCCTAACCTCACTTGGTTTCTGGGAAATGGCATGAATGTTCCCCTTTTCCCATAGTGAGGAATAATGTGTAAGAGCAAAGTCACAATGCTTACAGTTTACCTTTCATGTCCCCACACTTTGCCTTGCTCTTTCAGGCAGATATCCAAGAGTGAAGTTCCTGGGAGCAACAAAGATATTCCATGCTGTCCAGGGGCTTGTCTAGATGGGCAATATACCCTGTCTGGCCCCCATCTTAGAGCCCTGCAATCCTGACAATGCAGGGCTGATGCCCCATTCTGCCTCGGGCATTCCTCACCTCCCCTGGGGCAGATACGCGGCTGAGGGGGGGGAGAGGGGGTAGGGCCCTTCACCAAGTTTTTAAAAAATGTCTGTTTTAATTCATTCCTGCTGGGAAGGAACAGATCAGGCCCTGCATGTCCGTAGGAGCCTCTCCTAACAGGCTGGCCCATCACTGCAGCTGCCAGTCTGCCTTGCTCTTCCGAAGCAGGAAGGGTCACGCAATATGTGACCAAGGCTGGTCACATGCAGGGGCCTTGGTCACATGTTGTGGGCCGGCTTCATCACTTCTGGGAGAGCAAGGAGATGGCAGTAGCAGCAACAGGCCGGCATGCCTGCCCGGACTCCAGCCCGTTTGGAGGCGGCAACAAGGGAGGAATGGGCCTGATCCAGAGCCAGTGTATCCTGGATCATGTAGATGAGACCCAAGTCCTGTACTACCTTACAAAGAATCTGGGCCTCACTGCCTTGCTTGAGGAATGCTCCTATCATTGACTGTTCATTATACAATGAGGGAAAGGCTCTTCTGCCATTATGCAGGGTCTTGTTGTTTTGCATGCAACCAATATGGCATGTTGACTGGTCAGGCACTTTGCTTTCTCTGTCTGGATTTGGGCATGAAAAACCCATGCAAACATATGAATGCATGGAGGACAAGTTGTAAGTAAATGCCATTTCTGAGCCAGCAAACCACTATTCCTGATCATGGGACACGTCTGTTTCCTCCCTTTGTGGAGGTGGGGATTGTCTGCCCTAATTGCACACTTTTGTTATACTGTATGTACTCTCTTCCTGAGTAATTGTAACTGAGCTGCTCTTTCTATAGCACTGTTAGCAACTGGTCTGGCCTGACCCTTTCTGTCATGTTTGATTGCTAGTTTGCCGTTATCTCTCCAGTTATCTTATTCTGCCCATCTGCAGAGGCTGGTGTTCTCATCTCCCTTTTTACCTCTTCTCACCATAATTTTATCTCCCTTTTTAGATGCTTTTCTTCAGTTCTAGAATCAAACTGCAATTTCAGTTTACTTCATGAGCATTTGATGGGAGTTTTATTGTCTGATCTGGATACAAGACAACATATGTTGAGATCAAAATGGAGAAACATGAAATGGGGGGGGCATTACTTGTTGGTGGGCTTCCAAAAGATGTAGAATCTAGAGTTGTGGAAGAGATGACAAGAGCAATCCAGTCCACTCCTACCATGCAAGAATACACAATCAAAGCACTCCCGACAGATGGCCATCCAGCTTCTGTTTAAAAACCTCCAAAGAAGACGACCCCCACCACACTCCAAGGCAGCATATTCCACTATCAAAAAAGCTCTTGCCATCGGGAAGTTCTTCCTAATGTTTAGGAATCTCTTCCTGTAGTTTGAATCTGTTGCTCCATGTCCTACTCTTTGGAACAGCAGAAAACAAGCTTGCTCCCTCTACAATATGACAACCTTTCAAGTATTTAAACATGGCTATTATATCACCTCTTAAATGTCTCTTCTCCAGTCTAAACGTGCCCAGCTCCTTAAGCCACTTCTCATAGGACATGGTTTCCAGAGCTTTTTGGCCACTGTATGAATAGAACATTGAACTAGATAGGCCTTTGGTTTGATCCAGCCTGACTCTCCTGTTGGTTTTATTGGTCTAGGAACTATTTGTTCACTTAAAGGAGTACAAAATCAGAAGGGGAGAAAGGTTAAGGGGAGACTGCATTGCTCCTGGCAACTGTTAGTAGCAGTAAAATGTTGGGGAGGACAGGTAGCTAAGAAAATAAATACTATTGGAAAAGGGTACTTTGGAAGGAAGAAAAACAGGATGAAGTGTGTAACTATCATCCTAAAGCAGTGCTTGGAAAAGATCCTCATTCGGACCACAACTTTCCAGAATCCCGTTCCCAGTGGTCAAGCTAGCTGAGGGCTTTGGGGCATTGTAGTAAAAAAAAAAAGTGGGAGGGGAAAAAAAAGGAACTTTTCCAAGCTCTGTTCTGAAGTGTTATACATCTGACAAAGTGGGTGGTAGTCCACAAAATAATATGCTATACTAGACCTGTTTGCCTTTAAGTTGCCACCTGAATCTATACTTTTAACTGCAGTAGAGTAAACTGGTCTTCCTCCATGGAAACTGTCTCCCTGCAGTGAGCATGCAGTCTTCTCCTGTCCATTTGTTAACTGCCTCTCCGCAGACTAGAACACGAAAAGTGATATCCAAATTTATTTATTTATTTATGGAGGCAATGGCATGAAACACCCATCAACAAGAAATATTTTAAAAATGATAGTGTTGTGATGCATAGGAACAGAAGAAGAGATTCATGGGATGGAAATACATTTATTATCATCAAATAAAACTCCAGTCTTGGGGTGGGGGGGATTGAATTTACAAATATGTTATGTTCTGGGGGTTGACTTCAGCCTTTTGGTAGGAGCAGCAAGACCCACCAACTGGAGGCTGGTCCCCAGTTACAATCCTTCCAGAAATCCCATACCCCTGAATGTATAAAATGGAACCAAGAGCCCAGAAATGGAGTCTCCAAAATCAGCAGAGCTTTGCTCCCAAATCCCCCACTCCTTGGTTACACCACATTGTCTTCAGGCCCTGCAAAAGCAGGATGGGCTTTTTGTTCCTGCTGTTCTTTTAAAAAGCAGAAGACAAGGAATCCTAAAGGTGTTTTTTTTAATACTCAAAACACACAAATAGGTGGCTCCAGAGCATCCCCAAATTTTAAGAGGCAAACCACCACCATCCCTATTGAGACCACCAGCCCCCCAGAGATCTACCCCATCTTCCCTACTCTTCTACCCAAATATAGCAAAGCCCTTTCCCTTTCTCATGTTCCCGACCATCTGATTCCCTCTGAGCCTTTGGATTTCTTTTTCCTGCTGCCTCCCTATCTTTCCCCCTCCCTCTTCCTCCACCTGATAGCATGAAACTCACCTGGACCACTTCTAGAGCCCTTTCTGTGTCCCAGGAGGACTTGGGTGTCTCAGTCTACACGGGTTGCTGTTGGAGAAAGGATCCCTTTGCTTGATGCACCCTTTCTTCTAAGCCCTTGCCTTCCGCTTCCTGTCATATGATTGAAGCCAAACTAGACTACTGGCAGAAAAGCTACAGCAGAAAGGCTGGAGGGGATTTGGTGGCGGTGGAGGGTTTTCCCCTCCCAGGAATCTTGTTCCTAGCAAATGAGAGGTGGGGGAGTGATGTTAGGAATTCATGTGTCTTGAAGTCGCCTATTCTCATGGCTATCTCATGAATTTCATACATAGACTCATAGAGTTGGAAGGGATCCCAAAGGCCATCTAGTCCAACCCCCTGCCATGTATATGGGTTTTCTTGTGCGTGCCTTTGAGCCGCTTGTTGACTCGTGGCGACCCTTTGAATTTCATAGGGGTTTTTTAGGCGAGGAAAACTCAGAAGCGGTTTGCCATTGCTTTCCTCGGAAATATAGCTTCTAGCACCTGGTATTTCTAGGTCTCCATCCAAGTATTAACCAGGCCGACCCTGCTTAGCTTCCAAGATCAGATATGGTCCGGTGGCTTTAGGGTATTTAGAAAATTTAGGATTTCCTTAGGCAAGGAAAACTCAGAGCTGGTTTTGCCACTTCCTTCCTCTGAAATACAGTATAGCCTACAGTACCTAATATTTGTTGGTGGGTCTCCCATCCAAGTATTAACCAGGGCTGACCCTGCTTAGTTTCCAAGATCAGATAGGGTCCAGTGCCTTTAGGGTATTAAATTTAGGGTTTTCTTAGGTAAGGAATAGTCAGAGATGGTTTTGCCTGTTCCTTCCTCTGAAATACTGTATAGCCTATAGCAGCTGGTGTTCCTTGGTGGTCTCCCATCCAAGTATTAACCAGGACCAACCCTGCTTAGCTTCCAAGATCAGGCAGGCTCTGGTGCCTTTAGGGTATTTAGAAAATTTAGGGTTTTCTTAGGCAAGGAATAGTCACAGATGGTTTTGCCTGTTCCTTCCTCTGAAATAACAACTGCCTAAATACCAAATGAAAGTATTGATTTCAATTCACTAAGCCATGTGTTTCCCTGTAAAATTAACATACTGCCCACATTCAATAATTTCATGATTCACATACTTCTGTCTTTATTAATAGCCCACCAACCCCATCCCCAAATACTATAATTTGTTTGGCATCTGGTTGTCTCCCTGTGTGGGTATTTGTAGGCACCTGATGCATGTGTGTGCGCACCTTCAAAGTTTCCTGTCGACTTATGGTGGTCCCATGAATTTCCTAGGGTTTTCTTAGGCAAAGGATACTCAGAGGTGTTTTGCCAGTTCCTTCCTCTGAAATAGAGTCTACAGTACTTGGTATTTGTTGGTGGTCTCCCATCCAAGTACTAACCAGGGCTGACCCTGCTTAGCAGTCAAGATCAGACGTGATCTGGAGCCTTTAGAATATTTAGGTCTGTTGGAGGGAGGGTTGTTGTTGTTGAGTGCCTTCAAGTTGTTGCCGACTTATGGTGACCCTATGGTGATCCAATCACAGGAAGGATTCCCAAGAAGAATCAAAGCAGTGCAATATTCAAATGGATACGTCAGAAACAGGGGTGCCTTCAGGGTCCGTTTGCAAAAAAAATACAAGACAGGGCTCCCAAAATTGCAAAGGGTATCACGGAGGAGTCTAGGTGAGGACCTCTGGTGTAGGATCAAGTGGCAAAAGAAAGATCCCGTATTGCAGGAGAGAAGGGAGAATGGTAGAGCAGTTTCTGGGCTTGGAAGCAATGGGGCCAAATGGTAGGCTGGTGACAATCAGGAAGGAGAGGGTGTAGAGAACTAAACTTGGTTTAATTCTTAAAACAGATGCTCCACACCATGCACATATGTACAAGCATGCACACGCATGCGCGCACACACAAACATAGGGGGAAGAGATAAAAGCCGAAGGCACAAATGCTAAAGTATTCCAACTGTCCAAAAATTACGGTGAAAAGAATGAGGTTCTGGCCAAGAAGCATATGATTTGGGCAATTTGTCACAAAACTGCTAATTTATATGTATACTATCCCTCTCATTGAGTGAACACTTAGATAAGCACTTAAGCTAACATGTCTCTTTCCCCTCTCATTTTTTTTCAAATGCCCATTATCAGTTTTCTAATTGATCAATCCCCCCACCCACTGTAGTTTTAAAAACCAACCCTAGTTTGAGCTAGCCTTCATTTCCTATTAACTCATTCAGGGTAGCTGTGTTAGCCATGCTGCAAAACAAAATCAAGAATCCACAAAAAAAAAAAGTGGTATCAGAGAGGTTGCCTCACTGCTGCAAAAGGATTTACATTTTACTGTCCTTTGTCTCAGCTCCACATGGCCAAGAAGTAGGAGTGGCCTCTGCCTGCATGAGACCCCTCAACTGAACAACAACACAAGAAACGTGTAGGCCTGTGACTCCAACACCATCACTGTTCTTTATTTTTTAAAAAAACACCTTTTGCCGGATGAAGGAACCAGTAGAGCTTTGAAAGTTTGCATCACGTCTTTTGCAGTTTGGTTGGCCAATAAAAGTCTCACTTTTTTGTGGATTCTGGATTTTGTTTTAGTTTCCTGTTATTATCCACAAAGGTCTCTTGTCTCACTAATCACGCGCTCTTCATACATGTATGACCAACCCTGCAAGGTCTCTGAAACAGTGGAAAGGTTGGGATGAGTAAAATAGCTGCCTCTTGGAAGCCATTCTGGTATCTGTTTTTTGTTTGTTTGTTTAACCTTATATGTGTTTTCATACTATGAAAATTGGGTGATATAAATTGGAAATTTATAGCAGTGTTAGCCATGTTGCAAAATAAAATCAAGAATCCACAAAAAGTGACTTAAATCACCCAACAATTTAGGTGAACCACTCCACCTCTACAAGCCCTGCTCCATTTGTTGTTGTGTGCTTTCAAGTCATTTCCAACTTATGGTGACCCTGTCACTGCGTTTTCTGAGGCCCAAGAGTGTGACTTGCCCAAGGTTACCCAGTGGTTTTTCATGTCATGACCAAGTGGGGATTTGAATCCTGGTCTCCAGTCATAGTCCAACACTCAAATAATTACACCACACTGACTGCTCCAAAGTGAAAGGCAATTCTTCTTGAGCTGCTTGCCTTCCCAACTGAGACTGAGCCCTACGTTTTTATGCACTGGAACCTATTTCATCAGATGTGTACTGGAATTGGTCAGGAGGAACAGTACAGGAGACTTGTCTTCCAGTTATCTCCTTCCTGCCCCAGGCAACTGTTTCATTTGGCCTATTGTTAGTTCTGGGACAAATGTTGGTGAGGACCAGGTTTCAACTGCTCATAGAATCATAGAGTTGGAAGAGACCACAAGGGCCATCCAGTCCAACCCTCTGCCATGCAGGAATACACAATCAAAGCATTCCTGACAGATGGCCATCCAGCCTCTGTTTAAAAACCTCCAAAGAAGGAGACTCCACCACACTCTGAGGCAGTGCATTCTACTGTGGAACAGCTCTTACTGTCAGGAAGTTCTTTCTAATGTTTAGGTGGAATCTCTTTTCCTGTAGTTTAAGTCCACTGCTCCATGTCCTTGTCTCTGGAGCAGCAGAAAACAAGCTTGCCCCATCCTCAGTATGACATCCCTTCAAATATTGAAACATTGCTATCGTGTCCCCTCTTAACCTTCTCTTCTCCAGGCTAAACATACCCAGCTCCCTAAGCCGCTCCTAATAGGGCATGGCTTCCAGACCTTTTACGATTTTGGTTGCCCTCTTCTAGACACATTCCAAGCTTGTCAATATCCTTCTTGAACTGTGGCACCCAGAACTGGACACAGTATTCCAGGTGAGGTCATATGGTGATTTTAGGGTATGATACCAGATCCTGTCTGAGGTTGGAACTAATTGGGGTTAGCCCTTGAAAGGGAGAGTACCAGGGCATACCAGGTGCTGTAATCTATTTTCAGAGGAAGGCAATACATTTTGCCAAGAAAGCCCCATGACAGGGTCCCCCCCCCCCAAGTCAGGGTGAAGTGGAAGGCGCAGAACAGCAGCCACCACCACCCCAAACCCCATTAATTACTACAGAAGTAAAAATACTCTTTTCAGCTACCACAGCCCCCAGTCCCTCACAGGAGGGATTTTAATAAAGGAGGAATAAAGTTAGGGATCTTGAGGCTAGCTCAGTAAAAATGCAAACATGGGCCAAAGTGGAAATGCAGTTTGGCCAAAAAGAGGATGTCTTCACTTTGAATGAGTTCTCCTACCAAAGCAGTACTCGCTCAATTCAAGGTTGTGGAGGCAGAGTTGCCTATGTGACACCATCACACATGCATGCGTGCATTTGATTGTGCATTCAGTTGCACAACATTGCCCCTCAACACAAGAGTTGCTTAGCAAAAACAACTGTGTAGCTCTCTCTGTGCAGTGTGTAGGATTTTGCCCATGGTGTGCCACCGGCCATAAGTCAGCTTCTCCAGGTGAACAGCAGTGTCAAAGTAGGACAAGCAAATGCAAGCACACACCTGGAGTTTGTCATGCCATGAAGGAAGAGGGCATGAATGAGAGTCATCTGGCTCCAGACTTTTTAAGGAGGGCAGAGGGCAGTAGTCCATCACGTGTGTGCCACCTTGCTGGACAGGTGTGTTTTGTCAGCCCCCACCTTTGTGATTTGCATCTGGGACCTCCTGCTTTCTTGTCTACCTGGGTTCCTTGACCCCTGGCCTGACCTTGCTGTTCGCTGGATTCCTGACTCTTGCGAGATTTTCAGACTGGCAATTTAGTCTGTGGGAGACAGAGAACAGGGTCGGGAAAAAGTCTTATTTTCAGAAGATGTTGACCCTTTTCCATGCCTCCCCCGTCCCTATTCCGCATTTCTCTGTGATATTTTCATCATGGGAAAACATCGTTTTTGGACCACCCGTTCCGTTTTTGTCATGGAATCAGGGTAGTCTGAAAGGTGTCCCGTTCCTCTCCCGCGATGACAGCTGCGGGAGGGAGGTCCGTTCTGGACACTTCTGGGCAGGAACAGGACACCCAGGTAAGTAACACCCCCCCCCCGGTTACTTGTATTTTTTTTTTTTTTTGGTATTATTTTTCTGCTTCATTTTCTTTTTTGACAGCTGGGGGGGGGTTCATTTTTGAATTTCCCTCCTGCCCATTCTCTCACGAGAATGAGCAGGATTTGGCTTCACTGCTGTAAAAGCAGCTTTTTCGCTGCTGTAAAAGCAGCTTTTTCACTGCTGTAAAAGCAGCTTTTTCACTGCTGTAAAAGCAGCTTTACAGCAGCTGCTTTTCCAGCAGTGAAGCCGAGGGGAGAGGGAGGATGTTCCTGCTGCGGGATTAAGGTAAGTGTTTTACCTTTATTCCACAGCAAGAACGGGATTGGGGTTTGCGAGGCTGGAATGGGGCATTTGGCTCTGTTTGAAAATCTCCTTGGACTGACTACTTTTTGACTATGCTTCTGCTAACAGCCCTCCCAGAAAGGCAAGCTTCTCAGAACTGAGAAACTGTTTCAGTTTGTCTACCTTCAGCCAGTTCTACACTGTGCCGCCTGGCAACAAGAAGCCGGCAGCTACAACATGGGACTTCATCAGACCACCCTCCATAAACATTTCTTTCCCACCATATTTTAAATCGTTTTTGCTGCCAGCAAAAGAACCCATTCTTTCAGACCTACCTTCTGTAGTGTTAAAAAGCAGCTGCAGCATAAACGGAGCACAGACGGAGCTCCATTCACTTCCATGCTCGTGATCTCTCCGATTCTCGCAAGAAGACATGATTGTGGTAAATTTTAAAAATACACCAAAAGGACAAAACACACACACAAGCCCAGAAACGCACTTTAAAACTTGAAAGTAAACCGGGGAGGTTCATAAAAAGAGCATCCTCTACCTGGCTTTCTTGCTCTGAACCAGAAGTGCTCTGGCATTGATCCTTGGTCACAAGAGGACAATGGTGTGAGGTTTCAAACACTGGCAATACCGGCAAAAAAGCACCACAGGAGATCTACTGGCGGCTTGGCCCATCAATAAAAAAAGGAGGCCTTACTCCCTACACATGATCGCGAAAGGACAAAGTCATCTGATATGCACACCCTTTTGCATTCATTATGCATCATTATGACACCATATTTGCCACATCTGATAAAGTTCATTGTGTCAGTGCTGTATCAGTCAAGGCACAGGCCATTTGGGAGACAACATGACAGAAGAGGAGTGGGCAGCAGGTGGGACCAAGAAAAGCAAAGAAACAGTAGAAGGAGATGAGTGGTGTGGAGCCAAGGCCAGTAAAGAGTTGTCTGCAGGAGGAAGCAAAGGAACACAGAGGAGGCCTGCATGCAGCAAGGGCCAAGGGAAAAGAGGATCGAGGAAAAACCTGCTGGGAACTGGAAAGGGAGGTTGGGGCAAACACCAACTACAACCACTTACTTGCACTCATTTCTTTTATTGTTACCTGTCCCTTAAGTCCAAAACCACTTTCATTCATTCTTATCTCAAAAATGGAATAATAATGTGATTGATCAATTGATGGCATATTACCACGGTTTCAGTACCCAGTTGTAACAGTACCCAGTGGATGACCTATGCAGGGAGCTGGACAGGGGGAGTGTATCCCTGTAGGTTCTGCTGGATTTCTCAGCAGCTTTTGATACCATCGACCAAGGTATCCTTCTCGGTAGACTCTCTTGAGATGGAGCTTAGAGGTACTGTTATGCAGTAGTTCCGGTCTTTCTTGGAGGGGCAAACTCAGAAGGCGGTGCTGGGGGACTCCTGTTCGATGCCCTGACCATTGGCCTGTGGGGTCCCCTCAGGGTTTGGTTTTGTCCACCATGCTATTTAACATCTACATGAAACCACTGGGAGAGGCCATCCAGAGTTTTGGGGTGTGGCATCACTAATATGCTGATGACACCCAATTCTGTCTCTCCTTCCCATCTGATTCCAAGGAAGCTGTCTTGGTTCTGAACCAATGTCTGTTGTCAGTAATGGAATGGATGAGGACAAACAAACTGAAACTTAATCCAGACAACACAGATGTGCCCCTGGTCAGTTGAAAGGCAAATCAGGGAATAGGGACTTTGCCTGGGCTGGATGGGGTCACACTCCCCCTGAAGTCTCAGGCTTGCAGTCTGGGTGTTCTCCTGGATTCCACTCTGAGCCTGGATGCCCAGGTTTCAGCAGTAGCCAGGAGTGTATTTGCACAGCTTAAATGGGTCCAGAATGCTCTGGCCAGAATACTGACCAGGGCCAGTTACAGGGAGCATATAACTCCCTTGTTAAAACAGCTTCACTGGCTACCAGTTCATTTCCGGACACAATTCAAAGTGCTGGTTATGACCTATAAAGCCCTAAACAGCTTGGGTCCAGACTATTTGAAAGACCAGATCTCCCAATATAATCCTGCCAGATCCCTAAGGTCATCAAGAGGAGGCTTTCTCTTGGTCCCACCTCCATCACAGGCTTGCTTGGAGAGGACTCAAAAGACAGCCTTCTCGGTGGCTGTTCCCACCCTCTGGAACGCCCTTCCACGGGAGGCTAGGCTGGCCCCCTCCCTGATTTCTTTTCGCTGGCAGGCAAAGACTTTTCTTTTCAATCAGGCTTTTAACATATAAGAAGCAGGGCTTGTTTTATCTTGTATGTTTTAGATTTTATATGTTTTAATTTGATATTATAATATTTTAATTGTATATATTGTATTTTTTAATTTGTTGTTTTATGGAAGCCGCCTTGTGTCCTATGTTGGGAGAAAGGTGGTATACAAATGAAAAAAATTAAATAACAAAACCTTGCAAATAATTCAAAGATTTATTGAATAGCCCTACAAATGCAAATTCGGTTAAAGGCACAGGCTTTCAGGCAGAAAGAGCATGATAGATTGGAAAAGAGCAATGCACTCAAAATGACTGATAAATAACCAGAAACTGCATGACCAGAGACAGGATTTCTTGCACTGGGAAGAAATAACGGAGAAGGGCCCACTGCTTTTCTATCCCACTTAAATTTGTATGGTTACTTTCATGTGCAGACAGGCTGGTGTTTCAACAAAGACTGAATGACAAAGAAAACATTTCCCCCGCTCCTATAATTTCTGTGGTTTTTTTCTTGTGTGGACTGACTGGTGCCTCCTAAGATACTGAGGGGTACCATAACAGCACCCACACTCCTGGCATCTGAATGGTCTCTCTCCTGTGTGGAGTCTCTGATGGGTCACAAGGACTGAATTATGAGAAAAGCATTTCCCACACTCCAGGCATTTGAATGGTTTCTCCCCCGTGTGGACTCTTTGGTGACTCTTAAGGGTTGAATTCCTATTAAAACATTTCCCACACTCCTGGCACTCAAATGGTTTCTCTCCTGTATGGATCTTCTGATGCCTTAGAACTGCTGAACTACGAGTAAAACTTTTCCCACACTCCTGACATTTATGTGGTTTTTCTCCTGTGTGGATCTTCCGATGTGCTACAAGCTGTGAACTACTAGTAAAGCAATGCTTACACTCCTGGCATTCATACGGCTTTTCTCCTGTGTGGACTCTCTGGTGTCCCACCAGGGTTGTTTTCTGTGCAAAACAGTTCCCACACACCTCACATCTGTATGGTTTCTCCCCTGTATGGAGTGCCTGATGCCTCAAGAGGTATGCACTAAAAATGAAACGTTTGCCACACTCCTGGCATTCATAGGGTTTATCTCCTGTGTGTGTTCTCTGGTGGTAAACAAGGAGATAATTTTGAATAAAACATTTCCCACACTCCTGGCATTCGTAGGGTTTCTGCCCAGTGTGGAGAGAAGAATGATGCATAAGGATTGATTTCCAAGCAATTTTTTCCCCACAATCCTGGCATTCATAGGGCTTTTCTCCTGTGTGGACTCTATCATGCGACACAAGTTCTCCCTTGGAAGCAAAATCTTTCCCACAGTCCTGGCATTTGAATGGTTTCTCACCTGTATGGTGTCTCTGATGTGTCACAAGATATGCCTTCTGAGCAAAACATTTCCTGCATTCCTGGCATTCATAGGATTTCTCTCCCATGTGGGTTCTCTGGTGAGTTACAAGATTTTTGTTGGAAACTAAATCTTTCCCAAACTCCTGACACTTGTAATTTTTTTCTTCTGTGTGGACTCTTTGATATATCACAAGTTTGGCCTTAGAAGCAAACGATTGCTCCCACTCCTGGCATTTGTATGTTTTTTCTCTTGTGTGGACTCTCTGATGTGTCACCAGGTATGCCTTAGAAGAAAATGATTTTCCACACACCTGACATTCGTTTCGTTTTTCTGCTGCATGGATTCTCTCATGTCTTGCAATGTGTGAAATGCCAGTAAAACATTTCTCAGACTCTTCACATCCAGATCTCTTCTTTGCACTGTGAACTCTGTTTTGAACCAAAAAACCCATCTTTGGGGCAAACCACGTCTCAAACAGAGCGTCTTTGCAGGGATTCTCTCTGGTATAACATCCCCTGACTGGGTGGCTTCACCAGTGTCTTGCAAGATCCAATTTGTACTTAAAACAGTTCCCACACTGCATGCATATTTTTGTTTTCCTCCAGTTATCTTCTGGAAAAAAAGGACAAGTAGAGAAAAAGACTGACACTCAATACTGGAGATAAGCAACTTCAGGAAAACAAAAATGGGTCTGCAATAATGGAAGGTGCAGAAGGAAAGGAAACTAAAGGGAAAAGGAACTAGTTTTCCTTTCTTTCCCTTTGCTGTTGGTAAAGGAAGCTAACTAAGGAAGCTCTGAGAGACGGCATTAATCAGGAGCTTCATGGCTGAGCCAGCAGTCAGGCCCAGTTTTCAATCACAATGGAAGAATCATAGAATTGTAGAGTTGGAAGAGACCATGAGGGCCGTGCAGTCCAACCCCCTGCCATGCAGGAAATCAAATCAAAGCATCCCTGACAGATGGCCACCCAGCCTCTGTTTAAAGACCTCCAAGGAAGGAGACCCCACCACGCTCCGAGGGAGTGTGTTCCACTGAGACTGATTAGAAACAGCTTCTAAGCCAAGGGCACAATCTGCAGGACTCCTGACGGTACTACCTGAGATTATAGATGCACAGAATCATAGAGGTGGAAGAGGCCACAAGGGCCATGTAGTCCAAACCCCTGCCCTGCAGGAATATATAATCAAAGCACTCCTAACAGATGGCCATCCAGCCTCTGTTTAAAAACCTCCAAAGAAGGAGATCCCACCACACTTCAAGGCAGCAGCATTCCACTGGCAAACAGCTCTTACCATCTTGTCAATATCCTTCTTGAATTGTGGTGCCTAGAACTGGACACAGTATTCCAGGTGAGGTCTGACCAAAGCAGCATAAAGTGGCACTATTACTTCCCTTGATCTAGACACTATACTCCTATTGATGCAGCTTAGAATCACATTGGCTTTTTTAGCTGCTGCATCACACTGCTGACTCATGTTCAGCTTGTGGGCCACTAAGACTCCTAGATCCTTTTCGCATGTACTGCCATCAAGTACCCATCCTATATCTGTGCATTCTATTTTTACTGCCCAAGTGTAGTATTCTACATTTCTCCCTTATGACACATTCTAGATATTCCCTACCAAAGCAACAGCAAAAGAGCTACTGTTTTTAGGAAAAGCACTACTCTACCTGTAAAAAGAAGGCATGTGAAAATAGTAGAATGAGACAGATTTTTCCTGGCAGCTGCCAGCCAGGTTTTATGGTGATGTTGCATCAAGACAGCTTACCCAACGGGCTGTTCATTGTGATACCAGATTTTTCCACTTCATCTAAGTCCTGAGCATCTGGGATCCATAGCTCTTCCCTCTTCTCCATCTGGGAAATTAACTGTGGCTTTGGGACTGAGAGAAAGAAGAGAACAGCGAGGCTCAGGAACAATCTACAGAGGTGCAGAGAGCTCTTGTTGAATTTAGTAAGAAAAAGTTTGCTTGTTTTTTTTAAATATCCTTGCCCCCCAGTTCCTCAGCACCCACGTGATTAGTTCCTCAATCATTTTTTAAAAAGCTCTCCCCCTCTTTTTTAAAAAGAACACCAAAAAAGCTGGCAGATACTCGTAACCAAAAGTATTTCTATAATCTGTACTTTTAGAATTAGGCACTTGTAGCACACTTGTAAAATTAGGGAAGACAATGTTATTATAACCCCTTGCAATCAAACTTCTTCAGCAGCCATACCGTGAGTTACTGAAATTAATTTCTTACATTCCTTTTTTTTAAAAAAAAAGCACTTGAATATGTGTCAAAGATGCCAACAAGAGTTGGTGATCCATGTAATTTTTGACCAGCTTGCTATTAGCGAAGAGTACAACAAGGTTCAGGAGTAATTCATACAAGCATATGGCACTCCTCTGTATTTTTTGTAAAAAAAAAAACTCTACCGTATTTGTTTTCTCTCTTTCTTTCAGGCATTTGTCTACTGCCAGTAGCTCTTAACCTTTTCTTTACCAGGGACCCCCATTAAATATCTTTTGTTGCCCCAAGACTTAACTCAAGATTTAAATAACAACAACAACAATTAGCTAACACACATCAGAAACTGCTTAATGCAGTGTAGATGTGTAAATTGCTATTGCTTGAAACAATTTGTAAACAGCTCTGATAGCCTTGTGGCTGAAGAACGGGGTATAAATAAATAAATAAATAAATAATAACAATACAATTACACCATCCACTAAATCTTCCCTCAGAGGCAATGGAGGGGATGGGAAGACTTTTCTCCTACTTCTCCCTGTGAGGTTTGTGGCTAGAGTGGATTGAATGCAATGCGCAGGCCAAGCCAGCCAGCCAGCGCCTTGGCTCCTGTCCCATGGCATCTCCACTGCAGGGAGGAGGTAGGCTGAACAGCCTTCAAGTCTTCGTAGACCCCCTGTGAGGACACTGTGCTCCCCTGGGGGTCCACAGACCACAGGTTAGGAACCATTGGTGTACTGCATCTTAAGCCACTTGATGCCCTAAGGCAGTGTACAACAGGTAAAATGTTTAAAACATTAAATACATAAATCAGAAATATTGTAAATATACCAAATAAACCTCTTTAAAAAATAGTTTTAAAACCACAGAGAATTAAAAGGCACCCACCCCTATTTTTTAGAACCAAAGGCCAAGCTCAATAATAGTCTCAGCTGTCTGCTGAAAACTCAGAACAGAGGAAGGCAGCCTGACCTCTCTTGGGAGGGAGTTCCACAGTCAGGGTGCTCCTAGAGAGACTGCCCTGCCATGAGTAGCCACCAACCTAGCCTCATGGGAGGTGGCACATGCAATAGGGCCCCTGCTGAGGATCTTAGATTATGGGAAGGCTCATACAGGAGGACACACTCTTTCAGATATTCTGGGCCCAAGTTGTTTAGGGTTTTATAGGATAAAGCTAGCACCCTGAAGGGAGCTTGAAAGCAAATTGGAAGCCAGTGCAGTTCTTGTATTATTATTATTATTATTATTATTATTGATGATCATCATCATCATCTTTATTTATAGCCCGCTTTTTACCCCAAGGCTGGGACCCAAAGCAGATCAGAGTTTTAAAAACACACAATTAAAACCTACAAAATGTGCACATTAAACAGAATTAAACCAATAACATCATTAAAACATGAAAATATTTAAAAGAATAAAATACAGTTGTCCCTTCACATTCGCTGGGATTTGGTTCCAGGACCCCCTGTGAATACCCAAATCCGCGAATATTCAAGTCCCATTATATGCAATGGCATAGCAAAATGGTGTCCCTTATATAAGATGGCAAAATCAAGGTTTGCTATTAGGATTATTATTTTTTTAAGAATATTTTCAAGCCGTGAATACTCAAATCCGTGAATGTCAAATCCGTGAATGTGGAGGGACAACTGTATACTTAAAAGTATTAAAACCTTTTTTAAAAAAGATAAAAAGCTTTTAAAAGAAGCCCAAGAAAACCACACAGTACCCCCTAGCCTATTCTTTAAAAACGTGTCTGTTTTGAAAGCCTGCCAGATTAAAAAGTCTTCGCTGGAAGGACAACAGGGAGGGGGCCAATCTGGCCTCCCTGGGAAGGGAGTTCCAGAGTCTAGGGGCAGCCACTGAAAACTGGTGGCTGCCCCTACCAATTTGTAGAACTGGTGTTTCATGCCCTCCAAAATGCACACCTGACCATAGCCTGGCTGCTGCATTTTGCACTAGCTGTAGCTTCCAAGCACTGATTTTCAAGGGCAGCGCCACATACTGTGCTTTGCAGGAGTCTAATTGGGAAGTAACAAAGGCATGAGCCAGTGTGGACTGATCTGCCCACCCCAGGAAAGGACACAGCCAGAGCACCAACTGAAGGTGGTCAGAGGGACTCCTAGCCACACCAGGTACTGGAGGAAAGTACTGTATTGGTATTTATATTCAGCAGAGTGAAGCATAGCCCCAGTTCAATATGAGGTTGTGGTATAAAACAGGATAGAAATATGCAGGATGCTCTAGTAAGGTTAAAAAGCAAAGCTTACATTTATTGTGGCTGAGAATACAGCTGCGATAGGAAAATAGATAGAAGAGAATATTCTAACTAGGGTGTATGAGTGCGTGTAAGGCATCTTGAGGCTGGAGCTGCCTCATGTTGACTGACTGCTCAGACAAAGAGGTGTAAAGCACTAAAACTTCTTGGAGGGAGAGGGGAAAGTGACCTCTGCATGCAAGAAGAAAGTAAAAGCTTTGAGTACACAAATCAGTGAAGCACAGGGCTGAATCCAAAGGATAGGCATGCAACTCTAGGCTTTCCCTCTGTCCCCAACTACCCCAAACAAACGTTGATGCTTCTTCACTTCCAACAGCTACCTGGTCTTCCAAAAGCAGTGCTGGATGCCAAGACCCACAAACTACAAACCTGATCTTTCATAGGGAGTGTGACTTCCCTCCCCGCCACAACCTCAGTTTAGCTTTCCTGCTGACCAACAGAACTTCCATCTGATCTGGATTTGACTCCAAATCTATTCACTCACATCTAATGATGTGAAGGCTTGGAAAAAAACCGGAAAAATTCAGAAAAAAACTTTTTCCTGAAGCCTTTTTGTTTTGTTTTGTTTTGTTTCTGAAAAATTGGAAAAGTTGAAAAAAGGAAGAAAACCGATTATGGAACGTTTTATTTTAGAATGGTGAATAAAATCTTTAGGACAATAAAATCTTTAATTTACTAATTGTGATAACGTTATGACAAAATATGACATAGTCATATTTTATGTTCCTAAAGTAAAAGAGAAACTTTCAATCTGTAAAAAGTGCTAAAGTTGCATATTTTTCAATTTTTCTGAAAATTTCCATTTTTTCTGAGAAAAAGTTTTTTCCATGGCTTCAAAATCTCCAGAAATTTTACATCTCTACTCACATCCAATCCTTCACTGCTTCCAGACAACAATTCATGACTTTCAGTGCCTCCTTGGCCTCAGTTGTAAAAAGAGAGATAGAGCTGGGTATTATCGGCATACTGAGGTCACCCAACACCCAAAACTCCACATGACCTCTCCCAGTGGCTTTAAACAGGTGTTAAAAAGCATTTCTCCAGAAAATAATTACAAATTGGATTTACATTTTTAAAGATCTTATTTATTCATTTTGTTACCACTAGAGCTACAAGGTCCTGAACCGGAAAGGACACCTGAGCGACAAGGAACCTCTTTGCTTTTGCTAGTTTATGAGGAGCTGGTAAAAGAAAAACAGGAAAATGTCAACATTATTAGAATCATAGAGTTGGAAGAGACCACGAGGGCCTTCCAGTCCAATCCCCTGTCTTGCAGGTATACACAATCAAAGCACTCCTGACAGATGGCCATCCAGACTCTGTTTAAACACCTCCAAAGAAGGAGACTCCACCACACTCCAAGGCAGTGTGTTCCACTTCTGAACAGCTCTTATCATCAGGAAGTTCTTCCTAACGTTTAGGTGGAATCTCTTTTCCTGTAGTTTGAACCCATTGCTCCATGTCCTAGTCTCTGGAGCAGCAGAAAATAAGCTGGCTCCATCCTCAATATGACATCCCTTCAAATTTTAAACATGGCTATCATGTACCCTCTTCACCTTCTCTTCTCCAGGCTAAACATGTCCAGCTCCCTAAGCCACTCCTCATAGGGTATAATGGCTTCCAGACCTCCCACCATTTTGGTCGCCCTCCTCTGGACAAGTTCCAGCTTCTCAATATCCTTCCTGAATTGTGGTGCCCAGAACTGGACACAGTATTCCAGATGAGGTCTGACCAAAGCAGAATAGAGTGGCACTATCACTTCCCTTAAGCTAGACACTCTATTTCTATAGATTAAAACAAATTTGTCTCCGCTAGTCCTCCAGAGCACCAAGCAGACATAAAACACTCCTTCCCCTAAAAACAACAGAAAAGGAAAGGATGACCAGAAACCATATCGATGCAAGATATTTACAGTTGTCCCTCCGTATCCACGGCTTTGGTATCCACGGATTTAAGTATTCATGGCTTGAAAATATTCTTAAAAAAATAATAATCCAAAAAGCAATCCTTGATTTTGCCATCTTACATAAGGGACACAGTTTTGCTATGCCATTGCATATAATACGACTTCAATATTCACGGATTTTGGTATCCACGGGGGGTCCTGGAACCAAACCCCAGCGAATATAAAGGGACAACTGTACATATCTTGTTTTACCTCGGTCCCCCTCAGGACCGGAATGAAAGAACGACAACGTTGTGCAGTAAGGCAGCACGGAAGACAGAACATTCCTGCTGCACTGCTGCTTTTCTTTGGAGTGCGGTAATACCCATAGTCTTACATGAAGGTTTACCTGCTGCAGAGCTTTCAAAATAATAGGGAAGGGGGGTTAGTAAACAAACAAACACCTTGTCTTGAATACTTTATTCTTTCTAAAAGAGAATATTCCATGAAGCATTGCCCCAAATTTTCGGGGGGGAGACGGGGGAAAAACAGGGGGAAAGCTTTTCTGCCTGATTTTTCTCCCCCCTCCCCGACACCTTGGCCTTCACATCTCTAAAGGTATTAAACTAGGCCTCAGGCCTCTCCATTGATGCCCCCTTGGCCTGGGAGAGAGGCTTGCATACCCTAATGATGTTTTGAGCTATGCTGGCGGTGGCATAATAGCCACCGGTAGGGTCTCCCATGCCAGACAGGTCAAAACCGAAGGGTCTGACAAAGAGCATCAAAGGGCAGGATGGGCTCTCTAGCCTTGTGGCAACCATCCTAGGAGAAGGAAAACTCTAATCTGAAACCCGGGCAGATGGTGCTCGTCCAAACCTGTATGGTCAACCATCTAAGACAAGGAAACTCTAATCAAACCTACGTCCCGAGGACTTCACTGCTACCGTCCATGCTTGCAAGGCCACAGCAGATGACCCTTAGGTTTAAAGGGTGAGGCCAGTTCTGTGCACGCTGCGCTCCACCAGAAAAATCCATTGCACAGGCTCGAAGGACAAATCCAATTCCGAAAAAGCCCTGCAGCGATAGGCGAAGGATGAAACGGCAGGTGTAAAGTTGCACTGGAAGCCGCAGACCCAACCCTGCATGCAGGCGGTTCAGGACTTTGGTCGCTCAAGGCTGACCCCCAGGAGATGACAGTCTTGTTTGGCAGCATCCTGAACGACCAAGCAGCCTTTTTTAAGGAGAGCACTGCTTGCTCCATATGGAGAGGGGCCTAGAAAAGGTGGCCTAACGAAAGCTCATCCCCAACTACCTGGTTGGCTAGCCGCGGCCAATAGGAATCTTCTGATGCGGTCAAACCAAGGCAAAGAAACAAAGGCACACACCGGCCTCCAAAGGTGTAAATAAACTGACACTTGCATGCTGGAACATCAGAACCATGCGAGACTCTGAAGATAGTGAATGGCCTAAGCGTCATTCTGCTCTAATAGCCCATGAACTAGCACGACTTAATATTGACATCGCTGCTCTTAGTGAAGTTTGTCTCCATGAGGAAGGCAGCCTTAAAGAACAAGGCGCCGGCTACACACTTTACTGGTCTGGCAAGCCCAAAAACGAAAAACATATTTCAGGAGTAGGCTTTATGATTAAAAACCCCATTGCCTCCAAACTCGAAACCCTGTCAACAAGACACTCTGATCACATTATTTCCTTACACTTCCCACATGTTGTTCTCTTTAGTATATATGCCCCAACTATGCAAGCCGACCCTGTAGAGAAAGACAAATTCTATACAGACCTACGCCACCTCCTACAAAAAGTCCCTGTAGAATATAAAATTATTATCCTTGGTGACTTCAATGCCAGAGTAGGAAAGAACTCCGAAGCCTGGAAAGATGTCTTAGGCAAGCATGGTGTTGGAAATTGCAATGATAATGGACGCCTGTGCAGAACAGCTGACTATTACAAACACTATCTTTCAGCAAAAAAATAGCTTGAAGACAACCTGGATGCATCCCCAATCCAAACATTGGCACCTCATTGACTATGTTCTAGTCCGCCAGTGAAACATTTGCGATGTCTGTCATACCCGAGTGATACCCAGTGCAGAATGCCAGACAGATCATCGCCTCGTAAAATGTAGATTAAATCTTCATCTTAAGTTCAAACCTAAGAGGGGTGGCATCTTAAAGAAGAGACTCCAAGTCAACAATCTTCAACAAACTACCATGAGAGACAACTTCCAGGCAAACCTGCAAACAAAACTTGAAGACCATCCTACAGATCCTTCTCCTACAGTGCTTTGGCAACATATCAAAAACAGTATCCTCCAGTCTGTGGAAGAATCCCTCGGGTTCTCCCACAAGAAAAATCAAGACTGGTTTGATGAAAACAACCAAGAGATCCAGGAACTGTTGGCAAAGAAGAGAACTGCTCACCAGGCATACCTCGCCCAGCCAACTTGCCATGTAAGAAAAGCAGCTTTCCGCCTCACATGTAGTAAACTTCAACAAAAACTCCAAGACATGCAGAACAAGCGATGGATCAATATAGGAGAAAAGACACAACACTGTGCAGATCTGGGTGATCTTAGAGGATTTTATGAAGCTCTTAAGGCAGTGTTTGGACCTACTTATCAGGCCCAAAGCTCCTTATACAGTACAGAAGGTCAAACATTAATTACTGATAAAGCCTCCATCCTGAATCAATAGGCTGAACACTTTCAAAGTCTCTTTAGTGCCAACCGAGTAGTCCAAGGCTCAGCTATCCAATATATGATACAAAAACCGATGAAAAATGAATTGGACATAGCTCCCACTTTGGAAGAGACCCTTAAGGCCATACAGCAGATGAAAAACGGCAAGGTAGCTGGGATTGATGGAATCCCACCTGGAGTTTGGAAACACTGAGGTCATGTACTCCATGATAAATTCCACGAACTCCTTGTGAATTGCTGGGAAAAAGGGGAATTGCCATCAGATCTCCGAGATGCAGTCATCATCACCCTGTACAAGAAAAAAGGAGCAAATCTGATTGCTCAAACTATTGAGGCACAACACTGCTCTCTATTGCTGGAAAAATCCTTGCAAGGATACTGCTGAACAGATTACAGTAGTTCCTGCTATTGCAGAAGAACTTCTTCCTGAAAGCCAATGTGGCTTCAGAGCCAATATGAGTACTCTCTCTTGCTTTTCTTCACAAACGAAGATTTAGGAAGGACTCATCCCGCGCTTTCTGCAAGCATGCTGATGACTAAAAAGGCCAATCCGAGATAAACAAGTCCGGTTGCAGAAAGCACAGTAGGAGGTCTCCTTGGGTGATGTTTCCGGGTTGTGATTCTTTCTGCATTGTCGTTTCTCTTCAAGACTTGTTCGGCGTGAGTTCTCAAATAAGGCTGCAGCATTGTGGATAGTGCATCTCCATGCCTCCCAATGTGAGGCCAGGGCAGACCATTGCTGGTGATCAATTTGGCTGAGCCCGAGATGTTGTTTCAGGGAGTCCTTGTATCGCTTTTTTGGAGCGCCTCTCTTACACTGACCCGTGGCGAGTTCACCATAGAGTACTGTTTTTGGGAGCCGATAGTCCTCCATCCTAGAAACATGCCCTGCCCAGCGCAGCTGTGTTCTCAATATCATGGCCTCAATGCTGGTGATCCCTGCTTGCTCAAGGATAGTAACATTTGTCACATAGTCAGTTCAGTGTATATTTAGGATTGTGCGTATACAGCGCTGATGAAAGTGTTTGAGGAGTTGTAAGTGGTGGCGATAGGTGACCCATGTTTCAGATCCATAAAGGAGAATAGACAGTACAATGGCTCTATACACACTGATTTTTGTGCTTTGCCTCAGGTGTTTATTACTCCAGACTCTTTTGTGAAGTCTTCCAATTGCGCTATATGCCTTTCCTAATCTGTTTTCTATCTTTTTGTCAATCTTGGCGTCTGAGATGATGCTTCCCAGATAGGTGAACTGCTGAACGGACTTAAGCACAGATTTGCCAACAGCAATGTGGGGATGATGGTGTTCGTCCTGTGGTGCAGGCTGGTAAAGAACTTCCGTTTTCTTAAGGTTGACTTCCAGCCCAAACAGCTCTGCAGCTGTTGCAAAGCAGCAGAGCTGTTTGGGCTGTAAGTCAACCTGAAGAAAACAGAAGTTCTTTACCAGCCTGCACCACAGGATGAACACCATCATCCCCACATTGCCGTTGTTGGAGGTAGATGGAGAAGGAAGACACAAATGAAAGCCAGTTGTTTTGTCCCCTGATTTCTTACAGTGAAATTCTGAGAGTGACGTTGAGTCTCACTGTTAAGATCTTGCTCCTGTGCTGGACAGGCTGTTAGAATGACAAGGCTGTGCATGTCAAATGTCAAACAAATCAATAACATTGGGGAATGGGTCAATCTAGGGGGTGGGAGTGGGGAAAGAAGTAATGGAACTTCCTTACCAAGAGAGGACACGTTTTCATAGTTATCTATCATGACTTCCTTGTACAAAGATCTTTGATTTGTAGCCAGCAGGTCCCACTCCTCCTTGGTGAAAGATACAGCCACATCCTCGAAGGTCACCAGATACTGCAATCATAAAGCAACCCACACTTATATGACAACATCATGTCTTTACCCTAAATCAGTGGCTTTTAACCTTTTCTTTTCCAGGAACCCCCTTTAAATATCTTTTGTTGCCGCGGACCCCCAAGACTTGACTCACGATTTAAAACAACAAGAACAACAATAATAATACCACCTGATAACAGTAATAATACAATTACATCATCCATTAAACTTTCCCTCAGAGGCACTGGAGGGGGAGAAAAGACTTTTCTCCTAGTTCTTCCTGTAAATTTGTGGCTGGAGCATATTGAACAGCAATGCACAGGCCAAGCCAGCCAGCCTTCACCTTGGCTCCTGTCACGTGGCTGCTCCACTGCAGGCAGGAGGTGGACTGAGCAGCCTTCAAGCCTTCACAGACCCACTGTGAGGACATTGTGGCCCCCTGGACCACAGGTTAAGAACCACTGCCATAGATTGTTAGATGAAGCCAGAGCAGACTCAGTAAATCAGGATTGACTTACCAAGTTCCCAGAAAATTAACGCATACAATTTACGCTCTGTATCCACAGATTCCGCATCCATGGATTCAACCAACCAGTTTGAAAATATCCCCCCCCCCAAAGGCAAACCTTGATTTTGCTGTTTTATATACTGCCCCATTGTCTATAATGGGGCTTGAGCATTGTGGAGAGCATGCTATGAGTAGGTGATGGAGTGTTGGAGAGCGAATGGGAAGAGAGCATGAAGGAGCCAATTCTATGGCAAGAAACTGGTATGGAAGGTGTCTCCTAGAGTGAAAGATCTAGATGACCTTTGAAAGGGAAAGAGTGGGTAATGTGATGTGATGAGGAGAGGCTAGAATGAATGTGTGAATAGCTATGAGTGAAGCTGAGGGAATGTATGTGCAGGGAGAATATGTATTAAGAGGAACAGAGGCTGGTCAAAAATAAAGACCAAAGTAGTTCTGTTATCTTATTAAAACAATAAACCAATCTTTATGTTTATTTATCATACCCAGTCCCCTCATGAGTTATTTGCCCTTACTGATATTTAAGTAGCACTCTAACTTTGTAAACACACATAGAGAGAGAGAAAGATGCAAGTACTATCCATCTAGCTGTGGAACTGTGGTCTCCACAGTTTATTAGTTTGGTGGCAGCAGTGGGATGTGAAAAAACCTTGCGTCACAAAAGTGGTGGTAGCAAAGGTGACGAGGTGGCCAGGCTGAGTGGTGATGTAAATTCAGCTGGTGTGCCTGATCATCACACGCAGCCACAGTTTTTGGTATCCATTCCTGGAACCAAATCCCAGCAGATACCAAGAGCCCGCTGTATATTCTTGGGGCTAGCAATTGGATTGAACCCTCAAAAATTGATTCCAGAGGTTAGCTATTAACATTTTACTGGCATCTTTTCAGTGTTATTGTTATTTTGCTAATCTAACACTCCAGTTTCTGAACTGAAAATTATTAAGCATTTGGGTTCATTGCTCATATAAAAAATGTGCATTGGTTGGAAAGAGATGAATTAAAATCTTTCATTAGTCTCCCCAGCAGTTACAATAAGAAAATTCTTCACATTGAGAAGGATTAATCTATTGCCCGCTGCTGCTGAGAAGTTTTGGATTTTTGACTGCCATCAGTTGGGGGGGGGGGGAATCATTCTTCCACTCTAAGAATCAATAATTTGGAAGCATGACTGCAAAGGCAGCCCAGTAGCTCAAGTCCCAGGGCTTGTCTAGATGAGAAGATATAATGTGGATTGCTGCACATCAATGCAAATTTGCAGCAGCATTCATTTGTCTCCATGGTCCTTTGGCAAAATCGCTGGTATGGGATATCCATGTTTGAAATTCACACACAGCCACGCCAGCAAATCAAGATGGTGGCCGAGAGTGAATTACTCACATTATTTTTCTCCGTAAGTTGTCAGTGCTGCACAGTATTTATTTATTTTTTTACTGTAAATCAAAGGTGCATAAGTGTGAGCTTCCACTTAAAAAAGCTGTTTGGTCGCCTCAGCAAAGCAAAAAAGTGCACGATCAATAGCATAAAACTCCAAAACGACTCTTCTGGCCACTTAATTGCCTACAAGTCCACTCCTCACATGCATCTGAAAAATCAGCTTTCTACTTCTGCCCTTGCCAAGAATGCGCTGCAATGTGAATCGGATGTCCAAACTAGTGGGATTGCGCATTTCCACTAATCATTTAAAAAACCTTAGGAAAAGCCACGAAGGCTTTTCCTCTGCAGTTTTTGGGCCCCCCTCCTTCTGAATATGGTGAATCTCAGTTGGATCTTGTTGGGACAAAAGGTATTCTCTGTGAATTCTATTAGGATTATTTTCACCATCTAGACACCCCACTCCCCAGAGAAGATATGAAGGTTAACCTGCACAGAGGGCGTCCTCCCTGGCATTTCTACCACTGCTTCTCTAGAGGAAAAATATGTTGACAGAGACTCTCTTCTCTCCCTGAGTCTGGAGACCAGCTGGGAACCTGTAGAAGATACAGATGGTGGAGTTATAAGTGTGTGAGCAAGGAAAGGAATGGTGCTAGAGTCATGCCATCTACATTTTGTTTTGAGGATGGTCTTCGTGACCCTTCTGTTTGGTGCCTTCCTCTTTCATCACAAAAATCCATTGTCAATTTCAGAAAAATGTCCTACTTGAGCTGTTTTTGCTCCTGGCCTTTCCCCTTTCTTCTTTCTTCTGAATTGAGAGGTGTTCACCCTGAAAATGGGAGAAAAGCAAAACAAAGTGGGGAACATTTCAGACAAACACCTCTTCTCTTTAACAAATCTTCTTCAGGGAATTCCAGGGAAAGCCCCAAGGCAGAAAGAGAGAGAGAGAGAGATTCAGAGAGGGGGTTGGGGAAAAAAAGCTTCTCACAGGATTATCTTTGTATCATCAGAGGGTGTCAAGCCCGATTTCCCTTTTATACCAGCCAACATTTCATATATATATATATACAGTTGTCCCTCCACATTCGCGAACTTGACATTCGCGGTTTCGGTTATTCGCGGTTTTGGGAGGGCCCCCCCGGGCCCCCCCAAAACCGCGACACGGGGCCTCCAGAGGCCCCGTGAAAGACATAGAGGGAGCGGGGAGGCCCAGGGACGCGGTGGGGAGGGCTGGGGAGGCGATCCTGGGGCCTCCGGAGACGCTCCGGAGGCCCCAGGAAGGCCTGGGGACGGGGTGGGGAGGGCTGGGGAGGCGATCCTGGGACCTCCGGAGACGCTCCGGAGGCCCCAGGAAGGCTTGGGGACGGGGTGGGGAGGGCTGCGGAGGCGATCCTGGGGCCTCCGGAGCGCCTCCGGAGGCCCCAGGAAGGCCTGGGGACGCGGTGGGGAGGGCTGGGGAGGCGATCCTGGAGCCTCCGGAGACGCTCCGGAGGCCCCAGGAAGGCCTGGGGAGGGCTGGGGAGGCGATCCTGGGGCCTCCGGAGCGTCTCCGGAGGCCCCAGGAAGGCTTGGGGACGGGGTGGGGAGGGCTGGGGAGGCGATCCTGGGGCCTCCGGAGCGTCTCCGGAGGCCCCAGGAAGGCTTGGGGACGGGGTGGGGAGGCGATCCTGGGGCCTCCGGAGACGCTCCGGAGGCCCCAGGAAGGCCTGGGGACGCGGTGGGGAGGGCTGGGGAGGCGATCCTGGAGCCTCCGGAGACGCTCCGGAGGCCCCAGGAAGGCCTGGGGACGCGGTGGGGAGGGCTGGGGAGGCGATCCTGGGGCCTCCGGAGACGCTCCGGAGGCCCCAGGAAGGCCTGGGGAGGGCTGGGGAGGCGATCCTGGGGCCTCCAGAGACGCTCCGGAGGCCCCAGGAAGGCCTGGGGACGGGGTGGGGACGGGGTGGGGAGGGCTGGGGAGGCGATCCTGGGGCCTCCGGAGACGCTCCGGAGGCCCCAGGAAGGCCGGGGGACGGGGTGGGGAGGCGATCCTGGGGCCTCCGGAGACGCTCTGGAGGCCCCAGAAAGGCCTGGGGACGGGGTGGGGAGGGCTGGGGAGGCGATCCTGGGGCCTCCGGAGACGCTCCGGAGGCCCCAGGAAGGCCTGGGGAGGGCGGGAGGAAGGGCCGGGGAGACCTCCGCGGGGCCTAGCAAGGCCCCGCGAAGGCCTGGGGAGGGAGGGAGGGAGGGCCTTGGAGACCTCCGTGGGGCCTGGCAAGGCCCCGCGAAGGCCTGGGGAGGGAGGGAGTGAGGGCCGGGGAGACCTTCAGGGGCCTAGGAAGGCCCCGCGAAGGCCTGGGGAGGGAGGGGGGAGGGGTGTCGCTATTCGCGGTTTTTTCACATTCGCGGGGGTCCGCGGAACGGAACCCCCGCGAATGTGAAGGGACGACTGTATATATATATATGGCTTTTCTTCGCAAACGAAGATTCAGGAAGGACTCATCCCGCGCTTTCTGCAAGTGCGCTGATGACTAAAAAGGCCAATCCAAGATAAACAAGTCCGGTTGCAAAAAGCACAGCAGAAGGTCTCCTTGGGTGATGTTTTTGGGTTGTGATTCTTTCTGCGTTGTCGTTTCTCTTCAAGACTTGTTCGTCATGAGTTCTCAAATAAGGCTGCAGCATTGTGGATAGTGCGTCTCCATGCCTCCCGATGTGAGGCCAGGGCGGACCACTGTTGGTGATCAATTTGGCCAAGCCTGAGATGTTGTTTCAGGGAGTCTTCGTATCGCTTTTTTGGAGCGCCCCTCTTACACTGACCCGTGGCGAGTTCACCGGAGAGTAGTATTTTGGGGAGGCAATGGTCCTCCATCCTAGAAACATGCCCTGCCCAGCGCAGCTGTGTTCTCAATATCATGGCCTCAATGCTGGTATATATATATTTAAATATATATTTAATATATTTATATTAAATATTATATATTTATATATTATATATTATATATTATAATATATTATATATTATATTATGGTATATATATTTAAATATATACTGTATTTAGAAAGCAAATAAATACTTGACTATATCTACAGCATGCTTTAGAAATTCCAAACTAAAATTTGTCACTTACAAGTCCATTAACATACTGTATCTCCCCAAGTAAGAAAGTTCAACTTTTACATATTACAAAAACATTCTCATAAATCTTATATCTGCATGTATGAGATCATAGCATAAAGAAAAGGCGTGTTACACCTCCTAACTTGTTACCAAGTGTTACTAGTTTGTATTGTAATTACTTTGAGCTTTGTATCAATGTGAATTAATATAACTTATCCATTTGCCATTTTGTTTATGCACCCTTAAACTTATCTTGGTTCTCATACCATTATTCCATCCATAAATAAATAAATAAATAAATTTTTAGTCCATTTCAACCATCTAGTTAACTGTTATTTCACTATTTTTTTTATCTAGATTCCAGTATGACAAAACTGGCACCCAATCTCTTTCCACTCTATTTGTTGTTTTATAATTAATCTAGGCCATTAGTTTCTCAAACTCCATCTTATCTATAACATTGAAATTCCAACTTTCTATTTCTGGTTCTTATAGATTTTTCCAATTTTTTGCAGTTATTAATGTAGCAGCAGAGATCATATAAAATATGATTTTTCTGTTTTTTGTCAAGCTCTTTTTCCAGTATGGAAGTCATATTTAACAAATATAATTCTGGTATCATTCTGAACTTTGCATTTAATATTTTTTCCATACGGTGTGTGGCCTTATTGCACCAGATTCAGGGATAATACCTCACATAGTGTGGCCTTATCAGCCCAAATTTTGGGGTATCATTTTCATTACAGCACAAGCTGGTTTGCAGAACTATTTTTTTTAAACTAAAAAGGATGTAACTCAGGAAGGGGAAAGCATCAAGGAGAAGACAAATTGTTATCATGAAGCAGAGCTACAAACTGTCCTTTTTTGCCCGACTACAAATCCGACTCTTCTGCCAATAAGGCTGGTAGCCCTGTAGTGTGGGTATTCCAGTAGTTGCAGTCCAGCTGAAGTGTTATAAATCTGACACAAATCAGACTACAATTAGGACACAAATAATGCAGTTGGAAACTGGATTATTTGCCATGGTTCCTTCCTATGGAATCTTGGGGTTTGTAGTTTTACAAGGTCTTTAGCCTTCTCTACCAAAGAGTGCTGGTGCCTCATGAAACTACAAACCCCAGGATTCCATAGAAAGGAGCCATGGGAAATAATCCCGTTTCAAACTGAATTATTTGTGTAGTGTGGATGCACCCTCAACCTTGGTGATGCTACAAGATTGCATCCCCTTCGCCCCTGCCCGCTACAGGCTAACAAGGCTTCCTCTTTGGAAAATGGTAAGACATCTCCTTGCACTTAGAATTAGAGATGTGAAGGCCTGGGAAAAACCTGGGAAAATGCAGAGAAAAAAAGTTTTTTCCCATTTTTTCCCTGAAGCCTTTTTTGGTTTCCCTCCCCCCCCAAAAAAATGAAAAAAGG
Organism: Gambelia wislizenii; assembly: GCA_030847615.1. Taxonomy (NCBI): domain Eukaryota; kingdom Metazoa; phylum Chordata; class Lepidosauria; order Squamata; family Crotaphytidae; genus Gambelia; species Gambelia wislizenii. The sequence goes on from JAUMIR010000002.1 coordinate 33,919,649, forward strand.
AAGAAATCAATTATGGAATGTTTTATTTTAGCAAGATGAATAAAATCTTCAAGACAATAACATCTTTAATATACTAACTGTGAGAATTTTATGCCAAATCAAATTGTACATTCTCATATTTTATGTTCCTAAAGTAAAAAAGTGACTTTGGACTTTATCAGATGCGGCAAATACGGCGTCATAACAATGCCCAATGAAAGGACACCAAGACCAGACGACATTGCGCTTTCGTAATTCTGTGTGGTAAATAAAGCATTTTTTTTTATTGTCAGGCCAAGCTGTCAATTGATCAGCCACGGCATTTTTTTGCCATGGTTGTGAGCGTGTGAAACTGCGCCCTGTTCTGCTGCCGTGATTCCAGTGTTAATGGGCGATTCTCTGGTGGGGACGCAAAAACTAGCCATGGGACGATCTTTTTATGAACCTCCCCGTGTTGCAGGGAAGTTTTTAAATGTGTTTCAGTGCTTGTGTGTTCTTTTTTTTAATGTAACCGTTTTTTTAAACATATAAGCGTGCTTCTCGGGAGAACCACCGAGATCACACTTGCCTGTCAACGCGAAAGTACAAGGCTGCTTTTTCACGCAGAAATAACAGCTACATTTGATAAACAGTAAGACCCCCTTATCCACTGGGAATTGGTTTGGGGGGAGGGCGTGGATACTGAAAACAATGGATAATAGTGAACACCATTGAAAATAACAGGATTTCCAGTTTAAAATACCATAGAGTTGCCTTGGAGGACCTAGAAAATGGCTAGAGATGACACATTTTCTAGGAAGACTATGGTAGGTGTGCTGTTTTGTTTCCCGTGGATAACTGAATCAGTAGATAATGAATCAGTGGATATGGGGGTCCTACTGTAAAGGGTTCTTTTGCAGGCACAAAACCGGCATAAAATATGGTGGCAAAAGAACCTTTTTAGAGGCTTGTCTGATAAAGTCCGTTCAATCTGTTAAAAATGCTAAAGCTGCATTTTCCCACAATTTTTTCTTCTGAAAATTTCTAATTTTTTTCAGGAAACAAACAAACAAAAAACCTGGAGAAAAACATTTCCACCCCCACCCGCCGCCATGGCTTCAAAATTTCCAGAAATTTTACATCCTTACTTAGAACAAAAGTTTCTTCTGTCCTTTTGTCATCCAACAGGTTTGTGGTTTTAAAAAAATGATATCTTGACCATTTGGCACAGGCAAAACCAGAATGAATCACAGCCCAACAGCAACTATAAAAAGAAGTCCACAACCCCTTTTAATTTTAGTATAAAGGTGTAAATTTATTGGAAAAGAAAAGAGTGATTATAGGATATTTAGATGAAGAGGGAAAATGTAGTAGTGTTAGGATAGATAGTTTTATTTTTGTATTAGTAAGTACAGTAAAGCGATGGGGGGGAATTTGCATTATTGCTACGGCCTTTTGTGGTCATGTGTATTATTTTGTAGAATGGTTTTATTTCAATTTTTAAAAATCCCTACCCTCCCACACACAAAATCCCTTTGCTTACCTTTTTCTGATCCTCAGTAGCAAAACCACTCTCCTCAACTTGGGTGTGTAATAGATGGCTTATGAACAACTTGAATGCTTCTTTCTAGGAATATCCACCACCACAAGCCCACTTTTTTGTTGTTGTTGTTGTTGTTGTTGTTGCCCTCTACATCTTCCACAATCTCCTACCAGCCATTCTCACCAGCTTCCGTCCTTCTCCAAACTGGGCTTCAGCTCTTGCTATAAATGCACTGATGTTTCCAGCGGACCCCTTTTAAAGTCGCACCACTTCTCTCTCTTCGGCTTCTGCCAGTTTGTAGTGCGCCACAGTTTTGTTTCCCCCTTCCCAAGAGATGGTGAAAGGCAGAGGCAGAGCTTTGGTGACCAAAGAGATCCAATCAGATATGACAAAATCCAAAATTTACAACACAGCAACACCTTCTTTTCTTTTCTTTTTGCCTGCAAGGGGCAGCTACAAAGCACAAAGTACATCATGCAAGATTTCATAGCTCTATTGGCTTCTTCATCAGGCAAAAGATGTTTAAAAATCCTACAGGAATGTGAATTAACAGTTAGGAATTATTTTCTTTTTGGGTTTTTTTTTTTGGCCTGATAATAATAAGAAATAGGATATAGTAATAGGCTATAGGTCTTTAGTGATATCTTAGTAATGTTGAGAAAAAAAATAGAAAATAGAAAACTATGATGTTAAAAAATATATGGTGGGAAGGTTGGAAATCTGTTTTCGCGCATTTGTATGCATGTAGGTAGGTAGGTACAGTTATCCCTTCATATTCGCAGGGGTTTGGTTCCAGGACCCCCCATGGATACCAAAATCCGTAAATACTCAAGTCCCATTATATGTCTCTCTCTGGCTTTTCTTTGCAAACGAAGATTCAGGAAGGACTCATCTCGTGCTTTCTGCAAGCACGCTGATGACTAAAAAGGCCAATCCGAGATAAACAAGTCCGGTTGCAGAAAGCACAACAGAAGGTCTCCTTGGGTGATGTTTCCGGGTTGTGAGTCTTTCTGCGATGTCGTTTCTCTTCAAGACTTGTTCAGCGTGAGTTCTCAAATAAGGCTGCAGCAAATAGCATAGCAAAATGGTGTTACTTATATAAGATGGCAAAATCAAGGTTTGCTTTTAGGATTATTATTTTTTAAAGAATATTTTCAAGCCATGAATACTTAAATCCATGGATACCAAATCCCTGGATACGGAGGGACAACTGTACACTGTATTTATGTAGGCATATATGTGTGTGTGTGTGTGTGTCTAGATATAGATATATATAGATATCGTGTGTGATGACTGTAGTGGCTGTGTTATTGTTTTAATGTATTCAATGTTTTTATTCTATGTTAAACTAATAACAATTATTTTTTTTAAAAAAATCCTACAGGAGAAGACAAGTGGAGATGTTAGAGTCACAGGGGCTACATTTTGTTTCAGATGTTGCTTCTGTTGTCAATGAGGATGGTCTGGAGCCGTGGCTCTTAACCCTCTTTAAATATCTTTTGTTGCTGCTGACCTCCAAAATTTAACTTGACATTTAAAACCCTAACAATAGCAACAATAATAATAATGCATGATAATAATAATAATTATAATAATAATACAATTACACGGGTGGTACAATTACACTGTGGGCCATGGACTCTCAGGGGTCTGCGATGTCCTCACAGGGGGGTCCATGATGTCTTGAAGTCTGCTTGGCCCACCTCCTCCCTGCAGTGGAGCCAAGGCAAAAGCTGGCTGGCTTGGCCTGCACATTGCCATTCATTCCACTCCAGACACAAACTTGCAAGAAGAAGCAGGAGAAAAGTCTTCCCTCCCCCTCCAGTTCCTTTCAGGAAAGGTTTAATGGATGGTGTAACTGTGGTGTTGTTTTAAATCTTGAGTTATGTCTTCAGAGAAGATGCCAGCCACAGATGCAGGCGAAACATCAGAAGTAAACTCCTCCAGAACACAGCTTCACAGCCCAGAAAAAAACCCAAGGAAAATCTTTTTATGCTAAATCTGCCCCTTCCCCAATTCGCTTCAAAAGTGCTACTACATGCTTCATTTGTTTTTAAGATACTTACAAAATGTGCTTCTTTTACATCATGTGTATGATATACTGTAGTGCTCCATTTCTCTCTCTCTCTTTTCCACTAAGACTGTTGGAGCACTTTCAAGGTTGCACTATTTCAAATGGAGGCAAATCTAATTTAGAACTGCTTGAACCACGTTCTGTTTTACTATGGTGTTGTCTATATAGTAAAAAAAAAAAAAAGAACAAGATGCAAACGTACAGCGATCTATTCAAATTCTCTCTCTGGCTTTTCTTCACAAACGAAGATTCAGGAAGGCTGCAGCATTGTGGATAGTGTGTCTCCATGCCTCCCGATGTGAGGCCAGGGCAGACCATTGTTCGTGATCAATTTGGCCGAGCCTGAGATGTTGTTTCGGGGAGTCCTTGTATTGCTTTTTTGGAGCGCCCCTCTTAATATTTGGAAGGGGGGGCAGTGAAATCCAACACAAAGTCCATGCGCGGCTGCGTCTGGGGCTTCATATGGATATTCCGAAAAGCTCCATATGACCTCAAAAGGTGCAATCATTTGAACACTCACATTTGCACAAATATGAACAGGGAGTGCAATCTGATTGGCTGGATGAGGATGGAGAGTCAGGGCTCACAAAGAGGAAAAAACGCTGCAGCCACCATGTCGGATTTTCGGCAAAGCAAGGGTCTGGTAAGTTGATCAAACAGCGATTTTATACTCTTTTTTTTTTTTATCTGTCTTTGTAAAGTTGCTTTTTTTTCATATTTTTATTAACCGTTTTTCAGTTATATAAAATCACCCATTTCGTATTATATACATTATATACATTTCCATCCATCTTACTTTTGTACGTTTCTATCCATTTCCATACATAGTTTACATTCGTGCTATACAATCATTCCATATTTACCTCAACAATCATAACGTTTACAACCGTTACTTCCTCTTTACTTTTGACTCCGTGTCATTAATTACATACCTTTTCTCCCCCTCTTATCTACCTTGCCATCTTTGATTCTGTTGTGGCTTTAACTTATTTATCATCAAATTTTGTTACTTTTTTGTATGTTATATATGTTCATTTCTCCATCTTTCCGAATTAAAACTCTGTATTCACAACAATACTTTCTCCCCATCTTTCTTCCCAGAGTGGGGTTACAATTTTCCAATCATTATAATTTTCCTGGATCCTCCTCCCCTTTAACAACATTGTCAATCTATCCATCTCATACATCTCATGTAATTTAAGTAACCAATTATCTATTGTTAGGATTTTTTGGTTCTTCCAATTTTTTGCCACATTGATCCTAGCCGCTGTTATCATATATAATAGAATCTTTGAGAAATTCACTTTATTCCATTTTGTTACATTATGTAACATGTTTAGCAGGTATACTTCCGGTTCACAACGGAAATCCACGTCTAGTGTCTTTATGATGATCTTATGGATTTTATTCCAATACTTCTTTATCTCCTCACATCTCCACCACATATGATAGTAAGTGCCTCTATTTTTCCTACACCTCCAACATAACTCTGATGAGTTTTTATATATTTTTGATATTCTTTCAGGTGACAAATACCATCTATACAATGATTTATAATAATTTTCTCTTAAATTATAGCTTCTCATAAATGTCAGGTTTTTTCCCCATGATTTTTCCCAATGTTCAAGTTGTATTTCGTGCCCTATATCTTGGGCCCACCTTACCATATGTGTTTTTATTCTCTCTTGTTCTAGATTGATTTGTAGAAGTAGTTTGTAAATTTTAGACACTGTTTTCTCCCTTCCTCCTTGTATGATTTTATCTAGCTCCGTCTGTTCTAGTTCTATCTCTTCTATCTTAGTATCTTTCTTTAATTTCTCCGATATTTGTCTATAGAGGAACCAATGGGAGTCTGTACCTTCTTCCTTTAATTCTTCTTGAGTCTTCATTCTAACTATATTCCCCTCCCGTTTTAACACTTCTTTGTATGTCAGCCATCTATCGTTATATAGATTTTCCCTTTTATGAAAGGCCTCATGCGTTGACAACCACAGTGGCATTTTTGGGCATAATATCTTCTTATATTTCAACCAAACTCTTAGTAATGCACGCCTAACATAGTGATGATTAAAGTCAATATGAACTAACACCTTATCAAACCATAAGTAAGCGTGCCATCCAAACCGTAGGTTAAAGCCCTCCAGTTGCAACAGTCTATTATTCTTTAAGGTAATCCATTCTATAACCCATGCTAAACTGTTTGCGTAATAGTACGTTCTCAAATCCGGAAGACCCAACCCACCTCGTTCTTTGGCATCAATTAAGGTTTCCCTCCTTACTCTGGGCTTTTTCCCTGCCCAAATGAACCTTTGTAAGTCTTTATTCCATTTTGCAAAGACTTTATCATTTAATATAACTGGGATGTTTTGAAACAAGTACTGTAGCCTTGGCAAAATATTCATTTTTACTGCAGCTACTCTTCCCAGTAATGAGAGCTCTAATCTACCCCATCTATTTAGGTCCTCCCTTATTTTATTCCATGTTTTGGTATAATTATTTTCCAATAGTTCTGAGTTTTTATTTGTTAATATTATTCCCAGATATTTTACTTTATCTTCTATTCTAAATCCTGTTAGTTCTCTCATCTTTTGGACCTCTTTTTTACTTAAGTTTTTGTTTAATACAACTGTTTTTTCCTTGTTTATCTTTAGCCCGGCTAAATTCCCAAATTCTTCTATTATTTCTAGGAGCTTTTGTACATTTTCTAGCGGATTATCTAGAATAAACACCAGGTCATCTGCATAGGCCTTGTACTTGAATTCTTGCTTTTGTATTCTCAATCCTTTTAAATCCTGATTTAATCTTATTTTTCAGTTTAAGACCTCTAACACCGTTATGAATAACAATGGTGATAGTGGGCACCCTTGACGGGTACCTCTGTTAATTTGACATGTTTTTGTCTTTTCTCCGTTTATTATTATGTATGCTTCTTGTTTGTCATATATTTTCTGTATCCATTTTATATAATTTTCTCTTATATTCATCTGTTCTAACACTTCAAATAGGAATTCCCAGCGAACGTTGTCAAACGCTTTTTCGGCGTCTGCGAATACCAAACTTAACTTCCTCTCATTGTGTTTTTCATAATACTCCAATATATTCAGCAAAGGTCTTATATTATCTTTTGTTTGTCTTTTTGGCAGAAATCCACTCTGATCCTCGCCAATCCACTCTTTTAATACCTCCTTGAGTCTTTCTGCTAATATGTTAGAGAATATCTTATAATCGATATTTAAGAGGGATATTGGTCTATAGTTTGTTGTAGATGTTATATCTTTTTCCTCTTTTGGTATCAGGGTTATGTTAGCAGCCCTCCAGGAGTCTGGAATTTTCTCATTCTCCAATCCGTTAAATAGCCTATATAGCGGGTTTATCAATTCCTCCTCAAATGTTTTGTAATATAGGACTGAGAAGCCGTCTGGGCCTGATGCCTTGCCTATTTTCATCTTTTTTATCGCCCCCCTTATTTCTTCCTTTGTAATTTGCTTATTTAGCTCCGATCTTTGTTCATTCGTTATCTGTGGTAGTTTCTCTCTCACTAAGTATCTTTTTATCTCTTCTTCAATCCCTTTTGTGTTTGGGTATTTTTCATATAATTTTGTGTAGTATTCATGGAAGGCCTCCATAATATCTTTTTGTCTGGTGAAGCTTCCCTTATTGGTTTTAATCTCTGTAATCAATCTTTTTTCTTTCTCTTTTCTCAATTTATACGCCAACCATTTGCCTGGCCTATTCGAGTGTTCAAAGTATCTCTGGTTGGTGTAATTCAATTTTTTACATATTTCTGACGTCATTTCTATGTCTAGTTGTCTCTTGAGTATTTCTAATTCTTTTTTTACTTTGTCATTTTCTGGTGTTTGTTTTATTTCTTTTTCTTTCTCAGCAATCGCCTCCAGAATCTTATATTCTAATTCTTTCTTTTTCTTTTTTCTCTCTGCATCTTGTTGTATAAAGTATCCTCTGATCACGGCTTTCCCAGCATCCCACACTGTACTTATATCTACTCCTTTATCCAGGTTATCCTCAAAGTATTGTTTCACTATTTTTTTCATCTTTTCTATTATTACATCATTTTTAATTAGTATATCTTTCATCCTCCAACTATATTGTTTTCCTTTCCTACCCAACTCCATTATTACTAGACAGTGATCTGAGATTATTTTTTGCTGAATTTCCACTTTCTCTACCTCTTTTTGGAGTGATTTGGATATCAAAAACATGTCGATTCTTGACCAACATTTGTGCCATTCAGAAAAATATGTATAGTCTTTTTCTGTTTTATGCATTATCCTCCAAATGTCCGGTACTACTAACCGATCCATAATTTCCCATACTATTTTTGGGAGTTTCCCTTGATTATTCTTCTTCTTTATAGTGTTTCTTAGGGTTCTATCTAATGGTAGGTCTAGTACCCCATTCCGATCCCCTGCTAATATGTATTCTGAGTAGTCATATTCCATAATTTTTTCCAGTAATCTCCTAAAAAAATTTTTTTGTTTTCTTGTGGCGTATATATTCCCACCAACAGCACCTTTCTTTCCGGAAATTTTATCTCTATTCCCAAGTAGTGTCCATTCACATCATTAAATATCTCTTTTGACATCAATTTTTTATTAACATATACTGCCACACCTCTTTTTTTCTTTTCATAATTTGTTAGGTATAATTCTCCCAATTTTACATTTCTTATATGTCTCTGATCCTGTTTCCTAATATGTGTTTCCTGCAAGCAGGTAACGTCCACCCTTTGTTTTTCCAAGTAGTGGAATATCTTTCTTCTTTTGGATGGTATATTTAGGCCTCTAACATTCCATGTTATTATTCTTTCTTTCATCTCTATTATTGTTACTGTTATTTGTGGTCTCTTAACACTCCGCTTATTTCTTACTCAAAAACCTCTTCGTCAGAATCCTCTATTTCTCTACTTCCCTCCTGTTCCAATTCGTCTGACTCTTCTTCAACGTCTATTTCCTTCTCTTCCTCTCCCAAATCTGCTCTCAATATCTCTTTCTCTTCTTCCTGTATTTCCTCTCCCTGTTCACTTAACTCTTTCTGGTTACTTTCTCCTCCCCGTTCCTGATCTCTCTCCTTGCGTCTCTTCTGTTCAGGTGATGGTGTTTGTTCTTTTCCTTTTAATTTTTGTTCTATCTCTTCCTTATTGTTGGTATATTCACCCTGTAATTTCTTTATAAAGTCTTTTGCCTTTACAATAGAATTAATCACCACTTTCTTATTTCCCGGAGGAAGTATATTACGATATCACGTGGTAGTTTTTTCTTTCTTGCAATCCACGAGTTGATTCTATAGAGTTTATCTACCTCTACGTCTAACTGTTCAGGGGACCACCCAATAAACTCAGCTAGTTCAGGAATAAGGAGATTTTCAGACAGGCAAAAATCGCCCCTTGCCGCGCGAGCAGCCTCCCGAAACTGCTGCGCGGCAAGGGTCTTTTTCGGACGACGCTGTGCCTCTAGCGAAGCCGTCCGTGTCACTTCCGTGAAGCTTGGGACGGCTCCGCGTCATATTTCAATCACGGGCAGCCTCCGTGCTTGAAATATGGCGCGGAGCCGTCCCAAGCTTCACGGAAGTGACACGGACGGCTTCGCTAGAGGCACAGCGTCGTCCGAAAAAGACCCTTGCCGCGCAGCAGTTTCGGGAGGCTGCTCGCGCGGCAAGGGGCGATTTTTGCCTGTCTGAAAATCTCCAATGTCTCACTGACAGATCTTCATTTTGTAATTCCCTTAACCCCCTTATCTTAACACACTTTGACCTATTCTTTAACTCTTGAATTGTTTTCCTATTACTTTCTTGTTCTGCTTGAAATTCTAACTGTTTAGTTCGTTTTTCCAGTTCTCCAGTTTTAGTTTGTAACTCCTGTACTTCTTTATTTAATTTAATTATATTTTTTGTAGTTTCTTCTAGCTGCATCCCAAATTTATCTAATTGTTTCTGAATATCAATTCTTATTTCTCCTTTAAGATCTTTCAATTCAGATTTTAGATCTCTACTTAGTTTTTTAAACTCATTCAACAACATCTGATTAGTGTCTGTTATTTTTGTTGCCATTTCTATAGATGTCCTTCTTGTAGTTTGAATCTGTGTTTGGGCCTGAGCTAAAGCTTTCCTCGAAGTTGGCATGCTTTGATTCGCTTGTTTATGACCTAGTTTTAATATTTTACCTCTTCCTTCAATATTACCAACCCCAAAATTCCCATTCAATGTTCCAAGCCGTGTTAGAATAATTTTACAATACACTTCACAATTGAGTATCAACAAGTTACTCCCCTGGAACTCCACCAATAATGAACTTTCTTAATTATCATTAATAACCAATGCCATTAAATTACCCTCCCCCAATACCTTTGCTCTCTTCTAGGTATCTCACAGTACCTCTTATATAAAGATTATTCCTCCAATTCTGAAGCCACCACTCCTATTGTTTCGTATTTTTGTTTTTGAGTTATTTTCCCAGGGCGTTATAAACTTTTTCTCTGAGTACCTTAATTGCAACTTTGCTTACTCACCACATATATTAATTTCAACATGCTACGTTACATTACAATTCACCCTTATAGTTTTCTCCAAAACACCTCGCTTTACCCAAATTTTGGTTCTGGTTCAATCTCTGTAGATTCATTTCTCCACCAGTCTCTCTATTTACTTTTCTTCTTCCTCCTTCCTCCTTCTAGTTTGCTTAGGTGTTTTCTTCCTATGTTGTTTTTGTCCTTTATTACTTTTCTTTTCTTTTTTTTAGTCTATGTATATTTATAAGTGTCTTTATTTTTTACAACTCAGTCCTCCAATCTCCGTGATGTAATCTATTCTCCGCTCTCCGCTGGGTCTTCTATTCTCCGTTTTCGACTCTCTGTTCTCGAAGCTTTATTATTTTGTTTCAAAGCTCTGCCTCTAGTTCTTACTCCTCTTGGTCCTCCTTTCTATGTTTACACTCTATGTTCTTCTCTGTTGTTTATTAATTTCTCTTCCCATTTGTTTCTCCTTGTCGCTCCGCTCCTACTGCTATGCTCCTCCACCTCACTCGCTCTCTCCGATGCTTTCGCTTTAAATAACTCTCCGAGTTACAGCACTCGGGAGTTTTTCCCACAACTGAAATTAACACAAACACAGGGTGTTCCCCCACAGAGTCCCCAAAAAATAAAATTGCTTACTTGCAGCTTTTAAGACTTCAAAAAGTTTTTTAAAGTGGTGGCGTCGTTGTCTGCCTGAGCGTAAGGCAGTAGCAGTGGTGTGGGTGCGGTAAGCCAACCCGCCCAGGCGTCCGCGGCTGAAGGACAGATTTTACTTTTTCACCTTCTCTTCGGCTCGCTCGCTTGGTCAGCAGGTTTTTGCTGGCCCCCTCCGGTTGCCTGTTCCCCAGGCAAACTTCACCCCCTTTCTTCAAGTTTTAATGGGGGTTTTCTCCCACACTACGCCGTCGAGATTCACGAGCTCCGTGAGTCTCAACCTCTCACGACGCCCTCGCCACCGGAAGTCTCCTTTGTAAAGTTGCTTATGCGCACCCTGGGAAACTGTTTTTTTTTTAATTGGCGGCGGCAGATTTAAAACCATGAGTAAATCGCAGCCGCCATCTGGCTAGAGAGTCATCCGGACTTTAGGGGGATTCTTTTGGCCATGTAGACAGGTTGCATCATTGTGAACACCTGCCTTTTGGGATGTGTTTTTATTTTTTTTCTCTTGTATAGACAAGACCTAAATTATTCTTCTTGATACCAGCCTGGATTGTCACGCTTATCTCTAATTTTCTTTTCAATCTGTCTCACACATTTCCAAGGAGTGTCCATAAAAAAGTAACTGCAACTTTGAAACTGGTAATCCTGCCTAATACTGTTTTGACATCAATTCATTGATAATACTCTACGCTATGATTGTTCTCTTAAACTGTTGTTGTGGTGTGCACCTTCAAGTCATGGTGACCCTAAGGCAAACGTATCATGGGATTTTCTTGGCAAGAGGTGTTCAGAGAGGGGATTGCTAAAACTCAGAGGCTAAGAGAGAGGCTAAGCTAAAACTCAGAGCAGATTCACTCCTCCACTGACATTACAGCTCTCGGTCTCCCTCATAATGAAGTTGCTCCAAGACTGAGGCCTTATCTACACTGGTTAAAAACAAACACTGTACCTACCTTGTGGCCACTGCGACCTGGGCACATAACATTCATGACGATTCACAGGCAGTGTGGGGCTTTTCTCGGAAAATCTGATTTAAAAAGAACTGCTTTTACCCTGCATTTGCCTGGTAAATCTGGATAATTGTATGTGTGGCTGCCTCCAAGTTGGCTTAGGTGTGGAGGCAGGGGTGGGATTTCAGGTGGGCGGTTCTCTGTAGTATTTCATAGAATCAGAATCATAGAGTTGGAAGAGACCACAAGGGCCATCTGGTCCAACCCCCATCCAGCCTCTGTTTAAAAACCTCCACAAAAGGAGGCTCCACCACACTCTGAAGCAGCACATTCTGCCAGCATGCAGGCAGTATTATTTCTCGAATATGTATTTGTGCAGAGATCAGTATCAGCATATGTCTGCTTATCCAGTAATAAAGTACTTTGGGACAACATACTGTATATTCACATGCATGAGGAGATGGTGGGGAAGCAGAGCAGCCATGGCTGTGTGGTTGGAAATAATGCAATATATAGGATGCGTGATCAATATAGGACCACCCTTTTACACCCACACAAGTTCCCCTGAGGGAAATATGTGGTGGGTTACTCCAATCTCCCAACAGTGAGTCTGGCGTTAACGGGGTCACTGTGGGCCAGAAAAATGCTCTGTGGTTATGAGTTTTCCTATCAATGTAGACAAGCCCACAAACTTATTTATTTTTACTGATACTAATAATTAACTCCTCTCCATTGATGCCCCCTTGTTGTGGGAGAGAGGCTTGCGTACCCTAATGATGTTTTGAGCTATGCTGGCGGTAGCACAATAGCCAGTGGTAGGGTCTCCCATGCCAGACAGGTCAAAACCGAAGGGTCTGACAAAGAGCGTCAAAGGGCAGGATGGGCTCTCTAGCCTTGTGGCAACCGTCCTAGGAGAAGGAAAACTCTAATCCCAAACCCGGGCAGATGGTGCTCATCCAACCCTGTAAGGTCAACAATCTAAGAGAAGGAAACTAATCAAACCTACGGCCCGAGGACCTCACTGCTACCATCCATGCTTGCAAAGCCACAAGATGAACCTTAGGTTTAAAGGGTGAGGCCAGTTCTGTGCACGCTGTGCTCCACCAGAAAAATCCATTGCACAGGCTCGAAGGACAAATCCAATTCCAAAAAAAAAAGCCCTGTAGCGATAGGCAAGGGATGAAACGGCAGGTGTAAAGATGCACTGGAAGCCACAGAGCCAACCCTGCATGCAGGCGGTTCAGGACTTTGGTCATTCAAGGCTGACCTGGGAGATGACAGTCTTATTCAGCAGCATCCTGAACGACCAAGCAGCCTTTTTTAAGGAGAGCACTGCTTGCTCCATATGGAGAGGGGCCTAGAAAAGGTGGCCTAATGAAAGCTCATCCCCAACTACCTGGTTGGCTAGCCGCGGCAAATGGGAATCTTCTGATGCGGTCAAACCAAGGCAAAGAAACAAAGGCACACACCGGCCTCCAAAGGTGTAAATAAACTGACACTTGCATGCTGGAACATCAGAACCATGCAAGACTCTGAAGATAGTGGACGGCCTGAGCGTCGTTCTGCCCTAATAGCCCTTGAACTATCACGGCTTAATATTGACATCGCTGCTCTTAGTGAAGTTCGCTTCCATGAGGAAGGCAGCCTTAAAGAACATGGCGCCGGCTACACACTTTACTGGTCTGGCAAACCCAAAACCGAAAAACATCTTTCAGGAGTATGCTTCATGATTAAAAATTCAATTGCCTCCAAACTCGAAAACCTGCCAACAGGACACTCTGATCACATTATTTCCTTACGCCTCCCACATGTTGTTCTCTTTAGTATATATGCCCCAACTATGCAAGCCGACCCTGTAGAGAAAGACAAATTCTACACAGACCTACACCACCTCATACAAAAAGTCCCTGTAGACGATAATATTATTATCCTTGGTGACTTCAATGGCAGAGTAGGAAAGAACTCCGAAGCCTGGAAAGGTGTCTTAGGCAAGCATGGTGTTGGAAATTGCAATGATAACGGACGCCTCTTGCTAGAGTTCTGTGCTGAACAACAGCTGACTATTACAAACACTATCTTTCAGCAGAAAGACAGCTTGAAGACAATCTGGATGCATCCCCGATCCAAACATTGGCACCTCATTGACTATGTTCTAGTCCGCCAGAGAAACATTCGCGATGTCCGCCATACTCGAGTGATGCCCAGTGCAGAATGCCAGACAGATCATTGTCTCGTCAAACGTAAACTAAATCTTCATCTTAAATTCAAACATTAGAGGGGTGGGATCTTAAAGAAGAGACTCCAAGTCAACAATCTTCAACAAACTACCATGAGAGACAACTTCCAGGCAAACCTGCAAACAAAACTTGAAGACCATCCTACAGATCCTTCTCCTACACTGCTTTGGCAACATATCAAAAACAGTATCCTCCAGTCTGTGGAAGAATCCCTCGGGTTCTCCCACAAGAAAAATCAAGACTGGTTTGATGAAAACAACCAAGAGATCCAAGAGCTGTTGGCAAAGAAGAGAACTGCTCACCAAGCATACCTCGTCGAGCCAACTTGCCATGTAAGAAGAGCAGCTTTCCATCTTACATGTAGTAAACTTCAACAAAAACTCCGAGACATGCAGAACAAGTGGTGGATCAATATAGCAAAAAAGACACAATACTGTGCAGATCTTGGGGATTCTAGAGGATTTTATGAAGCTCTTAAAGCAGTGTTTGGACCTACTTATCAGGTCCAAAGCTCCTTATACAGTGCAGATGGTCAAACATTAATTACTGATAAAGCCTCCATCCTGAATCGATGGGCTGAACACTTTCAAAGTCTCTTTAGTGCCAACTGAGTAGTCCAAGGCTCAGCTATCCAATATATGATACAAAAACCGATGAAAAATGAATTGGACATAGCTCCCACTTTGGAAGAGACCCTTAAGGCCATACACCAGTTGAAAAACGGCAAGACAGCTGGGATTGATGGAATCCCACCTGGAGTTTGGAAACACGGAGGTCATGTCTCTCTCTCTCTCTCTCTCTCTCTCTCTCTGGCTTTTCTTCGCAAACGAAGATTCAGGAAGGACTCATACCGTGCTTTCTGCAAGCGCACTGATGACTAAAAAGGCCAATCCGAGATAAACAAGTCCGGTTGCAGAAAGCACAGCAGAAGGTCTCCTTGGGTGATGTTTTTGGGTTGTGATTCTTTCTGCGTTGTCGTTTCTCTAGACCACAAGTTGAACATGAGCCAACAGTGTGATGCGGCAGCTAAAAAGGCCAATGCGATTTTGGGCTGTATCAATAGAAGTATAGTGTCTAGATCAAGGGAAGTAATAGTGCCACTCTATTCTGCCTTGGTCAGACCTCACTTAGAATACTGTGTCCAGTTCTGGGCACCACAATTCAGAAAGGATATTGACAAATTGGAGCGTGTCCAGAGAAGGGCAACTAAAATGGTGAAAGGTCTGGAAACAATGCCTTATGAGGAGAGACTTAGGGAGCTGGGTATGTTTAGCCTGGAAAAAAGACGGTTTAGAGGCGATATGATAGCCCTGTTTAAGTATTTGAAGGGATGTCACTCTGAGGATGGAGCAGGCTTGTTTTCTGCTGCTCCAGAGACTGGAACACGGAGCAATGGATGCAAGCTCCAGGAACAGAGATTCCACCTCAACATGAGGAGGAACTTTTTGACAGTCAGAGCTGTTCGGCAGTGGAACACACTCCCTCGGAGCGTGGTGGGGTCTCCTTCCTTGGAAGTCTTTAAACAGAGGCTGGATGGCCATCTGTCGGGGATGCTTTGATTGTGATTTCCTGCGTGGCAGGGGGTTGGACTGGATGGCCCTCGTGGTCTCTTCCAACTCTGCAATTCTATGATTCTATGATTCTCTTCAAGACTTGTTCAGCGTGAGTTCTCAAATAAGGCTGCAGCATTGTGGATAGTGTGTCTCCATGCCTCCCAATGTGAGGCCAGGGCGGACCACTGTTGGTGATCAATTTGTCCGAGCCAAACTCCTTGTGAATTGCTGGGAAAAGGGGGAACTGCCATCAGATCTCCGAAATGCAGTCATCATCACTCTGTACAAGAAAAAAGGAGCAAAATCCGATTGCTCAAACTATAGAGGCATCACACTGCTCTCTATTGCTGGAAAAATCCTTGCAAGAATACTCCTGAACAGATTAGTTCCTGCCATTGCAGAAGAACTTCTTCCTGAAAGCCAATGTGGCTTCAGAGCCAATAGAAGTACTACAAATATGGTATTTGCCGTTAGACAACTGCAAGAGAAATGTAGAGAGCAGAAAAAGGGTCTCTATGTAGCATTTGTTGACCTCACCAAAGCCTTCGACACTGTGAGTAGAAAAGGTCTGTGGCAGATCCTGGAAAGACTAGGATGTCCCCCCAAATTCCTTAAAATGATTATCTTGCTACACAAGGGCAAGCGCGGTCAAGTCAGATATGGCGATGCTCTTTCAGAGTCCTTTCAAATAACTAATGGAGTGAAGCAAGGTTGTGTTCTTATGTCAACTTTATTTACAATCTTCTTCAGCATGATGCTCCAAAGGGCTGTGGCAGAGCTTGAAGAAGACGACGGCATCTATATACATTACCGTACTGATGGTAGCTTGTTTAACTTAAGCCGTCTGAGGGCTCACACTAAGACTCTAAACTATCTAGTCCGTGAGCTGCTCTTCGCTGCTGCTGCTGCCCTTGTTGCCCACAGAGACGCAGCTCTGCAGCGCCTAACATCCTGCTTCGCAACAGCTGCAGAGCTGTTTGGGCTGGAAGTCAACCTGAAGAAAACGGAAGTTCTTTACCAGCCTGCACCACAGGACGAACACAACCATACCCACATTGCCGTCGGCAACTCTGTGCTTAAGTCCGTTCAGCTGTTCACCTTCCATGGGAAGCATCATCTCCTCAAATGCCTAGAATCATAGAATTGTAGAGTTGGAAGAGACCACGAGGGCCATCCAGTCCAACCACCTGCCACACAGGAAATCTTGATCAAAGCATCCCCGACAGATGGCAATCCAGCCTCTGTTTAAAGACCTCCAAGGAAGGAGACCCCACTACGCTCCGAGGGAGTGCGTTCCACTGCCGAACAGCTCTTACTGTCAAAAAGTTCCTCCTCATGTTGAGGTGGAATCTCTGTTCCTGGAGCTTGCATCCATTGCTCCGTGTTCCAGTCTCTGGAGCAGCAGAAAACAAGCCTGCTCCATCCTCAACGTGACACCCTTCAAATACTTAAACAGGGCTATCATATCGCCTCTTAACCATCTTTTTTCCAAGCTAAACATACCTAGCTCCCTAAGTCTCTCTTCATAAGGCATGGTTTCCAGACCTTTCACCATTTTAGTTCCCCCTCTCTGGACATGCTCCAATTTGTCAATATCTTTTTTTGAATTGTGGTGCCCAGAACTGGAGACAGTATTCTAGGTGAGATCTGACCAAGGCAGAATAGAACGGCACTATTACTTCCCTTGATCTAGACACTATACTTCTATTGATGCAGCCCAAAATCGCATTGGCCTTTTTAGCTGCCGCATCACACTGTTGGCTCATGTTCAACTTATGGTCTACTAGGATTCCTAGATCCCTTTCGCACGTAGTCTCGTTCAGCCAGGTCTCTCCCATCCTATATCTATGCATTTCATTTTTCCACCCTAAGTGCAGTACTTTACATTTCTCCATATTGAATTTCATTTTGTTAGCTTTGGCCCAGCTCTCCAGTCTATCCAGGTCATTCTGAATTTTGATACTGTCCTCTAGGGTATTAGCTACTCCTCCTAATTTGGTGTCATCTGCAAATTTGATAAGTATGCCCCTAATTCCCTCATCCAAGTCATTGATAAAGATGTTGAATAGCACTCAGCCCAGGACAGAACCCTGTGGCACCCCACTGGTCACATCTTTCCAAGATGAAGAGGAGCCACTGCTGCGCACCCTTGGGTTTGGCCGGTCAACCAATTACAAATCCATTGAATAGTTAACTTGTCTAGCCCACATTTTACAAGCTTGCTTGCAAGAATGTCATGGGGAACCTTGTCAAAAGCCTTACTGAAAGTTGAATGTCCGTTTCTAATGTAGCTTGTTATAATTATAACAAATGCCACCACCAACCGAGGCCTGCCTGCTTCCCCGGAGCCACCTCGGAAAGACCAGGTAAGGCAGCAGGTGGATGGGTGGGAGTCTTCCCAGCCTCTCCATGTCATCACACAGCGGGGGAGGGGGAGTACACAGGGGGAAAGTGTACCATTGTACTGTCTATCCTCCTTTATGGATCTGAAACATGGGTCACCTATCGCCACCACTTAATGACTCCTCGAACACTTCCATCAGTGCTGTTTACACACAATCCTAAATATACACTGGACTGACCATGTGACAAATGTTGCTGTCTTTGAGCAAGCAGGGATCACCAGTATTGAGGCCATGATATTGACAACACAGCTGCGCTGGGCAGGGCACATTTCTAGGATGGAGGACCATCGCCTCCCCAAAATAGTATTCTACGGTGAACTCGCCACGGGTCAGCATAAGAGGGGCGCTCCAAAAAAGTGATACAAGGACTCCCTGAAACAACACCTCAGGTTCAGCCAAATTGATCACCAACAATGGCCTGTCCTGGCCTCACATCTGGAGGCATGGAGACACAGTATCCACAATGCTGCAGCCTTATTTGAGAACTCACACCGAACAAGTCTTGAAGAGAAACGACAACGCAGAAAAAATCACAACCCGGAAACATCACCCAAGGAGACCTTCTGCTGTGCTTTCTGCAACCGGAGTTGTTTATCTCAGATTAGCCTTTTCAGTCATCAGCGTACTTGCAGAAAGCGCAGGATGAGTCCTTCCTGAATCTTCGTTTGGAAGAGAAGCCAGGGAGAGAGAGAGGGAATAATTAACTGAAATAATTGAAACGTTGGTCACAATGGCTAACATCCTATTGGTTAGTCCTATTCAATCATTTCTTGAAACGTGAATTATAAGTAAATCCCATTGGTTCAATAGGTCTACCCTATCAGGAGTCTAACAATAAATTTTATGCCTATGTTTCCTAAAATGTTCAGGGTCTGCTGTGCAGGAGCCCAAAGCATTGTGATTTTTAGGTGTGATGTTCATGCTTCTCTCTCATGTCTTATCTTTCTAGACATAACCATATAGTGCTGAGATCCTCTACCAATGTTGCTAAGGAAATGGACATAGTGTAGAGAATTCTGTATGTTCTGGTCATTCTAATAGCATTCATGGATAATTTTTACCCTCTTTGACTGATACGCAGGTTTGTGGCAGCACCAGACTTAGGCACAACCAAAGTAGGTAAGCCATAGCTTAGGGGACTCGTAATAAGGAATAGCCTCTAAATATTTGTGTACAATGCAACATGATTTCTAAAACTAAATTTCAAGTTTTACATAATGCTATGGGGCTGCTTCAATATGACCAGGCTTAATGCCTCTGCATGCCTTGGTTTGTGACATTAGCCTATATTTCTGGCAATGAGTGCCACAGCCAACCAAGAGAGAATAAGAACAAAAGAATGGAAGCAAGCAAGTATATCAGGCAGACAGACAGAAATAAAGTGGCTAACAACAGAAATAGGATGAAAAATAGCATTTTATTGGTTTCTTTTTTAAAAAAATCACAATGCCATCATAGTACAGATTGAAAAATACAGATTCTAGAAAACTTGCCATATTTTAAAAAACAGCCCTATTCAATATTATCCTTTTGATTTTCTATTATAGGCTTAATGTTCCCACCCAAAAAGGCCCTTCTCCCTTACGGAAAATATTACATCCTTCAGAAAGATATTATAAAGTTTTTTGTAAGCTTCAAGTAGTTTATATACCTGAGATGGTTTTCCCCCTTCTTTTTTGCACATTTTTACAAAAACGTGAGTCAGCCCATAATAACCTTGTGTCTTATCCACACTATCTTGGTCCCAACCCTTCAACAGTCCATGGGCACATAATACATTCATAGTCAGAGACTCCTACAAACCTCAACAGTGCAAATTCAGGTTGCTACAGTGCAGCACTTTTGGCTATATATTACTTTAGCTATAAAATTTGAGAGATTGTCAAACATAGGAAGGACAATAAAAAGTGGCATTTTTGTAAACATCAATCAATAAAACTCTGTTACCCCACTGTGAAAAGATCCTAGGTCCTATACAGGACTGAACGGAAGGAGGATCAACTGGTAGATCTCAGGGCAGCTGATGCTGGATTAGGAAGGATTTCTGACCCCAAAATAAGTAAAAAGTAAACAATCCCTGCCCTAAATCCTATTGCTGGATTTATGAAGGTTTGGGGTGAGTTTGGAAAAAGGCAGGGTATAAATAAAGTGATGGATGGCTGGTAACCCTGAACGGATTTCAATTTGTATAAGTGTAAACTGAGGAGATGCAAGTGCTAATTACCGTATGTCACCTTTTGCTTTTCTAATTCCATGTCATTCACAGAATACTTTTTAGTTCCACAGACAATAGGTTTAAATACATAGAACTTGGGGAAACTTTTCACACATTGGAAACTGCTTAATGCAGTGTAGATGTGTAAATTGCTGTTGCTTAAAACAGTTTGTAAGCCGCTCTGATAGCCTTTGTGGCTGAAGAGCAGGATATACATAACTAATAATAATTTTTAAAAATATCAGAAGGTAAAGTCATGCAACACTGTTACCATAAGTGCTCTGCTAACAACATTCTTCATTCCTGGAGGGCTTGGCTGTAAACACCCCTCCTAGATGGCTAAATGCTAAAGCAGATAATTCCTTTTTCAAGGGGACATCAAAAAGTATTTGTGAAATTCCAGTGGTCTATTCCCTGAACATTTTTATCTAAATATTAAATAAATACCATCTGTCAATAACAATGGTAGGTCAGTGTTCCCCATGCCATCCTCCACTACTACAGTCTTTGGTCTTTGAAGGCTTGTTTTTTAAGGCCATATAAAAATAGAAATTGTGAAAGTTTTACAGTGCAAGTTTTTTTTTTTCCCATACAGAGAGAGAGAAAGAGAGATTTGGGATTTGTAAAGCTTAAGTGTCTGGCAACCTTCTGGTAGAGTTTGTTGTTGTGTTGCCTTCAAGTAATTTCTGACTTACTGCAGCCCTAAGGTAAACCTATCACAGAGTGGTTTTTTTGGGCAAGCTTTCATAGAATTGTAGAGTTGGAAGAGACCACAAGGGCCATCCAGTCCAACCCCCTCCCACATTCAGAGGGAGGTTGCCTTTGCTTTTCCCTGAGAGAATGTGACCCGCCCTAGGTGGCCCAGTGGGATTTTCATGGCGAGGATTCAAGCCCTGGTCTCCAGAATTCTAGTCCAATGCTCAAACCACTACACCACACTGGATGTCATTGGTGACATACATAGATGCAACTGGGGGATATGCCAGCATATGCTCTTTTCAGACTTTGAGGAAAGAGGCATCCGGTTCCTTCTCCCCCATGGCTAGGGGCAGAGGAAGGGGGCTTCCAGGTACAGCTCCGCCTTCCTGGCCACTGATTTAGCTGGATGAATACACGTAGGGGTGTCATTGGTATTTTTGAGCACACAGAGAGGAAGGAGCAGACTTACCAGGCAGCTGGGTAAAGAGAGACTTCTCCCTCCTTTGGTACCCTGGTGGGTACCAGTTTATTAGCTGAGCACAATTATATTATCCTTCATGTAGAGTTTTTACAGCCTTCTTGGCCCCATATGGAAAAAAAAAGAGGTGGAGCTACATATCACTGACCTACAGATGGAATCCAAACCTGAACCTCCAGACTATTTCTGCCAAAGGTTTTGTGTAAGTGTTCAATACTACAGGTATCAAAGACTGATTGATTAATTGACTGATTGAATTTATATTTAATTTAACTTTTTTAAAAAACCAAATGCTATTAAGGGTTTGTGGAGGGCAAGTTTTTTTAAAAAAACAGAAAGTAAACCAGAAGTAGAAATTACAGTTGGCCCTCTGTATCCACAGATTTGGCATCCACAGATTCCACCATCCAGACCTTCAAAATATTTTTTAAAAAAGCAAACCTTGATTTTGCTAGTTTATACAAGGGATACCATTTTACCATGCCATTGTATATAATGGGACTTGAGCATCCATGGATTTGGGTATGGCGGGGAGGGTGCGGGTTTCCTGAAACCAAACCCCAATGAATACCAAGGACTCAATGTAATGTTCTCAGGAGAGCAACATCTTTACTGAGTTCTTGGTGTAAATCACACACCAGTGTGACCAAAGCACTCCTGAACTGATGAGGCTTGAGCTTCTCTTAAAAAGGATTAAATTTGTCACTTTAAAATGTGTTTTCTGAAGTCACAGATGGGAATTACGTGGTCCTCCAGATGTCATTAGACTGCAAATACTAGCAACCCCAGCCACCATAGCCAATAGCATTTGAAGGGCTTCATAGGTCCCGTCTACATGATTTAAATAATACGTACGGCGTGCGGAAGTTCGCACTTCGGTACAAACGGCCGTTCGGATGCACACGAATGCAAAAGGGGGGGGGGCGGTTTTCCACCCTGAAATACGCTCATGTGGCATTCGGGAGGGAAAGCGGATAGCAAAGAGAAATCCGTACGCCGTTCGGATGGCTGACGGGTCTGTACGGTCCATTCGCACATATACGAACAGGCAGGGTAATCTGATTGGCTGGCCGAGTAGAGGGGGCGGGGCTAACACGGAGGGGAATTGGGAGCGGCCGCCATGTTGGTTTCCTGGCTAGCGAGCGTCCGGTAAGTCCGTGAATTTATATGTTTATTTATTTTTATTTTATATTGTAAATAGGGAAAACCGACTGTCCGCAAACCAGGAACCTTTAAAAAAAAAAAAAGCAGTGGGAGATTTAAAACTGCCGCTTGGCTTGCTCGCTCCAGCCAGCTTCGGGAAGAGGGAGTCATACGGAGCTTAGGGGGCTTAAAAATCGTATAGCCGGTTCGTATGCATACGAACGACAGGCTGTTCGTATTTTTTGCCCCCCATACGGATTTTTTTATGATCGTATAGCCGCACCCATAATTTCCCCTCTAACCAACACAGTACCAAATGTTTTTTATACAGAAGTAAGTCTCACCGGATTAATGCCAACTTAGAATCAAAGAATTGGAAGAGACCACAAGGGCCATCTGGTTCAACCCCCTGCCATGCAGGAGTGCCCAATAACCTTCCTAATAATACTGCTATAGTAGTCTTCAAAGCAAGTACCTTAACATGATTTAAAAGCCCTCAGCCAAGAAGATAAATATCTTTAGAGTTTTAGAGCTGCATAGAAGAATGGGTGTGAGCCAGTGTGGCATAGTGATCTGAATGTTGGACTACAGCTCTGGAGATCAGAGGTTCGATCCCTGGTTGCCCACTGGTGACCTCGGGGCAAGTCACACACACTCAGCCTTAGAAAACCCCATGATAGGTTCACCTTCAGGTCACTGTAAGTGCATAGAGTTTTTGCTTTCGCATGGGTAAGAGGGAAGGAAGCAGAGAACTGGTAAGTGCAGGTTTCATTTGGGCATTGCTGTGTGCTTTTCAGAAGACGTCAGTTTGCCTCCAGCTGGATCCTGGCCTGGATAGATGTTGAACAGCCTAAAAATCCAATGGGAGAGGAACACAATAAGGACTGAGGATCCTTTGGGAGGGAGGGGTGGAAGTTGCTTTTTATAACTCAAGCATGAAGAATTGCTTTGATCCCAGGATCTGGATTCCTCCTCAGGACCAGACTGGTGTCAGCCAGATGAGTCAGAAGGACTCTGCCCCATCCCTTCCCTTCCCAGGGTGTCCCTTCCCACCCATTTTCAGTTTATTTTCTCCATGTAAAGAGCAGCATGGGATTTCACCTGTCTTCACAAAGAGGAAGTTTTCTTTTGTGCCCCTCATCCCATTTGTAGGTGAAAGGAATGAAAAGTTAAGCCCCCAGTAATAGGTGTTATTCCCCACCCTGCTCTCATCCCCTACTGGGAAAGTTAAGCAGGTGGGAAAGGGATCTGTTTCTTATCTCAGAGACCAGAGATAACAGCAGGATTTCATCCTGCCATGCTTGCCTTTCCCATAGGGAATGTGAATAGGGAAAAAGAGGGAATGCCAGAAGGTGGGTTTTTGTGGGAGTGATTTGTGGGGTGGGAAGGTCATCCCCCAGACCTTTAATAAAGTGGACTGAGGCAGTCTGGTTAGCCAGATTCAATCCAGGGACCAGGAGTTCCCCTCTAGTGTTATAATTGATCATGTCTATTTCTATATTTGCCTTGTTTGGCATCTGAGCAAGTCAGAGGTTGTATTGACAGTGCAGCCAAGGCATCATCAACAGGAGAGTCAGCCAAGATAATGGGATGATCCACAAGGGCTGTCATCCAGGAGAAGACCACTATAAGTAGTTCCCATAAGCCTGATCTGATATTCAACTTTTCAGTTCTCAACTTCGGAAGGACTTACCAAAAAACATGAGGAGACTGGCCTGGAAGCAGAAGGGTGTCCTGTCAAGGCCCAGAATCTGCCTTGGCCTGAAAGAAAACAGAGAGGCAACAGCATGATGCATTTGGTGAATTAACAGAGAGAGCAGGTAGCAGTTAGAGATCCTTATTAAGAAACAGAACTACTGTATATATTCTTGTGTAATCCAACCTCATGTATAAGTTGAGGAGCAGGTTTGTTTGTTTCTTAACCCAGTATTTTCCAAAATGAAAGGTATCTCTATTAGACTGTCTGTTTGTATTATCCTGGAACTAGCTAAGATGGCCGCCACCCATAAAAACATCTATAGTTTCCAGGACATTCAACAGAGATCAAGTGAGTGGAGAGAATATTTGCACCAAAACAAAATGAACCTAATGTTTAACAAGTGTGATATTGTTAAAGCATGTTAGTATTTTAACTGTAGAATCATAGAATGAGTTGGAAAAGACCACAAGAGCCATCCAGTCCAACCCCCTGCCATGCAGGAATACACAGTCAAATCATTCCTGACAGATGGCCATCTAGCCTCTGTTTAAAAACCTTCAAAGGAGACTCCATCACACTCAAAAGCAGTGTATTCCACTTCTGAACAGCTCTTACTGTCAGGAAGTTCCTCCTAATGTTTAAGTGGAATCTCTTTTCCTGTAGTTTGAACCCATTGCTTCGTGTCCAAGTCTCTGGAACAGCAGAAAACAAGCTTGCTCCATTCTCAATATGACATCCCTTCAAATATTTAAACATGGCTATCATGTCACCTCTCAACCTTCACCAGACTAAACATGCCCAGCTCCTTAAGCTGCTCCTCATAGGGCATGGCTTCCAGACCTCCCGCTATCAATTTCTGAATAATAATTAAGGAGACTCAATGGAAATTGGTGAAAATAAATCTCTGAAATGTTGCATGAGTCTAGGTGTAACACAATGGGATGGGGAGGGAGAAAGACACAAGAGGAGAGAAACCCAAGATATTTCAAGAAAGAGTTTGGATGCATACTGGGGAATATGCAGCTAAAATCAAAACTAAGAGAACCAGAAACTCTCAATACTTCCAGAGACTTTTCTCTCTTCTGGATTAGCCCTGAGAGATCCTTATACATCCTTGGTTGTCTTCATATATCTATGCTGGGGTTTGTAATAGTATTTGAGAGCTAATATACAGTACATGTCCAGCCCAAGCCAAGCCATTTTGCCACCTATCACAGAGCATCAAATGTTTAGCTCCCAACCAATCAGGGTTACACAGGACTCCAGGCTGGTGAATCTTATTTGGCACTTGAGCCAGAAACATCTCACAAGTGCCTCTCTCTATCTCCAGCAATAATAAATAAGGCAAACCTATGTCTTATTGATTCCAGTGGGAACTCAGTGCAACTAATCTAGTCTGGATCCAAGCCTCTGTGTTGACTACTCTATAAACACCCTCTTCTTTTATGCAGATGTGATATTACGTGACAGGAACTGAGAAGGGACTTGTGGATATCTCACATTAAGGCAACATTCCACTTGGGCTTTGCTTTTACCAAATAAGGAAGTCAATTTGAACAGACCCCAGATCCTAGATTTTGAGGTGAAGGGCTCAATTCAACCAACAACAACTATCAGTTTGTGATTACGGAGCCCAGTGCTAAATTGATGAAAAACAAAATGGGAAGTGTCCCAAATTTAAGATGGCAGATTGACTTACCACAAACTATTCACCATTCTAATTGCCTGGTAAAATAAACCTCCACAAATCCATCCATTCCTGTGACAAAGCAATAAGGAGAAAAGTTTAAGTACCTGGACATCTCCAGAAAAAGAATCAATTTGCTCTGACAGCTGTTCTTAAAATTTGCCCTCTGTGTAGTGGAATAATCTCCAAATGAGGAATATCTATACTTGACTGCCAATGCTATTTTATTTCAGTCTATTGGATTCTCTCTCTCTCTCTCATCACAGTAACTGATAATTTATGTGTTCAGCTTTTCAATCCCTGAACTTTATGATGTTTAGAATTTTTTAGCGATGGACATACAGATCTTGATAATTTCTTTAGTCAAAGTGGTCTCCAAATTATCAGACCTTTAACATCAGCCACGGAGAGTCCAGACTGCAAGAGAAATAAGCCAACAATGCAACTCAATAGGAGCTGTATTCATACTGGCAGGTTCACGTCTCCTGATATGAGCTAGCCCAAGTTTTAAGTTCCTCAAGGGAGGGCTTTCTCATGGTCTCACTACCTTCACAGGGTGGTTTAGTGAAGCCATGGGAGAGACCCTTCTCAGTGGTTGCCCCCAAACTATGGAATGGGAGGCCAGGTTTTCTCCTTCTCTGTTCTCTTTCTGTTAGTAGTAGTAGTAGTAGTTGTTGTTGTCGTTGTCGCCTCCCAAAAATAGTACTCTATGGTGAACTCACCATGGGTCAGCGTAAGAGGGGTGCTCCAAAAAAGCGATACAAGGACTCCCTGAAACAACATCTCAGGCTCGGCCAAACTGATCACCAACTGCCATGTTGGTGGAATAGTCTGCCATGGCCTCACATCAGGAGGCATGGAAACGTACTATCCACAATGCTGCAGCCTTATTTGAGAGTTTACGCCGAACAAGTCTTGAAGAGAAACAACAACGCAGAAAGAATCACAACCCAGAAACATCACCTAAGGAGACCTTCTGCTGTGCTTTCTGGAACCAGACATATTTATTTCAGATTGGCCTTTTTAGTCATCAGCGCGCTTGCAGAAAGTGTGGGATGAGTCCTTTCTGAATCTTCGTTTGTAAAGAAAAGCCAGAGAGAGTGTTGTTGTTGTGTGCCTTCAAGTCATTTCCAACTTATGGTGACCCTAAGGCAAACTTATTACAGGGTTTTCTTGGCAAGATTTGTTCACAGGGGGTTTGTCTTTGCCTTCCTCTGAGGCTGAGAGAGTATGACTTGCCCAAAGTCAACCAGTGGGTTTCCATGACCGAGCAAGGATTTGAACCCTGGTCTCCAGAGTCATAGTCTAGTGCTCAGTCCACTACAAGGCAAACATCTTTTTGTTTATTCTGGTCTTTGACTGTAACTGGCCATTGCAGAAGGTGTTTTAATTGGGGTATGCTGTATATTTATCAGTATTATTACTATGTTATAACTGCATTTTAAACTGCTTGAAATGTTTTTGGCATGATCATACATTATTTCCTGCATGGCAGGAGGTTGGACTGGATGGCCCTTGTGGTCTCTTCCAACTCTACAATTCTATGATTCTATGATTTGTTTTTCAATGTTTGTGTTACCAATTATTTTTACAGTATGTTGTGGTAACTCATATTGTGAGTCCCTGCTGGGTCCCATATTGGGAAAGAGGTGGAATATTAAATACATACATACATACATACATACATATACACATACATACTTGTTTTCAGTCTTGTGGGAGCACTTTCTGTATCAGCATCTGCAAAAAAACCCCTCTGTGTGTATGATGCAAAATACTTTCCTATTGCGTTGGATTCTAGGTATGTTGTCCCATGGGAGATACACAGCCACATGGGATGGAGTCAAGCCTCACCTTTGCCTAGAATTGTCAGGATATTGGGACATGCAGTTTAATAGATTTATGCTGTAAAGAGCTGAAATGTAATATAATGGTCTATAGGGTGCAGCAGCGGGAGCTAACAGCAGGTTGCTGGAGCCAGCTTGTAGACAAGATTAATGACCTGACAGCACAGCTTTGAAAAGTTTGGAACCTATGAGAGATTGTTACCAACACTAGAGAGAATTTGTATTTATCTTTATAGGAACAAGGCTGTTGTGAACTGTGTAATCAACTACCCTATGTAACTACGTTTCAGTTTCTGTTATGGGCTTTGCAGTATAAAGATGTTTTTCTGATGAATGCTGTAATATATAGTTCTTAGAGATTATTCTCTGTAACATTGTATATATCTTTATTATGCTATAGTAAAGAGAAGTAGTTTTTAGGCACAAGCCTGTGTCTATGTATTTATTCTTTTGCCTGGAGGATGAAAACTCTGCAACAACATTTTTGCTGCCTGATTCTCTTGATGCGGTCAGAGGCTATCAGTGCACTAATGTGACAATAATCACCTGAGGATGTCTCTAAAAATATGCCCAACCAATCTTACTCCATGACTCTGCCAACAGCTTTCTGGCACCATGTTCACTGTGACCGTTACCTAACCCCCAAGCACTCAGGAGGCTGCTAAAGCAAAGATGAGTTAGTGGCAAAGTGTTCAACAAGTATAAGGTATCATTCTGCCAAACATGGGTTGAGCATTGCAAATAGGAGAATGTCCAACTTTCTTAAGACTTACCATTGACTGTGGAAAATGAAATATGGAGCAATGCGGGGTCTATGCTGTCCTGGAACAAAGCAACAGAGGGTATTTGATTAGTTATCTCTGCAAAATAATTTCTTGCAAGATGTACTGCAAGAAATTTGCTCCATTTCCCCCCCTCATTATTTTACTTTGCAGTAAAAATTATAAGAGGGGAAACAACACTGACATCACTGGTTGGGTCTAACAGCACCTCAATTTATGGTTCGAATTAGAATAAAAGATACTCTGTGGGACACAAATACTCCAATTTGTGACACACATTGGAATTGGCTGATGCTATTCTCTTCATATAAATCACTATCAACAACCTCCAAGGAATGTGTAATGGAAGTAGTATGGCATTTGTGCCTGTCTAAGCTTAATAAAATTAATAAAGAGTCTTTGCTGGAGGAGCGGTTGGGTCTCGAAAACACTCATGATTGTTATCCTTAGTTGTTGCTGCCAGCTGAGCTGGAGGTTCACCCACAGCCCTTACCTCTTGCCCAGAGCTGAGCCCCCGAAAAGCAGAGGATTTGCACCCTCATCACCCAGCTGGAGATGACTCATGAAAACTGGAGATTCAGGGTCAGGCCCTGAAGTCTGACAACTCTAGATTAAATTGATTTTACCTGAAGGCAGACCTGAGATCCTGTGATATAGGGCAGGACATAAATATTTTTTACAAATGAGAAATAGCCAAAATCTCCTTTCTTGTCATTTAAGGCCACTGATTTTGGTCCTCCTCTCTGGAGCAGCAGAAAACAAGCCAGATCCATCTTCCACTTAACAGCCTTTCAGGGATTTAAAGGTGGCTATCCTATCACCTCTCAATCGGCTTTTCTCCAAGCTAAACATTCCCAACTCCCTAAGTTGTTCCTCATAAGACTTGGTTTCCAGACCTTTGATTATCTCAGTTGCCTTCCTCTGGGCATGTTCCAGCTTATCAATCTCCTTCTTGAATTGTGGCAGCCAGAACAACACATAGTATTTCTAGTGAACTCTGACCAAAGCAGAATAAAGGAGTTCAGTACTGTTATGTCCCTTGATGGGGACACTGTGTCTGTATGTTGCCTGTCAATTTATGGCCACCCCATGAATGTCAAAGAGTTTTCTTAGGCAAGGAATACTCAGAGGTGGGCGTGCCAGTTCCTTCCTCTGAAATGGAGCCTATACATACAGCATTTGGTATTCCTTAGTAGTCTCCCATCCAAGGACCAACCAGGGCAAATTCTATTAAAGGTGGTGGATATCTGTCATGCCTCTGGTATCATATATGTATTATTGAAATCTTAGGTTGATGAGCAGTTTTAGTAGTTAGCATTGCTGGGCCTGTTTGTAGTTTCACCAGAGACCTGACATGAGCAGAGAGCATTATGGGAGTCTGGGAAAGCTGGTATGTAGTGGTGTAAATCTGCAGGGAACTTCAAGGTCGTTTTCCCTGGGAAAGTTTAAGGAGTGAGTGCATGGAGCTGATAGTCTCAATAAGCCAGGCAGGTGAGGGAAATAGAAACCTAGAGACTATATTAATGATGAGCTTTTGGCACCAAAGCTTTAGATCTGTCAATGACCTGATACCGTGCACATCTAATTCCTGACAATAAAGCATTTTGAACTGATGCTTGTTGTTCGATTGATTAGGAGTTGATGGAGTTCATCACAATATCCTTTTCGTGGAGATTTTTAAATGGCCACTGCTCAGAAGTGCTTTTTAAGGATCGGATGGCCACCTCTCAGGACTGGCTTCATGGTAGATTCCTGCACTGGCAGAGGACTGGCCTAGATGACCTCTGGGTTTGCTTCCAATGCATTTCTCAGAATCCCAGGAACATTTTTGTTCTGTTCAGGTCACAAGGTTTACATTAGAGCATCTATCCTCTAATAGAACTTTGACATAAAACTAAACAGCTAAATAGCTTAATAAAGGCGAAATCAACAGTTTAAGACCATGATTGTAAAAAATGCAAGTTAATAAAATATGCAATATGGTCTCAACCTCTTGTGAACCACAAGTCCTATGTATTTCTCAAATGTATCCATCATTTTGTGTGCAGTTTATTCCTCAAAAAAACACTACAACTTGCAGAATGTATGGACTTCTGGGACAAGATATACTCTGTTCTGTTGCCAGTACTGAGGGTGAGAAATGGGCAGTTCTTAATAATGTTTGAACATGCTGCCAGCTGGTATATCACAATGGTTATGAGCACTTAACAGTTCTTTTTCCAAGACTGACCAGTCCTAGGCCTTACCAGCACCAATTGGGGGATGTCCAGCTTGCATTGTAAGATACACAGAAGCCTGGAATCCACCCTGAGCTGCAAGAAAGAAACAGACATAGGTTGAGATTCCTGGACATCCTAAGAGTTTGAAAATACTTGTTCCATGAGTTATCCTTTCCACATCTCGCTATTCAATGTTTTTCACTTATGCCATACCCTCCAACATTTCACAGGTGGAAATCTGGACACATTGTGGCGAAGCAACATCAGAGTGTGGTCAAGATGACAAAAGTTACTAATGGGGAAGAGTAGATAAGCTACCAAAATCTGCAGCAGTTTGCTTTTGCCTGAGCCTCCTGAGAAGGCCAAGATTCTGCCTCCTTCTCTCTGCCCTCCTGAGCTGAGTGCAAACTACTTTGACTCAGTTTGAAGCAATGGAAATAAGCAAAGGGGAAAGGAGGAGGAGGAAAGAGAAACTGGGACATTTTAAAGGCACCTGAAAAAGTGGTATGGCAAAGGAGTAATTGGAACTGTCCCTACCAAACTGGAACAATTGGACAGTATATGTAAATTTTATTTTCCAAATATTTGTGCTCTGTATTAGAACCAAACTAGCATTTAATTTCAGGGATTGCTATCAGCCAGTTAATACTTTGCTAGTAAATTACCAAATGCTGTAGTCTTATTTAACAGGCGACAGTGGTGAAAATGATCTCACTCAATTAACAGGGGGTCAGAGTTAAATGGGATTGGCTCAGATCAAACTGAACTACTTCCCCTAAAACTTAATAATGGGCTAGTCTACACTGGAGGTAAAAATAAGGATGAAATTTGTACTACTCTGGCTTGGATTTCAGCACCACAACTTACTTGCATTTGGATTTTTACCCCTAGTAAAGCTGTAAGTCTGCCGCTGCTACTCTTCAGTCACTGCCTTGGTGCCACTGGTGTGGGCCAGAAGAGCAACAGGTCTCTGCCTTTCCAGTGCATAATCACCTGCTCTGAGGTGAGAAGGGGTGTACCCACCATCCCCACCATTGCAAGGCTGGTCAACCATTCTGACTTCAGAGAGAGCAACTAGCACCGGGGCTCTGCTTTTCTGGCACACAATTGCCCGCTCTGAGCTCCGTGAAAGCAAAGCCCCAGCACTAGTCACTCCCTCTGAAGACAGAACGGGTGGCTAGCCTCACAATGACAGGGCAGGCCGGTCGTTCTGACCTCAGAGAGTGACTAGTGTTGGGCTCTGCTTTTCTGGCACACAATTGCCCGCTCTGAGCTCCGTGAAAGCAAGGCCCCAGCACTAGTCACTCCCTCTGAAGACAGAACAGGTGGCTAGCCTCGCAATGACAGGGCAGGCTGGTCGTTCTGACCTCAGAGAGTGACTAGTGTTGGGCTCTGCTTTTCTGGCACACAATTGCCTGCTCTGAGCTCCATGAAAGCAGTGCCCCAGCAGTAGTTGCTCTCTCTGAAGTCAGAATGGGTGGCTATCCTCTTGATGGCAGGGCTGGCTGGTCCTTCTGACCTCAGAGAGAGTGACTAAGACTGAGGCTCTGCCTTTGGAATGAGGAAGTGGTGCCAGCATGTTACCCAAAATGCTCCTTAGAAAATTCCAAGAAAATATCAAGTTTCTAATATGCTGGGGAAATTAGCAGCAACTCAACTTTGGCTATGCGAAAGGGGGTAACAAGTGGACCTTGTAAACCTTTGTCTACCAGTACTTGTCTGGATGGAATACACACACATGTAAAATTAAGTATGGTTTTTATTAAAGAGTTCAAAACTAACACCACACACCCACACACACACAGAAAAAGCATTCACACAAGGCTATAGAAAGGCAGTAGGAAAAACTTGGGATAGAAGGTAGCAAGAGGATTTGTTGGGGGTGATACAACCTGTCCTGTAGTCAATCCAGCAGAGTGGATGGAGGAATCTGGGCTGGCCCCGCAGAGGGACAGAGTGTCCTCTGGAACTGGAACTGTGTGCACTGAGGCATATTTTTTTGGGGGGGGGTCTTTTATACCTCCAAATACACCTGAGGGGATTGGATGCTTCATGGGTTGAAACAATAGATTTCCTGAGCCTTCATGGATTGCATAATGAGTTTCCTGGTCCTGACAAAAGGCATGGAAGATGCTAACGTGTTTCTTAATGTCCAGTGATTGGATTTTTAAAAGCTTGAGCAACATGTCTTAAGGTTTGGGGATTAAGGCAAGGAAGTTTCAAAATCAGCAAATACAAAGGTTTCATCCACCCATTGTATCCCTTTTCCATTGGGGAATGTGTCCTTTTTGGCTTTTAGCCTTAGTCTTCCCTAAGGCAAAGCATGGCATTCAGCTGTCTTTTCTGAGACCATGGTGCTTTTTCCCTTGTGGAAGGTTACATTGATGACCCAAATTAATAATATGCCAGTTTATTAGTACGCAATTTCTGAGGTCTCTAGAAGTGGGGTGTAGGCTATGCTAACAAGGGAGAGGGGGGAATGGTGGCACCTCAGGCAGCCTTGTCCATCTTCTCCCCCACCACCACCACGCCCCGAATCCAGTGCGAATGGATTGTTCACACTAATTTCCTCCGGAGTTTCAAGCAAACTCTGGAGAAAACTGAGAGTTTTCTAAAACCTGGATTAAAGTAGTATTTCCTGAGTCTGGTGCAAATAGGGCTGTACGTCATGTGGCATTATCGGGCCAGATTTGGGGAGGATTCGGGGTTTTCCACTAGTATAGACAAGCCCAGTTTCAACATTTTATATATGAAGCTTCCTTGATTCATGAAAAATATAGAGATGTGAATAGGGGTAAATCATTAAGATTTTAATTGAACAATGTCACATTTTAAAATATAAGTTTGGGTTTTGCTTTGAAATTTCTTCTGAGCACTTCAAGGAAGAATTTGGAGAAATGAATGTAGGACTCAGGATTGCAAGCATTCTTATACTCCTGTGTTCACTGGGAGCATTGCCGTTTGGCCCATAGCAAACTTTTTTTGTGTGATCATTAACACAGTGGTATCAAGCAGTGCCATATAGTTTGCAAATAACACAAGCAATGATATGCTCAAGAACTTTGTTATTCCCAGACTAACCATGAGTTGTGGAAAGTCCTAAGCGCACACTCAGATCTAGAGTGGCATGAGGTTCGTGTAGACCTGTAAGAAAACAAGAACAGTCAAGAGGCAGTGGTGGTGGTACCAGAAAGGGTGGTGGATGGGCATTGAAGTAACAAAGACTATACCTAGATGGACAAGCTGCAATGTCAGGTTTTTCAAAGTGGGAATGGAGTCTGCCAAAAGTGGCTTGGAGGAGGCATGCAACTTTGCCAAACTTCGGCCTACTTAAAATGATAATGCAGACATACTTCAGCTAATACACTCTCTGACAAAGAAGCTCCTTTTTACAAAGTCTTTTTCTACCAGTCCCCCTCTTTCCTTCTTTGTCCTCTGTCTAGCTGGAAGGGTTTTTTTTTTTTAGCAGTAGCAGCATATAGAGGGCAGTGAAGGAGGGCTGGAGAAACAGTGTTAGGGTGCAGCAGCATATCTGTAATAAACAATACCAAAAAAAAAAAAAAAGCTGGGAAAGAACAGGACTCTGCTCCAGCAGATTGCAGCCGAGTGTGGCAGCCTACAATAGGCAAGGTAAACAGCATCTGCCTTCAGAATCGCTTACCAAGCATGCGTGAACAGCACAACAAGTGACAGAGAGCATGTTAGCCTGCCTCATCAACTCCCCCCCACAAAATGTTTTTAAAAAAAGCATAGGGCTCTATGACCAGCAAGAAAACTGTAAGAAAAGTGGAGACCTTTGACCCGGTGTGTATGTGTGTGTCGTTCCTGGATACATTTTTGAAGAATACTTAAAGCAGTCTGTAGAAGGCTAAAAATGTTTTTGTTTACAGGCTTACCTGACCTGCTTGTTTCATTTCACACATGCATATTGTTAGTTTTGAATAAAAATTTGTTGATACATGTTGAACTGCTCTTCTTTTGGTGGTATAGGAACTGATCCCTATTCCTTCCATCTTATTTCTGCCTGTGGCACCACATTTCCCGTTAAGAAAGGAATGCCCTGGAACACACCTACTTTGTTAACTGAGGTATACCTGTATTTGAATGTGTGTGTATACAGTTGTCCCTTCATATTCTCTGGGGTTTGGTTCCAGGGACACCCCCCCCCCCCGTGGATACCAAAATCCGTGAATACTCAAGTCCCATTATATGCAATGGCATAGCAAAATGGTGTCCCTTATATAAGATGGCAAAATCAAGGTTTGCTTTTTGGATTATTATTTTTTAAAGAATATTTTCAAGCTGTGAATACTTAAATCCGTAGATACCAAATCCGTGGATATGGAGGGACAACTGTACATTCAAAAAGTGCCTTTCCTTCAAATGATGAGAGGAGTCCAGAAATGAAGGTGGGGTGTTTCACCTCATTCTTGGTCCTGAGAGAATGACAAAAATTTGAGGAGATGGGTGGTAGGGCTGTAACTTCCACAGGGCCCCATAAAGAGTTCCCATAAAGAGAACTCAAGAATTCTAGCTCCCTTCTCTTCACCCCATTTCCTCTTCTCCAGACTCAACACTGAGAATGGATTTTGGCTTCTCATATTCTAGGAGCCCAAAAGAAATAGCAGGAGCCTGTGATTCCCCATCTTTTCCATTAACCTAAGAAGAAGGGACCCAAGTGTCCTGCCTCCTCTGCATTCTCTCCTTAACACCACCATGTACTCAGTATGGAAGATGGGGTTGACCCCTCATATCCACCTCAAGTCTCTTCTCACAATATGATGGATGATGAAGGAAACAGGTTTCCCCCTTGCCCCCCAATCATAATGGAAGCATAGTGCTCAGCTCCTTCCATCACATTTAGGGAGATGTGGCAGGTGCCACAAATAGGGGCATGCCCACAAAGACGTAAGGACTTACCCCTGACAGTGAATAGCAAAGAAGCCACAATGTTCCTCGGGCCTGCAACAAGATATGAAAAAGCAAAGAAAGTTCTAATTATCCATTGTCTGGAAACCTCTCCAAATGTTACACTTAGGCAATACAAGCTGAGGTGCATAACCATCCCCCCACAAATTATTCCTTAATTTTCCAAGTGTTGCTAATAGTAGTTGTCAGAATGTGTCAGAATTTGTCTATATACTCCTTGAAGAGGTTCCATGTACCTTGCATAATTCCCTTCTTGACTCCTGAACTCCAGCTGATCTGCATCCCTTTCAGACTACAGAATTTTACTGCTATTATTCCACTTCAACTGCCATGGATGCATCCCATGGAATCCTGGGATTTGTAGTCTGGGCAGGTACTAGAGCTCTCTGGCTGAGAATTTTAAATACAGTATCCCTGTGTGAAGGAGGCACTAGGCGTACTTGGCTTTAAGGCAGCTAGTTGCAGCTCAGGAACAGCTGTGAAGGGGGGTTACTTGTGAGTGATAAGAATACAGTAGGACCCCCATATCCACTGGGGATTGGTTGGGGGTGTGTGGATACTGAAAACCGTGAATAATAGCGAACACCATTGAAATTAATGGGACTTTGGTTTAAAATACCATAGAGTTGCCTTGGAGGACCCAGAAAATGGCTAGCGAGGACACATTTTCTAGGTAATTCTCTATGGTAGGTGTGCTGTTTTGCATCCCATGGATAATTGAATCAGTGGTTAATGAATCAGTGGATACAGGGTCCTACCGTATAACAGAAGCAGAAGTGTGTGACTCAGGGAGTTCAGTCAGGGTTTGAAGTTGGCACAGACAGAGGTTCTGAGCTGAGAGAGACAGAAGTTTGGGTTTGAGAAAAAAGAGAAAACTACCTCTGATTTAGGGGGACCTTAAAGAATAGTTTATTAGAGTTTAATCTATTTTTATCTCTCTCTCTCTCTCTCTCTGGCTTTTCTTCGCAAACGAAGATTCAGGAAGGACTCATCCCGCGCTTTCTACAAGCGCACTGATGACTAAAAAGGCCAATCCGAGATAAACAAGTCCGGTTGCAAGAAGCACAGCAGAAGGTCTCCTTGGGTGATGTCTTTGGGTTGTGATTCTTTCTGCGTTGTCGTTTCTCTTCAAGACTTGTTCGTCGTGAGTTCTCAAATAAGGCTGCAGCATTGTGGATAATGTGTCTCCACGCCTCCCGATGTGAGGCCAGGGCGGACCACTGTTGGTGATCAATTTGGCCGAGCCTGAGATGTTGTTTCAGGGAGTCTTTGTATCGCTTTTTTGGAGCGCCCCTCTTACGCTGACCCGTGGCGAGTTCACCGTAGAGTAGTATTTTTGGGAGGCGATGGTCCTCCATCCTAGAAATGTGCCCTGCCCAGCGCAGCTGCGTTCTCAATATCATGGCCTCAATGCTGGTGATCCCTGCTTGCTCAAGGACAGCAACATTCGTCACATAGTCAGTCCAGTGTATATTTAGGATTGTGCGTAGACAGCGCTGATGAAAGCGCTCGAGGAGTCGTAGGTGGTGGCGATAGGTGACCCATGTTTCAGATCCATAAAGGAGGATAGACAGTACGATGGCTCTATATACACTGATTTTTGTGCTTTGCCTCAGGTGTTTATTGCTCCAGACTCTTTTGTGAAGTCTTCCAAATGCACTATATGCCTTTGCTAATCTGTGATCGATCTCTTTGTCAATCTTGGCATCTGAGGAGATGATGCTTCCCAGGTAGGTGAACTGCTGAACGGACTTGAGCACAGATTTGCCGACGGCAATGTGGGGATGGTGGTGTTCGTCCTGTGGTGCAGGCTGGTAAAGAACTTCCATTTTCTTCAGGTTGACTTCTAGCCCAAACAGCTCTGCAGCTGTTGCAAAGCAGGATGTTAGGCGCTGCAGAGCTGCTTCTGTGTGGGCAACAAGGGCAGCATCATCGGCGAAGAGCAGCTCACGGATTAGATAGTTTATATTACATTTAATAAACCTATTCTTGTTGATGTTTTAATTCTGTGTAGCCTGAATTGGAAGCAAACCATACATACCAGAATAAACAACCCACACAACAACACAACCACAAGTCCACAATTAAAGGGAGGCCAGCAACCCTATACTGAAAGGGAATAATTGGGTGAATAAGGACAGGGTGAGTGGCAGGATTCCTAGGGGCTGGAATTTGGGGACCAGTTTGGGTAAAAAGACCCGATACGCCCCCCCTAAACAGTGATTTCCAGAATTCTATAGCACATTGCCAAGGAAGTTAGAGTGGGATCATAGTGCTCTAATTGTGTAGTGTGAAAGGGTCCTAACAGGTTTCTGAGGAGATTTTCAGACAACACTGTTATAATGTTACTATTCTACTTTATTTGCTATGTCTGCCTCCTGTTGAATCCTGGGATTTGCAGTTTAGGGAGGGGCATTTACAACTCTCAGCCAGAGAGCTCTTAGGCCTCACTAAACTACAAACCCCAGAATTCCACAGGAGGAAGCCAGAGCAGTTAAAGTAGAATAGTAACACTATAACACGGTAGTCTGAAAATCTCCCAAGTCTTTCTTAACTGATGTTTTGAGATTGTTATTTGGGGACATCACCAGCAGGTGGCAGTATCCATTGCCTCTGTGTCGGCAGTCAGCCAGAACAGAAACCTGGCAGACTTTTTGTACATCACATACCAGGGGGAGATTTTTCGGGTTCTTCAGTCTGAATTACCCTGGATGAATAATGGACATGCTGTATGTATCCAAGGCTCCTCATGACTAAACCATTCCAGCAGTACCCCAAACCTTACGGCTGGTTCTTCCCAAGGAAGGTCCTATCATTGCCAACCATGGACAACGTCACTGTATT
Source organism: Gambelia wislizenii (assembly GCA_030847615.1). NCBI lineage: Eukaryota > Metazoa > Chordata > Lepidosauria > Squamata > Crotaphytidae > Gambelia > Gambelia wislizenii. The sequence goes on from JAUMIR010000002.1 coordinate 33,958,098, forward strand.
AAGTTGGGTCTCATTTCTACCACAACCCCAGCACAGACCTTTACATATCGTCTTGCCCAAGTTGTAAAAAAGTTAGGCAATAGTAAGGACACTATGGAAGGATACATCTACATTTTACATTTCACACACTTGATACCTCAGAAACATGCCATCCTGGGAAAGACAAGATTCCTCCCCCTGCTCAATTAATTGAGTACACACTACTTTTGCACTTTGAACTCCATTTTCAGCAACTGAAGCAAGCTGAGGACAAAGGAGAAAAGAGAGAGGAGGAGGGAGAAACTGGGACTTTTTAAAAAACAGTTGAAAAAAATGGGACGATAGAGAATTAACTGGAACTGTCCCTGCCAAATTGGGACAGATAGAGCATATACATGAAAAAAAGCATAGGTATGTGGCAGTTTGGTAAGTATTAACCTTGTGTGATGTAAAATAAGACCAAAAAAATGAGACAAGCTTTAAAAAGTAAAGGCATCCACATTTGGCCCATAAGGGTCAGAAAGGAACCCTTCAAAAGCCTCGCCTTCCCTGTTTCATCCTTCACATTATACAGACACCCTGTGATTTCTCTTTTGAATCTCCGTATCTAAAGAAGGTTTAAAAGACATTTCATTACATATATGTCACTGTGGAGCCCGGATCAGCAGAAAGTTTCATAAATACAGTACTGTTAATAAATCATAGAATCATAGAGCTGGAAGAGACCACAAGGGCCATCCAGTCCAACCCCCTGCCATGCAGGAATAAACAATAAAATCATTCCTGACAGATGGCCATCAAGCCTCTGTTTAAAAACCTCCAAAGAAGGAGACTCCACCACACTCAGAGGCAGTGTATTCCACTTCTGAACAGCTCTTACTGTCAGGAAGTTCTTCCTAATGTTTAGGTGGAATCTCTTTTCCTGTAGTTTGAACCCATTGCTCTGTGTCCTAGTCTCCGGAGCAGCAGAAAACAAGCTTGCTCCATCCTCGGTATGACATCCCTTCAAATATTTAAACATAGCTATCATGTCCCCTCTCAACCTTCTCTTCTCCAGACTAAACATGCCCAGCTCCCTAAGCCACTCCTCATAGGGTGCGGCTTCCAGACCTCCCAGCATCCTGGTCGCCCTTCTTTGGACACTTTCCAGCTTCCCAACATTCTTCCTGAATTGTGGTGCCCAGAACTGGACACAGTATTCCAGGTGATGTCTGACCAAAGCAGAACAGAGTGGCACTATTACTTCCCTTGATCTAGATACTATACTTCTATTAATGCAGCCTAGAATTGCATTGGCTTTTTTAGCTGCTGCATCACACTGCTGACTCATGTTCAGTTTGTGGTCCATTAAGACTCCTAGATCCCTTTCGCATGTACTGCCGTCAAGCCAGGTGTCACCCATACTATATCTGTGCTTTTCATTTTTATTGCCCAAGTGTAGTGTCCTACATTTCTCCCTGTTGAAATTCATTTTGTTAGTTGTGGTCCAACTTTCTAATCTGTTAAGGTCACTTTGGATTCTGATCCTGTGCTTTGGTATTAGCTACCAACTTTTCCAAATATTTTAATTTTTTTTAAAAAAATACATCCCAGCCATTCCTAATCTGAGAAAACAGGTTAACAGCTGCCTAGAGTAATGGAGCAGAAAGCTACCCCCTTGTGTCATTAAAGAGTAATGCAAGAGCTTGGAGCCAGAGGAAATAGCAAAAGGTATAGACAGCCCTCCCTATTTCACTTTGCAAACCAGTTGCTCTGTCTCTCATGTCTTCTTGCATACCTGTCCTTACATCTTTCCATCAGAAGATGGCAGCAAAGAACACAGAAAGGGAAGGGAATTATTTTCACTGTAAGAGCTCAGACAAAATAATAGTAAGACTTCTGAAAATCCGCTCAGTTAAAAGTTCCCAGTGATGCCAGAGGTTTTTTATTGGTTTTATTGCTGTACCTCTTTTTAAAATTTTTCTAGTGAAATAGCAAAACGATGTATCCAGGTACAAAACCTTGGGCTGCACTGGTCTCATTGCTATCCCATAGAGGTCTGGATGGGGGTGATTCAAGGTGTCTGAGTGGACATGATTTAAGATGGGCCAAAGCTGATGGCAGAGTCCCCATCCTGTCATAGCACCTACCCTCCAAAACCATCTTTCTCAATGTACCCTCCTCATATTATACACAGTACCCTAAGCTTTCTCAGTCGGAAAGTACTTTTCAATGAAGTGGGACTGAAATGGTTTTAAATTTAAAACCATTCATACACACTGCCACGAGACTTTGTGACATACCACATGTTCAATAAGGAGAACTCCAGCACCCTATTGGCTTTTCATTTCTCTTTCTCACCCACACCCAGTGGCAGCTGGTCCCCAAAAGAAGTTCTGCATCTTTCAAGTTCAGACTAAAACCCAGAGTAGATTCACTGCCTCCTGATGTGGAAGCCACCACCATTTACTCCTACATTTTTCAACACTTCTCCTTCCTTTCCTGCGCCTTCTCATCCAACAAAAGCCAGGAATTGGGAGATCATATAAGTTTCTCTCCCGCCAACCCACTCTCTCCCAGGGTCCCCCAACCCTCCAGAGTGCTCCCTCCACTTCCACTCTAACTCTTCCCAAAAGAGCTCAGATGAGAGGATGGGGTTACCCCCCTCCCCAGTGTTTCCATCCCAAGCCTTCCTGTCCCTCCTCACAGGCTTGTTGAAAGCAGGATAAAGTGCAGGGGAAGGAGAGTCAATGATCACACTGGAGGAATGTCCCCAGTCATTTAAAACTGGTGCAAAACAAGCCCTAAAATGTATACCCAAATACACCCCAAATGGCGAACAAAGACACATGAGTTACTCATTCTGTACACACAGTGATTAATCCTTTCGGTGAGCCTCCAAACACCTTCCTTCTCACCTTGCCCAGCCACTGAAATAAAGGGGCACTCAGCTTCTGATGAGCCAGAGTGGTGCAGTGGTTTGAGCATTGGACTAAGACACTGTAGACCAGATTTTGAATCCCTACTCTGCCATGGAAACCTACTGGGTGACCTTGGGCAAGTCACACTGTCTCAGCCTCAGAGGAAGGCAAAGGCAAACCTCTGAACAAAATTGTGCAAGAAAACCCTATGATATGGTCACCCATGAATTTGCGGACCACCACCCCTCTATACTACTTTAAGTCTAAATTAAAGATTATTCTATTCAGGGAAGCCTTCCAACTTTCATCTTGATTTTATGTCCACATTATTTGTATTAATTTACACTTTTATAGTATTGTTTGAATCCTGTTATAGTAGTATTTTATTAATTATATAATCTTGTTTATGGTTTTAGATTGTGCACCGTAGGCAGGTTTTTGTGTTTATTTTGATTGTTGTTTTTTTCCTTTGTAAAGCACTATGTAAAGCCTATGGCGCTATATAAATAAACATAATATAACAACAACAACAACAACAACAACAACAACAACAACCACCTTACGGTCACCATAACTCAGAAAAAACAAGTTGAGTGCATACAGCAGCAGCAGCAACAACAGCCTCTGATATACTACAAATTTTGACAGCTACTCAAAGACCTCATCTCCTGCAATGGATCATAGAATCATAGAATCATAGAATTGCAGAGTTGGAAGAGACCACGAGGGCCATCCAGTCCAACCCCCCTGCCACGCAGGAAATCACAATCAAAGCATCCCCGACAGATGGCCATCCAGCCTCTGTTTAAAGACCTCCAAGGAAGGAGACCCCACCGCGCTCCGAGGGAGTGTGTTCCACTGCCGAACAGCTCTTACTGTCAAAAAGTTCCTCCTCATGTTGAGGTGGAATCTCTGTTCCTGGAGCTTGCACCCATTGCTCCGTGTTCCAGTCTCTGGAGCAGCAGAAAACAAGCCTGCTCCATCCTCAGCGTGACATCCCTTCAAATACTTAAACAGGGCTATCATATCGCCTCTAAACCGTCTTTTTTCCAGGCTAAACATACCCAGCTCCCTAAGTCTCTCCTCATAAGGCATCGTTTCCAGACCTTTCACCATTTTAGTTGCCCTTCTCTGGACACGCTCCAATTTGTCAATATCCTTTCTGAATTGTGGTGCCCAGAACTGGACACAGTATTCTAAGTGAGGTCTGACCAAGGCAGAATAGAGTGGCACTATTACTTCCCTTGATCTAGACACTATACTTCTATTGATACAGCCCAAAATTGCATTGGCCTTTTTAGCTGCCGCATCACACTGTTGGCTCATGTTGAACTTGTGGTCTACTAGGACTCCTAGATCCCTTTCGCAAGTAGTCTCATTCAGCCAGGTCTCTCCCATCCTATATTTATGCATTTCATTTTTCCGCCCTAAATGCAGTACTTTACATTTCTCCGTATTGAATTTCATTTTGTTAGCTTTGGCCCAGTTCTCCAGTCTATCCAGGTCATTCTGAATTTTGATCCTGTCCTCTAGGGTATTAGCTACTCCTCCCAATTTGGTGTCACCTGCAAATTGGATAAGTATGCCCCTAATTCCCTCATCTAAGTCATTGATAAAGATGTTGAATAGCACTGGGCCCAGGACAGAACCCTGTGGCACCCCACTGGTCACATCTTTCCAAGACGAAGAGGAGCCACTGCTGAGCACCCTTTGGGTTCGGCCGGTCAACCAATTACAAATCCATTGAACAGTTAACTTGTCTAGCCCGCATTCTACAAGCTTGTTTGCAAGAATGTCATGGGGAACCTTGTCAAAGGCCTTACTGAAATCAAGGTATGCAATGTCCACAGCGTTCCCTTCATCTACCAAGCTGGTAACTTTATCAAAAAAAGAGATCAGATTAGTCTGGCATGACTTGTTTCTCTGAAACCCATGCTGACTTTTTGTGATTATGGCATTGCCTTCTAAATGTTCACAGACTCTCTGTTTAATGATCTGCTCTAGAATCTTCCCTGGTATTGATGTCAGACTAACTGGACGATAGTTGTTGGGATCCTCTTTTTCCCCCTTTTTGAAGATGGGAACAACGTTTGCCCTCCTCCAGTCTGCTGGGACTTCTCCTGTTCTCCAGGAGTTCTCAAATATTATTGCCAATGGCTCTGAGATTATATTTGCCAGTTCTTTTAATACTCTTGGATGTAGTTCATCTGGTCCTGGAGATTTAAATTCATTTAGATTAAGAAGGTATTCCTGTACTACCTCTTTACTTATTTTGAGCTGGATTTCCCCTATTGTGTCCTCTGTTCCATTCTCCTCAGGTTGGTCCTCCTTTTCCTTTTCTGAAAACACTGAGGCAAAGAAGGTGTTGAGTAATTCTGCCTTTTCTCTGTCCCCTGTTAGCATTTTGCCATCTTCTCCACATAGTGGCCCTATCCTTTCCTCCTTCCTCCTTTTGCTGCGGACATACCCAAAAAAACCCTTTTTATTGTTCTTAACCTCCCTAGCAAGCCTGAGCTCATTCTGCGCTTTAGCTTTTCTGACTTTACTCCTACATGTGTTCACTATCTGTTTGAATTCTTCTTTGGCGATTTCCCCCCTTTTCCATTTCCTATACATGCTCCGTTTAAAACTTAGCTCCAGTGAAAGTTCTTTAGTCATCCATCCTGGTTTCTTGAGACACCTCCCATTTTTCTTCCTCAATGGTACTGTTTGAAATTGTGCCTTCAGTATCTCCCTTTTGAGAAAGTCCCATCCGTCTTGAGGTCTCTTCTCTTTTAGTATTCTTGACCTATCTTGGGATCTAAGACCTATAGATCCCAAGCTGCCTTCTGCCCACTCTGGAACAGCAGGGGATCCTGCAACCCTTTTCTCCTTCTACATGCTGCCCTTCCATAGGACTGAGGGGCACTTACGGTTCAGTGCACCAGGCATGTTTCCCCTCTGGCAAGACACTGGTGTCTCTGTCTTTCAGGCAATTTGCAGGAACTCCTGAGTCCTGGAGAGCTTATCTGGAGCTTCCCTCCTTTCTTACACTGCTACGAATAGCCCAGGTCGCAGAAGGATGCTCTGAACTTCTTGCTTCTGCCACTCCCTCTGCCCACTCAAGAACGCTCACTACTGCCACTCAGGATTTCAGCAGAATTGCACAAGTTGTTAAATGAAAGACTTTCTCCTGTCAGTCACACCTGACAGAAAAGCTGTGTTCCCTCTGTAGGAGATAAATAACTCTTACCAAAATAGCCCTTTAAAAAAAAAAATCAGCATTATATGGACAGAAGTACTTGAAAGGGACAAAGGGTGGCAAGAGCTCCAGGTGGAGTCCACTCTGATTGACTCAAGAGGCAGGTCCGTTTTTGTTCCAAGTCAGGATTATCCTTGCCACCAAATTTCCAGTGTCTATATATGGTTGTGAAAGCTGGTCAATGCAGAAGGCTGATGGGAAGACAGTCAACTCATTTGAGATGTGGGGCTGGAGGAGAGTTCTGCCAATACCCTGGCCTGCCAAAATGACCAATAAATGGGCCCCAGAGCAAATCAAGCCTGAACTCTCCCAGGAAGCCAAGATGACCAAACTGAGGCTGTCATACTTTGGACACACCATGAGAAGACCAGGATCATTAGAAAAGACAATGATACTTCATAAGGTGGAAGGCAGTAGGAAAAGAGGAATACTGCATTACCGAGGGATGGACTAAATCAAGGAAGCCACAGCTTATCCTGAGTCTGCAAGACCTGAGCTGGGCTGTTGATAGCAGGGAGACATGGTGGTTTCTCATTCAGATAGTTGTCATAAGTTGAAGGCAACTTGATGGCAATTAAAAACAACTTTTGAGGGGGGAAGCACATTATTTTACTCTGGACCAAATAAAGAGGTGTATAACTTTCTGGGAACTTATGTTCCATTGTTTTAAAGTATCTGCATTTTTTTTTTAAACAAAAGGGGCCTTAAACTGAGGGCCCGTCTACATGGTAAAAAAAATACAAACACTGTTCAGAAGATCGCTCTTCCATACACGTGGTCATTCGGATTCATACGTGTCATTCAGAAGGGTGGCTAGTGAATCCCCCGTAAACTACGTGGATTCGGCATTTGGAAGGAGTAGTGGATCTCGGCATAAAATCCGTACAGCTGTTCGAATGGCTGGTGGTCTGTACACCCCCCTCGCACACATACGAACGGGCAGTGTAATCTTATTGGCTGGCCAAGTAGAGGGGGCAGGACCAGCAAGGAGGGGAATTGGGAGCGCCCGCCATGTTGGATTCCTGGCTAAGCGAGAGTCCAGTAAGTTTGTGAATTTTATATATATTTATTTTTATTTTACATTGTAAATAGGGAAAACCGAATGTCCACAAAGTAGGCACCTTTTTAAATTAAAAAAAAAGCGGTGGGACATTTAAAACCACCGCTTGGCTCGCTCACTCCAGCCAGCTGGGCAAGAGGGGTCATATGGAGTTTAGGGGGGGTAAAAAATTGTGTAGGTGGATCGTATGCATACGAACAACTGCCTATTCATATTGTCAATCCCCAAACGGATTTTTTTAAAATCATATAGACAGACCCTGAGTTTATAGATTGTGCCCAACATGAGATCTGCTCATCTAGAGGAGTTGGAAAGACAGAATAATTGTCAGGCATAGTAGTGAAACCCCCAAGGCTAGGAGGAGTAGATCAGTGGAGACCAAATTGCTTATAGGAGGGGGACAACAATGGAAATAAGACGACAACGGTGTTCTGCTTGTGGACTTCTCAAAGGTAGGGCTGTCCTGGAATATATTTTGCTGCCTGAAGAAAAAGACAGGATGACACACTTTCCCTCGTCCCCATATAAAGGCTGACTGGACAGTGAGTTGCATACTAGCCATGGAGTAACATCCACTTGCCAACATATCAGAGGGCTGTGAAGACTGGTAATCCCAACGCCAGTGTGGCAGTAATTCTGCTCTAGTTTTTATTCTGAATTTTAAATGCACTGTCCAAGGTTCCCATCTTATTAGGTGTTTAGCACCTTTGGTAGCTCTTGTGACACGCCCAGTGAAATCTCAAGTGGAGTGTCCTCTCCTCTTAACAAGGAAGCCACCAACCTCATTTGCCTGACAGCCGTGGGTCAGTGCTAAACTGAACAGATGTTGTGTAGACAGTTTGCATCAGAATTAGGGAATTGGCCCTGCGTCATCTGGACAGATTGCCATGGGAACAAAGCGAGGACGTTTTATTTGGCCAGTGTAGAAAAGCCCTTTTAGGGCTTCTCAGTATAACATACCCAAACAGGTTGTGGTTAAACACGTACTTGGCGCTCTGTGTGGCCAAATCTACCCAGTGGCTGAGCAACACCTGCCAGGTGATTCCCCTTTCCTCACAGCCTGAGCGTTGTGTTTCCAATTCCTTTATGTGAACATGTTAAATGGGTCTCATTTCCACCACCACCCTTATATACCTTTTTCCCCTAAACTGTGGTCAAAACAGAAAAGTGCTGCTGGATTAGACCCAAGGCCTACCTGGTCAAAGCTCTGTTTGGAGTGGGCAGCACATATCCTGCGTGGCAGGGGGTTGGACTGGATGGCCCTCATGGTCTCTTCCATCTCTTCAGTTCTATGATTCTATGATTCTACATAGTGACACATGCATACTAAGTGTGGCTTCTGCATGAGTATTTCTCTTTAGGGAGGGTTGGAGGGAGGTATTCTCTAGCCCAATGGCTCTTAACCTTTTCTTTACCAGGGACCCCTTTAAATATCTTTTGTTTCTGCAGATCCCAAGACTTAACTCAAGATTTAAAACCAATAACAACAACAACAATAATAATAACAACACAATACAACCATCCACTTGACTAAACCTTCCCCCAGAAGCACTGGAAGAGGAGGGGAGACTTTTCTCCTGCTTCTTCCTGCCAGTTGGTGGCTGGAGTGGACTGAATGGCAATGTGGAGGCCAAGCCAGCCAGTCAACCTTTTCCTTGGCTCTTGTCACATGGCCACTCCACTGCAAGGAAGAGGTGGGCCAAGTAGCCTTCAAGCCTTCATGGACCCCCTGTGAGGATATCACGGACCCCTGGGGGTCCACAGACCAAAGGTCAAGAACCACTGCTCTTGCCATTTGTACACCATCCAAACCCTTCCCTGCCAAACCCTCTGAGGAACTGCGGCTATGGCTGCTTACCAGTGGGGCAGGAGGGAGGGGAGAGGCAATTGAGATGATGAAGATGTGGCTGCTCTGGGCTGTAAGGGGAAGGAAAAGGAGGGTGCACTCCATCCATGAGCACACTCTTGTGTCTTCCCACTTTGAGTTGAGACCATTTAATTCTTCATTGTGTGGATGTCCTCCCTGCTCCCCCACTCCTCCCCTCTGGTAAGCAGCAGCAGGTCCTTCTGGGCCTTCGCAGTTTCTGGGCCAAGAGGGATAAAGAACTACTCAGGTAGAGTATTACATTTCCCCCACTTGATGTAGGATCTTAGGCAGTATGGCTTATCAATTTCCTATATGAAGTCTGCTGACAGGGCATGACTGTAATAACACCCTCCCTCTCATGTTCCGCATAGCCTCCAATGTACCAGGACACGTGTGGTGAAGCAACATCCAAGCAAGTGACAAAAGGTATTCAGAAGGAAGAACACACAAGGAAGCAGAGGCTGCGGCAGTTTGCTTTTGCCAGAGTCTACTGGGAAGGGCATGGTTTTGCCCCTTCCTTTTTTCTCCCCAATGAGGTAATTGAGTACAAATGACTTTTGCTCTTTGAACTCCAGTTTGCAGTCACTGAAGAAAGCTTAAGACCAATGGAGAAAGTGGAGGGAGTGGGAGAAACCAGGACATTGTAAAAGCCGCTGAAAAACTGGGATGACAGAGGAATAATTGGGAACATCCCTCCCAAATGAAGACAGTTGGGGGGGGTATACTTTTGGCCTGACAAACTACAGGAAAGGAGATTCCATCTAAACATTAGGAAGAACTTCCTGACAGTTAGAACTGTTCAGCAGTGGAACACACTGCCTTGTAGTATGGTGGAGTCTCCTTCTTTGGAGGTTTTTAAACAGAGGCTGGATGGCCATCTGTCAGGAATGCTTTGCTTGTTCCTGCATGGTAGATCAGGGTTGAACTGGATGGCCTTTGTGGTCTTTTCCAACTCTATGATACTAAAACTTTCTGACATCCCTCCAAACTCTTTCTGCTGGTACTTGACACAGGGCAGAGCTAATTGACAGGTGCTCAGCTCCTTCTTGAGTTTATTGGCTTTAGCTCTTTTTCAAAGTTTCAAGGACAAATAGCAAAACAGTGTGTCCACGTAGAGAAACCTTTGGACCTTTGGCTTGATGTGGTTCTCATGTCATTTACAACTGCAGCCTGCAGGGTGCACCAAAGGCTCATCTATATAGGTACCTATGTGAGCTTGTAGGGGTTATCTATTCTTGCAGGAGGATTTGACATGCAAGCCCCTGTGTGAGCCAGAAGCTTTTTGTGACTCATCAGACAGGACTTGCAGCTGTCCCATAGAAGTCCCTCTCCTGCATCTCTGGATCAGTTGGCAGCACAGGGCAAAGCCACCTGTAAGCTTTCCAATGCCTTATTCAGCTTACTGATAATAGCTCTTTTTTAAAAGTGTGATGTAAACAAACCAGAGACTCAACCGTCTATGCTTCTAGCTTGTTTAAATTTTCCCTGATTGTTTTAAATGGCCTGAAATGGTTCTAAATTTGAAACCATTTGTACACTGCCACGAGATGTTGTGACATACTACAGGTTATAAATCTTTAAATTAATTATTTGGTAAGATTTGCTATAATTTGTCCAAAGGAATCACAGAAAAAGAGAGGGAGATAGAAACTGGTACTAAAAGGCCACCCTCTGAAAGATACGCACACATAATTACAGTACTCTAATAAAAAAAAAATCATTCAATCTCTCTCTCTCTCTCTCTCTCTCTCTCTATATATATATATATATATATATATATATACTGAGACAGAGGGATTGAATGATTCCAGCACTGGGTTGTTGTTGTTTTTATTAGAGTATTTCTATCCTGCTCTTCAGCCACAAAAGCTCGCAGAGCGGCTTTCAAATTGTTAAGCAATAGCACCTACACATCTACACCGCTTTATAGCATGCTAGGCATTCTCTAGAATCATAGCATCATAGAATGTAGAGTTGGAAGAGACTACAACAGCCATCCAGTCCAACCCCCTGCCACGCAGGAAATCACGATCAAAACATCCCTGACAGATGGCCATCCAGCCTCTGTTTAAAGACCTCCAAGGAAGGAGACCCCACCACACTCTGAGGGAGTGTGTTCCACTGCCGAACAGCTCTTACTGTCAAAAAGTTCCTCCTAATGTTGAGGTGGAATCTCTGTTCCTGGAGCTTGCATCCATTGCTCCGTGTTCCAGTCTCTGGAGCAGCAGAAAACAAGCTTGCTCCATCCTCAATGTGACACCCCTTCAAATACTTAAACAGGGCTATTATATCACCCCTTAACTGTCTTTTTTCCAGGCTAAACATACCCAGCTCCCTTTCTTCATAAGGCATGGTTTCCAGACCTTTCACCATTTTAGTCGCCCTCCTCTGGACATGCTCCAGTTTGTCAATATCCTCTAAATGGTTTCCAATGTGTGTTTACCTAATTGGCCCCACAAGCTGGGTACTCATTTTACCAGCCTACGAAAGGATGGAAAGCTGAGTAAACCTTGGAGCCCTTGGGATCGAACTCACAACATTGTGGCTGCAGTACCAGCATTTAACCACAGCACTACCAGGCTGTCTATATGTGATCTCCCCAAAAACCCACCAAGTTCAGCAAAAAGAACTCCAGCACTGCATCTCCTTCTCTTCATCCTCCTTTCTCACCCACCCCCAGTGGCACCTGCTCCCAAAAGGAAGTTCTGCATCTTGGAGACCTCCTTTCAAAAGTTCAGACTAAAACCCTGAGTGCATTCACTGCCCACTGACATGGAAGGCACCACTACCTATTCTTGCATATTTTCATCAATTTTTCTTTTTCTGTACCTTCCCCTCCTCCAAGGAGTTTGGAACAAAAGCCAGGAATCGGAGATCATACAAGCTTCTCTCCCAACAGCCCCACACTTCCTTCCACCCACCCCCCAACGCATCTGGCATCCTCCCTCCACCTCCATCCTAACTCTCCCCAAATGAACCCAAATGAGAGGATGGGGTTAAGCTCCACCCCCAGTCTTTCCATCCCAATCCTTCCTGTCCCTCATCGGATGGTCTTTGTGAGCATGGTATGGTGCACAGGAGGAGGAGAGTCATGGTCTCACTGGAGGAATGTCACTAGTACGTTTAAGACTGGTGCAAAACAAGCACTGAAATCTATACCCAATTATACCCCAAATGGTGAGCAAAGATACCAGAAGAGCCCATTCTGTACACACAATGACCAAATAAAGGGGCATTCAGCCTCTGCTACAATAAACATTTTGACAACTACTCAGGGATCTCATCTGCAAGGGATCTCACACCTGTAGATCCCAACCTGACTTCTGCCCACCCTGAAGCAGCAACCCTTTCCTTCGTCCACATGCTGTCTTTCCATAGCATTGGAGGACACTTACGGTTCAGTGCACCAGGCATGTTTCCCATCTGGCAAGATGCTGTGGAGTCTTTCAGGCAATTTGCAGAAACTCTTGAGCCCTGGACAGCCTATCTTGAACCCCACTCCTTTCTCACACTGCTACTGGGTGCACAGGCTGCATATAAGGATGCTCAAAAGCCCTCCCTCAGCCACTCCTTCCCTTGGTCAGTCCTCCCTCTGATCTCAGATTCGCTCACTACTGCCACTCAGGAGATCAACCAAATTGCAACATGGGTGCAATTAAAGATAACTTACTGTTAATTATTTTAAATGACACCACTGGCTGCAATGATCTAGTCACTATTCCAGTCTCCAACCTTTCTGGAACCAGAAGCAGGAATCTTTCCCAGAAGTGATTATACCCCCACCACAAATCACTTATTCACATGCACTCTTTGTGGTGGGATGGACCTCTTTCTCCTGTGCCCCCAAACCCGGAAGCATGTTTAGACCACTGCTGTTGAGTGAAATACCCCCCAGATGCAGGAGAGGGACCTCTAAAGGTTGGGAATGAGCCTTATCCAGTGTAAACCTCTCAGTACAAACAGGGCCTTGCAGGTTAATCCCAATGTACATACAGTAGGACCCCCGTATCCACTGGGTATTGGTTCGGGGGGGGGCAGCGTGGATACCGAAAACTGTGGATAATAGTGAACACCATTGAAAATAATGGGACTTCTGGTTTAAAATACCATAGAGTTGACTTGGAGGACCTAGAAAATGGCTAGAGAGAACACATTTTCTAGGAAGACTCTATGGTAGGTTTTGTCTTTTGTGTCCCATGGATAATTGAATCAGTGAATAATGAATCAGTGGATATGGGGTCCTACTGTATTTCTATCCACACACAGATTTCTAGGCTGACACCCCCTGCAGGCTGGCATTGGGATTGACACAGTAATGACATCAAGCCAATCAGACTCCTTTATTCAAAAGTACATTCTGCCCCATGAAGTTCAGAATACTAGCTATAGTATGAGAGGGTGCAGGGTTGCCTTTTGTGCCTTATTCATCATAAGGAGTGCCCCTTGTTTGAGGGCCAGAAGGCTTGTCCCTTATAGGGTTGGCAGGGGGCCCTTATTATAGAATCATAGAGTTGGAAGAAACCACAAGGGCCCATTTGAGGATTGGAAAGCTTTTCTTTTTATAGCGACTGAATAAGATACCTGCCAATCCCATATTTTGGGGTGAGCAACCATCATAAAAACAGAAATGCGTGCATCATGTAATTTATGTACATGGACAATACATTAATTTTACAGAGAAATACATGGTTAGCGGAAGTAGAATCACAGCCATGGCAAATAAAGTGGAATAGTAACACTGTAACAGTGTAGTGTGAAAATTTCCAATACTTCCCTTTGGTGTTTAGGTAGAGCACAAACTTGTTCATGGCTACGTCCTGATTGTTAGCCCTGCAGGTCATGAATTTCGACTGTCCCTTATTGCTGTTTCGAAAACTGGGCTATACTAGGGGTGAGACACAGAGGAAGAACATTTGGGTGGGTGGGGGTGTTCCAGACCTCCACGCATGGATCTACATAGATATCTTTACTTTTTCTTCTTTTGTTGACGTTTGGGGGAGTTTTTAGACTTCTTTCCATGCTGCTGTATTGGGCCGAGAACTTGACAACCCACCTTGAATCACACTTGCCCACACTTCCAGAAAAACCCATTCTGTGGGGTGGGAAGGAGTGCTGTCAGGCCCTAAATTTTCTATTCCTGCAGGGCATTGTTGCATGTGAGGCTGTTTTCATTCATAAGAATAAACACAATACAAAACTCACAGGTAGGCCAATACTTTTATCAGGATCAACTATCAGTTCCCAGAATTACAGCATCTTTCAAGTTCTCCAGAACTCTTCACAAGGGTAGGCTTGCAGAAAAAAAATGGAGGAAAAGTTGTCAACTAAAAATAATTTTTTAAATCCTTTTTTTTTTTGGTAATTGTTGTGCCTACAGCAGGCCTTTTAGAACTGCCATTTGTGATCACAGCCAGCAGGGGCAGCATCTGATCAGAACCAAAATACGTGCTTGCTGTGTACAGTTTTGTATTGAAAGTGAAGAAATGGGTACTGGCTTGTAGGTTAAATATCAGGAGCCTTTGCACACAACAATAGCACTATGGTTCCACTTTAACTGCCATGGTTGCATTGCATCCTTTGGAATCCTGGGGTTTGTAGTTTGGGGAGGCACTAGAAGCTCTTTGAGTGAGAATTTTAAATTCCCTTTCCCTAAAGTGCAAATCCCAGGATTCCATAGGATGGAAGCATGTCAGTTAAAGTGGAATCATAGCACTATAACTGTGCAATGGCAAAGGGTCCCTCTTCACAACTTTCTCACATCGCAGAGGCACAAAACCTGTAGAAGCATGTGGATCCTTTTAGCCCTGCTCAATTCTCACTTAGCCTAATAGGTTGTGGTTAAGTCAGGAAACTTGGGTCTCTACATGACTGAACCCACCTAGGAGTTGCTCCAACTCTGCAATGTGATTCTGCTCCCCACCACCACCACCACCACCCAGTTGAAACTTCTGTTCCCTCAAGTGATAAAATGGGCTAAGAATTTTGGTTATACTATACAGATGGAGCAACTGGAAATATATTATGACCTGAAACAGTTTCAACAAAAAAATTTTAAAAAAAATTTATTTAGTTATTTAAACCTCGCTCTTCAGCCACAAGGCTATCAGAGTGGCAAAAACAATTTACACATCTACAGTGCATTAAGCAGTTTCCAATGTGTGTTTGCTAATTGCCCCCACAAGCTGGGTACTAATTTTACTGACATATGAAAGGATGGAAGGCTGAGTGAACCTTGGAGCACTCTGCAATTAAACTTGCATGTGGTGACTTGCAGTACTGGCATTTAACCACTGCGCCTCCAGGGGTCCCTGGTGATGTACTGTATTGTTCAGATATGCCACCACGTGTAGAATGTATAAGAATGTTTCAAATATTTCTTGGAAATGTGAACATGTAGGGACGGACATTTTACTACATCTGGTGGACATGTGAGAAAGCAAAAAAGTTTTGGGTCCAAGTACATACTTTGATGCTGAGGATCTTAAAGGTTAATATTCATTTGTAACATGAACTTTTTCTTTTGGTACTTATGTATGAACAGCTGGAGAAGAACCATGGAAGACTACTACAGTATATGATCATGGCAGCCAAGACTGCTATATGCACAGTGATGGAAGAATGCAATACTACTGACAATGGAGGAACGGTTGTTAAAACTGAATTAATTAGCAGAAATGGACAAATTATCTGCTTTGATTAGAGAAAATATAATTAGTGACACTTTTAAAAGAATGGATACCCCTGATTTACTTTTCGCCGAAAAAAGAATATAATTTGATGATGTTGGGTTTTGAGAGTTAGTAGGATTTAGGGCTTGTTTGCACTAACCAGGATATGCCAGCTCTCCACTAATGTATCCTGGCTGCAGAGGTGGCCCATTCCCACCCCCTCCATTACCTGGAGAAAATGGGCAGACCCCCTGCATGTGAACAGCCTAGGTCAAATGCTGAGGGACCCCTTCCTGGCATCTGGGAGAGTCAAGGAGCTGGTGGCGGCAGCAGTAAGGAGTGGCATGCCAGATGGGCCCCTGTGGGCATGTGGGGCCCAATCCAGTTTTTCCTTGGTATACCATAGTAAACTGGGTGTTGTTGATTTTTAAAAAATGCTTTATGGGGTCCTATCCCAATTTGCCCCTGTTCCACTCCCATATCTGCCCCAAGGGCTGTTTGTACTGCCCAGGGGCAAATTGAAATAACTGCCCTGGGTCATTTGAACTGCAGGGCTCTGGAACAGGGACAAACCAGGGAATCTGGCTAGTGTAGACAAGACCTTAGTTTTCTGAAGAAGCACATGATGCAATTTTTAGAGAGAGAGCTATGATTATACTATATATGTCTATAACCACAGAAAAGGAAGTCAGAAGTTACCTTCAATTTCTGTTTATTCTCTTTCTATAATTTGCTTGTCTCTGGCCCAAAGAGGAAACACATAACTAAATATTATAATATCTTACTGGAAAGGGAAATGGAAAATGAAACAGTTAAAGACCAAATGATAAGATGGGCACAAGACATCGGTCGAACTATAGATCTAGATAAATGGGAAAAATCTTGGATAAACACTCACAAATTCACGGCATCACAGAGCTTGAAAGAAAACTATATTAAAATGTTCGGAAGGTGGTACCTAACGCCAGTAAGGCTAAAGAAAATTTATAAGACAGGCCCGCAGAAAAGCTGGAAATGTGAGCAAGTGAAGGGCACTCTATACCACATGTGGTGGTCGTGCCAAATAGCACAAAACTTCTGGAAAAAAATTCATGTTATGATAAGTGAAATGCTAGGGGTAAATTTTCCTATGAAACCGGAAATCTATTTATTAAATATGATAGACATGTCTGAACAAAAATTGATTAATAAGTACTGGAGGGTTATGTTATATATGATTTCGGCTGCAAGGGTATTATATGCAGCAAAATGGAAAAAAAAAAGAAGCCCCAACAGAAGAGGAATGGCTTATCAAACTCAAAGATATGATGGACATGGATAGGCTTACTGCACAATTAAAGGATAGATCAATAAATAAGATTGATGTGGAATGGTCTCCAATTATAACATACTGGAAGAAGAAATGGAGGAATCTGGGGAAATTCGACCTTTAAAGAGTTCAATATTCGTGCAATACTCTAGAGGGAGGTGGAATTTTAACAGCTGGAATTATGTTAATATAGGAGTAATCAGTTAAGCTAAGTTATATTCAAGGGGACCCAAATGGATATCTGATTTTGCAAAGTTGGGTAGCCCAGGGAATAGTCCAGGAGAACGGTGGGGAGTAGGACTATGATATTTTATATCTTAGAAAAAGTTACATTGTGTAAGTGAAGCTAAGAGAATGTAAACATGTAATAAATTGTATATGTATATGTAACTTAATAAAAAAAAGTAATTATAATTTGCTTGTCTCTATGTTATACTTTCCCCTTTCTTTTCTTTGTTCTTTAAATACTTATACATTTTATTGTATCTGGAAAATACTTATTTTTTTAAAAAAATAGACTCCTGTTCCCTATTGCTGTTAATTTGGATCTCAATTCTACTCTTCCCTCTGCTCTCGTTCTGGGGCTGAACTTTAAATGTCTTGTTCAAGGAGGTGAACCTGATCTGTGGAATGAGTATGGATAGGTCTTTAAGGGGTACATAATAGAAGCTGGAATGGATCTACTGCCCCTTTGACATTTGTCTGAGGCTGATGGGACATATACACAGTTATCTTCCATTTCAGGCAGCTGCTTCACTGGTTCTAATGGCAGGGCCTGTTCCAAAGGCTTCTCATTGGCCACTTTAGGGAGGATCTGACTAGCCTAGCTGGGCCTTTGGCTTGCTTTACTGGTTTTGCTTTTCTCTTCTCATAGAGACAGAGGCAGGGAGGACGTTGGATTTCTGCATGGACTAGAATCTGCTCAGTTCCCCCTGGTCCAGCACAGGACCAGTTTAAGGAAATTTGGGGGCCCCTGCAATGCTTTATTTTGGGGGCCCCATATGTTTATCTCAGGTCAATGTAACTCAACCTAAGCTATTCACAGTACAATACAGGATATTCAGATTATTACTAATAATGTTTTTGCAGCAGGAGGATTACTACCCCCCCCCACAATGATGCCCCCCCCCCCCGTGGATGCTGATGCCGCCGGTGCCTTAAACTGGCCGTTTCAGTATTCTCAAAACAGGAGTAGAATTCCCCCACAAAAGCAACTATACTCCTCACCCAAATCCACCTCACATCACTATCACTACTTCTTCCTCTACTTTTTATTTATATCCTAAGCTTTCCCCAAAATTGGGACTCGAGGCAACTTACAATTTAAAACAAGCACAGTATAGCTTAAAACATACACAAATCAGCATTACTGTAAAATCAAATTTCAGTATTCGCAACATAAAAAAAACAATTTAAAGCATACACCTAAAAAGAAGAAAATGCAGTTAAAACCTGTGCAGTAAAAACAATACAGCCTCCTCGAAAGTCCTTTCTTTAAAAACCTTCAGTTTTTAAACTTGCACTGTGTTTGCCTACTAGTAGCAGCCAAGCAAACTGGCAATCCCAAAAGACACAGAGAGGCAAGAACAACAGTGGTCAGATAGGTCTGTGAAAGGGCACATGGTTTCCCGCCTGAATGTTCTTACCTTGGCTACAGGCCTCTGAAGTTCTATTTCTTGCCACTGGGCGGCTTTCTATCAGCATCGAGGATGGCAAAAACCTTCAGTGCAAGAGAGAATTCTGCTCTCCTGGCCCCTTTCACACTACTGACACAAATATGGTGTTTTGATCCACTTTAACTGCTATGTCTGCATCCTTTGGAATCCTGAGATTGGTAATATGGCGGTGCACTACCTCTCCCAGACAGCAAATTCTAAACCGTTTTATGAAACTACAAATCCCAGGATTCTGTTACCCTAAGAAGTGGGATGTATGTTGGAGTCCCACCCATGATGCCAGTGTTTACTTTAATATTGGTGGGAATTATTAGCTCACACTGGAGGCCTACAAGAGGAGGGTAACTTTGGGGATCTTTCCACATATGTATACCAGTCACTAACTGTAGAGGAGGCTCCAGTTAAAGTAAAATTAAGTGTTTTATTGGAATAATACAGAGAGCGTAAGAGGAGCACTTCAAAAAAGCGATGCAAGGACTCCCTGAAACAATATCTCAGACTCAGCCAAATTGATCACCAACAATGGTCTGTCATGGCCTCATATCAGGAGGCTTGGAGACGCACTATCCACAATGCTGCAGCCTTATTTGAAAGCTCACGCCAAACAAGTCTTGAAGAGAAACGACAACGCAGAAAGAATCACAACCCGGAAGCATCACCTAAGGAGATCTTCTGCTGTGCTTTCTGCAACCGAGCATGTTTATCCCGGATTGGCCTTTTCAGTCATCAGCGCACTTGCAGAAAGCATGGGATGAGTCCTTCCTGAATCTTCATTTGCAAAGAAAAGCCAGAGAGAGAGAGAGAGAGAGAGAGAGAGAGAGAGAGAGAGAGCAGAGTAAACTAACATACACAACATGCGTTCTTAAGAACCATGCAAGGCTTTAGCAGAGTAAGGCAGAAAGGTTGGATAGAGAGAGGGGGGTCCAGGAAGATAGTGTAATAGTTACCAGTCTCGAGGAGAAGAGAGTTCCATATAGCGAAGATACTCAGTCTGGCAGCTGAGGGTGGCACAGCCAAGAAGAGGATGACGACTTCTGGCTGCATCACACCTTCACTGTGACACACTTAGCTAGGGCTGGAGCTATCATATTTATAACCCATTTTGTGTCTTGGAGGGGTGTGCTGGTTATAACAAAGCCTCTATGGCTTTCCCACGGGATAGACAAAGGAAATCAAAACTCAACTAATTGCTTCAGTTCCAGAGACATAGAGCATTGATGGTCTTGTGACTACCTCATAAGGTCAGACAGGAGGGGGTGCAAGAAGAGAGTTCTCTAGGGTATGGAATGAGGAATGGTCACTTGATTGCTTTATTGAATTCTTGCTTAAAGTGCCCAGAGCTGGGAGAAAGGATTAGCATATACCCCGTAATGACTCGGTTGTTAGCATAAACCCATTACTTGGGCTTTCCACATGATCCTAACTTAGGCTTTTCAACCATTACATTTCTAGATACATTTCACATCATAGTGACCATTGACTGACCTCCAGTCAGCCTAAGCCAGTGGTTCTCAGCCTGGGGGTCCCCAGATGTTGTTGGACTACAGTTCCCAGGAGCCCTCTGAGGTCTCACCTTGACAGCCAGGGGGTCCTCCCAGTCATTAGTGAGGGTGTAGGATTGAACTCACAGCCCCACTAATGACTGGAAGGACCACCTGGCTGTCAAGGGGAGACCTCAGAGGGCTCCTAGGAACTGTAGTCCAACAACATCTGGGGACCCACAGGTTGAGAACCACTGGCCTAAGCCAACATGACCCCGAAAAGTATCCGATCTGTCAAGGTATAGAATCTCGCAGGGAAGGTTAGTAGGGCGTGGTAAAAATTCCATTGGATGGAACCGTGGTGAGTGAAGTGATATCAAAGCACTATAATTGTGCAGGGCGCTTCTTCTGCATATGGTGCAGGGGTGGCCCCCATGCCTCCCTCCCGATATTGCACCGCATGTCTCAGAACCTGTAGCCAGCATATCTGGTGCTGAGGAATGCTGGGAGTAGCAATCCAACACCATCTGAAAGCATACATGATGACCACCCCAGCTTTACAGTTTTCAGCTCACTCCTGTCCATGTTTAGTAGTTTACTGATTTTCTTCAATATATTCCTAGCCTGCCTTTCTTCCACTGACATTGAGGCAGTGTTTGTGGGCTATTTTTTAAGTACTTCAACTTCACAACGATTTTGTGAGGTAGGCCATGCTGGGAGAGAGTAATGGGGACCTGACCCAGGATCTTTCACATCCCAATGTAACACTCCAACTGAAAGAGGAACAACTGTGGCAGGTCTTGGGGCTGAACGTCTACCCCCAGAACTCTCTAGGGGCCACAAAGATTGACAAAATACCCCTCCTGCACCCCCCTGAACACACAGCACAGAACTGTAGAGCGGTTTTGATAAAAAAAAAATACTAAGCAGTCCAGGGATGAATACAACCTGTCTAAAAGGCAAGACATTTCAAAAGTGATAGTTGTGTATTCCAATCAACACTCAATCCTACCTTTAGACACACAGTGGAAACAAACAGACACATACAAACTTAATCCATGAACATATCAGACATCCAGAACCTAGCTGGTTTTTAGGGAATACAATTTCTAATCCCAGCTAGCAGCGAGCAGTGTGTTTACCAGACGAAATTGACACTGACACCAATTTGGGCAAGACGATGAAATCTGAGACATGTTTGGCCAAATGTCAGAATGTAATCAGGGTAGCAAAAGAAATTAATAAGGGACAACACACAACTTTAGGAGAAGCTGTGGCAGTTTGGTTTTGCCTGAGGCCACCAGGAAGAACAAGACTCTGACCCTCTATCCACCACTGAGTTATCTGAACTCAGTTTGCAGCAATCGAAGTACCGGTAAGCCAGCATAAAGGAGGAAAGTGGAAGAAGGAGAGAGAAACTGGAATATTTTAAAAACAGCTGAAAAAGTGGGACAACAGAGGACTAATCGAGACTATTCCTAGCAAATTGGGACAGATGAGGACCAAAAGAAGAGGGGGATACTAGATTTGTGGGTAAATACCTGGCCTTGACCTCCTTATATCACATAGTCCAAAACCTGCCAGGGGATCAAGCACAAACTTTAGGACTGCTCAATTAATCCAGACTGTCCCTGCCAAAATGGGATAATGGGAGGGTATGTTAGGCCCCATCCTGTCCTATTGTATGTTGCTTAGAGATTAAAATTACAGAATCATCTTGTTTCTACTGCTTTCTTCCAGTCTTAATTAATAAATTTGTGACAGCAGTGGGTTGTTGTTTTTTTTAAATTTTCATTAGGATTTGATTCCATTTTCAAAATTTCATAACAGGGTTTGAAATGTTAAATAATAAGCAAAATCATGCTAAATCATTTGACACATTAATTATTATTATTATTATTATTATTACCCCACCCCTCTGTTAAAAATAATCAGAGTGGCATACAATTAAAACACAACAATACTTTAAAAAATAAAATAAAATTATCAATGTAGAATGAAGTTAATGTAATATACTATGGATGGGATAAGCAATGATGGAAATTGGTTATGTCTTTTATGTTTCCAAATTCCCAATGTATACGTATGGGTATCAATGTAACAATACAAAGTAATATTTTTAAAAAATAAAATAAAATACAACAATACTGAGTAAAATCCCTAAGCACCACCCACCCCACCCTTCCCCATAAAAATATATTAAATTAGTATCAAATTAAAATCCACCTAACTAAAATCACATAAATAAACAAATAGAAACATCAACAGCCAGCAAAACTAAAAGAGGCCAGGAGACGTAGCTCCTGAGGGCGGGATCTAATCAAGAAAGGCCTGCCGAAAGAGAGCCGTCTTTAGTGCTTTTTTAAAGCTACTCAAGCTCGTCATCTGATGGATCTCGTTCGGCAGGCCATTCCATAATTTGGGGGCAATTACCAAAAAGGCCCTCTGGGAGGTTGCAGCCAGCCTAGATTTTTGT
Source organism: Gambelia wislizenii (assembly GCA_030847615.1). Classification (NCBI taxonomy): domain Eukaryota; kingdom Metazoa; phylum Chordata; class Lepidosauria; order Squamata; family Crotaphytidae; genus Gambelia; species Gambelia wislizenii. The sequence goes on from JAUMIR010000002.1 coordinate 33,980,755, forward strand.
GGCTGAAGCAGATTCCTCCCAGAGGACCGGAGTATGCGGGGAGGATTGTATGGGAGGAGGCGGTTCCGGAGATAAGTTGGACCCAAGCCATTTAGGGCTTTAAAGGTAATAACCAGCACCTTATATTGGGCCCGGAAACTGATAGGCAGCCAGTGGAGAGATTTTAATACTGGAGTTATATGTAGTTTACAACTGGTTGTTGTTGCTATGTGCCTTAAGTTGTTTCTGACTGAATGGTGACCTTAAGGTAAGCCTCTCACAGGGTTTTCTTGGCAAGATTTCTTCAGAGGAGGTTTTCCATTGCTTTCCTCTGAGACTGAGAGAGTCTGACTTGCCCAAGATCACCCACTGGGCTTTCATGTCCAGGCTGAGATTGGTACCCTGGTCTCCAGAGTCATAGTCCAGTGCTCAAACCACTATGCCACACTGGCTCCTTTACAACTGGTTAGAGTAAGTGAAGACAAATTGAGGTACATAGACATTCTAAACTGCAGAACAAATCGACTCTGAACGTCTTCTCTTACTGTAGGGTAGCCAGATCTCAGAGCCTGGCCCTGAGCCTCCAGTTTTCATGGGTCCTCTGCAGGCAGGAAACGAGGATGCAGATTCTCCCCTTTTGGAAGGCTCAACTCTAGGCAGAGGAAAGGGCTGGGTGCAAACAGAGCAACTTGCAATCATAGAATCATAGAATTATAGAGTTGGAATGATTTGCAAGACTTCATGGATTTGTTGCTGCAGCTTGCACAGACTCACTGGGGTCTCTGTATTTACTTTTCTTCCTCCTTCCCTTCGTCCAGTTATTGTGGTACCAGGGCTCACCCTCTGATCTGATCTCTGCACCCAACCTTCTGGCTAGAAGCAATTAGGCTAGATTAAATGTTCCTTATTCTGTCTCCCTCAGTAAATAAAAAAGGAACAATCCTCTCATTTCACCTCCAGATTTTTATCTGTCTTTATTTCCAAAGAGGTACATATGTTATGTATGTGTGTTGTGTTTGAATGACCAATTGTGAGCAGTAATGATTGGTACTTAATGCATATCACTTAATAACAATAACAGGACTGTCTCTAGGTCCCAGGTTTTGGGGCAGAAACATCAGCGCCTGGACAATCCTGAATGGGCAATCCTATCACCAAGTACAATATTTGTTGCAAGTGTTCCCTGAATATGTCAGATTTCTTGTCTGTTACTCCCATTCACAAACTGGCAGCTCCCTACATATTGTCCCCCTGCTGCCTCTTACATGAAACTCATGCCTCTACCCAAGATGACTCAGCCTCTAAAAACAATTCCATGAAAGAAAGAAAGAAGGTGTGTTGATGCGTAGGAATAAAACAAAATACACAAGCGGGCAATACCTTTATTAAGATCAACTTTCAATTCACAAAAGTATGCGAACTTTAACTTTTCCAGGACTCTTCATAAAGCTGGGCGAATGGCCAACTCTTTTTTTTTTTTAAGTGAATAAATTTTCTTGTTTCTCTTCCGCTGGTGCTTTGAGATTGTCAATTCTGATCACAGCCATCAGGGGGCCATGCCTGAAAAATACCAAGCTAACTCTGCCCACAACAATGTAGACATTTAGCACTCCACACTGCTGCAGCTCAGATTAGAAAAGAACAGCCAACACGTTTTTAAAAAGTGAGTTGTCTCTCTTTAGTGAATCTTTTGCTACTGCCAATTTGCCTTGCTGCCACCAGATGGTGCACACACAAGCCTTAAAACTGAAGAATTTTGAAAGAAAGGGCCTTAGTGGACAGTGTATTGTTTGTGAGAGCCAGTGTGGCATAAATGTTTTGAGTGTTGTGCTAGTACTCCAGGAGACCAGGGTTCAAATCCCTACTCAACCACAGATATCTACTGGGTGACCTTGGGCAAGTCCCACTCTGTCAGCCTTAGAAGAAACTAATGGCAAAATCCACCCGCAAACAAATCTTGCCAAGAAAACCCTGTGATAGGGCCGCCATAGGTGTATGTTTTAAATTGTTATAATAATTGAATACTGTAATTTGATTCCATTTTAATGTTGATCTTTGTATGTGTTTAGCTCAATCGTAGTTTTTAAAAAAATGTTAGCTGCCTTGAGTCCCAATTTGGGGGGCAATTCAGGATATCAAGAAAGAGAAGAAGAAAAGGAAAAGGTAGTATCAGTAGTAACAGGAGTATCAGTGAGAGAGTGTTTTTGCTGGGGGTGTAAGAAGAAAACAGAAGTTCTTTACCAGCCTGCACCACAGGACGAACACCACCATCCCCACATTGCCTTTGGCAAATCTGTGCTCAAGTCCGTTCAGCAGTTCACCTACCTGGGAAGCATCATCTCCTCAGATGCCAAGATTGACAAAGAGATCGATCACAGATTAGCAAAGGCACATAGCGCATTTGGAAGACTTCACAAAAGAGTCTGGAGTAACAAACACCTGAGGCAAAGCACAAAAATCAGTGTGTATCAAGCCATTGTACTGTCTATTCTCCTTTATGAATCTGAAACATGGGTCACCTATCGCCACCACCTACGACTCTTTGAATGCTTTCATCAGCGCTGTCTACACACAATCCTAAATATACAGTGGACTATGTGACAAATGTTGCTGTCCTTGAGCAAGCAGGGATCACCAGCATTGAGGCCATGATATTGAGAACATAGCTGAGCTGGGCAAGGTACGTTTCTAGGATGGAGGACCATTGCCTCCCAAAAATACTACTCTATGGTGAACTCGCCATGGGTCAGCGTAAGAGGGGCACTCCAAAAAAACGATACAAGGACTCCCTGAAACAACATCTCAGGCTCGGCCAAATTGATCACCAACATTGGTCCGCCCTGGCCTCACATCGGGAGGCATGGAGATGCACTATCCACAATGCTGCAGCCTTATTTGAGAACTCACGCCAAACAAGTCTTGAAGAGAAACGACAACGCAGAAAGAATCACAACCCAAAAACATCACCCAAGGAGACCTTCTGCTGTGTGTTCTGCAACCGGACCTGTTTATCTCAGATTGGCCTTTTTAGTCATCAGCGTGCTTGCAGAAAGTGCAGGATGAGTCCTTCCTGAATCTTCGTTTGCGAAGAAAAGCCAGAGAGAGAATAACTCCTGGGGAGGATCCCTACTTCTGTTTCCAGAATGCTGGACTCTGGGGATGTGACCAGATTCTAGTCAATACAGAAATCCAACTGCATGAGAAGAGAAAAGGAGACCTAGTGAAGCAGGCCAAACACCTAGCTAGGCCAGCAAGATCCTCCCTAAAGTGACCAAAAAGATGCCTCTGGGACAGGCTCTGCCATTAGGCCCAGTGAGGAAACTGCCTGGGGGCAGAGCTGTGTGCCCCATGTGGCCTGTTCAGTCCCAGTCTATACAGTCCCACTGCCCTCAGTCAAAGGAGGCAGTGGTTCCAATGTCAGAGGGGCAGTCGATCCACTCCAGCTTCTATTATGTACCTTGAAAGAGCTTTGCAAGGCACTAAACTACTTCCACAGAACAGGTTCATCACCTTGAACAACACATTTAATGTTCAGTCCCAAAACCGGAGCAGATTCACTGCTCTAATTTTCCTCAGCCCTCAGATATGCTGGCAGGTAGATTTTACCCCCATGCTAGTAGCCAGCTAGTAGCCAACTGGCAATCCAGGGAGCCTCTGTACATGGACAGGAGAGGAGGTATCATCTTTACCTCCAGCAGCAAAATATCTCAGGTCAGCCATACTTGTCGGAAGTCCACAAGCAGGACATGATGGCTATAGTCCTCTTTTCACTATTGTCTCTCTCTCTCCTATGAACAATAGGGTATCCACTGATAACCTACTCCTGTTCATGGAGGTTTCACTAAGCTACAATCCCTCATTTTTATATATGTATTTGATGCTAGGCCAACTAGTTCAGTGGACTGGGGTGGGAGGAGGGGGGGGGGGGAGGAACTAACCGTGAATTTGTGATAGCTCCCTGATCTGTGACTTTGCTCTTTCTCTCCTGGATCTGTGCTATTTAAAGCAGGGAAGAGATCTGGGAGCAGTCTTTGTCTAAAGGGTTTGGGATCTGGCCTGTCTAAAGCCTGCTCCCCCATGGCTGGGGCTCAGTCTGGCCAGACAGGTCCCAAAGGCCATGTTTCATTGAAAAGTTTTCTCCCTGGTTGTGTACTGGTCACCCTACTGGAGACAGATAAGATTACAGACCCAGGAAGTCATCTGTTGAAGTTGAGTGGCAAAGCTGACTGATAGGATAAAGCCTTCTGCACACAGCACACAAGGAAGCTGTGGAATTCACTACCACAAGATATCATCATGGCTGGCACAGCTTGCATGGCTTTAAAAGGAAATCAGGTATGTTTGTGGATATTAGGCCTCACAATGGAAATGGCTATAAATCATTTCCACCATCATGGTTTAATCTTTGTAATCAATGGCTGAGGAACCTGAGAGGGAGAGGGGTTTAGTGCTCATGCCCTGCAGGTGGACTCCCCACAGGAAATTGACTGGCCACTGAACAGAACTGAACAGAAGTGGCCCTTCAATGTGATCCTTCGGCATGGCAGCGTTTGTCACAATTTGGGAAAGAAACATAATGGGGGCTAGAACTGAGACCCAAATTGCCATTTTCAGGTGAAGCAACAGGGAACAGGAATCTTAAATGGTGTGGAAGGAATCATGTGGCAGAACTGGGGCAACTTTTGGGTGGGTTCCCTTCATCTATCAAGTTTGTAACTCTTATCAAAAAAAGAGATAAGATTAGTATGGCATGACTTGTTTTTGAGAAATCCATGTTGACTTCTTGCCAGAATGGATGGGATTTCACTCCAGGAAATGAAGGGAGCTCCCTTAGAACTTCATTCGCTCCTGGGCTGCCCTTTGGACGCTGCAAAAGGTAGGTCTGAAAAGTTTCGTTGTTTTGTTAAGACAGAGGCAGGTAAGGGAGAGGAGACTGTGGGACAGGAATGCTTTTTTTGTTCCTGTCTGATAATCTCCTATGTAAGCTTATGCTGAAATAATTGGGTTATTCCTTAAGGTACCACAAGACTCCTTTCCCCTTCTTTTTATAAAGTGTGTGTGTGTGTGTGTGTGTAGGGGGTATACCAGGGCAGAGGTTTCCACTGAAAGGGGAGTGGTAGAAAGAGGATGGGTTGTGTTAGCCACAAGGTTCTCTGGCCAGCTTGGATTGCCTTCCTTCCCTGAGTCCAAGAAGAGGTGGGTTTAGGAGCCAGAGATCTGGGGGTCTCTTGAAACTGAGGTGGGGCTCCCCAGCTGCAAACTGCCTCCCCACTCCCCATAGCTGGCTTTGTAAGATTCCCTAGAGGCCAGCAGGATAACCAGATTACCTGGGAGACCCCGCCTGGGGGGCTGTGGGAAACACAACTTCTTGGTTCATAGGGAGTCATAGAATCATAGAGTTAGAAGACACCACAAGGGCCACGGTGACTGAGTGACTGAAGCTGATTAAGTTAAGACTGAAGAAAGGAACTAAGGCCAGGCTGTGGGGAGTGCCAACAGCCCACAGTGGTAACTGTTAGTAACAATAACAATCCATCCAAGCCAAAGGTTTACTCTTACTGTTTGGAGCCCAGCAAGACTATCAATGAGCTTAGGGACAAGATGAACCCCTTTGGCAAGGTCTGGAAGTTGTGAGGTCAGGTGCCTGCAGGTCACAGATGGGATTCCTCAGGAGTGGTACTTGGAACTATTTCAGGAAGGCATCTATTTGAGGCATACTTGGGAGTGTTGAGGAGAATGCCAAAGGGCCCCAAGGGTGCATTCAGAGGTCAGATGAGGCTGGGGTGGCTTTCTTCACTTACAGCACTAACTGTGGAGCATGCAAACTGCCTCCAGATGACAATGCTAGACTTTACAAAGGTCAAGGCGTAGCTAGGGATTCTTGTGGGGGATTCCCCAAAATGGCCAATAGGGAACCTTGGGTTAGGTGATGTCAAAAGGAGTAAGGATTGGACACAAAGGTATTTGAGCAAGTTTGGAGGATGGACCCAGTAAACCCAAAGAGACCTGGGTCAAACCCTAATGAGCCTTTGGTAAAACTGACATTCTTCAGAAATGAACTTGCAATTGGGGTTTTGAGGGTCAGAGGGACGAACGAGGTGACTGCAGCCCCACTAACTTATCTTTACTTTTCCTACTTCCCTGCCCTCCCACAACAGACTGGTTTCTTCAATCCAAGCCATCATGGCTTCCACGATCAGCCACATTGTCTCCTCATCCTGCAAGCACATTATCAACGACCAGTAAGCCATCATTTACAAAGTGTGTGTGGCTGGGGCAAGGCTGCAGAGCAGTAACCAACCTGCTCTGGCAAGGGTTGGACTCGATGGCCCTTGAGGTCTCTTCCAACTCTATGATTCTATGATTCTATGAATTGTGCTGTCTTTAAAATGCCCTGATCTAGTGCTGCTGTGTTTAAGAGCTCATTTTGCTTGAGTAGAAGTGTGCCCCAAAGTCCTGCCCTGGCATCATCACTAGAAATTTGCCATCCTATCTTTAAAGGGCAGTAAAAACTCTTTTCCCCTTTTTGAAAGGAAGCTAACTTTTAAAAAAATCCCCTGGCATCACTGAGAACCTTTAACTAAGCAGTTTTTCACAAGTCTCAGGTTAATATCCTGTTGTCTGAGCTATTACAGTGAAAAATCATTCCTTTCCCTTTCTCTTTGTGTTCTTTGCTGCCATCTTCTGACAGAAAGATCTAAGAGCAGGTATGTAAGAAAGCATGAGAGACAGAGCAACTGGTTTGCAGAGTGAAGGAGAGAAGCTCCAAAATCTTGCATTACTCTTTCAGGACACAAGGGGGCAGCTTTCTGCTCCATTAGTCCAGGCAGCATTCCTGGCAATGCTTCGAACATGGTGACCTAACAGATAGATGTTAACCTGTTTTTCTCAGCCTAGGAATGGCTAGGATGGATTTTTTAAAAAACTAAAAAAATATTTGGAGCATTTACTAGCCACTTTCCTGGTCTCTGGCAACTGCCAAGTCAAGTTTTCTCAGTCTGGGAACTGCTGATTGAGATTATGTATAAATATGATCTATTAAGAGTGCTGTATTTATGAAAGTTTCTGCTCATCAGGGTTCCAGAGTGACATATACATAATGAAATGTCTTTTAAACGTTCTTTAGATACAGATATTCAAAAGAGAAAGCACAGGGTATCTGCACAGTAGGACCCCCTATCCGCTGGGGATTGGTTCCGGGCCCCACCATGGATACCAAAATTTGTGGATAATAGCGAATGACACTGAAAATAATGGAACTTCCGGTTTAAATACTGTACCATAGAGTTGCTTTGGATGACCTCGAAAATGTCTAGAGAAGACACATTTTCTAGGAAGACTACTGTAGCTGTGCTGAAACTGAAACTGTTGATAACTAACTGAATCAGTGGATACGGGGGCCCTACTGTATAAAAGGGCCTACTATAATGTGAAGGGTCAAACATGGAGGGAGAAGATTTTGGAGGGTTCCTTTTTGACCTTTCCTCATGGGTCAAATGTGGATACCTTTACTTTTTAAAGTTTTTTTTATCTCATTTCTTGTCTTATTTACATTTGGTTAGCATACAAGGTTAATTCTAACCAGACTGCCACAAAGTGGGTTGTATTTTTTTAATATATAGTCATGTGGTCCATCTGTCCTGATTCTGCAGGGACAGTCAGCTGCTTTTAAAATGTCCTGGTTTTTCCCTCCTCCTATTTCCTCCTTTGTCCTCAGCTTGCTTCAGTTGCTGAACATGGAGTTCAACAGGGGGAAATGTAGGATACTACACTTGGGCAGTAAAAATGAAATGCACAGATATAGGATGGGTGACACCTGGCTTGAGGGCAGTACATGTGGAGAGGATCTAGGAGTCTTAATGGACCACAAACTGAACATGAGTCAACGTGTGATGCAGCAGCTAAAAAAGCCAGTGCGATTCTAGGCTGCATTAATAGGAGTATAGTGTCTAGATCAATGGAAGTAATAGTGCTATCTATTCTGCTTTGGTCAGACCTCACCTGGAGTACTGTGTCCAGTTCTGGGCATCACAATTCAGGAAGGATATTGAGAAGCTGGAATGTGTCCAGAGGAAGGGAACCAAAATGGTGGGAGGTCTGGAAGCCATGCCCTATGAAAAGTGGCTTAGGGAGCTGGGTATGTTTAGCCTGCAGAAGAGAAGGTTAAGAGGGGACATGATAACCATGTTTAAATAGTTGAAGGGATGTCATACTGAGGATGCAGCAGGTTTGTTTTCTGCTGCTCCAGAGACTAGGACACGGAGCAATGGGTTCAAACTACAGGAAAAGAGATTCCACCTGAATATTAGGAAGAACCTCCTGACAGTAAGAGTTGTTTCGAAGTGGAATGCACTGCCTCGGAGTGTGGTGGAGTCTCTTTCTTTGGAGGTTTTTAAGCAGAGGCTGGATGGCCATCTGTTGGGAATGATTTGATTGTGTATTCCTGCATGGCAGGGGGTTGGACTGGATGGCCCTTGAGGTCTCTTCCAACTCTATGATTGTATGATTCTAAGTGCAAAAGTAGTGTGTACTCAATTAATTGAGCGGTGGGGGGGGGAAGGAATCTTGCCCTTCCCAGGATAGCATGTTTCACCTTTTCTGAGGTATCAAATGTGTGAAATGTAAAATGTAGATGTATCTTTCCATGGTGTCCTTACTATTGCCTAACTTTTTTTTACACCTTTGGCAAGATGGTATGTAAAGGTCTATGCTGGGATGGTGGTAGAAATGAAACCCAACTTAATACGATGACACTGTTCATGGTTGGCAATGATAGGATCTGGCTTGGAGAGAACCAGCCGTAAGGTTTGGGGTACTGCTGGAATGGTTCAGCCATGCAGAGCCTTGGCTACATTATTCATACAAGGTAATTCAGACTGAAGAACATTTCCCTCGGTATATGATATACAAAAACTGTGGTCATGTGGTGAACCCGTTGAAAAGGTATTAGTACTGTATAGCTGCCTGGTTTCTGCTCTGGAGGATTCCTGACACAGAGGCAACGGATACTGCCACCTGCTGGTGATGTCCCCAAATAACAATCTCAAAATATTTCAGAAAGACTAACCTAATTGCCTTGGCAATGTCCTATGGAATCCTGGAAGTCACAATTTAGGGAGGGGTATTTACAGTTCTCAGCCAGAGAGCTCTAGTGCCTGCCCAGACTACAAATCCCAGGATTCCATGGGATGCATCCATGGCAGTTGAAGTGGAATAATAGCAATAAAATTCTGTAGTCTGAAAGGGATGCAGATCAGCTGGAGTTCAGGAGTCAAGAAGGGAATTATGCAAGGTACATGGAACCTCTTCAAGGAGTATATAGACAAATTCTGACACATTCTGACAACTACTATTAGCAACACTTGGAAAATTAAGGAATAATTTGTGGGGGGATGGTTATGCACCTCAGCTTGTATTGCCTAAGTGTAACATTTGGAGAGGTTTCCAGACAATGGATAATTAGAACTTTCTTTGCTTTTTCATATCTTGTTGCAGGCCCGAGGAACATTGTGGCTTCTTTGCTATTCACTGTCAGGGGTAAGTCCTTACGTCTTTGTGGGCATGCCCCTATTTGTGGCACCTGCCACATCTCCCTAAATGTGATGGAAGGAGCTGAGCACTATGCTCCCATTATGATGGAAGTGGGCTAATTGGGGGGCAAGGGGGAACCCTGTTTCCTTCATCATCCATCATATTGTGAGAAGAGACTTGAGGTGGATATGAGGGGTCAACCCCATCTTCCATACTGAGTACATGGTTGTGTTAAGGAGAGAATGCAGAGGAGGCAGGACACTTGGGTCCCTTCTTCTTAGGTTAATGGAAAAGATGGGGAATAATAGGCTTCTGCTGTTTCTTCTGGGCTCCTGGACTATGAGAAGCCAAAATCCATTCTCAGGGTCCATCTAAACGATTAAAAAAAATCCATTTGGGGGGTAAAAAATACGAATAGGCAGTCGTTTGTATACATACGATCCGCCTACATGATTTTTTACCCCCCCCAACTCCGTATGACCCCCCTTCCCCAGCTGGCTGGAGCGAGCAAGCCAAACAGCAGTTTTAAATCTCCTGCCGCTTTTTTTAAATTTAAAAAGGTACCTGCTTTGCGGACATTCGGTTTTCCCTATTTACAATGTAAAATAAAAATAAATATATATAAAATTCATGGACTTACCGGACTTTTGCTTAGCCAGGAATCCAAAATGGCAGGCGTTCCCAATTCTCCTCCTTGCTAGCCCTACCCCCTCTACTCGGCCAGCCAATCAGATTACACTGCCTGTTCATATGTGTGCGAATGGGGCGTACAGACCACCAGGCATTCAAACGGCTGTACGGATTTTATGCCGAGATCCGCTAATCCTTCCGAACGCCGAATCCATGTAGTTTATGAGGGATTCGCTAGCCCCCCTTCTGAATGACAGACATTAATCTGAACAGCCATGTGTACGGAAGAGCGATCTTCTGAACGGCATTCGTATTTTTTTTACCATGTAGGCAGGTCCACAGTTTTGAGTCTGGAGGAGAGGAAATGGGATGAAGAGAAGGAAGCTAGAATTCTAGAGTTCTCTTTATGGGACCTGCTGGGTTCATGTGGAAGCCACAGCCCTACCACCCCCTCCTCAGACCTCAGTCATACTCTCAAGCACAAAAAGGAAGTCACCCACCCCTCCATTTCTGGACTCCTCAATTCAGTTGAAGGGAAGGCACTTTTTGGATATATACATACATGCCTTCATATACAGGTATGCCTCAGTTAACAAAGTAGATGTGTTCCTGGGCATTCCTTTTTTAACAGAAAATTTGGTGCCAGAAGCAGAAATAAGATAGAAAGAATAGGGATACGGACACATGTTCAATAACAGGGCATGGAGGCAGCTACTGTTTACCTTGCCTATTGTAGGCAGGTACACTAGGCTGCAGTAGAATCCGCTGGAGTAGAATCCTGTTCTTTCCCAAATTATATTGTTTACTACAGACATGCCGCACCCTGACACTGTTTCTCCAGCCGCCTTCCTCTACATGCTGCTGCTAAAAAACAAAACAAAACAAAACAAAACCCTTCCAACTAGGCAGAGGACAAAGAAGGAAAGAGAGAGTTTAGTAGAAAAAGGTTTTGTAAACAGGAGCTTCTTTGTCAAGAGAGTGTGTGAGCTGAGGTATGTCTGCATTATCATTTGAGTAGGCCAAAGTTTGGCAAAGTTGCATGCCTCCTCCAAGCCATTTCAGCAGACTCCATCCCTGCTTCAAAAAAAACCAAAAACCAGACATTGCAGCGTGCTCGTCTAATTATACAGTTGTCCTTCTGTATCCACGTATTTGGTATCCACAGATTTAAGTATTCACGACTTGAAAATATTCTTTAAAAAATAATAATCCCAAAAAGCAAACCTTGATTTTGCCATCTTACATAAGGGACACCATTTTGCTATGCCATTACATATAATGGGACTTAAGTATTGGTGGATTTTGGTACCCATGGGAGGTCCTGGAACCAAACCCCAGCAAATATGAAGGGTTAACTGTATTCTTTGTTTCTTCAGTGCCCAAGGCAGTGGTTGTACCCTTGGGAAATTTCTTTCAGGCACAACCACTGCCTCTTGACTTTTCTTGTTTTCTTATAGGTTTACCTGAACCTCATGCCACACCAGATCTGAGTATGCAATTTGGACTTCCCACAACTCATGGTAAGTCTGGGATAACAAAGATCTTGAGCATATCATTGCTTGAGTTACTTGCAAAATATACGACAGGATGGCACTGCTTGAAACCACTGTTAATGATTAAAAACTGATGTTTGCTATTGGACTAAACTGCAACACTCCCAGACTGAGCCATGGTCCCACTGAACATGAGAGTATAAGAATGCTGGCAAGCCTGAACCCTATATTTATTTTTCTAAATTCTTCCTTGAAGTGTTCAGCAGAAATTTCAAAGTAAAACCCAAACTTGTGCTTTAACATGTGACATTGTTCAATTAAAATCTTAATGGTTTACACCTTTCCACGTCTCTGTATTTTTCATGATTTGAGGAAGCTTCATATATGTAATGTTGAAATTGTTACATTTTAGGGGAAGTAGCTCAGTTTGATCTGAGCCAAACCCATTTAACTCTGGCCAACTGTTAATTGTGTGAGACCATTTTCACAACTGTCATGTGCTGGGGAAACCCACTGGGTGACCTTATGCAAGTCCCACTTTCACAGCCTCAGAGGAAGGCAATGGCAAACCTGCCCAGAAGAAATCTTGCCCCCACCCAAAAACCCCAAGGTAGGTTTGCCTTAGGGGCGCCATAAGTTGGAAAGGAGCGGAAGGCCCCCAACAACCACAATCCCAGAGATCATTCCAATCTATCCAAGGTTAGGATACAATGACAATGAACAAGGCACAAAACTTTTTACCAGATGATCCCCTCTCTTGTCCTTGCATAATACCAACACTTCGACAAATCCTGGCGCAGCCGTCTGCAGAGCAATTTCAAGCCACAGGTGCACATTTCATCCACCTTGGAGACACTGAAGCTGGCCATATGCTGTTGCTTAGTTCAGAGATGAGGATTCAGGCGGGAACTGGCAAAACCACTGCTGAATATTCCTTGCCTAAGAAAACCCTCTGAAATCCATGGGTTGCCATAAGTCAACAGGCAACTTGAAGGTATATACAGTACTCCCCCCGCCCCGCCTCACACAAAAGCCACCAGATTCTGTCTGATCTGGGAAACTAAGCAGTGTCGACTCTGGTTAGTACTAGGATGGGAGACCACTAACAAATACCAGGTGCTGTAGGGAGGAAGGAACTGGCAAAACCACGTCTGACTATCTCTTGCCTCAGAAAACCCTCTGAAATTTGTGTGGTCACCATAAGTGGAGAGACGACTTGAAGGCACATAGACAAGCACACATACATATTTTAGTAAATAAATAAATAAATAAACAACTGAGGTGAAGGAATGGAAGTGGCTTGGTCGACTGAGGGGAAGGATCAGCGTCTCTCTCCAAGAGCCATTATGGGGAGGAGGAGGAAGAAGAAAAACTTAGAAGGGGAACATCGTGAGTGATTGTGATTATTAGGCAGGGGGTGGGGAGAGGGAGATTGTGGAGAGAAAGGGTGAAATAATGAAAAATATTGTGGGTGTTCATCTCCTCTCCCCCCGCTGCAGGAGATGAAAGCCCACAATATTTTTCTCTGCTCTGCACAGTTGGCATCTTTTCCTTCAGAAAACCCCAAGCTTCAGAGTGACCAGTGGCCTACTGGGTTCTGTAGTCCCCACCTCTGCAAGTGGGAACAGTGGCTGGGAGACATTGTGGAGAGGGGTGGGGAAGAGAAAGCTAAAGGAGTCACTGGCTTCCCCTTTCCCTCTCCTCTCCTGATGCTCTGAAGATTGTGATTGTGAGATTATGGAGAGTATGTTGAGGAAGAGCTATTTTGAGTAAGAATAAAGTGCAGTGGGCGGGGTGGGGGGAGTCAGTGTCTATGTGAGGAAGAGGGAGCTATCAAAATCTAACATGCCAACCACTACACTAGACTGCCTTTCCTCCAATGTGTAAATATAATGTGATTATAGTGTGTTTAGATTAAAGGGAAAAATACATTAGTGTTAGGATAGATTTACTTTTGTATTAGTAAGAAAAGAGGAAAATAATTAGTATTGTTTTTGTATTATTGTTATGGCCTTTTGCGGTCGGGTGTATTTTTTAGTAGAATGGTCTTACTCCAATAAAAAATTCCCTAAAAAAAAAAATTCCCAACAAAGACATGAGGGCAGTAGCAGCCCCCACCCCCTCAGTTCATGTTCCCCAGAGACTACGTTTCCTGTGGGAGCTTTGGAGGCTCCTGTCAGAATCATGGCCAGAGGGAGGGTCTCTTTTTAGGGGTCTTGTCTTGAAATTGGGAACAAGAACAACATGAAGACCCATCTCTCCTTCACCCCTCCACTGTGAGGAAGAGGGGAATATATTGTGGGGAGTTCCACAGGCAATCTGGTGCTTTGTAAAATTTCTCTCTCCTTCCTTGAAGCCTTGAGAAGCCCAGACTTTGGCACTGGGCAGGGCGAGGGCACTCTGGCCCTGCATGGCAGGCGTGGGTTGGGCTAGATGGCCTTTGGGGGTACCTTCCCACTGTAAAGTTCTATAAGCTTCCCCACTCCTTCCTTCCTTCCTTGGGAACGGAACACCTTCAATAGGATGAGTTACCAGTCTCAAGGAGTAGAGAGTCCCAATGCAGCAAAGATACTCAGACCAGTTATGTCCAATATGGAGAATCACAGGGAGTAGGGAGTAGGGCATGCTAACACTTAATATCCACGGATTCTTCATCCATTGATTCAACCAACCACAGCTTGAAGATATTCAACAAATAATAATTTCAAAAAACAAACTTTGCTCTTCACCATTTTATATAAAGGACACCATTTTACTATGCTGTTATATATAATATGTTATATATAATGAAAAGGCCAATCATTATATATAATTGCAGAAAGCGCGGGATGAGTCCTTCCTGAATCTTCATGGCGAAGAAAAGCCAGAGATATATAATGAAACTTGAGCATCCATGGATTTGGTATCCTTGGGGGAATCCTGAAACCAAACCCCAGTGGATACCGAGGGCCCACTGTATACACAAATAAATCAAATAGCATCTTGATATAGGCATTTATAGGTAGTTTCCTGGACAACTCAGAAGGTGGCAGTCATTGAAAAGATTTGGGGGACTCTAGTTGACACATTTAAAGCAAACACCACCATCAGCAGCAAAATCCTTTTAAAAAGAAGCAAGAAACTGCTTATGGGTTGTTGTTTTACATAACAATAGTTTCCACAAGGGGCAAATTAGTATGTATGTTTTAATAAAGTCTGTGTGAGGAGAGTTACTGAGAACTGCCAGAACACAAAAAGGCAAGGAAAGCAAAATGCAGGAAAAGAGAGGGAGATTCTTTTCAGAGAGATGTCACAGCCTACTGGAGTGAAGTGGAGGCAGGACCCAAGGTTCCCAAACGCTAGGACTTTCTGATTAGCTGGGACCATTGCATCATCTGCTCTCTCCCCCCCCCCGCCCCGAGGTAAATTTCAGTCTTCGCAGCATGTGGTGAGTGGTGTGTAGTCCAGTTTTCATTGTGAACTGTCCCTCTTATGAAGCAAAGCAATCTCGGATGGCTTTGCTGTGAATGGGCAATTAAGACCTGTTAGCTTTACAAAATGCTCACTCCCTGTATTGTTAGAACTGGCCTGATGATATGATTGGTCCATTTCTTCTTGGCTATAGAAACTGTTGGGGTGAGCATCTGCATTTCAAAATTCACCACTACCCAATAATTGTCTGGGTGGGCAGGAAAATGGATTTAATAATCTAGAGATGGATCTAATAATCTGTGGTAAGAAGAGTATGGAGCTTGAAAATGTTACTTTTGGGGTGAATCCATCAGCCTAGCATGGCCAGTTGGTTTGGTGAGTGGAGGATTCTGGGAGTTGTAATCCAAAACATAGCTTTTCCAAGCTCTCTTTTTTGAGAAGCTGAGGACATGGAAGTGTTAGAGTCAGCAGCCTTTGCATGCCTGTGCTCACTGATTGCTAGGCCTTGTCTTGATGGTCTATTTACATGCCTTGTCTATATGTCTATATATGATGCAGTCTATATGATGCAGGGCTTTTGCTCCATTTTGCCTGGGGCAAAGATGGGGCAAAGACAGGGGGAAGATGAGGTAAAGCCCATTAAACCATTCCATCAAAATACCTGGGGAAAACTGCCTCATTGAGGGGAAAAACAATTGGGCCCCGTGGGACCGCAGGAGTCCATACTGGTACGCTGGCCCATCTCTGCAGCCACTGCCACTGCTGTCCACATCACGCTGTCCAAAGCCAGGAAGGCATACTGCAGCATGTGACTAAGCCTTGATGTGCTGCGGACCTCCTTCCTGGCTTTGGAGAGTGCGATGTGGCCCGCAGCAGCAGTGGATACAAAGATGAGCTGGTGTGTCTGTGCGGACTCCATCCCATTTTGTGCAGGTAATGGAGGGGCGATGGGCCTGATCCGGGGCCAGAATACACAGGCAGGAAGCCATTGTTTTCTCACAACCACAACTGTTTTCCCACAACCACAACTGGCCATTGACACTGCATTCATGTGAGTGAAATGGCGTGGGGTGCTACTGTAATAGAAAATGTATACAAGTCGCCCCCCTGTATTTTCGGGGAATATGTTCCCAGACTTTCCGCGGGTACCTGAAACCATGTATAATAATGAACCACCATGAATATCATAGAATCACACTGGAGGACTTTGGAAATGCCAAGAGAGGATGCCTGTCTAGGGATCTGGTGAGATTTTATGGTCAAATACCAGTGGATGTTGACTTTAGAGTTGTGCTGGAGGACCTCCTGATGCCTAGAGAGACCACCTCCAGAATGACTCTATGGTCCTCCGGATGCCTAGAGACATTTCCCCCTGATTTCAGGTAAGTGAAACTGCAGGTACCAATCCCGCTTACACAGGGGGCAGCCTGTATTTAGAAAATTCTCATGGTTCCAGGGTGCAAATATCTATGCTGCAAAATTATAGCAGTTTGACACCCCCTTATCTGCCATGGCTCCATCTTATAGAATTCTGGGGTTTGTAGTTCGGGAGGCACCAGAGCTCTCTGACAGAAAAGGCTGAATATGTTGAATTTGACAGTGAAGGTTCTCAGATTTCTTTGCAGACAGAAATGAAAAGAAATTGGGATTTTTTTAAAAAAAATGAACAGAGCTTAAAGCATTTTTAAAATCTAGAAGAAATAAGAACCAGCTGAACCATCCACCTCTGTCAGTTCAGAAATAGAGCAATGACTTCTATAAAGGCTTGTGTGGAAAGACTTTCTTGGAGACTTTCTAACAAGGTAATTTTGTACTGGCATCAGTTGAGGGTTCTCTAGGTAGAGGATATCCCATCCTGGCTTCAAATTGGAATGATCCGGGTTTCTTCTTCCAGTTCCATGACTCCTAAGATAAATGCAAGGAGAGTTTAATAAACAGGATGTGTTTGGGGGAAATCCAGTGATACACATGTGTTGGAGAAAAGGCTGGGACGGTGTTGGGTCAAATGAAGTCAGTACACTGAAAGCTGTTTTTGCCTGCCCAAGAACTGAGATCTAGTGGTGGGACCCTCTTCTGTGTCCCATTAGTAGGGGGAAATACATTGTGGAAGGACATGGGAGAAGGCCTTCTCTGAAGTGGCACCCTAGTTGTGGAATTCCCTCCCCCTGAGACCCAGGAGATTAGCAGACACATCAAAAACCATTATAATGACACCATCAGATTGCAAAAGGGCTTCCCTATCAGATGACATTGTGCCCCAGCATTCTGCAAGTGTTCTCCTGTTATGAGGGAGTTCTTTTTTATTTGCGGGGGAAAAGTCGAAAGTTGATCTCCTGTAGTGTTTGTGTTCTGGATTTACGTGTGTGTGAAAAGGTGCCCTGTTCTGCTGGTGTGATTCCAGCATCAGTGGGTGGTCCCACCAGAACATTTCTGGGTGCAAATGGGAAAACTAGGTACTGTACACTCTTTTTATGAACCTCCCTGTCTTGCTTGCAAGTTTCCAAACGTTTCTGTGCTTTTCTGAATGTTTTATTTTTTAATTTTGGTGTTCGGGGGCTTTTTAGTGCGCTTGCATCTTCTTGCAAGATGCACTGAAATCTCGTTCACGGAGAAATGTGGAAGTAAGTGGCATGAGCACTTCTATTGCCAGATTCTTGGGGTGATTTTGTATTGCTATCACGGCAGTGTGCAAAAACGTGTGTCACTATGCCAGAACACAAATGCTGTAAAATATAGTGCCCTATTAACATTTTTAGGCACTCATCTGATAATCTCCCCACTTGGCACCAATGTTGGGATCATTTTGGCACCAAGTGAACACTTGGTTTTTTATTAAAGTCTTTTGTCCTACCTGATTTTATCCAGGTTGCACCTGTCTTCTGGTTGCATTATTTAAAATTGGAATCATAGGACATTTTCAGACACGGAAAAACATCTTCTTGCCGTGCAAGCAGCCTCCGGAACGGTATCGAGGCTGCCGTGCGGCAAGGGTCCATTTTGGACGACGCCGTTTCTCTCTCGGCGTCGTCCGTGACTATTGCAGCCAGCACTGGAGGCGGCTGCGCTATTTTTTACTCACAAAAGTTGTCCGTGAGTAAAAAATAGCGCGGCCACCTCCAGTGCTGGCCGCAACAGTCACGGACGACGACGAGAGAGAAATGGTGTTGTCAAAAATGGACCCTTGCCGCGCAGCAGCCTTGATACTGTTCCGGAGGCTGCTTGCGCGGCAAGAAGCTGTTTTTCTGTGTCTGAAAATGTCCAAAGAATCATAGAGTTGGAAGAGACCACAAGAGCCATCCAATCCAACCCCCTGCCATGCAGGAACACACAATCAAAGCATTCCCAACAGATGGCCATCCAACCTCTGTTTCGAAACCTCCAAAGGAGACTCCACCACACTCCAAGGCAGTGCTTTCCACTGTCTTACCTTACCAACAGCTCTTACCGTAAAGAAATTCTTCCTAACTAGCTCTACCCAAAGTAAAATATGCCATTATAGTAGATTTTAAAGTTTCACACAGTTCAGCTATACACTATTATTTTAGGAAAAAAATATTGCATTGTTTTATATGTGGGTGGTGAGTGGCTGAGGGAGGGAGGGGCCCTTGTGAGGCTGGGGGTGTAGATGCAGATTGAGTGGCAGGAGAGGATTGTGAGGTGGAGAGGGAATTTGTATGTGGGTGGTGATTGGCTGAGGGAGTGAGAGCAGGGAGGGGCTCTTGTGAGGCTGGGGGTATGTATATGCAGATCTAGTGGCAAGAGTGGATTTTGAGGTGGAGAAGGAACTTGCATGTGGGTGGTGACTGGCTGAGGGAGTGAGAGGAGAGGCCAGTCAGCACACTGGGAAAGGAAACATTCCCAAGTCACACACACACACACACACACACACATACACACAGTATGTGTGTGTGTGTGTATATATATATATACACACACACACAGACACACACACACATACACAGTTGTTCCTCCATATCCACGGATTTGGTATCCATGGATTTAAAGTATTCATGGCTTGAAAATTTTCTTTAAAAAATAATAAACCAAAAAGCAAACCTTCACTTTGCCATCTTATATAAGGGACACCATTTTGCTATGCCATTGCATATACAGTTGCCCCTCCACATTCGCGAACTTAGCATTCGCAGTTTTGAATATTCGCAGGTTTTGGGAGGGCCTTGGGCGGGAGTGGGGAGGGCCGGGGAGGCCTCCACGGGAGGCCCCAGAGATGCTCCAGAGGCCCTGTGAAGATCTTGGGAGGGAGGGGGGAGGGCCGGGGAGGCCCCGTGAAGGCCTTGGAAGGGAGGGGGAGGCGGGGGAAAGCGACTATGGGGCCTCTGGAGACACCGTGGTTGCTTTGGCAGGGGAGGGGGAGGGCAGTTGTTATTCGCGGAATTTTCGCATTTGCGGGGGTCTGGGGAACCTAACTCCCCGCAAATGTGAAGTGATGACTGTAATGGGACTTGAATATTCACAGAATTTGGTATCTCCAGGGGGTTCTGGAACCAAACCACAGTGAATATAAAGGGACAACTGTATATATATATGTGTGTGTGTGTGTGTGTTTAGGTGGAATCTCTTTTCCCATTGTTTGAGTCCACTGCGCCATGTCCTAGTCTCTGGAGCAGCAGAAAACAAGCTTCCTCTATCCTCAGTATGACATCCCTTCAAATATTTAAACATGGCTATCATGTCACCTTGTAACCTTCTCTTCTCCAGGCTAAACATACTCAGCTCCCTAAGATGCTCCTCATCGGGCATGACTTCCAGACCTTTTGCCATTTTGATCACCGTCCTCTGGACACATTCCAGGTTGTCCATATCCTTCTTCAGTTGTGGTGCTCAGAACTTGACACAGTATTCCAAGTGAGATCTGACGAAAGCAGAATAGAGTGGTGCTGTTACTTTCCTTGATCTGTTCTAGACACTTCTATTGAGTTTCAGCAGGTAAGCAGAAGAGTTCGGGGGGGTGGCTCTCTGGGCCAGGTGTGATCAGCTGATCTTTCCTATCATAAAATGCCTCTTCCTCTGTTTCATTGTAACGTTTTGCCTACATGGCAGTTGGATAAATGCATACCAGCATACCTGTATTGATTGGCACCTTGCACCAATGCAGACATACATACATTCACATGCACAGGGGAGGGGGGGAAACTGAAGTGGCCGTTAGCACGTGGCCATGCATACTGCAATTTATCAGACTGAGATGAATTTGAAAGGGAAAACTGTGTGGACAGTGCTCCTAAACTTGCCTAGGTGTATGTGGCAATCGTGTGGACCAATCTGTGGCAACTATGGACCAGGGTAACCCAAAGGTAAGCTGGATTTTCCTATCAGTGTAGGTGTGCCCTGAGTTAACAGGATGCTCACTACGTTTGACCTTTAAATGCAAGCTTGCAGCAAGGGGAGTAACTTGATGATGAAGAGAGAAAATGGGACATTCTAAAATCTGTTGAAAACGTGGGACAGCATAGAATTAATTGGAACTGTCCTAGCCAAATCAGGAAAGTTGGAGGGCATGTTCCACAAGCACTCCAGAATCCTGTAGTAACTCCCATACAGGAGTCTATTAACTGGTAGAATTTTCTGCCAGGGAGCTCCACTGTCTTCCCAAATTACAATCCCAGCATTCCACAGGAATTACGCAGAGCAGCAAAAGGAGAATCATAGCACTATTAGTGTGTTCAATGAAAGGGCCCTAGCTCTGAGTTGTGATTCCTTCAGTAGCTATGATGCTACATTCTTTATGGCACCCCCTTCCCTCCCAGGTTCATACACCCCTTCATACACATCCCACCCCAATATTCCCCACCCTTTTTGCATGTTGACAAAAAAAAAAAGCAGCCTGGGTAACAGGAAATCTTTCTCCTCCCAGGCATTGTGTGGGGCAGGAAGCCTTCGACAATGGAGTACAGAGACGGCAGGATGTGCCTTGTTCTTTTTTCTGGTGGGGGGAGAGGACCACAAGGAAGAAATAATTGCAAAGAGTTCTACAACTTGTCTGCAGAAGTGGGGGATTCCGTGGGTGGGTGAGGACAACTTCTTGGTCTCCTTCTCTCATGTTGCTTGGCTTTGATCTGACACTTTTGTCTGGACGCCTGGGCTCTCTCACCTGAGGTGATCCCTACAGCTGAAAGAATTGGGGGCGATCTGGAGAGTGAAATTTTGGGAGGGTTGGCAGACAGGATGATGCATTTGCTGCTGCTGTTGGTTTCAATTCCACTTGCTGGAGGTAAGCTGCAGTAATACACCGGCATGGGGTAGGTTATAGCCTTAATTGCCATGGGGTTGTAGGTCAGGGTTGCCAGCTTTTCAACCAACCTCTGCAGCTACAATTTTAACAACAGACTCAATTGAGAGCAACAAACAGGCTAACCTTTTTCCTCTCACCAAGCAGAAGAGATTAAAGTTACCATCATCCTGCTAAATTGCTCAAGATCAATTTTGTAGTTGGCTAGCAATTTTATATAGATGATAGCTAGAGAGAGAGAGAGAGAGAGAGAGAGAGAGATTCACATTATGTAAACATTTATAATGGTTGAAGATTAGCATATATCTTAAATATTGGAATCAGCTATCTTTTGATGGATTTGGTTATTGAGTGTTTTGGATTTTAAAAGGAATGAAAACTTCGTTGTTGTGTGCCTTCAAGTTGGTTCCGACTTACCTCAACCCTAAGGCAGACCTATCATGGGGTTTTATTGGCAAGATTTGTTCAGTGGTTGTCTTTGCTTTCCTCTGAGGCTGAGAGGGTGTGACTTGCCCAAGGTCAGCCAGTGGGTTTCCATGGCCAAGTGGGGATTTGAACCCTGGTCTCCAGAGTCTTAGTTCTTGAGGGCATTTGTAAGTTGGGTGGTATATATGTTTAATAGAACCATAAAATTTCAGAGTTGGAAGGGACCACAAGGGAAACTTGTGGAAACTGTACTAACTTGGCTCTTGTGAAAACTAGTCCAACCTCTGCCAGGTGTGAATACACAACTTACGGCACTTTTGAAAGATGCCCATCCAACCTCTGTTTAAAGACCTCCAAAGAAGGAGAGTCCACCACCTTCCGAGGTGGTGAACAAATCTTATACTGTAGAAGAAAAAGTTCTTCCTAGTGTTAAGGTAGAATCTCTTTTCTTGTAATTAAATAAATAAACAAAGCATTACTTCAGGGGCAGGTTGAAAAGTTAGCAACCCATTGTGTAAGATATGTGGAATTTCAGTGTAATGCCTGTGTTGGTGTATATGCAATTTGTTTTAGTGTCTGTTCATTGTGCCACACAGAATGCTTTAGAGCCACATCTGCCTGTGTTTCTTGGACAACTGTGTGTGAACGAATACCTACATGTTTAATGTGGCACTAACAAGTGTATTTAGCCATATCTGTGTGTGACACAAAATGACTAAATGTGTTTCTTCATGCATATGTTAATGGTAAAACTTGAAAACTAATCATTGATTCACAATTCTCAAAGTTTCCAGGCCAGCATGGCCAGTGACAATACTGGCTAGAGGATTCTTGGAGTTGTAGTCCATAAACATAACTTTGTTAAGTTAAGCAGTGAGGGTATTTTCATGCTTGTTCAAACCATTAAGATGAACATACGTACAACTGAACCTGGATCTTGTGGACAAGATCTGTGTTCTACTTCTGAGCTATGCTCCAATTCTTAGGAGATTTTCACACGCCTAAAATACCCCCCACCCCTGAAGAAATCGGGACAGAAATATTTCTGTCCCGGAAGCAGCGCTGCGGTTCACATGCCCAGTCCCCTCTCCCGATATGCCGTCGTCGTCACGCTGGGTTATTTCTTCCCTCTTCCATAATATTTTATTAACGGCGAACTCCCGTTAGTAAAATATTCCGGAAGGGGGAAGAAATAACCCAGTGTGACGACGACGGCATATCGGGAGAGGGGACTGGGCGTGCGAACTGCGGCGCTGCTTCCGGGACAGAAATATTTCTGTCCCAATTTCTTCGGGGGGGTATTTTAGGCGTGTGAAAATCTCCTAAGTGTCTCTGGAAATGAGTGGTTCTCCAGATGTTGTTGAACTATAACCCCCTTATCAGCCCTAATAGCCAACATAATGATGGATGCTGGGAGCTGCAGTCCACCATAATCTGGAAGGCTATGGTTTGTCCACTCTAGATAACTTCTCAATGAGCAGCAAATGAAGTGGTAAAGCTTTTCCGCAATGCTGACGCTTCAGACTTTTATGCAATGATGCCACTGCAGACTGCAGAATAGAGGGTTGGAGGTTCAGGACTGAATTGTTCTTCATCTCCAAAAGTGAATATTAAAAATACCCTGCACTGAGAAAACAAACAAACAAAGAAGAAGGACAGATGGACTAGGCTTGCATTGTTCTCCATGATATGCTAGGTTTCTCTAAAAAGGAATGTTTAATATGTTTAAAATTAGCTAACACACGTTGGAAACTGTTTAATGCAGTGTGATGTGTAAATAGCTATTGCTTAAAACAATTTGTAAGCCGCTCTAATAGCCTTGTGGCTGAAGAGCGTGGTATAAATAAATAAATAAATAAATAAAATGTTCGTCCACTGGAGCAACTTTCTGTCTTGCTGAATTTCCACCCAGAATCAAAAATTGTTTGATCCAGAGAAAGTATGACTACCTTTTCTGTTTATAAGACCAAAGTCTATAGATATATCAGGAGGGGGAGGGAACTTCAGCTTCTAAAATCTGTAAAATTCTCCAAAACTTCTGGGAGCTATAGTCCAAAAAAATTACTTCCCCCTTGCTTCGCTCTTTAAATCTGTTGCTGCCAAACTTTTTTAAAAATCCTTTTCCATGGAGAGAGAGAGAGAGAGAGAGAGATCGCTCACTAAGGTGAAAATCCAACATGGTGGCAGTGGGCGCTTGCCCTGTTAGCAAGCCCCACTCCCCACGCTCATCCAGCCAATCAGCTTGTACTTCCTCTCACCTATCTGCTCATTATACCAGGGGACTCCTGCCCTAATGTCATGCCCAGATGGTACCACTGGGTCTGTTTATCTCTCTTCCAGGTCTTCCTTGCACCCAAGTTCTATGCAAGAATGGAGGGACCTGTCTGAGCCATTCCAATGGGACTTTTACATGCCTGTAAGTTTCCGATTCAAATTTGTTTCTCAAAAGATTTAACAAAGATTTATTTTCTTTTGGGGAGCTGTACATGCTGGTTGGAGGGGTGGCTCTTATGTCTTTAATCCGAGAAGCAGCAGAAGCTCAATATGTGCTGACCGCTGAGCCTTTAATAAGTGCAGCTTCCACATCATTGTGTCTCCTCAATATGAGGAAAAACAAGTGCAAAAAACCATGGGTTGGCTGAATACCCCTGGTGCAGCTGTTAGTACTGAGTCACTTCCAGTGTGTTGCAGTGGTTAGAATTAGACACTTGACTTAAAATTCCTGCTTATCTATGTGCAGCCTTAAACTAGTCACTTTCACTTGGTCTAACCCACCTCACAAGGTAGCTTTGAAGAATAGGATGTGGAACAGAGGAAAAACCACACATGTCAGCAAGGAAGTTTGGTGTGCGGTGGAGTCTCCTTCTTTGGAGGATTTTAAACAGAGGCTGGATGGCCATCTGTCAAGAGTGCTTTGATTGGGTATTCCTGCAGGGCAGGGGGTTGGACTATATGGCCCTCGGGGTCTCTTCCAACTCTATAATTCTATCATGGCCAAATCCACACTACACAAATAATCCAGTCTGAAACTGGATTATTTGCCATGGTTCTTTCCTATGGGATCCTGGGATTTGCAGTTTGGTGAGGCACCAGCATTCTGACAGAGAAGGCTGAAAACCTTGTAAAACTACAAATCCTAGGATTCAATAGGAAGGAGTCATAGCAAATAATCCCATTTCAAACTGGATTATTTTTGTAGTGTGGATTTGGCCTATGAGTCTAAATTGCCTCACCCCAAGCAACTCACTGATTCAGGAAGCTTGATACTATCTTTGCTACCCTTTTCCAACCTGGTGCTGCCCTGCAGATGAGTTGGACTACAATTCCCATCATTCCCAGAAAGCATGGCTGACACATCTGGAGAGCAGTGACTGTGGCTTTCCAGGGTTTCACAGGTGGTTCTTTCCTCCAACTTTCCTGGAGATGCCATTGACTGAACTGGGAATTTTTGCATGCAAAATATATAAGGTTGCAGGTGAGGGCTATTCCAGGCCCTGAGATTTTAACACCAAACCCTGAGATAGTCCCTCGTGATGACACAGAAGCGGGCGCTGCTGATATTACAAGGGTGATGTTACAAGGACTAGCCTTTGGAGAAGGAATGAAGCATGGTACATTAAGCATCAATCATAGTTGCACAGTTTGCCATTCAGAGCATCATCATCATCATCATGATCCCAAGTCTAAGAAGTGGAAAATAGATATCTACACAACTTTAAAGGCAGCCCTCTCACCCAGAGATTCCTCCCACTTGCACTGAGGACTGGAGAAGACGGCCCAGGCAATCCTAAAAGTATGTGTTTTACCAATGAGTTGTGGCCAATAGCCCTGCAAGGAAAGAGGGTGGAAGCAAATTACAATAAATCAATGGAATCTCTGGGAAAAGGAGGCAAGGCATTGAAACCGGAGAGGGTAATGTTTCCAGGAAGGTGCTTGTAAAGAAATGAACAATGTAAAAAGATGAGTCAGTCTTAGTGTGGTAGCTTTTTTTAATTGTACTCTGGCCTTTCTATAGGCTGGGAAGGAGGGGGGAATTCCTGCCATGGGGAGGATGCACTGGAACCCCCCTCCCAATTAAGAGCCGTGCTGCTGCCTTCACCACTAGAATACAGTGGCCACAACCACCTTAGGCTGCTGATGCTGAAATGCCTCAGAAATTGTGATGGATGGTCCTCTCTATAGTACAAAAGGGTCCCAGAGTGTCCTTCTGAAAGGGAAGGGAAAGAGGAAATTAGCTGTACTCAGAGCCTGGGAAAAGCTACATTTCTGGATTTCAGCTCCTACACTTCCTTAGCCACTATGTCTAGTAGTCATGATGACTGGACCTGTAGTCCAAAGGAGTAACAGGCTCTCTTAGTGGTGCTGCCAGGTTTTGGCAGCATGTTCCCATGAACAGAGGTAGCAACATCATACTCCCAGCCCCCAATTGTCCAGCTTTGGCAAAGACAAATCTTCTGTTATCTAGATCTTTATGAATAACTTTTGCCATCTTGACCATGCTCTGATGTTGTTTGCCTAAAAGTTAAATTCTTTTTTTAAAAAACTTCCCTCCAAGCAGAGTATCAGTTTAGAGGCATGACGCAAATGTATTGCTTTGTCCTGAACTACTGTATGAGAAAAGAAAAGAGGCGTGCAGCTTTAGGGTAAATGATTCAAAAAACTTTTCTTAACATAATGAGGTGAAGGAGAAAGAGCCATCCTGACTCACCAACTTAGAAAAGGGAGAGAAAGATGGCTACCCAAGAAAAAAGAAGGTGGGACAGACAGAAACATGCTAACTACAGAGACTGAGAGGGTACAAATCAATATACACAGGGTTGCTCTATAGTAAGAGAGTATGGGGGAAAGAGAATGCTGCTATCTTTTCCAACAGTTTGGCCATGTGTCCCAGTTTTCTTCTATGAAATGTTGGAAGGTATTCAACATTGCCAATTTTGTTGGGAGTGTTGGTAAGGAGGGGGTGCCAGGAGCTGTAAATTTGAGGGGAATTGATTCCATAGGTCACATATCTCCCACCTCTGCTCAACGCAGCTCTCTGTGAAATAAACATTTATTTCACAAACCTATTATCAGCCCTGCAAAGAGGATTAGGGTATGAGAAATGGTCTGACGTTGCCCAGTGAGCCTTGTGTTTGAGGGAGATGCTGGATGGCCATTGGTTGGGAGTGCTTTGATTGTGTATTCCTGCAGGGCAGGGGGTTGGACTAGATGGCCCTTGTGGTCTCTTCCACCTCTATGATTCTATGAGTGGCTCTACTCTATTCCAGATCCTCCAGCATTTCACAGATGAAAACTGGGACTCGTGTGTCCAAGCATGTGTCTGTGTCCAGAGGAGGGCGACCAGGCTGGTGGGAGATCTGGAAGCCATGTCCTATGAGGAGCGACTTAGGGAGCTGGGTCTGTTTAGTCTAGAGAAGAGAAGGCCGAGAGGTGACATGATAGCCATGTCTAAATATTCAAAGGGATGTCATACTGAGGATGGAGCAAGCTTGTTTTCTGCTGCTCCAGAGACTAGGACACGGAGCAATGGATTCAAATTCCAGGAAAAGAGATTCCAGCTGAACATTAGGAAGAACTTCCTGACTGTAAGAGCTGTTCGGCAGTGGAATGTGCTGCCTCGGAGTGTGGTGGAGTCTCCTTCTTTGGAGGTCTTTAAACAGAGGTGGGATGGCCATCTTTTGGGAGCACTTTGATTGTATATTCCTGTAGGGCACGGGGTTGGAATAGATGACCCTTGTGGTCTCTTCCAACTTTAAGATTCTAAGTTGCTTGCTCTTTCTGTTCTGAGATTTTGAACTTGTATCTCCTCAGAGCGCCCACAACCACATCTTGCTGGCGCTTGCTCTAATAGAGGAAAGGAAATCAGAGGAATTCTCATCTTTACAATGACCCTTTCACAGTCCACCTTTCTTCCCTCAGGATTTAGACCTGAGTGTGAAAATAAAGTCAGAGACTATAGTCCCAGTCCAATGGATGGAGGTGGGCAGTGAATAATTATTTTCCTTTCTTCTCTTGACAGATGCTTCACTGGATATGTGGGAGACTTGTGCCAGTTTGTAGATCCCTGTACCCACGAACGGTGCCAGAATGGGGGCACCTGCTCCCTCCAGATGCTCCATCCCCCAAACCCTCCCACCTCCACTTGCCTGTGCCCCCCTGGTTTTACAGGAGAGGAGTGCCAGGGAGTGGTGGGAGACCCCTGCTTCCCTTCACCTTGCCAGCATGAAGGATCATGCCAGCACCTCTCAGGAAAGCAGTATCAATGCCAATGTGTATCAGGATGGACAGGTATGACTGGCAAAGGGCAGGAAGCACACCTGCTGGGGAAAGGGAGGTACAGTCTGGTTGGGAGCAGAGACAGCTCAAGCTATTTGACTGCCTGAGGAAAATGACAAGATGAAACCCTTCCTGCCCCCTTTCTACAACCAGAAGCTCATGAGTGGAGTGTTAGTTATACACTGGCAATAGAATAGTCTCTTTTGCCATACCAGAGGGGCAGTAGGGCAATCTGGGGGCTCCAGGACAAGCCCTGTGTGGGATTGGGCTCTGAGGCTGCAATCTTCCCTGAACTTTCTTAAAGAGTAAGTCTTAACACAATGAAGAAGACAAAGACATAGCCATGTTAGCCTGGAATATCAGTATGCAAAGGGATCTTGTAGCACCTTTGAGACTAACTGAGAGAAAGAAGTTGAAGCATAAGCTTTCATAGACATAGAGCTTGCCTGGACCTGCCAGAATACACCTGCATCACCCGCTGCCCCCTGTAACCTACACGAAATGGGAGGAATGATCACATGCTGGGGGCATCCTCCCTGGCTTCAGAAAGACACTGGCAGCACTGGCAGCTGCAGATACATGTCAGCCTGCAGGTATGGACCCCTGCATTCCTGTGTGGCCCAATCTGTGTTTTTAAAAATGACACAGTTTTTTCTGGGTATTGTAATAAAATGTTGTAAAGGGTTTTTTGTGGGGGGGGGGGGTTCAGGCTGTGAGGCCGTGTTTATTCCTGACATTTTGCCTGCATCTGTGGCCGGCATCTTCAGAGAATTGTGGCAGTGTGGGTGTGTGGGGTTTATATACTGTGTGAATCCTGTTGAAGAGGATTAGCATGTAAATTTGTGTATTCAGTTGTAGGATCTCCAGTTCTTAGGGTATAAGGATATGCAAGGGGGATTAGTGTCTATTTAGCTCATATCCTCCCACACTAAGAACTGGACATCCTACAACTGAATACACCAATTTACATGCTAATTTGTATAATCCTATACAAATTGTTCAATAAGATAAAAAATGACGGGATTCCGAATACTTGGAAGGAGGCTCATATTGTTATGATACCAAAGGAGGGTAAAGATTCAAAAGACCCAAGGAACTACAGACCTATTTCTCTCTTGAACTGCGATTATAAAATCTTCGTCTCTATCCTAGCCCATAGACTAAAAAAGATCCTCTCCGAGATTATACAAAACGACCAAAACGGCTTCTTGAATAATAGACACCCTAAAAACAATATAAGAACGATTATCGATCTTCTTGAATTCTATGAGGCTCACAACGAAAAAAACTTAGCTATGTTCTTCATAGATGCCGAAAAGGCATTTGATAAGGTAAGCTGGAATTTCATGAAAAGAGTGATAACAAAAATGGATATGGGAAGTAACTTTATCGATTGGATAAATCAGATATATAAAGATCAAGAAGCTCGGTTGTTAATAAACGGGGAGAAAACAGAGAAAATTCAGATTAGAAATGGTACAAGACAAGGATGTCCACTTTCCCCTCTACTCTTTATCCTTGTGATTGAAATATTGATTAACAGCATTAAAAACAATGTAAATCTTCAAGGAGCAAAGATTAAAGGGCACGAGTTCAAGATAAAAGCCTACGCGGATGACCTTGTAATCTTCCTAGAGGACCCTATAAATCAACTTAAAGAGCTTGGAAAAACACTGGATCAATTCTCCAAGATAGCAGGTTTCAAGGTAAACAAAGACAAAACGATGATCCTGACTAAAAACATCTCTAAATTACACGAAGAACAACTATCTAAGGAGACAGGGTTTAGAACTGAAAGAAAAATAAAGTATCTTGGGATATGGATCACAAAAAGAAATATGGACCTGTTTGAAAATAACTACAACCAGCTATGGAAAGAAGTCAAAGCTGCATTAAGCAAATGGGCTAAATTAAATCTATCATTTCTAGGAAGGATAGAGGCAGTTAAAACAAACATTTTACCTAAATTTATGTACCTTTTTCAAAACCTGCCCATTATATACAACACTAAATGCTTTAACATTTGGCGAACTAAACTTTCAAAATTTCTATGGAGTGGGAAGAGACAAAGAATAAAATGGAAACTTCTGACTGATAAGAAAGACAGGGGTGGCTGTGCACTCCCGGAGTTAAGATTATATTTTCAGGCGTGTGCGTTATCTTGGATAGAAGAATGGATCACCTTAAGAAACGACAGACTGTTATCTCTAGAAGGATTTGACCTTCGATTCGGGTGGCATGCGTATCTATGGTATGAAAAGAAAAAGGTTCACAAAGGATTTGATAATCATATATTAAGAAAAACACTATATAGAATATGGGCAAATGTAAAAAAGCAATATTATAGAGAAATACCTATGTGGATCTCGCCCGAAGAAGCCTTTTTTGGAAGAACTAAATCCAACAAAGAACCATGGATAAAATATTTAGATCTGTTGAATAAGGAACCTAAGGGACAAATTCAAATATTCACAAGAGAAAAACTAGAAATGAAAGGATTTAGACTGAATTGGTTTTCCTATAGACAACTATATGAAAGGTACAAAATGGACCTTAAACTAGAGAATTTCGATCTGGGTCAGAATGATTTAGATAAAATTATATTTGACGATAAAAAACATCACATCGCAAAATACTATAATATATTTTTAGAAAGAGAACTAGAAGATGAAACTATAAAAGAACAAATGATTAGATGGTCCCAGGATATAGGAGAACCAATTCCAATTGAAAAATGGGAAAAAGCATGGAGGGATACCCAAAAATTTACTTTATCGCAAAACTTAAAAGAAAACTACTTGAAGATATTCTATAGATGGTATCTCACTCCCGTCAAATTGGACAAGATCTACAAAACTGGCAAACAGAACTGTTGGAAGTGTGAAAGTGCTAAGGGAACTCTTTTTCACATATGGTGGAACTGCCCCAGAACCAAAAGCTACTGGAGAAAAATACACAATAAGATCTCCGAAATACTAAATTTAAAATTCCCATTGAAACCTGAAATATATTTATTAAATATGGTGGATCAACTAAAAGAGAAGATTAAACTAGCCTCTTGGAGAGTACTCCTATATATGATTACAGCGGCAAGACTACTGTTCGCCTCAAAATGGAAAAAGAAAGAACTCCCAACACTCGAGGACTGGTCAATAAAACTTTGTGAAATGATGGAAATGGACAGATTGACGGCATTATTAAAAGATAAGACTAATACGATGATAGAGATCGAATGGGAACCCATTAAAAAGTTCTGGAAACGAAATTGGACTACCACGAAGAATTTGGACTTTTGAATTGAAATTGAAACATTCTATTTAGTGTTGTAGATACACCTATGCAAATTTAGACAGATCTTTTTACTCAGATTGATTAACACCAAATACTGTCCAAATTAACATGGGTCATACAAGAATGTTAGAGGATACATGGTAGGACACAAAAATAAGGATTCTGAACTTATATACTGATGTATTCCTATATTAGTATATAAGTGTGAATGCAAGAACAAAGATAGGTAACCCTGTTTGTTCCTTGGGGGGACTATAGGGAAGTTAAGAAATAGGGAAAAGAGATAACGGTAATTGCATAACTCATTGCTGGAATGACAGAAAAAAAGAAGAAGAAGTGAAAATAGGTAGGATAATGAGAAGATACAGTAACTTATTAATCAAAATCTTTTATTTATGTTACTTTCCCCCCCCCCATTTTTAGCAATGTAATAATAATATGGTTACATGTAATATGAGAGAATACAACTGAATGTATATATTTCATATATTGGATTAAGCTTACCAAATGTAACTGTAATAAAAATAAATTAAAAAAAATCATTTAAAACCTTTTAACTGGTTTTAATCTGTCTACTTTTAACTTGTAAAATTGTGTAATATTTTAACCCTTTAAAATAATTTGTTTACATTCTTTTAAGCTGGTCAATATGATTTTATTGTATGTCACCCTGACAATGTTAGATGGAGGTTGTTCTTGTGTGTTTCCAAGTTGTTTCTGAGTTATGGCGACCCAAAGACGGTGTTTTCTTGGCCAGATTTGTTCAGAGGGGGTTTGCCTTTGCCTTCCTCTAAGGTTGTGAAACTATGACTTGCCTGAGGTCACCCAGTGGGTTTCCATTGGCTGAGCAGGGATTTGAACGCTGGTCTCCAGAATTGTAGTCCAATGTTCAAACCACTAAACCACCCTGGTTCTCACAGGAAGAATCACAACCTGGAAACATCACCCAAGGAGACCTTCTGCTGTGCTTTCTGCAACCGGACTTGTTTATCTCAGATTGGCCTTTTTAGTTATCAGTGCGCTTGTAGAAAGTGCGGGATGACTCCTTCCTGAATCTTCGTTTGCGAAGAAAACCCAGAGAGAGAGATGTTAATGGATTAATGTGGGGTCACAGCAGAGAAGGCCCTATCCCATATCCTTCCACAGGGTATTGTCCTGACTGATGGGACAGTCAACAGTGTTTTGGAACATTTTTGGATTCAAATGCGCAGAATTTCCCAGCCAGCATGGCCAGTGGCCAATCAATTTCTGAAAGTAACATTTCCAAGTTCTAGGAAAGCTGAATGGAACCATTTTGTTCAGAGGTTATATTTTACTGAATACCAACTGGTTTTTATATATCTTTATCTTTATATCTCTTTATTCACATACACACACAGAGTGTGTGTTAATTTTAATTTATGAATTTTAAATTGGTATTTTAAGTTTATGGATGATTTTAATGTAATATTTGTTTCAATCCTATGTGTTTAAATGATTGTTATATATTGTATTTTAATTCATGTTGTATCCTGCCTCGAGCCCTTATATAAGACAACACATAAAGAAAAACTACAACACAACAGAAATACAAATACAGTTAACCCAACTTAAAACTACCACTAAACCTACAACTACAAGTGAACTACAAAACTACACTATACAAGGGAATGACAAGTGACTTCCATCTCCTCAGCTAATGGTTGTTGTTACCCACTTAGGACTATTTCCTCTAAGTCCAAGCCTAATAGACTTCTCCTGGTACATGAATACCAGCTGCTGCGGGGAGCAGTAACAGCAGTGGACTCCTACTTCCACACTCTCCCTGCTCACAGATTTCAAAAGGACAAGTCTTGCAGCCCTCAAATAAGTGTGTGTGTATGGCTTCAAGACACCTGGTGATCTGTGGTGTCCTCATGAATTTCAGAGGGTTTTCTTAGGCAAGGAATACTCAGCGATAGTTTCTCTAGTTCCTTCCTTTGAAATATAGCCTACAGCACCTGATACACATTGTTGGTCTCTCACCCAAGTCCTAACCAGGGCTAGCCCTGCTTAGCTTACAAGATAAGAGGGGATCTATAATGCGGGAAACCTGTCAACCCTCCCTTCCACAAGCATCTGGTCAGAAACAGGATGTTGGATTAGATTGACCTCTTACACTTTGTTGTCCTGAGTGAGGTTAGGAAGAAAGAAGCTGTGGGAAACTTTTGTCTTAAGTGTTTGATCTCTTTCTAGGAAAGAACTGCCAGCTTATGGATTTCTGCCCGGCGAACCCGTGTGCCAATGGCGGCACATGCGTCATCACCTACCCAGTCATCGTTTGTCAGTGCCGGCCAGGGTTCGAAGGGCACACTTGCCAACATGATGTCAATGAGTGCTTTGGAGACACTAACCCCTGCCTCAATGGAGGCCGATGCATTAATAATGTGGGCTCCTTCCGTTGTGTCTGCCCTCCCAACTCCTCTGGACCCATCTGCCAGTACCGTCTGGGTCCTTGCTCCCCAGATGTCTGCCTCCATGGCGGCACCTGCCATGAAGTGGATGAACGATACCATGGCTGCCTGTGTCTCCCAGGTAAGCAGTGGGGCTTACCTTACCTAGACATTAGATACAGAAAGTAAAGAAGCTAGTTGTATTTAGGAAATAAGAAGTTAACGTTTAACAGATGGTGAAGAGAACATGATATGGTTGATAGAAATGAAAGGGAAGTAGATTTTTTAAAATGTATTTTTAATTACTATTTTTCTTCCTTTTTTCTAATATATACTGTACTGTAAAATGTGAAATTAACAAAATGTGACATATCATTTTATAGTCTTGTAAACAATCAATGAGTAATTGTAAGCAGATGATATTGTAGATGAATAAATATCAATAAAAATATAAAAGCTGAGAATACACACACACACAGAGTTGTCCCTTCATATTTGCTGGGGTTTGGTTCCAGGACCCCCCCATGGATACCAAAATCAAGGTTTGGCAAAATCAAGATTTGCTTTTTGGATATTATTTTTTAAAGAATATTTTCAAGCCGTGAATACTTAAATCCGTGGATACGGAGGGACAACTGTATGTAGGGTTCTGCCTAGGCTGGGGTGGAGAAGCTTGGCCCTGAGATTCCCAAACTAGCCCTTTGGGGTTCCCAAGAGGCCCACACTCTTTCTCTGTGGATTATACCACGTTTCTCTTTCCTCTTGCTAAAAAGGAGAAAGTTCTCACCTGTTACATACCCTCTAACTGTCCCATTTTTATTTATTTTTTATTTTATTTATTTAGGTATTTATACCCCGCTCTTCAGGCACAAAGGCTCCCAGAGTGGCTTACAAATTATTTAAGCAATAGCAATTTACACATCTATACCACATTCAAGTGGTTTCCAATGTGTGTTAGCTGGTCATGGCCAGTATCGATTCATCCTCTGTCGTCCCACATTTTTGGCAGCTTTTAAAATGTCCCAGTTTCTCTTTCCTTCTTCCTCTTTGTCCTCAGCGTACTTCAGTTGCTGCAAGCTGAGTTAAATGTACAAAAGTAGTTTCCACTCAATTAGCAGAGAGGGGAGGAGGAGGCACAATCTTGACCTTCCCAGGAGGCTTAGGCAAAAGCAAACTGCTGCAGCCTCTTCTAGTTTCTGTCTTCTTCCTCAGTCATATCTAGACCACCCTCTGATGGTCACATGTGTCCCAGATTTTATCTGTGAAATACTGTGGGCCCTTGGTATCTGCTGGGATTTGGTTCCAGGATGCCTCCCCACCCACCAGGGATACCAAGATCCATGGATGCTCAAGTCCCATTATATACAATGTTGTAGAAAAATGGTCTCCTTGATATAAAATGGCAAAATCAAGGTTTGCTTCTTGGAATGTAATTACTTATTTTTAAAAATATTTTCAAGCTATGCATGGTGGACTATGTGGATGCCAAATCCATGGATACAGAGGGCTGACTGTATTAAGCTAAAATGGGCAGTTATTTTTGGTCCCACCCTTTCATCTTTGACCCCAGCCGCTACTAGAATGCCCCCTCCCTCCCCAAAAAACACCTGTTTTCTGAATCTTGACCTTTACACTGGAAGAAATTCCCTACCCTTGACCTAATTAAAATATGGCTGTAGAAATATGGCTGTAGAAAATACTACAGGGTATTTTTCTAGACCCATCCTTCTGCTTTGAAGGGCTTTGAGGTTTAATATCCAGCATTTTGTTGAGTAAACAAAGGATGGTCAACTTAAAAAAAAACTCAATTAATATTTTATTTTCTTATTAAGAGATTTATGCCTAACCTTTTGGGGTTCCATAAAAGGAGCTCCCAGTCCAGAGAGCTAAACGCTTTCAGTGAAAACAATCAACAAAACAATAAAAAGAGCAATGTCTGAAAAGTTAAACAAGAAATAAACAGTAAGTTGTGACCAAAATAACAATTTGGGTGGCAGAGATGGTGACAGAAAATGTGAAATGATGAAAACATCAGGAGGGAATTGCTGCATCAAAACATTACACTACCAAATGCTGCAGTCGAGCGTTCAACTTACCGGTATTCCATTTTCTTTTCCATTTCCTCCTCTGCCTCAATAGTCAGTCAGCAGTCTTTGTTGGGCTGTTTCAGGGTTTCCTTTTCAAGCTGTTTATTTAAAAATTGTTGTTGATTATGCAAGCCTCTGACTTGGATATGGCTCTGATGTTGGAAGTGCAACAGCACTTAGCACCAAAGAGTCAAGAATGCCTCAGAGTGGGCAATAATATTAAGGTTAGATTGTCTGAGTGATCCACAGTCTTCCCTGCTTGTCCACCTATCCCACAATCCTCCAGCCATTAAGGGAGTTGTAGTCCCAAAAGGAATAATTTCCAAAGCTCTGGCACCATCTTGTTCTTTGCCTAAGAGAGCAAAATGTCTTGATGGCCGACTTGGTAGAATTGTCCTCTAACCTACTAGACTGATCTCACTTTCTCTTCCCTACAGGCTACACAGGTCAATACTGTGAGGTGAACCCAGATGACTGTGTAGGGCATCAATGCAGCAATGGGGGCACCTGCCAGGATGGAATGGGGTCATATTCCTGCCAGTGCCTCCCAGGCTGGACAGGTAAGGTTGGTGAGAGTGTGCCCACTCTCCTTGTACCCTAACCCACTAAGGCTGAATCCACACTACACAAATAACCCATTTTGAAACTGGATTATTTGCCATGGCTCCTTGCTATGGAATCCTGGGGTTTCTAGTTTGGTGAGGTACCAGCACTCTTTGACAGAGAAGGTTAAAGACCTTGTAAAACTACAAATCCCAGAATTCCATAGGAAGGTGCCATGGCAAATAATCCTTTGGAGGCTGGATGGCCATCTGTCGGGAATCATTTGATTGTGTATTCCTGCATGGCAGGGGGTTGGACTGGATGACCCATGTGCTCTCTTCCAACTCTTTGATTCTATGGACCCCCTGTGAGGACACTGCAGCCCCACAGGGTTCTGCGGACCACAGGTTAAGAACCACTGGACAATAACTTCCATCATATTATTTATAATGGCCAGAATCTTCTTGGTCAGTTATGACCTTGTAGCTACACATTGGCTGCCAGTCTGACCCCTCCCCCGCAATCCTCACTTACCAGGCAGCAGCCACTGTAGTCAATGGGATCTGTTACCCTATCAGTCGGGAAGCAGCTGACTGATGTTCCCACCCCCTCCTGTGAAACATCTGTGGTGCAACAGGCAGAAGCAGGGTCCTTGTTGCAATCCACCCTCATACTAGAGACCACTTGTATGATGAGAATGTCAGTCATATGCTTCCTGGTTGACAGGGGGCAGACCCCCTTCAATTGCAGAGGCTGCTGCCTGGTAAATGAGGACTGGGGAAATTTCACAGTCCCTGTGTATCCCCTAACTAGGGTATACAGGTTCCGCCCCCCTGCCCAATTTATGTGTGATCAGTACCCACAGTTTCACTTACCTGCAAATGAAGAGAAAGGTGTCTCTAGGCATCTGGAGGACCATAGTCATGCTGGAGGTGGTTTTGTCTAGGCATTCAGAGCAACTCTGTGGTCAATTTCCACTGGATGTTGACCACAGAGTTATACCAAGTGTCTAGAGAGGAGTCCTCTCTAAGCATTTTCTAGGTCCTCCAGCACAATTCTATGGTGATTCACTATTATATGCAGTTTCATGTATCTGCAGTAATTCCAAGAATGTATTCATTGCTTAAACAGGAGGCAACCTGTATGCAGGGATCTTGAATACAAAACAGTCACAAACGCATAGCTCTAGGTTACACATCTGTGACTGCCCACAAGATCCCGACCCTCAATTTGCCAAGATTTTGCAGCTTTCAGATTCAAGACAGAAAGACCCTGAAATTTTAAGAAATTCAAAGACAGGAACAAGAAAAGCCGACAGCGTTTTCCTCACCCCTGCACCACATCTGCTCTAAATAAATAAATAAATGTGTAGATTTATCAGTGAAATAAGACATTGTAAGTCTCCCTTTCCAGGGATCTCTTGCCTAGAAGACAGTGCTCCAGGGAGTGGGGAAGGGGAGGATGTAGAAATATTGGCTGACAAGATTCTGAGTGGGCAAAGAAAAGATTTCCAGAGCAGCTAGTGAATGGGTACAGAACATTTCCATAGCATGGAGGCATTACAGATCCCAGAATCCATCAATGTGCTAGCTGGGAAATTCTGGGAGCTGTAGTCATCATCATCATCATCATCATCAAGTTTATTTGTCTGTGGTACAACGTCCATTACAAAATATTACAAAAACGCTGCAGGAAAGTTATAATGATACAACCAACAAGCTTATCAGCAAAGTATCTACAAAATATAAGGAGAATACAGAAATAAAATAAATTAAAATTACTGGGAAAGATGCCAGGGCAACAGTAGGGCTACAACAACTGGTCCCCTTTGCAGACCACTGCTAATGTTTTTAGAAATTTGCAGCAGATCTTTTGGGCTGATCCAGCGAAAGTGGTCACCTTAAGTGTAATAGATTTGGAGTGGTCTGCCAACAGATCACAAATACTAGTATATAGTGTCCAACCTGCCCTCGCTTTCAAAAGGTCTCCCAGGAAATGGTTCCTGGGGTCCCTATACAGTGGGCAGTGTAAAAGATAATACACTAGGTCTTCCACCTCCCAGGAGCCACAAATACAAAAATGCTGTGTGTAAGAGATCCCTTTATACCTTCCCTCTAAGTGAGCTAAAGGCATTATCTAAAAACAGAGGGCAGTAAAGGCTTTTCTCAGTGTGATGAATGTTAAGTCTTAAAAATACTGCTGGAAATATTGTTCCCTCTTTATAAAGCTGTACCATGGGAGAGAACACTTGCTGTTGACTGGCAAGCATATTTTTAGAGGAATCCAACTCAAAAATCTTATCTCTAATAGAATATTTGTCCTCATGAATGATAGAGGTCTGGGCGTTTTCAAAATAGGAAAGGGACAATGTTGTCCAAAAATTACTGTAGTCCGAAAAAGGAACTTCTCCAAGCTCTGTCTGTGTCAGCTTCATTCACTGCTGCAGGAAACATGCAATTCAACATTGGGAAAGAAATCAGAAATAAAACAGCCAGCACCATAATGCCAAGAAAAGAGAGCTACCAGGACCAGAACCTCCAAGGAGAATGGATAAACAAGGAAGCCAGGAAATGCATGTCTTCCTTAATGATACACTGTCTTCCTGTTGTGGTAGCTATAAGGCAAAACAATCAGTCTGGTTATCAAAGGAATCTGCCTGGGAAAAAATAATAATAGTCAAGTTTAGCAGCTACTTGCCTTGCAGTATTTATGATGACCACTTGCACATCGCCAAATAAAGACGACACTGATTTCCATAAAATTTGCACCAGGGAGTCCAGGTGGCGCAGTGGTTAAATGCCAGTACTGCAAGTCACCATGTTGCATGTTCAATTCCATCCTTCCATCCTTTCGTAGGTTGGTAAAATGAGTACCCGGCTTGTGGGAGCAATTAGCTAACACACATTGAAAACTGCTTAATGCAGTGCAGATGTGTAAATTGCTATTTAGCAATTTGTAAGCCGCTCTGATAGCCTTTGTGGCTGAATGGCGGGGTATAAATCCCTAATTAAATTTAAAAAAATTAAATATGCTCTTTAATATGTATAGATGCCAATTTAGAAATTTAGAAATAACAATATAGTACATCTCATCAGAGCAATGGAGACTGTGGCAGGGTAACCTGTGTATTTGCTTAGCCTGCTGTCCATGTTGTGCTAAATTGTGCTGCTTTTCCTCTTTATAGGTCTTGGAATATATCTACATTACATAGCTATAGCAGTTTTGTACCACTTTTAACTATCATGGTTTATGCCATTCTCATACCCTCTAACATTTCACAGATGAAAACCATGATGTGTGTGTCAAGGATGATGGGAGTTGTAGCTCTTCACCTCTGGCTCAAACTCACCACCTTGTTATGCAGCAGAGCCAACCAGCTTAGATCAGTGGTTAATGCTTTCCTCCAAAGCAGCAGAGTTTCAGAGAATAGGCTGAAGATCCTGACAAACTCTCCAAGCCTTCTCACTCTTCTCCAGGTGTCTCCAAAATGTCTCCAGGATTCACTCAGGCAACTCAGTAGTTTTATATAAAACCTACTTTATTCTTCTATATAAATATACTATATGGTCAACAAATCACAATCTCTATACACTACACCACCTCTACTCCACACAATACATTGGCAAACATTGCAATTTTATAGCCATTGTTTATCACCACCCACTAGTTAGTTTCCACCCAGTGGGTGTGTACTTCCATTCTGATTGGTCCATGTAGTTCCACCCATGCTTAAGACCAACCCATGTATTTCAACATTTCACCTTGTACACTTAATGATTCTCAGGTGTTTCCAATCTGCATTCAGTACCTCTGTCCTTGGCTCTCAGGCCTTCTAGATTACATTAGCAGTTTCACCTGTGTAGCCCCATAATTGCTCTTGCTTAGTCATTGTGACTTTCACATACATATTTTATTTCTTTCACTGTATGTCCCATGTTGCATTTTCCTTAACAATCCCCTCCGAAATAAAATATTGTATGTGTCTTACAATGTCATTCCAACCATTTGTGTCAGCCTTTCATGTTTTTCTGCTGTCAATGCTTTTGTGAACAAATCTGCTATGTTGTGTTGTGTTTCTATATATCTCAATTCTATTTCACCCTTCTGAACCATGTCTCGCACATTTTGATATCTTACACCAACATATTTTGTTCTGTTCTTCAAACTTTCAGTTTCAGCCATCGCTATGCATGACTGTGAATCTTCCAGAATTTCCACTGGTATCTTGTAACTTTCATTTAAATCATTTAGCAATTGCTTAATCCACTGTACCTCATTTACTATCTCATTCAAAGCAGCGAATTCTGCTTCCGTTGTGCTTATCGCTACATTAGTTTGTTTTCTACTTCTCCAAACTATTGGACTTTCACTATATTTAATTATCATTCCTGTAACTGACTTCTTGTCTCCTAATTCTGATGCAAATGAACTGTCTACATAACAATCTAGATCTGAACTATTGTTTCTTATTATCAATTTCCTATCTAAGGTTCCTTTCAAATATCTCAATAAATGTTTTACCGCTGTCCAGTCTTCAATTTTTGGATCATTAACCCTTCTAGACAATACATTTACAGCATAAGAAATGTCTGGTCTGGTGTGGCAAGATATGAATTGTAAAGATCCTATTATACTTCTGAAGAGATTCTTGTCCTCAAACGCTCTAGTTGTTTCCTCAGACACAAAACCAGTTGTCATTGGAGCTCTTACTATTTTTGCATTCTGTAATCCACACTTTTCAATCAGTCTTTCAATTTTATTTCTCTGACTTAATAAACAATGTCCTTCTTCTGTCCATTCAACGCAAATACCTAAATAAGACTTCAATACACCTAAGTCCTTCAAAACAAACTTCTCAGACAATTCTCTTTTTACTGACTCAATTTCCTGTTTTGACTTTGCTGCTACGCACAAATCATCTACATAAATCACTAATACTATGTCTCCTTTTGTATAAACACAAGCATCTGCAACGCTCCTTTTGTAACCTAGCTTAACTAGCTCATCATTGATGCACAGATTCCACGCTCTGGCACTTTGTTTTAAACCATACAACGCTTTCTTTAATTTATATACTCTCTGACTACCATTTTCTTCGAAACCTTGTGGCTGTTCCATAAAAATTTCTTCATCCAAAACCGCATTCAAGTAAGCTGTCTCAAAATCAAAATGTTCTACAACTAAATTCCTTTTTACTGCTACAGCTAGAACCATTCTCAGACTTTCTGGCTTTGCAGTTGGAGAATATGTCTTATCATAGTTCTCATACTGCTGTTGTGCAAAACCCTTAGCCACTAACCTAGCTTTATATTTGATACTTCCATCTGGCATTTCTTTCCTTTTGTATACCCATTTACAACCAATTACTTTCTTGTCTTTGGGTCTGTCAACAATTTCAAAAACATCTTTATTTACCAGGCAACCAAACTCATTATCCATTGCATCAAACCATCTTTCCTGTTCTTCACTAGAATAACTTTCCAATTCTTCAAAACTTTCAGGCTCTTCTACTGCTAAACAAGCTCTTGCCTTTGTCACAACAAACCTATCTGGAGGCTTTCTAACTCTATGACTACGCCTGGGAATAAAATCTGCTGTTCTGTCTCTTTCATCCTCACTTTCTCTACTGGGAGTTGTAGTTCTATGACTAAATCTCTTGTCTTCAGTCATTCGAGTAGTAGTAGGCCTAGATGCTATCTCATCATCGGAAGAACTACCACTGCTGCTAGGTGATGCTTCCTGCTTAACTGAAACCCCTCCGTTTCCTGAGGTTGGTTCAGTTTGTGCTTCTGGCTCATTTGAACTCCCTAATCTCAAAAACACTTCTTTATTGGCATGCAGTTTGTCCCAACCAGCATGTCTCTCAAAATTTGCAGACCTAGAATACTGCACTTGTTTTCCTCCCAAATGAAACTTGTAGCTATTTCCAGAATACCCCAAAAACCTAAGCCTTTTGCTTTTGGGTTCTCCTTTCCTCCTGAAACAAGCAGGTGTGTAAACATGAGCAAATTGTCCAAAAACCCTTAAGTACTTGTAATTTGGCATTCTCCCATACAATACCCTGTAGGGAATGTCTTCAATTTCTGAATGATACAATCTGTTACTGATATGTATTGCAGTCAAAGTTGCTTCTGCCCAAAAACTATCTTTCACCCCTGCATCTGCCATCATACAAGCAGTAATTCTTTTTATATCTTGTATTTTCTTCTCTGCTAACCCATCCTCACTAGGACAAGCAGGGTTTGTAGTTTCATGCCTTATTCCCACCTTTTGAAACCAGTTAAACAATTGATTATTTAAAAATTCTCCTCCTCTATCAGTAATAATGGTGCCTACTCTGCTATCAAATTGTCTTTCCACCATTCTTACCCATGCTTTTAAACTTTGCCCAGCGTCAGATTTGTTTTTCATTATTCTCACAAATGCAAACCTTGTATACCTATCAACAATTACTAGGAAATACTTGCTTCCCCCTAAGGACAAGCAATTAGCTTGGGCGACATCTGCATGTACATACTGAAATGGTCTTTGAGCAATTCTTTTTGTTTTCTTAGCTACTGGAAAAGCTCTGACCTTTACCTGTTGACACACTGTACAATCTAAGTGGTTTTTGCATTCAGCAACTTTTAAATCTGGACACATACTGATTAAATTCTTTAAACATTTGAAGCTCGCATGGCCAAATTTTCTGTGAAG
Source organism: Gambelia wislizenii (assembly GCA_030847615.1). Lineage (NCBI taxonomy): Eukaryota > Metazoa > Chordata > Lepidosauria > Squamata > Crotaphytidae > Gambelia > Gambelia wislizenii. The sequence continues at coordinate 34,023,779 of JAUMIR010000002.1, forward strand.
CTCATGTATGCAGTCTTTGTGGATTGGAATATTTTCTATGTTATTAGCTTCTTCAACCCTGTAGCTATCAATATTGTCCTCCAAATAATAAAGTTTGTCCTTTTTCAAACCTATGCCACGCAATTCCCCATTCAGTTTTATCTTACACATGTTCTTTTCAAAGATGACTGTGTAGTCTCTTTCTGTTAATCTGCTTACTGATAACAAATTATTTTCTAACTCCTTTACATGTAAGACATCATTAAAATTCTCTTTTAGCCCTGGAATGTACACAGTACCCATTTGATTTACTGTACTGAGCTCTTTCCCATCAGCCAAAACTACAGCATTTACATTAGCTGATTTTCTATTACTTACTAAATTTATATCATTACACATCGAAGATGTGGCTCCTGAATCAACTAGCCATTTAGAATTTGCATTTTGTTTTTCCTTAATCATGGTTGCAAACCCCTTTTTATTACCACTGTCCCTCAAAAATGGAGGTCTGGACTGTTTTTGATACTGCTGCGGCTGCCATCTGCTCTCTGCTTGCTTGCGTCTCTCAGCTGCAAAATGTTTACACTGTCTCTGCAGATGACCAATCTTCTTACAATAAAAGCACCTCCGTTGCTCCCTTGTAGAGGCTGCTTCCTCCTGCGTTCGCCAGTCAGGAGTTGTTTGTTGTTTTGGCACAGTCTTTAAGCTTGCTGAGTCACCCTGCTCAGACATTCTTCTCTGATTCTCTTCCAGTATTCTGGCCACAATTAAGTCTCTATTAAGCTCAGCTTCTGGCAAGTTCTGCAAGCTGTTCGTTATGTTGTCCCACGAAGAGTCTAGCGATTCTACTAAAATGTAGCATTGCTGCTCTTTGCTAATTTGCACTCCCCTCAGTTCAGCTTGCACAAACAAATCTTGCATTATTTTTAAATGTTCTATCACACACTGCCCTTTAGCCATCTTTTGCCTGTATATTCTTTTAGACCATAGCATTTTTGCAAAAGCAGTTGAAGGAGTGTGTAATCTCTGCAAGGTATCCCACACATCCTTGGCGGACGTTTTATCTCTGACGTCATTAATTAAGTCTTCTTCAAGCATGAGATAAAGACAGGCTTTTGCTTTACTGTCTCTCTCTTGAGTGGCTTCATCAGCATCGGCTGCCAGCCCTCTTTCAACTGTTGACCACAGACCTTCCTTTACTAGTAGAGATTGGGCATAAATCTTCCAGGTAGAGTAGTTGTTTCTATTTAATTTACTAAACTTTAGAATTTCCATCTTGATTTGTGCAGTGAGTCAATTTGACACAGTCCTTCTGAGTATGCACAGCCGACCCGTCTGGGCTTAAGCAAAACACAAAATGATTTACTCACGAGGCTTATCAGTGCAGCACAAACAGCTTGCTCTGATCTGTCGTCCACAAAGCTTTCTTCCACTCTCTGGAAATTTCAGCTTCTGTGGATGCTGGGTGCTCTAGTAACTGGGCCCATAACCCTTGTCAAGGATGATGGGAGTTGTAGCTCTTCACCTCTGGCTCAAACTCACCACCTTGTTATGCAGCAGAGCCAACCAGCTTAGATCAGTGGTTAATGCTTTCCTCCAAAGCAGCAGAGTTTCAGAGAATAGGCTGAAGATCCTGACAAACTCTCCAAGCCTTCTCTCTCTTCTCCAGGTGTCTCCAAAATGTCTCCAGGATTCACTCAGGCAACTCAGTAGTTTTATATAAAACCTACTTTATTCTTCTATATAAATATACTATATGGTCAACAAATCACAATCTCTATACACTACACCACCTCTACTCCACACAATACATTGGCAAACATTGCAATTTTATAGCCATTGTTTATCACCACCCACTAGTTAGTTTCCACCCAGTGGGTGTGTACTTCCATTCTGATTGGTCCATGTAGTTCCACCCATGCTTAAGACCAACCGATGTATTTCAACATTTCACCTTGTACACTTAATGATTCTCAGGTGTTTCCAATCTGCATTCAGTACCTCTGTCCTTGGCTCTCAGGCCTTCTAGATTACATTAGCAGTTTCACCTGTGTAGCCCCATAATTGCTCTTGCTTAGTCATTGTGACTTTCACATACATATTTTATTTCTTTCACTGTATGTCCCATGTTGCATTTTCCTTAACAGTGTGTGCCAAGCAACCTCAGAGTGTGGTCAAGATGGCAAAAGTTTATTAATGAGGAAGAACAAACAAGCTAGGAGAGGCGGTTTGATTTTCCCTGATTCTACAGGGAAGGGCATGATTCTGCCCCATCAGTCCTCTCCCTCTGCTGAGTGAATTAAGTACAAACACAGTTTGCAGTAATTGAAGTATGCTGAGGACTAAGGGGGAAAGTGAGGGGAGGTGAGAGAAACCAGGGCATTTTAAAAGCAACTAAAAATGGGACAGCAGAGGATTAATAGGGACTGTCCTTGCCAAATTGGGACAGTTAGAGGCTAGGTAAGAGGTGAGAAATTTCTCCTTTTAGTGAAAAACTATGTAGTTTAACACTTCAGTTGGTGTGAAGTCGAAGGCTTTCGTGGCCGGCATCCATAAATTTTCCTTGGGATTTTTCCGGGCTGTGAGGCCTTGTTCTGGAATAGTTTCTTTCTGACGTTTTGCCTGCATCTGTTAGAAACATCAGAAAGAAACTATTCCAGAACACGGCCTCACAGCTCGGAAAAAAACCAAGGAAAAACTTCAGTTGGCCTTTAACAGAGTTTCCAAAAGCGGCCCTTTTGGACTACTGCTCCCACAATTCCCCAGTCAGCAAGGATGCCAGGGGATTCTGATAATTGTAGTCCAAGCTCTGCCCTCCTTCTGTTTGTTTGTTGTGGAGAGTGACCTGATCACAGGTAGGTGAGAAACAGAGGACTGATTGTTTATGTATTGCATTAATTAGGTTCAACATTCCATTAATTACCTTTTTCTCCCTGCCTTTGAATTTGGAATATTTATGAACATTCTGTGATGTCACCGCAACATGGCCAATCCCTGATTGAAGAGATACTGGGGCCCGAGGCTTCTGTGTGAACGCATTGCAATGCTGGTGTTCATTTTAGCGTTGTGTGCCTCTATTGACCTGGCTTCTATTGGAGACCTTCCTTGCTAACCCCCAGATCTGCCCTTACAGGACTTCATTGCCACCTTCACGACACTTGCCTCAGCAGCCCCTGTCACCCGGATGCACACTGTGACACCGACCTCATGACCGGCCACGCCGTCTGCACTTGCCAGCAAGGTTATACCGGAGCCCTGTGCTACGATGACATCAACGAGTGCCAGATGGGTAAAGTGGTCTGGTTGTGGGGTGGGGAAGAAGAGGGGGGTGACCATCATAAAAGTGTCTCTCTTTAACAAAGACCACCTTCTCATTTTCTGACTTATGATTGGTAAGACAGGGCAGCCTTACTGTTAGGTAGCGTGAGAAAACTGCCTCAGTTGCTGGTGAGGGAACAGCTGAGACAATGTGTTGGATTGGGGTAGATTCTTGGCACGTAGTCCTTTTGTGGGGTGTAGATGAAGACTGGTTCAATGAAGAGTCAGTCATCTTCAGGTGAGATTGCTAAGGAAAGAGATGAATCTCTTTGATCCTGCTAAGGGCTTCTCTACATTTGGGCAAAAACTCTGAATGGAGTTTTGACAGCATGCCCCCCGCGTTCCCCCCCAAGCCCTGCATACTATTATTCTCCACATAAACGTAGGGTACCCTGTCTTCACTGTCCCTGCAGAATTTTGTCCGCCACTGTCACCACAAACATGACCAATTTTAAAGCTCTGGAGGCCGTTTCCAGTGGAAAGGAGAGGTTTTTTCCCTTACCCTCTCTCAACAGTACTGCCTCCACCTGCTCTCCCGCTTGTCCATTGCTTCCTTCGAGTGCTTCCATCACTTTCTTCAAGCACCTTTTCCCGTGATGAGAGAGCAGGAGAGCGGGCAGAGCCAGCACTGCCGAGCCAGGGGAAAACCTCTCCCTTCAGCCAGAAACTGCCTCCAGAGCTTTAAAACTGGTCACAATGACAGTAGTGGTAGTGGTGGCAGCTGCAGCAGCAGATGAAACTCTGCAGAACCCCCCGAATCCCACACACTGTGCATACTAGTAAGATACCCTGAATTGCTGTGAATTTGTGCCATCCCACATGTGGCTGGATAGCCCCAGATTCAGGGGAAAGGCCATGTCACATGATCACAATAGATTCAGGGGCATTTGTATGGCGATTTGGGGTATTGGATAGTGTAGACAAGCCCTAAGAGTGGTTTCAGCAAAGTAAGGCAAACATGCAGCATGCAAGTTTTATAACTAAAACTTTGCAAGTTACATTCAGGACATATATACAGTACATAGATTGCCTCAACCCTGACTGACTAAAGGAAGATTTCAAGTAGTGAAGGAATTCAGCAGAGCTGGCATTCACCATCTTGAAGGAAGGAAAGAGATTGAAAGAGAGGAGGTTCTTTCCAGGTGGCCACAGGTACCTGGAAGTTTCTGTGTTCACATGGTGTGTGGTTGCTTAGGCACTTGGACACACTGATGACTATGCATTACAATTGGTGATTAACCAAATAGGGAAATTTCTAGAGAGAGAGCATGTGTAGGGTAGAGGCATCCAGGGGTGCGTTTACACGGGAAAATATTCCTCTAAATATACTGCAAAGATAGCTCATAGATCACACGGGTCGAGGCACAGCATCGCCTCATTCAGAAGGGGGGGAAGGTAAAACACCCAAATATAGCGTGGCAAGGGATGTCGCTACTTTTGCCGGTATATTTGCAATGTAGCGCATTATTGGCAGTGTAAACAACCATTCCGCTAAGGGCTACAGCAGAGCCTCACTGTGATTGGTTGCTATGATGCAGGGGTGGGCTTAAAAGAGGGGGAGTGAATGAGGGAGAGTCAGTAGCGATTAGAGGAAACTTTGAAAAATCCTCTCTGCTATTTTGCAAGCCAGTTTGCAAACAAAAAGGATACCCAGCAATTTTCAGTCAGGGAGCATTCCTCCTCCTCCTCTCTGCTATTTTGCAAGTATGCAAAGCTCATCTAGTCAGCTGTGATCCTGTGCTTGGGGGAGGGAGAGAAACCATTTCACTAAGGGCTGCAGCAGAGCTGCACTGCTATTTTGACAGTCTGTTTATTTGGCTAGAAAATGCTGTTAAGCAAGGAGAAAAAAACCTTCTGTTTGATTTGTGGGCAGGGAGCTGGGGGGGGGAAGAGGCAAAGAGTGACTGCCTCTATGCTGTTAAGCACACGGAGTTGGGGCCAGGGCAGACATTCCTATGGCATTCCTTTGTCTCCTCTTCAATGCTTGGCCATGCCCCCAGCACATTTGGCTGTGGGAATCTCAAAGCGGAAAAAATCAAAGAGCCACAAAATATAGCTGTGTAAACATATACCATGTAAACTACCCACCACTGATGCGGGAAAGCGCTAAAGCGCAACTTAATGCAATAAAACCTGCCGTTTAAACGAGCCCCAGGAAACCTTTATACTGCCTAAAGCCCCATTGCAAATGGAGAAGGGAGTGCAGAGAAAAAACTTCATTCGGCAATATTTTCCACAAAATGTGTGTGCTTCCCCCAGCCCCTGCCGCCAGTCTCTGAGAGAGTTCAAAGCTCATAGTACCTAAAGCCAGCCACATGATTTTGGCACCTGAGGCTGCACTGCAGAAATAATGTGGTTTGACACCGCTTTATCTATCATAGCTCCATCCTATGTAATCCTGGAATTTGTAGTTTGTTGTGGCACCAGAGCTCTCTGGCAGATAAAGATAAATATCTCACAAAACTACAAATCCCAGAATTCCATAGCATTGAGCCATAGCACTTAAAGCGGTCTCAAATTGCATTATTTCTGCCGTGCAGATGCAACCTGTGAGAGAAATGACCTCTTTCCTTCCCTGGAACAAAAAATAATGCAACAATAACTAAGTAAGTAGCTTATCAATTTGTTGCTCTTTCGTGATGTCAGAGCATGGAACTTTACTTTTTAAATAAAGTACAGTTGTCCCTCCACATTCGCGAACTTGACATTCGCGGTTTTGGTTATTCGCGGTTTTGGGAGGGCCCCCCCGGGCCCCCCCAAAACCGCGACACGGGGCCTCCAGAGGCCCTGTGAAAAGACCTGGAGGGAGCGGGGAGGCCCGGGGAGGCCTCCACGGGGCCCCCGGAGGCGCTCCGTAGGCCCCATGAAGGCCTGGGGAGGGGTGGGGAGGCCTTCGCAGGTCCCCCGGAGGCCCTCCGGAGGCCCCGCGAAGGCTTGGGGAGGGGTGGGGAGGCCTTCGCGGGAGGCCCTCCGGAGGCCCCGCGAAGGCCTGGGGAGGGAGGGAGGGAGGGCCGGGGAGACCTCCGCGGGGCCTAGCAAGGCCCCGCGAAGGGCTGGGGAGGGGGGAGGGAGGGCCAGGGAGACCTCCGCGGGGCATAGGAAGGCCCCGGGAAGGCCTGGAGAGGGAGGGAGGGAGGGCTGGGGAGACCTCCGCGGGGCCTAGGAAGGCCCCCCAAAGGCCTGGAGAGGGAGGGAGGGAGGGCCGGGGAGACCTCCGCGGGGCCTAGGAAGGCCCCCCAAAGGCCTGGAGAGGGAGGGAGGGATGGAGGGCTGGGGAGACCTCCGGGGCCTAGCAAGGCCCCGCGAAGGCCTGGGGAGGGGGGAGGGAGGGCCAGGGAGACCTCCGCGGGGCCTAGCAAGGCCCCGCGAAGGCCTGGGGAGGGGGGGAGGGAGGGCCGGGGAGACCTCCGCGGGGCCTAGGAAGGCCCCGCGAAGGCCTGGGGAGGGGGGAGGGAGGGCCAGGGAGACCTGCGCGGGGCCTAGCAAGGCCCCGTGAAGGCCTGGGGAGGGGGGAGGGAGGGCCAGGGAGACCTGCGCGGGGCCTAGCAAGGCCCCGCGAAGGCCTGGGGAGGGGGGAGGGAGGGCCGGGGAGACCTCCGCGGGGCCTAGCAAGGCCCCGCGAAGGCCTGGAGAGGGAGGGAGGGAGGGCCGGGGAGACCTCCGTGGGGCCTAGGAAGGCCCCACGAAGGCCTGGAGAGGGAGGGAGAGAGGGCCAGGGAGACCTCCGCAGGGCCTAGCAAGGCCCCGCGAAGGCCTGGGGAGGGGGGGAGGGAGGGCCGGGGAGACCTCCGCGGGGCCTAGGAAGGCCCCGCGAAGGCCTGGGGAGGGATGGGGGAGGGGAGTCGTTATTCGCGGATTTTTCACATTCGCGGGGGTCCGCGGAACGGAACCCCCGCGAATGTGAAGGGACGACTGTACAGTAATTTGCTTTGTTATTTGTTACACTGTTTAAAAAGTAAGTTGCAGTTGATCACTTCCAGGATGAAAACAAGCAACATTACCTGTTGTGCTGCTTATTACTTTCCCATTACTTTCTAAACATTTTTAAAAGACAAAAAAAACCCTCTTAGGATTAATAGGATAGTGGTGTAAGACTTGAAAAATTAGATTTTCCTTGGTTTTTTTCTGGGCTGTGAGGCCATGTTCTGGAATAGTTTCTTTCTATTCTAGAAAGAAAGTATTCCAGAACACAGCCTCACAGCCCGGAAAAAAACCAAGGAAAATCTATGGATACCGACCGTGAAAGCCTTCGACTTCATACTTGGAAAATTGCCCTCAAACTGCTTATAAATGTGCCCTATTAAAATAGGTTTCGAAAGTAATCAGAATCCATTAAGCTGAAAAAATAATTTTGCTCTTGCTTATTACGTTATTGTTGAAATGTGTCTCTGTTACACCCTTGTTATTTGAAAAGTAACTACAGTATGACCCCCTTATCCATGGCTTCACTTACCTGCACTCCAAAAAAGATCCCCTCAAAAGCGTTTGACCTTTCTAGGTCTTTCTATCCAATCCTCTGGTATACCTCAGGCACAAGCATACCATAGAATAGCACTGGAGGACCTGGAGAGACCACAAATGGAAGTGTTTATGGGCTTCTCTAGGTCTCCAGTGCTATTTTATATTTTGCTTCTGGCTCAACTATAACCAAAATATAGGATTTGCTATTGTTAATATTTCAGGGATCCACAGGAGGTCTTGGACCATACCCAACATGGATACAAGGGCCATACTGTAGTAGAAGCCCTATTGTGCTACTTGTAGCTCATTATTTCCATACTCTGCATGATACCTAAAATCTACTGCCTCAGGCACTTGTCTTCTGCTTGCTTAGTAGTATTGCTGGCCAAGTATGGGCAAAGGATCGGAGCGTGGTGGGGTCTCCTTCCTTGGAGGTCTTTAAACAGAGGCTGGATGGCCATCTGTCAGGGATGCTTTGATTGTGTATTCCTGCATGGCAGGGGGTTGGACTGGATGGCCCTCGTGGTCTCTTCCAACTCTGCAATTCTATGATTCTATGATTCTATGATCTTTACTTCCCCAGGAAATCTATCTTGGCCCAGCCTTGACAGTGCAGTCTGGGTGGATGGCTGCTTTTGTTTCATAACTCCATCTCCTTTCTGCTCCTTCTCATACCTTCATCAGGTGCAGACCCCTGTGAACATGGTGGAAGCTGCCATAATACACTTGGCTCTTTTAGCTGCCGCTGCCCTGAAGGCTACACTGGCTCACGCTGCGAATCCAACCTCAATGAGTGCCTCAGCCAGCCCTGTCATAATGGAGCCTCCTGTCTTGACTTGTTGGGCCAGTTCCAGTGTCTCTGCCCCTCAGGTAAGGAGGCAGATGTGGCGGTGATGATAGTGGTGGTGGTGGTAGCCCAGTGTAGTGGGTAAAATTTCAGGTGTATGGAGAGTGTCAGTATGTCCTCCCCATGGTATCTCACAATTGGAAGTATTGGACACTTTGGGGGGTCAGGTTCGCTGAGGCAAACCAAAGGTCAGTTGCAGGTCACAATTACCTGGGATGTGTCTTAGAAATATTATGGCAAGAAAGCCCATATTAGCATTGTGCAGAAGCCCCTTAATAAACATAGTCATTAAGGAAGTACAGTAGGACCCCCGTATCTGCAGGGGACTGGTTCTGGGCCCACTGTGGATAACAAAATCTGCGGATAATAGTGAACGCCATGGAAAATAATGGGACTTCCAGTTTAAAATACCATAGAGTTGCCTTGGAGGACTTAGAAAATGGCTAGAGAGGACACATTTTCTAGGAAGACTCTATGGTAGCCATACTAAAACTGAAACTGCAGATAATAGAATCTGCAGATGGCAAATCTGTGGGTGCTGCTGTATATGCTAATTCTTTCTTCCAGCCCTGGACACCTCAGCAATGATTCGTTCAATCAAACAATTAAGCTACCATTCCCAAATCTATTCCTATGGAAATCTTTCCTATACCCCCTCCTGTCCAACCTTGCAAGGTTGTCATAAACCCATAAAATCCAATCTCCAAGCCATTAACACTTCAGTTTCCTTTTTCTATCCTGTGGGAAAGCCATCCAGACTTTGTCCTAACCAGAGTACCCCTTCAGGATATGAAATAGGGTATAAATATTTGTCCCCTGACAAAGTAAAGTGTGCCACGGTGGACAAACCCACCACGCTCTTTCTCGATACGCACCAGATTGGAACCTCCTGTGCCACACTCAGACGTCTGTCTGAGTATCTTTGCTACACAAAGCTCTACTCTGTAAGACTGGTAACTATCACCCTATATTTCCAAATCTCTCCCTCAATCTAATCTTTCTGTTTTATTTGTGTAGTGTGGATTAGGCCATTGGTTGCTGATAAACTTAATTCCGGCCTTGAAAAATTTTGCTGGGCTTACAGCTCTCTTTTCCTGAAGGTTTAGTAGAATTGTTCTCAAAGATCTTAGCCTACATTGCAGTAGTCTAATCGGGAAGCTACCAGTGCATGGACTACTGCGGCTAAGGATGAGTCTATGCTATACAAATAATCCAGTTTGAAATTGGATTATTGGCCATGGCTCCTTCCTAGTGAATCCTGGGATTTGTAGTTTTACAAGGTCTGTAACCTTCTCTGCCAAAGAGTACTGGTGCCACACCAACCTGCAAATCCCAGGATCCAATAGGAAGGAGCCATGGCAAATATTCCAGTGTTAAACTGGATTATTTGTGTAGTGTGGATTCAGCCTCAGTTATTTCTGCCCAGGAAAGGTCATACCTGGATCTGGCACCAAACACTTGGAGGCACAGAGTCCACTTTGAGTTCCAATGACAGAGGTGGATCTAGGAATTGTGAAGGAAACCTCCACACACACACCAACATACCAGAGATGAAGAGAGACAGAGAGAGAATTAAAATTTAATTAAAAATTGAAAGCCCTCCATCCCAACCTCCTCCTCCCTGGCCTCAGAGGGAGAGAAGAGGAGGCAAGCATGGCTTCATCATTCCTAGGCCCAAAAGCAGATGAAAGACTGTTCTGGTCACAGAAGGAGAGGAGAAGAGACAGTATCTGCTGGACTTGATCCTTTTCAACACTGCCTTTTCCTTTTGCGTCATATCTTGATTGTAAGCTTGAGGGCAAGGAACTGTTTTGTTGTTCTTTTACTTGTAAAGTGCCATGTACAGTAATGCTACATAAATAAAAGACAACGACACAACAGTAAGAATATGTTCTTGCCTTTACCACAGGGTTTGGTGGGCCATTATGTGAGGTGGAAGAATGTGTCACAGATCACTGTCTCAATGGGGGGACCTGCCTCGCACAAAGCCAAGGACTTACTTGCCAGTGTCTCCCTGGTAAGTGAAGACAATTCCTCCCCCCCACCACCACCAAAAAAAAACCCTCTATACAAGACCTAACTGATTGGTTCAGCCACCAGCGTTCACATCATTTCTGGTTTTTACCCTACTCTGGAATTTCACTGAATATATGCTGTCCTTTGACCTTCTGCCTTGCTCTTCTTAGGCTTCGAGGGACCCCGATGCAAGCGGGAGGTGGATGGCTGTGCCAGTAACCCCTGTAGGAATGGGGGCCAGTGCCAGAATTCAGTGGGGTTTTTCCACTGCACCTGCCCCCCAGGTAACTGCATGTAGGTGTGAGAATATTAGGTGGGTGGAAGCAAGCCAGGCTCAGAAGGCACTGGGCAGGACTTACCTGCATGTATCTTTCACTGGGGAGGTGAAATTAGTGAGGTGGGATGTACCAGCCTTCAGGTACAATGAGGGAAGTTACCCAATTATTAATGCTGAAATGAGATTCAGTGGCCAGCAGGGATCTAGGGACAGTTTTTAAGATGGACAGGGGCTCAGGATGGCAGGCAGGTTCAGTCTTGTACGTACACCCATTTATGGTTTTTAAAAATGGTAAAATAAAAACAGACTAGCGGGCCAGTATAGTTTGAGCATCTAACTATGACTGTGGAGACCAGGACTTGAATTCCTGCTTGGCCATGGAAACCTGCTGGGTGACCTTGGGCAAGTCACACGCTCTCAACCTCAGAGGAAGGTAAGATCAAACCTCCTCTGAATAAATCTGGCAAAGAAAACCTGGTGATAGGGTTGCCTTAGGATTGCTGTAAATCGGGAATGACTTGAAGGCACACAACACCAACAAAAACACAGAATATAGTGAATGATGATGATACTATACCAAGTAAAGAGGTTAATACTGGGGCTACCATAATGGCAATGTTAAATAAAAAAAATAAATTGGTATAAATTGTTTAAAGCATAAAATTAATATATCAAGGAAAGGGAGAAATAGATAAGACACTATTAAGCGAATGCAAAGAGGATTATAAAAGAAGTCATTTCTGATTGGTAGTTCCACAGGAGACTCAACTACACAGGAGTCTTGGTGGTTCTGATTATTGCTACCTGATCATATCAGGACAGAAACACAGACCCTTTAACCTAGCCTAGGGGTGGGTGGGCTTGCCCCTCCGCCTTCCTGTTCTGGGGTCCATCATGGTCATTCAGGTGGGCTTCTGTACCTGTAATGAGAACGACACATAGGGGGCATGTTGTCTTTTACCTTATGCAGCAAAATCTATTGGTCCAGCTCATTTATTAATGATGTTGTGGATGCAGTGTTTGAAAAACTTACCTTATACAACTCCCAAAATCCCACTATGCAGGCCAAGCTGGTTGGTTTTTTTTTTGTTTTTTGTTTTTTGTTGTTTTTTTGTTGTTTTTTTGCTAAATTGTACAGTTAGCTCTCTGTACCCATGGATTCCACCATCCATGGCTTGAAATTATCACCCCCATCAAAAAAAAAAATAAAAATCCAAAAAGCAAACTTTGATTTTGCCTTATATAAGGGACACAATTTTACTATGCTATCTGGAACCAAACCCCAGCAGGCCCACTGTAATTCAAAAAACTCAATCTCCCATGCTCTGAGTGAATGTTTGCTTGATTGTGGACAATTCTATCTCAGGGCAAAGATGGATATTCTGGTTCTTTTTCGCTTTTGATTTTTAAGATTTCATGTAGGGCAGTGTTTGGGGAAAGGGAGAAACCAAAACAGCAAATTGAGACCAATAAGAGTGTCAAGGTTTCCCCTTCTGCAGGTTTCGAGGGACACCAGTGTGAAAGAGAGACCGACTTATGCCACAGCAACCCCTGTGGCCATGGAACCTGCATGAACACACCAAACTCCTTCACATGTGTTTGCTCTCCAGGCTTCACGGGACCCTTCTGCATGGAGCTCAGCGACCCCTGCCAGAACTGGCAGTGCCTCAATGGAGGTACTTGCCAGGAAGGAGAAATTGGGTATGGATGGGGCAGGAACAAGGTGTGGGGTGGAGCAGCCATTTTATATAAGGGACACCACTTTACTACACCATTGTATATAATGGGACTTCAGCATCCATGGGTTTTGGTATCCACAACAAGTCCTGGAATCAACCCCCAGTGGATATTGAGGGTCCACTATATTCAATTTTTTTACCACAAAGCACTAATGCTTGCCTCTTCTCATAGAATCATAGCATTGGAAGAGACCACAAAGGCCATCTAGCCCAACCCTCTGCCCTGTAAGAATACACAACGAAAGCATTCCCAACAGGGGTTGCCATCCAGCCTCTGTTTAAAAACCTCCAAAGAGGAAGACTCCACCATATTCTGAGGCAGCATATTCCACTGTCAAACAGTGCTTACTGTCAGGAAGTTCTTCCTAATGTTTAGGTGGAATCTCTTTTCCTGTAGTTTTGAGTCCATTGAGTCCTCTCTAGAAGTTCCCTGCTGCTATTTAAACTCCCTCCCCAGTGAGCGAAAAATGAACTACTAGACCTAAAAAGAACTTGAGATCCCATCTTGTCAGTTTCAGTATTTCATTTATTTTTTTATGGTTGTAGTGGAAGTAACTAACATTAAACATTAATGGTATAATTAAGCAGTATAAGTGACATAGATAGCAATTAACCTCGCAGCAAAGAGGCTCTCCTTCTCTTCTCACCCCCTCCTCCCTGTCATGATTGCACCATTATGAAGTTACTATCAAAGGTGGCATTATAAAATGTGGGGCCCAAAACCCTAAATCCACAGGCATTACTTTTAATAGGATGAACTAATATGCCACAGAAATACGCAAACTTTCAGATTCTCCAGATTTCTTCATTGGTGTCTTAGACCTTGAATAAGGAGAAAGACAGGATGATAGATAGATAGATAGATAGATGGAGCAGTATTTGGCCTACTAGGTTTTGCTCTTGTTTTCTCATGGACTGACACAGCTACTTTTGTGTTTGTGTTATAGGAAAACGTGATGCTATTGCTATTCAGAAATCATTGTCTATAGCTTCTGTTTTTCTTCATATCTGGGTTGCCACCTGTTTTAACTGACCCTGGTCCGATGCCTTTGGCTGTAGGCTGGCATAACACAGTGATTAAACAGGTAAAGCGTTTTTAGATTACTTTATTCCACACCAGGGAAATCTTCACCTGTTGAATTTCTGTGGGCCACAAACAATTCTTAAAGGCAAAGGCATAGGATGAGGGGAGGGGAAAGGTGGCAGCCCTACTTTGCTCTCTCTCAAATCCGATCCTAGCTTAGTACTGCCAGTTACAGTTTACAGTTACAAATACAATTACCGTTACACCACAAAAGAGGCACAAAATAGCTTTTAAGTTACACTCATAATATGATGTAGTTATACCTCTCTTACTGGGGAAAGGTAATTACAAATAACTAGCCAAGGAGGGCTTTTTTGTACCCTTCTCTGTTGTTCTTCCACCAACAGGTAAAGATATTCTTGGTAGGGTTTCTGTTGGAAATGTCTTAGCTTGTTGTTGGATGCTGGGTTTTTTCCTTTTACTTCCATGCTTTCATAGAATCATAAAATCATCGAGTTGGAAGAGACCACAAGGGCCATTTAGTCCAACTCCCTGCCATGTAAGAATACACAATCAAATCATTCCCTACAGATAGCCATCCAGCCTCTGTTTAAAAACCTCCAAAGAAGGAGACTCCACCACACTCCGAGGCAGCTCTTTTATTCCGCTTCTGAACAGCTCTTTCATTGAACTTTAAATCTGTTCTTTAATGTTTTGATTGTATTTCTAGTTTCATTCATTGTTCTTATTGTTTTCTGTCCTAAGTGTCATTTTGAGGAGAAAATCATTGGGAAAACACTCCCTCACAGCTTCAGTCCCACCATCTGTAGAAGGGGAAGATAATACCACTGACTTGCCTTATAAGGACTCATCTACATGGGCCAGGATATGCTGGCTCCCCGCTGGTGTATCCTGCCAACGGATCAGGCCCATTCCTCCCCCATTTCCTCCACCAAACGGGAGGAGGTCCAGGCAGGCACACCTGTCTGTTGCTGCAGCCGCTGCCATAGTCTTCCTCGCTCTCCCAGAAGCTAAAAAGCCAGCTTGCAACATGTGACCAAGGCCCCCTGCATGTGACCAGCCTTGGTCACATGCTGTAGGACTCCTTCCTGCAGAGCAATGGCAGATTGGTAGCTGCAGCGATGTGCCAGTGTGCTGGAATGGTCACATGGGGCCCAGTCTGTTTTTTGGAAATGGATTAAAGCAAGTGGTGTTTTTTTTTTTAAATGCTGTAATGGGCCCTGCCTTGCCTTGCCCCCACCTTAGCCCTGGGGGTCGTGAGGACTCCCCGGGGGCACAATGGGGCAAATGCCCTGCATTGTCAGGACTGCAGGGCTATAAGATGGGGGCAAGGCGGGGTATATTGCCCATGTAGATAAACCCTAAGATTGCTGTAAGGATTCTAACTAGACAATGTATGTGAAGCACTTTAAACCAGAGATAATCTTGTCCCTACATGCAAGGATGAATAATTACGATAGCTTTTTCCCTGCTGTTGGAGAAAATGAATAGTCCACTGCAGTAATCTCCACATATTTTTTCCAAACCCACATACAAATTTTTGTGCATGAAAACTACATGCCCAAATATGGCAGAAGATTCAAACACAGGGAGAAAACTGCATAAAATTCTTGCTCATCTATTATTCTTCCCCATGGGGTATCCCAACTGTCAAGAAACCTGTTTTTCAAATGTGGAAACAGATATGTACAAATATCGTTTCCAACCCTAATTTACACATTTGAAAAGACTGTATAAAACGTTGTACAGTGTTAAGAGATATCACGAGATACAAAAGTCAGGTTCATCTATGCTATAGGAACTTCTGATTTCTGTATGTGGTTGCGAAAGGTGATAGGAATAAAATCAACTCACTTTACATGTGGTGCTGGAATTTTATGGATGCCATGGACCGCTAAAAAGACAAATGAATGGGTCTTAGAGCAAATTGAGCCTGAATTCTCACTAGAAGCCAAGATGAGTAAACTGAGGCTGCTGTACTTTGGACGTATTACAGTATGACTCATTGAAAAAGACAATAATGCTGGGTAAAGTAGAAGGCAGCAGGACAAAAGAGGGACCACACAGCAGATGGACAGCGTCAAAATAAACCATGGCCCTGAGCTTGCAAGACCTGAGCAGTTGATGACTGGGGCTCATTGACATCTGTCATTCATCTGCATGTGTGCATGTGCCTTCAAGTCATCTGTTGACTTATGGCAACCCCATGAATTTTGTAGGGTTTTCTTAGGAGAAGGAATATTCAGAGGTGGCTTTGACCATTCCTTCCTCTGAAATAGAGCGTAAGGCATGTGGTATTCATTGATGGACTCCAAATACTTGCTGACCCTGCTTAGTTTCCAAGATCAGATGGGATCTGTTGCCTTTCAGGTATTTAAGGGTCACCATAAATCAAAGCTGGCTTGACAGCAAATAACAACAGTAAACACTAAATATTGAATTAAATCGTCATCGTCATTGCCATCATCATCATAATCAGCCTTCTCTCATTCATTCTCTCTCTCCCCCCCTTTCTAGGCTTCACTGCATTTGTCTGCCAGGTTGGACAGGTCAAGATTGTGGCACAGAGATCAGTGCCTGTGATTCCAGCCCCTGCCATCAGGAGGCCACTTGCGTGAGCCAACGAAATGCCTTCAGTTGCCTCTGTCCCAGTGGATACCAAGGTAATGTGCCCTCAGTCCCAAACCCCATCCCTTGGTATGGCCAACTGAACCCCAAGCCAATGTCAAAGGAAATTTCCCCATGATTTCAACCTATTCTCTGCTTTCATCCAAGCCCACATGACTCCCGCCTTTATCTACCAATCACCACTTGATTGTTCTATTCCTTCCCAACCTCCAGGGACAACATGTGAAGAAGATGTGGACGAATGCCAGTCAAGCCCCTGCCTCCACTCTGGAACCTGCCTTAACAGCCCTGGAAGTTTCCGTTGCCTTTGTCCAAAGGGTTACGCAGGACTGAGGTGTCAAGTAACCATAGACCTTTGTTCACCTAGTGAGTATGCGGGAACCAGGGTCAGCTAAAGACATTTTTCTGCCTGAGGAAATATACAAGAGGGTACAGTAGGACCCTTGTATCCGCTTAGGATTGGTTCTGGGGGCCCTGGGTGGATACCGAAAACCATGGATAATAGCAAACACCATTGAAAATAATGGGACTTCCAGTTTAAAATAGCATAGAGTTGCCTTGGAGGACCTAGAAAATTGCTAGAGAGGATGCATTTTCTAGGAAGACTCTATGGTAGGTTTGCTGTTTTATGTCCCGTGGATAATTGAATCAGTGGATAATGAATAAGTGGATCCGGAGGTCCTACTGTACTCCTCCCTCCCCAGTCTATGTACAAAAGCTGACTGGACTGGATCCTTCAGCACATGTAATGTTAACTGGGGCTGGTTACAGGAAGCATATCAATCCCTTGTTAAAACAGTTCTGTGGACTGTCGGTCTGCTTGTGAGTGCAATTCAAAGTGCTGGTTATATGATGTATAAAGCCCTATATGGCTGAGGGGCTTACCGCACTCCAAAGAAAAGTGGCAGTGCAGCAGGAACGTTCTGTTTTCCGTGCTGCCTCACCACATGGCATTATCGTTCTTTTGTTCCAGTCCCATGGGGTACTGAGATAAGACTGCATCTTTTTGCTAACCAGAAAACCTGTTAGCAAAAAGACGCAGTTTTACCTTAGTTCCATAGAATCCTAGAGTTGGAAGAGACCACAAGGGCCATCTAGTCCAACCCCCTGCCCTGCAAGAATACACAATCAAAGCATTCCCAACAGATGGCCATCCAGCCTCTTTTTAAAAACCTCCAAAGAAGGAGACTCTACCACACTCCCAGGCAGCGTATTCCACTTCCAAACAGCTCTTACTGTCAGGAAGTTCTTCCTAATGTTTAGGTAGAATCTCTTTTCCTGTGATTTGAACCCATTGCTCCATGTCCTAGTCTGTGGAGCAGCAGAAAACAAGCTTGCTCCATCCTCAGTAGGACATCTCTTCAAATTTGAAAGAACAACAACGTCATGCAGTAAGGCAGCACAAGAGATGGAACATTCCTGCTCCCCTGCCGCTTTTCTTTGGAGTGTGATAAACCCCTTAGATCCAGGCTACCAGACAGACTGTTCCTCCCCAAATGAGCCCACCGTGGCACTGAGATCCTCAGGAGAGGCCTGTCTCTCAGCTCTATAACCTTCACAGGCATGACTAGTAAAATTGAGAGAGGGGGCCTTCTCAGTAGGGAGGCTAAATGCCCTCCTTGCAGTCCTTCCCTTAGCAAGCAAATACAGTACTTTTTTATTCCAACAGGGTTTTTAGAACTGAAAGTTTTTATAGCAAAATTAACCATTTGTAAGACACTTGTTCTGGTTACGTCCAAACTGAATAGAAACAAACTTTCTGATAAATTCCACATTCAGTACAATGGGGCTTATTCCTGACCAGACATATGTAGAATCAGGATGTATACAGTTTGATTTGCCAGCTTTATTTCAGGCAGGGAAGCTACAGATCAAGCCCTATGGGGGATACATTCCAAGATCCATCCATCCTCCATGGATACCTGAAACCGGGGATAACAGGGAGCCCTATTATTTTCAATGAGAGGAATGCCAGAAGTTGGCCATAGAATCACATCGAAGGACCTAGAACTGCTTAGAGAGAACGTATTTTTTAAACATGGATAAGTGAAACTGTGGATACTGAATCCCTGGATATGGGGGTCAACCCGTAATTCTTAACAAGAGGGAGAAATATGTGAAACTTTCTTCCGTATTGCAGTGCTGAACCATGTGGAAGCTCAAAGGCTAAATTTAGTCCAGTTCTTCCAAGCGCTTCCTATTGCTGCCAGACATAAAAACTGAGTATCCCTGGATCTATTCTCACGCTGTATCTTTCCCCCCATTACAACAGACCCTTGTGGACATGGAGGCCAATGTGTAGTGAAAGAGTCTGCCCCCCATTGCCTCTGCCTTCCAGGGTGGGCTGGTTCTCGATGCCAACACCAGTCAAGCCAGAATGGAGATAACTGTACAGATCAGGCTGGAGGGGTCAGCTGTGAGGTGAGCATGGGACTGCCATGGGTGCTGCTGTTTCTACGGTCTGAAGTGAGGATGCCAACTGACTGGTACTGCCTTTTAGCAGTAGTGGATTTGGAGAAATGAACAAGTCAAGATTTCCCCACCATTTTTGTTGTTGTTATGCGCTTTTTGGATCAGATCCAAGGTAAACCTAGTCCAGTATCCTTTGTTGCCCCAACCAACCAATCTGATAACTTTACGGAGAAGCCCACATGCAGGACATGAGTCCATTCCAACTTATGATGACCCTCTCATGGTCCTTTCTTGGCAGGATTTCTTCAGGGTTTGCCATTGCCCTCCTCTAAGGCTGAGAGAGTGGGACTTTCCCAAGGCTTCCCAGTGGGTTTCCATGGCTGAGTGCAGATTTGAACCCCATCCGGGCTTGCCTTTTCACAGCAGGCAAATCAATAGAAACTAGTGTGTTGTGTTGTTGTTAGAGTACTGGGCTTGGACTTGAGGAATTCAGATTGTAATCCTCACTTAGCCATGGTAAGTAATCCTCCCTAGGTAACCTAGGTAACCTAGGTAAATCCTCCCTAGGTAACCAGGAACAATCATTCTCCCTTACCCCAAGCTGCGTCCCTCCTGACCTACCTTGCAGGATTGTTCTGAGACTAAAGTGAAGGAAGAAGGCATTATGAAAATGTAACATGCAGATAATAAATTAGACTTGTAAAGAATATTTACTCTGTGTGTGAGAGAGAGAGAGAGGGAGAGAGAAAGGATGCTTTAACATGTTGAATTTCCCTGCAAACTGCAAACTACAGCAAGGAATGGGATTGCACTGTAAGCCATTTTGTTATATGAAATGAATAGAAGGAGGCAAATGTGGCTTTATAGTGGTTTTAACCTTAAATATTTTTTATGACTCAGCTCTGAATCATTCTAATTTCAGTGCCTTCCCGGGGGAAAGTGCCCCAATGGAGGAACCTGCACCAAGATCTCAGATGGATTTCGTTGCTTGTGCCCACCAGGGACCATAGGTATTTGTTTTGGTTTGTTTCTTGATTGGATTTGTAGCTTGTCTTTCTCTCAAGTACAGGTTCTGGACAGTTTGTGATAATTGGAACATCAAACTAGATGCCTCCAAGGAAGAAAGGGAGTTTCACCATGGGCTACTTTTGAGGTACAGTGGGCCCTCCGTATCTGCAGGTTTGGTATCTGCAGATTCCAGTATTCATGGATCATCTTGTTGGATATCTAAAATGGTGGTGCGCATAACAAAAATGGTGCCCCTGCATATCTAAAATGATGGTGCCCATAACAAAAATGGCAGCACCCATTCATTTATATAGGATTCAACCATCCATGGTTTTCGGTATCCACGGGGTGGTGGTGGTTCAGAATCAAACCCCCGCAGATGCAGAGGGCCCGCTGTATTAGGTACAGATCCGGGTAATGTTAAAATATGAGGTGATGCTGCTGAGATTTCTGAGGCAAAAAAAAGGAAGGAAGGGCTCTCTGAGGTACTGCTGTTAGGATTCCTGAGGTTCAAAAAATAATGGCTGTGGGTGAGAAAACAAGAGGTCACATAGACTTCCTTTGAGGATTAGGTATACTCCAAAGTATACCTAAATCCTAAGGGGCATCAATTGCTGATGTGCTCCCTTAGGAACCAGCATGCCTTGGACCATGTTTTGGGCCAGTCTTGGTTTGCGAGGAAGAAAAGCAGGAAAGGACTCTTGTCTCTTTTGTCCTGCTTTTGGGCTTCTCCCTAAAGGTATCAGATTGGTTGCTTGGGGGAACAAAGGATACTGGACTAGGTTGACCTTGGATCTGATCCAAAAATCTCTTTTTGTGTTCTTGTGGTACCACCACAGCTTGGAAAAGTTCCTTTCTTTGGACTACATGTCATGAAAGACCGTATCTCAGAACCAAGCTGCACTATAAATAAAGTGATCAAGTACAAGCTAAATTATAAATCAAGTACTAACTATTATACAATAACCATGTGTCACAAACATACATAGATTATTATTATTGTTAACAGCTTAAAATCTACTGATTATTATTTATGTATGATTGTACAAGTGCATGCTAAAGAGAATTCTTTATAAAGTTGGGAACCAGTTTATATAACTAAACAACATGTGGTTTTGATTTGTATTCCTAAATGTTCATTAAAACATTGTGTATGTAATAAGTCAAAAGTATCACCATAAGTGACTTTTTCTCAATCCATTCATGTTTGTGACACATGGTTATGTAAAGTTAGCTAGCACTTGATTTATAGTGTAGCTTGTGTTTGATATGTTAAAGACAAAAACATTACCATATGTGATTGTGACTTAATCTATGTATGTTTGTGACACATGGTTATTGTAATAATAGTTAATACTTGATTTATAGTTTAGCTTGTACTTGATCACTTGATTTATAGTGCAGCTTGGTTCTGGAGTTGTATGCAATTGTGGTTTATATAAGACCATTCAGAAAATAATTATATTCAATACAATTTTCCCAGTTGATGAAAGACCGTATCTCCCCATATGGACCTGCCAGAGCTTTAAGATCATTAGGGGAAGGCTTTATCTCAGTCCTGCCACCATCACAGGCTCCCTTGGTGAGGACATGAGAGAGAGCCTTCTCAGTGGCTGCTCCCACCTGCTGGAACTCCCTCCTGCGGGAGGCTAGGCTGCACCCCCCCCCCCCGTTTTCCTTTCGCTGGCAGGCAAAAACATTTTTGTGTAAGCAAGCTTTTAATGTTTAACTGTGCCCACATAGTCTTTTATTGGGATGTATTTTTATATTTTGTTTTTTATTTTTAAAAAACCTTTTTATGTTTAAATTATTTTAAATTGTTTAATGATATTGATTTTGTTTTAAATTGCATTTTCAAAAAAATGTTTTTGTGAGCTGTCTTGGGTCCCACATTGGGAGAAAGGCAGCATATAAATTAAATAAATAAATAAACCGAATAAATGGGGGTTGTCTATCACAATAATAGCAATTCACAGTAATAGCAATTCCCAGCAGCTGCCACTTGTCTTAATGGTTTTACAACCCCCATAAACTTTGCATGCCCTCTAGCCAAGATTGCAGCTGCAAATGAATTACTCGTGTTTTAAATCTGCTGTCACCAAACTTTTTTCTTTTAAAAACCCTATTTCCACAGTACGCATAAGCAGTATTTCACCTTTACAAAAAAAAGAGGAAAAGGGAGATAAAGCAAAACCCCATTTTATCACCTTAGTGATGGCTCACTACGACAAAAATCCAATATGGTGGCAGTGGGTGCTTGCCCTGTTAGCAACACCCCCCCTGCTTGTCCAGCCAATCAGGTTTGCACTTCCTCTTGTATGGAAAAATGATCTATATTGAATTGCTTGTCCCAGCAAGCAGGAATGTGCATTCCCCTCACTGTTTGTTCCCAGCTCTGAAACGTACTGTTTGTAGTCTCTGAAACATAAGCAACCTACCCTTCTTTCCATTTTCCAGGTCCCCGTTGTGATCTGGATCCCTGCTCGCTCCCTGGTCCCCATTGCTACTATGGAGGCACCTGCGTGGCTCAGCCTGAAGGGTTTTCTTGCATCTGCCCCCCTGGGTATGTTGGCAAGCGGTGCGAGGGGGTGGTGGATGCCTGCTTCTCCCAGCCATGCCACCGACCCGGTGCCCATGACTGCCAGTCCGACAAACATGGTTTCCACTGTTTGTGTGCTTCAGGATACACAGGTAAAGGAGGAAAACTGAAAGTGGGTAAAGTGGGAGAGGCTGCTTCTGTGTTGTTCTAAAGATCTGGGCTTGTTACATCTTTTATGTGTCTGTTTTAGCAGGGTGTTTATATCATCTTGAATGGAAGTCTGGATCTGAATTGTGAAAGGGAAGAATCAAGAGTAGAATAGGGTTTAGATCTGAGAGGGAAATTCAGTATCCTTAAGTTAATTGGATATAGTGGGCGGGGGGAGTTGTTTTTTGGCTGCTGCCATCTTTTTTTCTGGCAAGTCTCTGGTGTGTAGAAGAGCTATAACAACCAGACTGGAAGCCAGGCAGGTTGTTTTTGCTATGTGCCTTCAGGTTGACACTGACATACAGCAACCCTATCATGGGGTTTTCTTGGCAAGATCTATTCAGAGGAGGTTTGCAATTGCCTTCCTCTTAAAAGTGCAACTTGCTGAAGGTCACCCAGCAGGTTTCTGTGGCTGACCAGGATTTGATTCCCTGGTCACCTGGAATCCTAGTCCAACAGTCAAACCACTACACCATACTGGCCCATTACACCATACTGGCTTGTGTAGACATGAGGGTCTAAATCAGGTGTGGGAATTGTGTCGCCATCCAGATGTTGTTGGACTCCAACTTCCAACAGTTCTAATCAATGAAGCCAATGGTGAGGAATCCTGTTTTCCCTTCAAATCATATCACAGATGGAAAGCCACACAATTCTCACCTGGGCTAAGATCCAAATTGTCAGTCCTAACTAGAGAAAACCCATTATGTTAATGGAAGCTTCGCAAGTCAAGTTCCATTGATCAGTGGATCTACTCTACTAAGAGCTATGGACTTGTCTATATGAGGCAATAAAATGTGGATTGATGTGCACTAATGCCAATATGCAGCAGCTTTCATTTGTCTCAATGATTTTTTAGCAAGATAGCAGGCATACAAAGCTACCCACATTCATTGTTCAAATGGGCGTGCCTGTGAATCAAGATGGTGGATGTGAGTGAACTCGCGTTTTTATTCCCAACAGTTGCCACCGCCAAACAGTAATTGTTTTTCAAAGTATATCCAAGGTGCAGTAGTATGATATTCCACTTAAATAAATAGAAAAAGAAAAAAGGGCTGTTTCATTGCCTCAGCACATGATCACTATGGCAAAAATCCAACATGGCAGTTCAGGCACTTGCCTTGCCAGCAAGCTCTGCCCCCTGTGCATGTCCGACCAATCAGCTTTCCACTTCCACTCTTATCGGGAATGCACATTAAAGCAAATCAGTTGTCCCAATGAGTGGGAATGTGCATTTCCTTCAGAGTTTTTTTTAAAAAATACAGGAAAAGCCACGAAGGCTTTTCCTGCAGAGTATTTGGCATTTTTTGTTCCCCCTCCTTCCAAATATGGCAGATTGATGCGGGATCTCATTAAGACAAATCATATTCTCCTCGAATTCTATGAGGAGTATTTTCTCCGTATAGACAACTCCTAACACTAGAATTTAGGCTGAGGTATTTATTTATTTTTTAAAAGTATCTATTGACTTATTTCCAAAGCCTCAAAGCAGCTAACAATCTGAAAGGAATGGGGCAGTCTATTTCTGGCCCCTCTCCCTTTCGCTTATGATCTTCTTCATGGTCTCTGTGAATACACACAGTGGGTAATTCCTGCACCTGTGCAGAGCACTCAGAACATTCTGGAATCGCTAAGCAGAATATATTTTGCAACATTTTGGTGGTAACTCTGCCTATCCAAACAGTCCCTTTAAAGGTGCTCCCGCCTAAATCCCCTCCATTCCTTTTCATCCTCTGCGCGAGAAATGGGGCAGTCTATTTCTGGCCTCATTCCCTTTCGCTTATGTTCATTCATGAGTCTGTTTGCTCTTGCCGCTACTCATAAATCAAATCTCACTTGAATTAAATAAGAACATTCCTCCTTCCTTCTTTCCTTCCTTCTCATTCCAGGGAGACTGTGTGAATCTGTGATTGACAGTTGTCAAGCCAATCCCTGCCTCAATGGTGGAAGCTGTAGCACAATGCCTGGCAATCCTCTTGAATTCACCTGCCACTGTCCACAGGTACCAATGGAGTTGGGTGAATATAGCAGGGGGATTCAGGAACAGAAGTGAGATTGTGGGCTGAGCCTTAATTTCTAAAAATGAGAATTATGAAGCTTAGAGTCTGTGGCATCTTGACCCAAAATCTAAAACTGTGATGGTTGGCAGCCATTCTTGGTCAAGAAACAGGAGTTTGCAGTCATCAAATCATAGAATTACAGAGTTGGCAGAGACCACAAGGGCCATCCAGTCCAACCCCCTGTCATGCAAGAATACACAATCAAAACAGGCTGTCACAGTGGCAACTAGTGCTTTATGTGACAATGGAGTGTTGGGATTCTCCTTCATGTTTTAGTTCAGATTTTAAAGTAACAATCCAAGAAACCAATGCCTGTCCTACAAATAGATTGAGCACCCTGGACCGCCATCTTTCTGTATCAACTAAAACCTGAAGCAAAAAAACAGTTGGTAACTATTTCAACCTTTTAGGAGAGGGAAAGAATCCATACGAAAGCTGGAAAACCAACAAATGACAGGGTCATGGGAAAGAGGTGTAGGGCATGGGTGGGCAACTGTCCTGGAGGCAAGTGGCCAGATTTTGCACACACAAATTGCCTTATGAGCAGCCATACAGTATATTTTCACAACCTGGAAGTGATGTCACATCACTTCCAGTTTGGAGTTGGGTTAATTTTAATCATGGAGGGGCAGGACTGGGGAGGGGGGGTCAAAATTAGTAAAGCCACCATGTTTGAAGGAAGTTTTGCATTGTTTGAGGGTGATTTTTAGTTGGAAATTTGCCTGAATTTTTAAAATGTGTGTGTGTGTGTGTGTGTGTGTGTGTGTGTGTGGTTTGGGATGAGCTGGGTGTGTGTGAGTGCACAAAAGGGTTGGGGTCACTTGCAGCCCAAGGCCCCCAATTTCCCCATCTGTGTCCTAGAGAAACACAAGAGAGTTTTGCTGCCAATTGGAATAAACAATACAGTTATACCTTAGTTAATGAAGTAGATGCATTCCTAGGCATTACTGAAGAGAACATTTGATACCAGAGACAAAAATGACATGGAAAGAATAGGGATTGATTGCCACCCCTCAACAAGGAAGATCAGTTCAATATGTTTCAAACAAATCTTTTGTATAAAACTAACAATATGCATAAGTGAAGTGAATCAACCAGCTCAGGTAAGCACACAAATAAACAAAAACGTTTTGAATCTTCTAAAGATCACTTGAAATATTCTTCCAAAAAGTATCTAGAGGTAATTTTCTCTCTCACACCATCCTCTGCTTTTCTTATGATCTTCAGTTTAGGGGTCCATTTTACAGATGTCTGCTTTTTTCATATGCTGGGAGTGGGAGCTGGGGAGACAGCTTATCTATTCTCCTCTTTTCTCTGTTCTGCTAATCATGCAAGCTCAGTAAGGGGCTTTTGAGGCCGCTGTTTCCCTTGCTGGCTGTAGTCAGGCACACACGGCTGCAGTAGGATTGGCTACAGCAGAATCCCATTCTTTCCCAGTTCAGGTTTCATTTATTGTCTTGTTTACCCCAATGCCCTCCCAATGCCAATTCTGCTAAAAAAAATCCAGCCAGCCAGAGGACAAGAAAGGGGGGGAAGAGGCTAGGTGGACATAAAAAGACTTTGTGAAAAGGAGCTTCTTTGTTAATTGAGGTATGGCTTTACTGAGTTAGATGACCCAACAGCCTGACTTGGTAGAAGGGAGCTATACATGCTGATGAAAGAGTGACATGGGGGAAATTCTACCTACCCTATTGTGTCAAAATGAAAGCAGCTTGTGGAGATTTTTTTAAAACCATCCTCCTTCTTTCCCACATTTAGGGGTATGAAGGAATCACCTGTGACCTGCACACACCGGCTTGTGGGCCCTTCAACTGTCACAATGGTGGGGTTTGCATTTCACCTCAGTCCAGACCACGGTGCCTCTGTGTGGCAGGCTTCTCTGGGCCAGATTGCCGCCAGCCCTCCTGTTCTTCTGGTTCCTGTGCAGCCGCTAACGGTACCCTCAAATCCGAGTGCCAGCAGATGGCAGGAGATGGGCGTTGTGACCGGGCCTGCAGCTCCTCTGAGACCAACTGGGATGGGGGTGACTGTTCCCTGGGCTTGCGTGACCCTTGGGAGAATTGCCCAAAGCGGGAGCTGTGTCAGGTGGCTTTCCGGAATGGGCACTGCCAGCACCTCTGTGACGATGAGGATTGCCTATATGATGGATATGACTGTGTCCAGCAGAAGGAGTGCAAGTGAGTCACCAAAAAGCCCCCCCCCCCCGGGGAATGCCACCAAAGGAAGTGGATGAGGAGTGGACAAATGTCCAGAGCTTGTGCAAGTTCATTTTTTGGATGACAGCCCCCAGAATACTCCAGCCAAACAAATCCAAAAAAACCCCAAAACACAACTTGTACAAGCTCTGGAAATGACCCTAGTATGTGTACATATAGCTGTTTGAGCCTGTTTAGATGAATAAACTGCTCAGGAGGGGTGGAAAAGATATGAGAATTTTTTTTAAAAAAAAAGTCAAAAACCACTTTTTTGAGTGTTGAGAAACCTGACAAGAAGAATGCTAGATTGCTGAGAATCTTTGCAATTTGGGACTTATTCTGTACAATATTCGCATGCAGTTGTTTTGTGCAGAAAATAGCATTTTTTAATGTAGGAACTGGCATTTTCTGCATGGAAAATAATATTTCAGTGCAGAAAAAAATTATTTCTGTGCAGAAAATGTTGTTTCTGAGCAAAAATGCTGTAATCAGACATTTCTTCTGCATAACATTCACACATGCTTGATTTGCATAGCAAACAACTATTTCTGTCCAAAAAACCCAGGATGTTCTATGCAGAAATTAGTATTCTGCTCAGAGTGTGGTGGGGTCTCCTTCTTTGGAAGTTATTAAACAGGGACTGCATAGCCATCTTTCAGGAGTGCTTCGATGGTATATTCCTGCATGGCAAGGGGTTGGACTGGAGGGCCCTCGTGATCACTTCCAACTGTAAGATTCTATGATTTTATGAAATATTATTTTCCACACATAAAGTGCTGTTTCATGCACAGGAAATGCTGTTTTCTACACAAAACAACCATTTGCAAATTTTGCGCAGCATAAGTCCAAAATTGTGAATAGCCTTTGAAAATTGCATGGTTTGTGAAGACTTTCTCACAGCAGGAAAAGAACTGCAGAAATTCCTCATCGCTACCTTTGAGAAGAAACTTAGTGAAGAGTTACAACCCTACAAGCCAGTACTGAGCTGTCTCTCTCTCTCTTCTGTGTAGTTATCTCCATTGTCATGTCCAAATAGTGAAGATTTGAGTGTGCATTTAATCTATATTATTATTGTTATTGTTATAACCTGCCTTTTTCCCAGTTCAGGACTCAAGGTAGATTACAACAGATTTTTTTAAAAAAAACATAGTTAAATATTCACAGAACACAAAAATTAAAAAGTGATGAAACTATTAAAAAAAATTAAAATAAATCCAAAACAAAACCATATTTAAAAAAACAACACAACAAGATAACAGACATAAATTTTAGCATATTGTTTGGGCAGGAAAGCCCACGTACACTCAGATCGGTCTATCTTTCTGTCCGTCTATCTCTCTGGGCTTATCTATATGGGCTATTTACCTTGTCTTGACCCAGTCTCAGAGCTCTGCAGTTCTGACGATGCAGGGCTTTTGCCCCATTCTGCCCCTGGGTAGTCCTCACCACCCCAGGGGCAGATACAAGACTAATATGGGTGGAAGGAAGGGTAGGCCCCAACACAATATTTTAGAATAATACCTGTTTTATTCCATTTCCAAAAACAAAAAAGATCTGGCCCTGCATGTCTTTAGGACCCCATCCCATTATGCCCCCCACTGCCACCGCCATCTCCCTGGCTCTCCTGGAAGGCAGGAAAGACTCCCGCAGCATGTGGCCAAGGCTGGTCACATGCAGGGAATCTTAGTCATATTGCGGGCCCTCTTCCTGCCTTTTGAGACAGTGAGGGAAATGGCAGGGGCTGCTGCGATAGACCGGCATGCCCGTCAGGGCTTCCTCCCATTACATGGAGGGAACAAGGGAACAACAAGCCCGATTCACCACTAGGATATGCTAGTGGGGAGCCAACATATCCCGGTTTGTGTAGATGAGCCCACTGTTACATTTATTTTTTGGCCATACCCAAGGCCCTACCCTTATAATGCCACAACCCTGAGTATCGGTGTTATAGAAGAGGGGAAATATTATCCTTCTTTGTCTGCTTTCTCCATACCAGTGGCTCTTGTCTTCCAGGTGTTTTAGAATTCAGCTCCCAGAATCTGTGACCAGTGGCCAAACTGGCTGGGGCTTTTGGGACTTGAAGTCCAAAACACCCCAACAACCAACATTTGAGATCCATTGCCCTGTGCTGTGCATCACTGTGTCATCAACCTTTCCCCCTCAGCCCATCTTATGCACGATATTGCCGGGACCGCTTCTCTGATGGACACTGCGACCGAGGGTGCAACTTGGCTTCCTGTGCTTGGGATGGTGGAGACTGCTTGTCATATCCTGTCCCGGTGAAGTCACCAATATTGGGTCTGGTTGTCCTGCTTCCCCGGGAAGGCCTGACTCAGTTTCTGCATTCCCTGATTGTTGCCACACGGGCGGTACTACGGATTCAGCGGGACTCCCAGGGCAAAGAGCGGATTTATCCCTACACAGGGAAGGAAGAGCTCGGAAGTGGAAGAAATTGGACTCAGAAGAAGGCTTCTGCAACAGAGACCATTGGGTAAGAGTCTTGTAGGCCTAAATGCCCTAAAGGCACCAGGTCTTGTCACCTTGAAAGCTAAGCAGGGTCAGCCCTGGTTAGTATTTGGATAGGAGACCGCCAATGAATACCAGGTGCTGTAGGCTATATTTCAGAGGCAGGAATTGCCAAAGCCACCCTGAGTAGCCCTTGCCTAAGAAAACCTTATGAAATTCATGGGGTTGCCATAAGTCTACAGGCTACTTGAAGGCACAGGCTCACATCTTTCCTTTCTTTCTCTGCACAACTCAGTCCCACTGCTGCTTCAAGTGGCAATCTTTTCCCATGAACTCCTTAGCACAACTACTCTAATTCCAGAGTTGTGGGAGTCATGTTGCCTATAAGCCACATGTGGTGGCCCTTGAGACCCCATCACCACTGACTTTCCCAAAGTCATCCCCTCACCCACCCCCCCAAAAAAATGGCTGGGGAAAAAGAAGACTTCAAACACGTTAAAAAAAAAAACTTTATGGGGCTTTACAATGCTATTTCCAGGGGCTCTCTACCCTGAAACAGCTAGCCCCCATGCCCCTATAATCTGAAAAGTGGCCAGAAGTGAGGCATCATCACACCCAGTGCCCCCAAATGGCAGCCCCAAGGATGTAATGTGGCCCTCCTGAAAATTCCAAACTGGGGTGGAGTGGCCCTCCGGACTCCCAAGCATGTCTGCCCTTGTACTGCTTATACTGCTGTTATGAAAGAGGCTGGGATTGTCTAAATGGCAAAAATACTCTTCACAGAATGTGAGGAGAATACGATCTGTCCTTTATCTAATCTCTGTATTGTGAAGGAAGGCCCCCCAAAATACCATATACAGGTACTCCATGGGAAAAGCCTTTTCAAGGGGAATGCACATACCTGCTCGTTGGGACAAGTGACTGAATTTGATTCACTTTCCCAATATGAGCAGATGATTAGTCAACACATGTGTGGGGACGAAGCTTGACAGCAAGGCAAATGCCCAGAGCCGCCATGTTGGATTTTCGCCTTAGCGAATGAGCGCTAAGGCGATAAAGTGACTTTTTTGTTTGCTTTTTTGTTAAAGTGAAAGGTTGCTCTTTTGCACCTTGGATATGGTTTTTAAAAAATACTGTCCGGTGGCAGCAAATCGAGGTATGTAAAAACGCGAGTAATTCACTCATGGCCACCATCTTGATTTGCAGGCATGCCTGTTTGCTCAGCAAACATGTATAGTTTCACATGCCTGTGATCTGCCAAAAAAAAAAAACCATTAAGACAAATAGCAGCTGCTGCAAATTGCCATTACCACAGAGCAACCCACATTTTTTTGCCTAGTATAGACAAGCCCTTAGTCTCTGCCTGAGATCTTAAAGGAAACAGTTGGAGGGGGGACCTTTGGCCTTCCAAATATTTTGGACAACACAACCTCACATAGTATCCTTTACATATGGCTCCATTGTGTTTAAGCCACAACATCTGGAGAGCCTAAAGTACTCTACCATTGCTCTGAACAGTTCTTGTAGTCCTCACATGGTTAGGCAAATACCAGAACATGATTTTGGGTAGTTATGTAAGTGAAAAAATCTCTTTACATTTTATTATAGGCGACATGGGAGCTATTTTCTGCCTAGTTTTCTCCCATACTTCAAAGCAGGTGTTATTTCTTAAAAGTTATTGCTATAATATTTCCCCCACCCCAAGTTTTTCTTTAAAGACCCTCACCAAACTTTTTAAAACATTAGTGGCTGCAGTATCTGAAGGCCAAAGAGTATTTATTTTGTCTTTGGGGGGCCACTGCATATTCCAGACCAATAACTTCCTTCATTCTCTTTTTTCTTTTAATTTCAGTTTTACCATCTTCCTGGTTGTGGACAAGAGTTTGTGCTCAGGCCTGTGTCCCACATCCCCCAAATCTGTCCTGAATATCTTGGGGGCCTTATCAGCGAAAGGAGCCCTTGAATCCTTAGTTTCCTACCCGGTGGTGGCAGCCTGGTTTGAGTCAGTGGAAAATGGTATATTATACCAGGGGGAGGGAGGGGGGCAGAATTTTTGATCATGTGCAGAAAACAAAGCCTCCTAGCTTCTGACTAAGGGGCTTACCGCACTCCAAAGAAAAGCGGCAAAGCAGCAGGAACGTTCCATCTTTCCTGCTGTCTTACCGCAAGGCATCTGCGTTCTTCCAGCGTTCTTTCCTTCTGGTCCCATGGAGGACTGAAGTAAAACCACATCTTTTTGCTAACGAGTTTTTTTCCATGGGGTAAGCCCCTAAATGCTAAAGGAAATGTGAACTAATTGTTAAGGCATGCATCGCTGAGGAAATTATATTACTGGTAGGAAAACAGGTAAACAATTGCCTCAGCAATCAGATTTACAAATTAAGCCTGTTTTTCTTTCCAGGGTCCACTCACTAAAGAAAACATACTAAATCCAAGTTACAGTGGTGAGGGAAATCATGTATTGTGAAAAACAGATGTCTTTCACTAGTTGCAGGGGCATCTCTTCTAAAAACATGCTAAATGTGCATCTACAGTAGGACCCCTATATCCACTGATTCATTATCCACTGATTCAGTTATCCATGGGACACAAAACAGCACACCTACCATAGAGTCTTCCTAGAGAATGTGTCCTCTCTAGCCATTTTCTGGGTTCTTCAAGGCAACTCTATGGTATTTTAAACCAGAAATCCCATTATTTTCAATGGCATTCGCTATTATCCACGGTTTTGGGTATCCATACCCCCCCCCCAAACCAATCCCCAGCAGATACGGGGGTCCTACTGTATTTTGACCTCTCATTGATTACAAGACAGAGCCCAAATACGCAAGAGCTAAAACTGGAACAGAACTTATTCTTTTTTAAAAAATTTAAATAAAATTGGTATGTGCTCCTGATCTGGATCAATGAGCCTATACCAATTTTGTGTTATATCTGGTCCCCTCGTCCCACTTCAGTTTAATGCTGAAGATATTATTTGCTGTAAAGAATGGGCCATTTCTTGTAGGCAACTTGCATTTTTTTCTATGAATTTTTAAGAGAATTCTCAATATTGTCACGAAACTACAATTCCCAGGATTCTTCAGTGGCAACCATGACTATTGAACTGCAGTTGAAGTGTTATAAAAACCTGTAAATTATAAAAAACTGCCATAAAAAGCAGAGAGTTTGGATGTCACTCTTCACAAAGAACATGGTACTCATAAAGACCACCACCACACCACTCCGTAACAGCTAAGCCATAACTGAATTACATTACCGTTGTACAGTTGCCCCTCCACATTTGTGGGCTAAGTATTCATGGATTTGATTATTTGCAGATTACTAAATATGTTCTCTCTAGGTATTTTCTAGGTCCTCCAGCATGATTCTATGGTATGCTTCTGCCAGAAGTTAACCATAGTGTCATACTGCAAGACATAGAGATTCCTAAAGAGCTTACTTCTCTAGGCATTTGTAGGTCCTCCAGAGTGATTTTATGGTCAACTTCCACCAAAAGGACCTACAAATACCTCGAGAAGGGTTCTCTCAGGTAAAAAGAGATAGCAGGCCTATATTTGCAGTATTTCGACATTCACAGGGTTCCTCTGTCCCTAAGCCCCCTGAAAGTTGAGGGCTGACTGTAATATAATTATGGATAAATTCAGTTTTAAATTACTTTTACAGCTACAGGAATGTGTGCCCTCAGTATTGTTATATTACCTTGTTTTTTAATCACAGGCCAGTGATCTGTAGCATTTTTAAAGTTTTTTAAAAGTACAGTGTGGCCACCGTATCCATGGGATCAGTACCCATGGTTTCACCCGCATCTGAAAAGATATGTTCTCTGTAGGCATTTTCTAGGTCCTTCAGCGTGATTCTGTTAAGGTCTATCTGGGTAACAAACAATGAAGCTCAAAAGTCTAGGTTCAATTCAGATGACTTT
Organism: Gambelia wislizenii; assembly: GCA_030847615.1. Taxonomy (NCBI): domain Eukaryota; kingdom Metazoa; phylum Chordata; class Lepidosauria; order Squamata; family Crotaphytidae; genus Gambelia; species Gambelia wislizenii. Next base: position 34,056,901 of record JAUMIR010000002.1, read on the forward strand.
TTATTGCTAGCAATGACACAGGGGGATCATTCCTACCAAACTGTGCCAAAGAATCAAAGGCATACACAGTCTTTTTATTACATAGGAACGAAACCTAAAAGTCTAAGACACTGCGCATGTAAGTTTCAATTTCCCAAAGAGCTGATTTCCCAAAGAGAAAAACTGTTGAGAGGTGAGGTATTGCTTAGCACTGGTCATTCCTTTGAACAAGTGATCCTCCCTATTCTGTATCTCAACTATCATAAATCAGAACTAACAAGACAAGCAAAGCAGTGCACTAAGAGAGGTAATTGAACACAGCTGTTGGCTAGGTAAACTATTATTTCTGATTCTAGCAGGTAATGCAACTATATTTCTAAGTACCACATAACAAACATTTGGGTGATCAATATAGACCGACCTTCTCAATTCTATGGTCAATTTCTGCTGGAATTTGACCATAGAACCACACTGGAGGGTCTACAAATGCCTAGAAAAGTGTTCTCTCTAGGAATCTCTAGGTCCTCCAGTGAGACTTCATTTCAATAGGGCTTGCTATTATCTGTGGTTTCATGTTTCAATGTTAATTCCAGAAATGTATCCCCTGCAGATATGTGGATTGTACCGTAATTAGCAATGCAATCCTACCCCAAAGATGTGCCACCTGTAGGGTTGAGGAATAGGCAGAAGCTTCTTGTGCTACCTTGAACTGCCTTTATGCCATCATAGCCTTCCACTAGCTCATACCCTCCAACATGTCACAGATGAAAACCAGGACACGTGGCCAAGCAACATCAGAGTGCAGTCAAGATGGCAAAAATGTATTAATGTGGAGGAAAAGACAAACTAGGAGAGGCTGCAGTGCTTTGCTTTTGCCTGAGCCCACTTGGAAAGGCAAGATCCTGCCCCTTCCCCTATCTTTCCCCTGTTGACTTAATAAAATTGAATTTTTGCACTTTGAGCTCAGTTTGCAGCAACTGGAGCAAGCTAAGGACAAAGGAGGAAGGTGGGAGAAGGGAAGAAAAACTGGGACATGCACAAAGCAATTGAAAAAGTCGGGTGAGAGAAGTTCAATCAGGACTGTCCCTGCTAATTCAGGACAGTTGGAGGGCATGCTGACTGATCTTTATGGAGATCAGCTGGCAGAGGGATCTGCCAGGACCATGGCAGATCTCTACTGGCTGAGCTCAGTCAGCAGAAGAGCCAAAAAGGTATCAGGGGAAAATCAGAGTGAGGGAGGAGCTGAATTACGCCAGAGTAAAACCTTCCCCAGCAGAGGCACACAGCCAGAATGCTGGCACACATTTAGACCCAGGCTGGGGCTGTCCTAAGTCACTTCCAACATTCCTGGCCTGAGATGGGATTGGATTCACACAGCATCAGCAGACCTAGTGTTGGCTCAGCTGACCGTCAGCCATCTTGGTGCGTTCGGATTGCACTCTAAAGCTATAACGAACCACTTTGGGGGATTAGAGATCTGTACCTGCAGCTAATTGCTAATTTATTTATTAATTAAAATACAGGTTGACCCCCTATATCTGTGGGGGTTATGTTCCAAGAGTCCCTATGGGTACCTGAAACCATGGATAACAGGGAATCCTATTATTTTCAATGAGAAGAAAGCCAGAAGTTGACCATAGAATCACATTGGAGGACCCAGAAATGCCTAGAGAGAACATAGATTTTTTTTATGTGGATAAGTGAAACCGTGGATGCCGAATCCATGGATACAGGGATCAATCCATATTTGTATACTGCCTTTTATTGCAGGACTTCAGAGAGGTATACAGATAAAACAATCAGCACGTTAGGGTTACTTGTGGTTTGAGTGTTGGATTTAGGACTCTGGGAGACCAGAGTTCAAATGCCTGGAAACCCATGGGGGGAACCTTGGGCAAGTCACACTCTCTCAGCTTCAGAGGAAGGCAATGGTAAGGAAGGCTTTGAACAAATCTTGCCAAGAAAACCCTGTCATAGTTTGCCTTAAGGTCACCATATGTCAGAAATGACTTGAAGGTACACAGCAATGACCAATTTAAAACAATTCTAGATTAAAACAATAAAACAGCTTAAACAGGATAAAAATATATTAAACATCATAACATGTTAAAATAGCTTAAAAGAGTTCAACAGTTATAAACCATGTACATGGATGGCCCTTGAGGTCTCTTCCAACTCTATGATTCTATGTACACTGGAAGTAAATTAAGCTCCAAAGGCTTAATACAAAGTCATGTTTTGACCTGGCACCAGAAAGAGACCAAGGTAGGCAACAATGGGAGTTTCAGTTTTAAAAATAACTTTCTAGTTACTAAGACTCTAGTTTCTAGTTTCAAAAATAATTTTCCAAGCTGTGCAAAATTGACATTCCACAATCTCGCTTCTTCCCACCCTCAGATCCTCAGACCTCAGCTCCCCATTTTTCCGGCCCCCTCCTTTACAGTGTGGTGGCTGGAGTTCTGGTCATAGCACTGGTTATCTTTGTCGGAGTATGGAGGATCCGCCGGCCCCAGCACCGGGAACATGGTTCGCTCTGGTTCCCACCTGGATTTGCTCCACGCCAGGGCAAGAAACGTCGTCGTCGGAAGGAACCTGTAGGGGAAGATGCTATTGGGCTAAAGTAAGTATAAAATGAAACAACGGGATCTTGTAGCACCTTTGAGACTAACTGAGAGAAAGAAATTGTAGCATAAGCTTTCGTAGACTGGGGGCCCATCTAAATGATGAAAATACCCCCTCATGGAATTCGCTGGGAATCCTATCTGTCTAAACAGGATTCAGCGCCAATCCACACTATTCGGAAGGACGGGGGCCCAAAACGGCAAAAACAATGGGGTAAAAGCCTTCGCAGATTTCCCCATACTTTTTGAAAAACTGTGAGGGGGTTGCTCATTCCTGCTCATTTGGACTATCCAACAACAAAAACATTGAAGGGAAGCACAAAACTGATTGGCAGGGCAAGAGCAGAGGCAGAGCTTACCAGCAGGGCAAGTGGCCACTGCCGTCATGTTGGATTTTTGCCTTAGCGATCGCTCACTAAGGCGATAAAACAGGATGAATATTTTCTGTTTTGCTGTCCTATAAGATTGGAAAATTGCCCTATCGCACCAGTGCACCTTGGGATGACTTTAAAAAAACAACAACGGGGGTAGTGAAGAACTAACGCAAGTAAATCACTCGCAGCCACCATGAGGAATGTGAGGCTTATGGGGGCTCCCGAGGCCAGAAAAATTGTTTAGGCATGTCACTGCTGCTGCGAGATGCCAATACTACAAGGTACTTTGGATTTTTCCCCTCATGTAGATGGGCTCTTGGTCTACTTCTTCAGATAAAAGGTAAGGCAGGCAGCCTCCTCCATTTGGACTTGAGTAGTAAGGTGGGATTGCTAAGTATTGATATGGTCAAAGTTACTGTTTCTCCCTTCTTCTGTGGGTTGAGGATTTTCAAAGCTGCACACAAATTTAAAATGTATTAAATTGACATCATTGTTGTTCTCTACCTTCAAGTCATTTCTGATTTATGGCGGCCCTAAGGTGACCCCATCATGGGATTTTCTTGGCAAGATTTGTTCAGAGGGGGCTTGCCTTTGTCTTACTCTGAAGATGAGAGAGTTTGATTTGCCTAAGGTCACCCAGTGGGTTTCCATGGTTGAGCCGGGATTTGAACCCTGATCTCCAGAGTCTAACGCCCAATCCTCTACACCACACTGGCTCTCAATTGACCTCATACATAGTTTAAAAAAGAAGTACCGGTAGGTGTAACAGTAAAGAGGAACTGGTATAAAACCTCTGTAACTACAGGCACTAGTAATCTGAAAATGATTAAAATCAGTCTGCTAGATCTGAGGAGCTGAGGTTTAAAATTAAAGAGCAAGGCTAAGAACTCTGCCAAATTATTCTAAAGAAGCCTGACTTTTTGCGATAATCTCTCCTTGCGTTTTGCTGGCTTTTGCCACTTGTTGTCACCTCCTGTTCCCTCATTGTGTTGTTTTTGTGGTAATGGGGGGCGGTGGCTGTTTATAGCAATTTTTTAGATTTGCAGTAAGAGCTCTGGATTTACACTGCAGCTCTGGTTTGCTGAAGTGGTGCTTGGGTTTAAAGGGTACATTTTCTTGTCTCTGAATTTTAAAAAAAGGTTAGTGTTACAGAGTTTGTCAGGGTAAAAAAAAGTACCATTTCACTGATGCAACATAATTTTAAAAAATAAAATAGAAGGAGAAGCAACTTTAAAGGGTACATTTTCTTATCTCTGAATTTTTTAAAAAAGTTTAGAGTTACAGAGTTTGTCATGGTAAAAAAAGTATCATTTCACTGATGCAATATAATTAAAAAAAATTAAAATAAGAGAAGAGACTTTTTGTTGTGATGTATATTAAAAAGAAACCCACTTAAGAGGGATAATAAAGTGTTGGAACAGGCATCAGGAATTGCCAGAAAACAGTGTGGGACAACTGAAATGCCATTTATGTATACAGTCGGACCCCTGTATCCATGAGAATTTGGTTCCCAGACTTACCGCAGCTACCGGAAATTGCAAATAATAGTGAACCCTATTAAAAGTAATGGACTTCCTATACAGACATACCATAGATTTGCATTGGAGGACCTAAAAGATGTCTAGAGAGGATGTCTCTCTAGGCATTTTCTAGGATGACTCTATGGTATGTGTCCGTGTTTTGCGTCCTGTGGATAACTAACTGCGGATATTTGTTCCATGGATACAGGAGTCTAACTGTATTTAAAAACAAAAACAAAGAACCGCCTGCATGCAGGGTTGGGGCTGCGGCTTCCAGTGCATCTTTACACCTGCCGGTTTCGTCCCTCGCCAGTCGCTACAGGGCTTTTTTGGAAATGGATTTGTCCTTCGAGCCTGTGCAATGGATTTTTCTGGTGGAGCGCAGCGTGCACAGAACTGGCCTCACCCTTTAAACCAGAGATTCATCTGCCGTGGCCTTGCAAGCATGGACGTGGCAGTGAGGTCCTCGGGCCGTAGGTTTGATTAGAGTTTCCTTCTCTTAGATGGTTGACCTTACAGGGTTGGACGAGCACCATCTGCCCGGGTTTGGGATTGGAGTTTTCCTTCTCCTAGGACGGTTGCCACAAGGCTGGAGAGCCCATCCTGCCCTTTGACGCTCTTTGTCAGACCCTTCGGTTTTGACCTGTCTGGCATGGGAGACCCTACCAGTGGCTATTATGCCACCGCCAGCATAGCACTATAGCAACAAATAGTGTAAATTCCAGCAACTTCCTGACATGTTTGCCCCATCTGGAGGAGTCCCAAGTGTCCTTGAGCTGCAATATGTACTTATTTGGGAGTAAGTCCCCATTATCTTTCTTGGACCAGATTCCTTGGAAAATGGGGAAGTTTCAGGTATGGTAGCATGCACCACAAACAACACTGTCCCACCACTCACAAGTATACACACAAGCCTGCCACATTTCACTGCCATCCACAGTGCCCCACATACCTCCAATTATTCAAACACACACATAGCCATTGTCATGTACTTGCATTCCCAGACACAGGGACCAGCAGTTTCAGAGTTAATCAGAAAACTTTATTGGCAAACTGGTAATCCAGAAAGCATATCATACAAGGTTGTTGCTCAAAATGAAACTTAGAAAGCAAACAGTATGCTAAAAGCATATTACAATCTATCAAATCTGGCGGGCTTCAATACTATTGGTTATCTATCATCTCCTGACCTCCTCCTCCTCCTGAACAAGCGCCTAACCCATTTTTCTCAAGCCCAGTATGCAGCTTCAAGCTTATCCTGGCAGCCATCTCTACAAATCCACACACATGCAATGCCACCCCCTACTTCTGCTCTCCCCACTTTTCTCTTGACTTGCAGCACTCCTCCAAAATTTATCCAGCCTCTCTCTTTTTACCCCCAAACCATCATACCCTCCAACTGTTCCAATTAATCCTACAGCATCCCACTTTTTCAGCGGCTTTTTAAATGTTCCAGTTTCTATCTCCTTCCTCTACATTCTCCCTTTGTCCTCAATTTACTTCAGTTGCTGAAAAAATTAGTTCAAATTACAATAGTAGTTTGCACTCAGTTAATTAAGTAGGAGGGATAGGAGAGGAGTGAGCGGAAACTTGCCCTTCCCAGTAGGCTCAGGAATAAGTAAACTGCTGAAGCCTCTCCTAGCTTGTATATTTTTCATTAATAATTAATGTCATCTTGACCACATGTGTCCCAATTTTCATCCATGAAATGCTGGAGGGTTTGCAATATTCTCTAACTCCCAAGCCTCTCTCTTTCCCCATGCCAAATTCTACACTCCAGCCCATCTCTCTCCACTCCAGTTCTATTCTTGCCTCTCCACCCTTGTCTGCTATTTGTACCATTTGCAGCAAATCTTTTCTATGATCTAGGCCAGGTTTGTTAGAATGTCCTGAACTAAGTATGGAGAGTCCATCCCAGGTTTCTACTGCGTCTCTGGGAAAAGCTAGAATGATTGTGGTCCTGGACAGAGAAAGAACTACAGAACAGTAAACCCTGCATCTTTTAAGTATCTGAGAGTCTACACTTTACTGCCAAGAACTCCAGCCCTCCCATCTCCAGCATCCTAAGCAACCAGGGCTCATCCTACAAATATAAATAAAAACAACTTTTTGCTGTATTCCAAGACATAGCACTGTGGGCCTGTTGCAGCTGAAGAGATACAAATGGAATCTTGTAGCACCTAACGGAGACTGAGAAAAAGAAATTTCTAGTACAGGTTTTCATGGACTCCATGCATCTGATGAAGCAGACTGGAGTTCATAAAAGCTTATGCTAGAAATTTCTTTTTCTCAGCTACTGGATTCCTTTATAACAGTGGTTCTCAACCTGTGGTCCGGGGACCCCCAGGGGGCCACGATGTCCTCACAGGGGGTCCGCGAAGGCTTGAAGGCTGCTCAGCCCACCTCCTCCCTGTATGGAGTGGCCACATGACAGGAGCCAAGGCAAACACTGGCTGGCTGGCTTGGCCTGCACATTGCCCTTCAATCTGCTCCAGCCCCAAACTTTCAGAAAGAAGCAGGAGAAAAGTCTTTCTTCCCCTCCAGTGCCTCTGAGGGAAAGTTTAATGGGTGGTGTGATTGTATTGTTGTTATTATTACTGGGGTTTTAAATTTTGAGTTAGGTCTTGGGGGACCAAGAAAAGATATTTAAAGGGGGTCCCTGGTAAAGAAAAGGTTAAGAGCCACTGCTTTATACAGTATGGTACTTCCTTGCAGCTAAAGGAGCAACTGTTCCTGGTCTAGTGGACGAAGCCCTCTGCTGGCAGACACAGGATATACAACCTAAGAGACAAGCCTATTGCCTTGGTGCAGAGAGCCTGTTGTGCTGTTAAAGCTTGAAGTTTGATTAAAACACACACACACACCAACAGTTCATATTTACATCACTCAAGCTGCAGTTTTTAAAATTAGCAAAATCAGTCTGCTAGCTTTCTAGAAATAGGCATTACATGAATGTATTCTTACTGTGAGTTTGCAAAGAGCCAAAACTCTCTGTATATAAAAATGTGGGTAGGAGTAGACTGCAAGGACTCATGAGGCATATGGCAAGAGTCCACAACTGCAAGCAACTCTGCTGATTCAGTGCCTTGGATTTCTACCAAAAGCAGGACTTTTTAAAATCTAATGACTCTTTAACTGCCAAGCCACCCTGTTGAAAATCCATCCTCTCACCATCAGCCACTGTAAAGTTTGTAGCTAAACTCAAAGGGGATAACTGAGGGAGTGGAGGCTGACATCATTGTTCCTGCTAATCAAAAAGTCTCAGTGCTTCAGCCAGTGCCCTTGTTCCACTACAACCCTTAAAATTAATACAAATTTAGGGTGTAGGATTGAACTCACAGCCTCACTAATGACTGGGAGGACCCCCTGGCTGTCAAGGTGAGACCTCAGAGGGCTCCTGGGAACTGTAGTCCAACAACATCTGGGGACCCACAGGTTGAGAACCACTGTGCAGGCGGTTCGACCTGAAGGCCCATAGGGTCCCTTCCAACTGTATGATTCTAAGGCCCTTTCACCACTTTACAGCAGTCTCAGCATTTGAAAGGAAGAGAACTTGGTCACGAAGAGCAACAGGAAAGAAAAAAGACTTGTAGGCTTATCGCACAAGGGAAGGAAGCGGCAGTACACCCTGATAATAGTGCCATCACCTTGCCTTATCACATGACTTCAGTGTGTTTCAGCTGTTCTCCTGTTCTGGTCCCATGAGAGACAGTGGTAAAAGCAAGTCTTTTTGCTAACTGGAAAAATCCATTAGCAAAAAGACTTGCCTTTACCACTGTCTCCCACAAGACTGAAATGGGAGAACCGCTGAAATACGCTGATGTTATAGGATAAGGAAGGCAGGATGCACTACTCTTTGGCTTCCCTTCCGCTTCCCTTCTTTGTGTGGTTAGCCCCTTGGTGGTCTGATTAGAGGGTCTAGGAAAACATGATGGGCTTGTACTGACTACTAGTAACCAGTGGTAAGAATAAGGCAGCTACCTCAGGCAGTAGATTTTGAGGAGGAAGGGCAGCAAACAGTTATTTACTTTCTTACTGTTAATAGTTTTACTGCCTGGGAAAGGTGGTTGTGAGATTTTCTGGGGTGATAAAGAACATTGTGTAGTTTGACTTGAGGGAGCAGAGATACCATTTGTTTTTCTACCTCAGGCAGCAAAAACATCTCAAACTGGTCTTCTTCCTACACATTAAGGAACTACAATATTATATCACATGTTGACAATTCACTTAACTTTTCCTTTCATCTTCCCCCCACCCCACCCCAACACAGGCCAAGGAAACTGGGGATTGAATTTGTAGAGGAGGCTGACATGTTTTCCAGCCCCCATTTTGATGGACCACTGGATGCCAAAGATATGGAGGTACCCCACTGAACATCAAATATTTCTTCTCCTTCCATCAGCAGCCAGAGACCTTTTTATTACACTTGGGCAATAAAAATGAAATGCACAGATATAAGATGGGTGACACCTGGCTTGATGGCAGTACATGTGAAAGGGATCTAGGAGTCTTAGTGGACTACAAGCTGAACATGAATCAGCAGTGTGATGCAGCAACTAAAAAAAGCCAATGCAATTCTAGGCTGCATTAATAGGAGTATAGTGTCTAGATCAAGGGAAGTAATAGTGCCACTCTGTTCAGCTTTGGTCAAGCTTCACCTGGAATACTGTGTCCAGTTCTGGCCACCACAGTTCAAGAAGGATATTGAAAAGCTGGAACACCTCCAGAGGAGGGCGACCAGGATGGTGGGAGGTCTGGAAGCCATGCCCTATGAGGAGCTGCTTAGGGAGCTGGGCATGTTTAGTCTGGAGCAGAGAAGGTTGAGAGGGGACATGATAGCCATGTTTAAATATTTGAAGGGATGTCATACTGAGGATGGAGCAAGCTTGTTTTCTGCTGCTCCAGAGACTAGGACACGGAACAATGGGTTCAAACTACAGCAAAAGAGATTCCATCTAAACATTAGGAAGAACTTCCTGACAGTAAGAGCTGTTCAGAAGTGGAATACACTGCCTTGTAGTGTGGTGGAGTCTCCTTCTTTCAAGGTTTTTAAACAGAGGCTGGATCGCCTTCTGTTGGGAATGCTTTGATTGGGTATTCTTGTATGGCAGGGGGTTGGATTGGATGGCCCTTGAGGTCTCTTCAAACTCTATGAATCTATGATTCTATAATTCTGTTCAGGCAGGCCTTCACTAACTAACAGGTCTTGAATGGAAGTGCTGGCTTTTAATGTTTTTATTAATGTGGTATGTTTAAAGGATGTTGTCATGATGGGGGTCACCAAGATCCTACATCAGTTCAGCATAGTGTAAATATTCACTGGTGGTAGGGTTGCCAGGTCTCAGGGCCTGGCAACTGAGTCTCCAGTCTTTGTGGCTTATGTTCAGATGGGAGTTGAGGATACAGATTGTCCAGTTTTAGTAGGCTCAACTCCAGGGAAGAGGAGGGGGCTCTGTGCATATCTCCAACTTGCTTGCTACTGCATGCATAATGTTCCCACATGCACAACTCCACTTACGTGGTCATCAACTGGATATGACTGTTGCACCTTGTAAAAAAAAAATCACTGTGCATGCATAGTGCAATGTACACTGGCATATATACCACTAATGAGATGCCAGCCAACATGCAATTTAATTATTTAAAACTTATTTATAACTTACTGTGTTTTTATTAAGATGTTCTAATACACTGTAAAGCACCTTCCATCCCAGCATGGAAGAAAGTTGGAATATAAATAAAATAAAGGAAAGGAAAATAAAATAAAACAAAACTAGCTGGACCCAATGTACCATACACCATTAAAAAAAACACCCCAAGAAATGGCCAGTAGGCCTCATGACAATCCTGTAGGCCTCACAACAGCCCTCCCCTTTTTCAGCATTCCACACTTTTCCTGGAATTGCTGAGGGTGGCTCGCTCTGTTCCCCTGCTACTGCTGCCACTGCTACCGCCAGTTGACTGCCTGGGTCCTGTTGTAGCAGCAGCAGCAGCAGCGGTGTTCTGCAACCACAGCCACCAGTTGACTGCCTGGGTCCTATTACAGCAGCAGCAGCAGCAGCAGCATCCTGCCGCCACTGCCAGTTGACTGCCTGGGTCCTATCACAACCCTACTGGTGAGGGGCTGAGGGAGTGAGAGGCTGGGGGTGTAGATGCAGATTGAGTGGCAGGGGTGGATTGTGAGGTGGAGAGGGAATTTGCATGTGGGTGGTGATTGGTTGGGTGTGTTTCCTGAGCAGCCAATCAGCACACTGGGAAAGGCAACATACCCAAGCCTATTGTACATACCCAAGACTTTTACATATATAGATTTGTGCTGAAGGAAGAGATGATTTAGGAATGAAACACTGAATCTTTACCACCAGGATTTAAAAAACAAACAAACACCAGTCTCTTTCTTGCAGGATGAACCTGATTACATCTCAGTCCCAGATCAGAGCCAGCCTAAGCCCAAGAGGCAGGTACAGTTCAGCACGCCGACCCAGGAAAAGGACACCAAGGGAAAGAGTGCAAAAAATCGAGAGCCAGGTAAAAAGATGTCTCCTTCCTTTGGAAACAGTTGGTAAGGCCCCACCACTGTAAAAGAAAGACAAATGAAGAGAAACCCAGCCTACAGGGCTGAGTTCACCATACAAGCAAATCTAGAAACTTCGTGGCGATCCAAAGTTTCAGATGACCCGCAGTCCCAGGCTCTCTGCCTGAGGAAGATTGAGAGACAGACAGAGAACAGGAACTATTTAATATATTTTAAATCTGATTTCATTCAGGTTACCATACATCCTCCTTTTCCCAGAAGTGTTCTCTTTTTCAGAGCTAAAATCATTGTCCGGGTGAATTTTTAAAATATCCTCTGCTGCTTGGTCTCCTGCTGGCCAACATCGCCATCTTGTCGCCTTCCATTGAGAGCTACACTAGGAGAAACGATGGAGGCCAGCTCAGTGGAGCACTCAGAGAGAGTAAAAAACAGAGAGAAATTGGAGGGCTGGAGGAGAGAAGGGAGACAGACCTACAGGGGGAAAGGCAAGCTACTTGAGCGAAGCAGCTGAGGGAGCTTCCAACCACATAAAGGGCAATGGAACAGGGCGGCTTGGTGGAATGGGTGAGGTTGCTATCAGAAGAGGTGGGGAAGAGGGAAAAGAAATGCAAAATGGTTGTTATTTAAGTACAGTGGTTGTTACAAATATTTCTAGTAGCAATTATGACAGCCAGCATAGCGATTAGTTTGAAGTAGTCAGTCGGTAAATTTGTCCTCTTTTTTGCTTTTCAAAATATGGTAACCCTAGATTTAATATTTAATTTTATTTACTCTTTTCATGTACAATATGTTCCATTTAATCTATTTATTCTCTCAAATTGATTATATGGCATACTATTCTGAGATCTTCAGATATAGGACAGGATATAAACCCTGAAGTCACCAGATTCTGTCTGATGTTGGAAGCTAAGCAGGGTTAGTTCTGGTTAGTACTTGAATGGGAGACTGCCAACAAATACCAGGTGCTGTAGGCTATACAGTTGTCCCCTCATATTCGCTGGGGTTTGGTTCCAGGAACCCCCGTGGATACCAACATCTGTGAATACTCAAGTCCCATTATATGCAATGGCATAGCAAAATGCCTCAATGCTGGTGATCTCATACAGGGGAGGGGGAAATTTGGCCCTGTGGACACCAAAGATGTTTTTGTGGTCCTTGACACCTCCACAATCCCCAGACCAACCTTCCTCTGGCCACAAAGGAGGGTTAATTCATCTTTTACATTGGTTGCACGGCCTTCTTGTACCATTTCACATCCAAAAATACCCTTTTTTTTTTTTTTTTTTTGGAGAACCAGAAGTAGCATTTTGGCCACTTTGCAGGGGTTGTTGTTGTTTATTTTTCAATAGTCCCTGTGGCCCCTGAAGGGTCCCAGGGCATAAAAATGACCCTGGAGCTGCCACAGCTGCCCACCCCTAATTTATAGGATGAATACAGGAAAGATGTTAGATGAGTGTGGTCTAGTGATTAGAGGATTGAGCTGGGACTTGTCAGATCTGGGTTTAAGTCTCCACTGAGTCGTGAAGCTCCGGTCACATTTTTTTTAGCCTTGTCTACCTTGCAGGGTTGTTGTGAGAACTGCCTTGATTTAACCGAAGAAAAGGAGGGATACTGATATAACTAATAAATTCTAAACCTATAATAAACATTAGAATAGGCTAAAAGGCTTCCCAGTTTCACAAGCTGCAATGCAGGAAGTCCTACCCTTCCAACCCTTCCTCTCCTCCCCCCACTGAACCCCACTTTCCTCCATAGGCTTTTTATTTTTCTTCCAGTTTGTGGCCTGACACCCATGATGCCCTTGGACCATTCTCCTGACTTGGAAGTGGAGGGATCCTGGACAGACTGGCAAATGAACGGCTCTGGAGAAACACCTCTTCATTTAGCCGCTCGCTTCTCCCGTGCTGACGCTGCCCGCCGCCTCCTTGCCTCTGGGGCCGATGTCAATGCCCGTGACCACTGGGGACGGACCCCCTTGCACAGTGCCGTAGCAGCCGACGCATTGGGTGTCTTTCAGGTTCGGAAGGAACAAAGGAGGGGGAACAGAGTCGCACATTCTGAAGCAGGCAGCTTTCCTATGTACGATTGATGCAGTATTCTCTGCAGTGAGGGTGGGGAGTGAGTTAATGCTATTTCTGGGGGCGGCCAACACACTGGGAGCCAAGGTGGTGTAGTGGTTTGAGCACTGGAGTACAGCTCTGGGGACCAGGTTCGAGTCCCTGCTAGGCCATGGAAACCCACTAGGTGACCTTAGGCAATTTCCCCCTCTCTCAGCGTAAAAGGCAGGCCTCATCAAACCTCATCTGAACAAATATTTCAAAGAAAACCCTATGATAGAATTGGCATAAGTCAGAGTTGACTCAAAGGCACATAACAATAAAACAACACTAACCAGCACCTGGGGCCCTTTCACACTACACAATGATAGCACTGTGATTCCGCCTTCACTTACCATGGTTGCATCCTATGGTATCCTGGAGGGATTATAATTTGGTAAAACACTAGAACTCTCTGGCTGAGAATTCTAAGAACCTCTCCCTAAACCACAAATCCCAGGATTCCATAGGATGCAGCCATGGTAGTTAAAGTGAAATCATAGTGCTATAACTGAATAGTGTGAAAGGGCTCCAGGTCAATCCAGTTGCACTGAGAACTGAGAAGTTCTCTTTAGTTATGGCTATGGTTTAATTCAAGCCTAAATACCATGAAGGCACTAGACCACTGATCTTGGAAGCTAAGCAGGGTCAGCCCTGGTTAGTACTTGGATGGGAGACCACCCACAAACACCAGGTGCTGTAGACTAGATTTCAGAGGAAGGAACTGGGAAAACCACCTCTGAGTATTCCTAGCCTAAGAATAATAGAATCATAGAATTGTAGAGTTGGAAGAGATCACGAGGGCCATCCAGTCCAACCCCCTGCCACGCAGGAAATCACGATCAAAGCATCCCCGACAGATGGCCATCCAGCCTCTGTTTAAAGACCTCCAAGGAAGGAGACCCCACCGCGCTCCAAGGGAGTGTGTTCCACTGCCGAACAGCTCTTACTGTCAAAAAGTTCCTCCTAATGTTGAGGTGGAATCTCTGTTCCTGGAGCTTGCATCCATTGCTCCGTGTTCTAGTCTCTGGAGCAGCAGAAAACAAGCCTGCTCCATCCTCAACATGACACCCCTTCAAATACTTAAACAGGACTATCATATCACCTCTTACCCATCTTTTTTCCAGGCTAAACATACCCAGCTCCCTAAGTCTCTCCTCATAAGGCATGGTTTCCAGACCTTTCACCATTTTAGTTGCCCTTCTCTGGACATACTCCAATTTGTCAATATCCTTTTTGAATTGTGGTGCCCAGAACTGGACACAGTATTCTAGGTGAGGTCTGACCAAGGCAGAATAGAGAGGCACTATCACTTCCCCTTGATCTAGACACTATACTTCAATTGATGCAGCCCAAAATTGCATTTGCCTTTTTAGCTGCCGCATCACACTGTTGACTCATGTTCAACTTGTGGTCTACTAGGACTCCTAGATCCCTTTCACATGTAGTCTTGTTCAGCCAGGTCTCCCCCATCCTATATCTATGCATTTCATTTTTCCGCCCTAAGTGCAGTACTTTACACTTCTCCATATTGAATTTCATTTTGTTAGCTTTGGCCCAGCTCTCCAGTCTATCCAGGCCATTTTGAATTTTGATCCTGTCCTCTAGGGTATTAGCTACTCCTCCTAATTTGGTGTCATCTGCAAATTTGATAAGTATGCCCCAAATTCCATCATCCAAGTCGTTGATAAAGATGTTGAATAGCACTGGGCCCAGGACAGAACCCTGTGGCACCCCACTGATTACATCTTTCCAAGATGAAGAGGAGCCACTGCTGAGCACCCTTTGGGTTCGGAAAACCCTATGAAATTCATGGGGTTGTCATACGTTGACAGGCGACCAGAAGGCATATACACACATACATGGTTTAATTCAGTGGTCCTCAGACTTTGGTCCTCTATGTGTTTTGGACTGCAGCTCCCAGAATCCATGGCCACTGGCCAAGTTGGATGGGGCTTCTGGGAGCTGAAGTCCCAAAACACTGGCTTTAGTCCATAGGCGGCAAACACATTGCCTGTTGACTTCATTTATTCCCACTGCCTTCAACTCACCTTTTGTGATTTCTGCAAATTTTAAAAGTCTAGTGGTGAGACAGCGTTGTTGTGTTTTGTTTTTTTTTAAAAGCAGGTGGCACACTTTTTTAAAAAGAAGAATCACATTGTCCAGAGGCTTCTGGGAACCCTCTGGGGTGCATGATTCTCTTCTAAAGCCAAGCATGTCCTCCTCTGTTACTTATTTTACTGTCAAATGGGATTGGGTGGCAACCAGAAGTGGTGAGGGGACAGACCTCTTTGCTGCATTAGCAAAAGTTGGCCCATGAGAGGATTCGAAAGTGGAGCAGGAAGACAGCGTTAGTGCCTAGACATACCGAAGTTTCCCACCCATTTTCAGGGCATGCTATGAGTCCACTGGAGTATAGGAAAGCTGGAAGATGTGGCTTTGGGTGAAGAATTTGGACTCCTTGCATTTTAAACAAAAAGGTTTCTGGCCCTTATGAATGTCGGTGTGTACAGTTGTCCCTTCATATTCACTGGCGTTTGATTCCAGGACCCCCATGGAACCAAAATCCAGAGATTACTCAAGTCCCATTACTGTATATGCAATGGCATAGCAAAATGGTATCCCTTATACAAGATGGCAAAATCAAGGTTTGCTTTTTGGATTATTACTTTTTAAAGAATATTTTCAAACTGTGAATACTTAAATCCGTGGATGCCAAATCCATGGATACGGAGGGACAACTGTACTTCAGAATACATGACAGAAGCTGTCTTGTACCAAGGGAGACCACTGGTCCCAGTTTTCATCTTATTAATAAACCTTATTCATTTAAAGTTCAAGAAAGCCAAACTTCTTACTTTCTGTGAGGTTGTTCCACAGCTTGGGGCCACAGCTGAGAAGGTTCTGCTCCTCTCTGCAAATTTGCCTTTGCCAGCATGCTGTAGTGGTTTGAGCATTGGACTACAACTCTGGAGACCAGGGTTCAAATCCCTGCTCAGCCATGGAAACCCACTGGCTGACCTTGGGCAAGTCACACTCTCTCAGCCTCAGAGGAAGGCAAAGGCAACCCCCCCCCGAAGAAATCTTGCCAAGAAAATCCCAAGGGTCACCGTAGGTCAGAAACAACTTGAAGGCACAGAACAACAACCCATATAAATGAGATACCAAATGGAACTCTTTGAAGATGAACTTGACCACAGGGTGGGTCCATATGGAAAAAGATACTTTCTTGGATATGCAGATAAAGTTCACTATTAACATCTCATCCATTTCACTGTTCACTCTGAAATCCTCCTGTCTCCAACAGATCCTTCTCCGGCAAAGGCAGACAGATCTGGATGCATCAGCGCACGATGGCTCCACCCCGCTGATGCTTGCCACACGACTGGCCGTTGAAAACATGGTGGAGGAGTTGGTGGCCAATCATGCGGATGTCAGGGCCACAGACAAGAGAGGTGAGGGCATTGCACATCATGAGGCTGATGGCTGTGCCGTTCTGGAGCTAAAGAGCCTTAGTGCAGGATGCAGAGGTAGAATGCAAAAAAACAGGGAGCTGGAAAATAGGATATGGAGGAAGGGGGAGCGTTGTAACTCTGAGGCAGGTGTCTTTGTGGCAGGGAAAAAGCAGTTTGGATTAGGCCAGCCTTCTGCACCGTGGTGCACTCCAAATGTGTTGGACTTCAACTCCCACCATGCACTCTGGCTGAGAATGATAGGAGCTATTATCCAACACATCTAGACGGCACCAACTTGGAGGAAGGCTGGATGATGCTGTCCTAGACAAATTATGGACTTGTGGGTTTTGTGATTTCCTTAAGCCAGAGTTTCTTGGGCTGAACAGAGGCATTGTCCTAATTGCTGGGAGGCAGAGTGGGAGGAAGGAAGGGGAAAAGCAGGAGACAATTATTGCTTTCTTGGCCTGTTGTGGGTTTCCCAGAGGCACCTCATTGGCTGTCCGAAGGAAGATGATGGATTAGAAAAAAATCATGGCGTTTGGGGCAGGAAGAGAGAAGCAGGGGCTTGTAAGTCATGTAGTCCAAATTTCTGCTCAATGCAGGGAATCCAGAACTAGTGGGTACTCAGCAGGAGGGCTGTCCAGACATCTCTCTGAAAATTGAAAGTAAGGGACAACAACTCTCTCCCACTGGAGAATTGGTTGCTTTGGCAAAAGCTTTTACTTTTGGAGAAACATGGGGAGGGGCAGAATCTCTCTTAAGAACTTTCTGAAGAACTTTAAAAAGAACTTCTCCTTATTTCTCCTTCTGTTCATCCAAAATTTACATTCTATAGCTCAGAGCTTAGAAAAAGTTACTTTGGGGGACTAGAGCTCCCACTATCTCCTAGCTAGCATACAGCAGGAGATGGGATCTAGTCCTTCCACGGGCCAGATTCTTCCCTCCCTAAGCCAGATATACCTGCCCCCACGTAGGGGCTGGGGAAATCCACTCAAAGGTCATAATGGAGTTAATGCCCAGGACTCAAGAACTCTGTGATCTTCTCACCATCCTGAGAATTTTCCATCTCTGGCAGGAAAGAGTGCCCTCCACTGGGCTGCAGCCGTGAATAACGTCCGCGCCACCCTCGTCCTGTTGAGAAATGGAGCTGACAAGGATGCTCAGGACAATCGGGTAATGTGTTATGTCTGCTGACTCCATCTCAAAAAAGATGAGGTAGAGTTGGAGGGGTATACTCCAGCATAGGCCACTAAAATGATCAAGGGAAGCAATTTTTTTGCGTGGAGAAGAACTTAAGAAACTGGGGCATGAGGGAATTTATTTTATACCAAGTCAGACTTTTTGTCACCTTGCCTTGCTGACCCTCCGAGTTAGCCTGCTGCCCTCCCATGTGGTGGAGGACTCCTCTCCTATTGCCAGCATTGTCTGAAGATTCAACCGCCCATTTCTGTTCATGGAATGAAGAAAAGTCCATCTTATCCTTTCCCTCAGACATGAAAACGGCTTGTGGCAGACTGGATGACAGATCGCAGTTAACTTCCAGCCAGTCACCCCTCAGCCAGTCATGGGTAACTTTTGCCTTGCCTGATCTACCTCACTGTGGTTATGAGCAACAGTGCAGTGGTAACTTAGAAAGTACAGGCCTTCATCATGACACTTCCCATAGCCATACCCTCCAAGGCAGTCCAAGAAGTGCAGGCAGTGGGGTTGATCCATATCAACAGAACAGTTCTGACAGCTTTTGTCTCCCAGGAGCACATTTTTTTGTAAAGGCCTTCTCAGCTGTGGCACCCTCTGTATAGAATGCCCTGCCCTTGGAAGTCTGACTGGTGTTGATGTTGGTTTCTTTCCAGCATTGAGTTTAAACATGGCTTTTTATTAATAACTTTGGGGTCCTAACTTACTTTTCAAAAGGTAAGTGTACATGGGATTCACTGTTTTACGCTACATGAATGTGTTTAAATGGTTTAATTTGTCTTTAATCTGTTTAAATCATTTCATTAGGTTTAGATCTGGAATTGTATACTGCCCTTGGTTCCCATCGTATAGGGCAGAATATAAATTTAGAAGTAGAAATTTTGTGACATGGTTGCCTTAGGATCTCCATAACTCAGAAACGACTTGAAGGCACACACAATAAATATAGGAAGGAAGGAAGGGCCTCCAAATTGTGCACTGAAGCCACCTCCAAGATACTTCATGTTATCTCAGGGCTAGATGGGAGAATTAATTGTGGAAAATAGCTCTTTAACTCACCATCGCAGCAACATTCATTTCTCCACAATACAGTCACAAGATCGCTGGCATGGGAAGCTATACGTGTTTGAAGTTCACATGGAGCATGCCCGCAAGTAAAGATGGTGGCCACAAGTGAATTATATGTGTTGTTATTCCCCAAAAGCTCCTTCCGTTTCCCTTTTTTTCCTCCTTGTTAAATCAGGCATGCGGAAGAGTGATCTTCTGCTTAAATTTTTTTTTTGTCTTGCTCTGCTGCTCAAAAAAAGCGCACAATCACTTCCATGAAAATCAACAATGGCAGCTTCAGCCACTTTGTGTCAGCACATTGGATGCCATGCACATTCAACCAATCATATTTTCACTTCCAGGATGTGCCCCAATTCAAATTGGTTGTTCAAATAGGCTGGGATGCTCATTTCCCTGTATTTTTTTTTAATACTTTACGAGAAACAGCAAAATATTTGGGAGGTTTTGGCCCCTCTCCTTTCGAATATGGCAAATCCCTGAGGGAGCTCATCTGGACAAAAGGTATTCCCCTTGCATTCCCAGAGGATTTTTTTTCACCAACTAGATAACATCTGGGTATATTGTTGCTGGGAAAATGTAATCTTCCCTTCAGCTATCCTGAGGATCCCAGCTAAGCTCAGAGTAAACAGAGAACCCTGAAAGGGGTGACAGAAGACATAATTGTCCCTAGTAATTAAAAAAAAAAAAAAGAAGCAGACAGCATCATTCTCCCTGCTTTGATCTTCGCTGAGACCCAGCTCTATGACACCACTGGTTCTGAGGATTAACTGAGAAGGAGGGTAGCCAGCTATGCCACTTGCGGATGACTGGAAGAAAGGTAGGATACAAGCAGCTAGGCTGAGCTCTTATTTGCATCTCCGGGAGCTCCTTTAACACCTGGAGAGTTGTTTACATTCCCACTGACACAGGAGCTCCTAGCCACCACCAGATATAAATGGAAGTCATAAATAAATCACAAGGACTCACCACTCTTACATTTCCCCTATTTCTTTCTTCCTTACAGGCACAGACCCCTCTGTTCCTGGCTGCCCAAGAAGGGAGCTACAAAGTGGCCTGCCTTCTCCTCCAACACGGAGCCAAACAGAACATCCGGGACAACCTGGGACGCCTCCCAAAGGACGTGGCACGGGAGCGTCTCCACCATGACATCCTATCCCTCTTGGACCACCCTTCCGTCTCTTGTGGGACTGGCCAGCTCTCACCACATAGACCACGGCCACAGGCCCATCGGGCCACAGCCAACCTACACAGGTTACCAGGTCAAATTGGCCACCCACGGCTAACTCCTGTGCCTGAGAATGAAGGCCTTTTCAAAGAACTTCCTTCTCCCAAGCTGCCAAGTAGCTCACCAGAAGATGCCGCTGGGCCACTTGCTGAGTGACTCTGTCCCTTCTGGGTGTGGAACGGACAGACGGAAGCACAGGGGATCAGTGACATTGGGTTGAGCCGCTGTGTGGGGCTCTCCCCAGCAATGTCAGGCCAGGAATGATGATGTCAAAGGAAAGCACCACAAAAGGAGGTGCATTGCTGAGCCACAGCTCCTGGAGTAGATCTGGCACCCCACGTGGGAGGATGATGATGTTCTTGATGTGATATCGGAGAGCGCCAAAAAACATTTTTCATGTCATACATGATGATGTCACATAGCGAGGGGATGGGAGTCAGCAGAGATGATGTCCCACATAGCCCAAAGTAGGCAGAGCGACCTTCACCAAGTCTTTCTGTAGGACAAGGGTGGAGGAGCTATAAAAGCCAATAGGCAGGATAAACTCTTCATCCCATTCTTCTGATGTGCAGTTCACCAATACACACCTTATTATAATTGCCACTACTTTGTTTTTCTGTCAGTGCAATGTCAAATAGACAGGAATGTCAATATCCTCCATCACCTTTTTAGCTACAAATGTGTAATTTAGGGGCTTACTGCACTCCAGAGAAAAGTGGCAGTGCAGCAGGAACGTTCCATCTTCTATGCTGCCTTACCGCATGACATTGTCGTTCTTTTGTTCTGGTCCCATGGGGAACCGAGGTAAAACCATGTCTTTTGGCTAACCGGAAAAACCCATTAGCAAAAAGAGGCAGTTTTACCTTGGTCCCCCATGGGACCAGAATAAAAGAATGCCTGATATGGCACCTCTCTGCTGCACTGCCACTTTTCTTTGGAGTGCGGTAAGCCCCTAAGTAACATCTCCTGGCCCAACTCCCCCCTACAACCTACCTTAACAACCAGCGACCACATTGAGTGAAGAAGGTCTGTTCAGTTGGCAGACAGGGCGTAGGTGTATGAGGTTTCCAGCCCTCTCCCAAGAAGTGAACAAAGTTGAGATGAGGAACTGTGATAGGGGTACTGCTTCTGATTGCCGTAATCTCATTCACTAGCAGCAAGAAGCTTGAAATGCCCTATTTTTGCAACCTGATCATTAGCTGAACAGACCTTCACCACTCGGTGTGGCTGCCTAGCTGTTAAGGTAGGTTGGGGGGCACATTTACATTGTGGCAATAGTGACACAATCATGAATACAACATATTACTGAATACGGAATAGTTATGGATCTGTAACTCTGTTATGAATCTGTAACTGCAATGCAGGATGCCAGCTGGTATACACCAAGTATTTATTAGCCTGTCAGAGTCTTAACACCCTCCCCTACATCTCGCTTTTTCTGTTGGGGGTCAGCACCATAACTGGAGGCTTATCACGACCTGGACAGGCCCCCATATGTACTAAGTGTGGTTAGTTAGCTTCATTCAGCTAGTAGTCCAACCAGGAGCAGAAAAACCTTGGCCTTCTAAATGTTTTTTGCTTCAGCTCCCTGAAGCACCAGCCAACATGGCTAATGGGAAGACCTGTAGACATCCAAAACAGCTGAAGTACCAAAGACTCCCTAGTCTTGAATTATGAAGTCCCCAGTCCTGTAACGGCTTGCCAGCTTCCCCAACCCCACCCCCCCAGCAAAGCCTAACAGTTGTGAGACAGATTACAGTCAGACCCCTATATCCACAAAACCAATATCTGCGGTTTCAGTTATCTGTGGGGCACTAAGGAACATATACCATAGAGTCTTCCTAGAAAATGCCTAGAGGTGTCCTCTCTAGACATTTTCTAGGTCCTCCAAGGCAACTTTATAGTATTTTAAACCGGAAGTCCCATTATTTCAATGGTATTCGCTGTTATCCGCGGGTTCCGGTATCTGCAGTAAGTCTAAAAACCTAATCCCTGTGGATACGGGGGTCTGACTGCAATTCACCAGGTGTGGATTGCTCCAACTGGGAAATGTAATTACAGTAGCTATGCCTGTTGAATTTCTGCCCTCAAAGATACAGTATTCCAGCCAGAAAGAAAAGGGAGCTGTGGAAAGCTACCCTGTGGTCCATCAGGGTATTTCAGAAGGGTAGCCATGTTAAGCTGTTACAGCAAATGCATACACAGAGACTTGTGTTAACCTGGAATCTCAGATTTATTGGGGCAGAAACTTAAGATAAATCTGTAAGTCTTTAAGCTGCCACAAACTGGTGTGTGTGTGTATGAAGGCTGTCTTTATGATCTAACAATGGCTGTTCCTCTTGCCTCTCCCCCTTCTCTGTTTTACTTAAACTACAGGACTCTGTGACACATTTTTACACAAGAAAAGTATGCTTAAAAAAAACAGTTAAAAATATCAGTTGTTCTATTGAAATCTCTAATGATTGTCTTTCCAGTTTTAGCCACAAGGTGGCAAAGGGTGTCTTATTTTTTAAAAAATACTGTAATCTCTTCACAATAGGTGTATTGCTTCAGGATACTTTGGCAGTTATTCTCTCCCAAAGCTGCTGGTGCTGCTAAAGGTTTCAATTCTGTCTTGGCAGAGATGTGGTGGAGGGACAGGAACCTTTCTCTTTGCAGATCTCCTATGAGGCAGGATGAAAAAGATGGAGTGGAAGAGAAGGAAGAAGGCAAGGCCTTTGGAGTCACACCAGCCACCAAAAACGTATGTAGAGCATAAGTACCACAAAGATCAGGCTGGTGGCTGCAGCTTTGGCATAAGCGGAGCGGCTGTTGAGGAGTCTGGCATCCTGACGATATTTCTTGGAGAGAGTTGACAAACTGCTGGCCTTAGAATCCAGAGCTGGGAGAGGTGAAAGGAACAGGAGGTTGAATAATGGATCTCCAAAGCCTCGCAGTTAAAACCCCATGATTTTGCTTGTCACCTCCACAGTGGCCAAGTACTCAGCCAGATACGGGTGAACAGGTCAGAACCGAGGATGCCTTCAAACCCCGGTGGTAGAATCATCCCTGCCCCACTCATAACAACACCAAAGCTAGTAAGAAGCCTGGAATTTCATATCATTCCTTCAAATTTGATAGATCTCTTTCATGCTACACAATGATATGTCAGTACCACTAACTGCCATGACGCAAGCCTATGGGATCCTGGGATCTGTAGTTTGAAAGCATTAGTTCCCCCCCAAAAAAACTACAAATCCCAGGATTCGTTAGGGTGCTGCCATGGCAGCTAAAGTGGTACCAAAGTAACCATATAGTGTGAAGGAGGCCTTAGTTACAAGTATATCTCACATTTTCTGCAATGAACTCAAGCATGGCCCCCACAAGGGGTGGGGGGCTGATAGGGCATGAGAGGCCGTGATTAGGAGGAGGGCCCATTTACTATGTCAATCCATTTAGTTTTTTTAAAAAATAAATATAAATATTACTTGGTGTCATCATTTAAACTGACTTATTTTAATTTTTATCCTAAATCCTATAGAGCATCTCGCTGCCCTTAACCTTAGCAGTAGGTACGGGGCCCGCCAAAAATCCTGGCCTGAGGGCTTGCTTCAGGATGTGGGGGCCATGAACTCAAGGCAGCATACATGGCTCTCTTCCTCTCTTATTTTAACCTCACAACAACCTTGGGCAGTAGGTGAGGCTGAGAAAGATTGGCTGACCCAAGTACATGCAGTGAGTTTCATGGTTCAGGTTCTCCAGCATCCCAACCCAAAACTCTTCAATGATGACACTACAGACATTTTGTAGTTCATCTGCTCAGTTCAGGGCTCTCGGAGCAGGATATAATTACATCCCTGCAGGATCCCTGACAGATGGCTGTCCAGCCCCTGCTGAAATACCTCCAGGAAAGGAGATGCCATCAAAACCTGAGTCAGGCAGCCTGTTCCACTGTCAAACAACTCTTATCTCCTTCCTTGTAATTTCCACTTCTCTGTTCCAGTCCTGCCCTCTGGAGCAAGAGAGAACAAGTCTACTCCATCTTTAGCATGACAGCTCATTCAGTATGAGAATACTGCTATCAACTCTCTCCCTTTCATCTTTCCTTCTCCAAGCTAAATGTGCATTGGCACAGCACTCCCCCAGCACAATCTACAGTCAGCCCTCTTTATCCACGCGTTCTGCATCCACGGATTCAACCAAGCACAACTCGAAAATATTTGGGGGGGGGATTCCAAAAAGCAAGAAAGCTTTTCATATTACACAATCATAGCACTATGATTCCAGTTTAACTGCCATGGTTCTGTCCTATGAAATTCTGAGATTTGCATTTAGAATACTCAGCTGGAGAGATCTAGTCTCTCCCAAACTACAAAGCCCAGGATTCCACAAGATGCAACCACAACAGGTGCAGTGTGAAAGGGCGCAACTTTGAATAAAGTAAGATCCCCATATCTTGCGTGACAAGCAACGTCTGCTGAATTCCCCTCTTCCTCACAACTATTAAAGGTACAGGAGCCCTGCCCTGTTTTGCACCTGGCAACACTAGGATACCTTCTACCTGGCAGCCCAAAGGCCTCTGACTTGATTAAATTACATTAAATTAAATTTCTGGAAGCCTCCAGTAATTGCAGAATCCCATTTTTACCAGAATTATTTTTTTCAATGCAGAGAAAGGGTTTCTAGGGGAAGGGGAAACATAAGCCCCATAAAAGCCCTGGGGGCACATGTAGCCCACAGGTCCCCCTTTGCCCACTCTGGCCTAGCATCCTCCACCCCATTTGAGGGTCGCAGGTTAGTTTATGGGGTACAGGACAGGCCAAGTGGCTTACACAGCTGCCCTCCAACAGGGGAACATACAGGGGGCTCAGGAGAACCACTAGGGGGCTGCTACCACTGCCCCCCCCCCAATGCTTGTTGGCTGAGGTGGCCACCTCTACCCAATGATAAGGCCAGCTCTGCAAAAACACAAAACAAAACACCTATGAAGAATTCTGAGGCCCTTTTGTGTCAAACATCGTGGACACAAGACAACAGTGCCAGGGGCCCTTTCGCACTGCACAGTTATAGCACTATGATTCCACTTTAACATCCATGGGCTGCATCCTATGGAGTCCTGGGAGTTGTAGTCTGGGGAGGAACTAGAGCTCTCTGGCTGAAAATTCCAAATGCCTTTCCATAAATGGCACATCCCAGGATCCCATAGGATGTTGCCACAGCAGTTAAAGTGAAATCATAGCACTTTAACTGCGTAATGTGAAAGCACTGTGTACTGTGTAGATCTTGACATCAGGGGCTGGTTTGTGTATGAAAATGTACAGAAAATCGATAAGTCCTGTCTCATATACGAGGGGCCCATCTATATGAGCCCATAAAAAAAGGAGTGCCTCGCAGTAATGACTTTTCACAGCAGCTATGATCAATCCTAATAGGTTTTTTGCCCCTGTAACCTTTGCATGCCCCGTAGTAAACATGGCAGCCAGGAGAGATTTATTTGTGTTTGTACTTACCTCAATTGGCCGCCACTGACCTTTTTTAAAAACAATGTCCAAGGTGCGAGTGAGCAATTTTTCAATTGAGCAAAAAAAAACAAAAACCAACACCCTGTTCTCACCTTAGCGAGCAAGCGCTAAGGTGAAAATCCAATATGGCAGCAGTGGGCGCCTGTCTTGTTAGCAAGCCCCCCTGCGCTCATCTGGCCAATTGGATTTCCATTTCCTTTCGTATTGACAAGCGTATCAAATCAACTCGCTTATCCTAATGAGCAGGAATGTGCATCTCCCCTTGCTGTTTTTTTTAAAGGCGAGGTTTTGGGCCTTTTTTGCCCCCCTCCTTCACAATGCAATGAAATCACATGGAATACCATTAGGACAGGTAGGACATTCTGTGAGGAGTTTTTTTACCGTTTGGACAGCCCCAAGGAGAGCTTTATCATGAAGCCAAGTGAAACAGCCGCCTCTAGGCTGCAGCTTTTGGGTATCAGGAAAAAGCAGTAAATTATTAGTTATTCTATTTGCTGTTACTGTTTTTTTTCCTGCTAGAAATGAGAGTAGATGGAAGGTTCTTATGGGCTTTTGGTGCAAAAGTAACATGGTTTGTTTGGGTACTATGCACTTGACTCTGCTGTCTCAGGAGCAAAATGCCTGAGGCTGACCCTACCATCAATCCTGGCAACACATTGTGCGTGAACAACCCAGTCCACCCCCTCAATAGCTCTCCTCCCTGTACCTGATAAGGCCTCCCCGCGCTGGAGCACCTCTTCAATGTTGGTGACCATGATTTTCTGGACATCCTGTAGTTCCAGGTTGATGCTGCTCAGGTGACGTTTGGACCAGGTATCCAGATAGGATTTCTTCAGCTTCTGGATATAAATGTCTAAACAGGAGGATTTCACTGGTTAGCCATCTTTTCTTAGCAACTATAGCAATGGGCCCAAGAGGACAATTCAATGGGGCCAGTTTCAGTTTCAGTGTAAGGGCCCGATTCCATTTCAGAGGAGTTCTTGGGGGCCACATTCCTTTCCTATCCATGTAATGAGGACAAACAACACTTAAAACATAACTTTTCAAGCTCTGCCTCCTCCTCCAGTTTAGCTAATCTCCTTTGACTAATTTCAGCAGGTTCCATGTACATATTAACGTTTGTGTGAACCAGTAATTTATTTTGTCCATCCTGAATCTATTTAATTGGGCTCCAGTTGTGCAACAGCAGGAGAAAAAAAAACCTTTTTATCCATATGCAGCAAAGATTTTTGAGCACAGGATAAAGGAAGGTTTGTTGTCCTCCACAGATGAGACAATGAGATCTAGAACAGTGGATCTTAACTTTTTCTTTACCAGGGACCCAATTTAAATATCTTTTGCTGCCACGGATTCCTAAGACTCAACTCAAGATTTAAAACCCTAATAATAATAATCTCTCTCTGGCTTTTCTTCGCAAATGAAGATTCAGGAAGGACTCGTCCCGCGCTTTCTGCAAGCGCGCTGATGACTAAAAAGGCCAATCCGAGATAAACAAGTCTGGTTGCAGAAAGCACAGCAGAAGGTCTCCTTGGGTGATGTTTTTGGGTTGTGATTCTTTCTGCATTGTCATTTCTCTTCAAGACTTGTTCGGCGTGAGTTCTCAAATAAGGCTGCAGCATTGCGGATAGTGCGTCTCCATGCCTCCCGATGTGAGGCCAGGGCGGACCAATGTTGGTGATCAATTTGGCCGAGCCTGAGATGTTGTTTCAGGAAGTCCTTGTATCGCTTTTTTGGAGCGCCCTTCTTATGCTGACCTGTGGCGAGTTCACCGTAGAGTACTATTTCAGGGAGGTGATGATCATCCATCCTAGAAATGCGCCCTGCCCAGTGCAACTGTGTTCTCAATATCATGGCCTCAATGCTGGTGATCCCTGCTCGCTCAAGGACAGCAACATTCGTCACAGTGTATATTTAGGATTGTGCGTATACAGCACTGATGAAAGCGTTCGAGGAGTCGTAAGTGTTGGTGATAGGTGACCCATGTTTCAGACCCATAAAGGAGAATAGACAGTACAATGGCTCTATACACACTGATTTTTGTGATAATAATAATAATATTACGCCTTTTTAGTCATCAGCGCGCTTGCAGAAAGCACAGGATGTGTCCTTCCTGAATCTTCGTTTGTGAAGAAAAGCCAGAGAGAGAGAGAGAGAGAGACCATCCATTAAACCTTCTCTCTGAGGCACTAGAAGGGGAAGGAACTTTTCTCCTGCTTCTTCCTGCAAGTTTGTGGATTGAATGGCAATGTGCAGGCCAAGCCATCCAGCCAGTCTTTGCCTTGGCTCCTGTCATGTGGCCACTCCACTGCAGGGAGAAGGTGGGCCAAGCAGCCTTCAAGCCTTTATGGACCCCCTGTGAGGACATTGCAGACCCCTGGGAGTCCCTGGACCATAGGTTAAAAACCACTGGTCTAGAACATTGATAAGCCTGAGTCAGAGAAGTGCCCACTCTCCTTTAACATTAGCCCAAGGATAGACAACTGTGGAAGGTGATGGGGCTGCATTAGCTTCTCCGGGATACCGCATCCCCCCAATGCACCCTTCAAAATGCCTTCCAGGGGTGTGGGGAGCATTTCTGCCACGTTTTGCCATCCTCTGAGCCACTTTAGACAGAGGAGAAGCCCTTTTAGCAACAGGAAGTGACCAAATTTCACTTCCTATTTTAGAAAAAGGCCTCTCCTAAGCCTAAAATGGCTGGGGGGGGGCACAAAAACATGGTGAAAATACCCCCACATCCAATTGAGGGCATTTGCAGACAAAATTATTTTGACCTCTAAGGCCCCTGGAGGCCACAAGAACTGCTCTGGGTGCCACACGTGACCCACGGCCACACTTTGCCCCCCCCTGCCACCTTAGCACATACATACCAAACTCAATGAAGGCATAAGGCCGTGAAACAGAGGACACCTTCTTCCCGTACAGCTCCCAGAATTCAGCTTGTAGCTCCTCCAGGAAGGAGAAGGCCAGTTTCTTTGAGTACGCAGCTTCACACAGCGTCAAGTAGCAAATGCCCTGGCTGATCAAGTAACTGCAAAAGATGGGGTGGGGAAGGGGAACAGAGAGTAGGTGAGACTCTGGATTAATTTCTTCCAGAGATCAGTGAGAATGAAAAGCCTTAGAAATACGTTCCAAAATACACCTGTATAAGTCATTCCTGACTGAAAGAATGCAAGCACAGTCTTCCCTCCACATTGATGGGTTAAGCATCTGCAGATTTGATTGTTCACAGATTACTGTATTAATTACTGCCTCTGCTGCTGTCCTATATGCAACTGAAAAAATACAGTTGTCTCTCCATATCCACGGATTTGGTATCCACAGATTTAAGTATTCACAGTTTGAAAATATTCTTTAAAAAATAATAATTCAAAAAGCAAACCTTGATTTTGCCATCAAAATAAGGGACCCCATTTTGCTATGCCATTGCATATAATGGGACTTGAGTATTCACAGATTTTGGTATCCACGGGGGGGTCCTGGAACCAAACCCCAGCGAATATGAAAGGACAACTGTATGTTCTCTCTAGCCATTTCTAGGTTCTCCAGCACGATTCTTTGGTCAATTTCCACTGGAATTTCCACTGGAAGTGGAAATTCAGCTTCCGATAGAAGCTGACCATAGAATCACGACATAGAAATGCCTAGACAAGTGTTCTCTCAGGCTAAAAACAAAAACAAAAAAAGTCCTATATTCACAGTATTTTCAATTTTGTGGGGATCTTGCACCCCTAACCCCCATGAAAATTGAGGGCCAACTGTATCAACATTCTCCCAATATGGCAAATAGCCTCCTAAATGATTGCCTGGATCCCATTTGTTACTCACCATAGGTGACAAATGAAGAGGCAATTTGGACTGATGAGAACATTTGCAGTTCGAGACTTATTCTGCACAAAATTCACACATGGTTGTTTCACATAGAAAACAGCATTTTCTGAAGAGAAAATATTTCAACAAATATTTCCAAGAATCACAGGCACTTACTGGAAAGTCATTGGTCCAGCTTGCAGAGAACACCGGCTTGGTGAATGGTCCCCAAGTTTCCGGAACAGCTGCTTGGCTTGGTTATGATATTCCTGGAAGTTCCGGTTTGACTATGAAGGAAGGAATGCTGTGTTATACTGTGCAAGTAGACACAATTCAAAATGGCCACCTTTTGTCCAGGCATACAGCATTTGTTTTGTTATGATCAAAACAAATGAAGGCTGGCATCCTGTTGAGCAGTTATAAATGCATAAGCTAGACACACACATTCATGCCCTATGAGCCATGCCCTATGAGGAGCGGCTTAGGCAGCTGGGTATGTTTAGCCTGGAGAAGAGAAGGTTAATAGGGGACATGATAGCCATGTTTAAATATTTGAAGGGATGTCATACTGAGGAGGGAGCAAGCTTGTTTTCTGATGCTCTAGAGACTAGGACACAAAGCAATGGGTTCATACTACAGGAAAAGAGATTCCACCTAAACATTAGGAAGAACTTCCTGACAGTAAGAGCTGTTCGCATGTGGAATAGGCTGCCACGGAGTGTGGTGCATTCTCCTTCTGTGGAGGTTTTTAAACAGAGGCTGGATGGCCATCTGTCAGGAATGCTTTGATTGGGTATACCTGCAGGGCAGGGGGTTGGACTGGATGGCCTTTGTGGGCTCCTCCCACTCTGTGATTCTATCTGAAGTGAAAATTCTGGGAGGAGAATAAGGAGGAAAACAACCAACAGCCACAGATGAGGACGTTGCAGGATGGAGTGCTGCCCTGGCAGATCTTCCATTCCATTTCTTATCCTGGTTTTTCACTCCCCCTTGTCTTCACATGAAGTCTGCATTTCTGTGGCCACTGAGCCACAGGGCCACATGTCTGGGGCTGTCAGGTCAGGATTATCCCAGCCCCTGAGATTTCATAGCCAAAATCTGAGGGTTAGGGGAGACCCCTTGTGACACCACAGGAAGTGGGCTCTGGTGATGTTACAAGAGTGATGATGTTAGAAGGGATAGATAGCCCCTGAAGATGTCATTAAGCACGAGCGCTTAAGCATTAACCATCGATGCACAGAGTGTACTATTCAAATAAAAAACAAACCTATGCCTAACAAATGAGGAATGAATATATATATAAGCAAAATGTTTGAACGTCCGCCCTCCTCAGTTGTGTGGGTGTGTATACAGAGTGTGCCAAAATTCACACCCCACAGGTACATTCTGTATGCACACACAAACCCCACAAAAATCACACCCTATTATTATTATATTGTTGTGTGCCTTCAAGTCATTTTTAACTTACGGCAACCCTAGCACTCTCTTCTTGGAGAGATTTCTTCAGGGGAGGTTCCTTTGCCTCCCTCTGAGGCTGAGAGAGTGTGACTTGCCCAAGGCCACCTGGTGGGTTTCCATGGCTGAGCAGGGATTCGAACCCTGGTCTCCAGAGTCGTTGCCCAGCGCTCAAATCACTACACCACGTTTACCCCCTCAATTTATTATGTACATTAAATTAAATGTTTGAATGGGCTGCCATTTTCTTCTAAATGTTTTCTTACTCGGGTGATGTATGACCTATGAACATTTCTAAGTAAAGTAACATTTTCTTTCATGTTCACAAATTCTAGTGGGATGGCCTCCTTTAGATCATCTAAAATTCCTACAGAACATGACTTTTGGCACACCCTGAATACACACACACACACACACACACACATTATACACATACTTTTGAAGGCAGCGCTTTTGTCCTGAGATTCCTCCCCCTTGCCCTGAGGACTAGCGAAGAGGGTCCAGGCTCTCAGACTGTGGCCCTGGCTCTGAAATCTGAGGACACTATGGGTGTAACACATCCTCTCCTCCCCCCTACAAATTTGTGGTACTTCTGCCAATTTTAGAGGTTTCTTCCCCAAAACAGCTATTCTCTCTTGTTTGAGGGTGATGCCATTTTAGCCATGTAAGCAATGGCACTCACAGGCTGGTCTGAGCATTGGAAATAAAGCGACAGACACTAATAAAAAATAATCAGCACTAGATAATCCACTTCAGATAATTAATGGTTCAGGTTCACACATACACATATTACCACAACAATCATTACAACCACTTCATATAATAATAGGCTAATCTAATTATCCCTATATTAAAAATTGCAGGTTCAGGGTATATACAGCTCACCTAAGGCAATTTAGTGATTTCATGGCTAAAGTGAACATAAGAATTTGTCATGCTGGATGACTTTGTTGTCAACGTTCACAACCTCTCTTTGTGATTTTTTTTAAGGGTGTCAGTCCTGATTTAATTTGTTTTAATTTGATTTTTATTTTTACTGCCTTGAGTGCTTTGGAAGTGGGGACAAAAAACAAAACTCAAACCCAGGATATAAATTTAATCATTTAATCAATCACTATCTAGTAGTATTCCAAGTAGAATGGGTCATATGGCCATGCTGGTTGGAGCATGCTGGGAGGTGTCATCCAAAAACTTTTCCAAACTCAGAATTTATTAGCACTGAACATGGAGGTTCAGTTACAGGAATTGAGGAATATTTGGCCTTCCGCCTGCTTTGACCTACCACCTCCAGAGACCCCAGGTTTACTTCAGTTGCTGCAAACCGAATTCAAAATGCAAAACAAGTTTCCATATTTATTTATTTATTTATTTATACCCCGCTCTTCACCCACAAAGGCTATCAGGGCAGCTTACAAATAAATACCCAATAAATTCAGCAGTGGGGAGGGGAAGGAGAGGAGGGGCAGAATCTTTCGATCATTTCATCAGATTTTCTTTCTACCAGCTTTCTTCACTGTCTAGCTTTCATAACCATACATAGAAATAGGGAATACAATGGCATAGACCAGTGGCTCTTACCTTTTCTTTATCAGGGACCCCCTTTAAATATCTTTTGTTGCCATGGCCCCCCAAGACTTAACTCAAGATTTAAAACCATCATAATAATATGTAATAATAATAATAATAATATAATACAATTACACCATCCACTAAACATTTCCTCAGAAGCACTAGAGGGAGAGGGACGACTTTTCTCCTGCTTCTTCCTACAGGTTTGTGGCTGTGTTGAATGGCAACGTGCAGGCCAAGCCAGCCAGCCTTTGCCTTAGCTCCTGTCACGTGGCCACTCCACTGCAGGGACGAGGTGGGCTAAGCAGTCTTCAAGCCTTTGCGGACCCCCTGTGATGATATTGTAGACCCCTGGCAGTTCCCAGACCAAAGGTTAAGTACCCCTGATCTAATGAAACCAGGGAAATTCTCACACTACACAGTTATAGGGCTATAAATTGACTTTAACAGCCATGATTCCCTCCTATGGAATCCTGGGATTTGCAGTTCAGGGAGGGGCATTTAAAATGCTCAGCAAAAGAGCTCTGGGGCCTAACCAAACTACAAATCCCAGAGTTTGCTGAGACACTTAAACCGGAATTATACTACTTTAATTACGAAATATGAAAGGGACCCAGGAAATGAAGGGTTTTTTTGTTGTTGTTGTTGCACTGAGTGAAACACAATTTCCTGCTCTTTCTTGGCTTTTATTGGATTGCTTACTTGTTATGGATATAGGTTACAAGGAAAGGACCTTCCCCAGTTAATGTCACAATAACCTGCAAGGTAGGTCAGGCTGTCTCAAAGAGCAAGTGGTCCAATGTCTCCTGGGGAACATCATGGGTGAAGTGGGGTTTTGGTGAGGTGAGGCCCCAGCACTCTTTGTCAGAGAAAGCTAAAGCCCTTGTAAAACTACACATCCCAGGATTCTATAGGAAGGAGCCATGCAAATGCAGTTGTCCCTTCACATTCGCTGGGGTTTGGTTCCAGGCCCCCCTGTGGATACCAAAATCCATGAATACTCAAGTCCCATTATATGCAATGGCATAGCAAAATGGTATCCCTTATATAAGATGGCAACATCAAGGTTTGCTTTTTGGATTATTATTTTTTTAAGAATATTTTCAAGCCGTGGATACTTAAATCCGCGGATACCAAATCCGTGGATACGGAGGGACAACTGTACAGTATATGCAATGGCATAGCAAAATGGTGCTCCTTTGCTAAGATGGCAAAATCAAGGTTTGCTTTTTTGGATTATTATTTTTTAAAAGAACATTTTCAAGCCGTGGATACAGTACTTAAATCCCCGGATACCAAAACCGTGGATACAGAGGGACAGCTGTAATCCGGTTTCAAACCAGATTATTTGTGTAGTGTGGATCCCCCCCTTTCTAAAAAGACTGCCTAATATGCCAACACAAGGGATGATGAGAAGAGGCAGTAGGTGTGGATTGGAGCAGGAGAGGAAGCCCTGCCTAGTGGTTAGAGCTGGAGTGAAACTGCTGGGCGAGAGCCTCTGTTTTTTCTTTCTTACCTGCTCCGTTTCTTGCATGGAGGCGGCTAAGAGAAGCCCATCTTGGACCCGGCTTATCATGGTGAGCAAGACCATCTTGGGGGGGACAGGAGGGGGGGTGCCAAGAGGAGGGGTCCTGGGTTAGAGGGTCTCACACAGGCCCCCCTTTCCCCCTCTCCCCACCCCCTAATCGCCCCCCCTAGAAAAATTGGGGCTGAGCCTGAGATCCCAGCTGACGTGGCTGAAGGGGAGGGAAGGAGAAGAAGGAGAAGAAGAAAAAGGAGAGGTGGAGCCAGAGGGCGAAGAAGTGACTTTTGGAGGAAGGGAGGAAAACTCCCCCAAGCAAACTCACACTGATACTGTAACCCTTGTCCCTCCGTATCCACGGATTCGAGTATTCAGGGCTTGGAAATATTCTTTTAAAAACAATAATCCAAAAAAGCCAAGCTTGATTTTGCCATCTTCTCTAAGGGACACCATTTTGCTATGCCGTTGCATATCCTGGGACTTGAGTACAGTTGTCCCTCCGTATCCACGGATTTGCTATCCACGGATTTGAGTATTCCGGGCTTGAAAATATTCTTTAAAAAAACAATAATCCAAAAAGCAAACCTTGATTTTGCCATCTTCTATAAGGGACACCGTTTTGCTATGCCATTGCATATACTGGGACTTGGGTATTCACGGATTTTGGTATCCGCGGGGGGCGGTCCTAGAACCAAACCCCAGCAAATATGAAGGGAGAACTGTGCACACATTTCCCCTTCTTATCAACACTCCCACTAAAACAACAACAACACCAAACCATCCCTCCTTCCTCTCTTGGAAGTCCTCTCCTCCTTCTCTTCACCCCAACAGCTCAATATATCTTTATTTTACTTTCTAGGAAAAGATCTATCCTTGCTCTTTGGTGCTGGCTATATACCAGCACCCCATCAGGATGGAAGAAAGACTTAAAACCTCTCTTAAAGCAATATAGGTTGAAATAAGTATACATCATTTAATATGCAATTTATGCTGTATAACAATATTTGAGAAGAGAAGTACCAAGCCAATGTAACAGAGAATGGAAAAGTAGGTTATAAGGAGGGAAGTCATTGAGCAATTCCAGCTAAAGCAGGATGGAAGTAGGAGAAGTATTCTATTGGGGAAAGGGTGGGTGGGTTGTAAATTGATTTTTTAAGTTTTTTTTTTCATTTAAGCATATTTTGGAATGGTATTGTATTTTTCCTGAACATGTTTCTTTTAGAAGAATAGAAAATGTTACTTTTGGCAATTAGAAGAATATTTAATTGCAAGATATATGATTACATATCATACGAAACATTGTAACTTGATTAAAAAATTTTTTTTTTAAAAAAGTTAGAAAATGCAGTCCCATTCTAGAACATCCACAGGTTAGAAAATGCAATCCCATTCTAGAACATCCACCAGTTAGAAAATGCAGTCCCATTCCAGAACATCCACCAGTTAGAAAATTCAATCCCATTCTAGAACATCCACAGGATAGAAAATGCAGTCCCATTCTAGAACATTCACCTGTTCAAAAAATGCAATCCCATTCTAGAACATCCACCGGCTAGAAAATGCAATCCCATTCTAAAACATCCACCAGTTAGAAAATGCAAGTCCATTCTAGAACAACCACCAGTTGGAAAGTGTAATCTCATTCTAAAACATCCACCAGTTAGAAAATGGAATCCTATTCCAGAATATCAATCGGTTAGAAAATGCCATCCCGTTCTAGAACATCCAACAGTTATAAAATGCAATCGCATTCCAGAACATCCACCAGTTAGAAAATGCAATCCCATTCTAGAACATCCACAGGTTAGAAAATGCAACCCCATTCTAAAACATCAACCAGTTCAAAAATACAATCCCATTCTAAAACATCCACCAGTTAGAAAATGTAATCCCATTCTAGAACATCCACCAGTTAGAAAATGCAATTCTATTCCAGAATATCTACCAGTTAGAAAATGCAATCCCATTCTAGAACATCCACCAGTTGGAAAATGCAATTCTATTCCAGAACATCTACCAGTTAGAAAATACAAACCCATTCTAGAACATCCACCAGTTGGAAAATGCAATTCTATTCGAGAACATCTACCAGTTAAAAAATACAATCCCATTCTAGAACATCCACCAGTTGGAAAATGCAATCCCATTCTAAAACACCCACCGGTTAGAAAATACAATCCCATTCTAGAACATCCACCAGTTGGAAAATGCAATCCCATTCTAAAACATCCACTGGTTAGAAAATACAATCCCGTTCTAAGACATCAACAATAAAATAAAACGGTCAGATAATGTACTGTACATACAAATATTATGGAGGATTCATCCCCCTAGCAGAAGTTGTTTCAAGTTCGCAGCAGCTTTTGGGGTTACCTTGCTTTAGCTGTGGTGACCTTTGAGAAGCTTGGGGGGAAATGCTTGGTTTGGGATTACAGTTCCCATAATCCTCACACAGGCAGGTCAGGGAGCCTGGGAGTTGCAGTTAAAACAAGTTATTTTTATGAGTTTTTAGTAGTTCATAATATTTTAAATTCACTTGTAATGGGGGACCTTGAAGATTAATCTGGTTTGGGTTTTTTAATGATAAAAAAAGATTTAATTTTTTAAAAAATAAGGTAAAATATCCCATGCTTCTTCCAGGGTTGTAGCACTATATAGCCTGCCATATTATCCAGGCACTCATTACACTAATACTAAATATAAAATGTATTAAGTCCTGCATTTCTATCAGAAACGACACCTGGCCACCTAGAAGTCCCATCGGTTTCAGAGGAACTTACTTCCCGGTAAGTATGTGTATTGGACTGCCGTACTACTCTTTCAAATATCTGGGATAGAATACTACAGTAGGACCCCCGTATCCACTGGGGATTGGTTCTGGGGGCCCCATGGATACCAAAAACTGTGGATAATAGTGAATGCTATTTAAAATAATGGGACTTCTGGTTTAAAATACCATAGAGTTGCCTTGGAGGACCTAGAAAATGGTTAGAGAGGACACATTTTCTAAGAAGACTCTATGGTAGGTGTGCTATTTTGTGTCCCATAGATAATGGAATCAGTGGATAATGAATCAATGGATACGTGGGTCCTACTGTACAGGTTTTCCTTGCTGCTACTGGAAAACACCCAAGTGTGTCTAAGGGCCTGTCTACACGATGAAAAATGACAGGTATTTATTTGAAAAACTGGTGATCTGTACAGACGGCCATTCGAATAAATACGTGTAATTCAGAGGGCCCCCTGCAAAACTTACCCTTTAGTCTGTGTGCGGCAGATCCGGCTCTTCATCCAGGGGGTCGTTTACACGGCAAAAATAATCCTCAAAGAATTCGCCAAGAAGCCTTATAGTTCCCACGTGTTCCGCATCTCCAGCGACCTTTTCAGAAGGAGGGGGTCTGAAAAACCCCTAAGTGGCGCATTTAACGACACCACTGATTTTCTGACTTTTTTTAAAAAGTGCCACATATTTGCGCATTAACGCATTTGTGAACTATCCGACACTTTGAAGTTCGGAAGATCCACCATCCACAGAAGTGGGCGGTTCGGTAACGTGACGCCACAGAAACCCGCCCACACATCCTTTCCAGTAAACATCTGCTTTGAAGCATCCTCTTAAAACATCTTTCGTTTTTCTAATGGAGGCAGTTCAGAGAACAAAGAAGGGTGGCAGGGGAATAGCTTGGAGCCATGCCGAGACTCTTGATTTACTGGATCTTCAGGGGGAAGAGAAAGTACAAGAGCAGTTACGTTTATGTCAGGGAGTATTGATGTGTTTGAAAAAAATGCCACAGGAATCTAGCATAGCTAACACCTCCATGGCTGCTACGATAAATAAATAAAAATAAATAAATGCTTATTTATTTTTATTTTATATTGTAAATAGGGAAAACCGACTGTCCGCAAAGCAGGAACCTTTAAAAAAAAAAAAGTGGCGGGAGATTTTAAACCACCGCTCACTCCAGCCAGCTTGGAGAAGAGGGAGTCATACGGAGTTTAGGGGAGTAAAAAATCATGAGGGCGGTTCGTATGCATACGAACGACAGCCTATTCGTATTTTTTACCCCCCAAACGGATTTTTTTATGATCGTTTGGCCCCCCCAAAGTTGAGTTACCACTATTGAAAGAACAAAGACCATAAATGATGATGAGAAGCCCAATCAGAACTCAATGGGGGGGGGGGGAAACAGCTGACCAATGGGAGAACGAGTGGCGGGAATTCCTGAAGGAAGTACGTTGGAAAGGAATGACGTACTTCATTGATTGACATGTAAGATCATTAAAATATGCAGAATATCGATGTCGTGGGAACTAGAATAGTTCGAGGTGAAGAACCTCGCATCTTATTTAAGTGCACATTATAATCACATCTGAACTACATCGCGGAACTAAGTAGGATCCGAAATAATATCGTGGGAACTTTGCGACACTAAATCGAAACTGCGCTAATGCGATAAATACCGCAGCAAAAATAGCTGTGGAACCGGCCCCCAGATCTCAGGGATTTTATCCGGACAGCCATTCAAAAGATTGGCAGTCTGTACACTCATTCCTGTTTGCACAGATACGAACAGGAGTGCAACCTGATTGGCTGGCTGGGTAGAGGGGGTGGGACTAGTAAAGAGGGAAAGCGTCTGCGGCCGCCATGTTAGATTCCAGCTGTACAAGTGTCCGGTAAGTCTGTTTTATGTTTTTATTTTTAAATGTTAATACGTAATCTCGGCTTTCCGGATGCCAGGCACCTTCTGAATTAAAAGGGAAAAAAAAGGCGGGAGATTTAAAGATCACTTTAAATCAAGATCACTCGCTCGGGCCAGCTGGGTAAGGGGGCTGTACGGATTTTTGGGGGGAAATTTTATCGTGTTGGCAGATCATACGCATTTGTACAACTGCCTTTTCAAATTTATTACCCCCACACATATATTTTTTTTCTGTTGTGTAGACAGGACCTCAATTACCTTGCACCATAAAATCCATTAGAATTTAAGTTCCAATCCAAGAGAGTTTCTTGGTTTATTTATTTATTATCTAAAGCACTTGTGTGTTGCCTCTCAGCCCGCCAGGTTCCCCGAGATGATGCAAAATGGATGAACGCATTTAAAACAAACAAACAAACAAATTAATGATGTAATTATCTTTGTATTTAAACACTATCCTGGGTGCCATAGCTGCTTATTTCTTTGCCTTTGTATCTTGCCTATCCTCCTATGAGCTCAATGGGGGCATCCCACCCACTTGGTTTTCACAACAACCCTGTGAGGCTGAAGACAAGAAGTGCTCCAAGGCTGAATGAATTTCATGGGTCAGTGGGGACTAGAGGCTGGGTCCTTTTTTCACACTACCCAGTTATAGTGCTATAATTTCCACTTTAACTGCTATGGCAAAGTCCTATGGAATCCCATATCCTCCAACTATCCTGTTTTGGCTGGGACAGTTCTGGGTAATCTTCTATCTTCTCGCTTTTCCAGCTGCTTAGAAAATGTCCCAGTTTCACTCCCTTCCTCCCACTTCCCCCATTTTATTGTCACCTTACTTCAACTGCTGTAAATTGAGTACAGTTGTCCCTTCATATTCGCTGGGGTTTGCTTCCAGGACCGCCCCCCGTAGATACCAAAATCCGTGAATCCTCAAGTCCTGTTATATGCAATGCACAGCACAATGGTGTCCCTTATATAAGATGGCAAAATCAAGGTTTGCCTTTTGGATTACTATTTTTTAAATAATATTTTCAAGCCGTGAATATTTAAATCCATGTATACCAACTCCGTGGATACAGAGGGACAACTGTACTGTACTACAAGAAGTAGTTTGCAACAGTTAATTGAGCAGGAGGGAGATGGAGTCTTGCACTTCCCAGGAGGCTCCGGAGAAAGCAAACTGCTGCAGGCTCTCCTAGCTTGTCTGTTATTCCTCTTTAATATAGTATTTACCATCTTGACTACAATCTGATGTTTCTTGGCCATAAGTGTTTTCATCTGTGAAATGTTGGAGGGTATGAAATCCTGCAATTTAAGAAGGGGTACTTAGAATTGAGAACCAGTGTAATGTAGTGGTTTGAGTGTTGGACTACCACTCTGGAGACCAGGGTTAGAATCCCCAATCAGCCATAGAAACCCACGGCCATTGGGCAAGTCACACTCTCTCAGCCTCAGAGGAAGGCAAAGGCAAAGCCCCTCTGAAAAAAAATTGAAGAAAACCTCTCTGGGGCTGTCTAAATAGCGAAAATATTTCTCATAGAATTTGAGGAGAATAAGATTTGTCTAAATGGAAATGCCATCCTGCATCAATCCCACAGAATTTGGAAGGAGGTGGGCCAGATCCACCAAAAACTCTGAAGGAAAAGTCTTTGCGGCTTTTCCCAAATACTTGTGCCCACCATCTTGATTCGCGTGCATGCCCATTTGAACAACGAAACTGGATAGCTTTGCATGCCTGTGATCTTGTCAAAAAACTGTTAAGACAAAGTGAAGCTGCTTCAACTTGGCGTTAGTGCATATCAATTTCCCCCCTTGTACAGAAGCCCATAGTGCTATAACTGCGCAGTGGGAAAGGCCTTCTGTACAGTATATCCGTTTCTCATTCCAGCACTCTGAACACTACTTCATGAATCTCATGCCAGGGAGTGAGCAGACTGGGCGAGGAGAGATGCACTACCTCAAAACCAAGTGGCTCTCCCCTCACCCCACTTCACCCCGTCTCTTCTTCCCACAACTCTTTAGTGGTGCTTGTAAGCCTGGAACCATGTGGATGGATGGACAGGCTGTTCTCACCTAAGTTTCTCCTCTTAACAAATGTTGCTGTTGTGTGCGTTCAATTCGTTTCCAACTTAATAGAATAGAATAGAATCTTTATTACAGTCATAGACCAGCACAGGTAAAAAGGGGATACAGAATAAAGGTAAAAACACAGAATAAAAACAGGCTAAAAGCAGTATTTAAAATGTTAGCTCCAGTATAACAAGACTAGGTTGACACTATTCTACTGCTGAGGACATTGTCTGACGAATTTTAAACCGCAGCTGCGCAGAATCTGGCAACATTATAAGTTGTTCCTGGGTCGGTGTCTGAAAGCAACAAGTTTATGTAGAATTGTCCAGTGTGCTCTTGATATTTATGCAACAGGGGTGAAATTAGGCTGAGACGTATGTCCCTGTAGTATGAGCACTGGAGTAATACATGCTCTGTTGTTTCTATTTGGCCTGAGTTGCAGGAGCACAGTCTGTCTGAGAAGGGGATCTTCTTGTATCGGCCTTCAAGGACAGCTGAAGGGAGGGCACGACACCGTGCAAGAGTAAAGGCCCTTCGATGTTTAGGTATTTCAAGTGTTGCTAAGTATGCCAAAGGAGAGGCCAGATATCTATTGGAGTCACTAGCAATGAAGGTTGGAGTACTGGCTAGATCCAGTTGTCGCTCTATATCTGCTAGCCATTGTTTGATAGTAGCTTTCGCCCTATTATACCCCAGGCTTAGCAGAAGATCTGGAGAAAGGCCCAGCATAGAGATTTTAGTCATCACTGTCTGTTTCTAGCTGGATTGGAAATCATCACTTAAGGTTAGTGGAGCAAGGCCAGTGGGAAAGAGGGATAGTCTGAGCCAGTAGCTGAGTATGGTCACCCACACTCTGGCCTCCACTTTCATAAATCCTGACTCCA
Organism: Gambelia wislizenii; assembly: GCA_030847615.1. Lineage (NCBI taxonomy): Eukaryota > Metazoa > Chordata > Lepidosauria > Squamata > Crotaphytidae > Gambelia > Gambelia wislizenii. The sequence goes on from JAUMIR010000002.1 coordinate 34,098,476, forward strand.
GTCTCAGAGCTGCGTTAGAGACACATTTTGGAGTTTGGAAAGCTGATCTTAAAAATTTGGATTGGACAAGTTCTAATGGAGCAGAATTGGGGAAGGGTCCCAATTGGGATCCATAAAGCAGTTGTGCTACTGGTTTGGCATTTCCAACTTATGGCCGCCCTAAGGTGAACCTATCACAGGTTTTTCTGAGGACTGAGAGTGTGTGACTTGCCCAAGGTCACTGAGTGGGTTTTCATGGCCACGCAGGGATTTGAACCCTGGTCTCCAGAGTTGTAGTCCTATACTCAAACCACAACACCAGTGGTTCTTAATCTGTGGTCTGGGAACCCCAGGGGCCTGCAATGTCCTCACAGGGGATCCACAAAGGGCTTGAAGGCTGCTCGGCCCACCTCCTCCCTGCAGTGGAGTGGCCACATGACAGGAACCAAGGCAAAGGCTGGCTGGCTTGGCCTGTGCATTGCCATCCAATCCGCTCCAGCCACAAAATTGCAGGAAGAAGCAGGAGAGAAGTCGTCTCTCCCCCTCCAGTGCCTCTGAGGGAAGGTTTCGTGGATGATGTAATTATGTTGTTGTTGTTGTTGTTGTTGTTTTGAATCTTGAGTTAAGTCTTGGGGGTCTGCGGCAACAAAAAATATTTAAAGGGGGTCCCTGCTAAAGAAAAGGTTAAGAGACACTGGACTACGCCATACTACCTGTCCTCTTAGCAATCCCCAACCACAATTTTGTGCAAGTCTTGAAGCACTGCCCAAGCAGCTTGGGGTGGAGGCTTAGTGGTTTCCACACTTCTGCTGCCATATATGAAGAACTTGAAAAAAGTTACATTTTGAACTACAGCTTTTTTTGGCCATACTGGCTGGGGGATTCTGGGAGCTATAGTCAAGCTCTGGAACTACGTCTGTGCTACAGACATGTCAACAGAACGATAGCAGTGTTTTATTTGAAATAAGCCTACGTATATTCCTTTAAGGTTACTCTGGTTTCACAAATTGTGAGATGTGAATTTCCCAAGCTTTTTTTTAAAAAAAGAGTTGGCCTAAGGCATTTTTCTATTTCAGGCAGAGCAGCAATACCTTGTCTTCCTGCTCACCTAAATCCAGGTACATACCACCTAAATCCAATTATTTTGGAAAAGGCACAGAAAATCCCTCAAGCATATTTCCCTATCTCAAGCAGTAAATATATATAGATACGGTAGATAAGATATATGCCAGAGTGAAAACTGGAGAGTGCTCTTGTCTCTTTAATGGCTGTGAAGAAGAGGGAATTTCATCTCTGAGTATTCCTTGCCTAAGAAAGCCCTATGAAATTCATAGGGTCGATACACGCACACACACACTGCTTGTCAGACAAAAAGGTAACCAGCAACAACGGCTGAAATTCCCTCATCTGTATAACTGTTAAAAGTACAGGAGGAGCCCTCTCCAGTTTTCACTCTGGCAACCTTGTAAGGTAAGAAAAATATTATTTTAAAAAAATAACTACTGCATTTACTTGCCCTATTATGACATCCAGAATTTGCAGCCTGAGGCATCTACCTCTCTCGGCCCAACAGAAGAGCCAGTCCAAGCGTTGAAAACTGCTAACATTACATCTACTACAAAAATAGTGTATTGCTTCATTTTTCCTTTATTGGCTCCAGTATTGCTGATTCTAGAAACACCAAGTTGACATGGTATCCCCTGAAGCCCTTTATCTTGTATTACAGTGTAACACAATGTGCATTTCAGTTGCCAAGATGTCACACGTACTTCCCAAATGTTGCTTGACTTATTTAGAGCTGTTATTCACTGATTGCTAATATTATACATTATAGTGTCTATTTTTTTATTTATAAATAAATATAAGGGAGCCCTGGTGGCACAGTGGTTAAATGCCAGTCCTGCAGCCACAATATTGGGAGTTGTATCCTACAGGGCTCCAAGGCTGACTCAGCCTTCCATCCTTCCGTAGGTTAGTAAAATGAGTACTCAGCTCATTGGGGGCAATTAGCTAGCACACATTGGAAACTTAGAGAGTGCCCAGTGCACTATAAAACAATGTAGATGCTGTTGCTAAAACAATTTGTAAGTCTCTGAGTGCCTTTGTGGCTGAGGAGCAGGGTATAAATCCTCTAATTTATTTATTTATTTATTTATTTGTTGGACTTCTATCCCACCTTTCTCTCAAGAGGGGATTCAAGGCAGCTTAAAATAATTTAAAAAATACAACTAAAACCTTACAAGTTACAAAAGTTTTAAAAGAATTACATCGATTAGAATTCAATTAATAAAAGGGTTAAATTGAAAATTAAAGAATGAAATTATAGTTATAATTGGTAATTTTTGTGTTGTGACTATTATATTCCATTCCTAGCTCATGTTTCTCTTTTTCTTTTATTATGCTGCCAGTTCCTAAATAATTCTGTTAGGAATGCCTTGATTGGGTATTCCTGCATGGCAGGGGGTTGGACTAGATGATCCTTGTGGTCTCTTCTAACTGTATTGGAAGGAAGAAAAAGTAGGAAGGAAGATAAAGAGATACCCACTGAGACTTACGTCTACCAAACAAATTTGGGAAAGTTACTTTTTTGGAGGACAATTCATAGAATTACCCAGCCAGCATTGGAATGGTTTTTTGGGTGGGTGGGTGGGAGATATATTCCAAAAAAATAAGCTTGGAGGAATTGTACATAGAATTACATTATCCAAGGAACTTCACTTTGGTTAGCTAACGTGTGTCTTTATCATTGCATGCAAATCTGACCCAAGATATTTTGCTACCTGGGGTGCATTTTGGGAGAAGCTTTCAACTTCAGTGGTCTCCAGAAGTTTTAAAATGTTTTTGTTTATTTTATGCAAAGCTTTTTTTGTCCTGGTTGTTTCATTTCACATGTGCATATTGTTAGTTTTGAATAAAAGCTTGCTGAAATATTTTGTTCCGTGCTTTGTGTGTTGTGTTTTCATGTTTTGTGGAGGTGGTTTTGGTGTGATTTTTGGGTTTTGTTGGGCTGGTTTTGGTGTTGTGTGTGTGGGATTTTTTGTTTTCTGGGGGTGTTCGGGGGGGTCGGTTTTGGGTTTTGTGGGGCTGTTTTTGGGGCAGGTGTTTTGGGGTGTGGTGCACACAGTGGCAGAGAATGTGTTCAAAGTAATTGCTGGTGTAGGTATGCTTGTGGAGGTCACCTTCCAGGCACAGAGCGAATGGATGAAGTCTTCAGAAGACAGCATAAATTAGTTTCTGAATGCAGAATGGACATGATGAACCAGTGGATCTTCATAGGTGGAAGCCAGTAGATGTTGGCAGGTGGCAATCTGGAGATGGTGCCACCAGACAGAAGTCAGTGGATGTCCCCAGGGCAGTGATGCAGGAGGATCTTGGATAACCTGGACCACTTCCCATATTTGTATTTGTCTGTCCAAGGATGTGTGAAACTGGGTAGAATTTCTTGATAGTGCTCTTCACAAGGAACAAAGAAAATGGCATCACAATGACTATATTTTGCTTTTTTGAACTTGCTTCTTTCTTCCCTCAGAGACTGAGTCACAAAACTCTGAATACATTCTAATATAAATTCTTGTTCCCCTGCCCCACAAACCCAAACACTCCAGTTTTCCTTTCCTTCAGCATCTTTTGAGCTCTGTCTGCATTTATTTATTTATTTATTTATTTATTTATTGGTAGAAGAAGTGGGAGGTGTGGAGGCTTGCTTTCCCCTCCTCCCAGCTTTATTTCTGAGGTGAAAATGATCTGCAATCTAGTGTTTGACATATTGCTGGCTCACCGGGAAAAGCTTGGAATGCACCTTAAAACTAACCCATTGCATTTGGCACAAGCTTTCACAGAGTTGGCTCCAGTCCCCTCAGATACAAATTTTTAAAATTAGATTTTTAAAAATTATTTAGTTATCTAGTTATGCAGTCTGCCCTCCATATTTACAGATTCTGCATCCACAGATTCCACCATCCATGGCTTGAAAATATCCCCCCCCCCAAAAAAAAATTCCAAAAAGCAAACCTTGATTTTGCCATTTTATATAAGAGACACCATTTTACTACATCATTGTATATAATGGACTCTGAAAGAGCATCGCCCTGCTGGCCCTCATGTAGCAAGATAATAATTTTAAGGAATTTGGGGGGGGGACATCCTAGTCTTTCCAGGATCTGCCACAGACCTTTTCTACTCACAGTGTCGAAGGCTTTGTACGGTCTGTTCTCCTTTATGGGTCTGAAACATGGGTTACCTATCGCCACCATTTACAACTCCTCGAACGCTTTCATCAGTGCTGTATACGTACAATCCTAAATATACACTGGACTGACTTTCTTGATTTCAGAAAGGCTTTAAACAAGGTCCCCAGTAATATTTTAGCAGGTAAACTGGTTAAACATAGACTAGATGATGGACATATGACCTCTTCTGTACAGATTCCACCTCTGTGCCAGCTCCTTTCTTCCAGATCTGTTGTGTGTTCATGGGGGAGCGTCCAGTGTCCTATTCTGCTGTTCTGTCACACCTCACATAGAGCACTCTGTTCTTGTTCTGGACACCACAGTTCAAGAAGGATATCTTGACACGGGCTACCTCAGAAGCTGTTGGACTCTACCTCACGGGAGAGTTTTAAACGGGGGTTAGATGGCCCTGTGGCGTTACTAAGGCTGGTGTCACCCCTCCCTCCGAGGGTGTCACCTGGTGCGGTTCCACCTCTCTGCACCCCCCTAGTGCCGCCACTGAGATGGCCATCCCTCTGGATGCATTAACTGTGGATGCCTGTGCTAGTGAGGCTAAATGACTGCTAGTGTGCTTTCCAACCCTACAAATCTGTGATATGATGACATGTGCAAGCTCCAGGAACAGAGATTCCACCTCAACATGAGGAGGAACTTTTTGACAGTAAGAGCTGTTCAGTAGTGGAACACACTCCCTCGGAGCGTGGTGGGGTCTCCTTCCTTGGAGGTCTTTAAACAGAGGCTGGATGGCCATCTGTCAGGGATGCTTTGATCGTAATTTCCTACATGGCAGGGGGTTGGACTGGATGGCCCTCCAACTCTACAATTCTATGATTCTATGTGATGAATGTTGTTGTCCTTGAGCAAACAGGGATCACCAGCATTGAGGCCATGATATTGAGAACACAGCTACGCTGGGCAGGGGCACGTTTCTAGGATGGAGGACCATCGCCTCCCAAAAATAGTACTCTACGGTGAACTTGCCACGGGTCAGCGTAAGACGGGCGCTCCAAAAAAGTGATACAAGGACTCCCTGAAGCAACATCTCAGGCTCAGCCAAATTGATCTCCAACAATGGTCCGCCCTGGCCTCACATCGGGAGACGTGGAGACGCACTATCCACAATGCTGCAGCCTTATTTGAGAACTCACGACGAACAAGTCTTGAAGAGAAATGACAACGCAGAAAGAATCACAACCCAGAAACATCACCCAATGAGACCTTCTGCTGTGCTTTCTGCAACTGGACTTGTTTATCTCAGATTGGCCTTTTTAGTCATCAGTGCGCTTGCAGAAAGCGCGGGATGAGTCCTTCCTGAATCTTCATGTGCGAAGAAAAGCCAGAGAGAGTATATAATGGGACTTGAGCATCCACACATTTTGATATCCACAGGGGTCCTGGAACCAAACTCCAGTGGATACCAAGGGCCTACTGTATGTCCAAGCTTCCCATAGAAATTTACTGTAAGGCTTACTTTCCTATTCCTCAAAAGTAATTACAGCACTTCCTTTTGAATTATTGAGTGTTTTTCATTAAGCAGGACAAGCCAGTACTTGAACCCTGTGATGTCCCTCTGCCATCATTTAGGCAGACCACAACCTCAGAACAATTAAAAATAAGCAGCTACATTCACACTGAAATGCAAGTGTGATGTTAGTTCTTGTCAAGTCAGAATTGGTAATGTAACATACTTATACCTTAATTACAAGCAAATGGTTATTTGTTAACTAATTACATATTACAAACTAATGGGAATTGAAGTTCTACATCCGGAGGGCTAGATGTTTCCCATCCCTATTTAGCAGAGGTGTCACTGAGTTTAAAAATACTGTAACATTGCCCTTTTATCAGTATCTTTTATCTGGAGGACGTAAATTTAATTAAGAAATAAAGCAAGCCAACATCCATAAACCAACAACAAACCCTCGATTGTTTCTGGCATATGATCCTGGCTTGAGTGAGAGAGGGAAATAGAAACAGGATCTCAGGCTGTAAGACTCAAGATCTCAAGCTGTAAGGGAGCCCTGGTAGCGCAATGGTTAAACACCAGTACTTCAAGCCACAACATTGCAAGTTTGATCCAAGGTTGACTCAGCCTTCCAGCCTTCCGTAGGTCAGTAAAATGAGTACCCAGCTTGATGGGGGCAATTAGCTAAAAAACATTGTAAACTGCTTAGTGAGTGATGTCAGGAAATGACATGGATGTGACCACAAGATGGAGCTGTAAGCTTAGAAATGAAAGTAGTTAAGCTCCAGTGGCAGGTGTGTGTGTGAGTTAGCACTTGAGAGTATGCACACTTGAGATGCCTGATGTAACAGGCATTGTTTAACTGCCTATAAAGAGGAGATGGGAATTGTCTTCAGTGTGGGTTTGTTGTGGATGGTGGTTGAAGAAGCAGTTTGTTGGTTTGGGAGAGATTTATGAGTATTAGAGAAGGCTGTCCTATACTCTGTATATATATTGTAAATATACTGTGAACAAAGATTAAAGCCCTCAAGTTGAGTGAAGGCTGGCCTTGTTGCTGTCTTTATTTGGCAAGCCAGAGCTCAAGGCAGTGTGCTGGGGTGAAGGAATTTTTCCTTCTCAGCCTGAAGTCTTTTGCAGAAGTCTCTCCAGAAACCTTCTCCTTGGCGTCCTGTCGATGTGGAACAACTCTGCAGGTGGTCGTGGTGGACACAGCGTGCCTTTCTACACCCCAACAAGTGCTTTGGCACTGATAAGCAGTATGTAAATATCAATGCCACTGCTTGCTAAGACTATAATGCTTGGTAAAGTTGAAAGCAGTAGGAAAAGAGGAAGACTGCATTACAAGTAGATAGACTCAATCATGGCACTGAGATTGCAAACGCAGGGCTGTTGATGCCCGGGGATCTTGGAGGCATTCATAGGGTCACCATAAGTCGAAGCTGATGTGATGACAAATAACAAGGACTGCACTCTCAGGCTCAGACACACCACTAAACAAAGCATTTTTGGTTCAGTTGCTCTGTACACAGAAGGAACAAACTTTTGTACTGAAAGGTTCTTAACTGTATTGTGTTTTTTAAGGTGTTTATGCCTCTGCACTGGGAAAAAGGCGGGATATCAAACAAACAAAGCAGAAGCAAACAGCCTGCAAACACTTACTTGTTCACAATACACCGGGAATTCTGGCTTACCATTATACACAAATGTGGCTTTCCCCCAAATCTATCTTTCTCTCTCTCTAGCAGTATCTGTTTGCCACTTTGCTGTAACCTTCTTTGCAATGTGATTCCCTTTCGCCATCACCACGAAGTCTTTTAAAAATTAATGTCTTTCTTTGCACAACAATTCATGAACTACCACCATATTTATTACGATTGGATTCAATGCAATTGTGTATAAATGATAAACTTCTTCCAGAGAGATCAACTGGTTTTGTTAGCTTTGGGACAGCACTGTGGGAAGAATGACCATGCACACCTTGGTTTTTTTACCAGTTGTCGAGTACACTTGGACATAACCTCTCAGGGTATATTTTTGCCTGACCCTTTTCTGCCTCAGGAGTGTGGTGGAGTCTCCTTCTTTTGAGTTTTGTAAACAGAGGACGGATGGCTATCTGTCAGGAGTGCTTTGATTGTGTATTCCTGCATGGCAGGAGATTGGACTGGATGGCCCTTGTGGTCTCTTCCAACTCTATGATTCTGTGATACTTAAAAAGAAAAATGACAGAATTACAATGAGCAGTAGCAGTTTTGCATATATCCTTTAGGTAAGAATAAAAGGTCATGAACTAATAAAAATGCTTTGAATATGCCTCTCAGTACTCCCATCACAGAACTTAGGACACTATAGTGTGAATGGGGGGGGGGCTTGTGAAAAGTTAGCAAAAATACAACTTTTCTTTGGAACAATTACAATTCCAGTTGCAGCTGATTGCGGGAACAGTATTGACTCTGCAGCACTGAAGAGCCCCAAGATGAAAGCATCTAAACAAAACAATATCCCTAACTGTTGTTGTTGTTTTTTAATAGAAGCACATAAAGCCATTCTTTTACAAGCAAATTTGGGTAAGCTGAAATTTGTGTTTTTAAAATTTCCAAGTAAATTTCCTAAGCCTACCTTTACAGCAGAGGTAGACAACATGTGACCTTCCAGATGCTGTCAGACTTCAAAACCCATCAGCCCTCCCCATTGCTATTCTGGCTAGGGATGATGGGAGTTGCAACAGCCCAAAATCTGGAGGGCCGAACATTGCACATCCTTGCATTAGAACACTGCTAATAGAACTTACTTTCTGGCATGGGTCATTAATACCAGGCACACACATTAACTTAATTAGTCCGCAGTGCAAATCACTTTCACCATCTTAAAGGCAGTCATGTATCACAAACAGGGCTTCTGCTCTGCCCTTTACAGTTGAAGTCTTTTGCTTTTCTCTTTCAATCCTTCTCTTGCTTTGGTTCAGCCTGAGGAAGAGTTCCTTGAACATCCAAAAACTGTTTACTGCTTTGTGGTATTTGTGGTTCCTGCTAGAGGTATTACACAACTGCTACATCCAGTGGAGGCTTTTTTCACCAGTAGCTGAATGGAAGGCAACTCCTTTTTATTGTTAGGACAGAAGGAAATCTTAAATCAGAAGGAAGCAATTAGCAGCTTGCAATGCTGTGCTTGGAGAGAGCCTGCCTTTGTATTGCTCAGTCTTTTTACCGCAACACGTGGTACTTTAGTTGTGTGACTTTTTTTTTAATGTAGCAGAGCTTGATGTCTCAGTCTCAACTACCATTAATTCAGGTGCAACAGAGTTCCAAGGTTTCAAGGCAAGTGTCTTAAGTCACTACAACTGCAGCTGTTGAAAAGCAGGGATGGTCTGGATTCACACACCATGAAGGAAGGAGGGCTGCCTTCTTAGCAAGGACGGCGCAGCAAGACTGGGAGGAAGAGTTGAGCGCTGGTCTTCCATCCGGGTTCCTTGGGCTCTCAGCAGCAAATCCAGAAGACCCTGAATTCCTACTGGGATGGGTGGCTCAGTCCGTTGGTCCTCAAGGCGCTGGCTCTGGGAAGAAAACAGAAAATTAGCAGCCCCTGCTACCCAAAAGACAAAGAGAAACACATGGTGCTTGCGGAGAGAAGGGAGCTACCATTTATGATGTCACCACAGGTTCTACTTCTCTGGCCTGGAATACACAATTTTGTTCAACTGATAATTTAGTCCAAATCCACAGTACACAAATAATCCAGTTTGAAACCAGATTATATGCCATGGCTCCTCCCTGTTGAATCTTGGCATTGGTAGTTTTACAAGGTCTTTAGCCTTCTCTGCCTAAGAGTGCTGGTGCCTCACCAAACAACAAAACCCAGGACTCCATAGGAAGGAGCCATGACAAATAATGCAGTTTCAAACTGGATTATTTGTGTACTGTGGATGCAGTCTCAAGCTTGGGTCAATTACTTATTTGGACTACAACTCCCACAATTCCCCAGCCATCATGTTCTGTGGTCATGATGGGTGGGGAAATCTGGGAGCTATAGTCCAACCCTACCCCGCCCCAACTTGTCTAAACTGTGAGGAAAAAAGGAGGAAGCTCCTGATGATTTCTGCTTTCAACAGAATAGAGTACTGTATAATCTCAATGGATTCAAGTAAAATGTACACCCCAGTTCTTTTGGATTTCCCAACACTGTGGATCAAGTGGTGTGGCCCGGGGCAGAGACTTCAAGGAGGATCAGCCTGTGTCTCTAGGGTGCCGTTTACACGATGAAAATGTAGTGGGAAGAATTCATGTTGAACCCTGGTTGTTTACATGTACATCAGGTCGGGTACAAGATTTTCGGAAGGGGGGGCCACCTTTTATCCCTCAACCTGCGGGACTTCCAGTCCCATGGTTTGTGCCAGTTTTTTAAAAAGTCACTGGAGGATTCGGAAAATTGGAAATGTAAACAGCCCAGGACCAGCTATCTTGGTACTAGGGGATGACCGGAAATGGTCACTGGGGGCGGGGTTAGAGATCAGCGACCAGAAAAGGAGGGGTCAGTCACCCGTTCAACAGATCCAGCCTCACCAGCTGAAAACAAAGGCATCCCTTCCAGCTGCACGCAGGTTTGTGTGTGCGTGCGTGTACTCAATCACCTTTTTAAATGGATTTCTACACTGCAAACCCTTCAGCTTTAACCTCTTGCTCAACTGTATGTTACAAAGAGATTGTGGTGGGCAGAGGGTCGCCCATTCATTCCCTGCCTGGATCCCCTCTCTGGGTCTGAATGGATAATCAAACATTCATCACCCCCCCCAAGGCACAGTAAAATATTCCAGCATCTGAGCGAATGAACACACTTTCATTCCCCCCCCCCACAAGGCACAGTAAAAAAAAGCCAGCCAAAATGCCTTCTGTGTCACTGGCTTGAAATCTTCACTCCGCAGCTGCCTCTGCTTTAAGGGTTAACATTTTACAGAGACAAGGGCAGCCTCTCCCCCTACCCCCACTCGGCTTGATTTCAAAAGGAAAGCACAGGGTTTAATCCTTCCTGCGTCTGAGCGAAAGATCACATTCTGGGTCTTTCAAAATGCCTTCTGTGTCAATGGCTTGAAACCACTCCACAGATGCCTCTGCTTAAAGGGTTAACATTTTACAGAGACAAGGGCAATCGCAAGCCCCCCCCCCTCGGCTTGATTTCAAAAGGAAAGCACTGGGTTTAATCGTTCCTGCCTCTGAGCGAAAGATCACATTCTGGGTTTTTCAAAATGCCTTCTGTGTCAATGGCTTGAAAACGCACTCCACAGCTGCCTTTGCTTAAAGGGTTAACATTTTTAAGAGACAGAACAAACAAGCCTCTGCCCCCTCTCTCTTCCCCCCCACCCAGCCAGCCAATAGCATTGCTCGTGGCGCGGAACTCTAAAGGAAGTACGTCACCGAGGTTGTGAAAACACGAGTAATCACATCCTTGATTGACAGCCAAAAAAAAAAAAAAAAAAAAAATCCCGGTAGGCTAAACATGTGTAAACAGCAAAAGCACGGGATATAAGAGTGCGAGACCAATAAAAAGAAACAGAACTTTTGTCGTGTAAATATCAATCACGGGATCTTCCAGGATTTCCTAAAGAGTGACAAAAAACGTCTAAACAGTGCGGGACGAATATGGGATCAGGAACTCACGGTAAGCCCCGCTACAAAAAATTGCCGTGTAACTGACACCTAGGATTTTCAAAGGTTGCCACGTGTGCAAGGCAGCCACCAGAGAAAGAAAGTCTATTCTCACAGTTCATTGTTTGTTTATGTGTTAAGAGTTTGTTTGGCTCTTCAGCCAAAAAGGTTCCCAGAGCAGCTTACAAATGGTTAATTTGACCATTCCCTCCCCTCAGGTTTACAATCCAAAAAGACAGGAACAGAAGGGGGAAAGTATGGCAGTTGGGGAGGGATTGTCCTGCAGATGCTGGCTACTCTTCTCTCCCTTAGAGGCCATAGCAGTGACTGTTGGAATGGAGGAAGGGCTCCGCACCAACCTCTGGGCCAACACATGATGGAGCTGGGCCTGGCTGCTCTTCTGTCTCTCAGAAACCACAGTAGGGGCAGCTGAAATATAGAAGGAGGGGCTCCCACCAGCTGCTAGGGCTGAGGCATGATGGAGCTGCGCCTGGCTGCTCTTCTCTCCCTCCCTCCCTCCTTCCTCGCGGCTTTAATAGTTGCACGTTGAGGAATTTCAGCAAATGCAGCTGGTCACTCATGCTTCACCTGCTGAAATTCCTTCACCTGTACAGTTGTCAAAGGTGGAAGTTACCTTGTCTTCTTTTGCATGCAGCTATCCTATCACTGCTCCTCTATCAAAAAGCTCTTCCCCTAGCGCAATGGTCTGTAGTAGGCAGCTATGCAGTTTTTTTAAAAAGATTGCTCACCACCTTGACAGCACTGCTGAGGGTCAGTGTAAACCAGGGCTGGGAAACCGCTATGGATCCAAAGGTCTTAGGGGAAAGGGGAGGCAATGGGACCTTCCTGTGGGCCACAGACCCTGACCAAAATGCCCCCCCCAAAAAACCCCACAAAGCAAAAAGCAAAATCCCTCAAAACCCAAACAACCCAGAAGCAGCTGGAAGCCCACTAATGTTTTTCATAACTGGTTGTTGTTGTCATCGTTGTTTTTAACGCTGAACAGTGTTGGGGAGCAGCACCTATTTAAAAAGGTGAATTTGTACTCCTGGAGGCCTCTATGAGAAACAATTCACTTTTTTCTTTAACTAGAGAAAGGGGGCGGTCTATAATGTTCTGGACTTTTGTAACAATGTTGTCATATTTATTAGAGAAATTAAGGTAAATTGTGGTTATGTATGTGACGTATAGAATATCTAATAAGATAAGTAATCAGAGTGGGAGAGAGCATGGGATGCTGGGTGTGACGTGATTGGTTGAGCCTTTGAATGGGATTTTTATTTTATTTTTTTAAGATTATTTTTATTATTAAAATAAAAAATAAAAATAACTCATAGAAGGTAGCAAATATGCTCTGTAAATCATTCTCCATACAGCTCCTTCCCAAAAACCATACATAATCACATATATTATCCTTAATTACATTCATTTCAAATACTAGGAACATTGCTGTATCTATCATTCATGCCAATTTATCTTATTTCTATATCTAACTTCCTTCTATTCAGTTACTAGTTAACAATGTATATATTGTAATTTCCTTATTGACAATTCCTGTTTCATTGCAACATATCCGCCCAAATAAGAGAACAGAATTGCATCTTTTTACGCTACAATATTGTCCTAACAAAAGTATTTTTGTTGCCATCTCATATTATTTCTATTTTAGTTTTATTATTCTGAAGTGTCTTCTGCTTTTCCAGATTAATAACTACTGTTGGGCCCCATTTCTTCTTCCAATATACTACAATATTACTTTGTTCCAATCTTCATGAAATCTGTTTAGGGATTAAATAGGATTTTTCAAAGGCTGGTGTGTATCACAGTCAGAAAGAGAGAGGTGAGTTAGAGCGAGGAACTAGACTCAGAAATGCTGATTTTGAGTTAGGTAGAGAAGAGCAGAGCAAGAGATGAAACAGTGATGGGAAGGAGTTTGTGGCTTGGTTCAATTAAGAGGGTTAGTTAGGCTCAGCGAGGATTATGAAGAGATCACGAAAGAGTTAGTGAGATGTGTTGGCGTCAATTAGGATTTAGATCAGTTAAACAAGTAACAATAACAACTAAGCCTTGGAATATTGCAACCCTAAGCTTCCATACACTAAGTAATCTTTAACAGCTTGTTGAACCTTTGGTTAATAAATTAGTCTTGTAATATACACATGTCCTCTGGGAACACTGCAATAGTGCTCTTAGAGTGATTGAGTTCAGACACAGTGTCTGTGGTGGTAGCAGTGGTTCGAGGGTTGTGGTAACTTGGGTGTCATAGTGGTGGGCTAAGTGGAGGTCCTCACAGGGCCAGGGTCCCCAAAACACCCTTTGAGTCCATGTGTACCCACCTGTGGTGTAGTCAATTAACATATGCAAGAAAATGTTGGCAGTGTGGAGTACTCCCAGTTTAGGATTCCGGTCTTTCTATTATATCCCCTCCTAACCCAAATGTCAGCATTCTGTTGCCCCTGAGCACACTCCATCTTTCCTAGGCTGATTTTAGGATGGCTTCCACCCCAACAGCCCTCACTTTAGGATTTCCCTACCCCATTCTGCCTCAAGCTTGAGGACTCCTCCCAGCTTACACATGGATGGTGCTGTTCTAGCTCCATGAGCAACAGCACTCATAATCTGAACACCAGAAATAAAAGGAAGGAATAATATCAGAGAGCCAACACAAAGTAGCAGTTTGAGCGTTGAACTATGACATTGGAGACCAGGGTTCAAATCCCCACTTTGGCCATGGAAATAATCCACTGGGTGACTTTAGGCAAGTTACACTCTTTCAAAGGCAGTGGCAAACCTCCTCTGAACAAATCTTGCAACAGGGTCACTATAAATCAGAAATGATTTCAAGGCACACAGCAATAAATCATATCAGTGAGAAGAATAGATTTGCCACTGGAATGTTCTGCCCTTCTGTGGAGGACAACGTCACTTACCTGATGGGCCAGGATAGTGTCATAGAGCCGCTCCTTGGCCACCTTTGCGTTCCCAGCACATGTGTCTTCAGCCCCTGCAAAATCAGCACGCTGGTCATTGAGTCTTCGGGCCTGGACCTTCGCTACCATATCAAAGAACTCCTCAGCCTGGAGTGACGTCAGGGAAGAGAAGAAGACTGGAAGGAGAAAGGAAATAGAATGCTATACATCACAGAACAACCACAGATAACTACCACCAACGACATAATCATGATGATGATAGTGACAACAACAACAACATTAATAATATCACAATAGCACTGTTACAAAAAGTGACACAGCTTGGAACCTGCCATGTTATCTGGAGTACCTCACTGTTTCTGAGATTCTTGGATAGAATCCAAGTCATTGCTGGTCCAAATCTCCAGTTGGTATCACCTGGTAGACTGTGAAACCAACAATAATCAATGATGGAAGAGGAAGAAGCCTCCGTCTTCACCCAATCAAACCTTTAATTTATTTAAAGTAATTTTTGAATCCTTGTGATGCTGGAGTAGCTGCTGGAACTGTCTAGGCTTTGGGGGGGGGGGAATTACACTTTGGGACTGCAACTCCCAGTATCTCCAGAGGACTCTGGGGGTTGCAGCCTCTCCCCCAATAGTACATGCTCTATGTTTGCTAAAGTCTCCAGGCATATAGTATAAATTTCAGTAGCTGCATTTCCATGATGCCCCTGCAGAGGACAGTAATGCTATTGGGTGCATAAACTAAAAATGGATGGGAGGATAGTATTCTTATGGACAGATTGGGGGGGGGGTCACTTCAGTGTTGGTATTCTTTCCTGCTCACTTTTAAGGATTTTTACTTTTACCCTGCTCTCAAGCTAAAAAGGGCTTCCAGAACAGCTCCCAGAGATCTATAATAATATAAGGGAAGAAATAAGAGAGCACATGGGTATCTTTACCACAGCTCCCCAAAAATGAAACCTAGACCCCTAAAACGGGGCATGCACAATCAAGGTGCCCAGGGGAGTGCATCTTGTGGTTATTTTGTTTTGAAATTGATTAATACTTTACTTTTAATAAAATCTGCCTGTAACATGTAGTTTCATAATGAGCTGCTATTATGACACTGGCTGAGATCGCCTTTCCTGCTGGTGCAAGACATTTGGAAGGAGTGGATGTTGGAAATTCAAGGAGATCAGGCAATGGTAAGATGAAGCTCCTCTGGTGACCATTTGTGTTGGGGAAGGGCATACCTGCCAGTACTCTGCAGCTGCTGTTGCAAAGCCTCAGAGAAGTGTTGCACAAAGTAGTACTGGATACCTCTTTATGTGATACCCACTTAGTGGTAGCTCTTATGTCAGTAATTTTATTATTTTATTATTTACTGGATTTATAGCCCACCATTCTCCGAAGATGGGATTCAAGGCAGGTTACAATAACTTAAAAAATACAACTAAAACATTACAAGTTACAAAAGTTTTTTTAAAAATAATTTAAAAAGAAGTTTCTTTCCCAAGTCCTCACCAACTGTGCCTGTGAAGGTGGGGGGACTCAGAGAAAGCCCTCCCCTGCCAATCTTAACACTCAGACCAGCTTCCATAGGGAGATATGGTCTTTTAGATAGGGAGATATGGTCTTTTAGATAGTCTGGGCCCAAGCCATTTAGGGTTTTAAAGGCCAAAACCAGCACTTTGAATTCTGCCTGGAAACGGACTGGTCACCAATGCAGCTATTTCAACAGGAATGGGGTGTAATCCTTAAAGTAATCTTGAGTGTGGTCAGTATGATTGTTCCTGTTTTGCAAACAAAAAATGTGGACATGGGGCTGAGCGTGAGCACTAGTAAGTAATGTTAGATGCCTCAAACAGAATTCCAAAAATTGTGGATTCTCCACAATCAGGAAAAAGCTGTACTTGTTGAAAATCAGCTTCTCCTTTAGCTCTTAAAAGCTCTATGAGCTTTTTGACACCTTAGATAGCTCTTTAAAGAACATTCCAACAGCGATGGATTGGATAGGGAAAGAATCAGAATTGGCACAAATGGACAAATTATCACATTTTGTTAAAGGAAATTCAATAGATGAGTTTATAAACTATTGGGAACTTTTTATAGTCCACTTAAAACAATTAAGGGGTAATATATATGTGGAAGGATTTAATAAGTAAGATACAAATGAAATTCTATGATTCTATGATTCTATGAAATACTAGAATTTAGATTGAATAAATTAAGGATTCCTTATATGACCTTTGTAGATTGTTGATGGCAGTGTGAATTAACAGTTAGGAATTATTTTGTTTTTGGTTTTTTGCCTGATGATAATAAGAAATAGAATATAGTAATAGGCTATAGGTCTCTAGTGATATATTAGTAATGTAGAGGAAACAAATAGAAAACTATGATGTTAGAAAGTATACAACGGGAAGGTTGGAAGTCTATTTTAGCACGTTTGTATGCATGTAGGTAGGTAGGTATTATGTAGGTATATAGATGTATGTCTAAGTGTAGATATATATAAATATATACATTGTGTGTGATGACTGTAGTGGCTATGTTATTGTCTTAATGTAGTCAATGTTTTTATTGCATGTTAAACTAATAAAAATTGTGGTGTTGTTGTTTTTAAAAGCTCTGTGAGCAGAACAGGTAATAAAGAAAAAGGAATATGGGTAAAACAAAACAGTGCTACAGGTTGTATGCCCCTGCATTACATTCAAAGAAGTTTCTCTTCATTTAAGAAAGGAAGGGATGATGACCAGCATAACTTGTCAAATACAGTTTGATCTACATGGGCAAATGAAGGTAAGCCTATGAGATAATCTTAATTTGAAGGTTGCAATAGCAACCCTTTTTATGAAAGGAATTTATTGACTTTGGGATTTTATATTTTGGATCAATTGATTAGTCCAGACCAAGAATTGCCATTTTCATTATTGCACTCTACGCATTCGTTACCCAAAGGTCAACTGTGGCAATACTGTATTTACAATTTTAACTCTTTTTGGTGCCTATATCAAGACCATCAGCTTCAATTGCTTCAGCCCCCCGCCCGGCACTGTATTGGAAACATTAATCATATCCTCAGAGAAACTGAAAGTAACAAGTCTAGTTTATAGACGTTTGTTGGCAAATGCTAAACTTGATGCTAATAAAGTTAGAGCTGAGTGGAACAAAGAATCAGACTGTTCTGTGCGAATTAATCAATTGAAAACTACCCTAGCTGCAATATCTAAAATCTCTTTAGATGTACAGTAGGACCCCCGTATCCGCTAGGGATTGGTTCGGGGTGTGTGTGTGTGCTGTGGACAGTGAAAATCATGGATAATAGCTAACACCATTGAAAATAATGGGACTTTCGGGTTAAAATACCATAGAGTTGCCTTGGAGGACATAAAAATGGCTAGAGAGAACAAATTTTCTAGAAATAATCTACGGTAGGTGTGCTGTTTTGTGTACCATGGATAATTGAATCAGCTGATAATGAATCAGTGGATACGGGGGTCCTACTATAAAACTATGTTTGGGCCAGCAAGAAATCACTGTTTCAGGTGTACTGGATAACATGATGTCATTTTAGAAACAAAATGCCTGCTTCAACTAAATGTTGAGAATGTAATGCAGACAGTGTTTCCTTTCGGCATACAATGTGAGTGTGTTCTGCTGGCTGTATTACAACATATTAATCTTGTAATAGAAAAGTCTTCAGCATTTGTAAATCCACATGTTCTTTTTTATTATTGTGACGTGGAATTTAACTGAGGAGCAGTGTTGTTGGATCTTCCATGTTGCAAAAGACTTGAACTCCAAGGTTGAAAAGATAAACATTTACCATGTTTGATTCAATGGTCATAAGCATTTGCTGCTTTAGCTTACACTTGAACATGTATTTTATAGATGTCAACTACAAGAAAATGCATTTTTGGAAATCTGGTCAGCTTTACGCCTAGTCCTTGTTTGCATTCTATATATTTCACCTTTCTTTTTCTTTCTCTCTTTCTTTTTTGTTCCTTTGTAATCATACAGGTCGCTCCCGTGTATCTGCAGAACCAATACCAGCAGTTTCTGTTATCCACAGGGAAAAAAAAACATACCATAGAGTTGCACTGGAAAATGCCTAGAGAGGTGTCCTCTCTAGGAATCACTAGGTCCTCCAATACAAATCTATGGTACATTTATACAGGAAGTCCTTTATTTTAATAGATAATAATTATCTGCAGTTTCACTTATAAACGCTAAGTCCAGGAATATATTTTCCATGGATATGGGAGGGAGGCCACCAGGTATTTTTAAAATCCAATTTTTAAAAAAATGAAGCTAAGAAGCTCCAACCTTCTATGTCATATTGTATTTCTAAAGCATCCAAGAGGAAATGAATGGGTTATGTGTCAACCTTTTCACAGTGGTAGCTTCTGCGTCAGTGGAATGGTGAATCCACTCCGGGCTTCACTGCAACCTTTAAAGAGCTATCTAAGATGCTAAAACGTAGGCTGCAGTCTTTGGTATTGCTCTTTTACAGTCTGCACTAAACCTTGGAGCAGATTCACCACCACATATAACATAGATGTTACCCAACTGCCACCGCTAGAACTAGAATATGGCAACTCTGATAGGGGGAGAGGGAGATCCAGACATATCTGGTGCCTGATGGAATGAAATGTAAGGAGACAGGTAGGCTGAGTGAGAAACAGAACAGAAGGAGAGAAAGACCAGCAAGGAAGAAAAAGGGGTGAGAAGAGAAGAAAGAGACCACACAGGGGAAACAATACGGTATGTGGACGAGGAAGGAAATGAAGGTGTTTTGAACCTATGTAAAGCAGGAACTGGTTGAATCATTACCAGAGTAGAAAAACAGTATAGAATCATAGAATTGTAGAGTTGGAAGAGACCACGAGGGCCATCCAGTCCAACCCCCTGCCACGCAGGAAATCACGATCAAAGCATCTGTGACAGATGGCCATCCAGCCTCTGTTTAAAGACCTCCAAGGAAGGAGACCCCACCACGCTCCGAGGGAGTGTGTTCCACTGCCGAACAGCTCTTACTGTCAAAAAGTTCCTCCTCATGTTGAGGTGGAATCTCTGTTCCTGGAGCTTGCATCCATTGCTCTGTGTTCCAGTCTCTGGAGCAGCAGAAAACAAGCCTGCTCCATCCTCAATGTGACACCCCTTCAAATACTTAATCAGGGCTTTCATATCACCCCTTAACCATCCTTTTTTTCCAGGCTAAACATATCCAGCTCCCAAAGTAGTGAGGTGGGTTTGAAACAAAACAGAACAGAGTACATTTGACAGTTCCTCCCCTCAGGCTTCCAATCTAATGGGCATGACTCCAAAGAAAAAGGGACTGGAATAGGGAGGAATAATAAATAAATAAAAAACAAAGTCAGGAGCGAGTTCTTCATTGCAATGTTTTTATTGTTATGAATTTTTCTTGGCAGGGAAGGGAGAATCAAATTCCCTGTGGCTGTTCCTGCCCTGGCCAGTTAGTGGATGTCAGGTTGGTCTCCTTCCCCTCTCTGTGAAGTTTTTCCAGTGTTGGAGAAAAGATTTCCGCATGCCATGCAGCTGCTTCTGGGCCCCCTGAACTAGCCTGCTGCCCTCAGGTTGATGAAGGACACCATTCAGTAACCAGTATCAGCCAGGGAGGGTTGGGTTCTATCTTGTCTTTTGCTTCAGCAAAATGTTTTGGGCCAGCTCAGAGCCGGGATTGCTCACTGGCATCCATTTCAATTTCTGGAGCTTCAAAAAGTTTCTTTTCGAGGCTACGACTTGGGTAGCCAGATATCTCTTATTGTAAGGGAGGCCCCTTATTTGGAGGCCAGAACGTTTGTCCCTTATAGGGCAGGCAGGTGGGCCTTATTATAAGAGATGTCCACTATATGAAGGTTAGAAAGCTTTTCCTTTCATATAAACTAAGGCCCCGTTTACATGATAAAAAAAACGATACGTACGGCGTTCAAAAGATCGATCATGTGTACACATGGCCGTTTGGATGCATACGTGTCTTTCGGAAGGGGGGCTAGCAAATCCCCCGTAAACTACGTGGATTCGGCGTTTGGGAAGATTAGTGGATCTCGACCTAAAATCTGTACAGCTGTTCGACTTGTTGATCGTCTGTATACCCTGGTAGTGTAATCTGATTGGCTGGCTGAGCAGAGGGGAAGGGGCTAGCAAAGAGGGGAATTGGGAGTGGCCGCCATGTTGAATTCCCAGCTAAGTGAGAGTCCGGTAAGGCCATGAAATGGAGATTTTTTTACATATATTCATTTTTATTTTATATTGTAAATACAGAAAACCGACTGTCCGCATAACAGGAACCTTTAAAAAAAAAGTTTTTAAAAAAGCAGTGGGAGATTTAAAACCTCCGCTTGGCTCGCTTGCTCCAGCCAGCTGGGCAAGGGGGGGGTCATATGGAGTTTAGGGGGGTAAAAAATCATGTAGGCAGATCATATGCATTCGTACAACTGCCTTTTCGAATTTTTTACCCCCAAACGGATTTTTTTTTTTGGTTGTGTGTATGGGGCCTAAATAAGACACCAAAAAAAAACAACAACCCACTTTTGGTTTATAATAACTTTTTGGCTGATAAGTTGTTATATGTTTTCGGAGGGCAGAATAGAAAGGGGGGTTAGATTAGGTGTGGGGGAATCTAGTTTGTTTGTTTTGGAGTCTAGAGTATGTATTGTTTTTTGTAGTTGCAGTTTGATTTTTCCTTGTATGTTTTTACATTTTTAAAAAATATTTGTGTTAATAAAAATATTAATTAAAAAACCCATTTTGGGGGGATATGGGCCCTTCATAAAGATAGAAAGGAATCTATCAAGTAATTTATGAATGTGGACAATGTGTTAATTTTGCATAGAAACACATGTCTAAGTGAACTAAATACTTTCATTTTCAACTGTTAGACATTTCCCAAGGGCTCCAAGGTTCACTTAGCCTTCCATCCTTTCCTAGGATAAAATGAGTACCTGGCTTGTGGGGGCAATTAACTAACACACATTGGAAACCACTTAATGCGGTGTAGATGTGTAAAGTGCTATTGTTTAACAATTTGTAAGCCGCTCTGAGAGCCTTTGTGGCTGAAGAGCAGGGTATGAATACCTAAATAAATATAAATAAAATTGGTATTTAGGTAGAACATGAACTTGTTCATAGCTACTTTCCTGCATGGCAGGGGGTTGGACTGGATGGCCCTTGTGGTCTCTTCCAACTCTATGATTCTACTTCTTGCTTGTCAACCCTACTGTCCCTTGAGGCTGTTTTCTGGCAATACTAACTAAAAGATCCTGAATCTCCTAGCCCAGTGCTACTCAGTGGCAGTCCCTGGACCAGTTCCTGAGCCATCGGCTGTCAATCCTTAACAAGCTTCCAGGAAAGTAAGGAACAACTGTAGCCAATTATGGTGCCAGTCCCAGACACATTGGGGAAAAATAAATGTCAGTCCTTCACATCAGACAACTTGGGAAGCACTGTCCTAGCCCCTATGGCAACTGAGAGCCACTAGGATTCTGGGAATTGCAGTTCAAAAAAAGAAATTGACCAAGTTCAGGCTTATCATTATGTCCAACTTCAGCCTAGTGGATTTTAGAATCTGTAAACTGTTAAGACATTGGGCAGGGGGTGGGTGGGCAGAAGTAGCATTTTAAAGTTCAGAAGTTTTTATCTCTGTATACATGAGTACATTTCTTCCAAGAAAAGAAAAAGAAAAAGAACCTCAAGCAAGATAGATTTTCAGATAAATTTCTGCTGCCTTCATGAAAGTTGCATTTAAAGTGGAAAATTAATTACAGGCACCTTGAACTGATATACAGTTCTTGTTTCATATGAACCTCCGGATGTTTAATATTACACAATGAATAAGGGTCACCCAAAGGTTACAAAAAATATAGAGCTTAAGCTATAATTAGGAAGTGAGAAAATAGCTGTGACTTATTTTGTCAAACATTTCAGTTTTAATCCATCAGGCAGAAATACAAAAAAATAACCTAAAGGCACAATCTGTCTGAAGTGTGTATCTTTTGTATCCCACCCTTCCAGCAAGGGGTAGAGGAGAATATACAAAATTCTTCCTTCCTGCATTCCTCCCCATACAACCAGATCATGGAAAAGTTATTTTTGGACTGTTACTCCCAGAATTCCCCAGCCAGCCTGGACAATAACCATGCTGGCTGGGAGTTTCTGGCACTAGTAGTCCCAAAAGGTAACTTTTCCAAGCTGTGCTCAAAACAGCCTTTCAAAATAGGCAAGCCCAAAATGAACCTGTATTACCTAATCCAACTCTAATACTCCATTCATTACATTACATTCTGGTTAAAAGTGTAAGAGTTTAATCCAGGAGTGACAATCATGTGGCACTCTATATATTGGACTGCAACTCCCATCAACCCTTGCCTGCACAGTTAATGATGAGGAATGCTGGGAGTTGCAGCCCAACAACCTCTGCAGGCCTGCATGGTTCCCAGCTCTGACTTAAGCCCTTTCAACACACATTGCTTTTGATGTGAGAGGGAGGCTGAACTCTGCTCTGACTTCCCAATGAAAGAAGCAAATAAAGTAATAAATCAGTGAGTCATTTTGCTTTCTAGTGGTAATGGTAGATGTGGGGTTTTTTGGGAGTTGCAGTCCATAAACAGGAACTTTTCCAAGCTCTTGCTGAAAGTGATGATGAAGGAAATGAGAGGAAGCACATTCACAGTCTAAAATCTTGGAAAGAACCTACCAGTCTGGGTAGGCCATACTAGCCAAGATGGACAGGTTTTTTTGACCTGGTGGAAGGCCACTCTGGGGTCTCAGGTGAAATGGCTGGACAAAGAAAAGCCTCTTTCCACATCTTTAGCCCACTGCTGTTATTTGTAAATTTCCTATGAACACCAACCTACTGCAGCCACTTTTCTTTGGCACTCATACTGATCTGCCAAAAACTACCACAGCAGGTTTCTCTATCCCGGGTATGTGTGAACAACTTGTGATACTCCAGATGTTGTCAGACCGCAACACCCATAAACCCTGCCAAGCATAGCTAGTGGTGTAGGATGATGGGAGCTGTGCTCCAGGAACACCTAAAGAGCTACAAAACAGCAAATGAGGTGGTGAACCTTTTACACAACTGTGACTCTTCAGACTGAAGAATGTGTGTGTGTGGGGGGGTAGGTTTATGACTGAATTTTCCTTTCTATCCAGAAATTTAAAATTCCCTGCATGGAGAAAACAAACATGTCAGGGAAGAAAACTAAGCATTTCCCACCACCCCAAGTGCGTAGTTTCTCCAGCCTAGAGGAGGGCAACTGCCTTCACTAGCCTGGGGACGGGCAACTGATGGCACTCTAGCTGTTGCGGGACTGCAGTTCTCATCAGCCTGAGCCAGAATAGCTAGTGGTGAGGGCTGAACTACACAGATATTCAACACACACAACTGGAGATTTAAAAAAATGAAGAAAAAAACAAAGCTTGGGGGAAAAAAATACTTTTTTGACTATTGCTCCTATGATCCCCAAGCATGGCTTGGGGATTCTGGGAGTTGCAGTCCAAAAATTAGTCCAAGCTTTTGAAAAGCAAAAGAGAAAATGGTAAATAGAGCTATCTTACCTGTTGTGTCTGTCTCTAGCTCCCCCACTGGGGTGGCTGGCAAAGACTTCCAGGGCCGTGCGGGATTATGCTGCCGAATTCTCTGCCTTGGACGCAAAAGAGCCCCCTGGCTTGGCAAGATACTGGCATCGTCTTGAGAGAAAGGCTGGGTCTGAATTGTGGGAAGAGAGGAATCAAAATTTGACTAGGCTATTTATCTGAGTGGGAAGCTCAGTATCCCTTAGTTATTTGATTCTATAGGCAATATTTTTAGTTGTTGCAATTTTCCCCCCAACAGGTCTCCTATGCCAAGAGCAGCCAGAGAAGACCCCAAGCCAAGTTGTTCTTGTTATGTGCTTTTAAGATGACTTCAACTTATGGCAACTGACCTTCTCACAGGGTTTTCTTGGCAAAATGTATTCTGAGATTTGCCATTGCTTTCCTCTAAGGCTGAGCGAGTCCCAAAGTCACCCAGTAGGTTTCCATGGCTGAGCAAGGATTCAAACCCTGATCTCCCTGAGTCCTAGTCAAAACTCAAACTATGACACCGCACTGATTCCAGGCTGGTTTCAAAAAATACCCTGATGCAACTTGTTCCTTTATCCTTCATAGCAGCTTGATCCATGGAAAGTGTGTTGTGTATCTTCGAGTCATTTCTGACTTATGGCAACCCTAAGGTGACCCTATCACTGGTTTTCCTGGCAAGATTTTTTCAGAGGTTTGCCACTGCCTTCCTCTCAGACTGAGAAAATGGGACTTGGCCAAGGTCACCCAGTGGGTCTGCATGGCTGAGGAGGGATTCGAACCCTACTCTCTCAAAATCCTAATCCAGCACTCAAACCACTTCTCCATGCTGACTCCACAGAAAACAAGGGAAATTAGCCAGGCCCAACTAATTCTGTAATGCCCACATCAGTGGTGGACAACATACAGCTCTGCAGGTGCTGGTGATGTTGGCCTGCAACTTCAGTCATTCCTAACCCCCTTGGCAATGTTAAAGCTAGGGCTGATGGGAGCTGCAGTCTCATTTGGAGGGTTGCAATTTGCCCCGTTCAGGGCTGTCTCGACTAGCAGACCTCTCCCTATGGTTTCAAGAAAGAAGTTTTTGCCTCCCTACCTGCAGGCAAAGCACACCCTCTGCCACTGAACTACAGCACAGCAGAAAGAGGAAGGCACTGTAAACATTGCATTAGATCACAGAGGGGAGATGCGAAGCCTGCTAGATGTTCCTGGTCTGCATCTTCCATCACCCTTTGGCATTTTCTTTCCTGGCTGAGGCTGATAGGAGTTGCAGTCCAACAACATCTGAGGGCCATGAATTCTCCATTCATGAATTAGAGCAGGGGTGGGCCAAGTATGGCCTGTGGACCACACTTTTTTTTTTGCTCCAAAATGTTCACTAGTACCCTCTAGATAGCATGGGAGGCATTTATGCCACATTTATAGACACCTCTGGGCTAATTTAGGGGTGATATTTTTTGAAACATGAAGTGAACAGGAAATGACTTCCATTCACCCCCTGTTTGTTTTTGTGGGTTTTTTTTTTTTGTGATGCAGTAGGACCCCCATATCCATGAGGGATTGGTTCCGGGGGGCTCCATGGATACCGAAAACCATGGATAACAGTGAACAACATTGAAAATAATGTGACTTCCAGTTTAAAATACCATAGAGTTGCCTTGGAGGACCTAGAAAATGGCTAGAGAGGACTTTATGGAGCTGTGCTGAAACTGAAACCGCAGATAACTGAATCAGTGGATAATGAATCAGTGGATATGGGGGTCCTACTGTATATTTATTGGGTCCAGGTTACCTTCAGGATCGCCTTCTCCCATACAATCCACCCCGGACACTCAGGTCCTCTGGAGGACATTTACTTTAACCAGCTAGGACTAGGTTGGCAACAGTCACCCAAAGGTCCTTTCCATTAGCCACCCCCAGACTGTGGAATGGGCTGCCGGAAGAGATTCAACAGCTAAACATGCTGTCAGAATTTAAAACATCACTGGAACATCACTGGACCTATCTTTTCTGGCAAGCCTACCCAGTTGATTTTAAACTATGAATTTTAAATCTATGAATGATGTTTCCTTTAATCCTGTGTTTTTAAATGATTTCATACCATATACTATATTTTAATTTATGTTGCACCCTGCCTTGAGCTTTGGGGAGAGCTGGGTAAGAATAAAAAAGTCTTGTTGTTGTTATCTTTTTTTAACACTGCTCAATTTAACATGGTACATCTTACTTCTCATAGCTTCTGTTCTACATGGCTTCCCTCATAATATCTTATAAGAAACATTTTTGATTTTTTACATTCAACTTCATTTCAGACTTCATTCAGTTTGTTGTTTAAAAAGGCCTCACCTGGACCCAAAATGGCCGGGGGAGGGGGGCTTAAAACATGGCAAAATGACCTTCATATGCCTAAAGGGTGATGGGGGGGGGTATTAGAGTCAATTTTCTTTATTTTGTTGTGGGGAGTATGATGGTGATAGAGTCCTCCAAGGTCCTTTGGGGGCTAATGTGGCCCCCTAGCCTTTCACAGTTGCCCATCCCTTTCATAGAAGAAGAGGGAGATAGAAAATGTAGCAACAATAAGTTAGACTGGGAAGTGAGATGCCCTCTGAGTAAAGAGGATATTGCATTCAATCATCCTGTAAAGTTCAGCTATTGCTTTTCACCGGCAAGGGTTTCCCCCACCACACAAAATCCAAGTCAAAATGAAGTTTGCAGATCAAGTTTCTTATTAAAGGCTCTAGGCAGGACTCAGAAAAACAACAACAGGCAATTCTACAAGCAAGAGATATTATACGTCTTCTTCACACTGACATGACTGTTCTACCAAGCAAGGTTACAATTCTGCACTGAAGGAGAAGGGAAAGCAAGGAAGCTCATATAGGAACGGGGCAGGAGGATCTGAGCTTCCTCCCAGATCATGTTACACACTTTATCACACTACTGTACACTGTTATAGTACTATTATTCCACTTTAACTGCTATGGCTGCCTCATGGGGAATCCTGGCGTTTGTAGTTTAGGGAGACCTAAGAGCTCTCTGGCTGAGAATTCTAAAAGCCCCTCCCTAAACTGCAAATCCCAGGGTTCAACAGGAGGCCGCCTGTTAAACTGGGATAATAGTGCTAAAACAGTGTAGTGTGATAATCTTCTGTCAGCCTCACAACTTTAAAAGGACAACACAGTGCAATACCTCCAAATTGCAATGTGGTTATTGATGTGGTTTAGCAAGTCAATCAAGGGTAGGAGTCCTGTACTTTTACAAATTTTGACTACAATTCCCACCACCCCAGCTACTTGTTATACAAATCACACACACCCTTATCCATGGAACCAATATCCGCGGTTTCAGTTGTCCACAGCTGAAAAAATAGGGACACATACCAAAGAGCCACACTGGTAAACTGGTAAATGCCTACAGAGGTGTCCTCTCTAGGAATCACTCAGTCCTCCAACACAACTCTATGGTACATTTGTACCGGAAGTCCTTCATTTTAATAGGGTTTGCTAATATCTGCAGTTTCACTTATAAATGGTAAGTCCAGGAACATATCCCCTGAGGATATGGAGGGTGACCTGTACTGGCATGAACTGATGGAAGCTGTAGTGCCGCAACACTGGGGGAGCCACATCCCTGAAGGAGAGAATCAAGTAAAGTAAAACTCTTCCAGACAAATCAAACCAGCAGAATTCTTCTCTCCCACGCCACTACAGTAGGACCCCCGTATCTACTGATTCATTATCCACTGATTCAATTATCCACGGGACACAAAACAGCCCACAGCCCAACAGCTGATGACACTTTAAAATGTAGCAGGTTTGGTGATAAAATGTGAGTGGGAAGCTTCACCTGATACTTTTCTGTGCAGTTAGGCACCGGGGGAGGGAGGGAGAGGGAAACACAGGAGCATGGCAATGAAAAATCGTGGCAACCAAATCAGCCCTATAATTTTATTTCTTATCCTTCCTCATTTTTAAAATACACAAAGTTAAACTAGACATTACAAAGGAATATATAGCTGGTGCTCAAATTAGCAGCTATCAATCTGCACCCACTACTAATGCCTAGCAGAACTTGGCTTTGTTGTAACAGCACAACATTCCTTATTGTTGTATTCCCATCAGTCATAAAGAGCTGGGAAAGGGGTCTGCCTGAGAGCCAGTCTAGTGCACTGGCTACAAGGTTGGGTGGGGACTTGGGAGACCCAGGTTCAAGTGCCTCCCTCCACCAGGAAACTCACTGGTTGCCCTTGGACCAGTTCCTCACCACCACCACCACCACTGTCTCTCTCATTCTCTGCCTCACCCACCTAATAGGAATGTTGTGATGGGGTTAAAGCAGGAAAGAGAAAAGGCATGGACCCTGCCTTGAGATCACTAAAGGAAAGGCAGGATGTAAATGTTATTTATTGGTTGATTGTGCGCTTTCTCCCCAAAGCTGGGACTCAAAGCAGCTCAGTTTTAAAAGCACACAATTTAAATATACAAAGGGTGCACATTAAAATACTTAAATAAAACTAACAAATAAATAATAAACCACACTGTGACTAAGGCCAAACCAATGTGAGGAAAGTTTTGCTAGCCATTATTAGAGGCACATCACCCCAAAGGACCTGCAGTCTAATTTTGCTATCTGTCTTCCTACTCCTTCCTTTCACCCCTACTCTCAGAAGTAAGACTCCCCGTCAGGGTTCTAGACAGGTATGGCCTCTCTCCAAGATGCTAAAAGCCTGTTAGGGCCTTAAAATGGCAAATTCATTCCCCTACCTTCTAATTTTCCCCCCAGATGATACTTGACACCCTATAGCTCCTAGAGACCAGGACTTCTTTGTGGGAATGGTCTGGCTTTGTGCCTGTTCATTTTGTAATTTTTCCTCTGCATACCCTGGGTAGGATGACCACATGCAAGAGACAACAGAGCTCCTGCACCTTTAATTTGGTGTTGTGATGTGCCTTCAAATCAACTCAGATTTATGGCACCCTTATCCCAGAGTTTTCTTGACAAGCTTTCTTCAGGGAGGGTTTGTCATGGTCCTCCTCTGAGAATGAGAGAATATGACTTGCCCAAGGTCACCCATGGCTGAATGGGGATTCTTACCCTGGCTTCTCAAGAGACCTAGTCAAACACTCAAATTGCTACACCACACTGGCTCCTTTAATAGATGTGTAGAAAAGGGGATTTCAGCAGGTGTAACTTTGCATGAGCAGCTGTGCTTGTTGGAATGACTTCTGCTAGAGGCACCTTCTTCTGCAACTGGCCACCCCTAACTCAGGGGTATACCCCAGCACCCTGTTAACCCCACTCTTATTTCTTTTCTTTTTAGCTTTAACTCTGCCAGTACTCAACACTTAAATTTTCCATAGTTTTTTTCTGGGCTGTAAGGCCGTGTTCTGGAATAATTTCTTTCTGACGTTTTGCCTGCATCTGTGCCTGGCAGCTTCAGAGAATGGTTGGGTAGGAGTGTATGTGGAGTTTATATGCTGTGAACCCCTGTTGGGGAGTATATGTACATTTGTGTAATTGAATGGTTAGTTTCTGAGTACAGAAATGCAAGGCTCATTAGTGTCTGTTTGACTCATGGTTGGTTGATGTGCCATTATATGCTGGGAATCCCCCTGTCCCTGGGTGGAATTCCTTTTTAAGTGTTAGTTTTGATTCTATTTTTCAAAACTGGGAGCCAGATTTTGTTTACTTTTAAGGTTTCTTCTTGTGGATTTCAATAGCTTCTTTGTGTCCAGGTTGGTTCTGCTACTGCAATTTTTTTTTGCTGGCCCAGTCTGCAGTGTCTCTCGTGTTCCTTGATTCATGTTTGGGACCACTAAACGCAGTGTGCAAACACGAATCAAGGAACATGAGAGACACTGCAGACTGGGCCAGCCAGAAAAATCAGCAGTAGCAAACATGGACGCAAAATGCTATTTAAAAACATAGAAATTCTGGACCAGGCCAACAACTATCATGTCAGACTGCACAGAGAAGCTATTGAAACCCACAAACACATGGACAACTTCAACAGGAAAGAAGAAACCTTAAAACTAAACAAAATCTGGCTTCCAGTTTTGAAAAACAATAGAATCGAAGCTCAACACTTACAAAGGAATTCCACCCAGGGACAGGAGGATTTCCAGCAGATAATGGCCCATCAACCAACCATTAACCAAACAGACACTAATGAGCCTTGCATTTCTGTACCCAGAAACTAACCATTCAATTACACAAATTTACATATACTCCCCAACAGGGGTTCACAGCATATAAACTCCACACACACACCTACCCAACCATTCTCTGAAGATGCCAGCCACAGATACAGGCGAAACGTCAGAAAGAAATTATTCCAGAACACGGCCTCACAGCCCGGGAAAAAAAACCCAAGGAAAATCTATGGATGCCGGCTGTGAAAGCCTTTGACTTCACACTCAACCCTTAAGTTTGCTGTGACAGGGAATATTTTTGATGGTTGCTGTGTTTGCCAAGCCTACCCCTGAGTAGCACAGCATCTACTTTGGAGCCCGTGTTTACCTCCTTTCAGCCTTGGAGACTGGAGTGAGAAGCCTGCAGCGTCCCCCAGATGTTGTTGGACTGCAGCTCCCAGCAGCCATAACCAGCACAGGCTGCAGTGAAGAATGCTGGGAGTTGCAGTCCAACAACATCTGGAGGGCCCTCCACTATTTCCTCGTTTGCCTTAAGAGATATGCCCCTTACCCATTCTCCCCTGGTTCTGGCAGCCGGGTCGCTACACGGTAGCATCTCTGCTTCCTCTGTGGCTTCCATGTTGTGCTCCATTTTCTTAGCTTGCTGGTGATCGGCTGCCCTCAGGCTCTCAGGGCAGAAAGTAGAGTTTGTTTTTCTTTTCCCTGCTGTGTGAAAGAAGAAACTGAACAGATTCCGTAACACTCAGAAACCTAGCCCAGAAGTCTGGCACTTCCTGCTTTCAGAAAGAAAATAAATGTAGCCGTGCGTGAGAGCATGCGTACAGGAAAGGAAGATAACACGCTCCAGTTAAATCCCCACTTTTGTGTCCTATTAATAAATCATATCACTGCTGTCCACATATAGTGCATACAGGCACACATGCCTCCTTACTAGGGACAGAGAAGAAGACTTATTAGAAATTTTCTCATTCTCAACCAGAAAGCATCTCTCAACATAGTGAGACATCCCATTGAGAAAACAGTCAGTAGCTGCAATATTTTTTTTCCTTTCTGCATTTTGGAACTTTTTTGTGGGGGGGGGGAACATTTTTTCCCACTGGGGATCTTTTTTTTACAAAGGGTATTTAACTCCCAATGAGTTAAAGAAGTTGCTCTTAACCTTTTCTTTACCAGGAACCCCCTTTAAATATATTTTGTTGCTGTGGACCCCAAGACTTAACTCAAGAGTTAAAACAACAACAACAACAACAACAACACAATAACACCATTCATTAAACCTTCCCTCAGAGGCACTGGAAGGGGAGGGAAGACTTCTCTCCTGCTTCTTCCTGCAAGTTTGTGGCTGGAGTGGATTGAATGGCAATGTGCAGGCCAAGCCAGCCAGCCTTTGCCTTGGTTCCTGTCATGTGGTCACTCCACTGCAGGGAGGAAGTGAGCCAAACAGCCTTCTAGCCTTTGTGGACCCCCTGTGAAGACACTGCAGCCCCCTGGGGGTCCACGAACTCCAGGTTAAGAACCACTGAGTTAAAGAAATAATACACAAAAGAGAGCCAGTGTGGTTTGAGCACTGGACTAGGACTCCAGAGAGCAGGGTTTGAATCCCGCTCAGCCATGGAAACCCACTCGGTGACCTTGTGGCAAGCCACACTCTCTCAGCCTCAAAGGAAGGCAATGGCAAATCCCCTCTGAATAAATCTTGCTAAGAAAACCCCATGATAGATTTGTATTAGGATTGCCATAAGTTGGAAACAACTTGAAAGCACGTAACAATGTACAGAAAAACTCATAAACCTTGCCTAGCAGGGAGGCAGGAGAACTTTTAAATAATTGGTTTCTGCATGCAAAAAAAAAAAAAAAAAGAATTAGGCAAAGATTTACATCCTTCCTATTCAAAAGCAAAAACAATTACAATGATTTATTTG
This sequence comes from Gambelia wislizenii, assembly GCA_030847615.1. Lineage (NCBI taxonomy): Eukaryota > Metazoa > Chordata > Lepidosauria > Squamata > Crotaphytidae > Gambelia > Gambelia wislizenii. Next base: position 34,130,358 of record JAUMIR010000002.1, read on the forward strand.
TGTGTTTTTTTTTAAAAAGCTACACAGCTTTTCCCAGCCAGAGTGAAAGGAATTAAAGGAAGATTGTCAGCTTATCAAAAAGAATTAGCTTTGTCTGGGCCTTTCAGGGTGGCTCATTCTACCAAAAAAACCCAGCAATTGCCCATTTTTTTTCAGGCAAGGAAAAAACAATCAGGGTAAGAATCAACATTTCAACATCCTTTAGAGCTGGCATTCAGATGGGTTTTTGCATGTTTTAGCACTCACATCACACTGCCCTTAAAAGACAGGTGAGGGTGTGTTGTGTGCCTTCAAGTCATTTGTGACTTATGGCAACCCTAAGGCAAACTTATCACAGGATTTTCTTGGCAAGATTTCTTCAGAGGGGATTTGCCTTTGCCTTCCTCTGAAGCTGAGAGTGTGTGACTTGCCCAAAATCACCCAGTGGGTTTCCACAGCGGAGCAGGGATTTGAACCATGGTATCTAGAGTCCTAGTCTAACACTCAAACCACTACACTAATATGCAAAAGCTGGCAACTCCAGATGAACACAAGCAAATACAGGTGACACAGCCATTTCTCTCTCTCTCTTTCTTTCTTTCTTTCTTTCTTTCTTTCTCTCTTGAACCTACTCCTGAGCCTTTGAGAGCAGTCTAAAGGCCACAGAAATTTGGGACAGGGCATTTCTTTCCCTGGCATGGGGATTATTAGTAAAAAAAAAAATAAAGCAAGCTAAATTGGTTCAATTGCTGTACAAATCAGACTGTTGTTAAGGGCCCAGGAGTGAAGCCATTTTTCACAATGCACCAACCCTCATTTCAACTGGGAATAAAGCCCATTCCATTAAGCCAAAGATTCTTCAACAATTGATTTCATCAGTAGCCACTGTAGCTTCAGAAACAGCAGATTTCTAGCAACTTAATCAGGCATACGTACTACTTCTGTTGGGAAGCAAACAACTACAGGTATAGCTCAGTCAACACCTCTCCTCTGGCTTTTCTTCGCAAACGAAGATTCAGGAAGGACTCATCCTGCGCTTTCTGCAAGCGCGTTGATGACTAAAAAGGCCAATCCGAGATAAACAAGTCCAATTGCAGAAAGCACAGTAGGAGGTCTCCTTGGGTGATGTTTCCAGGTTGTGATTCTTTCTGCGTTGTCATTTCTCTTCAAGACTTGTTTGGCGTGAGTTCTCAAATAAGGCTGCAGCATTGTGGACAGTGCGTCTCCATGCCTCCCGATGTGAGGCCAGGGCGGACCATTGTTGGTGATCAATTTGGCCGAGCCTGAGATGTTGTTTCAGGGAGTCCTTGTATCATTTTTTTGGAGCGCCCCTCTTACGCTGACCTGTGGCAAGTTCACCGTAGAGTACTATTTTTGGGAGGCAATGGTCCTCCATCTTAGAAACGTGGCCTGCCCAGCGTAGCTGTGTTCTCAATATCATGGCCTCAATGCTGGTGATCCCTGCTTGCTCAAGGACAGCAACATTCGTCACATAGTCAGTCTAGTGTATATTTAGGATTGTGCGTAGACAGCGCTGATGAAAGTGCTCAAGGAGTCGTAGGTGGTGGCGATAGGTGACCCATGTTTCAGATCCATAAAGGAGGATAGACAGTACGATGGCTCTATACACACTGATTTTTGTGCTTTGCCTCAGGTGTTTATTGCTCCAGACTCTTTTGTGAAGTCTTCCAAATGCACTATATGCCTTTGCTAATCTGTGATCGATCTCTTTGTCAATCTTGGTATCTGAGGAGATGATGCTTCCCAGGTAGTTAACAAAGCCTCTGACAAAGAAACTCCTTTCTATAGAGTCTTTTTGGTCCTACCCAGTTCTCACTTAATCTGCTCGTCCTCTGTCTATAGGTGGACTCTCTTTTCCTGGAGTCTGAGTCCATTGCTCTGTGTCCTAATTTCTGGAGCAGCAGAAAACAAGCTCACTCCATCCTCAGTATGACATTCCTTCAAATATTTAAACATGGTTATCATGTCACCTCTTAACCTTCTCTTTTCCAGACTAAACATACCCAGCTCCCAAAGCTGTTCTCTATAGAGCATGGGTTCCAGATCTTTTACTGTTTTGGTTGCCCTCCTCTGGACATCTTCCAGCTTGTCAATATCCTGCTTGAACTGTGGTGCCCAGAACTGGACACAGTATTCCACATGAGGTCTGACCAAAGCACCAAAGTGGCATTGTTATTGTTACTTGCTGAGCTACTTTTTAATGGCATACCTATCCCTATTCTTTCCATGTTATTTGTGCTGTTGGTACCAAAGCTTCTGCTAAAGAAGTAATGATCAGGAACACATCTACAATTGTCCCTTCACATTTGCTGGGGTTTGATTCCAGGACCCCCCCCCCGCCCATGGATACCAAAATCTGTGAATAGTCTCAAGTCCCATTATATGCAATGGCATAGCAAAATGGTGTCCCTTACATAAGATGGCAAAATCGAGGTTTGCTTTTTGGATTATTATTTTTTTTTAGAATATTTTCAAGCTGTATATACTTAAATCCGTGGATACAGGGGGACATCTGTACTTTATTAACGGAGGTACATCTGTAGCACTGACCTTCTTCCCACCCACAACCACCATTCCAGGTTTTACTACTGCTTCTATGTTCCTGATTTTTTAAATGAAAAATTTAAAATGTTAGCCAACGCTCATAATAAAATAGGAAATACTCTGAACATGTGCAGCGTAGCATTTTTAGAACTCTAGGAACAAACTGGACTGCACCATAAATCAAATCAGTTTTCCCATAGAAAACGGTAATGCAGGGATACTTCAGTTAACAGTGAAGGTTACAAAGTTTTTGTACTTGCCCAGTCCCTCTTTTCTTCATCATTCTCTGTGTAGCTGGAACGTTTTTAGCAGCATTAACACTGAGAGGATGGTAAAGGAGGGCTGGAGAAACAGACTTTTGCTGTTTGGTTGCAGCAGCATGTTTGCACTAAACACCACAATAAAGCTTGAGCTGTGTGTGCCTGCCTACAACAGGCAAAGTAAACAGCCCCTGCCTCCAGAATCCTTTAATGAGCTTATGTGAGCAGCAAAACAAAGAAGGAAAAGGGGAGTGCAGATAAGGCTGTCTCACCAGTTACCCCCCAGCATGGGTTTTCTGTGGGGCTTTTCCGGGCTGCCACAGATGCCAGCCATAGATGCAGGCAAAAGAAATAAACTCTTCCAGAACAAGGGCTCACAGCCAGGAAAAAACTCCAGAAAACCCATGGATGCTGGCGTGAAAGCCTTCAACTTCACATACCCCCAGCATGTTAAAAAAACAGAGATCTAAGTTTGCTTATCAAAATGGAAATCATAAGTAGTAAACAGGAGGCTGGTGAAAGAAAGAAAAAATCCTTGAATACATTTTGGAAGAAGCCTTGAAATGGTCTCTAGAAGGTTTCAACATGTTTGTTCCTTATGCAAGGCTTATTTGACCTGGATGTTTCATTTCACATGTGTACAAGGGCCCTTGGTATCCACTGGTGTTTGGTTTCAGGAATCCCCCCCCCCACATGGATACCAAAATCCATGGATGCTCAAGTCCCATTATATAATGGTGTAGTAAAACGGTGCCCCTTATATCTCTCTCTGGCTTTTCTTTGCAAATGAAGATTCAGGAAGGACTCATCCGGCGCTTTCTGCAAGCGCGCTGATGACTAAAAAGGCCAATCAGAGATAAACATGTCCGATTGCAGAAAGCACAACATGTTTCCGGGTTGTGATTCTTTCTGCATTGTCGTTCTTTTTCGGAATTGGATTTATCCTTCGAGCCTCTGCAATGGATTTTTCTTTGTCAGACCCTTCGGTTTTGACCTGTCTGGCATGGGAGGCCCTACCGGTGGCTATTTATGCCATTGCTAGCATAGCTCAAAACTTCATTAGGGTACGCAAGCCTCTCCCCCACGACAAGGGGGTGTCAATGGAGAGGTGCCCCTTGTATAAAATGGTAAAATCAAGGTTTGTTTTTTGGATTTTTTTTGGGGGGGGGGAATATTTTCAAGCTGTGGAAGGTTGACTCCATGGATGCGGAATCTGTGGATACAGATGGTTGACTGTGTACTGTTAATTTTGGATTAAAGGGTTGCTGAAACCTTTTTTTTTTTCTTTTTGGTGGTATACGATCCTATCCCTATTCTTTCTATACTATTTGTGTCTCTACTACCAATTTTTCTATTAGAGTAGAATCATAGAGTTGGAAGAGACGACAGGGGTCATTCAGTCCACCCCCCTGCCCTGTAGGAATACACAGTCAAAGCACCCCCGATAGATGGCTATCCAGCCTCTGTTTAAAACCTCCAAATGAGATTCCACCGCATTCCTAGTAATGCCCAGGAAACACATCTACTTTGTTAACTGAGGCACATCTGTACCATTATATATATATATATATATAATCCGCTGATTCGCCATCCGCTGATTCTATTATCCGTGAATGGCGACAGTAGGGGGGGAGGGAGAGGAGGAGGTGTAGATCTCGCCTCCCTTCTCCCTTTGCCCCTGGGATGGCTCCCTTGCTGGGAATGGCGACACGGGGGAGGGGGTGGAAGGAGGGGAGGAGTAGATCTCCTGTGGCAGGAATGGTAACAGGGGCGTTTGTTATTATCCACGGATTTCATTATCCATGGGGCCCTCTGGAAACAATCCCCCGTGGATACGTGGGTCCTACTGTATATATATTTCCATACATCTTACTTGCTACAGATCAGACATTTTCAAATTGTACCAAGAGTTGCACACAAACCCACAGTCGGCTCTGACTGCCCTTTTATAGACACTGGTCTTGCCAACCAACAATATTATCAGTACTTTTATCTCCATGGGAAGCTGCCACTGTAATTTCCTGGAACTATCTGCCAATGTCAATGAAAAGGAGAAGTGAAGGCACAGGTGGGGAACTCAAGTGCTATCACCATTAACCACAACTTTGACAAGTTCCTTTATTGGTTTACAACTTCTGGGATTCCCCCCCCCCTCCGCCCACCCACCTACCCCAACTCTGGGAGTTGAAAGTAACTTTTCCAAGCTCTGTTAGTAACAAACTTTCTTAAGAGAAAAGAGGAGAAAAGAGCCAAGAAAGGCTAGTCAGTATGGCTGATTGCTTACCTATAAGCATGTGCAGAATGCTTTTCACTCAGCATTTGAGAACTACAACAAACCTGAGCTTGTAAAGTTACTTTTAAAAATAATCAAAATAATTAGTTATTGTTTCAGAGCTCAAAACAGCAGTTACTGTTAAACTTGTAGACATTTAAAATTAACTTTCCCATTTCTCAAAAATAAATAAAACAACTCTTTAGCTACTTTTCAAAAACCCATCTGAATGCTAAAAGCAATGGGCCAGTAGCAGAAAACATACTCTCCTCCTTTCTATCTTCACATTCCCTCCATACCTGTGACAGAGAAGGAGGTAGCAGTACACGCCAGCACAAGAACCATGTGATATTCCTCCTCCACTATCTACAGAGGCCATACCTAAAAATGGCCAACACCTGCAATATAAAACTAAAAGTTGCATACTGCAAAAGGAGTGAAGTTGTCTGTCATCACATTTCTTTTGTATAATGTATCTTAAGTTATGGCTTGAAGGGGGAAAAAACTGCAAGTAAGTAGTTATTTGTAACTAACTACTTCACCCAACCAGCTTGGTATAGTGGTTTGAGTATTGGGCTACAACTCTGGAGCCACAGAAACCCACTAGGTGATCTTGGGCAAGTCACATTCTCTCAGCCATAGAGGCAAACTCCCTCTTAACAAATCTTGCCAAGCAAACCCTGTGATAGGTTCGCCTTAGGGTTGCCATAGGTCAGAAACAATTTGAAGGTACACAACAACAGCAACAATTACTACTTCAGTGCTCCAAGCACCAGAAATTGCAATCTGTGGGCTGTTTATGCAGCGGTAGCCTATGAGAAAAAGCACACTTTATTTGAAGCGTAGGTGTATGAGAGTGAGCTTTAGAAAGATGGAGGTTGATCCTGTTTCAGCGGGTATGTCCCTAAGAGCTCATGACTTAATTCTATGTACAAATGCACAAAGTACTGATATAACAGAAACACAGAGAAGGCGTGGGAGGAACACGATACAAAGCTAGAAAAGGAAGTGAATGAAGGCAAGAGTGTGATGATGAATAATAAGAAAGGCAAGAGGGGAGGGAACATTTGCAAGGGAATGAAAAAAGAACAACACAGAGGGTGCAACTGTATGTTTACACAGGAGCACATCCAAATTAAATTTAGTGGGATTTTCTGAGTAAACATGCAATGGTTTGGAGCTGCCTGCTGCATTTAAAAAAAAAATGGAAGAAAGGATGCCTAGGAAACAGAGAAAACAACAGAGAGGGGAGGGGCATAAAACCAGAGCCTGGGAAAATGGATTTTTGACTACAGTTCCCAGAATCCTTCAGCTAAAACTGGCCAAGGAATTCCTGGGCGTTTTCTCAGGTTCTGAAAAAGAGGAAAGAGAAAAAGCAGGTAGGCAGAACCATCTGACTTGCTATCTGTGAGCTTGTCAGTGCTGAAGAAAGTTACTTTTGAAGACTGCAAATCCTAGAATTGCACAGCCAGCATGGTTCATTGTGTGTGTACCCTGGGGGCTTCTGGGAGCTATAGTCCAAAAAGTGACATTTCAAAATTCTGGATGACACACCTGCATAGGGATTATGAAATCCAATACAGAGGCATAATACCTGGATTGAGCCAACTCACAAAGTCAAAATACTGTGAAAATCACAGAAATGGCTAAGGTATCTACAGATATAAGAGACAAGTCATTAGATCAATTCTTAAAGGACTGGGAATTATTTATACAGTACTTTATATGAAGGGGAAAGGAAGGCCAGACTATGGCTTTGGGTTTTGTGGATTAATCTTTTCTCCTCTTTTTGGACTTTTAATCAGAAGACACAGAGATACTGAATTAATGGAAGAGAAGTTCATACACTTAGATACTACAGTATTGGTTTTGGATTTGAGGTGGAGGAAGTCATGGTGTGTGGGATAGGGCAGAAATTACTTTAATGTCGCATCTTTTTCACTGATGTGTGATAATTAAGAAGTACATTTAAGTTTAATTTAATAGGATTATGATTACCTAATAACTATATATATTAAAAAAAACTTAGCAAACTTTTGAGTTCTGTAGGTCCTGTTCATCAGGCAAGATCATAAACAAATCCAAGAATTGCGGCAGGGGAAAGGGCAGAATCGGGGTTTCGTTACAGTGTTAAGAAAGAAAATTGCTTTCCTTGTTCTTTCTCAGCTTAGCTACAAGTCACTAAGGAAGAAGTGGGGTATTTTATTTCAATTTACTTATTTGTTGGATTTATATCCCGTCTTTTCCTCAAGATGGGATTCAAGGCGGCTTACAATAATTAAAAAAACCCACTAAAACAGTGGTTCTTAACCTGAAACCCATGGATCCCAGGGGTCTGCGATGTTCTCCTAGGCGGTCCACAAAGGCTTGAAGGTTGCTTGGCCCACCTCCTCCCTGCAGTGGCAGGAGCCAAGGCAAAGGCTGGTAGGCTTGGCCTGTGTATTGCCATTCAATCCGCTCCAGCCACAAATAGCAGGAAGAAGCAGGAGAAAAGTCTTCCCTCCCCCTCCAGTGTCTCTGAGGGAAGGTTTAATGGATGGTGTAATTGTGTTACTATTATTATCAGGTTGTTATTGTTGTTGTTGTTATTATTATTTTAAATCTTGACTTAAGTCTTGGGGGCCCCTGGCAACAAAAGTTATTTACGGGAGGCCCTGGTAAAGAAAAGGTTAAGAACCACTGCACTAAAACATTAAAAGCGTAAGGAGTGGATTCTCCCCACATAAACAATACATTTCTATGAGCTCTCCCTGCTGCAACTGCAAAGTATTTTTACTGGTTTTCTTCTTAAACATGCCATCAAGCACCACTGGCTTTACAAAAGACCTGCCTCGGATGGAGCCTTAAACTGGATCTTTTAACTAGATCAACCCAGATGCCTAAGAGTGAGGGGGATTCTCTTCAAGGGGGCCCTACTACGGCACCAAGAGGAGGACCTGCACTTTTTAAAAATTCCTTGGCTAAAATTAGTGACTAGTGGGGTGCCGCAGGGTTCTGTCCTGAGCCCAGTGCTATTCAACATCTTTATCAATGACTTGGACAAGGGAATAGAGGGCGTGCTTATGACATTTGCAGATGACACCAAATCAGGAAGGGTAGCTAACACCCTAGAGGACAGATATAGAATTCAAAATGACCTTAACAGATTGGAGAGCTGGGCCAAAACTAACAAACTGAATTTCAACAGGGAGAAATGTAGGATACTACACTTGGGCAGTAAAAATTAAATGAACAAATATAGGATGGGTGCTTGATAGCAGTACATGAGAAAGGGATCTAGAAGTGGAGCACAAGCTGAACATGACTCCAGTATGATGCAGCAGCTAAAAAAGCCAATGCGATTCTAGGCTGCATTAACAGGAGTACAGTACAGTGTCTAGATCAAGGGATGTAGTAGTGCCACTTTACTTTGCTTTGGTCAGACCTCACCTGGAATACAGTGTTCAGTTCTGGGCACCACAATTCAGGAAGGCTATTAAGAAGCTTAACGTGTTCAGAGAAGGTGGGAGGTCTGGAAGCCATGCCCTTTGAGAAGCAGCTTAGGGAGCTGGGTATGTTTAGCCTGGGGAAGATAAGGTTAATAGGGGGCGTGATAACCATGTTTCAATATTTGAAGGGATGTCATACTGAGGATGGGGCAAGCTTGTTTTCTGCGGCTTCAGAGACTAGGACACAGAACAATGGGTTCAAACTAAAGGAAAAGAGATTCCACCTAAACATTAGGAAGAACTTCCTGACAGTAAGAGCTGTTCGGCAGTGGAATACACTGCCTCAGAGTGTTGTAGAGTCTCCTTCTTTGGAGGTTTTTAAGCAGAGGCTGGATGGCCATCTATCGGGAGTGCTTTGATAGTGTATTCCTGCATGGCAGGGGGTTGGACTGGATGGCCCTTGTGGTCTCTCTTCCAACTCTATGCTTATGTATATGCAAGTACAGGTGACCCCTGTAAAAGGCAGTGCTTATTATGTGAAAAATGTAATTGAAAATTTAGCTCTGAGTGAAAATGAGAAATTGCCAAACCATCGTTGGAAAAGGTTTTGGCAGTGGTTTAATGAGACCACCCCATCAATAACTTAAAGGATATCTTTAAATAAATTTTATTATTATTTTTGTATTATTTTGCTTTATTATTTTTATTAACCTTTCATTAATTTTTTCTTTTCCAAATATGCATAACTGTAATGTGTAAATATAATGTTCATTGGAAAAGAAAAAAGAGTGATTATACTGTCACTCTGGCTTTTCTTTGCAAACAAAGATTCAGGAAGGACTCATCCCGAGTGTGTTTAGATTAAGAGGGAAAATGTATTAGTGTTTGGATAGACAGTTTTATTTTTTTATTAGTAAAAAAAGAGAAAAACTTTTTTGGGGGGCGTTATTGTTACAGCCAGGGCCCGGCGGTGTCAGCATCCGCAGGGGGCCCCATCATTGTGGGAGCCCCCTGTAGTAACCTTCCTCCTCCTGCAAAAACATTATTAGTAATAATCTGAATATCCTGTACTGTGAATAGCTTAGGTTGAGTTAGGTTACATTGACCTGAGATAAACATATGGGCCCCCCAAAATAAAGCATTGCAGGGGCCCCCAAAATTCCTTAAACCAGTCCTGGTTACGGCTTCTTGCGGTCAGGTGTATTTTTCAGTAGAATGGTCATATTCCAATTTTTTAAAAAAATCCTAACACCCCCCCCCAATTAAAAAAAATCCTGTATCCTTGAGGGAATACATTCCAAGGCCCTCCGTGGATGCCTGAAACGGTGGATAATAGGGAAACCTCCTATTTTTCAGGGCTGGGGGTTGGACTGGATGGCTTTTGTGGTCTCTCTTCCAACTCTATGATTCAGTTAGAGGCTCCACACTAGCTACTTGAAATGGTATCACACACACACACACACACACACACACTTTTCCAAGCAGTGGGGTGGAGTGGGCATTCAGGGCTGCACTTAGGAAAGTGGGTGTGGGTGGGTGTTTGAAACCCGGGGCTGCCCCAGCCCTGCTCCGGGGGTGGCTGCTTGTTCTTCCCTTTTAGGGTTGGAGACCGACCGACCGACCTACCTCCCTGCCCTGCTCGTCTCCTTGCGGACCAAGGCGGCTGCAAAGACTCGCGCTCAGCCATTTCCCTCCCCCGAACAAGCATCGCGCAGCATAGCGACAAGGCGGCAGAAGCCAAGCCCGCCAAGAGCGAAATGGCGGAGCCTGCTTAAAGGGACAGGCCGCCTCCTCTTGCTGCTGCTGCTGTGGATCAGCCTTGAAAGGGTCTTTTCTGCAAAGCTGGAGGGACCCAGTTCCCACCTGGGGGCCGGGGAGGGGGGACCGGGAGCCACCAATTGAAAAAGGAAATCTTTGAGGGGCAAGGAGGACTTGCCTTTCTCAAGAAATTTTGCCGGCTGAACCATGTTTCCCCCCCCCCACACACACACACCGCATCCTGAAGCATGGGACCCCCAGGCCAGGATCTTTGGCAGCCCCCCTGCCTACTGCTAAGGTTAATAAGGGCAGCCAGATGCTCTGCAGCAGTGGCTCCTCACCTTTTCTTTACCAGGGACCTCCCCCTTTATATATCTTTTGTTGCCATGGCCCCCCAAGACTTAACTCAATATTTAAAACCCTAATACTGTAGTAGTAGTAGTAGTAGTAGTAGTAGTCCTCTCCATTGAAGCCCCCTTGTCGTGGGAGAGAGGCTTGCGTACCCTAATGATGTTTTGAGCTATGCTGGCGGTGGCATAATAGTCACTGGTAGGGCATAATAGTCACTGGTAGGGAGTCCTTGTATCGCTTTTTTTTTTTTTTTTTTGGAGCACCCCTCTTACCTTGACCCGTGGCAAGTGCACTGTAGAGTACTATTTTTGGGAGGCAATGGTCCTCCATCCTAGAAACGTGCCCTGCCCAGTGCAGCTGTGTTCTCAATATCATGGCCTCAATGCTGGTGATCCCTGCTTGCTCAAGGACAGCAACATTCGTCACATAGTCAGTCCAGTGTATATTTAGGATTGTACTACTACCTCTCCATTGACGACCCTTTGTCATGTTAGAGAGGCTTGTGTACCCTAATGATGTTTTGAGCTATGCTGGCGGTGCCATAAAGCCACCGGTAGGGTCTCCCATGCCAGACAGGTCAAAACCGAAGGGCCTGACGAAGAGCGTCAAAGGGCAGGATGGGCTCTCTAGCCTTGTGGCAACCGTCCTAGGAGAAGAAAAACTCTAATCCCAAACCCGGGCAGATAGTGCTTGTCCAACCCTGTAAGGTCAACCATCTAAGAGAAGGAAACTCTAATCAAACCTACGACCTGAGGACCTTGCTGCTACGTCCATGCTTGCAAGGCCACAGCAGAAGAACCTTTGGTTTAAAGGGTGAAGCCAGTTCTGTGCACACTGCGCTCCACCAGAAAAATCCATTGCACAGGCTCGAAGGACAAATCCAGAGAGAGACTACTACTACTGCTACTACTACTAGGACCCTAAGACATAACTCAAGATTTAAAACAACAACAACAATAAAATAATAATAATAGTAATAATAATAATACAATTACAGCATCCATTAAACTTTCCCTGAGAGGCACTGGAGGAGGAGGGAAGACTTCTCTCCTGCTTTAGGCTCTTTCTTCCACACTACACAGAAAACATATTGAGGGGTAGCCATGTTGGCCATACAACCAAACAACAACAACAACAATCCCAAATCCACAAAACAGTGATACCTTTATTGGGCTGACCAAGAATGCACCAAAAAATGTTTTTTAAACTTTATATTTCTTCTTTTAATATTTTTGATTGTTTTGAACTCATTGTTAGCTGCCTTGTGTCCCTATATTGGTAGAAAGGTGGGATAAAAATAAAATGAACAACAATAATAAAATATCAGCAGTTCTTAACCTGTGGTCCGAGGACCCCCACGGGTCCGCAGTGTCCTCACGGGGTCCATAAAGGCTTGAAGGCTGCTTGGTCCACCTCCTCCCTGCAATGGAGTGGCCATGTGACAGGAGCCAAAGCAAAGGCTGGCTGGCTTGGCCTGTGCATTGCCATTCAATCCATTCTAGGCACAAACTTACAGGAAGAAGCAGGAGAAAAGTCTTTCCTCCCCCTCCAGTGCCTCTGAGGGAAGCTTTAATGGGTGGTATCTATATATATATATATATAAAATTTTCTTAGGTATGTTGCCATTTCCAGTGTGCTGGTTGGTCGCTTAGGAAACTGACCAACCAATCAAAGCTCTGTTGGGCAGCCAATCAGCACACTGGGGGCAGGACCATCTGGAAGTTTCACTCCTTTCTAAACATGGTGGAGGCAGAAGGGGTGTGAGTAGCGTGGGGGGGGATGTGGTGTGGTGTGTGGGTGTACGGCATGTGCGGGGCGCAGGGAGGATGGCACGGGGACAGTGGCACAGGGTGCATGGAGGGCAGCACAGTGTGCAGGGAGGGTGGTGTGAGTGCAGAGAGCGCGGCACAAGACAGCACGGGGTGCAGGGAGGGCAGTGCGAGTGCAGGGAGGGCGGCACAGGGCACGGGGAGGGTGGAATGGGGTGGCATGGGGCACGGGGAAAGAGGCACGGGCACGGGGAGGGCGGCGTGGGGCGCGAGCATGGGGGTGGCACGGGGAGGGTGGTAGAGGTGCAGTGAGGGCGGCATGGGGGAGTGGCATGTGTACCACGGGGGGGGGGGGGTGAAGCTCACAGGGGAGGGGGAATGGTGCATGTTACACCGGGCATAGCTAGTAACTGTACCGTATAATTATGATGATGATGGGGAGGAAAAGGAGGAGGATTTTAAATCTTGAGTTAAGTCTTGGGGCTCTGCAGCAACAAAAGATGTTTAAAGGGGGTCCCTGGTAAAGAAAAGTTTAAAAGCCAATGGTCTATTCTTGTTGTTATTGTTGTTGTTATTTTAAATCTTGAGTTAAGTCTTAGGGATCCACAGCAACAAAATATATTTAAAGGGGGTCTCTGGTAAAGAAAAGGTTAAGAGCCACTGAAATAGATCATCCAAGCTTTAAAAGTTCCACTGGCTTCTTCATTAGACAACCTGTGTTAAAAAATCACACAGGAAAGATGGGGGAAATGACAATGTTAGAGTCACAGGCCTACATTTTATCTCAGGTGTTACTCTTAAAGACAGTTAAGCTGGTATTGAGAGCTATCAATGGAGGCAGAGGTCCAGGTTATTGCCTGGATTTTATGACTCTTTTGTCTCCAGTGTCCCCATGGCCAAAGAGGGAAGAATGACCTCTGCCTGCATTGATATCCCTCCAGACTATCTTATTGACAACAAGAAGAACATCTTGATAAAATGTAGGCCTGCGACTCTAACATCATCATATTTCCCCCCTCTTATCTTGTACTATTGATTTTTAAAATTATTATCTTTATTAAAACTTTCCACAATATATAAAACAAACAGATATATAACATATAACATAGACCATAATAAATGCAAACAGAACATAAACACCTAATCAACTTCCATCATTATATCTTCCTGTTGGATATTTATAATTTCAATTAAATTTCCTCACCATCTAATCATACTAAGTTTTCTCTTAATTCATTTGTTTCTCACTAACCTCCATTATTAATACTTCCTTCAATTATTACTCTCTTACAACATCCAATTGCTTCTCCAATATTCTTCCCACAATTTACGCATTTTTCCCAATCTTGTAAATCCTTTAATTTTTTTTCTCATCTATTACAATAGATAATTTGCCCATCTCGTACATATGGCGATGCACTTTCAGAGCCCTTTCTAATAACTAATGGAGTGAAGCAAAGTTGTGTTCTTGCTCCAACTTTATTTACAATCTTCTTCAGCATGATGCTCCAAAGGGCTACGGCAGAGCTTGAAGAAGAAGACGGCATCTATATACGTTACCATTCTGATGGTAGCTTGTTTAACTTAAGCCATCTGAGGGCTCGCACTAAGACTCTATCTAGTCCGTGAGCTGCTCTTTGCTGATGATGCTGCCCTTGTTGCCCACACAGAAGCAGCACTGCAGCGCCTAACATCCTGCTTCGCAACAGCTGCAGAGCTGTTTGGGTTGGAAGTCAACCTGAAGAAAACGGAAATTCTTTACCAGCCTGCACCACGGGACAAACACCACCATCCCCGCATTGCCATCGGCAAATCTGTGCTCAAGTCTGTTCAGCAGTTCACCTACCTGGGAAGCATCATCTCCTCAGATGCCAAGATTGACAAAGAGATCGATCACAGATTAGCAAAGGCATATAGCACATTTGGAAGACTTCACAAAAGAGTCTGGAGCAATAAACACCTGAGGCAAAGCACAAAAATCAGTGTGTATAGAGCCATTGTACTGTCTATTCTGCTTTATGGATCTGAAACATGGGTCACCTATCGCCACCACCTACGACTCCTCAAACGCTTTCATCAGCGCTGTCTACACACAATCCTAAATATACACTGGGCTGACTATGTGATGAATGTTGCTGTCCTTGAACAAGCAGGGATCACCAGCATTGAGGCCATGATATTGAGAACACAGCTACGCTGGGCAGGGCATGTTTCTAGGATGGAGGACCATCACCTCCCAAAAATAGTACTCTATGGTGAACTTGCCACGGGTCAGCGTAAGAGGGGCGCTCCAAAAAAGCGATATAGGGACTCCCTGAAACAACATCTCAGACTCGGCCAAATTGATCACCAACAATGGTCCGCTCTGGCCTCACATCAGGAAGCATGGAGACGCACTATCCACAATGCTCCAGCCTTATTTAAGAACTAACGCCGAACAAGTCTTGAAGAGAAACGACAATGAAGAAAGAATCACAACCCAGAATCATCACCCAAGGAGATCTTCTGCTGTGTTTTCTGCTACCGGACTTGTTTATCTCGGATTGGCCTTTTTAGTCATCAGTGCGCTTGCAGAAAGCACAGGATGAGTCCTTCCTGAATCTTCGTTTGGGAAGAAAAGCCTGAGAGAGAGACATGTCAAAGAGTTTCTCTATCCATTCCTGTATAGTAGGAATTTCCTTCCCTTTCCATTTTTTTTGCAATTACCAGTCTGGCGGCCGTAATTGCATATAGTAAATATGGTACTTTTTTATATTTTTTCCTTATTTCTCCATCCACATTGTGCAAATATTTAACAGATATATCTCTGGTTGTAGTGGATATTCAATCTCTAGTGTCCTATTTATTAATCTGTGAACCTTCCCCCAAATTTTTTACTATTGATTTTTAACACTTTTGCCTGGTGAAGAAGCCAGTGGAGCTTAGAAATTTTTCATGATGTATTTTGTGCATTTTTGGTTGGCCCAATACAGGTATTTGCTGTTAATATGGATGTTGGAGGCTGTTGTATTCCATACTACAAAGTTATAGGACTATGATTCCACTTTAACATGGTTCTGTCCTATGGAATCCTGGGATCTGGAATTTAGGGCAGGGCATTTGGAATAATCAGCTAGAGAATGCTGGTTCCTCACCAAACTACAGTGCAAATCCCTGGGTAGCCTGGATTAAAATAGATATATATATATACACACACAGAGTTGTCCCTCCGTATCCACGGATTTAAGTATTCACGGTTTGAAGATATTCTTTAAAAAATAATAATCCAAAAAGCAAACCTTGATTTTGCCATCTTATATAAGGGACACCATTTTGTTATACCACTGCGTATTTAAATTTAATACCATTGTATATAATGGGGCTTGAGGATTTTGGTATCTACCGGGGGTCCTGGAACCAAATGCCAGTGAATATGAAGGGACAACTGTGTATGTGTGTATGTGTACACACACACACACACACACATATATATATATATATATATATATACATAAAACGCTTGGGTATGTTTCCTTTCCCAGTGTGCTGATTGGAAACATCCCCTCCCTCCTCTCACTCCCTCAGCCACACACCACCCACATGTAAAACAGTGCAATATTTTTTCCTAAAATAATATCTTGTAGCTGAACCGTGTGAAAAACCACATGTAAAACACTTAAATATTTCCCCCCACAATAACAGCCTGTAGCTGAACTGTATGAACCTTTCAAATAATGGTGTATGTAGCTGAACCATGGGAAAGGATTGAGAAAAAACATGTAAAAAATTAGGAAATATATGAATTAATATATAGAATGAGTTATTAATTTATAACCTTTACAGTCCCCTGTAATGGTGTATGTCGTGCCGGGTACAGCTATCCTAGTAGCATTACATTTGTGTATTGTGAAAGGTAATGACATTAGGCATGACACTCTAGCTGAGGGGGAACAAGACCATTTGCTTTTCCCCATTTAAAACATTAGCATGCTGATGTTATTTATCTGAGGGGTGAGGGGTAACAAGAGGGAGCATGAAACTGTTTTTAAGATGGGGGGGCTGTATATTGGTAGGGAGAGTGTAATTAATTTTGACTACCTGCAGGTACATTTTTTTACAAAATCATTAAAACAAAAAGTACATTGCATTAAAATAATAGTGATTATGGTGATGGGGAAACAACAACTGAAGCTGGTAACTAACTACCAAGGAAACAATGGCAAAATAATACATTAAATATTTTTTTAAAACAATTAAATAAAAATAATATTACTATATAGTAAGCAAATGAAAGGATATGTAAGCCTCCATTAAGTGAAAGGAGCCAGCATGATGTAGTGGTTTCAGTGTTGCACTAGGGCTCTGGGAGGGTTTGAATCTCCTTAGTCAGGAAACCTACTGGGTGACCTTAGCTGAGGCACACTCTCTCAGCCTCAGCAGAAGGCAGCAGCAAGCCTCCTTTTGAAGAAATCTTGCTGGAAAACCTCGTGATATATAGCCTTAAGATCATCATAAGCCAGAAACTACCTGAACACACACAATAACATTAAGTGAATTGATAGGTTCCCATAAGGTCTCCTAATACCTGCCCCTCCACTGCACTACTTTAAGTGTAAAAGCTGTGGAGATAGTATTAGGAGACACAGAATTGTGTAGATAATATTCTCAAAAGAAAATGCAAAATACGTACATGTACCAAGCTTTGGTTGTGGAAAATCTCCAGATGAAGAAACTGAAGGGGTGTCTAGCAAGGTGGCCCAGTTTATTGATGACAATAAATTATGAGAACAAAATGAGATTGTAGAGTTCCAAAATGATGTTGCTGAACTGTAAGAATCTATCTATCTATCAAAAACTCTTGGGTATGTTTCCTTTCCCAGTGTGCTGATTGGTTGGGTGTGTTTCCTGAGCAGCCAATCACTACCCGCATGCAAATTTCCTCTCCACCTCACAATCCACTCCTGCCACTCAAACTGTGGCCCAAATTGGTACCCAGACAGTCAACTGGCAGTGGTGGTGGCAACGGGCCATCTGCAACAGGATCTGCAAGCAGTCAACTGGTGGTGGCTGTGGCTGCAGTGGCAGCAGGGCAACAGAGCAAGTCACTCTCAGCAATTCTGGGAAAAGTGTGGAACACTGAGAATCATAGAGTTGGAAGAGACCAGAAGTGCCATCCAGTCCAACCCCCTGCCATGCAGGAATAAACAATCAAAGCATTCCCAACAGAAGGCCATCCAGCCTCTCTTTAAAAACCTCCAAAGAAGGAGTCTCCACCACACTCCCAGGCACTGCATTCCACTGCTGAACAGCTCTTACTGTCAGGAGGTTCCTCCTAATGTTTAGGTGGAATCTTTTTTCTTGGACTTTGAATCCATTGCTCCGTGTTCCAGTCTCTGGAGCAGCAGAAAACAAGCCTGCTCCATCTTCAGTATGATATCCCTACCAATATTTCAACATGGCTATCATGTCATCTCTTAACCTTCTCTTCTCCAAACTAAACATACCAGCTCCCTAAGCCACTCCTCATAAAACATGGCCTCCAGACCTCCCACCATTTTGGTCGCCCTCCTCTGGACACATTCCAGCTTCTCCATATCCAGAACTGGACACAGTATTCCAGGTGAGGTCCGAATAAAGCAGAATAGAGTGGCACTATTACTTCCCTTGATCTAGACACAAGAAGGGGGAGGAAGAATTTAAAAATCCACAAGTCTACCTTACAGGGTTGTCATGAGGTCTACCGGTGTTTGGGGGGGAGTTTTTTTAATAGCATATGTTATGCCAGGTAAAGCTAGTGGGATTTCAATTGATAATTGAAAATTCAGTGAATCCAAGTGTCACATGATGCTCATTGAGGCCAAAATAAATAAATAAATCCTAAGTTCACATGTACGCTTGGTGGGATGTGACCATAGGATCTGTGGGACGGTCAATGGTAGATGTCTCCATGAAAATATCAACCGACTGTGTGGCTGCTGTTTTTCTTTTTAAGGCAAATTCCAAGTTAGGTATAATTTGAAAAAAGAATCAGAAATAAAATTGCCAATGTCACACTGCCCTTATACAAATCCATGGTGTGACCACATCTGGAATACTGTATAAAGTTCTGGTCAGTGTACTTAAAGGGAATGTTTTATTTTATTTATTTATTTATTTATACCCCGCTCTTCAGCCACAAGGCTATCAGAGCGGCCTACAAATTGTTTTTTAAGCAATAGCTATTTACACATCTACACTGCATTAAACAGTTTCCAATGTGTGTTAGCTAATTGCCCCCCACAAGCTGGGTACTTGGCGGCTTGCAGTACTGGCATTTAACCACTGCGCCACCAGGGCTCAGAGATAGAAAAGGCAGAGAAAAAAGTGACCAAAATGGCCAAAGGGCTGAAGTAACTCACCTATGAGGTCAGATGGCAATGTTTGGGGCTGTTTAGATTTTTAAAAAGTCAGGTAAGGGGAGATATGATACAGGTGTATAATTTTACTAATCTCTCATAATCCTAGAACCCAAGATCATCCAAGGGCTAGTCTAGATGAGATGATATAATGCTCATTCTTGCCTATTGCTGCCAATTTGCAGCAGCATTCTTTTGTCTCCACAGTCTTTCAGCAAAAATGATAGGCTGAGAACCTATCCACGTTTGAAGTTCACACACCTGGGAATCAAGATGGCAGCCATACATTAGCATGTTATACGTTGCCTCCAGTACTCTCTCTTTTTTTTTAACTTTAAAGCAAAGGGGGGCAAATGCGACCAGGAACAGCAAAAAAGTATATGATTGTTAACGTAAAAATCCAACAGGGGCTAAAAACTTGAATTACTGCACATAAAATGCTTTTGCGGCTTTTCCCAAAGTTTTTATAACAATGTGTTGAAATGCACATTATTATTTCGTCCAGATGAGCTCCTACCAGGATTCACCATATTGGGAAGGAGGGGGGCTGAAAACTCCAAGTAGTTCGCGATAATAGCATTTACTGTTTCTCACAATCTTTTTTTTAAAAGTATGTGAAAATGTGCATAACTGCACATCTGAACAAGCAATTTGAATAGGGGCACATCAAAGAAGTCAAATGTGATTGGTCAGACCTGCGCGGGAGCAGACTTGCAAGCAACAAAGCGGCCAGAGCAAATGAGTGCACAATAATTCAAGAAGCAGAAAAAAAAAGTTTTCTAAGTGAAGATCGCTCTTCCGCACCTGTCATTTAATGGCCACAAAAAATGGGGGGAGGAATGGAGTGAGCTTTTCAGCAGGTAATTAACTCACGGCCACCATCTTTTCTGGCAGCCATGCTCCATGTAAACTGCAAACTCAGAGAGCTTTCCATGCCAGCGATCTTGTGGATCAGTCGTGGGCACAAATTAACACTGTGACGATAGTGAGGTAATGCACTATTTTTCTCTATTAATTCTCCCGTCTAACTGAGCACCAGGGTTCAAGTCCCTGCTCACCCATAGAAACCCAATAGGTGTCCTTGGGGAAGTCAAACTCTTTCAGCCTAAGACAGCGATGGGAGACCTTTTGAGCTTGGTGTGTCAAACTTCGCCAAAAAACTGAGCATAACTCAGGTGGTGTGTCACTTAGAGGAAAAAACATTATTTCGCGATATTTACTGTTTATATAACATAAATGTATACAGTTGCCCCTACACATTCGTGACTTCGACTATTCGTGGAAAGCCTCCAACCCGCACACTTCCCCCCTCCCTTCCCAAGGCACCAACGGGCTTCTCATGAAGCATGTCGCTGCCTTGGCAAGGGGAGGGTAGATAACCTCCCACCCGTATGCTTCCCCCGCCTTCCCAAGGCACTGACGGGCTTCCAAGACTCCTGCCCGCTGCCTTCCCCAGCATTTCTGAGGCGGCTCCAGGGTTTTGAAGCCTCAGAGCCCCCTTGGTAAGGCTGGGGAGAGGCCAGGCAGAGTCCCTCCCTCCCGCCCGCTGCCTTTCCCAGTCTTTCCGATGCGGCTCTGGGGCTTCAAAGCCTTGGATACCCCTCGGGAAGGTTGGGGAAATGCTAGGCAGAGTCCCTCCCTCTCTCCTGCCCAGCAGCCTGCCCACCACCGTCCCCGGCCTTTCCGAGGTGGCTCCGGGGCGTCAAAGCCCCGGAGCCCCCTTGGCAAGGCCAGGGAGAGGCCAAGCAGAGTCGCTCCCTCCCTCCTGCTGCCTTCCCCAACCTTTCCAAGGCGGCTCTGGGGCTTCGAAGCCCTGGAGCCCCCTCAGGAAGGCCAAGGAGAGACCGGGCAGACTTCCGCCCACCCTCCTGCCAGCCTGCCACCTTCCCCAGCCTTTCCAAGGTGGCTCCAGGGCTTCAAAGCCCTGCCAACCCGCCCGCTGCCTTACCCAGCCTTCCCGAGGTGGCTCCGGAGAAGCAGGCAGGCCTCAGGGGTTGTGGTGGTGACCAGGGTTTCATAGCCCTGCCCGCCACTTTCCTCCCCCCTCCCCCTCCCTAAAGTGGTAATCGGGGCTTTGAAGCCCCACCCGCCACTTTAGGGACGGTTTTGAGGTTGCGGAGGGGAGGGGGGGAGGCCTAGCTGCGTGTCACCACAGATGGCTACACGTGTCAGTGGTGACACGCGTGTTATAGGTTCGCCATCACTGGCCTAAAAGGAAGGCAATGGCAAACCTCCTCTGAATAAATCTTGCCAAGGAAACTCTGTCACAGAGTTGTCCTAATTCAGAGTCACATAAAAACAACAATACCATTTGATCATCAGGGCTAGAAACATTTTCAGTGTTTAAAAAAATATGATGTCTATCTGATGCTAGCACTCTGCCCATGATCAGAATCATTTTGCTCTTAAAAATATATGGTTCCTTGGGGACAGAGATATTTTTTAACTGCTGAGGGGGCACAGAGTTCAAAGTGTTTTAAGAGCTGCCTCACACATAAGATTTTTCATACTCAGACAGCAGGAAACAAGACAAAACTCTCCTGTAGATTGCAATGTAACCATTGGGCATGCATATTTCACACTGTTGGCCCAACCAAGTATGACATTATTAATGTTGTTTTTGGCCACAAGGCTGCAAATTGCTGCCATGGGGACAAGATCACGGAAGAGGAGGCTTTAATGTTTTGCCTCTGCTGTGGTCTTCAGCCATATCAGCCCTCCTGCCCACAATTCATAATGGAAGAAATGTTCATCTTAATGTCAATTCCCCCCACACCTTAGTTCGAATCACTGGCATGAGAAGGCAGGGACCCTGGTGAGGACAAAGTGTTAAATCCTCCCTCCTTCACACCATAGTCCTAATCCAGAAACCCTTAACCTTTTCTTTACCAGGGACCCCCTTTAAATATCTTTGGTTGCCATGTACCTCCAAGACTTAACTCAAGATTTAAAATAATAATAATAACAATAACAATAACAATAATACAATTATACCATCAATTAACCCTTCCCTCAGAGGCACTGGAGGGAAGGGAAGATTTTTCTCCTGCTTCTTCCTGCAAATTTGTGATTGAACCAGATTGAACAGCAACCAAGGCACAGGCCAAGCCAGACTTTGCCTTGGCTCATGTGGGCAGAGCAGCCTTCAAGCCTTTGTGGACCCCCTGTGAGGACATCACGGTCCCCTGGGGGGGTCCATGGACCACAGGTCAAGAACCACTGTCCTAATCTGTCTCCCTAACTGCAAGTATCTGATTAAGAAAACCTACGCAAGGCCCAATTACATGAGCAACATGTCTAGCTTGGCCCGATGTGTACACAGGTAAGTATGTACTGTCAGGTGGGTGAGTTTATATCTGAACATCCCACTGGTTTATCCAACCCATTACTGTCTATTCAGTTGGCAACAACAGACCCCTATGGTGTTGGTCCCCAGATGTTTTTGGACTTCCAACTCCCAGAACCCCAACCAATGGTAAGGGATTTTGGGACATGTACCGGTAGTAAAAAGCATCTGGAAGGCCAAAGGTTGTCCACTCCTCCTTTAAGGTCCCCCAGCCATTTAATTTATTAAGCCTCTGACAGAAAGAAACCTACCGGTTCAGTACTTCAGCTAAAGAGACCATTGGCTATAAGGAAGTGATTTGCCTGTGACTTATGATGCAACTCTCTCCGGCCTTTTCGATGTTTTTACTGCCCCTTGGGGCTGTCCCAAGACATTTTGCTGCATGAGGCATCCTCTTTGCATGCATGTAAGTCAACCTATGTGTTACTCAAAACCAGCCAAGTGCTTTGGGCATGAGGGCAGAAAAACAACAACCACCCCTCAACTAGTAAAAACACTGCTAGTAAAAACAGAATCTCTCTCTCTCTCTTTCTGGCTTTTCTTCCCAAACAAAGATTCAGGAAGGACTCATCCCGTGCTTTCTGCAAGCGCGTTGATGACTAAAAAGGCCAATCCCGGATAAACAAGTCCGGTTGCAGAAAGCACAACAGAAGGTCTTGGGTGATGTTTCTGGGTTGTGATTCTTTCTGCGTTGTCGTTTCTCTTCGAGACTTGTTCGGTGTGCGTTCTCAAATAAAGCTGCAGCATTGTGGATAGTGTGTCTCTATGCCTCCCGCTGTGAGGCCAGGGCGGACCAGAATAACAGAATAAAAACAGAATAACAACAAACTAATAATCTGTTATCCTTTCACAACACCTAGAACCTGCTGCCTGAGGCAGAATTGCCATCCTGCCTACTGGTCATAGAATCATACAGTTGGAAGAGACCATAAGGGCCATCTAGTCCAACCCCCTGCCATGCAGGGATACACAATCAAACCATTCCTGACAGATGGCCATCCAGCCTCTGCTTAAAAACCTTGTGTCAGCTCTGGAAATGATGTTATTTGCCGTTGTGCTCACCTTTTCGCCTTCTCACGGTTTACTCCCACTGTTGGTGCCCGCACCACATCACCTCAGCATCTTCCTTTCCTCTTGCTTTGGTGCTTGTTTTGTGTTTGGGAGTCCCAGCCTACTTGGACTGTTGCTTCACTCCTTCCTCATTGGGTTTCTTGGCCCGGCTCTCCATCCTGCCTGGCTACGCCCCTATTTCTACACGGGAAGCCACCACCACTTCCTGCTCTTGCTATAGCTTCTGCTCCTTGCTCTCCGCTTGGCTCTCAAAACCCACTCAGATCTTTTTCTCACGTCAGTCTTCCTTGTGTCTCCCCTCTCACTCATCCCAAAACCAGCTAAAGAAGGAGACAGGTGTCTGAAGCTTTCTCTTCCCTTTATGTGCTTGGCCTTCACTTTCTCAAATCACTTCCCCCTTCCCACACACAAAAGTTTCCCTAGTGGGAAAGGGGTAACTTTGAGCCTAGTTCTTCCCTAGTTTTTATGTTCAAAACATGCAATGTATTTTTAGAGTTGCCAAATCTCAGGGCCTGGCCAAAGTTTTGATAGGTTATCTCCAGGCAAGAGGCAAGGGTGCAAATTTTCCAGTTTTGGGCGACTTAGCTCTGGGCAAGAGGAAAGCTGTCTACAAATCCCCAACTCAAACCTCATAGAGAAGAAGCTTGCTACATTTTGCAAATCTTAATTGAGGCCCTGTCTATATTAGTGACCCCTCCCTCCTGAATCTGGCCTTGTCTCCAAATCTGGCGTGATAAGGACAAACAACATACGGCCCTATCCGCACCGAGTTTGGGGTATATCACCTTAATCTGGGTTTTAAAAACTCTCATTTTTTTTCCAGAGTTTGCTTGAAATTCCAGAGAAAAATGTACCGTACTGTGAACAAAGGATACACCCTGGATCCAGGGGGTGGGGAAGCAGGACAAATGCTGCCTGAAGAGACCACAAGGGTCATCCAGTCCAACCCCCTGCCATGCAAGAATACACAATCAAAGCATTCCCAACAGGTGGGCATCCAGCCTCTGTTTAAAAACCTCCCAAGAAGGAGACTCCACCACACCCTGAGGCAGTGTATCCCCCGCCCTCCTTGGTGCCATTTCTTTATTCTAATATTGGTCGGGAAGGCAGAGCCCTGGCATGATTTCTCACTGTGGTCAGAACAAGGGCCAGCTACACAATCACGTGGCTGGCCACCTTGTTCTGACCTCAGTGAGCGACTGCACATCAGTGGCAGTAGTGCTGAGAAGAGGGGGAAATGGTACCGCGGAGGTGCCTGGGGGTAAAACCCTGGATGAATCACTTGTGTAGACAAGCCCAGCAGATTGTGTAGACAAGTGGTGCAGATTCAGGCTTTGTCTAGGTAAGGTGTGGTGCTTAACTCTGGGCCAGAGTAATCCAAATTTCATGTGGTGCAGTTCCAGGCCAAATTAGTCCGAATTTCAACCAGACCTTTACCCCCAGTGTAGACCCAGTGTAGACAATGTGACGAATGTTGCTGTCCTTGAGCAAGCAGGGATCACCAGCATTGAGGCCATGATATTGAGAACACAGTTGCACTGGGCAGGGCACATTTCTAGGATGGAGGACCATCGCCTCCCAAAAATACTACTCTACGGTGAACTCGCCACGGGTCAGCGTAAGAGGGGTGCTCCAAAAAAGCAATACAAAGACTCCCTGAAACAACATCTCAGGCTTGGCCAAATTGATCACCAACAGTGGTCCGCCCTGGCCTCACATCGGGAGGCATGGAGACACACTATCCACAATGCTGCAGCCTTATTTGAGAACTCACGACAAACAAGTCTTGAAGAGAAACGACAACGCAGAAAGAATCACAACCCCAAAACATCACCCAAGGAGACCTTCTGCTGTGCTTTTTGCAACCGGACTTGTTTATCTTGGATTGGCCTTTTTAGTCATCAGCGCGCTTGCAGAAAGCGCGGGATGAGTCCTTCCTGAATCTTCATTTGCGAAGAAAAGCCAGAGAGAGACAAGCCCTGATTTGTTGCTGCAACTTACAAAAACTGGCAGCAGGTCTATATATTTACTTAGTTAGCCTTCCGTTCTAGTTGTTATAGTGCCAGGTCTCACCCTCCACTCTGTTCTTCTAGCTAGAAGCAAGCAGGCTAAATTAAGGAGATTTTCAGACAGGAACGAAAAAAGCATTCCCATCTTGCAATCTCCTCTCCTGCCCCTCTCCCATCCCTCTAACAACATAAGATTAAACCTTTCCCAACTATCTTAATCACACCTCATTCCCTTGGCAGGGCAACCCAGGAGTGAATGGAGCTTCTTTCAATTCCTGGATTGAAATCCTGGCTGCTCTCAGGAAAAGACGAGAGCATGGGAAATTCAAAAATAAAAACAAAAAATACTACAGTAAAGGTAACATCAAACACAAAAACACACTTAAATCATTATAAATAACCTGGGGAGGGTACAAAAAAGTGTGTCACTTACCTCGATATCCTGATTTCACCCAGAAGTGTTCTGGCACAGACCTCCCATTGACGCTGGCATTGCACCAGCATAACAGGACACCATTTTAGTTGCAGGACATCCCATTTCAGAAATAGAACAGGGGATTCATTGACAGGCAGAATCGGTCAAAAGCCCTGCATCACCTAGACTGCAGGGCTCCAAGACGGGGGCTCTCTCTGGCTTTTCTTCGCAAATGAAGATTTAGGAAGGACTCATCCCGCACTTTCTGCAAGCGCACTGATGACTAAAAAGGCCAAGACAGGGTAAATTGCCCATGTAGAGAAGCTCTTAGTCTTCCATTCTCCTGTTCCCCAGGATTGCCACATCTATAATCCAGGCTTAATTCAACAATGAATTTGGCTGTGGTTGTTCCTTCACCATTTTCCCAATTTGGAATGTGGCAGTATATTCAACGCTAAAGGTTGGGGTTGTCTAAACCAGGGCTTGTTAAACATTTCCCATTTGTGACCCCTTTTTGCCCAAGAAATTTGTATGTGACCCTGGGTATATAAGTATATAAAATAGGTATACAAATTGCAACACACAGTTTAAGAAGCTTTGGTCTAGATTCCTAGACCAAGAGGGGGTGAAAATACTCCTCACAGAATTTGAGAAGAATACCTTTTGTTCCAATGAGATCCTGTGGTGATTCATGTTATTCAGAAGATAGGGCCCCCAAAACTCCAAAAACCGCCTTCGCTGCTTTTCTCATTTTTAAAAAATCTGCGGAAATGCACATTACCACTCATTAGAATATCCAATTTGAATCGCGGTGCATTCTCGATGAGGACGGAACTGGATATCTGATTGGTCAGATATGCACGGGGAGTGGGCTTGCCAGCAAGGAAGGAGCTGGAAGTGCCATTTTGGAGTTTTACTATATCAATTATACACTTTTTTGCTGTGCTGAGGTGAACAAACAGATTGTTTAAATGGAAGGTCACACTTGCACACATCTATTTTACAGGGTTTTTTTAAATATCGTGCAGCGGTGGCAATTTGTGGAGAATAATAACGCAAGTAATTCATTCTTGGCCACCATCTTGATTTGCAGGAATGGCTGCATGTGAATTTCAAACATAGATAGCTTTGCATATCAGCAATTTTCCTAAAGGACTGTGGAGACAAATGAACGCTGCTGTGAATTTGTGTTCATGCACAGCAATCAGCATTACATCACCTCATCTAGACAAGCCCTGACTACATTTAAAATTTGCTTCTTTCTCTTCCCGCCATTTTGTAATCTGCCTCTACAATTCTCACAGGTCCAAGGCTGAAGGAGGCTTCCTTGGCATTACTTGTCAAAGCAATCATAGAATCATAGAGTTGGAAGAGACCTCAAGGGCCATCCAGTCCAACCCCCTGTCATGCAGGAATATACAATCAAAGCATTCCCAACAGATGGCCATCCAGACTCACTTTAAAAACCTCCAAAGAAGGAGACTCTACAACACTCTGAGGAAGTGTATTCCACTTCCGAACAGCTCTTACTGTCAGGAAGTTCTTCCTAATGTTTAGGTGGAATCTCTTTTCCTGTAGTTTGATCCATTGCTCTGTGTCCTAGTCTCTGGAGCTATAGAAAACAAGCTTGCTCCATCCTCAGTATGGCATCCCCTCAAATATGTAAACATGGCTATCATGTTCCCTCTCAACCTTCTCTTTTCCAGGCTAAACACACCCAGCTCCCTAAGTCGCTCCTCATAGGGCATGGCTTCCAGACCTCCCATCCTGGTCGCCCTCCTTTGGACACATTGCGCTTGTCAATATCCTTAGAGAAAACATGCTTAAACAGACACAGTGTAGCTCTCAAGTTGGATCAGCAAAGGGGTGAATACAAGAAGCTGCTTTATACTGAATGTCAGAGTATCTGCATTACCTGCTCTGACTGCTAGGGCCTCGCGGAAGCCTGAGGCAGAAACGTAAATGGCGCTGCCCAGCCCCATCCCTGTCAGTCAAAATGCGTAACAGCCAATGCTGCTCAAATTATTTTGGCACCAGAGGCAGAAATTCCCCCAAACACCTATCCCTGGGAGTAAAAATACAGTAAAAATAAATTAAACAAGTTGCAATTTGCTGCCCTCTTATGACTTTCAGAATCATCTGCCTGAGGCATCTACTTTGCTCTGTCAAATGGCACATCTGGACCTGCTGACTGGCTGGCACTTACTCTCCAGAGTTTTCCCATCGCCTGAGGCCTGATATTTTTAATAAGAGATGCCAGGGATTGAACCTGGAACTTTCTGCAGGAGAAGCATTTGTCCTGACAGTAAGCAACAAAATCAAGGAAGTAAAAAAGAAAAAGCACCGGCTCAGTTTCAGGGTCCTTTTGGTTTAATCTCTACAGAGCAGCCCTCCCCAACCAGTTGTCCTCCACAGGCGTTGGATGATAACTCCCATCATCCTCCAGCTCACTGGGGGGATAATGGGAGTTGCAGTCCAATGCCTCTGGTGGGCAGTCAGTTGGAAAGGGCTGCTATGTAAGGACTTTTCACCTTTTCGATTTCCTAGTGTTGCCAGGTTTTCAAAATAGCAATTAGGGACCATTGACATTGATCTTATACCTAAATACCAAATGAAATTATTTCAGTTAAGCTAACCATGTGTTTCTCTGTAAAATTAACATATTGTACACATTCATAAACTACATAATGCACACATTTCTCTCTTTATGGAAGGCCCACACCCCAAAAAACGGGGGGGGGTGTTTTTTTGGGGGGGGTATCTCATTGAGGGGTTGTCTAAACAGCGAAAATACTCCTCATGGAATCCGAGGAGAATACAAGCTGTCTTAATGGCATCCTGCATCGTCTTGCTGTATTCAGAAGGAGGGGGGCCAAAAACTCTGAAGGAAAAGCCTTCGTGGAGTTTTCCTGGAGTTTAAAAAAACAGCAGGGGGGATGTGCATCCACACTCATTGGGACAAGTGACACAAATTAATTCGCTTTTCCATACGAGTGGAAGCACAAAGCTGACTGGCCAGATGAGCACGGTGTCACGGCTTGGTAACAAGGCAGGCACCCAGGGTTGCCATGTTCGATTTTTGCTTTAGCACTCATCGAGTGCTAAGACGATGAAAAGAGGTGTTGTTTTTCTTTTTTGTAAAGGGGAAATATCACTCTATCACACATTGGAAATAGTTTTAAAAAATTTGGCAGTGGCAAATTGAGGTGAGTCAAAATGTGAGTAATTAACTCGTAGCTGCCATCTGGATCCGCAGGCATGTAAGGCTTATGCTTGCAAAAAAATAAAATAAAAAATTAAGACAAATCGCAGCTGCTGCAAATTGCCATTATTGTGGAGCAAACCGCTTCTTTTTCCCTCATACAGACAAGCCCTCAGTCCTCTAGATAAAAGGAAAAACTTTCGAACCCTCAAATAGGGGATATCCCTTAAAATAGGAGACCCCTGGCCTGTCAGTCATATAAGGGACAAGCTTTCTGGCCCTCAAACAAGGGACATCCCTTATGCTAAGGGATATCTAGTAACCCTGTCTTTTCCCCACATGGATAGGAACATCAGAAGAGCCGTGGTGGATCAAAACAAAGGCCTATCTGTAATTCAGTGGCCAACTGGACAGTCCAGAAGCAGGGCATAAGGGCAATAGCACCCTCTTGTTTGTATTCTCTACCATTTGTATTCAGCCAGCTGTACATTTTAAACATTGTTTTAAGCATTTTGTTATTGGGTGAGGCAAGGAAGGGGGTGTGGGGCATTTCAAAAGAAGCTACCACACACAGGGTTTGCACATGTGGAAGTTCTCCTAAATGTGTTGCCATGTTGTTCTGTTTGTACCACCTGTGGGGTAGTTGTGGGTGGGCGATGGACAAACTTCACACATGCCGGCCAGTAAGACCCACATGTGACACTGTGTGAAACAACGCACTGGGCTTAAGCTCAAAAGTCTAAAGCTTTGGTGTTAATGTGTGGGCTACACAGTTTAATTCTGGCTTTGACACAAAATAGTCTGGCAAGTAGCCTGGAGGTCAAGAGCTGGCCAGGCTGGTTTCTTCTTCTTCTTTTCTTTTCTAGTAGGCTTTGGCAGCATGCTTACCCTCACCCACCCACCCCAAAACAGAATACAAAGCTTCATAGGAACCTGTTTTCTTCAGCCCTGTCTTAAAGTTTCATATATGTACCAGTCAATATGGCAAAAAATTCAGTTGCAGCATAATACAGGTTGAGTCTCCCTTATCCGGAATTCCAAAATCCCAAATATTCCAAAATCCGTAACTTTTTTGAGCACCAACATGACAGGGCATTTTATGTTTTATGTGTTTTCTGATGGTTCAATGAACACAAACTTTGTTTCATGCACAACTTTATTAAAAAAATATTGTGTATAAAATTACCTTCAGGTTATGTGTATAAAGTGTATATCAAATATAAATGAATTTTGTGTTAGACTTGGGTCCCATTTCCAAGATATCTCATTATGTATATGCAAGTATTCCAAAATCTGAAATATCCCAAAATACCTCTGGTCCCAAGCATTTCGGAGAAGGTAGACTCAACCTGTATATAAAATCAGCACAAACCAGCAGATGATACAACATTTTTCAAATAATGAGACTGAGAATGATTTCTATGTGTGGTTGTGAATGCTGGACAGTGAAGAAAGCTGACAGGAAGAAAATCAACTCTTTGAATTGTGGTGCTGGAAAAGAGTGCTATGGATACCATGTACTGCTAAAAAGACAAAGGAATGGGTCTTAGAGCAAAGCAAGCCTGAATTCTCACTAGAAGCCAAGATTACTAAACTGAGGCTGTCATACTTTGAACAGAACATGAGATGGTGTGACTCACTGGAAAAGATGTTAATAGTTGGTAAACTGGAAGGCAGTAGGAAAAGAGGAAGACCGAACTACAGAGGGATTGATTCAGCCAAGGAAGCTACAATCCTGAGTTTAGAAGACATGAGCAGGGTGGTTGGTGACTCTTGGAGGTCTCTCTTTCATAAGATCACCGCAAGTCGAAATCAACTTGGCAGCAAATAACAATGGGGTTGTCTATAAACGATGAAAATACTCCTCATTGAATTCGAGGAGAAGCCTACCAGTGTTAATGGGAATCCACATTGTTATGTCATATTCAGAAGGAGGGGGGGGGCAAATGGCCAAAACTCCAAGGGAAAAGCCTTCACAGAGTTTTTGAAAAACAGCAAAGGGAGTGTGCATTCCCTCTCGTTAGGACAGCAATTCAATAGGAATCACTGGGTGGCTGTCATATTGGACGTAAAGCTTATGAGGGCCGCTGGGGGCAAAAACACCATTAAGACAGGTTGCAACTGCTGCGACTTGCTGTTATTGCGGGGCACTACACCCCCCTTCCTATAGACGAGCCCAATGACAACAAACAGAATGAGTTAACAGGGGAAATTATTTCCTGCATCTCTGTCTGGCAAAGGCTTCACCTGTTGATTTTCCGTCTGTTTGAATGAAATTTGTTCCTGTTTCCAACACTAAAGGAGACTTGTCTCAGCAGCTAGAGCTGAGAGCAGGCCTAGAAAAGAAGATTTAGGTATCTTAGAGGCCCTAGAAGAGAGGGAGGGGGTCCTTGAAGACTGCCTCAGCAGCCCAGCCCAGCCCACCCAGACTCCCAGCCGGCCACTTCATGTTGAAGGGACTGTGGGAGACAATGCATGTGGCTGTAGCCAGTTGGTTTGTTTTAAAGGCTGACATCTGTGGGCGATATTTTCCGTCACAGCCTGGAACCAGTTCCTGCCTTTGTCCTATTGTGACTGCCCAGACGGTGCCCCCTTTCCAGACTCAAACAGCACGTTACCTTCTGCCAGAAGCAACACCCTAAAATTCCAACACACAATTCCCCCTCGTTGCTCTCACACACCCCAAATATCCTGGCCTTGTTTGAGGGGGGTAGGGAAATAACTCCCTATAAGGCCCCTCTATTCCATCCCAGGGACCCTGAGCGTGACAATGAACTGGTTTGTTCCATGGGGGGGATGAGGAATCCTATGAGGGTGGAGAAGGGACAATGAAGCCCTGTCTGAGGCACTCGCCTAGTCGGCGGGTTTGGGGTCAGGGGGGGCGTGAGTCATGCCAGGGGATGAAATGCCATGGGGCATCAGCCAGAGGTGGGTGTGGGCTTTGCTGCTACTGCAGGGGTGTATGGATGCCGTCCAAGAGAGGTGGGGATTACTTGGCGCTTTCACATCACATCATACAATACACACACACACACACACACACACACACACACAAAGAAAGTCTAGCTGGAACACACAGACAGAATCGACAGCCATCAGGTTGAAGTTTTGAGGGGGTATCCAGAAATAGAGTGGGGAAAACCCAAAGCTGAGAGAAAGCAAAAGAAACAGGTACGTGTGTCTTTGTGTGTGTGTGTGTGTGTGTGTGTATGAAGGCAGAGGAAGAGGTGTTGTGGCATGCACTAAGATAACATATATGTGAAACAGAGTTTGGGAAACTTGCTTTCAAGGACTGCAACTCCCAGAATCCCCTTTGGTGATATTTAGCATTGTAGTTCAAAACAGTGACTTTTCCACACTCTGGTATAAGATGCACTGAACCCTCAAATGGTCCTTAGTATCTATACTGCTGTGACAAAACAGAGCTTTTGAAAGGTTGCCACATTTTTACTGCCATCTCTGCTCCTCTGTCTTTAGTCACAGCTTGACACACAGAAAAACAGCATGTAAAAACTTTTCCTAGCCTGGAAAGGAGTGGTGAGGAGATGGGGAGGGAAGTTTTGTCTTTTAACTTTCTCTGTGTGTCAAGATACAGGAGTACGACAGCCAGTAAAAAAAGATGGCAATCCTTTCTACATAGGTACTAGTGTGAGGAAAAATTGAACGAAATGCCCCCCGCCACAGCACTCCTCATATATAGATTCGAGGAGGAACACTTTCACTAGGGCTGGCAGATTATGTTTCTTCTCTTTTCTATTTCTTGGCAGCTGTGTTTGTACTACAAACGCCGAAGTTATGCTGTATTGCAAATGTGTGCAAAGTTTATCATTCTAGGCAATCTAAAAGGCAGCTAGGAAGTCATATGACTAAAGAGTTTGGGAGTCTAGATACCTCTTAGTAATTTTTTTCTTAAGTAACATGTGGAGGGTGGGAGAAAGAGAACGTGTGGAGACTGTTGCCTCCTTCCCTTCAGCTTGCTCCATCACACTTAAAACTTCCTCTTCTTCTCCACAGGTTCTGAGCTTTGAACCCTTTTCCTGCCAGCCTTGATATGGGGAAGCTGGGAGCTGTTCCCACAGCCTTGCTCTGTAAGCAGCTCTTCATTGTCTTCCTGCTAAAAGAAGCCCTTGCACAGAGCAAACCGCCTGAGGGGTAAGAACAAAGAAACTGGGGAAAGGGAAGAGTTCATAGAATCTTAGAGCTGGAAGGGACCACAAAGGTCATCTAGTCCAACCCCCTGCCATGCAGGCAAACACAACTAAAGCACTCCTGAAAGAAGCCCATCTCACCTCTGTTTAAAGACCTCAAAAGGAGAGTCCACCATCCTCCAAGGCAGTCTATTCCACTGGTAAGCAGCCCTCACAGACAAGAAATTCTTCCTAATGTTCAGGTGGGGACTCATTTCATGTAATTTGAGTCCCTTGGTTTGTGTTTTTGGCTGAATCCACACTACATAAATAATCCAGTTTGAAACTGGATTATTTGCCATGGCTCCTTCCTATGGCATCCAGGGATTTGTAGTTTTACAAGGTCTTTAGCCTTCTTTGCCAAAGTCTGCTGGTGCCCCAGCAAACTACAAATCCCAGGATTCCATAGGAAGGAGCCATGGCAAATAATCTGGTTTCAAATTGGATTATTTGTGTAATGTGGATTCAGCCCTAGTCTCTGGAGCAACAGAAAACAAGCTTGCTCCATCTTCTACATGGCATCCCTTCAGGAATTTAAAGGTAGCTATCATGTCACCAACAGGGCCTAAATACCAAAAAGGCATCAGATCCTTTCTGACCTTGGAAGCTAAGCAGGGTCAGCCCTGGTTAGTACTTGGATAGGAGACCGCCAACAAAACCCAGGTGCTGTAGGGTTTATTTCATAGAATCATAGAATTGCAGAGTTGGAAGAGACCACGAGGGCCATCCAGTCCAACCCCCTGCCATGCAGGAAATCTTGATCAAAGCATCCCCGACAGATGGCCATCCAGCCTCTGTTTAAAGACCTCCAAGGAAGGAGACCCCACCATGCTCCGGGGGAGCATGTTCCACTGCCGAACAGCTCTTACTGTCAAAAAGTTCCTCCTAATGCTGAGGTGGAATCTCTGTTCCTGGAGCTTGCATCCATTGCTCCGTGTTCCAGTCTCTGGAGCAGCAGAAAACAAGCCTACTCCATCCTCAGTGTAACTGGCAAAACCACTCTGAAGGCTTTATCACACTACACTGTTAGATCACTATTATTCCACTTTAACTGCTCTGGCTGCCTCCTGTGGAATTCAAGGATTTGTAGTTTCGTGAGGCCTAAGAGCTCTCTGGCTGAGAGTTCTAAATGCCCCTCCCTAAACTGCAAATCCCAGGATTGCACAGGAGGCAGCCATAGCAGTTAAAGTGGAATAATTGCGCTATAACAGTGTAGTGTGATAGTACTGTATTCCTTGCCTAAGAAAAGCTTAGGAAAATCATGGGGTCACTATAAGTTGACAGGTGACTTGAAGGCACATACACACACATGATGTCACCTCGCAGAGGGCCTTATCACACTACACCGTTATAGCACTTAGAAAGGAATGCCGTAATCACAAAAAGTCAACATGAATTTCTCAAATCAAGTCATGCCAGGCTAATCTCATCTCTTTTTTTGATAGAGTTACAAACTTGATAGATGAAGGGAACACAGTAAATGTAGTGTATCTTGGTTTCAGTAAGGCTTTTGACAAGTTCCCCCATGATATCCTTGCAAAAAAGTTAGTAACATGCAGGCTAGACAATGCAACTGTTAGGTGGATTTGTAATTGGTTGACTGACTGAACCCAGTTCACCAAGGGTTCCTCTTCATCCTGGAGAGAAGTGACCAGTGGGGTGCCACAGGGTTTTGTCCTAGGCCCAGTGCTAGTCAACATCTTTATCAATGATTTGGATGAGGGAACAGATCAAGTTTGCAGATGATACCAAATTAGGAGGGGTAGCTAATACCCCAGAGGACAGGATCAGAATCCAAAATGACCTCAACAGATTAAAAAGCTGGGCCAATATTAACAAAATGAATTTCAACAGGGAAAAATACAGGATACTGTACTTGAGCAGTAAAAATGAAACACACAGATATAGGATGGGTGACATATGGCTTGAGGGCAGTACATGCGAAAGAGATCTAGGAGTCTTAGTGGACCACAAGCTGAACACGAGTCAGCAGTGTGATGCAGCAGCTAAAAAAGCCAATGCGATTCTAGGCTGCCTTAATAGGAGTATAGATCTATCTAGGAGTCTAGATCAAGGGAAGTAATAGCACCACTGTATTTTGCTTTGGTCAGACCTCACCTGGAATACTGTGTCCAGTTCTGGGCACCACAATTCAGGAAGGATACTGACAAGCTGGAACGTGTCCAGAGGAGAGCAGCCAGGATGGTGGGTGGTCTAGAAGCCATGCCCTATGAGGAGCAGCTTAGGGAACTGGGCATGTTTAGTCTGGAGAAGAGAAGGTTGAGAGGTGACATGATAGCCATGTTTAAATATTTGAGGGGATGCCATACTGAGGATGGAGCAAGCTTGTTTTCTACAGCTCCAGAGACTAGGACATAGAGCAATGGACTCAAACTAAAGGAAAAGAGATTCCACCTAAACATTAGGAAGAACTTCCTGACAGTAAGAGCTGTTCAGAAGTGGAATACACTGCCTCGGAGTGTGGTGGAGTCTCCTTCTTTGGAGGTTTTTAAACAGAGGCTGGATAGCCTTCTGTCGGGAATGATTTGATTGTATATTCCTGCATGGCAGGGGGTTGGACTGGATGGCCCTTGTGGTCTCTTCCAACTGTATGATTCTATGATACTATGATCACAGAATTTAGACATCTGTACAGCCCTGCTTTGAACCACCTCACACGTAGATCTGAGTTACGTCTTCTAGGAACTGAAATAAAGGAGAGGTGCAGGTATAAGAGGGGAAAAATAAGAATTCTGCCCCACCAAATGAAATTCTCCTTCAGTCCTTAAATTCTAGCATTCCAGAGAGTGAGACACTGAAAATCGTTCTCACCTAAAACTGTTATATTTGCTGTACAAGTGAACCCCCATATGCGCAGGGGATATGTTCCAAGAGACCTCCCGTGAATACCTGAAATCATGGATAATACAGTAGAGAAACCTTTTATTTTCAATGAGATGAACACCAGAAGTTGACCATAGAATCACATTGGAGGACCCAGAAATGCCTAGACATAACATATCAACATAACATAACAAGTGAATCTGTGGATACCAAATCCGTGGATATGGGGGTCAGTCTGTATTGGCTTTTCTTTGGATGTTCAAACTGTATCTTTAAATGCGCAACTGAAATTGTCTTACTGCAATGCTAGAGATTTGCAGACTGAAGGAAAATTTAATTAGAAGGGCAGAGTTCTTATTTGGGAGAGCAAGGCCCTCATTTTTTCTGCCTCCTTCATAGCTGTACTCCTGGGGGCAGGGAGGGGGAAGCCCCTTTGTTTGTTTAATTTATACGACACCTTTTTCCCAATATTGGACCCTCTCAGTTATTTTTACTTCTTATACCCACAGCCGAGTCTGTGCAAGAAATATGTTACGAATCCCCTTAGTCTACAATGAGACCTATGCCAAGCCTCAGCATCAGCCCTACTTAAAACTGTGCCCTGGATCTCGGGTATGCAGCACCTACAGGTATTATATAGGCCTTCATTACATGTGTTTGGGGAAACATGGGAACAGAGGTAGGGGTGTATGTACGGGCCTTTTGGGGAAAGGGGCCAAGGCCCAGGATGGGTGAGAAATTTGTTTCACTAGGCTGAATCCACACTATACAAATACTGTAATCTAGTTTGTAACTGGATTATTTGCCATGGCTCTTTCCTATTGAATCTTGGGATTTGTAGTTTTACAAGGTCTTTAGCCTTCTCTGCCAGAGTGCTGGTGCCTTGCCAAACTAAAAATCCCAGGATTCCATAGGAAAAGGACATGGCAAATAATCTCGTTTCAAACTGGATCATTTGCGTGGTGAGGATTCAGCCTTCATGTCTGATAAGAATTAGCTAAAAATGTAGAAACATCCTCCTATTCAGGATGGCAACAACTTAAAGGTATTAAAAATACAAATGGGAAAAGAATGAAAACTAACAGATGTGTTCTTCCGGACCTTTAACTGTTTAAATTCTGGGTTTGTGTATTTAGACATGTTGGTGCTGAATTAGAGATGCCACCTATTTTTTTCTGATAGGCACCTTTTTAACACCTATGTGAGAACCCAGTACAACATGGTCTTTTGCATGTTGGGATTAGCTATTATTGTTGGCTTTTTTTAGCTGGGGCAAATAGAGGAGAATTTCATTACAATTTGTAGTGGAAGAATTTATCTAAAATTACATTGTAGACATCTGAATGTGAAAGTAAGCAAAAATGACATATTTCCCTATCCTTAACTGAAGCTTATGCGATCAAATGTCATGTCATGTCTAACAGTGTGAGCTGTGAAATTCAGATTTCATCCCAGCCACAGACTAGTTTGATGGATCTTTCAATCTTACAACCCAGTGCTTCTTTCTGCCTCAGCTACCAAGCTGGAAGCAAAACTTTAAAAGTTACTTTTCAGGTGGCAACTTCCAGAATCTCCTTACTACCGCCACAACATGACCACAGGGATTTGTAATCCATAAAAGGAGTACGGGTATTTCAAAACTGTGGCTGCAACACAGGATGAGTAAAGGTTGATGCCATCCTGATATATCTCACAAGCTAGGAAGAAATACTGACAATGGGCTTGTCTACACTGGCAGGAAACCCTGAACCCACCTCATAGCCATCACGGATGTTTTTGATCCACAGTGACTCCATAAATGCAACACTCACTAGGGCTTCTTCTGTGGGAGATCAGCGTATTCTTCCATATTGTAATCACAGGTGAACTTGAGTCAGTGTAAAAGGATGGTCCTACACTGATTACATGTCCTACACATCACATTATTTTGGGCCACACGGCTGGAGCTGCTCTGTTTTTTCTTTTCCCCATTTGCTCATGCATGTGAATATGCATTGTCCCAAAGTACTGTAATACTGGATAAGCAGAGATATGCTTATACAGGTATGTGTACAATCGGGGGTGGGAGCGCCTGCACACTGCCAGAACAGACTCCCATTCACCAGAAGTCCTGCCCCGAGCTTCACACCAAAGCCAATCCATGGCCATCACATGGCCAATAATCCAAGTTTCCCCCTGAAATGCAGAGCAAACTGTGAATCTTTTAGACCCAGATTTTCCTGCAGAAACCTCAATGGAGCTGTGAATCATGACGAATGTCATGCAGCAACTGCTTACCTAATACAAGGTGAATATGAGGTCTGGGCTTTTTGTTTTCTGTTTTGCCAGTGTAGAGAAGCCCAATATTTGTGGAGTGTATTGATGCAAAAGAACTCACGCCGAACAAGTCTTGAAGAGAAACGACAATACAGAAAGAATCACAACCCAGAAACATCACCCAAGGAAACCTTCTGCTGTGCTTTCTGCAACCGGACTTGTCTATCTCGCATTAGCCTTTTTAGTCATCAGCACGCTTGCGGAACGCGTGGGATGAGTCCTTCCTGAATCTTCCTTTGCGAAGAGAAGCCAGAGAGAGAGAGATTGATGCAAAAGAAGTACCTGTCATCAATCCCTCTTATTTCTGATATACAGGCTGTGAGTGCTGTTGGTTGTATAACCAAAACGGAGTAGCACCCACACACAAATAGAAGCTATCAATAGCTTTAGGAAAGACCTGAGTTTTGTATTTTAGAAATCTAGGGAAAATCCTAAGGAAAGGGGGCAAATAAAAAGAGGCGGAATGGAACCGAATGCCTGGAATCATGAGCAACAGGTTTCTGCTCTGCGGCTATTTTTTTAAATGGTACCTCTATAAATCAAAAACTTGTTCTAAGTATTCTTATTTCTAAAACGACTGTGCACGTGCAAAATAAAAGGAAATCCAACATTTGTACCTTGGAAAATGCTGAATGTTCAGGAATGGTAAACAAAAATGGAATTTTTCTGATCTTTGCCTATGTCACTGGTATTCCCACTCCTTTACCTGATACTTTTGTTCAATTATATCTGGATATTCTTGGATTCTGAGGGCTTTAGGGAAGAGAATGTACAAGGTGTAGAAGTATTGGATATTGCAGAAGATCATCTTCATAATCACCACCTAGAACCATCCATTTGTATGGCTCCATACTGACAGGCTGCTGCCCATGAGGTGCTTACAGCTTAAAATTAAACATAAGGGTTGGTAACAGAGGGAGAGAAGTGAATATCAACAGGGGGAAGATACATATCTCCCTGAATTCAGTGGGAACTATTCTCACACAGGACTGCAGCCCAAACTGATGAATGTTTTTTAAAAAGGCATTTAATAGACCTTTGAAGCCCCATCTGTTCCAAATGGCTTTTAACAGATGTGAGTTTCTTGTTCATTAGACCTGCTGCTGATTTACTAGTTATAGGCTGCAATCATCATCATGTTTACGCACTGATATTATTTTTTGGATTGGCTGAATGTTATATTAATTATGGTTGGTAGTTTTTGATATTTTGCAATTTGTACTTTTTAAAAAATTAAATGTGATGGCGCAGTGGTTAAATGCCAGTACTGCAAGCCACCATGTTGCAAGTTCGATTCCAGAGGGCTCCGAGGTTCACTCAGCCTTCCATCCTTTCGAAGGTCGGTAAATTGAGTACCCAGCTTGTGGAGGCAATTAGCTAACACACATTGGAAACTGCTTAATGCAGTGTAGATGTGTAAATAGCTATTGCTTAAAACAATTTGTAAGCTGCTCTGATAGCCTTGTGGCTGAAGAGCAGGGTATAAATAACTAAATTTAAAAAAAAAATTGCTTAATGTTATGATTTTGTATTTGTTGTAAAGCACCTTTAGAGAACGTGTTCTGAAAGACAGCCTAAAGGTACTGAAAATCAATCATAAAATAGTAGAAAAAAGTGAGGAGTGGGTGGCATTAAATTCTGCTTACTGGAGATGGAGGGAATGAGGCAGGCAAGGACATTTGGGTTCTGTTTTGTAGGACTATTTACCGGGTGGCCACGCGGCAGGTACGGAAAGAAATCCTGCAGACCAACATCATCTGCTGCAAAGGCTGGAAGAAGCGGCACCTGGGAGACACAAAGTGTGAGGAAGGTGAGCCTTTAATCACACAGCCGGTTGCCCCTCTACAGCACCATGGGAGGCCCAACCCAACCACAGCCAGCATGGTGTAATGCATATTCAGTTGTCCCTCCGTATCCTCAGATTTGGTATCCACAGATTTAAGTATACATGGCTTGAAAATATTCTTTAAAAAATAATAATCCAAAAAGCAAAGCTTGATTTTGCCATCTTATATAAAGGACATGATTTTGCTATGCTACTGCATATAATGGGACTTGAGTATTCACAGATTTTGGTGTCCACGGCGGGTCCTGGAGCCAAACCCCAGCAAATATGAAGGGACAACTGTAGTCCCACTGTTCCAGTTAGGCAGGGACAGTCCTGATTAGTCTTCTGCCATTCCATGTTTTCAGGTCCTTTTCAAATGTCCCAGTTTCACTTTCTTTCTCTCATGTTCCCCATTTGACTTTGGCTTACTTCAGTTGCTGCAAACTGAGTTCAAAGTGCAAAAATAGTTTCCACTCCATTAACTCAGAAGGGGGAAGAGAAGAGGAAGGAGTGAAACCTTGCCTTTCCCAGTAGGCTCAGGCAAAAGGAAACTGCTGCAGCTGTTCCTAGCTTGTGTATCCTTCCCCATCAATAACTTTTGCCATCTTGACCACACTCTGATGTTGCTTGGCCGTACATGTCTCAGTTTTGGGCTTTGAGGGTCAAAAGGGGTCAAAGTTTTGGGCTTGGAGGGTCAAATGTTAAGTACACACACACACACGCACACACACTGGATTCTTCTCTTAGTTGCAATTCTCATGGTTGCTGGATTTTTCAAGCAATCATGTACCAACCATGTAATTTTAAAAAATTACATGGTTTGTGCATTGGACTCTGGAGAACAGGATTTGAATCCCCGCTCAGACATGGAAACCCACTGGGTAACCTTGGGCAAGTCACACTCTCTCAGCCTCAGAGGAAGGCAAAGGCAAACCCCCTCTGAACAAATATTGCGATGCCTTAGGATTGCCATAAGTCAGAAATAACTCGAAGGCACAACAACAACAATAATTTTTAAAAGGAATTTTGTACGTTTTGGGGTCTCTCTGATTTGAGTCCTGTCTAGCTCAATGTTCCCTAGTCGTCTGATAAATGCAAAACCCAGGCTTTATCAATTTCTCTCACCAGCTCTTTGCCACAAGCCATGTCAGAATGGAGGCATCTGTGCCCAACCAAACCAGTGCCAGTGCCAACCAGGATGGGGTGGACGGTACTGCCACGTTGGTAAGTGCAAGCCAGGAGTTGTGTTTTGGTGGCAGGGAGGGTGGTTCCAAACCCTGCTGTCTCTACCATCTTCCTTCACTCCAGTTCAGTGAATCTCATTCTTCACACACGAAGCTGATCGTTGAGTTCCATTTTTATTCTCATGAGGCATTGGCTGAAGTCAGATCTGTGGCCTGATAAAATGAAAATGTCCATTTAACAAAGATGCAGACCAGGTTTCTAGCCCCTAGGATTGTAGAGGTGTGTTATAAAAAACTGACAAGCAACACTGGGCTTTTAAATCATCATCATCATCATCATCATCATCATCCATAACAACAGCAACAATAATAGATCATGATATTACACATTATTATTATGCAGTATTATAATATAATAATGATGATGATGATGTTATAAATCAGTGGGTTTTAACCTATGGTCTGCAGACCCCCAGGAGGCCATGATGTCCTCATAGGGGGTCTGCAAAAGCTTGAAGGCTGCTTGGCCTACCTCCTGCCTGCAGTGGAGTGGCCACATGACAGAAGCCAAGGCAAAGGCTGGCTGGCCTGTCCTGCACATTGCCATTCAGTCTGCTCCAGCCACAAACTCGCAGGAGGAAGCAGGAGAAAAGTCTTCCCTCCCCCTCCAGTGCCTCTGTCTGAGAGAAGGTTTAATGGATGGTGTAATTGTTTGTTGTTGTTGTTGTTTTAAATCTTGAATTAAGTCTTGGGCGTCCATGGCAACAAAAGATATTTAAAGGGGGTCCCTGGTAAAAGAAAAGGTTTCAAGTCACTGTTATATATTATAAATTGAAGAATACAGTATTCAATTTGTACCTTGCCTTTCTCCTGCCATCGGGATTAGGCCTGATTCAGCCTGGTGCAGTTGTCCACACGGCAAAAGCTGTGCTGTCTCCCTTCCCCATGGTGAGCAATGCAGGGAAGGGGATGGATTCTGCCACCGCCACTTCCTTGCCAGCCTCGGAGCTCTGTGAGAGCCTGCCTGGCCTGGAGTTGCTTCTGCTGAAGGCAGGAATGGGTGCCCAGACATGTGATCAACAAGGAGGGGGGTCTCTCTCTACCACCTCCTCATTTATTACATGGGTGCTCCGTTCTGACCTCAGTAGAAGTGACAGGGGGCCAGGCAGGCTCTGCAAGGATCTCTGAGGCCGATAAGGAAACAGCAGCAGCTCCAAAAATAGTTGATGGGCCAGCAGGGCCCAAGTGGACAATGATGCGCTGATCAGGGGCCAGGCCAGAGAATAATACTCTGGACTGACCCTACATTAAGCAGCAAGTGTAGACAAACCCCTTGTCCTTTGTGAAGCCCAAGAAGCAGAGAATACACTAGGACCCCCGTAACCACTGATTAATTATCCACTGATTCAATTATCCACAGGACACAAAACAGCACACCTACCATAGAGTCTTCCTAGAAAATGTGTCCTCTCTAGCCATTTTCTAGATCCTCCAAGGCAACTCTATGGTATTTTAAACCGGAAGTCCCATTATTTTCAATAGTGTTTGCTATTATCCACGGTTTTCGGTATGCATCCCACACCCAGAACCAATCCCCAGTGGATATGGGGGGGGGGTCCTACTGTATTGAATTTCTGAAGAAGTCTCTGGACTGTTACATCTGGAAAAACCTTTAGGTGCTGTATAGGTAAAACTCAAAGAAAATGTTTTCCCTTTGCTGGAGGTAGAATTTGCAAAGAGTTAAGTCCCAGTCTTTAGTTCCCGCTTGATTAGGATTTCCCTGTTGTGGCAAAATCCGGTATCTTCAAATCCAGGAAACATGTTCAGGGGTAACCATTTTGGCCATACAGCAAAATAAAACTATACTAGCATTGAGGTCTTCTGGGCTTGCCGCTTAAGGCAGTAGTACAGAATGCTTAATATTAAGTGTACACAACAATGGTAATAGTAATGCAGCACACACATACCCAAGAACTGTAATAGTCACACACAGAATTCCATGTGGACTTCCTAAACCTGTTACCTATGATCCCACCTCTCGCTTTGTCTTTCTGTAGATGTGGACGAATGCCGCACACCTATTGCCCTCTGTCAACACCGCTGTGTTAACACTGCAGGGAGCTACCACTGTCAGTGCAATCCTGGCTATGCCCTCGAACCAGATGGCAAGAGCTGCCATGTACTTCCCACTGCCCAGGCTGCCCCTTTGCTTGGCACCAAAGGTGGGTACCATAGCAATGCGGGGTGGGGAAACGTGTTAGAATAGAAGAAAGCTACAGGACATTTTATTTAGAACCTGGCACAAATATTTGTAGAGTCAGTGTGGTGGAGTGGTTTGAGCATTGGACTATGACTCTGGAGACCAGGGCTTGAATCCCCACTCAGCCACTGGATGACCTTGGTGAAGTCACACTCTCTCAGCCTCAGAGGAAGGCAAAGGCAAAGCCTGTTCTGAACAAATCTTGCCAAGAAAACCCCATGATAGGTTTGTCTTAGGGCTGCCGTAAGTCAGAAAGGACTTGAAGGCACATAACTACAATAGTTATTTGTGGACTACAGTCAGTATGGCTAGCATGAGATTCTGGGAGTGGACATGTAATCACCAAAAATAACTTTTGCAAGTACTGTTTTTGGTTTTTTTTAATCTTATACAACAGCATTCTAGGAAGGACATTTTTTTTACATAGAGCTGGAACTGCAATTATACTGATGTTTTTCAGTGCACCTAACCCCATCCCATTTCAGACGTTCAAAGGAGGTCACCAAATATAGGGAGAAAGCTGGTGGCCTAGTTCTTTGAAGAGAAGGTGAAGGAGCTGGGCAATGGTGTAGTGTAGCGATTCTTAACCTGTTGTCCGCAGACCCGCAGGGGGCCACAATGTCCTCACAGGGGGGTCTGCAAAGGCTTGAAGACTACTTGGCCCTCTTCCTCCTTGTATGGAGTGGCCACATGACAGGAGCCAAGGCAAAGCCTGGCTGGCTTGGCCTGTGCATTGCCATTCAATCTGCTCTAGCCACAAACTTGCAGGAAGAAGCAGAGGAAAATCTTCCCTCCCCTTCCAGTGCCTCTGAGGGAAGGTTTAATGGATGGTGTAATTGTATTATTATTTTTATCAGGTATTCTTATTATTATGGTTTTAAATCTTGAGTTAAGGTCTTGGGGGTTCTGGAGCAACAAAAGATATTTAAAGGGGCTCTCTGGTAAAGAAAAGGTTAAGAGCCACTGATGTAGTGGATCCAGGTCTCACAGTGTTGAACCCTGGTGTTTTTTCAATTAGTGATGGTCACGACATTATCTACTGTCATCCTTACAATTTTGCT
Organism: Gambelia wislizenii; assembly: GCA_030847615.1. Lineage (NCBI taxonomy): Eukaryota > Metazoa > Chordata > Lepidosauria > Squamata > Crotaphytidae > Gambelia > Gambelia wislizenii. Next base: position 34,174,837 of record JAUMIR010000002.1, read on the forward strand.
CCAAAACCTTACAATAGCCCAGGGGAAATGGATTGTGAGCTGAATTTGTACATACACATGGGCACCTGTGGGTCAACACAGCTGCTGTGGTTTTTGAACTCTGCCTCTGTACCAAGTTTGGAAACTTCAACTGGTTCAAATGGTTTGGGTCCAGCCTACCTACAGGATCGCCTTCTCCTATATAGTCCACCCCGTACACTCAGGTCCTCTGGGGAACATTTGCTCTAGTCAGCCAGTACTAGGTTGGCGACTGTCACCCAGAGGACTTTTTCTTCAGCCGCCCGACTGTGGAACAGCCTGCCAGAAGAGATACGACAGCTGAATACACTGTTGGGATTTAAAGCAGCATTAAAGACCAGTCTCTTCTGGCAGGTCTATCCAGATGATTTTTAAATTGTGCATTTTAAATTGTTTATTGGTTGTTTTAAAGTGTCTTGCTCTTACTTGTTCTTTTAAATTGATATATGTTTTTAATTGATATGTGTTTTTAACCAACTTTATATGTTAATTTGTTGTTCCCCGTCTTAATCCATACAGAGAGTCAGGTATAAAATCAGTATTATCATTATCCTTGTCCCTATGACTATGAAGACAGCCATAAGGAGCACCTGACTTAGCACCACTACATCTCTGGATTTGGGTAGGTTTAGGCTGAAGAGGAAATGCAACAGCTGTCTTCAGATATTTTAAGGGCTACAGTAGGACCCCTGTATCCACTGATGCATTATCCACTGATTCAATTATCCATGGGACACAAAACAACACACCTACCATAGAGTCGTCCTAGAAAACATGTCCTCTCTAGCCATTTTCTAGGTCCTCCAAGGGAACTCTATGGTATTTTAAACCAGAAGTCCCATTATTTTCAATGGCACTTGCTATTATCCACTGTTTTCTGTATCTACGCCCTCCCCCCAGAACCAATCTACAGTGGATACAGGGGTCCTACTGTACTACACCAACATAGGAACACATGTATTTTATTTTTATTTATTTTTTTGGCTTCAGGGGATAGGAGAAGAGCCAGTCGTTTCAAAACACAAGAAAGAGGATTTCAGCTAAATATTGAAAACTTCCCAATAGTGAAAGGTTTGAAGTAAAACAGAGTACAGTACATCATAAAGTGGTGGATTTCCTACACAGAAGGTTTTTACAGAAGTGACTAGATAGCCACTTATTAGGGATGTTGTCGCTGTGGCATTACTGGATGGGTGGGGACTGGAGTAGACTCATAGGAATTAGTGGACATTATACCTGCTGTTGGGTGCCTTTAAGTTGTTTCATGGCAACTTATGGCAACCCTAAGGTCAACTTATCATGGAGTTTTCCTGGCAAGATATGTTTGGTTGGGGAGGGATAGTCATGCCTTCCTTGGAGGCTGAAAGAATGTGATTTGCCTAAGGTCACCCCGTGGTTTTCCATGGCTGCCCAGAGATCTGAACCCTGCTCTCCCTGAGTCATTGTTCAGCATTCAAGCCATGACACTGTTACCGTAAGAGGTGTGTGTGGGGGGGGGACATGGCTCCCACATTCTGAAGCGGGTCCCCAGGCCAGGATTATTGGCGGCCCCCCTACCTGCTGCTAAGGTTAAGTGCAGCGAGATGCTCTACAGGATTTAGGATAAAAATTAAAATAAGTCAGTTTAAATGATGGCACCAAAGTAATATTTATATTTATTTTTTAAAGACTAAATGGATTTACATAATAAAAACTTACAATAATATCATGCCGGGGGGGCGCCTAATCTTGGGCCCCCAAGCTAGAGCCCTGACAGCCCCCCTTGTGGGGGCCATGGGGGGATATTGGAGTTCTGCCTGCAATGCCAGCATCTCCTTAAGATTTGGGGAGATGATAAAAGGAGGCCTGCGAGAGGAGGGTAACTCCAGGGATCTTTTCACCTATGTATACCAGTACTAACTGTAGAGAGCACTCCAGTTAAAGTTAAAGAAAGTATTTTATTGGAATAAAACAGGAAATAAACTAACATGCAAGAACATACACTCTTAAGAATCATCCAAGGCTACTGAAGAGAAAGGCTGGAAGGGTTGGATAGAGAGAAGTCAGGGGTGGAAGGGTGATAGTTACCAGTCTCAGAGAAAGAGGTCCACACAGCTGAGAGACTCAGACAACATCTAGGATGGCACAAGGGAGTCCAGTCCATCAAGAAAGACACACACAGAATGGTGGATCTGTTCTGTGGCACACGTGGTTGGGATCAGAGCTAGGATATTTATACCCTATTTTGTACCTGGAGGGGTGCTCTAGTTATGACAAAACCTAAATGGCTTTCTCACGGAACAGAAAAAAGGGTCCGGAACGGGCTGATTGCATTAGCTCTGGAGTGACAAAACATTGATGGAATTTGTGACAACCTCTTAATGTTCGGACAGATAGGGTGTATAGGAAAGATTTCTGTAGGGTATGGGTGAAGGATGGTCACTAATTGCATGATTGAAAGCATTAGCATAGACCCATTAATGGCTGGGTTTTCCGCATAATCTGGCCTGGGTTTTCCCACCATTATGATTCTGGGCATGTCTCAGGTCATTGTGACCTTGACTGTTCTCTGGTCAGCCTGACTCCAAATGTCCAGTCACTGCGACCCCAAAAGGTGACCAATATGTGCAGTTATGAAACCTCGTGAGAGGCGTAGTAGGGTATGCTAACAGCAGCATGCTAGCTCTCTGGACATTATACCTAGGGCCTCTATTTTCTTTTATGTTTTTTCCTGTTTATAGTGTGCTGCAGTACAGCTCATGTGAGGGTGAATTTCTGTATTTTGCTTAGAGTGCTGTTACTGCCATAAGTGGAAAGAGTGGTGTATTCAGTTACACAACTTCCTTGTCTCTTCTTACAAACAGTTATAATAGTTTTCAAGGGTTAGAGAGGTAATAAACACAGTGACACCCTACAACGTATGTGTATTTCACAATTGCACCATTAAAAAAAAAAATTTTTTTTAACCCTCTCAATCTGGCTACTGGGTGCAGAGTTCAGCTTCCAAAGAAAACTTCAGATTTCCTTTGCAAAAACAAGTTTTTAGTCCTTAAGGTTGGGAATAGAGCCATGATGGTCAAAAGCCTGGTGAAGTCTTAACAGGTCAGAAAGGAGAACTTACAGAAACATTTTAAGCAAAGCTTCGAAAAGTTAATTTTTTAGTCTACAATTTCCCAGAATTTTCCAGTGATCATGCTGTCTGAAGAATTCTGGGAGTTGTGGTCCAAAAAGTTACATTTCCAAATTCTGATTTTGTATAAATGTGGAGTTAGGCTTTGGCTTCTGGAATAAACCTTTATCCCACCTCCATGACAAGCAGAATAAATGAAGCAAAACCATTCGGCATACACATAAACTTTCTGACTATGCAGTTTATAGAATGTGTAGAAGTTCTGTTCTGTTTTTTTTCCCTTGGTACAGAATTTCAATTTAGTCAAGTATAGTCAGACCCCCATATCTGTGGAACCAATATCTGCAATTTCAGTTATCCACAGGACCCAAAAAGAACACATACCATAGAGTCTTCCTAGAAAATGCTGAGAGCATTCTAGACATTTTCTAGGTCCTCCAAGGCAACTCTATGGTATTTTAAACCAGAAGTCCCGTTATTTTCAATGGTGTTTGCTATTATCCACGGTTTCTGGTATCTGTGGTAAATCTGGGAACCAAATCCCCACAGATGCAAGGGTGCTACTGTATATATAAAGTCATGGATCAACGCCCTGAGGTTCGGGCCCTGAAACTTAAAGGACAGAGCTTGGGACAAGGGTGGGGCCTAGGAAAACAGGCAGAGCCTGTTGGGAATTCGCCTCTTTCTGACATCTTTTAAAAGGATGCTTGCTATGTCTCTGTCATTGGGCTTGTCTAGACAGGCAATTCTGACATGGTAGCGCACTGGTACCTCTGAGCATATCAAGAGGTCCAGGGAGTAAAAGATGTTGTAGCAGAGTTGCATTCAGCAGGTGAAGAAAACAGCACACAGACATAGATGTTTTGTCTAAAATGCTTCTCTTTACTAGAACATATTATGGTGATATTTACAATGAGTCTGAGACTCCTCTCATACAGACTACATATCACAGTACAAAGTACAGTACAGTGTAGTCACTGCAATGCCTAGACAGAACAATATAGCTTCAAAGCATAGTCTAACAGAATAACACAGAGACAGTGATTCCTGCACACATTGTTTCACTCTCTCAGAGATAAGGCTTCTGGACTTTTCATTTCTCATACCAGCTTTCCAGGTGTAATCACGATATTCTAGCCAGCTGCACTTAGCTCTCTCACCACTGGCCTCTGTTGGCTGTAACATGTCATACTTGCTCTTTACAGTATAAATTTCTGGGTTGCATATCCCATTACCCTGACAAATTTACCATGGCTTCCCCCTGTTTTGAAGCCCTGCAGTCCAAACAATGCAGGGCTGTTGCCCCAATTTGCCTCCAGGCAGTCCTGACAACACCCGAGGCAAAGCTAGGGGGAAGTCGGGCTGAAGTCTTTCAAAACATTTTTTTTAAAAAAAACCTGGGGAAACCCATGTTATGTGGGAAAACCTGGAGGGGTCCAGTGTGGGAATGCAAGGTCTGTACCTGCATGTGGATCTGTATTGCCAGCCACCACTGGAGTTGCTCTGTAGCTGGGAAGGAGGCCCTCAGCGCATGATCAAGGCCACCTTTCTGGCTTCAGAGAATGCAACACACAACAGAGGGGTAGGTGCCCACTAATACCAGTGTGTGCATGTGGCAGCTGGCTTGTCTGTGTGGGACTTCCACCAGTTTCATCATGGTAAAGTTGGGGGGGAACGGGCCAGCTCTGGGACCTAAATACGCTGGCCAGAAGGTGGTATATTCTGCCGGTTTAGACAAGTCCAGTGTCTGCATTTCAGTCTCTTCCCCAAGAAAAGAGGTGTGGTATCAAGGCTAGAAAAACATTTGGAGAGAAGGGAATGGTTAAATACAGGTCGAACCTGGTATGTACAGATTCAGCATCCATGGTTTCACTTACCCATATCCAAAAAATATATATTATCTCTAGGCATATCTAGGTCTGCCAATGTGATTCTATGGTCAACTTCCAGTGTTTATCTCATTGAAAATAACAGGGTCCCCAATTATTCACATTTTCAGTTATCCTGTGGATAACTGTGGATACGGAGGTTGACCTGTAGTTAGTTCCCTTTACTCAGAATTCTTTTAAATGAGAGGTTGAGTCATTTCCTAGATACTGAAGGAGGTTTCTCCCCATTCTAAAAGGTTGACATGCCTCACTTAAGCCACAGTTAGAGGCAGCAGGAGGAGCTTTAAACTAAAATAGGTAGGTAATTTTTTGTCCCAAATTTTTTTTTTGTCTTTTGATTTGCCCACCCCTTGAATGTGGCCCTTAAGAATTCTGTGCAAATAAATGGTTTAAAGAGACATGCAAGGGAGAAGCCTGGGACAGGACACAGGGATGCAGCTACTGAGAAAGGGATGAGAGTACTATCCCCAAATAAGAATTCTCCCTCCCCAACCACCACCAGGAAATTTTCCTTCAGTACCCACATTTCTAGTTTTGTCCCGTCGTTTCCAACTTGCACGGAGCCCATCGTGAGTTGGGAAAGCGCAGAGGTTTGGCTGGCAAGGGTCTCCCCACCCAGCCAGCCAAACCTCCGTGTTTCCCCTGCTTTGCTAGGGGGAAGCCAGGCTGAAGTCTTTCTAAACATTTTTTTAAAAACCCTGGGGAAACCCATGTTATGTGGGAAAACCTGGAGGGGTCCAGTGTGGGAATCAAAGCAAATACACAATCAAAGCATCCCTGGCAGATGGCCACCCAGCCTCTGTTTAAAGACCTCCAAGGAAGGAGACCCCACCACGCTCCGAGGGAGTGTGTTCCACTGCTGAACAGCTCTTATTGTCAGAAAGTTCCTCCTAATGTTGAGGTGGAATCTCTGTTGCTGGAGCTTGCATCCATTGCTCCATGTTCTAGTCTCTGGAGCAGCAGAAAACAAGCTTGCTCCATCCTCAATGTGACACCCCTTCAAATACTTAAACAGGATTATCATATTGCCCCTTAACCATCTTTGTGTCCGTATTTTTTCCCCCAGCCATGGATAACTGAAATCACGGATATTGGTTCCACAGATATGGAGGGAGGGGACCTATAATTAAAGTGCACTATAATTGTTGTTTGACTCCTGCACCTGTCAGCACAGACAGTATGGCCAGGGATGATGGGAGCTGCAATACAACAAGAACTAGATGGCCACAAGGTATCAGAAAGTTATTGTCTGGACTAGAGCTTCCAGAACCCCCTGCAAGCATAGCCATCAGTTAGCTGACTTTCTGGAGTTGCAGTCCATGAAAGAGAAACTTTCTATGCTTCCATCACTGCCACAAACAGCTGGCTTTACATGACCTGTCCAGGACATAGGGATAATTCCAAGTCCCCTTCCCTTCCTGCTACCTCCAGGTCTCCCACAATTCCCTACACTCCCCAATCCTCCAGTGAGACTCACATCCTCGCTCAACATTGTTTGGGCAGCCTCCGACATGATGCTGATGACATCGTCTGTTTTCTTGCGGTTGATAAAGATGATGCCTCCCAGCCAGCATGCCAACCCCACTGTGCCCATATACATCAATTCCTTCTTGGCAATTGGCACGCACTGATCCGGTGTGTGTGTGTGTGTGTGTGTGTGTGTTTTCCTGGAACCAAACCCCAGTGGGTAACAAGCGCCCACTGTAGTAGTCCTAGTTGCAGTGGGCTGCAGTCCAGGAATGTTTATATCAAATAAAAATGGTTACTCTTTAAGGTGCCACAAAACCCCGTGGTGTTTTTGCTGCAACAGACTAACATGGCTACCCTTCTAAAAATAGGAGCATCTGTTTTCTTTCCTTTCTATCATCACCCACCTCCCTTATTGCAACACCACCACTGCTCACTGGTCCATTTTTGGGCATAATTTAATGTACGGTACTAGCTTTGACCTATAAAGCCCTTTATATGTTCCAGGTTATTTGAATGGCAGTACTCTCCCTTACGAACCTGCCCATGTTTTGAGATCTGCTGTGGAAGCCTTTCTGTTTGTCTTACACCCCTCACATGTACATCTGGTGGGAACAGAATCATAGAATCATAGAGTTGGAAGAGACCACAAGGGCCATCTAGCCCAACCCCCTGCCCTGCAGGAACAATCAAAGCATTCCTAACATATGGCCATCCAGCCTCTGCTTAAAAACCTCCAAAGAAGGAGACTACACCACACTCCGAGGCAGTGCATTCCACTGTCAAACAGCTCTTATGATCACCAGAAAGTTCTTCCTAATGTTTAGGTTGAATCTAAGAGGAGGGTGGCTGCTCCCAGCCTCTGGAACTCCTTTCCCAAGATGTCAGACTGGCACCCTCTGTTACCCTAAACACTCGGGGGTCTGAAGTGTCCTCTAAATATCAATATTAATTTGTGGAATCATATACTCAGCTTGGCTATGTGAGAGGGGGCAACAGATGGCATGACTTTTGACTGATGTATACTGGTAGCAGGGAGGAGACATTAAGCTAGATAGTGCAATTATTTGATCTTTATTTTAGAAAGCAATAATAACAACATTCACACACACACTCAGGCTTCAAGCATTCATGCAAGGCTAGTGAATAAAGTAGGAAGCATTGGGATAGAGGAATAGAGTAGGGAGTTGTTTTGGGGTGATACTGTACCGATCAGAGACGAGATGAGATTGTGGAGAAAACCAGCAGAGTGGGGGTCCTGAAGCTGGAATGGCTACGCAGTCTGATGTGGAGTTGATAGGAAGATGAAATGTACACACTTGAATAGGGTTTTGGAAGGGTTAATTTCCTTCAAGGGATGGAATTTAGAGTGAAAGACGATGCTTCTTGGAGGTTCTCAAGGTAAGACAATGGACACTCCAGGTATGCTAATGATTATTAATGTGCAGATACTTTGTAACTGAATAGAGGAAACAACCTTCTTTGTTTGGGGGAAGGTGAAGTTATGAGGGATCTTTACAGACTTGAGTATCTCAGTTTAGGTTGATGGAATTAGCCAAGTGTTCAGGCCAGAAGTTGCCTTGCAAGTCATCCTTCTTTGGAATTTGAGCTGGCCCCTCCTTAAGTGCATACCTGGCTGAGTCTCAGTGCTAGTCCTTCGGAATTCCTGGTTCTTGGGGAATCCCACTTTACTGGCCAAACTGTGTGGAAGGCCACATTTGGCCAAATTATTAAATACTAGCTGGACCTGGTGTACCACACACAATTTAAAAACTCCCCCAAAAATGCCCAGTAGACCTCACAACAAACCTGTAAGTTAGGCTGGTGAGGTAAATTCCTCATCCCCCTTCTCAGCGTTCTACACTTTTCTCGGAATTGCTGAGGGTGACTTGCTCTGTTGCCCTGATGCTGCCGCTACCACCACTAGTTCCACCAGTTGACTGCCTGGGTCCCATCGCAGGCAGCCCATCATCACCACTAGTTGACTGCATGGGTCCCAATCTGGGCCACAGATTGAGTGACAGGAGTGGGTTGTGAGGTGGAGGAGGAATTTGCATGTGGGCAGTGATTGGTCGGGTGTGTTCCTGACCAGCCAATCAGAACACTGGGAAAGGCAACATACCCAAGATAATTACATATATAGATTGTCAATTATTATAGATATGGGGTAGGGGGTGTCAGGATAGGTAACACCTCCTCATTCTCTTTCTGTAAACACTACTGTAACACACGATACATGGGGCTGCCTTTGGAACCTGCACAGAAACTTCAGCGGGTCCAAAATGTTGCATTCAGGATGCTGACTGGGGCCAGCTACAGGGAGCATAAAGCTCTCTTGTTTAAATAACTTCACTGGCTACTGGCTCATTTCCAGGCACAATTCAAAGTGCTGGTCATAACCTATAAATCCCTATACAGCTTAGAATACTGACTATCTGAAAGACTGTGTCTTCCCATATGAACCTAATTTAAAGATCTTTGGGGAGGGCTTTCTCTTGTTCCCACTGCCATCACAGATACATTTGGTGAGAGAGCCTTCTTAACGGCCGCTCCCAAGCTGTGGAGGTCCCTTCCATGGGAAGCTTGGTTGGCCCCCTCCTGATCTTCTTCTGTTGGCAGGCTGAGACCTTTTTGTTTAAGCAGGCTTTTAATGTGTAAGCAGGGAAGCTTCTTATTGAGGTGTGTTTTATTTATTTATTTTTAACTTTTGTATGTCTTTTAAATGACTTTAAACTGTTTAATGTGGTATTTTAAATTGTTTTTAAATTTTTATTGTGAAGCTTTTTAAATGATTCCCACCTTGTCCCCCACACTGGGAGAAAGGCAAAATCCAAATGAAATAACTGAATCACTCTAACTTGTTTATTTTGTGAATATCTTGACAAGTATACAAATGAGTAATAAGTTTGATGGAGAATAAATGAATTCGCAAAAATGTCAAGGGAAAGGAGGCAGGAAGTCATTTTTAAAGTTAAGAATGGTAAGTGTTGATTAGGTTTGCTGATGTATATATGTTAGTGCAGGTGATGGGTGTTTTTTTGTTTTCTTTTTGTAGTTATTATGTTAAATGTTTTATGTATTCTCATTTTGTGCATTTTGTTTGTTTTTATGTTTGACAGACTGTATTATATGAACTGTAATGATTTTGATGTATTGGATGTTTTTTGTTTCTTTAACAGTGAAAAGGTAATAAAGATGATTTTTTAAAAAGACAGCTTACAACAGATTTTTAAAAGATGGTTAGAAATTCACAAAATATACAAGTTAGAGTGATTAAACTGTCAAAAACATGAAAACCAGTTAAAAACATAAATAATAAAAAACACAACAGCACAAGAAAAATGACAAATAGAAGGTCCAGCACATTACACAAGGTCCATCCAGCCAAAATAATCACTCCTCAAAGGCCTGGTCCAAACAGAAAAGTCTGCACCTGTTTATTTAAACCCCACTGTTCCAAGGCTGATTTGTTGTTGTTGTGTGCCTTCAAGTCAGTTCTGACATATGGCAACCCTAAGGTGACCCTATCATGGGATTTTCTTGGCAAGATTTGTTCAGAGGGTTTTTTCCTTTGCCTTCCTCTGAGGCTGAGAGAGTGTGACTTGCCCAAGGTCACCCCGTGGGTTTCCATGGCTGAGCTGGGATGCTAACCCGGGTCTACAGAGTCATATTCCAACACTCAAATCACTACACCATGCTGGCTGCATCAAAAACTGAGACCCTGACCCAATTTGTTCCTGCACAAAATGCCTAGGATGAAACTCCAACTTTTATTCCACCTCTACTGCAGGGCAGGGGTGGACTAGATGGCCCTTATGGTCTCTTCCAATGCTATAATTCTATGATTCTAATTTTATTCACACTTCCTCTTCTCCTTCATGCCCCCTCCTTCCAGATCAAACTTTAGGGATTCAAGAGACACTCCCCAATGAGATCCAGGAGCTTCAAGCAAAAGTGGAGCAGCTGGAAGAGGTGAGAGCCTGCCCCCAAAGTATTTAGAAGCCTTTGACAGGGGGGGGGGGGGAGGAAGGAAGGAACTGAAGGATAATGACATGGGTATCCCATGGCTCTCTCTCTCTCTCTCTCTCTCTGGCTTTTCTTCACAAACGAAGGACTCATCCTGCGCTTTCTGCAAGTGTGCTGATGACTAAAAAGGCCAATCCGAGATAAACAAGTCCAGTTGCTACTATGACAATCAGACATTCATGTTGTAGGGTAAAAGTGGGGAACGTCAGGCCCCAGGGCTGAACCCGGCCCATCCTGGAGTCCCAATCCAGCCCCCTTGACTTACCCCAGTTGGCCATGCCCTGTTTCCTATGACACCATTGTTTGGTAGTTTTCCAACTTTCATGAAGGGTTTTCTCCATTCTGAACAATTAGAATGCCTTTGCCAGTGTTTATTTATTAGCCATCAGAGCTTTACGGTAAAACACAATGTTATTTTTAGTCCACTTCTTTTGCCTTTGGCCCCATTGCCACTGGAATGTGGCCCCCAAGAGCTTCTCTAAAATTGAATGTGGCCCCCAGGTGGAAAGAGGTTCCCCCATAGCAATTGGTGCCACTTCGTTCTCTGTTGTTTTCCTGTCGGTACAGATTGAGTATCCCTTATCTGAAATGCTTGGGACCAGAAGTGTTCTGTGTTCTGGACTTTCCCCCCAGATTTTGGACTACAGTACAGGTACCTGTACATAAAATGGTGTAGGGCAGCAACAGAGGCGGCAGGTAAGCACTGGCTGCTAGGTGCACATTCTTTGGGCTCCCCCATCTCTGAGGAGAGGAGAGGAGTGGGAGGGAGGGAGGGAGATGGCACAGCCAAGTTTGCAGCCAAACTTTGCACCTGCTGCTGTTTCTTCACCACCATCCTCTGGCTGAAGTGAGTTCTAGAGCAGAACACAGCAGAGGTGTCTGCTGGCAACCATCTCCAGCCTTGGCCAAGAGGAGAGCCCCATGTCAAAAAACCCAGCCCCCCTCTCCTCTCCCCCCTGCTTCCACCGCTGAAGGTGGGTTCTGTTGATGTTGCAAGGGACAGCCCCTAGACACGTCATTAAGAAAAATGACATTAAGCATAATGACATTAAGCATTAACCACCATTGCACAAAGTGCATCATCCAAATAAAAAACAGCAATATATATGTGTGTGTGTGTGCGTGTGTGTGCTCACATTTCAAGACAATGCTCTTGCCCTGAGATTCCTCCCTCTTGCCCCAAGGAGTGGAGAAGATGATCCACACTCTGATAATCTGACAATCCTAGTCAGGGAGACTTGTATGGCTTCCACTGTTTCACAGACGAAAAAGGTGATATTCTCATAGTCGAAATCTTATAAACAGGATGGTACAGGAGAAAGTGGTCCCTTAAGATATTCTTGCATCAAGTCATTCTGCAGACAGGAAGCCCCCACTTATCTGATGGGTTAGGGACTGCAGCACTACAGTAGGACCCCCGTATCCATGGGCGATTGGTTCCAGGCCCCACCGCGGATAACGAAATAGTGGATAATAGTGAACACCATTGAAAATAATGGGACATCCGGTTTAAAATACCAGAGTTGCCTTGATCTAGAAAATGGCTAGAGAGGAAGACTCTATGGTAGCTGTACTAAAACTGAAACCGCGGATAATTGAATAAATGGATAATGAATCAGTGGATGTGTGTGTCCTACTATATCAGAAAGTGGAATTGGCTGAAAAGTAGAACCCAGGTTTTTTTAGCTTACAAATGCAAGACTGAACATCAGAAGGTGCCAAGTTGACTGAGAAAAAAAAAACAGCACTCAGAGTAGTGTGAGTGGGAAAAAACCAGCATGCCAACGACTGGGGGGTGGGGGGAAGCAGTGTGTGGTTGAAAGAGCAGAGCAGAGATCAAAAGTCCCTATATGGCTATAATTTAAATCTGTCAAAACAGTGAAATGTTGAAAAACAAGTGGTCAAAAAGTGGGGGATGCCTGTATATGAGCTGAAGAGAAACTATAGAATGCACCACTTAGGGTTTTATAGGTACCGATCATCAGCACTTTGAAGTGTGACTAGAAACATACTGTTAACCAGTGCAACTGTTTGTACATAGTTGCAATATGCATATTGTTCCATCCTGTGTATGTATTTCTGTGTATGTACACTAGGGGCAAAATTAGTATATATATGTGCATGGTGGTGGTGGTGGTTGTCATTTGTTGTCAAGTCAGCTTCAACTTATGGCAGCTCTGTGAATGAGAGTTCCTCCAAGATCCTGGTAATCAGCAGCCCTGTGTCTTTCTTGAATGAGTCTATCCACCTGTAGTACAATCTCCTTCTTTTCCTATTGCCTTCCACTTTAGCAAGCATTATTGTCTTTTTCAAAGAGCCACATCCTCTCGTGATATGTCCAAAGTATGGCAGATTCATTTTGGTCATCTTGGTATCTAATGAGAGTTCAGGATTGATTTGCTCTAAGACCCATTCATTAGTCTTTTGGACAATCAAATAATTTTTGGAAACCCAAGAAAGAGAATTAAGCCCTAAACAAAAATGACCACAGATGACAGAGCATATGCCGCCAACATTTCAACATGAAATTCCTACAGACAGCAAATATTGGGATGGAGGGATCTAGCAGAAACATAGATAATGAATCCAGCTTTTGATTTGCAAGTGTACGAAAGGCATTTTGGGAAGCCAAATTCAGATGGGCAAATAACACACTACATCTGTCTGAGGGCCTGTCTAGAAGGACCAAATAAGCCAATCTCGTTGTCTCAGCAAACTCTCCAGACGATGTATGGGACGATTGGGGCTGAATCCGGGTCTTTTCAGTGCTTCAAGGCTTAAATCCAAACCAAAAGAGTCAGGATTTACTCCAGGTTTGAGCAGAAAATCCAGATATTTGCATGTGTATGTTGTCTGTGCTCCATGACGATGTCGGTGTGGGGCCAAGAAGAGGAGTTTGACCATGTGGGTGGAAGGGTTTTCAGAGGAGGTTCCCTGGCCAGGTGATCGGCTGACCTTTCCCACCAGAAAATGCCTCTTTCCATGTTTCAATGTCACTTTTTTTAGTGGTTCCTTTGTCGACATTTACTTTGCTTATGTGACTGTTATTTGGAGAAGCACATACCAGCATATCCATATCAATTGGCATATTTTATCGATGTAGATATACATACATTCACATGTGTGGGGAGGGGGGGAACTGGAGCGGCCACAGCCATGTGCCCACATATGTGCCCACATATACTGAGATTTATTGGACTAGGGTGGGTTCTGCAGGGGAAACTGAATGGACAGTGCTCCTGAACTCGCTTTGGTGTGTGTGGCAATTGTGCCCATGGTTGTTGTAGACCAGGATAACCTGAAGGTAAGCTGGATTTTCCTGTCAATGTAGATGCACCCTGAGAGCTTGAAAATTTGGAAAACAGTTTCCAGAGTCCTCCTATCAGCACAGTCAAAAGGCTGGCTGAAGTATTGTGGGAGCTGTAGTCCAAAAACAAAAAAAGGGCTGTGCTGCTTGGGGGATTCTGGGAATACTAACCCTAAAAGTAACTTTTCCAGGCTTGGTCTTTCTTCATCCAAAGGCGAATCGCTGAGATACAATGGAGCTGAAAGAGTAATGGGGTCAGTGTTCGAAAGTGAAAAGCGTGGTGCACTTATCTTCCTGCTTTCCATAATGGTTGCTGTGTAAAGATGTAAAGACTATTCAAATTATAGCTGGCCAAATGTCAGGAAACCCTGACAGAAGAATCCTGGACAAGAATCTTCGCAATTCAGGATTAACTCTGTGTGAAAAACATACTTGGTTTCAGGAATTTTCTGCATTAAAAAATACCACCACCACCCATATTTTTCTCACAGAATAAGTCCTGAACTGTGAACAGCCCTCAAAAACTAAGCAGTTATCAAGGACTTTCTTGCACCAGGGAGAGACTTAAAATTATTCATTGTTGCCTATGAAAAGGAAAAGTGTGAAGACTTACATCCCTGCATCTGTCCTGAAAAAGGAAGAGGGCATTTCTGTAGACAGAGGCAATCTGTTGTATGAAATGTGGGGCCCTCCAAATGTTGTTGGCACACATCTGTCATCATCCCTTGCCACTGGCTAGAGCAGATGAGAACTTCAGTCCAACAAAATCAGGAATTTACATAGCATTCTCCCCTGCTTTAAGAGAAGGAAAGCAGCTGTGTGTGAGAGAGAATGAGCAAAAGACAGACAGACTCTGGCTGCTGCCACACTGCAGAAATAATGCAGTCTGACACCACTTTAACTATCATGGCTCCATCCTATGGAATCCTGGGATTTGTAGTTTGTTGTGGCACCGGAGTGCTCTGACAGAGGCTAAATATCTCACAAAACTACAAATCCCAGAATTCCATAGCATTGAGCCATGGCAGTTAAAGTGGTGTCAAATTGTATTATTTTTTGCAGTGTGTCAGCAGCCATTGACAAATTGGCATCTTCCAACTGTGTCTGATTAAAAGTCCCTTCACTTCTCAGCCAGTAGCCAAGCCAAGCTGACTGGGGATGATGGGACCAATAATCCAGCATCTACCCCAAAAAGGAAGGCTAAGGTGCATATCTCAACAGTTCTGTTTATATAAAAGAATGAAGCCGAATTCACCACTTTTGGCAGTGTTTTGATTCCCACTGAAATAACATGTTTGGGGGGAGGAGAGTGGCTTGTAGTGGGCTACTGGTTGCCAAGACTTGTGTTGTTCCAAGAAAAGGGTGGCATTGAATTACCCCTTCCTTGTTTTCCCACAGCGCCTAGAACGTGCCATCTCTGTGTTGCCCTCACCTCTGGAACCCACCCAGCTTAAAGAATTGTGGAGTCGCCTTCGTTATCTAGACCAGGTGGAGTCGCTCAGCGACCAGCTCCTTTTTCTTGAAGAGAAACTGGGAGACTGTGAGTATCAGAAAGACCACACAGAGTATACCTCCACTGCATGAGATTAAAACATATTATTTTGAGTCCTGGGCAGAACTTGAGCAAGTTACAGGTTTTGGAACTACTGCTTCCAAAATTCCCCATGGCTGCAGGCCAATGCAGGTTGGGGATTCTGGGAGCAGGCAAGGGAATTCTGTGTGGTGTAGTGGTTAGTGGTGGCCCAGGACTTGGGAAGTACAGGTTCTAGTCCTTCTCTGAGCCATGGAACATACAGTGATCTTGGGCTAGTCACTCTCTCTGTTTCAGCCCAGCCTACCCCACAGGGTTGTTATTCTGGGGATGACGTGAGGAGGAGAGTGATGTATGCCACCTTGAGCTCATTGGAGAAAAAGCAGGATGTAAATCCAGCTAATAAACAAATACATAAAAACAGGTGCTGGAATCCAACATGACCTTTTATGTAACACAACTCTGTGTATACCTAGCTAAGCAGCAGAGGTATCAAGAAACCCTGTTACTGAATTGTGAAGATATGTATCAGGACACCGGCAAGAGTGCCTAATGCGCATTGTTGCCCAATGTTCATTAGGAAGGATGCAATGTGCACCGGGACCAAAGAGCATCTGTCCCATTGGACATTGGGCATCAATGGACATCAGGCACTTGGCCAAGCCTGCTATATAGTAACATAACAGCAGCCCTCTACCATTGGTGCTCTACTGGATATGGACGTTGCGCAACTGCACAATTCTAATTTCTGCAGACGTAAGTCCACTTACAGAGATACAACTCCACAATAGGACCCAGGGTTATCCAGAGTTAGTGGATAGAAGGTGACCATGACCACTGTAGTGGAAATGCAGTTCTGACCCAGGTGTGCCACAACCAATGTGTGTCCTGCTCCCATGTACAGATCTTTCTTGCTGGTTGAGGGCCGTGTCCCAAGCCGATGCAGCAACAGAATACCTGTTTTGCTTGCAGAAGCTCCTGGGTTCAGTTCCCAGCATTTCCAGTTTCAGGGAAGATGCACTTGTGGGTGCCTGACTATAGCTCTCCTCGCTCCTGATCATGCTGGCTGGGGCACATGAAAGCTAGAATCCAACCATAGCTGGAAGGCTGCAGATTCTTTTTAACCCCCAAATTAAAGGATTTGAGATTTTAGGACTGGGAAATAATACTAACACAATGTTTAGTGCAAATAGACAGGGGAGAGAATAATGCAGCCCTGCAGAAGCTGTAGGGCTCCAGCTCCTAGATATTGTTGGACTCAAACTCTACTAGCCAGAATATCCACTGCTGAAGGAGGCTGGGAATTGCAGTCTAACAACATCTGGAAGTCTACATAATTCCCATAACCTGAAATAGACTGTCCTGGACTAGACAGGCCAATGTTCTCCTAGAGTAAGATACCGTTTTGCATCTGTATCTTCCCGAGTTTGTTACCATTTCCACCTTGCCCCTGCTCACTGCTCCTGTTCTTTGTTTGTTATATTCTATATTCTAAATTGCACATGGCATGAAGAAACTAGGCAGGGCAAGTTTTTTCCTCTTCTCTCATAATACTAGAATATAGGGGCTGTCATGGAAATGAATGGGAGACTGAAGACAGCTAAAAGAAAAATATTTTCTCCCCACAGCACATAGGTACACTGTGCTTTCATAGAATGTATTGGTGACTGCCAATTTCTATCTAACACCGCAGCTATAGCAGTCTGATGCCACTTTAACAATCATAGCTCTATATATTTTCCTCGGGTTTTTTCCGGGCTGTGAGGCCGTGTTCTGGAATAGTTTCTTTCTGACGTTTCGCCTGCATCTGTGGCTGGCATCTTCAGAGAATGTTTGGGTAGGTGTGTATGTGGTGTTTATATGCTGTGAACCCCTGTTGGGGAGGATATGTAAATTGGTGTAATTGAATGGTTAGTTTCTGGGTATAGAAATGCAAGGCTCGTTAGTGTCTGTTTGGCTAATGGTTGGTTGATGGGCCATTATCTCCTGGGAATCCCCCTGTCCCTGGATGGAATTCTTTTGTAAGAACCAACCAACCATTAGCCAAACAGACACTAACGAGCCTTGCATTTCTATACCCAGAAACTAACCATTCAATTACACAAATTTACATATACTCCCCAACAGGGGTTCATAGCATATAAACTCCACATACACTCCTACCCAACCATTCTCTGAAGATGCCAGCCACAGATGCAGGCGAAACGTCAGAAAGAAACTATTCCAGAACACGGTCTCACAGTCCGGAAAAAAACCAAGGAAAATCTATGGATGCCGGCCGTGAAAGCCTTCGACTTCACAATCATAGCTCTATAAACATAGAATCATAGGGTTGGAAGAGACCACAAGCGCCATCCTGTCCAACCCCCTGCCCTGCAGGAATACACAAACAAAGCACTCCCGACAGATGGCCATCCAGCCTGTTTAAAAACCTCCAAAGGAGACTCCACCAAGGCAGTGTGTTCCATTGCTAAACAGCTCTTACCTTCAGGAATTTCTTCCTAATGTTTAGGGGGAATCTCTTTTTCTGTAGCTTGAGTCCATTGCTATGTATCCTGGTCTCTGGAACAGCAGAAAACAAGCTTGCTCCCTCTTCACTATCCTATCACATCCTAGGCTTTGCAGTTGGTGCAGTCCTGTGCTACAGAACGATAGTACTGTATTTTACTTCCTTGAAGAACAGCACTACAGCTCTCAGGCAGAGAATTCTTAAGTCCTATCCCCAAAGGATCGCACTATGACAGTCAAAGTGACACCAGAATCCTATAACTATGCAGTGTAAAAAGCCTCCTGCTGGACTGCTTTAAAAGGAAATTAGACAAATTTGATCAAGATAAAGCCTCCAGTCACAGAGACAGCATGTCTCTCCAGTGGCTAGGCTAGCAGGAGGGGCCTGTTGTGCTGTATCCTGCTGACAACCTTCCCACAGGCAACTATTTTGGTGGGCCACTGTGTGAACAGAATGCTGGTCTAAACAGTTTTTTCTCTGATGCAGCACAGCTCTCCCTGTGTTCTTAAAGTCTTCTATACAAAAATGATGGCAAAGCTGTAAGATTCATAGAATCATAGAGTTGGAAGAGACCACATGGGCCATCCAGTCCAACCCCCTGCCATGCAGGAACACAGAATCCAAGCACACCCAACAGTGGAAAACCTTCTCTTCAGCACCTCCCTCAACCCTGTCATCTGAGTGAGCATCTATTTTCTGTGCTGCCCTACCTCCTTTCTTAAACTCCATCTTTTCTTCCTATGCCTTTACTCCCAGGTGCCTGTCAGAATGGTAAAAATGGCTTCGGCTATGACATCGCCCGGTGATGCCTGCATCCCTGGACTCAGAACTGGATTGATGAAAAACCTGCCTGCTGACTTCTAACTCCATGCTGGCGGCTACTGTTTCAAAATTCAAGTTAATAATACCTTCTCCCATATTTATGCTAGTGGACACCCATCACTAACTGAGAGCAAACTAAATGGAATGGGAAGCAGGGGTGGGGGCTGAGGGGAGGGTTGTACAGGACTGTGTGTATGTGCCTTCAAGTCACCTGTCGACTGAAGGCAACCCCATGAATCTTGTACTGTTTTCTTACGCAAGGAACACTCTGAGGTGGTTTTGCCAGTTCCTTTCTCTGAAATACAGCCTACAGCACCTGGTATTCATTGGCAGTCTCCCATCCAAGTACTAACCACAGCTGACCCTGCATAGCTTCCAGGATCAGAAGGGATCTGGTGTCTTCAGGGTATTCAGGCCCTTGTACAGGTTTAATGAATGTTATGTTGCTGGAAGGAAGCTTTTTAATCAGACAGACATCTTTATCTTGAAGCATTCAAAACCAATGCAAAAAAAAAAAGTGGCTACAAGGTAGCCACTGTTAAATACAGTTGGCCCTCTGTATCCACAAGATTTGGCATCCACAGATTCCACCATCCATGGCTTGAAAAGATTTTTTAATAAATAAATAAATTCCAAGATACCAACCCTGCTTTTGCCATTTTATATAAGGGACACCATTTTACTATGCCATTTTATATAATGGGACTTGAGCATCCATGGATTTTGGTATCTATGGGGGGTCCTGGAACCAAACCCCAGTGGATACCAAGGGCTCACTATACTTTTAGGGCCCCACAAGATTACAATCCCCTATTGATGCTCAGTATTATTCCCTTCAATGAGTTTAAGATTATACAAGATTGCTACTGTTTAGTTCCAATCTAAAAATGATTAATTATAGCTGAATTGTGTCCCATTTTAAAGTAATGAGGTATCCTACCTAGAGTGTTCTTCAAATAGTCTTGCTGTTTCTTTGGTTCCCCACCACTACCGTGGTTTCCTTGCCAAAATGTAAACACTAATTTATATTTCTTTGATTATCTTTCCTTCTCCCTAACACACTGCATCCCACTGTAGCTGCTCAGGTTTGTTTTCCATCACATTATGTAAACTGAGCTCGTTTGATGCAGCCAGACATCCTATTAAACTAACTCAACCCGTCATACAGTTCGTCTTTAACTCCTTCAATATGAAAAGCACCCTGCTCTTAGCCAGCTATCATTATATTCTACATTGTCTATGTTTATTCATTGATTTATTTTGCTTTAGACTCCTGCCAGGAGGAGGTTCTCTATAATTCCACCAACCGCTCATAAATAACTTATGGAATGCACCATTATTGGCTTTCAAGCAAGCTCGGTCCATGTTTTACTAATCAACAGTGGAGTGGAGACAGAATGCGGAAATCTATAAGCCTGAAATGGCCTGCAGCAGTCCCTATAATAGCCCATTGGCTTTCTGCTCAGTCTGCCATCCCACTAGCCCTCAACTTGTCTTATCTCCAATCAGCAGCTGATCACAAAAAAAAAAAAAAAACCTCTTCCCTGCTGTATTCACACTTTTTTAAAAGTCCATCAGTATTGGGGGGAATAGCTACTAGAGAGGTCTGCCCTACTAACAAATGTTGACTTTTCCCCAAAAGAAACAAAAATCAGAGGTGATGGGAACTTTTTAAAAGTTTTACTGCAGAAAAGAGGGGTATGCAGGGTAACTCCAGAGACGGAAATGGCAACTCTCTCCAATACTGCAAGGCCCTCTTAGAAAGTTGTTCCTCCCATGGGGCAGCCAGGCTTTCAAAAAGCCTTCATTTGTGCCAAATGTGATTTGTTCATGTCCAGTGCTGACTTTTTAAAGAGCTGTTCACACTAGCCATGTTTAAATATTTGAAAGGTTGTCATACTGAGGGAGCAAGCTTGTTTTCTGCTGTTCCAGAGACTAGGACATGGAGCAATGGACTCAAACTACAGAAAAAGAGATTCCACCTAAACATTAGGAGGAACTTCCTGAAGGTAAGAGCTGTTCAGCAGTGGAATGCACTGCCCTGTAGTGTGGTGGAATCTCCTTTTTCAGCGGTTTTTAAAGAGAGGCTGAATGGCCATCTGTCGGGAGTGCTTTGATTGTTTATTCATGCAGGGCAGTGGGTTAGACTAGGTGGCCTTTGTGGTCTCTTCCAACTCTATGATTCTGTTGCCTTCTATCTACATTGGCCTGTAGTCTGTTGCAGCAGGAACTGTGTTGTGACACCTCAAAACTGACCAGTTTATTTATTATGGCAGAAAGGTATGATAAAATATAAAAATGACCGAATGCTAGGGGGATGTGAAAAATAGGAAACACTCATCCCAAAACCAGCTGGTGAAGAGTGGTGGGCTTGGCCTGATGCTGCAGTTACAGTGGCCAGGATCCTGCTGAAGTGTTGCTTATTAATATTTGAATCGTAGTTGGCTTGGGGAAAGAGACAATTTGGATTCTCCTGAAACAACATGTCTATTGCAATGTTGATCTAATAAAATTATGTTCACTGGAGATCAGTTTTAGAGCCAGGTTTCTTTGGATACATTCAGAGCTTGGAGAAGTTGTCCTTAAGAGCTGGGGGTGGGTGAGTTTGGGATGGCAAACTAGAGCAAGCCCCTCTTATTTTTAAAAAGCTACAATAGCTGGAAAAGAAACTTTTAGCAGTCACTCTCTGAGTAGACTACAACTCCCAACTCACTGCTACTGATGGGAGATGGAGTCCAACAACTTTTGGAGGGTCACAAGTTGCCAAGCCCTGGGTAATACAGTACAGGTCAACTCGCATATCCATGGATTCAGTATTCATGGTTTCATTTATCCATGTCTAAAAACTGTTCTCTCTAGGCATTTTTAGGTCCTCCAATGCAACTCTATGGTCAGCTTCTGGTGTTTTTCTCATTGAAAATAATACCATTCCCTATTATCACTGGTTTCAGGTATCCACAGGGGACCTTGGAACATATCCCCCATGGATACCTGTATGAGGCTAGGACTGTGGTAACTCAGGTGCCAATGCCCATTCTGACATGAAGCTAATTATCTGGAATGTGTCCAGAGGAGGGCAACCAAAATAGTAAAAAGTCTGGAAGCCATGCCCTATGAGGAGCGGCTTAGGGAGCTGGGTATGTTTAGTCTGGAGAAGAGAAGGTTAAAAGGTGACATGATAGCTATGTTTAAAAACTTGAAAGGATGTCATATTAAAGAGGAAGCAAGCTTGTTTTCTGCTGCTCCAGAAACTAGGACATGGAGCAATGGATTCAAACTACAGGAAAAGAGATTCTACCTAAACATTGTTAGGAAGAACTTCCTGACAGTAAGAGCTGTTTGGCAGCGGAATACACTGACTTGGAGTGTGATGGAGTCTCCTTCTTTGGAAGCTTTTAAACAGAGGCTGGATGGCCACCTGTTGGGAATGCTTTGACTAGATATTCCTGCATTGCAGGAGGTTGGCCCTTGTGGTCTCTTCCAACTCTATGATTCTCAGTGACCTTGGGCCAGTTGCCATCTTTGTGCCTAACCTACTTCACAGGATTGTTGCAAGGCTAATGCTGAGCAGGGGGGCAGTGATGTGAGAATACAATTATATGGACCATTCCTGAGTGACTTGAAGGCAAAGGTGAGACATGTAATAAAAACCCTAGATACACAAGTTACCATTCATGAGCAAGGAGCCCATTCTAACTTAACATTTTTACCTATGCAGTGGTTCTCAACTCTCTGAAAGTAAAGTTCATAGTTACCATTTCGCCTCCAAACATGCTGGAGGTGATGGGGTTTTGTTTTGAAGAGCAACTGAAATCAGCAGACCAATTCTTCTACATAACAGGCCTACACAAACAAAGAAGTGGATGGTTACATTATGGAAATCACCACCACAAGAGGAAGGAGCAGACAGCAAATGAACTTTACAAGATGAGTTAGGCAGGGAGGTTAGAACTATCTGTGGATCAGAGCTCTGAAGAGTAGTTTTTTTGAACTACAATTCCCTGAATTCCCCAACCTGTGTGGCCAATGGCCAAGGGCTGCATTTCTTCCTCTCAAACAGTAACTTTTCCAAGCTCCGATCCATGGACACTAGTCACAAGGTTTCTATGCAAGCCCCAGGTTGAGAAGCCTCTAGGTGTCCCTTGCTTGGCAACATGACTGCCTACATGCACAGCTTGTGTGTGGTCCTCCCAGAGGAATCTGTCTGGCCACTGTGGCAAACCAGGTACTGAACTAGCTAAGCCTTTGGCCTAATCCAAGCTGCTACTACCGTGGTGCTTAACCAAGATGTGTGACATCATACTGCAGGATGTTTGGGCATACAATTCCCATCTTCCTGAATAACTGCATTGTAAGAGTCTGTGAGAATTGTTATCCAAAATATTGGGGGTGGGGTTTGAGGTGGGAAATATTTCCCACTATTGTTGTGTACAGTCATCCACGAGTGAGGAACCCATCCGTGGCTCTTGAGCTGGCCCTCTAACTCTAAATTGGCACAGCGGACATGACCACTAGTTGGTATGATGGGAATTAAAAGTCCATCTGCCATAGCATCCCCTACTGTTGCCTGTGAAATTACAATGCTAAAACCAAAGTCTAGTGTATTACTCTATTATTATTACTGTTAGAATAACTCCCAGAATCCCTCAGCCAATATGGCTATGATGGCTGGGGGATTCTAAGAGTCTAGTCTCAAAACCTAACTTTTCTGAGCTCTGCATGTGGTGGAGTCTCCTTTATTGGAGGCTTTTAAACAGAGGCTGGATGGCTGTCTGTTGGGGGTGCTCCGATTGTATATTCCTGCATGGCAGGGGGTTGGACTGGATGGCCCTTGTGATCTCTTCCAACTCTAGGATTCTATGCATTCTGCATGTCTCACCAAGTTTGTTTTCACTCGCTTCCTTTTTTTTTTTAAAAAAAAGAAGGCCCCCAATTCTACTAATTGCAAAACCACAGGTAAATGAAATGGGCTTGTGTAGCTCACTCTCTCACCATCCACACACACTCTCTTGTAAACAGGCGCTAAAAGGGGAGGAAATGACTGGCTGCCACAGCTCCCCCTCCCAAACCCCAAACCTTCTGCAGCAGGGATTGAGGAAGAGCCAACTGCAATGGAGGGGAACTTGTTTGAGGGTCTTTATTAAAAGCAGGAAGGTCATAGGAACACAGACTTGGTGATGCCCCCCCTTGGATCCTCATCCCCCCTCCCCACGTCAACACTCTCCCCTCTCCCTCCCCCCAAGGAAGAACACTGGGGAGGGGAGAGTGTTGGGTCTCCAACCAGACAGAGGACAGAAATAGCAAGGGCTAAATTCTCATAAAGGCAGAGGAGGAGCAGAGGCAGTTCTCCACCCTTCCCCAAACAGGGAATATTTGGCAAAACCACAGTGCTCTCCCTACTCATAAGGACAGTCCACCTCTCAAAATGGCTTCCCGCGCACTCCCATTTCCTCACAGCAAGCCAGCATCCCTTCTCCTGCCTCACAAGGCAGCTATTGCCCTCCTTCTACTGCTCTCTGCAGAACAACCCTGCCCTGTCATCCCCGATGTCCCACCCTCAGAAACAGCAGCAGGCTGATTTTGGGCCTCATTCTCAGCAGGGCCTCACAGGACATGGAGGCACCTAGCAGACCCAGCCTCCTTCCCCACCTCCACAGAGGCAGGATGCTTGGCATAGGACCCCCAAGCCCTGCCCATTATGGACCCACCACTAAGAAATGTGGCCTAGCAACCCCTGTCCTGTCCAACCCAAACAGCGCTAGCCCTTCCCAATCCTGTTCTCATCTCCAACCTAGCGACCTCCAGATGTGGTGGACTAGAACTCCCATAATCTCATAACCAATTATGGGAGTTCTAGTCCACCACATCCAAAGGGTGATGAGCTAGAGGAGGCTGTCCATGCATCATCCAAACCCTTCCTGACTTTACTCCCTCTCCATTCTCTACCAAAGAGGGGGTGGGGGACCACATGCACCCCCTGGCCAAAAATGGGGAAGGGGAAGTAGGAAATGCTACCACCACCCTTTCTGCCAACTTCAGTCAGGCAAAGTGGAGAGGTTGCTACATTGATCCAGTTCACATTGGCTATTAGATAAGTGCATCCTTGCTCGCTTCTTTGGGGTGTGTGTGTGAAGGCTCTTCACCAACACTGAGATGACGGGTGGAGTGAAAATACCTCAAGAGGCATGACTTGTCAGGCAAGATAGGCATTCCCTCACATCTACTCTTTGCCCTCCTCTCAGGAGCCACAGTCTCTGTTTCTCCCCATACCAAAAAGAAAAAAAAAGGGGGGGGGAAGCCAAGAGTACCCCCCCAAACAAGGCTCTGGTGGGGCAGTCTGCATGACCTCACCCCCCCATGTTCAAAACAGTTGCTCTATTGTTCCTTCTCTGTCTATGAGGGAGTCAAAAGAGAACCCACATTCCCTCAGTTCATCTTTCTCCACCCCACTAGACCCCCTTTGCAAAGGGGAGGCGATTCCATCCATGATTTTATTGAGAGTCTTCAGTCATTCTGAGCAAGGCTTCAACGACACCCCACCAGAGCCCACCCCTGTCTTCAGAGGCTCAGGTGGCTTGGTCCAAGGCTTCCTCCTCTAAGGCGGCTGGAATGGTTTGTTCCAAGTCCAGTGTCCCCCATCCCACTCCCTACTGGCAACGCGGAGTGGATTGCTCAATGGCAGCCTTTCCTTACACCACCCCTGCAACTTGCTCCTGGGGATGAAAGGCTGGGGTGTTGCCAATCGGAGGCATCACTCTGCTTC
This sequence comes from Gambelia wislizenii, assembly GCA_030847615.1. Classification (NCBI taxonomy): domain Eukaryota; kingdom Metazoa; phylum Chordata; class Lepidosauria; order Squamata; family Crotaphytidae; genus Gambelia; species Gambelia wislizenii. The sequence goes on from JAUMIR010000002.1 coordinate 34,200,278, forward strand.
ACATTCCAAAATTCACAGTGACTCCAACACCAGTGTCTGCACCCACTCCTCTGGGTCTCATCCCTACTACCTCCCCAAGAGGCTGGGGATGGGTCCAGTCCACAGCTCCTTCTGTAAGATTCAAAGAGTGCTTCAGTTTTAGTACAGTGCTTGTCGAGCAGCTCCTAATCATCCTCCCCCAGACGGGGAGGGTAGTGGTTGAGTTCAAGAAGCTCAAGTGGAACAGATCACACCGACAAAACGGAGAATGTGGGAGAGAGAAGGAGGTAGCAGCAGCAGCTAGGAGAAGGCTGGGATGGACTGTACCACCTACATGGGAGGACAGGTGAAGGGGGCAGGAAGAACGGGAGGGGAGAGGAGGCCAGAACTCTGGTTCAAAACTCAAGGTGGCAATGGGCGTGGCTGGGATCAACTCCGCTCACGTGGCTCCTGGTGTGTTTGTGTGTGACCAAGTTAAGCCCCACCCACCCCCACTGGTGTAAGCCAATCACCACCACCATCATCATCTCCTCCTCCTCCTCCTCCATGCTTGATTGTAGTGCGGCTGCTCCCCTCACGCTGCCCAGTCCACAGTTCCTGGTCCCGTCTTTGCCGCTGGGGTAGGTGGCACGCCCTCTTCCATCCTGGCCTCTGTGGCCGCCTGTGGGCGTGTGCTGCTCCCAGTCCCACCCTGTAGCACTCTAGGGCCGGAAGTTGGGGAAAGAAGGAGGAGGAGGGGGTCACTGGGGGGCACCCAGCTCTACTGAGAGCCCGTCAAAGGCAATGAGCATGGCCTGGCGCACCCGATCCGTCAGGGCTGGCACGTCGTCAGCGCTGAATCCCTTTGTGGGCATGGGAGGCAAGATCTGGACCGTGCACCGCCCTGTGTCACACAAGAAAGGAGGTGGAAGTGGCAGCCATGGCAAGAGACCCATTGGGATGGGGGCATAGGAAAGAGAGAAAGAAGAGAGACATGACTATAAACATTTTGCAGGAGTAGTCACATTGACCGTATAGCAAAATCCAAAGTCCATCTTGCAGTGACACTTTTATTAAGCCAACCAAAAGGCACAAAATTTGTCATGCTAGGTTTTGAGGCACAAAGGAATCTTCAAGTGCAGATAATAATTTTTAAAAAAAGCATGCTGGGAAGGAGCAGAGATGGCATTGGGAGTCACAGCACCTATATTTTTGCTCTGAGATGTTTAAGGGATGCTGTGGAACAGTGACTCTCAACCTTAGATCCTCCAGATGTTTGGAACTTCACTTCCCAGAATTCCTGACCATCAGCCAAGCTGTCTGGGACTTCTTGAAGTACAAAAATTCTGGAGGGTCAAACCTTGAGAGGTGCTGCTGTGGAACAGTGCTTCTCAAACTCTAGTCCACCAGATCTTTGGGACTTCAACTCCTGGAATTCCTGACCACTGACCATGCCAGCTGGGTCTTCTGAAAGACTGAGAAGTACTACTATAGAGGAAGGATTTTAGTAGACAAGGAAGTTAGGCCACATGCTCTGTTTGCTCTTATGAGGTGACATTAGTGGTTGGCCACACTCTTCCCTTCTTAGCTGCCTCCTTTCAGTAGGCCCTGGGCAGTAATATAAGGGTACCAGGGCTCAAGACCCAGAACATTTTGATGACAGCATTTCCCACCCCCCACAGACTTCTCTGTTCTTTCACAGCTTAGCTGCCATCCTCATAATAACTAGAAGGAAATGGATTTCCCCAGCAACAACGTATTGCCATGAACCATCCCTATTGTAATCCAAAGTATTTGAGGGTGGCTTTAGAGAAGACCAGCTCTTGCTAGGGATACAAATTGCTAGAAAGTGTTATAGATCCACACAGCCACCTATATTTTTTGACTCTCTGTTGCTATGGAGACCATTCTGATGAGGGCTTGCCCTTCAAAATTTCTAATGCTGCAGGCCCCAGAATTGGGGGGGGGGGAATGGGGCTCAAGGCCCCCAAGGCTAAGCTGGTGGGGGGCTGAGCTCTCCCCCAAATGATAAGGCACGAATGATCAGGACTACCAAGTCTCCTATGTAGCTGAGCCTTCTGAGAAACTGCCAATCAGGAGTGCCCTAATTTATAGCCATTTTTACATTTTCCTAATAAGGACTTACATATCTCACCTTGATATAATAATTTTAAGCTTTAAATAATTTTATAATATTTCATGTATTATGTTGTCATAGTTTCCATAGTAGTCACACAGCTAACTGCTTCAAGTGTGGTGGTGGTGGTGGTATTATCATCATCAAATATTATTATTCACTGCATTGTGTGTTTGTACTCTTTTGTAAAAACATACATGCAACCACACAAAATTCCTAATGAACTGCCTGCCTGCCAGTCTTGAGCCCCAAGAAATTTAAAAAACAATTCCAGCCCCCCTGAATACCAGCTTGGGGCCTTCACTGCTGATGACAAGGCAGGGTGTCAGAAGACAGAGGCCCTCAATGTTGGACTCACCTGTAGTGAAGCGTCTTTCCTTCTTACTATAGAAATCCCGATACGATGAGATCACGACTGGGATAACAGGAACCTGAAGGAGCAAGGGGCAGAAAAGAGGAAATATTAAACATACAAGAAAGACTGATAACCTGTTCCCTGAAAACACACACACACAGAGAAAGATCCTTTCAGCTGAGACATATTTCTGTCCATCTGTACCCCAAAGAGGTGGGACCCTTCTAGTACACACAAGACGCTAGAAAGGGGGCTAACACAATTTTTCAAGGAGATGAATGAGTAAGAATCCCTTTACATTTACAGTGGGCCCTCTGTATCCGCAGGTTCAGTATCCACGGATTCCAGTATCCATGGGTCATCTTGATGGATAAAATGGCACCACCAGATACCTAAAATGGTGGTTCCCATACCTACAATGGCGGTGGTCATACCTAAAATGGTGTCACCACATACCTAAAATGGCGACACTCATACATAAAATGGTGGCACACATTCATTTATATAGGATTCAACCATCTGCATTTTTTGATATCCACAAGTGGTGGTGGTGGGGTTCAGAACCAAACCTCTGTGGACACAGAGGGCCCACTATATATAGCACTTCTAGGAGCTCAAAGTACTTCACTGACATTATCATCATCTTGTTGCAGTCCCTACAACAACTATGAGAGGTAGGGTCAATGCCACCTAGACCATACAACCCCCTTTTACAATGCAAGTACTGTACTGGAAATAACCCCCTAAAAGATCAGAGTAGCCTCCTGACCCCTGAGATGTCCTGGACTACAATTTCTATCATCCCAGCAGAATGGAAATTGGAGATGTTTGGGCTTGTAATCAAAATCCTCTGGAAGGTGCCAAGTTTGGGGAAGACTGGCTTAACCAGTTACAAATATATAAAAGGTGCTGTTGAAATAACCAGTATTCTCCAGGACAAATAAGGCAGACTTTAAGACATACATGAGACACATTTGTATGACTGGCAAGTATTGAGTTCAAGTACAAAATAGAGGGAATCTTTACTAAGAGCTGGGCAGGGAAATACATAGGCTTCCCCAGGAGAAGTAGGACCTTCACTTGGAAATAACTATTTAAATGTTAAGTAAATGTTAGTTACCCCCTTCTTCCCAAAGGCTTAATGAGTTAAATGTGCTGGTAAACAGCAGTCACTGCCAGAACTTAGAAACAATATTTGTTTCCTGTTCCCCCAGTGACATTTAACTAGCAGCATTCAAAATCCATCCCCAGGTTTCCAGGTGTGTTGTGCTACAAATTACACCATTCCCAACAGTGAGATTTCTAGTCCAAAGCATCCAGAAAGTGCTGGTTTGGGGAAAGCACTGAAAAACTACAAAAGAATACTTTTAAAGGATCCAATAATACAATCTCTGTATAGGGGCATGTCATTCTCTGTATATTCCATAGCAGCAATTTTCAGAGACAGCAGTCTGCTTCAGTATTTAAAAAGTCACCGGGGTAGGGTGTAGGGGATGGTCTTGTGAATCTGTAAATCTGCAAGTTGCTTTAAAACTGATGGATTAAATTAATGAATTTATAATTGAAGAATGCATCTACAGTTGCCCCTCCACATTTGCGGCTTTCACTCTCGCGGTTTTGATTATTCGCAGTTTGTTCAGAAAGCACCCCATTTAAATCAGCTTCTCTCCCTGGCACGCAAGGGAGAGCAGCCGATTTAAATGGAGTGCTTGCTGAGCAAACCAGGTGTTCAACTCCCTGCTCTCCTGGGGCTTGGCTCCATTTGGGGTGGAGAGCTAAGCCCCGGGAGAGTAGGGAGTTGGCGGGAAAGGCACTTTTTAGCCCCCCCTTCCCAAAGCCGCAATTAAACTTTTCAAGCCTTGTCCAGGGTGGGGGGTGGCTGGAAAGCCTCTCCACCGCACTCCCTCCACCCCTCCTGACATTCCCTAAGCAGCTATGGGGCTGTCAAGCCTCCCTCCCGTCCACTGCCATCCCTGGCCTTCCCGAGGCAGCTGCGAGGCTAACCCTAACCCCCACAAATGTGGAGGGACAACTGTATTCAAATTTTCGCCTTTCCAAACACAAATGGTGGTGAAGTAATTTCTAAATTCTATGTTTCCAGTTCTGGGTTGGACTGAAACTCCCATCAGCCCTAACCAGTAAAACCAATGATGAGGGCTGATGGGAGCTGCAATCCAGCAGTATTTTGAGGTCTGCATCTTACCCACTCTTGCCTTGGGGGCACACAGAAGGTGAACAGAAAGGTGTGCCATGCCTCTCCCCGTTTTACCTGGGCTTGCACAGCCAAATGGAAGGCACCCCGCTTGAAGGGCAGCATGGAGCCACTGTGGTTCCTGGTGCCTTCTGGGAACACCCAGACCCGAACCTGCAGAGGGAACCAGAGGAAAGAAAGAAGAAGTGAGTCACTGCCTGCAGAAAACTATGGGTCACATACAAGGTGGAGAGGTTTCTGCCCCTTGCTGGAGTTTGGACAGTTTTTAAAACAGAATATAATGACTGGAATATAATTACAGAATCATAGGATCATAGCATTGGAAGAGACCTCAATGGCCACCCAGTCCAACCCCTTCCAGGCAAGAATACACAAAGCATTCCCAACAGATGACCATCCAGCCTCTGCTTAAAAACCTCCAAAGAAGGAGACTCCACCACACTTCAAGGCAGCTGTTCCACTGCCAAACAGCTCTTACTGTCAGGAAGTTCTTCCTAATGTTTAAGTGGAACCTCTTTTCCTGGAGTTTGAGTCCATTGCTCCTAGTCTCTGGAGGAGCAGAAAATAAGCTTGCTCCCTCCTCAGTATGACATCCCTTCAAATATTTAAACATGTTCACCTTTTAATCTTCTCTTCTGCATGCTAAACATACGCAGCTCCCTAAGTCGCTCCTCATAGGGCATGGCATCCAGACCTCCCACCATTTTGGTCACTCTCCTCTGAACATGCTCCAGCTTATAATATAGGAGCAGTGGTAGGATGATCCTCTGGGACAACAGCTCCCATAATATGTGCTAGCTAGTAGGGATTATAGAAAGAGCATCATCCTACTTGCTGCCCCTTTAAACAGACAGCTTCAGTGTGTTATGATGCTCCTTGTATTTGTGTAAACTCCCCACCACCACCTCAGGTAGCTGGAGACTACAGCAGGGCCCACTAAGAAAAACAACTTGAGATACTCTGAGATACTCTTCAGATATTCTTAGAAAATCCCCCTGTCCAGTTTTACATCTACCTGGGACATCAGAGACCTACATGTTGGAAATCTCCAGCCCACATCCCATAACTGTGGGAAGGTGCATGGTTACTTAGTGCTGGAAGAGGGACACTCTGGAGATTATCACACTACACTGTTATAGCACTATTAATCCACTTTAACTGCTCTGACTGCCTCCAATGGAATTCTGGGATTTGTAGTTTAGTGGGGCCTAAGAGCTCTCTGGCTGAGGATGCTAAATGCCGCTCATTAAACTACAAATCCCAGGATTCCACAGAAGGCAGCCAGAGCAGTTAAAGTGGAATAATAGTGCTATAACAGTGTAGTGTGGTAATCTCCTCTGCATATACTCAGAGCAGGCCTGGCTTTAGGCTTGATGGAGGGGGCAACATTGGACAAGTGATCTGCTATGTCTCCATCTGTTTCCCACTACTTACTAAACTGATGACTAGTCTGTGGTGCTGAGTAGAACTCTGACCATTCAGAATGTGGACGAACATGTTAATGATGATTCGTTTCCGGGCACAGTACAAGGTATTGGTTATCACCTTTAAAGCCCCAAATGGCTTGGGTCCAACCTATCTTCGGGACCGCCTCCTTCCATATAATCCTCCCTGTGCGCTCAGGTCCTCTGGGAGGAATCTGTTGCAACCGTTAAAAACTAGGCTCTCGTCGACCCCCCAGAGGACCTTTTTGGCTATTGCTCCCAGATTATGGAACAGACTGCCGGATGAGATCCATCACATTACCACCTTAAATTGCTTTTAAAAAGCAATTAACACAGATCTCTTCCGACAGGCCTTTCCTGAATAGATACCCAGCCATCTTAATTAGTCCGATCCCATCCAGCTTTTTATTGTGTTGTTTTTAGTATTTTTAGTATTTATTGTGTTTTAAATGTTTAATTATTTAATTGTATTTTAAGGGATGATGATAATAATAATAATAATAATAATAATAATAGTATTTATTTATACCCCGCCCCTCTGTTAAAAACAATCGGGGCGGCTTACAAAAATTAAAATACAAATACAGATTAAAATCCCTAAACACCACCCACCCCCATGGAGGGGTTGTATGTAGATTTTAATGTTGTAAGCCACCCCAATTGCATTTTGTAGAAGAGCGGGATATAAATAAATTTTATTATCATTATCATTATCATTATTATTATTATTATTATTATTATTATATTTCTATCCATGGTGTACACACAGTGAGGATGAAGCAAGTATGACTAGATTACTAACACGTTTTATTTATTCATTGCATTTATATGAGAACCAATAGCGTGTAGTGATTAGTGTTGGTTTGGGATGTGGGAGAGCCAGGGTTGCATTTGAAAGGCTCTATTGCTTTTAACTCTGTTTTTATTATTTTAAAGGCATGTTTTAAATTGTAGTGGTTTGAGGGTTGGACTACGGCTCTGGAGACCAGGGTTCGAATCCCTGCTCAGCCATGAAAACCCACTAGGTGACCTTGGGCAAGTCACACATTCTCAGCCCTCAGAAAACCCCATGATACGTTCCCCTTAGGGTTGTCATAAGTTGGAAACAATTTGAAGGCACACAACAACAACGTTATTGATAGTTTAATTACATATCGATGTTAGCCTTTCTACATTTTAGTATATTCTATCTACAGTACTTTAATTTGTAAGCTATCTTGAGTCCCAGATGATATGATGGTGGTGGTAATAGCAATAAAAGTATTTATGCTATATTGCCAGTGCGGTGTAGTGGTTTGAGTGTTTGACTATGACTCTAGAGACAAGAGTTTGAATCTCTGCTTAGCCATGGAAATCCAAGGGGTGACCGCAGGCAAGTCATATCCTCTCAGCCTGAGGAAGACTATGGCAAACCCCCTCTGAACAAATCTTGCCAAGAAAACCCTCTGATAGGTTTGCCTTAGGGTTACCATAAGTTGGAAATGACTTGAAGCCACACAACAACAACAACAACATTATTATTATTATTTATGCTGCTCCAGATTCACAGGCACACTGTGTGGGTCTACAACTCTGCTTGATGCCTTCATGCACTGGGCTGCAATCCTGTATGGTCCAAAGTAGCATAGTAATTCTACATGTGGAACTATGCTGTAGCTCACCATTTGACCACTCAACCCCAACCTTACTACTGGGTTGCTGAAGCCCACGGCTATTCTGTACCTAGTGGAGTGTGGAGGGGATTGGGAAGTCTCTGGCTATGTCCCTGCAGCCAGAAGTGAAATGATTACCTCCTCCACTGAGACTGCCAGAAGACACCAGTAGACCTCAGTAAATGATGTAATCATTTTGCGTATAGGTTCAGGGACATAGCCAGATGCTCCCCAGTCTTCACACTCCACTAGGCACGGAATGCCTATGGCAGGGGCTGCAGCAACTGTATGCTAGATCCAGAGGTGGGGCTTTGGTCAGTGCCAGAGGAATAAAGGGATGCCACTGCTGTGACCTTGGGAAGGAGAAAGGAAGAGGCAGGCACAGCTCCATCATGCCTAGGCCCAGAAGTGGATGAAAGGCCCTCGCTCCATCCCAACTGCCACTGCTATGGCCTTGGAGGGAGAAAAGAGGAAGCAGTATTTGCTGGATTTAATCCCCTCCCACATTGCAATTCCCTTTTCCTTTTATGTCTTATTTAGAGTGTGAGCCTAAAGGCAGTGAACTGTCAACAATTTGTAAGAAGCTCTGAGAACCTTTGTGGCTGAAGAGTGGGGTATAAATACTGTACTCTAAATCAGTGGTTCTTAACCTGGGGTCTGTGGACCCCCAGGGGGCCATGATGTCCTCACAAGGGGTCTGCAAAGGCTTGAAAGTTGCTTGGCCCACCTCCTTCCTGCATTGGAGTGGCCATATGACAGGACTCAAGGCAAAAACTGACTGGCTGGCTTGGCCTGCACATTGCCATTCAATCCGCTCCAACCACAAACTTGCAGGAAGAAGCAGAAGAAAAGTCTTTCTTTCCCCTTCAGGGCCTCTTTAGGAAGATTTGATGAATGGTGTATTATTATTATTATTATTATTATTATTATTCCCTGCTGAAGCAGCAGCATTTGCCAACTAAGCTGGCTCCTGGCACCAGGCCTGCCTCAGAGGCCTCACCCTCTTAGTCAAGAGTCAAGGGCGGGGAAAGAAAGCAAGTGCTAGGGTGAATGGCTGGTGTGGCCCAACTGGAATTCTCCCATCCACCTGCCCACTCACAGGATGTACAGGAAGGCACGCGGTCTTTATGGGAGCCAAATCCTGCCCCAGGGCAAAGGCAGAGAGGGCAGAATTGGCCTCCCCTCCACTTGTTGGTTAAGACGTAGATTTGATTATGCCATAATGGAAGCACAGGTGGCACAGCAATCATAACAAAGGCACACTAACAACAGAGAGAATCCATATCATCCACAAAATCCTGAGCTTGGACATTCTGTTTAAAAAAACCCAATTATAATCTGGCTGGAGCAGTCTGGGAATTATGGTACAAAAAAATAACATTGCCAAATTTGGGATCTCCAGTCCTTTCTTAAGAATAAATCATTACTGGAATTAACAAACCAGCAAAGAGAGATGTTAAACCAACCAATATCAATAGCAGAAATTGTGGGAAAAATAAAGAAGCTGAAAGTAGGGAAAGCACTGGGTCCTGACAGCTTCACAACAAATTTTTACAAAGTGTTGGAGGACCAGCTGTTATTACCACTTAAGAAAATCCTTGAGGCAATAACGAAGCTGCTTACCCTAAAACATGGGAAGAAGCAAACATTACTCTAATTCACAAAGAAAACCATGACCCACAGGATCCAAAGAATTATCGTCCAATTTTGTTGCTCAATGTGGACTACAAAATATTTGTTTCAATATTGGCTGGTAGACTTTAAAAAGTATTAGCAGATTGGATTGGAGAAGATCAGAGAGGATTCTTACCAGAAAGGTTTATGAAAGACAACATAAGACATGTGCTGAATCTGATTGAATATCATGAGAATCACAAAGATAAAAAATTGGCTTTGTTATTTTTGGATTTCAAAAAAGCCTTTGACAATGTTAATTGGAATACAATTTTTGAAATTCTGAACAGAATCAACATAGCCAATCAATTTACTAATTGGATTAAAACCATTTATGATAAACAGTCAGCGAAAGTATTGGTAAACGGAGAAAAAAACTGAGAATATACAAATACAAAAAGGTATTTTTTTGCCTCCTCTCCCCACTTTTATTCTTACTAGAAATGCTGGGGGGGGGAGCTTCCTAGCCAGCTCCCCTCCATCCCCAGTCTGCTGCCCTATCTCCTGCGTCTTCGCTCCCTTTGCGAAGAGAGTGAAGAGGCAGGAGATCGGGTGGCAGGTGAGGCAAACTGTATACCCAGTGTATAAGACGACCCCCAACTTTTGGGGATATTTTCCAGGGTTCAAAAGTCACCTTATACGCCGAAATATACGGTACAAAAAACATGGGAAAATAATATTTTATATGCTGGTAACAGCAAGAATAACCTTTGCTAAAATGTGGAAAAACAAAGAGTGCCCATCAACGGACCAATGGCTGGACAAATTTTATGACTCAATAAAACTGGACAAACTAACAATGTTATTAAAAGGAAAAATGATGGAAAAGTATTTAGATGATTGGTCAAAAGTGTCTAAATACTTAGAAGAGAAATGGGGTAAGGATGCAGTAATCAACTTTTAATCAACTTGGGATAATTAATTTCTTAAAGACTGTTGAATTATAAATAATAATGGAGTGATGAAAAAGAAGGATTTATATATAAGTAACTATATGAAATTAGATATTATAGTCAAGATTAAAAGAAACCTAACAAAGATAAGGAAAGATGCATGGATCATATTAATTGATACCTGGATAAGTCGGATGGGAAGTCAATATAACAGGGAACAGGGAATGTATATTAGAGGTACTTACTGTCTGTTTATAGCTATATTCATAATATCACCATGACATTCATGTTAAATCTTACAGAAATTATTACTTTTTAAGTAAAAAAAGGAACAACTTTACATAATGAAACATTTGGTTATTGAAAATTTAACTGTAAATATGAAATTATGTTATGTCTGAAAAACTGAGTTAATTTTGGATGAATAAAAATTATAATTAAAAAAAACTTCTGTCACAAGAGTGCAATTCACTTTTGGGAGCAGCTAGAAAGCCAGCAGGGCAAGTTTTTCTCTTGACAGAAATGATTTCCTATGCTGCTCCCTCTGTTGTTGCAATGCTGGCAGCCATTTAACTCCTTAACCATAATTCCATGAACCAAACCCCATGATGAAGGGATAGAGATATTTTGAAATACAGTCAGACCACCGTATCTATGGAACCAATATCTGAGGTTTCAGTTATCCATGGGACACAAAGTAGGTACACATACCATAGTTCTGTTGGAAAATGCCTAGAGAAGTATCCTCTCTAGGCATCTTCTAGGTCCTCCAACACAACTCTATGTATGAAGAAGCAGAAAACAAGCTTGCTCCATCCTCAATGTGACACCCCTTCAAATACTTAAACAGGGCTATCATATCGCCCCTTAACCTTCTTTGTGTCCCTAATTTTCCCCCCCAGCCGTGGATAACTGAAATCATGGATATTGGTTCCACAGACACAGGGGGAGGGAACCTATAATTAAAGTGCACTGTAATTGTTGTTTGACTCCAGCACCTGTCAGCACAGACAGTATGGCCAGGGATGATGGGAGCTGCAATACAACAAGAACTGGATGGCCATAAGGTATCAGAAAGTTACTGTCTGGACTACAGCTTCCAGAAGCCCCTGCAAGCATAGCCATCAGTTAGCTGACTTTCTGGCGTTGCAGTCCATGAAAGAGAAACTTTCTATGCTTCCATCACTGCCACAAACAGCTGGCTTTACATGACCTGTCCAGGACATAGGGATAATTCCAAGTCCCCTTCCCTTCCTGCTACCTCCAGGTCTCCTACAATTCCCTACACTCCCCAGTCCTCCAGTGAGACTCACATCCTCGCTCAACATTGTTTGGGCAGCCTCCGACATGACGCTGATGGCATCGTCTGTTTTCTTGCGGTTGATAAAGATGATGCCTCCCAGCCAGCACGCCAACCCCACTGTGCCCATGTACATCAATTCCTTCTTGGCAATTGGCACGCACCGATCCGGCAGCACCTCCATCAACCCTGCAGGGAGAAAAAGAGGGGTTAGCCACAGCAATGGACAAAACAAGGAGACCCTGTGATATTTGGGTCTGTCAGGATTGGTCCCTTATTGCTCTTGCTTCTGCCATACTCATTAGTTTTCTAGTGTGCATAGCAGTTTGTGTAGGGTTGAAATGATGTATGTGTAACTGTCTGGACTTTGCTTGGGAAAGGAGATAACAAGGCATCTGCAATTAACCGTTCTAGTTTCAAGGCTAGAGATGCCGGGGAAAAATATTAACTTTCAGTTAAAAGCATGCCTGTGTCATTGGATGATAGACAACCATATGAAGCCTGCCAGATTTTCAGCTTGTCTATACCAGGCACCAACAACAACAACAAAAAGTGAGTTGCTCCGCAGTAATGGCAATTCACAGCAGCTGCTATTTGTCTTAATGTTTTTTGGGGCAGATAGCAGACATGTGAAGCTATCCGCATTTGCTGTGCAAATGGGCATAACTGGAAATCAAGATGGTGAGTGCAACTGAATTACTTGAGTTTTTACTTACCTGAAATTGCTGCTGCCGGACAGTATTTTTTTAAACTCTATCCATAGTGTGAAAAAGCAACCTTCTGCTTTAACACAAAAGAAAAAAAAAAACCACACACCATTTTATCACCTTAGTGCTTGCTCACTAAGGCGAATATCCAGTATGGCGGCTCCAGGCATTTGCCTTGTTAGCAAGCTCCGCCCCCACACACATCCAGCCAATCAGCTTTGCACTTCCTCTCGTACGGGGAAAGCAAATAAATTCAGTCACTTGTCCCAACAGGCAGGAACATACATCCACCCCCATTTTAAAAAAAAAAACTTTACAAAAAGCCGCAAAGGCTTTTACATCATACTTTTTGGCATTTTTGCCCTCCTTACTTCCAAATACAGCACAGTGATGAAGAATCCCATTAAGACAGATGGTATTCCCCTCGCATTCTGTAAGGAGTATTTTCGCCATTTAGACAACCTCTGTGTTGATTGTAAAATTCTTTTAACTTAGAGTGTATCCGTTAGGTCCTCAGTCTCAGCAACAATTTATTGTATGCTTCCTGGATTTCTGGCAATAAAGCTTTCTGATGAAACCTGAAGCTTGTGCTTTATTAGTTTGGGAATGCTGGTACTTGACAGGGACTTAGAGAGAAAAGGTTGTTGCATTTAGCACATAAAAAGTATAGTCACGCATGCAATGTGCAGTAGATGTTATAAGGTAAAGATCTGATGGGAGTGTGTGAGAGAACGGAAGGCTGGGAGTGACTGGTGATTAGCTGAATGTCTGGAGGGATTTTCAAAAGGCTGGTGTAGAACAGTTAGGAATTGGAGTTAGAGATGTTAGGGGAGTTAGTCAGGGTTAGAGTTACTCAGGATATGAATGAGAGAGTGTGTGAGACAGGTGAGTTAGAGTTAGTGCCCATCAGGATTTAGATGTATTAAATCAGTAGAGTCTTTGACATTACATTCCGTTTCTGTTTAATAAATCATTTTTGTATTTTACAACTTGTATGTCCAAAAGCTCTGCAGTGTGCTGTACGTTGGGCTACCTCTGTGTTTGGAAGTTCAAATTAATTCAAAATATGGCAGCCAGACTGGTTACAAGTACATCCAGGAGTGAGCATACTGCACCAATATTACAAAAGAATTCCACCCAGCAACAGGGGGATTCCCAGCAGATAATGCCCCATCAACCAACCATTAGCCAAACAGACACTAACGAGCCTTGCATTTCTATACCCAGAAACTAACCATTCAATTACACAAATTTAAATATCCTCCCCAGCAGGCGTTCACAGCATATAAACTCCACACACACACCTACCCAACCATTCTCTGAAGATGCCAGCCACAGATGCAGGCGAAATGTCAGAAAGAAACTATTCCAGAACACGGCCTCACAGCCTGGAAAAAAACCCAAGGAAAATCTATGAAGCCTTGCTGTTTGATTAGTAGCGTCTAGACCCAGCTGTATATTGTTTTGTGTATATGTATGTATGTGCATTTGTATACTGTTGATTGACAATCAAATAAACAAACAAAAAAAAAACCAACAACATTATAAAGTAGACCGACTGACAGAAATGAAACTTGTTACTAAAAGAAGAAGGAAAAAGAAAAATAACAGACTAGACATTTATTGAACCAAGACCCTGGAGAGTCAACTATCTGCCAGAGGACCTAAATTGACAAAATCAGCCACAATGACAGGACAGGGTAGAACCTGTCCCATCACACCTTGCCACCAGCCAGATTAATGAGAATTGGGAATCCAAAAACCCCTGGATGACCAAAGTTTGTCCCAGCCTTGTGCTAGGACACAGCCAACAAAAATAAAATACCAACTACATATATACAGACTGCCATCACGGCTGAGCATCTCCATAATGGCACAGAGAGGGTCCTGGCTTCAATCCCCAGCTCTGGAGGCACACTGCTAATTGGTAGAAGGGTCTCCACTAGGAAAACTTAACTGTTAGGCAGATTCTTACAGGAGGAAGTGATGATTTAGATACCTGCCCTCATCCACTTTGTGTTTATGAAAGGCCTGAGTTAAGGGAGAGAAGGGAAATGAGGTCACTTCACTGCCCTTCAAAAGACTAATAAAATCTGTCTCCTTCTCTTTCATCATCATCATCATCGTCAGCGTTGTCATCGTCGGAGTCATCACATTTATCCCCCATTTGGGACTCGAGGCAACTCACAACAGACAATGGACCATGAGCTAAATACAGTTGTCCCTTCATATTCACTGGGTTTTGGTTCCAGGCCCCCCGTGGATACCAAAATCCTTGAATACTCAAGTCCCATTACAGTTGTCCCTTCACATTCACTGGGGTTTGGTTCCAGGACCCCCTGTGAATACTCTTGTCCCATTATATGCAATGGCATAGCAAAATGGTGTCCCTTATATAAGATGGCAAAATCAAGGTTTGCTTTTTGGATTACTGTTTTTTTAAGAATATTTTCAAGCCGTGAATACTTAAAACCGTGAATACCAAATCCGTGAATGTGGAGGGACAACTGTATATGCAATGGCATAGCAAAATGGTGTCCCTTATATAAGATGGCAAAATCAAGGCTTGCTTTTTGGATTATTATTTTTTAAAGAATATTTTCAAGCCGTGGATACTTAAATCCGTGGATACCAAATCCGTGGATACGGAGGGACAACTGTAGACACTACCCCCCCTCACATATCCTCCCACCCTAAGAACTGAACATCCAACAGCTGAATACACAAATTTACATGCTAATCCTCGACAACAGGGACTCATATAGTAGATAAACCCCACACACCCACACTGCCACCATTCTCTGAAAATGCCAGCCACAAATACAGGTGAAACGTCAGGAATAAACTCTTCTAGACCACAGCCTCACAGCCCGGAAAAAACCCACAAGAAAACTACAGCTCCCAACAGTTAAAACGAACATAGTTAAAATCCAAAGCATACAAAAGTTAAAAACAATTAAACCACCTTAAAATTAAAACTAGTTAAAAACATAAACCACTAAACAACAACAAATTAATGTCCAGCACATTGAACAAGGCTTGTTTCTCCTAAAAAGTCTCTCTCTATATATAAAAATCTTGGGTATGTTTCCTTTCCCAGTGTGCTGATTGGCCGCTTAGGAAACATACCAACCAATCCCCTCCCTCTTCTCAGTCTCTCAGCCACTCACCACCCACATGTAAAACAATGCAATATTTTAGAAATTTAGAAAGATGGGAAATACAGTCAAATGTAGATGGCATATTACTGCAAAGTGTGTTTTTTGGGGGCTAAAATAATAGTGTGTAGCTGAACCATGTGAACCTTTCAGATCTACTATAACGGCGTATGTTATGCTGGGTCAACTAGTTTTTTTAAAATCTCAAAGGCCTGCTGGAATAAAATGTGTTGGTTTTTTTTCCTGCTTGCAGAAAAATAGTAAGGAGGGTGCTAATCCAATCTCACTGGGAAGGGAGGACCAAGAAGGCCTTCTCCTGTGTTCCCACCAAACGTACCTACGAGGCTGGTGGGACAGAGAGAAGGACCTCCCCAGAAGATCTCAAAGTATGGGTAGGTTTGTATGGGAGAATACAATCTTTAAATGACTCTGGACCTGAGCCATACAGGGCTCAGGGCTCAGCGGTGGCCAGGAGTTAAATTTTGTGTGCCAGCTATGACCATTCCTTGAGACCTCAGACGTTACTACTTTAATAAATGCCTTAGTTACATCCCATTTGGGTTACAGTCACCTGCTCTATGTGGGCCTGCCTTTAAAGAGATCATCACCAGCACTTTGAAATTTGCCCAGAAATGAATTATTTTGTTCCTATGCAACTTAACTAACTAAAAAGACCATAATATTCAAAATTTATACAATTAGCTGAGGTTCTTTGAATCAACTGAAAGCTCTGAAGATTGTATTGTATTTTCAAAACAAACAAAAATCATCCTATAAGTAGATTGTCACACACACACACACACATACACACATACATCATGGCCTTCTTTCTCTTCACATTCCCTCCAAGTCCATCTCCACCCCCTTCCTTCAGACATACCAAGCAAGTCAAGTGAACTTTGATGGTTGGACACGATCACATAAGGCTCCTTGATGTTGAAGTTCTCCGTCCCCCGTACGTCGATCTTAATCCCATACAGGTATTTCACATGCAGCATCATGAATCGGATTATCCTGGAGATTAAAGAGGAGATACGAAAACTAATTAACTACATCCTGGATACTTACACCTCACTGTAGTCATGTCATAAACTTTAAAGAGTATCGGTATATCATAACCTCACTGTAGTAATTGAGAGGACTACACCACTCAACTTTCTTATCCCAATAATTCACCGGTCAAACTCTTCCGAGAGACCCAGCATGATATAGTGGTTTGAATGTTAGACTATGACTCAAGATGAGGATTCAAGATGAGGATTCAAATCTCCTCTCAGCCATGGAAACCCACTGTGCGACCTTGGGTAAGTCACTATCTCTCAGCCTCAGAAGAAGGCAAAGGCAAAACCCCTCAGAACAAATCTGGCCAAGAAAACCCGGTGATAGGTTCATCTTTGGGTCACCATAACTTGGAAATGACTTGAAGGCACACAACAACAAACTCTTCCAGATACCATGACATCTGGAATGCTAGAACTCCTCCTAGAGGCCACCTTCACTCAGTACAACTTGTATTTCTCAAATTATTGTTGGTTGCTATTTTTTTTATTCTAGAACCACTTCCTCAAAATGACCTTTGAATTCTATCACCATGTCCTGAAACGTTTTAAAAATACTAAAGAAGGGAGGGAGGACATACAAGTTATATGGATTGACTGATTTATTTTTGAAGTAGAACTCCATGGCCATTCTGGAAGGATGATTTTGGAGTTGTAATCCAAAAAAAGGGACTTTCTCAAATACTGGAAAGAAACATACGAATAAGCAGATAAACAAAGTAAGAAAAAATTACTTCAACCTGAACTATGTGTATACTGGAACACATGAGTTGGTCAGTTGTGCCCACTTCCCCTCAAGAAAAAAAAAAAGAGGTGCTTCCCCACTTCATAGAGAAGTCTGACCAACATAATATGATCTATCCATCAATCTATCAAAACATTTCCATCCTGCCCTTTATCACAGGATCTCAGGGTAGTATACAATACAGTTGGACCCCTGTATCCACAGGACCAAAATCCATGGTTTCAGTTATCTGTGGAACACAAAATAGGGGTGCGCAAAATAGTTGCGCTGGAAAATGCCTAGAGAGGCATCCGCTCTAGGCATCTTCTAGGTCCTCCATCGTAACTCTATGGTATGTTTTTACCAGAAATCTTTTATTTTAATAGGATTCGCTGTTATCTATGGTTTCCGGTACCTGTGATAAGTCCAGGAACTGAACCCCCACAGATACGAGGGTCCAACTGTATAAACAATTTAAAATATTTCCAGATTAAAAGCAAAAATAATTTGAACAAAATAAAAACATATTAAACATAGCAACAATTAAAGACACTTTTAAAAGTAAACCTTAAAACCACTTTAAAAGCTATAACAATTTAAAACTATATACATGCATTCTTGAAATATTTTAGTATAAAATAAATTATCTAAAAAGCAATGTTTAAATTTAATAAAAAGTCATGTTTTAGCTTGGTGCCGAAAGAAAGTAAACACTGATGCCAGTCCGACCTGCAAAGGGAGGGCATTCCACAATGGGTGCCACAGCTGAGAAGGCCCTGTCCTATGTCCTCCCATTTAATATTGTCCCCACTGTTGGGACACAGAGGAAGGCCCCCATGACAGATCTTGTTCTCAGATAGATAGATACAGCGAGAAGCACTCCTTCAAGTAACTAAACAGTTTTGCAGCACCTTTTCGACTAAAAGTTTTATTTTAGCATGAGCTGTTCTGAATTTACAATCCACTTTCTCAGATGCCTTGGAGTGACCCAGGGTTATCTAAACAAGGGAAAAAATGTGGACTGATGAACACTAATGCCAATTCACAGCAGCTTCTATTTGTCTTAATGGTTTTTTTGGCAAGATCGCAGGCATTTGCTGTCCCAATGGGCATGCCTGCGAATCAAGATGGCAGTCGTGAGTAAATTACTCATGTTTTATTGTCACCAGTTGCCGCTGCCAAACAGTTTTTAAAAAGCATACCTACAATGCGAAATTGCGATATTCCAACTAAATAAATACAAAAGAAAAAAGGCTGTTTCATCATCTCAGCACACAATTGCTATGGCAAAAATCCAACATGGTGGTTCTGGGCGTTTACCTTGTTAGCAAGCTCTGTCCCCTGTGTGCATCCGACCAATCAGCGTTTCACTTCTACGCGTATCAAGAATGCGCACCAATTTGACTCGGTTGTCCCAACAAGTGGGAATGCACATTCACCACAGAGCTTTTAAAAAAAATATGGGGAAAGCTGTGAAGGCTTTTACTGTGGAGTTTTGGGGGAGTTTTTTGGCCCCTCTCCTTCCAAATACGGCGGATTGATGCGGGATCTCATTAAAACAAATCATATTGTCCTCAAATTCTATGAGGACTGTTTTTGCCATTTAGACAACCCCACAGCCAAGTCTTCGGTACACAGTCAAGCTCCAGGCGCTGTGTACATGGTTGTGGGTTGAATCGGAATAAAACTGGATGCAGAAAATGACCACTGTAAAGTATTATTAACACCAATCATAATCATCATAATAATAGTAATAATAACTTTTTGCTTATTAGGCAATCATAAGCAATTAGCAAAGTATTCTGCCAATAAGTAAAGCAGTTAACACCTAATAAGTGTGTATTATCCAATACAAACATCGGCTCAGCAGTTTATTACCTCAGAAGTAGTAAACCTAGGAGTTCTGGATTTTTTAAAAACTGTTTGCATGTCACTTAAAAAAAAAAAACAACCTTATTTTTGACAGTTTTCCTCAGACAGCCTTAATTCCCCATTCCCAAGAAGTATCATGGGGTTTTCTTGGCAAAATTTGTCCCTTCCTCTGAGGCTGAGAGAGTGGGACCTGGCCAAAGTTATCCAGTGGGTTTCCATGGCTGAGCAGGGATTCGAATTCTAGTCTCCAAATGCTCAAACCACTACACCATGCTGGCTATGAAGTACTTTCCCGCGTAATAATACACCAAGCAGATGACTGGACTGGCAATTGAACATAGTGGAATAATTGTCCACACTTGAGGGCAGCAAATCAGTTTAGAGATAGGAGGCACGTACTGCCCTGGCTTCCAGTAGAGAGGAATGGCTAGGAAGCTCAGAAACAAGAAACAAGAATTTAGTTAGATCTGTAATGGTAGAAGAATACCTTGTTCAAACACTGCCTCACCACAAGCTACTTCTACTGGGATAGCGAATTCTACAAAGAGATAGATGGGGTAGCCATGGGCAGCCCCCTGAGCCCAGTGATAGCAAACTTTTACATGGAACATTTTGAAAAGCAAGCCCTGGAAACAGCACCAAAAAAGCCCACAACAGGGTTCCAATATGTGGATGACACTTTCACCATTTGGAATCACGGAGAAGAAGATTTGGTCTCATTCCTGAACCACCTGAACAGCATCCACCCAAATATCCAATTCACGATGGAAAAAGAAAAGGAAGGAACACTGCCATTCTTGGATGTCCTAGTCATCCGCAAACCAAACCAACGGTTAGGCCACAAGGTATATAGAAAACCCACCCACACAGACAGATACCTACACAAGAACTCCAATCATCACCCAGGACGAAAAAAGAAGCACAATAAAAACATTGGTAGACCGCACAAAAAGGATCTGCGAACCCCACTACCTGGAGGACGAACTGAAGCACCTAAACTGGGCGCTATAGGCTAATGGTTATGCCAGATCAGACATCACAAGAGCAGCCAGACGCAGAAAAAACCACAAGAATGAAGAAGAAAAACAGCCACCCAAAGGGAAGGTATTTTTACCATACATCAAAGGAGTCACAGACAGAATAGGGAAACTGATAAGAAAACAAAACCTCCAAACAATCTGCAGACCGACCAAGAAAATCCAAGAAATGCTACACTCAGCAAAGGACAAAAGAGACCCTCTCACAGCTGCAGGAGTTTACCGCATACCATGCAGCTGTGGACAAGTTTACATAGAGACCACTAAACGCAGTGTGCAAACACAAATCAAGGAACACGAGAGACACTGCAGACTGGGCCAGCCAGAAAAATCAGCAGTAGCAGAACATGTGATAAACCAACTGGGACACAAAATGTTATTTAAAAACACAAAAATTCTGGATCAGGCCAACAACTATCATGGCAGAATACACAGAGAATCTATTGAAATCTACAAACACCTGGACAACTTCAACAGGAAAGAAGAAACCCTAAAAGTAAACAAAATCTGGCTGCCAGTCTTGAAAAACACTAAAATCAGAACTCAACACTTGCAAAGGAATTCCACCCAGGGACAAGGGGATTTCCAGCAGATAATGGCCCATCAACCAACCATTAGCCAAACAGACACTAATGAGCCTTGCATTTCTATACCCAGAAACTAACCATTCAATTAAACAAATTTACATATACTCCCCAACAGGAGTTCACAGCATATAAACTCCATACACACATCTACCCAACCATTCTCTGAAGATGCCAGCCACAGATGCAGGTGAAACATCAGAAGTAAACTCTTCCAGAACACAGCCTCACAGCCCGGAAAAAAACCCAAGGAAAATCTATGGATGCCAGCCGTGAAAGCCTTCACAATACATTTCTATTAATTGGTTTTTCTTTTTCATTACAGTTTGGAGGTGGGTCAGTGTGCTTTTGGGTCTTAGTGATTAGTTAAGTTATAATGTGTTATCATTTTAGTTTAGTTTTAGCTTTCGTTATACATGCATTTTGTTTATTTTATTTTCTTTTGTTGATTGTCCTGTGGCAAATTAGTCTATCAAAATCAATAAATACTAATTTAAAAATTCAATTAAAAATGTATTGAAAAAGAAGTAAAAGCCAAGAAACTACAATCGTCCCTCCACATTTGTAGGTTAAGCATTTGCAAATTTGATTATTTGCAGATTACTGTAATAATAATACTATTTTTATTATCATTATCATTATTATTATTATTATTATTTCTTACCTGCTGCTGCTCTACATGAGACCTAAAATATGTTCCCTCTAGGAATGTATAGGTCCTCCAGTGTAATTCTATAGGCTTTATAGCTAAAACCTCTGCCAAAAGTTGACCATAGAGACATGCTGGAAGACCTAGATATGCCTAGAGAGAACACTTTTCTAGGCATGTCTTAGGTTTTTCAGTGTGACTATATGGTCAACGTCCACCAAAAATTGATCATAAAATCATGTTAGAGGACTTAGGAGATTTTCACACTACACTGTTATAGTGTTACTATTCCACTTTATTTGCTCTGGCTGCCTCCTCTGGAATCCTGGGATTTGCAGTTTAGCGAGGGGCATTTACAACTCTCAGCCAGAGAGATCTTCGGCCTCACTAAACTACAAACCCCAGAATTCCACAGGAGGAAGCCTGAACAGTTAAAGTGGAATAGTAACACTATAACAATGTACTGTAGTGTGAAAATCTCCTTAGACACGTCTAGAGAAGCGTTCTCTTAGGCCCAACCCTCCCCAACCCTGTGGGCCTATATTCACGTTTTTTTCCAGTTTTACAGGGGTCCTGCACCTCTAACCCCCACGAAACTTGAGGGCTGACTATACTTTTGTTGCCCCCAAATATCTACCTCCTGATCCCGTTGCAATCCCCTGCTTTGTAGCAGGGACAGCCCGTTTTGGCTGGGCCTTGGGTGAGGTTTGGTGGAAGGCAGATTAACCTTTTAACCAGGCCTGGGTGGTGGTCACAGTTCTCATGTCAACATGTGGCTGAATCTGCTCTGGGATTTAATCTTAACTTCAAAGGTTCTATCCAAAATTCTGAACCTGTTTGGGAAACAGGGTTCAGCACCTTCGACAGCTCCTTTAAAATTCAGACTAAAATCCAGAGCAGATTCACCAACTCACTGACAAGAAGCCAACAGCTGCCACTGTTTTTAACATTTGAAACATCTACTTCATTTATATTTCTATTTTCTTTCGAAGCTATCTTTGCTGCTGGAGACAGCCACCTCATCTTCAATAGTGTGTGGAAATAACCAATTATTTACAATTAGTTTCACCCCTCTATAAGGCATGTATAACTATGTTACATTGCAATTGCATGCTGATGACACCCAACTCTATCTTTTCTTCCCATCTGACACCAAGGAAGTTGTTTCAACACGAAAACAGTGTCTGTTATCAGTAATGGACTGGATGAAGGCAAACACACTGAAGCTTAATCCAGATGATAAAAATACTCCTCATAGAATTTGAATAGAATACCTTTTGTCTCAATATGCTGTGAATGAGATTCGCGGTATTCGGAAGGAGGGGTGCCAAAACTTCATCTACTGCGCAGAAAAAGCCTTTGCAGCTTTTCCTAAAGTTTTTAAAATAATGCATGGAAATGCACATTACCACTCCTTTGGACATCCAATTTGGGATGCTGCGCACTCTCGGTGAGGGCAAAAGTGGAGAGCGGATTGGTTAGATGCGCGCAGGGGCAGGCTTGCCAACAAGGAAGTGGCCAGAAGTGTCATTTTGTAGTTTCACATTATTGACTGAGCACTTTTTTGCTGTGCTGAAACAACCAAACAGCTTTTTTAAGCAGAAGGTCACACTTGCACACCTTTGATTTACTGTTTAAAAAAACCAAGCTGGACCTAGTGTACCATACACATTTTTTTAAAAAAAAAAAACTCCCCCCAAATACCCGGTAAACCTCATGCCCAAATGCCTGGGTCCTTTGGTGGCAGCAGCAGCGGCAGCATCGCCCCCACCGCCACAGACAGTTGACTGCCTGGGTCCCATCACAGCAGGAACAGAAATGATATCACTGTGTAGACTTAAATCATAAGTGGGAATTGTGCAGCCCTGAGACACTGGTGAACTGGAAAAGCTTGCATCCTTAGTAACTATAGCCAACACTGTCGCGCATTATTTGGTCGCTCCCAGTATGCGGACTGGCCATGAGTGGCAGGAATGAATTGTGAGGTGGAGAGGGAATTTGCATGTGGGTGATTTGCATATGGGGTGGTGATTGGCTGAAGGAGTGACAGGAGTGGCCAATCAGTACACTGAAAGAGGCAACATACCCAAACCCACTGTACATACCCAGGAGGCAACATGCCTACATACCTAAGGCCATTGTGCACACCCTCGAGTTTTATATATATAGATACTGTGCAGCGGCGACAACGTGTGGAGAATAATAACGTGCTGTAATTTACTCGGCCACCATCCTGATTTGCAGGCAGGGCTACGTGTGCCCTTCAAATATGGATAGCTTTTCATACAATCAATTTTGCCAAAGGACTGTGGAGACAAATGACCACTGCTGCAAATTTGCATTAATGCGCAAGAATCAGCAGTATATCTTCTAGTCTAGACAACCCCAGAGGTGCTCCTGGTCAGTCAGAAGGCAGATCAGGGAACAGGGATTCAGCCTGTGCTGAACGGGGTTACACTCTCCCTAAAATCTCAGGTCTGTAGCTTGGGCTCAGTCCTGAGCTGGAAGCCCAGCTTTCAGCAGTAGCCAAGCACAAATTGTTTGCACAATTAAAACGAGTGCACCAGCTATGCCTGTTCCTTGAGAAGTCAGATTTGGCCATGGCAACACATGCCTAGACTACATCCTGTTTGGATTACTGTAACACACTCTATGTGGGGCTGCTTTTGGAAACTGTTTGGAAACTTGAGCAGGTCCAAAATCCTGCTGACTGGGCCAGTTATTGGGAGCATATAACTCCCTTCCTGAAACAGCTTCACTAGCTACCGGTCCATTTCCAGGCAGAATTCAAAGTGCTGGTTATGATCTATGAAGCCCTATACAGCTTAGGTCCAAACTATCTGAAAGACTTTATCTCCCCATATGAGCTTACCTGAATTTTAAGATCTTTGGAGGGCTTTCTCTTGGTCCCACTGTATGGTGGAGGCAGGAACAGAAAAGATAGCCTTAAAGATTCCCAGCTCCTCTAATACTGGATTTCAAACATCCTATGTGGGGTTGGACTAAATGTCCTCTCAGGTTCCCTTCAAACACCCTGATGCTATGAAAAGTTCTTTCTCTCATTCTTTCCCCCTCCTTCCAACAAGGTGTCAAGTTAAATGTGTCTTCTTCTGAAGAACTGTAACCACAAGGCCAACATAAGAGCTTTGCTAGCTTTGAAGAGGAAGTAGCTAGCCTAACCATGTATAGAGGTAGTTTCAATATAACTATATGACTAGACTGCAAAATGTTCCAGAGACAGGTGCGCAAATAGGTCAGGCCACCTCAATGACATGGAAGGGGGTCGTCCCCAAACTTTTCGGGGCGCTCCAAAGGAGATATGGAAAACGCACTAACTGGTTCTTCTATGTATGCACTGTATTCACCTGATTGGACACTATCTATGCAATGTATTCAGCCAAAAACTTTAAAAGTGCTTGCCAAGTGTTTTACCTTCATCCCGAACTTCTTTCAGCACCCATTTGGCCAAATGAAAGTAAAAATGAGCTTCAAATCAAACCACTGGTTGCCTGCCTTCCGTTCTGCGTCTTGTGAGTTGTTTCCTAAGGCAGAGGTAACAGCTTTCTTGGTCCTTTGAGCTGGAAACACAGGCTACAGAGGATGGAGAGATTGACTGCCTGGGGGGGGGGCTCTCTCCATCCCGGGGGGGGGGCAACCAGGCAGAAATTCCCCTGTGCATCTGTGGAGGTGTGGGCAAGGAGCGAAGGTGACCTAGCGGCGCACTCACCATTTGTGAGAAGGAAGCCTTGATCTTCGACTGCCACTTTCCCTGATCTGCTTGATTTGAACCTCTTTCAAGTTTGGGGCCGCGATAAGGTTGAGCTGGAGTATTTGGTGAGTAAATCCATTAAAGGGGATGCCCAGTTCGGATTACTCTGTTGTTGCCTGGAGTGGGGTGGGAATTTTTGTTGTTGCCCAGAGTGGGCCAGGAGAGGTTTCTTCAGGACGGAAGAAATCCTCATTTGTTATTTTGGTTGTTGCCCAGAATGGGGCAGGGGAGGTTTCTTCGGGAGGGATGAAATCTTCATTTGAAAGGTGTGTGTGTCTGAGATGCAGGAAATCCTACAAAGCGATTGGTGTCTGATTGTCTTGAATAAAGTCTGTGTTTGTCTATGTCCTAAAGTGTTGACTGTGTGAAAAGAGGATGGGAGAGATTGAGAGTAAGCAATCCCAGGGGGGAGAACTTTCGCTCCCCTGGAATGTATACTCTCTAGTTGGAAAAAGGTGGGTCAAGGCATGTCAAAGAGAAAGATGAAGAGGTATTGTCAGGAGATTTGGCTGAATATTGTTCCACTAGAATCCCTCCGTGGGATGCCAATGGGACTTTTGATAAGAGGATTATACAGTCCTAGATTTGGTGATTTGATGGTCAAGGGAAAATAGATGAGGAAGAATACAAGATGATATTTAAAAAAACACTACTTGGGAATTTCCTGAGAGACTGCCCTATGGTCCAGACAGGGAACAGTCGACCGGGAATTCCCCCATCCTTTAAATTGGTACCAAACCCTTTAGAAACCTGATGTCCTAAGGACACGGGACCAAACTCTGGAACCCCTTTCCCCTTCTCTTTCACAACTTTCTTCCCAACCTCCTCCTCCTCCTCAAGTTCTTCTGACCTCTCTGACCGCCCCTCTCAGATCCCTTCTGCCCCAACCTTGTATCCTCTAGTTCCTCAAACAACTTGCCTGTCCCAGCAGGGTGGAAGGGCAGACGTTGTCTGTACCTTCCACCATGAAGTTTGGAGACTTACTGAGATTGCAATGTTATCTGAACTAAAGGGACAGTTTTCCATTGAGTCCCAGAGAGTCATTACTACCATGAATACACTTCTCTCAATTCACAGTCCTATTTGGGAAGATGTCCAGGCATTGGTCCAATTAGTATTTTCTGAGGTGGTGATTAGTCAGATAGTTGCCAAAACTCGAGACATAGCAGAAAGGGTAGCCAACACCACTGTTTATGGGACTTCAGGGGCACAACATGCCACCTCCTGAGCCCCTTGTAAAAGTGAGGGTGGGAGACAGAAACATTCCTTTCCTGGTAGACATTGGAGTGTCCCTCTCTACAGTAAATCAACCCCTTCCAGCCCCACCTAAGCAAGAGATCCCTGTGACTGGAACAATAGGGGCTAAAACAGCAACTCAATATGCCAAAACTGATCTCTTTATTCATGGCTGCAAACAGCCTGTCAGCTCAGAATGTCTCTTCCTACCCGATGTTCATGTCAGCCTTTTAGAGAAAGACTTGCTCCACGCCATCATAGAATTTATAGGAGACCCTGACCACCCTTTTCAAGTGACTTTTGACTTTTCGTGAGGAACTGGATTATTAGAGAGAAAGTTGGTCCAGGAACTCACCAGCTAACATCATGATGTGTAGTACAAAGACTTTTGACTGGTCTGTTGTGCCTCAAGGAATATGGGAAACAGGACAGCCTGGCTTGGCAGTGACCTGCCCTCCTGTGAACCACTCCTGTCAATATTTGCCAGTACAGACTCAGAAAAGATTTGTTGCCTGGCCTCTCTATAGTGCTTGACCAGCTCCTTGAGGGGGGTGTTTTGCTGCCTTTAAATGCTTGTGACAGTCCCTGTCCCATCTGGCTGAGATGCTAGAAGTCCAACGACGGTCACTCAACTAAAGGCTCGTCTTGCAGAGGCCCTAACACCTCACTGATCCAAAGAAGCCTTTTCAACTCCATGTTGCTGCGGGTGGAGGGCTTGCCCAAGGTGTCCTGGTCCAAATTTCTCCTCTGGGACCCGAAGTTACTGCCTACTTCAGCAAAAGATTAGATGATACAGCCAGTGGATGGCCACAATGTCTCTAAACAGTGGCAACAGCGGCCATCCTGATCCAAGAAGCCCAGAGGTTCACCTTTGGTGGGCAGATAGAAGTTCTGTCCACTCCTGCCTTAAGAATCATACTGGAGGTACGTGGACCCACCTGGCTAACCTCTGGCAGACTGATGAAGTACCAGGCTCTTCTACTCCAACACCCAGAAGTCTCTGTTTC
Organism: Gambelia wislizenii; assembly: GCA_030847615.1. Classification (NCBI taxonomy): domain Eukaryota; kingdom Metazoa; phylum Chordata; class Lepidosauria; order Squamata; family Crotaphytidae; genus Gambelia; species Gambelia wislizenii. The sequence goes on from JAUMIR010000002.1 coordinate 34,227,705, forward strand.
CAGATCAGACTGAGTGAGCCCAACTACTCTACTTCCCATCAGCGAACCAAAAACTGAATGGAACTTTACATTGCAACATGACTGTGCTTCCACCATTGACTACCAGACAAAACCTCGACCGGACCTGCAGGAAGAACCTCTAGAAGACCCTGATGTTACCCTTTTCACTGATGGTTCCAGCTTCATGCATGAAGGCAAGAGATACTCTGGATGGGTGGTGGAGGACCAGGAAAGAGTCTGGATCTCTGGACCTCTACCGGATAGCCATTCAGCCCAACGAGTAGAACTGGAAACCATGACTCAAGCCCTCAGACTGGCTCAAGGTCTGAAAGCCAACATCTAAACAGATAGCAAATATGTATGGAAAATTCTGCATGCTTTTGCTCAGTTCTGGAGAGAAAAAGGACTGTTGGACCTACCTGACTCTCCTATACAGCATGCCTCCGCAATACCACATCTTCTAGAAGCAGTTCAACTGTCCTCTGAACTGGTGATTCTTCACTGTCCAGGACACCAAAAAGACAACACCTTGGCTGCATGAGGAAACTGAGCAGCGGATCAGGCTGCCCAACAAGCCGCTCCCCTTCCTCCAGAGACTGTGTGAAACTCTCTCATTCTACTCCCAGATGAAGAACCACAGTATATGCCTGCAGAAGTTCAACAAGCTACAGATCTCGGATACAAGTTAACCCATGGGTGGCTGATTCACCCTGATACTCAGAGACACTGAATTCCTGACTCATCACACTCTTTTCTTTGTTGCCTGCTAGGAGAAGAAAAGCTCATCACTCTGTGAAACCCACTTGACTCGAACCTGTTCTACCTGTCAACAGGTGAACCCTGTTTTAACAGACCCCACCTGAGCTTGTCTCCTAAACACCTGCACAACCCCTCTGTATATCCTGGACAGTTTTGGCAAATTGATTTCACTGGACTGCCCCGCACCATGGGATATCATTATTTGCTAGTTTTTCTGGACCTGTACAATGTTGAGAGAATGAATGCTACCCTTAAGTTCCTGCTGACAAAACAATTCTTAGGGTCCAAGTTGAGGTGGCCCCAAGCTCTTCTCATAGTCCTTTCAATCACTAGGCTGACCCTAGAAAAAGAACACTTAAAATGTCGCCATTTGAGCATGTTTTTTGGGGAGACCATGGCCATTCTCCTCCCCAGGCACTCAGAAGGGAGAATTAGAGATAGGGAGGGGATGCAGAAACAGCTTGTAGTTTCCTTGTCTCACTCTTCTTCTTGTCGCTGTTTGTCCCTACAGGAGAGGTCCTTCAACCTGGATGGACCCCTTCATCATGTCCAGCCAGGTGATTGGGTTGTTGTCAAGGTGTGGGACACAGAACCACCTGCCAAGGTCTTCCTGACAACTGAAAGCAGAAGGATACAAAGTGTGGCTGCACTATACCAGAATAAAGAAACTTCCAGAACCAGAAGAGTGCACAGCCCAGCCAACTGATCCAGGTAGAACTAGAGACCTCAAGCTGTTATTTCACAGGAAAACCAAAGAAGAGAGAACTTCTAAGATCCCTGAGACACACCGAGGCTGCTCAGGTGAACAACAAAAGACACCCCCCTCGGCAAAAAAAGACTGATTTACTTCCAGATACAATATAAAACTGATCATAGTTTTGTTGTGCATACAGGTGGTGGGTCTGGTGGAGGGGGGATAAGTCCTATTCCCTAGAGTACAAGTGTCCCTGTAGATCCAACAATCTAGAAAAAGTCTCAGAATCCTGTATAAAGAACTTTCAGTGGAGGGACAAATCAGGGTGCCAGGTCCAAAATGGTGAACAGATGTTAGTCCAGACAATTTCAGGAAAGCTAGTTTGTCTGGACCCCTCCTCAGAGGCAGCTAAAAAGATCATAGCTGGCCTAACAGTTGCTCCTGGAGAAAAAGCCCCCTCTCAAATTCACCGAAATTACACCATAAACCAAATAACCCACCTAGAACATGATCTTGAGGTTTTTGTAGGAACCCACCCAGCAAGTGACCCAGCCCATGACTGGAAAGCTAATCTATGTCCAATTCATTGATAAGATAGCAGGAGAATTCACCACGCATGGATCTTGCTATAATTGCCATTATTATTATCATAATCACTCTTTGTTGTTGCTTGCAATATAATATGTCTCTCGTTAATATGCTCCCTGGTCAGAGAAAAAGACAAATGGTTTCAAAAACTAAAAGGCAAGAGAGCATAGTCATGGTTCATTTCAAGGCTTTCCAGAGAGAAAAGACTTCTGATCCCCAACTGGTGACCAGGTGGCAAGTTCAGCTTCGCTGGGAATCTTTGAGGGGGGATTTGTAAGGTGAAGGCAGGAACAGAAAAGATATCCTTAAAGATTCCCAGCTCCGCTGCCTCCAATACTGGATTTCAAACATCCTATGTGGGGCTGGACTAAATGTCCTCTCAGGGTCCCTTCAAACACCCTGATGCTATGAAAAGTTCTTTCTCTCTGGTTCTCTCCCCCTCCTTCCAACAAGGTGTCAAGTTAAATGTGTCTTCTTCTGCAGAACTGTAACCACAAGGCCAACATAAGAGCTTTGCTAGCTTTGAAGAGGAAGTAGCTAGCCTAACTGCATATAGAGCTAGTTTCAATATACAGTCCTCCTTCCACATTCACAGCTTCCACACTCGCGGTTCCGCATATTCGCGGTTTGCTGCTCTGGGAAGGAGGGGGAGTGGCGATGGGGCCTCGGAAGGCCCGTCGCCACTTTTGGGAGGGCGGGGTGGTGGTGGGAGGAAAGTGGCGACGGGGCCTAGGAAGGCCTGCCGCCACTTTTGGGAGGGGGGGCTGGTATTATTCGCAGATTTTTCACATTCACTGGGGTCTTTTGCACCAAACCCCTGCAAATGTGAAGGGATGACTGTAACTATATGACTAGACCGCAACATGTTCCAGAGACAGGTGCACAAATAGGTCAGGCCACCTCAATGACATGGAAGGGGGTCATCCCCAAACGTTTTAGGGCATTCCAAAGGAGATATGGAAAATGCACTGATTGGTTCTTCTATGTATGCAATGCATTCAGCCAAAAACTTACAAGTGCTTGCCAAGTGTTTTATCTTCGTCCGGAACTTCTTTCGGCACCCATTTGCAAATGAAAATAAAAATGAGCTTCAAATCAAACCACTGGTTGCCTGCCTTCCATTCTGCGTCTTGTGAGTTGTTTCCTAAGGCAGAGGTAACACCACCACCATCACACGTACGTTTGGTGCCGATCTGAGAGAGCCTTCTCAGTGGCTGCTCCCAGACTATGGAACTCTCTGCCAAGGGAGGCTCAGTTGGCCCCCCTGTCCCTGCTCTCCTTCCACCAGCAGGCTAAAATCTTCCTACTTAAACAGGCCTTCTGTTTTTAATTTGGTTGGGGTAGTGCAATCGGTGGATTTCAATGTGCTTCTACTGTTTTAAACTAATCTTTATTAACAAGATTGTATTTTATGACTTTTAAATTTTTGTATCCCAGATTGCTTTTAGCTCTATTGTTTTAATGGGTGGTCTGAGCCATTCTGAGTCCCATATGGGAGAAAAGCTGTATATAAATTAAATAAATACTGTACATCAGTGGTTCTTAACCTGTGGTCCAGGGACCCCCCAGGGGTCCACGATGTCCTCACAGGGGGTCCGCAAAGGCTTGAAGCCTGCTTGGCCCACCTCTAGTGGAGCAGCCACATGACAGGAGCCAAGGCAAAGGCTGGCTGGCTGGCTTGGCCTGCACATTGCCATTCAATCCACTCCAGCCACAAACTTGCAGGAAGAAGCTGGTAAAAAAGTCTTCCCTCCCCATTCAGTGCCTCTGAGGGAAGGTTTAATGGATGGCGTGTTGTTTCTATTGTTAGGATTTTAAATCTTGCATTAAGTTTTGGGGGTCTGCGGTAACAAAAGATATTTAAAGGGGGTCTCTGGTATATAAAATGTTAAGAACCACTGCTGTAAATAAATGGTTATCTTGATAAACGATACAGTCACTCCTGTTGCAGTGTAAGAACATCTTAATTACTTTTATAGTTGAAGGGTGGAGGCCTCACTAAATGGTGGAGGAAGAATATCATACAGTTCAGCTGCAGCCTCGAGCTCTGTTGCAGCTGTTGATGTTGCAGAATGTGGATAGGAGGGGAATGTGTTTTGTACTACAGGCCTGTAGCTTGTATCATCTTCGGCTTTTAAAAAAACTTAAAATTAACTATTCAATTTGGGGCAGTTGGGCACAGTAACTGATTACTTTTTTAAAAAATAACTTCCTAGGCTTTGAGCCTCCTGACCTGAATTCTGGTGTCCCATATTCAAAACTGGTGGTGTAGTGGTCAGAACACTGAAGTGCGATATTGAAGACCCAAGGTTTTGGGCCCTTCTGAGCCAGGAAATTGACTAAGTAATTTTGGAATAGTCTTCTTTTCCTGGCCTACCTCACAGGGTTGTTGTAAGGATAAAGCAGGGAAGACATGAACTGGTATGACCTCATGGCAGGAAAAGTAGGATTTGTTGTTATGTGCCTTCAAGCCAACTTGGACTTAAGAAGATCCTATCACAGGGTTTTCTTGCCAAGATTTATTCAGAGGAGATAATGTCTTCCTCTAATGTGAGTAGGACTCACTTGGCTCAGTGGGGATTCGAACCCTGGTCTCCAACACTCAAATTACTACAGTTGTCCCTCCACATTCGCGAACTTGATATTCGCGGTTTTGATTATTTGCAGTTTTGGGAAGGCCCCCCCAAAACTGCGACGCGGGGCCTCCGGAGGCCCCGTGAAAGCCCTGGGACCGAGCGGGGAGGGCCGGGAAGGCCTCCACGGGGCCTTCGGAGACCCTCCGGAGGCCCCGCGAAGGTCTTGGGAGGGAGGGGGAAGGACCGGGGAGGCCTCTGCGGGGCCTTGCGAGGCCCCACAAAGGCCTTGGGGAGTACTGGGGAGGCCTCCGTGGGGCCCCGCGAAGGCCCGGGGAGGGAGGGGGGAGGGCCGGGGAGGCCTCCGCGGGGCCTTGCTAGGCCCCACGAAGGGCCGGGGAGGGAGGGGGGAAGGCCGGAGGAGACCTCCACGGGGCCTTGCTAGGCCCCACGAAGCCCAGGGAGGGAGGGCCAGGGAGGCCTCCACGGGGCCTTGATAGGCCCTGCGAAGGCCCGGGGAGGGAGGGGGGAAGGCCCGGGGAGGGAGGGGGAGGGCCAGGGAGGCCTCCGCAAGGCCCTGCGAAGGCCTTGGGGGGGAGTGGGGAGGGCCGGGGAGGCACCGTTGAGGGCTTGGGTGGGAGGGGGGAGAGCTGGAGAGGCATCCACGGGGCCTTGGGAGGGTCTCCGGAGGCCTCGGGAAGGCCTAGGAAGGGAGTGGGGAGGCTGGGAAAAGCGACTATGGGGCCTCCGGAGGCCCCATGGTTGCTATGGTGGGGGAGGGGAAGGGCAGTCTTTATTCACGGATTTTTCACATTCGTGGGGGTCCGTGGAACGTAACCCCCGTGAATGTGAAGGGACGACTGTATATGTAACACACTGGCTTTATAAGCCTGATGTGTTGTTGTTGTGTTGTTGTTCAAGTCGTTTCTGATTTATGGCAACCCTAAGGCAAACCTATCATGTAGTTTGCTTGGCAAGATTTGATCAGAGGAGGGTTGCCTTTGCCTTCCTCTGAGGCTGAGAGAGTGTGCCCAGTGACTTTCCATGGCCGAGGGTTTTTTTTTCAAACCCTGTTCTCCATCATTGTAGCCCGATGCTCAAACCAGTACACTACACTGGTTTATAACTAGGATATAAATGTAATAATTGTTGTTGTTGTTGTGTGCCTTCAAGTCATTTCCAACTTATGGCAGTCCTAAGGCAAACCAACCACAGGGTTTTCTGAGGCTGAGAGTGTGTGACTTGCCCAAGGTCACCCAGTGGGTTTTCATGGCTGAGCAGACATTCAAATTCTGGTCTCCTGAGTCATTGTGCAACATTCAAACCACTATGCCATGCTGGCACATTTTTAAAAACTAACTTTTTTTAAAAAAAATGCTAGATTCAGACCTCAAATCTCTCATTTTAACTGACCTGGTTCTCAAATTAACAGTTCAAAGGCAGGATAGAAATCCATTTGAGCAATAAAAAATTATCTGAGTTGCCACAGACTGGTTAGACTAATTACTCTGGGCTTTCACTATGCCATTTATTATTTATTCAATCACACAATCCAGAAATCAAAGTGATAAAAAATAATTCAAACAGAGTAAAAAAATCCCACCATATTAAATAATTTAACAAGTTAAAATAACTTAAATCTGTTAGACATAACATACATGTACACACTGCAAGAAATCATAGATTTCAAAGGCTTTAGTAAAAAGCCATGTTTTAATTTGATGCTAGAATGGAGCCAACCTTGATGCTAGAATCAAGATGGTGGGCATGAGTAAATTACTCATGTTTTTACTGTCACCAGTTGCTGCCGCTGCTGGACAATATTTTTTTTAATGCAGTTGTCCCTTCATATTCCCTGGTGTTTGGTTCCAGGACCCACCGTGTATACCAAAATCCGTGAACACTCAAGTTCCATTATATGCAATGACATAGCAAAATAGTGTCCCTTATATAAGATGGCAAAATCAAGGTTTGCTTTTTGGATTATTATTTTTTAAAGAATATTTTCAACCCATGAATACTTAAATCCATGGATACCAAATCTGTGGATATGGAGGGACAACTGTAAAGTAAATCCAAAGTGTGGAAGTGTGATCTTCCACTTAAATAAACAGAAAAAGAAAAGAAAAGAAAAGAAAGGCTGTTTTGTCACCTTAGCACATGACCGCCACAGCCAAAATCCAATATGGCAGTTTTGGGCACTTGCTTTGCCAGCAAGCTCCGCCCCCTGCGGATGTCCAACCAATTAGCTTTCCATTTCTGCTCTTATCAGGAATGTGCAGCAAAGCGAATTGGTTGTCCCAATGAGCGGGAATGCGCATTTCTTTCGGAGGTTTTTTTAAAAATAAACAAAAAGCCGCAAAGGCTTTTCCCATGAGTATTTGGAGTTTTTGCCCCCCCCCCTCCTTCTGAATATGGTGAAATGATGTGGGATCCAATTGGGACAAAATATATTCTCCTTGAATTCTGTGAGGAGTATTTTTCCCATATAGACAAGCCCTCTGTCTCTCCCAGCTTATATGCATTGCTCTGCTGGAGAACATGTGGCCCTCCAGATACTGTTGGGACTGCAACTCCCATTTTATTTCATCAGTGGGTTATGCTGGCAAAGGCTGAGGGGAGTTTTAGTCCCATGACATCCAGTAAACACCACATGTTTTGCAGCCCTATATGCTGGAGGCAACCATATGCAGGAACCTTGCTGAAATTAAGGTGAGCCAGGTGTGGATTGCAGAGGCTGACAGCTCTCAACAGCTGACTCATTTGCTCATTTATATGGAATTCCTGGTTGCCTGCGGCTATACGAGGCCAATTGTGAATTAGAAGCCTGCTGGTCCAGTGCTATCTGGCCTATAGCCTAGAACAGTGGCTCTTAACCTTTTCTTTACCAAATACTGCGAATCTCATTCACAGCATATTGGGACAAAAGGTATTCTATTCAAATTCTATGAGGAGTATTTCTATCATCTGGATCAAGCTTCAATGTGTTTGCCCTCATCCAGTCCATTGCTGATAACAGACACTGTTTTCATATTGAAACAGCTTCCTTAGTGTCAGATGGAAAGGAAAGATAGAGTTGGGTGTCATCAATGTACAATTGCAATGTAATGTAGTTATACCTGCCTTATAGAGGGATGAAACTAATTGTAAATAATTGGTTATTTCCACACACTATTGAAGATGAGGCTGTCTCCAATAGCATAGATAGCTTCGAAAGAAAATAGAAATGTAAATGATGTAGATGTTTCAAATGTTAAAAACAGTGGCAGCTGTTGGCTTCTTGTCAGTGAGTTGGTGAATCTGCTCTGGATTTTAGTCTGAACTTTTTCTTTACCAGGACCCCCTTTAAATATCTTTTTCTTACTGTGGCTTCCCAAGACTTAATACAATTACACCATCCATAAAACCCTCCCTCAGAGGCATGGAAGGGGGAGGGAAGATTTCTCTCCTGCTTCTTCCTGCAAGTTTGCGGCTGGAACAGATGAATGGCAATGCGCAGGCTAAGCCAGCCAGCCAGCCAGCCTTTGCCTTGGCTCCTGTCATATGGGCACTCTACTGTAGGGAGGAGGTGGGCCAAGCAGCCTTCAAGCCTTTGCAGACCCTTTTGAGAACACTGCAGCCCCCTGGGGGTCCCTAGACAACAGGTTAAGAACCACTGGCCTAGATCACAGTTCCAGAAGACTGTGTACAAGTGGAGCTGGGAGAAGTTAATACCACCACTATCAGCTGTCACATTACTTTTTTAAAAGCACAGGTCAACCCCCATATCCATGAGGATATGTTCCAAGATCTCTCACCCCCATGGATACCTGAAACCATGGGTAATAGAGCACCCTATTATTTTTGATGGGGCGAACAACAGAAGTTGACCATAGAATTGCACTGGAGGATGTAGAAATGCTCAGAGATAATATATTTTTTCTGATGTGGATAAGTGAAACTGTGGATACCAAATCTGTGTATATAGGGGTCAACCTGTAACAACTATAGTCACATCACTACCCTTAAAGCAAAGTGTTCCAGGTAATATAATAAACTGGCAGACCATAATACAAGATACAGATGGTCTGAGTTTCCTTTGGAGGGTCTCCTGTTCTGAAGGCTTGCTGCTCCTTAGACCTCCCACGTTCCTTCCAAGGAGGTCTAGGTTTCTGTACGTCACATGTTGCCCAGCTGAGCAGGCCAAAAGGTCAAGAAATCTGAAGTTGCCACCTCCTTCCTCTCTACATCCAAGAAGTGATGAAGGAGCCACATATCTCTATGTATCAGTTGCTGGGGAAGATGAGCAGTTCATTAGTATTATTTTTAATCTGGTTACTCGCCAGAATTCTGGCAATTCTAAATTCATTTTGTTAAAGGTAACGATTTCACAATTTAATGAACTAATTAATTTTATGCCACCTTCCTGGTTTTAAGACCACTTTGTTTAACAATTTAAGGCTGGTGCATTAGCATTCATTCTAATGTTTCCAAATAGACCTATCCTCTCAAGCAACCTTGAAACGACATGGAATTGGCCCAGTCTTTCTTTCACACCCTTGAGTCTTCCTTTGTAGTTTCCTCCCCTTTGTCTTAGACTATAAGCTCCTTGCAGACAGGAATCTGTCTACAGTCAAGAGTGTAACCCCATAAAGGAGAGGTAGGCAACCTGTAGCTCATCGCCTAATTTCAAAATCCCCCCCCAAAATGATCAGTTAAGTCCCCTGGCAAAGGGTTTCTTAAATGTTCAGCTCATTTCTTAGAACAGGGGTGGGCGACTGCATGACTGCAGCCAATTCACTGCCAGACCACCCCATGGGCCGGCCTCCCTAGCAATCCCAAATGCCTGTTTATAGTCCCTCTCAATATGGCTAGAGAATGTGACATCACATCACTTCCTGTTGCCTTTTTGAAAGGGACTGCAGAGGCAAATGGTGGAACCTGGGAGTGGCACAGGGTTCTGGGGTGGGGTGTTTTCAACTGTTTTAATGTGCTGGGGGGGGGGTTCTGCATGGTTTGGGAACAAAACTGCCTGAAAATCATGCTGAATTCCTTTTTAACAAATTGGGGGTGTGAAGGGCTTTGGGGGAATGGGGGGGACTTCAGGGGCCACAAAAGTAGGTTCCAGGGTCCACATGTGGCCTGCAGTCTATACTATACCCACCTTGTCTTAGCAGCTTGCCAGGCAGGGAAGCAGACATTAAAGGGAGGTAGTGGCTCTGAGAGACAGAGGGGTTGTCTAAATGGCAAAAATACTCCTCATAGAATTTGAGGAGAATTTGTGTTGTCTCAATGGGATCCCACATCAATCTGCCATATTCAGACTGAGGGGGGGCAAGAACGCCAAATACTCTGTGGTAAAAGCCTTTGCAGCTTTTCCCATATTAAAAAAAAAAAATAAAACTCCGAAGGAAACGCACATTCCCACTCATTGGGACAACTGATTCACTTTGATGTGCATTCCCGACAAGAGCAGAAGTGGAAAGCTGATTGAGCAGATGTGCACAGCAGGTGGAGCTTGATGGCAAGGCAAGTGCCCCGAGCCACCATGTTGGATTCTCCCTGTAGTGATTGTGCGCTGAGGGGACGAAACAGCTTTTTTTCTGTTTATTTAAGTAGAATATTGTACTTTCGCACCCTGGATATGCTTTTTAAAAAATTGTTCAGCGGAGCAACTGGTGACAATAATAACACGAGTAATTCACTCGTGCCCACCATCTTGATTCGCAGGCATGCCCATCTGAACAACAAACATGGACAGCTTCACATGCCTGCGATCCTGCCAAAATATCATGGAGATAAATGAAAGCTGCTTCGAATTGGCCTTACTGTGCATCAATTCACATTTTATAGCCTCGTATAGAGGAGGCCAGAGAAAGAGGGAAGGTGCATGTGGCTTTACCTACTTTTGGCTCTGGCATTTTATGGATAACCTCTCAAGGGGAATGAGGCCTTTGAGGAGATAACATCTTTCTATCTCTGTTGCAAGGCACCAGTGTACACCATTATGGTGATAGAATAAACATCCTGGCTGCCACCACCCTCAAAGAAGGCCAGCTCTACCCAGAGTGAGACAACCAGTTCATGTGACAGATGCTGGAAGCAGATATAACATTCCCTTGGCAATGGAGAGCAGGGCTGTGAACACTATGCACAGTCTGTCCTGGGCCTTCTACATTTGCCTGCTGTCTCAATCAATTGATCTATCATCTATCTATCTATCAGCTGCCTTTTCTCCCAAGAGTGAGAGTCAAAGTGGCTAGATTTGTTATTGTGAGCCTTCAAGTTTTGACCAATGGCAACCCTAAGGGAAACCTATCATGGGAGAGTTTTTTTGGCAAGATCTGTTCAGATGTGTTTTGCCATTGCCTTCCTCTGAAACTGAGGGAATGTGATTTGCCCGAAATCACCCAGTGGCATTCCATGGCCAAGCAGGGATTCAAACCCTGGTCTCCTGGAGTCCTAGTCCAGCATTCAAACCACTACACCATACTGACTCTTGCTTAGATTTCAGTTAGCCTCAAATCAGAGCTTGGAATCATAGAGTTGGAAGAGACCACAAGGGCCATCCAGTCTAACCCCCTGCCATGCAAGAATACACAGTCAAATCATTCCCGACAGATGGCCATCCAGCCTCTACTTAAAAACCTCCAAAGAAGGAGACTCCATCACACTCTGAGGCAGTGCATTCCACTGCTGAACAGCTCTTACTGTGAGGAAGTTCTTCCTAATGCTTAGGTGGAATCTAATGTGATGTTTTGGCCAGTGGAATTCATAGAATCATAGAATTGTAGAGCTGGAAGACACCACGAGGGCCATCCAGTCCAACCCCCTGCCACGCAGGAAATCACGATCCCTGACAGATGGCCATCCAGCCTCTGTTTAAAGACCTCCAAGGAAGGAGAGCCCACCACGCTCCGAGGGAGTGTGTTCCACTGCCAAACAGCTCTTACTGTCAGAAAGTTCCTCCTAATGTTGAGGTGGAATCTCTGTTCCTGGAGCTTGCATCCATTGCTCTGTGTTCTAGTCTCTGGAGCAGCAGAAAACAAGCTTGCTCCATCCCCAATGTGTCACCCCTTCAAATACTTAAACAGGGCTATCGTATCACCCCTTTACCATCTTTTTTCCAGGCTAAACATACCCAACTTCCTAAGTCAAGATTTTAGAAGCTTTAGTTGAACCAAGTCATTTTCAATATACAGAGGAGGTTGCTCACCCATCCCCACTGCTAAAGTAAGATTCATCTACCTGTTCAGTTGGCTTCTACACAAGGGAGTGAGAAAAGGGGGTGCCATCTTGCCCTTTGCCTCAGAAACCTCATTTATCTTGGGCCAGCCTTGCCCACGTGTAACATTGTGTCACAGAAAAATACCAAAGTATGGCTGAAGTTGTTTGAATGTTTGTCTGTGGCCAAAGAAGCGCACACCCACTCACTTCATATTCTCCACATTGCGCCCACGGACTGCACAGATAGGGATGACAATGACAGCCAAGAAGAGGATGTAGCTATTGTAGAACGCCATTTTGCAGAAATACTTGAAGGTGGTGCTCCATTCGTAAAGAAGGGGGACCACAACCAGGAACAGGATGAGAAGCCATTGGCCCAGTGAGATCTCCATTGTCCCTGTCAGGAGACAGAAGAAGATGGAAGCAGTAAGAACACAAGAACAGCCATGTCAAATCAGGCCAAAGACCTATTCGGTCCAACATCCTATCCATACAGGGACCAATTAGTTATTTTGTTCAGTTTTTATTGTATTATTTATTTATTTATTCAACTTCTACCTTGTCTTTCTCCTGCCAGGGAACCCAAGGTAGCTTAGAATAATTTAAAATAGAAGCTGGCTAAAATATTGTATTACAAAGGCTAAAATCTCTCTCTCTCTCTCTCTCTCTCTCTCTCTCTCTCTCTCTCTCTCTCTCTCTCTCTCTCTCTCTCTGGCTTTTCTTCGCAAACAAAGATTCAGGAAGGACTCAAATAAATCCCCCCCAAAACAATTAAACAACAGTACTATTAAAAGCAAATACAGTTGGACCCTTGTAGTTGTGGAACAAATATCCATGGCTTTAGTTATCCACGGGACCCAAACTAGGGACACATACTATAGAGCCATCCTAGAAAATGCCTAGAAAGACATCCTCTCTATACATCTTCTAGGTCCTCCAAGGCAACTCTATGGTATTTTTTATCAGAAGTCCATTTCTTTTAATAGAGTATCACTGTTTATGGTATATGTTGGAAGTCCAGGTACCAAATCCCTGTGGAGACAGAGGTCCAACTATAATTAAGAACCATTTAGAACAGACTTAAAACCATTTAAAATATATAAGATGAAAACATGGCACACCACTTTCAACCATATGACTAAAAATCAATTAAAGGTTTGCCTGAATAAAGGCACCTGCCAGCAGAAAGAGAGCTGGGACAGGACTAACCAGAGCTCCTGGGGAAGGGAGTTCCAAAGTCTGCGAGCAGCCATTGAGAAACCCTCTCGTCTGTCCTCATCAAATGTGACAGTGACGGCAGCAGGACCAAGAGAAAGCTCTCCCCTGAAGATCTTAAAACTTGGGCCAGCTCATTTTTAATTACGTAACCTTTATGATTTAATTTATTTATTACAGTATTGGAATACTACCTGATATAGTAAATCACAGAGCTTGGAAACGTTCCCTTTCTAGAAAAAAATTCCCCAGCTAACATGGTTACTGGCCATGCTGCCTGGGGGATTCCGGAAGCCAGAATAGTCCAAATGAAAGAACTTTCCCAAGCCCTGAAAATGCTCATGGTGTGCACACTTGGCTGCTTTTCAAAACTGCTTGTCTATTCCGGACTGAGCTCCCTTGCTGTAGGGTAGCTTGGATCTGGGAAACTGTTATCCAAAAACAGTAGGTTTGTTAAGCTCTTTTAAAATATCTTATGTGGTTTACAAAACAACAACACATGTAATGCAATATAAAAACACTATGAAAGTTTCATAACAATTTAAAAAATATTTTAAAACAAAATGCCCCATCATAAGCTGGGAGAGTCTGCATGAGATATATTTTTACCAGACATTTAAAGCTGAATACAGTCTCTGCCTCACTGACTACATGGAGGGAGAAGATTGGCACTATTACCAAGGAAGCTTTCTTCCTTTTTATATCTATCTGTATCTCTATCTCCATCTCTAGCTCATTAAAAACACAAACTACATACATCAAACAAATCCACATCAAACACCGTTAACATAACAAACATTACACTTTCCTAATCTAAAATACAAACAGCACATATTAGATGACTGTACTTTCTACCATCTAGTTGTTGGTTATAGCTGAAATACTGTCTTAGGAGTTTATCAGACTAGATTCTAAAAACATTGTAATTCCTCTATTGAGGAAAGAAACATAGTAGCATTATTACACTCATTACTGCACATCACCATAATCACATGATACTTCCTCCATGGAATTATCGCACCTGAATCTTCGTTTGCGAAGAAAAGCCAGAGATGCGATATGGCTATGACTTACCCGTCCAACAAGATCTGAAGGGCCACATGATTCCCACCTTTGGTCTATGGGATAGCCCTCCAGTTATTTGAAAACCACTACTGTACCATCGTCATCAATTCAAATAATTAAACGTGTGTTTCTTTTTTTAAAAAAATGCTGACGGGATCTTACAATATGAAAATAATACAAAGATCTTTTTAAAGATTAATAAAGATAATACAGATTGTGCATAGACAGCGCTGATGAAAGCGTTCGAGGAGTCGTAGGTGGTGGCGATAGGTGACCCATGTTACGCACAATCCTAAATATACACTGGACTGACTATGTGACAAATGTTGCTGTCTTTGAGCAAGCAGGGATCACCAGCATTGAGGCCATGATATTGAAAACACAGCTGTGCAGAGCAGGGCACGTTTCTAGGATGGAGGATCATCGTCTCCCAAAAATAGTACTCTACGGTGAACTCGCCACGGGTCAGCGTAAGAGGGGCACTCAAAAAAAATGATACAAGGACTCCCTGAAACAACATCTCAGGCTCGGCCAAATTGATCACCCTGGCCTCACATCGGGAGGCATGGAGATGCACTATCCACAATGCTGCAGCCTTATTTGAGAACTCACGCCAAACAAGTCTTGAAGAGAAACGACAACGCAGAAAGAATTACAACCCGGAAACATCACCCAAGGAGACCTTCTGCTGTGCTTTCTGCAACCGGACTTGTTTATCTCGGACTGGCCTTTTTAGTCATCAGCGCTCTTGCAGAAAGTGCAGGATGACTCCTTCCTGAATCTTCGTTGCGAAGAAACGCCAGAGAGAGAGAGAGAGAGAGAGAGAGAGAGAGAGAAAGATAATACAACTAATCTAAGGTTACAACTCCAGCCAAGAATAACAGATCAAAGAGATACGTTTTTGGCAAAACACCAACCTTTTAAAGACCTTGCCTGTCATCTCCCATCAAATACTGTACCTAGGTGTAGGAACATTATTATGTTTTGTGGTACTGTGTATGACACTTGAGGAAAATTTATCTAAAAGGTGGCTTCATAAAATTTTTGATATAAATAAAGGATAGCTGTGGCAGCTGTTTTGAGGCCATCACTAGGAGGATTCGGTTATGTTTCCTTTCTGGCTCGTCCCTGAGATCCATCAAGTACACTTGGGACTGACAGCCTAAATTCTTACAGAAGATGTTATTTTATTAAACTCCCAGAATCCCTTGCCGTTGGCCATGCTGGCTGGGATTGATGGGCTTTGTAGTTCAAAACATCTGGAGAGCTCTGGGTTGCCTTCTGATTTTGAAGTCCTTGGAGGAAGGGGACGGTCTGAAATATCATGGCCCATTACAGGGTCTGTCACCATTCTACGTACACCATACAATGTATAGTCGTCCCCCAACGTTTGCGGGTTTAACTTTCGCAAATTTGATTATTTGACGATTATTTGCTGGCGCCGCCCTACACCATTCTTAATAAGGATTTATAAGCCTCACCTTGCATTCACAGTCTCTCTGCAAGTCTCGCAAGATTGAGAGAGACTGCAAACGCACAGCAAGGCTTGTAAGTCCTTATTAAAAATGGCATAGGGCAGCAACAGAGGCAGTGGCCAGCTCCGCCACTGGCCCGCTTCTGCCTTGCAAATGAACCCTGACACTGTGAAGGCGGAAGCAAGCAGTTGGCATGCTCCCCATCATGGATTCAAATGCATTGTGTACCGTACATTTGAACTTGCAGTGGGTTGAATCTGTGGATCATGCTTTTGTGTGTGTTACCATATGGTCTGGGAGGGGATATCTGAGCCTAGAGATATTCACCGTTTTCCCACTTTCACGGGGATCCTGAGCCCCTAACCCCCACAAATGTGGAGGGACGACTGCAGTTTGGGTACCCAAATATTCAAGCCATAGCGATTAGCAATGCGGAAGGTTTTCTGGAATATTCTAAATCAGGAAGAATTTTCTGGATCCCTTGCTCTGTACTCAGTGGTTTTATTGCTGTTCTGCTTTATCATCGTTTGTTGTATCTGTATTCTTGCTGTTGGTTGCCTTGAGCAAAATTCAGTGGAAAAGCAGGTGCAAATGGAACCAAAATAAACAGAAACCTAAAATAACATGTTGGGTTCATTTTTCATACAGTTGTGTAAATATCAGGAAAATACTTCCTTTCCCCTCCCTCCAAGAGCCCAAAATAGTTGAATTGAAATTTGATTAGAGGAGAAAAACATCTACTGTGTACACTTAGTACTGTTCAGATGTTTTATATTCTATTCAAAGCTTTACTTGGAAAGTGTTGTTGTTGTTGTTGTTATTGAAATAACATGTGTACAAGGACGTGACAACTTAATAGCACATGCTTCCCATACATTATTTAGGGTTTAAGAAGGAAACCCAGAGGCACTAAAAGATTTTTTTTAGATCTTAGTTTTAGCATGCCTGACATGCTGTGTACATTCATCTGGCGGTGGCGGGTGAGGGGAGAGAAACAACAGCTTTGATTTCAGATTTGAGTAGAGATGGCAAGGCCCAGAATAATTTGGAAGGGGAAAAAAATAATTCAGAAAAAAAGAAAGAAAACCATTGGGGAAGGCCCATTGCTCCCCCTTCGGCCCTCATCTCTCTAGGTTTGGCTAGCATCCATTTCAGCTCCCTGACATGGCATAGTGGGACTATTTTTATCTTATGGAACAACGCATTTCTAAAGAGGTGATGTAGGTAGAAAAATATAATAGATTGCAGAGGTGAAGAACCTTTGTCCCTCCAAATATTTGGAAATCAAAATGTGCCACTATCCTTTTCCATTGGTGTCTGGGAGCTGAAAGCCAAAACATCTGGTGGGCTGAACATCCCCCAACCCCTGGGACATTTGCTGCTACATGTGTGCAGTAGATGTCATTCTACTGCTACACCTGAACCAGCATTTGGATCCCCTGTGAAAGTATTGCAATATAAGAAGCCCCCGCTTATGTGATGGGTTAAGGAACTGGGGGACTGTAAGAAAGAGGGATTGGTTAAAAAGTGGAATCCAGTTTTTTTAATCTTGCAAATACATTTTGGCCACCAAAACACATAAACAACACACTATATATCACTTTTGAATGCATGCAAAAGCTAAATTAACACACTATATATTTATGCATACAAAAGTGCAGGCGAACAGTCCCAAGAGAACCTCGTAGGCAAAAAGAACTGATGAAAGAGTGGGACCTCTGTTGAAATAATGAAATTTGCCTGTAATTTGCAATTTATTTTATTTATTTAATTAATGTATATGCCACATTTCTCCCAGAAGGGACTCAAGACAGCTCACAAAATATCACAGGCAAGCATTGAAAGAGCACATTGTAGGAAAGCGAGATGTCAGAAAGTGGGGGAAACCTGTACATATAGGCAATTTGGTGAGTCTGGTGCCCACCATCTTGATTCGCAGGCCTGCCCATTTGAACAACAAATGTGGATAGCTTTTCATGCCTGCAATGTTGAGAACTGGTGTTAATGCCCATCAATCCACATTTTATACCCTCATATAAACAAGCCCATACTTTCTCCTTCTCTCACACAAAGCTTCTGAGAATTCACCAGATGCATCTCTACATTCTACCCTCATTTGGCTTATTTTATGTTATTTTATTTTAAAACCCACCGGTGTTCTTCCATAGTGGCATTGCAGGTGGCACATGTGTGTTTGCCCATCAGGCAAAGTCAAGATCAGAGAACAACAACAACAACAACAAATAGCAATGCAAGATCCTAGCACATGTACAGTGTACTCTTTTGCCATAGCTGAAGGGGAAAACCCTCAGCTGCTGGCTGGCTGCCCAGGAGCTGAGAATTTTTGTATTAGCACATCTAGGAATGTGAAATATTTTTCCAGCTGTGCTCCCAGTGACCTATATGCATCACGAGAGAGTTCAGTTGCCAAATTGTATCCTATGTTCTATTGTGGGCTCTCCTTCTCCCCCCCAACAACCCACACATGCTTTCTGCTTTGCATTATGGTTGAATGCAAGGCTCCTAAAGGGAAATGGCAACAAACACTGATCTCATTCTATGTTTGTAACCAGCTTTTCCTTTGCAAAGGAAAAAGGGGAGAAAAGTCCAAATCAGCATTATACCCTCTCATCTAGACAAGCCCAATAATATAGTAAAGTGAATTCAGTATCTGGAAAGAAAATTAATAATCTAATTTTTTAAAATCACAATTTTTTTAATGAATACTTGAACAAATCCCTCACACATATAAATAGTGGACAAAGAAAAAGCAGCAAGTGGCTGCAAGACCCTCTAAGATTTCAGTTCAATATCAAGGGAAAATTAATAATTCATTTTTTTAAAGGACAAGATTTATAAACATTTGATCAAATCCTTCAGATACATAAAGAGCAGGAAAGAACCATCAGAGTTACAAGATGCTCAAAGTAGGGACACACCCCATGGCAGGGGGTTGGACTGGATGGCCCTTGAGGTCTCTTCCAACTCTATGATTCTATGATTCCAAACTAGTTACTGTAACAGTTATGATTTTAGAAAGTAACTATTTCCTATTTCTCAAAAGTAACTGAAAGTGTTACTTTTTAAAAACAACCTTTGAATGCAGCATTTCAGCAGCAATGGCCAGCACTTGAAACATGTTAGATTCCTCTTTCAACTTTTAGTGAAGACAGAGTTACACAATTACAAAAGTAATATTAAAATCTATAGTTACATCACAAAAGGAGTGAAATTATCTCTCTCTAAGCGCTCATACAGGTCAACCCCCATATCTACAGATTCAGTTTCATGGTTTCACTTATCCAGGTCTGAAAAAATAAGTTCTCTCTAGGCATTTCTAGGTCCTCCAATGCAATTCTAAGGTCAACTTCCAGTGTTTGTCTAATTGAAAATAACAGGGTTCCCAATTATCCATGGTTTCAGGTATCCATGGTGTGTGTGTGTGTGTGTGTGTGTGTGTCATGGAATCCGTGCAGTTAATTGAGTTGTGTGAAAGGGCCCATAGTCTCCTGAGATGTAAACAGGAAGGCAAAACACACACATACAGCGAGAGAGAATGTTTTGAAGGTGGAGAGACCATTCCTTACACAGCTGCAGAGTTTGAGAAAGTTACTTTTTTTCTTACATTATGTATCAGCCCACAAGGGTAAGTGGCCATGATGGTGGTTATAGGGAATATGGGGGTTCTACTGTAATATGTTTTTAGTCTACAGCACAACCCCCATATTTGCGGTGGATAACTTCCAAGACCCCCTGTGGATACCTGAAACCACAGATAATAGCAAACCCTATATTTCAGCTATACTTGGGCTGGAAGCACACCATACATAGAATAGCACTTGAGGACCTAAAGAGGCCCATAAATACTTCCATTATATGGGCCTCTCTATGTCCTCCATTGATATACTATGGTATGCTTCGGCTGGAAGCATACCACAGAATTGCACTGGAGGACCTAGAAAGACTCACAAACATTCCTGGGGGTTGGGAATATTTTTTGGAGCATGGATAAATGAAACCATGGATATTGAGTCTGTTGATAAGGGGATCATACAGTATTTAATGTTTTTTAGTGTTTAAAATTATTTAACTTGTTTGCATTGGTTTTACTTGTAGGCTCCTTGAGATCTTTTGATATACAGTGGGGCAGAATGTTTTAATTAATCAATTATTAAATAAAAACTAGCTGTACCGAGCATAACAGCCATTATAGTAGATTTGAAAGGTTATATATTAATGTGTCAAACAATCGTACTCTTGAGAGAGCAACATATAGTTGCCCGTGACTGGTGAGTGGCTGAGGGAGTGAGGGGCCTTTCTGAGGCTGGGGATGTAAATGCAGATTGAGTGGCAGGAGTGGATTGTGAGGTGGAGAGGGAATTTGCATGTGGGTGGTGATTGGCTGAGGCAGGGAGAGGAGGGAGGGAATTGGTTGGGTATGTTTCCTGAGTGGCCAATCAGCACACTGGAGCACAAACATACCCAAGCATTTTATATAGATAGCTACCCGGAGATGGCTGAGCTTGAACTTGCAACCCTCTGCAGTAGGGGCGCTACCATCATGGTCCTACCCCAAAGGAACAGCTTTGGTCCTCATTACCTGATGGCCGGCTGCCTTGTGTCAAGTCAGGGCCCAGTTCCATGTAGCTCCTTAATATTTGCAGCAGCTTTCTGATATCTGCCAGATATCTTAGATTGTTCTGGTTGCAGGTGATGGGAGCTGTAGTCCAATACATTTTGAGGGCTGCAGGTTCAAGGAGAGCTGGTTCTCATGCACTGTCCAGGGTCTACCTAAAAAATGCCAGGCACTAGACCTACGAACTCTTGCACACAGAACATTTTCTCTACTGCTGAGCTCAAGGCAGCTGACATGATCACTGCCTTCCCCCACTATATCCTCATAATGAACCTGTGAGGCAAATCAGGCAGAGAGATTGCAGCAACTGCTGCATTATTTCTTATACAATGCAGCCTCCACAGCTGGCATCCCCAACAGAGGACTTCCCATAGGAATGGGCAGAGGTTCAATGCCAGATAAGTCAGTGGCAGATGTTGAAGTGTGTTCGAAAGATCAGCCAAAGCAGCAGTAGCCAGGCTTCAGGGGATGTCCTTTATGGATTCAGACAAGCCTCAAATGCACCCCTGAAACTCAATTGCTACAGAGTATCACAGGAGTAATCAACACAGAAAAGGAAAACAGTTTGTCTTACCAAAGGAACCCCAAACGTCTCCAGAGGTTTTTGTCTGATGACAATATGCATCTAGTCTCTCCTTGCTCTCTCTTTTTCTGCCACACAAATCCTTCCCCAAACAATCCTCACTGCCTAAGATTAAACAGTATCCTAGAATCATAGAGTTGGAAGAGACCACAAAAGCCATCTAGTCAATGCTCTGCCATGCAGGAATGCACAATCGAAGTATTCCTGACAGATGGCCATCCAGCCTCTGCTTAAAAACCTCCAAAGAAGGAGACTCCACCACACTCTAAGGCAATGTATTCCACTGCCGAACAGCTCTTACTGTCAGGACTTTCTTCCTAATGCTTAGGTGGAATCACTTTTCCTGTAGCTTGAATCCATTGCTCCATGTCCTAGTCTCTGGAGCAGCAGAAAAAAAGCTTGCTCCAGCCTCAGTATGATATCCCTTCAAATATTTAAACATAGCTATCATGTCCCTTCTTAACCTTCTCTTCTCCAGACTAAACATGCCCAGCTCCCTAAGCCACTCGTCATAGGGCATGGCTTCCAGACCTCCCACCATTTTGGTCACCCTCCCCTAGACATGTTCCAGCTTGTCCATACCCTTCCTGAATTGTGCTGCCCAGAACTGGACACAGTATTCCAGGTGAGGTCTGACCAAAGCAGAATACAGTAGCACTATTACTTCCCTTGATCTAGACACTAACTCCTATAAATGCAGCCTAGAATTGCATTGGCTTTTTTAGTTGCTGCATCATACTGCTGACTCATGTTCAGCTTGTGTTCCACTAAGACTCCTAGATCCTTTTCGCATGTACTGCCATCAAGCCAAGTGTCACTCATCCTATATCTGTGAATGTATTTTAACTGCCCAAGTGTAGTATCCTACATTTCTACCTCTTGAAATTCATTTTGTCAGTTTTGACCCAGCTTTCTAGTCTGTTATGGTCATGTTTAATTCTGATCCTGTCCTCTGAGGTACTGGCTACCCCTCTTGATTTGGTGTCATCTCAAACCTGATAAGAATGCCTTCTATTCCCTCATCCAAGTCATTGATAAAGATGTTGAATATCAGTGGGCCCAGGACAAAACCCTGTGGCACCCCACTGGTCACTTCTCTCAAGGATGAAGAGGAGCCATTGGTGACTACCCTTTGGGTTTGGTCAGTCAACCAATTACAAATCCACCTAACAGTTGCATTGTCTAGCCCACAGGTTACTAACTTTTTTGCAAGAATATCATGGGGGACCTTGTCAAAAGCCTTACTGAAAAAGATATACAGTTGTCCCTCCACATTCGCGAATTTGACATTCGCGGTTTCGAGTATTCGCGGTTTTGGTAGGGCCCCCCAGGGCCCCCCCAAAACCGCGACACGGGGCCTCCAGAGGCCCCGTGAAAGCCCTGGGAGGGCTGGGAAAGCCTCCGCGGGGCCTCTGGAGACCCTCCGGAGGCCCCGCGAAGGCCCTGTGGGGGGAGTGGGGAGGGCAGGGAAGGCCTCCGCGGGGCCTCCGGAGACCCTCCGGAGGCCCCGCAAAGGCCCTGTGGGGAAGTGGGGAGGGCTGGGAAGGCCTCTGCGGGGCCTCCGGAGGGTCTCCGGAGGCCCCGCTAAGGCCCTGGGGGGGGAGTGGGGAGGGCAGGGAAGGCCTCCGCGGGGCCTCCGGAGACCCTCCGGAGGCCCCGCAAAGGCCCTGTGGGGGGAGTGGGGAGGGCTGGGAAAGCCTCCGCGGGGCCTCTGGAGACCCTCCGGAGGCCCCGCGAAGGCCCTGTGGGGGGAGTGGGGAGGGCAGGGAAGGCCTCCGCGGGGCCTCCGGAGACCCTCCGGAGGCCCCGCAAAGGCCCTGTGGGGAAGTGGGGAGGGCTGGGAAGGCCTCTGCGGGGCCTCCGGAGGGTCTCCGGAGGCCCCGCTAAGGGCCTGGGGGGGAGTGGGGAGGGCAGGGAAGGCCTCCGCGGGGCCTCCGGAGGGTCTCCGGAGGCCCCGCTAAGGCCCTGGGGGGGAGTGGGGAGGGCAGGGAAGGCCTCCGCGGGGCCTCCGGAGGGCCTCCGGAGGCCCCGCGAAGGCCCTGTGGGGGGAGTGGGGAGGGCAGGGAAGGCCTCCGTGGGGCCTCCGGAGGGCCTCCGGAGGCCCCGCGAAGGCCCTGTGGGAAAGTGGGGAGGGCTGGGAAGGCCTCTGCGGGGCCTCCGGAGGGTCTCCGGAGGCCCCGCTAAGGCCCTGGGGGGGAGTGGGGAGGGCAGGGAAGGCCTCCGCGGGGCCTCCGGAGGGCCTCCGGAGGCCCCGCGAAGGCGCTGTGGGGGGAGTGGGGAGGGCAGGGAAGGCCTCCGTGGGGCCTCCGGAGACCCTCCGGAGGCCCCGCAAAGGCCCTGTGGGAAAGTGGGGAGGGCTGGGAAGGCCTCTGCGGGGCCTCCGGAGGGTCTCCGGAGGCCCCGCTAAGGCCCTGGGGGGGGAGTGGGGAGGGCAGGGAAGGCCTCCGCGGGGCCTCCGGAGGGCCTCCGGAGGCCCCGCAAAGGCCCTGTGGGAAAGTGGGGAGGGCTGGGAAGGCCTCTGCGGGGCCTCCGGAGGGTCTCCGGAGGCCCCGCTAAGGCCCTGGGGGGGAGTGGGGAGGGCAGGGAAGGCCTCCGCGGGGCCTCCGGAGGGCCTCCGGAGGCCCCGCGAAGGCCCTGTGAGGGGAGTGGGGAGGGCAGGGAAGGCCTCCGTGGGGCCTCCGGAGACCCTCCGGAGGCCCCGCAAAGGCCCTGTGGGAAAGTGGGGAGGGCTGGGAAGGCCTCCGCGGGGCCTCCGGAGGCCCCGCGAAGGCCCTGTGGGAAAGTGGGGAGGGCTGGGAAGGCCTCTGCGGGGCCTCCGGAGGGTCTCCGGAGGCCCCGCTAAGGCCCTGGGGGGAGTGGGGAGGGCAGGGAAGGCCTCCGCGGGGCCTCCGGAGGGCCTCCGGAGGCCCCGCGAAGGCCCTGTGGGGGGAGTGGGGAGGGCAGGGAAGGCCTCCGTGGGGCCTCCGGAGACCCTCCGGAGGCCCCGCAAAGGCCCTGTGGGGAAGTGGGGAGGGCTGGGAAGGCCTCTGCGGGGCCTCCGGAGGGTCTCCGGAGGCCCCGCTAAGGCCCTGGGGGGGGAGTGGGGAGGGCAGGGAAGGCCTCCGCGGGGCCTCCGGAGACCCTCCGGAGGCCCCGCAAAGGCCCTGTGGGGGGAGTGGGGAGGGCAGGGAAGGCCTCCGTGGGGCCTCCGGAGGGTCTCCGGAGGCCCCGCTAAGGCCCTGGGGGGGGAGTGGGGAGGGCAGGGAAGGCCTCCGCGGGGCCTCCGGAGACCCTCCGGAGGCCCCGCAAAGGCCCTGTGGGGGGAGTGGGGAGGGCAGGGAAGGCCTCCGTGGGGCCTCCGGAGACCCTCCGGAGGCCCCGCAAAGGCCCTGTGGGAAAGTGGGGAGGGCTGGGAAGGCCTCTGCGGGGCCTCCGGAGGGTCTCCGGAGGCCCCGCGAAGGCGCTGTGGGGGGAGTGGGGAGGGCAGGGAAGGCCTCCGCGGGGCCTCCGGAGGGCCTCCGGAGGCCCCGCAAAGGCCCTGTGGGAAAGTGGGGAGGGCTGGGAAGGCCTCTGCGGGGCCTCCGGAGGGTCTCCGGAGGCCCCGCTAAGGCCCTGGGGGGGAGTGGGGAGGGCAGGAAGGCCTCTGCGGGTCCTCCGGAGGGCCTCCGGAGGCCCCGCGAAGGCCCTGTGGGAAAGTGGGGAGGGCTGGGAAGGCCTCTGCGGGGCCTCCGGAGGGTCTCCGGAGGCCCCGCGAAGGCCCTGTGGGAAAGTGGGGAGGGCTGGGAAGGCCTCTGCGGGGCCTCCGGAGGGTCTCCGGAGGCCCCGCGAAGGCCCTGGGGGGGAGTGGGGAGGGCAGGGAAGGCCTCCGCGGGGCCTCCGGAGGCCCCGCGAAGGCCCTGTGGGGGGAGTGGGGAGGGCAGGGAAGGCCTCCGTGGGGGAGTGGGGAGGGCAGGGAAGGCCTTCGCGGGGCCTCCAGAGACCCTCCGGAGGCCCCGCGAAGGCCCTGTGGGGGAGTGGGGAGGGCTGGGAAGGCCTCCGCGGGGCCTCCAGAGACCCTCCGGAGGCCCCGCGAAGGCCCTGTGGGGGAGTGGGGAGGGCCGGGAGGGCCTCCGCGGGGCCTCCGGAGGCCCTGCGAAGGCCCTTTGGGGGGAGTGGGGAGGGCAAGGAAGGCCTCCGCGGGGCCTCCGGATGGTCTCCGGAGGCCCCACTAAGGCCCTGGGGGGGAGTGGGGAGGGCAGGGAAGGCCTCCGCGGGGCCTCCGGAGGGCCTCCGGAGGCCCCGCGAAGGCCCTGGGGAGGCGGGGGAAAGCGACTATGGGGCCTCCGGAGGCCCCATGGTCGCTATAGCAGGGAAGGGGGGGGGCAAACAGTATTCGCGGTTTTTTCACATTCGCGGGGGTCCGTGGAACGTAACCCCCGCGAATGTGAAGGGACGACTGTACTACATCCACAGCATTCTCTTCATCTATCAACTTTGTAATTCTATCAAAAAAAGAGATAAGATTAGTCTGGCACGACTTATTTTTGAGAAATCCATGTTGACTTTTTGTGATCATGGCATTCCTTTCCAAGTGGTTACAGATTGTCTGTTTAATGATCTGCTCTAGAATCTTTTCTAGTATTGATGTCAGGCTGACTGGGCGGTAATTATTTGGGTCTTCTTCCCCCCCCCCCTTTTTTTTTTTAAAGATGGGGACAAGATTTGCCCTCTTCCAATCTTCTGGGACCTCTCCCGTTCTCCAGAAATTCTCAAAGATTATTGATGGTGGTTCTGAGATTACTTCTGCCAGTTCTTTTAATACCCTTGGATGAAGTTCATCTGGTCCTGGAGACTTGAACTCATTTATACTGGCCAGGTATTCCTGAACTACCTCTTTACCAATTCTGTGCTGTATTTCCCCTACTGCATCATCTGCTCCATTTTTCCCAAGGTGAGCACTGTTCCCCCTTTGGTAGAAGACTGAAACAAAGAAGGTGTTAAGTAGTTATGCCTTTTCTCTGTCCCGTTAGCCTTTCACCATCTTCTCCACGCAGCGGCCCTATCATTTCTTTGTTCTTCCTTTTCCTACAGACATAACTAAAAAGCCCTTTTTATTGTTTTTATCCTCTCTAGCAAGCCTGAGCTCCATTTGCGCTTTAGCTTTCCTGATTTCTCTTATATGAGCTGGTTATTTGTCTGAATTCTTCTTTGGTAATTTCCCTCCCCCCCCCCCCCCCGCCGCAACCCATTTCTTGTACATGTTCCTTTTAAGTCTTGGCTCAGCTGAAAATTCTTTATACATCCAGCCTGGTTTCTTTAGACACTTCCCATTTTTCCTCCTCATTGGAACTGTTTGAAGTTGTGCCTTCAATATTTCACTATTAAATAGGCAAATTAGGAATTTGTTGGACCTTAACTTTTTGAAGAGTTTGATGTCCAACAAATATCAGGATAGTTGAAAGTCCTCATTACATCTCTCCTTTCTGAATGTGCAGACTTCCAGGAAGGCATCATCCAAATCCTCAGTTTGGCTTGGAGGTCTGTAATAGACCCCCACAATGACATCCCTGTTATTTCTCTCCCCCTTGATTTTTACCAAGATGCTCTCAATCTGGCTCCCA
The DNA here is from genome assembly GCA_030847615.1 of Gambelia wislizenii. Taxonomy (NCBI): domain Eukaryota; kingdom Metazoa; phylum Chordata; class Lepidosauria; order Squamata; family Crotaphytidae; genus Gambelia; species Gambelia wislizenii. The sequence goes on from JAUMIR010000002.1 coordinate 34,254,078, forward strand.
GGATTTAAGCCATCAATCTCTTCAATGGTGTACACATCCGTAATATATAATGCTACTCCATCACTCTTCCTGTTTGATTTATTTCTCCAAAATAGGTTATGCTCCTCTATTACTACATTCCAATCATGAGACTCATCCCACCAGTGTGAAGTTGAAGACTTTCATGGCTGGCATCCACAGATTTTCCATGGTTTTTTTCTGGGCTGTGAGGCCGTGTTCTGGAAGAGTTTCTTTCTGATGTTTCACCTGCATCTGTGGCTGGGCGAAACATCAGAAAGAAACTTCCAGAACATGGCCTCACAGCCCAGAAAAAAACCACAGAAAACTCATCCCACCAGGTTTCAGTGATGCCTGTTAAATCATATTTGTTTTTCTGTGCTAAGAGTTCAAGTGCATCCTGTTTATTTCCCATGCTCTGTGCATTAGTATAGAGACATCTAAGACCATGGACCATCCCCACTTTCTGCCTTTTAAAGGTGTTTTCCCTCCCACTGTTGGGTTCTTGTACTATTTCCCTTGTTCTCTGTATAACATTTGGGCTATTATCTCCAGCACTTGATGAACTCCTGCCCTCATGAATACTGTCTCCCTCTCCAACACAACTCAGTTTAAAGCCCTCCTTTTAGGAGAAACACCTATTGCTGAATAACACCAATTTCATTGGTGATACTCAGTAATTTCTTTTCCTGCAGTTTGTGTTTTGTAGGCAGGTCTCCTGATTTTACTAAAATAAAAATAGACAAAATATTAGCTTATTAAAAATAATTTTGAGACATAGAAAAACCTTATTTATACAGTACTTTAATTTTCTGGAAGGAGAACAGTGGGACATTACTGTAAATGGCCAGAAATATTGCAAATAAATTTTAAAAGTTGACCACATTCGTTCTTTATTTATTTTACCTGAAATATACTAAGATTTGACCTGTAGTGTACAATATTTTTTCGTTTTATCAAATCATGTGAATTGAGAGAGATGGTCCAGAAAACTAAATGGCAGGGGTGGGGAATGCCTGGCCTTCCAGATATTTGTGTGGTGGTGGGGGTTGTGTGCAAACCGCGTATGGTGCAGCCAGCAGGAACTCAACGGTGGTGGGTGGAAGAAGGGAAGGGGGGGAAAGGCCAGTCAAGTTGTTTGCGTGCGTGTGTGTACAGAGGAGGGGGAGGCGGAGAAGAGAGAGTGTGCGCAAAGGGAAAGAAAAAAAGTCCATTGCCACACGGAGGGTCCAACTTAAGGCAACGTCAGAACTGCCATCACCCAAGAGTGCAGGTGGGTGGGTGAGGAAGGGCTGGGAAGAAGGGCACTGGCTCGTTCCAGCTCCCGAGTGGGGAATTATGGAGGCAACGGCCAACCCCCACCCTTCGGGCCCTCTTCTCTTCGTCATCGCCGTCTTGTGAGGGAGAGAGGGAGAGGTATCTCAGACCTCTGCCCTCTGTAGAGCCCCTCGTTCACAGCCAGTTTGGCGGGGAGTGCGGTGGGAAGGAGAGGCTGAGGCGGCAGCCCATGCTCGGAGGCCTGCTGGAGGAGGGAGGGCCTTTGCTGTGCGGCTCTCTGCCTTTCTCCCCCCGCCCGATGTTTGCTGAGGGCGGCAGCGTGTGGAGTTTTGTTCGGGCCGAGAAAGGCCCTGCTGGTAAAAGCTGTCCAGTCCTTAAGGCGACACAGGAGATCAGGCGGCGGCCGAGGCAAGCCACTACATTTTGGGGCGAAGGCAGAGGAGAGGCGCAAATGTAGCCGCTTTGCCTCACCCCTTGCCCGATCTCCTGTGTCTTCATTTCCTTTGGGGAACGAAGACACAGCAGATCGAGTGGCAGCCAAGGCAAGCCGCTACATTTGCACCCCTCCTCCACCTTCGATTGCTCCCCAAAGGGGGTGAAGGCAGAGGAGAGGCGCAAATGTAAGTGCTTTGCCTCACCCCTCGCCCGATTGGGCGGTGGCTGAGGCAAGCTGCTACATTCGCACCCCTACTGCACCTTCGATTGTTCCCCAAAGGGGGCAAAGGCGGAGGGGAGGGGCGAATGTACCGGTACACGCTTTGCCTCACCCCCCGCCCGATCTCCTGCGTCTTCGCTCCCTTTGCGAAGGGAGCAAAGAGGCAGGAGATCGGGCAGCGGGTGAGGCAAACCATATACCCGGCGTATAAGACGACCCCCGACTTTCGAGGCTATTTTTCGGGGTTAAAAAGTCATCTTATACACCGGAATATACGGTATTCTTTGCCTAAGAAAACCCTATGGAATGTATGGGGGTGCCATTAAGTCAACAGGAGATTTGAAGGCACATATACACACAATGTTGCTGATGCTCATTGAAAGCTAAGTTCATTTCACCCATGTTGTCACAAAAGTAACTCCTTAGTGGGGTAACTGCATTACTTCTAACTCTGAGCTTTGAAAAACAGCCTTTGTTCCTTGCAAATTTCCTGTTACCCAAGAAAGCTCATGCCAAAAAAACCCTCCCTGCAATTAGATATGCAGAGATAGCATTTCAAAATCGAGTGTGTATGTGCCTTCAAGTTGCCTGTCAACTCACAGTGACCCCATGAATTTCCTCGGGTTTTCTTAAGCAAAAAATACTCAAGAGGGGTTTTTGCCAGTTCTTTCCTTTGAAATATAGCCTACGGCACCTGGTATTTGTTGGCAGTCTCCCATCCAAGCACTAACCAAGGCTGATCCTGCTTATCTTCCAAGATCAGATGGGATCTAGACCAAAAGCAGCAACTCTCACAGGCAAGAGCCAGCTGAGAAAAGACACAGTACCCCCTCAAACTACAGGTGTATCTGTACTACACAGTAATATCTGTTTGGTGCTCTTTAAGTTCCATCCTATGGAATTCTGGGATTTGAAGTTTGGGAAGGCACTTAGGATTCTCTGTAGAGGAACACCAGAACATTCTAACAGAGCACTATAAGTCACCAAATTACAAATGCCTGTAAAGTGGCTGTAAAGTGGTATGAAACTGTTATAACTATGTAGCTCAATTGAACAGTTCCTTATATTCTTTGACAAACATCAGTTTTTCAGGCTAGTGTTCAACCCCAGAAATATGAGAACGGACCACAGTGCCTCTGAACATATACAGAGTGCATATCTCTCAGCACTAAGAGACTATACAGGGTGTCTCCCCAGTAGAAAGATGGGGTTTCAAGGAAAGGATTTCCTAATCAGATGGAAGTTTGTGTTTTCCGATTAAAAGCACCAACCTTTATTTCATTCTGGAAAGTAAAACGTGGATAGCAAACCTCAGAAGGGAAGATGTGGGTTAGTGGCAGGGAACACCCTTTGTACGCAGAAGGTCAGAGATTCAATCACTAGCATCTCTGGTTTGAAGGATCAGGTAGGTAGTGATTGAGGAGAAGTGGCAGAACCTAGAAACCTTTTTTTTTTTAGACTACAGCTCCCAGAATCCCCCAGCCAGCACAGGAGTGGGGGAGGAATTCTGGAACTTGATCTTTAAAAAGTTAACTTTAAAAACCATGCTGGTTGGAGAATTCACAAGCTTTGATGAGGTCAGGGGAGAGAGTGCTTCTGCCTGTGACCCTAAAAAGCCCCTGCCAATCTGGTGAGCTTGTAGGCAAAGCTACCCAGCCTTTGATAAAGCAGCTTCTGACTTTCTTAAACCCAAACCCAGGATGACTGTGTTGTGATGAGACTTGTAAAAGGGTACACCAGTTCTGCCTACTCTTTCTAGCTAGATCACTAATACACTTCCATCAGGTCACCAACAAACTGGAAGAAACACTAGTAAATCAAAGCACCAACAAACTCATTCTATTAATCTAATTCGGGAGGGGGGCAATTTTCAGATGATCTTTTTTTTTTGTCCCAAGTGGTCCTAAATGCACCAAAACCTGCCAAAAATGTAGTGCTTTAACTTGTCCACACCCCTCATAGTGAAAAAACAGCCAAAATGGACCAAAAAAAATGGTGACCCAAAGTTATTTTCAATACACCTGGGTACATGAATGGCATGCGGGTGGGTGGAGGGTCACAGGGGTAGAAATAGTTCCCCCACTACCCACACAGTTGCCCACTCCTGGATTAACCCATTAGGGAGAAACAGAGCTTGGGAAATATTACAGTTGCCCCTCCATATCCACAGATTTGGTATCCACAGATTTAAGTATTCACAGCTTGAAAATATTCTTTAAAAAATAATAATCCAAAAAGCAAACCTTGATTTTGCCATCTTATGTAAGGGACACCATTTTGCTATGCCATTGCATATAATGGGACTTGAGTATTCACGGATTTTGTTATCCACGGGGGGTCCTGGAACCAAACCCCAGGGAATATGAAGGGACAACTGTCCCTTTTCAGCACTATAACTCCTGGACCCCTCAAGCTACCTGGAGCGTTCTGGAAAGTATAGTCCACAAAAAAGTAACTTCCCATACTCTGCAAAGAAGTATACAGTGCAGATTATGAACCAAGACTGTACTCTGCAAGAAGTATACAAACACACACACACACATCCATCCATCCATCCATCAGCCAATGTTTTTATCAACACATCAGCACATACCTGGATGCCAGCGGGTCGTCTAAACAAAGTAGCTGGTCAACTACTCGCTGAGAAGGAATTGCTACTCGCCTGTCCAGAAAAGCAGGGAATAGATACCCAAAAAGCTGGTCTAACACAGCAGAGAAGAGTGACCAGGGATCCCAGAGGAAAAGTCTTGCAGAAGGAAGACTGCCCAGAGGTGGAGCCATAGATACTGGCTTTGGGGCGGACAAGACCAAGGTGCCAAGAGAGAGGACTCCAGGAGTCAAAAGAGGCAGGGCTATGCCTCTGGGCTTAGACTCCAACAGATTTTTGGAGGTCAGAGCATTCTCCCAAATAGCACAGCCTCTTCTGACATAGGATGAAACAGAACACATCCTTTTGGCTTCTTGTGCAATCAGAATGGGAAACTTGCCCTGGCAGGATCCCAGGAGACAAGAAGAGAAGAGAGGGTAAATTTAAAAAACACAAAGCAGAACAAAGAAAACCTCACCATACATCAGGTTAGTAAGCAGAGAAGAGGTCTGGCTGCTTCACCCTGGAGCGCAATGAGTTCCACCCTATCATTTCCTGCTCTCTGAAAGCTTAAGAATAATGCCTGCAATTGATTCATCTCACGATTACCCAACTAAATCTGAATAGCTATCTCCTGTGCCATTTAGACTATCTGAATTCCAGAATTCCAAACAGTCTTCCCCAAACGAACACCCTCCATCTAGGTTTGGACTGTAACGCCCACCATTCCCAGCAAACTATATATGGACTGTGGGTTGGGGATGGAAGGATTTGTATTCCAACATATCTGGAGTTGTAGGAAAGCTGTAGTGAAGGGAAAAAAGGTTGGTTGGTTGTTGTAAGCCACCTTGGTGTTTTAAACCTCCTCCGGTCCCATGTCAGAAGAAAGCTGGGATATAAATTAAATTAAACAAATCAGTTTTTTTTCCTTTTTTTAAAAAAAAGGTGAGGGTAAGAGTTTAAGTCACATTTCATTCATATTTTTTAAAATCAGTCCGTTTATGTTCTGGGACTCAAAATGTGTAAACAGCAGAAGGCAAGGCTACTTTTGACTACACCTCCCATCACTGCCAGCCAGCATGGCCAATGGTCAGAAATTATGGCAGACATAGCCCAAAACATCCAGAGTTCCCTGCACCCAAAATAGAGAATGGAGAGGCATACTTAAAATAAAGTCTTCCTCTTTTCTTCTTACACTGGCTACCAGTCCACATCCAGGCCCAATTCAAAGGCTGACTATGACCAATAAAGCCTATATGGCTTACATCCAGGATATATATGAAAGCCTGTATTTCTATTTTCTATTTTCATTTTTGTGCTGTTGTGTTTCTTTTGAATAGCTTAGGGTTTAGCAGATTTTTTTTTTTTGGATGGCTTAATAACTTTTTAAACTTTTGTATTTTATCTATTTTAACTATTTTAAGAAATCTGTTGTAAGCCATCTTGTGTCCTGAACTGGTAAAAAGACAGGATATTAATGCAGATATCATCATCATCACCACCACTACCACCACTACGACCACCATCTTCTTCCCCATCATAGAATCATAGAGTTGGAAGAGACCACAAGGGCATCTAGTCCAACCCCCTGCCATGCAGGAATACAGAATCAAGTCATTCCTGACAAATGACTATCCAGCCTCTGTTTAAAAACCTCCAAAGAAGGAAACGCCATCCTCCTCCTCCTCCTCTTCCTCTCCATATGGCCCTGCCAAAGTTTAATGGTTTGGAAGTGGAATACACTGCCTCGGAGTGTGGTGGAGTCTCCTTCTTTGGAGGTTTTTAAACAGAGGCTGGATGGTCATCTGTCGGACATGCTTTGATTGTGTATTCCTGCATGGCAGGGGGTTGGACTGGATGGCCCTTGTGGTCTCTTCCAACTCTATGATTCTATGATTCTATGATCTTGGAGGGAGGAAGAAGTTTCCCTCCATCCCAAGCTCACCTGGTGAGAACACAGCAGAGAGCCTTCTTGATGGCTGTTCCTAGACTTCGGAGCTCCTTCTGAGGGAGGTTCGGTTGGCCACCTCTCTGCTCTCTTTTCAGCATGAGTTGGTGTCTTAACAGTAGTGTTTTAATTGGACTGACTGTTTATTAATGCTATTTAAATGCCTGCACCACATATTGTTTTAGGTACATATTTTGTTTTAATTTATATTGTAAGTTGCTTTGAGTCCCATTTGGCCTCTTCTGGGTCTAAAATGGCCTGAGGCAGAGGGGGGAAAGGCCAAAATACTTCCCATGTCCCCTAAGACAGTGGATCTTAACCTTTTCTTTACCAGGGACCCCCTTTAAATATCTTCTGTTGCCATGGACCCTCAAGACTTAACTCAAGATTTAAAACCCTAATGATACCTGACAATAATACACTTACACCATCCATTAAACCTTTCCTCAGAAGCACTAGAGGGGTGGGGGGGAAATTTTCTGCTGCTGTTTCTTGCAAGTTTGTGCCTGGAGTGGATTAAATGGCAATGTGCAGGCCAAGCCAGCCAGCCTTTTCCTTGGCTCCTGTCACATGGCCATTCCACTATGAGGAGGAGGTAGGCTTAGCAACTTTTAAGCCTTCACAGACCCCCTGTGAGGACACTGCAGCCACCCTGGGGGTCTGCAGACCACAGATTAAGAACCGCTGCCTTAAGAGGTAGGGTGCAAAAAACCCTATTTTTGCAGACATGCAGCCCTCCAGGGTAACATGGCCCCTAGCCTCTCACAGTTGTCCACCCTCGACCTGCATGTATATTGTCCTTGATCATATCTGAGGTGAAGTCTAATTTAGGAGGTCTAGGACAGAACATATGGTATAGAGAGCTCTGTTCTCCAAGAGGTGCACCTCAGGAGGGAGAGCCTGCTGTTGCCCCCAACATCTCAGCCAGAGGCAAGTGCCTCCCTGCATCTGATGATGGAGCTGTCCCTAAACAGTTCTGTCCTCCAACATACTCCTGTTGCCCACCTGGTATCTTCCACTTGAGGTGGCAGCCTCGCTCTGCCTTACGGTATGGACAACACTGGAATCAGGGAATAAGAGTGATAGATAAGAACAGGCTGAAATCTGTAAATCTACCACACTTCCCCAATCTGACATCTTCCAGATGTGTTGGGGGTTGTCTAGATGGTGAAAATACTCCTTATAGAATTCGCATCTGTCCCAATGAGACCCAAAGGGGATTCACAGTATTCGGAAGAAGGGGGGCTAAAAACTCCACAAACCATGCAGCAGAAGGATTCGCTGTTTCCCCCTGACGTTTCCTGGGAAATGGGCGTAGATGCGCATTTTCCGATGTATGGGCTTCTTAATTCGCATCAATGCACATTTTTGCTCGACTGTCATTTATGAGTGTGTATGGACACTCAATCTGAGTCAATGCAAATGGGTGTGAATTTGCGAAGACTCTGGCTTTTCTTCGCAAACGAAGATTCAGGAAGTACTCATCCCGCGCTTTCTGCAAGCGCGCTGATGACTAAAAAAGCCAATCCGAGATAAACAAGTCTGGTTGCAGAAAGCACAGCAGAAGGTCTCCTTGGGTGATGTTTCTGGGTTGTGATTCTTTCTGCATTGTCGTTTCTCTTCAAGACTTGTTCGGCGTGAGTTCTCAAATAAGGCTGGAGCATTGTGGATAGTGCGTCTCCAAGCCTCCCGATGTGAGGCCAGGGCGGACCACTGTTGGTGATCAATTTGGCCGAGCCTGAGATGTTGCTTCAGGGAGTCCTTGTATCGCTTTTTTTGGAGCGCCCCTCTTACGCTCACCTGTGGCGAGTTCACTGTAGAGTAGTATTTTTCGGAGGCGATGGTCCTCCATCCTAGAAACGTGCCCTGCCCAGCGCAGCTGTGTTCTCAATATCATGGCCTCAATGCTGGTGATCCCTGCTTGCTCAAGGACAGCAACATTCGTCACATAGTCAGTCCAGTGTATATTTAGGATTGTGCGTAGACAGCGCTGATGAAAGTGTTCGAGGAGTCGTAAGTGGTGGCGATAGGTGACCCATGTTTCAGACTCATAAAGGAGAATAGACAGTACAATGGCTCTATACACACTGATTCTTGTGCTTCACCTCAGGTGTTTATTACTCCAGACTCTTCTGTAAAGTCTTCCAAATGCAGTTTATGCCTTTGCTAATGTGTGATCGATCTCTTTGTCAATCTTGGCATCTGAGGAGATGATGCTTCACAGATAGGTGAACTGCTGAACGGACTTGAGCACACATTTGCCGATGGCAATGTGGGGATGGTGGTGTTCGTCCTGTGGTGCAGGCTGGTAAAGAACTTCCGTTTTCTTCAGGTTGACTTCCAGCCCAAACAGCTCTGCAGCTGCTGCGAAGCAGGATGTTAGGCGCTGCAGAGCTGCTTCTGTGTGGGCAACAAGGGCAGCATCTCCCAGGTCAGCCTCAAGCAACCAAAGTCCTAAACGGCCTGCATGCATGGTTGGGTCTGCAGCTGCCAGTGCATCTTTACACCTGCCATTTCGTCCCTCGCCTATTGCTACAGGGCTTTTTCGGAATTGGATTTGTCCACAGGCTCGAATTGCACCTATGCACAGAAACGTGAAGACATATCAACTTTGCTGCAAATGAGTGAAAATATGCACCCACTCTCAATAAACCATCAGATCTACATTAGCCCTTAGATATCTCCCATTATCGTCACCCCAGCTGCTTATAAGCAGTTCTGTCATCCCATTAAACTCAGTGAGCCTTACTTCTGCATAGTCACAGGCAGACTTGCATCCTATCAGATACAAAGCCTGGAGAGTGATGAAAGGTGACGGGAAGAGAATTAACGTATTTGAAACGTGGTGCAGGAGGAGAGTTCTAGGGATTCCATGGACTGCCAACAAGACAAATAAACAGGTCCTGCATCAAATCAAGCCTGAACACTCTCTAGAAAACAAGATGACCAATGAGGCTTATTGTACTTTGGTCACATTAGGAGATGACATGACTCATTAGAAGAGACAATAATGCTTGGCTAAGGTGGAAGGCAATAGGAAAAGGGGAAGGCAACATTGTTACCTGACACCCCTCACTCAATAATTCAATAGTTGGCAGTATTTCATAAATTGGCTTATTATTGGCACTCCACATGGTTGGCAGTAGACCCCGGACTCCCAAGTACAAGGAACCATGGTTTGCTCAGAAGAACTAAGGATGTAGCCTGCTAAAAAGGAAGGGAGTATGTGAGGTTCCCTGAAACTGATCATTTAGGGAAAAATCGGCTAATTCTCCCGGACCTTCACAAAAAGGAGTCATTCAATAATCCCATTAAGGTAGCTGGACACTCTTTGCTTGCAAAACTGGTTTTTCCTCTCACCTTTTCCTAAAACTATAAAGGTTTGCTTGACTTTTAATGTATGAACCACTAGCGATCGTTAACACATCCGGAAAATCCCTTGTCTAATCCTTGGAAGCTCTGGTAGACATTGTTTTCCACTCAAACTCACCCCCTCAGGGGGAATATTGAATATAAATGTCATCCTAAACCACAGCCAAAGTGCGCACAGCTTTCCTTCCTCCCATCACGCCGTCAGTCTGTCATCAGGGTTGCAACTTCTACACAAATTTCTGCTCTTTGAATAGGCACAGTATAGCTCACCATCCCAAACTCTATTCCTCTATCTCAATATTTCTACTTTCTTTGTTAGCCTTGTGTGACTGCTTGAAGCCTAAATGTATGCATGTGTGTGTTCCCTTTGTATTTTTCAATGAAAACCATTTTTATTTCATGTCCTGGCTTGGAGTCTCCTCAGTTACTACTGGTATACATAGGTCAAAAGGTCCCATCATAACTCAGCCTCTTGCTGCCATCTTGAGCTAATTAAAATCCCCCATATCTGAATTCGGACACTAGTGAGATCCCCACGGACCCTACGCAATTTGGGTAACAATATTACAGATGGACTGACTATATTTATTTATTGGGTTTATATCCTGCCTTTCTCCAAAATGGGATTCAAGGAGGCTTAAAATAATTTTAAAAGATACAACTAAAGCCTAAATTACACAAGTTAAAAAAGAATTAAATAATTACCATTATTAAAACATAACATAACAGTTAAAAATACAACAGCTTTTAAAGGAAGCTATGGCCCTGACTTTAGTAGACCTGGGCTTGGCTGTTGATGACCAGTGGTCTTGGAAGTCTGCCATTCATACGGTTGTCACAAATCAAAGCTGACTTGGCAGCAAATAAAAACAAAAACCCTTAATGCTATAGGATATACACTGGGATGCAGTGGCGGCACTGGGAGAAGGGTGTAGAGAGACTGAAAGGGTGACACCAGCCTTAGTATACCATGGCTATGATTCAGCACCTAGTCACCTTCATTACTAAGCTAGCTGGTTTCCAAAGGTGCACTATGGAAAAAGAATGACATGGACTAGGACTCATGGGTTCTTGGATTAAGGAATTTAGTAGGATTGGAACCTTTAAAAGATAAATAAGCCAACACTAAGAATTCCTGTGTTCTTTCTGTTACATCCAATTCTCTGGATAGAATTTTCTAGCTCTACTTTCCAGGTCATTAAAAAAAGGGAAAGGCTGAGCAGCTGCAAGCAAGTATAATTTTTTCCCCAATTCTTCTCATTCTAAAAAGGCGCAATAGAAGGGCATCATGAAAGTGCTGCCAGCCCTGCTCTTTCTTGTGCAGTCCACAAAGAAGTTGTGTTACTCAATTAGTTTGATCAAATTCTTGATTGCGGCCTTGGAACAGCAGAGCAATGGAGGACAAGTAGCAGCACTGCCCAAAGCATAGTCCAAATCCTCTGATAGAATTTACTTTGATTACCAACTAGGAACAGAGTCTTTTCTGCAGTGGCACCTTCCTCTTGAAATGATCTTCTAAAAGAGGCCTTACCAGGCTAGTTGTGTTGAAAGTTTTACCCAGTAGCTAAGCGCTTTTGATCATAACATGTTTGGAAACTGCTTGCATCAGACTGGGTTCAATTAAGTTTTGGACTGCTGCTGATCATCCTCAGTAGGGTTACAAATATTTTGAAATAGCCAAATGATATTAAGCAATGTGAAGTCGAAGGCTTTCATGACCGGCATCCATAGATTTTCCTTGGGTTTTTTCCGGGCTGTGAGGCCATGTTCTGGAAGAGTTTATTTCTGATGTTTCGCCTTCATCTGTGGCTGGCATCCAAGAATGCTATGCTCAGCGAACGACAAAAGAGACTCTCGCACAGCTATAGGAGTTTACTGCGTACCATGCAGCTGTGGACAAGTTTACATAGGGACCACTAAACGCAGTGTGCAAACATGAATCAAGAAATATGAGAGACACTGCAGGCTGGGCTAGCCAGAAAAATCAGCAATAGCAGAACATGTTATAAACCAACCTGGACACAAAATGTTATTTAAAAACACAGAAATTTTGGACCAGGCCAAGAACTATCATGTCAGAATGCACAGAGAAGCTACTGAAATTCACAAACACCTGGACAACTTCAACAGAAAAGAAGAAACCCTAAAAGTAAACAAAATCTGGCTGCCAATCCTGAAAAGCACACTAAAATCAAAACTCAACACTGGCAAATGAACTCCACCCAGGGACAGGGGGATTTCTAGCAGATAATGGGCCATTAACCAACCATTAGTCAAACAGACACTAATCCTCCTTGCATATCTCCACCCAGAAACTAGCCATTCAAATACACAAATTTACATATCCTCTCCAACAGTATATAATCCCCACACACACTCCTACCCAACCAGTCTCTGAAGATGCCAGCCACAGATGCAGGCAAAACGTCAGAAATAAACTCTCCCAGAACACAATCTCACAGCCCAGAAAAAATCCAAGGAAAATCTATCAATATTACGCAACTTAATATATATTTTTTAAATCTATTTTTAAAACCACCTCTCTCTCTCTCTCTCTCTCTCTCTCACTCACTCACTGTTAACTGCTTTGGAAAGTGCAATCTGTAAACAAAAAGGTACAAGAGGAAGAGATACTGATCTTATGGTTATTGTTGGTCCCAACAACATGCTCCCAACTCTATCAGAGCACAGAATCATGGAGCTGGAAGAGCCTTGTAGCTGTTACGACACCACAACACCAGTGATAAAGCATCCCCAACTGGGGTGTGGCTCAGCTGATGCTTGAAGGAATTCTCACCTAAGGACCCACCCACTCACCCTTTATAAAATCAGAGCTTGCAGAAAAAATTACCTCCAAAGAAAGGAATCTGTCTAAGCTCTGCAGGAAATTGGTTTCATTGATGAATTATCTTTATTTCTTTTTCTCCTGATATTAAATCAGATCTTCCCTCCTAGAGCCTAACAGCAGATCCCTTCTAATTCTGGAGCTAAGGCAGGTCAGGCCTTGGGGCGTACTTGGAAGGGGAACTATCAAGATATTCCAGCTGCTGTAATTTCTATTTCAAAGAAATGCAATGGGAAACCACCTCTGAGTATTCCTTGCCTGAGAAAACACTATGAAATTCATGGGGTCCCCATAACAGAGGACCTGAAGGCACACACAGAAAGATCTTGTCCTGGCATCTGAAACAGAGAAGAACAAGTATTTCTCCTCTTCGCTGTGATAACCCTTGAAGTTAGTCCCACCACTGTCACAGGCTTGCTCGGTGAGGACAAGAGAAAGAGAGGAAAAGAGAGAGAGCCTTTTCAGTGGCTGCTCCCACACTCTGGAACTCCCTTCCGTAGGAGACTAGGCTGGCCCCCTCCCTGATTTCTTTTCGCTGGCAGGCAAAAACCTTTTTATGTATGCAGGCTTTTAATGTGTAATTGTGCCACGGAAGCTTTTTATTGGGGTGTCTTTTGCTCTCTTTTTTTTTAAAAAAAACAACCTTTGAATATTCAAATAATTGTAAATTGTTTTAATGATGGGCCAAAGCTAACAAAATGAAATTCAATACGGAGAAATGTACGGTACTGCATTTAGGGCGAAAAAACGAAATGCAAAAATATAGAATGGGGGAGACCTGGCTGAATGAGACTACGTGCGAAAGGGATCTAGGAGTCCTAGTAGACCACAAGTTGAACATGAGTCAACAGTGTGATGCGGCAGCTAAACAGGCCAATGCGATTTTGGGCTGCATCAATAGAAGTATAGTGTCTAGATCGAGTGAAGTAATAGTGCCTCTCTATTCTGCCTTGGTCAGGCCTCACCTAGAATACTGTGTCCAGTTCTGGGCACCACAATTTAAAAAGCATATTGACAAATTGGAGCATGTCCAGAGGACGGTGATTAAAATGGTGAAAGGTCTGGAAACCATGCCTTATAAGGAAAGACTTAGGGAGCTGGGCATGTTTGGCCTGGAAAAAAGACAGTTAAGAGGTGATATGATAGCCCTGTTTAAGTATTTGAAGGGGTGTCACATTGAGGATGGAGCAAGCTTGTTTTCTGCTGCTCCAGAGACTAGAACACGGAGCAATGGATGCAAGCTCCAGGAACAGAGATTCCACCTCAACATGAGGAGGAACTTTCTGACAGTAAGAGCTGTTCGGCAGTGGAATGCACTCCCTCGGAGCGTGGTGGGGTCTCCTTCCTTGCAGGTCTTTAAACAGAGGCTGGATGGCCATCTGTCAGGGATGCTTTGATCGTGATTCCTGCGTGGCAGGGGGTTGGACTGGATGGCCCTTGTGGTTTATTCCAGCTCTACAATTCTATGATTCTATGGTGATTTTAATTGTTTTAAAATGTGATTGATAGTTTAATGTTCTGTGAGTTACCTTGGGTCCTACCCTGGGAGAAAGGTGGCATATACTGTAAATAAAACAAAACAAACCTTTGGAGAGCACAGTTGTCTGTCTGCTCTGCCTTCTCTTCCCTAGGCTACACACCCTAGGATCCTTCAACCTTTCCTTATGGTATTTGTTTTCCATACTGCTGACCCACCTTGGTTGCCCTTCTCTAAATATGTTGTAACCAAGCAAGTATGCATGCTTGCTGCCTCCTACTGAAGTTAATTCCTTGCCCATTGGGAGCTCCCTGTTACTCAAGAACAATCACATGCCTCCTTTTCACACGATTCTAGTTTCTCTGTTTTAAGCTTCTCACAAGCTAGTGCCCTCCAGATGTGTGGGACTATATTTCCTGGCTGCCATCTCCAGCCAGCATGGCAAACCATGTCAGAAAACACCTGGGCTAGCTGGAGATGACGGAAGCTTTAATACTGTGATTCCCAAACTTTGGTCATCCGGGTGTTTTGGTCTTCATCTCCTAGAAGCCCTAGCCATCTTTGCCAACAGTCAGGAATTCTGGGAGATGAAGTCCAAAACATCAGGAAGACCAAAGCTTTGGAACCACTGCTTTAATACAACACAGCTGGGTGGTGACAGGTTGGGAAATACTTGTCTCTATCTTCATTTAAAATGCAGGTCCCAGAATTAGACACAGTACTCTGGATAGATGAAATAGATCTATTACTTCTCATGGCTTGAAAGCTATGGCCAGAGCTTAGACAAGTTACTTTTCTTAGATCAAAACTCCCATAAACACCATCCCCCTGCCAGAATGGCCAATGGGGTTGTTCTGAGAGCCACAGACCACATAACTTATTTTTTTCCAGACTGACCACACAGTTTTCCATGTTACCACTATGGCTGTAGTACTGCCACCTAAGATGATGTTAGACTTTCTTGTAAACCATGTGCTGACCAGAATATCAAACCGCTTTCACCAGTGCTACCAGCAAGCCAAGTATTCGTCATCCTAGCATATCCTATATCTGCGTATTTAGTTTTATTTGTTCATTGCCCAAAAGTATGACTTTGTATTGCCTCCATTGAAAATTTATTTGATGTATTGTTTCAATCTAAGGCAGCTCAACTACAGCTGCCTTTTAATGTTTTCAGAAAGAGAGGGGATGTCAGCCATTGTTATTTGTAGAGCTGTCCTGAGAGACTTAATGGCCATACTGGCTGGGAGGATTCTGGGATTTGTAGTCCAAAATAGTGACTTCTCCCAGTTCTCGAGACAAACCTACCGATTGAAAGGGGATTGACCATACTAGCACTTGGGTTAATAGAGCTCAAGCTGAACTCCTACAAGTCAGAAATGGCCATGTTCAGTGTGTGTATGATAAAGTCAACTCACATGTTTAGTTTCAAGCAGATCCAATGAAAAAGGAGATAAGATTTGAAGGGCTGTCATACTGAGGATGGAGCCAGCTTGTTTTCTGCTGCTCCAGAGATTAGAACATGGAGCAATGGACTCAAAACACAGGAACAGAGATTCCACCTAAACATTAGGAAGAACATCCTGATTGTAAGAACTGTTCGGGGGTGGGTTGCACTCCTTCAGAGTGTAGTGGAATCTCCTTCTTTGGAGATTTTTAAACAGAAGCTGGATGGCCATCTGTCGGGAATGATTTGATTGTGTATTCCTGTAGGGCAGGGGGTTGGACTAGATGGCCTTTGTAGTCTCTTTCAACTCTATGATTCTATGCTTCTATGAAGACTGCAAGACAGAAAGGGGGAGTGGGCCCTGTCAAGGTCTGCCTTTTGAGTGGGACTAGTTGCCTGTCTGCCTTATTTATCATAAAGACAAATTCCAATACTTTTGCCCCAACACATGTTCAACTCAAAAAAATGCCTGAGATTAGCTTCCCATTTTGCCCAAGGCATGTAACAATGGAAGTTACAAGAGAAGCTCAGCCCTCACTGTCCTACAACAGACCACAAGGGTTGGGTTCTCTCAAAGCACATCACTAACAGCAGCTAAAGAGGGGGATCGGCAACTATGGTGGATCCAGGGCCAAATATACTGCACTGCCAAAAAATTGGGGTAAGGTGGGGGATGAAGCCAGGAGCGTCTAGAGCAAGAGAAAGATGTGATCAAATCCCACTGCCCTACAACAGACAACTAGGAGTAAGTGGTCTCAAAGCACATCACTAGAGGCAAAAGTAGGGAGTTCAGAAGCCCTGTCAGGGAACAGAGAATAATATATATAGCCTGCTGCCTCACTAAAGAAAAAAACAGTCTATACAAGAAAAGAGAAACTGATGTATATTGAGACAGGAGCTTGGGATGGTGGCTGTTAGGGAAAGTCTTTACATGTGAACCAATTGTATTGAAACTAATGTTGACTACCCAGGTAGGGAGTTTGTGCAAATTCAATGGAAACATCAATCTAGTGGGCTAAGGCAGCAGCTAAAGATGAGAGAGAGAGAGAGAGAGGGAGAGAGAGAGAGGGAAGACTCCACACTAGGGATTGTCGAGAAAGGGAGTGAAAAGAGCCAGACAGTAACATAATGCCTTCTCAGCCATTGTGCGGCTACCCAGAGGCGCCCTATCTCAAAAAGCATATTGTAGAGCTGAAGATGTGCATAAAAGGGCAGCCAGACATGATCAAGGGATCTGGAACAGCTGCTGTACCAAGGCAAGCTAGTGCCTGGGGGCCTTTTTAATGTAGAACAGGGGTAGGAACCATGTGGTTATCCCAGCGTTGTTCCTCATTGCACATGCTGGATCATCATCTTCAATTATTGTATACCTAACATTTCCCCAAAACTGGGAGTCAAGGTGACATGAAGTGTGCAGTCCAACCGCACCTGGAAAGTAAGCAAAGAGATCTTATAGCACTTTTGAGACTAACTGAGATAAAGAAATTGTAGCATAAGCTTTCGTAGACTTTGTCTACTTCCTCAAATGCATGGATTTCGTTACACGGCCCTGAATTTTAGCAGTATGGGCAGCGAAAGAAAAGTCATTACAAAGCTTATGCTTTCATAGACTTGGCCTACTTTCTCAGATGCATGGAAGTCTACTTTCTCCATGCATCTGAGGAGGTAGACAAAGTCTATGCAAGTTTATGCTACCATTTCTTTCTCTCAGTCTCAAACGTGCTACAAGATCCCCTTGCTTACTGATATTCCAAACTAACATGGCTAAGTCTTTGAATTCCACATCTGGAAAGGTGCACTGGAAACCATGCCTTATGAGGAGAGACTCAGGGAGCTGGGTATGTTTAGCCTGGAAAAAAGACAGTTAAGAGGCGATATGATAGCCCTGTTTAAGTATTTGAAGGGGTGTCACGCTGAGGATGGAGCAGGCTTGTTTTCTGCTGCTCCAGAGACTGGAACACGGAGCAATGGATGCAAGCTCCAGGAACAGAGATTCCACCTCAACATTAGGAGGAACTTTTTGACAGTAAGAGCTGTTTGGCAGTGGGACGCACTCCCTTGGAGCGTGGTGGGGTCTCCTTCCTTGGAGGTCTTTAAACAGAGGCTGGATTGCCATCTGTCGGGGATGCTTTGATCAAGATTTCCTGCGTGGCAGGGAGTTGGACTGGATGGCCCTTGTGGTCTCTTCCAACTCTACAATTCTATGATGCTATGATTCTATCCCTGATTTGGAAAGTCAGAAAAAGCCACAACGGTAGAGAAAACACATGACAGATGTTTCTGAAATTGCGAGTTGTGGCTATATGCTCTCTGAAGATGCTGAGAATTGCATCCCAACTCATCTGGAAGCCAACGGGTTGGAGCAGGGTAGTGTCGAGCTGGGGCAAGAGAACCTGATACCTGCCTGATCTTTTGGACTACAGCTCACATAATCACTTATCATGCTGAGTTGCGGCTTGTAGGAGTTGAAGCCCAAAGTTCTCTACACCCTTAGTGTAAAAAATTGGGTAAGGACTTTTCCTTCCCTGCCCACAGTGCTAAAATTCAGGGCCATGTAATTAAATTAATTGGCAGTAGTCTTAGGACAGACAAGAGAACAGTGAGTTCTTCACACCTGATACAACTGAAGTATGGAATTCACTGCTGGAAGGCAGTCAGGAGCAGCTATGGCCTTAAAATGGGCAATTCACAGAAGACATGTCTACCAAGTGTGTTGCCAGGAGGAGTAACAGAATATCAAGGTCCAGAAGTAGAGTAGCTCTGAACTAGAGATGGAAAAATCATTCACTATTATTCATTTCCTATCCCTCCTCAAATGAGTTTCCTGACTTGCAGAAAACTCGGTCAGAGAGAACAACACAGAGGTGACAATTTTGCATGGTTTTTGCCTGGTATCCGCACATGCCAAAATTATTCAGGAAACTGTGCACAAAAACACTTAAAAAAATCTTTTGACTATTTCATCCTTACATGTCAGGAAGAATACTTTCTTCAGTTTCTCCCCAGAAAATGAATATTTCTGTGCAATTTAGACCTAGTATTCATACTGTATATCCCGAAACACATGGTTTTTTGGTGCAAACATCATGTTGTCTGGCTAAACCCACCAATTTCACACACACACACAAAAACCCTTCATATGTTCTCCTACGCAGAATTATTTTCTGAAATGTTTTTGGGATATGTGAATATTGGATGAAAACGGAACATAATTATTTGTTTTCCTTCTGGCTAGGGGGAAAAAACTTCAGAAATTGTTCATCCTTGCAAGCAAGGATGAAACAGTCAAAGATTTACATCATTACTCTGAAGCAAAGTTTGGAAAATATACTTTTTAGAGATTTCAGATCACATCATCTCTCAAAGGCCATCCCACACAAGAGGGCAATTGGTTTTGTGTTTTTTTTTTCCCTTCTCCCCTAAAGGGCAGGATAAGAACTAATAGACTCATTTTCCAGGAAGGGGAGATTGCCTACACATTGGATTATTTCCCCCCTACCTCCAATGCTAAATGACTAGAACATGGAGCAATGGATGCAAGCTCCAGGAACAGGGATTCCACCTCAACATTAGGAGGAACTTTCTGACAGTCAGAGCTATTCGGCACTGGAACACACTCCCTCAGAGCGTGGTGGGGTCTCCTTCCTTGGAGGCCTTTAAACAGAGTCTGGATGGTTGTCTGTCAGGGCTGCTTTGATCGTGATTGCTGCGTGGCAGTGGGTTGGACTGGATGGCCCTTGTGGTTTATTCCAACTCTACAATTCTATGATTCTATGATTCTACCTTTTTCCTACAGTGCTTGGAAAATATGAAAGAGGTTTGTAGGGCCACATTAAGGTTTGTGTAGGCCCTAGGCACTCTCACATTCTAATTTTTGTGGATGAAAATATAAAATACAGTTGCCCCTCCATATTCACGGATTTGGCATTCACAGATTTAAGTATTCACAGCTTGAAAATATTCTTTTAAAAAATAATAATCCAAAAAGCAAACCTTGATTTTGCCATCTTATATAAGGGACACCATTTTGCTATGCCATCACATCGGGAGGCATGGAGACGCACTATCCACAATGCTGCAGCCTTATTTGAGAACTCACGCTGAACAAGTCTTGAAGAAAAACGACAACGCAGAAAGAATCACAACCCAGAAACATCACCCAAGGAGACCTTCTGCTGTGCTGTCTGCAACCGGACTTGTCTATCTCGGATTGGCCTTTTTAGTCATCAGCGCGCTTGCAGAAAGCACAGGATGAGTCCTTCCTGAATCTTCGTTTGTGAAGAAAAGCCAGAGAGAGAGGCATAGAATGGGACTTGAGTATTCACGGATTTGGGTATTAACAGGGGGTCCTGGAACCAAACCCCAGCGAATGTGAAGGAACAACTGTATATTTATTTTGAAATTTTGTTTTCCTACCCAGTTCCTGTAAAAAAAAAAAGTATTAATCCTGTTTTCATAGGCCCTAGGCAGTGTGCCTTAAGTGTCTAATGGATAAGGCAGCCCTGGCTGTTTGCTTCCAACAGTATTTTCAATGTCTAGCAGGACCGGTTGGTTGCCTGAGCAATTAACTCAGCATAAAAGGCAACTTCCTCACCTTACAATACTGTTGCCCCAACAGGTCCTTGAGTCAAGTTTTACAAGGGATTAGCTTGATCTCCTTAAGCAAGCCTCCCAGCTAGCCAAGTAGCTCAGGGCAAACAAAATGGAAAGTGCTCAGTTCGATCTCACTGCCCAACAACAGCCAGTCAGGACTGGTCCTCCTCAAAGTACTTAACTAATAACAGGTAGGATAATGGTAGGTGAATGCAGCAAGGGGCCCAAGTTTTGGCTAGGGGCCCAAGTTTTGGCTAGGAC
The DNA here is from genome assembly GCA_030847615.1 of Gambelia wislizenii. Taxonomy (NCBI): domain Eukaryota; kingdom Metazoa; phylum Chordata; class Lepidosauria; order Squamata; family Crotaphytidae; genus Gambelia; species Gambelia wislizenii. The sequence continues at coordinate 34,274,538 of JAUMIR010000002.1, forward strand.
CCCTCCGTGGGCTGCTAAATGGATCCCCAAAACACAGGAAAAAGCAAACCAACACCTTGATATTCCAGCAGCTCTTTGGCTTATAATTTATGTGGGGAAAAGAGCTTTTAATGGGCTGTTGTTTTTATCTATTCTTAACATTTTTTTTTACTCTGTTTTAACTGCATATTACATTGTTTTAACCTTGTTTTTTTAAAAAAATTGAACGGTCATTTAATGGTTGTTTAGCTTTTGAACAAATATTTTTTTTAAACTGTACCTTATTTTTTAATACGTTTGTAAGCCACCTTGTATCCTGTACAAGGAGAAAAGTGGGATATAAAATTAATTAGCCAATCAATCAATTAATTAATAGGACACTTCTGAATTTTTGGGGGAGCGGGGACAAGTAGTCTTTACAATGAAACCTACTTGCAATGTGAATGGTAGATTCTGGAGGCTTTCAAGAAGAGGCAATTCATTTTTAGGGATAGAGACAGAAGGATAGTTTGGGGAGTTCAAAGGGAATGAGGGCCACACAAAAAAAATCTTTGAAAGGGCACACATGCACTCCCCTCAGGGCCACACTTTGTCCATCCCAAAGCAGAGTTCAGAGGAACTATCAGTGAGGAGACAACATACCAAAGGGTTGTCTAAATGTCGAAAATACTCCTCACAGAATGCAAGGAGAATATGGGCTGTCTTAATGGCATCCCACATTTTTTTGTCGTATTCAGAAGGAGGGGAGCCAAAAACATCAAAAACTGCGAAAGGAAAGCCTTCACAGTTTTCCCCTGAGTTTTTTAAAAACTCGGAAGAAAATGCGCATTCCCGCTTGTTGGGACAAGTGATTCCATTTGAATCACTTTCCCATAGGAGAGGAACCACAAGCTGATTAGCTGAACAAGCACAGGGGGCAAGGCTTGCTAATGGGTCAAGCACCTGGAGCCACCATGTTGGTTTTTCACCTTATAAGAAATTGCTAAGGGTGATTGAATGGGGCGTTGTTGGTTTTCTTTATTGTTGTACAGGTGAAATATTGCTCGAGCGCACAATGTAAGGTTTTTTTTAAGTGCGACAGCAGCAAATATGGCAAGTAAAAATGCAAGTACAGTTGTCCCTTCACATTCACTGGGGTTTGGTTCCAGGACCCCCCATGAATACCCAAATCGTGAATACTCAAGTCCCATTATATGCAATGGCACAGCAAAATGGTGTCCCTTATATAAGATGGCAAAATCAAGGTTTGCGTTTGGAATTATCATTTTTTAAAGAATATTTTCAAGCCATGAATACTTAAAACCGTGAATGCCAAATCCATGAATGCAGAGGGATGACTGTAAATCACTTGCAGCACCACATTGTCCAACATGTATGCAAAGCTTTCGGGGGCCAAAACACCATTAAGACAAATCGCAGTTGCTGCGACTTGCTATTACTGCGGAACTATCTGTTTTCCCCCAGCCTCATATAGACCCCAAGCTGAAAAAGGAAGCCAAGGAGAGGAAGAGAAGAATGATGCATGCTGGGATAGGACCTGGAGGCAGGGGGAACCTGATGGGGTTGGAACAGCAGAAAGCAACCTATCTTTTGAATGCTAAAGTTTATATTCCAAGTTTGGAAAGAGACACATTTGCCATCTATCATTCAATCACCAGAAGATTATGCTGCTTTAGGAATGCACTGATGGATATTTTATAGACTTTGACTTCAAGAAAATGCATTTTTAGAAATATAGTCAGCATAGAAAAGCCAGTGTGGTGTAGTGGTTTGAGTGTTAGACTATGACTCTGGAGACCAGGATTCAAATCCCCTCTCAGCCACAGAAACCCACATGGGCAAGTCACAATCTCTCAGCCTCAGAGGAAGGCAAAGGCAACCGCCCTCCAAACAAATCTTGCTAAGAAAACCCCATATAAGTTCGTCTTAGGGTGTGCCATATGTCAGAAACAAAATATATTAATATATATGGTTAGCCCATGTTTATATCCTATAACTTCCCCCTCCTTTTTTGCCCTTCTCCTGCTTCTCTGTAATTTTACTTTTAGAATCCATTTAAAAACCCTGCTCATGGAGTTCCCAAAAGTAAGCGTAAGACTACCTCTGTTGGATCAGACCAAAGGCGTATCTAATCCAGCATCCTGCTTCCAACAATGGCCAACTAGCTGTCTATGGGAAGACAACAAGCAGAGTATGAGAGCCGCAGCACTCTCCTGTCTGTTTACCCCACCAACTGATATTCAGGGGCATGTTGCCACGGACCTTACAGATGCAGAATAGCTATCACAGCTAGTAAGTTTCAAATAATAATAATAATAATAATGGTTATTTATACCCTGCTCTTCAGCCACAAGGCTATCAACGTGGCTTACAAATTGTTCTAAGCAATAGCAATTTACACATCTACACTGCATTAAGCAGTTTCCAATGTGTGTTAGCAAGACTCTGGGGCAGTTGTGTGGACCCCCATCCAGCAAAAAGCCACTGAAGCACACAAATATGCATACTGTGAAGGAAGTTAAATGAAACATACTAGCATTGAAACAGGCCTAAATACCCAAAAGCAGGGTTTCTCAACCAGGGTTCCCTGGAACCCTAGGGTTCTAATAAGAGATTACGAAGGGTTCTGTGAGATGTTGAGATTGAAAAATGTAAACAACGACTACTACTTCTTATTATTATTATTATTATTGAACTGTAGATATGATAATTTTAAGGCAGGAGTTCCCTGAAACCTGAAAATCGTTTGAAGGGTTCCACCAGGGTAAAAAAGGTTGAGAAAGGCTGCCCTACAGGCAACAGATCTGGTCCGATCCTGAAAACCAAGTAGGGCCAGCCCTGGTCAGCCCCTGGATGGGAGACTACCAGCAAATCCCAGGTTATATTTCAAGGGGGGAACTGGCAAAAAGGGCTGTACTAGAAGGGTCCTCTAAGATAGATAAAATAGGGAGGGAGGGACACTCTCATGTGCATACAGAAGGGTGGTGGTACATGCACTGGATTTTTTTTTATTTTTTTTTATAATCTTGCATGTTCCTTCTACACTCATGACTTCCACCTGGAGCCCTGAATGTACCAGCCGAACAACACCATTTGTGAAAGGGAAACTCTTCCCCTCTTACCATTCGCTGCCCCAGTAGCTTAATTCCAATGCATCTTCTTCATCTAACACCATGGGTCATTTCACACTAGCTAAATATAGCACTTTTAATTGTCTTAGCAACATGCTATGGAATCCTGGGTTTTGTAATCTGGGGAGGCACTAGAGAGGTAAAATTTCCAGAAATGTTGAATTCATGGGGAAAAAACCATGTCCGCCCCCCCCAGTTTTTTTTCAGAAAAAATGTAAATTTTCAGAAAAATTAGAAAAAATGCAACATTACCGTAGCACTTTTTTAAAGATTGAAAATCACTTTGTTACTTTAGGAACATAAACTATGACTATGTAGAATTTGATTTGGCATAAAATTATCACAATTGGTATATTAAAAATACAGTGTATTAAAACAATTATTACAAATGGATTTTTAAAAAAATATTTATTTGTAACAATGGAACAACAATCTCCTGAACTGTATGGAACCTCTTTGGTTTTACCAGTTTATGTGGAGCAGGAAAAACAACAACAACAATGTTTAAAAAAACCAGAAGAAACCATCAACATTAGTAACAAAGAAAATTACATTTGTCCCTCCGTATTCACAGATTTGGTATTCACGGATTTAAGTATTCACAGATTGAAAATATTCTTAAAAAAAAATAATAATCCAAAAAGCAAACTTTGACTTTGCCATCTTATATAAAGGACACCATTTTGCTATGCCATTGCATATAATGGGACTTGAGTATTCACGGATTTTGGTATCTACGGGGGGGTCGTGGAACCAAATCCCAGCAAATATAAAGGGACAACTGTATTTACATTTCCTCTTCACAGTATCAAATAGACATAATGGCACCAGGGCTCTCTGGCTGAGATTCTACATGTCTCTCTCCTAATCTGCAAATTGTAGAATTCCATAGAGTGGAACCATGGTAGTTAAAGTGGAATCATGGTGCTATAAGTGCAGTGTGAAAGGGGCCTGGATTTGAAATATCCACAAAAGTAACCCCATCTCCAGCCCCTACATTTCACTTCTTTTTCCAGCTATATATTTTATTTTTATTTTTATTTATTTATTTATACCCCGCTCTTCAGCCACAAGGCTATCAGAGCGGCTTACAAATTGTTTTAAGCAATAGCAATTTACACATCTACACTTCATTAAGCAGTTTCCAATGTGTGTTAGCTAATTGCCCCCACAAGCCGGGTACTCGTTTTACTGACCTACGAAAGGATGGAAGGCTGAGTGAACCTTGGAGCCCTCCGGAATCGAACTTGCAACGTGGTGACTTGCAGTTCTGGCATTTAACCACTGCACCACCAAGGCTCCTGGTGTTCAGCTATTGTTCAGCTGACCTGTTTATTTTTCAATATCCCAGCATGCCAATACTCTATGCCCAGACATGCACGAATTCCCAATAACGAGATAATGTGAAGAACTAGACGGCAAGTTTATGAACAACATGAACGGGAAACACCATGGCCCAAGGCAACCAGAAAAGGTTGCACAGAAGTCAAGAGTTACATTGTCCCAACAGCATCAGGTGCCCACGGCCTCAGCCTACATTTAAGATTGCCAGGCTTATGGGTGGAACATAGGCAGCACATCACGCACACCTCCCGTGTTATCTCATGTTGTCTCTTGCACTCTAGTGCCTCTTAGGGAGCCATAGCAGGCTGTGAGGCAATGAACAAATACTTAGGAGAACGTCACACTACACTGTTATAGCACTGTTATTCCACTTTAACTGCTCTGGCTACCTCCTGCGGAATCCTGGGATTTGCAGTTTAGGGAGGGGAAATTTAGAACTCTCAGCCAGAGAGCTCTTAGGCGTCACTAAACTACAAACCCCAGAATTCCCCAGCAGTTAAAGTGGAATAATAGCTCTATAACAGTGTAGTGTGATAAAGTCCTTAAATATATAAAATATAACAAATGAAGTGGTCCACAACATCAATGATAAATAACTCTTCTAGTCCAGGGGTAAGATAAAGGTGGTCCACAGGCTGCATATGGATCCACTGGCTGATTTTTTGGGCTCCAAAAGGCTAAGGTTGCCAAATTAGACCCAGGCTGGGGCTCCGGTAACTTTAACCCTTAATAGGTCTTGGAGTAGGATGAGGCACCATAAAGCTCTGTCAAACAGGAGGAAGGTACCTGTCCTCCCCTCAACTTCCAAATTCCAACTTCCAGCCACAGCCATTCCCTCCCATCATCATCATCATCATATTTATTTATAACTGGCTTTTTTCCCCAAGGCTGGGACTCAAAGAGACTCACACTTTTAAAAAAACATACAATTAAAATATACAAAAAGTGTACATTAAAACAGAATTAAACTAACTGCATTATTAAAACAGTGTCAAAATATTTCAAAGAATAAAGTATACTTAAAAAGTATAAGAATTTTTTTTAAAAAATAAAGATAAAAAGCTTTTAAAAACAATTCAATAAAACCACACAGCCCCCCTCTCCCAGCCTGTTCTTTAAAAAGCTTGCCTGAATAAAAAGCTTTATTTTTATCACAGCTTTTCCTGTTTTTTTAAAAAAGAGCTCTACGGGGAGGGGGGAGAAAAAGCTCTGTCATTGGGACAACTGATTCGCTTTGCTGCACATTCCTGATAAGAGTGGAAGTGGAAACCTGATTAGTCAGACGTGCACAGGGGGCAGAGCTTGCTAACAGGGTAAGTGCCCAGAACTCCAGAACTGCCATGTTGGATTTTCACTGGAGTGATTGTGCACTGAGGCAACGAAACAGCCTTTTTCCTTCTTTTTTCTATTTATTTAGGTGAAATATCGCACTTTCGCGTCTTAGATATGCTTTTTAAAAAAACAAAAAAACCCAACCCTGTTCAGCGACGGCAACTGGTGACAATAAAAACACAAGTAATTCACTCACGCTCATGTTGATGATGGTGATGAACTACATTGCAACCAAAGCAGTTACCGTAATATCATGGGGAGACGAAAGTAACAAGACACCCCCCATTCACACACCTTGTCTCAATCTGGCTGAGGCTACCTGGCACTTGGTTCTTCCCTTTCAGAACAATTATCTGTAAAATAATACAGCAACTGGTCTTGACATTTGCTTATTTCTGTCTCCCCTCTCATCTTTTTAGCATCATGCCTATTAAACTGTATGCCAGCTAAGCAGCTCTGAGAATGGGGATGTGGGGGGGGAAGAGATATATAGAAAAGGCAACTTTATTTTAACAGTGTTCTCCTACCCACCTTAAGTGAGCAGCAATTTTATGCAGGTGAGCGAGTGGGCCGGCACATCCCTCCTCTGCATTTCAGCTTGGTTTTTGTGCTAAATGCACGTAAAACAAAGTCTTTTACTTCACAACCAACACTGAAATACAATGTTCTTCCAAAGCAGGACAGCAGATTGGCTGTATCACTCTGTCCCTCCTCTGCCAGTCCATTTGGTGGAGAGCAAGTCAATTATTTTTGTTACTGGCCTACAAAGAGTGTGGTACCCTACATTCCCATATTAGCTCTTAGGGGACTAGTTTTTTTTCTTTAAAGAATCAAATCAGGCTAGTACAGTGGCTCTTAACCTTTTCTTTACCAGGGACCCCCTTTAAATATCTTTTGCTGTGAAGGACCCCAAGACTTAACTCAAGATTTAAAACCCTAACAATAATAACAATAGTACTTGATAATAATACAATTACACCATCCATTAAACCTTCCCTCAGAGGCATTGGAGGGAGATGGAAGACTTTTTTCCTGCTTCTTCCTGCAAGTTTGTGGCTGGAAGGTTGGAGGGGGTTGAACAGTAATGCCCAAGCCAAGCTAGCCAGACTTTGCCTTGGCTCTGGGCCGAGCAGCCTTCAGGCCTTTGCGGACCCAGTGTGAGGACATCACGGTCCCCTGGGGGTCCGTGGACCACAGGTTAAGAGTGACTGGACTAGTACATTTAGTGGGTTTATTTACAAGACTGCGTGTAAATCAAAAGCCCTCCCTGCCACCTCACTGTTCCCGCCTTCCAGACCTGCAGGATTTTACACAAGGAAGTTCGGAATACAATTTTTCAAAACCTTGCCAAAAGCCTAGTCAGCATTTGCCAGCTGGGTCAATTGCTCAATTTGTAGAAGGAACAAGCCCAATTCCAACTACATGGCCATTAACACAAAGTCCTGAAGGAACAGACACAGAGGGCACAAGTGGTAATCATGGTACATCCACACCCTCACACCCACAACACACTCAGGTAGCAGTCTGTACGTAAACTCTGCAAAGAGACTGTGTCATCACTTGTAAGATTTCTGGCATGGAACGTACAACAGGGACACACACACCCACACCATCCTGGGTCTCACACCCATCTCAGGACGGCACATTCCCAAAGCTGCCACAGTAAACAAAAGTTCCACAGGGCTTCCCATAGCTTCTGGTAAACAAGTCAGAAAAGCAGTATGTAAAACTCCTGTCAGAGGATAAATGCCTGCATGTTTCTCTGTCAGTTGCTAAGTTTTTGTCAATGGTTACCAAGATTAAGGAGGGAGAGAGAAGCTCTTAAAATCTGCCAGAATACCTGAAATGTATTATAAAATTCAGCTCACTCTCATAGGGTTTACAGGGATGAATTTGGTGAACATTTCATTGTTCTTCTTTTTTTATTTAATGTCCCTATTAGTATACAATTTTGGTTTATTTTATCCCTGCATATTTCCTTTTGATCATATCTTATTTTGCCTTGTAAAGTATTTTGTATTTTGATATTGTAAGATTTTATTAATTTTGTTGTTCGGTCTATAGACCATAAAGTTTTAAAATAATAATAGTTCTCCCACACTGGCCCTATTGGCCAACTGGCTGGCTATTAAGTGCAAACTCAAGTCCAGGAGAGAGTCTCCACTGGTGTGAAAGTTCCGGCACCATTTTGTGTGCCATCATCATCTCCCAACCCAATGGCTTCGAGGACATCACTTTCCCCTCTGCCCAAGGTATCAAATCTACCCAAGTTATAAAATAAAAATGACATGTTGGCGGCTGTGAGGATGAGAGGTGGATAAAATAATTACACAGGATGAAAAGTGCTTTGCGGTTAGGCGAAATGGCAGTAATCTTTACATCTCTTAGCAATCACAATTACAAAGAGCAGTAATCATAAAAACAACATGACCTCAGCTGGAGGTTATGTAATAGAGCCGTCCCAAATTTGAGATGCCATACACCCCCATGTCATGGTAACAATTATCAAAAAAAAATCAGGATGTCTTCTTGTGACCTCAATACTTGTATTTAATTTGATATTTCTTTCTTTTTGCCATTACTAAGGATTTTTTCAGACAAGCCTCTAAAAACATTTCTTTGCCAGCATGTTTTAAACCATTAGTGTGCCAGCAAAATAACCCTTTTTATCAAACGTCACTGTAATAGCATGAAAAGGGAGCCCTGCACTTCCATGTTCGCTGGAGCGTGTGAACTCGGCGGTTCTTGCAAAAAGACACGAGCACATGCAAAAGTGTAAAAACATGAAAATAAACAAATGAAACAAACATAAGCACAGAAACACACTTTAAAACTTCCAAGTAAAACGGAGAGGTTCATAAAAACAGTGTTGCTAGTTTTTCCTTGTTTTTTTTCTGGGCTGTGAGGCCATGTTCTGGAATAGTTTCTTTCTGATGTTTCGCCTGCATCTGTGGCTGGCATCCTCAGAGAATGGTTGGGTAGATGTGTGTGTGGAGTTTATAAGCTGTGAACCCCTGTTGGGGAGAATATGTAAATTTGTGTAATTGAATGGTTAGTTTCTGGGTATAGAAATGCAAGGCTCGTTAGTGTGTTAGTGGAACACACTCTCTCAGAGCGTGGTGGGGTCTCCTTCCTTCGAGGTCTTTAAACAGAGGCTGGATGGTCATCTGTCAGGGATGCTTTGATTGTGTATTCCTGCATGGCAGAAGGGGGTTGGACTGAATGCCCCTTGTGGTCTTTTCCAACTCTATAATTCTATGGTTCTATAAAGTGGAAGATTGCACCTTGAGTTTAGGTTTTATTTAAATTGTTTGGCAGCAGCAACTCAAGGTAACTAACAACACAAATAATTCACTCACACCCTCCATCTTGATTCACAGGCATGCCCGTTGGAACAGCAAAACTGGATAGCTTCACATGCCTGCGATCTTAAAAAAACTGTTATGACAAATAGAAGCTGCTACAAACTGGCATTACTATGCACCAATCCACATTTTATTGCTTCGTATAGACAAGCCCCCAGAATCATCACCCAGCCCATGCTGGCTAGGTATTCTAGAAGCTGTGGTCCAAAAGGTAACTTTTCCTGAGCTCTGATAACATGGGATAACATTATTCCTCTTGTGACACAACTGTGTGTTGTAGTTACTTTTAAAGTTACTGGGGTAATGACCTCACCACACACAGGCAGTTTTTCTTTTTAACCACGAGCCAGGAGATCACTTCTACCAACAACCCTGGCAAGCTATGTCAGGGGACGATAGGACATTCAATCCCTGGCAGAAACCAAAAAACTGTCTCAGCAGAGAAGGTAACAACCCTTTCCCAAGAATACTCACACACACAGAGTGTTTGGCATCCAGAAAACAGGAGGTGCTTTTAATCTTCCGTAGTTTCAGTATGTACAGAGACGAAGTGCTACGCCAGGTATCAGAGACTCATAGAAAGAGAATGAACACTGATCTGGCTCTCTTATATACATCTCAGCACAGCATTGGTTTACCCAAGCACATGGTTGGTTACATTGCATCAGATTTCCATACTACATGGCTTTGCACTCTAGTAACCCTTCTCCTGATGTAACCCTTCTCATGCAACTGTAGCATGATTAGCATGACTGGCAGTTCATGGAGTCAGTCATCATGACTCAGCATGATTTCTGCAGTTGTTTGGCCATTTTAAAACTTAGGGTTCAGTCACCAATTCCTGACAAGCTGATAAACTTGTCGCCGCCCTGATTGTTTTTAGCAGAGGGGCGGGGTATAAATAAATTTTATTTTATTATTATTATAAACAAGGTGATAAACAATACTTTTGATGACTAAATAAATAAGTTTTAAAAGAAGAAATTAAAGTTTATTTTGAATAACAAGAGTAGCACTTTAAAAACTGTTAAATCAAACAGTCAAAGTTGCATCTATAACCATAACTATATTGTAACTATCTCTCTCTCTCTGGCTTTTCTTCGCAAACGAAGATTCAGGAAGGACTCATCCCGTGTTTTCTGCAAGCGCGCTGATGACTAAAAAGGCCAATCCAAGAAAGACAAGTCCGGTTGCAGAAAGCACAGCAGAAGGTTTCCTCAGGTGATGTTACCGGGTTGTGATTCTTTCTGCGTTGCCGTTTCTCTTCAAGACTTGTTCGGCGTGAGTTCTCAAATAAGGCTGCAGCATTGTGGATAGTGTGTCTCCATGCCTCCCGATGTGAGGCCAGGGTGAACCATTGTTGGTGATCAATTTGGCCAAGCCTGAGATGTTGTTTCAGGGAGTCCTTGTATCGCTTTGGAGCGCCCCTCTTATGCTGACCTGTGGCGAGTTCACCGTAGAGTACTATTTTGGGGAGGCGATGGTCCTCCATCCTAGACACATGCCCTGCCCAGCACAGCTGTGTTCTCAATATCATGGCCTCAATGCTAGTGATCCCTGCTTGCTCAAGGACAGCAATATTTGTCACATAGTCAGCCCAGTGTATATTTAGGATTGTGCGTAAACAGCGCTGATGAAAGCGCTCGAGGAGTCGTAAGTGGTGGCGATAGGTGACCCATGTTTCAGATCCATAAAGGAGAATAGACAGTACAATGGCTCTATACACACTGATTTTTGTGTTTCGCCTCAGCTATTTATTACTCCAGACTCTTTTGTAAAGTCTTCCAAATGCGCTATGTGCCTTTGCTAATCTGTGATCGATCTCTTTGTCAATCTTGGCATCTGAGGAGATGATGCTTCCCAGGTAGGTGAACTGATGAACGGACCTAAGCACAGAATTGCCAACAGTAATGTGGGGATGGTGGTGTTTGTCCTGTGGTGCAGGCTGGTAAAGAACTTCTGTTTTCTTCAGGTTGACTTCCAGCCCAAACAGCTCAGCAGCTGTTGCAAAGCAGGATGTTAGATGCTGCAGAGCTGCTTCAGTGTGGGCAACAAGGGCAGCATCATCAGCAAAGAGCAGCTCACGGACTAGATAGTTTAGAGTCTTCGTGCGAGCCCTCAGACGGCTTAAGTTAAACAAGCTACCATCAGTACGGTAACGTATATAGATGTCGTCGTCCTCTTCGAGCTCTGCCGTAGCCCTTTGGAGCATCATGCTGAAGAAGATTGTAAATAAAGTTGGTGCAAGAACACAACCTTGCTTCACTCCATTAGTTATCAGAAAGGGCTCTGAAAGAGTATCGCCATATCTGACTTGACCACGCTGGCCCTCGTGTAGCAAGATAATCATTTTAAGGAATTTGGGGGGACATCCTAGTCTTTCCAGGATCTGCCACAGACCTTTCCTACTCACGGTGTCGAAGGCTTTGGTGAGGTCAACAAATGTCACATAGAGACCCTTGTTCTGCTCTCTACATTTCTCTTGCAGTTGTCTAAGGGCATTGTAACTATAATGGTTAAAATATACCAGTAACTGGCAAATAAGCAAGAACTTATATAACCCACCCATAGCTAGACAACTGACTGTCACAGCAAACTGGGATCCAGAACACATAGAATCATAGAGTTGGAAGAGACCACAAGGGCCATCTAGTCCAACCCCCTGCCTTGCAGGAATACACAATCAAAGCACTGTGCCCTGACAGAAGGCCATCCAGCATCTGTTTAAAAACCTCCAAAGGAGACTCTACTATAATATAATAGAATGTACATAAAAATGTACATTCTATTATAAATAAGCAGAATGACTGAATCACATAGAAACTGCTACAAGATGATATAAACCAATATTAAAATCACTCCACTGGCTGCCAACTAGTTTATGGGCAAAGTCCAAAGTGTTGACTATTACCTTTAAAGTCCTACATAGTTTGGGTCCAGGTTACCTTCAGGATCACCTCCTCCCATACTATCCGCCCCGTGCACTCAGGTTCTCTGGGGGATATTTACTACAACCAGCTAGAACTAGGCTGACAACTGTCACCCGGAGGACCTTTTCATCAGCCACCCCCAAACTGTGGAATGACCTACGAAGATTCAACAGCTAAACACAGCATTACACACACATTACTAAAGACCTATCTCTTCTGGCAGGCCTGCCCAGTTGATTTTGATCTATGAATTTTAAATCTGTATGGATGGTTTTAATGTAATGTTTATTTTAATCTTAGGTGTTTTTAATTGTGTGTTTTAATGATTTTATGTTCTATATTGTATTTTAATTCATATTGTACCCCACCTTGAGCCATGGGGAGAAGCGGGAAAGAAATAAAATTATATTATTATAACATGGGCTATAACTTAAATGGAAAATAACAAGGCATGACAGATGAAGCTGCCTGTAGGATACATGAAAAAGACATACGGTACACCTTCATGTTGGATACGTACTTTATTTATTTATTTATACCCCGCTCTTCAGCCACAAGGCTATCAGAGTGGCTTACAAATTGTTTTAAGCAATAGCAATTTACACACTACACTGCATTAAGCAGTTTCCAATATGTGTTAGCTGATTGCCCCCACAAGCTGGGTAGATGAAAAAAGACACATACCTTTGGAGACAGATATCTTTGGAGCCTTGGGGAGGGCTAACTGTAACTAAGTACTGTTAAAAGTAAATTTCTGAGTGCTGAATGGCTTATTGTGAGCTTTGTTCCTTCCATTCTATTCTTTACGTGCCCAGAAAAATTCCAGGTATGGGTGGTGTCTTTCCCATTGCCCTTGTATGTTAATACCCACTGTGATGGTCCACAATTTGTACCATCGAAGGGGATTAGTAACATTCATAGGAGACAGAGCTATCTGGGGCTTCTAAGTCAAGGTGGATGCATACTACCTACCTCCAGGATCAGAGGCAACATGTCTCTGTATTAGCATTTGGATACATTCTGGTGGACTACACACGATCATTTCAGCTTTTTCCAGATCTCCAGAGACCTATACTGAATCACTTTAGGGCTTGTCTATACGAGGGACGAAAATGTGGATTGCTGCACACTAACACCAATTCGAAGCAGCTTCAATTTGTCAAATAACCTTTTTTTTTGGCAAAATCACAGGCATGTGAAGCAATCTGCTTTTGCTGTTTCAACAGGCATGCCTGCGAATCAAGATGGCGGGTGCGAGTGAATTACTCAGATTTGTATATTCACCAGTTGCCATCATCAAACTGGTGAAATCTAAGGTGAAAAAGTGTGATATTCTGCCTAAAAAAAAAGATTTTTTTTAAGGAAAACAGGCTGTTTCACTGCCTCAGCACACGATCGCTAGGGTGAAAATCCAACATGGTGGTTCTGGGCACTTGCCTCGTTAGCAAGCTCAGCTGCCAGGCCACATATGATCAATCAGCTTTCCATTTCTGCTTTTATCAGGAATACATATGAATGCAAATCGGATTGTCCCAATGAGCAGGAATGTCCATTCCCTGCAGAGCTATTTTTTTAACTTCTGAGTTTTTGGTAGATTTGGCCCCCCTCCTTCTGAATATGGCAGATTGATGCCGGATGGCATTTAGTCAAATCGTGTCTAATTCTATGAGGAGGGGGCAGCAAGCTAACAAGGCAAGCGCCCGGGACCACCTTTTTGGATTGTCGCCTTAGCAATTATGTGGGTGGAGTTCATTTGCACAGAGAAGCTATTGAAATCCACAAAAACCTGGGACTTCCGGTTTGCTATGGCGTCGCTATCGGATTCCTACTGAGGAACCTAAGAGGAATCCAACCACACGCGGACATTAAACCAGCCTGACAAGTGAGGCTGGATTTGGAATTTCCCACCTAACTGTGGGGGGAAATTGGAGTGGGCTCTCTGAGACCTGATTCCTGCTGGGATCCTAGAAATTGGCCAATAAGATCGGCAGGACAGGGAGGCAGAGGAGGTCAGAGCCATTAACCACTTCTGCAGGTGTGCCACTGAGAACTTCAGCCACCACCAATTTTAACTTTTATTTCACTTTAAAACTGAGGCTAAATTGCTGTGCTAGAGATCCTGACAGATCCCGAAAACTTAGAAAAAGACATCGATTTCAGTGGTTTCCCGGACTGTAACAGCTGGCTGGTATGGTGACTCCACAGACAGTGAGTAATTAACAGAAACATGACAAAATAGCTGTAAATAATTATATACAAGACAGTAATAAACTTTTCTTTCATTGTTTAAAATAAAGAGAAATAACTAGACTAGGAATCCTGGCACAGAAATTCATAGTCAGAAAAAAACAATAATAAATCTGACCAGGAACTCGCTACTTGTCTCCAAAATAATATAACAAACAGAATAAAATAAGTAACAAGCTAAGAGAGGCGGAGAGAGAAGAATAAGATTGGATACAAATATTCAACTAATCTAACCAATTTTGTAGTGGATTACAATTCTGAGGGCTCTGAAAAACTTAAACTTTTAAAAACTGTGTAATTTGATATATTGATTCAGAATGAATTGATTCCTGGTAAGACAAAGTGTGCGGGGCTGAAGAAGGCAGCCATTACTACTGAAACATGTGGACAAGTCTACTGGAGCTAATCTAAAGGACATATAAGATCAGTAAAAGGGCAAAGTAATATTTTTGAGTGGCTTATTTTTCATTTTTTCCCTAGATTTTTGGAAGAGGCTCGAAAAAGACCTGACATATATTCCGAGTGGAATTTCAGCTTATCCAGAAGACATAAACTACTGCAAGATGGAGAAGCTGAGAGTGTGTGTCTGTGGTGTGTGGTGACGAATGTGTATGTTTCTGGTTGTCCTGTTTTATTTTTTTGTTTGGGGAAAACAATTGATTGAATATTATATTCTGTGTATAGAGAGTTATATAGAACATATACCGAATAACAAGGGACAGCTACAAAATAGTGTTTTTGTAAGTATTATCCTTGTTCTCCTGTTCTCCTTTTGAGTTTAACTGTCTCAGACATGAGTACATATTGGAGATTTTTGCAAAATATAAGAACAGGATAAGTTGTTTGTCCATGATCTGATTGCTGCAACTAAACAAACTAACAAACAAACAAATAATTTCAAAGATATTGAAGAAGGAAACAATCCAGGAATTTGAAATGGAATAAGGCGAGAAGACGCTTATAAAGTGGAAGAAAGGAATTAAGGCTAGAGAAGCAAAACTCGAAAAGGGGGGGGGGGAGAAAGAAAAAAGAAAAAGGAAAGGAGAAGAGTGAGAAAGTGGTTTAAGTTAAACAAAACTATTAAAACTGAATAATAGAAAAAGAGATAAATGAGGAAGACAACACAGACAACGTTACAGACAATGAGAAGACCATCTTTTGAGTCTAACCAACCAGAAACCCAATTCTGGAAGAAATAAAACTATTACGGGAAGAATTACGTGAAATTAGAACTGAATTTAAACAGGAAATGAAAAGCGACCTCAAAGGTATTAAAGAGTCAATTGATAAAGTAACAGATGATTCAAGAAGACTAAAGGAAAAAGTAAATACGCTGGAAGACAAAGTTGAAGATTTAGAAAAAAACCAGTTACATTTGAAGAAAGTAAAGAAAGTAAAGAGCATGAATTAGACGAACAAGCCCTCCAGGAAATGAGATGGAGAGAAAATTGTTTGAAAATAAGAGGTCTTAAAGAGCAACCTGATGAAGATTTATACAAATATTTAATACCCAAACTCGTGAAATTCATGGGCAAGACTAAGTCTCAATTCGAGTGGGAAATTGATAAAATATACAGGCTATCATCTAAAATAGCAAAACAAAAGAATTTACCAAGAGATGTGGTAATTTATTTTGTATGCAAGACCAGGGACTTATTACTACAAAAAAATTATGAACAAAAATTTGAAATTGAAGGCAGTAATATTTTGATGCTCAAGGATATTCCAATGAGGATATTTTAAAAAAGGAGGAACTACAGGTCCCTGACAGAATAACTAAGATACAATGGGATTAGATATAAGTGGGAAAGGTTAGAAGGGATATCCTTTAGGTTTAAACAAAAGAATTTCAGAATTAATGTGACAGAAAAAATAGAAGAATTTTTGGAAAAATATAAAAAGGACTTGGAAACCATACAAAAGAGAAACACAGGAACCAAGACAGCAAGAGGAAGGAGCAGGAGGTGGAGCTACAAAAGAGGAAGGGGAAGAAGAAGCAGAAGAAGAAGAGTCTCAGCAAGAAGAGGAAGAATAGCAAGAGGAAGATTAACAAAAAACATTTATATCCCAAACACTAAACTACGTAAGAGAATAAACAAAACAAAGTAACGAATTTAAGACCAAGTAAGATTTAAATACAAATACTGAAATGAACCTAAAAATCTTAACATGGAATGTTGAAGGGCTCAATTTGCCCGAGAAAAGGAAAAAAAATCTTTCATTTTTTCGGGAAGGAAAAATGTGACATAATCTGCCTGCAAGAAACTCATATCAGATTAAAAGATAATGGCTTGTTAAAAAGTAAAAAATGATTTAGTAAAGCGTTATGTATACCACCTTGAGCTCACTGGAGAAAAAGAGAATACAGTTGTCCCTCTATATCCACGGACTTGGTATCCATGGAGTTAAGTATTCATGGCTTGAAAATATTCTTAAAAAAATAATAATCCAAAAAGCAAACCTTGATTTTGCCATCTTATATAAGGGACACCATCTTGCTATGCCGTTGCATGTAATGGGACTTGAGTATTCACGGATTTTGGTATCCATAGGGGATCCTGGAACCAAACCCCAGCGAATATGAAGTGACAACTGTGATTCATTCACGCCCACCATCCTGATTCGCAGGCATGCCTGTTTGAACAACGAATGTGGATAGCTTTGCATGCCTGCGATCTTGCAAAAAAAAATTATTGAGACAAATGAAAGTGGCTGCCAATTGGCATTAGTGTGCATCAATCCACATTTTATAGCCTCATATAGACAAACCCTATGAGATCAGTTAGGGTGTGTATGAGAGAGAAAGGGAGGGCGAACAACTGGCCCAAAGGTGCCCCCTGAGTTTCATGGTTCACCTGTGACTATAACCCAGACCTCCAAAGTCCCGGCCCAACACTCTAATCAATGCACCACACTGTCTTTCTAAAATTTTGAACCATTTCCAATATTCATCTGACCTACCTTAATGCTGGTCACTGATCATAATAATAAAGATTGACTGAACACCTGAACTATCCTAATTTTTCTTCTCTGGGTCTGAGGCAACATCCCAATGAGAAAAGGTTACATATCTGGAAATTTCCAGTTGTTTTTTTTTAACCCTAAACATAGACGTGGCATTGGTGTGACTGTTTGTTATTACATGCCCTTAAGTGGGCAGGGGGTTGGACTAGATGGTCCTTGTGGTCTCTTCCAACTCTATGATTCTAAATCATTTTCGACTTATGGTGACTCTAAAGCAAACCTATCATGGGGTTTCTTGGCAACAGTGATACAGAGGAGGTGTGCCATTGCCTTCCCCTGAGGCTGAGACAGCGTAACTTGCTCAAGATCACCCAGTGGGTTTTCCATGGCTGGGTAGGGATTCAGACCCTGGTTTCCCAGATCCCTAGTCCCAGTACTCAAAGCACTACACCACACTGGTTCTCACTCGGTGTAATTAAGGAGACCATTTTTCTCCTTCTCTTATGGTACTAGAATATGGGGCTCATCAGTTGAAGCTGAATGGTGGGATACTCAGGAGAGACAAAAGGAAGAAACTCTTCATGTGATACACAATCAAACCATGAGATTTGCTTCCACGGGATGCTGTAGGGGCTGCCAACTTGGACAGCTTTAACAGGGGATTAGACCAATTCAGAAACGATAAGCCTGTCAGTGGCTACCTCCAGTAACACGGGCAGCATGCCTCTCCGAATACCAGTTGCTGGGGAACACACATGGGAGGATGCTATTGCATCTGTTTTGCTTTTGGACTTCCCAGAGGCAGCCAGTTGACCATTTTGGGTACACAATGCAGGGCTAGATTAAACCTCTGGCCTGATCCATTTGAGGGAGCTCTTACATTCATAACCATGACCTGGTGAAATGGGGTTTGTCTTTGCTCAGGTGCAGCAAAACAGAGTAAAACTCCCCAGTACATTGAACGCTCTTGCAAAACTCCTGGAAATGGGAGGGGTAAAAATTCAGCTAACCATAACTACAGTAGTATAAATTGATCCTGCAGTAATGAGAAAGTCCCCTCTCTCCAATTTCTTCCTCACATGTAACCCCGAGAATCTTTGCATGCTATACTGCACCACACCAGCATTCCCTCCTTCTGCTTCAGGGCTGGGGAAGGTGATGTCCCTCCAAATAATAATAATAATAATAATAATAATAATTTTATTTATTTATACCCCGCCCCTCTGTTAAAACAATCGGGGCGGCTTACAAAAATTAAAATACAATACAGATAAAATCCCCAAACACCCCCACCCCCACCCTCCCCCATAAAAAAAATTAAACAATTATAAATGCTGTTGAACCACAACTCTCACAATCAGCTATGTTGGCTAGGGCTTGCAGTCCA
The DNA here is from genome assembly GCA_030847615.1 of Gambelia wislizenii. Classification (NCBI taxonomy): domain Eukaryota; kingdom Metazoa; phylum Chordata; class Lepidosauria; order Squamata; family Crotaphytidae; genus Gambelia; species Gambelia wislizenii. The sequence continues at coordinate 34,293,217 of JAUMIR010000002.1, forward strand.
ACGACACATGGAAAGAGAGACGTTCCCCACCCCAGTCCAGTTTCTACCGGATCCACAGCATCATCTGACAATCACTCTACCAATATATGTTATCATTTTCCTCTTTCAAGTCATTTCTGAATAACATCTTCCATCTTGTTTTCATTTATTTGTTTCATTTATATTATAGCTTTCCTCTGGTGAGCTTGAAGAAACAGAGTACAGTACAACCCCCGTATCCATGGGGGATATGTTCCCAGACTTACCAGAAACCATGGATTATAGCGAACCATATTAAAATGAACAACTTCCAGCTCAAGGATACCATAGAGTTGCACTGGAGGACCTAGAGATTCCTAGAGAGAACTCCTCTATAGGTCCTACAATGTGACTCTATGGCCAGCGGAAGCATGCCATGGAATTGCGCTGGAGGGCTTCAAGCCCAAGGATACCACAGAGTTGCATTGGAGAACCTAGAGATTCCTAGAGAGAACATCCCTCTAGGTCCTGTGACTCTATGGTCAACGTCTGGTGGAAGCATGCCATACAATTGTGCCAGAGAACCTAGGAAATGGCTACAGAGACCATTTTTTGGGATGCAGTTGGGTGAATCTGAGGGTACCAGTCGCATGGATATGGGGACCATACTGTATATAGCTCTCCTCCTCCCAAATTTACCATCACAACAACCCTGTAAGGTAGGTCATGGTGAGAGAGAGTGCAAGTGGTCCAAAGTTTCACAGCTCAAGGGGGAGAGGAGCCCCAATCTCTAAAGACCCAGTCAAATACTCTTAGTGCTACATCACATTGGCTCTAATAGATATCCTTAAATGGTCAAAGAAGCCTACCTAAATGGGCAATGAGCTGAAAGACTGGCTTGCAAACCACAGGAAAGACCCAGTTCAAATCTTCTCTCTTGTCCCAAGCTAGCACATAACTCCATGTGACATGCTTACTTTGAAGAGTACATACACATAACATTGCAGCACAGCCTAAATGTTACTTTTTTGAGACTTCATTTCCCAAAATCTCCCCAGCAAGCACGACCAATGACTATGGTGGCTTGGGGAGCCTAGAAGTCACAGTCTCAAAAAGGTAACTGTTCCAAACTCTGCACTGCTGTCTACATGGGAGACAGAAGCTGCTAACTTTCAGCTTCTGTCTCCCATGTACTGTAGGAGGATAGTAACAGTGGCATATCCTATACCAACCTACCTTATTGGGCTATTGCAAGGATGACTGCAATCATCATCATCATCATCACCACCTTCCAAACTGCATTTGGAAGGTAATGGAGCTGTAGCATGCTTGTGCAGTGGTGATTTTTATAGCAATAAATACCTAGGAAGGGTTAGAACTGTGAAGACACAGACATGAAGGAAAGTATGTGTACATCATAGGTATCTTCTGCACAATCCAGCAATATAGCAGGTGGGGTGAGACAACCTGAATAATTTTGATATACAGTTGGTCCTCCATATCCACGGGTTCTACACTCATGGATTCAACCAACCATGGCTTGAAAATACTTTTATTAAAAATGCAAAAAGCAAACCTTGCTGTTTGCCTTTTTGTATAAGGGACGCCATTTTACAATGCCATTGTATATAATGGGACTTAGGCATCCATAGATTTTGTTATCCATGAGGAGTCCTGGAACCCTTTCAGCCTAAACTAAGTTTCATTACCACTTTCCTTCATCCGAGCAACACAATCAAATCAAATGATCTTCAAAGGATCTCCAGATTTTTCAGGACTACAACTCCCATAATCCCTCTCCATTGGTTATGCTGGCTAGGGCTGATGAGAACTGTAGTATGCCTAAACTATCTCAAGTTGCCTCTCCTCTCCTCACATTTTCCATTTTGCTGGATTGTGTAGAAGGTACCAAAGATGTACACATACTTTCCTTCATAACTGCATCTTCACAATTCTTAGATATTTACCATTATAAAAACACTACTTCAAAAATCTGCTCCAGTCTCATCTCATCACCTCCCAAATGCTTCATACAGGGCAGGAGTGGGAACTGTATAGTCCTCCAGATCTTGTTGGACTACAACTCCCCTTGTTCCCCACCACTATCTACACTGGCTTGAGCTGCTGGGAGTTGCAGTCCAACATAATCCAGAGGTTCACACAATTCCAGGAAGCTGTGTGCAAGTTCTTGTTTGTCTCTAACAACTCAACCTTGGTTTCATCATCTGTAAAATGGGATTAACAAGGGCCACCTGAACAAAGATTCTGCAAGGATGAACAAGATAAAAACCCTTTCCATTTTATTGCTCCTAATCCCCAGTCAAGCCTCATCTTTAAAATGGAATAAACAGGTACCGGTTAAGCCAAAGCTTCCATTTCCAGCTCTCATAAAGCTAGTCCAGGGTTAACTCACATAGATCTTCACCTGCCTTGGTCTCAAGCACCCTTTATATGACAACATAAAGAAAATGTGTCTTTGGAAATAGGGTCAGCTTAAATTAACATGTAGCCCATGTTCACATTCTACTTCCCCTTTTATTTCCTCCCCTTCTATTTTTCCTCTCTTTTTTTTGTACGGTAATCATATTTTTTAAAAATAAAAAATACTTTTTTTAAAAAAAATGTTTTTTTTTAAAGAGCAACCTTTATTGCACCCCCAAGTTTCCTGAAAGAAACCTTCAAACTTATGCTACCTAGCCTGTTCTTGTCCTAAGTCCTTCCCCCACCCACAAAGAATTCACCCCACCCCCCAAAAATACCTATTTTCCTTAAAAATGGGGTAGGGAATGGTGATGAGCTCTCTAGGTGGTGTTGGAGTCCAAATCCCATCAGCCCTAGTCAGCAAAGCCAAGAGTAAGGAATGATGGGACAGCTGCAGCCCAGCAACATCTGGATGGCCACATGTTCCAAGTGCCAACCCAGATTCACTAAATCCCATCCACCATCACCTCCAACCTTCTGCCAAGACACCCATCAAGTTAGGTCCTTCATACAAGCACTCCGGGCCTTCTCCCATATAAGAGGGATGGGAATTTGTTTCACACTCCAGATGTTGTTGGGAGTGTATCTCCCACCATTTCTTACCTTGGCTGTGTTTGCTCGGAGTTGCAGTCCAAATGCATTTGGAGGGCCTTGTAATCCTCATCCCAGGTTTATATAAATTTAGGGTAGCCCTCTTGATCAGTGGTTCTCAGATTTTGGTCCTCCAGATGTTTTGGACTTCAGTTCTCAGAAGCATCAACCAACACGGTTCATGGCTAAGGATTCTGGGAGCTGAATTCCAAAGCATCTGAGCTGGGCAAACATTGAGAACCACAGACGTAGGCAAAATCCATCATCCCCCCCCCCGGCTATGCTGCCTGAGAGGTGCAGCCCAACGTCATTTGGAAAGCCACACATTTCCCATCCCTAACAAAAATAGTTACATATTTGTATATAGTTTTGCCAGCCTAAATGGCCTAAAGGTACCAGATCCCATCTGATCTTGGAAGTTAAGCAGGGTCAGCTCTAGTTAGTATCTGCATGGGAGACCATCAATGAATTCCAGGTGCTATAGGCTAGATTTCCAAGGAAGAAACTGGCAAAACCACCTCTAACTATTCCTTGCCTAAGAAAACCCTATGGAATTAATGGGGTCTCCATATGTTGACAGGCAACTTGCATACATATACTGTAATTTATCTCTAGGCTCCTTCCATCACCAGTCCCATTAACTTCCTATAACCTTCTTCCATTCCAACTCCCCACACATGGATCCTTGGAAACCCTCTTCTCTACATCCATCCCAAACCCCACACCCCATAAAGGCAGAAACACAAAAACTGTACCTCCAAGCTATCTCTGATGGGGGAAAAGAAACCCCATCATCACGCCCAATAGTGTGTTTTATTTTTTCATCACAGACATTCAAATTCCCTCCAATTTTATTTTCCAGGCCCTGATCACTCCAGGTGCTTTTTTTAGTCCTGAAACTTATGCCTCCCAACAGCCTCTCATTCACCCCCTACATAAGACTAGACTTTATTATTACGGCAAATAGCCAGCAGACACCCCCTACATTGTACCCCTCTACCCATCCCCTCACAAACACCCACCAATTCCCCCATTTATATTACCCAGCCCTCTCTTCCAACTCATAAAGAATTCTGTCAACAGCGTCTTCATTATTTTTTTCATTTTAAAAAAATTTAGCTTTCTGGCTTCCCTCCCATAACGATATTATTCCACTTTAACTGCTATGGCTGCCTCCTGTGGAATTCTGGAGTTTGTAGTTCAGTGAGGTCTAAGAGCTCTCTGGCAGAGAGTCCAAAATGCCCCTCGCGAAACTGCAAATCCACAGGAGGCAGCCATAACCGTTAAAGTGGAATAATAGCGCAATAACAGTGTAGTGTGATAATCTGATTAGAGTAAGACTCTGGAGCAGTTGTGTGGACCCCCATCCAGCAAGAAACCACACACACAAACGTACATACTGGGAAGGAAGTGAAATGAAACATACTAGCATTGAAACCAGGCCTAAATACCCGAAAGCAGGGCTTCTCAACCAGGATTCCCTGTAACCTTAGGGTGCCATAAGAGATTGATAGGGGTTCCGCGAGATATTGAGATTGAAAAATATAAACTTTTTTTTTTGAGCTGTAGATATAATCATTTTTAGGCAGGGGTTCCCTGGGATCTGAAAATCATTTCTCAAGGGTTCCACCAGAGTAAAAAACAAAAACAAAAAAAGGTTGAGAAAGGCTGCCCTAAAGGCACCAGATCTGGTCTGATCTTGGAAACTAAGCAGGACCAGCCCTGGTTAGTCTTTGGATGGGAGACCACCAAGAAATCCCAGATTATATTTAAGGGGAAGGAACTGGCAAAACCACCTCTGAGTATTCCTTGCCTAAGAAAACCTTAGGAAATCCATGGAGCTGACAGGAGATTTGAAGGCCCACTCATGCAATCCACTCCAGGCCAAAATACAATTGTCCCTTCATATCCACGGATTTGGTATTCACCAATTTGAGTATTCACGGCTTGAAAATATTCTTTAAAAAAATAATAATCCAAAAAAGCAAACCTTGATTTTGCCATCTCATATAAGGGACACCATTCTGCTATGCCATTGCATAGAATGGGACTTGAATATTCACGGATTTTGGTATCCACCGGGGGGGGGGCGGTTCTTGGAACCAAACCCCAGTGAATATGAAGGCACAACTATAGTTCCATGCACACGATATAAAAAAATTATAGTCTGAGGCTGCTTTTAGCCCCATAGGTTCATCCAAGGAAATCCTGGGATATGTAGTTTGGAGTGTCTCACCCACACACACTCACACGCACACAGAGTCTTGAGGGCAGTAGCTGGGGGGGATGAGAGGAAAGGGAGGAGAGCAATAAAACCACTCACTCCTCAATGCCCTAAGGGCACCCCTATATCCCACACACCCTAAATATGCTTTCCATCCTCTCCTTTCCCCCCTCCCACAACCCTCAGCACCGCATGCCGCAAACTACACCTCCCCACCCCTAAGCAAGCAAGCAACCCCTCCCTCCCCAGCCCCAGAGCCCTTCTATGGCTACACCCCACGGCCTGAGCCCTGATCCGAGCCCCCCCAAATCCCCTTACCTTGCTCCGAGGGGGGGAGGGAGGCAGGGAGGGGCTGTGGAAGGCCCCTGGCCGGCTACCCCCCGCGCCTCCAAGGCCAGGCCATGCTGGGGGGGGGGATGGAGGGGGGAGGGGGGGAGAGAGCCCGAGCAGAGCTGCCCACGGGCTGCTGCTCTAAGGATGCGCTGCAAAGGAATTAATGAATATTATTCTTATTTTTTAAGGGAGGGAGGGGAACAAGGAGAGAGGGAGGGAGGGAGGGAGAGGCTGCTTGGAAGGAAAGAGGGAGCAGCAAGGCAGAGGAGGAGGAAGAGGAGAAGGAGAAGGAGGAGGAAGGCCAGCGCTGGGATGCTCAGGCTGGGCTGGCTGCTGATGCCTCCTCTGCCGGCGCGGGCCACTTCCTCGGGGGGGGGGAGGCAGGAAGTAGGGGGGCAGCTGATGGGCAGCCCCGGCCACCAATAGCAGCAGCCCTTCTCCTCTTCCTCCTTTCCTCCCCCCTCCCCACACTCTCTCCCCCTCCCCTCCTGTGACCACATTGCTCACTCACCCCCCCCACATACACACACCACTCACCCTCACACATACACACACCACTCACCCTCCCCACATGCATACACCACTCATCCCCCCACATAAACACACCACTCACCCCCCCACATGCATACACCACTCACCCCCCCACATACACACACCACTCACCCTCCCCACATACACACACCACTCACCCTCCCCACATGCATACATCACTCAGCCCCCCACATACACACATCACTCACCCTCACACATACACACACCACTCACCCTCCCCACATGCATACACCACTCATCCCCCCACATAAACACACCACTCACCCCCCCACATGCATACACCACTCACCCCCCCACATACACACACCACTCACCCTCCCCACATACACACACCACTCACCCTCCCCACATGCATACATCACTCAGCCCCCCACATACACACATCACTCACCCTCCCCACATGCATACACCACTCACCCCCCCACATACACACACCACTCACCCCCCCACATAAACACACCACTCACCCTCCCCACATGCATACACCACTCACCCCCCACATACACACACCACTCAGCCCCCCCCCACATACACACACACCACTCCTGCCCCACTTTCTCATCCCCCCTTTCTTTCCAGCATCCCTCTTCCTCCTTTCTTTGCATTCATTCATTCATTCATTCATTCTTGGTTGTTTTCCTCCCTATTCATTCCACCTCTCCCTGCATCTCCCCCCCCCCACTTTTTTTTAACCCTCTTCTCTCCCTGCCTTGGTGGAAAGGGAATAGAACAAAATGTAATGTAACACGATCATTTAAAAAACAAAACAATCCCAGAGTGATCTCTGCTGCGTAATGTGGGAATAGACAGCGCACGTGTCTGGATCCGGACGTCGTCCCCCCTCTCACACACACACACATTTGAATGGGAGAGACCAGATTGTATCCACAGTGTGCCCATTCTTCTGTCTGGAGTGGTTTGAATGTGTGTTCCTGCATGGCAGGGGTTGGACTAGATGGCCCTTGTGGTCACTTCCAACTCTAGTACTATGGTTCTATGATTGTGTATTCCTGCATGCCAGGGGGGTTGGACTAGATCGCCCTTGTGGTCACTTCCAACTCTAGGATTCTGTGATTCATGTTCAGCCAAGGCCGGTTTAAGGGATTGGGGGGGGCATATGTTTATCTCAGGTCAGTATAACCTAATCTAACCTATTTACAGTACAGGATATTCAGATTATTAGTAATAATGTTTTTGCAGGAAAAGGGTTACAATAGGGGCCCCCCACAATGATGGGGGCCCCTGCGGCTGTAGGTGCTGCAGGGCCCTTAAACCGGCTCTCTGTTCAGCCCCACTGCATCCTGTGGGAGAACAAAATCCAGAGTCCACCACAAAAAAGTGATACTTTATTGGCCCACCATACAGCGAAACACATGATGCACCATGTGTTTTGCAGTTTGGTTGGCCAATAAAGTATCGCTTTTTTTTGCAGATTCTGGATTTTGCTTTTGCTACCTGGCCAACACAGCTACCCCTGGATGTGTTTTTCTTAGGTTCTGTAGGGTTTATTTTTATTTTAAGGCCAAGTGCGCCAGATGTATATTTACTCAAAAGCAAGTCAGTTAAGCGGAGTTTACTCCCAAGGAGACAGGCACCAGATTGTCGTGTCAGATATATCTTAGAGCAGGGATGGGAAAACCAGTGGTACTCTACATGTTGGACCACAGTTCCCATCAGCCCCAGACCTCTTGGCCTGATTTGTGGCATGATGGGAGTTGTAGATCACCATATGGAGAGCTGCCTGTTCTCCTCCCCTGCCTTCCCTGGCTAGTAACCAACTTGTAAATGTTGGGCTTTCACATTCGAATGTGGACGATCTAGAATGCTGCTGCACTGCAGAAATAACTAGGTTTGACACCTCTTTAACTGCCATGGCTCAATGCTATGGGATCCTGGGATTTGTAGTTTTGTGAGCTATTTAGCCTTCTCTGTCAGAGAGCGCTGGTGCCACAACAGGCTATCAATCCCAGGATTCCATAGGATGGAGCCATTATAGTTAAAGTGGTGTCAAACTGCTTTATTTCTTCAGTGTGTCAGCAGCCTACGATTTTGTAGATGGAAAACAACACACAGATGTCCCAGTACTTTACAATGAAGTGTGGTTACTTTCACCATAAGGTTTGAAATAAATCAAGCTTTAGTTCCCTGTAATTACATATAATCATGTAGTAATCCAACCAGAAACCAAATTTCCATGTAATTGCATATAATAATATAATATAATATATATTAATTCGATTTTAAACCCAATACCCATGTAATTGCATATACTGTACAGTACTGTAATATATAATCAGTCAAGCCTAAACAAATATAATCACATATTTATATTTCCCTCCATCTCTATCTCCTTTCCCTGTTGCCTTCCCTTGTGTCTTGTCTCTTCATTGTAAGCCCACTCATGGCAGGGATCTACTCCCCCACCCATGCCTTGAGAAACACCTGGCTAGTTTATTATAAGCTGTGAATGAGAGTGTTTTATTTTAATTTATTCTCTGTTTTTAACATGTGTTGAAAGATGGGATGTAAAACCAATATAGACCAAAACAGGTGCTCCAGAATGCCCCCCCCAACCAGCATGCCTCCTGAGCTCTGATATACAACACATCCCTCTGCATGTCAACTCAGAATTTTTATTTTATATATTTATTTGATTCATATCTGCCTGCCACTCAAAATGGGTCCCAAACCAGTAGAAGTATCATTGAATTCCATAGGACTTACCGCTGGGTAAGAGAGTATAGGATAGCTATGGTAGTCATACACAGTTTTCAGGTATGAAAGGGGGATTTTATAGCACCTTTGAGACTAAGCTGAGAGAAAGAAGTTGTAGCATAAGCTTTCATAGACTTAGGCTGCATCTGCATGGCAGTTAAAGCCAGAACCAGAGCCAGGTATCAAACTGGATTATTTCTGCAGTGCAGATGCAGCCTTGGTCTACTTTTCTCAGATGCATGTAGTCTTCAGGTATACGCCAGTCAATATTGGAATAATAATAATTGTTTCCTACTCGCCAAGGCTTGAGGCAGGATACAACATAAATTAAAATACAATATATGGGATAAAATCATTTAAAAACACCAATAAAAACAAATGGGATTAAAACAAACATTAAAATAATTTATAAACTTAAAATACCAATTTAAAAATCATAGTTTAAAATCAACTGAGTACATCTGCTGGAAGAAATAGGTCTTTAGTGCTGCTTTGAACTTCAACAGCATGTTTAGCAGGTCTGGGGGCGGCTGATTAAAAGGTTTTGCTGTGATTGCTTGAACCCTTTGCAATGTTATGCATGTGTCAAAAACTCACTGAATTCATTTAAAAGCCTGCTGGCTCTCTGAAATCAATATGTGAAATTCAACCTCCCATCCACCCAAACAAACACAGTCACAAAACTTTGCTTTATGTTCAGTGATGTACTGGCAAATTTTGTGGTGTTTGTCGCAGGACTTCTCAAAATCATTTCCCCATGAGAAGTCCAAAATGCAGGCAGTTATGTAGTAGTGTAAAAGAGACAGTGTGGTATGGTGGTCTGAACGTTGAACTAGGACTCTGGCAGACCAAGGTTCAAATTCCTTCTCAGTCATGGAAAGCCACTGGCGGACCTTGGATGAGTGACACTCTCTCAGCCTTAAAGGAAAGCCATGCCAGCCTCCCCCGCCCCGCTAAATAAATCTTGCTGAGAAAACACTATCATAGGGGCTCTTGGGCCTCGTCTATACAAGGCAAAAAATCCTGGATTGCTCTGCAGTAATGGCAAATCGCAGCAGCTGCTATTTGTCTTAATGCTTTTTTGACAGGCATAAGCATTGCATGCCCACCAGTCAAGATGGCGGCTGCAAGTGAGTTGCTCACATTTTAACTTGCCTGAATTTGCCGCCTCTGAACTTTTTTTAAAGTTTCCTATGTGCAATACAGCGATATTTCGCCTTTACTTAAAAGAACAAAAAAACACAACACCCCATTTTATCACTTTAGTGTTCGTTCACTAAGGTGAAAGTCCAACATGGCAGCTGCACGTGCCTTTTTAGCAAGCCCCGCCCCCTGCACTCATCCAGCCAATCAGCTTTGTGCTTAGCTCATATCATAGAATCAGAGTTGGAAGAGACTACAAGGGCCATCCAGTCCAACCCCCTGTGCTATATATAACACAGTGGTTCTTAACCTTTTCTTTACCAGGGACACCCTTTTAATATCTTATGTTGCTGCAGACCCCCAAGACTTAACTCAGGATTTAAAACTCTAATAATAATAATACCTGATGATGATGATGATTAATAAGAGAAAATGCTGGATGGAGACTACTATAGTCTGAATTGGGTTTATGAAGCTGGGAAATCACTTGTCCCGGTGAGCAGGAATGCACATTCCACTTGCTGTTTTTTAAAAACTCTGGGAAAAGCGATGAAGGTTTTTCCTGCAGTGTGTATGGCATTTTTGGCCCTCCTCCTTCCCAATACACAAAACGATACGAGATCCCGTTATGACAGGTAGGATTCTCCTCGCATTCCATAAGGAGTATTTTCACCATTCAGACAACCCCTGTAAGTCAGAAACAACTTGAAGGTGTGAAGAGAGACATTGATTCCTTTGAAAGAAGATTGGCTGATTAAGATATATGTGATTTGGCTGAAATGGATAAACTGGCAATGTTGATTAAGGAGAAATCCTTGGTTAATTTTTGAAAAGATTGGGAGCTGTTTATAAATATATTGCAACAAAGTATGGGGTATAGATCAATTGTAGCCTTTTTATGGGAGCATGGGTTTGATTTATGCTAGAAGCTAGATTATAAAATCACTTAATGGAAGTACTTTAATCATGGAATATAATCATTAGCCGGAGGGAGTCATTAGTAGTCTAGTTGGTGTGTCATGTTTTGTGGTATTTTTTTTCCAGCTGTTTTTCTCTATATGTTTTCAATGCATAGAAAATTAAGTATGTTTCATGTTTTCTTTTTTATCTTTTTTGTTGTATGTGTATGTGTGTTAATTTAAAAATAAAATTAACCCAGCGCAGCTGTGTTCTCAGTATCATGGCCTCAATGCTGGTGATCCCTGCTTGCTCAAGGACAGCAACATTCGTCACATAGTCAGTCCAGTGTATATTTAGGATTGTGCGTAAACAGCGCTGATGAAAGTGTTCAAGGAGTCGTAAGTGGTGGTGATAGGTGACCCATGTTTCAGACCCATAAAGGAGAACAGACAGTACAGTGGCTCTATACACACTGATTCTTGTGCTGCGCCTCAGGTGTTTATTGCTCCAGACTTTTTTGTAAAGTCTTCCAAATGCGCTATATGCCTTTGCTAATCTGTGATCGATCTCTTTGTCAGTCTTGGCATCTGAGGAGATGATGCTTCCCAGGTAGGTGAACTGCTGAACGGACTTAAGCACAGAATTGCCGACGGCAATGTGGGGATGATGGTGTTTGTCCTGTGGTGCAGGCTGGTAAAGAACTTCTGTTTTCTTCACACTATCTGCAGCCAAAAACATACTAACTGCAGTCAAAAATAAAGAGAAGCCTCAATGGATGATAGATTAAACTCTTCAAGCAGTTTGGGACAGGTGAGAAGTAAAAGTAAAAGGGGACGGTAATAGGGTCAGAAACATGAATGCAACTGTTCAGTAACTTGTGCACAAGGATAAAGAGAACTGCTGTAATAATCAATGCAGAGAAACAGAAGGTGACAACAAAAAAGGAAGAACAAGTGACCTCCTCCACAAAATTCAAGAAATCAAAATGGAAATTTAAATCAAGAGTGGGAATGCTCTACTACCAGCAGGGGACAACATTACATGACCAAGTACGAATAAAAAGATGATGGAAACAATACACTGAAGAACTACATAAAAGATATGAAAGGAAGATAGATTCTTTCAAGGAAGAACCATCTGAAGATGAACCAACAATTATAGAAACTGAAGTGGAAGCTGCATTCAGAGCACTTGGGAGAAACAGATCACAAGGAATAGATGGCATACCAATAGAACTGTTTCAGACCACAGAGACAGAATGTACTCTAGTTCTAATGAAAATCTGTCAGCATATATGAAAAACAAAAGCATGGCCCACAGATTGGAATGCTCAATATATATTCCAGTCCCCAAGAAAAGGGATACCAGAGATTTCAATAACCACAGGTTGTTGTTGTATGTCTTCAAGTCATTTCTGACTTATGGTGATCCTATGGCAAACCTATCACAGGGTTTTCATGGCAAGATTTGTTCAGAGTGGGTTTTGCCTTTCTTTTCCTCTAAGGCTGAGAAAGTGGGACTTGCTCTAAGGCTGAGAAAGTGTGATTTGGGATTGTAGGTTCTTCATCTAGTGGGTTTCTATGGCTGATCAGGGATTCAGACTCTGGTCTCCAGTGTCCTAGTCCAACACTCAAACAACTAAACCAATCTGGCTCTGAGGATCATTGCATTGATCTCACATGCAAGCAAAGCGATGCTCAAAACTCTACAACAAAGACTTTTAACACATATGGAGTGAGAAATGCCAGATGTCCAAGATAGGGTCAGGAAAGGAAGAGGCAATAAGGATCATACTGCATACATATCTTGGATAATAGAGGGCAACAAGGAATTTTCAGAAGAAAGTCAGCCTGTGCATTATCGCAAAGCCTTTGATAGTATAAATCATAAAAACAATGGATCACTATTGAAATGGGTGTGACACAACACTTGATTTTCCTGATGCATAACCTGTACACAAGACAAGAGGCTACTGTTAAAACAGAATGGGGAGAAATTGAATGGTTTCCAATTGGCAAGGAGGTTAGGCAAGGCTGCATTTTATCACCCTATGTTTAACTTACATGCTGAACATATATGCAAAGCAGGATTAGACTCAGAGGAAGGAGGCGTGAAAATTGGACGAAATAACATTAACAATTGAAGATATGCAGATGACACCATACTACTAGCAGTAACTAGCAAAGACTTGGAACAACTACTGAAGAAAGTCAAGGAAGAAAGTGTAAAGGCAGATTTACAGTTGAATGTTAAGAAAACAAAAATAACGGCCACTGATGCTTTACCTAACTTTAAAATAGACAACGAAGGCATTGAAATAGTTCAAGATTTTCCTTGGTTCAGTCATTCATCAGAATGGAGACTGCAGTGAAGAAACCAGAAGTCTAGGATTTGGAAGGGCATCTATGAAGGAACTAGACAAGATCCTGAAGCATAAAGATATATAATTGAATACTAAAGTTAGGATTGACCATGCCATCCTCTTTCCAATTTCTTTGTATAGTTGTGAAAGCCGGAGAATGAAGAAAGTCAATAGAAAGAGAATCAACTCATTTGAATGTGGTGCTAGAAGAGTTCTGCAGATACTGTGGTCTGGCAAAAAGACAAACAAATGGGTCCTAGAGCAAATCAAGCCTGAACTCGCCCTAGAAACCAAGATGACTAAACTGAGACTGTCATATTTTGGCCATATCATGAGAACACCTGACTCACTAGAAAAGACAAGGATGTTTTGCAAGGTGGAAGGCAGTAGGAAAAGAAGAAGACTACATTCCAGATGGATGGACTCATTAAAGGAAGCCACAACCCTGTTTTTGGAAGTCCTGAGCAGGACTGTTGATAACAGGGAGACTTGGAGGTCCCTCATTCATAGGGTCATCATGAGTCAAAGTCAACTTGACAGCAGCTAACAATAACAACTAGAGCAGACTAATTGAATCAGTGGAAACTGGGTAAACCAACACTTATGTAAGTTTCATTGATTCCACCAGTCTACTATAGTAGAGACTAACAATTGGATTTAGGTCACTGCCCTACTTTTCAGTTGTGAGTCTGTTTCATATCTACTTCAGGCCTTTCATATCATCCTTGCTTTTGCCTATGAAAAAGTTGGGTCCACCTGACAATCTCCTGTTGTACCCCTCAGGAAAGTTGTCTCCTTTCCCATGCAGGACAGATGGGCATATGAGGAAGAGGGATGCTCATGGTATCCACATACCACAAGGCCTACTCATTACACAACTGGGTCCCTGCTTGGTCTAAGGCAGACCTAGAGAATATGGGTCCCACTCTCGTTGGATTGCAACTCCTATCAGGCTTAGCCAGCATTGTCCTTAGTGAAGGACGTGGGAGTTACAGTCCAACGGCATCTAAAGATTACATACCCACCTTTGGCTTAAGGAGAATAGATAGAATTGGGGTTGGTGTGACAACAGCAGCAATTATGATGGCTGTGGGTTGCCATGGCACTGGTAGGTTCTCAGTCTAACAGTACAATCCCAAGATTCGCAGCAAATCCCTCCGAGTTCAACAGGAGTAACTTTCTAGTAAGTGTCCATAAGAGGGTGACTGAAACTGTCATGTGAATTTCAGGAACTTGAATATGTGTGTAGATATCTAAATGTGTGGTGTCTTTCAGTAGCATGTTGAAGGATGGGAATGTGAGTTTGGAAAATTTGCTTTTGGGCTGCATCCCCCAGAATCCCCCTACCAGAGAGCCATTGACTGGGAAGGACCTGGGAGGTGTAGTCCCAAACCGTAGCTTTGTCATGCTCTGAGTTATGGGAGAAATATTTTTGTATCTCTTGCTGTGAGTATACAGTGCATGGTGCAGAGGTGGTGGATGGCCTCCATGTCATGTAGATTGGTGTGAAGTAGCACCAATTCGCAGCAACTTTCATTTGTGTCCATGGTTTTTTCCCAAGATCGCTAATGTGCAAAGCTATCTGTGTTTGCTGGTCGAATGGGTATACCAGCAAATCAAGATGGCAGGTGTGAGTGAATTTCTCACGGTTTTATTCCCCCCAAGTTGCCGCCGCCAAACAGTTTTTTTAAAAAACTAAATCCAAGGTGAAAAAGAACCATCTTCTGCTTAAATAAACAAAAAGAAAGAAAGAAAGAAAAGAAAGGCTGTTTCGTTGCCTCAGCGCACGATCACTATGGTGAAAATCCAACATGGTGGCTCCTGGCACTGCCTTGTTAGCAAGCTCCACCTCCCCATATCTGTCCAATCAGCTATCTGTCACAAGAATGTGCAGCGATGCAATTCAGTTGTCCTAACAAGAGGGAGTGCACATTTCTCCTGCAGTTTTAAAAAACAATGGAAAAGACCTGAAGTCTTTTCTGGTGTCTGGTCAGACTAGATGGCCCTTGTGGTCTCTTCCAACTCTTCTATGATTCTATGATCTTATTAAGACAGATGGAATTCCCCATGAATTCCACTAGGAGTTTTTTCGCCATCTAGACAGGCTCAAAGTATCCCCGAGGTTTAAAGGAACTATCCAAAGTTCTGAACCCTATCTCCCAAAATAAATTCAGCACCTTGGATGACTTCTTTAAAATTTAGACTAAAACCCAAACCAGATTCACCACCTTACTGACATGAAAGCCATCGGGTGCCACTGAGGTAGAGTGAACAATATTGCACTTTCAGCTCATATTTTAAAAACCTTTTTAAAACTCACACCACTTTCTAATGATATGATCCCAGCAGTTACTAGCCAGTGTACTGCTCTAGGGTTATTATGGACTGTGCTCTAAAGGATGTGTTAAATATATACACCACTTCGATCAGGGTTGGATAACATATGGCCCTTACAATATTTTTGGGATGGACATTCCTGTCATTCCTAGCTAGCTGACAGGGCATGATGGGAACTGTGGTTCAAGCACATCTGGGGGAGCCACAGATTTCCCAGCCCTAGCTTATTTATTTTTAAACTTTAAATAGTTAATACATTTTATTTAATTAAAGTAAAATTAAGTTGGTGAATAAATACAGCAAATACATAGAATCATAGAATTGGAAAAGATCACAAGGGTCATTCAATCCAACCCCATTCTGCCCTGCAGAAATATACAATCAAAGCATTCCCCACAGATGGCCATCCAGCCTCTGTTTAAAAACCTCCAAAGAAGGAGATTCCACCAATGTATTCCACTTCCAAACAGATCTTAGTGTCAGGAAGTTTTTCCTAATGTTGAGATGGAATCTCTTTTCCTGTAGTTTGAACCCATAGCTCTGTGCCCTAGTCTCTGGAGCAGCAGAAAACAAGCTTGCTCCATCCTCAGTATGACATCCCTTCAAATATTTAAACATGGCTGTCATGTCACCTCTTAACCTTCTCTTCTCTAGGCTAAACATACCCATACATAAATGACAATAACAGCAGAAATGGAGAAGTTGAGGGTGCAACTTGGCCTGGTGACAGCAGGATTCATGAGGCATTTGGTTAGCTCCAGAAATTACTGTGATGCAATGTTATTTTACTGGCATGTACTGTACTATAGTGGCCTGAGAGCCAATGTGGTATAATGGTTTGAGTGTTGGACTAGGACACTGGGAGATCTGGGTTCAAATCCCCACTTAGCCATGGAAACCTACGTGGTGACCTTGGGCAAGTCACACTTTCATCCTCAGAGGAAGACAAGAGCAAACCCCCTCTGAACAAGTCTTGCCAAGAAAACCCCATGCTAGATTCACTTTAGGGTCACCATAAATCAAAAATTTATTCTAACAAGCTTTTAATTCATAGCTGAGTGCACAGACACTTTTATTGGGATGTGTTTTTATTGTTTTATTCTTTTAACTTTTGTATGCTTTATATCTAATTTTAAATTGTAACAATTTAAATTGTTTTTAATTTTTATCTGTAATTTTGTAATTGTTTCTTTATATGTTGTGAGCCACTTGGGTCCCATTTTGGGACAAAGTTTGCATATAAATCAAATAAATAAATAAATAAATAAAATTACTGAAGGCACACAACAACAAACTGTAGTGGCACTGATGAAAAACATCTTGCCACATCAAAACCTGGATGGGCAGCCCCGTTAACAATATGCAGTGTGCCAAATAATTATAATTGATTATGAAAGTCCCTACATATAGTTATTTGGACCACATGGGAGGTTATTGCCATGGTAACGGGCCAAGTATATTGGAGGAATATTTAACTGAGTTAGACTTTAGACTTTTTTACACTACGCTGTTATAGCGCTATTATTCCACTTTAAGTGTTATTGCTGCCTCCTGTGGCATCCTGGGATTTGTAGTTTAGTGAGGGACGTTTAGCCTTCTCAGCCAGAGAGATCTTAGGCCTCACTAAACTACAAACCCCAGAAGTCCACAGGAGGTAGCCATAGCAATATACAAGCCCAGGAAGGATGTGATCTTTAACCTCCCATGGTCCTTCCGGTCATGAAAGGGCCGGTGGGATTTCATCCAGCTCTAGATCACCATTACTCCCTATTCGCCCATTGACTTCGCCCAAAACATCTAGTTTTTCATTGGACAATGCCTGCGTCAATCAGAATTGGTCCCGCGCCAAACCGAGGCCACAAGCCAATCATAAGCGGCTAAACTGCGGTAGGCGGGAGGGCTTGCGGCCGCTTTGGTATCTTTGACGAGAGCTACGACGTTTTTCCCCGAGGTCCTGCCCCAATCCTTCCTCCGCGGCGTATGAGAGGCTTAC
Source organism: Gambelia wislizenii (assembly GCA_030847615.1). Classification (NCBI taxonomy): domain Eukaryota; kingdom Metazoa; phylum Chordata; class Lepidosauria; order Squamata; family Crotaphytidae; genus Gambelia; species Gambelia wislizenii. The sequence goes on from JAUMIR010000002.1 coordinate 34,310,806, forward strand.
GTTTCAATCAATCAAGTTACGCCTCTTTTTTTTTCTTTAGTCACATGACATTATGTTTTGCTCGATGGACTAAGGCAGGCTTGCTAAGCTCTTTCAGCCAATGATATAGCAGCATGTTTTGACACCGCCCCCCAACCACCAAGGCAGCCAATTAAAAAAAGTTTAATGTCTCCACACAGAGCTGTAGGCGGGACTCGGTCGAGAAATGTCCAATCAGCTTTGCCAGCTGCCACCATTGACTGACGCGCTATCCAATGAGTTGTCGACAGAGTGTAAAAGACGGTCCACGGAACCAATCGCTAAAGAGAGAGCGTTTCCAGACCCCCTTAGCCTTTAATTTAAGTGAGGGCGGAAGATGGCGGCAGCAGCAGCAGAGGGAATGGGTCCGGGGGCCCCGGACGGGGACCCTGAAGGGTCAAACCGCGACCGCAGCGCCTTTGAGTGCAATATCTGCCTGGAACCTGCGAGGGAGGCTGTAATTGGGCTCTGCGGGCACCTGTACTGGTGAGGTGGGGAGTGGGTGGATGGGCGAGGGGGGCAGAAAGGGGTGTGACAGTGAGGAGGTGGAGGGAGAGAAGCACACAACCGTCAAATGCTAAGCAGGACTAACTTTGGTTAGCACTTGGGTGGGGGACCATCTACAAAGCTAAGCAGGGCTAGGTCTGATTAGCACTTGGATGAGAGACCATCTACAAAGCTAAGCAGGGCTAGATCTGATTAGCACTTGGATGGGAGACCATCTACAAAGCTAAGCAGGGCTAGGTCTGATTAGCACTTGGATGGGAGACCATCTATCTACAAAGGCCTCACTAAACTACAAACCCCAGAAGTCATGCTTGTGCCTTTAAGAACATCCCTGAAGGTGTGGGTGTAAGTGTGTAAGGGGTGGGAAAAGGTGTGTGTAAGAAGGAATGAAGAAAGGGAAAGAGAGGAGAAGTTCAAGGGGAAGGTGTTAGAAGATGATAAATGGGAAGAAGGTAGAGGGTATGTTATATATGTGTGAAATATAAAGATAGACACATTATCTCTCTCTCTCTGGCTTTTCTTCGCAAACGAAGATTCAGGAAGGACTCATCCCGCGCTTTCTGCAAGCGCGCTGATGACTAAAAAGGCCAATCCGAGATAAACAAGTCCGGTTGCAAAAAGCACAGCAGAAGGTCTCCTTGGGTGATGCTTTTGGGTTGTGACTCTTTCTGCGTTGTCGTTTCTCTTCAAGACTTGCTCGTCGTGAGTTCTCAAATAAGGCTGCAGCATTGTGGATAGTGCGCCTCCATGCCTCCCGATGTGAGGCCAGGGCGGACCACTGTTGGTGATCAATTTGGCCAAGCCTGAGATGTTGTTTCAGGGAGTCTTTGTATCGCTTTTTATAAAGATAGACACATTAAATGTTGTACAATACAGTATATACAACAGATAATGTATATAATATGATACATGTGTAGGATTTGATTAGGTAATTAAGTAATAACTATGTATACTGTGTATTCCTGCATGGCAGGGGGTTGGACTGGATGACCCTTGAGGTCTCTTGCAACTCTATGATTCTGTAGAAAATCTGCTGCTCCAGAGACTAGAACACGGAGCAATGGATCCAAGCTCCAGGAACGGAGATTCCACCTCAACATGAGGAGGAACTTTTTGACAGTAAGAGCTGTTCGGCAGTGGAACACACTCCCTCGGAGCGTGGTGGGGTCTCCTTCCTTGGAGGTCTTTAAACAGAGGCTGGATGGCCATCTGTCAGGGATCGTGATTTCCTGCGTGGCAGGGGGTTGGACTGGATGGCCCTCATGGTCTCTTCCAACTCTACAGTTCTATGATTCTATGAAATCCACTGGCCAAAACATCACATTAGATTCCACCTAAGCATTAGGAAGAACTTCCTCACAGTAAGAGCGGTTCAGCAGTGGAATGCACTGCCTCAGAGTGTGATGGAGTCTCCTTCTTTGGAGGTTTTTAAGCAGAGGCTGGATGGCTATCTGTCAGGGATCGTGATTTCCTGCATGGCAGGGGGTTGGACTGGATGGCCCTCGTGGTCTCTTCCAACTCTACAGTTCTATGATTCTATGAAATCCACTGGCCAAAACATCACATTAGATTCCACCTAAGCATTAGGAAGAACTTCCTCACAGTAAGAGCGGTTCAGCAGTGGAATGCACTGCCTCAGAGTGTGATGGAGTCTCCTTCTTTGGAGGTTTTTAAGCAGAGGCTGGATGGCTATCTGTCAGGGATCGTGATTTCCTGCATGGCAGGGGGTTGGACTGGATGGCCCTCGTGGTCTCTTCCAACTCTACAGTTCTATGATTCTATGAAATCCACTGGCCAAAACATCACATTAGATTCCACCTAAGCATTAGGAAGAACTTCCTCACAGTAAGAGCGGTTCAGCAGTGGAACGCACTGCCTCAGAGTGTGATGGAGTCTCCTTCTTTGGAGGTTTTTAAGCAGAGGCTGGATGGCCATCTGTCGGGAATGATTTGACTGTGTATTCCTGCATGGCAGGGGGTTGGACTGGATGGCCCTTGTGGTCTCTTCCAACTCTATAATTCCAAGCTCCAAGCTCCAAGTATGATTATGTAAATAAGATGATTATTAGAACTGCTATTACCATCATATATATATATAAAGAACATCCCCACAAGTGGAAATGTAGCAGCTGAAGATTTACCTGTATGTCTCCAACACCCCCCCAATTGCCACCAATGTAGGTTTCACTTATAGGGTTGCCAGAGCGAAACCTTAGAGAGGGCTCCTGTCCCTTTAATGGTTGTGTACAAGAGGGAATTTCAGCAGGCACTGCTTGTCACACAGCCAGCTAACAAGTAACATCTGCTGAAATGATCCTTTTCTATACAACCTTTAAACTGGGAAAGGAGACACTGTCCCTGTGCTTTTAACAACAGCCCCGCAAGTGGAAATGTAGCAGGTGAAGATTTACCTGTATGTCTCCAACACACACACACCCAATTGCCACCAATGTAGGTTTCACTTATAGGGTTGCCAGAGCGAAACCTTAGAGAGGGCTCCTGTCCCTTTTAATGGTGGCGTAGAAGAGGGACTTTCAGCAGGTGTTACTTGTCACACAACCAGCTAACAAATAACGTCTGCTGAAATTATCTTTTTTTATACAACCTTTAAAGGGACATGAGACTTCTTCAATTTTCACTCTGACAGCCCTAATTTCACTTGCTATCACTTTGTCTCCCCCACCCCCACATACAGTTTCAGGAACATCATCCAGTTTATTTTATATTTTTTTTAAGCGGTAGCCTTTAGTTGAAGATTAACTATGGTGCATAACAATAGCAAAGGACAACAGCAGTGTGCTGTAGTAATTATAGAGTGCTACAAAATGGAGGTGCATTTTCCATGAAGATCAGTGGGTAGGGTGTATCATTAGCTAATCCTTTGAAACAGGAGAGGATAGCTTGTAGGCTTCCCAAATGTTGTTGGACTACAACTGCTATCATCCCTGACCTTTGCACATGGCTGGGGCTGATGAGAGATGGAACCCAACAACACCTATAGAACAACAGGATCCCTGGCACCTGCTTGGTTAGAGCAGTGGTTCTTGACCTGTGGTCTGATGTCCTCACAAGGGGTCCATGAAGGCTTGAAAGAGGGTCAGCCCACATGATAGGAGGCAAGGCAAAGGCTGGTTGGCTGGCTTGGCCTGTGCATTGCTCTTCAATCCTCTCCAGCCACAAATTTGCAGGAAGAAGCAGGAGAAAAGTCTTCCTTCCCATCCAGTGCCTCTGAGGGAAGGGTTAATGGGTAGTGAAATTGTATTTATCATCGTTATCATCATATATTATTATTGTTGTTGTTAGGGTTTTAAATCTCGAGTTACATCTTGGGGGTCCGCAGCAACAAAAAATATTTAAAGGGGGTCCCTGGTAAACAAAAGGTTAAGAACTGCTGGGTTAGAGTATCCATGACTAAGAAAATGTCAGAACTAAACTCCCTACAAATGTATCTTTGTGTGGCCTTATGAGTCCAGATCAGGCATATAATTTCTCCTAATTGCATATACTTTTCCCCATTTGTTTTAAAAAATCAAGTGTCTTTTCCAAGTAACAGAAAAGGTCATATTCTCTCTCTCTCTCTCTCTCTCTCTCTAGCTGGCCCTGCCTTCATCAGGTGAGTCTCTGTTTGACTTTGCATCATATTCTTAGGGCACTGACACATAGGGCAGGCTTGGGGAAAGTCTAAGGCATTATCAGGATTTGGTAGTCTGTGCAGCTGAATGTACCTGTTGAGGAATGTGCCCTTTTGCTGGTGGGATGCATGTGAGCCTACCTGCCTCATTGAGGGGACAGGCTTTTACAGGGCTGGACTTTGTAGTATTCATGACCATTGGGGAGGTTTGGGAGAGATCCCAATGGCTGTTCCACATCACAGCTCTATAAAGCAGAGCCTGCATATTTAAGAGCAGTATACCTTTGTCCAACAGCTAGTCAAGGCCAACAGTAGACAGTGGCTGACCTCTCTTCTATCTTGCCTTGGGCCTCTAGCTCCACATTGGTTAGGAAAAGTTACTTCTTTGTACTACCAGAATCCTCCAACCAGCCATGATCATTGTGGAATTTGGGAAGGTATTAGCCAAAAGAAGTAACTTTCCAAGCTCTATGCTGAATACTGTTACAGACAGAATTCTGTGCCTCATATCCATTTAGTCTCACCTGCTAGATTATTGCTTGCCAAAGCATCTGTCTGTGCTTAATTCTGAAACTAGAATTTATTTTATTTGGAATTTACTTTAATTTCAGGATGGGACAAATCAACAACCAAAACAATCACCACTGTAAACTGACTGGAACAGTGGGCTCTTGTTATCTACTGGGGTTTGGTTCCAGGACTCCCCCATGGATACTAAAATCTGTGGATGCTCAACTCCCGTTATATACAGTGCCGTAGTAAAATGGTATCCCTTATATAAAATGGCAAAATCAAGGTTTCCTTTTAGGAATTAAAAAAAAAAATATTTTCAAGCTGTGGATGGTTAAATCTGTGTTTACAGAAGCTGTGGATATGAAAGGCTGACTGTATTTTAGGGCAATCCAGTTGTTCCTTCATATTTGCTGGGGTTTGGTTCTAGGACCCCCATGGATACCAAAATCCATGAATACTCAAGTCCTATTATATGCAATAACATAGCAAAATGGTATCCCTTATATAACATGGCAAAATCAAGGTTTGCTTTTTGGATTATTATTTTTTAAAGAATATTTTCAAGCCGTGAATACTTAAATCCATGGATATGGAAGGATAATTGTACTTCTCATGTTGTTATTCTCAAAGAGCAACTGAAAGCAGCAGAAGAAATATATTTTAAAATATATATATATATATATATATATATATATCCATATCCTGATACTTTGTATCCAGATTTCATTGTTCCAGTTCACTCTCACCATTGACAAAATCTTTAGGCTGTAAACTTTCACAAGAATTGTTCTAGTTCAAGTATGTAACATTATCATGGACATGTGTTGTAGCATTTTTTTCTTCTCAATAAATCCTGATAGCATACATGTTCACCTAATGTTTCTTATCGTCAGCTCCCTCAAACATGAGGTTTTTTTGGCTTTTGTATACTCTCCACAAAATGTAGGAGCATTTGTTTATCTGAAACATTCTCCCTTTCCTTACTGCCAGGGAATTGCACTTTCCCTTAAGTTTAGATCTCTCTGGCTTTTTTTCACAAACAAAGATTCAGGAAGGACTCATCCCGTGTTTTCTGCAAGCGTGCTGATGGCTAAAAAGGCCAATCCGAGATAAACAAGTCCGGTTGCAGAAAGCACAGCAGAAGGTCTCCTTGGGTGATGTTTCTGGGTTGTGATTCTTTGTGCGTTGTCGTTTCTCTTCAAGACTTGCTTGCCGTGAGTTCTCAAATAAAGCTGCAGCATTGTGGATAGTGTGTCTCCATGCCTCCCGATAAGTTTAGATATGTGGGAATCAAATGGGGTTTCGTGTGGAAAGGATCTCTTAGTGATCTAAAGTGAATCTCAGCGATTCAGATATTCAGTTATTAATACTTAATATTTTCCAAGTTTTGTGTTGAAAGCCTTAGTGTGGATCCTTGACAGTAGTTAGTATCTTATGACAGTCTTGATTTACACTTGTGAGTGTTGCCATATTGCAGACAATGGGGAACATCTCGCCTAAGAACCTGATTAGGGTGGTGGAGAGCAGAGCTGGGGGAGTTACTTTTAAAAAGTGATTTGCAGCTGTTACTCTTTATAGTGTTTGAAAAGTGACTTGTTGTTATTTGTTAAAATGTTGAAAGAATAACTTCTTACCTAACTTGTTGTGCTGCTAGTTTCTTTTTTACTTTAAAAATTGAGGATTGATAAGAAAATGGCATAAGATGTGAAAGTGCCTCCAAAAATGCCCTTTGAAAGAAACATTTAGAGGTAACTAGAAAATGTTGCTGGTTGCATCAGTGGTATAACTTGTTCCTATTTGCTACACTGCCCTGTTACACCCTTCTTAGCCCCAAAAGTAACACATTGCTTCCAAGCTTTGATGGAAAGATTGGAAGTTGGTGGCTTCCATGGTCGAGGGGTTGTGAGTTTGCTCCAGGCTTTAGTCTGAAGTTTCTAGAGGCAATCCCAAATTAGGTTAGCACCTTGGAGAGGTCCTTTACCGTTTAAATTAAACCTGCAGAAGGCGCACCACCACACTGATATGGGAGCCACTAGGGAGCACACATGGAGAGGTTTCCAGCCTGTCCCTGTTTCCTCCAGCCAGAAAAGGGACCCTCTGCTACCTTCAGACACTGACTAGACACAGTGGAGAATCCCATGAATTTCTGGAAGCTGAGGCCAAGAGTGCTTTGGATCCCTGCTCCATCCTCCCCTTGGATCCAGGCTATCTGAAGGACTATATCTTCCCATATGAACCTATCTGAAGTTTAAGATCTTCTGGGGAAGGCTTTTTCCTGGTCCCATCACTTCTCCAGGCATATTCAGTGAGGACACGAGAGAGGGCCTTCTTGGTGGCTGCTCCCAGGCTGTGGGCCTCCTCTCCATAGAAGGATAGGCTTCCATCTTCTGTTTCTTCTTCCACTGGCAGGCAAAGACCAGCTTTTGTACAACGAAAGCTAGTGCGCTAAAGGATAGGCTTCCTGGAGAAGTCAGAGCTGGCCACGGTGGTACATGCCTTGGTTACATCCCATTTTGATTACTATATTGTGCTCTATGTGGGGCTACCTTTAAAAATTGCCCAGAAACTTTGGTTGGTCTAGAGAGCAGCAACCAGGGGGTTAACAGGGGCTGGCTACAGGGAGCACACAACTCCCTTGTTGCAACAGCTCCATTGGCTGCCGACCCCTTTCTGGTCACAATTCAAAGTAAAAGGAGCCCTGGTGGCGCAGTGGTTAAATGCCAGAACTGCAAGTCACCACCTTGTACGTTCGATTCCAGCGGGCTCCAAGGTTCACTCAGCCTTCCATCCTTTCGTAGGTTGGTAAAATGAGTACCCGGCTTGTGGGGGCAATTACCTAATACGCATTGGAAACTGCTTAATGCAGTGTAGATGTGTAAAATTGCTATTGCTTAACAATTTGTAAGCTGCTCAGATGGCCTTTGTGGCTGAAGAGCGGGGTATAAATACCTAATTAAAATTTAAATTTAAATTAAAAGCCCTGGCTTTGACCTCTAAAGCCCTAAACAGCTTGGGTCCAGATTACTTGAAGAACCATATCTTGCCATATGAACCCAGCAGAACATTAAGATCAGCTGGAGAGGCCCTTCCCTCTGTCCCACCACCTTCTCAGACTCCTTTGGTCGGGACAAGCCTTTTCAGTGGCTGCTCCCAGACTTTGGAACGCCTTCCCTAGAGAGGTTAGGATGGCCCCATCTGTACCCTCCTTCAGACCACAGGCAAAAACATTCTTATGCTACCAGGCCTTTGCTGACAGATGAACGTTGGACTGCTAGTGCTCCTGTTTTAATTTTTATGCAATTTTAAAAATGTTTTATCACTTATGTGGAATTTTAATTATATAGTAGTATAATCTCTTTTAATTCTTATTTTGTTGTATTAATATTGTTGTTTTTAAAATGTTGTAAGCCACCTTGGGACCTGCCATAGGTAGAAAGGCGAGATATAAATAAATAAAAATATTTATTTCAGACACGCTTTTGATTACTAAATGGCTTTTAGTGGGAGGTGTTGAACTCCCCACCTCACCCCTTTTGTTGTGTTTTAAAATGCTTTTAAACTGCTTCAGTTCAGTGTTTAGTTTAATATGACAGCCCTTTTATGTGTGGTGGAGGGCAGGCATTTGAGGGCTGATTGCTTATGGGGAAAGGGCCTTTCATAATGTGCTATATTGCCTATATTTGTTCTTTTTTTTCCCCTTTTGAACGGGCATGCTTTTAATTGTTTTTAATTCTATTGTTAGATGAACCAGATATTATTTTTTTGTAAGCTGCATACTTTTAGCTGTATCTGTTTTACCTTCTGTAAGTCACACTTCTGGGGGAAAAGGTGGACTGCTCCCACCCTCCGGATTTCCCCCCTGTGGGAGGCTAGGCAGCCCCCCTCCCTGCTCTCCTTTCACCAGCAGGCAAAGACCTTTTTGTTTAAACAGGCTTTTAATGTATAAGCAGAGAGGTTTCTCATTGGGCTGTATTATTTATTTATTTTACATTTGCATGTTTCTAAAATAATTGTATACTGTTTTAAATGTGATTATTTTAATTGTTTTTAAGATTGTATTGTTACATTTTAATTGATTTCTTTTGTGAGCCACCTTGGTCCCACTCCAAGAGATAGGCAGCATATAAATGATATTAGTATTATTATGTATTACAATGGATCAAGTTTTAGCTGTATTCTGATTTAGTTCATGTTGTAAGTTGCTTTAGGTATTGGGAGGCAGGTGGAATCTATCTATCTATCTAAAACGCTTGGGTATGTTTCCTTTCCCAGTGTGCTAACTGTCCACTTATGAAACATACCCAACCAATCCCCTCCCTCCTCTCACTCCCTCAGCCAATCACCACCCACATGCAAATTGCCTCTCCACCTCACAATCCACTCTTGCCACTCAATCAGCATCTACACCCCGAGCCTCACTAGGGCCCCTCCCTTCTCTCACTCCGTCAGCCACTCACCACCCACATGTAAAGCACTGCAGTATTTTTTCCTGAAATAATAGCATGTAGCTGAACTGTGTGAACCTTTCATATCTACACTAATGGCATATGTTATGTTGGGTACAGCTAGTATTAAATAAAATTCCAGGCAAAGTGCAGTATCATAGAGCTGCATCCTCCACCTCAGCTGGGAATCTGGTAATGGTTATGCCCCTCCCCATCACAAACTGCTAACTATTAAGGCAGGGGTGGGCAACTGCATAGAGGCCAGGGGCCAGTTTCCCCCTGACTCCCCTCCACACCAAGCCCACCTTCATACCATACCCAAATACCTCTATTTCCCCCAGCGGTGCCTATCAAAATAGCAACAGGAAGGGATGTTGCATCATTTCCTGTCACCATTTTGAGAGAGACTGCAGAGAAAAAAAGGAGGTATTTGGGGGGGCAGTAGAGAGTTCTGAAGTGTTTGTGGGGGAAGGATGGAGGTATTGTGTGTGTTTTCACACTGTTGCAAGACTTTCTGGTTGGTTTGAGGGGGGAAATGCCTGAAAATTGTGCATTTTTTTAAATGGGGGTTGAGTCCTTTGGTGGACTGATGGGGAAGCGTCAGTGGCCACAAGAGTAGATTCTAGGGCCCACATGTAGCTTATCGGCCACATTTTGCCCACTTCTCTGCCTAGGGCTGAAGATGAGGTAGTCTGGCCTCCCACACCCATTTTTGTTCCCCAACCCTGCCATATTTAATGGATGTTGGAGGTCCTCACAGTGCCTGCTTAATTCAGCATCTTCCTGCACTTGCAGTGGGAGAAGGGCAGCTCTCCAAATGCATTTGAATTGAAACTCCCATCATCCTTTACCATTGCCTATGTTGAGTATGGCTCATAGAAGTTTTTGGAAAAACTCCTCCCCCTCAAAAAAACAAACAAACCCACCATCCCTAGAAAACTATGCTTTGCCCACCCATACTTTACACTTACTTTTTAAAGGACTGGATAACAGTGTCTGATGTTCTCTAGGTGTTTTCATCTTGCAGCCTTGCATCCCAGCCCAGGAAGAATGGTGAGATATAGCACAAGTAAAAACATAAAATGTCCAAAATGTCTGGAGGGCACCAGATTGTCTGCATCCCAGCACTCAAGGATATAGATCTGGCTGCCATGGTACAGAAAACAGGAATTTTGCTTGATCTGGTATATTTTGGGGAGGGTGATCACAGCCATATCCTCCCAACACTCGACAGATGAAAACTAGGACATATGTGGCCAAGCAAGAGCAGAGTGAGGTTGAGATGGCAAATGTTATTAATGAGGATGAACAGAGAAGCTTGGAGAAGCTGCAGCAGTTTGCTTCTGCATGAGTCTACTGGGAAGGGCAAGATTTCAAACCCACCCACCCTGCTAATTGAGTGCATGTTGCATTTTGAACTCAGTTTGCAGCAACTGAAAGTAAGCTGAGGACAAAGGAGAGAAGTGGGAGGAAGGGACATTTTCAAAGCTGCTGAAAAGGTGAGATGAGAGAGGATTGATCAGGACAGGAACAGTCAACTTGGGAAGGTTGGAGCGTGATTAAGGTGCCTCCTCATTCACCTCTGTCCTTTTTTATCTTTTCCTTCCTCCTACAGTGGCTAGAAATGCGGCCGGAGCGTCAGGAGTGCCCCGTGTGCAAGGCAGGAATCAGTCGTGACAAAGTCATTCCTCTCTATGGCCGTGGCAGCTCTGCCCAGGAGGACCCCAGGTAGACTCCTTCTTTTCCACCTCATGCCTGAGTTCCCTTCCTCCATGCAATTCCAGTCATCCTCCACAGGGGTTGGAATTTTGCTCTAGGGTGGCACCCTCTCCTAGCCATTTCCCCTTTCATTTAGACTTCTGTCTTATGTGTCTCTCTTTCGCCTTTCCTAAAACCACTCTGGAAAGGAAACCCTCCAACTTAAAAATCATTAAGTTGGAGGATTTGCTTACCAGAGTGGTTTTAGGAAGGGAGGAAGCATGATTGGTGTCTTATCCATGGTAGTGGGTGATCTTGGCTAAGTCACACTCTCTTAGCCTCAGAAGAAGGCAAAGGCGACCACCCCCTTGGAATTAATCTGGCCAAGAAAACCCCATCATAGGTTCACCTTAGGGTTGGCATAAGTCAGAAACAACGTGAAAGCACACAGCAACAACAACAACATTTATTTCAACAACAACAACATTTATTTCTTACCGGCCTCTCTGTATAGATTAAGGCAGGAAACAACAACAAATAACACAACTTTTAAATCAGTTAAAAGACTATATCAACCAAATACATGCTAAAATGGATGTCAGAGGTCCTCACAGTACCTGCTTAATTCAATATTAAAGGTTCCAAGGGTCACTCTGTCAGGGATGATGGGAGTTGTAGCTCTTCACCCTTGGCCCTAACTCACCACCTTGTTATGCAGCAGAGCTGACCAGCTTTGATCAGTGGTTAACGCTTTTCTCCAAAGCAGCAGAGTTTCAGAGAATAGGCTGAAGATCCTGACAAACTCTCCAAGCCTTCTCTCTTTTCTTCCTCAGATGTCTCCAAAACTTTCCCAGGATTCTGCTGGCTCTTGTATCTTCACTCAGGACACCAGGCAACTCAGTAGTCTTATATGAGATCTACTTTATTCTTCTATATACAAATACTATGTGCTCAACAAATCACAATCTCTACAAATCTCCTCAACTACCCACAATATCTCCAAACAACTCCACACACATACATTGGCAAACATTGCTATTATTATAGCCATTGTTAATCACCACCCACTAGTTAGTTTCCACCCAGTGGGTGTGTACATCCATTTTGATTGGTTCACATAGTTCAACCCATGCTTAAGACCAACCCAAGTATTTCATCATTTTACCTTGTACACTTAATGGATCTCAGGTGTTTCCAATATGCATTCTGTAACTCTGTCCTTGGCTCTCAAGACTTCTAAATTACATTAGCTTTTGCACCTGTGTAGCTTCATAATTGCTCTTGCTTGGTCATTGTGGCTTTCACATACATATTTTATTTCTATCACTGTATGTCCCATGTTGCATTTTCCTTAACACACTCAGCCTTCCATCCTTTTGTAGGTTGGTAAAATGAGTACCTGGATTGTGGGGGCAATTGGCTAACACACATTGAGAACTGCTTGGAGAGTGCCTAGTGCGCTATAAAAAGCAGTGTATATGTGTAGGTGCTGTTGTAAGCTGCTCTGAGAGCCTTCGTGGCTGAAGAGCAGGCTATAAATACCTTAAATAAAATAAATAAAAACCATCAACTAATACTTTAATATTCATAACTTAAAATAATCTGGATAGGCCTGCTGGAAGAGATTGGTCTTTACTGTTGTTTTAAGTGCAGACAGCATCTCCAGCTGATGAATCTCTTCCAGCAGGTCATTCCACATTCTGGGGGTAGTCAAAGAAAATGCCATCTGAATAACAGTCAGCCTAGTTTTGCCTGACTGAAATGTCTCCCAGAGGACCTGAGTGTATGGGACAGATTTTATGGGAGAAGGCAATCCTATGGGTAACCTGGACTCAAACCATGTAGGGCTTTAAAGGTAATAACCAACACTTTCTGCTTTGCCCAGAAACTAATTGGCAGCCAGTGGAGTGATTTTAATGTTGGTGTGATATGGTCACTACTAGATGTGCCAGTCACTTATCTGGCTGCCATGTTTTGAACTATTGGAAGTTTCTGCACTTGGTATAGAAGTAGCTCAATGTACATCACATTGTAGAAGTCTGCTCTTGAGGTTACTAGTATATCCACTACCATCTTTAAATACTTCAGCTCTGGGAAGGGGCACAGCTAGCGGCGTAACAGCCAAAGCTGATAACAGGCACTCCTGATTGTTGTATTTAACTGGGCTATCATTTGGAATGACAAATAGAAGGATCTAATTTCACATAGCTCTCTTAAAATTTAGAGTATTCTGTAGAGCAGGGGTGGGCAACAGCTTGGGGGTCAGGGGCCAATTCCCCCCGATCCTCCACGGGCCTCACTCCCACCTACAGCAAGCCCAAATACCTCTCCTTTCCTCTGTAGTTCTTCCCAAAATGGTGACAGAATGTGACATTGCACTACTTGGTGCCATTTTGAGAGGGACCTCATAGGAAAATGGAGGTATTTGGGGGTTGTCCAGAGACCTGGGGGGTGCTTTTGGGGTGGACAGACAGACACTTTATTTCGGCCATTGGCCAATGAAATAAAATAATATATACAATCATAAAAATTATTATAACTAGTAAAAGACAAACAGCAGAATATAGATGACTTTTGGGGTGGTATGAGGGTATTTTTGTGTGGTCTCCCATGCTTACCTGTCTTTCTGTATGATTTGGGGCAGAAATTGAACTCAAATCACATCAAAAACATTTAAAAAAAACATTGGGGTTATTAGAGGGCCTTGGAGGACTGGGGAGAAGCTTCATGGGCTACAAAAGTGGGGGCCAGTGGCCCCATGCAACCCACCGGCTGTACTACACTCCTTGAGAAAGATGCTTTGAAACAGTCCCCCTTCTTGCCATTTTAAACTCTTTCTTGGTGGCCACCTCAAAGTTCAGCAGAAGCAGAACTGTAGTCAATGGAGCAAAGGAATTAAATGCCCTACAGTCAATAACATAGTCAATTTAATTCCTTTTAGTTGAGTATCTGTAGTTGACATCATAGCCAATGCCATATTAATTAAAATTCATTTAAGTACATTTCAAGTTCTTTTTTCTATAAATATAAATGTACATGTAATTAAGTGTGAGTATGTGTGCAGAGTTATTTATTAAGTATGGTTGGGGGGGAAATTTAATGAATTTAGTAATATTTCCTGAAGAGTTTAAAATTTCAGCTATTTTAAATAGATTTTGCAAATATTCTCTAAAGGAGAAATTTACACACATGCCCCATTAGATTCAAGAATGGAGGCATTAATGAACTGAAGACAGCAGTTTATTTAATGGCATGCTGGTCTACATGTCAGCATTCAAGCTGAGCAGTCTGCCCCCAAAGCAAATGTACACTTTATCATTTGTAGACATTTTAGAAAATGTATCAGGCAACAGATACAACATATATCTAATGTAATCCTATGCTTTGCTGTATATTATCTAATTATTAAACAGCAGTCATTAAGCCATAGTGGAAAATTACTAAGCAATCACTAAGTGAAAACGGTTCAGGTTTGCTGCTGTTATAAGTAGAAAGTATTAGGGTCAAAGTGTTCTGGAAATCTTTAATCTTTTATTTGAGATTCCTAAGAGCTTAATGACTCTGTAGCTTCTAAGAGCTCCCCTGGTTGAAGATACTTTTTCTTTAGCATGGCTCTACCTTACTTTGGCATCATGGTCATCCTCTGAGTTTTCCACATCAGTACCTAATGTTTGTATTTTTAAAACATAACAAAGCCCCTACAATGAAAAGGCTGACCCTGGAGAACTTGTCCAACTGAACAGTGGTCCCTGGCCCTGTAGTCATTGCCCAAACCTGATCCATTTGACAGCAAAGAGACTTGTGGATCTTCAAGGATCTACATATTTATTATGCTTTTAAGCTTTTGTGGATAACAGTCCGCTTCATCAGGTATGTGGATCATTAGTCCTGTTGCAGGTAAATATATGCACATGGTTTGGTAGGAGCAGAGAAAATTGGAAGTAGTGAGGTCAGAGGGAAATGAACAGTGGAAAGGATGGGGTTCCAATTTGATGAGAGCAGCCATTCTCAGCATGGGTCTACAGATGTTGTTGGGCTACAACTCCCATTGTGTAAGCATGTTGACTCAAGATGTTGGGAGGTGTAGTCCAGCAACACTGTATTTGTGCAAAGTAAGCCCAGTGAGCCTTCACAACAGCAATGATAAATGATAACAGTGTCTTAAAAACAAACAGTGGATACCAGCTGCAGCCAGAACAACAACAAAGAAGCAAGTTAATGTTCAGTTATTGCCAAAGGACTCTCAGATGCCTGTTTTCTGCTGCAGAATGCAGTACTGGCTTCTCACTCCACCCAGAGGTTGCTCCTAGAAAGGAAGAATTACATTAGAAAGGACTGCAGCAAGATTTTATTTTCCTACCTTTCCTGATTTGTTCAGACTTCTTTTCCCTTGAGGTGGAAAAGGGAGAAGGGACATGCCCTCCAACGTTTCATAGATTAAAACCAGGACACATGTGGCCAAGCAACATCAGAGTATGGCCAAGATGGCAAAAATTATTAATGAGGAAGAAAACACGAGCTAGGATAGGCTGCAGCAGTTTGCTCTTGCCTGAGCCTCCTGGGAAGGGCAAGACTCTGCACCCCTCCTCTTCCATACCCCCCCCTCACCCAGCTGAGTTAGCTTTTGCACTTTGGACTCATTTTGCAGCAATGGAGTAAGTTAAGGACAAAAAGGTGAAAGTGGGAGGAGAGAAACTCGGACATTTCAAAAGCAGCTGAAAAGGTGGGACAACAGAAGATTAATTGGGACTGTCCCTGCCAAATCAGGACAGGTGGATATGGGAAGAGCTGTTTATGAATATCCTGATGCGTAACCTCTACTCAGGACAGGAGGATACTGTTATAACAGAATATGGAGAAACAGAATGGTTCTCGATCAGAAAGGGAGTCAGGCAAGGCTGCATTCTATCACCTTACTTGTTCAACTTGTATGAAGAAAATATCATACTCAGAGCAGGTTTAGACTTGGAAGGAGGAGTGAAGATTGGAAAAAGGAATATCAACAATTTAAGATATGCAGACGACACCATACTACTAGCAGAAAACAACAGAGATGTGGAACAATTACTAAAGAGAGTCAAGGAAGAGAGTGCTAAGGCAGGCTTACTGTTGAACATTAAGAAAACAAAAGCAATGACCATAGACGATCTACATAAATTCAATCTAGATGATGAGGAAATTGAAATAGTTAAAGATTTCCCATACCTAGGATCAATAATTGATCAGAACAGAGATTGCAGTCAAGGAATCAGAAGAAGAATAGCAATGGGAAGGGCAGCTATGAAAGAACTAGACGAAATCCTAAAGAGCAAAGACATAAAACTGAACGCTAAAGTTGGGATCATCCAAGCCATTGTATTTCCCATCACCATGAACGCAAGTGAGAGCTGAGCAGTGAAGACAGCTAATAGAAAATCAACTCATTTGAGATGTGGTGCTGGAGAAGCATGCTACAGATACTGTGGACTGCCAAAAAGACCAATAAAGGAGTCCTAGAGCAAACCAAGCCTGAGCTCTACCTGGAAGCCAAGATGACTAAACTGAGACTGTTGTACTTTGGCCATATCATGAAACAGCATGACTCACTAGAAAAGACAATAATGCTTGGAAAGGTGGAGGGTAGTAGAAAGAGAGGTAGGCCACATACCAGATGGATAGACTCAATCAAGGAGGCCATGGACCTGAGCCTGCAAGTACCTGAGCAGAGTGGTTGAGGACAGGGGGTCTTGGAGGCGTCTCATTCATGGGGTCACCATGAGTTGAAGTCGCCTTGAGGGCAGCTGACAACAATAAATTTATGAATAACCTGATTGAGGGTCAGGAGAGCAGGAGATGAGGCCATGTGGTCACTGCAGTAAAGCAACCAAACTGCCTCAGCCTCCTTCAAAGACCTGCCCTCCATCTTGTTATTTCGGTATTTCTAGAAGAGGCATAATGAGCAAGCTTCAGACAGAGAATTCGTGGTGTCTCACAGCCAGGAATTTCACAGAGTTCTTTGTTGGGAGATTGAAGTGGTGTGTGGTGTGGACGTTCACTCAGAGTTTGAAAAAGTTACTTCTTTTGACTTACAGCTCCCAGATGATCATGTTGGCCCTGGTTGGGAGTTCTGAAAGCAGTAGTCCTAAAAAGTAACTTTCCCAAACTCCATTTCTGTTTAAATGGGCTTGCAATCCAGTGTGCTTCTGCTTGGTAGTTAAAGTCTGGCAGAGCTCCTTGAGACTTTCTTGGGGTAATGAATAGGCATGCATGTTAA
Source organism: Gambelia wislizenii (assembly GCA_030847615.1). Lineage (NCBI taxonomy): Eukaryota > Metazoa > Chordata > Lepidosauria > Squamata > Crotaphytidae > Gambelia > Gambelia wislizenii. The sequence goes on from JAUMIR010000002.1 coordinate 34,327,870, forward strand.
AGCGATCTGCAGGTTGTGTCATAGCTATGCAGGAAGGATGCCACTGATTCTGCTAACCGGATTTTCAGTGTGTCTCCCACTCTGGTTTTCAGATATCAGTAGGGCACTGGTGTCTTGAAGGTAGAGGTATATAAGCCAACACAGACCCCTTTAAAAAAATGCTTTGTGATAGTTTGGACAGTAGTTGCAACCTTTTTTGGAGCAAGGTTTGTTCTTCCAAAATGTCAGGGAAAGGACTACTCAAATGGATTCTATTTCTGAAATTGTTATTCTATTTCTGAAATTGTCTAAGAAGATTCTGATAAAATTTGGAGAGAGAGAAGACTTATTGTCAATTAAGGCTTGTAGTTCAAAAAAAGAAAAAGAAAACTTCCATTAGCCCCCCCACCCCAGTTAGTTTCTAGCTCTAACCACTGCTACTCTGTTTGCTTCCAATCTTCCGAAATGTTACTCTGGAATCTCAATTGCTCCCTTCCCACTCTTTCTGCTGCTCTATGGTCTCAGTCAATCTTCATGTAGTTTCTGTTAGTTACTTTTTGACAAGTTGGCTTCTCATAAAAAGTTCTTTTAATAGGCGCCATTGTCCTGAATAATGGCTGTGTTGTCTTTAGGAAAGACTGCCACTTAGTGACCAAGAATGGTATTGTAGACTATGGGCAGATCAACACTGATTGAATTAATAAGTATGTTTTTTTCAAAAAATAGCCCTAAGGTGCCCATCCCTAGGGTTCCCTTTGTACTTACGCCAAGTTTTAAATGTCTAGGTTTCATGGTCTTGGAGTTATGATGGACACACATGGACAAACTTTTATTGTTATATATCACAAAGTCTTTTCTAAAATCCCTTCTTAAGGATATGGCTCAAATTAATTTCTTTGTATGGTTGTGAAAGCTGGACAGGAAGCAAGCTGACAGGAAGAAAATTAATTCATTTGAAATGTGGTGCTGGAGAAGAGTTCTACAGATACTGTATTCTGCTAAAAACATGAATGAGTCCTAGAGCAAATCAAACCTAAACTCTCCCTAGAAGCCAAGATGACTAAACTGAGGCTATCGTACATTGGACATATTCACAGGAACACATGACTTATATTCCAGATGAATAGACTCAATCAAGGAAGCCATAGCCCTGAGTCTGCAAGACCTTGGCAGGGCTATTGATAACAGGGTGACCTGGAGGTCTTTCATTCATAGAGTCTCCATAAGTTGAAATTGACTCGATGACAGTTAACAACAAAGGCGAGACAACCTGAAAGGACATGTTGGTTTCTTGCTGATCCTTGTGGGTTTTGCATTCATAACTCCTATCCATCCTGTTTTGAATTTAATGGCCATTTTAAAAAAATCTATATAAATATGTATTTTGAATGAATGTTCTCACTATATATATATATATATATACACACACACACACACACACACACACACATGTATGCATACATTCCTGTGTATATCAGATGGTAACAATGCCAATTAAATCAATTTCAATTTTAATTGTTAACACAACAAAATGTGAAAAAGTCAAAGGATGGGATGAATACTTTTCCAAGACACTGTATGTTATATATAATATGTGTATATTTTCTTTGCTTCCCTCACACAGGTTGAAGACGCCTCCCAGACCACGAGGCCAGCGCCCAGAGCCTGAATCTCGAGGGGTGAGTACAACTGTGTCCCATTCCCAGAGCTTACAAAGTTTTTTTAAAAAAACCCAAACCAAACCCTACATCATGCAGAGCCTCCTAGCTAGCATGGCCGGTTTGACTATGCTGTCTGGGGGAATCTTGGCAGATGTCTTCCGAAATGGAACTTTCTCCAGCTCTGCTGCCCCTCCTCATCCTTGGAGCAGTCTGCTAATGTGTTTCTCTTCTTCTCTCCCCCTCCCCATCCTCCATAGGGCATGGGTGGCTTCCCTGAAGTGGCAGCTAGCTTTCACATGGCATTTGGCATTGGTGCATTTCCGTTTGGGTACTTTGCCACAGGCTACAGTGTTCCAGGAGAAAGAGCAGGTAAACTGATCCCAGCTTGTAGTAGAAATCTGCCTGCGAAGGATTGTTCATATTCCATAGTTCCATTCCTATACTTCACTCTCTCTCTTTTTTAATTGCCCTGGTTATGACTCTGGATCTGACAAAATTCTGACATGGCCTTTCCCACCTCACTGCAACACCCGTGAATTTCACTGCCTTGTTTATGGCTGGGCTTGAATGTGACACTCTGCTTTTAATTTCTCCTGCTAAACCACCCTGCTAGCTTGGTGTCGCCTTGACATGTGCTCCAAGCCTTTATCATTCCACTTTGTGGTTAAGAAAATTTGGCACTAGGTTTCTCACACCCTGTCCTTGTTCCCTCATCCTTTCATATGCAGGTGCTGCATTAGCGCTGTTGAGTCCCAAGACTTGGCTGCAAGAAGTGTTTGCTCCTTCATTCACTTTAGTGAAGGATAGAGTGTAAGTAGGGTTCCCAGAGTGAAAACTGGAGAGGGATTCTGTCCCTTTAATGGCTGTGTAGAAGAGGGAATTTCAGCAGGTGTTGCGGTTGCATGCCAAGCAACGTTTTGACCTATAGAATCCTAGAATTGGAAAGGACTGCGAGGACCATCCAGTCCAACCCCCTGCCATGCAGGAATATACAAGTAAAACACTCCCAAAAGATGCCCATCCAGCATCTGTTTAAAGATATCCAAAGGAGACTCCACCATCCTCCCAGGGAATCTATCCCATTGTTAAACAGCTCCTATAGTGAAAAAGCTCTTCCTAATTTTTCTCTTTTCCTATAATTTGAATCCATTGGTTCAGGTTCTTGTCTCTGGAGTAGCAGAAAACAAACTTGCTCCATCTTCTATGTGACATCCCTCTCAGATATTTAAAGATGGCTATCATGCCACTTCTCAATTTTCTTTTCTCCAAGCTGAACATATCCAGCTCCCTTAGTTGTTTCTCATCAGATTTGGTTTTCAGACCTTTGATCATCTCGGTTGCCCTTCTCTGGACATGTTCCAGCTTGTCAATATCCTTCTTGGATTGTGCCCAGAACTGGACACAGGATTCCAGGTGGGTTTTGACCAAAGCACAATGATGTGACTCTACTACTTCCCTCTATCAGGACACTTTACTCCTGTTGAGGCAGCCCAGAACTGCATTGGTTTTTTTGGCTGCTGCACCACACTGTTGCCTCTTGTTTAACTTGTGGTCTACTAAGACCCCTAGATCCTTTTCACATCTACTGCTTTTGTGCCAGGTGTCCCCCATCCTATAATTGTGCTTTTATTTTTCCTGCCTAGGTGTAGTACTTTACATTTATCCCTGTTACCTACACCAGTCAGTCTTAACCTTTTCTTTACCAGGGACCCCTTTAAATATCTTTTCTTGCTAAGAACCCCAAGACTTAACTCAAGATTTAAAACCCTAATTATAATAACAATAATCTGACAATAATAATACAATTACATCATCCAGAGGCATTGGAGGCGGAGGGAAGACTTTTCTCCTGCTTCTTCCTGCACATTTGTAGCTAGAGTGGATTGAATCACAATGCATAGGCCAAGCCAGCCAGCCTTTGCCTTGGCTGCTGTCATGTGGCCACTCCCCTGCAGGGAGGAGGTGGGCCAAGTAGCCTTCAAGCCTTCATTTTAACACACAGGGACCCCAGGTTAAGAACCACTGATCTACACACTCACTTAAAGGACAGGAGTTCTCTCCAGTGTTTACTTTGGCAGCCCTAACTGTAACAGAGAGCACATGCTTTTGCTGGCAGCAATATGGAGCTAAATGAACAAACAATCTGATCTTGCCCAAAGCAACTTCCTAAGAACGAAAGAAGAGCTGTGCTGGATCAGAGCAAAGACCTATCTTTGGGGGTTGGCAACACGTGGCCCCTAAAAACCACACTGTTGGATTTTCAACAGCAAACTAAGCTGAATTTGGGACCAATAGGGAAAAATTGTTTAAAGCAACCATTTTTCTTGCTTTAAACAGCTTGTAGAGGTTTGCAGCCTAGTTTTAGTGACAATGCATTATGAGCCATTTAAAGTAAGTGAAACATCTGCCTTCATTGGGTTTTCTCCATTTTTCATCCCAAATTTGACAACAGTGGAATGGTGTGCTCCAAAGCAGCGATAAAATTGATTCTTGTACCAGACAGTGTTTCCCTGGCCTGGCCTGTCTAGGCTATCAACCTGTTCGTTGGTGGTATATAGAAAGCCCTCCTGCCAGACAGGAAGACAGCTGCAGACTCCATCTTGTGTTTCTCAACAAAAACATCCTAATGGCCCTATATTATTCAGTCCCATTTTAAAGCCCTCCAAATTGATAGCCATCACTACAGTTGTCCATTCATATTCACTGGGGTTTGGTTCCAGGACACACACCGTGGATACCAAAATCTGTGAATACTCAAATCCCGTTATATGCAATGACATAGCAAAATGGTGTCCCTTATATAAGATGGCAAAATCAAGGTTTGCTTTTTGGATTATTATTTTTTTAAGAATATTTTCAAGCCATGAATACTTAAATCTGTGGATACCAAATCCGTGGATACAGAGGGACAACTGTATACAGTATCTTGTGGCAGCAAACTCAACAATGTATATATTTGCTGTGTGAAGAACTTACTTATTTTTCTTTCCATGTTCTCTTCCTACCTGTTTCTCCCATCTCTTAGTGCCTTGAGTGCTGAACAAAGGGTTTTTTTCTTAAGCTGGAATGTTTTTAAATATTCCATGACTCCTTGGCAGCTAACTTCTGGGCCTGGTATGGAAGGCCAAAAAAAGTCCTTAGCCCTGCAAGCTCTGTATGTACACCTTGTCATGTTTTAAGTGCCGTTGCTCTGCTTGTTAGCACATTTCCTTGTTCACATTTGCACTCAACTGTTCAGTGGTCTGGGGTGGGGGCAGGGGGGGGAATGCCTTCCCTGTGTGCTAAAATGAACACATACATACCAGGACAGGTGGTAAAGGCACTCAGACTGAATGGGCAGAAATGTGAAAGCTTACGTAGGTCAATGTGAAAGTCTCTGCCCATTTCTTCCACAAATCAGGTCCAGGTTTATATGAGCAGCAGAATGAGGTGGTAGTTAGGAAACGGCAGTGTGAATTTTGTCACTTCAAAATTTAGAATTCCTACTCCAGTAGAAAATTAAGAGATAAAACTGTTTCCTGACCCCCTTTGTCTGCTGTGTTGTATTTCTGTCTGCAGGTCATGCTTACCCCTGCCTCTCTTTTTTTTTTTAAATGAAGGTAAGCATTCATATTACCTGCAGCTTGAAAGCTAACCAAACAGTCAAAGAGGCTAAGCTAGTACCTTTTCCTCTGATGCCCTAATTTTAAACTTCATTGCAGTTTACTGTTCCTTTCTGCAAGGGCTCTTGTGGGAATATTTCTTCTCCCAGTCACCTATAGCAATAGCATTGAGATTTATATACCGCTTATCAGTGCCAAAGCATTCCCTAAGCAGTTTACAATGTGATTTTTTTTAGCTAATTGCCCCCAACAAGCTGGGTACTCATTTTACCAACCTACAGAAGGATGGAAGGCTGAGTCAACCCTGGTGCCCCATAACGTTGAACTCATAATGTTGTGGTGTGCAGTACTGGCATTTAACCACTGTGCCACCAGGGCTCCTAGAGGTGACTCATACCTGGTAGAGGTAACCAGATGAGTGGGGTTGTTACTGCAGGAGTGAGCAAATTCAGCAGCCATTTCTCCCTCCCCAGACCCACTGCAAGCTGATTTTTATTTTTTCAAAACCAGAAAAGTCTGTTTGTCTGTCTCAAGCGCCCAAAAAAGACTCACCATTCGTGGAGGTGCTCCAAGACCCAGCAACAATTACACTGGGGTCCACATGTGGCCTGTGGAATATGTGGTTCCTCACTCTAGTGTTACTGCAACCCTGCATTGCTCCATCTTGCTGTGGCATATGGTGAAAGCTGGCCTGGGGGGACCCCAGTCCTTCTAATCCTGGGCTTTTCTCTGCCTTTTTATTTGTGTAGATGCTGATGCCGCCAGGCCATCGAGCTGGCAGGATTCGCTCTTTCTCTTCATTGCCATCTTTTTCTTCTTTTGGTTGCTCAGTGTCTGACTGTCTGGACCCCCACTGGAAATCATCCTAAATACTAAAGACTGTCATAACTGGATAGATGATCTTCAATGTTATTGGGGCGGGGGGTTGAGCTGGGGCAATTGTGGGGTGGAGGGTGGAATTGCTTGCAGGCTGCACAGGGCTAGGCAGGAGACAGGGAGGGGTTAAAACTGTGTGGTGGGATGTGGCAAGTCTCCCTCCACCTTTTTCCTTAATCTCTTTGCAACACAGAATTAAACCATAATAGGGCTACTTCTTGAGTGATCATGCAAATGGGGTGGGTGACCATGTTCCTCCATTGTATGTGTGTATACCTCTGGAAGGGAGAGGGAGGGCATCAGAAAGATCATAAGGCTGAATTATTTCTGCCTTCCTCGTAAGCTGAATATTTCCAAAGTTGAAGAGGCAAAATCATTTTTTAAAAAAAGCACCTACTGACATTGAGAAGAGGATCGCTGTTGGCCTCAGAGCCCAACCTGACTGTCAGAGAGCAGTCGACTGGCCCACCCAACATTGTCTGGTGCTTGTTCTCATGCCATTGAGAAGAGGGAGACAATGCTGGAGGGAAAGGTGTGATCACGGTTTCTTATCACTTCTAGGTTTGAGAGGCAGTGTGGATGGGTGGGTGCAAAGGGGCTGATTCCTTTCCCTAATTTTCCTCTCCCCAGTTGAGGCCACATATTCACCATCATCGTTTATTGAATATTGTGAGCATCAGACTGCTAGGTCCTGTACAAAACTTGGGGGGAAGTGGGCCAGAGCCCTACCTGTAGGAATCTCAGTGCACAAAAGGTGGGTCTGTGAGGTAAATGGAATTTATGGGGCAAGAGGAAGACTCCTTCCTCTTCCTCAGAGAAGCAAGGAACACTTTGAACTCACCCGCACTTGCCACAGCAAGCCTCATGGCAGAGGTAGAAAATGCAGCAAAGACACATAGAGGGTTCCCAAAAGTCAGGAGGGGTGCAGTGGTGGCGTGTCGGTGGAGCACTGCCTGCCACCCCAACATCCACACAGTTTGGATCCATGGCCATTCCCATTGCCACAAAAGATTGGGTTTGGGGGTACCTTAATTATGAGGGGGTACCTTAATTATGAGGCCCCAAGGGAGCCGCTCATGCTATGATCAGAGGTAGAAAACTCATCTGCTTTTGCTGGGTGTGGGTGTGTTTGCTGGCATGGGGGTGTTGATACTCCAGGGCTGGTGAAAGTCTGGCTTTCCAGATGTTGTTGGAGTGCAAGTCTCATCTGCCCTAGCCAGCATAGCCCATGGTGCAAATGCTGAGGGCTGCAGTCCAAGTTCTGGAGGGCCATGCTGTGCCCACCCTTGGGTGACCCCCCCTTTTTAAACTATGCTAGTGATGTGGGGAGAGGAACATAAAGTTATCAGTCAAGGTAAGGACAGTAATTACAAGGCCTTGGCTGTATTTCCCTCTTCCTTTACTACAATTCCCAGTCTGCTAAGGTGTTGATGGTAGTCATATCTGGAAGGGATGTTACTGTTGGGATCGCAGGAAAATCCTTCCATTGAGTAACAGTATTTTGTAGTCCAGAAATCTCTGTGAAAAAGCTTTTCTCCCCCATTTGGGGGTGACAAAGGAGAGAAGTGGTGTAAACTAACCAATGCTGTAATTAAATTAATCCATGATTCGTAGCGTTGTCGCATCTTTTAGAATGTAGCTGTCCTCAAGTGATGGGTGGATGCATGCCGTCTGCATGTAAGTGTGATTGTATGTAAGACTATGGAGTTGGTAGGCCAAACCTTTGACTCTATGACACCTCTCTTTTTCTGCTGTCCGACTCCAATGCTGGCTCTTTCATAAATGGCAAATGTATGTTAATTAGTAATAACGAAAATTCAATCAAATTGCTCCCATTCCATGACATGGCTGTTTCAAGGCTAGAGAAAAATGTTGCTGACAAAATTGCCATGCAAGAACAAGGAGATAAAGTGTGTTTGTGTGTACATATACATGTACATGAATGTGTCAGTCACAGTTGCCAGAATTTGGGAGCAAAGGCAGGAGGGAGAAAAGCAAGGGTTCAAAAAGCATAAAAAAGAACCTCATCCAATTAAAGAATCATACAGTCCATCCCCCCTGCCATTCAGGAAAACACAGCTAAAGCACTGCTGAAAGATGCCCAACCAACCTCTGAGACCCCCAAAGATGGGAGTCCACCACCCTCTGAGGCAATCCATTCCATTGTTGAAAAGCTCTTACTGTGAATTTCTTTCTGGTGTTTAGGTGGAATCTCTTTTCTTGTCACTTGAATCCATTGGTTTGTGTTTGGGAGGCAGAAAGCCACCAGTGTACAAGTACTTAAGAAAAAGAGTCTATAGCATTTTACTGTTTCTCAGCACACTGATTTTTTTTTTTGTTCTGTTAAGAATTGTAGAGGTTGCAGGTATGTTTTGCATACCCTCCAGCTGTCCCAGAAATAGACCCAATTAATCCTGTTGTCCCACTTTTTCAGCTGCTTTTAAAATGTCCTGTTTTCTCTCTCCCTCCTTCTGCTTCCCCCCTTTGTCCTTAGCTTACTTCAGTGCTGCAAACTGAATTCAAAGTGAAAATGTATTTTTTACTCAGTTAGCAAGGGGGAGAGAAGAGGGCAGATCTTGTTCTTCCTTGGAGGCTCAGGCAAAAGCAAATTACAGCAGAGTCTCCTAGCTTCTTCCTCATTATTGCTTGCCATCTTGAGCACATTCTGAGGTTGCTTGGCCAGATACCTGTCCCAGTTTTCATCTGTGAAGTATTGGAAGGTATGCTTTTGTAAGGCTGCAGCCCTATAGCTTCTTAGCTAGTGAGTAAGCCTCACTGCACTCAACGGGATTTACTTCTGCTCAGACATTGACCGGTTTATGCTATAAACTTCCTCTGAAACACTCTCAATAGTTTTCGAAGAGTAGATAACTGAACTTTAAAACCCTAATTTAATTGAGTAAAAAGATACTAAGCACAGATATCTTGGTGCATACAGCAGGCTCAGATAACGCTAAGATTATGCAAATAATTTTTACCTAAAATCTTTATTTACTCTGATTTTACTGGGGATTTCTCATGGCTACCTTCTGATGCTAATAGTAAAAATATCATCTTTGCCTATAAATACTAAAAGAAAGGAATGGCTTTTAACCACAGTGCCTTTCTTGCATGTACATTAAAAGAAAACATGGATGAAGCTGAACACACACTCTCAAAAGATCCAGGAAGTTTTATAAACACAAAAATACTTCAAAATTTCAACACCCTATAATACCTCCCTCAGGCATAAATATTCTAAAGGCACCAGATCTCAGCTGATCTGGGAAGCCAAGCAAGGTCAGCCCTGGTTAGTACTTGTATGGGACACCAACAACTGCCAAGTGCTGTAAGCTCTATTTCAGAGGAAGGAACTGAGTATTCCTTGCCTAAGAAAACCTTATTAAAATAATGGGGTTGCCCTAAGTCAACAGGCAGCTTGAAGGCCCATGAACACATCTTTCCCCCCCTCTATGTGCACTAAGGATTTGATTACTTACTTGGGAGCAAGGCCCATTAAAATTAATTAATTTGCTTTTGCGTAAACACTGAAAAGGAAGGAGGGACATGGACCATGTAACAGGAGTCTAAGCCTGTTCTCCAATTCTCCCTACCCAGAACACCAATATCAAATACACACAGGGGTCTTTTTAAGGAGACAGGACCCCTGGAAGTTTTCTGGACTAAGCTGTGGGTGTCATTCTTTCCCCCTCCCCATGCTGTACATGAGGGAATAGTACTCTCAACCAATTCACAGCACCCTTGCTAAATGCTAATTCTCAATATCCTTTGGGGGAAGGCAGCCAGAACAGCTTTGACTTTATGCTCCCTGAAGTAATTGCCTCAGTTTTCAGTTTTTAATTGCAGTGCCCCCAAGGAACTGAATGTAGTTTTGTCATTCTTGAGCTAATTCTACAGAATGAATGCCTTCCCACTCTAGTCATTATTCTCTTGCCGAGAGCATGCTTCTATACATATCTCCAGCTTGTCTAAACTTTTGTGTGAATCATGAGTTATTTTCAGCAGGCATGAGGAAGGTCCTATGGGTAGTATTCTTCGAATCAAAAAGTTGCCAACACTACCAGCCTCCAAGAGGAGAGGAGCTGATAGCCCAAATGTCTGTTAGCTCCAGTGACTGATACTGCCAGCCAGTGATGGGGTGCATTTGACTTTGGGCAAGTCTCATTTTCCCAGTCTCTGAGGGAGGCGATGGCACGAATCATCTCAAAAAAAACCTGTGATAGGGTTGCTATATGTCAGAAATGATTTGAAGGCACACAGAAAACAAATTTTTGTTCTGCTGAAATAAAGAAATTGTACAGGCATTATTAAAATGAGAACCAATAGGTTTTTGCCTGTTTTTTTTTTAAATGATAAATATCAATTTCCACACCTTACTTAATCTACACAGGCCTACAAATCTCTACACCTTCTCCCCCCCCCTGCCACCATGTTGAGGCCTAAATTATTTACCTAAAGCCATTCTTGGTGTTTAAAGTCAAGAGACTCTTTACCAACCTATCCTCTGTGGAGACTGCTTCAAAATGTATAGCTTAAACTAGGTAAGATACAAGATTTATACATTTAAAAGTTGCACAAAGGTGCAATCTACAGGCAGTTTCCTATCATGGAGGCATAATGTTGGGGAAAGCGTAACCTGTTTATTTTGACCCACCACACTGTGTCTTAATAGTGCCAGTCTTTTTAAAAAATAAAAATAAAGAAAAAGCTCCATATTATGAATGTGTGTGAACTGGGTAGTGTTGCTTGTTCAGCAACCAAAAGCCAGTAAGCACCAGATTCCTCCCCAGTTCAACACATAAGCCACACGGTTTTGACCAGTGCAAATTTGCCAGCTGCTAAAGGTAGATGTCCTTCTTCACCCACAGTCCATAGAATTAGAGATGAAGGTGTGCCTTCAAGTCATCTGTCAACTTATGGCGACCCCATGAATTTTAGAGTTTTCTTAGGCAAGGAATACTCAGGTCAGAGAAATAGTTCTATACAGTACTTTTCAACAGTTCTGTAGACTGAAACGTAGGTCACCTATCGCCACCCCTTACAACTCCTTGAACGCTTCCATCAGCTGCGCTGGGCAGGGCACATTTCTAGGATGGAGGACCATCGCCTCCCCAAAACAGTACTCTACGGTGAACTCGCCACGGGTCAGTGTAAGAGGTGTGCTCCAAAAAAGTAATACAAGGACTCCCTGAAACAACACCTCAGGCTCAGTCAAATTGATCACCAACAATGGTCCGCCCTGGCTCACACCGGGAGGCATGGAGACACACTATCCACAATGCTGCAGCCTTATTTGAGAACTCACACCGAACAAGTCTTGAAGAGAAACGACAACGCAGAAAGAATCACAACCCGGAAACATCACCCAAGGACACCTTCTGCTGTGCTTTCTGCAACCGGACTTGTTTATCTTGGATTGGCCTTTTCAGTCATCAGCGCACTTGCAGAAAGCACGGGATGAGTCCTTCCTGCATCTTTGTTTGCAAAGAAAAGCCAGAGAGACTGCATTTCAGTGAGTGTAGCTGTTTTGTTTCCATGATTCTGCCCTCTAAAAATTCATTTTCTGCACAACTGCTAACTGTACAGGATCTCTGAACACCATTTCTGGTTACATGAAAAGTACACAGGAGCTGCTCAGCACATGGGAATGTTAATGTGCCCCCAACTTAAGGATAGTTCAACTTCTTTGCTGTGACAGGATGAATTTGAACAAGAGGAAAATTATTCAGTGTAAAGATGTAGCGCAGAATGCTTTCCCTTCCTGAATCTGTAAGGGTGCTATTAAAAATATAGGAATGTAGCCACAATTATAAGTACCCTGAAGGCACCAGATCCTGTCTGATGTGGACAAGCAACTTGAAGACAGACCTGCAGCCACACAATAAGGACGCAGCTTTTCCGGGGATGAGAACACCCGCCCCTCAGTACACTGAGAATCTGGCTCATTCATTTTTCTCAGACGTATACCTATCAGGTATTGTTGTAGCCAAATAGATAGAAGATCCATACTGCCTAAAGATGAAATTTGTACTATAGCATTAAAAAATGTAACATACTACTAGACATTTTTCTATGTAGCAATGATGGACACATGTGGAGTCTGATTACAATTTCCCCAACCTGGCATGGTCCACATTGCCACCATTTTGTGGAATGGGAAGTGGTCACTTCCAGTCAGTTTTCAGGCCAGTTTATGGCTGTTTTTGGAGCAGGGGCAGGACACTGGAAAAGCATTTGAGAGCAAAACCACACTTTCTACTCCTTTTTCGAATGAAAATGGTGTGTTTTTGACAGGATTTTTGTTATGTCATGAACTCAAAGGTTTAGGATCCAGGTGAGGGCAGGATTCTCACAGGAACCACATGCAGGCACAAAATTCTCACCCCTGCTATATGGAGGGAATAACTCCTTTTGCAAGAGTGGGTTTGAGTAGGAAAATATCACACAGCAATGATTAAAAATCCACCCACCTCAGCTTGTAAAAAATAATTCTGAGATCTTGATAGTAGATCTCCCACAATACATTTAATTTGGCCTTAGGGCTATTCCTTATTTAGTTGGTTCAATTAGACCTAGTTTGAATTTGAGTAAGAAAATAGTAACAATGTGGGAAGTCCCCTCCTAACTTTATCCTCCCTTACAGGGATAGTAAACAAAGCAATGTTCTAAAGTTACTGCTTTCAAATAAAATTAAAACCTTAATGAACAAGCTATTAAAAAAAAAAACACGAGGATCTGGACTTCTGCACACAGAGAGGGAGGGAGGGAGGGACTTCCATTAACATTTGGCCAAATGGCAATCCCGTTCTTGGTTTAAGAAACAAAATGGTGGCATCAGCTGATGAAGAGAATTAAAAAGAATTCTGTACACGAACAGCCTGAAACAACTATATGAAGGAAGCTTTATCTGGCAAGCTACATATAACAAATCTAGTTCTCTATATGGTTTGGATGATTCTCACCAGCCTCCCCTCACACTCTTTGTATTGGTATGGGGTAGCGGATACTTTGACATGAGTTGCATCATAAATATGTCTTCATATATTTGTATCTGCCCATAATTATTTTCCACAACCTGGCTGTGTGAATTGCGTTTCAGAGCACCTGTATGTATCTGAATGACATCTACACTGATGACACAAAGTGTAGCTAGGTATTTGTGTAGGCATGACTTGTATTAACTACCCTGCAACGATGAAAGGAGCAAACCTCCTTCCACAAATGAATCCCACAGCAAAACTTGTCTTCAATTTTATAGAAGAAAAATAATGATGATAATAAAAGCAAAGGAAACCTAGAGCAAAAAACAGAACAAGTCAAATGGCCAGTCAGGCAATGAGCCCCAATGCCCTCCGTCAAAGGGAAATGGGGCAGTTTTTTGGGGGTCACTCCCAGCATAGTCTCCCCCCCGCCCCCAGGGCACACAGAGGTAGCAGGTTCAAAAGGTCTCTGTCCCAAGTCTCTATTGGTTTCTTGCACCATGAGGTAATAAAGCTATTGGACTGACTAGCATGGAGCTGTCCTGTGAGCATGAAGGTGAGAGCAAGTTGAATGTCTTGTGGATTTGTGTCGCTCCTAGTAGCTCTCGTCTCTTACACCACCAGAACTCTTGCACATGTCACATTCATTCTTGGTTTAAATCCCATTGGTGTTTGATGTGCCTTTCATGCTTCGGCTCTTTCTCCAACCATTCTTTTCTTCAATGATCAATTGACTGTATTCACAGTCCTCCTTTGAGTCTTATTTTGGTATATTCTCATACCCTCCATTTTCTTCAGAGCAAATACCCATTCTCTATTGTGAATAGGTTCCATGGAGTCCCCCCTGCCCCTCATCAATAATTCTATTGGATCTTTTCTACACTCTATAGTCCTTTCTGCTACTGTTCTAATTTCTCCCTTTCCAGCCCATAATCTCATCAGTGTTTACTCTTCTAGTTTAATATTCCTGCCCTCACCTTTACTTGGTGTTCCTTAGTTAATATTTCCCTTTCATGAGATTTTAGATGGTTTTAACTTCCCATCATCTCTGCATTCCAACAAGGTTTTAGTCATCGTTTCTCACTACTTTCAATAGCTACTCTTATAGTCTTCTGATTTATCTCACCATCTGTTCTTGGATCCATTCTTTGTGTGGGGTTTTTAGACTTTTAACTAAATGTTCTTCATCTCTCTCCTCAGTTCAGTCTTTCTCACTCAGATCATTCACTCTCCACACTGAACTATTTACACATTCATACTATCCCCCTCCTCCCCATCCTAATAGTGAAAATATATCTCTGAACTAAGCCCTCTACTCCCATTGCACTGGGGAGAAGGAGAAGGGGAAAGAAAGAAAGAAAAAGAAAAAACGAACACTGATGGGACAATCATAAGTAACTTGTCTGGTTTGTTGAGATCCCTTTCCCAAGATGCCTTCTATAGGGCTAAATGAAAAATGGAAGCACAGACATGCGTGAGCATTCAGAGCTTTTCTGCACAATCAGGGTTTGGGTTATTTTGCACAACGAACAACATCTGGTACTAATTTTGTATTTAGTCCACATGCCTTCCTTTGTGGCATAAACTTCTGCTGCAAAGCACAACACTGCCAGAATATTCAAAGACAACGTGCTGTTCTTGAGAAAGTGCAATTTTACCATCAGACACAGTAGCTGTTTCCATGCTCCCCCGCACTTCAAGGAAACCTGTGATGCACAACCCCTGCAGAAGACATGTCCTATTCTGGTGCTTCCAGGGCTATCTCATGTGGGGGACCCACAATTATTTTTTTCATTGGGCCAGGGACTGGCACCAAGTTTTGTCCATTGGCAACAATAGCCTTTTTCTTTCCTGGAAACTGTGGCAGCCAGTGGCGCAGGGACCATGGCTTTGAGTAGCACAACCCTGTGGCATCCATTTAGTTTACATGGGACACTAGTGAAGTCTATGCAACCTTCACATCACCCTATGCAGCCTGGAAGTGTGCAATAAACCACTGCTGCTATCCCTACATGTTCTCTTGGGGTTGGCACTTTATAGGAAACTTTGGTAATAATGGTCAGCAACCTTGACTTCCCTGGACTCTTGTCCACTGATACTGGTCTTCTCACTAAGGACAGTTCATGAGTCACTGAGTTTTGAACTACCCATTATATTAAATGTATCACCGATATTTCACCTACTTTTAAGAAACAAAAATAGTAACCAAGTGAGTTGATCAAGATTCCATAGGTATGAGGAGCGTCAGGCTTTTCCTATCATTATCCCAACAAAAACTGTGCCGCCCCCTTCACATCTCAATCCCCGTGAATGGGACACTCTGACCCAAATAATGGGAAGTGGCTAAACTGTTCCCAACATAAATCCATACCATTTCATAGATGTCCTTTTTCTTTATGCTTCTTAACTACAATTTTTTTTCTTCTGCTCTTCACAAGATTAAGGCCTGCAAAAGATATCACAGAGAAGGGAAAACCTGGCTGGCTATGCTTTGCTTGATTGGCAGGGGGGGGAAAGCCCTAGCTTTGGTGTTAGTGGTCAAGGAACAGACAAGAAATATAACAGAGGGGAAAGTACTGAGAAATAACAGGGAAAAATTAAGACAGATAATAAAAGTGATCAGCATAAGATAAATGGTAATACAGAGAGAGGGAAAAGCAAAAAGAAAAAAAAAAGAATGGGAAGCTAGAGAGCCATAGGAGGAAAAATAAGACTCCCACCACTCACAATGCAGCTAATGTAACATGTACGCTTTGGGTGAGCTGGGCTCCCTTATCTGAATGGCTCCCTCCACCCCTAACCTATTTCAAGCATCCAGTCGTGCACAAAAGGAGGCAAGAAGCTTGTGCTTACTAATCCTTCTCCTCCTCTAGTACTCTGAACTGCTATCTTGGCAACCCACCACCACCACAACGGCCTGTTTGATAAAGGTACCATGTTATGTTCGATAGCTTGGCCTAATGGAAAGACACCTGTCAGCTACATCTCTTAGCCTAATGGAGGGGCACCTGGCAGCCACATCTTAGCCCCTGACTTAACAAGTTCTGTTTTGGATGACACCTCAGGGGACATCCACTTTCCCATTCCGATGATAGCCATCTCACATCTTTGTATGCAAGGAAACAATTCACTAGGCAGAGGTGTATTAGATTATTCATCTGAGGCAGGGGTATCGCTGTGATCTTGCACAATCTTGTGTCAAGACTGGAGCAAAGCAGCACTTTCTATGTTCATTTTCTTTCAAAAAGGTTCCGTAAAGGACGTTGCTGTCCTTGATTACCATGACCAGTGGAGAAGATGCCATCTAAGGGGTAGACACAGAATCCGAGTCTTTGATTGTTTCTCCTTTTTATACATCTTAGTCAATCTTGGAATCATCCCATCACGGAGAGATGCCAACTTAATCCCTATTTGGCAAACATCTTGGTTCATCCTAAGAGATCTACCAGTGCTGCTGCCATCTTGACTCGCATCCCATGGGACACAGTGAGATGCCATTTTAGGTCCTCTCAGGCAGATGGTACCTATGAGATTGATCCAGCAGGTTGTGATACTGGTTGCAGGTGCTATGTAAGATTATTCTCCCAGTCCCTCCAAGTAGATAAACCATTTAGGAATATCCCTTTTCCACCCATCCCCACCCCAACACCCCTGTGTCTTTGTATTGGGACCCCATCACCATTTCTAGACTTGCATCTTGGTTACTATGAGGTGCCCCTCAGGATCAGGGAAAAGACCATCAACTTAGATCACACTGGGTGGCTTCTGAATTATTTTCCCCATGGAGCACTGCTGCCTTGAATCTTGAGAAGTGCTGTACTGGATTCCCTCCCCACCCCCTCCCCAACATGGTGACGCAGTGATCCCCTGGCAGTGAAAAGAGTTCTTTCCCTGCCCAGTTGAGTTCAGCACTGGCATGTTTCTCTTCCCTGGAGCCATGAGGAACATGAAAGGGAGGGCTGGGGGGCATGGCACAACAGGATCAGTTGGAGGTGTCAGAGTGGACGCTGCCAGGACCTTCTGTCGGGGAAGTCACGGAGGAAGGAGTGGCTGCTTCTTGCCAGCCGCCATTAGCCTAGTGAAAAGAAGGAGAAACAATAACAATTTTTACTTCCTGGAAGAGTATGGGATATTAGACTGGAGTTACATTCCCTTGCAAGATCCAAGCTACTAAACAGTTTGCCTTGTCAAAAACCCAAGTACCACTTCAGATCTCCCTGCTTCCGATAGGGAAAAAGAAAGAAAAAATGACCACCAGAATGAGTGGTAGCAAAAGGAATTCCCCACCACTCCACCAAGCCATCTGCCGGCATGTCCAAAAGCTACAAGTCAATGGTTTTCTACAGAGAAGGTGAAGCTTTTTACAATCCTTATGCTCTGTTCTGGCACAAATCTACCGTACTTCATTCCATCATCACATTTCATGACCATTTCCATCCATCCTTGACATAACACAATAAATCTGACATATAACCCAAAGAGAAGTTGTCTCTAGTTTATCACACTTCAGCTCTAATAAACACTTTCTAAGAAGTGTGGACTTCAGTCCTTCACAGTGACTTTGAGGGGCTCAACCTTTATTAACTTTATACCACTTTAGAATGCAAATAAGGGTGTACAGTGATAAAATGCTCTTCTATATGAAACAATTCCCTGCATACAAGAAACAAGCATATTGGGGGAAATGAGTGTGATAGAATCCTTCTCTTGGCATCTCATTTTCTGTCCTGAGGAGTTTCTAATCATTTGTTATGGAGGAGCATATCAGAGCAGGAATGGCAGGAGTCATGGCCCAAATGGAGAGAATTTTTCTCTCTTCACATTAGACTAGAACTCTTTTGAGAATCAGACAAAATAAAGCACTTCTTTATACAGTATATAGTTAATCTCCAGAAAAGTTGATCAAAATCGCCAAGTAAACAAATTTACATGGGGATATGTCTGTAACGGGTTAAGAGCCATAGCAGTTAAATGGAGCCTCCATATTCAGAACCACAAAATATGCAGTAACCACATACAACTGTCATCCAGAATTCTGGAAGAGTCTGATGGATCATAAATGAGCTGCATGTTCATCCATAGCCCATCACTCCTCCTTGTTAGTGCAGCTCATTCAACAAACTGGGAATGGTTGGTTTAGCATGATATCTGAATTGAGTCTTTGGACTTGTTGCTTCCAATACAAGCCAGTACTGCTAAATCAAGAACCAATCCTGGTTTTATTATTGTGGCTTACACAAGGGTGAGATCCAATTGAAAAGTGCCTGAGCTTATCAAATGATCAAATTCAGACTCTGGGATCAAGATGTAATCAATCATGCTTGCTACAAAAAGAGCAACAATCCAGGATCCCTGCTTCAGATAATGTACTAAAGAAATACTTCCTGGTTTCCTTCCTCTTTGCTTCCCCCTGCTAGTGCAACTGCTAAACATATCCCTCTCAGTTTGCTTAGCAGTCCCATGAGTGGGGAGAAACAAAGTGAAAGGAAACTGTTTACATTTACCAGCACACAGCATGCTAAACAAGGTTTCTCCATGTCTGAATGCATTCTGAACAACAGGGTAGGGAAGGCTACTGCTCTCATGGGTTGTTTACAGGTTTCCCAAATGCTGACCAAACTGAATGAAGGTCGTTAGTCTGATTCTCATTGAATCACCTGGGCCACCCTGCAGTCCAGAGTGGTATAGAACTAACAGAAAGTTGCCTGCTAATATATGGGGACTCAATAGATAAGGCCTCATGGTGGATTTAGCAATGGTCGACAACTGGGTGTCAGGTTCCTGGCACAAGCTCACCCTCATTTCCCTTGGACTGTACATCTGGCTGGCAGCCATACTGTCCCCATAGCCACCAGGCCCCATGGAGTGACGCATCGATTCCACCTGGAATTAAGAGGAAAACACAAAGAGCGCAGTGACAGCAGGTTAAGTATGATAAGGTGGCAGACTGAGCCAAGAGGTTTTATATTATGCTGAGTTTCAGCTTCCATGAAGGCTGGGCAGGTAGGGCTGACACTGTAATTTTGTTTTCAGATTACAACACACATGTGCGTGTGCGTGTATTACATTTCTGCCACATATTCCCTATTACTTTCTCTACTTCCCTCTTTTTTTCTCTCTCTGCATGACAAAAAGGAAGTCTGTAAATTAAAAGTTCCCTCTCATCCCTCCCCCGTTTCATTTTTATAACACTTTCACTATAAAACAATATAAATAAGAAATAGCATGAGGAAAGCAGTCATTAATTAAAATCTCCCCCTCCTCTCACAGGGAGAGAAACCAACACTGCAGCAATTTATTCAAGGGGTCAATTAGGAGGCTATTAATCATGACATGATTCCCAGCCATAATCACAACCTGAAATAAAATTGGCAAGACATGAAATCAGGAAATTTTTAATTAGCATTGGAAAGGACCTTTGCTGACCAGGACTCAAGAGCAAACATTAGAGATAACAGCAGTATCCCTTACACAGAGAAAGGCACCGCTGGATAATCTAGCCCTATACATTTAATAGGGCCTAAATACCTTAAAGGCACCAGATCCTGTCTGATCTTGGAAGCTAAACAGGGTACGCCCTGGTTAGTACTTGGATGGAAG
The DNA here is from genome assembly GCA_030847615.1 of Gambelia wislizenii. Classification (NCBI taxonomy): domain Eukaryota; kingdom Metazoa; phylum Chordata; class Lepidosauria; order Squamata; family Crotaphytidae; genus Gambelia; species Gambelia wislizenii. The sequence continues at coordinate 34,347,568 of JAUMIR010000002.1, forward strand.
ACTGCCAACAAATAAATACCAAGTGCTGTAGACTAGATTTCAAAGGAAGCAACTGGCAAACCACCTCTGAAATTCATAGGAACACCATAAGGTAGCAGGCGACTTGAAGGCATATATACATTAAGTGCAGAATGCAATCTTTGCTGTAATTCTCTTTCTGATTAGTCATGGAAGAACACTCCCTTTGCTGCACTAAAGAGCCTGAGTACAGTGTGCTGGGCAATCCAGCAATCATGGAAGCTTAGTTGACCACAAAGGCAGAACAAAAAATGCCTCAAAAAGGACTGAGACGGTGCCTTGAAGACTAGCTTGTTCAGTGGCAGCTCTTGAGTAGATACAAGGGAACACATTCATGGCAAGAACGTCCAATCTTCTTCTCAGAAATAGGAGTAAAGGCATCACTTTTGCTTCAGTAGAAGCAACCTGACATTACTTAGGCTGCAATCTTGTTGGCCTGTGTAACTAAGTGGTAGCAGCAGCACTGCGCAGGAGTAAAATGGCTGCGGGCACTGTGAAGATGGGGGATGTTGTTTCTGTCAGAAGAAAAAAAGCCCTACTGGTTTCTAAGCTGCTGATTGGGCACCTTCCTCTGGGGATGGAGACTTTTTTGGCTGCTGTACCCCCCTCCTTCCACTGCTGCTACGGCTCACTCCAACAAGTGCCTTACACGGGTATAATTGACCATTACGCCAGGTAACATGGCGAAAGTAATCCAACCTTAGTAGATCCCTGGACTACACCTGGGACTGATAAGGGCCACAGTCCAACTTATCCAGAGGCAGGGGTGTATCTATGGAGGGGCAAAATTTGGGGATTGTAACCCCCATAAAAAAGTCTACCCTCAAAATGAAATTTTCCTTCAGTCCCCAAATTTCTACCATTGGAGAGAGTGATACAGCGAGAACCGTTAACACTGAGAACTCTTCCATTTGCTGTGTTCGCATTCCCTTGTAACTCTGCCTGCCTCTTTTCTATGGATGTGAAAACTGCACTTCTATATCAGGGTGGGCAACTGTGAGGGGATAGAGGGCCACATTAACCTCTTGGAGCATGGCCCCCACATCCTGAAGCAGGCCCCCAGGCCAGGATCTTTGGCAGGCCCCCTACCTACTGCTAAGGTGAAGGGCAATTAGATACTCCGCAGGATTTAGGATAAAAATTAAAATAAGTCAGTTTAAATGATGACACCAATGTAATATTTATATTTATTTTTAAAAAGCTAAATGGATTTACATAATAAAAACTTACAATAATATCACACTGGGGGGGCCCTCCTAATCCCGGCCCCCAAGCTAGAGCCCTGTCAGCCCCCCCTTGTGGGGCCCATGGTAAAGTTACTTTGGCACCTGAGACAGAAAATCTCTCAAGCTCTTCTCTCCACGCCTTGCAGTTCCAAGAATGCAGATAAGAATAAGAAGTAAATAAACATTTGCTGCCCTTTAACAACAGCCCAATTTTTTTAAAAAAAATTATTTATTAGTTATTTATACCCTGCTCTTCAGCCACAAGGCTATCAGAGCAGCTTACAAACGGGTTTAAGCAATAGCAATTTACACATCTACACTGCATTAAGCAGTTTCCAATGTGTGTCACTGCCTGAGGTAGGTACTTTATTTCCTAAGGTCTCGTATCTTGTCTCTCATAGTAGGCAAACAGCAGAGCAGCCCACAAGCAGGATATTTGGGCAACAGCCCCAAGGCTATAATTACAGATGGGGGGAAATGAGGGCCCTTGTGGGGGACATGCCTAGGAGACCTGGGGCAGGATGCACCTAACCACACAAATTTTTTTTTGGCCCTAAGTGCCCTCTGGGGGCGCCATGTTTTTAAGTCCAGGAAAGAGAAGCCTTTTTTTTTTTTTAAGGGAACAGTTTAAATGCTTAACTGAAGTTTCTGCAATGCTAGGAATTTGAGGGCTGAAAAAAAGTTCACTGGAAGGCTAAATTCTTATTTTGGCAGGGGCACCACAACATGTTGGCGGGCGCCAGGTTGGGGTGTGTGTGACTACGGTCAAACAATGGTAGTTAATAAAAGCTACTATCAGGTGGGGGAGGGGCAGTTTCTTTTTAATACCTTCTTCTCCTCCCATCCCATATTACAATGTCCCTCCATATCCACGGATTGGGTATCCATGTATTTAAGTATTCATGGCTTGAAATAGTCTTAAAAAAATAATAATCCAAAAAGCAAACCTTGATTTTGCCATCTTATATAAGGGACACCATTTCCTATGCCATTGCATATACAGTTGTCCCTCCATATCCACGGATTTAAGTATTTACAGCTTGAAAATATTCTTAAAAAAATAATAATCCAAAAAGCAAACCTTAATTTTGCCATCTTATATAAGGTACACTATTTTGCTATGCCATTGCATATACAGTTATGCATCCACGGATCCACGGATCCTGTATCCACGGATTTAAGTATTCATGGCTTGAAAATAGTCTTTTAAAAATTATAATTCAAAATGCAAACCTTGAATTGCCGTCTTTTGTAAGGGACACCAGTTTGCTGTGCCACTGCATATAATGGGACTTGAGTATTCACAGATTTCGGTATCCATGGGGGTCCTGGAACCAAACCCCAGCAAATATGGACAACTCTGTGTCAATCATATTGGTGGGAGGGGGATGTGTATCAAACTAAAGCACACACATAATTCTCTCACAAGCTTCTCTCACTTTTTAAGACTGCCCCCCATCCACTCATCAAGTAAGGAATCTGTTGATGAACCTATAGATTAAGGATTTTGCACCTGGATGGCTCCTTTAAAGTTCAGACTTAAACTAAGAGTGGAGTCACAGTCTCACTGGCATCAAGAACTGCCGCTGAGCAAGCTGCTCTTGAAGGCACAGTCTCAGTTTACTTTGTTGGCCTCTTGCTGCCTTCATTCAGGGAAAGCAAGAAGGCCTCTTGAGGAGCTTCTTCCTCCTGGCAGTGGCTTCACTCTTCCCTCACCACTCCCCTGACTGAGCCATAAGTTTAAGGAGTTTTCCTTGAGGCCTAGGACAGAGTTGTTCTCCCTGTTTGGAGGGTGGGGTGAGGCTTTGGGGAAGGGCCTCGTCTGACTATTCTGTGGCTTAGCAGGCCACGTTTAGCTCACGAGTTTCCCATTCCTGTCCCAAGGGCACCGCTTTGACTCAGTCCCAGAAGAAAACAAAGATGCCTGCTCAGCCCAGGAAGTTACAGGAACTGACCTGTGAAGTAGGATAGGAATCTCCATTTAGACCCTGCAGGCCCATGAACATGTCCCCAGAGCTGGAGAGGTTGAAGGAGCCGCCAGAGCCTATCAGAAAACAAAAGTAGGGGTGGGAGGGAAGACAGTGGTAGAGTAAATGGGATGGCAGGTGCAGCTGCCTCTAGCAAACAAAAGGTTAATAATACCACTACAAAGATGACTAGCGGGAGAGCAAGCCAAGAAAACCCATCTGTGGGAGGAACCCTTGGCTATTCTGAGGCCAAAAACAGGACGCAAATGCTAGGTGTGAGGGAAAGCAAAAGAGGGGGCACCAACATCTTCTGCTTCCAAGAGGGGCACTGTCTGTGGGGGGGGGGGACGGGATGGGAGTGCTGGTAGCGGAGGGACCTCCCTAGGAACTCCAGCACTTCTTGGAGTGGGGAGGGGAGTTCCATGTGTCTCCAATCCCAGCAAGGACTCCTGCACCAACATGGGGTGTGATGGAGTTTTTTGGGGGGGAGGGGAGTTACCCGCGGAGGAGGGGGTGTTGGGGGAGTCGCCCCCACTCTGTGCGGCGCTGACAGCCGTTTTCACGGCGTAAATATTGGCTTCCTCTTGGAACTTGCCGATGTTCTTCTTATAGCGGATGCGCTTGTTCCCGAACCAGTTTGAGACCTGGAAGGAGGGAGGGGGAGGGGGAAGATTGGGGGAGGAGAGATCAAAATGGAGGGACAGGACATGGGGACGGGATGAGGGAAAAGTGCGGACGGGAAGGGAAGGAAGGGGAGGAGGGGGATTATGTATTGACAGGTCAGCGAAACAAGCAGTCTTTCCCCACCACCAAACCCCCTGTCCCAAATTTGCTCTACTATCCCAAGTAACACCCATGGGGCCCGTCTAGCGTAGCCTCAGGCCTGCTCCCCCACATATCCCAGTACCTGTGAGACTGTGATGCCGCATTTCTTGGCAAGCTCCTCCTTGGCTTCCTCGCTGGGATAGGGGTTGCTCAGGTGTGAGTAGAAATACTCATTGAGCACTTCTGTGGCCTGTTTGCTGAAATTGCGTCGCTTCCGCCTGAGGGGTGGGGGAAGTAGGGAAAAAGGGTGGGAGAACACAGGGTAGTAGAGAAAGGGGGGTTAAAAATGGTAGCAATTTTGAAGGCGAGCTAGAAAAGATCAGAGTGCAAGGGGGAATGTATGGAATTAGGAAAGGGAAGGGGAGGGAGGGGGGAAATGATTCAGAACATGGCTGCTCTGAGCTCTCAGGAGAAGGAAAATATGAGTGCACCACACCCATGAGTGCACCATTGTTTTTCTCTCACCCCCACCAAACTTGAGTCCAGCTGCCATTCCATGGTCTGAATCACCTCCCCTTCCCACTGATAACCAGCCGCCTCCACTGTCACCAGCATCCCCATTCAGGGGCTTGAGAGCTGCTGGGGGAAGTATATGAAAGTGCACAGGTAGAGCTATGCTCCAATGTAGGATCTCGGCCTTTGCTTCCTACCTTCTAACCTGGTGAAATACTACATACCGGTAGCTCTTTTCCATTCTACTCCAGTGGCTCTTAACCTTTTCTTTTCCAGGGAACCCCTTTAAATATCTTTTGTTGCCGCAGACCACCAAGATTTTACTCCAGATTTAAAACCCTAATAATAATACCTGATGATAATAATAATACATTTACACCATCCATTAAACCTTCCCTCAGAGGCACTGGAGGGGGAGGGAAGACTTTTCTCCTGCTTCTTCCAGCAAGTTTGTAGCTGAAGAGGGTTGAATGGCAAGGCACAGGCCAAGCCAGCCAGCATCTAGCCTTTGCCTTGGTTCCTGTCATGTGGCCACTCCACTGGAGGCAGGAGGTGGGCTGAGCAGCCTTCAAGCCTTCACAACCCCCCTGTGAGGACACTGGGGATCCTCAGAACTAAGGTTAAGAGCCACTGTTCTACTCTATTATTAATCATTGTTTTGTGTGTGTGTGTGTGTGTGTGAGTGAGTGATCATCTCCTCAGATGCCAAGACTGATAAAGAGATCGATCACAGATTAGCAAAGGCATATAGCGCATTTGAAAGACTTTACAAAAGAGTCTGGAGTAATAAACACCTGAGGCAAAGCACAAAAATCAGTGTGTATAGAGCCATTGTACTTTCTATTCTCCTTTACGAGTCTGAAACATGGGTCACATATCGCCAACACTTATGACTACTTGAACGCTTTCATCAGCGCTGTATACGCACAATCCTAAATATACACTGGACTGACTATGTGACGAATGTTGCTGTCCTTGAGCAAGCAGGGATCACCAGCACTGAGGCCATGATACTGAGAACACAACTGCGCTGGGCTGGGCACGTTTCTAGGATGGAGGACCATCGCCTCTCAAAAATAGTACTCTACGGTGAACTCGCCATAGGTCAGTGTAAGAGGGGTGCTCCAAAAAAGCGATACAAGAACTCCCTGAAACAACATCTCAGGCTCAGCCAAACTGATCACCAACAATGGTCTGCCCTGGCCTCACACTGGGAGGCATGGAGATGCACTATCCACAATGCTGCAGCCTTATTTGAGAACTAATGCCGAACAAGTCTTGAAGAGAAACGACAACTCAGAAAGAATCACAACCTGGAAACATCACCCAAGGAGACCTTCTGCTGTGCTTTCTGCAACCGGACTTGTTTATCTCGGATTGGCCTTTTCAGTCATCAGCACGCTTGCAGAAAGCACGGGATGAGTCCTTCCTGAATCTTCGTTTGCAAAGAAAAGCCAGAGAGAGGGTGTGTGATACATTTATGTATGTGTGGGTGTGACGACATGATGTGAACCACTCTGGAAATACCAATTCAAGGCTGGTATATAAATGAATGGGGGCCAAAATACCCTAAAAGCACTAGATCCTATCTGATCTTGGAAGCTAAGCAGGGTCAGCCCTGGTTCATACTTGGATGGGAGACTGCCAACAAATACAAGATGCTACGTTTCAGCAGAAGGAACTGGCAAAGCCACCTCTGTATATTCCTTGCCTAAGAAAACCCTAGGAAATTCATGGGATCGCCATGTGTCAACAGGTGACTTGAAGGCGCACACACACACCACACATGAACTCACCACAGAAAGTATGGCACCACCCTCTGGCAAGTGTGAAAACCCAACAAGCTCTCCTTCCAACCTTAAATGTATTAATAGGAATTAGATTCTCCCACAGGTTGAAGATGATGTGTCAGCAATGTCAGGCCAAACCAGTGAGCTGCCATACCATTTCTGCTCCAAGAAAGGATGGCAGGAGCTTCTTCATTGCGATTTGGTACTGGTGTTCATCATCTAACCCCTTCAGAATCATCTTCCCATAGGAGAAAGGGGAAGCCTTTATTTATTAAACTTGTACCCTGCCTTTCTCCTGAAATGGGATCCAAGGCATCTATTTTCAGCAGTTTCCCTCTGAGAAGGACTCTGAGCCCTTTTGCCAAACATCAACTGAAGCCAGAACTGCCCTTCCCAGAAGAGAACTGCAGGGAGAGGTCCTTAGCAATAGCAATAACATTTATATTTATATGCCACTTATCAGTGCAAAGCACTCACTCAGTGGTTTACAATGTGTTAATGGATCTGAAACATGGGTCACCTATCGCCACCACCTACGACTCCTCGAGCGCTTTCATCAGCGCTGTCTACGCACAATCCTAAATATACACTGGACTGACTATGTGACGAATGTTGCTGTCCTTGAGCAAGCAGGGATCACCAGCATTGAGGCCATGATATTGAGAACACAACTGCGTTGGGCAGGGCACATTTCTAGGATGCAGGACCATTGCCTCCCAAAAATACTACTCTACGGTGAACTCGCCACGGGTCAGCGTAAGAGGGGCGCTCCAAAAAAGCGATACAAAGACTCCCTGAAACAACATCTCAGGCTTGGCCAAATTGATCACCAACAGTGGTCCGCCCTGGCCTCACATTGGGAGGCATGGAGACGCACTATCCACAATGCTGCAGCCTTATTTGAGAACTCACGACGAACAAGTCTTGAAGAGAAACGACAACGCCAAGGAGACCTTCTGCTGTGCTTTTTGCAACTGGACTTGTTTATCTCGGATTGGCCTTTTTAGTCATCAGCGCGCTTGCAGAAAGCGCGGGATGAGTCCTTCCTGAATCTTCGTTTGCGAAGAAAAGCCAGAGAGAGAGAGCTAATTGTCCCCAACAAGCTGGATACTCATTTTACCGACCTAGGGAAGGATGGAAGGCTGAGTCAACCTTGGAGCCCTGCAGGATCAAACTCACAATGTTGTGCCTACAGTACTGGCATTTAACCACTGAGCCACCAGGGCTTCTTCCTTTGTTGCTGGGTAGAGGCATTTACCTCTATTAAACAAACACACAGGAGTCCATTTTTTAAACTTGATTAGCAAAGTAAGCTCAAACGTGCATAGATTACTGTACAATTTGGTGTTTTTTTTTTGTTTTTTTTTTTGTCTGAATGAGAATAACAACCTGGCATCAAGGAAGCGAGAGCGGAGGATCATGACGGCTTCGCATGTGCTCTGCTTCAGCTGCATCTGGATAGAGCTGAATTTCCGGTGGATGATGCTGACCATGCGTTCAATCTCCTTTGGTGACACGGGGCGTGTGCGGCTCTGCTCCCGAAGCAGGTTCATCACGTGTGTCGTAAACTCATTGCAGGCCTGAGGCAAGAAGAAGAGTGAAGTGGTAGAGGGTGAGACAGAAGTATAGGAATTTGAACTCGTAGCCATTTTCTAAACCTATCCCCAGCCTCTAACAGAAAAAGAAGTCAACCCGATGAATTCCCTGAACCCCATTTTATACACAAGATACAAGCACATATAATTGTGCTGTGGAGTTTTCCTCACTATAAGACTAGAATTCTTACTCACAAGTCAGGCTAGATTAAGTGTAAAAAAGACTTCTTCCACCCTTGCAGCAAGTGTTGATGGGTGAACGGGGGATACTAATCTAGAGCAGGGACTGCAAGTACAGAATTAGGAATGAGAATTAATTCCTGATTTGATAATCCACAGGAAAAAAAACAAGAGGTTTTGATTCGCTGTTGCTGTGTGCCTTCTAGTCTTTTCTGACATATGGAGACCCTATCATGCAGTCTTCTTTATCAGATTTGTTCAAAGTGGCTTTGCTTTTGCCTTCCTCTGAGGCTGAGAGAGTGTGATTTGTTCAAGATCACCCAGTGGTTTTCCATGGCTGAGCAGGGATTCCGGAATTGTAGTCCAATGCTCAAACTACACTATGCTAGCTCTAGGATTTGGTTATTCCAGATTACTTAATTTATCAGCTATAAAAGAATGAGATTTTTTATCTATGTCCCTTTGGTTATACTTTGGAGGGGTTCAAATGTTTACTTTCATGACTTCTATAAGAACTGCCTTGCTGGATCAATTCAAGATCCATTCCCTGATTCCTTAAGGGAAGCCCACAAACAGGGCATGAAGCCAAATGGATTCCAGTTGTTTCTGAGCTCAATTCAAGATGTTGGATTTCAGCACTAAACGGCTTGGGATCAGGATATCTTTCAGAAAGCCCTCCTCAAATATGAGCCTGCCAAGAATTTGAATCTTCAACAGAGACCTGTGTCCTATGTGTCTTCTCCAGGTTAGTAAGTCCAAAAACACCAGGCCTTTTGTATAGCAGCAGCACTCTCACTGTACAACTCCCTCAAAAGCAGCTGAGTCGGCTCTGTATCTACCATATTTAGTCTGGCAGTAAAAGCACCAAAGAGTCCGAGAGTTGGAAGGGACCATTTGTACTATTTTGTCAGAGGACTTTGGCTTTCTAAATCATACAATCATAAGAGCTGGAAGAGACCACAAGGGCCATCCAGTCCAACCCCCTGCCATGCAGGAATACACAATCAAAGCACCCTGAAGGATGGCCATCCAGCCTCTGTTTAAAAACCTCCAAAGAAGGGAGACTCCACCACACTCCGAGGCACTGCATTCTGCTGCCAAACAGCTTTTACCGTCAGGAAGTTCTTCCTAATGTTTAGGTGGAATCTCTTTTCCTGTAGTTTGAGTCCACTGCTCCATGTCCTAGTCTCTGGAGCACCAGAAAACAAGCTTGCTCCATCCTCAGTATGACATCCCTTCAAATATTTAATTGTTTGGGTTTTTTTTTTAATCCTTTGTTTTGATTTTATTATGATTTTATTGGCTGCTATGTAACTGCATCTTTTTAAAGGGCCCTGGAGGGCAGAAAAAGCACCATATAAGTACGTCTTAATCAATAAATGGTAAATAACCTTATGAAGGGTATGAAGACCCCATATATGGAAGGGGAAATGGAAACTCTACTACTGGCCTCACATCCAGTGCTGTGTGGCTCCCAGCCCCTTCTATTGCACATATTAGTCTGAAGCCCATAGCACATGGGCTCCAAATGCAGGGTTCTCCGCTGCACAGAAGCCAATGTGTAGGCTTCTCCCACTGAAACATCCATGTGCAGACACATAGATTTTGGGGGTGGGGGAGAGGGTGAGTTGCACATGTTAAAGATAGAGCCAAATGTATAAGAGATAAAGGGAGCTAATGCTCCTAGAATCACAGAGTCGGAAGAGACCACAAGTGCCATCTAGTCCAACCCCCTGCCCTACAGGAATACACAATCAAAGCATTCCTGAGAGATTGCCATCCAGCCTCTATTTAAAAACTTCCAAAGACAGAGACTCCACCACACTCCAAGACTGCACATTCCACTGTCTAACAGCTCTTCCTGTCAGGAGGTTCTTCCTAATGTTTAGGTGGAATCTTTTCCTGTAGTTTGAGTTCATTGCTCTGTCTCCTAGTCTCTGGAGCAGCAGAAAACAAGCTAGCTCCATCATCAGTATGACATCCTTTCAAATATTTCAACATGGCTATCATGTCCCCTCTTAACCTTCTCTTCTCCAGGCTAAACAGACCCAGCTCCCTAAGCCACTTTTCATAGGACATGGCTTCCAGACCTCCCACCATTTTGGTTCCCTTCCTCTGAACACATTCCAGCTTCTTAATATCCTTCTTGAATTGTGGTGCCCAGAACTGGACACAGAATTTCAGGTGAGGTCTGACCAAAGCAGAAAAGAGTGGCCCTATTACTTCCCTTGATCTAGACACTAAACTCCTATTGACGCCTAGAACTGCATTGGCTTTTTTAGCTGCCCATCACACTGCTGGCTCATGCTCAGCTTGTGGACCCTGCACTTCAGTTGGAATCCCAACAAAAACTGGGGAAGGGGGGCTTATTCACCCAAGAAGAATGTCCCTAGTTTAGCAATCTGTGGCTGCTGGGGCAATTAATCTGCTCTGGGTTTTAGTCTGAACTGTAAAGGGGAGCTATCCAAAGTTCTGAGCTTTGGGGTGAGGAATAGGTTTCAGCGCCTTGGATAGCTTCTTTAAAGTCTGGATTAAAAACTCACTGGCAAACAAACTGCCACTGGTTGTGAGGCTTATAAGCTCTAAACCAGGAGTGGACAAACTTCGGCCCAGGGGTCAATTTTTTCTCTCTCCAAAATGCCATCTAGGGGGTGTGAGGAGCATTTTTTTAACCTCAAGGGTAAAAAAGGGCAAAATTTTGCCAAAAAAACTTTCTTTTTTTCCCTCCAAAATGAACTCTGGGACATGGAAGTTTTTCCACCACATTTTGGGATGCCCTGGACCAATTTAGAACCAGGAGACTCCTTTTTTGAAACAGGAAAGAACTTTCACTCACTCATTGTTGTAAAAAAAGAAAAGAAAAAAAGGCCTGAAATGGACCAAATGCAAATGCAAATGGTGTAAAAGTTCACCATACCCCCAAGAGCACAGCTGGGGGGCCTTTGGGGGCAAAAAAACCTTTGGGTTTTTTAAAGGTATGTTGGGGGTGTGGCTCTCCATGGTCAACTGGAGCAGTGGTTCTTAACCTGTGGTCTGTGAACCCCCAGGGCCCTGTGATGTCCTCACAAGGGTCTGCGAAAGCTTGAAGGCTGCTTGGCCCACCTCCTCCCTGCAGTGGAGCAGCCATGTGACAGGAGCCAAGGCAAAGGCTGGCTGGTTGGCTGGGCCTGCACATTGCCATGCAATCCACTCCCGCCACAAACTTGCAGGAAGAGAAAGTTTAATGGATGGTGTAATGTTATTATTACCAGGTATTATTATTAGGATTTTAAATCTTGAGTTACGTCTTGGTGGTCCACGGCAACAGAAGATATTTAAAGAAGGTCCCTGGTAAAGAAAAGGTTAAGAGCCACAGTCCTGGGGTACAATTCTGTCCCCTAATCTTGCGTAGTCACCAACGCCTACTATTAAGTATGGAAAAATTATGAGGAGTATTTTTGCTGTATAGACATCCCCTTAAAGACAGACAAAGAGCACAAGGGGTTATTCTTATTATTTTTTTAAAAGACGCCTCCTCACCTGTTCGTACTTCTCCAGCTCTGAGTGGTAGATCTGGCGGATCTGCGAGAGCTTGTTCCGATAATCCGAGTGCTCAATGGAGTTGTCCGGGGACACCCCTCCCGCAGCGGCCGCCGCAGCCGCAGCCGCTGCAGAGCCGCCCCCTTTCTCAGGTCCGGCCACCCCCTCGGCCAGGAGCATATTATCCAGGCGCATCAGCTGAGGATCCACAGGTTCTTCCTCTTGCGAACTTCGGATGCTGAGTCCTGAAATGGAGGCCACGGGGAGAGGAAGGAGTTAATGGAGTGAGTGGTGGTCCTCACAAGGGCACCCAACACCACCGCTCTCCTAAAGACCTGCTTGCCTCCCCAACCCTCTCCTCCGGCTGCTCCTCCTTCCCTTCCTCCCTTCCTTGGTGGGCTTCCTATCCTCCCTCCCTCCCTCTCCCACCCCTCTGGGTGCCTCCTTCCTTTTTTGTCAGCTTGGCAGGAGACTAGGTCACCACTAGGTCGTTGCTATGGGGACCACAGGCCCAGAAAAGGGGTAGCAATTTTTGGCAGGCACAAGAGATATGGGGGGGGGGAGGTTGCATACACAGGAGGGGAAGAGGAGAGAGACCTGAGGGGCCCAAGGGAAGAAACTGACAGACACACACCTCCAACCCCACTGCCAACTCTAAGGCTCCCCCTCTGGTGTTTTTGTTTTTTTAAATATAGTTTTATTGATTTAACAAAGAAAAAGTTGTACAGTTGTTATTTTGTGATAAGAACAATACCAGGAGAACTGGTGTCGTAGATGGTAAAGCAACTATACAAAGCAAAATTAAAACATAACAAACACAGAGAGAAGGGGCATAGGATTCGTCAGGAAAGCAGTTTGTGGCATAAAAAAAAGCTTGAAAGTAAGGACATCAGGGAGGGGGAGCCGGGGAGCACATCTTACCATGATGTGGTGGAAACCCTATTGCAAGATCTGTGTTAGAAAGATATGTGAAAGGATTCAGAATCCGCATGGACAGCCGTGTGTCACTGCCCCTCTTAAAGAGAAAAGAAAAAGCCACCCCTGATGTGTTGCCTGTAACAGCAGACTGTGTAACATGTAACAGATATGTAACAGACCATGGAAAAGTTAGCTTTTGGGCGACTACTCCCACTCCCAGACGGCAAGGCCAGAGGCCAACTATGCTGCGGGGGGGGGGGGAGTTGTAGTCCACAAAAGTAACTTTCCCAAGCTCTGTATGTGAGCCATGCATATACAGTGGGCCCTTGATATCCGCTGGGGTTTGGTTCCAGGACTCCCCGTAGATACCAAAATCCATGGATGCTCAAGTCCCATTATATACAATGGTGTAGCAAAATGGTGTCCCTTATGTAAGATGCCAAAATCAAGATTTGCTTCTTGGAATATATGTGTGTGTGTGTGTGAGAGTATTTTCAAACCATGGATGCTGGAATCCATGGATGCAGAATCCTTGGATGCAGAGGGCTGACTGTATTTAGTCAGGGAAGCTTTTCAAAAACAAGCTCTGTGTATATTTAGCAAAATGAGTAAGCAAAACAGAAACCAAAGGTGGCAACAAGAGGGTTGTCAACCACCCAAAGGCAGGAGAGGGTGGGACAGAAACAACTCAGCCTGGCCCAATTCTGCCCTCTTTGAAGCTGACATGGACAGCATAGTAGCTCTGCAAGCAGGCAAATGGGGATCCCTTGCTAATTACTCTTCTTTACAGAGATAACAACAGAAAGAAACTGGTTCAAAAGTTGGCAACTCTGGCAGCAACCCTCTGAGAACTGGCAGTAAACGAATTCAAAAGTTATCAGTTTGTGGAGAAGATGCAGAGGAAGGGAGGTGGCCAGTACAACAAAGCTAGAAGGAACAACTATACCCAAGGCTGGATACAGGCAGTTAGTAAGTACCCTGGAGCAATTCCAAAAACAGGGCCTCTTTTGAGCTATTCTAGGAGTGGTGGCACAGCAATTACACAAGTAATAAATAAAATGAAAAAAGGACAATAGACAGCTGCACAAAAGTTTTCATGTGCCAACCCATTTCCAGACTTAGAATCATAGAGCTAGAAGAGACCACAAGGGCCATCTAGTCCAACCCCCTGCCATGAAGGAATACACAATCAAAGCATTCCTGGCAGACGACCATCCAGCCTCTGTTTAAAAACCTCCAAAGAAGGAGACTCCACCACACTCCTAGACAGCATATTCCACTTCCAAACAGCTCTTACTGTCAGGAATTTCTTCCTAATGTTTAGGTAGAATCTCCTTTCCTTTAGTTTGAGTCCATTGCTCCATGTCCTAGCCTCTGGAAGAATTGCATCTTCAGCATGAGACACACAGTCAGAACTCAGCCATTTTTAATCATAAATGCTGCTGTCGTTGTGTGCGTCCAAGTCATGACTTATGGCAACCCTAAGTTGAACCTATCAATTTGTTTCATTGTCTTACTCTGAGGTTGAGAGAGTGTGACTTGTCCAGGTCACCCAGTGGGCTTCCATCACTGAGCAGGAATTCAAACTCTGGTCTCCCAGTGTCCTAGTCCAACACTCAAATCACTACACCATTCTTACTCACATACTCAAGTGCCAAAAGCAAAATACTACTGAAAGTGGGCTGGGGGAATCACTGGGAGATTCAAACAGTACTAGGAGAGAGAAGCTACACCACTTCCTTTCAGCGCTGGGCCCCTAGCCAGAAGTCAGGACCAACTGTACCAACTGAGCCATTGATAATCTGGCCCTGCCTACACCAGTCCTGTTACATCTCCACCTCTCTTCTTCACACTGAACTAAGAGGGAAAAGGGGCCTGGAGCCAAGGAAAATACCACCCCCCTGTTACTCCTGAAGTTTCGAGGGCAGCACAAAAGACCAGAAGGAAGATGAGAGAAACAGGGAGTCAGGGGATCAAAGTAGTTCCATGCTGATCTCAACACTCCAAACAGCAACACACAGACACACAGAGAAATCACAATTATTTACTTATTTTGACATCCTACCTTTTTTCCAGTGCAAGACCCAAGGTGGCTTTACAATATAAATGAAAATAAAATACAACTACAGCCAATAGATGTAACATTAAGAGAACTAAAAACCAACCAAGCTACACTAAAACCAACTGCTGAATAATCAAAATGATTTAAACACATTTTGAAATTGTAACAAGAAAAGAGGAAAGAAGTACAATACCCTCCCATCAAAATCAAAGCTCAAATTATGAGGGAAAGTGGCGGGGGAGGTAATTAGAACTGGCATGGAGGAATGGTTAGAGGACTGAGTCGAGATGCAGTGGTCTAGTCCACATTAAACCATGAAACTTATTTTGGTAACTTTGGACCAGCAATTCTGTCTCTCAGCCTGATCTCCCTCAGAGGGTTGTTATGAAAAAAAAAAAGTGAGGAGGAAATCTAAGTATATTACCTTGAACTTTGTGAAGGAAAAGTGGGGTATAGATGTGATGAACAGGGAACAAGTAAATAAATAACACATGCCAAGAATGAACACAGAGTAATTGTTAAATGCTCTAAAAGTACTGTCAAGGAAGTGCAGCTGGTATGTATATTGTGGGGTTTTTACAGAAACTGCTGGTGTTCATGCAGGTATCACATACTTAACATGCCATTTCCAAAAGTGTGTACATGAGATTCGTCTCCATTGATGGTAGTTTGTTTAACTTAAGCCGTCTGAGGGCTCACACTAAGACTCTAAACTATCTAGTTTGTGAGCCGCTCTTTGCTGATGATGCTGCCCTTGTTGCCCACACAGAAGCAGCTCTGCAGCGCCTAACATCCTGTTTCGCAATGGCTGCAGAGCTGTTTGGGCTGGAAGTCAACCTGAAGAAAATGGAAGTTCTTTACCAGCCTGCACCACAAGAACACCATCATCCCCACATTACCGTTGGCAAATCTGTGCTCAAGTCCGTTCAGCAGTTCACCTACCTGGGAAGCATCATCTCCTCAGATGCCAAGATTGACAAAGAAATCAATCACAGTTTAGCAAAGGCATATAGTGCATTTGGAAGATTTTTCAGAAGAGTCTAGAGTAATAAACACCTGAGGCAAAGCACAAAAATCAGTGTGTATAGAGCCATTGTACTGTCTATTCTCCTTTACGGGTCTGAAACATGGGTCACCTATCACCAACACTTACGACTCCTCGAACGCTTTCATCAGCGCTGTATACACACAATCCTAAATATACACTGGACTGACTATGTGACGAATGTTGCTGTCCTTGAGCAAGCAGGGATCACCAGCACTGAGGCCATGATACTGAGAACACAACTGCGCTGGGCAGGGCATGTTTCTAGGATGGAGGACCTTTGCCTCCCCAAAATAGTACTCTATGAACTCGCCACAGGTCAGCGTAAGAGGGGCACTCCAACAAAGTGATACAAAGATTCCCTGAAAAAACATCTCAGGCTTGGCCAAATTGATCACCAACAATGGTCCATCCTGGCTTCACATCGGGGGCATGGAGATGCACTATCCACGATGCTGCAGCCTTACTTGAGAACTCACGCCATACAAGTCTTGAAGAGAAATGACAACGCAGAAAGAATCACAACCTGGAAACATCACCCAAGGAGACCTTCTGCTGTGCTTTCTGCAACCCGACTTGTTTATCATGGATTGGCTTTTTCAGTCATCAGTGCACTTGCAGAAAGCGCGGGATGAGTCCTTCCTGAAACTTCATTTGCAAAGAAAAGCCAGAGAGAGAGGTAACCCCACAACATCTGCCTCACCTCCCAAATTCACCATTTGCACACTGCAATGCCACCAAAAAATGGAGAAGAGTTTCAAAACAGTGACCCAACCATACTTGTTACAAAGGTACTGAAAAGTTCCAAAAAATTCATAGCAAAATATCCACGTACTTTTCACTATTCTCTCCTCTTTATTATAACTTGTGGAACACAAGACCCACAATTGAGATGTTATAATTGTCACGTCAGCTAAAATAGTGATACACCTTCTCTCCCTCTGGCTCAATATTGATTTTTTAAAGATATCTATTTGTTTTAGAAGAAAGTAACATAGTCAATATTTCCATTGAATTTCTGTCAATGGACACAAATTTGGTGTTGGTCCCTGGCACGCTCTGGGTAATGCCAGTCCTCCATTCAGATAGCCTGAGATACAAGTGGGTACCATGCTAGGATGTCTAAATATGCCAAACTGTATCTTTTGTTCTCCACTAAAATTCAGTTTATAAATCAATCAATCAATAAATAACCAAGGCCCACCTGACAGATTCTGATAGAAAGGTCATCTCCTTTGAGATGTACATTTGGACTAGATATGAATGTGGCTCCAACTACTAAGTAATTTTATGATTTGTTGACAGGACCACAATATCCTCCAACTGTGAGGATAGTCCCGATTAATCCTCAGCCATTCTACTTTTTCAGCTGCTTTAAAATGTCCTTGTTTCTTTCTCTTCCACTTCCCCCTTTCTCCTCAGCTTACTTCAATTGCTACAAGCTGAGTTCAAGGGAAAAAGTAGTTTGCACTCTATGAACTCAGCAGGGGAGGGAAGAGAGAAGGGGACAAAAATCCTGTCCTTCCCCTGTAGGCACAGGCAAAAGCAAACTGCTGCAGCCTCTCCTAGCTTGTGTTTTCTTCCTCATTCATAACCTTTTCCATCTTGACCACACTCTGATGTTGCTTGGCCACGTGTGTCCTAGTTTTCATCTGTGAAAAGTTAAAGGGCATGGACCACTGATATCAGATTCAAAGGGTATCACCCACAGAACTTAACAACAATACCTTATTCCTCTCTACAAAGAGTCTGGCTTTCACTGACCTCAGCTTCTGATAACCAGCCATTTGATTTGGCTTTCAGGCAAAATCTTTCTGGCAACTGCTATTTAGCTGAGCAAGGAAGTTTTTGCTCTGAAACCCAAGTTTGTAGCATGTACCAAGCTAAGTGAGATCGACTCTAGTGCAGTGGTTCTTAACCTGTGGTCCGTAAACCCCCCCCTCCAGGAGTCCACAATGTCCACACAGGGCACTGAAGGCTGCTTAGCCCAAGTGACAGGAACCAAGGCAAAGACAGGAGCCAAAGGCAAAGGCTGGCTGGCTTGGCCTGTGCATTGCTGTTCAATCTGCTCCAACCACAAACTTGCAGGAAGATGCAGGAGAAAAGCCTTCCCTCCCCCTCCAGGGCCTCTTAGCGAAGGTTTAATGGATGGTGTAACTGCATTAATATTATTATCAGGTAATATTATTGTTAGGGTTTCAAATCATAAGTCTATTTAAGTCTTGGGGGTCTGCGGCACCAAAAAATATTTAAAGGGGGTCCCTGATAAAGAAAAGGTTAAAAGCCACTGCTCTAGTGATTTCATTTGGAATTCTGTGTATAAGATCACTGCCTTTCCTTGTTCTTCCTCTCTTCCACTTTTGCCAGATAAATTCCTTTTAATATTTGGATATTTGGCTCTATGGTTTTAGGAGGGAATTTCCCACTAGCATACCCTGTATGGGCAAGCCTCTGCAGTTGCAAAGCTACTCCTTGTGTTCTTGAGATTTTGACAAGGAGTGGTTGTTCATCGTAGCTTTTGTAATTTTGGTAGAATTCAAAGACATACGGTAGCTGTGTTAGTCTGGAATATCAGTAAGCAAGGGGCTCTTGTAGCACCTTTGAGACTAAGTGAGAGAAAGCAATGGTAAGCCATCTAACAAAAGCTTATGCTACAATTTCTTTCTTTCAATTAGTCTCAAAGGTGCTGCAAGATCCCCTTGCTTTGTAATTTTGATAAAGCTTGAGCTTCTGGGCTTTAAGCAAGACAATCAAAACACCTTTTTCATCTCTCTCTCTCTTTCCTGAGATGAATTAGAACAGTGATTCCCAAGCTCTCGTCCTCCGGGTGTTTTGGACTTTTAACTCCCAGAAGCCTTAGCCACCTTGGCCACAGATCAAGGATTCTGGGAGCTGAAGTCCAAAACACTTGGAATACCAAAGTTTGGGAAACAATGAATTAGAGGGACAGATGACTGGTAAAATTGCTCAGAAACTGTTCAAACAGCTGCATTGATTAGGGTGTTCAGGTGAAGATTAGCCTATGGTAGTAAGTAGCCTATTACTAATTCTTGGTGTGTGATAGTGGTGGGGAAGCATTGGAAAGAAGGGGTTTGTCAGTAGGGAAAATCATCACCTCCCTTCCAGATCCAGCCTATTAAATCATAATTTAGTTTGATGTGAACAAGGAGACGAAAGGCACAGAAATCCTTGAGCTTTTGCGTTCCCTCCCATGCTGCTGGGAGCAGTCTGGAAACTTCAACACTACATAAGTGAGGTTTGTCACCTCATTCAGGCCAAAATGCTGTGGTGAACATTAACTCTGCTTAATGTCCAAGAAGCCAACTTTAAGCTATAGTTAACAAAGCCAATTCAAAGACATAGCCATGTCCGTCTGAAATATCAGTAAGCAAGCAGATCTTGTAGCACCTTTGAAACTACGGTAACTGAAAGAAATTGTACCATAAGCTTTGGTAGACTTGCAGGTTGTCTAAACAGCGAAAATAGTCCTCACAAGGAGAATACAATCAGGCTAAATGGCATTCCGAATAATTTTGACGTATTGGGAAGAAGGGGGGGGCAAATCCACCATATACTGGGTGGGGAAATCCTTCACAGCATATCCTGAAGTTTTTTAAAAACAGCGGCAGGAATGCACATTCCTGCTTGTTGGGACAGCGATTCAATTTAATTCACTTTCCCTATATGATCAGAAGTTGAGAGCTGAGTGGGCAGATGGGGGGGGGGCAGAGCTTGCTAACAAGACAATGCCCAGAGCTGCCATGTTGGATTTTCGCCTGAGCGAGCGCTAAGGCAATAAAATGGCTCTTCTTTTGTTTTCTTTTGTGAAAGTGGAAGATTATTCTTTCGCACCTTGGATATGTTTTTTTTTTCAAAATATTGTCCGCCGGCAGCAAATTGAGGTAAGTAAAAATGCGAGTAATTCACTCACGGCCATCCTCTTGATTTGCAGGCATGCCCATTTGCACAGCAAACGTAGGTAGCTTTGCATGCCTGCGATCTGGCTGTTATGACAAGTAGCAGCTGTTGCAAATTGCCATTACTGTGATGCAGTCCATATTCTTTTTTGCTTCAAATAGACAAGCCTTTGGTCTACTTCCTCAGAGCCAAGGTTGTTTGAATTAACTACAGTTAAGATTAGCACTAGTTCTGGGTCTGGACAATACAGGAAGGAAGCATAGGAGCTTCTAAATCTGGGGGTGGGATTTGGCTTTGGAACAAAATTTCAATTTGGGAAGTGCCTTGCAGACAGCATTCCAGAACTGGGTGGACCCAAGTGTACAGGGTGTGGCCAACGACACTGTATGCAGAGCTAAAGTAAAGTGGAGAGGGTTGGATATAATTCTTACAAGTTTGGACTTTTCCAAACAAGCACACCAGCACACTTTAGTTCTCAGCTTGTCTACTTACTAATAATTACCAGGAGAGCAGTTCCCGATAGTAATATACAACTCGGGCTCCTACAAGAGCTTTGTTGCCAGCTAAACAGAGCTGGGTGCCAAACAAGTTTTTCTACCTGCAAAGCACAGCTCAAGCCTGTGCAACAGCCCTCCTGTGTGCAAAGCACAGCTCAATTCTATGAAAGCAGCCTCCCTGCATATTTTGTGAACACAGCCACACATTCCAAATAGGCTCCCTTTTGAATACATATGCACACATTTTATAGAAGTTACTTTGTGCTAAATGTAAGGTTTAATGTTCATAAACTGCAGTCTTATTGACCATACCTATGAATGTATACTGTAGTCAGACATAAGTCCTACTGTATTCAGCAGGGATTTTACTGCCTGAAAGAGGATGAGGATAATAGGAGTTGTATTCTAATACATTTGGAGGGGACTAGGTTGAAGGCACTGGGTTGAGGAGGACTGTACTGTGGAGTGCTCATTCACTCTGTATTTCTCAACTTCCACTGATTTCACAGCCACAAGAATAGTTTTGTTCTTTTGATTAAAGCAGTCATAGGAGGGGAAAACCCTATAATGGAATTGCTTTACAATAGGTTGCCAACTGTTAGAAGAGAGTTGCTGTGTATGGAAAGGGAAGCCATGTAAAGTACGTACTCTGTCTTAGAGTTCCTGCATCAGTTCTGACCCTCTTGAGATGAGGCATTAACTCTTTACTCTGTGTTGTTGTTGTTTTCCCATAGAGACTTTAGGGAAGCAGCTGAATCCTTGGGACAGTTTTAGCAACATAGGCTACAGGTCAACCTCTGTATCCATGGGGGATACAATACTTTGCTGGATTTACCATGTATAAGTGAAACTGCAGGAAACAGCAAACCCTATTAAAATAAAGGGCTTGTTGTAAACATTTACCATAGCATTGCATTGGAGGACCTAGAAGATGCCTAGAGAGGATGTCTCTCTAGGCATGTTCCAGGACAACTCTATGGTATGTGTCCCTATTTTGTGTCCCATGAATAACTGAAACGGTGGATATTGGTTCCACAGATACAGGGGACAACCTACGGTATATATGTTTTAAGATGACATCATAAACACGCAGAATAGATGCCTCAAAAATTACCAAAAAGAAAAAGAAAAAAATTGCCAGTGGCACAAATCAGAAAACAGGAGGCTCTCTCCATGGGAGTTGTAGTACAGGGTGACTGCAGGGCTAGAAAACCTGTTGCCATTAAGCTGCTGGAGTACAACTCCCAAGAGCCCTAGCCAACAGATAGGGAAGATGCAAGTCAGAGCTCAGCAATGTTTAGTGATCCTTTTGAGATCCTCAAAAGGGTCTCTATAGCACTTCTTCTATACATTACAATTTTCTCCAGTGAGCTCAAGGCACTATGCATGGCTCTCCTCTTCTCCTCCCTACCAATTTTAAATTGGTATTTTAAGTTTATGGATTTTTAAAAATGTAATGTTTGTTTTAATCTTATGTGTTTTAACCTATGTGTTTAAATGATTTTATGTTTTAGTTAATATTTGTATTTTAATTTATGTTGCACCCTATCTCATGTCCTGGGGAGAGGCATGTAAGAAATAACTATACTGCTATTGCTACTACTACTACTTTATCCTCCTATCAGGATAAGAGAGAGTGAGAGACACCCAGTCACGGACTGAGTCAGGACTAGAATCTGGATCTCCAGAGTGCCAATTCAACATCTGTAACTAATAAGCCACACTAGCTCACCACACTAGCTTAAAAGCACTTCACCTACATAATCTCTCAGTACCACACTGCTTAAAAGCACTTCATCTATATAATACCAGTTATTCTTACAACAGCCCTGTAAAGTAAGTTAACATGATTACTCCCATCTTAGAGAGAAGAGCAGAGTAGGGGCAAGGAGAGATGGTGGGTCACCTATTGCCACTTCATAAGCTCACAAACTTGGCTGGATCACAGATTTTCCTACCTCACAGTCTTGGCGCCTATATTACATTATGCCAGCTCTCTCATGTGGCTAACAAAACAAACATCGCTTCCAAGTTTTGTGACGGAGCTGTTTCACGTTTTGCTGTTAGGTCTCCTTTATGTATGGATACAAGTCAAGTATTTGTATTTTGAGATTCAACCACACAGATGTTTCCACTTAAAACCAGTTTAGCCAAATGAAGCCCATTGCACAGGGTTTTGACTTTGTCAGCTTCAATATATCTAGTGCCTCTTATTTCCATCCCCTCCTCAACCTGGGATTTATTAAAAATTCAGCAATGGAACACCCCTGGGCTCTTTGATAAAAGCCAACCACAAAGAATGCCAAACTAACAAGAAAAGGGTGTCCTGCAAGTCTCTTGAGGCATTTCCAAAATAACCTTTACAAATCAGTGCCCCTTAAGACAAAGAAGTTTCAGAGTAGGTAGGAATTGTTTCAAAATGTTCACATTGGTTTTAGGGATGCAGATTTTGGGATAGCCAACTTGCATGGTTCTGTCCTGTCAAACCAAAGAGACCGCTTTTTCTATGATCCCATCAGCCATCCCTTCAGCAGTTGTATTGGTTTTTAAGTTCAGTGTTACTATAATCTTGGGTTACATCCAGATATGTGCAAGCAGGAATAATATTGGCTGTGGGGCAGCCCCATAAACAGCTGTGTAAAGATTAGCTGAAAACCATGTGGAAGTCATTGCACAAACAGAAGCACACCACTAAATCCCAGGACTTACTTCGTGCAGGAATTTTGCATTGAGTCAGGAAATCCTCTTCTGCATCACATGTCACATGGACTTTATAGGTGACAAAGCCAGGTTCAACTCAAGTTTTAAGTTTTAAAGGAGCACCTTTTTAAAAAGAACGAAAGAAAATCCCTGTGAAGCATGAAGACAGATGCAAGACATATGACTGAAGCAATGTTTGAATCATCTGTAAGCACATCTGTCAAAAGCATTGCAAAGGCAAAGAGAATCTAGGCTTGTCCCATGGGAAAGGAAAGCACTGCAGCAGTCAGTGTTGTTTTGTTTTGTTATTACTACTGCTGTTATCAAGTATATTAAAAACATTATGCAATACAGGATACTAAATGCAGACACTTAACCCTAGTGGGCCAACTGTTTTGTTCACCTCGACAGAACCTTTTTTTAATTGTTATTATTAGTGTGTGTGTGTGTGTGTTTATAGAGTTTTAATGAAGTATGAGGAGGAGTTCCTCTGGTGCAATCCATGCTCTACAACATGATCTCTGGGAAGACACATTTTTCGACATATTTAAGGCAATATTTCCTTCTGAATTTTGTGTGCTCTCTGGGCTTTATGAGATTGCATTTTTGGAGGCTTTTGAAGCAGTCTTTCAGGATACTGCCTTCAGGCTTCAGTTCCTCAAGGAGTCTACTAGTTCAGTACTCAGCTGCACATCCAGGTCAGGATCTTCATACTTCAGTCTGCCAAGTTGCTTGGGCTTGTTGGCTTCTGTCTTCTGCCTGGCCTCCCGCAGTCGCTTCCGGCACAGCAGCTTGGCCTCCCTCTGCTTCATCTGCAGTTGGATGGACCAGAGTGGAAGAGCTCTTGCTGCTGGAGCCATGCCATCTTCTCACCCACTTCCCGGGCTTTCAGCCCTTTGGCCTCCTTCTCCTTCTTACACTGCTGCTTTGTTTTCTTTTCTCCTGCTGCCATCCTGGGAGGTTGAGGGGCAGAGGCAGCATCTTCTGGCAGTCCCTCCTCTTGGGGCTTCAGTGGGCTCTCCTGTCCTTCCTTGCTGTCCAATTCCTCCTCCAAGAGTCCCTTGCGCTGTTCCTGGAACATTGTCTCCTGTGTGAAGGCCTCAGCCACTGTGGGAAAATTCAGCTGACACTCCAGTTTTTCCTCTGCCTTCTGTCTCTTCACTTTAGTTTCATGGGCTTGGAGGAGCAGTGTCTGGTAAGATTGGAAACTGGGGTTGTAAGACCCTCCTGGAGAGATGACCCCCATGGCTGGTAACTGCAATGGCTTCTTCTTCAACCTCTCTGGCTGCCTGACTGGCTGTTTTTTGGTCTGCTCTAGGAACCAGGTATCCTTCCCAGCCAGGGCTTGATTTATTGGATTTGAGTCTGACCAAATGGCATAAAAACCCCTGGAGGGGATTGGTGCCTCTGCCTGTTTCCTCAGAGTTGGCTTTCACTGCGGGTGCTTTCTTCAACCTCTCATGAAGGAATCGCTCTTTCTGTGGGATCAGCCCTTTCTTTGCCAACTTCTCCCAAAGTTGTTGCTTCAACAGAACCATTTTTGAACATCATTAAACTGGTCTATGATTCTTCCAAAATACAATAGATGAATGCTACTTTGCTTATGCCCTGACTTTGCCTTACTATCTCCTTCTTGACAATGGCAGCTGGTAGATACCATGTCCATAAGGAGGTCAATCTGCTCCGGTTTTTATTCTGAATGTTAAAGGATCTACCCAAGGTGTTGAGCCACCTATATTCCCCAAAAGGGTTCAGGCAAAAACCTGGTATGGATTCTCCGCCCCAATGACATGGAGGTTCCTGAGATCAACAGGTTGTCAGAGGGTTTCAAGCAATATGGAGACCTATTTATCAGAGGTAGAAATGGAACTGTGGCTTTACCTAGGGATGTACAAGCATATGCTGGGGTTTGCAGGGTGGGGTGGGGGAGATGTGGTCAGTGGTGGCACTATGGGGTGTGTGGAGAGGCCGAACTGCATGATGTTGCACCATTGGAGAGAGAGGTGACACCGGCCTTGGTAATGCCACAAGATGTGGTAAAAAGTAACGTTCCAAGTTCTGCAAAAGAGTCTCTAGCCATATACATCTCCACACTAATAAATCTTCAGCTGGTCCGGCAGCTTATACAACAGTAGCTCAGCAACAGTACCCTTGCTTTGCATGTTAGAAGGCCTCTGAGTTCAATCTCTTAGGCATATCTGCCTAAAAAGGCTCAGGTTCAGCAAATGATGGGCTAGACCTTGCTCTCTTTGAGTCCCTGCAGAGATGCTGCCAGTCAGAATAGACAATCCTGGGCTAGGTGGACAAATGGTACAGCAAGGAATAAGGGAGATTCCTTGAGAGTCTGTCTTTCCATTTTGAAGAGCAAGAGTTTGCTTCCATACTTATTCAATTAAAAGGTACCGGAGGCATAAATAACATGGAAAGAATAGGGCTAGGCTCCTATACTTCAAAAAACAAAGAGAAGTTTAATAAGTTTCAGCAAACTTTTTCTTCAAAACTATCATTATGCACATGTGAAATGGAACAACCAGGTCAGATAAGCCTTACACAAGTATATACCGTATATTCCAGCGTATAAGACGACTGGGCGTATAAGACCCCCCCCCCATTTCCAGCCAAAAATCAAGGCTTAGGCATATATTCGCCATATAAACCCCCCCCCAATTTGGCTGGGGGAGCTTTGCCTGCTGATCCTCTTTGTTTCCCAACTCACGAGGATCTCCTCGTGAGTTGGGAAAGTGAACAGGATCAGCTGACAGGGCTCCCCCAGCCAGCCAGCCGCAACATTCGCCCCTCTCTTCAACCTTCCAGTCAAACTTGACTCGAAGGTGGAGGAAAGGGGCGAAAATGCCCAGTTTGCCTCAGCAGCCCCCAACCCTCCATCTTGGCTCTTCCGAAGGGGACCAAGGCAGGAGAAGCGGGGGCGGCCGTGGCAAACCCCTCAATTCGCCCTCTCGTGGGGAAAAGGGGCGAAGATGCCCCATTTGGCTCCACAGCCCTGATCCCTCCTTCTGGGCTCCCTTTGCAAAGGAGCCCAGAAGAAGGCATTGGGGCTGCAGAGTTAAACGAGGCATCTTCGCTCGCTCTCCCCACCTTCAAGGAAGGTGGGGAGAAGGGGCAACGATGCCCCATTTGGCTACACAGCCCCGATCCCTCCTTCTGGGCTCCCTCCTCACTCTATTCCCCAACCCAGGAGGAGGCTGCCCAGCCTACTCGTGGGTTGGGGAATGTGGGATGGCCAGCTGGTTGGGAGGGTTCCCCCTCCTCCCTCTATTCCCCAACCCACAGGAGGCTGCCCAGACTCCTTGTGGGTTGGGGAATGCCAGATGGCCAGCTGGCTGGGGGGGCTGGAGGGAGGGGCTTCGGGGAGGGTGGAAGGGTGGCTGGAGGGAGGGGGGTTCTCAGCCACCCACCCCCTCCCCAAAGCTGCAATCTCCAGTGGGATCGCGGCTTTGGGGAGGGGGGGTGGCTGGAGGGAGGATGCTGGAGGGAGGCGGCTTCGGGGAGGGTGGAAGGGTGGCTGGAGGGGGAGGGCTTTCCAACAACATTTGCCCCCCTCCTCTGTCCTCGGTTGCTCCCCAAAGGTAAGCACTTTGCCTCAAACCCACCCCCGCCTGATCTCCTGCCTCTTCACTCCATTTGCGAAGGGAGCAAAGAGGCAAGAGTTCAGACGGGGGGGGGGGAAGAGAGAAGCAAAGTGTATCCGCCGTATAAGACAAGCCCTGATTTTGGAGCCTATTTTTCAGGGCTCAAACCTCGTCTTATACGCCGGAATATACAGTACATTTGTCCCTCCCTCCACATTCATGGATTTGGTATCCATGGATTTAAGTATTCACGGCTTGAAAATATTCTTTAAAAAATAATAATCTAAAAAGCAAACCTTGATTTTGCCATCTTATATAAGGGACACCATTTTGCTATGCCATTGCATATAATGGGACTTGAGTATTTACGGATTTTGGTATCCACGGGGGTCCTGGAACCATATGAAGGTACAACTGTAAAAACATTTTGAACCTTCTAGAGAAGGTTCTTCCAAAATGTACCCAAGAGTGACTTTTTTCCCCATCAGCCTTTACTTTTCTTATGATTTCCTGTCTGGTAGCCAAACTTACAGATGTATGTTTTTGTAACATGCTTTGATTTATTTATTTATTTTATATATTTATTAGAGTATTTATACCCCACTCTTCAGCCACAAAGGCTCTCAGAGCAGCTTACAAATTGTTTTTAGCAATAGCGCTTAAGCATCTACACCGCTTTATAGCGCACTAGCACTCTCTAAGCCAGCGTTTCTCAACCACTAGGGGTTCCCTGAGAGATCTGATTTTTAAACATTTTTCTAGTTGTAGATATGATAATTTTTAGGCAGGGGTTCCCTGAGACCTGAAAATTATTTCAAGGGTTCCTCCAAGGTAAAAAGGTTGAGAAAGGCTGCTCTAAGCAGTTTACAATGTGTGTTAGCTAACTGCCCCCACAAGCCGGGTACTCATTTTACCGACCTACGAAAGGATGGAAGGCTGAGTAAACCTTGGAGCCCTGCGGGATCAAACTCACAACACTGTGGCTGCAGTACCGGCATTTAACCACTGTGCCACCAGGGCTCCCCTTTGGTGAGGCAGGCTTATCTATTCTCCCCATTTTTCTCTGTCCTGCAGTTCACACATGCTCAGTCAGGGATTCTGGAGGCAGCTGCTGTTTAGGTTGCCTGTTGTAGGCAGACACATAGGGCTATAGCAGGATAGGCTAGAGTAGAAACCCACTCTTTCCTAATTCAAGCTTTGTTTACTGCACTTTTACTGCAGACACTCTGCTGCAGTGCAACACTGAAAGTCTATGTTGCTCCAGTTCTCCTTCCACTAGACAGAGAATGAGGAGGAAAGGCAGACTGGGCTGGCATAAAAAGGAGTTTCTTTTTCTGAGGCTTTGTTAACTGAGGTATGCCTGTACTTCCCAAACACACACTTCAGATGTCTTCTTCTTTTGTTGCTGCCGCTCTAAAATGCAATCTTGATATTTACATGCAGGTCAGACATTTTCAAGCACATTCAGGTCAGACTGGCAAACTATTGATTTTTTCAGAACATTGTGATTTTGTATGGAACTTGGTACAAAACAATGTTTTACATATTGTAGATGGTGCAACTCAAATGTCTGTTTCAGTCAAATCATAAGCAAAATCACCATCATCAATCTGGACAACACTGGATAATTATTCTGATAAATAATAAGCAATGGGCAAAAGATTTACTCATTAATGATTCAAAATTAAATTGGAAAAAACCATGAGGGCACATTTGAAGAATGTTTACTATGAGTATTTTACAACTCACAATAATTAAAGCTGCATTATCCACAGTGGAGAAGAGAAATAGGCATTTCCAACCAACCCTTTTGCTGACTTGACGCAAATACATACTGAAACCTTATGGTACTTCCAAGTTAAAAAGCTCATGTCCCCAGTCCCCAAGCTGAGAAGCAAAGTCAGGCTATCTATCCCACTTTTGCGTTAAGAGGCAATGGAGAATGTTGCTCATGATCATGCTAGTTAACTTACTGTTGCCAGAGCCTGGGAAATTACTTTTTTTTAAAGTTAACAGGCTACATTTGTGTTTCCACTTCAAAGGTCCCCAATCCATTTTTATTAATTGTCATTATGTGTTTTTTTTTAATTTAAAAACACACACAGAGGCTTAACTCTAATGTTAGTCCCTGCTACAGCAGACCCATGGAAACAATGGAGCTCGACTTTGTTTTGCCAAGTTCCTATTGATTCAGTGGGTTTATTCTAGTTGGATTTGGGCCAAGAATTCTATGGCAACTTTTAAGACCAACAGATTTATTGTAGCATGAGCTCTCCTACCTTTGGCATGAGAGCCAAGTCCTGGAAAGTTCATGCTATAATAAATCTTAAAAGTGACACAGGACTCTTTTGTTTCTTTAGCTGCAACAGATGAACACAGCTACCATTTTGTTAATTTTTTAAAAAAAGAAACTCTTTCTTTCTCATTATTCCAGAGTGTCTAAAATTGTTACTATTTTTTTTATAACAAAATTGGAATGTTACACGAGTCCTGGCCTATGGTACAAAACACAAGTACAGTTGCCCCTTCACATTCGGGGCTTTCACACTCGCGGTTTTGATTATTGGCGGTTTAGCCCCAAACACTTAGGGAGGACTGGTGAGAGGCAGGGCAACCTCCTGCCTGCGCCTTCTCCGGCAATCCAGAGGCGGCTCCGGGGCTTCAAAGTCCCGGAGTCCGCTGAGGAAGGCGGGGGGTGGGGCGGGCAGCCTCTCTCCCTCCCTCCCTCCGCCTTCCCCAGCCTTCCTGAGGGGACTACGAGGTTTCTAAGACCCGGAGTCCCCTCAGGAAGGCCGGGGAGAGGCCAGGCAGCTTCCCTCCCCACCCACAAGCTGCCTTCCCCGGCCTTTCTCAGCGGGGTCCGGGGCTCCAAAGCCCCGGAGTCTGCTGAGAAAGACCAGGGAGAGGCAGCGCAGCCTCCTCCCACCCACATGCTGCCTTCCCCGGCGGGCTCCGGGGCTTCTAAGGCCTGGAGTCCCTTCAGAAAGGCCGCAGAGATGCCACCCAGACTGGCCAGACACCCTCCCGCTGCCTCCCTCCCTCGGGGGGGGGGGGGCGCAGGAGCAGCATCTGTTATTCGCAGCTTTTCCACATTCATGGGGGTCTCAAGAACCTAACCCCTGTGAATGTGGAGGGACAACTGTAATGTGATCACATACACTGTAACTATAAAGTACCTGTTAAATAACTAACACACAATTACAGTTTCACAACGAAAGGGCCCATGTAACATTGTAGTGGATCATGTCAGTTTAAATGTAACGAAACTGTGTTTAAAATGGGGAAAGGGATTAATTACAAGCAGTGGACATTGTCTGCTTCTGTATCAATAGGGGCATTATCTCCTCCATGGTTTATTCTGAACTTTAAAATAACAATTCAAGGTGCCAAATGTATTTGGAGATAGGGTTAAGCACCTTAGATAATTTCTTTAAACTTTGGACCAAAACCCAAATTTACCACTTTACTTCACTAGCACAGAAGTGAAAAGGGATTACAAGTGTTATTTGTAACTTCCAAGTTCTGTGGTTGTCTTTTAAAAGAATGCTTTATCTATAGCCATCTCTTTCTGCTCATGAAGACAGAATCCAGAGCCTATCTAGGCTTTCAGGCATTCTAGGGAAGTTAGCTGTGAATCACTACTTTTCCAGCAGCAATTTGACACTAAACTACCATTGAGTGATGGTGGCAACCTCCAGCAATGAATAGTAATTGGCAGTGTACCCTAAATATACTTGTTTATAAAATCCATGCCCCCCCTTTTTACTTAAGGACATGTTATTTGGGAGGCCCTATACATTAATACTTTTAGCTTAGGAAAAAAAGGTAAAGGAAAGACATGATAGTGATGTATAAGATTATGAGTGGTATGGAGAAAAATGGATTGAGATAAATTATTCTCCTACTTTCCTAATAGTGAAACCCAAACTGTTCATCCAGCTCCAAGAGATTCAGCATGAACAAAAGGAAGGACCTCTCCTTGTATCTTGTAAGTGTGGTATCTGCTGCTTCAGGGCACAGTGACCGATGCCATGAGACAGATTCCCAGGGAATAATGATATCCATGGGTTCTAGTCATGATGGCTATATATAACCTCCAGCACAGGTTGACTCCCATATCCACAGGGGATATGTTCCAAGACCCCCCCCCAATGGATATTTGAAACCCTACTAGGGAAACCTATTGTTTTCTATGGGACACACACACACCAGAGGTTGACCAGTATGTGCAAAACATACTGAAGTAGTGACTCCATAACTATAGAAGTAAAACCCAATTATACAGGCATACTTCAATTAACCAAGCCTCTGACAAAGAAGTTCCTTTTTGCAAAGTCTTTCTATGCTCCCTAACACTTCTTTTCCTCCTCACCCTCTGTCTAGCTGGAGGTCTCTCTTTCTCTCTCTCTCTCTAGCTTTTCTTCCCAAACGAAGATTCAGGAAGGATTTGTTAGGCCACCTTTTCTAGGCCCCTCTCCATATGGAGCAAGCAGTGCTCTCCTTAAAAAAGGCTGCTTTGTCATTCAGGATGCTGCGGAACAAGACTGTCATCTCCCAGGTCAGCCTCAAGCGACCAAAGTCCTGAACTGCCTGCATGCAGGGTTGGGTCTGCGGCTTCCAGTACATCTTTACACCTGCCGTTTCGTCCCTCGCCTATCGCTGAGTATGTTAATCATGGGACCCCATTTTGCAGCTTTCCAAGCCTCCAAACTCCAATTTAAAAAAAAAAAAATCAGTCTCCAAACACTAAAAACTCAACAAACATGTCCCCACAAGCCACTAAACTCCAGAACCCAGCAAAAAAAACCAGCTGTGTGTCTAGGCCAAATTCTCCACTATTTTTAATTCCAGCCTAAGGAACTGCCTTATACAATGCATCAAACACCTACAAAAAGCACAGAAGGAACAGGAGATGAAGGTTAGAGCCCTCTTGGTCTATTTGACCCTAAAGGGAACATAATACGGTCAACACCATTAGCAACCATGGATTCTCCTATCCCCCACAAACCTATCCAATACATTTTCAAAGCCACTCAAGTTGGGTAACCTTGTTGTTTTGGTGCACTGAATACCACAATTTAACCATGCTGTGTGGGATCTAGTATTATGAAAGAG
Organism: Gambelia wislizenii; assembly: GCA_030847615.1. Taxonomy (NCBI): domain Eukaryota; kingdom Metazoa; phylum Chordata; class Lepidosauria; order Squamata; family Crotaphytidae; genus Gambelia; species Gambelia wislizenii. The sequence continues at coordinate 34,378,986 of JAUMIR010000002.1, forward strand.
GGATAAAACTTCTCTTTTGCTACTTTCCACATACCATATATACTTTTAGAAAACTTTATCCCATAAACTTACTGGTGATTCCCCCTGACAAGCTAAACTAAAAGATTTGTAAACTTGAAAGATCCCAAACCACTGTAGCCTTCCTCATAAGGCAGATGTTTCAGGCTTCTGGTCATTTTGGTTGTCTTTTCTTCCCCATTTTTCTAGCTGCACAGTATCTGGAAGTTTTACCTTAAGTGAGGAAATTTTCTAGTCTATCACCAGAGGTCTGGATTTTTTTGGTTTTTACCTAGTACCACAATGTTTGTGTTGTCAGCAACAATTTTGTGAATAGTCAGCAGTAACAATACAATTATCGCTGTCAGTGTTTGCTTGTGTTAAGTTTCCTTTTGAATTCACAGTGTAAAGTCTGTCATTGGTTCTCCCCCACCCCTGTTCCAGCATATATGTGTGTGTGTGTGTATAAAAAAATATTTAAAAATCAAAAATATCTGGAATTCTAAATAAAACTCTGTGCCTTTGTAGAAATGAACTGTATACCGTGAAAGTTCATGTGATAATAAATGTGTTAGTCTTGAAGATGACGAAATATTGTTTGTTGGTTTTGTATCAAAGACTTAACAGGAGACCCCTTTTAAATTTTGAAAGTTAGTCTCAACCTGATTTGCACAGGTGACTAAATAATCATTCTCTCTTATCCCAGAAATAGGTTGTTCAGCTGTAACAGTCAATAGTGTACGGATCTGCTTTTTAGCTTTTGTTAGGGTTTGGGTGTTTATTCTGTTTTAATTGTACCATCTGTGTACAATGTCCAGTGAATCCTCCATGCCGGAGATTAATAAACTGCAAAGAAAATGGGGAAAACAATTGTATTTCAAAAAGCACCTGCTGAGTTCTGAGACAACTGCTGTTCTTATGTTAGACTGATATTTCTGGTTACTGATTTTATTTTTATTGTTCTACTACTGACATTGGTTTCCCACCTTTGCTCCAATGAGCTCAGGGCAATGTACATTGCCCCCCCCTCTTTCCTACTTCATCCTCACAACTACCCTGTGAGGCAGATCAGTCTGAGTGGGTGACCATGGTCACCCAGTGAGTTTCAAGATGCAGTGGGAACTGAATTTCCCAAGAGTCTCAGTCCAAAGATGTAACCATTACATGAGGCCTACATTTCAAAAACTAGGTTTACTTTGGAGGCATCCTTTTAGAGAAGACATTTTTAAAGGGATTATTGTAGCAAACTGACTATGGTCAGACATTTTGGCTAAGCATGCCACAAACCAGGTCTAAAAAAATGAGGCCGGGAAATCATAAGAAGGCACTATAGTATACTTACAAATAAAGTAGCCTTTTAGGCTTTGGGATGATTTTACCTCTGATCTTAAGGCTGACACAACCTCTCTTCTATCTAAGTGGGTAAAAGGCAGCAGTAAACCCAACTTAGATGTCCATAAATACTCCTGCTCCTACCAAGGAATGCTACAAAACTATAAATTGTGCCATCTGGGATAATGATATAAGCCATTCCGGGAACTCTGAACTACAACTCCCCACCCGAGCCCCACAGCCAATATGCTTGGCTAGGAGATTCTAAGAACTACAGTTGTCTCTCCACATTCACGGATTTGGCATTCACGGATTTAAGTATTCACAGCTTGAAAATATTCTTAAAAAAGTAATAATCCAAAAAGCAAACCTTGAATTTGCCATCTTATATATAAGAGACACCATTTTGCTATGCCGTTGCATATAATGGGACTTGAGTTTTCACGGATTTGGGTATTCACAGGGAGTCCTGGAACCAAACCCCAGTGAATGTGAAGGGACAACTGTAGTCAAAAACAGTAAGCCTTCCAAGCTCTGGCCATCACAGGGGAGGGGAATGAGCACATATATGCACAGTACCACTGGCTGTGTTTACATGTCATGGTAAGCCATGCATTGTCCAACAGATGAACAAAGAAACCACAGCTTCTTTTCCCTATTTCTGGTCTGTTTCTTTTCTGTCCCTTTTGTTAGCACCTGTTTCAAGCCAGAGACAAGCCATGGCTTGAGATCAATGATAATGACAAACCAGTGTTTAAACAAGCTATGATTCATAAGCCAACAAGAAACCAACTGTGATTTGTGGCTTTCAAACAAAATACAAGAACAAGCCAGATTTCAACAAACCACAACAAATACAGTACAGTTTTCAAAAAGTTGTTAAGCTGCTCAGGAAAAGGGAATTGGAACTGAGCAAGTGATATCATAGGAGCCAGCCAATCAGCGCTGTGCAACATTGCCGGCTTTGGAGGTAAACAGGAAGAAAACAGAAGAATGGTTCCCCCTAACCTTGATTCGTAAGAGAAAGCTGTACGTGTGTACAAACATGCCAAATATCCTGTGATCCTCCTCAGCAGTATCACAGCTTGTACTTATACGGATCTGTAGGCACCCTGGATTTCGATGCAGCTGCTATACACACCTTTTGCAAGCCGTGGCAGGGGGAGGGAGCAGTTACCTGCCTTGAAATGTTTACTAGCCTATGAGTGGGGTGGGCAGCAAAGGAACTCTGCCCCTCCTTCAGCAGTACATTGTATTTCTCTGCTCCTGTGGAAAAGGCCAACCTCACCTTTAGGCAAAATGAGGAAGCTGCCTCAGGAAACAGGTACATCTTTGTTGGAGGAGACAGCTGTGGGTCATGTCACACCCTGTGTCCCTTAAACTAGCCTTCAGATGTAGTGGAAGCAGAGCTTGGAAAAGTTACTTTTTGGATTACAACACCCAGATTCCCCCAGACAGAATGGGCACTGGTTTGAATGGTAGTCTCAAGCAATAGGCTATCCAAACAAGGTCCTAACGACCAGAAAAAGGCTGATTACAACACAGCTGATAGCAGAGGCACATCAAGCCAGCGTGAAGTCAGACACTTAGAATCAGAGAATCATAGAGTTGGAAGAGACCACAAGGGCCATCCAGTCCAACCCCCTTCCATGCAGGAATACACAATCAAATCATTCCCAACACATGGCCATCCAGCCTCTGTTTAAAAATCTCCAAAGAAAGAGACTCCATCACACTCCGAGGCAGTGCATTCCACTTCCGAACAGCTCTTACTGTCAGGAAGTTCTTCCTAATGTTTAAGTGGAATCTCTTTTCCTGTACTTTGAACCCATTGTTCTGTGTCCTAGTCGCTCAAGCAGCAGAAAACAAGCTTGATCCATCCTCAATATGACATCCCTTCAAATATTTAAACATGGCTATCATGTCCCCTCTTAACCTTCTCTTCTTCAGACTAAACATACCCATCTCCTTAAGCCGCTCCTCATAGGGGGCTTCCAGACCCCCCACCTTCCTAGTCACCCTCCTCTGGACACATTCCAGCTTCTCAATATCCTTCCTGAACTGTGGTGCCCAGAACTGGACACAGTATTCTGAGGTCTGCCCAAAGCAGAATAGAGTGGCACTATTACTTCCCTTGATCTAGACACTATACTCCTGTTAATGCAGCCTAGAATCACATTGGCTTTTTTAGCTGCCGCATCACACTGCTGACTGAAGTTCAGCTTGTGGTCAACTAAGACTCCAAGAGCCCCTTCACATGTACTGCCATCAAGCCAGGTGTCACCCATCCTATACCTGTGAATTTCATTTTTACTGTTCAAGTGTAGTATCCTACATTTCTCTCTGTTGAAATTCATTTTGTTAGTTTTAGCCCAGTTTTCTAATCTGTTAAAGTCATTTTGGATTCTGATGCTGTCCTCTGGGGTACTAGCTACCCCTCCTAATTTGGTGTCATCTGCAAACATCATAAGCATGCCCTCTATTCCCTCATCCAAGTCATTGATAAAGATGTTGAATAGCACTGGGCCCAGGACAGAACCCTGTGGCACCCCGCTGGTCACTTCTCTTCAGGATAAACAGGAGCCATTGGTGACTACCCTTTGGGTTTGGTCAGTCAACCAATTACAAATCCACCTAACAGCTAGCTGCATTGTCTAGCCCACATTCCAATCTTGAAACTCATCCCACCAGGTTTCAGTGATACCTATTACAGACCTATTACATTATATTTGTTTTGCTGTGCTATGAGTTCAAGTTCACCCTGTTTATTTCCCATGTTCTGTGCATTAGTATAGAGACATCTAAGACCATGGGCAATTTCCCCTATCTGCCTTGTAAAGGGTTTATTCCTCCCATTGTTGGGTTGTTCTGCTATTTACCTTGTTCTCTGTATAACATTTGGGCTATTATCTCTAGCATTCTCAATGAATTCCTGTCTTCAAGATTATTGTTTCCCTCCCCCACACAACTCAGTTTAAAGCCCTCCTGATAAGATCTTTCAGACTCTTAGCAAAAATATTCCTCCTAACTGCTATGAGGTGCAACCCATCCCTTGCCAGGAAGTCCACCTCCCTGAAACTTCACCGTATGGTTCAGGAAGCCAAATTGGGGCTTTAGTACTTTACTAGCAAGCCAAACACAAGTCCACAAGCAAAAGCCAAATAACAAGGTGTAGGTCCAGCTAACAGAGTTCAAAGTAGTCCAGCAGAATCCAAGTCAGGCAAACAGAGTTCAAAGTAACAAACACAGTCTGGGTCAAACACAGCAAGCAGGAACACAGCAGGTCACCAGGTAGATCAGATAATCCATTTGAAGGTCAGGGCTACATCTTTATAGAGCAGCAGCTGTATTAACTGTACTAATTGCTGCTTGCTATAAATACGCTGAGACTGCCTGAAGCTCTCCTTTTGTTGTCTCTGTGTTGTGAAGATAGGTATAGGTAAGTTGTCCTCTGTATCTGAAGGGGCAGGACCCTCTGCCAGACGTGGTACTGCACTACTGTCTGTGTCTGAGGCCTGTGGCTCTGGAACATCCTCCTGCTCTGGTTCAGCAGGTCCTGGCATGTCCACTGCTTCAGTCTCTAAGTCCATTTCCAAGTTCTGGAAGCAGGGCATGACATAGGCCATGCCAACTGGGGGGCAGGGATCTGTATCACCAGGCTGTAGTCAGATTCAACTAATAGTCCATTTTCCCTCTGTAGATGGAACTGGGGGCACAGTCACAGCATCATGTCCTTTGCCTCAGGCAGCAAAACATGCTTGGCCACCCCTGGGTATAGAACAGAGGGCCTCCTCCCACTGATACACTCTTAGTTTCTATGCTGTAGGCAGAGGTGGGAATGAGCACAACATTGCTTCCCCATCAGACATTTCACTCAACCTGTGTGCAGTTCCTTAGTACCTATGGCCCTGGTTCTCAACCTTTGGCCCTCCAGATGTTTTAGCCTTCAGGTGCCAGAATCCCTAACTGTTGGCCATAGTGTCTCAGGCTTCTGGGAGCTGAAGCTCAATTTTAAATTTGCAGACATCTGGAAAAGGAATGTTGGTGCGTTTTACAGCTTTCTCATTCTCCTTGATTACCCCAAGTAGGTTTAATTATGCAAAATAAGCAAAATTATGAACATTTGCTCAATTCAGCTTTTTTTCTGGCATGGTAGAAAGATTTCCAGAAGGGAAGTTTAGCAGAAAATGAACACAGTGTTCTTCTTAATACCGAAAATTAAGATTGCTTTTCAGCATTAAGGGTGGGGCCAGGTTGTAAGATTCCCAGAGGGTACCAGATAGGGCAGGGCAAAGATTCAAAATATAAATAAGTGTATGTACGACTACCTGTGGCAGCTGGGACAGAAATGTGGGTGAGGAAGTGGGGAGGGATAATAAATTTCATGACCTGGCATGTATATTCAGCAAGCAGAAGGCCCAGAAATGCAGTCTGCTATGCAACTTCCATTACATTTTTAATTTACCTGCTACTTTTAACTTGAGGATGACTTACAGCAAGATTAAAACCACAGTATCAAAAATACTATACAACAGAGGCAAGCAGCTGTATGGTGGCTGGGGGCCAATTTCCTTCCTGACTCCCCTGCATGCAGGGTCCCTCATGCAACAGCACCCAACCATACCTATTTTTCCAGCTGTATCCTGGACAAAATGGCAACTGGACGTGATGTTGTGTCACTTCCTGTTGCCATTTTGGCTGGGATAAGGCTGAAAGAGGAGTTGTTGCGGGGGGGGGTGTTCTGGGGAGATGTAGAAGGGTATTGATGGCCTTTTTAGGTGGCATGGCATACCTAAAAAATATTTTAAATGAGAGAGAAGGTTTTGGAGACCAGAAAAGTGGGATCTGGGAGCTGCACATGACTAGCAAACTACATTTGCTTGGCCCCTGAGATAAAATGTAAATCATAAAACAGATGAAGACAAACAGGTCAGTAAAAAACAAAAGTAATTTTGTAAATGGTTTTTAAAAATTAAATTGTAAGTAGAGGATGTTTCCTTCTGGGCTGGTATCTGAGAGGGAGGCCCTCCTATTGTGGTCATACTCCAGATCATGCCTATTTGCTTTGGCAAGGGAGGCTGCCCTCCAATAAAAATAAACAAGACCACAAGAGGGGACAAAAAAAACAGGAATTCCCTTACTACCCACAAAATGGATCCCGATTCAGCTCTGGTGCCTATGTCTGTGTGTCTATGCTTGCTGTTTACTTTTTAAAAACCGTTTTCACAATTGCTGATTCGATCACCGGGTGTCTAATCATGCATGGCCCCAAGACAGGACAGGAATTTCACTAAGCAGGACGAGGCATTTTTCTCACTGCCAAAGGCAAGCATATTCCACATAGGCGATATCCTCAATAAACTCTCATTTCTTTATTTTCTTTATTTTAATTTATCTTAATTCTTAGGAAAGGTATCTGTATAGGAGAACACGCTCCCTCAAACATCCTGGGACAGTGGCTCTTATCCTTTTCTTTACAAGAGACCCCCTTTAAATATCTTTTGTTGCCGTGCCCCCCCAAGACAACAACAATAATAATAAAATTACACCATCCATTAAACCTTCCCTCAGAAGCACTGTGGCTGGAGTGGATTGAATGGCAATGTGCAGGCCAAGCCAGCCAGCCAGCCTTTGCCTTGGCTCCTGTCACCTGGCCGCTCCACTGCAGGGAGGAGGTAGGCCAAAGCAGCCTTCAAGCTTTCACAAATCCCCCCGCCCCATGAGGACATCACAAAACTCTGGGGGTCCCTGGACCACAGGTTAAGAACCACTGTCCTAGGTCATGTAGGGCATTATAAAACATAAATCTAGGGCCTTCAGATTAGTTCAGAGGAGCTCTTATAAAACAAAAACGGTATATTACCCATGGATGGTTGCTGCACTGTCACACTGCAGTTCCCAGACTGTCTTCAAGGCCAGCTCCATATACAATATAGTACAGTAGTCAAGCCAATAAATTACCAGGTCATGCAGTTCCCTAACAAGGTTTTTGTTACTTAAAAAGAGGAGCAGACTGTGAAATAGCTGATGTCAATGAAGCTCTCCTGGCTGCAGTAACCAGCATGAGCCAAACTGGATTGGTTCCAGACAATCCACTTAATCCAGCAGAGGCACTAACAGCCCACCCCACCACTTGACTGGGAAAGGAGATACTGGAAAGGGACATATAAGTGTTTAAGTTAAAGGGATCCAGAAAAGATACACTAGTCCCTTCTGGAAAGAGGCATTAACAATTCACTGGATATGGACTTCTGCTCTCTCGCTACCTAACAAGCTAAGAGGAATCTAAGCACATAAACCCCCATATCCGTGGGGGACTGGTTCTGGGGGTCTCCGCGGCTACTGAAATCCACGGATAATAGTAAATGCCCTGGAGGAGGAGACCACCACTGCTGCGACCTCCCAGGCCTCCTCCACTACCACTGCTGTGGCCGCCGCCACCACCGAAGCCTCCTCCTTCTCCATCACCACCGCCTCCCAGGCCTCTGGAGACCCCCAGCTGCCAACCGCGGATAACCGAATCAGTGGATAATGAATCAGCGGATACAGGGGTGCTGCTGTACTTTGAATACAGTGCAGCTAACTTCCGATTTGACAACATACAGGAATGTGCTGTGATTGTTACAAGAACATAAGAAGAAACATGATCCCAACTTCTGGTTTATATGAGAAGAATGCCTATTCTTTCTCTCTTTCTCTCATGAGTGATTTAATAAACATCTATCATGACCCCTCTTTTCTAAATCAAAAAGTCCCAAATGCTGTCACCTTTCCCTTTAGGGCAGGTGGAGCCAACTGATGACCACCACATACTTTTGGATTACAACTCCCGTAATATTTAACCATATACTGGTAGTGATTGAAGTTTACGGCTGAACCAAGTCATTTTTTATACCTGTGATAAAGAACAAGATGGCACCCATTCACATGCCATTTACAAAAGCTGACTGGACTAGTATTTTTTACAAAATATTGTTTAAGTCTGTTTTTAATGAGTTTTTTTTTAACTTCTATCTATTTTGATTTGTTGTACATTGCTTTGGAAGCTCTGATGAGTGGAGAGGTGATAAACAGACAAAGAGACCTTTCTTCAACAATGGTTACGTGGTAACACTGTCTACTCGGAGGCCCTTATATACTCTTGCCCGAGAATGGAATATTGTTGGCCCTTATATACCCTTGCCCGAGAATGGAATATTGTTGGAGGGGCCCTCCAGTGTGTTCCACCAGAGAAGGCAAATACATTGTGAGAGAACACAGGAGAGGGCCTTACAACAACAACAACAACAACAACTTTATTTTTGTACCCCACCTTCTATGCTGTGGCACTCCTGTTATGGAATACCCTCCCTTTGGAGGCCCGACTGGCACCAACTCTGGTATCATTCCAGTGTCAATTCGAAACATGCCTTTGGGGCTTACATGTTTTCATCCAATGTGCACATGTGCTATAGCTAGAACTATTTTAAACAGTTTTAACTAGCATTAAATTGCCTGGTTTTAGGTGACAAATCATTTAACACAGTGGCTCTTAACCTTTTCTTTACCAGGGACTCCCTTTAAATATCTTTTGTTGCCACAGACCCCCAAGACTTAACTCAAGACTTATAACCCTACTACTAATAACAACAATACCTAATAATAATAATACCTAACAATAACAACAACAATAATACAATTACACCATCCATTAAACCTTCCCTCAGAGGTATTGGAGGGGGAGGGAAGACTTTTCTTCTGCTTTTTGCTGCAAGTTTGTAGCTGGACTGGATTGAATGGCAAGGTGCAGGCCAAGCCAGCCAGCCTTTGCCTTGGTCCTGTCATGTAGCCACTCTACTGCAGGGAGGTGGGCCAATCAGCCTTCAAACCTTCACGGATCCCCTATGAGGACATCATGGACCCCTGCGGGTCCCCAGACCACAGGTTAAGAACCAGTGATTTAACACATTTTTAGTCTTTTAAAATTATTGTTGTTATTTATTGTCCTAAATTGATTTTATTGTATGCCACCCTGAGATCCTTGGATATAGGGCAGTACTGTATATAAATATTTTAGTAAATAGACCAGCACAAAAATACTGGACCTAAAAGCATCACACCAGGTAGAGGTCATGGCCTGACAGCATGGTCTACAATTCTCTCCAGCAGTACCTCACTTGCTACCAGTCAGCATCTCCTGCCTGAGGCAACGGCCTTACTCTGCCAAATGGTAGAGATGGCCCTGTAAAACCTCTAGTCCAAAACTTCTGGAGGGCAACCATGGTGCTTATATTCCTAGAATCACAGGGTTTTAGAACCGGAAAGAGAGATCTAGGGCCATCAAGCCCAGCTCTTTGACAAGAAATCTTCAGGTGAAGCATCTCTGACAAATGGCCTTCCAATCTTTGTTTAAAAACTCACTCGGATCATGGTGGGGTCTCCTTCCTTGGAGGTCTTTAAGCAGAGGCTGGATGGCCATCTGTCAGGGATGCTTTGATTGTGATTTCCTGTATGGCAGGGGGTTGGACTGGATGGCCCTCGTGGTCTCTTCCAACTCTACAATTCTATGATTCTATGAAAAACCTACAGTGGTATTTCCTGCTGTAGGGCAATCCCATCTTAGTTGCTTTCCTGGTCAGGTAAAAGCAACTAAAAATCAGACTGCTTTTAGCAAACTGGATCTAACAGCAACAAAGAGGCACATTTACAGTTGCGACACATGACTACTTACAAACCAAGATGGCTTGTTATGCCTTATATCTGGGACAGGCAAAGTGTGGCCCTCCAGAAGTTGGTGGACTCCAATTCCCAGTAACACAGTTAATGGTGGGGAATGCTAGGCGTTGCAATCCAACAAACATCTGGAGTACTGCACTTTGTCTACCCCTGACCTAGCAACCTTCTGTTTCTCTCCCAGCCACCTACCCACCATTGCTGGGCTGTAATTTTGCAGTCTAGACCACACAGCCTTTTAATGAACAACAGCACACATGTTTTATATAAAGTGTTCTGAACTACAAGCTTCCACACATGATTTCCACATTGTTTCTGCAGCATTACACACAGTGTATTCCTGATATGGAAGAACAAAAAGGGCCCCCTTGGCATCTTTTAAAAACTTGAGCCAGCTGATAGCCAGATCCTGTGCATTTTTATCTAAAGCCCACTGTGTTCAGTGGGGCTTAAACTGTTCAGAAGCTGGAAGCCTAAGGCTCCCATCATAGACATATTTACTTTGGAGTACACTCTACCACAATAAGTGTTATTTATTTCCAAATAACATGCACAGAATTGGATCAAATCATGTTCTTTATTTCTTTTTCTTTATTCTGGGAGCTGTAGTCTAAATACAGTTGGCCCTCTGTATTCATGGATTCTATATCCACGGATTCAACCCTCTCTGGCTTGGCAACATTAAAAAAAAATTCAAAAAGTAAACCTTGATTTTGCCATTTTGTATAAGGAATACCATTTTACTATACCACTGTATAGAATGGGACTTGAGCATCCACAAATTTTAGTATCCACAGGAGGTCCTGGAACTAAACCCCAGCAGATACCAAGGGCCCACTGGTTTAGGCAGTTATTTCAGCATATCTTTTCATCAATTAGAATGTAATTTTCAGAACTTTCAGGTGAGGAATATGGTGGGTGACCTGAGATGTCTGCTTCCTGGAGGCAGACAAAGTTAAGCAGCAGAACAGTTGGCTCATTAGCAATTAATTAGCTGACAGAACTCTCTCCAGACAAGGAAAAGAGCATAGAGAATGTCCACAAGTACTCAGGATCACTGCTTCTCACAAGAAAACTGCTATTTGGTGGCAGTCAGACACAAGTGTTGAACAACGTGGAGTTGCAGGAGGAACATCAAAGCCGTGGGTGCTCAGCGAGCCTTAAAGGACACTGCAGCCATAAAATCCTTACTTTCTTAATCACTTTGTATGGTTTAAAGACTCAATTTTTAAAAGAAGAGAAGTCTTCCAACTGGCAGTGAGAACAAAAAGCTCTGGTGAGTACCCTTCCTTCTGTTATACAAGATCAGAGGGGGGAAAACGTTTAAAAGATTTCATTAAAAGAAAGAGAGAAAAAAAATAATAAGATGTACCTTAAGAAAGTTTTATAAGAAACTGAAGCAACAGCAACTTTAAAAGCTTAAAAAGATAAAGGGTTTTTATTTTACCATTGAACATGTTTTGAGTAAAGAGGACATCTCTTTGTGAGAAATAGATTTTGTTTACATTGCAAGATGATGACACTGGGAACACTGAGAATAACCATATGGTGGTGTTGGAGCTATTGAGCTACTGGGACTTAATTTGGTTGCTCTCTGGTTTTTAACCCTGTAACTTCTGAATCCAAGAAGATGGAGTTTCCTCAGAAATCTTGCAGAAGCTATGGGAAGAGATTAGAGGTCTAAGAAGCGATTTCAAGGAATCGAAAGGAAGACTTAAAGAAGATCTGAGAAATGAAGCTAAGGAGTTTAAATAAGTTGTGAAGCAAGCAGTTGGGGTTATAACACAATGTGAAGAGAAAGTGGAAAGACTGGTAAGATAGAAAAGTCAAACTGAAAGCATAAGTGAAGAGAAGGGGAAAGATCCGATTAAAGAAATGTATATGAGTACGGAAAACCAATCTGAGTTGGTGCATGAACTAAATTCTAAAGCTGAGGAAAAAATTACGTACTGTGATTATGTTAAGATGATGGTGGCTCCCTTGTTATTTCAGAAGGATTGTATTGGAATGTGGAAGGGATTGGAGAAATATTTATCTGGGGGGGGAGGGATAGAATTTGTCGTAGATGGCGGGAAATGTCGGGTAGAGAGAACATTTTGCTCAGAGTGGTTTTTATTGCAAATAGTTGTTGTCATGGTAATTGATGCACCACTTTAACACTTTCAAAGTGGTATGTCCTATCAGAACAGTAGACAGAAAAAAGACTGGCCTTCTGGGGTTAGCTCTACCCATGTGGGGATACTGGAAGGTCTTTCTTTTTCCTGCCAATCTGAAGCGAATTGGAGAACCATAACCCAAACTATAGGATGTTCCTCCTTTATCTGCTGGACAATGAAAACGAAATTTGAGAATGTGTGGTAAATGAGTTATGATTTCCTGCAATAATGTACTTATAGATTAATAGAAAAAAATTGTGGCTTAAAGAGATAAAAATTTGGATAAGGTTATGCTTTTAAGGAAAAGGTTTATAAAATATTTTTTTGAAAATAAACTTTTACCAAACAATGTACAAAACCATAGAATGTTTTGGTTATAATATAAGGATAGACTAACAGAAATACAGGTGGTTAAGGAGACAGAGATTTGGAGTATGTTATAATTTTTGAAGTAGATAATTGATCATTGCATTTGTTATAGAATAAATCAAGAAATTATTGTTTAGAATGGTTAGAATATGTAAAGGGAATTTAGATCTTTGTGGGAAAGGAGGGATGGGCATTGGGAGTTGATAAATATAGTAGAAATAGATACATTGATTTGATTAGATAAAAGTTGTTGGTGATAGTTTTCTTAACATTTGGGGGAAATAAAAAGTGAAAAGAACTGGTGACTTTGGTGGTCGATAATTAATGAGATTAGATTACTGGAATACATACTATAATAAATTTTATTATTATTTTGTTTTTAAATGTGTTTTTAGATCAGCTGGTTTTAATTTATAATTGTTTAATATTTTTTTATGGGGGAGGGCAGGGGTGGGGGGTGTTTGGGGATTTTATCTGTATTGTATTTTAATTTTTGTAAGCCGCCCCGTCATGTTTTTTTCCTTTAACTTCTTGTATTTTCTTTCTTTTCTTTTTTAGTTTGTGTAAATTTATTGTACATTTAAAGTTATAATAAAAATAATATATAATTTTCAAGCACATAAAGGACTAGTTTATTTAAGAGTGTACAAAAAAGAATGGGGAAGAATAGAAGCATACTTGTACAGTATAGATTATGGATTAAAAGACCATAGATTGCATTTATGGATATCACATTTTTATTTAGAGGCCAAAGTAATCCCCCCACCCAAGTTTTTCAAAAGAGAACAGAGACATATAACATTTACAGCAGGAATAAGCAGCATGGTGTCCTCCAGATTTTGGACTACTGTTTCCATCAACCCTAACCAGCATAGCCAATGGTAATTATGGGAGTTGTAGTGAGAAACATTTGGAGGGTGCCAGGTTAGTGTTCAGGGGACTGAAGTTTTAGCCAGTAATTGGGCCAATTACTTTCTCCCTCAACCTAACCTACTTCTCAGGGCTCTGTGTGTGGGGAGGGAGTGGAGATAAAGGAGAACCAGGTTATGTGCCTTCAAGTGGTTTCCGACTTATGTGACCCTACAGGGTTTTCTTGGCAAGATCTGTTCAGAAGGGGTTTAATTTTGTCTTCCTCTGTGGCTGAGAGAGTGTGATTTGCCCAAAGTCATGCAGTGGGCTTCCACGGCCTAGAGGGGATTTGAATCCTTGTCTCCGGAGCCATAGTCCCAACGCTCAAACCGCTACACTACACTGGCTCTCGGAACCATGTCTGCCACCTTGAAATCCTTCAACGAGGCAGTAAAATAGAATAAACTATTCAACATAAAACTGAACAACTCTTTCCCAGCCAGAGGTTGCTGGTGATAAATTAGCATAGCAAGGAGACAGGCAGCGTTAACAAAAAACGCCAAAAGGAGTGTTCATTTACATCCACAGTTTATGCAAACAGTTTTTAAAACTTGCAGACCCAGGAGCCATCTTTAATCTCAAATCACCAAATGGAGCTCACTGTGAGGTTATACCATACAGCAATGGCTCTTAACCTTTTCTTTACCGGGACCCCCTTTAAATAGCTTTTGTTGCCATGGACCGCCAAGACTTAACTCAAGATTTAAAACAACAACAACAATAATAATACAGTTACACCATTCATTAACCCTTCCCTCAGAGGCACTGGAGGGAAGAATTTTCTCCTGTGTCTTCCTACAAATTTGTGGTGGGAGGGGACTGAAAAGCAATGCAGAGGCCAAGCCAGCCTTTCCTTGGCTCCTGTTACATGGGCTGAGCAGCCTTCAAGCCTTCGCAGACCCCTGTGAGGACACTGCTGCCCTCTGGGGGCCCGTAAACCACAGATTAAGAACCACTACCATACTGCTCTCTTTCTCCCCACCACTACCATCTTTCACCTTCTTGCAACAAACACAAATAGCTGTAAATGTCAATTACAGGAAAGTTTAAAAGGGTGTGTGTGTGACTCAACTTCATCAGGGTGCAACCCACGTATGGGTCCCAACCCACTAGCTGAAGACCCCGTGATGCCACATCTTTCAACAAAACCATTCACTTTCATGGCATTCATTTATTCTCCCTCTCCCTCTCTCTCTCTCTCTCTCTCTCTCTCTCTCACACACACACACACACTTTCCAAACTATACTTTATATTTTGCCTGCAATCATTGTCATAGAGAGGCTATGAGCTCCTATTGACTTTAAGCACTGTCAACCTGTGTGTATAGGAGGACTGCTGCAGCCTTAAAGGCAGCTCCACATCGCTCCAGATACGTGTGGCCCAAATCCAGCGGCTTAGACCAGATGAACTTTTAATGACAACCCAGACACACGCTCACTCTCCTTTTTCCTAATCCTTTTAAGGCCCCATGGCTCCGCCACAGCCCAGTTTCACTTTTTAATCTAGTCAAGGGAGCAAATTCAAAGAGCTGGAGGAATACCAATTCTTCCTCACTCTCTCCTCTCTCTGTCTCACATACAAACACACACACACACAAACACACACACACACACAGCCACCCTCTTGGCACAAACCCCACAGCAAAGGACAACCCAACCCAGAGGCCTAAAATGTAAGCCAATTCACCGGTCATGGTGAATTTTGAAAGCTTACAAAGAGGAGTGGAGGAAGAAGCCATGGTTAAAATATATATATATATTCAGGAACATGGAGAGGCGGGTGAGGGGGGAGTTTTAATTATTCTTGTGGACAAAAGATCCAGGTGCTGCCAGAGACCTCTTGTGATCTCCCCAAGTGAAATAGTGTAAACGTGCGCACACACATACACAAACACAAAAGAGAAGGACCCCTTCCCTCCCCCTCCCAAAAAACCCACAATGGTGAAAAAAGGAGACAGGAGAGGGGAGAAGGAGGAAGGAGGGGAGGGATAAAGTGGCTACAAAGAAAAGCAGGCAAGCAGGCAAAGAAATTCCAGACGTGCCAAGATGGCGCAGAGAAACGACAGGCCTCTGGCGAAGGCTCTTGAGGGAAAACACCCGCTCTTCTTTTTCTCCCTTTCTCTACCACACTGAACTCTCCTGAACCCTTCTTTGCTCCTTTCTTTTTCCTGGTCTTTCCACCGCGCAATCATTTCCTAACACACTGAAAAATACATTTTGTACAATTTTTCAAACCAAACCCAACCCTCCACAACCAACTATATAGCCCTTTCAGATCCCAGCCCCAAACAATACCTGTTTTTTCTTTGATTTCACAGAGGACGGTGAATAAGGCCGGCTTCATGCGGTGACAATTCAGCGCGTGTTTCCTGCAGTTTAAACAGTGGAAGAGAGAGCAGATAAAGCCGATATTTTTGGAAAGAGTTTTGAGGGTGTAATTTTTTTAAAGAAAAAAAACATTCTGAAGAAGAATTTATATCTGTTTCCACAATAGCCTGTAGGCCTCAGACTGGCAAATAAGTCAATCTCTGTTTATTTGTGCATATAAATGGAGTCTTCACTCCACCCTGAATAATTCCCAATATAATTTCAGCATCCAGACAGCGGCAATAATAAAAACTTGCATTTCCTTCAATCATGGAATCGTTTGTCCAATGTTGTGGTTGTTACAGATAAAAGTAAAATGAGCCAACTTTGTTAAAGTTGTGGAAGATAAACAAAAGGTAGATAATTTCAAAAAGGAATATACCTATTTGCTCTTTACTGGGAGAAAGTGGCATAAAGCAATGATATCAAATGTTTTCTCATTGCATATATATTTTTATTGGGATTTCTCTTCTTATTTAATTACACTATATAGTAGCTTCAGTATAAAACCATTTTAAAAACACAGATGCCTTGTTCAAATTCATAATAGCTCCCTTTAAAATGTGATATTCTTCATTCTGCCCACAGAACTCTCAGCCCATTTCTAAACAATAATGGAATTCACAACTAGAATCAGTTTTGCAAATTAAAACTATGCATATATGGAATGAGACGTCAGTGCTAGACAAAAGTGATACACACAAACACATATTGAAAATAGTTAATTCCCCCCAAAATAAGCAACTCAAACAGAGAAACCTCCTTTTAGATCATTATACAACCCTGTGCTTCCACCACGAATTCTCTTTCCAGAACATAACTTTCACCGAGCAGACTAAAATACAGAATGGAAAACTTCTTCTCTGTTTACAGTGGCACAATGTTCACCTCCCAGTGATTTAAGACAAAAACTCCAACCCATCATTCACCTCACATTCAATTTAATACAGAGAGCCACATGGGTCTCAGAAAAGACACCCTTGAGGAACTTAACTTTCCAAATGTACAATGCCCCTCTCTCTTTCAGATTCACAATAGTTAAACACTGACACTGTGTTCTCTCACCCACACTGACAACTCCCAAGTGAAAGCCAGTGAACAGGACGGTAAGAAACAACATTTCTCACACACAACACAGCCTCTAAAATACAATATCTGAAACCATGCTCTTGCAAACTGTGCCTTAAAACAAGGACAATCCAGTAAATTTCCCCTCTAATACAGATTGTCAATCAATACATAATACTGTATATACTGTATATTTTTTTAAAAAACAACCACAAAACATTTTCCAAGCTAACCCCCCCTCCACAAATCAGCAACACCTTTATTAGGACCAGCCAGAATGCCACAAAAATATGCATACTTTTGAGTTCTTCAGAATTCTTCAGTTGAAAAGGCTGCACACTCTTTCACGCCACTTTTATTATCTTAACTATGAATTTTAGGTTTATTTTTTTCCTTCCTTATGGACCAGCACAGCTATCTTTGTTTTATTTCAAAATTTGGCACACAAAAGTCACAGCCTTAATATCAAGCCGTTTTCCAAACGGGTGATATACAACCTGTTTGCTCCCTTCACCTTCCAGTTCATATTACAAGTTGAGTATTCCTTATCCAGAATTCCAAAATCTGAAAATACTCCAAAATCCAAAACTGTCCACAGGGGTAGCTGAGATAGTGACACCTTTGCTTTCTGATGATTCAATGTACACAAACTTTGTTACATTCATATTATTTAAAACATTGTGTATAAAATTACCTTCAGGCTATGTGTATAAGGTGTATATGAACCATAAATGAATTCCATATTTTTTAGACTTGGTCCCATCTCCAAGATATCTCATGATGTATATGCAAATAAAAAATCCAAAATATGGAACACTTCTGGTCCCAAGCATTTCAGATAAGGGATACTCAGCCTCTATATACACACAGAAAAATCACCAAATTTAGATGTAATGCAGAGACCCTACAATGCATCGTCTAGGTAAAATTAAAAGGGTAATTTGGTGGCTTAGATGGACAACCCAGGAATGGATGAAAAACCAAACTCTTAATTATCTGGAAGAGAAGTACTATCTCGCTGTTTAAACAAGAGATGTCGGGCTCAGGAATAAGTGGGAAATTGTTGATTAAGGGAGTAATCCACAGACTTTTCCCATCAACCAGCTCTTAGTAGATCCCCTAATCACTATGGATCAAACCTAGACTTAGCAGCACTTTGAGTAAACACACTGAAATCTTACTTTAATCTTAACCATAATATCTATAGGAATATTCTAAAGCATGGCTACCTCTGGATCCCATCCTATACTGCAATTCCCCAATGCACTGAATTTTTTTTTTAGTCTGCATCTTCTGTCCTAAAACCACTGAATACATTCATTCTGTAAAGACATATGGTCTATACCAGGCTGCAAACGCCAAAACAAAATTAATATCCATAACTGTACCACTGTCCAAATTCCTCTTTTTTGTCCCAAACCCCAGATTAACCCCCCCCCAAAAAAAACACTCTAATCAACAGTTCATTGCTCCCGAGTTTGATCCCTTCCCTTTCCAACTATCCATCTAATAAATGTCTTAAAAATCAAACTTATTCCAATGCCTTCAGGCCTCTGGCTATCCCCCAGAGACTCCACTAAAGTCCCCCCACAAAGGATGCCACTCTCACAAGCACCCCTTTCTTCCCCCCCTCCCCTAAAAATCCCCAGTGATCACCCCCAACCCTCAATTTTCACTTTCACACTTACCCTATCTGGCATGAGAAAAAGCTCACCCCACAAATCTGGACAGACAGGTGGGGATGTTTCATTAAAAAAAAGTATCCCTCTCAACTCCTAGTGGTTACCCTCAACTCCAACCCCTTACAATTTCTAAGCGCCTCTCAAACATCCCGATCTGGCACCCCAACACCCCTGAAATCTCCACCCGCAAAAACAAAACGCCCAAGACTTTCGTTTGGGGAGACCCCACTCCATGCGCCCCACGGCAAACCCATCCCACCCTGGCTCCACCAACTCATCGCCTGCTTTGCCCTGAGTTTTGCCTCCAACTGCCCCACGGCAGACACACAAAGGGACACCCTCCGCCCCAGCTTTCACACACACACACACACACACCAACCACCAACACCCCTGCGCCCATTTCCAAAAACAGAGAAGGGGGTAACCAACTTTGCTTGCGCTTCATCCAAGCTTTGGTCCGTGATGGTCATGATCTGCTGGAGGATGTCTCCGATGTCTTGTTTCCGGGGTTCTCCATTATCCGAGGGGGGCTCATGGAGAGAGTGGGGGGTCATCGTCTGGACCCCAGGCACTGGGGGGTGACCAGTCAGCCCTACAGCCCCCCGAGCTTGGATCAATCTCCCTTGATCATCCATTCTGGCGCAAAAAATATTTTGGGGAGGAGAAAAAAAAACCCACACCAAGGCGAACTGTCCCCACAATGCGCACAGGAGCGCGCAAGGCACAAACACACAAAGGCGTGGATCCTATTCCACCCCCCTTTTTTCCTATCCCCCCCCCAAATCCGCCCCACAAGGAGAGACGTGGGAAGCAACAAACAAACAAAAAAGGCTTAGTGGTTCTATTCCATCTTGGATGCGCGCTCCCACGGCCCCTTTCCTTGGAGACTTTGGGGCTGGGAAAATGGAGTCCCACACAAGGGCTGGAGGAGGAGGAGGTGGAGCTGGAAACGGGGAGGGAAGAGAAGAGGGGGGAAAGGAGGAGAAGAGATCAGCTTCTCGGCTTGCTTTTTCTTCCTCCTCCTCCTCCTCCTCTTCCTTCTCTTTTCAACGCCTCCCCCTCCTCTTTGGAAGCCCTGGTGCCTGCCAGGCGTGGGGATGGATCATGGTGGCCTCTCCCTCAATCCGTTTGCTGCCCTCAGCTGGATGGTTGCAAGAAAAGCGCCTGGAGAACAAGAAGAAGAGAAGGAGGAGGAAGAAGAAGAGAGCCCAACAGGCAGAGGGGGAAAAAAACAGTCCTGGGTTTCTCAAAGGAAAGGGAAGGAATGCAGGAAGGCTGGAAGGAAGAGGAGACCCATGCCCATCACAGAAGGAAAAAAGATTTAAAATGTGGTGCTGGAAGAGAGTCCTACAGACACCCTGGGCTGCCAAAAGGACAAAATTAATGGGCCATAGAGCAAACTAAACCTCTTACCAGAAGCCAAGACGACTAGCAAACTGAAGCTTTCATACTTTGAACATATCATGAGACACTGGGCTTGTCTATATGAAGGGGGGAAATGTGGATTGATGCGCACAAATGCCAATTCATAGCAGCTTCTATTTGTCTTAACGGGTTGTTGTTGTTGTTTGCAAGATCGCAGGCACGCGAAGCTATCCGCTTTTGTTGTCCCTACAGGCACGCTTGCATATCAAGATGGCGGGTATGAGTGAATTACTTGTGTTTTTATTGTCACCAGTTGCTGTCACCAAACAGTATTTTTTTAAAAAAAAAAATCTAAGATGCAAAAGTGCAATGTTCCACCTAAATAAATAGACCATAGAAAAAAAGGCTGTTTCGTCAGCTCAGCACATGATCACTATGGCAAAAATCCAACATGGCAATTCCAGGCACTTGCCTTGTTAGCAAACTTGGCCCCTTGTGCATGTCTGACCAATCAGCTTTCCACTTCTGCTCTTATTGGGAATATGCATCAAAGCGAATCAGTTGTCCCAACGAGTAGAAACACGCATTCCCTGTGGAGCTTTAAAAAAAAAATACAGGAAAAGTTGTGAAGGCTTTTCCTGTGGAGCTTTTTGCAGTTTTGCCCCCTCTCCTTTTGAATATGGCAGATTGATGGATGCCATTTTGACAAATTGTATTCTCCTAGAATTCTATGAGGAGTATTTTCACCATTTAGACAATCCTACCATGGCTCAATGGAAAAGACAGTAATGCTTCATAAAATGGAAGGCCGTAGGTAGGAAAAGAAGGAGACTACACTATGGATGGATTGAGTCAATCAAGGAAGCCACAGCCTTGAATTTGCAAGATATGAGCAGGGCAGCTGATCACCAGGGATTCTAGAAGTCTATCATTCATAGGATCGCAGCAATAAAATCATAGAATTGTTGAGTTGGAAGAGACCACGAGGACCATCCAGTCCAACCCCCTGCCACGCAGGAAATCAAGATCAAAGCATCCCCGACAGATGGCAATCCAGCCTCTGTTTAAAGACCTCCAAGGAAGGAAACCCCACCATGCTCCGAGAGAGTGTGTTCCAGTGCCGAACAGCTCTTACTGTCAAAAAGCTCCTCCTAATGTTGAGGTGGAATCTCTGTTCCTGGAGCTTGCATCCATTGCAATCTGATGACAATCTGATGTTGTCAATTGTCAATCTGATGACAAATATGTCAGTTGTCAATCTGATGACAATCTGATGACAAATAATGATGTTGTCAATTGTCAATCTGATGACAAATACTGTAACAACAAGAACAACAACACACTGCCTTGAGTGCATGCACTACCATCTCATTTCGAAAGCTAAGCAGCATTGGGACCTAGTTAGTATTTAAATAGGAGAACTACCATAGAATACCAGGGATCTCCAGGTAGGCCAGTAAAGAATCCTACCGGAAATGGTAGAGAGACATCAGCGGTCAGGGTTCACAATAATGGACTAGATGGGCCAGAGCTCTGTAGAGCCTCTGCCAATCAGAACTGAGAGTACAGTACTAGATGGTGTGACTCAGGATCAGACAGGCCCCTCATGTTCTGGTTGAATAATATACCTGGGACAAACCTGGTTGGGCCTTGAAGTGGAACAACAAATAACTCCACCTCTCTATTGTGATCTCTCTCTCACACACACCCCACCTGCTGATTCACAAGTCAAGTTGCATAATACCCAAAAGTCATACATTCATACCCTCCAACTGTCTTGATTTGGCAGAGACACATCAGCACTAACTGACCACTATAAAGATCTGAAAGACCTCTGAGAACAAGGGACATGATTTGCATCTTTTTGGATCCTATTCTGTCCTACTCCCACCACTGTATAAATACAGTACATATGCTTTATAACCTGAGGCTTTAATATCACTCTGTACTGCATCTGAAGAAGAGGGTTTGTATATCCGTGAAAGCTCATGCTAAAATGAAAACCATTTAGACTTTTAAAAAAAATGCTGCCACATTCTGGGTTTTTTCTTCCCCTCCCTTCCCCCTTTGTTTGGTTTTGGTTACTATGCACCTTGCCTTGGGTGAATGGAGGAGAGGGTGTTCTGCCTCGGGCAGCCAAATATCTTGAGCTAAGTATGCTTGGCTCCAAGCTCAAATTTATAGGGACATAGAAAGCTGCCGTATACCCCAGCATTATCTACCGTGGTCAGGGTGCTTTCAGATGGACGGTTCCTAGCGCGGCCAAGCAAAATACATAAATACATCACACAATAACTCCACCAATGGCCTTAGCATTAGGTCACCCATTCCACAGGATTTGGGTGTCATGAAAATTGTCAGCTACTTCTTTATTAATGTATTTATATATCTGTTTGCAAAAAGAAAAAGATGGAAGAAGGAGAGGTAATTTTTGTCTGGACCTACTGAAAATGAATCAGGCAGAACAGTAATATACTCAACAAAACATGCAAATTTGAACTGTTTTTCAGCTACATCTCCCAGATGACACCTAAACTCCCATGCTTGCTGTGGGAATCTGGGAACTGCAGTGCAATAAAGTAACATTCCCAGGCTGTGCACAATCAGGACATTCCACACAAGAAGGAGAAGGTATCTCTCGCTCTGAGTAGCAGTCCCACCTTCCATATGACCATGAGATTGTCTATACGAGGCTGTAAAATGTGGATTGATGTGCACTAATGCCAATTTGCAGCAACTTTAATTTTTCTCCACAATTTTTTGGCAAGATCATAGGCATGTGAAGCTATCCACATTTGTGATTCATACAGGCATGCCTGCGAATCAAGATGCGGGTGCAAATGAATTACTCGCATTTTTGTTGTCAGCAGTTGCCAACTCTGAACAGTATTTTAAAAAAGCATATCCAAGGTATGGAAGTGTGATATTCCACTTAAATAAACATAAAAAGAGAGAAAAGGCTGTTTCATCACCTCAACACATAATCGCTACAGCGAGAATTCAACGTGGTGGTTTGGGCACTTGCCTTGCCAGCAAGCTCCACCCCTGTGCACATCTGACCAATCAGCTTTACACTTCTGCTCTTATCAGGAATGCGCAGCAAAGTCAAACGGTTGTCCCAACAAGTGGGAATGCACATTTCCTTTGGCATTTTTTCCCACCCAAAATACAGGAAAAGCCACAAAGGCTTTTCCCACAGAGTGTTTGGCATTTTTCGCCCTCCCCCCCCCTCCACTACCAAATATGTCAAATTGATGCGGGATCCCATTTAGACAACACAAATTCTCCTCACATTCTATGAGGAGTGTTTTCGCTGATTAGACAACCCCCATATCACTGCTATCCACCATTGCATCAAGCACTTAAGTTATTTCCTATGTACAAAGGACACCCTGTATTAAGCCTATGTGACCACCAAATGCTGACCCCCTCATGTCTGAAAACGTGAACGTGAACTGGCTAGTGAACAGCCCTATACTTACTTGCCCATAGCAAGTACAATAGCCACCTGTGGCTCTGTAACAGAGTACCTGATTTGTATGTAGAAGATCCGTGTTCAATCCCTGGCCATCCCTAGCAAAGGCTAACGAAAGATTTCTCTTCAAAAAATTTAACTACGGTAGTCACTTTGTGTAAAAGAGGGTTAGGCAATCTACTCCTTACCCCACCCTCATCAAGGGCTACTTTCCCTCAGGTGTGCTTCCTCACACTACAAAATCTCAGGATTCCATGAGATGTTGCCAGGGCAGTTCAAGTGGAATCATCGTGCTATAATTATGTAGTGTGAAAGGGTCCCAGGACATAAGGCCAAAGATCCAGAGGCTGAGAAACTTACACTTTTGGGGACTATTACAACACCCAGAATCTTCTAGCTGTCTTAGCCACTGTGGGTTCATCTAGCTGTGGGTTCATCTTTTGGGAATGCTTTGATTGGGTATTCCTGCATGGCAGGGGGTTGGACTAGATGGCCCTTGTGGTCTCTTCTACCTCTATGGCCTGGCATTGCCTAATGCTGATTGTGGCTTAGAGATAAGGGGATTCTGGGAGTTGTAGTCTAGAAAAATAACTTTTTCCAAGCATTGCTAAATGTAGTTAAACCTAATACTTTTTTCCCCCTGTTTCCACCATTATTTTTTTCTCCTGCTTACAGGAGTTTGCAAAAAGAAGGCCTTGGACTAAATGAGATCAGGTCAGGCCAGAGGTTGTATGTGCCCCTAGGGCCACAAATTGCCCATCCTTGATATAGGCCAAGCTCAGTGTCAGGCAATGCTGAGCAAGATAGACTAATGGTCTGGCTTTATATAAAGCAGAATTGGAGAAGTTCATTTATTTGGACTTTTAACTTCCCCTGCCAGCATAGCTACACCAAGTCGGAGATTACGGATGTTTTAGTGCCCCAAAGTAACTTTTCCTAATTTTTGTTATAAAGCAGCTTCCTAAGATTTATCAATATACATACAGTTCCCCCAGATTCCAAATATAGACCCCTGTGAGGAGGCAGAAAGTAAATTAAATAACTTATGAGTCAGCTGTATTTTTTTTATGGACCACTTTGCAAGCTTGACATAAGAATACAGGTAGAGATGTACATAAAAGGCAAAGACTGTTTCACTAGATGCTATAAAGCAGAGCTTGGAAAGGTTACTTTTTTGAACTACAATCCCTACCAATCCCACAGCCAGAATGGCCTTTATTAGAGTACTGCTGAGTGATAGAGTGGTTATTAGACTGTTAACACTGAGTAAAAGCATACAGAGTTGAGCTGTTTTTAAATCCTGACTCATCTATGAAACTCACTGGGTGACCTTGGGCTGCTCATTCCCTCCCAGCCTAACCTTGCCTACTTCACCCCATCCCACATGATGGGGCTTGTAGTTCAACAACACCTGAGGGATCAAAAGTTCCCCACATCCGTTCTCGGGCTTCTTTTGCCTCTTTGGAGAAAAATGGAATACAGGTCAACCCCAGTATCAGCAAGGGATACGTTCCACCCACTCACCCCCGGATAGTAGGGAACCATATAATTTTCAATGAGACAAACAGCGGACGTTGACCATAGAATCACATTGGAGGACCTAGAAATGCCTAGAGAGAACATATATTTTCAGACGTGGATAAGTGGAACCATATATACCAAATCTGTGGATATGGGGGTCGACCTGCATTAACGTGACAAATAAATAAAACAATTATAGTTAATGGTTCCCACAGGCTCCAACAATCTATAAAACCTGGCCAGGCCACAAGCTAAACTCAAATAAGTCTTCTTGGGGCTAAAGCTGCCAACCAGCTGAGGGGATTGTCAAGGAACTGAAGTAGCGGTTTTTAATTCATTTGGGCCAATCCCTTCCCCTCCTAAGCAAGGCGTTTTCTCCCTAGGGGCCCTCTAGGGGTTAGATGGCTGTTCCTATCAGGTCCAGTCAGTTTCCAGTTACTATTGTAATTGTATAGGGCTAGTCCTGGGGCTAGGCAGAAAGAGACAATAATCTTGGGCAGCAGGTTTTGGGTGTCATGAAAGAGTAGCAAATTGTTAGCTATATAATTTGTTTTTCATTGGATTTTTTTTAACTTTCCCAAATTGGGGAGAGGTGTTTATGGGTTTTATTTTCTGACTCATGTGCCAAAAAAATGTGGCTGGCTTTGACTTGTCTGGTGAGGATGCGAGGAGGCATTTATTGTTCTACCTCGGGCAGCAAATCATAGCACTGAAGTCCAACCCTATCTGGATTCTGGAATAGATCCCCCACTTTTGCTCTCGACTACTTTTTGTTATTGCCTTCTAGCCTCAAATCTCCCTGAATTACTAGGCCCTCTCCAAATTCTCTTCCACGCCTCCTTTCAGTTCTGCCTGCCCCCAGGCAGAACAAAACAACAACAGCCGCTGCCACACTGCAGAAATAATGCAGTCTGACACCACTTTAACTATCATTATTCCGTCCTATGTAATCTTGGGATTTGTAGTTTGTTGTGGCACCAGAGCTCTCTGACAGAAAAGGCTAAATAGCTCACAAAACTACAGATCCCAGAATTCCATAGCATTGAGCCATGGCAGTTAAAGCCGTGTCAAACTGGATGATTTCTGCAGAGTGTCAGCAGCCAATATTTAAAGAGTTAACAGGTCTCTACTCAGGTAACAGGTTTGGGATTCTGTTAGAGTCAGCAGCAATTTATTTTGCTGCCTGAGGCAAAGCAACAAATTACACCCATCTTCCCACTGTACCAAAGGGTACAGTATCCAAAGCAAGGTCAGTGATTTTGACAAAGGAGGCAGAAAAAGTCCCAGAAGTTCTTCTCTGAATCCATTTCAGCCAATATATTATAATATCAATTGAAATAGCTACCATGACTCCTAAAATCTGCTGCCTGAGGCTATTTCCAGTTACAGCAGACCCACCACATCCATGGTTGAGTAACTCAATGCTTGTGTAAAATTCCATTGATTCAGTGGGTCTAGTAGTTGGATTTAAAGTTGAGGCAATTGCCTCACACTGTTTAATGGTAGGGTGGGCCCTGACTGCATCACAGGATAGAATCCTCCTCAGCCACAATTCATGTAAATTAGACTTTCATGGGCGAATGCCTCCCTGCAGGACCTTTTGTGTGTGTGTGTGTGTGTGTGTGATAATTTGAATTTTTGCTTGGGTATAGGATCCTGACAATTAAGACATTAGGCAGGGTCAGATTATCAGTGCTACAGTGGTACAATTGATCCAGGACCCTTTTTGGCTAGGGACCTAGTACTGAAGGGGGAAAAAATGTACAGTTGTCCCTTCACATTTGCTGGGGTTTGGTTCCAGAACCCCCCGTGAATACCCAAATCCGTGAATACTCAAGTTCCATTATATCCAATGGCATAGCAATGGTGTCCCTTATATAAGATGGCAAAATCAAGGTTTGCTTTTCGGGTTATTTTTTAAGAATATTTTCAAGCTGTGAATACTTAAATCCGTGAATGCCAAATCCGTAAATGTGGAGGGACAACTTTAGTTCTCCAGTTGCTTTCTGATTCTCCCAGTGTTTCTGTTCACATCAACGCTTGTGTATCACTTGAATAGCTGCATAAAAATGCAGGGGATCGGGTTGTTTGTCTCGCTGAAGTTGCAAGGCTGAAATTGGGTCAGCACATGAAGAGTGTTGCTGTCTACTGCATTCTACAGTCTGTTTGTTATTTCGATACCAGGACTCCTAGAATAGCTCACAGATGCGCCCAAAAAGGCCCCCCTGTTTTTGGAACCGCTCCAGGTGCTAACCACCTTAATCTGCCCTTGGTATTAGGTCTGGGCCGTTAGGCTTCTAACTTCATTGTAATCTCTCTCTGGCTTTTCTTCGCAAACGAAGATTCAGGAAGGACTCATCCCGCGCCTTCTGCAAGCGCGCTGATGACTAAAAAGGCCAATCCGAGATAAACAAGTCCGGTTGCAAAAAGCGCAGCAGAAGGACTCCTTGGGTGATGTTTTTGGGTTGTGATTCTTTCTGCGTTGTCGTTTCTCTTCAAGACTTGTTCGTCGTGAGTTCTCAAATAAGGCTGCAGCATTGTGGATATTGCGTCTCCATGCCTCCCGATGTGAGGCCAGGGCGGACCACTGTTGGTGATCAATTTGGCCAAGCCTGAGATGTTGTTTCAGGGAGTCTTTGTATCGCTTTTTTGGAGCGCCCCTCTTACGCTGACCCGTGGCGAGTTCACCGTAGAGTAGTATTTTTGGGAGGCGATGGTCCTCCATCCTAGAAACGTGACCTGCCCAGCGCAGCTGTGTTCTCAATATCATGGCCTCAATGCTGGTGATCCCTGCTTGTTCAAGGACAGCAACATTCGTCACATAGTCAGTCCAGTGTATATTTAGGATTGTGCGTAGACAGCGCTGATGAAAGCGCTCGAGGAGTCGTAGGTGGTGGCGATAGGTGACCCATGTTTCAGATCCATAAAGGAGGATAGACAGTACGATGGCTCTATACACACTGATTTTTGTGCTTTGCCTCAGGTGTTTATTGCTCCAGACTCTTTTGTGAAGTCTTCCAAATGCACTATATGCCTTTGCTAATCTGTGATCGATCTCTTTGTCAATCTTGGCATCTGAGGAGATGATGCTTCCCAGGTAGGTGAACTGCTGATGGAGTGAAGCAAGGTTGTGTTCTTGCACCAACTTTATTTACAATCTTCTTTAGCACGATGCTCCAAAGGGCTATGGCAGAGCTTGAAGAAGACGACGGCATCTATATACGCTACCGTACTGATGGTAGCTTGTTTAACTTAAGCCGTCTGAGGGCTCACACTAAGACTCTAAACTATCTAGTCTGTGAGCTGCTCTTCGCTGATGATGCTGCCCTTGTTGCCCACACAGAAGCAGCTCTGCAGCGCCTAACGTCCTGCTTTGCAACAGCTGCAGAGCTGTTTGGGCTAGAAGTCAACCTGAAGAAAACAGAAGTTCTTTACCAGCCTGCACCACAGGACGAACACCACCATCCCCACATTGCCGTCGGCAAATCAGTGCTCAAGTCCGTTCAGCAGTTCATTGTAATAGACAAGGTACATTATTGAGGCCACATGTCTGTCAGGGAAATGTGACCTCCCCAGGCAGAAGATTTGGGGTGTCATGAAAAGGCAACAAGCATTAGTTATGAATGTACTATTGGTATTTTTTTAGTGACAGAAACACAAATGTTGTTTGTGTAATTTTCTGTCTCAGGTGCTAAAAGTAACTTGGTTGGGCTATGGTACAGTGTACCTTGAAGGAGCAGGAGTCATTGGGCTTGTCTAGACGAGAGGATATAATGCTGATTGCTGCACATTAATACAAAATCACAGCAGCGTTCTTTGTCTCCATGGTCCTTTGGCAAAATCGGTGGTATACAAAGCTATCCGTGTCTGAAGTTCACACACAACCATATGTGCAAATCAAGATGGCGGCCAGGAGTGAATCACTTGCTTTATTATTCTCCACAAGTTGTTGTTGCTGCACAGTTATAAACCTAAGGTGCAAAATGCCACTTTCCACTTAAAAAAGCTGTTTGGTTGCCTCCGTGCAGCAAAAAAGTGCATGATCGGCAATGCAAAATTTTAAAATGGCACTTCCGGACACTTCATTGTCGCCAAATCTGCCCCCACTCGTCTGACCAGTCAGCTTTCCACTTCGGTTGTCCAAACTAGTGGTGGTGCGCTTTTCTGCTTATTTTTTTTAAAAACCGCAGGAAAACCCACAAAGGCTTTTCCTGAGAAGTTTTTGGAGTTTTGGGCCCCCTCCTTCTGAATACAGTGAATCACCATGGGATCTCATTGGAACAAAAGATATTCTCGAATTCTATGAGGAGTTTTTTCACCGTTTAAACAACTCCATTCTCTATTCCATCTCAGAGAGCAAAAATACCTTGGACTCACCTCTTGTTGTTATGAGCCTTCAAGTCATCTCTGACTTACAGGGACCCTATCCAAGGTTTTCTGGGCAAGATTTCTTCAGAGGAGGTTTGCCATAGTCTTCCTCAGAGGTTGAGAGAGTGTCACTTGTCCAGAGTCATCCAGTAGGATCCCATAGTTGAGTGGGAATTCAGACCCTGGTCTCCCAAAGTCCTAGCCCAACACTCAAATCACTACACCATGCTGGCTCTTGGACTGATCCCTGTGTGTCCACAAACTTAAGAAATATGAGACTGAGGCCAAAAGGCTGGGACCCAAATGGCATAGGGGGATAGGAAAGCTTAAACTCTGATGTCCAAAATCTAACCTTCCATTGCCAAAGTCAGAAAACTACCTACAAAATTACATGACTTCAGTTTTGTTCTGCAGCCACTGTTACATTGCAAGCCCAGGGATTCAGCTGGGGAAAACAAGAGGCTGGCCTAAATTTGCTATTTATCTTTTGTGGGAGTCATGCAATCCTTCAGATGTTGTTGGACTATGCTGGCTAGGGCTGCTGGGATTTGCGGTCCAGCAACATGAGAAGGGCCTTGTGATTCCTACCATAGGAATGAGGAAACAATGGTTCTCCAGATGTTTAGGACTTAGGTTCGTAGAAGCCCCAGATGGCACAGCTGATGGTAAGGAATTGTGGGAGTCGTGGTCTAAAACCATTTGGAAGGCTAGAAGTTTCCCAGCCATGTAATATGGAGTTTGTTCCGCTGGTCCATTCAAGGCCAACACAAATTGTGCTCCCTGAGGTAAAAGACAAGATAGCACATGCAGAATTGCCTGCTCCTCAGCCCACAGCATCTGCCATCTAAAGTGGCTGTCTTGCTTGCCCTACGTCACCTCACCTGGAATACTGTGTCCAGGTCTGGGCACCACAATTCAAGAAGGATATTGAGAAACTGGAACATGTCCGGAGGAGGGCAACCAAAATGCTGGGAGGTCTGGAAGCCACGTTCTATGAAGAGTGGCTTAGGGAACTGGGTTTGTTTCACCTGGAGAAGAGAAGGTTAAGGAGGTGATATGAAGGCCATGTTTAAATATTTGAAGGACTGTCATACTAGGGATGGAGCAAGCTTGTTTTTTTGATGCTCCAGAAACTAGGAGATGGAACAATGGATTCAAACTACAGGAAAAAAGCTTCCACCTAAACATTAGGGAAAACTTCCTGATGGTAAGAGCTGTTTGGCAGTGGAATGCGCTGCCTCAGAGGGTGGTGGAGTCTCCTTCTTTGGAGATGTTTAAACAGAGGTTGGATAACCAACTGTCGGGAATACTTTTGGCACAGGGTTGGACTGGATGGCCCTTGTGGTCTCTTCCAGCTGTATGATTCTACGATTCTATTCTAGGTCCATCCATCCCAGCCCAACTAGCAGCAGCTCCTCAGCTTCTCCAGACCTACTGGAGATATGTAGCAGCAGACTTGAACTTGGAAGCATTTGGATACAAACCATATTTTCTCCAACTGAGCAACAGCTTTTTTTTTTTTTTAACTTCATGGTAAAGGCATTCCTGGGCAGAACTATTTTGGCCTCTTGGTGGAGTTCTCTGTTTTTCTAGTTCTGGAAATTCCCATGCACAATGTGAACGAAAATGGCATAAACCAGGCAGGGCAGAGCTCTCAGTAAAATGAAAATGGGATGGGATTGAGAGGCTGGGGAGTTCAGAGTGCACATTATTATAAAAAATGGGACATTTAAAACATTATCTGTTATTATTATTATTATTATTATTATTATTTCTTACCCTCCCCTCCCCATGAATTGAGGTAGGGAACAACACATCCACACAAAACAATATAAATTAAAATACATCTTGGTAAAAAATACATAAATACGTTAACACACACAGTATCAGTTTAAAAGAACAAATAAAACCAGTACATATTAACACAGTTTAAAATTCACAGTTTAAAAGTCATCTGGATTGGCCCGCCAGAAGAGATTAAATTAAATTCTGCCACCACAAATCTCAGCACTCTCCTGAAAAGGGCTGAAGCATTAGCAGCCCGGAGGGAGTGGCTATAGCTTGTTGGCAGAGTATATGCCTTGCATACAAAAATTTCCCAAGTTTGATCCTTGGCATCATGTCTTCAAAGGACCCTGGAGGAAAAGAGGGACCGTGAACATCTTTGTCAACACCTTGCTATGCCACTGCTTGACAGTCTTCACCAGTGCTCACCACAGACTTGGTAGAAAAGGCAGCCATCATAGGCCCTGAAGAAATCACACAAAAACTTGTTTTTGTGGAGGGGGGGGTATTTTGCACAGGAAACAGGGTGTTTGTGCAAAATACATTGATTCCTGTGCAAAAATGTTGTGCAAATCAATTGCAAATTGCAAATGTTGTGCAAATCAATTGCACAAATAATTGAAAAAAAATCCCAAAGTGTGAAAAGGTGGGAAAACTCTTGTAGGAGATTTTTAGATGGAGACAAAAATTGTGTCCCTGTCTCATAGAATCAGAGTTGGAAGAGACCACAAGGGCCATCCAGTCCAACCCCCTGCCATGCAGAAGTAAACAATCAAAGCACTCCCAACAGATGGACTTCCAGCCTGTGTTTAAAAACCTCCAAAGAAGGAGACTCCACCATACTCTAAGGCAGTGCATTACACTGCCAACAGCTCTTACCATCAGGAAGTTCCTCCTAATGTTTAGACCTACAGTTGTTCTTTCATATTCACTGGGGTTTGGTTCCAGGACCACCCCCACCCCCTGTGGATACCAACATCTGTGAATACTCAATTCCCATTATATGCAATGGCATAGCAAAATGGTGTCCCTTGTATAATCAAGGTTTACTTTTTGGATAATTATTTTTTAAAGAATATTTTCAAGCCATGAAGACTTAAATCCATGGATACAAAATCTGTCTCACTATGTTCTTTCCTGCCCCTCTCCCGTCCCAGCATGTAAACTGAAAGTTTCACACACATACCTTTACCGTGTCTTTCCCTCCCCCACCCAGGGCAGCCCAGGAGTAAATGGAGCCCTTACAGAGCTGCATTAACTTCCTGGTTTGAAATCCCGGGCCATTCTCGCGAGAGGACGAGCGTGTGGGAAATTCAAATATAAAAAGCAGAGTAAACATAAAAAAGTGACAGCAAGCAAAAAACACACTTTTAAAAAAAAAGTATCAGAGAGGGTACAAAAAAGTGCGTCACTTACCTGGATCTCCCAACCGCACCCGGAAGTGTTCTGCCACAGACCTCCCACTGACGCTGGCATTGCGCCAGCATAACGGGGCGACTTTTCACTCACCCGTCGTTCTGTGACAGGAACGGAACTGGTGATCTATTCATGGCTTAGCCCATGAATTAAAAGCAACATGGGCGGAATGGAAGCCGCACAACAGCATGACCACATGGGAATGACGTAATGTGAAAAGGAAGCCCTTTAGCAATCTCCTGACGTTGTCATAATACCATATTAAGTGCATCTGATAATCTCCTTAATCTCTCTCAGAGGGCAGAAAACATTTGAAAGTATTTGTCCTTGCATGAATGTGCAAAATGAAAAAAGACGTACATCCATAGGTGGGGCTTGCCTTTAAAACTTGGGACCCAAATGCCTGAGAATGAGCCTCTCTCCTTATGCCCACACCAACAGCAAATTTCATAGCTGTCAATTTATTTCTGATCAGTCAATCATTATATGTGTGCATATATATATATATATATATATATATACACATATACATATATATATATATATATATATATATCAATTTGCTACCCTTTCATGGCATCCAACATTTGCTGCTGGAGCAGCTACCTCACTCTAACTCAGGGATTCCCAAACTCTAGTCCTCCAGGTGTTTTAGACTTCAACTCCCAAAAGCCTCAGTCACATTGGCCAATGAGCAGGGATTCTGGGAGATGAAATCCAAAACACCTGGAAGACCAGAGTTTGGGAACACTGCTCTAACTAATGGTAGGGCCACTCCTAACTTCTGTATTTTTAAAAAAATCTTATTATATTTAGGAGAATCATAGAATCATAGAATCATAGAATTGCAGAGTTGGAAGAGACCACGAGGGCCATCCAGTCCAACCCCCCTGCCACGCAGGAAATCACAATCAGAGAGAGAGTTTTGTCAGGCCATTTGTATTCTGTGCTGGTATCCATAAGCATTAACCCCACTAAAAATATTATAAATGAATAACTACAGTTGTCTCTTCATATTCGCTAGGATTTGGTTCCAGGACCCCGTGGATACCAAAATCCATGAATACTCAAGTCCCATTATATGCAATGGCATAGCAAAATGGTGTCCCTTATATAAGATGGCAAAATCAAGGTTTGCTTTTTAGATTATTATTTTTTAAAGAATATTTTGAAGCCGTGAATACTTAAATCCGTGGATACGGTGGGACAACTGTACAACAATTGAAGTCCTGATGCAGTTCCTTATACCCTTCAGGTAGGCAAATGATTATGAGGAACAGAATCTGTGATGATTCCTCCTGTATGGAATTCCTGGTTTTAAAAGAAGGCCTGCCCAACAGTCTTGTGGTCAAATGTTAGCTGATTAACAGGCTGAGCTTGTATATGTCTACTTAGAAGGAATAGAAGTAAACTCCCAGAACACTTCAATGACTATTTGGGGGGGGGGTCCCCAGAAATCTCTGCACCCAGCTTACACTAAAAGATGCAACACAAAAGTCAAAAGGGTGAGGAAGGAAGAAGGAAGCTCCACCAAAAACTCAGGCACAGTTGTTTTGAACATGTTTGTAGTGACCAAGTAGTTGTTAATATAGTCAGCCCTCCGTATCCATGGATTCTGCATTCAGTAATTCCACAATCCACGGCTTGAAAATCTATATTGTTTTAAATCTAGACAGCAAAACCTTGATTTTGCCATTTTATATAAGGCACACCATTTTGCTATGCCATTGAATTTAATGGCACTTGAGCATCCATGGATTTTGGTATTCACGGGGTGGGGTGTCCTGCAACCAAACCCCAGTGGATACCAATGGGCCACTGTAGTTATTATAATTATGAAAACAATTTGAAAAATAAATGTTTCAAGTTAGAAGAAGGATATGAATTTTAAATAAATAAATAGGCCAAGATGATTGACCAACCTCTCCAGTTATATATTCTCAATGCTATCTGTATTTTTTAAAATCTACCAGCTATTTTTAGAGTCTTATTGCTGGTTTGTACTGTTTCATTGTGTTGTATTGCTTTTATAAAGGAGACAGCATGATGTAATGGTTTGAGTGCTAGACTAGGAGACCAGGGTTCAAATTCCTGCTCAGTATGGAAACCCATTGGGTGACCTTGGGCAAGTCATACTTTCTCAGCCTTAAAAGAGGGCAGTGGAAAACCTCCTCTGAATGAATCTTGCCAAGAAAACTCAGGATAAAATTTCCATAAGTCAGAATTGACTTGAGAGCACATAACAATTGCTTTTATAATCTTGCCTCTATGCAATATTATAGTGTTGTTTCATTTTAAAGTTTATGACACTTTTTGTGTTTTTTAAAGCAAAGGATTTATATCCCACTGTTCAGACAGCAGCTTCCCAGAATGGCTAATATAAAATACAAAAGCAATAAAATTGAGTAATCAGATTTATTAAAACAGCATAAAACTGTAGCAACAGGAAGAACTTAAAAATAATGTATTAATAAGCCTTGAAAAATAATTTGATGGGATACATAAAACTTAAGTAGGTTTCTTATTACAAGCAGTTGGTCGGTGTTGTACATGGAATACCTATAGCAAAATTTTGCTGCAGGTCTGACTTTAGGATGGCATCTACACTGAAGAAATCATGCAGTTTGACACCAATTTAACTGCCATGGCTTCATCCTATAGGATCCTGGGATGCGTAGTTTTAGTTGGCACTAGCACTCTACAGCAAGCAGGGATCACCAGCATTGAGGCCATGATATTGAGAACACAGCTGTGCTGGGCAGGGCACATTTCTAGGATGGAGGACCATTGCCTCCCCCAAATAGTACTCTACGGTGAACTTGCCACGGGTCAGCATAAGAGGGGTGCTCCAAAAAAGTGATACAAGGACTCCCTGAAACAACATCTCAGGCTTGGCCAAATTGATCACCAACAGTGGTCCTCCCTGGCCTCGCATCGGGAGGCATGGAGACGCACTATCCACAATGCTGCAGCCTTATTTGAGAACTCACGACGAACAAGTCTTGAAGAGAAACGACAACGCAGAAAGAATCACAACCCGGAAACATCACCCAAGGAGACCTTCTGCTGTGCTTTCTGCAACCGGACTTGTTTATCTCGGATTGGCCTTTTTAGTCATCAGCGCGCTTGCAGAAAGCATGGGATGAGTCCTTCCTGAATCTTCGTTTGCGAAGAAAAGCCAGAGAGAGAGAGAGAGAGCACTCTTTGGCAGAGAAGGCTAAAGACCTTGTAAAACTACAAATCCCATGGTTCCATAGGATGAAACTACAGCACTTAATGTGGTGTCAAACTACATTATGTCTACCGTGTAGATGCACCCCTAGTTCTAATTTGGCTGCTGCAGTTTTCTGTGCCAGTCAGATGAAATTTATTACATTTATAATATTTGGCTGTGGAACTTCAAACAACTCCATTCTCCAGTCTAAACATTGGCCAAGTCCTTAACAACTTCACTTCAACAAGTTTGTTTGGCCTCCAGAACATGTAGAGGTCCAATACCACTGTGAAGTAAATTGAGACTGACTTTACCTTTTTTACAATATTTCTGTTATCATGACTTAAAACAATACCATTGCCATCATTGTCATTATTTATACTTGCTTTTTCTCCAAAACCAGGATTCATTAATCTTGGTATGTTTAATTTAGAAAAGCTATCATATGGAGATTAGGGAGGGGGGGAACCCTTTTTTGAACTACAGCTTTCAGTGGCCATGCTAGGTGGAGGGTTCTAGTACTTACAATCCAAAACCAACTTTCTAAGCTCTGATACCACCACAAAACATGGAACTAATGCAGGTGATGGGGGTACCTGCAACATATTGACTTTAGGAGTAATGAGGGAATAACCAGTTTATTTTTCATCAGCAGTGCAACAACTGGCAACGTTGTTACTCTTTTATCAAAAGCAGCATTTACTAATTACAGTTGTCCCTTCACATTCACGGCTTTGACATTCACGGATTTGAGTATTCATGGCTTGAAAATATTCTTTAAAAAATAATAATCCTAATAGCAAACCTTGATTTTGCCATTTTATAGAAGGGACACCGTTTTGCTATGCCATTGCATATAATGGGACTTGACTATTCACGGATTTGGGTATTCACGGGGGGTCCTGGAAACAAACCCCAGCAAATATGAAGGGACAACTGTACTCCTAAAAAATTGCTGGAGGGAAGCTTGAATGATTTTGGACTGCTTTGGATTTTTTTAGGTTTAAAAATAAATACTGTATAAAGTAATGCACAGGGTTGCAAGTCAGGAATGACTTGAAGGCACATAACAACAACAACAATAACTAAAGTAACTGATTAGTAATAGATTACTAACACACTACTCCTTAAATAACAAGCAACAAGCAATGTTAATACTCTGATAACTACCACATTAACTTTTAAAAACAAAATTCCAAAGCTTTAAAGTACCGCTGTGTTGCAACAGCTTACTGTGGTGTCAAAATAACTGTTCCTAGAGGTCCTTGGAATAGGAACAACAGGATCCCAATCTAGGGTCCTGTCAAAATGGCGAAAATAATACGAACGGGATGCGAACGGAAGATGAGCCATTCATACAGACATTCGTACAAATGTATGTCATTCAGAAGGAGGGCAGCTGAATTCACCTCAAAGTCCGCATGTGTAGCATCTGGGGATTTGTTTGGATTTTCTAAAAAGCTCCATATGACATGCGAATGTGTGATCATTTGGACAGTTGTATTCACGCAGAAAAAGTGTGTCAGGCAGCAATCTTATACTATCTTTTTTTCTTTTTCTTTTTTTCTTTTTTTAAATACAAAATATTGTATGTGCGCATCATGGGAAGCTTTAAAAAAATTGGAGGTGGCAGTTTAAAATCACAAGTAAATCGGAGTGAGTTTGTCAAAAAACTGTTGGAAATGCCAGGCCAACAAAGGTTCTTTAATCCACATGTGGTGGAAGTACAAGGTAATTAAAAAGTTCTGGTCAAGAGAACTTGACCAGAATGATGATTAAGAAAATCTTACAGATAGAATATGAATTTAAGCCAGAACTTTATATTTTGAATATGACAAATGTTTTAGGAAAAAAAGCAGAAAGTCAACACTGGAGAATCATGCTATATATGGTAACTGCAGCCAGGCTAGTAATCGCTAAAAAAGTGGAAAAAGAAAGAACCACCTAGAATTAAAGAATGGCTAAGCAAGCTTATAGATATGATAGAACTAGATAGTTTGACCAACAGGCTACGGAATGTTCAAAGTAAAAAATCTTTAAATATTCGGTTACCCTTGATAAAGTTTTGGGAAATAAATGAAGAAGGGAAGAAATACAGAATCTTTTGCTATAAAAAGAAGAATAAAATAATAAAAACAATAAAAACTAAGGAGACAGCATGGATGCTAATGTGAAAATGGAAAATAAATTTTTTGGGGAAAATGGAGTGTTACAGTTCATAAGTCATGAGGCAATGATATTACAAAGGGTGAAAGGGAAGAAAGGTCAATAATTAAGTAGGTTGTGTGTATTAAAGAAATTTGTTAATCTTGACACACTAGGGAATAGTGAAAAGAAGTTAGAACAGGATAGTTGAAGATGATAAAGAATTATGTGCAAGGATGAGATGTTGAAAAATGTACAAAGAAGCTATATAAGAAGAACAGAGAATAGAAATTCCAAGGCACATAATGAACAAATGAACAGACGTATGTAAGTAATTAGAAAAATAGAAAATGTGATGCATTTTTTTCCTTAATAGAAATGGAATATGTATGTAACAGTTGTCCCTCCACATTCGCGGGGGTTAGGGCCATGAGACCCCCGCGAATGTGAAAAATCCGCGAATAAAAACTAGGGCAGCCTTGTCGCTGCTTCCTCCCACCCACTCCCGTCCCCCTAGGAACAGTTTTTTGGATGGCGAGGGGGCGCTCCCAAAACCGCGAATAGTCAAAACCGCAAACCTTAAAGCCACGAATGTGGAGGGGCAACTGTATTGATATCACTCAATTAAAAAAATAAAAATTAAAAAAAATCACAAGTAAATCACTTGAGGCCGCCATCTTGACTAGGGGTCATGTGGAGTTTGGGGGGGGTTCTTTTGACTGTGAAGACAGGTCGCATCATTGCAAATGCCTGCTTTTTCAGACATGTTTGTATTTTCCCCCTCTTGCATAGACGGGACTTATATAAACACCATCATGGGGAACAGAGGAGAGTGTCTTCTTAGTGGTTCCTCCCAGGCTATGGAACTCATGTCCTAGAGAAGCTAGATGGGCCTCCTCCTTGCTATTCATCTTTAGGCCAGTGAAGACTTTTTTTTTCTTTCAGCAGGCCTTAAAGGGACCTAAATAATCTAAAGGCACCAGACTCTGTTTGATCTTGAATGTTAAGCAGGATTGGCCCTGGTTAGGACTTGGATGGCAGACCACCAAGGAATACCAGGTGCTGTAGGCTATATTTCAGAGGAAGGAACTGGCAAAACCACCTCTGAGTAAGCCTTGCCTAAGAAAACCCTATGAAATTCATGGTGTCTCCATAGGTCAACAGGCAACTTGAAGTTACAGGTCTTTAAGGACTGATTACTCATGAGACAAAGGCCTTTAATAATATGCTGTATTGTCTATATTGTTTGTTTGTTTTTCTTTAAATGGGCACTATTTTAATGTCTTTTAATTCTACTGATAGTTTAATTATATTTTAATTCTGTTATGGTGTCTACTTTTAGCTCTATCTGTTTTAACTTTAGTAGGCTGCTGGGAAAGAGATGGGATATACCAAGGAGGGCACCAGTCTAGCCTTTCTAGGAAATTAGCTTTATAGCTTGGGCTTTAATATAGACTGTGGACCAGGCTACAGACATTCAAGTTAGGCTCTAGCACGTGCTGTGATGGTTTCCAGGGTATAAATAGTACAGTATTGTCCATTGCACGTTCTACATCAAAGACTCTTAAGATACTTTTTGTAACATTTTGATGAATAGGAAGATCTTGGATCTTAAAAACTTGAAAGCTTGTGTGTGTGTGAAAGAGAGAGAGAGAGACCTTTGAATACCTAGCGGTTGTCTAGATGGTAAAAATCCTCCTCATAGAATTTGAGGAGAATACCTTTTGTCCCAACTAGATCCCGCGTTGATTTGCCATATTTGGAAGGAGGAGGCCCAAAAACTTCAAATACTATGGGGGGAAAGCCTTCAGATTTTCCCGTATTTTAAAAATAATGTGTAGGAATGCACACTACCACTCATTAGGACAACTGATTTGCATCACTACCCATTCTCCAAGTGGACAGAGAATTGGTCAGATGTGCACTGGGGGTGGGCTTGCCAGCAAGGAAATGGCCAGAATCACCATTTTGGATTTTGGCATTCCCGATAATGCACTTTTTTGCTGCTCCAAGCTGATCAAATAGCTGTTTTTTAGCTTTTTAAAGGAGAAGGTCATACTTGCACACCTTTGCTTTAAAGTTAAAAAAAATACTGTGCGGTGGCAGCAAGGTGTGGAGAATAATAACACACTTATTTACTCGGACATCATCTTGATTTGCAGGTGTGTGCACTTCAAATACAGATAGCTTTGCATACTATAGTTTTTGCCAAAGCACTGTAGAGACAAAAGAATGTTGCTGCAAATTTGGAATAGTGCACAGGAATCAGTATTATATCCTCTCATCTAGACAACACCCTAATAAAGGTAATACCCAGTGATGTATTCAAGTCTTTTATTCCAAGTCTTAAATCGAGTCTCAAATCCTTGTAAGATACTTTAAGTAGAGTTTCAAGTCTAGGAGCCAACTTTATCACAAAAAAAAAAAAAAAAGGAGGTGGATGGGAAAAGTTTCAATAACTAGAAAATCAAGAAGACTTGCACAAAGTTAGCTTTAAAAAATAAATTATAAGCAAATGTGTTAGGCAATGAGCTTGAAATCTGCTGGCAGCCTGTTCCTGCTGCACATTGGAGGAGCCTTCTAAAGTATTTGAAAAGATTCGAAGGATCCTTCCTCCTCAAGCCCATTGCCTAACCCATTTGCCTTTCCAGCTTCCGTCACATAACAGGTAGGCAAAAAGCAGTGAGATCATGGAAGCATTGTTGAAAGGAGGAAAACCATTTCCCACTCCATAACGTTTCTGGATGAATACCTTATGTTACTGAACCAACGCCAGCAAGTAGATTTCTAAAAATATGCAAATCATGAGTTGAACCGAGTCAGTGCATCATTTATTGTTGGGTTGAGTCCAAGTCAAGTCATTGAAGTGACTTGAATCTGACTTGAATCTGAGTTGATTGACTCGAGCCTACATCACTGATATTACCCTAAGAAGGATTTTGTTACTATTGATGATAATGACCAACATGACGATACAGTCATCCCTTCACATTCACGGGGGTTAGGGGCAGACAATCCTCGCGAATGTGAAAAAAACGTGAATAAGAAATGAGCCTGTGGGGGAGCGGCTTTCCACCCCAGCCCCTTCCCAAGGCAGCAAGGGGCTTTGTGAGAAGCCCCTCGCTGTCTTGAGAAGGGTCTGGGGTGCAGAGTGGGCGGGAAGGAGGCTTCCCACCCACCCCACCTTCCCAAGGCAGCGACGGGCTTTGTGAGAAGCCCCTCACTGCTTTGGGAAGGGACTGGGGTGAAGCACGAGTGTGCCAGCTGCTTCCCACCTCGCCTTCCCAAGGCAGCAACAGGCTTTGTGAGAAGCTCCTCGCTGACTTGGGAAGGGACTGCAGTGAAGCGGGAGGGTGCCAGCTGCTTCCCACCCCGCCTTCCCAAGGCAGCAACGGGCTTTGTGAGAAGACCCTCGCTGCCTTGGGAAGGGACTGGGGTGAAGCGCGAGTGCGCCAGCTGCTTCCCACCCTGCCTTCCCAAGGCAGCGACGGGCTTCTTGAGAAACCCTTCGCTGCCTTGGGAAGGGACAGGGTGTTGAGCAGCGGGGGGGGGGCAGGTGGCTTTCCGCGAATAATCGAAACTGCGAATGCAAAAGTTGCATATGTGGAGGGGCAACTGTATTTGCTTTTTAAAATAAAATAAATCATTTATCTTGTGCAGACAGGAGGAAAGCATATCATAATTCCAGGGTGGTGGAGTGGAGGTTGGAGTCATGGAGTCAGAGTTGGAAGCAATTTGGGGTAGAGTTGGAGTCAGTAGAAGTTAATATTAAAAGAAAGGCCACTCCTCCTGAGTATGCAATTAGCTGCTTTTAGTCCCTAGACTTAATGGCATGGCCTCTTCAGATAGTAATGTGCTTTACTTCATTTACAGGTTGTCCCCTCTATCCACTAAACCAATACCTGTGGTTTCAGTTATCCACGGCTGAAAAAATTAGGGACACATACCATAGATTTGTGCTTGAAATGAATCACTAGGTCCTCCAACACAACTCTATGGTATGTTTGTACAGGAGGACCTTTATTTTAATGGGGTCTATTATTATCTGCGGTTTTACTTATAAACAGTAAGTCCAAAAACATATCCTCTGCAGATATGAGGGGGCAACCTGTACAGTACTTCAAATATTGTGATGAGACAGTTGTGGTGTGTTTGAGGGCTTTCCTGCCTCCTCCGTTGAGCACAGCCTAGGGGGATTTTCACATTACACAGTTATAACACTATGGCTCCACTTTAACTACTATGGCTCCATCCTATGCAATCCTAAGATTTGTACTATGGGGAGGTGCTAAAACTCTGGCTGAGAATTCAGGGGGCTTGTCTAGATGCAATGGTTTACTGTGAGTGGGTGGACTTTTTTGCTTATTTGCAGAAAAGTTGATTGGTCTTCACGTTTGTGCACATATGTGCATCCATTCGCATTTATTCGGATGGCAATTGATAAACTGATAAATGGCAATTGAGCGAAAATGTGAATTGATGCGAATTCGGAAAGCCATGTGTCCGAAAATGTGCATCTACATACATTTTCCAGGAAGCTCCAGGGAAAACCGTGAATCCTTTCACTGCACAGTTTGTGGAGATTTTAGCCCCCCTCCCTCCAAATACTGTGAATCATGTTCAGAAACATGGTACTCTCTGTGAATTCTATGAGGACGATTTTCATCACGTAGACAAGCTCTAGGTGGTGGTGGTGTGCCTTCAAGTCATTTCCAACTAAGATGAAACTATCATGGAATTTTCTTGGCAAGATTTGTTCAGAGGGAGTTTGCCTTTGCCCTCTTCTGAGGCTGAGAGAGTGTGACTCACCCAACGTCACCCAGTGGGTTTCTATTCAAACCCTGGTGTCCGGAATTGTAGTCCAACATGCAAACTATTACGCTGACTCTCAGAAATCTAAATAGCTCTCCTTAAATTACAAATCCCAGAATTCCATACGATGGAACTACAGCAGTTAAAGTGGAATCATTCTGCTATAATTGCACAGTGTGAAAGGGCACTTTTACCTTAACATTCACTGTGACATGAAAAATATGAAGTGACAGAAAGGAAATGGAAGGATTTTTTTTAGCCCCGAGTTCACAGGACCCCTTGAAGACCACCAGACCTAAACCACACTGGCAGGGCCTCATATTAGACACCCCACATTAACTATCCATACTTTAAGGGAGCTACAGGTGGCCCCCCATATCCATGGATTCTGTATCCATGAATCCAACCATTCATGACTTGAAAATATTCCAGGAAATGTTTTTTTCCAAAAAGCAAACCTTGATTTTGCCATTTTATATAAGTGATACCATTTTACTGTGCCATTGTATATAATGGGACTTGAGCATCCACAGATTTTGGTATCCACGGGGGATCCAGGAACCAAACCCCAGCGGATACCAAGGGCCCATTGTATCTGAGATGCTGAAACTATTTGGGGGATAGGGTTCAATACCTTGGAGAGCTGCTCTAAAGTCTTGAATAAAAAGGATCAGGGTTAGCGTTATTATCAATTATCTATTGATATTACTGATAATTGATAACAACCCTAACTCTAATCCTTACCTTAACCTCTTACTCAAATGGTTTTGCAAGACAATCCCAACCAAACAGAAATGGTTTTGATTGCATTTTCTTGACAAAATTATCAATTCATATGCAAGCAGAACCGTGCCACGCTGAACTAGCTACATTGAAATGTCCTAGACCCATCATCTCCATCTCCCCAAGGATATGGTTTAAGCCCTCTTGATCAGATTTGCCATGCTTTTGCCAGAGACATGCTTCCCGGTCTTTGGGAGGTGTAACCTATCTGTAGCCAGAAGTCCTTCATCTAGGAAGTAAAGATGATGGTCCCAGAAGCCAAATCTCTCCCGGCAATACCATGTGCATAGCTAGTAATTCACCTGCAGTATCTCCCTGTCCCTGCGTGGTCTTCTATCCTTCACTAGTAGAATGGATGAAAATACCAAATGGTGTCCAACCTGTGGCCCTCCAGGTGTTTTGGACTACAGCTCTCAAAATTCCTGACCATTGGACTAGTTGGCTGAGGCCTCTGGGAATTGGAGTCCAAGACACTTGGAGGGCCACAGGTTGGACAGCACTGCTCTAAACGCTTCACTTTCCTGCCCAGGGCTTCATAGTGCACAGTAATCTGCTCAGAAGTATTCTTTACAGTGTCACTGGTGCTCACTCCAGCCCACCCTCCAGGATCTAATGCTTGGCAGCTGTCTCATTCTGCGTAATGACAGTCTCCTTCTTTCTCTCTTTTATCCTAAATGATATTGGATTGATTTCCAGTATCAGAGCTTGGTTATTTGGGGAGAGGGAAATGACCACGAGGTTTTGTGGGGTAGGAGAAAAGGCAGATAGTGAAAGGGTTGCATCTTCCACCCCTTATGCCTGCCTGACAGTGTGTAGCTCAGTGGTGGACTGGCCAGGGTGTGAACTTGCCTGATGGC
Organism: Gambelia wislizenii; assembly: GCA_030847615.1. Lineage (NCBI taxonomy): Eukaryota > Metazoa > Chordata > Lepidosauria > Squamata > Crotaphytidae > Gambelia > Gambelia wislizenii. The sequence continues at coordinate 34,423,319 of JAUMIR010000002.1, forward strand.
AAGTGGTCCCCCTTAAACATTAGACAACATGTTTAAAATGTTAATGACCTTTTAGTAGTATGAACATATAATAGAAGTTCCAATATTATTACTGTATGCAACTAAAAGTTATGTTGTCTTATGGGCTGCTGGTTGGGAGGGCGTCTGGGCATCCAGGCGTCCATCCTCTCTGGGCTGGTCCATTGGATTGGGACCCCCAGGCAGACTTTGTGTCTCTCTCACACAGAGTCCAGCAGATAGACTGGGACCCCATGGGGTGGAGACCCACGCCAGTAGAATGGGCCCCACACCATACCTTCCCCAGGAAGCAAGGGGTCGTGATCGCCAATGCTGGCAGCCCCCCCCACAGTGGGGCAACAGCCCCTCCCTTCCTAGAAGGGTTGGGGAGGCCTGGTAGACCTGCTCCCCAGCAGGGGGTGGTAGAGGCTGAAGACACTGAAGACATGCCCCCATCCTTTGCTAAGCAATGAACAGATAGACCCCAATCCCAGTGGCTGTTAAATAGGAGACACTGATTAATTAGGCACCTGGTGTTTTTGATACAGTTGCCCATAAATCTCCCAACAGCTTCCCAGATCTTTTTTGCATACAACCCTCCTCCTTGGCAACTGGCGGCACTTGTCGGTGATCATGTTTTCCTGATCTTGGATTGGCTATGATTTATCACTCTGTGTTATTTCTTGCTGGCTTTGTTTATCTGGAGTTATTGAACAACTTCTGGGCCAGCTGATGATTACTCTGTTGCTTCTCCCTTTATTCTGCTGGATACCTTGTGACTGACCTGGACTGAATTAACTCCTTGACAAGTCTTACACTCCAACCACCTGGGTTCTCGGTCACTTGCTGACTGGATCACTAGACACAGTGTCATAGAACTTGAGTCATGTGCTATCAAGTTCTGTTTTTAAGATTACAGAGTGGCTGGCATTCTGCGTGGGACTGAAATTTTCATCAATGGTGTGCAAAACTGAATTGAATTGGGTCCCGTCTATACGAGGGGGGAGGGAATATAAACATGTTTGAAAAAGCAGGCATTCGCAACAAACTCCACATGACCCCCTAGCCAAGATGGCAGCTGCGAGTGATTTACTTGCGATTTTAAATCTGCTGCCTTCATTTTTTTTTAAAAAAACCACAGTTTCCCATGGTATGCACATGTGACATTTCAGATTTTTTTTAATAAGGGGAAAAAAGACAGTATAAGAGTGCTGTTTGATCGACTTATCAGACCCTCACTTAGCTGAAAATCCAACATGGCGGCAGCAGCAGCCACTTTCTGTGTTTGCTAACCCTGCCCCCCCCATGCTCATCCAGTGAATTAGACTGTGCTGCCTGTTCATATCTGCGCAAATGCAACTGTCCAAACAATCACACATTTGCATGTTGTATGAAGCTTTTTAGAAAATCTGGATGAAGCCCCAGAAGGACTTTGCAGTGGATTTGGCTGCCCCCCTTCCTAATGACATGCATTTGTGTGAATGTCCATATAAACGGATTGCCTTCCATTCATATGCTATTCATATTATTTTCATCATTTAGACAGGCCCTTGTTTTGCAACATCCATATTCACCCAGAGGCTGCTGTGACAATATAGCATAGATACATCTGTCACGCAAGGTTAGCCAGTGAAGTGTCTAAAATCCCATGGCCCAATGTGCAATGGGCACTGACACACTCTGGGGCGCTTACCAGTATGTATCCGGGCACCAACTAGGAACTGCCAGTGCACAATGGGTGTACCCAATGTTCATTAGAAGTGCCAAATGCACACCGGTGCCCTATTGCTCATGCCCAGATACGAATCTTCACAGTTCACTGACAGGGTTTTGTTCCATTACTTGCAATGTAGCCACAGATTTTGTAAAGCTACAAAATGTGATGTAGGATCTCATCTTTAATTCTTTCTAGTATGAATAGGGTATGAGAAATGAAATGAGAACTCAAATGGATAAAATCTGGGGTAGGAATTACATGGTGTAGATGGACTTGTCTCTTCTGCCAGTTGAAGGGCATGGTCCAGGAAGGGAGAGGAAAATAGCCAACGTAAACAACTGGCTCCGTAGCATGGTGTCGCTGAGAACAAATTGGATTCTTGGATCATGGACTGCGCTTCCATGATGGGGGACTTCTGGCAAGAGATGGGGTGCATCTTACAACATTTGGAAGAAACATTTTTGCCAACAGTCTCAAGAATTTGATCAGGAAGGCTTTAAACTGAGTCAAATGGGGGAGGGAGATAGTATTCTGGAAGGCAAAAGGGCTGGAGAAAATAGTCAAACTATCATAGAGGGAACAAGGCAAACAGTGCAAGGACCCAACAGTGGGAGGCAAAAAAACTTGCACAGGCAGCAAGTAAAGGGAACACATGGTCTTAGATGTCTCTACACTAATGCACAGAGCATGGGAAATAAGCAAGATGAACTTGAACTCCTAGCACTACAAAACAAATATGATATAATAGGCATTACTGAAACCTGGTGGGACGAGTCTCATGATTGGAATGTAGGAATAGAGGGGTATAACCTTTATAGGAGAAACAGGCCAAACAGGAAAGGAGGAGGAACAGCATTATAAGCCAAGGATATTTACACCAGTGAAGAGATCCATGACATCAATACTGGAAGCCAGGTGGAGAGCATCTGGATAAAAATTAAAGGGGAGGGAAACAACAGGGATGTTATTGTGGGACTCTACTACAGACCCCCAAATCAGACGGAGGAATTGGATGATGCCTTTCTAGAACAGATGAACACACATGCAGAAAGGAGAGATGTAGTAGTGATGGGTGTCTTCAACTATCCTGATATTTGCTGGAAATCTAACTCAACCAAAACATCAAGGTGTAGCAAATTCCTTACTTGCCTGGAAGACAATTTCATTGTTCAAAAGGTGGAAGAGGCAACAAGGGGGTCAGCTATTTTAGATCTGATCCTAACCAACAGGGATGACCTGGTTAATGGGGTGCAAGTGGTGGGATCCTTAGGTGAGAGTGATCATGTTCTCCTGGAGTTTGTTATACAATGGAAAGGAGAAGCCAGGCATAGTCAGACACGCATTCTAGACTTTAGGAGAGCTGATTTCAATAAACTCAGGGAAATACTGGGGGTGATCCCATGGTCAGGAATGCTAAAAGAGAAGAGACCTCAAGACGGATGGGACTTTCTCAAAAGGGAGATACTGAAGGCACAATTTCAAACAGTACCATTGAGGAAGAAAAATGGGAGGTGTCTCAAGAAACCAGGACGGATGACTAAAGAACTTTCAATGGAGCTAAGTTTTAAACGGAACATGTATAGGAAATGGAAAAGGGGGGAAATCACCAAAGAAGAATTCAAACAGATAGCGAACACGTGTAGGAGTAAAGTCAGAAAAGCTAAAGCGCAGAATGAGCTCAGGCTTGCTAGGGAGGTTAAGAACAATAAAAAGGTTTTTTTGGGGTATGTCCGCAGCAAAAGGAGGAAGAAGGAAATGATAGGGCCACTACGTGGAGAAGATGGCAAAATGCTAACAGGGGACAGAGAAAAGGCAGAATTACTCAACACCTTCTTTGCCTCAGTGTTTTCAGAAAAGGAAAAGGAGGACCAACCTGAGGATAATGGAACAGAGGACACAATAGGGGAAATCCAGCTCAGAATAAGCAAAGAGGTAGTACAGGAATACCTTCTTAATCTAAATGAATTTAAATCTCCAGGACCAGATGAACTACATCCAAGAGTATTAAAAGAGCTGGCAAATATAATCTCAGAGCCATTGGCAATAATCTTTGAGAACTCTTGGAGAACAGAAGAAGTCCCAGCAGACTGGAGGAGGGCAAACGTTGTCCCCATCTTCAAAAAGAGGAAAAAAAGAGGATCCCAACAATTATCGTCCAGTTAGTCTGACATCAATACCAGGGAAGATTCTAGAGCAGATCATTAAACAGAGAGTCTGTGAACATTTAGAAGGCAATGGCATAATCACAAAAAGTAAACGTGGGTTTCAGAGAAACAAGTCATGCCAGACTAATCTGATCTCTTTTTTTGATAAAGTTACCAGCTTGGTAGATGAAGGGAACACTGTGGATATCACATACCTTGATTTCAGTAAGGCCTTTGACAAGGTTCCCCATGACATTCTTGCAAACAAGCTTGTAAAATGTGGGCTAGACAAGTTAACTGTTCAATGGATTTGCAATTGGTTGACCGGCCGAACCCAAAGGGTGCTCAGCAGTGGCTCCTCTTCGTCTTGGAAAGATGTGACCAGTGGGGTGCCACAGGGTTCTGTCCTGGGCCCAGTGCTATTCAACATCTTTATCAATGACTTGGATGAGGGAATTAGGGGCATACCTATCAAATTTGCAGATGACACCAAATTAGGAGGAGTAGCTAATACCCTAGAGGACAGGATCAAAACTCAATATGACCTGGATAGACTGGAGAGCTGGGCCAAAGCTAACAAAATGAAATTCAATACAGTGAAATGTAAAGTACTGCACTTAGGGCGGAAAAATGAAATGCATAGATATAGGATGGGGGAGACCTGGCTGAACAAGACTATGTGCAAAAGGGATCTAGGAGTCCTAGTAAACCACAAGTTGAACATGAGTCAACAGTGTGATGCGGCAGCTAAAAAAGCCAATGCGATTTTGGGCTGCATCAGTACAAGTATAGTGTCTAGATCAAGGGAAGTGATAGTGCCGCTCTTAGTCAGGCCTCACCTAGAATACTGTGTCCAGTTCTGGGCACCACAATTCAAAAAGGATATTGACAAATTGGAGTATGTCCAGAGAAGGGCAACTAAAATGGTGAAAGGTCTGGAAACCATGCCTTCTGAGGAGAGACTTAGGGAGCTGGATATGTTTAGCCTGGAGAAGAGAAGGTTAAGAGGTGACATGATAGCCCTGTTTAAATATTTGAAGGGATGTCATACTGAGGATGGAGCAAGCTTGTTTTCTGCTGCTCCAGAGACTGGAACACGGAGAAATGGATGCAAGCTCCAGGAACAGAGATTCCACCTCAACATTAGGAGGAACTTTCTGACAGTAGGAGCTGTTTGGCAGTGGAACACACTCCCTCGGAGCATGGTGGGGTCTTCTTCCTTGGAGGTCTTTAAACAGAGGCTGGATTGCCATCTGTCGGGGATGCTTTGATCAAGATTTCCTGCGTGGCAGGGGGTTGGACTGGATGGCCCTCGTGGTCTCTTCCATCTCTGCAATTCTATGATTCTATGATTCTATGATAGTCTGACAGTGGGCTTGTCTATACAAAGTAAAAAAAATAAAATAAAATTTGGATTACTCCGCATTAATGGGAATGCGCAGCAGCTGCTGTTTATCTTAATTGTTTTTTTTGGCAGATAGCAGGTATACGAAACTATCCGCATTTGCTGTGCAAATAGGAATGCCTGCAAATCAAGATGGCAGTTGCGAGTGAATTACCTGCGTTTCTACTGACCTCAAATTGCTGCTGCTGGACATTATTTTTTAAAAATCCTATCCAAGGTGCAAAAGGGCAACCTTTCACTTTAACAAAAAAGCATGCACACCCCATTTTATCACCTTATTGTACACTCTTTAAGGTGAAAATCCAACATGGTGGCCTTGTTAGCAAGCTCCATCCTCCGCACATGACCAAACAATCAACTTTCAACTTTCATATTGGGAAAGCAAATCACTTCGGTGGCTTGTCTGAATGAGCAAGAAAGCACATTCCCTGTGGAGCTTTTTTTTAAATACAGGCAAAGCCATGAAGGCTTATCTAGTGTACTTTTGGCATTTTTGTCCCCTCCCTTCCAAATATGGTGGAGTGATGCGGAATCCTATTAAGACAGATCATCTTCTCCTCGCATTCTGTGAGGAGTATTCTTCCTGTTTAGACAAACTCCCTTTGCAAGAAAGCTTCCTATGTTCTGGGCAATCTTGGTTGCCTCTCTGTTCTCAGAGGTTCCTGTGAACTGCCCTGGCTGCCTAATCATAGATCATGGCTGGGGTCCAACAGATGTTGATGAACTCCTACTTCAGTCATCTGTCACCATTGATTATGCGGTCAGCAATAGCAATAGTACTGATATTTCTAGACTGCTTATCAGTGCCAAAGCACTCCCTAAGCGGTTTACAATATGTTAGCTAATTGTCCCCAACAAGCTGGGTACTCATTTTACCGACCTATGGAAGGATGGAAGACTGAGTCAACTTTGGAGCCCTCTGGGATCGAACTCACAACCTTGTGGCTTGCAGTACTGGCATTTAACCACTGCAGGGCTTTTGGTCAGCAGCTGATGGGAAACAAAGTCCAAACATTCAGAGGGCCACAACTTCCCCCACCTTCTCTTAAATGATGAACAATACAGGAGTTTGAGGCATGTATGGCCTCCCATCTGTGGTTGGAGTGGAATTCCCAGAAGCTTTAGGCAGTTTAGCCCATAGTGGGTAATGTTGGGAGTTTCTGTTCAACACTGTCCAGAGGGTTCCATAAATCTCACCCCTGGGCCAGCCTGTGGGGTTGTCAAGATTATGAAAATACCCCTCATAGAATTCGCAGAGAATATGGTTAGTCCCAATGAGATCTGAGGGGGATTTGCAGTATTCAGAGGGAGAGGGGCAAAAAACTCCACAAACCATGAAGTAAAAGAAACAGCATTTCCCCCGCACACACCCTTTCCTGGAAAATGCACATAGATGTGCATTTTTGGACATGTGGACATCCAACTTTGCATCAAGGCGCATTTTTGTTCAATTGCTGTTTATAAGCACGTGTGGCTGCTCAATTTGAATGAATATGAATAGATGTGAATTTGCACAGAAATGTGAAGGCAAACTAACTTCACTGCAAATGAGCAAAAATGCATACCACTCACAGTAAACTGTCATGTCTAGGCAAGTGCTGTGGTAAGCGAAACTGTGGGCTTGTCTATGCGAGCGGGGGGGGGATGTGGATTGATGCGCACTAACGCCAATTCAAAGTAGCTTTGATTTGTCTTAATTTTTTTTGGCAAAATCGCAGGCATGCAAATCTATCCACTTTTGCTGTTCCAACAGGTATGCCTGCGAATCAAGATGGTGGGTGTGAGTGAGTTACTCGTGTTTTTATTTTCACCAACTGCTGTTGCCAAACAATATTTTTTTAAAGCCTATCTAAGGTGCAAAAGTGTGATATTCCACCTAAATAAATTTTAAAAAGGAAAAAAAAAAAGGTTGTTTTGGCATTTCAGCACATGATTGCTAAGGTGAAAATCCAAGATGGTGGTTCAGGGTGCTTGCCTTGTTAGCAAGCTCTGCCCCCTGCCCATGTCCATCCAATCAGCTTTCTACTTCTACTCTTATGGGGAATGCAAATCAATGCGAATCGGTTGTCCAAATGAGCAAGAATGCACATTCCTCACAAAGGCTTTTCCTTCAGAGTTTTTGGTAGATTTGGCCCACCTCCTTCCAAATACTGCAGATTGACGCAGGGTGGCATTTAGACAAATCGTATTCTCCTTGAATTCTATGAGTAGTATTTTCACCGTTTAGACAACCGCACACTCTGTACATACTCATAAACAGCCTCTGTTATTTATCACATTCCCAAAACAGAGCCTGATTTAAGTATTGGGGCTTTACAACTAAACTGCAAGACCTAAAGGATGATGAAAACAGGGGGAGGTGGGGGGAAATGCAACAGACTGAATGACAGAGCGTGTCCAACAACAACAGCTTAGCAATGAGATTCTAAGACACGCTGGCTCATTTTTCTTCCGCTAATTAGTCCCCTAATTACTTGGCTGTTTTGCTTAATTAAAACCAGAGAGAGATAGGAAGGAGGGGGATTTATTAGGGGTTCCACTCCTCACTCCCAATCAGCGCTAATTAATATCATCCCCAACTGCACGCTTAATGAGCTGCTAATTAAGCATGGAGGGAGAAGGATTCATTCATTCATCCACCCTGTTCACTTGCTTAGCTTGTCAACACTCCCCCCGCCACAAAAACATGGAATGGCTGATATCCCGCAACACCAACACCACCCCAGTCACTCCCACAGCCTGCATTTTGGTTGTGAGTACAAATACCACAAGAGGCCTGCTCCCATTCTGTCACAAATGAAACTTTCCCAATAAGCCCTGACTTTCTGTTTCTACAGGGCAAGTGGATTTCCCGTTAATCACGTGGGGCCTTGTTCCCAGCATCAGGAGACTGGACAAATAATTCAAATTTAGAAAGCCAAATAATTCAGGGGGCACCAAACAGTTCAGTTGTGGAGGGAGGAGGAGGAGAGATTTACATCACACTGAGAGCAGTGGTTGCTTTTGTTTTTCAAGGGGAAATTGGGATGCAACAAATTTACATCTCACAACAAATACACAGAGGGGGAGCAGAGTTACTTTCCTGTTGTCAAGAGTAACATATTTTTATTCAGTTTTTAGAAGTTACGCTTTAGTTTCCTTAAGGTCTTTTGGCAGGAAATGTACACCATTCTTTTATCATTCCTTTCAATGTTAAACATTGAAAAAACAACAACCAACCTTGGCTGAATCCACACTACACCAATAACCCTGTTTGTAACTGGATTATTCACCATGGCTCCTTCCTATGGAATCCTGGGAGTTGTAGTTTTATAAGATCTTTAGCCTTCTCTGCCAAAGAGTGCTGATGCCTCACCAAATTACAAATCCTAGGATTCCATAGGAAGGAGCCATGGCAAATAATTCAGTTTCAAACTAGGGTTATTTGTGTAGTGTGGATTTGGCCCTTGGGAGGACTAAAGACAATTAATTGTTTCCCAACACAACAAGAAGTAATGGGAGCAATTTATTTCTGTTTTTTCAAGGCCTGTTTACGTGGTTTTAAGTGTTTTTCATAGAACCATAGACTTGGAAGAGACCACAAGGTCTATCTAGTCCAATCCCCTGCCCTGCAGGAATACACAAACAAAGCATTCCCAACAGATGGTATCCAGCCTCTGTTTAAAAACCTCCAAAGATGGACACTCCACTCCAATCTGAGGCAGTGCATTCAAATATTTTTTCCTGTAGTTTGAGTCCATTGCTCCGTGTCCCAGTCTCTGGAGCCACAGAAAACAAGCTTGCTCCATCCTCAGTATGACATCCCTTCAAATATTTAAACATGGTTATTGTGTTCCCTCTTAGCCTTCTCTTCTCCAGGCTAAACATACCCAGCTCCCTAATCCACTCCTCATAGCGCATGGCTTCCAGAGCTTTCACCATTTTGGTCATCCTCCTCAAGACACACTGCAGCTTGTCACTTATGGCAACCCTAAGGTGAACTTATCAAAGGTTTTCTTGGCAAGATTTGTTCAGAGAGGGTTTGCCTTTGCCTTCCTCTGAGGGTGAGAGAGCATGACTTGCCCAAGGTCATCCAGGGGATTTCCATAACTGAGAGGAGATATGAACCCTGATCTCCAGAGTCGTAGTCCGGCACTCAAACCACTACATGACGCTGGTTGTAGACTATGCAAAAGAATAAATGGATACAAATCTGACCTCAGACATCACAACATTCAAAAAAACAGTAAGGAAACATTTCAGCTGCACAGGACATGTGGCCATAGTTTTTGTGGCGCAAATAAATTTCAGAAGGAGACTGGAGTCAAGGACAATGTCTGTCATTTATTAAGAAGACATGGCAATTGTGCTGGTTGTCCACACATTGTCAAATTGTGACTCAGGGTTGTAACTGCAGGTGGGGTGGGGAACTGAAGGCATTGCTTGCTCAAATAAGAGTTCTGTCCCCAGTGAAAATTTCTAGAATGACACAGAAATTTAAGCATGATGCCTAATTTAAAAGTGAAGTCGAAGGCTTTCACAGCCAGCATCCATAGATTTTCCTTGTGAGGCCGTGTTCTGGAAGAGTTTATTTCTGATGTTTCACCTGCATCTGTGGCTGGCATCTCCTACCTATTCATTCACTGAATATGCCAGCCACAGATGCAGGCAAAACGTCAGATATAAACTCTTCCAGAACACGATTTCACAACCCAGGAAAAAAAATCAAGGAAAAGCAAATTTAAAACTTTGGTTGAGTATGTAGCAATTTCCCATGTTTTGCTCTCTGCAGCACTAGAAATTTGGAGACCGAAGGAAAATTTCATGCAGAGGAGCAGAATTCTTTGTGTGTGTGTGTGTGTAGGGCGGCAATGCCCTCATTTTGACCCCCTCTCATACATACATGCCTGCTACGAGTCCCAGCATTCCTCATAATCAGTTTTGCTGTCTGAGGCTGCTGGGAATTGGAGTTCAGCAACATCTGGAGGGCCACACAATTCAAAACCTGGTACTAGGGAGGTCTAGTCTAGGGGTGAGAATTGTGCATCTTTTTCATTCCTACATTTGTTTCCCGAGTAAATGTAAGAGAGGAGGAGGAGGCATCCTATGCTCCAGTCAGCAAATGGCCCAGGAACCAGGTGGTTGGAGTGTAAGAGTTGAGTAGTTAATTCAGTCCAGATCAGCTTATTTAGCAGGCAGAAGCAATAGACACAAACACTGCTAGTTGCCAAGAAGGGGCTTGTCTATACGAGGCTATAAAATGTGGGTTGGTGCACACTAATGCCAATTTGCAGCAGCTTTCATTTGTCTCCATGGTTTTTTGGCAAGAGCACAGGTATATGAACCTATCTGCATTTGTTGTTCAAACTGGCATGCCTATGAATCAAGATGGTGGGTGCGAGTGAATTACAGTACTCGCATTTTTATTATCACCAATTGCTGGCACCAAACAGTATTTTTTTTAAAAAAGCCTATCTAAGGTACAGAAATGTGATATTTCACTTAAATTCTCTGTGGCTACTCCCAGACTGTGGAACTCTTTTCCACAGGAGGTCCGGCTGGCCCCCTCCCTGCTCTCTTTTCATCGTCAGCTGAAGACATTTTTATTTATGCAGGCATTTGAGAACTGAATTTTAATTGGTGTGCTGATTTTAATGTTTTAATTTTGCATTTTTTATTGATTTTATGTTTTTAATTCCTGTTTTTATAATTATGTGGAAATTAATTTAATGCTTTTTAATTTTTGTAAATTGTGATATTTTAGCTGTATTTTTTAATTGTTGTCAGTCTCCTTGAGTCCCATCTTGGGAGAAAGGCAGGGTATAAATCTAATTAATTAATTAACTAATTAATTATGGGAGAAAGGGGAAAAGGTTGTTTCGTCGCCTGAGCGCACGATCGCTGTGGCGAAAATCCAACATAGTGGTTTCAGGCACTTGCCTTGTTAGCAAACTCCACCCCCTGCGCACATCTGACCAATCAGCTTTCCACTTCCACTCTTATTGGGAATGCGCACCTAAGCGTATCAGTAGTTCCAATGAGCAGGAATGCGTATTCTCCATGGAGCTTTTTTTTTTTTTTAAATACAGGAAATACAGTGGATTGATGCAGGATCTAATTAAGACAAATTGTATTCTCCTTGAATTCTATAAGGAGTATTTTCACCATATAGACAACCCCAAGGAGGGTTGAAAACAACAAAGCTTCCAGGGAGTGGCTGGGAGATTTATAGGCAACTGTTTCAAGATACCAGGTGCCTAATCAGGTCAGCATCTCCTACTTAACAACTGCTAGGAATGAATCAGTCTTTCTTTATCTCTGTGTTGCTCGATGAATGATGGTAGTCTGCAACCAGCTGCTGGGGAGTAGGACCCCCCTCTGCCTCTGACCCGGCTTCTCAGAAAGATCACCAGCATCAGCGGCTGCAGATTCCTGACAATCTGTCTCCTCCTTTTCTTTTGAATCCTCTGTCTCCAGAAGACGAATCGTACAATCATAGAGTTGGAAGAGACCACAAGGGCCATCTAGTCCTACCCCCTGCCATGCAGGAATAAACAATCAAAGCATTCCCAACAGATGGCCATCCAGCCTCTGTTTAAAAACCTCCAAAGAAGGAGACGCCACCACACTCCAAGGCAGTGTATTCCGCTGTTGAATAGCTCTTACCGTCAGGAACTTCTTCCTAATGTTTAGGTGGAATCTCTTTTCCTGTAGTTTGAGTCCATTGCTCTGTGTCCTAGTCTCTGGAGCAGAAGAAAACAAGGTGAGTTATGATAGGAGGAGGAGGAGATTAGTACAATAGGGACTCTGGAATAAGAAACTTCAATAATGTGGAAGAATGCCCCCTTCCGTCTTTCTCAAGGCTGGCCCTGACATTAGGCAGAATATGGCAGCTTCCTCAAGTAGCAAATGGCTGGAAGGCAGCAGTAACTCCCCGGTCATTATTGGAAGGCATAGCTCTATGTGCCACAGGGTTGCCTGGTAGGGAGCACTCTAGGCCCTGCGATTTCAGGGCCCAAACTTGAGAACTAGAGATGCTCTCTGTCAATGTTCTTAAGCATAATACATTAAGCATCAACTATGGTTGCCTAGAGCAGAGAACAAACACCACTCTACGGAATGAGAAAATGTTTATCAGGTTTGAAAGGAGGATTTTCCAAGCTCTGCATTGAAAAGGGATGAAAGGAACTTTTTCCCAGGTCTGTTTTTAACATCTTTGCATATGCTGCTTTTAAGAACACATGGGAGGTGTAGTCCAGCCAAAGCAAGTTTCCAAAGCTCTGCTCTGAGCCAGAGACAATCTACAGTAGCCACACCAAAGCAGCCTGTAACAGCAGGGGACCAAGAATGCAGGTTAGTGCGTGAGAGGGAAAGAGAGCTTTTCAAGGCAATGTTCTCACCCTGAGATTTCTCTGCCTTGCTCTGAGGTTATCTAAACAACCGGATAAGTGTGGAGGCTGGGCTTGCTAACAAGGCAAGAGCCCAGAACTGACATTTTCCATCTTAGCGAGTGAACACTAATGTGATAAAACGGGCGGGTTGGGTTTTTCGTTTCTTTTCTGGTAACGCAAGATATTGCACTTTCGCACCATAGATAGGCTTTAAAAAATACTGTTCAACAGCAGCAACTGGTGAGAATAAAGACGTGAGTAATTCACTCACAGCTCCCATCTTGATGCACAGGCATGCCCATTTGCACAAGAAACATGGATAGCTTCACATGCCTGCAATCTACCTAACCCCCCCCCCTGCAAAAAAGCCCAACCATTAAGACAAATCACAGCTGCTGTGAGTTGCCTTTACTGAGGAGCAATCTGTTTCTTTTTGCCTCATATAGACAATCCCCTTGAGTACTGGAGAAGACGCGCCAGAGCCTAATGTGTCAAGATGCAACCCATCCCATGCCCCCTAAATTGGTCTGTTCCCTTTCAGGTGTTATCAGAGATTCTATCCAACTGCCAGTACCATATTAAAGTATGTTTCAGCTTTCTGTCCAGTTGGCTTCTATAAGTTTAATGGAGAGAATTCCATCTTGTTTTTGGACTCGGGAAGAAAAATGTTTTGAGCTGCTCATGGGAAGAAGAGAGAGAAAGGGCCTATATGGGTTAAAAACACATGAACTCCTTAAACCACATAATATCAGTTTAAAATTACTGTACAAATAAAACCAATGCATAATAAAACAATGTAAAATTCACAATTTCAGTGTGCTGTTGACTAAATTTCAGAGGAAGGAACTGGCAAAACCACTTCTGAGTGAGTATTCCTTGCCTAAGAAACCATAGAATCATAGAATTGTAGAGCTGGAAGAGACCACAAAGGCAATCCAGTCCAACCCCCTGCCATGCAGGAAATCGTGATCAAAGCATCCCTGTCAGATGACTCATCTGCCAAACAGATGCCAAACCCCTAGGAAATTCAGGATGGGGGCTTGGGTCATTAGATGCCAAACCTCTAGGAAATGCCAAACCCCTAGGAAATTAACGGGATTGCTGCAAGTCGACAGGTGACTTGAAGGCGCATACAGGAGAGAGAAACTGGGACATTTTAAAAGCAACTGAAAAAGGGAGGCAAGAGAGGATTAATTGGAACTGTCCCTTCCAGATTGGTACAGTCAGAGGGTATGCCATGATTTTTACTTTCTTCTGTATCTCAGAGTTGTAGGTTTCCAGAATCTGGGAAAGGTATTACAGTAGGACACCCATATCCGCTGGGGATTGGTTCTGGAGGTCCCTGTGGATGCTGAAAACTGTGGATAATAGTGAACGCCATTGAAAATAATGGGACTTCCACTTAAAATACCTTAGAGTTGCCTTGGAGGACCTAGAAAATGACTAGAGGACACATTTTCTACGAAGACTCTATGGTGGGTGTGCTGATTTGTGTCCCGTGGATAATTGAATCAATGGATAATGAATCAGTGGATACGGGGGTCCTTCTGTACTCACATCTGCTCATATCAAATTATTTTGTCTCAACCCTGAGTTCTTCAGCTGCCTCTGTTTAGGTTTTGGTTTCTCTTCTCTTTCTCCCCTCTGCTGGAGGGCATCCAAAGTATTTGTCTCAGTCACTAGTGCCTCCTTGAGGGAAGAACCTTGGGTCATTAATTATTATCACAAGAACAGATAAACCCTCCCCTCTCCCCCCTCTCCAGCTTGGGTATTGAATTGCAAAATCTCCTAGCAGCCTCAAAACAGGGGAAACATCCACTCTGCACAGACACAGCCCAGAGATGTCGTCTGGAAAGTGGCTACCTCTTTGGCTGTCATGGATGGGGGCTTTGATAGCCCTGAGCCACCAAGCTCCAAGGTAAATATGTTGGGAAAGGAATGGGTAGATTAAACATCATACCCCATTCCTAGCTTCTCTCTAATGTACTGCTTACTGATTAATTAATTAATTGACTGATTGATTTAAGACCTTCAGTGCTCTAAGGCACTTTAAGACTCACAACAAGGAAGAAGTTAAACAGGTGAAACTAACAACCTCATTGAATGAAACTTTACCTGTTGGATTTCAGCCTGCTGCTAATAACGTAAGGGCTCAGGAGGCTGGCGGTGCTTATTTCATGTAAAGGAATCTGCAAGACAGGGGCTGCTAAACTGCTGCTTTCTCGTTTGAGTTGACCTAATTCTTTTACTGTTTTAATGGATCACTCTGAATCTTTAAAAGATGACTTAAAACTACACAGGATAAATGATAATGTGTATTGCTACTGACTATTGGCCCTTCCCTTCTCTTTCAAAAAATGATGATTAAGGATTATAGGATCACTTAATTGCATTATCTGTATGTATTAATTTTATGTAATACGGAATATTCTATGGGGAAAAATGTGCTGAACAGCAAGACAGGCAGAAAGAATGTGATATAAATAATAAGTAGTGTCATTACATTCTTCTCCAGTGCTCAGATAATGCGAAGGAAAAATAGTCCTTTTTTTCCAAACTTTTTTCAGTCTTTCTAAAAATATGTTACTGATTATTAATTATTATATCTATTATATTAATTATGATATCTATTATACCACTGTGGTGTAGTGGTTTGTGTGTTTAACTGGGATTCTGGGAGAGCAAGGTTCAAATCCCCACTCAGCTATAGAAACCCACTGGGTCACCTTGGGCAAATCACACTCTCTCAGCCTCAGAGGAAGGCAACGGCAAACCCCTGCTGAACAAATCTGGCCAAGAAAACCCCATGATTGTTTCCCATTAGGACTGACATAAGTTGGAAATGACTTGACGACACACAACAACAATTTAGAATTCTCAGCCAGAGAGTTCTAGCACCCCCCAAACTACAAATCCCAAGACTGCATAGGATGGAGCCATAATAGTTAAAGAGGAACCATAATGTTATAACTGTGTAATGTGAAAGGCCCCCTAGACCTTTTTTATACATGATAATTTTGTGGCAAGGTAGAGTACAGTCCTATACATATTTTCTGGCAATTCAGCCTCAGTAAGTTAAATGGGATTTACTCACATGTGGCTAAAGTGTGGCAGCAGAGGCGGGAAGTATATGGTCTTCCAGATACTGTTAGACTGCAAGTCCCAGCAATGCTGGCCAGCACAGTCCATAGTGAGGAATACTAAGCACAGTTCATAGGGAGGAATACTAAAAATTGCAGGTCTGCATGTTTTCACACTTGTGTTACAGCCTAGCTAGTTGTTTTAGGCTGCAGACTTATGAGCATTTACCTGAAAGCAAACCCCATTGTACACAGTGGCACTTAGTTCCATGTTATGCTCCTTGTATATGATTTTGTGTTACCTTTTCAAAAAGGTATTAAGCTCCCTGACATACATGATGGATACGTTGTTGTTGTTGTTGTTGTTGTGTGTCTCCTCAATTTGTTTCTGATTTACAGCAATCTAACGGTAAAACTATCATGGGGTTTTCTGAGGCTGAGAGTATGTGACTTGCCCAAGGCCACCCAGTGGTTTTTCATGGCTGAGTGGTGATTCAAACCTTGTTCTCTAGAACTGTAGCGCAACACTCAAAATACTACCCTGCTACCACACCAGCTTTGTATATGTAGTACATAACTCTATTAACAGCACTTGGAAAGGTTACATATACTGTATATAGAAAGTGCGGGATGAGTCCTTCCTGAATCTTCGTTTGTGAAGAAAAGCCAGTTGTTCCTCCATATTCACGGATTCGACATTCATGGATTTAAGTATTCGCGGCTTGAAAATATTCTTTAAAAAAGAATCCAAAAAGCAAACCTTGATTTTGCCATCTTATTATAAGGGACACCATTTTGCTATGCCATTGCATATAATGGAACTTGAATATTCACGGATTTGGGTATTCATGGGTCGGGGGGTCCTGGCGAATGTGAAAGGACAACTCTGTGTGTGTGTGTGTGTATGAGATAACTTGCAGAATGGTCCAGCAAGAATAGGCTATGCTGGCTGAGATTTGCTGGTGCTGTGAATGAGCTGGAAGGCTTCTGTGTCTGTACAGTACTGTTCATGGTACTCTCTGTGTTTACTCAGAAGTAAGCACTGCTTAGTTCAATGGGATTTACAGTTTGGTAAATGCATATAGGATTACAATTTAAGAATGACACCGAGTACAAGATCTGAGATTTTGCCCTGATATGCAGGTGAACAGATTGCAATGTGGTGGGGTTCTGCGTCTATGCAGAAGAATCAATTAAAAAAAAATACAGCTCCTCCATGCACGTAAGTACCTAAAGAAAAAAAATTAAAAAAATCTGCTAGTTTGTGCAACATTGGAAAGTCCAGAATCACTTTGTTCTCTGAAAGACATCCAACACAGAACAGTCAGAAGAGTTAGACCAGGAGGCTGCTGCTGCTCAGTGGATTGCAGCCAACACCAACATTGCGAAAGAGTGGAAATTCATGATTCCCCACCACTACCTACCATCATCACCAAAGCCTCCTAGTTTGTTTATTTTAAAAGGAAGGTTAGAAAGACCTCTGCATTCAGACATCAAACAACACACAAGGATTAAATCTTCAGTCTGTTCTACATGGGTGCATGGATGTGCTGTGGAGTATTTTCTTCCCTCAGTTCTGTCCCCCACCTCCATTCCAGCTGAGAAGTAAACAGTTACAGAGAACAGCTTGCTTGCAATTAATTTCTTATTGCAATGGCTCTTAACCTTTTCTTTACCAGGGACCCCCTTTAAATATGCCTTATTGCTGTGGACCCCCAAGACTTAACAAGATTTAAAACCCAGCAACAACAAAACAACAACAATAATAATACCTGATAATAATAACACAATTATACCACCCATTAAGCCTTCCCTCAGAGGCACTGGAGGGGGAAGCAAGACTTTTCTCCTGGTTTTTCCTGCAAGTTTGCGGCTGGAGCAGATTGAATGGCAATGTGCAGGTTAAGCCAGCCAGCCTTTGCTTTGGCTTTTGTCACACAGGCTGAGCAGCCTTCAAGCCTTTGCGGACCCCTTGTGAGAACATTGCAGACCCTGGGGGTCCATGGACCACAGATTAAGAACCACTGTTTTATTGCAATGTTTTTGCAATGTAACTGTTACTAGTTTTAGTTCCCTGTATAGTTAAAGATGAGAGCCAGCATGGGACAGTGACATGGGTGTTGGACTGGGATTCTTGGAGATCAGTGTTTGAATCCCCGCTTACCCATGGAAACCCACTGGGTTACATTGGGCAAATCACACTCTCTCAGCTTTAGAGGTATCATAGAATCATAGAGTTGGAAGAAACCACAAGGGCCAACCAGTCCAACCCCCTGGCAGTGGCAAATCTACTGAATAAACCTTGCATAGCAAACCCTATGAAAGAGTCAATGGTATCACTAGGGAGGTGCGAACTAAACCAGAGGTGATACCATCAGAGGAGGGTGATGCCAGAATGACTGTCTATAACATTTTTTGTGCAGTGTTTCAGCAGAAATTTATTATTTTTTTATAAAAATTACTCCGACACTGTGCCCACTCAGGCAAGTCTTCCTTCTTGTTCTCCCTTATGTAGGTTCTTGGTGACCCTCAAATCTCATTCAGATTGTGTAGATTGCTGGGATTACTAAGGATTCTGCATGGTCTGGTCCGTGAGGAGGTCCGTGAGGGTGACACCATGAGTTACCACACTGGGTAACATCAACCCTAGTGGAAAGGGTCACCATAAGACAGAGATAGCTTGAAGTCACATAACAAAAATAGTTTGTGTGGCTTCACTGTTTAAATGCATTTTGTACCAAAGGTCACTGGTTATAGAATCGTAGAATCACAGAATCATAGAGTTTGAAGAGACCACAAGGACCATCCAGTCCAACCCCATGCCATGCAGGAATAGACAAAGCACTCCCAACAGGAGGCCATCCAGCCTCTGCTTAAAAACCTTAAAAGAAGGAGACTCCACCACATTACGAGTCAGTGTATTCCATTTCTGAACAGCTCTTAATGTCAAGAAGTTCTTCCTAATGTTTAGGTGGAATCTCTTTTCCTGTAGTTTGAGCCCATTCATTGCTCTGTGTCCTAGTTTCTGGAGCAGCAGAAAACAAGCTTGCCCCATCCTCAGTATGACATCCTTTCAAATATTTATATAGCTATCATGTCCCCTCTCAACCTTCTCTTCTCCAGACTAAACATGCCCAGCTCCCTAAGCCGCTCCTCATAGGGCATGGCTTCTAGACCTCCCACCATCCTGGTTGCTCTCCTCTGGACACGTTCAATATCCTTCCTGAATTGTGGTGCCCAGAACTGGACACAGTATTCCAGGGTTGTAGCATGTGTTAACAAAAAGCAATGACATAGTAATAGAAATAGTAATACTTCTGGATAATGAGAAAGTTGTTATTAACTGTCATTAAATCGACTTTGACTTATGGCAACCCCATAATGAGAGACCACTAAGTCATCCTATCATCAACAGCCCCACTCAGGTCTTGCTGAGCTCAGGTCTTGCAAGCTCAGGGCTGTGGCTTCCTTGATTGAGTCCATCCATGTGTAATGTGGTCTTCCTGTTTTCCTACTGCCTTCTACCTTACCATTACTGTTTTTCCTAGTGAGTCCTGTTTTCTCATGATATGACCAAAGTATGACAGTCACAGTTAAGTAATCTTGGCTTCTAGGGAAAGTTCAGGATTGATTTGCTCTAGGGTCCATTTATTGGTCTTTTTGGCAGTCCCTGGTATCTGTAGAACTCTCCTCCAGCACCACATTTAAAAGGAGTGGATTCTCTTCTATAACCTTTCTTCATTCTTCAGCTTTCATATCCATACATAAAAATTATAAATACAATGGCATGGACAGTCCTGACTTTGATATTCAATGCTATATCTTTACACTTTGGGATCTTGTCTAGTTCCTTCAAAGCTGACCTTCCAAGTCTAGTCTTCTACTTTCTTGACTGAAGTCCCCATTTTGATTAATGATTGAGCCAAGGTATGGAAAATCTTGAAGTATTTCAATGTCTTCATCATCAACTTTAAAGTTATGGAAATAATCTGTGGCCATTATTTTTGTTTTCTTAATGTTCAGCTCTAAACTTGCCTTTGGACTTTCTACCTTGACTTTTTTCAGTAGTTGTTCCAAATCTTTGCTATTTTCTGCTAGTAGTATGGTGCCATTTGCATATCTTAAATTGTTGACATTCCTTCCTCCAATTTTCACACCTCCTTCTTCAGTCTATTCCAACTTTGCATATGATATATTCAGCATACAAATTAGACTGAAAGGGTGATAAGATGAGGCCTTGCCCGCTTCCCTTGCCAACTGGAAACTGCTCAGTTTTTCTGTACAGTATTCTGCCCTGACAGTAACCTCTTGTCCTAAGCTTATGTATCAGGCCAATCAAATGTTGTCACATACCCATTTCTTTAGTTTTTCCACTTTTTCATAATCTATACCAGTGGCTCTAAACTATTTCTTTACTGAGGAGCCTCCTTCAATATCTTTTGTTGTCATGGACCAAGACTTAACTCAAGATTTAAAACCCTAACAACAACAACAACAACAACAACACTTGATAATAGTAATAATACAATTACGCCATCCATTAACCTATCCCTCAGAGCCACTGGAAAGGAGGGAAGACTTTTCTCCTGCTTCTTCCTGCAAATTTGTGGCTGGAACATATTGAATGGCAATGCGCAGGCTAAGCCAGCCAGCCAGCCTTTGCCTTGGCTTCTGTCATGTGGGCTGAGCAGCCTTCAAAGACCCCCTGTGAGGGCATTGTGGACCCCTGGGGATCCACGGACCACTGGTTAAGAACCACTGATCTACAGAATCAAAGGATTTTGATAATGTGAAGGTTTCATTTTAAAACCAGCTTGAGAAACTAACTTTTAAAAAATGTAAATATAATGGAAACTACTTTTGGGAGCCCTGGAGCTGTAACTGTGACTTTTAAAAAGTAATTTTCAGTACTCCATTTCTCCCCCTCCACTTCCTTATGCAAACCTTGGCATTCCCTCAGGCCTGCTGAAATTTTGCCCATTGTGTTCAGTTGTGCTGTTTTTGATTACATAAGCAACAGCACTCCACCCATGAAGACTGGAATTAATAGCTATGATGGTATTGTTTATATCTGGGTTGGATCCAGCCTTTGTTGTGCTTAGTGTATACCCACAGAGATAAATGAGACAGGTTAGTCATGATTAGATTTTTTTAAAAGAAAGATTTATTTTATTGTCTTGTTTTTTAAAAAAATATTAATAGTAATAATTTTTACATAATACTGTACATAATATATAATCCATAATTCATAATACAGTAGGACCCCTTATCCACTGGGGGTTGGTTCTGGGGGTCCCTGTGGATACCAAAACCCGTGGATAATAGCGAACGCCATTGAAAATAACGGGACTTCCGGTTTAAAATACCATAGAGTTGCCTTGGAGGACCTAGAAAATGGCTAGAGAGGACACATTTTGTAGGAAGACTCTATGGTAGGTAGTGCTGTTTTGTGTCCTGTGGATAATTGAATCAGTGGAGAATGAATCAGTGGCTATGGGGGTCCTACTGTATACTTCTTATTTTTTACTCCCTTCCTTCCCTCCCAAAAATGACTAAATAAAAGATTAACTCTCCATTTAAATAAATAGTCATTCATGGAGATATGGAATATATCATTAATCAAATTTTTAATTTCTTTGTACTCCATTTTGTCTTTTACTTTCTCAACCACAATTTCCCATCAAGCTGCTGGTCCCTGAAGAACTTCCAGGAAGGGGAACACTCTCCCCCCCACAGTTGTAGCCAATGGGCACAAATATGGTACCAGTTCCTGGCACACTGGAGAAAAAAAATTCTGGTCCCACTTATTAGATAGCTTAAGACATACCAGACTAGAGCTCTCTAGCAAAAGAATTCTAAGGCTACGTCTACACGGTAAAAAAAACAACAACGTACGCCGTTAGGAAGATTGCTCTTCCGTACACACAGCCGTTCGGATTCATACATGTCATTCAGAATGGGGGGCTAGCGAATCCCCCGTAAACTACGTGGATTCGGCATTCGGGAGGATTAGCGGATCTTGTCATAAAATACGTACAGCTGTTTGAATGGCTGATGGTCTGTACGTCCCGTTCTCACACATACGAACAGGCAGTGTAATCTGATTGGCTGGCCGAGTAGAGGGGGCGGGGCTAGCAAGGAGGGGAATTGGGAGTGGCCGCCATGTTGGATTCCTGGCTAAGCGAGAGTCCGGTAAGTCCGTGAATTTTATATATATTTATTTTTATTTTACTTTGTAAATAGGGAAAACTGAATGTCTGCAAAGCAGGCACCTTTTTAAATTAAAAAAAAAAAGTGGCGGGAGATTTAAAACTGCCGCTTGGCTTGCTTGCTCCAGGCAGCTGGGGAAGGGGGGTCATACGGAATTGGGGGAGTAAAAAATCATGTAGGAGGATTGTATGCATACGAACAGCTGCCTATTCGTATTTTTTACCCCCCAAACGGATTTTTTTTAATCGTATAGACGCACCCTAAGTTCTTCACCAAATGACAAGTCATAGAATTCCATAGGACGAAGCTATGGCAGTTCAAACACATCATACTGCTAAACTACATTTATTTGTTTGTTTATTCCATGTATACCCCACCTTTCTCCTGCCAAGCAACTCAAGCCAGTTTGCAAAATTAAAAAAAAAAAGTTTATTTAAAAATGTACTACTGCAAAAGTTTAAAAAATTAAATGCGATGTAGTTTTCTCTTCACTGGCTTCCCTTCCTTTCCCGTATCCAATATAAGCTTTTGTTGCTAACTTTCAAAGCCCAGCATGGACTAGCCCCTCTTTATTTATCTGACTTTCTCTCTCCTTATATTCCCACCCGTACCCTTCGTTCAAGGCCTACTGTCTCAAGGCCTACTGTCCCAACCTAGGATCTCCACTGCTCCATCCCGGATTCGTCCCTTCTCGCTTGCTGCCCCTCACTTCTGGAACATTCTTCCCCCTCAAATAGGGCCATTACTTCTTTGTCCACTTTTAAATCCGAGTTAAAGACCACCTTGTTCAGGGAGGCATTCCCTGGCTTTGTCTGATATACATTTATTTTTTTCTGTCACTTGGGTTTACTGTGTTGTTATTAATTGTTGTAATTACCCTTGTTTTAATTGATTTTTATTATTTTGCCTATTGTTTTATTTAGATTGTACACCTTCGGCAGGTTTCATTCTGTTTTATCCTGATTGTCTTTGTACAGTACTGTATACACCGACAGCGCTCTAGAAATAAACTTTAATAATAATAATAATTATTATTATTATAAATAGTTTTTAAAAATTAAAACCATGTAGTTAAAAACAATTTTTATAATATTTTATTACATTTTTATAAAATAAAAAAATATTAAAAGCAAGTTTCAAATGTAGAGTCTTACAATTTTAGATCAAAATTCATACTACTACTACTACTACTACTAATATAAACAAATATAAATAATATAAATAATATATTTGTAATTATACAATTATCCCTTCATATTTGCTGGGATTTGGTTCCAGGACCCCCTGTGCATACCAAAATCTGTGAATGCTCAAGTCCCATTATATGCAATGGCATAGCAAAATGATGTCCCTTATATAAGATGGCAAAGTCAAGGTTTGCTTTTTGGATTATTCTTTTTAAAGAATATTTTCAAGCCGTGAATACTTAAATCTGTGGATACCAAATCTATGGATACGGAGGGACAACTGTAATTTATAATATAATAATAATATGAATAATGATATAAAGAATCTGTTGCTGAATCTTCTTACAATGACTTCTGTAAGTTCATTCATAAAAACAATCCCTCTGTTGAAAAGCTCTAGATCCCCTGTTCTCTTGATAATACCCAGAAATTCTACCTGTTTACTCCACCTTTTACCATCCAGATATTATTTCAGAATTTTAATTGAAGCTGTCTCTCCATTTTTATTGCAATAGCTAAAGTTTATTCTAAAAAGAGATTTCTTATATGTCCCAATTTTAAATACCTCTGAAGCATAATTAAAATCATACAAAATAAAAACAGAGCACACAATTTCAAAAGTTATTCTGCCATAGAATTAAAATCAGTCAAATGCCTACCTAAATAAAAAGGTCTTAACCTGCTGACGAAACTAGAGCAGGGACAGATACCAGGAAGCTTTTTTTCGGGATGTCAAAGATAAAAGATCAGGAATGATTAAAGTATCAAAACATTTGTATATACTCAACATTAAACCAGGTAAAACTAAAATCGAGAGAAGAATTACAAGCGGAAGGGTATAAGATTTCCTGGTTTTTGTATAAGCAATTATATGAGAGGTTTAAAATGGACTTAAAATTAGAGAATTTTCAAATAGAACAAAATGAATTAGATAAAATAATCTTCGTAACGAAGAAATACCAGATCGCAAACTATTACAACATTTTAGTAGACAGAGAATTGGAAGTCGAACTAATAAAGGATACGATGATAAGATGGGCCAAAGAGGTAGGCCATATAATAGAATTAGGCAAGTGGGAGAAATCATGGCAAATTACACAAAAATTCACATTATCCCAGATAATGAAAGAGAATTACTTTAAGATGTTATATCAATGGTACCTAACTCCTGTCAAACTTGATATCATGTACAAGACTGGGAAAAGGGAGTGTTGGAAATGTGGGAAAGTGGAAGGAACATTCCACCATATTTGGTGGAAATGTTCACGAGCAAGAGCCTACTGGAAAAGTATTAATGATAAAATAAGAGAAATTATAGGTTTAAATTATCCACTGGAACCTGAATGGCCTGGATGGCCCTCGTGGTCTCTTCCAACTCAACAATTCTATGAAATATATGTATTGAACATGGTGGATAAAATTGGTACTAGTACTGTAAAGGGGAAAGAAAATCTTCTGTTATATATGATAACTGTAGCAAGAATTCAGTATGCCAAATATTGGAAAGACATAAGAATCCCTTCTGTTGGAGGGAAACTCTACGACGCCATGGACATGAATAGACTGACAGCAAGATTAAAGGATAAGGCATTAGAAAAAACAGAGGCGGAATGGGAACCTATTAAAAATCTCTGGAATGAAATTGGGAAGGTAGATTTATAACATTCTCAGAAAATTATTGGGCATGTAGAATTAACTTCACTTTGCTTGAAGCAAATAGTTTTATTGTGTGTGTGTGTGTGTGTGTGTGTGTGTGTTAGAAATATGACCAGAAGTAACATGTATAAGGTAATTACTGAGCAGAAAAAAGTAAGATTACATAGATATTATTTTTACCAAGAAATGCCCACAAAAAAGGAACTTATTTATATGTTGTTTGTTTATTGCTTGTTTGTTTGCTTTATTTGATTATAAAAACACAGTTACAATGTTGAGTTAGAAATGATGGAAGTTATAAAATACAGAGTGTACGATGGTAACTACTAAAAGAAAAAAGGAAAAAAAGGAAAAAAGAAACTAGAGCAGGGACAGGGCTAACTGGACCTCCTGTGGGAGAGAATTGCACAGTCTGGGAGCAGCCACAGAGAAGGCTCTCTCACAAATACTTGCCATTATATTCTCTGGAATGTAAGCGATTCATGTTCAAGTCCCCACTCAGCCACAAAACTCACTAGGGGCCTGTCTAAATGGTGAAAATACCCTCATGGAATTCTCTGGGAATCCTGCCAGTCTAAATGGGATCCAGCGCCAATCCACACTATTCAGAAGGAGGGGGGCCCAAAACGGCAAAAACAACAGGGTAAAAGCTTTCTCAGATTTCCTCATACTTTTTCACAAACTGCAAGACGGGTGCACATTTTTGCTCATTTGGACTATAGAACAATAAAAAGGTCGAAGGGAAGCACAAAGCTGATTGGCCAGGCAAGAGTGGGGGGTAGGACTTGCTAGGAGGGCAAGCGCCCACTGCCGCCATGTTGGATTTTCATCTTAGCGATAGCTTGATAAAGTGATAAAAAGGATCAATATTTTCTGGTTTCCTTTGGAGAGTCGCTCTATTGCACCAGTGTACCTTGGGGTT
This sequence comes from Gambelia wislizenii, assembly GCA_030847615.1. Lineage (NCBI taxonomy): Eukaryota > Metazoa > Chordata > Lepidosauria > Squamata > Crotaphytidae > Gambelia > Gambelia wislizenii. Next base: position 34,449,007 of record JAUMIR010000002.1, read on the forward strand.
ATTTTTTTTAAATGGTGGTAGTAAAGAACTAACGCAAGTAAATCACTTGCAGCCACCATCAGGAATGTGAGGCTTATGGGGGCTTCTGAGGCCAGGTAAACCATTTGGACATGTCACTGCTGCTGCAAGATGCCAATAGTACGAGGTATTTGGGATTTCCCCCCCTCGTGTAGATGGGCCCTGGGTTACCTTGCAGCATTAGGGGCAGTCAGTCCTCTCTCTGTTCATCCTGCCTCAAAGGGTTGTTATTGTGAGGATAATGTGGGGAGGAGATAAGAATAATGTCTGGAGAAAGAGAGGAGCATTATGTGAAGGGGAGGAAAGGGAAAGGCAGCGGGATAACAGTCTGTCTAAGTTTATTATCTTTTCCTGCTTTCTCCCCTTTGCAGGCTGATGATAATCTCTCCCAGTGTGGTGACCATAGGAACAGAGGTGGGGGTCGTGCTTCAGGTTGAGGGGTCTTCAGGACTCTCAGGGGTGGTATATTTTCGGAATGAGAATAATGGCTTGCAGTGTTCTCGAGAAGCTCCATTCAACCTTCCGTCTGATGGCTCTGCCGCAAAAGTTATGGTGAAGGTAGGTGTCACAAATAGGATTTTGTATTTCCATCCCTGCGAGGTAGGAAAGGCTACATGATACCCATGGCTGTCTGTTCCAGAGTAGTTCTGTCATCATCCACATCAGTAACTCTAAGCCAGAGCATGTGGCTATTGTGGCAATTAAAACCTACAGTTTCACGTATGTAAAAGAAGAGGCCTATTTATAGTCCATCAAAACTGGACACATACGACAAGTCCTGCCTGCACACTAAGCAGAAGAACTAAGCCAAGTTCAGAGTCCAGTTGGATGTATTTATTTAGGCACCAAACAGTGGTTGAATTCTCTGAAGATGCCAGCCACAGATGCAGGCGACACAGCCTCAGCTGGGGGGGGGGGGAACCCAAGGAAAATCTATAGTGGTTGAATGCCTTTTTGACCTCACAATTTACAACTTATGCCCAGTCTGCCAACCTGAGGTAAACATTCATTGATCTGATAAAAATGAACAGTGCTAACAAAAAGTCACAGGGTGATAAATATGTTTGGTTTTGGGGGGAGGGAGTGTTTTTTTTATGGGGGAGTTTTCTTTGCTATTTATATGATTGTTATGTAACTCACTTATGAAAAAGGAATCTTGGCCTCTAAGAAAAGGACCCCTTATGTCAAAAGTGCTAGTGGAGAAGCACTAGTATAAGATTTCAGGTCTTAGAATTGGGAATTGGACTCCCCAAACTAAACTAACTTTTCCAAGCCTGCTGAATCAGTAAGGTTGTTTCTGAATAGGGCCATCCCAAGGGACCTGAGGTGAAGAATAAGATAGCACATCTATCACCACCTCCAAAATCTGATCAGAAGGGAAGTTGACTTATTTCAATACTGAGCTACCTCTGTCATGCCTGTTGGAGAAGAACTCGCTGTCTAATGCACATACAGCTTGATCCTGAAACAGTTCATCACCATTCAGTGCTATGCTCAGTGGCATAATTCAAAATAATTAACAATGGGTTCAGTCTAATTTTTTAAATTTATTTTTTTGCCAGTATGTAAACCCACTGGGTGATCCTGGGCAAGTCATACACTCTCAACCAGCAGAAAACCTGTGATAGGTTCTCCTTAGGGTCGCCATATGTCAGGAAATGACTTTGAAGGCACATAACACACATATGCGTACATGTTAACCAACATTTTTCATTTTCCTTAAAACATGTGGTGCTGGTGACAAAATGCATGAAGAGGAGGAATCAATTGGAGAAATGTGTGTGGTTGCATACTTGCCTGCAGCAGAGAGGAGGGGTCAGGACCCAACTCTTCCAGAACTGAGCTTAATTGTGGCGTCCCTCAGGGTGCCATCCTGTCCCCGATGCTATTTAACATTTATATGAAGCCGCTGGGAAAGATCATCCAGAGGCATGGAGCTCGGTGTCATCAGTACGCTGATGACACTCAGATATATTTCTCCATGACCAGATCGTTGGCTCAGACTTCAGATGGTGTCTCTCCTCTCAATGGCTGTCTTAGAGCAGTAATGGATTGGATGAGGAAAAACAGATTGAGACTGAATCCAGACAAAACGGAGGTACTGACAGTCACAGGCCCGAAACCAGGTCTGGGAATACAACTTCCAGTCCTGGATGGAGTCATACTCTCCTCTAAGGAAATGTGTTCACAGTCTGGGGGTACTCCTAGATTCGTCGCTTCACATGACCAGTCAGGTGAGTGCGACGGTCAGGAGTGCCTGTTATCAGCTTCGGCTGATACGCCAGCTGCGCCCTTACCTGGATACAAGGGATCTGGAAACTGTGGTACGTGCTTTGGTAACCTCACATTTGGATTACTGTAACGCACTCTACATGGGGCTACCCTTGTGCCTAACCCGGAAACTTCAACTGGTACAAAATATGGCAGCCAGGTTAATTACGGGTACATCTAGGAGAGAGCATATAACACCTGTGCTTAAATCTCTCCACTGGCTGCCAATCAGTTTCCGGGCACAGTACAAGCTGTTGGTTTTAACCTTTAAAGTCCTACATGGCTTGGGTCCATCTTATCTCCAGGACCGCCTCATCCCATATGATCCCCCCGCGCACTTCGGTCCTCTGGGAGGAACCTGCTGCAGCCTATGAAAACTAGGCTGTCGCAGACCTCCCAGAGGACCTTCTCTTCTACGGCTCCCAGACTTTGGAATGGCCTGCCAGATGAGATCCGTCTTATCACTACTTGATAGCTTCAAGAAAGCACTAAAGACGGATCTCTTCTGGCAGGCCTTCCTGGAATAACTTCCTGGCTCAAGTGGAGCTGATTGCTTACCCGCCCCCTTACCGCCGTTGTCTTTATTTATTTATTTATTATATTTTATCTTTGCTTTAATTCTCTATTAGCTTAATTTAGTTTTAAGGGGTGGGAGGGTTAGGATTGGGAAGGATTGTTTTAACTTGCTGTTGTTTTAGTCTTGCTGTACGCTGCCCCGGTTGCCGAGCAGAGGGGCAGGTTAAAAATAAATTATTATTATTATTATTATTATTATTGTTATTATCATCCAAATGACCCTTTCTCTGTGTCATTTTCCCTCACACTCTCTCCTTTCTTCTATCCTGCCTGCCTGTGAGGTGGCCATCAACTCCCTTTTCTCCTCTTCTTTAGGGCCTTACCACAGTCTGAAGAAAAGTGGCAAAGCAGCAGGAGCGTTCTGTCATCCCTGCTGCCTTACTGCATGATGTTGGCGTTCTTCCATTCCGGTCCTGTAGGGGACCGAGGTAAAACCGTGTCTTTTTGCTAACCAGAAAAATCTGCAGAAAGACTCGGTTTAACCTCAGTTCCCCCATGGAACTGGAACAAAAGAACACTGACACCATGCAGTAAGGCAACAGGAAAGATGGAACGTTCTTGCTGCTTTGCTGCTTTTCTTCAGAGTGCGGTAAGCCCCTTAGAGCCTTACCACACTCTAAGGAAAAGCAGCAAAGCAGCAGGAATGTTCCATCTTTCCTGTTGCCTTCCCGCATGACGTCAGCATCCTTCCGGTGTCCTTTTGTTCCAGTCCTGTGGGGGACTGAGCTAAAATGTCATCTTTTTGCAAACGGGTTTTTCTGGCTAGCAAAAAGGCACAGTTTTACCTCCCTTATGGAACCAAAATGGAACATTCGAATTGCTTTGCCACTTTTCCTTGGAGTGCGGTAAGGTTCTTAGTCTTTCCTGCTGCTGTTGCTGGAGCGGGCAGCTGGGAATGAATTGAAGAGTATGCCAGTTAGATGGAAAGGGTGCAGCAAAACTTTTCATTTTCTATCCTCACAACAAGCAGTTTGGGAAACCTGTCAAATTTTAATAACTGGTTCAGATGAACCAGTACAAGCCAGCGGTTTGACACCATGGGCTCCATCGAAACATCTGCTACCCTGCTATATTTTTTATTTTATTTTTTTATTGTTTTTTTATGTGATTTTAGATTAGCTGTTTTTTTAATTTTATACTGGTTTAATATCTTTTTATGGGGGAGGATGGGGGTGGGTGGTGTTTAGGGATTTTAATCTACAGTTGTATTTTAATTGTTGTAAGCCACCCCAATTGTTTTTAACAGAGGGGAAGGGTAATAATAATAATAATAATAATAATTACTATTAGAATGATAATAATGGTAATAATACCATTAGAATGGTTATTATTATTATTATTAGTAGTAGTAGTATTATCCGAGGTTGCTTCCTTAGTGCGTGCTCAATGTTGGGGCTGGTCCTGAGACTTAGGGCTTGTCTACACCGGAAAAAGATGCAGACTGACCCCGAATCCGGTGCTGGCAGTCCAAACAACATAGGGCTACTTCCGGTGAGGGTCCACATTTCCCTCCTTAACCTGACTTTGCTCTGAACTAAGTAATGTCAAGCTATGGTATTACTAAGGCCAATGTCGTACCTCCCTCCAACAGTGTCAACTGTTGCAGTTCAGCCTCTCCACACACCCCTAGTACTGCCATTGACGTTAAGGGAAACCCTGAAAACTGGAGTGACCGCGGAGTCTTTTGCTGTCTGAACAGCTGAATCAGGTCCGATTTGGCCCAATCCAGTTGTCCACATGCAAATGCAGCACCATCTCCCTTACCCTGCACTGAGCAGTGCAAAGAAGGAGATGGGCCCCCATTGGAGCCGCAACCACCTCGCCAGCCAAGCACTTTCCTGTGAGAGCCTGGCCAGCAGCGTTGCTTCTGCTGAGGTCAGAGCAGGGTGCCCATGCGATCAATGAAGATGGGATAGAGTGACTCCCTCCTTGTAGACCACATATCTGGTTGCCAGTTCTGACTTCAGCAGAAGTGACAGCGCACCAGGCAGGCTCTCCACAGAGCTCTTGAGCCGGTGAGAAAATGGTGGCAACAGCTCTAAAAACAGGGGTTGGGCCAGCAGGACTGATGCAATGTTGGCCCAGCTGGCCTTTGTGGACAATGATGTGCATTGCACTGGATTCAGCCTGGTGCATGTGGTCGCCATCGTGGTCAGTCCAGGGAAAGCCCAGGGCATAATGCTCCAGACTGGCTATGGATTTAAGTGGCCAGGTAGACAAGCCTTCAGTTCCCACATAATGGCCAAAGTAAGATTATGTTTCCTGGCATGGTTCCTCAGGCTGATGCATTTGCTTCTTATCGCTTCTCTCCTTGTCCATTCCTGCCTCTTCACTTCCTGGTTGAGGGCAGACCAGAAATCAGAACCAACACATTAATATTAATTAGGTTAATTATTGTTGTTGTCATGTGCCTTCAAGTCAATTTTGACTTATGGTGACCCTATCAAGGGGGTTTCTTGGCAGGATTTATTCAGAGGTATTTGCCATTGCCTTTCTCTGAGGCTGAGAGAATGTGACTTGCCCAAAGTTACCCAATGGGTTTCCATGGCTTAGCAGGGATTCGAACCCTGGTCTCCCAGAGTCCTAGTTCAACACTCAAACTACTACAACATGCTGGCTTTCATTTAGGTTAGTTATGTTTTTAACAAATATATCCCCCCCCCTCAGTTTTATTTAGTGTAATTTTTATGGCATTTTCTGGGGCACAAGAACAGGCTTGGCATTTTACTGTGACAGTCCCAACTCACTGCCTCTCCCTAGCTATACCTGACAGAGTTTTTAAAATGGTGGGTGGTGGATTGAAGCTACATGAAGTACAACAGGCAGCAGCAAGAACAGAAGGGAGGGAGAAAATGGAAGAGGAAGCCGCCAGTATGTTGCCTGAATGTGAATTTGCATTTGATCCTCTTGTGAATTTTATAGCCAAAGATCAGCTGTTTCATTCTGACCACTATTCAGCTGTTTCTTGGCAGGCCTTAGGTTTTTCCTTCGCTTCCTTCAGAGCTTCATCTTTGGATTCCATTTTTGAACTTTGCTCCTCCTTGACATGTCATTAAATGCCAAAGTCAGAATCATCCATATGATAGAATTCCCAATTTCTATGTGCAGTATGATTGTGAGAGCTGAACAGAGATAAAAAAAAAACTGGCACAAAGAAAATCAGGTCATTTGTAATGTGATGCTGCAGGAGAATTTTGCAGATACCACAGACTGCTAAGAAGACAAATGAATGGGTCTTAACAGCAAATCAAGCCTGAATTCTCCCTAGAAGCGATGACTAAACTGAAGCTGTCATACTTGGACATATCATGGAAGACAGGACTTTGGTAAAGTGGAAGGCAGCAGAGAAAGAGGGGGCCCACATTCCAGATGGATTGACTCTTAAAAGAAGGTGTGACCCTGAGTTTTGAGACCTGAGCAGGGCTGTTGATGACTTGCGTTCCTAGAGACCTCTCCTTCTTAAGGTTGCCATAAATTGAAGCTGACTTGACAACAAATACCAACAACAAGGTCCTTGCTGTCCATTAATTGTTGTTATCTGGGTGTCAATCAGCTATATCTTGGCTGGGTTTATTTCCCTGCTTTACTTCACACCATCCCGCCCACTCTCTTTTGTATTTGGGGGGCCTTTCTGCCTCTCCTTCCTTTTGGAGGTGATGTAGCAGCTGCACCTTGAATGTAAAATGAAGGGAAGATTAACCTTCCTGCCTTCATAGAGCCTAAATATGCTAAAACTCCTGTTTGAGTGTGGAAGCTAAGTAGGGTCAGCCCTTGTTAGTACTTGGATGGGAGTCTGTCAATGAATGCTAGGTGCTGTAGGCTATATTTCAGAGGAAGGAACTGGCAAAACTACGTCTCGATATTCCTTTCCTAAGAAAACCCTATGAAATTCATAGGGTCACCATAAATTCACAGGCAACTTGAAGGCACGCGTGCACACATACACACACACACACGCGCACACTTCCTACTTAACGGTGATGGTGTGAGGTTTCAGAGAGTCTACAATAGGTCTTGTTGTTAACTGCCATCAAATCAGCTTCAACTTATTTAATTTTATTTATTTAAGTTGATTTGATAGCAGTTAACAACAACAAGACCTACTGTAAAATCTCTGAAACCTCCTACCCATCACCATTCATGCCTGGAGGAGAACAAGAGCAAAGTAGCAGAAACATCTGGCCATGTCCCTGTAGCTAGATGTGAAGGAATTACATCATCATCTGAGATCATCCTGAGGTCTCAGTGGCTGATGTAATTGCTACACATCTGGTTACAGGGTCTTAGGTAGATGCATTTGCATTTCCGGTCCCTCTCTCTTACAGGCACAAATGGCCATGGGTGGGAGATTTCAACAGCTCTATAGTAGGTCCACAGGTCTGGGGGCACTTTGGTCGCTGCAGGGGAAGGGAAGGAGGAAGGCAGGGCCAACCTTTGTGGTGACCAAAATTAAACATATGCAGGCATTGGGTTAACTTGCATGTGTGTATACCACTAGCAAGTGTTTATGAAGCACTTACATGATGCTATTTTCCAGGCTCATCTGGGTGAAAAGAGGAGAAGCCCAGTTTTGGAGAGGTATCTATCAGTTTAGGCAGTATGTATTTGATGAGGCAATAGGAATGGCTCTTGTATTAGTGTACGTGTCCCTGAGATGGGCTTTACCTCAGTGCATGAGCCATGTCCTGTTAAGAATGTGGATTGTCCTATAAATGAACTAAGGAAGATTCATAGCTGAGTTGGTGCTATATAGATCAGAGACAGTGACTCCTGCACAGACATTGCCACTGATTCAGGGTGCAAGCAAGAGGCAAAGCATGTTTTGTGCTTGTCTGGCTTGTATATGACATTTTAGTTTAGAGCGGGGAAATATGTGCAATTTGAATATCAGCTTTAAAAAACCTGAGTGAACTCTGTTCTCTACTGCCTCATTGCTGCTCTCTGTCCTCAGCATCTGCTACCTGAAGTGGCCATCTCAGTCTGTCTAATTGCAGAAATAGCCCTTTCTTGGCTTTTCCAGATTGATATAAAGAAATAGGAGTTCTTGAAATATATCTCCTTGGGTTTTGCTGGGCTTTGATAATTAAGTTACTTGAATTACTGGGGGTAACACATCAGATATTAATATGGGGAATTTTAATCAGCTCAATATGGCAGTGGGGGGCTCTATAGAGTCATAGAATCATAGAATTGTAGAGTTTGAAGAGACTCAAGGGCCATCCAGTCCAACCCCCTGTCAGGGATACACAATCAAAGCATCCCTGACAGATGGCCACCCAGCCTCTGTTCAAAGACCTCCAAGGAATGGTTTCTCTCCTATGTGGACTCTAAGGTGGCTCTGGGGGTCCCTGGACCACAGGTTAAGAACGACTGCTCTAGATCAAGAGTGGGAGCCTGTGGGAAGCTAGGGGAGCGCATTAGCCCTCTGGAGACCTTAGGGTTCCCTCTAGGTGGTGTGGGGAGCATTTCACCATGCTTTTAGGGGACCCCTGGGCAATTTTAGGCCCAGGAGAAGCCTTTTCCAACAACAGGAAATGAACGGAAGTCACTTCCTATTCACTTCTTTTTTTTAATGGCCCAGAGGGGCCCCCTAAAAATGGCTGTGACCTGCACACTGTCTAGAGGGCATTTGGGAACATTGTGAAGCCAAAATAATACTTAATACATTTTTTTAATTGACCCCCCCCCCCGGGGACACTAGGAACAACAAATGTGGCCCTGGGTGGCCACATGCAACCCACAGGCTGCACTTGGCTCATCCAAGCTCTCGATGAAGATCTTACTGAGGGGTTGTCTAAACAGCGAAAATATTCCTCATAGAATTTGAGGAGAATGTGATTTGTCTAAATGCCATCTTGCATCGATCCGCCTGATTCAGAAGGAGGGAGGCCAAATCCACCAAAAACTCTGCAGGAAAAGCCTTTGTGGCTTTTCCCGAACTTTTTAAAAAGCTCAGTAGGGAATGCGTATTTCTGTTCATTGGGACAACCCTTTCACATTCATTCGCATTCCCAATAAGAGCAGAAGTGGAAACCTGATTGCCTGGATGTGCACAAGGGGTGGAGCTTGCTAACAAGGCAAGTGCCAGTAACAGCCATGTTAGATTTTTCCCCTTAGCGATCATGTGCTGTGGCGAGGGAACAGCCTTTTTTCATTTATTCAGGCGGAATGTCACACTTTTGCACCTTAGATACAATTTTTTAAAAAAATACTGTTCAGTGGCAGCCATTGACAATAATAAAAACACGAGTAATTAACTCGCACCAGCCATCTTGATTCGCAGGCATGCCCGTTGGAACAGCGAAAGAGGATAGCAAATCTTTTTTTAAAAACCCATTAAGACAAATAAAAGCTGCTTCAAATGGCTGTTAGTGTACATCAATCCACATTTTCTCCCTTGTATAGACAAGCCCTGAATGAATCAAAGTACTGGCTTCACAGCAGAGATGCCATTGCTCTTATCAAGCTATATAAAATAACATGTTCGTGTTTTCAATGAACAGAAAAAGCATGGCTGAGGTACTGCAGGTCTGTGACCCACAGATGAAAACCCTTCCTTGATCAGATGCTGACAGGCCAAATTTGTACTTACTGTATTACATCCAGTTACCATGCAGAACTCATAAGGGGAACTTAAAAGGAAAAGAGGATGTCCAGTGCATGTGGGGAGAATGCTGGAACATGAAAAAAGGGAAACCTTTTGCCCTGCACAGCTTGAAGTTCCAGTAACTGGGTAATTAAAATCAGTGTTGATGATCTTTGTTCCATGCAATAGGGAGGCTTCCGCTTTTTGCAGAAATGCCGACACAGACATTTACACAAGGATCATACATCCTTCTTAACATTTTTATGGCTTTAAAAATTTCAAGATTCAAGAGGTAAATGTTATTACTACTATTACTGCTGCTGCAAAATTTGTATCTCTTTCTTCCTGTCTTTCCTTCCTTCTTTCTCAGATTTATTAGTCACCCTTTAGCAAATTCTTCTCCCGTCCAATGCACAATAAACACATAAATAAGCTCCAAATGCCATATATATCAACTCAGAAGCAGCACCATAAAACAATCACTCAGAGTGAAAACAGAGTTCTCTATTTGCCCCAGCGGGTGAAAGGGTGTAACCAAAAATTACCTGGGGTTATTCGTAGATGAATTTAATTTTAAATTTTATTTAAATCACAACAGATATATGGATAATCAGACCTGAGAGATGAAGGCAAAGTATATCAGAATCAGTGCTAAATCAATGGATTTAAGAGAAAATACAATACAGTGGTTAGAAGAACTTGGATTCAAATGAGTTGTCTCTTGCATTGTAAATTTATCATATACAAAATTAATTGTGGTTAGCCCTTTATGAAATATTACATTTGCTTCTAATCTTTTACCAGCTTTCTAGTTAGAACATTCCATGTGCCCAACTGCTTAGCATTTTTACCTAAAATGCTAACCATGCTGGCTGGGGATTCTGGAAGCTGTAGGCCAGAAAAGGAATCATAAAGTTGGAAGAGACCACAAGGGCCACCCAGTCCAACCCCCTGCCATGCAGGAAGACACAATCAAAGCATTCCTGACAGATGGCCATCCAGCCTTTGTTTCAAAACCTTCAAAGAAGGAGACTCCACCACACTCCGAAGCAGTACGGTCACTGCTGAACAGCTCTTACTGTAAGGAAATTCTTCCTAATTAATGTTTAGGTGGAATCTCTTTTCCTGTAGTTTGAGTTCATTGCTCCATGTCCTAGTCTCTGGAGCAGTGGATTCAAACTACAGTACAGGAAAAAAGATTCCACCTAAACATTAGGAATTTTACTTCAGACCTGGGTTGGACATTTTTAATAATAATAATAATAATAATAATAATATTTATTTATTTATACCCCGCCCCTCTGTTAAAACAATCGGGGTGGCTTACAAAAATTAAAATACAATACAGATAAAAATCCCTAAACACCCCCCACCCCACCCTCCCCCATAAAAAAATATTAAACAAATGTAAATTAAAAGCAACGGTCTAAAATCACCTTTAAAAACAATAAATACAATAAATAGCCAGTGGACTAAAAGAAGCCAGGATCCCCTGAGGCCGGGATCTAATTTGGAAAGGCCTGCCGAAAGAGATCCGTCTTTAGTGCTTTTTTAAAGCTACTCAGGCTTGTCATCTGACGGATTTTTGTTCTTGTTAAAGTGCTCAACTATGCAGCAAAGTCCACATCTGCAGACTGAAGCGGTTCAGTCCAGGAAGTCTGACCACTATGTCCTGCTGTCTGTAAGAATTATCCTTTTGCCTTCAGGGATCTGCTTTCTCATGCAGTTTCTGCACTCTTTCCTCATTCTTTCAGGTGACTCACCAGCTCTTCACCCAGTGTGGCTTGACTCGCCAACGACGGGACCGCTACATCCAACTAGTTGCCTACAGCCAACAGCTGCCCCACCCCAATGGTATTCAAACCCTGAACCTCCGCTGGAGCACTCGGCGAGGGTACCTTTTGGTGCAGACAGACAAGCCCATATACACCCCTCGGCAAAAGGGTGAGCTCTACTGCAACATCCTTTCCTCTAATGTGTCCAAATTGTTCTGCTCAGGACTGGAGATCCATTTTCAGCCTAGGGGTCAAATGCCAATATAGGAAAATGGCGAATTGACAACAATGTTCCCATAGTGCATGTGGCCAAAGACATGGGCATGGCAAAAGGATGGTGGCTTCCAGGTCAGTGGGGTGGTCAGTTCGTTCCAGGCTTTACACCAGGGTGACCATTGTGGAAGGCAAGGGGTTACATTAGCCCCTCCTGAGACCTTGAAGAGCAGGTCCCCCAACTGTATCCCAAACAAACAAACAAAATCCCCAAACACTGTCTAGAAAGCACAGGGAACATTTTTGCCAGTTTTTTTTGCCCCCCTCCCCCAGGCATTTTAGGACCATGAGAGGCTTTTTTCAACAACAGGAAGTGAACAGAAGTCACTTGCTCTCACTTCCTTTTTTTTAAAAAAGAAGGCTTCTCCTGCACCTAAATTGTCCTGGGGACCCCCAAAACATGGCAAAAATACCCAAGACATTTGGGGACAACAAAGGCAACTTTTGACCCTAGGGGAGTCTTGGGGGAACAAAAATGGCCTATGCAGGGGATGTGGGCTGCATTCCGCCCCCCCCTTAGACTGACCTTTAAAGGAGCAGTCCAAAATGCTGTACCGTATCCCCAAAATAGGTTCAGTTCCTTGGTTTTTTTTCATTTAAAGTTTGGGCTAAAACGTGGAGTGGATTCCCTGCCCTTCCTCACCTGATATAAGAGCCACCAGTAGCCAATAAGAGTAACTCCCAGTGCAAAACTTTCCCATTCTGCAAACCTCCTGTTCAGTGCAAAACCCAGGCTATTATAAATAGACTCGCACTCCAATTGCTTACTGGCATCTAGATGTAGTGCCCCTTGCTTGGGAGAATTATTAACCATCACTAGTAAGCATTGAGTTTCAACTGCTTTGACGGATGAGTACCGGTCTCTGTGGATGGTCGATCCTCACTTTCCACATTGGTCTCAATAGTCCATGAGAGAGCATGCTTCTCCCGATTGGTTGCCAAACCCACTACACTGTGTGAATAAAAAAAAAAATAGTTGTGGTGTCAATGTGTATGCCTCATAGTCTATACACTCAGACCATTCCAATCATCCGCTCTAAACATGGTGACAAGCCATCTGATTTAGGTGACAGGCCAAACAGACAGAAACTTTTAATTTTTTAAACTCAAAATTGTTGTAATCTTTTGGATGATGTGCTAAACTGTGTGAAGGAGAAAAATAATCAATATGTCCTCTGGCTCCCACAAAGTGAATTTTGTGTATGTCACATAGCATGTGTTTTGAGTCAGCCATCCCAAATGTACCTGAAAAATTTGGGGAGAAATCAAATGAAAAATGTATTTATTTAATTTATATCCTGTCTCTCTCCCAACATGGGATACAAAGCAGTTGACAACAAGCTTAAAATAAGATACTTTTACCGGAATTGGTGGGGGGGTCCATGGGGAACCCACTCGTGATACCAAATTTACGTTATTAATTGGGGGAATTATTACAGCTCAAATGCATAGCTGTGAGAGATCAGGTGACTTGCAGGACCTTTGCACCTATTTATACAGGTACTAACTGCAGAAACTCTGAGTTACAGTAAAATAAAATGTTTTTTATTGGAAAATAACACGGAAACATTCACACACACTCACGGTTGCAAGAGACATACAAGGCTAAGAAAGAGTTTTAAGGCAGAAAGGTTGGATAGAGGAATAGATTCGGGAAGTGGGCTATAATTACCAGTCCTGAAGAGCACAATTTTGTGCAGCAGAGAAGACTCAGACTTGGATCGGAAGGTGGCACAGCAATCCGGCAGAATGACAGTGTCCAACTGTGGCACTGTGTGCACACTTTGCTGTTGTTTGGAGCTAGTATTTATACCCTGTTTCATATCTTGAAGGGGTGTTTTAACTTAGAACAAAGCTTAGATGGGTTTCCCACCATTATTAACAAAGGAAACGGTGACTTTGCTAATTGTTGTTAACGGCTGCGATGTTAGAATTGATGGGTTTATGACAACCTCTGTATTGTAGGATAGGAAAAGTGTGAGGAAAGGCTTTCTGGGGATAATGGATATTCTGGTGATTTGTTTCTTTGTAATGAATGACTCATTGCCAATGCATCCAAGATGGGATTAGCACATACCTTGGTGATGCAGTTGTTTACTAGGGCCTTCGCTTAATCCTATTTTGGACGTGTCTGTTGATAATTTTCCATGTCAGTTTTGTTTAGGTCCTGGTGACCTCCACCTGACCTCATTTTTGGTCCGCCCAGGTCTACTAGACCTCGTGAAGTGTCTATTGCCAATTTGTGAAATATTATAGGGAGAGCGTGTAAGGCATGGTAACAATACAGCTAAAAGCAAGATGATAAAAAAGTTTTTTAAAACCTAGATAAATTAGCAATCATATTTTAAAAAATAATTGGAGGTCTCCCCTCCAAACTGAATTCTGTGTATGCCATGTAGCCTATATTTTAAGTCAGACCATCCCAAACATGCTCTACAGATTTGATGATCCCTCCAGCTTCTTGTGTGATGTGGTAACTGACAGATATACAAAAGCATCATTTTACTTCTATAACTAAGGACAAGAAGAAACTTGCAGGGACCAGGTGCTGAAAGTCTGCTGCCCAAGTTGCTCTCCATATGTTGCAGTACAAAACATCTGGAGGGTCCCAGCTTAAGGAAGATTTGCATAGATCTAATAGGATAATGGAGCCAGGGTTTTCAGGGTTAAAGCACAGAAAATTACCAATTAGCAAGGTCAGTGATAGAACCGGCCACCCTCCTCAGACATCCCACTTCTCTCTGAGTTTAGCTGTACAGTAGGACCCCCGTCATCATCAGCGATGATGATGATGCCCTTGTTGCCCTTGTTGATGATGATGATGAGCCTTTGTTGCCCACACAGAAGCAGGTCTGCAGCACCTAACATCATGCTTTGCAACAGCTGCAGAGCTGTTTGTGTTGGAAGTCAACCTGAAGAAAACAGAAGTTCTTTACCAGCCTGCACCACAGGACAAACACCACCATCCCCACATTGCCGTCGGCAACTCTGTGCTTAAGTCCGTTCAGCAGTTCACCTACCTGGGAAGCATCATCTCCTCAGATGCCAAGATTGACAAAGAGATCGATCACAGATTAGCAAAGGCACATAGCGCATTTGGAAGACTTCACAAAAGAGTCTGGAGCAATAAACACCTGAGGCAAAGCACAAAAATCAGTGTGTATAGAGCCATTGTACTGTCTATCCTCCTTTATGGATCTGAAACATGGGTCACCTATCGCCACCACTTACGACTCCTCGAACGCTTCCATCAGCGCTGTTTACGCACAATCCTAAATATACAGTGGACTGACTATGTGACGAATGTTGCTGTCCTTGAGCAAGCAGGGATCATGAGCATTGAAGCCATGATATTGAGAACACAGCTGCACTGGGCAGGGCATATTTCTAGAATGGAGGACCATCACCTCCCCAAAATAGTATTCTACAGTGAACTCGCCACGGGTCAGCGTAAGAGGGGCGCTCCAAAAAAAAGCGATATAAGGACTCCCTGAAACAACACCTCAGGCTCTGCCAAATTGATTACCAACAATGGTCCGCCCTGGCCTCACATCGGGAGGCATGGAGATGCACTGTCCACAATGCTGCAGCCTTATTTGAGAATTCACGCTGAACAAGTCTTGAAGAGAAACAACAACGCAGAAAGAATCACAACCCAGAAACATCACCCAAGGAGACCTTCTGCTGTGCTTTCTGCAACCGGACTTGTCTATCTCGGATTGGCCTTTTTAGTCATCAGGGCGCTTGCAGAAAGCGCGGGATGAGTCCTTCTTGAATCTTTGTTTGCGAAGAGAAGCCAGAGAGAGAGAGAGAGAGAGAGAGGACCCCCATATCCACAGAACCAATATCCATGGTTTCAGTTATCTGTGGGACACAGAACACATACCATAGTGTTCCTAGAAAATGCCTAGAGAGGCATCCTCTCTAGACACTTTCTAGATTCTCCAAGGCAACTCTATGGTATTTTAAACAGGAAGTCCCATTATTTTCAGTGGCATTTGCTGTTATCAGCAGTTTCTGGTATCCACGGTATGGATATGGGGTCTTCTGTAATCCACAAAATAGCTGGAGGAAAATGAATTTTCTCAGTAACAATCTATTCTCTAAGCTCTCCCTGTTATCATGCAGAGTATTTGGTAATGGCTTGGTCTTGATTAGGTCATTGAGACCCATTAGCTTTACAAAAGACCTGTTCCACGTTCTGGTGGAGATGGAAGAATAGCTTGAACTAGTTTATTGATTTGGGTTCAAGTTGGCTGGCTGTTTTGGGAACACAGCTATGGCGACTATCATGATGAGCATACACTAAAAATTACTACCATAGCACTGAAGAGTTAAAGAACATACCGCTTCTGTTTCTAATCTCAGCAAGCAGAATTCTAGCGCTAAGTGGGGAAAAAATACAGGTTCTCTCTCCCCTCCCTCCACATCTCTGAAAACAATGTCAGAAAAATGTGGAACTCCTTCAGCCAGAGGCATGGTTAGTCCTCCCTGTGTGTTCTTTCCACCTGCAGACAAAGACCTGTCTATTTATGCAGGCCTTTTGTCTTTAATCCCGTGGCAGAAGGGTGTTTTAAAATGTTGTGTTTTTTTCTTGTATCTTCTCAATTGTGTTTTAAACCTATTTTGAACTTTTTATATACAGAACAGTTTAACTTTTTAACATAATTGTTGGTTACTTGTTATTTTCCTTTTGTAAAATAATTTTTTAGCTTTTAATCTTTTATTTCAAATTGCTGGAATCCATTTTAGGTCTCATGCTGGGACCCCCAAAAGAAAATAATATAAATTAAATAAACAAACAAACCACCAAACCCAGTCTAGCCTGGGGCAATGCCACAGTCATTGTCACAAAAGGATTTTTCATCTTTTTGACAATGCTTTGTTGTCCTTTTGTCTTGTCTTTCTCACACTCAACTGTGATTCTTTTGTTCCAGTGAATTTCCGAGTCTTTGCCATGGATCACAAATTGCGCCCAAGTGTTGAACCCGTTGTTATCACTATTCAGGTAATCAACAATTTGTTGTCAAGTTTTAAAAAAGGGAGGGGAGAAGAAAGCAGTTGTCCTTGAGGGACAAAACATGCTACTTTCAACATATTTTTTGTTTGTTTTTGCTTTTAAATCTCCACTATTTGTCCTCTTATCTCATTGTTTCCATCAGAACCCACGGGGTCTTCAGGTCCGGAAAACTGAACACATGCCAGTAAATTTTGTCATTAAAGATCACCTGTCAATTCCTGACATCTCTGAGTAAGTTTCTGCAGTAGTGTAACCAGGCACAGCCCAACTCAAACAGGTGCAATTTTGAAACCTGGCATCCTTAGGATGTTGTATCTGATGAAGTGAACTGTAGTCCACAAAAGCTTATGCTAGAAATTTTTCATCCAAGTTGCTCAGAACATGCTCAGCAATAACTCACTAATTTCTAGATTTTTGGATAGAATCTGAATCCCAAGTGGTCCAAAGCTCTAGTCAGTAATACCTGGTAGACTGTGAAACCAAAATAAAAATAACAGATCCATCTAGCTCAGAATTGTCAACTCAGGCTGAATCTACACAGGCTAAATAATGTGTCTTTACCTCAATCCCAGTCTGTTGGAACACACAATATTTCACTCTTTGGGATGTGAAAATACTTCTTTCTGATGCCTTGGGGCTTTAAGGCAATTAAACAAACCTCTAGTTCACTGTTTTGAAGAAGAACAGGATTTTTAATATGTGTGGTTTGACCCTCAAATTGGGATTATGGTGAAATTGGGGGTGAAGAGATGGGGAAGGGTGGGACCAGGTCGGTAGGTGGTCACCTAGGTCAGGTGGTCACCTAGGTCACCTGATTGTTCCTGCCATGGAAGAGTAGCTCCCCTGTTTGTATTGGTATCCAGAAAAGGCAGTGTTGCCTTTTCTTTCTTTCTTTCTTTTTGGATTTGATGTTTGTACGCACACATTCGCAGGTTGGCATTTCACCCCCGCTTCTCTATTGGCTTCACTTTATAGAAGTGTAGGACAATGAGAACAAAGGGAAAACAAAATTAAGCGAATATGCAAATATTCACATGTTGAGAGAATTTTAAAAAACCGCCCACAGCAGGTGCGGTTATATGACCAGACATAAACTGATATAGTGAAAACGTGCACAGAGTAGAGACAACCTCTTGCACCCATGTGGCTTCATAATGGACATCCTTGCAAACTGATTTCAGTGTAGATTAAAACAGTTGTATGTGACAGTCAAACTGGGGCAGGGATACTATGCAGTAGAGCTGGGATACAACCCTCGCATAGATCCAGCCCCAGACTGACCGTGGGTTTCCAGGGTTTCAGGCAGAATTATGTCCTCACCCTATTTGGAGTTCCCTGGTCTTCCCTGGTGGTCCCACACCCATTAAACCAATTGCTACCTTTCTTAGCTCCCCATAAAGGAGAATAGACAGTACAATGGCTCTATACACACTGATTTTTGTGCTTTGCCACAGGTGTTTATTACTCCAGACTCTTTTGTAAAGTCTTCCAAATGTGCTATATGCCTGTACTGTCTGTTCTCCTTTATGGGTCTGAAACATGAGCCACCTATCGCCTCCACTTACGACTCCTCAAACGCTTTCATCAGCGCTGTATATGCACAATCCTACATATACACTGGACTGACTATATGACGAATGTTGCTGTCCTTGAGCAAGCAGGGATCACCAGCATTGAGGCCATGATATTGAGAACACAGCTGTGCTGGGCAGGGCACGTTTCTAGGATGGAGGACCATCGCCTCCCAAAAATAGTACTCTACAGTGAACTTGCCACAGGTCAGCGTAAGAGGAACACTCCAAAAAAGCGATACAAGGACTCCCTGAAACAACATCTCAGGCCTTTTTTAGTCATCAGCGCGCTTGCAGAAAGCGTGGGATGAGTCCTTCCTGAATTTTCATTTGCGAAGAAAAGCCAGAGAGAGACCTTTCTTAGCTTCTGAAATTAGATGAGATTGGATGGGTTGGTATATCTCACTCATACCCTTCACCTCACAATATTATTCTTTGCCTCTTTCAGCCAGTAGGCCCCAAAGCAGCCTCCTTAACTGCTCCTGCAAGTTCCCTTAAGCCAGGGGTAAGAATTATGCAGCCCTCAAGCCGTTGTTGAATCAAAATTCCCATTAATCCTCACTATTGGCTTGGTTAGTGCGCAGTACTGCATGCCCTCCCACATGATGGCCAAGCAACATCAGAGTGTGGCCAAGATGGCAAAAGTCATTAATAAGGAAGAACAGACAAGTTAGGAGAGGCTGCAGCAGCTTGCTTTTCTCTGAGCCTACTGGGAAGAACAAAATTCCACCCTTTCATTTCCCCGCTACTGAGTTGAGTGTGAACTGCTACTTAAGATGAGTCAACAGTGAGATATGGTAGCCAAAAAAAGCCAATGCAATTCTAGGCAGAATCAAGGGTACCATAGTGTCCAGATCAAGGGAAGCAGTAGTGCCATTCTCTTCTGCTTTGGTCAGATCACACCTGGAGTCCTGTGTCCAGTTCTGGGCACCACAGTTCAAGAAGAATATTGACAAACTGGGACGTGTCCAGAGAAGAGCAGCCTAAGAAATCAAAGGTCTGGAACCCAAGGCTTATGAAAAACAACTGAGGGAGCTAGGCATGTTTAGCTTGGAGAAGAGAAAACTGAGAGATGACACGTAGGGATGTCATGTAGAAGATGGAGCAAGCTTGTTTTCTGCTGCTCCAGTGACTAGAACACAAACTAATGGATTCAAATTACATGAAAAGAGATCCCACCTAAATGTTAGAAAGAACTTCTTTGCTGTAAAAACTGTTTGACAGTGGAGTAGTCCTCCTTGGAGTGTGATAGAATCTCTTTCTTTGGAGATCTTTAAACAGAGGTTGGATGGTCATCTTTCAAGAGTGCTTTAGTTATGTATACCTGCATGGCAGGGGGTTTGACCAGATGGCCCTTTGGGTTCCTTTGAACTCTTAAGGTCTATGATACTATTGTTCTACTTTTGCACTTTGAACTCACTCACTTTGCAGTAACTGAAGTAAGCTGATGGCAGAGGGACCCCAGAAACTGGGGCATTTTAAAAGCAGATGAAGTGGAACTGGAGGGTTAATCAGGATTCTTCCCTGCCAGATCAGGATAGGGTGAAGATATGGTGCTGGGAGTTGCAGTCGAACAACGTCTGGAAGGCTACATAAACCCCACATCAGCCTAAGGGGTAAATGTCCTCTGCTCTTTCAGGAAGTGTTATTTCATAGCACTCTATATGGAACTAGTTCAGTGGTTCTTTGGATCCTTTTGGCCTTCTCTGCATTGGCTCAGGTTCCATCTTGTTCTTTCTGCTTTTCTCCCTTCTAGGCCTGGCATCTGGCGTATCACAGCCCGCTTTGTCCACACCCCAGATTCGAATAGGTCAACAGAGTTTGAGGTGAAAAAATATGGTATGTTCTTGAAGTTACTACATTCTTCCTTGCTCCCCCTATAGCCATGCTCAGTGCTTCTAAGAGTTTGCGTGGCAGGCTGTAGTTCCAACAGGTGCCGCATTTGATTGCATCCTTTTTGATGTACATTAATTGCACTATAGGCAAAACAAACAAATACATTATACTGGAAGTACAATTATTTACTGATTAAAATAGCTGTATGCTGCTTCTTTGTGTCAAAAAACTATTCATTCTTACAATCTTGAGTAATCAGGCTGCAGAAGACCTTAAATGGCAGCTTAAGATGTTTTAACAGTAATGGTGAATAAAATATCATCTGTTAAATTTTGTCCTGCCTTCTTTCTTTCTCTCCTCAGTGCTCCCTCATTTTGAGGTGACGATTGTCCCAGAACGGAAGTACATCCTGATCTCCGGACAGCAGGACACTGAATTGCGAATTGAACTTGAGGCTAAGTAAGTTGCACTCAGGTGATGCCATTCTTGATACAGTTAATTAAAAACATTACACACACACACACACACACACACACACACACACTTGCAAAGCCTTTGTAATAATTTCCTATCTAGAATAGGACAACAACCCGCCCTAATCCAGCATCATCCAGATAGATTAAACTTCAAATCCTGTCATCCCCAGCCATAGAGCTTCTGGCTGGGGATGATATAAGTTGTAGTACACGAGCTTTAAAAAATGCATTTGTGAGAGAATTTAGCTTCCTCTACAAGTCTCTTTCCTGAAAAGAGGAAGTTAACAACTGGCGGGTTGCTAAGGCTATCAGCAGAGTCCTAGGTGTATGTATAGGAGAATATATTTCTGTGTTGTGTGTTGTGTGTATGGGAGAAGTCCCAGTGAGTTTTCACAGTTCGCTCTGGGATGTGCTCATGCAATTGAAACAGAAAGTGTAAAGATAATTTTCAGACACCCTGGTTTGCAAAAAAGAAGCAAATTTTTACATGTGCTTATTTATTTATTTAGAGTATTTATACCCCTGCCTCCAGCCAAAACGTCTCCCAGAGTGGCTTACAAATTGTTAATTTGACAGTTCCCTGCCCTCAGGTTTACAATCCAAAAAGACAGTACACACAAGGAAAAGGAAGAGACAGTGGGGGAAAGCATTAAGTTGGTGAGATGCTGCTGGCTGCTCTTCTCTTCCATCAGCTGCTGAGACCCAGGCACAACAGTGCGGTGCCTGGCCTCTATTCTCTCAGAGGCCACAGCAATTCATTTAGTGTTTTAGTTACTTTTCCTCTGATACTTCAGACTAACTTGTGATCTGTGACCAGCACACACCAAACAGCCCATCCTTTGGAATAAGCAAAGGGATTTGGGTATTGAGAATGCTGACCCAAGATATTTTGCTGACTAATAGAGGGTACCCAGTTTGAGGTCCATAGTACCCAAAGTCAGCCATGTTTTATAGATACACATGCATAAACACAGAGAGAGAGAGAGGGAGAGAGAGAGGGAGAATGAATACGAGAATAACATCTTAACTTTTGGCCATTCAGTGCCACCCCAAATCTGTTACTGCATCCGGCCGCTTAACGTTAGGGCTAGTATTTTATGATTATAATCACTCAGTGTGTGTAGTTCCACTACGTTGACCTAACATTTAGACTAAGGTGGGCAAAGAGCAGCCCCAGGGCTTCATATGGCCCCTAGGGCCACTTTTGTGACCTTCAGGGGCCCCAGGACAGCCTCCTCATTTTTTTCTCTCCAGTATACACCCAAATTCTCTCTTTGGGATGTCGGGGGGCATTTCCACTATTTGAAAGGTCCCCCGGACTCCTCAGGGGTCAAATAAAATTTTGGCAAAATTGTTCAAAAAATGTTTGGCCCCCAAATATCCTCCAGGGGAGTGTGTGAGACATTTCCACCACATTTTGCCCCTTGGGCCAATTTAGGTGCAGTAGAGGCTTTTATTTGAAACAGGAAGTGAAAAAAGGCCTCTCCTGAGCCTAAAATGGGCCTGGAAGACCCAAAAGCATGGTGAAAGTGCCCCCCATGTCCCCTAGACGTCATTTGGGGGCAAAACATGTGTTTTGTTTTGTTTTGTTTTGTTTTGCAGGAGCAGGTATGCCAGGAGGGTGCAGCCCTCCAAGGTCTCCTGAGGATCAAATGTGGCCCCCTAACCTTCCATGGCTGCCCACCTTTGATTTAGACAGTCCCTGAGGTGTTATCATCATATGTCAAATTAAACAGTGGTGACAGTTGGATACATGCAACCATTGTATATCTCAGTTCTCCCCACTCCATGCCAAACCTGTGAACTATCCCTATTTTTTTCCCTCTTGACAGATTTTTCTATGGGAAAGGGGTCAATGGCACAGCTTACGTAAGGTTTGGCGTGAGTGATGAAAATGGTGAGAAAGTGTTTATCACAGGACTGGAGCAACAGGTCTTGGTAAGAGAACTCATGTGTTTCATCCACAAGATTATTTAATAGTGAGACAGAATTTTCTGTCCATGCTCAAGTGCATTTTCCCCCCGGGTCCCAGCTCTGGGACTTGATTCTGAAAACAGGTTGAAGAGCTCAACCTTATAAACCCAGGTTGGGAACTTTCGGCTCTCCAGATATTTTGTACCGACTCAGCTCCTTCAACCCATCCCAGTTCTTTCATCATCTCAGCATCCAAGAGATTTGTGTTTACCTTCTTTCTTAATATGTATATGATTAAACTGATTTTATATCCCCCTTCCCTCCACCATAATTCTACCCATATCAGGTAACAGATGGCCTTGGTTCATTAACCCTAAAACGCAGCCTTCTCGCTGAGAAACTGGGGCGCCCTCTGCAGGACCTAAGTGGAACATCTCTCTACATTGCAGCCACAGTCATTGAGTTAGCAAGTAAGTTTGGGAATGGAAACCATTCTCTACTATGTCAGTGGCTCTTAACCTTTTCTTTACCAGGGGACCCCTTTAAATCACTTTTGTTGCTATGGACTCTGAAGACTTAACTCAAGATTTAAAACTACAACAACAACAACAACTACAACACCTGATGATGATAATAATAATAACACAGTTACATCATCCACAGCCCTTCCCATACAGGCACTGAAGGGGAAGGAAGACTTTTCTCCTACTTCTTCCTGCAAATTTGTGGCTGGAGTGGACTGAAGAACAATGCACAGGCCAAGCCAGCCAGCCTTTACCTTGGCTTTTGTCACGTGGGCTGAGCAGCATTCAAGTCTCCCTGTGAGGACATAGCGGCCACCTGGGGGTCGACAGATTAAGAACCACTATGCTATGTCTTAGCAACTAATAGCATGACGAATAATCTCTTTCTCTCTGGCTTTTCTTCGCAAAGAAAGATTCAGGAAGGACTCATCCCGTGCTTTCTGCAAGCGCGCTGATGACTAAAAAGGCCAATCCGAGATAAACAAGTCAGGTTGCAGAAAGCACAGCAGAGGGTCTCCTTGGGTGATGTTGCCGGGTTGTGATTCTTTCTGCGCTGTCATTTCTCTTCAAGACTTGTTCGGCGTGAGTTCTCAAATAAGGCTGCAGCATTGTGGATAGTGCGTCTCCATGCCTCCTGATGTGAGGCCATAAGGCTGTGCTGAAACCACTCATGTATTTCCTTTTTTCTTTTTCTCTGCCTCTGATATAGTATGGGTCTCTTTCCCCCTGCCCTCAGCCCTAATGAAGTTTACCCAGATTTTCAGCAAATATATTTGTAAAGTTGCATAGCTCAGCAATAACAGGACCAGTGTGATGTGGTGGCTACTCTAGACAGGCTGAGGATATGCAAACAGAGAAAATGTGGTGTTTGGAACTTTCAGATTGGGGTGACAGTGAAAAGAGAATCTCCCACGCCTCAGTTCCAGAGAAGTTGAATAGTTTGTGAGGCACACCAATAAAATTCAGTGATACAGGTGGTTTCCAAATGGAAGGCTCCTAGCACTACCAATCCAAAGGCTTTCTGTAGCTCTTCTGTCTTTCCCTCTTAACCAGATTGCTTTGTTTGGGGGTGGGGAAATGATGGAAGAAGTGATGGGAGAGCAAGGAAGAACTATAAATGGAAGACAACAGTATCTGGAGTATCTCTTCCTAACTGCATAGATCTGTGAGTGAGCTTCATTTGGAAGCACCAATATCAAGTGTCTTCATGCTACAGAATTACATTATAGCACTTTAATATGACATTAACATCCTTGGGTTTATCCTATGGAATCCTTGGATTTGTGGTTTCATGGGGGACTTATAATTCTTAGTGAAAGAACTCTAGGGCCTCCCCAAACTGCAAATCCCAGGAGTCTGTAGGATGTAGCCATAGTAGTTAAAATGGTATCTGAGAGGTATAATTTGTGTAGCATGAAAGCAACCAATAACAATTCCTCACAAATACAATGTGAGCTCTTGGCAAAGAAAATATTCCATTTTAGGGAAAGGAAAGTTCTAAACACCAGGCCTAATCTGGCCCATGAGAGGGGGAGTTACCAGAAAGCCCCTTTTCCCTCTCACATGCCCTGTTGTTTATGTCAGAGAGATTCCCTGGTATACTACTGGGTTTCCCATGTTGCTTTCTGTGGCATCATCTGGCCCACAGAGGTGTGTGGGAGAGTTATCTGATCTGACAGTCTCATAAGATTTTTATCCCTTTTTAATGGCTTCAGCTGTCAGCCCCGTTTGAAAATCCCACTCCTAGGATATAAACTGAGGCAAACTCTCCTGCTTATATGGATGTGCCTTGTCTGTGTGAGTCTGAGGAAAGACTAAAGCTTGGGAAAGTTACTTTTTAAGCTATCTGTTTGTCTAGAGTGGCTATTCTGCCTACAAGGCTTTGGGAGTAGTAACGGTTTGAGTGTTTGACTGGGACCCTGGAGACCAGAGTTTGAACCCCTGCGTAGTCATGGAAACCCTCCGGGTGACATTGGGCAAGTCACTCTCTCTCAACCTTAGAGGAAGACAGTGGCAAATTCCATCTGAATAAATCTTGCCAAGAAAACCCTAGGATAGGTTTGCCAGAAGTCAGAGTCTATTTGAAGGCACATAACAACAACTACATAGTCAAAAAAGTAATATTTCAGAGCTTGGGGGGTTTAGTGTGGTGTAGTTGTTTGAACATTGGACTATGACTCTGCTGACCAGTGTTTGAATCCCCACTTGGCTATGGAAGCCCACTGGATAACCATGAGCAAGTCACACTCTCTCAACCTCAGAGACAGGCAAAGGGAAACAGCCTCTGAACAAAACTTGCCAAGAAAATCTCGTGATAGGTTTGCCTTAGGGTTGCCATAAGTCAGAAATGACTTGAAGGCACACAACAACAACATACCTATTTCCTTTTTGCTATTGAATCTTCCTTCATTCTTGCAGGTGGAGAGATGGAGGAGCAGGAACTTTCCTCAGTGAAGTTTGTGTCATCTCCTTATTCAGTAGACCTGTCCAAAACCAAGCGCCATTTTGTTCCTGGTTCTCCCCTTGAAGTGTTGGTACGTATACTGTGTTTCCTGAAGAGCTTAAGTTCCATATGGCAAGGGATTTTTTCTTGCAAAGGGCACCCTAGTTTTTCTCTCCTTTAAACTACTTTTCCCAAATTCTTCTCTTCCTTGATGTTTAGTCAAGTCCTTCTACCTTGCCTTCCTTGACTTTTAGAACTGTATCTATTAGTGTCCAGAAGTCACTGTTCCAAGGGATCAGTATCATTTTGATGCTCTCTGAAATGCAGGGTATAAGCTATTGAGATTCATAGAACTCTTCTTCTGACTGAATGTTGAAGAAACTGGAATAAGAACTTCTTTCTCTCATTAGAGGCAAAAGGTTAGAATAGGCTTCTTATTAAATTAAAGACAAGCTGTATGCAAGCATCTCTCTCTTTCGACAGATCTAAATTATAGCCATGTACCACACTTTTGACCCCTGGTCTACCCTTTCGACCACTGCTGCTGTCCACTTGGTGTGCTGTATTTTTCTCTCAGTCAACTTGGCGCCATCTAGTGTTCAGTCTTGCATTTGCAAGCCAAACCCCCACCTCCGCATCCAGGGTCCCACTTTTCAACTGATTCCACTTTCTGATAGGCCTGCAGTCCCTAACTCATCAGATAAGTGGGGGTTTCCTGTAATCATTTTTCAGGTTATACAGAGGCTGTAATCATTTTTCAGGTTATACAGAGGCTGTTTAGGGATATCTATCCTTCCAGTCCTACTGGAGAATTACAGATCATGGAATCACAGAGCTGGAAGAGATTACAAGGGCTATCCAGTCCAACCCCCTGCCATGCAGGAATACACAATCAAAGCATTCCTGACAGATGGCCATCCAGCCTCTGTTTAAAAACCTCCAAAGAAGGAAACTCCATCACACTCTGAGGCAGCGCATTAAACTGCCGAACAGCTCTTACTACCAGGAAGTTCTTCCAATGTTTAGGTGGAATCTCTTTTTCCTGTAGCTTGAGTCCATTGCTCCATGTCCTAGTCTCTGGAGCAGCAGAAAACAAGATGGTTTGGAAGGCAGAGAACACACAAATGACAAAATGTAGCACAGTATAGATAACTTTCAAAGCTAGAGACTTCTTTGGAAATACACAGGGCTGGCAGAGGACAAGCTGCCCCTCTAGCAGCACTGGTCCTTTCTTGTTTAGCCAAATGGACTTGAAACTTGAATCTTACTTCAGTGCTGGAACTTGTGATGGCAACAGGCTAGCTAATGGGGTGCTGAGCAGACTCAGTGAAACGCTTGACTCAGCTTTGCTCTCCAACAGAAGGAAATGGCCAGAAGGGGCTCCAGATAAATGGTGAGTGGGCAGTGCTCCACATTAGGACAGTAAAGGCTTCATAAATTTTCTCTTGGGCAAGAATGAATGAACCAGTTTACCATTTTTCTCCTTCCTGTGAGAACATTATCAAAGTCTGCACAGTTTTCAAAGAATATTCACAGTTCGAGACTTATTCTGTATATATAAAAAAAGTCATGTGGCTTTTTATGTGTGTGTGTGTGTGTGTGCGTGCATGTGTGCAGCAAAGACAGGTTTCTGACACAGCAAACAGGATTTTTGCACAGAAAAATATCATCTCTCTGCAGAAAATGCTGATTTCTATATAGGAAACTTGTCTTCTGTGCAGAAATATTGTTTTCTGCACAAAAACATTAGCTTTCCATGCACGCACACACACACACACACACACACACCCCTTACATACTTTTTTTGCACTGAATTGCAAAGATTCCCCCCCTCCACCTATGATTCTCCATGTCAGAGTTTCTTGGCATTCCAGAAAACCTTTTTTTATCATATTCAAATATTTTTGAATATTCATTCCATCCCTGTTGCACATACCATAGTATCTGCTGTCTGAAGTCTAAAACCAGTTAATACTGGAAGCACCTTACATCCCAGCCTTTTGAGAAAGGCAAGATGTGTAACTCAAATAAATAAATAGCCTCAACTATTTATTTATTTGAGTTACATCCTGCCTTTCTCAAATGCTGTTTTTTTGTGCACACGCATACACACACACACAATTGAGCCTTTCTCACAGGGTTGGGATGCAAGGTGCTTCCAATATAATGAAAATGGTTGCAACAAAAACAAATGAATTGTAGATTTTCCTTGGTTTTTTTTCTGGGCTGTGAGGCCATGTTCTGGAATAGTTTCTTTCTGACGTTTCACCTGCATCTGTGACTGGCATCTTCAGAGAATGGTTGGATAGGAGTGTGTGTGGAGTTTATATGCTGTGAACTCCTGTTGGGGAGTATATGTAAATTTGTTTAATTGAATGGTTAGTTTCTGGGTATAGAAATGCAAGGCTGATTAGTGTCTGTTTGGCTAATGGTTGGTTGATGGGCCATTATCTGCTGGAACTCCCCCTGTCCCTGGGTGGAATTCCTTTGTAAGTGTTGAGTTTTGATTCTATTGTTTTTCAAAACTGGGAGCCAGATTTTGTTTACTTTTAGGGCTTCTTCTTTCCTGTTGAAGGTGTCCAGGTGTTTGTGGATTTCAGTAGCTTCTGTGTGCATTCTGACATGATAGTTGTTGGCCTGGTCCAGCATTTCTGTGTTTTAAAATAACATTTGTGTTCAGGTTGGTTTATAACATGTTCTGCTACTGCTGATTTTTCTGGCTGGCCCAGTCTACAGTGTCTCTTGTGTTCCTTGATTCATGTTTGCACACTGCGTTTAGTGGTCC
This sequence comes from Gambelia wislizenii, assembly GCA_030847615.1. Classification (NCBI taxonomy): domain Eukaryota; kingdom Metazoa; phylum Chordata; class Lepidosauria; order Squamata; family Crotaphytidae; genus Gambelia; species Gambelia wislizenii. The sequence continues at coordinate 34,477,075 of JAUMIR010000002.1, forward strand.
CTATGTAAATTTGTCCACAGCTGCATGGTATGCGGTAAACTCCTGCAGCTGTGAGAGGGTCTCTTTTGTCCTTCGCTGAGTGTAGTGTTTCTTGGATTTTCCTGGTCGGTCTGCAGATTGTTTGGAGGTTGTGTTTCCTCATAAGTTTCCCTATTCTGTCTGTGACTCTGATATATGGTAAAAATACCTTCCCTTTGGGTGGCTGTTTTTCTTCTTCATTCCTGTGGTTTTTTCTGGGTCTGGCTGCTCTTGTGATGTCTGATCTAGAGTAACCATTAGCCTGTAGGGCCCAGTTTAGGTACCTCAGTTCGTCCTCCAGGTAGTGGGGTTCGCAGATCCTTTTTGTGTGGTCTACCAATGTTTTTATTGTGCTCCTTTTTTTGTCCTGGGTGATGATTAGAGTTCTTGTGTAGGTATCTGTCCATGTGTGTGGGTTTTCTGTATACCTTGTGACCTAACCATTGGTTTGGTTTGCGGATGACTAGGACATCCAAGAAGGGCAGTGTTCCTTCCTTCTCTTTTTCCATCGTGAATTGGATATTTGGGTGGATGCTGTTCAGGTGGTTTAGGAATGAGACCAAATCTTCTTCTCTGTGGTTCCAAATGGTGAAAGTGTCATTCACATATCGGAACCATGCTGTGGGCTTTTTTGGTGCTGTTTCCAGGGCTTGCTTTTCAAAATGTTCAATGTAAAAGTTTGCTATCACTGGGCTCAAGGGACTGCCCATGGCTACCCCATCTATCTATTCATAGAATTCGTTATCCCACTGGAAGTATCTTGTGGTGAGGCCGTGTTTGAACAAGGCTGTGATGTCCTCAGGAAATATTTGTTGTGTGAGTGCCATGGTGTCCATTATGGGGACTTTTGATGAACAAGGAAACAACATCAAAACTGATCAGTCTGTCTCCAGGTTTCAGTTTGATGTTGTTGATTTTTTCTATGAAGTGAGCTGAGTCTTTGATGTAGTGAGGGGTTTGTCCTATGTGGGGTTTGTAATTGTGTGGCCAGAAACTTGGCCAAGTCATACGTGGGGGATCCAATGGCACTCATTATGGATCGGGGTGGAATTGAATCCTTGTGGAACTTGGGAAGTCCATATAGTCTTGGTGGGAGAGCATTGATCTGCATAGATTCTGGTGTATGATTGGCTTAATTGATGAGTTCTTGATCAAGGCATTTGTTTATCTGGTGCAGGTCTTGCTTGAGTTTTCTGTATGTTGTAGGGTCCAAGAGTTCCCTTATTTTTTGTCTTTTTTCTGTTTCCATGATTACTGTGGCATTGCCTTTGTCTGCTGGGAGAATAATGATTTCTGGGTCTGCATTGAGATCCTTGATGGCTTTTCTTTCTTTTATGGTTATGTTGCTGCACTAATCTGCAAATAATCTGCAAATAATCAAATCCTCAAAAGTTAAACCTGCAAATGTGGAGGGCTGGCTGTAATAGAATCTACTATAAGTGTGCATTGACCAAGTTCCCCTTGAGTCTCTGGGTCTGCTCTAGTTGAGAATAACAAATGGATTTAGGCCTGAGAAAGCTGACTCTCCATGTCTAATGGCAGAGCCAGTCTTGCTGGTGGTGGTGGTGCTTGTGTTTGTGAATGTAGGGCGGCAGGGCGGAAATGAATTTCATACTCCTGCCCCACATGCTTTTTTGCTTTCTGTCGATCAATATACTCACGATAATGTATTAGCTTTTACTTTTACCTGTTTTCTTACAAGCATCTCCTATGTGTGCACATGAAGCCCTCTGTCCTAAAACCTTTTTTATCTTTTCCTCCGAGGCAACCATTTCACTCCCGGATGGAGCACCAGCTCCACGCCTCCCAGTTCGTTTCTTAACCCAGATAACTGGAGCCCCAACTCCAAGTGATGCCAACGTTGACATCAAGAGTGATGATCGTGGGATTGTCAAGCACATAATCAACGTTCCTGCCAAAGCTGCCTCCATCACAGTCACGGTATAAGCCTTTGTGCCCCTGCTGGGAGTATAGGAGTGGGAAGGGACAGAATCATACCAAGAGGAGGGAGAAAGGGCGATTGGAGGAAAGAAAGATTGAAGGGATCTGGGGGAGAAACCAGGAAAACTTGGTGTTCTGGCTTCTTAGGCTTCTTAACAATTTCCTTAAAATTAAAGAGATGATGAGAGGGTTTGATGCAAAACCTAGGGAGTTACTATTAACATAAATTAGTTACAATTACTGTTCCAAGTTTTCCTTATAAAGACAATTCAGACTGCAGAACTGTATTGTTTCAAGAGGTGGATCATATGCTATTGTTCATATTTCCTTAGTCTGAATTCATGTAACCCATGCCACTTACTTCCAATTAATCCAGCTTTCATTCCCATCAGAACCAGTGCTATTTTTATTCCAGAATAACTCTGGATATTGAAACTGCCTCCAGTTGTGGTGACTCCTTTTCCTAGCATGTTTTCAAACCTGGTATAAATTTGATTCCATCATGGGAATACCATTTCTAGTTTCATTTTGCTGGCATTTGAAATAAGATGCATCGTCCATCCTTCCCAAATTCTCCTTTTGTCTTTCTTTCAAATTTGCTGCCTTCTGATCACCACTCTACGAGCAATTGACTGTCCAGCTTGTTTGAAAATATGTTGCAATGATTTTCCTTCCTTTTCTGCCATGGTAATGTGGTATCACAGTAGCTTTACCCCTACCTGCACCCCACTTTATATTTCTGTGTATATGTATTCTACCTTCCTTGGGATAGTTTCCCATGGCATGGAACAAGATGCATCCCTTTGAATGCTGCAACAAGCATGCTGAGGGGAAAATAAAACAAAAACTAATATAGCTGTGGAAGCATCCACCTGTGGAAACATCCTTCATCCCCCAGGTCCTAGCCAGCAAGACTTAGACGTTGTCTACACTATCAAAAACCCTGAATCCCCATGTGAATGCCCCCAGATCTGCTATGATCAGGCCACATGTGGCATGGTCTTTTCCCTGAATGTGGGGCTATCTGGCCTCACTTCCAATTGCCCAGATTCACAGCATTTTGGGGTATCTTACCTAAATGCGCAGTATGAGGGATTTGGGATTCTCTCCGTATTTTCATCTGCCTCTGCCACCACTGCTGCCACAGTATCCAACTTAAAAGCTCCGGAGGCACTTCCTGGCTGAAAAGAGAGGTTTTCTCCCTTCCCCTGCCTCTGCCCACTGTCCGCTCACCCGTTGCCTCCTTCAAGTGCTTCCGTCGCTTTCAGCGTCTCTTCCTGTGGCGGGTGAGTGAGAGAGTGGGCAGAGGCAGCATTGCTGAGTCAGGGGAAGGGAGAAAATCTCTCCCTTCAGCTGGGAATGGCCTCTGGAGCTTTAAAAGTCAGTGTCAGCAAATGAAATTCCACAGGGATGGTGAAGACAAGGTACCCCACATCCTTGTGGAGAATTATAATGTGCAGGAATGCAGGGGCAGGCAGGCAGAACTCTATTCAGAGGTTTGTTCCCACATGTAGATAAGCCCTTAGAATCACAGAATCATAGAGCTGGAAGAGACTATAAAAGCCATCCAGTCCGACCTCCTGCCATGCAGAGATACACAGTCAAAGCACTCCCAACAGATAGCCATCCAGCCTCTGTTTAAACACCCCCAAAAAGGAGACTCCACCACTTGGTTAACTTGATCTCCCCACATTCCCAGCATCTCCATCTCACACATGCACCCCCCCCCATCTAACACAGGTGTGGAGGAGTGTGTTGTCCACATGTTGGACTGCAACTCCCACCATCCTTGGCCAGCACAACCAATTGTGAGCGATAATGGGAGGTGAAGTCCAACAACATCTGGAGAATGCACACATCTTCATCCTTCATCAGCACCTACTAGTCTTTTTGGCACTACATTTTTGCACTTGCTGAACATGCTTATTTAAAGTGTCCTTTAAAGGAGCAAGCAGGGTAAAGAAGGAGAAACTCTTTCAGCCAGATAGCTGCATTCAGTTTCAGAGAAGGTCTCAGAGGTTGTCTTCCAGGGATGGGTGAGACCAAAAAACAAAGGGATGGGAACAGCATATCTTAAAGCTCTTACTACCAGCCACTGGCAGGCATTTCAGGTGCTTAGAATGCAGTAGAAGCCATACTAAAGGTGACAGTGTCACGGGGAAGGGGTGATGGTGTTTTGGGAAATCCCAGAGGGTCATATTGGGACCACAGGAAAGTCAGATTTGGCCCCAGGGCCTGAGATTTCCCCACCCCACCCTAATGTAGAGCAAAAATGACAGTCGCCTATTCTGGATGTGGCCTTTGTCTGCATAACAATGTGTCTGCATCTTTGTTGCCCACACAGCTAACAGCTGGGAAAGATTCTCCAGCAGAAGTCACTGTGACTGCCAAAGCCATGAATTCCCCAAATGGGAACTACTTGACCATTATAAGACCAAGCTACCAAGACTTGAACCCTGGAGACACTTTCACACTAGGACTGAAACATGTTGGATCATCTGCCTTCTCCCACTTCTACTATATGGTGAGTCCATGGGGGGTAGGATATTGGGCCTCACTGCTTGTGATTCATTGTGATGAATGAAAGGAGAATCAAGAGCTCTTGATGCTACCAGGGATTATTAATTCTTTTCTCAATTTCTAGTCAATCCCTTTAATTATGTAATTAAGCCACAGGTAGTTCAGGGCTTTCCCCCTCAGGATAAGAGCCATGTGAAGTAGCTTCCTTCACTCTGTCTCCTTAGGCTGATATTAAACCTATGATGTGGTACTTTGAGAGTGCAGGTTGTGAGATTCAATGAATGCTTTCTCTCTATTAAAACATTCCCTCTTTGGCAAATTCATGGAGGAGAAAGCTATCAAAGACTACTAATCACAATGGCTATACAGGTTGTTTCCCCATATCCTCAGAACCAATATCCATGGTTTCAGTTATCCATGGCTGAAAAAATAGGGACACATATCATAGAGTCATGCTGGAAAATGCCTAGAGAGGTATCCTCTCTAGGAATTGCTAGGTCCTCCAATGCCACTCTGTGGTATGTATGTATCAGAAGTCCTTTATTTTAATAGGGTTTGCTATTATCTTATAAACGTTAAGTCCAGGAACATATCCGCCACGGATATGGGAGGTGACCTGTAGAATACTTCCACTGGGAGAAGCAGGATGCCTCTGAATACCATTTGATGGGGAGCATGACTCCAGTGGGAGTTTACAGTATTGCATTCATGTTTTGATAATGAGCTCCCTGCAAGCATCTGGTTGAACCACAATGCTGGGCAAGATAGGGTGAGGTCTGATCCATCACAGTTCTTCTTAAAAGCTGCCATGTCAGAGTGATATTTGTAGGGATAGAGCCATGCTGGATTTGAAACCCATACTCCCCCTCCCATTCAATTTCCATTCTGCTCCAACGATGCTCAAAGCATACCCTCTGACATTTTACAGATGAAAAGTAAGACATGTGTGGCAAAGCCATGTTGGAGTATGGTCAAGATAGCAAATGTTATAAACAAGGAAGAATGCACAAGCTAGGAGAAGCTGCAGAAGTTTGATTTTGCCTGTTTCTACAGGGAAGGGCACGATTTCTCCCCCTCTTCTCCTCTCTCCCTCTGCTGAGTTAAATGAGTGCAAACTACTTTTCTGCTTTGAACTCAGTTTGCACTAATTGAAGTAAGTTGAGGAGAAAGGTGGTGGTGGAAGAGGGAGAGGAATTGGGACATTTTAAAAGCAGCTGAAAAAGCAGGACAGAAGAAGATTCATCATAATTGTTCCTGCCAGATCAGGGAAGTTTGAGGGTATATTAAGTCAAGCTGTAATATTTCCATTCCAACAATGAATAATCATGAAAACCATTTAAAGATGAAAACAAAATGCAATCTATTGTGTAGCTGTTTTTTCCTGACATGCAGCCTCCTGTAAAGAAGGCTTAATATGTGGGAAAGGATTCAGCTTTGTATGAATCTTGTGGTATCTTCAAGACTATTTGGCATCAGTTTTTGTAAACTATGGCCCACATTGTCAAATGCTAGGAAATGGTTAAGCATTTTATCCTCTTCCTTTTTTGTAAGAACTTTCAAAAATGTGTTGTCTTGGTAATTTTTTAAAAAATTGGAGAGGTGGGGACAAAGCAATATTGTTTTGCCCATTCAAACAGAGGGTTTTGAGTACATAATTCTTACAAGTCTCATTTTAGATTAGTATTCATCTAAATCCAGTGTGGCCCTTTTGTATTCAATTATGTTTGTGCTGATGAATTATGGTTGCAACCTTTTTTTTTTTAATTTGTCAGACTTTCCATTATCAACAGCTACATGCCTTGTAGGTAGAACACAATCCTTTCCATGCTGCAGACAATTGTACTATTGAATTTAGCTAGTACAGTCAGCCATCTGTATCCGCAGAATTGACATCCATGGATTCCACCATCATAGCTTGAAAATATTACTCTCTCTCTCTCTCTCTCTCTCTCTCTCTCTCTCTCTCTCTGACACGCACACAATAAATCTAAGAAGCAAACCTTGATTTTGCCATTTTATATAAGGGATTCCATTTTATTATGAGCATCCATGGATTTTGGTATCCACGGGGGTCCTGGAACCAAACCCCAGTGGATACTGAGGTCCCACTGTACAGGACTGAGAATAACAATTAGTTTGTTCTTGGTAAGAACTATGAACAAGAAAGGACAACTGCCCAACTCACCTGTCGCAAATTACTGAAATGTGATCTGAACATGACACTTGGAATGGTGAAATGCACAGCATACTGTATATGCTGAATAGTCCTCACTGAAATGGCCTTTTGTGTCCAGATATTGAACAAAGGGGACATCGTATCTGTAGACAAAGTGCCTCGTCTCCCCTATACCGCAGTCTCCATTTCCATCACACCCAACCTGATGCCAGCGTTCCGCTTTGTGGCCTTCTACCGTCTTGGGGATGAGGTTGTGGCAAACTCCATCTGGGTGGATGTTGCTGACCGTTGTGAGGGGAAGGTGAGTCATACTTGAAATGAGCTCATTTTCATGAACTGCTCTTCCCAGAATCCCCTGCTGAAGTTTGTGGAGTTGGTTTGTATATTAGATCTTCACCACTAGGGATCTAGCTTCATGTGGAAATATGGAGTGACTTGCTTCATGGATAATTCCTGGTCTTATTTTGATTATTTTCATAATTTTTTTTAGAAGCCATCCTCAAGGGTGTAGCTACAGATGGGACAAAATTAGGGCATTGCCCCCTCCCCCCAAGAATTTTGCTCCTCAAATGAAATGTTCATAAGGTCGCCATCAATTGAAGGCACACGCAGGCACTTGTGCACACGCACACCATCATAGGAAACATGCATTCCCCTTAACATCTCGTTTGACCCTAACATGCCAGGACAAATGATTCTTTTTGTGTTCTGGTGGATGGGTCTATTTTAGTGTTTCTGCAACATTGTACCTTCATTCTGCTCCTGCTTTTGGGTTTGTTTGTTTTTTAAAGCTTTGTTTTATATGCCGTACTGTTTTATTCTTCTGGTTTTACCGTAGTTTTATATCCCGTCATCTTTAGTCATTGTTTTATTGTTGTACTTTATATTTTTAATAGACTGTAAACCCCCCAAGAACTCTGGTTAGTGGGCAGTTTAAAAGTGCAATAAATAAGTAAATAAATAGCCCTGATGGGAGGTTGAAGGAAGAAAAGAAAGTGGATGGAAGATGAGGGAGAGTGAAATGTGGAGCTTAATGGAAGATAAGACAGGGTGAAAAACACTAGAAGGGGAGAGCAGGGGCAGTGGAGAGCAAGCATTGGGTGGATAACCAGGATTTTAAAGACTTTGAGACCTTTCACGCCACACAATTATGGGGGTTGTCTAGATGATGAAAATACTCTTCATAGAATTCAAGGAGTATACCTTTTGTCCCAACACGCTGAGAACGAGATTCATGGTATTTGGAAGGGGGGGGGGCAAAACTCTGTGGGGGTGGGCTTGTCAGCAAGGAAGTGGCTGGAAGCACCAGTTTGGAGTTTCGTGTTATCGATCATGCACTTTTTTGCTGTGCTGAGGCAACCAAATAGCTTTTTAAAGCAGAAGGTTGCACTTGTACTCCTTTGATTTAGAGTTTTTAAAAAAATACTGTGCAGCAGCAACAATGTGTGGAGAATAATAGTGTGAGTAATTCACTCTCAGTCACTATCTTGGTTTCATAGAATCATAGAATCAAAAAGTTGGAAGAGACCTTAAAGGCCATCCAGTCCAACCCCCTGCCATGCAGGAATACACAATCAAATCATTCCTGACAGATGGCCATCCAGCCTCTGTTTAAAAACCTCCAAAGAAGGAGACTCCACCACACTACGAGGCAGTATACAGTATTCCACTTCCGAACAGTTCTTACTGTCATGTTGCAGGTATGGCTGCGTGTAAACTTCAAATATGGATAGCTTTGCATAAAATCAATTTTGCCAAAGGACTGTGGAAACAAATGAATGCTGCTGTGAATTTGCGTTAACGCGCAGCAATCAGCATTATATCTTCTCGTCAAGACAACCCCATAACAGTATAATTTCTCTTTAATTGCCATGCCAACATCCTATGAATTCCCAGGGTTTAATAGTCAGGGAGGATATTTAGAATACTTTGCCAGAGACTTATAGTGCCTCTCCAAACTCCAGGTCTCAGGATTCCATAGGATGTGGCCATGGCAGTTAAAGTGAAATCACAGTGCTATAACTGAGTAGTGTGAAAGAACCATTTCTGCCAGGGTGGGCCAGCATGCCAAAATGTTCCAGGGTACCACTAACTCTGCCCCTCTCCTTTTCAGCTGGAGCTCCGTCCATCAGGAATTAAAAATGAGTGGCGACCTCAGGACCGCCTGTCACTCATTATAACCACTGACTCAAAATCTTCTGTGTCTCTTTCTGCCACTGATTCTGCTGTTTATGCCCTCAACCGGAAGAACCGCATCAGCCAGGGCAAGGTACTTCCACCCCCATCTCTTCACTGTCTCTTCTTTTTGTGTTCATTTTCAGTCCCCTTGCCTTACCCCATAATAAGAGACCAGAGCCCTCAGTGCCTTACTGTGATCCCCACAGCTTGGAAAAGTTAAGTTTTTGGACTACAGGCTCCATGAATCCAGCATGGTAATTGAGAGCTGTAGTCTAAAGGTCCATCCATATGTCATGCACTATTGTCCAAGGAAGAAGGAAATAAACTTTTCAGACCTCTGGTGTTCCCTCAGAGCCTTACCGCACTCTGAAGAAAAGTGGCAAAGCAGCAGGAATGTTCTGTCTTTCCTGTTGCCTTACCGCATAACGTTGCCATTCTTCCAGCGTTCTTTTGTTTTAGTTCCATGGGGGACCAAGGTAAAGCATATCTTTTTGCAAATGGATTTTTCTGGTTAACAAAAAGACATGCTTTTACCTTGGTCCCCCACAGGACTGGAACAAAAGAACTCTGACATCATGTGATAAAGCAGCAGGAAAGACTGCTTTATGTTACTGCTCCTTATGCCGCTTTTCTATGGAGCGCAGTAAGGCTCTCAGTGTGAGCAACTCTTCAATGAGAAAAAAAGCAGGTCACACTACAGGCATTCCAGAAGTATCTGGTTGGTTCCCTACATGAACAGAATTCTGGATTTGATAGGTCTTTACAGGGACAGCTCTAGATATTGTGTTGCCTGAGGTGAAGATCAAGATGTTCCTGCTTCATTTCCTGATCCTATCTACAAACTCTGACAGGACTAGCAGTTGAACCTTTCTTCAGCGCTAGCTGATGGGGCAACACCCTTCACCACAACTGAGGGCAGTAGACTACAGGTTGACCCCTGTATCCATGGATTCGGTATCCATGGTTTCCCTTATCCACATCTGAAAAAATATGTTCTTTCTAGACATTTCTAGGTCCTCCAATCTGACTCTATGGTCAACTTCTGGCATTCATTGAAAATAATAGAGTTCCCTATTATCCATGGTTTCAGGTATCTACGGTGGGTCTTGGAATATATCCCTCACGGATATGGGGGTTGACCTGCACCTTATAGGGGGTGGAGGGCAGGCTCTAGGGAATGCACAGATGTATCCTTCAAAAGAGGGCAAGCTCCAGGTGAGTGCCACACCACCCAGTATCTGCCTCCTGAGGTAACTGCCTCACTGTGCCTTAAGGTGGCAAAGTGGAGTAGGTCCCTCACAGTGGCTGTTCCTTTGATTCACTGTGGCTCTTGTTATGTTCTTACATTGTGTCAGGTGTCTCAGGAGCATCATTCCATGGAGGACAAACCCATCAAACTAGCAGCACCAGAAGCAGAGGTGCTTTCAGATCAGAGGCTCACAATCCTGAGAATCCTGGCTTGAGATTTTAAGGTTCTGTATCCTCAGAGCCTGGAGCCCTGGTGGCGCAGTGGTTAAATGCCAGTACTGCAAGTCACCATCTTGCAAGTTCGATTCCAGCGGGCTCCAAGGTTCACTCAGCCTTCCATCCTTTTGTAGGTTGGTAAAATGAGTACCTGGCTTGTGGGGGCAATTAGCTAATATACATTGGAAGCTGCTTAATGCAGTGTAGATGTGTAAATAGCTATTGCTTAAAACAATTTGTAAGCTGTTCTGATAGCCTTGTGGCTGAAGAGCGGTGTATATTAAAAAAAAGAATCACTTTCAGGAGCTGACCCCTTTCACAAATAAGGAAAACACACTCCTTTAGTTGGACCTCATAAATCCTTGGAAAATCTAGATCTTAGTTTCACCTGTGAATGGAACTAAGTGTGGTAGAGTCTCCTTCTTTGGAGATTTAATGGTTTCAAGTAACAGGAGTGTAGATTTTGATTGAATATTAGAAGGAACTTTGTGACAATAAGTCTGCAGTTCAGCAATGGAACCAATTGCCCAAAGAGGTGGTGGGTTCTCTTTCTCTGGATTTCTTTAGAAAGAGGCCGGACAGTTACCTGCTGGGGATTCTCTAGCTGGAGTTCCTGCACTGAGCAGCAGGTTGGACTCCAACTCTATGATCCTGTAGTTCTAGGATGAACAAGTATTCTTCATACCCTTAGTGTATAAGAAGTACCAGTTACTAAATCTAAAATCTTAACCATAATTTAGTATCACGAATATTTATGTCCTCTTTCCCCCCACCTTTTCCTGTATCTCCATCATTCACTTGTACTGTTTGGCCTCTTTGAATCCATCACCCCAACATCTCCTCACAATCCTATTTTTAATTATTTTTTCCTCTCCTGAAAACAGGTTTTCCAAGCTGTGGGAAGTTACGACCTCGGCTGCACTGCTGGCAGTGGAGAAAATACACTTGGCGTTTTTGCAGATGCTGGACTCTCCATTCGTACTGATAACCTGTGGAACTCACTCCGGAAAGGTGAGTCACCAGTTCGAGCATGAGAAGGATTAGAGAAGATGGAGTTCATGGCAATTATCTATTACAGTCCCCTTTACACACACCCCTTGTTACAATGATTATTGTTTGAAAATAAAGTTTACATTTAGTCAGTATAAAACTTAAAAGTCCACAATAATATAAAAAGCACAACTCTTTTAACAGCCTTCTCTAGCCTGATGCCTTCTATGTATAGCAGTGCCCACCTTGACTGTGCTGGGTGGGGAGAATGGGAGCTGTAGTCCACTGTGTCTGGAGGACACCAGTTTGGTGAAGACTCTTCTACTGTAAGGAAAATGGATTTCCTAGTACTGACTCTTCCATTGCATTCTGGTACTGTTTAAAAATGCAAAATGTGGCTTCATGTGGCCCCCAAGGCTCTTTAGCAGCCCTTGTGTTGTTACTTACCCTCTGGAATTTGATGCAGCGGAGCTGGATCATGAGGAATGACTCCAGATGGCGGCTTCTTCTCTAAATCTGAGAAACTGATGGTTGAAGCAGCTCAGGGGCTCTCTCCTGAAGAGAAACCCACGAGCAGCAACATCTGTTGAATAGAAAACTCCAACTCATCAGTCCCCTAGCATTCAGAGTCAGTCCACTATAAATCTCTCAGTAGCTGCTGGAAGTCATTAATGCTCACAACCATTCAGTTTCTTCAACTGACAGTGCTCTTGGTGTTTGTGCATTTCTTGGGGTATTTGACCTCTGAACTGGCTGTGTTTAATGACTCCTTTTCTTACCCCCTTTTGGCTTTGATTTTCTGGGCTATTGGCTTTGATTACCTGTGCATGACCTGAATTGGACTGACTTACCAATAGCTGCTTCATTTATCATAATCTGTCCTCTGGACACTTGCTGCTTGAAGGCATAAGACACCTCAACCCCTCCATACTCCACAGACTGATCTTTCTCTGACCAAAAAAATAGTGATTTGCCTCTTCTGGAATCCTCCAGGAGTAACAAAGCATCTTTTAAACTCATGCCCTCAGAACCACTTGAGCAGTTTAACATAAAAAAATATACAGTTGGACCCCGATATCCATGGAACTAATATCTGCAGTTTCAGTTATCCATGTCTGAAAAATAGGGACACATACCATAGAGTCGCGCTGGAAAATGCCATGATAGGTGCCCTCTCTAGGCATCTTCTAGGTCTTCCAATGCAACTCCATGGTAAGTTCGTACTGGAAGTTGTTCATTTTAATAGGGTTTGTTATTCTCTGCAGTTTATGGTATCCGTGGTAAGTCCAGGAATCAAATATGGGGGGGATATGGGGGCCTGACTGTAGCCATTTGCAAAACCAGAAGTGGACTTCTAGCCACTTCTGATTGTGTTTTCCCTGCTCACTTTTGGCAGTCTGTGCAGCCACCAGTGAGTCCTGGGGCACAAACCAAGCCTTATGAGAACGAACTTAGGGATCTGATTATGTTTAGCTTGGGGAAGAGAAGATTGAGAGGTGACATGATAGCTATCTTTAATTATCTGAATTGCTCTCATGTAGAAGATGGAGCCAACTTGTTTTCTGCTGCTCAAGAGACTAGAACATGAACCAATGGATTCAAAAGACATGAAAAGAGATTCTACCTAAGCATGAGGAATAACTTTTTTTTTACTGTAAGAGCTGTTCAACAGTGGAATAGACTGCCTTGGAAGGTAGTGTACTCTCCTTCTTTGGAGGTCTTTAAGCAGAGCTTGGATGAACATCTTTCAGGAGTGCTGTAATTGTGTATTCCTGCACGGCAAGGGGTTGGACTAGATGGCCCTTGCAGCTCCCTTCTACCTCTAAGATTCTGTGATTCTATCATTCTGTGAAAATTCACACAGACACACACAGAGACACACACAGCCTGCCTTATTTGCTCACCCTAATATAAAGCAACCATGCTCCTTTTCAAAGTTATGTTCATGGTTTTTAAACAAAGGCTGGATAGCCATCTGTCAGGAGCGCTTTGATTGTGTGTTCCTGCATAGCAGGGGGTTGGAGTAGATGGCATTTGTGGTCACTACCAACTCTATGATTTTTATATCATATGCTTGGAATAGCGGTTCTCAAACTTTGCTCTTCCAGGGGTTTTGGATTTCATTTCCCAGAAGACTCAGGCAGCTTGATCAAAGGTCAAGCATTCTGGGAGCTGAGGTTCAAAACATCTGGAAGACTAAAGTTTGGGAATCACTGACTCAGAACACCAGTATTTGATAACTGAACATACATCTTCTTAGATTAGGTACTTCGGCAGTTTCTCAGGTATTTGAGACCCATGACTGTTCTAGTCAAGTCAAGCAACTTCCTCCCCTTGCTCTTTGGATCCCATCTTCTCTAATATTGTTAACAAGAGTTCTAGTCCCTTCTTTTTTTGGTCTATGCAGCACATGGATGCAGTGTGGATGTTTCCCGGAAGAAGCGTTCATTGCCGCTCCAGATTGAGTTCCAGAAGACAGGTGAGTGCTGTGAAGGAAAGGAAGGAAAAGTGAGAAGTGACTTTCTAGCTAAGACTATTACGGTGTTGTCTGTCAGGGACAGACACTCAAAGGGAGGGGCTTCATGCAGGGGGGGGAGATTGAGGGTATGGCCCCCCAACAAAAAAGTTCTGTTCCCTCAGAATGAATGTTTTCTTCAGTCCCTAAATTTTTAGCATTGCAGACAGTGAGATGGTGAAAATCATTCATACCTAGAACTCTTCTATTTGCTGTGTTCCGACTACCTTGGGAATGCTTCTTGCCTCTTTTCTTTGGATGCCTAAGCTGTATTTCTAAATGCTCAACTGGTATTTCATGTTACTGCGATGGTAGCTTAAAACAGTACCCTCACACACACCCCGCCATAGCTCTCTTGTTCTCTCCCACGGCTTCTTCCATCTTTTTTTCTTTCTGCAAAAAGTCAGTGAAAGGAAAGAAAGACAGAATAGCTGTTCAGTTCTTTTTTGACTGGTAGCACTAGGGGCTCCCCACCTTGGAGCAATCTAGCTTGGAAATAATTACATACAGTTGGCCTTCCACATTTGCTGGGGTTAGGGATGCAGGACCCTGTAAAAGTGGAAAAAATGCAAGCATTTCTAGGCCCCCAACCATATTTAACACACACAAAAGGTACGATCCACAGATTCAACCCACTGTGGATTCCTTCAAGGCAGCGGGGTTCCTTCACAAGACAGAAGTGGGTGGCTGGCAGGGCTTGCCACTGCCTCCTCTGCTGCCCTACGCCATTTTTATTAGGGACTTAGAAGCCTCGATCTTGCAAGGCTTGCGGGTCCTGTTAAAAATGGCATAGGGCAGCAGTGGAGGCAACAGCAAATAATCAGATCCGCAAAAGTTAAACCCACAAATCTGGAGGGCCAACTGTAGGTACAAATGCTGAGTGGCTTGTAATTAATCTGTTTTTTTCAACAACTAAGGCATAAATAAGTTGCATCATAGTTGTAATGTGATGTGGGATAATGTCAGTGTGTTTGTGGCATAAATGGAACTGGTTTTAAGTATTTATATAGTGTCAAGTGGAATTAGGCCTTAGTATGATGGTAAGAGCTGTTCAACAGTGGAATACACTGCCTCAGAGTATGGTGGAGTCTCCTTCTTTGTTGTTTAAAAACAACAGAGGCTGGATGGCCATCTGCCGGGAATGATTCGATTGTGTATTCCTGCATGGCAGGGGGTTGGACTGAATGGCCCTTGTGGACTCTTCCAGCTCTATGGTTCTATGATTCTATTATTATTTTAGATGTGTTTTGTACCACAGGCCAGTGGCATGTAGCATTCCAATGGTTAAAAAAGAAATGAAACTAACAAGCGTATTATTCACTTACTTTCATATAAGAAGAAAGGAAAGGGTTATTCTTTGAAAACTGCAACCACAGCGTAACCAGATACTTGGCGGGAGGGCATATAACTAACTAATATGTAAACTGTAACTAATTATTTGATGAAGGCCTCTTTCAGCTTGGTTGAGAGAAGCCTGAGTTTTCATTATATAATTCCTTGGATTTTGCTGGGTTTTATCAGCTGTTGTTGCTTCCATGTCCACTTCCTCCATTCTTCAGGGGGGCTGTTTGTAGTGATTTCTTGGATCTGCTTGACTACTCTTTGGGGTATTTTAAAAAATCTGGGTCATTTTTTTAAAAAATCTGGGTCTCTTTTTCCTCCTGCCCTTTTCCACGTGCTCCTTCCCTCCCTCGTCTGCAGTTTCCAAGTACACAAACCCCAAAGATCAAGCGTGCTGTCGGGGTGGAATGGAGCTGCTTCGCCGAGCACGGTCATGTGAGGACCGTGCAAAACGGATCCGGGGGGAGAATGCTGGGCAGTGCCGAAAAGTCTTTGTTGACTGCTGCAAGCATGCTTCCAAGCTACGACGCAAATCCTGGGGATCTCACAATCTTGGGCGAAGTGAGTAGCAAGCTTAGGGCCAGCTACTTATATCCCTGACTCAGGAGAGTAGACTTTCCAATTCCTGGGGTAGAGGTTAGTTAAGGCTGGTCAAATCTAGGAAAAGGTGGGCGTGGGTGGTGGGTGGTGGGTATCTCCACAGTCTCCCACTGTGACCTGTCTTTGAAATTCCCTTTCAGGATAATTCCTCTAAAAGATCTGCAAATGTGCATGCTTGTCTTAAGGACAAAATGGACAACTAAGCCAGCTGCAGCTGTATTGTATCCCAGCCGCTCCCAGCCCTAGTCTAACTTTGTGCTGGCATTCTGGCTGTGTTCCTCTCCTGGAGGAAGTTTGGATCTGGCATAACTCAGCTTTTCACTTGGTCTGCCCCCTTTCCACTCTTTTGTTGGCTCTTTTACTGGTTGATATCAGATGATAGAGGTGTTATGCCATCAGATCACTCTGCTGGCTGATCTCTGAGAGTGATCAACAGAAAAAGTCTTACTATACACTGAAGTAAAGCAGCAAGGCAGCTGCAGGGTTCCATTTTCCATGCTTCCTTACTGCATGACGTCATCATTTTTCTGTTCCAGTCCCGTAGGTGACCGAGGTAAAACCACATCTTTTTGCTAACCAGAAAAATCTGTTAGCAAAAAGATGCGGTTTTACCTTGGTCTCTCACAGGACCAGAATGGCAGAAGAATGATGACATCATGCAGTAAGGCATCACAGAGAGTGGAACCTTCCAGCTGCCTTGCTGCTTTACTTTGGCATGCAGTAAGCCTCAAAGTGACTATATAGGCATAACAGCAGTTCTATCCAGGCAATTAACTGGTCAAGGTGGCCCATATACCTAAGCACTAACTGAGGTGGACACTAAGTGAGCTGAAGCTAAGTGGAATCCAAATCCCTGCCAGCCTGGGGATATTGTGAATTATTTAGGACTAACCTTGCCCTGGCCTAACTTGATTTCATCCTTTTAGCTTTATCCTTGGGGTTGGAGAAGGTTCAGATATGGTACAATTCAGATTCTCCCATACCCAACCCTTTCTCCTTTCATCTCCTCCCGCCTCTCTGGCTCTTCTGATAGCAGATCATAGCCAGCAGTGCACTTCTGTCAACAAATTGCTCTGTCGGCAGATCTGTGAGATCAGCCATCAGAAGAGGATTCTGCCAACAGAATGGTATTTCTGCTGGCAGAAGAGACTTGTGCCTGATCCTAACCCCATACATCTGGCACATCTTTGAGTTAGGATTACTACCAGTACACTGTTATAGCACTATTATTCCACTTTCACTATTATGGGTGCCTCCTGTGGAATCCTGGGATTTGGAGTTTAGGGAGGGGCATTTAGCATTCTCAGCCAGAGAACTCTTAGGTTTCACTAAACTACAAACCCCAGAATTACACAGGAGGTAGACACAACAGTTAAAGTGGAATAATAGTGCTGTAACAGTGGAGTGTAATAAGGCCCTTGTTGGACTACGACTCTGGAGACCAGGGTTCGAATCCCCACTTGGCCAACAGGCAGTTGGCAGAAAGATGTCCCATTCTTCTTCTGTGCTGTAGTTAACAGCATGTAGGACTTACACTAAAGAACCTTGGCCTGTATTCTTCTTTAGCCCTTGAGCTCACTGTGTGACTTTGGCTCAGTTGTGCTCTCTCATCCAGACCCACCTCACAGGGTTGTTATGAGGGTAAATGTGGGAGGGGCAGGGAGGACCTTATAGGCTGCCCTGTCTTAGAGGAAGGATGAGGTTTGAAAAATGTAATAAATAAAATCAACATGGTGGCACAACCTCGATAATCAGTAAGCCCCCAAAAGAAGGGATTTGATCTGTAGAGATCAGAAACCTGGGAGCACCCAAGGTTCCTGGGAGGTGTTACTCTCAACCTGGGATCATCTTCTCTTTCTGTGTAGTTCAAGAAGAAGAGGATGAGGATTTCTTTGATGATGACTATATTCAAGTCCGAAGCGTCTTCCCTGAGTCCTGGCTGTGGAAAACATATACTGTAGACAAGACACAAACGTGAGTAGGCCAGTACCTCTTCTGAAGGTCACTTCTGTTCTTGAGGATGGTGGAAGCAGCTCAGTCCTTGTCAGATGCTGGGCCTTAGACCATCAAGATCAGATCCTAACGAGGAAAAGATCTCACAACTAGACAGGTAGTAGAGAATGTCTACACATAGTTGTGAGTTGTAGGGAAGGATTGTACTTAGGCAGAAGAACGTGTATTTTGCATACCAGAGTTCTTAGTCCATTGCCTGGTATCTCCAGGGAAGGCTAGGAAGGGAGAGTTATTGTCAATTAGTATTGATCACGCATGGGAGATGTGTGGTTGTCCAGATATTATTGGACTATAACTCCATTGGTATTAACCAACCCTAGCCAATGAGGAAGGATGCTGGGAACTGCAATCCATCAACATCTAGAAGGCTACATGTTCCCTGCCTCTAGTGTAGAGAAAAATGGTTATGCTAGATAAACCAAAGGTCTGAGTTACGTAGTATAAAGCAGCTTCCAATGCTTCTATGAGATACTTCTGTTGCAGGCCTATATCTCCCTAATAGAATCAAGACGTAGTGTGGTGTTGGACAGGACTTGGGAGAGCTAGATTTCAGTCTCTAATAAGCCAAGAAATTCACTGTATTGTTTGAGCCAGCCATACTTCCTGAATTGGATCCATCTCTCAGGGTTAAGACTGTGAGGATAAATTGGAGTGAACTCTCTGTGCCATCTTGAATTCATTTGAGGAAGGGAAGTTTATAAATACAGTATAACCAACTAACCAATCATTATTATTATTATTATTATTATTACCCCGCCCCTCTGTTAAAAACAATCGGGGCGGCTTAACAACAGTTAAAATACAACAATACTGACTAAAATCCCTAAGCCCCACCCACTCCCACCCTCCCACACAAAAAGATATTAAACTAGTATCAAATTAAAACTAAACTAAACTAAAATCACATAAATAACTAAAATCACATAAATAAACAAATACAAAAATCAACAGCCAGTGAGACTAAAAGAGGCCAGGAGATGCATCTCCTGAGGCCAGGTTCTAATCAGGAAAGGCCTGCCGAAAGAGATCCATCTTTAGTGCTTTTTTATATATACAATATATAAAAAACAATATATACAATACTGTATATACCTACAGTATATAAGAGCTCAAACCTAGTCTCTGATGGATCACTTCAGATGGTACATGGAGACTTATGTGATGCAAAGCTCCTCCATATCAAAAAATAAAATACAGTCAAACTCCTGTATCTGTGGGGGTTTGATTCCTGGACATATAGTGGATACTGGAAACCGTGGATAACAGTGAACCCTATTAAAATAAAGGACTTCTGGTAAAAACATATAATAGAGTTGCATTGGAGGACCTAGAAGATGCCTAGAGTGGACTCCTCTCCAGCACAAAGCTATGGTATGTGTCCCAATTTTGTGTCCCACGGATAACTGAAACCACGGATATTGGTTCTGCAGATACGAGGGTATGACTGTAATGAACATAGAAAGCTAGCACATCAAGGAGAATAAACCTTTGCTTCCCCCCCTGATGTGCCCTTTTTTCTGTTGTGCTAGTTTTCTGCAGGAGGCATCTTTATTTCCACATGGCATCATTTCATTCTGTGAGCCTCCACCTACATCCCTTGATTGACAATACAATCAAGACACACATCGATCAGTGTGAAATACCAGGCCGAACGCCCAGCTTTTATATCGCTGTCAGATCAAGATTGCTGATGGGCTCATGTGTGGCTGGAGTCATTCTGGACCCTAAAAGAGCACATCATAACCTAGTGAACCTTCCTACCCCAAATGGGAGAAATTTAGAAGATACTTACTAGCTTCTAGCACTAAGGCATTCCACTCCCTGGCATTAATCAGAATAGGATAGCTACCTCAGACATGAAAGGGCATCATGAAAGGGCAGCAAAATGTTGCTATTTCTTTTGTTATTATTGTATTTTTGGCTGTAATTGTGTATTCCTGCATTGCTGAGGGGGGACAAGATGTCCCTTGCTGTCCCTTCAACTCTGTTATTCAGACACTCATGGTACCTTGGGAATTTTAGTTTGGGGGACTAGCCTGGAGCTCTCTAGATGATAATACAAACTATTTTACCAAACAACAAATACCAGGATGATGATGATGATGATCATCATCATCAGCAGCAGCAGCAGCAACAGCATCATCCCCATGGATCGAGGCAGGAAACAACTGGTTTATATAAAACAACTAATAGCAATTAAAATACATGTCGGGTGAAAATACATGTCGGGTAAAAATACATAAACCCATTAAAACACAAAATGTCAGTTTAAAAGAACAAATAAAACCAATACATATTATCAGTTTAAACTTCACAGTTTAAAAATTAGAATCAAGCCATGACACTTAAAGTGGTATGAAACTAATATAACTATGAAATGCACATACACTTTAAGCTAAAATTTGGTTACTTTGCCCCTTGATGTGGGTGGATGGGGACACCACTTGCTATTCTCCCTCAGTCAGCAAAATGTCTTGGTCCAGTTCTATCCGTTCCATCAGTTTCTTCTTGCCCTCTCTGGATAATAACGTTCCATATCTGCATCCCACAGGGAACAAATAATTCTCCCTGATTCCATCACCACCTGGGAGATACAGGCAGTGAGCATTTCTCCTGAAAAAGGTGAGCCGAACCTCTCTATATTTCTTCATGTCCAGGAACAAAATCTGCACAGATCTTTTAAAATTTGTGAAGTCGAAGGCTTTCACAGCCGGCAACCATAGGTTTTCTGTGGGATTTTTCCAGGCTGTGAGGCCATGATCTGGAGGTGTTTATTCCTGATGTTTCGCCTGCATCTGTGACTGCCATAAACCCACACACTCCTACCCAACCATTCTCTGAAGATGCCAGCCACAGATGCAGGCGAAACATCAGGAATAAACTCTTCCAGAACACGGCCTCACAGCCCAGAAAAAACCCACAGAAAACCTTTTAAAATTATCCTAGGGCTTGTCTATATGAGGTTATAAAATGTGGATTGATGCACACTAATGCCAATTCGCAGCAGCTTTCATTTGTCTCAATGATTTTTTGGCAAGATCGCAGGCATGCGAAGCTATCTGTGTTTGTTGTTTAAACAGGCATGCCTGCGAATCAAGATGGTCAGTGTGAGTGAATTACTCGCAGCTTCATTGTTACCAGTTGCCGCTGCTGAATATATTTTTTAAAGCCTATCCAAGGCATGGCAATGCAATATTCCACTTAAATAAATAGGGTGGAAAGGCTGTGTCATTGCCTCAGTGTACAATCGCCACGGCAAAAATCCAAGATGGTGGTTTCAGGCACTTGCCTTGTTATCAAGCTCCATCCCCTGCGTATGTCTGACCTTTTTTGACTTTCACTCTTACTGGGTATTTCTGTGGTGTTGTACTACAACTCCTTTCATACCTGTCAATTAGCCATGTGGGCTGGGGATAATGGGAGTTGCGATCCATAAATTGCCAAGTTCCCCAACCCTTGTACTTCCTGTTCAGCATTTGAGATTTTATTCTGTTCATTTGTGGAGGATGACTGCTGCATGGTCACCATCCACCAAGGGGAGTCTATCTGGCCTCTTGCTGTTTTTTAGGCTGCTGTCACACTGCAGAAATAATGCAGTTTGACGCCGCTTTAACTGCCATGGCTCAATGCTATGGAATTCAGGGATTTGTAGTTTTGCAAGATATTTAGCCTTCTCTGTCAGAAAGCTCTGGTGCCACAACAAACTACAAATTCCTGGATTCCATAGGACGGAACCATGATGGTTAAAGTGGTGTCAAACTGTGTTATTTCTGCAGTGGGGAAGCACCCCTAGTTTTCATTTTCTACTAAAAATATAGCTTTTTAGGTTGGATTATGTGGTGGCTGGCTGGTCAGTGTGTATGTGTGTGGGGTGTTCCTATTTTCTTTACCATCTGCTCTTACATCCCTTGGAAAGTTTGCTTCTGTGTTTTTGCACTGTGCTTTTATTGTTTTACTGATTTCAATGTTGCATGAATATGCTTATTTCGTGAGAATTTGCTTATTTGTTATTGTTAAAGAAGCAAAATGTTTCAGGATGCCCCTGCTAACAGCCCCAACTTTCTCTCTCTCCCATCTTCTTGCAATAATTCTTCGTAATTCTCAAACTCTCAGGAATCTGTGTCTCAGAACCACTTCCGATTAGAGTCTTCCAGGATTTCCACATCTCTCTGAGGCTTCCCTACTCAGTGAAACGGTTTGAACAGATAGAACTTCGCCCAGTTCTGTACAACTACCATCCTCAGCCAATCAATGTAAGTAGAACCCACACACTGTTGTTCCTTTTCGGTGGTCCTTTCCCTGCCTAAATCTATTTGAGAAAGAGAGCTTGGGGAAGTTACCTTTTTTGGGCTACAACCCCCAGAATGCCCAGCCAGCTTGGCTGCTGGCTATACTACAGAGTGTCTAAACCCAGGGCCTGTCTACACTGCAGAAATGCAGCAGTTTAACACCACTTTATCCACCATAGTTCTATCCTATGAATTCTGGTATTTGTATTTTCGAGAGGTATTTAGCCTTTTCTCTCAGAGAACACTGATTCCTCACCAAAGTACAAATACAGGATTCCATAGGTTAGAACTGTGGGCGATAAAGTGGTGTTAAACTGCTGTGTTTCTGCAGTTTTGGCTGCCTCTGCACTGCAGAAATAATCCAGTTTGACCCCACTTTAACTGTCATGGCTCAATGCTGTGGAATCCTGTGATTTTTAGTTTGTTGTGGCACCAGAGATCTGTGACAGAGAAGGCTAAATATCTCACAAAACTACAAATCCCAGAATTCCATAGCATTGAGCCATGGCAGTTAAAGCAGTGTCACACTGGATTATTTCTGCGGTGCAGATGCAGCAGTAGACAGGCCCTAAATCCTGCCTTTTGGATGCCCAGTGGAAGCAATTGGACACATCCAATTTAATCCATGGAGCATATGATTCCTTCCCTGTTTCAATACCTTCTGTAAGTTCTCTCTCTCTGGTTTTTCTTTGCAAACGAAGATTCAGGAAGGACTCATCCCGCGCTTTCTGCAAGCGCGCTGATGACTAAAAAGGCCAATCTGAGATAAACAAGTCTGGTTGCAGAAAGCACAGCAGAAGGTCTCCTTGGGTGATGTTTCCAGGTTGTGATTCTTTCTGCGTTGTCGTTTCTCTTCAAGACTTGTTCAGTGTGAGCTCTCAAATAAGGCTGCAGCATTGCGGATAGTGTGTCTCCATGCCCCCCGATGTGACTGTCTGCAAGTTACTGAAAACCAAAAATAAAGTGGGCCCTCTGGATTCATGGGCTTCGGATCCGCAAATTCAACTGACTGCAGAGCATCACATCACATATTATTAAATGGTGGTGACATGAACATGGACATGCTGAAGTGTGTGTGTTCACATTGCTGCCATTTAATAATCTGGGGTGCAATCATCCATGGTTTTTGATATCTGCGCAGGTTCTGGGAACCAAACCCCCATGGATCCAAAGTACCCACTGTAAAAATATTGCAATCCCAGGTCAATTGTGTTTTTATCCATTTTTTTCTAAGCTTTGATGAGATTTGTAGGGGTTCTGCTTTTTAATTCAGGTATTTTCTGGTGGTGAGCAGGATAATAGATATTGCTAGGATATTGATGCATGTACATGTATTTGCAGCTCTGTGTGGACTTTCTCCATTTTTTATATTCAAAAAATCACTTTCAACATAATCCAAATGTCAGAATTGTATATAGTGGAGAAGTTTCCACTCATGATCCTTTTAAGTGGGAAAATGGACACCCAGTCAGAATTTCAGTGAATATACTGAACACCCTGCTATATTGAATCGAGGATTCTGGGATCTTGAGCCGTAAAAAGTCATTTCTTCCAACTTCTGAGATTATAACTCCACTGTACAGGTTACTTATTCTTTGGCCTCACTAATTAATTAGGTGATCAACTTACTAAATTGATGAATCTGCGTGTTAACCCAATTTCAGAGTTGAGGATCTAAATTTAAAAGTTTAAAAATAATCTTGTCTTGCTGCTCACTTCCTCTGGCTGCATTTCTTCCCCCCCATTTAGGCCTTGGTGTATCTGGAGCCAGCTGAGGGCATCTGTTCTCCAGCCACAGTAGGCCCGGAGCGGAAGCAGCGGGTGCAGGTTCCTGGAAACTCCGCAGTCCCCGTCCCCTTCGTTTTGGTCCCCATGGGAGCGAGCGATATCCCCATCACTGTTGTTGCCCTTGGTGGCTGGGGGACAGGAGACAAAGTTTCCAAGAAACTACGGGTTGAGGTAAGAGTCTTTCCCCCAGCACTTTTGCCCTTAAGCCAATGTGATTTAGTGGCTGGTATGTTTGAGTGCGACCTGGGGCCTCCTGGTTCAGGTCCCCACTCAGCACTGAAACTGTGACCTGAGGCCAATCATTTTCTCTCAGCCTGGCTTCCCTCAGAAGGTGGTGGTTGTGAAGATAAAGGCTTTTCTATATGGTGAAAATACTCCTCATAGAATTCGAGGAGAATACATTTTGTCTAAATGGGATCTCTCATCAATCTGCCATATTCGGAAGAAGGGGGGCAAAAAACACCAAATACTCCACAGGAAAAGCCATTGCGGCTTTCCCTGTAGTTTCTAAAATAATGCATGGGAATGTGCATTATCGCTCGTTAGGGCAACTGATTCGCATCGCTGCGCATTCTCAGAGTGGATGGCTGATTGGTTGGATGTGCGCTGGGGCAGAGCTTGCTGGCAAGGTAAGCGCCCGGAACCACCATGTTGGATTTTCACTGTAGCGACCATGTGCTGAAGCTTTGAAACAGCCTTTTCCCCTTCCATTTATTTAAGTGGAAGATCACACTTCTGCACTTTGGATATGCTTTTTTAAAAAATACTGTTTGGCGGCAGCAACTGGTGAAAATAAAAATGCGAGTAATTCACATGCAACCACCATTTTGATTCGCAGGCATGTCCATTTTGAACAACGAACACAGATAGCTTTGCATGCCTGCAATCTTACCAAAAAAACATTGAGACAAATGAAAGCTGTTGCATATTGGTGTTACTCTGCATCAATCCACATTTTATTGCCTCATATAGACAAGCCCTAAGTGGGGAGGAAGAGTGCCATATATGCCATTCTGAGCTGATTGGAAGGAATGTGGGATATGAATTCATACTCTCCAACTGTCCCAGTTTGGCAAGGACAGTCCTAATTAATCCCCTGTTGTCCCACTTTTTCAGCTGCTTTTAAAGTGTCCCAACTTCTTTTGCCTCTTCTCACCTTCCCCCGTTGTCCTTGGCTTACTTCAGTTGCCCTTTCCAGGAGGCTCAGGCAAAAGCAAACTGCTGCAGCCTCTCCTAGCTTGTCTCTTCTTCCTTGTTAATAACTTTTGCCATCTTGACCACACTTCGATGTTGCTTCAGCTGTTCTCCCATTCTTGTCATTTGGGAGACAGTGGTAAAGGCAGGTCTTTTTGCTAACAGATTTTTCCAGTTAGCAAACAGACTTGTGTTTACCACCATCTCCCACGGTACCAGAACGGGAGAAGAGCTGAAACATGCCAACGTCATACGATAAGGCAAGAAGGGCAGCCTGTGTGGGAGTTGTCTTTTTCCCCCCACTCCACAGTTGAAAAGGTGAGGCTGATCGGGAGCAATGAAGTCCCAGCTCAGCCATTGAGCTTCATAGAGAAGCAGAGAATTTGTTTTCAAACCCAGTTCTTTTCCCATTCACTTCACTATCCACTCAATAGGCTACACTGTCTCTCATGTTGATGCCAACCTATATCTCCCCTACTTGTTTTGTTCCATAGAACCATAAAATGGGAAGGATTCCCAAGGGCCATCTGGTCTAACCCCCCTGTGAATGCAGGAGTCCACAGGTAAAGCACCTATGAGAGTGGCCCTTTAATCTCTGATTAAAGACCTCCAAAGAAGGAGAGTCCACCACTTATTGAGACAGTCTCTTGCACTTTCAAACGGTTCTTCTTAATGTTTCATCATAATATTTTTCTTGTAATTTGGGTCCATTAATTTCTTCTCTATTTGCAGAAAGAGGGAGCTGTTCAAGTGGAAGAATACACCATCCCCCTGGACAACCAAGGTAGGAGAAAACAAAAGTAGAATGGAAAGTGATGGAAGGAAGGGAGTAAGTAGAACGGAAGAGAATTCCCAAGGATGGGGGATACAGTGCAAGCCTTTAATGTTTGAATGTGTCTCTCTCACACAGTGGCCCAGTGTTGCAGGCATTATTCCCCTACATTCCCAACACTCAGTAGGTGGCAAACATTTCTTTTAAAATCCAGAAAGTTTTTTCAAGCTGAACCTAAACAGAAAGATTGAATACAAACATAGGGAGAGTCATGCTGGATCAGACAGAAGGCCTAGTTAGTCCATCGTTCTGTTCACACTGTGGTTAACCAGTGGTCCACAGTGGCCTGTGAAAGCTCACCAGCAGGACTAAGTGCAATTACTACCTCCATTTCATTCCCCCCACCACCGAAATTATATGTAGCAACACTGCCTCTCACTATACAGGTAACGTAAGAGGGGCGCTCCAAAAAAACGATACAAGGACTCCCTGAAACAACATCTCAGGCTCAGCCAAATTGATCACCAACAATGGTCTGCCCTGGCCTCCCATCGGGAGGCATGGAGACACACTATCCACAATGCCTTATTTGAGAACTCACGCCGAATAAGTCTTGAAGAGAAACAACAACACAGAAAGAATCACAACCTGGAAACATCACCCAAGGAGACCTTCTGCTGTGCTTTCTGCAACTGGACTTGTTTATCTTGGATTGGCCTTTTTAGTCATCAGTGTGCTTGCAGAAAGCACAGGATGAGTCCTTCCTGAATCTTTGTTTGTGAAGAAAAGCCAGAGAGAGAGAGAGAGCCACAGTGACTAGTAGCTTGTAATGGCCCTAGCATCCATGAATAATATATCTCACCCCCATTTGAAGCTGTCCAAGTTGGCATACATTGCTGCATCATGTGGCAGTGAATTCCACAGTGTAACTATTTGCTCTATGAAGAATTCCTGTGAACAGAACAGAAATGTTTAATGATACACTGTCAAAATATGCCCATAACTCCACAGCCAAGTTGAATTGTGAGGAATTCCTTCCACTCCCTGAGCTATGATAGCTGTGGATGGACAGTGAGGTGGGTGGGTAGGACTTGTCTCTCTAACTTGAGTCCTCTGGAGTTAAACCGGCAGCATTTTATTTGTGCCACTCAGTTTCTCAGCTTGTGAGAACCCCACAAGGGATACAAGCAATGAGAACTTGTGTCACCTCTGTACCAGACCATGAAGGTTTGCAAGTCTGGCTATGGTTGAGGAATGGAGCCTGTTTTTCATCCCCCTCCAGCCCTTTGTGGCTTCAGTAGATTAAAGGCAAAAACAAAGGAGCAAAATCATAATTCTTAAGTTGGCTAGAGGGACCAGTTGGGAATGATTTGGAGCAACAAGAAACAAATCCTTCACCTTCTTTTTCTTTGTTTGGAACAGAGGGACGCTCTGGCTCTGTGGAGATTTCAGGTGACATGCCCTCCAATGCCATTCCTGATGGAGACTTCAAGATGAGTGTTCGCTTGACAGGTAGGATAGTGTACCTGGGACCTTGAACTTTAACCTTGCCTCAGCTTTTGAGGTTCTGCTTCTAACTCTTAAGGGGTACTTCTGGTAGGAGATTACAGTACGTTTCAGATCTAAATGGCGAGTGAAACATTTTTGACAATTTTCCACAAGCTGATGTCCTCCAGATACAATGGATCATAACTCCCTTCATTCCCAGCCCGTGTGGCATGATGGGTGCCACAGTCCATCAAATTTACAGGACACCAGCTTGCAGTGTCCAACAGAGAACTCACAGTATTCTTATCAAGCTTCCTTCGAAGGCTTCCTTTGCAAGGCGGAAGTGGGCAGTTGGTGGGGCTTGCCGCCACCTCCGCTTCTGCCCTGTGCCATTTTTAATAGAGACTTATAAGCCTCACTTGACATTTGTAGTTGCTTGCAGAGAGATGCAAATGCAAAGCAAGGCTTGCAGAGACTGGGAATGTGAGGCAAGGTTTATAAGTCCCTATGAAAAATGGTGTAGGGCAGCAGCAGTGGTATTGGTAAGCCCTGACTGCCAGGAGTGCCACTAGGTGCATATTCCTCAGGGTCTCCCACTTCCAAGGAGCCGGATAGGCACCTGCTTCTGGCTTGCAAAGGAACCCTGAAGCCTTGAAGGCAGAAATGGGTGGCTGGCATTCTCCCCGGAGGTGGGGGAGCTTGAAGAATGTGTACCTGGTGGTGCGCCTGGCATCCAAAGTTTGCCACCACCTCTGCTGCTACCCTACACCATTTCTAATAGGGACTTGGGCATTTGTGGTTTTTAGTACAATATTTGCAGGGGGTTCTGGAACCAATCCTCCAAGGATACCAATGGCCCACTGTAATTGCTACTCATAGAAGATAATGTAGAAATCCAAGACTTTATTATTGCAGTGTCTTGGTGGTCTTTGTCCCCTTGTTACCCAAAGAAGTGGGGAGTCCGTGGGGAGCCCACCCTTGATGCCAAAAACTCAGTTATTAATTGGGGAATTATTAGCTCAAATGGATGGCTGCAAGAAGTTGGGTAACTTTCAGGACCTTGTGCACCTATGTACAGTTGTCCCTTCCTATTTGCGTCTGTTTTTCACGGTTTTGCCTATTCGCGGTTTCTGGATGGGGGCTGCAGCAATGGGGGCTTGCAGGCTCCCTGAGTGGCTTGGATGGGGGGAGGTGGTTCGCCACCCACCTATGCAAGCTGGTCTCAGCCTGAGCCTGCAGGCTCCCTGCGCAGTTTGAATGCAGGGAGGTGGTTCGGCACCCCCCCCATCCAAGCTGCTCTCGGCCCGAGCCTGTAGGCTCCCCGCACAGCTTGGATGGGGGAGACACATTGCCACCCCCCCATCCGAGCCGCTCTCAGCCCAAGCGGCATGGTGGCGGTGACCCGGTGCATGGGGGCAGGGGCATGGTGGCAGTGACGGGACAAGCAACAGTGGGGGTAGCAGTGGCCTGGGAGGCCTACTTTATTCGTCTTTTTTTCATTTTCGTGGGGTCTTGTACCCGTAACTCCCACGAAAATGAAGGGACTGTATTCTAGTACTCACTTCAAAGAACTCCAGTTAAAGTAAAATAAATGGATTTTATTGGAAAATAACTCAGAGGGTACTCACACAAAACATGCTCACAAGAACCACACAAGGATAGTGAAGAGGTTAAGGCAGAAGGGTTGGATAGAAGAATAGTTTTGGGAGATAGGGTAATAATTACCAGTCCAAAGAGGGTGGTAGCAAAGTGCTCAGACTGGACAATACCAACAGCCCTTTTACAAACAGTGTATTGACTGGCAAGTTGTTGTTTGTGTGTATAATGAGTAATGGTTTACACATTCCATTACTTGTTCTTTTAGGAAGCAAGGGGTGTATTGCCTTTCACCTTTGGCACATCCAGACTGACTGAGAAGTTCCAATTTATGTTCCTTTTCATTTCAAATGGTATAGTCGATTAAGATAAACTGACCAGGGTGCTGGTATAAAAAGTCTCGGATTGTACTGTGAGCTGACAAAAAATATTCTGGGATAAACAAAACATGTATGGATCTCCAAAATAAGATCAGAAAGAACAGGAACAAAATCTGGCATTTTCTGATCTTTACAATCCAAAGTGGCCAGTGCAGGATTGTTTAATTTTTGCTTTAAAATGGTCCCACACTGCTCTCAGCAGCACTGGGCCCTCTTGGCTGAATCTTCTACTCCAAATGTACCCCTCCCTAGAATCTGGGGCTTGTCTATACAAGGCTAAAAAATGTGGATCAATGCGCATTAACACCAATTAGCAGCAACTTTCATTTGTTTCCATGTTTTTTTGGCAAGATGGCAGACATGCAAAGCCATATGTGTTTGATGTTCAAATAGGCATGCCTGTGAATCAAGATGGTGGACAGGAGTAAATTTCTCATGTTTTTATTG
Source organism: Gambelia wislizenii (assembly GCA_030847615.1). Lineage (NCBI taxonomy): Eukaryota > Metazoa > Chordata > Lepidosauria > Squamata > Crotaphytidae > Gambelia > Gambelia wislizenii. The sequence continues at coordinate 34,506,785 of JAUMIR010000002.1, forward strand.
TCGCCAGTTGCCGCTGTTGAACAGTATTTTTTAAAAAGCAAATCCAAGGTGCAGAAATGTGATCTTCTGCTTAAATAAACGGGGGGGGGGGGGAGAAAAAAGGCTGTTTTGTCACCTCAGCATATGATCACTATGGCGAAAATCCAACATGGCGGTTCTGGGCACTTGCCTTTCCAGCAAGCTGCACTCCCTGCGCACATCTGATCAATCAGCTTTCCACTTCCACTCGTATTGGGAATGTGCAGCAAAGCAAATCGGTTGTCCCAACAAGCAGGAATGAGCATTTCCCTCAGAGCTTTTTTCTAAAGTCGGAAAAAGCCACAAAGGCTTTTCTTGAATAGTTTTTGGCAGTTTTGGCCTCCCTCTTTCGTAATATGGCAGATTGATGCGGGATCCCATTTAGACAGAATGAATTCTCCTCAAATTCTATGAGGAGTATTTTAACTGTTTAGACAACCCCCTGGAGTGATGGGACTAAATGCAATGCTGCATTGCTCTCTAATTAATACTTTGCTAGCACTGAGGGAATTGCTTCTTTAATGCTGTGGACCTGCTCCAGGAGTGTAGCCTTAGGAGATGAGTATTTTGCCTCCCAATTAAAACTCTACCCCCCCCCAATGAAATTTTCCTTCAGTTTCCAAATTTCTAGTCTTTTAGCAGTGAGGCATTGCTCAGTTGTTCATATCTAGAACTCTTCTATTTACTCTGTTTGCATTTCCATGTTGCCCTTTTGCTTTGGATGCCTAAACACTGTTTCTAAATGCTCAAATGAAGTATTAAGTTACTGCAATGCTAGATTGCGTTTCATAGAGGGGTGGGATATAAATAAATTTTATTATTATTATTATTACTATTACTATTATTATTATTATTAAATGTAAGGACGAAAGGAACATTTCTTTCAGGGGGACAGAATTTGCACAGGGTGATGGTGGAATGTCCTCATCCCCCTCCCAGAGCTGCCCCTCTGAATGCACCCCCTTCTCCAACCCCATGCTGCCCACTGAACCACTTTTTCCTCTCATGCCAGGATCAGTGCCAACCGACACCTTGGAAAGTTCTCTGACACCAGAAGGCCTGTCATCTCTGCTGCGGGTTCCACAGGGATGTGGAGAACAAACAATGATCTTGCTAGCCCCTGGAGTCTACGCAATGCGCTACCTGGACCAGACAGAGCAGTGGCTGCACATGAAACCAGACAGCAAGGAAAAGGCAATGGAAAACCTCCGCACAGGTGAGTATCAGGTGCGCAGGAATGTATGTGGGAAGGAAGTACATTGTTGCAGTGTAAACGCATGCTGCCCCAAGTAATTTAAATTCTTAGAAAAGTATTGTGGCAGATTTTGGGAAGCAGCATTCTTTGAACTACAACTTATAGATGGAGAATTATGGGAGTTATAGTCCAAAATAGTACTGTAATTTAATAGAATCATAGAATCATAGAGTTGGAAGAGACCAGAAGGGCCATCCAGTCCAACCCCCTATCATGCAGGAATAACCAATCAAAGTACCCACGACAGATGGCCATCCAGCCTCTGTTTAAAAACGTCTAAAAAAGGAGACCCCACCACACTCTGAGGCAGTGCTTTTTACCAAGCTCTGTATTGGCAGGCACTGTTGAGTGCATTAGCTAATCACGCCTTTAACCAAAATTTGTTTCCAGCACTGATTGGCTTTTTCCTGTGTCATTCATTATAAATACTGCTCAACAGCTACCTCTAGAGCAGGGTTTCTTGTCCTGTAGTCCATGAATATCCTTCAAGGAATTTTAAGAGTCGGGTGCAAAAAGTGATTTTGTAAAAAAACAAAAAACTGCCTGTCACTTTCAATCCTTCCTCTTACTCCGTGACTTTTAATTTTTTACATCACAGTGAATTTTCAGATTAAAATGTCTTTTCACATATTCATTGTAGTGTGCTTTTTCCAGGCTAATCTGTGTAAAAGAAATCAATTGCCAATGCAATAAAATAAGATGTATGCCATTTTTGTTGGTGTTTATATGTATGGGTCACCCCCATACCTGCAGGAGATAGGTTCCTGGACTTACTGTGTGTAAGTGAAACCATGGGTAATAGCAAACACTATTAAAATAAAGGAGTTCCTGTACAAACATACCATAGAGTTGTGTTGGAGGACCTACTGATTGCTGCAAGGATACCTCTCTAGGCATTTTCCAATGCAACTCTATGGTAAGTGTCCTAAATTTTGTGTCCTTGGATAATTAAAACTGGGAATATTGGTTCTGCGGTTGGGGGGCGGAAACCTGTATTTATGTGTAAAAGACATCCGCTGCTTTTATTAAATTCTCAAAGGGGTCTATGACTAGAGATGTAACAGAATTTCTGGAAATTCTGAAGCCATGGGGGGGAGGGAACGGTTTCTTCCCTTTTTTCAGAAAAAATGGATATTTTCAGAAAAATTGAAAAAATGCAAAATTAGCACTTTTTACAGATTGAAAGTCACTCTGTTGCTTTAAGAACTTAAAATTTGACTATGTACAATTTGATTTTGCATAAAATTATCACAGTTGGTATAGTAAATAAACTGTCAAAGATTTTATTCATCATGCTAAAATAAAACATCCCATAATTAATTTTCTTCCTTTTTTCAATGTTTTCAATTTTTTTAAGGAAAAAAAAAATAAAAAAGGCTTCAAGAAAAAAAACCCAAGAAAAATATTTGTTTGTTTTTTCCTGAACTTTTCCAGGTTTTTCCCCCAGGCCTTCACATCTCTATCTATGACCCAAAAAAGTTTAAGAAGCAGAGCCCTAGGATGTTGGTCACTTGACAAATTCTCATTTAACTGAGGTATCGATTTGGTGGGCTGGGGTGCATTTATGTGTTGGCCATAGCATCTCTTTCTCTCCATACAACCAACAATGGTGAGAAAATATTGACGCAAAGAGTGTGCAGGCAGGGAGCAAAAAATCATGACTGCACTGGACTCTCTCTCATATTTTTATATTTATTTTGCACCACAGGCTATGAGCGAATCCTCACCTTCCGGAAGGAGGATGGGTCTTATGGAGCTTGGCTGACCCGTCCCAGCAGTACCTGGTAAGAGCCAGCATTGCAAAGAGAGTCTTTTTGGGAGCAACACAGAAGGAAGGAGAGCATCTGTGTGGAAATCTTGGGGCACCAATCCCAACCCTAACCCCTTCCATTTTATTATGAGCCTCAGTTCCTCAGAGTCATGGAAGTAGTGGTGAGCATCTGAGGTACCTAAATCAGGGTGGGCAATGGTCCTGAGGGTGGGGAACAATTTTGGCCCCAGGGACCCACAACGGGGCATGAAGGTATAACCAGGAAGTGAAAGGAGGCCCTTTTACAAGTAAACAGTTATAGCACTATAATTCCGCTTTAATGGCCATGGCCACATCCCATGGAATCCTGGGATTTGTAGTTTGGCAAGTCATTATAGCTCTGTGGCTGAGAATTCCAACTACCCCTCCCTAAACTGCAAATCCCAGGATTCCATAGGGTGGTTGCCATGGCAGTTAAAGTGGAATTGTAGCAATATAATTGTGCAGAGTACTAGTGCTCATGCTGTCACTCACAGTTTTATTTTTGGCTTCTTTTTTGGCTCATGTAAACAAAGGTTTTCAGGATTGGGAGGGTAATGGTAAATTTATCTATGTTGTGCTGCGTAAATTTCTGTGTTTGGAGGCAGTTCTGTGCCATTTTTGATGATTTTCAGGCCAAAAAAATCACCTTTAAAAAGAATTTGATCTGGGGGCTATGGTAGCATGAGGGCTGTATGAAACTCACAGGCTTTACTTTCCTTACATCTGGTCTAAATGAAGAGTTCTGACAAAGCCTCTGTTCTTATCAGACCACCTGAGCAACCATCCCTGATCATTGCATTCACCCCTTTCTTTTCTTGCTCATTTTAGGCTGACCGGCTTTGTGCTAAAAGTTTTATCGCTGAGCCGTGAGTATCAGGCTGTGGATGAAGCAAAGCTCCGTGAGACAGCGCAGTGGCTGGTGAGAAAACAAGAGTCTGATGGCTCCTTCAAAGACCCCCATCCTGTCTATCATCGGGAGATGCAGGTGAGCTCTTATAGCCCAAATCACTGTGTATCTGCATTTTTTTCTTTGCACCCGTGTGGAGAGTGCCTTTTAAAAAGTAACTTCTTACAAAGCTGGGTGACTTGTTACATTGCTCATTATCCATTGGCTTTATTTTTACTTTTTGATAAGAGAATGGCATAAAACCTCAAAACTTCAGCTTCAAATCCCTCTAAAATAGCAATTTTCCCATTCAAGCAGACTGGAAAAACCCAAAAGTCCCTAGTTTTTGTTCCTTTCCGATTGTCTTTATGGAGGTCTACATGGTGCTTTCCCCATTCCACAGTCCAGTTGTCCCTCCATATCCATGGATTTGGTATGCACGCTTTTAAGTATTCATGGCTTGAAAATATTCTTTAAAAAAGAATAATCAAAAAAGCAAACCTTGATTTTGCCATCTTATAAAAGGGACACCATTTTGCTATGTCATTGGAAAGAGATTGATCACAGATTAGCAAAGGCATATAGCACATTTGGAAGACTTTACAAAAGAGTCTGGAGTAACAAACACCTGAGGCGAAGCACCAAAATCAGTGTGTATGCCATTGTACTGTCTATTCTCCTTTACGGGTCTGAAACATGGGTCACCTATCGCCACCACTTACGACTCCTCCAACGCTTCCATCAGCACTGTATACGCACAATCCTAAACATACACTGGACTGACTATGTGATGAATGTTGCTGTCCTTGAGCAAGCAGGGTTCACCAGCATTGAGGCCATGAAATTGAGAACACAGCTGTGCTGGCAGGGCACGTTTCTAGGATGGAGGACCATCGCCTCCCAAAAATAGTACTCTACAGTGAACTCGCCACGGGTCAGCGTAAGAGGGAAGCTCCAAAAAAGCAATACAAGGGTTCCCTGAAACAACATCTCAGGCTTGGCCAAACTGATGAGCAACAATGGTCTGCCCTGGCCTCACATTGGGAGGCTTGGAGACGCACTATCCACAATGCTGCAGCTTTATTTGAGAACTCATGCCGAACAAGTCTTGAAAAGAAACGACAACGCAGAAAGAATCACAACCCAGAAACATCACCCAAGGAGACCTTCTGCTGTGCTTTCTGCAACGGACTCGTTTATCTCGGATTGGCCTTTTCAGTCATCAGCACACTTGCAGAAAGCACAGGATGAGTCCTTCCTAAATCTTCCTTTGCGAAGAAAAACCAGAGAGAGAGAGAGAGAGAGAGAGAGAGAGAGAGAACATAATGGGACTTGAGTATTCACAGATTTTGGTATCCACAGGGGGTCCTGGAACCAAACCCCAATGAATATGAAAGGACAACTGTATTTGCAATTCAAAATGGAAAATTTTGGAAGAACCAAGCACTGATAGCTGGTAATCTAGGGTTTGGAACATGCTCCTATGAATGAATATGCCTCACATTTCTACTCAATACTCTTTCAAAGTCAAAGTCACAAATTTTCTAATCTGTGCACAGGGACTCCACACACTCTGCCTGTCCCGATTTGGCAGGGAGTCTCAATTGCTCTATATACTCATGTATAAGTCGATCTCATGTGTAAGTTGAGGGCAGGTTTGGATGCCAGAATTATGGATTTTGATATGACCCATGCATAAGTCGAGGGTCATTCCATGGGGTGGGGAAAGTGCCACCACCGCCTCAGGAACCAGCTGCCCCTGGCCACTGCTGCTGCTGCCATTTCCCCTCCTAGGCATTCAGAAACGCCTTTCGCCACTCTACTCAGACAAGGGAATGGTTCCTTTTTTTTTTTTTTTAAATAAGAATCAAGGCACAGTACTTACATTGACTTCTGGATAAGTTGACCTAAGGTTTTTGAGCTGATTTTTTGATTAAAATGTCTAGACCTATACATGAGCATATACAGTAATCCTCTGCTGTCCCACTTTTTCAGCTGTTTTAAAAATATCCCGGTGTCTCTCTGCTTCTCCTACTTTCCCACTTTGTCCTAGGCTTATTCCCATTGCTGCAGACTAATAAAATAATTTATACTCAGTTAACTCATTGTGGGCGGGGGAGAGAAGAGGGTGTAATCTTGCCTTTCCTTGTAGACTCAGACAAAAGCAAACTGCTGCAGCCTCTCCTAGCTTGTCTGTTGTTCCTCATTAATTACTTTTGCCATTTTGACCACACTCTGATGTTGCTTGGCCACACATCTTCCAGTTTTCATGGTTATTGAATCCATTGGAACAGAACTCCCGAATTCACCCCTATTTCCAGGTATCTGATCTGAGCCTTCTTGGTTTTCCTCTCCAGGGCGGTGTTGGCTTTCACAGGGGTGTCTCTCTTACGGCATTCATCACCATTGCACTTAACCAGGCCTTGCCATTGTATGAAGGAGGAAATGAGCTCGACCCAGACCAGCAAAGGCAGAACTTGGAACAGCTGAGCCAAGTGGTATGAATGAAAAGTGTTGGGTATAAGCAGCCAATTTAAATTCAGCAACTAGACTTCCAGGAGGAAACACTAGATTAGAAATGGAATCCAGTATACTGAGAATCTCCATTTTCATCATTTAAAAAAGCAAGTTACTAGACCTTATGAATGGTCCAGATCACAAACAGTTATTATTGCCAAATATACTAGAGATGTTAAAACATCCCTGTGCACATTTGTATATTTAATAACATTATAGCCAGTGGAACATAATGATTAAGAGCAGGGATAGGAATTGTGCAGCTGTCCAGATGCCCAGAAGCCATTAAAAAAAAAAAAACAAGAGGTGACTTGTAAACATCTGGTTCACTTCCTGTTTCTTTCCCCTGGGCGTATGATAGCCTGGGAGTGAAAATTTGGCAAAATTGCCCCCCATGGCTCCTGCGGGGCATTTGGGGGGGGGGGGGAGGAATAAAAATAAAATTTTAATTTGGTGCCACAAGCCATACATTCTCCACCGCTAGAACGACACACTTCCCACCTTTGTTGGGAGTGTTGATAGCTAAGAAATCCCTAGTTTAAATCTTGTCAGGCAAGCCAGTATCCCTCATGTAGACAATATGTAGACCAGTGGCTCTTAAATTTTTCTTTACCAGGGACCCCCTTTAAATATCTTTTGTTGCCATGGGCTCCCAAAAGTTAACTCAAGATGATGATGATGATGATGATTAATAATACCTGATGATAATAATACAATTACATCATCCATTAAGCCTTCCCTCAAAGGTATTGCAGGGAGGGAAGACTTCTCTGGCTTCTTCATGCAAGTTTGTGGCTGAAGCAGATTGAATGACAATGTGCAGGCCCAGCCAGCCAGCCTTTGCCTTGGCTCCTGTCACGTGGCCCCTCCACTGTGGGGAGGAAGTGGGCTGAGCAGCCTTCAAGCCTTTGTGGGCCTCCTGTGAGGACATTGTGGACCCCTGGGGTTCCTTGGACCACAGGTTAAGAACCACTGATGTAGACAACTACAGTGGGCTAAAAGACCCAGATCCTTTGTTCCTCTGGCATCCTGTTTCTGGTAGATAACCTGTAAGGCTGGCCCTAGCATTAGGCAAAACAATCAACTGCCTCAGTTAAGCCAACCTTGAGGGATGATGGAGCAGAGCAGGAAGGTACTGGAGGACAGAGCAATGGGTGCTACATAGCATGCATCCCTTAAGCTGCTTGCCACCCCTGGGTGAGGCAGCTGCTGCTGTCTCATTGCTAGTAATAAAGTCGCAGCAATCATCGAGCATGGCTTCTGAATGTGGAATGATAAGAGCTGGGGTGCCATTTCATCTTTCCCTTCAGGCTCAGAAAGTTCCCCGGTAACCTGAAGCAAACTTGAGGTACCTCCATCTCCACCACACACAATCCTGTCCCTTAACTATTTACCCTTACCTAGATTTCTTTATGTAATATAGGGTGGGGAAACATCCTCTTTTTTGTGACCTTATCTTCTTTTTATGGCTTCCCAAACTCCACAGGGCACTCCTAAAGCCGTTAGATCCAATGTATTTTTTTCAGGTTAATGGAATTGCCTGAGCATTGCAAATAAACAAATAAATAAATGCCACAAAACCACCCCCCAAAGTGGTTGTTTTGTTTATTTCTCCTCCATGATTACCCAAAACCTTACCCACCCACCATCCAATCAACTGAAAAAAGGTAAGCAGCAAAAAAGGAAGTGATGTCACAGCACTATTGATCATTGGAAGTGTATCAATGAGGCCCACCATGGGGACCTGGGAGCAAAAACTAAACCCTGCCTTGGCATAGTTGCCCACCCCAGCGTAATAACACAAACAGAAGAAGGAAGATGAATAGTGGTAGCTTCGCTGGCCAGCAGAAGGTTGAAAAAAAAGTGGCTTTGAATCTCTCCATAATCAGCTCTTTTTCTGTCTCCTTCTCTCCCAGAGAAACAGCCTGGCTCAGGCCACCTCCTTCCTTGCCAAGTCACTGAACGATCAATCGCTGGACCCCTACTCCATTACCATCACCAGCTATGCCCTTGCGCTGGCTTCTGACAACCAGTCGGCCATTTCTGCAGCAGATGCCCACCTGAAAGGACTCGCTAGCGAGGATCAAAGTACTCCATCCTAATTAAACACTATTTAAAATGTTTGCTTCTGGGGATGCAAACCTGAAAGACATCTCTGTTATTTTACCTATACAAGACCAGGGCTAGATATGCTTATTCCCTACATGGGGAATTGCAGGTAGATCTGCATATGTGGTACAATGAGGTGAACTGGTGCCTCTTTTCCCAGTACCAGTTGTGTCTCCTGAGGTCAGGAATGAGGCACCTGGCCGTGGTCAAACAGCTGGGCGCCTCACGGTGACCTCAGCAGACGCGACACATGCAACCCAGCCAGGAAATGGCTGTGCTGGGCACCACACAGGCCTCATGTGTGGATACACACACACATTACAGTAACAGACCTCACTGGTTTCTCCAGAAGAGCTGGAGGAAATGGTGAGGGTTTTTTTAAACACGTGTCTGCTCTGTTTTAAGGGGTATTTGCCCCGGAGTCTCATAGAAACTGCCCGGACATCATCGGAGCAGGTCAGGCTAGGATCGGGGCAAAAACCTGGCAGTGTCCAGACTGCTGGGTGTGTAAGCCACTTCATTTGGCCCTTGTAGACAAGGCCCCTGACAACCAGCATGGTGTAGTGGTTTGAGAGTTGCTACCTTATAACATTACAGTGTTATATCACTGTCATTACACTTTAACTGCTATGTTTGTCTCCTGTGGAATTCTGGGGTTTGTAGTTTAGTGAGGCCTAAGCGCTCTCTAGTTGAGAATGCTAAATGCCCCTCCCTAAACTGCAAATCCCAGGATTCCACAGGAGACAACCAGAGCAGCTACAGTGGAATAGTAGTGCTGTAACAGTGGAGTATGATAAGGCCCTTGTTGGACTATGACTCTGGAGGCCAGGGTACGAATCCCCACTTGGCCATGGAAACCCACTGGGTGACCTTGGGCAAGTCACACTCTCTCAGCCTCAGAGGAAGGTAATGGCAAAAAAACCCCCAAAACCCTATAACCCTCTGAACAAATCTTGCCAAGAAAACCTATGTAAATGGTTTGCCTTAGGGTTGCTATATGTTGGAAATTACTTGAAGGTACACACAACAATAGGCATTATGTGCAGGTCTGTTCCCGGGAAGCCTGATGGCTCTTTATAATAGAAAGAGAAACTCTAGGCTGTGGGCCTCATCTGGCCCACCCCAATCTTTCCCATGGATTGTTCAGAGGAGGCCTCTAATTCTAAGTGGAAGGCAAGTGGAGCAGAGGGATAGGGGAGCTCCATGTTAATTCCTGTCAGTGATCTCTCTGCCTCACTAGATGGATCCCAGGAGCAATCTGAACCTTGAGATCAAAACAGATCCCTGCCCTTGCTTGCAGGGGACGGTGTTGGGGCAGAGAAAGAAAACAGTAGGCACTTGGCTTCACATGTTTAAAAATCCCTTTGAAACTTTTCTAAGGGGAAAGGCTGCTAGAAGGAACCTGTATAGCCTTTTCTCTTGTGCGGGGTAAATAGCAGCTCAGGAGGGGGAATGGAGTAGGTTACCAGACAGGCAGAATAGTATAGAACAGGGCTGGGAAGCTATGGGGTTGTCTATAATGTGAAAATGCTCCTCATAGAATTAGAGGAGAATACGAATTGTTTTAATTAGATCCCACAGCAATCCACTGTATTCGGAAGGAGGGGTGCAAAAAATGCCAAATACTTCGCAGGAAAAGCCTTTGTGGTTTTCCCCATATTTAAAAAAAAAACAAACCAAAGGAAATGTGCACTCCCACTCGTTGGGACAACCAATTCACTTTGGTGCACATTCCTGATAAGAGCAGAAGTGGAAAGCTGATTGGTCAGACGTGGGCAGAGGGCAGAGCTTGCTGGCAAGGCAGCTGCCCCGAACTGCCATATTGGATTTTTGACATAGCGATCATGCACTGAGGCAACTAAACAGCTTTTTCTTCTTTTTTTCCTGTTTATTTAAGTGGAATATCGCACTTCTGCACCTTGGATATGCTTTAAAAATATATACTGTTGGGTGGCAGCAACTGGTAGAAATAAAAATGCAAATAATTCATTCACACCTGTCATCTTGATTCATAGGCATGCCATTTGAAGAACAAATGCATATGGCTTCACATGCCTTGATCTTGAAAAAAAACCTGTGGAGACAAATGAAAGCTGCTGCAAATTGACATTAATGCACATCAACCCACATTTTATTGCCTCATATAGACAACCCTTATGACACTCTAGGTATTATCAGACTTTACCTCCTGTCGGTCAGTAATGAAGGGAGGTGTACAGGAAAAGCGGGATTCTAACTCCTCTATTTCTTCGGTCCTGAGTTCAATTGGATGAAACTACAGCTGATAGACAGATATTTGCTTTATGAGATTTAACTCATGTTTTATCTGCAGCATCTGTCCATTTTTATTACATTGTTTCTGTTTCAAATTTTTTACTGTATAGTTTTATTGATTTTAGCTGCTGTTAGCTGCCCTGAGCAGTGTGTAAGCCCCAGAGGAGTGGAATATAGTTTTTAAGATATATTTGTGTAAAAATAAAAGTGTGTGTGTGAGTGTATGAAGTTCTTACCACAGTTCTCCTGCATCATAGTTCTTCTGCATCTGCTTCAGCTCTACATTCTTTTTTCTTACCATTTGTGCCTTCTTCAGACAAAACTGTGATGTTCTGGGCAGCGGAAGAAAAGGACCGCCAGCGAGGACAGAGAACAGAAACTTCTCACCCGGTCAGGCCAGCTTCAGCCATTACAGTGGAAGCCACAGCCTATGCCCTCCTCTACTTGGTGAAGCAAAACGATGCTGAAAGGGCCAGCAAGGTGGCTCGGTGGCTGACGGAGCAAAGGAACTACGGCGGAGGCTTCAGATCAACCCAGGTATCTTCTGATATAACTTCAGATGTCCCCTTAGAAAAGAGGCGGTGAAAAGCAGAGATCCAGGGGTTGTCTAAATGGTGAAAATAAACCTCATGGAATTTGCTGGGAATACGACCTGTTTAAATGGGATCCCACATCAATCCACTATATTCAGAAGAAGGGGGACCCAAAACAGCAAAAATAACACAAGAAAAACCATCACAGCTTTTCCCATAGTTTTTTTTTTTAAAGGAAGGGAAAGACACATTCCTGCTCGTTGGGACAAGTGATTCTTGGCTGGGTGAGTGTCGGGGGTGGGGCTTGCTAACACCTGCTGCCGCCATATTGCTAAGGTGATAAAACAGGGTGTTGGGTTTTTTTGCTGTCCTGCTTAATCCAAAAATTGGTCTAGTGCTCTAGCGCACCTTGGGCATCTTTTTTTTTTTTTAAAAAAAAAGTTCGGCATTGGCAAAGTAAAATACAGTAAATCAGTCATGGCCACCATCTAGCATGCAAAGCTTATGGGGGCAAAAACACCATTAAGACAAGTTGCGGTTGCTATGAAATGCCATTACTGCAAGGCACTCCTTTTTTTCTGTCTCATATAGACAAACCCTCAGTATGATGCAGTAGTTTGAGCATTAGATGATTACTCTGGAGACCAGGATTCAAATCCCCACTTTGGCTACGGAAATCCACTGGGTGACCTTGGGCAAGCCACACTGTCTTAGCCTGGGAGGAAAGCAAAGGCAACCTTCTTTTGAACAAATCTTGCCAAGAAAACCCCATATAGGTTCACCATAAGTTCATCATAAGTCAGAAACTATTTGAAGGCACGCAGCAGCAGCAGCAACAGCAGCAACAACAACAGTGAAAAGATGCCTGGATAAGGGAGGTGGGTAGAAAGCTAGAAAGAAGAGCCAGGATCTTTGAAGTGACTTAGAGGTTTATCACATGAGGAAGTAAAGCAGCAGTACAGTTGGGACATTTTGCCTTCTGTTCTGCCTTATCGCATGACGTCTACATTTTCCCGCTGTTCCATTCTGGTCTTGTGGGAAACAGTGGTAGACATGAGTCTTTTTTCTAACTGGAAAAATCCATTCGAAAAAAGACTCGCATTTACCACCATCTCCCACAGGACCAGAACAGAAGAACAGCTGGAGAACACAGACATCATGCAGAACGGAAGGCAAAACGTTCCAGCTGCACTACTGCTTTAATTCCTCCTGCTATAAGCTTCTTATATTTGTGTAACCAGGAGTTACGGCTGTGTACAGGTGTACAGGAGTGTAAAACTCATAAAGGAGTGTAAAGGAGCTATCCTGTTCGGCAGTGGAACACACTCCCTCGGAGGGTGGTGAGGTCTCCTTCCTTGGAAGTCTTTAAACAGAGGCTGGATTGCCATCTGTCGGGGATGCTTTGATCAAGATTTCCTGCATGGCAGGGGGTTGGACTGGATGGCCGTCGTGGTCCCTTCCAACTCTGCAATTCTATGATTCCTGTAGCTCCTTGCACAATGATTTCCTAAGGCTTTCACCAGGATGCCTGGTGAGGACTCATGAAAGGGTTTCTCCACACTGGCCTCCAGGCTATGGATTTCCCTCCCACAGGAGACTAGCCCAGCCCCATCTCTACATGCCTTTTGTCACTAGACAAAGACATTTTATTTACTAGGTTTTCAGCAATTAACTTGTTGCAGAGGGGTCTTTTAATGAGGGAAGGGTGCTATACTTTTATTTTCATAAATTATATTTTAAATGCTTTTTAACTGTTTTAAATGAGTGAGTGTTGAATGGGTTTGTTGATTTGTTGTTTCTTTTTATTTTTTTTATTATACTCATGGTGTTTTAGTTGTACTTTATTTTTAATCTATGCTTTGAGCCACATGGGGTCCCACTTTGGCTTCCAGACTTTGGATCTCCCTCCCTAGGGAGGTTAGAATGGGGTCTCCATTGCTGTCTTTCTGCCAGCAAGGGAAAACTTTTCTATTTCAACAAGTTTTAAGGCAGTGATTGCAACAGGCTTTGAATGGTGTGCTGTTGTGTTGATTTTTCCCCCTTCAGTTTTTAATGGATTTTAAAATGCTTTTAACTCTGTAAATGATTTGCTTTTTAAAACAAGACATATTTTTATTGATGTTTTGTATGTATTTTAATCCGTACTTGTTTTAATATTTTGTAAGTCACCTAGAGCCCCAGTATTGGGGAAAGCATGGGATATAAATGTAACAACAACAACAACAACAACAATTGAGGAAGAAGAGCAAGGGGGATATAAATAAAATAAATAAAGGTTATGGGTAAACACATAGGAGGTGGGCACAGCTCCACCCACTCACCCCCAATACAAATGGTCGCTGATTGGCTGCAGAGAGGGGCATGCTGGGAAAGCTCCTCTTCACCAGTTACTTGGCTGGCAGCCATTACCCTCCCAGACCATTTCAGGATATGGGGAGGGGTCATAGAATCATAGAGTTGGAAGAGACCACAAGGGCCATCCAGTCCAAACCCCTGCCATGCAGCAATACAAAATCAAATCATTCCCGACAGATGGCCACCCAGCCTCTGGTTACTCAAGCAGAAGTAGAACTACTTTTAAAAATGCTTCCTTGCAGAAGTAAAAAGAAAAAAAGAAAAGAAGTCTTATTTATTTATTTATTTAGAACAGTGGTTCTTAACCTGTGGTCCAGGAACCCCCAGGGGTCTGCAATGTCCTCACAGGGGGTCTGCGAAGGCTTGAAGGCTGCTTGGCCCACCTCTCTCCTGCAATGTAGTGGCCACATGACAGGAGCCCAGGCAAAAGCTGGCTGGCTGGCTGGCTTGGCCTGCACATTGCCATTCAGTTTGCTCCAGCCACAAACTTGCAGGGAAGAAACAGGAGAAAAGTCTTCCCTCCCCCTCCAGTCCCTACAAGGGAAAGTTTAATGGATGGTGTAATTGTACTATTATTATTATTAACAGGTATTATTGTTGCGGCTATTATTATTATTATTATTATTAATAATAATAATAATTTTTATTATTATGGTTTTAAATCTTGAGTTAAGTCTTGGGGGCCCATGGCAACAAAAGATATTTAAAGAGGGTCTCCAGTAAAGAAAAGGTTAAGAGCCACTGATTTAGAACATTTATATCTTGCCAAAGAGGCTCTCACCACTGATTACAGATTGTTAATATGACAATTTCCTGCCTTCATACTAACAATCTAATGCTATAAAGTAGCACTTTGAAAAAACAGCTTTTGTATAAGCTGTTACTGAATATGGTTGCCCATATCCATGGGAGATACATTCTCAGACTTGCCATTTGTAAGTGAAACTGTCTCTCTTTCTGACTTTTCTTCGCAAACGAAGATTCAGGAAGGACTCATCCTGCACTTTCTGCAAGCACGCTGATGATTAAAAAGCCAATCCGAGATAGACAAGTCCGGTTGCAGAAGGCACAGCAGAAGGTCTCCTTGGGTGATGTTTCCGGGTTGTGATTCTTTCTGCGTTGTCGTTTCTCTTCAAGACTTGTTCGGCGTGAGTTCTCAAATAAGGCTGCAGCCTTGTGGATAGTGCATCTTCATGCCTCCCAATGTGAGGCCAGGGCGGACCATTGTTGGTGATCAATTTGGCTGAGCCTGAGATGTTGTTTCAGGGAGTCCTTGTATCGTTTTTTTGGAGTGCCCCTCTTACGCTGACCCGTGGCGAGTTCACCATAGAGTACTATTTTTGGGAGGCGATGGTCCTCCGTCCTAGAAACGTGCCCCTGCCTAGCTCAGCTGTGTTCTCAATATCATGGCCTCAATGCTGGTGATCCCTGCTTGCTCAAGGACAGCAACATTCGTCACATAGTCAGTCCAGTGTATATTTAGGATTGTGCATAAACAGTGCTGATGGATAGGTTGCCCATATCCATGGGAGATACATTCTCAGACTTGCCATTTGTAAGTGAAACTGTGGTTAATAGTGAACACTATTAAATAAAGGATTTCCGGTACAAACATACCATAGAGTTTTGTTGGATGGCCTAGAGATTCCTAGAGAGGACACCTCTAGGTATTTTCCATTGCGACTCTATGGTATTATCCCTATTTATTTGGCCACAGATAACTGAATCTGTGGATATTGCTTCTGCAGATAAGGGGAGCCACCTGTATGTTTGTTCACTACAGGAATGGAGCCTTTTCCATGGGAGAGCATTAAACAAATATGGTGCCACAACAAACTACACATAAACAAATACAGAAGGGAAATTTATCAACCCACAAATGCATAAATTACAAAAGTCCATTACAGAAACATAGATGATATTTATTTATTTATTTATTTATTTATTATCATTTTATGTCACCTTGAGTCCCAGTTTGGAAAAGGGTGGGATATAAATAAAAGGATGGTTGGATGGGGCCTGGCTATGGGGAACTGTCGTGATGAGCACCATTACTTCAGATTTTACCACTTAGCAACACCACAGTCCCTCTTATGCAGAAAAGGAGGCAAGTGCACCCTATGTTCCCCCTCAAAACATTAGAGCTGGCTAAATGCCTGACTTCAGTACCATCCTTCATTTTCAGGATACTGTGGTAGCACTAGAAGCTTTGTCAAATTACTGGATTAGCACCTTCAAAGAGGAAGATAATGAACTGAAGGTGACCCTCACCATCCCTGGCAGAAGCTTGCCAATACGTCTTTCATTTGGAAGGTCAAATGATCCTGTCCAGGAAGAACTACAGGTATATGTCTTCAGGTTATCCTTTCCTGATTCAGCGGCTTTCCGTCACTTCTGCTGAGGTCAGAATGGGGCACCCTTGCAATCAACAAGGGAGGGGTAGAGCGGCCACATTGATCACGTGCCCAGGTAGCAAGGTGGCGGTAGCCAGAGGGGCTGATGTAGTATCCGCCCAACTGGTCCATGTGGACAATGCCTAGGCTGACCATATTTCCTTGAGACAAAAACAAGACATTGGATGGCAAAAACGGGACAGGTTATATAATATTCTGTATTCATGAAAAAGTAAGAAGTAAAAACTTAAACCCAAGACAATGTAATTAATATGATATGTGTCCAAAGCTGGCCAGAAAAACAAGAGGGGGGCTAATAGCCCATCCAAGTGACCCACATAAAAGTGCAGGCAAAACTCTATGTATAATTAAAAACAAGTGGGCCCATGAAAGGAAAAAAAATGCTACAAGACTGCAGTTAAAATAAGGCCTGCACCCAGGGTCTACAATCTCAAAATTAAATTCAAACAATCTCAGGCCAGGAGCACATGAGGTGGACAGAGGGAAGAGCCTCCATGTCCAAGGACAGGCTATCTCAATACAAGTAGCAGGGGAGGGGAAGGGAGGGGAAGGATGTGTGGACAACCAAAGGGCTGAGAATGGCCTGTCCCTTGATGGGCCGAATGTGGCCCAGAGCGCCAAAGCTCACTCAACCCCTCCTGCTGCCTGCTGAAGAAATTCCCGGCTGTGAGGTACCTCGCAGCAAGGCTCTCTGGTGCTGCTGCTGCCAGCAGGAAAAGTGGTAGGGGCAGGCTGTCTTTAATGCACAGCAAAATGAGCAGTGAGTTGAGTTCCCCCGGGCCCAGCCTGTTGAGGGGGGGCCCAAAGCAGCTGCAATTTGTCATGGTCTCAAAAATGGGACAAAATTAAATTTTCTGTTAAAATGATGGGATGGTCTGAAAATAAGAAAAAACCCAAGACTGTCCTGTTCAAACGGTACATATGGTCGGCCTAACAATGCCAGCCGTTGCACCAGTTTCAGCCTGGTGTGTGTGGCTGCCGTCATGGTAGATCCAGAGCCAGTCTGGAGCATAATGCTCTGGACTGGTCCTGGATTTAAGCGGCCAGGGTAGACAATCCCCTGCTCATTACATTAGTCCAGTAAAGTAACATCTCTCCTCTCATTGCTACTATACCAGTGCTCATTTGCATTTGTTACACTCTCAGTGTGCCAAAAATCATTTACTTGTAACTATGCTGCTTGTAACTTGTTACTTCCAAGTTCTAGACCAGTATTTCTCAACCAGGGTTCCCTGGAACCCTAGGGTTCCATAAGAGGTTGCCAGGGGTTCCGCAAGGTACTGAAATTGAAATAAATAATAAACATTTTTTTTTGTAGCTGTAGATATAATAATTTTTAGGCAGGGCTTCCCTGAGACCTGAAAATTGTTTCAAGGGTTCCACCAGGGTAAAAAGGTTGAGAAAGGCTGCTCTAGACCAACAACATAGACATCAAATCTCTGCTTCTCAGAGGATCATCCCCAAGACAACAATAAAACACAACACACAGAATGTCAGCTAAACACTAAGGAACAGCATCACCTGGTGGTTGGCAGTGTTGGTAGTATAATCATTAATATTCCCCCAAAGAATGTTATTCTGTGAACTGCATCATTCTTAACCCCCTTATAAATAAATAGCACAGGGCTGCCTCCCCTAACCTGGTGTCATCCAAATGTGTTGTACTACAATTCCCATCATTCTCATTCAGCATGGTCAAAACATCCAGTGTGTACCAAGGGAGCGAAGATTGGCACAGGATGTATCCTATAGAAGAGAGCCAGGGTCCTCTTTATTTCACTCTTTGTTTCTAAAACCAGCCAGTCATTTTCATCTCAATCTCCATGTAGCAGTAATCCTCCCAACCTAGTGCCCACCAGATGTTTTTGGATTAGAATTCCCATCAGCTTGAGCGAAATGCCCAGTATGGAATCCAACACATCTGGGAAGCACAAGGTTAGGAAAGGCGCCATATTGATATTAAAGTATTAGGACTTGTCTAAATGGTGAAAATAATCCAAACAAAATGTGAATGGAAGGCGATCTGTACAAATGAACATTTGCATAAATACGTGTCATTCGGAAGGGGGCAGCCAAATCCACCATAAACTCTGTGTGGATGGCCTTCAGGGCTTCTTCCGGATTTTTTGAAAAGCTCCATATGGCATGTGAATGTGCAATCGTTTGGACAGTCACATTCAAAGTTGGTGCGACCAGGAAGCATCATCTGATTGGCTGGATGAGCATGGGGGGTGGGGCTAGCAAACAGGGAAAGCGCCTGCCTGCCTGAAGATTTTCTGCTAAGCGAGGGTCTGGTAAGGCTCTCCCTTTTTTTTTTTTTTTTTTTTTTTTTTGTAAATACAAAATATCACGTGTGTGCACCATGGTAAACTGTTTTTATTTAAAAAAAGAATTGGTGGTGGCAAATTTAAAAGTGCAAGTAATTCACTCGTGGCCGCCATCTTGGTTAGAGGTCATGCAAAATTTAGGGGGCTCTTTCGGCCACTAAGACAAGTAGCAAATTTTGCAAATAGCTACTTTTTCGGACGTGTTCTTATTCCCCCACACCCTTGAATAGACGGGACCTTAGTTAGTCACTCACTCACTTGCGTCTTTGTTTCACCTTTTCCCTACATTAGTTTTCCTTGGGATCCAACATCCTTGTAGAAGTGGAAGGGAAAGGGAAAGGAACTCTAACTGTGAGTATCTCCATTCTATTTTTAGTCATAAGTTATTGCTTTCCTCCACACCTTGCATATTTTTATAACTCTGGTACAATGTGTTTCCCCCACTTTTCACCCCCACCAAGCATGTGAGACCTAGTTGGGCTAAGACAGAAGCAAGCAAAGTGCAGCCCACATGTTCTATATGGCTCCTAAAGTTATTTTTGTATCACCTCCCCCTGACTATCTCAGGCAGCTGACACACTGCAGAAGTACAGTAATGCAGTTTGATACCACTTTGACTGCCATCATGGCTCAATGCTACGGAATTCTGGGATCAGTAGTTTGGTGAGCTATTTAGCCTTCTTTGTCAGGGAGCTCTGGTGCCACAACAAGCTGTTGGACTATAACTCGCAAAATCTGTCAGCTGACACAGCCAGTAGCCCTGCTGACTGGAGATTCTGGTAATCCAAAAAAGGGACACTTCCAGGTTCTGCTGATCTTTATATACAGATGTGCCTGTTTGGTTAGGGAGGAAAATGAGATCTATGTGGGTGGATGTAAAAAAATTTTGCCACCCAGGGCAAAGATGGGACCATTCCCTTTCCATGTGTAGATATAAACTGGATTGACAGGTGGATCTTACTTCCACACTAGCAATGGGACGGTGTCCTCCACCATCCTTAAAAGCAACAGCCTTGATTAGGGGGTGCAGGACAGATTAAATTAATTGCTGCTGGGTATCCATTCAAAACGTTCATGGACGGAAGCTTCTCAACTACATTTTCAGATTGTGTTGAAAGTGACTTTTTTTTTTTTAAGGAGGAATCATAGAATCATACATTTACACACATCAATATTCCAGGAAACATATTCAGGGGTAGCTGTGTTGGCCATACAGCAGAACAGAACAAAATCCAGAATCCACAAAAGAGCAATACCTTTATTCGCCAAACAAAATACCAGAAACATATGTTGCAAGCTTTTGAAACTCTACCGGCTTCTTCATCAGGCATTAGGCATTGCAAAAGATATCTGTTTGGGGATTCTTCTTATTTTTGGTTTGCATTAACTTGGAGAAAGTAATAAAACAGAGGTGGGAACCACATGGTTCACTGATGAAATTATATGTGTCGCTTTGTCTCCTCTGAATGTGCGAAAGCCCGGACTTGGTGTCTGAACACAGACAACTATGACTTTAAAATGCCTTGGGTATACCATATAGAGTTCTGTTCTTCAGCAGAGAGGAATGGTCAGGGGGCTCAGGAGGAATAATTCAGTATGCCATTGCTTTCCCTCTCAACTATCATGCTGAATATGGGAGTGTGAGAGTAGGAGTCCAAATAAGTAACATTTCCAGACTCTGACACCAAACAGTACTCTGGTCTTCTGTCTTCTCTTTCTTGCAGGTCCTCAAGCAATTTAATATCTTAACTATGCAGAACACTTCGTGCCAAACCCTCGGGTTGGAAGTGACCTTGAGTGGGTCTGTTCAGCGTGAACGTAAGTCCGAGTGGGGACTACATACCTCTTTGGAAATTTTGTATTGTCCCTCCTTACAATGTGGCTGGAGATAATTCAATACTTCTTAACTGCACCAAGTTGGAGAAATCTGTGCTAAAAACATGGTTTAGCACAATAGGCACATGCACGCATGAGCTTCAGTGATCCTCTCACTTGCACACTTCTTCCTTTCTTCTCCTCCATGTCTAAGAAGGTTTCTCAAGCTTATTCATGTTTGTGAATATCGTGGTAGGCAACAGTTTCACATGAAAACTGTGGTAATCCAACATGTAATGATGGATTGCTACTTGGATAGCTTTCAAAGGAAACTGGATAAATTCATGGAGGTTAAGGCCACCAGTGGCTGCTAGTCAAGATGGCTGCATTATCAGAAGCAATATACCTCTGTATATGAGTTCCTGGGGAATATAAAATGGAGAGTGGTGATGCCCTCATGTCTGCTGATGGGTTTCCCAGAAGCATTTGATGAGTCGCTCTGTGAACAAAGTTTTGCACTAGATAGAGCTTCGGTCTAACCCAACATGTCTCTTCTCGTGTTCTTAACAGCTGATGCATATGAGTACTACTATGAATATGAAGATGAGGCTGGGCTGTCATCACAGCCTGCTGACCAACCATTATCACCCATTGAGCTGTTTGATGCCCGCCGACGGCGCAGGAGGGAAGCCAAAGAGCCTGGACAGCCACAACGGGACGTCACCTACAATGTCTGCTTCTGGTAAGTTAGAAGGGAGCATTGCTCTATTTTGAGGTCCATAACTTCCTCATTGGGGGCTCATTTCATGGCAGTGGTGGCTGGTGCCTTCCATGTCAATGAGGAGAAGAATCTGTTCTGGTTTTTAGTTTGAACTTTAAAGGCGCTCTCTGGGGTACTGAACCTGTTTGGGGTATAGGATTTAGCAGTTCAGGTAATTCCTTCAATGTTTTGACTAAACCTACAGCAGATTCGCCATCCACTGACCTTGAAAGTACTGTATCATGGGAAAGACTTCCTCTTGTATCTTCTTACAATCAAGGGTGGGCATATGTTGTGAGTTGGGAGCCAGATTTCTGTCCGTGGGACCGTTTGGTGGGCAGCACAAACTGCCGAAAATGCCAACTAAAAAGCAAAATAGAACTGCAGGTTGCCAAAAATCTATTTCCACATTTGAAAAATAAGTGTTTTTAAAAGGTAAACAGGCTTGTCCTACCAGGGACAGGGTGAGGCAACACTTTTGCAAGTGGCAGATGCTGGAGGGCAGCAATGGTAGCCTCTCCCCAGCTGTTCCTCTTGAGTCCACCATCCTGTCCTACATCCCCTGAACTACTATTTGCGGACCTTAGGTATGGTGGAAGACCAGGGTCCATTTCATACTACACAATTACAGCACTTTCATTCCGCTTAAACTGCCGTGGCTGTGCATCGTATGGGGTCTAGGGATTTGCATTTTGGAGGAGCACTAAAGCTCTCTGGTGGAGAATTCTAAATACTTCATGAAACTATAAATCCCAGGATTCCATAGGATGGGCCATAGAAAGTGGCATCAAACTGCTGTAACTGTGTAATGTGGCAGAGACCTAAGATTCAGTTGCCAGTGCAGTTAACTTCTGTACGTGGAACTGAAAAAGGGGGTGGGGTCATGTTGACCTTTGCCTCAGGCAGGCAAACATTTTGAATGAGACATATTTGGCATCTTATCTCCCCATTTTGTATGAGAGATTACAGATTTTCATAATTATCTTCCTTCTGCCCAGGTTTATTGTCCTGTTTCGAGCCCACCTGAGGAGCTCACATAAGCCCCGCCCCCATAACTCTCTTTTTAATGCTCACAAGAACTCTACAGGGCAGGGCAGTCTGAGAAGGTGATGGGCCTAAAGTTACTCAATATGTTTTGTGGCTGAGTGAGGACTTGAATCCTAGGCTGCTGACAAGCTACAGAAATAATACAGTTTGACACCACTTTAACTACCATGGCTCAATGCTATGGAATTCTGGGATTTGTAGTTTTGTGAGATATTTCACCTTCTCTGTCAGAGAGCTCTGGTGCCACAACAAACTACAAATCCCAGGATTCTATAGGATGGAGCCATGATCATTAAAGCAGTGTCAAACTACATTATTTCTGCAGTGTGTCAGCAGCCCTTGTCTCAATTCAAAACTCGGATGCAAGAACAGGGAGCCAATGGCACTCCAGATGTTGCTGTACTCTAACTTCCATCTCCCTCAGCCATTGCCGACAATAGTCAAAGACTGTATGAGCTGGAGGATCACAAGTTCCCCTCCCTACTCTGAACACTAGGCCAGCCCAAAATATGGTGCTGCCTGAAGGAATGAACAAGATGGTAACTCTTCCCTTTCCATCTTCTTCTTTGGGGATTTTTAAACAGAGGCTGGATGGCCATCTGTCGGGAATGCTTTGACTGGGTAATCCTGCATGGCAGGGGGTTGGACTGGATGGCCCTTGTGGTCTCTTCCAACTCTATGATTCTATGTACAAAGATAACTAGACTGGTAACATGAATCTCTTTTCCACACTGTTGATGGAAGAGCACCCTTCATGACACCCAAAGGCAGTAGGCTAGCTCAGGGAACATAAGCCAGACCTCCGGGCATACCGTTCCCCCCCATCCTTTCTGTCAACTCCACGTATCTTCTACCTGACATAGCCACCTCACTCTGCCTAATGGCAGGGCCGGCTATGCTAAGCACTGCACTATACTGACACTCACAAAGGGCAGGAAATCCTTCCCCTCAACTCTCACTAATACTATACTACTGCTTGTCCTTCTCCTCCTCATCCTGCTGTTCCTTCTCTTGTAGGAGACAACAAGGGGCACACATCACAGGCATGGTCATCATTGATATCACCCTGCTTAGTGGCTTCCAACCTGATGAGGGTGACCTTAACCAGGTAACTATTTGTGGGAGAAAGTGGAGGGACCGTGAGATTTTCTAAAAGGACAGGGGCTGGAGTTTGAGCTGGCCTAAGCATCTCTTCAGACCCTTTGACCCAGATGCCTTTGACAAGGTTCCCCATGACATTCTTGCAAACAAGCTTGTAAAATGTGGGCTAGACAAGTTAACTGTTCAATGGATTTGCAATTGGTTGACCGGCCGAACCCAAAGGGTGCTCAGCAGGGGCTCCTCTTCGTCTTGGAAAGATGTGACCAGTGGGGTGCCACAGAGTTCTGTCCTGGGTCCAGTGCTATTCAACATCTTTATCAATGACTTGGATGAGGGAATTAGGGGCATACTTATCAAATTTGCAGATGACACCAAATTAGGAGGAGTAGCTAATACCCTGGAGGACAGGATCAAAATTCAGAATGACCTGGATAGACTGGAGAGCTGGGCCAAAGCTAACAAAATGAAATTCAACACGGAGAAATGTAAAGTACAGTTGCCCCTCCATATTCACGACTTTCACATTCGCGGTTTTGATTTTTCGCGGAAGGTTGCTCCCCCCCCCCGCTGCTCAACACACCCTCCCTTCCCAAGGCAGCAAAGGGCTTAGCCCCTCGCTGCCTTCGGAAGGATGGTTGGGAAGCAGCTGGCGCGCTGCCTCTGCGCCCCACTCCCTTCCCAAGGCAGCGAAGGGCTTCTGAGGAAGCCCTTCGGTGCCTTGGGAAGGAGGGGTGGGGAGCAGCTGGCGCGCTGCCTCTACGCTCCACTCCCTTGTTGCAAGAGATGGCACAGGAAGAGAAACAGGCCACATCATCCTCTGACATATTTGAGATCTTTCTCCTGTGAAAAACAAAAGTGCTTATCATGCTAGCCAGTTGTTTCAGGTTGTCCTGTTCAGAAAACACTTCATTTGTACTCAATAAGCTGTAATAATGCTATTTACAGCATGATGTCATAGTGCTCTTACACCATTGCCTCAAAAAAATAAAAGTAATATTAAAAAACTAACATCATTGTAGTAACACTATAGTGTATGTTCCCACAGGAAAGCAGTAGAGAAATCTTTGGAACACCCCCATGCAGTAAAGCCATCTGAATAGTGACTTTTAATGGTTAACAGGTCAGGATTGCAGTATTTTTGCACTGTAACAGCAAACCATTTATATTAAAAAATAGAAAAAAATCTGGAAAAGAGTTTCAAGAGCGTAGACCACAGAAAACTTCTCTGGAAGTTTTGCCTACCTCACCAAGTGCTAGAAGTAGTCTAAGGTTTCCCTGATGAAGATTTTCTCAGAAACCCCCAAGGGAGGAACAACCAGATCACACCCACACTGCACCCACTAATCTGTCGTTCTCACAATGAAGTGGAATGAAACATCCACACTCAAACTGCTACTGAATCATAGGGGGAAAGGGGGCCATTAATGGATTTTCAGCATCAAAGAAACCACATTGCCAACAACTGTACAGCACAACTGCACTGGGAAAACCATTTTGTTGTGTGAGAAGACTAAGGAGATTTTCACATTACACTGTTATAGTGTTACTATTCCACTTTAACTGCTCTGGCTTCCTCCTGTGGAATTTTGGGGTTTGTAGTTTAGTGAGGCCTAAGAGCTCTCTGGCTGAGAGTTGTAAATGCCCCTCCCTAAACTGCAAATCCCAGAATTCCACAGGAGGCAGCCAGAGCAAATAAAGTGGAATAGTAACACTATAACAATGTAGTGTGAAAATCTCCTAAGACAAAAGTGGGACCAAACCACTGCTATGGTGGTATAACAGCATGGTGTATATAAGGACCTTGATGTTAAGGAAGCCAATTCTGTCTCCCAAATTTTCTCAGCAGTTCATCCTCTATCCCTTCCTGCCCCACAAAAGCTGTTGTGAATACCTTTGCCTCTTTTCAGTCGGATAAATCTTTGTAAGAAAGCAGACATGGTGGTGGTGAGGTAATTTTTACTGAGCCGCTAATATTTATAGAGCTGTTCTTGTGTTTATTGGACTGCATCGTTCCCAGGCTAATAGCATCTGGTGGGGAGGCTGTAGTTTCAGTGAAGAAATGACTGTCAGGGGAAGGACTAAACTATCCCTTCTGCAGTACCCATCACCCACTCCTCAAGGGTGTTTTGCAAGGGAAAGGGCTTCTTCACCTTTAATGTTTTATCTGAAGAGGGAGTGTGGTGTAGTGGTTTGAACATTGGACTACAATCTGGAGACCAGGGTTCAAATCCCCACTTGGCCATGAAAACACACTGGGTGACCTCAGGCAGGTCACACTCTCTCAAATTCAGAAGGAAGCACAGGCAACCCCCCTCTGAACAAATCTTGTCAAGAAAACCCTGTGATAGGTTCACCATAGGGTCATCATAAGTCACTAGAAGAGGGAATTTCAGCAGGTGTTACTCGAAACAACTTTGAAAGATACAGGAGCCCTCTCCAGTTTTTACTCTGGCAACCCTACCTGTGAGGGAGGTTAGGCATATAAAAAGAGAGAGTGACTGACCCATGATACCGCCCTGTGAGTTTTCACAGCTCATTGAAGACTTGAACCTGGATCTCCCAAGTCAGTGGGCTACACCAGCTCTGTGTGGAAGATTTGGCTTGTTTTTCATTTTTTGCATTTCTTTTCCTCCTTTCCCCCCACCTCCTCAGTTGCGAGATGTCCCTGATCAATACATCAGCCATTGGGAGCTTCAAGGGCGACGGTTGCTGCTCTATATTGACTCGGTAAGAGAAACCTGCAGGAGGAAATTTAAAGAGTGAGGGAACGGGGACAGCTTTAGAGAGGTGTTCCAATGAACTTTCCCATAGTATACCCAACATATTGAAGAGTGCCCCCCCCCAGCCCTGCCTTCTGACATGAGCTTAGAGGTAACTACTTAAAATAATTTATTATCTGCCACTTAATTTGTCCACTTTGTTCTGCTGTTTCTGGGACCTCCCAGGAGTGGCAATTCACCCTTTTTGGCCAGAAAAATGCAGTACAGCCACACTTTGTAAAGTGAAATAAGGGATGATGTTCTTATACCTACATTTTGGATTTTCTCTGTTACCCAAATTGATGAGGGGGGACGGTCCATGGAGAACCCACTTATGACACTAAATTTGTGTTATTAATTGGGGGAATTATTCTTGCTCAAATGGATGGCTACAAGAAGTTGGGTAATTTATGGGACCTTTGCACCTATGTATAACTGCAGAGACTCTGAATTAAAATGAAATAAAATGGTTTTATTGGAAGCATTCACACACTCACAAAAACCACACAAGGCTAATGAAGAATTAAGGAGAAAAGTTCGACAGAGGAATAGTTTTGGGAGGCAGGACAATAATTACCAGTCTCAAAGGAAGAGACGCAAAGAACACAGAACTAAATCTGAGGGTGGCATTGGTGGTTCTGATCCAGAGTGTCCGGGTAGCATCACAATAACACAGTGTCACACATAGCTATTGTTTGGGGCTAATATTTATACCCTTTTTCGTATCCTGAAGGGGTGTTTGAGTATAGAACAAAGCTTAGATGGGTTTCCCACCGTTAGACAAAGGAAACTGCAACTTTGTTGATTGTCATTAATGGCTGTGATATTAGAGTTGATGAGTTTATGGCAACCTCTGTATTGTAGCACAGGAAAGGTGTGAGGAAAGTCTTCCTGGGAATAATGGCTGTTTTGGTCACTTGCTTGTTTGTGATGGATAACTCATTGCCAGGAGGGGATTAGCATATACCTCGGTGATGGCGTTGTTTGCTAGGGGCTTTGCGTAATCCTATTTTGGGCATGTCTGCCAGTAGTTTTCCATGACACCTTCGTTTAGGTCCTGGTGACTTTGATTTGACCTCATGCTTGGTCCACCCTGGTCTAGTAGACCTCCTGAAGTATCTAATTATTGTCAATTATGAAATAGTATAGGGAGCGGGGTATAAGGCCAGGTAACACTCTCATCATACGGTTTTAAAGGGAATGGGCTTCATTCAGGAGTGGGTTACCATTGGCAGTGCAGTACCAGCTCCTTCATACTTAGTTATGGTGCCACTGCCGTTGTTTCTGACGGATGCTCCACCAGTGTCACCTCCCACTACTGCTGCCGCCTAGTAGTTGTTTGGCACATTTAGTCTGGCCCCTCAGCAGAAACCTGTTTCAAACATGGTGCTGGAGGAAAGTTCTGTGAATGCCATAGACTGCTGAAAGGAGAAATGCATGGGTCTTAGAAAAAAATGACCCTGAGCTCTCACTAGAAATGAAGACGACTAAACTGAGGCTGACCTGCTCTGGACGTACCATGAGATGGTATGATTCATTAGCAAAACCAATACTGCTTGGAAAAGTGGGACGTAGGAGGAAAGAAGAGGACTGCACTACAGGTGGATGGATTCCCTCAAGGAAGTGATGCCTGCCGAGAGTTTGCAAGATCTGAGCAGGGCAGCTGATGACCAAGATTCTTGGAGGTCTCTCATTCATAGGAGTCACCATATCTTGAAGTTGATTTGACAACAGTTAACAACAACAACTCCTGTACCTTTAATAATTGTGTAGAAGCAGGAATTTCAACTGGTGCTACTTGTTTTAATTCCTGTTGTGAGCTGTCTTGGGTCTCACTTGGGGAAGAGGCAGGATAATAAACAAGCATACAGAAACAAATAAATATATCTGTTTTACATTACTACTAAAATAACAGGAGCCCTTTTCCTTATTTCAGTTGGCGACCCTATACAGTGGGCCTTTGGTATCTGCTGGAGTTTGGTTTCAGGACCCCCGTAGATACAAAAATCCATGGATGTTCAAGTTCCATTATATTACAATGGCATAGTTAACATTATGTCCGTTATATAGAATGGCAAAATCAAGGTTTGCTTTTTGGATGTCCTTTTTTTTTTTTTTGGTGGAATATTTTCAAGCTGTGGATGGTGGAATCCGTGGATGCAGAATCCATGGACACAGAGAGCAGACTGTACTTTGCTCACCCTAATGTATGGGTTATATAAAGGAAGATCACATCACTTATTCATAGCAGATGAAATTCGGTGGGAGTTTTGCTGCTGCTTTACTTTCCTCCCCTGCTCCATTTGATTTGTTGTTCCTGTTTGGCTGACAGCTGCTTTGAAATAAACTCTAAATATACAGTTTTAAAATTAGGAAGAAAATGATACATGTGCATGTTTATACATAGGTGCCAGAATCCGAACGTGAATGCTTAGGATTTAAAGCAAAGCAGACAGTACCTGTGGGGAAGCTCCAGCCTTCCAGTGCCACCATCTACGATTTTTATGAACCAGGTAAGAAATGGCAAGTCATGGGGCAGGGAGTTCCGTAGACACAGTGAGTTACATCTTTTGGGTAGGGGCCACAACTCAGTTGTCAGGGCTCGCCATTGCTTGTTGCAAGTGACAAATCAGGAAGAGCTTTTCTCTTTTTAAAAAATATGTCTTCTGTTCTCCCCCAAGAGCAACAATACTGAGGTGTTAGTAAAAATGCAAACATATTTAAATTTAATTGATCTATTACTTGCTTGGTGGATTAGTCAGTTAAAATTTCTGGCAGCCCATAAATTTTTAATAGGCTGTGTGGTGTGTTGCATTTGCGTGATCTTGTTCTGTATGCATTACAGGGGCCCCTACATTTTGACAGATGTTGGGAGCCAGATCAAATTTGCATTGATATCTACCCTGTGTGGGGAGGCAGGGTGATGTGAGCTCATGGTACACAGACTATCTATGCAATCTAGTGTGAGGCCAGAAATGTGTCTCCCACCCCACTTCCTCTGGAGTGCCAAGCCTGAGTTGGAACTGTTACCCTTTTGGACGATAGTGTCCAGCATCCCCCAGAACAGCATGGCTACGTATTCAATATATCTTCACTAGGATGTGGAAACGGACCATCCTGGCTGGGGGATTCAGGGAGCTATAGATCCTCAAAAAGTAACTTTTTCAAGCTCTGTTTTAAGCTCAGTTAGGAGGGGGAAGGTAACTCTTTGCCCTGTCATGCAGAGCTTAAAAGATGCTTACCCAGAAGGGAGGCAGTCACATGCTCATAGTAAGGAAATCTGTGGAACTGTGCTTAGTTTTCAGCCAGACTAGACTTCTGGATAAGGCTGATTCACTAAATCAACGGTTCTTAACCTGTGGTCCGGGGACCCCCAGTGGGGCACAGTGCCCTCACAGGGGGTCTGTGAAGGCTTGAAGGCTGCTTGGCTCACCTCTTCCCTGCAGTGGAGTGGCCATGTGACAGGAGCCAAGACAAAGGCTGGCTGGCTGGCTTGGCCTGCACATTGCCATTCAATCTGCTTCAGCCACAAACTTGCAGGAAGAAGCAGGAAAAAAGTCTTCCCTCCCTTTCCAGTGCCTCTGAGGGAAGGTTTCATGGATGGTGTAATTCTGTTGTTGTTGTTGTTATCATCATCAGTTGTTGTTGTTGTTGTTGTTGTTGTTTTAAATATTGAGTTAAGTCTTGGGGGTCGGCAGCAACAAAAGATATTTAAAGGGAATCCCTGGTAAATAAAAGGTTAAGAGCCACTGCACTAAATTAAAGAATAACCTCTCACATATTATCTTTTTCTCTCTCTCCTTGCACCCCACCGCCATACTCTTCCCCTATCCACTGACAGACCAGCGCTGCAGCATCTTCTATGGTGCTCCCAACAAGCCTCAGTATGTTTCTGCCCTGTGCTCAGATGATGTCTGCCAGTGTGCTGAAGGTAAAGTGACCTCAACTGGCTTTAGGGTTTCTGAAGGGCCTGGATCAGGGTTGACAGCAGGAAAGGATTGCCTGGGATGGAGGAATGCCCCTCTGATAATACAAACATGCCACTTGTGTAGTCCCAGAAGGGAAGCCAGGGCTAGGGTGTATACAGGCAACATTTCACAGATAAAAACTGGCACATGTGTGGCCAAGCAACATCAGAGTGTGGTCAAGATGGAAACCGTTATTAATGAGAAAGAAAACACAAGGTGGGAGAGGCTCCTGGGAAAGGAAGAGATTCTACCTCTTCTTCTCTCTTCCCTGCTGGGTTAATTGAGTGCAGACCACCTTTGCACTTCTAACCCAATATGTTGTAATTGAAGGATAATGGAAAAAAGGTGGAGGAGGAAATAAAAACTGAGACATTTTAAAAACAGCTGAAAAGGTAGGATGGCAGAGGATTAATTAGGACTGTCTCTGCCAAATGGGGACAGTTGAGAGTGAATTACAACTCATCAGAGCCAGGCAGCTGGGCTAACTCTTACTCACTGTGTTACAGCATAGTAGGACCCAGAGAATGCTGCATACCCGGAACCATAGCATTGGCAGGGATCCCAGGGGTCATCTAGTCCAAACCCTTCCACTGCAAGAATCCACAGCTAAAACATCTCTGCAAGATGGCCATCCAATCTCTTTTTAAAGACCTCCAACAAAGGAGAGTCTACCACCTTTCTGAGACCATCTAATCCACTGTCAAACAGCTCTTACTGTCAGGAAGTTCTCCCTAATGTTTAGTTGTAATCTCCTTGTAATTTGAACCCATTGGTTTGGGGCAGCAGGGAACAAATCTTGCTTCATCTTCCATATCTCTTTTCATTTGGTGATCTCTTGTAGAGATGGTAGATTCCCAATGATCCTGGGACCTTACAGTATCTGTGCAGATGTCCCCAAGTAGCATCTGTGGAGATGCCTAACATTGTAGTGAAGGTGCCAGCCCTACTGCTGCTGGAATATAGTCCTCCAACAATGTTGCTGTACCATAGATATCACAAGAAAGAGATGGCTCTTTAAGGCTTGATCTACACCTTGAACCACATAGGGAGTAGTGATCTAATGGGCTTTGTCTAGCAAGAGCCCACAGCACTAACTTCAACCCCCACCTAAAACAGCCATGACAGTTGCATCTGTCGCACTAAGCCCGATGCTATACCTACCTACTGCAGTGAGCAGTGAATTTCCTGATGGCTGCAACCAGTAACCTAGGAAAACCACTGCTTATGGTAAGGCCCATTGCGAATCATGAAGTCTCAGTTCTTACCATGTCTTATACGTCCTCCCTATAATATCCCATAATTGGACATACTGGATACATTTGAAGGGTCTGATAGACTGGGCTGATCCAAAAAAGAGAAGTCAGGTGAAGGTCACAGGACCTAAGAAGGTGTCTTAAAAAATTCTAGCAAAATAGCCCAACATGGGATTATGTAGAGACTCCCGGTAAACAAACCCATCATGAAGGTATCTCTCTTAACAGTCCTGAGCACCTCAAACAATGGGTCTATTCACCAAACAAACAAGTGACCTACATAACCCCTCATCCCCAGGAAATATCACCCATCCTGTCCTGCAATATGAGGTTGTCGTAAACCCATCAGTTCCAGTCACCCAGCCATCTAAGACAATCAGTGGAGTCTCACACTCCTTTGTTCCCCTTGTGGGAGAGTCATTTGGCCTTTGTTGTAGCCAAAACACACCCACAAGGCACATTTTGGGGTATAAATACCCCTACAAAAACAATAGCAGTGTGTGCAACAGATGGACAACCCACCCTGCCGTAGTCACTGTGCCACACTCAGCATGCTGTCTGAGCTTCTACGCATCCCAGAACTCTTGTCCTTCAACTGTTAATTATCACCCATCTCTCGAACCAGCCCTTCCCACTTACCTTTTCAGTTAGCCTGGTATGGTTCTTGTGAGTATGTGTTGCATGTGTGTGTGTGTGTGCTTCTTCTGTTATTTCAAATAAAACTATTTTTCCCACTTTAATCTGGAGTTCTCTGCAGTTAGTACTGGTATACACAGGTGTACAAGGTCCCCGAAGTTACCCATCTCTTGCAGGCCTCCATTTGAGCTAATAATTCCCACAATTAATAATGGAGATTTGGCATCGCTAGTGGGTTCCCCATGGAACCCCCTCCCACTTATTCGGGTAACACACTCTCCTTATTCCTTGATCATTAATAACCAAGACCACCTAGACATCACCACACCCCATCTGGAGAAATTGCAGACTCCAGGAAATCTGAACACGTGCCTTCCCTTTTCTGCACAGGTGCCTGCCCACGCTTGAAGCGTACTGTTGATGATGCCATTACAGAAGATGTTCGCATGGAGTTTGCGTGTTACAGTCCCCGGGTGCATTACGGTAAGAGAGGGTTGGCTCGTGCAGGGACTAACTGGAGCGCCGTGCCACTCTTTCTAACTTGTTGTTTTGACTCTTCCCTCAACAATGGGCTTGTTTACAGAAGGCTAAAAAATGTGGATTGATGCACACTGATGCCAATTTGCAGCAGTTTCCGTTTGTCTCAACAATTTTTTGGTAAGATTGCAGGTATATGAAGCTATCCGCATTTGTTGTTCAAATGGGTATGCCTGCAAATCAAAATGGTGGGTATGAGTGAATTACTCACATTATTATTGTTGCCAGTTGCCACCACCAACCAGTATTTTATTTTTAAAAAAAAATATCGAAGGTGTGGAAGAGTGATATTCCATTTAAATAAACAGGGAGAAAATGGCTGGTTCATCACTTCAGCACATGATTGCTATGGCGAAAATCCAACATGGTGGTTTGGGACACTTGTCTTGTCAGCAAGCTCCACCCCCCTGCGGATGTCTGACCTTTCCACTTCCACACTTATCAGAATGCGCATCAAAGAGATGGTTGTCCCAACAGGGAGGAATGCACATTCCCCATGGAGCTTTGTAAAAAATATGGGAAAAGCCACTAAGGCTTTTCATGTGAAGTTTTTGGTGTTTTTGGCCCTCCTCCTTCTGAATACGGTGGATTGATGCGGGATCTCATTAAGATAAATCGTATTGTCCTCGAATTCTATGAGGAATATTTTCACTGTATAGACAACACCAATGTGTTAATGCCACCTCCATCCAAACCACAGAAGTCTGCTTATTTTCATACACCCCTCTTTCAGTTTCGTTCCTTGGTATCTTTCCCATTTTTCCCCTGTGTTCTCTTGGTGGTTCTAGACTTGCCTTGTTGGCCTAACTTAATTTTTGAACTCAAGCTCAATTTAAAGTCTCAACTACAGATCTGGGCAGACTATTATTTGTGCTTCTTGTGTTTGTTGATTTCATTTATTTACAGGGCATGTAGACATCTTTTCCTGCAAAAAGCACCTCAAGTGGTGTACATTATCAAATTAATTCCAGTTTTATAAGGCTGAAACAAGTAGCTGCTCAGCTTACTGCAAACCTTTCTTTATTACTTGCAGCATTTCGAGCTCGAGTGGAGCGTGAGAGTCAAGAAAGTGCCTTCCGTGTCTATGAAATTACAGTCCTGGAGCCCTTGCAATTCAGTGAGTAATAGTTTGGTTTGGGTTGTTAAGTAACCCCTTAGGTCCAGTGCTTTCTAGCAGGATCAGAACCACATACCAAAGGATGGACAATTCTCGTTAGACTTCAGATAACACAGAATGAGGTGATTTGCTACCTATAGACAAATTTCATGGAGTACAGTGTGGTGTAGTGGTTTGAGTATTGGACTAGAACTCTGGGAGACCAGGGTTCAAATCCCACTGGGACTTTAACTTGATCACTGGATGGCCTTGGGCAAGTGCCACTCTCTCAGCTTCACAGGAAGGCAAAGTCAAACCCCCTCTGAACAAATCTTGCCAAGAAAACCCAGTGTTAGATTCATCTTAGGCTTGCCATAAGTCAGAAGCTACTTGACGGCACACGACAAAAACAAACATGAGCCAGGGCCAAAATTGCCAGGATCAAAATGCATTTCAAAACAGAGAGCTTCCTGGTGATGGAGATGGTGATACATGATATTGCATCTCCTGGTGTTGGAGATGCATGATATCAGGTATTAAACCTGTATTTTGGTAAGATAAGATTTGGCTATACTATTTAACCTACCTGTGCAGCAATTTGTTGAAAAAGCAAATAGACACCAAATTCTTCATCCTAAAAATAAAGACACAAAAGAATGAGAGCTGCAGGGTCACCACTTATTTCTCAAGTACT
The DNA here is from genome assembly GCA_030847615.1 of Gambelia wislizenii. Taxonomy (NCBI): domain Eukaryota; kingdom Metazoa; phylum Chordata; class Lepidosauria; order Squamata; family Crotaphytidae; genus Gambelia; species Gambelia wislizenii. The sequence continues at coordinate 34,540,931 of JAUMIR010000002.1, forward strand.
CAACATAGATTTCTTACCAAAAAAAAAAAAATCACATTTCTACACACACTTGCTACCAATTCACTGATTTGAGTAGCATAGCTAATATACTAATGTGGTCCCTGGCCTAATGTCAAAAGTCATCTGCCAGTGATAAGTTCAGTGTTCTGGAAAAAAAAAAAAACAATGGGTGCCTTCTCTGGCAAGCCATTGGGCAGGGAGGAAGAGAAAGAAACAGAATAGGGGATGGCATAGAAAGAGGTGAAAAAGTCAGAAAGGGGGAAGAAAAGAAGGCATCGATCTGCTCATTATAGGCTTCAGTCCTCCCCATTACTATAATGTGGCCTTTAAACAGATACCCCTGAAATAAAGGCTGCCCTAAAAATTAAAAATGGTCCCCACCCTCATGATAAAAGCTCAGGGACTAGGCTGAGGAGGACCAGGGGCCAGAATCTCTTTCATATTACACAATTATAGCCCTTTAACCCCACAAACTCTCATGTCTCCATCCTGTGGAATCCCAGGATTTATAGTTTCATGAAGTACTTAAAATTCTGCCAGAAAGCCCTAGAGCCCCACCAAACTTCAAATCCCAGGATTGTGTGTGTGTGTGTGTGTGTGTGTGTGTGTATAAGGCTTGGGTATGTTTCCTTTCCCAGTGTGCTGATTGGCTCATTCCCTCAGCCAATCATGGCCCACATGGAAATTCCCTCTCCACCTCACAGTCCACTCCTGCCACTCAATGTGCATCTACACCCCCAGCCTCACAAGGGCCCCTCCCTCCTCTTACTCCCTTAGCCACTCACCACCCACGTGTAAAACAATGCAATATTTTTTCCTAAACTAATACTGTGTAGCAGAACTGTGTGAAACGCTGCCACTCCAAGCTCCACACTGCAACCACCACTTGCAATCTCAGCAGGGCACATAATAGCATATGTTACGCTGAGTACATAGAATCATAGAATTGTAGAGTTGGAAGAGACCACGAGGGCCATCCAGTCCAACTTCCTGCCACACAGGAAATCACAATCAAAGCAATAGTAGATTTAAGTTATTTCAGAAATGTATTGTGGGTTTTTTTGTATTCCCTGTATGTTTTTAATATATGTAAAACATGTTTGTGTGAGTATGTGTTCCAATTTTTAAAAAATGTGAAAAAAAACCCTTCTCAGATGGAGAATTGGACATTTTTGTCATGAAGCACATCCACCAGATGACTAGGATGGCATGTAATGGAGCCTCTCACTTGATGAGTTATGTCAAAATGAAAGGAAAAACAGTTGCTGGAAGTGGGGCTTTGCCCTATCCTGCTTGGGATCCAGAGAAACAGCCAGCACACCTTTGAGTCCCTTTCCCCCCAGAATTAAGGAAATGTGTAGCGCCTGTAAGACCATAGTCTAAATTAGTTTTCAGGACTGAATTTTATTTGTGTACTGGAATTTATGTACGAGAACTGTAGCTGCCACATCACTAGTACCCACTAATGGAGAGATGCCTGCTTCTGGCTTCAGATGGCTGGTAAGTAGTGCTCACATCTCCCACGGATTGGGAAGTTTTGATTCTGACTTGCTTTGGCATTCCAGAATGGGATGATGAACTGGTGTGGTTTCTGTCCTGTAGTTCTGTAGATTACTGTTATAGTGCTATCCAAAGGCTGCATTTGTGTAGTGTGAACTGGTCCTCTCCGAAGTTCTAAGCAGATGAAACAAACTGGAGGTGTTGGAGAACCAGCAGGTCATCCTAGGCAGACACAGGGAGGAAGAAAGAATATCCAGAGATTGCCTGGGCTTGCTTCACTTCAGCACTGCTGACTCCTTAGAGGCTTCCAAGCCCCTCAGGGCTCCCTCCCACTGACTCTGTCTTTCTCTCTCATTCCCTTCCCCCTAGCTGCGGATACTGGGATCACCATCAACGAGAGACGGCACTTCGTGGTGCGTGCAGCGTGTCGGACACGCTTGGCCACAGGCAGCGAGTACCTCCTGATGGGCCGTGACGGAGAAACCCATGACTCTGAAGGCCGGTAGGTCAACAAGGGCAAAGAGGGAGAATCAGAAGTGTAATGGGATGGGTAGGAAAACAGAGGCAGGGATTGTGGATTGTGGAATTAGAGTTGACTGATGCACAGAATCTTTTCAGGTGAGGGAGAAGGGAGATGTGGCTACTGTCAGGGTTGGTCCCGGCTGTGGCCTTTTCCTGCCAAGTTCAGTTTTACTGGGTAACCTTGTGGGTAACTGTGTTTGCATTTTTCTGTGCTTGTTAACAAGTATGTAGCCCAACTGTAGAAGGGAGTATGTGGACTATGTCAAGAATGGTTTGATCAGCACTGCACCTGGGTCTCAACTCTGGGAAAAGGAGGATAAGCCACGGTATGGTGGGAAATGGGAATGGGGATGATGGGTATCCAATGACTGTGTAGCCCACCAGATTTTGTAGACTGGAATATGCTTTTACTATACTGTTTACCAATTAAGTTTCATTCTGAGAAACGGCCCTGTAGGGTTCACTTTCTAGACTACTGTGCCAATAAAATTTTTCTGTTTTTAACTTTGAAACTGCTGGTCACTGAGTCTGGAAGTGCCAGTACATGACAGCTACTAATGAAGGATAGGGAGGCTTAGAATAAAAAGGTGACCCAGTACCAACAAGGATACCAGTACCAACAAATAAAAAGGTGACCCAGTACCAACAAGTGCTCTTGAACCCTTAATAGTTGCATAAAAAGCAAAAGGCCCCCTCCCTGTTCTTGTTCCGCCAGCAGGTTAAGGCCTTTTTATTCAGGCATGTCTTTGTGATTTAAATTATGTAGCAGTAGTGTGCAGAGTCAGTGTGGTGTAGTGCTTTAAGCATTGGATTATAACACTAGGGAGCAGGGTTTGAATCCCCGCTTGGCCATGGAACCCATTGGGTGACCTTGGACAAGTCACACACTCTCGGCCTCAGAGAAAGCCTTGCAAAGGCAACCCCCTCTGAGCAAATCTCGCCAAGAAAACCCCGTGCTAGGGTCGCCATAAATTGGAAGGGCACACAACAACAATACATGTGTGGTGTGCTATGCTGTTTTTCTTATCTTTTTATTAGCAATTATGTTTTAAATTGTTTTCAAATGTTTTTAACCATGGACTTTTTAAAATAATACTGTCATTCAATTCCTTTTACACTTTTGTAAAATAGGATTTTAACTTGATCTTGTTTTAAATTACTGGAAGCTGCCTTGGATTCCACCCTTAGAGAAAAATGGGGAATAAATTCAATAAAGAGAGAGAGACAGACTGTAAATTTCAGCAAGTGCAGCTTTTCTCTGCTTCCATGACAAGTTGCAGCTTCCAAAATTTCCCCCTTTACACAATTATGAAGGGGACATGAGCTCTGCCAGTTTCCCTGGCCTATGAGCACTTCAGGAAGTCATTCTGCTGGGTTGTGCGGGTTTCTTGGAGGGGAGGGGCTTCTCCACCTAATTGCTCCCCAGATGTGTTGGGTGCATCTGGAACCAAGGAAGATGTGGGAGCCAAACTACTGCATCCTCCTGGAGCCCATTTAGTGTATGAGTGTGTGCGTGTGGAGGGGCAGGGATAGAGCTCCATAGAAAGTAGGGCTAGTAACCAGGAGGACACAGGTGCTTAACCCCTGAAAATCCCTTGCACTTTTTATCCCTTCTAAGCTCCAAAACCAAGTGTAGACATTTATAGGGGCAGATCAGCAAGCAGCAGCAAAGAAGGGAAGCAGGTTAGCTTAGGCATCCTTTCTTCTTTACCATCACAATCCTTTATAGTCCCTCTTTTCCCTGTATTAGCCGAGATCCAATATGGTGTAGCATAGTGTAAAAAGTGCTGCAGGTGTTCTCTCCTCTCAATTTTTTAAAATTTATTAGAGTATTTATACCCCACTCTTCAGCCACAAAGGCTCTTAGAGTGACTTACAAATTGTTTAGCAATAGCACTTACACATCTACACTGCTTTAAAGTGCTAGGTACTCTCTAAGCAGTTTACAATGTGTTAGCTAATTTCCCCCAACAAGCTGGGTGCTCATTTTACCAACCTACAAAAGGATGGAAGGCTTAGTCAACCTGGAGCCCTGCAGGGTCAAACTCACAATGTTGTGCCTACAATACTGACATTTAACCACTGCGCCACTAGGGCTCCTTGCCAGATTCACCATTTATCCTTTGTAATTCCCCATGCCCATTCAATGGCTGGTGGAAGCAGGGAGTGGGGTGAATTGGAGAAGTATCTCGCGATGTCCCCATAGCCAGATTCAGGCTGATAACATGCTTGGCAGGAGGTCTTAGTGGGTGCTGTAATCATTTTGTGTCTGGCTATGGGGACACAGAATGGCTAGGGTGGTGGTGGAGCGGCTCAGCAATAAGTTCTGGAGGTCTGTGGTCATTGCAGTGGGAAGAACTGAATACCAGCCTCTGCAATGAAAAAAAAACACACACACACACACATGTACGCTGGACTTAGGCCTGCATATGGGACTAACAGGATGCTGGCCAATTGTAATAACATAGTTAAAATTGTTCCTCCATAATCCCTTTACATGCTGACCCATTACCTTTCTGCAGTCCGCAGTATCTACTGGATAAAGATTCATGGGTGGAAGAGCTACCCCTCTCCAAAGTCTGTAAGGCCACCAGGAATCGCAATACCTGTGCCCAGCTCCAAAGCTTCACCACCTCCTTTGCTGAGAGCGGCTGCCGTGTCTGAGCCAGAGAACTGGACTGGAGTCTCCCTGGCCCTCCCTTATGTTGATGCACCAGAAGCTCTTGATTCTTTGGTGGGACTAGAGATTACCCCCAATATGTACCCTTTTCTCCTTCTGGTTATTGTCCTTTGAGGCTTTGTGGTCAAAGCACACAAAGTGGACATGAGTCATTCGCTAGAATTGTCCTCAGAACAGATTGCAACTAATTCTGTTGTTGGTGTTTTTTTAAAAAAATGTTGAAAACCTTTTTGTCTTTTGCACTAGCAATTATGTCTTGTTGCAACTTATTTGCACTACTTTATACTCCCATTTTACTCAATAAAAGTTTTGTTTCCTCTGCCTAGTCATTCTTTATGCTGCTACACAGATCTGAGCGTGCTGTGGTGTTCTTCGAACAAACCACAACCACCTTGCTGCAATAGTTTTGCAAACTAGCAGACACTGAGACTCACAACTTAATCTTAATTTCCATATGATTTTAATGTACACACTAGCTGCAAGGGTATCTGGGAGTTTTAGCCCATAAAAAGTATGTTTCCAAAGCTCTGTAGTTGCATACAGTTCACCAAGAATAACAGTTTCTAGTCCTTATGGCTGCAGGTGCATACCAGAACAGGCTGCCTGCAGTTCCAACACCTGGGCTGTTGTCATGTGCCTTGCCCCTTTCCCCCTCAAGATCTCTCTTTGGATGTGGTACTCAGGGCTCGAGGTGATCCCTATATGGACAAGTGGCTGTGTTGATCAGTGGGTCAACTGGAACAGCCAGACACAGTTGTAAAAAAAAAAAAAGTAAGTAGTTTATTAATACACGATGAGATCGCTCATTGACCCCTGAAGTATTTAATTCTTCACAGCTTCCACAAACCCTATTCAGTCCTTCCCCTGGATGACTGTCCTATCTGTTACAGACTTTTCCCTATTTCTAGGGGGTTGTCTAGACAATTAAAATAGAATGCGACTAGAATACCTTTTATCCCAACACGCTATGATTGAGAGTCATGGTATTTGGAAGGAGGGGTCCCAAAAACGCTATCTACTACAGGGGGAAAGCCTTTGCAGATTTTTGTGAAGTTTTTAAAATAATGTGTGGAAATGCGCATTATCACTTATTTGGACATCCAATTCAAGACTCTGAGCATTCTTGGCAATGGTAGAAGTGGACAGCGTACTGGTCAGACGTGCAGGCGGGGTGGGTGGGCGGGTTTGCTGGCAAGGAAGCAGCTGGAAGTGCCATTTTCACGTTTTGTGTTATTAAGTGTGTGCTTTTTTGCAGCACTAATGTGACCAAAGAGCTTTTTATAAGCGGAAGATTGCACTTAAGCACCTTTGATTTATAAGTAAAAAAATAATAATACTGTAAAACAGAGACAGTCTCTCTGGCTTTTCTTCGCAAACGAAGATTCAGGAAGGACTCATCCCATGATTTCTGCAAGCGCGCTGATGACTGAAAAGGCCAGAATAGTAACACGCTGTACTCTCAGCCACCATCTTGATTTGCAGGCATGGCTGTGTGTGCACTTCAAACGGGGATAGCTTCACGTATAATAGATTTTGCCAAAAAACCATGGAGACAAATGAACGCTGCTTCAGATTTGCAGTAATGCGCACCAATCTGCAGTGTATCTTCTCATCTAGACAAGCCCTAGGAAGACATCTTCTTTTCTCTCTGCAACCTTTTTCCTATCTCTAGGCCATCTTTCCCCTATCTGCTTTTTGTCAGAGATACGCCTCAGTTTTGAATCCTTCCTCCTCCACAAGCCGCCCTTCACGGCATTCCCTGAGCCATGATTGGCTGCCACCAACCAGGCTTGGCCAGCTCCTCCTTTCACACTGCCTATAAAAGGAAATCAGAGAAACAAGTGAGTAAATGAGTAAACAAGTGAACAAGGCAAACAGCGCAAGGACCCAACAGTGGGAGGCAAAAAAACTTGCACAGGGAGCAAGTAAAGGGAACACATGGTCTCAGATGTCTCTACACTAATGCACAGAGCATGGGAAATAAGCAAGATGAACTAGAACTCCTTGCACTACAAAACAAATATGATATAATAGGCGTTACTGAAACCTGGTGGGACGAGTCTCATGATTGGAATGTAGGAATAGAGGGGTATAACCTTTATAGGAGAAACAGGCCAAACAGGAAAGGAGGAGGAATAGCATTATATGTCAGGGATATTTACACCAGTGAAGTGATCCATGACATCAATACTGGAAGCCAGGTGGAGAGCATCTGGATAAAAATTAAAGGGGAGGGAAACAACAGGGATGTTATTGTGGGACTCTACTACAGACCCCCAAATCAGACGGAGGAATTGGATGTTGCCTTTCTAGAACAGATGAACATACATGCAGAAAGGAGAGATGTAGTAGTGATGGGTGACTTCAACTATCCTGATATTTGCTGGCAATCTAACTCAGCCAAAACTACAAGGTCTAGCAAATTCCTTACATGCCTGGAAGACAATTTCATGGTCCAAAAGGTGGAAGAGGCAACAAGGGGGTCAGCTATTTTAGATCTGATCCTAACCAACAGAGACGACCTTGTTAATGGGGTGCAAGTGGTGGGATCCTTAGGTGAGAGTGATCATGTTCTCCTGGAGTTTGTTATACAATGGAAAGGAGAAGCCAGGCATAGTCAGACACGCATTCTTGACTTTAGGAGAGCTGATTTCAATAAACTCAGGGAAATACTGGGGATGATCCCATGGTCAAGAATACTAAAAGAGAAGGGACCTCAAGACGGTTTTGACTTTCTCAAAAGGGAGATACTGAAGGCACAATTTCAAACAGTACCATTGAGGAAGAAAAATGGGAGGTGTCTCAAGAAACCAGGATGGATGACTAAAGAACTTTCAATGGAGCTAAGTTTTAAACGGAACATGTATAGGAAATGGAAAAGGGAGGAAATCACCAAAGAAGAATTCAAACAGATAGCGAACACGTGTAGGAGTAAAGTCAGAAAAGCTAAAGTGCAGAATGAGCTCAGGCTTGCTAGGGAGGTTAAGAACAATAAAAAGGGTTTTTTTGGGTATGTCCGCAGCAAAAGGAGGAAGCAGGAAATGATAGGGCCACTACGTGGAGAAGATGGCAAAATGCTAACAGGGGACAGAGAAAAGGCAGAATTACTCAACACCTTCTTTGCCTCAGTGTTTTCAGAAAAGGAAAAGGAGGACCAACCTGAGGAAAATGGAACAGAGGACACAATAGGGGAAATCCAGCTGAAAATAAGTAAAGAGGTGGTACAGGAATACCTTCTTAATCTAAATGAATTTAAATCTCCAGGACCAGATGAACTACATCCAAGAGTATTAAAAGAGCTGGCAAATATAATCTCAGAGCCATTGGCAATAATATTTGAGAACTCCTGGAGAACAGGAGAAGTCCCAGCAGACTGGAGGAGGGCAAACGTTGTTCCCATCTTCAAAAAGGGGAAAAAAGAGGATCCCAACAACTATCGTCCAGTTAGTCTGACATCAATACCAGGGAAGATTCTAGAACAGATCATTAAACAGAGAGTCTGTGAACATTTAGAAGGCAATGCCATAATCACAAAAAGTCAGCATGGGTTTCAGAGAAACAAGTCATGCCAGACTAATCTGATCTCTTTTTTTGATAAAGTTACCAGCTTGGTAGATGAAGGGAATGCTGTGGACATTGCATACCTTGATTTCAGTAAGGCCTTTGACAAGGTTCCCCATGACATTCTTGCAAACAAGCTTGTAGAATGTGGGCTAGACAAGTTAACTGTTCAATGGATTTGTAATTGGTTGACCGGCCGAACCCAAAGGGTGCTCAGCAGTGGCTCCTCTTCGTCTTGGAAAGATGTGACCAGTGGGGTGCCACAGGGTTCTGTCCTGGGCCCAGTGCTATTCAACATCTTTATCAATGACTTAGATGAGGGAATTAGGGGCATACTTATCAAATTTGCAGATGACACCAAATTGGGAGGAGTAGCTAATACCCTAGAGGACAGGATCAAAATTCAGAATGACCTGGATAGACTGGAGAGCTGGGCCAAAGCTAACAAAATGAAATTCAATACGGAGAAATGTAAAGTACTGCATTTAGGGCGGAAAAATGAAATGCATAAATATAGGATGGGAGAGACCTGGCTGAATGAGACTATGTGCGAAAGGGATCTAGGAGTCCTAGTAGACCACAAGTTGAACATGAGCCAACAGTGTGATGCGGCAGCTAAAAAGGCCAATGCAATTTTGGGCTGTATCAATAGAAGTATAGTGTCTAGATCAAGGGAAGTAATAGTGCCACTCTATTCTGCCTTGGTCAGACCTCACTTAGAATACTGTGTCCAGTTCTGGGCACCACAATTCAGAAAGGATATTGACAAATTGGAGCGTGTCCAGAGAAGGGCAACTAAAATGGTGAAAGGTCTGGAAACAATGCCTTATGAGGAGAGACTTAGGGAGCTGGGTATGTTTAGCCTGGAAAAAAGACGGTTTAGAGGCGATATGATAGCCCTGTTTAAGTATTTGAAGGGATGTCACGCTGAGGATGGAGCAGGCTTGTTTTCTGCTGCTCCAGAGACTGGAACACGGAGCAATGGGTGCAAGCTCCAGGAACAGAGATTCCACCTCAACATGAGGAGGAACTTTTTGACAGTCAGAGCTGTTCGGCAGTGGAACACACTCCCTCGGAGCGTGGTGGGGTCTCCTTCCTTGGAGGTCTTTAAACAGAGGCTGGATGGCCATCTGTCGGGGATGCTTTGATTGTGATTCCCTGCGTGGCAGGGGGTTGGACTGGATGGCCCTCGTGGTCTCTTCCAACTCTGCAATTCTATGATTCTATGATTCTATGATTCTATGATTCTAAATGGTTGAGCCAGGAATTCACTTACTACCTCCAGAGCAAAAAACAAAACAAAAACAAACCCCTACTCAATAAATTTTGTAGCATTTACCATGTATCAAAATGAAGAAAAATAAAACTGAGAGGTTTGCAAAATGTGTATGGAAAGATATCAGCAAGGGCTTTTTTTAAAAGCACAAAGTACAGTACTTGCCACCCACATAAATGCCTCAAAAGTCAGTTCAACTGTCATGAAGCAATTATTGTATAGCACAATGTTAAGTAAAAGAAAAACATGGTTATAATTTTGCTTGAAAGAAACATGAGGCCCTCTCTAATTGAGTCTTCTACTTTCTCAAGCCTAATTACAGCAGCACTCTATCAAGATATGTGTGCAATGTTCTATGAGATGGAAAGCCTGATGTCTAGTGGAAAAGTTTATTCTCACTTCTGTTTTAAAATAAGAACAAAATAAAGCAGCAGCAGGCCTCTGAATGACAGAAAGATCTACATAGGTTCATAACTGACCTGTAATGACAAACCAAGGGCAAAAATACATTTCTTTCCCTCTCTCAGCCTTTAATTGTGGAATCATAGAGTTGGAAGAGACCACAAAGGCCAACTAGTCCAACCCCCTGCCATGCAGGAATACACAATCAAATAATTCCCAACAGATGGCCATACAGCCTCTGCTTAAAAACCTCCAAAGGAGACGACTCCACAACACTATGAGGCAGCGTGTTCCACTGCCCAACAGCTCTTACTGTCAGGAAGTTCTTCCTAATGTTTAGGTGGCATCTCTTTTCCTGGAGTTTGATTGAACCCATTGCTCCGTGTCCTAGTCTCTGGAGCAGCAGAAAACAAGCCTGCTCCATCCTCAGTATGACATCCCTTTAAATATTTAAACATAGCTACCATGTCCCCTCTCAACCTTCTCTTCTCCAGACTAAACATGCCCAACTTGCTAAGCCGCTCCTCATAGGGCATGACTTGCAGACCTCCTGCCATTTTGGTCACCCTCCTCTGGACACATTACAGTCTTTTCCATTATCCAAATCCATGAAAGGATATCTATATATATAAAATTCTCTTGGGTATGTTGCCATTTCCAGTGTGCTGACTGGCTGCTTAGGGACCTGACCTACCAATCACTGGTCTGTGGGGCAGCCAATCAGCACACTGGGGGCAGGACCATGTAGATTCCAAACATAGCCACCGGAGAGGGAGAGGGAGTAGCATGGGGTGGATGTGGTGTGTGCTGGAGTGCAGGAGGTGGGGGCCAAGGGGCAGAACAAGCGGAGGGTGTGGCCGGGGGCAGAACAAATGGGTGGCAGGGGGCAGAACAAAAAGGGGGGGTGGCAGGGGGCAGAACAATTGGAGAGGGTGGCAGAACAGAGGAGGTGGCAAGGGGCAGAACAAACGGAGGGGTGGCAGGGGGAAGAATGAGCAGAGCGGGATGGCCGGGGGGCAGAGTTTTTAAATTGCGTATGGTATACCAGGTCCAGCTAGTTTTTTTTTTAATTATTACAATTTTTATATCTCACCACACAGCCAAAGATCTCAAAATGGAATCTCAAGATTAATCCGTACAGAAAGATGACATCCTAAGTATCTGAGGAAGGATTTTCCATTTGCATGCTGTGCAATAGTTACTCCTAATTACTTTTAGGAAAAGGTGGAAAGATTTTCACTTAGCAGCACAATCCTGTGATATTTCTCCTCCTCCTCCTCCTCCATTTCAGAACATAAGAGCAATGCTCGATCAGACCAAATGCCTGTGAGGTCTGTTCACACAGTGGCTAGGCAGCTTCATTATGGGAAGCCTACCAGCAAGACATGAGACCTTCCGGCAGGCCTATCCATACGATTTTAAATTGTGAATTTTAAACTGTGTACTGATTGTTTCAAAATGGCTTAGTTTTGTTTTAAATTGATTTTAAGTTTTAACTGATATGTGTTTTTAATTAAGGTCTCTTCCAACTCTATGATTCTAAATTATTTTTATGTGTTGATGTGCTGTTCCCACCTCGATCCATAGGGAGAAGTGGGTAATAATAATAGTAATAATACAGTTGTTGTTGTTGTTATGAGAGCAACTGGGCCCTCTCTCACAAGCCACAACAACTAATGTACAGAGACAGACTCTCTCTGATTCTGATATTTAGCCATACGAAACCTCAAGGGTTTTAAGATCTTCTGGGGAAGGCTTTCTCTCGGTCCCACCACCATCACAGATTCGCTGGATGAGGACCTGAGAGAGCGCCTTTTGGTGGCTGCGCACACCCTCTGGGACTCCCTCCCATGGGAGGCTAGGCTGGCCCCTTCCCTGCTTTCCTTTTGCAGTCAGGAAAAGACATTTTTATTCAAGCAGGTCTTTGATATATAACAGTGCCTGCAGACCTTTTATCAGGGTATGTTTTTTTATGTTTTTGTTTGTCTGCTTTTTTTTTACTTTGCATGTTTTTAATTAATTTTAATTAATTTTAACTGTTATTTTGTTTTGTGAGCTGCCTTGGGTCCTGCTTTGGGAGAAAGGCGGCATATAAATTGCCTAAATAAATAAATAAACAAATAAAGAGTAGTAGTCAAATGTAGTCTTCACCTGCATGAATTTATCTACCGTAATCTGCTTTTAAAGCCATCCAAATTGGCAGAAAGAATCACAACCCGGAAACATCACCCAAGGAGACCTTCTGCTGCGCTTTCTGCAACCGGACTTGTTTGTTTCGGATTGGCCTGTTTAGTCATCAGCGCGCTTGCAGAAAGCGTGGGATGAGTCCTTCCTGAATCTTCGTTTGCGAAGAAAAGCCAGAGAGAGAGAGAGAGAGAGAGAGAGAGAGAATATCATGTGGTAGTGAGTTCCACTGTTTATACGCTGTGGGAAGTGCTGCTTTTCATCCATTCTGAATTTCCCAAGGCCATCTCACCCTGGAGCTAAAAAAGGGAACATTAGTGAACTTATTGCTTGTCTAGTTACAATAATGAAATACAGTAGACTCTTCACATTCGTTGGGGTTAGGGGGGCACGACCACTGTGAAAATAGAAAAAACACAGCTAAAATGTATGAAGGGTTTAACAATGTGTGTTGGAAATGTGAACACCAAGAAGGACATTTTTATCTTTTTTGGTGGACCTGTGGCAAAGCAAGTACTTCCTAATGGTAAGAGGTGTTCGGCAGTGGAATACGCTGCCTGGGAATGTGGTGGAGTCTCCTTTGAAGGTTTCTAAACAGAGGCTGGATGGCCATCTATCAGGGGTGCTTTGATTGTGTATTCCTGCATGGCAGGGGGTTGGACTAGATGGCCCTTGTCGTCTTTTCCAACTCTATGGTTCTATGATTCTAACAAAGTTCTCGAAACAAATTCATTGGGCGATTCAGAAGATACTTAAGTCAAAAATTCCTTTTAAGCCAGAATTGTTTTTACCAGGACTGCTGAATGACCCGAAAATATGTCAAGATGAAATATGAAAAATATGTCAATATGAGTATTTCATTGTATATGACCCCAGCAGCAAGATTATTCTATGCTCAGATGTGGAAGAATTTGGGCATTCTATCTATTGAAGATTGGATATTAAAGTTATCTGAGATGGCAAAATATGGATAAACTGTCTATGTTGTTAAGTGAAAAGTCAACATCAAAAAGGGGCATTTAGAACTCTCAACCTCTTAGGCCTCCCTAAACTGCAAATCTCAGGATTCCACAGGAGGCAGCCATAGCAGTTAAAGTGGAATAAATAATGCTCCAACAGTGTAGTGTGATAATCTCTCTTAGACATTAAAAATGGGTGCTTGACTTGCCCTTTCGTCTCTCTCCAAGATAGGGAAAATGTTTCCTTTCGCTCTAACCACTGAAAGACTTAAGGGTTGTTTCAAAGTATATCTCTCTCTGTGTGTATTTATAAAAGTATATACACTGGACTGAATATGTGATGAATGTTGCTGTCCTTGAGAAAGCAGGGATCACCAGCACTGAGGCCATAATACTGAGAACACAGCTGCACTGGGCAGGGCACGTTTCTAGGATGGAGGACCATCACCTCCCCAAAATAGTACTCTACAGTGAACTCGCCACAGGTCAGCGTAAGAGGGGCGCTCCAAAAAAAGCAATACAAGGACTCCCTGAAACGACATCTCAGGCTCAGCCAAATTGATCACCAACAATGGTCCGCCCTGGCTTCACATCGGGAGGCATGGAGACGCACTATCCACAATGCTGCAGCCTTATTTGAGAACTCACGCCAAACAAGTCTTGAAGAGAAACGACAATGCAGAAGGAATCACAACCCGGAAACATCACCCAAGGAGACCTTCTGCTGTGCTTTCTGCAACCGGACTTGTTTGTCTTGGATTGGCCTTTTTAGTCATCAGCGCGCTTGCAGAAAGCACGGGATGAGTCCTTCGTGAATCTTCGTTTGTGAAGAAAAGCCAGAGAGAGAGAGAGAGAAAGAGAGAGAGATGATGATTACAGTATTAGGGTTTTTAACCTTGAGTTAAGTCTTGGGGGTCTGCAGCAACCAAAGATATTTAAAGGGGGGTCACTGGTAAAGAAAAAGTTAAGAACCACTGGTTTATTACTATTATTATTATTACAGTATTAGGGTTTCAAATCTTGAGTTAAATCTTGGGGGGGGGGGAACAACAAAAGATATTTAAAAGGGGATTACTGGTTAAGAGCCACTGATCTATAATAATAATAATTCCTTTCTTCAATCTTCGTTTGCGAAGAAAGGCCAGAGAGAGAGATGATGATGATGATTCCAGTATCAGGGTTTTAAATCTTGAGTTAAATCTTGGGGGGGGGGAACACAGCAACCAAAGATATTTAAAGAGGGTCACTGGTAAAGAAAAAGTTAAAAGCCACTGGTTTATTATTATTATTATTATTATTCCAGTATTAGGGTTTTAAATCTTGAGTTAAAACTTGGGAGGGGGGGCACAGCAACCAAAGATATTTAAAGGGTGTCCCTGGTAAAGAAAAAGTTAAGAGCCACTGGCTTGTTATTATTATTATTATTACAGTATTAGGGTTTTAACTCTTGAGTTAAATCTTGGGGATGCCCAACAACAACAGATATTTAAAGGGGGTCTCCCTGGTACAGAAAAGGTGAAGAGCCACTACTCTACAACCATTAAAATCATCACAATTTTTTTAAAAAAAGCAAATTAAAACCTAGAAGTTTTTCAAGATGAAAAACAGCCCCCTGTCCCCAGTGGGCTGGCTGGGCAAAATGCCCCACCCTGGGCTCGACCCCGGGCTTCTTCCTGGCTGCCTCTCCTTCCCACGTGTCGGGAGGAGTGGGGAGGGAAGACGCCTGCAAAAGCCAGGACCAGCAACCTTGGCCAGAGGCGCCCGGGCTGCTTCCTCCCCTCCCGGCGCTGCCTGCCTTGCCCGCCGGAGCCAATCAGGAGCGAGAGGATCCCAGGCGGGGAGGGAGGTGGATCCCTCTCTCATTGGCCCGGGCGGGGAGCCCGTGGGAGGAGCAGGAAGAAGGAGAAGGAGGAGGAGAGATCCCAGCCAAGGGAGCCCAGCCAGGCCTTGGAGCCCGGGAGGGGAGCAACCAGGAGAAAAGGGGATCCACCCCCAGGGATCCTCTCCTCCCTGATCCTTGGATGGAGCATCCCAGGCTGGGTTGCTTTGCCTTGCCTTAGCCGGGAAAAGGATCTGCTGCTACCACTTTGCACCTTGGCTCCACGCACCCGCCACTGAAACTCCCCCCGCTCCCCGGTTAGTAAGTACGGGCTTTGCCTTTGTCTTTGCCTACTACTCTTTCTTTCTGGGGATCCATGCCCCCCACCCATCGGAGCAAGAGGGAGGGGGGATGTTTTCGGACTACACCCCCCATCATCCCCCGGACTGCGGTGCGGGGGATGATGGGAGATGTAGTCTCCACCACCATCACCACCAACCCCCCCACCCGGAGTTGCATTAGGGTCCCTGTCAAGCTTCTTTGCTCTGTTTTTGTCCTCATGCTGAAACTACAGTGCTGGGGTTGAGCCATGATCATGCTGCACTGTTTATGGCGTTATGATCCCACTTTTTAACTGCTCCGGGTGCTTCCTGTGGCATCCTAGGATTTGCAGTTTAGAGAAGGGCATTTAAGAATTGTCAGACAGAAGTACTGGAGATTCTCATACTACATAGTTATAGCACTGTGATTCCACTTTAACTGCTCTGGCTGCTTCCTGTGGCATCCTAGGATCTGGAGTTTAGAGAAGGGCATTTAAGAATTATCAGACAGAAGTGGAGATTATCATACTACATTGTTATAATGCTATGATTCCACTTTAATTGCTCTGGCTGCCTTCTGTGGCAATCTGGGATTTGCAGTTTAGAGAAGGGCATTTAAGAATTATCAGAAGTGGAGATTATCATACTACATCCTTATAGCGCTTTGATTCCACTTTAACTGCTCTGGCTGCTTCCTGTGACATCCCGGGATTTGCAGATTAGAAAAGGGCATTTAAGAATTATCAGCCAGAAGTGGAGATTAACATACTACATTGTTATAGCGCTGTGATTCCACTTTAACTGCTCTGGCGGCCTCCTGTGGCATCCTGGGATTTGCAGTTTAGGGAGTGGCATCCTTAGCCAGAGAGCTCTAAGGCTTCACTAAACTACAAATCCCAGAATTCCACAGGAGTGGAGTAGCAGTTAAAATGGAATAGTAGCACTATAATCGTGTACTTGCATATACGTCATGATATATCTTGGAGAAGGGACCCAAGTCTAAACACGAAATTCATGTATGTTTCATATATACCTTATACACAAAGCCTGAAGGTAATTTTATACACAATATTTTTTAAATGATTTTGTGAATGAAACAAAATTTGTGTACAGTACATTGAACGATCAGAAAGCAAAGGCCACTCAGGTGGACAATTTTGGATTTTGGAATATTTTGGAATATTTCGGAATTCTGGATAAGGGAGACTCAACCTGTAGGAACCAAAAAACTTGGTTGTACCATTACGGTGAGTGTATAGTATGCATGAAAGTATCCCTTTGAATTACCAGTTCCTCCACTTGTGGACTTCTCACAGGCATCTCATGGGTCATGGTGGGGAAAGAGGATGCTGGGCTAGATAGGCCTGTGGTGTGGAATCCTGTCAGAGTTTGGGATAACTTTATTCTTTGGACTACAGTTCCTTGGCTGGGAGATTCTAGGTACCGTACTATAGTCCAAAAAGGGGAGACTTTGCCAAGCTCTGTATCCCATAAAGCTCTTCTGATTTTCTGAAGTATTTGCATTCACTTTGCCATTTATCATCATTTTTTAAAATGGCCTTTAAATCTAATCCCCATCTTAAAAGTGAGCACATCACCAGAGCTCTGGAAAAGGAGAGTCTTGATAAATTGATACACCCTACCAATTTTGTGTTTACTTGTTAAGGAGTTAGTACAACTTACTTCTGTGTAAATATATGTAGGGTTGCTCTCTTCCATCAGCAGCTAGCAGAGGAATCCTGCCCTGTTCCCAGAGTGTGGCAATAGTCGGAGGTATTCTTCTTCTAAACATGGCAGTTCCATTGAGCTAGTATGATCATAGAGCCATGGAGTTGGAAGAGACCATGAGGACCATCTAGTCCAACCCCCTGCCTTGCAGGAATACACAATCAAAGCAATCCTGACAGATGGCCCTTCAGTCTCTGTTTAAAATTCTCCAAAGATGGAGACTCCACCACACTCAGAGGCAGTACATTCCACTGCCCAACAGCTCTTACTGTCAAGAAGATCTTCCTAATGTTTAGGTGGAATCTCTTTTCCTGTAGTTTGAGTCCATTGTAATGTGCCCTAGTCTCTGGAGGAGCAGAAAACAAGCTTGCTCGCTCTTCAATATGTCACCCTTTCAAGTATTTAAAGTATGATGTAACAGAGCTTGGGTAAGTTATATTGTTTTTAAACTACAGATTCTAGGATTCTTCCAGCTAGCATGGCTTATGGATTCTGGCAGTTGTAGTCTCAAAGAGTAATTTTTCCAAGTTCATAACTTCCCTCCCTGGGGATGGGGAACATGTTGTGTCCAGATACTGTTAGACTCCAACTCCCACCAGTTGTAACCAGTGGTGTGGGATGATGGGAACTGCAATCCAACAACACCTGGAGGTCAACAGTTTCCTCCTCCCCAGCATTATTTATCTGTATCTATATCTATATTTATCTATCTATCTATCTATCTACATACATACAGGCATACCTCACTTAACAAAGCCTCTGACAAAGAAGCTCCTTTTTACAAAGTTTTTGCCCAGACTTCCCTTTCTTCTTCAATGCTCTGTCTAGCTGGAAGTTTTTAATTGGCAGCAGCATTGGGAAGATGGTGAAGGAGGGCTGGAGGAAGACAGACTTTTGGCATCAGGTAACAGGAGCATGTCTGCAGTAAACAGTCCAATAAACAAAGCTTGAGAAAGACCTGGATTCTGCTCTAACTGATTCTACTGTAACCATGTAGGCCTGCCCACAATAGGCAAGGTAAACAGCAGCTGTGTGCAAAATCCCTTACAGTGCATGCACAAATGAAAAACAGGGAAAAAAGGGGAAAGCAGATAGGCCTGCCTCAGTGGCTCTCTATTAGCATGTTAAAAGAAGTGTAGATTTGGTCACTAAAATGGAAATCATAAGAAAAGTAGAGGCTAATGAAAGAAAGAAAGAAAAAATCATCCCTGGATGCATTCTGGAAGAAGTCTTCAAGTGGTCTCTAGAAAGTTCAGCATGTTTTTGCTAACTTACCCAGCCTGATTCTTTCATTTCATATCTGCATATTGTTCATTTTCAATAAATCATTTACTGAAACATGTTGAACCACTCTTTATGGTGTAGGAACTTATCCCTGTTCTTTCCATGTTATTTTTGCCTCCAGTACCAAATTTTCTGTTAAAGAAGTGACACCCAGGAAAACAACTACTTTGTTAAGAGAGGTATACCTGTATATCTTTAAATTTTGTCTAGACTAGGCTATCCAAACTTTCTAACTTCTTTGATGCTGCAGGTGATGTTCGTTTTCTGTGAAACCACAAGATCTGTAGTAATCCAAAGTACAGTTTCCCTGATCTAGACAGTAAGGGAAGAAAGGCTTTTAAACAGAAGCAGAAAAGCTGACTTTCACCTTCTATGGTGATGCAGAACAGCAGTGTGATTTTTAGGGGGATGTAGCATCATCTCTGTCCTCTTCCCCATATACTTTCAGAGCTTGAAAAAGTTATTTTTTAAGGCTACAACTCTCAGATTCTGGGGCTGTAGTCCCCAAAAAGTAATTTTTTCCCCCAAGCCTTGTGTATCTCATCCCAGGTACAGTCACTACTTGCATCTTCCAAATAGTGCATTGTGTCTCCCTTTGAGTTCAACAGAGCAACAGTCCTCTTTATCCAGAAATAAGTCCCACGGAAGTCTATGGGACTTGCCTCTGAGTGGATGTGGATAGGATTGCACTGTAAATCCCTGTAGCCAACCTTTTGGATTTTTTTCTATCCAACTCCATGGTTGTTACGAAAAGTAAACAAGGGTCTGAGTGTGTGCCAGAGACACAGATCATTCTCCCTAGAAAAAGGTGTGCATGTAACCTAAGGAAACATTGTGATGGGAGGTATCAAAAGTTAGCACAATAAATACTGTACTCTTGAAATGCAGACACTTTTCTTTCTTCTGGATATATTAATCTAAGTTAAACTTTTCCGACCTGGGCTCTGATTCACTGAAACTTCTGAACATGTGAGTTTGCCAATTGCCACGGAAAGTGTATGTGCGCATGCGCGCAGGTGTAAGTATGTGCTGTAGTTTAAATGCCAAGAGTTGTTGGGGGTTTTGTTCTTTGTTAATGCTGCATGCTGGCGAGAAAAATTCATATTTATCCATTTAAAAGCTCAGGTGGTGTACATGGTGGTGTGCTTTTGTCCTCGCAATCCAGTGGTGCCACAACAGGGCAGGACTTCAGGGCAGACGTTGCCAGGACCCCATTCAGCAGAATGAGTGGGAGGGACCCCAAACGCAGCAGTGCCGGCTTGCCGCACTTTGAAGTAAGTGAATATAATTACACCTTTCTGTCTTAAGTAGACAGGCTCAGAGTGTTAGGATGGTTAAGGCAAAAGTCCTAGCATTCCCTCCCTCTAGCTTTTGATCAGAAAGTTCCCCAGAACAATTTTGCTTGGGTTTCTGTGTCACGGCCTACATTTCATAGAATCATAAGACCACAAGGGCCATCCAGTCCAACCCCCTGCCATGCAGGAATACACAATCAAAGCACTCCTGACAGCTGGCTATCCAGCCTCTGTTTAAAAACTTCTAAAGAAGGAGACCCCACCACACTACAAGGCAGTGTATTCCACTTCTGAACAGCTCTTACTGTCAGGAAGTTATTCCTAATGTTTAGGTGGAATCTCTTTTCCTGTAGTTTGAACCCATTGCTCCGTGTCCTAGTCTCTGGAGCAGCAGAAAACAAGTTTTTTCCATCCTTAATATGACATCCCTTCAAATATTTAAATATAACTATCATGTCCCTTCTCAACCTTCTCTTCTCCAGACTAAACATACCCTGCAGGAACATCACTGAATCTGAAGTAATATTACATCTCTTCTTTTTTGGCAAAAAACCAGCCTTTTTTTGGTCCTTAAAAAAACCTCCAGTTTCCATGGTGTGTATGATGGGAGCTGGTGTAGAGCTAAATCTAAACAAACAACCTATCTCAAGGCTCAGACAGGCAGGGCAATGCCTTTTCCTTGGTAACACAAATTGCTAACTACAGAAAAAAGCAGCCTGAAATATTTGGATAAGAAGGCAGGGATAGAGGAACAGAGAGCACGGGTGAATTGGTGGTACTTAAAAGCATTTTCAGAGTACAAGATCTCTCTGTAGGAAGTCCTGTGTGTTGCAGAGGTTTTTAGGAGGTGGCCAATGGACCAAGGGCATTGGCTAGTATATTTGGCTTAACTTCCAAAACACTCCCAGCATGTTCCCCAGGACTGTGCACCTCTTAATGTAGAACAGTGATTCTCATACTTTTGGGTGTTTGGGGCTTTATCTCCCAAAAGCCCTAGCTAGCATTGCCGATGGTCAGGGATTCTGGGAGATCAAGTCCAAATACCTGGATGGCCAAGATTGGAAAACTACTTATTTATTTATTACAGTATCTGTACCCCACTCTTCAGCCACAAAGGCTCTCAGAGCAGCTTACGAATTGTTAAGCAATAGCGCTTTACACATCTACACTGCTTTATAGCGCACTAGGCATTAAGCAGTTTCCAATATGTGTTACCTAATTGCCCCCACAAACCGGGTACTCATTTTACTGACCTACAAAAGGATGGAAGGCTGAGTGAACCTTGGAGCCCTGTAGGGTCGAACTTACAATGTTACACCTACAGTACTGGCATGTAACCACTGTGCCACCAGGGCTCCCTTGATTGAAGAGGCCATCCCATAACAGTGAGCAAGTTGCTTTTGTTTTTCCATTTGTAGGCTGCCTTTCAACCACACAGCTCAAGACCACATAGTTGGTTCTGCTCCCCCTACCATTGCTCTGTCCTCACAAAAAAACACATGGAGTAGATCAGACAGAGCAGTAGGCCCAAAGTCAGCCAGTGAGTTTCATGTCTCGATGAGGACTAGAACCAGGGAAATCTGGTCCATTAGGGCAAGCGGCACATTCCCTCCCAGCCATTCTCGGGCTATTCCCACCCAGCTTACTCCTGCTAGCCTTCTCATATATCCAGGGGCCCTTTTACACTGTACAATTATAGCAACATGATTCCAATATAACTGCCATGGTTGTACCCTGTGGAATCCTGGAGCTTGTAGTTTGGCAAAGCACTAGAGCTCTCTGGCTGCGAATTCTAAATACCTCATGAACTACAAAATCCAGGCTTCTTTAGGATGTTGTAAATGGGATCATAGTGCTATAATTGTGTAGTGTGAAAGCTCTGAGGAGTGGGCATCCCCCCCCCAAAAAATAACCCCATGGCAGGAATGCCCTGCACCCTTTAGTAAGGTGTAATAAAATAATCATGGTTGTAGGTAGTCCTCTGAGGTCCTGCAAAGGGAAGCACTGCCCTGCAGCCACTGACAGTTGCTTCTTCCGTATAATTAGTCCATGATCTGGCAGATTTTCTCCAGCCCCTGAAGAAAAGAAAGTCTGATCATGTGAAAGCTTTCTGAACCTACAGTTGAAATTATCCTTCAGTTTGATTAGATACTGGATGTAAAGAACTTGTACTGCTGTGTCATTGCAAGGGAAAAGGAAGGAGCCAAAACCAAAATGAGTTGGCCCTGCCTCCAGGTGACTTTGCTGTCCCTTTCCATTGGGTATCCTGCCTTGCCAGTCCTAATCGGTACCTGCTGCCAAAGACTAGAACTTAACTCCCAAGTCCCACAGTACTGCCTTGTTATACTACAAGTCTTCCTCAGGACTTCAGATGAACTTCCAGGATAGCTTGTTTAAAAGGGTTAATGGGTATGGGGAGGGCTGTGATCCTTTCCTTTCCTCATATCTAGACATCTTGTTGCTTTAAGATGAGTATCCTCATCCCTCCTGTGGTATATGATTACCTCTGCCCCATGTGCTATGAGGGCGTATCTCCCCATACGAACCTGCAAGGGTTCTAAGATCTTCAAGGGAAGGCTTTCAGTCCTACCACCATCACAGGCTTGCTTGATGATGACACAAGCTGATGACACCACAGCCCCACTCGGTGAGGAGACGAGAGAGAGCCTTCTCAGTGGCTGCTTCCATCCTTTGGAATTCCTTTCCATGGGAGGCTAAGCTGGCTCCCTCCCTGTTTTCTTTTTGCTGGCAGCCAAAGCCATTTTTCTACTCAAGCAGGCTTTTAATATGTAGCTGCTCTCACAGAGGCTTTTATTGGGGTGTGTTTTTATTTTTAATTTTTTAACTTTTATGCATTTTAAATAATTTTACTTTTTAAAAAACTGATGATTTCAATTGTTGTAGATTGGTGACTTTTAACCTTTTCTTTACCAGGGACCCCCTTTAAATATCTTTTGTTGCTGTGGCCCCCCAGTACTTAACTCAAGATTTAAAACCCTAATAATAATACCCAATAATAATAATAACAATAACAATAATAATACAATTACACCATTCATTAACCTTCCCTCAGGGGCACTGGAGGGGGAGCGAAGACTTTTCTCCTGCTTCTTCCTCCAAGTTTGTGGCTGGATGGATTGAATGGCAATGTGCAGGCCAAGCTAGCCAGCCTTTGCCATGGCTCCTGCCACTCTTCTGTAGGCAGGAGATGGGCCAAGCAGCCTTCAAGTCTTTGTGGACCTCCTATGAGAACATTGCAGACCCCTGGGGGTTCCCTGAACCACAGGTTAAGAACCACTGTTGTAGATTGTATATGTATGAATATTGTATGTAGATTGTAGGTTCTATTGATGTTTTTGTGAGCTGCCTTGGGTCCCGCTCTGGAAGAAAGGTGGCATATAAATAAATAAATAAATGATTTGGAAACCTTGTTTGTAACAACGTCCTTGTCTCTGTTCACTTCCACAGGCTGCGGAATGACCTCCCTGTTTGTTGATGAGGAAAACGAACAGAAGATTAATCTGGTAAGGGGGGAGCTTGCTTCCCAAAGCCAGTGGCATCACTAAGGCTGTTGTCATCCCTCCTCCATGACGGTGTCACCTGGTGTGGTTCGGCCTCTCTGCACCCCCCCTAGTGCCAAAGCTACTGTTGGGTTTGTGTGGAGAGGGAAGGAGGTACTTCGTGAAGAAATGGTTCCAGGTGAGATAGCGGCCTTGTAAATCAGCCCGCATCAGGCAAAATGTGGTGATGGAATCAGATCCTGGGATGTGACACCAAGGTGTTAAGAGGTCAGAGCTGTGTGCATCGTAGTCCAGGCATATGTGGAGTATTTTCACACTATACAATTATAGCATTATGATTCTGCTTTCATTTCCATGACAGTGCCCTGTGGAATCTTGAGGTTTATAGTTTGATGAGGGTCTAGAGCTATCGAATGGGAAAATGTTAAATAAAGATCAGGTAGATCAGGGACCCTGTCACATTACATATTTAAAGCACCATGATTCTGTTTTAACTGCTATACAATAGGACCCCCATATCCATTGATTCATTATCCACTGATTAAATTATCCACGGGACACAAAACAGAACACTCACCATAGAGTCTTCCTAGAAAATGTGTCCACTCTAGCCATTTTCTAGGTCTTCCAAGGGAACTCTGTGGTACAGTTGCCCCTCCACATTAGCGAATTTAGCATTCGCGGTTTTGAGTATTTGTGGTTTTGGGAGGGCCTCCCCCTGCTCCCCCAAAAGCAGCGACTGGGCTGTAGAAGCCCCGTGGCCACTTCTGGGGGGGGGGGAGAGAAGCAGGCCGGGGGGGGAGAGGTGGCGAGGGAGCCCTCCGAGGCCTCCTCGCCACTTTGGGAGGCAGGGCGGGGGGTGGGAGAAGTGGCAGGGGGTTGCAGGAGGGTGGTCGCTTTCCCGGTTTTTTCATGTTCACGGGGGTCTTGTGACCCTAACCCCCGTGAATGTGGAGGGACAACTGTATTTTAAACTGGAAGTCCCATTATTTTCAATGGCGTTCACTATTTTCCACGGTTTTCAGTATCCACAGGGCTCCCGCAGAACCAATCTCCAGCACATATGGGCATCCTACTGTAATTCAATCCTATGGAATCCTGAAGTGTGTTGTTTGGTGAGGTACTGGCTGAAAATTCTAAATATCCCCCTCAACTACAAATCCCATGATTCCATAGAATAGAGCCAAGGCAGTTAGTGGAATCATAATGTTATAATTGTGTAGTGTGAAAAGGCTCTTGGAAGGCAGATGATCTGTAAATCCCTTACTGTATGTCCAGGAAGGTTGAAATGTTCTGCAACTGATTTTGGGGTATTGCCATTTCTAATGTCAGATTTATGTCCATTAATCCTCTTGCGCAGAGACTGTCCTTTTTGTCCAGTGTAGAGTACAGGTTGTCCCCCGTATCTGTGGATGATACATTTCTAGACTTACCGCTTATAAGTGAAACCATGGATAATAGCAAAGCCTATTAAAAGAAAGGACCTCCTGTACAAACAAACTATAGAGTTGCATTGGAGGACCAAGCAATTCCTAGAGAGGACCCCCCTCTAGGCATTTTCTAGCACAGCTCTGTGGTATGTGTCCTTATTTTTTCAGCCATGGATAACTGAAACTGCAGATATTGGTTCCATGGATATGGGGGATGACCTGTATTAGCCTACAGACAGCCTCCAAATCTTAAAGAACTACTCGCTTACAACAGGATGCATAACATGGATGGTAATACAAGGACAAGACCTTGCCACAAACCCAGATGCCAACTCTGTCTCCACATCTATTCTGGGAGCAATATTACAGAGGCCAATAACATCACCCACAACATCAGAGGTGCATTTACTTGCTGTTTTTCCAATGTGATATATGCCATCCTATGCCCACCTACACTCTACATTGGACAAACAGGGCAGTCTCTATGCAAGAGGATTAGTGGACACAAATCTGACATTAGAAATGGCACTACCCAGAAACCAGTTGCAAAACATTTCAGCCTTCTTGGAAAGCATCCCATGCCTACTTTGGAGAGTCCCTCTTTCTTTCTCCACTCTTCAGATGCTCTGTACACCTTCTAAGCAGAGCTTGGAAAAAAGTTACTCTTTTGGATTACAACTCCATGGGCTGTACTGCCTGGAGGATTCTGGGAACTGTAGTTCCCAGCTCTGTCCTGTCGAACTGGGGTGGAGAAAGTGTGTCACTCCCAATATTGTTTGACTGTTACTCCTATCAGCCCTAGCCAGTGTAGCCAACGATGGAGGATGTTGGGAGCTGCAATCCATCAGTCTCTGGAGACTCGCACATCGTTATACCCACTCCATTTCCAAAATTGTGGCAGGAGACATTTGATGATGAGTTGTCGGCCTTCCGTTTTTCTGAGTATGTTGGTTCTTTTTCTCCCCTCTTCCCAGGGCCCTGTGACATTTGAGGATGTGGTCATCTATTTCACAGAAGCAGAGTGGGCTCTCTTGAACTGGACACAAAGAGCCCTCTACAAGGAGGTCATGCAGGAGAATTACCAGAATGTGATGTCGCTGGGTAAGAGGCAGGCAGGCTCCTATCAGAGCACCCCTCCTTGCTGTTAATCTGTTGCTGCTGATACTGCTGCTCCCCAAGCACTAGGCCGCAGAGTTTGGAAAGGCTTTTGCCATGCTGACTGGGAGATTCTGGGAACTGTAGTTGTAGAATCATAGAGTTAGAAGAGACCACAAGGGCCATCTAGTCCAACCCCCTGCCATGCAGGAATACACAATCAAAGCACTCCTGACAGATGGCCATCCAGCCTCTGTTTAAAAACCTCCACAGAAGGAGACTCCACCACACTCGGAGGCAGAGTATTCCACTGTTGAACAGCACTTACCATCAGAAAGTTCTTCCTAATGTTTAGGTGGAATCTCTTTTTCTGTAGTTTGAACCCATTGTTCCATGTCCTAGTCTCTGGAGATTTATCACACTGCACTGTTATAGAACTGTTATTCCACTTTAAATGCTGTGGCTGCCCCCTGTGGATTCTGGGGTTTGTAGTTTAGTGAGGCCTAAGAGGTCTCTGGCTGGGAATTAAAAATGCCCCTTTCTAAACTGCAAATCCCAGGATTCCACAGAGCAGTTAAAGTGGAATAATAGTGCTATAACAGTGTAGTGTGATGATCTCTTCTGGAGCAGCAGGAAGCAAGCTTGCTCCATCCTCAGTATAACATCTCTTCAAATATTTAAATATCACTATCATGTTACCTCTCAACCTTCTCCTCTCCAGGCTAAACATGCCCAGCTCCCCAAGCCACTCCACATAGGGCATGGCTTCCAGACCTCCCACCACCATTTTCGTCGCCCTCCTCTGGATGCATTCCAGCTTCTCACTTTCCTTCTTGAATTGTGGTGCCCAGAACTGGACACAGTATTCCAGGATTGCCAAGTGAAAGCTGAGGATGACTCCTGTCTCTTTAATGGCTGTGTAGGAAGGATAATTTCAGCAAGTGTTGCTGGTCAAACAACCAGCAGCACCTGACGTTCCATCTACTGCACAACCATTAAAGGTATATGGGTGGTCTCCAGTTTTCACTCTGGCAACCCTAGTATGGCCATATTTGTGTAGCAGAGGCTTTAACACTCCATTGCTTTGCATTCCAAACCACTGTCATTTTATTTTTCTACTTATCCTTTCTTTTTATGCTTCAGCATAAAAGAAGGAGAGCCTGAAGCCCTCTGCTGGGCCCCACCATCCTTTCGAATGAAGGTGGATGCTGACAGAAGGCAGGGGCATCTTTGTGGTGGCACCACAGCTTTGGAGACAAATCTGGAACCTCATAGATGCCATCTTGAGTTCCCTACTAGTAGAAATACTGTATTACAGTGGCTCTTAACCTTTTCTTTACCAGGGACCCCCTAGAAATATCTTTTGTTCCCAGGGACCCCCAAGACAACTCAAGATTTATAACAACAACAACAATACAGTTACACCATCCATTAAACCTTCCCTCAGAGGTACTAGAGAGGGAGGGAAGATTTTTCTCCTGCTTCTTCCTGCAAGTTTATGGCTGGAGCAGATTGAATGCCAATGTGCAGGCCAGCCCGGCTAGCCTTTGCCTTGCTCCTGTCACATGGCCACTCAGTGCCTGTGCGGACCCCCTATGAGGGTTTCGTGGATTGCTGGGGGTCCGTGCACCACAGGTTAAGATTGGATATACATGTGTTCTGTAAATATATGTTTTCATTTTTAAAAACATGCACAAATTAAACAGCCAGTGCTTATCTTTGCCTCTCCACACTTAATTTTATTTATTTATTTATTTAAATTATATCCTGCCTTTCTCCCAAGACGGGGTCCGAAGCGGTGTACAACATTTTAAAAGTACGATACAATTAAAAAACTGTTAAAAGTTAAAACACAATTAAACTAAATTTCTATTTAAAAAAAAACACAAGTCAAAATTGAAAACAGCATTAAAAACAAATTTAAAAAGTATTAAAAGCTTTAAAACATAATAAAATAACACTGTACCCTTCCCTCCCCATTAAAAGCTTTATCTATCGCATACATTGAAAACAAAAAGCTTCTTTAAATAAAAAGGTCTTTAGCTGCTGGCGGAAAGACAGCAGGGAAGGGGCCAAATGGACCTTTTGGGGAAGGGAGTTCCATAGCAGCCACTGAGAAGCCTGTCTCTTGTGTCCTCATTGGGTGTGCTGGTGATGGTGATGGAACTGAAAGAAAACCTTCTCCTGCAGATCTTAGGGCATGGGCAAGTTCACATAGGGAGATATGTGTTTTTCCGAATAGTCTTAAGTACCTCATGCATCTCTGTTCCTGGGAAAAAAATAACGTACTGACCTCATGGACCAAAGACTGGCCCTGGAGTCACATACTGGACTTTGCAAAGTTACCTTTGAAAAGTAATTAGTTACAGTTATTCCAAGAGACACACACAGTAATCCTTTACTGTTATTTTTTTTAAAAAAAAAAACCAACATTTTACTTTCCCATTTCTCAAAAGTAACTACAATACAGTGGGCTATTGGTATCCGCTGGTGTTGGTTCCAAGACCCCCCCGTGGGTACCAAAATCCATGGATACTGAAGTCCCATTATATACAATGGCATCGTAAAATGGCATCCCTTATATAAAATGGTGAACAGCAAGGTTTGCTTTGGGGGATTTTTAAAATATTATATATATTTTTTCAAGCCGTGGTTGGTGAATCTGTGGATACGGAGGGCCAACTGTTGTTCTTTCCCATTACTTTTTTTTAAAAAAATCTTTGTACTATAAGCTGCTAACCTGTGGTACGAAACACTCTCCTCCCATTCACCTCATTATTGCCTCAACAGAGCATGAGGTATAGCTGCAGTTACATTGCAAAAGGAGTGAAGTTGTCCCTTTTAAATTACAATTGTAACTATCTGTATCCAACATAGCATACACTGCTATAGTAGCTTTGAAAGGTTCTCACGGTTCAGCTACATACTATCATTTTAACCCCAGATAACACACTTTGCAGTAGTATACCACCTACATTTGACTGTATTTCCCATTGGGGACCAGTTGAATGATTTATTATCTTTCTAAATTTCTATTGCATTGTTTTACATGTGGGTGGTGAGCAGCTGAAGGAGTGAGAGGAGGGAGGGCCCTTGTGAGGCTGGGGGTGTAGATGTAGACTGAGTGGCAGGAGTGGATTGTGAGGTGGAGAGGGAATTGGCATGTGGGTAGTGATTGGCTCAGGGCGTGAGAGGGATTGGTTGGGTATGTTTCCTAAGAGGCCAGTCAGCACACTGGGAAAGGAAACATACCCAAGAGTTTTAGATGGATGGATGGATGGATGTGACATAGTTAGGCCTTTATTATTGGGTGAAGGAGTTAATCACTAGTAACTGTTTGTAAGAACTACAGCTAACTAGTTATTTGTCACTAGTTAGTTCAAACTCTTTCACACACACCTTGAGCTCCTTTATGTTCCCTTGGCAGGCACGTCGCCCATCTCGCAGGCACCCACTGCCACTGCGAAGGATACCCAGGAGTCCCAGAGGCAGCGGGCCAAATTTTGGAGCAAGGAAGAGATTGGGCTCTTCGTTGATCTCTGGATCAGTCCGGAGGTGCAAAATGAACTCCGGAATATGTACCACAACGAGGCGGTCTTTAACTGGCTCTCCACAGAAATGGGCCTGCGGGGGTACAACCGTTCGGCCCGACAGTGCCGTGAGAAGATGAACGCCCTGAAAAAGAAGTACAAGGAAGTCACCACTCAGAGTAAGGGCTCTGGGGTCGATCTGAGCGCTATGCCGTACTACAACAAGCTTGCCATGATCCTGGAGAAGAGAGACACCACGACCAGGTCTGGTGCGGGCGGTGGCGCTCCAGAGAAGGGACAGTGGCAGAGACAAACAAATCTGACGCTGGCCAGGCAGACCTCGCCGCTTGCTCTTGGGACTTCCGGACAGGCTGCAAGACCACCTTTAACCACCACGCCAGTATTGCGGACGGCACTGGCCTCCACCCAAGGCAAGCCGCCTCCTCAGAAGCAGCCTCGCCTTCTGCCGGAGAGTAAGTTTGGCCTTACTCAGGCTGGAGCAGCGTCTCCCACTCCCCCGCATGAGCTTCTTACCCAGGCCAGTGGGAGCATGACTCCAGGACAAACAGGCCAAAATCACCTGGGCCTGGTCACGCCAAAAATCAAGGAAGAAGAATTGCAGGATGAGGAAGCCAGCTCAATCTCCACTGTGCTTCTGCCTGTGGAAGTCCGTGTGGTGGATGAGAACGGCATCACCATTGCATCGGTGGAGTGCAAGCAAGAGAAGGAGGAGGAAGAGGAAGACGAGGAACATGCTGCGACCACCAATCTTGAGATGGACTTTGATGCCAAGCTCATAAAAAACATTGTGGCTGACGGTGACCCACCAGAGGCCATCCGAATCGACCCCAATGGGCTTTCAGAGTTCTCAGAAGACCTATACGGTGGGGCTGAAGATGTGCCTGGGGATTTGTTGCGGTCTTTGGAAGACCGATTCTCTACGTACCAAGGGCTTGAAGACAGCAATCTTGACCGGGAAAAAGGAGAACAAGAGCGCCCGCTCTCCAGGGCTTTATCTACAGGTAAGATAACTTGAATACCTTGAAGGCACTAGATCCTAGATGCTAAGAAGGGTCAGGCCTGGTTAGTATTTGGAAGGGAGATGACCACTGAATAGCAGGTGCTGTTGGCTGTATTTCAGAGGAAGGCACTACCTCCTGAGTATTTCTTGCTTAAGAAAAACAATAAAATTCAAGGGGTCCACTATAAGTCAACAGGCAACTTGAAGACCCATATTTGCAGATAACTTGACTTGGTCGCACAAGCATTAGCTCCACACTGTTGTAAATAAATGGTTAGATCTTTGCAGAAACCTCTTCCTGATGCTGTCTGGGGCATCTGGGTATAGAAGTCTGAAGCACCTGGAGGGCCAAAGGTTGAGATTCATTGCCTTTCTCAACATTTTTAACCTGGAGGAACCCTTGAAATAATGTTCATTCAGGTCTCAGGAAACCCCTGAATAAGTTATTACAGGTTGACCCCCCCCCATTTCCATGGATTCGATATCCATGGTTTCACTGATCCATGTCTGAAAAAATATGTTTTCTCTAGGCATTTCTAGGTCCTCCAGTGTAATTTTACAGTCAACGTCTGGCATTCATCTCATTCACAATAATAGGGTTCCCTGTTATACACGGTTTCAGGTATCCATGGGGAGTCTTGGAAAGTATCTGCCGCAGATACGGGGATCGGCCTGTATATCTACAGCTAAAAAATACTTTAAAAAAAATCACAATCTCCTGCAGAACTCCTAGTAACTTCTCACAAAACCCTAGGGTTCCAGAGAACCCTGATTGAGAAGCCCTGCCCTAATCTATTGTAGTGAACTGGGATGAGAAACCATTTCTTGGCCCCAGGATTGAATTCCAGTTTGGAAAGGTTCACAGCAGCAGATGATTCTAAGGACACGCAGATCAAGGGGAGTATAATAGTGCCACCCTGCTTTGGTCAGACCTCATTTGGAATACTGTGTCTAGTTCTGGGTACCACAATTCAGGAAAGATATTGACAAGATGGAATGTGTCCAGAGGAGGGCGACCAAAATGGTAAAAAAGTCTGGAAGCCATGCCCTATGAGGAGCAGCTTTGGGAGCTGGGTCTGTTTAGCCTGGGGAAGAGAAGGTTAAGAGGTGACGTGATAACCAAGTTTAAATATTTGAAGAGATGTTATGCTGAGGATGGGGCAAGCTTGTTTTCTGCTGCTCCAGAGACTAGGACACAGAACAATGGATGCAAGCTCCAGGAACAGAGATTCCACCTAAACATTAGGAAAAACTTCCTGACAGTAAAAGCTGTTCGAAAGTGGAATACACTGTCTTTGAGTGTGGTGGAGTCTCCTTCTTTGGAGTTTTTTAAACAGGCTGGATGTCTATCTGTCGAGTGGCCTTGGATTGTGTGTTCCTGCATGGCAGGGGCTTGGACTAGATGGCCCTTGTGGTCTCTTCCTACTCTATGGTTCTATGGATGTCTTTCTGAAAACGCTATGTTGGATCAAATCACAGTATGGGTGGAGATACAGTTTGCTTTTAGGAGAAGGATTTAAGGAAACTTATTTAAAGGTGAAGCTTTACCTATATGAGCTATATCCGTATTAGCCCAGTAGAACTATAAGATCATCTGGAGAAACCCATCTCTCTGTTCCACCATATTCTCAAGCTAGTTTGGTGGGAACAAGGGTGGGGACCTTCTCGGTGGCTGCTCCCAGACATTGGAACTCCCTCCCCAGAGAGACCAGGGTGGCCCCATCCTTGCTCTCCTGTTTAATGTATTTTAATATTTCTAGTGTTTAATGTTTTTAATTTAAAAATTGTTTAAACCTTTTACAATTTTATATTTATGATGTAATTTTTACTTTTATATCATTTTTAACTTGTATTGTTTTAAAGATGTTGTTAGCCGCCTTGTGTCCCACTGGGAGGAGAAAGGTGGAATATAAATGAATAATAATAATTATAGTAGTAGTAAATGCTTTTAAATCCCCTTAATCAGAGATAAAAGTGGGGCTTACCAACACAGCGCTAAGAAAGCTTGTTGTCTTGTCTTATCCCTTATTTCTATTCAGTGATCAGAGAAGAGAATATAGTTGTTTCCTTCCCTACACAGTGCTAGAGGGAAAAGCTTGTGATCTAGATGGGGAATTCCTGATGGCTAGAATTGCCCTTCCTCTGATTTATAGCTGTATATTTCAGAGTACTAAGTGCCACTTTTCTACTCCTCTGCAGCTGAAAGTCTCATACAGGAACACGAACGCAAAGCACTCGAAAATGCTGATGCAGCCTCTATTCTCCTGGACATTGTGGGGTGTAAGGATCCGAACTCGGGTGGTGATGTCACCATTGGTGATGAGCCCCCCTTAAGCCGTGTCCTGCCAGCTGGAGATTTAGACGGCGATGCTCCGTTGACCAGCGCGCAAAGGGCTGCCAGATTCAGGAACAAAAGGAAAATAGAGAGGGCTCAGCTGGCGAAGGACCTCATCAAAGCCACCAAGGAAACTGGGGAGCAAATTCGTGATGCTCTCTACGACCTCGACAGCAAGGAGTCACAGCGGCGGGTGGATGACCGCCGGGTGGCTGTATGGTGCGCCAGGCATATTGCTAAAAGCATACGGGACTCCAGCCAGACGATGGCCACGGCCATGCGTGACTCAGACGCAGCCTTCCAGCGGTGCATGGAGAGCTATACCGCCGCCCTGGAGAGGCAAACGACTCTGTTGGAGCGTATCGCAGACACACTAACTGGGCGGCCAGCCACTCCACAAACCGCTTCGGAAGTTCCTAGAGATGCGACACCGCTACCGCCCGTACGAGAGAGTACCACACCTGCCCCTTCCCAGCCGCTTGGGAAGGGGAGTCCCAGGAACCCCGAAAAAGAGCCTCCCCTTACTGAGAAATCAGCTTCAGAACAAGGAGGAGACACCTAATGGATGGGGTGGGATCAGACCAAAGTAGCCATAAGCGATAATAGTCCGAAAACAGGGGTCGGGGGATACTTGTCCCTCCAGATGATGTTGGATTGCAACTCCCACTGCTGTCTTTTTCTCCTACTTGTGTGTTCTTCCTTCTTCTTCTCCTTCTTCCAAGTTATGCATTAAATTTTTATGTTTTTCTTCATTTTATGTTTTAATTACATTCTCACTATTTTATTATAAGCCGCCTTGAGTCCTGTCCATGGGAGAATGGTGGGAGACAAGTTGAATCAATCAAATCAATTGTCCTTCACCACTCACTAGGGATGATGGGGATTCCAGTCCAGCAGAGTCTAAAGGGATTTACATTTCAACACCTCTGTCTTAAAGTGTCATCATTCCTCTTGCAAAAATATTTACATGGCATTCTTGAATGTGGACAAAATTACCTGGGAACTTCGATTGTAGGACCCCAGTATCCACAGGGGATTGGTTGGGGGGGGGCATGGATACCGAAAACCATGGATAACTGAACGCCATTGAAAATAATTGGACTTCTGGTTTAAAATACCATAAAGTTGCCTTGGAGGACCTAGAAAATATCTAGAGAGGATGCTTCTCTAGGCAATTTCTAGGAAGACTCTATGGTAGGTGTGCTGTTTTGTGTCCCATGGATAACTGAATCAGTGGATAATGAATCAGTGGATACGAGGGTCCTACTGTAATGCTTGCATTTGGTCTTGTCTGAGTTTTGATTTATTACATTACTTCAGAATGTTGTGCTGCTCTGTGCTCTGAATTTGGATGACTTTGTATCACGGTAGGATTCATGTGGTCTCCAGATGTAGAGGAATTGTGGGGAACTGCGGTCCCACATCTGGAGAGCTGTACAACTCTCATACTTAGTGGACAGCACAACCACACTAAGGGTGCTGATCCCCATTCAAGACTCCAACAAAAAGGGGGGGGGGATTGTGGAGCCAGGGAAGGTGCAGGAAAGGGTAAACAAGCCCACCTGAAGGGTTGGAACAACTTACCTATGAAAAAAGGTTACAACGTGTGGCCTGCCTTAGCTTAACAAGAAGACTGGAAAACATGACTGCAGCTCCCAGCAGTACAGTAATGGGAGTTGTAGTTCAACATCAGAAGGTCAACAAGTTCCTTACCCCTTCAGTTAGAATAGGGTGGTCAACATTTGGGAGTAGGAGGGAGAAATTTCATCATTTTCCCCCTTACGGCCATTTTAGACGCAGCAGAAGCCATTCTTCCAAGAGGAAGGGACCAGGAAGTTGACTGTGGATCACTTCCTGTGGAGAAAATTAGAGAGCATTTCCCCCACTCCTGACTTAGAAGAAAGACGAGTGTGGTGGGGTGAGGGGGCACAGGAGATGAATAAAAGTATTCACAGGGTGGAGAAAGCAAAGGAGGGAGAGAAGTCTTAGTCCCATTCACATCACATTAGAACACTATTGAAGTGGAATGCTGTGAGGTTCAGGGCTGGTCAAGGGAAATGCTTTGTTATACAGTGTGAAGTTAAGCTGTGGAACCTCCTGCCACAAGGTAGAGTGAAGGCCACTGACTTAGGCAGTTTGAAAAGGGGGTAGACAGGTTTGTGGATGATAAGGCTACCAAGTGGCCCGTTAGTCATGATGGCTAAAAGCCAACTCCAATGTTCAAGACAGTACAGTAGGACCCCCGTATCTGCGGAACCAATATCTGTGGTTTCGGTTATCTGCAGGAACTCTAGACATTTTCTAGGTCCTCCAAGGCAACTATGGTATTTTAAACCGGATGTCCCATTATTTTCAATGGTGTTCGCGGTTATCCACAGTTTCTGGTATCCATAGTAAGTCCAGGAACCAAACCCCCACAGATACGGGGGTCCTACTATATGCTGGAAGCACAAGTGAGAGCCATTATGGCACTCATGTCCTGTAGTTTCCAAGAGCATCTCATTGGCTGCTTTGCAAAAAGAATGCTGGATGATAATTGTCTTTTGATCTGGTCTATCACCACTTTTCTTCCTTGCTTATTGTTTACAAAGCTCATATTAGATCTGGATAATTTTTTTTAATAGCTCACTGTATAGTGCCCAGTACTTCCTCACCAGCACTGCCCACTACTGTTACATTGCAACTGAATAGAAAATAAAAGTTAAACAACTGTTTTGGGGCATACAGTTGTGACAAGTGATTCTCCACTGAAGTAGAAAGAGCACCAGCTTGCGGCTTCATTTTATGGTCAGCCATTATTTGCCAAAAGAATATCTACTGCAATTTTATTTTATTTTTTTTAAGTGTTTTATTTTTTAGGTTTCCACATTTCTGGCATTTTCTGTTCTAGCATCTCCTGTTAGAAATGCCCTGACAAGAGTGTAGAGAAGGCTTGAGATTTCTTTTTTTTAAAAAAACCTACGTTGGGTCAGTAGTGCTGTTTGAGGAGTGATGGGAGTTGTAGTCCAACACATCTGGTGGGCACCAAGTTGGAGGAGGCTGACCTAGATTCTCCATATCAGAGCAGAGATACCCAATTTCTGGAAATTTGGAAGCCATGGGGTAAAAAGTTGGATTTTTTTTCCTGGAAGAAAGCAAATTGAGTGGAAGATTTATATGCAATACAGTACTTATTTTCATTACAGACTGAACCTTTAGCAACATAAAATGCTTCATAAATTAGCATATTAGGATTGTACTATCTGGCATATTTATGATTTTTTTAAAAAATAAAAGCCTTAATTTTGTACAAGCAAAATTGTGAGTATACCTTATACTACAGAGAGTGCTGTTGATTGCTGTACCCTCTTGTTATGTGAGCATACACGCCTTAGGTTTTGCCAGCTGAGAAGAAAGGGGAAATGAAAACAGAAACCCCAAGTTTTGAAATAAACAGAAGTAAAATTTAGCCTTTAGACAACAACAGTTATTGATCGTAAGGACTAAACTAGCAGCACATTTGGATATAGGTGTTTTACTCAGTGTGGAAAATACTGAACTGTTCAATATAATATCACAAGTGATGAAGGTCTTCCCAGAAGATGGCAGTACCCACTGGGTGCAGAAATGCATTTCAGGTTTGTGTGGGGTGAATGTTTAATATAGGCACAGGAATTTTCTTCCAATTCAGCAATAGCTGGTGTGGCTGTGGGTGGTTTTTTTTTTTTTTTTTGGCCTTCAATCACTAGACTTTCTGGGCCACCCTTTTAATGATCCCACCCACCCAAGGATGAATTGCCATGGAAAACCATAGAAATCGTGCTATTAAAGGAGAGGTGAATCATCTTTTATATAGACTGCAGGCCCCCTTCACCTGTGCACAGCTCAACATGTTTTTTTTTTAAAAATCTGTTTTACAAAGACAGAAATTGATTTCTGATCTTTATTGGTTTTGAGTTTTTAATTTTTTTGAAGTTTGTACAGAAAATGGCAGAAAGCAGAAATATTTTTAAAATAACTTCTATATATTTTTACTGATGTTTCTGTATGCTTTAATGTTGTTCTGGTTTTAATATTCTGTAAGTGGGTGTTAAGTCCCAATTGGGGTGGGGAGGAGGTGGGATATATATTAATAAAATAATAATAATGTAAAAACATGGCCACTGTATCTGCCCTGCGTCACCACTCCTGCTCTAATTTTGTAAAATGTCTTACAGAAAGATCAAATGATGCTGTTCCTGGCATTTCAAGCAAGTAAAATCTGGTCTTTAAAAGCATTTCACAAATTCCTAAGGAAATATTTCTTTGGTCTTTTTCCCCTGAATTTCCCAGGATTTCCATCCCTCCCCCTCCCCTGGAAAAATGGTCTGGAGACAAGATAAATGTTGAAGTGAAATCTGAAGTATAGGAGATCAATAAGAACCCACAGCCATTTAGCTCATGAGCAAAATTTTAAAATCATAGAATGATAGAGTTGGAAGATACAAGGGCCATCCAGTCCAACCCCCTGCCTTGCAGGAATACACAATCGACACATTCCCTACAGATGGCCATCCAGCTTCTGTTTAAAAACCTCCACAGAAGGAGACTCCACCACACTCAGAGGCAGAGTATTCCACTGTTGAACAGCACTTACCATCAGGAAGTTCTTCCTAATGTTTAGGTGGAATCTCTTTTTCTGTAGTTTGAACCCAGTGCTCTGCGTCCTAGTCTCTGGAGCAGCAGAAAATAAGCTTGCTCCATCCTCAGTATGACATCCCTTCAAATATTGAAACATGACTGTCATGTCCCTTCTTCTCCTCTTCTCCAGGCTAAACATTCCCAGCTCCCTGTGCTGCTCCTCATAGGGCATGGCTTCCAGATCTCCCACCATTTTGGTTGCCCTCCTCTGAACACATTCCAGCTTGTCAGGGTTGGGTAATTCCCTTATTGGAGCACTGAAATAGCATTAAAATGCAAGCTTTTGAGTCTTTATCACACTGGATGCTACATAACTCGGAATAGAAGAGGGGGATTTTCCTCCATAGTTGAGACTCAAGTCCCGAGATAAAGATAAAAGGTGGGAAAATTTCACACATGCTCCTTCCTGGTTAAGCTGTTTATTCTGTCCTTTACTTGGGAGATGCCCCATTGAACATTCAGTAGTAGGCCTCCATAACTGTGCTAGATGCCAAGAACTAGCAGCTTATGACCCTCTAGATGATGGTGGACAACAACTCCCATCAGCCTTAGCATAGCCAATGGTGAGGCATGATGGAAGCTGAAATCCAATGACATTCAGAGGGCTATAAATTACCAGCTTGAGCATGGCTGTACTGCTCTGAACACAGGTGATTTCATGTGATTAAAAAAAAAATATCTAGGCAGGGTCAGGTTTTCACAGGAAAAATTATTTTAAAATAGTGTGTGGGTGCTATGGTCCCTTTGTCTTCCTATTTAGAATCATAGAATTGTAGAGTTGGAAGAGACCACAAGGGCCATCCAGTCCAACTCCCTGCCATGCAGGAAATCATGATCAAAGCATCCCTGACAGATGGCCATCCAGTCTCTGTTTAAAGACCTCCAAGGAAGGAGACCCCACCACGCTCCGAGGGAGTGTGTTCCACTGCCGAACAGCTCTTACTGTCAGAAAGTTCCTCCTAATGTTGAGGTGGAATCTCTGTTCCTGGAGCTTGCATCCATTGCTCTGTGTTCTAGTCTCTGGAGCAGCAGAAAACAAGCTTGCTCCATCCTCAATGTGACACCCCTTCAAATACTTAAACAGGGCTATCATATCACCCCTTAAGCGTCTTTTTTCCAGGCTAAACATACCCAGCTCCCTAAGTCTTTCCTCATAAGGCATGGTTTCCAGACCTTTCACCATTTTAGTCGCCCTCCTCTGGACACATTCCAATTTGTCAATATCCCTTTTGAATTGTGGTGCCCAGAACTGGACACAGTATTCTAGGTGAGGCCAGACCAATGCAGAATAGAGTGGCACTATTACTTCCCTTGATCTAGACACTATACTTGATGCAGCCCAAAATCGCATTGGCCTTTTTAGCTGCCGCATCACACTGTTGACTCATGTTCAACTTGTGGTCTATTAGGACTCCTTTCGCACGTAGTCCCGTTCAGCCAGGTCTCTCCCATCCTATATCTATGCATTTCATTTTTCCGCCCTAAGTGCAGTACCTTACATTTCTCCGTATTGAATTTCATTTTGTTAGCTTTGGTCCAGCTTTCTAGTCTATTCAGGTCATTTTGAATTTTGATGCTGTCCTCTAGAGTATTAGCTATCCCTCCTAATTTGGTGTCATCTGCAAACTTGATAAGCATACCCTCTATTCCCTCATCCAAGTCACTGATAAAGATGTTGAATAGCACTGGGCCCAGGACAGAACCCTGTGGCACCCCACTGGTCACATCTTTCCAAGAGGAAGAGGAGCCACTGCTGAGCACCCTTTGGGTTCATCCGGTCAACCAGTTACAAATCCATTGAACAGTTAACTTGTCTAGCCCACATTTTACAAGCTTGTTTGCAAGAATGTCATGGGGAACCTTGTCAAAGGCCTTACTGAAATCAAGGTATGCGATGTCCACTGCGTTCCCTTCATCTACAAGCTGGTAACTTTATCAAAAAAAAAAAAAAAAAAAAAAAAGAGAGAGAGAGAGAGAGAGAGAAAGAGAGAGAGATCAGATTAGTCTGGCATGACTTGATTCTCTGAAACCCATGTTGGCATTGCTTTCTAAATGTTCACAGACTCTCTGTTTAATGATCTGCTCTAGAATCTTCCCTGGTATTGATGTCAGACTCTGGCTGGCTTTTCTTCACAAACGAAGATTCAGGAAGGACTCATCCCATGCTTTCTGCAAGCGCACTGATGACTAAAAAGGACAATCCGAGATAAACAAGTCCGGTTGCAGAAAGCACAGCAGAAGGTCTCCTTGGGTGATGTTTCCGGGTTGTGATTCTTTCTGCGTTGTCATTTCTCTTCAAGACTTGTTCGGCATGAGTTCTCAAATAAGGCTGCAGCATTGTGGATAGTGTGTCTCCATGCCTCCCGATGTGAGGCCAGGGTGGACCATTGTTGGTGATCAATTTGGCTGAGCCTGAGATGTTGTTTCAGGGAGTCCTTGTATCGCTTTTTTGGAGTGCCCCTCTTACGCTGACCTGTGGTGAGTTCACCGTAGAGTACTATTTTTGGGAGGCGATGGTCCTCCATCCTAGAAACATTCCCTGCCCAGCTCAGCTGTGTTCTCAATATCATGGCCTCAATGCTGGTGATCCCACAGGACGATAATTGTTGGGACCCTCTTTTTTCCCCTTTTTGAAGATGGGGACGTTTGCCCTCCTCCAGTCTGCTGGGACTTCTCCTGTTCTCCAGGAATTATCAAAGATTATTGCCAGTGGCTCTGATATTACATTTGCCAGCGGTTTTAATACCCTTGGATATAGTTCATCTGGTCCTGGAGATTTAAATTCATTTAGATTAAGAAGGTATTCCTGTACTATCTCTTTGCTTATTCTGTGCTGGATTTCCCCTATTGTGTCCTCTGTTCCCTTATCCTGAGCTTGCTCACCCTTTTCCTTTTCTGAAAACACTGAGGCAAAGAAGGTATTGAGTAATTCTGCCTTTTCTCTGTCCCATGTTAGCATTTTGCCATCTTCTCCACATAGTGGCCCTACTGTTTCCTTCTTCTTCCTTTTGCTGACCTCTCATGATACAAGATGTGGGCAGTGATGGGGAGATTGTAATGACTGTGTTGTAAGTGGGTTGTTACGGCTTTTAAAAAATCAAAGGTAAACTAACGGTTGGTCAAACAGGGCAGTGATAATGTCATTAGGGCAGGTAGGGAAAAAAATGGAAATCACGTTGTTGTGTGCCTTCAAGTCATTTCCAACTTAGGGTTACCTTCAAGAGAACCTGTTACAGGGTTTTCTTGGCAAGATTTCTTCAGAGGGGGTATGCCTTTGCCTTCCTCTGAGGCTGAGAGAATGTGACTTGCCCAAAGTCACCCAGTGGGTTTCCACATCCAAGAGGGGATTCCAAGCTTGGTCTCCAGAGTGAACCCACTACACCATGCTGCCTGTCCTGGAAAATCACACTATTAAAGTACAAATGTTGCAAGTGGGTGATACATAGCATCAGCAACCAACTATGGTCATGAATACACCTGAAGCAGTTCTCCAACAGAATAACCCAGCATAACGGCATGGTATGACAAAGACCTTATTATTGAATGGGAGATAAGCAGGGGGTGATAAGCATCTGCAGGCAGAGCTGAGAAAGAATCCTGTCTGGTATGCTGGTGATCCCTTGCTGCCAGTGTGATGTTGACAGTGCTGGGTACCATGGACCAGTAGCTTGACTTGGTAGGAAGACATCTTTCTATGCTCCACCATCAGTCTCATACTCCAAGTCTGGAGGCTGTCTAGGTCAGGGGTTCTTAGCCTTTGGTCCTCCAGCTGCCTTGTACTTCAGTTCCCAGGCGCCTCCACCAGTGCAGCCAATGATGATGGATTCTGGGACCTGAAATCCAAAATATTTGAAGGAACCAAAAGCTAAGAACCATTGGTCTAGATCAGTGGTTCTTAACCTGTGGTCCAGGGACCCCCAGGGGTCTGTGATGTCCTCACAGAGGCTTGAAGGCTGTTTGGCTCACCTGCTCACTGCAGTGGGGTGGCCATGTAACAGGAGCCAAGGCAAAGGCTGGCTGGCTTGGTCTGTGCATTGTCATTCAATCCGCTCCATCCACAAACTTGTAGGAAGAAGCGAGAGAAAAGTCTTCCCTCCACCGCCAATGCCTCTGAGGGAAGGGTTAATGGTGTAATTGTATTACATTATTATTGCTGTTGTTGTTGTTGTTATGGTTTTAAATCTTGAGTTAAGTCTTGGGGGTCCATGGCAACAAAAAATATTTAAAGGGGTTCCCTGGTAAAGAAAAGGTTAAGAGCCACTGGTCTAGATCATATAGGTCTTCCATCAGCCCCACCACGTGTGGCCAATGGCAAAGGATTAAGGAAAATGAATCATCTGGAGGGCTAGAAAATTTTCCCATTTATATAGGACTAAATCCCACACTGAACTCAGTAGGATTTGTTTCTGAACAAGAAACACAAGAGCACACTGCTATCTGTTTCAGCCGCCAAACATTTTAGATTACAACTCCTACCATCCACCATGTTGGCTGAGGTATTGGGAATAGTAGCCCAAAGATCTGGAAGGCGAAGGTAGCCTTAGAATCTTAGAATCAGAATCGAGTTGGAAGAGATCATGAGGGCCATCTAGTCCAACCCCCTGCCCTGCCGGAATGCACAATGAGTCCATTGCCCCATGTCCTAATCTCTGGAGTAGCAGAAAACAAGCCTACTCCATCCTCAGTATGACATCTCTTCAAATATACCTTACCTATATGCACAAAAAAGGATACAAGCTTGCAACAGGTGTTTTGCATTTGGTTGGCTGGTAAAGGTATCACACTTTTTGGTGGATTTTGTTTTGCTGCAGAACCAACACTGGCTACAACAAACAAAAGGAAGGCTCCTGACCCTAATGTACCACAGAAAGAAGAAACTCAAAACTAGACATATGTTGTAAATAAAATGCAACATTAAATGAAAATAAGTTTTGTTGAATTATTAATAATTTATAGACTTATTTATTTGACATAATTTCATGAGAATTTGATGTTATATATCATGACTATGTATATGCTTCAATAATAATTTGTAGACTTATTTATCAGTCATAATTTCATGAGAATTTGATGTTATATGTCATGATTGTGTATATGCTTCAATAATAATTTGTAGAC
Source organism: Gambelia wislizenii (assembly GCA_030847615.1). Taxonomy (NCBI): domain Eukaryota; kingdom Metazoa; phylum Chordata; class Lepidosauria; order Squamata; family Crotaphytidae; genus Gambelia; species Gambelia wislizenii. The sequence continues at coordinate 34,583,170 of JAUMIR010000002.1, forward strand.
TTATTTATCTGTCATAGTTTCATGAGAATTTGATGTTATATGTCATGATTATGTATATGCTTGATATGCAATAATTCAAAAAAACTTATTTTCATTGAATATAGCATTTTATTTACAACGTAGGTCTAGTTTTGAGTTTCTTTCTGTGCCAACACTGGCTATCCCTGAAGGTCTTCCCTGTGTAGCTCCAACTTCTGATTGGCCAAGCCTTGGCTTGCCCATTTTCTGGCTTGGCTTCAGTCACGTGACAGGAAGCGGAAGTCAAAGCAAGTGCCTCTTAAATAAGCAACAAAAGGAGCTTGTGCAACCTTAAATACAGTCCGCCCTTCCACCTTCCTTCCTTATAAAAAAAAAAAAGAGAGAGAGAGAGAGAGAGAGAGAAAAGAAAAAAGGGAACAGATCCTGTAAGAAGTATTTGGCAGCTTTGCAGGCTGGAGATCCAAGGTAGAACCGTATTAAGTGAAAAGAAAACCCACTGAGTAGAATGATTTACTCCCAGGTAAGTATTCCTCATTAAAGCTGTCATTCTAGGCACCTTTTCAAAATCTCCTTTATAATACAGATTAACCTTTTTTTTTCTTCCTTTTCAGCTTCTGATGAGCAAATGTTAAAGACGGGATTTAAAACATTACTAAAGACCCATTTCTCCCTTCAGGCTTACACAGTTGTTTTTAATCTATACATTTTAAATTTCTATGGATGATTTTAATGTAATGTTTATTTAAGTCTTATGTGTCTTGTCTTGTCTTGTGAGTTTTAATGGTTTTATGTTATATTTTCTATTTTAATTTATATTGTACCCTGCTCTCGAGCCTTGGGGAGAGATGGGTAAGAAGTTAAAAATTATTATTATTATTATTATTATTAGTCCCTTCATATTCGCTGGGATTTGGTTTCAGGATCCCCCAAGGATACCAAAATCCATGAATACTCAAGTCCCATTATATGCAATGCCATAGCAAAGTGGTGTCCCTTATATAAGATGGCAGAATCAAGGTTTGTGTTTTGGGTTACAGTTGTCCCTCCGTATCCACGGATTTGGTATCCATGGATTTAAGTATTCACGCTTGAAAATATTCTTTAAAAAAATAATAATCCGAAAAGCAAACCTTTATTTGGCCATCTTGTATAAGGGACAACATTTTGTTATACCATTGCATATAATGGGACTTGAGTATTCACGGATTGGGTATCCACAGGGGGTCCTGGAACCAAACCCCAGCGAATATGAAGGGACAACTGTATTATTTTTTAAAGAATATTTTCAAGCCATGAATACTTAAGTCCATGGATACCAAATCCATGGATACGGAGGGACAACTGTAGTAGTATTTATTAAGACAGGATTTTTTAAATAACAAAAATAAATAAATAAATAAATAACGCAGGCTGCTCAGTGGATCCCAGTCAGCTTTGGATATCCCTTTATTAAGGAGCAGGGATCTCTCCAGGGTTCAGCTGGCCTAGAGCAGCACTGTGGTGGGTGGCCAGGCAACCTTCTCAAGGTTTTGACATTGGAGACAGAGTAGAGAGGTGAAGCAGCTCCTGGGAGCAGCTGGACCCAGAGAGAAGCCAGCCGATCAGAGCCGCAACAGAGGTGTTAGCAGTGGGGAGAGAACTGAGATATCAGCCCCATTCACCAGACCCGAAGTTTTCTGTTTAGGGTTCCCCTGTTGTGGCAAAATGAGGTATTTTCAAATCCAGGAAACACATTCAGGGGGAACTGTCTTGGGCATGCAGCAAAACAGCAGAACAAAATCCATAATCCACAAAAAAAGCATGTTGAATGGGTTTCCTACAGCAGTTGCAAGTTTCCTTGAATGAGGGAATAGAGGGTATGCTTATACTTGGATGAGGGAACAGAAGGTATACTTATCAAGTTTGTAGATGACACCAAATTAGGAGGGGTAGCTAATACCCCAGAGAACAGGATCAGAATCCAGAATGATCTTTATAGATTAGAAAGCTGGGCCAAAACTAACAAGATGAATTTCAATAGGGAGAAATGTAGGATACTACACTTGGGCACTAAAAATGAAATGCACAGATATAGGATGGGTGACACCTGGCTTGATGGCAGTACATGCGAAAGGAATCTAGGAGTCTTAATTGACCACAAGCTGAACATGAGTCAGCAGTGTGATGCAGAAGCTAAAAAGGCCAATGTGATTCTAGCCTGCGTTAATAGTAGTATGGTGTCTAGATCAAGAAAAGTAATAGTGCCCCTCTATTCTGCCTTGGTCAGACCTCACCTGGAATACTGTGTCCAGTTCTGGGCACCACAATTCAGGAGGGATATTGAGAAGCTGGAACGTGTCCAGAGGAGGGTGACCAGGATGGTGGGAGTTCTGGAAGCCATGCTCGATGAAGAGCGGCTTAGGGAATTGGGCACGTTTAGTCTGGAGAAGAGAAGGATGAGTGGGGACATGATAGCCATGTTTAAATATTTGAAGGGATGTCACACTGATGATGAGGCAAGCTTGTTTTCTGCTGCTCTAGAGACTAGGACATGGAACAGTGGGTTCAAATTACAGGAAAAGAGATTCCACCTAAACATTAGGAAGAACTTCCTGACAGTAAGAGATGTTCGGAAGTGGAATGTTTGGAGATGTTCGGAGTGTGGTGGAATCTCCTTCTTTGGAGGTTTTTAGACAGAGGCTGGATGGCCATCTGTCGGGAATGATTTGATTGTATATTTTTGCGTGGCAGGGGGTTGGACTGGATGACCCTTGTGGTCTCTTCCAACTCTATGATTCTATAATTCCTAATGCATCTGGGCTCCCCACTATCCAGGGGGTGAGGCCAATCCAACAGAGGGATCCACTGTGGAAGGGAAGCAATCCAGCTGCTAAATGGGCAAGAGTCCTCCCACCCTGAGGACTTTTTCCCTCCTCACTATTTTTGGTAAAAATTACCCTAAGTGTTCCTTCCCCCTCCCTTGATGTTCATTATGGAGTTTTTAATAAACCTTTGGAGGTTTTTAAACAGAGGCTGGATGGCCATCTGTTGGGCGTGCTTTGATTGTGTGCTCCTGCAAGGCAAGGGGTTGGACTGGATGGCCCTTGTGGTCTCTTCCAACTCTATGATTCTATATTGTTCCATGGTGGGGGAGCATTTAGCTAATAACAGTGAATCAAGAACCATGAACTAGGCCAGTGGTTCTTAACCTTTTCTTTACCTGGGACTCCCTTTAAAAATAATTTATTGCTATGGACCCCCAAGACTTAACTCAAGATTTAAAATCCTGCTGCTGCTGCTGCTGTTGTTGTTGATTATGATGATGATGTAATTACAGCATCCATTAAACCATCCTTCAGAGGCACTGGAGTGGGAGGGAAGACTTTTCTCCTGCGTTTTCCTGCAAGTTTGTGGCTGGAGCGGATTAAATGGCAGTGTGCAGGCCTAGCCTGCCAGCCAGCCTTTGCCTTGGCTCCTGTCATATGGCCACTACACTGCAGGGAGGAGGTGGGCCAAGCAGCCTTTAAGCCTTTGTGGACCCCCTCTGAGGACATCGTGGACCCCTGGGGGTCCCCAGGCTACAGGTTAAGAACCACTAGCCTAGGCGCATGTGCCAAAAGGATTTACCTGTTCTTTTTCCTTGTTCGACTGGTGGTCCTGCTTTGATTCTCTTTCTGGACTTGATGAATTGAAGCTGACTATGGCATGTGAGAGACCCAGCATAGTATAGTGGTTTCAGAGTTGGTCTATGACTCTGGAGACCAGGGTTCGAATCTCCGTTCAGCCACTGGGTAACTTGTGCTCGCTCATCCTCAGAGGAAGGCGCAACCCCCCTCTGAGCAAATCTTGCCAAGAAAAACCCATGCTAGGTAGGGTGGCAAGTCAGAAATGACACGAAGACACCCAACTACTGCTACAACAACAGTCAGTGTTAACAACAGTGTTAGTGTTAGTGTCAGTGTATCACATACTTTAAAATGTTGAAATATTCCAAAAAAGAAAAGAAAAGGAATTTGTATTAAACATTAGAAAGGACTTCCTGATGGTAAAAACAGTTCAATAGGGGAATGTCCTACATGTGATAGGGCCGCAATAAGTTGGAAACGACTTGAAGGCACACAACAATGACAGCAACAACTGGCGTGTGAAGTTGCCATATATGAAAGCAGACTGTTGGACCATCCAGTTAATGTGGTGTGGTAGTAAATGTTGAAGCACACAAAAAAGAATTTTGCTGTAACTTTCAAAGATCCCCAAAAGGGGAACCACTGCTGAAAGACAAACAAGTTTTATTTGATGTGGTGGTGGTGTTGCTGCTGCTGCTCTGCTATTATTATTACCATCATTATAACCTTTATTTATACCCTACCCTTCCCTCAAATTTTACATGTAAATTTTCATGGACTGCAGGCCACTTCTTCAGGTGCAGGGAGTGGTGCCTTACCTGGTGGGTTTTTGTGATAGAGTTGGCAGCTAGAGATGGAAGATATCCCAGGTGTCATCTAGTCCATCCCCTGACAGGACAAAAATCTATAGCTAAAATAATCCCTCATAAGTGACCATCTATTTTTTTTTTTTTGCTTTCTTTATTAAATGTTGGCCTTTAATAGTTCATCTAACTTGCGTTTTCAAACCACTAACAAAACAGACTCTGAGGGAGTTGATTCCACTGTCAAACAAGTCTTATCGTAAGGATGTTCTTTCTAGTCTTAGGAGATTTTCAGACTACACTGTTATAGTGTTACTATTCCACTTTAACTGCTCTGGCTTCCTGCTGTGGAATTCTGGGGTTTGTAGTTTAGGGAGGCCTAAGATCTCTCTGGCTGAGAGTTGTAAATGCCCCTCCCTAAACTGCAAATCCCAGGATTCCACAGGAGGCAGCCAGAGCAAATAAAGTGGAATAGTAACACTGTAACAGTGTTGTCTGAAAATCTCCTTAATCTCTTTTCTTGTAATTTGAATCTGTTGAAGCAGCCTTTCTCAACCTCTTTATTCTGGAGGAACCCTTGAAATAATTTTCAGGTCTCAGGGAACCCCTGCATAAACATTATTCTATATACTACTATTGCTTTCCCCCCACAATCACAATCTCTTGAGGCACTCCTAGGAACCTCTTGGGGAACCCTGGTTGAGAAACACTACTTTGAAGCAATAGAAAACACGCTCGCTCCATCTTCCACGGGACAGCCCTGATGATAATTAAAGATGGCTAATTTTTCCTCACTGAAGTTGTATACAGTATTTCCTATCCTAGGATATCCACAGACATGGGCAAGATAGGAGGAGAACTTGCAGGGCTGCAAATCCTTACAATAAAATTTAGCATCTTTTTGAGGTCCATAGAACAGTATTACTGAACTGGTGGGTACCCAGATTTTGTTGGATTTCAGCTTCCCAAAGTCCTAGCTATCATGGCCAATGGGGAGATATTCTGGGACTTGTAGTCCAACAACCTCTCAAGATCCACAGATTGGAAACCACTCCTCTGGTGTATTCAAAGTTAGGAGGTACTATGGTTCATTGAAAGAACATCTGCTGCATTGGGCCAAAATCCCAGTTTCAGTTTCTTGCCTCTGATTAAAGGATGAGGCCACAGACAATGAGGAATGGTGTAGCAGAGCCAACGCTCACAGGATTACAGCACCTTGTGATTAGTAGGGGAGATCATAGAATCATCGAGATGGAAGAGATCACGAGGGCCATCTAGTCCAACCCCCTGCCATGCAGGAATACACAATCAAATCACTCCTGACAGTTGGCCCTCCAGCCTCTGTTTAAAAAACTCCAAAGAAGGAGACTCCAGCACACTCTGAGGCAGTGTATTCCACTTCCGAACAGCTCTTACTGTCAAGAAGTTCTTCCTAATGTTTAGGTGGAATCTCTTTTCCTGTAGTTTGAGTCCATTGCTCTGTGTCCTAGTCTCTGGAGTAGCAGAAAACAAGCTTGCCCCATCTTCAGCATGACAGCCCTTCAAATATTTAAATTTAAATATTTTAACCTTCTCTTCCCCAGGGTAAACATACACAGCTCCCTAAGCTGCTCTTCATAGGGCATGACTTCTAGACTTCCCATCATCCTGATCGACCTCCTTTGGACTTAATGGTGTCATCTGTTCTGCCTCCTCTCTTCCCTGGGCTACCTTTTTCCTTCTGAGGTGACCTGCAATCCCCACAGTCACTGGTGGGAGTAATGATTTCCCAGCAACAATATATTATTGTGAACTACCCCTCTTATTGTACTAAGTATTTTGAGATAGCTTGGATCTCTTTCCCACTACACAGTTATCACACTATGATATCATATCACTTTAATTGCCATGACTCCATCCCATGGAAACATGGGATTTGTAGTTTCAAATTGGAATTCAAAATGACCTTACCAGATTGGAGAGCTGGGCCAAAACTAACCAAATGAATTTCTACAGGGGAAAATGTAAAGTACTGCATTTAGGCCAAAAAAAAAAAAAAAGCACAGATATAGGATGAGTAACACCTGGCTTGACAACAGTACACATGAAAGGGATCTAGAAGTCTTAGTAATCCACAAGCTTAACATGAGTGAACAGTATGGTGCAGTAGCTAAAAAAGCCAATGTGATTCTAGGATACATCAGTAGGAGTATAGTGTCTAGATCAAGGGATGTAATAGTACCACTTTATTCTGCTTTGGTCCGGTCTCTCCTGGAATACTGTGTCCAGTTCTGGGCACCACAGTTCAAGAAGGATATTGAGAAGCTTGAATGTGTCCAGAAGAGGGTGATCAAGATGGTAAAAGGTCTGGAAGCCATGTCCTGTGAGCTTAGAGAGCTGGGTATGTTTAACCTGGAGAAGAGAAAGTTAAGAGGTGGCATGATAGCCATGTTTAAATATTTGAAGGGATGTCATACTGAGGATGGAGCAAGCTTGTTTTCTGCTGCTCCAGAGACTAGGATACGAAGCAATGGATTCAAAGTACAGGAAAAGAGATTCCAGCTAAACATTAAGAAGAATTTCTTGACAGTAAGTGCTGTTTGGCAGTGGAATGTGCTGCCTAAGAGTGGAGTCTCCTTCTTTGGAGGTTTTTAAACAGAAGCTGGATGGCCATCTTTCAGGAATGCTTTGATTGTGTATTTCTGCCATCCTGTGGCCTCTTCCAACTCTATGGTTCTGTGATATAGTATTTAGAGTATTCTGCTGGAGAGCTCTAGTGCCTCCTCAAACTACAAACCTCAGGATTCCACAGGATGAAGCCACAGCAGTTAAAGTGGAATCATAGTGCTATAATTGTGCAGCATGAAATAAACTTGAATTGTTTTATGGAAGCCACCTTTGGTCCCATCTAGGGAGGAAGGCAGCATACAAATGAAATTAATTAATTAATTAAATTGAATGGAGAATCAAGACCCACTTGATTCTCCATTCAATTTGCAGGTCTACAAAAGACGAAACTGTTATGACTGTTTTATTGATACAGATCAACAAAACTGCCTTTATTTTTGGAATTTCCTTGGGAGCCTACCTGTGGAAACTGCCACAACAAGTGCCAGTGCTTCAGCATTGACCACCACACCACATTGACTGGATGGTCCAATGGTGCTTTGTTATATGGAAAGTTCACATGTCATAGCTTCAATTGATCAACCGAGAAGAAGAAGAAAAAGCAAAGCAGGGCCACCAGCAATCTTCCTGAGAAGCCAGCTCCACTAGGCGTGTCCTGTCCCCCAGCTAGTGTCCAACAATCATTCTACCAAGCTGAGCAATCTCATACCATTTAAAACCTGTGCCTCCGTTTTCTTCTTTTCTTTTTCCATCCCTCATGACTTCTGTGTCTTATAGAATCATAGACTCATAGAATCACAGAGTTGAAAGAGACCTCAAGGGCCATCCAGTCCAACCCCCTGCCATGCAGGAATATACAATTAAATCATTCCCGACAGATGGCCATCCAGCCTCTGTTTAAAAACCTCAAAAGAAGGATACTCTACCACACTGTCAGGCAGCACATTCCACTGCCGAACAGCTCTTACTGTCAGGAAGTTCTTCCTAATGTTTAGGTGGAATCTCTTTTCCTGTACTTTGAATCCATTGCTCCATGTCCTAGTCTCTGGAGCAGCAGAAAATAAGCTTGCTCCACCCTCAGTATGATATCCCTTCAAATATTTAAACATGGCTATCACGTCACCTCTCAACCGTCTCTTCTCCAGATTAAACATACCCAGTTCCCTAAGCCGCTCCTCATAGGGCATGGCTTCCAGACCTCCCACCATTTTGGTCGCCCTCCTCTGGACATGTTCCAGCCTCTCAATATCCTTCCTGAGTTGTTGTGCCCAGAACTGGACACAGTATTCCAGGTGAGGTCTGACCAAGGCAGAATAGAGCGGCATTATTACTTCCCTTGATCTAGACACTATACTCTTATTAATGCAGCCTAGAATTACATTGGTTTTTTTAGCTGCTGCATCAAGGGGCATGGCCTCCTTGGGTAAGGATTTGTTTCCTGTTTGGGGTTTAGAAACTGGGGTGCTCAGAGGATTACTGTTCTCTTTTTAAAATTGTAAGCCTGAAACTAAAGACTTCTCTTGTCTTTTTAAAATTTATTTTTAATGATACATAGGCTGCTTTGAAAGTCTTTTGAGCTATAGCTTGGGGTAATAAATGCTATTAATAAATACCTAATCAGTCTCTACATCTGTAGAGTGATAGTGATGAAGCCACTAATTCCACAGTACAGAGCATCTTGCAAGTTTGTGCAGACTTTCTGTTACCCGAGTTGATACATGTGTTCTTTTGTTTCAAGGTGACTTTTGAGGATGTGGCTGTTTGTGTTTCATGAAGGAACAAGAAATTGCTGGTGATTCCAAACTGATGAAATTTCATCCTGCGGCTTATGCAAGAGAATCACAGGGGCATGGCCTCTTTGGGTAAAGATTTGTTTCCTGTTTGGTGTTTAGAAATTGGGGTGCTCAGAGGATTGGTGTTCTCTTTTTTGAAACCCTGGAGTTTGTTTGTACCTAGCTGGAATCATGGCTTTGATCTTTTTACCTTCACCCTGTAGATGAGTGAAATACACTCTATTATTGTTGTTGTTTATTTATACAGCACCATCTATGTACATGACACTTTACATTAAAACAAGCAAAAAAACCAAAACAAACCCTGGGTCCTGCCAAATGCGTGCAATCTAAAATAAGTGTATAGATAAGGACACAAAGAGGGAAGGAAGGAAGGAATAATAAACATAAGACTATAAAATACAATTGCAGAATAAATTATCCAGATAACTACAAAAAACAACAACAATAATATAGCATGAAACAGCAAGAAAATACAAAAATAAAACAAAGTGACTGATACACGTGATCAGATATAAAACAGCAATATATATTTATAGGTCGACCCCCATATGCACAGGGGACATGTTCCAAGACTCCCCACAGATAACTGAAACTGTGTATTATCGGGAACCCTATTATTTTCAATGAGACAAATGCTGGAAGTTCACCCATAGAATTTCATTGGAGGACCTAGAAATGCCTAGAGAGGAAAAAAAATTCAGACATGGATAAATGAAACCATGGATACCAAATCCGTGGATACAGGGATGGGTCAATCTGTATATGTAATATAAAACAAACTGACCAATACATGTAAGACTGAAACGGACTCTGAAACTGGTTTGTCCATTTAGACAAGGGTTGGAAAGCCCCCATTTATTTTTGCCAAGGGCTCCATTCCCTTCCAAGTAATCTGTTGGGGGCCACATGTTAGTGGTGGGCAGGCTTAAAGCTAGCACTGGGCAGGACCAGAAACAAAACTGAGTGGTGGTGGGGGGTCTTTCTTGGTCGACCTGTTGTTCCTTTTCCTCCCTGTTTCTTGGCATCTCAGTACATTGCATGGGAAGTAAGGGGCAGAGAACTGTTGCTAGAAATTTGAACAGATGATTTCCATACCCTCCCAATGTTCCAGTGACTAAGCAACATCAGAATGTGGTCAATAGGACAGAAGTTATTAATGAGGAAGAGCACACAAACCAGGAGAAACTACAGCAGTTTACATTTGCCTTAGCCTATTGGGAAGGGCAAAATTCTGACCCCCTCCTCTCCTACCTGCTGTGTTAATGGAATGCAAACTAAGTTTGGATTTTCATATCTTTATTGAAATTTTTTTAACACAGAACCAAAACTCAAAAAAAAGACAATTTGAAAAGAAAAACATAGGAAAGGAAAAGAAAGAAAAGGAAAAGAAAAAAAGGTTACAAAACTAAAAATACAGACACGAAACATTACAAAAAACAAGACAAACAAGTCCCTCCCACAAACCACCACCACCCCTATTAAAAACAAAGTGTTTCCCACTACTTTTGAATTTTGAACTCAGTTTGGAGCAATGGAAGTTGGCCAAGGAGAAAGAGGGAAAGTTGGACGAGAGAAACTGGGATGTGTTAAAAGCAGTTGAAAAAGTGGGGTGGCAGAGGATTAATCAGGATTGCCCCTGCTAAATTGGGACAATTGGAGGATATGGATTTGTGGAAGGTCTTTGACATTAGGCCAAGGTGGGACATGAGCATCCCTAGTGCATGTGGCATCCCTGGTTTAGACAATTTCAGAAAACCAGAGGTAAATTTCCTGCCATGTGTTTTTCCTTCCCTGCAGTTATTTCAAATACCGGTAACAGTGATGCTGTTAATAATAGAATAAGAGAATTAGCTGTTTTATTATTCCTGTTTCGAGTAAGAACCAAAACCAGAGCTGGATAATACCTTTGTTAAGACTAATGAAAAGGTAACAAAAGGGACCAAACGTTCAAGTTCTCTAGAAGTCTTTATAGAGCTATGTGGTACAAAAAGTTAGAGGACAGGGAAAGAAAGAAAGAAAGAAAGAAAGAAAGAAAGAAAGAAAGAGAAAGAAATCCCAAAGTCAGATGTTGTAGTTATAATGTCTGCATCTATACCATACATAGATGGGCAAGGTGCAAACTTGGGGCTACATGTGGGTGTTTTGGGGTGGGTGTTTTTTTTAGTCTCTGGGCTGCCCCCAATCTCCCTTTGTGGCAAAAAAATTAAAATAAATAAATGGATGAATCACCCCTCCTGGAAGCCTTCCAGGAGTGGCAACTTACACCGTTACTCTGTGACCTATTTAAAATGTATAATTTAAGTGTTTATTTTAAATGCCAGGTTTTCAAAACCAGTGGTGGACTTCCTGATACTTCCAGTTTTATTGTGCTTTGTTTCCATTTGGGACAATTTTAGCATCCCAGGGACAGAAAATGTCCCAAGGACAGAAAAACTGCCCCCTGAACCTGCTAAGGTAGCACACCCCCAAGCTAGACAAACTTCCAAGATGAAAACTGGAAACTGAATGAAGAACAGTTAGGTGTGAATGTATGAGTTGAAGTTTAGTGTTGTTTGCTGGGAGGAATAGTCAGTGGCTGCTTTCTAACTCTTATAACCAGAGGGCTGTTTGAAACTCAGGGACCTATCCTTTGCCTTTGTTGAAGGACACTTGACTCTTTCCCTAAGATTTTAAAATGTCACTAGTGTACTCTTTCTTCAAACATCTTTCTCTCCTCTTGATCAGAATTTCCTAACGTGACAGTAAAGCTTGAAGATGAAGAAGAGGTACCATGGGTCCCGAATAATCAAGGATCAGAGGAAAACGAGAATTTCCCAGGTTCTCATTCAGGTGAGGAACAGATACAGTGGAGGCGTACAAAACTATTGTTGATTACTCTGTTTCAGGACTTGGAAATTTACAACACTATCTTTAATGAGCACAAGGAATAGATCAGAAACTGAGCTCTGAAAAGGCTGTCCAGATTTCAAATCTTATCCCAGCTATAAATTCTCTAGATCAGTGGCTCTTAACCTTTTCTTTATCATGGACCCCCTTTAAATATTTTTTTGTTTCCGTGGACCCCCAAGACTTAACTCAAGAATTTAAACAACAACAACAGCAACACAATTACACTATCCATGGAACCTTCCCTCAGAGGCACTAGAGGGGGAGGAAAGACTTCTGCTTCTTCCTGCAGGTTTGTGGCTGGAGTGGATTGAATTGCAATGTGCAAGCCAAGCCAGCCAGCCAGCCTTTGCCTTGGCTCTTGTCACGTGGTCATTCCACTGCAGGAAGGAGGTGGGCCAAGCAGCCTTCAAGCCTTGTGGACCCCCTCCGAAGACATTGTGGACTCCTGGGGGTCCTGGACCACAGGTTAAGAACCACTGCTCTAGATCAATGCTATTGAAAGTGGTGGTCTGTGGAGCAATGCTGATAGACGAGCCATTGGCTGCCAGTCCATGGCAGATTTCTAGTAAAGGAAGAAACAGTTATCACCAGTGTAGACAAGTATGTAAAGGTTTGTAGATTAGCACATTGGAGAAAAAAACACTTGCCAGTCTGCCACACCAGATAGTTTGAGAAGCACAGCTCCAAATAGCCTTTGGCAAACTATTGTGTCTCAGTCACCATACTCCCATCCTGCTATCTGTGATATGGACATAATATTAGTGATCTAACTTACATAGCTATGGTGGTGAGGGTTACTGATCTAACGTTTGAACTCTCTAAAGGCCTATAATGCTGTTCATATAAATATGAAATGATGGGTTTGTATCCAAGCTCTCCCAAGTTGAATATACTATCTGGATTTAAAATAGCATTAAAGACCAATCTCTTCCAGTGGGTCTATCCAGATGATTTTTAAACTGTGAATTTTATACTATTTTAATATGTATTGTTTTTATTTGTTCTTTCAAATTGATGTTATGTATTTTAAAGGGTTTATGTGTTTTTAACCGATATATATTTTAATTGATATTAGTTGTTCTGTATAAATCTGTTGTTCCCTGCCTCGATCCATGGGGAGAGGTGGGTAAGAAATACAGTAAATATTATTATTGTTGTTGTTATATTGCACTATAATTGCTTTTCTTGCAGAAATAGTAGCTCTTTTGACTGCCCATGTCAGAGCTACAGTATTTTTGTGTCTGTGGTACAAAGGTTTAGAGTGTATGTATAAGTCTTTAGTTCAGAAAAATGGTGGCTAAAGGGAGACTTGACAGTGGCATATAAAATTACACAGAGTGTGGAGATAATGGATAGGAAGAAGCTGTTCTGCCTCTCTTACGATCCTAGAACTTGTTCACCTAGTGAAACTGAATGGTTGGTGGGAGGTTCAGGACAGAAAACAGGAAATTCTTCCTTATGTAGCCTTTGAACTATGGAACTCACCGCTGCAAGATGTGGTGATGTAAAGCAGCTTCTGCTAAGTTCTGTTATTCCTCAGTCAGTGGATCTCAGGGATAGGATTGAGCCCTCGGTGTGGTTCAAGAATTTTACTGCAACCTTTTTGGATCTGAGACTCTGTCCACTAGATCACAGGGTCTGTTTACAAAGCCATCCCAGATACAGGATAGTCCCAGCATAGAGGCAAGACCTTGTCTAACATTTACCTTGGCTCTTCAGCAAAAGCCTGTCTGACTCGCGAGTAGCAATGCTATCGTCAGCATAGCTTCTTACCTGAGAAAAGCAATGCCAAAGTGAGTGGTATGATGGAATGGAAAGGTTATCAGCACTTGCCAGTCTTCAAAATGTTTCTGATTTCATCTTTTTTCTTTTTCTTTCATCTTTTTCTGCTTCCCAAGCAGAATTTCCTGTTCCCAAAACAGAAGTGATCCATGGAGGAGATCCTTGGATTCCAGAGCCGGTTTCAGAAGAAAGGGAGATCCCAACAGACTATGGCTCAGGTAAATGGGAAAATCTGGGCAAACTCTTGGAATCAATGTAGATTCCTCACATCATAAGTCATCAACAATGCGTGTTAATAATGTTTAGGGCCAAGATGGGCTTGGGAATGTGTGGGGAAATCAGCTTCTAGTCCCCCATGCAGTTGTGAAACTGAAAGGGGTGACCGTGGGCCAGCCACTCCCTGGCAGTCAGACTTATCTCACAAGATTGTTGTGAGGAAAGGAGCCATGCATGTGTCTGTGAGCTGATACCTGGAAGAAATTCATGGTATAAATGTAAAAAGCTACTGAGAGCAACAAAGGTTAGGTCTTGAAAATACTGCTGAAAGTATTGTTAAGAGAGTATAGTGGCTTAACATTATGACCTGAGTGACAGTACTCCTGGCTATGCTTTTTATACTTTCAGTGGTTACCTTACTGATCAGCAGGTTACATTTCCTGCTCCTCACCCTCTGAAGATTAGTGAGAAAGAGGTAATCAGAGATGCTTAACAGAATGAAAAGACCTAGGTGTCATGTGCTGGCATTTCCAGACTCAGTAACCAGCAGTTTCAAAGTTAAAAACAGAACACTTTATTGATACAGTAATCTAGAAAGCGAACCCTATATCTTTGTAGCTCAGAATGAAACCTAGCTAACAAGCAGTAAAGTAAAAATCAGGCAGGCTTTACCGTCATTGGCGATCCATCATCTCCACCCTCAGTTCCCACTGTTCCGAGGCTCAGCTCACGTCTCCCAGTGCTGAGACCAGGTGCTAGGCATATCAAATAGCTACCGACATAGATCATATACTCCCTTTCAACTGTTAGACTACAGTAGGACTCCCTTATCCACTGGGGATTGGTTCTGGGAGGGGCCGTGGATACTGAAAACTGTGGATAATAATGAACACCATTGAAAATAATGGGACTTCTGGTTTAAAATACCATAGAGTTGCCTTGGAGGACTTAGAAAATGGCTAGTGAGGACACATTTTCTAGGAAGACTCTATGGTAGGTGTGCTGTTTTGTGTCCCATGGATAATTAAAACAGTGGATAAGGGGGTTCTACTGTCCATAGTTGTTAACAAACACAAAGCAAGCACAGAGGAATGCAAACACAATTAGCCACACATTGATACATCAGAACTGAACTTGGCAGGAAAAGGTCACGCCCAGGACCGATCCTGACACTAGCTGATGGCTCCTCCTTCCTGGTCCATAATGATTCAACCTTTACATCTTTACTTTGGCTACTGTGAGAGAGACGTTGAATTTCTGAACAGACAGAGCTTGACTGGTGTCTGTTGTGGGAGTGTAATGGGTAGCCTAGCTCTAAGTTAGGGGTAGGAATTGTGTGAAATTTCTACACTTAGGCCACAGAAACCAAATGCACAGGTATAGGATGGGGGATTCATGGCTTAGTGGTACTATATCTGAAAAGAACCTTTGGATGATTGTTGATCATAAGTTGAATGTGCGCTAGCAGTGTGATGCTGCAGCGAAGAAAGTGAATGCTATTGTAGCCTGCATTAATAGAAGCATAGTTTCCAAGTCAAGGGAAATAATAGTCCCATTGCATTCTGCACTGGCCAGGCCTCATCTGGAGTACTGTGTTCAGTTCTGGGCACCTCATTTTTAGAAGGATAGAGACAAGTTGGAGCAGTTTCAGAGAAAGGCAACAAGGGTGATAAGAGGTATGGAGAACAAAATGTATGAGGAAGGGTTGAAGGAGCTGGGCATGTTCTGCTTGGGGAAGAGAAGACTGAGGAGTGACATGATTGCACTCTTTAAATACCTCAGGGGCTGTCACAGAGAGGAGGGGGGAGGCCTGTTCTCTGCTGCCCCATGGCTTAGGCCAGGTCTAATGGTTTTAAGTTACAGGGGAGTAGATTTTGATTGAACATTAGAAGGAACTTCTAGACAGTAAGAGCAGTGTGGCAATGGAACCAATTGCCTTAGAGAGGTGGTGATAGGGTCTCCTCCTCTGGATGTCTTCACAAAGAGTCTGAACAGCTACCTGCTGGGGATGCTCTAGCAGGAGATCCTAAATTGAGCAGGGGGTTGGACTTGACAGTGCATGAGGCCTCTTCGAGCGCTGTGATTCTATGATTCTGTTTGGTCTTGCAGGTGTTTTTGGACCAACTCCCAGCATTCTTCATCATTAGCTATGCTGGTGAAGGCTATTGGGAGTTGTGGTCCAAGATCACCTGGAAGCCCACATTGTTCCCATCTCTGCTCTGAGTGATTGAGAGAAGTTGTGGGTTTTGCCACAAAAATCAGTTGGCATTAACTACAGTTTGCCAGAATAGTGCTTCTGTCACCTGCTTCTTCCCTCTTGTCTCCCTGCTCAGAGCTTCCAGATGTGATAATAAAGCTGGAACAAGAAGAGGACCCCTATGTTCCTTACCGCCAAGTTTCGGAGGCAGGCGCAATGTTCAAAGGGGCCCAGTCAGGTGAGTTGAATTACAATATATTCACTGAACCTTATCAGTGTTTTCACTGAGTTGAGCCAAATAAGCTGGCTCAAACCAAGAGGCCCACCCAGTCCCATATTCTATGTCCCAGCAGTGGTTTAATTCAAAGATATGGCTGTGTTAGTCTGGAATATCAGTATGCAAAAAAGGGATCTTGTAGCACCTTAGAGACTAACTGAGATCAGAGAAATAGGGAGCTGGGTATGTTTAGCCTGAGGAAGAGAAGGTTAAGAGGTGACATGATAGCCATGTTTAAATATTTGAAAGAATGTCATACTGAGGATGGAGCAAGCTTGTTTTCTGCTGCTCCAGAGACTAGGACACAGAGCAGTGGGTTCAAACTATAAGAAAAGAGAATCCACCTAAACATTAGGAAGAACTTCCTGACAGTAAGAGCTGTTCAACAGTGGATCGCAATACCTCAGAGTGTTGCAGAGTCTCCTTTGGAGATTTTTAAATAGGCTGAATGGCCATCTATCAGGAGTGATTTGATTGTGTATTCCTGCATGGCGGGGGTTGGACTGGATGGCCCTTGTGGTCTCTTCCAACTCTATGACTCTATGAGAGAAAGATGTTGCAGCATAAGCTGTCATAGACTTAGTCTACTTCCTTATGCATCTGAGGAAGTTGACCAAATCTTTTAAAACTTATACTGCAACTTCTTTCTCATGGTTAGTCTCTAAGGTGCTACAAGCTTCCTCAGCAGTGGTTTGTTTGGAAGCTTTATACAGAATGTTCCCTATTCAGGCTGCACTCCTGCATGGCTCAGCCTAGCATAGTTTCTCCGTTCTCCTCCAAAAACAAATGAGTGTGAGTGCGTGGCTTCAGCAGCAATACGGTCAGTCCAGGGAGGAGGATTTGCTTGCTGTGAAGGGAGGAAGGGAATAGCAACCTTTCCAGCAGCCAGCAATAGACATATGCAGGCGCAGGGTTAATTTTCACACATGAATGCCACTTTTAGGATGCCAGCTTCAGTCTGCAGTCCAGTGTTGTGTTATATAACAGAGTAATATAATGTTACCTAATAATATCACTTTTTTTTTTGCTTTCCAAAGTAATAGAACTTTTTTTTTTTTTGTAGCCAGTAAAAATATTATCATTACTTTTTCCCCTGAGCCACTTGTTACTTGTTACTTGGAGGCTCAGCATTTGTGGGTTTGATTATTTGTGGCTTATTTTATTTTGTTTTATTACCTACTTCTGAAAGAAGTGGAGCGACGGTGACCGTTTTTAATAAGGGCATAATGCATAAGTTCTGCAGAGAGACTGTGGCAGCCATCTTTAACAGGGGCAAGTCCATTTTACATGGTTTCCTTGTCCCTATTAACCCCCACAGCAACCCTGTAGGATCAGTTTCCTGATAATATGCAAATTAGATGCTCGGATTTGAGGAAGTGGAATATAACAACCCTATATGTACTGAATTTAAAAAGAAAAAAGAAGAGTGTTAAATCAGCTTAATCCCCCAGTGAATGGTTCAGACGCTAACCCTAATATTGAGCAATTTGAATCTATAACAGCAGAGACTTCGTTAACAATGTCGGCGACAAGCATCAGTCATGAAGAATCCACACTGCCCATACAAGACATGAAGCTGCAGAAGAATGAAAAGATTACCTTTTTGGGCTGGAGGTACAGACACTATTTTATTTTAAGGACTGCAGGCTCTGATCTCACGGACATTACCATCAGAAACATTTCTGTAAGTTGCAAGTTGTGTCTACCATCCAGAAAACCACTCTCCACTGCTAAAAACACTACTTCAAATTTACTCAAACACTTGACTACAGTTCATGCAACAACTAAATTAACTCCCCTGGCTCCTGATGCTGGTGATAAGCCAACACCGTCTAAGCAAATGAAGCTGGACAATTTTACAGCCAAAAAACCAAAACCAATCACCTCATCAAAACTTCAGTCTCTGTTGGCTGCATACATCGTGGAGGATGTAAAGCCAGTTTCTATAGTTGAGTCACCAGCATTCAAGCGTCTAATCAGTGAACTGTGTCAAAATACTCTTGCAGTTCCAAGTAGGCCAACTATGACAAGTTTTATTGATGCTCGCTTCGAAAAAATGAATGAGAAACTGCTGCAGGAATTATTTGAAGCTGAGTACATTTGCACTACCGCAGACATCTGGTCTGCAAGTAACAGAAGTTTCTTTGGGATGACTGCTCATTGGATCAACACGAAGACACTGAGTAGGGAGAAGGCTGCTTTGGCCTGTTGCCGGTTTACTGGCTGCCATACTTACGATGCTATAGCTGAAAAGCTTTATGAGGTTCATTCAGAATATAACTTAACTCCAAAACTCACTGCCACAGTGACCAATAATGGGTCAAACTTTGTGAAGGCATTTGCACTTTTTCAGGAAGTTCCTGCTGAAGGAAATGAGTATGCCGACGAGGACAACATGGAGTCTGATGAAGAGGATGACACTGACTTCGCTGATATTGGTAACATTCTCCAAGATCCTGAGAACAGCAACCAAGAAGCAGATGTTTCTCTGCCGCCGCATAAGAGATGCGCCTCACACACGTTCAGTCTAATTGGTAAGGATGTAGAGAAAGCTATGTCTAGAGGTAATGAGAGGAATACCTACAGAAGCGCCATGGCGAAATGTTCTGCCATGTGGAATAAAGCACGCCGTTCAGCTTTGGTAGCTGACATTATTGAAGAGCATGCAGAGGTCAAGCTTGTCGTGCCCACAGAAACCCGATGGAATTCCCAGTTCAGTGCTATTTGCAAAATTGTGAAAATAGCTCAGCCGGTCCTCAAGAGCATTTGTAATAAACTTCAATTACCGTACTTTTCTGATCAAGAGCTTTCCCTTCTGGGGCAATATTCTGCAGTAGTGCAGCCACTGGCAGAAGCTTTGGATCTTTTGCAAGGGGAAACCCACTGTTTTTATGGTACACTCCTCCCAGTTCTATACACCCTGCAGAGGAAATTGGCAAAGGTGAAAGAGGAGAAAAGTTTGCCTCTGGTCCCAGGCCTTGTTGACGCCATCACTGCAGCCATTGAGCAGCGATTTTCCAGCGTGTTTGAAGAAAATGATGCAAAGCTGGCAGCGGTCTCAAATCCGTCTTTCAAAACAATGTGGACACAATCTTCTGATGAAAAACAGGCATTGAGGAAGCTACTTTGGGAAGAGATGGAAAGGATGGCAGCGGCACAGGTGGCACAAAGCAACTCCGGGGCATCAAGCACTCCTGACAGCCACAGCTATGAGCGTAACAGAACCAACGAGGGGAATTTTTTTGACTTTCAACATGACAATAATACTGATGATGATGTTGAGATGGAACTTAGCAGCTACCTGAAATCATGTAAAAGCATCAGTGCTCTACATCAATACCCCACAGTTAAGAAAATTTTCTTAAAACACAACACCACTTTGCCATCCAGTGCACCTGTAGAGCGTCTATTCAGTCTTGGTGGATTGGTATTAACACCAAAAAGAAACGGTCTTAGTGACAAACATTTTGAAAAACTGCTGCTGATGAGATACAACAAGCATTTTTTATAAACGTTTTTTCCTTAGTCAGTGAGTGTCTGAAACTAGGCAGAGAGTTTCAGTCAATGACTCAGTGACTGTCTAAGACTCAATCAGTGAG
Source organism: Gambelia wislizenii (assembly GCA_030847615.1). Lineage (NCBI taxonomy): Eukaryota > Metazoa > Chordata > Lepidosauria > Squamata > Crotaphytidae > Gambelia > Gambelia wislizenii. The sequence continues at coordinate 34,602,920 of JAUMIR010000002.1, forward strand.
TGTCTGAAAAGGGAAAGTAAAATACTAAAACAGCTTTCTATTTGATTTATTTGTATTTATTTTTAGGACATATAAATAACGCAGCACATGTAGAATCATGTTTAATTACATTTAGTACAAGTACAATGGGTATAACAGTGGATTTACATGTAGTTATATTAAAGGGCCTCCAAAATAAGTATTTTTATTAACTTAAATAGTAGGTGGGTGTGGATACTTTCACAGACACTAGAACATAAATGACAGTCTGGCAGTTTTAATAGAGAAGGAATATTTGATTTTTTAAAAATGCAGTGTAGTAATATATTACTTATTACATTTTGGGGCAAGTAGTAAGTACTATACAATATTAATTTTAATAAGTAATATATTGCTTTTCAAAGTATTGCATGTGATCCCTTGTCCATTTCTGTGCTCCCTTCTGAGATTCCCATTGCCCCCACTATCAAATTTGCTGTGGTGCCAGCAGTGGATAAAAAAGCACTACTTTCTCTACAAAATATGGTGTGTCCTTCCCACCTATCTTGTTCACAAGTGGAATCTTGCTTTTGGAAGCATACGTCTGCTTGTAAACAAGGCCTAGGTGAAGCATGAATTTATTCCTTATTTATTTATTTATTTATTTATACCCTGCTCTTCAGCCACAAGGCTATCAGAGCGGCTTACAAATTGTTTTAAGCAATAGCAATTTACACATCTACACTGCATTAAGCAGTTTCCAATGTGTGTTAGCTAAAAGGAATGTGTTGCTTAAAGGAAATTGGGCACTGTATTGTGGCCAACAAGTAGCCAAAGAAAGACGGTGGGACTTACAATACTAATAAACCTCATAGCCAGGAGTGGCTGGCATCTTAAGCCACTCCCACCCCTCAGGAACACCAGCCAGCAAGCCAGGGGTTCTCCAGCCTGCAGCAGCCTTTCACCCCATTCCACCAGGCCAGGAGGCTGTAGTGGGGCCCTGAGGACTTCTTGGCAGCGAGGCAGCAGCGGGAGGGGGCGTGGCCAGGAGTGGCTGGCGTCTTAAGCCACTCCCACCCCTCAGGAACACCAGCCAGCAAGCCAGAGGTTCTCCAGCCTGCAGCAGCCTTTCACCCCATTCCACCAGGCCAGGAGGCTGTAGTGGGGCCCTGAGGACTTCTTGGCAGCGAGGCAGCAGCGGGAGGGGGCGTGGCCAGGAGTGGCTGGCGTCTTAAGCCACTCCCACACCCCTCAGGAACACCAGCCAGCAAGCCAGGGGTTCTCCAGCCTGCAGCAGCCTTTCACCCCATTCCACCGGGCCAGGAGGCTGTAGTGGGGCCCTGAGGACTTCTTGACAGCGAGGCAGCAGCAGGAGGGGGCGTGGTCTTCCCTTGACCCCCTGGACATGAACAACTATAGGCCGGTTTCTATGTTACCATTCTTGAGCAAGGTGATCGAGAGGGCAGTTGCGCTTCAACTCCAAGTGGTCTTGGATGAAACCGATTATCTAGACCCATTTCAAACTGGCTTTAGGACGGGATTTGGAGTTGAGACTGCCATGGTTGCCTTAACCGACGACCTGCGTCTAAGCATCGACAGGGGTAGCGTGACCCTGTTGGTGCTTTTGGACATCTCAGCAGCTTTCGATACGATAGATCATAGCATCCTCTTGGATCGCCTGAGAGGGTTAGGAATCGGAGGCACTGCGCTCCAGTGGTTCCGGTCCTTCCTCTCGGGCAGGTCCCAGAGGGTGTTGCTCGGGGACAGTTGCTCCAGCAGAAAGGAGCTTACTTGTGGTGTTCCGCAGGGCGCCATCCTGTCCCCGATGCTGTTTAACATCTATATGAAGCCGCTGGGTGAGATTATTCGGAGTTATGGGGCTGGGTGTTATCAGTATGCTGATGACACCCAGATCTATTTCTCCTTGTCCCGATCGTCGGCCTCGAATTCCAATGGTGTCTCTCCTCTTAATGACTGTCTTTAAGCAGTAATGGGCTGGATGAGGAAAAACAGATTGAGATTAAATCCAGACAAAACGGAGGTGCTCATGGTAGCGGCCCCGAAACCAGGAGTTGGGTTGCAACCTCCAGTCCTGGATGGGGTCACGCTCTCCGTTAAGGACTGTGTTCGCAGTCTGGGGGTGCTCCTTGATTCATCGCTTCAGATGACTAGTCAGGTGAATGCGACAGTCAGGAGCGCCTGTTATCAGCTTCGGCTGATACGCCAGCTGCGCCATTTCCTGGAAGTAAAGGACCTCGAGACTGTGGTGCATGCGCTGGTAACCTCTCGTCTAGATTTCTGCAATGCGCTCTACATGGGGCTGCCCTCATGCTTGGTCCGGAAACTTCAGTTGGTACAAAATATGGCAGCCAGAGTGGTCTCGGGAACATCTCGGAGAGACCATATAACTCCAGTGTTAAGATCTCTCCACTGGCTGCCTATCAGTTTCCGGGCCCAGTATAAGGTGTTGGTTATTACCTTTCAAGCCCTAAATGGCTTGGGTCCAACTTATCTCCGGAACCGCCTCCTCCCATACAATCCCCCCCGCACACTCCGGTCCTCTGGGAGGAATTTGCTTCAGCCACAAAAATCTAGGCTGTCTGCAACCTCCCAGAGGGCCTTTTCGGTAATCGCCCCCAAATTGTGGAATGACCTGCCGAACGAGATCCGTCAGATAACAACCCTGAGTAGCTTTAAAAAAGCACTAAAGACGGATCTCTTTCGGCAGGCCTTTCCTAATTAGATCCCGGCCTCAGGGGATCCTGGCTTCTTTTAGTACGCTGGCCATTTATAGTATTTTATAGTATTTATTGTTTTTAATTGTGATTTTATATCAGTTGGTTTTAATTTATAATTGTTTAATATTTTTTTATGGGGGAGGGTGGGGTGGGGGATGTTTGGGGATTTTATCTGTATTGTATTTTAATTTTTGTAAGCCGCCCCGATTGTTTTAACAGAGGGGCGGGGTATAAATAAATTTTATTATTATTATTATTATTAGTTATGTTAGATTGAAAAATGAAAAAAATGGTAAATTTACACAAAGTAATTCAATACTATGTATCCATATACTGTACAAATTGAAAAAACATAAATTCATCAGTCTATGAAATTAAATAGTACATAACCAACTTCTCTTAGAAAATACAGAGTCTCAAGATGAAATATCAAAACAGCCAGATTTTAAAGAGACATTAAAGTAAAAAGGGAAATCCAAACATCTAAGGTCCATGAAGGAAAGACGAGCCAACAATCTTGCAAAACTTTGAGTCATTTAAGGAGGTACTTACCTGTTCCAACAAATCAAACCATCAAAGATCACTGTAGCACCAGTTGTAGATATGAACAAGAATAACTGATTGCTGGTCAAGTCAAAATTTGCTAGGGAATGCTGGGATGTCTAATTCCGGGAAATATCCAAGGTTGTTTGGACTCTGAAGTCTTCTTCAGCCATAAACATTTTAGCAGTGCCAGAACAGTCTTGATCACCACTATAAATTGTACAGTTGATACACTGACACACAATACACAGTGTATAATTTTAAAAAGTTAATTAACATAACCTTGTTGCAATACTTACAGCTCCAAAGTCTCCATGTTATTTCAATAGTAAGATAATAGCTCACTATACTGTGCTACTCTCAAGTGTATTAAATAGCACAATCTACACCTGCACCACAGGACGAACACCACCATCCCCACATTGCCGTCGGCAAATCTGTGCTCAAGTCCGTTCAGCAGTTCACCTACCTGGGAAGCATCATCTCCTCAGATGCCAAGATTGACAAAGAGATCGATCACAGATTAGCAAAGGCATATAGTGCATTTGGAAGACTCCACAAAAGAGTCTGGAGCAATAAACACCTGAGGCAAAGCACAAAAATCAGTGTGTATAGAGCCATCGTACTGTCTATCCTCCTTTATGGATCTGAAACATGGGTCACCTATTGCCACCACCTACGACTCCTCGAACGCTTTCATCAGCGCTGTCTACGCACAATCCTAAATATACACTGGAATGACTATGTGATGAATGTTGCTGTCCTTGAGCAAGCAGGGATCACCAGCATTGAGGCCATGATATTGAGAACACAGCTGCACTGGGCAGGGCACATTTCTAGGATGGAGGACCATCGCCTCCCAAAAATACTACTCTACGGTGAACTCACCACGGGTCAACGTAAGAGGGGCGCTCCAAAAAAGTGATACAAAGACTCCCTGAAACAACATCTCAGGCTCGGCCAAATTGATCACCAACAGTGGTCCGCCCTGGCCTCACATCGGGAGGCATCGAGACGCACTATCCACAATGCTGCAGCCTTATTTGAGAACTCACGACGAACAAGTCTTGAAGAGAAACGACAATGCAGAAAGAATAACAACCTAAAAACATCACCCAAGGAGACCTTCTGCTGTGCTTTTTGCAACCGGACTTGTTTATCTCGGATTGGCCTTTTTAGTCATCAGCGCGCTTGCAGAAAGCGCGGGATGAGTCCTTCCTGAATCTTCGTTTGCGAAGAAAAGCCAGAGAGAGAGAGACACCTCAATAAGAGGTGGAAGACAGCATATGTTTTCAAGAATAACTAATTGGCCTTAATTGTTTGACAGTTTATGTGAAACAATATACTGGTGGGGGGGAGATCATATAAAGGGGGTATCCCTAAACTCCTTTTTAAATTCTGCATCTGTGCTCCAGTATCTGTAATCTAAATGGGTAACTCGTTTGTCCAATATATAGCTTATTACATGGACAGACCAAAACTTATACAACACCTGCAGTTTGGCACATGGAAAACTTGTACATTTTATTAGAAATAGGATGAATAAATTCCCTGGTGTGCAAGCTTTGACCGCAATAAGAGCATCTTCAACATTTGTTGTATCTGACTAATACCGATGTCAATTGAATTGGTCTAAGTCAGTGTGGACCAATTTGTCTTTGAACTTAATTGTTCTCCAAAAACTGATTATGGGGAGGGGACACTACAACCCTCAACTTGTCTTATGATATGCCAATGCTTTAGAACTATAGTCTTGATTTTATATGCTGTTAAGTTGAAGGAAACTGTCCAAATCATTTGATCCTGTGTATGTGAAGAGTGAGATCAGAAAAGCTGTCATTTTTCAATCCTGCATGCCCTAATTAATGCATGATCTAATACATATTGTGGGGGTAGCCTCGATGTGAAAAGGACTTTAACAAACTGGTAGCATCCTTCATGAATTGGCTGTCTGGTGTGCTATTTCTTTTTAATAATTATTATGAATAAGGGGAATTAAACCTCAAGGAATGACAACTGGGAAAATGCAACAATGAATTCCTATTTGTAGGCTTCCTGTAATTTGACACTATTATTCTGTTATGTGGAATCTTTATCAAAACATCCAAGAAATGACAACAAACCTGATTTTGAAGATAGGTAAATTTGATATGTGGGTTTATGGTATTCATCCATCCAAAAAAAAAAAAAATCCCCAGATTTACTGACATTTTTAAATATTATGAAAACATCATCTATGTAGCATCCTTAGAACGCAAACTGAGATATGAAGGAATTAAGTGAGGGATTCAAAATAATCATTTCTTCTACTGTTTATCAAATCGGCAGGGGGGATTTTCAAATAAAATATCCAAGCTGTCCAAAAGAAAATGTGTGGAAGGAGAGCAATGTTGTCATTATTTCAACACTTGTGATATCACCAAATGGGCTTTCTCATGTGGAATAGAAGTATAAAGGGAATTGACATCCAAAGTCATTAGAAATGATTGATCATCCATCTGTATGTTCTCTAGCTTCTGTATGAATTGGGTTGTGTCTTTAATATATGATGCAGATTGTGGTACTAAAGGGGCTGGGAAGGAATCTAGATGCTTGGCTTGAGGCTCCAAAATGGAACCTGAACCTGAAACAATAGGTCTCCCAGGGGGATGAAAAGCTGGTTTATGGCTCTTAGATAAGATATAGAAAATGAGTGTGTGTGCTGAAGAAGTTAACAAAAATCCACAATGGTAAGAGTCAATATAACCTAACAACAGGCTTCCTGTACCATTATTTTAATGGTAAATCTTACACAGATGATGAAGTAGGATCATGTGATAAATTACAGTAACTATGAATGTCTTGTAATGGCCTTAATGCCTCCTGTAAGTAATCTTGTTTATTTAAGATAACAATAGCTCCTCCTTAATTATAGAGGTGAATTTGGATTTGATTTTAAATTTATTTTTCGATAGATACATAGAGGAACCCCCCCAAAAATCACAACTTAATTAATCTAGTTAGTTTAAACTAATCAACTCTGGTATAAAAGAGATTGTATTTGGGTGTGGGTACAAATGATAAACCATAATTCAATACAGGTCTACCCATGTATCCACAGATTCAGTATCCACGGTTTCGCTCATCCACATCCAAAAAAATCTGTTCTCTCTAGGATTTTAAGTTCTCCAATGTGATTCTACAGTCAACTTCCAGCATTTGTCTCTTTTAAAATACAGGTCAGTCCCTGTATCCATGGGGGATATATTCCAAGACCCCTCTCACTGTGGATATCTGAAACCTTGGATAATAGGGAACCCTATTATGTCCAATGAGACAAACACCAAAAGTTGACCATAGAATCACATTGGAGGACCCAGAAATGCCTAGAGAGAACATATTTTTTTGGACATGGATAAATGAAACTGTGGATACCGAATCCATCGATACGGGGGTCGATTTGTAATAGGGATCCCTGGTATCCACAGTTTCAGGTATTCATGGGGGGAATGTCTTGGAACATATCCCCCACAGATACAGCGGTTGATCTGTACTCTGTTCTCCAATTTAGACCAATTATAATTTGACAAAGTGACTGCTAAATTTTGTTATTCCTGACCTGTCTTCAGTTTGAACATCTGCTTCTGCTTCTTAAACACATGGAGGAGCCTCCAAAAAACATCCTCATCCCATACTATCCTTACTGGAACTGTCAGTGGAGTAAACTCCTTTCATCAGTTGTATCTACTTCATCAGAATCATGTGATAATTGGTTATGAAATCTCAACCTGTCCCTCTGTATGCCATTATTGAGTCTGTTTTCTTTAAGCCATGGATAAACATTTTCATTCCTATAATCAATCTCAACCCTTTTGAATTTAGACAACTTGAATTTTGTGGTCATCATAATACTGTTTTAATTGGTTGTCTGTGGTTGTTCAGAATAGCTGCCCATTTAGATTTGAAATCTATATCATGGGTGAATAGTCCTGGAATTTTTAAAATACACAATCCCCTAGGGATGCATTCTACCCTACAGTAATCTACTAATGTAGAAGTATGTAGATCTAATTTAATACACTGTCATTTTTATTGTTCTAATTCCTCATACTCTTTGGAACGATTACCTGACTTGTCAAATAAGGAGCAATTTTTTAATAAGCAAATCTTGTCTGCATCAACAAACGTAAATTTATTCCCCTCCGCTCCTCTGCCATGGCTGAAAAATGTGTGAATTTTCCTCTCCCCCCCCCACACTTTTTTTTTAAAAAAATTAATTCTTTATTGATTTTGAATATATAAAAGAGAAAAAAAGAGAAAAAAATAAAAAAAACAAACAACATATATAGACATCTACTATACAAAGTAAAAAATAAAAAACTAACACACAACATAATACTTAAACATATACTTTTCCCCTTCCCTTACCCACTCCCCTACTTAAAATTGACTTCCCGCTTCTCTCTGTATGTTTTTCCTAGTTCTTAATAATACAGTCGTCCCTTCACATTCGCGGGGGTTCCGTTCCGCGGACCCCCGCGAATGTGAAAAATCCGCGAATAGCGACACCCCTCCCCCCTCCCTCCCCCCTCCCCAGGCCTTCGCGGGGCCTTGCTAGGCCCCGCGTAGGTCTCCCCGGCCCTCCCTCCCTCCCTCCCCAGGCCTTCGCGGGGCCTTGCTAGGCCCCGCGTAGGTCTCCCCGGCCCTCCCTCCCTCCCTCTCCAGGCCTTCGCGGGGCCTTGCTAGGCCCCGCGGAGGTCTCCCTGGCCCTCCCACCCTCTCCAGGCCTTCGCGGGGCCTTGCCAGGACCCGCGGAGGTCTCCCAGGCCCTCCCTCCCTCCCTCTCCAGGCCTTCGCGGGGCCTTGCCAGGACCCGCGGAGGTCTCCCAGGCCCTCCCTCCCTCCCTCTCCAGGCCTTCGCGGGGCCTTGCTAGGCCCCGCGGAGGTCTCCCCGGCCCTCCCTCACTCCCTCCCCAGGCCTTCGCGGGGCCTTCCTAGGCCCTGCGGAGGTCTCCCCGGCCCTCCCTCCCTCCCTCCCCAGGCCTTCGCGGGGCCTTGCTAGGCCCCGCGGAGGTCTCCCCGGCCCTCCCTCCCTCCCTCTCCAGGCCTTCGCGGGGCCTTGCTAGGCCCCGCGGAGGTCTCCCCGGCCCTCCCTCCCTCCCTCTCCAGGCCTTCGCGGGGCCTTGCTAGGCCCCGCGGAGGTCTCCCCGGCCCTCCCTCCCTCCCTCTCCAGGCCTTCGCGGGGCCTTGCTAGGCCCCGCGGAGGTCTCCCCGGCCCTTCCTCCCTCCCTCCCCAGCCCTCCCTCACTCCCTCTCCAGGCCTTCGCGGGGCCTTCCTAGGCCCCGCGGAGGTCTCCCCGGCCCTCCCTCCCTCCCTCTCCAGGCCTTCGTGGGGCCTTCCTAGGCCCCCCGGAGGTCTCCCCGGCCCTCCCTCCCTCCCTCTCCAGGCCTTCGCGGGGCCTTGCCAGGCCCCGCGGAGGTCTCCCCGGCCCTCCCTCCCTCCCTCCCCAGCCCTCCCTCACTCCCTCTCCAGGCCTTCGCGGGGCCTTCCTAGGCCCCGCGGAGGTCTCCCCGGCCCTCCCTCCCTCCCTCTCCAGGCCTTCGTGGGGCCTTCCTAGGCCCCCCGGAGGTCTCCCCGGCCCTCCCTCCCTCCCTCTCCAGGCCTTCGCGGGGCCTTGCTAGGCCCCGCGGAGGTCTCCCCGGCCCTCCCTCCCTCCCTCTCCAGGCCTTTGCGGGGCCTCCGGAGGGCCTCCGGGGGTCCCTCGAAGGCCTCCCCACCCCTCCCCAAGCCTTCGCGGGGCCTCCAGAGGGCATCCGGGGGACCCGCGAAGGCCTCCCCACCCCTCCTCAGGCCTTCGCGGGGCCTCCGGAGGGCCTCCGGGCATCCCGCGAAGGCCTCCCCACCCCTCCCCAAGCCTTCGCGGGGCCTCAGGAGGGCCTCCGGGGGACCCGCGAAGGCCTCCCCACCCCTCCCCAGGCCTTCATGGGGCCTATGGAGCGCCTCCGGGGGCCCCGTGGAGGCCTCCCCGGGCCTCCCCGCTCCCTCCAGGTCTTTTCACGGGGCCTCTGGAGGCCCCGTGTCGCGGTTTTGGGGGGGCCGGGGGGGGCCCTCCCAAAACCGCGAATGTCAAGTTCGCGAATGTGGAGGGACAACTGTATATCACCTCCCTTTCTATATCTTCTGTATCTTATTATTTACATCTTCTCCTTCTGTATGCATTTACATTTGAATTATCTATATACTTTCCATTATTCATATTTATATTATCAAGTTTTCTAAACATCTCTTTCAAGTCACTTAGTATAATATAACATAATAATATGAATACAATATAATAATATATATAACAATGTAACTATATATATATATATATATATATATAAAACAATGAAATAATTAAACCTTTAAATATTTAATTATTAAATCCCATGATAACAATATCGCCATTTTCTTTTTTGATATATTCTACAAATGGTTCCCATTTTTTAAATAAGTATCAATTGTCTTATTCCTCACTAAATTTGAGAGTTTATCCAGTAAAGCAAATTCCATTACCTTTTGCATCCCGTCCTGGAATGATGGTATTTCTTTGGTAGATTTTCCTTGGTTTTTTTCCAGGCTGTGAGGCCGTATTCTGGAATAGTTTCTTTCTGACGTTTCGCCTGCATCTGTGTCTGGCATCTTCAGAGAATGGTTGGGTAGGAGTGTGTGTGGAGTTTATATGCTGTGAACGCCTGTTGGGGAGTATATGTAAATTTGTGTAATTGAATGATTAGTTTCTGGGTATAGAAATTCAAGGCCCGTTAGTGTCTGGCTAATGGTTGGTTGATGGGCCATTATCTGCTGGGAATCCCCCTGTCCCTGGGTGGAATTCCTTTGTAAGTGTTGAATTTTGATTCTATTGTCTTTCAAAACTGGGAGCCAGATTTGTTTACTGTTAAGGTTTCTTCTTTTCTGTTGAAGTTGTCCAGGTGTTTGTGGAAAGCCTTCGACTTCATATCGTATTTCTTTGGTTTTCCACTTTCTTGCATAAACTATTCTTGCTGCCGTAATTAAGTAACAAATTAAATTCCTATATTTTTTTCCCATTTTATCATTTGTATTCACCATATTCAATAAATATAGTTCTGGTTTTTTATTTAATTTAATCCCCACTATTTTTTCTATCCATCTATTAATTTTGTACCAAAATCTCCTTACCCTTTTACATTTCCACCACATGTAGAAAAAAGAACTTACTTGTTTCTGGCACTTCCAACATAAATTTGATGCACCCTTATATATTTTAGCCAATCTTGATGGGGATAAATAGCATTTGAACATCATTTTATAAAATTTTTCTTTTAAGTTATATGAACATGTGAATTTCAACCCTTGGTTCCAAACTGCCTCCTATTGATCCAGATGTATTTGATAACTCAAATTTTGTGCCCACCCTAGCATAAATTGTTTTATTTGCTCTTGTTCCAGATTATATCTTAATAATAAGCCATATATTTTACTAATCTCATGGGATTCATCAGAGCACAACAAATTTTCAAATTCTGATTTTTCACCTTCATATTGGAGTAAGTTTAAATCCTCTTTTGCGCTTTCCTTTAATTGATAGTAACTCAGCCAATGCATTTTAAATTCTTCTTCTTCTAGTCTCTCTCTTTCTTTAATTTTCCACTCTCCCTCTTTTACTTCTAAAATATCTGTATATCTTACCCACTTTTCTACCCTTAATTCGCGTTTACAGAAAGCTTCTTCCGGGGATAGCCACCCAGGCACCTTGGGGCTCAATCTTTTTTTATACTTACTTCATATTCTTATTAAGGATTTTCTAATAACATGATTCCTAAATTCCACATTTATTTTAATCTTCCCATACCAAAGATACTCGTTCTTAATTCATGGCCTTCCAGATCTACATTTCTTTTATTTTTTAATTCTATCCACTGTTTCACCCATGTTAGGCATGCCGCTTCATAATAGGTCAGGGAAACCTAACCCCCCCCCTTGCTCTTATATCCATTAATAGTTTCAATTTAATCCTTGGTTTTTTCCCAGTCCAAATAAATTTGGTTATATCTTTTTGCCATTTAATGAATATATAATTAGAAATACTAATTGCCATGGTTTGGAACAGGTAAAGTGCCGTATATTCCGGCATATAAGACGACTGGGCATATAAGACGACCCCCTCAATTTTCCAGTAAAAATCTAGAGTTTGGCATATATTCACTGTATAAGACCCCCCCCCCCAATTTGGCTGGCTGGCTGGGGGAGCCTTGCCAGCTGATCCTCTTTGTTTCCCAGCTCACGAGGATCTCCTCCTGAGTTGGGAAAGCCAACAGGATCAGCTGGCAGGGCTCTCTCAGCCAGTCAGCCAGCCAGCCACAACATTCGCCCCTCTCTTCCACCTTCGGTTGCTCCCCAAAGGGGGTGAGGACAGAGGAGGGGGCTGAATGAACTCAGTTTGCCTCAGCCACTGCCCATTCCCTCCGTCTTCGTTCCCTTTGCGAAGGGAATGAAGAGGGAGGGGATGGGCAGCGGCCATGGCAAACTGCGGCATTCACCCCTCTCTTCCACCTTCTAGTCACCCTTGACTTGAAGATGGAAGAAAGGGGCGAATATACCCGGTTTCCCTCGTCTGCCCCCCCTTCCCTCCATCTTCATTCCCTTTGGAAGGGAATGAAGACACGGGGAATGGGCAGCGGCTGTGGAAAACCACAAGATTCGCCACTTTCTTCCACCTTCCAGGAAGGAGCAAACTCACCCAGTTTGCCTCAGCTGCAGTAAGGGTGGCTGGAGGGGAGGGACTTTCCAGCCACCCCCCCTCCCCGAGGCTGCGACCAGGAGCCTGATTGCCCTTTGGGGAGGGTGGAAGGGTGTCTGGAGGGGGGGGACTTTCCTCCCAATCCACCCCCTCCCTGAGGCTGCAATTGGGAGCCCGATCGCCCTTCGGGGAGGGGAGAAGTGTGGCTGGAGGGGGAGCTTCCTAGCCACCCACCCCTTCCCCGAAGCCACGATCGGGAGCCCGATCCTGGCTTTGGGGAGGGTGTAAGGGTGGCTGGAGGGGGGAGGGGGGAAGGGCTTGGGGAGAGGGGAAGGGTGGCTGGAGGGGGGAGGCTTCCTAGCCACCCACTCCCTCCCCAAAGCCTCAACCAGGAGCCCGATTGCGGGTTTGGGGAGCGGGGAAGGGTGGCTGGAGGGGGGCTTCTTGGCCACACACTCCCTCCCTGAAACCGCGATTGGGAGCCCGATCACGGGTCTGGGGAGGGTGGAAAGGTGGCTGGAGGGGGGCTTCCTAGCCACCCATCCCCTCCCCGAAGCTGTGATCGGGAGCCCGATCGCGGCTTCCAGGAGAATGAATGGGTGGCTCGAGGGGGGCTTTCCAGCAACGTTCGCCCCCTCCTCTATCTTCAGTTGCTCCCCCAAGGGGGAGAAGGTAGAGGAGGGGGGTGAATCAACCAGTAAACACTTTGCCTCACCCCCCCCACCTGATCTCCTGCCTCTTCGCTCCATTTGCGAAGGGAGCGAAGAGGCAGGAGATCGGATGGCGGGGTGAAGCGAAGTGTATCCGGCATATAAGATGATCTCTGATTTTGGAGGCTATTTTTCAGGGCTCAACGGTCGTCTTATACGCGGGAATATACAGTAATCTTGCTAAAACATTCATTTTAATCAGAGATATTTTCCCCATTAATGATAAGTTTATATTTTTCCATCTGGTTAAGTCTCTACTAATTTCTTTCCATACCTTTTCATAATTATATTTAAATAGTTCTTGAATTTTTTCTGTTATATTTACTCCCAAATATTTAACTGTCTTTACAATTTCAAATCCAGATATCCCCTTTAATTCTTCTTTTTCTCTTCCTTCCATATTCCTTATCAAAATTTTTGTTTTACTTTTGTTAATTCTAAAGCCAGCATATCTACCAAATTCCTCTATTTTTTTGTAACAATGGATCTATACTTTTTATAGGTTTTTCTAACATAATAACTAAGTCATCGGCAGATGCCTTTAACTTACAGTTGTCCCTTCACATTTGTGGGGGTTAGGTTCCACAGACCCCCATGAATGTGAAAATTCCGCGAATAACATCTGCACTCCCCCTCCCCTGCCAAAGTGACCACGGGGCCTCCGGAGGACCCATAGTCACTTCCCCCCGCCTCCCCCTCCCTCCCAAGGCCTTCATGGGGTCTCCGGAGGCCTTGTGATCACCTGCCCAGCCCTCCCCACTCCCACTCAAGGCCTTCATGGGGCCTCCAGAGGCCCTGTGTTTGCCTCCCCAGCATTCCCCACTTCCACCCAAGGCATTCACGGGGTCTCTGGAGGCCTTGTGATCGCCTCCCCAGCCCTCCCCACTCCCATCCAAGGCCTTCACGGGGCCTCCAGAGCCCCGTGTTCACCTCTCCAGCCCTCCACACTCCCACCCAAGCCATTCATGGGGCCTCCGGAGGCCTTGTGATCGCCTCCCCAGCCTTCCCCACTCCCACCCAAGGCCTTCACGGGGCCTCCGGAGGCCCTGTGTTCGCCTCCCCAGCCCTCCCCACTCCCACCCAAGGCGTCCACAGGGTCTCCAGAGGCCTTGTGATCATCTCCCCAGCCCTCCCCACTCCCACCCAAGGCCATCACGGGACCTCCGGAGGCCCTGTATTCGCCTCCCCAGCCCTCCCCACTCCTACCCAAGGCGTTCATGGGGCCTCCGGAGGCCTTGTGATCACCTCCCCAGCCCTTCCCACTCCCACCCAAGGGAGGCCCCATGGCCCCATGTTGCTGCTTTTGGGAGGGTGGGTGGGAATATTCTCCCAAAACCGTGAATATTCAAAACCGCGAATGCTAAGTTCGCTAATGTGGAGGGGCAACTGTATATTCCTCTTTTCTATTTGTTATACCTCTGATTTCTTTCTCTTTTCTTATTTCAGAGTTTAAAATTTCTAATGTCAATATGAGTAATAGAGGGGATAATGGACATCCATAATTTCCAATCTAATTTATCAAACACCTTTTTGGCATCTAGGAAAATTAATGCACTTTTTATTTCATTATGATAATTTAAATATTCTATTGCATTTATAACTGTTCTAACATTATCTCTAATTTGTCTTTTTGGGAGAAAGCCGTTTTGATCTTTATGTATATAATCTTGTAGTACCAATTTTAATCTATTTTGACAATATTAATGCAAATATTTTATAATCTTCATTCAATAATGAGATCAGCCTATAGTTTTCCATTAAATTTGGATCCTTATTTTCTTGAGGTAGTAAAACTATTTTTGCTTCCTTCCAGCTATTGGGGATCTGTTTCTTCAGTAAAATATCATTCATATTTTTTTGCAGTGGTTTCACTAATTCTTCCATATTTTTTTAAAAATAATATATAGCTGTTAGTCCATCAGGCCCCGGAGTTTTCCCCTTTTTCAGTTTTTTAATTGCCTCTATTATTTCTTCATCCGAAATATTTTTATTCCGTTTTTCTCTTTGGGTTTCAGTTATTTTATCTATTTTACATTTTTCAATATATTCTTTCATTAACTCCTGTGGTATATTTTGTCTTTGATAAATTGATTCAAAGTAGTTCTTAAATGTTTTTTTAATTTCTTTTTCATCTGTTATTTCTTTATGTCCCACCTTTAATTTTAGTATTATTCCCTTTGCTCTTTCCTTTCTTAACCTACAGGCTAGCCATCTCCCTGGTTTGTTTGCATGCTCGAAATTTTTTTCCCCATATAATCCAGTTTTCTGTTAATCTCATCTGTCATTACCATTTCTAATTGTTTTTGCAATAATATAATTTGGTTCCTAATTTTTTTACCTCCGGGAAACTCTGTTAGTTTTATTTCTTTTTGTTTAATTTCATCCATGAGTTTCTCTATTGTTTCTGCTCTTTTTTCCTCCACCGCTTACTCATTTTAATAAACATCCCTCGAATCACCGCCTTACTAGCGTCCCATACCATATGATTTTGAATGGCCCCATTACAATTTATTTCAAAATGTTCTTGTAGTACTTTGCCCCCTCTTTGATTACTTCTTCCCTATCCAATAGTAATTCATTCAGTCTCCAATTTCTTTCATAATTTATGTTTTTCATAGTTAATAGAACTGGGTTATGGTCTGATGAGGGTTTTGCTAATATTTCTATTTTTTAACATTCTTAATAATATTTTTTTGAGATCCAAATCATATCAATCCTAGACATTGAGTTGTGTGTGTCTGAATAAAAATATATTCTTTACTATTTCCTTCTTTATATCTCCAAGTATCCATCAATTGTAATTCTTTTTTAATGTCGAAAAATTCGCTAATTTCCCCTGATTCTTCTTGATTTTTTTATACCTGCATATCTATCGATACATGGCTCTACAACCCCATTAAAATCTCCCAATACACACCAATTATCATAATTCAATTGCATTATAGTGTTCTTTAATTCTCTGTAAAATGTATATTTTTCACTAACTGGTGCATAGAACCTATTAAGACCATTTTCCTATTTATCTCAACCTCCACTAATACAAATCATTCCTTCTCATCCGACAGGATAAAATTTGGTTTTAAGTTACCTTTAATATACAACAACACCCCATTTTTCTTCTTTTGATTTAAAGCTGTGAATTCTTTTCCTAAATATTATTTAATTAGATGTGCTTGGTTACTTTTCATATGAATTTGCTGTAGGCATATAACATTCACATTTTTCTTTTTAAGAAAGAGGGAAACCAATTTTCTTTTTTTCTCAGAATTCAGCCCTTTTACATTCCAGGTAAGGATTCTTCTTTCAGACATTAATATTCACTTTATTTTTTTCTCCTCTATTTCCCTTTCCCCCTCCCTCTTCCCCTCCCTTCCCCCCTTTCCCCCTCTTCCCTCTTTTTAAAGCTTTGTTTCCTCTCCTTCTCTTTACTCTGAATTGCTCAAGTCCAGCAAGCTTTGTTCTCCTTTACGTTTCGATTTCGATTTCTTCTTTTTTCCATCTCAGTCTGAATTCTTTGTTGTCACTATCACCTGTCCTTTGTGGAGGGGCTTCATGTGTACCTTTCTCTTCTTCCTTCTTTTCTCGCCCCATTCTAAAATCACTTTTATTCTTTTTAATAAAATCTTTTGCTTTTTCTACTGAATCAATTTGTATCTCTCTTTTTTATATGTGAACCCCTTGCCACCAGAGCCAATGATAAATGATATGGGTGGTGAGTGGCTGAGGGAGTGGGAGGAGGGATCGTCCTTGTGAAGCTGGGGGTGTGGATGCAGTTTGAGTGGTGGGAGTGGATTGTGAGGTGGAGAGGGGATTTGCATGGGGGTGGTGATTGGCTGAGGGAGTGAGAGGAGGGAGGGGATTGTTTTGGTATGTTTCCTAAGTGGCCAATCAGCACACTAGGAGTGGAAACATGCCCAAGCCTTTTATATAGATAGATATTCTGTTTATTTTCTGTCTTATGTTTGAGCTTTTCTTTTGACAGATCTGTGGATTGTAATAAATGAACTTGTACTTGTATTTGGAAACAGATAGCATTATGAAACAGCACAGTTTTAGTAGTAGTAAGTGTTAGTAGTAGTAACTTAACCCAGACAATCTGAAAGCAGAATCCTACACTTTCTTTTGAGCAGCAAGGATCGCCTCTGAAGTTCAGTAGATCACAAACCTACTTTTTGTTTCAGCTTGAAAAAGAGACATAATACTGTGTGGGTGGAGAAAATAGTTCTTGAGATCAGGGGCTAATTTGGCTGGCAGATAGAAAAGCGTTGTGGGCCAGCCACCAGCTACCTATCCCTCCTATAAACTTCATGGTATGTGGTTTTTGAAGAGTTGACAGTGATCTGGTCAGGACTGACATAGTTCTCTGTTTACCTTGACAGGAGATGGGCATGGAAGAAGCTTTGTGGGAGAACTACCATATTACTCTGGCTGTGGGAGAAGCTTCAGTGATAAATCAGACCTTATCAAACACGAGAGTCAAAGCACAGCTGAAAAACCGCACAAATGCTCGCGCTGTGCAAAAAGCTTCATGAAAAGATCCAACCTTCGTACACATGAAAGAATCCACACAGGAGAAAAGCCCTTCCGCTGCTCCGAGTGTGGGAACAGCTTCAGTGATGGGTCTAGCCTTATTAGACACAAACGGAAACACACGGGAGAAAAACCCTACAGTTGCTCATCCTGTGGCAAAAGGTTCAACCAGAGCTCCAGCCTTATCAGGCATGAGAGGAGCCACACAGAGCAGAGGCCTTATAAATGCTTGGAGTGTGGGAAAAGGTTTAATCAGAGTTCAACCCTGGTGAGGCACGAGAGGGTCCACAGAGAACAGAGACTGTTTAAGTGCTCAGCCTGTGACAAAAGGTTTATTCAGAGCTCAAGCCTCCTTGCGCATGAGAGAATTCACAGAGGAGAGAAACCATACTGCTGCAACCTGTGTGGAAAAGGCTTTGTTCATAAATCAAATCTCCTCATTCATGAGATGAAACACACTGGTCTAAAACCATTTAAATGTCCAGACTGCGGCAAGGGATTTAATCAGAATTCAAGCCTGGTCATACACAGGAGAATTCACACAGGAGAAAAACCCTATAATTGTTCTCACTGCAGGAGGCCTTTCAGTGACAAATCGAGCCTTAATAAGCACGAGAGAGCCCACAGAGGGGACAAACCATATAAATGTTCAAATTGTGGGAAATGCTTTGTTCGAAGGTCGCATCTCTTGACACATGAAAGGATTCATACAGGAGTGAAGCCGTTTAAATGTTCAGACTGTGGGAAAAGCTTCAGTAGCCGATCGCATCTTATAAGGCACGAGGGAACCCACACAGGAGAGAAACCTTACGATTGTTCTTTTTGTGGGAAAAGCTTCAACAGGAAATCCAACCTGACAAACCACGAGAGAACCCACACAGGAGAGAAGCCTTACAAATGCTCTGACTGCGGAAAGAGCTTCAGCGACAGGTCAAGTCTCATTAAACACGAGAGAATCCACACAGGCGAGAAGCCGTACAGCTGTGCCTCCTGTGAGAAAAGCTTCAGCGATAAATCGAGCCTCATCAGGCATGAGAGAATCCACACAGAAGAGAAGCCTTACAAATGTTCAGATTGTGGGAAAGGGTTCAACCAGAGCTCCAGCCTCATTGTACATGAAAGAACCCACACAGGCGAGAAACCATTTAAATGCTCAAACTGTGGCAAAGGCTTCATTAGGAGAACAATTCTTAACAAGCATGAGAGAACCCACACTGGAGATAAACAGTAATGGCTCGGACAATGGATAAGACCTGCTGTGGTGTGTTGGCAAGGATAGCCAACTTGGTACCTTTGAGATCTTTTGGACCATGACTCCCATAGCTAACCTGGTTAATAGTCAGGGGTTGTGGGAGTTTTAGTCTGGAATTTCTGGAGGGCTTACCTCTGGCTTAGGCCATCTTAACCCATGAAAGAGCTTTGGTGGAAGGAAACTAAAAGAGTTAAGGTAGTGTAGGAGCAGAGCTGCAAATCCAAAAGTCTCTGGTTGAGATGTTGCCCCTACCATGATCTTAGGTGGCCTCATGCAGGCTGTTTTCCTTTGGGCTCACCAACCCCAATCCCAACCCCATGCAATGTAGATTGAAGCATGGCCTTACAGTGCATATAGAATTACAGGCATTGAAATGAGTTGATTTCAGTGAGCTAATCAGCTCGAGCATTGGATGGCAATCCTGATCCCTTTCTTCATGGAGATGATGTTCATATATAGCAGAGAGGGGCAACTTTGGTGGGCCCAGAGGCTGATTTTTGCTGCTCAGGATCCATCACAGACTGCACTGGTTCCCAAAATACGTTTCCCCCCACATTAAAAAACAACAACAACAACTAAACATGACTGGAAGTTTGCTTTGATGTTTTTGGGGGAGACAACGAAAGGCCTCTCATACACACAAAAGTGAGGTGCTATGCCGGAGTGGGCAAAGTATGGCCCATGGGCACTATGTGGACATTTTTATAGTTCCAAACTTTTTTTGCCCCCAAAGCCCTCTGGAAGCACAGAGGGCAATTAAACCACATTTTGGCCTCCCCTGGTCATTTTAGAAGACGCCTTTAAAAAAAACAAAAACTAGGAAGTGAACAAAAAGTAACTCCTAGATCACTTCCTATTGTAAAAATAAACTCTCCTGGCTTAAATTAGACCGGGTGTGTGTGTAGTGAAGATGTTTCTGAGAGAGCATTTTGGAATTCACAAGTTTTGGGTTTGTTTGTTATTTTTGTTTTGTTTTGTTGCAGTGGAGAGAAGTGTTGGGGGTGCACCCCTCCTCCCAAGATCTCCGGGAGGGGGGATAATGTGACCCTCTAGCCTCTGACAATTGCTTCCCCACCCACATACTGTGTGTTGGCTTAGGAGAGATTTGCCTCTTCTAGAATTGGCAATTCCCTTTTAAGTCCAAAAATGAGATTGCTTTGGGGTGAAGAGGTCTGGAGTCACAAAGAGTGATGTGGACTCCTGGTGTAAGGAATTTGGGGAGGGGATTTACAAGATAGTCTATACCAGGTATAGGCTCACCTCTGGCTCCCAATGTCCACTTTTTATTTATTTATTTTTTTAAAAAAACAGGAGCTTTATTAAATACATTGGCCCAAGTGCAACGTTGTGCTAGCTCTTGATTGCTGGCACAGCAGAATTTTCTTCTTCCCCCAGCTCCATTCCTCCTCCTAGTTTATCGCAAGTGGCTTCCAAAAGTTTTCCAGCCCTTCTGAGTAGGTTTTGGGAGCGCATGGGGTTCTCCAGGGATGTAGCTATGGTGGTGCTGGGGGGACAAAGGCATTACCTCTCCCAAATAAGAATTCTGCCCTCCTCATGAAATTTTCCTTCTTTTTTTCTCCAAATTTCTACCATTGCAATTACAGGTTGCTTCCTATATCCACAGAAGATACGTTCCTGGACTTACCGTGTATAAGTGAAACTCCAGATAATACCCAGCCCTCTTAAAATAAAGGACTTCCTGTACAAACATACAATAGAGTTGCATTGGAGGACCTAGCGATTCCTAGAGAGGATGGATTTCTTAAGCATTTTCTAGCACAGCTCTATGGTCTGTGTCCTCTATTTTTATGTCCCTCAGATAACTAAAATGGTGGATATTGGTTCTGCGGATACGTGGGGCGGGGGTGACTACTTAAAATTTCAATTGAGCATTTAGCTCAATTGGCACCCGAAGAAAAGGGGCAAGCAGAGTCCCCAAGGGAATGTGAACAACAGCAAATTTAAGAGTTCTATGTGTGAGTGATTTTCAGTGTCTCACTTTCTGCAGTGCTAGGAATGTGGGGACTGAAGGAACATTTGAAGGGGCCAAATTCTTCTTTGGGGAAGCAGTGCCCTCATTTTCCCCTCCTCTGTAGCTACACCCCTGGGGTGCTGCATAAAACAAAGGGGATCATCCCCTTCCAGGTCCCACTGTCAGAAGCAGTTGTGGCATTGGGACCAATCTATTGGATGCTGGATGTTTTCTTTCTCCCCCTCAAAAATGAGATAATAGGTTATAGTGAAGAAGAAAAACTATGCAGTTAAAAAATATAAGCCCAGACACACAAAAAATAAGGAATGCAAAAACAACGACTTTATAATCCATTGTGAGAATAGCAGGGTGAGGAAAAGAGAAACGAGTGGGCGGAATTACATTAAGAGCACAGTCCTATCCTTACTACTTAGAAGGAAGTCCTGTTGAAATCATTGCAGCTTACTCTCAGGTAAATGTGCATATACTATTCCAGCCTAACACCTCTTTCACACTACACAATTATAAGAGCTTTGATAATGCTTTAATTGGCATGGCTACATCCAATGGAATTCTGGGATTTGTAGTTTTGTTAAGGGCTTAGAATCTTCTGCCAGAGACCCTTAATGCCTCGTCAGACTACAAATCCCAGATTTCGTTGATACGAGTGCTCTAATTGTGTAGTGTGAAACAACATCTAATATTATGCGAGCAAACATCACTCAGGCCATAGGCTTTCCCTTTCCTTCTCCAGGACTTCTTCATGGATTGCCCAAATCTGTTTTAGAAACTCCCTTGGTCCTCTAGAGCAGAGTTGTGGGGTGTACATGAAGCACCACAGCAGGAGGTGAGATTTATTCTACCAGTAGCCATAGTTATTGGACATAGATCAACGCTGTTGGATTTATCCCCGAAGCACAACGTAGAATAGTTTTTGGTCTACAGTTCTCACAATGCCCCAGCATACAGTGACCATACTGGCTAGAGGATTCTGGGAATTATACAATTGTCCCTCCATATCCATGGATTTGGTATCCACAGATTTTAAGTATTCATGGTTTGAAAATATTCTTTAAAAAATAATCATCCAAAAAGCAAGCCTTGATTTTACCATCTTATATAAGGGGCACCATTTTGCTATGTCACTGCATATAATGGGACTTGAATATTCACAGATTTTGGTATCCATGAGGGGTCCTGGAACCAAACCTCAGCGAATATGAAGGGACAACTGTAGTTTTCTTTTCAGATAACTTTCCCCAACACTGACGCTAAAAATCTACACATTTGAATTTAGGCAAGTATGCTGAGGGCAGAGCAAACCCTCAACGTAAGATACTACATACCCTCCAATATTCACAGATGTAAATTGGGAAACATGGCCAAGGGACATCAGAATGTGGTCAAGAAGGCAAAAATTAATATTGAGGAAGAACAAACAAGCTAGGAGAGGCTTTAACAGTTTGCTTTTGCCTGAGCCTCCAGGGAAGGCAAAATTCCACCCCATCCTCTCCTTTCTGCTCTGCTAAGTTAATTGAGTGCAAACTACTTTTGCATTTTGAACTCAGTTTGCAGCAATTGAAATAAGCTGAACACAAAGCAGGAAGAGGAGAAAGAAACTAGGACATTTTGAAAGCAGCTGAAAAAGTGGGACAACAGAGGGTTACTCAGGATTGTCCTTGCCAAATTGGGACATTTGAGTGTATGGATACTTCATTTTCCTTCCTTTAGTTGAACCCAAAGGTCTGCCAAGAGGAAATGCCTAGATAGAAAATGGTGGGTTGCTGGACAGAGCCAGTTACCTGTTGTGTCACAGAAGTAGTAAGGTTCAGTTTCCAGAAATGTTGAAGCTGTGGGGGAAATAAAGCTTTTCCCTGATTTCTTTCTTTTTTTTTTTAAACAGACATTTGGGAGGAAATTGAAAAATGTAACATTAGCACCCTTTACAAATTGAAAGTCACTTTGGCAATATAAACTGCATTATGTATACCTTGGCTTGGCATAAAAATATCATGTTTGATATATTAAAAGTATTGTTTATTCGGAAAATAATTACAAATTGAATTTAGGGTTTTTTTTGTTACAAATGGAGCTACAAGGTCCAAGAAATGTTAAGGATCACCTGAACTATAAGGAATAGCTTTGCATTTGTGGGTTATGCAGAACACACACACACAAAAACCCAACCCAAACATGAACAGAAGAAAACATCAACATTAGGAAAATGAAGAAATTTATTTAATCTCCTCTAGTCCTCTTTCATGTTAACCAGACCTAAAGCACTTATTTCCTACAGAAAGAACAGAGAAAAGGAAACCAAGCCCAGGAATTGGAATGATGTGAGCTGCCTGTACATGTCTTACCTAAAAGTCTACCTGCTATGTAGATTTTAGAAATTATGTGGAGGGAATAAATATATGAGCACCTTGTCTTAAAAATTACATTTTTCATTCTAATATAGTTATCTCCCTCCATCCATGGGGATTTGGTTCCCAGACTTACCATGGATAACAGTGAACCCTGTTAAAATAAAGGACTTCTGCTAAAGACGAGGGAAGAGTCCAGATGGATCCTGACTGAGCTTTTAGGTTACTTTTTTTTTTTTTTTTTTGGATTACAATCCCTGGCATACCCCGTCCAGTATGGTTCTGGGTTGCAGGATATTTTATGCCCTATGATACATGTGACCTGTGACAACATTTTTGCAGGTTTCTTCAGTGTTTCTATCTGCCAGCCTTACCTCCTCTTCCATACACCATTTCACTTCCTCTCCTGCTCTGTTTCCCCAGTCAGTCAGAATATTTAGGCCGCTCAGTATGCTTAGCTCTCAATGCACTATTTTTGGGATCCTCCTAAATTGTCTTTGCTACCAGATTTCATTTCATTTCATTTTTTTACTTCTTCAAAGCGTGAGGCCACCCCTGGCTTACTGTTAACTTGCTGTTGTATTTGTCAGGTACAAATTTTGGCCTCATAAATAATGACTGTGTGCTTTCTGCAGCCGGACTTGTTTATCTCGGATTGGCCTTTTTAGTCATCAGCATGCTTGCAGAAAGCGTGGGATGAGTCCTTCCTGAATCTTCATTTGCGAAGAAAAGCCAGAGAGAGAAATAATGACACTCACAGCTTGCACATCAGAAATGGTGGGAAAGATGACCATCTTAAATCTTAAAGTTCTGTGAGTCCTGGGCAAATATTGGGAAATTTAGTGCAGAAAAAGTAACTTTCCCAAACTCTGGTCCTGAGATGTTTTCTTCCGACAGCAGCTGCCTTCTATTGCAGAACATGGCCTCACAGCCTGGAAAAAAAACACAGAAAACCTATGGATGTTGGTCATGAAAGCCTTTGACTTCACAAAATAAAAATGTTTTTTACTGAAAAATAATCGGGTGGACACACACACACACACACACACACATGACATCCCTTCAAATATTTAAACATGGCTATCATGTCACCTTTTCACCTTCTCTAGGCTAAACATATCCAGCTCCCTAAGTTGCTTCTCATAGGGCATGGCTTCCAGACCCTCACCATTTTGGTTGCCCTCCTCTGAACATGCTCCAGCTTGTCAACATCTTTCTTGAATTGTGGTGCCCAGAACTGGTATTCAAGGTGAGGTCTGACCAAAGCAGAGTAGTGTCACTATTACTTCCCTTGATCTAGACATTATAATCCTATTGATGCACCTTAGAATCACATTGGTTTTAGCTGCCGCATCACACTGCTGACTCATGTTCAGCTTGTGGGCCACCAAGACTCCTAGATCCCTTTCACGTGCACTACTGCTATCTAGAGATGTTACTGGATTGATCCTATTGCTTTATGTAAGAATCTCCTGTCCAGGCTGGGCTAACAGTTATCTGAAAAGTATGTGTGTGCTTTGAAAATGATACCTGGTGGGTTTATCTGTCTATACAGTCCTGCACGCTGAATACAGGAATATAAGTGACATGCTGGGGGAGACCAAAGGCCTCTCTAGTCCATGATGCATCCCTGCAGCCCAGCAGAAGAACGGGGGGAGGGATTGTACACCCACTCCAGTGCAGTTGCCCATCTCAACATAGGGGAGTACTGGACCTAAAGGACATACAGTAGGACCCCTGTATCCACTGGGGTCTCTGTGGATACAGAAAACTGTGGATAATAGCGAACGCCATTGAAAATTATTTCACTATATTTAATCATTTATTTGCCCATAAAGGCTGGCATCCTGTATTGCATTTAAGGATACATAATCTAGAATTATGGGTTCATAACTACTCTATATTTAGTAAGAATAAGGGTTTGTCTATGCCGCAAAAATACTCTTCACAGAATTCGGGGAAAATACAGTTTGTAATGAGATCCCGCATCAATCTGCTGTATTCAGAAGGAGTGGGGGCCAAAAACTTCACAGGAAAAGCCTTCATGGCTTTCCCCATATTTTTTTAAAAAGTTCTATGGAGAATGCACGTTCCCGCTCATTGGGGCAACCGATTTGCTTTGATGCACATTCCCAGTGGAAAGCTGATTGGTCGGACACGTGCAAGGGATGGAGCTTGCTAACAAGGCAAGTGCCCGAAACCGCCATCGTGCATTGAGGCAATGAAACAGCCTGTTGTTTTCCTTTTTTCCTATTTAGTTCAGTGGAATATCATACTTCCACACCTTGGATGTTTTTTTTTAAAAAAAAAATACTGTTCAGCGGCAGCAACTGGTGACAATAAAAATACAAGTAATTCACTCGCACCTGCCATCTTGATTCGAAGGCATGCCGTTTGAACAATTGCAGATAACTTTGCATGCCTGTGATCTTGTCAAAAAATAATTGAGACAAATGAAAGCTGCGATTTGTCATTACTGCGCATCAATCCACATTTTATTACCTGATATAGACAAACCCTATGTAGTAATGATTGTGACACTACTGCCGGTATCGTAAGTGCTCCCCAAACCTACCTTAACAGCCAGCAGCTGTCTCAACTGACAGAGGTCTGTTCAGCTGGCAATCGGCATGGGTTTCCAGCCCACTCCCACCAGTGACCCCTGTTGCAATTCCTCATTACAGCTTCATAGACTGGCAGGAGTGGGCTGGAAGCTTCATTCCCATGCCCTGACTGCCAGCTGAACAGACCTCCAGGGCTCGGTGTGGCTGATGGCTGTTAAGGTAGATTTTGGGCCGGGGTTGAGTCAGATGTTACTTAGGGCTTGTCTACAATAGGGGCAAAAATCTGAATAGACTCCCCAACCTGTTCCTCCCTGGACCCGCCCCGGAACCACACTGCTGTTTCTCCACAGGGACACTGGGTAGATATCTACACACGTCCAGATGTTGCTTTGGTCCACTGCCTTTCCTTCATCAGCGCCTGGCCTGGCAGAGTCAGGACAGATCACTGCCTGGCAGGCACTGTCATTGACTTCAAAGTCTGGACCAGTTTCCAGGACGGAATGGTTACAGAAAGGTTTTTCCCTCCTCAGTGCTGCCGCTGCTGGTGTGCAGTCACTTACTCTGAGATCAGAAACGAGGCACACAGATCACATGGCTGGGCACCTTGTTTGCTTCAGAGAAAGCAACTACTCAGCGCCAGTGCACCAAGGAGGGAAAAACCTTTCTGTAACCATTCCGGGCTGGGAACTGGCCCAGACATTGAGGTAAATGGCAGCACCTGCCATGCAGTGATCTGTCCTACCTCCCCACCCACCCCGCTGAATCCAGGGAGGATCCATTGTTCACATTACAAGAAAAACCAGAGTTTCCTGCAAACTTCAGAGAAAACAAGTGCATTTTAAAACCCACCAGGTTAAGGTGGTATACCTCAAATTTGGTGTGGAGAGAGCTGTTATGTCATTTGGCCTTATTGTGCCAGATTCTGAGGTTACGGGGGTTTTCCCTTGTGTAGGCAAACCCTTAATTATGTATTCATAACTAAGAAGGTGGTGCAGGATAGCAGCAGTAGTCCTAGAACATATATATACACCAAAAAAATTAGGGCTGGAACTTACTTGGTGACTTACATCTTCGTAAGTAGACTTATATCTGCAGGAAATAAAAGTGAGCAGTTTTGCAACATCCGTATTCAGCAAGGGGGCTGTTGTTCAAGTACTACATATTGGAACCAGCAAAATGGCTGATGTGCATCAGGACTGATGTACCATGGGACCTGATGTGCATCAAGACACCAGCTAGAGAGTGCCCAATGTGCTCAGTAAAACCTGATGGAGAGTGAAACATTCTTGCCAGTGTCCCTTTATGTATTGTCACAATTCAGCTTTCTTTAGTACCTCTGCTAGACAGCTAAGTACACATGGAGTTACGCCACATAGACCACAATAGAGAATTCCGGCCCATGTAAATGGCAAAATACTTGATTTCACATTATTCATTACTGTTCTGCTAGTTAAAGGAAGGACAGGGTGCTGAAGCCTTGTCCTCAGCCAACAAAACTGAATCTGGCTCCTACCATCGCTGCATTTTCCAAACACTTTCAAGACCATATGTTCTCAGCCATAAAGTTTAAAAAAAAACCCTGCTCTTTCTGTTTTTAAAATTATTTATTAACAGTATTTCCTCACCATCCAGTTTTAAAAAATTATCTGGGCAGCTTATAGTAATCAAAGGATTAAATTCAACCAAAAGCAATAAAACAAACAGCAAAGAATAAAAATTGGTATACAGGTCACTCCCACCCACCCCATATATGTGGGAATGACAGTTTCACTTACCCATGGTCAGGGGGGAGAGGTCTCTCTAGGCATCTGGAGGACCACAGTCACATTGGAGGTGGTCTCTCTAGGCATTGGGAGGTCCTCCACCACAACTCTATGGTCAACTTCTACCAGTTGACCATAGAGTTGTGCCAGATGCCTAGAGAGGCATCGTCTCTAGACATTTTCTAGGTTATCCAGTGCAATTCTATGGTATTCTATGACAGTTTGCTATTATACATCGTTATATGCATTTGTGGTAAGACCGGGGACATATACCCCACAGATACGGGGGGGGGGGGAACACACCTTGTACCTGTAACACCAAAACCAAACCTCAGCAACACATAACTATAAAAGCTGAGACTTCTAGGACTTCTGGATCTGTACTTCTGCTATGCTCCCCTTAATTGTGACAGTGGCAGCGGGTGGTTTTGTCAGTAAGATGATGAATGCCTTCTGGGTTTTAGTCTGAACATTTAAGACACTATAAAAGGTGCTGGACCTATGTTGGGAATAGGATTCAGGACCATTGAAAGTTTCTTTAAAGTTCCAACTAAAACCTAGTGTGTTCCACTGCCATGGAAGCCAGCAACTGTCACTGCTGTGGCATATACCCAATCCTGAGGTTGGGATCCTGTTGATGCCTTTCACAACTATAACGTTCCATTTTGCTAACAGTTGCATTTTTACCAGAGTCACACAACAGCTGCAAAGGAAAGCAAAATTACCTTCTTAGTTGATAGGATTTCTCCAGTGTCTTAATTGCCAGATGAACCCTCAGGTCCTTGGGAAGCTGTCTGGGACAATTGCCTGTCTCATGGCACAGGTGATTGTCCAAGCCAGTCTTCCTAAGCACACTGCTTTCAAGGCCCCCTCTGGAATTCAGGTACAGTAGGACCCCCATATCCTCTGGGGATTGGTTCGTGGGTATAATACGGAACACCATTGAAAATAATGGGACCTCCAGTTTAAAATACCATAGTGTTGCCTTAGAGGACCTAGAAAATGACTAGAGAAGACACATTTTCTAGGAAGACTCTATGGTAGGTATGGTTTTGTGTCCTGTGGATAATTGAATCAGTGGATAATGAATCAGTGGATACAGGGGTCCTACTGTAGTGCTTGGAGATGGTAACAATCTTCACCTAATGACTAAAACTAATTCTGTCTCATTTTCTTCGCAGCTTTCTCCTGATGCCACCCCACTGATGCCTACCACAATGCAGTTAAGCCAAAAGAAGATAAATACAAGTTATTGCCCCAAGTGTTTACATTAATGGTAACCCTAGATATCAACAATATATTCTTTTCTGTATCCTTGTCAAAGCTTGGGGAAATGGCTTTTTCCAGCCATGTAAATAAAGGAACTTTTCCAAAACTCTTGAGGCTTGAAGAGGAAAGGAAAATGTCTGAGACAGCTCACTGATGAGAAAAACATTTCCAAGGGCATTTGGTCATTTCCTCCCACTTCTCTCCCTAACGCAGTGGTTCTCAACCTGTGGGTCTCCAAATGTTGTTGGACTACAGTTCTCAGGAGCCCTCTGAGGTCTCACCTTGCCAGCCATGTGGTCCTCACAGGGACAGGTTGAAGCTGAAGGGTTTGCAGTGTAAAAATCCATTGAACAGGGTGACTTAGTGCACAGACACACACACAAACCTACATGCAGCTGGAAGGGATGCCTGTTTTCAGCGGGTGAGGCTGAATCTATTGAAAAGGTGACTGACCTTTCCTCTGATCTCTGAGCCCACCCCTGGTCACATCAATTTACGGTCATCACCAAGTACCGAGATATCTTGTCCTGGGCTGTTTACATTTCCAGTTTTTCGAATCCTCCCGTGACTTTTTTAAACTGCTACAAACCGTGGGACGGAAAGTCCTGCTGGTTGAGGGATAAAAGATGACCTCCCTTCTGAAAAGCTCGGAGCCGACATGATGTACATGGAAACAACCAGGGATTGACACAAATTCTTCCCACTACATTTTCATCGTGTAAATGGCACCCTGGGAACTGTAGTCCAACATCTGGGGACCTATAGGTTGAGAATCACTGCCCTAATAGATCTCCTTCAGCAGAATTCTGTGGCTGGATCTGGCATATCACAGTGTCTGCTGCACCTCATGGCACAAGTTTCAAGTCTTAGACTGGATGTTTTATCAGAGGCAAAGCTGATATGACTCAAAAGGCATATAGCAGAGGTGGGGAACCACAAAGGGCTTGAGGGCCAGTTCCCTCCTGAACCCCTTGCAGGCTCAACCTCCAGAAACACTTTTCTCCCCTGGCCATATCCCAGTCAAGATGGAGGCTGGAAGTGATACGACTTCACATCTCCATTTTGGCTGGGTTGCAACCCAAACAAGGTATGCGAGAAACCCTGAGAGGGGAATGTTGCTGTCACACATTTCTTGCATATCTGGGGAGTGGTTGGTGGAATTTCTGGGCAAATATGACTGGAAAATCATGTGAATGTGTTTTTTTAAAGATGGGGGTTGGGAGCCTTTGGGTAACAGGGGGGCTTCAGGGTTGCAAATGTGGGGTCTAGGATGTACTTTCCTCACCCCCTGGCATATACAGTACCTACCTCAGCTGCTTGATTTTAGAACGCTTTGGACAGCACTTCCACCTGTGTGGCAGGGAAGGATGTATTTTGCACATACTTCAAGATAAGTGAAGAATCCCATTGGTCAGAGACAAGGAGACAAGCAACTGTCTGCCAGGAGAGGGGCAGCAGAGAGCACAGAAATTACCTAACTTCAGACTTGCGAGAACAAAGGTACATATAATAGCTTCCCAAAGGTACACATAATAGCTTCCCAACCACCCACTTTGCCCCAGCTCTTATTCTATTACCCTATGCTTTATATAGCCAGGTAAATTTTAGCACCTGTGAATTATCTCTTCTATTCATAAAATTCCTCCTCATGTGGTCCTTAAAATCTCTAGTCGTGTTAGTATTTTTGTTTCTGGGGGGAAATGCAATTCAATTATAAAGGAGAAGAAAAAAGTAAAGGTAACAGAACACAGATACAGTACTAAGATAAACTTCAGGATTCAAAGACAAGGCCTGTCCCACACTTGAATAATTCCCCATACTTTGTACACTTAAGATGGTTTTCCCCTATGCAGGTCGTCTCATGTGTACTCAAACCCCATTTATAAGGAACACCATTAACCTTACATAAATGTTTTGCTTGACTAAAGTCAGTACTGGAGCAGGGCAGTGGGCCTTTGTATCTGAAATTTCTGGCAGACAGAAAGCTACCATATCAGAGATCTTCTTGATGTGCTAATTTTCTATATTCAGTGAGGTTTTGTTTCTACCCACTCCATATTCAAATATGCACATATTACTCCATTGGTAGCTTTAAATCCCGGCAGTTTTATCACACAACAGAAAAGCCAGAAACATCTTGTAATGTTGTCTTCTGGGAGTGTCTAATGATGCCTAGAATGAATGCCACTCAGGGCTTTTTCCCACTCCACCAAAGTCTAAACCTTTTTAGAGTTGCTCTCCTATATGACTCCTCTGGTGTCTAATAAGGTTTGATCTGTCACTGAAATTCTTCCCACAGCCTGAGCAGTTGAACGGCTTCTCTCCTGTGTGAGTCCTCTCATGCGCAAGCAAATTGGCACTCTGGTTGAACCCTTTCCCACACTTTGAACATTTATATGGTTTCTCCCCTGTGTGGGTTCTCTCATGTTTGATCAGACTTGATTTGTATGGAAAGCTTTTCCCACACTCTGAACATGTATGTGGTTTCTCTCCTGTGTGAGTCCTCTTGTGCACCACGAGAGTTGTTTTGTTGGTGAACATTTTCCCACAGTGTGGACATTTATATGGTCTCTCTCCTGTGTGGGTTCTCTCATGTATAACAAGGTTTCTTCTTTCATTGAAGCTTTTCCCACAGTTGCTACATTTATATGGTTTCTCTTCCATGTGGATCCCCGTAATTCTAATCAAGGTACACTTGGAACTTTCCCCACAATCTGAGAAGTGAGATGCTTTCTCTACCTTATGAGTTCTCTCATGCCTGAGAAGGTTTGACTTTTGTATGAATCTTTTCCCACATTCCAAGCAGATGTGTGGTTTCTCTCCTGTGTGGGTTCTCTTGTGCTTTATCAGGCTCGATTTGCTGGCAAAGCCCCTCTCACAATCTGAGCATTTATATGGCTTTTCCCCTGTGTGGGTTCTCTTGTGCACAACCAGGGTTGATTTGTTAGTGAAGCTTTTGCCACACTCACAGCACGCATAGGGCTTTTCACCTGTGTGGGTTTTCTGGTGCTTCATGAGGTTCCGCCAGTCATTGAAGAGCCTCCCGCAGTCAGAACATTTATGGGGCTTCTCTCCCGTATGTGTCCTCTCATGCACAATGAAGTTGGATTTCTGGCTAAAGCTTTTCCCACATGCTGAACATTTAAATGCCTTCTTCCTCATGTGGGCTCTCTCGTGTATGAGAAGCTTGTACTTCAGGCTGTAGCCTCTACCACAATAGGAGCAATTATATACCTTCCCTCCATTACATGGTTTCTCATGAGCCAGAACCTTTAATTTTCGAATGATGCTTTTCCCACAGGGTGAGAACCAATATGGCTTCCCTCCCACTTGAGTTTTCTTGTGCCTGATGAGAGCTGACCTATAAGTGAAGCTTTTCCCACAATCCGAGCATGCATACAGCTTCTCTCCTTTATGTGCCCGCTCATGCCTGATAAGGCTCGTTTTATCCATGAACATTTTCCGACAGCTAGGGCACTGATATGGTTTCTGTCCTGTGTGGCTCCTTTCATGAATAATGAGACTTAAACTGTGGTTGAACTTTTTCCCACACTTTGAGCACTGATAGGGCTCCTCTTGTTTATGTGTCATCTCATGAACAAGAAGATGTGACCTCTGAACAAAGCGTTTTCCACAGTCTAGGCACTGATATGGTTTCTCTCCAGTATGGATTCTCTCATGTATGAGAAAGTTGGACTTTTGAATGAAGCCCTTTCCACAGTGTAAGCATTTATATGGCCTTTCCCCTGTTTCCATCTTTTCATGCCTGAGAAGGGCTGATTTGTGGCGAAAGTTTTTCCCGCACTCTGAACATTTGTATGGTTTCTCTCCTGTATGGGTTCTTTCATGTCTGGTAAGGATAGACCTCTGACTGAAGCTTCTCTCACACTCAAGACATTTATATGGCTTTTCTCCTGTATGTGTTTTCTCATGTCTGACGAGGCTAGACCTTTGAGTGAAGCCTTTCCCACACTCAGAACACTGATACACTTTCTCCCCCATATGGCTTCTTTCATGGATGAGAAGGGTCAAGCTGTGGCTGAACTTCTTCCCACATTTTGAGCACTGGTACGTCTCCTCTTGCTTATGGGTCATCTCATGGATGAGAAGGTGCCACCTCTGAACAAAGCTTTTCCCACAGTCTGAGCACAGATATGGTTTCTCCCCAGTATGGATTCTCTCATGTATGAGGAAATTTGATCTCTGAATGAAGCCCTTTCCACAGTGTGAGCATTCGTAAGGTCTCTCCCCGGCTTCCATCTTCTCGTGCCTAAGAAGAGCTGACTTGTGGCGGAAGCTTTTCCCACACTCTGAGCATTTGTACGGTTTCTCTCCTGTATGAGTTCTCTCATGTCTGGTCAAAATTGACCTCTGACTGAAGCTTCTTCCACACTCAGAGCACTGATACGGCTTCTCTCCTGTATGTGTTTTCTCATGCCTGATAAGGCTAGACCTTTGAGTGAACGTTTTCCCACAGTCTGAGCATTTATTTTCTTTATCTCCCAGGCAGCCTCTTGGGTGGCCACTTTCTGTAAGAATAAAGAGGAATAAAGAATAAAGAAATAAATTTGTTCACAGTGTGAACAAATGAAATCTCCTGAAAAAAGCTTAGTTGAGAAGCATTACATCCCCCTCCACCCATGCTATGATCTGTACAGAAGAGAAAACTTCACAGTGATAATTTGTTAATTATAATAGGTCTCACATTATCACGATCAAGGTTAATTCCCACACCTTTATTTAATTCTTTATTTTATCATCTGCCTTTCTCCTGACATGGATCCCAAGGTGACTTACAATTATTATTATTGTTGTTGTTGCTGTTGTTATCATTTCTTACTCGCCTCTCCCCAGGGATTGAGGCGGGAAACAGCACATCCACACAAAACAATTAATATCAATTAAAATACATTGATTTTAAAATTTTGTATAGTTAAAAATACATACAAAATACATAAATACATCAAAACATACAATATCAATTTAAAAGAACAAATAAAACCAATACATATTAAAACAGTTTAAAATAAACAATTTAAAAATCATTTAGATAGGTCGGCAGAAGAGATTTATCTTTAATGCTTTTTAAAATTCAGACAGTATATGCAACTGTCAGATCTCTTTTAGCAGGCTGTTCCAGAGTCTAGGGGCGGCTGAAGAAAAAGTCCTCTGGGTGACAGTTGCCAACCTAGTCCTGGCTGACTGGAGCAAATGTCCCTCAGAGGACCTGAGTGTATGGGGCAGATTATATAGGAGAAGGTGATCTTCTATTTCAAAAATAATCTATTTAAAATAGATTAAAATGAAGTACAGCTAAAAAGCTGATGGGGGGGGGAAACCCCAATTAAATAACCAATCCTATTAACACACTTCAATTTAGAATATAAAAGCATTTTAAAATAACAGTAAGAATAAAAGCACTCAAATATACATACGAGGACAGGCTTCATTTTCCTCAGAGCCCTGGTGACAGACAACCCACAGGCCTTCATCTTCTTCTTTCTTTATGATCACAGAAGGAAAATCTGGCCAAAGGAAAGACATAACCAATATTTAACATCTATATAGCACTTTCAGGTATTCAAAGAATTTTCCCACCCATTTCCTAACTGTAAATCATATAGAAGTGAAGACGACTAAACCGAGGCTGTCATACTTTGGACACACCATGAGACAATGTGACTCACTGGAAAAGACAATAATGCTCAGTAAAATGAAAGAATATAGGAAAAGGAGGAGACAGCAGTACAGGTGGATTGAGTCAATCTAGAAAGCGATGTCTGCCCTGAGTTGGCAAGACCTGAGGAGGGCAACTGATGCCCGAGGCTGGGGGCTCTTAGAAGTCTCATAGGATTGCCATGAGTCCAAGTAAACTGGATGGCAAATCCAATAAGAAACCTGGTGAGACACTGTGTTAACCACTTTCATTCATTATTTTTTATTAAAATACGCTTCCAGACTGCCAAGTAGCCAAACCAATTTGGGCAACTGACAGAATAAAGTAAAAAGATCCAGTTTTTAAAAATAAACTGGAAAAATGTGACATATAAAATTCAATCAGGCACAATCAATCAGATAACCCAACTGCTAGTCCCTGACATGATTATGAAGTAGAATGATTTTCTATTTTGTCTGTTAGAGATACAGAGCAATGTACTGCTTAGGGCAGTGATTCTTAACCTGTGGTCCGGGGACCCCCCCAGGGGTCTGCAATGTCCTCACAGGGGGTTTGCGAAGGCTTGAAAGTTGCTCGGCCCATCTCCTGCCTCCAGTAGAATGGCCATGTGACAGGAGCCAAAGCAAAGGCTGGTTGGCTGGCTGGCCTGTGCATTGCCATTCAAACTGCTCCAGCCACAAACTTGCAGGAAAAAGCAGGAGAAAAGTTTTCCCTCCCCCTCTAGTGTCTCTGGGGGAAGTTTTAATGGGTGGTGTAATTGTATTATTATTATTATTATTATTATTATTTCTCTCTCTCTCTGGCTTTTCTTCGCAAACGAAGATTCAGGAAGGACTCATCCTGCGCTTTCTGCAAGTGCGCTGAAAAGGCCAATCCGAGATAAACAAGTCTAGTTGCAGAAAGCATAGAAGGTCTCCTTGGGTGACGTTTCCAGGTTGTGATTCTTTCTGTGTTGTCGTTTCTCTTCAAGACTTGTTCAGCGTGAACTCTCAAGTAAAGCTGCAATATTGTGGATAGTGCGTCTCTATGCCTCCCGATGTGAAGCCAGGGTGGACCATTGTTGGTGATCAATTTGGCCAAGCCTGAGATGTTGTTTCAGGGAGTCCTCATATTGCTTTTTTGGAGCACCCCTCTTACACTGACCTGTGGCGAGTTCACCGTAGAGTTTTAAATCTTGAGTTTTGGGGGTCCACGGCCACAAAAGATATTTAAAGGGGTTCCCTGGTAAAGAAAACGTAAAGAGCTACTGGCCTAGATCATATTGGTCTTCCATCAGACCCACCAAGCATGGCCAATGGCAAGGGATTATGAAAAATGTGTTGAGCTGGAACTTGGAAGATTCTGGTTCTAGTCCTCACCAAGCCATGACACACCCAGAGTAACCCTGGGCTAGTCATTCTTTTGCAGCCTGACCTACTTCATGGGGCTGTCAAGAGATGAAATGAAATAGAGAGGAGGAGAGCTACATAGACTGCCTTGAGCTCACTGGATTTCTCAATGAGAGGGAGTGTGTGTGTGTGTTTATGTGTGTGCATATATATGGCTGGCATCCTATTCAGTATTTACAATATTGTAAACTGGACCTATAATATAAGTTATTGAATTCACACTAACCAAAAGAGCCCCTTAGAAGCTAGGCAGCCACCCCACCCTAAGGATTTCCAAGGTGCTGAGGAGCAGGGCAGCGAATGAAGAAGCATCCATCCCTCTCCCGGCAGCAAGGTACTTTGCAAGAGGGAGCTACAGGGGCCATGAGAGTGCCTGTTGCAAGTGCCTTACTTCTAAGGAAGGTGGGGTTGGATCAGGAAATGTGGCTACAATGACGGAGGTCTATCATCATAGCTATGTCTCCTCATGCTGGACCTTAGCCGCGCACATTTGTGTGTGTGTGTGCGCGCGTATAAAAATATAACAAAGAAACATCTAGTCATGTGAACACCGACTTGTGATCTGAAATAGTACAGCCAAGGCACAGCTTTGCCACCCCAGTGAAAACTAATCCTCATATAACTTCTCCCCCTTTTGATTTATACAGGCCGCCCCCTGTATCTGTGGAACCAATATATGTGGTTTCAGTTATCCATGGCTGGGGGAAAAAAGGGACACATTCCATAGAGTCACACTGGAAAATGCCTAGACGTGTCCTGTCTATGAATCACTAGGTCCTCTAATGCAACTAACTATATGATATGTTTGTACCAGAAGTCCTTTATTTTAATAGGATTTGCTATTATCCACAGTTTCACAGATAAACAGTAAGTCCAGTAATTATCCCCTGCAGATACAGGGAGCAACCTGTATATCAAAGTGGTCTTAGCTTAATTGCTAGGGTGAATAATGAGAGAGTCAGGCAGACATGTTTGATAGAGGGGAGAGAGAAACACAAGCCCACTCCTTACCTGTAGTTTCTTTTTCCTGGCAGGACAAGTTCAGTGACTTCCCTTCTTGTTGCGACTTCGATGTCAACCATGTTTCCTCCTCCTCCACCTCTTCTACCTTTATTATCACATCAGGAAGTTCTGGTCAAGGAGAAAAAAGATACAGGAAGGGTCATGGATACTGAGAACTAATGCAGCAGGTGGAGTGTTAGATAGGACTGGGAAGACCTAGGTTCAAAACCCCACTCGGTGATGAAGCTCACATTGGGTTGGTCACAATTTCTTAGAATACCCCACCCCTATCTCTTAGATTGAGGGATTGAAGGTCCTTGACACTTGTCAGCTAATTCTGGTTTCTGTCTATCTTACTACTATCTTAGGTTTATTTATTATAACTATTCCTACATATAGATATACATACACATATGCATTCTCCTCAGGGAGAAACACAGACACAGCAATGTCTGGGCACATCAGTTTTGTTACATTCCATAACATTGTATGTAAAGCATCTTATATTACGTAAGTCATATAGCCATCATGGACTTATGGACTTTCATCTTAATATTCAAACAATTATCCATGACAGAATACAATCTAATCTGTTGCTTTCAAGGATTAATCTTAAGCAAATCTTGAGCCAACATTAGCAGTATTAATAACCTGAAGGAATATATATCTATCCTAGCCTTACCAGCATGAATCATCATTTTAGGGTGGCAGGGCTTTCAGGAACTTCATCTCTGGAAGGCAATGCTATTATCTTATCTTCCCGTATTGGAGGCGTGCTAACTGCAGCCTAACTTGGTGGCTCTGACCTAGCTCTTTTATTCTCTCCTGATATCCACGTGGCTCACTATTTATCCAATCTTTTAGAATTCAGTGAATTCTCTATACTACCTGTTCATCAGGTGTCATTTACTGCACCAATTTGCAGGGCTTTGTGGTTTATGTTTACACATTTTAACAGAAAATCTGGCAGTTTTCACATACTTGAAACCTAAACAAGTTTTTTCTTTCTTTTATTCTAAAACAGAAAATCAGCAGATACTATCACTGATTTTACTTCTATTTTCTACAGTCTATCAGTTTTACTAGGTTACATGCCCTTTTTGATGTTATATTAACAGGCTAAAAAGCTGCCACCTAAAAGACAACTGGCCTATAACACTGCCTCATAGGGTTGTTGTGAGGGTAAAAATGGGGAAGAGGTCTGTTTATCATTGTTATTATTATTATTGCCATGATAATAACCACTATCATCATCCTTATGGTTAATGTTAATTCACTTATACAGTAGCACCCCCGTATCCGCTGATTCGCCAACTGCAGATTCAATTATCTGCAGTTAGTGATGGCGGGGGGGGAGGAAGGGAAGAGGGATCTTACCTCCCCTGTCCCTTCCCCTGGGAGGGCTCCTGTCGCTGTGGTGGTGATCGCACGGGCAAAGGGAGGGGGAGGAGTGAACTGGCCTCGTCCCCTTCTCCCTTTGCCCCTGCGATCGCCACCGTCATGGGACCATGGCGGGGGCGAAGGAGGAAGGGAGCGGAGGAGCGAACTCTCCTCCCCTTTCTCCTGGGATGGCGTTTGCTATTATCTGTGAAATTCACTATCCGCGGGTGCTCCCAGAATCAATCCCCTGCAGATGCGGGGGTGCTACTGTATCCCTTTTTACCCCAAAACTGGAACTCAAGGCAGCTTACAGAAATTAAAACAAATAAGTAAAACAGATAAAAGCACATCCAAAGATATAAGTAAAAACACAGAAAAAGTTATTGTTAAAATAAAATCTATCTCTAGAATTTAAGCCATTTGAAACTAATCCATTAAAAATAAAGACAGATCAAGAGAACAAGCACACTACTCAAAGAACTGTCAGTCTGGTCTTAAAACCCTGTTGGAACAGAGAAATTTGTTCTCTGTTGTTGTACCTACTGACTGAACAACAGCAAGGAGGGGAGCCATCCTAGCCTTCCTAGAAGGGAATTCCAAAGCCTGGGAGTAGCCAGTGAAGGTGTATCTACACTGTAGAAATAATGCAGTTTGATACCATTTTAATTGCCATGGCTCCCTCCTACAGAATCCTGGGATTTGTAGTTTGGTGAGGCACCAGCACTCTTTGGCAGAGAAGACTAAAGACCTTGTAAAACTACAAATCCCAGGATTCCATAGGATGGTGCTACAGCACTTAAAGTGGTGTCAAACTGCATTATTTTTACAGTGTAGATGCACCCTAGAAGGCCCTTTCTCTTGTACCTAACAGATGTGCCTGGAAAGGTGGTGGGAATGAGAGAGGAGTCTCCCCTCAATATATCACAGCTCATACAGGACCATTTACACTGCCTTGGGCTCCCTGAAGGGGTAAACAGGTTATTAAATTGCTTTAGCCGACCCTATGTAGCTGTGTGTGCTTGCTTACAACAGGGAGGGTAAACAGCAGCTGACTCCAGAAACCCTTATTGAGCATGGATGAACAGCAAAATGAAGAGAAAAGTGGAAAGCAGGTTAGCCAGCCTGCCTCCCTAGCTACCTCCAAAATGTTAAAAAACATGGACCTATATGTCTGGCCACTAAAATGAAAATCATAAGAAAAGGGGAGGTTAGTGAAAGAAAAAACTGTTCCTGGATGCATTTTGCAAGAAGCCTCAGAAAGTTTAAAATGTTTTTACCTATGCAAAGTTTACCTCAACTTGTTATCTCATTTCCCATGCGAATATCGTTTAGTATTGAACAAAGAGTTTGCTGACATATGTTCAACTACTCTTTCTTTCTTTCTTTTTTTCTTTCTTTCTTTTTTCTTCCTTCTCCTCCTTTGGTAGTATAAACTT
Organism: Gambelia wislizenii; assembly: GCA_030847615.1. NCBI lineage: Eukaryota > Metazoa > Chordata > Lepidosauria > Squamata > Crotaphytidae > Gambelia > Gambelia wislizenii. Next base: position 34,642,209 of record JAUMIR010000002.1, read on the forward strand.
CTCCTTATTCTTTCCTTGTTATTTCTCCCATTGGTACCACATTTTCCATTAAAGAAGTAATGTCCAAGAACATGTCTACTTTGTTAACTGAGGAATACCTGTATAAATAAATCCATAAATCCATGCTTCATCTGAGGTGTTGTTGAAGGAGGCAGAAAGAGTGTCATCAGTTTCCTATAGTAATCCTTTTGCACTTTCAAAATTATTTTTCTGCACAAGTTAGAGCTTGACTACATCAGTCACAAACACCGAATCTCTCACCCTTGAATCCAGCCGGATAATGCCACACGATCTGCAGCCTTTTCCCTGAATCGGGTGTGACAGTGACAAATGCTGTAGGGTCCTATTCGCACCAGACTTGCAAAATGCCCCCTTAATCCGGGTTTTAGAAAACTCACAGTTTTCTCCAGAGTTTGCTCTAAACTCCAGAAATAACTGCTGTGTGAATAAGCCATTAGATTGTTATTGGCTCTCTTACCCAATGCACTGTCCAATGGGAATTCCTTCTCCTTCTCAGCTGGAAGATCAGAGATCCATGGGTTTTCCCTATCGTCAAGCCGGGAGATCATGTCAGGTTCAGAAACAGGGAAACCTGATGGGAAAAGGAAAGAAAGACACAAGCAGAAGAACTTCCAGAGAGGGAGACATATTAGTCAGTCCTAGCAGTGGTGACAACACAGGGTCTTGTGGAAATTTAAAGACTCATTTTGAAAAGATGGATTGTTGCATAAACTGTTGCAAAGCAGTCACAGAATCATAGAATAATAGAGTTGGAAGAGGCCACAAGGGCCATCTAGTCCAACCCCCTGCACTGCAAGGAATACACAATCAAAGCATTCCAGACAGATGGCCATCCAGCCTCTGTTTAAAAACCTCCAAAGATGGACACTCCACCACACTCCGAGGCAGTGCATTCCACTGTCAAACAGCTCTTACTGTCAGGACATTCTTCCTAGTGTTTAGGTGGAATCTCTTTTCCTGTAGTTTGAACCCATTGCTACATGTCCTTGTCTCTGGAGCAGCAGAAAACAAGTTTGCTCCATCCTCAGTATGACATCCCTTCAAATATTTAAATACGGCTATCATGTCACCTTTTAACCTTCTCTTCTCCAGGCTAAACATATCCAGCTCCCTAAGCTGCTCCTTATAGGGCAGTGATGGGCAACCTTTTGAGCTTGGTGTGTCAAACTTTGCCAAAAACCTGAGCATAACTCGAGCGGTGTGTGACTTAGAGAAAAAACATTATTTTGCAATATTTACTGTTTAAATAACATAAATGTATACAGCTGCCCCTCCACATTCGTGACTTCGACTATTCGTGGAAAGCCTCCAACCCGTATGTTTTCCCCCTACCTTCCCAAGGCACCAACGGGCTTCTCATAAAGCCTGTCGTTGCCTTGGCAAGGGGAGGGTGGAAAACCTCTCCCCCACACTTCCCCCCTCCCTTCCCAAGGCACCGACGGGCTTCCAAGGCTCCCACCCACTGCCTTCCCCAGCATTTCCGAGGTGGCTCCAGGGCTTCAAAGTCCCGGAGCCCCCTCAAGAAAGCCGGGGACAGGCCAGGCAGACTCCCGCCCACCCTCCCGCTACCTTCCCCAGCCTTTCCAAGGTGGCTCCAGGGCTTCGAAGCCCCGGAGCCCCCTCGGGAAGGCTGGGGACAGGCCAGGCAGACTCCCGCCCACCCTCCCGCCGGCCTGCTGCCCTCTCCAGGCTTTCCAAGGCAGCTCCAGGGCTTTGAAATCCTGGAGCTCCCCCGGGAAGGCCGGGGACAGGCCCGGCAGACTCATGCCAATCTGCCCGCCACCTTACCCAGCCTTTCCGAGGCGGCTCCGGGGAAGCAGGAGGCCTCAGGGGTGGGGGTGGCGATCAGGGCTTCGTAGCCCCACCCACCACTTTCCTCCCCCCTCCCTAAAGTGGTGATCGGGGCTTTGAAACCCGACCCGCCACTTTAGGGATGGTGGTGAGGTTGCAGGGGGGAGGGGGGAGGAGGCCTAGCCGCGTGTCACCACAGATGGTTATGCATGTCAGTGGTGACATGCGTGTCATAGGTTCGCCATCACCGTTATAGGGCATGGATCCCAGACCTCCCACCATTTTGGTCTCTCTCACATTGGCTTTATCTGCTGCATCACACTACTGACTCATGTTCAGCTTGTGGTCCACTAAGACTCCTAGATCCCTTTCACATGTACTGCTATCAAGCGAGGTATCACCCATCCTATATCTGTGCTTTTCATTTTTACTGCCCACGTGTAGTATCCTACATTTCTCCCTGTTGAAATTCATTTTGTTAGTTTTGGCCCAGCTTTCTAATCTGTTCAGGTCATTTTGGATTCTGATCCTAACATCTGGGGTATTAAGTACCCCTCTTAATTTGGTGTCATCTGCAAACTTGAATAAGCGTCCCCTGAGGACAATACAGTGTGGTGGAGTGCTATGGTGACTGGTAGTTTCCACCACCGGTAGTAAATCCTCTCTACGTTATAGTCTGAATTTTAAAGGTGCTATCCAAGGTATGGAGCCCTATCCACAAAATGGCTTCAGTAACTTGGATAATTAATTTAAAGTCTGGTAACCCAGACCATATTCATGATATGGAATCCAACAGCCACCAGTGGTTAAAATGGGATGGGAAGATCCAGGTTTCACTTCTGGGTACACCATGACACTCCTTTAGTGACCTCAAGCCAGCCAGTCCCACTCTGTCTGACCTACCTAACAGGGTTGTTGTGAGGATAAAGTAGATAGGAGAACCACTTTAAGCTCAGTGAAAGGAGCCCTGGTGGCGCAGTGTTAAATGCCAGAACTGCAAGTCACCACGTTGCAAGTTCAATTCCAGAGGGCTCCAAGGTTCACTCAGCCTTCCATCCTTTTGTAGGTCGGTAAAATGAGTACCCAGCTTGTGGGGGCAATTAGCTAACACACATTGGAAACTGCTTAACGCAGTGTAGATGTGTAAATTGCTTTCTGCAAGCGCGCTGATGACAGTGGGTATAAATAAATAAATAAAAAGAAAGAAAGGCGGGGTGTTATGTGTACAAACACATACGTGATGAAGAAGACTATTTAGCCCCACAGGTATTTATGTCTCACTAAATGTCGGTCCTTAAAATGCCACAGGACATCTTGTTGATTTTTACAGTAAGAAGGAGACCAGGTTTCCAACAATCACAAGCAAGAAGGCACATCAGGCACGTCTGCATGGGGTAAAGGTTGTAGAGCAATGGTGGGCAAAAAGTGGCACCCACAAAAACCTTTTTGTGCCCCCAACTCCTCAAGACCCCCAGAATTGCCCCATTCCTGCCCCCCCCAGGGGTGAATTTCCTCTCCTGGAACTGCATCCAGAGGCTGACTGTTACCCAGAAGACACTGTCTTTGTCCGCCCTCAGATTGTGGAATGACCTGCCTGAGGAGACCCATCAATCAGATACGCTGCCTTCGTTTAAAACAGCAGCAAAGGCCAGTCCCTTCCAACAGGCCTATCCACCTTATTTTAAAATTATTAAATTTAAAGTACATTAGGACCCCTGTATCCACTGATTCATTATCCATTGATGCAATTATCCACGGGACACAAAATAGCACACCTACCATAGAGTCTTCCTAGAAAATGTGTCCTCTCTAGCTATTTTCTAGGTCCTCCAAGGCAACTCTATGGTATTTTAAACCGGAAATCCCATTATTTTCAATGGCATCCACTAGTATCCATGGTTTTTGGTATCCATGGCTCCCCCAGAACCAATCCCCAGCGGATACAGGGGTCCTACTGTATTTATTGACTGATTTTAATACACAGTTGTCCCTCCATATTCATGGATTTGGAATTCACAGATGTAAGTATTCACGGCTTGAAAATATTCTTGAAAACATAATAATCAAAAAAGCCAACCTTGATTTTGCCATCTTATATAAGGGACACCATTTTGCTATGCCATTGCATATAATGAGACTTGAGTATTCACAGATTTGGGTATTCACGGGGGGTCCTGGAACCAAACCCCAGTGAATGTGAAGGGACAACTGTATAGTGGTTTTCTATGCTCTTCTACCTGGTATCATGAGGAGGAAAGAATGATTTCTTGAGGCAGGAGCTGTGAGGTAATGTGACATAAGGCAATGACTGACCAAAAGCAGGGCAGGTGGGGAACCTCCATTGACCCAAGGAACAATTTCCAATTTTGTATGGATCTACTGGCTGAATGGGATTTCCCCCCCTTTCCCACATCTGAATGTGCAGAAACTTGTTTCTTGTAACAGCAATTAATTACAGCTCCAACCTGCTCCTGCTGTTTTTTAGTCACCTACTACTCCCAGTCATGATGTTTTAAAGAGTAACTCTTTACTTCCTTATTTCTCAAAAGAAACGAAAAGCATATCCAGACTCATTAAAAAGGGCAGAAAGGTCCAGATTTGGGGGCTTATTGCACTCCAAAGAAAAGTGGCAAGTCTTCCCTGCTGCCTTACTGTATGACGTTGCCTTTTCTTCCAGCTTTCTTTCATTCCAGTCCTGTGGGGGATCAAGTTAAACCGCATCTTTTTGCTAACGGGTTTTTCAGGGTAGCAAAAAGACACGGTTTTACCACAGTCCCTCTAGGGACCAGAATAGAAAAACAATGACGCCATGTGTTAATTCTTGAAACTGTGAGGTGTGGGGAGAGGGGCTTGAGAGATTTTTAGCCTCAGGTGCCAAAATAACTTTACAATGGCCCCACAAGTGGAGGGGGGGTCTGACAGGGCTCTAGCCTGGGGGGCCGGGATTAGGAGGGGTGTGTGGCACATTATTATAAGTTTTTATTATGTAAATCCATTTAGTTTTTTTTAAATAAATATAAATATTACTTTGGTGCCATAATTTAAACTGACTTATTTTAATTTTTATTCTAAATCCTGTAGAGCAGTGGTTCTTAACCTGTGGTCCGTGGACCCCCAAGGGGCCATGATATACTCACAGAAGGTCTGCAAAGGCTTGAAGGCTGCTTGGCCCACCTCCTCCTTGCATGGAGTGGCCATGTGACAGGAGCCAAAGCAAAGGCTGGCTGGCTTGGTCTGTGCATTGCCATTCAATCTGCTCCTGTCACAAATTTGCTGGAAGAAGCAGGAAAAAAGTCTTCCCTCCCCCTCCAGAGCCTCTGAGGAAAAGTTTAATGGATGGTGTAATTGTATTATTATTATTAGGATAGCTGAACCCGGTGTAACATAAGCCATTATAGGAGATTGTAAGGTTATAAATTAATAACTCATTTTATATATTTATTCACACATTTCATAAATTGTTCTACGTGTTTTTTCTCAGAATCCTTTCACACAGTTCAGCTACATGGTATTATTTTAGGGGGGGAAATCTTGCACTGTTTTACATGTGAGTGGTGAGTGGCTGAGGGAGTGAGAGGAGGAAGAGGACCTTGTGAGGCTGGGGGTGTAGACGCAGACTGAGTAGCAGGAGTAGATTGTGAGGCGGAGAGGGAATTTGCATGTGGGTAGTGATTGGCTCAGGGAGTGAGAGGGATTGGTTGGGTATGTTTCCTAAGAGGCCATTCAGCACACTGGGAAAGGAAACATACCCAAGAGTTTTATATATATATATATATATATATATATATACACACACGCACATATACAGTGTATACTGTATATATATATATATACACACACACACACATACACATATGAAGAGAATACAGGCGTCCCTTCATATTCGCTGGGGTTTGGTTCCAGGACACCTCCCCCCCCTCCGTGGATACACAAATCCGTGAATACTCAAGTCCCATTATATGCAATGGCATAGCAAAATGGTGTCCCTTATATAAGATGGCAAAACCAAGTTTTGCTTTTTGGATTATTATTTTTTTAAAGAATATTTTCAAGCTGTGAATACTTAAATCTGTGGATACGGAGGGACAACTGTGATGATGATGGTGGTGGTGGTGGTTTTAAATCTTGAATTAAGTCTTGGGGGACCACAGCAACAAAAGATACTTAAAGGGGGTCCCTGGTAAAGAAAAGGTGAAGAGCCACTGCTGTAGAACATCTGGCTGCCCTTAGCCTTAGCAGTAGGTAAGCCTCCTCCCCCCCAAAAGAGCCTGGCCTCAAAATGTGAGGTCCATTAACTCTACTGGCTTTGAGTCCTGGCTGAATGATGGGGAGCCATTTGTTGCTCAGCCTCAGGCATCCAAGTATCTTGGGTGGCCCTGAAGCCAGGCATGATCTCCCCTCTGAACCAGCAAGGCTCATCTTATACCTTCCCACTGTTTTGAGTTTGTTGTTGTTGTTGTTTCCAAAAAGCCATCCTTTTTTGGATGCCAGACAATCTCCCTCCCTGTAAAGGGGCAGGGCATCCAGCCTAGAGAAATAATTTAGGTTTGAAACTGGATTACAGTTGTCCCTTCATATTGGTTGGGGTTTGGTTCCAGGACCTCCCTGTGGATACCAAAATCCGTGAATACTCAAGTCCCATTATATGCATTGGCATAGCAAAATGGTGCCCCTTATATAAGCTGGCAAAATCAAGGTTTGCTTTTTGCATTATTATTTTTTTAAAAGAATTTTTTCAAACCGTGAATACTTAAATCCGTGGATACGGAGGAACACTTGTATTTGCATGGCTCCTTCCTATGGAATCCTGGGATTGCAGTTTGGTGAGGCTCCAGTCCTCTTTGTCCGAGAAGGCGAAAGCCCTTGTAAAACTACAAATCCCAGGATTCCATAGGAAGGAGCTATGCAAACAATCCAGTTGCCAACTGGATTATTTTGTGTCCTGTGGATTCCCCCACTTACACTCCAGATCGAAGTCGAATGAGGAGGGGAGGAAGAGGCCTTGCAGGTTGTCTAGGAGGGCAGATATTCACACTTCTCGATCAGGGTTAGGGTGGGCTGGAGTAGTGCCTCTTATTTGCAAAAAAATTGCTTCTTTCCCCCTCCACTTGTTCTCTCCTGCCCACCCCCTAACCCGGTCTCCCCCACCTCCTCCAACTCACCGGATCCTTGCACCCTTTGCATTGTGCAGCCTCAGAGAAGCAGAAAATTCCCAGTTTTAGAAAGAGGGGCACCAGTCCCCCAAAGTCTCAGGATGGCGGGAGAGGGAAGGAAGGGGACAGGAAAGAGGTTAACTTTCCCCTCTTCTCCCTCTATTCATTTCCCTTCACCCACCTCTCACATTTTTTCCTTCCCCTGATCCACTCTAGGAAGGGAGCTCTCTCTCTATTTAACCCCTTGAGCATTTTTCCCAGAGTGGAAAATACTGTACCAAGGAGAAGGCACTGCCATTCAGTCCTAAGAATATTATTATTTCATTACTCGCCTCTGCCAGTAAGGGATCAATAAAAGGGATCAAAGTAGGGATCAATAAAATACATCAAGAGATGAAGCAGGTAACATCAGTTAGAAGCAGGTAACATGAGTTTTTAACATCAGTTAAAAACACACACCAATTTTATTTTTTTAATTATTTAAGCTTAATTTTAAATAGATATAGATAGCTTTTAAAAATACAGTTTATACAAGGTAAAGACAAGCAAAGAAAGAAAAACATATGATCTAAATTTCGTACATATAGAAATGTATGCATTGACCTCACCTTACCACCATGTTGAATTTATTTCCTATATCTTATATCAACATTCCTAAATCACCTCTTTTTAAGTAACTGTACATCTATAATACTGTACTGTACAGTTGTCCCTTCATATTCTCTGGGGTTTGGTTCCAGGACCCCCAGTGGATACCAAAATCCGTGAATACTCAAGTCCCATTATATGCAATGGCATATATAAGATGGCAAAATCAAGGTTGGCTTTTTAGATTATTATTTTTTTAATGAAAAAGACATTAATACTTAAATCCGTGGATACCAAATCCGTGGATAGGGAGGGACAACTGTATATCGCTTTACAGAAAATCTTTTTTTAATTTAGCTCATCTACTATATGTTCTCCTTCTATTTAATCCATATACCATGTCACTGCCTCTTTACCCCATTCTGACTCCCAATATTCAATCAATCTTTTCCAGTTGTTTTTTTAAACTTGTTTTGGATTGCTGTTTGATCCAGTTTCTTAATAGGTTCATTCTTGCTAAATCATGTAATTTACATAACCAATCTTCAATACATGGAATATTAGCCTCTTTCCAAGAAAAAGACACACCAGTTAAAAGAACATAGAAAACCAATGCATCTCTCTCTCTCTCTGGCTTTTCTTCGCAAACGAAGATTCAGGGAGGACTCATTCCGCGCTTTCTGCAAGTGCGCTGATGACTAAAAAGGCCAATCCGAGATAAACAAGTCCGGTTGCAGAAAGTACAGCAGAAGGTCTCCTTGGGTGATGTTTTTGGGTTGTGATTCTTTCTGCGTTGTCATTTCTCTTCAAGACTTGTTCGGTGTGAGTTCTCAAATAAGGCTACAGCATTGTGGATAGTGCATCTCCATGCCTCCTGATGTGAGGCCAGGGCGGACCATTGTTGGTGATCAATTTGGCCGAGCCTGAGGTGTTGTTTCAGGGAGTCCTTGTATCGTTTTTTTTGGAGCGCCCCTCTTACACTGACCCGTGGCGAGTTCACCGTAAAGTAGTATTTTTCGGAGGCAATGGTCCTCCATCCTAGAAATGTGCCCTGCCCAGTGCAGCTCTGTTCTCAATATCATGGCCTCAATGCTGGTGATCCCTGCTTGCTCAAGGACAGCAACATTCGTCACATAGTCAGTCCAGTGTATATTTAGGATTGTGCGTAAACAGCGCTGATGAAAGCATTCGAGGAGTCGTAGGTGATGGCATAGGTGACCCAAGTTTCAGATCCATAAAGGAGGATAGACAGTACAATGGCTCTATACACACTGATTTTTGTGCTTTGCCTCAGGTGTTTATTACTCCAGACTCTTTTGTAAAGTCTTCCAAATGCACTATATGCCTTTGCTAATCTGTGATCGATCTCTTTGTCAATCTTGGCATCTGAGGAGATGATGCTTCCCAGGTAGGTGAACTGCTGAACGGACTTGAGCACAGAGTTGCCGACGGCAATGTGGGGATGGTGGTGTTCGTCCTGTGGTGCAGGCTGGTAAAGAACTTCTGTTTTCTTCAGGTTGACTTCAAAACCAATGCATAGTAAAATCATCATCATCATCATCATCATCATCATCATCATCATTTTACTCCCACCTTTCTCCTGACAATGGGACTCAAGGCAGCTAACAACATCTTTAAAACAATACAAGTTAAAAGCAATACAGATGTAAAAAATAACAGTATAAATATTAAAAAATTAAAAGAATCAATTTTTAAGATAAAAACATTAAACATTAAAATATTAAAATGCATGAAAAACTCTATAAAGACCATGAAAAATCTTTAAAACTGCACCACACACCCTTAAAAGCCCAGTCCTTGTCAGGTCATTCAAACCTGGCAGTGCAAAAATGTTTTGTTTTTTCAAAAAACATTTTTAGCAAAAAATTTTTAACCTGCCACTGGAAGGAAAGCAAAGATGGAGCCATCCTGGCCTCTCTAGGGAAGGAATTCCTAAGTTTGGGAGCAACCACAGAGAAGGCCCTCTCCCTTGTTCCCACCAAAGGAGTCTGAGAAGGTGGTGGTATAGAGAGTAAGGTCTCTCCAGAAGATCTTAGAGCTGTACTGGGCTCATACAGGGAGATATAGTCCTTCAAACAAGGACCCAAGCTGTATAGGGCTTTATAGGTCAAAATCAGCCATTTGAATTGTGCTCAGAAGTGGACCAGCAGCCAATGGAGCTGTTGCAAGAAGGGAGTCCTGTGCTCCTTGTAGCCAGCCCCAGTTAAGAATCTGGCTGCTGCTCTTTGGGCCAACTGAAGTTTCTGAACACTTTCCAATGGCAGCCCCATGTAGAGTGCATTACAGTAATCCAAACAGGATGTAACCGAGCCATGGCCAGATCCGACTTCTCCAGGAACGGGCACAGCTGGCACCCTAGCTTAGATTGGCCAACCCAGTTGATTTTAAAAAAAATGAATTTTAAATTGCTATTTTAAGTTTATGAATTATTCTGCATGGCAGGGTGTTGGACTAGATGGTCCTTGTGGTCTCATCCAATTCTTATGATTTTAGTGTAATGTTTATATAATCCTACATGTTTTTATATGAGATGCACTATCCACAATGCTGCAGCCTTATTTGAGAACTCATGCCGAACAAGTCTTGAACAGAAACGACAATGCAGAAAGAATCACAACCCGGAAACATCACCCAAGGAAACCTTCTGCTGTGCTTTCTGCAACCGGACTTGTTTATCTCGGATTGGTCTTTTCAGTCATCAGCATGCTTGCAGAAAGCACAGGATGAGTCCTTCCTGAATCTTTGTTTGCGAAGAAGCCAGAGAGAGATGAATGATTTTATGTCATATATGGTATTTTTATTCATGTTGTATCTCGCCTTGAGCCTTGGGGAGAGGCGGGCAATAAATAAAATTTATAACTATTATTATTATTATTATTATTATTAACAACTGTGCAAAAGTCCTCCTGGTCACTGCTGAGATCTGGGCCTCCAGACTCAGAGCTGAATCAAGGAGTACCCTCAAACTGCAAACCTACATTTTCAGTGGAAGTGTAACCCCATCTAACACAGGCTGAATCCGTATTCCCTAAAACAATCACTTCATGCTTTAAAACTTAAAATTTAAAAATCATCTGGATAGGCCTGCTGGAACAGACTAGTTTTTAGTGCCATTTTAAATTCAGGCAGCCTACCCAGCTGTCCAATCTCTTCCGGCAGGTCATCCCACAGTCTGGGGGTGACTAAAGAAAAAGTCCTCAGGCTGACAGTCACCAGCCTAGTTCTGGATGACTGAAAATTATGTCCACCAGAGAATACGAGTATACAAGACATCTGGGAGAAGTGTATGAGTGTATATGAGAGAGAGAGAGATGCATTGTTCTCTTTAGTATATATGCCCCAACTATGCAAGCCGACCCTGTAGAGAAAGACAAATTCTACACAGACCTACGCCAACTCATACAAAAGGTCCCTGTAGGAGATAAAATTATTATCTTTGGTGACTTCAATGCCAGAGTAGGAAAGAACTCCGAAGCCTGGAAAGCTGTCTTAGGCAAGCATGGTGTTGGAAATTGCAATGATAACGGACGCCTCTTGCTAGAGTTCTGTGCAGAACAACAGCTGACTATTACAAACACTATCTTTCAGCAGAAAGACAGCTTGAAGACAACCTGGATGCATCCCCAATCCAAACATTGGCACCTCATTGACTATGTTCTAGTCCGCCAGAGAAACATTCGCGATGTCCGCCATACTCGAGTGATGCCCAGTGCAGAATGCCAGACAGATCATCACGTTGTCAGATGTAAACTAAATCTTCATCTTAAGTTCAAACCTAAGAGGGGTGGCATCTTAAAGAAGAGACTCCAAGCCAACAAGCTACCATGAGAGACAACTTCCAGGCAAACGTGCAAACAAAACTTGAAGACCATCCTATAGATCCTTCTCCTACAGTGCTTTGGCAACATATCAAAAACAGTATCCTCCAGTCTGCGGAAGAATCCCTCGGGTTCTCCCACAACAGAAATCAAGACTGGTTTGCTGAAAACAACCAAGAGATCCAGGAGCTGTTGGCAAGGAAGAGAGCTGCTCACCAGGCATACCTCGCCCAGCCAACTTGCCATGTAAGAAAAGCAGCTTCCCGTCTCACATGTAGTAAACTTCAACAAAAACTCCGAAACATGCAGAACAAGTGGTGGATCAATATAGCAGAAAAGACACAACGCTGTGCAGATCTGGGGGATTCTAGAGGATTTTATGAAGCTCTTAAAGCAGTGTTTGGACCTATTTATCAGGTCCAAAGCTCCTTATACAGTACAGATGGTCAAACATTAATTACTGATAAAGCCTCCATCATGAATGGGCTGAACACTTTCAAAGTCTGTTTAGTGCCAACCGAGTAGTCCAAGGCTCAGCTATCCAACATATGATACAAAAACCGATGAAAAATGAATTGGACATAGCTCCCCCTTTGGAAGAGACCCTTAAGGCCATACAGCAGTTGAAAAATGGCAATGCAGCTGGGATTGATGGAATCCCACCTGAAGTTTGGAAACACGGAGGTCATGTACTCCATGATAAATTCCACGAACTCCTTGTGAATTGCTGGGAAAAGGGGGAACTGCCATCAGATCTCCGAGATGCAGTCATCATCACCCTGTACAAGAAAAAAGGAGCAAAATCCGATTGCTCAAACTATCGAGGCATAACACTGCTCTCTATTGCTGGAAAAATCCTTGCTCTTGAACAGATTAGTTCCTGCTATTGCAGAAGAACTTCTTCCTGAAAGCCAATGTGGCTTCAGAGCCAATAGGAGTACTACAGACATGGTATTTGCCCTTAGACAACTGCAAGAGAAATGTAGAGAGCAGAACAAGGGTCTCTATGTAACTTTTGTTGACCTCACCAAAGCCTTCAACACTGTGAGTAGGAAAGGTCTGTGGCAGATCTTGGAAAGACTAGGATGTCTGCCCAAATTCCTTAAAATGATTATCTTGCTACACGAGGGGCAGCGTGGTCAAGTCAGATATGGCGATGCTCTTTCAGAGCCCTTTCTAATAACTAATGGAGTGAAGCAAGGTTGTGTTCTTGCACCAACTTTATTTACAATCTTCTTTAGCACGATGCTCCAAAGGGCTATGGCAGAGCTTGAAGAAGACGACGGCATCTATATACGTTACCATACTGATGGTAGCTTGTTTAACTTAAGCCGCCTGAGGGCTCACACTAAGACTCTAAACTATCTAGTCTGTGAGCTGCTCTTCGCTGATGATGCTGCCCTTGTTGCCCACACAGAAGCAGCTCTGCAGCGCCTAACATCCTGCTTTGCAACAGCTGCAGAGCTGTTTGGGCTGGAAGTCAACATGAAGAAAACGGAAGTTCTTTACCAGCCTGCACCACAGAACAAACACCACCATCCCCACATTGCCATCGGCATATCTGTGCTTAATTCCGTTCCGCAGTTCACCTACCTGGGAAGCATCATTTCCTCAGATGCCAAGATTGACAAAAAGATCGATCACAGATTAGCAAAGGCATATAGCACATTTGGAAGACTTCACAAAAGAGTCTGGAATAATAAACACCTGAGGCGAAACACAAAAATCAGTGTGTATAGAGCCATTGTACTGTCTATTCTCCTTTATGGGTCTGAAACATGGGTCACCTATCACCACCACTTACGACTCCTCGAACGCTTCCATCAGCGCTGTTTACGCACAATCCTAAATATACACTGGACTGACGATGTGATGAATGTTGCTGTCCTTGAGCAAGCAGGGATCACCAGCATTGAGGCCATGATATTGAGAACACAGCTGCGCTGGGCAGGGCATGTTTCTAGGATGGAGGACCATCGCCTCCCCAGAATAGTATTCTACGGTGATCTCGCCACAGGTCAGCGTAAGAGGGGCGCTCCAAAAAAAGCGATATAAGGACTCCCTATCTCGGATTGGCCTTTTTAGTCATCAGCGCGCTTGCAGAAAGCGCGTGATGAATCCTTCCTGAATCTTCGTTTGCGAAGAGAAGCCAGAGAGAGATTTGAGAGCTCAGGCCGAACAAGTCTTGAAGAGAAACAACAACGCAGAAAGAATCACAACCCCCTCACTCACTCTTCATATATTATAAAAAAAATCAGAGACATTTCTCTCATATCCCATTATACAATATATTACCAATAGTTAAACAATAAACCCCACAGTACTAATATCCCCACTTTTTTGTCTAATATAGTCTATAAATGGTTCCCCATCATCATCTTCTTTTTAAATCTTGAGTTAAGTCTTTTGGGGGCTCCACCATAACAAAATATATTTAAAGCGTGTCCCTGGTAAAGAAAAGGTTAAGAGCCACTGGTTTATTGTTGTTGTTTTAAATCTTGAGTTAAGTCTTGGGGGTCTACAGTAACAAAAGATATTTAAAGGGGTTCTTGGTAAAGAAAACGTTAAGAGCCATTGGTCTGCTATTATTATTATTGTTATTATTATTGGCTTTAATCTTAAGTCTTGGGGGGACCATGGCAACAAAATATATTTAAAGGGGGTCCTTGGTAAAGAAAAGGTTAAGAGCCACTGGTTTATTATTATTATTATTATTATTATTATTAGGGTTTTAAATCTTGAGTTAAGTCTTGGGGGTCTGCAGTAACAAAAGATATTTAAAAGGGGTCTTGGTAAAGAAAATGTTAAGAGCCACTGGTCTGCTATTATTATTATTATTATTATTGGTTTTAATCTTAAGTCTTGGGGGGCATGGCAACAAAATATATTTAAAGGGGGTCCCTGGTAGAGAAAAGGTTAAGAGCCTCTTGTCGATGATGGTGGTGGTGGTGGTGGTGGTGGTTTTAAATCTTGAATTAAGTCTTGTGGGGGTCTGCAGTAAATAAAAGATATTTAAAGGGGGTCCCTGGTAATGAAAAGGTTAAGAGTTACTGGTCTATTATTATTATTATTATTATTAGGGTTTTAAAACTTGAGTTAAATCTTCGGGGGACCACAGCAACAAAAGCTATTTAAAGGGGGTCCCTGGTAAGGAAAAGGTTAAGAGCTACTAGTCTATTATTATTATTATTATTATTATTATTAGGGTTTTAAAACTTGAGTTAAGTCTTGGGGGGACCGCAGCAACAAAAGCTATTGAAAGAGGGTCCCTGGTAAAGAAAAGGTTAAGAGCTACTAGTCTATTATTATTATTAATTATTATTATTATTAATATTATTATTAGGGTTTTAAATCTTGAGTTAAGTCTTGGGGGGACCGCAGCAACAAAAGATATTGAAAGTTGGGGGGGGGTTCCCTGGTATAGAAAATGTTAAAAGCGCCAGTGCTCTAAACTGCAAAGGGCAAGTGTGGGCAAAGTTAAGGGCAGAAGGAGAGCTTCAGCGGCGGCCAGTGCGCATGCTCGTGCCAAGAGCGCCTCCGTTTCAAAATAAGAGTCCGGGTTTCTTCTCTTCTTCGTCTTCTTCTCTTCCCCCCACTTTTCTTCCCCCCCCCCTTCTGCTGTTTATCCGCTCCATCTGGCCTCTCTCGCCGTGGTCACCTCGAGAAAACGGAGCTCGCTTGGCTTTTTTGGAAACCTTCCCCACCCCAAAAAATAACCCCAACTCCCAGCCCGGTGCAAGGCTGCGAAGAAGGCGACGGTGTCCATAAGCAAGGTACAGAGACTGACTTTCCCCAGAAGTTGAAAGAAAAGGCTGGCTGGGATGGCAAACTCCCGAGGGCATCAATGGGAACAAGGGCAGAGGGGCTCTGGGTACCCCCTTTCTTTGCAGCCCACCAGGCTCAGTCCCAGCAAGGAGAGAAGGAGGGAGGGAGGGAAAGAGAAAGAAATTTTTGTACTGTATTTTTGTTTTAAAATATCTTAGTCTTACTTGTTTTTTAAAAATTATTATCTTTATTGAATATATACACACACACACACACATAGATATAAAGAAACATATCAGAAAGACATAACAATATATACAATTTAACAACATAAGAACATCTACTTGTACCATCACATACCACAGAACAACCACTCTACCTAACTAAAGACATATATATATATATATATATATACTGTATATATATAAATTAATAGCATAGAACATCTACGTGCACCAGCACATACCACATAACAACTTACTTTATCGCGACATAAACAACCTCTCTACCAAACTAAAGACATATGTAATTTAACAACATAGAACATGTACTTACACCATCACATACCACAGAACAACTTATTTTATCACCACATAAACAACCATTCTACCTAACTAAAAACATATATAATTTAACAACATAAAACATCTACTTACACCATCACATACTACATAACAACTTATTTTATCACCACATAACCAACCACTCTACCTAACTAAAGACATATATAATTTAACAACATAGAACATCTACTTACACCATCACATACCACAGAACAACTTATTTTATCACCACATAAACAACCACTCTAGCCAACTAAAGATATATATATATATATATATATATATAATTTAACAACATGGAACATCTACTTAAACTGTCAAATGCCACATAACAACTTACTTTATCACGACATAAACCCAACTAAAGACATATAGTGTATAATTTAACAACATAGAATGTCTACTTGCACCATCACATGCTACATAACAACTTACTTTATCGCAACATAAACAACCACTCTACCTAACTAAAGACATATATAATTTAACAACATAGAACATTTACTTACACCGTCACATACTACATAACAACTTATTTTATCACCACATAAACAACCACTCTACATAACTAAAGACATATTCAATTTAACAACATACTGATATGGTGGCAAAATTTGCTTTGGCTGCTAATAAGATAAGAGCCAGACATCAAAACTATCAATAAGAATTTTACTGTGTTGTTATGAAAACTGCTTTTTACAACAATGTTTTAATTTCTCATACTTTTATGTCCTGGATATTTATGGTTTTATTATTTCCATATGTGTTAAATTGTATGGCTTTGTAATCGTGTGTGTATGGTGTGTTTTAACTTATTTAAAGTAATTGCATTGCATTGTGACGACTTACAGCTTTTAGCAATAAAGATTTATTTCAATTTCAACAACATATAACATTAACTTACACAATCACATACAACCTAACAACTTACTTTATCACAACATAAACAACCACTCTACATAACTAAAGACACGCACAATTTAACAACATATAACATCAACTTGCACCTTCACATACAACATAACTTACTTTATCACAACATAAACAATCACTTTGCATAACTACCCTACAAACAGTAATATACTACACCTACAGACAGTAAAAACTAAAATGACTTCCGATCTTGTATCTGATTTCAAATAACATTTCCTATTACTTTCTCTCCTTACTTTCTTTCCAAACATAATTGCTTAAAACCATAGGTCATCACAATATAAAACAGAGAGGTTATACAAATATCACATACCAAAATTAAAATAAAGGCATAGCTTACTTGAATATATTCAGTTAGAACTTTATTGTTTTTTTTCCTCCCGTATAATTATGTATTTCTCTATAATGTTATATTACTGTATTATGTTCTCCCTCCTACATATTTATTTTCTAAAACTCTCTCTCTCTCTCTGGCTTTTCTTCGCAAACGAAGATTCAGGAAGGATTCATCCCGTGTTTTCTGCAAGCACGCTAATGACTATAAAGGCCAATCCGAGATAAACAAGTCCGGTTGCAGAAAGCACAGCAGAAGGTCTCCTTGGGTGATATTTCTGGGTTGTGATTCTTTCTGCGTTGTCGTTTCTCTTCAAGACTTGTTCGGTGTGAGTTCTCAAATCAGGCTGCAGCATTGTGGGTAGTGCGTCTCCATGCCTCCCGATGTGAGGCCAGGGCGGACCATTGTTGGTGATCAGTTTGGGTGAGCCTGAGATGTTGTTTCAGGGAGTCCTTGTATCGTTTTTTTGGATCGCCCCTCTTACACTGATCTGTGGCGAGTTCACCGTAGAGAACTATTTTTGGGAGGTGATGGCCCTCCATCCTAGAAACGTGCCCTGCCCAGCGCAGCTGTGTTCTCAATTTCATGGCCTCAATGCTGGTGATCCCTGCTTACTCAAGGACAGCAACATTCGTCACATCGTCAGTCCAGTGTATATTTAGGATTGTGCGTAGGCAGCACTGATGAAAGCATTCGAGGAGTCATAGGTGGTGGCAATAGGTGACCCATGTTTCAGATCCATAAAGGAGAATAGACAGTACAATGGCTCTATACACACTAATTTTTGTGCTTCGCCTCAGGTGTTTATTACTCCAGACTCTTTTGTGAAATCTTCCAAATGCGCTATATGCCTTTGCTAATCTGTTATCGATCTCTTTGTCAATCTTGGCATCTGAGGAGATGATACTTCCCAGGTAGGTGAACTGCTGAACAGACTTGAGCACAGATTTGCCGACGGTAATGTGGGAATGGTGGTGTTCGTCCTGTGGTGCAGGCTGGTAAAGAACTTCCGTTTTCTTCATGTTGACTTCCAGCCCAAACAGCTCTGCAGCTGTTGCAAAGCAGGACGTTAGGCGCTGCAGAGCTGCTTCTGTGTGGGCAACAAGGACAGCATCATCGGCGAAGAGCAGCTCACGGACTAGATAGTTTAGAGTCTTAGTGCGAGCCCTCAGACGGCTTAAGTTAAACAAGCTACCATCAGTACGGTAACGTATATAGATGCCGTCGTCTTCTTCGAGCTCTGCTGTAGCCCTTTGGAGCATCATGCTGAAGAAGATTGTAAATAAAGTTGGCGCAAGGACACAACCTTTCTTCACTCCATTAGTTATTAGAAAGGGCTCTGAAAGAGCATCGCCATATCTGACTTGACCACGCTGGCCCTCGTGTAGCAAGATAATCATTTTAAGGAATTTGGGCGGACATCCTAGTCTTTCCAGGATCTACTACAGACCTTTTCTACTCACAGTGTCGAAGGCTTTGGTGAGGTTGACAAATGTTACATAGAGACCCTTGTTCTGCTCTCTACATTTCTCTTGCAGTTGTCTAAGGGCAAATACCATGTCTGTAGTACTCCTATTGGCTCTGAAGCCACATTGGCTTTCAGGAAGAAGTTCTGCAATAGCAGGAACTAATCTGTTCAGGAGCAAGGATTTTTCCAGCAATAGAGAGCAGTGTTATGCCTCGATAGTTTGAGCACTAGGATTTTGCTCCTTTTTTCTTGTACAGGGTGATGATGACTGTATCTTGGATATCTGATGGCAGTTCCCCTTTTCCCCAGCAATTCACAAGGAGTTCTTGGAATTTTTCATGGAGTGCATGACCTCCGTGTTTCCAAACTTCAGGTGGGATTCCATCAATCCCAGCTGCCTTGCCGTTTTTCATCTGCTGTATGGCCTTAAGGGTCTCTTCCAAAGGGGGAGCTATGTCCAATTCGTTTTTCATCAGGTTTTTTATCATATGTTGGATAGCTGAGCCTTGGACTACTTGGTTGGCACTAAAGAGACTTTGAAAATGTTCAGCCCATTGATTCAGGATGGAGGTTTTATCAGTAATTAATGTTTGACCATCCGTACTGTATAAGGAGCTTTGGACCTGATAAGTAGGTCCAAACACTGCTTTAAGAGCTTCATAAAATCCTCTAGAATCCCCCAGATCTGCACAGCGTGGTGTCTTTTCTGCTATATTGATCCACCACTTGTTCTGCATGTCTCGGAGTTTTTGTTGAAGTTTACTACATGTGAGACAGAAAGCTGCTTTCCTTTCATGGCAAGTTGGCTGGGCGAGGTATGCCTGGTGAGCAGTTCTCTTCTTTGCCAATAGCTCCTGGATCTCTTGGTTGTTTTCAGCAAACAAGTCTTGATTTCTCTTGTGGGAGAACCCGAGGGATTCTTCCGCAGACTGGAGGATACTGTTTTTGCTATGTTGCCAAAGCACTGTAGGAGAAGGATCTATAGGATGGTCTTCAAGTTTTGTTTGCAGGTTTGCCTGGAAGTTGTCTTTCATGGTAGCTTGTTGGCTTGGAGTCTCTTCTTTAAGATGCCACCCCTCTTAGGTTTGAACTTAAGATGAAGATGTAGTTTACATCTGACAAGGCGATGATCTCTTTGGCATTCTGCACTGGCCATCACTCGAGTAGGACGGACATCGCGAATGTTTCTCTGGCAGTCTAGAACATAGTCAGTGAGGTGCCAATGTTTGGATCAGGGATCCATCCAAGTTGTCTTCAAGCTATCTTTCTGCTGAAAGATAGTGTTTGTAATAGTCAGCTGTTGTTCTGCACAGAACTCTAGCAAGAGGCGTCCATTATCATTGCAATTTCCAACACCATGCTTGCCTAAGACACCTTTCCAGGCTTCGGAGTTCTTTCCTACTCTGGCATTGAAGTCACCAAGGATAATAATTTTATCTTCTACAGGGACTTTTTGTACGAGTTGGCGTAGGTCTGTGTAGAATTTGTCTTTCTCTACAGGGTCGGCTTTCATAGTTGGGGCATATACACTAAAGAGAACAACATGTGGGAGGCATAAGGAAATAATGCGATCAGAGTGTCTTGTTGGTAAGTTTTCGAGTTTGGAGGCAATGGAGTTTTTAATCATAAAACCTACTCCTGAAAGATGTTTTTCAGTTTTGGGTTTGCCAGACCATTAAAATGTGTAGCCGCGTTGTGTTCTTTAAGGCTGCCTTTCTCATGGAGAAGAACTTCACTAAGAGCAGCGATGTCGTTATTAAGTCGTGATAGTTCATGGGCTATTAGGGCAGAATGACGCTCAGGCCGTCCACTATCTGCAGAGTCTTGCATGGTTCTGATGTTCCAGCATGCAAGTGTCAGTTTATTTACACCTTTGGAGGCTGGTGTGCGCCTTTGTTTCTTTGCCTTGGTTTGACCGCATCAGAAGATTCCCGTTGGCCACGGCTAGCCAACCAGGTAGATTGGGATGAGCTTTCGTTAGGCCACCTTTTCTAGGCCCCTCTCCATATGGAGCAAGCAGTGCTCTCCTTAAAAAAGGCTGCTTGGTCGTTCAGGATGCTGCCAAACAAGACTGTCATCTCCCGGGTCAGCCTCGAGCAACCAAAGTCCTGAACCGCCTGCATGCAGGGTTCGGTCTGCGGCTTCCAGTGCATCTTTACACCTGCCGTTTCATCCCTCGCCTATCACTACAGGGCTTTTTTGGAACTGGATTTGTCCTTCGAGCCTGTGCAATGGATTTTTCTGGTGGAGCGCAGCGCGCACAGAACTGGCCTCACCCTTTAAACCAAAGGTTCATCTGCCGTGGCCTTGCAAGCATGGACGTAGCAGCAAGGTCCTCGGGTCGTAGGTTTGATTAGAGTTTCCTTCTCTTAGATGGTTGACCTTACAGGGTTGGACGAGCACCATCTGCCCAGGTTTGGGATTAGAGTTTTCCTTCTCCTAGGACGGTTGCCACAAGGCTAGAGAGCCCATCCTGCCCTTTGACGCTCTTTGTCAGACCCTTCGGTTTTGACCTGTCTGGCATGGGAGTCCCTACCGGTGGCTATTATGCCACCACCAGCATAGCTCAAAACATCATTAGGGTACGCAAGTCTCTCTCCTCTCCATAGATGCCCCCTTCCTTTAGTAACCAGATCACCACCGGCGTTTTTAAGATAGTCAATTAATTACTTCCACTCTTTCCTATAAATATCTGTCATTTTATTTCTAATCTTATTAGTTTTTTTACATTGATAAGTTTTAACTGATATGTGTTTTTACCTAATATTATGTCGAAGAAAGGAAGAACTGTGCCTTTCTTCCGCCCCCCCGCACCTTCTTCTCTTTATATAGTAGGTAATTTATTGAATTAGTCTACTGACCATTTCAAACAATTACAGATAATAAAACAGTAAAATTACAAAGACTAATATACAGTTACTATCAAACCAAATTTCTGTCTTTTTCTTTTCTTTTTTAAATTTTTTATTAAACACCAATATTAACCAATAACCAAACATGAACAAAGAACAACAATAACAATAATAAAAAAGAAATAACAAACACAACCTTGACAACATATATTAAAAAAGCTTCCTGCCTGTTCTCTTCCTGCCCTATACTTTCTTGTGTCATTACATCTTCTCCAAAAATACTTGTAATCACATTTAGTTCCAAGCTAACATAACTAATACTAACTAGTATTTCTTTCATTATCAAATCACTCCATAGCCATTTCTTTTTTTCTTTTTAAAAGGGGAAAAAACCCACCAATGTTGAGACTAACAGATGTCTTTTAGAATGAATTATTTGTAGATTATAATTGATTTCCTGAAATGCTGAGGAAGTGGAATATAATCTCCCCACCAAACTCACATTTACATTAGCCTATTAATCTCAAAAGGTGCTGCCAGAGCCTCCACTGTCCATTTTGTTTTTGCTCATGTTCTCAAATGGAATTATTATTGTTGTTGTTGTTGTTGTTGCAGAGCTGGGAAAAGCAAAAACTTTTGCAATTTGTTCATTTGGAGTGAAAATGTAACCTCTTAATAGCCTTCTTTTCTTATAGCACCTTTGGCTCCTGGCCCATGTTGTCATTTTGGGAAAGTGACTTTGTCTCCAAGGGGAATTGGACTCCATCTCCCATCAGGCATCTTTGCCAGCACCCCTCCTCCCTTTGTCCTGATGTTTGAGAATGTTGTTATAAGAATTGTAAAAGTTTGCTTCTTGCCAAGGCATTTTTAAAGTAATAGCTCTGTGTCCAAATAGGCACCAAGTTAAGTCCTGGCTTTTGGACACTCAATGGAGACTGTTTAGTCAGTGAACTCTGTGATTCCCGCTCAGTTTCAATATGTTATTCAAGTTACTGCAAGCCAAAAATAAAAATAATCCCTAAATAGATCGCTCTTGCCATCCCAGATGAATTCTGTTGTGAAACCAATTTCTCTAACTTTGATAAGCATTCTAGGGAATTTTCTTCTTTTTAATTCGGGTATTTTTGGGGGGTGGGAAGGATAAGAAAAATTACCACAATGTTGATGAGTGTAAATGTATTTGCAGATGTGTACTGACTTTTTAAAAAACTCTTTTCAGCACAATCTGAATGTCAGGCTGATACGTAGTGGAGAAGTTTCTGCTCATGAACCTTTTGAGTGGCAAAATGAGCACCCAGTCAGATTTTTTTAAAAAAACACCCTTCTTCTTCCTTGGAAGCCTAGTGGTCTGTTGCACCCTTTCTAGGTGTTGAATGTGGCAAAAGGTTAAAATCATGGCATATGTGTGTGTTTCTAAAAGAACAAAGAGCCATGGGTACTTCGAAGACTAACATATTCATTCTGGCATAGGCTTTTGTGGACCACAGTCCATTCCATCAGGGGCATGATGTGTTATCCTGGGTTACAAATGTATACAGTTGTCTCTTCATATTTGCTGTGGTTTGGTTCCAGGACACCCCCCCCTTCCATGGATACCAAAATCTGTGAATACTCAAGTCCCATTAAATGCAATGGCATAGCAAAATGGTGTCCCTTATATAAGATGGCAAAATCAAGGTTTGCTTTTTGGATTATTATTTTTAAAAGAATATTTTCAAGCTGCGAATACTTAAATCCATGGATACAGAGGGACAACTGTATATACAGTCTGGGAAATGGATAGAAAGGTTATTTTGTGGTGGGAAAAGAAACAAAGAGACCTGTGGCATCTTACAGATGAACCAATTTATTAAAGTACAATTTTTTGCTGACTGTAGCATCGGATGTATGGAGGGTTATACAGATTTTTTTAGTGTATGCTCAGTACCAGGGTTGCAGGTAAAAGGTTAAAAAACACACACACCCTTTTTTGTTTAAACCCGGTTATTTTTGTTGTTGTTTAAACCAGGGGCTCATCTAGATGAGAGGATATAATGTTGATTCCTGTGGGTTACTGGAAATTTGCAGCAGCGTTCTTTTGTCTCTATGGTCTTTTGGCAAAAATGATAGTATGTGAAGCTATCTGTGTGTGTGAAGTGCACATGC
This sequence comes from Gambelia wislizenii, assembly GCA_030847615.1. NCBI lineage: Eukaryota > Metazoa > Chordata > Lepidosauria > Squamata > Crotaphytidae > Gambelia > Gambelia wislizenii. The sequence goes on from JAUMIR010000002.1 coordinate 34,665,661, forward strand.
CTGCGAAACAAGATGGTTGCCAAGTAAATTAGCATGCTGTTATTCTCCACAAGTTGCACAGTACTTTTTAAAAAACTTTAAACCAAAGATGTGCAAGTGTGACCTTCTTAAAAAAAAAAAAAACCTCCAAAAAGCTATTTGTTCAGCTCAGAGCAGCAAAAAAGCGCACAACCGGCAATGCAAAAATCCAAAATGGCTCTTCCCGCCACTTCCTTGCTGCCAAGCCCCCTTCCCCAGTGTATGTCTGAGAATGTGCAACAATGTGCATCGGTTGTCCTAATGAGCAGTAATGTGCATTCCCACACATTATTTTTAAAACTTCAGGAAAAACTACAAAGGTTTTTCCCACATAGTATTTGGAGGTTTTGGCCCCATTCCTTCTGAATACCGCAAATCTACACAGGATCTCATTGGAACAAAAAGTATTCCCTGAGAATTCTTATGAGGAGTATCAGTTTTCTGTGTGTGTGTGTGTGTATGTGTATGTGTGTGTGTGTTTGCATTAAAACCAATATAGGACTAAATGAGAAGATTAAGTAGCAAAATGCAGTTCAGATGTTATGGTCACTAACTTAAATAATACCTGTTCTTTTAAAAAGTGCTCTTTTAATGCAATTTGTTTTGGTTGAACTTATGTTACTTGAAGGATTTGTTTCTGAATGGCATTTCTTACACTATAAAATAAAGTAACTGAAAAGAAATAACCGACACTGGATACTGGTCTAACAATGAACAACTGTGAATAAATAAATTGCTAAAATTAAAATGTTTAAATTCAGTCATTGTGGTTCCAATAAGATGATTGGAAAATAGTAATAATAGCCATATGGCTATCAAACAACTTTTTAAAAAAAGCACCACTTCTGGTTTTTAATAATTGATTTTACACACACACACATATATATATATGTAAAATCAATTTTTAAAAACCAGGAGTGGTGTTTTTATTTTAAAGTTATTTGATTTAAACCTGGTTTAAACCAGCCAGCCTTATTCAGTACACATGGTTGAAATTGTAAATAATATGATCAGAGGGACATTAAATGTTGAAAGTATTGACAGAAAAATTAATTATATTAATAACCCCGATAATTCACCAAATTGTTGCTGAGATTACAAACATCCTGATGCTGTAGATACCTAGAGTGGTGGAATGGTAGGAGATTGCAGATAGTGAGATCTGAGAGAATTCACGTGTAGAAAGAACAGATAAATGACATGACCTTGTGTGGTTGTACAAGACATCCATGAATTGACACATTAATATTAACACATATAGTGCAATTTTTGGAAGCTGTAAGAGTTGGTCTATTGTTGTGGTGCATTCAAATCTTTAGTGGAAAAGAATGTTCAATAAGTAGTACTGAATTAGGGTTTTTTTTCCTCAATTTTTTCTCAACTTGAGATGGAACTAATAAATAGAACTTGAAACGGACGGAGTAGTACAAAGAGGAAGGGAATGAAGCTGAAAGTACTACCATTATACCTCAGAAAAGTAAGTTCAAGTCTATACGAGGGTGGGGGGGAAACAGAGTATCTCACAATAATGGCATTTGAAAGCAGCAGCGACTTGTTTTAACAGCGTTTTTGCCCCCATAAGACCCCCATGAGCTTTGCATGCTAGATGGCAGCTGCAAGTGATTTACTTGCGTTTGTACTTTGCCACTGCTGAACTTAAAAAAAAAAGACGTCCAAGGTACTCTAGAATGATAGAGTAATTTTTTGATTAAATGGGACAGAAAAAAAACCCACACCCCATTTTATCCCCCTTAGCCATTGCTCACTAAGGCAAAAATCCAACATGGTGGCAGCGAGCGCTTGCCGTGTTAGCAAGCTTCACCCCCGCATTCACCCACCCAGTCAGCTTTGCACTTCCTCTCCTATGGGAAAGCGATTCACTTGTCCCAACAAGCATGAATATATACCCCCCCTCACTGTTGTTAAAAAGCCGCAATGGCTTTTCCTGTGTTGTTTTTGCCATTTTGCCCCCCTCCTTTCAAATATAGTGGATTGATGCAGATCCCATCTAGACAGGTTGTATTCCCAGAGAATTCCATGAGGGGTATTTTCACCATTTAGGCAACCCACAAGTGTTGATATATAGGTATAGCTCTCCATAGGTATGCGTAGTAAAAATAGTGTTCTTCTAGGTGTCATTTTTGGTAAATATAATGGATGTATTACATTCTTACAAATATTCCACTAAAAGTATGTCCACATAAATGTGCTTGAACATTTAAACCAAAAATTAGAACATTTGAATAATATACTTAAAGCAGTTTTTTTAAAAAAAATAACATTTAAATAAACATGCTAAATCAGATAACATTATTTAGAGCACTGGAAAAATTTCCACAAAAAAATCAGAAAACCCACATGCTGCCTAAAAGTCATTTTCAAATGTCCTGGGAGGTTGAAGTGTCACCACCTCTTCAGAGTTTGGAATATTTCCATTTCTGATGTGAGATTTCTGTCTGTTATCTTGCATGGAAGAAGCACAGACAATCTGTGGCTCTCTAGAGGTTGTTGGACTGCAACTTCCATGGATTTTAGCTGGCACAATGAATGAGAGCAATGATAGGAGTTGAGTACAGCACCATCTGGAGATCCACAAGTTGCCCATTCCTAGCATTGTGTGGTTTTAGCAACCTAGTATTCTACCCTGCAAGAATACCCAATCAATCACTCCCGACAGATGGCCATCCAGCCTCTGTTTAAAAACCTCCAAAGAAGGAGACTCCACCACACTCCGAGGCAGCACATTCCACTGCCAAACAGCTTTTGTTGTCAGGAAGTTCTTCCTAATGTTTAGGTGGAATCTCTTTTCCTGTAATTTGAACCCATTGCTCCATGTCCTATGAAAGATGTTTGGCCCCTCCATAAAACTGCACAAAAGAAGCAAGGTGATCACACAATGAAAGCTTTGTCTGGAAGCACCCTGGCAGGTTCCACCTAGCCAGGACTGGCCCCACCATTGGGCAAAATGAGGCATCCACCTCTGGCAGCAGGTATGGGCAAAAAATGGTTAGCTCTTTAGTTTGCTCTTATTGGATTGCAGGGCAGCAAAGGGTTAGCTATTTATTTTGCTATTATTGTCTTTTGACTGCTACAATTAGGTAATAATAATAATAATAATATAATTTATTAATATTCCGCCTTTTCCCTAGGGAATCAAGGCGGAGCACAACATAATTATAACAATAAAACGTTATAACAATAAAAGCTCAAAGTTAAAAAACAATCCCATATCCCATCTCTCCCCACAATCATAAAAACAACAAAGAACAATAAAATACAAATTAAACAGCAGAATATATTAAAATTACAAATAGAGATGTTTCTGGGATTCTTTGCCTCAAGCACCAAAATACCTGTGTTATCTTTGACTACTCTGCACCATGGAAGGGGAGCCCATTAGCTCTTCTACATGAGTTAACACAATGTCTCAGGATGGTTCTGTACCTAGCAATTTCTAATAGCTATTGCTAGACCTGTCCTCCAAACCAGAGCTTGGGAACGTAACTTTTGGGACCTGCAAGTCCAAAAAATCCCCAGACAGCTGATGACTAGGAGTAAGCTATGAGTTGTAGTTTAGAAAAGCAACACTTCCAATCTTTGTTCCCAACTTGTAAATATTAATTGATCCAAAGATAATGGCTTACCTCAGTTTGCCAGCATTTGTCATTCTGAGCTTGGTGAGGGTTTGGCAGTTTTGCACTACAGTATGACCCCCATATCCATGGGGGAGACATTCCCAGACCTACTGTGGATACTGGAAACAGCAGATAATAGTGAACCCTATTAAAACAAATGAATCCAGCCCAACGATACCATAGAGACACTCTGGAGGACCTAGCGATTTCTAGAGAGAATACCTTTCTAGGCATCTTCTAAGTCAGTGATGGGCAACCTTTTGAGCCTGGTGTGTCAAACTTTGCCAAAAAACTGTATGGTCAGCTTCCAGTGGAAGCATACCATAGAATGGTGCTGGAGGACTTAGAAGATGCCTATTTTTTCAGATGAAGATAACTGAATGGGTTCAAACTACAGGAAAAGAGATTCAACCTAATAATTAGGAAGAACTTCCTGACAGTAAAAGCTGTTTGGAAGTGGAATACACTGCCTTGAAGTATGGTGGAATCTCCTTCTTTGGAGGTTTTTAAACAGAGGCTGGATGGCCATCTGTCGGGCGTGCTTTGATTGGGTATTCTTGCAGGGCTGATTACCCAATCAAAGGTTGGACTGGATGGCCCTTGTGGTCTCTTCCATTGATACAGGGGTCTTACTGTGCTAATTCATTTGTGGAAAGACTCTGGGAATGGTCCAGTTAGCTGTCAGTTTTGATTTCTTCTTCCTAAAGAGAATTTCTCTGTTCTTCAAGGTGTAATTCCATTCATTCTTGTCTTTCCGTCAGCATGCACTGCATACATTTCCCCATACAGTTGGCCTTCTGTATCCATGGATTCTGCATCTGTGGATTCCATCATCCACAGCTTGAAAATACCCCCCACCCCCCTAAAATCCAAAAACCAAACCTTACTGTTCACCATTTTATTTATATAAGGGACACCATTTTACTATGCCATTGTATATAATGGGACTTGAGCTTCCATGCGGGGTGGTGTCTTGGAACCAAACCCCAGTGCATACTGAAGGCCCACTGTATTTATGCAGGCCTCTGGCATGTAAGCTGGTTTGTATAAAGCATGGGTGGGGCACTTCGCTGCCGGCTGTGTGTTTTATGGTTGTGTTTTCAGGGATGTGTGTGTGTGTGTGTGTGTTTTCAGTTGTGGTTTTCATTTGTCTCCCTTTTAATCCAAATTTTGTTTTCCTTTAAATCTGTTGTATTATTATTCATAGCTGCTTTGAGTAACTTTGGTTGTTGGCAGAAAGACAGAGTATAAATTAAATAAATGAATAATGCTGCAGATCTACATGAAAATGTTTGTAGACTGTGTGAGAGTGTGTGTGCATGTGTGCACTGACTTTTTTGGAAGGGGAAGAAAAACAAGAGAGGGCTTTGGTGAATTATGGATCATGCCTTAGCCTGAGGCTAGCCAGATGGTGTGTCGCATGGCTTTGGGGACTAGGGAGGGGAGGAGTTTGCTCACCAGATTTCCTTCCCGCTGTGCCAGAAAGGAAGAATTTTCTCTCATAGGAAGGCATATACCCACCTTACAACATTGCAGTAGGTTTTCAAGTGTAGGAATTAATTTGAGTGTGTGCTTTCTGATGTAAAAATTGCATGAATGTGGGTTTCTCTGAGTACTTATGTGGCAGAAAAGTCATGACTGAATCATAGAATCATAGAATTGCAGAGTTGGAAGAGACCACGAGGGCCATCCAGTCCAACCCCCCTGCCACGCAGGAAATCTTGATCAAAGCATCCCCGACAGATGGCCATCCAGCCTCTGTTTAAAGACCTCCAAGGAAGGAGACCCCACCACGCTCCGAGGGAGTGCGTTCCACTGCCGAACAGCTCTTACTGTCAAAAAGTTCCTCCTCATGTTGAGGTGGAATCTCTGTTCCTGGAGCTTGCACCCATTGCTCCGTGTTCCAGTCTCTGGAGCAGCAGAAAACAAGGCTGCTCCATCCTCAGCGTGACATCCCTTCAAATACTTAAACAGGGCTATCATATCGCCTCTTAACCGTCTTTTTTCCAGGCTAAACATACCCAGCTCCCTAAGTCTCTCCTCATAAGGCATCATTTCCAGACCTTTCACCATTTTAGTTGCCCTTCTCTGGACACGCTCCAATTTGTCAATATCCTTTCTGAATTGTGGTGCCCAGAACTGGACACAGTATTCTAAGTGAGGTCTGACCAAGGCAGAATAGAGTGGCACTATTACTTCCCTTGATCTAGACACTATACTTCTATTGATACAGCCCAAAATTGCATTGGCCTTTTTAGCTGCCGCATCACACTGTTGGCTCATGTTCAACTTGTGGTCTACTAGGACTCCTAGATCCCTTTCGCATGTAGTCTCATTCAGCCAGGTCTCTCCCATCCTATATTTATGCATTTCATTTTTCCGCCCTAAATGCAGTACTTTACATTTCTCCGTATTGAATTTCATTTTGTTAGCTTTGGCCCAGCTCTCCAGTCTATCCAGGTCTGAATTTTGATCCTGTCCTCTAGGGTATTAGCTACTCCTCCCAATTTGGTGTCATCTGCAAATTTGATAAGTATGCCCCTAATTCCCTCATCTAAGTCATTGATAAAGATGTTGAATAGCACTGGGCCCAGGACAGAACCCTGTGGCACCCCACTGGTCACATCTTTCCAAGACGAAGAGGAGCCACTGCTGAGCACCCTTTGGGTTCTGCCGGTCAACCAATTACAAATCCATTGAACAGTTAACTTGTCTAGCCCACATTTTTCAAGCTTGTTTGCAAGAATGTCATGGGGAACCTTGTCAAAGGCCTTACTGAAATCAAGGTATGCGATGTCCACAGCATTCCCTTCATCTACCAAGCTGGTAACTTTATCAAAAAAAGAGATCAGATTAGTCTGGCATGACTTGTTTCTCTGAAACCCATGTTGACTTTTTGTGATTATGGCATTGCCTTCTAGATGTTCACAGACTCTCTGTTTAATGATCTGCTCTAGAATCTTCCCTGGTATTGATGTCAGACTAACTGGACGATAATTGTTGGGATCCTCTTTTTTCCCCTTTTTGAAGATGGGAACAACGTTTGCCCTCCTCCAGTCTGCTGGGACTTCTCCTGTTCTCCAGGAGTTCTCAAATATTATTGCCAATGGCTTTGAGATTATATTTGCCAGCTTGTGGTACATACATTTTTTAAAAAGGACTTTATTTGTACCAGAGCTCACTAGAACATCTGTTCTCAATTCCGGGGTTCTCTATCTCTGTATCAAGACCTGCCCCTATTAGGCAGAATGAGGCAGCCGCCTCAGGGAGCAGAGTTGGGTGTGCCACAAAAGGGAAGCAAAGTACTGTATGGTTTTTTATTATTAGATTTTTCTACTGCTAGAGATGGGAAATGTTGCTTGTGGGAATAATAATAATAATAATAATAATAATATTTTCCTCAGGTGACTTGATGGTGTTTTTGTCTTTTAGATGCCAGTGAATTTCAAAGAGGTTGCCGTATTTTTCCCAGATGACCAAGGGCCTGTGTTGGATCCAGATCAAAGTATTCTGTACAACAAGAGCATCACCCAGGGGCATGCTGGGAATGTGGCATTTCTGGGTAAAACATCCCTTAGTTCTTTTCAAAACATGCTTCAAGGACTCAGAACAAAACTTCCTCTGGCCAACTGCCCATGTATCATTCCTTCAGTTTCCAATGTTCAGGCTGTGAGTGCTGAACCTTATGTGACTGTCACACACATGTGTGTGCATATGCATGCATGCATGCACAAAGGGGAGGAACCAACAACTTGAGGGGTGAGACTGCTGGCTTGCAGATCTACAAAACACTTTACAGTGGGAGGAAGTGAAACAGTGGCATCGCTGGGGGCGGGGATGCAAACCACACCGAGTGACACTATCAGAAGACACCAAAATGGCTGTCTATGAAATTTTAACGCAGTGTTTCAACAGAAATTTATTTTTTTTATAAAAATATCCCTGGTACTGTGACCAACTAGGTGAGCCCTCCTTTTTGTTCCTCTCCTGCATGTAGGTTTTCGGTGCCCCTCAAAGTTGCGTGCAAATTGTGTAGTTTGCTGGGATTACAAAACTGTAGTTTGCTGGGATTCTGTATGGTCTAGTATGGGAGAAGGTCCATGAGGGTGACACCATGGGTTACAATCATAGAATCATAGAATTGTAGAGTTGGAAGAGACCACAAGGGCCATCCAGTCCAACCCCCTGCCATGCAGGAAATCACGATCAAAGCATCCCTGACAGATGGCCATCCAGCCTCCTTTTAAAGACCTCCAAGGAAGGAGACCCCACCACGCTCCGAGGGAGTGTGTTCCACTGCCGAACAGCTCATACTGTCAAAAAGTTCTTCCTAATGTTGAGGTGGAATCTCTGTTCCTGGAGCTTGCATCCATTGCTCCGTGTTCCAGTCTTTGGGGCAGCAGAAAACAAGGCTGCTCCATCCTCAATGTGACACCCCTTCAAATACTTAAACAGGGCTATCATATCGCCTCTTAACCATCTTTTTTCCAGGCTAAACATACCGAGTTCCCTAAGTCTCTCCTCATAAGGCATGATTTCCAAACCTTTCACCATTTTAGTTGCCCTTTTCTGGACATGCTCCTATTTGTCAATATCCATTTTGAATTGTGGTGCCCAGAACTGGACACAGTATTCTAGGTGAGGTCTGACCTAGAATAGAATAAGAATAGAATAGTCCCAGACTAGAGTGGCACTATTACTTCCCAGATCTATACACTATAATTCTATTGATGCAGCCCAAAATCGCATTGGCCTTTTTAGCTGCTGCATCACACTGTTGACTAATGCTCAACTTGTGGTCTACTAGGACTCCTAGATCCCTTTTGCATGTAGTCTCATTCAGCCAGGTCTCTCCCATCCTATATCTGTGCATTTCAGTTTTCCGCCCTAAGTGCAGGACTTTACATTTCTCCGTATTGAATTTCATTCTGTTAGCTTTGGCCCAGCTCTCCAGTCTATCCAGGTCATTTTGAATTTTGATCCTGTTCTCTAGGGTATTAGCTACTCCTCCTAATTTGGTGTCATCTGCAAATTTGATAAGTATGCCCCTAATTCCCTCATCCAAGTCATTGATAAAGATGTTGAATAGCACTGGGCCCAGGACAGAACCCTGTGGCACCCCACTGGTCACATCTTTCCAAGACGAAGAGGAGCCACTGCTGAGCACCCTTTGGGTTCGGCCGGTCAACCAATTACAAATCCATTTAACAGTTAACTTGTCTAGCCCTCATTTTACAAGCTTGTTTGCAAGAATGTCATGGGGAATCAATCAGTTTATTCATACAGTCCACAGACCCATCAAACAACAGACATGAGGTGCATTAATAGATAAAATCATAATACAAAACCAATACAATTAGGATTCTTATTGATAGACTTTTTTGGAGCTCATCCAACTTATTCACCTATTAATTTCCCTCTCACTGGTCTCAATGACCACAGATAAGAACTTAGCAACTGACAAGGTAATATTAGGACATTTATACTCTAGTAAGAATTTGACATAGAGCCTCACCGAATGGCCAGGTAGATGGCATAGCAAGGGAGAAATCAGTTGTTTATGACTCTGAGAATGAAGGACGCAGGATAGTAGGATATGAGACATGGTTTCCACCTCCTGCGACCCACATGGACAGAGCCTTGATGCAAATGGAAGCCCTGGATATCTACCATACAACAGTGCTGAAGGAAAAACATTATATCTGGCCTTCATAAATAATATGCAGTAGACTGACACAGTGAAGTTCTTTATGTAATCAGCCAGAGCAAATGAACCTGAATATGGTATATGCAATGCACTAGGTGAGCATGGCAGAAAGGATTTAGCCCACAAATTGCAAAAGATAATGTCATGAAGTCTTTGTTTAACTGTTTTCAAGGCTGTGTCTTAACCCAGGTTTAGAAGAAAGGATGGTGAAAGCCCAATTGTGGTTGCTTTTTGGGCAATATACTTGGACCGTCTGCTTTCATAAGTGTCCATTAAGAGATGGCTAAATAGACCCTTACCATGTTTGAAGAGTATGGCTCTAAGCCAAAGTTTCATGGCTGTCAGCCACGCCCTCATAGAGGGAGGGCTTTCCCCCATTTCAAGCATTAAAACTGAGTTAGCAACACATCTCGGCATCTGAAGGAGGGCCCTTAAAAATCTGGCATAAAAATTATCTAGCTCAGAGGTAAACCCCTCAATCCAAGTTGCAGCTGCAAATAGCAATATAGCCATAATCTTAGCATTGTAGACCTTAATAGTAGCAGATACATAATGGTTCCCCTTGGTGTGAAAAAATGTTAGATGGTTGAGTTGCAACCTTGGGCTTTGCTAATTGCTGCTGATCTTTGAAAGGACCATACAGTTTTATGATGAAAAACAAGCCAAGGCACTGAAAGCTTCTGACCTGTTCCAAGGGACAGACATTTAAACTCTATCTAGATATTGTAAATTTCCTTTCAAAACCAAGAATTTTAGATTTTGCAGTATTTATCTTCAGCTCATCACCATTGGTTACCACACTGGGTGACACCAGCCCTAGTGATGCCACTGAAGTGAAGGCTGAGGACAGGAAATCTAGAATTTTGAGGAATGAAATTGAAAATATAAAGGTGCTCAGGCCTCTCTCACTGAGGCAATTAGTCCCTTGCTCCCTCAGTTAAACAGTCAGAAAATTCAAATGTGTTCACCAGCATCATGCTTCAAGAACCCAAAGTGTAGTCACAAATAGCTCCTTTTCATCCTGGAGAGAAGTGACTAGTGGGGTCCCATAGGGTTCTGTCCTGGGCCCCGTGTTATTCAACATTTTTATCTATGACTTGGATGAGTGAATAGAGGGTATGCTTATCAAGTTTGCGATGACACCAAATTAGAAGGGGTACTTAATACCCCAGAGGATAGGATCTGAATCCAAAATGACCTGAACAGATTAGAAACCTGGGCCAATATTAACAAAATTAATTTCAACAGGGAGAAATGTTGGATACTACACTTGGTTAGTAAAAATGAAATGGACAGATATAGGATGGGTGAAACCTGGCTTGATGGCAGTACATGTGAAAGGGATCTAGGAGTCTTAATGGACCACAAGCTGAACATGAATCAGCAGTGTGATGCAGCAGCTAAAAAAGCCAATGCAATTCTAGGCTGCATTAATAGGAGTATAGTGTCTAGATCAAGGGAAGTAATAGTGCCATTCTATTCTGCTTTGGTCAGACCTCACCTGGAATACTGCGTCCAGCTCTAGGCACCACAATTCAGGAAGGATATTGAGAAGCTGGAACATGTCCAAAGAAGGGTGACCAGGATGGTGGGAAGTCTGGAAGCCATGCCCTATGCAAATCTGAGGGAGCTTAGGGAGCTGAGCATGTTTAGCCTGGAGAAGAGAAGGTTAAGAGGGGACAGGATAGCCATGTTTAAATATTTGGAAGGATGCCATACTGAGGATGGAGCAAGCTTGTTTTCTGATGCTCCAGAGACTAGGACACGAAGCAATGGATTCAAAGTCCAGGAAAAGAGATTCCACCTAAACATTAGGAAGAACTTCCTGATAGTAAGAGCTGTTTGGCAGTGGAATGCTCTGCCTTGTAGTGTGGTGGAGTCTCCTTCTCTGGAAGTTTTTAAATAGAGGCTGGATGGCCATCTGTCGGGAATGCTTTGATTGTGTATTCTTGTATGGCAGGGGGTTGGACTGGATGGTGCGTGTGGTCTCTTCCAGCTCTATGATTCTAACGTCTAATTGTTTTAATCTGGTGCTGAAAAGAACACTGACCATGATGGCAGCTGGGGGATTCTGGGCATTATTAACTACAGAGCGTCAATCAGTAATGTCATTTGTTTATTTAAGTATTATTATACCCATTTTATTTTATAGTATTAGGTGGTTTACAAAATGTAGTAAAATAACAGTGACTCATGTTGCTCTTCCTATGGAGAAATGAGGGAGGCATAATAGCACCAGGGTTTTGTGCTGTTGAGCTCCAGATTAAAATCTGTTTGTTTGTACGGGCACTTTAAATTGATTTATGAACCCAAGTGCTGTACCTGCTTGTTTTGTGGGTTTGCTGTCTTTTTCATGGTAATATGATGCAGTTTTATTACTTTTCCCCCCCTAGCTGCTGTGGCTGCTGCTGTTTTATTACAAAAGTCCTAATAAAATTATGTGAAGCACAGAACTGAAACCTCAGTCTCTCTGTTATGATGGAGAAAGTGCAGCTCCCAAGATCAGTTTTGTACTCTGGGTGTCCACAGAGCACCTCCAAATGCTCCTCATGCCAATTGTGCTTCCTTCTGCCGGAACAGCACATTGAGGAGTGTGAGGTTTTCCGCTAATCCCATTCATTGCAACCAACTGTGAGGGTTTCCACTTATCCCCACCTCTGCCACCCATGTGAGAACCTCCTCCTGTCCCACGTCTGTTGCCAAGACCTCCTAGATGTCCTTGTGGTTCCTATGCAAGATGTTACTTTTCTTATATCCCCACAAGACACCATCACACCTTGATTAACTGCTGCCAGCACAGACACTGTGTCTGAACTTAAGCTTTCTAATACCCCTTTGATAGTGTTCCCAGAGGCAAAAGTGTATAATACAATAATAATGATGATTATTTATTTAAAAGGAATTGAACATAATATCACAGATTACTTATCTATCTAAATCACATCTCTCAATCTTTCTCCCATATCCTAACTGACCCTGACTCTAACTAATCTTTATCTCTCACCCTAACTTACTAACCACTCAAACTCCGAAACCCTACTAATTCCTAAACCAGCTCTAGCTGACTCCACTCTCATTTCCCCCTTTCCTGACTAACCTTTTCAAAATCCCCTCCAACATTGCACCAATCACCATGCATTCCCAACATTCCATTCTCTCACCCCCTCCTGACTGATCCTTACCTTATTACATCTACTATATCCTGCATACACAACTATATTACCTTAATTTATCTAATAAATGCAATACCCCCCCCCAAATGGCCCACAACATCACAAGGAGATCAAAGACCCAATCCCAAAAATCAAAACTAGAAGTGGACATCCAGCCACTTCAGTCTTTTATACCCAACCCTCCAATTTTGGGGCATTCATGGGAAATCTAGTTGTGGGTATTTGGGCTGAAAATTTGACACCCCCACCCCAATGCCACCAGAAGTGCCCATACCTGCTCAGTAGGGGTCCCCCCCCCCACACACACTACTTTCCCTTTCCTGTATGTAGGATTGCATAAGTCATGAATCTTTTTTCTTCTAATAGGTGATGAACCAGTGAATGAGAACAAGGAGGATGTTCAGATGCACAAATCAGAGGGAAACCAACAAGCTGGGATGTCGCTGGGATTAGTAGGAGAAAACGTTGCCCGGTGTCTTGAGAAAGGAGAAACAGCTGTGAATAACTGCAGGCCAGAGAGGCAACCAGAGCACCAGGTAGCAAAAAGAACAGATAACGGTATACCATTCACAGGGAAGCCCCAGACTCTGGGCGAAGGCCCAACCCGAAAGCGCATCCGCAGATCTCAGGGCCCGAGGACATGCAATGAGTGCGGGAAGACTTTTGCTCAAGCCTCCAACCTTCTGGCACATAAAAGAATCCACACTGGTGAGAAGCCATATAAATGTGCGCACTGTGGGAAAAGCTTCACTGAAAGGTCAAACCGTAATAGGCACCAGAGGACCCATTCAGGAGAGAAACCGTATCAGTGTGTTGACTGTGGGAAAAGTTTTAGCTTTAAATCCGATCTCATTAGGCATGGAATTACCCATACAGGAGAAAGACCATACAAATGCTCAGATTGTGGGAAAACCTTCAGCCACGCCTCAACCCTGATTAGACATGAAAATATCCACACAGGAGAGAAACCCTATTCCTGTGCAGACTGTGGGAAAAGTTTTACTCAGAGTTCTTCCCTTCTAGCTCATAAAAGGCTCCACACTGGAGAGACCCCGTTCATATGCCCCATTTGTGGGGAGAGTTTCAACTGGAAGTCACACCTTGTCACACATGAGAGAACCCACACAGGAGAAAGGCCATACAAATGTGCCAAGTGTGGGAAAAGCTTCATTGAAAAGTCAAAACTGAATAGACATCAAAGAACTCATATGGAAAGGGAAATCCATGAGTGTGAAGAGTGTGGAAAAATCTTTACCATCAAATCCAACCTTGTGAGGCATCAGATAGCCCACAAAGGGGCACAATCCTTTATATGCCTCAGCTGTGGGAAAACCTTCAACCAATTGTCGAAGCTGATCAGGCACGAGAGGATCCATACAGGAGAGAAGCCCTACTCCTGTGCAGACTGTGGGAAAAGCTTCAGCCAGACGTCAGAACTTCTTAGGCACGAGAGGATCCACACAGGAGAGAAGCCGTACAAGTGTGCCATCTGTGGGAAATGCTTCAATCGGAGGTCACACCTCAACACACATGACGCGACCCACCTGGGAAGTCAGCCATATGAATGGCCAGACAGCAGGGCGAGGTACGAAGGCAGCCCCTTCCTTATTACGGGCACGAATCCACCCAAGCGGATTTATTTGGAGAGTCAACTCTCTAAATATTCAGGTGGAGAAAAAGACTACAGTCACAGATCCCTCCTCATTGCAGGTGTGAGCCCACATGGACAAGCGCAGATAGGAGGCCAGCTCTATGAATGGCAAAACAGTGAAACGAGCTACACACACTGCTCACTCATTGTTACAGGCAAGAACCAACAAGAAGGGGTGCCTGAGGCAGGCCAGACATATAAGTGCTTGGAGAGTGAAGCACACTACAGGAGTAGCCCATTCTTTATCAATAGTGTGAATGCCCAGGAGGGAAAGGTTGTGGGAGCCCAACTCTATAAATGCCTGATGGGTGACAAATGTTGCAGTGATCCCTCGCTCCTTATCAAGAGAGGAGAGAGCACCCAAAAGGAGGAGAAAGAGTTTAAATGTTCCGAGTGTGGGAAGAACTTCAACTGGAGGTCCCATTTCATTCGGCACAAGAGAATTCATACAGGAGAAAAACCATATGGCTGCCCAGATTGTGGGAAAAGCTTCAATCGGCGTTCACACCTTGTTAGGCATGGGAGAACCCATATTGGGTCGAGATCATATTCTCAGACCGAGGAGGAAGGGTCAGACCAGGATCTAATTCTTGTAAACTCAAGTGAATCCATAGCAAAAGGAGCTCAGATTAACACACAGTCTGTTGAAGCTTCTGTTGTGGTTCAGACCATATGAGACGCTGGCACACATGATTAAATAGCTGAGAAGCCAGGAGAGACAGCCTGTGGTGGGAAAAAAATCTCAGGATCGGCCAAATTGATCACCAACATTGGTCCGCCCTGTCCTCACATCGGGAGGCATGGAGACACACTATCCACAATGCTGCAGCCTTATTTGAGAACTCACGCTGCACAAGTCTTGAAGAGAAACAACAACACAGAAAGAATCACAACCCAGAAACATCACCCAAGGAGACCTTCTGTTGTGCTTTCTGCAACTGGACTTGTTTATCTCAGATTGGCCTTTTTAGTCATCAGCGCGCTTGCAGAAAGTGCGGGATGAGTCCTTCCTGAATCTTCGTTAGCGAAGAAAAGCCAGAGGGGTAATATACAGAGAATACATGTCCAGGAGACATTGTAGGTGAAGTTCACACAAATAATAGATGAGGTGGTAAAACTGCTCCTAGATTTAACAATACTTAAGATTGTTAGAGAGGGACTGTATAGTTGAATGTTTCCTCATTTGAAACAACACAGAATATGCCTTGCATATAGAAATCTAGCTTCTCAAGTAGAAAAATGCCCTTGACATACTTGTTCCGTACACACAGGGATGATTTTCATACTTATGCATTTCTCCACCCAGACTCTGAAATAGTATATTCCAAGGACAGTTTTAACACCTCATCTGCAGTTTTGTGTAAATCCTGTTCATTGCCAAACTGTGAAAAGAGCTGTTAAAGTTTCCAGTCCAATCCCAGGACCTTGAAAAAACTCACACTGGAGATAAATTGGTTTCTCTCTTCCTGGACTGTGGGGGGGTGGGGTAAAAAAAATTAATTCTGAGGTCAAACTTTACCAGACACCGGAAAATCTGTACTGGAGAAAGAAGAAGTGTCTCTTGAGGTCCAAACATTGCTGTATGCCAGAAAAGACCTTTGCAAGAGAAGCCTTAAAATGTCTGCTGTTTAAGATAGCCAGAACCCAACAGAGTTAAGCTCAGACAAGAGTCCATTGATTCGAGCAGGCTTCAACAGACCTGACTCTTGATAGGATAAGACTGTATATCCCTATTGTATTGTAGCAGTTCATTATTAGCAACCAGAATATTCATATAGGATGAGACAGAATTGCTAAACTTGTAGACTGAATGTTGATGAATAGTTCTTGGTTTATTTGTGGAACTGCATTGTGGGATGATCCTCCTTCAGAATGAGACAAGGCATGGCTGATTATATCTAAATTAGTTTAGAAATGTTTATTTTAAGAAAATGGATAGTGTGTCTTCCTGCCACTCCTTTGCAAATTCTTCTAGTATATCAGGGGAACAGGAAAATACGGCCCTGCAAATGTTGCAGCTCCCATCAGCACCAGCCTCCATGGCCACTGGTCAGGGATGATGGGTGTTGAAGTTCAACAATGCCTGGATATGCAATCAGTTTAGTTGATGAAGTGATAGGAGTTGTTCCTGGACTGGACTGTTTGAGATTATACTTAAGGAGATAGCTTAGTTGGATGTTCTTCCGTATTAGAAAGTTTCTTGAATACAGGACTCTAGATGCGAGGCAGATAAGACAGCAAAAAATCTTGTGGCACCTTAAGACAAGTATATTTTATTGAGCACAAGCTTTCTTGGACTGCAATACATTTTGTGAGGTCCAGTGGGTTGCACTACACGAAAGCTTATGCTAACTTAGAATTGTTAGTCGTTAAAGTGTTATAAGACTCTGGAATGTTTTTGTTGCAACAGACTAACATCACCTATCCCCTGAGAAATGTTACAAAATAAGATAGGAGTAACTCTGGCTTAACCATTTCCTCAGTTTTCTACATGCGAGGTTCTCCACCACCACCATGGGGAACATTTATACAAGCAAACTTCCTGGTCTCTGGTGTGATAAAGACCAGGGCTGCATCTCCACTGCAGAAATAACCCAGTTTGACACTGCTTTAATTGACATGGCTCCATCCTGGGATTTGTAGTTTGTTGTGGCACCAGGGCTCTCTGAAAGAGAAAGCTAACTATCTCACAAAGCTACAAATTCCAAAATTCCATAGCATTGGGCCATGGTAGTTAAAATGATGTCTAAGTGGATTATTTCTGCAGTGCAGATACAGCCTAGGAACACAACTGACCCATATCTTATCAGTTGGATGTTGGGTCTTCTCACACTACAGTCGGAGCCCTGTATCCATGGAACCAATATCTGCAGTTTCAGTTATCACAAGGACACAAGGCAGGGACACATACCATACAGTCATCCTAGAATATGCCTAGAGAGGCATTCTCTCTAGACATCTTCTAGGTCCTCCAGTGCAACTCTACAGCACATTTTAACCAGGAGTCCATTATATTAATAGAGTTTGTTGTTGGCGGTTTCCAGTATCCGCGGTAAGTCTGGGAACTGAAACCCTGCAGATATGGGGGTCCGGCTGTATATGTTAATACCACTATGATTTCACTTTAACTGCCATGGCAACATCCTATGGAATACTGGGGTTTGCAGTTTAAGGAGAGATAGTGCCTCCCCATGCAGCCATGGCAGTTAAAGTGGAATCATAAAACTTTAATTGCAGTTTGAAACAGCCCTTTGAACCCCACTTTCCTTTCTATAAGAAGCACTTTTCTGCAGGCAACAGTATGCAGCCCACATGTGACGTGGTGACTGCATATGTGTGTGCCCTGGTGCATCATTGATTGGAGTTTTCTAATACATATACATAACGTATTAAGTGCAATTATATACAGGGATGTGCGTGGTCATTCTGCATTGGGGTGGGTGAAACCTTTGGTCTTCCATGTGTTTTGGATCACAGTTTCCATAATCCCTTACAATTTATCATGCTGGCACTTTTCAGAGAGCTTGTCTAGGAGGGAAGACAAAAAATGGAGTGCCTCGGAGTAATGGCATTTTGCAGCAGCTGCAACCTGCCTTTTTGCCCCCGAAAGCTTCGTGTGCAAGATGCCAGCCATGAGTTATTTACTCGTGTTTGTACTTACCTCAATTTGCTGCCACCACACTTTTTTAAAAACAATGTCCAAGGTGCAATAGAGTGATTTTTCAATTTAACAGAAAAGCACCCCCCAACACACCGTTTTCTCGCCTTAGTGCTCTCACGCTAAGCCAAAATCCAACATAGTGGCAGCAGACACTTGCCTTGTTAGCAGATCCTGCCCCCTGCGCTCACCTGGCCAATCACTGGTGGAGCTGTGGTTAAATGCCAGTACTGCAAGCCACAGCGTTGCAAGTTCTATCCCAGAAGGCTCCAAGGTTCACTCAGCCTTCCATCCTTTCGTAGGTCAGTAAAACGAGTATCCAGCTTGTGGAGGAATTAGCTAACACACATTGGAATCCACTTAATGTGGTGTAGATGTGTAAATTGCTATTGCTTAAACTGCTCTGAGATTTGTAAGCTGCTCTGAGAGCCTTTGTGGCTGAAGAGCGGGTATAAATACCTAAATAAATAAATAAATCAGCTTTTCGCTCTCCTATGGGAAAGCGATTCATATCAAATCACTTGTTCCAATGATCCGGAATGTGCACTCCCCTCACTGTTTTTAAAAAAACTCTGGGGAAATCTGCAAAGGCTTTTCCTGCAGTTTTTGACATTTTGGGGCCCCCTCCTTCCCAGTATAGCGAAATGATGCAGAATGACATTAAGACAGGTAGGATTCTCCTCTCATTCTGTGAGGAATATTTTTGCCATTTAGGCAACCCCAGAGTTGAAGTGCCAAATTTATGGATAGCTGAAGTTTCCTCACCTTAGTTCTGCTAGATAAATCAAGTCTTTCTGTGAAAGCCCTTTCCTTACATTCCACTGAGAGTGGTGGACCCGATCATTCATGCAAAGAAACAGAAACGGAGTAATTCCCTCTGTTAACAGAATGCTTCTATCAGCTGAGTGGGGAAGAGTGCATCTTCTATTGATACCCTTTCCCCTCTGTGCTCCTCTATTTGCTCTGGATGGTCCCCTAGTTCCTGGCTTCAGATTGGGTGGTGTGTATGAGAGATTCCCAGTCTACAGGAGTGAGAGGGGATTGCTGGAAATTCATGCCTCCCGATTGAAAGAAGCCTTCTGATGGTGGAATGAACGGCTGTATGAATGCTTAGGATTTTGGTGCTAACTAGCCTTAATAAAGCATTAAATATTCAGACAACCAGTGCGCAACTTGCATTTTTCAATCCTTCCACAAATGCGTTTGAAACTCTCTTTCACTTTTATGACAGCGAGTGTATTTATATTAAAATACAGGAAGCCCCCCCTTCTCCAACAGGTGAGAGACTGCAGCCATGTCAGAAACTGGAATTGGTCAAAAAGCAGAACCTGTGTATGAAACATGAGGGAATTATGGTGGCTCAGTAGGGACTGCTTGCGCCTGCCTGTGCGCTGTTTGCAAAGTCTCTCAATTGGTTTGGTGACTTTCCTCCCCTCTCAGCTTGCTTTTCAAGCAGCACGCGCATGCACAGTCAGTCCTAAGCAAGCCTCTGTAGGCAAGAACTGTTGAAAGCGTGGATTCCTCATCGAATGAATTTAACTTGTTCTTAATTTGCAAGTGTTGAAAGGGTGAGTCGCCAGCTAACAAGCTGCGTCCTCATACACAGAGGCACCTGTGTGTTTCATTAAGCTGCAGTTGCTAAATTGCTTTTCTGACAGCAGAAATACCTGGTGAGTTGAGGAATAATGGATATTGACTATTTCTGACATACAGCTGGACCCCCATATCTGTGGAACCAGTATCCACGGTTTCAGTTACTATATTTGCAGTACACAAAAAGAGGAACACATACCATAGAGCCTTCCTAGCAAATGCCTAGGATATCCTCTCTGGACATTTTCTAGGTCCTCCAAGGCAACTCTGTGGGATTTTAAACTGGAAGTCCCATTATTTTCAATGATGTTTATGGTTATCTGCAGTTTCCAATATCTACGATAAGTCCTGGAACTGAACCCCTGCAGATGCGGAGATCCGGCCATATTTCTGCCATTTTATTCATCCAAAGCTCTAAGGTCAATACTCAGAGTCCTTCAAGAAGACAGGCCTGCTTGTATAGATTTCTTTCCTTGTAGATGCTTCATTCTCCATTCTTTTCTAAAATGCAAGAGAGCAACTGTTATGCCACATAAAATATTCCAGATTTTGTGGGAATGTCTATAACATAAGGCATTAAGACAGTTTATTCCTCATACTGACCATTTTTATTAAACTTGTTTTAGGCAGTTACCACTAAAGACATGCCCTGTCCATCTCCAAAATATATAGTTTTTATACAGCACTTTAATGCAGCAGTTTTCTGTACGGGGTCTCCATGTGTTGTTGTACTACAGTATGACCATAGCTACTGGCTATGCTAACTGAGGATGATAGGAGGTGTACCCCTTGAGCATCTGGGGTGGGAACCGTTACAGAGAAACGTATTCCAGAGATCCTTGCAACAACTCTGAGTTGAATCAGTTGCATTATACTCATAAGAATGCATGTTATACTATCTTTTTCTCTCCTTTAAAATCCTTCCTCAAAAACCAACCATTTTTTTGATTAATATGCATTTGTCCATATTATTCCTGCCTTCTGCTGTTTCTGTTATTGTAAATTCTGTGGAGGCAAAGACTTGTGTATTTCCTTTTAAACTCGCTAAGATATCTGATGTTGTATAATAGATGAGTTTATAGCTTTCCTGGGAGAAGCTCAAAGCCATGTACTGATTGCTTTTACCTTTACAGCAGCCCTGTGAGGTAGGCTAAGCCTAAGAAATGGCAAGTAAATGGCCTAAAGAGCTTCATAGAAGGAATTTGAACCTAGGTTTTCTTGTAAAAGACCAGCACTCCAACTACTATCTAACAGTGCTCTCATGTTATACTTGCAGCTTGCTGATAAAACAGTTAATTTGTAATCCAACATAAGCCATGCACTGGAGTAAACACCATAAATTCAGTACTCTAAAGGAAGTTCACAGGAGCATATTCAGTGCATGAGCCTTAAAAAATTATACATGGTGAAATATTCCCATATAAATAAATACCCAAAGTTATCTTCTCATTTACATCTGTCATCCTCAGGATAAGACAATCTATCCGTTGCTTTCCTTATTGCATTTTTGAAAATCTCACTGGCAAACTCCCCACTACCACCACCATTTTCAATTTGGAAGTTTCTCTCATCTTTTTAGGAGGGGGAAGAGCAAATTTTCTAAAATGTACACAACTTTGTGCACATTTTCCCATTCATTAACATGTGCATATATTTATAATGTATACATTTTAAATCATGTACATGTCTGAATTTGAATTTCAGATACTCTTGAATTTGTGTAGGGTTGTAGTTAGCTAAGGGTTCTTCCAGACTGCCCAATAGTTTCAGTAAATGTCAGGATATTTTGTTTCAGGATTTCACAAATTGTAGCCCCATAAATGGTTGTGTCCCTCATCTGGTCTTACCCTAAATATAGCACCTTTTTGACCCTTGCTTGTTTTTGGTTGTAGTGGATTTTAGCACTACACCAATCTGCATGTTACTCTTTTGTGTTTGAAATGTGGTTAAACTGTGGTGTGGGTGCAGTTTTCTTCCAGCCCATTTGTACACTCAACAACACCCCCTAGTTTTCTCCCCCAGTATCCATGTTCTCAGCCTTGTTAATGATTTATGTTTTCTATTTATATTTCCCCCTATTTTTAGGGTGTTTTTTCCAGTCATAGTGCTGAAACGATCTAAAACATTACCACTTTAGAACTATATTGCCAGAAAGAAAGAGGGGAGGGGGGAAGAAATGTTCCATCTGGTAACAGGAGATGTAATGAGGGAACATGTCACACATCTGTTTTATACATCAGGATCTTCTACAGAAGATACAGGATCCAAGTACAGTTGGCCCTCTTTATCCAAGGATTCTGCACCCATGGATTCAACCATTAACGCTTTGAAAATATTGCATACACAAACAAATATTCCAAAAAGGAAACCGTGCTGTTCTCCAATTTATATAAGGGATGCCATTTTACTACGGCATATAATGGGATTTGAGCATCGACAGATTTTGGTATCCATGAGGGATCCTAGAACCAAACCCAAAGGATATCAAAGGCCCAGTGTAGTTCTCCAAAAAAAAAAATCCATATACATTTATTGTTTTTTTGTGTAATTGTTTATTGAGTTCAGATCATAGTACAGTTGTCCTTTCATATTCGCTGGGGTTTGGTTCCAAGACCACCCGTGGATACCAAAACCTGTGAATACTCAAGTTTCATTATATGCAATGGCATAGCAAAATTTTGTCCCTTATATAAAATGGCAAAATCAAGGTTTGCTTGGGCTGGAAGTCAACCTTAAAACCGAAGTTCTCTACCAACCTGCACCACAGGATGAACACCACCATTCCCACATTGCCGTAGGCAAATCTGTGCTTAAGTCCATTCAGCAGTTCACCTACCTGGGAAGCATCATCTCCTCAGATGCCAAGATTGACAGAGATTGATGACAGATTAGCAAAGACACATAGCGCATTTGGAAGACTTTACAAAAGAGTCTGGAGTAACAAACACCTGAGGTGAAACACAAAAATCAGTGTGTATAGAGCCATTGTACTGTCTATTCTCCTTTACACGTCTGAAACATGGGTCACCTATCGCCAACATTTACAACTCCGCGAACACTTTCATCAGCGCTGTATATGCACAATCCTAAATATACACTGGAATGACTATGTGACGAACACTGCTGTCTTTGAGCAAGCAGGGATCACCAGCATTGAGGCCATGAAATTGAGAACACAGCTGCACTGGGCAGGGCACATTTCTAGGATGGAGGACCATCGCCTCCCAAAAATAGTACTCTATGGTGAACTTGCCACGGGTCAGTGTAAGAGGGGTGCTCCAAAAAAGCGATACAAAGACTCCCTGAAACAACATCTCAGGCTCAGCCAAATTGATCACCAACAATGG
This sequence comes from Gambelia wislizenii, assembly GCA_030847615.1. Lineage (NCBI taxonomy): Eukaryota > Metazoa > Chordata > Lepidosauria > Squamata > Crotaphytidae > Gambelia > Gambelia wislizenii. The sequence goes on from JAUMIR010000002.1 coordinate 34,688,443, forward strand.
TCCGCCCTGGCCTCACATCGGGAAGCATGGAGACGCACTATCCACAATACTGCAGCCTTATTTGAGAACTCACGCCGAACAAGTCTTGAAGAGAAAGGACAATACATAAAGAATCACAACCCAGAAACATCACCCAAGGAGACCTTCTGCTGTGCTTTCTGCAACCAGACTTGTTTATCTCGGATTGGCCTTTTTAGTCATCAGTGTGCTTGCAGAAAGCGCAGGATGAGTCCTTCCTGAATCTTCATTTGCGAAGGAAAGCCAAGGAGAGATATTTTTGGATTACTATTTTTTTAAGAATATTTTCAAGCCATGAATACTTAAATCTGTGGATACAGAGGGACAACTGTATATTACACTCTCTCAATCATACAGAAATTGCTTACAATTTACTGGCCAGGCTAATAAAGGGAGTAAGAAGAGATGAGCCACCCTTTCGTTCTGGAGAGTTTCTCACAAGACCGTTTCCCACTGTTCTCCTTATACTTCTTTCAGTCTCTTTAGTTCAGATTGTTCTCAGATGAGTTAACGTCTCAAAACCAAATGTTTCTTTTCTCTCTGATTTGCATTGTTCCCAGACATCTTTTGGTAACTCCTTTATCTTTCCATTCCTCATATTCCCAGGAAACAGCCCACCAGTATCGTTACTATCTTGTTATTCTCACAGACAATTACCCCATTTAGACCTTCTCAAAATGAAGTCTTTTTTACAAATGGTTCTACTCTGGCCCAGTTTATTATAAACAAGTTAGTGAGGAAAACTCTGTGGCAAAGGTTACACCCAAAAATATAGTGAGACGAACCAGGACAAGGGATGTTGTGTGCCTTCAAGTCGTTTTTGACTTATGGCGACCCTGTCACAGGGTTTTCTGAGACAGAGAGTGTGTGACTTGCCCAAAGTCACCCAGTGGGTTTTCATGGCTGAGCAGGGATTTGAACCCTGGTCTCCAGAGTCCAACACTCAAACCATTACACCATGCTGGCTCCTAGACAAGGGATACAGAGATTTTCACACTACACTGTTAATAGTGTTACTATTCCACTTTATTTGCTATGGCTGCCTCCTGTGGAATCCTGGGATTTGCAGTTTAGGGAGGGGCATTTACAAGTCTCAGCCAGAGAGATATTAGGCCTCACTAAACTACAAACCCCAGAATTCCATAGGAGGAAGCCAGAGCAGTTAAAGTGGAATAGTAACACTATAACAGTGTAGTGTGAAAATCTCCATATATTTACTGTTATATTTACCGTTATTGAATTAGAAACTCCCAGAGCATAATAAAAATGCCCCCTGCTGTGCATAGAAAATGCTGCATCTAGTACTGGAATTTCAGGAGAAAAAAAGGTGACAGGAAGAATGTTGTATGTAGATTGAAAAGAAAACAACAAAAATACCTACAGCTATAACACCTGGCAGCTTAAAAAACCAATGTAATTTTGGATTGCATCAATAGGAGTACAGTGTCTAGATCAAGGGATGTAATAGTACCACTCCATTCTGCTTTGGTCAGACCTCACCTGGAATATTGTGTCCAGTTCTAGGCACCACAATTCAGGAAGGATATTGAGAAGCTGGAATGTGTCCAGAGGAGTGTGACCAAAATGGTGAATGTTCTGAAGCTATGCCTTATGAGGAGCAGTTTAAGGAGCTGAATATTTTTAGCCTGGGGAAGAGAAGGTTAAGAGGGGACGTAATAGCCATGTTTAAATATTGGAAGGGATATCATACTGAGGATGGAGCAAGCTTGTTTTCTGCTGCTCCAGAGACTAGGACGCGGAGCAATAGACTCAAACTACAAGAAAAGAGATTCCACCTAAACATTAGGAAGAACTTCCTGACAGTAAAAGCTGTTTGACAGTGGAATACACTGCCTCAGAATGTGGTGGAGTCTCCTTCTTTGGAGGTTTTTAAAGAGAGGCTAGATGGCCATCTGTTGGGAGTGCTTTGATTGTGTATTCCTGCACGACAGAGAGATGGACTAGATGGCCCTTGTGGTCTCTTCCAACTCTATGATTCTAACACATCCCAAAGTTTTTTTTTATCAGCCTGGAAGAGTCTGAAAAAGGAACAGGGAAATGTGGGGTGGATGGCCAATGATGTCATAGCTCTGACTTACCAAAGCCTGCTCCTGGGGCTTTGACCCTGTCCGTCTTGATTCCACTACACTGCTGGTAGGAACACTTCACCCTACAAAACCATTCACCTTCTCCTCACCTCCTGACTAGGGCCCTCCCATGATATTCTTCTGCCTGAGGCAGAGCAGCCAATTTATCACACAGAACCAGTATTATGTCCTGGTTAAACTGTTAGATTGGGGACTTTGGAAATCTTTGATCCTACTCCCCACTCACAACCACAGCAGGAAGGCCCACAAATGACAAGGAATATCTCAAAGAGACCATAAGTCGAAGTAAACAAATCATACATATTCTGAATACAGCCTTGTGTGTTATTAGTAATTAGCAAAATGTGAATACAAAAGCCAACAAACAATATAAAATGTCAACAAACAATAGAAGAAATATGCAAAAACAAAGAGATGCTGAAAATGTAACAAACGCCAACACACATAGAAGAGAAAAACAACTTGGCCAGAGCACAATTAATTGAAAATCCAGTTCAGGAAACTTGATCTGTAATGACAAGTCAACTAACAGATAAGTAAGCAACCAAAATATAACAGAAGAAGGAAAGAAATATAATGAGTTATCTTGTGTATTTATATACACACTATCACATAAGTGAACTCATATATGTTCTGAATAGATATGACCTTTGTTTTGACTTATTAGTCTCTTTGGGGCATTCCCTGTCATTTCCAGTCCTTTCTGTTCTGGTTTCTGGTATCTGAGCCTCTTCTTTGCTACTGTGGCCAGTCTCTAGAAAAGTCGTGAAACACTGGATAATAGGGTTGCCAGAGTGAAAACTGGAGAGGACTCCTGTACATTTAGTGGTTGTGTAGAAGAGGAAATTTCAGCACATTACCCTCTACACTTGGGGGTTGCAGAGACCTGCAAAATATCGACATTAATTTGGGGAAATTAACGTACTCTGCTTGGCTATGCAAAGAGAGGGCAACAGGTAGCTGATTTTTTGACCTTTGTATACCGCTAATCGGGAGGAGATGTTAAGCTAGATAGTATAATAAATTGATCTTTATTTGGAAAAAACAGTAATAATAACATTCACACACGCATTCAGGCTTCAAGCATTCACGTAAGACTAGCGAATAAAGTAGGAGGTATGAGGATAGAGAAGTAGCAAAGGGAGTTGTTTGTGGGTGATACGACACCTTCCCTATAGAGATGAGGTTGCGGAGGAAACCAGCTGAGTGGGGGGTCCGGAACAGGAACAGCTGCACAGACGGACATAGTGTCCACACAGGAAGGGGATCTACTAGCATTTGAGTGAAGTTTTGGAAGGGTTTTTATAGTCACTATAGCCTTCTGTGGATGGGATTTAGAGTAGAAGACAATGTTTCTCAGAGTTGCTCAAGATGAGACAAAGGCACTCCGGATATGTTAATAGCATCTTAATGTGAGGATACTTTGTGATTGAAAGGGAGGAAGCAACTTCCTTTGTGTGGGGATGGGTGAAGGAATGAGGGTTGTTTACAGGTATCCCTCTCCCAGCCTTGGCTGCTGGGACTAGCTAGGTGTACCTGCCTTCAGCTGCCTTGCAAATTAGCATTTCTTTAGAATTTAGGCCCCCACTCCTTAAGTGCATACCTGCACTAGTCCTTGTAATTTGTTGGAATGTTCCAACTTTAATGGCCGCACTGCGTGGAAGGCCACATTTGATCTAATTATTAAATATTGCCAATTATTAATACAGAAATGGGTCTAGGGGTGTCAGAGTAGGTAACAAGCAGGTGTTACTTGTTATCTGGCTGTGTGATAGGCTACACCTGTTGAATTTTCTTCTTCCACACAAGCATTAAAGGCACAGAAGCCCTCTTGGTTTTCAATCTCGTAACCTTACTGGGTAACCTTGGACCAGTCATGGTTTCTTTGCCTCACCTGCCTCACAAGGTTGTCGTGAAGATAAAAAGGGGGAGATGGAGAAGAAGAGCCATATGTGCCAACCTTGAGCTTACTGGAGTAAAGGCAGGATATAAATGTAACTAATAAATACAGCCAATAAAAATTTTTCACTTCTCCGTGTGTGTCTAAAAGCAGGCAAGCAGGTGTGTTATTTTGACAAAATAATCCCACAAGCCCTTCTCACCAATTAAAGTAAAATAATAACAACAAAGTAAAGGTTTGAGTGTTGGACCAGGATTCTGGAGAACACGGTTTGATTCCTCACTTGGCCATGGAAACCCACTGGGTGACCTTGGGCAAGTCACACTCTCTCAGCTTCAGAGCAAGGCAAAGGCAACCCCCTTCTGAACAAATCTTGCAAAGAAAACCCCATGATAGGCTTGCCTTTGGGTTGCCATAATTCAGAAATGACTTGAAGGCAAATAACAAATACAACAACTAGCTGTATCAGGTGTAACATACAGCATTTAAAAACTCCCCCCAAAACCACCCGGTAAACCTCATGACAACCCTGTAAGGTAGGCTGGTGGATTTTTAATTTCCTCCTCCTTGGAGTCTGGGCCACAGACTGAGTAGCAGGAATGGATTGTGAGGTGGAGAGGGAATTTGCATGTGAGTGGTGATTGGTTGGGTGTGTTTCCTGAGCAGCCAATCAGCATACTGGGAAAGGCAACATACTACCCAAGAAAACTATATATAGAGATAACAATACTGTAATAATAATAATAATAATAATAATAATAGATGTTTAGTCTTACCTGCCTCTCCCATGGATCAAGGCAGGGAACAGCAGATTAACCCACAACATTTGACATATCTTAAAGACACACAACACCTATTAAAACACATCTCTGGCTTTTCTTCGCAAACGAAGATTCAGGAAGGACTCATCCCGTACTTTCTGAAAGTGCGCTGATGACTGAAAAGGCCAATCCGAGATAAACAAGTCTGGTAGCAGAAACACAGCAGAAGGTCTCCTTGGGTAATGTTTCCGGGTTGTGATTCTTTCTTCCTTGTCGTTTCTCTTCAAGACTTGTTCAGCGTTAGTTCTCAAATAAGGCTGCAGCATTGTGGATAGTGCGTCTCCATGACTCCCGATGTGAGGCCAGGGCGGACCATTGTTGGTGATCAATTTGGCCGAGCCTGAGATGTTGTTTCAGGAAGTCCTTGTATCGCTGGTCCATGGCAAGTTCACCATAGAGTACTATTTTTGGGAGGCAATGGTCCTCCATCCTAGAAATGTGCCCTGCCCAGCGCAGCTGTGTTCTCAATATCATGGCCTCAATGCTGATGATCCCTGCTTGCTCAAGGACAGCAACATTCGTCACATAGTCAGTCCAGTGTATATTTCAGATTGTGCGTAAACAGCGCTGATGGAAGCGTTCGAGGAGTCGTAGGTAGTGGCGATAGGTGACCCATGTTTCAGATCCATAAAGGAGAATGGACAGTACAATGGCTCTATACACACTTATTTTTGTCCTTTGCCTCAGGTGTTTATTGCTCCAGACTCTTTTGTGAAGTCTTCCAAATGCACTATATGCCTTTGCTAATCTGTGATCGATCTCTTTGTCAATCTTGGCATCTGAGGAGATGATGCTTCCCAGGTAGGTGAACTGCTGAACGAACTTGAGCACAGATTTGCCGACGGCAATGTGGGGATGGTGGTGTTCGTCCTGTGGTGCAGGCTGGTAAAGAACTTCGGTTTTTTTCAGGTTGACTTCCAACACAAACAGCTCTGCAGCTGTTGCAAAGCAGGATGTTAGGCGCTGCAGAGCTGCTTCTGTGTGGGCAACAAGGGCAGCAGCATCAGCGAAGAGCAGCTCACGGACTAGATAGTTTAGAGTCTTAGTGTGAGCCCTCAGACGGCTTAAGTTAAACAAGCTACCATCAGTACGGTAATGTATATAGATGTCTTCGTCTTCTTCGAGCTCTGCCGTAGCCCTTTGGAGCATCATGCTGAAGAAGACTGTAAATAAAGTTGGTGCAAGAACACAACCTTGCTTCACTCCATTAGTTATTAGAAAGGGCTCTGAAAGAGCATCGCCATATCTTACTTGTCCGCGCTGGCCCTCGTGTAGCAAGATAATCATTTTAAAGAATTTGGTTGGATATCCTAATCTTTCCAGGATCTGCCACAGACCTTTTCTACTTACAGTGTCGAAGGCTTTGGTGAGGTCGACAAATGTTACATAGAGACCCTTGTTCTGCTCTCTACATTTTTCTTGCAGTTGCCTAAGGGCAAATACCATGTCTGTAGTACTCCTATTGGCTCTGAAGCCACATTGGCTTTCAGGGAGAAGTTCTTCTGCAATAGCAGGAACTAACCTGTTCAGGAGTATCCTTGCAAGGATTTTTCCAGCAATAGAGAGCAGTGTTATGCCTCGATAGTTTGAGCAATCGACAAAGAAGATAAATACCTATCAACGCATCAATCCACATTTAAAATTCATAGTTTAAAATTCACAACCACAGCAAATAATGACTTGCTGCCCTTTCACAACACTGCTACCAGAGGCAACTAATGGTAAAGCAGCCTTTACTTCCACCCTTCTCCAAATGCTGCTGCTGCTGATGATGTGGAAGGAGATGATGCTTGCTGAGGGTATGGGAAGGCTTCAGTGGCTGCTACCGAGCATGCTCAGTTGCACTGAGCCAGGGAGGGGAAACGTGGCCTGAGTGCTTCCTATGCTGGGCTTGCAGCTCCAGGCGTGGCAACTGCTCCATTCCTCCAAAACGGTTTGGTCTTCCTTCCTGCTTTTGGGTAGGGGGCAAGGGGGTGGCAGAGCAAGCGGAGGGGAAAGATGGGGTGTGCCTTTGTTTTGCTAAAGTGGAAACATTCCTGCTGATTTAATGGGGCCTCAGAGGTCTGTTTGGTTGTCTATGTCTGGGTATGTGCTTTTCCTAGGGTTTTCTTACTCAGAGATTTAGCCCAGTGGCTCTAAACCTTTTCTGTACCAGGGACCCCATTTAAATATCTTTTGTTGCTGTGGACCCCCAAGACTTAACTCAAGAGTTAAAACAACACCCTAGTAATAATAATAATAATAATAATAATAATAATTTGAGAACTCACGACGAACAAGTCTTGAAGAGAAACAACAATGCAGAAAGAATCAAAACCAAAAAACATCACCCAAGGAGACCTTCTGCTGTGCTTTCTGCAATTGGACTTGTTTATCTCAGATTGGCCTTTTTAGTCATCAGCGCGCTTGCAGAAAGTGCAGGATGAGTCCTTCCCGAATCTTCGTTTGTGAAGAAAAGCCAGAGAGAGAGAGAGAGAATAATAATACAGTTACACCATCCATTAACACTTCCCTCAGAGGCACTGGAGGGGAGGGAAGAATTTCTCCAGCTTCTTCCTGCAAGTTTGTGGCTGCAGTGGATTGAATGGCAATGCACAGGCCAAGCCAGTCTTTGCCTTGGTTCCTGTCATATGGCCACTCCACTGCAGGGAAGATGTGGGCCAAGCAGCCTTGAAGCCTTAGTGGACTCCCTGTGAGGACATCACAGCCCCCTGGGGGATCCCGGACTACAGGTTAAGAACCACTGATCTAGCCTACAGACACCTGGTATTCTGTGGTGGTCTCCCATCCAAGTACTAACCAGGGCTGACCCTGCTTAGCTTCCCAAACCAGACAGGATCTGGTAGTGACTTTAGGATAAATCTAGCCAGTATGAATTTCTGCCTGTCTGTCTATTATCCATTTTTCTTTTACTGGATAGTGTTGGGTCCTTTTCTTGGCTTAACAACACCCCACTCTTACATCACCCTACCTTTATTTATAGCAGGATTTCTCAGCCAAGCTTCCCTGGAATCCTGGGCTTCCGTAAGAAGGCCTGAAAGATTGTAATGGGTGGAGCGGGGGTGTTTAAGCTGTAGATATAATAATTTTTATGCAGTGGTTCCCTGACATCTGGGAGCTATTTCAAGGGTTCCTCCAGGGTAAAAAGGCTGAGAAAGACTTGGGTTCTAGAATTGGAAGGGGTCCCAAGGGCCATCTAGTCTATCCACCTGCCAGTGCAAGAATCCACTGCTAACTTATCCCTGAGGGGTTGGGGTTGGGGGGTCTTGGAGTCTTTTCTGTGCTCCTACCTTTAGTTTATAATTGTATTCCTTCTTTTTCTTGGTCTGATAATCCATGGATTTACTTTCTTGTTCCCTAAATATGCACATAATTGATTTAATGGGTTAGTCCAATGGTTTTTAACCTGTGGTCTGCGGATTCCCAGGGGGCCGCAGTGTTCTCAAAGGGGGTCTGTGAAGGCTTAAAGGCTGCTTAGCCCACATGATAGGAGCCAAGGCAAAGGCTGGATGGCTTGGCCTGTGTATTGCCATTCACAAGCACCTGCCTCTTCCTCAGTCAATTTTCATGCATACTGGTTGTGCTGTCTTCAAGAATGCATGTTGCCCTTTAGCAAGTTCAGATGCATATTTTTTAAATTTTTCATTATATTTCTGATAAAAGTACAAGATAAATAAAACATACACAGATGCATTTTTAAATCACCAAATAAGTAGAGAGAGATTCCACACATCAGATTTAGAAAAAAAGGTGACCAAAGAGTCAGCCAGTCTAATTGCAGTTACTATGTGTTATGCGCTTTCAAGTCGTTTTCAACTTATGGCAACCCTAAGATTAACCTATCATGGGGTTTTCTTGGCAAGATTTGTTCAGAGGGCAGTTGCTTTTACCTTTCTCTGAGGCTGAGAGAGTGTGACTTGTCCAAGGTTTCCATGACTGGGTGGAGATTGAAACCATGGTCTCTAGTCATAGTCCAACACTGAAAACCACCACAACATGCTGGCTAAAAGTTACTATATAGTGTGGGACAAAGAAGGTATCAGGATCATAGAATCATGAAGGTACTCCAAGGGCCATCTAGTCCAACCCCCTGCCGGTGCAGCAGTCCACAACTAAAAACATCCCTCATAGATGACCATCCAACCTCTGTTTAGAAACCTCCAATTAAGCAGAGTCCACTACCTTCTGAGATAGTCCATTCCGCTGTCTAATACCTCTTACTGTTAGAAAGTTTTTCCTCGTTGGAATCTTGTTTGTTGTAATTTGAATCAATTGGTTTGGATCCTGTCCTCTGGAGCAGGAAAAAAAAGTCACTCCATCATCCACCTGACGTCCCTTCACATTTTAAAAGATGGCTGCCTGTCATATCACCTCTCAGTCTTCTCATTCCCAGGTTAAACATGCTCAATCGTTCCTCATAGGACTTGATTTCTAAACCTTTTACCATAACAGGATGTTCTCATTCTACAGTATTTCTTACTCTCACAGGAAGAACATCAACTTCACTTTTGGCTGCCAGTTTGTTTCTTCATTTGAGGGATGAAGAATAGATACTCAGAGTCATACCAGGTGAGATAACTGAGAGAGCAGCCAGTGGACATTTTAACAGAATGGGTAGAAGAAATAGCACCATCTAGTTATCTCAGTTGACATTCTCAAAGGTACTTAACTTGTTTCTCCGATCCCTAGACTTGTAGACATTTTCCATACAGTCCTCACATGGGATCATACCTGCACAGAATGAACTTCCTTGGAAACTGAAAATTCCCGCACACTGTATCTCCTTGACTGAGTGTGGAAAGGTAACCTGTTAGGAGAAGAAGGCTTTAGGTAGCCATCATGTTTGGGTAGCGTGAGAGAATACTGTTACAGGTAACCCTTCCATATCTGCGGAAGCAATATCTGCGGTTTCAGTTATCCAAGGGACACAAAATAGGGGACACATGCCATAAAGTTGTGCTGGAAATTTCTTAAAAAGACATCCTCTCTAGGCATCTTGTAGGTCTTCCAATGCAACTCTATGATATGTTTGTGCAGGGAGTCCTTCATTTTAATAGGGTTTGCTGTCATCCACAGTTTCATTTATATATTGTAAGTCTGGGAAAGTATCCCCCATGTATACAGAGGCTTATTGCATGACATCAATGTTCTTCAGATGTTCTCCCCTTCCTGTTTCATGGGAGACAGTGGTAAAAGTGAGTCTTTTTGCTACTGGATTTTTCCAGTATTTTTCTCGCATTTAACCACCTTCTTCCATGAAACCGGTGCTGTTCTCAGGCTTTGCTTCTGCTTCCCTTCCTTTCATGCAATAAGCCCCTTAGTTTCTGGTCATTCCAAATTGCATCCCACAGAAACAGATGCTATGCTATTTGGTTGAAAATGGAAGAAAAGCATATGGAAACAGATTTTTAAAAATAATAAGAGTAATTAAAATAAGAGATTGGTCACAGATCTGTCAAGTGTTCAGTGTAGCCCCGAGTGGGCAGTTGCTTATAAAATATTTCCCCTTTGTTTAGAAACCGGTCACCTTCGAAGATGTGGCTGTGTATTTCACAGAAGCTGAGTGGACTTTGCTGGATCCAACACAGAGAGACATGTACAGGGATGTCATGCTGGAGAGCTTTGAGCATCTGGCATCCATGAGTAAGCATCTCTTTTCTCTGACGTGGTAGAACAGGTCCGGCCATAGAGAGGGTGAATGCTGGCCCGTTAGGGCATTTGGGGTACTGCCTGTCCCTAGCCTCAGTCTGCCCACATCCAGCTGGTACTTTGTGTCTGGCTCCTGACTTCTGCCACACCTGAAGGCCTGTTTAAATAAAAAGATTACAGTAGGACCCCCATATCCACTGATTCATTATCCAGTGATTCAGTTATCCATGGGACACAAAATGGCATACCTACCATAGAGTCTTCCTAGAAAATGTGTCCTCTCTAGCCATTTTCTAGGTCCTCCAAGGCATGGTACCCCCCACAGAACCAATCCCCAGCAGATACAGGGGTCCTACTGTATGTTAAATGTGTAGTGTGTGGCTTAAAACTAATTCTCGTTCTCACTCACAAGTAAATGCAGGCCCACTGAAAGCTCATTCTCTCCTCTCATCTGTTCTCTTCCTTCTTACATTTCCCTGCACAGCAGTTAAAGGGTGTGGGGAGTGACTCCAGAAAGAAGAAAACAAATCAATTGAGTTTCTTTCCACCCCCCCTTTTTTTGTAGACCTGCCAAAGGGGCTGGATTTAGCGGGATGAGAGGAACCTAGTAAATCAGCATTTACTGTACGTAAATTCCATGGATGCAGTGTGTTTAACGAGTGGATTAGATTTCATCCTGAAAGCAGAACTAAGGTTTCAGCGGAACTTTAGGAGAAATCTCTTGACAGGAGCAGCAGTTTGACATTTGAACCAACCGTAGCTGGCTGGGGGATTCTGGGAGTTGTGGTCCAAAACAATAACTTTTCCCTAGCTCCAGTTTTCTCCCTTCTTGATTTCCTTCCTTCTCCACACCAGGACTCTGTCCTTCCAAACCAGCTTTGATCACCCGTCTGGAGCGAGGGGAAGTAATGTGGGCCCCTGATCTGCTACAGTACCAATATCGAGAAAAGGAGATTCTTCCAAACATAAGTGCAGGTAAGGCATTTTGATACAGTAGTTTGCAAAAAGCTCTTCATGGCTGGATAGATCTGTTGGCCAGGTTCTTTCTGCACATTTGTAAATTGCACATTTTGGACAATGCATTCTCCTGCTAGTTACAGAGAAAGACATAGAATTAAGCATGGCATTGAAGATATAGGTACCTTGCCAGCAGAAAATGACAGCATCTATTATTATTATTAGTGATGATTTTATTTATTTATTTATTCCCCGCTCTTTAGCCACAAGGCTATCAGAGCGGCCTACAAATTGTTTTAAGCAATAGCAATTTACACATCTACACTGCATTAAGCAGTTTCCAATGTGTGTTAGCTAATGATGTGGTGATTTTAGACCCAATCTTGACATCCTACTATCCTACACCTTTCATACAGCACCTTCACATGCAAACTTGTTTTTAGTACATCTGAGGGCTCATCTACATGGCCAGAATACACCAGGTCCCCGCTGGGGTATTCTGCCTGTGGATCAAGCCTGTTGCGCTCCTGTTACCTGTACAGAACGGGATAGAGTCCAGACTAGCATGCTGGTCAGTCCCTGCAGCCACTGCTCCCCATATCCCATCCTCTGCAGCCAGGAAGCCAGCTCACAGCACATGACCAAGGCCCCCTGCATGTGACCAGCCTTGGTCACATTCTGCAGGATTGCTTGTTGGCTACAGAAGAGCGAAAAAAGCAGCAGCTGCAGTGAGAATCCAGCATGCTGGAATGGGTTCCCACAGTCATGTAGGCCCAATCCGTTTTTTGCTGGTGAGAGTGGGTTAAAACAGGTATTTTTTTAAAATGGTGTAATAGGCCTTGCCCTGTCTTCCCCTCCATCTTGGTCCCATCTTTGCCCCAAGGGTCATGAGGATTGCCCAGGGGGCAAACCGGGGCAAAAGCCCTGTGCTGTTAGGATTGTAGGGCTCTAAGGCAGGGGCAAGGCGGGTTAAGTTGCCCATCCAGACAATTCTTCTAAGTCTGGGAAGCTCCAGTACTATAGTAGTGGTGAAGCTAAGCAGCTAGTCCATTATATGAGAAACTGCTGGAAAGATGCATAAGACATTTAAACATTAACGTAACACACCAGTAAAAAGTCAAGATTAATTGTATATATTCATTTATTTTGGTTATTGGATTTATATCCCACCTTTCTCCCAAAACTTGGGCCTAAGGTTCTTCATATCCTGATTAAAAACAAGTGCAAATAAAAGCATAATATGTTATAATATGAAAACAACTCAAGCAACTTATAATATTAATGCACAATTAAATTAAAAACAATTAACAGTGTATTGGTTAAAAGTACAGCACCTGTCCATTTCAAAACCCCTTCCACAGCAGGAAGGCAGTTACTAAAAGGTAGCCTTAATAAACAGGTTGTTGCTTGTTAGCACAATGGCAACAACCTTGGAAAGGAAGTTCCACAGCCTGGGAGCAGCCATCTAGAAGGCCCTTGTCTTGATCTGGAACTGGGTGTAGTTTCAGGGCTCCCCAAGGGTTCTTTATGTGCTGAACAGTGACACCTGTTACTGCTATACCAGGGACCCCCTTTAAATATCTTTTCTTGCTGTGGACCCCCAATACTTAACTCAAGACTTAAAACCCTAATACAGTAGGACCCCCGTATCTACTGATTCATGATCCACTGATTCAGTTATCCACGGGACACAAAATAACACACCTACCATAGAGCCTTCCTAGAAAATGCCTAGAGAGGCATCCTCTCTAGATGTTTTCTAGGTCCTCCAAGGCAAACTCTGGTATTTTAAACTGGAAGTCCCATTATGCTCAATGGCGTTTGCTGTTATCCATGGTTTTCAGTATCCACACACACCCCGGAACCAATGCCCTGTGGATATGGGGGTCCTACCATAATCATAATCATAATCATAATCATAATCATAATCATAATCATACACTTACACCTTCCGTTAACCTTCCCTGAAAGGCACTGGAGGGGGAGGCAAGACTTCTGCTTCTTCCTGCAAGTTTGTGGCTGGAGTGGATTGAATGGCAATGCACAGGCCCATCCATCCTTTGCCTTGGTTCCTGTCACCTGGCCACTCCACTGCAGGGAGGAGGTGGGCTGAGCGGCCTTCATGGACCCCCTGTAAGGACAATGTAGACCCCTGGAGAGTCCACAGACCACAGCTTAAGAACCACTGTGCTATAGGATAAGTTTTATTGATGGTAAATGATGCAGCAGATATACACAGCAGAGAAGCATTTCAGCCCTTTCAACTGATAGAGTCCAGCATCCCCTCACAGCTAATGATAGAAGTTGGCCCCTGCACAAATTCTGCCCAGATTTTATCCCTTTGGCTGGCAATCAGTTTAAATCCCTATAGCTAGGCATACAAGGCACCTGGACCAGTGTGCACTCCTTCCCAGGCTGAGGCAAACGGAAAATGGATTCTCAACAGTTATATAGAACAGAAGCAAAATAAAAATAAAAGTGCACAAGCCTGACCCCTCTCCCTACTAATAGCTATGAATAATCAACAAATAGGGTGGCAACAGAAAAAAATACACTCCCCTGTCCATTCTCTACTTTCATATCTTTTCCCAAGCCAAGCTAATGCAAAAAGTATCCAACAAGGTTGATAATACAAACAAACTCTTTCATGCCACTGGACAGCTGTTAATGTTTAGCCATGGTGCCAACAAGGACTCAAAAAACCATCTGCCTAGTGGCAGAGGTCGGACTTACTACAGCCATCTCTCATATTTCCACAAAATGTGTGAAAGGCAGGGTTGAACGAATGGCCTTTCGTTTCTTAGAACCCAGGCAGGCATCTATGGGCGTATAGAGTTCTTTAGTTAGCCTACTCTTTCATCTCTGTTTCTTCCCTAGTGACACTTCTGGCTTTTGTTTCTGTCTCCTCCAATTGTGAAATGGGCCTTTTTTTTTTAGTGGCAGTGTCAAGATAACATAAATCCATGCTAGTGGGCATCCACCCTGCCCTGGCTTTATCTGCTTTTAAATGAGTGATGAAGACTTTTTTTGTTTGAAGCAGCCTCTTGGACTGAAATCCTGCTGTTTCAGGGGAGTATGGTCTGGGTGGAGGTATAGAATCATAGAATTGTAGATTGGAAGAGACCACAAGGGCCATCTAGTCCAACCCCCTGCCCTGCAGGAATACACAATCAAAGCACTCCCTGTAGATGTTTAAAAACCTCCAAAGAAGGAGAATCCACCACACTCCGAGGCAGTGCATTCCACTGCTGAACAGCTCTTACTGTCAGGAAGTTTTTCCTAATGTTTAGGTGGAATCTCCCTATAGTTTGAGTCTATTGCTCCATGTCCTAGTCTCTGGAGCAGCAGAAAATAAGCTTGCACTATCCTCAGTATGACATCCCTTCAAATATTTGAAAATGGCTATCATGTCACCTCTTAACCTTCTCTTCTCCGGGCTAAACATACCGAGCTCCCTAAGCCGCTCCTCATGGGGCATGGCTTCTAGACCTTTCACCATTTTGGCTGTCTTCCTCTGGACATGTTCCAGCCCTAGGGCCCATTGGATGTTTTGGATTTCTCTCTCTAAATAAGGTGAGAGAAATATTGGAGGGAAAATCTGATTATGGGAATCCCTTCCCAGCCACTGTAGAAAGCTTGTGAGGCAGGTTAAGCCAAGAAATGATGGCTGTCTTATGCTATCCAATGTTTTTTGAGGTCTCTCTGGTCCCTTGTCAGGCATTCTGACCACTATACCACGCTGCTTTCAACTACATGTTACTTCTTCTACAAAGTAGATCACTATGCTCATTTCAGATATTCTGTTGTATTCCAACTGTAGATGTGAAACTGAATAAAGAGAATGAAGAAAAGCTGCTTGAGATGGAAAGCTCTGCCCAAAGCAAGTCAAAAGAGAAATGGTTTCAGAGTGCCCAAGAAAGCATTTCCAATGATTGGGGAAATGGTGAGAGCTCTACAACTTGGCTGAGATCACAGAGGCAGCAAAGGAAGCATTGTGGGAAGCGAGTAACTGAAGCCATTTCTGGTGGGAAAAGCACAATCCAAAAGCAAAGTCATGGCAAAAGGAAGCCAAAGAGCAACTCTGCTTCTAAAGCTCCGAACAAAACCAATAAAAAATCAGAGGAATGCTCATTCTGTGGCAAAACGTTCTGTAATAACACTTATCTTATAATACACGAGCGATCCCACACAGGAGAAAAGCCATATACATGCTTAGACTGTGGGAGAAGTTTCAATTCACCATCAAATCTTCTTTCACACAAGAGAATCCACACAGGAGAGAAACCTTATAAATGTTCAGATTGTGGGAGATGTTTTGTACAGAACAGAGATCTTCAAGCACACAGAACAATCCACACTGGTGAGAAACCACATGTATGTTCCTATTGTGGGAAAAAATTCAGAAGCAGAAGACATGTTTTTAGGCATGAAAAAATCCACAAAGAAGAGAGGCCATTTAAATGTTCAGAGTGTGGGAAAGGATTCCGACAGAAAGAACATCTTTCTGTTCACAAGAGAACACATACTGGAGAGAAGCCCTATGAGTGCTCAGATTGTGGGAGGACTTTCAATTGTGCTGCAAATTTTCACAGGCACAAGAAGACTCATGGAGGAGAAAAACTGCATAAATGCTCAGATTGTGGGAAAAGCTTTAGAAATAGTTCAGACCTGAAATCACACAGAAGAATCCACACTGGGGAGAAACCTTATCAGTGTTCCTTCTGCAGGAAGAAGTTTCGTTGCAGTTCAAGCCTTACAACACATAAGAGAACCCATGGAGGAGAAAAACCTTATAAATGTCCAGAATGTGGCAAATGTTTAAGTCAGAAATGGTGCCTTGTTAATCATTTGAAAATACATAAATATAAATGTTCAGACTGTGGGAAAAACTTCAGTCAAAGCTCAGCCCTTCAGCTACATAGAAGCAAACACACAGGCGGGAAACCATTTAGATGCTTATATTGTGGGAAAAGCTTTGATCGTAGGTCATTATTCATGATTCATGAAAGAATTCACACAGGAGAGAGACCTTATGTTTGTTCAGACTGTGGGAAAGGCTTTATACAGAAATCCAAACTTGTCCGGCATGAGAAAATCCATACAGGAGAGAAACCATACGAGTGCCCCCACTGTGAGAAAAGCTTCAGTGAAAGAGCAACCCTTGTTCAACATGTGAGGATCCATACTGGAGAGAAACCGTACAAATGTTCTCACTGTGAGAAATGCTTCAGCCAAAGATCACACTTTATTGAACATGAGAGATCCCATCCAGGAGAATCATCCTATGATTGTGAAGACTGTGGGAAAAGCTTCAGTCATATCTCACATCTTTTTAAACACCAAAGAATTCATACGGGAGAGAGCCCTTACAATTGCTCAGAATGTGGAAAAAGCTTCACTAGCAATGCACATCTTAAATCGCATAGAAGAATCCACTCCGAAGTGAAGCTGTATCACTGCTCAGATTGTGGGAAAAGTTTTAGACACAATTCAGCACTTACAGTACATAGAAGAACCCACATAGGCAAGAAACCGTTTTAGTGTTCAGCTTGTGGGAAAAGCTTTAACAACAGTTCAGGTCTTACAGCACACAGAAAAATTCACTTGCAAAAGAAACTATTTAAGTGTTCTAATTGTGGGGAAAGCTTTGTGCAGAGGTCTGGTCTTCTTAAACATAAGAATCCACAAAAAGGGAAAACAGTTCATTTGCTCTTACTGTAGAGAGGCTTTCATTCAGAAAGCACAATTAACTGTACATCAGAAAGCTCATATATAAGCTGGGGAGCATTATGAGATTGAAGTGGGAATGCAGATGCCCAGATCATACTACACTAGAGTCTAAAGTAACAGGATATGGGAAAATGTTATGGTTGGAAAGCAAAGAAAGGGCAGTTAGAACTATGCTTGCCACAATGGAAGAGATTCTCCCACATCCTTGTCTTTGAAGTAAGATGGTGGTAGCATAGCTTGAAACATTATTTTGGGGCCTTGAAGTTTTTTTTTTTTTAAGTGTAATGTAATATTATTTCAGAGACTGACAGCCAAACTAGATATGATGTTACAGTAGTCCTCCTTTATCTACAGGGGATACATTGCAACCCCCCCCCCATGGATGTCTGAAACCCCAGATAGTACTGAACCCTATACCAGTAATTTCAGACTGTGGTTGACCATGGGTAACTGAAATCACAGAAAGTGAAAACGCAGAAAAGTAGGACTACTGTAATATGTTTCGAAGTGGGGTTGACCATGGGTAACTGAATGCAATTTATATGCCTGTTTAAACTTTTAAAAGAGGAAATAATCTGCAAGGCACATCAGGAATTTGTTGGAGAACCTATGCTTAGCAGAGCTAGTCTCCCAGCAAATATCAGGATAATTGAAGTCCCTTGTAACTACCAGTTCTTGCTTCTTAGAGATTTCTGAGATTTGTTTCAGAAAAGCATCATGTACTACCTCGTCTTGGTTTGGTGACCTGTAGTAAACTCCTACCGTAGCATTGTTTTTATTTCTATCTCCTTGTATTTTTATTCAAATGCTCTCCACTGGTCCAGTTTGATCACTCACATGGAGTTTTGTACAAGTAAATTTGCCTTTGACATATTCTCTTCCCCCTCCTTTTCTTCCCCATCTGTTATTTTTGAACAGATTATATCCTTCAGTTGTTATATTCCAGTCATGGGTGTAAATTGTTCAATTGTTATATCCTTCAATTGTCATAGTCCAATCATGAGTGTCATCCCACCAAGTCTCTGTTATACCTATAAAGTCATGTTTACCTTCCTGCACTAGGACTTCAAGCCACTGTTAACTGCCATGCCTCAAGAAACTACAAATCCAAGGATTCTATGGGATAGAGTCATGTTACTGTTGTTATTAAATTGTTATAATTGTGTAATCTGAGAGTGGTGCAGTATTTGGAGAATTCCCAAATCTAGAAGGACCTGCTTCCTCCATTTTGAAATGAAGTAACCCACATTACCATTTGAGGTGGTGTGGAGCATAAAACAGTTACCTGTATATTCTGGCGTGTAAGACGACTGGGCATATAAGATGACCCCCCCTCCCAATTTTTAAGTTAAAATATAGAGTTTGGGATATACTCGCCATATAAGACTACCCCTCCTTCTCTACCTCTCAGATCTCCTCCCCCCCCCGTCCAGCCAGCTACCTCTCCACCCTTCCCAAAGCCGCAATTGGGTGCCCGATCGTGGCTTCGGGAAGGGTGGGTGGTGGCTGGAAAGCCTGCCCCCACCAGCCAGCCAACTCAGAGGTTTGGCTGGCAAGGGTCTCCCCAGCCAGCCAGCCAGCCAGCCAGCCAAAGCTCTGCGTTTCATCTTGGCTTTCATAACTTTGGCTGTAGATGGTGGAATAGTCTGTGAAATTAAAGGACTGAGAAAGCATGGGAGACAGCTAAAGAAGCATGGGATACTTTGAAAAATCTCTGTGGTGTTCAACCTTTGGAAAGTAAGGTTGCCTTCTTCCACCCTGAAGCTTCAAGAACTGCTTGCCTGCTAAGAGTCAAGACCTTGGCTGGGCTGGGTGAGCTTTTGCTGGGGAACCATGCCCTCTTCTTCCACCACGAAGCTACAAGAACTGCTTACACTGATCACTTATCAATACCACCATGTAATGGAGCCGGGAGTGGTCTGGGCACAGGAATTGAGGTTGTGTGGGGGAAGGGAAGGTATGGCGGCAACAGAGTGAAGAAATGTTATGAAAGAAGAAGGGATCGATGCTTAATATCTATCCCTTCTTCAGTTCACTCTGTTTCCCAGAATAATTTGAAGAGCGTACCATCCTTTCCACAGCCCCTTACTCTGCTCCTTTGCAATGCCAGGTCAGTTAAAAATAAGACTCATATTATACATGACCTCTTAGTGGATGAGGCCGCTGATCTGGCATGCTTTATCGAGACCTGACTGGGAGATGCCAGCGCTGCAACATGGGCGCAGGCTCTCCCGGTCGGGTATACGGTCAGCGAGCAGATAAGGGAAAGTGGGCGGGGGCGGCGGCGTGGCCTTGGTTCATAGAAACAACTTAAACTGCCCTCTTGATCCTTGCCCTTCATGGCTGGCCATCCAGGGGGGGACTGCCTTGATGGTGTTCCTTAAGGACATCATCAATGCATCCCTCAGGGAAGGGTGTGTTCCATCTTGTTTAAAGGAAGCGGCGGTTAGGCCGCTCCTGAAAAAACCTTCCCTAGACCCCCTGGACATGAATAACTATAGGCAGGTTTCTATGTTACCATTCTTGAGCAAAGTGATCGAGAGGGCAGTTGCTCTTCAACTCCAAGTGGTCTTGGATGAAACTGATTATCTAGACCCATTTCAAACTGGCTTCAGGACGGGATTTGGAGTTGAAACTGCCATGGTTGCCTTGACCGATGATCTGCATCTAAGCATCGACAGGGGTAATGTGTCCCTGTTGGTGCTTCTGGACCTCTCAGCGGCTTTCGATACGATAGATCATGGCATTCTCCTGGATCGCCTGAGAGGGTTAGGAATCGGAGGCACTGCGGCTTGGGGACAGCTGCTCCAGCTGAAAGGAGCTTACTTGTGGTGTTCCACAGGGCGCCATCCTGTCCCCGATGCTGTTTAACATCTATATGAAGCCGCTGGGTGAGATTATTCGGGGTTATGGGGCTGGGTGTTATCAGTACGCTGATGACACCCAGATCTATTTCTCCTTGTCCCGATCATCGGCCTCGAATCCCAATGGCATCTCTCCTCTTAATGACTGTCTTAAAGCTGTAATGGGCTGGATGAGGAAAAACAGATTGAGATTAAATCCAGACAAAACGGAGGTGCTCAAGGTAGCGGCCCCGAAACCAGGAGTTGAGTTGCAACCTCCAGTCCTGGATGGGGTCACGCTCTCCGTTAAGGACTGTGTTCGCAGTCTGGGGGTGCTCCTTGATTCATCGCTTCAGATGACGAGTCAAGTGAATGCGACGGTCAGGAGCGCTTGTTATCAGCTTCGGCTGATACGCCAGCTGTGCCCTTTCCTGGAAGTAAGGGACCTTGAGACTGTGGTGCACGCGCTGGTAACCTCTCGTCTAGATTTCTGCAATGCGCTCTACATGGGGCTACCCTCGTGCTTGGTCCGGAAACTTCAGTTGGTACAAAATATGGCAGCCAGAGTGGTCTCAGGAACATCTCAGAGAGATCATATAACTCCAATACTAAAATCTCTCCACTGGCTGCCTATCAGTTTCCGGGCCCAGTATAAGGTGTTGGTTATTACCTTTAAAGCCCTAAATGGCTTGGGTCCAACTTATCTCCGGAACCGCCTCCTCCCATACAATCCTCCCCGCACACTCCGGTCCTCTGGGAGGAATCTGCTTCAGCCACAAAAATCTAGGCTGTCTGCAACCTCCCAGAGGGCCTTTTCAGTAATCGCCCCCAAATTGTGGAATGGCCTGCCGAATGAGATCCGTCAGCTGACGAGCTTGAGTAGCTTTAAAAAAGCACTAAAGACGGATCTCTTTCGGCAGGCTTTTCCTGATTAGATCCCGGCCTCAGGAACTCAGTCTCCTGGCTTTTTAAAAATTATGTATATATTTGTTTTTAATGTGTTTTTTAGCTAGAAGGTTTTAATCTTATTGTGTTTAATGTCTTTTTATGTGGGATGGTGGGGGTGGGTGGTGTTTTTAGTCATTATTATAATGTTTTAATTGTTGGAAGCCGCCCCGATTGTTTTTAGCAGAGGGGCGGGGTATAAATAAATTTTATTATTATTATTTATTAAACTTGACCAGGAAGCCTATCCGGAAAACAGCTTGCATCGAGTGCATGTACCTTAGCCTGAAAACCAGGGATAGTTTGGGGATTCTGTTGGTATACCGGCCACCCCATTGCTTAACAGACTCCCTAACCGAGCTGACCCAGTTGATCTCTGAGTTGTTGGAGTCGCCCAGACTTTTGGTTCTGGGCGATTTCAACATTCCACTAGAGACCAGCGTATCGAATCTAACCGGTGCAGCTCGGGAGTTCATGGAAACCATGGCAAACATGGGCCTATCCCAATTGGTTAATGGGCCCACACATTGTGCAGGTCATACCCTCGATGCAATCTTCAGTACGGAACAGGAATATCCGTGGGCGGAGGTTATAAAAACCTCCACATTGTCATGGACGGATCACTTCCTGGTCAAGATGGAACTAAGAGCCACTATCTGCCCCTCTGGGGGGGGTGGACCCATTAGAATGGTCCGCCCTCGAAGGCTAATGGAACCAATTGACTTCCAGAAAGCCCTAGAGGGTTTAATGGTTGGTAACGCCAGTGATTCTGTAGAGGCTTTGGTCAGCATCTGGAACACTGATCTTACCAAGGCTATCGACACAATCGCTCCCAAGCGTCCTTTCCAGCCCGCCTCTAATCATAAGCCCTGGTACACAGAGGAGCTTAGGAGGATGAAGCGAACTGGACAACGGCTAGAGTGCAAGTGGCGGAAGACTCAACTCTTATCCGACAGAACTCGCCATAGGAGGCATCTTGATTCCTATCGGGAGGCAATACGTGCAGCACAGAGATCCTTCTGCTCTTCACGTATTGCATCTGCAGAGTCCCGTCCAGCAGAGTTGTTTAAGGTGGTGGGGGAGCTGACCACCACCTATATTTCTCCTCCTGCGCCAAATCCCCTACTTAACCAGACAACAGCATGCTGTGATGCATTTAATATCCACTTTGCAGATAAAATCTCTCGGATAAGAGCCGACTTGGATGCCAATGTTCTGACAGAATCCATAGATGAGGCATCCAATGACTCCATTGATGGCACTTTACTGGATCAGTTTCAATCGGTGAGTACCGATGACGTGGACAAGCTCCTTGGAAGAGTGAGGAAGACGACTTGCCCTCTTGATCCCTGTCCATCTTGGCTGGTCGTCCAGGGGGGGGACGCATTGAGAGTATTCCTACGGGACACAATCAATGCATCCTTCAGGGAAGGTATTGTACCATCTTGTTTAAAGGAGGCGGCGGTTAAACCACTCCTGAAAAAACCCTCCCTGGACCCCCAGGACAAGAACAATTACAGACCAGTGTCCTTGCTACCTTTTTTAAGCAAGGTGATCAAGAGGGCAGTTGCTTCCCAACTCCAAGCCATCTTGGATGAAACTGATTATCTTGATCCATTTCAAACCGGCTTCAGGACAGGATATGGAGTTGAGACTGCCATGGTCACTCTAACCGATGACCTCCGCCTGAGCATCGACAGGGGTAATGTGACCCTGCTGGTGCTCTTGGACCTCTCAGCAGTCTTTGACACTATAGATCATTCCATCCTCTTGGATCGCCTGAGAGGGTTAGGAATTGGAGGCACTGCTCTGCGATGGTTCCATTCCTTTCTCTCGGGCAGATCCCAGAGGGTGAGGCTCGGGGACAGCTGCTCCTCCAGAATTGAGCTCAATTGTGGCGTCCCTCAGGGTGCCATTCTGTCCCCGATGCTATTTAACATTTATATGAAGCCGCTGGGAGAGATCATCCGGAGGCATGGAGCTCGGTGTCATCAGTATGCCAATGACACTCAGATATATTTCTCCATGACCAGGTCGTCGGCTCAGACTTCAGATGGTGTCTCTCCTCTCAATGACTGTCTTAGAGCGGTAATGGATTGGATGAGGAAAAACAGATTGAGACTAAATCCAGACAAAACGGAGGTACTGACAGTCACAGGCCCAAAACCAGGTCTGGGAATACAACTTCCAGTCCTGGATGGACTCACACTCTCCTCTAAGGACTGTGTTCTCAGTCTGGGGGTACTCCTGGATTCATCGCTTCACATGACTAGTCAGGTGAATGCGACGGCCAGAAGTGCCTGTTATCAGCTTCGGCTGATATGCCAACTGCGCCCTTACCTGGATACAAGGGATCTGGAAACTGCGGTACATGCTTTGGTAACCTCACGTTTGGATTACTGTAATGCACTCTACATGGGGCTACCCTTGTGCCTAACCCGGAAACTTCAACTGGTACAAAATATGGCAGCCAGGTTAATTACGAGTACATCTAGGAGAGAGCATATAACACCTGTGCTTAAATCTCTCCATTGGCTGCCGATTAGTTTCCAGGCGCAGTACAAGGTATTGGTTTTAAACTTTAAAGCCCTACATGGCTTGGGTCCATCTTATCTCCGGGACCGCCTCATCCCATATGATCCCCCCCGCGCACTTCGGTCCTCTGGGAGGAACCTGCTGCAACCTATGAAAACTAGGCTGTCGCAGACCTCCCAGAGGATCTTCTCTTCTACGGCTCCCAGACTTTGGAATGGCCTGCCAGATGAGATCCGTCTTATCACTACTCTTAATAGCTTCAAGAAAGTGCTAAAGACGGATCTCTTCCGGCAGGCCTTCCCGGAATAACTTCCTGGTTCCAGTGGACTGATTGCTACCCACCCCCTTGCCATCGTTGCTGTTATTTATTTATTTATTTATTTATCATATTTTATTCTTGTTTTAACTCCTCATTAGTTTAATTTAGTTTTAAGGGGTGGGAGGGTTAGGATGGGGAGGGATTGTTTTAACTTGATGTTTTAATCTTGTTGTACGCCGCCCCGGTTGCTGAGCAGAGGGGCGGGTTAAAAATAAAAATTTATTATTATTATTATTTATTATAATAATGAAGTTGGTTTAATATGAAGCTCTCAAATCCCAAATTTTTGAATGAGCACATTTAATGATTTTAGAGCCACATTGGGAGACTTGCAAACTCCTGGAGAGGAAATCCCAAAAGCTATGCAAATGGGAATCTTCCTGGCAAGTTTACCAAAATTCTACAATCCCATAATAAATGCCTTGCAATTAAAGAATGATTTAACTCTACCAGAAGCTTTTATTCAGATAAGAGAATTTCACCATAGGCAAAACTTGATGCAAAATGGTAAGTTTGAATCCAGAAATGCTGATTTTAAGCAACAGGCTAAGTTGGCTGAAAAGAAACTTCATTTTAAACGGACTGCTTTTCTTCTCTCCTGAGCTAAATGGAGGGCAATTTAACACTTCAAAGGCAAGGCAGCCATTCTCACAGCAGGGGAAAGGATCTGCTGGAAAACTGCCCGTGTATAAGACGACCCCTGACTTTTGAGATTTTCAAGGGTTAAAAAGGCCCTTGTGGTCTCTTCCAACTCTACAATTCTATGATTCTATGATAAGTAGTCTTATATTCCAGATACGGTACATTGGCTTGTCTATATGTGGCAAAAAAAAAACAAAAAACAAAACACACCAAGAGTGCCTCACTATAATGGCATTTCACAGCAGCTGCGACTTGTCTTTTTTTTTTTAATTGGAAATTTTATTAGCTTAATTCAAAATATAACAGTGTAATACAACAGGGGAAAACAACAAGCCATAGTTTACGATATTGTGATTTCACAAAGAAGTCAATTCTTCTATACTGGTGTAAAGGAGCAAGTTCAGGCACTTCATCTGATTATTTCAAATTTTGAAATACGTCTTTCCATAAATGGCGCTGGTTGCTTGGTGGTAAAAGGCACTGTGCATTGTTCAAAACATATTCAATCAAAATAAACCAGTTGTCTTGAAATAAATCTGTCTTTGTGTTTCCATTACAGCTTCTAATAGAATAAGACAATTTTTCCGATAACCAGGAAGCCCATACTTTCCCCCACCACCCCTCAATAGTAAAATGCCTGGTTTTCCAGTTTTTGGCTACTTCTGTTCTGGCAGCTGTCAATAAAAATGCAATGAGTTTTCTATGCTTCAAAGACTTGTTATTTCCTAAATATAAGGACAGTAATAAGAGAGCTGGGCATAGGCTGAGTCGTTGTTGAGTTATATTTGAGATATAGGTCAAGACTTTATTCCACAAAGTTTGCACTAATGGACAGTCTATGCATATATGAAGATATGTCCCCCTTGCATCACATCCTCTCTAGCATAGTGGCACAACTGCAACTTGTCTTAATGGTGTTTTTGCCCCCATGAGCTTTGCATGCAAGATGGCGGCCGCAAGTGATAACTTGTGTTTGTACTTACCTCAATTTGCTGTCACCAGACTTAAAAAAAAACAACAATGTCCATGATGCAGTAGAGTGATTTTTCAATTTAACAGAAAAGCAACAACAACACAAAACCAAACCCACTCCATATTCTCACCTTAGTGCTCACTCGCTAAGGCGAAAATCCAACATGGTGGTGGCAGGCACTTGCCTTGTTAGTAAGCCCTGCCCCCCACGCTTGCCTGGCCAATTACAGTCCTCCCTCCATATTTGCGGACTCCGCACTCGCGGTTCCGCATATTTGTGGTTTGCTGTGAGGGGAGGCTGGGGAAAGTAGCGACGGGGCCGCCCCGTCGCAGCTTTCAGGAGGGAGGCAAGGGGAGCGACGATGGGGCCTCCAGAGGCCCCGGGGTCGCTCTGGTAGGGCGGGGGGAGTCCGGGGAGAGCAACCACAAGGCCTCCAGAGGCCCCGTGGTTGCTCTGGGAGGGCTCAAGGAGGCCAGGGAGAGCGACAATGGGGCTTCCAGAGGCCCTGGGGTCACTCTGGGAGGGCAGAGGGAGGCCGGGGAGAGCGACCACAAGGCCTCCAGAGGCCCCGGGGTTGCTTGGGGAGGGCAGGGGGAGGGCTGTCATTATTGGCAGAATTTTCACATTTGCGGGGGTCTCAGGAACCTAACCCCCGCGAATGTGAAGGGATGACTGTAACTTTGTGCTTCCTCTCCTATGGGAAACTGATTCATATTTAATTGCTTGTCCCAACAAGGAGGAATGCAGATTCCCCTTGCTGTCTTTTTTTTTTTTAAATTTGGAAAACTTTTCCTGTGGAGTTTTTGACATTTTGAGCCCGCCTCCTTACCAATACGGTGAAACGATGCAGAATGCCGTTAAGACAGAATTCTCCTCGCGTTTCATGAGTATTTTTGCTCTTTAGACAACCCCGTTCAAAGTCAAACAATGACTAGTGAAAGTGCCTGTCTCTAGTTGCTATAATTGTGGAGTGTGGAAGGAACTGTGGATCTCTCCCCACAAGTCCACCCCAAGGGTTGGCAGCTTTTAGCACATATTCTTGCCCCCGTCCCAGATGTGATGTGATGTGAGTGAAGAAGTCAATGGTGCATTGGTGTTTCTGTTTGGCATTCTGGCCTCAGTCATGTCAATGTCACAGAACAAGAGGTATTCCCAGAGCTACCCACTCCCTTTGGCCTGAATGGCCCCAGTCCCTGAGAAGGTTCTTTTGGGTTGGCAGCATTGCCAAGCCTGATGTGCCACAGTGCAAAGCTAGCTCTCCAACAGGTGAGATTAAGCCTATACAGTTGTCCCTCCGTGTCCACGGATTTGGTATCCATGGATTTAAGTATTCATGGCTTGAAAATATTATTTAAAAAAATAATAATCCAAAAAGCAAACTTTGATTTTGCCATCTTATATATGGGATACCATTTTGCTATGCCGTTGCATATAATGGGACTTGAGTATTCACGGATTTTGGTATCCTCGGGGGGGGGGGGGTCCTGGAACCAAACCTCAGTGAATATGAAGCAACAACTGTACTCTAAGGATCACCTGTTTTTGGAACTCCTAACCAACATAAGCCAGATAGTTCATATAAAAGCAGGTTCTCTGTATTTTTGCAAACCTTCACACACACACACACACACACACCAAACCTGCTAAGGGCGCTAATGATTTAGTTGGTATGAACATCATTCCATCCATGGCTAAGGCATGCCATATCCTCCAGAGTTTCAGAGATGAAAACCAGGACATGTGTGCTCAAGCAACATCAGAGCATGGTCAAGATGGCTTACATTATTAATGAGAAAGAATAGACAAGCTAGAGGAGGTTGCAGCTATTTTGCTTTTGCCTGAGCCCAGTGGTAAGGACAAAATTTAGCCTCCTCTTTTCTCTTCTTCACCCTGCTGAGTTAATTCAGTGCAAACTACATTTGCCTCTTCAACTCAGTTTGCAGCCTTAAGCTGAGGACAAAGGAGGAAAGCAGGAAGATGGAGAAACTGGGCTATTGTAAAAGCAGCTGAAAAGATAGGAGAGCAGAGGATTAATTTAGGTGCCAAATTGGGATAGCTGGGGGTATGTCAACAGACCACAAACTCCAGAATTCTATAGGATGGTCCTGCCTATACTGTCAAAATAATACAAATGTGATGCAAAAGATCAGCGATCCATTCAAACTATCATTCGCACAAATACGTGTCATTCAGAAGGGGGCAGCAAAATCCATCACAAAGTCCGTGTGCATTGCATCTGGGGCTTCGTACAGATTTCTTTAAAAGCTCTGCATGACTTCCGAATGTGCGACTATTTGAACACTCACCTTCGCACAGATGCGAATGGGCAGTGCAATCTGATTGGCTGGATGAGCACACAGGGCGGGGCTAGCAGAGGGAAAGCAACTGTAGTCACCATGTTGGATTTTTGGCTAAGTGAGGAGACCTTCTGCTGTGCTTTTTGCAACCGGACTTGTTTATCTCGGATTGGCCTTTTTAGTCATCAGCGCGCTTGCAGAAAGCGCGGGATGAGTCCTTCCTGAATCTTCGTTTGCGAAGAAAAGCCAGAGAGAGAGAGAGAGGGTCTGGTAAGTCGATCAAACAGTGATCTCATACTCTTATTTTTTTATTTATTTCATTGTAAATTCTGTACAAAGTGTTGTTTGTGCGCATCCTGGGAAATTTTTTTTTAATTGGTGGTGGCAGATTTTAAATCGTGAATAAATGGCACATGGCTGCCATCTGGCTAGGGGGTCATGTGGAGTTTTGGGGGGCTCTTTTGGCCATGTAGACAGGTTGCATTGTTGCGAACACCTATCTTTCCGAACGTGTTCGTATTTCTCCCCCTCATATAGAAAAGACCAATCTTGCCATGGGAGATAAAGTGGAATGATAGTGTTATAATTGTGTAACATGAAAGGACCCCTCCTCTAGCCCCAGGAGCATTTCTTTCCTTAATAGTATCACAATAGAGGTTGTTATAGAATCATAGAGTTGGAAGAGACCACAAGGGCCATCCAGTCCAACCCCCTGACATGCAGAAATACACAAATCATTCCTGACAGATGGCCATCCAGCCTCTGTTTAAAAACCTCCGAAGAAGGTAGAGCAGGGGACCTTGAGAGGACCACCACAAGGAACAGCAGCTGCGAAGCCTCAGCGGAGGCGTGTGGTGGTGGTGGGGGACTCCTTGCTGAGGGGTACAGAAGCAGTGGTATGTGGGCCTGACAAGATGACTCGGGAGGTGTGTTGTCTCCCTGGGGCAAAGATCTGTGATGTGACCGAGAGGCTGACAAGACTCGTCAAGCCTACGGATCATTACCCCTTCCTTTTGGTCCATGTGGGAACCAATGATACTGCAAGGCACAGCTTTCCCAAGATCAGAAGAGATTATGAGGCCCTGGGGAGGAAGCTGAAAGAAATGAACGCACAGGTGGTCATCTCGTCTCTTCTGCCAGTTGAAGGGCATGGTCCAAGAAGGGAGAGGAAAATAGCCGACGTAAACAACTGGCTCCGTAGATGGTGTCACCGAGAACAAATTGGATTCTTGGATCATGGACTGCGCTTCCATGCGGGGGGACTTCTGGCAAGAGATGGGGTGCATCTTACAACAGTTGGAAGAAACATTTTTGCCAACAGTCTCAAGAATTTGATCAGGAGGGCTTTAAACTGAGTCAAATGGGGGAGGGAGACAGTATTCTGGAAGGCAAAAGGGCTGGAGAAAATAGTCAAACTGTCATAGAGGGAACAAGGCAAACAGCGCAAGGACCCAACAGTGGGAGGCAAAAAAACTTGCACAGGGAGCAAGTAAAGGGAACACATGGTCTCAGATGTCTCTACACTAATGCACAGAGCATGGGAAATAAGCAAGATGAACTTGAACTCCTTGCACTACACAACAAATATGATATAATAGGCGTTACTGAAACCTGGTGGGACGAGTCTCATGATTGGAATGTAGGAATAGAGGGGTATAACCTTTATAGGAGAAACAGGCCAAACAGGAAAGGAGGAGGAATAGCATTATATGTCAGGGATATTTACACCAGTGAAGTGATCCATGACATCAATACTGGAAGCCAGGTGGAGAGCATCTGGATAAAAATTAAAGGGGAGGGAAACAACAGGGATGTTATTGTGGGACTCTACTACAGACCCCCAAATCAGACAGAGGAATTGGATGTTGCCTTTCTAGAACAGATGAACATACATGCAGAAAGGAGAGATGTAGTAGTGATGGGTGACTTCAACTATCCTGATATTTGCTGGCAATCTAACTCAGCCAAAACTTCAAGGTCTAGCAAATTCCTTACATGCCTGGAAGACAATTTCATGGTCCAAAACGTGGAAGAGGCAACAAGGGGGTCAGCTATTTTAGATCTGATCCTAACCAACAGAGACGACCTGGTTAATGGGGTGCAAGTGGTGGGATCCTTAGGTGAGAGTGATCATGTTCTCCTGGAGTTTGTTATACAATGGAAAGGAGAAGCCAGGCATAGTCAGACACGCATTCTTGACTTTAGGAGAGCTGATTTCAATAAACTCAGGGAAATACTGGGGATGATCCCATGGTCAAGAATACTAAAAGAGAAGGGACCTCAAGACGGATGGGACTTTCTCAAAAGGGAGATACTGAAGGCACAATTTCAAACAGTACCATTGAGGAAGAAAAATGGGAGGTGTCTCAAGAAGCCAGGATGGATGACTAAAGAACTTTCAATGGAGCTAAGTTTTAAACGGAACATGTATAGGAAATGGAAAAGGGGGGAAATCACCAAAGAAGAATTCAAACAGATAGCGAACACGTGTAGGAGTAAAGTCAGAGAAGCTAAAGCGCAGAATGAGCTCAGGCTTGCTAGGGAGGTTAAGAACAATAAAAAGGGTTTTTTTGGGTATGTCCGCAGCAAAAGGAGGAAGAAGGAAATGATAGGGCCGCTACGTGGAGAAGATGGCAAAATGCTAACAGGGGACAGAGAAAAGGCAGAATTACTCAACACCTTCTTTGCCTCAGTGTTTTCAGAAAAGGAAAAGGAGGACCAACCTGAGGAGAATGGAACAGAGGACACAATAGGGGAAATCCAGCTCAAAATAAGTAAAGAGGTAGTACAGGAATACCTTCTTAATCTAAATGAATTTAAATCTCCAGGACCAGATGAACTACATCCAAGAGTATTAAAAGAGCTGGCAAATATAATCTCAGAGCCATTGGCAATAATATTTGAGAACTCCTGGAGAACAGGAGAAGTCCCAGCAGACTGGAGGAGGGCAAACGTTGTTCCCATCTTCAAAAAGGGGAAAAAAGAGGATCCCAACAACTATCGTCCAGTTAGTCTGACATCAATACCAGGGAAGATTCTAGAACAGATCATTAAACAGAGAGTCTGTGAACATTTAGAAGGCAATGCCATAATCACAAAAAGTCAGCATGGGTTTCAGAGAAACAAGTCATGCCAGACTAATCTGATCTCTTTTTTTGATAAAGTTACCAGCTTGGTAGATGAAGGGAATGCTGTGGACATTGCATACCTTGATTTCAGTAAGGCCTTTGACAAGGTTCCCCATGACATTCTTGCAAACAAGCTTGTAGAATGTGGGCTAGACAAGTTAACTGTTCAATGGATTTGTAATTGGTTGACCGGCCGAACCCAAAGGGTGCTCAGCAGTGGCTCCTCTTCGTCTTGGAAAGATGTGACCAGTGGGGTGCCACAGGGTTCTGTCCTGGGCCCAGTGCTATTCAACATCTTTATCAATGACTTAGATGAGGGAATTAGGGGCATACTTATCAAATTTGCAGATGACACCAAATTGGGAGGAGTAGCTAATACCCTAGAGAACAGGATCAAAATTCAGAATGACCTGGATAGACTGGAGAGCTGGGCCAAAGCTAACAAAATGAAATTCAATACGGAGAAATGTAAAGTACTGCATTTAGGGCGGAAAAATGAAATGCATAAATATAGGATGGGAGAGACCTGGCTGAATGAGACTACGTGCGAAAGGGATCTAGGAGTCCTAGTAGACCACAAGTTGAACATGAGTCAACAGTGTGGTGCGGCAGCTAAAAAGGCCAATGCAATTTTGGGCTGTATCAATAGGAGTATAGTGTCTAGATCAAGGGAAGTAATAGTGCCACTCTATTCTGCCTTGGTCAGACCTCACTTAGAATACTGTGTCCAGTTCTGGGCACCACAATTCAGAAAGGATATTGACAAACTGGAGCGTGTCCAGAGAAGGGCAACTAAAATGGTGAAAGGTCTGGAAACAATGCCTTATGAGGAGAGACTTAGGGAGCTGGGTATGTTTAGCCTGGAAAAAAGACGGTTAAGAGGTGATATGATAGCCCTGTTTAAGTATTTGAAGGGATGTCACGCTGAGGATGGAGCAGGCTTGTTTTCTGCTGCTCCAGAGACTGGAACACGGAGCAATGGGTGCAAGCTCCAGGAACAGAGATTCCACCTCAATATGAGGAGGAACTTTTTGACAGTAAGAGCTGTTCGGCAGTGGAACACACTCCCACGGAGCGTGGTGGGGTCTCCTTCCTTGGAGGTCTTTAAACAGAGGCTGGATGGCCATCTGTCGGGGATGCTTTGATTGTGATTTCCTGCATGGCAGGGGGGTTGGACTGGATGGCCCCTGTGGTCTCTTCCAACTCTGCAATTCTATGATTCTATGATTCTATGATTCTAAGGAGACTCCACCACACTCCCTGGCAGTGCGTTCCACTTCCGAAGGAGCTCTCATGGTCAGGAAGTTCTTCCTAATGTTTAGGTGGAATCTCTTTTCCTGAAGGTTGAACCCTTTGCTCCATGTCCTAGTCTCTGGAGCTGCAGAAAATAAGTTTGTCCCATCCTCAGTATGACATTCCTTCAAATATTTAAACATGCCTATCATGTCCTCTCTCAACCTTCTCTTCTCCAGACTAAACATGCCCAGCTCCCTAAGCCGCTCCTCATAAGGCATGGCTTCCAGACCTCCCCCCATCCTGATCACCCTCCTCTGGACACGTTCCAGCTTCTCAGTATCTTTCCTGAATTGTGGTGCCCAGAACTGGACACAGTATTCCGGGTGAGGTCTATACGAGACAAAAAGAAGCAGATTGCTCCGCAATAAAGGGAACTCACAGCAGCTGTGATTTGTTTTAATGGATATTTTTGGGTTTTTTAGGTAGATTGCATCGCAGGCATGCAAAGCTATCTGCATTTGCTGTGCAAACGGGCATGCTTGTGAATCAAGATGGTGGCTGCGAGTGAATTACTCGCGTTTTTACTTACCAATTTGCCGCCAAACAATATTAAAAAAAAACTATTCAAAAGGTGTGACGGAGTGATATTTAATGTTAACAGGAAAGCAAAAACAAAAAACAACAACATTTAATTGCATTAGAGCTCACTTGCTAAGGTGAAAAAAAATGGCGGTTCTGGGTGCTTGCCTTATTAGCAAGCCCCACCCCCAATTTGCCCAGCCAATCAGCTTTCAGCTTCTACTCCTTTAGGAAAACAAATCAATTTGCATTGCTTGTCCCAACGAGCAGGAGTGCGCATTCCCCCCTGCTGTTTTTTAAAAACTCCAAAAAAAGCCACAAAGGCTTTTCCTGGGGAGTATATGGTGTATTCAGCCCCCCTCCTTCTGAATACAGCGATAGGATGCAGGATGCCATTAAGACTGACTGTATTCTCCTCGCATTCCGTGAGGAGTATTTTCTCCATTTAGGTGTCTGTCCAGTAGCATGCTGCTAGTAGCAACATCGGGACTTTAACCACTAAGGGTCCTTGAGCATTTGATCCAACTGCACCATTGGTAATCGGACTTTGCTTGTAGAAGGACCCCCAACCCAAATGTGACTGAGTGGGTGCAGAATAGTGATTGTGGCAGGCTGCATGTACAAATAAAACACACTGGCAAAGGAATTTTAAAAAGTCAGATCCACACTATATAAATAATCCAGCTTGAAACTTAATTATCTGCCATGGCTCTTTCCTATTGAATCCTGGGATTTGCAGTTTTACAAGGTCTTCAGCCTTCTCTGCCCAAGAGTGCTGGTGCTTCACCAAATTACAAATTCCATGATTACATAGGAAAGAGACATGGCAAATAATCCAGTTTCAAACTGGGTTATTTGTGTAGTGCGGATTTGGCCATAGAAGATACACGGGCGGGTTGCCAGGCAGTGGAAACCCTGAAGAAATGTTTCCCAGATGTCTATCTCATAATGTCTCTGTTAGTTCAGGTCATACACAAATATTAAATTAAAAACCAACATCAACATTCCACAGCTTTTAAAAAACCAACAACACAGTGTTGTTCTGCCTTTTTCTTGCCCTCCTTCTTATCCCATATAAAAGTGCCCACTGCCCAGCCCTTATGATTTAGGGTAGTGGTTCTTAACCTGCGATCCAGGGACCCCCAGGGGTCTGCAATCTCCTCACAGGGGGTCCACAAAGGCTTGGAGGCTGCTTGGTCCACCTCCTCCCTGCAGTGGAGTGACCATGTGACAGGAGCAAATGCAAAGGATGGCTTGGCTTGTGCATTGCCATTCATAGAATTGTGCTTTTTGCAACTGGACTTGTTTATCTCGGATTGGCCTTTTTAGTCATCAGCGCGCTTGCAGAAAGCGCGGGATGAGTCCTTCCTGAATCTTCGTTTGCGAAGAAAAGCCAGATGAGATGAGAGTTGGAAGAGACCACAAGGGCCATCCAGTCCAACCCCCTGCCACGCAGGAAATCACGATCAAAGCATCCCTGACAGATGGCCATCCAGCCTCTGTTTAAAGACCTCCAAGGAAGGAGACCCCACCACGCTTCAAGGAAGTGTGTTCCACTGCTGAACAGCTCTGTCAAAAAGTTCCTCCTAATGTTGAGGTGGAATCTCTGTTCCTGGAGCTTGCATCCATTGCTCCGTGTTCTAGTCTCTGGAGCAGCAGAAAACAAGCTTGCTCCATCCTCAATGTGACACCCCTTCAAATACTTTAACAGGGCTATCATATCACCCCTTAACCGTCTTTTTTCCAGGCTAAACATACCCAGTTCCCTAAGCCTCTCCTCATAAGGCATGGTTTCCAGACCTTTCACTATTTTAGTTGCCCTTCTCTGGACATGCTCTAATTTGTCAATATCCTTTTTGAATGGTGGTGCCCAGAACTGGACACAGTATTCTAGGTGAGGCCTGACCAAGGCAGAATAGAGCGGCACTATTACTTCCCTTGTACTGCACTTAGGGCAAAAAAACGAAATGCATAGATATAGGATGGGGGAGACCTGGCTGAACGAGACTATGTGCGAAAGGGATCTAGGAGTCCTAGTAGACCACAAGTTGAACATTAGTCAACAGTGTGATGCGGCAGCTAAAAAGGCCAATGGGATTTTGGGCTGCATCAATAGAAGTATAGTGTCTAGATCAAAGGATGTAATAAAAGGATGGCTTGGCTTGTGCATTGCCATTCAATCTGCTCCAGCCACAAACTTGCAGGAAGGAGCAGGAGAAGTCTTCCCTCCCCCTCCAGTACCTCTAAGGGAAGTTTAAATGGATGGTGTAATTGTATTGTTGTTGTATGGTGTGATTGTATTGTTGTTGTATGGTGTAATTGTGTTGTTGTTGTTGCTGTTGCTGCTGTTATTGTTAGGGTCTTGAGTTAAGTCTTGGAGGTCCACAGCAACAAAAGATTTTTAAAGAGGGTCCCTGGTAAAGAAAAGGTGAAGAGCTACTGATTTAGGAAATAGTTTCTATGCAGGAGCACGATGGAGAAGAATCTGCTTCTAAGTATGGGCAACGGAGAAGGGCATGAAGGCTTCACGACCTGCTACTGAGCATTAGTGGAGATGCCTTGCAAATGTGAGCATGCCCAATGGTGGTGAATTGGAAACAGACAGTTTCTTTGCATCTGCATGATGAAGTTCCTTGCTCGCTTAACTGGGAATGCAATGGGATTCTTTCTCCTTCCGGGCTGGTGGGAACAAAGGAACCTATAAACGCTTGGAAAGGTTCAGACAGCAGGGTTTGCATGCACCTGGCCATTTGCCCTGAGCAGAGAAAATTAGCTGGCCCAGAAAGACCTGGGCTTGCAAAGGACCAGCAACTCAGCTCGGATCTTGGTGAGTATTTTCCTGCTCCTTCCTCTTGTCTTTGTATATTATCCTTACTTTTGTGGGAGTTTAACCCCCTCACAGTCCTATTTTATACGAATTGTGTACTGTAGTTTATTTGGATACCAGTCATTCAGTCACCATGACAGCTCCAAAGATCTTAAATGATGATGGGGTTGCCAGAGTGAAAACTGGAGAGGGCTCTTGTCCCTTTAAAAGTTGTGTAGGTAACAAGCTGCATGTGAAAAATGGCAAATAAACCATCAATTATTTGTACAAGTTTTTCCAATAACATGTTAGAAAGGAATCCTAGTTTAGGACACTAGATTATGCCTACTGCTTGTTATCTTTTTATTTGTTAGCATATTATGTCTTGAAAATTCAATAGATATTAAATTTAAAAAAAAGTTGTGTAGAAGAAGGAATTTCAGCAGGCGTTGCTTCTCATGCAAACCAGGTAACATGCAACACAGTGCCGAAATTCCCTCTTCTGTACAACCGTTAGTGGGATGAGAGCCCTCTCCAGTTTTGATTCTGGCAACCCTAGCTTAAATTTGGAGACTTCCTTTGGAATGGGGTAAGGGGTTTGCTTCCCAAATCACGACCACTGTAGTGTTCTAGAAAATAGGGGTAGGAGTAGTAGTAGATAAAGGGAAGCTTTTCTGTAACATGGGTATGGCTGCTTATCCATGAAGTTTTGCTCTCAGCCTGATCTACCTCGTAGGGGTGTAGTCAACCCCATAAGTTCTGTACCAGGCTTTTCAGAAGAAAGGCAAGCTGCAAATGCAGTTAGACATACTGCCAGGCTGACCCGAGATATTTTGTCCCCTGAGTTGGAGTAGCAAATGCCTTCCCCCATTATAAGCTGCATTTTCAGTTGAATTTGGGGGAACCAACTGAAGCATTCCTTGTGTTGAGCTACTTCAATTGCTTTTGTTTGATTTGTTCATTGCAAACAGCTGAAAGTCTAAGGCTTTCACTGCTGGCATCCATGGATTTTCCTGGTTTTTTTTTTTTCAGGCTGTGAGGCCGTGTTCTGGAATAGTTTCTTTCTACTAGAAGTTTCTACTAGAAAGAAACTATTCCAGAACATGGCCTCACAGCCTGAAAAAAACCAGAGGAAAAGCTGAAAGTCTGTAAATTTTGACAGTAAACCTGATTTGCAATGGGGGGAGGTGGTTTGAATAATTTTCATTACAACTGTAGCTAAGATCAGCCAAATGATTTGGACACCTGAGACAGAGAGTACCACAAGCACCTCTCCTCATCCCTGCCAATAATTATAATACAGTAACAATGGTTTAACTGATGATTTGCTGATCTTTCATCCTGATACCCAAAATCTGTTGCCTCGCTCTCACTAATGGTAGGCCTTGCCCTAATCACTGGCCTAATCATGGACTCAAACTACAGGAAAAGAGATTCCACCTAAACATTAGAAAGACCTTCCTGACAGTAAGAACTGTTCGGAAGTGGAATGCACTTCCTTGGAGGCGTTTACCACACAGAGGTCCGAAAGTGCAATGATTTCATCATGTAAATGATGGATTCACTTCTGTTTTGCACCACATGTATCAGCCCATTCCGAAACAGAGGCAGAAGAACAAGCAAGTTTAGCACTTTTTGCGCACCACATTGGTGTTCTTTGCCCCTCCTTCCCATCATTTTTCCATTTCTGTGTCAGTCTCCTCCTCACGTCACCTCCTCGTGTGGTTGTGCGC
Source organism: Gambelia wislizenii (assembly GCA_030847615.1). Classification (NCBI taxonomy): domain Eukaryota; kingdom Metazoa; phylum Chordata; class Lepidosauria; order Squamata; family Crotaphytidae; genus Gambelia; species Gambelia wislizenii. Next base: position 34,725,662 of record JAUMIR010000002.1, read on the forward strand.
ATGCGCTATCTTGTTGATCTATCTGTGTTCATGTTTGGATTTTGCATGATCTCGCGATACTTTGGCCTCTGCCCGGGATTTTCTGCAAGTAGCACATGTGTGCTTAGCACCATGGATGTAGCTGTGATATAGCTGAAGCACTTTCAGGGTGCGCTATTTCCACGTTAAATATGGCTGTCAGTTGCTTTCATTGATCAACTTTGTTTGCATTATCCCAAGGCATCGCACTAAAATTTGAAAATTAAAAGCAGCGCCATGACGTCTGTGTCGGATGCGTCAGGTCTCAACGAAATGGCCACCGGAAGTTGAAATGAGAAGATTGCAGGGTCGGAGAGAGCAGTGAGCAGACTAATCATGCCCTCGCGTGATCACGTGATGAAGAGAAGCCGGAACAAGCGCACAATTTCGTACCACATGTGGTGTTATGATGGGAGTTTCGCATGATTAAGGGCTATTGACAGGGGGAAATCGTCAATAGGTTGTAGACACCAGAAATTGAACAGAGACAGAGGGAACACTGAATACATATGGCGTTGTGTGGGCCGCGAAAATTCAACCAAACACTGACGCGCTTTCACGATGGAAAAAAGCCTTGTGTGGTGAATGCCGGAGTTTGGTGGAGTCTCCTTCTTTGGCGGTTTTTAAACAGAGGTGGGAATGATTTATTGTGTATTCCTGAAGGGCAGGGCGTTGGACTAGATGGCCCTAGTGGTCTCTTCCAACTCTATAATTCTATGATTTGCCAGTTTATTCATTGGTTACTGCGTTGCACTAGTGCTTTGGGCAGCAACTAATAGTGTATGGGTGCAAAACTAAGTCTACAGAAGTCTGTCAGTTGGTCATATGGAAGTTGAAGGTAAATTGCGAGCTCTCTGTACTGGGTCAAAGTCTGACAGCTCAGCCACGGTTGTTTTTACTGACAGCATGATTTCAAATGGAACCTTTTTCCAGCCTGACTTAAGAGATATTGGGAATTGAACCTGGGCTGTTTAAGTGAAAACCATGTGCTCTGCTTCCGATTGATGTGTTCCCTCCATGATGAATTAAGGCCCAGCTTCATAATGTTCTGGTTGATTCATGCTGGCTGAGCCCATGTGGCTTAAACTGGGAAGAAGGGAATTGTTGATATTTTTGTCAGGCAGCTCTGCAACTATCTATCACTGTGCATGTTGTGCACTTCAGTTTTTTCTGATTTATGGTGACCCTAAGGCAAACCTGTCATTGGATTTTCTTGGAAAGATTTATACAAAGGGGGTTTGCCACTGCCTTCCTCTTGAGGCGGAGAGAATGTGATTTGCCCAAGGTGGGTTTCCATGGCCGGGCAGGGATTTGAACCCAGGTCTCCTGGAGTCCTAGAGCCCTTTCACAATATGTACACAATTACACTTGTCCCTCTGTATCCACGGATTTGATATCCATGGACTTGGTATCACGGATTTAAGTATTCACGGCTTGAAAATATTCTTTAAAAAATAATAATCCAAAAATCAAACCTTGATTTTGCCATTTTATATAAGGGACACTATTTTGCTATGCCATTGCATATAATGGGACTTGAGTATTCATGGATTTTGGTATTCACAGTGGGCCCTGGAACCAAACCCCAGCAAATATGAAGGGACAACAGTATAAAACATTGATATTGCTTTAACTGCCAGGCTTTCACTCTGTTGAATCCTGGGATTTACAGTTTATGGAGGGGGTGTTTAGAATTCTCAACCAGAGAACTCCAGTGTATCACCAAACTACATATCCCAGGATTCCATAGGAAGCAGCGGTGGCAGTTAAAGGGGAATGATAGCACTATAGCTCGGTAGTGTGAATTGACCCCTACTTCAACATTCTAGTCCTAGTCCTACCATTAGGAGAAGGAGAAAGCAGGTTTTGAGTATCAGGATGAAAGATCTGCAAATTGTTAGCTAAACCACTATCACTGTATTATAATTGGAGAGTTTTTTCTCCCAGAGTCCTAGTCCAACATTCAAACCACTAGGCCCCTCTGGTTCTAGCAATACTTCAAGTTAAAAAGACTGACCTGTGAGTAGAATTATAGAGTTGGAAGAGACTACAAGGGCTATCTAGTCCAACCCCCTGCCCTGCAGGAATACACAATCAAAACGTTCCCAACAGATGGTAATTCAGCCTCTGTTTAAAACTTCCAAAGGAGATGCCACCACACTCTGAAGCAGCATGTTGCACTGTTGAACAGCTTTTACCATCATGAAGTTCTTCCTAACGTTTAGATGGAATCTCTTTTCCTGGGGATTGGCTACACAATGAAAAAAAAATTCTCAAAAAGAATTAGCTAAGAATGCTATTGGTCCTCACAGACGGCCCACATTCGCCATATTCAGAAGGAGGGGGGCTGAAAACTCCACATAGTCTGTGATAACTGTTTTCACTGTTTTTCGTGATCTTTTTGAAAAAGTGTGTGAAAATGTACACAATAGGTCATCTATGCAACCAACAAAAGGGGACACAGCAGAGCATAGTTCATAGAGCTGAAAGGTGATTGGTCGGGAATAGGCTGCTCTGCGGTGGCCGCCAGGGGTTTGGACAACCTCCCCCTCCCCGTGTGAATGGGCTGCTCTGTTGTGGCCGCTGGGGGTTTTGATGGTTTTCACTCCCCCCCCCTTGCTGGAAATGGGCTGCTCTGTGGTGGCGGCTGGGGTTTTTGATGACCTTCGCCCCCCCCTCCTGCCAGGAACCGGCTGCTCTTTGGTGGCCACTGGGGCGGCTTTGTGGCAAGCATTTTGCTCGGCTCCTCCACCACGGGGTTACGAGGTGGCCTGGCCACTGAGCTGGTGGGCCTTCAGCTGCCCCCCCAACCAATTCCGGCACCCCTTTCTGACCCCCCTTCCATCAGGGCCATTGCCTGTCCACCTGTGGCCGATCACCAGGCTGTGAACTGATCCCCCCCCTGCTGTATGAACTACAAAATTGCTACTTTTCCCCTTCAGCCACTTTCGAACAACATTGTGGGCACAAATAGGCACTGGAGTGAAAGGGAGGTAAGGCAGTTTTTTCTGGACTTAATTCTCCCGTCTAGCTGACCCCCTGGAGTTTGAATCCATTGCTCCATGTCCTAGTCTCCGGAGCAGCAGAAAAAAGGCTTGACCCATCATCAATATGACCTCTTTTCAAATATTTAAAAATGACTATCATGTTACCTCTTAACCTTCTTTTCTCCAGGCTAAACATGTCCAGCTCCCTAAGCTGTTCCTCATAGGCTATGGTTTCCAGACCTCTAACCATTTTGGTCACCCTTCTCTGGTCACGCTCCAGCTTGTCAACATCCTCCTTGAATTATGGTGCCCAAAACTGGGCACAGTATTCCAGGTGAGGTCTGACCAATGCAGAATAGAATGGCACTTTTACCTTTTTCAGCCTAGACACTATACTCCTATTAATGCAGCCTAGAATCGCATTGGCTTTTTTAGCTGCTGCATCACAATGCTGACTCATGTTCAGCTTGTGGTCTACTAAGACTCCTATCTTGATCCCTTTCCAGGAGTAACATGTGTAGGTGTTGGGCAACCACACAGGATGCAGGGAAGGTCTGGAAGCTGTAGATAAGCAATCTACAGCTGTAGATAACCAATTGTCCTGGAAGCCTCCGGGAGTGGCAATTGGCCTTTCAAAGAGATTGCAGCCCTGCCTGTTTAATATATAAAAAAAACCTGATATTATTTTTTTTTTTGAAAACCAATAGGAGTATAGTGTCTAGATCAAGGGAAGTAATCGTGCCACTGTATTCTGCATTGATCAGACCTCATCTGGAATACTGTGTCTAGTTCTGGGCACCACAATTCAGGAAGGATATTGAGAAGCTGGAACATTTCCAGCGGAGGGCAACCAAAATGGTGGGGGGAGGTCTGGAAGCCATGCCCTGTGTGGAGCGGCTTAGGGAGCTGGGCATGTTTAGCCCAGAGAAGAGAAAGTTGAGAGGTGACATGATAGCCATGTTTAAATATTTGAAGGGGTGTCATTCTGAGGATGGGGCAAGCTTGTTTTCTGCTGCTCCAGAGACTAGGGCACAGAACAATGGGTTCAAACTACAAGAAAAGAGATTCCACCTAAACGTTACAAAGAACCTCCTGACCGTAAGAGATGTTCGGAAGTGGAATATACTGCCTTGTAGTGTGGTGGAGGTTTTTAAACAGAGCCTGGATGGTCACCTGTTAGGAATGATTTGATTGTGTATTCCTGCATAGCAGGGGGTTGGACTGGATGGCCCTTTGGTCTCTTTTCCAACTCTGCGATTCTACAAGATTCTCCCATCCACTATTTTAACCTCACAGTCTTGTCAGGTAAATGAGACTAACAGATGGTGACTGGCCCAATGGGACGCATTGCCAAAGTGAGGATTTTAACCCTGGTATAGAACCCACATGTCTGTGAACATCATGGGAGAATTGAAGTGTAACACATCCACCCTGGTCTTCTCTCCTCATAGGTTGTTCAGTGAAGTCCGCATATTCTCATGTGCTCCAGAGAAGACAAAATGGCTACCACAGGCCTAGCTCAGGTAAGTAATGGAGAAAGAGGGGGAGGGAGGGAGAGCCTAGCTACTCATTACACTCCTCAATGGCTGGCTTCAGATCTGAGGGAAAGGCTTGGGCAAAACACTCTGAGGGGGCCTGTCTAACAGCAGCTTCCACAAAGGTGCCTGACCCACATGATTGGACTTGACTTGCAAACAGCATTGCATTGTGCGGTATCTGAGAATAAAGCCAAATCCAGCCAATAAAGTGTGGTAGTTTTTTGTGGGTTTTATCTGGGCTGTGAGGCCATGTTCTGGAAGAGTTTATTCCTGACATTTCGCCTGCATCTGTGGCTGGCATCTTCAGAGAATGGTGGGGTAGGTGTGTGTGTGTGGGGTTTATATACTGTGAGTCCTTGTTGGAGAGGATATGTAAATTTGTGTATTTGAATGGGTAGTTCCTGGGGGAGATATGCAAGGAAGATTAGTGTCTGTTTGGCTAATGGCCCATTATCTGTTGAAATTTTTTTTTAAATTTATTTAGTTATTTATACCCTGCTCTTCAGCCACAAGGCTATCAGAGCGGCTTACAAATTGTTTTAAGCAATAACTTAAAATCCCCCTGTCCCTGGACCAGGCCAACAACTATCATGTCAGAATGCATAGAGAAGCTATTGAAATCCACAAACACCTGGACAACTTCAACAGGAAAGAAGAAACCCTTAAAGTAAACAAAGTTTGGTTACCAGTCTTGAAAAACACCAAAATCAAAACTCAACACATGCAAGAACTCCACCCAGGAACAGGGGGATTTCTAGTAGATAATGGGCCATTAATGAAACAGACACTAATCCTCCTTGCATATCTCCCCCCAGGAACTATCCATTAAAATAAACAAATTTACATATCCTTTCCAAAAAGGGCTAACAGTATATAACGCCCCCCCCCCCCACACACACACTCCTACGCAACCATTCTCTGAAGATGCCAGCCACAGATGCAGGCAAAACTTCAGGAATAAACTCTTCCAGACCATGGCCTCACAGCCCGGATAAAACCCACAGAAAACCTATGGATGCCGGCTGTGAAAGCCTTCAACTTCACATGTGGTAGTTTTGTTAAAATTTGGTCAAAATAGGGGCCAGGGGCATCTCACTTGTGCCAATCATGACATGTGCTGCTAAGTGAAAAACTTTGCTATGAGATGTGAAGTCAAAGGCTTTCACGGCTAGAAGATGCCAGCCACAGATGCAGGCAAAATGTCAGAAATAAACTCTTCCAGAACACGGCCTCACAGCCTGGAAAAAACCCAAGGAAAATCTTTGCTGTGAGAATGTGGCTTCTGGGATGTTTCAGAGTGGGGCTAACAGGGCAATATTTTCCTCCTTCAGGTTCCTGTGGCCTTTGAGGATGTGGCTGTGTATTTCTCAGAAGCAGAGTGGGCTCTGCTAGATCAGGATGAAAGAGCATTATACTGGGAGGTCATGGTGGAGACTTATGGGAATGTGGCTTCATTGGGTAAGGACCTCTTCAGACAGATTGCAAATTCATTGCCCTTTCTAGGACAGCTGCCTTTGCCTTCTAAAGGAAAGCAGCTACATCCTCCTCTAGCTTGCCCGTTCTTTCTCATTAATAATGTAAGTCATCTTGACCATGCTCTGATGTTGTTTGAGCACACATGTCCTGGTTTTCATCTCTGAAATGCTGGAGGATATGGCATGTCTTAGCCATATCTAAGATGTGCAGAGCAAGACAGAAAGGTCAGGTGACACCCCTCATGGCTGTGGAACTGGAGGAACTCTCCTACAAGGCAAAGTTAAAATCTTTGGGTCTGTTTTTATTTTTATTTTTTTGCCAAAAAAGGGGAAAATGTGCTCTGGGCCCTGCAAAAAACAGCCCTAGGCCACATTTTGCCCATCCCAGTTTTCATTCTCAGAAGTGGAACTGTTACTCACATCCTCCTCTTTCTGTTGTTGTTTTTAACAGCTAATGTGCAGGTGAAGGAAGGAGAAGACTCTCACCAGACAGAAAATTCTCAGTTGAGAAAAGAGACAGCATTCCAGTGGAACAATGGAACAGGTTCCTGGCATACAGAGAAAGGCGAAAGCTCTGGGATAAAGCATAGGCAGGGAAAGAGTCAAGGAAAGCACCTTCAGAATAAAGCCATTTGTTGTGAGGAAAGCAGCAAAAGCCCAAGTGAAATGAGAATCCAAGAGAGGAATCACAAGGGTGAGGTGCAAGGGGCACATTCCAAGGAGTCAGGATTTGGTACCTCTGAAACCAACAAGATTCCCCATGAGGCAGTACAACCACTGAAATGCTTGGCCTGTGGACGTATCTGTACTCACAAAGCTGCCCTTATTATACACTTCAGGTCCCACACCGGAGAAAAGCCATATGCTTGTTCTGATTGTGGAAAAAAATTCAGCTGCCGAGGAAATCTCAACAGACACGAAAAAGTCCACTCAGGGGAAAAATCATATGTTTGTTCAGACTGTGGGAAGAGGTTCCTTGACCAAGAACGACTTCTTTGTCATGAAAAAATCCACTTGGGAGAGAAGCCATATGCATGTTCAGACTGTGGAAAACAGTTCAGCTGCAAAGGAAATCTTCATAGACATGAGAAAATCCATACAGGTGAGAAACCATATGCATGTTCAGACTGTGGGAGAAACTTCCTTGACAGAGAGCGTCTTGTTAGACACAAAAAGATCCATTCTGGCGAGAAGCCCTATATGTGTCCAGATTGTGGGAAACATTTTAGCTGCAGAGAAACCCTTAATCGACATGAAAAAATCCATTCTGGGGAGGAGTCATATAGATGTCACCACTGTGGGAAAACCTTCAGACAAAGAGGAAATCTCATTAGACATGAAAAAATCCATTCAGGACAGAAGCTTTTCACTTGCTCATATTGTGGGAAGTGCTTCAGAGAGAGAGAATACCTAAATATTCATGTGAGAATCCATACAGGAGAAAAACCATATATATGCTCAGATTGTGGGAGACGCTTCAAATGTGCATCAAACTTTAGCAGACACAAGAAGACCCATGGAGGAGAGAAACCCCATACCTGTCTGAATTGCAGGAAAAACTTCAGAACTCTTTCAGACCTTAAACTGCATGAGAGAATCCACACTGGGGAGAAACCTTTTCCATGCACTGACTGTGGCAAAACCTTCCGTCGCAGCTCTATTCTGGCAAATAATTTGAGAACTCACAAAGAAGCCAAACCGTATAAGTGCTTGGAATGTGGCAAAGGTTTAAGGCACAAATTCTCTTTGATTAAACATCAAGAAATGCATAAGTATAAGTGCTCAGACTGTGAGAAAAGCTTTAGCCAAAGTTCATTTCTTGAGCGACATAAAAGAAAACACACAGGTGAGAAACCCTTTAGTTGCTTGCACTGTGGGAAAAGATTTAATCATCGATCAGCACTGAAAATACATGAGAGATGCCACACAGGAGAGAAACCGTATGGGTGCTTAGACTGTGGGAAAGGCTTCATAACAAAATATAAACTTATTCAGCATATACCAATCCACACCAGAGAGAAGGAGAGCGTATGAGATGATCTGCCATCAAAGATGAAACCTCATTCGACATGTGAGAATCTGTAAGAGAGACACCTTGCGAGTGCCAATGCTGTGGGAAGAGAATTACACAGATATTATGCTTTATTAAGCATGAAGGATTTGGGGTTGGGAGGAGAGATCCTGTGAACAGAATGAGGGAAAAGCTATTTGTTCATACACTCTACAACCCCAGAAGATTCAACTAAGAAAGTGATCATATAAATATTGAATGTGTGACAAAATCTTCATGATGAATAGACAACTTCAGTCTTGCCAAAGAAATCACACGAGAAGCCACTGTAATGCATGGATTGTGGGGAAAGTTTTGCTAATCCTTGTGCCATTTTGTTCCCCTAGAATCATGTTTTTTTGTAGAACCCATGCAGATTAGGGTGTTCTACAGTATGGGTGTTCTACCTCATGATCATCTGCACATTATGAACAGTGTCTCCAATTTTCAGCTGCTAGCCATGTAAAGGTTTGTTTCCCCCACCCCTGTAAACAAAAGCCAGTTGGTGGGGGTGAATGACTCAACAGCTGGTTTTTTATTTTTACTATTAGAGTACTTGAGGAAAAATATGCCCCAGGCTAACTGATGCATGGAAGCAGAAGTGATGTACAGTAGGACCCCTATGTCAACTGTGGATTGGTTCTGGAGGGGGTGGTGTGGATACAGAAAACCATGGATAATAGTGAATGCCATTGAATATAATGGGACTTCCAGTTTAAAATACCATTGGAGGACCTAGAAAATGGCTAGAGAGGACACATTTTCTGGAAAGACTGTATGGTAGATGTGCTGTTTTGTGTCCCGTGGATAACTGAATCAGTGGATAATGAATCAGTAGATACAGGGGTCCTATTGTTCTTTGCTTGTAACCAGGTTGGCTCTATCTGAATGAAATCAAAATTTCTTCCATGTGGGTGGGGGAAACATTGGATTTCACTGGGGTTAGGAATTACTGCACTTCAAAAAATAGGAATTGTATGGTTTGGTTTAATCTGATTTTATTTTATTCCTCCTTGAGGTTTCTGACTCTGGATGCTTGCATGGAAGATACTTCTTTGGACATGGAGTACAGTACTTTTATACCCCAAAATACACAGGGGTTCATATCAGGTTCAGAAAATACTTTAGAACTAATGCATTGGATTTAACATTTTTGGCTTCTCGATAAGACATCAAGATAATTAAGTCACACAGAGGAGATGCTAATTAAATGATAATGATAATGTGTTTTAATGTTTTTACTTGCCTGATGATTTGTTAATCGTGATAAAGGCTGATGATAAATGATAAGGAATCCTGTAGCACCTTTGAGACTAATAGAGACTAAATCGAGAAACAGAAATTTCTAGCATAAGCTTTTATGAACTCCACTTCCTCAGAAGCATGGAATAAAACCCACAAACAGATGGGGGGAAGTGTGAATTGCAATAGTAATGCAAAGCATATGGGTATGGTGGTAGCATGTGGGAAAGCATTCAGGGAGCACTCTTTTAAAGAAGACTTAAGGAACCCTTACTTGTGAAGTATAGGCTTTGTGAAGTACTTGGCTTTGTCAGAGGACTAGCCTTCGCAAAAATGAGAGAATCCATTTTTTTTCTCTTGATGATGAGGCCTTATTTAAGAGTAGTGCGTCTGTCTGTTCTGCTGTATGAAAGCTGGCCTATAGGAGCTGTGGGCTAAAGGTAACATTGGTCAGGAGAAAATCCTGGTTCATGCATGCCCTAACTTGACAGCTTTCTTGAGGTGTTCTCTGAAATGTGGGAAAGACAGAAAACAGAATGGCTGAGAAAGTTATTGTTGGGCTAAGGTGAGGGGCCAGTATGAAATGGGATACAAGGTGCTGTACTCTATTGTCCAGCAACTATGGATGACCTTTGTGGGCCTTGAATGTACCCAGGAATCCTGATAAAACAGGAAAATATTATTAAATATTTTAAATATTATTAAATCCTGTACAAACAATAGAAAACTTTCTCTTTAGGTTTCTCTTTCCCCCAAACCTTTAAGTAGCCAATCTAGAGCTGCCCAACTTAGGCAGGAGAAGGAAGAGAACAAATCAGGAAGTGGGGGAAATTGGGAGGTGTCATTGGAACTGGAGCTCACATCACTTCCCTTGATTTAATTTTTCTCTAGCTTCACTTTTCAAAGCAGTTTTTTTTTCTTGTTCTGGAACCTTTGAGATATCAGTTTGCTGTTTTACATTTTCTTTCAGGGAAAAGCAGATTCCTTGTTTGGAATTCATGCCTCTTTTGGTTGGTAGGCTGCTTCTCTGAATTAAGATGGTGGACATAAGTGAATTACTCACATTTTTATTGTCACCAGTTGCTGCAGCTGAACAGTATGTTTTTTTTTAAAAAAGCATATCCAAGGTGCGGAGGTGCAATATTCTACTTAAATAGGAAAAAAAGGGGGAAGGCTATTTCATTGCCTCAGCACACAATTGCTATGGCGAAAATCCAACATCGCAGTTTCGGGCACTTGTCTTGTTAGCAAGCTCTGCCCCTGCGCACGTCTGTCCAATCAGCTTTCCACTTCCACTCTTTTCAGGACTGCACAGCAAAGTTAATCATTTGTCCCAACGAGTGGGAATGGGCATTCCCCGCGGAGCTTTTTTTTTTTTTTTTTAATATAAGAAAAGCCATGAGGGCTTTACTGCAAAGTTTTTGATCCCCCTCCTTCCAAATATGGAGGATTGATGCAGGATCTCATTTAGACAAATCACATTCTCCTCAAATTCTATGAGGAGTATTTTCGCCATTTAGCCAACCCCAAAGAAAGCCAATCTTGATAGCTAATTCACCACATCTTTCTAAAGCTAGCAGGCTTTCTTTGGTTACTTTCCATCAGCCACTGACTCTGATGAAGCTATTGGTGAGAGCAGAATGAAAATACTATACAGTACAAACTGAAAATCCTGGATGAGGTGAGTGGGCGCCCAAGTGTTGCAAGTGTTTGTATCTGTGTGAAATAACAATGCACTATTTAAAAGCAAAAACTGTTCTTTTCCAGTACTGGGTGTCGGTCCAGGCCTCCCCTAGAGTTTGTTTGGTGCCAAACACCGACAGGCATTACTTGTATAAGATAAGCTATAAGAAGCATTCCAGCCTTTTCACTGATGGAGTCCAGCATCCCTTCACAGCTGATGGCAGAATTGGGCCCCTAAACAACAAATTCCACCCAGATTGTCCTTGGCCGGTGATCTAATCCCCCACGGATGGCTAAATAGGGCTCTTGGGTTGGGGTGCACCCCCTCCAGATTGAAGTGATAGAAGATGGACCTCCAAGGAGGGTTATATAGTGCAGAAGCGTGACCCATCTTACTTCCCAATAGCTATGAGAACTGTACAAGCAGGTTAGCACCAAAAGAAAATTCAATCCATTCCCTACCTTCATATCCTTTCCCAGCCTCAAACTGCCAAGTTCATGGGAAAAGTACCATACAAAGTCTCTTAATATTTTTCCATTGTGCCTTGGTTCCCAGTGGTTGGTGAGAAGCTCTCCCTCCTCTCCAACTGCCACTGTCTAGCCTCTCAGGGAGAGAAGAGCAGGCAGGCAGGCACAGCTCCATTGTGTCTTGGTCCCAGTGGCTGATGAGAGGCCCTCCTTCTATCCAACAGCCACTGCTGTGGCCTATGAGGGAGAGAACAGCAGTCAGCATTTGCTGGACTTAATATCCTCCCCCATTGCCATCCCCTTTTCCTTGTGTGTTGTGTGGCTCTCCAAAAAAGCGATACAAGGGCTCCCTGAAACAACACCTCAGGCTCGGCCAAATTGATCACCAACAATGGTCCGCCCTGGCCTCACATCGGGAGGCATGGAGACGCACTATCCACAATGCTGCAGCCTTATTTGAGAACTCACACCGAACACGTCTTGAAGAGAAACGACAACGCAGAAAGAATCACAACCCAGAAACATCACCCAAGGAGACCTTCTGCTGTGCTTTCTGCAACCGGATTTGTCTATCTCGGATTGGCCTTTTCAGTCATCAGTGCGTTTGCAGAAAGCGCGGGTGAGTCCTTCCTGAATCTTTGTTTGTGAAGAAAAGCCAGAGAGAGAGACAAAGACAGAGACAGAGTGTCTTATTAGATGGTAAGGCTAAGGGCAGAGAACCATCAAATTAATAATTAATAAGCTGTTCTGGGAGATTTATTTTTTTTTAGATGAAGGATGGGGTATAAATGTTCTAAATAAATAAATAAATAAAAACTCTTGGGGGAAGTTTGGAACTACACTCCATTCTGGACAACTTCAGGAAAAGAGATTCCACCTAAACATTAGGAAGAACTTCCTGATGGTAAGAGCTGTTGGGCAGTGGAATGCGCTGCCTCAGAGTGTAGTGGAACTCCTTCTTTGGAGGTTTTTAAGCAGAGGCTGGATGGCCATCTGTTGGGAATGCTTTCATTGTGTGTTCCTGCAGGGCAGGGGGTTGGACTAGATGGCCCTTGTGGTCTCTTCCCAACTCTATGATTCTATTCTATAGAGACAGAGAGACCATGAATGTGCGGCAAGGCTTATAAGTCCCTAATAAAAATAGTGTAGAGCAGCAGCAAGCTCTGCTTCTCTCTTGCGAAGGAACTCCACCACCTTGGGTTGGGGTTGAATCCGTGGATTGTACTTTTTTGTCTGTTAAATATGGCTTGCCTAGGAGGTGGGGCAGGGGCTAGAGATACTTGCAGTTTTTCCAGTTTCACAGCAGTCCTGTGCCCCTAACCCCAGGCAGCCATTACAGTTGGCCCTAACACATGTGGAGGGCCAACTAATGGCTGCCTGATCTGATTCCGGGTTTCGTAATGTTTTCCTCACACATGTTTAACTGCTAGAACACTACTTTTCCACATGTGCAGTCTGTGTTTGAGCCAGGAATGCATTTCTTAATAAAGCTGGTTCTTTAATTCACTTGCTGGTCTCCATTTCAATTCTGAGATTGGAGGGGCATTTTCCCTAAGGTGTGGCATTTTCCCCATCAGCTGGATAGGCCAAGGATCTAAATGAGCATAACGCATCTTCCTGTGGTTTTAATCAAATAAACCACCCCCAGCTTTTGGAGAAATGGTGGTACATAAGTGAAAATCATTGTCATTGTCACCACCCCTCTTCCCATTATATTTGTAAGATGCTCTGGGAATCTTTCACAGCAGAGAAATTAATGCAACACTATTCTACTTTGGTCAGAGCTCACCTGGAATACTGTGTCCAGTCCTCGGCACCACAATTCAAGAAGAATATTCACAAGATGGAATGTGTTCAGAGGAGGGCAACTAAAATGGTGGGAGGTCTGGAAGCCATGCCCTATAATGAGTGGCTTAGGGAGCTGGGTATGTTTAACCTGTAGAAGAGAAGGTTGAGAGGTGACATGATAGCCATGTTTAAATATTTGAAGGGATGTCATATTGAGGATGGAGCAAGTTTGTTTTCTGCTGCTCCAGAGACTAGGACACGAAGCAATGGATTCAAACTCCAGGAAAAAAGATTCCACCTAAACATTAGGAAGAACTTCCTGACAGGAAGAGCTGTTTGCAAGTGGAATATACTGCTTCAGAGTGTGGTGGAGTCTCCTTCTTTGGAGGTTTTTAAACAGAGGCTGCTGGATGGCCATCTGTCAAGAGTGTTTTGTGTATACCTGTGGAGCAGGGGGTTGTACTAGATGGCCCTTGTAGTCTTCCAACTCTATGGGTGCGGCTATACGATCATAAAAATATCCGTATGGGGGGCAAAAAATACGAACAGCCTGTCATTCGTATGCATACGAACCGGCTATACGATTTTTTAAACCCCCTAAACTCCGTATGACTCCCTCTTCCCGAAGCTGGCTGGAGCGAGCAAGCCAAGCGGCAGTTTTAAATCTCCCGCTGCTTTTTTTTTTTTAAGGTTCCTGGTTTGCGGACAGTCGGATTTCCATATTTACAATATAAAATAAAAATAAATAAACATATAAATTCACGGACTTACCGGACACTTGCTAGCCCGGAAACCAACATGGCGGCCGCTCCCAATTTCCCTCCATGCTAGCCCCGCCCCCTCTACTCGGCCAGCCAATCAGATTACCCTGCCTGTTCGTATGTGTGCGAACGGACCGTACAGACCCGTCAGCCATCCGAACGGCGTACAGATTTCTCTTTGCTATCTGCTTTCCCTCCCGAACGCCGCGTGTGCGTGTTTCAGGGTGGAAAACCGGGGCCCCCCTCTTTTGCATTCGGGTGCATCCGAACGGCCGTTTGTACCGAAGTGCGAACTTTCGCACGCCGTACGTATTATTTAAATCGTGTAGACGGGACCTATGATTCTATGACATACCATAGTGTGCTGGAAAATGCCTAGAGAGGTATCCTCTCTAGGAATCACTAACTCCTCCAACCAACTCTATGTTATGTTTGTAGCAGAAATCTTCTAATTTAACAGGGTTCTCTATTATCTACAGTTTCATCTATAAACGGTAAGTGTGGTAACGTATCCCCTGTGGATACAGGGAGTGACCTGTTCCTTCAAGTAGACTGATTAACAACAGCCTCCCAACTCTGCCCCCACATCTACTCTGGGAGCAATATTGCTGGGGCCAATACTATCACCCACAACGTCAGAGCTACATTTACTTGCTCTTCCAATGTGATATATGCCATCCTATGCCAGCAATGCCCCTCTACACTATATGTTAGACAAATAGGACAATCTTTCCAAAGAGGATAAATGGACTTAAATCTGACATTAAAAATGCCAATAGTCAAAATCCAGTTGCAGAACATTTCAACCCTCCTGGACACACAGTACAATATTTAAAGGTTGTGAGAGGGTCAGACTAACTGATCTAGGAGTGTCCCCCTACGATACACCCAGCTCTGTCTAAGCAGGAAACTGCACAGATAGGGTGCACGGTGTATACGCAATGGAATGTGAGTCAGGCACGGGGCTGATAAGGGAAGAGCACGGGCACAGCACATGAGGTATCACGAGGGCTCTGTATGGCTGTTTAACACATAGGCATGGTAGCTGCCATATAAGGTAATGAAGCAAATAGTGGAAAATGATTGGTGTAAGGAAGCTTTTAGAATGCTCTGCTATGTAGGTATAATCTATAAAGGCACTGGAAAACAAAGGAGGGCGCGGCAGTACGTTGACCCGCGAGGGTGACTGTCGCCTCGGCCGAATAAAGTTTTTGCTTTGGACCACCTATCGGACTCCTGATTCGTACATGCCCACTTCGCTCTAAGCCCGTTGGGAGACAATGGCTCTGTTTCCCTAACATTTTCTGGGGGCTCGTCCGGGATCTGAGTGAATGTCGGGTTTTCGAGTCGGGAGGTGACGTTTGGTCTCACCAAGTCGTCGTGGGCACGGAAATCAACAAATCCGACCGTACGGCGAGAGGGTACCCGTTCATCAGACCGCTGGCGTCCCTTTGCTGATGTCCGTCGTCCATTGACACTGGTGCCGATCCACTTGGCCAAGCAAACTCTTCAGGGAAGGACGTCCGGGGATCGCCGTTGAATCAGGCGAGTATATTGGTCAATTAAGAACACTTAGAGGAAAGGTACCTAGAAGTCGGACTGGTGAGAGTGCCCCAAGATTCCAGTTCCGCCATGGGAAAGGGTCAGTCTAAACAGGTGACCCCTCTAGACTGTATGTTACAGAATTGGTCAGAATTTAAGAAATACATTGACTCGGGGGGAAGGAAGTCAGATAAGTTGAGAACTTTTTGCGAACTTGAGTGGCCAACATTTCCAATTGAACCAAAATGGCCAGCCATTGGGACTTTAGATAAGAATATTGTAGACAAAGTGGCAAATTTCTGTGCTCAATACCACCCTGACCAGTATTACTATGCGTCCGCTTGGCAGACCATAGTATATCTGGATCCCCGCCCTGGTTGGCTAGAAAAATGTAAGTGTTTAGTAGTAAGGGAATCTGTAACTAGCAAAAATCCAGCATCCAGCAAAAATCCATTTTTGCCCTTACCGGATTCTGGAAATCCGGAGGATGAACCCACTACCCCAACAGCCCCACCGCCCTATGTCTCAGCAGTTTACCCCAAACTTCCACCACCCACAGAAACGCTAGGAACATTCTACAAAGACAAATTAAGGTCAGCAGGCAAGGCTTCTGTCGAAAAGGAGACAGACAAGTCTGTTGGAGAAGAGCCACCCGAAAAGGTCTGTCCTTTGAGGCTGGTAAATCAGGTGTTGCCAGACCCTGAGGGAAAAAAGAAACCAGAGATAGTAGGGGTTTATCAACATGTCCCATTCACTAGCAGTGACTTGTTAAATTGGAAAGCTTCTCGGCCCCCATGGACCCAGGATCCAACAGGGATGGCCCAACTGTTAGAGGGGGTATTTTTAACACATGACCCTACTTGGGCTGACGTACAACAGCTCATGAATTGTTTATTCACCACAGAAGAAAAGGCACAAATCATCAGTCAGGCGAGGGAGGCAGTCAAGGAAGACATCCCATCCCCTATGGATAAAGAAGGGGAGGGACTCCTTAAAATACAGGAGGCTAGTGTTCCGTTGCAGGATCCCCATTGGAACCCCAATCGAGAGGGAGGTCGACGAGACCTGACCCAATATCATAGATATCTCATCAAAGGGATGAGGAAGGGACCACCCCGCCCTATCAACTTAAAAAATATATATGACATCCAACAAGACAAGGATGAGTCCCCAGGAACATTTTTGGAAAGAATAAAAACCGCTTATCGGCAATATAGTCCATATGATATGGACGAAGAAGGGGAGGACTCACAAGGCAAACAAGCCCTCAAGCAGAGCTTTTTGGCCCAATGTGCCCCAGATATACGGCGAAAGCTGCAAAAACAGCCTGGGTTAGCCCATATGACTTTAGCACGAATGTTAGAGTTAGCCTCACAAGTGTATGTAGGAAGAGAGGATGAAGAGGGGAAGTTCAAGAGAAGAGCGGGGGTGATAGCTGCCGTTTTTGGAGTAAACACTCCTGAGACAAGGGGCAGGGGAAGAGGCAGAGGAAGAGGAGGAATAGGAAGGAATCAGTGCGCGATTTGTAAGAAGGAAGGACATTGGAAGAATGAGTGCCCAGAAAAAGGAAAGGATGGAGGACAAGGAGTTCAGAGAGGACGAGGTAGAGGAGGTCGAAGTAGAGGAAGAGGACGCGGATGGGGAAATCCGCCAGTATGGACTCCTCAAACCCAAGGAGCAGCAGTGGCCATGGGAATGGAGGCATTAGGTGATGAAGTAGTAGGATTGGCGGCCCAGGAGGGGTGGACACAACATCAAGATTAGGACAGACCGGCTCCCGAAGGAGATTACGCTTGCAGAATAGTTATTCCTGGTTGCCAGGAGCCATTGGTCAAACTTAAAATAGGCAGCCAGGAGGCTTCATTTTTGTTAGATTCCGGAGCTGCAAAGTCAGTAATTAATACCCCAATCGCCCCGATTGGTAAGAGTACCACCCAGATAATAGGGGCAACAGGAAAGAGACAGAGTTACCCCTACCTACAAGCAAGAACATGCCAGCTAGGAGAACACACGGTTACTCATCAGTTTTTGTATATACCCCGCTGTCCTGTGCCATTGTTAGGAAGAGACTTGTTGTGCAAGCTGAGGGCACAATTGACTTTTGAAGAGGATGGAACAATAGAGGCATCTTTTAGAAGTTCCAATCCTTCTAAAATAATGTTGACCTTGCCGGCTGAAGAAGAGTGGAGGTTATACCCAGTACTATTAGATAGGGCTGATTGGCAAACTTTTGATGTACCTGGAGTTTGGGCGGAAGATAATCCCCCAGGGTTAGCTAAGGATGTGGTTCCAGTGATAGTAGATGTTAAGCCTTTAGCTACTCCTGTAGCTATTCCCCAGTATCCCTTGCCACGAGAGGCAGTGAAAGGGATTGATGAACACTTACAGAGACTTTATCAGTGGGGGATCTTAGTTGATTGTCAGTCTCCCTGGAACACGCCACTTTTGCCTGTTAAAAAGCCGGATGGCTCATATCGCCCAGTCCAGGATTTAAGAGCAGTAAATCAGCGGGTGGTACACATACATCCAGTAGTACCTAATCCATACACTTTGTTGAGTCTTTTGTCACCAAATCTGAAATGGTATTCAGTAATAGATCTCAAAGATGCTTTCTTTTGTATAAGGTTACACAAACATAGTCAACCCATTTTTGCTTTTCAATGGGAAAATCCAGAGACAGGACAAAAGAAACAGGTCACATGGTCCAGGTTACCACAAGGTTTTTGCAATTCACCTAGTATTTTTGGCCAGTCGCTAGCACAAGAGTTAGTACCATTGACCCAAGGAGGAAATCCTTGGAACATACTACAATATGTGGATGACATTTTGCTGGCCACTGAGACCCGGAGTGAGTGCCTAGAGGGAACAGAGAGGTTGTTAAAATTTTTGTGGAAAAAGGGGTACAAAGTGTCCAAAAGAAAGGCTCAATTAGTTCAACAACAGGTTAAGTACTTGGGGTTTGAAATTGAAGGGGGAACCAGAAGGTTAGGGATAGAGCGAAAGGAAGTAGTTTGCGCCATCCCTACACCCACTACTCGCAGGCAAGTTAGAGAATTTTTGGGAGCTGCAGGATTTTGCAGACTATGGATACCTAATTATGCAGTTTTGGCTAAACCCCTCTATGAGGCTACAAAAGGGGCAAATGCTGAACCATTCGTATGGGGAGAACAACAACAGGAATCATTTCAAAAGTTGAAAGAAGCTCTGATGAGTGCACCTGCTTTAGGGTTGCCCGACTTAGAAAAACCCTTTGTTTTATATGTGGGCGAAAGGGAAGGTATTGCCGTGGGAGTATTGGCTCAAAATTTTGGGTCCTGGCCACGGCCGGTAGCCTACCTATCGAAACAGATGGGTCCGGTCGTCAAGGGATGGCCACCCTGCCTGAGAGCAGTAGCCGCAGCAGCCCTATTGGTAGAAGAAGCAAGCAAATTGACCCTAGGACAGCCTGTTATTTTAAAGACACCCCATGCAGTAGTCACCCTGATGGAACATAGAGGAAGTCATTGGATGTCAAATGCAAAGCTTTTGAAATATGAAAGTATATTAGTGGACAATCCTAATGTTCAGATTCAAACTTGCACCACTTTAAACCCAGCCACTTTGTTTCCGATATCAGAAGAATCTCTACTACAGCATGATTGTGTCCAAACCATGAGTGAAGTATACTCCAGTAGGCCAGATTTAAAAGACAGTCCTTTACAGAACCCTGATGTTGTATACTTCACTGATGGCAGTTGTTTTATTAAGGATGGGGTTCGCAAGTCTGGTTATGCCATAGTAAATGCTCAAGGCTATGTAATAGATGCCCAACCATTGGGCCCTGTCACTTCGGCCCAAAAGGCCGAACTGATAGCGCTAACAAAGGCCTTAGAATTAGCCGAAGGGCTGAGAACAAACATCTACACTGACTCAAAATATGCATTTTTGACTTTACAAGCACATGGAGCGATGTATAAAGAAAGAGGACTTTTAACATCAGGGGGAAAAATGCTAAAACATACTAATGAAATCTTACAATTGTTAGAAGCTGTGTGGAAACCAAAAGAAGTTGCTGTAATGCATTGTAAGGGACATCAAATAGGAAATGATCCAGTCATGGAAGGAAACAGAAAAGCTGATCAGGCAGCCAAAGAAGCTGCTTTGAGTAAATATCCTCCCCCAGGAAAAATCTTAGCCCTTTAAGTTACAGACTTCTTGCCACCCGAAGTCAGTTACACCAAAGAGGAAGCGACATGGGCCATAGCTGAGGGTGCAAAGAAACAATGTGGGTTGTTTGTTTTCCCTGATAATAAGGTATATATACCCAAAGCTGTGGCATGGCATTTGGTTCAAGAGGTTCACAAACAGTTACACATGGGGAGTACTGCTATGTCAAAGTTTTTAGAAAGACAAGCATATTTTGAGGGAATCCCTACATTGGCCAGACAGGCTGCTTTGAGATGTGAGGTGTGTGCAAGAACCAACCCTAGAACTGGTCCATTACAACCCCCAGGAGTTCAGGCAGTAGGATTCACCCCGTGGGAATCCATTGTTGTTGATTTTACTGAAATGCCACCATGTAAGAAGTACAAGTATTTGTTGGTTTTTGTGTGTACCTTTTCAAGTTGGGTGGATGCATTCCCAACCACAAATGAAAGGGCTGATCAAGTTGTAAAAGCATTGATGAGGGATATAATTCCAAGAAGTGGGATGCCCTTATATATTGGGAGTGACAATGGGCCTTCATTTGTACATAAGATCACTCAAAGTCTAGCATTTGTTCTGGGCATCACGTGGAAGTTACATTGTGCATATAGGCCCCAGTCTTCTGGAAAGGTGGAAAGGATGAACAGGACTTTGAAAGGAACTTTGTCTAAAATGTGTCAAGAGACTGGACTGGACTGGGTAACTGTTTTACCAATGGCACTTTTTAAAATTAGATGTACTCCAGATAGCCTTCTGGGAATTTCTCCCTACGAAGTTGTCTTTGGCAGGCCCCCTCTTAATGTACATCGGTTAGAGGGAGATGTTGAACAATTAGGGAGACTAGAGATTGCAAAATCTGTTCAAACACTCGGCAAATGTCTTAATCAGCTTCACCAATATGTCAAGACAATTAGATACCCGTTTCCTGTTACTGCTCTCCACCCCTTTTCACCAGGTGACAGAGTATGGTTAAAAGACTGGAAATCTAATCCTTTGGGGCCCAAGTGGAAAGGTCCTTATGAAGTGTTGCTGACTACACCAACAGCTGCTAAACTACAAGGAGTCAAGCCTTGGATTCATTACACCAGACTGAAAAAAGATCACACCAAGGAATGGCAGGTGGTACCCAGTGACTCCAACCCTTTAAGACTACGGATCAAGCGGTCCGGGGAAGGCGGGGCAGCATCGCAACGTGAGCCCCCCGTCTGAGGTCAGGTGACCAAGCACTGCCTCGAAGCACAGGAGCCTTGGCTACCCGAGAGCCTTGGTGAAAGAAAATTAACTGGTTCAAATAGAAGGAGGGGCACTCCCCTGGGAAAGGGACCCCCTCAAGGGTCAGGAGACTGAGCTCCGCCCTGAAGAACAGAAGAAATCATTTCATGGACATGATGTTTATACTCAAACGCTAAACTATGATTGTTGTGGTTATCTTATTCCAGATAACCCGTTTCAGGACGATACCCCCATTTGCCCTCCTACACCTAAATTATGTTATATGACTACAGGTGGTGTGATAATCACAGGACTATTGTGTACAATAATATGGTTAATTTTATTCCCTGTTCCATGTCAGGGCAATTGGGACCAAAACTCTTCATCAGTTAGTTAATAATGTTTCTCAACTAGTTAATGCTTCTGATTGTTGGGTGTGTAGTCATGGTCCTACTACTATGGTTTCAGGAATGCCGGTAATGTGTACGGCTACTGTCAATTTGACAGGATGGAGAAATTTTACTGCTTTAAGACTTCCTGCTTTATTTCCTCCAGCAGATAGGTCACAGTTTTTGTTGTCCCCACACATGATTACACCACAAGCAGCACTCTGTATAGAAAGAGTTCATAATAACACAATAGAGACCTACAATTATACGGTCAATAGCCAAAAAATTCAGACAAACCTGACAAAAATAGAATTGGGAAAATATCCGAACTGCACACATACGGTAGTTTACACTGACCAGGGAGTTAATTGTACATCTGTGAACGAGCTTAAAACAGTTACTAATCTGACTTGTAATACAAGTACATATGACATATATTTTAACCAGGCCAGGATGAGTGAGATATTATTCTCCATCGGAATTATAATTAAAGGTAAAAATAATCAGGTTACCTATGGTTTACCGCCAGGAATAATGTGGATATGTGGAAAGTGGGCAGGTAAGGTTTTGCTGCCGTTTTGGCAAGGAACCTGTACAATGGGATCAGTAGGGCCTGGAGGATAACTATACATCCTAGGGAACAACCCCTAAATGCATGGGATAAAACGTTTGGTTGGCAACAGCTTATGAGAAAAAAGAGGACATATAATGACAACCTTGGATATGACCCTGATAACACATACCTTAGTGAAGGTGACAGGTTGACTGCAATTCTCTTGCCCCAATTAGGAATAGCTTGGAATGTCAAAGAATTACGCATGCTGTCTTATCAATTAGAGAAATTGGCAAATGCTACTGCATTTGGTCTAAAAACAATCCAAAAGGAAGTAAATTCCCTTGCTGATGTGGTCATGCAACATCGGCTTGCTTTAGACTATTTGTTGAGCAGTCAAGGAGGATTATGCGTATGGTTAAATACCACCTGTTGTCATTATATAAATAGCAGTGGTGTGTTAGAACGAAATGTTGAAACAATACATCGAATTGCACGGACTGTGAGAAAAAGTTATAGCGAAAATTCCAATTGGTGGGACTGGTTCACTTCTTGGTTACCAAATTTATCTTGGCTAAAAGGATTGTTTATAACAGGTCTCCTTATAGCGCTTATAGGAATTTTGTTGTGTGCATGCTTATCTTGCTTATTCCGCTTGTTGTCAAACCGCTTAGAAGCCATGCTTAGCAATGAACGAAGAGTTCTGCTTGCCCGTTGCACATATCAGGAACTTAAGCAAATCGGTAAAACAACCGTGCCATGGCTCACAAGAAAAAGGGGGGAATGAGAGGGTCAGACTAACTGATCTAGGAGTGTCCCCCTACGATACACCCAGCTCTGTCTAAGCAGGAAACTGCACAGATAGGGTGCACGGTGTATACGCAATGGAATGTGAGTCAGGCACGGGGCTGATAAGGGAAGAGCACGGGCACAGCACATGAGGTATCACGAGGGCTCTGTATGGCTGTTTAACACATAGGCATGGTAGCTGCCATATAAGGTAATGAAGCAAATAGTGGAAAATGATTGGTGTAAGGAAGTTGCAGTCTTTGAACAAGGAAATTGCAACAGAAGGCTAGAAAGAGAAACTGCTGAATTGAATTCTATATACAAATTCTAATCTATGAACAAAGGTATGAACAAAGGGAATGGCTTCACAGTGCACTACACATATTAGCTTAAGAGTCCTGACTACTGAAACGAAAGGAGTCTTCTCAGATAAAGTTTTGAACCCAGGAAAATGACCTTTGGTAAGCAGATGTATTGTTTGCACACACCAGCTCTTAACTGACCACTGTAAGGAACTGAAAGACCTGTATCTCCTTAGGCAGTTATTTGGAAATTTAGGGCAAGGGTCATGATTTGTATCTTTCGGGATCTTATTACATTCCATCCCACACCCACAACTGTGTAAATCTGCTTTATACCTGAGCATTATCACTCTGTAAACATCTGAAGAAGTGTGTTTATATATCTACAAAAGCACATGCAAAATTAAAAACAAACTAGTCTTGAAGGTGCTGCTACAGTCCTTTTTTTATTGTTCTCCCCCTCCCTTTTGTACTACCATAAATGTGTGTATATGCCTTCAAGTCACCTGTCCAGACTGCATGAATTTCATGGGGTTTTCTTAGGTAAGGACTACTCAGAGGTGGTTTGCTAGTTCCTTCCTCTGAAATAGAGCCTCCAGCACCTGTTAGTAGTTGGCAGTCTCCTATCCATGTACTTACCAGGGCTGACCCTACTTGGCTTTCAAGATCAGCCAGGATCAGATAGGGCAGTGGTTCTTAACCTGTGATCTGGAGACCTCAGGGGCCGTGATGTCCTCACAGGGGGTCGGCAAAAGCTCAAAGGCTGCTTGGTTCACCACCTCCCTGCAGTGGAATGGCCACATGACAGTAGCCAAGGCAAAGGCTGGCTGGCTAGCTGGCTTGGCCTGCGCATTGCCATTCAATCTGCTCCAGCCACAAACATGCAGAAAGAAGCAGAAGTCTTCCCTCCACCCGCTCAGTGCCTCTGAGGGAAGGTTTCATGGATGAAGTAACTGTATTATTGTTGTTCTTGTTGTTTTAAATCTTGAGTTAAGTCTTTGAGGGTCTGTGGCAACAAAAGATATTTAAAGGGAGTAATTGGTAAAAAAAAAAAAAAGTTAAGAGCCACTGCTATAAAGCAGTGGCTCTCAACTGTGGTCCAGAGACCCCCAAGGGTCCACAATGTCCTCACATGGGGTCCTCAAAGGCTTGAAGGCTGTTTGGCCCACCTCCTGCATGCCGTGGAGTAGCCATGTGACAGGAGCCAAGGCAAAGGTTGGCTGGCTGGCTTGGCCTGCATATTGCCATTCAATCTGCTCCAGACACAAACTTACAGTAAGAAGCAGGAGAAAATTCTTCCCTCCCCCTCCAGTGCTTGTAAGAGAAAGTTTAACAGATGGTATAATTGGATGATGATGATGATAACGACGACATGTTGTTGTTGTTATAATTATTATTAGGGTTTTAAATCTTGAGTTAAGCCTTTGGGGTCTGCTGCAACAAAAGATGTTTAAAGGGGGTCCCTAGTAAAGAAAAGGTTAAGAGTCCCTGCTTTAGGAGATTGAGATAAGTCTACCTTCCAAGTGCGGGCCAGGAGAGGGCAGGAGGGCTTCCCTGGGGATTAGGAATTTCGGGGGGGGGGATTAGGAATTTTTTATTGGAATAAGACCATTCTACTGAAAAATACACCCGACTGCAAAAGGCTGTAACAATAACGCAATAATAATAATTGTTTTCCTCATTTCTTACTAATACAAAAATAAAGCTATCTATCCTAACACTAATACATGCACTATAATCACTCTTTTTTCTTTTCCAATGAACATTTTATTTACACATTACAATTATACCTATTTGGAAAAGAAAAAATCAATAAAAGATTAATAAAAATAATAATACAAAAATACAACAACAATAATAATAAATATTTATTTAAAATATCTTTTTATGTTACTGCTGGGCTCCTGAGCAGAGTCCAAGTGCCTCTTCGCCTGCTTAAAAGCCTGCTCAGCCTTGCAGGACGAGGGAGGCGAAGAGCTCCCTCTCTGCACGTTGAGTCCTTTGCAGAAGGAAAGGAAACTTAGGAGGTGGGCGGAAAGAAACAGAAAACAAGGCGGAGCAGTCTAGAGGGTTATCCTTGGTCTCCTCCATTTGGTCTGAGTTGCCTCTGTTTCTCTGGGAGTCTGGATCAGGACCGTGCATTTTGCATAGAAGTGCAGTGAGGAGGTGCTTACGCCTTTATAGCTTGACTTTTTTTCCTGCCCAGCTTGGATCTTGGTGAGTGCAAATGCTCTGTGTGTATGTGTGTGTGTTAGTGTGCCTTCCAGTCGCCTGTGGACTTAGGGCGACCCCATGCAATTTCATGGGGCTTTCTCCTGGGCAAGGAGGTTTGCCATTGCTTTGCTCTGAAATTTAGTTTGTAAAAATGGAGTTAGCTACTTGCGTGCTGGAGTGAGACTGATCCCCACCGGTCACCCTACCATCCCCCAGTCCCCAATAACAACACAACAACAGCATAGATATGTCAGAAAGATGTATTGATACAAAGTGAGATAGTAGTGGCAGAAAAGGCCACAACTTGCTGATGGTGGTTGCCTGGTTGGCGTATGAGCATGGGGGGGGGTGTAAAACGCCCAGCCGGGTGGAACATGCGTCCAGTTAGCCAGTCGCTAACTGGCCATGTGACCAGAAACACGTGACCGGAAGCACGTGATCAGGTCCCAGGAAGGGGAGGGGTAAGAAGCACTCCCTCCCCTGAATGGGGGGGGGTCGTACGGCTACCAATGACAAAGGCTTGGAGTCCAAGCCTCCACGTGACCCCCCGACTAAATCATTCCCCCATGCTCACCGCCCCTCCGAGCAAGTTGTGACAAAATATAAAACATGCATACAATGATCTGGCTAATACAATAAACTTCCTAACTAGGGAGGGTGGGTCGGTCTTCGGCTCCTCAGAGCCAACTGCCTGGGTCTGGCCAGGGGCCGGGAATATATCCCCAGCCCCGGACCAGAAGGAGGACTGCAGAGCAGTTTCCGCCCCCCTCGACCAATCAGAGAGCCCGGAAACCTAGCTCTCTGATTGGCTGTCCGTACATTGCCTTGGCCAATCAGGGAAGGGCCGCCTCTTCTCAATTGGCTGTTTTACGATCCTTCTTCCAGCCAGCGAGGACTGGCTGGAAGAAGGCGCGGAAGATGGCGGCGCCCATGCCGCCATGAGGTAGGTGCCGGCGGGGCTCACCCTGCTGCAAACCAAGCTGCGGGATGAGTCTCGCAGCTTACTTTCTGCCCTTCCTTTCCTGGGGACTTTGCCCACTGCAATCCCAACAATGCGCCCTGAAATGGTGACTCACACTCCCATGCGTCTGATGAAATGAGCTATAGAGTCGAGGAAAGCGCTTGCTTCTCTCATAAACTGCTTCTAAAAGTGCCACCCCTAAATATTGGGTTTGGGGCATGCTCCCCCTTCTGAAGTGGGACCACCAGGCCAGGATCTTTGGCAGGCCCCCTACCTATTGCTAAGATTAAGGGCAGCCAGGTGTTTTGGACTAGTAGTGGCTCTTCACCTCTTCTTTACCAGGGACCCCCTTTAAATATCTTTTGTTGCCACAAGCCCCCAAGACTTAATTCAAGATTTAAAACCCTAACAATAACACAATTACACCATCCATGGAACCTTCCCTCAAGTACTGGGGGGGGGGGAGGGAAGACTTTGCTCCTGCTTTTTCCTACAAATTTGTGGTTGGAGTGGATTGAATGGCAATGTGCAGGCCAAGCCAGCCAGCCAATTTTTGCCTTGGCTCCTTTCACATAGCCACTCCACTACAGGGAGGAGTTGGGCCAAACAGACTTCAAGCATTTGCAGGGCCCCTGTGAGGACATTGCGGACTCCTGCTGGTCTCCGAACCCCAAGTTAAGAACCACTGCTCTACAGGAGTTAAGGGCCCCGTCTACACAATGAAAAATATCCGTATGACATTCGAAAGATCGATCGTTTGTACAAACGATCATTCGAATGTAAACGTAGCATTTGGAAGCGGGGCCGCGAATTCACCCGTAAAGTCTGGCATTCTGGCATTTGATAAATTTGCCGGATTTCTAAAAAAAATCCATACAGCCGTTCAAATGTTTGATCATGTGTACATGACGGATCAGATTTGAACGATCGAACATTCAAATGCCATACAAATTTTTTTCATCGTGTAGACGGGGCCAAGAGTTAGCTGTTAGCTGCTGCTACAGTATCAAAGCAAACGTGTTGCCCATCAGCAAAAATAAGAGTAAGAATGGTGATAAATCACAAAAACAAAACAAAAAGTCGGTATAATGAGAAGATAATGTGATGTGCCTAATAAAATAATTAATTTTAGTTGGACAAAACAAAAGTCAATATTTTATAAAGTCACTTTTTGTTTTCTGTTCATCTTATTTAGCTAGCCAACCTGCAATGCCAGGCCCACCTCCTCATCCCGGGTCCCCAAGCTAGAGCCTTGTCAGCCCCCACTCCTTTTGTGGGGACCATGGTTTGGGGACTTTTCTTATGGGGAGCAGAGGGATCTCTGTTGGTTATTCAAACAAGACTCATTTTGGGGATTGGTGCAGCAACCTAGCAAAACCCAGCTCTTTGGAACATCCTGTTTGTGCACTTTCTCGTTCATGTGATTTATTGTAATTGTTCTTGTTATTGTTATTTAACTTTCACCGCTGGTTCACATGAAGAATTTATGTGAATAGTCAGCATTCAGCAACTGAGGAGGTAAACTGGGACAAAATGGGACCCCAGTAAGAAGAATAAAAGTTGCCAACTTAGGTAGAAAAAGAATACTGTAGTTTGCCTCCCATCAGGTGCTGGAAGAAGTGTACATCATCATCATTATCATCATATTTATTTCTTGCCTGCCTCTCCCCATGGATCTAGGCAGGGAACAACAACAAATTAACCTACTGTACAACATATAACATTTGTTAAAAATACAGAACATCTATTAAAATGCATAACATCAATTTTAAAAGGACAGATAAAATAAATACCTCTTAAAACAATTAATCCATATTTAAAATTCATAGTTTAAAATTCACCATTTAAAAAACATTCTGGATAGGTGTTAATGCATCTAATAGCATTGGTTTGTGTCATCCTGACAGGAAAGCAAGGAATGGAATGTGCTAAAAGCTGATAAGGCCAGGGGTAGGGATAAGAATGGCCAAGAATGGCCATGAACCATCTGCCTAGATACACATAGCAAACCCCAAAAGTTTCAGAAACAGAGAGTTTCTGAACTTTTGTGCACTTTGGCTCATTATACAGTAGGACACCCGTATCCACTGGGGATTGGTTCTGGGGGTGGTGGTGGATACTAAAAACCGTGGATAATAGCGAACACCATTGAAAATAATGGACTTGTGGTTTAAAATACCATAGAGTTGCCTTGGAGGACCTAAAAAATAGCTAGAGAGGACACATTTTCTAGGAAGACTGTATGGTAGGTGTGCTGCCTGTGGATAATTGAATCAGTGGATAATTAATAAGTGGATATGGGGGTCATGCTGTAAAAATCACACCCAGGGAGATTTTTGGATACTAATGAAGGAGAAATAAATAAATGATGGTTTGATTATTATGGGGTGCCTCTGTATCCATGGATTCTGCATCCATGGATTCAACCATCCATGGCTTTAAAATATTACCCCCTCCTCAAAAAAAAAAAAAAAAGAAGAAGAAAAAGCAGAAGTTGCTTTTGCCATTTTATATAAGGGACACCATTTTCTATGTCATTGTATATAACGGGACTTGAGCATCCACAGATTTTGGTATCCACGAGGGGTCCTGGAACCAAACCACAACAGATACCAAGGGCCCACTGTACATGATCTGTCTAATATGCATGCTCTAGAAATGTGACCTGCTCATTAGTGACATAGATGTAACCTAGCGAGAGAGTGCTTTGTAATCTTCATATAGAAATATTTGAATGCCTGTTCTTTTCCTTTTTGCCTGATTTGTGGTTGTAACCCCAGACACCATTTCACTGCAGTAAATAAAAATGGTTTGGATACTCCCCTCTCTGGTTTCTTTGACTGGTGTAGGATCACTGGGGAAACAAACTCCTGTTTTGGGGATAACACAACCATGACTCTTTAATGGCAGTTGATTTGAACTGAGGATCACTTTTTGGATTGTGGCAGGGTGGGGTAAAACTCATGCATCATGCTCTTTTCTTATACCCACACTCCTCTAGAATCATAGAATCACAGAATCATAGAGTTGGAATAGACCTCAAGGGCCATCCAGTCCAACCCCCTGCCATGCAGGAATACACAATCAAATCATTCCTGACAGATGGCCATCCAGCCTCTGTTTAAAGACCTCCAAGGAAGGGGACCCCACCACACTATAAGGCAGCGTATTCCACTTCTGAACAGCTCTTACTGTCAGGAAGTTCTTCCTAATGTTTAGGTGGAATCTCTTTTCCTGTACTTTGAACCCATTGC
The DNA here is from genome assembly GCA_030847615.1 of Gambelia wislizenii. Classification (NCBI taxonomy): domain Eukaryota; kingdom Metazoa; phylum Chordata; class Lepidosauria; order Squamata; family Crotaphytidae; genus Gambelia; species Gambelia wislizenii. Next base: position 34,755,073 of record JAUMIR010000002.1, read on the forward strand.
TCCGTGTCCTAGTCTCAGGAGTAGCATAAAACAAGCCTGCTCCATCTTCAGTATGACATCCCTTCAAATATTTAAACATGGCTATCATGTCCCCTCTCAACCTTCTCTTCTCCCAACAAAACATGCCTAGATCCCTAAGCTGCTCCTCATAGGGCATGGCTTCTAGATCAGTCACTTCAGACTTATAGGTATACCTCAGAAAATATGGAACCAGAGGCAGAAATAACATGGAAAGAATAGGGATAGCATCCTACACCACAAGAAAGAAGAGCAGTTCAATGCATTTGAGCAGACTTTTTATTCAAAATATGCACCTATGAAATAAAACCAGATCAGCTAAGTCTTACATAAGTAGACAAAAACATTTTGAACTTTCTGGAGACCACTTGAAGGTTCCTTCCAAAATGTATCCAGGGATGGCTTTTTCTTTCCTCAGATTCTGCTTTTCTTACGATTTCCATTTTGGTGCACCAATGTATAGAGCTATGATTTATTATAACATGCTGGGGAGTCTTGGTGACGCAGTGGCTAAATGCTGGTACTGCAGCCACAACGTTGTGCGTTCCATCCCAAGGGTTCCAAGGTTCACTCAGCCTTCCATCCTTTCGCAGATCAGTAAAATGAGTACCTGGCTTGTGGGGGCAATTAACTAACACACATTGGAAACCCCTTAGAGAGTGCCTAGTGTGCTATAAAAGCGGTGTAGGTGCTCTGAGAGCCTGGCTGAAGAGCAGGGTATAAATACCTAAATAAATAAATATAAAATAAATAGCTGGTGATGCAGACTTAACTATTCCCCCTTTTCTCTGTTTTGCTGTCCACCCATGGCTGAGTGTCAGCATGGTGTAGTGGTTTGAACATTAGACTACAACTGTGAGATCAGGGTTCGAATCCTTGCTCAGCCATGGAAACCCACTGGGTGACCTTGGTCAAGTCACACTCTCTCAGCCTCAGGAAGGCAAAGGCAAACCCCCTCTGAGCAAATCTTGCCAAGAAAACCCTGTAATAGGTTTGCCTTAGGATTGCCATAAGTCAGAAATTACTTGAAGGCACACAACAACAACAGTAAGGGGTTCTGAAGGCAGCTCCTGTTTATCTTGCATGCTGTAGGGAGGCATATCTACAGTAGAGTCAGTTAGAGTAGAAGTCTACTCTTCCTCAGTTCAAGCTTTATAGCATTATTTACTGCAAACATTCTGCTACAAATCAACAACCCAATGGAACCCATAGTCTGTGAGAAGCCAGGTCTGTTTAGCCTGGAGAAAGGGTGACTTGATAGCCACGTTTAAATACTTGAAAGGATGCCATATTGAAGAGGGAGCAAGCTTGTTTTCTGGGGATGCAGTGGGACACCTTATGTGGTGGTTGGGTTTCCAGGCACAACTCTGCCTGAGGATGATCTGGGCTGTGTGTGACCCATGGGACACGTGGTCCCTGGACCTCACTTTTGTGGTCTCTGAAAATCCCTGTCAATCACCCGAACCTCATTTCTTGGGGCTCAGTTACACAGCAGTTTTTATCCCGGGGAGAAGCGAGATCTGGAGATCTCGAATCTGTCCCTTACTGTTCCCATGATTTGTCACCGGTAGCAGAAGTCTCGGGTTTTTGGATTTGTTGTTTACAGGTACCATCATCCCGGGAAAGGGGCACATAGCAGAGCTGTATTTTAATTGGTTGGACTTTGGAGGGGATGGGCTTCCAAGGGAAGCCTGACAATCTGGATCATCCATTTTTGGTACGGTCAGTCTCAGAGAAGCATCACCACTCCCTCCGGCCACAGCTACCCTCGCCTCTAATGAGACCCCCCTCCCCTGCCCCACAGGGCTACTGCCTCCTGCCCTTGCCACCGTGCAGTGTTGGTGGTGGCTTCTCCATGACTGTCAGTCATGGAAAAGCCCACCCTGCACAGCCACCTCCTCCTGTCCGTGCCAACATGTGGGACGGGGGAGGCTTCTCCATGACTAACAGTCACATAGAAGCCTTCCTCTACCCTGTGCTGCGGCGAGGGCAGGAGGGAGTAGCTATGCGGGGCAGGGGGGCTTCTCTGTGACTGACAGTTATGGAGAAGCCTCACCCTGCATGGTGGCGAGAGCGGGAGGGAGTAGCCCAATGGGGTGGGAGGGCTTCTCTATGACTGACAGTCACAGAGAAGCCTTCCCCCGCCCTGTGGGGCAGTGAGGGTGGGAGGCAGTAGCTGCACGGGGTGGGGGGCTTCTCCATAGCCACACAGTACATGGGGAAGGGGGGACTTCTCCATAGCCATGAGAGTGGTGGCTGGCCCACTCAGCACTCGCCCACCTCACCGCTGCCTACGATAGCTTCTTTCACCGAGGGAACAGTCCCTCGGTGGAAGAAGCATCTGCAGCAGCGGTGAGCCAGGAGAAAAGACCGGGGAGGGGAGAGACCTCACGTGGCTCTCAGCTGGCTGGTTTGGAGCCAGCGGAGGACCCTACGGAGGGCCATACCAAAATGGCGGATGAAGAATTGCAAGGCTTCCCTTGCAAGCCCTCCCCCTCAAATGTCCGACCAATCATAAATCATCCCAATTCCCAAGATGGCTCCTGATTGTTCAGACAACCAATGTCACAGGTTGTCTTGGACTTTCCAAAAAAGTTCCTGGAAAATAGAGAGATGGAAAGTCATGGGTTAACTGGGCTTTTTGATTCCCCTCCTTTTGAATAGCCCGTGATGTGTGTGAACTACTAGGGTTCAACACAAATTCTTCTCAGGGGTTTTTTGCTGTATAAACGAGCCCTTGAATGCTGACCCTAGAGACATATAAGTGTGCCTACCCAGGCATTTTTTTAACACTCTCTGGCCATAGCTGTAATCTAGTGGGCTAGTCTTCTGGAAGAATAGAACGTGTCCAGAGGAGGGTGACCAAAATGGTAAAAGGTCTGGAAGCTATGCCCTATGTGGAGCGGCTTAGGGAGCTGGGTATGTTTAGCCTGGAGAAGAGAAGGTCTTGGGGGTCTGTGGCAACAAAAGATATTTAAAGGGGGTCCCTGGTAAAAAAAAATAATAGAGAGCCACTGTTCCAGACCCTTTGCACTGGACTCTGACTACTCTTTTCTGCCTCCCTCAGCCTATCTTCATTTTCCAGGCTACTGACTGTCTCCTCAGCTTCTTGACATCTGGACTGCTAATTACCCATGTGGCTTTCCTCCTCTCTGAGTGAATAACAACAGTTGCCATGGAATTATTTGCATGTGGATTAAAAAAAACATTCAGCATACCTTTGTTCCTTAGATCATTCTGAAAAGGAGGAAGAAATGGTGACCCAAGTCTTATGTGTTTACTTTTTTAATAGGTGATGAGAAGGTAAAGGAGAAGGAACAGTTTCTGCAGAGAGAAAGTTTTTTGCTGGCAAAGTCAAGGAACCTTGCAGAAGATAATATAGACAGAGACACCCTCCGCAGAAAGAAAGGAGACGGTTCTGTAAGGCAAAATGGTCCAAACACGAGCCAAAAACAGCGCCCTCAGGAAAGAAAGCATTCCCTGTGAGGAAAGCAGTGAGATTTCGAGTGAAATAACTATCCGAAAGAGGAGTCACAGTGGTAAGACAGATGAAGTAGGCAGCTCTGCCAACAAACGTGACAGGACTGGTGCACAACCATTTAAATGCTTTGACTGTGGGATGATTTTCCCTTACAAAGGTGTCTTCATTATACACATGAGATCCCACACTGGAGAGAAACCATACACTTGTGACAATTGTGGGAAGAAGTTCTCTTGTAGGTCGTATCTTTCAGCGCATAAAAAAACTCATTCAGGAGAGAAACCATATGCGTGTTCAGTGTGTGGAAAAACCTTTATTGCCAAATCATATCTTACGGCTCATGAAAAAATCCATTCAGGAGAGAAGCTACACAAATGTTCAGATTGTGGGAAAAGGTTTGGTAACAAAGGGCATCTTCGTAGACATAAAAAGATCCATTCAGGAGAGAAACTCTACACATGCTTGTACTGTGAGAAAAGCTTTATAGAGAGAGATGCTCTTAATGCACATGAGAGAATCCATACAGGAGAGAAACCATATAAATGCTTGGACTGTGGGAGAAGCTTTAATTGTGCACCAAACTTTAGCAGGCACAAGAAAACACATAGCAGTGAGAAACCACATGCGTGTTCGGACTGTGGGAAAAGCTTCAGAAGTATTTCAGACCTTCATTTTCATGAGAGAATCCACACTGGGGAAAAACCCTACCAGTGCCCAGACTGCATGAAAAGCTTCTGTTACAGCTCCCAACTTGGAAAACATAGGAAGAGCCACAAAGAAGAAAAGCCCTACAAATGCCTGGAATGTGGCAAATGTTTAAAGTACAAAGTCTCCTTGATTAATCATCAGAAGACACACAACTACGAATGCTCTGACTGTGGGAAAAACTTCAGCCAAAGCTCAGCCCTTCAGAAACATAGAAGAAAACATACCAAACCATTTGTATGCTTGCATTGTGGGAAAAGCTTTGACCGTACATCATCCTTGATTATACATGAAAGAATTCACACAGGAGAGAAGCCATTTTGTTGTTTACAATGTGGGAAGGGTTTTATCACAAAGGCTAAACTCCGTCGACACGAGGAAATCCACATAGGAGAGAAGCCATTCAAATGTTCATACTGTGAGGGCATGTTCACGACAAAAGAAATCCTCATTCAACATGAGAGGCTCCACACAGGAGAAAAACCATTCCAATGCTCCCAGTGTGGAAAGAGTTTCACACACAAAGCTCAGTGTGCCAGACATGAGAAATCCCATCTGAGAAAGGGATCTTACGATTGTTCGGAATGTGGGAAAAGCTACATCAGTCCTTCCAGCCTTCTGATACATCAGAAGACTCACACAGGAGAAAACCCATATAAATGCTCAGAGTGTGGGAAGAGTTTCTCTGCAAATCGATATCTTCAACAACACCAAAGAATCCACACAGGAGAGAAACCGTACCAGTGCTTTGATTGTGGAAAACCTTTCCGGTTCAGGTCAGGCCTTGCATATCATCAAAGAATGCACACGGGAGAGAAACCTTTTAAATGTGTGGACTGTGGGAAAAGTTTTGCTAGCAGTACAACTCTTACAAAGCATAATGCAACACACACAGGATAGAAACCATTTAAATAGTACGAGTGTGGCAGAAGTTTTCTGGTAGAAGTCTGTTCTTGCAGTACACAAAAGAAAAATCCACAAAGGAGAAATAATTTAAATCAGGGGTGGGCAAAGTATGCCCTCCCCAAGGGAGTATGGCTCTCCAAGGTCTCCTGGGGCCTAATTTGGCCCCCTGATAGAGATGTGAAGCCCTAGAAAAAAAAAACTGGAAAAATTCAGGAAAAAATGTTTTTTTCTATTTTTTTCCTGAAGCCTTCTTTGTTTTTCCCCCCCAAAACATTGAAAAAAATTAAAAAAGGAAGAAAATCGATTATGGAATGTTTTATTTTAGCATAATGAATAAAATCTTTAAGACATTAAAATCTTTAATATGCCAATTGTGATAATTTTATTCCAGATCAATTATACATAGTCATATTTTATGCTCCTAAAGTAACAGAGTGACTTTCAATCTGTAAAAAGTGCTAATGTTGCCTTTTTAATTTTTTTCCCAAAAATTTCATTTTTTTCTGGAAAAAAAATGGAAAAAACTATTTTCTCCCATGTGGCTTCAAAATTTCCAGTAATTTTACATCTCTACCCCCTAACCTTCCACATTTGCCCACCTCTGATTTAAATGATCCAGATCAGGTCCAAAACTTTACTGCAATCTTCACATTTGCCATAATCCCGTATGACTCAGTGCAGCATAGTGGATCTAAACTATGCTGACCTGCATCCCCCCGCAACCTAGTGAAGAGCCCCTGAAGCCCCCTCTCCCTGGATGGACATTATAGCAACACTGAGACCTCCAGAGGACCTTGGAGGATCTCAGTGGATATGTAATCATTTCACGCCTGGCTACAGAGGCATGGCCAGATGCTTCTGCAGTCCTGCCTACTTCCCACACAGTGTCAGCCTCTCCTTTCAGGACTAGGCCCTGACTATGAAAGTAGGCTTGGCCTCACTGTGCAGAACTAGGCCCTGGCTGTGGATGTCTTGAAAGGATCAGGGCCAACTGGTCAAGCACAGTCGGCTACACTCATGCAGTACACCTGGAGCAGCCAGGGGTCAATGATTTAAGAACAGCATTCTCCCCTCAGCTCTTTTTGCAGTAACTGAGTCTCTTGTGCTGCTTGTAGCTGCTCCTTGCTTCATGGACCTTGATCCGCTTACCCTGATCTTTTGCCTCGCTGTGTTTGGATGCTTGCTCGTTTCCTGGACCTACCTTTGCCTCAGGTTCTCCGGATTTATGGTATGTGTTTTGATCTTGGCTTGTTTTTGAACTTTGCTCTACCTGGACTCTGACTCCCATGTTCCTGACTTGGTTCCCCCCTTCCTGGATCTACCTTTGTCTCTGGCCTTCTGGATTTCTGGTACGTGTTTTGATTTTGGCTTGTTTTTTGGACTTTGACTCTACCTGGACTCTGACTCCCATGTTCCTGACCTGGTACCCCCTTCCTGGATCTACCTTTGTCTCTGGCCCTCTAGATTTCTGGTACGTGTTTTGATTTTGGCTTGTTTTTGGACTTTGGCTCTACCTGGACTCTGACTCCCATGTTCCTGACCTGGTTCCCCCCTTCCTGGATCTACCTTTGTCTCTGGCCCTCTGGATTTCTGGTACGTGTTTTGATTTTGGCTTGTTTTTGGACTTTGGCTCTACCTGGACTCTGACTCCCATGTTCCTGACCTGGTACTCCCTTCCTGGATCTACCTTTGCTTCTGGCGCTTGGGAGTTTGGTTGTCTGCCTCCCCGCCAGCCCTGGTGTCTCTGCTGAAAGACCTTGCCACTCACTCCCTGGATCCTGACACACACCATGGAATGGCCATGCGGAGTGCGTATTTGTTTCAATGCATTTATTTAATTCTAGAATGATTAATAGACTCACTAGTAGGAAACCATACATTAATAAAGTTGGGGTTAGTGTTGTTCTTTTTTTCCTAATTTTATCTAGCAGTCACTTATGTTGATTGAGTGAAAGATGCTTTACAGTAGTGCTGCTCTAAGTGGTGGTCTTTGGAGTAATACCGGTCCCTGAGCCAGTGGCTGCCAGTCCTTGGCAAGTTTCTAGGTAAGAAAGGAAAAAAAATTGTATTCAATGGATGGAAATATGGTACTTTTCCCTGGCACATTGGAAAGCAATAATTGCCAGTCCCTCACATGACATAGCCTGAGGAGCACTGCTTGACAGGATCACAGAACATAACTTTCCATGCAATACTCCTATATATTGTAAAGCAGGGTCAGCTCTGGTTAGTAGTTGAATGGGAAACTGCCAAGGAGTACCAAGTGCTGTAGGCTAGATTTCAGAAGAAGGAACTGGCAAAACTGCCTCTGAGTATTCCTTGCCTAAGAATATCCTATGAAATCCATGGGGTTGCCATAAGTTGACAAGCAACTTGAAGGTGCAAATACACATACATGTAATTTGATGTCTCCCCCTGCAGTTAATGCCAAAGTTCCTGTCTTGTTCTGTCATTTTGTACTGTTTGTTGTTATAAAGCGGTCTCTTTGTAATATTGTGCACTAAGCCAATAATAAATCAGTCTCTTTTAAAATGTTTTTATTAAACATACATTATACATCTACAAAAACACAAAACAAAACTCAATCACAATAAAACAATAATCTAAAACTACGTACATATAATATGCAACATCTAACTGACTTCCTGTCTCTCAGTTGCTGGTTCTACTTGTAAATCAATCTGACTTTCTTTGTCACATTAACTACTGTAGAATGATATCTCCCTAGTTTTCATTGTTGCTACACAGAAATTTTAAAGTTGTCTTTAACTGGACAAGCTATACAAGCTTTATGCAAAGAGATCATACAGAAATGTTTTGAGAGACTAGCTAAAATTGCATCAGCTACTGGAAAACTACAGAGTCTGTTGTGATAAGAGACCTACCATATATCTCAGGCTACAAGCAGGTTCTAAAAGTATCCATGGGGTAGTTTACACGGAATCATTTATTACGCGAAATTGCGCAATTACGCAATTTCGATATTGTAGCGCATAGTTCCCACGGCATATGTAGCTTTGTAAATATATAGCGTGAAATTAGTTTACACGGAAATTATTCCATCATTCTAAATGAATCGCTATTTATCATACCGCTCCAGTTTTAGTTCCCACTGGCAAAGATGTGCTAAGGTAGTCCTGTCAATCAAGCTCACATGACCTAAATTATACACGTATTTCCGTTTGGTTTTCCCGCCACCTTTATTCCTATTGGCTATTCCAAAGATGGCAAAGATGTGCTCTCATTGGTCTGGCTCTATTACCTTTGTCTGCACATCTGGATGAGCAATGGCGGATGAGGATGAGATAGAGTCGCTTGTGATAGTTGCATGTGGGTTTTATTTGTTATCCACCATATGCTCAACATTGAGTGCCTTAGATGAGAACTTGCGTGTGTACCTTGACAGGAAATCTAGACGAACAAGCAGGGCTCTGCGATTGAGTCACGGAACGCGCAATGGGTACAAAAGAAGAAAATCGCGTACGTCGTCATGTGCTGGCATGCTAGCTACCTCCCAGTTAGTCCCATCAATGCGTTCGGAAATGCTACGTTGCTCTCAAAGGGGGAGATTATATTGGGAGTATCCGAGATCGAAAGAGTGGTGGGAGAAGTTTGTTATGTCTGTCTGGTCTGATCAGCGCTGGTTTTCAAATTTTAGAATGGACAGGTCTCTCTTTATCAAACTTGTTGAGATGCTCCGGCCACATATCCAGAAGTCGGACACTAATATGAGGAAATCAATACCTCCAGAGAAGTGTGTCGCTATTGCTATTTGGGTCCTCGGCCATTGTTGCTCCTTCCTTACTGCAAGTCATCTATTCGGAGTGGGGAAAGCAACAATTTCCAAAATTCTGGAGGAGGTCGTATTAACAATGGAACATGTATTCCTACCTAAAGCCGTGTATCCCGGTGATCCTGACGAGGTAATTTTTAATTTTTTAACCAATTATTGCTCCCTTTTTTGCTATGATTGCAAACCTGGATATGCGTACCATAGAAAAATCATTCTTGCGCTTTCCCCCTGTTCCCTGCTTTAATAGTTGCTGCTTTCCAGTCTTACCTCATATGTTATCCTACCAGTTTACAATTGCAACAACGTACAAAATGTTATATGTATGCTCACACTATAAAGTCTCTTTAGCTTGTGGAGGTATGCTGCTGTTAAAAAAAAAATAGGTTGCGCTTTTCCAAGAGATCTAAAATGGTCATATATGTATTTATTTTCATTACTTTTTTTACACCAATCAAACCTCACAAACTACGGGGGATGCTACCTTGGATCTTTTACTTTATTGCACATTCCGTTTTGGTGTTAGAATGGTCCTTTGTGGAATGGAGGATTTTCTCATATGCGAAATTGTTGTCATAATGTTCATCCCTCAGAGATCATAACTCAATTTATAAACAAAACAGATGACATAAGGTGTATACATTTACGTGCTTTTTAAATGCTAGTAGTCTCCTTTTTTTACTTTTACAGATAATGGCTGGTTTCAAGCGTATGGGATTCCCAAACGTAATTGCGGCCATTGATGGATGCCACATAACGATAGTCCCACCTGTGAGGCAGGGGAACGATTACATCAATAGAAAAAATAGCTACTCTGTGTTGCTTCAAGGTGTTTGTGATCACAGAGGGTTGTTTGTGGACACGGTCATCGGTTGGAGCGGCAAAGTGCACGACGCACGCATGTTGCACATAAAAAGGAGAAAGGGAGAATGAGGAAAAAAGGGAATCTAGCAGTGCCTTGAAGATTAACAAATGGTTATTTTAACATGAACTTTTGTAGATAAATTGTCCACTTCTTCAGACGCAGTACAGAGTGATACTGAAACCTCAGGCTATTAAGCATACAGTTGTCCCTTGACATTCACGGGGGTTAGGTTCCACGAACCCCCGCGAATGTCAAAAAACTGCGAATATTGATTGCCCTCCCCCCACCCTCCCCAGGCCTTCACGGAGCCTTCCAAGGCTCCATGAAGGCCTCTGCAACCCTCCCCCCTCCCTCCCCGGGGACTTCACAGAGCCTTCGAAGGCTCCGTGAAGGCCTCTGCGGCCTCCCCCCACGCTCCCCAGGCCTTCACGGAGCCTTCGAAGGCTCCGTGAAGGCCTCTCCCCATCCTCCCCCCTCCCTCCCCACGGCCTCCCCCCACGCTCCCCAGGCCTTCACGGAGCCTTGGAAGGCTCCGTGAAGGCCTCCCCCCATCCTCCCCCCTCCCTCCCCGGGGCCTCCCCCCACCCTCCCCAGGCCTTTACGGAGCCTTCCAAGGCTCCGTGAAGGCCTCCCCCCATCCTCCCCCCTCCCTCCCCAGGCCTTTACGGAGCCTTCCAAGGCTCCGTGAAGGCCTCCCCCCATCCTCCCCCCATCCTCCCCCCTCCTCCCCCCATCCTCCCCCCTCCCTCCCCGGGGCCTTCACGGAGCCTTCCAAGGCTCCGTGAAGGCCTCTGCAACCCTCCCCCCTCCCTCCGCGGGGCCTCCCCCCATCCTCCCCCCTCCCTCCCCCGAACCTCCCCCCTCCCTCCCTGGGGCCTTCACGAAGCCTTTCAAGGCTCCGTGAAGGCCTCCGCGGCCTCCCCCCACCCTCCCCAGGCCTTCACGGCGCCTTCCAAGGCTCCGTGAAGGACTCCCTTCTCCCTCCCCGGGCCTTCACGGAGCCTTCGAAGGCTCCGTGAAGGCCTCCGCGGCGTCCTCCCACCCGCCCCAGGCCTTCACGGGGCCTCTGGAGGGTCTCCAAAGGCCCTGTGAACGCCTCCCCGGCCCTCCCTGCTCCTTCCCAGGGCTTTCAAGGGGCCTCCGGAGGCCCCTTTTTGCAGTTTTGGGGGGGCCCGGGGGGCCCTCCCAAAACCGCAAATAATTAAAACCGCGAATGCTGAGTTCGCGAATGTGGAGGGGCAACTGTATTTATACAGTTGTGGGAATAGTATAGATAGAATATTGTAGTATCCAGAAAGATGTAAAATCATGATATGAAAAATGGGTTGCATCCAGAAAGATGCAAATTGGATTTACCTTGAGAAAGATGCAAGCCATGATAGAATGTAATAGGCTCTAGAAATATGCAAATAATGAAAGGTGCAAGGGACAATTCTGAACTGGCAACCCTAACTATCTAGAGTGGCAGTTAAAGTTGAATCATAGCACTATGACTGAGTAGTGTGAAAGAACCCCAAAATGTTGGACTAGATAGGCCTTTGGCCTGATCCAATATGGCTGTTCATATATCTTGGTTCTTCCTTCCTTAATGTTTTTGCATCATTTGCCCCCCCCCCCGCTCCTGTCCTTTTTTTAAAAATGATGTGAGCTACCATCAGGAAAAATGGTTGTTCAAAAGCAACACTGGGAAAAAATGAACAAATGAATAAGGGATAAAACTACAGCACCAACAATTCTCTGTGGGTGACGGGAAGGACATCAAGACCTTCCTTACTTCCTTGTTAAAAAAAGGTGGGGGGGGGAGAAGAGCAATTCTGTTTGTTCGAAGGCTTTCACGGCCAGCATCCATAGATTTTCCTTGGTTTTCTTCCGGGCTGTGACACCGTGTTCTATAATAGTTTCTTTCTGACGCTTTGCATGCATCTGTGGCTGGCATCTCTGAAGATGCCAGCCACAGATGCAGGTGAAAGATCAGAAAGAAGCTATTCCAGAACATGGTCTCACAGCCCAGAAAAAAACCAAGGAAAATCTAATTCTGTTTGGATTTTTCAGAGCAGACATCGCCTTGTGAAGCAGGAGTGGAGCCTAGAAGGAGTGCCGTGATGGGATAGCAACACATCCACTTGTCAATAATAGAGATCATCTCTATTATGTGTACCAGATCCAGAGAGAGATCTTGAGGATAAAAGGGCAAGGTGAGTGGCAGGAGCTCAAGGGTTGGAACTGTGGGCCAACTTGGAGTGGGGCTCCATCATAGTTCCCCATAATATTCTTGCAGGCAAGCTGGTGAACTGTGGGCTAGACAGTGTTAGGGTTAGGTGAATGTGTAACTAGTTGACAAAACACTCAGAGTGTACTTATCAGTAGTTGTTCTTCATTCTGGAATTAAGTAGCCAGTGGGATGCCTCAGGGATCTGTTGTCAGCCCAGTGTTGCTTAACATCACTATACATGACATAGATTATGAAACAGAAAAACATGCTTATCAGATTTGCAAATGACAACAAATTGGGTGGGGGTGGAGGTAGCCCCCAGAGGAGAGAATCAGAATTTAAAATCATCTTGATGGATTAGAGAATTGGACCAAAACTAACAACATGAATCTCAACAGGGATAAATCCAGAGGAGAGCAGCCAAAATGGTAGGAGGTTTGGAAGCCAGGGCCTATGAGGAGCAGCTTAAGGAGCTGGGTATGTTTAGCCTGGGGAAGAGAAGGTTAAGAGGGGACATGATAGCCATGCTTAAATATTTGAAAGAATGACCTATTGAAGATGGAGCAAACCTGTTTTCTGCTGCTCCAGAGACTAGGACATGGAGCAGTGGACTAAAACTACAGGAAAAGAGATTCCACCTAAATGTGAGGAAGAGCTTCCTGACAGTAAGAGCTGTTTGCCAGTGGAATGTGCTACCTAGAAGTGTGTCGGGAGTCTCCTTATTTGGAGGTTTTTAAACAGAGGTTGGATGGCCATCATCAGGAATGCTTTGATTGTTTATTCCTGCATGGCAGGTGGTTGGACTACATGGCCTTTGTGGTCTCTTCCAACTTTGTGGTTCTATGAAATGTAAGGTACTACATATAGGGACGAAAAACTAAATGCATAAATATAGAATGGGTGACATCTGGCTTGAAAGCAATACGTGTGAAAAGGGTATAGTGGTCTTTGTAGGCCCCATGAGTCACAATGTGATGTAGCCATGAGTGAGGAACATAGTGTCTGGATCAAGGGAAGAACTAGTGCTACTCTATTCTGCTTTGGTTAGACATCACCTGGAATACTTTTTCCAGCTCTTGGCACCACACATCAACATGGGTTTTTGAAAAATGAGCCATGCCAGACTAATCTTGTCTATTTTTTTCGATAGAGTTATATACTTGGTAGATGAAGGGAATGCAGTGGATGTAGTATATCTTGATTTCAGTAAGGCCTTTGACAAAGTCCCCCATGATATTCTTGCAAAAAAGTTAGTAATATGTGGGCTAGACAATGCAACTGTTTGGTAGATTTGTAATTGGCTGATAGGCCAAATCCAAAGGATTAGTCACCAATGGCTCCTCTTCATCCTGGAGAGAAGTGACAAGTGGGGTGCCACAGAGTTCTGTCCTGAGCCCAGTGCTATTCATCACCTTTATTAATGACTTGAATGAGGGAATAGAGGGCATGCTTATCAAGTTTGCAGATGACACCAAATTAGGAGGGGTAGCTAATACCCCAGGAGTCTTAGTGTACCACAAGCTGAACATGAGTCAGCAGCGTGATGCAGCAGCTAAAAAGGCCAATGCGATTCTAGGCTGCATTAATAGGAGTATAGTGTCTAGATCAAGGGATGTAATAGTGTCACTGTATTCTGCTTTGGTCAGACCACACATGGAATACTGTGTCCAGTTCTGGGCACCACAATTCAGGAAGGATATGGACAAGCTGGAATGTGTGCAGAGGAGGATGACCAAAATGGTGGGAGGTCTGAAAGCCATGCCCTATGAGGAGCGGCTTAGGAAACTGGAAAAGAGATTCCACCTAAACATTAGGAGGAACTTCCTGGTAGTAAAAGCTGTTTGGCAGTGCAACTCACTGCCTCGGAGTGTGGTTGATTCTCCTTTGGCGGTTTTTAAGTAGAGGCTGGATGGCCATCTGTCACTTGGAAGTCACTTTCTGCTTACTTCTGTTTCAAATAAAGGTCTCTCTTGGGTATAAATTGTTTCAGGAGGGCCCTGAAACATGGTGGAAAAGCGCCCCCCCTCTAGAGGGCAGTTGATGGGAAAAAAAACTTTTTGGAAACTTTCTCAAAAATTTGTTTTGACCCCTGGGAGACCCCGGGGGCCTCCAAAGGTGGTAGAAATGCCCTCCAAACCCCCAGAGGCCATTTTGGGACATCATTGTTGTTGTTTTTACACCTGGAGGGCTTTTTTAAAAAAAGCAGGAAGCAAACCATGTTTAGTCTCCTGGTCGCTTCCTGTTTAAAATAGGTCTCTCCTTGGATTAAAATGCCCCCTCATGTGGCAAAATTTGATTTTTTAAAAATTGTGATAAGTGGACCAAAATAGCCTTGAGGGTGCAAGTGACCACGGGAGGGGGTGTCTAGGTGATGAAAATGCTCCTCATAGAAATCAATGAGAAATACCTTTAATTTTTTTTAAATAATCTTATGCCCCCCTCAAACCCTCTTATTGAGTGTAAAGACAATTTTGCCAGCAAGTAAGCAGGAAGTAACTTCCAAGTCATAGAATCACAGAGTTGGAAGAGACCACAAGGGCCATCCAGTCAAACCCCTGCCATGCAGGAATACACAATCAAATCATTCCCGACAGATAGCCATCCAGCCTCTGCTTAAAAACCTCCAATGAAGGAGACTCCATCACACTACAAGGCAGTGTATTCCACTTCCGAACAGCTTTTACTGTCAGGAAGTTCTTCATAATGTTGAATCATAGAATCATAGAATCATAGAATTGCAGAGTTGGAAGAGACCACGAGGGCCATCCAGTCCAACCCCCCTGCCACGCAGGAAATCACAATCAAAGCATCCCCGACAGATGGCCATCCAGCCTCTGTTTAAAGACCTCCAAGGAAGGAGACCCCACCACGCTCCGAGGGAGTGTGTTCCACTGCCGAACAGCTCTTACTGTCAAAAAGTTCCTCCTCATGTTGAGGTGGAATCTCTGTTCCTGGAGCTTGCACCCATTGCTCCGTGTTCCAGTCTCTGGAGCAGCAGAAAACAAGCCTGCTCCATCCTTAGCGTGACATCCCTTCAAATACTTAAACAGGGCTATCATATCACCTCTAAACCGTCTTTTTTCCATGCTAAACATACCCAGCTCCCTAAGTCTCTCCTCATAAGGCATCGTTTCCAGACCTTTCACCATTTTAGTTGCCCTTCTCTGGACACGCTCCAATTTGTCAATATCCTTTCTGAATTGTGGTGCCCAGAACTGGACACAGTATTCTAAGTGAGGTCTGACCAAGGCAGAATAGAGTGGCACTATTACTTCCCTTGATCTAGATACTATACTTCTATTGATACAGCCCAAAATTGCATTGGCCTTTTTAGCTGCCGCATCACACTGTTGGCTCATGTTCAACTTGTGGTCTACTAGGACTCCTAGATCCCTTTCGCATGTAGTCTCATTCAGCCAGGTCTCTCCCATCCTATATTTATGCATTTCATTTTTCCGCCCTAAATGCAGTACTTTACATTTCTCCGTATTGAATTTCATTTTGTTAGCTTTGGCCCAGCTCTCCAGTCTATCCAGGTCATTCTGAATTTTGATCCTGTCCTCTAGGGTATTAGCTACTCCTCCCAATTTGGTGTCATCTGCAAATTTGATAAGTATGCCCCTAATTCCCTCATCTAAGTCATTGATAAAGATGTTGAATAGCACTGGGCCCAGGACAGAACCCTGTGGCACCCCACTGGTCACATCTTTCCAAGACGAAGTGGAGCCACTGCTGAGCACCCTTTGGGTTTGGCCGGTCAACCAATTACAAATCCATTGAACAGTTAACTTGTCTAGCCCACATTCTACAAGCTTGTTTGCAAGAATGTCATGGGGAACCTTGTCAAAGGCCTTACTGAAATCAAGGTATGCAATGTCCACAGCATTCCCTTCATCTACCAAGCTGGTAACTTTATCAAAAAAAGAGATCAGATTAGTCTGGCATGACTTGTTTCTCTGAAACCCATGTTGACTTTTTGTGGTTATGGCATTGCCTTCTAAATGTTCACAGACTCTCTGTTTAATGATCTGCTCTAGAATCTTCCCTGGTATTGATGTCAGACTAACTGGACGATAGTTGTTGGGATCCTCTTTTTTCCCCTTTTTGAAGATGGGGACAACGTTTGCCCTCCTCCAGTCTGCTGGGACTTCTCCTGTTCTCCAAGAGTTCTCAAAGATTATTGCCAATGGCTCTGAGATTATATATGCCAGCTCTTTTAATACTCTTGGATGTAGTTCATCTGGTCCTGGAGATTTAAATTCATTTAGATTAAGAAGGTATTCCTGTACTACCTCTTTACTTATTTTGAGCTGGATTTCCCCTATTGTGTCCTCTGTTCCATTCTCTTCAGGTTGGTCCTCCTTTTCCTTTTCTGAAAACACTGAGGCAAAGAAGGTGTTGAGTAATTCTGCCTTTTCTCTGTCCCCTGTTAGCATTTTGCCATCTTCTCCACGTAGTGGCCCTATCATTTCCTTCTTCCTCCTTTTGCTGCGGACATACCCAAAAAAACCCTTTTTATTGTTCTTAACCTCCCTAGCAAGCCTGAGCTCATTCTGCGCTTTAGCTTTTCTGACTTTACTCCTACACGTGTTCGCTATCTGTTTGAATTCTTCTTTGGTGATTTCCCCCCTTTTCCATTTCCTATACATGTTCCGTTTAAAACTTAGCTCCATTGAAAGTTCTTTAGTCATCCATCCTGGTTTCTTGAGACACCTCCCATTTTTCTTCCTCAATGGTACTGTTTGAAATTGTGCCTTCAGTATCTCCCTTTTGAGAAAGTCCCATCCATCTTGAGGTCTCTTCTCTTTTAGTATTCTTGACCATGGGATCATCCCCAGTATTTCCCTGAGTTTACTGAAATCAGCTCTCCTAAAGTCAAGAATGCGTGTCTGACTATGCCTGGCTTCTCCTTTCCATTGTATAACAAACTCCAGGAGAACATGATCACTCTCACCTAAGGATCCCACCACTTGCACCCCATTAACCAGGTCGTCTCTGTTGGTTAGGATCAGATCTAAAATAGCTGACCCCCTTGTTGCCTCTTCCACCTTTTGGACCATGAAATTGTCTTCCAGGCATGTAAGGAATTTGCTAGACCTTGTAGTTTTGGCTGAGTTAGATTGCCAGCAAATATCAGGATAGTTGAAGTCCCCCATCACTACTACATCTCTCCTTTCTGCATGTATGTTCATCTGTTCTAGAAAGGCAACATCCAATTCCTCCGTCTGATTTGGGGGTCTGTAGTAGAGTCCCACAATAACATCCTTGTTGTTTCCCTCCCCTTTAATTTTTATCCAGATGCTCTCCACCTGGCTTCCAGTATTGATGTCGTGGATCACTTCACTGGTGTAAATATCCCTGACATATAATGCTATTCCTCCTCCTTTCCTGTTTGGCCTGTTTCTCCTATAAAGGTTATACCCCTCTATTCCTACATTCCAATCATGAGACTCGTCCCACCAGGTTTCAGTAATGCCTATTATATCATATTTGTTTTGTAGTGCAAGGAGTTCAAGTTCATCTTGCTTATTTCCCATGCTCTGTGCATTAGTGTAGAGACATCTGAGACCATGTGTTCCCTTTACTTGCTCCCTGTGCAAGTTTTTTTGCCTCCCACTGTTGGGTCCTTGCGCTGTTTGCCTTGTTCCCTCTATGACAGTTTGACTATTTTCTCCAGCCCTTTTGCCTTCCAGAATACTGTCTCCCTCCCCCATTTGACTCAGTTTAAAGCCCTCCTGATCAAATTCTTGAGACTGTTGGCAAAAATGTTTCTTCCAACTGTTGTAAGATGCACCCCATCTCTTGCCAGAAGTCCCCCCGCATGGAAGCGCAGTCCGTGATCCAAGAATCCAATTTGTTCTCGGCGACACCATCTACGGAGCCAGTTGTTTACGTCGGCTATTTTCCTCTCCCTTCTTGGACCATGCCCTTCAACTGGCAGAAGAGACGAGATGACCACCTGTGCATTCATTTCTTTCAGCTTCCTCCCCAGGGCCTCATAATCTCTTCTGATCTTGGGAAAGCTGTGCCTTGCAGTATCATTGGTTCCCACATGGACCAAAAGGAAGGGGTAATGATCCGTAGGCTTGACGAGTCTTGTCAGCCTCTCGGTCACATCACAGATCTTTGCCCCAGGGAGACAACACACCTCCCGAGTCATCTTGTCAGGCCCACATACCACTGCTTCTGTACCCCTCAGCAAGGAGTCCCCCACCACCACCACACGCCTCCGCTGAGGCTTCGCAGCTGCTGTTCCTTTCGGTGGTCCTCTCAAGGTCCCCTGCTCTACCCCTGAAGTCTGTCCATGCTGTTCTTCCTCGTTGTCCTTGATAAGGGAAAGGGCTTCGAATCGATTCTGTAGCTGCAAGCTGCTGGAAGAATCCCTGGATTTTCTTGTTCTGTGTGTGACATTCCTCCAGCTGTATACTTCCTGTGTCCGTGAAGTGACCCTCTCCTCCACAGCCACTTCCTCTGTGTGGTCCCCATCCAAGACTGTTCGTTCTGTTCTGTCCAGGAAAACCTCTTGCTCACGAATCTGTTGAAGTGTAGCTACCCGTGTCTCCAGCTGCTGTACTTTCTCCTCCAAGAGGGCTACCAGCTTGCATTTGGTGCATGTGAAGTTCTCCACGTCTGTAGACAAGAATACAAACATCGCACAAGTGTTGCAAGTGACTGCTGCAGTCCCCTCAGTGTCCATGATGAGAGCTTTTAGGTAATCTAAGAAGTCTTAGTTAACGCTGAGAATGCTAAGCTGTACTTTTAGGTCTGCTGTATTTTTTTTTGGTTACTGAAATTCGCGCGCCGTTAGGCGCTTGCCTCTGGCTCTTGAGGGTAAAAGGGCAGGGTCCGAAGTTCAAGCCCCTCAGCAACAAGCAGCCTCTCCCAACAGTTTTTTTTAAAAAATTCAATCTCCCCAGTCAGAATGGCTGTCCAGAAGTTGCTTCCTTCTTCTCCCTGGCAGGAAACTGGCAGGAAACTTGCTGTCCAGAAGCTGCTCTCCTTCTCTCTGGCAGGAAACTGTTTAGGTGGAATCTCTTTTCCTGTAGTTTGAATCCATTGCTCCATGTCTTAATCTCTAGAGCAGCAGAAAACAAGGTTGCTCCATCCTCAGTATGACATCCCTTCAAATATTTGAACATGGCTATCATGTCCCCTCTTAACTTTCTGTTCTCTAGGCTAAACATACCCAGCTCCTTAGCTGCTCCTCATAATGCATGGCTTCCAGACCTTTTACCATTTTGGTTGTCCTCTTCTGGATACGTTCCAGAATCACGGCCTGTTGTTAAAAAAAGCCCTGTTTTGGAGCCAGGAAGGGCCTCAAACATGGTGAAAATTTTCCCCATGTCCACAAGAGGACATTTGTGAGGAATTATTGTGGGGGGGATCAGTTGTGGTGGGCATACAGCTTCCAACGTTTCTTGAGGTGCTAATGTGGCTCAGAGTCACAGCTCTGGGGACAAAGATGGGGCATAAATAGATACAATACAATCACAATATGGTGCATAAGTTGTAAAGGACAAGGGAAGGGTTGTTTTTTCCCCTTTCAAGGTGCACCATTATATACTTTTAACTGCCATGGCTCCATCCTATGGAATCCTGGGAGTTATAGTTTCACAAAGTGTTTAGAATTCTTTGCTAGAGAGCTCTAGTCTGTCACCAAACTACAAATCTTAGGGTTCTGTCAGCTGCAGACATGGCAATTAAAATGGAATCAAGGTACTGTAATTGTGTAGTGTGAAGTGGGGAAAAACACCCCTGGGGCGATGTGCTCTTCTACGTATGTAGTGCGGGTACAGCCCAAGTTCACCTTGTAACTGAGACAATTAAAGGGATGTGAAAGTATGATAGTTGTGTGTTTTGTGAAAGATAAGAGAAGGCATGCCCCACAACACCACATTCCTGATCAGACTGAGTCATCATTTCCTTGCCAGGGCAACACCCTAAGAGAACAAAACTTCACTCTGCTTCTCTCTTCTCTTTTCTATGGGGTAGCCACCATGGCTGCGTCCAAAGATCCAGTCAAGGGGCTCTGTGAGGAAGCCACTTGTCCTGTCTGCTTGGAATATTTCAAGGATCCTGTGATCATTACAGTCTGTGGGCATCATTTCTGCAGAGCCTGCGTGCTTAGATGTTTTGGGAATCTGGATAAGAAGGCTTCCTGCCCCCAGTGTAGAATGTTTTTCTGTCGAAGCAGCCTCCTGCCCAACCGACAGCTGGCTAATGTTGTAGCAATAGCTAAGGAATTTAGTAGCCAGCAAGGAGAAAAGAGACGGAGGGCAGAAGAAAAGGGGAGCATCTGTGAGAAACACCAGGAGCCCCTGAAGCTCTTCTGCAAGGCTGATGAAACCTCCATCTGCGTGGTTTGCGACAGATCCAAAGAGCACAGAGATCATGAGGTGATTCCCGTGGAAGAAGCTTTCCATGAGTACAAGGTAGGAGGAGGGGAGCTTTGGGAGGAAAGATAGGTTTAAATAAACGAATAGAGGGGACCTTTTAACAGAGTGTTGTAATAGATCAATGTTCCTTAACCTGTGGTCAGGGAACCCCAGGGGTCCACAATGTCCTCACAGGGGGTCCTCGAAGGCTTGAAGGTTTCTTGGCCCACCTCCTCCCTGCAATGGAGTGCCCATGTGATAGCAGCCAAATTAAAGGTTGGCTGGCTTGGCCTGCGCATTGCCATTCAGTCCTCACCAGCCACAAACTTGCAGGAAGTCTTCCCTTCCCCTCTGTTGTCTCTGAGGGAAGGTTTAATGGATGGTGTAATTGTATTATGATTATTGTTATCAGGTATTATTATTTTTATTATTATTATTTTAAATCTTGAGTTAAGTCTTGGGGATCCAGAGCAATAAAAGATATTTAAAGGGGGTCCCTGGAAAATAAAAAGTTAAGAGCCGCTGTAATAGATCATGGAACCTCTTAAAACAGAGGTGGAGAACGCATGCCTCTTCCGTCATTCCTAGCTTGTATAGACTGTGCTGTGGGAGGGTGATGGGAGTTGTGATCCAAAAGCATTTGGAAGGCCACATGTTCCCCTGGACTGCCCTTAAAAAAATTCTCAACATAGTAATGGGTGACAAACCACCTGGAAAAAGGTTGGATTATCAGTGGTGCAATGGGAGCAAAACGCCAGGGTAGTTAGAGGAGGGTTTCTCAACCAGGGTTCCCTGGAACCCTAGGGTTCTTTAAGAGGGTGTTAGGGGTTCCGTGAGATACCGAGATTAAAATAAATAAACTTTTTTTTGAGCTGTAGATATAATAAAGGCAGGGGTTCCCTGAGACCTGAAAATTGTTTCAAGGGTTCCACCAGGGGGAAAGGTTTGAGAAAGGCTGAGTTAGAGGTGCTGGGCTGCTGCTGGCACCATGCAAACACTCGCTCAAACATCTTGTACACTGGGTCCTTGGTATCCACTGAGGGTCAGTTCCAGGATCCCTTGTTGATACCAAAATCTGTGGATGCTCAAGTCCCATTATGTACAATGGGATAGAATCATAGAGCTGGAAAAGACCATAGGGGCCATCTAGTCCAACCCCCTGCTATGCAGGAACACACAATCAAAGCCTGCCTGACAGTAAATTGTGTCCCTTATATAAAATGGTGGAACAGCAATATTTGCTTTTAGATCTTTTAAGAAATGTTTTCAAACTATGATTGAACCCCTGGATACATATCCTGTGGATATGGAGGGCTGACCATACTGTGGTGCTGTCAAAAGAGAAATGCTCCTAGGAAAGGGCTGGCTATAGACCTCACTTTCTTTCCCTCTCCAAAGGCTAATAGCATTTACTATTTGCTCTGGCTGCATTTTCCAGCTGCAGAGCAAGGGAAGAGGAGGGTAACACATTGTGGTAGTTACTCCTTAGACATCAGCCTCTGTCACAGCAGTTGGGACACAGGCAAGGAGCGGGCTGCCCAGAGCCATCCCCCTCTTGCTCAGGCCTGAAGGGCTCTAGCCCCTGGGAGGGCTGCTTTTGGACTGGCAGCCCCGTGAACCCCGATTTGCACAAATGAGTATCTGGTACTCTAAGAACAGAACTCACATTCCCATGGAATGAGAGGCCTGTGTTTGGAACTGCTCCAGGAACCCAACCACTTTAACCTGACCTTGGATGGACATGGGCTGGGAAATCCAGTAACTTCCGTCCCAAGATGGGCATTCCTTAGGAGATACTATCCCTGAATTTTTATAAGCAGTGAATGGTGTGAACCAGGGGTGGGCAATTGGAAGGCCATGGGGCCACATTGCAACACGGGAAATCAAGGAGAGCAATACATCCCACAACATTCACTCCCCTCTCTCCAAAAATCAAGACCTTTTTTTGCCCCCCCCCATACTCAGCAGGGGACATGGAAATTATTTTCACAATGTTTTCGTGCCTTCCAGGGCCATTTTAGGTGCAAGAAAGGCCTTATTTAACAATAGGAAGTCATCGCAGGAGAGGGGCACTGAAAATTCTCAGCCAGAGAGCTTGGAAGTCACTTTGTCTTTATTCCTTGTTTCAAAAAAGGCCTCTCCTTGGCCTAACTGACTCAGAAGAGTCCTGAAATGTGGTGGTAAAGCCCTCCCACCTCTTAGAGTGCTTTTGGGGCCAAAAAATGTGTTTAGAAAAATTTCACAAAAAATTGTTTTAACCCCAGGGTGGCTCAATAGAGGAGGATAAAACATTGTGGCAGGGCCAGTTTAAGACACTAGCAGCATCAGCATCCGCAGGGGCCCCCATCATTGTGCCCCCCCCCATAGTAACCCTCTTCCTGCAAAAACATTAGTAATAATCTGAATATCCTGTACTGTGGATAGCTTAGGTTGAGTTAGGTTACATTGACCTGAGAGAAACATATGGGGCCCCAAAATAAAGCATTGCAGGGCCCCCAAAAATTCCTTAAACCAGTCCTCAGACACTAGCCTTGGTCCCAGCAATTGGGACACAGGCAAGGAGCAGGCTGCCTAGAGCCATCCCCCTCTTCCTCAGGCCTGAAGGGCTCTGGCCCCTGGGAGGACTGCTGTTGGGCTGGCAGCCCTGTGAACCCCAATTTGCACAAATGAGTATCTGGTACTCCAAGAACAGAACTCACCTTCCCACAGAATGAGAGGCCTGTGTTTGGAACTGCTCCAGGAACCCAACCACTTTAACCTGACCTTGGATGGAAATGCCCTCCACACCCCAGAGGTCATTTTTTGTTAGTGTTTTGTTTTTTACCTGTGCACACCCTGGCTTACTCCCTTTTCTGTCATCTGAAATGTCAAC
Source organism: Gambelia wislizenii (assembly GCA_030847615.1). Classification (NCBI taxonomy): domain Eukaryota; kingdom Metazoa; phylum Chordata; class Lepidosauria; order Squamata; family Crotaphytidae; genus Gambelia; species Gambelia wislizenii. The sequence goes on from JAUMIR010000002.1 coordinate 34,778,297, forward strand.
ATTACATACATTTTGGAAGCTCAGGGAGTTTTTTTGGTCAGTCTTATGAGGAGTGTGGAAATGGCGTTCTTTTCATTTGCAGGCTTCTCTAAACTCAAATGGTATAGGTCTTTGCATCTTAGTAGTGATTCATCCAGACCTGGAACTCATGGCAGCTTATAAAAATTTAAAATAGACATCTATACAGATAAGGGTTTATCTCACTAACAGCATACAAAAATTTACTTTTTATTTATAAATAAACTTTTGATAGGATAGTCCAGACTATCTGAAAGATTATGGTGTTGTCTAGATGGTGAAAATACTCCACACAGAATTCGCTAGGAATATTTTTTGTCTAAATGAGATCCTGCCGTGATTCACCTTATTTGGAAGGAGGGGGGCCAAAAACTGCATGAAAAAAGGTAAAGTCGAAGGCTTTCACAGCTGGCATCCATAGATTTTCCTTGGTTTTTTTCCGGGCTGTGAGGCTGTGTTCTGGAATTGTTTCTTTCTAGAAATAGAAAGAAACTATTCCAGAACATGGCCTCACAGCCCGGAAAAAAGCCAAGGAAAATCTATGCATGAGAAAAGCCTTCGTGACTTTCCCCGCATTTAAAAGAACAATATGAGGAAATGTGCATTAGTGCCTGTTAAGACAACTTATTTGATTTGCTGCGCAGTCTCGGAGAGGGCAGAACTAAAGATCTGATTGGTCAGACGTGTGCGAGGGGCAGGCTTTCTGGCAAGGCAGTGCCCGGAAGCACCCTGTTAGATTTTTGAGTTAGCAATTGTGCACTTTTTTGCTCCACCAATTGCCCAAATAATTTTTTAAGCAGAAGGTTACACAAACAAAAACAGTCCCAGACAGAGCACGTGAACAGTATGTAACTAAAGTATGAGTCACCATGGCCAGATCAAGGGAACAAACATGTCCTTCCACTTCCTTCTCTCCTTGCCTCCTCTTCCCTTGATCTATCCATAAATCCCATTAGTGTTTCCCGATGGACTCTTGCAGTAGCAGTTAGCATTATGCTCTAATTCTGTTCTTTTTTCCTTCACCAAGAGACTGTTTTTGAAGAGTGTTTGAAACATTCAAGTGGTTCAAAATGCTGTAGACACACTGCACAGCTGGGCTGGTTATAGGGGTATGGAGCTCCTTTGTTACTATAGCTCCTCTGGCTACTGGTCTGTTTCCAGGCATAATTTAAAGTGCTGCTTATGACCTGTCAAACCTATAGGTTCAGTTCAAGGTTATCTGAAGGGGTATATTCTCCCATATTTTCCTGCCCAGGCCTGGGGAACTTCAGGGAAGGCCCTTGTCTCACCATCCCTTACAAGTACATCTGGTGGGAACACAGGAGAGAACCTTCTCAATGGCAGCTCCCAGTCTCTCAAACTCCGATCCTAAAGAAGCTAAACTGACCCCCTCTATCAGTAGTAGCTGAAGACATTTGTATTTCAACAAGCCTTTGGAAACTGGATGTGTATGAGTAAAGGGCTTTTAATAATGCGCTGTATGGTCAAGCTCCAGGAACAGAGATTCCATCTCAACATTAGGAGGAATTTTCTGACAGTAGGAGCTGTTCGGCAGTGGAACACACTCCCTTGGAGCGTGATGGGGTCTTCTTCCTTGGAGGTCTTTAAACAGAGGCTGGATGGTCATCTGTCAGGGATGCTTTGATCGTGATTTCCTGCATGGCAGGGGGTTGGACTGGATGGCCCTTGTGGTCTCTTCCAACTCTATGATTCTATGTATTTGTTGCTTTTTAATGCAATTTTTTTTAAAATAAACTTTTTAAAATTTTATTTATTTATTTTATAATGCTACCTTTCTCCTGCAGTGGGACCCAAGATGGCTCACAAATAAAATTAGTTAAAACCTAATACAATCTTTAAAACAATTAAAATCATCTCATTTTAAAAGGTAAAAAAGGTAAAAACATAAATAAGCACAGCACAGCCCCCAGTAAAAAGCCTCCCTGAGAATGATATTAAAAGCCTGCTTGAACAGAAGTATCTTTGCTGCAATCAAAAGGAAAGCAGAGAGGGGGCCAGACTAGCCTCCTGTGGAAGGGAGTTCCAGAGGGTGGGAGCAGCCACTGAGAAGGCTCTCTCTCATGTCCTTACCAAGGGAACCTGTGATGGTGGTGGGACCAAAGAAAGCCTCCTTCTGATGACCTTAGGGCTCTGGCAGGATCGTATCAGGCTGGTCTTTCAAATAGTCTGGGCCCAAGCCATTTAGGGATTTATAGGTCATATCAGCACTTTCAATGGTGCCCAGAAACTAACCAGTAGCTGGTGAAGCTGTTTTAACAAGGGAGTTATATGCTCCCTATAAGTGGTTGTTAAAACCATCAAAAGGAAAGCAGAGAGGAGGCCAGGCTAGCCTCCCGTGGAAGGGAGTTCCAGAGCGTGGGAGCAGCCACCGAGAAGGCGCTCTCTCATGTACTCACCTAGCGAGCCTGTGATGATGGTGAGACCAAGAGAAAGCCTTCCCCTGATGATCTTAAAACCCTTGTAGGTTTGTAGAGGAAGATACAGGGCTCATCTATACGAGAGGAAATAATGCTCATTCCTGCACATTATTGCAAATTCACTGCTGCATTATTTTGTCTCCATGCTGTTTTAGCAAAAACAATATGCTGAGAAGCTATTTGTGGTTTAAAGTTCAAATGCCCCTGAATCAAGATGGTGGCCGTAAATTAGTGCAATAAAAGCTGCTGCTGCACAGTATTTTTTTTTAAATATTAAAACAGAGGTTTTACCAGTGGTTAGGAAATGATTTAGAAGGCTCCTCCTCTTCCTCCAAGGCCAGTGAGTCGGTAGCTAAAAATTTACAAGTCTTGAGTTGCATCAAGGCAGTGCTTCATTTATGGCAGAGTCAAGTCCAAATCAAGTCACTGAAGTTGAGTCCAGGTCAATCAACTCGAGTCTACATCACTCATACATACATATATACATACATGTTGTTGGGTGGTGTTTTCTAAAAATAGTTATCTGGATAATTCATTTTGCAATTGTATTTTATAGTTTTATGTTTATTGGTCCTTCCTTCCCTCTGTGTGTGCTTATGTATACACTTCTTTTAGATTGTATGTCTTTGACAGGACCTGATGTTTTGTTTTTGTTGTTGCTTCTTTTAATGTAAAGCTTGTTTTAATATAAAGCATCATGTACACCAATGGTACTATAATAATACTAATAATAATAATGCACAAATTTGAAAAAAAAAAACACCCTGATCCTTGGGAGCCACAGACCATACTTTGCCCACCCCTAGTCTAAAGAATGTAAGTTCTCATGATATAGTTCCTTGGGTTTAACTGGTTATTATCCCTCTGTGCCTACTTATTCCATTCCTTTTGGGGCTGTTTTTCACAGTTTCTTGGAGGTGCATTGCATAGGGTGATCAACTTTCAGCCATTAATTTAAGGGAGATTTAGTCGTAACAAATTTTGTGCATTTTTAGTGGCATGGCATCACTCCTGCAAATGTTCATCGGCATAGGATTACTGTACATCTATAATGGCCAGGCCGTATTGTGTAATATTTTGGTTGGTTTTGTATGTTAGTGTATGTATGCACTATCCAGGGAACTTACACAGCAACAACAAGAACAAGAACAAAAAACTGTTATAAAAAGATCCCAAGCACCACTATCCACTTTAAAGAAAGCTGAAAGAACCGTACAGATATCTTATCAAAACAGACATACAAAGAAACACAGTTACCCACACACAAACCAAAAAACTTCTTTCATATACAGAGATGCAAAAGCACACATATGTCCCATTCCCTCCTCTTACAGGGACAGGCAAACACACGCTTCCCTTTCTCACATGCACACAGATACAACAACATACACTCCCTCCCTCCCTCCCCACACTCCCCTCCTTAACATAAATGCAAACACACACCTCACACCAGCTGCAGTTTCCTGGCTTGCTTTTAATGACACCCCCCCCCCAAGCATCCAGCCTTCACGGGCTCCAGCCTTCACAGGTTCCCTCTGTGTGCTGACTTGCTTGCCCTTGACATCTGGATGTCAGACCTTCCTAAATATAGGGGAGAAATAGAAGATCAATAAGGGATCCAGGAAGATTAAAAAAAAATAGCTTGAATAAGTGAGATCCCGGAAAATAAGGGAGAGTTGGTCAGTCTAGCATTATGGCTCATCCAAAGCCCCCCCCCCTTTTTTTTTAAACCCACAGTTGTATAGATTGTGGAGGTGATCCTATAGTTTGAAGACAAACTTTATTCTCCTTTCTTTAATTTTTTTTCTTAGAGTTACAGTGTTCTACTACAAAAGTGCCATATCACTTGATGCACTATAACTCTAAGAAAAAAGGTTTAAAAAGAAAGAAAGGTGGCAAAGAAAAGGAGACTTTTTTTTTTTTTTTTTTGCTCTGGTATGGTTCAGAATTTTTAAAAAGTTGGAATAAAATGTTACTGCTGGTGTTAGGAATTGCCAGAATATGGTATCATGTATCATCAGTCCTTTAAGGAAATAGAAGCTACCAGTATGTTTGAGTTAAATATAAAGAAAATGCACTGTAATAATGAGGAAATGTTAACTTTTCTTTTCTATGTGTTTTTAATACAAATAAATATTAAAAAAAGAATATGGATTTTTTTAAAAAAACCTTGATAACTAGAGCAACAAATATTGCAACCTCCCCACACATATGCCCCACCTGGGGGAACCCTGTGTCTCAAACAGAGGAATTGAATAGGAACTTCTGTTTTCAGATTCAGATTTGGAATTGCTTACAGACTCTGAAGAAGGAGAGAGAGAAAATCTTGGGATACAAAGCAGAAATGGAAAAGGAAAGCCAAGACTGGCTGGTAAGTGGCATTGTTACTAGGAATTGGGAAAGAACTGTTGTTTATAATCAAATACTGGGAAAACTGGATGTGAAATCCCTTCCCTTACTGCCATCCCCTTTCCTCTTGTATCATGTCTTCATTAGATTGTAAGCTTGAGGGCAGGGAACTGTTTTGTTGTTCTTTTTCTTGTAAAGTGCCATGTACATTGATGGCGCTGTAGAATTAAAAGATGATAACAACAACAACAATAATAATGGTGATTAAAAAAAAACCTATGTGATATGCTGTAATATTCCATAAAGTAATATTGACAAAAGGCCTTTTCAGATGTTACAGGCAGCGTGTTGATTTGGGTGAAAATTTACAAAATTTAAGCCTTGAAAACATAAATTATAGGTTCATAAGACATATAAGGTATATAAAATATGAAGCAGAAAGCCCTATGTAATGTAGAATGTGTGTGTGTTAGTGTTAGTTGCAGGCAGAACACCAACACAAGTATACACAAAGATATGAGAAAGCATAAAAGTCTGACTTGACCAATAATAAACTCAAAGTAGGTGCCACGTGGAGAATAGAAGCTGACGTGATCAGATGACTAATGTAACTTGTTGGAAGGCAGCCAGAAATAAGGATCTGGCTGATGTTACTCACCTCCAGGGGAAGAGGCTAATTGTTCACATAAGTAAAACAGTGTTTCTTATCTCATGGAACCAGATATATCAGCTGATTAGGGTAGGAAATGTATAAAACAAGCCAAGATAAGAGAGGGAAGTGATAACTCAGACATGCTTGTGGAGAGAAACTGATTTTGCTGGTAAGAGAGAGAATTTGTTGGTCTGTGCCTTCAAGTTGTTTTCCACTTATGGCCACCCTAAGATGAAATGATTACAGGCTTTATCTGAGGGGTGAGAGTATGTGGCTTGCCCAATGTCACCCAGTGGAGTTTCGAACCCTGGTCTCCAGAGTCATAGTCCAACACTCAGACCACTACACTGTGCTGGAAAGTATTTCTGCTCTCAAACAGGCCATGCTACATACGAGGTCTGTCTATTAAATAATGAGACTGATATAATACCCCATCTTTATTTATGTGCATTACAAAATTCTAATGCTTGTCCCCTTCAATATACTCCCCATTCACACTCACACACCGATGCAGTCTTGTTTCCACTGGTCAGAAGCATGGAGCAGATCAGTTTCTGTCAGCTGTGTCAACATATCTGCCGTTTTCGTCTTTACTGCATCAGTGGACTCAAAATGTGTTCCTTTAAGCACTGATTTCACTTTAGGAAAACGAAAAGTCACATGGTGCCAAATCTGGCAAATATGGAGGATGTTCAAGTGTAGTAATGTATATAATGTTTATCTGTCAAAAACTGCTTCACAGAAAGTGCTGTGTGAGCAGCTGCATTGTCTTGATGAAGAATTAAACCATTTCTCCACAGTTCTGGCCTTTTTTTCTGACTCTTTCTCTCAACTTTATCAAAACTTCCTTATAATAATGCTGGTTCACTGTTCTGCCTTCTGGAACCCATTCTGCCAAAATTACACCCTTGATGTAAAAAAACCCCTAATGAGCATGGCTTTGAACGTGGACTTGCTTTGACGTGCTTTTTTCATTCTTGGTGGTGATGGTGTTTTCCAGTGCACTGGCTGATTTTGTCTCAGGATCATACTGGATGATCCAGGTTTCATCGTAAGTGATGATTTTTTGAAAAAGGTTTGGGTCCGCCTCAAGTTGCTGCAGAATGTCACGTTGCTCGACTTTTAAACTTAAACTTAGATATAAGAATGCTCATGGATATTAATCCCTGGGAGCCTGCATGTTCAAGATCCCTTTTTAGAGATGTACAGTTCCTCAACATAATTGAGTATATTCCTTAACGGATAAATGGATAAGATATATGGCTTAATGTGGTAATGCTCTTCTATGTGTTAACTATATAGAAGCCTGCTAAAGAAGTGCAGGTGGTATAAAGGTTCAGTGCTTATGAAAGTGTAATATCTGATTATATGCTGTAATGTAATGAATGTATGATGCAATGTAATGTAATGGAAATAATGTGCTCATTGACATAGCTGTGTTTCTCCCTAATGGGAGTGTGGCCCCATTTACATGATTTAAAAAAAATCTACTTGGGGGGTAAAAAATCTGAAAAGGCAGCCGTTCGTATGTGTATGATCCACCTACACAATTTTTACCCCCCTAAACTCCATATGACCCCCCCCTCGCCCAGCTGGCTGGAGTGAGCAAGCCAAGCGGCGGTTCCCATTTACAGATCAGTGTTAATACTGTACTTTAACTCTTATCAAAAAGGGAACCATCTCCTTCTCTGAGTAGAGGGGGAAAAGGTGAGAGCTTAGGCCGTCCTGGGAGAAACCAAAAGAAGCACTGATCCCCTCTACTCTTTCCACCCTGGCACTGTTTCTGGCCTTTTTGAATGTCTGGGAAGGAAAATAGTGGTGGCAGCAGCTCTTTCATGCTCCTCCTCAAAGGAGTACCAAGAGAGGAGAGGGGTTGGTGCTTCCTTTAGGTTCTCCTGGGACAGACTAAGCTCTTGCCTTTTGCCACTGTACTCAGAGAAAGGAATGGTTCCTTTTTTTTTCTTTATAAGAATTAATACTGTACCTTAACATTTATTTTTTTTAAAAAGGAACCATCTCAATCAGGCTGGCCCCTGAGGTGAAACTGGTGCTTTCCCCTCTCTGGAGAATGACCCTCAACTTATACACAGGTCCTATCAAAATCCATAATTTGGGCCCCCAAATCTGCCAAATCTGAGGATATTTATTTATTTATTTATTTATACCCCGCTCTTCAGCCACAAGGCTATCAGAGCAGCTTACAGATTGTTTTAAGCAATAGCTATTTACACATCTACACTGCATTAAACAGTTTCCAATGTGTGTTAGCTAACTGCCCCCCACAAGCTGGTCGATTTTGGAGATGTGAGAAAACAAAGACTGCTATGCTGGTAGAGCACAGCCATTCCATCTCTGGCTTTTGCTCCCAGCTGCCTGGACAAGATCTCAAGGCAACAAACTGCAAGTATTTAGTAGAGATTAGGGCCTGTTTAGTTGTGTTAGGGAATTCTTTTTAATTTCTTTACTTTGGTTGAATGTAGCTAAATCAGTAACTGAATGTAACCTGAGTAATGTAATGCTTTGATCTTGATACTCTGTATTGCTATCACTTTAAGCCTGCCTGCCTGAGGTAGGGGAGAATCCTGCCTCATGTGAGACTGCATGACTACTTCTCTTGAATAAAGTAAACTTCTATCTTCCTATGCTGATGCTGACCACGTGCCTTACTCTTGACTATGCTACTGTGAACCTCCTCTGGGGTTAGGAGGAGGGAGTTAGTTGATTCTATAGTGGCAAGGAGTGCCACTGATTAACATAGAGTACGCACAACTTCCCACCGCGTTGTGCGTGAAAAAGGGGGGGTCCCAAGGGGGAAAGAAGCCCCCCCCCAGTTGAAACCCAGTAGGTGGTGGCAGATCGATGGTTTTTGGGGTTTGTAGGAGGATCCTGGGGTGAGGACACTCAGGACTAACCCTACAGAGAGAGGGCGCACCGGAGTCTTGGAGCTGTTGAAAAACTGTCTTCAAGTGATGTAGGGGATCACCCCAGTCATCAGGGAAGATAACGATGTCATCTAGGAAGGCAATCGCAAAGGCCCAACCACCTCTCAGCAGAGAGATTACAAGTCCCTGGAATGGTGTGGGCTCTTTGTAAAGGCCAAAAGGAAGAACACTGAATTCAAACAGGCCCACATGGGTTATGAATGCTGTGATATGGCCAGGCCCTATGGCTAAGGCCCCCTGCCAATAGCCTATGGTCCAAAGCAAGCAGAAGAGACACAGGACAAGTCCCAAATTCTTGAAAGAGTCTTCTGCATGCAGCATTGGGTAGTGTTCAGGATCCACCTCCACCTCCTCCTCCAAGGCCGTCATCCCGGCATGTGACACGCGTCCGGGCTGCCCTGAAGACGGCTTGCAGTCATCAGCAGCCACCACATGCTGAGGATGAGTGGTGAGACCTGGAACAGGTGAGAACAATGACGCAGACTTGGCTGCCAACTGAATGAACTGCTGCTGATGGTTCTCGTCGAGGTTGGAAGGGGGTGTAACATCCTCCAGGCCACCATCTTCCACACAAGTATCACAGGCACTATCCAGCCATTTCCCTTCATCCTCTTCTGGGATTGGCAGAGTCATAAGATGCTTGGGTCTCTTGTAGAATGTCTGCAGGGAGACCACATAGTTCATTGTCGGCTTGGGCCCGACTTCCAGAAATTGGACAAGGCATTCCACAGTCCCAAGCTGCTCGAAGACTGTGGCCATACCTTCCCATGACATCTCCGTCTTGGTGGGCCAGATCAACTGGAGGACTAACACTGGACCTCTCAGCATGAAGGAACGTCCTCCTGCACCCTGTTTGTGCCAAGGAGTCTGTTGCTGTGGAGCCAGCTGGAGGTTCTCATTTGCAGTCGCCCAAGTCGCCCTGGGTATCTCCTGCAACTCAGAAAACAAATCTCCCTCCCACTGGCACTGTATCAGACTCAAGGGTCTGACTCTGAACTGGGTGTGGACCAGCTTGTGGGGGGTAAGTATATACAGTTGTCCCTCCATATCCACGGATTTGGTATCCATGGATTTAAGTATTCACGGCTTGAAAATATTCTTTAAAAAAACAATAATCCAAAAAGCAAACCTTGATTTTGCCATCTTATGACACCATTTTGCTATGCCATTGTGTATAATGGGACTTAAATATTCATGGATTTTGGTATCCACGGGGGGTCCTGGAACCAAACCCCAACGAATATGAAGGGACAACTGTACAGTAAAAACAGTGTAAGTGATCAATGTCAGATTATTTTGTGTGTGTTCTGTGTTTTTCCATGTACTATGAAACAATCCCTGTATTTTCTGTTTGGTTGTGTGTTTGTTTCTTATGCAAGGGCTGTTAGTCACAACCAATAAATACCTGGAAGCTGAAAGTCACTTTCTCAGCTAGATATTGATGTGATCTCTGTGGAAAAAACAGAGGGCATTACCACACTCTGAAGAAAAGTGGCAAAGCAGCAGGAACGTTCTGTTTTTCCTGCTGCCTTACCGCATGATGTTGGCGTCCTTCCGGCAAGCTCTTGTTCTGGTCACATGAGGGACTGAGGTAATGTGTTTTTCCGGTTAGCAAAAAGACTTGTTTTTACCTCGGTCCCTTATGTGACTGGAATGAGAGGATGCCAGAAGGATGCTGATGTTATGCGGTAAGGCAATGGGAAAATGGAAGGTTCCTGCTGCTTTGCCGCTTTTTTTCAGAGTGTGATAAGACCCAGAGTTGCCTCTCCCAGAGAATTTTCATGGTTCTGCTCCTGATGCTCCAAAGAAAGCTTATACCTGACTCCTGGCTACCATTTCTTCTCTTTCTGTTTTCATGTACTAGATGCGAACAGAAGCAGAGATGGGAATGACTGTGGCCAAATTCAGGGAATTACACCAGTTTCTGGAAGTGCAAGAGAAATGTCTGGTGGCCCAGATGGAAGACGTGAAAAAAGAGATTGCAAGAACAACGGAAGAGCACATGGCTAGGTTCTCTAAGGAATTAAGGAATCTTGAGAGTCTAATCTGTGAAATAGAGGAAAAGCACCAACAGCCAGCAGGTGAACTCTTGCAGGTAAGGTCTGGTCATGAAGAGTCAGGACGGCATGTACCAGATTTGAGGTTGGAGGTAAAATCTCTGACTCTTCCCCATATGCAATGTTGATCTGGCCAGGACTGAGGACAAGATGGGAGTCAAAGGAGAAATCCTCTGAGGCCTAGACTTCTGCAGGGCCTTACTGTTTAATGCCTCTGCTAAAAGCACTGCCCTTAACAGCAGCTATTTTCCAGAATTTTGGAACTTGGGGGATTGCATCTTGGAAATGTTTTTGTTGTTTGGCTAAAAATCTGTTTCTGAAGTAAAGCAAAAGCAGGGCTGTTTAAACAGTTGTTGTTGTTGTGTGCCTGCAAGGTGTTTCCAACTTACAGAGACCCAAAGGTGAACCTATCACAGGGTTATCATCTCTCTCTTTCTGGCTTTTCTTATCATAGAATCATAGAGTTGGAAGAGAACTCAAGGGCCATCCAGTCCAACCCCCTGTCATGTAGGAACACACAATCCAAGCACTCCCAACAGATAGCCATCCAGCTTCTGTTTAAAAACCTCTAAGAAGGAGACTCCACTCCAAGGTTTTCTGAGGGGTGAAAGTATGTGACTTCCCAAGGTCACTCAGGGAGTTTTAGTGGCTGAGCAGGGATTCAAACTTGGGGAGTTGTCTAGAAAGTGGGGAAAAAAAACACCTCCTCATGGAATTTAAGGATAATACCTTTTTTCCTAATGAGATCCTGTGGTGATTCACTGTACTCAGAAGGGGGTGGGAGCTGGCAAAAATATATATATAAAAACTCTGCAAGAAAAGACTTGATGACTTCTCCTGAGGTTTTTTTAAAAGTGCATAGAAAATGCACATTCCTGCTCGTTGGGACAACCAATTTGGATTGCATTACATTCCCAGATAAGAGTGGAAGTGGAAAGCTGATTGGTCAGACATGCATGGGGGGGGGTGGAGCTTGCTGGCAACAAAGTGGCCAGAACCACCATGTTGGATTTTCACTGTATCAATTGTATACTTTTTTGCAGTACTGAGGTGCTGAAATAGTATTTTTAAATGGAAGGTCACATTTGTGCACATTAGATTTCCTGTTTAAAAAAATACTGTTCAGCAGCGGCAACTTATAGAGAATAAAAATGCGAGTAATTCACTTATGGCCCCCATCTTGATTCGCAGGCATACCTCCATGTGAACATCAAACACAAATAGCCTCACATACCAGTGATCTTGCCAAAAACTATGGAGACAAATAAATGCTGCTGCAAATTTGTGTTAATGTGCAGAAATCAGCATTATATCTTCTCATCTAGCCAAGCCCCTGGTCTCCAGAGTCATAGTCCAACACTCAAACCACTATGCCATACTAAGCAGACATCCCATTAAATAAATAGTCCTGATAATCTTTATGTTACAGTTTTTGGTTTGTGTCTGTGTGTGGTTATTGTGCTGTATTCTTCTTGACCAACAGATTCACCTCTGAAAAACAGCTGAAAATATTACTATTTAAAATAGATCAGATTACTCTGTATGCTAATAGCAACACTGAGTTTTTCCTTTCTCTTTCTTTCCAGGATATTCGAACTGTCCTACAGAGGTATGTAAAACAATCATGCTACGTAAAAACTTTGTTTGTGATGAAGAATATAGCCCCCCAGTGTCATGGGGAGAGAATTTTAGAGCCCATGGAGACAAGAAGAAAAATATCTGAAAGTTTCCAATTTTGTTCCTGTACAAACCAATTTTATTTTTGCGATCTACATGACATTTTTTTTTTAATCTTGAAGTATTTCCTGGGAACTCCCAGCTTTATCAAGGACTTCTCATTCCTAATTTGCTGAGCTTTTCCAATTATATGCAATTTCCATTCAGGCCATCAGACAAAGACAAGTAACCAAGTGCTTATGTTTTAGCTGTTCATCATTGTTCATAAATAAGGAAAGTAAACCTATAGCCAGAGAGGCAGATATATTTTGATTACGTAGTAATTTTACTTAGTTCACAAAAAATGTTATTCCAAAGTTTTAAGAGATACCATTAATCCAGTTGGTGCTATCCCAAAAATATTAGAAAAATTGGGGAAATTTGGAACTATTTTAGGCCTGGATGTCAATAAAAGTAAGTTTAATTTATTATGTATAGATATTGCAGCTAATATCTCCCTTTGAAGTATAATATTTGCACTGGAAAAACATAGTGTATGTTATTGTTTTGCATGTTCTTCATAACATCATAAAATTGTAGAGTTTTCAGGAACTGCAGTGGCCGTCTAGTCTAAACCCCTGCCAGTACAGGAACCCACAGCTAAATAATCTTCGACAGGTAGGCATCCAACCTCTGTTTAAAAACCTCCAGTGTCAGAGAGTCTACCAGCTTCTGGGATAGTGTGTTCAAGTGTTAAATGGCTCTTACTGGCAGGAAGGTCTTCCTAAATCTTATATCTTCTATCATGTGCAAAGTAATCCAGTGGAGGGTTGGTTGGGAGGGAGGAGGAGCCAAGCTTTTCCAGAAGGAGAGACCATGGAGAAGTGTATAAAACTTTTTATTGGTTTGTTTCCTCTCTTTCTTTTCTTTTCCTCTCTTCTCTTTTTTGAACTTCATTGAGTTGGAAGGTATTTCAGCAGCCATCTTCCAAGCCCCTGTTCACATATGAAAGGAATCCATAGCTTTAAAAGCCCTGTCCGGTTGGCATCTAACCTCTGTTTAAAAACCTCCAGCAAAGGAAAGTCCATCACTTTCTGAGGGAGTTTGTTCCACTGGCGATCTGTAAAGAAATTCTTCCGAATGTTTAGATGGAATCTCCTTTTTTGTAACATGCCCTGGCTTGAGCTCTACCCACTGGTTTGTTTCCTACAAGCTCACTTCATCTTCTCATGATAGTTCTTCAGATATTTAACAATGGATGTTCTATCACTTCTCAATTTTCTCTTCTCCAAGCTAAATACAGTATATCTAACACATTGGGCTTGGTTTCCAGATCCTTTACTATCTTTGTTTCCCTCTTCCAGGCATGTTTGAACTGTCCTCCCATTTCTTACAGTGGAATGGAAATGAACAGCATCGGATCAAACACTTCCATAGTTCTTCTCCCCATTTTTTTTGGATCTGTCAGGATTCATGGAAGAGATTTAGATCCTATGAAACCACAACCTCTCCTGGTGTGGTAGCCATATACAGGAGTTTGCATTAAGTACATTTTAATGTGCCTTTTAATATGCCTTATTGCTAACAAATACTGAGGTGTGCTGAGATTGCAATGTTAGAGGAACTGTGTCTGAGGTTAGTCTCACTGCCAAGGTCCCTGTCAACATCCCTGGAGTGGTCAGAAAGACCTCAGTGTGGTTATCTCACTGTATTTATCTTGCCTTAGGAGATTTTCAGACACCACTGTTATAGTGTTACTATTCCACCGTATTTGCTATGTCTGCCTCCTGTTGAATCCTGGGATTTGCAGTTTAGGGAGGGGCATTTACAACTCTCAGCCAGAGAGCTCTTAGGCCTCACTAAACTACAAACCCCAGAATTCCACAGGAGGAAGCCAGAGCAATTAAAGTGGAATAGTAACACTATAACACTGCAGTCTGAAAATCTCCTTAGTCTGAAACTGATTTCCTGGAATGTAAACAGTATTACGAGAAGAGAAATGCTGAACATGTATACGGAAGCCACAAAGGGGAGGGGGAAAGGGCTCTTGTTTATATTTCATAATGCACTGTATCATCTATAAAAGTTTTCAGTATCTGTCACTCGGGGCTCTTAGTATTTGGAAACTATTCTAACTGAGAGCCCATGCGTTACTTGGAAATAAAGTTCACTTTCTGAACTTCTCTGTGGGTCTTGTGTCGGAGTTCCTGCTACACTGGCACATCCAAAGAATGTCTCCTTGGTGTCCTCTAATATTGGAGTTCCAGTTTTAGAAAAGCACTAGTTCTGGCCTCATGGAGGAGGCTTGTGGGTGGATCTCAGCTTTCAAGGTCAGACTTTTCTGTCTGCCTTCCAATGAGATCTTTTAAAAATCCCATCCCCACTGCGATGCCTTTCCATACCTCTGCCCCCTAAAACAAAACTAACTTGTCATTTATTCACAGTAAATTAAAGTGCACACATTGGCTTCTTTATCATGAAACCTATCTTCATAACTTTGCTTCTATAGCCCATTGAAGCAAAATGTTTCTTCTACTTGTTGAATACTGCATTGTCGCGATGCATCCTCATTTGCATGTAGTCAGCCTTCATATTCCACAGATTCAACCAACTACAATTCAAGATATCCTCCCCCCGCCCCCCCCAAAAAAATTCCAAAAGCACACCTTGATTTTGCCATTTTATATAAGGGACACCATTTTACTATACCACTGTGCTCTTCGCCGATGATGCTGCCCTTGTTGCCCACACAGAAGGAGCTCTGCAGCGCCTAACATCCTGCTTTGCAACAGCTGCAGAGCTGTTTGGGCTAGAAGTCAACCTGAAGAAAACAGAAGTTCTTTACCAGCCTGCACCACAGGACGAACACCACCATCCCCACATTGCCGTCGGCAAATCAGTGCTCAAGTCCGTTCAGCAGTTCACCTACCTGGGAAGCATCATCTCCTCAGATGCCAAGATTGACAAAGAGATCGATCACAGATTAGCAAAGGCATATAGTGCATTTGGAAGACTTCACAAAAGAGTCTGGAGCAATAAACACCTGAGGCAAAGCACAAAAATCAGTGTGTATAGAGCCATCGTACTGTCTATCCTCCTTTATGGATCTGAAACATGGGTCACCTATCGCCACCACCTACGACTCCTCGAGCGCTTTCATCAGCGCTGTCTACGCACAATCCTAAATATACACTGGACTGACTATGTGACGAATGTTGCTGTCCTTGAGCAAGCAGGGATCACCAGCATTGAGGCCATGATATTGAGAACACAGCTGCGCTGGGCAGGGCACGTTTCTAGGATGGAGGACCATCGCCTCCCAAAAATACTACTCTACGGTGAACTCGCCACGGGTCAGCGTAAGAGGGGCGCTCCAAAAAAGCGATACAAAGACTCCCTGAAACAACATCTCAGGCTTGGCCAAATTGATCACCAACAGTGGTCCGCCCTGGCCTCACATCGGGAGGCATGGAGACGCACTATCCACAATGCTGCAGCTTTATTTGAGAACTCACGGCAAGCAAGTCTTGAAGAGAAACGACAACGCAGAAAGAATCACAACCCAAAAACATCACCCAAGGAGACCTTCTGCTGTGCTTTTTGCAACCGGACTTGTTTATCTCGGATTGGCCTTTTTAGTCATCAGCGCGCTTGCAGAAAGCGCGGGATGAGTCCTTCCTGAATCTTCGTTTGCGAAGAAAAGCCAGAGAGATATAAGTAAGAGTAAGAGCCGTTCAAAAGTGGAATACACTGCCTCAGAGTGTGTTGGAGTCTCCTTTGGAATTGTTTAAGCAGAGGTTAGATGACCATCTGTTGGGAATGATTTGATCATGTATTCCTGTAGGGGTTGGACTGGATGGCCCTTGTGGTCTCTTCCAACTCTATTATGATTCTATAACAGGACTTGAGCATCTATGGATTTTGGTATCCACAGGGAACCAAACCCCAGCAGATACCAAGGGCCCACTGTATACTTGAAACTGCCTGTGTACATGTTATCAGTGAATCTATATCTAAGGAGATTTCTTCCAGAAGCATGATGCAAACACATGGGGCTCAACCAGACTGCCTCAAGGTTTCAAGAATTTTCAAGTCATTTTGTTTTGATTGTACCTGCATTTTACAGCCAGTCTTCTCTTGAAAATATACTGGGATGCCCTCCCTGCTTCCCCTCTTTTCAGAAACTGATTTTTACCAATTTGCACTAAACCTTTTTGTAAAATTCTGGAATTATAGCGAAAGTGCTTTTCAATAGCACCTCCCTCCATATGTGCCTTAGGGTCTGCTGGTGTGGGTTTCCTCTATGTCCCACCAGTGAGATCAATACACTATGCTGGGACATGGGAAAGGGTTTTCTTAGATATGAACACCCCAACTATGGAATGCCCTCCCCCCATAGGGCCAACTGGCACCAACACTCATATCATTTAGGTGCCATTAAAACCTGTCTGTTCATCAAAGCCCGAGGGGCTTGTTGTTTTTGAATTTGTGTGCCTTCAAGTCATTTCTGACTTATGGCGACCCTAAGGTGACCCTACCATGGGGTTTTCTGAAGCTCAGTGTGTGTGATTTGCCTAATATCACCCAGTAGGTTTTTTATGGCCGAGTGGGGATTCAAACCCTGGACTCCAGTGTCCAAGTCCAGGACTCTAACCACTATACCACACTGGCTTATTAATTAATCACAAATATGGTTGTACATATTTTTAAAATGTTTAAATCTGTTTTTAACTTAATTATTGTTGTGTAATATGTTTTAGCTTATTTAATTATTTTATTATTTTACACTATTTAATTTGTTTTAATGGTTTTTGTTATCCACCCTGAGATCTTTGATATAGTATAATTTGGTATAAATTTTTTTTAAAATGGCACTAGTTAAGCATTAGGATCAATTTTTTTCAGTGCAAAAAATCCTTTTTCCCTCACCTGAGCTCTGTTGAACAATTGTGTTTACTTGGTGGTGGCCATTTTTACTGGGTCTGAGACAGGAGAAGTGCACAAGGCAAGGAACTGATAAATGTCGTTTCAGAAAGCACTGGATTAGTTTAAACTGGCCTGGGGAGTGTGAATGAAAAGTTTTGGTTAATGCTGAGAGTTTTCCAGGAATTATTTTGGTATGATGAAATGACATAGGGATCTCCAAAATAAAATCTGTTTGAAAAGGAACAAAACCAGGGACTTTCAGAGACTTTTTACCCTTCTGGGGGCAGTCACAGCAGAGTCAGGTACCACATTTCAATCACGTGAGAAAGAGCTGAAGTTGGGGAAATCAATGGAATCACACAAGTTCCAAACACACACATGTACTTTTTTAAAAGGAGAAAATAACTTGGTGAGAATGTCTCTATCTATCTCTATGATGTGAAGAAATGACATGAAGAAGAGACAAATGGCTTTTCAGAAAGCTACTTTTGTTGGAGGGATGATGGACTGACTATGTTTCTCTCTGACAGGTGTGAAAAGAAGGAGGCATTCAAGGATCTTGTGGCTGTAACTCCTGCCTTGAAGTGGCAGACCTGGGAATTTTATGATTTAAATCCACTTCTGAATAATGTCATGAAGGAATTCACAGGTAATTTTAAAAATGGTTACAAGGATTATATACCAGGCATATTGTATTGGTTCTAAAGGATGTTCCTGGTCCTTTTTGAGGTTAGCAGAGAAATAAAAACAAGAGACAAGAATGTTAACAGAAACATCAATTTTATTTTGATGGTGGAAAAGTCTCTGTTTAACTGCACTGGAGAAAGCATGATGATGATAATGAACTTTAGTTATTTCCTGCCATTTTTCCAAGACTGGGATTCAAGGCGGCGTACACATTAAAAAAATTAACATTAAAACCATACCAAGAGTCAAAATTAAAGCCAAATTAAACTATTAACCATATTAAAACATACACATCAAAAATATTTTAATAAGTTAAGCAATACAGTTTCAAATAATACATCTCTTACAGCCCTTTCCTTAAAACCCTTCAATTCTAAAAGACTGTGGTGTTATCTAGATGGTGAAAAAATCCTCGTGGAATGCAAGGAGAATAAATACCTTTTGTCCAGATGAGCTCCTGCTGCGATTTGCCATATTTGGCAGGAGGGGCCCCCCAAAACTCCAAGTACTTCGCAATAACTCGCAACGTTTTTTTAAAATACATGGAAATGCACATTCTAGCCTGTTTGAACAACCAATTCGAATTGGGGCACATCCTGGAAGTCAAAATGTGATTGGTTGTGTGGGGGTCAGCTTGCTGGCGACTAAGTGGCCAGAGCCGCCATTGCTAATTTTCACAGAAGTGATTGTATGCTATTTTTGAGCAGCTGACCAAATTGCTCTTCTGCGTCTCTGATTTAACAAGGGAGGAGGGACAGGAAATGGAGTGAGCTTTTAGGGAATAATAATGCACATAATCCACTTGTGGCAACCGTCTTTACTTGCGGGCATGCTCTGTGTGAACATCAAACATTTATAGCTTCCCATGCCAGTGATCTTGTGAATATATTGTGGGGACAAATGAACAGTGCTGCAATGGTGAGTTAATACACTATTTTCCGCAATTAATTCTCTCTTTTTTTATTGTCTGAATAAAAAAGTATTTGCTTGCTGACAGAGGACAGGAGGCCATTTTAGCCTCCCTATGGAGGGAATTCCAAAGCCTAGGGGCAGCCACTGAGAAGGCTCTCGCTTGTGTTCCTACCAACTGTACCTGCTAAAGTGGCGGCACTTAGAGAAGTGGATCTCCTGTGGATCTTGAGGTCTGGGCAGGCTCATATTGGGAGATATGGTCTGTCAGATAGCCTGGACCTAAGCCATATACAGGTTTGAAATGTGCCCAGAAACTGGCAGCCAGTGGAGCTGTTACAAACAATCCCGATCTTTCAAGGCACTTTCTCTTGGTGAACATGCCATGATTCTACTCTTTTCTCTCAGCAGCCTTTCCCCCCTTTGACTATGGCTAAGATAAATCAACCCAAAAATGACCAATATGATCTAACTTTGTGGCTCGAGTGTATCATAGTTGGGCCAAGAATTTGTTCTGAAGGTTGTGCTTCAAATTCACGTGTTGTTGTTTACCATCTAGTCAGCTCTGACTTATGGCTACCCTATGAATGAGAAATTCCCAAGGACTCCAGTCATCTGCAGCTCTTTTCAGCAATTTTAACTTCACGGCCATGGTTTCCTTGATTGAGTCTATCCACCTCTAATGCAGTCTTCCTCTTTTTGCTAATGACTTTAGCTTTACCAAGCATTACCATCTTTTCCCTTTCGTCATCTCATGATATGTCCCAAGTATGATAGCCTCACTTTAGTCATTTTGGCTTCTAGTGAGAGTTAGGCTCGATTTGTTCTTGGACCCAATTGTTAATTTATTTATTTTGGCAGTCCATGGCATCCATACAACTCACTACTGAACATTTTTGGAGGCCTAAATTCATCCTGTTCCCCTAGTAAGGCTTTACTGAATGATACATTTAGGGTGATCTGCATCCAGTCGTGACTAAGTGTGACAAACCAGTCAAACTTTGATCACTCAGACAACAAAAATTAAATTGAATGCTTTATTGCAAAGGCATAGAAGTGAACGGTTGCACGGCATTGACAGATCTGAGGCATTTCCTGCCAGAGAATTAGTATCTTTTCACAGTTTCATTTTACCCCTTCCACCCACCGTTCCACTCTCCACTTTCCACCTGATATAATTGGGGCTTGACTTTCCTAGTTTTCACTCCCTCTTTATTCTCAGGCCAGGTTGACCTTGAGACCTGATAGCAGGCAGTACCAAGCACATTCCAATACCATCTATCCCTCTTCCCATAGGTTTCTTGCTCATGTCAAGATTCTGGCTGGCTGGCAGGCTTCTGGCCTAGCTATAGCTAACTAACAAGACTTAACCTAAATATGGTTAGCTAACAGCCAGAGGCATGACACTAAGGGCTTGTTTAGATTGGTGATTTACCTCTGCTTTCCCCTGTGTCAGAGCCCTGCAGAGCTCTTGCCCTGATTCACTTCCAAAGAGTCCTGCCGACATCCAAAGCAAAGCCAGGATAAACCCATTTAAAACATTTCAAAAATACCACCCAGGAAAATCTGTGTCATGCAGGGAAACCCAAATGGGTCCAGTGTGGGAATGCAGGAGTCCGTACCTGCATGCTAGGCTACAGCTCCGGGTGCCAACATTGACTCTGGTGTCTCTCTGAAGCTGGGATGGAAGCCCGAAGCCCCCAGCATGTGATCAAGGCCCCCTGCATGTGACCAGCCTTGATCACATGCTGAAGGCCTCCTTCCCAGCTTCAGAGAGTGCAATGCGCAACAGTGGCAAAGGTGCCTGCTGATACGAGTAGACATGTGTGTCTGGACTTCTGCCCGTTTCATCACAGTAACTGGGAGGTCTGGTTTAGCTGTATGGTCAGAATACTCCAGCAAAAAGATGGTGTATTCTGGTCAGTGTAGACAACCCTTAAAGCATACTAAATTTGTACCCATAATTGTTCTAAGCATCATTATGTGATGCCAAGTAACTTTTCCCCTTCTCTCTCTAGGCACTCTGGCATCTGGACTTCAGCTGCAAAAAGGTAAAATTTGAGGGGTGGGTGAAGGACCAAACCACATAAAAGATTACCTCTTTTCTGAATGTTTTCTCTTGTTATTTCACTGGAGTTCATCCTGTATGTCCTAAGGATTCTGGAACCATAACTTGTTTCACTATGAGTTCCATGCCAGTATTGATTAAATTCCAGTGGTTTAAAAAATAACATTAATAACACCTTTGGCACATGAACCTATGGAAAAACCCTGTTAGATTATTCTGGTCTAAAAAAGCCTGAGTGCTTGTGATGTAGCTCCTTTTGCCAGGTTTTGCTGGTGGTTCTCGCCTTCATGTTTGTTCGTTTTATCTTTTTGAGGGCTGTTTGTAGCAATTTGTTAGGGCTCTTGCAAAGGAAACCAAGGCATGGTTTCCTGTGGTAATCCTATGTTTTGAAGGGCAAACTTTGTCCCTCTAATTTTTTAGAAGAAATCTTAGAATTATACTGCTATAATGCAATAAGAATAAGAATTCTGCTCCCCCAATGACATTTTCCTTCATTTTCCAAATCTCTAGCATTGCAGAGAGTGAGACATTGAACATTGTTCACATGTAGAAGTCTTAGGGGCTAATCACAATCTGAAGTAAGTTGTCTTACCCACATGATGTTGTAATTTTCCCAGTGTTCTTTTGTTCCAGTCCCATGGGGGACTGAGGTAAAACTGCATCTTTTTGGTAATGGGTTTTTCCGGTTAGCAAAAAGATGTGGTTTTTATATGTTCCCCTATAGGACCGGAAGGAAAGAATGATAACATCATGCGGGTAAGGCAGCATGGAAGATGGAACGTTCCTGCTGCACTGCCGCTTTACTTCGGAGTGTGGCAAGCCACACTTTTCTCAGTTTATTGCTATGGGAATGAGTGCTTTATGTCTTTTTGGCACTATGGAGACTAGAGTAAACAAAATATTATTTTATCTACTTTATTAATACTGATGATTTCTTTTGTTTTTATTGGGTTTTCCCCCTGCTTTTCATAAACTGGCAAAACCAAAGAGATTCTTTGTACTTCAGGTAGCTCCATTTTATAAAAATGTTTTAAGTAAATTCACTTTGTAATTATTTTTTAAATACAGTCATCCCTCCACATTCACTGGGGTTAGGGGCTCAGGACCCTTGTGAAAGTGGAAAAACTGTGATTATCTCTAGGGGCCCCCAAACCATATTTAAAATATACACAAATGTATGATCCACAGATTCAACCCACCATGGATGGCTTTGAGGCAGCAAGTTAGAAGCGGATAGCTGGTGGGGCTTGCAGCCACCTCTGCTGGTACCCTACATTATTTTTAATAGGGACTTACAAGACACATTTTCAGCCTCTCAGTCTCTCAAGGTGTGTGGTCCCTATTAAAAATGGCATAGGGCAGCAGAGGTGGCAGCAAATAATCTGCAAATAATCAAATCCGCAAAAGTTAATCCCGCAAATGTGGAGGGCCAACTGTAAACTGTACTTCTAATATATCAAGCATAATAATTATATGTCAAATAAAGTTATACATGTATTTTGTGTTCCTAAAATAACAAAGTGACTTTCAATCTGTAAACAAGGCTAATATTGGATTTTTCTATTTCTCCCCCACCATGGGGAAAATCAGAAAAAATACATTATTCTTCCATGGCTTCAACATTTCCAGAACAAGCAGAATGCCTTGATTGGATGGCTGGAGGTGGGGGGAGGCTTTTCCTATCATTTGCTTAGATTCAAAGATGGAAGTAGCTGATGCTGCTTTTCTTCTGCTTTCTTTGTCTGTCTCCCTGCCCTCGACAGCAAAGGTGACTCTGGATCCAGACACAGCACATCATAATCTCATCCTGTCTGATGACTGTCAAAGTGTGAAATATGAAGACAATTGTCAAGTTCGGCCTGACAGTCCTGAAAGGTTTGATCTACTTGCTTCTGTCCTGGGCCATGAGGGATTTACAACAGGGAGACATTTCTGGGAAATCCATGTGGGCAGTGAAGATGGATGGGCTGTGGGTGTTGCCAGAAAGTCTGTGAAGAGAAAGGGAATCATCACTTGTAGTCCTGAGGAAGGAATATGGGAGATGTGGAAGTGGGGGAGAGACTATAAATCCTATGGCTGCCCTCCTAGCCCTGTTCTGGACATGAAGAAGGAGCCTGTGAGGATCCGAGTGACTCTGAATTGCGAAGGGGGCCGGGTGGCCTTCTATGATGCTGAGACAGCAGCATTGATCTTTGAATACCCAGAGACCTCTTTCTCAGGAGAGACCCTCCTCCCCTTCTTTTATGTGTTCACTAATGCTCACCTAACACTCTGTCCATAAGGGTAGCGAAGAGATCCATTTCCATAAACTGGTTACAGTTGTGTCAAACAAAAAGAGGGAATCCATTTTTAGTTAGGCAATCCTGCCACATTCTTGAGCAGAAAACAGAAGGAAGTGGACAACCTGTCTTTTACCCTTCCCTGATTTCCTGCCAGGATCAGGAGCAAAGGCAGGGGGGGAAAAACATCCTCAACACTTCCTCACTTTTTTTGGGGGGGGGGATTTTGTTGTACTTTGCTGCTTGGCTCAACACAACTACCCCTGAACATGTTTTCTGGACTTCAAGAGACTAAATTTAGCCACAACAGGGGAATCCTAAACAAGAGGGAGCCAAAACTCTTTGTGGTTTTCTACCTCCAACAAAGGTAAAACTCTTTCATTGGTCTACAGTTTGACAAGTTTTATCTCTGCGGCACTTAAAAGTTTTTTTCCAAATGTAAGAGTAGAGAGACTTCCTCAGAAATTCAGTGTTCTCTGCTTAAGAAAAGGAGTAGTTAGTGTCACACAGAAAAGTTACTTTTCCATTGCTAATGGCATTGAAATTTTATTACCTGTCTTTTATTGCACTTTGTCACGGGGCTGATAAAGAGAGTGGCTTCTGCCTGCACTGAAATCCTGCAATACGTCTTAACTGACAACAGAGTTACATCTTAAGATAAACTGTAGGCCTGTGACTTAAACATTGTCACTATTTTTCTCCTGTTTGATTTTTAACAACATTGTCTGATGAAGAAGCCAGTGAAGCTTCAAAAGCTTATGTAATGTATTTTACTCTTTGGAGTTGACCAAATAAAGGTATCACTGTTTGTGGGTTTTGTATGTTGTTGTATTTTGTTGCTTGGCCAACATGGCTACCCCAAATATGTTCCCATTTTATCAGTAACCATCTTTTTTCTCCCAAAAGGCAGTGAGATCTCCCTAAGAGCAGCTGCTGAGTTTTTTCCTCCAATAGGATGCTAAATTCCTATTTGAGCCTGCCCAAAGTCTAGAGTCTATTAGGCAAACCCTTCTCTTGGTCCTGTCATCATCACAAGCACATCTGGCATCAACACAGGAGAGGGCCTTCTTGGTGGCTGCTCTCAGGGCACTACACTGTGATAGCACTATTATTTCACTTTAACTGCTCCAGCTGCCTCCTGTGGAATCCTGGGATTTGCAGTTCAGGGAGGGGCATTTAGCATTCTCAACTAGAGAGTGCTTAGGCCTCACTAAACTACAAACCCCAGAAATCCACAGGAGCCAGCCAGAGCAGTTAAAGTAGAATAATAGTGCTATAACAGTGTAATGCGGTAAGGCTTCCAGGTTTTGGAATTCCCTCCCCAAGGAGGCTAGGGGCTCAGAATAGACGGGAGTATTAATTGCAGAAAACAGTGTATTACCTCACTATTGCAGCAGTGTGAATTTGTCCCCACAACTCATTTTCAAGATCACTGGCATGGAAAACTGTCAGAGTTTGCAGTTCACATGGAGCATGTCCGCGAGAAAAGATGGTGGCTGTGAGTGAATTACCTTATTAACTCCTTATTACCTCCTGCATTGAGGCCATGATATTGAGAACGCAGCTGCGCTGGGCAGGGCATGTTTCTAGGATAGAGGACCATCACCTCCCAAAAATACTACTCTACAGTGAACTCGCCATGGGTCAGCGTAAGAGGGGCGCTCCAAAAAAGCGATACAAAGACTCCCTGAAACAACATCTCAGGCTCGGCCAAATTGATCACCAACAGTGGTCCGCCCTAGCCTCACATCGGGAGGCATGGAGACGCACTATCCACAATGCTGCAGCCTTATTTGGGAACTCACGCTGAACAAGTCTTGAAAAGAAACGACAACGCAGAAAGAATCACAGCCCGAAAACATCACCCAAGGAGACCTTCTGCTGTGCTTTCTGCAACCGGACTTGTCTATCTCGGATTGGCCTTTTCAGTCATCAGCGCGCTTGCAGAAAGCGCAGAATGAGTCCTTCCTGAATCTTCGTTTGCGAAGAAAAGCCAGAGAGACCTCCTGAAAAGCTCCCTCTGTCCACCCCCCCTTTTTTGCCATTAAATGACAGATGCGAAAGAGCGATCTTCTGCTTAAAAACATTTTTGTTTTGCTTTGCCACTTGAAAATAGCTCTTGATTGTGAGCTTGGTCAAGTCCCTGAAAACAACAATGGCAGCTCTGGCCACTTTGTCGCCAACAAGCTCATCCCTGTGCACATCCCATCAATCACGTTTTTTCTTCCTGGATGTGCCCCAATTTAAATTGGCTGTTCAGACGGCCTATTACGTGCATTTTTGCATATTTTTTTAAAAAAGATTGTGAGAAATTGGTTGATTTATGTTACGTAACATGATTATAGTGGTGAGTTTTTATGTATGTGATTCTATTTTTATTTTTAATAAAAATATTTTTAATAAAAATATTCCCCCCCCCAAAAAAAAAGATTGTGAGAAACAGCAAAAGCTACTGGAGTTTTCAGCCCCCCTCCTTCCCAATATGATGAATCCTGGCAGGAGCTCATCTGGACAAAAGGTATTTTGCCCGCATTCTTTGAAGAGCTTTTTTTGTCATCTAAAGAACCCGTAGGATATCCCCCTTCTTGGTGTGAATAAGGAAATGGAATACTTTTCTAATCCTGTAGACTTTTGGAAGCAGGCTGTTCCTGTATGCTGTTCCACTGATATATATATATATATATATATATATATATAGAGAGAGAGAGAGAGAGAGAGAGAGAGAGGCCAAACTGACACTACACAACCCAGTTTGAAATTGTATTATTTACCATAGCTCCTGGGGTTTATAGTTCGGTGAGGCACCAGCATTCATTGGCAGAGAAGGCTAAAGCCCTTGTAAAACTACAAATCCCAGGATTCAGCAGGAAGAAGTCATGACAAATAATCCAGTTTCAAACAGGATTATTTGTGTAGTGTGGATTTGGCCATTATGTCTTTCTAATTGACAAATGCACAATGGTTTTAATTCTATGGATAGTTTACTTTCATTTGAACAAACACTTTTTGTATGTTTTTATTTAGGTCTTTTTAATGTACTTCTATCTGTTTTATAAGCTGCTTGAGTCTCAGTTTTGGGAGAAAGGATGGCTATAAGTGAATAAGTAAACAAATAAATAATGTAGTGTATCCAATGCAGCCCTACCTCAGCAATGGCAGGTTGCCATTAGCCAAAGGAAACCAATGCTCTCTGTCCTAGCCTATGGTCTTTTGAGGGAAAAGAAGGGTGAAGGGGCACACACTCTGGACCTAACAAAAGTGAGGAATAGACTGATCTGGCCAGTCAGTTTACAATTCACCTTCTGAACTGTACTGAACCAAGTAACACTGAAAATGCAGGAAGGAAACTTCTGTTGCCGAAAACTTATGATACTCAAAGCAATCAATCATCAAAATCATAGAATCATAGAATTGTAGAGTTGGAAGAGACCACAAGGGTCATCCAGTCCAACCCCATTCTGTCACGTAGGAATTACGATCAAAGCATCCCTGACAGATGGCCATCCAGTCTCTGTTTAAAGACCTTCAAGGAAGGAGACCCCACCATGCTCTGAAGGAGTGTGTTCCACTGCTGAACAGCTCTTACTGTCAGAAAGTTCCTCCTAATGTTGAGGGGAAAGGACAGGTTGCTTACCTGTAACCATAGATCTTCGAGTGGTCTTCTGTGAATTCACACAGTGGGTTACTCCTGCGCCTGCGCAGAGCGTTCGGAACTCTCTAGAATCGCTAGGCAAAACTAAGTTTGCAACATTTTGGCGGTAACTCCACCCACCCTAACGGTCCCTATATAGGCGCTCCCGCCTAAATCCCCTCAGTTCCATAAAGGATGCCGCAAAGAGCGGCATCGGGAACATTAAGCATATAAGCCATAGCAGGACACAGAGGGGAGGATGGGAGGGTCTGTGTGAATTCACAGAAGACCACTCGAAGATCTATGGTTACAGGTAAGCAACCTGTCCATCTTCTTCGTGGTCTCTGTGAATACACGCAGTGGGTAGACTAGCAAGCTTCCTCCACAGGAGGAGGGGTGTCATGCTAAAGTTTGACGAGGACTAGCAAATGTACTAGTCACCACCAAAGAGAGTGCATAATAAGAAGTATGAAACCCAAGTATAACAATGCAACAGGGTATATTTCAAGGAGTTACCGCAAATAGATGAATAAAACATTTACAGTTGCAGATAAAAGTTCAAAAGACAAATACGAGTGCGCATGAAAGCCATAGCACGATATAACATAGTCACTGAATTGAAGAGAGGAGCACAGCCCTCCCAAAGGCAGCCTCAGCATGGGATCGAGTATCCAGTCTATAATGTGAAATGAAAGTCATCAGTGTGGACCAAGTCGCCGCTCTGCATACATACTTCAGCGAGATCCCAGAGAGGAAAGCGGTCGATGTGGAGATCGACCTGGTGGAGTGCCCTCGAACTCGAGCAGGGGGAGTCTTCTTAGCGAGTTCGTAGCAGAGTGATATCAGAGAGGCAACCCATTTGGAAAGTCTCTGTGAGGAGATTGGAGTCCCCAGTCTAGAGTCAGAGTAAGAAACAAAGAGCTTAGGAGACTTCCGGTGCTGAGCAGTCTGTTGGACATAGAAGGCTAACGCTCACCTGGCGTCCAGGGTGTGCATAGCTCTCTCAAAGTCATCCTTAGGCCCCTGCATCAGGGCAGGAAGCACGATGGATTGATTCAAGTGAAAACTCGAAACAACCTTGGGGAGAAAAGAAAGGTCGGGCTTGAGCACCACCTTGTGCTTATGGAACACTAGAAAGGGAGGGTTGGATCGGAGGGCGCAAATCTCTCCAGCCCGATGAGCTGACGTGATTGCCACTAGAAACACCGTCTTCCAAGATACCAGCCTGAGGTCGGCGGTGGCCATAGGTTCAAAGGTTTCCTTGAAAGTTGTGACAATACCAGTTCAAGGCTCCAGGCAGGGGTAGGTTCCGATACCGGAGAGTGTAAATTAGTGTACCCCCGGAGGAACTTCTTCACTGTTGGATCTTTGAATGGTGATGGTCTTCCCCTTGCCTGAAGTTCCACGGATATCACGGCCAGGTAGGTACGTATGGAGGAAACAGAGAGACTGGAGTCAGAAAGGTGAAGAAGAAAGTGGAGAATTATTGGTACCGAGATAGAGTCCATTGGAACGCTAGTCTCAGCCAAGTACGACTCAAATCGTCTCCATTTATAAGAGTAGGATCGACGCGTCGATGGCCGGAGCGCAGCATCCACTGCAAACTGAACTTCTGGAGGCAGCGAATGGGCTGAGGGACCTCGCGATAGTGAAGCCGCCCTTACGGCCGAATCCTCCATGCCGTCAGGTGAAGAGTGTCCAGGTCCGGGTGCCTGACCCTCCCGTCTTGCAGCGTCAGGAGGTCTGGAATGCGTGGAAGATGGAAGAAGCGTCGGTCGGCCAAGTGCAGAAGAGGAGCAAACCATGCCTGCCGAGGCCACCATGGAGTGATTAGTATTGTGTTCGATTGATCCCTGCGTATCTTGGCTATGACGCGGGTGAGGAGTGGAAATGGCGGGAAGAGATACAGGAGACGGCCCCTCCATCGAAACAGGAACGCATCGCCTTTCGACCCCCTGTCTCGATTCCGGGAGCAATACACAGGCCATTGTGCATTGGAGGCTGTGGCAAATAGGTCGATGTCCGGAGTTCTCCACTTCCGGAACAGGGTCCGAGCCACGGAGGGGTGCAACATCCATTTGTGTACGGAAGAAGTGGAACGGCTCAGTTCGTCTGCAAGAGTATTCCCCTCCCCTGGCAGGTGAATGGATTGGAGGAGGATGTTTCTCTCGATGCACCAGTCCCAAATTTCCATGGTTAGGTAAAGAAGGGGCCGGGAATGAGTGCCACCCTGCTTGTTGAGGTAGTACATTACCGTGGTATTGTCGGTTGTGACCAGGACCACCGAACCCGAAACCAGAAGCTCGAATGCCTTCAGGGCTTTCTTCACTGCCAGAAGCTCCAACATGTTGATGTGAAGCTGCTTCTCGTTGTGGGACCAGATTCCCTGTACCGAGCAGTCGTGGAGGTGGGGCCCCCAGCCCGTCGACGAAGCATCGGTGGTGAGGGTGACGTGCGGTTGAGGGGGCTCGACGGGCATGCCTGAAAGGACCATCGCCGGATCGAGCCACCAGTCCAAGGAATGCTGGACGACGCGGGGCATCGTGAGGGGGGTTCCAGGAGGGTCCATCAGAGGATCGAAGACTCCCAGAAACCAGGATTGGAGCAGTCGCATCCTGAGTCAGGAAAACTGGGTAACAGACATCGTGGCCGACATGTGGCCCAGGAGTGTTTGCACTGCCAACGCTGACACCCTCTGGGATTGACGGCAGAGATGGATGGTAGCGCAGAGGGCGGCGAAACGGTCCCGCGGTAGATGGGTGCTCGCTGACTCGGAGTTGAGACAGGCTCCGATATACTGGATGGATCGGGAGGGTTGAAGCTGGGACTTCTCCATGTTTACCACAAGTCCGAGCGAATCCAGCAATTCCAGGACGAATCCGACGTCGAGGATCAGTTGCTGACGGGTCCGGGCTGTTATCAACCAATCGTTGATGTATGGAAACACCACGATGCCCTGCTGGCACAGAAAGGCTGCCACCGGTGCCATGCATTTGGTAAAAACCCTCGGCGCCGTGGAGAGGCCGAAGGGAAGGACTCTGAACTGAAAGGAGTCTGTCCCCATATGAAAGGACAGAAATCGTCTGTGGTCGGGATGAATCCCGATATGAAAGTAAGCGTCTTTGAGGTCCACCGAGGCGAACCAGTCGTCCTGTTGAAGGAGGGGCAGAATCGTTCCCAGAGTCACCATTCTGAACTTCTTCAGGGTTATGAAGAAGTTTACTCCCCACAGGTCCAAAATTGGTCGCAGTCCGCCCCCTCTCTTCTTCACCAGAAAATAACGGGAGAAGAAGCATAGGTGTCGTTGGGATGGAGGTACCACCTGAATCGCGCCCTTCTGAAGCAGTGTTTGAACCTCCTCAAGGAGGGGAGAGGAAGGCGGGGTCTTTCGGATGTAGCCTGTCGGTGGAAGATGGTCGAATTCTATTCGATAACCCTCCTGGACGATGCGGAGCACCCAGCGATCCGATGTTATGGACAGCCAGTTGGGAAGGAACCAAAACAGGCGACAACCGAAAGGTGGAGTCTAAAAAGAAAGATAAGAAGATCAAAATCAGGGCTTAGAACTTTCTCTTCCCATAGTCCTTGGACCTCTGCTTTGTGGATGAGCGAAAGTGGGAGGTGGAGGGCTGGCCCCTCACCGAAGGAGTGGAGGGAGGCTGCTGCTGGTACCGAGCCTTCCTTGGGGCTTGCTGGCCATAGGTTCTCTTGGAAGTGGAAGAGTAGGACTGGTGCCAAGAGGGGCGTGTCTTGGGACGGTAGGTAGAAGGTGGCATACCATACTTCCTGGTGGTCGAATGCATTTTCTGAGTAAATTCGAGCTTCTCATCCATAGCGGAATTGAAAAGACCCGAGTGATCAAAGGCCATGTCCTCGATAGTGGAAGCGGCTTGAGGGGCCAAGCCGGAGGACCGAAGCCAGGCGTGCCTGCGGAGAACCACGGAACCGGCGATCGTCTTCGCGGCGCAATACGTGACATGCCGGGCCGAATTCATCTGCTGACCCGCCAGGGCCTGCGCTTCTTGCTGGATCGCCTCCGCCATGCGACGACGCTCATCGGGTAGATCCTGGATTAGGGGTCCCAGCCGCTCCCAAAGGACCTGCTGGTAGGCCCCCATACATGCCTCATAGTTTGCAATCCGGAAACTCAGTCCTGCTGCAGAGTAGAGTTTCTTCCCGATAATATCAAGTTTCTAGCCTTCAGAATCAGCCGGGCTCGCCTGAGATCGCCGCTGGCGATGATGTTGGGAAGCCTCCACCACCACGGAATTGGGTTGAGGGTGTTCACGGAGCCAAGCGATGTCATCACCAGAAACTCTATAGAGGCGGTCTATCCTCTTGGATGTGGGAGGTATGGATGAGGGGTTCTCCCAGCTACCCTGGGTAAGCTTCAAGAGGGACGGGAGAACAGGCAACTCAGCCATAGGAGGAGCCTTAGCCTTGAGCCAGCGATGAATAGGATCCAAGGGATCCGAATCCCGTTCGGTGAGTTTCAAGTCCAAGGCATGAGCCATTTGCACCATTTGCTCAGAGAATGCCCATATGTCGTCGGTGGGGGACGACGAATCCTCGTCGAGCAGGTGTGGAGATGGAGACGGGTGCCTCGGCACATAGGAGGACGAACTGGAAGAATCCGAAGACGAGTCAGCCGATGGAGATGGGCTCCGGCTGGTCGGCGATGCCGCCCGGGGAGGACAGGAAGGTTGGTCCACATCAACGGGGGCTGGAGCAGGTAGCGGAGGCAGTGGCCTGTGCTCTTGCCGAAAAGGAGATACTTGGCTCGTGGTATCAACCTTGGCGGAACCCCGCGGCATGATGGCCGGATCAGCTTGGCTACCTGCGTCCACAAGGACAGGCCTGTGAGGCAAATTCCAGTCAATGCCCGGCCGGTCTAGAACATGGAAGGAGAGGTGCAGCGGAGAACAAAAGGAGCCCTCGCAGAGGAGATCCCCACTCACGGAGGAAGGTCGGCGGAACCCAGAGTGACCGTGGAACGGGGTTGGAGGTTGGTAATCAGAGCCCAATGCAGCTTGAGCTGCATCAAAAGCACCATATGCATAGTGGGTGCCGTACTCATGTTCCACTCGCATATCATGGTGGACAGGTGAAGGCATCGGGGTATGCACCGTCTCCCCCGCCGGCTGCGAAGAGGATTCCACATCGATAACTATGGTGTCAGTACCGAGGAGTTCCTCACGGGACACGATCAACGCAGCCGAGTCAGGCCTAGGGTGAGACTCGACGACACCATCATCGGAGATTTCCCCTTCTTCTAGGTGAACCACATGGGGAGTCTCAGTAGGCGGAGTGGAGCCTTCTGTCTCCCGCGGTATAGGATGCAGCTCAGGGTCAGGCATCGAGGTCGGGGGAGTCTGGAAGCCTGGAAAGGTGTCTTAGGCAAGCATGGTGTTGGAAATTGCGATGATAACGGACGCCTCCTGCTAGAGTTCTGTGCAGAACAACCGCTGACTATTACAAACACAATCTTTCAGCAGAAAGATAGTTTGAAGACAACCTGGATGCATCCCCGATCCAAACATTGGCACCTCATTGACTACGTTCTAGTCCGTCAGAGAGACATTCGTGATGTCCGTCATACACGAGTGATGCCCAGTGCAGAATGCCAAACAGATCATCGCCTCGTCAGATGTAAACTAAATCTTCATCTTAAGTTCAAACCTAAGAGGGGTGGCATCTTAAAGAAGAGACTCCAAGTCAACAATCTTCAACAAGCTACCATGAGAGACAACTTCCAGGCAAATCTACAAACAAAACTTGAAGACCATCCTACAGATCCTTCTCCTACAGTGCTTTGGCAACATATCAAAAACAGTATCCTCCAGTCTGCAGAAGAATCCCTCGGGTTCTCCCACAAGAAAAATCAAGACTGGTTTGATGAAAACAACCAAGAGATCCAGGAGCTGTTGGCAAGGAAGAGAGCTGCTCACCAGGCATATCTCGCCCAGCCAACCTGTCATGTAAGAAAAGCAGCTTTCTGCCTCACATGTAGCAAACTACAACAAAAACTCCGAGACATGCAGAACAAGTGGTGGATCAATATAGCAGAAAAGACACAACGCTGTGCAGATCTGGGTGATCATAGAGGATTTTATGAAGCTCTTAAAGCAGTGTTTGGACCTACTTATCAGGTCCAAAGCTCCTTATACAGTAGGGATGGTCAAACATTAATTACTGATAAAGCCTCCATCCTAAATCGTTGGGCTGAACATTTTCAAAGTCTCTTTAGCGCCAACCGAGTAGTCCAAGCCTCAGCTATCCAACATATGATACAAAAACCAATGAAAAATGAATTGGACATAGCTCCCACTTTGGAAGAGACCCTTAAGGCCATACAGCAGATGAAAAACGGCAAGGCAGCTGGGATTGATGGAATCCCACCTGAAGTTTGGAAACACGGAGGTCATGCACTCCACGAAAAATTCCACGAATTCCTTGTGAATTGCTGGGAAAAAGGGGAACTGCCGTCAGACCTCCGAGATGCAGTCATCATCACCCTGTACAAGAAAAAAGGAGCAAAATCCGACTGCTCAAACTATCGAGGCATAACACTGCTGTCTATTGCTGGAAAAATCCTTGCAAGGATACTCCTGAACAGATTAGTTCCTGCTATTGCAGAAGAACTTCTCCCTGAAAGCCAATGTGGCTTCAGAGCCAATAGGAGTACTACAGACATGGTATTTGCCCTTAGGCAACTGCAAGAAAAATGTAGGGAGCAGAACAAGGGTCTCTATGTAACATTTGTCGACCTCACCAAAGCCTTTGACACTGTAAGTAGAAAAGGTCTGTGGCAGATCCTGGAAAGACTAGGATGTCCCCCCAAATTCCTTAAAATGATTATCTTGCTACACGAGGGCCAGCGTGGTCAAGTCAGATATGGCGATGCTCTTTCAGAGCCCTTTCTAATAACTAATGGAGTGAAGCAAGGTTGTGTTCTTGCACCAACTTTATTTACAATCTTCTTTAGCACGATGCTCCAAAGGGCTATGGCAGAGCTTGAAGAAGACGACAGCATCTATATACGCTACCGTACTGATGGTAGCTTGTTTAACTTAAGCCGTCTGAGGGCTCACACTAAGACTCTAAGCTATCTAGTTCGTGAGCTGCTCTTCGCTGATGATGCTGCCCTTGTTGCCCACACAGAAGCAGCTCTGCAGCGCCTAACGTCCTGCTTTGCAACAGCTGCAGAGCTGTTTGGGCTAGAAGTCAACCTGAAGAAAATGGAAGTTCTTTACCAGCCTGCACCACAGGACGAACACCACCATCCCCACATTGCCGTCGGCAAATCTGTGCTCAAGTCCGTTCAGCAGTTCACCTACCTGGGAAGCATCATCTCCTCAGATGCCAAGATTGACAAAGAGATCGATCACAGATTAGCAAAGGCATATAGTGCATTTGGAAGACTTCACAAAAGAGTCTGGAGCAATAAACACCTGAGGCAAAGCACAAAAATCAGTGTGTATAGAGCCATCGCACTGTCTATCCTCCTTTATGGATCTGAAACATGGGTCACCTATCGCCACCACCTACGACTCCTCGAGCGCTTTCATCAGCGCTGTCTGCGCACAATCCTAAATATACACTGGACTGACTATGTGACAAATGTTGCTGTCCTTGAGCAAGCAGGGATCACCAGCATTGAGGCCATGATATTGAGAACGCAGCTGCGCTGGGCAGGGCACGTTTCTAGGATGGAGGACCATCGCCTCCCAAAAATACTACTCTACGGTGAACTCGCCGTGGGTCAGCGTAAGAGGGGCGCTCCAAAAGAGCGATACAAAGACTCCCTGAAACAACATCTCAGGCTTGGCCAAATTGATCACCAACAGTGGTCCGCCCTGGCCTCACATTGGGAGGCATGGAGACGCACTATCCACAATGCTGCAGCCTTATTTGAGAACTCACGACGAACAAGTATTGAAGAGAAATGACAACGCAGAAAGAATCACAACCCAAAAACATCACCCAAGGAGACCTTCTGCTGTGCTTTCTGCAACCGGACTTGTTTATCTCGGATTGGCCTTTTTAGTCATCAGCGCGCTTGCAGAAAGCGCGGGATGAGTCCTTCCTGAATCTTCGTTTGCGAAGAAAAGCCAGAGAGAGGAGAGAGGTGAACCACATGGGGAGTCTCAGTAGGCGGAGTGGAGCCTTCCGTCTCCCGCGGTATAGGATGCGGCTCAGGGTCAGGCATCGAAGTCGGGGGAGTCGGGGTTGAGGGGCGGGGAAGTTCCACAGGAATCGAAGGAGCAGGAACCGAGGTAGAAGGTTTTGGCCTGGGGGAAGCATGTTTAGCCTTCTTCTTCTTGGGCTTCCCTTTGGAAGAGGAACCCGCTCAGTCATGCCCCAAAGTCGGTGCCGAGGGTCGGTCCCGAATCGAGACCGAAGATTTCTTGGCCGCCTTCGAACCCGAAGATGTCGAATGCTTGTGAGATTTTCTGACTGCCTCGGGATCAGAAGCCACTCCGTCACGACGCTTGGGGCTGGAGGCCCGGTGGCGTTTCCGTGACAGCCCCACCTAAGGAGACCGGCCCCGTCATGGGCTCGCTCTCTTAGTTGAGGGTCCAAGAGATGGTGACCTGGCTCTCTCTGTGCAGGGGGCCGCAGGCAAAAGCGGAGTGGCGGGCAAACTCAGCGTCTTCTCATAAAGGAAAGATTTCAAACGTGAGAGACGCTGTTTACGGGCCTGCGGGGTGAAGTTGCGGCAGTGGGAGCAGGCGTCCACGTTGTGGGCCTCGCCCAGACAGATCAGGCACTTAGAATGGCCATCAGAAGCCAGCAACTTAGCTTGGCAAACAGAGCAGCGTTTGAAGCCCGCAAATTTAGAAGCCATCGCCACAGACCTGAGGCGGTCGCGAAGTCAGGCGTGAAGTAAGGCCGGAGAGAGCTGCAGTGGTCAGAGAGCCGCGAAGACAGAAGGAGAGTCGTAGTCAAGAGCCAAATCATCGTCAAAAGCCGTGAAGTCGAAAATAGAATACGTCAAGCCAGTCCAAAAACCAAATCCGAGTCCCAAAAAACAGTCCGAGTCAAACACGAGTGAGGAGAAAAATCTAGCACTAGCGCAGAAAGTTCCCTACTAGCTGCTCATGCGGCGGACGAAAGGAACTGAGGGGATTTAGGCGGGAGCGCCTATATAGGGACCGTTAGGGTGGGCGGAGTTACCGCCAAAATGTTGCAAACTAGCGATTTGCCTAGCGATTCTAGAGAGTTCCGAACGCTCTGCGCAGGCGCAGGAGTAACCCACTGTGTGTATTCACAGAGACCACGAAGAAGATTCTCTGTTCCTGGAGCTTGCATCCATTGCTCCGTGTTCTAGTCTCTGGAGCAGCAGAAAACAAGCTTGCTCCATCCTCAATGTCTCTCTCTCTGGCTTTTCTTTGCAAACGGAGATTCAGGAAGGACTCATCCTGTGCTTTCTGCAAGCACGCTGATGACTAAAAAGGCCAATCT
Source organism: Gambelia wislizenii (assembly GCA_030847615.1). Lineage (NCBI taxonomy): Eukaryota > Metazoa > Chordata > Lepidosauria > Squamata > Crotaphytidae > Gambelia > Gambelia wislizenii. The sequence goes on from JAUMIR010000002.1 coordinate 34,814,374, forward strand.
GAGATAAACAACTCTGGTTGCAGAAAACACAGCAGAAGTTCTCAGCCCTTCAAATACTATCAATTGTAAGAAAAATGTCCTTTTAGTTCAATTTCATAGTGCATGACTGGGGGTGCCTCTACACTGTAGAAATAATGCAGTTAAACACCACTTTAAGTGCTGTAGCTCCATCCTATGGAATCCTAGGATTTGTAGTTTTAGCCTTCTTTGCCAAAGATTGCTGGTGCCTCACAAAACTACAAATCCCAGGATTCTGTAGGATGGAGCCATGGCAGTTAAAGTGGTTTTGAACATAATTATTTCTACAGTGTAGACACACCTTCAGTTTTCTTTTAAAAAGAAAGAATAGAAACATTTAATAGACCATGGTCAAGATTTTGCATAAGCCATGTAGCTACGATGTCAAAGCTGTATTCTGTCTACCTCTTTAAACACTTCTTAAAAGTCAGGCTGCTGCCCTGAGCGAGGGAGGTCTGTGGTGCTGGTGAGAGGCACACTGATGTAGTCCAGTACCCTTCTGCAGTAAGCTATGGTGCAATGAGCAGAAGCAGAGACTTCTGCTGGGTCCTTTCTAAGCTCCTCGTCACACCACAGCTCACGGGCAGGAGGTGGCTGGATGCGTCATCTTTCAGTGCCCCATTTGCCAGCACCACAGAACTCCTTTACTCAGGGGTTATCTAAATGGCGAAAATACTCCTCATGTGGCAGTGGAAGGTGCTGCCTCAGAGTGTGGTGGAGTCTCCTTCTTTGGAGGTTTTTAAGCAAAGGCTGGATGGCCATCTGTCTGGAATGCTTTGGTTGTTTATTCCTGCATGGCAGGGGGTTGGACTGAATGGCCCTCGTGGTCTCTTCCAACTCTATGATTCCATGTGGTAGCAATATTAAGGGTCAGACTAGAGAGCCCCGCAATGCCTCAAAAATAGCTCTAAAATGCCCTCTTTGAATTACCTCTGAAAGCCTGGCTTTGGCTTTGAGTGTAATTTTTAACTCACAAGCTGATGAGTAACTAATTGTTCTGTGAGCAGTCAGGAAGTCCCTAACCCTAAAAGGTTAATTAAGGGTCAGTGGCCTAACAAGGCTTATCTTATAAACATTCTGTGTCCTGAGGGGCTATGCACTCTGAACTCTGAATGTCCCAACCCAAAGAAATGACTATAAAAACTGTTTGCAATCATCATTGGGGCTCTCTGGGTATTTCTGGAAAGGATTCCACCCTAAGAGCCCAGGTGTAATACAGTAAACCTCACTTTCTGAATCTCTGTTGGGTCTGGTGTCAGTTTCTGCTACACTCACAGAATGCGAGGAAAATATGATGTGTCTAAATGGAATCCTGCATTGTTTCACCGTATTCGGAAGGAGCCCCCCCCCCAATGCCATATACCCAGGAGGAAAAGCCTTTGCTCAGAACTGCCATGTTGGATTTTCGCATTAGCAAGCGAGTGCTAAGGCAATAAACTCAGGGGGGGGGGAGTTGGGGTTTTTGTTAAGGTGAAATATCGCTCTATCATACTTTTGGGTATAGTTTTTTTTTAAAAAAAAATACTGTTTGGCGGCAGCAAATTGGTAAGTAAAAGCACAAGTAATTCGCTCGTGGCCACCCTCTTGATTCGCAGCATGCCCATTTGCACAGCAAACACAGATACCTTTGAATGCCTGCGATCTGCCCCAAAGCCATTTGGACAAAAAACAGCTGCCGCGAATTGCCATTACTGCAGAGCAATCCATATTTTTTTTTGCCTCATATAGGCAAGGCCTCAGTGTGTCAGCCTGGCTTTTAAGGTGAGATTTTAGGTGGGTTTTAAGGGCATATGTGGTTGTGCCAATGGTGCCATGATCATAAATGTGCATGTGAAACTGTTAGGAAGTTGTAAGTCTAGCTTAGGACATCATGCCTGCCTAATGGGATGCCAGCCAATGTGATCAGTTGTATTTAACATCATCTGACCACCACATTAAGACCCTGCACCACCTCCCAAAAGTTAAGGCTTTTCCAGAGCTGTGGGAGGGGGATGTGAGGTGCTCAAGCAATCTATAGAAAGATGTCTAGGTTTCAAGGCATCTTCCCATCTTCATTCCCACTGCAAGATGTCACTGAAACCACACAAGTCAGAGAAGAATTGAGATGAGAATGATGATAAAAGAAACTGACCAATCTTTATATTAGTGTCATAATGATTCACCCTCTGGAATCTGAAAAATCAGACACCAGAGTCATTGCCATGAGTTTATGGCTCCAGGGAACGGTAGCCTCTCCAAGCCTGAAAAGCTGGGGAATGAAACCATTGAAGGGCCCACTTCCAAACAGGATGTGGCTGATGCTGAGGATGCACCTCCTGCCTCTGAAGATTGCAGAAGAGCTAAGGCTTCCAAGGTCCCAGCATCTGTTAAATAGAAAATGCTGACTCATTAAGCACCTGGTGTCCAGAGGCAGCTGCCTATATATCTTGGTGACTGTCAGTGGTCTCTGCATTCACATGCTCTTGACCTGGGACTAGCTATGGTTGATGACTCTGTGGGCTCAGCTAGATAGGAGAATTAATTGCAGGAAATAGCGCATTAACTCACCATCGCATCAGCTTTCATTTGTCTCCATGATGCATTCACAAGATCGCTGGCATGGGAAGCTATCCATGTTTGAAGTTCATATGCAGCACACCCATGAGTAAAGATGGTGTCCATGAGTGAATTACGTTATTATTCTCCAAAAGCTCCCTCCATTTCTCTTTTCCCCCCTTGTTAAATCAGAGACACAGAAAAATAATCTTGTGCTTAAAAAAATATATTATTTTTTTGGCTTTGCCACTCAAAAATAGCACATGATCACTTCCTTGAAAGTCAACAATGGCAGCTCTGGCCACTTTATTGCCGGCAAACCTGCCCCATGCGCTTGCAACTGATCACATTTTGACTTTCGGGATGTACCCGACAGCATTTTGCCTTACAGCCACCTGGCTCTTGGGCCACTTTGTTGCCAGAAGCTCTGCCCCCTATGCATGTCTGACCAATCAGCTTTCCACTTCCACTCTTATCTGGGAATGTGATGCAATCCAAATTGGTTGTCCCAATGAGCAGGAATGCGCATTTCCTACGCACTTAAAAAAAAAAAAAACTCAGGAGAAATCATAAAGTCCCCCCACCCCGCAGAGTTTTTACATTTTTTGTCCCCCCCCCCTTCTGAGTACAGTGAATCACCACAGGATCTCGTTAGGAAAAAAGGTATTCTCCTTGAATTTCATGAGGTGTTTTTTTCCCCCCACTTTCTAAACAACCCGCTCCCCCCCCCAAGTTTGAATCCCTGCTCAGCCACTAAAACTCACTGGGTGACTTGGGAAGTCACACACTTTCAGCCCTCAGAAAACTTCGGAGTGTGGTGGAGTCTCCTTCTTTAGAGGTTTTTAAACAGAGGCTGGATGGCCATCTGTTGGGAGTGTTTGGATTGTGCGTTCCTGCATGGCAAGGGGTTGGACTCCAAACCTTAATTGGGGCTGTTGTGAATAACAGGGTGTTTTGGAGGTCTCTTACTCATGTGAAAACCTGATGTCAAAGTTGACCTGATAACAATTAACAACAAACAAAATTTTTACTAATTGTCCTGTGCTACAGTCAGCAAGTGACCCAAGAGTGAGGTGGCTGTAAGGCAAAATGCTGTAGGGTAGCCAATCCAGCCCAAGTCAGTCACAGGTAATCCAGCAAGATGAAGGGAGGAACAGGAGCAAGGTTGTCAGCCATTCCAGGAGTCATTACACCAAGCCAGTAATCCAGATAAATGCAGCCAAAAAGGAGTAAGATACAGAATTGTTTAGAGATGAGAAAAATCCTCCTAGAAAGAGGGGAATACCTTTTGTCTAGATAAGCTACCAAAGGGGTTCTCTTTATTTGAAAGGAGGGGGGGCTAAACACATGGAAATGCACATTTCAGCCCATTTGAACAACCAATTCAAATTGGGGCACATCTCGGAAGTCAAAATGTGATTGGTCGGAAGTGCATGGGGTGGGTTAGCCGCCATTGTTGACTTTCAGGGAAGCAATCATGTGCTATTTTTGAGTGGCAAAGCAAAAAAATTTTTTTTAAAGCAGAAGATTGCTCTTCCCTGTCTCTGATTTAACAAGGGGGGAGGAAGGGAAATGTAGGGAGCTTTTGGAGAATAATAACATGATAAGGAGAAAGTGCAACATAACAGTGTAGAGAGTCCTCCAGGCAGGGTTAAAGAAGTGTGAGATCTCAAGATATAGCGCTGTGGGTTTTGCCACGAGTTGATGCTCCTCATCCACTCATTCCATTCTTTCTTGGATCTTTGTAGTGATTTCTTGGATCTCCTTTTGGCTCTCTGAGGGTTTTTATGTTTTAACATGAAGTGTAGTTTGCTGAAGTGGTCCTATGGTTTGATGGGCAAAATCTTCTCCTCTCTGAATTTTTATTTTTTTAAAACCATCATAGCCCCAAAGTGACATTTCTCTGGTGCACTATAGCACCATTATTGAAAAGGAAATATATTCTTCACGTACAAATGTCTTGGAATTAAAAAGAAACTCACTCGATGGCAGGAATAAAATGTTGCCAGGAATAGTCCAGGACAACAAAAATGTCGTGTAGATATTTTTGAAAAACCCTCTGAACAACAGCAACAAATGCCACAGCTTTTTGACACATTTGCCCATTTGGGGGAGTTTTATTATGCATTTGGTCAATACAAATTGGATACTTCAAAACTAAGACACAAATTAATGGAAATGAATGTAATACATTTATATAACATGGATTATTATAATTAGTGGTACTGGTATTTACATGGTTACAAAATGCAGATTTATACAGTGTGTCATTCTTTGATGAAGAATGTATAGGAACTTGAAATGCTGAAACTTTACAGAAAAATTAAATTAGGATTTTTGCAAGCACCTTTGGGATTTTCCTCATTTCTTTGGCAGTGACTGTATTGCAATGAAAATATAAACATTAAGGTAGAGAAGAGCCTTCGGAGTTCTCTGGCAGTGGGGGAAAGTGAATACTACAACACCAGTGGTTTAATGGTTTGAATGTTCGGAAGGCCATGGTTCAAATTCCTGCTTATTTTTTTAAATTTTATTTTAGCCATTTTTAAATTTTATTTTAGCTTAGCCATGGAAACCCGCTGGGTGACCTTGGGCAAGTCCCACTCTTGCAGCAAACCCCCTCTGAACAAATCTTGTCAACAAAACCTCATGATTGGTTCAACTTGGGGTCACCATAAATCAGAAACAACCTGAAGGCACACAACAACAACAACAACAACAACAATGATCCATTGTTTTGATTGGTGAGATTTCAGGGGTGATGGAGTCTCCCAGGTTTTCTCTCCATGAGACCAGAGAGGTAAGTACTTCACATGCAGATCAGAGCTTTTGTGGGAGAGGGAGGGGAGGTTAACTTACCCCTGTAAGAAGCTTCCAATATCCTGTAAACCAAGGGAAAAAGCAACTCAGCAGAGGCATTTGCATGCAGACATTCTCATCTGTCTTTAAAAGCAGCATTTCCAACTATTTGAAACAGTGGAAGCAAGCCTGTGTTTCCTAACCTGATAGCCCCCATCTTATGAAATATCAAATAATTGGGTATACTTAATAATTTGCCTTAAGGTGGCCAATACACATGGTTGCAGGCACACCAGGGATCCCCAAATATCGAGGCAGGACTCATGTAAGACCAAGGGAAGGGCCTTTGGAAATTGCCCAAAACCAAATACCCAGTTCAGAACTTAACAGCTGGAAGGTGAGTCATTCACTAATCCACTCAATGATAGCAGACAGCTTAATGCTTGTAAAATGGGTCCTTCTAGTCCCTTCCAACAAAGACCCTGCCTGTTTGTATTCAATTCCCAAAAGCATCAGACTTTAGCACCCATTAACTATAATTAACTCTTCTGGAGCACCCAATCTAGTCCTGGGAACCTCCGAGAAACATTGTATTCCGCTCAAAGTCCCATCCCATATTCCATATAAATATTACCCTAAAACACCACCAAAATGTCTATAGTTCCTCTTCCTACATCCATGCCAGGAGTTTGCTGTGTGACTGTTAGGAAGCAATTTTGAGACCCCACTGCTGTAGGAATCTCTGCTCTTCAGGACAGGTGTCATATCATCCATCATCCCCTCACTCTATTCCTCTATCCAAAGACTTCCTACTATCTTCGATAGCCTTGTGTGAGTGCTTGAAGCCTGAGAGTTTGCATGAATGCTGCTGAAATTAATTTCCAATAAAGATCACTTAATTGTATGTTTTGGCTTAGAGTCTCCTCTATTATTACCGGTATACATAGGTTAAATGTTCCCGCAGTTGCCTGGCCTCTAGCATGCCAAGTTGAATTAATTAAGTTTCTAAAGTTAATATTAGGATATTAGAGGGTTCCCACAGACCCGCAAACAATTTGGATAACACCTAGGAGGGTGACCCAACTCTCCCTCCACGCACTATAGAGACAGATAGATCTAAAATTCCAACGACTATCTGTTTTTATGTTGCAAGGTACCATCATATCACAATATTCCCCAAAGGTACAGGGCATCCTCCCATATGCACAGGGGATACATTCCCAGACTTACTGCAAATACTTCAAGCCCTGGGTAATAGCAAACCTCATAGAATCATGCTGGAGGACCTAGGAAATGACTAGAGAGGCCACCTCTCTAGGCATCTCCAGCACAACCATAGGGTCACACTGGAGGACAAGGACCTAGGAAATGCCCAGAGGGACCATATCTGTTTGGAATATGGATACTTGAAAGTGCAGGTACTGGTCAAGTGCATATGGGGGATGACATGTAACATTGTTCTTTGTAAGATGTTACTTCCATATTCTGGACAGGATGGAAACTATGCTAAGACTAAGGACTTTTTCAGACACTGTAAAACCCATCTGTGGAGGTTGGGAGAGGTACGCAGCTATCCCACAGCAGGGGGTCAGTTTCAGATGACGCTGTCCCCCTCCCGTCACCCTTTGTGTTGTTTTGTGCTCAATCAAAGAAAAAGGCACCACTTTTTACTCACAGAAGTTTTTCGTGAGTAAAAAGTGGTGCCTTTTCCTTCGATCACAGACGGAAGCAACACGAAGGACAACAAGAGTGGGAAGTCGTCATCTGAAACTGAACCCCTGCCTCTCCCGGACCTCCGCAGACAGGTTTTATGGCATCTGAAAAAGTCCTAGTAGAAGAGTGTTGTATGGGGAAGATTCAAAATAGGGATCTCCTGCGCCTTCCACTCTGCCGCTTCAGAACCAGGCCTTACCTGGAGGAGTTCACTTTCAGCTGCTGATGCTTCTCCTCCATCTCCAGGATGAGACTCGAGAGAGAAGAGACTTCCTCTGAGAGTCGGGCCAGATGTTCCTCCCTTTTTGCTGAAATCTCCTTCTGTGCCTCCTCCATCTGGGCCAGCAGATTCTTCTCTTGTTTTTCTAGAAACCAGTGCATTTCTCTGAATTCAGCCACAGTCTTTACCTTCTCTGTTTCTATTTGTTTCTAGAATAAAGAAAAGGAGAAACAGTTTAGAGCATCAGGAGGGAAATAATCTGCATTCCCTTATAAAGGAGCTTATGACTCTTCACACAGAAAACATTAATATTCAGTAGTGAAAGAGCTTCATAGAGACTTCGCAAGGACCCACCACTTGAACATGCTTGCATCAATATTTTCTGTAGGATATTAGGTAATTCCAAATGGTAGATATTTTTTACAAAATGATTTTTGCATGCATTTCCAGTTTATCCAAATGCTCGCTCAAGGCAATACTACTTTCCCACTTCCCAGTAACAATGCCACTTACAAACAAATCTTGGCTTTCCTATTCTGCGCCTGCTTTGTTTGACAGAACTTACTTTCTCTTCTTCTTCAGAGTCTCTAGCAAATTCCAAATCTGATCCTGAAGAGAAAAACAAAGTCCCTGTTCACTCCTTTTGTTCAAAGTTTGGAATGCTTTCAGACAAGGCTTCTGTCATGCCATATCACATTTCATTTACTGAATTTCATGGGAGCTTTGGACAGTCTTGTCCTCTGCTTGCAGCCCTAGTATTAACCTAGTATTTTTTAAAATGGAATGTATCTCTACTTGGTTGGTTGTATCATCCCAGAACTAGCTAAGATGGCTGCTGCTATTAAACACAACTCTCATTTCCAGCACACAGGTTCAACAGAGATCAAGCAAGGGAAAAAGGAACATTTACACACACAAAAAGTGATTGTAATGTTCTAGTATAATAATTATAAAATTCTTTAGGGCTTTGAATATAACACATCAATTATAATAATGAAGGCTCATTGGAAATTGGTGAACAGCAATTTCTGAAATGCCACTTGAGTCTCCATGTGACGCGTGATGAGGGGGAGGAGGAAGAATACAGCGGAGGTCAGGGTGGGGAAAGCGAGGGAAACCCAGGATATTTCAAGAAAGTTTGGAAGCAATCCTGAGAATATGCCAGTAAAATCCAAACAAGAACTGGAAACTCTCAGTTCTTCCAGAGATGTTTTTCCCCCAAGAGAGAGAAAGAGATAAAGAAGCAAGAGCAAGAACATAGATGGCCCCATCCTCACATTCCAGTGCTTTCCACGGAAGTCTCCTAAGCACAGTCTTTGTTTCAGGGATCACTGATTATCAGTTATGGTTGAACCATCATTCTAACTCCTCATCTTCTGGGGAGCTGTCAAAATTTAGAGCAGGAGTGTAAAATGCACAATGGCTTCGGAGTCAACCTTTCCTCCAAGACCTGATGATGGACTACACCAGTTCCAGAAACATATGAAAACAACAACCAACAACACTCAAACCCAGAAGCAAACAGAGCAATGGAACTGCACTGGGTGGGAGATACCAGGGAGTGGGGGTAGGGAGCAGTGCTGGATGGGGGAAGACACTGTTGTCCCCTCTGCCCCATTGCCAGAGATCAGGTTCAGTTGCTACTCTGGAATTAGTGGGGGGTGGGTTGGGTTTGATGATCATCATCTTCTTGTTCACACCAGCCAGTAAGTCATGTTTTGTGGACAAGGTCTGTTTATTACTTTTGGGCAACAAAGTGAGGGATATATATCAACATTGGTTTTCTTGAAATAGTAGAATTTCGATTAAAAGTAGAAGTTGTCTTTATTATTGCGTACTGGAAGACACTCTAGGGTATCTACACAATGTGTGTTTAGCCCCCTCCTTCCTTCTCTGCTGTTATAGCACCAGGACTCACCCTCTGCTCTGCATCCACCTTCTTGTTGGAAGCAAGAGGCTAGAAAAAAAAGGTTCCTTATCCCATCTTCTTAAGGGATAATCCCTTCATTTCATCATGATCTGGGAGCAGCCCCTTTAATTAAGATTTCTGCCCAAATTTCCCAAAGGAAAATATGTTCTTTCTTGGTGGGAGTTTGAAGGAGAAGCTATGAGCAACTGGAGCAATGGGTTCAAACTACAGGAAAAGAGATTCCACCTAAACATTAGGAAGAACTTCCTGACAGTAAGAGCTGTTTGGCAGTGGAATGCACTGCCTCGGAGTGTGGCGGAGTCTCCATCTTTGGAGGTTTTTAAACAGAGCTGGATGGCCATCTGTCAGGAATGACTTTAATGTGTATTCCTGCATGGCAGGAGGTTTGACTGGATGGCCCTTGTGGTCTCTTCCAACTCTATGATTCTATGATTCTGTGTTGCTGCCCAGACTTTATAAATAAAGCACAAAGATTGGTTTATTAACTGAATGTTTGTAACAGCGATGCCTCCAACTTTGTTAATGGCTAAATATCCCTTAGTCCCACTCTGTGGTGACCATTACATATAAAATCTCAGGCCATATTCTTTGAGCTCTGAATAATAAGACCAGATAAACACCAGGCTCAATTACTCTTTCCTTGCGCTCTTAATTTCCACTCACGCTACAATCCATCTAGCCTCCACACTCTCTCATGCACAGAGCATGAGACTTCACACAGCCATCACTCAACTGCACTTAAAAGCAGACAGACACAACCCCTCCCATAACAGTTTCCTGCTCTGGGATTGGCTCCCTCAAGCTCTCTTCCCATTCGCTCATCAGCAGTCCATCAACCCCTTGTCACAATAGCCAGAGAAGCACTACCTTAGACATCCCAGGTGAGAAAGAAATCTTTGGGAACACTTAAGGTTGTGAATCCCCATCATATCCTCAGCCTGGATCTGTGTGTGAAGAAACCTCCACAGGGCTATAAATCTCCTGTGACTTGCTTCCAAGGAAATGGAAAGCTGGGTAAAAAGATAGAAACCCTGAAACACTTCACAGCTTCAACATGGGCAGAGAGGGAGGGAGCACTAACATTGCCAGATGTCTGTTATTCTAAAATATGTCCCTCCTTTGAAGGATGGAAAGCTTTTCCTTTGGTAAAGACTAAACAAGATGCCCCCAAATCCCATACTTTGGGGTGTGGGCCCTTCATAAAGGCAGAAATGCATGCATTGTGTAATTTTTGAATGTAGACAAATATGTTTGGTGTTTAGGTAGAGCACAAACCTGTTCTTAGCTACTTCCTGATTGTCAACCCTGCGTGTCATGAATTTCATCTGGCCCCTATTACTATTTTGGAATTCTGATAATGAAGACTGCAGTCCTAGGCATGCTTAACCTGGGAATATGCACAACTGTACTCTGTGAGACTTACTGCTGAGTAGACTTGGAAATATAGTAGTTTGACACAACTTTATCCACTGTAGTTCTAACCTACAGAATCCTGGTATTTGTAGTTTGGTGAGGCAATACGTTATCTGATAGAAAATGCCAAATGCCTCACCAAACTACAGATACCAGGATTCCATAGGATAGAACTCTGGTGGATAAAGTGGTGTCAAACTGTTGTATTTCTGCAGTGTAGACAATTCCTTGGATAGCAGTCTCCTGCCTTTTCTTCCCTGGGCTCTAATTCCTTAGGAAGAACATCAAATAGAGACCTTTAAGTAAGAACTCGAGGCCTGAATAATTTGGTGGCTTGCCTTTCCATCCCCTCACAAGGCAGCATGTTTTCTCGGGAAAATAAAACCAGTTGCAGTAGTTTTAGGAAGAGAAGGGGAAGGGGCCCATGATCAAAGTGCTAAAGCACAAGCTCTGAGAGATAGTGCATTTTGCAATGGCAGAGGCTGGTCAGAGATGGAATCAGCTGTTTTTCAGGAAGGGAAAGAGAAAGAAGGAAATTAACTCTGTCCCTCTTTTGTCTTCCCTGTGGGGCAGCCATGGCGACTCCAGATCCTGTGAAGAATCTCTGTGAGGAACTTGCCTGTCCCATCTGCCGGGGATATTTGAAGGATCCAGTGACCATTGCCTGTGGGCACAATTTCTGCCAAGACTGCCTGACTCAGTGCTGGGGGGAGTCAGAGCAAGAGGCCTCCTGTCCTCAGTGCAGGGAAAAGGTTCAGGAAGGGTACCTCAGGCGCAATCGGCAGCTGGCCAATGTGATCGAGATCGCCAAGGAACTGAACTTTCAGGGCGGAAGGAGTCAGTGGGGAGAAGAAAAGGGGAGAGTTTGTGAGAAGCACCGGGAGCCCCTGAAGCTCTTCTGCAAGGACCATGAAGTCTCCATCTGTGTGGTGTGCAACAAGTCAAAGGAGCATGAAAATCACAAGGTGATTCCTTTGGAGGAGGCATCAGAAGACTACAAGGTAGGAGAAGGAAAGGGGGCATTGTAATCTATCCCCCCCACCCCCAATACAGGGGTAGGGTTAGAGGTTCAGTATTGCCCCAGGCCCTGAGGTTTTCAGGATATAACCTGAGGCCTAGGGATGGCCCCTGGCAATGTCATTAAGCATTATGCCTTAAGTACCAGTCATAGTTGCTCACAGCTTCCCCTTCAAACTCCCACCAAGAGAGAACATCTTTTCCTTTGGGAAATTGGGGCAGAAATCTTTAATTAAAGGGCCTCCTCCCAGATCATGGTGAAATGAAGGGATTATCCCTTAAGGAGATGGTATAAGGGACTTTTATTCTATCCTCTTGCTTCCAACCAGAAGATGGATGCAGAGCACAGAGTGAGTCCTGGCAATATAACAGCGGAGAAGGAAGGAGTGGTATAGATCCCCTGGAGCAGGGGATCTTAATCTTTGATTGTCTAGATGTTTTGGACTTCAGCTCCCAGGATCCCTGACCACTAGCCAAGCTGGCTGGGCCTTTTGAGAAATGAAGTCCAAAATCCCAGGAGGACTGAAGTTTGAGAACCACTGCCCTGGAGTGTCTTGAAAATTGCATCAACAAATGAACAAAGGCTTCCAAGTTCTAGTGAGCTTGTGTTCTAGGAGGTGAGCTGGAGGTTTGCAAGCAGCCCTTTAGATTTAGTATCTTTTTTTTACATAATATTTCTATTAACACAAAAAACATAAACACAAATTTATTTTTAAGTGCAGAAAATACATAAAAGACAGAAACTAACAATAATAAACAACTAAATAAACTAAAACAAATAAAAACAAAACTACTAATGATTTCCCCACATTGTGTAATGATTATATTCTACTAATCAAATACAGTACTTCTATTACGTAATAATAAATGACAACTTCTACTTTTAATCGAAATTCTACTATTTCAAGAAAACCAATGTTGATATATATCCCTCACTTTGTTGCCCAAAAGTAATAAACAGACCTTGTCCACAAAACATGACTTACTGGCTGGTGTGAACAAGAAGATGATGATCATCAAACCCAACCCACCCCCCACTAATTCCAGAGTAGCAACTGAACCTGATCTCTGGCAATGGGGCAGAGGGGACAACAGTGTCTTCCCCCATCCAGCACTGCTCCCTACCCCCACTCCCTGGTATCTCCCACCCAATGCAGCTCCATTGCTCTGTTTGCTTCTGGGTTTGAGTGTTGTTGGTTGTTGTTTTCATATGTTTCTGGAACTGGTGTAGTCCATCATCAGGTCTTGGAGGAAAGGTTGACTCCGAAGCCATTGTGCATTTTACACTCCTGCTCTAAATTTTGACAGCTCCCCAGAAGATGAGGAGTTAGAATGATGGTTCAACCATAACTGATAATCAGTGATCCCTGAAACAAAGACTGTGCTTAGGAGACTTCCGTGGAAAGCACTGGAATGTGAGGATGGGACCATCTATGTTCTTGCTCTTGCTTCTTTATCTCTTTCTCTCTCTTGGGAGAAAAACATCTCTGGAAGAACTGAGAGTTTCCAGTTCTTGTTTGGATTTTACTGGCATATTCTCAGGGTTGCATCCAAACTCTTTCTTGAAATATCCTGGGTTTCCCTCGCTTTCCCCACCCTGACCTCCGCTGTATTCTTCCTCCTCCCCCTCATCACGCGTCACATGGAGACTCAAGTGGCATTTCAGAAATTCACCAATTTCCATTGAGCCTTCCTTATTATTATTGAGGTGTTATATTCAAAGCTCTAAAGAGTTTTAGAATTATTATACTAGTTGAACATTACAATCACTTTGTTTTGGTTTAAATGTTCCTTTTTCCCTTGCTTGTTCTTTGTTGAACCTGTGTCCTAGAAATGATAGTTGTGTTTAATATCAACGGCCATCTTAGCTAGTTCTGGGATGATACAACCAACCAAGTAGAGATACATTCCATTTTAGAATATAGTAGGTTAATACTAGGGCTGCAAGCAGAGGACAAGACTGTCCAAAGCTCCCATGAAATTCAGTAAATGAAGTGTGATACGGCATGACAGAAGCCTTGTCTGAAAGCATTCCAAACCTTGAACAAAAGGAGTGAACAGGGACTTTGTTTTTCTCTTCAGGATCAGATTTGGAATTTGCTAGAGACTCTGAAGAAGAAGAGAAAGAAAGTTATGTCAAACAAAGCAGGCACAGAACAGGAAAGCCAAGATTTGCTTGTAAGTGGCATTGTTACTGGGAAGTGGGAAAGTAGTATTGCCTTGAGCGAGCATTTGGATAAACTGGAAATGCATGCAAAAATCATTTTGTAAAAAATATCTACCATTTGGAATGACCTAATATCCTATATAAAATATTGCCACAAGTCCATTCCAGTGGTGGGTCCTTGCAAGTCTTTATGAAGCTCTTTCACTATTGAATATTGATGTTTTCTGTGTGAAGAGGCATAAGCATAATCTGGGAGGAATTTGATAGCTTTCTAAAACCTCTCAGAGGACCTTTTCAGCTATTGTTCCCAGATTATTGAAAGGCCTGCTGGCTGAGATGCATCATATTACCACCCTAAATAGCTTTTAAAAAGCTCTTAAGACGCATCTCTTCCGGCGGGCTTTTCCTGAATAGATACCCAGACATCAGAAAGAAAAATCTAATTTAGCCCTATCTTGCTATAGCCACTGTCTATTGTTTATTTTTAGTATTTTTAAGCACATTTTTAATTTTTGAATTATCTAATTGTATTTTAAGGGGATGGGTGGGATGGAGGGTCTTGGATGTATATTTTAAATGTTGTAAGCTGCCCTGATTATGTTTGCAGAGGGGTGGGATAATAATAATAATAATAATAATAATAATAATAATGTCCCTTTCCAAGGGAATGCAGATTATTCTCCTCCTGATACTCTAAACTATTTCTCCTTTTCTTTATTCTAGAAACAAATAGAAACAGAGAAGGGAAAGACTGTGGCTGAATTCAGAGAAATGCACCAGTTTCTAGAAAAACAAGAGAAGAATCTGCTGGCCCAGATGAAAAAGGCAGAGAAGGAGATTTCAGCAAAAAGGGAGGAACATCTGGCCCGACTCTCAGAGGAACACTCTTCTCTCTTGAATCTCATCCAGGGGCTAGAGGAGAAGCATCAGCAGCCGCCAAATGAACTCCTTCAGGTAAGGCCTGGTCCTAAAGCAGCAGGGTGGAGGGTGCAGGGGATCCTTATTTTGAATCTTCCCCATACAAAAGTGTTCTACCAGTCTTAGCACATTTTCCATCCTGTCCATAATATGGAAGTAACATCTTACAAAAAAACAATGTTACACGTCATCCGCCATATGCACTTGACCAGTACCTGCAGTTTCAAGTATCCATATTCCAGACAGATATGGTCCCTCTGGCATTTCCTAGGTCCTTGTCCTCCAGTGTGACCCTATGGTTGTGCTGGAGATGCCTAGAGAGGTGGCCTCTTTAGTCATTTCCTAGGTCCTCCAGCATGATTCTATGAGGTTTGCTATTGTTTGAAGTATTTCCAGTAAGTCTGGGAATGTATCCCCTGTGCATATGGGAGGATGCCCTGTACCTTTGGGGAATATTGTGATATGATGGTACCTTGCAACATAAAAACAGATAGTCATTGGAATTTTCGATCTATCTGTCTCTATAGTGCGTGGAGGGAGAGTTGGGTCACCCTCCTAGGTGTTATCCAAATTGTTTGCGGGTCTGTGGGAACCCTCTAATATCCTAATATTAACTTCAGAAATTTAATTAACTCAACTTGTCATGATAGAGGCAAGGTGACTGCAGGAACTTTTAACCTATGTATACCAGTAATAATAGAGGAGACTCTAAGCCAAAAAATACAATTAAGTGATCTTTGTTGGAAATTAATATCAATAGCTTTCACACAAACTCTCAGGCTTCAAGCACTCACACAAGGCTATCGAAGATAGTAGGAAGTTTTTGGACAGAGGAATAGCATGAGGGGATGATGGATGATATGACACCTGTCCTGAAGAGCAGAGATTCCTACAGCAGTGGGGTCTCAAAATTGCTTCCTAACAGTCACACAGCAAACTCCTGGCATCGATGTAGGAAGAGGAACTATAGACATTTTGAAGGTGTTTTAGAGTAATATTTATATGGAATATGGGATGGGACTTTGAGCGGAATACAATGTTTCTCGGAGATTCTCAGGACTAGATTGGGTGCTCCAGAAGAGTTAATTATAGTTAATGGGTGCTAAAGTCTGATGCTTTTTGGAACTGAATACAAACAGGCAGGGTCTTTGTTGGAAGGGATTAGAAGGACCCATTTTACAAGCATTAAGCTCTCTGCTATCATTGAGTGGATTAGTGAATGACTCAACTTCCAGCTGTTAAGTTCTGAACTGGGTATTTGGTTTTGGGCAATTTCCAAAGGCCCTTCCCTTGGTCTTACATGAGTCCTGCCTCGATATTTGGGGATCCCTGGTGTGCCTGCAACCATGTGTATTGGCCACCTTAAGGCAAATTATTAAGTATACCCAATTATTTGATATTTCATAAGATGGGGGCTATCAGGTTAGGAAACACAGGCTTGCTTCCACTGTTTCAAATAGTTGGAAATGCTGCTTTTAAAGACAGATGAGAATGTCTGCATGCAAATGCCTCTGCTGAGTTGTTTTTTCCCTCGGTTTACAGGATATTGGAAGCTTCTTACAGGGGTAAGTTAACCTCCCCTCCCTCTCCCACAAAAGCTCTGATCTGCATGTGAAGTACTTACCTCTCTGGTCTCATGGAGACAGAACCTGGGAGACTCCATCACCCCTGAAATCTCACCAATCAAAACATGGATCCTGTTGGATCATTGTTGTTGTTGTTGTTGTTGTTGTGTGCCTTCAGGTTGTTTCTGATTTATGGTGACCCCAAGTTGAACCAATCATGAGGTTTTGTTGACAAGATTTGTTCAGAGGGGGTTTGTTGCAAGAGTGGGACTTGCCCAAGGTCACCCAATGGGTTTCCATGGCTAAACTAAAATAATATTTTAAAATGGCTAAAATAAAATAAAATAAAAAAAGCAGGTATTTGAACCATGGCCTTCCAAACATTCAAACCATTAAACCACTGGTGTTGTAGTATTCACTTTTCCCCACTGCCAGAGAACTCCGAAGGCTCTTCTCTACCTTAATGCTTATATTTTCACTGCAATACAGTCACTGCCAAAGAAATGAGGAAAATCCCAAAGGTGCTTGCTAAAATCCTAATTTAATTTTTCTGTAAAGATTCAGCATTTCAAGCTCCTATAGGTTCTTCATCAAAGAATGACAAACTGTACAAATCTACATTTTGTAACCATGTAAATACCAGTACCACTAATTATAATAATCCATGTTATATAAATGTATTACATTCATTTCCATTAATTTGTGTCGTGG
This sequence comes from Gambelia wislizenii, assembly GCA_030847615.1. Classification (NCBI taxonomy): domain Eukaryota; kingdom Metazoa; phylum Chordata; class Lepidosauria; order Squamata; family Crotaphytidae; genus Gambelia; species Gambelia wislizenii. Next base: position 34,831,380 of record JAUMIR010000002.1, read on the forward strand.
GACTTTTTCGGACGTTTAAAAAGCAACGCAAGCAGACTCGTCAGCTTGCGAGGCTGCTGCGCTGCAAAGTGTCAGTTTCAGATGACGCTGCCCTCTAGCGGTACTGTTGTGGTACCGCGGGGAGAGTTGAGCATCATATTTGCTTGATTTTTACTCACAAAAGTTGATCATGAGTAAAAATCAAGCAAATATGACGCTCAACTCTCCCGCGGTACCTCAACAGTACCGCTAGAGGGTAGTGTCATCCGAAAGTGACGCTTTGCAGCGCAGCAGCCTCGCAAGCTGACGAGTCTGCTTGCGTTGCTTTTTAAATGTCCGAAAAAGTCCTTAGTTTTGAAGTATCCAATTTGTACTGACCAAACGCATAATAAAACTCCCCCAAATGGGCAAATGTGTCAAAAAGCTGTGGCATTTGTTGTTGTTGTTCTGTTTTTCAAAAATATCTACATGACATTTTTGTTGTCCTGGACTGTTCCTGGCAACATTTTATTCCTGCCATTGAGTGGGTTTCTTTTTAATTCCAAGACATTTGTATGTGAAGAATATATTTCCTTTTCAATTATCATGCTGTAGTGCACCAGAGAAATGGCACTTTGGGGCTATGATGCTTTTAAAAAAATAAAAATTCAGAGAGGAGAAGATTTTGCCCGTCAAACCATAGGACCACTTCAGCAAACTGCACTTCCTGTTAAAACATAAAAACCCTCAGAGAGCCAAAACGAGATCCAAGGAATCACTACAAAAATCCAAGAAAGAATGGAATGAGTGGATGAGGAGCAACAACTTGTGGCAAAACCCAGGTGCCAGTTACACGACAAAAATTGTTGCAGGGCTTACCGTGACTTCCTGAACCCATATCCGTCCCTCGCTGTTTATACGATTTTTGTCACTCTTTAGGAAATCCTGGAAGATCCCGTGATTGATATTTACACGACAAAAGTCTTTATTGGTCCCGCACTGTTATATCCTGTGCTTTTGCTGTTTACACATGTTTAGCTTACCGGGATTTTGTGTGTGTGTGTGTCGCTGTCAATTAAGGATGCGATTACTTGTGTTTTCACAACCTCGGTGACACACTTCCTTTAGAGTTCCGCGCCACGAGCGTTGCTACTGGCTGGCTGGGGGGGGGAGAGGGGCTTGTCTCTTAAAAATGTTAACCCTTTAAGCAGAGGCAGAAGGCATTTTGAAAGACCCAGACTGAGATCTTTCGCTCAGACGCAGGGAGTGCTTTCCTTTTGAAATCAAGCCGAGTGAGGTGGGGGGGGGAGGCTTGGGTTTCCCCTTGCCTCTTTAAAATGTTAACCCTTACAGCAGAGTTTTAGCAGCAGAGTGAACTTGCTGATTGAATGATTTCAAGCCAGCAACAGACAGGCATTTTGAAAGACACAGACACAGAGAGGGGGAATTAAAGGGTCTTCATTCGCTCAGAGGCTGGAATATTTTACTGTGCCCGTTCAGACCCAGGGAGGTGATCAAGGCAGGGGATGAATGGGCGACCCTCTGCCCATCATGATCTCTTTGTAACATGCAGTTGAGGAAGAGGTTAAAGCTGAAGGGTTTGCAGTGTAGAAATCCATTTAATAAAAAGGTGATTGAGTACACGTGCGCGCACACACACACACACACACCAACCTACGTGCAGCTGGAAGGGATGCCTTTGTTTTCAGGTTGGGAGGCTGGATCTGTTGAATGGGTGACTGACCCTTCCTTTTCTGGTTGCTGATCTCTAAGCCCGCCCCTAGTCACCATTTCCGGTCATCCCCTAGTACCGAGATATTTTGTCCCAGGCTGTTTACATTTCTGATTTTCCGAATCCTCCAGTGACTTTTTTAAAAACCGACACAAACTGCGGGACTGGAAGTCCCGCAGGTTGAGGGATAAAAGGTGGCCCCCCCTTCCGAAAATCACATACCCGACCCAATGTACGTGTAAACTGCCAGGGATTGACACAAATTCTTCCCGGGACATTTTCATCATGTAAACTGCTCCCCACAGAGCTATATCCTGAGCTCTCACACTTCTTTAACCCCGCCTGGAGGACTCTCTATGCTGTTATGTTGCACTTTATTTGTACTTTCCCTCCAGTGGGAGGACAGTGAGCTCTGATGGCTCGAACTCTTGTATCCTACTTCTTCCTAGAAAGCAAGAAAGAAAGTCTTATCAGAAGCACAGGAGAGTTTGATAGACTGAGAATCAACAGCCTCTTCTGTCACATCCACAGAACGCCTCCTTTTTTTGTCCTCAAATATCAGAGATCCTTTCTGCAGCCACAGGAAATTTGAGGAAAAAATCCTCAGCTCTTGGGAGGACCCTGCAGGTAGCCACAGCTTTGCTGCCTGGAAAATGTCAATTTAATACTGCTTCAGTCTTAAAATCTCTCTCTCTGTTTCTAGAGATCTATCTTCCCAAGCAAATTAAATTATATTCTTTCTCTGGCAACTTATCGTCATATCTTTCTTTCTATAGCCCGTCAAAACAGAAGTGTGTTTGGGTGTGTCTGTTCAATGTGTGAAATACCCTCTTGTTGCCATGCATCCTCACTGACATGTACCTGTTAAACTGCATGTGACCTGAGCACTGAATGCCTATTTAAGGGGACCTCGACCAGAAATATGATGTGGAAAGTTCTGCTAAAACATAATAGTTACAACCCTAACAAGCTGTTATAGTACAGGTTGCCCCCTCTATGTGCAGGAATGGTACCTGCACAATCAGTTATACATCGTCTGAAAAACGTGCTCTCTCTAGGCATTTCCTAGGTCCTCTAGTGCAACCCTATTGTAACTTCTGCTGGAAGTTACTATAGAGTCATTCTGGAGATGTCTACAGAGGCAGCCTCTCTAGGCATTTCCTATGTCCTCCAGTGTGATTCTATGGGGGTCATTATTACCCGAGGTTTCAAGTATTCACCTAAGTCTGGGAACATATCTCCCATGGATATGGCAGGTGACCTGTAATTCATGCTCTATAAATAACAGGAATTATGGGGAAATAGTCTTAGGTGCATATCTCAAAAACATTGCTCTTATCTAAGCTATTTATTTGACTTGCCACAAATTTTTAATCTGCGAAAATGAAATGAAATATGCTGGGTCTCAGGAGTTTTTCTGCTTTCTACCTCTGCTGCTGGCACACATAGACACAACACCTGCTAGGCTTAGGCTCCCTGGAGTAGTAGCAGCAGCAGCACATTGCAAGAGTTGGTGTTTGGCTGGGGTACCCTGGTGGGAGAAAAGGGCGTGAGGGAAAAGAAGAGGGGGTGGAATGAGGCAGAATTCCTGGGAGGCACGTTTTTGGCTGGATGGTCTCAACAAAATGTATGTGGTACTTGTGTGACTGGAAAGGGGTGGGGAAAAGAGAAGCAGGACTTTGGCAGTAGATGACAGGGCAGAATAGAAAGAGAGTGGGGACGTGCAGAGAGGCAACCCTGAGTATTTGTCTGGACCTAGAAATTGCCTTATGCTACTTAACACTGAGATATGGAGAGGTGCCAATTCACCAATTTTGAATGCTTACGATGGGAATCGTGCTGTAACCATTTAAAAGTTTGTGCTCTGTGAATAGTCTTCCTCTATTAATTAATCACGTTATTGCCAACTGTCATTGTAAAAACATGCATCATAGCAGAACTTACTGTACAAAGGACAGCAGAGTTAGGCACCATGTCCCAACAAACTGGATAATAGCTAAAATGAGGGAAATTAAGTTGACCATTCATTCTCCTGGTTACACTTCTTTTCTTTTTTACAGCTCATACCTTTTACACATTCACACATTCCAAAAAGGAGCTAAAATAGTTCTCCCAGAGCATTCTTCTAATTCCTGGCTGCCTTCCAGATCTAAATCTCTATGACACTGAAGAACTCCCAATAGATCCTAGTGGTGCTGCCTTTGCACAATAGTCCACCCCCTCAAAACCCTTTGAACTCCACTGGGGTGGGTAAATATCCATAATGTCAAAAACTTGCACCAGGATGAAACGTGTGGCTTTTCAGAAAGCTATTTGTGATTGTTTTTCTCACTAGAAGCGAAGATAACTAAACTGAGGCTGTTGTACTTTGGATGTATCATGAAACAAATGTGAATTATAGGAAAAGACAATAATGCTTGGGAAAGGAGGAGGCAGTAAGGAAAGAAGAAGACTGGATTGATTGGATTGATTCAATCAAGGAAGCCATGGCCCTGAGTTTCCAAGACCTGAGAAGGGCAGTGGATAACCAGGGATTTTGGAGGTCCTCCATTCATAGGGTTACTGTAAGCCAAAATTGACTTGAGGGCAAATAACAACAACAAACTTGCATTTGAGAGACGGTGAAAGAGGTGGTGGGGTCTCCTTCTCTGGACATCTACAAAGAGAGGTTGGACAGTTACCTGCTGGGGATGGTTTAGCTGAAGATCCTGCACTGAGCAGGGAGTTAGACTTGATGGATTCTGTGATATATTTTTTCTCTCCTCCAGCTGTGAGAAAAAGGAGAAGTTTGGGGATCATGTGGCTTTTCCTTCTGCCCTGAAATGGAAAATCTGGGACTTCTCTGATCTAAATCCCTTTCTGGGAGGTGTCATGAAGCAATTCAGAGGTAACGGAGAATATCTACAAGGATTTTAAATGAGATGTTATATTGGTCTGAAAGCATAAAGGAAAGGCTCAAAGGCATTAGAAAAGTTAGGGCTAGAAAACAGGAGATTGGAATGACAATTGGCAACAGCCATTTTATTTTAAATGTGGAAAAAAATCTATTTTATCTAGTCTGTTCTACTCTGGGAATTTTTCTATTTTATTTCAAGTGTGAAATAAAATTTCAGTTGTGAAGCAAAATGAAATAATATATATTCCAGCCTATATCATGAGATGTCCAGCTGGCATACAAATAAAATCAATATTAAGAGATTAAATTATTCTTTATTGTTTGATTTGTTTTAATAAAACTAAAAACATATTAAACATGTTGAAAAGGTAAATACAGGTTAAGGACGTTGGAACCATTAAAAACACATGTATAAGTATTTTGGAGTGAATTGGTTAAGCCTGAAGGTTTGGGTGAATAGCCTTTTTTTATTTTGTGCCTAAATAAAGTCAGTGTGGGCACTAGTCAGGCCTCCGTGGAGAGGGTGTTTCACAATTGGGGTGCCACATTAGGGAAGGCCTTGTCCCACATTCTCACATAGTGTATTGAACTCAACTGGTGAGAGTTCAGCTGATTCTCCAGAAGACCTCATTCCTGGGGAGGCATATCTAGGAAGAGGGCTTCCTTCAAGATCTCAACCCCTTTAGGCCATGACATTTGAATTAAATTCAGACCAGAACTAGCAGCAGCTTCTGTTTTCAAGAGCACGTTCTTTGTCTAATGTGCCAGAGACCAGTACTATATTTGTCCCCATTGACTACTCCTTTCTTTTCTGGAAACTTGCTGTGGACTCACAGCCAATGGCTTCTGGACCAGCACCGGTTCATGGACCACCATTTTAAGTAACACTGCATTAGTCAAACATTTTTTAAGATTCAGACATTGATTTGTACCTGTTGGTGCAACAGTTGGTGCTTCAGGATCCTGTATTATTTAACAGAAGGGAGTGACTGAGTAGTACAGTGAACGAGACTAGTGCTAAGTCTCTTTCTTTCTTTTCTCTCTCTAGACACTCTGGAATCTGGACTTCAGCAGCACAAAGGTAAAACAAAAAACATGGGGAGGTGTGTGATGAAGTTTCAAATGCACAGAAAACATGAAGTCTTTCCTGAAAGTTTTCTACTGGTGTTTCTCTGGAATTTATTATTTTCCCCTTGGGATTTGGATAACCCCACTTGGTTATATATAAGCTCCATGCCTATCTCTGTAATATTCCAGTTGTTTAAGAATATCCCTCCTCAAACCCTGTATAGCACAGGAACCAAAGCAAAGCACTCCTGGCTTAAATAAAACCTCTCTCCCAATCACTCTCCTTCCTTCCCTCCCTCTCTGATCTGATCTGCCTCCCAATTCCCTTATCAGAGTTCAGAATCTGCCTCCCTCCCTCCTCCTTCCCTGCACATTTTTTAAAAACTTTTAAGCAAAGGTAGGCAAGTGTGAACTTCTGCTTAAAAAAAACATTTGGTCAGCTCACAGTAGCAAAAAAGTACATGATTGGCAATGTGAAAATCAAAAATGGTGCTTCAGGACGCTTCCTTGCTGGCAAGCTCATCCCCAGCACATGTCCAACCAATCCACTCCCCCTCCTTTCCGAGAATGTGCAGCATCCTGAATGAATTCTTCAAATGAGTGGTAATGTGCATTCCCACACATTACATTTGTCCCTCAGTTTCCATAGATTTGGTATCCACTGATTTAAGTATTCACGGTTTGAAAATATTCTTTAAAAAACCTTTAAAAAATAACAATCTAAAAAGCAAACCTTGATTTTGCCATCTTATATAAGGGACACCATTTTGCTATGCCACATTGCACATAATGGGACTTGAGTATTAATGGATTTTGGTATCCACGGGGTCCTGCAACCAAACCCAAGCAAAGATGAAGGGACAACTGTATTTCAAAAACTTCAGGCAAAGCCACAGGGGCTTTTCCCCACATAGTTTTTGCCCCCCCCCCTTCTGAATAAGGTGAACCACTATGGGATCTTGTTGGGACAAAAGGTATTCTCCTCAAATTTTATGAGGAGCATTTTCACCATCTAGATAACCCCCATACTTAACTAAGTAGCTGATATAGAGTTGTGGATCAGGTGTCCTAAGTGGTATACCTGTGTAGCTCATGTCAAAACGATTGATAGCTGTCAAAATGGCTTAGCCCTCCCCTGGACTTCCTGTTTAGGTGGGACTTCCTGTCATGGGCTGAACTTCCTGTTGGGACGTAACTTCCTGTGGGCCAAACTCCCTGTTGGGATGTAACCTCCTGTGGGCCGAACTTCCTGTTTGGGTGGAACATGTGGTACGGGTCATGTGATCTCCTGTAGGAAGTAACTCCTCCTGCCTGACCAATAGGAGCTGTTTATATACCCCACGTGGTCCTAACTGTGCAATGTCCAACTGGTGGCCTGATTGGTTGCAGCGGGAGTCCCCCTTCTGGAACTCCCCCCCACTATTCCTGGCTAATAGGGATGAATATCGGACGCCCCATATGCACGTGGGCCAAAACGGCCAATAGGAGAACAGACCGTGAGATATATTGCAGAGGGAGAAGTGGGCATTTTTTGCATGCCCAGACACATTCTGCCGAGGCAAGATGCAGGGATCAAGCACTCCTCAGAGGTTTCCCCGGAGAATAAAACCAACTACGGTCTCATCCTGGACTTTACATGATGGTCCTATGGGCTTTTCTGATCCTCCCGCACCTTTGGGGCATTTTTATCAAAACCCTGAAAATGCAAGCTCAGTATCCTGAAGCATGGCTTCCACTGAGGAGATGCAGGGATCAAGCACACATCAGAGGTTTCCCCGGAGAACGAAGCCAACTAAGACCTCATCCTGGCCATTACATGATGGTCCTATGGGCTTTTCTATGCCTCCTGCACCTTTGAGGCAATTTTATCAAGTCCCTGAAAATGCACGCTCAGCATCCTGGAGCATGGCTTCCACTGAGGAGATGCAGGGATCAAGCACACCCCAAAGGCTTCCCCAGAGATCAAAGCCAACTAAGGCCTCATCCTGGCCATTACATGATGGCCCTATGGAATTTTCTGATCTTCCTGCACCTTTGGGGCAATTTTATCAAGTCCCTGAAAATGTACATCCAGCATCCCAGAGTATGTCTCCCATTGATGAGGACTCCGGTCTTGAGTGTGATTGCCGTTGTAATTTAAAAATGCTTTTCAAGGCTGTAGAAAAGGTGGAAGCTGTTCACGCTCCTCAGAACCAGGGGGCATCTTCTAATGCCACAGATATTTTGGATGGCACAAGCTTTTTGAAACCGGCCTCTCAGAGTGAAGAGGAAGATCCTAAGCTACCTCTACCTACTCTTGAGGAAGACCCTTTGAGAAAATGCATGGACACAGATTCTGTCTACCAGAGCTTGATGGTAAGAGTTTCATGTTCTTAAACTTCTCATGTTGGTGGGCAGACTATCAGGGGAGAGAGAGAGCGAGAGAGCATATTTTGTTGTTCTTCCTAAGAAAGTTTTTTCTTATTCCTTTTTCTACACAGATAGAAGAAGAAGTGGAGGCTGGTGGTGTTGTAAAACAAGCTGACAAGAGCACACAGACCGATGTTGCTGAGAAACAAGCTGACAAGAGTATACAGACTATAAATGTTGCACCCACTCCTGAACAGTAGATATGTTCCTATTCTTTCTACCAATAAAATGTTGTTTGTGTTGCACTTGTGTGTTCGTACTTACAGTAGCTGTGAAAATGACTGGCATGAAAAAGTCCTGAGTGATATATATTATTCACCTGGGGAAGTTGGGAGCTTCGGGGAAGTGAACTCCCTACTTCAGGAAGCCAAAAAAACAGAGCAAAAAGCTTAAGAGAAGGGAAGTTTCTCAATGGCTTTCGGGTCAAGATGCTTACACACTACACAAGCCAGCCAAAATTCATTTTAAAAGAAGTAAGGTTATTATAGCAAAAGTGGATTCCCAATGGCAGGCTGGTTTAGTTGACATGCATCAGTTTTCTAAGCATAACACAGGGTACAAGTACATTTTAACAGTAATAGATGTTCTGTCCAAATATGCCTGGGCTTCAGCTTTAAAGGACAAGACCGGTCGAGAGGTGTCCAATGCCTTTAACAGAATTTTCAGACAAGATGGAAGAAAACCTGACAAAATACAAACAGATCGTGGCCGGGAGTTTCTAAACAATGTTGTAAGTAACCTGTTAAAGCAGCACAAGTTTCATCATTTTGTCACCAATAATGATGTTAAGGCTGGTTGTTGAAAGATTTAATCGTACTCTAAAAACAAAAATGTGGAGGTATTTCACAGATAATAGTACATTTACCTATATTGATGTGCTTCCACTGTTTCTAAAAAGTTATAACCAAAAATTTCACAGAACCATCAAAGCAAGGCCTGTAGATGTTAATGATTCTAACACTCTAGCAGTGTGGAAAACGGTCTATGGGGATACTGTCAAAACAAAAGAGGAGTTTCCGATACTTAGAAAAGGAGATCATGTGAGGATTTCTAAAAGCAAGGGTGTTTTTGCCAAGGGATATGAACAGAATTTCACCGCAGAAGTATTCATTGTGGACCAGGTCATCAGAAGTGCAAAGAGGCCTGTTTTCCTGCTGAAAGATTATCACGGAGACGCTGTTGTTGGGAGTTTTTATCCTGAAGAGTTACAAAAGGTTGATGTGAAAGAGGATCGAGTTTACAGGATTGAAAAAATTCTAGATACTAAAGGATGGGGGAGGAGAAAACAGCATCTGGTTAAATGGTTAGGCTGGCCTAGCAAGTTTAACAGTTGGGTGCCTGACTCAGAAGTTGGTGAAGCTGTGTAGAAATTGGGGGGGGGGGAATGGGAGATAGTGAATGTTATATTACACTTCCTAGCAATGCCTGTGCCTCAGTATTTCCACAGAATACAATTTCAAACTTTACTATCTCTTTAGCAAGAACCCTGGAACTTCCAGGTGAGTGGGAAGTAGGTCTAGCAGAGATACATTATCCACATACCTGGAATACTATCAATGCTGATCCAAAATATGAGATTGCAAATGAGAACAAGACATGGTCCTTCATTCTGCAACATGGCTATTATTCCAATATCCCTGAACTATTGGAAAACATGAACAGCCTTATAACAGAGTGTTGTGACCTCCCTGGTGTGGTTCTGCACTATAATCAGGTGATAAGAAAGATTAGGTTAAAAGGCGAGGGGTCGTACACAATCCTAACTGGAGGAAGATTAGCCCACATATTAGGATTGATTTCCAACCGGCAAGTTAAAAATCCGCCTTTCAATGCCGACATCACTGGAGGTTTCAACACTTTATATGTTTACACTGATATTGTGGAGTATCAGATAGTGGGAGACTTCTATGTCCCTTTGTTGCGCTCCGTACCTGTATGTGGACAGAGTAACGAGTGTGTCGCTATCGTTTATGACAAACCTCACTACATCTCCTTAAGCAAGCATCATATTGACAGCATCACCACTGAGATCAAGACAGACCAGAACAAAAAAGTGCCATTTCGATTTGGTAAGGTGCTTGTGAAGCTACACTTCCGCCCTAGGAGAAGACTAAATCTTTAAAATGGTGATCTTGAAAACATATGGAGACCCAACCCTTTATAGGGATTATTACAGGGCCCAGGCAGGAAGTGGTCTTCCAGGTATCATGGGGTGCCTGTAATGTATGAGTCTGGGCTTGGTGGGATTTTCAGAAGCCTTTTCAGAAAAGCGGTCCCGTTTTTGAAAAGAGGCCTGAGCATCATTAAACCCCATGTTAAATCAGCTGTTCATAATATTGCTAAAGATATGGCTGGTGAAGTTACACAGGCCGCGATAAATAAAATGAACTCCACAACTCCACAAGAGGGATCAGGTCTGATGTATATTCAAAGGAGGAAGGGTCAAAAAAGAAAAGCATCACGGGTGAGGTTAATAGGCCCTCCCCGTGCCCTTAAAAGAAAATGCAGAAGAAAGAAAACCCAGAAGTGGAGAGCTGTAAGAAAGAGGAGGAGGCCGCAGCCACACCGTTCATCAGTTAAGAGAGATATATTTTAAAACCACCACCATGGCTTTTATCCACAATGGTTTTGAAGAATGCACTAAATCTGAATTAGATCTATTTACTGTTGGACCTACACAGACGAGTATTGAGAGATGCTTATCTATTGAGGTGCCCCCACTGACGGCGCTGACAGAGTCTGCACCACTAGATTTTTTCATTGCAGAAAATGGTGAGGACTATATGGATCTAAATAATACGCTCTTATACCTAACCTGTAAAATGGTTAAGGAAGACAACACAAATATTCCGCGAGATGCTGAGGTAGGCCTGGTGAATTATCCAATAGCCTCCATCTTTAGCCAGCTGGATGTAACTCTGGGGGATCGTCTCATCAGTCAGAGTAATAACTGCTACCCTTACAGAGCTTTCATAGAATCTGTGCTAAACTACAGGGAAGGCGCTCTAGCAAGCCAATTTTCTACAGGGCTATTTTATAAAGATACAGCTGGAGAACATGAATCGGCAGATATGGAGGGGAATAATCATGGTTTTATTAAAAAAGCAAACTTGACAACTGGAAGCCGAAAATTAGATCTGCTGGGTCATCTCCACACAGACATGTTTTTTCAAGAAAAACTACTGCTAAATGGGGTTGATGTGAAAATTAAACTTACCCACAACAAAGATGCCTTCTGCATAATGAGTGGTGATGTTGACAGCCGTTTCAAATTGCAAATTTTATCAGCCTCTCTCTTTGTGAAGAAGGTGAGAGTGTCACCAGGAGTCCGGCTGGGTCATGCAGAGGCTCTACTGACTTGCAATGCCAAATACCCTGTGGACCGTGTAAGCATGAAAGTGTTCAGCATACCGGGAGGAAGCCGTGTCTCCAATCAGGAGAATCTGTTTTTGGGTCAGCTACCCAAACAAGTGGTTATAGGCCTGGTAGATAATGATTCATTCAGTGGTGTTTACAATTTTAATTTTAATTTTAAACATTATGACATCAATTTTGCTGCACTGTACTTGGATGGAGAACAGATCCCGACTAAATCTTTTCAACCCAATTTTGAAGATGGAAACAGTGTCAGAGAATACATGAGCTTGGTGCAAACAGCTGGCAAGCATAGGAAAGACCGCTCTCTTTTAATCAACCGAGAGGAATATGCAAGTGGCTACACACTTTTTGCATTTGACCTTACTCCAGATCAGGAAGGAGGGGATCACTATTCTTTGATCAAAACTGGGAACCTGAGGGTAGAATTCCGGTTTGCCAGACCGTTACCCACCACCATGAATATGATCGTATATGGCGTTTTTGACAATGTGATAGAGATAAATCACAGGAGAAATGTGCTGTTTGATTATATGTAAGATGGACAGTGTGCAACTAACCCGCATCCTTTCTTCAGACTCCTACACTCGAAAATTATTTCATGGAGTCTTCCCTTGTGACATGCTCCCTAGAGAAAAGCTGCTTCAAAGGCCTCTTTGTCTAGTCATTAACACCCACCCTCACAATCTCCCTGGAGAACATTGGCTGGCCATCTACCTAACAGAAGAAAAGACTGGTGAATTTTTTAACTCCTATGGACATCCTCCAGACTACTTTTTCTTTCCTAAAACCATCATGAGATTTCTAAGTAAAAACGCCAGCAAAACTGTGTTTCAGCCCAGACAGGTGCAAGACTCAGACTCTGTGGATTTGTGGATACCACTGTGTGTTTTTTCTGCAGAACCGCTGTAAAGGAATTACATTTAGAAGTATTCAAGAGCTATACTCTCAGGATTTGCAAAGAAATGATGAAATGGTGGTAGATTTTGTAAAAACAAAGAAGAAGAATTTGCCCAGACATGTCCCAGACATGCCCAGACGTGTCCCAAACATGCCCAGACGTGTCCCAAACATGTTTCAACATGCCCAGGGCTGTATAATCTGCAAGGCTTTTCACAGATGTTTTCTACAATAAACATATCCTCTAGAAAGGGTTTTAAAAGAAGTATCTTGTATCTGTGTATTTTTCACTCCCCTTGTATCTCCAAACAAAAGAGTTATGGATAATCAGATAGCTTTATCATTTTTTATCACTGTTCATGAAAAGCATCAGCAGAATCATAAGTGGAACCAGGGGATAGTATTAGTCTGTCTCTGTTTTTTTCAGAGTCCTGCGGGAGAGAGTGGGTGTGTGAATCAGTTTGGCTGTGGCATCATATAGATTCTTTAGTTTGTCCAATAATTCTCTGTTGACAGGGTTCCCCACTATGGATGTTGGAACATTTAGTTCTGCCATGGCCCTCATAAAAATATCCCATCCCTTTGGAGTGTGTTTAGCTGGTAAGGCATGTGTTTGAGTAATGCCTTTGATCAAGTCCAACATATTGGAGCCAGGTACAGATTCTCCCTTATAGACAAATGAGCCTTTGTCATCCCATGAAGAAATACTCTTGTTTTGTTTCATTTTGTTTAACAGCACCCTTGCTGGATTCTTGTATCTAACAGGTAGGCTTTCCAGAACTTCTTGAAAGAGTAACTCAGAGGAGTCTGCCAAAACATTTTTAGGGGTCTGCTGTGGCTGAGGTGGAACCAGGTATAGGCTCTCCTTTTCTGCCTCCTTCTGTCTGACGTGTGTTAAATACTTTTGAAGCAAAACATTATACTGTTTAGATTTCTCATATTCAGTTAAGTCAGACCTGTGAAAAATCCTCTGCATCTCAGCATCCAGGTTATAGATGGCCTTAGTTCTGATGTTTTCTTCCTTAGGAAATGACTCATTTAATTGTTCTAATTGATGACTAGGACCAAGTACATCTTTTCGGCATATTCCATTACTTATTACCGTAGTTAAAAGACTTGTTATCAGAGGGATTGCAAAGCTTAACAGCGGCCCAAGAAAACCCCCAGACTGCTTCACCAAGAGTTTTTTTTCTTCTCAGGGAGACTTGTTACCAGTGTTTTAAGAAGATTACACCTCTTTTGCAATACACACACCTGATGGGGAGACAGTGGAATGTTACCTTTTAAAGTATTGAGGGCAATTTCTGAGATGGCTGCCACCAGATCATTTGAGGCTGTATATAAAAAGGCTTTTCTCTGGGATGGGTGCATCTTAATGAGGAGTTTTAAGAGATCTAGATTTCTTTTCACACGTCCAGACATGTTGCCTTGAAGGGGTGTTGGAAGAAATAGATGGAAAGGAATTAAAGCTGAAGCCTTTTGTAACCAGCAGACCCTTTCTTCATGGTATATACTATGGGCCAATCAAGAGGGAAAAGTCCCGTTCGTAACCTGTAAGATTCTGGTGTAGTAGCTTGTAAATCAATCATGAGGTCACCATAGGGTTTGCTTGTAGCATCAGCAAAGGCTTCCATGAAAAACTTTGTGTTTCCTGGGTACATCTGACAGGCTAAAGTTGCAATCTGCAATTTATCCCTAGGGCTTTTAAACAACACCATATATTTTGCATTTAAGCTAATGTTGCGAATGCTTTTTCCCTTGCAGAAAATATTCTGTGTGATGAAAAAAACGCTCAGATTTCTGTGAGGGACATATTTTGTGAAGATTTTTTTCAAAATCTAAATGATCAGAGGCCTCCGTCATTAACTCATCAATCACCAAAAAGTTTATTTTTTTGAGGGGTAACAAATCTTCATTATCAAATTTATCAGGCAAGCCCTCTACAAAACGAATAAAAGGATATTTACATAACAGTTCTTTGTACAAAGGTTGCCAACAGCTATAGCACCACAAAATATTCTCTGGTAACACTGAAAACACATTGTGAGCATTATCCAACATATTTTTAACAAATACAGTTTTCCCACAGTTGCTTGGGCCTGGTAGAATGGCTGAGAAGGGATGTTGCCAGCATGTATCCATATTTAATAACCATAAGGCAGAGTCTTAAACCCATTAGTAATGACTCTTGTCATAAACCACTCTCTTGAGTTTTCCTTAGATCTCTTGTATAGAGATCTTGTATAGTCCACTGACGCTTATTTCTAACAATACCTTGTTGTTGCACAACTATCTCATGACCTTCTTTTCTGTCTGAGACGTAGTCAAACACCAGATCTTTCAGACTGTTGAAATTAATTTTTTCACTGTTAGCAACATTCAGTGTAATCCCTTTGACCTTCATGCAGGCTGTGCCACCAGAAAGCTTGTACCCATATGTTTTAGGACCTCCTGACACATACTCTGTGATATATTGGTCTGGAGGGACTTCACTGGTTAGGTCTCCTAGGTAATCTCCCAGAGAGGGGTTCCATTCTCCCTCCCGACTCACAAATATAACACTATCTGTATCATGATACAGAACTCTGTCTCGAAGTTTATCTAACAAACGATACAGCTTGAGACGGGCATAAGCTGTAGTAAAGCAGGCTATGAACTCATTCTTTCTACCTGCAGTTGTTATGCGGTCTTCAGCATGTTTCCAGGACACACAGATAGCCTCCTCATCAACAAATTCACACACAAACTGTGTAAGCATCCGAAAATAAAAGGTGGAAGAATTCATCAGGGTCCCTCACCACTTGTGTGTTAGCCAGGTTTGTCCTCTGTCCAAATTTCCCCCACAAAGAATTTAAAGACAGTTTGGCAATCTGCCGCTTTGCAGGATTCACAGCAATAATATCTACATCCAAGTATGAATTTGTTCAAATCCAGAATGAATTTGTTCAAAAATATTTTATTATTTACAGATATCATAATCATTGCTTTATTCAACATTCTTTATTTAAAAACCATTGAAATGATCTATTTTTAAAAAACGATTCAACATAGTCTAAAAATTATTTGTCAGCGGGTTTCAACAGACAATGCAGAAAATAAAATGCTTTTTCAGCTCTACTTAGTTTCATAACAGTATTCAATACATAATTGGTAATATCCCATGTTAACGCCAAGCAATCTAAACTGTAAGATACAAGAATTATTGAATGTACTAAACGTTTCATGCACAGATTCGCGGAGATCTGTCTGAGAAGTTTAGAAAGTATATTTTTCTTTCTTTTTACACAATCGTGTTCTGTCACTGACTGCTGACCAGGGGAGTTACAAGCAGAACATTTTTCCTCTACATAATGGTTTAAAATTTTTGTTAGAATCACATAAATGATAACTCTGGAGAGAGATTTCATCGTCCTATGTTTGTTCTTTGAAGGAACTGGAGGTTCTTTCAGGCCAAAAATCCTTTGCATTCTGACATGTGGAACTCTGTATTCAGCAGGTTTACAGATCCCTAAAAATATGAAAGAAATCACTTTTTAAAGGTGTTCTATACAACAAATCATTCATCACGATTCACCCAATAATTTCACAGACCTGTACTTCTCCTAAGGACGCCAGCCTCTGCAAAGCTATACTGCATGGTCCATGGACACTGGATTCAGCGACTTGAACACCATTATAGTTTGTTCCAAATTCCTAAAAAATAAGAACACAGATTATTGGTTTTTGTCTACAACAAGGTATCCCCAAAACCTTCCACAGAGGGCTTTTCATTTTATTTTTACCTTAATTGTAGTATTCTCTGCTGAAAGAGAATCAAGCATGGACTGCCACATCTGAGAATCTTCCTCTTGTAGAACTTCTGGTGCACAATTCTCTTTATCAGAATGTGTGTCCCCATGACATTTTGGGATATTAGGTGTCAGGTCTCTTCGAGGGGTACTGACTTCTGTGTGTCTCTGAGGAATCTCCATCTTGCCTCAGCAGAATGTGTCTGGGCATGCAAAAAATGCCCACTTCTCCCTCTGCAATATATCTCGCGGTCTGTTCTCCTATTGGCCATTTTGGCCCACGTGCATATGAGGCGTCCGATATTCATCCCTATTGGCCAGGAGTAGTGGGGGGGAAGTTCCAGAAGGGGTCATGGGACCCCCGCTGCAACCAATCAGGCCACCGGTTAGACATTGCATGGTTAGGACCACATGGGGTATAAAAACAGCTCCTATTGGTCAGGCAGGAGGAGTTACTTCCTACAGAGGATCACATGACCATGTACCACATGTTCTGCCCAAACAGGAAGTTTGGCCCACAGGAAGTTACATCCCAACAGGGAGTTCGACCCACAGGAAGTTATGTCCCAACAGGAAGTTCAGCCCATGACAGGAAGTCCTGCCTAAACAGGAAGTCCTGCCTCTAAGCACTTCCAGGGGAGGGGCTAAGCCATTTTAATAGCTGTCAATGATTTTGACATGAGCTACACAGGTATACTACTTTCCTATAACAAGAAAGTCATAATTCTAAATTTGTTGTTAACTGCCTTCAAGCCAACTCCAACTTATGAATGAGAGACCTGCAAGTCACTCTGTCATCAGTAGCCCCATTCAGGTCCTGCAGGTGCAGGGGTGTGGCTTCCTTGATTGAGTCTGCCTATCCAGAATGCAGTCTTCCTCTTTTCCTGCCTTCCCAAGCATTGCTGTCTTTTTTAAGAAGTAGCCATGTTAGCCTCTTACAGCATAAAAAGGAAGAAGGGAGTGGGAGGAGAACAAAAGGAATGTAGCTGCACTTTTAAGACTAACAGGTTTTTATTTGTGCATGAGATTTTGTGGATATAAACCCACTTCTTCAGATTCAGTACAGAGTGATAATAAATGTTCAGGCATAAAGCATATATACACAGTTGTGGGAGTAGGATGGAATGAAATAGGATCCAGGATAAAAATCATAACACTTACCCTAAATTTTCAAAGGGCTGTGTAAGGACATACAGGTCTTTCAGTTCCTTAGAGTGGTCATTTAGTGTTGATGTGGGAAAGCAATAAATCTGCATACCAGTTCCTTGAGTGAGAAGTTTCCCTTTGCTACAGTTTCAAAGATTCTTGTATTATATATGTAGTGTGTCATGAAGTCATTGCCTATATTCATACTTCTGTTAATGGACTGGAATGTGTAAATATAATTCAATTCGGTGGTTTATATTTCTAGTCTTCCTTTGTCATTCCCTTGTTCAAGGACCACAATCTTTAAATTCCATACTGTATGTCCAGGGAGTTTGAGATGTTCTGCAACTGGTTTTTGGGTATTGCCATTTCTAATGTCAAATTTGTGTCTATTTATGCTCTTGGGTAGACTGTCCTGTTTGTCCAATGTAGAGTGTAGAGGGGCATTGCTGGCATAGGATGGCATATATCACATTGGAAATATAGAAGGACTTCCAGCAGGGGGAGCGAAGATGACTGACTGGTCCTAACGAAGCTCCGTGGGGCCAACCTTTCAAGATAAGCAAGTGGGAGTCTGAAAGAAAGATTTCCAAATCTCTTCTGCCTGGGAAGTTAGGGGAATACTGGGGCTTGCATTTTATGTCCAAGTCGTGTTTTGGGGGGGTAGTGGAGCGATCCCTACCTCCAATTGCGTTTGGACAGGCTGAGCAGCCATTGCTTACCTTCGGGCATTAGTTTTACCCCTCCCCCACTTTTGAGACTTTGGGAAAGTGCTGGGACTGGGAAAAAAAATAACCCAGGGAGGTCAAGTTACTTCCAACGACCTCTCTTCATCCAGAAAATTAGATAACTGAATGACTGAACATAACTGAATGAACTGAAAGCTTTCCTGGTCATTTGGCCAAAAAAAAAAAAAAAAAAAAAAGAGAGAGAGAGAGAGAGAGAGAGCAAGCAAAAAGATATGTATATATCTTTATATGGAAGATAAACTATAAACTAAAACAATCAACTTCTTGAGGTGGAAACGACTGGTCTGCAGTGGAGTGGAGTTCTGAGCCTTTGAAAGATCCCCCCTCCTGCTGCTGTTAGAGTGAGATTTGGCTAAAAGAACTGCGTAGGCTCTAAATACGCAGCTACGAAGCAGGAGATAAGAGGGGAAGGGAATAAAAAAAGGAGGGGAGGAGGGGAGGAGGAGAGAGTGTGGAGAGAGCTGAGGAAGAGCAGAGGGGTGAGAGAAAGGAACAAAGAAACGTGAGTTGTGAGACAGGGTTGGAGGTAATAGGTGTGCTTTGGAGGCAGGTTGACAGAGACAGAGACATACAAGTTAGCGAAGAGGTGGGTGAAATGCAGAAATAGATATAGACAGAAGGCAAGACGGGTTTGGCTGGTTAAGTGAGCAGAGATAGAAGGCTCTGTTGGGAGACGTCAGTAGAGTGTGGAAGCAGAGAGAGGAGGCCAGAAAGTGGCTTGTGGGAGTGGAGAGAGGGGCGCAGGGGATGGAGGACATTGGCAGGGCATGGAAGCAGATGGAGGAAGCCAAGCAGAGGGTTGTGAGAGCGGAGAGACAGAGGGGCACAGGGGACAGAGGATGTTGGCAGGGCGTAGAAGCAGACAGAGGAAGCCAAGCAGAGGGTCGTGTGAGCGGAGAGAGAGAGGGACA
Source organism: Gambelia wislizenii (assembly GCA_030847615.1). NCBI lineage: Eukaryota > Metazoa > Chordata > Lepidosauria > Squamata > Crotaphytidae > Gambelia > Gambelia wislizenii. The sequence continues at coordinate 34,850,312 of JAUMIR010000002.1, forward strand.
CAGGAGACGGACAAAGCCAAGCAGAGGGTCATGTGAGCAGAGAGACAGAGGGGCACAGGAGACGGAAGCTAAGCAGAGGGTCATGTAAGCAGAGAGACAGAGGGGCACAGGAGATGGAGGAAGATAAGCAGAGGATCGTGTGAGCGGAGAGACAGAGGGGCACAGGAGACGGAGGAAGATAAGCAGAGGGTCGTGTGAGCAGAGAGACAGAGGGGCGCAGGAGATGGAGGATGTTGGCAGGACGTGGAAACACATGGAGGAAGCCAAGCAGAGGGTTGTGTGAGCGGAGAGACAGAGGGACGCAGGAGACAGAGGAAGCCAAGCAGAGGGTCGTGTGAGCGGAGAGACAGAGGGGCGCAGGAGACGGAGGACGTTGGCAGGGCATGGAAACAGATGGAGGAAGCCAAGCAGAGGGTCGTGTGAGTGGAGAGACAAAGGGGCGCAGGAGATGGAGGAAGATAAGCAGAGGGTCGTGTGAGCGGAGAGACAGAGGGGTGCAGGAGACAGAGGAAGTTGGCAGGGCATGGAAACAGACGGAGGAGGCCAAATAGAGGGTCGTCTGAGTGGAGAGACAATACCAGTGGAACGTATATAAAAATAATTGGAGGATTTAAAGCCTCAATAATAGGATGACCAACTAAGTTAAAAGTCAAATATTGAGCTGAGAAGGGGTCCCAACTGATCAGAGTTGATTGGAATTTATAATACAATTAGTGGGAAAGTTACAATAGTTGCAGTTTAAACAATACTGAATGGCAACTGGGCTGAGAACCAGAGCCTACACAACTTCACAAGTGACAACTTCAAGAAGAGGCTCAATTGAAATGCCTCCCAAGGATATTAATGCTCAAATTCTGGATGAGATCAGATCTCTTAAGAAAGAGATGAAAGATTTAAAGAATTTTAAAAGAGACATAACGCAGGATTTGGACAGAATAGAGAAAAGAGATTAAAGAGGATGTTGATAACGTTAAATCTAGAACTGTAATTTTGGAAAACCTATCAGAGGGAATCACCAAAAAGTTGGAAAATGAACAATATACAAATTTATTACAAGAGAAAAGATATAGAGAAAAATGCATAAAATTAAGAGGCCTACCAGAAAAACTATATGAAAATCTACAAGAAAGGCTAATTCCAACACTAGCGGAGTATATAGAGGTGACCGAAGAATGTCTGGAGCAGGAATTGGATAAACCTTTTAGAGCAAACTCGGCAATAGCAAAGGAAAAGAGATTACCCAGAGATATTGTGGTTTCATTTATAAGAACAAAATTTAGGGATAAAATAATCCAGAAAAACTATACAGAAAAATTAATAATTGAAGGGAAAGAAATACAGATTTATAAAGATACCCCAACGGAGATTCTTAAACGGAGACAAGACTACAAACCTCTGATGCAAAAATTAACAAGAATGGGGATGAATTATAGATGGGAGCGAATTGAGGGGGTTTCTTTTTCATATCGACAAAAAAGATATAAAATAAACACGATGGAAAAGGTAACAGAGTTTTTGAGAAATATAAATGAAGAAGAGCAAAGGTATGAGGAAAGAAGACGGAGGAAAAAGAGCAAAAGGAAGAAAGTGGAGATCGAATAAACGCAGAAGTGATAGGGCGCTCAAAAGAGAATAGAGATAAAGAGGAGGATGAAGAAGAAGAACTAAAAGAAGGGACATCTGAAGAACAGGAAAGGAAAAAAGATATGGCGGAAGGTGGTAAGGAGGAGGAGAAGGAGGGAGAGTTATAAGAATGCTATTGAACATAAAATCATGGAATGTAAAAGGACTAAACACAAGAAATAAAAGGAAAAAAGTCTATCACCTTTTAGAAAAGAACAAAGCGGATGTTATTTGCTTGCAAGAAGTAAGAATAAGGCATAGAGATGGCGGATATATTAGAAATAATAAATTAGGTCATGAATTCTCATCACTTTCACAGAAAAAGAAAAAGGGAGTGGTGATTTATGTGAATAAAAAATATGAAGCAAAACAGATTATTAATGATAATGAAGAACATATGGTTGGAGTAGAAATCAAGCTTACAAACATGAAAATATATTTGATAGCACTCTATGCCCCTTTGGATAAAAAAGATAAATTCTATAGGAAGCTGTAATCAGAAATGGGAAAATTGGAAAAAGGAATGATAATCCTCACAGGAGATTTCAACAGAGTTTTAGATGGAAGAAGAGACAGATCGGGGTCCAAAAAGGAGAGCCATGGTAGACTTCCAAAAATATGTTTTGATATGATGGATGAGTTCAATTTGGTTGGTCTCTGGACATCAAAGTACCATATGGAGAAAGGGTACACTTTCTACTCAGACATTTATAAAATGATGTCCACAATAGACATGTTTTGGGTAACAAATGATCTGCTACCTAAAGTTAAATCTATGGAGATACTATCAAAAATTGTATCGGACCATAACCCGATAAAATTGGATTTAATATTACCTAAGAAGGAATATATTTGGAGGTTAAAAGAAAAGGTATTAAAAGAAGACTTTGTGCAGAGAATGAGAGATAGAATAAAATGGTTCTTTGAAGAAAACAAATTGGAAGACACTAAGATGAAAGTAATATGGGATGCATTCAAAGCAACCATCAGGGGTATTTTCTTGCAGAAAGGAGCGGAAAATGTCAAGAAGTGGAGGGATAAAAATCAAGAGCTTTCTTCAAAATTTAAAAGAAAAAGAAAAAAACAAAGAGAAAAACCTCAGAATATCACCTTACAAAAGGAAATAAAGCTATTGACAAGCAAGATTAATGAAAACATGATAGAGGAAATAGGACATAAATTAAGGAAAGTGAGACAAAGGTTTTTTGAACAAGCCAACAAGACTGGACAATGGCTTTCTTATAGACTCAAAAGAGATATGGAGAGGAAAAACATTACAGAAATAAAATCAGAAGGGAAAACCTTGACAATGCAAGAAAAGATCTTAATAGTGCTTTCTTTAAATTTTTCTTTATTATATGAAGTACAAAATCAAGAAAGCGGATGGGAAGAAAGAATGGCTAAATATATACAAGAAAATAAATACACAGTACTGTCAGAAGAACAAAGATTGAAGCTATCATATCCATTTAATAAGGAGGAAATTACAATGGCAATTAAAAATATGAAGAAAGGAAAAGCACCAGGCCCAGATGGCTTCACGGATACATTTTATATAATGTTCGAAAAAGAATTAACGCCCTATTTTTTAAGGTAATAAATTCAATTCATTCTGAAGGGATGCCGGAGACGTGGAAGGTGGCGAACATAACAGTGATACCAAAAGAAGGGAAGGATAGAACTGATGTCAAGAATTACCGGCTGATTTCCCTCCTGAACGTGGACTACAAAATCTATGCAATAGTATTAGCCAATAGACTCAAGGATGTCCTAAAGAATATAATACATAAGGATCAAAATGGTTTTCTCCCCGGGAGATCATTGTCGTGGAATATAAGAAATGTTATAAACATAATAGAATTTTTGGAGAAAAACAATGAGAGGAAAGCAGCTATAGTATTTGCTGATGCCGAAAAGGCATTTGATAACGTAAACTGGAAATTCCTAATACAGACGATGGAAGAGTTGGGATTTGGCCACTTCATAACAGCTAATGTGGAGAAGATATATGCAGACCAAAAAGCTTATATCCTGATAAACGGGGAAAAAACACCAATAATACGAATTCAAAAGGGTACAAGACAAGGTTGTCCCCTATCACCGCTGTTATTCATTACAGTTTTAGAAGTGCTAATGAATAAAATCAGAAAAGAAAAAGCAATACAAGGATTAAAGATTAAGAATCAAGTATATAAGATGATGGGATTTGCAGACGACTTAGCAATAACTCTGGAAGATCCAATAGAGAATGTAACTAAATTGATGGAAGTTATAACAGAGTTTGGAAAGTATGCTGGCTTTAAGATCAATAAAGATAAAACTATAATTCTTGTAAAAAAAACATTTTGAAAGAAGAAAAATTAAGAGTAAGATCGGGGTGTAGAATAGAAAAGAAAACGAAATACCTAGGAATTTGGATCTCAAACAGAAATTTAGACCTGTACGAGAATAACTATATGAAAACTTGGAAATCAGTAAAAGAGGACATAGTGAAATGGCAAAAATTAAATCTATCCCTACTGGGGAGAATAGCTACAATAAAAATGTCTATCCTCCCAAAGATGATGTTCTTATTTCAGAACCTACCAATCCTAGTGAATGAGAAACCATTTAAGCTGTGGAAGAAAGACCTTAGTGAGTTTATCTGGAATCGTTGAAGATCTAGAATAAAATGGCAAACTTTAACTGAAAGGACAGAAAGAGTGGGGATGAGTCTACCAGATTTTTATTTATATTACAGAGCATGCAGTCTTGTCTGGATATCTAAGTGGATTGACCTAAAGGATGTAAAATTGTTAACACTTGAAGGTGCTGCTTTACGACTAGGATGGCATGCCTATTTGGGATTTGATAAGGCTAAGGTACATAGGGACTTCAATAATCATATTATTAGAAAAGCTTTCCTGAAACAATGGCAAATAGTTAAACTGCAGTATTACCCTAAATTACCGGGATGGATATCCCCTCAGGAGGCTTTCTTTGGCAGATGGAGAAAAGGAGACGAAATGGAAAGATGGATAACATATAAGGATCTGTGTTCGAGGAACGAAGAAAATGTTATTGTCATAAAATCAAAAGAAGACATGATGAAAGATGGCTGGAAACTGAACTGGTTTTCGTATCAACAGCTGTATAATAGATTTAAACAGGATAGAGAGGAACTTGCCTTTATGGAAGAAGAAATTGACATGGATAAAATAATAGCAGACAAGAAGAAGAAGAAAATAGCAAAAATATACAGTAATCTCCTCTGAAGAGAACAAGAAAAAGAAACAATTAGGGGAGTTCCGGTGAAGATGGTGAAGTGAACGGACGTGTCAGGAGAACGCAGCTCTGACACTTCCACACAACGAGGCGTTGAATCCACAGTTCGAGGAAAGAACGGGTGGAGTGAATACCCCTTGGGAAGAAGGGGTTCAGAGGGGCTCAGTGAAGACCGGTTATGCCAGCCTGAGGTGCGTTAAAAAAGGGGAGAAGGAGAGAGAACAGCTATCTACGCCCCGACAAAAGGCTGAGGAGGTCAGGGAGCTTACCACTGCCTCGCTGCGTAGCTGCCTAATAAGCAGCAGGAGCACTACCGTCACCACTTTTAAAAGAATTTAAAGATTTGAAAGAGGCTAGAGAAAGAGAAGAAGACGTTTGGAGGTGAGTCCTCGAAAATAAACAATTTTTGTTGGAAAAAAAGGGAAAAATTGAAAGAGCAAGGTAGGAGTCTCCGTGAAGAAAAGGTCGGGAGGAAGAAAAGCTTATAATTAGCGTGTAGCTCCACTCTGAAGTCTAAGAGTGGGGTTAAGGTAGAAAGCAACTTAGAAAATAAGTACATAAAGAATTTGACTTTTCCAACTGAATAGGACTACATTAGTTGATTAGTATATTGTTTGAATTTGAGTGGATCCCTAAGATTTATAAGAGTAAAAAAAAGACGAAGAGAAGTTGGAATAAGATTGATTCGGGGTCAGTGACGCGGAACGTTAAAAGGACAGGAACATACAAGGAGCAGAGGAACAGCTGAGCAGCAGACCTGACAGAGTAACACCAACAAAGGAAGATATAAGGATACATTGTAATATTTGAACTTAAAAGTTGGAGGAAAAGGAAATAAAAGAAAAAGGAAAGAAATCAGGATTGCATTGGAAGAAAGAAATATTTTAAAGTGCTGGAGGAGGGAGGAGTTGGAGTAATAGAGACAAAACTGAAGGAGGAATCGAAAAGAGAAATCAGCTAGGAGGAAAGCAGAAAAAAGGATTAAGCAAACCCTCCAGACTTTGGAATTTTTGTTCGCAAATGAAGACTTTGGAATTTTTTTGTATCTCTTATATGTAAAGTTTAAGTTTATTATGTCTTTTTAAGAGAATTTAAGACCAATTATTAAGCTGAGAGAAGAAGGTGTAATCTACCTGTTTATGGAATATATTCACAAGAGTTAAATACGAGTTTATTTCAGGGAACTGAGGTTATAGAGAGAGTGTGAAAGTGAGAGTGTGTAGATTAGCTTACAGTAAAACAGCTGGTAAGGAAAAGTGAACACAAAGGTGGAGAATAAGAACAGCTGAATAAATAAAAGTTAATAAAAGTTAAGGGAATAAAGAGGGAGGGGGAGCAGTGGTACACACTCTGTTATAATTTTAAGTTGAAAAGAAAGGTATCTAAGGTGTGGACTTAATTGGATTTAAAAGAATATATGAAAAGATCAGAGAGGGAATACAAAAATTCTACTCTTTAGGAATCTATTTGGTTATTGTTGTAGAAAGGAAAAACTGAGAAAGAGTTATTGTAATGCTTTTTAGGAAAACTCATATTTTCTTTCCTCTCCATGGGAACTAGGAGAAACAAAGTAAATGTGTATCTAATATAAAGTATAATTTATAGATATTAAAAGGTAATATTGAGGAAGAGATTAGAGATATTAAGAAATAGAAATCATTGGAGGAATAGGCTGGGGAGAATAGGAGAGATAGAATTAGGACATATATATATGTGTGTGTGTGTGTGTGTGTGTGTGTAATAAGAACAAGGAGTAAGAAATGGCAGCAGGAGCAAGAAGAAATGTAGCTCAACTACTGTGTCAAAGAAGACCCTCTATAGAATTACCAACAAAAATGCCTGATATGAACATGGTATTGTTGGAAGAAATGAAGAAAATGGGGAAAGAAATCTGAATGGATATAAAGGTACAAATGAAGGAATTAAGAGAAGAAATAAAGGCAGATTTTAAAAGGGAATTAGAAAATTTAGGCAAGAAGATAGAAGAAAATACAAAAGCCTTAACACAACTGCAAACAAGAATACAGAGTCTTGAACAAAGAACAGATAATTTAGAGTTAAGAACTAAAGAAATGGAGGATAATAAACAACAAGAACAAATTAAGGAGAATATTTTAGAATTAAAAAGTAGATCAAAGTGTATTAAAATACGAGGAATAGAAAAGCAGGAAAATGAGGATTTATATACAAGGATAGTTCCAGCACTAGCAAAATTTATAGGGTGGCTTCCTGAGCAACTTGATTTGGAAATTGATAAAATGTTCAGAATTGAATCTTGGGTAGCTAAGAAGATCGGTGTACTAGATGTTGTTCAAAAATAATTATACAAAAGGATGGAGTCAAATAAAAAAAGACTTACAACAATGGGATAAATTAAAATTATCATTACTGGGAAGGATCTCATTGGTAAAGATGAATGTCTTACCAAAACTGATGTTTTGGTTTCAAACGCTCCCAGTTATAGAAAAAGAAGATGTCTTTAAAAGTTGGAATAGAGATATTTCAAAATTCATTTGGCAAGGGAAAAAAACAAGGATAAGGTGGAAAATACTTCATGAAACTAAAAATAGAGGAGGATTACAATTGCCCAATTTGAAGTTATATTATTATGCGTGCTGTCTGGCTTGAATACAAGACTGGATCAAGCTAGAAGATAAAAGACTTCTAGCATTAGAAGGATTTAATAACTGATATGGCTGGCATGCATATTTAGTATATAATAAAGTGATGGTTAATAAGGATTTTAAACATCACTTTATTAGAAAAAATTTATTAGCAGTATGGCAGAAATGTAGAAATAAGATTTCTAAGAAAATTCCATTGTGGACATCAACGCATGAAGCCTTCCATAGGAATGAAAATCTATGTAAAAATAAATGGTTAATGTATAAGGACATTTTGAAGCTAAAAGGAGACCAATGGGTTATAAAAACAAGGGAAGAGTTAGAAGAGGAAGAACTGGTTTGCCATTGGTTTCTCTATAGACAATTAAAAGAAAAAATTCTTCAGGAAATTAAATTGGAGGGCACTGAGAGAACATTAACGGAATTAGATCTAGTATTGTTAAAAGGAAAGGAAAAATTAATCTCAAAACTGTACAAAATGCTAATTGAATTAGAAATGGAAGATGAATTAATAAAGGATAATATGATTAAATGGGCAGCGGACCTAGGACAGTCACCTACACTAGAGCAATGGCAGAAAACCTGGAAAATAAATATAAAATTCACTAGAAGTTACGATCTAAGGGAAAATTATTATAAGATAATATATAGGTGGCATTTGACCCCATATAAAATTGCAAAAATGTATAAGATCGAGAATGAATTATGTTGGAAATGTGGAAAAGAAGTAGGTACATTCTTTCATGTGGTGGCAATGCCCTAAAGCAAGAAAATATTGGGGGGAAATACACCGATTGATAGAAAAGGTCTTAGAGACAAAAGTACCAATGCGGGCGGAGTCATATTTATTAAATATGTTGAATGGGGTGGAAAAGCAAATAGAAAAATTATATTGGAGAATTATATTGTATATGGTGACTACAGCCAGAACCTTATATGCGAAGTATTGGAAGATGCCAGATATTCCGAAAGAAAAAGAATGGTTAATTAAATTATATGAGATGTCAGTGTTGGACAAATTAACTCTTCTGTTAAAAGATAAAACAGTGGAGGATTTTAGGGATGAATGGAGATGTTTATTACCAATTTGGAAGGAGAGATGGGGAAAAGAAGCAATAATAAGTTTTTGAAGAATTAAAATGTATGATGTATGATAAGCAAGTGATGAAATAAAATATCAATCCAGACGCGTTAGTTAAAATAGATAATAGTGATTATTGAACCACATAATAAAAGTGCTTATTGAAAAGCAAAAACTGAGTTAAAGAAAAAATGAAGAAACATAGGCCAGTTATGGAATGGTTAGTAATAGATATCCGAACTTAAGAGAAAAAAGAAAAAGGAACGAAGAAGTGTATTATAAAGAAAGGAAGTTGTTGTTAATTGTCAATTGTTGTTAATTGTTGTTAATTAGAAGAAAAGAAGAAAATATGCTTCAAAAGAATGAAGAATGGAAAAGATGACGTATAGATAATTAATCTTAAATTTAAAGTTTAATAAGAATAATTTTATTAATGATTCTTATCATTTTTTATTTTTTATTTTTTTAAAAAACATGTTAATTATATGTATTCAATTATATGGGATATTATATGCAATTAAAACAACAATAAAAATATTTAAAAGAAGGAAAAAGTTAGGGAGGCAATGATCAGCTGGGCAAGAGATTTTGGGGAAATAATTGAGATGGACGAGTGGGAAAATGCATGGGGGAAAACAAAAGTATTCACGGCTTGCCAGACCCTAAAGGAAAATTACCTGAAAATAAGCAACAGATAGTATCTGACTCCAGAGAGGCTGAGTAAAATCTATGGTACAAAAGAGATAACCTGTTGGAAGTGTGGAAAAGAAAACGGTTCGCTAATTCATATGTGGTGGAAATGTCCAGTCATTAAAAAATACTGGATTAAGATCCATAATATTATACAAACAGCATTTAAAATACAATTTCCTTTTAATCCCAAACTGTATTTACTGAATATTACGGCAATACTGGGAAGATAGGATGAAATAAAATATTGGAGAATATTGTTATATCTATGCACAGCAGCACGCATGAATCTGGCCGCAAAATGGAAAAACAACGATCCACCTCTAATTGAGGAATGGCTAAATAAGGTGTTAGAAATGAAGGACAATGATAAATTAACACACATACTGAATAAAAAAACATCAGATAAAGTGGAATTGGAATGGCTACCAATAATAGAATATTATAAGAAACGGTGGAATATTAAAATTGATAGAGAACTTAATAAGAAAAAGCAGAGGGAAGCTGGCAATAAAGGAGAAATAAAAGATGATTAAAGGATGAATTGCAATTAGAGGAAAAAGACTGATAAGAGGAAGGAGGGGAAAGTATATTAATATGAATGGAAATAGGAAGATAAAACAAAATGTAGAAAATGAAAAAAAATCTTTGGGTTATTTATACGGAGGAAGTCAGTATTTTAGATTGATTAATGTATTTATTGAAATGGAAGCTAATTTGTGTATGAAAGAATGTATGCTATTGTACACAACGAGTGTAAAATATAATAATAATTTTAAAAAAGGAAATATAGAAGAGCAAATAAATGTACCTCTGGTGTTGTGGGTGATGTTATTGGCCCCATAATATTGCTCCCAGAGTATATTTGGGAACAGAGCTGGCATCTTGGTTTGTGGCAGAGTTTGTCTCAGTGTGACCATCCGTATTATGTGTCCTGTTGTAAGTGAGTAGCTGTTTAAGTTTTGGAGGATCTCTGTACGCCAATAAAGGGTTGCCTCCCAGAGCTTGTGAGAGAGCTCTCTTATTCTCCAGAATTGGTTGTAGTTCCTTGAGTGGTCTCAGCTGGGGACTACAGCTGACCACTCGAGGTGTTCTATTGTTTTGTGTTTTTGGTCTATCCTGGAGTAGATTGTTCCTGGGTACGAATCTTGCCTTGTTGATTTGTTTCCTCATCTCTTTAAGTGGATCTCTCAGCTTGAGAAATACCTGTTTTAAATCCAAGGGGTCAGTTACATGATAGTTTTTAATTTGAAAAATGCCGGCTTACTTCTCTTTCGAACCAGTGCCTACTAGTTTACACGATTTTCTCCCGAAAGTCATTTCTCTGATAACATCCAAAAGCTTTCCAAATTTGCAGTTCACATGGGGAGGCGTGGTCTCTGTGACAGACAGTCACGGAGGCCTATCTCTTGCCAGGGCGGAAAGGGCACTTGCGGTGTGGGGGGAGCGGCCGGAGGCCCAACAACAGCCCTGGGCACGGCGCAGCGACAGTACTGTCATTGGGTCTTGGCCGCACCTCCCCACCTGCTGACACTGACCAGAGGCCTTGGTTTAAACCGCCACACAGCTCCGAGGCCTCCAAGGCCAGCACCTTCAGTGGGGGGGCCTCCAGAGGCCCAATGACAGCAACGGTGCTGTGCCATTGCTATCGTTGGGTCTTGTTTGAGCCCCAACCCACACTGCTCCAGAGGCCTCCAAGGCCATCGTCTTCTGTGGGGGGGGGGGCGGCCGGAGGCCCAATGACAGCAACGGTGCTGTGCTGTTGCTATTGTTGGCTCTCGGCCGTGCCCCCACCCTGCACCCCAAACGCCCTGGGAAGATGCTGCAGGAGGACAGGTGGGCAGTGGGACTGTCAGTCCTTTCATCACCTGCCCTTCCCCTGCTGCTGCCCCTTCCTCCTTACTTGCCCTTCTCTTCCCATTCACAAACAGCGAACAGCGAAGAGAGAGGGGGGAATGGAGGAAGAGGCTGCAGCAGAGGACAGGCGGTCAATGGGACTCGTAGTCCCATCGACCACCTTTCCCCAGCTGCTGCCTCTCCCTCCTGCCTCTCCCTTCTCTTCCCTGTTCACAAGCAGCAAATGGGGAAGGGAGAGGGGGAGGAAAGTAGAGGAAGAGGCTGCAGCGGAGGAGAGGTGGTTGATGGGACTCAGAGTCCCACTGCCCACCTTTCCCCAGCTGCTGCCTCTTCCTCCATTTCCCCCCTCTCTCTTCCCCGTTCACTGCTTGCAAACCGGGAAGAAAAGGGCAAGGCAGGAGGGAGAGGCAGCAGCGGTGGAAAGGTGGGCCATGGGACTCTGAGTCCCATCAACCGCCTGTCCTCCACTGCAGTCTCTTCCTCCATTTCCCCCACCCATTCTCTTCCCTGTTCACTGTTTGCAAATGGGAAGAGAAGGGCAAGTAAGGAGGGAGGGGCACCAGTGGAGGAAAGGTGGGTGATGATGGGACTGACAGTCCCACTACCCGAATGTCCTCCTGCAGCATCGTCCCGGGGCCTCTGGGGCGTGGGGTGGGGGCATGGCTGACCGCCAGCGCCAGCAACAGCACAGCACTGTTGCTGTCGTTGGGCCTCCAGTTACCCCCCATTGAAGGCGCTGGCCTTTGAGGCCACTGGGGTGGCATGGGGTGGGGGCTCGGACAAGACCCAATGATAGCAAAGACATGGCACCGTTGCTGTCATTGGGCCTCCAGTCACCCTTCCCCCCCCCCATCAAAGGCACTGGCCTTTGGGAGGCCTCGGAACGGTGTTGCAGCTTAAATCGCTGCACCAGCCGAGACCCAACAACAGCAACAATATGGCGCCATTGTTGTCCTTTGGCCTCCTGCTGTCCCCTCCCACACCAAGGCCTGAGACCCAATGACAGCAACAGCAGCAGAACAGGGAAGGGGAAAGCGCTGGGGTGAAAAAATGGCGGTAAAGTTTTGCAAGCCATCCCTTTCAAGCCCGCCCCCTCTGACCAACGACCAATGGGATCTCAGCTCTGCTATGAGCCCCTGCTTCACAATTGTTGCTGATAATTCACACAGCCAATACTGTGTAACCTTCCAAAACTTTTTTTAAAAGTCGGGGGAAACTGCAAAACCTTTTACTGCGCAACTTTTGGGGGTTTTGGCCCCCCTCCTTCTGAATAAGGCGACTTTGAACCGAAACATGTGGGAACTATTAGGAGTCTTGGCGAATTCTTAGCCAATTTATTTTGCCGTGTAAACGACCCCCAAGAGTTTAGGGTCTCTGTCTTGTGGGTCATAACATATGTGGTTGTATGGGAGGGCTTGGATGTAAACAACAGATTTTGTAGGATGTTCTGGCTGGAAACTGGAGGCATGTAAGTATGTGTAGCAATCTGTGAGTTTTCAATAGAGCGTGTGGTGCTTAGAAGCCTGGAACAGTCCACACAACCAATTCACTTTCTTGACATCATCAAGCGGGGATTGTTCAACTGCACAGTGGACTTCTAAGCATCTATTAAGCATCTGAAGGTGGGTTTATATCTATGAAAGCTCATGCAAATTTTTTTAAAAAGTTAGTCTGAAAGGTTCTGCTGCATTTCTTCCACCCCCTCCCTTTCTTACTCACAACCGGACTCATAATATGGATGGTCATACAGGCACAAGACCCTGCCACAAACCTAGATGCCAGCTCTGTCACCACATGTACTCTGGAAGAAATATACTGTAATTGCTATTGTTATCACAAGGCCAATTTTTAAAAAATTATTAGTTTATACCCTGCTCTTCAGCCACAAGGCTTTCAGAGTGGCTTACAAACTGTTTTAAGCAATAGCAATTTACACATCTACACTGCATTAAGCAGTTTCCAATGTGCGTTAGCTACCATAATAACATCGCCCACAACATCATGGGTACATTTACTTGTTTGTAGACTGCTAAAAAGACAAATAAATTTGTCCTAGAGCAAAACAAGCCTGAACTCTCCCTAGAAGCCAAGATGACTAAACTGAGACTGTTGTATTTTGGTCATATCATGAGAAGACATGACTCTCTAGAAAAGATGATAATGCTTCTTGGCATGGTGGAGGTAAGTAGACAAAGAGGAAGACTGAATTTCGGATGGAAAGACTCAATCAGGAAAGCCATGGCCCTGAATCTGCAAGACCTGAGCAGAGCTGTTGATGACAGGGTGACTTGGAGGTTTCTCATTCATGGGATCACCATAAGTCCTTTGATTTCCTAGCAGTTTGGTTCTCAGAATTGATTTTTTTATGTTAAACAGCACAAACATGGGCTTCTGGCCACTTTGGGGTTGTTGTTTTTTTGTGTGTGTGCTTTTTTTCCCTGGTAGCCACTGTGGCCCTTGGGGAACCCATGGCATAAAAATGAGTTCTGACTGATGGATTCTGAGAGTTATAATCAAATGATTCTATGAAGCTCTGACCAAAATGGAGGCACCGGCATTCTCTCTGGAATTCCCAAAGGTCCAGTGGAGTGTCAAAGCAGCCTAAATATTACTTTCTCCTGCCCCAAAGAGCCATAAAAAAATATCTTTGTTCTTTGCTTAAAGCTGATTTCAATGGAAGGATAAGTTTTGTCATGCCCTCATGACTTGGCCTCAGGCAAACAAGTCTCCTAAAGACAAGGACAAATATGTCTGACAATAATATGGACTTAGGACAGGATAATTCATGCATGGTGAATCCCTTTGAAGAATATACTAGAAAGTTTTGCACAAATAATATTATTAAGAAGAAGACTTGAATCCCAGTCCTTAAAGTGAAACATGAAAGCTCTCTAGATTTGAGGGAAGCTTTTCCTGTCTCTTGATTAGATTTAGATATGGAAGCTGATCTCTCAGTTGATGTCACTTTCTTTTCTCATCTGCTCCCCCTCTTCTCTCCCAACAGTGAAGGTGACTCTGGATCCAGACACAGCAAATCCTTATCTCATTTTGTCTGAGGATCATAGAAGTGTGACATGTGGAGCCAAACCTCAGAATCTTCCTGACAATCCCAAGAGATTTGACCATGACACTTACGTGCTGGGTCGTGAGGAATTCACAGGAGGCAGGCATTTTTGGGAAGTCATTGTGGGAAGTGAGGAAGAATGGGCTGTGGGAGTTGCCAGAAAGTCTGTGGGGAGAAAGGGCTCCATCTCCTATGGTTCTCAGGCTGGGGTCTGGGACATGGGGAAGTGGGCAGAGGCATACAGGGCTTCCTCCAGCACCTATGATGACCCTCCTTTGTCCCTGAGGGAAGAGCCCAAGAGGATCCGAGTGACTCTGAACTGTGAAGGGGGCCGAGTAGCCTTTTACAATGCAGACACAGCAGCCCTGATCTTTGAATACCCATCAGCCTCCTTCTCAAGAGAGACCCTCCTCCCCTTCTTTTTTGTGGTTGAAAAAGCCCACCTGATGCTCTCTCCATAAGGATTGAGACCAAGTTCCAAAACTCCCAGCAGTTGAGTCACAACAGGAGCTTTATCCCCCATGATCTGGATCTGTGACTTATTTTGGCTCTCTTTCTGGAAACTCTGCTCTTTCTCACAGGCTGTGCAAATACATGTATTTGTTGAAAAGTAATTTCTAGGCTCTTGTCTTTGAATTATAAAGCAATTCTGCACCCTTGATAGAGGCGCCCAGTGCTCATCCCTGATTGGTTGGTTCATGTATCAGTCAGGAACGTCCTCCTCCCGTTGGAAGAGATCAGCAACAATAACAACGAAGAGGAAATAAACATTTCGGAATTCACTAACAACAGAGGGAATAAAAGACCCAACTCAATAATTCCAGGTGCTAGAATTCAGTAGTAAGCAGGTAGCTTGATTATTAGCACCCCCCACTGCCCCGTGCCTCTTCTGGCCTTTCCTAGGGATGTAGGCTGGATCTGGCTGTGAGGCTTTGGTTTCCCACTCATACTGTCTCGGACCAACTCAGACTGAAAACTGAGGTATTCTTTGAGGGAGAAGAAAAGGTGAAAAGGACACATGGGACCAAGGAAAATGAGTAGTGGGCCTGATCCCAGTGTGGACCTTTAGTTCCCCACTTGTTCTGTCCTGGGCCAACTAAGATTGGAAATTCAGGATACTCAATATCCCAAATTCAGGAAATTCAACACTGAAACATTCCAATAGCTAAAAACCTCCTCCAGATGTTGCTGGAAAGAAGAAATAAACAAAATGTTTGAGAAAGCTTCTTTTAGTTCATACTCAAGCTGCATCTGTAAGTAGAAACAGAAAGAGTGAGTAGAAACATTTCAAATAAGACACTGATCAATTATATTGAAAGCTCCTGACTAACTGGAGAGATCACAGCTAGGGTTGCTATATTAGCTGGATGGATGGAATTTATCCAGATTCTAGGTGTTCTGCCCTACACCCTTTAGACCATAATGTGGCCCAGATTCTAAGCTTTCATTAAAAACAAGCTGAGACAGAAGACAAAAAGTACAGCCCCATTTCTTTGCGGAAAAACAGGCCTGATACTACCTTTTGCTGTTTGACTGCGATGATCATCATGATGGTGGTTTTATTAATACAATATATATCCTTCCTTTCTCCTGCTAGTGGGACCTGCAGCTAACAGGATCTTTAAAACAATACAAGTTAAAAACAATACTAAAGTAAACATTACATTAAAATATGAATTTTTAAAAAAGAATTAAAGTTTTATAGGTTAAAAACTTTAAACTGTAAAAATATTAAAATTCATTAAAAACTGTATAAAAGACCCATTCAGAATCTTAAAAACCATACCACACAGCCTTACAAACCCAGCCCTTGCCACTTCATAAAAACCTGGTAGCATAAACATGATATATATTAATAAAACCACCATCATCATGATCATCGCAGGAGAAAGGAAGGTTTTCACCTGCTGCTGGAAGGAGAGCATGGATGGAGTCATCCTGGCCTAATGAGTGAAATAGCACAGTGTCAATGAGATTTAAATTGATCCTCTTCCAGGTAAATGTTGCAATGGTGGGCGGCGGGGAGAGAGGATCTGATCGCACAGTTACATTCTTACAGAGTTACCAGAATACAATTCAAAGAAAAGTGAATAAGGAGAACATGCAGCAGAACAGAGTATGTAGTAAGGTGAAGCAGGGCAAAATGCTATAATGTCATAAATAAAATTATTAGTATCCAAGGTGCTATAGACTCTTATTTTTGCTGCAACAAACATGGCCATGTTTCAGGGTTTCCAAAACAGGAAAACAGGATTTCCAAAAAATTATAAGTGCATTTTTTCCACAGAGGTTGCATTATACTCCTTTATTGCTTTTGCTACGCCTCTCCTCACCATTAATGCTACCCCATTTCTTCTTACATTTTCATTTTCTGAGTAAAACACTGTAGTAATCTGACTGAAAGTGTCCCATTCCTGTCCACTTTAGCTCACTCACCCGAAATATTGCGATGTTTACACATTCCATTTCTTGATTACTATGTCTAGCTTCCCCTGGTTCATGCTTCTTACATTCCATGTTCCTATAACATGTGTTGTGCAGCTTTGGACTTTTCTTTCACTGCTGAGCACATCAACAGCTGAATCTCCTTTCGGCCTGAATCCAGTTGCATCATTAACCACAGTGCTACTTGTCCTTGTCCTCTGCTGTTCCTCAGTAGCTCATTGAGTGCCTTCCGACCTGGAAATCTCATCTTCTGGCACTACCTCATGTTTCATTTTGGACTGTCTCATCATAGGGTTTTCAAGGTAGAAGGCTTCAGGAGTAGTTTGTAAAACTTTGGTTTAGAGAACTTCCTGACATCATGCTTAGTTTCCCACTTTAGATGCTTTAAAGAGGATCCCAAATTCAAAGGTAGCTTCTTGGGGGGCGGTTTCTACTTGAAGCATCAACTAAGAACTCTAGCCTGCCTCCTCCTGTTGTAGGTCTCTTTCTGAAACCACTGCATAGCCTTAGACTCAGATCCAGAATATGGGTTTTGTCCAGAGAATATTGTTAGCTTATTCTCTCCTTAAAAATCCTGAAGTGAGAGAGTAGATCTTTGTCAGCTTGTATCTTCTGTCTTTGCACTGTTCCAGCCAGGAGTGCCAGTGTTCCCTACCTTCTCACAAGAAAGATCCCAATGGGACTAAGGAGAGGTAACTTTGGTCATCTCTAAAATCTTGCTGAGATCCTGCATAGACAATGTATGAGTTATGTTGACAATGTCTCTCACACACACCTATCTTTCCAGCCTGGCCAAATGTTTCTGAGGTGCTGCAGATGGGGACGCCTGCCAGTCATGTCTGCAGTGCTCCCCTGGTCATCAGACACATTGAGACCAGGGAGCCAGAGAGACCCCTTGGGGTCAAGACACAACTGCTTGTTCCAGTGCATGTTGTTGTGATCAGGAGGATGCTACAGATGTCACTTGCCAGCACCCTGACTTGCAGCACAACAGAACCACTTTGGCTGGAAGGATAGGTTTTTGGGGGTGATCAAACATAGAGCCTGTGATAATGGGGGACCCCATCTCCCATTATTCTTCAAGTCTGCATCAGGTAAACAAACGGTTAACGAGAGGTCTGCAGAAAGCTGAAACCTCTAGGGGCTGCTTGGGAGACCATGATGATGGAGTCCTGAGATGAGCACATCACATCTCAGGAGACAGAGAGAAGGACAAAGGGACCTGAGATGGACCTGATTAACACATTTAAAAAGAAGAAAAATCAAATAAGACAAAAGAAAGTTAAATAGAATATTTTCTAGTTAAAATTACCTGTTTCATCTGTACCTCTGAAGGAAAGGATGCCTTGTTTTTATCCCTGCTATTCCCGCTATTTATGAATCAGATGACAGCGTGTCAATATCTTGCAGGGCTTTCACTGGTACAGGTTGGATATCCCTTATCTGGAATTCCAAAATAGTACAAAATCCAAAATTATCCACATAATTGGCTGAGATAGTAACACCTTTGCTTTCTGATGATTCAGTGTACATGAACTATGTTTCATGTGCAAAATATTTTATGTAAAGTTACCTTCAGGCTATGTGTATAAGATGTCTATAAAACATAAATTAATTTCCTGTTTAGACTTGGGTCCCATCTCCAAGATATCTCATTATGTATACGTAAGTAGTCCAAAATCTGAAATACGGAACGCTTCTGGTCCCAAGCATTTCAGATAAGGGATACCAAACACATACGTTTAGTACAAAAAGTCCTGGTGGCAAAAAACTAAAATGACAGCCACCAGAAACTCCTGAGCTTGGAGGGTGGAAGAGTTTCTTATCTTTAGAAGTCTTTAAACAGAGGCTGAATGACCATCTCTTGGGAGTGTCTGAATTGTGTATTAAAGGCCACAAGCAGGACAGGAAGGCACCTGTAAAAATCTGGATGGTGACAGCTCTAGTTTAATATGACTCCTCTCACCCAAACATCCATCCATTCAGTAGCCATGGGCTTTCCTCATAAGGCATGATTTCCAGACCTTTCGCCATTTTAGTCGCCCTCCTCTGGACACACTGCAATTTGTCAATATCCTTTTTAAATTGTGGTGGCCAGAACTGGACACAGTATTTTAGGTGAGGCCTGACCAAGGCAGAATAGAGTGACACTATTACTTCCCTTGATCTAGACACTATACTTTGATGCAGCCCAAAATTGCATTGGCCTTTTTAGCTGTCACATCACACTGTTGACTCATGTTCAACTTGTGGTCTACTAGGACTCCTAGATCCCTTTCGCATGTAGTCTCGTTCAGCCAGGTCTCCCCCATCCTGTATCTATGCATTTCGTTTTTCTGCCTTAAGTGCAGTATCTTACATTTCTCCGTATTGAATTTCATTTTGTTAGCTTTGGCCCAGCTCTCCAGTCTATCCAGGTCATTTTGAATTTTGATCCTGTCCTCTGTGTTGCATTGTTTCTGGCTACATACATGGTGCTGCTCCATTCCTACCCCCCTGCCTCCCGTTCGCTCATGCATGGGAATATACGTTATATGTGTTATATACGGTGATACACTTATCCAGATATGCACACAATGGGGGGGGGAATAAAAGCGTCAGAATGGAGTCCCCTCCACTGGAAGTCCTGCCCCCAGCTTGACACTGAAGCCTATCCGTGGCTGCCACATGGCTAATAATCCAGAGTTTCCTGTGCAAACCCCCATGAAGGTGCAAATTGTGGAAAACATCATGTGGCAACTGTGCTGTGACTATGGCACTTTCTTTTTTGGTTGCCCGTGTAGACAAGCCCTTCGTGTTCCGTATTCATCATGGAACATTTTATGGAGAGATACAATCACTAACTGGCAAGAGCTTTGTCCATGAGTAAACCATGTCGCTACAAAAAATACTCCACATCTTGTTGTTTTGTGCCTTTAAGATTTGCAGGGAAAGAGAAGATGTATAAGACTTATGACTACCCTAAGGAGGAGCTATCACAGGCTTTTCTTGGCAAGATTTGTTCAGAGGAGGCCTGCCATTGCCTTTGCCTGAGGCTGAGAGTGTGGGACTTGCCCCAGGTCAGCCAGTGGGTTTCCATAAGCAGAGATTCAAACCCTAGTCTCCAGAGTCCTAGTCCAACACTCAAAGCACACCACACTGGCAAGCATTTTGTCTCTGAGTAGGTCATAACATGATGAAAACCCTCCACCTTCCTCTGCCATTAAGCCAAATTATCACAGGTTCCTCTTCCAGTAAACATTAGGGTTGCCAGTAAGTGCCCCTTACTATAAAGGACGTTCCTTATATGGGTGGAAACTTGTCCGTCATGTTAGAAGGGATGGCATTTCATGGGACTCTTCTCCTCCTCCTTCTGTGACTCTGCCCTCCCTCGCCGCAGGGCTGGGGCCGGTCTTGTGCCTGGCTCTGGTCCCCCCAGGACTTTGAACCTCCCACTGCTTATTATGTTAAGAATGTAATTGAAAATTTAGCTTTGAGTGAAAAAGAGAAATTGCCAAACCATTGTTTGAATTTTTTTTGGCAGTTGTTTATTGAGACAACCCCAGTAATAACTTAAGGGATATCATTAAATAAATATTTTATTATTATTATTGTATTATTTTGTATCATTATTTTTATTAATCTTTTATTTATTTTTTCTTTTCCAACGATGTATAATTGTTATGTGTAAATATAAAGTTCGTTGGAAAAGAAAAAAGAGTGATTATAGTGTGTTCAGATTAAGAGGAAAAATGTATTAGTGTTAGGATAGATAGTTTTATTTTTGTATTAGTAAGAAAAGAGGGAAACATTTTATTTTTTTATTTTTTGCGTTATTGTTACAGCCTTTTGCGATCCGGTGTATTTTTCAGTAGAATGGTCTTATTCCAATAAAAAAGAAAAATCCTAATCCCCAAGGTAACTGAGATTAGGAATTGGGGGGGGGGGGACTAGAAATTTTTTATCGGACAGAGAAAAGGCAGAATTACTCAACCCTTCTTTGCCTCAGTGTTTTCAGAAAAGGAAAAGGGTGATCAGCCTGAGGATAATGGAACAGAGGACACAATAGGAGGTATCCAGCACAGAATGAGCAAAGATAGTAGAGGAATACCTTCTTAATCTAAATGAATTTAAATCTCCAGGACCAGATGAACTACATCCAAGAGTATTAAAAGAGCTGGCAAATGTAATCTCAGAGCCATTGGCAATAATCTTTGAGAACTCCTGGAGAACAGGAGAAGTCCCAGCAGACCAGAGGAGGGCAAACGTTGTCCCCATCTTCAAAAAGGGGAAAAGAGGATCCCAACAATTATCGTCCAGTTAGTCTGACATCAATACCAGGGAAGATTCTAGAGCAGATCATTAAACAGAGGCTTCTATGGTTCTGATTCAGTTACACAACAGTTTTTATTGTGGTAATTTGCGCTTTATTGCTGTTTCGCAGCTGTAGTGCATCGTTCAGATGATATATGGCTTAATTGATCTATCGGTTTAGTTTTCAGCTGTGTTCCACTTTGATATTCACACACAGACTGAGACGGGGGCGTGGCCTACCAAGCACATCCTCTGATTACCACAGGAATGTCTGAGATGAACATTCACACACACACACAAGAGAGACTGGAAAAGGCTTGCTTAATTCTTCAGATCGGAGCAGCTGGGCACAAGATAGCAAGGAGGGAGGGAGAAGGCAATGCCATAATCACAAAAAGTCAACATGGGTTTCAGAGAAACAAGTCATGCCAGACTAATCTGTCCCATTGAGGATGGAGCAAGCTTGTTTTCTGCTGCTCCAGAGACTAGAACACGGAACAATGGATGCAAGCTCCAGGAACAGAGAGTCCACCTCAACATAAGAGCTGTTCAGCAATGGAACACACTCCCTCGGAGCATGGTGGGGTCTCCTTCCTTGGAGGTCTTTAAACAGAAGCTGGATGGCCATCTGTCAGGCATGCTTTGATTGTGTATTCCTCTATGGCAGGGGGTTGGACTGGATGGCCCTTGTGGTCTCTTCCAACTCTAGAATTCTATGATTCTATGAGATGCAGGCGAAACGTCAGAAAGAAACTATTCCAGAACACGGCCTCACAGCCCAGAAAAAAACCAAGGAAAATCTATGGATGCTGGCCGTGGACGCCTTCGGCTTCACATAGAACAGATTTTGCCTTGTATTCACTATGAGTCCTTAGTCAACCCAGTGTCCCTTAGACCTCCCCCCCCCCCGGATCTCAATCTACTGTATGTGGGAGGATAATACTGACTTAAGACTAGATAATGAATGAATGTGAACCCTGTTGAAGACTAGATTAGAAAGTGTTATTCAGATATTAAACAGAAGAGAAGAGTTACACTCCTGAAGGCAGAGCATGGAAACGCTCTAGATTTGAGGGGAGAATTCAAAGACATAGCCATGTTAGTCTAGATCAATCTGCAAAGGGATCTTGTAGTACCTTTGGGACTGAGAGAGGAATTGGTAGCATAAGCTCTTCCAGAGTAAGTCTACTTCATCCATGCATCTGATGAAATAGACAAGGGCTGCTGACGCACTGCAGAAAATGCAGTTTGACACCACCTTAACTGTCATGGCTCCATCCTATGGAATCCTGTGGTTTGTAGTTTGTTGTGGCGCTCTGGTAGAGAAGGCTAATTATCTCACAAAACTACAAATCCCAGTATTTCATACCACTGAGCCATGGCAGTTAAAAGTGGTGTCAAACTGCATTATTTCTGCAGTGTTTCAGCAGGCTCACTACAAAAGCTTATGCTACAAATTCCTTTCTCTCCGTCTCAAAGGTGCTACAATATAGATTTGAGGAAGTGAAAGATTTTCCTGTCACTTGATTAGATTCAGAGATGGAAGCCAATCTCCCAACTGATACTGCTTTACTTTCTCTTCCCCCACGTGCTCCCACTGTCAGCAGCTAACATATCCAAAGGTCCTGTCTAAATGGTGAAAATAATCCTCATAGAAATTGCATGGAAGGTGATCTGTCTAAATGGACATTCACATCCATGCATCTCATTTGGAAGGGGGCAGGCAAATCCACCATAAAGCTCCCAAGAGCATCATTCGGAGATTTTCATATAGTTTTTTAAAAGTCCCATAGGCGATGTGAATGTCTAATCATTTGGACAGTCAAATTCGCATTGTTGTGCTGAGGCAGTGCAAGTTGATTGACTGGATGAGTCTGGGGCTGGGGGTTATTAATGGGGCAAGCGCCCGCAGCCAACCTTTTTTCCTGCCAGGGAGGAAGATTGTCTTGTCCTCTTTCTTCTCCGATTCCCCTGCCCCCGTGCTGCTGTTGCAGCTACCAGGACCAGGAAGGGAGGAGACAATGAGACAGCCCTCCTCCCTTACCTGTCCCCTCCCGTGTTGTTGTCATGGAACCAGGTAAGGGAGGAAGGCTTACCCCACCCCAGTGATTCCTAAGGCAATAAAATGGGGGGTGTCTTTTTTTTTTCACCATGTGGCTAGAGAGTATTAGAAGTTTATGGGGGCTGTAAAACCATTAAGACAAGTCGCAGCTGATGCAGGCACTTGTTTTTTGGGCTCGCATAGACAGCCCAAAGACAGCACATCTTCAGCTCATTCTGTCTGAGGATTGCCTGGAGTGTAGTCGATAGAAATGTCAAGACCTTCCTGACAATTCTGAAAGACTGAACAAACATCCTTATGTTTCAGGCCATGAGCGATTCTCAGCAGTCGGGCATTTCTGGAAAGTCTTTGTGGGAAGTGAGAAACAGTGTGCTGTTGGGGTTGCCAGGAAGTCAGTGAGGAGAAGGCTTCTTCTCCAGTGGTCCTGAGGGAGAAATCAGGGGGTTGGGGAAATGGGAAAGTAAACATGGGGCCAGTGACCCCCTGGAATTTCCCAACTGTATGCCTGAGCAAGAAACCCAAGAGATTCTGGGACACTCTACTCTGAACTGTGAAGGAGCCCAGGTAGCTTTTTATGATGCTGAGAGAACAACCCCTCTCTATGCGTACTCAATAGCCTCCTTCCCAGGAGAGATCCTTCAACCATTTTTGTGTTTAACAAAGCCCACCAGAGGCTCTTTCCATAAGAGTAGAGATTGGTGTCCAGAAACATACAGGGGTTCTGACTCTCTCTCTCTCTCTCCTTCAATATCTCAATGCATATTTGCTGAAAAGTGATTGTCTGGCTTGTGTGTGAATCATGAAGCTGTTCTTTGCCTTCCTAAGAGCCGAACTGTATACAGTCCTGATTGGCTGGCTCATGCATCCGTTTGGTAGTCCACCAACTCCATTTTATCTCCATTTGAATGGCCACCACCACCAACAAAGAAGAAATATTAATCCCTTTGAAAATGAATGAAAACCCAGAATCAATTGTTAGTCAGAGAATGCCAGATACTTGTAAAGGAAACAGAACTAAGGAGATTTTCAGACCGGGTTAATATAGCGAGATGATATTAAATCAATTTCGCGAGATAACGCCCGTTTCGGACGACGCACAACAGAATCTGACCCTGTCTGGTTTCTATCCCGCGTAACTCCGTAATATTTCAAACACGGGGAAAAATCGTTAATGAAACCTTTTTCCATTGCTGTTACGAGAAGAAAGTTTGTCCGAAAGTATATTTGTTTCTGTTTCGCGATACTGTAACATTCTCTCTGCCCTTAGTTTCCACCCCTTATGACGTAACGTTGTAGCTGTTTGTGGGCGGGGAGTTCATTTCAAATTGAGGCGCGTGAGTTGTTAACAGCCCCCATGGAGGATAGGTATGTTATTGCTGAATTTTATTTCTTTTAATAACGTTATCACGTTCGTTTTATTTATCTCCCTCCTGAAATAATTATTATATAGCCCACTCGTTATGCCATCTCGATGAAATCCTTTTACTGCACTTCTATTATTACGCCCGCCCACTGGTCTTTGTTTTCCGTGTTTTATTCTCTCCCCCCCCCGGCATTCTCCATCCACTTTTGCATTTCTCCTATTTCCAATGTTTATAAAATTGAAAGCTTCAGGTTTACGTTTGTTAAATATTTTTTTTTTCAAATTTTAACAGCTAGGCAGTATTGCTGAGGTGTTAGTGTTACTTTTTCTTTTTTTTAAAAAAAGATTTCTTTATTAACGTCTTCCTATTTTATTTTTTAAAGGTTTTCCTTTTTCCCTGATGTACTGGTAATGTATTCATCCTCATTGACTGTATGGGTTTTTTTTATTTTTTTAATTCTGGAAATTATAAGTACTTTATATACTCTGATCATAATAAAAAAAAAAAACCCTGGCTGCCTTTTATAAAAAAAAATGTTTCCCCTTTTATTACTATCCATTTCCAACCAGGTTTTGCTTGAAAGGTATACTTTTAGCTTGTAACACACATATTATTCCTTTAAATTCATCTCTTCCACTTTTTGCTTACATTATTATGTGTTCATGGGGTTTGGGTTTTTTCATTTGCCTCCTTAAGAAACATTCAGTTTGTACTGAGGGGTGATTTTCCATACCATTCTATTGGTTCAACCGGTTCAAAAGCAACATTACTTTGTTGGGTGTTCCTCAAGATGATTGCCGTGTTCCTTCATGAGGCTTGGGTTGTCGTGGTGGACACACTTTATATGGCGTGAGTATAAATTCATTTTTCCTTTGGTTTTTGGTGAGTTACGATACATTTAACCATTATTAATCTATTAATTATCTTTGTGCAGGGGATCAAGACATGTTCATAGCTCTACATTGCTCAGGAAGAAGAGATGTAAGTATTGAAATTCTCATTTTTTATTGTCTATACTACTTTTGCGTTTTTGCTAATGCTTCATTACTTAAAAATTAACAATCTTCGCATTATGGTTTTAAGGTGATTTTCAGTCCTGTAAAAATTGTGCTTTACCGCGCAAACAGCCTCTCTACGCTGCTGCGCTGCGAGGGTCAATTTCCAATAATGCCGTTTCTCTGTCGGTATCGTCCGTGAGTTTTGCGGGCAGCACTGGAGGCGGATTCGCTATTTTCAACTCACTGAATTGGTCCGCAAGTAACAAAAAAGCTCGGCCAACTCCTGTGATGGCCGCAACAGTCACGGACGGCGCCAAGATAGAAACGCCGTTGTTCGAAATTGGCCCTTGCAACGAAGCATAATCGGGAGGCTGCTTGCGCTGCAAGGCACTATTTTTACAGATCTGAAAATCATGTTAATGACGCAATATTTTAAATTATTTTTCTAACCAAAGCTTGTCTATTTTCTACTACTAATGCTTTTACATTGCTGCATGCTCATGTCGATAATAACGGCTTGAACTTTGACATTTCAATTGATTTTTTGTCTTGCGTGTCCCTACCTGCTGCCATTTATTATTTATTTCAGGGAAGGAATTAAAAATTTGAAACACGGTCCCAGGTATGTTTCCCCCAGTAAACTTTGCTGTTGGGGTTGTGGCTTGTTCTGCACTTAATTTTTTGTAATTTTAAATGGAATTTACTTTGTTTGATAAATTTGGCAAAATACAGTGTAAGATTATAACACTACTCATTCAATGTACAGACGATCTCGCTGCTAAGACGGGGTCGTCTAAAATGTTCATCCTTCAACGTGTCATTTGCCAGCCTCTCCAGGATGGTTCATGCGTTTGAAAGATTGTTAAAAAATATTTTTTTGATATTGCTTATTATATTTTACTGATGGATTGTACTTATTTGGGGGTATGGCTGGATCATTTCTGAAACAAATGTGTTTTTTTTTTCCTTCTACATTAAATTATAGGGCCTGCTGCTTCATATCGCTGGAGAAAAGTCTTAATAAAAGCTTTATACCTTTCTTGGGATTACAGTGGATGGCGCAATGGTATTTGCTTTCATGGGTGGAAAACTTTCCTCTGATCTACGCATTATGCCACATTGTTAATTGATTTCCCACCCCCTTTTCCTGTATTTTCATGCTTGCCTGATTAAAACAATCTTTACTAGCAGGTTTCAAATATTAGATGAGGAAGGAAATGTATGGCTTCCATTTCCTGTTTACCCTTACTCTATTTTGCTGGAAGGAGGGGTTTGGTTGATGGGGTATTGTGTTGCAAGGGCTCCACAGCCAATCTTCTTCCCTACTGAGCCGAACGTGGGATGTTAGCCCCTTCTGCCCTACTTCCTCTAAGGTGGGAATAGGGGGCGAATCTAGGGGTTTGACGCGGCTGCCACTGCTTGCCCCGCGTTGGTCCCCTTCAGAAGAGCCAAGACGAATGGAATGGGGGCTGCTGGGATAAACTTGCAAGTTTCTCCCCTTTCCTCCACCTTTGAGTCATGTTTGACTGCAAGGTTGAATAGAGGGGCAAATTTTGCCTTGCAAGCTGGTCCTGTTCACTTTCCCAACTCATGAGGAGATCAACATTCTTTTGAAAACAAAGAGGATCAGCTAGCAAGGATCCCCCAGCCAGGCAAATTAGGGGGGTGGGCTTATCTAGCAAATATATGTCCCGACAAAGATTGTTGGTTTGATATTTGAGGGGAGGGTTTAATACTCCCAGACGTATTATGCGCCCTAATTATCGATACTTAAATTGTATTTTTGGAATACGGAAGATTTTCAAAGTACATACGTGTAATAGCAGGGTGCATGATCTTCCTTTCTTTTACACCGGTAAACATTTGAACTATGGAGATTTTCAGACAGGCAAAAATCGCCCCTTGCCGCGCGAGCAGCCTCCCGAAACTGCTGCGCGGCAAGGGTCTTTTTCGGACGACGCTGTGCCTCTAGCGAAGCCGTCCGTGTCACTTCCGTGAAGCTTGTGACGGCTCCGCGTCATATTTCAATCACGGGCAGCCTCCGTGCTTGAAATATGGCGCGGAGCCGTCCCAAGCTTCACGGAAGTGACACGGACGGCTTCGCTAGAGGCACAGCGTCGTCCGATAAAGACCCTTGCCGCGCAGCAGTTTCGGGAGGCTGCTCGCGCGGCAAGGGGCGATTTTTGCCTGTCTGAAAATCTCCTATGCCACTTTATTACAACCATAAGAAAAGGGAAGGCAACAGCTGAAGACACAGTTATAGCATGGAGAAAATTTCTAGATACAGCTCTGCATTCATTCCATTGCTATGGGTAGGAGTGGTTAAACTTTTCACATTTTCATCTTCCTGATGCCATTCTAGTTATTCAACGGTTACGGCTTGATAACTGCCGTCTGGTTTGATCTTGCAAAAATCACCATTTGTCTTGGGTATTTATGGTTTTTTTAATTAAATTAAGACATGGAAAATAATCCAAGAAACATCATCTTTAATTTTTATTTATTAATGCTGGATTAAACATTTTTCCTTTTGAGATTTGTACCTCGGGAACATTGTTTTTTAAAACAATTTAGAACATTCATTTTTTAAAAAACTTCACATCTGTAACTATGGCAATAAAAAAAATACAAAATACAGTTATAATGAAAACAAAATCATTTTTCAGAAGTGCCAAAATGTTTGGTTGGTGTGGCCTTGAAAATGCCGCGTAATCTCTTGTAGTACTCTTCCATTACTACCATTTTCCTTATTATTTCGAGTTGCCGGTGCTCTATTGTGCTTATCCTTCTTTCGAAGTTTTCTCTCATAGCTTGGACTGCAATGAGAAGGGATGTTGTCAATATAATATATGGACATGATTAAAAAGAAGGCCAAAAACATAAAATCAAACTTTGTAATTGAATACCATCCAGGGGTGAAGTAAATGGGTGTGTATACATTACATATTACTAATGTTTAACATATTGGAGATTTTCAGACAGGCAAAAATCGTCCCTTGCCGCGCGAGCAGCCTCCCAAAACTGCTGGGCGGCAAGGGTCTTCTTCGGACGACGCTGTGCCTCTTGGGAAGGCGTCCGTGTCACTTCCGTGAAGCTTGGGACGGCTCCGCGCCATATTTCAATCACGGGCAGCCTACGTGATTGAAATATGGTGCGGAGCCGTCACAAGCTTCACGGAAGTGACACGGACGCCTTCCCAAGAGGCACAGCGTCGTCCGAAGAAGACCCTTGCCGCCCGGCAGTTTTGGGAGGCTGCTCGCGCGGCAAGGGACGATTTTTGCCTGTCTGAAAATCTCCATTGTGCGACTTTTAGGATCATCGATGTGTAAGGGGCCACGACACCCTAACCCAGCTTGCATATTTTTTTTTAAATTTACTTTTTTTCCCGGTCCATAGGGAGATCCAGGTCAGGGAGAGAATGATACACCTGCTTAACATTTAACATGTAAGTACTTGTTAAAAAGAAAAAATTTTTAACAAAGGTAGGAGGGCGGAGATCCTTAGGCATTAGGGATTCACTACTATCCTGATTTTTATAACTTATGTTACGTTGTGTAAAACAACTATTTATTTCTCTTAATTGTGCTAAAAATTATATAGTCTTATTATTTGCCGTAAGTAATTGGCATCAACCTCCCTACTATCTCATGCCTCTTATCAAAGGGAGGGAAGAGGCAGGATGTGGGGCGGGGGCTGAAGCTAACTGCTTCTCCAGTTACTGGCCCTCCACAAATCTGGCATCTCCCCCATTGGAGAGCAATGGAAGACAGAGTAGGGCGACTTATTTAGTGGTTTGCCGCTGGCACCTCTTTTTTGCTCCTGCTGCGGCAGAGGCAAAGCAATACGTTTGCCTCTTTCCATAAACTTTCTCGAAGGTGGAGGAAAAATGGTGTGAATGCCCCCTTTTGCTCCGCCACAAAGATTTATCCTTCTGGGATACCTTCTAAAGGAAGCCTATGAAGAGGATGTTTGGAGGAGGAGCCAAACCCCGGGATTAGCCACCTTGCCCAAAGCCATCCGTCTAGGCGCCCACAAGTACCCTTGGTCATTCCACCACTCCCCAGAGCCGTGAGCCGGCTGTAGATTGCGGTTTTGGGGTGGGGGTGGGCCTGGCTGCAAAGCCCACAACCTTCAAATTCACTTCCACCCTCCCCATTGCGAGCTACCTCCACCCACCTTCCAGGTGCCCATCCCACATTCCACCAGGAGAAAGTGCTGTCTCCTGCGGCTTTGGAAATCGCAGGAGGATGGAACCCAGAAGGAGGGTTTTGGTGCTGCGCAGTAAAACCCCTACATTGGCTACCCCCCCCTTTTGGTGGGTGAAAGGGGGCAAATCCCGGGGTTTGACTCTGTCCCATCGTCCTCCCCATCAAGCCAAACAGTGCATTTTCGCAACATCTCCCAACATTCCATGTAGTTGGGAGCATGGGGAAAGTCTAAGGGTTTCTCCCTGATGGACAACCTTTCCCCGGCTTGTTCCACTTTGGAAGAGCTTGGACGGAGGGAAGGTGTCTGATTTTTCAAAAAGGGGAATTTCCCCACCCTCCTCCACCATGAAGTCATGTTAGATAGGAGGGTTACCTAGAGGGGCTATTGTTTCCCTGCAAGCTTATACAGTTTACTTCATAACTCTTGAGGAGATCCAAATGATTTTGGATACTAATAGGACCAACTTGCAAGGTTACACTTGTCATCCGAATATGGGGGGGGGGCATCTTGTCCAACAATAACATTCCTAAGACTAGAGTTCAGACTTGCAATTGGAGGGGTGTTATTAGGCGCAGAGTTGTATTTAACGCTGCAATATATTGGAATAAATTTTTTATTATTTCAGTTAAGCTTTAGCCCTTGGGGGGAAAATATTTTTCATCTTATTTATATAATGCCAACCACGTAAAAATTTTAAATTTTTTTTGAAGTACAGCTATCCAAATTTTTAAACTAACCTTCGGAAATTAGCATCTCAAGATCCCTCCTTGGATCACAACAGTGCTTATATGTTTCTTTGTCAGAAACTGATGATGGTGTGGCCACATCCTCTTCCTTTTGTATCTCTGTTACAAGTCAAATAAGTGAATAGTTATTACGAAATTCTAAAGAAATAAAAACACTACAAGGTCATTGATATTCCAGTGTTAGGGATATTGTTTCCCCACTTTTAATGTTTTTGAAAGGGTGCTTTCTGATAAGACTACCTTTACTCCAAAGGAACTGCAAATTGTATCCTTAACAACATACATATAGAAGAAAAAAAATAGAGGTAGTAATAAGGAAAACCTTACAGATATTTGCACTTTTTCAAGGTGTGTAGAAGAAGGCTGGAGGAAAACACATGCAATGTGAATGGCCAGACCGTTGTCATTATTTCGAAATATAACCCTTCAATAATGTATGTGAAAATGTTCTGCTATCAACGTGTTTTAGTGTTTCAGTAAAAAAACTGTATATGGCTGTATGTGCCTAAAAGTTGACCGATGCTTACAAAATAAAGCTATTACTAACTAGAATTCAGAAATATAAATACTTTTCCATACTCTTGTTCTAGCCATGAAGAAA
Organism: Gambelia wislizenii; assembly: GCA_030847615.1. NCBI lineage: Eukaryota > Metazoa > Chordata > Lepidosauria > Squamata > Crotaphytidae > Gambelia > Gambelia wislizenii. Next base: position 34,881,233 of record JAUMIR010000002.1, read on the forward strand.
AAAAACCTTGCCTTCCTCGAGATTCGCTTACAGGTTCTAACTGTCTTTATACTTAAAAAAAAAATTTAAATAAAGATGATACATGTTTGGAATCACTTCAACAAAAAATCATCCTCATCATTCGGCTTTGGACATTTTCCCATGGGGCAGGATGGGAAAAAGGCCATTTCCGACATCTTTCTATTGTTTCATTTTATTGCGCTCATCTGAACTGGTTTAATGAGCACCCATCGTCGGGTAATCAGAGTCTTCACCCTTTTTAAACAGTGTCTCCTTCTTGTGAAAATGTCTTTGAACATGGATTAAGAGACAATCTTGCCTTTAAAGTAACCATGTGAACCTTATTGTAATTGTAGATATTTATATTACCTATGTTACAATAATGTAGCTCTTTTGAAAATAATAATAATAATAAAAAAAAAACACTCACCCTCCGATGTATCGTCGTCTTTGTCACTGTGTGTTTCGGATATGGGTTCAGATATATCGGGATCCTCCTCTGCTGTTTCGTCCGGCTCTACCTCTTTTCCTGCCTGGCTACTGCTGCCTTCATCCTCGGCATCGACAACACAGACAGCGGCGGGAGGTTGAACTCCTCCTCCTCTGGAGGTCGATGCCGACTGTCCAGATGACACTGAAGCAGTTTCTTCTTTAAAAAATATATATATATATAAATATATATATATACACCATAGGGTTAATAGGAGGGAGAGTATATCTTCTAATGTTGGCAATATAATTTTAAATAATTCTTTCTTTGCTAACAGTAATAAAACATTAAGTTGATCGGCATGCTTATGGTTCCTGGTTGTTATGTTACTGGCAGCAAATAATGATTTACCGAGGGCATAACAAGCATGCTCAAAGTACACGTAGTAATCCTTACCCTTATCCCTCTGTGCCCCGATTAATGGATCGCCCTCCATCTTCCTCCTCTTCCTCCCCATTGCAGAGTTCGCTAAAACCGGTCTTTTCTTTATCAGAAATGTAAATAAATGGTTACATTTCTGGTACTTTGCACAATATTGCTGATGGATGTTTTGATTGTTATATCAATAAATGCTCCAACAGAAGGACCGCACACGGAAGATTGCAGATAGAAAACTGTAATAGCAACAGACTAAAATTCTACAATGTAATTTATACACCAGTAATCATTAAATGTACAATTTAAAAAACTTATAGTGACATTCCTTAAAAAAAAAAGCCATAGTTATTTTAAGATTACAGTGAAACGTTTATACTATCCTACCCTTTTTGCAATGGGTGCCTCCTATGGAATGCAGGAATTTGCAGTGTGGGATAACAGCGTTAAATACTCTCAGGCTTTGACCTCTTTGCCATCTGCTTACTCAAAACCCCAGAGTTACACTACAGTAACAGAGAGCATTAAAAAAGGGCTGGTTTCCCAATTTAGATATGGTCTACACATCCCCTATTAAACTTTATGGCATTGCACATCAAGGGGATAAATGTTGTGTATATTCCAGGTATATGAGAAATTCTGATAAAGTTATAAAATATGAAAAAGGTGAATCACATTCCCATCTGTCTCTGTAAACAGCTGCTTGTGCGAATAGAACAGACTGCCTTTTTATTGTGTTTTGAAAAGCTAGATAGATACTTGGAAAAAATATTTATTTGGCTACTGTCAAAGTAATATAAATGTGATTCCTCATCTGTGTAATTTTTCCTGTTATTTAAACATCTCATTAGTAGAAGTACATGTTATGGTGGGTTAACTTTAAAATCCAAAACAAGGAACAATCCTGACAGCATATTAACAATCCCCCTTTTTTTCCATAGGGGCGGGGGTGGGAATACTTTTACAGTGGACCAGGAAAAGTAAAAAGGTGTGGACCATAAATGTAAAAAATAACTACCAGGGAAATACATGTAATGGTGTTTATGGTCCAATGATTATAGACGGGTGTATAGGTGGGAGTTTAATTCCTTGGGTAATCATCGCTACACATTCCCACATCAAACTTATAATTCCTATAGGGCGCTCATTTATAATCGTTAATGTTAATGCTGTTCTTCTACAAATAACATCCCGTCCTATGTTGATGGAGGAAATGATAAGAGAGTAAAAATTGTTTTATCTCACAACTAGTCCAGCCATTGGGAATCCTTATTATTATCATCGGTATATTTTTGAGTTAAAAAAGATTTTTAATGAATTTTTAATGACAATAAAAACCTTTTTTATTATGTACTGTCAGTATGTGGTTACTTGCTGACATATTGGTTGGAGGGGCTCCAAAAAGAAAGGGACAATTATCCTTGTGTACTCACCAGCTGTCTCTTCAGGGCTTGGCGATTTCTCCTTGACAGCCTGTCCAGAAGCTGTGTTTTAACATAAACATTTTATAAGTTAAACAAAAACTTTTAGAAATTCATCAAAAAAAAAAATTATGCCTGTAAAGGTAGAAGAAACAGTTTTCCCCTGGGTATTCATATGCTTATTTGTCCATGTGGGAAAATACTACTCCCTTTCCATATAATTCGTCACATACTACAGTTTCTTTCTGAGGCAAGAATAACATTTTTTTCAAATGCTGAAGAGGAACAGTAGAAAAGTCTAGAGGTCGAATTAAAGCCTATTTTCACAGGGACTTATATATTCTTCTAGTATGAAGTCTATATATATATATATATATATGCTACAAGACACATTTAGATCATGAGTAAAAACATTGAGTACATGTATAACAAAACAGGGGATAATGTATTTTAAAAAGAATATTTTATCAAGCTGGATGACAGTACAAACATCTATAGAGCAAATGTTGAATCTATGCAATGTAAGGATTTTCCACTGTATGAGGAAGCGACATCAAAGGCATACCTATTAAATATTGGCAGACAACACATAAACGTATGACACATGATAAAGATATCTAAAGACAGTGCAATGATCCCACATAAAAAAAAAAACGGTATTCCACATCACTTTGAGAAATACTTATTAAAAAAAAATTATAAAAGGGTTACATAGAAAAAATTAAAGGTAAAGAAGGTACTTACTAGCTGGACGTCTGTCGGACCAGTGAGGTCTCCCACTTTCCTCCCACAGGCTGTACATTTCTTTAAAATGAGGGAACCTTGCATCTTCAGGTGGGTCCCCCTTAAAAAGCTGCATTATGTTGAAAAACTTAACCTTTAGTACCTTGAACTTAGACGCTACTTGCGTGGTCGTCCTTGAAAAGCCCCTCCTCTCTAGATAAGTGGCAACCTCCGCATAATAGCAGTTGTTTGGGCTCGACGTAGATCTCATGAGTAGATCAACCTTGCCAGTGCTCCTTATCCCTCTGAACAGTAGAGATATTTCCCTTTCACCCCAATAATGACCTCGTCTGGACATGATCCCCGGTGAAAACAACGCACCTTTGACACGAGCAATAGAGTGGGTTAAACAGGAAAAAGGCGCGCGCCACTTCCTGGTTGCGGTCACTTTAAGAAGGCGGTTGCCATGGCCGGTAACAAATGAAAGCTCGTGTACGTGATCGCGTAATCACGCCGCACAGAGATAAACAAACCGCACATGGTTCACGGATAACTTCGCGCACGCGCAATCACGGCCCCATTAAGAAACTTGCCGGAAAAGCTTCGGAACCAGATTTTAAACGTGCCTCTTTTTGCATTAGTATCTTAAACCAAAATGAATCCTCCAGGTAAAGAAGGGCGCAAGCAAGGAAGGGGGGTTGCATGGAGGGATGATGAGATCAGAGACCTTTTAGAGATATGGGGAGAAAGGCGCCTACAGGAAGCTTTAAAAACCACTCATAGGAACCTCGATATTTTTGAAAAGATTGCTGTAGAAATGAGGAACAGGAACCACAATCGCACTGCTGAAGAGTGTAGATCGAAATCGAAATGCATGCGTCTAGAATTTAAGAAAGTTATTGCGCATAACAAAATAAGTGGCAACAACCCAGCAACGTGTCCATACTACAAGGAGCTTGAGAACATCCTTGGAGGAGATGCTGGCGTGGTGCCAAAGAGACTATGCAGAAGTCTATCGCTGAAAGCTGTGTTAGCCACAGGATCCAGTGAGCAGGGTGCTAATGCTCAAGCCGGGAGCCAAGCACCAACGGAGGAAAGCGACCTTCTTTTAACCATTGATGCCTCCCATATTGCTGAGGAAGGTAAGTTCCTGGCTATTATGCTTCCATGGTCTTTATTAAGTATCCAGGGATTCAAGGTTTTCCCAACAAGGAAAGAATAGAGTAATCTCCCTGGTACATAGTATAATCCTACAAGTAATAATTTGCAAGACAGTATTTTTAAAATCTAAACTCCCAAACATCTCAATGTATGAGACCGTGGGTATGTATAAGTGTCCCATTTTTATTTTTTATTATTAAATGCTTTTTCCAATGTGCCCTAGAACCACCAAATAAAAGGGGTCAACATCAAAAAATCTGGAAAAAGGGGTTCTAGATGGCCCCTTCAACAACTTGAAACCTCTAATCATGCATACAGTTGGAGAAAAAGAAAACCCACAGAAAAAATAAAAAGTTACATCATGTTTTTAGGTGTGTATCTATAACCGCCAACCTGTCTACATCCACCTACCGCCAGATTAAGTTTAATGTTCCACTTTTAGATTTTTCAAATTAAAGGTCATCATTGCGAGTTACTCTAAAAGACATTTTAGAGCGTTGTCCAAAACAAGTCTTGGAAGTCTCTATATACATGAAAAAATATTTTTAAATAATATTTAAAAATTTCTTATGTATTTATTGAACTCCATGTACATCTTTTGAAGATTCGGGTGGAGGACTGAGGGAACTGGAGGAGGCTATGGAAGAGGAAGAAAGAATGGAGAGAGAGCAAGGACTATCCTTTGGATCAGATCCAGTCTTTTCCCAGACCGCTTATGCAGATGCCGGGGAGACTGGTATGTCCTTATTTGCACTGCAAAATGTTGATTTTTTAATAAAAAACATTAAGTAACTTGATATAAGTTAGCTTGCCCAGTAACCGGAACACAATGGAAGAATTAATAATACCTAAAAATGTATACGTATCATCAATCCCGACCAATGTGGACATGCCACATGTGGCATTCACGTTTTTCGGTTGGTAAAATTAAAAGCACCAAAAATGTTAAGTCAAAATTTAGCGGAATATGTATGCAGCGGGTCTATGTATTCCACATGCACCAAAATTATATTATTCAAAGAGAATTTACCTATGTTGTTTTACTGAAAAAGTAACACAATGTTCCTGTGGTTGATAGGAGGAAACAACGACTTGGAGGATGCAGATAACTCGCAAAACACTCAAGTGGAAGTTGAAGACGAAGAAGGTAACTCTAACATTTTTCCCAAGTATTTAAAGCCTCCAGTGTGTTTAGATAGTTAATATAATACCTATAACAGGAAAAAAAAAACAATAACACTTGTAGGACTACCTGGAGCAAACCCGAAAAGGACTCCTTAGGGATATTGTAACACAGAAATAGGTTTCCTCTCTACAAGCAAAATGAAAAAATAGAAAGAGTAATAAACCACCAGTATACGCATCCATGAATACATGTATCCTGCTGATATGAAGAGAATACAGACCTTTTTTTTTTTCTGGACAATGAATCAATAAAATTGCAAACCTGTGCAGGTATTTAACAGTAAAATAATTTCCTTCAAAGTATAAACCGTATTACAATGTTAATCTCTACCTTGCAGAGGTCGAACAAGCCCCAGAAATATCCACGATGTCACCAGGTGCACGTTTGAGAAGGCTTAGAACACATGAGAAAAAGGGAAGAAAAGGAGAGGCAATAGCTCTGGCGATAATGAGAAATGCCAATGAGCAAGCCAGGATCGCCCTCGAGTACCAGGAACGTCAAGAGAAACGTTTGATTAAGCACCTGAGTGTGGACACAGCAACTCTAGGCCGCATAGAGGAACTGCTGAGAGAAGACATGATGGATAGCAGCAAGGACAGGAAGGAAATGATAAACTGTCTCCGTCCTCTTGCGAATCTTGCTGGAACAGTGATGCAGTCCATGGTGGATAGCCGTAGAAACATTGACACCCAATGTATTCATCAAGCAACCCTAATTCCTCAGATACCATCACCTGGTGGAGCATCAAGACCACCCTTAGGAACCAAGAGGAAAACAAAGAAATTGCACAGACAGAGGCTCCCAACAACCGTTCCCATGGCGGAGCAAGGTGAAAGTTTTCAAGAAACTGTCCCCTGTTCCCATGAAGTTGAAGTGGAGCACACCACTCAAGCAGAAGAGCCAATGGGTAGCCAGCAAACAAGTGTAAGGGAGGGGAAACCGAAGAGGGACAGGAAGAAAAAGACAACTTTTAGCCCTTGATTGTTATGTACCCCTTTTAACAATGTGAGTAGTATAACAACATAGGTTGTAGTGATGTTAGTTATAGTTATATAAACAATAACCAGTCTGGATTCCTTGGGAAAGTATTTATCCTGTGGACATATGGCCCAAATCCTAGTCTTTTAACAAGAACCCCCTATTCACAGAGGAGCAGCATTGACAGTTTACCCTGTATTTCCATTATTTAATATCTCCGGATGCAAAGTTATGTTTCTTAGTGATCCAACATCGATGTAGAAGAGAGATACACATCTAAACATGCAACGTAAAAAACTTTAACTTTGTTAAGTCAGGTATGTTTCCATTTTGTTTTTCTATGTTGATATTTGGGTACCCGTCACTTCATAAGGTAAGCATATTAAAATTTCAATAGTTAAGATTTTTAAACTGAAATCTTGGTTAAATACTTTGATTTTAGCTGAGTCAATCAAGCATCCTGTATTTCGATGTTTTGCCCATCAATACGTTCATGTTTCGCCAAACTTTTGTGTTCTTCCACTGTTTCACCTGTGGCATATCTAACAACTAAATTTTTAAAATTGAAAAAGTCCTCCCTTGAATCCAAAATGCACCCATAGAATTCCAATACTGCTGTAGAGATGTTATTCCTATTTGTTATCACCAGTAATATGTCCTGGCACCGAGATTGATATCGCTTAACCTTTGAAAAAATTAGTACCGTGGACATGCCCACAGACCTAGAATATATCTAGTTTGATTTGCAACACAGTTTAGTAAGAAATGTTTTTGTGCTTGTAAACCTTTTTAATAATTCTAGACATTTGCTGTGCAAAGAAAGGTGGTAAATCGGAATGGGTAATTACCATATTGTCCCTCCCCTGGTTTGTATCCGACAATAAGGTGAAGCTTAATAATCATAATAATTAGAGATGGATGTTGTCATTCACAAAGTGTTATGTCTAGAATTTTTGGAAAATGTTCTTAAAGTGCCATGTTATTTATATATACTAATAACTTACTAAAAAATTATAATAACAAAGCTAGTTGTTTTTAAAAACGTTAGGTTTGGTTTTCAAATTGTTGAACTGTTTCTTAATGCATATCAACATTGTTTCTGTGAGCTGGATTTTGAATTTCAAGGAATAAACATAGTTGAAATACAAATTTTACACATATGCATGTGCTATCTTCGCAGCTAGTCTGCAGTCCTATAACTCATTCCCCATGCGCATCCATAAGTACAGGTTGGCCATTGTTAAAAAAATAAAAATGGAAAGGACAACAAAGAAAGCAAATGGACACACTTTTATTTGCAATGTTCCCACTAAAAAATTAATAAAAAATTAAGATAAACCGTACATGCATGCATATCGGAACAAATTTGAAATTAGCCAGAGGTAGAGAATGACCCCCTTTTCAAAAATTTAAAGTCTAACAATACCACTGCCATAATTCAAATTCACATCCACCATCCTAAAACCACAGCAAGCACTATTAAGTTATGCAAGATCGCGCGAGGCTGTAGTTAGGCAAGGCAGAAGAAAATAAAGATGTAATTTTCCATATTAATCCAAAAAAATAAAATAAAATCCAACCCACATTAATCCATTGGGCGCTCTAATTAGATAGGTAGTAAACCTAAAATCTCAAGCCATCAAACTGCAATAATAATTGCTGTCAGCATAGAAGACGTATAAATCCAAACAAACAAAAAAGTAATGAAGACTTCCACCACTCAAGAAGGTAATGGTGTGTCATAGGAAAAAACTATCAAAGTATATATGATAAAGAAAATTGAAAAAGTCAAAGAAAAGGTGGGCAAAATATAAAGTGGCATCATACTCGAGCAGGCGAGGGGATTTTGTAATTTTCAGGTGACATATATCTACATCAGGAAAAATGATGCAAATCTAATGATAAAACAACATGTCCGCTATTGCGGAACGAACAACCTCCCCCTCCTTAGCCCGAGTATCGTACTTCTGATATATTTCCCCAGCAGCAGGCAGTATAACTGGCGAAATAGGCAAATCGATCTCATCCAGGATTTGTCCCCTACTCTCACATATATTATGTAACACCACACAGGTAGATACAATGGGCACAAAATTTGGCTCGGTCACAGTAAGTCTCGCGGAGAGACAACCCCAGCGAGACTTCAGGCGGCCAAAAGCACGTTCCACAACATTTCTCGATCTACATAGCGCCTTGTTGAAACATTTTTTTTTCGTCCAATGCCCCTGTGTATGGTTTTAGCAGCCACTTTCGCATTGGGTATGCTCCATCAGCGATAATTAGTGGGGGGATTTGCACACCATTGTAAACCAAAGTTGGATTGCCTGGAACGAACACCCCAGCATCCATCGCCTGACGCAGAGCGGAATGTTTAAAAACATGCGAATCATGATGGCGCCCAGTGTATCCCAATTCAATGTCAATGAAACGTCCTGTGTGATCTGTAGTCCCCTGCATCACAATGGAAAAGCCCTGTTTCCGGTTTATATATTCATCTCCCCTTCCCAGGGGAGGACATACAGGGATATGTGTTCCATCAACAGCACCAATGCAATGTGGAAATCCCAGAGTCTGGAAGCCATCCATTATCTTAAAGTAGAAAGAAAAAAATAATAGTAAGTGTTATGTCAAGGCACAATAAAAAATATAAATGTAAAAGGAAGAAATTATAAAAATGGAGAAAGTAACCAGAAAGCAGAAATAAAGTCTCAAATAAAAAATAAAATCTTCCGCAGACTCCCCACAAGGGTTATATACTTAGCAAAGTAAAGGTTTTAATAGTCATCCTTTTACGAAATAAAAAATGATAACTCACTCCTCTAAATCAAATGAAATAATGGACACAGCAATGTTGTTGGCACCTTTTTTTAATTTAAATATATATTATTTGTGACTGGTGCGGTAGCGGAATATTTGGGGATTTTTTCAATGAGTTTTATTCGAAGTTTTTTAAGCCACCACAATTGTCACCACAGAGTGGCAGTGTATGCATAATGTAATGTATTTGAAGTTCATTTTTTTGTAAAAACCATTTGCAAGAGAAAGATCAAAAAAATTAAAGATTAGCATTGAACTGTTTTGGAAGGCTACTATCTCTAGAGCCATATGAAATTGATATTTGTGCTTCCTTTCCCCGACACCCCAATCACCCATAGAAGCAAGTCATTACGAAGAACACAGATGCACCACTTGATGAACCATTCATAGTTAACGTAATACTCTGTTGGTGTTATCAACCAATAATTATTGCTGAGGACAATGAAAAAGTAGTACTGTTAGATATCTGAAAATGCATGGAAAAATTTAAGAATAGAATACTTCAAACTCCCAAATATACTAATAATTCTAAACAGTCCTGCAGGCCCCATATAGCACAAATAGGTTTCTAAAAACACAATAAATGAGATCTCAGAAGCCCGCACACACTAATGAAACTCCTAGAGTAAATTGAAGATTAAGGAAGATGTAAGCTGAAAGAATCAAGGAAAATCCAAAAGTAAAGCATTGAGAAAAAAACGAAGAGAGAGACATAAAGCAATCATCAGAATGATACAAAACATACTGCCTTAGAAAAAGCAAATAGGAAACCCTGTTATTTAATTTGATTATTTAAAATTGATATCGATATAATCTAAACACAAAACTGTTCACCTAAAACCCATATCAATTGTTAAGTTTTCCATGTAGAAATGTAAAAATTGAAACAAGTTTAGAATTTTTTAAAACAAGCTTTAATGCTCATGTGGTACATATCAATACCATTTAAACCATTAAATACTATGTACAACGTATTTCAATAATTCTTGTCTGTAGAAATGTCAACAGAAACGAAAAAAAAATAAACAAAACCCCACGAGTAACACAACCTCAAAGGATGGATGAAAGGCACACACGAAGGACAACTTTCCTCCAGAAATACTAGACACCACAATTAAACCACTATCTTTTTTTTTTTACAAAAAAGTAATTATTCTCCTGCTCAGGAAAAAATAAAAAAAAATTGGATTCAGAGAACCAAGTGGCAGGAACCAAGAGTGGCATTGTACATTTGCCGGGCGTCCTAATTGCGCATAGAATTATTGCCATACCGAAAGCATCCAATTCAACAACTTTTTAAAGCAACTCTGTAGCGTAACCCCCAAACCCAAAATGAGAAAAATGAATAATCCTAAAAGTACTAATTTGGAAAGGAATCAATTGCAGAGATAGTATCTGGAAACCCAAGGAACGTCATTGGTGCAATAACCACAATATTACAGATAAAAGGAACATAAAAAAAACCTCATGCAGCTGTAAAAATATATGTAAATAATTTTTTGACCACCCCAACCCCCCCCTGCATGACTTGTCAAAAGGTTACAAATCAAAGCCCCAAGAAGAAATCATTTTACTAAAAATGGAGGATGGGGTACCCCTACAATCATACACTTTTAACAGAAAAAAAAAGCAAACAAACAAAAGTATACATGGGGGATAACACAACAATGTACGAACACACAAAGTGAGAAAAAAAATTTACAAAGAAAAAAAAAAAACCTTCTTGTAATTTCCAAGGCGCACAACCTTTGGCAGTAGCTCCTTTTCGATTGCCAAGCAAACCTCTATTACAATGTCATACACCGTAGTAACACCGATCCCAAAGTGTGATGCAACCTTTCTGTATAAAAGGGGCGAGGACAACCACCAGACAGTTATAGCAACCCTTTCTTCCGCAGAAATGGGTTTTCTCATGATGTTCACTTTCTTTACAAGGTAATGTTTTAGGAAGGCAGCTATGCGAAATAAAGTTTCTCGCGTCATCCTAAAGTTCCTAATCCACATGTCATCATCCCATTTCACAAGCACCTCATCATTCCACCACCCAGCTCTTTTGCGTGGTCTCACCCACCAACGTCTAGACACAGGAGCTGTTCCAAACCATGCCAACACCCCAGTGTCAGATAGTGGAGCTGGGGCACGGCTCCTTAAAGCGCTCCTGGAAGTTAATTTTTTTTCCCTATTATAAAGGGCAGACAGAAGGTGGCCTATAAATCGCCTCCTTAGCTTTCTGCGTCTCTCCATCTGTAGGAAATTTTGCAAAAGATTAGCCATAACACTCAATATAAATTGCAAGACAGCTGTTCCACTGAAGGCTGTCAGTAAAGGTGCCATAGCGACAGATTAATGTTTTTCCGCCAACCAATCACAGAAAGAAGAAGTCGCCATGCAACAACAGCAGCTCCTCCCAATTTGAATAGTAAGCGAACATAGTATCGCGAGAAAACGGAAAAGGAGAAAACTTCCAGGACAAAAGATGGAGAACAGCATTCAACATGAAACTTGTACGCATGCCCGCGTCTCGGAATTGCGTTTCTACGGCGGAATATTCATTTCGCCGAAAGGGAGGAACGTGATAACGAAACTATACTGACATGGAATGTAGCGTCGCAGTAACGCGACGGCTTGAAGTACGAAACGAAAGTTCCGGGACTGTAACGAGAAAACGAGGCGTCCGAAAATAGGTATGACTATCGTGCTTCTGCAACGCGATTTCTACTTCTATTACTGCAACGCTACAAAGTGCTGGTCTGAAAATCTCCTGAGTGGGCAGACCGCCAGTTTTCATCTAACTAGCCATAACATATGCCATTATAGTAGATTTGAAAGGTTCACACAGTTCAGCTACATGCTATTATTTTAGGAAAAAATATTGCATTGACATGGGGGTGGTGAAGGGCTGAGGGAGTGAGAAGAGGGAGAGATCCTTGTGAAGCTGGGGATGTAGGTGCAGATTGAGTGGCAGGAGCGGACTGTGAGGTGGAGAGGGAGTTTGCATGTGGGTGGTGATTGGCTGAGGGAGTGAGAGGAGTTAGGGGATTGGTTGGGTATTTTTCCAAAGTGGCCAATCAGCACACTGGGAAAGGAAACATACCCAAGCATTTTTTATAGATAGATCATAGAATCATAGAATCATAGAATTGCAGAGTTGGAAGAGGCCACGAGGGCCATCCAGTCCAACCCCCTGCCATGCAGGAAATCACGATCAAAGCATCCCCGACAGATGGCCATCCAGCCTCTGTTTAAAGACCTCCAAGGAAGGAGACCCCACCACGTTCCGAGGGAGTGCGTTCCACTGCCGAAAAGCTCTTACTGTCAAAAAGTTCCTCCTAATGTTGAGGTGGAATCTCTGTTCCTGGAGCTTGCATCCATTGCTCCGTGTTCCAGTCTCTGGAGCAGCAGAAAACAAGCCTGCTCCATCCTCAGTGTGACACCCCTTCAAATACTTAAACAGGGCTATCATATCGCCTCCTAACCATCTTTTTTCCAGGATAAACATACCCAGCTCCCTAAATTTCTCCTCATAAGGCATGGTTTCCAGACCTTTCACCATTTTAGTTGCCCTCCTCTGGACATGCTCCAATTTGTCAATATCGTTTTTGAATTGTGGTGCCCAGAACTGGACACAGTATTCTAGGTGAGGTCTGACCAAGGCAGTATAGAGCGGCACTATTACTTCCCTTGATCTGGACACTATACTTCTATTGATGCAGCCCAAAATCATATTGGCCTTTTTAGCTGCCGCATCACACTGTTGACTCATGTTCAACTTGTGGTCTACTAGGACTTCTAGATCCCTTTTGCACGTAGTCTCATTCAGCCATGTCTCCCCCATCCAATATCTATGCATTTCATTTTTTTGCCCTAAGTGCAGTACCTTACATTTCTCTGTATTGAATTTCATTTTGTTAGCTTTGGCCCAGCTCTCCAGTTTATCCAGGTCATCTTGAATTTTGATCCTGTCCTCCAGGGTATTAGCTACTCCTCCTAATTTGGTGTAATCCGCAAATTTGGTAAGTATGCCCCTAATTCCCTCATCCAAGTAATTGATAAAGATGTTGAATAGCACTGGGCCCAGGACAGAACCCTGTGGCACCCCACTGGTCACATCTTTCCAAGATGAAGAGGAGCCATTGCTGAGCACCTTTTGGGACCAAAGCTAACAAAATGAAATTCAATACGGAGAAATGTAAGGTACTGCACTTAGGGCAGAAAAATGAAATGCATAGATATAGGATGGAGGAGACCTGGCTGAAGGAGACTACATGCAAAAGGGATCTAGGAGTCCTAGTAGACCACAAGTTGAACATGAGTCAACAGTGTGATGTGGCTGCTAAAAAGGCCAATGTGACTTTGGGCTGCATCAATAGAAATATAGTGTCTAGAGATCAAGGGAAGTAATAGCGCCACTCTATTCTGCCTTGGTCAGGCCTCACCTAGAATACGGCGTCCAGTTCTGGGCACCACAATTCAAAAAGAATCTGGACAAATTAGAGCATGTCCAGAGGAGGGCGACTAAAATGGTGAAAGCATGCCTTATGAGGAAAGACTTAGGGAGCTGGGTATGTTTAGCCTGGAAAAAAACATGGTTAAGAGGCGATATGATAGCCCTGTTTAAGTATTTGAAGGGATGTCACACTGAGGATGGAGCAGGCTTGTTTTCTGCTGCTCCAGAGACTGGAACACGGAGCAATGGGTGCAAGCTCCAGGAACAGAGATTCCACCTCAACATGAGGAGGAACTTTTTGACAGTAAGAGCTGTTTGGCAGTGGAACACACTCCCTCGGAGCGTGGTGGGGTCTCCGTCCTTAGGGGTCTTTAAATAGAGGCTGGATTGCCATCTGTCGGGGATGCTTTGATCATGATTTCCTGCGTGGCAGGGGGTTGGACTGGATGGCCCTCGTGGTCTCTTCCAACTCTACAATTCTATGATTCTATGATTCCTCTAGGACCCATTTATTTGTCTTTTTAGCAGTCCACAGTATCCATAGAACTCTTCTCCAGCATCACATATGAAAGGAATTGATTTTCTTCCTCTCAGTTTTCCTCACCGTCCAGCTTTCACAACCATAAATAGAAACTGGAGATACAATGGCGTGGACAATCTAACTTTAGTATTCAATATTTCTTTATACTTCAGGGTCTTGTCTAGTTCCTTCATAGCTCCCCTTCCAAGTCCTTGCCTTCTCCTGATTTCTTGACTGCAGTTACCATTCTGATTAATGACTGAGCCAAGGGATGGAAAATCTTGAACTATTTCAGTGTCTTCATAATCTTCTTTAAAGTTCTGTAAATCATCTCTGGTCATTCTTTTTGTTTTCTTAATATTTAACTGTAAGCCTGCCTTTGCATTTTCCTTCTTGACTTTCTGCAGTAATCTGTTCCAAGTCTTTGCTATTGTCTGCTTATAGTATGGTGTCATCTACATATTTTCAATTGTTGGTGTTCTTTCCTCTAGTCTACCTTCCATTAATTACACTGTGTCACCCTGAGTCTCTAGGAAAGGTAAAAGAAAATATTCTGTCCGTTTTTCTGTACCAGTACTGTTGTCTCTCCGTATCCACGGATTTGGTATCTACAGATTTAAGTATTCACGGCTTGAAAATATTCTTGAAAAAAAATTAATCCAAAAAGTAAACCTTGATTTTGCCATCTTATACACCATTTTGCTATGCCATTGCACATAATGGGACTTGAGTATTCACGGATTTGAGTATCCACAGGAGGTCCTGGAACCAAACCCCAGCAAATACGAAGGGACAACTGTATATACCATTCAATCCCAAACTTCTATATTTCTCAGTTAATTTTTCACTTTGCAAGCGGTGAAAAACAGAGGTCTTTAACTGTTCTTTGTTTTTATTTTTTTCAATTTCATTTTTATCAAATAAATTCCATCATGCTTTTAAAAAAATACATATCTAAATAAGTATATACCAATACAAGTTTCCGTGTCTTCTTAACTTAAATTCCAAACAAATAACAATTTACTTTCTTAGCCATCCATTACTTTCTAATTCATTCACAGAGTCTCCTTTAATTTCCTCTACTTCTCTCCCTTTCAAACTTCCTTCCAACCTCTCCTCTCTTACTTCTCATCTTTCAACTTTATAAAGTCCACATCCAATTTCCAAATCCCTCCCTCTACTAGTAAATCCATGTGCTCCAGCAGAGGATTGGTAGGGTCTAAAAAAAAAATTGCCAGTCTTTTGGCTTGGCTTCAATCACATGATAGGAAGCGGAAAACAAAGGAAAAAAAGCCTCTTTAAATAAAATAAAAGCATAGCACAACAATAAGAGGAAACTGAGCCAGATTGATTTAAATATCATTTTTCACACACACCTGCTAAAAGGCAAGGGGGTGAGCAGTCCTAAATCCTAGTTTACAAGCTGCTTTATTGGGTGTTAGTGTGCATGCAGATCTGTTAATTCGGATTAATGCCCTTTAAACTCATAATTGCTTGCATGATCTCCTGCAAACTCTGCATTCTCCGAGCACCGGCGGCGGGTTTAAAAGTCTGCCAGAGCCTTTGTGATTCTAGTCTAGTTGACAGATTGGGAGGGAAGCAAGGACTCGCGTTGTGTGCTGGATGTTGTGATAGACAAGAGTATTGTTGGTTTGAATAGGTTTGTGTGGAATCATTGAAAAGGAAGAGAGAAACCGGTTTGCCGGAGGAAGGGAAGGAGCGGAGCCCAGGATTGTTAAAAAGAGGTAAGGAAGGAGATGTGTGTGTATGGAGAGGAATGGAAAAGTCCAAAGCGCTGTGTGTGTGTGGTTGTGGTTGTGGTTGTGGTTGTGTATGCAAGTGTGAGGATGTGTATTGCATCAAACACGCATGCACAGATACATAAAATTATAGAGTTGGAAGAGACCCCCAAAGGGCATCTAGTCCAACCCCATTCTGCCCTGTAGGAATACGCAATCAAAACACTCCTGACAGATGGGCCATCCAGCCTCTGTTTAAAAACCTCCCAAGAAGGAGACTCCACCACACTCCCGAGACCATCTGTGGGGAATGCTTTCAGGACCAGTTTTAGGAATTTTGGGGACCCCTGCAATGCTTTATTTGGGGGGGGGCATATGTTTATCTTAGGTCAATGTAACCTAACTCAACCTAAGCTATTCACAGTACAGGATATTCAGATTAATCATAGAATCATAGAATTGCAGAGTTGGAAGAGACCACGAGGGCCATCCAGTCCAACCCCCTGCCATGCAGGAAATCACGATCAAAGCATCCCCGACAGATGGCCATCCAGCCTCTGTTTAAAGACCTCCAAGGAAGGAGACCCCATTATTATTACTAATAATGTTTTTGCAGGAGGAGGGTTACTACGGGCAGGGTCACAATGATGGGTCCCCCGTGGATGCTGACGCGACAGCCCTGGCTTTGACTGTGTATCCCTGCAGGGCAGGGGGTCGGACTAGAAACCTTGGGGTTTCTTTCAGCTCTATGATTCTACAATCAAAGCACTCCCGACAGATGGCCGTCCAGCCTCTATTTAAAAACCTCCAAAGAAGGAGACTCCACCACACTGTGAGGCAGCACATTCCACTTCCAAACAGCTCTTACTGCGAAGAAGATCTTCCTAATGTTTAGGTGGAATATCTTTTCCTGTAGTTTGAACCCTTTGCTCCATGTCCTAGTCTCTGGAGCAGCAGAAAACAAGCTTGCTCCATCCTCAGTATGACATCCTTTCAAATATTTAAACATGGCTGTCAACATCCCCTCTTACGGTAACTTTCTCTTCCCCGGGCTAAACATGCCCAGTTCCCTAAGCTGCTCCTCATAGGGCATAGCTTCCAGACCATGAAGAATGTGTTTATTTATTTATGGGGTGTAACAAGGAGGGGTGAAGGATTTGTCTTATTCTGTGTAACTCATCCTCCCCCCATGAAAGTAGTATGTATGAAAGAGTCTATCTGTCTGGAATGAGTTTCATGACTCACTTGAGACTGTATATTGCATGCCTTCAAGTTGTTTCCAACTTATGACAACCCTATCACAGGGTCCTCTGAGGGCTGAGAGTGTGTGACTTGCCCAAGGTCACCCAGTGGGTTTTCATGGTCGAGTAGGGATTTGAACCCTGGTCTCCAGAGTCCAACACTCAAGCCGCTGTGCCAAACTGCACCTGGAGATTAGGATTAGTAAGGCACCATATCCCATCTGACCTCGGAAGCTAAGCAGGCTCAGCCCTGGTTAATACTTGGATGAGAGACCACCAATGAATTCCAGGTGCTGTAGGCTACATTTCAGAGGAAGGCAATGGCAAACCACCTCTGAATATTTCTTGCCTAAGAAAACCCTACGAAATTCACAGAGCCGCCATAAGTCAACAGGTGACTTGAAGGCACATGTACACACACACATCCCAAGTCCCTTTCCAGCACTCTAACCATTACACCACACTGCCAGTTTCGGGGTTCTCTTAATTATTTTCTTTTCTCTATTCTGAATCTCCCTGTAGGTAACAGTAAGTTTTATTGTAGGAAAGGGAAGAAAAATTTATCTCCCCATGTCCATTTTCTCCACACTCCCTTCCTCTTCTTAAGGCTATTCTTACACCCAAAGCAGTTACCCAAAAAAAAGGTAGCAACTGCTTAACTGGACAATTACTTTTAATTGTGCTGTTCAGTTGGCATCAGCAAATTCTTTACCATCCTCTTGGGATAGGCTTCTCTAGCATGATGCCCTTCAGATGTTCTGGGTACCGATTTCCATAATTCCTTGTCAATATCTAATGTTAATCAATTATGGTGCACTGTAAAGGTTGTGGTTTTATGTTTGGCTGGTTGAGGAAAAAAGGATCATACACCTTGTACCATCCCATTCAGAATACTCCCCCAAACTGGTGTGTGTGTGTGTGTGTGTGTGTGTGAGAGAGAGAGAGAGAGAGAGAGAGAGAGAGAGAGCAATCTTTTCCTCCCTCCTAATGGATGATGCAACTTTGTATTTTCCAAAGGAGCAAGTGGCTCTGCTGGATTTGAACCAAAGACCTATACGAGCACAAATCATGCAAGACGACCATGGCAGTGTCATCTCATTGGGTAAATATAATAATAATAATAATAATAATAATACACAATACATTATTTTTTACCTGACGCTCCCCAAGGCTCTAAGTGGGGTACAGCATAGATTAAAATACAACATATAACTAAACACATAAAACCATTATGCCTTTCTTCCTACTTGGATTTGGATACTGGAGTTCACAGAGGCTTGGATTTTATTTAGGTTCCTATTTCTCCATCTTCCTACAGTGAACTCCGTTTGACACACATGGCAGGATTGTCATCTGGTACCTGGTTTCCTTGGTGGCCATGTTCATGGGAGCTGATTTATAACAGGCCTGTCACATGTCTTACAAATGGTAGGGGAAATTGGGACATCTGGGGACTAGAGACTGTTCTCATCTTATCCTTCTGGCTTCATGAAGGATGTGGTTCTTAATATCTACTTGTTGTTATGGCTATTTATTGTTTCCACTATCAGAGGCCATATGCTTCATAATACCAGTTACTGAGGAATAACACCAGTGGGAGGGGCAAACACCCTTATGTCCTATTTTAGGCTTCTTTGAGGTGCCTGGTCAACTACTGCGGGAACATAATTTTGTACCACTTAGGCTTTTGCTCTCATCCAACATGGCTGCTGTTACGTTCTTAGGATTACAAAGTGGGATGGAGATTCATACGTCTTAGTTGGTTGGTTTTGTTATCATCTATCACATTTTTCCCATTGCTTTACCTATTGGCCTTATCTTAATCACTGTTACCTAGGAACTTTATCGCTGGACAAACCTTTGGCTTTCAGTGTTAGCTGATTTTTTTTAATGTGGTTGGACTTCTTTTTCTTATAAACCATGGACAGCACGTGGGCCAGAAAAAGGGGCTATCTGTTCTCCACCATTTTGGAATGAGTACGCAGAGGAATCTTGTAGCACCTTTGAGACTAACCGAGAGAAAGCAGATAGTGGCATAGCCTTTCGTAGACTCCAGTCTACTTCCTCTGATGCATGGAGTAAAGTGCTTAGAAACAGACCTTAAGAACAGACTATATGACTAGCCATAGAAATGCAAAACTCGTGGCTGACAAATCCAGTTATAACAATGGTCATAACAGCTCCCAATTGAGACCAATCAGACGTATCACCAATGAACTACAACCTGTTTTGGACAATAACACTACCCTCTCAAAGGCTCTAGATGGCAGGCCTTTACTTGCCTAAAGACCACCTCCCGATCTCAAACAGTTACTTATCTACAGGAGGATGCACAACACAGATAGGGAGATGGGTACAAGACCTTGCCACAAACCCAGAAGCGAACTCTGCCTACATATCTACTCAGGAAATGTCTTCACAGGACCTAATCTCATCGCCCATGATATCAGAGGTACTTTCACTTGTTCATCCTCTAATGTGATATATGCCATCCTCCATCAACAATGCCCTTCAGTGCTCTACATTGGGCAAACAGGCCAGTCTCTGTGACAGATAATAAATAGACATAAAGCAGACAGTAGGAATGGGAATATACAAAAACCAGTTGCAAAACACTTCAGTCTCCCTGGACACTCCATCTCTGACCTCAGGACAGCTGTACTTGAACAAAAAAGCTACAAAGGAATTGGAAAGGGAAGTAGCAGAACTGGATATACCCACAAACACCAGTTGGTCAACAGTGGGTTGAACAGAGACAATGGCTTCCTGGCAAACTACACATATGATAACACTAGTTAACACCCCATCCTCATGAGGGCACTCTTGGCTAATTTATGTCCCCAGCCAGCATCATACTACCTTCCAATAACTGCCTGCATCATCCATATGGCTATCTACTCACCCTAGCTTTAAGCAACATCTTTTCTCCTGCCTTGCCTCCCACAAGTTTTACATTTCTATGGCTATTCATACAGTCTGCTCATAAGGTCTGTTTCTAGGCACTTCACTCCATGCATCTGAGGAAGTTGACTAAAGTCTAGTAAAGCTTATGCCACCATCTTTCTCTCAATTAGTCTGAAAGGTGCTACAAGATCCCTCTGTGTACTGATATTCCAGACTAACATGGCTATGTCTTTGAGTTTTGGAGTGAGGTACTTTTCTAGTGAGTCTATGAGCCACCATTGCTATAGAGCTTGATTTTCTCTGTTTTGTTATTTGCTGCCTGTTTGCTTGTGTGTTCATTACATTACATTGAACTACAAAAAGCTTGGGTCTTAAAAAAAATTCATATACTGAAGTCTGGTCTAAACATGGACTAAAATGGGGAGGACTGCCATATCTTCAGTCCATTAGTGTCTAAAAGAAAGGTGATACTCCCTCCAGTATTCCAGTGTAGGGCTTTTGGACACTAAAAGAATAAACTTTGATGTCTATCTGACAGATCCCACATAATTCAGCAATATGCTATGTGCCCCTTTAAGTGAGAAGGGCAGCTGGTTTGTTGTGAATACAGGTCGACCCCTGTGTCCATGGATTCGGTATCCATGGCTTCACTTATCCACATCTGAAAATATATGTTCGCTCTAGGCATTTCTAGGTCCTCCAATATGATTCTATGGTCAACTTGCAGCATTCTTCTCATTGAAAAAAGAAGGTTCCCTATTATTCAGGTATCCACGGGGTTTTTAGAATGTATCCCTAGCAAATATGGGGGCCAACCTGTACATAGAGAAGAAGGGGAGCAGGAATTGAGGCAGTGTTATTTCTTAAAATTATTTATTTAAAGGACTGATTAAGGAATTTACAACAAAGTTTTGCCAGTAATTTGCCTGATGCCTATTTTTGTGCAGGGCAATTGCTATTTTCTTCAAACAGTCTGTATAAAGACTGAGATTACAATTCTTTATTCCAGGAGACAATACCCATGAACGGCTCTACACAGGAGACAGTTCCCATTATTGCTCTGTCTACAGCAAAAGCTTCAGTGACAAACCGAGTACAATAAATTGCGAGAGACCGAACATGGCAGAGAAACGATACAAGTGCTCTGACTGTGGGAAAAGCTTCAAGAAAAGATCAGCCCTTCTCACCCATGACAGAACCCACACTGGAGAAAAACCGTATAAATGTTCAGACTGCGGGAACAGTTTCAGTAACAAATCGAGCCTTACGAGACATAAAAGGAAGCACACTGGGGAAAAGCCTTTTTGTTGTTTAAACTGTGGGAAAAGGTTTAGTCAGAGCTCCAGCTTGATCAGACATATGAGAAATCACACAGGCCTGAGACCGTACATATGCTCAGACTGTGGGAAGAGCTTCAAGCAGAGTTCCAGCCTTCTCGTTCATGGGAGAACCCACACAGGAGAGACTCCATATAGTTGCTCAGTTTGTGGGAAACGCTTCTCTCAGAGTTCAAACCTTGTGAAACATGAGAGAATCCACACTGGGGAAAAGCCCTATAGGTGTCCGGACTGTGGGAACACCTTCAGTAACAAATCCAGCCTTACAAGACATAAGAGAAACCACACAGGCCAGAAGCCCTATAAATGTTCACACTGTGGTAAAAGGTTCAAGCAGAGTTCTGGTCTCCTTAAACATGAGAGGGTCCACTCACGGCAGGGCCTCTGAAAATATTCTGATTCTGGCAAGTGCTTTGATCCAAAGCTTGGCCTGACTGCACATGAGAGAACCCACATGGGAGAGTGTGTAAATTACTCAGTAAGAAAAGATGAGACCGTCTGTCGAACAGGATAAAGTATATTAGGGTGAAACTATGTATGTTCTCGGTATGCGAGTAAGCAAAACCTGCCCAACTGGTGACTATGATTTGCCAGTGATTTGACAAAGTCTTTTTGTTTCTTGCTGTGTCACAGATGGCAACAAATGGGAGGTTTTATTGAACAAGTGGTGTGTCGCGTTTGGTTTGATGGGCAATACTTTCTGCAGGCCTTGTGGTGAAAGATTTCAGAGCTGAGCCCTCTTTGTACATGCGATGAATTGCCTCAGGAGAGGTACAGTGAAATATTCTGTGTTCTAGAGACCACCAGGCCTTCTTTAAACAGATAGTTCACATGAGGGATGTGCAAAAGTAAGAGACTGGAACCTATGTTAGGGAGAGCCCTATCTTTAAACAGAGTGCAGTGGCTACCCAGTTAGCAGATGTGGGTGGTGTCAAGGGGAGCTCCATACTCCACACAACTTGCTCTGCATCCCCTAAACTAGCATGCTGTCCTCTGGTGTGCTGGAGGATGCTGTCCCATCACCAGTGTTAGGTTTTGCTGGAAGTCTGGTTTGCTTCTGAACATGGAATGGGGGCCCAGGGTACCATTTTGTGCTTGGTTCAGGCAACAAAATGTCTTGGGCTGGTGGTGTTTGTCTGGTGTGAGTCTTGAGATGACTTACTGGATGTGAAGGAGAAAGGGCATTTCAGGTGTTAAAAATAAGGTTTCATTACGCGGAATACTTGAATGCATTTTTGTTAAGAGATATTTGTACAGTGGGCAAATATCTACTTGATATTTGGCCCTTGGTATCTACTCAGGTTTGGTTCCAGGACCCCCTGTGGAAACCAAAGTCCGTGGATGCTCAAGTCCCATTATATACAATGCCATAGTAAAATAGCATCCCTTATATAAAATGGCAAAATCAAGGTTTGCTTCTTGGAATTTTTTAAAAAATATTTCCAAGCCATGGATGGTTGAATCCCTGGATGCAAAATCCCTGGATACAGAGGGCCAACTGTATAGGTTTCTTCAAAGGCTGTTGGGGTTTGGGGACAATATAAATGGATTAATAGTTATAAGCAGAGCATCAGGTAAATAACTACAAATGTTGTGTGAGTACATATTACTCATATCAACTCACACATGATGGGAAATCTGTGAAATTTAATACAGTAAACCAAATAGAGCCGCACATTTATAAAACAGGAATCTCCATGTATTTGAAAACCATCCTGCAGGAATTTTTTTAAAAAAGTGTCTCCAAATTTTGTAGAGGGCAACTGACAGTATTCAGAATTAAAGCATACAGCACTATCAATAAGATGTAAAGCACATTAGTCTTTACCTCCCATTGCTCCAGATCTTCATTTAGCTATAGGGGACAGAGTTGCAGCTCTCAATATCTGGTTCATTTCTCAGCCAAATATTTTGGGCTACTGCATTTCTTGGAATTAAACCCCTTTTATTTTTATATCCTGAGACTCTTGTCTCCTTCACATCAGATTTTATTAGATGTTTCCAGTTTCCTTTGCTCTTAGGGATGACTTATACCAGGAAGAGGATTCTTGATTGTGTTGAGGAGTGTGTGTGATCTTATGCATCATTACAGCAGCCTTGTAAACAAGACACCAAGAAAAGAAAAGAAAAAAGAATAGCCTAAAACAGTTGCTCTTAACCTTTTCTTTACCAGGGACCCCTTTAAATATCTTTTGTTGCTGCAGACCTACTCAAGATTTAAAACAACAACAATGCAATTACACCATCCACTAAACCTTCCCTCAGAGGCACTGGAGGGGGAGGGCAGACTTTTCTCCTGCTTCTTCCTACAAGTTTGTGGCTGGAGCAGATTGAATGGCAATGTGCAGGCCAAGCCTGTTTTGC
The DNA here is from genome assembly GCA_030847615.1 of Gambelia wislizenii. Classification (NCBI taxonomy): domain Eukaryota; kingdom Metazoa; phylum Chordata; class Lepidosauria; order Squamata; family Crotaphytidae; genus Gambelia; species Gambelia wislizenii. Next base: position 34,904,936 of record JAUMIR010000002.1, read on the forward strand.
CTTGGCTTCTGTCACATAGCTACTCCACTGCAGGGAGAAGGTGGGTCAAGCAGACTTCAACCTTTATGGACCTCCTCTGCAAACATCATGGCCCTCTGGAGTTTTGTGGACCAGATCTTAAGAACCACTGGCCTAAAAAAAATTTGTTAGCCCACTAAGAAGCTCATAGGTTGCATTTTAATGCTTGCTAGGGTAGAAGAAAGCCATCTACTTTGTGGCCAGTATGAAAGCACAACCTTTTTGGCCAGTTTACAAAGAGAAACCCTAACTTCTACCAAATAATTTGTGAGGAGGAGGTGCCTTTCCTATTTCACCAACTTTCTGCTTCCTTGCTAGTTCTGTGGAAACAGAGAAACCAAGGGTGCATCTATATTGTAGAATCATAGAATCATAGAATTGTAGAGTTGGAAGAGAAATAATGCAGTTTGGCACCACTATAACTGTCATGGCCCCATACTACAGAATTCTTGGATTTGTAGTTTGATGGGACAGCAGCACTTTTTGGCAGATAAGGCTAAAACTACAAATCCCAAGATTCCATAGGATGGTGCTACAGCACTTAAAGTGGTGGCAAACTGCATTATTTCTACAGTGTAGAGGCATCCCCAGTTATACACCATGAAATTGAACTAAAAGGACATTTTTCTCACAATTGATAAACATTTTGATGATTGATTGCTTCGATTATCATCAGCTGAAGGAAGGTTTTGGCAACGGAAGTTTCTTTCCTGTATTTTCAGTGTTACTTGGTTCAGTATAGTTCAAGAGGTGAATTGCAAACTGACTGGCCAGATCAGGGACGATATGATAGCCCTGTTTAAGTATTTGAAGGGGTGTCACATTGAGGATGGAGCAAGCTTGTTTTCTGCTGCTCCAGAGACTGTAACACGGAGCAATGGATGCAAGCTCCAGGAACAGAGATTCCACCTCAACATTAGGAGGAACTTTCTGACAGTAAGAGCTGTTCGGCAGTGGAACACACTCCCTCGGAGCGTAGTGGGGTCTCCTTCCTTGGAGGTCTTTAAACAGAGGCTGGATGGTCATCTGTCGGGGATGCTTTGATCAAGATTTCCTGTGTGGCAGGGGGTTGGACTGGATGGCCCTCGTGGTCTCTTCCAACTCTACAATTCTATGATTCTATGGTTCTCCCTTTTGTTAGGTCCAGAGCGTGTGTCCCTTCACCCTTCTTTTCCCGCAAAGGAGCACAGTGTAGATGCAACTGGAAAATACAAGACACACCAGGATCCAAATACTCCAAATTATTCACTTTCTTTCCATGACACTGTAAAAATGCAAATCAATAGACTGTTCAGTCCATTTGAAACACTTATAACAGATGCTAAGGATAATCCTAAAAGCTTAACATCCAAAATCTATTTTATCCTTTAGAAACAAAGTTCCCTGATCCTACAGAGGTCAGACAGGTTTTGATGAATAACTTCAAAGCAATATAGGCAATGACACCTGGTCTTATTTATGGAAATGTCTACCATTTAAGACTATCTCAACCCAAAAACATCACCCAAGGAGATCTTCTGCTGTGCTTTTTGCAACCGGACATGTTTATCTCGGATTGGCCTTTTTAGTCATCAGCGCGCTTGCAGAAAGCACGGGATGAGTCCTTCCTGAATCTTCGTTTGCGAAGAAAAGCCAGAGACTAGTATTAAAGAACATGTTATCAAAATTAATCAGCCATTGGTACTTAACAATAATCAAACTGCAATACTTGGGTGGTCTTCTGAATGGTAAATGTTGGAGAAATTGTGGCGCAAAAGACAACTTGTTACATATGTACCTATAGGATACTGGACCAAAGTTTTCCAAATGATAAGCAAAATAACAAATTAAACAATTAATGTTGACCCTAACATTGGACTATTCCTTTGTTTGATAACCAATACAGATCACCAAAATACAGTATACAGAACTAATTGACTCTTTATGTTTAGCCGCAACAAGGCTTGAAATTTCTTCAGAGTGGAATTGTATGTGAACATGTAAAACAATGCTATTACCAGGAAAGACAAAATATAGTTTATTATATATGATGAGATTGTGCCCTGTTTCCTGTATGTTCGAAACATGTTATTTGGTGTTTTATCTTTGTAGTTGGTTAAATAAAGCACAATAAAAAGTATTTTTAAAAACCAAAGTAAGCCAAAGAACCCTGGTCTTCCAGAATCCACACAGTGTTGGAACATGTGGATGGATCCATTTCTGGGAGGGGTGGGGATTGTGAATAATCTTTATCTTTCTCCTGCCTCAAATTCTTGCACTGAAGATGGGACTCAGGAAAGAAATGTAGCCCAGGGACAGAGCAGAAGCTTTGTATTGAGGAGGTCCCATATCCAATCCCCAGCATTTCTATGTAAGGCTGGAAGAGTAAAGATAGGAACTAACTAGGTAAAAATCAATAAAGTTATCAACTGAGTTAGAAATGTTGTATCAAAAAGGGCAATTTAATTAAATTCATTTTTTAAAATGAGGCCTCCTTTCCTAGAGAAGCTAGAAGCCCCTCTTTTTAGCCCTCCATAAATTTTCATAAACTTTCGTAAACAGCCTTGAGTCCCAGTGGGAAATAGTAGTAGTAGTAGAGTAGTAGTAGTAGTAATAATAATAATAATAATAATAGTAAGAGACAAGCATGAACTTAATTCCAGAATTAATTTATTAATGAACTTATTAACTAAATGAGATACATTTTTACATTTCCCTGCTGGTTCTTTACTCAAAGCCAAAAGAACCAGCAGGGAAATGTAAAAATGTATTGAATTTCAAAAGTTTGAAACCTCATGTTTTGGTCCAAACTCTCCCTTACTGAGAGCCACTACTACTCAGAGGAGACAGCATTGAGGGTGACGAACCCATGGTGTTGATCCCACCTCAGATCCTCACCCTAGGTAAATCCAGAAGCCTTCTCACACTCTGCTTGAGGGTAGGATATTGCTGTCACCAACATCCCCTTAAGACAGGCAGGGCCGGTTTAAGGAATTTTGGGGCCCCCTGCAGTGCTTTATTTTGGGGCCCCCCATATGTTTATCTCAGGTCAATGTAACCTAACCTATTCACCGTACAGGATGTTCAGATCACAGTAGGGCCCCCGTATCCATGGATTCATTATCCATGGGCAGGGCCGGTTTAACCTGTCTGCCAGATCCGCATTGGCGGGGGCCTCGGGGGGGGGGGTGAAGGGGGCCCCCTGGTGAGTGTTGCCCTTATCTGATGAAGGAGACAGCCAGGAGACAGCAGCCGGCTCCTCCGCTCCTTTGGAGCCCCTTCCCCCTCCCTCCTCAGGCAGGGCATGGCAATAGCACTGAGCTAGTGCGGGAGATAGAGAAAGGGTTTGCTCTTGGGAAGTTGTAATTTGGAGACAGTCCCTGGCTGCATTGCTGTGAAGGAGGAAAGGCAGAGCAGCTGGTCGTGTGAGTGAGGGACTGTCTTCAGGGGGCCGCGGGGATCTTGGGGGGGGGCTGCCATGCACAGTGGGGTGGTTATTTTACTTTTTAACTTGTTGCTGGAGTCAAGACAGATGGCTATCCAGCCTCTGTTTAAAAACCTCTAAAGAAGGAGACTCTACCACATTCCCGCCCTCCTCCAAAAAAATGTCTCCAAAACTAAAGAGAAAGTGAAAGAACAGCAGCCCTCTGTGGCAGAAGCTGGAGGGAGTTTGCTGCTACCCGGAGACGGTGAGTGTGTGTTTATGAGAGAGACAGGGAATTTGAGGGTTGTCTCGGAAAGGGCTCCTTTCTTTCTTTCCCTTCCCTTCCCTTCCCTTCCCTTGCCAACTGAGTTCAGCCTGCATTTGTGTGTGTTTGCCTATGTGCCTTCAAGTCATTTCTGGCTAAGGCAAACCTACCATGGGGTTTTCTAGGCAAGGTTTGTTCAAAGGGTGTGTGCCTTTGCCTTCCTTTGAGGCTGAGAGAGTGTGACTTGCCCAAGGTCAGCCAGTGGGGTATTCATGGCTGAGTAAGGATTCAAACCCTGGTCTCCATAGTCATAGTGCAATGCTGAAACTTTTACAACACTCTTAACTCTTTTAACAGAAGAATACTGTATAAAGAATATAAATTAAAATTTGGAGTAATATTACTGGGAACAATGGTTTTATTGTTCTCACTAAAACACCAATATCCAGTAGTGTTATGTGAGAGGCATTGGCCTAGAGCAGTGGATCTTAACCTTTTCTTTACCAGGGACCCCCTTTAAATATCTTTTGTTGCCCCAAGACTTAACTCAAGATTTAAAACCCTAATAATAATAGCTAACAACAACAACAATACAATTACACCATCCATTAAACTTTCCCTCAGAGACACTCTTGCTTCTTCCTGCAAGTTTGTGGCTGGAGTGGATTGAATGGCAATGTGCAGGCCAAGCCAGCCAGACTTTGCCTTGGTTCCTGTCACATGGCTACTCCACTACAGGGAGGAGGTGGGCCAAGCAGTCTTCAAGCCTTTGTGGACCCCCTGTGAGGACATTGCGGACCCCAAGTTAAGAACCACTGGGCTAGAGAATGCTGGAAAAGGAACAATGCAACCAGATCTTGAGAAGGGTGCTGGCAGGGGGATTCTGGGAGGTGTAATCCAAGAGTAACTTTCCCAGGCTCTGAATGCAGCCTAGAATCATAGGGCTGAAAGGGACCCCAACAGCCATCCCATCCGATTGGCTTCTGCCCTGCAGGAACACACAATCCAAGCATTCCTGACAAATGCCCATCCAACCTCTCCTTAAAAACCTCCAAAGAAGGTGAGTGCACCACACTCCCAGGCAGCAGAGTATTCCACTGCCTTACAGCTCTTACTGTCAGGAACTTCTTCCTAATGTTTAGGTAGAATCTCTTTTCCTATAGTTTGAGTCCATTGCTCCGTGTCCTAGTCTCTGGAGCAGCAGAAAACAAGCTTGCTCCTTCCTCAGTATGACACCCCTTCAAATATTTAAACATGGCTATCATGTCCCCTCCTAACTTTCTCTTCTCTGGGCTAAACATGCCCAGCTCCCTAAGCCGTTCCTCATAGGGCATAATGGCTTCCAGACCTCCCAACATCCTTCTCGGTATCTTTCTTGAATTGTTGTGCCCAGAACTGGAAACAATATTCCAGGTGAGGTCTGACCAAAGCAGAATGGAGTGATACTATTACTTCCCTTGATCTAGACACTATTAATGCAGCCTAGAATTGCATTGGCATTTTTTGCTGCTGCATCACACTGCTAACTCATGTTTAGCTTGTAGTCCACTCTTTCTTTTCTTTGAGGAAATCTGCATCATTACATTAATTGCTAATAAACTAAAAATATTATGTTAGTGCCTATAATATAGTTTTTAAACTAAATTATTGGTGTCAAATTATGTAATACAGTAGGCCCCTCTTATCCACTGGGGATTGGTTCGGGGGGGGGGGTGGATTCTGAAAACCATGAATAATAGTGAACACCATTGAAAAAAATGGTACTTCTGGTTTAAAATACCATAGAGTTGCCTTGGAGGGCCTAGAAAACCACTAGGGAGGACACATTTACTAGGAAGACTCTAAGGTAGGTGTGCTGTTCTGTGTCCCATGGATAATGAATCCATGGATACGGGGGCCCTACTGTGATCTGAACATCCTGTACGGTGAATAGGTTAGGTTACATTGACCTGAGATAAACATATGGGGGCCCCAAAATAAAGCACTGCAGGGAGCCCCAAAATTCCTTAAACCGGCCCTGTCCATGGGACACAGAACAGCACACCTACCTTAGAGTCTTCCTAGTAAATGTGTCCTCCCTAGTGGTTTTCTAGGCCCTCCAAGGCAACTCTATGGTATTTTAAACCAGAAGTACCATTTTTTTCAATGGTGTTCACTATTATTCATGGTTTTCAGAATCCACCCCCCCCGAACCAATCCCCAGTGGATAAGAGGGGCCTACTGTATTACATAATTTGACACCAATAATTTAGTTTAAAAACTATATTATAGGCACTAACATAATATTTTTAGTTTATTAGCAATTAATGTAATGATGCAGATTTCCTCAAAGAAAAGAAAGAGTGGACTACAAGCTAAACATGAGTTAGCAGTGTGATGCAGCAGCAAAAAATGCCAATGCAATTCTAGGCTGCATTAATAGTGTCTAGATCAAGGGAAGTAATAGTATCACTCCATTCTGCTTTGGTCAGACCTCACCTGGAATATTGTTTCCAGTTCTGGGCACAACAATTCAAGAAAGATACCGAGAAGGATGTTGGGAGGTCTGGAAGCCATTATGCCCTATGAGGAACGGCTTAGGGAGCTGGGCATGTTTAGCCCAGAGAAGAGAAAGTTAGGAGGGGACATGATAGCCATGTTTAAATATTTGAAGGGGTGTCATACTGAGGAAGGAGCAAGCTTGTTTTCTGCTGCTCCAGAGACTAGGACACGGAGCAATGGACTCAAACTATAGGAAAAGAGATTCTACCTAAACATTAGGAAGAAGTTCCTGACAGTAAGAGCTGTAAGGCAGTGGAATACTCTGCTGCCTGGGAGTGTGGTGCACTCACCTTCTTTGGAGGTTTTTAAGGAGAGGTTGGATGGGCATTTGTCAGGAATGCTTGGATTGTGTGTTCCTGCAGGGCAGAAGCCAATCGGATGGGATGGCTGTTGGGGTCCCTTCCAGCCCTATGATTCTAGGCTGCATTCAGAGCCTGGGAAAGTTACTCTTGGATTACACCTCCCAGAATCCCCCTGCCAGCACCCTTCTCAAGATCTGGTTGCATTGTTCCTTTTCCAGCATTCTCTAGCCCAGTGGTTCTTAACTTGGGGTCCGCAATGTCCTCACAGGGGGTCCACAAAGGCTTGAAGACTGCTTGGCCCACCTCCTCCCTGTAGTGGAGTAGCCATGTGACAGGAACCAAGGCAAAGTCTGGCTGGCTTGGCCTGCACATTGCCATTCAATCCACTCCAGCCACAAACTTGCAGGAAGAAGCAAGAGTGTCTCTGAGGGAAAGTTTAATGGATGGTGTAATTGTATTGTTGTTGTTGTTAGCTATTATTATTAGGGTTTTAAATCTTGAGTTAAGTCTTGGGGCAACAAAAGATATTTAAAGGGGGTCCCTGGTAAAGAAAAGGTTAAGATCCACTGCTCTAGGCCAATGCCTCTCACATAACACTACTGGATATTGGTGTTTTAGTGAGAACAATAAAACCATTGTTCCCAGTAATATTACTCCAAATTTTAATTTATATTCTTTATACAGTATTCTTCTGTTAAAAGAGTTAAGAGTGTTGTAAAAGTTTCAGCATTGCACTATGACTATGGAGACCAGGGTTTGAATCCTTACTCAGCCATGAATACCCCACTGGCTGACCTTGGGCAAGTCACACTCTCTCAGCCTCAAAGGAAGGCAAAGGCACACACCCTTTGAACAAACCTTGCCTAGAAAACCCCATGGTAGGTTTGCCTTAGCCAGAAATGACTTGAAGGCACATAGGCAAACACACACAAATGCAGGCTGAACTCAGTTGGCAAGGGAAGGGAAGGGAAGGGAAGGGAAGGGAAGGGAAAGAAAGAAAGAAAGAAAGGAGCCCTTTCCGAGACAACCCTCAAATTCCCTGTCTCTCTCATAAACACACACTCACCGTCTCCGGGTAGCAGCAAACTCCCTCCAGCTTCTGCCACAGAGGGCTGTTGTTTCTTTCACTTTCTCTTTAGTTTTGGAGACATTTTTTTGGAGGAGGGCGGGAATGTGGTGGAGTCTCCTTCTTTAGAGGTTTTTAAACAGAGGCTGGATAGCCATCTGTCTTGACTCCAGCAACAAGTTAAAAAGTAAAATAACCACCCCACTGTGCATGGCAGCCCCCCCCCAAGATCCCCGTGGCCCCCTGAAGACAGTCCCTCACTCACACGACCAGCTGCTCTGCCTTTCCTCCTTCACAGCAATGCAGCCAGGGACTGTCTCCAAATTACAACTTCCCAAGAGCAAACCCTTTCTCTATCTCCCGCACTAGCTCAGTGCTATTGCCATGCCCTGCCTGAGGAGGGAGGGGGAAGGGGCTCCAAAGGAGCGGAGGAGCCGGCTGCTGTCTCCTGGCTGTCTCCTTCATCAGATAAGGGCAACACTCACCAGGGGCCCCCCTTCACCCCCCCCCCGAGGCCCCCCGCCAATGCGGATCTGGCAGACAGGTTAAACCGGCCCTGAAGACAGGGCTGAGGAGGGGAGGACTTTTTCAGGAGTACTTTGGTTGTGTATTCCTGCATGGCACGCAGTTGGACTTGATGGCCCTTGTGGTCTCTTCCAATTGTGATTCTATGAACTCCCCCGCCCCCAAGCTGTCCCCCACTTCAAATAGCTTTGGCAACAGGCTCCCTGGGCTGAATGAAAATGGTGTTGCTCAATGCCAGGTCAATGAATAGAAAAACATCCTTGATCCAGGATTTGATCTTGGATGAGCATGCCTGAGCTGGCCTGTATTACAAAGACCTGGCTGGATGAAGCATGTGTGTGTGTGTGTGTGTGTGTGTGCATGCGCGCACCAGGTGCCCTGTCCAACAGTCTGCTGGGTTTGAAGGTGTGCTTTTGAAGGTGGGACAGAACAGGGATTCTGTTGGTGTTCCTCCCATCCTGCTGCTCAACAGTCTCCCCTCCTGAGCTGGCTGAGTTGGTCTCAGGAGTGGTGTTGGAAGTCCCCTCGCCTTGTTGTACTGGGCCCCTTTAGCATCCATGCAGAAACCTCTCTGGTAGGAGCAACTCAGGACTTTGTGTCCACCATGACAACCATGGGTCTGTCCCAAGTAATATCTGGCACCACCCATGCTGCAGGACACACTCTGCACCTGGTTTTCTGTTCTGGGAAGGATGACAGGGTTCCAGGTGTGGAGGAACCTCCCGTAGTTCTGTTGTCATGGTCTGATCACTACCTGGTGAGGTTTAGACTCACTGGGACTTGAGGCCTCTGGGTGGGTAGGCTGATTAAGATGGTCTGCCCCAGGAGCCTTATAGATCCAGATGGATTCCTGATGGCTCTTGGCGAGTTGCCTGGGCAAGTGATCCTGTCAGAGCCCCGGCTGATCTCTGGAACAGGGAAATGGCCAGGGCAGTGAACACGATTGCCCCTAAATTTCCCCTCCCACAAAGTGGAGCTGAGTGGGTCCCCTGGTTCACTAGGGAGCTGGCAGTGGTGAAATGAATGGGATGGAGACTAGAGTCCCAATGGTGGAAGACTGTGCTGTGATGATGGTGGCAGTGACGAAATTATATCTCTGCCACCATTTGTGTCTGCACAGTGACATCCAGCAGAGCTGTCTCAAATGGATTTTCCTTGGGTTTTTTCCAGGCTGTGAGGCCATGTTCTGGAATAGTTTCTTTCTGACGTTTCACCTGCATCTGTGGCTGGCATCTTCAGAGAATGCCAGCCACAGATGCAGGTGAAACGTCAGAACGAAACTATTCCAGAACACGGCCTCACAGCCTGGAAAAAACCCAAGGAAAATGTATGGATGCTGGCCGTGAAAGCCTTCGACTTCACACTGTCTCAAATGGTCAGGGTTTTTTTATACTCTGGCCCACAAGAAGAAAACAAAGAGCAAATTTGTCAAAGAGCTATGACAAATTTGCACAACACTTTGCAGACAAAATTGGATGCTGTAGTTGTGACAGGTTCAGTGGAGATAATATCGGCACCTGTTTGTCCTGTATGAACGGATACATTTCAATTTGTGCAGCCTGAAGATGTGGACAGGATCCTTGGAGAGGTAAGAGCCACCACATACATACTGGATCAGCTAGAGCTAGAGGGGGCTAGATGGGGCTGGCCAAGTAGGTAAGGGGAGTCATGAATGCCTCACTGCAGCAAGGGAAGTTTCCATCCTGCCTAAAAGAGGCTGCAGTGAGGCTGTTACTAAAAATGGCCTCCCTGGATCCCACCATTCTGAATAATTATGGGCCAGTCTCTAACATAACATTTTTGAGCAAGGTTCTGGAGCATTTGGTGGCCTCCTAGCTCCTGGGGTTTCTGGATGAGATGGATTATCTGGATCCATTTCAATCTGGCTTCAGGCCTGGTTATAAGATGGAGAGGGCTTTGGTCGCCTTGGGAGATGAGTTACACAGGGACCTGGATGGGGAGTGTGTCCCTGTTGGTTCTGCTGAACCTCTCAGCAGCTTTTGATGCCATTGACCATAGAATTCTTCTGGACCAACTCTCTGGGATGGGACTTGGGGGAACTTATGCAGTGGTTCTGGTCTTTTTTGAAGGGGCAAACTCAGCAGGTAGTGCTGGGAACTCCTGTTCAATGTCCTGGCTGTTGTCCTGTGTGGTCCCTTGGGGTTTCAGTTTGTCCTCAGTGCTGCTCAATACCTACATAAAACCACTGGGAGAAGTCATCTGGAGTTTTGGGGTTTGGTGTCATCAATATGCTCAGGACACCCTGTTTCCCATATGATTCCAATATCATCTGGCTATGGTGATACATGCCACACTCTACATGGGTCTGCCTTTGGAAACTGTTCAGAAACTTCAGGAGATACAAAATGCTTCAGCCAGAATGCTGTGCAAAGCCAGTTACAGGGAGCATATAACTCGCTTACTAAAACAGCTTCACTTGCTACCTGTTCGTTTCGGGGCACAATTCAGAGTGCTGGCCATGACCTATAAAACCCTATACGGCTTAGGTCTAGACTGTGTGAAAGACCATATCTCCCCAAATGAACCTACCGGAGTCCTAAGATCTACAGAGGGAGGTTTTGTCTCGGTCCCACCACCATCACAAGCTTGCTTCGTGAGGACACAAGAGAGAGCCTTCTTGGTGGTGGTTCCCACCCTCTGGGATGCCCTTCCACAGGAGGCTGGCCTGGCCCCCTCCCTGCTTTCCTCTCTCTGGCAGGCAAAGACGTGTACTTTTAACGTGTAAGTAGGTGAGATAGAAAACAGGAGATCAGAATGACAATTAACAACAAATGTGAAATAAAAATTCTGTTTTATCTATCCTGTTCTACTCTGGGGGGTGTTTCTATTTTATTTCAAGTGTGAAATAAAATTTCAGTTGTGAAGCAAAATGAAATAAATGTATACAATAAAATTTCCTGGTCAACCTTACTCCTACAAATGTAATGCAAATTACACCAAATAAACAGAATGCACGCACACACATACAAAATATCTGTATATATTGACAAGGTAAAAACAGGTTAAGGAGGTTAAAACCATTCAAAACCATGTTTATAAATATTTTGGAGTTAATCATTTAGGCCCTGAAGGTTTGAGTGAATACCCATGTTTTATTTTGTACCTAAATAAAGCCAGTGTTGGCGCTAGACAGGCCTCCGAGGAGAGGAAGTTCCATAATTGGGGTGCCACAGCAAGGAAGGCCCTGCCCCACATCCTCACACGGTGTATTGAATTCACTGGTGAGAGTTCAGATGATTCTCCAGATGATCTCATTCATGGGGAGACATATCTAGGAAGGGGTGCTTCTTCGAGATCCCAAGCTGTTTAGGGGTCTAGAGGTCATGACATTTGAATTGAATTCAGACCAGAACTAGTTGCAGCTAGTTGACCAGCACTGGTTCATTTAGTTAGTTAGTTATACCCCGCTCTTCAGCCACAAGGCTATCAGAGCAGCTTACAAATTGTTTTAAGCAATAGCAATTTACACATCTACACTGCATTAAGCACTTTCCAATGTGTGATAGCTAATTGCCCCCACAAGCCGGGTACTCATTTTACCGACCTACAAAAGGATGGAAGGCTGAGTTAACCTTGGAGCCCACTGGAATCGAACTTACAAGGTGGTGACTTGCAGTACAGTACTGGCATTTAACCACTGCACCACCAGGGCTCCCATGGAACACCACTTTAAGTAACACTGCATTAGTCAACATTTTTTAAAGCTCCAGTCATTGCTTTGTACTTGTTGGTGCTTCAGGATCCTGTATTATTTAACAGAAGGGAGTAATTGAGCAGTAGTGTGAAGTAAGAGACAAGACTCCTGTCCCTCTAATGATTGTGAAGAAGAGAGGATTTCATAAGGCGTTGCTTATCACACAACCAGGTAACAAGCAACATCTGCTGAAATTCCTTCTGCACAACCATTAGAGAGACAAGAGGGTTGTTGTTTATCTCACCTGGCAACCCTATCAAGCAGTCATTTCAAATGGCAAATCTCTGTGTGTTTATGAATGGTCCAGAGAGAGAGGAACCTGACCTTTCAGGGCAGCTTTACTTGGTGGAAATACTGTTGTGGTCCCTTGTGTTATTGCCCTTCCTCCATTTGATTGCAGCCAAATCAGATTGGTCAAAAATGACTAGTCTGAACAAATTATGTGGCTTGAGTATCTCATCTTTGGGCCTAGATGTTGGTTCAAATTATTATTTATTTCATTTATATGCCACCCTTCTCCTGGGGTGGGACACAAGGCGGATTGTAGCACTTGTGTATTTGTATCCTATACTTCTGCAAACGAGAAGAGGGCAGCAAACAAGGGTCTTAACCTTGATCTAAGAGTTGGCTGGCATTTTTATATAGGAGTCTTAGCTACTGATACATTCAGACATACTTAGTGGTGGTGATACAGGCAGACTTGGCTTCCAGCCACTCCTCCTTTCTCTTCTTCCAGTATGAACAAGGTAAGATCGGCTCCCTTCCATACAATCACTTTACAGCCCCTGTACTGCATGCTTTATCTATGTATCAAAAGTTTCCACTGACATACAGCTATGGAGATTGAACATTGCAGCATGTTGTGCATTGATTGAATGTCCATGCGCAGTTGTACATTGGGCATCAATACAATAATGCACATTAGTTGTGCAGTGTCACCATCCATGAGGTTAAAGTTGTGCTACATCTCTTGGATGTTGTATCTCAGCCATCCTGTGTTGTTTCCTCCTGGATTTCTTAGAACCACCATGTGGTGCTAAGTCTCTGTTTTTCCTTTATCTCGCTAGACACTCTGGAATCTGACTTCAGCAGCACAAAGTGGAGGTATCTGATAAAGTTTCAAATGCACAGGAAACATGAAGTCCTAAAAGCTCTCATCATGGACACTGAGGGGACTGCAGCAGTCACTTGCAACACTTGTGCGATGTTTGTATTCTTGTCTACAGACGTGGAGAACTTCACATGCACTAAATGCAAGCTGGTAGCCCTCTTGGAGGAGAAAGTACAGCAGCTGGAGACACGGGTAGCTACACTTCAACAGATTCGGGAGCAAGAGGTTTTCCTGGACAGAACAGAACGAACACTCTTGGATGGGGACCGCACAGAGGAAGTGGCTGTGGAGGAGAGGGTCACTTCACGGACACAGGAAATAGACAGCTGGAGGAATGTCACACACAGAACAAGAAAATCCAGGGATTCTTCCAGCAGCTTACAGCTACAGAATCGATTTGAAGCCCTTTCCCTTATCAAGGACAACGAGGAAGAACAGCATGGACAGACTTCAGGGGTAGAGCAGGGGACCTTGAGAGGACCACCGCAAGGAACAGCAGCTGCGAAGCCTCAGCGGAGGCGTGTGGTGGTGGTGGGGGACTCTTTGCTGAGGGGTACAGAAGCAGTGGTATGTGGGCCTGACAAGATGACTCGGGAGGTGTGTTGTCTCCCTGGGGCAAAGATCTGTGATGTGACCGAGAGGCTGACAAGACTCATCAAGCCTACGGATCATTACCCCTTCCTTTTGGTCCATGTGGGAACCAATGATACTGCAAGGCACAGCTTTCCCAAGATCAGAAGAGATTATGAGGCCCTGGGGAGGAAGCTGAAAGAAATGAACGCACAGGTGGTCATCTCGTCTCTTCTGCCAGTTGAAGGGCATGGTCCAAGAAGGGAGAGGAAAATAGCCGACGTAAACAACTGGCTCCGTAGATGGTGTCGCCGAGAACAAATTGGATTCTTGGATCATGGACTGCGCTTCCATGCAGGGGGACTTCTGGCAAGAGATGGGGTGCATCTTACAACAGTTGGAAGAAACATTTTTGCCAACACTCTCAAGAATTTGATCAGGAGGGCTTTAAACTGAGTCAAATGGGGGAGGGAGACAGTATTCTGGAAGGCAAAAGGGCTGGAGAAAATAGTCAAACTGTCATAGAGGGAACAAGGCAAACAGCGCAAGGACCCAACAGTGGGAGGCAAAAAAACTTGCACAGGGAGCAAGTAAAGGGAACACATGATCTCAGATGTCTCTACACTAATGCACAGAGCATGGGAAATAAGCAAGATGAACTAGAACTCCTTGCACTACAAAACAAATATGATATAATAGGCGTTACTGAAACCTGGTGGGACGAGTCTCATGATTGGAATGTAGGAATAGAGGGGTATAACCTTTATAGGAGAAACAGGCCAAACAGGAAAGGAGGAGGAATAGCATTATATGTCAGGGATATTTACACCAGTGAAGTGATCCATGACATCAATACTGGAAGCCAGGTGGAGAGCATCTGGATAAAAATTAAAGGGGAGGGAACCAACAGGGATGTTATTGTGGGACTCTACTACAGACCCCCAAATCAGACGGAGGAATTGGATGTTGCCTTTCTAGAACAGATGAACATACATGCAGAAAGGAGAGATGTAGTAGTGATGGGTGACTTCAACTATCCTGATATTTGCTGGCAATCTAACTCAGCCAAAACTACAAGGTCTAGCAAATTCCTTACATGCCTGGAAGACAATTTCATGGTCCAAAAGGTGGAAGAGGCAACAAGGGGGTCAGCTATTTTAGATCTGATCCTAACCAACAGAGACGACCTTGTTAATGGGGTGCAAGTGGTGGGATCCTTAGGTGAGAGTGATCATGTTCTCCTGGAGTTTGTTATACAATGGAAAGGAGAAGCCAGGCATAGTCAGACACGCATTCTTGACTTTAGGAGAGCTGATTTCAATAAACTCAGGGAAATACTGGGGATGATCCCATGGTCAAGAATACTAAAAGAGAAGGGACCTCAAGACGGTTTTGACTTTCTCAAAAGGGAGATACTGAAGGCACAATTTCAAACAGTACCATTGAGGAAGAAAAATGGGAGGTGTCTCAAGAAACCAGGATGGATGACTAAAGAACTTTCAATGGAGCTAAGTTTTAAACGGAACATGTATAGGAAATGGAAAAGGGGGGAAATCACCAAAGAAGAATTCAAACAGATAGCGAACACGTGTAGGAGTAAAGTCAGAAAAGCTAAAGTGCAGAATGAGCTCAGGCTTGCTAGGGAGGTTAAGAACAATAAAAAGGGTTTTTTTGGGTATGTCCGCAGCAAAAGGAGGAAGAAGGAAATGATAGGGCCACTACGTGGAGAAGATGGCAAAATGCTAACAGGGGACAGAGAAAAGGCAGAATTACTCAACACCTTCTTTGCCTCAGTGTTTTCAGAAAAGGAAAAGGAGGACCAACCTGAGGAAAATGGAACAGAGGACACAATAGGGGAAATCCAGCTGAAAATAAGTAAAGAGGTGGTACAGGAATACCTTCTTAATCTAAATGAATTTAAATCTCCAGGACCAGATGAACTACATCCAAGAGTATTAAAAGAGCTGGCAAATATAATCTCAGAGCCATTGGCAATAATATTTGAGAACTCCTGGAGAACAGGAGAAGTCCCAGCAGACTGGAGGAGGGCAAACGTTGTTCCCATCTTCAAAAAGGGGAAAAAAGAGGATCCCAACAACTATCGTCCAGTTAGTCTGACATCAATACCAGGGAAGATTCTAGAACAGATCATTAAACAGAGAGTCTGTGAACATTTAGAAGGCAATGCCATAATCACAAAAAGTCAGCATGGGTTTCAGAGAAACAAGTCATGCCAGACTAATCTGATCTCTTTTTTTGATAAAGTTACCAGCTTGGTAGATGAAGGGAATGCTGTGGACATTGCATACCTTGATTTCAGTAAGGCCTTTGACAAGGTTCCCCATGACATTCTTGCAAACAAGCTTGTAGAATGTGGGCTAGACAAGTTAACTGTTCAATGGATTTGTAATTGGTTGACCGGCCGAACCCAAAGGGTGCTCAGCAGTGGCTCCTCTTCGTCTTGGAAAGATGTGACCAGTGGGGTGCCACAGGGTTCTGTCCTGGGCCCAGTGCTATTCAACATCTTTATCAATGACTTAGATGAGGGAATTAGGGGCATACTTATCAAATTTGCAGATGACACCAAATTGGGAGGAGTAGCTAATACCCTAGAGGACAGGATCAAAATTCAGAATGACCTGGATAGACTGGAGAGCTGGGCCAAAGCTAACAAAATGAAATTCAATACGGAGAAATGTAAAGTACTGCATTTAGGGCGGAAAAATGAAATGCATAAATACAGGATGGGAGAGACCTGGCTGAATGAGACTATGTGCGAAAGGGATCTAGGAGTCCTAGTAGACCACAAGTTGAACATGAGCCAACAGTGTGATGCGGCAGCTAAAAAGGCCAATGCAATTTTGGGCTGTATCAATAGAAGTATAGTGTCTAGATCAAGGGAAGTAATAGTGCCACTCTATTCTGCCTTGGTCAGACCTCACTTAGAATACTGTGTCCAGTTCTGGGCACCACAATTCAGAAAGGATATTGACAAATTGGAGCGTGTCCAGAGAAGGGCAACTAAAATGGTGAAAGGTCTGGAAACAATGCCTTATGAGGAGAGACTTAGGGAGCTGGGTATGTTTAGCCTGGAAAAGAGACGGTTTAGAGGCGATATGATAGCCCTGTTTAAGTATTTGAAGGGATGTCACGCTGAGGATGGAGCAGGCTTGTTTTCTGCTGCTCCAGAGACTGGAACACGGAGCAATGGGTGCAAGCTCCAGGAACAGAGATTTCACCTCAACATGAGGAGGAACTTTTTGACAGTCAGAGCTGTTCGGCAGTGGAACACACTCCCTCGGAGCGTGGTGGGGTCTCCTTCCTTGGAGGTCTTTAAACAGAGGCTGGATGGCCATCTGTCGGGGATGCTTTGATTGTGATTTCCTGCGTGGCAGGGGGTTGGACTGGATGGCCCTCGTGGTCTCTTCCAACTCTGCAATTCTATGATTCTATGATTCTATAAGTCTTCCCTGAAAATTTTCTACTGGTGTTTCACTGGAGTTTATCAGTTCTTCCCTGTGGATTTGGATAGCACCACTGGGTTATGTAAGGACCTTATCACACTACACTGTTATAGTGCTATTATTCCACTTTAACTTTTATGACTGCCTCCTGTGGAATTTTGGAGTTTGTAGTTTAGTGAGGGTTAAGAGCTCTCTGGTTGTCAGAAAACAGCTCAAGTTCCTCTCATTTGCTACATGGGAATTTGCTAGGCTTGCATTGTCTCTGCCATTGACAATGTGCTTCCCTTTGTAACAAAAAGAGTAGTGCCTGGCATAACCAGGAAATAGGTGATGCTGTGTTGAGAGCCATATGGTTAGAATTCAGAATAACAAAGATTGTGGTGGGGGTATTGGTGAGGAAAGGATTGAAAAAGGTTTAAATTGACCAATGAATGAAATCCATGCCAGGCTTGCCTGTTTGTAAATACTTTTATATCTTTGTATTTCCTTTTGTTATTCCTTTTAAGCAACAAGTTTGAGCTAGTAACTCTATAGAAAATCTAATAAAGCTTACTGTTTTCTAAATCTGAAGCTGTTGCCTGTTGTTTATAGAAGACAGTTCCTGACACCCGGCTGAAAGTACTAAATGCCTCTTCCCAAACTGCAGATCCCTGGAGTCCACAGGAGGGAGGCAGCCATAGCAGTTAAAGAGGAATAATAGCATTATAACAGTGTAGTGTGATAATATTCCAGTTGTTTAAGAATATGTCCTGTATAACATGAGAGCCAAAGAAAACCACTTGTGACTTAAATAAATTGAAATCAGGTTTACTAATATTTCACTTTCCCACTCCACTTGAAAGTGGTTTACAACTGACAACAGATATCTTGACAGCAGTGCCTCGCCTATCCAGAGCTTAGAAAAGTTAATTTGGAGGATGGCAGTTCCCATAATCCCCAGTCTTCATGGCAACTGGCTGTGTTGGATGGGAGAATTATGGAAATTGTAGTCCAAAAAGTAACATTCCCAAGCTTGAGTCATATAAATATTAAGTAGTAATCAAGTTAATTACAAAATACTAATTACAAAGTATGCCAGTGTTATTTTTTAAAGTCTTTATTTATTTATTTATTTATTTGGAAAAATCGTAGTGGGTTAGATAAAAAATCTCACAATAGCGCACTGGAACCTCTGAGCATTTTAAGAGGTCCAGGCAGCAAAAATATTTTAGCAGATGTGAAGTCAAAGGCTTTCACAGCCAGCATCCATAGATTTTCCTTGATTTTTTTGCCAGGCTGTGAGGCCGTGTTCTGGAATAGTTTCTGACATTTCACCTGCATCTGTGGCTGGCATCTTCAGAGAATGATTGGGTAGGATTGTGTGTGGAGTTTATATGCTGTGAACCCCTGTTGGGGAGGATATATAAATTTGTGTAATTGAATAGTTAAGTTTCTGGGTATAGAAATGCGAGGCTCGTTAGTGTCTGCTTGGCTAATGGTTGGTTGATGGGTTTCTATACCCAGAAACTAGCCATTCAATTACACAAATTTACATATACTCCCCAACAGGGATTCACAGCATATAAACTTCACACACACACCTACCCAACCATTCTCTGAGGATGCCAGACACAGATGCAGGTGAAACGTCAGAAAGAAACTATTCCAGAACACGGCCTCACAGCCCGGAAAAAAACACACAAGGAAAATCTATTTTAGCAGAGTTGCCATAATCCAGGTAAAAAATAAGTACACAGACACAGGTTTTATGTCTAATTTTACTTGACTTTACTATAGCGTATTTAAAAATGTTGACAGTGTTACAGAGAATCCCTCTGTGAACTACATCTCTCAAAAATCATCAGGAAAACAGTTCTGGTACTGCAAAGACCCAGAACAGCACAGGAATGAATACAGAGTCACATTACAAGCTCAATAACATACAGTCTACAGAGACACATACAGTTCCCATGATGATTACTGCATTCCTTTAGACTGATAGCTCCAGTCTCAAGACCAGCTGCAGTCTTGAGGGGGGCTGGGGGGGCTAGAGCGGGTTGATAGCGAGAGAGCTGGAAATTAGCAGATTGAGTGCTGAGAGGAGGGAGGAAGGGAGCAGGAAGGCAGAGAGAGGGAGACTGCATGGCCACAGGGAGGGAAAGAGAGGCAGGAGGAGGAGAAAGGAGAGGAATCTGCCCAGGAAGAAGGCTAGGCAGAGAAGTGGCTTCCAAACTTTGGGGGTGTCCACACTACACAAATAATCCAGGTTGAAACTGGATTAATTGCATGGCCCCTTCCTATGGAATCCTGGGGTTTGTAGTTTGGTGATGCACCAGCACTATTTCTCAAAACAAGTCTCTCTCTCTGGCTTTTCTTCGCAAACAAAGATTCAGGAAGGACTCATCCCGCGCTTTCTGCAAGCGTGTTGATGACTAAAAAGGCCAATCCGAGATAAACAAGTCCGGTTGCAGAAAGCACAGCAGAAGGTCTCCTTAGGTGATGTTTCCGGGTTGTGATTCTTTCTGTGTTGTCGTTTCTCTTCAAGACTTGTTCGGCGTGAGTTCTCAAATAAGGCTGCAGCATTGTGGATCGTGCGTCTCCATGCCTCCCAATGTGAGGCCAGGGCGGACCATTGTTGGTGATCAATTTGGCTGAGCCTGAGATGTTGTTTCAGAGAGTCCTTGTATCGCTTTTTTGGAGCGCCCCTCTTACGCTGAACAAGTAAAAACCATGTAAAACCACAAATCCCAGGATTCCATAGGAAGACGCCATGGCAAAAAATATATATACTGTAGTTTCAAACTGGATTATTTGTATCTTGTGGATTCCCCCTAAAGTCCTCCAGGTGTTTTGGACTTCAGCTCCCAGCAGCCGCAGCCAGCTTGGCCAACAGTAAAGAATTCTGGGAGCTGAAACCCAAAAGTCTGGGAGGCAAAAGATTGGGATCCCCTGACATGGTAGACCTCAGGGGTTCCCAAACTTTGGCCCTCTCCAGGGGTTTTGGACTCCAGCTCCCAGGATTCCTGGCTGTTGGCCCAGTTGGCTGCGGCTGCTGGGAGCTGAAGTCCAAAACCCCTGGAGAGGACCAAAGTCTGGGAGCCCCCGCTTCCCTCCCCTGCCTGGGTCTCCTCAGCCCCGGTCCTCCTCGTGCACCCTGTCTCCCTGCCCCTCTTCTTCCATGCACAGCCTCCCTTCCCTTATTGCCTCCAGCCCCCCTCCCTGGCTTCCCCCCCCCTCCGCCCTCCGCCCTGGTCCTCCTTTTCCCCTCGCCGCCTCCCCCCCCCGCCAGCCTTCCTGCCGCCCGCCGGGCTTCTACCTGCCTCCCCCCCTCTCCTCCCGGCCTTCCCGCCTTTGGAGCCTCCCGCCGCCGCCTCCCCTCCAGCCAGGTGAAGCGCGGCTTCGGTCCCCTGCGGACGGGCCTTTTGCAGGGCGAGGTAAGTCAGGGCGGGAAAGGAGTCTAGGGAACGCTGAAGGGTGGGAATCCCCATCTCATGCCCAGCTGGTGTTTCTGTGCCTTTCCCCATAAGTTGTGAATCCCCATCTCATGCCCAGCCTGTATTTCTGTGCCTTTCTTTCCAAGTTGTGAATCTCCACTTCATGCCCAGCCTGTATTTCTGTGAAGAAACCTCTCTCCAGAGGGCTATAATAAATCTCCCATGACTTGCTTCCAGGAAAATGGAAACCTGCGCCACATCCACACTACACAAATAGTCTAATTTGAAACTGGATTATTTGTCATGGCTCCTTCCTATAGAGTCCTGCGTTTTATAGTTTGGTGAGGCACCAGCACTTTTTGGCAGAGAAAACTAAAGACCTTATAAAACTGCAAACCCCAGGATTCAATAGGAAGGAGCCATGGCAAAAAAATCTAGTTTCAAACTGGATTATTTGTATCTTGTGGATTCCCCTTAAAGTCCTCCAGGGGTTTTGGACTTCAGCTCCCAGCAGCCACAGTCAGCTTTGCCAACAGTAAAGAATTCTGGGAGCTACAGTCCAAAATGTCTGGGAGGCAAAAGATTGGGACCCAATGACTTGGTAGAGTAGTGGTTCCTAAACTTTGGTCCTCTCCAGGGAATTTTTTTTTTTAATTAGGGAATTTTTTATTGGAGTAAGACCATTCTACTAAAAAATACACCCGACCGCAAAAGGCCATAACAATAATACAAAAATAATACTAATTATTTTCCTCTTTTCTTACTAATACAAAAATAAATCTATTTATTTATAAATAAATCTATATTTGGACTTCAGCTCCCAGGATTCCTGACTGTTGGCCAAGCTGGCTAGGGTTTCTGAGAATTGAATAGTGTGGATTTGGCCTTGGTTTAAAAAGATGGGAACCCTGAAACACTTCACAGCTTGAAAATGAGGGGGTGGGGGGTGGGGGAGCGCATTAGCATTTCCAGATGTCTGTTATTCTAAAGTATGTCCCTTATTTGAAGGATGGAAAGCTTTTCTTTTTAGATGGACTGAACAAGAAGCCAAAAAATTCCATATTTTGGGTATGTGGGCTTTTCATAAAGGTAGAAATGCATGCATTGTGTAATTTTTGAATGTGGACAGTATGTTAATTTTATAGAGAAACATATGGCTAACGGCCTGTCTAGACTGCAGAAAGGCAGCACTTTGACATCAATTAATCCACCACAGTTTTAGCCTATGGAATCCTGGTATTTGTAGTTTTGTGAGGTATTTAGTGTTTTCATTCAGAGAACTCTAGTGCCTCACCAAACTACAAATACCAGAATTCCATAGGATAGAACTATGGTGGATAAAGTGGTGCCAAACTGCTGTATTCCTGTAGTGTAAAGAATTCCTCCGATAACTGAAATCAGTGTTTTCATTTGGTGTTTAGGTAGAGCACAAACTTGTTCTTAGCTACTTCCTGATTATCAGCTCTGCCTGACATGAATTCCAGCTGTCCCTTATTCCTGTTTTGGAAACCTTATAACAGTAATAAGATCACAACAAAGACGGCAATCCTAGGCCTGCTTAACCTGGGAATATACACCACTATACTCTATGAGACTTACTGCTGAGTAGACTTGGGCCCTGTATACACTCCAGACATATAGCAGTTTGACACCACTTTATCCACCATAGTTCTATCCTATGGAATCCTGGTGTTTGTAGTTTTGTGAGGTATTTAGCCTTTTCCATCAGAGAAGTCTGGTGCCTCACCAAACTACAAATACCAGGACTTCGTAGAATAGAACTATGGTGGATAAAATGGTGTCAAGCTGCTGTATTTATTTCTACAGTGTAGACAGGCCCTTAGATAGCAGTCTCCCATCTTTTCCTCCCTTGGCTCTAATTCCTTAGGTAGAACACTAAACACAGACCTCTAAATAATTTGGTAGATTCCCCTTCTATATCCATACCTCCCACACAAGGCAGCACATTTTCTCATTAAAATAAAGCAAGTTGCAGAGCGCCAAGGAAGGAAGGGAAGGGGAAGGGGCCCATGCTCAGATGCCCTAAAGCACAGGCATTGAGAAAGAGCACATTCTGCAGCAGCAGAGGCTGGTCAGAGGTGAAGTCAGCTGCTTTTTAGGAAGGGAAAGGGCCATGGGGTTTGTCTAGATGGACAATTTACCCCAGCTTCCCACCATGTCAGAACTCTGTAGTGCAAATGATGCAGGACTCTTGTCCCCATTTGCCTCCAGACAGTCCTGATGACGTCTGAGGTGAAGCTGGGTAAACCGTTTGTAAAAGTTCTTAGAAAATGGGGCTGCCAGAGTCACCCTTGCCCTTGCAGCGGTCAATTTGTGGGTCCGCCTCGGTCTCCCCCCCCCCCCCGGCTCCTGCTGCATGTGGTGTTTGGTATGGGCGCCGCCATAATCATTGTCTGCTTCCCGGCCTGCTCCGCTGGCTGGGAAGGGGTGTGAAAAAAGAAAACCAATCAGGGCAGGGCAGCCCTGCTTCGATTGGTTGCTTGAGGGAGGTGGGACATTGCTGCCTTTTACAGCAGTTTTGCAAGTTTTGCAGCAGTTGCTTTACACCGCTGCGGTCAGGCAGTTGCTTTACACCGCTGCAGTCAGCGCCGGATTGGCTAATGGCTAGGAGCCGAAAAGAGGACCTAGGAAGACCTCCAAGGAAGATGGGCCAGAATGGTGGCGAGTGCCAGCCTGGGGAGGACTGCGGCAAAGGCAGGTGGCAGGTGATGACCATCAGCTGGGTGGGGGTGATGGGGACCGGGTGGCAATTTGGGGTCTGCGGGGCCGGGCATCCCTTCAAGGGCAGCATTGGGGGCATCGGCAGCAGGGCCTCTTGCTAGCACTGTTGGGATGGGCTAGTAGGAGCAGACAGGGAGGGCTGAGCATGTGGCAAGGGGGGCCATCCAGGGGGGCCATGAAGGCCACCAGGGACACTGAGCAGGCAGTGGGGGCGGTCAGTGGCAAGTGGGCCTTCGGGGCCGGCGACCACAGGGCATCGAGCATCCGCAAAAGCCACCAGTCGGCACAAGATGGCCACTAGGGACCTCCGCGATGGCAGCAAGGGGACCAGTGGCGATTGAGTACTTGGGTCCACCAGTGTGCAGCAGGCAACACATGCTGCAGTGGCCGTTGAAGAGTCGCCAGGTGTGTGGGGGGTGAAATTTCAGAGCTGCAGGCATTCAATCAACCAAATTGCGGCCATCACTGGTGTGGGATCACTGGAACAAAGTTCACAGGTGATGTCCATTTAATTGTGTTACTCTTTTAGCAGGAAAGGGCCACTTCTGGTCAACAGGCAGGAGGCCACCTCAGGCACAAAAGATGAGCTTGATCTCGGGCAGAGCAGCACAGGGCCTCTTTAACAATCAGGTAGGAGCTATTTGGTGGCAGGCCTGATGCCTTCCAAGAAGGTGGCGCCGCTGGCCAGACCTCGCCCCAGAGGTCAGGTGGGCAAAATACCACATTTTTGGGCTGCTCTAGCCCCAAGGAGGAGGGGAGCTTCACTTGTGGAAGCAGGTGAAAAGGAGCAATCCAATGGATTCCAGGGCATGCTCCGGGCGCTCGTGGATGAGAACCCTGACTTGGAGGATCTGTCGGAGGTGGCCACGTACATCGCAGAGCAGCTGGTAAGGACACGGGCCCAAGGGTCCTCGGCCACTCGGGACCCTCTCATGCCGAGCAGCTCAGCAGACGTCAACGAACCGGGAACATCGAGAGGCTCTGTGGCATCTAGCAAACTGCCAGAGAGGTCTGCTGAACAGCGTCGGGGACGCCGTTTACAATCATGCATTCTTCCAATCAAGTCATTCTTCCTCTGCGGAGAGGGATGGGAGTGGGAGCAGCACAAGGAGCAGGAGAAGGAGCAGCAAGAAAAGGAAGAGAAAGCGGCACTCCAAGCACAAGCAAAGGACAGATTCAGACAGTGAGCATACTTCAGGTGAGTTGTCAGGGGAGGAGGACGTGAGCAAGTTCACATATTGGAAGGTGAGTGCACTGCAACCGGGTCTTCCACGGTGGACACTCAGATTGCTCACACAGCTTGCTCACACAGCAGAGGCAACCTGGCTAGGGGCCCACATGGGCATAAGACAAGGGGAAGGAGCCTCCTGCTGATGCTGGGCTCGCCTTGTTCAAAAACAATGATAACCCCCCCCCCCCCAGGGATCCATCTGGATAGGAAGGTTTGAGATAAGATCCTCAAGGGATATTATGTTGATGTTTTCTCCCTCATTAAGCCAATAGGAGAGGAAGGGAGAGTGTCCAAGAGTGACAAGAAAAGCTCTGACAAGAGCAAAGGAGATCCAGTTGAACGTTCTTTCAGCAACTGGATGATGGGGTACACTGTGTTCATGGGGGTGGTAATGATGGTTTACCCTGACAGAGGTTGGCATTGGCCAATCATCTTGGGAATGCACTCAAAGCCAGGGCTTTGGCTGGTGAAGCAGCGGCAATTGAATATGACACTGAATTTCACAAACGCACCTTGTACAATGAAGACAACAGGTGGGATCTCCTCAATGACAAGATCTGGCTCTTCACGGTGGGGCTGCAAATCAAGGGCAGGGTGGAAGGTGCCAAAGCACTGTGCAAGAAGGAAACGCGCTGCTTGGTATGCTGGGAGTACAACTTGGGTAAGTGCTTTCGGACCTGTTGCAAGTTTGAGCATAGTGGTGAGTCCTGTTTTGGCACTCACCCGAGAATGAATTGTGCGCGGTCCTCTTCAGGACAGCTATCCTTTCAAAATGGCTGCCCTGCTTCCTCTGGCGGCAAGAAAGAAGCAGGGCCAGGAATCAACACCGGTCAAGGTGGTGCCAAGCAGAACTGAGCAACCGGGGGCACGAAGGGGGAACATGGCCTTCACACTAGTCAGGCTCCATGCTCTTCTCCCTCTTTTTGCCCTCTACCCCAGCAGGAAGGCGGCTGCTTTTCTAGCTGAGGGATTTTCAAAAAGTTTTCAAATCCCTGTTGTGGGCCCTAGAGTAGCGACCGAATCAGGCAATCTCTAGTCTGCATCAGAGTTGCCTGAGGTGGTTGCTTGAAAAATTGCCAAGGAATGCGAGGCGGGGAGGGTGGTGGGCCCCTTCGCAGGGCCTCCCATGGATAACCTCAGGATATCACTGTTGGGTGTGCTACCTAAGAAGACACCGGATGAGTAGAGGCTCATTCACCACCTGTCTTACCCCAAGGGGTCCTCTGTCAATGATGCCATACCACCAGAGCTTTGTTTTGTAAAGTATGCCTCACTGGATCATGCCATAAAACTCATACAGACTTGTGGTCACGGGGCGCTCGTGGCAAAATGTGACATACAGTCTGGTTTCAGGTTGCTACTGGTTCATCTGGAAGATCATTGTTTATTAGGTTTCAAACTCTAGGGTCAGTGGTATTATGATATGGCATTACCCATGGGTTGTTCCATCAGTTGTGCTGCCTTTGAAACATTCAGAATGTTCCTCAAATGGGCATTACAGTATACAGCAGGGCCCCCTTTCATCACTCATTACTTAGATGATTTTCTCATGATTGCTGGGGAGCCGGATTGTGTGTCTTTGCTTCATTCTTTTCAGGTATTGGCAGAGGAAGTGGGAGTACCCCTGGCGTCTGAGAAGACGGTCGGACCTTCCATGGCTTTGGTGTACTTAGGGATTCTGTTGGATTCTGAAAAAGGGATTTCCTGCGTGGCAGGCGGTTGGACTGGATGGCCCTCGTGGTCTCTTCCAACTCTGCAATTCTATATCCTGCCTGCCAGCGGACAAGTTGGCAAGAATCAGGGAGCAGCTGCAGGACCTGTTGTCTCACAGCAAGGCCAATCTCAAAGAAGTGCAGTTCCTATTGGGTCATCTCAATTTCGCCTGCAGGGTGGTGGCGCTGGGGAGGGCCTTTTGCGTCAGGCTGGCAAGCATCATGAAGGGCATCAGGTCCCCTCATCATTGCATATGGTCGTCAAAAGGGGTAAAGGAGGATCTCAGGGTTTGGTTGCAGTTCTTGGAGGGCTACCATGGTATCATGTTGTGGCAAAGGCTCAAGTCGCTGGGGGCTGGGTTGCAGGTTCATTTTGATGTGGCGGGGAGCCGGGGTTTGGGGTTTACTACAACAAGCATTGGTGCGCGCAGCATTGGCCAGTGGAATGGGGGTAAACTGACATTGTGCGTGATCTAACGTTCCTTGAATTCTTCCCAATTATCTGGAGGGATGAATTCAGAGACAAAAAAAAGTTTGCTTTTGGTGCGATAATCTGGCAGTGGTGCAGATTATCAACAGGCAGTCTTCAAAGTCGGAGAGAGTCATGAGGTTGTGCGAAAATTTGTGCTTGTTTGCCTAACATCTAATAGCACCTTCTCAGAAGATTTCAGGTGTGGATAACGAGATTGCAGATGCATTGTTTCCATTTTAGGACATCCAGTTCCGCGCATTGGCCTTGGATGCAGACTCAGAGCCAACACCCTTCCCCATGGAGCTATGGCAACTTGGGAAGGAGCTGTGATTCGTGGAGTCCTCAGTTTCTTGGCTCCATCGATGCAGGCGAGCTACAGGAGAGCAGTTGCCCAATTCTTTGCATTCAGATGGAGGAATGGACACGGCAGCTTCTGGCCCACACCACATTGGAATGAGAGGTGTTGCATTATCTCTAGCCTCTTTCAAAGACCAAGGTTTGGCTCCTCATTACCTTTCACTGCATCTGGCCGGCATTTCCTTCTTCAGCAAGGCCGCAGGATTTGGCAACCCTTGTGCCACCTTTCTCATCCAGAGGAATGTGGAAGGTTGGTGCAGGATGAGCCATCAGAAGACGGATGTGCGCTGGCCAATTTCATACAGCATTTTTCGCAGGCCGGTAGGCAAGCTTGGCAATGTTTGCCAGTCCAGGTACGGATCGCTGTTGTTCAGAACAGCCTTTACGACAGCCTTCTTTGCTGCCCTGCGAATTGGTGCGTTAGTGTGTAACTCTAAGAGGGACTTGTCTGACAGAGTACTGCAGTTGAGAGATGTGTCCCTCGGTGCACATGCACTGTGTATCCCAAGTGTGGTGTTCCAAGTGTGATCAGCTTGGAAAAGGGGCGTCTCTGCAGTTGCATGGCCTGGTGGATTCATCACCATGCCCATTGGAATTCATGTACAGGTTTCTGGATAAACGCCCAGGAGTGTCAGGCACCCTCTTCATCCACAAGGACTTGTCTCCACTGATGCGGTACCAGTTCGTCAGCGTGTTGTGAGCTGTGTTAAGGCAGCTGGGCTTGCTAGCGGAGGAATTCGGGGGTCACTCCTTTCGGATTGGGGTAGCGACCACGGTGGTGAGAGGGGCCCTATCTACAGAGGCTATAAAACGCCTGGGCAGGTGACATTCCAGGGCCTTTGCAGGGTACATCTGGCCTGATTTATCAATTCCAATGCAGACGGACTGAGAGACTGTTTTTTTCTTTCACGTAGGGGGAGGACTTTATGGCTTTGTTGGTAGCAGCTGCTGGTGTTGGTGGAAAGTAGGCCCAGGTTGGGACCGCCTTTTGTGGCAGTTGGCATGGGTCCTGATCCAAGGTCATTGGTAATGAGAGGGGGGAAGGGTCTCCATCAAGTTCATGGTCAAGGTCACGGAGACCCCACCCTTCCCAGCGGTTGGTGGGAAGGGGGAGTGTGATCGGCAGGCATGCTGGGGGGCCTGGCCAGGACTCCTCCCCCTTCACCAGTGGTGAGTGTCAGTGGTGAACTGACAGCAGCCTCATCACCAGCATTTGGGTTGGTCAGTGTCTGGATCTGGACCCATGTGAATTGGTACAACCATTGCAGGTGTTAAAGTTGTGGCCTTTATTGCTGATATGTATATCATCATTTACCAGTATATCTTTTCTGACTTACATATTGTGTCTGTCATTATTTGGGGAAGAAGGACAGCGGGAACACATCCAGCCTGGACACGCAAACACTCAGAAAACCTGCTTCATGTGGGAAAATCAGAATGGGTCTGTTGTGGGAACACATAAGTCCGTACCTGCACACTGGGCTGCATCTCCGGCCGCCGCCGCTGGAGTCTCTACAGCTGAGAAAGATGTCCCCAGCACTTGATCCCATGGTGAGGGCCTCCTTCCCAGCTTCAGAGAGAGTGATCCACTACAGTGTTGGAGGCGCCCGCAGATATGGACCAGCATGTGTGTGCAGACTTCTGCCTGTTTCATCACAGTAATGGGGGGACCCGGGCCAGCTCCAGGGTTAGAATAACCTTTCCGGAGGCAGGGTATTCTGGACAGTGTAGACAAGACCATAGAGTAATAGAAAGAATATTAACTCTGTCCTTTTCTTGTCTTCCATGTGGGGCAGCCATGGCAAATCAAGATCCTGTGAAGAAACTCTGTGAGGAACTTGCCTGTTCCATCTGCCTGGAATATTTGAAGGATCCTGTGACCATCATCTGTGGGCACAATTTCTGCCAAGCCTGCCTGACTCAGTGCTGGGGGGAGTCAAAGAAAGAGGCCACCTGTCCTCAGTGCAGGGAAAAGGTTCAGGAAGGGGACCTCAGGCCCAATCGGCAACTGGCCAGTGTGGTTGAGATAGCCAAAGAACTGAGCTTTCAGGGGGGAAGGAGCCAGAGGGAAGAAGAAAAGGAGAGAGTCTGTGAGAAGCACCGAGAGCCCCTGAAGCTCTTCTGCAAGCACCATGAAGCTTCCATCTGTGTTGTGTGTGACAAGTCAAAGGAGCATGAAAATCACAAGGTGATTCCTCTGGACGAGGCATCGGAAGAGTACAAGGTAAGAGGAGGAAAGGGGGCGTTATAATCTATCTCCACCCCCCAATACAGGGGTAGGGTTGGAAGTTCAGTATCGCCCCAGGCCCTGAGGTTTTCAGGATAAAACCTGAGGCCTAGGGATGGCCCCTGGCAATGTCATTAAGCATTATGCCTTAAGTACCAGCCATGGTTGCTCACAGCTTGTCCTTCAAACACAAATAAAGAGAGAACATCTTTCCATTTTGAAAATTAGGATAGAAATCTAGTTAACTAAAAGGGCTGCTCCCAGATCAAGGGGAAATGAAAAGCTTATCCCTTAAGGAAATGGGATAGGTAACCTTTAATCTAGCCTCCTTGTTGCCAGCCTTAAGGTGGATGCGGTGCAGAGCAGAGGGTAGGTCCTGGTGCTACAACAGTGAAGAGGGAAGGAGGAAGCTAAACACCTAGACCTCCCTGGAGAGTCTTTGGAAGTTGCCCCAACAAATGAATGCTCGCAAATTCTAGCAAGCTTGCATTCTAGTCAGTGAGCTGGAGATTTGCTAGCAGCCCTTTCCTCTTGCCTGGAGCTGAGCCCAGCAAAACTAGAGGAATTGGACCCTTGTTTCCTGCCTGGAGATGGCCCACAAAAACTGGATAATCAGGACCAGGCCCTGACATCTGGCAACTCTGTACATGGGGTGAGGGTTTGTTTTTTAGAGTGAGAGAAACCTTTTTATTTACTATACTTTTCCAGAGAAAAAACATCACATCTACTCTACCCTCTACTATGCAGGAATCCCCAGCTAAAACTCTCATGAGAGGTGGTCATCCAACTTCTGATTAAAGACCTCCAGGGAAGTAGATTCTGTTACCCTTCTAGGCAGTCTGTTCCACCCTTTTTACTGTCAGAAGTTCTTCCTAATATTTAGATGGAATCTTTTCTTCTTATAGTCAAAGTGAATCCATTTGTTCATGTCTTAGTCCCTGGAGCAGCAGAAAATAAGTGTCACCATCTTCTCTGTGACACTTCTTCAGAGCTTTAGAAATGCCTGTTTTGTCACCTGTATGTGTATGTACCTTCAAGTCACTTGTCAACTTATGGCAAACCCCCTAAATTTCACAGGGTTTTCTTAAACAAAGAGTACTTACTCAGAGATGATTTGCCATTGTCTTCCTCGGAAATTTAACCTACAGCAGCTGGTATTCCCTGGTGGTCTTCCTTCCAAGTAGTCACCAGGTGTGACCTTGCTTAACTTAAAGATCAGATAGGATCTGGTGGCTGTCATAAGTCAGAGGTGACTTTGAAGGCACATAAAAACAACATCATCAGCAGCAAAATCATATAACCTCTCAAATCATCTCTTCTCCAATCTAAACATATCCATATTGGCCACACTTCTTTGGACATGTTCTAATTTTCAATTTATTTATTTATTTATTTATACCCCACTCTTCAGCCACAAGGCTATCAGAGAAGTTTACAAATTGTTTTAAGCAATAGCAATTTACACATCTACACTGCATTAAGCAGTTTCCAATGTGTGTTAGCTAATTGACCCCAACAAGCTGGATACTCATTTTACCGACCTACGAAAGGATGGAAGGCTGAGTGAACCTTGGAGCCTGCTGGAATTGAACTTGCAACGTGGTGACTTGCAGTACTGGCATTTAACCACTGTGCCACCAGGGCTCCTTGGAACTGTGATGCCCAGAAATCTCTTATCGCACAGGTTCTTAACTTGCAGTCCACAGATCTCCAGGGATTCGCAAAGTCCTCATAGGGAGTGGCCACTGGGAAGCAAACCATTCTCATTCACTTCCACCCCTCCTATGATCCTGTGCTCCTAATCCTACAATAAGCAGTTCAGCGGGCAGGCTGGGTAGCAAGGGATGAGTTCCACCTCCCACTAGACAGAGCAAGTAAAAAATGGCAGTGGTTCATTCTCCTTTCAATCCCTCCTCTTGCTCCACTGGGTGAGGAATGGGGGAAGGGAAGGGAGAAAGCAGAGAGCAGCCAGCAGTGCATGGGGTTTGGAGGAGAAAAGGAAAAAATTGATCTGATGGATTACTTCCTGCTAGGCAGTAGCATAGCTCCAGAAATTATAGCTGAGGGGGGTTCATATCAGAGGTGGGCAGAATTGTAGATGGGGTTGTAAGGCAGGAGGAAAGGCTGGCTGGAAAATGTGCCTTGAGGGAGGAAGGTACACTGTAAAATATTTAAAACATAAGGTCAAGGAAGGGATGTTAGGAAATGTAACAGGGCAACGATGAATTGGTGAAGGCTGTGAGCGTGAATTATGATTGTAGGGTAATAAGGGGTGGTATTGTGAAACAGGAGCCAGCATGGTGTAGTGGTTGGACTATGATTTTGGAGACCAGGGTTTGAATCCCTGCTCAGTCATGAAGAGCCACTGAGTCATATTCTCTCAGCCTCAGAGGCAAACCCCCTCTGAACAAACCTTGCTAAGAAAACCCTGTGATAGGGTTGCCTTAGGATCACCATAAGTTGGAAATGACTTGAAGGCACACAACCACCACCACCACAACAAACAAATGCCTTGTAATATCATTCTTTGCTCTTATTTAGCTTAAAGATATGTATAGAAACCATTTGAAAAAACATAGTCAGAACTCAGAATACAAGTTTCAGCTATTAAGCCCGATGTAACAAGGCTTGTAAGTGAAATGCAGTACCAACCTTCTCAATAATTAATTAATCAAAACTAACAAGTAATATTAGGCCAAGGTTCAGTGTTCAAGTATTAGTATTATTGTTATTATTGTTGTTGTTTTAAATTTTTATGGAATCATTCCAATAAAAATATTATACTAGGAGTGTCTGCATTTACTTATTTCTCCCTTCTCTCCAGATCTGAAGACCCATAATGAGCAACTTTAAATAAATATGTGATGCACTTTAGGGTTTTAAATCTTGAGTGAAGTCTTCGGGGTCCATGGCAGCAAAAGATATTTAAAGGGGGTACCTGGTAAAAAAAAGGGTTAAGAATCACTGTTCTATAGTATTTCAGGTGAGGTCTGACTAAAACATAAGAGTAGTGCTATCAATTCTCTCATACTCTTGTAGATGCAGCCTAGAATAGCACGGGTTTTTTTAGCCACTGCATCACATTGTGTAGCTTGTGTTTTATTAAGATTCATAGCGCTTTTTCACATGTAGTGTTTTCAAGCCAGGTGCCGCCCATTCTAAATTTATGCATTTCATTTTTTCCTTCCTAAATGAAGTACCTTACATTTATTCCTGTTGAATTGGTTTGATTAGTTTTGGACCAGTTCTCCAATTTGTTAAAAGGATTCTGAAGCCTGATTCTGTTCTCTGGAGGTGTTAGCTAGCCCTTCTAGCTAAATCGGTGGCTCTTAACCTTTTCTTTACCAGGGATCCTCTTTAAATATCTTTTGTTGCCATGGTCCCCCAAGACTTAACTCAAGATTTAAAACCCTAATAATAATAATAATAATAATAACAACAAATAATAATAATAACAACAAGTACTACTACTACTTAAGATTTAAAATCCTAATAATAACAATAATAATGATGATGATATAATTACACCATCCATTAACCCTTCCCTCAGAGGCACTTGCAGTAGAAGGAAGACTTTTCTCCTGCTTCTTCCTGATAGTTTGTGGCTGGAGCGCATTGAATGGCAATGCACAGGCCAAGCCAGCCAGCCACCCTTTGCCTTGGCTCCTGTCATGTGGCCACTCCACTGCAGGCAAGAGGTAGGCAAATCAACCTTCAAGCGTTCGCAGACCTCCTGTGAGGACATTGTGGACCCCTGGGGAGTCCCTGGACCTCAGGTTAAGAACCCGTGAGCTAAATGATTATTGGGGAGGAGGACAATGCAAGTGGGAGTCTTGAGAGAGCTTGCCTACAAAGCATGACTTATGGCTGTGGTGAACAGGAAGATTATGATAAACACAAACACACACCCCACTAACTCTAGAGTGGCAAGTGATCTTGAGCCCTGGCTGATGGATGGTGTTTTCCCTCATGCAGGCACTGTTCCCTACTTCCTCCCTCCCTAGTTGGTTTGTTTTAATTTTTATTTTTGTACGTGTCGAGCTGGTGTAGCCCATGATGATCAGGCCTGAGATGAGTCGTTGTGCATTTTACACTCCTGTGGGATGTTAGAGCGATGATTGGATATAATGGATCATCAGTGATCCCTGGAACAAAGGTGATGCTTGGGAGACCTTCATGTAAAGCACCAGAATGTGAGGATGGGAGCATCTTTGTTCTTGCTCCTGCTTCCTTCTTTCTCTCTCTCTTTTGGAGCCATCCAAAAGGGGAACAAAGTCTCTGGAAGAATTGACAGTTTCCAGCTCTTCCTGTTTGGATTTACCCAGCACATTCCCAGGTTTGCATCCAAACTCTTCTTTGAAACAAGTTTCCCTCGCTTTCACTACCTCCCTTGTGTTCTTGTGGAATACGCTGTCTCGGAGTGTAATGGAGACTCCATCTTTAGAGATTTTTAAACACCGGCTGGATGGTCATCTGTTGGATGTGCTTTGATTATGTATTCCTGCATGGTAGGGGGCTGGACTGGATGGCCCTTGTGGTCTCTTCCAACTCTATGATGCCTTCTCTCCTGCATGACGTGTCCAATCTAGACTCAAGCAACATTTCAGAAATTAAATTTCACCCATTTCCACTGAGTCTTCCTTATTGTTATTGAGGTGTTATAATCAAAGCGCTTTGGCATTATTTTCTTAATCGAATGTTACAATCACTGTGTTTTGGTGCAAATGTTCCTCTTTCCCTTGCTTGATCTCTGTTGAACCTGTGTGCTGGAAATGATAGCTGTGTTTAATAGTGGCAGCCATCTTCACTAGTTCTGGGATGATACAACAAACCAACCAAGTAGAGAAACATTTCATTTTAGAAAATACTAGATTAATTTAAACTCTACCTGGGAAGTAAGAGTGAAAAGACCTTGATAATACTTCAGGATGAAGAAAATGTCATGCGGATCTCCAAAATAAAATTGGTTTGTACAGCAACAAAACCTGGAACTTTCAGAGACTTTTAAATTGTCCATCATGTGTTTTAATTTGCTAAGGATAATGGTGGAAGAAGGGGGACATGTGGTCACACCTGGGCACACCCAGAGAATCTCATGCCCTTCCTTTCTTCCTGCCTTTAGCTGTAGGGATCCTTTTTCGGGGTACCACGGGCATTTTGCCCCAAGTTCAAGGACCAGCCTTTGAACTGCATCCAAAGAAGGATGGCGATCTATTCTTTGTAAAAGAAATAAGAGTTCCTCTGCATGCTTCTCCTGTTCTCCTGACAGGAAAGCGCCCATACTTACCTTGGGAGGATCGGTTTAATCCAATGGTGAAGTGGCCACTTAGCTCATGCCGAGCAAGGTAAGATGAGAAGAGGTCTGCTTCAGTGGAGGGAAGGGCTGAGTCTTGGTTCCAGGGTGAGAAAAGTTTAGAGTCCCTGTTCGGGTGCCACATGTTACTGCAAGTAACAAGGAAGCATCGCGATCCAGAGGCAAAATGCTAAAGAGATTTTATTCAGAGTTTACATGCTAACAGAAAGACATTAGGAGAGAGCAATGGACACTGCATCTCAGTCAAAGCAATGCAGGCAGGCAGGTAGATACGGCAAGACAGAGAGGTATGATGAAAATGAGCAGAAGCTTCTCCTTAATGAGCAGAAGCTTCTTTCTTTGTCCAGGATTTACAGGTTATATAGGCTCTTTGTCACGTACACAGTTAACCATTTGTCTGTTGATACACTCAATCACTGAGATCAAAGGAGGTCTTAGCCTAGGGATGTGATGTTACATGAAAGAAACTTCAGCTAGGAAGGTAACACTGAGTTGTAAAACCCAAGGTGTAATTTCCTGATCATTCCTTCAAAGATGGCTTATGAATCCAGATGTTTTATTGGCCCAATTGTAAAGGCAGGAAGAAAGGAAGGGCATGAGATTCTCTGGGTGTGCCCAGGTGTGACCACATGGAAGCAGCATTAACCAAAGAAGATTAATAGATTCATAGAATTGCAGAGTTGGAAGAGACCATGAGGGCCATCCAGTCCAACCCCCCTGCCATGCAGGAAATCCTGATCAAAGCATCCCCGACAGATGACAGTCCAGCCTCTGTTTAAAGACCTCCAAGGAAGGAGACCCCACCACACTCCGAGGGAGCGTGTTCCACTGCCGAACAGCTCTTACAGTCAAAAAGTTCCTCCTCATGTTGAGGTGGAATCTCTGTTCCTGGAGCTTGCATCCATTGCTCCGTGTTCCAGTCTCTGGAGCAGCAGAAAACAAGCCTGCTCCATCCTCAGCATGACATCCCTTCAAATACTTAAACAGGGCTATCATATCGCCTCTTAACCGTCTTTTTTCCAGGCTAAACATACCCAGCTCCCTAAGTCTCCTCATAAGGCATCGTTTCCAGACCTTTCACCATTTTAGTTGCCCTTCTCTGGACACGCTCCAATTTGTCAATATCCTTTTTGAATTGTGGTGCCCAGAACTGGACACAGTATTCTAGGTGAGGTCTGACCGAGGCAGAATAGAGTGGCACTATGACTTCCCTTGATCTAGATCATTTTGTTAGCTTTGGCCCAGCTCTCCAGTCTATCCAGGTCATTCTGAATTTTGATCCTGTCCTCTAGGGTATTAGCTACTCCTCCTAATTTGGTGTCATCTGCAAATTTGATAAGTATGCCCCTGATTCCCTCATCCAAGTCATTGATAAAGATGTTGAATAGCACTGGGCCCAGGACAGAACCCTGTGGCACCCCACTGGTCACATCTTTCCAAGACGAAGAGGAGCCACTGCTGAGCACCCTTTGGGTTCGGCCGGTCAACCAGTTACAAATCCATTGAACAGTTAACTTGTCTAGCCCACATTTTACAAGCTTGTTTGCAAGAATGTCATGGGGAACCTTGTCAAAGGCCTTACTGAAATCAAGGTATGCGATGTCCACAGCATTCCCTTCATCTACCAAGCTGGTAACTTTATCAAAAAAAGAGATCAGATTAGTCTGGCATGACTTGTTTCTCTGAAATCCATGTTGACTTTTTCTGATTATGGCATTGCCTTCTAAATGTTCACAGACTCTCTGCTTAATGATTGCTCTAGAATCTTCCCTGGTATTGATGTCAGACTAACCGGACGATAATTGTTGGGATCTTCTTTTTTCCCCTTTTTGAAGATGGGGACAACGTTTGCCCTCCTCCGGTCTGCTGGGACTTCTCCTGTTCTCCAGGAGTTC
Source organism: Gambelia wislizenii (assembly GCA_030847615.1). Taxonomy (NCBI): domain Eukaryota; kingdom Metazoa; phylum Chordata; class Lepidosauria; order Squamata; family Crotaphytidae; genus Gambelia; species Gambelia wislizenii. The sequence goes on from JAUMIR010000002.1 coordinate 34,941,279, forward strand.
TCAAAGATTATTGCCAATGGCTCTGAGATTATATTTGCCAGCTCTTTTAATACTCTTGGATGTAGTTCATCTGGTCCTGGAGATTTAAATTCATTTAGATTAAGAAGGTATTCCTGTACTACCTCTTTACTTATTTTGAGCTGGATTTCCCCTATTGTGTCCTCTGTTCCATTATCCTCAGGTTGGTCCTCCTTTTCCTTTTATGAAAACACTGAGGCAAAGAAGGTGTTGAGTAATTCTGCCTTTTCTCTGTCCCCTGTTAGCATTTTGCCATCTTCTCCACGTAGTGGCCCTATCATTTCCTTCTTCCTCCTTTTGCTGTGGACATACCCAAAAAACCCCTTTTTATTGTTCTTAACCTCCCTAGCAAGCCTGAGCTCATTCTGTGCTTTAGCTTTTCTGACTATACTCCTACACGTGTTCGCTATCTGTTTGAATTCTTCTTTGGTGATTTCCCCCCTTTTCCATTTCCTATACATGTTCCGTTTAAAACTTAGCTCCATTGAAAGTTCTTATAGTCATCCATCCTGGTTTCTTGAGACATCTCCCATTTTTCTTCCTCAATGGTACTGTTTGAAATTGTGCCTTCAGTATCTCCCTTTTGAGAAAGTCCCATCCGTCTTGAGGTCTCTTCTCTTTTAGTATTCCTGACCATGGGATCACCCTCAGTATTTCCCTGAGTTTATTGAAATCTGCTCTCCTAAAGTCAAGAATGCGTGTCTGACTATGCCTGGCTTCTCCTTTCCATTGTATAACAAACTCCAGGAGAACATGATCATTCTCACCTAAGGATCCCACCACTTGCACCCCATTAACCAGGTCATCTCGTTGGTTAGGATCAGATCTAAAATAGCTGACCCCCTTGTTGCCTCTTCCACCTTTTGGACCATGAAATTGTCTTCCGGGCATGTAAGGAATTTGCTAGACCTTGAAGTTTTGGCTGAGTTAGATTGCCAGCAAATATCAGGATAGTTGAAGTCACCCATCACTACTACATCTCTCCTTTCTGCATGTATGTTCATCTGTTCTAGAAAGGCAACATCCAATTCCTCCGTCTGATTTGGGGGTCTGTAGTAGAGTCCCACATTAACATCCCTGTTGTTTCCCTCCCCTTTAATTTTTATCCAGATGCTCTCCACCTGGCTTCCAGTATTGATGTCATGGATCACTTCACTGGTGTAAATATCCCTGACATATAATGCTATTCCTCCTCCTTTCCTGTTTGGCCTGTTTCTCCTATAAAGGTTATACCCCTCTATTCCTACATTCCAATCATGAGACTCGTCCCACCAGGTTTCAGTAATGCCTATTATATCATATTTGTTTTGTAGTGCGAGGAGTTCAAGTTCATCTTGCTTATTTCCCATGCTCTGTGCATTAGTGTAGAGACATCTAAGACCATGTGTTCCCTTTACTTGCTGCCTGTGCAAGTTTTTTTGCCTCCCACTGTTGGGTCCTTGCGCTGTTTGTCTTGTTCCCTCTATGACAGTTTGACCATTTTCTCCAGCCCTTTTGCCTTCCAGAATACTGTCTCCCTCCCCCATTTGACTCAGTTTAAAGCCCTCCTGATCAAATTCTTGAGACTGTTGGCAAAAATGTTTCTTCCAACTGTTGTAAGATGCACCCCATCTCTTGCCAGAAGTCCCCCCTCATGGAAGCGCAGTCCATGATCCAAGAATCCAATTTGTTCTCGGCGACACCATGCTACGGAGCCAGTTGTTTACGTCAGCTATTTTCCTCTCCCTTCTTGGACCATGCCCTTCAACTGGCAGAAGAGACGAGATGACAGCCTGTGCGTCCATTTCTTTCAGCTTCCTCCCCAGGGCCTCATAATCTCTTCTGATCTTGGGAAAGCTGTGCCTTGCAGTATCCCACAGTATTCCCACATGGACCAAAAGGAAGGGGTAATGATCCATAGGTTTGACAAGTCTTGTCAGCCTCTTGGTCACATCACAGATCTTTGCCCCAGGGAGACAACACACCTCCCGAGTCATCTTGTCAGGCCTACATACCACTGTTTCTGTACCCCGCAGCAAGGAGTCCCCCACCACCACCACACGCCTTCGGTGAGGCTTCGCAGCTGCTGTTCCTTGCGGTGGTCCTCTCAAGGTCCCCTGCTCTACCCCTGAAGTCTGTCGATGCTGTTCTTCCTCGTTGTCCTTGATAAGGGAAAGGGCTTCGAATTGATTCTGTAGCTGCAAGCTGCTCGAAGAATCCCTGGATTTTCTTGTTCTGTGTGTGACATTCCTCCAGCTGTCTACTTCCTGTGAGTGTGAAGTGACCCTCTCCTCCACAGCCACTTCCTCTGTGCGGTCCCCATCCAAGACTGTTCGTTCTGTTCTGTCCAGAAAAACCTCTTGCTCGTGAATCTGTTGAAGTGTAGCTACCCGTGTCTCCAGCTGCTGTACTTTCTCCTCCAAGAGGGCTACCAGCTTGCACTTTGTGCATGTGAAGTTCTCCACGTCCGTAGACAAGAAGACAAACATCGCACAAGTGTTGCAAGTGACTGCTGCAGCCTCCTCAGTGTCCATGGTGAGAGCTTTTAGGTAATCTAAGAACTCTTAGTTAATGCTGAGAATGCTAAGCTGTACTTTTAGGTATGCTGTATTTTTGTTTGGTTACTGAAATTTGCGCGCCGTTAGCCCCGCACCTCAGGCTCTTGAGGGTAAAAGGGCAAGGTCAGAAGTTCAAGCCCTTCAGCAACAAGCAGCCTCTCCCAACAGTTAAAAAAAATATCAATCTCCCCAGTCAGAATGGCTGTCCAGAAGCTGCTCTCCTTCTTCTCCCTGGCAGGAAACTGGCCTGGAAACTGGCAGGAAACTTGCTGTCCAGAAGCTGCTCTCCTTCTCTCTGGCAGGAGACTGGCCTGGAAAGCCTCTGCAAGGAGTTATATAGAGCTAGGCTCCCAGCTCCACCCCCTAGTGACTCACAGGTGTGACTCACAGGTGGGACTCACAGGAGGGCTCTTGAGGGCAAAAGGGCAAGGTCAGAAGTTCGAGCCCCTCAGCAACAAGCAGCCTCTCCCAACAGTTTTTTAAAAAATTCAATCTCCCCAGTCAGAATGGCTGTCCGGAAGCTGCTCTCCTTCTTCTCCCTGGCAGGAAACTGGCCTGGAAACTGGCAGGAAACTTGCTGTCCAGAAGCTGCTCTCCTTCTCTCTGGCAAGAGAGGGCTACAAGTAGAGGACAAGAGTGTCCAAAGCTCCCATGAAGTTCAGTAAATTGAATGTGGTGATGGCATGATGGAAGCCTCACCTGAAGCCATTCTAAACCTTGAACAAAAGAAGTGAACAGGAGCTTTGTTTTCTTTTCAGGATCGGATTTGGAATCTGCTGGAGACTCTGAAGGAGGAGAAAGAGAAAATTCTGGCATCCAAAGCAGACACAGAAGAGGAAAGCCAAGATTTGCTTGTAAGTGGCATTGTTACTGGGAAATGGGAAAGTATTATAGCCTTGAGTGAGCCTCTGGATGAACTAGATATGCAGTGCGGAAATCGTTTTGTAAAAAATATCTTCCATTTGGAATGACGTAATATCCTACAGAAAATATTGCCACAAGCCCATTCCAGTGGTGGGCCTTGCAAGTCTTGACGAAGCTCTTTCACTATTAAATATTGACGTTTTCTGTGTGAAGAGACATAAGCCCCTTTATAAGAGAATGCTGATGATTCCCCTCTTGATACTCTAAAGACAGTTTCTGCCTGCCTCTTGTTACTGTTCCTCCTTTTCTTTATTCTAGAAACAAATAGAAACAGAGAGGGGAAAGACTGTGGCTGAATTTAGAGAAATGCACCGGTTTCTAGAAAAACAGGAGAAGAATCTGCTGGCCCAGATGGAAGAGGCAGAGAAGGAGATTTCAGCAAAAAGGGAGGAACATCTGGCCAGACTCTCAGATGAACTCTCTTCTCTCTCGAGTCTCATCCAGGAGATGGAGGAGAAGCATCAGCAGCCGCCAAGTGAACTCCTTCAGGTAAGGCCTGGTCTTAAAGCGGCCGGGTGGAGGGTGCAGGGGATCCTTATTTTGAATCTTCCCCATACAAAAGTGTTCTACCAGTCTTAGCACATTTTCCATCCTGTCTAGAATATGGAAGTAACATCTTACAAAGAACAATGTTACATGTCATCCCCCATATGCATTTGACCAGTACCTGCAGTTTCAAGTATCCATATTCCAAACAGATATGGTCCCTCTGGGCATTTCCTAGGTCCTCGTCCTCCAGTGTGACCCTATGGTGGTGCTGGAGATTCCTAGACGGGTGGCCTCTAGTCATTTCCTAAGTCCTCCAGCATGATTCTATGAGGTTTGCTATTACCCATTGTTTGAAGTATTTGCAATAAGTCTGGGAATGTATCCCCTGCACATATGGGAGGGTGTCCTGTACCTTTGGGAAATATTGTGATATGATGGCACCTTGCAATGTAAAAATAAATAGTCGTTGGAATTTTAGATCTACCCATCTCTATAGTGCATGGTGGGAGAGTTGTTTCACCTTCCTAGGCTTGCTTTGACTATTTCAAGTAGTTGGAAATGCTATTTTTAAAGACAGATTAGAATGTCTTCACGCAAATTCCTCTGCTGAATTATTTCTTTTCTTCCTTTATAGGATATTGGAAGCTTCTTACAGAGGTAAGTTAACCTCCCCTCCCTCTCCCACAAAAGCTCTGATTTGCATGTGAAGCACATACCCCTCTAGTCTCATGGAGAAAGAATGTGGGAGACTCCATCACCACCAAAATCTCACCAATCCTCTTGGGTCATTGTTTTTGTTATGTGCCTTCATGTCTTTCCCTGTTGATGGTGACCCTAAGGCAAACTTATCATGGGTTTTTCTTGGCAAGCTTTGCTCAGAGGGGGTTCACCATTGCCTTTCTATGAAGCCGAGAGAGTGGGACTCGCCCAAGGTCACCCAGTGAGTTTCCATGGCTGAGCGGGAATTTGCACCATGCCCTTCCAGACTCCTAGTCCAACATTCAAACTATCATACCACACTGATGGTGTAATAATTCACTTTTTGCCACTGCCAGAGAACTCTGAAGGCTCTTCTCTGCCTTAATCCTTATATTTACACTTCAATAATCATCAAAGAAATGAGGAAACATCCCAAACTCTTGGAAAACCCCCAATTGAATGTGGCTTTACAGAAAGCTACGTGCAGTTGCTTCTCTCACTAGAAGCGAAGATGACTAAACAGAGGTTGTTTTACTTTGGACGTATGGATGAGATGATGTGACTCCTTGGAAAAGACAATAATGTGTGGTAAAAGAGGATGCAGTAGGGAAACAGGGAGATTGCACTACAGGTTGATTGATTCAATCAAGGAAGCCATGGGCCTGAGTTTACAAGACCTGAGAAGGGCAGTGGATGACCGGGGATCTTGGAGGACTTGTCATGAGCTGAAGTTGATTTGATGGTAAATAATAACAACAAACATGCTTTTGAGAGATGGTAAGAGAGGTGGGTGAGGTCTCCTTCTCTAGACATCTTCAAAAAGAGGCTGGTTAGCTACCTGCTGCAGATGAACATGAATCAACAGTGTGATGCAGCAGCTAAAAAGGCCAATGCAATTTTGGGCTGCATCAATAGGAGTATAGTGTCTAGATCAAGGGAAGTAATAGTGCCACTCTATTCTGCCTTGGTCAGGCCTCACCTAGAATACTGTGTCCAGTTCTGGGCACCACAATTCAAAAAGGATATTGACAAATTGGAGCATGTCCAGAGGAGGGCAACTAAAATGGTGAAAGATCTGGAAACCATGCCTTATGAGGAAAGACTTACGGAGCTGGGTATGTTTAGCCTGGAAAAAAGACGGTTAAGAGGCGATATGATAGCCCTGTTTAAGTATTTGAAGGGGTGTCCCATTGAGGATGGAGCAAGCTTGTTTTCTGCTGCTCCAGAGACTGGAACACGGAGCAATGGATGCAAGCTCCCGGAACAGAGATTCCACCTCAACATTAGGAGGAACCTTCTGACAGTAAGAACTGTTTGGAAGTGGAATGCGCTGCCTCAGAGTGTAGTGGAGTCTCCTTCTTTGGAGATCTTTAAACAGAGGCTGGATGGCCATCTGTCAGGGATGCTTTGATTGTGTATTCCTGCATGGCAGGGGGTTGAACTGGAGGGCCCTTGTGGTCTCTTCCAACTCTACAATTCTATGATTCTGTGAAGAAACTACACTGAGCAGCGAGTTGGACTTGATGGCCCATGAGACCCCTTCCAACTCTATAATTCTGTGATACTTATTTCTCTTCTCCAGGTATGAGAAGAAGGAGAAGTTTGAGAATCCTGTGGCTTTTCCTCCTGTCATGAAATGGAAGATCTGGGACTTTTATGATCTAAATCACTTTCTGGAGGGTGTCATGGAGCAATGCAGAGGTAATGGAGAATGTCTACAAAAGATTTTAAATGAGATGTTACATTGGTCTGAAAGTGTAAAGGAAAAGCTCCAAGGCATTAGGAAAGTTAGAGCTAGAAAGCAGGAGATCTGAATCACAATTGACAACAAAGGTGAAACAAAAATTCTATTTTTTCTAGCCTGTTCTACTCTGGGGTTTTTTTTTTTTTCCTATTTTATTGCAAGTGTGAAATAGGCCAAGTGTGAAATAAAATTTCAGTTCTGAAGCAAAAGGAAATAGAAGTGTTGAATAAAATTCCCTGGTCAAATGTAACCTTACTCCTGCAAATGTAATTCAGATGACACCAAATAAACATACATAGATATACTTTTTTTTTATTATTAGTTATTTATACAGTACTCCGCTCTTCAGCCACAAGGCTACCAGAGTGGCTTACAAATTGTTTTAAGCAATAGCAGTTTACACATCTACAGTGCATTAAGCAGTTTCCAATGTGTGTTTGTGTGTATGTGTGTGTGTATGCATACAGTAGCACCCCCACATCCGCTGATTCGCCATCCGCTGATCTAGTTATCCGTGGATGGCGACAACGGGTGCGCAGGGGAGGGAGGGTTCTGGTGGCGGAGTGGGGCTGGCGGAAGGTGAGCGAGGGTGGAGGGAGCTCGCCTAATTTCTCCCTTCTCCGTGAAGTTGCGGAGTCTGGCGGCTCAGCAGAGCTGGCAGGATGGGGAAGGGAGGGAGAAAGGAGCTCGCTTCCTTAGTCCCTTCTCCATGGGGCGGGTGTCTGGTGGCGGCAGCAACAGCGTTCACTATTATCCGCCGATTTCACTATCCGAGGGTCCCCCGGAACCTATCCCCCGTTGATATGGGGGTCCTACTGTATATTCCAGACTATATTGTGAGATCTCCAGCTGGAATACAAATAAAATCAATATTAACAGGTTAAATTATTTTTATTTTTTTGAATTGTTTTAATAAAGCTTAAAATATATTAAACAGGTTGAAAAGATAAAAACAGGTTAAGAAGGTTGAAACCATTTGAAACCATGTGTATAAATATTTTGGAGTGAGTCAGTTAGGCCCTGAAGGTTTGTGCCTAAATAAAGCCAGTGTTGGCACTAGTCAGGCCTCCAAGGAGAGGGTGTTTTACAGTTGGGGTGCCACAGCAAGGAAGGCCCTGTCCCACATCTTCACACAGTATATTGAACTCAGTGGTGAGAGTTCAGATGATCCTCCAGATGATCTCATTTGTAGGGAGGCATATCTAGGAAGGCGTGCTCCTTCAAGATCCCAAGCCATTTAGGTCATGACATTGGACTTGAATTCAGACCAAAACAATCTGCAGCTTCTAAGTTGTTTTCAAGGGCAGCCCCACGTAGAGCACATTACATTAGTCTAATTGGGACATTAGTCCAGTGCTTCTGGACTAATGATGTAGGGGGTCAGCAATATTCTTTGTCTAATGTGCCAGGGACCAGTACTATATTTGTCCCAATTGACTACTTCTGTTCTTTCTTTTCCAGAAACTTGCTTTGGACCACCACTTTGAGTAACACTGCATTAGTCAACATTTTTTAAATACTAGTCATTGATTTGTACTTGTTGGTGCTTCAGGATCCTGTATTATTTATTATCCTATTTATTATCCTATATCCCATCCTGTAATATAGGATGGGAGAGACCTGGCTGAATGAGACTACGTGCGAAAGGGATCTAGGAGTCCTAGTAGACCACAAGTTGAACATGAGCCAACAGTGCGATGCGGCAGCTAAAAAGGCCAATGCAATTTTGGGCTGTATCAATAGAAGTATAGTGTCTAGATCAAGGGAAGTAATAGTGCCACTCTATTCTGCCTTGGTCAGACCTCACTTAGAATACTGTGTCCAGTTCTGGGCACCACAATTCAGAAAGGATATTGACAAATTGGAGCGTGTCCAGAGAAGGGCAACTAAAATGGTGAAAGGTCTGGAAACAATGCCTTATGAGGAGAGACTTAGGGAGCTGGGTATGTTTAGCCTGGAAAAAAGACGGTTTAGAGGCGATATGATAGCCCTGTTTAAGTATTTGAAGGGATGTCACGCTGAGGATGGAGCAGGCTTGTTTTCTGCTGCTCCAGAGACTGGAACATGGAGCAATGGGTGCAAGCTCCAGGAACAGAGATTCCACCTCAACATTAGGAGGAACTTTTTGACAGTAAGAGCTGTTCGGCAGTGGAACACACTCCCTCGGAGCGTGGTGGGGTCTCCTTCCTTGGAGGTCTTTAAACAGAGGCTGGATGGCCATCTGTCGGGGATGCTTTGATTGTGATTTCCTGCGTGGCAGGGGGGTTGGACTGGATGGCCCTCGTGGTCTCTTCCAACTCTGCAATTCTATGATTCTATGATTCTATGATTCTATTTAACAGAATAACCTTGATCTGAGAGTTGGCTGTTATTTTTATATAGCAGTCTTAGCTACTGATGCATTCAGACATACCTAGTGATGATATAGGCAGACTTGGCTTCCCCCCACCCCTCCTTTCTTTCCTTCCAGTGTGAACAATGTAAGTTTAGTCCTCTTCCATTCAATAACTTTACAGCCCCCTTTTGTCTATGCTTCAAAAGTTTCCACTGACGTATTGCTATGGAGATTGAACATTGTGGCACACTGTGCATTGATTGAATGTCCACGCATGGTTGTACATTGTGCATAAATGCAATAATGCACATTAGTTGTGTAATGTCACCATCTAATGGCATAGCATAAATGAAGCATAACTTAATGAGGTTAAATCTGCGCTACATGTCTTGGATGTAGTATCTCAGCCATCCTGTGTTGTCCTAGATTTCTTAGAATCAATATGTGATGCTAAGTCTCTCTCTCTTCTTTATCTAGACACTCTGGAATATGGACTTCAGCAGCGAAAAGGTAAAAAAAATAGTAGGAGGTGTCTGATGCAGTTTCCAGTGCAGAGAAAACAAGAAGTCTTCTCTGAAAGTTTTCTACTGGTGTTTTGCTGGAATGTATTAGTTCTTTCCTGGGGATTTAGATAACACCACTGGGTTATCTAAATCTCTGTAATATTTCTCTCATCAAATCCTGTATAGCATGAGAGCAAAAGAAAACCACTTGTGGCTTAAATAAAATGAAATCAGGTTTATTAGTAAAGTTGTCCCTTCATATTTGCTGGGGTTTGGTTCCAGGAGCCCCCCCCCCCCATGGATACCAAAATCCGTGAATACTCAAGTCCCATTATATGCAGTGGCATAGCAAAATGATGTCCCTTATATAAGATGGCAAAATCAAGGTTTGCTTTTTGGATTATTATTTTTTTAAGAATATTTTCAAGCCGTGAATACTTAAATCTGTGGATACCAAGTCCATGGATATGGAGGGACAACTGTATTCCATTTTCCCACTCCACAACTGACAACAGGTACAGTATCTTAACCGTACTGCCTCTCCTATCCAGAGCCTAGAAAATTTAATTTGGAGGACTGCAGCTCCCAAAATCCCCCAGCCTTCATGGCTACTGGCTCTGCTGAAAGGGAGAATTATAGAAATTGTAGTCCAAAAAGGAACTTTTCCAAACCGGAGTCATATAAACATTATCTAGTAATCAAGTTAATTTAAAAAATACGAATTACAAAATATTACATATCTCTTTTCTCTCAAAAACAACATTCATCAACACCCTCTAAAACAAGAGACTATGAAAAAGTCCTAATGGATTAGATTAGTGATGGCGAACCTATGACACGCGTGTCAGCACTGACACGCGTAGCTATTTCTGATGATACGCGGCCGCATGTCGAGAAGGATGTTTCACACACCCCACCCTCCCTAAAGTGGTGATCGGGGCTTCAAAGCCCCAGTCGCCACTTTCCTCCCCCCCTTCCTAGTGGCGATCAGGGCTTCGAAGCCCCGGTCGCCACTTTCCTCCACCCACCCATCCCCGTCTCCCTAAAGTCTTTTCCTCAAAGTGACACACCACCCAAGTTATGCTCAGTTTTTTGGCAAAGTTTGACACACCAAGCTCAAAAGGTTGCCCATCACTGGATTAGATAAACAATTACTTATCGTTGGGTTTTCTTACTAGGCTATCAGTCACCTGCTCCCAATTCACACGGAGCAGTCTTGCTCATGTACTGAAGGGAAGAACCTTAGAGTAGCAGTTTGTGAATGTTTCCAATTTTGCCTTCAAATCTCCATCCACCCTCCCAGGAGAGGTGTGCAGTCTCCCAACCTCTCTCCTTCCTCCCCCCCTCTAATCCCCCCCCCCAATGATCTCTCCCTCTTTTTTCCCTTGCCTGATCTTGCTCCCTCCTTCTGGTCTCTCAGTCTTCCTGTCTACTCCCATGACTGGAGTCACATCCCACTGACAGCAAGATTGTTGAATTTAAGGAGCAAAAGCATTTTTATAGGTGTGTGTGTAACAATTCCAGGGCCCTGATCCATACAGTTCCCAAGCCAGCTAAGGTTTGAGAGTCTGTCAAAATGAAATGGAGTCACAGGTATACGAAACCAATGATTTACTGATCACATGAAGGTGTGTGTTTGTTTTATTTGTATGCTGCCTTTCACCCAGAGTGAGACCTGAGATGGTTAAGCAGGATGCAGCAGTAAAACTACGAGAAGTGAAGTTAGCTCACATCCCTTCAGTTAATCAAAGTACCGTAGACCGTTGTCACAGCTGCTGTTCACCGGAGGCCTCGGGGTCGCTTGGGGAGGGCGGGGGGCGGCAGGGAAAAGCGACTGCGAGGCCTCCGGAGGCCTTGGGTCGCTTGGCGAGGGCGGGTGGAGGGCTGTCATTATTCGCGGGATTTTCACATTCGCGGGGGTCTATGGAACCTAACCCCCGCGAATGTGAAGGGACAACTGTATTCATGGTTTTCAGTATCCACGGGGCCACCGAGAACCAATCCTCAGCAGATAAGGGGGTCCTACTGTAGTCTCAGGGTCCGTCTATACGATTTAAAAAAAATCCGTTTGGGGGGGTAAAAAATACGAATAGACTATCATTCGTATGCGTACAATCCGCCTACATGATTTTTTACCCCCCTAAACTCCATATGACCCCTCTTCCCCAGCTGCTGGAGCCAGCAACCCAAGCTGTGGTTTTAAATCTCCGGCCACTTTTCTTTTTAAATTTATTTAAAAAGGTTCCTGCTTTGCGGACATTTGGTTTTCCCTATTTACGATATAAAATAAAAATAAATAAATATATAAAATTCACGGACTTACCAGACTCTCGCTAGCCAGGAATCCAACATGGTGGCCGCTCCCAATTCCCCTCCGTGCTAGCCCCGCCCCCTCTACTCGGCCAGCGAATCAGATTACACTGCCTGTTCGTATGTGTGCGAATGGAACGTGCAGACCATCAGCCATTCGCACGGGTGTACGGATTTCTGGCTAAGATTCTCTAATCCTACCGAACTCCGAATCCATGTACTATATGGGGGATTCGCTAGCCCCCCTTCCGAATGACCCATATCAATCCAAACGGCCATATGTACTGAAGAGCAAACTTCCGCACGGAGTACGTATTTTTTAAATCGTGTAGACGGGGCCTCAGTTTAGTCATTTCACCTCCTAGGGAGAGTTCAGGCTTGATTTACTCTTGGACTCATTCATTTGTCTTTTCAGCAGCCTATGGTATCCATAGAACACTTTCCCAAGGTACAGCACAGCCAAGCAAAAATCTCCCTCTGCCTTTCCCTCAGTCTTATAGAGTTCTTATGTGCCCTTGAACTGTTGTCCTTAAAAAACTCTGACCCAGGAGGTGGGCGGCTTCGATATCGTAAGAGGCGAGTGAAGACGGCAGATTGAAGACGGCACTGAAGGGGGAGGAGCGAACAGACTGTGCAGAGGGTGGGGAAGAGAAAGGACGACAACAGTAAAGAACAGCTACACGACCACGCGACTCAGTTAGTTACTTGAAAGGAAAGCTGACAAGACATTTCCTTTTGACTTTATAAAAACATTGGTTAGTGGATTATAATGGAAATGGACAATGGTTACATTTCTGTGATTTGATCTGATTTGAGGGTTAAATTTTAGGAAGAGGGTTTCGATAATATTGAAGTTGTGGTAGGATAAAATAGGATAAAATAGGTCAAACAAGGGAAGAAGGAAGGTGGCGATTGGAAGAGTAGGAGGAATGGGAGTGAGGGAATAGGAGAGAGGAAAAATAAAGTGACTGTGTAAGGGAAAGGAAAGGAAAAGACAGGAAGACAGAAAAGGGAAGATAGGAAGGAAGAGAAGGAGGGAGGCAGAGAAGAGTAGGTATTAGGTTGAGGCAAAATTATTATATAGAAGAAGGCAAAGTAGGTGTGGGAGAGTTAGAGAAGGTGCTGAAGGTTGGAGAGGGGGGTGAAAGCTAAAGAAGGACAGGAAGGTGTGGTCAGAGTTGGGGAAGGAATTACAATAAGTAATAATAGTAATAATAATAATATAAAATAAAAAACTACACTGTTTGTATTTGGAGGGGGGTTTAACTACCTGAAAGTAATATTTGTTACGATTTGATTAATTTAAGTGAATTCATCATTATTCAATCAAATTAATTATCCAATTTGATTAAACGAGTGTAAAATTTAACTTGACGGTAGTTGGAGTAAATAACCTGAGAAAATAGATTGCAAACAATAATCATTGATAGTAATACATCTTATATGGAATGATTGGTTATTGATATATTGAACAAAGCTGATTTTGAATTTAAATAGAAGTCTTATTTAAGTATTTTAAGTTAATTGGTAAATCATATACTAAGGAAGGCAATTTGAAATAGAAGGTAAAGCTTCCTTCTCTATATATTCTGAGATTTATTAACGATATATTGATTGGTGGATTATTGAATATAATTGAGTATTTATCATTGAGATATAATATTTGGTACATTGATTAATCGATTATTGAATATATTGAGTATCTATCACATGAGAAGGAAGTTTTTGAGCATTGGTAGAAACTGATTGATTAAGAACCATAGACAAAGAAAAAGATAAAGAATAGTAAATCTATTCAATTGGGGAGAGCTTGGATTGTTGCAAAAACATATTAAATAAAATAAAAACAAGAAAAACAAGAAAAACAAGACAATGAGGAAAACAACACAGACAACACTGCAAACAACAAGAAGACCATCATTTGACTCTAGTCAGTCAAATCAAAACCCTATCTTAGAGGAAATCAAACTAATGCGAGAAGAACTGCGAGAAATGAAAATGGAACTTGAGCAGGAGATGAGGAGAGAACTGAAAAATATAAAAGACTCTATAGACAAAGTGACAGAGGATTCAAAGAAACTTAAAGAAAAGGTAACTGTCATGGAAAATAAAGTTGATACGGTTGAGAAAAAAATAGAAGTGCTGGAAAGCAACAAGGAAAAGGATTTGGATGAGCAGGCGATTCAGGAGCTGAGATGGAGAGAGAATTGTGTGAAATTAAGAGGCCTTAAAGAACAACCAGATGAGGATTTGTACAAGTACCTTATGCCTAAATTAGCGAAATTCATGGGGAAAACCAAGTCCCAATTTGAATGGGAAATAGATAAAATGTATAGGTTATCATCTAAGATTGCGAAACAGAAGAATCTCCCAAGAGATATTGTAATTTATTTTGTACGAAAGAGAACTAGAGATCTACTATTACAAAAAAATTTTGAACAAAAATTTGAAATTGAAGGTAGCGAAGTGTTACTATTAAAGGACATTCCAATGAGAATCTTAAAGAAAAGGAGAAATTATAGATCTCTAACAGAACAGTTACGTTTGAATGGTATACGCTACAAGTGGGAGAGACTGGAAGGTGTTTCTTTTAGATTCAAGCAGAGAAATTTTAAGATTAATTCAACACAAAAAATAGAAGAATTTTTGGAAAAATACAAAAAAGATCTGAAATCACAATATAAAGAGATGAAAAACCACAAGCAACAAGAAGGAGGAGCGACAGGGGAAGACTCACAGAAAGACTCACAGAAAGAAGAAGGAGAGGAAGAGGAAGAAGAGGAGATCGAAGAAGAGGAACAGGAAGAAGACCGAGAGGGAGAGGTGATGTCCTGAGAAGTAAACAAATAACAAGAATAAAACAAAATAAACAAGATGCAACTAAAAATATTAACTTGGAACACCAGAGGTTTAAATTCACCAGAGAAAAGGAAAAGAGTATTTCATTTTTTGGGAAAGAGGAAATATGACATAGTTTGCCTACAAGAAACACATATTAAGAAAGAAGACATTAAATTGATAAGAAATAGGAGAATAGGACAAGAATATGTATCTGCAGCAAATGAGAAGAAGAGAGGAGTTGTGATTTATGTGAGTCAGAGAATCTTCGCTCAAGAACTATATACAGATCCAGAAGGTCAATATGTAATCATAGAAGTTAACACGCAAAATAAAAAAACATTGATTCTAGGCCTTTACGGTCCATTAGAGAAGAAAAGTGTGTTTTTTGAAAATTTAATGAAGAAACTCATGGAATTCGAACACGATAGGTTAATTCTATGTGGAGACTGGAATGGCGTGATTTCCCCAACGTTAGATAGAAGTTCACAGAAGAAATTGGAAAAAAACCAGGGGAAGTTACCAAAAATTTTTGAAAGTCTTAAAGAGAATCTGTCATTAATAGATGCCTGGAGATATAAATATGGAGATGCAAAGGACTTTACTTTTTATTCAGACAGACACAAATCATTTTCAAGACTTGACTTTTTTATGATATCTAGAACTATGGGAAATATTATTCAGAAAATAGATATACTGCCTAGAATTTGGTCAGACCATAACCCGGTACTACTTGTATTAAAAGAAGGGAAGAAGGTAACATTCAACTGGCGTCTGAATGATAATTTATTACAAAGAGAAGAAGTGATCTCCAAAGCCAAACAAGAGGCAAAATGGTTCTTTGAGGAAAATCTCAAAGAAGACACTAACATTACTATAGTCTGGGACACCTTCAAAGCGGTGATGAGAGGGTTTTTCATCCAACAGAATGCTATATTAAGAAAGAAGAAGGTGGAAAGAACTGAGAGAATCAAAGATGAAATTAGAGAGAGAGAATTAAAGATGCAGGAAGATCCTTCAAAAAAGGAATTACAGAGAGAAATTAAAATATTACAAGACCAGTTGACAGCAGAGACGATGGAAGAGATCCATAGGAGGATACAATATTTAAAACAAAAGAATTTTGAATTTTCAAATAAACCGGGTAAATGGCTGGCTTACCAATTAAGAAAACAAAAAGAAAGAAACTTCATATCTAAAGTTAAACAAGACGATCAGATTTACACAGACCAACAGAAAATTAAACAAATATTTAAGAGATTTTATGAGATACTATATAGAAAGAAGGAACGCCAAAGTAATCTCCAGGAATTTCTCAAAAAGCAGTCAACATCAGAATGTACAACCCAGCAGAGAGACATACTAAATCAACCCATAACGATGACAGAAATTTCAGATGCAATCAAAAAATTAAAAGTTGGGAAAGCTCCTGGCCCAGATGGGTTTACAGTTAAATTTTACAAAATAATGGAAGAGCAGATAAAGAGACCTTTTAAATCTACTTTAGAAGCAATAACTAAAGGTATATACCCAAAAACATGGGAAGAAGCAAACATTATATTAATTCACAAGGAGAACAGAGACCCACAAGATCCCAAGAACTATCGGCCAATATCATTGCTTAATGTGGACTATAAAATATTTGCTTCAATTTTGGCATCCAGATTAAAAAGAATTCTAGGAGATTGGATTGGTGGAGATCAGAGAGGATTTCTACCGGGAAGGTATTTAAAAGATAACATTAGACATGTTCTAAATCTGATCGAATACCATGAAATTCATAAAGATAAAAAAATTACTTTGATATTTTTAGACATTGAGAAGGCCTTTGATAACGTGAATTGGACGACATTATTTGAAATTTTAGACAAAATTAACATAGGCCATAAATTTACAAATTGGATTAGAGCAATTTATCACAAACAACGGGCAAAACTAATAATCAACGGAGAAAGAACAGAAGATATACAGATACAGAAAGGTACACGTCAGGGATGCCCTCTCTCCCCGCTTCTGTTTCTAACAATTATGGAAATATTAAGTAAAAAAATAAATGAAGAAGAGAAGATAAAAGGAATAGTAATTGGGAAACATAAATTAAAGTTAAAAATGTATGCAGATGACTTAGTTATCTCATTAAGTAATCCTCAAGAAGAAATAAAACCTCTAATGAATATATTGGAAGAATTTGAAGCATTATCAGGTTTGAAGGTAAACAAAGAGAAAACTGTGATGATTAATAAAAATTTAACAAAAAACGAAGAGTCAGAATTGATGAAGAAAACAATTCAAAACAACAGGCAAAGTGAGATATCTTGGCATAAACATAACAAATAAAAATCAAGATTTGTTCTCTAACAATTATCAAAAAATATGGACACAAATTAAAAAAGACATGAATAACTGGCAACAACTGAATTTGTCATTTTTAGGAAGAATAAATGTAGTGAAAATGAATATCTTACCAAGACTTATGTACTTATTCCAGGCGATACCTATAATTCGATCCCAGAAGACCTTTAAGAACTGGCAAGCAGACATATTAAAATTCATTTGGATGGGAAAAAGGCCAAGAGTAAAGATGAAAATACTTCAAGACGCTAAAGAAAGAGGGGGATTAGCGGTACCTAACTTGGAAATATATCATGAAGCTTGCTGTTTAGTATGGATAAAGGAATGGGCAACATTGGAAGATGATCAACTGTTAAAAATAGAAGGTGAAGGAAACCGATTTGGCTGGCATGCCTATCTCTTTTATAATAAAGATATGATAAATAAGGACTTTTACAATCACTGTATTAGAAGTTCTTTAATTAAAGTCTGGAAGAAGCATAAGAACAGGTTTTTTTCTCAACTCCCAATCTGGGTTTCTCCACACGAAGCCCTCTACAGTAGAGAAGGAATTCCTGCACACAAATGGATAAAATACAGCGATATACTGAAAATAAATAAGGGCCAACAGGAATTGATGACCCAAGAAGAGATGAGGGAAAACAATCTGGCATGCCATTGGTATTTATATACTCAACTAAAAGAAAGACATAAAATGGACTCCAAATTAATAGGAATTACGGTTGAAAAGACAGATTGGGAGAAAATCACTAAACAAGGAAACAAAAGTATGATATCTAGATTCTATAAATTACTCTTAAAATGGAACACAGAAGAAGAAATTATCAAATCTAACATGATTACCTGGGCACAAAATATAGGACATACAATAGAATTATCAAAATGGGAGAAGATGTGGACCAGACAAATTAAAAGAACATTATGCCAAGATATCAGAGAAAACGTTTACAAGATGTTCTATAGATGGTATTTATCCCCCCACAAATTATCACTAATGTATAAAGGCTCTTCAAGCAAATGCTGGAAATGTGGAGAAAAAAACGGAACTTTTTACCACCTTTGGTGGAATTGTAATAAGACGACTAAATATTGGAAGCAAATAAAACGAACAATTGAAGAAATTTTGAATATTAAACTACCATGGGAACCAGAGCTTTACTTACTAGGAATGGTGGAGGAGGAAATTGATAAAAGCCAGGGGAAGATAATTTTTTACATGTTAGTCACAGCTAGAATTACGTTTGCGAAGATGTGAAAGAATAAGGAATGCCCAACGACAGACCAATGGCTGGAGAAACTCTATGAAACAATGTATCTGGATAGATTAACAATGCTTATAAAAGGCCAAAATATAGAGAGACATATGAAGGACTGGACAAATATATCAAACTATCTTGAAAAAAGATGGGGGAAAATTGCAACAATCAGCAACGCATAAAAGAGTGTTTGGAATAAGAGACAGTTTAGAAGCAATAGAGCATTTATAAGGTGGGATAATTAATGTGATATAAAGGAACCAGGAAAGGATTTATAAAAGAAATCAAGAAAAGATGTATGCAATGCTAAAGAAAAATCAGGATGAGTCGAAAAGGAAGTTTAGAAATGTAATATACAAGAGGGGAGAGGATAATGAGGAGTAAATGAGGGCAAAAGATGCAAAATGAATAATATCCCCAAATTAATATGAGAAGATGCTATGTGAAAAGAGGTTGGGTTTTGTGTGTCTCTGTGTGTGTGTGTGTGTGTGTGTTTGTTTGCTTTTTTTTCTTTTTCTCTCAAATAATTAATGTAATTATATGGAAGAAGACAGCTAGTTCTTAACTAGCAATTCAGGATGTAAATAGATTTTTTTCTTATATATATATATATATATATATATATATAAAAATATCTACCTAGCTATCTATCTATGTTATCCAATTTTTGACAATATGAAATTGTATCTGTATCTGTCTTTTAAATAACTATGGTCTTTTTTTTTCTTGTTTCTTATTTTGTTTTTTTAATAAAAATTGATTTAAAAAAAAAACAAAACTCTGACCCAGTGAAGTGAAAATGCCCTCCATGCCCACTAGAGGTTATTTTGGACCACAAAAAATTGTGAGCAAAAACATTTTTGCTGGGGGCCCAGGAACCACACAAATGGGCTACACTTTGCCCACCATTAATCCTTTGCTTACCTAAAAGTAATGTTCTCACACACTGCTCATATCCATATTCATTAGTGATCAAGTTAATTACAAAGTACTATATAATATTCCAATAGTTTTTAAAAATAGCACTCCCAAGATAGCCAATTTCAATGATAACAATAAACAACACTTAATTTCTAACAAGTGGGCATTAGTTGTTGTTCACTAGAATATACTAATATTACAACCCCAAATAAGAAGTCTAAATTCCTTTTTCCAAACTTTGAGGAGGTAAATTATGCTGTACAGATTAAGAAGAAATAGCTTTAGACCAAAAGTTCTTGTTTTAGATTAAATCTCTCTGTATGAGTTCTGGCTGAGGGATTCTGAGAGTTGTAATCAAAAAGTAACTATTTCAAGCTCTGACCAAAATGAATGCAGTTGGATTCTCTCTGGAATTCCCAAAGGTCCAGTGGAGTGTCAAAATAGTCTAAATCCTACCTTCCTTCCCCATTTCATCAGCAGCAGAACAAAGATAATCTTTTATGGTTCTTTGATGCAAACTGACTTGAGCAGCAGGATAGATTTTTGCCAAGCGCACACATTATGTGTCCCTAGGCAAAGCAATCTGTCTCAGAATCAGGCTCCCACCCAAATGTGAAATATGTGGGAACAATAATATTAACATGGGGCTCAATGCATGTGAACTCCTTTGAAGATTAGACTACCATTACAGTAGGACCCCTGTATCCACTGATTTAGTTATCCACTGATTTAGTTATCCATGGTTTTAGTTTCAGCACAAGTACTATAGAGTCTTCCTAGAAAATACATCCTCTAGCCATTTTCTAGGTCCTCCAAGGCAATTCTATGGTATTTTAAACCACAAGTCTCATTAATGATAATAATAATAATAATAATAAAATTTATTTATATACCGCCCTTTAGTAATCCAATCAGGGCGGTTCACAACATTAAAAAAACCATACAAGTAAAACAATATACTCCCTTCCCCCCCCTTAAAAAGTTATTAAATCATTTTACAAATTAAAACAACAATTAAAACATTTGATAAAAACACATATCTACATTTGGCAATAACAGTAGGTCCCCAGCAATATTCAGTTCTGTTAACAAAGGAGGCTGTGGGGACTCTCCTGAAGGACGGGGGGTTCCCGAGGCCAGGATAATCTATTCTGGAAAGGCCTGCTGGAAGAGATCTGTCTTGACAGCCTTTTTGAAGCTGTCCAAAGATGTCAATTGACGGATCTCACCCGGCAGGCTGTTCCATAGTCTGGGGGTGACAACAGAAAAAGCCCTCTGGGAGGTAGCTGAAAGCCTCGACTTTTGAGGCTGCAGCACGTTCCTCCCAGAGGACCGGAGTGCGCGGGGGGGTGGTTATAATGGAGGAGACGGTCCCTGAGATAGCTTGGACCCAAGCCATTTAGGGCTTTAAAGGTGATAACCAACACCTTATAGTGAGCCCAGAAACCAATAGGCAGCCAGTGGAGGGACCTTAAAACCGGAGTGATGTGGTCCCTCCTAGATGTTCCTGAAACAAGACTGGCCACCATATTTTGTACTAACTGTAGTTTCTGAACCAAGCACAAGGGTAGCCCATGTAAAGTGCATTACAGAAGTCTAGGCATGAGATTACCAGCGCGTGAATGATAGTCTCGAGGTCCCTTGCTTCCAGAAAAGGGCACAGCTGGCGTATCAGCTGAACCTGATAACAGGTGCTCCTGACTGTCGCATTTACCTGATTTATCATCAGGAGCAACGAGTCAAGGAGCACCCCCAGACTGCGAACACAGTCACTGGAGGAGAGTGTGACCCCATCCAGGACTGGAGGTTGCAACCCAATTCTTGGTTTCGGGGCCGCTACCGTAAGCACCTCTGTCTTGTCCGGATTCAGTTTCAATTTGTTTTTCCTCATCCAGCCCATTACCGCCCGAAGACATTCACTGAGAGATGTCATTGGAATTTGAGACCGACGAATGAGATACGGAGAAATAGATCTGAGTGTCATCAGCATACTGATAACACCCAGCTCCATAACTCTGAATAATCTCACCCAGCGGCTTCATATAGATGTTAAATAACATCGGGGACAGGATAGCTCCCTGTGGAACTCCACAGGTAAGCTCCTTTCTGCTGGAGCAGCTGTCCCCAAGCCGCACCCGCTGGGACCTGCCCGAGAGGAAGGACCAGAACCACTGCAATGCAGTGCCTCCAATACCCAACCCCCTCAGGCGGTCCAAGAGGATGCCATAATCTATCGTATTGAAAGCCGCTGAGAGGTCTAAGAGAACCAACAGGGTCACATTACCCCTGTCGATGTTCAGACGCAGATCATCGGTCAAGGCAACCATGGCAGTCTCAACCCCAAAGCCTGTCCTGAAGCCGGTTTGAAATGGGTCTAGATAATCGTTTTCATCCAAGACAGTTTGGAGTTGAAGAGCAACTGCCCTCTCGATCACCTTGCTCAGAAATGGCAATAAAGAAACAGGCCTGTAGTTACTCATAACCAGGGGGTCCAGGGAAGGTTTTTTCAGAAGCGGCCTAACAGCCGCTTCCTTCAGACAAGATGGAACATGTCCTTCCCTGAAGGAAGCATTGATGATATCCATGAGGAATCTCCTCAATGCTTCTCCCCACTGGACGGCCAGCCATGATGGGCAAGGTTCGAGAGGGCAAGTTGTTTTCCTCACCCTACCGAGCAGCTTGTCCACGTCCTCGGTACTCACAGATTGGAGCTGATCCAGAATAACTTCATCGACAGAGTCGCTGGACGTCTCGCCTATGGTTTCTGTTAAAACATTGGCATCTAAGTTGGCTCTTATCTGAGAGATTTTATCTGTGAAAAAGTGGTTAAATGCATCACAGCAGGTCAATGTCGGGTTAAGTAAGGGATTCGGCACAGGGGGTACCTGTGTTAGCTCCCTCACCACCCGAAACAGCTCTGCTGGACGGGACTCTGCAGACGCAATACGTGCAGAGGAGAAAGATCTCTGCGCTGCACGTATTTCCTCCCGATAGGACCAAAGAAAGTTCCTATGGTGAGTTATGTCAGATAAGAGTCGAGTTTTCCGCCACATGCACTCTAGTCATTGTCCAAACCGCTTCATTCTCCTAAGCTCTGGTGTGTACCATGGCTTATGGTTTGAAGCAGATTGGCAAGGACGCTTGGGAGCAATCATGTCAATAGCCCTGGCAAGATCGGTGTTCCAAATATTGACCAGAGCATCGACATGGTCACTGGCATTCCCAACCATTAAACCCTCTAAGGCTTTCTGGAATCCATTTGGCTCCATTAGCCTTCAAGGGCGGACCAATCTAATGGGTCCACCACCCCTGGTGGGGCGGATACAAACTCTAAGTTCCGCCTTGACCAGGAAATGATCCGACCATGACAATGCGAAGGTATTTACAACCTCCGCCCACGGATATTTCTGTTCCATACTGAAGACCGCATCAAGTGTATGACCTGCACAATGTGTGAGCCCAACGACCAATTGGGATAGGCCCATGTTTGTCAAGGTCTCCATGAACTCCTGAGCTGCGCCTGTTAGACTGGTCTCAAGAGGAATGTTGAAGTCTCCCAAAACTAAAAAAGTCTGGGAGACTCCAACAACAGCTCCGAGACCAGCTGTGTCAGCTCGGTCAGGGAGTCTGCTAGACAACGGGGTGATCAGTAGACTAGCAGAATCCCCAAACTATCCCTGATCCTAAGGCTAAGGTGCATACACTCGAAGTGGACTGTGTTCCGGACAGGTATCCTGGTCAAGATCAGGCTATTCTTGTGAACCAGAGCAACTCCGCCCCCCCCGCCCACTTCCCCTCACCTGCTCACTGACAGAGTACCCGGCTGGGAGGGCCTGCGCCCAGGTAACCGCGCTATCCTCTCCCAGCCAGGTCAGCGTCCTCATCCATGAGGAGATCATGGATGATACGGGTCTTATTCTTGACCGACCTGGCATTGCATAGGAGCAGAGTGAGGTTCTGTGGAATGGTTGGTCTGCTCTCCAAGCCATTCTGGGAAACAGAGGGAACTGAAGGTGGGATAGCTTTCAAACAGCGATCCTGTCTTCTTTTGTAACATTTGTTCGCTCTGTTCCAGCCATACCTCCCATTCCCCTGCACAACTCCTATAGCCGCCCCCACCTCATTCCCAGCCTCAAGGGGAACAGTAAAGTTTAAAGCCACTGGGAAAAAAGGGGGTATTTGGGAGATAAACCAACCCCAATCCCATAATCCAGTTACTATGGCGGTCAGGTGATAAGAGATCGAATGGCTTGATAATACAAGTCTTATATCAACCCACATCAACATCAGGTCCAGTATAACAATTTGTCCCCAATCGCCACCTTAGATGTTTGCCACCAGGGGTGCTGCCAATAGTTGAACTGGAGCCGGCTTTAAAGGCTTTCTAAAGGCCGGGTGTTCCGAGGGAGGAGGAGGGGGCAAAGCACTCACTGCCCAACTCCCAGTTCCATTAT
Organism: Gambelia wislizenii; assembly: GCA_030847615.1. Taxonomy (NCBI): domain Eukaryota; kingdom Metazoa; phylum Chordata; class Lepidosauria; order Squamata; family Crotaphytidae; genus Gambelia; species Gambelia wislizenii. The sequence continues at coordinate 34,964,659 of JAUMIR010000002.1, forward strand.
TTTCAATGGTTTATTATCCATGGTTTTCGGTATCCATGCCCACCTCCCAGAACCAATCCCCAACAGATACGGGGGTCCTACTGTACTCCAGTGTTATTCTTAAGAAGGAGGTTTGAGGGAAGAGTTTCCTGTCGCTTTATTAGAATCAGAGCTGGAAGTTGATCTTGCCACTTTTCTTTCTTTTCCCACCCCTCATCTATTTCTGCCACTAAAAGCTCACGTGACTCTGGATCCAGCAACAGCAAATCCTTATCTCATCTTGTCTGAGGATCATAGAAGTGTAACATATGGAGACAAACCTCAAAATCTTCCTGACAATCCTGAGAGATTTGACCGTGCCTATTACGTGCTGGGCCGTGAGGGATTCACAGGAGGCAGACATTTTTGGGAAGTCATTGTGGGAAGTGAGGAAGAATGGACTGTGGGAGTTGCCAGAAAGTATGTGGGGAGAAAGGGCCCCATCGACTGTGGCCCTGAGGCTGGGATCTGGGACATGGGGAAGTGGGCAGAGGCATACAGGGCTTCCTCCAGCACCTATGATGACCGTGTTCTGTCCCTGAAGGAGGAGCCCAAGAGGATCCGAGTGACTCTGAACTATGAAGGAGGCCGGGTGGCCTTTTACAATGCAGACACAGTGGCCCTGATCTTTGAATACCCGCCAGCCTCCTTCTCAGGAGAGACCCTCCTCCCCTTCTTTTTTGTGGTTGACAAAGCCCACCTGATGCTCTCTCCATAAGGATGGAGACCAAGGTCCAAAAACTCCCAGCAGTTGAGTCACAACAAGAGCTTTATCCCCCATGATCTGGATCTGTGAGTTATTTTGGCTCTCTTTCTGGAAACTCTCTGCTCTCTCTCACAAGAACTGTTTACTGTTTAGTTTAGTTTAGTGTCTTAGTAAGAGTATGGTGTATTAGTTTTAGTGTAGTTGAGTGTTCGGTTAGTCTTAATTGTGTATTATTATTATTATTAGTAGTAGTAGTATTTTTAGTTCATGTATTCATTTTCTTTCTCTTTTCTTTTCCATGTTCCCCTTTTCACTTTTTCTATTTGTGAATATTTAGTACTTTTGCCATACTGTTTTCTACTTTGTATAGTCTCTGCTTAAAATTTAATAAAAAGTATAATACGGAACAAAAAGGTGCCATAGACTCTTTGTTTTTGCTGCAACAAATATGGCCATCTTTACTGGGTTTCTGAAAAATTATAAGTTCCAGTTTTCCCCCACGGACATCTTGAGAGCTGAACTGGGTGTTCCCAGATGGAAAGGAGGAAATGAGAGGAGGCAAAAGGAAAGCATAGATTAGACAGACAGACATAGAAGTCTATGATTGCTGTGGATCTTAGATTTCTGGTAGTTTCAAATGATAAACAAGTCCTCTTGGAAGGACTCATTTCAAATTTCTTTCTCTTGGTATCTGGTGAAGCCCTTTGAACCCATTATTCAGACTTATGACATGTGAAATTAAAAGGCTCTTCGTTGTTGTTAACTGTCATCAAGTCAACTTATGGTGACCCTATGAATGAGTGACCTCCCAAGTCACCCTGTTAGCAACAGCCCTGCCCCATTTTGGCAAATGCAGGGCTGAGGCTTCCTTGATTAAGTCTCTCCCATCTGTAAAGCAATCTTCCCCTTTTCCTACTGCCTTCTACCTTACCAAGCATTATTGTCTCTTCTAGTGAGTCATGTCTTCTCACAATATGGCCAAAGTATGACAGTCTCAGGTGGCATCTACACGATTTAAATAATATGTACAGTGTGCGGAAGTTCGCGCTTCGGTACACACGGCTGTTCGGATTCACACGCATCCAAAAGAGGGGGGGCTCGGTTTTCCACCCTAAAATACGCTCATGTGGCGTTTGAGAGGGAAAGCGGATCGCGATGAGAAATCTGTGCGCCGTTCGGATGGCTGACGGGTCTGTACGGTCCGTTCGCACACACGCGAACAGGCAGTGTAATCTGATTGGCTGGCCGAGTAGAGGGGGCAGGGCTAGCACGGAGGAGAATTGGGAGCAGCCGCCACGTTGGTTTCCCAGCTAGCGAGAGTCCAGTACGTCCATGAATTTTATATATTTATTTATTTTTATTTTATATTGTAAATAGGGAAAACCGACTTTCCGCAAAGCAGGAACCTTAAAAAAAAAAAGCGGCGGGAGATTTAAATCCGCCGCTTGGCTTGCTTGCTCCAGCCAGCTTCGGGAAGATGGGTCATACGGAGTTTAGGGGGGTAAAAAATCATGTAGGTGGATCGTATGCATACAAACGACAGCCTATTCGTATTTTCCCCCCCAAATGGATTTTTTTATCATCATATAGACGCACCCTCAGTTTAGTCATCTTGGCTTCTAGGGAGAGTTTGCTCTAAGGCATGGCGTGGGAGTGGGAGATAAAATTCCCCTTCTTGCTGGGTTATAACCTAATAGACAGAATATGAAAGAATATGAAAGGGCTTAGAATCCCTGCTCAGCCAAGGAAATCCACTGGGTGACCTTGGGCAAGTCACACTCTCTCAGCCTCAGAGGAAGGCAAAGGCAACCCCCCTCTGAACAAATCTTGCAAAGAAAACCTTGTGATAGGTTCTCCTTAGGGTCGCTAAAAGTCGGAAACAACTTGAAAGCACACAACAACAACATACTGTAAATAAGCCAACAGTTTTAAAAGTCAGACACATTCCTTCTACTTCAGTGGCCAATGGAGACAATATACATTTCATTAAACATTTTCATTTTTATAGAGTCAGTGTGGTATAGTGGATTGAGAGCTGAACTAGGATTTATTTATTTTATTTTATTTATTTCATTTGTATGCCTAGAGTGGAACCCAAGGTGGCTCTCAAAGACAGTTGATTAAAAAACCTTCACAATAAAATTTTAAAACAGTTAACACCATCACATACAACCATTTAAAAACTTACAAAAGTTTTAAAAGTTAAATAAAGCATGCAAATAAGCAGCTCCCCTACTTACACATTAAAAGTCTGCTCAAACAAAAGAAAGCAGGGAGGGGGGCAGGCCAGCCTCCTGTGGAAGGGCATCCCAGAGGGTGGGAACAGCCACCGAGAAAGCTGTCTCTTGTGTCCAGCAACCAAGCCTGTGACGGTGGTGGGACAAAGACAACACCTCCTCCTGTAGATCTTAGGACTCTGGTAGGTTCATTTGGGGAGATATGCCCAGAAACAAACCGGTAGCCAGTGAATCTGTTTAGTTTGCGAAGAAAAGCCAGAGAGATTATATGCTCCCTGTAACTGGCTTTGCACAGCATTCTGGCTGAAGCATTTTGTATCTCCTGAAGTTTCTGAACAGTTTCCAAAGGCAGACCCATGTAGACTGTGGCATGTGTCACCATAGCCAGATGATATTGGAATCATATGGGAAACAGGGTGTCCTGAGCATATTGATGACACCAAACCCCAAAACTCCAGATGACTTCTCCCAGTGGTTTTATGTAGGTATTGAACAGCACTGAGGATAAAGTGAAACTCCAAGGGACCCCACAGGCCAACAGCCAGGGCATCGAATAGAAGTTCCCAGCACTACCTGCTGAGTTTGCCCCTTCAAGAAAGACCAGAACCACTGCACAACAGTTCCCCCAAGTCCCATCCCAGAGAGTTCGCCCAGAAGAATTCTATGGTCAATGGTATCGAAAGCTGCTGAGAGGTCCAGCAGAACCAACAGGGACACACTCCCCATCCAGGTCCCTGTGTAACTCATCTCCCAAGGCGACCAAAGCCCTCTCCATCCTATAACCAGGCCTGAAGCCAGATTGAAATGGATCCAGATAATCCATCTCATCCAGAAACCCCAGGAGCTGGGAGGCCACCAAATGCTCCAGAACCTTGCCCCAAAACGGTATGTTAGAGACTGGCCCATAATTATTCAGAATGGTGGGATCCAGGGAGGCCATTTTTAGTAACAGCTTCACTGCAGCCTCTTTTACTGCAGTGCTTTATTTTCCTTTCACAATGACGTGTTGGGCATTACAATTCTCAACTTCAGGATGACTTACAAATTTTGGTTTTCTACTGTCATATGACAACAATTAAGGCAACGTACAAAAATCTTACATAAATTAAACCTGATGATTGAATTTACAGGTGTCAAATGCAAATATTGGAGCAACTCAAGTTGAGCAACTTTTTGCCCTGTGATGTCTTGCTAGGATACAGGTGGGCAAGGAAAGAAAAACATGTTCATAAGGCTTGGATGAGATATGTTTCCAGCCCAGTGGCAAGACAAAAAATGGCCATCCTTTTCACAAACCCTTGCCAGCCTCAACAATAGTGATCTGGAATTCAGCGCTTTGTGTAGTGGAAAGTCTGGTCTTGTGTTACCCTGTACAAATCTAGCCTCAAACTCCATTGTTACACAGGTGGTTACACTGAGACCATCATCCCAGGCAGTTAAAGACAGGATGGAAACTTCCCTTGCTGCAGTGAGGCATTCATGACTCCCCTTACCTACTTGGCCAGCCCCTGTCTAGCCCCCTGTAGCTCTAGCTGATCCAGTATGTATGTGGTGGCTCTTACCTCTCCAAGGATCCTGTCCACATCTTCAGGCTGCACAAATTGGGTGAAATGTATCCGTTCATACAGGACAAACAGCTGCCGAGATTACCTCCACTGAACCTGTCACAACTACAGCATCCAAGACAAAGCAATTTTTTTCTGCGAAGTGTTGTGAGAATTTGTCATAGTGGGCTGCCAAGTACTCTTAGTTTTCTTCTTGCAGGCCAGAGTATAAAAGGCCCTTGACCACTTGAGACAGCTCTGCTGGATGTCACTGTGCAGACACAAATGGTGGCAGAGATATAATTTCGTCACTGCCACCATCATCACAGCACAGTCTTCCACCATTGGGACTCTAGTCTCCATCCCATTCATTTCACCACTGCCAGCTCCCTAGTGAACCAGGGGACCCACTCAGCTCCACTTTGTGGGAGGGGAAATTTAGGGGCAATCGTGTTCACTGCCCTGGCCATTTCCCTGTTCCAGAGATCAGCCGGGGCCCTGACAGGATCACTTGCCCAGGCAACTCGCCAAGAGCCATCAGGAATCCATCTGGATCTATAAGGCTCCTGGGGCAGACCATCTTAATCAGCCTACCCACCCAGAGGCCCCAAGTCCCAGTGAGTCTAAACCTCACCAGGTAGTGATCAGACCATGACAACAGAACTACGGGAGGTTCCTCCACACCTGGAACCCTGTCATCCTTCCCAGAACAGAAAACCAGGTGCAGAGTGTGTCCTGCAGCATGGGTGGTGCCAGATATTACTTGGGACAGACCCATGGTTGTCATGGTGGACACAAAGTCCTGAGTTGCTCCTACCAGAGAGGTTTCTGCATGGATGCTAAAGGGGCCCAGTACAACAAGGCAAGGGGACTTCCAACACCACTCCTGAGACCAACTCAGCCAGCTCAGGAGGGGAGACTGTTGAGCAGCAGGATATGATACCAACAGAATCCCTATTCTGTCCCACCTTCAAAAGCACACATTTGAACCCAGTAGACTGTGGGACAGGGCACCTGGTGAGGAAGATGGAATCCCAATAGACCACTGCAACTCTGCCTCTCTGCCCCCAAGGCCTTGCCTGCTGCTGTACACAGAACCCAGGTGGACAAAACTGGGAGAGGTTGGCACCCCCCACCCCCGCGCTTCATCCAGCGAGGTCTTTGTAATACAGGCCAGCTCGGCATGCTCATCCAAGATCAAATCCTGGATCAAGGATGTTTTTCTATTCACTGACCTAGCATTAAGCAACACTATTTTCATTTTCATTCAGCCCAGGGAGCCTGTTGCCAATGCTATTTTCACCGTTTAGACAGGCCCTTTGCCAAAGTTAATTTTTAATGAAACCTCCCCAGAAACTCCCAGCCAGCATGGCTACTGTCACTGGCCACACTGGCTTGGTGATTTTGGCACTTGTAATCCAAAGGAGTTGTTTTCACAAGCTTGGCCCAGATATACATACTAAATATTTGGGAGTGACAGAATCCTGGATAGGAAATTAATATCCATTCACACTGCAAAAGATCCCTTCATGGAGATGGAAGCTACTGAAATCAGTTTGTTGCTATATAGCAGGCTGCTTTTTGAGGCATTCCATCACAGTATGGCCATAGAGACGGTCATGCTGAACATTTCCAAGTTTTACCATGACACCACTCTCTGGGATCTTACAGAGGCTATTTCAGACTTCGCTTCCCAGGAATAGAGGCTGCAGAATTGCTGTTGTGTAAATTTGACACTACACCAATTGTTGTTATGTGATGTCTAATTGGCTTTGCTTTATGACAATCCTATGAATAAGAGACTTCCAAGAGATCTTGTTAACAGCTCTGCCCAGGTCTTGAAAACTCAGGACAGTGGCTTGCTTTATTGGGTAGCTCAGGGAAGTTAGTTTTTGAGACTCCCAACTCCCAGAATTCCCTAGCCAGAATGGCCAGCAGCCATGCTGGTTAGGGGACTCGCAGAGTTGTAGTTCAGAAAGGACACTTTCTCACCCTCTGGGTAACAGAAATAATTGGATAAGAGCTTCATACTGAAGACTTATACGAATCTCTGAGATGCAGATCATATGAAACAATTGCACCAGGACAGGATGCTATGAAGACTAGGAAGGACAAAAAGAACTGGGAATGATGGCGCTTCAGTTAGACCCTTCAGAAGATTTTAAAGAGAACTAATAATAGATTTTCCTTGTTTTTTTCTGGGCTGTGAGGCCATGTTCTAGAATAGTTTCTTTCTGACATTTTGCCTGCATCTGTGGCTGGCATCTTCAGAGAAACCAAGGAAAATCTATGGATGCTGGCCGTGAAAGCCTTCGACTTCACATATAACTAATAATTTTAAGGGGGAAAAAATAGATTACAGCTACAGTGGAATTTTGTTGCACAAAGTGCTCCCAATCACCATGCCAGTCAGTCATGCTCTTTTCCATGACACACATTCTACCCTCTTCCCGAACAATCAGTAAGGATACTGTGCTAGCTAATCCTGCGTAGGCCTTGTTGGGCTCCTGTTTTCTAAACATCTTTTAAACTTCCGCAAACCTTTTCCCTCCTTGACAGATACCTCCCTCTTCTGCACAGTAATAGAAAGAGAGGCATGCCCTATTATTCAATTATTTTTTTCCCCAATCTATCATTTGTATGAATTCTCTTTCTCATAGAGTTTTCCAAGTACTAGCTGTTCTCCAAAGCTGTTTTTGTCTTGTGTAGGTTTTCTGCTCATCAAGGCTACCTGATGGGAAAGGTCCCTGATCTACCCATGGATATGGTTTCATTTATTATGTGTGTTCTGCCACATGCAGAGCAGTCTGAACCCTGGCTGAATCCTTTTCCAGAGTTGGACCATGACCATGGTTTCTCTCGTGTTTAAAAAGGGATGCTTTATGACTGAACCGTTTCCCACAGTGTAAACACTCAAATGGTTTCTCTCCAGTGTGGCTTCTCTGATGATTAATAAGGTTCGACCTCTGACTGAAGCTTTTCCCACATTCCAAACATTCATATGGTTTCTCCCCTGTATGAGTTCTCTGGTGGCCAATGAGGAATTCTCTCCGACTGAAGCTTTTCCCACAGTCCAAGCATTCATATGGCTTCTCGCCAGTGTGAATTCTTTCATGGATCCTAAGAACTGAATTACAGCTGAAGTTCTTACCACAGCTGGAGCATTTATATGGCTTTTCTCCTTTGTGGGTTCTCTCATGTGAAGTGAGGCTCGAGCTATTACTAAAGGATTTCCCACAATCTATACAGCTGTAGGGTTTCTCTCCTGTGTGTATTCTCTGGTGATTAAGAAGGTTTGAACTCTGACTGAAGTTCTTCCCACAGTCTAAACATTTATATGGTTTCTCTCCTGTGTGGAGTCTCTGATGACGAACAAGGCTTGACCTAAAGCTGAAGGTTTTCCCACAGTCTGTACATGTATATGGTTTCTCTCCTGTCTGAAGATCAGAGGACTGCAGGGATCCTTTTTCACTCTCAGAACAGTTAGATGGTTCTTCTCTTTTGTGCGTGATCTTTTGAGTTCCAAGCACTGAACTAGAAATAAAACTTTTACCACAGTTGGAACATATATAAAGGCTGTCTCCAGTAAGATTTGAGCTTTGGCTGAAACTGTGGCCACATTCAGAGCATTTATATGGTTCCTCTCCTGTTGGTAGGTGAGCTTTCGGACTCAAACTGGTTCCATAATCCATGTATGGCTTCTCTCCCATTACAATGTTCTCCTGTTGGGAGACTGAATCCCAACTTTTCCCAGCATCCATATACTGGTATGGCTTGTTTTCAGTTTCTGTCTTCTGGCACTTAAAGTTGTGGGCTTGGTTCAACCTTTTTGTGCAGTCAGTTCTCGTTCTAATACTCTTTCCTCTGTGTATTCTCTCTTGGAAGGTGTTTTTGTATAAAAGTTTATCACAATCATTCTCCGAAGTATATTTCTCTTCTTTCCTCCCCCTTTGGAAGCTCCCATCACTCCTTTCTCTTTCTTGCTGACTTTTTGGAGGCAATGTGAAAAGGTTCCAGTTGGCTTTGTCAAAAGAAACTCCAGCGAATTCCACCTGCTTAGAAGCTTCTGGGTTAGTAGGCTTCTTTTCATTCTCAATCACTTCGCCATCACCTGATAGAAAGAGGAGAATCACAACATGAGCAACACCCTTCACTGGAGACACAAACTAAGCACATCAGTTGAAGAGGATCAGAACTGCAACCATCCAAAGTACCCACCAGACTACCCTGGACCCTAACATCCAAATACTGGGTTGACACCTCTGCATTGGGGCTAACATAGAGAGGCCATAACCAGCACTTGGAAACATTACCTTCTTGTATTACAGCAACCACAATCTTCCAGCCACCATGGCCAGCAGGAATACTGCTGCTGAAATTACACTACACAAACTACTGGATACTTTTTGTGGTGTTAACAGCAGAATTCAGGAAAGTTAGTTAAAAAAAAATACCACCCCCAAAGTTCTCCAACCAGTATGAGTCCTTTTTGGAGTGGTGAATTTATTGAATAAATACACCCAATTTGATACATGTCATAATGCTGTAGAGACTGGGATTGTTTGGGGGTTTTTTTGTTTTTTTTTTGAGCTAACCTAAATACTACCATCTATAGAAAACCATCCTTAAAAAGTACTTACCGTACCTAAAATTAGATAATTCATTCTCCAGATCTTTAAGACACAACTCACTGTATGGTCAGTTTTTGAGAATAAGGGGCACTTGTATAATAGAGAACAGCTTCCTAAATAAATCTTGGATGTTAAGTGAACAACTCATTAATAGAGGACATGCCCCATTGTAGCAGTAGACAGTTTAGGCCAGTGGTTCCCAAGCTTTGGTCCTCCAGATGTTTTAGACTTTAGTTCCCAGAATTCCTGACTGTGAGCCAAATCAGCTAGAGCTTCTGGGAGCTGAAGTCCAAAACACCTGGAGGACCAAAGCCTGGGAAACACTGGTTTAGGTAAATCCTCACAAGTTAGCACAATCTGATCGATTAAAGAAACAAAATAAGATGACATCAAATTATGTTGAATGTAGTAACAGTAAATTATTTGCAAAAAAAAGTGTACAGAAGTGCTGGCATATTTTGCAGCACACAACACACTGTAAAATAAATCCTTTGATTTCTTTGATTTCCAGACATTTGAGAGAGATATCAAGCAGAGATGATCTCAATGTAATGCAATGATCTCAATGCAAAGACATTTGCATGTCCTAACCCTCTACCAGACCTTATAGCATCAATGAGATATTTTTCCTGTGGCAAGTGCACAAAATACAGGTTGACCCCCATTTTCTGCAGGGGATATGTTCCAAGACACCCCCCCCCCGTGGGTACCTGAATCCACGGATAAAAGGGAATCCTATTATTTTCAATGAGATGAATTGCACTGGAGGACCTAGAAATGCCTATAGAGAACATATTTTTTTGGACGTGGGTAAGTGAAACTGTGGATACCAAATCCATGGATATGGGGGTCAACTGGTAAACATACTACTGGAATAACAGGGCCTGAAAGCTGCACTAACCAAAAAACCCACAAAATTCTTAAACTAGTTCCCCACATATTATGCTAGTAATATGGTATGTGTTATTTAAAAAAAAACCTAGGAGATCAAGCTCAGGTGTTCCACTGGTAAAACACTTCATGGAGAAAGGACACATGGCATTAAATGGGAAATTCTGGGCAACTGATAAAGTGGATACTGGTAATACCAAATTCTTACTAAGAAAGGAACTGGAGTGGATTTTAGATTAAAATTTTTGACCCCATAGGGGTTTAAATGAGGAAGTATTAATTTATTTATTTATTGGATTTATATCTTGTCTTTCTCCCAAAATTGGACCTAAAGCAAAAAAAGTAGGTTTCTCTTCTCTAATTTCTACAAGCTACCAGGTCCAAAAAACATTTTTTTCTTTACATACACTCTCTTAATTCTTTCTTTAAAACAGTAAAACGTGAGACTTCCCAACTACTAATCATCCTGGAAGACTTCTTAATTGTAAGTTATTATATATAGGTCCTAGGGCAAGGTGTATTTCTTTCATGTTTTCAGCACTTCTTACATACTGTTATCTATTTTACATATGTTTGATTTTATCTTTTAGCCCCTGAAGAAGACTCTAGGTTGTAACAAAGGGCTAACATGTGTTGGGCAACAGAATTAAACATATATTTCTCAAGGATACTGTTCTCTTTTTCAGTTTATTCTTTTGCAGAAGCGTTCCAGTTTTAGCAGGTAAATGTAATCCCAATCTCTTTGCTAAACAAAGTCTCACCCAGCTCTATTAAGAGAGCCTCCAAAACAAGAAATGTATTAAAATCACAGATCTATTCAGACACCACACCAAACCTTGTATTTACCACACTTTAGACCAGTGTTTCCCAAACAATGGTCCTCCAGATGTCTTGGACTTCAGCTCCCAGAATTCCTGACTGTTGGCCAAGCTGGCTAGCCTTCTGGGAGGTAAAGGACCAACATTTGAAATCCACTGCTTTAGATGAAGGATGGGAAACCTGAGGTCCTCCAGAGTGTCACAGGACTTCATTTCCCCTTAACTTCAATCAGCATGCGCAATTCTCAGGTATGATGGGAACTACTGTATAATCCAATAGTTGGGCTAAGCATGGCTCATTACAACATCAAGCAGAGCTTCTTTGCAGCATTATGGGGTTGAAGGAAGGAGATTAAAAACCTTTCGAGTCCAGCCACCCAATCAGTGGCAGAGACCCAGAGGAAGAGCATCCCAATGGATTGTTGTACTTACTTTCCACCAGAGCTTGGAAAAGTTACTTTTTTGGATTACAGATTTGCTAATTCATTCAATCTTTTAATTATCTGGTATAGCACAGGGCTGGGGATTGTGCAGCATTCCAGATGTTGATGAACCACAATGCCCAGCATTCTTCACTACTGGCTACACTGAATAGCACTGAGGTCTTTTTATGTTCTGAATTCAAAACAGCCAACAAAGCAGAGAACACAGTTATACAAAAATTGCCTCCTAAGCCCTGTAAGGGCCAAGCCAGCACAACCTTACCTAGGAGGGAGGCCTTCCCACCACCTTTCTGCTCAGTTCCCTGGTATGACTGCACTGTCACAGCATCCAAAGGATAATCCCCCACTTTAGGGGGAACCTCTTCATTCTCAAACAGCTCTGGCTTCTGAAAAACAATACAGATAATAGTGACACAGCTGGAAGGCTTAAGTAGGTTAAGAATCACTTGACTGAATCATTCCCAAAGTCCACTTAGTTGAGCAATTGCTTAGCAAGGCAAGTCCATTTCTGGGCACCATAATTTATGAAGGATGCTGACAAGCTGGAGCGTGTCCAGAAGAGAGTGACCAAAATGGTGAAAGGACTGGAAACCATGCACTATGGAGAGTGGCGTAGGGAGCTGGCTGGCTATGTTTAGCCTGAAGAAGAGCAGGTTAAGAGGCAACATGATAGCCATGTTTAAATATTTGAAAGGATGTCATATTGATGATGGAACAAGCTTGTTTTCTGCTGCTCCAGAGACTAGGACACGGAACAATGGATTCAAAGTACACCTAAACATTAGGAAGAATTTCCTGAAGGTAAGAGCTCTTTGGCAGTAGAATACGCTACCTCGGAGTGCGGTGGACTCTTCTTCTTTGAAGGTTTTTAAACAGAGGCTGGATGGCATCTGTTGGGAATGCTTTGATTGTGTATTCCTGCATGGCAGGTGGTTGAACTAGATGGCCCTTGTGATCTCTTCCAACTCTATGATTCTAAGTCAGGGAATCCTATTCCCTAAATAGTTTCAGCAGCCGACCACATGGGCAGATTGGAAAAAAACACACCGCTGTATCCTGTGTGATACCCAGGGGATAAAGAGCAGGGATAGAGAATGAGCAGACCTCCAGATGTTGTGTTCAATGACTTGGACGAGGGAACAGAGGGTATGCTTATCAAGTTTGCAGATGATACCAAATTAGGAGGGATAGCTAGTGCCCCAGAGGACAGAAACAGAATTCAAAATGACCTCAATAGATTAGAAAGTTGGGCCAAAACTAACAACATGAATTTCAACAGGGAGAAATGTAGGATACTACACTTGGGCAGTAAAAATGAAATGCACAGATATAGGATGGGTGACATCTGGCTTGATGGCAGTACATGTGAAAAGGATCTAGGAGTCTTAGTGGACCACAAGTTGAACATGAGTTAGCAGTGTGATGCAGCAGCTAAAAAAGCCAATGTGATTCTAGGCTGCATTAATAGGAGTATAGTGTCTAGATCAAGGGAAGTCACAGTGCCACTGTATTCTGCTTTGGTCAGGCCTCACCCGAATACTGTGTCCAGTTCTGGGCACCACAATTCAAGAAGGATATTGAGAAGCTGGAACGTGTCTAAAGGAGGGCAGCCAGGATGGTGGGAGGTCTGGAAGCCATGCCCTATGAGGAGTGGCTTAGGGAGCTGGGCATGTTTAGTCTGAAGAAGAGAAGGTTGAGAGGGAACATGATAGCCATGTTTAAATATTTGAAGGGATGTCATACTGAGGCTGGAGCAGTCTTGTTTTCTGCTGCTCCAGAGACTAGGACATGGAGCAATGGGTTCAAACTACAGGAAAAGAGATTCAACCTAAACATTAAGAAGAATTTCCTGATAGTAAGAGGTGTTTGTAAGTGGAATACACTGCCTCGTAGTGTGGTGGAGTCTCCTTCTTTGGAGGTTTTTAAGCAGAGGCTGGATGGCCATCTGTGGGAATGATTTGATTTTGTATTCCTGCATAGCAGGGGGTTGCATTGGATGGCCCTTGTGGTCTCTTCCAACTCTATGATTCTATGAAATTGTGAATTTTAAACTTTGAATTTTAAATATGGATTGATTGCTTTAATAGATATTTGTCTTATTTGTTCTTTTAAATTGATGTTATGTGTTTTAACTGATGTTATGTGTTTTTAACTGACGTATGTTGGTCTGTTGTTGTTCCCTGCCTCGACCCATGGAGAGAGGCGGGTAAGAAATAAATATTATTATTATTATTATTATTTTATGCTGAGGTTAATACATTCACAATTCAATACTCTCATTTTTCCTCTTTTTATAATATAACTGAAGGAACATATTGAATGGTTGTGTCCTAAAACATTGACAAGGAGAACCTCCTACAGTTTTGTTTGGTAAACGTTAATCAAAACAAACCTATTAAATAACTAAAGAAATAAATGGAATAATAGGGGAAACTTTGGAATTAAGTAAAGAAAATTGTATGACCAAATTTAAGAAATCTGAGATTGAGTATAGATGAGGAGTATTTGCTGATGCAAATGTTGAGAGCAGTTCATGGAGTTATAGCTTTGGGATGGAAGGAAGAACAAAGATGGAAGGTGGCTAGATGGCAATATTATGTTTCAGAATATATAATGTTTGATTATATATTAGAAAGAAGAATGAGCCAGGGACAATCAAAAGGAGGAGAATGGCTTAGGAAATGGAATAAACTAATAATAAAAATAACTAAAGAAGAAGAGGGGTACAAAATTATAAAAGATACAATTAATATGATTTTCTACATCAAAGGAAAGGGATTTTGAATGAATAACAACTTGTTCCCTTGGGGGAAGGGCTACAGTGGAAGAAATATTAATATTTGGGTTATTGGGGTAATCAACTTGATAGATATCTGTTAGCACTCATGGTTTTGTGTTATGTTTGGGGTATATCATATGTATGTATGTAAAAATAATGTTTGTTAACAATCCCAAAAATTCAATAAAAGTTAAAACAAAAAAACTTGTTAAATCAGCTCTCAATGAAGTTTGGGATAACTGAAACTTTTTCAGGAATGGGGTCTAGAACTTTTTCCAGTTCAAAACTTTCCAGGACATGCTCACCACTAGTAAAGCAGGAGACAAACAAGTAACACAGCCACCCTGCCTCAAGAGTGGGGTGGCTATGCTACTCACCTGGGTCACCAAGATAAAAATTCACTCACCTGTTCTCGTATTTCAGCCTCCTCCTTCCAAAGCAAAAAGTCCTCGGCTAGGGCCACGGCCTGGGCACAGGTCCTCGGCTCATCCTCCTTAACCCAGTTCTGCATTTCCGCTGGGAGGATAGCCAGGAACTGCTCTAGAATCACCAGCTCTAAGATCTCCTCCTTTGTGTGACTCTCTGGCTTTAGCCATTGATAGCAAAGATCCTGGAGGTGCCCAAACACCTCCCGTGGTCCCGCAGCCTCCTGATAGCCAAATGTCCTGAATCGCTGGCATAGTTTCTCCAAGTTATTCATGCCTTTACCATCAATTGCCTTTCTCTCTTTCCTAGAAGAATTCAGATCTTCAGAGGCCTTGTGGGCTTTTCCACTGAAACCCAACAGGGTTTCAAGCACTGAGTTTCCTCCAAGTTTAGTCCTGTGATTGGCATTAACAGCAACACCCTTCCACAGTTCTGGGGGAAATGTCATCTTATCCTCCTCTTCAGATCCAGGCAGCTGAGATCTGCTTATTTCTGAATAATTCCCCTCCTGGAAATTCTGCCAATGAACATCTTGGTGCAACTTTTCATCTAACTCCCCTTTAATTTGGGGTGGATCAACACCAGGCAGAAACCTCCCCAAAGACCCAACTTTAGAGTCTCTTCCTTGTTCTTCCATTTTGTCCCTCAGAACTTGCCCAGCTGTATTCTGTTCCTCCATTTTTACTTCTGACAGCACATCCCGGCCTGGAAGCAGAAGCAGAACAGCCTAAGTGGTTGGTCAAATTGTATTGGCACTTGAGTTAGAAAATCTTACCAGCATTTCTCTGCCTGCAGACAAACAGAACACCAATTACAGTATACAACTTAGGGGTTGTCTAGATCATAGAATCATAGAGTTGGAAAAGACCACAAGGGCCATCTAGTCCAACCCCGCCATGTAGGAATACATACATAATCAAAGCATTCCTGACATATGGCCATCAAGCCTCTGTTTAAAAGCATCCAAAGAAAGAGACTCCACCACACTCCAAGGCAGCGCATTCCACTGCTGAACAGCTCTTACTGTCAGGAAGTTCCTCCTAATGTTTAGGTGTCCTAGTCTTTGGAGCACCAGAAAACATGATGAAAATACTTCTGACAGAATGAGACTAGAATACCTTTTGTCCCAACATGCTGCAAGCAAGATTCACAGTACTGTATTTGGAAGGAGGGGCCCCAAAAACTCCATTGACTGCAGGGGGAAAGCCTTCACAGATTTTTGCAACGTTTTTCAAATAATGCGAGGATGTGAGGATTATTGCTCATTTGACATCCAATTTGGGATGCTGTGCATTCTTGGCAAGGGTGGAAGTGGACAGCGGATTGGTTGGACAGGCAGGCAGGTGGCAGGCTTGCCAGCAAGGAAGTGACTGGAAGCACCATTTTCACATTTTGTGTTATTAAGTGTGTGCTTTTCTGCAGCACTGAGGCGACCAAAGCGCTTTTTATAAGCAGAAGGTCACACTTGCACACTTTTGATTTATAAGTTAAAAAAAAAAAAAGAATACTGTGCAGCAGTGAAAACACGTGTAGAGAAACAGTACACACTGTACTGTTGGCCACCATCTTGATTCTCAGGATAGCTTCAACTTCAAACACGGATAGCTTCACATACAATAGATTTTGCCAAAAGACCATGGAGACAAATGAGCGCTGCTGCGAATTTGCAGTAATATGCACCAGTCTGCATCTAGACAACCTCTTAAATTCCTGTCCTTCTATAACGCCCCAAATCACTCTGTCTGAGGGTAAGATTGAGGCATTGTGAGAAATTTAGATAGCGTCCCCTTCACCACTTAGCACTATTTGGTGGGCAATAGCCCACCAAAAATGAAGGCCCCCACTCAAACCTGGAGCCAGTTCTGACCAAACATTAGCAGGGCCTAAGACATTTGGCTGTCTATGGCAAAAGCCAAGACAGTTCTCTCTCATTCCATCCATGTGAAAAAGCCAAGAGTTGAATTTTATCTCAAGGCTGGCAACAAAATGTTTCTTTCACAGCACTTCAGGGTGTAGGATAGTTGGAGGGGTGGGCAAGATAGACCACATGTTACCCACCTTTTGCTCCAAAAGAGAGGGATACCTATAGGGCTCAGAACAAATAGCTCGGGGACAGTCCAGTAGCATCTGCTGCTTGAGGCATTTTCCTCATTCTTCCTAATGACTGGGCCAAATCTGGGGACCTTTCACACTACACAACTCGGCTCATCCTCCTTAACCCATCATTCCACTTTTACCGCCATGGCAACACCCTATGGAATCCTGATTTTTATAGTATAAGTTTTCTGGCTGAAAATTCTAAATATTCCTCCCTAGGACTGCAAATCTCAGGATTCCACAGGATGTTGCCATGGCAGTTAAAGTGGAATCACAGCACACTAACTGCGTAGTGTGAAAAGGCCCCTGGACATTGGCACCTTATCAGTGTTTTAATGTGCATCCTTCAATTTTCCCAAAGTTGACAGCTCAATTCAGGCAAAAACACTATACTCATATACCTGGGAGTATCTCCCATTGAACAAAGCAAGATTTTCTTTTGAGTAAGCAGGCAAAAGTATAAGGCTTCATTTTGACATGAGAGTAAATCCCATTGAATGCAGGAACAATTACTTGCTATCTCTTAAAGAAAGAGCATCTGGACAAGCTAAGGAGAAATGCAGAGTACAGTTGTTTTTGGTAAGCTTAGACCATAAGTCAGTTCAAAAACTTGTCTTATTTGTCTGACGTGTACAGCTTTTTTTAAATGGGAACTAACGGCGGGAGTGTGTTTGTGGAACCGGTCATGCTCCTTTTCATTTATGTTAAGTAGCCTGAAAGCAAACCAACCAGCTAAGCCAGTTTGTTTCCTTAGTAAACTTGCAACCCTACTTGCTTCTACTTGTTCCTTAACCAAGTGCTGAAGAAAAGTTGTGTGGCCAGAAGATTAGCAGGTTCACTCTCTCTTGGGTATTAGTTGAAGGAAAATAGGAGGGGGGCACTGTGCTTTTAAATGGAATTCTTGGCAAAATCTAATTTGCCCCTCCTTTTTCTTTTTCTTTTTTTTTAATGTATGTTTGGAAATACAGGCTGATCCCTATTATTCCAATTTAAAAATTCCTAATCCCCCCAAAATTCCTATAGCCATAGGGGATATATTCCAAGACACCTCCCCTGTAGATACCTGAAACCATGGATAATATGGAACCCTATTATTTTCAATGAGACAAAAGCCAGAAGTTGACAATGCAATCGTATTGGAGGGTCTAGAAACACCTAAGAGATTTTCAGACAACACTGTTATAGTGTTACTATTCCACTTTATTTCCTATGTCTGCCTCCTCTTGAATCCTGCGATTTGCAGTTTAGGGAGGAGCATTTACAACTCTCAGCGAGAGAACTTAGGCTTCACTAAACTACAAGCCCCAGAATTCCATAGATGAAAGCCAGAGCAGTTAAAGTGGAATAATAACACTATAACACTGTAGTCTGAAAATCTCCCTAGAGAGAACATTTTGGGAAGATGCGGATAAGTGAAATTATGGATACTGAATCCGTGGATACGGGGGTCAACCTGCACACACGCGCGCGCACACACACACACAGTGTACATAAACAATTCCCAGCTACCTCAGTTTGTCTTTTAATAAGGACTGCACAACACTGACAAAGCCCCTAAATCAGTATAGTAAAGTTGTAACACTATCTCTCTCTCTCTCTCTCTCTCTCTGTAACACTATATAAACATGCAGTAAATATAGAGTTTGTTACATTTTTATCTTGCCTCTATCCTAAAACTTTGGGGCAACACAAAAAATTCCCCGTTTTTCCTTTATCTGCACAACAACCCTGTACGGTAGGCTAGCCTGCAAAGTGTGAACAGGCTCTCAAGGTTACCCCCCCAAAAAATAATAATGATAATAATGATAATACTACTAATAATAAATATCTGGACTTCTGGGGACTCAAATTGGCTTACAACAGTTAAAACAAACATAGTTTTAACAAAAACATCAAGTTGAAATTTGAACCTGATCGCCTGTAGTCCGGGGACCCCCAGGGGTCTGGGGTCCGCTAAGGCTTGAAGGCTGCTTAGCCCACCTCCTCCCTGCAGTGGAGCGGTGATGTGCAAGGAGACAAGGCAAAGTCTGACCAGCTGGCTTGGCCTGCACATAGCCATTCAATCCACTCCAACCACAAACCTGCAGGAAGAAGCAGGAGAAAAGTCTTGCCTCCCCTTACAGTGCCTCCAACAGAAGGGTTAATGAATGGTGTGACTGTACTGTTGTTTGTGTTGTTGTTGTTGTTGTTGTTGTTATGGTTTTAAATCTTGAGTTAAGTCTGTGGGGGGGGGGGTCCACAACAACAAAAGATATTTAAAGGGGGTCCCTGGTAAAGAAAAATTACTTTTTTTAATTTAAGTGGAAGATTGCTCTTCCGCACCTTGGATTTAGAGATTTTTTTAAAGCATTTTTATTGCACGTAAAAATTGTTACATCTTAGAACATATATACACACACACACCTTTATTCTTTATTCTGTATCCCCTTTATTCTGTATCCCCTTTTTATCTGTGCTGGTCTATGACCGTAATAAAGATTCTATTCTATTCTCACATATATTTCTAACCAAAAGAAATCTAAATATACCTCTCACATTTAGCTTTCTATATATTAGTCATATACATATAACATACTTTCTAAATATTACTAAATTGTGACACAGTTTCGGGGGGGAACCCTAAAAAAATAAAAAACCCACCCCCTCTAACTTCCTATCAGACTTTAGTTCTGCTTCTCTGCACTTTTTGATAGTTCCATCCCTGGTAAAGAAAAATTAAAGTGCCACCGATCTAGGCATTAAAGGACAACAGTTCTAACAACACTGTAATATTGTTAACAGTACAATCATGTAGGTATCTACTCAGAAGCAAGTCCCATTGGGTTCAGCTGCTAGCTATGCATAGGACCAAAGTGTGAATAGTTCAGTCCTGTAATTGTGCACTTACTTACCTGGGAGTAAGTCCAGTGGAAACTCAAGGAGGGCTTCCTTCTCTTCTGAGTAGCAGCAGGCATCTACTTGGTTAGCTATGTATAGGAGCGAAGTGTCAATAGTTCAGTCCTGTAATCCTGCATTTACTTACCTGGAAGTAAGTCCAGTGGACACTCAAGGAGAGCTTCCTTCTCTTCTGAGTAGCAGCAGGCATCTATTTGGTTAGTTATGTACAGGAGCGAACTGTCAACAGTCCAGTCCCGTAATCCTTCACTTACTTACCTGGGAGTAAGTCCAGTGGAAACTCAAGGAGGGCTTCTGAGTAGCAGCAGCAGCAGCAGCAGGCATCCAAATGGCTAGAAAAGGCACACTAAGGTCCACTGTGGGACTTACTTCTGGGAAAAGTAAGGTCATGATCAGGATACTACTCAGCCCAAGAAAAGAAAATTGTTCTTGCAAGCCCTGTTGATCTCATCAGAAAGGGGGGGGGGATTACTTTCCTTTTGTTCTTCTTCTTCTGTCTTCTTTCCAGCCTCCTTTTCAAAGTAGACTCCAGAGGGAAGCCAAAGCCCAATAAATCCTAGGAGGGAAGGGAAAGGGGTTTTTTTTTGGAGGGGGGGAGTATAGGAGGGCTCTATAAACCCCACCACGGATTCCCTGCCTGGCTATGCTTTTCCTCCTTCGCTGGCAAATGAGTCCCTCCTCCTCTCCTGTCTCTTCTTGCCCTCACCTGCTTGTAAAACGCCTCCTACCTGGGTGAGCTACGGAACCTTTCTGCCACCGCCAGTTTCCGCTCAGACCCTTCAGCCCGCCCACCCATTCACTGCTGCACTGGTGCACCTCTCTCTCCCTTCCTCCCACCCCTCCTCTCTTTCCTCCATTGGTATGGGGGGGGGGTAGGATTTTTTTTATTGCAATAAAACCATTCTACAAAATAATACACCAAACCGCAAAAGGCCGTAAAAATAACGCAAATTTCCACCCCACCACCAATCTCTTTACTTACTAATACAAAAATAAAACTATCTATCCTAGGATAGTTTATCTATCCTAAACTGTCTATAGGAAGTTAGAGGGAGTGGGTTTTTTTTTAAGGTTTTTTCCCCCAAACTGTGTCACAATTTAGTAGTACTGTATTTAAAAAGTATTCTATATGTATATGACCTATATATAGAAAGCTAAATGTGAAAGGTATACAGTAGATTTTTTTGTTAGAAATATATGTGTGTGTGTATATATATATATATATATACACACACACATACATATAGGTGTTTATATGTTCTAAGATGTAACAATTTTTATGTGCAATAACACTAATACATTTTCCTCTTAAATCAAGACACACTATAATCACTCGCTTTTCTTTTCCAATAAACATTATATTTAGTACACCTTTATACGAAAATTATAAGTTACACATTACAATTTATACATTTGGAAAAGAAAAAATATTATTATTATTATTATTAATAATAATAATAATATAAAAATAATAATAATAAATTTGGAATTAGGATTTTAAAAAATTGAAATAAAATCATTCTACTGAAAAATACACCAGACCACGAAAGGCCGTAACTATAACGCAAAAAAAAAAAATGTTTTCCACGTTCCTTACTAATACAAAAATAAAACTATCTATCCTAACAGATGGCTGGATGGCCATCTGTCAGGGATGCTTTGATCGTGATTTCCTGCGTGGCAGAGGGTTGGACTGGATGGCCTTCGTGGTCTCTTCCAACTCTGCAATTCTATGATTCTATGATTAACACTAATATATTTTCCCTCTTAATCTAAACACGCTATAATCACTCTTTTTTCTTTTCCAATGAATATTATATTTACACCTTTATACTAAAGTTAGAAGTTACACATTACAAGTATACATATTTGGAAAAGAACAAATTAATAAAAATTTAATAAGAAGAATAATACAAAATAATACAACAATAATAAAAAATATTTATTTAAAGATATCTTTTAAGTTATTGCTGGGGTTGTCCCATTAAACCACGGCCAAAAAAAATTCGAACCGATGGTTTGGCAATTTCTCTTTTTTACTCAAAACTTAATTTTTTAATTACGTTCTTAACATAATAAGCAGTTTTTTTATTGAAATAAAACCATTCTACAAAATAATACACCCGAGCGCAAAAGGCTGTAACAATAACACAAATTTCCCCCCAGTCTCTTTACTTACTAATACAAAAATAAAACTTTATCTATCCTAACACTAATACATTTCCCCTCTTAAATCAAAACACACTACTGTATAATCACTCGCTTTTCTTTTCCAATAAACATTGCATTGAGGCCATGATATTGAGAACACAGCTGCGCTGGGCAGGGCACGTTTCTAGGATGGAGGACCATCGCCTCCCAAAAATACTACTCTACGGTGAACTCGCCACGGGTCAGCGTAAGAGGGGCGCTCCAAAAAAGCGATACAAAGACTCCCTGAAACAACATGTCAGGCTCGGCCAAATTGATCACCAACAGTGGTCCGCCCTGGCCTCACGTCAGGAGACATGGAGACGCACGATCCACAATGCTGCAGCCTTATTTGAGAACTCACGCCGAACAAGTCTTGAAGAGAAACGACAACGCAGAAAGAATCACAACCCAGAAACATCACCCAAGGAGACCTTCTGCTGTGCTTTCTGCAACCAGACTTGTTTATCTCAGATTGGCCTTTTCAGTCATCAGCTCGCTTGCAGAAAGCGCGGGATGAGTCCTTCCTGAATCTTCGTTGCGAAGAAAAGCCAGAGACAGTAAAATTAGAAGTTACACATTACAATTATACATTTGGAAAAGATAAAAATTAATAATAATAATAATAGTACAATAATCAATAATATCAATAATAATAACAATAAAAATAATAATACAAGAATTTGGGGGAACACAGGAGGGCCCCGTTTCCTAGAGAGTCTGGGGTGTTGAAGCAGAGGGGTCCCACCCAAGGAAGAGGGAAGAGGGGTGGGGCAAGAGTCTTGCCTCTCTAGCACCTTTCCCATTTCCCAGGCTTTTGGGAGCAGGGAATGGGGAAAGTCAGCTTGAGGACATGCCCTATGAGAAGGTTTTTTGGCAGGGGTATTAGAATTTTTTTTATTGAAATAAGACCTGAAAAATACACCTGACTGCAAAAGGCCATAACAGTAATGCAACATTTCCCCCTTCTTTTCTTACTAATACAAAAAGAAAACTATCTATCCTAACACTAATACATTTTTCCTCTTAATCTAAACACACTATAATCACTCTTTTTTCTTTTCCAATGAGCATTATATCTACACCTTTATACTAAAATTAGAAGTTACACATTGCAATTATACCTATTTGGAAATGAAAAAAATAATAAAAACAATAATACAAAAATAATAAAAAATATAATAATAATAATAATAATCTCTCTCTCTCTCTCTCTCTCTCTCTCTCTCTCTCTCTGGCTTTTCTTCGCAAACGAAGATTCAGGAAGGACTCATCCCGCGCTTTCTGCAAGCGCGCTGATGACTAAAAAGGCCAATCCGAGATAAACAAGTCCGGTTGCAAAAAGCACAGCAGAAGATCTCCTTGGGTGATGTTTTTGGGTTGTGATTCTTTCTGCGTTGTCGTTTCTCTTCAAGACTTGTTCGTCGTGAGTTCTCAAGGCTGCAGCATTGTGGATCGTGCGTCTCCATGCCTCCCGATGTGAGGCCAGGGCGGACCACTGTTGGTGATCAATTTGGCCAAGCCTGAGATGTTGTTTCAGGGAGTCTTTGTATCGCTTTTTTGGAGCGCCCCTCTTACGCTGACCCATGGCGAGTTCACAGTAGAGTAGTATTTTTGGGAGGCGATGGTCCTCCATCCTAGAAACGTGCCCTGCCCAGCGCAGCTGTGTTCTCAATATCATGGCCTCAATGCTGGTGATCCCTGCTTGCTCAAGGACAGCAACATTCGTCACATAGTCAGTCCAGTGTATATTTAGGATTGTGCGTAGACAGCGCTGATGAAAGCGCTCGAGGAGTCGTAGGTGGTGGCGATAGGTGACCCATGTTTCAGATCCATAAAGGAGGATAGACAGTACGATGGCTCTATACACACTGATTTTTGTGCTTTGCCTCAGGTGTTTATTGCTCCAGACTCTTTTGTGAAGTCTTCCAAATGCACTACAGTTGCCCCTCCACATTTGCGAACTTGACATTCGCGGTTTTGCTTATTCGCGGTTTTGGGAGGGCCCCCTGGGCCCCCCCAAAACCGCGACACGGGGCCTCCAGAGGCCCCGTGAAAGCACTGGAAGGGAGCGGGGAGGCCTCCACGGGGCCTTCGGAGACCCTCCGGAGGCCCCGCGAAGGCCTTGGGAGGGAGGGGGGAGGGCCGGGGAGGCCTTCACGGGGCCCCCGGAGACGCTCCGGAGGCCCCATGAAGGCCCGGGGAGGGGGTGGGGAGGGCCGGGGAGGCCTCCATGCAGCCCCCGGGGTCGCTCTGGGAAGGCGGGGGGAGGCCGGGGAGCGCGACCACGAGGCCTCCGGAGGCCCCGGGGTCGCTCTGGGAGGGCGGGGGGAGGCCGGGGAGAGCGACCACGAGGCCTCCAGAGGCCCCGGCGTCGCTCTGGGAGGGCGGGGGTGGCTGGGGAGAGCGACCACGAGGCCTCCGGAGGCCCCGGGGTCGCTCTGGGAGGGCGGGGGTGCCTGGGGAGAGTGACCACAAGGCCTCCGGAGGCCCCGGGGTCGCTCTGGGAGGGCGGGGGGTGGCTGGGGAGAGTGACCACGAGGCCTCCGGAGGCCCCGGGGTCGCTCTGGGAGGGCGGGGGGAGGCCGGGGAGAGCGACCTCGAGGCCTCCGGAGGCCTCGGGGTCGCTCTGGGAGGGTGGGGGTGGCTGGGGAGAGCGACCTCGAGGCCTCCGGAGGCCTCGGGGTCGCTCTGGGAGGGCGGGGGGTGGCTGGGGAGAGCGACCACGAGGCCTCCGGAGGTCTCGGGGTCGCTGTGGGAGGGTGGGGGGAGGGCTGTCATTATTCGCGGAATTTTCACATTCGCGGGGGTCTATGGAACCTGACCCCCGCGAATGTGAAGGGACAACTGTATATGCCTTTGCTAATCTGTGATCGATCTCTTTGTCAATCTTGGCATCTGAGGAGATGATGCTTCCCAGGTAGGTGAACTGCTGAACGGACTTGAGCACAGATTTGCCGACGGCAATGTGGGGATGGTGGTGTTCGTCCTGTGGTGGAGGCTGGTAAAGAACTTCCGTTTTCTTCAGGTTGACTTCTAGCCCAAACAGCTCTGCAGCTGTTGCAAAGCAGGATGTTAGGCGCTGCAGAGCTGCTTCTGTGTGGGCAACAAGGGCAACATCATCGGCGAAGAGCAGCTCACGGACTAGATAGTTTAGAGTCTTAGTGTGAGCCCTCAGACGGCTTAAGTTAAACAAGCTACCATCAGTACGGTAGCGTATATAGATGCCGTCGTCTTCTTCAAGCTCTGCCAAAGCCCTTTGGAGTATCGTGCTAAAGAAGATTGTAAATAAAGGTGGTGCAAGAACACAACCTTGCTTCACTCCATTAGTTATTAGAAAGGGCTCTGAAAGAGCATCGCCATATCTGACTTGACCACGCTGTCCCTCGTGTAGCAAGATAATCATTTTAAGGAATTTGGGGGGACATCCTAGTCTTTCCAGGATCTGCCACAGACCTTTTCTACTTACAGTGTCAAAGGCTTTGGTGAGGTCCACAAATGTTACATAGAGACCCTTGTTCTGCTCCCTACATTTTTCTTGCAGTTGCCTAAGGGCAAATACCATGTCTGTAGTACTCCTATTGGCTCTGAAGCCACATTGGCTTTCAGGGAGAAGTTCTTCTGCAATAGCAGGAACTAATCTGTTCAGGAGTATCCTTGCAAGGATTTTTCCAGCAATAGAGAGCAGTGTTATGCCTCAATAGTTTGAGCAATTGAATTTTGCTCCTTTTTTCTTGTACAGGGTGATGATGACTGCATCTCGGAGATCTGATGGCAGTTCCCCTTTTTCCCAGCAATTCACAAGGAATTCGTGGAATTTTTCGTGGAGTGCATGACCTCCGTGTTTCCAAACTTCAGGTGGGATTCCATCAATCCCAGCTGCCTTGCCGTTTTTCATCTGCTGTATGGCCTTAAGGGTCTCTTCCAAAGTGGGAGCTATGTCCAATTCATTTTTCATTGGTTTTTGTATCATATGTTGGATAGCTGAGGCTTGGACTACTCGGTTGGCGCTAAAGAGACTTTGAAAATGTTCAGCCCAACGATTTAGGATGGAGGCTTTATCAGTAATTAATGTTTGACCATCTGTACTGTATAAGGAGCTTTGGACCTGATAAGTAGGTCCAAACACTGCTTTAAGAACTTCATAAAATCCTCTATGATCACCCAGATCTGCACAGCGTTGTGTCTTTTCTGCTATATTGATCCACCACTTGTTCTGCATGTCTCGGAGTTTTTGTTGTAGTTTGCTACATGTGAGGCGGAAAGCTGCTTTTCTTACATGACAGGTTGGCTGGGCGAGGTATGCCTGGTGAGCAGCTCTCTTCCTTGCCAACAGCTCCTGGATCTCTTGGTTGTTTTCATCAAACCAGTCTTGATTTTTCTTGTGGGAGAACCCGAGGGATTCTTCTGCAGACTGGAGGATACTGTTTTTGATATGTTGCCAAAGCACTGTAGGAGAAGGATCTGTAGGATGGTCTTCAAGTTTCATTTGTAGATTTGCCTGGAAGTTGTCTCTCATGGTAGCTTGTTGAAGATTGTTGACTTGGAGTCTCTTCTTTAAGATGCCACCCCTCTTAGGTTTGAACTTAAGATGAAGATTTAGTTTACATCTGACGAGGCGATGATCTGTTTGGCATTCTGCACTGGGCATCACTCGGGTATGACGGACATCACGAATGTCTCTCTGACGGACTAGAACGTAGTCAATGAGGTGCCAATGTTTGGATCGGAGATGCATCCAGGTTGTCTTCAAGCTATCTTTCTGCTGAAAGATTGTGTTTGTAATAGTCAGCTGTTGTTCTGCACAGAACTCTAGCAGGAAGCGTCCATTATCATTGCAATTTCCAACACCATGCTTGCCTAAGACACCTTTCCAGGCTTCGGAGTTCTTTCCTACTCTGGCATTGAGGTCACCAAGGATAATAATTTTATCTTCTACAGGGACTTTTTGTATGAGTTGGCATAGGTCTGTGTAGAATTTGTCTTTCTCTACAGGGTCGGCTTGCATAGTTGGGGCATATATACTAAAGAGAACAACATGTGGGAGGCGTAAGGAAATAATGCGATCAGAGTGTCCTGTTGGCAAGGTTTCAAGTTTGGAGGCAATGGAGTTTTTAATCATAAAGCCTACTCCTGAAAGATGTTTTTCGGTTTTGGGTTTGCCAGACCAGTAAAGTGTGTAGCCGGCGCCATGTTCTTTAAGGCTGCCTTCCTCATGGAAGCGAACTTCACTAAGAGCAGCGATGTCAATATTAAGCCGTGATAGTTCAAGGGCTATTAGGGCAGAACGACGCTCAGGCCGTCCACTATCTTCAGAGTCTTGCATGGTTCTGATGTTCCAGCATGCAAGTGTCAGTTTATTTATGATTCTGTCAAATTTCTTGAACTTATCCACCTTGGGCTCTTGAATGGAAGTAAAGTCAGATTTTTTAAAAAAATGAAAATAAAAATTAAGTGAAAAAGTTAAAAGAAAAGATGAATAAATAAATCTGGATCTGCAAAACCTCAGTAAAAGAAACACAGAAACCCTAGTGAAAGAAATCCAGCTTTGGTCGCTGCCACGGTGGTTTGAGATGAGGCTCATTTTTGAGTCCTGAGTGGTACAACAGGCAGATTTTGACCCACATCTCTTTGGGTGTCCATACTTTTTGCCCCCAGATACTGAAAGTGGAAATGGTCGCTTCTCCCCAGAGAGAACATCATCGATCCAGCACTGTAAAGATGCAGCTGTCTGTGGAGGCCTTGCAGAAGAGTGATGGGGTAGCCAGTTTGAGAGGTAGGTAAGAGAATCCGTGTGCAAGAATGGCTGGGTATGACCAGTGGTGGAGTGGCAAATTTTGAAGTGTGGGCCTATTTGTGATAGACTCCAGCCATCCTGATTTGGCAGAGACAGTCCCAGTTAATCCTCTGTCATCCCACTTTTTCAGTTGCTTTTAAAATGTCCTAATTTCTCTCTCTTCCTCTTACTTTCCCCCTTTGTCTTCAACTTACTTCAATTGCTGGAGACCGAGTTCAAAGTGCAAAAGCAGTTTGCACTCAACTCCGCATGGAGTAGAGGAGAGGTGGAATCTTGCCCTTCCCTGTAGGCCCAGGCAAAAACAAACTGCTGCATCCTCTCCTAGTTTCTGTGCTTTTCCTCATTAATAACTTTTGCCTCCTGACTACTCTTTGATGGTGCTTGGCCACATATGTCCCAGTTTTCATCTGTGAAATGTTGGAAAATATGCTCCATGTGTTCTGAAGAAGACGAAGGCTTTCACGGCCGGCATCTATGGGTTTTCCTTGGTTTTTTTCTAGGCTGTGAGGCCATGTTCTGGAATAATTTGACGTTTCACCTGCATCTGTGGCTGGCATCTTCAGAGATGCAGGAGGAACGTCAAACTATTCTAGAACACGGCCTCACAGCCCAGAAAAAAACCAAGGAAAATCTATCTTCTGAAGAAGAATCCTGCACGGTTGCCAATTGCTTTCCAGGCCCAAATTCAAGGTGTTGGTTTTACCACTGAAAGCCTGAAATGCCTTGAGGCATGGCTCTCCAAAGGACCACATGTCTCATTATGTTAATGAACTTGCACAAATATTAAGATTTTCAGAAGCGGTTTTCAAGAATGTACCATCACCTGCAGATACCTGTTTGATAGGCCTTCTCCTGTTTTGCTCCCAGATTCTGGGATTTTTGGAATCATTAACAAACATCATCATCATCATCATCATCATCATTTATAACCACTTTTCTCCCAAGGCTGGGACCCAAAGCAACTTATACTTTTAAAAAATACACAATTAAAACATACAAAAAGTATATATTAAAACAGAATTAAACTAATTACATCATTAAAACAATATTGAAATATTTAAAGAATAAAATATACTGAAAAGTATTTAAAAACTTTTTTTCTTTTTTTAAAAAGATAAAAAAGCTTTTAGTAATAATTCAATTCATTATTTTTACATATCTATATATCTATATATCTATATATCTATATATAAGTCTTTGGTATGTACAATAGACCTAGGTATGTACCATAGACAAGAGTTTCCAACTCTTGGGTATATTTCCTCTCCTAGTGTGCTGATTGGTGGCTCAGGAAACACACCCAACCAATCACCACCCAGATGCAAATTCCCTCTCCACCCCAAAATCCACTCCTGCCACTCAAACTGCATCTACACCCCCAGCCTCACAAGGGCCCCTCCCTCCTCTCACTCCCTCAGCCATTCACCAGTCATGGCCTGGGACAGGAACCAGGCAGTCAACTGGTGGTAATGGCAGGGCAACAGAGTGAGTCACCCTCAGCAATTCTGGGGAAAGTGTGGAATGCTGAGAAGGTGAGGAGGAATTTAAATCCACCAGCCTATCTTACAGGGTTGTATACACACACACACACACACACACACACACATGATATACCCAAAAATTAACACAAAACCATCAGTACTAATATATAACTATCAAGTTAATTATCCCAATAGCCTATATGTTGATATTTCTTCTACTATAGCCCTTCCCTCTTCCCTCACCCCAAGGGAACAAGTTGTTATTGATTCAAAATCCCTTTCCTTTGATTTGGAGAATCGTATCAATTGTATCTTTTATAATTTTCTACCCGTTCACTTCTGTAATTATTTCTATTAGTTTATTCCATTTTCTTAGCCAGTCGCCTCCTTTCAATTGACCTATATACCCCATTCTTCTTTCTAATACAAAATCAAACATTATATATTCCAAAATATAATATTGCCATCTATTCACCTTCCATTTTTGTTAATCTTTCCATCCAAAGGCTGTAACTGCATGACCTGCCCTCAATATTTGTTTCAGCAAATATTCCTCATCTCTACCGAATCCCAGATTCCTTACATTTAGAGTCATAAATTTTTCTTTATTTAATTCCGAAATTTTCCCTACTATTCCATTTATTTTGTGAATTATTTCCCACCATAATCTCTGCACCTTAGAGCATTCCCACCACATATGTATATATGTGTTTTTACTTCCACTTCCACATCCATGCCAGCAATTTGATGGCATATCTTTTATTATATAAAATAAGTGCTGTGGTGTTCTATGCCATCTGCTAATTAATTTTAGCTGTTGCTCTCTTATTTTAGTATTTTTAATCTTAATAATTTCAATTTTGCCACTCTCGGACTTGTTTACAACTTATTTTGATATTTTTTCCATATAATTTCTATACTTCTTCCCCACTTAACCCTTTCTACCTACAAACGTTCTCATTAGATCTTCTAGGGGGTATTGACTTTCTTCATTCACCCTTACTTCTAACAGCCTGTTGTGAATATTAGCTAATTGAAGCCAAAATTGTTTCCCCGATAATACCCCACAACTTTTCAGTCTGCAAGACAATGTAAATGACCCCTCCCCTGCCCACCTTAAGAGCCAGCAGCCAAATCGGATGAAGGAGGTCTGTTCAGCTGCTTATCAGGGCACAAGGAGTATAACATTTCTGGACCCCTCCCACCAGTGAACGAGGCTGTGGTAATCAGAAGAATGATCCCTGTCACAAGTCCTCATTCACTTCTGGGAAGGGACCAGAATTGTTGTACTCCTTGTGCTCCTGTGATGCAGTCAGGGCCCAGCCTACCATTAAGCAGTGTGAGGCAATTGCCTCAACTTTCAGTCCAACTACTAGACCAGTCGGGGCACAAGGACTACAACAATTCTGGCCCTTTCCCACAAGTGAATGAGGACTTGTGACAGGGATCATTCTTCTGATTACCACAGCCTCGTTCACTGGTGGGAGGGGTCCAGAAATTTTATACTCCTTGTGCCCTGATAAGCAGCTGAACAGACCTCATCAAAAAAAAAAATTAGAAAGTGGTGGTGGTAAACTTCTGGGAACCCCAATATCAGGAGTGGGAGACCACATAGTGTTGAGCTGAATGCAGCAATGGCCTGACTCAGTGTAAGGCAGTTTCCAGTGTTCCCATGATTCATCTGATGATTCTTTGTTTATTCCAACAGGCAATGGGCAAGTGAGACAGAATAAGGAGGAAAATCCTCGAGTAGAGAAAACAGGCAGTGCAAGATTTAACGAGGCATTTCTGGAAGGGAATATATCCCATCTTTCTGAGATCCCTGTAACGCAAGAGGGAAATTGTCATTGTGGACGACCACACAATTCCCTTCTTTATGCTGAAAGCACAGACTATGAAAGAAGCCTCTGTGAGACCTTTGATCATTTGAATGATCCAAAAGCTGACACAGGAGAGAAGTCTTACAGATGCTCTTTTTGCGGGGAAGGCTTCAAGCAGCGATCCTACCTCATCAGGCATGAGAGGTCCCACACAGGAGAAAAACCATACAGGTGCTCAGTGTGTGGGAAGAGCTTCAGCCAGAGATCCCACATCATCACACATGAGAGAACCCACACGGGAGAGAAGCCTTACAGATGTTCCAACTGTGGAAAAAGCTTCAACCGCAGAGCAAACCTCTTGGCACATGAGAGAACCCACACAGGAGAGAAGTCCTATGCATGTTCAGACTGTGGTAAATGCTTCAGCCAGCGCTCCTGGCTGATGGCGCACAAAATAATCCACACAGGTGAAAAGCCATACAAGTGTCCAGACTGTGGGAAATGTTTCAATCATAGATCAAGCATCATTAAACATGAGAGGTCCCATTCTGAAGAGAAGCCGTATACTTGTTCAGACTGTGGGAGGTCCTTCAACGAGAGCTCTAAGCTTATTAAACACCAAAGAATCCACACAGGAGAGAAGCCCTACAAGTGTCCACAGTGTGAGAAAAGCTTTTGCTTCAGGTCCAGCCTGAGTCAACATGAGAGGACGCACACAGGAGAGAAGCCATATGAATGCTGCAAGTGTGGGAAAAGCTTCCGGCAGAAATCGCACTTGATCAGACACGAGAGAATGCACACTGGTGAGAAACCCTACAATGGTTCAGACTACCAGAAAAGCTTCAGTCGGAGCTCAGCTCTCATTGATCATAAAAGAATCCACATGGGGGAGAAACCCTACGAATGCCCCCACTATGGGAAAAGCTTCAACCAGCAGTCATATATCATCATCCATGAGAGAAGCCACACGGGGGGAAAGCCCTACAAGTGTTACCAGCTTGGTAGATGAAGTTACCAGCTTGGTAGATGAAGGGAATGCTGTGGACATCGCATACCTTGATTTCAGTAAGGCCTTTGACAAGGTTTGACAAGGACGGTGATGGCTGAGGCAGGGAGGGGAGAGAAGCCCAATGGTTTCTGAAGCTGCTGCCTCTTCCCTCTCACTTGGCCCCCATCACCTCCCTTCAGCATTCCACTCTGGTCCTGAGAGTGCATCAGTGGCTTGAACTTTGGGAGAGCTTTGAGGGAGTGCACGGATAAGCTCCAATATTTTGAGGAGCACCTTCCTTGTTACCTTTGGGTTAGACTTGCACCTTGGCTGCCCGTGGCTGCACGGGTGCCCACCAAAGCGGCCAGCGGGCCTTCCCTTCCCTTTGCCCACTGCCACAAGTTTCCCTCCAGTTCCTGCTGACCCTTTGCAAAGGTACTGTTTTATGAAACAGATTTTTATCATCCCACAGGGCGTATTGTGTTTCAACCAGCCCAGTGCAGAAGACTACTCGCGGGACTGTGCACTACCAAAGCAGCACCATAGTGCAATTGCAAAGAAGTGCGATAGTGGTTGTTTCCATACCAGTTTGTTGCCGTTTTCTTAAAACAAAATGATTGCTGTGACACAACAGTCTGGACAACAATCTCAACTGAAGAGTCAGGTTTCCAATTCTCTGAGCCAAACACACACATGCACCATTCTCACGTTGAATGCTTGCACAATCACTATCCTCTATTAAAATAGCTGAGGATTCAGAAACATTAAGAGGTATACATGAGTCACTTGCATACCCTCCAACTTGGCAGGGACAGTCCTGATGAATCTTCTGTGTCCCCACTTTTTCAGCTGCTTTTAAAATAATCTGTTTCTCTCTCTTCCTCCTGCTTTATTCCTTCATCCTCAGTTTACTTTAAATGCTGCAAACTGAGTTGAAAGTACACAAGTAGTTTGCACTCAGTTAATTCAGAAAGGGGGCAAGGAAAGGGAGGCATCTTGCTCTTTGCAGTAGCCTGGTTTTTCCTTGCTGGAGATCGCCCAGGGAATTGCCAAGGAAGGAGGAATGAAACCACGCCCACACTGCATGCACTATGATCGCAGTATTGCAACAAAGCAGAATGAGACATTCACACCCAAAATGGTTAGTAAACCACAGCAGGATAGGGAGTCATTAACAGTTTATTTGAAGTGGGAAAGGAATCCATTTCCAAATGATCCAACAGCAGGACTGTACAGTACAGCACTAAGCTCCAAGCACCTGGCAGTGGGGCCAAGAAAATAAGGTCTATGCTTGTATGATAGTGTGCTTCCTCAGCAACGTGATTGAGAATGAGTGTGTGTCAACAGGTGCATCTGAAATATCTTTAAATGATATTCCTGCATGGTCAAAGCTGGAGTCTGGGTACCTTCCTTCCTTGCAACAACTTGTTCATATCCTTGAAATGAATCTCAACATGCATATGGAGCATATGCCACATCATAGATCGTAGCCCCATCCATCCATCAGCACGGGAAACATTTTACATTAAGTGTCAGTTTTGAAAGGCAACACGAATGAAATAATGAAGGCCTGTACTGAAGACAGCAAACTGTTGGTACAGACTGGACGTTCCTCCTCGCCTTCATGTTGTTGTTCCTGCAATCTAAATGCAAGACCCCCTTTCAGTACTGGTATGTTTCCAAGTACTGCACATTCAAGAAGTGCAATAATACTGTATTGGGTTTTTGTTCTGTTATTTTTTACAAACAAACAAAATATTCAAGCAGTTCAGCACTAGACAATGTAGGTATTAACTGATTGCAAATGTTTATTTGCGACTGAATCCCACTAAGTTAGTTGCCTTCACATCCCACTGAAATCAGTGAAACTGAAGTGCATCTAACTGAGTCTGGATCTAATCCTTTATATTCATCTTGAAGAAGATGACTGAATAAGTGAACATCCTTAATTTTCCTGGAAAAATATGTCTGAGCTGCTTTATGTGGAATTTGTGTTCTATTTGTGAAGCTTTAGGAGTGCTGGTTACCTTTTAAACTAATTTGGATGATAATTGATGGCTGCCAAACATTGCTGATTTGGTTTAGTAAGTTTTGTATATTTTCAGAGCATATTGCTGAGTGAATGGTGGATTGTATACTAAATTATATAAACAAAATTATATGCAGAGTTAACTACCCTCAACATCCTTACTTCAAAGAAGACCAAGCGCAGTCTGCAGTTTGAAGTCTATTTTCTGGGCCAGTAAAGCACTGGGAAAGAAACAACATTGTGTGATAAGCTCCAGACAAAGTAGGACAAATGATCTGCAAGGAGACTGAAGCAGTGGCTGGAAGATTTTTATTCTAAGGGTCTGGCATTACCATTTTAACATTTAAACTTTAAGGGCATTTTCCTTAACTGCTGTCAATCTTTCAAAATGGGGGTTGGGATGCAGCAGGCAGAGAAATTTTTGACTTATACAAAAGCACTGACCTGGGGCATGTCTATGCATGGGGCCAAACGTCAAAATATAGAGTCCTACCCCTCATGCCCCTGTATTAACCCTGAAGCCCTGCACAGAATTTATTCTCCACAGGGTCATCAGGTACTTGTCTTCACTATCCCTGCAGATTTTTGTCCACTGCTGCCGTTGCCACAACCATTTTAAAGAAATCAGTCCACTTCGAGTGTATGTACCTGAGCCTGAAGACCAGGAAGAGTCTAGGAACCGTCCACCCCGTTGTCTAACAGATTCCTTAACCGAGCTGACACAACTGGTCTCGGAGTTGTTGTTGGAGTCACCCAGACTGCTAGTTCTGGGCGATTTCAACATCCCACTTGAGACCAGTTTGTCAAATTTATCAGGTTCTGCTCGGGAGTTCATGGAGTCCATGACAAACATGGGCCTATCCCAATTGGTCAACAGGTCCACTCATTGTGCGGGTCATACCCTCAATGCGGTCTTTAGTACAGAACAGGAATATCCATGGGTGGAGGTGATTAAAACCACCGCCTTGTCATGGACAGATCATTTCCTGATCAAGACTGAACTTAGAGCCACTGTCCATCCCATCGGGGGTGAAGGACCTACTAGAATGGTCTGCCCTCGAAGGCTAATTGAACCAGTTGGATTCCAGAAAGCCTTAAAGGAGTTATTGGTTGGTAATGCTGGTGATTCTGTCGGAGCCTTGGTCAATACTTGGAACATCGATCTTACCAAGGCTATCACACGATCGCTCCCAAGCATCCTTTCCAACCCGCTTCTAATCACCATCCATGGTATACTGAAGAACTTAGGAAGATGAAGCGGGTTGGACAACGACTAGAGTGCGTCTGGCAAAAAACGTGGCTCTTGTCTGACAGGACTCGTCATAGGAAATTTCTTCGCTCCTATAGAGAGGCAATACATGCATCAAGGAAATTCTTCTCTTCTGCAAGTATTGCATCTGCAGTCTCACTTGGCAGAGCTGTTTAGGGTGGTGAGGGAATTGACACAGGTTCTACCTGTGCAGAACTCATTGCTAAACCCAACAACGGCCTGCTGTGACGCATTTAACAAGTTCTTTGCAGATAAAATCTCTCAGATAAGAGCGGACTTGGACGCCAGGGTTGTAGCAGATTCAATTGATGAAGTGTCCAGTAACTCCGCGGATGAGGTTATACTGGATCAATTTCAATCTGTAAATACTGATGACGTGGACAAGTTCCTTGGTAGAGTGAGGAAGACTACCTGCCCTCTTGACCCTTGCCCTTCGTGGCTGGCCGTCCAGGGGGATGACGCCTTGAGGATGTTCCTTAGGGACATCATTAATGAATCCCATAGGGAAGGTCATGTTCCATCTTGCCTGAAGGAAGCGGCAGTTAGACCGCTCCTAAAAAGACCTTCCCTTGACCCTCTGGATATGAAGAACTACAGGCCAGTTTCCTTACTACCTTTTTTGAGCAAGGTGACTGAGAGGGCGGTTGCTCTCCAACTCCAAGATGTCTTGAAAGAAACTGATTATCTAGATCCATTTCAAACTGGCTTTAGGGTGGGATTCGGAGTTGAGACTGCCATGGTTGCCTTTGCTGATGACCTTCGCCTGAGCATCGAGAGGGATAGTGTGACCCTGTTGGTGCTATTGGATCTCTCAGTGGCTTTTGACACAATAGATCAGTGATGGGCAACCTTTTGAGCTTGGTATGTCAAACTTCGCCAAAAAACTGAGCATAACTCGGGTGGTGTGTCACTTTGAGGGGAAAAAATTATTTAATGATGTTTATAGTTTAAATAACATAAATGTATAATTGTTATATATAATTGTATTTAATAAACCAAAAACTAATTATTTAACTTACTTGCTTAATGACTTTTTTGTTTTTCCCTCAGTTGGTTTCTTTTGTTGGTCTTGATATTATTTAACTTGTGTGGGGTGCCGTGAACTAAGATAAGTGAGCGGGAGGGGGAATTCTTTAACTAACCTGCCTAGTAGTGACTTTTTTGTTGATGAATTTCATTGGCTAAATCTTCAATTGAAGGTTGGTATTTTGTACACTTCAGGCCCAAGCAAGCGCTACTAACTTCATCTGTCAATCTGTTTCTTTTGTTGGTTTTGATATTATTTAACGCTGAGAATAAGGCCTCACAAAAGTATGTAGAGGGGAAAATTGTGAGTAAAGCCATTGCTATATTTTTCAGGGTGCTAAAAGTGTCTGGTAGCCGGTTCCAGGCACTCCAAATTTCCTGATCGTAGTGGCACTCCTCTTGATTCTCCAAGCGGTGTCCCCCACTGCGTTCTGCTGCTCCCTGCTCTGCCGGCGGAAGTGAGGGCAAAGATCCCGGCTTAACCGGAAGTCCCAGAACTAGCCGCTCTATGCTGGACTTCTGATGTTTTGGCCTACAGACCTCCGGCACAGAGTGTCTAACAGGGGAGGATGAAACATTTGCGACTAGAGTCTTAGGACATTTTCAGACACAAAAAAGTCATCCTGAGGGCTCGGGAGAGGTACGCGCCTGTTTCGCAGCAGGGGGCCAGTTTCTGATGACACTGTCCCTCTTGCGTTACCCTCCGTGTTCCTTCCGTGTCGCATGGAAGGAAAAGGCGGCATTTTTTACTCATGGAAGTTCTTCGTGAATAAAAAGTGGCGCCTTTTCCTTCCATGTGACACAGAAGGAACACGGAGGGTAACGCGAGAGGGACGGCCTCCTGCCGTGGAACAGCTGATCCCAATCCTGGGAATAAAGCTGCACACACACCATGACTCCAGTGAGTTTATGGATGCCCGTTTCCACATTTATGGAGAGAGTGTCATGCGAGCCTTGCGGCTTACATAAAATATGGGAAGAAGGGCCTCTCCTATGAATGAGGCTGCTGGGAACACATAAAGAAGGGTTGCTCTGTCAGCATCATAAAAGGCCACCCGGCCCCCTTCACAGTTCAGTGTCACTCGTATCCTCTTGGGCTCCTCACTTAGAGGCAGGACAGGATTATAAGGGAGGTCGGAAGCCTTATATTCTCCTTCCCACTTCCCTATCTCCCAAATTCCATCCTCAGGAGAACAGATTTGACCCTTTCTCCTCACAGATTTTCTGGCGACCCCGACTCCCCAGCTCTCCTCGCTCCCCACAAGGACTTCCCAGAAATGTCTGCCCACTTTGAACTCCTTCTGTCCCAGCACATAAGGATATAGGTCGAATCTCTTGATGTAGTTAGGCAGGTTTCGAAATGTGCTTCCCTTTCTCACATTCTGATAATCTTCAGATATGATGAGTTTGGGGTGGGCTGTGTCTGGATCCAGAGCAATGCTTTCTGTGAAGGGTGGAGGCAGCCAAGGAAAGGGGAAAAAAAGAAAAATAGCATCAGCTGCGGATTGACTTACCTCAGGAGCCTAGAGAAATGAGAAGAAAAACCAAGAAGGCTTCCATGCACTGCCTTTGGGACCAGAGTACTCTTCTTTTTCTACATAATATAGGCTGAGTATCCCTTATCCAAAATGCTTGGGACCAGAGATATTTTGAAATACATTTGGACTCCTGGATTCGTGGGGTTTTGGTTCTCAGACTTACTCAGACAATGGCGAACACCATTGAAAATAATGGGACTTTATACAATGACTGTATAAGAAACGGATTATTGAAAGTTTGGAAGAAAATTTAAAAAAGCATTCTATTTCAAAATCCCACTATGGATTTCCCCACAGGAAGCCTTCCTATCTAGATGGTATAAGACAAATGAATGGATTAGATATGAGGATATGGTCAAGAAAGGAAATGAGAACCAGATTATATTAGAACCTAAAGATATAATACAGACCAGATATAATATAAACTGGTTCACATATTTACAGTTAAAAGAGCGGTTTACAGAAGATCTTAAAAAGGATGGCTTTGAGGGGGAATACAATGAATTGGATAAAGTTCTCAGGGACAAAAACAAACAAAAAGCTATTGGGAAGTTATATAAAATATTGTTAGCAAGACAAATGGAAAAAGATTACGTGAAGGAATATATGTTAAAATGGGCAAGAGACCTAGAAAGACCCATTGATTTAGAGGCCTGGGAGCTAGCGAGGAGGAGATCTTTCACATTTACAGCATGTCAGCTCTTAAAAGAAAATTATGTGAAAGTAGCGTTAAGGTGGTATTACACTCCGAAAAGACTAAATAAGATGAACAAAACAATTCCGAACACATGCTGGAAATGTGGAAAAAATCAGGGGACTTTGATTCATATATGGTGGCATTGTAAGAAAATCAAAAACTTTTGGAATCAAGTGCATGAAATAATGAAACAAATTTTTAGAGAGGAAATAGAATTTGTCCCGGAACTGTATTTGTTAAACATAATTAAAGACAACAAAGATAAGCAAGGCAACAAAAATTGGAAGACTATGTTGTACTTGATTACAGCGGCTAGGCTCGTAATAGCAAGAAATTGGAAGTTGAAAGATTCCCCAAGTATAAAGGAATGGAAAGATAAAGTAATCGATATGTTCGAACTCGATATTCTTACATGTAAATTACAAAATAAGAAACAGGCGAAGATGAAAAAAGAATGGAGACAGGTAGTAGATTATTGGGAAGAAAAAGGTGAGATACGAACTAGCCTATCATTATTATAGGAAGTAAAAAATCCCAGTGGGTCAGAAAGAAAAGAAAAAAAAAGAGAGAAAAGAAAAAGGAAATATAAATATACACTTGTACAATGTATACCCATCTGCAGATGTATATGTGTATTTACATATAGATATATATTTATGTAGATCTAATACAGAGCTTTATAGGAGTAAGAGATAAGTACTGAAATAAAGTCAAAAGAAATGGACTTTATCTATAATTTTTCTTACGCCAAAACTGTACAACTTTAGGAAGTCAATGGAGAAGAAGAAAGAGGGTGGAAAAAACATGGTGAACATTGTTAGCAGCAACGATGTAAAAAATAATGAAAACATTCAAAGAATCATTCTTTATGATGTATTGCTGTATTGTACAATGCTTAACTTTTATGATGATGATATATATATGATGATATATAAAATTGCAAAAGAAATTGTAAATAACTGTACATAACAATGCATCTAAAATATGTATGTGACAATAAAAATAAATAACAAAAAAAAAAAAAGAAAAGAATGGGACTTTCAGTTTAAAATACCACAGAGTTGCCTTGGAGGACCTACAAAATGTCTAGAGAGGATGCCTCTTGGCATTTTCTAGGAAGACTCTATGGTATGTGTTCCTCTTTTTGTGTCCCACGAATAACTGAAACCATGGATATTGGTTCTGCAGATACAGGGGTTCGACTGTATTTCACATTTTGGAATACTTGCATATACATGATGAAATATCTTGGAGATGGGATCCAAGACTAAACATGAAAATTCATTTATGTTTCATATACATCTTATACACATAGTCTGAAGGTAATTTTATGCACAATATTTTTAATAACATTGTGCATCAAAAAAGTTTGCGTACACGGAACCATCCGAAAACACATAAAACAAAATGCTCTGTCATGTCGACATTCAAAAAAGTTAGAATTTGGGAATATTTTGGATTTTGGAATTCCAGATAAGGGAGACTCA
Organism: Gambelia wislizenii; assembly: GCA_030847615.1. Classification (NCBI taxonomy): domain Eukaryota; kingdom Metazoa; phylum Chordata; class Lepidosauria; order Squamata; family Crotaphytidae; genus Gambelia; species Gambelia wislizenii. Next base: position 35,004,467 of record JAUMIR010000002.1, read on the forward strand.
TCCTATAATGCTTAACATCTGCACAACACTTTGTATGATTGGTTTTCTTCTCTTTATTGTGCATTTAATATTCACCATCTAGGTGTGATTTGGTATTAATATTCCAGCTATTTTACATAGAGGATGGGGTGGAGGGGAAGTGATATAAGGTCAAACAGTGGGTTAATGTTATTTTCCATCCAGATTTATTTTTAAAAAAAACATTGGCTAGAAACCTGTTGGTGATGTACAGTAGGACCCCTATATCCGCTGGGGATTGGTTCGGGGGGCGTGGATACTGAAACACATGGATAATAGCAAACACCATTGAAAATAATGGGACTTCCAGTTTAAAATACTATAGAGTTGTCTTGGAGGACCTAGAAAATGGCTAGAGAGGACACATTTTCTTGGAAGACCCTATGGTAGGTGTGCTGTTTTGTGTCCCATGGATAATTGAATCAGTGGATAATGCATCAGTGGATATGGTGGTCCAACTGTATGCATTTGTAACCTGGGGTCCTTTTTTAGAAATGCAGGAGGTATTATGGCGTTCCAAAGCCAGAACACTGCTATAGCTGTTTACTGGTGTAAGGAGGGAAGAAATTGTTAGGAAACTTCAGCAGGTCCAGAATGCTGTGGCCAGAATGCTGAGACAAGTTATAGGGAGCATATAACTCTTGTGTTAAAACAGCTCCAATGGCTACTAGTTCGTTTCCGGGCTCAATTCAAAGTGCTGGTCTTGAACTATAAAGCCCTACATGGCTTGGGTCCAGACTATCTGAAAGATTGTATCTCCCTCTATCAACCTGCAAGGGTTTTAAGATCTTCAGGGGAAGGCTTTCTCTTGGTCCCACCACAATCACAATCACAGTGGTGAGGGCACAAATTTGGAACTCCCTCCTGTGGGAAGCTAGGCTGACTCCCTCCCTGTTTTCCTTTCACTGGCAGGCAGAAACAATCTTATTTAAGCAGGCCTTAATTGTGGCTTTTATCAGGGTGTGCTTTTTATGTTTTAATTTGTTTTTTACTTGAAGTTGTTTTAATTATTTTTAATTGTGATTTTAATTGTTGTGTGAGCTGCCTTGAGTCCCACTTTGGGAGAAAGATGGTACAGAAATTGCACAAGTAAATTAAAACATGGCCATCGGTGCAGCTACTCTATTTTAACTGTTTTAATCTGTATATAAGTCAACTCCCATATCCACGGGACCAGTATCTGCAGTTTTACTTATCCCCATCTGAAAAAAAAAAAGTAATATCTAGCCATTTTCTAGGTCCTCCAGCGCAATTCTATGGTATCCTTCTGCTGGAAGTTGGGCCATAAGTTATTCATTTTAATAGGGTTCGCTATTATTATCTATAGTTTCAGGTATCCACGGTAAGTCTGGGAACATATCTCCCATGGTAATGGGAGGAGACAACCTGTTATTTAACTTGTTATCTAGTTCAATATGTTTTTCGCATTTTAAAAATCATTTTTATCCTTTACACTGTTTTAAATTTGACAGATTGGTTTTATTGTACACTGCCCTGAGATCTCTTGCTAGAGGGTGAGATATAAATATTTTTAATAAAATAAATAAATGCCATCCCAGATGTCGTGACTCATGGGAGATCCTGGAGGGCAATTTCTACACCACCTTTCTCCCAAAGTAGGACCCAAGGTAGCTCACAGAACAATTAAAATCACAATTAAAAACATACAGTGTAAAAAAACTGATAAAAACAACTTTAAAAACACACTCCAATAAAAGCCATAATTATATATCAACAGCCTGCTTAAACAAGAAAGGAAAGGCGAAAGGAAAGATCTTAAAACCTTTGCAGGTTTGTAGAAGAAGATACGATCTTTCAAATAGTCTGGACCTAAGACATGTAGGGCTTTATAGGTCAAGACCAGCACTTTGAATTGTGCCTGGAAACAAACTGGTAGCCAGTGGAGCTGTTTTAACATGGGAGTTATATGCACCGTATAACTGGGCCCAGTCAGCATTCTGGCCACAACATTCTGGACCCACTGAAGTTTCCAAACAGCTTCCAAAGGCAGCCCCATGTAGAGTGCATTACAGTAGTCCAAACAGACATGTCTAGACAAGCCCATAGTCTTTCAGATAGCCAATACCTAAGCCATATAGGGTTAGGTACAGGCTACCCTTCTGGCCATTGGAATATTATACCAAAAAAAAAAAACCAAAAAAAAAAAAACCACTTGAATATTATAAAAATAAGAATGGAGCTCATGAAGGGTTCCAGAATCCAAAGGCAGGACTCAAATGAAACCTAAGTATGCAACTTTCAGATAAGAACTCATCTTCCATGTAAATGTCATTCACCACCAGACACCAAAATTTACCTTTTTTCAGCTGAAATCCAGACTTCAGAGTTTCTAGAGAGAGAAAGGAAACAGAAACTAGGCATCACACAGCTGTGCTTCTACACATCTGGTTACAATACGGCATGTATTAGGGCTAACAGGAAGAATAAACAAACACAATATCCAGCCAGCTCTCACTGAGGAAAGAGACAAGTTTCATCCCCTGAAATGGGGGTGGCGGGAGACACTGAATGGTGAATTCACTCCTTTGTGGAGATTCTGAACTTTTGTCAACAGGGGAATTTTGACATCTATGGTACAGAGAAGTACCAGTATCTAGTCTCAGCAGTCTGACTGCCATCTTTTTAATCTTGAAAACAGGGTGGATACAACTTTATTCTTGAGTATTTTGAGAGGAAGAGACTTTAGAGCATCATGAAAACACAACTAAAATTCCTTGAATTGGGGGCTAAGTCAAAATATAACTTGAATTCAGGCAGTTCTTTACTCCAGGATCTCACAAAAACCTCCAAAGAAAGAGACTCCACCACACTCTGAGGCAGCACGTTCCACTGCCAAACAGCTCTTAACTGAATTTCCTGACAGAGCTGATCGGAAATGGAATACAGTACACTTTCTCGTATTGTGGTGGAGTCTCCTTCTTTGGAGGTTTTGAAACAGGCTGGATGGCCATCTGTTGGGAATGCTTTGATTGTGTATTCCTGCATGGCAGGGGGTTGGACTGGATCACCCTTGAGGTCTCTTCCAACTCTATGATTCTAAATGTCTGAGGATTTGGAGAACAACTTAAAAATCTATTAAAGTTTTAATGAGAAAGGCAAAAGAATAGAGTGACTAGGAAGCTAGTGAGAGTCAGTGTGGTGTAATGGTTTGGCTGTTGGACTCGGACACTGGGAGACTATGATTTGAATCCCCTCTTGACCAGGGAAACCCACTGAGTGACCTTCAGCAAGTCACACACTCTCAGCCTCAGAGGCAAAGGCATACCTCTTCTGAACCAATCTTGCCAAGAAAACCCCACAATAGGTTCTCTTTAGAGTCACCATGAGTCAGAAATTATTTGTAGGCACACGGCCACCATCACAACAAGGAAGCCAGTCTTCTCTCTCTCTGTGTGTGTATCTACTTTCAAGTCTCCTGTCAACCTATGGCAACCCCATGAATTTTTTCATAGGGTTTTCTTAAGCAAAGAATACTCAAGAGATGGTTTTGTCAGTTCCTCTGAAATAGAGCCTACAGCACCTGGTATTCATTGGTGGTCTCCCATCCAAGTACGAAACTAGGCTGGCCTACCTTAGCTTCCAAGATCAGATGGGATCTGTCTTATCTTGTTTACAATGGAATGAGAGGAAGGATGGAGGTTGGCAATTTTTGCCTATATTATATGCAGACTTGTCTGAATGTATCAGCCAATAAAACTGAAATTCCAAATTTTAGCCATCTCTTACATCAGGAAAGGCAAAATGCAGCCATGAGCTCCCCAATGCTACTGACACTCCACCACTCCATTTAACTTTAAAAAGTTTCTCACATCTTCTACAAGAATGGGGACTTTTGAAAAAAAGTTAGAGGAATCTCTTTCAAAACTGGAAGCAAGTTCCATTCACTTCTGTTGTTTTTTAAAGCTGTCTCAGAAGAATAAAAAATATGGCAAAAATATTTTCCCCTGCACCATACTTCCAGAGGACCTGAGGATCCAATAGCTTGTTTTCTGCTGCTCCAGAGACTAGGACACAGAGCCACACGTTCAAACTACAGGAAAAGAGATTCCACCTAAACATTAGGAAGAACTTTCTGAGCTGTTCAACAGTGCTGTTCAACAGTGGGATACACTCTCTTGGAGTGTGGTGGAGTCTCCTTCTTTGGAGGTTTTTAAACAGAGGCTGGATGGCCATCTGTTGGGAATGGTGTGATTGTGTGTTTCTGCAAGGCAGGGGTTTGGACTGGATGGCCCTTGTGGTCTCTTCCACCTCCATGATTCTATGATTCAAGGTTCTTGTGATGACATTTAAAGCCCTAAATGACTTGGTACCTCAATAGATAGAATCATAGAACCTTAGAGTTGGTAGGGCCCCCAAGGGATATCCACTCCAGCCCCCTGCCATATACGTACAGTACAATGAAATCATTCCTGAAAGATGCCCATCCAACCTCCATTTAAAGACCTCCAAGGATGGAGAGTCCACCATCCTCTGAGACAGTCCATTCCACTGTAGAACATCTCTTACAATAAAAAAAAGTTCTTCTTAATGTTTAGGTGGAATCTCTTTTCTTGTAATCTGAACCCATTGGTCTGTGTTCTAATCTGTGAAGCAGCAAAAAACTAAGCTCACTCCATCTTCTGCATAAAAATATCCCTTCAGATAGTTAAAGATGACTATTATGACTCCCCTGTCAAGGATAATAGAACATACAGTCCCAGAATCCTAGCAATAAATTCTCACTGTAGGCAAAAATACAGGCTGGCTTGACTTTAAATTAAAAGCAGGCCTGTCTGCAAGGTTATTTTATATCAACAAATGGTAGTAGCTGTGGATTTCTTCCCACCAGCTGTGTCTTATCTCTCTTCTCTCACGGCTTGGCCTGTGAAGCAGTCAATGTTATGGGTAGCTCTAACCAGCTCTCTGTGTGAAAACGAAACTGCTGTTTTGCATTGCTGTCTGTGAAGAGGAACAGACAGTGCCAATGATTTTTAATTAGCTCTGTAGCAAGGCTCTGTAGCAAGATGTATTTTGTTCCATCGTGTTTTAGATATTCAAATTAAAAAATCCTGAAAAGGATATTTTTCGTCGGTCTCTATGTCTCCACACCTAGGTATGCAGAAAGGCATATGGTCATCGCGTTTTTGCTGATTCTGCTATTGTTCCCTCTGGGCATGTACAGATTGCTCAGAGGGGCTGCATACCCTGACATCCCCTTAGTCTTCTCTTCTCCAAGCTAAGCATACCCAGCTGTTTAAGCTGTTCCTCAAAAGGCTTGGTTTCCAGACCTTTGATCATCTTGGTTGCCCTCCTCTGGACATGTTCAAGCTGGTCAGTATCCTTCTTAAACTGTGGTGCCCTGAACTGGACACAGTATTCTAGTGTGGGTCTGACCAAAGCAGAAAACATTGGCACTCCTACTTCCTTGATATGGACACTTGATTTTTGTTCATGCAAGAACATACCTGAGGGAGGACCTCTCACCTATGTGTGCCGTCCCAAGGATTTAAGTCTGCTCGGGAGGAGGACTCTATTGTGTCTCACCATGAAGTCAATAACTGTGCAAGGATGCAGGATGTTCAGCTTCTCAGCTCTGGCACCCCAACTGTGGAATGCCCTCCCCTTGGAGGCCTGGTTGGTGTCAACCGATAAAGTAAAAACATGGCTATTTATTAAAGCCTTTGGGCCTCACTGGTTTAGGTTACTGCCACACTGCGGAAATAATCCAGTTTGATACTGCTTTAACTATCATGGCTCCCTTAGAATCACAGAGTTGGAAGAGACCACAAGGGCCATCGAGTCCAGCCTCCTGTCATGCAGGAATAAGCAATCAAAGCATTCCCGACAGATGGCCCTTCAGCCTCTGCTTAAAAACCTCCAAAGAAGGAGACTCCACCACACTCCCAGGCAGTGCATTCCACTGTCCCCTTCTATGGAATCCTGGGATTTGTAGTTTGTTGTGGCACCAAAGCTCTCTGACAGAGAAGGCTAAATATCTCACAAAACTACAGGTCCCAGAATTCCACAGCATTGAGCCATGGCAGTTAAAGTGGTGTCAAACTGGACTATTTCTGCAGTGTGGCAGCAGCTTTAGGGTTTATCTACACAGGTGATTTATCCCAACTTAGCCCCATTCCAGAGCCTCGTAGTCCAAACGACACAGGGCATTTACCCCAATCTGACCCTGGGCAGTTCAAACGACCCCCGGGGTAGATACACGGCTGGAATGGGGGCAAGCTGAGATACGGCCCTTTAGAGCGATATAAGATAATACCCAGTTTAATCCATACTGCCAGATTGGGCCCCATGTGTCTACAGGAGCCTGTCCCAGAATGCTGTTCCTTGCTGCCACCTCCAGCCCCATTACCTCTGAATTGGTTCATGGCACCTTCCAGAAAGTGATTTATATCAGAGAAGTCCCAGATCTTCCACTTCAGGGTAGGTGAAAAAACCATGGTGTTTCCAAACCTCTGCTCACATCTGGCAAAGAGAAACGATGTCAGGAAATCATCCTGTCCTTGCAAGTAGCTTTCTGACAAGCTACTTGTCTAATCCTGATGTGAGTGTTGGATTCAAAGACATAGCCGTGTGATTCTGGATGAGTATGGAAAGGGATGTTGTAGCACCTTTGAGACCAAGTTGACAGCATAGTCTATGAAAGCTTATGCTACTAACTTCTTTCTCTTAGTCTCAAAGGTGCTACAAGATCGCTTTGCATACTGGGTCTTTGGAAGTTCATGGGAAGCTAGGAATTTGGACCTCTTTGTCCAGTCTATCACCAAGTTTCTCTGGAACAGTGAGGCAGGTGGCACCACGCTTACCTCTCCATCAGTCCCCAAAATCTCCCAGCCAGTCTCTCTTGTGCCTCATGGTACCGAGTTTTATAATCTCTCATCTTAGAAGTATCTCCAGGCTTCCACACTTCTCCCCAAAATGGTCATCCTCATTAGGCAACCATTTCTCATCACAGTGATGCTGACCCCCAATAAATATGACCTAAATCCATCACATCACTGACTCTTTGTTTACCTGGAGGAAAGACTACCCCCCTCAGCTGTGTTGCCCAGATAATGGGACAGTCCATTATCACATCCCTCATCCACCTCTGCAGAACTGACCTCTTTCTCTTGGTGTGGCTGATGCCAGGTAAAATAAATTTGGGAGGGCAGTTACGATCGAAGCAATATGGCCATGGCTATATACGGAGCAAGAATATGGATCAGTTACAGATGCGTAACTGTGATACTGAATGCCAGCCTTTTGGTTCATTTTATTGTTTCAAACTGATTTTATTCTATGTCACCCTGAGACCCTTGGATATAGGATGAGATATAAATATTTAAGTAAATAAATAATGATTCATGTGTGTATTTGAATGGGGGCAACAAGCAACCATAAAGCAACATCTGAGAAGTGGGAGAAAAACACACACGTTGATTTCATGGTATATAGGGAAATAAATACACAAAGATGTGATGAGAATGAAGGAGATGCATGCCATTTGATTTAGGGAGAGAGATTTTATGAGTAGAGGAATTTTAAACCGAGCATGTTAACTGTGCAACTCTATTATCCCTAGGTGGGATGGGCACTGGATTTTTTCAGATCCCCTCAGACAACAGAAGAGAAAGGGAGGCCTACCCTCTCTCTTGGAGAGATAAATCCACCTTTGCCAACTTCCTGCATGAATCTGTGGGAAGTTCCATTGCCGCTGCATTTCTAACCACTACAACTCCCATGCCACGAAATGAGGTATGCTGTTGGGTGTGCTAGGAGAGACTGTTAGATCCACAAGATCTAAATCCCTCCCATGCCCACTCGCCAACTGGAATGAATTGATCAATTTCTGGAATTCAAAAAGGAAAGGTTTTCACAATGTTGTAAATGGTGTTTTTTAATTTACTTTCCACTGGAATCAATAAGAATAAAAAGTATAAGGGAAAATACTGGGCTAGAAATACCTAAAGAAAAATTTATGCTATCCTCTCTGTACTTTCTACCCTTTGGGGCAATGGAAAATATTCCTCCCACCCACAACCTGCAGAGGATTGCACTGCCCAAGAGAAAACAAGGCAAAATAACTACAATGTGTGGACTTTCAAAATGTAAGGAAGTGTACAATTATGCAATGCATGAAGTATTTTCCCAGTGCAAACAAAATGTTTCAGAATGAAATCAGTTGAAAATAATATTTTATATGATTTGGAATGTTTGGATAATTAATTTTGAAATACAGTTGTCCCTCCATATCCATGAATTTGGCATCCACAGATTTAAGTATTCCTGGCTTGAAAATGTTCTTTAAAAAATAATAATCCAAAAAGCAAACCTTGATTTTGCCATCTTATATAAGGGACACCATTTTGCTATGCCATTGCATATAATGGGACTTGAGTATTCACGGATTTTGGTATCCACAGGGGGTCCTGGAACCAAACTCCAGCGAATATGAAGGGACAACTGTATTTGGTTTTATGATACTGTAAAATGATTTGAGGTCTCTGAGAAATGTGATTTTCTAGTTGTCTGAAAAATGACCTTGAATAGTGAAAGATTTAATTTAAGATATAATTTAAGGTATTTGCAAGTACCTGTGGGATTTTCCTTTTTTTTCTTCCTTTGCAATTACTAGTGACTAAACAATTTCGGTATATAGAGAAAAACATTTAGATACGAAAGCAATGTTCCCTGCATATCAACCAAGAGCTTTCCAGAACCAAGAAGGGGTAATTAACTTACCTCTCCAATATGCTTCCAAAACCCTAGAGAAAAAGAGAAAAGGAACATAATGGACCAATTTCATTCCACACAGACCAATATTACCTATGTAAGCCATAGGAAAGGAAATTGAAACATGAAGGCCATATGTGCCCCAACCTAGACTAACAGTTAACCATTTGAAAGACAATATTACATTTATTTTAAAAATTTTGAGCAACTTTTTGCACCTGCTTTCTACCAAAACAGCACAAAGTTGTATCAAAGTACAGCCATCAGCCATCTCTCCCAACACCCTCCCAAGACCCCCAAATGACCAAAAATAGGCCAAAACATAAAATGGAAGTGAGGTCACATCACTTCTGGCTTGGGGAAAACATGCCCATGTGACCCCCTAGGGTGAATATAACAACAACAATTATAACTAGCTGTACTTGGTGTAACATACACCATTATTTTATCTCACTCCTCCAACACACTTCATTGGGGGGAGACCAAGTTCTGCCACTTCCTAGTAGTTTGAGCATTGGACTCTGAATCTGGAGACTAGGGTTCGAATCCCTGCTCGGCCGTGGAAACCCACTGGGTGACCTTGGGCAAGTCACACTTTCTCAGCCTCACAGAAAGGCAAAAGCAACCCTCCTCTGAACAAACCTTGCCAAGAAAACCCTGTGATAGGTTCACCATAGGGTTGCCATAAGTCGGAAACAAAGGCATGCAGCAAAAAGTAGCTTTGAGATAAAGCAAGTAAAGGCTTTAATTTCCTTTAAAGAATGGTTTACACATTGTGTGAAGAGCTGTTCAAACTCCAAAATACTGGGGATGTGGCAGCTCCGCTTGGAGCTGGATGGGGGTCAGCTAGGCCAGTGCTACTCACAGTGGTGGCCCCTGGAACAGTGCCGGTCCCTGAGCCATGAGCTGCCAGTCCCTGACAAGTTTCCAGGAAAGAAAAAAATGGATTGTACTCAATGGTCACAAATATAGTGGTAAAATGGGGGGGGGGAATAATTGTCAATTCCCCCACATCAGACAGCCTCAAGAAGTCCAATCCTCTGTCATGGGCAAAACATTTTAAAGTATCTTCCCACTATCATCTTGCTAGCAGAAAGACAGTGCATGGGAGCAATTAAAAGTTGGGTACTCCCTGCTTGCATTCTGAAGTGATACAGTCCCCTCAAGGCCAGACCTTACCTGCAAAAGTTCATTTGCTGACTGCTGATGCTTCTCCTCCATCTCTTGGATGAGATTCTCAAGAGAGGAGAGTTCCCTGGAGCACCTGGCCAGGTATTCCTCCCTGTTCTTCAAAATCTCCTTCTCTACCTCATCCACCTGGGCCAATAGAAACTTCTCCTTTTCTTTCAGAAACTGGTATAATTGTCCAAACTCCGCCACTGTCTTTTCTCTCTCAGACTTTGTTTTCTTCTGCAAAAAGAAGATGGGGGGGAAAGGTAAAATGGTAGCAGGGCTCACAAACGTCTAGAGCATCACGAGGTCAATCTTGAGAATTTTCTAGGAAGGGTAGTTGTTTCTTTCTACAAAGATCATGGCAGTATACACTACAGAAAGAACTTCTTAAGAACTTACAAGGGCCCACTCTGGTGGTCTTTGTTATTACAGTGTGGCTACACTTACTGTGTATTGGAAAGTAAAAGACATTAAAACACATTAATGTTATAAATACATTACTCTCTGGCTTTTCTTCACACACGAAGATTCAGGAAGGATTCATCCTGCACTTTCTGCAAGCTCGCTGATGACTAAAAAGGCCAATCCGAGATAGACAAGTCCGGTTGCGGAAAGCTTTTAATAACACATAATTATATATTTGATTGAATAATAAAATTATATAAAAACAAAATTACAGGCAGTTTATTAAAATTCATTAGTATATCAGCCGTCCTTGAGGGACATTACTAAAGACAGGCATGTAACCAGTCCAAAGGGCCTTAGTAATGTAATTGAATTAATTATGGACTCACCGACAGGTAGACTACGGCTTAGATTACAACATAATATACCGATGAGTTTTATACAAATTACCTGAAATTTTCTTTTCATATAATTTTATTATATAAATACTGTGTCTCTCTGGCTTTTCTTCGCAAACGAAGATTCAGGAAGGACTCATCCCGCGCTTTCTGCAAGCGCCCTGATGACTAAAAAGGCCAATCCGAGATAAGCAAGTCTGGTTGCAAAAAGCACAGCAGAAGGTCTCCTTGGGTGATGTTTTTTGGTTGTGTTGTTGTTTCTCTTCAAGACTTGTTCGGCGTGAGTTCTCAAATAAGGCTGCAGCATTGTGGATAGTGCGTCTCCATGCCTCCCGATGTGAGGCCAGGGCGGACCACTGTTGGTGATCAATTTGGCTGAGCCTGAGATGTTGTTTCAGGGAGTCTTTGTATCGCTTTTTTGGAGCGCCCCTCTTACACTGACCCATGGCGAGTTCACCGTAGAGTAGTATTTTTGGGAGGCGATGGTCCTCCATCCTAGAAATGTGCCCTGCCCAGCGCAGCTGCGTTCTCAATATCATGGCCTCAATGCTGGTGATCCCTGCTTGCTCAAGGACAGCAACATTCGTCACATAGTCAGTCCAGTGTATATTTAGGATTGTGTGTAGACAGCGCTGATGAAAGCGCTCGAGGAGTCGTAGGTGGTGGCGATAGGTGACCCATGTTCAGATCCATAAAGGAGGATAGACAGTACGATGGCTCTATACACACTGATTTTTGTGCTTTGCCTCAGGTGTTTATTGCTCCAGACTCTTTTGTGAAGTCTTCCAAATGCACTATATGCCTTTGCTAATCTGTGATCGATCTCTTTGTCAATCTTGGCATCTGAGGAGATGATGCTTCCCAGGTAGGTGAACTGCTGAACGGACTTGAGCACAGATTTGCCGATGGCAATGTGGGGATGGTGGTGTTCGTCCTGTGGTGCAGGCTGGTAATGAACTTCTGTTTTCTTCAGGTTGACTTCTAGCCCAAACAGCTCTGCAGCTGTTGCAAAGCAGGACGTTGGGCGCTGCAGAGCTGCTTCTGTGTGGACAACAAGGGCAGCAGCATCGGCGAAGAGCAGCTCACGGACTAGATAGTTTAGAGTCTTAGTGCGAGCCCTCAGACGGCTTAAGTTAAACAAGCTACCATCAGTACGGTAACGTATATAGATGCCGTCGTCTTCTTCAAGCTCTGCCATAGCCCTTTGGAGCATCGTGCTAAAGAAGATTGTAAATAAAGTTGGTGCAAGAACACAACCTTGCTTCACTCCATTAGTTATTAGAAAAAATACTGTGTACTGTGTTTTTAAATGGGTGTTAGCTGCCTTGAATCTTAGTCTGGGAGAAAGGCAGGATATATATTAAATAAATATTGGGCTCTTTCAATTAAAGCCCTTCCCCCCCCCCCATATCCATGGGGAAACATTCCTGGACTTACAGTTTAGAAGTAAAACCGCGGAAAATAGTGAACCCTATTAAAATAAATGACTTCCTGTACAAACATGCCATAGAGTTGCATTGGAGGACCTAGCGATTCCTAAAGAGGACACCTTTCTAGGTGTTTTCTAGCATGACTATGTGGTATGGGTCCCTCTTTTTTCAGTCGTGGATAACTGAAACCATGGATATTGATTCTGTGTGGGGGGGGCAAGCTGTACCATAGGTAGCTTCCTTCAACTTCCCCCCCACTAGTACAGCTGCCACCAGAAACTTCCCCCATAAGGAATTCTAAAGCAAGTTAATTAGCTCTTTCAATCTCTGTGTGTATGATTGAAAAACAACCTTGTGTATTTTGGAAAGCTGAATGTGGAGAAGGCCAACATTTCTTGCTAGAGCATTTAAATAGTTCAGTTAGTGAACCACTCTTACATGTGTATATTCTAATGGACAGTGATCAAACAGTAGGCATGGTTGATTAAAAAGCTAACAACACTTCATTATAACCAAGTATTATAATATAGACTTTAAAATGTTAATATAAGGCTTCAGAAGGAGCAAATGTATCAGCAGGTTGTGGTATTTTATTGATTTTATTGTATACTGCCATGAGATCCTTGGATATACGGCAAGATAGAAACATTTTAATAAATAAAATAATGAATTTGTTGCTACAGCTCTCAGGGTTTTAAAAATATCCAATTGACATTCCTATTGTCCAAGGCTACTTTCTGGCACTTCCCGGGACAAGCCGCAACATTTTATATCCACCTTCTGAGACGTATTGGAACATGATACCATATTTTCCTTCTCCTCTTTTCTCTTTAATTTTTTTTAAAGTTATAGTGTATCAGTGAAAATGGCATTTTTATGCTATACAAGTAGAATTACAACTTTTACAGATTTTTTCCTCCAAATTATCAACCCCCCCACCTCATATCATTGTCAGAAGAGGAGAAATCTTGCCCTTCAGACCTTAGAAGCACACCAGCAAATCATGCCCTAGGTTTTAAAAACCTGTGGAAGGGCTCTACTGGAGATGGCATAACAGTGTTCACCTTCTTTACTTAGCATACTATACAACTCTAGATAATAACATTCCTAGTATACTACCATATATCCCCACTTCCAATCAACATAAAACTTCTCAGTGTTTGAGCACTGGACTATGACTCTGGAGACCAGTGTTCGAATCCACACTCAGCAACTTTGGGCAAGTCACATTTTCTCAGGCTCAGAAAAAGGTAAAGGCAAACCCACTCTGAACAAATCTTGATAAGAAAATCCAGCGATAGATTCACCTTAGGGTCACCATAAGTCAGAAACAACTTGAAGGCACACAACAACAATAATCCCACAGGCTCACTTTCTCTTCTTCCTCCTCCTCCATCTTACTCTCCTAGGCACTGTTTTCCAGGATTTCTCCTCCTCGCCCTTCTTTCGATCTAGGCCCTTTCTCATGTAATCCACACTATCCACCAGTCTCTCTGTAGCAAAAGAGCCTAAATAACCTAAAGGCACCAGATCCTGTCTTATCTCGGAAGTTAACCTGCGGTCAGCTCTGGTTAGCAGAATCATAGAATCATAGAATTGTAGAGTTGGAAGAGACCACGAGGGCCATCCAGTCCAACCACCTGCCAGGCAGGAATACACAATCAAAGCATCCCTGACAGATGGCCCGCCAGCCTCTGTTTAAAGACCTCCAAGGAAGGAGACTCCACCACACTCTGAGGGAGTGTGTTCCACTGCCCAACAGCTCTAACTGTAGAAAGATCCTCCTAATGTTGAGGTGGAATCTCTGTTCCTGGAGCTTGCATCCATTGTTCCGTGTTCTAGTCTCTGGAGCTGCAGAAAACAAGCTTGCTCCATCCTCAACATGACACCCCTTCAAATACTTAAACAGGGCTATCATATCGCCCCTTAACCATTGTTTTTCCATGCTAAACATACCCAGCTCCCTAAGTCTTTCCTCATAAGGCATCGTTTCCAGACCTTTCATCATTTTAGTCGCCCTCCTCTGGACACGCTCCAATTTGTCAATATCCTTTTTGAATTGTGGTGCCCAGAACTGGACACAGTATTCTAGGTGAGGCCTGACCAAGGCAGAATAGAGTGGCACTATTACTTCCCTTGACCTAGACACTACTGTACACTTCTATTGATGCAGCCCAAAATTGCATTGGCCTTTTTAGCTGCCGCATCACACTGTTGACTCATGTTCAACTTGTGGTCTACTAGGACTCCTAGATCCCTTTTGCACATAGTCTCATTCAGCCAGGTCTCCCCTATCCTATATCTATGCATTCCGGTTTTTTGCCCTAAGTGCAGTACCTTACATTTCTCCATATTGAATTTCATTTTGTTAGCTTTGGCCCAGCTCTCCAGTCCATCCAGGTACTTGGATGGGAGACCACCAATGAATACCAGGTGCTATAGGCTATATTTCAGAGGAAGGGCCTGGCAAAACCACCACTGAGTATTCTTTACCTAAGAAAACCCTATGAAATTCATGGGGTCGCCATAAGTTGACAGAAGTTCTTCATAATATTTAAATGGAATCTCTTTTCCTGTAGTTTGAAGGCACATATACACACTCTCCATAGTACCCTGGAACACATACTCCTGCTTACTAGCAGAACACAACTTACTACAACCTCCTCACACATAAAAATGCTTAAAAGAGCTTCTCTTAAGCAATGTTGTTTGTGGAAGATTAGGCCACTCCAAACTTTGTGTGAGTGTCTGTGTATTTCCATTATTATTATTTTTTACATTTTTACATCAATTTTTTCCTGGATTTTGATCCTCAGGTACAGTTGAGATACCACCCCTCTTTGCACCCTCATTTCTTTAGCATCAGCAACACTTACAAGCAAGTCTTGGCTTTCTCTTTCTGTGTCTGCTTGAGATGCCAGAAGTTTTGTTCTTTCCTCCTTGAGAGTCTCCAGGCAGCTCCAGATCAGATCCTGAAAAGAAAACAAAAGTTCCTGTTTGAATCATTGAACCATAGAGTTGGAAGAGACCCCAAGGGCCATCCAGTCCAACCCCATGCCCTGCAGGAACACACAATCAAAGCACGCTCTACAGATGGCCATCCAGCCTATGTTTAAAAACCCCCAAAGAAGGAGACTCCACCACACTCTGAGGAAGGGGCTATCTGTGGGGAACGCTTTGACTGTCTATTTCTGCAGGGCAGGGGGTTGGACTAGATGGCCCTTGTGGTCTCTTCCAGCTCTATGATTCTACAATCAAAGCACTCTCGACAGATGGCCATCCAGCCTCTCTTTAAATACCTCCAGAGAAAGAGAATTTGCTACACTCCAAGGCAATGCATTCCACTGTCAAACAGTTTTTTTCTGCCAGGAAGTTCTTCCTAATATTTAGGTGGAATCTCTTTTCCTGTAGTTTTAATCCATTGCTTTGTGTCCTAGTCTCTGAAGCAGCAGAAAACAAGCTTGCTCCATCTTCAATATGACATACTTTCAAATATTTAAACATGGCTATCATCTCACCTCTTTACCTTCTCTTCTTCAGGCTAAACTTACCCAGCTCCCTAAACTGCTCCTCAAAGGGCATGGCTTCCAACCTTTTTACCATTTTGGTTGTGCTCCTCTGGAAACGTTCTAGCTTGTTAATATCCTTCTTGAATTGTGGTACCCAGAACTGGACACAGTATGCCAGGTGAGGTCTGACAAAAGAGTTGTATTATTTCTTCCCTCAGTCTGGACACTATACAGTACTCCTATTGATGCAGCCTGGAATCGCATTGGCTTTTTAAGCTGCTGCATGAAACTGCTGACTCATGTTCAGAAGAATCCTTTGTGACCAGAGAGTTAAGACAAGGTTTCCTGTCATTGCGTTTGGGATGTTAGGCTGAATTAGATTTTTAAAGACCCCCCCCCCCCAAAAAAAACCATCTCTCCTAATTCTGAACTCATGTGAGAGAGGGCGTATCAGGCCAGAACTGAGACAAAATCAGACATACACACATAAGGTAGAAATACTTTCTATACTCCTCAAGTATGCAGAAGCATACAGTCTGAAAATTTTAAAGGATATACCAACACCCACAAATAGTTGCCAGAGTGAAAACTGGAGATGGCTCCTGTACCTGTAATGATTATGTAGGAAAAGGAATTTCATCAAGTGTTGCTTGTAATACAACCAGGTAACAAGCAACCCCTCCTGAAAAGTCCTCTTTTATGCATCCATTAAAGGTATGGAAGCCCTCTTCAGTTTTCAGTTTGGCAACTCTACCTATAAGTGTGACTGAAAATTTTAAAAATAAATTAAGAGCTTCCAGAATGTATGTAATGTTAACAGCTAGGGGAGGGGTGAGGTTGGGAGAAGTAAAAAGGAAGACGAAGGTGTTTTCAAGCTCTTAAGAGCTGTTAGTATGTATGGGGTAGAGGTGGAGGAGATTTGGAAATAAAGGTTGGAGGGGTGCCTTCTTTCTCTTCCTATCATTTTTCTTCCCCCTCTCCAATAATGGCCCCCACTAACTGAGAGAAAGTGCCGGGTGGTGTAGTAGTTTGAGCATTGGACTATGACTCTGGAGACTAGGGTTCAAATCCCTGTTCAGCCATGGAAACCACTGGGCGATCTTGGGCAGGTCACACACTCTCAGCCTCAGAGGAAGACAAAGGTAAGGCCCCTCTGAACAAATCTTGCCAAGAAAACTCCATGATAGGGTCGCCATAATGTTGTAGCATGTAGATTTTTTTTCTAGGTACCGAAAAGAAAAAGGAGCAAGGCTATTCTGTTTCACACAGTTATCTCCTTCTGCAGCTTGTCTGCTCAGATCTTAGAGGGAGTGTGGAAATGAAGGTCATTTCTGTACCTCGAGAATAGTGTACATAATGATGGACTTTAACACTGAGAGGTCTAACTGTATGTGTATCCTGTTATCACTAACTGGACTCAGGCAGGAATTTATCTGTACAGTTGTCCCTCCACATTCGCAGGGGTTACGTTCTTGAGACCCCCGCGAATGTGGAAAAGCCGCGAATAACAACGGCTCCCGCAACCCCCCCCCCCAGAGGGAGGGAGGCGGTGGGAGGGTGTCTGGCCAGCCTGGCTGGCTTCTCTGCAAGCCTTCCTGAGGGGACTCCGGGCCTTAGAATACCTGGAGCCCGCTTAGGAAGGCCGGGACAGCAGTGGGCGGGTGAGCAGGCAGGCGGGTGGGTGGGGAGGAGGCTGCGCTGCCCAGGGCCGGTTTAACCTGTCTGCCAGATCCGCATTGGCGGGGGGCCTCGGGGGTGAAGGGGGCCCCCTGGTGAGTGTTGCCCTTATCTGATGAAGGAGACAGCCAGGAGACAGCAGCCGGCTCCTCCGCTCCTTTGGAGCCCCTTCCCCCTCCCTCCTCAGCCAGGGCATGGCAATAGCACTGAGCTCGTGCGGGAGATAGAGAAAGGGTTTGCTCTTGGGAAGTTGTAATTTGGAGACAGTCCCTGGCTGCATTGCTGTGAAGGAGGAAAGGCAGAGCAGCTGGTCGTGTGAGTGAGGGACTGTCTTCAGGGGGCCCCAGGGATCTTGGGGGGGGGCTGCCATGCACAGTGGGGTGGTTATTTTACTTTTTAACTTGTTGCTGGAGTCAAGACAGATGGCTATCCAGCCTCTGTTTAAAAACCTCTAAAGAAGGAGACTCCACCACATTCCCGCCCTCCTCCAAAAAAATGTCTCCAAAACTAAAGAGAAAGTGAAAGAAACAGCAGCCCTTCGTGGCAGAAGCTGGAGGGAGTTTGCTGATACCGTGGAGACGGTGAGTGTGTGTTTATGAGAGAGACAGGGAATTTGAGGGTTGTCTCGGAAAGGGCTCCTTTCTTTCTTTCTTTCTTTCCCTTCCCTTCCCTTGCCAACTGAGTTCAGCCTGCATTTGTGTGTGTTTGCCTATGTGCCTTCAAGTCATTTCTGGCTAAGGCAAACCTACCATGGGGTTTTCTAGGCAAGGTTTGTTCAAAGGGTGTGTGCCTTTGCCTTCCTTTGAGGCTGAGAGAGTGTGACTTGCCCAAGGTCAGCCAGTGGGGTATTCATGGCTGAGTAAGGATTCAAACCCTGGTCTCCATAGTCATAGTGCAATGCTGAAACTTTTACAACACTCTTAACTCTTTTAACAGAAGAATACTGTATAAAGAATATAAATTAAAATTTGGAGTAATATTACTGGGAACAATGGTTTTATTGTTGTCACTAAAACACCAATATCCAGTAGTGTTATGTGAGAGGCATTGGCCTAGAGCAGTGGATCTTAACCTTTTCTTTACCAGGGACCCCTTTAAATATCTTTTGTTGCCCCAAGACTTAACTCAAGATTTAAAACCCTAATAATAATAGCTAACAACAACAACAATACAATTACACCATCCATTAAACTTTCCCTCAGAGACACTCTTGCTTCTTCCTGCAAGTTTGTGGCTGGAGTGGATTGAATGGCAATGTGCAGGCCAAGCCAGCCAGCCTTTGCCTTGGTTCCTGTCACATGGCTACTCCACTACAGGGAGGAGGTGGGCCAAGCAGTCTTCAAGCCTTTGTGGACCCCTGTGAGGACATTGCAGACCCCAAGTTAAGAACCACTGGGCTAGAGAATGCTGGAAAAGGAACAATGCAACCAGATCTTGAAAAGGGTGCTGGCAGGGGATTCTGGGAGGTGTAATCCAAGAGTAACTTTCCCAGGCTCTGAATGCAGCCTAGAATCATAGGGCTGGAAGGGACCCCAACAGCCATCCCATCCGATTGGCTTCTGCCCTGCAGGAACACACAATCCAAGCATTCCTGACAAATGCCCATCCAGCCTCTCCTTAAAAACCTCCAAAGAAGGTGAGTGCACCACACTCCCAGGCAGCAGAGTATTCCACTGCCTTACAGCTCTTACTGTCAGGAACTTCTTCCTAATGTTTAGGTAGAATCTCTTTTCCTATAGTTTGAGTCCATTGCTCCGTGTCCTAGTCTCTGGAGCAGCAGAAAACAAGCTTGCTCCTTCCTCAGTATGACACCCCTTCAAATATTTAAACATGGCTATCATGTCCCCTCCTAACTTTCTCTTCTCTGGGCTAAACATGCCCAGCTCCCTAAGCCGTTCCTCATAGGGCATAATGGCTTCCAGACCTCCCAACATCCTTCTCGGTATCTTTCTTGAATTGTTGTGCCCAGAACTGGAAACAATATTCCAGGTGAGGTCTGACCAAAGCAGAATGGAGTGATACTATTACTTCCCTTGATCTAGACACTATTAATGCAGCCTAGAATTGCATTGGCATTTTTTGCTGCTGCATCACACTGCTAACTCATGTTCAGCTTGTAGTCCACTCTTTCTTTTCTTTGAGGAAATCTACATCATTACATTAATTGCTAATAAACTAAAAATATTATGTTAGTGCCTATAATATAGTTTTTAAACTAAATTATTGGTGTCAAATTATGTAATACAGTAGGCCCCTCTTATCCACTGGGGATTGGTTCGGGGGGGTGTGTGGATTCTGAAAACCATGAATAATAGTGAACACCATTGAAAAAAATGGTACTTCTGGTTTAAAATACCATAGAGTTGCCTTGGAGGGCCTAGAAAACCACTAGGGAGGACACATTTACTAGGAAGACTCTAGGGTAGGTGTGCTGTTCTGTGTCCCATGGATAATGAATCCATGGATACGGGGGCCCTGCTGTGATCTGAACATCCTGTAAGGTGAATAGGTTAGGTTACATTGACCTGAGATAAACATATGGGGGCCCCAAAATAAAGCACTGCAGGGGGCCCCAAAATTCCTTAAACCGGCCCTGGCGCTGCCTCCCCCCGGCCTTCCTAAGCAAGCGCTTGGGTTTTGGAGCCCCGGCGCCCGCTTCGGAAGGCCGGGGAGAGCAGCGGGCAGGCGGGTGGCTGGGCGGGTGGCTGGGCGGGTGGGGAGGAGGCTGCGCTGCCACCCCCCGGCCTTCTGAAGCGAGCGCTGGGAAAGCTGGGGTCAGCAGCGAGTGGGCAGGAGGGTGAGCGGGCGGGTGGGGAGGAGACTGCGCTGCCTCTCTCTGGCCTTCCGAAGCGGACACCGGGGCTTTGGAGCCCCGGAGCCCGCTTAAAAAGGCCGGGGAAGGCAGCGGGCGGGTGTCTGCCTTCCTCTCCCCGGCCTTCCTGAGTGGACTCCGGGGCTTAGAAGCCTTGGAGTCCCCTCAGGAAGGCCGGGGAAGGCAGCGGGCGGTCGGGGAGGAGGCTTTCTGAGCGGACTCCGGGGTTTGGAGCCCCGGAGCCCGCTTAGGAAGGCCAGGGAAGGCAGTAGGTGGGCGGGAGGGAAGCTGCCCGGCCTCTCCCCAGCCTTCCTGAGGGGACTCCGGGTCTTAGAAGCCTCGGAGTCCCTTTAGGAAGGCCGGGAAAGTCGGAAGGAGGGAGGGAGGCTGCCCGCCCCACCCCCCAGCCTTCCTGAGCAGACTCTGGGGCTTTGAAGCCACGGAGCTGCCTCTGGAAGGCCGGAGAAGGTGCAGTCAGGAGGTTGCCCCGCCTCTTGGCAGCCTTCTCTAAGGGGCTGGGGCTAAACCACGAATAATCAAAACCGCGAATGTGAAAGCCGCGGATGTCGAGGGGCAACTGTATATATTTGGACTTCTTAACTGTAATGTTTTTGGACCGCCAGTAAACCCTTGGTGACTGAAGTTGATGTCTGTGTTCTTTCAAGCTGGCATGGAAGGTACTGGTCTGGGGCCACAATACTACAGTTGCCCCTTCATATTCGCTGGGGTTTGGTTCTAGGTCCCCCCCCCCCGGATACCAAAATCCATGAATACTCAAGTCTCATTATATGCAATAGCACAGCAAAATGGGGTCCCTTGTATAAGATGGCAAAATCAAGGTTTGCTTTTTGGATTATTACCTTTTAAAGAATATTTTCAAGCCATGAATACTTAAATCTATGGATATGAAATCCGTGGATATGGAGGGACAACTGTAGTACACTGTGCATTCTGCACTCTGCACATGCCGCAGAGAGGCATGATTATCCTGCATTGACACGTAAGTCAGAAATGACTTGAAGGCACACACTAGCTGAAACTCTGGTCTCGCTCACATGACACAGTTATAGTGCTCTGATTCCACTTAAATTACCATGTTTCCATCCTATGGAAGCCTGGGATTTGTAGTTTAGGGAGGGGCATTTAGAATTCTCAGTCAGAGAGCTCCAGTACCTCACCAAACTTCAAACCACAGGGATCCAAGGGATGCTCCCCAAATGGAATCATAGTGCTATACTTTACCTAGTGTGAAAAGGCCCAGTTTTTAGGACAGGGCCTTCCAGGTACTGGATTGCAACTTCCATCTTCCCATTGGTTGGGCTGATGAGAACTCCAATCCAAGAGTCCATGCATTCTTTTGCTGGGGTATATACCCTGCCAGAACCCTAAGATCATCAGGATGAGGCTTTCTCTCGGTCCTGCCACATCACAGGCTCCCTTGGTGAGGACTCCTGAGAGACCCCTTCTCTGTGGCTGCTCCCACCCTCTGGAACTCCCTGCCACTGGAGGCTAAACTAGACCCCTCCCTGAATTCCTTTCCCTGGCAGGCAAAGCCTTTTCTTTTCAAGCAGGCTTTTTAATGTATAAGCCAGAGGGCTTTTTTTGTTTTGTATGTTTTAGCTTTTAACCTGATTTTAACTATTCAATTTTAAATACAGTAGTTTAACTGTATATATGGTATTTTAATTTGTTTTATGGAAGCTGCCTTGTGTCCCATCTAGGGAGAAAGGCAACATAAAAATGAAATAAATATAGACATATGTGTGTGTGTGTGTTTGTGGCAGGGGAGGCTTGCTATCTATTAGATTTTGTTACAGATCTGTCCCCACTGGACCCTAATTGTTCCATAAAACACACACCACCTATATCCATACCTTGTACTCTTCGAAAGCTTCCTCCAGAGGAATCACTTTGTGGGTCCCATGCTCCTTCGACCTCTTGCACACCCCACAGATGGGGTCTCCATGGTCCTTACAAAACAGCTTCATGGGCTCCCCATGCATTGGGCAGACTCTCTTTTTTTCTTCTGCCGGCCAGCAAGCCTTTCCTTTGTGGTGGATGAGTTTCTGGGCGATGTCCACCACGTTTGCCAGCTGCCGGTTGGGCACCAGGCTCCTTCTCCGCTGGCCCCCTTTTCGACACTGGGGACAGCAAACTTTGTCTTTCGCTCCGGATCTCCCCCAGCACTGGGTCAGGCAGCTTCTGCAGAAATTGTGCCCACACCGGGTGATGGTGACAGGATCCTGGAGCTGCTCCAAGCAGATGGAGCAAAGCAGCTCCTCGCAGAGAGCTTGGATGGGGTCCTTGGTCGCCATGTGGAAGAACAGCCGGATAAGTTTCTCTTTCTTTTCTGCAGCACAACAAATGCACTTTCCCGGTTGGCCACTCCCAATGTTGTTTCCTCCAAAAGGGCTAGGTAGTTTGTTTTGTAATGCAACTCCTTTCCCAAGGGATCAATTAGGGTCCTGCTGATCAAATCCTCCCCAAACACATACAGCCTTTGGTCTCTGTTCATCTCCCTGCCTGGTGGCCATGGTTTAATGAGACAACCCCAGCAATAGCTTAAGGGATATCTTTAAATAAATATGTTATTACTCTTTTTGCATTTTTGTATTTATTATTTTTATTAATTTTTTTCTTTTCTAAATATGTATAATTGTAATGTGTAACTTCTTAATTTTAGTATAAAGGTGAAAATATAGTGTTCGTTGGAAAAGAAAAAAGTGATTATAGTGTGTTTATATTAAGAGGAAAATGTATTAGTGTTAGGATAGTTTTATTTTTGTATTAGTAAGAAAAGAGGAAAACAATTTTTTTGCATTATTGTTAGGGCTTTTTGCAGTCAGGTGTATTTTTCAGTAGTATGGTCTTATTTCAATTTTAAAACTCAGGCAGTATTTATTACCTTGTCTTGGAAGTTTTGAAAGATCCCTACTCTGTAAATCTTGATTGGTCATTTGTCCTGGCTGACCTGTGACATCTGTGATTCTCTGGCTTTTCTTCGCAAATGAAGATTCAGGAAGGACTCATCGCTTTCTGCAAGCGTGCTGATGACTAAAAAGGCCAATCCAAGATAAACAAGTCTGGTTGCAGAAAGCACAGCAGAAGGTCTCCTTGGGTGATGTTTCTAGGTTGTGATTCTTTTTTCTGGTGAAGCGCAGCGTGCACCGAACTGGCCTCACCCTTTAAACCAAAGGTTCATCTGCTGTGGCCTTGCAAGCATGGACATAGCAGCAAGGTCCTCGGATCGTAGGTTTGATTAGAGTTTCCTTCTCTTAGATGGTTGACCTTACAGGGTTGGACAAGCACCATCTGCCCGGGTTTGGGATTAGAGTTTTCCTTCTCCTAGGATGGTTGCCATAAGGTTTGAGAGCCCATCCTGCCCTTTGACGCTCTTTGTCAGACCCTTCAGTTTTGACCTGTCTGGCAGCATAGCTCAAAACTTCATTAGGGTATGCAAGCCTCAAGGGAGAGGACATCTGTGATTATACTGTCCCTAAAGGTGTTACCTTTCTCCAGACCCTAGTTAACCCTTTGTTACCTGACAACGCAGAAAGAATCACAACCCGGAAACATCACCCAAGGAGACCTTCTGCTGTGCTTTCTGCAACTGGACTTGTTTATCTCAGATTGGCCTTTTTAGTCATCAGCGCGCTTGCAGAAAGCACGGGATGAGTCCTTCCTGAATCTTCATTTGCAAAGAAAAGCCAGAGAGCTGAGCTGGCAGATAATGGGAAATGGAGTCTTCCCATTATCACACATCCTGTCATCCTTTCCTTCAGTCCTATCTTGGATTCCAACCCTCCCTCTGCAACAAAGTCTCCTTGGTATCCCATAATAAAAAGGGGGCATCCACACTAGAGAAATAATCTAAGTTGAAACTGGATTATTTGCATGGTTCCTTCCTATGGAGTCCTGGGATTTGTAGTTTGGTGAAGCACCAGCACTCTCTGGAAGGCATGCCCTATGAGAAGTGGCTTATGGAGCTAGGCATGTTTAGTCTGGAGAAGAGAAGGTTGAGAGGGGACATGATAGCCATCTTTAAATATTTGAAGGGATGGAGGAAACTTGTTTTCTGCTGCTCCCGAGACTAGGACATGGAGCAATGGACTCAAACTACAGGAAAAGAGATTCCACCTAAACATTAGGAAGAACTTCGTGACACTAAGAGCTATTCAGCAGTGGAATCTGCTGCCTTGGAGTGTGGTGGAGTCTCCTCGGGAGTGTTTTGTTTATTCCTGCATGGCAGGGAGATGGACTAGATGGCCCTTGTGGTCTCTTCCAACTCTGTGGTTCTGTGATTCTATGAACATTCTAGTGAATTACGACTCTGGGGACCAGGGTTTGAATCCTCACTCAGCCATGGAAACCCACTGAGTGACTTTGGCCAAGTCACACTCTCTCAGCGTCACAGACAGAAGCAAGGGCAAACCCTCTAAGAAAATCTTGCCAAGAAAACCCCATGATAGGATCACCTTAGGGTCACCATAAATTGGAAATGGCTCAAAAGGCACACAATGACAGTTAATTGTTAGCCCACTTTCCAGGGTGGTGGCCTTGTGTTCTCCTGTGAGGCAAGAAGCCTTGCTTCTGGTAGCACTGGAGGTGGTAAGATTTCCCAGGTCAGAGAGGCTTTTGCTGAGGAGCCAGACTAAATGTGCCAAACAGGTACAGGGCAGCAGCAGCAGTGTGTGGGTGTGATATGGCAGAGCATCTCTGAGACAATGGCAGTGGCACTTTAGCTAATTCTTGTCAATACTGTACAGTAAACTGCACAGTTTTCTGAATGCCTTTTACTATGAATGCCCTGTGATGAAACAAGAGGTAGTGCTAGAAGATGAGACTCCCAGGTTGGAAGGCACTCAACCAGGTCCTGGAGAAAAGCAGAGGGCTAGTATGGGTAGCATTTCGTACAATGGTGCAACTAGACTCAAGCCAAAAGTACATTCAGCTTCTGACTTGCAAAGAGGTGAAAGAAATGTCTGAAACTGTACAACACATGTAATAAGAACATGGAATGTGAGAAGCATGAATGAGGGGAAGCCAGACACTGTAAATCATGAAATGGAATATATAAATTTTGCAATAGTGGGGTGAATGAGCTCAAGTGGCAGGAATGGGACATTTTCAATCAAATAATTACATGATATTTTATTTGAAAATCTAAGACAAAAATCAAAGTCTAAGGAGGAATGGGGTGCATTAATAGTGGGGGTGAGATGTAGCAAAAGTAATCAAGGGATATGATGTAAAGTCTGACTGAATAATATCAGTAAGACTGCAGGGAAAATCCATCTGTATAACCATAATCTAAGTTTATGCTCCAACTACAGAGGCAGATGAGTAAAACATTGAAAGATTCTATGAGGGAATCTAAAATTGGTTCCCACACCAAAACAGGACAGTTGATCATCATAGCAGGTTGTAATTCAAATGCCTTTAGGTTATTGTGGCAGAAGGACCTTTGTAATGAGCTATACAGGTCGGCCCCTGTATCCACAGTTTCACTTATCCATGTTCAAAAAAATGTGTTCTCTCTAGGCATTTCTAGGTCCTCTAATGTGATTCTATGGTCAACCTCTGGCATTCATCTCATTGAAATAATAGGGTTCTCTATTATCCAGTTTCAGGTATCCACTGGGGGTCTTGGAACACATCTCCGTGGATATGGGAGTTGACTGGTATTATATATATATATATATATATATATATATATATATATATTCATTTTTACTATGTTCTAATGTGTTTTTAATTGTTGTAATTTAGCTTTTTAAAAAAGAACTGTTTTTTAAACTTTTGTATCAAATAGATGTTCTTAATTTGACGTGAGCCATCTTAGAGCCCATTCCAGGAGAAAGGTAAGATATAAAACGAAGAAACAAAGCAGACCGAAACATTGTAGAAGAATTTGGCCTAGGTTCAAGAAATGAAGTGGGGGAACAATTTACCAGTGTCAAACTGCTGTATTTCTGCAGTGTAGACAGGCCTTCAGTCTCAACACCATCACAAATATGTTGAATGTGGACATGGGGGGGGGCAGTCTTCTTATTGGCTGCTCTCAGACTTTGGGCTGTACCGTCCCACCACAGAACACTGTGAAGATGAAAGCATTGCTCTGGAATCTCCTCATGAGGGGTTACTCTAATAAATCTTAATGCTAAATCCAATTCTTTGTTGGTGTCTTGTCTCACTGGGAAGACCTTAAAACTCAGGCAGGTTCATATTGGGATAGGGGCTGCGGTTCTATATCACAGTCTAAGTTGCGTAACTTTATGCAATACTCAATTACGTAGCTGTGGTGCAACGGAACCCTCCTAGTGAACTGTGAAGATGCACATCAGGGAACAAGCAAGATCATCCCAATGTGCATTAGCAATCCCTAGCCATTGTCTGGACATGCATCATGAGTGACTGATGCACATTGGCACCCATTGCAAATAGGTCTGAAGTTTGGAAGGGGAAAGAATTCTGAGACTCTGAGGGACAACTTCCAACATCTGGTTACTCCTTGACCAAGACTAGGTTGGACCATCAAAGGATGGTGACAACATGAAAACCTGGTAGGGTTGGTATTCAAAAACACAGTCACGTTAGCCTGGATCAGTATGCAAAGGGATCTTGTAGAACCTTTAAAACTCAGAAGTATGAAGTGCTTATGGATGGACATTTATATCAATTAATGGTCAAGATATGTGTGTGTGTGAATAATAAAAATGTAAAACCTGTGGGTATGGTGATGGGGTGACAAGTTCAGTATTACAAAGGTGGAAGAAAGTATATTTCCCAAACTCAAAATGTGTAGATAACCATATGAATAGTGGGGCTTTTTTGGAATGTTGTGCGATACTGGCTAGGAACCACAGAAGTGATAAAATGGGCATGGAAGCCTTATAGTGACTGGGCTGTTAAGTATATGTATAGTGTGCCAGGAAACCACTCTCTCTGTTCAACCCACTGTCAATGGACTAGAATTTGTGGATATAATCCCAATGTTGTGGTTTCTTTTTCCAATCTCCCATTCAATTTTTTTGTCCAAGGACTGCTGCTCTGAGATCTGAGGTGGAATGTCCAGGAAGACTGAAGTGTTCCGCAGAGTTGGGTGTATAACCTGAGGAACCAGGGGAATTAGGAATTGGAAGAGTGGTGATCAGTTTAGCTAGGCTCTTTCATCTGCTCCTAACCTGGAGACATCTTGTCAAGTAGTTTGATGCCGACATTGCCCACACCAGCTATGACTTAGGCTCATAATATCATTAATAGAGTGGGACTAGCCCAGGTACTGTAATGATGCCATCCAGCCATCTTTCCTCCAGGCCCAGTACCTTCAACATTTACCCATTGCGTCAATTTTTTTCCTCACAAAAATTGTTTTTACACCACACAGCATCTTCAGTGGCTCTCCTCTGAGACCTTTCCAGTTCATTTTACTATCTAACAGCTGTGAACTGCTCGTGCGATAAACAAAGGCTGCAATTTCATGCTGGAAGGAGGAGAAGAGGATATTTATTTATTTTTTCTTCACCAACCCAGGGGATATAGAATAAGTCCTGCTAATTCTGGGAGTCAAAACAGTAGTCAGGATCTCATAATTGTAGTTTGATTTGGTTCACAGAATCAAGTCTCAGAACTCACATGAGAGACTGAAGCGAAACACACTGTATTTTATGTAAAACTACAAGCAATTTCAAGAAACATCAGTACTGTGGTAGATCCAGATACTAAAAACTTGTATATCAAAGTTGACTACAGTTACAGTATTAGAAGTGAGTAAAAATGGTGTTGCTTTTAAGTAATAAAATTAAATAGATGTTCAAAAATGTTGCTCACACCAGCACTCTCAGCAATGAAACCTTATCAAATTTTAACAAACAATGCTGTTTGCTACAAAGAAAATGGAATGCTCTGTCTTGCTCTTGTCTATCTTATACACATATTGGGTATAGGCACTGGCTGAATAACTAATCCATTACAACATACTCTTAATACTGAAAAGGTAAATTATTAACAAGATTCAAACACCCCCCAAAGGGGAGCAGTGGTCCTTCATAGTACAAACCTATATAGCTCTACTCAGAAGTCATTGCCATTGATTTGTATGGGGCTTTCTTTTCACCCTGTTCCAGAGGAGCAGCTACATTTAGGGAGTACTACAGCTTTCCAGATGCTGTTGGATCACTATATGTGAGCTGAAACTGATGGGAGCTAGGATCCAGCATCTGGTCAACCCCAGGCTTCCCAGCCCTGCCTTAAGTAGAAGCCATTTTGTGAGACATTTTGTCAATTCGTGGTTCCCATCCCTTGGGATTCAGAAGTACTTATCACAGAAGTACTGATTCTTCATTCATGTGAAGCCATACAAGATGTCAATACACGTAGCCTGCCAACTTGGTCATGATAGCCCTTGCCTTCCCTGCCCTGCTGCTCCACAGATGTGTTGGACCACAATTCCCCTCATTCCCATCAGCATAACTGGAAGACATGGGAGTTGTAGTCCAACAAATCTGGAGGACACTAGGTAGGGAAAGGTTGATCTAGGGAAGTGCGGTCTACTCTGACCTGAAGCTAGAAGACGCCAAATATCTCTTCTAAGTGGAGATGTCACAACCAGGATCATCTATATCAGGGTGGGCAAAATAAGGCCACAGACAACATGCAGCCACCTAGGGCTGTTTTTGTGGCCCTCAGGGCCTACCAGAGGTCCAAAGAAAATCTATAAAATTTTCCAATCCCTCCCCCCATGCTCTCTGGGACATGGAGGCATTTTGACATGTTTCACACCCTCCTCTGGCCATTTTTAAGCCCAGGAAAGGCTTTTTAAAACAACAACCCAGAAGTGACTTCCAGTCACTTCCTATTTTGAATAAAGACCTCTTGGAACTAAGATGGCTGGGGGGGGGGCTAAAACATGGTAGAAATGCCCCCCACAGCCCCTAGACAATATTGGGGACAATATTTTGGGAGACAGTGTTGGATGGAGTGGGGAATGCCGCCTCCTAAAGTCTTCTAGAGGGCTAATCTGGGCCCCTAGCCTCCCACAAGTGCTCACACCCGATCTATATGCACAGTTTGCATGCTCCTGGGAATACAGGAAGCTGTCTTATAGTGAGTCAGGCCACTGCTCCCTCTGAGCCACTGAGCCCAGCAGCAATGGCTTTCCAGGTTATCAAGATGTAGTCTTTCCTAGCCATTTCTGGAGTTTCCTGGTGCTCTCCCACTCAAGTCTTAACCAGGCCTCACTTGCTTAGCTGCCTAAACCAGATGAAATTGGGTGTGTCTGTTGGTGTACGTCTATACTATTGAGCTGCAGCATCCTTCTTTAATGGGTTATTTTATTTTATTTTATTTTAGGCTTCCCTGAATGTATTAATTTCTGGTTGTTCTCCTGAGCCTGCAAGCATTTAAAAAGAAAAACAAAATCCTTCCTGGGCAGGTCTTCAATTTCTAAAAAGACTGATGTACTTTCCAGTCATTTTTAAGATATTATTTCCTCCTAACATTTATTTGTATCTTTTTTTTAAAGTTGCTATTCTTTTCCTAAAAGGCAGCCTCAGTCAATGGATGAACTTTTAAAAACATAACACACACAATCATCACTTCACGATGAGTTTTAAAAGTCCAAAAACAGCAGCTTTCCCCACAAACTCAGGATTTCTCTCCTCTGTGTCTCACAGCTTCTCTCCTCTGTGAGTTCTCTCATGAGCAACAAGAGTTGAGCTCTGATTGAAACTTTTCAGGCACTGAGTACATTTATATGGTTTTTCCCCTGTATGGATTCTCTCATGTCTAATCAAATGTGCTTTATGACTAAAGCTTCTACCACAGACTGAGCATGTATAGGGTTTCTCACCTGTATGGCTTCTTTTATGTCTGTTAAGGTTTGATTTCCCACTGAAGCTCTTCCCACAGGCTGTGCAACTATACTGTTTAACCCCTGAATGATCCCTCTCATGGCCAATAAGATCTGTTCTATGCTTGAAACTTTCCCCACAATCTGAGCATTTGTAAGGTTTCTCTCCTGTATGGATTTTCTCATGTCGAAGCAGGTGTGCTTTATGGCAGAAGCCTTTCCCACAAACTGAGCAGAGATAGGGTTTCTCCCCTGTGTGGCTTCTCTCATGTCTAGTAAGATTGGACCTTCCACTGAAGCCTTTACCACAGATGGAACAAGCATAGGGCTTATCTCCAGTGTGGGTTCTCTCATGTATGATATAATCTGATCTGTGATTGAAACCTTTCCCACAAACTGGGCATTCATAGGGTTTCTCGCCTGTGTGGATTCTCTCATGAGTAGCCAGTTTGGCACTTTGGCTGAAACTTTTCTCACAATGTGAGCATTTATATGGTTTCTCAATATGAGTTCTTTCATGAGAAATGAGGGTTGAACTCTGGCTGAAGCTCTTCAGACACTGTAAACATTTATAGGGCTTCTCTCCTGTATGAATTCTCTCATGTCTGATCATGTGCGCTTTATGACTAAAGCTCCTACCACACACCGAGCAGGTGTATGGCTTCTCTCCTGTGTGGCTCCTTTGGTGTCTATTGAGGTTGGACCGTCCACTGAAACTTTTCCCACAAAATGAGCATATGTGGGGCTTCTCTCCTGTGTGGGTTCTCCAATGTGCAATAAGGTAAGACCTCACATTGAACCCTTTCCCACAAAGTGAGCATTTATGTGGTTTTTCTCCTGTATGGGTTCTCTCATGTGCAAGGAGGTATGATCTCACATTAAAGGTTTTCCCACAATAGGAACATGTGTATGGTTTCGCTCCTGTGTGAGCTCTGTCCTGGGCAAGAAAGTATTTTCTCCAAATGAATATTTTGCCATAATTAGAGCTTTTGTTTGGCTTCTTGCTACCTCTTTTTCCTTGGTGGCTTCTTTGTTGTCTGTCTGCCCTGTACTGATTGGTTCTTCCCAAACAACGGAAAATGCTTCCTTGTGTCATCGCTCTATTGATTTCCATGTGCTTATTGCTTCCTGGTAGAAAATCTTCTTCTTTTACATAACCATTGCCTGTTAGAAACAACAGAAAATCATGAAACTATGTATAATTCTGCACTAAATTAAGGCATTTTAAACATACCAGAATGTCAAGTAATGCAAACAAAAATAGAGGCAACCTTACACAATTCACAAATAAAGCAGGGTGTTAAAGGCATTGAAGTGTTCTGTTTGGTTTAAATCAGCATGCAGTTCCATTATGAACCACAGTACATTTTTTTTTCATTTAAAAATTGGCATTGTGTTTTATTTATTACAAGTTCTAACAATACATTAAAAGATATAGAAAGTAAAAAGAGAAGAAAAAGAGAAAAAGAAAAAGACAACTTCCGAGCTTCCTTACAACTGTTATATATACATACAATATAATTATTCATACCTCATTCTCTAACATTAAGACAAATCCTCTTCTTTCCATAACCATTTTTTTCTAATCATCAAACCCAAAGGTTACCAAGTCATTTTCTTATTTTTGCAAAAAGTCCATAAGGGGTTTCCACTTTTTAAGAAATGTCATTAATGACTTTTCCCTAATCAAACATGACAATTTATCAATTTCTGCTAGTTTATCAATTTCAACAACCACTCCTCCAAAGTAAGTAAAACTGAATTCTTCCATCTTTGTCCATACAGTCTTGCTGCTATGGTCATATACTGAAGTAGTCTTCTCTGGGTCTTCTTCAGCTGCACATCCACCAGTCCCAAAAGAAATAATTCTGGTATTAATTGAACATTAAACTTCAAAATCCTCTGAATCAACATATGTATATGAATCCATTTCCCCCCATTTTTTGACATGTCCACCACATATGATAAAATGTCCCTTCATGTTGCTCACATTTCCAGCATACATTAGAAACACCTTTATACATTTTCAACAACTTAATCTGGCATCATATACCACTGGCATATCATTTTATAAAAATTCTCTTTAAGATCATAACAATGTGAATTTCAAACCTTTTGCCCACATATTTCCTTATTAGTCCATCTATATATTGTAACAAAAAACCTTAGCCCATTTTATCATACATTCTTTGACCTGTTCCTCCATTTCAAATTTCAAGAACAGTTTATACATTTTAGGAATTACAGTGGGCCATCCTTTTCCATGGGCTCTGTATCTGCAAATTCAAGTGACTGCAGATCATTGCACCCCAAATGATGGCAACGTGCCCACAGATGTGATGAAATGCACACATACACGTCACCGCCATTGAATTATATGGGATCCAACCACCTGTGGTTTGTGCTTTCCGCAGGGGGTTCCAGAATGGAACCTTCTGGATACAGAGGGACCACTGTATACGTTCAACATCTGTACACAATTGCACTTCAAAGACTGACTAATTTTGTTCAAAACCATACATCTTTTTATACATTTCAAATCTTTCTAATAATTGTAAATACGAATACTATTGAACAGTATATCGTACTTCTAGTTGTTCTCTTGATTTAATTTGGTGTTCCCCTTGACACAACTCCAAAATATTTTGGTACTGTTAACCATTTCTTTTCACTTGTTCTCTTGTGGTTCTCTTCTATAACAAGCTTCCTGTGCTGAGACCCACAGAGGCATTTTGGGGCACAATCTGGGTTTATATCTACTCCATACGCTCAATAAGGCACGTCTCACAAAATGATTTTTAAAATCTACATTAACGTTATTGTACCATAAATATCCATGCCACCCAAACCTCAGGTCATGCCCTTCCAACTCTAATAATCTTTTCTTTCTCAGCATCACCCATTCTTTCATACAAACTAAACAGCAAGCTGCATAATACAGTTTCAAGTCAGGTAAGCTCAATCCTCCTCTCTCCTTTGCCTCTTGCAATACCTTTATACCTATAGCCTTTGCTATACAAACTTGGTTATGTCTTTTTGCCATTGATTAAATAATACATCAGTTGTCAACAACGGTATTGTCTGAAACAAGAACATCATTCTAGGTAAAACATTCATTATTATCACAGTGTCAAATTTAGTTTCTCCCAACATAACAAGTCCTTCTTAATTTCATGCCATGTCTTAACATAATTATTTTGAGATAACACACAATTCATATTCATCACAGTAATACCTAACTATTTAACTGCCTTCTCAATTTTAAAACCAGGTTCTTTTCTGTGAATTGCATCTGATCTTCACTACTCATGTTTTTTATTAACATCTTTATCTTTTGATTATTAATCGTAAAGCCTTCCAACTCATCAAAATCTTTTAATTTTCCCATTAACACTTCTATACTCTCCAAGGGATTATTCCAAAAGTATCACTAAATCATCAGCAAATGCTTTTTTAATCTTTATTTCTGTGATCCTCTCATTTTGGCTTATGTCTCTTGTTCAATACTTCAAGAAGCAAAATAAACCAAAGTGGAGAGAGCAGACATCCTTGTCATGTTGCTTTTTTAATCTCCCAAGCTTTTGCTAATTTTTACAAATAAGATCAATACAACTTGCTTCTCAATAAGTTGTTGTAAATATTCCAAAATATATAAAACATTTCTAATGTTATCTCTTAGTTGTCTTTCAGGTAGAAATTCACATTGATCCCCAAGAATAAAACTCTGTAAAATTATTTTCAGTCTTTCAGCTAAAATCATTGTAAACAACTTATTATATTCATTATTCAATAATGATATTGGTCTATAAGTTTTTGTTAATGTCAAATCCTGATCTTCTTTGGGTGTTAATGTTATATTAACTCTTTGGAATCTTTTCATGCTGCAAAATAGTATCTATAGTTTGTTGCAAAGGCAAGAATAGCTCCTCCTCAAAACATTTATAGTAAAGAGCCAACAAACTATCTGGACCAGGTGTCTTTCCTGGACAGTATGAATCCCTATGTATGCTATGTTTTTTTCCTACACATACATACCTCTGATAAAAGTTTAATTTATAAATTAGGTACAGTAAAATATTTTAAAAATTATGATAAAATAGAACAATTATAATAAGGTACAGTAGGACCTCTGTATCCACTGATTCATTATCCACTAATTCAATTATCTACGGGACAAAAAACAGTACACCTACCATAGTCTTACTAGAAAAATGTGTCCTCTCTAGCCATTTTCTAGGCCCTCCAAGGCAAGTCTGTGGTATTTTAAACTGGGTCCCATTATTTTCAATGGTGTTCACTATTATCCACAGTTTTCGGTGTCCACGCCCCCCCCCCCAACCAATCCCCTGCAGATACGGGGGTCCTACTGTACTGTAACAAAAGTTATATGTGCTCTCTCTCTCTCTCTTTCTCAAAATATCTTATTGTACTGTACTCACCCTTATTTTTCTGATGATGTGATGATACAATGCCTACGTGATGAGATGAAGTGAGGTGAATGACGTAGGCATTGTGACGTAGCATTTGCTACTACCGACCTTCTGACAATACGTCAGAAGGAGGATCATGTAGCCATGACGATGTTGATGGTTGAATGTCAGCAGCAGATGATGTTGATGGTTGGGGATCATCAATAGTTAAAGGTTTTTGTGCTGAAACCTTTTGGAAGAACATTGTAACTGGAAGTCTTTCTCTATTTCTCTTTAACTCATCGAAGTGTTGCTGCAGAGGTTGTAATCCTTTGGTGATCATACGGGTAACTTTAATGCTGCGTTCCATCCAAGGATCATATTCCATAATTTTGTTCTTTAATGTCTGTGCAATTCGAAACACTTCGGAAAATTTTGATAATGTCCACACTGCTGGTTCTGTTTCAATATCTTCTTCTTCCTCTTCCTCTGTAGATGACTCAACAAGTTCTTCCAATTCCTCATTTGTTAACACTTCTCGAGGGCCTTCAATATGTTCTGTCACTTCTTCATCAAGCATGTCAGCAAATCCTTCTCCACCAACTTGTCTTGCTGCATGAATGATTTTCCTAACTTCTCCATCAATCCCTGGGAAGCATTTAAAATCATTCACGGCTTCACTCCATAAGTTCTTCCAGCAGGCATTTGCAGTTTCTGGTTTTAATTCATCCATTGCAGACTTGATGAATGTTATTGCATCAGCAATAGTGAATGATTTCCAGCACTGCATTATGTCCAGATTAGGGTCTGCATCAATTGCTGATCGAATGTGATCAAATACCAAGCGGGTGTATGTGGCCTTGACAAACCGAACAATGCCTTGGTCAAGGGGCTGAAGCAATGAGGTTGTATTTGGAGGTAAAAATACAACCTCAACATTTTCATTTTCATAGCAAATAGACTCAGGATGGCCAGGTGCATTGTCTATTATTAACAGGACTTTAAATTCAAACCCTTCTTCCTCTAAGTATTTTTTCACTTCTGGGATGAAGCACAGGTGGAACCATTCCATAAACAAGATGGCCGTCATCCACGCTTTCTTATTATGTTGCCAGAACACAGGCAGATAATGTTTGCTTTTGTTTTTGAGAGCCCGTGGGTTCTTTGCTCTGTACACTACACCTGGCTTTATCATATGCCCTGCAGTGTTGCCACATAGTACCAGAGTTAATCTGTCTTTCCATGTTTTACGCCCTGGTGCATCCTTTGCATTTTTATGAATGTAGGTTCTATTGGGCATCTTCTTCCAGAAGAGCCCGGTTTCATCACAATTGAAGACTTGCTTTGGATGGTATTCTTTCTCCACAATCAACTTCTTTAACTCTGCCAGAAATGCGGCAGCAGCTTCTTCATCAGCAGACACAGCATCTCCAGTAATTTTTATATTTCTCAGTCCAAACCTATTCCTGAATCTGTGTAACCATCCCTTACTTGCAGTAAATGGCTTGGTGTTGGTGTTACTCGTTTCAGGGGATCCCTTGCTGAAGTCTTCGTATAGGCTCAATGCTTTCTGGCGCAACACGTTGCTCTCAATCAGAACCTGTTTTCTTTTCATGTCTTCCAACCACAAATGTAATGCCTTTTCCACCTTAACTAAGCACTTATCACGGACGGTGGCCGTAACTTTTGCAGTGTGAGGCGCGACAGCAAAACTAGCACGGATTTCTTTTTCCCTCTTCACAATTTCACGGATAGAAGATTCATTCTTATCATAGAGCTTAGCAACCTCAGCATATGATTTTCCTTCTTTCCTTATAAAGTCGAGAATTTTCACCTTTTCACTTAAAAGAAGCACTTTACGGCTTCTCTTTGGCATATTCGAATTGTCACCATCACTACTCTTGCGCTTTGAGGACACTATTAAGCAAAATAAGAGTTACTTGAACACAAGCTCTGTGATACCATGACAATCAATCTGAAAACCGATACAGCTACTAACCGACTAATGGGAGGCTAGCATATACAGTATGGTATGCTGGGCAGGATGGAACAAGATTTCATTGGACTACTTAGAACTGCTTATTTCTGGAATTTTTCCAGAACGCTATTGACCGCAGGTAACTGAAACCGCGGAAAGCGAAACCGTGAAGGGGGGGAACTACTGTATGTGAAGGTAAGATAAATGTGAACCCAATCCTGGCCTGTGAGTAGATAACGTTAAGAAACCTCCTATTATGTGAGCCAAAGGCCAAAGACAGATTTTTAGGAAGTTGTGTTTATCTCCACTGGAAGTATGATGGACAGTGTGAGAGACACAGACTTTTTGGTGGTGATGCCAACAAACCTATGGAATTGGATTCCCCCTTCCCTCATTAAAATTAGTCTTCTTTCATCTAGTAAGACAGTTGAAGACTCTTCCTTTACTTCTATGAGTTAGTATACAATGATACTATCGTTGTAAAGAAACTATTGGATGGGATTGGGCAATACTAGTTCCATCCCCTCAGTGATCCAGCCCATCACATGGAAGGCAGCAAGAGCACACAGGCTCGCACTGTCCACACTGCATGCTAAACCCATCTCTAATGTTCCTTTATGCCCCAATGCTCCATCAGGCACTAATGTTCCCTCAAGCAGAGTGAGGAAGCTCCCTCACACAGCAAACTGCTAGGTGTGGCCAATTGCACTGCTCCCACCAATAGAGAGAGGCCATCCCTCACCTGACTGGGCTCCTGAGAGCATTGCATTTCCTTCCGGGAAATGAGAAATCCATGGCTCTTCTTCTGGTTCCATCTTTATTATCACACCAGAAAATCCTGAACAGAAGGGTGTAAAAGAAGATGATGTGACATTCTCATCCCATTCCACAGGGTAGTCATGGTCAAGGCCAGGTTTCACTCTGGTTTGTTTTAGTGCTTCGGCCTCCTCCCCTTCTCCGTTGTCTCACTGACAGGCTGGCCCCATATATTTTGCAAAGGAAACTTATTCTAACAAAACCGAATTGACCCCCTCACTGTGAGGGCTTCTACCTATCCCCACCTCTACTATCACTGTGAGGACCTCCTCCTGTCCCACTGCTATGGCATCAGATGTGGGGACCTCCTAGATATCCTTGTGGTTTCTCTGTGAGACTTCATTCCACTAATCTCCCTACTGGACACAGTCACCCTTGATTAATGCTGCCACCACAGACACCATATGTCTGAATTTGAGCTTTCCAATATTGTTCATGTAGCATTCTCAGAAGCATAAATGTATAATGCAAAAATGACTTATTAAACAGAGCTTGAACACAACATCAAAGATTATTTAATGCAATCAGCGCTCCACATTTGCGGGTTTAACTTTTGCAGAATTGATCATTTGTGGATTGTTTGCTACCGCCTCTGCTGCTGCCCTACGCCATTTATAATACAGCCTGCAAGCCTTGCAAGACTGAGACTGCAAATATGCAGCAAGGCTTGTAAGTCCCTAATAAAAATAGCACAGGACAGCAGCGAAGGCGGTGGCAAGCCCCACCAGCCGCCTGCTTCCATCTTACGAAGGAACGCTACCACCACACTCCAAGGCAGCACATACCACTGCCGAATAGCTCTTACTATCAGGAAGTTCCTCCCAATATTTAGGTGGAATCTCTTTTCCTGTAGTTTGAGTCCACTGCTCCATGTTCTAGTCTCTGGAGCAGCAAAAAACAAGTTTGCACCTTCTTCAATATGACATCCTTTCAAATATTACTCTGACAGACTCCTAATCCTAACCTTGACAGACCCAGCTCTCACTCTGATTAACAGATATATGCACCATCTTTTTAAAATCCCCCAAACATTCAGCCAATCACCAGCCACTACCAACATTCCATACTCTTGCCCCCACAATAGATTTTTACCTTATTACATCTACTATACCTTGCATACATAACTATATTTTACCTTAATTTATGTAATAAATGCAACAATGTTCCCCCACCCAATTGCCACCCAGTCCATAACATCACATCACCCTGTTTTCTCACCTGGAAAGGTCTTACCTTGCTCACAGTCCTGATTATCCAATGCCCATGACTCGTCTTCCTGTTCCATCTTTATGGTCACAACAGGAAAACCTGATGAGGTGGAGAAGAAGCCAAACAACCAATATTCCACAGAGCCTTGTTAAGATAACAGTCTTGTGGCGCTGTAAAGACCAACAAGACTTTAAGATCTCTCGATACACATGCCTGCCATAGGATTAAGAGCTGCTGGAGAAGGCCTCATCATGTCCCACCAGGGGGGAGCAACGTACCACATGAGGACAAGGGACTGGGCCTTCTCTGCTGTAGCACCCTGGTTGTGGGATGCCCTCCCCTTAGAGGGATGATTGGCACTGGCTTCATTCTGGCACCAAATTAAAACACGCCTTTATATTAAAGCCTTTTGGGCCCTATGACTCTACCTAAATCTGTGGATGTGTAACACTACACTGTTATAGCGCTATTATTCCACTTTAACTGCTATGGCTGCCTCCTCTGGAATCCTGGGATTTGCAGTTTAGGGAGAGGCATTTAGCATTCTCAGCCAGAGAGCTCTTAGGCCTCACTAAACTACAAAAAAC
This sequence comes from Gambelia wislizenii, assembly GCA_030847615.1. Classification (NCBI taxonomy): domain Eukaryota; kingdom Metazoa; phylum Chordata; class Lepidosauria; order Squamata; family Crotaphytidae; genus Gambelia; species Gambelia wislizenii. The sequence continues at coordinate 35,043,468 of JAUMIR010000002.1, forward strand.
CCAGAAGTCCACAGGAGGCAGCCGGAGCAGTTAAAATGGAATAATAGCACTATAATAGTATATAGTGTTATAAAGTCCAAAAAGATTTCCCTTTCTGTCTCCAGAGATCTTCCTCCACAGTTTTACAGCAATAAAGTGTTCAGGTACAAAGGCCACACTCACGCCACACAGTTATAGCACTATGATTCCACTGTAACTGCTATGATTTCATCCTATGGAATCATGGGATTTGCAGTCCAGGGAGGGGTGGATTGTTTTGTGTGTGTGTGTGTGTGTGTTTTTACAAAAGCCAGCCACAGAGCTTGAGTACCTTGCTACACTAAGAAGCTACAGGATTCAACAGAATGTTGCCATGGCAGTTAAAGTGGAATCACTGTGCCACAATGGTGTAGTGTGAAAGGGTCTGGGCTGATAACCAGTCCTAAGTATGAACTTTTTTGGAAAGGTTTCATGAAGGAAGAAAAAGAGGTACTTAAAAAGAAAAAGTCTGGGTATTAAATTTATATCCTGTATGTCTGTCCCCTCAAAAAGTCACTCCAAGTGACTAACAGTAAACTTAAAACTAAACTCAATACACCTATAATATAAAAGCAGGTTAAAAACAGAATGGTAGAAACATGCACTTCCCCCCTCTTTGTCAGCTGCCCACATTAAGCACCAAAGGTCTAGATAAATATTTTTGCCAGCTGATGGGAAGGTAAAAGTGAGAGGGCCACCCTAGCCATCCTCCAGCGAGGAGTCTGGGAATGGCCAGTAAGAACAACCTTGGCAATGTTTTGTGCAAGTCTGTTCCCTCCCTTTACTGCTGTATTCTCCTTAAGTACTACACTCCATGGTAAGGCCATCTAATCCCAAGCATAGCATTTTGAATCCTGTCACCCTGTTTCTGAGAATGTGCAAAGCCCAAATGTTGCTGGGGGGAAATGTATGAAAAGATAACTCATAAACAATTCAAATTCGCAAGGATTTTTTTTTTTAAGGTTACACAACATGCTCTGAGTTCAGTTGCTAGGCATAAGCTTTGGAGACAGCTTTTTAAAAAAACTCTTCAGGGTGAATTTCCTATTGCTTTGAAAATATTTAGAGAGCATTGTTCACATGCAATTTTATCTGGTTCAATATATCAGTTTTTAAAGACTGTAAAATTTATGTGGAATTTAACATGACACATATCTGCAAATGTATTTTGTATTTCTTCATTCTTGCTTAGACAGTCGACCCTCTGTATCCATGGCTTCTGTATCCATGGATTCAACCAACCACAGCTTGAAAATATTCAGAAAAAAAATTCTAAACAGCAAAGCTTGCTGTTCTCCATTTTATATAAGGGGTACTATTTTCCTATGCCATTGTATGTAATGGGACTTAAGCATCCACAGATTCTAGTATCCATGGAGGGTCCTAGAACTAAGCTGCAGCAGATACCAAGGGCCCACTGTAATTATTAATCCATATGTGTTCACCCCTCCTTTTTCTAAGAGCCCAGAAAACAGTCATACCAATATTTCATGGCTGAAATACAGTGGGATAATTTTATGTGTTTGTATTTATTTATTTTATACAGAAGCACCCCTGTATCCAAAGGGGATTGGTTCTGCTCCCCCCCCCCAACGGATGGCAAATTCCGCAGATAATAGCGAAGGCCATCCTGGGGACCATCTAGCCTCCTCTGCTTCTCCCTTCACCCCTGCCATGGCCCTGCTGCAGCAATAGGAGCTGTCCTGAGGGAGGGGGGTGAAATCACTCCTCCCCCTCTCTTCACCCCCACCATGGCCCTGCCACAGCGGCTATTGCAGGGGCAAAGGGGCTAGATTGCTTCTCCCCCTCCCTTCGCTCCAGCCATGGCCCCACCACAGCAGCAATCACGGGAATGAAGAGGGAAGGGGCTAGATTGCTCCCCGCTTCCTCCTTTGCTCCGGCCATGGCCCCACCGCAGCGTCGATTGTGGGGGCAAAGGGGAAAGGGGCTAGATCACTCCGCCCCCTCCCTTCACCCCAGCAATCGTCATCACAGCGGGATCATGGCAGGAGCAACCAAGAGCCCTCCCAGGGGAAGGGATGGGGGAAGTGAGGTTCCCTGTTTTTTTTTAAAAAAAACTGTTCCCCCCCCCCAACCCAAACACATTTAAAATCTAGAAACTTATTAAAAACACAACTGAGAACACATCTAGAAAGACAGAAGTCGATGGGAAATGCAGTAATGAACAGCAAGGGGTCCACATGATTCTCACATCTATCCTTTTGGAATCCTGGGTGATTTGTATGGCTAACTCCTCTGGACTCCATGAGAAGTGAGAAGAGATTTGCAAAAGCTTCTTAATAAATATAAGGAGGCCTTCAACATACAACCTGATTTCTTGAACAAATCCTTCACCTGAATGGTCACTTGGGGAGGTCTGGCTTCCCTCAGAAACTTGATTATTCAGCACCCATGGTTCTTCCTTCATCTTCATGTCAGGGAGCTCTGTCAAGACAGAAATGTCAGAAGATGGTATAGGGACAGATACTCCAGTCACAAATAGCTAGGTGAACATTTTCTGGTTTCTCTACAAATCTCTTGGCTGTTCTGACTACTATCACCACAATTTACCTAGCTTAGCTTTCTCTCCTAGCTGGAGGGACTGAGAACGGGCACCCTAGATTCTAGAATCAGGGAAAAAACGTAGGGTTCCCATATACAGTAGCTTCAATTATCACAAAACTAATAAAGATAAGAACGCTTTCAGTCATGAAGTATTTTTTTTTAAATGGTGTAAGTGCCCCCCAGAAAGGCTGTTTTTGCAATCCTTGATCACCTGGTCTGCCCCTTTTTGGGTTAAAAAAACAAACAAAGGAGAGGAATTAATTTCCTTACCTGCCTCCAAGAGTAGCAACCCACTTTTTAAGTCGGTTTCAGGACCCACCTGCACTATTAGACACCAAAACCATGTTTCAAAACTATGTGGTATTCTTGTTACATCAGCTTTGTTTTTTACTTTGGTTTACTACTGCTTTGTTTTTCGTATTTTTGGCAGTCCATGCCACCCACCCCCTAGACTGAGATTGCAGGAGCAGAAAAGTGGCCCCTCAACATGGCAAAGTTGCCCACCCATCCCGTATGAAAACTATAGCTACAGTGCTAGATGGCCAGGTGTAAATGCAATGGTCAACATCCTTAAACGAAGGTGAGCAATATGCGGCTTTGTGTGCTTCCCTGATTGTTTTTGCAGCTTTCACTTCCGAAAAAAGGTATTTTCCTCCTTCCTGTCTAGAAAGAAAGGAGACATTCTGCCCTGCCAGAATGCAGGACTCTATGATGTGGGAGCATCCTAACCATGGGAACCGGGAGCATCCTAGCTATGGGAACCTTGGCGGCAGGTGTAGTATTCTCTCAACAGCGAGAGGCAGCGCAGCAGTCCCTGGTGCGGTAGGTGGGCATTACCAAGGAAACCCCTTCAACACCAGGAAGTTGCCAACCCCTGCCCCAAACTGCCTGGGCCTGGAAAATATGACAAGCCCATTTCTTTAACTTGGATTTACTCACCTATTCAGATCGTCTGAAAAGGCTCTCCTCCACAAACCCACTTTGTCTGCAAATTTATTTTTTGTGCATAATTTTGTCAAATGGCTTTGAATATAATCTCTACACACTTTGAATTGTCTGAATACATCACATACCTGAGAAGACCTGAGAAGTCAGATCTGGCCACAGTGGTACATGCCTTGGTTACTTCCTGTTTGGATTCCTATAATGTGCTCTACATGGGGCTGACTTTGAAAAGTGCTCAGAATCTTCAGTTGGCCCAAAGAGCTGCAGACAGATTTTTAAATGGGGCTAGCTACAGGGAGCACATGACTCCCTTGTTGCAACAGCTCCATTGGCTGCCAGTCTGTTTCCAGGCACAATTCAAAATGCTAGTTTTGACTTATGCATGGAAAGAAGCACCTGAGGAAGTAGATTAAGTCTACAAAAGCTCATGCTACAGCTTCTTTCTCTCAGTTGGTCTCAAAGATGCTACTGTACAAGATCCTTTTGCATACTGGTCATATAGTGACTGGTCAGGCTAAGAGAAAGTGTAACTTGGTCATATAGTGAAATTTCTTGTCCTTAGGGGGATTTGAACTCAGATCTTCAAGTCCTAGTCCAACATTCTAAACCAGGGTTTCTCAACCAGAGTTCCCCAGAACCCTATGGTTCCATGAGAGGTCGCTAGGGGTTCTGCGAGAGATTGTGATCAGGAAAAAAAGCATTTTTTGAGCAGTAGATATAATTTTTATGCAGGGGCTCCCTGAGATCTGAAAATTATTTCAAGGGTTCCTTCAGGGTAAAAAGGTTAAGAATGGCTGTAAAAAACATTGCACCACACCGGGTCTCTGTTGTTTGGAAAACTTCTCCAGTAAACTCAAGGCTGCATACAAGATCCTCATCTCCCTTTTTATCCTCACAACAATCCTGTGCTAAGTTAGGCTGAGAGAGGGAAATTCACTGGTTCAAGATCACTCAGTGAGCTTCATGGCCAAGGGGAGATTTGAACCCAAGAAGTCTGAATCCTACTCTAGCCTCCTAACCATTACACATTGCTAGATCTCTCCTACAGTACAACCTCCATAGTCACGAGACCGGTACACACGGTTTCACTTACTCGCATCTGAAAAACTATGTTCTCTCTAGGCATTTTCTAGGTCCTCCAGTATGATTCTATGGTACACTTCCTCCAGACGTTAACCGTAGGGTCACGCTGGAGGACCTAGAAAATGCCTAGAGGTATCCTCTCTAGCAATCTCTAGGTCCTCCAGTGCAACTCTATGAGGCAGAAGTAGAATCACAGAGTTGGAAGAGACCACAAGGGCCATTTAGTCCAACCCCCTGCCATGCAGGAATACACAATCAAAGCACTCCTTACAGATGGCCATCCAGCCTCTGCTTAAAAACCTCCAAAGAAAAAGACTCCACCACACTCCAAGGCAGCAAATTCCACTGCCAAACAGCTCTTACTGTCAGGAAGTTCCTCTGAATGCTTAGGTGGAATCTCCCTTCCTGTAGTTTGTTTGAGTTCACTGCTCCATGTCCTTTTCTCTAGAGCAGCAGAAAACAAGCTTGCTCCATCCTCAGTATGACATCCCTTCAAATATTTAAACATAGCTATCATGTCACCTCTTAACCTTCTCTTCTCCATGCCACACATGCCTAAGCTCCCTAAGTTGCTCCTCACAGGGCATGGCTTCCAGTCCTCCCACCATTTTGGTTGCACCCCTCTGGTCCATATCCTCCTGGAATTGCGGCGCCCAGCACTGGATATGGTATTCCAGGTGAGGTCTGACTAAAGCAGAATAGAATGGCCCTAATACTTTCCTTGATCTAAACACTATACTCCTATTGATGCAGCCTAGAATCGCATTGGCTTTTTTAGCTGCTGCATCACACTGCGTATGCAGTTCATTTCAATAGGGTTTGCTATTATCCACGGTTTTGCATTTCCACAGTAAGTCCAGGAACATATCCCCTGCACATATGGGGGCATGTGTTGTACTGTATACGGTTGCCAACACTTTCACTAGAACTGCTCCTGCATTTTTAAGATGAGCCTGACAGGCAAAATCTGTGCCTGCTCAATTTGTGAACACTATTCACATTAAAGGGGGTTCTACAACTCACAGGACTAAATGCTCTGTTGCCCACAATCCTGTTTCTGAGACTGCATCCAAAACACTCTTACTACGCAAGAAGCTTATTGAGTTAACAGGAACTTAACAGTGGTGGGAATCATGAGGCCCTCCAGATATCACTGGGATTCCTATGATCCCTCACTATGGGTGATACTGGCTAGAGCTGCTGGAAACAGTGACCTAGCAACATCTGGAGGAAGGCGATATTCTTCCCATCCTCTACAATATAGGATGCTGCCTTATACCAAGTCAGACTATTGGTCCATATAGCTGAATATTTCCTATACCAATATACCAATAGGCAGTCTCTAGAAACTCTAGGATTTCAAGGATGGAGCTTTCCTTAACTGGAAATGCCAGGGACTGAAAGTAGAACCCATCTAGGAGCCAATGCTATACTACCAAGCTGTTGTTTCTGTATACCTTCAAGTCATTTCTGACTTATGGTGAACATAAGGTGACCCTATCATGGAGTTTTCTTGGCATAATTTCTTCAGAGGGGGGTTGCCATTGCTTTCCCCTAAGGCTGAGATAATGTGACTTGCTCAAGGTCACCCACTGAGTTTCCCATGGCTGAATGGGGATTTGAAACCATGTCTCCTGCAGTCCCAGTCAGACACACTGGCTCCCACCAAGCTATTTCTGGAAAAATAGGAAGCTGCCCCATCTAGCCCAGCACTGTCAACTCTGACTGACAGCATGGGCCAGACTCTTTCTACATACTTACCTGACGAACCCCGGTGGTCTCCCATCCAAGTGCTAACCTGGCCTGACCCTGTTTGGCATCCAAAGTTGGACAAGACTGGTTGTGTTCAGGGTGTCTATGGACATCTGAGCAAATATCATTGAACAACTCTGCATGAGCAGTCACAGGTTCACAGTTCCAAACAGAAGTGTGAAAATGATCCCAAATACATTACAGGACGCACCCCCCGCCATATCCTCAGAAGCAATATCAGCAGTTTCAGTTACCTGCAGCTGAAAAAATAAGCACACATACCATAAAGCTGTGCTGCCTAGAGAGGTGTCCTCTCTAGGAACTGCTAGGTCTTCCAATGCAACTCTGGTATGTTTGTACTGGCTGTCTTTGATTTTAATACAGTTTGCTATTATCTGCAGTTTCACTTATAAACGGTAAGTCTGGGAACGTATGGGGGGGCAATTTACTTACAATTACAGTCTCTGTGAGCCTCTTACTTACCTAGGTGGTTACCCAGAGAAGTCTCAACATTCTCCCATCCCTGGTGCGCCACAATTTGTTGCTTCTTTTCTTGTTCCATCATAGCAGGACTCTCTGATAGGAGAACAATGCAAGAAAAAGTGATCAGGACAGAGATTTTTACTTTCTGGGGTTGCAAGAAAGAAGATATCTGTATGACAATGTATATACAAACATACAAATGCTTTGCTCCTAAAACCAAATACTGCAATTATATATTTCATTCTTTTGTTTTCCCAAATTACACTTTGATCTATTTTGAAGATAAAGTGCAACCTGACATTTCTTCTTTACCTTATAATTTTTGCAAGACTCCTTTCTGCTAGGTTTTTGTTTTGTTTGTATTTCTGTTTTAATTTATTACATTGTCAGCGTTAGTAGTTGGTTGCTGTTGGAATATATCAATTTTGATTTATGAAAGCCTCTTTCAAGGTGAGAAAGCCAGTGAAAACTTATGAAATTTAGATTGCTAAATAATGTACCAATGTGTACCAATTAACCCTCATCTAGGCAGATGGGGACATATGAGCATAACATTTTGTTACAGGATCCAAAGGAAAACAGACCCGGAAAACAGTTTTTTCACAACTCTGTTCCCTCAAGGGTTAGTTATAAACAATGTCCCTGAGTTTCAGCCATTGACATATATAGTTTTACAAACAAACAAGCAAATATTGTAATATTTTTTAAGATACAAAAACTGTCTTGGTTATATTTTTTTTCCAAAAAGAGGAAGGCTTACAGCTACTCAGAAAAACACTCCACCTCATACAAACACGTGCTTTCTGGGGTTTTAGGTGTTTACATTTTATGGAATGCCCTTGATTCTGGGCTACAAATACTCCCATGGAGATCAAGCATTTTTACACATTGTCATACAATGGGATTTTCAATGGGGTCAGAAAATACCTCAGATAAAGCAAAAGGAAAAAAAAGATAATTGATTAAAAGAGAAAACAAACTTCCCATTTATTCTCCAACTGTTATATAATTAAACAAGTTTTTTTCACCTTCCTTATTAGGGTGGGGAAGATTAAGGGGGATAACAGGTTATAGTTGTAGGTTTGTTTATATATGTTTATGTTTTGTTTTCTTTTTATGTATGCATGTTATTGTGTAACTTTTATATATATATATATATATATATATATATATATATATTTGTCTGTGTTGAATGTTCTGTTGTCAGAATAAAAACTATTTTAAACAGAAGAAAATACCACAGTCACTGAATGCTTCTTTCCCTTTTGTCTAGATGAAGGTGAAATCCACAATGGTGAAAATGGTGAGAACAGGGAAACAAAAAGGTGTGGGACACTTCACCCCCTGAAGCTCCACAGGTTCCCACCCCCTGCTATAAGCCGTAGGTTCCCCAAATGTTGGACTACTACTCCCATTATCCCTTACCACTGGCTATGCTGGGTAGGACTGATCAGAACATCCCGGCCCAAGACTCGGCTGTCCTTTCCCTCTGAGTTGTAACTGTATTTTTAAAATTATTGTATGTTTTAATTTTTTTCCTAATTTAATATATTTTTAATTATTATATGTTTTTAATCCTTTATAATTTAATATTATTTTTAGGAGTGGGTGGGCTAGGGTAATTGTAATTATGGAGTTTTTATATTGTAAGCCGCCCCAATTGCGTTGCAGAGGGGTGGGATAAAAATAAAAAAATATTTATTATTATTATTATTATTATTATTATTATTACATGCATCTAAGATCTAAAGGCTCATACCTTCCCCTTCTCTAACTAACAGCATCCTGGAGCTGAGCAGGATTGTTAGGAGAAAACTGCAATTTACTGTTGTTATTATTACAATTCCCAAGTAAAATCTGGTTGGTATTTTTATTAAACCCTTTGACTGCTATTAACTTACCTTTTGTTGATTACACACACACACACACACACACACACACACTGCTGAGTCCTGTTGTCTTTCAGATTAGTACAGGTCGTCTCCCTGTACCCTTTCTTGGATTCACCATGTATAAGTGAAACCGTGGATAATAGCTAGCTCCATTAAAATAAAGGACTTCCTGTACAAATATACCATAGAGTTCAGCTGGAGGACTGAGAAGTTCTACTGCAACTCTATGGTATGTGTTCCCTATTTTGTGTCCCTCGTATAACTGAAACCACAGATATTGGTTCTGCAGATACAGAGGGTGATCTGTGTATGTGTGCATGGGTATGTATGTATGTACATATAGAATAATGTATCTGTGTATCTGTGTGTGTGTGTGTGTGTGTGTATTTCCATTTCAGCCCTGTATTTTCATTTCAGCCCTACATATTAATTGAAGCTCAAGGCAGTTTTCACAATTTGATGGAAATTTATTTTAAGTTTATAAATATATGTAATTTGTTTTTTTCCCCCCACATTGGGAGGCATGGAGACGCACTATCCACAATGCTGCAGCCTTATTTGAGAACTCACACCGAACAAGTCTTGAAGAGAAACGACAACGCAGAAAGAATCACAACCCAGAAACATCACCCAAGGAGACCTTCTGCTGTGCTTTTTGCAACCGGACTTGTTTATCTCTGATTGGCCTTTTTAGTCATCAGCGCGCTTGCAGAAAGCGCGGGATGAGTCCTTCCTAAATCTTCGTTTGTGAAGAAAAGCCAGAGATATGTAATTTGTGGCATATATATATATATATATATATATATCACAAATTTTATATATACTGTATATAACTAATGAGGAGGATTAGGACTGGCTTGCTCATGTTTTATTTGTCTTTTTAATCTGAAGGAGCACAGATTGCAAGGGTGTGTGTGTATGTGTGTGTTTAAGAGAGAAACCACATGAAGAAGAATAACAAATGATAACTAAAATATGGCGGGCTCCACATGCCTGCAATCCTAAATTTAGCAAAAGCTGCAGTGGCTTAAAAACCCTCTGAAAACAGTTGCTACGATGCAACTAAAGCAAATGGGACTACCTAGCAATCACATTGATTTATTAAACATTTCTCCCCACTCCTCCAAGGAGCATGAAGAGGTCCTACCTATCCCATTTGTTCAACACAACAATCTTGCAAGGTAGTTTAGGTTGAAAATGTGTGTATGACCAGACTAGGATCACCTAGTGAAGTTCCTGTCTCTCTAAAGTCTTGTTAACAGCACCAACCTGGGTGTGAGGTGGGGGTGGGGGGAGTGCAGCTCTCCAGATGTCTCTGGACTACAACTCCCATCATCCATAACCCAAATAGCTAATAATGAGCAATAGCAGGAACTACAGTTGAAACGCTTCTGGAGGGCCACAAGTTGTCTTCCACCCTTTAGATTTTGTGGTATAGCCTTGAATCAGGACCACAAAACTCCCATAGACATCAATAATTTTTTTCACCTTGCCATACAATGGCATTTTCATTGAGGTTAAAAAAAAAAAAACTCAGATAAAGGTAGAGCAGATATCTGCTCTAATCATAACCACAGACCCTGGAATTGGGGGGGGGATAGGCTAGGGAATTGAGGGGTAAGTCCCTCCTCCATGAAACAACCTGGAAAATTAGACCACCAAGACTCCTATACAGCTGAACCTCCTCTGGCATTATCAATCAGTAGTGTATTAAATGATGATCAAACACTCAGAAATATTCAGAGAGCGACTATTGTCGATCCCTTCCAAGCTGCCTCCTGTTTACGCTATGTGGAGTTACTTGAGAGTGACACTGAACACATGGAACCTGCATACAAACCTGCAACCTTCCCATACAAACCTGCAAGGGTTCTGAGATCCATAGGGTAAGGCTTTCTCTTGGTCCTCGGTGCTGCTCCCACTCTCTGGAACTCACTGCCACAGGAAAGTCTAGTCTGGCCCCCTCCCTGCTTTCTTGTTTTTATTTAAACAGGCTTTTAATACACAGCTGGGCTTATGGAGGCTTTTATTGCGCTGCATTTTTATTTTATTTTATTTTCTCTTTTAAGTTTTATACGTTCTAGGTAACTTTATATTTTTTTTAATATTGTGATATTTTTAATGGCTTTAAACTGTATTTTATGTGGTATTTTGCAAGTCGCCTTGGGTCCCTTCTGGGAGAATGGTGGCATACAAATTAAATAAATAAATGGAAGGCGCTTCTACATACACATTATATTTCAAAGAGTCTTCCCGTTTAAGGGCGCTTGCATGATAATGGGTGATAAAAAGAGTAACTTGCCCTCCCTCTTGCAAGGACTGTGCAGCCCCACTACTTGACCCTGACCATTACACTATGTAGTACTGGTGCAGTGGGTGGGAGAAATATATAGAGCAGTGGTTCTTAACCTGGGGTCCGGGGACCCCCAGGGGTCTGTGATGTCCTAAAAGGGGGGAATCAAGGAAGGCTTGAAGGCTGCTTGCCCACCTGTTCCCTGCAGTAGAGTGGCAGGAGCCCAGGCAACGGCTGACTGGCTGGCTTGGCCTGCGCATTGCCATCCATTCAGCTCCAGCCACAAACTTGCAGGAAGAAGCAGGAGAAAAGTCTCCCCTCCTCCTCCAGTGCCTCTCAGGGAAAGTTTAATGGATGATGTAATTGTATTATTATTCTTATCAGGTATTATTGTTGTTGTTGTTACACTATAAATCTTGAGTCCTGGGAGACTTTGGCAACCAAAGATATTTAAAGGCGGTCCCTGGTAAAGAAAAGGTTAAGAACCACTGATATAGATAAAAATGGGTTCTGCCAAATACTTGGGCTCCCCCATCTCCGACCCCCTCTTCCCTCTCCGGCTTCAAATCCCCTCTCACCAGGTATCCATGCAAAAGTTGGGGAGGGGGGTTCCTGAGTTTCTCTCCCTGGGCTCAGTCGCCCCTTCCTCTGGCTTCTCTTCCTTTGGGGTCCACCGATACTTCTCACTATGCCTCCTCCATCGCCATCGTGGATTTCCAACAAGAAGGGTTTTGGTTTTTTGGAAGACGCGTCTTCTTCCCCAAATTCAATTCCCTCCCCAACCTGCTTTCTCTATAAATCCTTCCGTAGATCAACTGCAGAAGGAAGACGAATTAAGGTCTTTGTTTTCCGCTTCCCACCATGTGATTCGAGAGAGGAAAAAAAGAAGATACTGTACAGTATTGTAAATCTTTTTTTCCACGCAAGCCTCCTCCAAAGCCTCCCCACTCGGCTTCCTGAGCGCATTGGATGGAAAGGACCTGTTTTGGTCATTGATTGTTTGGGGATGCTTGGGGCGGGGTAAACTTTCTGAGCTGCAATCAGATTTTTTTTAACTATTGCATGTTTTAATTTTTTTCTTTCTAATTTATATATTTTTAATTATTGTATGTTTTTAATCTTTTATAATTTAATATTATTTTAAGGGGTGGGTGGGCTAGGGTACTGTGACTATGGAGTTTTTATATTGTAGGCTGCCCCGATTGTGTTGCAGAGGGGTGGGATAGAAATAAAATTTTATTATTTATTATATTATTATTATTAACTTTGTGGTTTGTTTTTAATTTGCAAGTTTTTTTTAATTAAGCCCCATGGGGTTTTCCTAATATTTGCTTTCACCTAAATATTAGGGTTTCCCTAATGTTTGCTTTCACCTAAACTAGGATTTCAGTGGCTTGGCCGCCATCCGAATCAGAACCAGAACCAGAAAGTTATCTTTTTTGGACTACACTTTCTACAACCCCCCAGGAAGCTGGGTAATTTTGGGGAACTGTAGTCCAAACGGTAACTTTTCCAAGCTCTGTTTGGGATTACATTAATCCCCTTGAATTTGCTGAGAGTGCATCCACACTACACAAATAATTCAGTTTGCAAGTGTTTTTTATTTGCCATGGCTCCTCCTTATGGAATCCTGAGACTTGTAGTTTGGTGAGGCACCAGCACTCTTTGGCAGTGAAGGCTAAAGACCTTGTAAAACTACAAATCCCAGGGATTCAACAGTAAGGAGCCATGGCAAATAATCCAGTTTCAAACTGGATTATTTGTGTCCTGTGGGTTAGGCTTGAGGCTCAGGTTGGAGTAGATTTTTCTCCTTTCCCTGGGTGAGGATGGTTTGGGGCAGTCAGTTATCTTTCCTGACATAAAAGAGGAAATTGCTCACCACTATATATAGGTGAGGTTATAGAGCTACATCTCAAGTTAATATATAAAACAGAATTTTTAATTGGTATCTCAATACTCAGAGCCCATTTTACACTAAATCCAGTTGTTAATTCTAACTAGAGTAGACCCACAGAATCAATGGGAAATTAGTGATTGTGGAATTTAGCTTTAAGAGTATTTCCTCACTCTCCTGATGGGTCCTTGTAGGGGACAGGACCTCTAACATTTCATTTACCTGGGATGCAAGAAACCCTCTGGACAAGCTTAATGCCAGCATGGTACTTATATTCACCTGTTGCACAAAAGCTCAAAACTCTGTGGTAAAGCCTGTGGTACTTCAAAGCACAGGTGGGTTGCAGAAGTTGTGGGACTGCAGCTCCCAGCATTCCTCACCTTTGCCCATGCGCCTAATGGAGTTTAAATGTTACTGTCCTTTGTCTCTGTGCCCATATGGCCAAGAAGGGTGTGACCTCTGCCTGCACTAAGACCCCTCCTACCAACTGAAAAACAACAGAGACAACATCTGATACAAGATGTAGGCCTGTGACTCCAACATCGCCTCTTTTCTTTCTCCTTTCTTTCTAAAAAAAAATATTTTTAGCCTGATGAAGAAGCCAGTGGAGCTTCGAAAGCTTACATGACATGTTTTGTACATCTCAGTTGGCCAATGAAGATACTGCTCTTTTGTGGATTATATTATTTTGCACCTGCTGGCTAGAATTGCTGGGAACTGCAATCTGATAACCTCTAGAAGGCTGCACAATTCACACCAATGCTTTAAAGGCTGACACAGTTAATGTACTATTTATAGAATAGTAGTAATACAGCATGGCGTAGTGGTTTTGAGTGCTGGAGTACAACTCTGTGGAGACCGGGGTTCGAATACCTGCTCAGCCATGGAATCCCACTGGGTGGCCTTGGGCAGGTCAACTCTCTCACCTTTATCACACTACACTGTTATAGCGCTATTATTCCACTTTAACTGCTCTGGCTGCCTCCTGTAGAATCCTGGGATTTGTAGTTTAGGGAGGAGAGTTCTAAATGCTCCTCCCTATTGCCCTCCAGACACCATATTACCACCCTTCTCATGTGATGTCTAGAGGCAATAGGAGAGCTTACCCTCCATCTCAAACTTTCCTTTGTGTCTCCTACCTTGCCTGCCTCTGTACCAGCTCTCTGGGAAGGATTAATCATATGAAGCAGCTGATAGAGCCCCCCACAGAACCTGTCATGCACAAATAGGGTCCATACAACATCACCGGTGATCTCCAAGGGCACCTTGCCCACAGTGACTGGTTCTGAAGCCATCTCAGAACCAGGCATAAGGGGTCTGGCTGACTCCTGGGGGTAAATTTTTATTTCAGTAGCAGAGAAGGCCAAATCCTTTTGGGGAGATGATGCAATTATTCATCATTCCTAGTGTTCCTGCCTAATGAGTGAGTGAAAAGCAAAATTACATATCACTTCTACCACAAGTTTGGAGGTGGGGGAATAAAGAATCAAACACAGTAGGTTAGAAACAAACTTTACCTAAAAAAAAAAAAAAAAGATTAACAAGCAGTATTTGCTTAGACGAGGAAAAAAATTTCCAAAGTGCACAGAGTGCTCCAAGTATTTGATTGTATAGTAGGCCCTGCGGATCTGCAGGGGTTTGGTTCCCGGATCCTGCACCAGTACCAAAAACCACAGATGATCATGCCCCATATTATTAAATGGTGGCAACATGAACACACTCACTCCAGCATGTCTGTGTTCACATCACCGCCATTTAACAATTTGGTGCGTGATGATCTTCGGTTGGTTGAATTTGCAGATCCCAGAGGGCCCACTGTAGTTACCCAATGGTTTGTTATTGTAGGATAAAGAACTCTGAGGATCCAACATATAAATGGTGGAACAGGCAAGTACTTTGGTGTTTTGTTTTTTTTAACCCAACAGGGTATGACAGAAGAGCACACAGCTCTCAGAACTAAATCCACAATCACATAAGTATTTCGACAGTGCTTAGAATTTGTACTTAGAACTTGAAATACATGCTCTGAGCAACTGTGGTTGCTTCTTAATGTATTTGAAGAACTGGACACAGGTCATTTCATAATTGAATTTAATGCAAAGCTCTGCTTTGACAAGGGGAGCTAGCATCCGGTTCCTGTCACCTCTCCATGTGCTGCCAATATGAGATAACACTTTTTTGAGGTAATCATTGCTTATGGGGATGGATAGCACAGCACTAACAACCTGGACAAGAGATCTAGACTTTATGTGCTTCAGCAGTTGCACCCATTTCTCATCCAGATGAAGATCCATTTTTCTTACTTCTGGCAGGAACCTCTGCATTAGGTTGAGCTCATCAAAAAGACAGTCTACGTTTACGTCAAGGTCGAGAATCTTAGCAGCTTTACATACATGTTCAAGGGTTAGCTGCTCAGATGGTAGGTCAAGATCAAAGGCTAGGAATTCTTTGAGGGTTGAGTTATTGAAATCATAATACTTCTCAAGGTAAGCTATTGCCCTGTTATACATTTTGATGGCATCTCCTTTGAAATGTACCACCTGAGAATCTGGTAACTGTTCTAAGCTCAATGACAATTTTTCACCAAAAAATTCATTGTCCCTATAAGCAATAAGTTTTTGCCTCAAGTTGCACATCATTGTGTGGAGCTGCGGAATTACAGCATGCTTGGTTTCCAAAACAGCAACACAGTCATGAAATATTTTCATGAAATGATGCACAAAATAGAGATAGCACTCTGGAAGATCAATTTTTGAAGTGGTGCCATGGTCTATATCCTCTGCATAGCCACCAACAAACTGCCATATGATATTGCTGGTGTGTTCTTCCCCCAGCTCTAGGAAATACAGTTTGATAGCTGGCCATGAGAAGAGTAACTGTTCAACAGCAGGAAGGAGAGAAAGCCAGCTTGTGTTTCCCTGACTAAAAAGGGTGTTCAAGTGTATGCCAAGTTCCTCGAAGCATTCCTTCAGTTTCTTTTTTCTAAGATTGCTCCGGGAGAGCTCTGAATATACTTTCTGTACAAGAATCTCAACATCATAACTGATTTTTAAACAGGCATATCTGGCAGCATTCTGGAGAACTTGGCAATAACAGCTGGCCCTTATAAGAGAACATTTATGTGCTTTCAGTATCTGAAAAACAGAATTCTTTGCACCACAGTTTATGGGCTCATTGCCTGACATGTACGCCACTACACTGGCAATTGATAAACCCAGATCATTCAGTGTCTTGAAAAGGCTATCACTAATTGCAATGGCAGTCTCTGATGACAACTCATAGACATCAAGCAGTTTTTCTTGGACTCCAAGTTCAGCATCGAAGTACCTCACAGCCACAGGAAACATTTTATGGTTTCCCCTGCTAGATGTACCCACAGCGATAGAAAAAGGGATTTTTTCAATTGAACAGCCACCCAGTGCCTGCACAACATCTTCAACTGATTTGGGGCCAAGTATGTTTTCAATAATGCATTTTGCTTTGGTTCTCCCACAGTGTATTCTCTTGGCAACAACTGAGTCCTCAAACATGACAGATAAGAGCTTCATCCCACAGTCCGTACTTAAATAACTGTGCTGATGCATGACGGCATGGTATAAACTACCAACCTCAACAGCAGCAACACTGGGAGCCTCTAAATTAGCAGACTTTGGGAAATAAGAATCACTCATCAACATTCTCATAGATTTAGCATGAGCTTCACTTTCCAGATGCCTCCGGACTGCCCTGATGCCATCATATTTCACTGTGAATTTGGTACCACAGTATCTACACTGTGCAGTAGTGTCATCAACTTTCAAGATCCATTCTTTAAAATCTTCGTTGTTTATCCACTCTTCCTGAAATGATGCCATGTGTCTTTTCTTCAGGCCTGAAGGACTCTGCTCCTTATCTTCAAGGTTCACCTGCAGGACAAGATTAAGAGAAAAAGTCTATGAATAATTACTTTGTACTCTGCAACACTAGGATGATAAAACTGAGGTCTTGGCAGTAACTAGTTATAAGCAAGCTGCCTTGGATCCTGTACACAAAGAGAAAGGCTGGATATTAATTAATTAATTAATTAATTAAAAATAAATAGACAAAATAAAGTAATTATTATCATTATCATCATGTTCATTTATATCCCATTTTTCCCTAAGGCACCTTACAAAAGTTAAGAGATACAGCTTAAAAATGTACATCACAAAAGGTTAAGAATACAATTACACTCTCAATAGAATTAAAAGCAGTTAAAGGATGACCATTAAAAAGAAGAGACAATATAAACAACACAGTACATTATGAAAGGGCCTTTCCCCCTAAGAATTCAGCACTCAAAGGCCTGCTGGAACATAAAGGTTTTCACCTGCCTATGAAAGTAGAGCAACGAAGAAGCCAGACTAGGGGTTTGTCTACACAGACAAAACAACAACCTCTTACTCAGCTCATATTTGCTATACAGTTGCCACATGACGTTCATAATTATTTTCAACTTCATCAAGGGCTCTGGGGGGAAAACCAGGTATAAAAGATTTGTGGTTTGCTTTGCATTTCAGGGGGAAGACCTGGATTATTGGCTGTGTGGCAGCTGCAGATTGGCTTTAGTGCAAAGCCAGGGGCAGAGCTTACAGTAGACAGGACTCATTCTGCCTGTGTGCAGGTGCTTTTTCATTGTTATTTTTATTTTTTGACTCTGCACATAGCTGTGTAAGCATATATAGGGAGCCCTGGTAGCGCAGTGGTTAAATGCCATTCCTGCAGCCATAACATTGGCTACCAGTCCGTTTCTTGGCACAATTCAAAGTGCTGGCTTTGACTTTTAAAACCCTAGACCGTATCTCCCTATACAAGCTGGCTTGAGTGTTAAGAGCGGCAGGGGAGGGCTTTCTCTCAGTCCCACCATCTTCACAGGTGTGGTTCATGAGGACTCAGGAGACCGCCTTCGCCGTGGCTGCTCCCAAACTGTGGAACTCCCTTGCATGGGAGGTCTGGTTGGCCCCCTCCCTGTTCTCTTTTCATCTGCAGTTGAAGACGTTTTTATTTAGGCAGGCGTTTGAGAAGTGAATTTTTAATCAGTGTGCTGCTTTTAATGTCTTAATGTTGTATTTTTATTGGTTTAATGTTCTTCATTCATGTTGTGCTTTTAATTATGTGGAAATTAATTTAATGCTTTTTTAAAAAAAATTGTGAAATGCGATATTTTAGCTGTATTTTTTAATTATTGTAAGCCGCCTTGAATCCCGTTTTGGGAGAAAGGCAGGGTATAAATCAAATCAATCAATAGGAAGGGAGTTCTAGAGCCTGGGAGCCCTGGTGGCGCAGTGGTTAAATGCCAGTACTGCAGCCACAATGTTGTAAGTTTGATCCTACAGGGCTCCAAGGTTGACTCAGCCTTCCATAGATTGGTAAAATGAGTACACAGCTGGGTGAGGGCACTTAGTTAACACATTGTAAACTGCTTAGAGTGCTTAGCACTATAAACTGGTTTAGAAATGTAAATGCTATTGCTATTGGGAACAGCCACTGAGAAGGACTTCCTCTCTCACGTTTCCACCAGGGTACCTGTGAGAGTTTAATGCCTGGAATGTGGAAGGAGTTTCAGTCAGAAGAGTTATCCTGGCGGCCATCAATTAGATCGTACATGGGATAAACTACGTATTTAATGCTAGGAGTGTGGAAAGAATAATTCAGAAGGAACAAATTGCTATTTATCAATTTAGTGAAACAGGGAGTCACCATTTAAATGTCAGAAATACAAAAAGAGTTTCAGTCAGAAAAATTACCTTGCTGGGGGAAATTTCAGTTAGAATACAAACCTCACATTTCACCTCTGTCTGTACACAGAGGAATATCTATTAAAATGCCAGGGGTATGGATATGATTTGAGAGAGGAACCAACACTTATGAAACACAGAAATTCTCAAAGAGGAGAAACTGCATAAATGCATGGAGTGTGGAAATAGTTTTAGTTGGGGAGAAACTCATCTCCAAAGAGTTAATTGAGGGGAGAATCTATTTAACCAATTTAAGTGCTCGGAGCTGGGAAAGCAGCATAGGAAGACAAAGTAACATTTACAAAGGACTATATTGAGAACACAGCTGTGCTGGGCAGGACACATTTCTAGGATGGAGGACCACATTCCAGGCATTTAAACCTCCCAAAAATAGTACTCTATGGTGAACTCGCCATGGGTCAGCATAAGAGGGGTGCTCCAAAAAAAGCAATACAAGGACTCCCTGAAACAACATCTCAGGCTTGGCCAAACTGATCACCAACAATGGTCCGCTCTGGCCTCACATTGGGAGGCATGGAGACACACTATCCACAATGCGGCAGCCTTATTTGAGAACTCACGCCGAACAAGTCTTGAAGAGAAACAACACAGAAAGAATCACAACCTGAAAACATCACCCAAGGCGACCTTCTGCTGTGCTTTCTGCAACTGGACTTGTTTATCTCGGATTGGCCATTTTAGTCATCAGCGCGCTTGCAGGAAGCGTGGGATGAATCCTTCCTGAATCTTCGTTTGCGAAGAAAAGCCAGAGACCTGTGAGAGTGGTGAGAGTTAAGGGCCTCTGCAGAAGATCTCAGAACACAAGCAGGCTTATATGGGAGAACATAGTATTTCAGATAACCTGGACCTAGTCAGGTTGTAGTTAACTCCTTTCCCCAGTAACTAAGATACACACTATCTTGCATTACAATTGTAAATGACCAAGAGATAGCTTCATTACTTTTTTGGTGTCACTGTAAAGCTTTATTTACTTTTAGAGCAGAAGTGGGCAATTGCAGCAGGTCTGGGTGCCAATTTTCTGCTGTTGGGACTTTCTAGGAATTGCATGGGGCTGCCAAAAAACCCAAAGCCAAAACAGAACTCGAAGTGGCCAGAAGTCCACTTCAGGTTTTGAAAAGCTGGTATTTTTTGATGTTAAAACAGTGCAGGAGGGTAGCTACAACCTTATTTAAAAGATGAACTAGTCCCAGCAGAGCAGATCGCTTTTTTGGCTAGTAAATGTGCAGTTCAAGGAGTCTGGAGGAATTAAGACCCACAAAAATACCCTTGGGGGTTGCGTGAAGCCCCACGGCCCACCCTTCTTTAAGAGTTAATGGGTATGCAGTCTCACTAAATGGTGGCAGAGGAACACCATGTGGTTCAACTGTAAATGTGAATGGTACTTCTTACTGTTCCCTTATGATGTCAACACTGAAGCAGTGACTAGATGGATGAAAGGTGAGTGAGTTTTGCAATGCATAGCATATAGCATTCATAGAATCATAGAGCCTCTGTTTAAAAACCTCCAAAGAAGGAGACTCTACCACACTCTGAGGCAGTGTATTCCACTGTCAAACAGCTCCTACTGTCAGGAAGTCCTTCCTAATGTTTAGGTGGAATCTCTTTTCCTGTAGTTTGAGTCCTTTGCTCCGTGTCCTAGTCTCTGGAGCAGCAGAAAACAAGCTTGCTCCATCCTCAGTATGACATCCCTTCAAATATTTAAACATGGCTATCATGTCACCTTTTAACCATTCAGATTTTAACATTTGAAAGAGGAATGTAGACTTAACTTTTGAAAATGGTTAACTATAACAACAGTTAAGGAGGTGGGAGGGGGAAGTAGAACAATAAGTACAGGTTGAGTCTCCCTTATCTGAAATGCTTGGGACCAGAAGTATTTTGGGTTTTGGAATATTTTGGATTTTTGGAATACTTGCATATACATAATGAGTTATCTTGGAAACAGGACCTAAATCTGAACACAAAATTCATTTATGTTTCATATAACCCTATAGAGATAGCCGGAAGGTAATTTTATACACAAAATTTTTAATAATTTTGTGCATGAAACAAAGTTTGTGTACACTGAACCATCAGAAAGCAAAGGTGTCACTATTTTAGCCACCCATCTGGACAATTTTGGATTTTGGAATATTTCAGATTTCAGAATTCCAAAAAAAGGGAGACTCAACCTGTATAACAAATTACTTTTTAAAAGTCAAGTTCCAAGCTCTGAAGGCACATGTACAATTGCACAGACACACAATATGTATACTTATACCATAAACAAGACTTCACATCACAGGGGATCTTAAAACCCAAACTGTGTCTAATTCAGACTGCAGTCATTCTCATTTGCAAGTACTGTAAGTACATCCCAATGAACTCAACAGGACTTGCTTCTCAGTGTCTGTTACCATTTTCTACATTCAAATACAAGTTCTGTCTCAGACATCTTGACAGAAGTGCAACTGTTCTGATTTAACACATTATGTTAGGGAAACTTCCAGGAGCAGCAGTTTTGCATTAAAAGAAAGTGTTCCCTCCCTTCCACCCCCTGCCCAATCTCCATCAAAGCCACTTCCAGATTTGTGGGGGGAAAGAACATTTTCAAAGCATGGGAGGCCCATTATCCTTGGCCCCCAGATCCTTGGAACTTAATACAGGAGTGAGCAAGTAAAAGATTCAGTGAGAGTAAAGCTCACTTTCAGTAAGAGGAAAGCACAGAACTTCTCAATAAAGCTTAACAAAACTGATGATAATTAGGTTTTTAAGGATAAACACCATGTAGTATGACATTAAGAATAATTGGAGCCCTGGTGGCACAGTGGTTAAATGCCAGTACTGCAAGTCGCCATGTTGCAAGTTCAATTCCAGCAGGCTCCAAGGTTCACTCAGCCTTCCATCCTTTTGTAGGTCAGTAAAATGAGTACCCAGCTTGTGGGGGGCAATTAGCTAACACACATTGGAAACTGCTTAATGCAGGGTAGATGTGTAAATAGCTATTGCTTAAAACAATTTGTAAGCTGCTCTGATAGTCTTGAGGCTGAAGAGCGGGGTATAAATAAATAAATAAATAAATAAAAGCTTAAAAAAACCACACTCCAAATATATGAGGAACGTTACCTTTTTACCCACACATACAGAAGACTCTCCCAAATGCCAAGTAGCGTGGCAACTAAAAAGAAGAAAGAGAAAGACTCAGAATTCGCATCTCAGGTCCTGTCTAAGCGGTGAAAATAATCCTAGTGGAATTCAAATGGAAGGCGATCTGTCTGATATTCACGTCAATACATCTTATTTGGAAGGGGGGCAGCCAAATCCATCGTAAACTCCATCTGGGAAGCCTTCAGGGCTTTTCCCGGAGTTTTTAAAAAGCTTCGTGGAGTACGAATGTCCGATCATTAAGACAGTTGCATTTGCATTGCTGCGACAAAGCAGTCCAGCTGACTAGCTGGACGAGCATGTGGGTGGGGCTTGCAAACAGAAAAAGCACCTGATGCCACCTTGTTGGATTTTCAGCTAAGCAAGAGATGGGTAAGGCAATAAAACAGTGATCTTTCTCTCTCTTTTCTCTTTTTTTCTTCTGTAATGGTGAAATATCGCTTGTGCGCAGCATAGTAAATGTTTTTTAAAAGGTCAACAGCAGCAGATTTAAAACGGCGAGTAATTCCCTTATGGCCGCCATCTTGTCTAGGGGTCATGTGAAGTTTATAGGGGCTATAAAACCATTAAGACATTTTGCAGCTGCTGTGAATTGCTGCTACTCCAGAGCAATCTATTCCACCACCACCCCCGCCTGTATAGATGGAACCTCACATACCTACACAATAACACAATAAAATTCAAGTATGAGGTAATGTTACCTTTTCTTCCATATAACACTGTCAACAGATGACATATCCCTTTTTGCAGCAACTAAAAAAGAATACAAAGCTATAGATACACAGCATTCAACTGTTGTGTTCCCCTGCACCAAAAACAATAAACAAAACAAAAGACCCAACAACAACACTGCTTGCCTGCAGTCCCACATCATAATGCCTTTCCTGTGCAGATCTGTGCTGCTGCCACATCAGAAGGTAGTTTCAAGCTGTGGCAATGCACCCCGGGCTTGAAAGTTACGTTTGTGTAAGTGTGTGTGTCTTCCACAAGGTGGCAGAGAATACCTCCTTGCTCAGTGTCCAATTAAAAAAACAGATATGCACCTGTAACCCCAAGTTACAGTGCATGTTACAAACAGGATTCCAGCTCATGTGTGTGGGAACCTTACCTGTACTATGCACAAGTAAGGCAAGGCCAGTTCCACAAAGCAAGGGTGTCACAAACACTGTTACAAGATGGGAGTGGAGAGGAGAAAGCAAGCAAGCAAACCAGTGCATTTAGCTGTGTTTGAAATCATGGGAAAATATGTAATGGTCCATTCAGGAACTTATAAAATGAGCTCACACATATGAAAATGAAAAAGAATTACTACAACCATGCCTGTTTAACAAACCACCAAAATGTCAAAATCAACAGGGTTGGCTAGTTTAAACCGGGTTGGTTTAAACCAAATAACTTTTTTTTAATTAAAAAAAAAAACACTTGGTTTTTTAAAAATTGATGATTCATATTTTTTAAAAAACTCTGGTTGTTATTACTGTACTATTTTCAAACCTTCTAACTGGAACAACAATGACTTTGAATTTAAGCATTTTAACTTTAACCATTTATTGGCAGTTGTTCACTGTTAGACCAGTATCCAGTGCCAGTTGCTTCTTTTTAATCACTGTATTTGATAATGCAGTGAAGCCCCACTGCATTAAAGAAATGTCATTCAGAAACAAATCCTTCCATTAACGTAAGTTCAACCAAAACAACTTGCTTTAAAAGAGCACTTTAAAAAGAACAGTTATTATTTAAGCTAGTGGCCATAACATCTGAACTACATTTTGCTACTTAGTTTTCTTGGTTTATAGGTTTAGTCCTATATTGGTTTTAATGCAAGAAGAAGAAGAAAAAGAAGAAGAACTGGTTTAAACAAAAAAAGTTTTAAAAACATGTTTTTCCCCCTACCCTGAAAATCAGTTTCTTATAGGGCAAGGCATGCCTCTGCTACCAGCAGCCACTGTGCCACTAACAGTGCCTCAGTTGCCTTCTGCTTTCTAGTTGCTTTGCAGATACAGGTCAACCCCTGTATCCACAGATTCTGTATCCACGGTTTCACTTATCCACGTCTGAAAAAATATGTTGTCTCTAGGCATTCCTAGGTCCTACAGTGTGATTCTATGGTCAACTTCTGGCATTCATCTCATTGCAAATAATAGGGTTCCCTATTATCCACAGTTTCAGGTATCTGCAGGGGGTCTTGGAACATATCCCACGCAGATACAGGGGTCAAACTGTAAACCAAAAGACTGAAAATCAGGCTGAGAGAGGTAAGGTACATGTGTGAATGGCAGATGTGCTGCTGTTGAGCAGGGCTGTATCTCCCTTCTCAGGAAGCAGAAAAACTGCACAATTCTCTGGAGGCTGGGTGAGCACGGTATACCTGGCAACTCTACTCACCAGGGTCGGGTACTGGAACCTCGTTTGCTTTCCTGATTTTTTCCTTTGGAAGTGAAGCCTCTTTTCCTTGCACAGTCTTGGGGCTCCACTGAGGCCTGGTGACAGAAGAGCCTGCTAAGCATAAAAGAAACACTCCTAATCAGATGGAGTGTGCCATATGATATACCCTCACCCCTTTCATGAATACATCCACATATGGAGGGAACAGTGCACCAAGTAAGGCTGCTATCCTAGCTTCATGTTCAAATACCTATTGACTATTGGGAGGAAGAGAACACAGAAAATCGGGGCTGGCGGAGTAGAATGGATGTTCTTGGGAAGAGCATGGTTGACACACTGAAGAGAAGCACTGCACACTGGACAGCACTCATGCCCAAGATTAAGTTGCTGGGTAGAAGGAAGGAAAAGGCTACAATTCACGTTGGGTTCTCAACTGAATACAGTTCCATATCCCATCATAAGGGCAATGTCCAACCAAGGAAACTGCCCTTTAGTGAGTTAGACCATTGGTCCTTCTAGTCTAGTACTGTTGTCGTTTTGAAGAGGCCCCAATCAGTTTCAAGGATTGCTCAAGCTTCGATTCCTAGTCCATCTGACTTGCATAGTAAAGGCCTTGCAATGCAGGCACAAAGCAATGACATGGGACTCGCTCAAGCAAAGAAGACGCTTTGAATGTCCATTGCGGCCTGGAATCTTCACACTGCATACCGATCTAGCATGGTGGATGGAAAAGAACTGAGGTGGTTTTGGCAGGCTCTGTATTTATACACCATATGGAGGTGGGCGGAGCTACCGCCAAAAACCTTTACCTAACTGCTCTAGAATGTTCTGAATGCTGTTCTGTGCATGCACATTGTTACCCAATGACTTCACAGAGACCATGATGGAGAATTCAGGAATCCCCAGGGCGGGAGATTCATTTCAAAGACAACAAAGGACTCCTTCGATCTGTACCTTCATTTATGGCATTCAGTGTGCACAAAAAGTGATCAGCCGCTGGCTTAAATCAAGAGCAGGATTCATCCAGCCATCCTGCCCTGATTTTTTTTTAATATTTATTTGATATTTTATACGCATTAAAAATACATACATCCTCCAAATAATCAAGATTCTTCCAAACAAAAAGTACATACATCCTCCAAATGATCAAGATTCTTCCTAACAGTTTCTATATCTTTTTTTTCAATTGTTTTACATTTGTTTGCTGTACAGTATTCCATTATTCTTTCACATGTATCTTCTTTATCTTTGCTTCCTACCGTTGCTATCTCTCCATCCGGCATCACTGTTTCTCATAACCTTTAATAAAAGACCTCTGTAAATTCAAATAAAGTCTTCCTAGAAATTTCTTTAATTTAATTCTTTCTATAGAAGATTCCCTAATACTAATTCTACTACATAAATTTGTTATCTTACTATTCCTTTGTCAACTGGGATTTCACATTCCTATGTTTATCTACTTTCCCCATCTATCATCTAAAACTTAATGTCGCTCCTTTTCCCCATTTTTCTTCCCATATTGGCAATAAGCAGTCCCATTTGTCTTTAAAACCGCTCTCCATTTTGTCATTTAATAGCAATGTTAATTTATCCAGTGCGGCTATCTCATGTAGCTTAATCAATCATTCCTCTACATCCGGAATCTCTGAATTTTTCCAATATTTAGCATATACCAACCTAGCTGTAGTGACCATGTATAACAGTATCTGCCAATACTTTTTTCTCATCTGTCTATCTAATGCATCCAACATGTTTAATAAATAAAATTCTGGTCTCATTGGTATATCCACTCTTACTATTTTAGATATTATTAAATGAATCTTTCCCCAATATTTCCTTACTTTGGGACATTGCCACCAAATATGATAAAACGTACCTCTTTCCAAACCACATTTCCAACATCTGTCATTTCTAATATTATACATTTTGGCAATTTTATATGGCGTCAAATGCCACCTATAAAGCATCTTATAATAATTTTCTCTCAGATCTTCTGCCCTGATGTTACTGAATTGCAGCTCTCAGCATTCCTCACATTATGCTGATCAAGGCTGATAGGTCTTGCAGTTCAACAACAGTTGCAAGGCTACTTGATTCCCACCCCTAGATTAAAATTACTAGAGCAATTTATTAAATACAAGTAGAGGGGTCTTGGAAAATATTATATGTAGAAGAGCCTGCCACAACCTGGGGCCTTCCTGATCCATTTGAGGACAACTCCCATCATCCCCAGACAGGAAAATGATTGGGGATTATGGGAGTTGTCCTGAAATGCATCAGTTGTATGCCAAGTTGGGGAAGCCTGATGTAGGCTCAACTCACAACCCACCCACCCACCCATGTGTACATATATATGTAGAAAGGGAGACCACTGAATTTGGTGCAAGTCAAGCAACGGGCCCATTTCTTACCTGAACAGGAAGGTCCAACAGCCTCACCTTCCTGAGCAGGATGGTGCCTCCATTTACCTTCTTCTATCTTTATCACAGCTCTGCCTTCCTGAGTCCTGCTTTCTTGTGCAGGATAGATTCTTACTTCATCTTCTTCCATCTTAATCATTACTTTAGGAAAGCCTGACCAACACAGAAGTGAAAAGGAAGAAGAAACCAGAAAAGATCCTCAACGGTAAAGATATATCATTGAATACCAAGGTGAGAATCGTCCATGCCATAGTATTGCTGATGTATGAATATAAAAGCTCAACAGTGATGAAAACTGACAGGGGAAGGAGGAAAATACCAACTCATTTGAAATATGGTGCTGGAGGAGAGTTCTACGGAATACACCATGGATAGCCAAAAAGAAAAGCCTTAAAGTTGTTTCCAACTTATGGTGACCCTATGGTAACCCTATCATGGGGCTTTCTTGGCAAGGTTTGTTCAGAGAGGGTTTGCCATTGCCCTCCTCTGAGGCTGCAAAAGCAAGACTTGGCCAAGGTCACCCAAGAGGGTTTCCTTGGCCAAATGAGGATCCATACCTTGGTCTATCAAAGTCCTAGTCCAACACTCAAACCACTGCACCACGCTGGTGCTCAGTACTCCAATTATTTGTCCCATTTGGCTTTTGGGCTCTTAAGGAGAGGCAAAGCATGGAAGACCCTTTCCTCTGTGTTCCTTCCCATAGCAAATGCATTGTTTATCATTATGTGTAAAAATAACTATTTACCAGGTGAAAGCAGGGCTTTTTCAGTGGTAGTACCAACTAATGCTTTATGGGTCTGAAACATGGGTCACCTATCGCCACCACCTACGACTCCTCGAACGCTTTCATCAGCGCTGTTTACGCACAATCCTAAATATACACTGGACTGACTATGTGACGAATGTTGCTGTCCTTGAGCAAGCAGGGATCACCAGCATTGAGGCCATGATATTGAGAACACAGCTGCGCTGGGCAGGGCACGTTTCTAGGATGGAGGACCATCGCCTCCCAAAAATACTACTCTACGGTGAACTCGCCACAGGTCAGCATAAGAGGGGTGCTCCAAAAAAGCAATACAAGGACTCCCTGAAACAACATCTCAGGCTTGGCCAAATTGATCACCAACAATGGTCCACCCTGGCCTCACATCAGGAGGCATGGAGATGCACTATCCACAATGCTGCAGCCTTATTTGAGAACTCACACCGAACAAGTCTTGAAGAGAAACGACAACACAGAAAAAATCACAACCCAAAAACACCACCCAAGGAGACCTTCTGCTGTGCTTTCTGCAACCGGACTTGTTTATCTCGGATTGGCCTTTTTAGTCATCAGCGCGCTTGCAAAAAGTGCAGGATGAATCCTTCCTGAATCTTCGTTTGCCAAGAAAAGCCAGAGACCAACTAATGCTAGGAAGACATACTTCTGCCTCTGCTCTCCTGTTGTCTTTTAGGTAGCTAGGAAAGACTGTGCTGTTCTGGCATGCTTTGAGATTTTGCAATTATCTGCCATGTCTTTAACAATATTATTTACAGCAGTTCATGTTTTGTTTCAACCAAATGGCAGCTGTTCTTTAGATTTTCATTAGTGATCGTGTTAGGATGTTGTGGTCTGTATTGTTCCTGACCGTTTTAGCAAACTAACTGCTTTCTGAATTTATTGTAACGAAAAGTTGGGATACAAGTACAGGTATAACTTAGTTAATGGAATCTCTGATGAAGAAGCTTCTTTTTACGCCGGTCTAGAAGCCCCTTTCTTTCTTATCTGCTGTCTAGCTTAAGTTTTTCTTTAGCAGCACTATCTTTGGACGGAGGGCTGGAGAAACAGACTTTCAGTATCAGGTTGTAGCAGCATGTCTGCAGTAGACAATTCAATAGAGATTGAGCTGGAAAGATCGGGACCGTCCTACTGTAGTTGTGTGTGCCTGTCTACAATGGGCAAGGTAAATACCAGCTGCCTCCAGGATCCCTTACTGAACATGCATGAACAGCTAAAATGGAAGAAAATGGGACAGCAGATAAGCCTGCCTCACCAGCTAACACCAGCATGTTAAAAAAAACAACAACACATCTATAAGTTTGGCTACCAAAAATGGAATTCATAAGAAAAGCGGAAACTGGTAAAACAAAAAGTGAGCCCTGGGTACATTTTGAAAAAAGCCTTCAAGTGGTCTCTAGAAGGTTCAAAATGTTTTTGTTTACCTATGCAAGGCTTACCTGATCCCGTGATCTCTTCCAACACCACACTGTTCACGCGAGTCAGATGGCATATGCTCAACTATTTGAAAGAGCTTAGCTGGTTCTGTATCATCTCAGCTTGCACTCAATAGGCCCTGCTTTGTTTATGTATAAATGTGATTTTGCAACCAGGGTTAACACAGAATCTGAATTCATTTTCCATTCACCCTGAGTTTCTTGAACCCATACCTGAAGCAGCACCTGGGAAGATCTCATTTTCCAGAAGTCCCTGTTGATGCAACACCCATGGTTTTTCCTCCTCTTCTTTCATTGTCCCAATAGGAAGTCCTGAAAAAGAGACAGACATAAGCAGAAGATCTAAGAACTGGTAACAGTGGTAGATGTCAACTAGGTTACATTCAAATACCAGAGGTTGACCAATGACATTTTTGAAATTAGTTGGGTTCTTTATTTGAGATATGCCCTGAACTATAGTCTTGTGCAACTAAAATTGTTTTGACTAATATTGCAATTTGTTGTTTTTATTGATGTGAGCCTTCAAGCTACTTCTGACTTATGGTGGCCCTACGGTGACCTTATCATGGATTTTCCTTGGCAAGATTTGTTCAGAGGGGGTTCTGCCTTTGCCTTCCTCTGAGGCTGAGAGAGTGTGATTTGCCCATAGTCCCCAGTGCATTTCCATGGCTGGATTCAAATCTTGGTCTCCAGAGTCATAGTTCAATGCTGAAACCACTACAGCATGCTGGTTCTCTCCATCCTCATGTATATGATAGGAAACTTAGGGGTTGTCTAGATGCTGAAAAAACTCCTTGTGGAATTCAAGGAGAATTCAATTTGTCCTACTGAGATCCTGCGTTGAATCATGGTATTCAGAAGGGGGGCGCGCAAAAACTATGCTAGAAAAGACTGCAGGACTTTTACTTAGTTTTTAAAAACTGTGGGAAAAATGCGCACTCCTGCTCATTAGGACAACCAAATCGCATTGCAGCGCATTGCAACATATCCAGTTAAGAGCAGAAGGGGATATCTGATTGGTTCAATGTGACGGGGCTGCGCTTTCCGGCAACAAAGTGGGTGGAACTGCCATGTCAGATTTTTGCGGTAGCGACTGTGTGCTTTTTTGTGGTGCTGAGATGAAGAAACAGCTTTTTAAAGTTTTTTTTTAAGCATAAGGTTGCACTTGCACACCTTAGATTTACCATTAAAAAAATACTGTGCAGCAGCGGCAACTTGTGGAGAATAAAAATGCGAGTAATACACTCGCAGCCACCATCTTGATTTGCAGGCATGCCTCCTTGTGAATAGCAAACACAGATAGCTTCGTATACTAGCAATCTTGTCAAAAAACCGTGGAGACAAATGAACGTTGCTGCGAGTTTGCAATAATGCATAGAAATCAGGATTATATCACCTCATTTAGATAAGCCTTTAAAATGGTTCTGATACAGAATTACCACTTCCTTTAGTGGGCCTGCTCCAGCAGCTTTTAACAGCAGTCTGAAAGCCAAAAAAAAAAAAAAAAGACAAAAAAATAGGAAACATGGCAGGTAAGAAATTACCCTCTTAATTTCTAGGACTTAAAGAGGGAGTTGAGATTCAAAAGTAGGAATGGGAAAAGTGTCTCTCTAGATGTTAGCTTCTCTCTGTCCGACCACCCTCACAGGCATATCTGGTGGGAACACAGGAGAGGGCCTTCTCAGTGGCTGCTCCCAGTCTCTGGAACTCCTTTTCCCAGAGAGATTGGACTAGCATCATCCTTGATACCTTTCTGCAGTCAGATTAAGACTTAAAAAAAATTCTGTAGGTCTAACTGCTTAAGGAGACTGGGCCTTGCAGAATTGTGCTGTACCATCTGTCTATGTGTGGTTGGTTCGTTATTTATAACAGTCATGTTTTTAAGTGGTTGTAATTTTATGGGTAGTTTTAATGATATTTATAACTTCTGTATTTGGTGTATTTTTTAGCTATGTTATTTTAACTGTTTTAAGTTGCCTGGCGCCCCAAAGTGGAAAAACGCATGATGATGATGATGATGATGATGGATTCTAACTCCCAGTATCCCTCATCCCTGGCTATGCTGGCAAGGACTATGAGGATTTCCAGTATAACAACATATGAAGGGGTACCCTTTCCCTACCTCTGTCAATAGCCTGGAGTCTCTTTTGCCCATAATCCAGTGTATAACATGTAATGGTTACATGTTTTCAGCAGACAACAAAATGCACAGTCTTATTCTGCAAAAAAAGTGTCATAGGTGGAATAAACAGAAGACTGCAACAGATCCTGAATAAATGACCTCTCGCCCCTTCTCCCCAGCCCCATGTTCAGGATGTGAATGCTTTTGCAGATGTATACAAAACAGTATTGTCCATATGCACAAAAGGGAGGTATCAGCACCTCTGAGGCTGCCTATTAGTTTCCGGGTACAGTACAAGGTGTTGGTTATGACCTTTAAAGCCCTACATGGCTTGGGTCCAACTTACCTCCGGGACCGCCTCCTTCCGTACGACCCTCCCCGCACACTTCGGTCCTCTGGGAGGAATCTGTTACAGCCTATGAAAACAAGGCTGTCGGTGACCTCCCAGAGGGCCTTCTCTGCTGCTGCTCCCAGATTATGGAATGGCCTGCCGGACGAGATCCGTCTTATTACCACCTTAGACAGCTTTAAAAAAGCTGTCAAGACGGATCTTTTCCGGCAGGCCTTTCCTGAATAATTATCCCGGCCCAAGACTCAGCTGCCCTTTCTAGGCTATGATTGTATGTTTTAAAATTTTTTTCTTCTAATTTATATATATTTTAATTAATCCATGTTTTTAATCCTTTGTAATTTAATATTATTTTAAGGGGTGGGTGGGCTAGGGTATTGTGACTATGGGGTTTTTATATTGTAAGCCGCCCCGATTGCATTGCAGAGGGGCGGGATATAAATAAAATTTTATTATTATTATTATTATTATTATTATTATAAATTTTGAGGTGTGGAAAAATACAAGAAAAATGTTGCCATTTCATTATATCCCACCTTTTTGCCAGTCTGAGACTCAAGGGCTATAGCCACACTGAAGAATTAAAGCAAGTTTGACACCACTTTAACTACCATGGCTCAATGCTATGGAATTCCGGGATTTGTAGGTTTGTCTCAAAAGTGCTACAAGATCTCTTTACGTAGTGTTGCTCCAGAGTAACACAGCTATGTCTTTGAATTCAAAGACCCAGAAGACCATCTGTATTGTGAGTAGAATACAAATATTCAGCTAGTTGCGATAGGGTTTATGTTTCTTCCAACCTCAGCTGA
Organism: Gambelia wislizenii; assembly: GCA_030847615.1. NCBI lineage: Eukaryota > Metazoa > Chordata > Lepidosauria > Squamata > Crotaphytidae > Gambelia > Gambelia wislizenii. The sequence continues at coordinate 35,075,613 of JAUMIR010000002.1, forward strand.
ATATATTTTTGTAACTTTGTGACATCAGACTGCTTTAATTCTGGAGTGGGACTACAGTCCTTAAGGAGGCATGCAACAGTTAAACATAGCTAAAATGTTACATCATCCAAAAATGGAAAATGTAGCTGAACAATGAATAAAAATAACAGCTGTTAAAAGAAGAACCATTAAAAAGAAAATAACAAATAGACAACAGAACGTTTTATGAAAGGCCTACTCCTCTGGCACAGTCAGTCTCCAAAGGCCTGCTGAAACAAAAGGAACAAAACCAGAAAACAGTGCCTGCAGAAAGATAGCAAGAAACGTGCAAATCTAACTTCTCTAGGAAGGGAGGATAGAAGAAGAGTACAGTATATAGAAGAAAAGGCTGAGTATTAAGTACACTGAGTGGGCACTGAATTCTACCTGCCTGAGGATGGGCAGAGTGATGAAAAACCATGAAATTGGGGGAACTGAGTGAGTGGAGAGGATATGCTAGGCTCCAACATTTCATTCCAGGACTGGTAGAGAAATCTCAACCTACGAAGAGATTCAGCTTGAAAAACTACAAATCTTTACCTTACACAGGAGGGGGAAATCTGTGGCTTTTTATACCGCAGCCCAGAAGGCTGCTCCTGTGACCCTTGATTCCTTCAGAATCCCTGGACTGTGCTGTGTGTGTGTTTAAGGCATGAATTGCCTTTCTTGGAAACTTAAAGGAGCAGTGAGTAAACTTTTAAATAGATTACATCCTCCTCTGCACTGTTTGACATGAGACAGATTACCTTTTTAAAAATTATTTAATTATTTATGCCCTGCTCTTCAGCCACAAAGCTATCAGAGCAGCTTACAAATTGTTTAAGCAATAGCAATTTTACACATCTACACTGCATTAAGCAGTTTCCAATGTGTGTTAGCTAACTGCCCCCACAAGCTGGGTACTCATTTTACTGACCAACGAAAGGATGGAAGGCTGAGTGAACCTTGGAGCCTGCTGGAATCGAACTTGCAACGTGGTGACTTGCAGTACGGGCATTTAACCACTGCACCACCAGGGCTCCTGTGTTTCAGGAGGTGTTTCAGGAGGTGAAATGGACTTCCAGCCACTTCATTTTGGAAGTGGTCTTCCAGTTTTAGCAGTTCATGCACACACACCCATACCAGCTGCAGTTATCCATCTCTGTTTAGAACAACAAATTATCTGTACATCTGTTACTCACCTGAGTGGTAATCTGAAGACATTCTAAAGGTCTCTTGGAATTGCTGAAAATTCATGAGTTGTCTTTCCTTTTCTTTTTTCCTTTATATCTGCAGCTATTGCACAGGGGGGAATGCAGGAAAATGGTTATGGGATAAATTCTGATTTCTTGAAGGTGTAAGAATGAAGACAGGTTGCCAGAGAGAAGATTGGAGAGGGTTCCCATACCTTTATTGGTGGCTTAGAAGAGAGAACATCAACAGGTGCTGTTTGTCAGGCAACCAGGTAACATGCAACACCTGCTGAAGTTCCCTCTTCTGCACAGTGCTTAAAAGGAACAGGAACCTTCCTCAGATTGTTTGCGCTGGAGCAGACCTAACGTATTTATCATCTCCAACCCTGTCTTGATTTTAAAGTATTAGCTAGCTGGCCTGGAATGCACCTGAGTAAATGGAGTTTGCTTTGCTGACTATTACTGTTTTCTTCTACTTAAATTTTTCACAGAAATTAAATTTTGGAGCATATCAATACCTGTGGACTCAAGTTCCCACTGTATGCCTTCCCTTGTATCCACCTATCCAGACAGTAGATGTTGCTCAATCGCCACCTACCAATTCTGTAATCAAGGGTGCATCCACACTACTCAGTTATACTCTGTCATGCTGGAATCCTGTGGCATTGTGGGATTTGTAGTTGGTGAGGTGCTTAGACTTCTCTGCTAGAGAGCTCTAATGACTTCCCCTGAACTAAAGTACAAAATCCACTATACTACTACACATCCCATCCTTCCTACATGATAAATCTCATGGCAGGATCTGACACCCACAAGAGGAGAGGAACAAGGCCCAAAGCTTGGAAAGATTACTTCTTCCTGTACTGTAAGTACTGTATTCTGAGCAGAGAGAGATTAAGGTATCTTAATCAAGGTATCTAGGTGCTGCAGTTCAGAGGAGAGTGGCTTTGAACCTAGGGAATTTTAAGTGGAGTGTGTGTGTGCATGTGCGCCCCTTGAAGTCACCTATCAACTTAAGGTGACCCCATAAATTTCCTAAGGTTTTCTTAGGCAAGGAATATTTAGAGTGGTTTTGCCAGTTCCTTCCTCTGAAACAGCCTCCAGCACCTGGTATTAATCTCCCACCCAAGTACTGCAGCAGTCACTTGCAACACTTGTGCGATGTTTCTATTCTTGTCTACAGACGTGGAGAACTTCACCTGCACCAAATGCAAGCTGGTAGCCCTCTTGGAGGAGAAAGTACAGCAGCTGGAGACACGGGTAGCTACACTTCAACAGATTCGGGAGCAAGAGGTTTTCCTGGACAGAACAGAACGAACACTCTTGGATGGGGACCGCACAGAGGAAGTGGCTGTGGAGGAGAGGGTCACTTCACGGACACAGGAAGTAGACAGCTGGAGGAATGTCACACACAGAACAAGAAAATCCAGGGATTCTTCCAGCAGCTTGCAGCTACAGAATCGATTTGAAGCCCTTTCCCTTATCAAGGACAATGAGGAAGAACAGCATGGACAGACTTCAGGGGTAGAGCAGGGGACCTTGAGAGGACCACCGCAAGGAACAGCAGCTGCGAAGCCTCAGCGGAGGCGTGTGGTGGTGGTGGGGGACTCCTTGCTGAGGGGTACAGAAGCAGTGGTATGTGGGCCTGACAAGATGACTCGGGAGGTGTGTTGTCTCCCTGGGGCAAAGATCTGTGATGTGACCGAGAGGCTGACAAGACTCATCAAGCCTACGGATCATTACCCCTTCCTTTTGGTCCATGTGGGAACCAATGATACTGCAAGGCACAGCTTTCCCAAGATCAGAAGAGATTATGAGGCCCTGGGGAGGAAGCTGAAAGAAATGAACGCACAGGTGGTCATCTCGTCTCTTCTGCCAGTTGAAGGGCATGGTCCAAGAAGGGAGAGGAAAATAGCCGACGTAAACAACTGGCTCCGTAGATGGTGTCGCCGAGAACAAATTGGATTCTTGGATCATGGACTGCGCTTCCATGCAGGGGGACTTCTGGCAAGAGATGGGGTGCATCTTACAACAGTTGGAAGAAACATTTTTGCCAACACTCTCAAGAATTTGATCAGGAGGGCTTTAAACTGAGTCAAATGGGGGAGGGAGACAGTATTCTGGAAGGCAAAAGGGCTGGAGAAAATAGTCAAACTGTCATAGAGGGAACAAGGCAAACAGCGCAAGGACCCAACAGTGGGAGGCAAAAAAACTTGCACAGGCAGCAAGTAAAGGGAACACATGGTCTCAGATGTCTCTACACTAATGCACAGAGCATGGGAAATAAGCAAGATGAACTAGAACTCCTTGCACTACAAAACAAATATGATATAATAGGCGTTACTGAAACCTGGTGGGACGAGTCTCATGATTGGAATGTAGGAATAGAGGGGTATAACCTTTATAGGAGAAACAGGCCAAACAGGAAAGGAGGAGGAATAGCATTATATGTCAGGGATATTTACACCAGTGAAGTGATCCATGACATCAATACTGGAAGCCAGGTGGAGAGCATCTGGATAAAAATTAAAGGGGAGGGAAACAACAGGGATGTTATTGTGGGACTCTACTACAGACCCCCAAATCAGACGGAGGAATTGGATGTTGCCTTTCTAGAACAGATGAACATACATGCAGAAAGGAGAGATGTAGTAGTGATGGGTGACTTCAACTATCCTGATATTTGCTGGCAATCTAACTCAGCCAAAACTACAAGGTCTAGCAAATTCCTTACATGCCTGGAAGACAATTTCATGGTCCAAAAGGTGGAAGAGGCAACAAGGGGGTCAGCTATTTTAGATCTGATCCTAACCAACAGAGACGACCTTGTTAATGGGGTGCAAGTGGTGGGATCCTTAGGTGAGAGTGATCATGTTCTCCTGGAGTTTGTTATACAATGGAAAGGAGAAGCCAGGCATAGTCAGACACGCATTCTTGACTTTAGGAGAGCTGATTTCAATAAACTCAGGGAAATACTGGGGATGATCCCATGGTCAAGAATACTAAAAGAGAAGGGACCTCAAGACGGTTTTGACTTTCTCAAAAGGGAGATACTGAAGGCACAATTTCAAACAGTACCATTGAGGAAGAAAAATGGGAGGTGTCTCAAGAAACCAGGATGGATGACTAAAGAACTTTCAATGGAGCTAAGTTTTAAACGGAACATGTATAGGAAATGGAAAAGGGAGGAAATCACCAAAGAAGAATTCAAACAGATAGCGAACACGTGTAGGAGTAAAGTCAGAAAAGCTAAAGTGCAGAATGAGCTCAGGCTTGCTAGGGAGGTTAAGAACAATAAAAAGGGTTTTTTTGGGTATGTCCGCAGCAAAAGGAGGAAGCAGGAAATGATAGGGCCACTACGTGGAGAAGATGGCAAAATGCTAACAGGGGACAGAGAAAAGGCAGAATTACTCAACACCTTCTTTGCCTCAGTGTTTTCAGAAAAGGAAAAGGAGGACCAACCTGAGGAAAATGGAACAGAGGACACAATAGGGGAAATCCAGCTGAAAATAAGTAAAGAGGTGGTACAGGAATACCTTCTTAATCTAAATGAATTTAAATCTCCAGGACCAGATGAACTACATCCAAGAGTATTAAAAGAGCTGGCAAATATAATCTCAGAGCCATTGGCAATAATATTTGAGAACTCCTGGAGAACAGGAGAAGTCCCAGCAGACTGGAGGAGGGCAAACGTTGTTCCCATCTTCAAAAAGGGGAAAAAAGAGGATCCCAACAACTATCGTCCAGTTAGTCTGACATCAATACCAGGGAAGATTCTAGAACAGATCATTAAACAGAGAGTCTGTGAACATTTAGAAGGCAATGCCATAATCACAAAAAGTCAGCATGGGTTTCAGAGAAACAAGTCATGCCAGACTAATCTGATCTCTTTTTTTGATAAAGTTACCAGCTTGGTAGATGAAGGGAATGCTGTGGACATTGCATACCTTGATTTCAGTAAGGCCTTTGACAAGGTTCCCCATGACATTCTTGCAAACAAGCTTGTAGAATGTGGGCTAGACAAGTTAACTGTTCAATGGATTTGTAATTGGTTGACTGGCCGAACCCAAAGGGTGCTCAGCAGTGGCTCCTCTTCGTCTTGGAAAGATGTGACCAGTGGGGTGCCACAGGGTTCTGTCCTGGGCCCAGTGCTATTCAACATCTTTATCAATGACTTAGATGAGGGAATTAGGGGCATACTTATCAAATTTGCAGATGACACCAAATTGGGAGGAGTAGCTAATACCCTAGAGGACAGGATCAAAATTCAGAATGACCTGGATAGACTGGAGAGCTGGGCCAAAGCTAACAAAATGAAATTCAATACGGAGAAATGTAAAGTACTGCATTTAGGGCGGAAAAATGAAATGCATAAATATAGGATGGGAGAGACCTGGCTGAATGAGACTATGTGCGAAAGGGATCTAGGAGTCCTAGTAGACCACAAGTTGAACATGAGCCAACAGTGTGATGCGGCAGCTAAAAAGGCCAATGCAATTTTGGGCTGTATCAATAGAAGTATAGTGTCTAGATCAAGGGAAGTAATAGTGCCACTCTATTCTGCCTTGGTCAGACCTCACTTAGAATACTGTGTCCAGTTCTGGGCACCACAATTCAGAAAGGATATTGACAAATTGGAGCGTGTCCAGAGAAGGGCAACTAAAATGGTGAAAGGTCTGGAAACGATGCCTTATGAGGAGAGACTTAGGGAGCTGGGTATGTTTAGCCTGGAAAAAAGACGGTTTAGAGGCGATATGATAGCCCTGTTTAAGTATTTGAAGGGATGTCACGCTGAGGATGGAGCAGGCTTGTTTTCTGCTGCTCCAGAGACTGGAACACGGAGCAATGGGTGCAAGCTCCAGGAACAGAGATTCCACCTCAACATGAGGAGGAACTTTTTGACAGTCAGAGCTGTTCGGCAGTGGAACACACTCCCTCGGAGCGTGGTGGGGTCTCCTTCCTTGGAGGTCTTTAAACAGAGGCTGGATGGCCATCTGTCGGGGATGCTTTGATTGTGATTTCCTGCGTGGCAGGGGGTTGGACTGGATGGCCCTCGTGGTCTCTTCCAACTCTGCAATTCTATGATTCTATGATTCTATGATTCTATACTAACCAGAGCTGACCTTGCTTAGCTTCCAAGATCAGCCTTTAGTGTATTTACCATATTACCAATGTAATTGTGTATTTTTAATTGTTGTAAGCCACCTTTTCAATCCATCTTGGGAGAAAGGTGGGCTATAAATCCAATAAATATAAATAACGTTACAAAGTCCAGAATTCCAAAGGACGGAGCTGTAAGAGTTAAAAGTGGCATCAAACTGCTACAACGTGCGTGTGGATGCAGTCCTACGTCTGTGAAGTCGAAGGCTTTCATGGCCAGCATTCATAGGTTTTCCATGGTTTTTTTCCAGGCTGGGAGGCCGCATTCTGGAAGAGTTTATTTCTTATGTTTCACCTGCATCTGTAGCTGGCATCTTCAAAAGATGCCAGCCACAGATGCAGGCGAAATGTCAGGAATAAACTCTTCCAGAACACGGCCTCACAGCCTGGAAAAAAACCACGGAAAACCTAACTCTTAAGTATTTCCATTCTTCATGCTGAAGTGTTCTGTAATTTTTTTGTACAGTTGTCCCTCCACATTCACGGATTTGACATTCACGGATTTGAGTATTCACGGCTTGAAAAATATTCTTAAAAAAATAACAATCCTAATAGCAAACCTTGATTTTGCCATCTTATATAAGGGACACCATTTTGCTCTGCCATTGCATATAATGGGACTTGAGTATTCACGGATTTGGGTATTCACGGGGGGTCCTGGAACCAAACCTCAGCGAATGTGAAGGGACAACTGTATATCCTAAAAGCAAAACCTTGCCAAATTAAGTGTAGCTATTTTCAGGTGTATTTTCCTTTTGTGAGCTGCCTTGGGTTCTACTCTGGGAGAAAGGCGATATCTAAATGAAATGAAATACAGTACAGTTGTCCCTTCATATTCGCAGGGGTTTGGTTCCAGGACCCCATGAATACCCAAATCCATGAATACTCAAGTCCCATTGTATGCAATGGCATAGCAAAATGGTGTCCCTTATATAAGATGGCAAAATCAAGGTTTGCTTTTTGGATTATTATTTTTTAAAGAATATTTTCAAAACGTGAATACTTAAATCTGTGGATACCAAATCCGTGGATGCAGAGGGACAACTGTAAAGTGGAATACACTGCCTGGGAGTGTGGTGGAGTCTCCTTCTTTGGAGGTTTTTTTTTTTACACTTTTTTTTTGCAAAAAAACAACAACATTCTCTTGTGTTCACAATCATGCTTTTTTACATCCATATTTCCAACATATTTTCTCTTCCTTTTCCTTCCATACATTCCTTTCATTCATTATTCATCCATTTTACTTTATACATCATCTACACATCTGTACATCTACACATCATCATTCTTTGACTTCCTTCCATACAGTCCTAAGAATGCTTTGATTGTGTATTCCTGCAGGGCGGGTTGGACTAGATGGCCCTTGTGGTCCCTTCCAACTCTTGGGACTCTATGAAAGAATAATCTAAAGATTAAGCTACTCAGCACTAGTATAAAAGTAGGGACCACGTCCCCTCTTTCCCTCCTCAGCTCCTTAACACCAAACTCACCAATGCAGTATTTTTGGCAACTCCTCTGATCCTTTTTGGGCTTTTCTCCGTCTGGCTTCTCCCAGCAGTCGTCGCTGCGCCTCCTCAGGTCCTTCCCAAAAGTTGGTGTCCAAAAGGGTGGTTTTTCCCTCCCTTCTTCTTGTTCTTCCTCTTCCCGCCTTTCTCTCTAAAACTTCTCCTCAGCTCTGTGATCAACCAGGACGAGCGCCCTTTTTATTTTATTTTTTGGTCAGGTTCCCATTTCCCACCAGGTGAGTTGAGGAGACCTTTGGCAGCGCCAGAAGCCCAAACTCTCCCTCCTGGAGGCGCGGGAAAGGCAGCTGCGTTTCAGGTGGATTCAATTTAATGCCTCTCCTGGGGGCGGATTTGGAAAGGGAGAGGCAGACGCACATGCCTTTGCGGGTCATTTTATTCCCGTTGCCTTTCAAGAGGTTTTGCTTCCCAAAGGCCTGACGGCGTCCTTTTCTCCCGAGAAAGTCTGTTGAGCTCAATTAAAATGACTCCTGAGTAACAACAGGGTTCAGGAAGGAGTGGCCAGCTGGCCTTTAATAAAAAAATTCCTAATCCCTTTTGCCTGCTGTTTCTCTCATTCCAGGAGACAGGCACAATCACCCACAATTGTTCTCTTTCTCAACCCAACTCAAACAACAACAACAATAACAACATTTATTTACATGTCTCTTCATATTCATTGGGGTTTGGTTCCAGGACCCCCATGGATACCAAAATCCGTGAATACTCAAGTCCCCATTATATGCAATGGCATAGCAAAATGCTGTCCCTTAGATAAGATGGCAAAATCAAGGTTTGCTTTTGGGATTACTATTTTTTAAATAATATTTTCAAGCTGTGAATACTTAAATCCGTGGATATCAAATCCGATATGGAGGCAGGGCCGGTTTAAGGCACCAGTGGCATCAGCATCCGCAGGGGGCCCCATTATTGTGGGGGGGGGGCATAGTGACCCTCCTCCTGCAAATACATTATTAGTAATAATCTGAATATCCTGTATTGTGAATAGCTTAGGTTGAATTAGATTACATTGACCTGAGATAAACATATGGGGCCCCCAAAATAAAGCATTGCAGGGCTCCCCCAAATTCCTTAAAACAGTCCTGTACGGAGGGACAACTACATTAGATTTATACTCTGCCTTTCTCCCAATACAAGACTCAAGGCGGCTTCCAGCAATTTAAAAATATAGTTAAAATAGCAGAATTTACAATTAAAAAACAACAACATTAAATTCATTTCCACATAATTAAAAACACAACATGAATTAAAAACATGAAATCCATAAAAAATACAACATTACAAGCAGCATACCAATTAAAATTCACTTCTCACATGCCTGCCTAAATGAAAACATCTTCAACTGCAGAGGAAAAGAGAGCAGGGAGGGAGCCACTATAAATAGTGTTTATTTATAACACCCTTTTCACATCAGGCATATATAGTCAAAAACAAAATAATAAAACACAGCACTATAAAATGCTAAAAACTAACATGCTGTACTGTACTAAATATGTGGGAAGTTTTGAGAGAGTTCATAGGAACCCACTCACAAAGTTAAAGTTTATTTACATAAGGAGGTTACAAGGTGAACCCTGACTAGCTCTGCTAGGATATGCAAAAAATTTAATGAACATCAGGATAGATTATAAAGAGGAGGAGGGTATAAAATTATAAGATACAATTAATATGATTCTCCACATCAAAGGAAAGGGATTTTGAATAAATAACAACTTGTTCCCTTGAGGGAAGGGAGTGGGAGGTAGGGAGGGGCTATAATGGAAGAAATATACATTTTGGGGTTATTGGGATAATCGACTTGATAAATATCTATTAGCACTAATGGTTTTGTGTTAAGTTCAGGGTATATCATATGTATGTATGTATGTAAAAATAACGTTTGTTAGCAATCCCAAACATTCAATAAAAGTTTGTTTTAATGGAAACCATGCCATATGAGGAGAGACTTAGGGAGCTGGGTATGTTTAGCCTGGAAAAAAGACGGTTAAGAGGCGATATGATAGCCCTGTTTAAGTATTTGAAGGGATGTCACGCTGAGGATGGAGCAGGCTTGTTTTCTGCTGCTCCAGAGACTGGAATACGGAGCAATGGGTGCAAGCTCCAGGAACAGAGATTCCACCTCAACATAAGGAGGAATTTTCTGACAGTAAGAGCTGTTCGGCAGTGGAACACACTTCCTCGGAGCGTGGTGGGGTCTCCTTCCTTGGAGGTCTTTAAACAGAGGCTGGATGGCCATCTGTCGGGGATGCTTTGATCAAGATTTCCTGCGTGGCAGGGGGTTGGACTGGATGGCCCTCGTGGTCTCTTCCAACTCTGCAATTCTATGATTCTATGATCATAAAGAGGAGGGGAGTATATTTTAGGTTTGCCAGAGTGGAAGCTGGAGAGACCGCTTTGTACATTTAAGGGCTGCTGGGGAGGGGGAAATTTCACCAGGTGTTACTTGTCATGCTGCCAGGTAACCCAAAACACCTGCTGAAATTCCCACTTCTGCATAACTTTTAAAGATACAAGGAGTCCATTCTGATTTTCAGTCACACAACCCAGAGTGTGTTGTCTGAAGCGTCTGAAAGGAAAATGCCATGTACATTTAATAAAATGGAATTTAGTACTGTATCTCAATTTTGTTAAAACAGTGGGCTTTATTCATGATTATGTAGTGCTAACCTGTGAAAGCAAACAAGCTGTTTACCAAAAGTCAGTTCCCTTGGGGGTCAAAACCTTTGCTGATATATGTGCCGTTGTGAGGACTCATGTATTAATGTATGTAGTATGCCATATGTCTAACACACATTAGCTAACACACATTGCAAACTGCTTGGAGAGTGCCTAGTGCTGTAAAGCAGTGTAAATGTGTAAGTGCTATTGCTTAACAATTTGTAAGCTGCTCTGAGAGCCTCTGTGGGGTTTAAATATCTAAATAAATAAATGATCTTTGTGCCTCTGCTAATGGCAAGTCACAATTTGCATCTTCTGTTTGTTGTTAACTACCCTCAAGTTAACCATGACTTCAAGTTATGGTATCCCCACGAATAAGAGACCTTTCTTATTCATGGTCACCCTTTCACCAACAGCCCCGCTCAAGTCTTGCAGACTCAGGGCTGTGGCTTCCCTGCTTGAGTCTATCCATCTGGAATGCAGTCTTTGCCTACTGTCTTCCACCTTAATATCCCAGAGGACAGGATCAGAATCCCAAATGACCTGAACAGATTAGAAAACTGGGCCAAAACTAATGAAATTAATTTCAACAGGGAGAAATGTAGGATACTACCCTTCTGCAGTAAAAATGCAGTGCACAGATATAGGATGGGTGACACATGGCTTGGTGGCAGTACACACAAAAGGGATCTAGGAGTCTTAATGGACCACAAGCTGAACATGAGTCAGCAGCGTGATGCAGCAGCTAAAAAAGCCAATGCGATTCTAGGCTGCATTAATGGGAGTATAGTGTTAGATCAAGGGAAGTAATGGTGCCACACTATTCTGCTTTGGTCAGACCTCACCTGGAATACTGTGTCCAGTTTTGGGCACCACGATTCAGAAAGGATATTGAGAATCTGGAACGTGTCCAGAGGAGGGCAACCAGAATGTTGGGAGGTCTGGAAGCCATGCCCTATGGCGAGTGGCTTAGAGAACTGGGCATGTTTAGTCTGGAGAAGAGAAGGTTGAGAGGTGACATGATAGCCATGTTTAAATATTTGAAGGGATGTCATACTGAGGATGGAGCAAGCTTGTTTTCTGCTGCTCCAGAGACTAGGGCATGGAGCAATGGGTTCAAACTACAGGAAAAGAGATTCCACCTAAACATTAGGAAGAACCTCTTGACAGTAAAAGCAGTTTGGAAGTGGAATGCACTGCCTGGGAGTGTGGTGGAGTCTCCTTCTTTGGAGGTTTTTAGACTGGATGGCCATCTGTCTGGAATGATTTGATTGTGTCTTCCTGCATGACAGGCGGTTGGACTGGATTGCCCTTAGGGTCTCTTCCAACTCTATGATTCTATGATTAACAAACATTGTATTTTCTAGTGAGTCATGTCTTCTCAATATATGTTCAAAGTAGGACAATCTCTGTTTAGTCATCTTAGCTTTTAAGGAGAGTTCAGCCTTGATTTGCTCTAGGACACATTTATTGGTCTTTTAGCAGTCCACGGTATTCCTAGAACTCTTCTCCAGCACCACATTTCAATGGAGTTGATTTTCTTCCTATCAGCTTTATAATAAAATCAGATTTCTTTTAAAAATTTACTGCAGTTTTCTGGATTCCTCAACCTTTGTGGCTGACTTACATTGGGGAATCTTCTGTACCTCACATTAAGCATATGTGTATAGAAGTGGGTAGTCGGTATCCACTGGGGTTTGGTTCCAGGACACGCACACATACACATGGATACCAAAATCCATGGATGTTCAAGTCCCATTACATAGAATGGTGTAGTAAAATGGCATCCTTTATATAAAATGGCAAAAACAAGTTTTGCTTTTTAGAATTAATTTTTAAAGGTATTTTCAAGCTGTGGTTGGCTGAATCTGTGCGTGCAGAATCTGTGGATACAGAAGGCCAACTGTATAAAATTGATAACCTACCTTTGAAGGCAGAGACCTCCATCAAAGTTGTTTTTCTTGTTGCCTCTCTGTTACTGCAGCAATAAAAAATTAATCTCATCCAACCTATTGGTTTTAAATCATTTTCTTTTCCGCAATGGAAGCTAAGCAGCATCAGCCTTGGTTAGTGCTTGGATGGGGCATCGCCAAGGAATACCAGGTGCTGTAGGCTCTATTTTAGAGGAAGGCAATGGTAAACCACCTTTGTATATTCTTTGCCTAAGAAAACCTTATGAAATTAATGGGGTCACCATGAGTTGACAGGTGACTTGAAGGCACAAATACACACACACTTTTTTTTTTTAAAGGTATTTATGTGAACATTTGCACAAACCACCCAAATCTATCAAAGCAGTTCATAACTTCTCAAAAAATGACCAGTCTGAAAATTATACTATAAAGGTCATAACCTCCATGGCACTTGGTAGATGCATTGGTGGCAAAACATGCATTTTAACTGCCCTTCTAACATCAAAAATAATATAAATAGGGTCCTCCTGACCATGATATTTTTCCTTGGTGTAAAAGTGTCCTATCCTCATGTTAAAAGAGCTCTTGTCTGGTAAGAAGGAGAAAACATAATATTTGATGTTCCTATAACAGCCTCGCAACATTCTATCTTTATGTAACCATGCTTATGTATTGCTCTTACACTCTTAATCTTTTTCTGTTTTGTATCACAAAGTGTACAGTTCTAAAAGAGCAGCACTACTCAAAAACTGTGGTACAATGTTGTGGTCCATGAGACAGTGGATGCCCATCTGTGGTGAGGTTCTAGAAAACTATGGATTCTGCATCCATGGATTCAACCATCCACAGTTTGAAAATATTTTTTAAAAAATCCAAAAAGCAAACCTTGATTTTGCCATTTCATATAAGGGACACTATTTTACTGAGTCATTGTATATAATGGGACTTGCGCGTCCATGGATTTTGGTATCCATGGAGGGTCCTGGAGCCAAACCCCAGAAGATAGCAGGGGCCCACTATATTATACAAATATGGTACTTGTCCCTGCCACATCTCACTAGAAGTCAAAATGACCACTCTGAGGCTATCATACTTTGGGAGAACATGCCTCATTAGAAAAGATGGTGCTTGATAAAGCAGAAGGCAGTATGAGAAGAGGAAGACCACATTGCAGGTGAATTAACTCAATCTAAGGAAGACACGATCCTAATTCTGCAAGACCAGAGCAGGCCAATTAATTATCAGGACTCTTGGGAGTGTCTCATTCATAGGGTCCCCATAGGTTGAAGCTAACTTGAAGGCAAGTAACAGCACCACCACTTTGGCATATTGGGAGGAAATTGTTGGACCATCAGACCAGATACAGGTTGAGTCTTCCTTATCTGAAATGCTTGGGACCAAGTTATTCTGATTTTTTTTTAATATTTTGGATTTTGGAATACGCATCATGAGATATCTTGGAGATGGGAACCAAGCCTAAACATGAAATTCATTTATGTTTCATCTCTCTCTCTCTCTCTCTCTCTCTCTCTCTCTCTCTCTCTCTCTCTCTCTGGCTTTTCTTCGCAAACGAAGATTCAGGAAGGACTCATTCCGTGCTTTCTGCAAGCGCGCTGATGACTAAAAAGGCCAATCTGAGATTGCCTTGGTTTGACCACATCAGAAGATGCCCATTGGCTGCGGCTAGCCAACCAGGTAGTTGGGGATGAGCTTTTGTTAGGCCACCTTTTCTAGGCCCCTCTCCATATGGAGCAAGCAGTGCTCTCCTTAAAAAAGGCTGCTTATTCATTCAGGATGGTTTCATATACACCTTATACATATAGCCTGAAAGTAATTTTATACACAATATTTTAAATAATTTAGGGCATGAAACAAAGTCTGTGTACAATGAACCATCAGAAAACACGGGTGTCACTATCTCAGCCATCCATGTGAACAATTTTGGATTTTTGGAGCATTTTGAAATTCTAGATAAGGGAGACTCATTCTATAGCTTGAAAAGCCCTGCAGCAAAGGATCTCTATTTGTATGAAGTTCCATGCTCATTAATTATTTCTGTACATCCACACTCTGATATATTCGAGGGAACTGAGGTTCAGCTCAGCTCACTCTAGCTTAAGGCAAGTAAATGCATTGGTGCACCAATAATGCATCAGTTTCCGGGCCCAGTATAAGGTGTTGGTTATTACCTTTAAAGCCCTAAATGGCTTGGGTCCAACTTATCTCCAGAACCGCCTCCTCCCATACAATCCTCCCCGTGCACTCCGGTCCTCTGGGAGGAATCTGCTTCAGCCACAAAAATCTAGGCTGTCTGCAATCTCCCAGAGGGCCTTTTCGGTAATCGCCCCCAATTTATGGAATGGCCTGCCGAATGAGATCCGTCAGTTGACAAGCTTGAGTAGCTTTAAAAAAGCACTAAAGGCGGATCTCTTTCACCAGGCCTTTCCTGATTAGATCCTGGCCTCAGGAGCTCAGTTTCCTGGCTTTTTAAAATTATGTATATATTTGTTTTAATGTGTTTTTAGTTAGAAGGTTTTAATTTTATAGTGTTTAATGTCTTTTTATGGGGGTGGGTGGTGTTTTTAATCTTTATTATAATGTTTTAATTGTTGGAAGCCGCCCCGATTGTTTTTAGCAGAGGGGCGGGTATAAATAAATTTTATTATATTATTATTATTATTATTATTATTATTATTATAAAGTAATGTTAGTCTGTCACGGTATAAAAAGGGAAAAGGGAGGTGGGGAAAAGATGGAATCGAATAGCACCTTTAGGACTGATTTATTTTAACATGGTCTTTTGTGGATGTCAAAGTGGACTGACATCCACAAAAGCTCATGCTAAAATAAGTCAGTCTTAAAGGTATTGCTAGATTCCTTCATTCCCCCACCTCCCTTTTAACACAAAGGCCTGCAATCCAACACACTCTCTGTGTAATGTAAATATCTACATACAAAGATACACTTTGTGTGCACTACACAACCCCCATACAGAATAGCAACATCATGAAGCACGTGTCCATGGCTAGGGGCTTGTCTACACTATTAAAACTCCCAAATCCTCCTGCAAATTCCCCCAAATCTATGGTGATCAGACCACATGGTGTATGGCCTTTCCCCCAAATGGCCTAGAGGGTGGTGGAACATGTTGCATGGTCCAGATTTGTGGCATTTCAGGATATTTTAGCTAGATGCTGAGTTTTGACAATTCAGGGTTTTCTCCGCATTTTGTCTATCACCACTGCCGCTGCCACTGTGACCATTTTAAAGCTCAGGAGCAGGGCCGGTTTAACCTGTCTGCCAAATCAGCATTGGCAGGGGGCCCTGAGGTCAAGAGGGCCCCCCGAGGTCAAGAGAGGGCCCCGTGTTGGCCTCCTTAATCTGACGAAGGAGACAGCCAGGAGACAGCCGGGAGGAGCCCCCTCTTAGCCTCCTCCTCCAAAAACCTCCTGCTGGCATTTTTTAAAAAACAAACAAAACAGCCTCTCCAAAACTAAAGAGAAAGAGAAAGAGAAAGAAACACCAGCCCTCCATGGCAGAAGCTGGAGGGAGAGGCACGTCGGAGAGGGTGAGTGTGTGTGTGAGAGAAAGACAGGGAATTTGAGGGCTGTCTCCCTCAGAAAGGGCTTCTTTCTTTCTTTCTTTCGTTCTTTCGTTCTTCCCTTTCCTTCCTTGCACATAGATCCACTCCAGCCCATCTTTCCAGCTGCTTTTAACATGTCTTCGTTCCTCTCCCCTTCCTTTCCCCTTGGTCTTCTTTAGCCATCCAACCTATGTTTAAAAAAACCCAAAGAAGGAGACTCCACCACACTCCAAGGCAGTGTATTCCACTTCCAAACAGCTCTTACTGTCATGTCAGGAGGTTCTTCCCAATATTCAGGTGGAATCTCTTTTCCTGTAGTTTGAACCCATGGCTCCGTGTCCTAGTCTCTGGAGCAGCAGAAAACAAGCTTGCTCCTTCTTCAATATGACATCCCTTCAAATATTTAAACATGCCTATCACCTCACCTCTCAACCTTCTCTTCTCCAGGCTAAGCATACCCAGCTCCCTAAGCCGTTCCTCATAGGGCGTAATGGCTTCCAGACCTCGCATCCTTCTCAGTATCTTTCTTGTGCCCAGAATTGGAAACGGTATTCCAGATGAGGTCTGACCAAAGCAGAATGGAGTGATACTATTACTTCCCTTGATCTAGACACTACTCCTATTAATGCAGCCTAGAATTGCATTGGCTTTTTTTTTTTTTTTTTGCTGCTGCATCACACTGCTAACTCATGTTTAGCTGGTAGTCTACTCTTTCTTTTCTTTGAGGAAATCTACACCATTACATTAGTTGCTAATAAACAAAAATATTATGTTAGTGCCTATAATATAGTTTTTAAACTAAATTATTGGTGGCAAATTATGTAATATAGTAGGCCCCTCTTATCCACTGGGGATTGGTTCAGGGGGGGGGGTGCGTGGATTCTGAAAACTGTGGATAATAGTGAACACCATTGAAAATAATGGGACTTCTGGTTTAAAATACCATAGAGTTGCCTTGGAGGGCCTAGAAAAGGGCTAGGGAAGACACATTTTCTAGGAAGACTCTATGGTAGGTGTGCTGTTTTGTGTTCCATGGATAATGAATCCATCTATACGGGGGTCCTACTATAATCTGAACATCCTGTATGGTGAATAGGTTAGGTTACATTGATCTGAGATAAACATATGGGGGCCCCAAAGTAAAGCATTGCAGGGGGCCCCAAAATTCCTTAAACCGGCCCTGCTCAGGAGCCAGTTCTCAGCAGAAGATAGAGGTTTTCTCCCTTCCTCTGGCTTGGCGACGCTGCCTCTGCCCACTCTCTGCTCACCCGTTGCTTCTTCCAGGTGCTTCCATCACTTTTTTCAAGCACCTCTTCCTGCAACAGGTGAGCAGAAAAGCAGGTGGAAGCAGCGCTGCTGAGCCAGGGGAAGGGAGACAGCCAGGAACTCCTCCTGAACTTTAAATTATGGTTTGCGGTGGTGGTGGCAGTGGCGGACGAAACTCCACAGGGACAGTCAAGACAAGGTACCCCATGTCCCTGTGGAAAATAATAATGTGAGGGGCTTTGGGGTGAATGTGGGCAGATCTCCATTTGGAGTTTTTGCCCCACATCCAGACAGGCTCTAGGTGCCATTGTGTAATATGATGTGAAACATACTATGCAAAGTGTTCAGCTCCGACATGGAAAGACAAGGCACAGAGGAACATACTGTCTGGGTAACTTCGCTTCTGTCACTTTCAGCAGAATACATCTGTTGTGTAATGATGACATTTTATTTTCTTATTTATTTTTTCAATATTCCATCTTTCTCTCAATATAGGACCTCAAGATGGCTAATAATGAATTTAAAACAATACAAATGAAAAACAATACAAAAGCATTAAAAGTATAAATATGAAATTAAAAAAAACAATTAAACAATGTATGCAACTGAAAACATTAAACATTAACAATATTACAACATATATATGTGTTGTAATATTGTTAATGTTTAATGTTATATCATATATATATATAATGTAACATATATAATATACAAACCTTAAAATCCAAATTGCACAGCAATTAAAAGCCCAACCCTCATCAGTTTGTAAATGTCCAATGGCAGAAAAATGTTTTAATGCTAATGAAAGAAGAGTAGAGACAAGGCCATCCTGGCCTCTCTAGGGAGGGAGTTCCAAAGCCTGGGAGCAGCTGCTACTGAGAAAGCCCTCTTCCTTGTTGCCCCCAAATGAGCCTGAGAGGGTGGTGGGACAGAGAGAAAGGTCTCTCCCAATGATCTTACAGCTGTAATGGGCTCATAAAGGGAGTTTGTGACTTTTGGGGCTTGCTTGTATAGCCTAAGAGTGTGATGCCTAGTTTGATATGCTTTTCTTTCAGTTTCTTCTTGGTCATCCTTCACACAAACATGCATTTCCCTTCTCGTCCCCTTGCAATACAAACAACAAGTCACCTTGTGGAAGCAAAAATCAATATCTAAACACATGCTTTCATTGCCATAAATGTAGTGGAGGGGAAGGCTAGAACTGGGTTATATAGGATTCACATTGCCAGGGACGGCAGAAAGCAATTTTCTCAAGATGCTTTATTTAATAAGTTACGTACATACTCATAGACATATGCAGCTAAAGTAAAAACAAGTGTTCTTTCATTCCACTCAGAATTATGCTTATGACAGCACAAACACACACAAATTTATTATTTATTAACATGTACATAAGGAACTATAAAATCAGAAGGGAATGTATCAGATTTTAAACTGTTAAAAAATGAAATGAAACTAGGCAATTAAAAGTCCAAGAAAAGTTAAAAATTTCAGTTGTCCCTCCACATTTGCACGTTAAACATTTGCGGATTTGATTATTCATGGATTACTAAATGTGTTCTTTCTAGGCATTTTCTAGGTCCTCCAGTGTGATTCTATGGTATGCTTCTGCCAGAAGTTGACCATATAAATGTGCTGGAGGACCTACAGATGCCTAGAGAAGTGTTCTCTCTTGAAATCTCTAGGTCCTCCAGCATGACTCTATGGTCAAGGTCTAGAAGAACAACACCACAGAATCACGCTGGAGGACCTACAAATGCCTATAGAAGTGTTCTCTCAGATAAAAAACCCCAAGTGGGCCTATGTTGAGGGCCAACTCTAGGTATATGCACAATGGCATTGTATGTATAATACTCTTGGGAGACCTCACCAAAGCCTTTGACACTGTAAGTAGAAAAGGTCTGTGGCAGATCCTGGAAAGACTAGGATGTCCGCCCAAATTCCTTAAAATGATTATCTTGCTACACGAGGGGCAGCGTGGTCAAGTCAGATATGGCGATGCTCTTTCAGAGCCCTTTCTAATCACTAATGGAGTGAAGCAAGGTTGTGTTCTTGCACCAACTTTATTTACAATCTTCTTTAGCACGATGCTCCAAAGGGCTATGGCAGAGCTTGAAGAAGACGACGACATCTATATACGTCACCGTACTGATGGTAGCTTGTTTAACTTAAGCCGTCTGAGGGCTCACACTAAGACTCTAAACTATCTAGACCGTGAGCTCCTCTTCGCCGATGATGCTGCCCTTGTTGCCCACACAGAAGCAGCTCTGCAGCGCCTAACGTCCTGCTTTGCAACAGCTGCAGAGCTGTTTGGGCTAGAAGTCAACCTGAAGAAAACAGAAGTTCTTTACCAGCCTGCACCACAGGACGAACACCACCATCCCCACATTGCCGTCGGCAAATCTGTGCTCAAGTCTGTTCAGCAGTTCACCTACCTGGGAAGCATCATCTCCTCAGATGCCAAGATTGACAAAGAGATCGATCACAGATTAGCAAAGGCATATAGTGCATTTGGAAGACTTCACAAAAGAGTCTGGAGCAATAAACATCTGAGGGAAAGCACAAAAATCAGTGTATATAGAACCATCGTACTGTCTATCCTCCTTTATGGATCTGAAACATGGGTCACCTATCGCCACCACCTACGACTCCTCGAGCGCTTCCATCAGCGCTGTCTACGCACAATCCTAAATATACACTGGACTGACTATGTGACAAATGTTGCTGTCCTTGAGCAAGCAGGGACCACCAGCATTGAGGCCATGATATTGAGAACACAGCTGTGCTGGGCAGGGCACGTTTCTAGGATGGAGGACCATCGCCTCCCAAAAATACTACTCTACGGTGAACTCGCCACGGGTCAGCGTAAGAGTGGCGCTCCAAGAAAGCGATACAAAGACTCCCTGAAACAACATCTCAGGCTCGGCCAAATTGATCACCAACAGTGGTCCGCCCTGGCCTCACATCGGAAGGCATGGAGACGCACTATCCACAATGCTGCAGCCTTATTTGAGAACTCACGACGAACAAGTCTTGAAGAGAAACGACAACGCAGAAAGAATCGCAACCCAAAAACATCACCCAAGGAGACCTTCTGTTGTGCTTTTTGCGACCGGACTTGTTTATCTCGGATTGGCCTTTTTAGTCATCAGCGCGCTTGCAGAAAGCGCGGGATGAGTCCTTCCTGAATCTTCGTTTGCGAAGAAAAGCCAGAGAGAGAGAGAGAGAGAGACTCTTGGGAGAAAAAGCCGTCTTGATAAATTATGAATTATTCTGTCACTGGTGTGGATTTCTGGGTCAGTAAAAAAATGCTTTTGCTTCTCTCTTATGCCATCATTATTACACTCGCCTCCAGATTAAATAAGTTCAGTAACAGGAGTTCCTTCAAATGACATAATGATATAATACAAACCTTGCCGATTTTTCCAGTTTTGCTCAGTCAACCGCTTCAGTATTGCCAAAGGTTCAAGTTATGACCAACATTTTTTCCCCACAATCTGATCCCTTATATCCTAGTTTTTAAAATAACAAGATATACAGTATTATGACTTCTTAGTCTCAAGTTTTATACAGTCATTACATATACAGCCTGTCATTTACACACAAGTTTTTACCCCTAGTATTTTAAAAATTCATCTCACATGGATTTTCTCATGTCTCCTTAGGTATGCTTTACTCCTGAAACTTTTCCCACAGACTATGCATGGGTGTGGCTTTTCATTTGAATGGCTTCTTTCATGTGAGGTAAGGCTTGATTTTTGCTTGAAGCTTTTTCCACAAACTGAACATGAATATGATTTCTCTCCTGTGTGGATTCTCATGTGGATAATTAGATGCTCTTTACGACTGAAACTTCTACCACAAATGGAACAGATGTAGGGTTTTTCTTCTGTGTGGACTTTTTGGTGTTCAGTATAGCTTGTTCTGTGTTTGAATCTTTTCCCACAAATGGAACAAGTATATGGTTTTTCTCCTGTATGAATTCTCCTATGAATGACCACCTGTGATTTATTACCAAAGCTTTTCCCACAAACTGAACATGAATATGGCTTTTCCCCAGTATGGGTTCTCTCATGTCCAAGGAGGTGCTCTTTACAATTGAAAGTTTTACCACAGATGGAGCACATATATGGAGTTACTCCTGAATGGATTCTTTCATGACTGGTGAGCTTTGAATTTCGTTTAAAACTTTTACCACAGAACAAGCAGATGTGAGGTCTTTCTTCTGTGTGAATTCTTCTATGTGAAGTAAGGCTACATTTTTGACTGAAGCCTTTTCCACAGACTGAACATCTATGTGGTGTCTCTCCTGAATGGAGTTGCTGATGCCGAATGAAGCTTACTTTATGGACAAAGCTTTTACCACAAACCGAACAAGATTATGCTTTTTCTTCTGTGTGCATTTGCTCATGTACAGTAAGACAGGATTTTTCACTGAAACTTTTACTACAAATTGAGCATGTATATGGCTTCTCTCCTGTGTGTATTCTTTTATGGATAGACAGATAGCTTTTCCACATGAAACTCTTCCCACAAATTAAGCACAAGTAGGGTTTCTCACCTGTATGGATTATATTGTGTCAAATAAGATAATCCTTACGACTAAAGCTCTTCCCACAGATAGAGCATTTGTATGGTTTTTCTCCTGAATGCGTTTTCTGATGTTTAAGAAGGTATACTCTATCTTTGAAGCTTTTACCACAGACTGAGCAAGGGTATGTTTTTAATCTTGCGTGGGTTCTTTCGTGGCTAATAAGGTTTGATCTATGGCTGAAGCTGTTTCCACAGACTGAGCACATATATGGCTTCTCACCTGTATGAGTTCTCTCATGTTTAATAAGATGTATTCTGTCAGTGAAGCTTTTACCACAGATGGTACATGGATATGGTTTTTCTCCTGTATGGGTTCTTTCATGATTAATAAGATTTGATTTATGACAGAAGCTTTAACCACAGATGGAACATATATTTGTTTTTATTACTGAATAGCTTATTTTGTGACTGTTGAGGTTTGATCTTCGTTTGAAACTTTTGCTGCAAAATGAACATGAGTAAAGCTTCTCTTCTGTATGAATTCTTTCATGAGAAAGAAGGTTACACCTCTGACTGAAACCCTTTCCACAGGCTGAGCATTTATATGGTGTCTCTCCTGTGTGGATGTGTTGGTGTCGAACAAGACTGACTTTATGAACAAAGTTTTTACTGCAGACCAAACAAGTGTATCTTTTTTCCTGTGTGTGCATTCGTTCATAGAATCATAGAATCATAGAATCATAGAATTGTAGAGTTGGAAGAGGCCACGAAGGCCATCCAGTCCATCCCCCTGCCATGCAGGAATACACAATCAAAGCATCCCTGACAGATGGCCATCCAGCCTCTACTTAAAAACCTCCAAAGAAGGAGACTCCACCACATGTACAGCACAATATGATCTCTTACTGAAGCTTTTACCACAGATTGAACAAGTATATGGCCTCTCTCCAGTGTGGATCCTTTCATGGAAAGTCAGGTTACTTTTCCATGTGAACCTTTTGCCACACACTGAGCAAGCATGAGATTTTTCTCCCTTATAGCCTTTGCTATGGATAATCAGAGAGCATCTCCCATTCAGTCTGTTCTCACAGTCTCGCTGTTCATGATTTTTTCCTTCTTTATGAGGAGTCCTTTTAAACTTACAAATCTTCTTCTGGATTTTGATTTCATTAATGCCACCTTCCTCACAAGATAAAAACCATTCCAGTTTTTCCTCCTGGAGGATATGTCTGGCATCTCTCCAAACCACCCAGATTTTCAGAGATATTTGGAAATTTGGAGATGGCTTCTTGAGTAACTCCTACAGATAACTTCACTGCTGCCACTAGGTTAATGTTTCCTTGCGGAAGACTCTCTTCCTCATCTACATGCTTGCCGCCTATTAAAAGAAAGAAAGCATCATGGCACAAGGAGTTCCCTAGCTTTTAAAAAATGGGTTTGAAAGTCCCCTCACCCCTTCTTCTCTTCAGACCTTCCATTTAGTCTGGAGATATTCTGACAACTACTAAGGCATCCAACACCTCTCCTAGGGAAGTGAACTAACTTTTTATTGAGGGCCTACATGGGATACAAGGACTCCCTGAAACAACATCTCAGGCTCGGCCAAATTGATCACCAACAATGGTCCGCCCTGGCCTCACATCGGAAGGCATGGAGACACACTATCCACAATGCTGCAGCCTTATTTGACAACTCAGGCCGAACAAGTCTTGAAGAGAAACGATGACGCAGAAAGAATCACAACCCGGAAACATCACCCAAGGAGACCTTCCGTGTGCTTTCTGCAACCGGACTTGTTTATCTCAGATTGGCCTTTTTAGTCATCAGCGCGCTTGCTGAAAATGCGGGATGAGTCCTTCCTGAATCTTCGTTTGTGAAGAAAAGCCAGAAAGAGAGAGTATCTACATGGGCTATTTACCCCATTCTGCCCCTGTCTGAGAGTCCTGCAGTCCAAATGACAGAGGGCATTCTGCCCCCATTCTGCCCTTACAACCCCTGGGGCAGAAAAGGGGCTCAGATGGGGGCAAGCCAAAGTAGGACTCAATACAGCAGTTTTAAAAAACACCTGGTTTACTCAGTTTCCACTGGGAGGAAACAGATCAGGGGTCCATGTCTGCAGGAGCCCAGCCCTGCAGGCCAGCCTGTTGCCCCAGCTGCCAGTCGCCTTGACTCTTCTGAGTCCGGGCAGCAGGCCTGCAGCATGTGTCCAAGGCTGGTCACATGCAGGGAGCTTTGTCACATGGTGCGGGCCGGCTTCCTGGACCTGGCAGAACAAGGAAAATGGCAGCAGCAGCAACAGAACAGTGTTCTGTCTGGACTCCAGGCCATTTCATCCAGGTAACAGGGGCAGAATGGGCCTTACCAGTGGCCAGAATACGCCAGCAGGGAGTCTGTATATCCTGGCTTATGTAGATAAGTCCTAGGTCACATCCTTTTGCTGACCATTCTGTTTTGATGGGCCTTGGAGAAGAACTGATCGCCCATGAGGAAAGGGCCTTTAACAATGTGTTAGATTGTCTATATTCATTGTAGGGTTTTTTTCTTTTCTAACAGGAATGCTTTTAAATTGCTTTAAATTTAAATTGATAATTTAATTATATATTAAATTTTGCATGACATGAATTTTAATCTGTATCTATTTCAAATTTTGTAAGTGGTCTTGCATCCCAAAGTTGTGGAAGACAAAATATTATACTTACTATTATTGTTGTTGTTATTCTGTGAGTGACTGTCTACAAATGGCTGCTGAAGTTCCTGAGGTTTAGTTTGCAGGTGGTGCTTTGGGACTCTAAGGCTGTTTTTTTTTTTTTTTAACATTTCATTTTGTAATTGTTTAGACATTTGCTTGTCTTAGATCAGTCTTCCCAAACTGGCACTCTATAGATGTAATGGAATATGCTCTCATCATTCCCAACCACAGCCACCCATGGTCATGCTAGCTGGGGATGATGGGAGATGTAGCTCAGCTCATCTGAAGCCATAAAAGCTGGAGTAGGCTACCTTAAGATTGTTTATTGCATTTTAAATACATTATCATATTTTAATTATATCCTTCCAAAAAAGCGATACAAGGACTCCCTGAAACAACATCTCAGGCTTGGCCAAATTGATCACCAACAATGGTCCGCCCTGGCCTCACATCTGGAGGCATGGAGACACACTATCCACAATGATGCAGCCTTATTTGGGAACTCACACCGAACAAGTCTTAAAGAGAAACGACAATGTAGAAAGAATCACAACCCAAAAACATCACCCAAGGAGACCTTCCACTGTGATTTCTGCAACCGGACTTATCTCAGATTGGCCTTTTTAGTCATCAGCGCACTTGCAGAAAGTGCGGGATGAGTCCTTCCTGAATCTTCGTTTGCGAAGAAAAGCCAGAGAGAGAGAGAGAGACCAAACTTGGAAGTCTATCAAAAAAAGATATAAGATTAGTCTGGCATGACTAATTTTTGAGAAACCCATATTGACTTTTTAGTGACCAGGGCATTCCTTTCTAAGTGGCTACTGACTGTCTATTCAATATGCTCTAGAATCTTTCCTGGTATTGATGTCAGGCTCACTAAGTTGAAATTGTTTGGCTCTTCTTTTTTTACACTTTTTGAAGATGGGGACAACATTTGCCCTCCCCAGTCTGCAGGGACTTCTGTTCTCAAGAAATTCTCAAAGACTATTGCAAATGGTTCTGAGATTACTTCTGCCAGTTCTTCTAATATCCCTAGATGTAGTTCATCTGGCCCTGGAGACTTGAATTCATTTAGAGTAGCCAGGTATTCCTGAACTACCTCTTTACCTATTCTGTGCTGCATTTCCCCAACTGCATCATCTGCTCTATTTTCCCCAGGTTGAGCACTGTTTTCCTTTGGGGAGAAGACCAAAGCAAAGGTGTTCAGGAGTTCTGCCTTTTCTCTGTTCCATTAGCATTTTGCCATCTACTCCATGTGGTGGTCCTACAATTTCTTTGTTCTTCCTTTTGCTATGACCATGACCAAAAAAGCCCCTTTCATTGTTTTTAACCTCTCTAGCAAGCCTGTACTCATCCTGTACTTAAGGATTCGAGTTCATCTTGTTTATTTCCCATATGATGTGTGAGAAAAGAGGTAGGAAAGAAGAATAAAGTAGGACAAGACAAAAACTACTTAGCTCTGAAAATAATCTGAATGAAGCGAATATCTCGGTGGACAGGGAAAAAAACCAAGGTACTAGTCACTTGGCAGGCTAGGATAGGAGCTCGTTATGGGGAGGGGGCAGGGTTACCACCAAGCTACTCAGCTGTAGAATGTTCCAAATGGGATCTCTTCACAGGTATGAAAGTCCATTTATGTGAGGCACAGAGATCACGAAGAAGAACTGAAAATTGCTATCAGTCAGGAAACTTCTGCCCTGTCAACTAATCAAAGTATTGACTTGGAAACAAGTCCATGATTCTGCTGCTCATCTTTTAGTGCCAAGGAAGGACAGGCAACGCCTACTGAAAAGCTAGTTTAAGCCAGATGGAAAGTGCTACCTTCTTCACTTAAAATTCCACTGATCTGTCTCCATTAGCAAGAAAAAGTCTTATGGGGAGATCTGGGAATACCCACTGCATTGGTCAAAACGGGGCGCAATTCTGATTTCAAACCTGTGATATCTGAATTGGTCCAAAAAGAGAGATTGAATGCAACAACAATAATTTACTGTTTAAAAGCCCTGGCAAGGAGGCCACCAGCTTATCACCTGGATGCCTGCAAATATGGACAACTGTTCTTGCAGTTGATGTGCTCCACAAATTAGCAATCCTTCTCTCATAAGCATTACCCTGCTAAACACATTTCATAGTTTTTTTTCTTCCCCCAAATTTTGTGTTGCAGATATAGCAAAAGACATGGAGGAGGGGAAAGGAAATTTAAAACGTGGAAAAGTAACAAAAAAATAGCAAATTATGGATGCATGTTATTCTAAGCTAGACAAGTATCCTTGCTACAAGGTGGTCACACAGCAGTCAATTCCATTATCAATCGGCTGGGACTCATGTCAAAGGAGTATAATTTGACAAAACATGAGCATCTATTAATATAAAAGATTTTTTTCTAATAAAATCATTACTCTGTGTCAGAAAGAAGCCATTTTTACAGACAATCATGTCACAAATTTTAAAGAAGCGTTATCTACATTACATTGCCCACATGCAGCTTCTTCTTCAGAAGACAAAGCGGAATCTAATGAGCTAATACAATTGGCCTCCTGTATCCGCAGATTTGGCCTCAGCAGTTTCTACCATCCATGGCTTGAAAAAAAAATTGTTTTTAAATCCAAGAAGCAAACCTTGCTGTTTGTCATTTTATATAAGAGACACCATTTTACTATGCCATTGTATATAATGGGACTTGAGCATCCATGGATTTTTGTATCGGCGGGTGGTGGTCCTGGAACCAAACTCCAGCAAATACTGAAGGGCCCCCACTGTATCATCATCATCATCATCATCAAACACTTTCCCATCCAATATAGGGACTCAAGGCAGCTAACAATGAGTTTAAAACAATACAAATTAAAACAATACCCAAGAATTAGAAGTATAAATATGAAATCTAAAAAACAAATTAATACCTAGAGCAGTGGCTCTTTACCTTTTCTTTACTTGGGATCCCCTTTAAATGTCTTTCGTTGCCGCAGACCCCCAAAGACTTAACTCAAGATTTAAAACAACAACAACACTTGATAATAATAATGATACAATTACATCATACATTAACCCTTCCCTCAGAGGCAGTTATTCCCTTAGAGGGGGAAGAAAGACTTTTCTCCTAGTTCTTCCTGCAAATTTGTGGCTGCAGTGGATTGAATGGCAATGCGCAGACCAAGCCAGCCAGCCTTTGCCTTGGCTCCTATCATGTGAGCTGAGTAGCCTTCAAGCCTTCACGGACCCCCTGTGAGGACATTGTGGCCCCCTGGGGGTCCACGGACCACAGGTTAAGGACCATTGACCTAGAGCATTATTTTTTTTTGCTGAACAAGAATTCCACATAATTCTAAGCAGCTGGATACCAAAGTGACTTCATTCCAATAAACATTTAAGATTTGTGACTAAGTGACTAAGCCTGTGTGGATTCTCTGATGCACCATAAGTTGTGAATGAGAAGCAAAGCATTTCCCACACTCCAGACATTTGCATGGAGGCCTGCTGGTGTGGACTCTCTGATGTGTCACTAAATGTGCCTTGCGAGAAAAAGATTTCCCACATTCCTCACATCTGAATGCTTTCTCTCCTGTGTGAACTCTTTGATGTTCACATGGGACAAAAGCACTTCCCATATTCCTCACATTTGTATAGCTTCTCTCCTGTGTGGACCCTCAGATGGTTCACAAGGTCTGTCCAGTAAGCAAAACATTTTGCACACTCCTGGCATTTGTATGACTTCTCTCCTGTGTGGACCCAATGGTGGGTCACAAGATGTGTCTTGTGCGCAAAGCATTTCTCACACTCCTGGCATTTGTATGGTTTCTCCCCTGTGTGGACTCTCTGGTGACACATGAGATCTTATGAGCAAAAGATTCATTTCCCACATTCCTCACATTTGTATGGTTTTTCTCCTGTGTGGATTCCCTGGTGTTTTCCGAGGTCTGACTTGGAAGCAAAACATTTTCCACATTCTGTGCATTTGTATGGTTTCTCTCATGGACCCTCTGGTGGCTCAAAAGCTCTGACACGGAAGCAAAACCTTTCCCACGCTCCTGGCATTTGTAGGGTTTCTCTCCTTTATGATGATTCAGATGCCTCATAAGGTATGAATTTTGAGCAAAACCTTTACTGCACTCCTTGCATTTATATGGTTTGTCTTCTGTGTGGACTGTCTGGTGGCACACAAACTCTGACTTGTTACACAAACACTTCCTACACTCCTGACATTTGCATGGAACCTCTTTGGTGTGGATTCTCTGATGTGGCACTAGTTCCATTTTATGATCAAAACATTTTTCATAGTCTTGGCATTTGTGGGCTCTCTCCCCAGCATGGACTCTCTGATGTTTCATACAATCTGCCTTATTAGCCAAACATTTTCCATACTCCTGGCATGTGAATGTTACCTCTCTTGTATGTAGCCTCTGATGCCTCATAAGGTGTGAATTCTGAGCAAAACATTTCCCACACCCCTGGCATTTGTGTGGCTTCTCTTCTGTGTGGACTCTCTGGTGGTGCATGAGCTGTGAGCTGTAAGTAAAACATTTTCCACACTCCTGGTATTTGTGTCCCATGTGAACTCTCTGATGCAATGAAAAAGTTGAGCTGTGAGAAAAACATTTGTGACAGTCCTGACATTTGAATGGTTTCTCTCTTTTATGGACGTTTTGATGGTACAGAAGGGCTGAAGTTTTAGAAAAATGTTTGCCACACTGCTGGAATTTGTATGGTTTCTCTCCTGTATGGTTTCTCTCCAGTATGGTATCTCACAAGTTGTGAATTCTGAGCAAAACATTTCTCAGACTCCTGGCATTTGTATGGTTTATTTCCTGTGTGGACTTGCTGGTGGCAAACAAGCTGTGATTTGTAAGCAAAATACTTCCTATATTTCTGGCATTCTTCTCCAGTGTGAAGTCTCTGATGCATCATAGAATCATAGAATCATAGAATTGCAGAGTTGGAAGAGACCACGAGGGCCATCCAGTCCAACTCCCCTGCCATGCAGGAAATCTTGATCAAAGCATCCCCGACAGATGGCCATCCAGCCTCTGTTTAAAGACCTCCAAGGAAGGAGACCCCACCACGCTCCGAGGGAGTGTGTTCCATTGCCGAACAGCTCTGACTGTCAAAAAGTTCCTCCTCATGTTGAGGTGGAATCTCTGTTCCTGGATCTTGCATCCATTGTTCCGTGTTCCAGTCTCTGGAGCAGCAGAAAACAAGCCTGCTCCATCCTCAGCGTGACATCCCTTCAAATACTTAAACAGGGCTATCATATCGCCTCTTAACCGTCTTTTTTCCAGGCTAAACATACCCAGCTCCCTATCATAAGATGTGAATTTTGAGCAAAACATTCCCTGCAGTCCTGGGATGTGTGTGATTTATCTCCTGTGTCAAGTCTCTCTTGGCTCACAAGTTCTGATGTGGAAGGAAAATATTTTCCAGATACTTCACATCCCAAGCTTTTGTTTGTAGTGTGGGCCCTCTTGTGAAGTGTAAGCAACATCTTTTAGAAAAAACATTTCCCAGATGAGATGTATTTGTAGGGCTTCTGTCTGGTATGATATTCCTTTTCTCCCTGGGTTCCACTGGTCCTGGAAGGATCCAGTATGCACATAAAACGCTTTCCACATTTCACACAAACCTTCGGTTTCTTCCAGTTATCTGCAAGAAAGAAGCACACACACACAAAAATGGCTATTTATTTATTTATTTATTGGACTGATAGCCCACTTTTCTCCCAAGATGGGATTCAAGGCAGCTTACAATAATTTAAAAAACACAACTAAAACATTAAAAGATACAAAAGTTTAAAAAGAATTAAAGTATTACCGATATTAAAATATGCTAGTTAAAAACACAACATGGATTAAAATCATAATATTGATTAAAAAATACATTAAAAGCAGCACACCAATTAAAATTCACATTTCAAGTGGCTGCCTAAATAAAAATGTCTTAACTTGCCGAAACTTGCTGAAAAGAGAACAGGGAAGGGGCCAACCAGACCTCCCGTGCAAAGAAGTTCCACAGTTTCAGAATAGCCACGGAGATGCTGTTTCAACTCAGGGGTGTGTGTTACATGATCCCTGTAGCCAGCCCCAGATAACAGCCTGGCTGCAGCATTTTGGATCTGCTGAAGTTTCTGAACAGTTTCCAAAGATATCCCCATGTAGAGCGTGTTAACAGTAGTCCAAATGGGATGTAATCAAGGCATGTGTCATCACAGCCAGGTCTGATTTGACAAGGAACGGGTCAGCTGGTGTGCTAGTTTTAACTGTACAAATGCACTCCTGGCCACAGCCGAAACCTGAGCATTCAGGCTCAGATCAGAGTCTAGGAGCACAGCCAAGCTGCAAACCTGAGATTTCAGGGGGAGTGTGACCCCATCCAGCACAGGTTGGATCCCTGTTCCCAGATCTCCCTTTATACTGACCAGGAGCACCTCTGTCTTGTCTGGATTAAGTTTCAATTTGTTCAACCTCATCCAGTCCATTACTGACAGCAGACACTGGTTTAGTACAGAAACAGCTTCCTTGGAGTTGGATGGAAAGGAGAGATGGAGTTGTGTGTCACTAGCATACTGATGACACTGAACACCAAAACTCTGGATGACCTCTTCCAGCATTTCATGTAGATATTAAACAGCACTGGGGACAGAAATGAGCCCTGAGGGACAAGAGTGAAAAGGGATTAAATAAATTTTGAAGATTCCCACCAAGAAGAGCAGAGGAGATACTCTGTACCTTTCCCTCCTTCATGAGTACCAGTAAAAGACCTACATGATGGTATTTTAGTCTGCAAGTAAAGTTGTCATCATTTTACCAACCATTTCCATAACGTGTTAATTCTTTCAGATCTGAGCACTCTTTTATATTACTCCTAGTTTATTTCCTAGAGACAACCTGCATTATTTAATTTGTTACTTACAGCCGAAACCCCATATCCATGGAACCAATATCTAAAGTTTGTTGTCTGTGGGACACAAAAAGAGGAATGATAACCAATGAATGAGCTGCCCACCAGATTTGGCTGATTTTAAATACTTTATATTACCCTTCTTTTCCTTTGACCTTCATTCGAAGCAACAATGTTGTATAGTTCACTCTTTAGATATCTCAGCAGTAAAGCTTACTGTTTAACCCTGAAGCTGCTGTTGACTGAGTCTAAACAAGAGAGTATATGACAATGTGTCAGAGTTGGTAAGACTCGGAGGAACCCATCAACAAACCATAGAAGAAAGGGCAATGGATTCAGATGAAGCAAGTGCCTTACCAAGAGAGAACACATTTTCATAGTTTTCCATCATGACATCCTTGTACAAAAATCTTTGCCTTGGATCCAGCAGGTCCCACTCTTCTTTGGTGAAGTACACAGCCACATCCTCAAAGGTCACCAGTTCCTGTATCCAGAAAAGAGGCCACACTCAGAATGATATAGAGAGGAATGAACAGGGTGTGGTTGTAAGAGAGCTGGACCAGTTCAGAATGCAAATGAGAAAACACATATTGGAGTGCTGTCCTCATTTCACAGTGTTAACTTTCTGTTTAAAGAAAAGTAGATCAAGGAAAAGGCTACAACCCACCCCTCCCTGACGAATGTGTTTTGTTTGTGAAGTGAGATTTTATTTAACAAAGGAGACTAGCTCCACATTTGAACTCTCCATGAATTGGCAAAGGGCGACAACAGCCTTCCCCAACCTGGTTCTCTACATACACTCTGGATGCCAACTCCCAGCATGCCCAGTGAGTAGGAACGACAGAAGTTCCAAAACATCTACAATGCACCGTTTTGAGAAAGGTTGCTCTAGAGGCTCAATAGTATGTAGTTCTACTGGAATATGTATATCCATTTTTCCCCACAATGAAAGCAGGGGTGACTCCTCCAATCCAGGTCATGGTATGAGGAAAACCTTTCTCAGAAGGGACGTGCTAGCTCCTGGTAGATCAGCCACTCTTAAAATACAGTTGTCCCTCCACATTCACGGATTTGACATTCACGGATTTGAGTATTCACGGCTTGAAAAATATTCTTAAAAAAATAACAATCCTAATAGCAAACCATGATTTTGCCATCTTATATAAGGGACACCATTTTGCTCTGCCATTGCATATAATGGGACTTAGGTATTCACGGATTTGGGTATTCACGGGGGGTCCTGGAACCAAACCCCAGCGAATGTGAAGGGACAACTGTACTACTTTACATTGCACTCCTAAAATACAGTCCTCCCTCCACATTCGTGGCCTCCACACTTGCAGTTCCACATATTCGTGGTTTGCCGCGAGGGGAGGCAGGGGAAAGTGGCGATCGGGCCTCTGAAGGCCCGATCACCACTTTTGGGGGGGGGTGGGGAGGTGGGGGGGAGTGGCGACCAGGCCTCTGAAGGCCCGATCGCCACTTTCAGGGAGGCAGGGGGAAGTGGCGACCAGGCCTCTGAAGGCCCGATTGCCACTTTCGGGGAGGTGGGGAGGCGGGGAGAAGTCTGAAAACTGGATAGGGGGTCATACATTAAGAACACTGGCAGTGAAAGAAGTTCATTATTTCAATAGTATCCCTGCCCCACAGAACAAGTCCCATGTCTCCTGAAAATTCCCTTGAAGTAAATTTAAGCCAAAGGGAGCCAGGATCAATTATTGCTCTATACAAAATGGGGAAAAAAAATTCTTATACAAGAAGGCAACACAGACATAATTCTTCAGCATAACTTCCTGGTATTAAGCTCTCTGGTTCCAATCTAACAGAGCCCACTGCTCCACTGTGAAATACAGGGCCACATCTTCAGAAGAAACTAGGTCCTAGGAAAAAGAAAAAAACTTGCCCGCACCTTTTTTCACATACAGGAGTGTGCACCTGTTGATTCTTCTGGACCTCTTCTCTGTATCCAATGCTATTGGTCATTAACCTAAATTCTTGTCCTACTCCAAATAAAACCAATCTCATACTCTCTAACTGTCCAGATTTGGCAAGGGCAATCCTGATTAATCTTCTGTCATCCCAATTTTTCAGATACTTTTAAAATGTCCCAGTTTCTCTCTCCTCCTCCCTCCTCCCTTTGTCCTGGGCTTACTTCAAGTGCTAACAACTGAGTTCAAAGTATAAAAGTAGTTTGCACTCAGTTAACTTGGGGAAGGGAGGGGAAAGCAGAATTTTGCTCTTCTCAGTAAACTCACGCAAATGACTCAGTCTGGAGGAGACCAACCAAAATGGTGGGAGCTCTGGGAGCCATGCCCTATGAGGAGTGGGTTAGGGAGCTGGGTATGTTTACCATGGGGAAGAGAAGGTTAAGAGGTTACATGATAGCCATGTGTAAATATTTGAAGGGATGTCATACTGAGGATGGAGCAAGCTTGTTTTCTGCTACTCCAGAGACTAGGACATGGAGCAATGCACTCAAACAACAGGAAACGAAATTCCACCTAAACATTAGGAAGAACTTCCTGATGGTAAGAGCTGGTCGGCTGTGGAATACACTGCCTCGGAGTGTGGTGGAGTCTCCTTCCTTGGAGGTTTTTAAAGAGAAGCTGGTTGGCCATCTGTCGGGAATGCTTTGATTGGGGGTTAGACTAGATGGCCCTTGTAATCCTTTCCAACCCTATGATTCTATGAAAAGCAAACTGCTGAAGCCTCTCCTAGTCTGTCTGTCTTTGTTCACTTGGCTAGCCTCCTTGTTCACCTGGCTAGCTAGAAAGAGAAGCTGCTGAGCAGAGAGCACTGTGCTAGTGAGAAAGGGAAGGGGAGGAGAGGAGATCCTGGGGTTGTAGAGCAGGGGTGTGTAACGGCCAAGAGTTGGAGGCTTCACGGGACCTCAATGTGGTTTTGGAGATTGCATCACACACACCCCATAACATTTCACAGATGAAAACTGGAATACTTGTCCAATCAACTTTGGTGTGATTAAGATGGCAGAAGTTATTATTTATTTATTTTATTTTATTTATATGCTGCCTTTCTCCCAGATGTGACCCAAGGTGGTTCACAAAATATAACATAAAATACCATTTAAAATCATTTTTTTAAAAAAAACCTTACAATATAACAATCTAAAATTAGATAAAACACGTCAAGTTAAAAGATTGAAATAAGCAAAAGTAAAATTTATATATATATATATATATATATATATACATACACATATACATACATAAAAAAAACCACTCCAATAAAAGCCTCCATAAGCCTGCTTGCATAAAAAAGTTTTTGCCTGCCAAGGAAAGCAGGGAGAATCATAGAATGATAGAGTTGGAAGAGACCACAAGGGCCATCTAGTCCAACACCCTGCCATGCAGGAGTACCTAATCTAATCATTCCCAACAGATGGCCATCCAGCCTCTGTTTAAAAACCTCCAAAGAAGGAGACTCTATCACACCAGGAGGCAGGGTATTCCACTTCTGAACAGCTCTTACCATCAAGAGGTTCTTCCTAATGTTTAGGTGGAATCTCTTTTCCTGTAATTTGAACCCATTGTTTTGTGTCCTAGGGCCTGTCTACACGGTAAAAAAAATACATACGCCATTCAGAAGATCGCTCTTCCATACACATGGCCATTCAGATTCATACGTGTCAGAAGGGAGACTAGTGAATCCCCCGCAAACTACATGGATTCAGTGTTCGGAAGGAGTAGTGGATCTCGGCATAAAATCCGTACATTTGATGGTCTGTACGCCTCGTTTGCACACATACAAACAGACAGTGTAATCTGATTGGCTGGCCAAGTAGAGGGGGTGGGGCTAGCAAGGAGGGGAATTGGGAGCGGCTGCCATGTTGGATTCCCGACTAAGCGAGAGGCTGGTAACTCCATGAATTTATATATATATATATATATATATATATATATCTGGCTTTTCTTCGCAAACGAAGATTCAGGAAGGACTCATCCCGCGCTTTCTGCAAGCGCACTGATGACTAAAAAGGCCAATCCGAGATAAACAAGTCCGGTTGCAAAAAGCACAGCAGAAGGTCTCCTTGGGTGATGTTTTTGGGTTGTGAGTCTTTCTGCGTTGTCGTTTCTCTTCAAGACTTGTTCGTCGTGAGTTCTCAAATAAGGCTGCAGCATTGTGGATAGTGCGTCTCCATGCCTCCCGATGTGAGGCCAGGGCGGACCACTGTTGGTGATCAATTTGGCCAAGCCTGAGATGTTGTTTCAGGGAGTCTTTGTATCGCTTTTTTGGAGCGCCCCTCTTACGCTGACCCGTGGCGAGTTCATATATATAATTGTAAATAGGGGAAACTGAATGTCCACAAAGCAGACACCTTTTTAAATTTTAAAAAAAGTGGTGTGAGATTTAAAACTGCCGCTTGGCTTGCTTGCTCCAGCCAGCTGGGAAGGGGGGTCATACGGAGTTTTGGGGGGATAAAAATTGTGTAGGTGATCGTATGCATACGAACGACTGCCTATTTGTATTTTTTACCCCCCAAACGGATTTTTTTAAATTGTATAGACAGACCCCTAGTCTCTGGAGCAGCAGAAAACAAGCTTGCTCCATCCTCAGTATGACATCCCTTCAGATATTTAAACATGGCTCTCATGCACCTCTCAACCTTCTCTTCTCCAGACTAAACATGCCCAGCTCCCTAAGCCGCTTCTCATAGGGAATGGCTTCTAGACCTCCCACCATCCTGGTCGCCCTCTGAACACGTTCCAGCTTCTCAATATCCTTCCTGAATTGTGCTGCCCAAAACTGGACACAGTATTCCAGGTGAGGTCTGAATAAAGCAGACACTATACTCCTATTAATGCAGCCTAGAATCGCATTGGCTTTTTTAGCTGCTGCATCACACTGCTGACTCATGTTCAGCTTGTGGTCCACTAAGCCTCCTAGATCTCTTTCACATGTACTGCCCTCAAGCCATGGGTCACCCATCCTGTATTTGTGCATTTCATTTTTACTGCCCAAGTGTAGTATCCCACGTTTCTCCCTCACATTTAGTTAGTTTTGGCCCAGCTTTCTAATCTGTTGAGGTCATTTTGGATTCTGATCCTGTCCTCTGGTGTAGTAGCTATCCCTCCTAATTTGGTGTCATCTGCAAATTTAATAAGCATGCCCCTAATTGTGTCATCCAAGTCATTGATAAAGATGTTGAATAGCACTGGCCCCAGGACAGAACCCTGTTGCGCCTTCTCCCATCTACACTCCCTCTTCTTTGTTGCTGAAACTTTCTTTTTCCAACCTGAACCTGCACCAAGAATCCCCACTCAGCCCCCTCCTTCACCTCCCTCACGACTTCCACCACCCTTTGTTGATTGGGGGCTGATGTTCCGGGAGAGCCCCTTTTAAGGTTGCACCGCACTTCGTCTATCCGATGTGGGCCTGTCTAGGAAGCCAAACTCTTTTTCCTCTTGCCGTCACGTGACTGAAGCCAAGCCCGACTCCTGGCGCCACAAAGCCTCCTCTGCTGTTCTATTACAGCCCGAGTGCCTGGAGGAGAGGCAGAATCCTCTAGTGTGGGTTGCTCATCAATTGGGGGGCGGGAATGTGGGGGTGGGGGAGTTGTTTAAAACCAAAATGTGTTTGGGGAGAAAAAAATGCTTCTGCAGTCCCCCCCCCTCCTGCTCTTCTTTGGTTTCTCAGACCAAAATAATGGGATACTCTGATACAGCCTTGGCTTTCTTCTCTGGCAAAAGCTCTTGCTTGTTTCTGGGGTTGCAAGAGTTCCATCAGATTAATTCACACTACACAAATCATCCAGTTTCAAACTGGATTATTTGCCATGGCTTCTTCCTATGGGATCCTGGGATTTGTAGTTTTACAAGGTCTTTAGCCAAGGAGACCTTCTGCTGTGCTTTCTGCAACTGGACTTGTTTATCTCAGATTGGCCTTTTTAATCATCGGCACACTTGCAGAAAGCGCGGGATGAGTCCTTCCTGAATCTTCGTTCGCGAAGAAAAGCCAGAGAGAGCGCGAGAGCCTTCTCTGCCAAACAGTGCTGGTGCCTCACCAAACTACAAGTCCTGGGCTTCCATGGGGAGTAGTCATGATAAATAATCCAGTTTCAAACTGGATTATTTGTATAGTATGGACACAAAATAGGGAACATGAAGCTAAAATTTGATGAGATGGCCAGAGATTATAGCCCCCCCCTGGCCTCTTGTAGGGCTCCACATAGGAAGACCCCCCCAAGCTCTCCAGCGTCAAGGAGGGCGCATCGCCGTCACCCCTTGGGAGTAGG
This sequence comes from Gambelia wislizenii, assembly GCA_030847615.1. Lineage (NCBI taxonomy): Eukaryota > Metazoa > Chordata > Lepidosauria > Squamata > Crotaphytidae > Gambelia > Gambelia wislizenii. The sequence goes on from JAUMIR010000002.1 coordinate 35,113,272, forward strand.
ACTGCCACGCCTTCAGGGAGCTTTTTACTTAAGAGGAAGCACCCCACACTACAGCCTCCTGCTAGAGCCTCCCCTACACACACCTTGCTGGAAAGCCTCTCTGCTGCCACCATGTTTAGAAAGGACTTAAACTTCTACATGATTCCACTCCAAGTGTGCTGATTGGTTGCCCAAGGGAGAGCTTTGATTGGTTGGTAAATTTCCTAAGCAGCCACTCAGCACACTGGAAAAGGCAACATACCCAACAGAATTACATACAGTAGTCCCTCCAGATTCGCGGCTTTTACTTTCGCAATTCTGCCTATTTGCGGTTTGCTCAGCAAGCACCCCATTTAAATCAGCTTCTCTCCCTTGCACACAAGGGAAGGGAACCGATTTAAACAGAGCACTCCCCAAGCAAACCATGCGCCCAACTCCCTACTCTCCTGGGGCTTGGCTCAGGGGAGGTGGTGTGGCCGAGAAGTGGCGATGAGGCTTGAAAAGCCCCGTTGCTGCTTTGGGAAGGGCAGGGGTGGTGGTGGCAAAAAGCGGCGACGGGGCTTCTTTGGTTGCAGGTGGGCGGTGGAGAGGCCTATTTTTATTCGCATTTTTTTTCACATTTGCGGGGGTCTTGTGACCCTAACCCCCATGAATGTAGAGGAATGACTGTATAAAGATCATATTGCCCAAACCCATATTACCAGCTTACCTCCGTCCATATTTCCTTACAGCGATTCAGCACTTAGACAATTTCACATGATCATTTTTATCTATGTTCCGTAACTGGTACCAATTATTACTTGCATCTGCAATTTTATGTTCCATTTTACTTATTTAAAGTGACATACATGAATGAAAATTTATACTAAATACACTACACTTCCCCTACATTACATAAACCCTAGAAGACAGCTGTAATTTCTTAATACACATAATTCCAACAAGTATAACAACACTGATTTGGCGCAAATGCCAATTATAAAAATGTAGTATAATCTAAATGGTCATTTACTCCTTGAAGTTTCTTGGTTCCAAGCCTATATATCCAGTATGTTTCTCTCTGCAACAGTTTATTCTGAAGGCTATATTTATTAAACAGACCCTGTTGTATTGCTTCAATAATACAGATTTTTTTATTATTATACTTCTTCACACAACAAAAATATATGAAGATATTCATACAAAAGCTTATCCTTACACATTGAGATTATAAGAAGATATACATACAAAAGCTAGTCCTTAAATCAGCATATTCTTCGGTTCCAAGTATTTCTTCTCCGATTAATTCTCCATGTTGAAATACATATCTTATATTATTATACATGTTCAGTTTCAAACATCATATTCTTCGGATCCAAATATTTCTTCTCCGATTAATTCTCCATGTTGAAATACATATCTTATATTATTATACATGTTCAGTTTCAAACATCAATATACCTTCTATGTATTCTCCATTGAAATTATATATTTTCTTCTCATTTGACTTCCATATAGTTTCCAATGGTGAAAGGAAATTTGTCAATTACATTTGGCTTTGTATAATTGTTCTCAAAATATAAAATCCCTAGCATATAATTAAACAAGTTAGCTTTTACCTGTTAGTTGTTTGAACCCTTGTTTTCCATCTATTCATTTTTAAACATAAAAAGCAACACAGCTTCTCGGTATTTTGATTTCTACATTAAAAAGGTCATATTTTATCGCTATCATTACATTGTTTTCATTCTCATTTACCCCTCCATCCTTTGATTCCTTGCTTAGCATAGCAATATTCGATTTCACTTTATTTTTGCTATTCTTAGTGATTGGTCATTTTTATCTCCCATTTCTTTCTACAAAATTCTATCTCCCATTTCTTTCTACAAAATTCTATTACTGCTTCCCATTCTGATTCTAGATTTTGTGTTGATTTTTGTCTTAACTCATAGGTGAGTTTATCCATACAGGCCATGTCCAGTACTTTCTCAAGCCATTCATCTAATATGGGGATAGCTTTCTGCTTCCATTTTTGGGCCAATGTTAATCTTGTGGCCATTATCAAATACAACAATATTCTCCACCTGGTTCTACCCATCTGTTTTCCCACCATTTGTGTCATGTTTAATAAATAGCATTCAGGTTTCATGGGAAATTGATATGAAATATTTCTTCTATTGTTCTGTGTATGTTTATCCCAAATTTATTGACATGTTTGCATTTCCACCACATATGATAAAGTGAGCCTATGGTGTTTTGGCATTCCCAACAGTTTTTGTTTGTTGTTCCAAACATCTTCCCTATTTTTGCTGGGGGGAAATTACCATCTGTGTACTGTTTTAAAATAATTTTCTTTGAGGTTTTGACAGGCGGAGAATTTATTCAATCTTTCCCTTGCTCTTTCCCCATGCTTCTAATTCTAAGTTGTAGCCAAAGTCTGATGCCCATTTCAGCATGCAGTCCTTTAGTTCATCTTTTCCTAATTCACTTATGAGTAAAATTTTATAAAGTTTAGAGATTTTATTTTTGACTGGTCCCCAAATAGCTTTATCTAATTCATTTTCTCTCTCTTCAAATCCTATTTTCAAATCTACCTTGAATCTTTCTTTTAACTGTTCATGAGTAAACCAATGTAATTTGAGTTCTTTTGTCTTGAATTTGAATTTTTCTCCTGCTTCCTTTTTAACGAACCTTTGTATTTTAGCCATTTTTCTGTGTTTTTCCATCTTTTCATAAAGACTTCATGTGGGCAGGCCCAGAGCGGTACTTTCATATTTCTCTCTGGCTTTTCTTCGCAAACGAAGATTCAGGAAGGACTCATCCTGCGCTTTCTGCAAGCGCTCTGATGATTAAAAAGGCCAATCCGAGATAAACAAGTCTGGTTGCTGAAAGCACAGCAGAAGGTCTCCTTGGGTGATGTTTCCGGGTTGTGATTCTTTCTGTGTTGTCGTTTCTCTTCAAGACTTGTTCAGTGTGAGTTCTCAAATAAGGCTGCAGCATTGTGCAAAGTGCATCTCCATGCCTCCCGATGTGAGGCCAGGGCGGACCATTGTTGGTGATCAATCATATAAAACTTTTGCAATAATACAGAATTTTAACAATTCCAGGGAATGATATGCTTTTACAAAATGTTCCACCAATGGGCTAAGTTTTTATTTCTAATTCTACTCTTGTGTTCAGCTATTCTCAGTTTTACACATCTTGAATTCTGTCCTATATACAGTTTCTGACAGGGACACAAGAAGATGTAAATGACATTATGTGAGTTACAATTGGAAAAGCTTTGTAATTCGAGTTGTTCTTGTGAAATCGGATGAGTGAAGGTCTTGATATTTAGAGACTCTTTACAACATGTACAATGGCCACACATATAATGGCCAACTATATTTGGTTGTCGTCTTACAGATGGTAAAAAATCTGTATGGACCAGCATATCTTTTATGTTTCTAGTCCTCTTTAATCCAATTAGAGATTTCTTGGAGCAGCCCAGTAAACCTTGAACTATGTGCCAATGTTGATAAATCTTTTTAATGTGTCTAGAGACATGATTGAAATTAATAGATGCTGTGATTCTATTATTGTTAGTTTTAGCTGCAGATGCAAATAAAAAGATAAGTTCTTTTTCATCTGCTCTATGTCTTGCTGCCTCAATGACATGTTGGGGATATGACCTTTGCCTTAGTTCTAAGAGGGGCACTCCAAAAAAGCGATACAAGGACTCCCTGAAACAACACCCCAGGCTCGGCCAAATTGATCACCAACAATGGTCCGCCCTGGCCTCACATCAGGAGGCATGGAGACGCACTATCCACAATGCTGCAGCCTTATTTGAGAACTCATGCCAAACAAGTCTTGAAGAAAAATGACAATGCAGAAAGAATCACAACCCAGAAACATCACCCAAGGAGACCTTCTGCTGTGCTTTCTGCAACCGGACTTGTTTATCTCAGATTGGCCTTTTTAGTCAATCTGCGTGCTTGCAGAAAGCGCGGGATGAGTCCTTCCTGAACCTTCGTTTGCGAAGAAAAGCCAGAGAGAGAATTGATACTGATTAGTGGAAGTCTGATATAGTGTTTGCTCTGTTTGATTTCTTTTCAACCGTAAAAATTGAGAATAAGGCAGAGTATTTTTTTAATTGTTGAGGATGAAATACAATGTTTATGATGATGGTAAGTTAATATTTGGGCACATGGTGTTAATCAATTTTAAAAATTATTACTTTAATGTCATCTACAAACAAAATAAAAATATCATCAATGAATCTGCCCTAGTATGTAAAATGTTCATAAAACATGTTCTTATCCGGATTGCATATATATGTAGATTCCAGATTTGACATATATAAATTGGCAATATTTGGCAGTGCCGGACTTCCCATAGCTACACCCTGTAGTTGTAAGTAAAATTGTGTCCCAAACCTAAAATATTTTTTTTTTGAAACTAACATCTAGAATGTCCAATAAAAAATGTGTAGGGAGGTTAATATTCTCATGTGTCTGTAAATAATGTTCTATTACTTCTCTGGCCTCATGATGACAGATTGAGGTATATAATGAATCAACATCCATCGTAATAAAACAAGTGGATACATCTATAACTTTGTTCTCAATATTTTGTATGAAGTGATGCATGTCCTTTATATAGGATGGTGGTTTTATTACCTCTGGGGCCAGAAAAGAATCCAAAAATTGAGAAAGTGGTTCTAATAATGAACCTGACCCTGAGATTATGGGTCTGCCAGGTGATGGAAATCCTGGTTTGTGTATTTTGGGAAGAGTGTAAAAAATGGGGATACGTGGGTTGTCCTGAATAAGAAAAGCACCTGTAGATGAATCAATATAACCTAATGTGACCGCCTCTTGTACCACTACTCTGATAATAAATTTGATGGAATTTGTTGGATCCATTTTTAGTGGTTTGTAATTTGAAACAATATTCAATTGATGGTTTGCCTCCTGTAAATAATGTGATTTATTTTGAATGACAATGGCACCTCCCTTGTCTGCCAGTTTTATTATTATAGCCTGTCTAGATGACAAGGATTTAAGAGTCTTGTATTCATTGTAGTTTAAATTAAAACAGGGCCATCTCATTGATTTCTCCAATTTAGTTATGTCCTGTAAAATTACTTCCTCAAAAGTTGCTATGTTATGGTTATATACAGGTGGAATAAATTTAGATGACCTTCTAAATGAACTGTCTGATCTTATCCTGGATTCACCAAAAAAACTATGTAATTTTAATTGTCTTATCAATTTGTAAATGTCAATTCTAGTCTGGAAGGTGTTATAATTTGGTATGGGAACAAAAGAAAGTCCTCTGTAACGCAATTTCAATTTGTATGAGGACAGGTTAACAACTAAGTCCTTTTTTCCCCCCTTTGGAATATATCTTGCGTTGCATCCCGTACAATTGGAACATCACGGTGGTGGACCTGCTTGTAAAAAATGATCTCCCATGGGTTCGTCTCTATTGGATGTATCACTAGAAAATCCCCGTTTATCTGAAGAGTCTTCTGAAAATAACTGGATCTTTCTGCAAACCTAACTTTTTAAACTGGAGTCTCTTTCATCCAGGGATACACCTGTTAATTTACATAGTCTAGTTCACCTCATTTGAACTTGTTAAATCTTGAATGCCTTTAATTCATTTGTGTACTGTTGTAATGCTTTCTCCAAAGAATCCAAACTTTTTGGATATCTTGTGGAGAATGATCCTTTGTTAACTGAATCTGTATGGAGTCGATTTGAGCTGTAGTGGTTTCTAATTCTATGTTTAATCTTTCAATTAACAACAACATAAGGTCAAAAGAACATTTGTTTAGGATGGATGCCCATTTACTTTTAAACTCATTATCATTCGTAAATAAACCTGGACCTTTCTGTATTCTTAAACCCCTTTGGATTTGGATGATTCATAAGGTGTGCCTTCCGAGCAAAGCATTCCCCATACAGCTGACTTTAAAGCAAAGCATTTTTCATATCCTGGCATTCCTTCAGTCTCCTTCCTTATGAACTCTCTGATGCCACACAATGACTTATGATCAAAGCCTTTGTCATCTTCCTGAGATTTCTAGCTATTTTTTTCTTGTGTGGGTTTTCCGGTGAATCACAAGGAATGAATTGTAAGCAAAGCATTTCCCACACTCCTGGCACTTGAACGGTTTATCTCCTATGTGGGTTTGACAGTGAGTCGCAAGCTCTGATTTGGAATCAAAACATTTCGCACAATCCTGACACTTGTATGGTTTCTCTACCCTGTGAGCTTTCTGATGGCACAGAAGGGTTGAACGTTTCGCAAAATGTTTTCCACACTCCTGGCATTTGAGTGGCTTATCTGCTGTGTGCATTTTCTCATGTGTAACAAGTTGTGAATTGCTAATGAAACATTCCTCACACTCCTGGCATTTGTATGGTTTTTTTGCTGTGTGTAATCTCTGGTGACTCAGGAGATTTGACTTGCAACCAAAACATTCCCCACACATCTTGCATTTGTATGGCTTCTCTGCTGCATGAATTCTTTGGTGTCTCACAAGGTATGACTTCTGAGGAAAAGCCTTCCCACACTTCTTGCATTTGAATAGTTTCTGTCTTGTATGGATTATTTGATGTCCCCTGAGGGTTGAAGCCTTAGCAAAACACTTCCCACATTCCAGGCACTTGTATGGTTTCTCTCCTGTGTGAACTCTCTGATGCATCACCAAGACAGACTTGTAAGAAAAACATCTTCCACATTGCTGGCATTTGAATGGCTTCTCTCTTGTGTGCACCCTCTGATGTATAGCAAGGTTTGAACTGCTAATAAAACATTTTCCACACTCGTTGCATTTGTATGGTTTTAATCCTGCATGCACTTTTTGGTGAATGACAAGGTGTGAATTGTGAGCAAAACACTTCCCACACTCCTGGCACTTGTATGGTTTCTTTGCTGAATGGGCTCTTTGGTGGCGCCGAAGGTTTGACTTGTGTGGAAAATATTTCCCACACTCCTGACATTTGTATGGTTTTTCTGCTATATGGATTCTTTGATGGGTCACAAGGTAAGACTTCTGAAAAAAGGATTTCCCACACTCCTTACATTTGAATGGTTTCTCTCCTGTGTGAGTTCTCTGATGGTCCAGAAGGGCTGTCATTTTAAGAAAACCTTTGCTGCACTCCTGGCATTTGTATGGTTTCTCTTCTCTGTGGACTGTCTGATGACTCACCAGGGCAGACTTGTGAGCAAAAGATTTCCCACACTCCTGACATATGAATGGTTTCTCTCCTGTGTGAATTCTCTGATGGCTCGTAAGCTGTGGACAGCTACCAAAACATTTCCCACACTCCGGGCATTTGAATGGCTTTTCTGCTGTGTGGACTTTGTAGTGATTCACAAGGTATGAATTCTGAGCAAAACATTTCCCACATTCCTTGCATTCAAATGGTTTTTCTCCTGTATGCACTCTCTGGTGGTAAAGAAGGGCTGTCATTGTAGGACAACCTTTCCCGCACTCCTGGCATTTGTATGGTTTCTCCCCAGTGTGGACTATGTGATGTATCACCAGGCTCGACTTATGAGGAAAACATTTCCCACATTCCTGACATTTGAATGGTTTCTCTCCTGTGTGGACTCTCTGATGCCTCATAAGCTCTGAATTGCTGCCAAAACATTTTTCACAAACCTGGCATATATGTGATTTCTGTCCTGTGTGGATTCTTGAGTGATTCACAAGGCGTGAATTGCATGCATAGGCTTTCCCACACTCCAGGCATTTGAATGGTTTCTCTCCTGTGTGAACTCTCTCATGAACAACAAGTTCTATGTTTGTACTAAAACATTTTCCACACTCCTGGCATTTATAAGGTTTCTCTCCGTTGTGTCTTTTCAGATGCCTTAAAAGATGGCAATTCCAAGAAAAACATTTCCCACATTCCTGGCATTTATGTGGTTTCTCTCCTGTGTGGACTGGCCGATGCTTAACAAGGTCTGATTTGGATCCAAAATGTTTCCCACACTGCTGGCATTTGTATGGATTTTCATCTGTGTGGACTCTGTGATGTTTCACAAGATCACTCTTACGAAGAAAACATTCCCCACACTCCTGGCATTTGTATGGTTTCTCTCCTGTGTGGACTCTCTGGTGGGTCACATAGCTTGAATAGTCACTAAAAGATTTCCCACACTCCAAGCATTTGTACGGTTTATCTCCAGTGTGGACTCTGTGATGCCTTACAAGTTGTGACTGCTGAGCAAAAGATTTCTCACACTCCAGACATCTGTATGGTTTAACTCCAGTGTGGACTCTCTGATGTATCACAAGATCTGTCTTGCGAGCAAAACATTTCCCACAGTCTTGGCATTCATTTGGCTTCTCTTTCGTGTCTATCTTTTTGTGGTTTAGAGGATGTGAACTGTGGTCAATATGTTTTGCAGAAGCTTTCTTTCTGCTGTGGACCCTCTTGTGTAATTTAAGTGCCCTCATTTGGGGAAAATGTTTTCCACACGATGTACATTTGTAAGATGTAGAACATTCCTTTGCCACATGGGTTCGCCTGTGTCTGGCAAGATCCAGTTTGCGCACAAAACTCATTCCACATTTGGTGCATATATTCGTTTTCCTCCAGTTATCTGCTAAGAAGGACAAAACCAGAGAAGGTTGAATCTTACTTCTGAGAGAGTAGGCTTGAAAGAGAACAGAAAAGGGACTGAACAATTTGTTAGGGTCCTGAAAGAACAGAAACATTTGGGGTTTGTGGTGGCAGAAAATTCTGTGAGCCTTCCTCCCCTTGAAATATAACTAGCACCTATGTTATTGTCTTTTCAGTTCCACATACAATAAATAAAGCAAAATTTTACCAGTCAAGAAAGCTAAATGGAACCACTGATTATATGCAAGTACAATCACATGGGGACAAATGCCTAGATAGGAGGACCATTGGCTTCACCCGTCATTCTGACATTCCCACAGGTACCTCCTGGATACAGAATGCTGGACTGTTAGTAACAGAAGCTTTGGTAGAAAAGTTGGACAGATGAAAACTCCCAAGAATTTCATGGCTGGGCTGATTTGGGACCCTGCATCTCAGGGGGCTCAGCAAAGACAGATACTGTTTGAGTGCAGACAGCTTTGAAGACAAGGATGCATGCCTCATTTTAAAGCAGGGGTGGGGAAAGTGTGGCCTGTTGGAGGCATGGGCCCCCATGGGTGTTTTTGTGCACCCCAGGGCACCCCAATGCCACCCGGGGGTGCAGGAGGCATTTTTGCCATGTTTTTGTCCCTCCCCCAGGCCATTATAGGTGCCCGCCAGGCCTTTTTTTAAAACAGGAAGTTACTTTCTCTTATTTCCTCTTGTTAAAAAAAAGGCCTAAAATGGCCGCTGTAGCCTAAAAACATGGCAAAAATGCCCCCATGCCCCAGAGGGCATTTGGATATGGCCTCCAAGGTCTCCTCGGGGTCTAATAAGGTCCCCAGCTTTCCACAGATGCCCATCAATGTTTTAAAGAGAAAGGGGGTATATTTTGATTGTTAACGAGGCAGCTAATTTAGAGTCCAGACTTGGGAGCATGCCAGCATTGTTCTGCCTTCCAAAAATTGACCAGTTCTGGTCAGAAACAGTCTTACAAACATTACAGTGGTTGAATTATTGATCAGGATTTTTTTTAATAGGCAACTGCTAGTAACATTACTGGGTAGTGTTCCTTGAAGCTGGCTTACCCAAAAAGTCACCTGGGCTGCTTTCAGAGATGTCTGCTTCATCAGAATCCGGGAAATCTGGAGCCCTCAGCTGCTCCCCTTGCTCCATATGAAAAACCAACTCTACCTTTTGAACTGGTTGTTAAATGAGGGAAAGAAGAGAACAATAAGAAAAATGTTAAGAGTAATTGTAATGGGATAGATTAAGCCAAGTTTTCTTGGTGCTTAAGTCCTATTTTGGTCTCATTTTCTATGTTCTGAAGTACTGTGAACAAAGAAAAAGCTAACCAGGTCCTGAACTTCCTGTGAAGAAAATGTCTTTTTCATTCGTGCCATGATAGATTGTGTTGGCTTTTTGGAACATATAGAGCAACAGTTGATGTTTCCTTGGAGGCTGAATTCAAGAAACATGATGGGAGGACCTCAGTGCCTTAGATATGTGAAATACAGCCTTTCAGCTGGACCCAGGATGAAGACAATGCAAAGCCTTCAGAGTTCCCACAACTGAAAAAAAAAACACTTTAAAAGCAAGATCTTACCTTGGAATGATCTTTCTCTGGTTATCGCATACTAAATGCAGAACAAGCACAGTCAAAGAACCATTCTTAAAATGTTTTGTGTTTCAAAATACGTATAATGTTGTGCTTTATTATTTCTCTAATGTCCCAGGGCTCATCTCACACAATAGAATTTAAATAAAATTAGAATTTAAAATTAAAACACAGAAACAGAACTGGGTAATTGGAATTTAAAATCCTTCTGATTTTTGAATTGTTAAAAGTGAGCATTCCTTCTCCTATGCTTTTAGATAACAGTAATATTATTAAATTTTGTTTCTTGGTAGTAGGAAGAAGAAATATATTTTGTTATGCCCTCTTTGCCAGAAGTTTAGACACAATGCAGATGGTTTTTTTAAAAGTTATTTCAGTTTGTCTTATTTTTAATTTTTTTCCTAAGTAGCAATGGTCTTACTGCTTAAAATAACCGCCCCGATTATTATTATTATTATTATTATTATTATTATTATTATTATTATTAAAAACCTAAGGAGAGCCACTCTAGATCAGACCAAAGGCCTATTTAGTCCAATATTTTCTTCTGAGTGGGCCACTATGATGTTATAGACTCCTGGGGAGGAAATGTTATTCTAATGGTGGGGCTATTAAAAGACTTTCTGCTTTATCACACTACACTGTTATATCACTGTCATTCCACTTTAACTGCTCTGGCTGCCTCCTGTGGAATCCTGGGGTTTGTAGTTTATTGAGGCCTAAGAGCTCTCTGGCTGAGAATGCTAAAGGCCCCTCCCTAAACTACAAATCCCACAGGAGGCAGCCTGAGCAGTTAAAGTGGAATAATAGCGCTATAATAGTGTAGTGTGATAATCTCTTTTGTAGATATTTGGGATTCACCAAATGATGCTTTATATTTTTTCATCTTCCTTAACATAGATCAAATTTTATGTTTTGTTTTATTTTGTAATATTTCATTCGTTATTTTGTTAACTTACTGGTATACAGTCCTTTAAACATTATTAATAACTATCATTCTTAATGAAATGTATTTATGAAGGCACCATCCTTCATAAATATCTATGACTTTTTCTTATATATATATATATATATATCTTTTTTTCAGTGTGGTTCTGATTGCTAGACCACTGCAAAAGAGTGGGAATAAAGAATATAAATAGGACACCCATATCCACAGGGGATCGGTTCTTAGGGCCCCCGTGGATACTGAAAACCATGGATAATAGCCAACGCCATTGGAAATAATGGGACTTCCTGTTTAAAATACCATAGAATTGCCTTGGAAGACCTAGAAAATGGTTAGAGAGGACACATTTTCTACAAAGACTCTGTGGTAGGTGTGCTGTTGTGTCCTGTGGATAATTGAATCAGTGGATAATGAATCAGTGGATAGGGGGGTCGTATTGAATCTTTCCTTTATTACCAGCCATGTTGTTCATTCTTTAGATTCATTTTTTTTTTTACATTTTTAAACAGCATTGGAGAAACCTTAGAAATACAATGCACAAAGGTTGGCAAGACCACCTGATTTTTCACTAGCTTGCCATCTGATGACTGTGCTTGCAATCTGGGCTAAAAAGAACCACATTCAGTCAGGTTGCACCACCTGCTCATTCCAAGGAAGGTCAAGCCCACCCTGACCAAATAAACAAGGGGCTATTGCACCAAGCCTCAGGCAGAAAAACATCTTGGCCTGGATCAGATGCTGCTTATCTAAAGAGCACATCTGCGTGAAAGGGTATAAAAATAAAAGATCATTCCTACCAAATAGGGAAGCGCAACACACATGGGAGGAAATCCAGTGGCTCACAGACTTATGGGAACCCAGCAGTAAATCTTAGTAGAATGGACAATGTATTCCAATGGAAGCAAATTACTTACTCAATGAGGACACATTCTCATAGTTTGCCATCATGACTTCCCTGTACACAGATCTCTGATTTGGATCCAGGAGATCCCACTCCTCCTTGGTGAAGTACACAGCCACATCCTCAAAGGTTACCAGTTCCTGCAACCAGAAAACAGCCCACATTCAGAAAGATGCATGCAAAGCCATGACAGGACTGTTTCCTGCCAGAGAGAAGGAGAGCAGCTTCTGGACAGCAAGTTTCCTGCCAGTTTCCTGCCAGGGAGAAGAAGGAGAACAGCTTCTGGACAGCCATTCTGACTGGGGAGATTGAATTTTTTTTACAAAAAAACTGTTGGGAGAGGCTGCTTGTTGCTGAGGGAGGGGCTTGAACTTCTGACCTTGCCCTTTTACCCTCAAGAGCCTTCCTGTGAGTCACACCTGTGAGTCACACCTGTGAGTCATTAGGGGGTGGAGCTGGGAGCCTAGCTCTATATAACTCCTTGCAGAGGCTTTCCAGGCCAGTTTCCTGCCAGAGAGAAGGAGAGCAGCTTCTGGACAGCAAGTTTCCTGCCAGTTTCCAGGCCAGTTTCCTGCCAGGGAGAAGAAGGAGAGCAGCTTCTGGACAGCCATTCTGACTGGGGAGATTGAATTTTTGTTTTAAACTGTTGGGAGAGGCTGCTTGTTGCTGAGGGGCTTGAACTTCTGACCTTGCCCTTTTACCCTCGCGCGCGAATTTCAGTAACCAAACAAAAATACAGCAGACCTAAAAGTACAGCTTAGCATTCTCAGCGTTAACTAAGAGTTCTTAGATTACCTAAAAGCTCTCATCATGGACACTGAGGGGACTGCAGCAGTCACTTGCAACACTTGTGCGATGTTTGTATTCTTGTCTACATACGTGGAGAACTTCACATGCACCAAGTGCAAGCTGGTAGCCCTCTTGGAGGAGAAAGTACAGCAGCTGGAGACACGGGTAGCTACAGTTCAACAGATTCGTGAGCAAGAGGTTTTCCTGGACAGAACAGAACGAACAGTCTTGGATGGGGACCGCACAGAGGAAGTGGCTGTGGAGGAGAGGGTCACTTCACGGACACAGGAAGTAGACAGCTGGAGGAATGTCACACACAGAACAAGAAAATCCAGGGATTCTTCCAGCAGCTTGCAGCTACAGAATCGATTCGAAGCCCTTTCCCTTATCAAGGACAACAAGGAAGAACAGCATGGACAGACTTCAGGGGTAGAGCAGGGGACCTTGAGAGGACCACTGCAAGGAATAGCAGCTGCGAAGCCTCAGCGGAGGCGTGTGGTGGTGGTGGGGGACTCCTTGCTGAGGGGTACAGAAGCAGTGGTATGTGGGCCTGACAAGATGACTCGGGAGGTGTGTTGTCTCCCTGGGGCAAAGATCTGTGATGTGACCGAGAGGCTGACAAGACTCGTCAAGCCTACGGATCATTACCCCTTCCTTTTGGTCCATGTGGGAACCAATGATACTGCAAGGCACAGCTTTCCCAAGATCAGAAGAGATTATGAGGCCCTGGGGAGGAAGCTGAAAGAAATGAACGCACAGGTGGTCATCTCGTCTCTTCTGCCAGTTGAAGGGCATGGTCCAAGAAGGGAGAGGAAAATAGCCGACGTAAACAACTGGCTCCGTAGATGGTGTCGCCGAGAACAAATTGGATTCTTGGATCATGGACTGCGCTTCCATGCGGGGGGACTTCTGGCAAGAGATGGGGTGCATCTTACAACAGTTGGAAGAAACATTTTTGCCAACAGTCTCAAGAATTTGATCAGGAGGGCTTTAAACTGAGTCAAATGGGGGAGGGAGACAGTATTCTGGAAGGCAAAAGGGCTGGAGAAAATGGTCAAACTGTCATAGAAGGAACAAGGCAAACAGCGCAAGGACCCAACAGTGGGAGGCAAAAAAACTTGCACAGGGAACAAGTAAAGGGAACACATGGTCTCAGATGTCTCTACACTAATGCACAGAGCATGGGAAATAAGCAAGATGAACTTGAACTCCTTGCACTACAAAACAAATATGATATAATAGGCATTACTGAAACCTGGTGGGACGAGTCTCATGATTGGAATGTAGGAATAGAGGGGTATAACCTTTATAAGAGAAACAGGCCAAACAGGAAAGGAGGAGGAATAGCATTATATGTCAGGGATATTTACACCAGTGAACTGATCCACGACATCAATACTGGAAGCCAGGTGGAGAGCATCTGGATAAAAATTAAAGGGGAGGGAAACAACAGGGATGTTATTGTGGGACTCTACTACAGACCCCCAAATCAGACGGAGGAATTGGATGTTGCCTTTCTAGAACAGATGAACATACATGCAGAAAGGAGAGATGTAGTAGTGATGGGTGACTTCAACTATCCTGATATTTGCTGGCAATCTAACTCAGCCAAAACTACAAGGTCTAGCAAATTCCTTACATGCCTGGAAGACAATTTCATGGTCCAAAAGGTGGAAGAGGCAACAAGGGGGTCAGCTATTTTAGATCTGATCCTAACCAACAGAGACGACCTGGTTAATGGGGTGCAAGTGGTGGGATCCTTAGGTGAGAGTGATCATGTTCTCCTGGAGTTTGTTATACAAAGGAAAGGAGAAGCCAGGCATAGTCAGACACGCATTCTTGACTTTAGGAGAGCTGATTTCAATAAACTCAGGGAAATACTGGGGATGATCCCGTGGTCAGGAATACTAAAAGAGAAGAGACCTCAAGACGGATGGGACTTTCTCAAAAGGGAGATACTGAAGGCACAATTTCAAACAGTACCACTGAGGAAGAAAAATGGGAGGTGTCTCAAGAAACCAGGATGGATGACTAAAGAACTTTCAATGGAGCTAAGTTTTAAATGGAACATGTATAGGAAATGGAAAAGGGGGGAAATCACCAAAGAAGAATTCAAACAGATAGCGAACACGTGTAGGAGTAAAGTCAGAAAAGCTAAAGCGCAGAATGAGCTCAGGCTTGCTAGGGAGGTTAAGAACAATAAAAAGGGTTTTTTTGGGTATATCCGCAGCAAAAGGAGGAAGAAGGAAATGATAGGGCCGCTACGTGGAGAAGATGGCAAAATGCTAACATGGGACAGAGAAAAGGCAGAATTACTCAACACCTTCTTTGCCTCAGTGTTTTCAGAAAAGGAAAAGGAGGACCAACCTGAGGAGAATGGAACAGAGGACACAATAGGGGAAATCCAGCTCAAAATAAGTAAAGAGGTAGTACAGGAATACCTTCTTAATCTAAATGAATTTAAATCTCCAGGACCAGATGTATTAAAAGAGCTGGCAAATATAATCTCAGAGCCATTGGCAATAATATTTGAGAACTCCTGGAGAACAGGAGAAGTCCCAGCAGACTGGAGGAGGGCAAACGTTGTTCCCATCTTCAAAAAGGGGAAAAAAGAGGATCCCAACAACTATCATCCAGTTAGTCTGACATCAATACCAGGGAAGATTCTAGAACAGATCATTAAACAGAGAATCTGTGAACATTTAGAAGGCAATGCCATAATCACAAAAAGTCAACATGGATTTCAGAGAAACAAGTCATGCCAGACTAATCTGATCTCTTTTTTTGATAAAGTTACCAGCTTGGTAGATGAAGGGAATGCTGTGGACATTGCATACCTTGATTTCAGTAAGGCCTTTGACAAGGTTCCCCATGACATTCTTGCAAACAAGCTTGTAGAATGTGGGCTAGACAAGTTAACTGTTCAATGGATTTGTAATTGGTTGACCGGCCGAACCCAAAGGGTGCTCAACAGTGGCTCCTCTTCGTCTTGGAAAGATGTGACCAGTGGGGTGCCACAGGGTTCTGTCCTGGGCCCAGTGCTATTCAACATCTTTATCAATGACTTAGATGAGGGAATTAGGGGCATACTTATCAAATTTGCAGATGACACCAAATTGGGAGGAGTAGCTAATACCCTAGAGGACAGGATCAAAATTCAGAATGACCTGGATAGACTGGAGAGCTGGGCCAAAGCTAACAAAATGAAATTCAATACGGAGAAATGTAAAGTACTGCATTTAGGGCGGAAAAATGAAATGCATAAATATAGGATGGGAGAGACCTGTCTGAATGAGACTACGTGCGAAAGGGATCTAGGAGTCCTAGTAGACCACAAGTTGAACATGAGCCAACAGTGTGATGCGGCAGCTAAAAAGGCCAATGCAATTTTGGGCTGTATCAATAGAAGTATAGTGTCTAGATCAAGGGAAGTAATAGTGCCACTCTATTCTGCCTTGGTCAGGCCTCACCTAGAATACTGTGTCCAGTCCTGGGCACCACAATTCAAAAAGGATATTGACAAATTGGAGCGTGTCCAGAGAAGGGCAACTAAAATGGTGAAAGGTCTGGAAACGATGCCTTATGAGGAGAGACTTAGGGAGCTGGGTATGTTTAGCCTGGAAAAAAGACGGTTAAGAGGCGATATGATAGCCCTGTTTAAGTATTTGAAGGGATGTCACGCTGAGGATGGAGCAGGCTTGTTTTCTGCTGCTCCAGAGACTGGAACACGGAGCAATGGGTGCAAGCTCCAGGAACAGAGATTCCACCTCAACATGAGGAGGAACTTTTTGACAGTAAGAGCTGTTCGGCAGTGGAACACACTCCCTCAGAGCGTGGTGGGGTCTCCTTCCTTGGAGGTCTTTAAACAGAGGCTGGATGGCCATCTGTCGGGGATGCTTTGATCAAGATTTCCTGCGTGGCAGGGGGGTTGGACTGGATGGCCCTCGTGGTCTCTTCCAACTCTGCAATTCTATGATTCTATGAATACAGGTGGAGAAAACACATGTTGGAATGCTTCCTATACAATATCATTAAGTTAAAGAAGCATATCTGAGCCAGGGTTAGAGGGGTAAAACAGTTTTTTTTAAAACCACCACCACCAAAACCCTGTGGGTTTTTTTAAACTGTTTTTTTTAACCAGATTTGTGGTTTTTGTTTTTTTGCATTAAAACCAATATAGGACTAAATCAGAAAATTAAGTAGCAAAAAGCACTTCAGATATTATGGCCACTAGCTTAAATAATAATTGTTCTTTAAAGCAAGTTGTTTGGGTTGGACTTATGTTAATGGAAGGATTTGTTTCTGAACAGCATTCCCTGCACTATAAAATAAAATGATTAAAAAGAAGCAACTGGCACTGAATACTGGTTTAACTATTAAAAAATTTCCAATAAACTGTTAAGGTTAAAATGTTTACATTCAAACAGTCTTTGTTGTTCCAGTAAGAGGCCTGAATGAAATATTATTCATATATATATTTTACGGTCTGTCTGTTACTGAATTACTATTTTCCATATAGTAATTCAGTAATAGCTGGACTTTAACAAATATATGAATAATCAATTTTAAAAAACAGGAAGGTTTTTTTAAAGTCATTTGGTTTAAATCAACCTGGTTTAAACCAGCCAACCCTGATCAGTGCATTATAGATTTGGAAAGGATGCTAAGAGTTATCTAATAATCTAATCTCATGGCAATACAGGCATACATAGGTAAAACATCTCTGGCAGATGTTCATTCAATCTCTGTTTCAAAACACCCAACAAAGTGCACCTCCTCCGTGATTAGGAAATGGCCAAATATGGCACTGCAGCCTCCCAGCTCTTCTGGAACAGTATCAGCAGGGGAACAGCGTCATCCGAAATGCCCCCCCTGCCACGCAGCAGCCTCGCAACAGGGACGAGCCTGCTTGCGTTACAAATTGCCGTCTGAAAAAGTCCTTAGAGTCTTCCCAGAAAAATGTGTCCTCTCTAGCGATTTTTAGGTCCTCCAAGGCAACTCTATGGTATTTTAAACCAAAAGACCCATTATTTTCAATGGCATTCACTATTATCCACAGTTTTTGGTACCCATGCCCCCCCAAAACCAATCCCCCATGGATACAGGGGTCCTATTGTATGTTTCCCAAGAGGGAACCTTGCTCGCGGCCCAGTCCCTAACAGACCATGGACCAGTACCAGTCCAGGGACCAGAGGTAGGGACCTCTGGTGTAGACAAAAATTAAACCACTTCCAGGTGAGTGTAGCTAGCCTCACCTGCCTTACACTTGTGCATCTGATTTTTCCTGTCTAAATATAGAACTTTATATGTAACCTTGTTGAAACTCCGTTTTTTTACCCAGTTTTTCAATCTGTTAGGGCTATGTTGAATCTCAATTCTGTCTTCTGAAGTATGAACTACTCATCTCAATTTGGTACCATCTGCAAATTTGATGAGAAAGCCTATCTGCTCCCATAATGCATTCCATTGATGGGAAAAGATAGAGGCCATGTAAGTGTTGAGTAATTCTGCTTTCTTTACTCATTACTCATTAACATTTCTCCATACTATCTATACAGTAGGCCTACCACTGCCTTGTTCCTCCTCTTGCTCTGAGTCTAAATACTGAATGGGCTCTTACTTACCATTACATTTGCATTTGCTGCTACATTTACAGCTTCCTTTTCTTCTCCAATGGCTTCATACATGACCCTGCCCTTCCCCACTTCATCCTTACAACAACCCTGCAAGGTAGGTCAGGCTGTAACAGAAATTGACTAGTCCATGTTCATCTAGTGAGTTTCATCGGGGGTGAAGCATGAACCTGTATCACACCAAACCCTGTTAAACGTTCTAACCCACTACATCACACAGGTCTATGAGAGTCTGTGCTGGAAAACACTATAAAACAACTATAGAACTTTCGCATAGGATTTCAAGGTAAATTAACCATACTGGTTAGAGGGTGTTTATTAAGAATCCATATTGTTTTTCTTAGGAAGGAGGATTTTGACAAAAAAAACTCTTTTCTCCCCAGGTCTGGAGAACAGAGGGGCCTTTCCTAAACCTTTCAGAACATATACTGTAGATAGAGGTGTTCTGTGTGGGCAGTATTCACAACATCTTCATGGTGTCTCCTTTCCCCATCACAAACCCCATCAGCAGTGCCAGAGAATCTCCTACCTCAGCTGCTTCGGCTGCAGCTCTTTCCTTGCCCTTTCTCTTACTTCTATGAGATGATGGAGAGATCAGTGTATGTTCTATGAAGAGGAGAAGAACAAGACAAATGCAGAAGGCATATCAGAAAGGCGACTCTTCTGTATTACAAAAGCTATCTGGCTTGGAACGAAAGGCTTAATGGGGGACAGAAATATTTTAAAAAGAAACCCTGTCCTTCTCATATGTTGATCTTTGCACTGGTTTAGAAACAAACTTGTCCAACATACAGGGGCCCTCTTGGATCAGACCAAAGTCCCATCTAGGCCAAGGCTCCAGCCAGATGTCTCAGACATGCTTAAAGGCAAGAGCTTTCCTCTGTTGTAGTTGGTTCCTTCCCAATCATGTGGAGAAGTACTGCCTCTGAACAATCTGTTTAGCTAAAAGGCAGCTATCAGTCCATCCCCTATGAATTTCTCTAATAGTATTCTCTCTGGCTTTTCTTCGCAAACGAAGATTCAGGAAGGACTCATCCCGCGCTTTCTGCAAGCGCGCTGATGACTAAAAAGGCCAATCCGAGATAAACAAGTCCGGTTGCAAAAAGTACAGCAGAAGGTCTCCTTCGGTGATGTTTTTGGGTTGTGATTCTTTCTGCATTGTCGTTTCTCTTCAAGACTTGTTCGTCATGAGTTCTCAAATAAGGCTGCAGCATTGTGGAAAGTGCGTCTCCATGCCTCCCAATGTGAGGCCAGGGCGGACCACTGTTGGTGATCAATTTGACCGAGCCTGAGATGTTGTTTCAGGGAGTCTTTGTATCGCTTTTTTGGAGCGCCCCTCTTACGCTGACCCGTGGTGAGTTCACCGTAGAGTAGTATTTTTGGGAGGCGATGGTCCTCCATCCTAGAAACGTGCCCTGCCCAGCGCAGCTGTGTTCTCAATATCATGGCCTCAATGCTGGTGATCCCTGCTTGCTCAAGGACAGCAACATAATAGTATTAAATACCCTCTAAACTAGCAACCATCATATCATATCTTGTTGCAGTATTTGCCACAACTCTGTGTAAAGAAGTACACATAGATTCCCATATCCATGGCAGCATCTTACTCACACCTGAAAAAAAAAGGTCTCTCTAGGTATCTTCTAGGGCCTCCAGTGTGACTCTATGGTAATGCATCCACTGGAAGCTGACCATAGAGTCACAATGGAATATGGTATGCTTGGGCCAGAAGTCATTCATTTTAATTGGGTTCACATTATCTAAGTCTGGGAACATATCCCCTGTGGATACAGGGGTCGTACTGTACTCTCTTTTGTTTTTTGTTTTTATTTTATTTTTAATATTGAAACAAACAGAAATAAACCATACAAATTACACATACACTACAATAAACACATCACAATATTCCTTCTTAACATAGTATTATAGCAGATATTTATATAAGTGATTGCCTCCACCCTGGGACCTCCACTTTGCATTCATACCTCTTTCCAAAATTCCATTGTCTCCAACGCTGGTTTGTTCCCTCCCCTCTTTATTAATACAAATTCTAAAAACTTGCTCCAGATATCTCCAAAATCTTTCTTACTAACCACTCCCTTTTTTTTCTTTGATACTACGTGTTAATTTCTCATTTATTGCTAAATCCCATACTTCACTGTACCATTCCTCTATCTAGTAATTGCCTTGTGTCTTCCACTTCCTTGCTATTATTAACCTTGCTACTGTCAGCAAATTTGTAAGTAAATCTTTAATAGCTTGGGGTTCTTGCATTTTCTCATAAATTGATAATGTACTCTCTTTTATCAATCTACAACTGACTGCCACATTTTAGCACACAGGGCAATATTCCCACATGGGAATGACGTCATCATATATTCACTTTAACACTGTATGGGGAAAAGGATACTGGTAAAGGTGGAAAACAGCAACCCAAGACCCCTCCTTTGAAAAAACACACCCTCTTTTCTTTTTGGAGGTTTTAGCCTCTTGAAGCAAAAACACCGGAGTCTTAGACAATTTTAAAAGGTAAGTCATTTATTGTGGATTAAGCTGTCATGAAGTCCACTTTGTCTGTTGTATGAATCATAGAATCATAGAGCTGGAAAAGGCCACAAGGGCCATCCAGTCCAACCCCCTGCCCTGCAGGAATACAAATCAAAGCACTCCTGACAGATGGCCATCCAGCCTCTGTTTAAAAACCTCCAAAGAAGGACACTCCACCACACTTTCAGGCAGTGCATTAGACTGCCGAACAGCACCATTGAACAGCTCAGGAAATTCTTCCTAATGTTTAGGTGGAATCTCTTTTCCTGTAGTTTGAGTCCATTGCTCCATGTCCTCGTCTTTGGAGCAGTAGAAAACAAGCTTGCTCCCTCCTCAATATGACATCCTTTCAAATATTTAAACATGGCTACCATGTCACCTCTTAACCTTCTCTTCCCCTGGCTAAACATACCCAGATCCCTAAGATGATCCTCATAGGGCATGGCTTCCAAGCCTTTCACCATTTTGGTCACCCTTCTCTGGACATGTCCCAGCTTGTCAATATCCTTCTTGAATTCTGGTGCCCAGAACTGGGCACAGTATTCCAGGTAAGATTTATCAAAACAGAATAAAGTGGTACTATTACTGTACATTTATGGTTCAAAATTCCAATCACAGGGAAAGGTCCTTAGTAGCCTATACGGTTCACCTGAGCTGGTCACTGTGAAGGGCCTGTTTTACTCCTGATGCAGACTACATGGCTCCTTTTCTTGTTCCAGCTCAACTGTCATGTCAGAAAACCAAGATCAAGAGAAAGGACTATGATGATGGGATTTAGACTGGGGATGGGTTGATCGTGTAGCTGAGAGGAGAAGAAACTGGCTCTGGTACAAAACTCCTAGGGGTAAAGCAATATGTGACCCTCACAATGCTACTGAACTGCAAGTCTACCATATCTCACCAGCAGCCCTAGTGGTTAGGGCTGAGGGCAATGGCAGCTAATGGCACAGCATATCTGATCTAGGATTTCATTTTGCACCTTCAAGGAGCTATCTAAGATGCTGAACTTATTGGTTTCCAGCCTTTTGGACTAGCTTCTCTAAATTTTAGAGTCAAATCCACTCTAGATCCACCACCCTACTGTTGTTGGAGCCATCCATCACAACTGGCTGAGGGAGGGTTGTGGTCCAACAATATCCAGATGGCAACCTGGTTACACACATCCCCTCTAAAGCAAAGTGTGAACTTGTAGCTTGTAGCAGTTGTAGCATTTGCTCCCTCACCTGTATTGTGCTGAGACACAACTTCTATTTTCTCCAGGATGAGTTGATTTGTCAACCATGGATCCTGCTCAAGCCAGGAGATCAAATCAGGCTTGACAAGCAAAAATCCTGTTAAGGAGTTCACAAGAGAGAAAGAAACAGCAGGAGGGAGGGAAAGAAAGGGGGAGTGAGTATTCAAACAGGAATAACATTTGGAGTATGAAGCTGTGTACTAATTAAACTGAACAAAATGCAGGCTCTCTGATAGTCCCAAGAAACTACTGCTTCATTTCAAACAATCTTCTCCAATCTTTGATTCTGGGGGATTTTTATATATACTGCCAGCTAACTCGCTTTTCAGGACTGGGGGGAAAATTCCTTCCTTGGTTTCTTGAGGATTTTAACTGTGACATTAATTTTCAAATGATTTCACAGTTAGCACTGATTACAATTCATAGAAGCACAGAATCATAGCAGAACATGTTCAGATGCCATGCAATGGTCGGAACAACACAGATGTAGAAGTGGGAACGGTGAGATTGCAAGCCCATGGCACCTGTCTGCTTACTATGGGAAACAGGATGCTGAACGAGAAAGATATTCACTCTGATCTTGCTCTTATTGGGTTCTTAAAACTTTTTAAAAACGTTCAAATCCACATCTGACATTAGAGAAGTTCCTTTTGGACCATCACTGCTTCTGGCCAAAGACATGGAAAGGTTCCTTACCCAAGGAGGCCACATTGCCATAATTCTCTTGCATGACTTCCAGATATAAAGTTCTCTGATTCTGATCCAAAAGAGCCCACTGCTGCTCTGTGAAATAGAGGGCCACATCCTCAAAAGTCACTGAGTCCTGGGAGGGGAAAAAAAAAGAATTTAACTAACTCCAAGGGACTTCATATGCATTCTGTTGGTAATCCTTATACCAACCCTTTAAGAGCTGCATCACTACTGTTAAGCAAACCTGAGGACTAGTAGCTGAAGTGAAGATGTGAGCTGGGGAACTGAACAGTAGCTTATTCGTGGCACATATATAGAAAGTCTCAGGTTCAGTCTCTAGCATTTACAGCCAAAGGGAATCTGGTCACAGGTACAGTTGGACCCCTGTATCCACAGAACCAATATCCACGGTTTCAGTTATTCATGGCTGGGGGGAAAATAGGGACACACACCATAGAGTTACACTGGGAAGTGCCTAGAGAGGTGTCCTCTCTAGGAGCTGCTAGCTCCTCCAATGCAACTCTATGGTATGTTTGTACCAGAAGTCCTTTATTTTAATAGAATACGCTATTGTCCTTGGTTTCTGGTATCCATGGTATGTCTGGGAACTGGAACCCCAACAGATATGGGGGTCCAACTCTAATGGGAAAGGTCTGAGACCCTGGAGATTGCTGCCAGTCAGAGCAAACAATGCATAACTGGATGGACCAAGTTTGACCTGGTACAAAGCAACTTCCTATATACTAGTGACTTCCTGGCTCACAGATTCTGCTCTTGATATATACAATACAGCAGTTCCCTCAAAAGTGAGAGGACAAGTCTTCCTTAGTCTTTGCAAAAAATGTATAATATGTCAGCTAACTCACTTCTCAGGACCTGGAAGAACAATTCCCTCCTTGGTTTCCTGAGGATTCTAACTATGACTATAGCTTTCAAATCATAATGTCAGGGTTAGCACTGACCACAATCCATAGAATCATGTCACAGAAGGGCAGAATAATAGCTGAGCATGTTCAGTCCAGAAAACAAAAGCATTTCTCTGCCATACATCTAAAGATCATTTGAAACCCAGCTTCCCTTCAAACAAAGAGCCATTTTAGATCCAGAACACACCCAGGGATGGAAATGTAGAACACACCCCTAGGGGTCTCGTTTCCCTTTTTCAGTTGTATTTTTCTTCTGTTTATCTCTCCATGTCTCTTTCTCTACCACACATGTGGTAATTCCACTGCTGTGATTCACTTCAGGTTGGACAGTGCCCAAGCTGGTGCCACTAAACAGAAATTCCCGAAAAAACAGAGAAATACAATATTCTTCCTTTGTATTATTGCCCCTCAAAAGAAACTATCAGTCCTGGCCCAGCTTTACCTTTATGGAGCATCAGACAGCTCATGGTAGGGAGACAGTAATAAAACTGCAGCAGACTATTAATTTTTAAATGTATGATACTTGCATTTGTATTGGAGAAAGGTTTGTGTGGGATATTCTGTCTTGTGCCAAATAACATGGCTGGGTCTGAATATAAGCTTGGCTTACATTAGCTACTCTACATTTGATCACAAATGTGTGGCCCAGCCCCTCCTCTATTTCCATACCCGAGGCAGTTCAGTTGCAGCCATTTCCATTTTCCAAGGAACTAGATATGGATAGAAAATCTTGAATGTTGCATTTGTAGGTGATGAATACTGGAAGAGTAAAAGGAAAAATGTTACATAGGGCCTCAGTCAAAGGCAATGAGAGAAAGAGCGAGTGAGTGAATTCAAAGAATCATAGAGTTGGAGGAGACCATAAGGGCCATCTAGTCCAAACCCCTGCCCTGCAGGAATATACCATCAAAGCATTCCTGACAGAAGGCCATCCAGCCTCAGTTTAAAAACCTCCAAAGAAGGAGACTCCGCCACACTCCAAGGCAGTGTATTCCACTGTTGAACAGCTCTTACTGTCAGGAAGTTCTTCCTAATGTTTAGGTTAAATGGTCAATGAGAAACCAAGACTGAGGATTATAGGTAAAATGGCAAGGTGTGTTGGACCTTGGGAGAAGAGAAAATTCTGAGAGGAATAAGTTAAAGCAAACACAAGCCAAATTTAGAAGGCCAAATCTATTCCAAAGCAGTTGCCATTTTACAATTCCCTGGTGGTTAGAAGGAAGCCATTTAAATTGCCTTGCATGCTCATGAAGTTGTGGGATAATCTGAAATGGGACTATCTAAGAGTCCACTTCCATTTTCCCCCAATGTCAGGTCTCAGACCTAGGCAATCATTAATAGAGCAGTGATACCTGGCGTTTTTTTCAAATTACTCTCAAGGCCATTATCACCATCTAGTAAAAGTGACAAAACTTTACAAATTTGATAAAACATAGTAATCAGCTCCTAAACCATCAGCCCTGAAAAGACACTAGAAACAGTAAGAAGACGATACTCCATCCAAAATGTAGTCTCTAAAAAGCCATTTCCTCAACCCTCCTGGAAAGTAAAGCTATACAGGCCTCAGAGGAGAGGACATACACTGTAACAACAACAACAACAACAACGACGACAACAACAACGCCTGATTAATAATAAGAAGAATACAATTACACCATCCATTAAGCTTCCCTCAGAGGCACTGGAGGGGGAGGGAAGACTTTTCTCCTGCTTCTTCCTGCAAGTTTGTGGCTGGAGTGGATTGGATGGCAATGCACAGGCCAAGCCAGCCAGCATCCTTTAAGTACCCAGAGCCCTTTCATACTATAATTTCACCCAATTATAGCACTATGATTCCACTTTAACTGCCATGGTTCCATCCTATGGAATTCTGGGATGTGCAGTTTAGGGAGCGGTATTTAGACTTTTCAGCCAGAGAGCTCTAGTTCCTCTCCAAACGACAAACCTCAAAAGTCCATAGGATGCAGCTATGGAGATTAAAGTGGAATGATAATGCTATAACTCTGTACAGGCATACCACAGTTAATGAAGCCTCTGAGAAGGAACCTTTTTATGAAGGCTTTTGAGCACACAGGCTGCTTACAAAAGGTTTACTGCAACGAAAGCATGAATTCTTAAGAGTATAGACCAGATAAACTTTGCCAGTGGTGTGGTGTGTGTGTCGGGGTGATGGTGGATTTGGCTGCAGGGATTTCTCAAAAACCCCTCTCAACATAGGAAGGTACAGGTTAATCCTTTGCATTCAGGTTTTTGAAAACTGTGCTCATTCAGATCACTACAGTGAGACACTCCATTGGAAAAAGGACAAGTCACACATCCCTGTATTTTAGAAGAAACCTTCCAAACCTTCTTAACCTGGGGTCTGGGGACTCCTAGGAGGAGTGATGCCCCAACAGGGGGTCCGGTAAAGGCTCATAAGACTGCTTAGCCCATCTCCTCCCTGCAGTGGAGTGGCCATATAACAGGAGCCAAGGGAAAGGCTGGCTGGCTGGCATCCAATCCACTCCAGCCACAAACCTGCAGGAAGAAGGAGGAGAAAAGTCTTCCCTTCCCCCCAGTGCCTCTACTGGATGGTGTAACTGTATTATTATTATTATTATTATTATTAATAACAACAACAACCAGGCATTGATGTTGTTGTTGTTGTTGTTAGTATTAGGGTTTTAAATATTGAGTTAAGTCTTGGGGGGCCATGGCAACAAAGGATATTTAAAGGGGGTCCCTGGTAAAGATTATTATTGTTGTTTTAAATCTTGAGTTAAGTCTTGGGGATCCATGGCAACAAAAGAGGGGCTCCCTGGTAAAGAAAATGTTAAGAGCCACTGCTCTAGAAGGTTTCTTTTTACTTATGCAAGGCTGAACTGACCAGGTAATTTCATTTCACATGTTTATACAGTATTTACAAAGGGATCCTGTAGCACCTTTGAGAGGAACTGAGAAAAAGTTTGTAGTATAAGTTTTTTGTAGATTGAGGGTGCATCTACACTGTAGAAATAACGCACTTTGATACCCCTTTAAGTGCTGTAGCTCCTTCCTATGGAATCCTGGACTTTGTAGTTTTACAAGGTCTTTTAGCCTTCTCTGCCAAGGAGTGCCAGTGCCTCATAAAACTACAAATCCCAGGATTCTGTAAGATGGAGCCATGGCAGTTAAAGTAGTATCAAACAGCATTATTTCTACAGTGCAGATGCACCCTGAGGTTACTTCATCAAAGGTCCCGTCTACACGATTTAAATAATACGTACGGCGTGCAAAAGTTCGCACTTCCGTACAAACGGCCGTTCGGATGCAGACGAATGCAAAAGAGGGGGGGGCGGTTTTCCACCCTGAAATACGCACACGCGGCATTCGGGAAGGAAAGCGGATCACGAAGAGAAATCCATATGCCGTTCGGATGGCTGACGGGTCTGTACGGTCCGTTCGCACACATATGAACAGGCAGGGTAATCTGATTGGCTGGCCGAGTAGAGGGGGCGGGGTTAGCACGGAGGGGAATTGGGAGCGGCCGCCATGTTGGTTTCCTGGCTAGCGAGCGTCTGGTAAGTCCGTGAATTTATATGTTTATTTATTTTTATTTTATATTGTAAATACGGAAAACCGAATGTCCGCAAACCAGGAACCTTTTTTAAAAAAAAAAAGTGGCGGGAGATTTAAAACTGCCGCTTGGCTTGCTCGCTCTAGCCAGCTTTGGGAAGAGGGAGTCATACGGCGTTTAGGGGGGGTTAAAAATCGTATAGCCGGTTCGTATGCATACAAACGACAGGCTGTTTGTATTTTTTGCCCCCCATACGGATTTTTTTATGATCGTATAGCCGCACCCAAAGATGTAACTATGCATATTGTTAGTTTTGAATACTATATAAATTTCCTCAAACATGTTGAATTGTGCTCTCTCTCTCTTTTTCTCTGTCTTGCTAGTATAGGAACCGTACCCTATTCTTTTTGTTATTTCTGGCTCTGGTATCAAATTTTCTGTTAAAGAAATCATGCCCAGGGAACACATTTATTTCATTAACTGAGCTATACTTTGTATGTAGTGTTAAAGAGTCCCAGGTCTCTCAGATCTTTTCTTGCATAATGCTGAACACTGCTGCAAACTCCCTGTCCAAGGCTCAGTTGTTTGTGGGAAAGGCTCTTCCTGTGTTCAAGCCTGAAATGACCACGTGTAGCTCCGTCCCCACCTTCTGTCCACGTGGAAATATTCCTTGCTAGCCCTTGGTTATAAAATACATGTATGCATCATATTATTGTTGTTATTATTATGATTATTTTACAGCCCATTTTTCCCCCCAGGCTGCAACCCAAAGCAGCTCACAGTTTTAAAAAATACACAATTAATTCCTACAAAAAGTGTGCACTGAAACAGAATTAAACCACTGACATCATTAAAGCAACATCCAAATATTTAAAATAATACTTATAATAGTGATAACAGCACAGTGCAGTGGTTTCAATTCTGTACAGCCCATGTTTTTAAAAAAGCAGGACGGTGAACAAAAAGAAATTGGGCCACATCAAACTTACCTGCTTGTGTCTCTAGCCCAACTCTTTGGAACTCAGCATCTCTGCAGGAAAGTCTTTCAGGAAGTGAAGCCCACCCAGCATGCTTTGCCAGGTTGCCAGTAAAAGGGAATTCCTTCATTCAGCATCACTGAAGCCATTTCCCTTTTGCTGGCAGCCCCAGAGCAAGCTGATCAGACCTTTGAAAAACAGGCTTCACAATCCAGAAAAGAGCAATACTGTACCTTTATTGGGCAACTGGAATGCACAAAATACAGTTGTCCCTTCATCTTCGCTGGGGTTTGGTTCCAGGACCCCCCATGGATACCAAAATCCATGAATAATAATAATAATAATAATAATAATTTATTTATTTATATTCCGCCTTTTCCCAAGGGAATCAAGGCAGAGTACAACATAATTACCTCTCTCTCTCTCTCTCTCTCTCTCTGGCTTTTCTTTGCAAACGAAGATTCAGGAAGGACTCATCCCGCACTTTCTGCAAGCGTGCTGATGACTAAAAAGGCCAATCCGAGATAAACAAGTCCGGTTGCAGAAACAACATACTTATAACAATAAGATATTACAGTATAACAATAAAAGCTCAAGGTTAAAAAACAATCCTGTATCCCATCCCTCCCCACAATGATAAAAACAACAAAAACAATAAAATAAAAATTAAGCAGCAGAATAGATTTAAAATTTACAAATACAATTGTCCCTCCACATTCACGGATTTGGCATTCACGGTTTTAAGTATTCACGGCTTGAAAATTCTCTTTAAAAAATAATAATTCAAAAAGCAAACCTTGATTTTGCCATCTTATATCAGGGGCACCATTTTGCTATGCCATTGCATATAATGAGGCTTTAGTATTCACAGATTTGGGTATTCACGGGGGGGGGGGGCAGTTTCCTGGAACCAAACCCCAGCGAATGTGAAGGGACAACTGTACTCAAGTGCCATTATATGCAAGGGGATAGCAAAATGGTGTTCCTTATATAAGATGCCGAAATCAAAGTTTGCTTTTTTGATTATTATTTTTTTAGACTATTTTCAATCCGTAGATACCATATCCATGGATACAGAGGGACAACTGTACATCATGCAAGCTTTCAAAGCTTCACTGACTTCTTCATGAGGCCAAAGTGTTTAAAAAATCATACAGGAGAAAATGGTGATGATGTTAGAGAGTCACAGAGCTATATTCTGTCTGAGATGTTTGTTAAGGTCACACTACACTGTTATAGCACTATTATGCCACATTAACTGCTCTGGCTGCCTCCTGTGGAATTTTGGGATTTGTAGTTTCATGAGGCCTAAGAGCTCTCTGGCTGAGAATGCTCAATGCCCCCTCCCTGAACTACAAATCCCAGGATTTCACAGGAGGCAGGCAGAGCAGTTAATGTGGAATAATATCACTACAGTTGTCCCTCCATATCCATGGATTTGGTATCCACGGATTTAAGTATTCACGGTTTGAAAATATTCTTTAAAAAATAATAATGCAAAAAGCAAACCTTGATTTTGCCATCTTATATAAGGGACACCATTTTGCTATGCCATTGCCTATAATGGGACTTGAGTGTTCACGGATTTTGGTATCCATGGGGGGTCCTGGAACCAAACCCCAGTGAATGTGAAGTGTGATAGTTGTCAGTTAAGATGGTATTGAGGGATTTCAATGCAGGCAGAGGCAACTCCCCATTCTTGGCCAAGTGGGACCAGGGACAAAGGGCAATACAAGACAGGTAATAAAATTTCAATTCCGTTAGCAACAAAAAAGTAACTTCCCTTGAGATCTGAGTTGTCACAGTCCTGAACAGTCATGAACAATTAAGGGTTTCTCATACCAAAGGGCTGTTCACATGCTACACTAACTACTTGTACTGGCTGCCTGTACCCCTTTTTAGCTATGTATTTTGTATATGTGTAGAGACTTAACAACATTCAGCTAGCTGCACACAGGTAGAATGGAAACCCTGTTTTTAAAAGAAGATGTTTCTACCCTCCTTCCTACAATTAGGAAAATTAGCAAGTTTTACCTATAGAGTAGGACCCCTGTATCCTCTGGGGATTGGTTCTGGGGGGGGGGGCATGGATACCAAAAACCATGGAAAATAGCAAACACCATTGAAAATAATGGGACTTATAGTTAAAATACCATGGAGTTGCCTTGGAGGACCTAGAAAATGGCTAGAGAGGACACATTTTCTAGGAAGACTCTATGGTAGGTGTGCTGTTTTGTGTCCTGTGGATAATTGAATCAGTGGATACAGGGGTCCTACTGTATTCTTTCTTTCAGGTAAAAAAAATAGTGTTTGTGATTTTTATTTATATTCACGGCTTTTTCTGTTTTGTGGTGGTGGGGATATGCTATTAACACCCGTTAAAGAGGAGGGCAGATTGTAATAATTTAATTTCTCCTCTGTTTGCACGTCTTTCTGTACAAGTACCTACAGAATCTATTAATAGACAATCCGTGGGAAATAGGTGATGACTTAGAGGAATCACTATACAGTGGGCCCTCTGGATCCATTGAAGACCCCTCGTAGATTACAAAAAATTGAGGTGATCATGTCCCATATGTGGGGGGGGGGCTGAAAATCCTAAGTTTTGGGGCACACCTGGACCATTAAGGAGTCTCACGCCTCCTTCCTTCCTGCCTTTCTATTAGGTAATAAATTATCTTAAAAAGGAAGCTTTGAGGAATAGTTCATATTATCCTGCTATCTGTATTTTCGCACCCTAGTGTTAGCCTGCTTTGATGTAATTTCACATCCCTATGTTAGGTTTCTAGCTGCACCCTTTGATCTTAGTTAATTGAGTGTATCACAGACAAGTGGTTAGCAAATGGTTAACTATGCCTACGTGACTCTTAAACATATATAAGGTGTAACCCCTGAATGGGGGGTGAGGCTGCCTGCATTCTTTCCTGAGGTCTCTGCCCGAGATGCAGCCTCAAGGAGCAGCCTCCATTCTTTCCTAATCTCTCTCTGTCAGCATGCAGCCCCTGAATAAATCTGTTGGCATTCTGCTCATTTTCACCATGCCTCTGTGTCGCTTGCTGTAACACCCATATTATTAAAACGCAGTGACATGCAGGTGGATGCTTCAGTGCGTTCATGTTGCTGCCATTTTAACTATAGGACATGACGATCCACGGTCACTCAAAACTTCAGATCTGGAGCCCGCGGATCAGGAGGGCTCACTGTACATCATTTTTGTCAAGCTCATTTGGGGTCCAAAATATTTTAAAATATAGCACATCTTGCTATGGAAAGCAAGCGTGGTGTCGTGGTTTAAGCATTGGATTACAACTCTGGAGGTCAAGTTTAAATTCCCCTCTTGGCCATGGAAACCCACCTTGGGCAAGTCACACACTCTCAACCTCAGAGGAAGGCAAAGCCCCCCTGTGAACAAATCTTGCCAAGAAAACCCTGTGATAGGTTCACCTTAGAGTCACGATTAAGTCAGAAACTACTTGAAGGCATGCAGCAACATCTCCCTATATGTGCCTGCCTGAGGATTGAGATTGGCTGGGAGGAGGTCCTCAGAGTCCCACCAAAGAAGTCAATACACTATAGGTTTTCCGTGTGTTTTTTCCAGGCTGTGAGGCTGTGTTCCCGGAAAAAACACACGGAAAACCTATGGATGCCAGCTGTGAAAACCTTCGACTTCACAGTCAATACACTGT
This sequence comes from Gambelia wislizenii, assembly GCA_030847615.1. NCBI lineage: Eukaryota > Metazoa > Chordata > Lepidosauria > Squamata > Crotaphytidae > Gambelia > Gambelia wislizenii. The sequence continues at coordinate 35,145,321 of JAUMIR010000002.1, forward strand.
TTGAGGCCGTGAATGCCCTCCTTTCAGAGGCCTGGTTGGTGCCGATGCTATTGTCATTTAGGCGCCAAGTAAAAACATTACAGTTTATCATAACCTTTGGGTCTCACTGATTTTATTTCAAAATGCTAATGCTGATGCATTTAAAAAAGTTTTACTCTTTTCAACTTGTTTTTTACCTTGTCAATTGCATTTGATATGTTTTTAGTCTATTTAAATTATTATTGTTGTTTTGATTTGTTTGCACTGATGTTGTATACCACCCTAAAATCTTTTCATAATAGGGTGGGACAGAAGCAGTTTAATAATTATTTTTTAAAAACAAAATAATTATGGGGTTAGGCCACTTGGTGTCAACACTGGTTTCATTTAGGAATCACATAAAAATGTTGCTTGTTTATCAAAGCCTTTGGACCTCACTATTTTATCTAAAAAATGATAAAGGAAAATGTTTTTAAACTGTTTTAATCATAGAATCATAGAATTGTAGAGTTGGAAGAGACCACGAGGGCCATCCAGTCCAACCCCCTGCCACGCAGGAAATCACAATCAAAGCATCCCAGACAGATGGCAATCCAGCCTCTGTTTAATCATTTAAAACTGTTTTTAACTTGCTACTTGTATTTAATACATTTATGCAAACAAGCTTGTAAAATGTGAGCTAGACGAGTTAACTGTTCAATGGATTTGTAACTGGTTGACCGGCCAAACCCAAAGGGTGCTCAACAGTGGCTCCTCTTCATTTTGGAAAGATGTGACCAGTGGGGTGCCACAAGGTTTGGTCCTGGGCCCAGTGCTATTCAACATCTTTATCAATGACTTGGATGAGGGAATTAGGGGCATACTTATCAAATTTGCAGATGACACCAAATTAGGAGGAATAGCTAATACCCTAGAGGACAGGCCCAAAATTCAAAATGACCTGGATAGACTGGAGAGTTGAGCCAAAGCTAACAAAATGAAATTCAATACGGAGAAATGTAAGGTACTGCACTTAGGGTGAAAAAATGAAATGCATAGATATAGGATGGGGGAGACCTGGCTGAACGAGACTACGTGCGAAAGGGATCTAGGAGTCCTAGTAGACCACAAGTTGAACATGAGTCAACAGTGTGATGCAGCAGCTAAGAAGGCCAATGTGATTTTGGGCTGCATCAATAGAAGTATACTGTCCAGATCAAGGGAAGTAATAGTGCCGCTCTATCCTGCCTTGGTCAGGCCTCACCTAGAATACTGTGTCCAGTTCTGGGCACCACAATTCAAAAAGGATATGGACAAATTGGAGCGTGTCCAGAGAAAGGCGACAAAAATGGTGAAAGGTCTGGAAACAATGCCTTATGAGGAGAGACTTAGGGAGCTGGGTATGTTTAGCCTGGAAAAAAGACGGTTAAGAGACGATATGATAGCCCTGTTTAAGTATTTGAAGGGGTGTCATGTTGAGGATGGAGCAAGCTTGTTTTCTGCTGCTCCAGAGACTGGAACACGGAGCAATGGATGCAAACTCCAGGAACAGAGACTCCATCTCAACATTAGGAGGAACTTTCTGTCAGTAAGAGCTGTTCGGCAGTGGAACACACTCTGTCAGAGCGTGGTGGGGTCTCCTTCCTTGGAGGTCTTTAAACAGAGGCTGGATGGCCATCTGTCAGGGATGCTTTGATCGTGATTTCCTGCGTGGCAAGGGGTTGGACTGGATGGCCCTCGTGGTCTCTTCCAACTCTGCAATTCTATTCTATTATATGGTCAATTTTTTATTGTTTTGCTTTGTTTTAACCTGTTTACATTGGATTTCTTATATACCACCTGGAAATCTTTTTGATATAGGACAGGATAGAAATATTTTTATATTTTTAATATTAATAGTTTTTTTTTTTACATGAAAGCAATTTTGGGGGTGGGGGTCCAATGTACCCCCTCCCCAGTGCTGGTCTACAGCCTTTTCAGGATCTGCCCTCCCTCTCTTCCCTCCCTCACGAGTAGTGCTCACTGCTCAATTACCTCCCTGACCAGCAATTTTTCTACCCTGCTTCTTGCTCCTGAATCCAGAGCTGGCTGGTTTAAACCAGGATAGTTTAAACCGGGCTGGTTTAATCCATGGTTTAAACTGAATAATTAACTTGAACTCCTAGCACATCAATGCAAATATGATATAACAGGCATTACTGAAACCTGGTGGGATGAGTCTCATGACTGCAATGTAGGAATAGAGGGGTATAACTTTTATAAGAGAAACAGGCCAAACAGGAAAGGAGGAGGAATAGCATTATATGTCAGGGATATTTACACCAGTGAACAGATCCATGACATCAATACTGGAAGCCAAGTGGAGAGCATCTGGATAAAAATTAAAGGGGAGGGAAACAACAGGGATGTTACTGTGGAACTCTACTACAGACCCCCAAATCAGACGGAGGAATTGGATGTTGCCTTTCTAGAACAGATGAACATACATGCAGAAAGGAGAGATGTAGTAGTGATGGGTGACTTCAACTATCCTGATATTTGCTGGAAATCTAACTCAACCAAAACTTCAAGGTCTAGCAAATTCCTTACTTACCTAGAAGACAATTTCATTGTCCAAAAGGTGGAAGAGGCAACAAGGGGGTCAGCTATTTTAGATCTGATCCTAACCAACAGCGATGACCTGGTTAATGGGTGCAAATGGTGGGATCCCTAGGTGAGAGTGATCATGTTCTCCTGGAGTTTGTTATACAATGGAAAGGAGAAGCCAGGCATAGTCAGACATGCGTTCTCGATTTTAGGAGAGCTGATTTTAATAAACTCAGGGAAATACTGGGGGTGATCCCATGGTCAGGAATACTAAAAGAGAAGAGACCTCAAGATGGATGGGACTTTCTCAAAAAGGAGATACTGAAGGCACAATTTCAAACAGTACCATTGAGGAAGAAAAATGGGAGGTGTCTCAAGAAACCAGGATGGATGACTAAAGAACTTTCAGTGGAGCTAAGTTTTAAACGAAACATGTATATGAAATGGAAAAATGGGGAAATTACCAAAGAAGAATTCAAACAGATAGCGAACACGTGTAGGAGTAAAGTCAGAAAAGCTAAAGCGCAGGATAAGCTCAGGCTCGCTAGAGAAGTTAAGAACAATAAAAAGGGTTGTTGTTTTTTTGCGTATGTCTGCAGGAAAAGGAAGAAGAAGGAAATGGTAGGGCCACTATGAGGAGAAAATGGCAAAATGCTAACAGGGGACAGAGAAAAGGCAGAATTACTCAACACCTTCTTTGCCTCAGTGTTTTCAGAAAAGGAAAAGGGTGACCAACCTGAGGATAATGGAACAGAGGACACAATAGGGGAAATCCAGCACAGAATAAGCAAAGATGTAGTACAGGAATGCTTTCTTAATCTAAATGAATGTAAATCTCCAGGACCAGATGAACTACATCCAAGGGTATTAAAAGAGCTGGCAAATGTAATCTCAGAGCCATTGGAGAACAGAAGAAGTCCCAGCAGACTGGAGGAGGGCAAATGTCCCCATCTTCAAAAAGGGGGAAAAAGAGGATCCCAACAATTATCGTCCAGTTAGTCTGACATCAATACCAGGGAAGATTTTAGAACAGATCATTAAACAGAGTCTGTGAACATTTAGAAGGCAATGCCATCATCACAAAAAGTCAACATGGGTTCCAGAGAAACAAGTCATGCCAGACTAATCTGATCTCTTTTTTTGATGAAATTACCAGCTTGGTAGATTAAGGGAATGTTGTGGATATCGCACACCTTGATTTCAGTAATGCCTTTTAGACAAGGTTCCCCATGACATTCTTGCAAACAAGCTTGTAAAATGTGGGCTAGACGAGTTAACTGTTAAATGGATTTGTAATTAGTTGACCGGCCGGACCCAAAGGGTGCTCAACTGTGGCTCCTCTTCGTCTTGGAAAGATGTGACCAGTGGGGTGCCACAGGGTTCTGTCCTGGGCCCAGTGCTATTCAACATCTTTATCAGTGACTTGGATGACAGAATTAGGGGCATACTTATCAAATTTGAAGATAACACCAAATTAGGAGGAGTTGCTAACACCCTAGAGGACAGGTTCAAAATTCAAAATGACCTGAATAGACTAGAAAGCTGGGCCAAAGCTAACAAAATGAAATTCAATACAGAGAAATGTAAAGTACTGCACTTAGGGCGAAAAAAATGAAATGCACAGATATAGGATGGGGGAGACCTGGCTGAACGAGACTACATGCGAAAGGCATCTAGGAGTCCTAGTAGACCACAAGTTGAACATGACTCAACAGTGTGATGCAGCAGCTAAAAAGACCAATACGATTTTGGGCTGCATCAATAGAAGTATAGTGTCTAGCTCAAGGAAAGTAATAGTGCCACTCTATTCTGCCTTGGTCAGGCCTCACCTAGAATACTGTGTCCAGTTCTGGGAACCACAATTCAAAAAGGATATTGACAAATTGGAGCATGTCCAGAGGAGGGCAACTAAAATGGTGAAAGGTCTGGAAACCATGCCTTATGAGGAGAGACTGAGGGAGCTGGGTATGTTTAACCTGGGAAAAAGACGGTTAAAGGGCGATATGATAGCCCTGTTTTAAGTATTTGAAGGGGTGTCACATTGAGGATGGAGCAAGCTTGTTTTCTGCTGCTCCAGAGACTACAACACGGAGCAATGGATGCAAGCTCCAGGAACAGAGACTCCATCTCAACATTAGGAGGAACTTTCTGACAGTAAGAGCTGTTCGGCAGTGGAACACACTCCCTCGGAGCGTGGTGGGGTCTCCTTCCTTGGAGGTCTTTAAACAGAGGCTGGATGGCCATCTGTCAGGGATGCTTTGATCGTGATTTCCTGCATGGCAGGGGGTTGGACTGGATGGCCCTTGTGGTCTCTTCCAACTCTACAATTATATGATTCTACGAAAGACTTAAAAAAAACCCTCCTGGTTTAAAAAAAAATATCATTCAATTTTTTAAAAGTCTGGCTATTATTACAATTTTCCTATCCCCTTCTTAGAACAACAATTACTGTATGAATTTAAACGTTTTAACTTTAACAGTTTATTGCCAGTTTTTTCATTGTTAGAGTTGTTTCATTGTTCAGCATCCAGTCTCACTTGCTTCTTTTTAATCACTTTATTTTATAGTGCAAGAAATGCCATTCAGAAACAAATCCTTCCATTGGTATAAGTTCAACCCAAACAACTTTCTTTAAGAGAGCACTTGTTAAAGAAGCAATTATTATTTAAGCTAGTGGCCATAACATCTGAACTGCATTTTGCTACTTAATTTTCTGATTTAGTCCTATAATGCTTTAAAAAAAAGCCTAGTTTGAACCTGCCAAAAAGGGGGGGAGGGTGTTTTTAAAATTATTCCCCCTCCCAACCCTGGCTTGATCTTTCTTTGCCAACTCAAGCCTCCATTGCCAATTCTCTCCCAGCCTCCTTCCCAATTTCTGGCATCCCTGTTTGGCTGGGGTGGGTTTCCAGAGGAGACCTTTGACCGGGTCACCACTCCACTTCTTTCCAACCCCTATGTGGGTGTTTCTAGGACGGTAGACTTCTTTTCCTCTTCTCATCATGGCACTGAAACCGTGCCAAGCTGTTGGCAAGACAAATCCAGGTGGCCTTCAGCCTACTGGCTGAACACATGGATGAGTGGCAGAGCGCCCTGCGATTCAGTCACTGGTTGGGAAGGGGAATGAGAGCTGTTTAAAAGAAAGATCTCCCAGGGAGCCAAATCCCTGGCATAGCCTCTGGGAATTCATACCCGCCAACTGTCCTGATTTGGCAGCGGCAGTCCTGATTAATCCCTTGTTGTCCCACTTTTCCAGCAGTTTCTAAAATGCCCCTGTGTTTGTTTTTGTTTTTTTCCTTTCCTCCTCTTACTTTCCCCCTTTGTCCTGGCTTATTTCAATTGCAGCAGACTGCGTTCAAAGTGCAAAAAGTAGTTTTGCACTCAGTCAACTCAGCAGGGGGAAGAGAGGAGAGGAGGAGGAGGAGGCAAAATCTCACCCTTACCAATAGATTCAGCCCAAAGCAAACCGCTCCAGACTCTCCTAGTTTGTCTGTTCTTCCTCATTAATAACTTTTGCCGTCTTGGCCACACTCTGAGGTTGCTTGGCCAGAGGTGACCCTTAGAAGAGTTGGAGAGTGTATAACTTTTCCTTCTCTGTGTCTCTGCTCTTTCCTGCTTCTCAGAGCAAAATAATCCCATGTTCTGATACTGTACAGCAGGTTTGAGTTTCTGTTGGGTTTCTTTTCTAGTAGAGTTGTTGTTGTTGTCGTTGACTGCCCTCAAGTTGATTTCAACTCTTGGGACTCCATGAATGAGATGCCTCCAAGATCCCCTGTCTTCTACTGCCCTGCTCAGGACCTGCAGGCTCAGGGCCATGGGCTCCCTGATTGGGTCTACCTATCTGGTATGCGGCCTTCCTCTCTATCTACTGTCCTCCACCTTTCCTAGTATTACAGTTGTCCCTTCATATTCGCTGGCGTTGGGTTCCAGGACTCCCCATGGATACCAAAATCCGCGAATTCTCAAGTCCAATAATATGCAATAGCAAAATGGTGTCCCTTATATAAGATGGCAAAATCAAGGTTTGCTTTTTGGATTACAGTTGTCCCTTGACATTCGCGGGGGTTAGGTTCCACGGACCCCCGCGAATGTCAAAAAACCGCGAATATTGATTGCCCTCCCCCCACCCTCCCCAGGCCTTCAGGGAGCTTTCCAAGGCTCCGTGAAGGCCTCTGCAACCCTCCCCACTCCCTCCCCGGGGCCTTCATGGAGCCTTCCAAAGCTCCGTGAAGGCCTCCCCCCATCCTCCCCCCTCCCTCCCCGGGGCCTCCCCCCACCCTCCCCAGGCCTTCACGGAGCCTTCCAAGGCTCCATGAAGGCCTCCCCCCATTCTCCCCCCTCCCTCCCCGGGGCCTCCGCGGCCTCCCCCCACCCTCCCCAGGCCTTCACGGGGCCTCTGGAGGGTCTTCAAAGGCCCCGTGAACGCCTCCCCGGCCCTCCCTGCTCCTTCCCAGGGCTTTCAAGGGGCCTCCGGAGGCCCCTTTTCGCAGTTTTTTGGGGGGGCGGGGGGGGCCTCCCAAAACCGCAAATAATTAAAACCGCGAATGCTGAGTTCGCGAATGTGGAGGGGCAACTGTATTATTTTTTAAAGAATATTTTCAAGCCGTGAATATTTAAATCCGTAAATATCAAATCTGTGGATACGTAGGGACAACTGCACTGTCTTATCTAGTGAGTCATGCCTTCTCATGATATGTCCAAAGTACGGCAGCCTCGGTTTAGTCATCTTGGCTTCGAAGGAGAGTTCAGAGTGGCAGTTAGACGGTAGTTTTTGTCATGGGCCATCCTGGGACTTCTTGATCCCGTATTCACCCCTCCCTGTTTACAGAGAACTCTGACAAAGTTCAGAGAATTTTGTCTCTGAACTGGATATCCCGGGAGATCCCGGGATCATCGTTTACATGGCATCCCGTCCCGTGATATGTATCTTCTCCCACTATATACTACCCCGGGTTTTTTTGTTTACACGAGTTTATGGTCCTGGGATTTATTTATTTTTTTAGCTATCAATCAAGGATGCGATTACTCATTTTTTCACAACCTCAGTGACGTACTTCCTTTAGAGTTCCGCGCCACGAGCGATGCTATTGGCTGGCTCAAATGTTTGTTCAGGATTCTGGTTGGGGATGAGGGGATGAATGAGTGTTGCATTGGGGAATGAGGTGCTTTGGGGATGAGGAGAGAGATCAAAAGCAGAGCGGACTGGAGCCCTGGCATGCACGCACACACAGAAGCCCAAGCCAATATGCTTTCAGCCAAGAAGCCGAGTGCAGGGGGCCAGCGGCTTGCGGTTGTCCTGCCTCTTTAAAATGTTAACCCTTTAAGCAGAGGCAGCTGTGGAGTGAAGGTTTCAAGCCAGTGCAGGGGATCATAAGGGGAGGACACACAAGGCATTTTGAAAGACCCAGACGCTGGCATTTTTTACTGTGCCTTATGGGGGGGGGATGGATGAATGTGTGATCATCCGCTCAGACGCTGGCATTTTTTACTGTGCCTTGGGGGGGTGGATGAATGTTTGATTATCCGTTCAGACCCAGGGAGGGGATGCAGACAGGGGATGAATGGACGATACTCCACCCACGATCTCTTTATAATTTACTCTCTCTTTAAAATTTAAACCCAGCATGCAGTAGAGGAACAGGTTAAAGCTGAAGGGTTTGCAGTGTAGAAATCCATTGAACAGGGTGATTTAGTACACGCACACACACAAAAACTTTCATGCAGCTGGAAGGGATGCCTTTGTTTTCAGCTGGTGAGGCTGAATCTGTTGAACAGGTGACAGACCCCTCCTTTTCTGGTCGCTGATTTCTGAACCCGCCCCCGGTCAACATTTCTGGTCATCACCTAGTACCGAGATAGCTTGTCCCAGGCTGTTTAGATTTCCGATTTTCCGAATCCTCCAGTGACTTTTTTAAAAACCGCCACAAACCGCGGGACTTGAAGTCCCACTGGTTGTGGGATAAAAGGTGCCCCCCCTTCCGAAAACCATGTGTCCGACCCGATGTACGTGTAAACAACCAGGGTTCGACACAAATTCTTCCCACTACATTTTCATCGTGATCTGTTCTGGGGCCTTTCCGTTTGTCTTTTTGTCTGTGCCTCGTGTCCTCAGCACTTTTCTCCAGCACCACATCTCAAAAGAGTTAATTTCCTTTCTCTCAGCTTTACTGTCCAGCTAATACTTCTGTGCACGGTGATGGGAAATATGATGGCTTTGGACAAGCCTAACTTCAGTGTTGAGTTTTATATCTTTGCACTTTAGGATTTTGTCTAGTTTTCATAGCTGCCCTTCCCATTTTTAGCCTTCTTCTGATTTCTTGACTGCAATCTCCATTCTGATCAATTATTGATCCAAGGTCTGGGAATTTATTCGTCATCTATTTATGACATAGTTATGTAGATCCTCTGTGGTCATTATTTTTGTTTTTTTAGTATTCAACAGTAAGCCTGCCATAGCACTTCCTTCTTTGGCTATCTTTAGTTCCAGTTGTTCCAAGTCTTTGTTGTTTTCTACTAGTAGTATGGTGGTGTCACCTGCATATCTTAGATTGTTATAGAATCATAGAGTTGGAAGAGACCACAACAGCCATCCAGTCCAGCCTCCTGTCATTCAGGAGTACCCAATCAAAGCATTCCCAACAGATGGCCATCCAGCCTCTGTTTAAAAACCTCCTTTTTCAGATCTTCACTCCTTATTTCTTCAAGCCTAACCCTGCTCTGCGTATGATATTTTCTGCATACAAGTTGAACAAGTAAAGTGACAGAATGCAGCCTTGCCTAACTCCCTTTCTGATTGGGAACCATTCTGTTTCTCCATATTCTGTTCTAATGGTAGTCTCCTATCCTGAGTAGAGGTTACACATCAGGACAATCAAATGTAATGGTACACCCATTTCTTTAAGAACAATCCATAGCTTTTTTTGTGATCTATTCTAGTAGAAACTCTTGCTTATTTTTGGTTTTTGTTATTCATAGTTTCATTTCCAAGAAAGCCAGCATGGAATAGCAGTTTGAGTGTTGGACTAGGACTGTAGGAGACAAGGGTATGAATCCCCACTCAGTCATGGAACTGGGGTGAGTTTAGGCAAGTCCCACTCTGTCAGCCTCAGAGGAAGACATTGTAAAAAGTAATGGGTATTATTAAAATTGTTACCCCCTGTGGTTTTACTTAAGGATACTTTTGCAAAACAAGAGCCAAAGAGGCTGTTTATTGGCAAGATTTGTTGAAGGGGGGGTTGTCCTTGCCTTCCTCTGAGGCTGAGAGGGTGTGACTTGCCCAAGGTCACCCAGTGGATTTCCATGGCTAAGCAGGGATTTGAACCCTGGTCTCCAGACTTGTAGTCCAATGCTCAAACCACTATGCTATGCTGGCTCTTCGGGTTCCCCGCCCCCTGCAATCGTTTTATTTCTAACAATTTTAAAGCTGGCATGTGTAGCTAGTTGAAATAAGGATGATCCCTAATATTATAAACAAAAAATTAAAAATTGTCTTGTTATATGTTTGTCTCTTCATGCTTTGTATCTCCTCCTTTCCCCCCACTATTTTTGGGAGAGTAATAAAAAGTGCTGTGATGAAGCTTCTGTGACCTACTTTCCAGTTCCACATTTAGAACTGTATTGACTATGTCAGGGAGCTATGAAGACAGCATGGGGGCTGAATACCCAATTCTGAAATCCCCACACCCCTGCCTATTGCACAAGCTCAAGGCTGCTGAGCTGCTGGAATGGAAGAACCAAGATTCATGCTCATTTAATCGTGAACTTCATCTGCCCAGCATGGTACTCCGAACTGCTCTCATTTATATGAGCATGGGCAGCTGAATTTAGGAGCTACTTTGGAAATGTTTTTAGGCTCCCTTCTAGTATAGCCTGTTGGGAACCAAGTGTAATCTCATCAATTTCAAAACATTTAACAGGACGAATATCCCCCTGCACCTTCTGGGTCTCATCCCACCCAGCTGTATCTTCTGGTTACTTCTGGTTTGAGAGGGGAAACTCATAGAATCATAGAGTTGGAAGATACCACAAAGGCCATCTAGTCCAACCCCCTGCCATGCAGGAACACATAATCAAAGCACTCCCAACTGATGGCCATCGAGCCTCTGTTTAAGAACCTCCAAAGAAGGGAGACTCCACCACATTCTGAGGCAGCGCATTCCACTGCTAAACAGCTCTTACTGTCAGGAAGTTATTCCTAATGTTTTAGGTGGAATCTCTTCTAGGTGGGAACTCTTTCTGGCTGAACCCCCTCAAACTGGCAAAATTGACTCCTACAGTCCTAGGAGGAGTGAAGAGTGCTTGCTTCTCTCTCTCATCTCTGGAAGAGTGTGGGCACAAACCCCAAGAGGTCAGGCTTGTTCCTGCTATTGGTATGGAAGAGTTGTAAGGATGGAAGAGTTTCACCCCATTTTTCCCCAAATGAAAATTAACTTGGGCCAGTCAGTATCTCTCAGCCTTAATCTACCTGACAGGCTGTTGTGGAGATAAAATCAAACCTGGAGCTGGTTCCTTTTCAGCTGTTAAGAGCATCTTTCTTAAAATAACTTTTATTGAATTAGGTTGAAAGTACAATCCTAATTAAATGTTCTTTATGGTCAAAAGCAAAGGAACAAGTTAGGAACACACATAGCATAAGAAGACCTGCCATAACTCAGGATCCCCAAAAGGGAATAGACATCATAATAAGGTACGTTGTTAATGGTGATTCAGTCTCATTGATCTGTCTTGTTCTCTCCTGACAGGGTGACTCTTGAGGTAAAGTTTTGATTCATTACCTTTCTCCAGACAGTTCACTCTCCTACAAATGAAGCTGATATTGATATCACTCTATTAATCACTTGACCGTATGTTTCCAGAATCCATACCCGCCCCCCCAACATTTCACTGATGAAAACTAGGTAATGTGTGGACAAGCCACATCAGAGTGTGGTCAAGATGGCAAAATTTCTTAATGAGGAAGATCACACAAGCTAGGAGAGGCTGCAGCAGTTTGCTTTTGTCTGAGCCTACTGGGAAGGGTAAGCTTTCACCCCCTCCATTCCTCTCACCCAGCTGAGTCAACTGAGTGCAAACTAATTTTGCACTTTGAACTTAGTTTGTATGAATGAAAGTAAGCTGAAGGTGAAGGGGGAAAGTGGAGAGACTAGGACATGTTAAAAACAGCTGAAAAAGTGGGGTGACAGAGATTAAGTGGGATTGTCCTTGACAAATCGGGAAAGTTGGAGGGTATGAGACTCTTTTGTGGTCTGAAGGTAGTCTTGTGCTTTGAGGATTATTTTTAATATATTCAAAGAAAATAAACCACATTAATATAAACTGATTGTGTTCATCTAATACTTTAAACTTGCTAGAGACTTTTTCCATAGAGTGCAATACAGGTTGACCCCCATATCCACAGGGGGTACATTCCAAGCCCCCTCGTGGATACCTGAAACCATGGATAATAGGGAACCCTATTATTTTCAATGAGACAAACACCAGAGGTTGACCATAGAATCACATTGGAGGACCCAGAAATGCATAGATAGAACATATTTTGTCAGACATGGATAAGTGAAACTGTGGATACTGAATCCATGGATATGGGGGTCGACCTGTAGTCTGAATACCCTTAAACCATGCTTGAATATTGAAATCTGTGCGTGTCTTCTACCATTTTGTAATTTCAAGCCTGGCTGCCTTTATAAGAATACAAGTAAGGTTCTTAAGCTAAAGATTTTTATTTGTACCCACAAAGAAAGAAAGGAGCAAAGGTTGATGACACTTAGTCATTTTGTGCTTACTGATATTCCCAACAGAGACAAGGACATGTTCCCCAAAAGTGGCTACTTTAGGAGACTCAAAACAAAAATGTACGGTAGTCAAGATCCCTACTTGCTGCAATTTCTCCAACAATCAGGAGAGAGTGGGGTACATTTTGTCATTTTGTGATGTTTGGAAGGTGTCCATTGCCATCTGTAACTGATTTTAAAAGCCACTTCCTTTACTTGTGCCAACATTAACTTGAAAGGGAATTGCTGCCAGAGTGTAGTCCAATCTGGGTTCATAAATCTATAGCAGGAGCTTATTTGAAGTTTAACAGAGGCTTGTATTCAAAGACATAGCCGTGTTCATCTGAAATATCAGTAAGCAAGGGGATCTTGTAGCACATTTGAGAGTGAGAGAAAGACATCGTAGCATAAGCTTTCGTAGACTTGGCCTACTTCCTCAGATGCATGGAGAGGCTGTATATAGTAGAAGTCTGATCTTTAGCATCTGCTCCTGGAATTAAGGCAGAGATCTTTTTAAAAGGTAATTTGCCTAGGAAAGCCAGCATGGTATAGTGGTTTGAGCATTGGACTACAACTCTGGAGACTAGGGTTCAAATAACTGCTCAGCCATGGAAACCCACTGGGTGACCTTGGGCAAGTCACACTCTCTCAGCCTCAGAGGGAGGCAAAAGCAAACCCCCTCTGAACAAGTCTTGCCAAGAAAACCCTACGATAGGGTGACCATAAGTCAGAAATGACTTGAAGGCACACAACAACAACAAAATTTGCCCAAGGCCATCTCAGATTTTAGTGGTCTTGGGGTAAAAGAATAAATTTCAATTTTCTGCGGCCATTTTTTTTAATCAGAAGAGATATCATTCAGTTGCTCTAGAACAGTGGATCTTAACCTATGGTCTGCAGACCCCAGGGGGCCATGATGTCCTCACAGGAGGTCCGCAAAAGCTTGAAGGCTGCTTAGCCCATGTGACAGGAGCCAAGGCAAAGGCTGGCTGGCTTGGTTTCTGCGTTGCTCTTCAATCCGCTCGTCACAAATCTGCAGGAAGCAGGAGAAAAGTCTTCCCTCCCCCTCCAGTGCCTCTGAGGGAAGGTTTAAGGATGATGTAATTGTATCATCATCATCATCCTCATCCTCATCACCATCAGGTGTTGTTGTTATTAGGGCTTTTAATCTTGAGTTAAGTCTTGGGGGTCTGCAGCAACAAAAGATATTTAAAGGGGGTCCCCGGTAAAGAAAAGGTGAAGAGCCATTGCTCTAGAGCAACCTTTGGTCCTCCAGATTTTTGGACTCCCAGAAGACCTTGCTGACACAGTCAATGGTTACAGATTCTGTCTGTGGAAGTCCACCTGAAGGTCCAAGGCTGAGAACCACTACTCTATAGTAATAGAGGGCCCTCTAAAGAAGAGATCTTGTCTGTGGACTTGTGTACCGTCAAGTAATTTCTGACTTATGGTGACCCTAAGATGAACATATCACAGGGGTTTCTTGGCAAGATTTGTTCAGAGGGGGGTTGTCCTTGTCTTTTTCTGAGGCTGAGAGGGTGCAACTTGCCCAAGGTCACCCAGTGGGTTTCAATAGATGAGCAGGGATTTGAACCCTGCTGGTCTCCAGAAACCAGTCCAATGCTCAAAGCACTACACCACACTGGCTCTCTTCTAGACGCGGAATCAATTTCTACATAGCAGAGTCAGAATGTGTGGGAAGGGGATTTAGCATGAGAAAAGAGAAAGCAATGCAGGTTCAAATAAATCCTTCCTATTTCATCCAAGACTGTGATGTTTCAAAGGGTTAAGAAATCTTAAATATTTATACCATCTTGGAAGGGGACCAATCCCCCAGGATATACCCCCTCCTCTCTTTCTTGCTGAGCTAAACTACTCTTTCAACTGAGTTTGCACCAACTGAAGTTAAGCAGAGAGATAGAAAACTGGGACACTTTAAAAGCAGCTGAAAAAGTAGGACAAGAGAGGATTAATTGGGACTGTCTGTCCTTGCCAAACTGGAACAGTTGGAGAGTATGCTGTTAAAATCACCAAGGGTGCCTGCAATGTTTCTTTTAAACTCACACAAACGTTTATGAGCAAGGAGCACTTAAGAAAGCCCCAGAAGAATAAGTACTGTATAGCAATCCTGAATGCCTTGGCCGTTTGCAGGCAGTACTGCTATGAGCATAACATTGACAATTTGGTAAGATGTGTTGTAAACATCCTTAAGATCAGGGGTGGGCTAATTGCAGAAGATCACATCCCCACAAACCAGTCCCCTCTGGTTTCAGAAAATGTCCCTTTTCAAACAAACCTAGGGGAGTGACATTACATAAAAATTATATGTTACACTCACACACACCCAGAAACTTCTGGGGTGTAATTTTGCCTTTGTGGGGCTGATTTGAAGTGTGGGTGGGTGGGAGGGAGGGAAGATCCCAAGGTCTGGGAGAGGGCAGGAATGCAGCCAGGATCTTTGCCAGAAGGAGGACTATTAATTATACTTTACATATTATATGCTTACCCCCCGCCCCACCATCCCAAGCTAACATAGAACTTTGGCATTACTTGAAATTTGAAATGCACGTTCAGATAGTTTCAGAGAACATTTGGGGTAGTCCTGGTAACCTGAGCCACAGGTCAACCAACTAGGATTACCAGATTTCAGGGCCTGGCCATGTGTATCAGAGCCTGGACCCTCTTCTTGGATCCTCAGGGCAAGAGCAAATGCTTGAAAAGAATGTGTGTTGTTGGTGTGTGCCTTCTGACACATGGCAACCTTAAGGTGAACCTATCACAGGCTTTTCTTGGCAAGATTTGTTCAGAGGGGGTTTGTTTTTGCCTTCCCCTGAAGCTGAGAGAGTATGAATTGGGCAAGGACACCCAGTGGGTTTCCATGGCTGAGCAGGGATATGAACCCTGGTCTCCAGAGTAATAATCCAATGTTCAAACCATTACACTACACTGGCTCTTTGTGTGTGTGTACACATACATATTACTGAGTATTGCTGGCGCCTTTGGAATGGCTGATGTACATTCTCCAGGGGGTCCACCTGAAGACCACCACCCCTTCCTCTCTTTCAAACATTACTAGGGAATATAGCTAGGTTTGAGCCCTGGGATTTCAGAGGCTGGGATGCTCCTGACCTCACAATTCAGGATAGATGGACTAAGTTGTGTCTGTTTTATTCTGAGCGCACCTGGATCTGGAATATGTGTTTTCACCTGCCGACTAAGCCCTCTGCATTTTCCTTGGTCTTCACCCCAGTAACAGCTCAATATCCCTTGATGATTCTTGTTATGTGCTTTCAAGTCATTTCCAACTTATGGCAAACCTATCAGCTTTGCCTTTGCCATCCTCTGAGTGTGGCTTGCCCAAGGTCACCCAGTGGGCTTCCATGGTTGAGCAGGGATTTGAACCCTGGTCTCCAGAGTCATAGTCCAGCGCTCAAACCATTATACCATGCTGGTTCCTGTATCCCTTGATGCATGTTAATTACAAGCCGTTTCATGAACCCAGTCCTCCATTTTCCTAGAAAAAGTCCCCAAAACAGGAAATTGAACAACACTGGACTACCCTGTAGACATGTACAGTATTCTAATTCTCTACAACACAATGGATGTAATAATGATGAGCTACTTTTCAGGGGAAATCATGGATTTCATATACAGTACACTTATTTTATTTCTTCTAATATCCTTATAGGGACACAACCACTTCTTACCTGGAAGACAAAAAAAAAAAGGCTTTCGTGGGAACCAAGATGATCTTTCTCCAGAGAGAGGTTTGCTAATTTTAGCCATGATTTAATTCGTCGGCTAAAAACACTGAAGCACCGTGGTAGCAGGCTAGTGGGTTGCAAAACAACTGTGCGGAAATGGGCTGAGCTTGGCTTCTACAGGGGCTAGAGACCACTTTATAAAACCAAATTGGCACATGTTGACTGCTTAATTATTGAACTCCTTTGCTGTGGTGGGCCTAAAGAAACTTTGGTGCAACCCTCTACTTCTGGAAGTCACAGAAATACAGTTGGATCCCCCTATCCACAGAACCAGTTATCTGCAATATCAGTTATCTATCCACAGAACACAAAATAGGAACACACCATAGGGGCGCACTGGAAAATACCTAGAGAGGCATCCTTTCTAGGCATCTTTTAGGTCCTCCAATGAAACTCTATGGCATGCTTTCACTGGAAATCCTTTATTTTAATAGGGTTTGCTGTTATCTGTGCTAAGTCTGGAAACCAAACCCCTGTAGATATGGGAGTCTGGCTGGTCTTGAATGGAGGCCACCTGTGTGCAATTCTAGTTCTACCCAGATTAAATGTATTCATTTCTGGATCCCTGCCCCCACCTACTGAGTTTGTTGGGAAGCATTTCAAAACAAAAAGAATTATGAAGACTAAGGAGCTATCAAGATGAGTACAGTTGGGCAGAAGCACCTATCAGGGCTGGTTTTTTGTTTTTTTTTTTAAAATCCCACTATAAACATCCCTGAGGGTACCATTAAATCTATTCCTACAAAACAGAAAGAGCATGATTCAGTTGTGATTCTGTTTAGAGGCCATCCACCAAAGCTCAGTGCTGTGGAAAGGAGGACGTTAGTCAGAGAAGCAACCAAGAGGCAAATGGTTAACTTGGAAGTTGCTGGAGAGATCTGCAGTGGAGATGGGAGATACTGTCCTGTCCATGGGACAATTACTAGTTGGTCATTCCACAAAGTTGGGCTTTATGAAAGAGTACTAAAAAGAAAGCCACAGGTTGGGCATCCCTAATCCGGAAATCTGAAATGCTCCAAAATCCAAAACTTTTTGCCACTAGCTGTCCACATACGCATTGGAGGCGGTGGTAGCGGCCCTGCTTGTTCATTCGCAAGGGGGACGTGGGTGGCTGGCAGGCTCCCTGGAGAACGCCTGTATAGAGATGTGATGTTGGAAAGATACATTAAGATCTGTGAAATGGCAGGAGGCATGGATTTGTGCTGAACACTATGCTTGGATTCCCACCATTTCACAGATCCTACATGCATGCACAGACACGCATTAGCTGGTCCCAGCATACTATTCGCAGTTAAAAAACTCCCAGTAGACCTCATACCCAGTTGCTTGGGTTCTGTTGCAGTGGTGGCAGCAGCAGCGTCCTGCCACCGCCACCACCACTTGATTGCTTGGGTCCCATTGCAACAGCAGCTGCAGCATCCCCCTGCCACCAGTTAACTGCCTGGGTCTTGTTGCAGTGGGAATAGAAATATTACTGTGTAGACCAGTGATGGGCAACCTTTTGAGCTTAGTGTCAAATTTCGCCAAAAAACGGAGCATAACTCAGGTGGTGTGTCACTTTGAGGCAAAAACATTATCTCTGCCGGCAGAAGTGAGGGCAAAGATCCCATCCTAACCAGAAGTCCCAGAACTAGACGCTCTGTGCCGGACTTCTGTTGTTTTGGCCTACAGACCTCTGGCACAGAGTGTCTAACAGGGGAGGATGAAACATTTGCGACTACAGTTGTCCCTCCACACTCATAGGTTTCACATTTGTGGTTCCGCATATTCGCGGGTTCCTGCTTTGGGGAGGGTGGGAGGGGGGAGGAAAGTGGGACCGGGGCTTGGAAGCCCTGAACGCCACTTTAGGGAGGGGGGGAGGGGGGAGGAAAGTGGCGACTGGGGCTTCCAAGCCCCGATCGCCACTTTAGGGAGGCGGGGTGGTGGTGGAGGAAAGTGGTGACAGGGGCTTCGAAGCCCCAATCACCACTTTAGGGAGGGTGGTGAGGTTGTGGGCAGGGGGGAGGAGGCCTATGGCCGCGTGTCATCAGAAATGGCTACGTGTGTCAGTGCTGACACGTGTGTCATAGGTTCGCCATCACTGGTGTAGACTTAAATCATAAGTGGGGATTGTGCAGCCCTGAGACTGGAAAGGCCTGCAGCCTTAGTAACTATAGGCAACACCGTAGCACATTGTTTGGTCACTCCCAGTATGCAGATTGGCCATGTGTGGCAGGAGTGGATTGTGAGGTGGAGAGGGAATTTGCATGTGGGTGGTGATTTGCAGGTGGGTAGTGATAAAGCCATTATATATACCCAAATCATTCATATATATATATATATATATATATATATATATATAGTTGTCCCTCCATATCTACAGATTTAAGTATTCACAGTTTGAAAATATTCTTAAAAAACATAATCCAAAAAACAAACCTTGATTTTGCCATCTTATATAAGGGACACCATTTTGCTATGCCATTGCACATACTGGGACTTGAGTATTCACGGATTTTGGTATCCACAAGAGGTTCTGGAACCAAACCCCAGCGAATATGAAGGGACAACTGTACACACACACGCACGCATATACATGTATGCAAATATTCCAAAATCTGGAAAAAATCCAAAATCTGAAACACTTCTGGTCCCAAGCATTTTGGATAAGGGATACTCATTACCAAAACAAAGCCTGTTGAGAGTCAGCAAACAGGTAAGTGGGAGACATAGCAAGCATGTGGAAAAATGAACCAAAATTTTGATCTTGCAACAAAACACTAGGTGTGGCACAAAGTCAACAGTGCTTATTGCCCTGAAAAGTGCCAGTGTCATGGTGGCAGCAGCTGAGCAATGAAGGCAAGATGGATGGAGCCAAATATAAGGGCAATTCAGAAGGAAAACCTGTTTCAGCCCACAAAGGACCTGGGACAGGGCCAGAGGTTCACCTTCTGACAGGACTATGACTAAACACTCAGACCAAAGCAACACTGGAGTGGTTTAAAAACAAGAAACTGAATGTCTTAGATTGATCCAAAGTTCAGATTTAATCTAATGGATAAACTGTGGCAAGACCTGTTCACCAACAGTCCCCATCTAACCTGATACAGGTGGAACAATTTTATACTGTACCATGAAGAACAGGCAAAAATTCCAGGATCCAGATGCACAAAGCTGATACTTACCCAAGATTCACAGTTGTCATTGCTGCGAAAGGTGGGTTTACTAAGTGTTGGCTTGGGTGTGTGTTTGTGTGAGTACTTATGCAACCAACAAGCATCAGTGTGCTTTCCACCCATCAGATTTGCTAATTAGGAAATCAAGGGAGGAGTCCATCAATCCTGGGGGTCTGATCCTTCTTGAACTTAACAAACGTGGTGCTGCTTGAAAAGTCACTGGATCTGACTATCCTTCTTGATTTCTTTTTTGTTAAGCTTGCCTATTTTAAATTTCCCCAACTTACCAAAAGAGAAGAAATATTGCAATGCTGCAATTATTTGAAAGTAGCAACCAGAAGCTACTTCCCTATCACAACCAATCACGTGTGTTAAGACAAAACATTTCTCAAAGCACATTGTTGCTCAGAGTGGTGAACAGATCAAATCATCCAACATTTATATCTGCACATTTGGTAAGACACTGGCTAATAATCCAGGCCCTAGCAGCAGGGCATAAATTCCATGGTTGGTGGCCACCAATTAGATACAAGTCAACAAAAGAGATCAGTTTAAAAATTAAAAATACAGCTGGACCCCCGTAATTGCAGAACCAATATCTGCAGTTTCAGTTATCCGTGGGACACATACCATAAATCGTGCTGGAAAATGCCTAGAGAGGCATCCTCTCTAGGCATCTTCTAGGCCCTCCAATGCGATTCTATGGTGTTTTTACCAGAAGTCCTTTATTTTAATATGGTTTGCTGTTATCTGTGGTTCTCCGTTTCCACAGTAAGTCTGGGAACCAAACCCCCCCACAGATACAGGGGTCCGACTGTATTGTCACAGCATGAGGTCTCTCTCTCTCTGGCTTTTCTTTGCAAAAGAAGATTCAGGAAGGACTCATCCCACACTTTCTGCAAGCGCACTGATGACTAAAAAGGCCAATCTGAGATAAACAAGTCCGCTTGCAGAAAGCAAAGCAGAAGGTCTCCTTGGGTGATGTTTCCGGGTTGTGATTCTTTCTGCGTTGTCATTTCTCTTCAAGACTTGTTCGGCGTGAGTTCTCAAATAAGGCCGCAGCATTGTGGGTAGTGCGTCTCCATGCCTCCCGATGTGAGGCCAGGGTGGACCATTGTTGGTGATCAATTTGGCTGAGCCTGAGATGTTGTTTCAGGGAGTCCTTGTATCGCTAACAAATGGCTGATTAGGTAGCTAGCCCTTTTCAACAAGTTGCCTGTATCACAGGCCAAACCAGCCTTTATACCAGAGTTTGCAGGGACTGAATAGGTTATTTAATAATGCATAAAATACAGGGTGGAGTGCATTTCTTAGAAACATAGATTTGTGACCAAGGACAGCCTGTCATATAGAAGGAGGGAGGGAGGGACTCGCCTCAAAAGAGCAGGTGAGCCACATACCCACTATCAGATAATGAGCTTAATATGTACCTGAACTGGGCCAACCAATGACCTCCCATTAGATCAGCCAAAAACATTCATGAGGCACATTTTCCCAAGTTCAGCTGTTAGCCAACACAGGTCACCTCTTAAAAATGGTTTTATTATCCTAACAATACAAAATAAAAGAAGGGTGATAAGGACATTTTTAAAATGAGGAAAAGGAAAAAAGTGCGATAGAATGACAAGCACTTCACAGTTAACAATGGAAAAGAAAACAGTGGTCATCACATGCTAAGAGTATGGGCTAACACAAGCGTTATATACAGCTCCCAAAGTGCCAGACAAAACTGGCAGCAATCCATTCAAATAGCCCAGGCAAAATTTGAAGCACAGCAAAATTGCCCACCCACACCTTTCCAGGGGGTGTGAGGGATATTCTAGCGTAGCTGGGTTTTTGTTTTTTTAAAGTCACATGGGGGATATGTTGCTGTATACGGCCTACATTTCTGCCCAACCCTGATATAAAGGAACATGAGCATTAACTAATAGCAAAGATTTATCTATTACAAAGCCAATACAAACAATTATTGCCAGTCCGAAATAAGTGACTATCGGACATGCCCACCTCCTGTCTCTTGGATTTATTGTAGGAACATGTCAACTTGCCTCATGCAGAGTCAGGCCAGCGGCTCCTCTAGCCCAACGGTGGGCAAAGTGCGACCCATTACTGCTGTTTTTGTGGCCGCCAGGGATCAAATTATTTTTGCACAACCCCCTCCCCCCGAAAGTTTCTTGTCCAAAATACCCTCTAGATGATTTGGGGTATTTCCACCACATTTGGCCCAATTTATTCCCTGGAGAGGCATTTTTTTTTTAAACTAGAATTGATTTACACTCATTTTCTGTTGTTAAAAAAAAGCCTTCTCCTGCACCTAAAATGGCCCAGGAAGGCTCAAACATGGTGAATCATACAATCACAGAATTGTAGAGTTGGAAGAGACCACAAGGGCCATCCAGTCCAACCCCCTGCCATGCAGGAATACACAATCAAAGCATCCCTGACAGATGGCCATCCAGCCTCTGTTTAAAGACCTCCAAGGAAGGAGACCCCACCATGCTCCGAGGGAGTGCGTTCCACTGCCGAACAGCTCTTACTGTCAGAAAGTTCCTCCTAATGTTGAGGTGGAATCTCTGTTCCTGGAGCTTGCATCCATTGCTCCGTGTTCCAGTCTCTGGAGCAGCAGAAAACAAGCTTGCCCCATCCTCAATGTGATACCCCTTCAAATACTTAAACAGGGCTATCATATCGCCCCTTAACCGTCTTTTTTCCAGGCTAAACATACCCAGCTCCCTAAGTCTTTCCTCATAAGCCATGGTTTCTAGACCTTTCCCTTATGTCCCCCAGAGCACATTTGGGGGAAATTTATTTATTTTTTGCCAAAGCAGGAAGGTTAGTGGGAGGTTGCAGTCCTCCAAAGTCTCCTGCAGAGCTAATGTGGCCCTCTAGACTTCCACAGTTGCCCACCCATGCTCTAGTCCACTACTATCAGCTCTGACTGTTACCAGATCAACAGTTTCAGGCACAATTTGTTCATAGCCCTACCTGGAAATCCCTCATATTCCTGAGATAGATTCCCCTCCAAACATCAACCAGGCCCAGTCCAGCCTATCTTTCACATTGAGACAAGATTTAATGTGTTCAAGTTGATAAGCTGTTATATTTAAATTATATCACCAACACTTAGCTGAACTAGACAGCTTCCCCCCTCCCCTAAAAAGACAAACTGGCATCTAATACAATACCTGGAATTGTACTGTATTGTTTGCTGAACTAGCTTTTATTTTAAATTTCAAGAAACAGTCCGTATAGAAGCAAAGGGGATAGTCCATGGATTGTATGGCACAGGACATTCCAATTCATCTTCCCACTCAACTCTAGACTGCTCAAACATTTAAACACTCGAGATGTGAAGAATGGGCTCAGGCACTGCTGAACCTCCACTGCCCGAGGCAGTATGCCTTGCAACACTAGGAAGAGAAAATAAGGAAGGGCTGCCATTTTCCTGTCCTGCTTATGAGTTTCTCAAAAGCATCTGGCTGGCCCATGTTGGAAGCAGGATGCTGGAATATCTGGACTTTGGGTGGATCCATCAGGGCTCCTCTTACAGTGGTCCTCCAGAAGATGGTGCAGAAACAGTGGCAAAAACATGTTGGACTGATGGCAAAGTATAACCTCATCCCATGCATTCATCCCCCAACACCTAGCAGTTCCAGTTCATTTCCTGATGTGGGGTTTCTGCTAATCCAAGAGAGGAAGTGGGATAAGCAACATTCTGCCTCTTCTATCACCTTCAAGGCTTTGCTCCAAGCATTTCCAGATTTATTTCCACAGGCCTTGGTGGTTTGGTTATCTAGTGGAGGGTTCTTGCAACCTATGCTGGGGTCTTTGTGCTGACTTGCCCACCATGTGCATGAGTCTCCTGCTGAAGGAAGATGCAACTAAGGAAGGAGACACTTCAGTGACTGAGGCTTGTTTCCCTCTGCCCCAGGTGGTAGGATCCAAAACAAATGATAACAATTTCAAGGAAGAGGAATGGGATGCAGCGTTAGGAAGAACTTCTTCATGGTAAGAGCTGTTGATAGTGCAACTGACTACCTCTAAAGACTCCTTTTTACTTTTCAAAAGAGTTTAGATGACTGCCCCAAGGATTGAGACCTGATTGGGGGCCTCTCTTCTGTTACCCACCAGTGGGAGCAATACATTGTGAGAGCACATGGGAGAAGGCCTTCTCTGCTGTGGCATCCCATCTGTGCAATGCTCTCCCCTTAGAGATCTGATTGGCACTGACTTTGGTTTCCTTCTGACATCAAATCAAAACATGCCCCCCCCTTTTTTTTACCAAAGCCTTTGGGGATGCATTTGCTTTATCCAAAATGTACTTAGGTTTAATGTTTAAACCTTTTTAGTTGTTTTAACTTGTTATTTAATGTGGTTTCAGGGTGTTTAATCTTTAGTTTCAAGTTTGAATTTTAAAAAATGTTTCAACTGAGTTTTAAACATCATCATCTATATCCTGCCTTTTCCTCAAAAGCAGGACTAAGGGCTTATACTTCCACACAGCTCTGAGATCGCACAAGACAGGATGGGATATAAATATTTTAATAAATATTTTTTTAAAAACCATGATGGTCTGTTCAGGATGCTTCAAGTCATGCTTTTCTGCAATGGCAGAAGAATTGGATTAGATACCTGAAGATCCCTTCAAAGTCTATACAAGTAGAATGGACCCCCAAAAGGCCACCTGGACCAACTTTTGACCACTGCAGGAACCCACCGCTAAAGCATGCTCGAGATGCCCAACCAACCTCTGTTCAAACACCAACAACATAGGAGCATCCACCACCTTCTGAGGTAGTCTGTTCCACTGCCAATAACTCTTAGAGACAGGATGTTCTTCCAAGCTTAATCAGTATCTCCTTTCTTTCACCTCCATTGGTTTGGGTCCTCCCCTCTACAAATAGCAACCAACTCTCTCTTCCACATGACAACTCTGCAGATATTTCAAGCTATCATATTGCCTTCTCTTCACTATAGAAGCTCTCTTACCCATTTCTTGGTTTTGAGAACTTTTACATCTTGGTCTCTCCCTCCTCTGGACATGCTCCAGCTTGTCAATATCTCTCTTAAGCTGTGTTGCCCAAAACTGGAGACAATAGAGTATTCCAGGCAAGGTGCAATCAAAGCAAAATTTTGAATGGTACTACTATTTCCCATGATCTGAAGATTAGATTATTATTCGTGTGGCACAAAATTTGCAGTGGGGTTTTGTTTTGTTTGCATCATGTCATTCAATGATTTTTTTTTCAGTTGTGGTCTACGAGGGTCAACTACCCAACAAACTATAATTATCAAATTCTAGTACCTTACATTACTTATCCTTGTTGATATTTATTTCCTTAATTTTGGTTCAGTTCTCTAATCTGTCAAGATCATCTTGAATCCTGATTCTGTCTTCTAAGGTATTGTCTGAAACACTGATAAGCTTACTTGATAAGCTTATTCTATCATCCAAGTCATTTCCAAAAATATTGAACACTGGGCTCAAAGCAGAATCCTGTGGCACTCTACCTGTCACGTGTCTCCCGCATGACTCTGACTGTAAGTGTTCCTAAGTCACTGGCTGTAGCACTGACTGAAAGTGACATCAGAGAGCACAGCCACAGTAGTGATGTCAGAAGCATGAGTATGCCCTGTGACATAATCCAGCCCATGCATGGAGAGACTGAAACCTGTCTCTGTAGCTTAACTGGATCCCCTACTCCTGACTCAGTAGTTCTCTCCCATGTGAGTTCCCCTGTAGCGTCCAAGTATTCTGCAGTCCAGATTTTTCTTTTGGGTGAGTCTCTGGAAGATGACAAGGTTATTTCACTTAGCAAATGATTTATTTCTCACACTTCTGGGCACCTGCTCAGATATTTTGGTAGTCCCAAACTCTAAGCAAAATATTTTCCATACTACTCTTATATGAGTGGTTATCTCCTATGTAGATCTCACAAAATGCACAATTCTTAGTAAAACAATTCCAACACCCCTGCATTTATATAGTTTCTGTCTTGGGTGGGCTCTCTCTTGGGTTCACAAGTTGTGAAACGGAAGCAAAACATTCCCCGCCTTCCGGCCACTGGAATAATTTTTCCTTTGCATGGATTCTACGGTGGGTAACAAAGGCTGAACTCTGAGCAAAAGATCTCCCACACTCGTGGCACTGGAAGGGTTTCTCTCCTGTGTGGAGTCTGTAGTGTGTCACAAGAACTGACCTTAGAGCAAAACATTTCCCACATTCTGTGCACTGGAATGGTTTCTCCCCTGTGTGGATTCTGTTATGGTTCACAAGGTCTGAATGGTTACTAAAACATTTCCCACACACCTGGCATTTGTATGGTTTCTCTTTGGTGTGGACTCTCTGGTGCATCACAAGAACTGATTTAACAGCAAAACATTTCCCACATTCCTGGCATTTGTACGGTTTCTGTCCTGTGTGGACTCTATTGTGGTTCAGAAGGTCTGAACTGTAAGCATAACATTTCCCACATTTCAGGCACTTGTATGGTTTTTCTCCTGTGTGGACTCTACGGTGCTTCACAAGGCTGGAACTCTCAGCAAAAGATTTACCACACTCTTTACACTTGTATGGTTTCTCTCCCGTGTGGAGTCTCTGATGGGTCACAAGGTTTGACTTCCAGCTAAAGCATTTCCCACACACCTGGCATTGGTGTGGTTTCTCGCCTGTGTGTGTTCTCTGATGTAACAGAAGGATTGTGGACTTAGTAAAAGCTTTCTCACACTGGTCGCATTTGTATGGTTTCTCACCTGTGTGAACTCTCTGATGCTTCACAAGGTCTGAACTGTTATTAAAACACTTATCACACTCCTGGCATTTGAATTTCTCTCTTGTATGGACTCTCTGGTGCATCCCAAGAACCGACTTGAGAGCAAAACATTTCCCACATTCCTGGCATTTGAAGGGTTTCTCTCCTGTGTGGACTTTTAGATGGGTTGCAAGGCCACCATTCTGAGCAAAACATTTCCCACACTCCTGGCATTGATACGGTTTCTGTCCCGTATGGACTCTCTGGTGGATCACAAGGGCTGAGCTCCTACCAAAGCATTTTCCACACACCAGGCATTGATATGGCTTCTCTCCTGTGTGGACTCTCCGGTGCTTCACGAGGCTTGAACTCTCAGCAAATGACTTCCCACACTCCTGGCACCTGAATGGTTTTTCCCCTGTGTGGAGTCTCTGATGTGCCACAAGGTGTGATGTCCGAGCAAAACATTTCCCACACACTGGGCACTGGTATGGTTTTTCCCCTGTGTGAGTTCGTTGATGTAACAGAAGGGTCGACGTCTTATAAAACAATCTTCCACACTCTTCACATTTGTACTCTTTCTCTCCTGTCTGCACTGCTGGTTGCTTCACAGGTTCTGAATTAGTATTAAAATGTACTTCGGGCTCCTGGCATTTGTATGGGGTCTCTCCAATGTGCACTCTATGATGCTTCACAAAGTCTGAATTGTTACTGTAAGATTTTCCACACTCCTGGCATTTGTATGGTTTCTCGCCTGTGTGGACTCTGTGGTGCTTCACAAGATCTGAATTGCTGCTAAAACATTTCCCACACACCTGGCACTTGTATGGTTTCTCTCCTGTGTGAATTCTCTGATGTTTCACAAGGTCTGAATTGTTACTGAAACATTTTTCGCACACCTGGCATTTGTATGGTTTCTCTCCTGTGTGCACTCTGTGGTGGATCACAAGTTGTGACTTTGAAGCAAAACTTTTCCCGCACTCTTGGCATTTGTATGGTTTCTCACCTGTGTGGAGTCTCTCATGCCTAACAAGGGTAGAAGTCTGAGCAAAATATTTCCCACACACCTGACACTGGAATGGTCTCTCTCCTGTGTGGAGTCTCTGGTGCGTCACAAGTTGTGACTTGTGAGCAAAACATGTCCCACACTCTGTGCATCTGAATGGTTTCTCTCCTGTGTGGACTCTCTGATGGTACAGAAGGTTTGATGTCTTAGCAAAACATTTTCCACACTCCTGGCATTTGAATGGCTTCTCTCCTGTGTGGACACTACGGTGCCTCACAAGTGCTGAACTCTGAGTAAAAGATTTCCCACAGTCCTCACACTTGAATGGTTTTTCTGCTACCCGGTGTCTTTGATGTGGCTGTGGTTGCTGAGCAAAGAGTTCCCCACACTCCTGGTATTCGTAAGATTTTGTGTGGACTCTTTGGTGCCTCACAAGGTCTGACTTGTAAGCAAAACATTTCCCACATTCCTGACATTCATACGCTTTTTCTCCAGTGTGGACTCTTTGATGCCTCACAAGGTAGGAATTCCAAGGAAAACATTTCCCACACTCCAGGCATTTGTATGCTTTCTCTGCTGTGTGGACTCTTTGGTGCCTCACCAGATACGAATTCTGAGAAAAGCATTTCCCACACTCCATGCATTTGAATGGATTTTCTCCCACCTGGACTTTTTGATCGTACAAAAGGATTGTAATCTCAGGAAAACGTGTTCCACACTCCTGGAATTCATGAGATTTTTCTCCTGTGATGAGCCTGAACGTAGAGTCACTGTTTCCTGATTCCTGTTCTGCATGGAGTTGCTGTTCTCTAGGTGGGTCCAGTGGGCTTGTAAAACATGTCTCATATGTCCCATCTGCACGTATGCTCATTCTCTTCCAGTTATCTGCTAGGAAGAAGGACAAAAACAAACAAGATTGAATCTCATATCTGAGAGAAGAGGAATGGGAGAGAACACAAAAGAGACTAAACTTGTGAAGAAAAAATGCATTTCAAGGTGTACTGGAAGATATACCCCCTTCACGAGCACTTCAGTCTCCTTGAGCATCTCCCTAAATTGGATGGATGGGCAGTAAAATGGTCAATCAGATTCAATCTGTGTAAAATGATGCCCGGTGTGGCAAAAAAATCTCAACTTCACATATACAGTGGGCCCTTGGTGTCCACTGGAGTTTGGTTCCAGGATCCCCCTGTGGATACCGAAATCTGTGGGAGCTCAAGTCCCATTATATGGCATGGGAAAATGGTGTCCCTGATATAAAATGGCAAAATCAAGGTTTGCTTCTTGGATTTTTTTTTTTTTTTTGTGGGGGGGAATATTTTCAAGCCATGGATGGTGGAATCTGTGGGCGCCAAATCTATGAATACCGAAGGCCAACTGTATACTGATGTGGTCTGAGCTGGGACTGCCAACCAAGAAAATGATGCTGGGATAATGGAAGACAGCTCAATGGAAATGTCAACCCACTTTGTGCTTGCTGTAATAAAGGCCAATTCCATGTTGGGCATAATCAGAAAGGGAATGGAAAAATTGTATTATTAATATCGCACCACCTTGATACAAATCCATGGTACATTCACATCTAGAATATTATGCATAGTTCTGATCACTGCCCCTAAAAAGAGATATTCTAGAGCTGGGAAAGCCACAGAAAAGGTGACCTAAATGATCCAGAAGCCAGGAAAGATTACAGTACAACCCTCATATCTGCGGTGTAAGTTTCTGGATTTAGCATGGAAACACAAAACTGCAATAATAGGAAATCCTATTGAAATGAACAACTTCTGGTCCAAGCCTACTGCAGAATCATACTGGAGGACATAGAGAGCCCTAGAGAGAACATCTCTCTAGGCATTCTCTAGATCCTCTAGCACAACTCTATGGTCAATCTCCGGCAGAAGAATACCACAGAATCGTGCTGGAGGACATAGAGAACCTATTTTTAGAAAAAAGGCAAATAAAGGGGGACATGCTAGATGCATGGTATGGAGAAAGTAGATAGGGATAAGTTTTTCTCTTCTCCTATAAAAGGAAGTACAGTTGCCCCTCCGTAATATTCAGATTTAAGTATTCACGGCTTGAAAAGATTCTTTAAAAAATAATAATCCAAAAAGCAAACCTTGATTTTGCCATCTTATATAAGGGACACTATTTTGCTATGCCATTGCATATAATGGGACTTGAGCATTTACGGATTTTGGTATCCACGGGGTGGTGGTGGTGGTCCTGGAACCAAACCCCAGCAGATACGAAGGGCCCACTGTACTCCTTCACACAGCACATGGCTACACTTCAGACTCACTGCTACAGAGTGTAATAATGGCTGCCAACTGAGATGGCTTTAAAAGGCAACTGGATAAATTCATAGAATGTTAGGGCAATAAATTGGCTTTTCGTCAGGATGGCTATATATCACCTCAAGAATCAGAAGCAGGAGGGCTCTGTGTATTATCTTCTGGAGAGCAAGATGAGCAACCTGCTGGCAGGCTTCCCCTGCATAACTGACTAGCCACTGTGGGAACAGAATGTCGGGACTACACAGGCCTTTGGCCTAAGATAGCAGGGCTTTTAGATTCTTCTGAATTCTAAGGCAATCAATGATCTTCACTGCTGTTGTCATCATTATCTAACACTGGAGCTCAAGGCAGTTTACAAAAATTAAAACAAATACTGATTAAAATGCATACAAAGACATCAAGAAAAGCACACAAGTTATTTTAAAAATGCAAAGACATCAAGAAAAGCACACAAGTTATTTTAAAATCTATTAAAAATCTATTAAAAGACAGAAGATAAATACCAACATACCAGTACACCATTAAGAGCCTAGTAAAATCGGCCCTAAAAGGATGTCATGTTTATTTCCAGGTAGAAGGGCAACAAGCAGGATGCCATCCTAGCCTCCCTAGGGGGAGGGGGTTCCAAAGCTTGGGAGCCAACCCTAAAAATGCCCTCTTTCTTGTTCCCACCATATTGGCCCTAAAAATGGTGGGACTGAGACAAAGACTTCAACTGAAGACCTTACAAGTCTGGGCAGGTTCATATTGGAAGATACAGTCCTTCACCTAGCCTGAACCTGAGCCATATAAGATTGTCTAGGTCATAACCAACACTTTGAACTGTGTCTCAAAACAGACTGGTAGCCAGTGGAGCTGTTGCAACAAGAGAGCAGTATGCTTCCTGTTGCCAGTCCCAGTTAACAGTCTTTGGTTACAGCACAAATGAAGCACTTTTCAAAGGCAGCCCCATACAGAGTGTGTTACAGTAATCCAAATGGGATATAACCAAAGAATGTGTCACTGTGGTCAGATCGGACATCTCCAGGAAGGGACACAGCTGATGCATTACCTTTAACTGTGCCAATCTATTCCTGGATGCTGCTGAAATAAGGGCTTCCATGCTCAGGGCTGAACCAGGAGTATTCCCAAACTACACATTTCCATCTTCTGGGGAACTGTAATTCCATCCAGAACAGGCTGGATATTTACTCCCTGGATTGTCTTTTGACTGGTCAGAAGCAGCTCTGTCTTGTCTGGATTAAAGCGTCAATTTGTTTGCACTCATCCAGCCCATTACAGATGCCAGACAGTAGTTTAGCATGGAAACTGTTTTCTTGGAGTTAGTTGGAAAGGAGAAATAGAGCTGGGTGTCATTAGCATACTGGTGACACCTGGCCCCCAAATTCCAGACAACCCCACCCAGTCACTTTATGTATATGTTGATCAGTATGGGGACAAACTATAACCTTGAGGGACTATGCAAGTCAGTGGCCAAGGAATAAAACAGGAATCCCCCAGTGTCATTGTCTGGGCTACTGTAAAACAATGGCTCCCAGACCCATTCCAGCAAGTCAGCCTTGAAGCCATGGCCAATATTATCAAAAGCTTTTGACAGATCTGGAAGAACCAACGAGGACACACTCTCCCTGCCCAGTTCCTGGCCTAGGTCATCTGCCAAGGCAAACAAAGCTGTCTCCATCCCATAACTAGGCCTGAAGCCAGACTGGAATGTAATCTGTCTCATCTAGGAACTCTAGGAGTTGAGAGGCCACTACACACTCCAGTACCTTGCCCAAAAATGGATATTAGCAATTGGCTGATAGTTATCCAACACAGTGGGATTCAGGGGAAAAATTTCCCCACAGTAAAGGGTTTACAACAGTCTCCTTCAGGTCTGTGGCACTTACACTCCCTTTGCCCACTCAACCAGTCCTCCTCTGGTCCTTTTTATGAGCCAGGAGGGGTTAGAGACTAAAACGTAAGTGGTAGTTCTCACCTCTGCATGGGTCTGGTCCACATCCTCGGCCTGCACAAATTGAAAAGTATTTGCTGTCACTCGACCGTATCACTTCTCCTTACCTTTTTTTCCATTTTTGGTGAGCTTGTGCCCTGATTTGGGCTATGGAATACCAGGACTTCCCTCATCTCCAAATCATGCTTTATTATATTCTTGATTTTTTAAAAGAAAGTTCAGGGGGTTTTTTTGTTTGTTTGTTTTTTTTTTAATCTCAGATTTCTTAAAATTCACAGCAATTTTCTGGATTCCTCAATATTTGTGGCTGACTTACATTGGGGAGACCTTCTGTACCTCAGATTAAGTGTGTGTGTATACAAGTGGGCCCTTGGTATCTGCTGGGGTTTGGTTCTAGGACACCCTGTGGATACCAAAGTCCTTGGATGCTCAAGTCCCATTATATACAATGGAATAGCAAAATGGTATCCCTTATATAAAATGGCAAACAACTCAAATGAGTGCTGGAGAAAGCCTGAAGATCTGTGAAATGACAGGAGGCTACAGCAGGGTATGCCTATACATCAGTGTAGTGCTCGGCACATGGCAAAACCAAGGTTTGCTTCCAAATATTTTCAAGCTGTGTTTGGTTGAATCCATGGATGCAGAACCCATGGATACAGAGGGCCAACTGTATATTCATTTTCTTTTAAAAAATATTTGGCCTGTAGTCCCTACTATATATATATACACACACTTGCCTTCAGCCAAGTATATACAGGATTAAGAGCAAAGAAAACTGAGAATTAAAACAAGGAGAAAAAAAATAGAAAAGTCTAACCTGGTGAGAGGTCATTACTGGGTTGATCTAAGTCAATTCCAACATGGATTGCTTTGTCAGTGCTTCTGGATAGCTTCCAAGCATGTCGTGTTTCTGTACCTGTAGTTTCCAATTTATAGATATTCACCTTAGCTCTCCCATACATGATCTTAGCATACTTTCTTTATCCTTTCGTATTCTATTAACAGATATCCACAGCCTTTGCTTTTAGGTTCATCAAGTTTATAGTTTTTGTGCAGACTATGGAGCCATTCTGCATTCACCCAAAGGTGCTTTATATTTTGACTTTTTCCTTAATATTTTTATTTTATGCTTTAGTATACTACAAGCCTGTAGTATTTCATTTATCACTTTGTTGCTATTTACATGACATTGCAACTACTTCACTTGTTGTTGGTATCATCATCATCACACTTAACTGTTCTAGCTGGTATACTTCATTAATTATGGTTACCATTATTTTTAATCCAATCTATTGGCTCTTGTCACCATTCTTCAA
Source organism: Gambelia wislizenii (assembly GCA_030847615.1). Classification (NCBI taxonomy): domain Eukaryota; kingdom Metazoa; phylum Chordata; class Lepidosauria; order Squamata; family Crotaphytidae; genus Gambelia; species Gambelia wislizenii. The sequence goes on from JAUMIR010000002.1 coordinate 35,177,879, forward strand.
AAGTATCTATGACTGTTCACCATTCTGTCTTGTTAAATCAAGACATTTCAAATTAATTTCATTTTTAGTGTGGTTCTGATTTTTGGCAACTGCCCAATATGGAGCACAGTAAAATAGTAGGAAATAATAATAATAATAATAATAATAATAAAAAAAAATTATTTATACCCCGCCCCTCTGTCAAAACAATCGGGGCGGCTTCTGTGATAGACCTCATCTTTCACTCATAACCAGCCATGGAGTTCATCCTTTAGATTCCCTGCTCACTTCTTTAAATAAGGCAGGAGGAAGCCTTGGAAATATATCCACAAACATTACTGGACCACAGAATTTTTCTCTAGCTTGCCATCCGACAAAGGGCTGCCATACTTCCCTGCCTGGTGACTCAGAGGATGGCCTAACTCACTCCAGGGCAAAGTGATGAGGGGCTGTTACATGTAAAGAGCAAAGCTGCATGAGAGAGACTGAAAAGAAAAGTTACTTTCTACTAGGGCCAAGGAGGAGAGAGCAACTCATGGGAGGCAGAGTTCTAAAGCTGATGGGCTTGAGGAGACCCAGCAGGAAATCCCAAGAGAGAGAACAATGGATTCAGGTGGAAGTGAGTTTCTTACCCAATGAGGAGAGATTCTCATAGTTTTGCATCATAACCTCAATGTACAGAGATCTCTGGTCTGGATCCAAGAGGTCCCACTCCTCCTTGCTGAAATAGACAGCCACATCCTCGAAGGTCACCATTTCCTGTAACCAAAAAAACAGCCTGCACTCAGGGAGACTAATCAAAGATGGAAGAAAAGCACATGATATGGCCCTGAGAAGAGACTACTATTTCAGAATGCAAATGGGGGGGGGCAGGGAATACATGTAGAAAAATACATAGAATCATAGAATTGTAGAGTTGGAAGAGACCATGAGGGCCATCCAGTCCAACCCCCTGCCACGCAGGAAATCTTGATCAAAGCATCCCCGACAGATGGCAATCCAGCCTCTGTTTAAAGACCTCCAAGGAAGGAGACCCCACCACGCTCCGAGGGAGTGCGTTCCACTGCCGAACAGCTCTTACTGTCAAAAAGTTCCTCCTCATGTTGAGGTGGAATCTCTGTTCCTGGAGCTTGCACATGTCATCATATCACAGATTTGTAGGGTTGGAAAGCACACTAGCAATTAGCCTCACTAGCACAGGCATCCACAGTTAATGCATCCAGAGGGATGGCCATCTCAGTGGCGGCACTAGGGGGGTGCAGAGAGGTGGAACCGCACCAGGTGACACCCTCGGAGGGAGGGGTGACACCAGCCTTAGTAACGCCACAGGGCCATCTAACCCCCGTTTAAAACTCTCCCGTGAGGTAGAGTCCAACAGCTTCTGAGGTAGCCCGTGTCAAGATATCTTTCTTGAACTGTGGTGTCCAGAACAAGAACAGAGTGCTCTATGTGAGGTGTGACCGAACAGCAGAATAGGACACTGGACACTCCCCCATGAACACACAACAGATCTGGAAGAAAGGAGCTGGCACAGAGGTGGAATCTGTACAGAAGAGGTCATATCCCATCCCTGCTCCAATTTAGGCACTTGAGCTATACACAAATACTTAAATAAATAAATAAATAAATAAAGCTTTGCTAAAATGTCACCTCTTCTCATCTCTTCTTCCAGTCTTCTTTTTGACCAAGCTAAAGAATTAAAAGAACTACAAGAGGGGACTAGCTCTTCTGGACATGCGTAGCATGTGGACAAAATTCAGACGCTTCCTGAATGGGCAGGTATTCCTCCATCCATTCTGTGTTCGTGCATCTAATATCTCCTGTTTAAATATAGAGCCTTACATTTATCCCTGCTGTATTCATTATTTAGCCCACTTCACCAATCTGTTAAAAATCTCAAAACTCCTGACTCTGTCTTCTGAGGTATTACCAACCACTCCCAGTTTGGGATCATCTGAAAAACTGAAGAACACCCTTCTTCTACCTTCACCCAACTCATTTTATAGCAATAATGAACTATGGATCCAGTACAGAACCTGCTGTACCCCACTTGTCACTTCTCTCCAGGATGATGAGGAACCACTTTAGAGTTCAAGATGACAACCAACGACAGATTCACTGAACAGTACCATCATCTAGTCTATATTTAACCAGCTTACCTGCTACAATATTACTGGGGACCTTGTTTAAAGCCTTTCTGAAATCAAGATGAATTACCAAGGTTCTAACTTTCTCTCTCCCCCTCTATGTGTCTGCCTCTCTCTCTCTCTCTCTCTCTCTCTTATAATCTAAAAATAGGTAAGATTAGTCTGGTATGACCTGTTTTTGAGAAACCGAGGCTGACTTTTAGCAACCACAGTGTCCTTTATGAAGTGCTCACAGACCAATTGTTTAATGATCTGTTCTAGAATTTTTCATAGTTATCTATATCAAGCCAACAGACCACTAGTTGCCTTTGTCCTCTTTTCCTCCTTTTTGGAAGATGGAGACAATATCTGCCTGCCTCCAGTCTACTAGCACTTGTTCTCCATAAATTCTCAAAGGGTATTGAACAAGTTTCTGAGATTACACCTTAGATTTTGTTGATCTGGTCCTGGAGACCTGAATTCATGTAGCTAGGTGTTCCCACACCACCTCGTTACCTAGCTTAGGGTGCAGTCCCCTCACTGTGGCATTTATTCTGCCTTCACCAGATTGAGCAATCTTTTGCTTTTATGAGAATATAGATGCAAAGTAGGTGTTGGACATTTACGGAGAGATGCTCCCTCATGTATTGAGGTCTCAAGATGAATAGGGTTTTAAATGACACCACCAGCACCTCAAATTCAGATCAGAAGTATATTGGCAGCCAATGCAGTTCCTTAACAATCTGTGTTATATGGTTTCTGTATGGTGTTCCATTCAGCAATCTGGCTGCTGCATTTTATACTAGTTCCAGCATCCAGGTCATCATCAAAGGCAGCTCCACATGTAGTTGGCCCTCAAATTTTATGGGGGTTAGGGGTGCATTCCCCCACCCACAAAAATGGAAAAAACATGAGTATCTCTAGGCACCCGCAAACCAAATTTAACACACACAAAAACTATGTATACTGGTGGGGTGACTGGGCTGGCCACACGCATGCTCCCTTGGTCACTCACCTGCGCAGGCAAGCGATGGGGGAGGGAGCGGGAGGAGGGCAGATGGGGACATTTGTCCCATTTCCTTCCCCCAGTGAGAAAACATGCCCGCTTCCCCTCCTTGAGTTCCTCCATCTCATCCCCTCCCTCCCACAAGTGAGCAAATGCATACACCCTCCCTCCTCATGTTCCCCTCAACCTATAAAGTTACCAGCTTGGTAGATGAAGGGAATGCTATGGACATCGCATACCTTGATTTCAGTTAAGGCCTTTGACAAGGTTCCCCATGACATTCTTGCAAACAAGCTTGTAAAATGTGGGCTAGACAAGTTAACTGTTCAATGGATTTGTAATTGGTTGACTGGCCGAACCCAAAGGATGCTCAGCAGTGGCTCCTCTTCGTCTTGGAAAGATGTGACCAATGGGGTGCCACAGGGTTCTGTCCTAGGCCCAGTGCTATTCAACATCTTTATCAATGACTTGGATGAGGGAATTAGGGGCATACTTATCAAATTTGCAGATGACACCAAATTAGGAGGAGTAGCTAATACCCTAGAGGACAGGATCAAAATTCAGAATGACCTGGATAGACTGGAGAGCTGGGCCAAAGCTAACAAAATGAAATTCAATATGGAGAAATGTAAAGTACTGCATTTAGGGCGGAAAAATGAAATGCATAAATATAGGATGGGAGAGACCTGGCTGAATGAGACTACGTGCGAAAGGGATCTAGGAGTCCTAGTAGACCACAAGTTGAACATGAGCCAACAGTGTGATGCGGCAGCTAAAAAGGCCAATGCAATTTTGGGCTGTATCAATAGAAGTATAGTGTCTAGATCAAGGGAAGTAATAGTGCCACTCTATTCTGCCTTGGTCAGACCTCACTTAGAATACTGTGTCCAGTTCTGGGCACCACAATTCAGAAAGGATATTGACAAATTGGAGCGTGTCCAGAGAAGGGCAACTAAAATGGTGAAAGGTCTGGAAACGATGCCTTATGAGGAGAGACTTAGGGAGCTGGGTATGTTTAGCCTGGAAAAAAGACGGTTTAGAGGCGATATGATAGCCCTGTTTAAGTATTTGAAGGGATGCCACGCTGAGGATGGAGCAGGCTTGTTTTCTGCTGCTCCAGAGACTGGAACACGGAGCAATGGGTGCAAGCTCCAGGAACAGAGATTCCACCTCAACATGAGGAGGAACTTTTTGACAGTAAGAGCTGTTCGGCAGTGGAACACACTCCCTCGGAGCGTGGTGGGGTCTCCTTCCTTGGAGGTCTTTAAACAGAGGCTGGATGGCTATCTGTCGGGGATGCTTTGATTGTGATTTCCTGCATGGCAGGGGGGTTGGACTGGATGGCCCTCGTGGTCTCTTCCAACTCTGCAATTCTATGATTCTATGATTCTATCCCCCCCCCCCGACCCGCACAAGGATCAGCCAACCCACCAGTTTGATTTCCTACCAGCTACACTGGTGTTATTGAAGCCCCAGTTAAAAATGGAGTAGGGCACCGGCGGTGGTGGCAAATACAGTAATTTGTGAATAATCAATTCTGCAAATGCTTAATCCACAAACGGACAGGGACGGCTGTATATGTCAGCAGCCTAAGCTGCATCCGGGCCTTGCTCCAGCACTGGCACAATGCCAGTTGACTCCGACAACAAGGAAAAGCAGAGCTAAATGTCATCAGCACATTGATGGCAGCCCACTCCAAGCCCTCCTATGACCTCACCTTCATATAGATATTGAACAGCATGCAAGACAACGCGTGTGTTAGACAAGGCTAGTTTAGCACAAGATCGGGAAGATCTTATTTATTTATTTATTTATTTTATTAAGGCATTTCTACCCTTCTTCAGCTACAAAGGCTCACAGAGCTGCTTACAAATTGTTTTAGCAATAGCACTTGCACATCTACACCACTTTATAGTGTGCTAGGCACTCTCTAAGCAGTTTACAATGTGTGTTAGCTAATTGCCCCCACATTGTCCATCTCCGTGCCAAACTGTTTTGAGAGGAACTGCCTCTCTCGATGCCCACAGATACTCAATTGGAACAGTTTGGCACGGAGATGGACAATGTGGCGCCTCAACCACTGTCGACCATGCCTCCAGAGCAGCAGCACAAACTAGGGAGGATTTTTTTCTTCTGTTTTACAGGAAGATACATAATCTTCCCTACAAGTCCCAATAGACAGAATTAGGAAACAAACAGAAGGAAGCTTTTAAAAAAATCGACATGTTGAATCTGTGTAGAAAACAAAGGTAGGAGAGAAAAAAACCCTTAGGCAGGAAAAAAACCGAAACAGAATTAAAATAAGAAAACAGAGATAGAAAGGGAGCTCTGAGAGATACCGTATATTCCGGCGTATAAAACGACCCGACGTATAAGACCCCCCCCCATTTTTTAAGGTAAAATGCAGAGTTTGTGATATATTTGCCCTATAAGACGATCCCCCTCTTCCAACGCATAGCCCCTGCATACCCCTCCTGCGCTCCCTTCCAGGAGGGAGCGCAGGAGGAGGATGCAGAGGCTGTGCGCCCAAAAGGGGCACGTTTGCCCCTTCTCCCCACCTTCCTGGAAGGTGGGGAGAAGGGGTGAATCGCGGGTTTGGCCGCGCAGCCTCCGGATCCCCCTCCTGCGCTCCCTTCCAGGAGGGAGCGCAGGAGGGGGATCCGCAGGCTGTGCGGCCAAACGGGGCACGTTCGCCCCTTCTCCCCACCTTCCTGGAAGGTGGGGAGAAGGGGCGAATCGCGGGTTTGGCCGCGCAGCCTCCGCATGCCCCTCCTGCGCTCCCTTGCAGGAGGGAGCGCAGGAGGGGGATCCGCAGGCTGTGTGGCCAAACGGGGCACGTTCGCCCCTTCTCCCCACCTTCCAGGAAGGTGGGGAGAGGGGGCGAATCGCGGGTTTGGCCGCGCAGCCTCCGCATGCCCCTCCTGCGCTCCCTTCCAGGAGGGAGCGCAGGAGGGGGATCCGCAGGCTATGCGGCCAAACGGGGCACGTTCGCCCCTTCTCCCCACCTTCCAGGAAGGTGGGGAGAGGGGGCGAATCGCGGGTTTGCCTCGGCCGCGGCAAACCGCAATGTTCGCCCCCCTCCTCTTTCTTCCGTTGCTCCCCAAAGGGGGAGAAGGCAGAGGAGGGGGCGAATGATCTTCAAAACACTTTGCTTCACCCCCCTGCCCCATCTCCTGCCTCTTCGCTCCATTTGCGAAGAGGCAGGAGATAGGCAGGTGGGCGAAGCAAAGTGTATCCGGCGTATAGGACGACTGTCAATTTTGAAGGGCACTTTTGAGTGCTCAAAAGTCGTCTTATATGCCGGAATATACGGTAGTTCTATTTTGGGTGAAGCCAAGGAGGGAAACGAAATGGAGGTACCAGAGAAGGCAGCCTGCCAGCAAAGCTTTAGGGATTCATGGGATTCTCTGCTTCTGTCTGGGCCGTAATGGATGTAACCCAAACTGTATCAATTTCTCCTCACATCAACCAGAGAATAACCCTTCAGATCAGAAAACCCCCAGACCCACAATGGATTTCTTATCTAAGAAACCACATCATGCTTTTGTTGCAGGTTGCCTCTTTTTGAACGGCTCAACCTGATGGCAAAAGGGAAACTTTCACAGCCAAGAATGCAACTCCTGTTTTGAAACAAGGTCTGTTCGAACACCATTAGAAAATTTCAGCACAGGTTTTGAGAGAATGCCAACCTGGAGCTTCAGGTTGTGGTTTTGCAGGCATTAAAGATCACCCCCCTCCACGGGATATTTACTGTTCTATTGATAGCACGGGTTTTTTTCTCCCCACAAACGACCTCAAGCCAGCAGACATGACTCTCCCTCTCCTCACCTTACCCTCACAACCACTCTGTGAAGTTGCTCAAGCTACAAGACAGTGTGACACACCCATGTTCATCCATTAATTTTCCTGGTGGGGAGGGCTTGGGATGTGGATTTGGATCTCCCAAACCCCAGCCCACTATGCCACACTGGGTCTCTATTTATCAACATATCAGTTAAGCCACGTTGGGGATGGTGCAAATGACAGTGTGAGGTATAAAGCCCTTCAGAACTACTACAATACTCTGAGAGAGCCATTGTGACATAGAAGTTTGAGTGTCTGACTGGGACACTGGAAGACCAGGGTTCGAATCTCCTCTCAGCCATGGAAACCCAATCGGTGGGTGACCTTAGACAAGTCACATTCTCTCAGCCTCAGAGGAGGGCAAAGGCACTCCCCTGAACAAAGCTTGCCAAGAAAACTGCTCAATAGGTTCATCTTAGTGCTAAGTTGGAAAAAACTTGAAGGCACACATAACAACAATACTCTTGTCACGTATATTTGAGAGAAATTGGATTCTGGATGATTTATGAAGACCCTATACTGCTTCATCCAGGTAGGAGGATTTTGACAAGAGAATCTCTTTGTTCCCCACATCTCGAGACCAGACAGGCCTCCTCTGGACCTTGGAGTGGCTATAGAAAATCCAGACTGAGGTGTTCTGTGAGTGCAGAAATTCCAACCAACTTTCATATCTGCAGCCTTTTACCTCCATCATAAAGCCATGAAGCAGTACAGTAGGACCCTTGTATCCGCTGGGGATTGGTTCTGGGTGGCCGTGGATACAGAAAACCGTGGATAATAGCTGACACCATTGAAAATAATGAGAATTACGGTTTAAAATACCATAGAGTTGCCTTGGAGGACCTAGAAAATGGCTAGAGAGGACACATTTTCTAGGAAGACTCTATGGTATGTGTGCTGTTTTGTGTCCTGTGGATAATTGAATCAGTGGATAATGAATCAGTGGATACGGGGGTTCTACTGTAAAAGAGTATCTCTTACCTGATCTGTTTCAACTGCTGTCCTTTTAGATAGAGGCAGAAAACCCATTTCCCACTCTGTGAGGGAAAGAAAAACAAGACATATGGGGAAGCATATCAGAAAGACACCTCTTCTCTATCACAGAGCATTTGACTGTGAAGAAAATATTTTTAAAAAGAGAGTGGAAAACCTGGGCAGGGGGGAGAGGAAGAAACCCTACTTCTTGCACATTTATTATCTTTGTATTGATTTCAAGAGAAACTAGCATAGAAAATAGGAACGTTCTTGGATCAGACCAAGAGTTCATTTTTTCCAGTGTTCCAGCAGGTGCCTCCAAGATGATTCCAAGGCCCTGCTATGGTTGATCCCCTCCTCAGCTTCTGGGAGGCATATTGTCAGTAAACATGAAGCCTGCTTTTAACAGGTATAGGTCGACCTCTGTATCCACATGGGATATGTTCCAAGATAACAACCGTGGATAATAGAGAACCCTATTATTTTCAATGAGACAAATGCTGGAAGTTGACCACAGAATCACACTGGAGGACCGAGAAATGCCTGGAGAGAACATATATTTTTGGATGTGGATAAGTGAAACCATGGATACTGAATCCGTGGACACGGGGATCGACATGTAGTAATTAACCCATTCTCTATTAATATATCTTTGACGTGATTTCATCATCATTTTGCATTTTGCCAACCAGCACAGTATTGGAGGAAACTCAAGAAACTGAGGTTAAAGGGACTGCACAGACTTGGATAATGACATTACAACAATATATGAAAAAGCATGGGATTGATTAATCATTCAGAAAGCCATATTGATAATTCTGTCACTGGTAAGATGCTGATGACCATAATAAAGTGCAGACTGTTGAACAGGTTTCCCTCAGCAAAATAATACTGAAGGGTTGAATCCTGAGAAAATTTGTGTCTTCAAAATGAATGAGCCACCTTGAGTAAAGAAATCTGGTTCCCATTCAAGACATTGCTAGCGGCTTTATAATTAAGGTGGAAAAATGCAGGGATGTGGGAAGGTCCTTAGCAGCCCACAGACCTCACCTGAGCTGGTCCCGGGGAAGGCCTCAGGATCCTGGAGATTTAGACTGCATGGTTCCTCTTCCTGTTCCAGCTTGATTGGCACACCAGGAAACGCTAATAGGGAGAAAGGGGTAAGATAAAGGGATTTAGATGGGAGAGAGACTGGACTAGAGAAGAGGAGAACTGACTCTCTTTTTTTTCCTTTTTATAAATATTTCTTGAAAACTTACAATAAAATACAACTCTCACTGAATAAATTTGTATGATATCATACATGATTACGTTCCTTTTTTCAGCAATACATTACAGTAAACTTCCCCCTCCGATGAGTTTAACAAAAATTCATAAATTATGATATTCCCATTTTCCAATCAATATTTAGCATACTTTCCCAAACATTTAAATTTTGTAGCTTCTCTTCTAATTGACTGACTATGTGTTTCCCAGCCCTTTCAGGTAAGATAACTGAAACCATACCTGACTTTGGAAAAGTGAACAAATCTAAGAATCAATAGTCTACAAAATTAACAAGAAAAAGTAAAGCAATTGTTTGTTTGGACCCCTGTTCCTATATATACGTTCAATCCAATCTAATCCAAAACTTTTGAACCAAGTGATATTTTCTTGATCCATCATTTCTATTTTTTCAGTCTTATTCTATTTCTTGCCCCCCTCCTATATATAAATTTAATGAGGCCAATTCAATTTTGGCTCATTCAGCCTCCCAACTCTTTTTCCAAAATTCCATTACTGGTTCCCATTTCATTTCTTGTAACTGTGTAGGCTTTTGCCTCAATTCAAAAGTAACTTTATCTGTACAGTCCCCATCTGCCACTTTTTCCAACCAGTCATTAATTGTGGGGGTTTCTTTTAATTTCCATCTTCGGGCAATTGTCAATCTAGCCACCATCACCAAATACATTATTCTCCATTCAGATCTTTCATCTTCTTTTTTTAGAACATGTGTCATGTTTAACAAGTAAAGCTCAGGTTTCATGGGGAATTGAATATGCCACATTTCTTCTATCGCCCTATCTTTCAAACAAAACTCTATAGCAGGAGCAGGAAACACTTGACCCTCAAAATGTTGTTGGGCTATAACTCCATCATTCTTCACCAATGGTTCTGTGGAGCCAGGGTGTGGGGGGACTTCAGTCCAACACCATCTGGAGGGCCACATATTCCATGTGCCTAAACTACCATTATTTGTTGTTGAGTACCTTCAAGTCATTTCTGATTTATGGCAACCCTGTCACAGGGTTTTCCTGCTAAGATACGTTCAAAAGGGGTTTGCCATTGCCTTTCCTTGAGGCTGAGAGTGTGGCTTGTCCAAGGAGGGATCTGAACCCTGGTCTCTCAGTCATAGTACAGCACTCAAACTATACCATGCTGGCTCTCCTAAACTAGAGTTGAGTGCAAACATGTCATTTTTTATGAGTTGTGCTTTTGTTCACCTGTATTAGACTGAGAAGCAACCTCCATTTTCTCCAAGAAGAGTTCATTTGGCAACCAGGGGCTCTGTTCAAGCCAGGAGATCAGATCAGCTTTGACACGTGAAAACTCAGCTGCAGAATTCACAAGAGAGGGAGAGAAAGGGAGAAATCAAGTGGTATACAGCAGTTGGAACTGTGTGCTAATCTAACCAAACAAACCAATTTAGATGCTCAGCCCAAACACAGCCTGTATCTTTTTTATAATTGCAACGAACTACTGCCTCTGTTCAGAGAAACAAATAAAATTAGCAGCAGGATCAGCAGGAAAGGAAATTCAATAATACAGACAGTGATAATGACAATAAAACTTACAGAGACTTAAAATACTGACAGCGATAATCCACCCAGCAATATTGAGGAGCATGGGTAAGATCCATAATCAAGTGCATGATGCAGAAAGGTTTGTGTCAGCCAAACAATGTTGCAGGATGATGCTGAGAGAACAGATCTTCCCACACTGCCCAGAATTAAGGTAGTAGCCCATGTAAGTTACCTGAGCTGATCCCTGGAAAGGTCTCACATTCTGGCTGCTGTAGGCCAGATGGCTCCTCTTCTGGTTCCATCTTGATAATCACTTCAGGAAAATCTGATCAACAAAAATATGATGGGGTTTAGATTGGCTTCCTGGCCTTGAGAACAAGAGAACAGGTTTTCGTACAAAATTCTAGAGCAGGACTGCAAAACGTTTAGCCCTGGACTGCAACTCCCATAAGCTCTCAACACAGGCTACATTAGCTAAAAGTGAGTGGAGTGCAGTCCAACAACAGCTGAACAGCCACATAATCCACATCCTCAGTGAAAATACAGTTGTCCCTTCATATTCACTGAGTTTTGGTTCCAGGACCCTCCGTTGATACCAAAATCTGTGAAGACTCAAGTCCCATTATATGTAATGGCATAGCAAAACGGTGTCCCTTATATAGAATCACAGAATTGCAGCGTTGGAAGAGACCACAAGGGCCATCCAGTCCAACCCCCTGCCATGCAGGAAATCACGATCAAAGCATCCCCAACAGATGGCCATCCAGCCTCTGTTTAAAGACCTCCAAGGAAGGAGACCCCACCACACTCTGAGGGAGTGCGTTCCACTGCCTAACAGCTCTTACTGTCAAAAAGTTCCTCCTAATGTTGAGGTGGAATCTCTGTTCCTGGAGCTTGCATCCATTGCTCCATGTTCCAATCTCTGGAGCAGCAGAAAACAATATAAGATGGAAAAATCAAGGTTTGCTTTTTGGATTATTATTTTTTTAAAGAATGTTTTCAAGCCGTGAATACTTAAATCTGTGGATACGGAGGGACAACTGTACCTGATTTTTATGAGTTTTGCTTTTTGTTATGGAAAGCATGGGTCCTGCTCAAGCCAGGAGATCAAACTGGGCTTGATGAGCAAAACTCTTGCTCAGGATTTTCACAAGAGAAACAACAGCATTTAAGTGGAATATAGTATATGGAGTATAGATGTGTGTGTGAATCAAACTGAACAAGCCAATACAGGTGCTCCCTCCAAACACAGGCTCTGTCTCTTTAATACTCAAAAGGAACTACAGTGCTGCCTGAATTTAGAGAAACAAATAAAACTGGCACTGAAGTCAGAGTGAAAGGTCAAGAATATAGACTACGATAATGACGTTACAACGTACGTATATGCAGAAGAGAATGACAATTCACAGAGTCATACCGATCATCATTGCTAAGACACTGTCAATTCATAAAGGTTTGTTTTTAGTCAATGCTGCAGGATGATACTCGGAAAATACTTATCTCCATAACAGATGAGGGAGACTGTCCGGATGCCATACAATATAACTACCAGTGTGTGTTGGTAGTAGCCCCTATACCTCACCTGAATTGGTCTCTGAGAAGGACTCCACTTCCCCCTGATACAGGTCACATGGCTCCTCTTCTTGTTCCAGCTTGATTGTCACCCCAGGAAGCCCTAGATAAGAGGGAATTGTTTTTTCCACAAAATTCTAGGGCAGGAGTGGGAAAAGCTGGGCCTTCAAGAAGTTGTTGGACTATAACCTGATTGTCCCTCCCCAGTGGCTCTGCCAGCTAGTGGTGAGGGGGGCTGCAGTCCAACAAGACCCGGAGGCCCACATATCCCACATGTCTGCTGTAGATTTCAGTGGGAAATGTCACCTTCTCCATGGCTTCTACCAGATTGTGGAACTCCCTTCCACAAGAGGGACGGTTGACCCCTCCCTGCTCTCTTTTCACCAGCAGGTGAAGATATTTTTATTTAGGCAGGCTTTTGAAGTGTGGATTTTAATTATGGAATTATGTGCCATGTGTGTGTGTAATTGGTTGCTGCTCTTAATGTCTTTTAATGTTTGTAATTTTTATTGAAACTACAGGTCAAGCCCCATATCCACTGGGAATACATTCCAAGATCCCCAGTGGATACCTGAAACCATAGATAATAAGGAACCCTATTATTTTCAATGAGAAGAATGCTGGAGTTGACCATAGAATTACATTGGAGGACCTAGAAATGCCTAGAAAGAACATATAGTCATGTGAAAAAGAAAGTACATCCTGTTTGAATTCTATGGTTTTACATGTCAGGACATAACAACAATCATCTGTTCCTTAGCAGGTCTTAAAATTAGGTAAATACAACCTGAGATGAACAACAACAATTGACATATTACACTGTCACAATTTATTTTTGGATGTGGATAAGTGAAACCGTGGATACTGGGGTCAACCTGTATGTTTTTAATCTACATTGTGTTTTTAACATGTTATGTTTTAATAATAGTGATTATTTAATTTTTTAAAAAACTTTTGCAATGATTTAGTTGTATTTTTTTAAAACACTGTAAGCTGCCTTGAATCCCATCTTGGGAGAAAGGCAGGATATAAATGCAATAAATAAGTAAATAAACGTGTGAGTTGTGCTTTTGTTGCCTCACCTGCATCGTGCTGAGTAGCAACCTCCATTTTCTCCAAGATGAGTTGATCTGGCAGCCACAGTTCCTGCTCCAGTCAGGAGATCAAATCAAACTTGATGAGCAAAAATCCTGTTCAGCAATACACAAGAGAGAGGGAGAGGCAGCATTCAAATGGGTGCTAGGATGTGACATATATAGCACACATCCAACTGAACAAATATAGATGCTTTCTCTCCTATCCAAAGGTTCCCAATCATAAGAGCTCAGTTCAAACAATCCTCTTGCTATCTGTGAAGCTGGGGAATCTAAAATATATTGTGCATCAACAGAATCCCTTCTTGGGTAAGAGGGAGCAATTCCCTCCTCAGTTTGCATGTGGGTCCAGCAATGACCTTAGTTTGCCAATCACTTTTTGATGGAACAGCTGAATCATAGGGCCCATCTACACGAGGGGGAAAAAATCCCCAAATACCTCGTAGTATTGGCATCTCGCAGCAGCAGAGACATGTCTAAACAGTTTTTCTGGCCTCGGGAGCCCCCATAAGCCTCACATTCCTGATGGCAGCGGTGAGTGATTTACTCGCATTAGTTCTTCACCGCTGCCGGGGTTTTTTGGTTTTTTTTAAAAAAGTTGTACCAAGGGCCACTAGTGAGATAGATTCTCCAATTGTATAAGAAAGCAAAACAGAAAATACTGATCCTTTTTATCGCCTTAGCAACCAATCACTAAAGTGAAAATCCAACATGGCGGCAGTGGGCACTTGCCCTCCTTGCAAGCCCTGCCCCTGCTCTCACCCAGCCAATCAGCTTTTGTGATTCTCTTCTGAGTTTTTTTTTATTGTTCTATAGTCCAAGCAAGCAAAAATGCGCATCCGCCTCACAGTTTGTGAAAAAGTATGGGGAAATCTGTGAAGGCTTTTATGCCATTGTTTTTGCCATTTTGGGCCCCCCTCCTTCCGAATAGTGTGGATTGGCGCTGGATCCTGTTTAGACAGGTAGGATTCCCAGCAAATTCCATGAGGGGTATTTTCACCGTTTAGATGGGCCCATCGTTTGCTAGATTCACATATGATGGCATGCGACAGTTGCAGCACCCTGAAGTGGAGATGGGCATTTTTCCTGAAAAAGGTAAGCACAGGTAATCTGGCTGGCTGCTGTGAGGAACAGGACACTATATGAGAAGAACACTTGCTCTCATCTTGCTTTCCCCAGATTTTTACACTTTTTTTAAAAAAAGCACTGAAATCAAGTAATTTAATGATTAGGCCACTACAGGTAACCCCCTCATATCTGTGGGGGATACCTTCCCAGACTTACCATTTATAAATGAAACCATGGGAAATAGTGAATCCTATTAAAATAAAGGACTTCAAGTACAAACATACCATAGAGTTTCATTGGAGGACCTAGTGATTCCTAGAGAGGATACCTTTCTAGGCATTTTGCAGCATGACTCTATGGTATGTGTTCCCATTTTTTCAGCCATGAATAACTGAAACCGTGGCTATTGGTTCCATGGATATTGGTTCTGAGAACACGGGGGGGGGGGGCTGTATTATTCACTGCAGCTCTCCAAAGCAGCAATGTGAACCAGGAATCCCCCATCACCACCTTCTGAGTCTACCCCTCCAAAGACAGGCGCCCCTGTAAAACAGTGACCTGAGTCCCATCTTACAGCCAAGTCTGAAGCCAAATTGGAATGGGTCTAGATCAGCCTTTCTCAATCTTTTTGCCCTGGTGGAAGCCTTGAAACAATGTTCAGGTCTCAGGGAACCCCTGCCTAAAAATTATTATATCTACAGCTAAAAAAAAGTTTTTTCTTTTCCAATTTCAGTATCTCGCGGAACCCATAGCAAACTCTTGTGGAACCCTAGGATTCCAGGGAACCCTGGTTGAGAAACCCTGGTCTAGATAATCAGACTTATCCAGGAACTCCTGGATCTGGAAGGCCACATGCTGTAGAATCTTGCCCAAGAAAGGCGTATTGCAGACTAGCTGATAATTTTCCAGTATGGTAGGGTTCAGGGAGGGAGTTTAAGGGTAGCTCAGTGGTACCTACACAGAAGTAAAAGATTCAATCTTGCTCTCTCCAGTGAAAAGGAAGCTGGTGGCAGAGGCCATCTATCAGGGATGCTTTGATCGTGATTTCCTGCATGGCAGGGGGTTGGACTGGATGGCCCTTGTGGTTTCTTCCAACTCTACAATTCTATGATTCTATGAATGGGAAAGATCTCTACGCAGGAGAGCTATGGCCAGTCAGAACACGCAATACTAGAGTCAGATGCACAAACCATTTAACCTGCTATAAAGCAGCTTCTTAGACATCAACGATTTCTTGGCTAATAGATTCTGCTCTTAACCTCTACTGTATGGCAGCTCCCCAGAAGTGAGGGGGAGACCTCCTTCGTCTTTGCTGACCCCAAAAGAAACACTGTCTTTCAGTCCCAAAAAGGTGGATAATTTCTCTACTCTTCACCTAGTACTGGAAATAGGAAACGCAGCCACAGGGGTTTCAAAATTGGGATCCTCCATGTTGGAGGGCTCTGCATCCTCCCAATCTGGATCACTGTCATCACTGCAATTCCCATCATCCTCACAAGATTCATCTACTCCTTCCTGAGTTGCGGGTTGGACTAGATGATCTTGAGATTCCACAGGCAACATTTGTTGCTTGGGCTCCTCCTGTTTCTCAGTGCCAACAAATGAACACAAGAGGTTGAGAGCTTCTTGCCTCTCCCTCTCCTGAATCTCAGGTTCTGGGGGTCTCACTAGCAATTTTAAGGACCTTGTCCTGGGTTTGGGGCTAGGTTTGGCAGAAATTCCTGCCCTTTCAGTCCACAGGACCGCCATCAGTGACATAGACACCTTGCTTCGACTTGGACTCTATATTTAATCTGCAAAGAAAGGAAAGCAACCAGATTACTGCCAGACTGACATGACAGCCTACAAGAAACTAAACCAAGCTGCCTTTACTACTGGACCCAACATACTTCTAGATCCACACTTTCTTGTTATTGTTCATTTTGCTTTTCCTCTTTTAATTTATGTTAAACCAATTGTGTCTTTCTACTGTAGTGTGAGCCTTGTCTCTAAATACCGCCTCAATAAAGTGCAGGGGAGGGGGGGTTAAGAAGTGGGAGGGGGGGACGACACTGAAGCTTGGAAAAGAACCCTGAAATGGATGACCTGCGTTCTTCCTTTGTGTCACTTTCCCTTATGAAGCAATCCTCCATCCAAGATGAGCCCTACCCTAGGATTGTAATCTGCCAGCTGACAGGGGGTCATAAAAAGCCACGAAATAATTATGTAATTTCTGATATTTGCATGTTTTACTGCCTCTGTGGGATCTTCTCCCTTATGCCAAAAGCTGGTCCAGAATAATGTGTACCTTAATAATCAACAACTGTGAAAAAATGAATTAATAACAACAACAACAGCAATAATAACAACAACCTATTTCGGAATAATAATACAGATCAAACCCTGTGTCCATGGGGAATATGTTCCAAGACTTCCTGTGGATACCTGAAACCGTAAATAATGGAGAACTCTATTTGCAATTAGACAAACACCGGACTTTGGCCACAAACTTGCATGGAAGGACCTAGAAATGCCTAGAGAGAACATATTTTTTTTGGATGTGGATAAGTGAAACCATAGATACTGAATCCATGGATATAGCAGTCACCCTGTAATCCTTTCTCTTCAAGCTACCCACACAAAATGTATATATCAGCAAAGTAGGTCAGCCATTACCCATCCCAAACACAATCTTCAAAGGCAGTTTTGTCAGGGCTAAGCAGACAACAAAACCTCTATGGGGAAGATGTTGTATACCTTACATGACCCAGCTTTTTTTTTTTTTTTTTTAAAGAAAGGCCCTTGTGTTTGCACCACCACTAGTTCAGGTGGACACACAGACACCACACACCAGAGCTGAAGTTGCTGAATGAAACAAGGAAAACATGTGAAAAAGATGCTGTCTTTGATATAACCTGATCTGATACATTTCATGATCAGAACCTGGGAAGATATGAAATCACTAATATCACTAGAGGTCCCCTAGGCATGTCCAAAGGGCCTTCTTTTCATAACTGAAGAAGTATGGCCAGCCCCCAAAACATCCAGGGATAACCAGATAAGGATTTCTGGTATGGGGATAGGCCGTTGGAAAACTTCCATATTCTATAGACTTTAGAATGGGTGCATCTCACTTTGGGAATTAATTGCCACTTAAGCACTTTTGGCTGAAACCTTAAGCCACTTAAAGATGATTCTACTAAACAGGATCACATTTCGGATTTAAACCTCATTGCTCCTTTTAGAATCTGATAGCAGAAGGCACCAAATCCTGTCTGATCTTGGAAGCTAAGCAGGGTCAGCCCTGCTTAGTACTTGGGTGGGAGACTGCTAACAAATACCAGGTGCTGTAGGGTATATTTCAAAGGAATTGGCAAAATCACCTTGTCTAAGAAAACCCTATGAAATTAATGGGGTCACTCTAAGTTGACAGGCAGCTTGAAGGCACATAGATACACATACATACACACAACAAGGAAGTTCAGCTGCCTGACTAGAATGCGATCAAGCGAGGACCAATCTCTCTGGGAATCTTCCATTCAGTGGGGAAAGTTCCCAATATTACTTCTGCGTTACTTTTGAGTTGCTCAAGAATTAGACTCTTGAATTCATATTTTCATCTGGCTGAAATAAGTTTTTCTGCCTCTCAATTTTGCTGTGCTTACATTGTTATTGTTGTTCCAAATGGTTGTTTGATTATAAATTAAATTAAATTTAAAAATGTGCCTTAGCATATTTGGTCCTCCAGGATTTCTTGGAATCTAATAAAGAATGCTAACCAGGTCTTAATAAACTAGTTTTCTACATCTATATTTAGAAATCCACAGAACAATGTGTGTGGGTTGTGACAAATGGTGCTGGGGTTGGAATAAACCTTTCTGAAATCCTCACATCAACTTCTGGGTCACTGCCAGCTCTTGGGCAGCATCTGCACTGCAGAAATAATCCAGTTTGACACCGCTTTAACTGCCATGGCTCCATGCTATGGAATCCTGGGGTTTGTAGTTTGTTGTGGCACCAGAGCTCTCTGACAGAGAAGGCAAAATAGCTTACAAAACTACAAATCCCAGAATTCCATATCATTGAGGATTATTTCTGCAGTGTAGAGGCAGTGTTAGAAGAATGGGGAAGGTGTGGCTCTCAAGAGGTTGGACTACAACTTCCCTAACTGTAGCTATGATTGACCTGATGGGAGGTGGAGTCCCAAAACTTCAGGCTACAGGTTTCCCACCCTGTGTGAAGAGATTAGGCAAATGAAAGGCACATATGAACCCACACACACTCCTCCTAACCCCAAACCAATGCTACCCTGTCCTCACATTGTTTTAGGTTAAGAGTGAAAAAAGATGCAATGCAAGAAGCAGAAGAGCAACTCTTTTCCTTCAGAGGCTCCTACCAATATCAGCTTGAAGAGCTGAGAATTACAAGGCAGAAGAGACTAGATCAGTGGTTCTTAACCTGGGGTCTGGGGACCCCCCAGGGGTCACAGGGGGTCTGCAGAGGGTTGAAGGCTGCTTGGCCCACCTCCTCCCCACAGTGGAGCAGCCACATGACCAGAGCCAAGGCAAAGGCTGGATGGATGGCTTGGCCTGCGCACTGCCATTCAATCCACTCCAGCCACAAACTTGCAAGAAGAAGGAGAAAAGACTTTCCTCCTCCTCCAGTGCCTCTGAGGGAAGGTTTTTTTTCCAATCTTTTTACCCTGGTGGAACCCTTGAAACAATTTTCAGGGCTCAGGGAACCCCTGCCTAAAAATTATTATATCTACAGCTATATATATATATATATATATATTTCAATCTCAGTATCTCGGGAAACCCATAGAAACCTCCAGGACAGAGGGCAGGGAACTGTTTTTTTTTTCTTGTAAAGTGCCATGTACATTGATGGTGCTATAGAAATAAAAGATAATAATTATATATATATATATATATATATATATATAATTAATACTGTATATAATTATAATAATATATTATATAATATATTATTATATAATAATAATAACCAATAATAACCTTCTTGTGGAACACTTAGGGAACCCTTAGGGTTCCACAACCCTAAGTTGAGAAACCGTGGTTTAATGGATGATGTAACTGTATCATTACTATTACAGTATTATGGAATCATAGGATTGTAGAGTTGGAAGAGACCACAAGGGCCATCCAGTCCAACCCCCTGCCACGCAGGAATCACAATCAAAGCATCCCTGACAGATGGCCATCCAGCCTCTGTTTAATTATTGTTGTTATTATTATTAGGTTTTAAAATCTTAAGTTAAGTCTTGGGGGTTCACAGCAACAAAAGATATTTAAAGGGGGTCCCTGGTAAAGAAAAGGTTAAGATCCACTGTAATAAAAGAAGGGGGGGGGAATTGCAAGAAACCCAGGACCCAATTTTTATATACCCGGGACCCACGCCGAGGCAAAATAAAAACAAAAACATTTTGGAGACATCCTGGGATCAGCCATCCCAGAAGGTGAGCTGAGCTTCCTGATGACAATCTTCCATCACATCCAGTTTGAATCCTTCAAGTTCCTGTTTTTCCTTTATCTTTATTAGTTAGGAATATGATAGATGCACCTTGGAATGAAAACTGCAAGAGAATAAACAGTTTGAAACTAAAACTAAAACTCAAAATAAAATAAAATACAAATGGGGTTTGTAGGGTGGTGGAAGTAGCTGGAAATCCATTATTGGGTTTGGAAGAAAAAAATATTTTAAGTAAATCCTAAGTTGGGGTTAAACCTGTATTTAAAAGGTGAAATCCCCCTCCTGGAAGGAAAGGATGCTCTCCCAGATTTTGGCTCTCCCTCCCTCCTTTCCTTGGTTTCCCAGCCCATTCACTCTCTTCCCACCCAACCAGGGCTAATCCCCCTCTTTTTTTTTTGCTGCTGGCTCTGTCTTTTTCTCCAGTCCATCTTGCACCAGTCAATCCCTTGCTGGCCTCTTGGCTTACCTCCTTCTCGATTTCCAGGCACCCTGATCCACTCCCAGGCTGGTTTGCCAGCAAATCCAAACACCTTCTCTTAAGAGCTGCTGCTTTTGCTCTGCATCCCAAATCGAGTCCAGCTTATGGCGCCTTCCCTCCTTCCTTCCCCTGCTCTCTTTCTCTCCTTCTCCTTCTTTCCCACCCCCAGCCTGGGCGTTTCTAGGTCAGCAAACTGGTTTTCCTCTTCCGATCATGTGAGTGAAGCCACACCAGGCTTTGGGTAAGATGAAAAATAAGCCCCTCCTCTGCCAGATTCCTTCTGATCTGGGAAAGGAAGCAGGGCGAGCACCCAAAAAAGATATACCCCCCCCCCAAAAAAACACCCATGCGTAATAACAACACTTTTTTTTTGCAGTCGACCATATTCCAAAATTCATATCCATACACATATGTTAAAAATATATAAATATACATTTAAGTTATAGAAAATATAAAACATGAAATATAAATGCATATGCATATAATTTTTTTAAAAAAACTAAGCATTTACAAAACCTTACTTTTGCAGCAGCACAGAATTTTGCTATCTTAGTCAAAATACTTGTGTTTGAATTTGATTCTATTACTCTCTCTGGCTTTTCTTTGCAAACGAAGATTCAGGAAGGACTCATCCTGTGCTTTCTGCAAGCTCGCTGATGACCAAAAAGGCCAATCTGAGATAAACAAGTCCGGTTGCAGAAAGCACAGCAGAAGGTCTCCTTGGGTGATGTTTCCGGGTTGTGATTCTTTCTGTGTTGTTGTTTCTCTTCAAGACTTGTTCGGCGTGAGTTCTCAAATAAGGCTGCAGCATTGTGGATAGTGCGTCTCCATGCCTCCCGATGTGAGGCCAGGGCGGACCATTGTTGGTGATCAAATTTGGCCGAGCCTGAGGTGTTGTTTCAGGGAGTCTTTGTATCGCTTTTTTGGAGTGCCCCTCTTACGCTGACCCGTGGCGAGTTCACCGTAGAGTACTGTTTTTGGGAGGCGATGGTCTTCCATCCTAGAAACGTGCCCTGCCCAACGCAGCTGTGTTCTCAATATCATGGCCTCAGTGCTGGTGATCCCTGCTTGCTCAAGGAAAGCAACATTCGTCACATAGTCAGTCCAGTGTATATTTAGGATTGTGCGTGTAGTTACCCATTCCCATACCCATGGTTTACCCGGTTTGTTCCCACAGCAGTAACAGTATCACTCCTCTGCTTCCCTTCTCACAGTGGCTATTAACAGTATCTTGTTGTGATCTCCAGCTGCACATAGCTAGCTCACTACTGGCCCCTGCTGGCAGTAGCATTAATATACCATGTTAGCTCTTTACAATATAAAATTCTCAGCAATTGTATATCCCAGTATCCTGACAGGGCATTTATCGTAGAACAGTAAGATTTTCAAAACACTGTATCTGTTAAAAAGAAGGCATACCCCATCCAAGCCTCCAGAGCTAATAGTGAGCAAAGACACAGGGGTTTACTGCACTCCGAAGTAAAGCGGCAGTGCAACAGGAAGGTTCTGTCTTCTGTGCTGCCATACTGCACAGCATCCTTCTTTCATTCCAGTCCTGTGGGAGACCAAGGTGAAACCACATCTTTTTGCTAATCAGAAAAACCTGGTAACCAAAAGACGTGGTTTTCACAATTCACAATTCACTTTTGCCATTTCGACCACACTCTGATGTTGTTTGGCCACATGTCCCAGTTTTCATCTGTGAAATGTTGGTGGGTATGCCATCTGCTCACAATTTATATTAAAAAAATGCCAGCCTTTGCTTACATGTGTTAATTTGACCAGTAAATGGTTCAGAAGAAGAAAGCCTTAAGAGCACACATAGACCAAAATGTGTTTGGCTTATCTACTAATAAACAGGCCATCCTTTGAACATCTTGAGACATCTGTTGTTTCTTCAGTTGCTGGGAGTTCACCAATGTCTGGAGGCCTGCAAGAACTTCACCCCGAAGTAGAAG
Organism: Gambelia wislizenii; assembly: GCA_030847615.1. NCBI lineage: Eukaryota > Metazoa > Chordata > Lepidosauria > Squamata > Crotaphytidae > Gambelia > Gambelia wislizenii. Next base: position 35,200,233 of record JAUMIR010000002.1, read on the forward strand.
TTGAGTCAGGCAAACTACATATACTATTTGCTCACACACAAATCCCAGTCTTCCTGCTCCTGAAGTAAAATTGATGCTAAACTATTGTCACATTCTTTGAGAAAAGCAGGAAACAAGAGAAAGAAAAGAGATAGAGAATATAAAACCCATTCCTTCTGAGCACAAATCTGGGTTCTTACATGTTCATCTATATCGAGATTTTGAGGCCAGTCTACACTGGGGGTAAAAATCCAATTGAAATTTGGACTACTTTGGCCCAGAACTGCACTATATGAAATTCAGACTACTCTAACCCGGATTTAAGTGCCACACTTTACCTGGCCAAAGCCGAAACCTGCACTGCTTGTTGCTGGGCTTGTCTACACAATGAATCATCCGGATTGTTACCTCCAGGCACCTCTGTGATGCCATGTTCCCCTCCTCAGTGCCACTGCTGCTGGCATGCAGGCATTTGCTCTGAGGTTAGAATGAGGTGACCAGCCATACGATTGCTCTTTTGCAGTGTGTGGTTTATATTTTTAGTGATATATCTATCTGAATGTAGACTATGGTTGTATCGTTTTAGCTTGTGTAACTATTTTATAAATGTACATATTGATATAAATTTTGTTCCTATCCTAGCTAATGTTGGTCAACTTCCTTTTAGTCAGTTCATAAATACACACAACAGCTCTGAAAAGCCATCAGAAAATGCAAGCAACATTTTGGAAATAAATCTGCTGACCATGTATAGCTTTCTTGGGTCTTGTCGCTTTACTGGTGACCTCAAGCAAATGATCAATTCTGCATCATGTACCTTACCTGTGGTTAAAAAAAAGAAGAAAACTTATTGGATTCTATTTGCAGTCTTGTCTTAATATTGAGTCATGCCTAATGTTGGTTACTTTTATTTATTTCGTTTTTTATTATTTTGTAACACACATTGGAAACTGTTTAATGCAGTGTAGATGTGCAAATAGCTATTGCTTAAAACAATTTGTAAGCCGCTCTGATAGCCTTGTGGCTGAAGAACGGGCTATAAATAAGTAAATAAAAAATATTTTTAAACTTTGATGGGTATCAGCATTAGCTGTATGGACAGAGGGCGGCCAATTCTGCTGATGATTGGAGCATGAGTATAGTAAATTACATTTCCATCAGGTTTGGGCAGAGGGAGGGGGGGGGTCAGGCCAGAGCTTACTTAATTAAGTATATTTAAGTAAGTAGCTGATACAGGATTCTTCCCAAGGAGTTTTATGAAACACAGCATACACCAAGCACAGTAACTGAAACCGCAAGCTTTATAAACATGCTCTGAAACACCTTGGACTCATCTACAAGAAAGGAAATACAGTAATGCTCATTCCTATGCATTATTGGCAATTCACAGCTGCATTCTTTTGTCTCCACAATGTTTTGTAAAAAAAGGTACGCTGAGAAGCTATCCGCAGTTTGAAGTTCAGATGCCTGGGAATCAAGATGGCAGCTGTAAACTAAAATGATAAATGCTGCTGCCACTGCACAGTATATATATATATATATATATATATATATTAAAGCACAAGTGCGACCTTCTGGTATTTGGGCAATCAGCAAAACACACACACACCGTGCACAATTGGGAACTCAAAAAACCCAAAGGCGCTTCTAGGCACTGCCTTGCTGGATAATTCACCCCTCACAGACGTCTAACCAATCAGATTTCTAGTTCCACTCTCTCCAAGACTGCACAGCAAATTGAATTGCTTGTCTTAACGGGTACTAATGCACATCTCCTCATATTATTTTTAAAAATATGGGAAAAGCTGTAAAGGCTTTTCCCGAGCAGTAGATAAAGAGTTTTTCACCCCCTCCTTCCAAATAAGGCAGAATCTTGGTGGGACAAAAGGTATTCCCAGCCAATTCTGTGAGGAGTACTTTCACTGTCCAGAGAACACCCTTGTCTACACTTATCATTATTATGTGCCTTCAAGTTAATTCTGGTTTACGGCAACCTTATCATAGGGATTTCTCGGCCAGATTTTTGAGATTTGCTTTCTTCATAGGCTGAGAGGGTGACTGGTAACTCACCTAGTGGGTTTTCCTTGGTTTTTTTCCGGGCTGTGAGGCCATGTTCTGGAAGAGATTACTTCTGACGTTTCGCCTGCATCTGTGGCTGGCATCCTCAGAGAATGGTTGGGTAGGGGTGTGTGTGGAGTTTATATGCTGTGAACCCCTGTTGGGGAGTATATGTAAATTTGTGCATTTGAATGGGCAGTTTCTGGGTATAGAAACGCAAGGCTGATTAGTGTCTGTTTGGCTAATGGTTGGTTGATGGGCCATTATCTGCTGGAAATCCCTCTGTCCCTAGGTGGAAATCCTTTGTAAGTGTTGAGTTTTGATTCTATTGTTCTTCAAAACTGGGAGCCAGATTTTGTTTACTTGTAAGGTTTCTTCTTTCCTGTTGAAGTTGTCCAAGTGTTTGTGGATTTCAATAGCTTCTCTGGCATTCTGACATGATCATTGTTGGCTATCAACCTAGTGAATTTTCATGGCCAAGGGGGGATTCAAATCCTGGCCTCCCAGATTCCTAGTCCAACACTCAAATGATTACACCATGTTGGCTGTTTACTACTAGGTATTTATAAATATTTGTTGAATTGCCAAGCTTGCACGACTTAGGGAAAGTTGAGAGGAGAAAACATTTTTATACTGGCAGTAAACACATTGTGGACGGCAATTTTGAGTTGTTACATAAAGACTGAATTGCCAGACTGTGCCTGTCTGTCGGCTAGAAAAGTGCTCTGGGATGGAAGGGATCATATGATTTTACTCTAGAGAAATGGAGATCTAGAATATGGACTCTAGCATTGATGGATAAATTAACTCAACATGTAAATGATGGAAATAATTCACAATGTAGAAATACTTTTTATAGCAAATTGTGACTTGTTTACTGAACCAATTGGTGAAAACCCAGAGATTTTCTTTACACCAAAAATTCATGTTAATTTGTAGAATGATGTTTTATATTGAGATATTACTAATGAACCCACAGACAGCTTTTAATATAAATGATGTTGCTTTTATTAAATCTGTATATTTTAGGAACAATATTGTTATTGAGGTTGTGTTTGTTGTATTTTCTCCTTTGCATAAATGATTTTTTTAATTAAAAAATATAAGTTGCTCTCCCCCAACTGGATTTTTTTTTTCCAAGTGGAAAAAACAACCATATTGCAACTATTGCCTGGGAACAGTGGAAGTCCAATATATGTGGAAACTGTTAGGTTGAGAAATGCTGTCCTGAAGAATGGGATATTATCTTACAACCTATTCAGTTAAGTTTTATCACTAATTATCATCGTTTATCTTCTTCCTCCACTCCCATTCAACACATGCACTTATCATGATGAAGTGACCAGCCATCATATCACAACACTATTAACTTTCCATTCAAAAATCTTGTTTGTGAAAGGTTAAAAAAGAGTAATGTTAAAGGTTATTAAGGAATGACATTTTTATTTCAGTTAAAGGAAACTGATCCAGTCAATGATCTAAGGAATAAGTGCAGTCTACAAAGATCAGTCAGTGAATCATGGATGGAAAATACTTACTCATAAATATTTTGAGTGCCTCTGAATATATGCAAAAAATTCTTCTGCACATTAGAATCACTGCATATTCTCTGCCTTACCAGTCATAATTAAAAGTCAGCAAAGAGTACATGGTACAGCAAGTAGCAGAGCACATCTTCTGCATGCGGGAGCCAGGGATCCCCAATTCAAACCATGGTATCTCCAGTCTGAAAGATAAATTATCTAGCAAGCCCACTGTCTTCTCTACCCATCTTAACTTAATGCATATTTACTTATATCTCTGAACCATCTTCTGTAAGACAAATTAATTAAAGTGATGCTTTAAATATTTGCAGCAAAAAATTCAGGAAGGAATTGAAGTAGCCCACGGACTGATATACAGTTGTCTTCCCACATTCACAGATTTGGCATTCACAGATTTAAGTATTCACGGCTTGAAAATATTCTTAAAAAAATAATAATCCAAAAAGCAAATGTTGATTTTGCCATCTTATATAAGGGACACCATTTTGCTATGCCATTGCATATACAGTCATCCCTTCACATTCGTGGGGGTTAGGTTCCCCAGACCCCCGCGAATGCTAAAAATCAGCGAATAACAACTGCCCTCCCCCTCCCCCGCCAAAGTGACTATGGGGCCTCCAGAGGCCCTATAGTTACTTTCCCCCGCCTCCCCCTCCCTCCCAAGGCCTTCATGGGGCCTCCGGAGCATCTCCAGAGGCCCCATGATCACCTCCCAGGCCCTCCCCACTCCCTCCTCAGGCCTTCATGGGGTCTCCGGAGCGTCTCCGGAGGCCCCATGATCGCCTCCCTGGCCCTCCCCCCTCCCGCCCAAGGCCTTCATGGGGCCTCCGGAGCGTCTCCGGAGGCCCCATGATTGCCTCCCCAGCCCTCCCCCCTCCCGCCCAAGGCCTTCATGGGGCCTCCGCCCAAGGCCTTAACGGGGCCTCCAGAGGCCCCGTGTTGCTGCTTTTGGGAGGGTGGGGGGGCTCCCAAAACCCGCGAATATTCAATACCGCGAATGCTAAGTTCGCGAATGTGGAGGGGCAACTGTAATGGGACTTGAGTATTCACGGATTTGGGTATTCATGGGGGGGGGGGTTTCCTGGAACCAAACCCCAGCGAATGTGAAGGAACAACTGTATTTCACATCTCAAATTATCTGATGTGGTAGACTGACAATTATTTTTCTCACTGTGCCAAGGATCAGTACCATATGTGGTGCCATATTATTATTGTATTTGCATAGTTTCCTAGAAACTCATTGCAAACCAGCACCAGTCTGTGAACCATCACTTTGACTAGAGCTAATATATACGATTGTTAAAACAGCCCACAACATCTGTTCTGGCATCCTGGCCTTGCTGATCCCATCATGAAGCCCCAAAACCTCTTCTTGTTACCTAAGAAATATGGCCTTCTGACAAATGGATGCTATGATTTTATCTCACTCACTTCTGAGTAGACTTTTAAAAAGCAAAAAACAAAGACACAGATGGGGTGGGAGGGCATATATTTAGCTATTTGTATCTTTTGTCTCCTCAGCAAATCTCTCAAAGTATGTGATTCACTGAACAAGAAGGTGAGTAAAAAGCAGAATATGAGGGGTAAGGGGATAAGGGAAGAAGGGAAGAAGTCAAGAAAAGAAAATTGGAAGGTGGAGAACTGTTCACTTAATTATCAAAGGGGAAAATGGACTTATTAGAAGTGGATGCAGCAATCCTATAACACTCAGCTGGGAGTAAGCCTCACTTCGCTTAATTCCACCTCTGAGTGGATTTTTTTTAAAAAAATAAGAAACTGGTGGGAGAGGCAAGAGAGCATGGATTTAGTTAGCTGTACTGTTTGGCACCATGCTCCAACCTGATCAAACCCCTCAAAGTGTGTGACCCACTGAAGAAAGGGGTGGATAAATAGCAGAATGGAAGGGAGGGTCGGAAAAGTCAAGAATAGATGAGATGGGTGCTGAGGAATTTTTTTCAATTAATTATCCAAGTATCAGGCACTGTGTGAACAATAACAAGCACATTAAAGGAGTACAAAGGTATGCACTGTAACTCACACCTATTGAGAATATACAGTAGTTTAACAACAATAAAATCAGTGGAAAACATCTTCACAGCTTTTCTTCTGCTCATGAGCAACTTCTCTGTCCCCTTCTTGTCTCCCAAAGAAAGATAGCAAGCAAATTAGCCTGTATAAAAGGACTAAGGAAAACACAGACTTTGCGCTGCATTCAGCACCCAGACTTCCTACTGTGGCCCCCAAAACCTCTTGAATAGGCCTTTGCCAATTAATTTTACCTAGTTTTTTCCTGCAAGGTCTGGTTTCTCTTCTGTGTGGACTCTCTGGTGGCCCACAAGTTGTGAACTGAAAATAAAACATTTCCCGCACTCCTGGCATTTGTATGGTTTCTCTCCTGTATGGACTCTCTGGTGGCTCTTAAGGTTTGAATTATCAACAAAATATTTCCCGCACTCCTGGCATTTGTATGGCTTCTCTCCTGTGTGCACTCTCTGATGCTTCACAAGGTATGACTTCTCAGCAAAGTATTTCCCACATTCCTGGCATTTGAAGGGTTTTTCTCCTGTGTGGATTCTCTGATGCCTGACAAGGTCTGACTTTTTTCCACAGCAGATGCCACACTCTTGGCATCTGAATGGTTTTTCTCCTGTGTGGATTCTCTGGTGGTATATAAGATCGGTTCCTGAAGTGAAACATTTCTCACATTCCTGGCATTTGTATGGTTTCTCTCCTGTGTGGACTCTTTGGTGGTTCACAATGCTTGAACTACTAGGAAAACATTTCCCACACTCTTGACATTTGAATGGTTTGTCTCCAGTATGGACTCTGTCATGATTCACAAGGTCTGACATCCTAACAAAGCATTTATCACACTTTTGGCATTTGAATGGTTTGTCTCCAGTGTGGATTCTGTGATGGTAGAGAAGGTTTGAATTGTTACCAAAACATTTCCCACACCACTGGCACTGGAATGGTTTGTCTCCTGTGTGGACTCTGTGATGGTTCACAAGGTCTGTCGTCCTAGCAAAGCATTTTCCACACTCTGGGCATGTGAATGGTTTCTCTCCTGTGTGGACTCTCTGGTGCTTTGCAAGTTGTGCCTTGTGCACAAAACATTTCCCACAGTCCTTGCATTTGTATGGTTTGTCTCCAGTGTGGACTTTCTCATGTGTAGCAAGGTTTGAATTGTGAGCAAAACATTTCCCACACTCATGGCATTTATAAGGTTTCTCCCCTGTGTGGACTCTCTGATGCATTACAAGGTATGACCTCTGTGCAAAACATTTTCCACACTCCTGGCATTTATATGGTTTCTCTCCTGTGTGGACTCTCTGATGTGTGACGAGGTCTGATCTCTGAGCAAAAGATTTTCCACACTCCTGGCATTTGTACGGTTTCTCTCCTGTGTGGACTCTTTGATGGTTTACAAGGTATGAACTAAAACTAAAGCATTTCCCACACACCTGGCATTTGTACGGCTTCTCTGCTATATGAACCCTCTGGTGGTTCACTAGGTATGAACTAAAACTAAAGCACTTCCCACACTCCTGGCACCTATATGGTTTCTCTCCTGTGTGGACATTGTGATGTTTCACAAGGTGTGAATACTGACGGTAACATTTCCCACACTCCTGGCATTTATATGGTTTCTCTCCTGCACGGACTCGCTGGAGTTCTGCATGACATGACTTGTGAGTAAAACCTTTTCCAAACTCTTCATATTTAAAGCATTTACTACCATTGTGGGCCCTCTTGTGAAAGGTAAGCACCATCTTCTTGGCAAAACCTTTCCCACAGATGGAGCACTGGTATGGATTTTCTCTGCTACGACTCTCCTTTTCTGCATGGGTATGATGGATTTTGACATGGAAGCTATTTCTGCATAATTTCACTTTCCTCCAGTTATCTGCTGAGGAAAAGGACAAAAACAGGCAGGGCTGAATCCCCACTCGGAGAGTGAAAAAAAATAAGAAATAGAAAATAGAGTAAGCAACCTATGAAATCCAAATCAAAATGAAACTTTAGGAAGGTGGCAGAGTGACTGGAATCCTGTTGGATACTCCATAATCTAGTTCAGAGTAATAATAGGATTGAGTTTACTCTGTTCCTTTATTTCCCTTCAGAGGTACCAGTCCTGTAATCTATCTATCTGTCTGTCTGTCTGTCTGTCTGTCTGTCTATCTACCTACCTACCTCTTCTCAAACAATATGTTAGGTTTGAAGTCGAAGGCTTTCACGGCTGGCTTCCATAGATTTTTTTTGTGTGTTTTCTTTCAGGCTGTGAGGCTGTATTCTAGAAGAGTTTATTCCTGACATTGTGCCAGCCACAGATGCAGGCAAAAAGTGAGGAATAAACTCTTCTAGAATATGGCCTCACAGCCTGGAAAAAACCAACAAAAAAAATTAATAGGTTGTTTATCACTCCTCAAACAATACATTAGGTAATGGCATATTTTATGATCTTTTCAATTTCTGGTACAATAAATAAGCATGTCACCCTTTCACAGGGGGTTATTCTAGAAACCTTGGGATTCCTTCTCACTCTATAATTCTTTGATTCTATGATGGGGCAAGGAAACCTGCCAAAGGATTATCCTTTGGGGCCCACTTGAACAAGACAGTCTGCTCTCTGATGGGACAGCAGGAGTCACAATAGCTGAATGGAACCCCTTGATACATTTCAATATATGAACCTGGGGACAAGTAGCTAGGATGACTTTTGCTTTCTGGCCTGACTTGTGATCTTCCCCATGGCATCTCCTAGAGACAGGATACTGGTCTAGTAATAACAGACGCTTTGTTAGGGAAATCTGGGGTGTTATCCAAGAGCTTCATAGGGACCCACATCTCAGAGAGGCTTACTTTTCAGGATTAATTTGACTACAAAGAGTTTTGAAGATAGAAGCACAAGCCTCGTTTTAAAAGGAAAGTGTGTTTCCCTTCTTTGCCACCACTGCATTAAATATGGTAAAACAGTAAGGGAGTGTGGTGACAGTTGGTTTCAGAGGGATCCAAATTGGGCCCCAAACTTTGAAACGTTACCATCCCTGCTTTAAATCAGCAAAATGTCATTACAACAGCTCAATTAGTGATGAGAGTTAGGTACAAGGAAGTTGCCACTGGCTTGTGGGTTAGTTGTGTTGCGTTAAGTTGACATACCCAATGAATCGCCCAAACTGGTTTCTGAGGTTTCGGCTTCATCCAAGCACTGGGAATCTGGCAACCATGGCTCTTCCTCCTTCTCCATATGAAAAATGAGTTTAGGCTGTGGAACTGGAAATTAAGGTGGTGTGCGGAGGGCGGGGGGGGGGGACAAGAAAACAGTGAAGTCAGGAAGAATCCATAAAAGTGCACAACAACGTGTAACAATCTGGAAAGAACATTAAGAATATTCAAAATGTAATAAAGTAAGCAAAGCCTGAGCAGCAGCAGCCATATGGTTTGAGAATTAGGATTCTTCTTTTTAAAAACTGTGCTGCAAACACCTTGTGAATAATAGTGTGTCTCTTCTGAATGAATCTCTGGACAAGGTAATGGGCTGGATGAGGAAAAACAATCTGAAACTGAATCCAGACAAGATGAAAGTGCTTACTGTTAAGGATCCTAACCTGAGGTGACAGGTATGTTAAACAGTCTTGGATGGGGTTGCGTCCCCCTGAAAGACTGTGTTCATAGCTTGGGTGTGCTTTTGTATCTGTAACTCCAAATGATCGCCCAGATAGATACGAGGGCCAAGAGTGCTTATTATCAGCTTTGGCTGATACACCAGCTGTGCCCCTTCCTAGAGCAGGAGGTCCTAAAGATGGTAGTGCATGCGCTAGTAATCTCAAGGCTGGGCTTCTGCAAAACACTTTACATTGAGCTACCTCTGTACCAAGTTTGGAAACTTCAATTAGTGCAAATCATGACAGCCAGATTGGTTCCAGGTGCATCTAGGAGTGATCTTACTACACCTATATTAAAATCACTCCACTGGCTGCCAGATAGTTTCCAGATAAGGTACGAAGTGTTGGTTGTTACCTTTAAGGTCCTACATGGTTAAGGTCCAGGTTATCTATGGGATCATCTTCTCTTGTATAATCCACCCCATACATGCAGGCCTTTGCAGGGAGAGGGTCATTTACTTCAGTCAGCTAGGACCAGGCTGGCAACTGTCACCCAGAGGTGACAGCTACCTCAAAATTGTGGAATGATGTGCCAGAACTGATCTGATAGCTGGCTATGCTGTTTAAAACAGCATTAAAGACCAATCTCTTCCAGCAGGCCTATCCAGATGGTTTTTAAATTGCAAGCTTTTAAATGACCAATGTAATAGGTATGTACGCTTTTTAAAACTGATATTATGCTATTTTAACTGATTGTGTCATTTTAATTGATGTTTGTATTTTTAACTGTGTTATGTGAAAATAAGTCACAAAAGCCAGAAGCTGTGTGTGATTTGCTCAGTTGACACAGGGGAGATCCAGCTGCATATCTCAGGCCATGGATTCATACTGAAGGACACTTCTTACCAAGAGATGACACGTTCTCAAAGTTTCCCATCATGACCTCCCTGTATATAGATCTTTGGCTCAAATCCAGCAGGTCCCACTCTTCCTTGGTGAAATACACAGCCACATCCTCAAAGGTCACAGTTTCCTGCAATGGTAAAACAGCCCCTACTCAGGAAGATGAAACAAATATGGAGGGAAACCATGTGACACAACCCTACACAAACTCAACTACTTCAGAAAACATATATGGGAATGCAATTTTAATGCTCCCACATCATTAACACCCTGCCTATAAAAAGTAGTACATGAGGGAAGACGGGACTACAGTCCTGCTTCTTGATGAATTAGATTACATTAAACGTGGCAGAACATTTTTATCAGTTTATTTCAAAATAAAACATGCTTCCAAATAACTTCCCAGGGTAGAAATTTCCACAGCCATAATGTTTTGTCATTTAAAAGAAGCAACGTCTATTTGAATGGGTTGGTTTGACAGATAAAACTAACTGTTAATGGCCAAAAATCCAACTCCTATGTTGTGGTACAGATTAATACAAAAACCTTCACAAAATTCTGGCACATTTGGACCTTCACAGAACCCTTCCAGACAAGAAAAAAAATCTCTGAAAGTCCCAGGCTTTGTTCCTGTACAAACCATTTTTATTTTGGAGATGCACATGACGGGACTCCTAGCATTACCAATGACTTTTTGTTCCTACTTCCAAAATCAGATTAAATTAACCCAGTATTTTCCAAAATGATATTTATCTCTACTAGCTATACCCGGCATAACATACACCATTATCTACATATATAAAACACTTTGGTATGTTTCCATTCCCATGATGCTGACTGGCCGCTTAGGAAACATGTCAAGAGTATGATCATTTGATGCATTAATATATTACCTTTCAAATCAACTGTAGTGGCATACGTTACGCTGGGTACAGCTAGTTTCATGCTGAGAGCCCCTCTGCCACCACCATGCAACTGCATGTACACACAGACACAAACACACAATGCTAGACAGGCACACACACCATGTGCACCAGGACACGAGAGCCCCTCCACCACCATGGAACCGCACGTACACACACACACACACACCACACTACACACACACACACACACACATCATGTGACCACACACCACATGCAGCACAACGCTCTTCCGCCACTGCCATGCAACTGTGCATACACACACACACCATGCTACACATACATACCACACTACACACACACCCATCATCCACGCTACACACATACCCCACACTATGCACACACACACACAAACACCCCATGCTACACACATACCCCATGCTACACACATACACACACCTTACGCAACGGCCCCTCTGCCGCCGGCATGTATAGAAAGGACTTGAAGCCTTTCATGTTTCCACCCCCAGTGTGCTGATTGGCCAGCAAACAGAGAGCTTTGATTGGTTGGGAGGTTTCCTAAGTAGTCAATCAGCACACTGAAAATGGCAACATACCCAAGATAAGGGAGTGGGGAGGCTGGAGGAAGCGACTATGGGGCCTCCGGAGGCCCCATGGTCGCTATGGTGGGGGAGGGGGGCAGTCGTTATTCGCGGATTTTTCACATTCGCGGGGGTCCGTGGAACGGACCCCCCGCGAATGTGAAGGGACGACTGTATATGTATATATATTAGACAAATGTTGCTGTCCTTGAGCAAGCAGGGATCACCAGCATTGAGACCATGATATTGAGAACGCAGCTGCGCTGGGCAGGGCACGTTTCTAGGATGGAGGACCATCGCCTCCCAAAAATAGTACTCTATGGTGAACTCGCCACGGGTCAGCATAAGAGGGGCACTCCAAAAAAGCGATACAAAGACTCCCTGAAACAACATCTTAGGCTCAGCCAAATTGATCACCAACAATGGTCCGCCCTGGCCTCACATCGGGAGGCATGGAGACGCACTATCCACAATGCTGCAGCCTCATTTGAGAACTCACGCCGAACAAGCCTTGAAGAGAAATGACAACGCAGAAAGAATCACAACCTGGAAACATCACCCAAGGAGACCTTCTGCTGTGCTTTCTGCAACCGGACTTGTTTATCTCGGACTGGCCTTTTCAGTCATCAGCGCGCTTGCAGAAAGCGCGGGATGAGTCCTTCCTGAATCTTCGTTTGCGAAGAAAAGCCATATATATATATATATATATATATATGTATACACACACACATATGGCTATCTGTTTATATTATCCTGTAACTAGCTAAGATGGCTGCCACTAGTAAATCTGGCTACTGCTTCCAGTAAACAGATTCAACAGAGAGCAAGTGAGGGAAAGAATAATAGGAGCCCTGATGGCGCAGTGGTTAAATGCCAGTCCTGCAGCCACAATGTTGCAAGTTTGACCCCCAAGGGCTCCATAGTTCACTCAGACTTCCATCCTTCCATAGGCCGGTAAAATGCGGACCCGGCTTGTGCGGGCAATTAGCTAACTCACATTGGAAACCATTTAATGTGGTGTAGATGTGTAAATTGCTATTGCTTAACAATTTGTAAGCCACTCTGAGAGCCTTTGTGGCTGAAAAGCGGGGTATAAATGCCTAAAATAAATAAATACATACATACATACATACATACATAAATAAATGTTTGCACCAGAACAAAATGATCCCAATGCTTAATCAGTGTACTATTGCTAAAGCACTTTAACACTTTGACTATGTGTGCATCTACACTGTAGAAATAATGCAGTTTAATACCACTTTAAGTGTTGTAGCTCCAGCCTATCGAATCCTGGGATTTGTAGTTTTACAAGGTCTTTAGCCTTCTCTGCCAAAGAGTGCCGGTGCCTCACAAAACTACAAATTCCAGGATTCTGTAGGCTGGAGCCATGGCAGTTAAAGTGGTGTATAACTGCATTATTTCTACAGTGTACATGCACCCTGAAACTCCTGAATAATAAATTAAAAAACAGAAATTGGTGAAAATCAATTTCTGAAACATTGCCTGAGTCTAGATGTGACCCATGATCAGTGGGAGGGGAGGAGGAAGAACACAAGGGACCGGGGAGGGAGGGAAATAAACATGGGGTATTTCTAGAGAATTTGGATGCAAACCTGGGAATATGTAGTAAAATAAAAACAAAGGGGTTGTTTATACAAGGGGAAAAGAAATGGATTGGTCAGCAGTAATGACAATTCACAGCAGCTGCGATTTGTGTTGATGTTTTTTTGCAGGCAGGCATAAGCTTCACAAGCCTGTGAATCCAGATGGTGGCTGTGAATGAATTACTCACGTTTTTACTTACTGCAATTTGCTGCCACCAAATGTTTTTTTTAAAAAACTATTTCCAAAGTGCGATAGAGCGATATTTCACCTACAGGAAAAAACCCAACACCCCATTTTATCGCCTTAGCACTTGCTTGCTAAGGCAAAAATCCATCATGGCAGCTCGGGGCCTTTGCCTTGTTAGCAAGTCCCACCTGCTATGCTTGTCTGGTCAATCAGCTTTGCGCTTCCGCTCATATGGGAAGGTGTATCAATTTCTGTCACTTTTCCCAATAAGAGGGAATGCACCTCCCCCCTGCTGTTTTTCTTTAAATGCTAGGAAAGGCTGCAAAGGCTTTTCCTTTGGGGTTTTGGCATTTTTCGCCTCCCTCCTTCCGAATATGGTGAACCAATGCGAGATGCCATTAAGACAGGTTGCATTCAAAATGACCTGGATAGACTGGAGAGCTGGGCCAAAGCTAACAAAATGAAATTCAATACGGAGAAATGTAAGGTACTGCACTTAGGGCGAAAAAATGAAATGCATAGATATAGGATGGGAGAGACCTGGCAGAAGGGAACGCTGTGGACATCGCATACCCTGATTTCAGTAAGGCCTTTGACAAGGTTCCCCATGACATTCTTGCAAACAAGCTTGTAAAATGTGGGCTAGACAAGTTAACTGTTCAATGGATTTGTAATTGGTTGACCGGCTGAACCCAAAGGGTGCTCAGTAGTGGCTCCTGTTCGTCTTGGAAAGATGTGACCAGTGGGGTGCCACAGGGTTCTGTCCTGGGCCCAGTGCTATTCAACATTTTTATCAATGATTTGGATGAGGGAATTAGGGGCATACTTACCAAATTTGCAGATGACACCAAATTAGGAGGAGTAGCTAATACCCTAGAGGACAGGATCAAAATTCAGAATGACCTGGATAGACTGGAGAGCTGGGCCGAAGCTAACAAAATGAAATTCAATATGGAGAAATGTAAAGTACTGCACTTAGGGTGGAAAAATGAAATGCATAGATATAGGATGGGGGAGACCTGGCTGAACGAGACTATATGCGAAAGGGATCTAGGAGTCCTACTAGACCACAAGTTGAACATGAGTCTGCAGTGTGATGCGGCAGCTAAAAAGGCCAATGCGATTTTGGGCTGTATCAACAGAAGTATAGTGTCTAGATCAAGGGAAGTAATAGTGTCAGACCCCACCTAGAATACTGTGTCCAGTTCTGGGCACCACAATTCAAGGAGGATATTGACAAATTGGAGCATGTCCAGAGAAGGGCAACTAAAATGGTGAAAGGTCTGGAAACCATGCCTTATGAGGAGAGACTTAGGGAGCTGGGTATGTTTAGCCTGGAAAAAAGACGGTTAAGAAGCGATATGATAGCCCTGCTTAAGTATTTGAAGGGGTGTCACATTGAGGATGGAGCAGGCTTGTTTTCTGCTGCTCCAGAGACTGGAACACGGAGCAATGGATGCAAGCTCCAGGAACAAAGATTCCACCTCAACATTACGAGGAACTTTTTGACAGTCAGAGCTGTTCGGCAGTGGAACACACTCCCTCGGAGTGTGGTGGGGTCTCCTTCCTTGGAGGTCTTTAAACAGAGGCTGGATGGCCATCTGTCGGGGATGCTTTGATCGTGACTTCCTGCATGACAGGGAGTTGGACTGGATGGCCCTCACGGTCTTTTCCAACTCTGCAATTCTATGATTCTATGATTCTCCTCACATTCCGTGAGTACTTTTCCCATTTAGACAACCCCAAAAACAACTGGAAACTCTTGATACATCCAGAGACTTTTTCCCTTTCTGGATGAGCCCAGCATTGGGTTTTAAGGGTGTTAACCAGAAACTCCAATAGATGGTATTTATTTACCATTACATTTATATTCTGCTCTTTCTTCATTGAGGTCAAGGCAGCATACATGCCTCTCCATTTCTCCACTTTATCCTCACGAACACAAATACAAAACCACTTGCAGTTCAGGCTGCAAGAGAGACTATGCCATGTTCACTCAGTGAGGTTCTTAGTGGGGTGGGATCTCGAATGTGGATCTCCCAAAGCCCAGCCCAACACTCTCACTACTACATCACACCAAGTCCACATCTAATCATAATGGATTAGGCAGTGCTGGGTAATATGCTGCAAACCAGAGCTTTTGTTAGAGAACCCTACAGAACTACTACAACATAGTTATTTCAGTGAAAATGACAAGGTTGTATTTGGAGTGTTCAGTTCAAATTCTACCAAGGGTATGGCAACTAGTTGTTAGTGGATGTGAAAAACACAGAGGACTGAAGTTAAAAACAGTACAAAATTGGGCCTCGCTTCTGACCTAAGGGCCCAATCCACAGTGAAAGTCAACCTGCACAAAGAGTCTCTTTCCTAGAACTCCCCTTGCTGCTTCTCCCAGCAGTGGTGAAACAGAGCTCTCCTGGACCCTGGGACATTTGCATAAGATTTTCAGACTGTCATATGGTCTTTATTGCTCTTCTGTTTGGCGCCTTTTTCTCCCATTACAAATCCACAGAGAATCTCCTACCTGAGCTGCTTCTGCTGTAGTCCTTTTCTCTCCCTTTCTCATCAAGGCAGACCCAATCATGTGTTCTGCAAAAAAAGGGGAACATTTCAGAAAGGCAAATGCACAGATATATGTATCAACTTCTGTTGTTGTGTGCCGTCAAGTCATTTCCAACTTATGGTGACCCTAAGATAAACCTATCATGGGGTTTTCTGGGCAAGATTTGTCCAGAGGAGGTTTGCCATTGCCTTCCTCTGAGGGTGAGAGAATGTGACTTGCCCAAGGACACCCAGCGGCTCAGCGGGGATTTGAACCCTGGTCTTCAGAGTCATAGTCCAACACTTAAACCACTACGCCACACTGGCTCACTATATGTATCAATAAATGTGTAAATAAGTAAATATATTGTTTTTTAAGGGACCATAAGACCCTTTATTCTGGGAGAAAGTCAGCAAATAAATAAACAAATAAATAAATGAAATTTGTTGTTTCTACTGCAGCAGACTTACAATTTGCAATGGTGTGTTTGTGCGTGTGTGTGTGTGTGTGTGTGTGTGCATGTACAGTACTTGTTTCTGCAGACATGTAGAAATATCATTTACCCATGAAGTCACAGGTAAATTATTTTTTAGAAGATTGATAGATGGGAGCCCTGGTGGCGCAGTGGTTAAATGCCGGTACTGCAGCCACAATGTTGTGAGTTCTATCCTACAGGGCTCCAAGATTCACTCAGTCTTCTATCCTGCCATAGGTTGGTAAAATGAGTACCCAGCTGGTTGGGGCAATTAGCTAACACGTTATAAAACCGCTTAGAGAGTACTTGCACTATAAAGTGGTATAGAAATGTAAGTGCTATTGCTAACAAGTTGTTAAGCTACTCTGAGAGCCTTGGTGGCTGAAGAGCAGGGTATAAATACTCTAAATAAATAAATAAATAAATAAGTGCTCACATACATGTAAAGTAATGAGAGTGATCATTCACAAAGCCATGCTGATGATCCTGGAATTAGTAATACATTGGTATCACTCAGCAGTACAATACAGGCTGCATGCAGTTTTGCAATACATAGGCCTGCCAAGGTGAAAATTGGAGAATCCCTCCTGTATCTTTAATGGTTGTGCAGAAGAGGAAATTTCAGCAGTTCTTGCTTGTCACACAACCAGGTATCAAGCATCACCTGCTGAAATTGCCTCTTCTACACAACCATTAAAGGTACAGGAGCCTTCTCCAGTTCTCACTCTGGTAACCCTAATGCAGGATGAGCGGTGGGGAAATGGGTGTCTTCACAAGAGATGAACTACTGTAAGGGGAGATGTCTGAATGCTGTGCAACAAATGAGTAACTGCACACTGTTTAAGGTTCAAAAATTCCAAATGCAAGGAAAGGGATACTTTGGAAAGGCAATTAACAGTCCGTATACTTCACCTGAGTGCGTCCTTGTAAAAGGCGCAGCTTCCTGGTGATGCAGGTTGCATGACTCTTTTTGTTCCAGCTTGATTGTCTCATCAGGCAACCCTGATCAAGAGAAAGGAGGAAGATGACAGGGTTTAGACTGGAGGACAGCTTGATCTCTAAGCCTAGAGAAGAGGGAAACTGGCTTTGGCACAAATGTCTGGAGCAGGAGTGGGGAACATGGGACCTTTGAGATATTGTGGGTCTTGCAACCACAACATCGCTAACCATTGGCAATACTGGCTCAGGCTCAGGAGGGGGAGTCAATCCAACAACACCATCACATGTTCCACATGCCTACTCTATAAAGCAAATATGAGATTATTGTGAGCTGTAGTTTTGCTTCCTTACCTGAGTTGTACTGAGATGTAACCTCCATTTTCTCCAAGAAAAGTTGCTCTGCAAACCATGGGTCCTGCTCAAGCCAGGAGATTAAAGCAGGCTTGATGAGTGGAAATCCTGCCCAGGAATTTACAAGAGAGAGAGGAAAAGATAGTATTCAAGTCAGAGACAGAATATGAAGTATGGAGCTGCATGCTAATGAATCTGGTGGGGGAATGGACACATATTGTTTTTATAATGCAGACTTTACCTGCAGTTTATCAGGTTTTCTAATAGTCACAAGGGTTATAGTGTGTAGACCAAGGGAAGTAATAGTGCCACTCTATTCTGCTTTGGTCAGACCTCACCTGTAATACTGTGTCCAGTTCTGGGCACCACAATTCAGGAAGGATATGGACAAGCTGGAACATGTCCAGAGGAGAGCGACCAAATTGGTAAAAGGTCTGGAAGCCATTATGCCCTATGAGGAGCGGCTTAGGGAGCTGGGTATGTTTAGCGTAGAGAAGAGAAGGTTAAGAGGGGACATGATAGCCATGTTTCAATATGTGAAGGGATGTCATACTGAGGATGGGGCAAGCTTTTTTTCTGCTGCTCCAAAGACTAGGACATGGAGCAATGGACTCTAACTACAGAAAAAGAGATTCCACCTAAACATTAAGAAGAACTTCCTGACAGTAAGAGCTGTTCAGCAGTGGAATGCACTGCCTTGGAGTCTGTTGGAGTCTTCTTCTTGGGCAGTTTTTAAACAGAGGCTGGATGGCCATCTGTCAGGAGTGCTTTGATTGTGTATTCCTGCAGGGCAGAGGTTGGATTAGATGGCCCTTGTGGACTCTTCCAACTCTATGATTCTCCAATCTATGGCTTTTGGAGGGTCTGGGATGTGGGAAAACATGCTCTGTTCCTGAGCTCCAGAGGACAATTCCCTCCACAATTTAAAGGTGACTTTAATTATGACGCTAGTTTACAAATCATAATTTTAAGATTATAGCTGACCCATCAAGTCAGCTGTTCACTTGATTCAGATGTCATGGCATGCAGTGGCTGGGAACCAAGTGGAAGTGGAAATCTTTGGTGAGAAAGGTGAGCATATATAACCCATGGTGTCTGGCTAGTTTCTGTGGGAAACAGGATGCCATAGAGGGACACCTGTTTTGATCTTGCTCTCTTCAGGTTCTTAAGTTTTAACAAAAATTGACATCTGGCATTAAAGAAGTTGCTCATGTTGAAACTATTCCTGTCCCACAGAACAAGTCACATGTTTTCTGAAGATTCCCCTGAAGCAAATTTAACCCAGAGAGATGAAATATCAGTTTCTGTCAAAGGTGGGGAAAGTGTCCTTACTTAAGGAGAACACATTGTCATAATTCTCGTGCATGACTTCCTGGTACAAAGCTTTCTGGTTCTGATCCAATATAGCCCATTGCCCTTCTGTGAAGTACAGGGCCACATCCTCAAAACTCACTGAGTCCTGAAGGAAAAAAGAAAAAAGAAAGAATAGAATGTATCCCAAGGTGCTTGAAGTGCATTCTGTCAGTAATCTTCATACCAATCCTTTAGGGTTAGGTAGTGTTACAAACTGCAGTTGAAGGAAACTACTTTAACGGCCGGCCGCTCAGTGATTATGCCTGTGCTTTGCATGCAAAAGGTCCCAGATTATTAGCTGATCAAACTACACTGTTATAGCACAATTATTCCACTTTAACTGCATGGCTGCCTCCTGTGGAATTCTGGGGTTTGTAGTTTAGTGAAGCTGAAGACTTCTCTGGCTGAGAATGCTAGATGCCCCTCCTAAACTGCAAATCCCAGGATTCCACAGGAGGCAGCCAGAGCAGCTACAGTGGAATAACAGTGTTATAACAGTGTGGTGCAGTGGTTCTCAACCTGTGGTGTCCAGGAAGGCTTGAAGGCTGCTTGGCCCACCTCCTTCTTGACAGGAGCCAAGCCAAAGTCTGGCTGGCTTGGCCTGCACATTGCCACTGAATCAGCTCCAGCCACAAATGTGCAGGAAGAAGCAAGAGAAAAGTCCAGTACATCTGAGGGAAGGTTTAATGGATGGCGTAATTGTATTATTATTATTATTATCTCAGATTGGCCTTTTTAGTCATCAGCGCGCTTGCAGAAAGCGCAGGATGAGTCCTTCCTGAATCTTCGTTTGCGAAGAAAAGCCAGAGAGAGATTATTATTATTATTAGGCATTATTATTATTAGAGTTTTAAATCTTGAGTTAAGTCTTGGGGGTCCATGGCAACAAAAGATATTAAATGGGGGTCCCTATTAAAGAAAAGGTTAAGAGCTACTGGTGTAGTGCAATAAGGCCATAGGAATCTGGTAGCATACAGTGGGAAATATCTCTGCCTGAGATCTTGGAGAGCAGCTGCCAGTCAAAGTAAACAGTATAGAACTGTAGGGACGAAGAGGTTTTCTTGCTATAAAGCAGCTTCCTATATTTCAATAATCTCCTGACTTACAGATCTTGTTCTTAAGCTCTACACTCAAGAAAAAAAACTTCCTCAGTCTTTGCTTTAAAAAAACTGGGTACATTCCTGCTGTTCTCTGAAAGAATATAAGTTGAACTTCAATGTTTCCAACCACAAACAAATTAATTTTTCTTCCTGAGTAGACTAGAGTTGCCAGTATGAAAACCAGAGAGGGTTCTCACTGTGTAGAGAGAATATCAGCAGGTGCTGCTTGTTGCCACAGCCAGGCAACAACCAACACCTGGAAGTCATGCCTTATGAGGAGCGGCCTTTGGGAGTTGGGTCTGTTTAGCCTGGGAAAGAGAAGGTGAAGAGGTGACATGGTAACCATGTTTAAATACTTGAAAGGATGCCATATTGAAGAGGGAGCAAGCTTGTTTTCTGCTGCTCCAGAGACTAGGACACGGAGCAATGGGTTCAAACTACAGGAAAAGAAATTCCACCTAAACATTTGGAAGAACTTCCTGACAGTAAGAGATGTTTGGCAGTGGAATGCGCTGCCTGGGAATGTGGTGGAGTCTCGTTCTTGGGAGGTTTTTAAACAGAGGCTGGATGGCTATCTGTCAGGTGTGCTTTGAATGTGTATTCCTGTATGACAGGGGGTTGGACTGGATGGCCCTCGTGGTCTCTTCCAGCTTTATGATTCTATGAACAGCTGCTGAAATTCCCTCTTCTATACAACCACATAAGGTATAGAAGCTGTCTCCAGTTTTCAATCTGGCAACCGTAGAGCAAACCCAGACCCAGAAATATAGTACGCATGATGTAGGTCTCCTCTTGCTCTTTTTCATATGTAGTATCCTCTGTTTATCTCCCTAGATTGCTCCTCCCACTCAAAAGTGGTAATGCCACTGGTGAGGTCCATCTGAGGTAGAAAATAGCCCAACGTGATGCTGTGAACAGAAGCCCCCCAAAGGATACAGAAATGGATGCACCACAGCTGTCCTTTGTCTTGCTCACCCCTCAATAGCAACACTCCATCCAGCCCAACCCTGAAGCAGAGTCTGCCAGCTGATGGGGAAGGGTTACAAAATGGCTGCAAATTATTAGTTATTTAATTTATGAACCTTGCATTCTTCTCCCCAGGGAAGGGGAGAGGCTCTTGAGGGACTTTCTGCCTATTCCATCTCAGATTAGCAGACACCTTTGCCCAGCCCTGCTTCCCATCCCCATACCTGAGGCAATTCTGTGGCGGCCATTTGTATTTTCCGAGGAAGTGGCCATGCAGAGACAATCTTGAAGGTTGTACTGTAGCCTCAAAAGACTGAAATTGCAAAAAGGGTGATGTTACATAGGATTTAAGTCAAAGGCATTGAGAGAGAAAGCAAGAGAGAGAGAGAGGGAGTGAAAGAGAGATGGAGAGAGGTTAGTCAATAAGAAAAAAATGGTGATGATGGTGATAATTTATTATTATTACTATTACTACTACTGCCACCACTACTACTAGCTGGACCTGGCGTATCATACGCCATTAAAAAAACTCCCCCCAAAATACCCGGTATACCTCACAACAACCCTGTAAGGTAGGCCAGTGGATGTTTAAATTGTCCTTTCCCCTTCTCAGCATTCCATACTTTTCCCGGAATTGCTGAGGGTGACTCGCTCTGTTGCTGTGCCACCACCACAGCCAGTTGGCTGCCTGGGTCCCAATCTGGGCCACACATTGAGCAGCAGGAATCTGGGCCACAGACTGAGTGGCAGGAGTGGGTTGTGAGGTGGAGAGGGAATTTGCATGTGGGTAGTGATTGATTGGGTGTGTTTCCTGAGCAGCCTATCAGCACACTGGGAAAGGCAACGTACTCAAGAGAATTATATATATAGATTATTATTCTTTCCCTCCTCTCTCCAAGGTTTGATGAGGAGTGCAACATAGATTAAAATACAATATATAGCTAAATACATAAAACCATTTAACACTTAAGTTAAAACACATAAATATAAGGATACATCCACACTACACAAATAATCCACTTTGAAACTGGATTATTTGCCATGGCTCCTTTCTATGGAATCCTGGGGTTTGCAGTTTGGTGAGGCACCAGCAGCCTTTGACAGAGAAGGCTGAAGACCTTGTAAAACTACAAATCCTGGGATTCAATACGAAGGAGCCATGGCAAATAACCCAGTTTCAAAGTGGATTATTGGTGTGGTGTGGATCTACTCTAAGATTAAAACAACCACAAGATTAAAACAGTCAGCAAAACAGGCAAACCTAGATAAAACAAAAAAAGGTTGTACAGTACTTCTATTGAATAAGAAAATTCTCTGAGGGGAAGGCAATACTCCAAGAAGAGGCAATCCAATTTAGGCTTTGGTTTTGTACCACCTCCATTCCAAAGCAACTGCCATTTCAGAACCACCTAGGAGTCCCCCAAAAAAAAAAAGCAATTTAAATAAGTCTATCTGGTTTAAGAAGCTGTCAGGAAGTGGATTCTCTGAGAGGTGAAGTCCATCTGTTTCTTTTATGATGCCAAGTCTCAGGCCTAGGACGTTCTTACAAAGCAGTGATAGTCTGCACTTCATTAAATGGTCCTCAAGGCTGTTAACAATATCCAGTAAGACTACCAACCATTGCAAAATAAAGAAGTAGCAGTAGTAGTTCCTGGAAATATAGACATTCTGTACCCAACATAGACTTTAAAAGCCGTTTCTTCTGGCTTCAGTAGAGATGCAGGCCTCAGTAGGGAGGATGTTCTACTGTTTAGATGACAAGAGTAGCTAAAGCTCCATCTGCACTGCAGAAATAATCCAGTTTGACACTGCTTTAGCTGCTATGGATCAATGCTATGGAATCCTGGGATTTGAAATTTGATGTGGCCCCAGAGCTCTCTGACAGAGAAGGCTAAAAATCTCACAAAACTACAAATCCCAGAGTTCCATAGCATTGGGCCATGTCAGTTAAATCAGTACAGATGCAACCTTAGGCTTCTTTCCACTGAGATGGAAAAGTTCCTGAAGTACTTTACTTATCAGGCCACTTTTACTTTTTTTAAAATTTCTCACAATATTTTAAATTTAAATTGGGATTTTTGACTACTTCAAACAATTACAAAACCACTCCAGTATACTTCATTTACATCTAGGTTTCATCCTTTTGATCATACTTACTATTCGATTATTCTGTAAGAGCTAATTTATTTTAAAAATTAACGAATGCGTCTTGTCATACAATCACCTCTTCACATTTTGCAATCATTCTTATTCCATGCCCATGCTTCTTGGAAGTTATTAAGGTATTCCAGTTCCATATTTGGCATAGCAGATATTAATATACCTTAGAAATATAAAAAATAATAGACTTTACTTATTTATTTAGATATGTATAGGTCATTTGACAACACACAGATATCAGTGCCCTTTGTATAGTGTCATAGTTACACTGTTATTGTGGAGTGGGATTTGCTTAGGGAGTAGGGACTGATCTGTTTGTCACTGTTGAAATATAGAAAATAACAACAAATTAATAGCTTGAGATTGTCAAAAGAAGGGTACAGTGGTGAAATATGGTAACTCATTCTGAAATACCCATGCCTATTCCCAAGGTAAACGCCCAAGACTGTTGAGCTCAAGTTGTAGAAAAGCAAGATTCCTGCTCATCTAGCCCTGAAACTCAGCACTGCAGCAGAAACTACAATTGTTTAGAGCACCCACTGCTAAAATTCGGGGACAACTTAGGAAATCTGAACTCACTGCAGACAATGAAGTGTTTTTACTGTTGCCAGTATAGGAAGTACAGACCTCCACCAATTTGAAATATTTAACTGAAAAAGGTACTCTCTATAGGTCATGGAGGCAATTTTGCCATATTCTCCCTGTAATGTTTCAAGTGGCTTCTGATCATTTTCAGGGTTTTTTTGGGGGGGGGGCAGGGAAGACGCTCCTGAGCCTCAAACAGGCTGTGTCAGACAGAAAACTTGGCAAAATTTGCCTTCACAGTTTCTAGAGGGCAGGTATGTGTGTAAAAATTGGGGACGTGGGGCAGTTGTGCCATCCCGGTCTGGCAGGTTGTGCGCAGGGCCATCAGAAATTAACCCAGCACTACTTTCATCGAATCATAGAATTGCAGAGTTGGAAGAGACCACAAGGGCCATCCAGTCCAACCCCCTGCCACGCAGGAAAACACGACCAAAGCATCCCTGACAGATGACCATCCAGCCTCTGTTTAAAGACCTCCAAGGAAGGAGACCCCACCACGCTCCGAGGGAGTGTGTTCCACTGCCGAACAGCTCTTACTATCATGAAATTCCTCCTAATGTTGAGGTGGAATCTCTGTTCCTGGAGCTTGCATCCATTGCTCCGTGTTCCAGTCTCTGGAGCAGCAGAAAACAAGCTTGCTCCATCCTCAACATGACATCCCTTCAAATACTTAAACAGGGCTATCATAGCCCCCCTTAACTGTCTTTTTTCCAGGCTAAACATACCCAGCTCCCTAAGTCTCTCCTCATAAGGAATGGTTTCCAGACCTTTCACTATTTTAGTTGCCCTTCTCTGGACACGCTCCAATTTGTCAATATTCTTTTTGAGTTGTGGTGCCCAAAACTGGACACATTATTCTAGGTGAGGCCTGACCAAGGCAGAATAGAGTGGCACTACTACTTCCCTTGATCTAGACACTATACTTCTGTTGATACAGCCCAAAATTGCATTGGCCTTTTTAGCTACCGCATCACACTGTTGACTCATGTTCAACTTGTGGTCTACTAGGACTCCTAGATCCCTCTCACATGTAGTCTTGTTCAGCCAGGTCTCCCCCATCCTGTATCTATGCATTTCGTTTTTCTGCCCTAAGTGTAGTACCTTACATTTCTCCGTATTGAATTTCATTTTGTTAGTTTTGGCCCAGCTCTCCAGTCTATCCAGGTTATTTTGAATTTTGATCCTGTCCTCTAGGGTATTAGCTACTCCTCCTAATTTGGTGTCATCTGTAAATTTGATAAGTATGCCCCTAATTCCCTCATCCAAGTCATTGATAAAGATGTTGAATAGCACTGGGCCCAGTATGGGGAAGCTGTAAGCATGGAAAATGAAATTCAACATTTTCCACTACAGTGAAACAGAGCTTGGACCAGTCAGTATCTCTCAGCTGTAGCCTACCTCCTATGGCTGTTGTAAGGATAAAAACAAACTTTGAGGTGGCTCTGTTTCTGCTGTTAGAGGATTTGCCTCATTCACAACTGAAAAGAGTCAGTGTGACTGGGATTAGAGTGTGACTGGGAATTAGGATCAGAGAAAAGAAAAGAAACCCTTTCTCATAGTAAAATAATCCCTCCACTTCACACCTAAAACCTTTCTGTTTTAAAGGACAAGAAAGCTTAAACACTTACAGCATCCCAGATGAGCCTCTTGCAGGATACTATAAACTGTTAGGAGAAACAATACTTTCTGGGTTTTATATATAATATAGTGGGGATGCTAAGGATCAAAGTGAGAATATCAAAACTGATCACAACTCTGATTTTAGCTTGTTCACTTGTTGGCCCTTTAGGGTGCAAGATGAGGAAACAGAAATGTTAAAATAGTTGAAATGCATGGACCCTCAGTATTTGCTAAGGTTTGGGTCCTGGACCCCTGTGGATACCAATACTGTATTTGGATGCTCAAGTCCCATTCATACAATCATCTCTCTCTCTCTCTCTCTCTCTCAAAGGCTTGGGTATGTACAATAAACCTGAGTATGATTCCAACTGTTGGTATGTTTCCTCTCTCAGTGTGCTGACTGGCTGCTCAGGAAACACACCCAACCAATCACCACCCACATGCAAATTCCCTCTCCACCTCACAATCCACTCCTGCCACTCAATCTACATCTCCACCCCCAGCCTCACAAGGGCCCCTCCCTCCTCTCACTCCCTCAGCCAATCACCACTCACATGCAAATCCCCTCTCCACCTCACAATCCACTCCTGCCACTCAATCTACATCTCCACCCCCAGCCTCACAAGGCCCCCTCCCTCCTCTCACTCTCTCAGCCACTCACCAGTCACCGGCTGCAACAGAACCCAGGCAGTCAACTTGTGGCGGCAGCAGGATGCTGCTGCTGCTGCCGCCACTGTAACAGGACCCAGGCAGTCAACTGGTGGTGGTGGTGGTGAGTGAGTTACCCTCAGCAATTCCAGGAAAAGTGTGGAATGCTGAGAAGCCGGAGGAGGAATTTAAATCCACCAGCCTACTTTACAGTTTTGTCATGAGGTCTACTGGGCATTTTGGGGGGATTTTTTTTAATGGTGTATGGTACGTCAGGTCCAGCTAGTTGCATAGTAAAATGATGTTACTTATATAAAAAGGTGAACAGCAAGGTTTGCTTTTTGGAATCCCTCCCCAGAATATTTTCAAGCTATGGTCGGTTGAATCCATGGATGCAGAACCCGTGGATACGGAGGGGCAACTGTATCGCTCTAGGATTGGATCATCACCTCGTCCTTTCACATTGGGATTACCAGGTACAATAAGAGACAGGGATCCTATCCCTTTAAACATTGTGTGGAAAACATAATTTCAACAGATGTTGCTTGTTACCTGGTGGTATGACAAGCAATACCTGTTGAAATCCCCTCTTCTACACAACCCCTGTCCCTTTATATCAGGGCTTTTTATGCTATCTGGTGTAAGGGACTGGCAATTCTCTTTTTTTTCTAGTGTGCCAGCACTCAATTTGTGCCCACTGGCTACAAGTGTTCCTTTCTTTCCTGAAAACTTCCCAGGGATGGGATGCCACTGACTCTGGAGTAGCCACTGGTCCAGGGATTACCTCTTTGAGTAGCACTGCCTTTACTTCCTTGGCATCCCCACTTCATTCACCTCTACTAAAAGATCTTGCAGGCTTGGCTGTGTAAATACCTGCCAGACTGGACCCTGTTGAACTAGAGACAACCAGTGAGACAAAGGAGAGCAGTGGATGCTTATGGGAAGGAAAGAGCAGAGGGTACCACTCTGAGAAACAGACCTCTTTGTGCATCCCTTCCCTCTTTTCCCATTCTCACCAGCTGAGCACTGGGCTCAGTGGTTTCCCTGCTCAAAAAGTGCTCTCCTGTGCCGCCTCCATTCATGCTGGATCTTTCTTTTCCAGCTTGACCCAGCACCAGTCATTCCCATCCACTCCCCGCTTTTTACCTCCTTCACGATGCCTTAAGAGCTTTGCTTTGTGTTTTTCAACACAGTCTCTGGTGGTGTTTCCAAAGTATCCCTTTCAATGTGGCACTAACTTCCCTTTGTGGGCTTGTGCCAGTGTGTTATGGGCTCAAAACTTGTTTTCCACTTCCTATAGTGTGATCGAAGCCAAGCCAGACTCCTGGCAAGACAAACCCAAGCCCTATCCAATCTATTGTATGAACTAATGGATGAATGGCAAACCCACCTCACTCCTATATTTGATCAATGACTGGGGTGCAGAAGGAGGGAAGAGCAGTTTTAAGAAAGAATCTGCTAGGGAGAGAAATCCTTCACAAAAGCTCTGCAGTTTCCTCTCTGGTCCCCATTTTTTCCTGCTTCCCCAACTACAATAACCCCCACACTCTTATATTATTGAACCAGCTTTGATTTCTTCTCTGGCACCACTGTCTTCCTCTTCTTTTGTATTGTTGATTCATATCTTTCCTTTTCATCAGGTTCCTGCCCCAAAAAACATACAGTAACAGGACAGCATCAACAGCTGCTGAACATCTGGACCCACCAAATCAGCATAATTAATTGGGAAATCTTAGGGCATACCCTCCAGCATTTCACAGATGAAAAACAGGACATGTATGGCCAAGCAACATTGAAGCATGGTCAAGATGGCAAAAGTTATTATGAGGAAGAACAAGCAAGTTAGGAGGGGGTGCAGCAGTTTGCTTTTGCCTGAGTATACTGGGAAGGACATGGCCCACTTCTCAGCCAGCCTCCAGTTAAATTGAGTGAAAATTACATTTGCACTTTGAACTCAGTTTGCAGTACAGTAGGACCCCCGTATCCACTGATTCATTATGCACTGATTCAATTATCCACAGGACACAAAACAGCACACCTGACTGAGAATGGAGGCCTGTGGCAGGGGCTCTTCTATGTACAAGCAGTGAGGTCAGTACACTGTGGAGATGTGGAAGAGGGCCTTCTCACCCATGGCACCCAATTATGGAATACCCTCCTCTTGGAGACTGAAATGGCACCAATTCTGATTTCATTTATCAGTAGGTGCTGCACTCAGTTCTCTGATACATAGTTTTAATCCTTTAAATCTGTTCAATTTGTTCATTATGTTTAATATTTATTTAGTTTATTTAAATAATTTATTTTGTTTCAAACTGCTTGTTTTGATTTTATTTGTAAGCCACCCTGAGATCTTTTTTGTATACGGTGGGTAGAAATACTTTAATAAATAAATGAATAAGTACACACATATAAATATGTTCTGCTCAATTTTTACATCCTTAAGAGAGCAGAGAACACATACTATAGTCATTTGAGCAATGGGCTTTTTATTCCCATGGCTTTAGTGAACATATGGAGAATGACCATGAAGCCAGAACTACATCAAAAAATGAAATCAGTTTTAAAATGTACTGAAATAATAGAGGGCGTATCCACAAAGTTTCCCTCCGTTCCCCCGTTCCTTGGGTTCTTCTTCCTCCCTCTCCCATCTAGACTCACATCTAGACTCAGGCAAGACGAAGAGTAGGACTTAGAAGGGCAGCTATGAAGGAACTAGACAAGAGCCTGGTCAAGTTATGTCACTGAATACTAAAGTTAGGATGACCCATGCCATCATATTTCCCATTTCTATGTGTGGTTGTGGATAGTGCGTCTCCACGCCTCCCGATGTAAGGCCAGGGCGGACCATTGTTGGTGATCAATTTGGCCGAGCCTGAGATGTTGTTTCAGAGAGTCCTTGTATTGCTTTTTTGGAGCGCCCCTCTTATGCTGACCTATGGCGAGTTCACCGTAGAGTAGTATTTTTGGGAGGCGATGGTCCTCCATCCTAGAAATGTGCCCTGCCCAGCGCAGCTGTGTTCTCAATATCATGGCCTCAATGCTGGTGATCCCTGCTTGCTCAAAGAGAGCAACATTCGTCACATAGTCAGTCCAGTGTATATTTAGGATTGTGCGTATATAGCGCTGATGAAAGGTAATTAATTGTACACGCATTATAGTCATGGGGAAAGGTGGGAAAGAAATAGTGGAGAATGTTTATGCATCATTAGTATATAATTAATTGTACACATATAACAGGCATGGGGAGAGGCGGGTAAGATATAAATACTACCACTACTACATCAACAATTGTCCCTTCATATTCGCTGGGGTTTGGTTCCAGGACCCCCCGTGGATACCAAAATCCATGAATACTCAAGTCCCATTATATGCAATGGCATAGCAAAATGTTGTCCCTTATATAAGATGGCAAAATCAAGCTTTGCTTTTTGGATTATTATTTTTTAAAGAACATTTTCAAGCTGTGAATACTTAAATCTGTGGATACAGAGGGACAACGGTACTATTGTTGTAGTTGTTGTTATATCAACATGTGCACACATATTCCCATCTCATTTAAAGTTTCCTTATATGTATCTAGCAAGATAGCTAAATTCTCATCCAACCACTCTGAAGCAAATAAGATCTTCAACTTTATTTGGTTACTTGGGCACTTTTGAAACAAACAAAGGAGACCAGTACTGTACTTGACTGAGGAGATTTTCAGACTACCCTGTTATAGTGTTACTATTCCACTTTATTTGCTATGGCTGCCTCCTGTGGAATCCTGGGATTTGAGGTTTAGGGAGGGGCATTTACAACTCTCAGCCAGAGAGCTCTTAGGCCTCACTAAACTACAAACCCCAGAATTCCACAGGAGGCAGCCAGAGCAGTTAAAGTGGCATAGTAACACTATAACAGTGTAGTGTGAAAATCTCCTAAGGCAAGCAAGAATGGCATGTTGAAGATAAATGCGGTACAAAAGAATTGTAGGGTGAAGGAAAAGATATATGAAGGTTACAATAGAGCTGGGCAGAATTCACACCTTTGGAATTTAGTTTGCTATTTTTACTAAAATCTTGAGACCCACCAAACAGAGGTTGGTGCAAAAGACAAACACTTCAAATTTAAGGATTCTGAGAATTTGTTTCAAACACTAAAACTGAATAGAGCTCACAGCACTTCCACCCAAAGATCAACTACTGGTTATCTCTTGGCCCCACATATTTTTTCACCTAACCAACAATTCCCAGAAGACCACATATTCGCACTACTGCTCTAGAGTTTAGTGCAAATAAGTAAACCTGATAACCTGTATTTTGTTCCCTCACCTGTGTTATGCTGTGTTGAAACCCCCATTTTCTCCAAGATGAGCTGATCTGGATTGGGATTCTGCTCCAGCCAGGAGATCAAATCAGGTTTGAGGAGTAGAAATCCTGCTAAAGAAAAAGGAGAGAGAAAGTATTCCAGTGGTATTTTAGATTTCAAATAAGAAGCTGTAATCAGACTGGACAAACAAATATAGATGGCTTCTCTTGATTCTACAGTGGGCCCTCTGTATCTGCAGAGGTTTGGTTCAAACCCCCCTGCGGATAGCCAAAACCTGGGATGGTAGAGTCCCATATTAATCAACAGGAGTGCCCATTTTAAGTATGGGTACCACCATTTGAGATATGCGGTGGTGCCATTTTAGGAATGTGCAGATACAGAGGGCCCACTGTATTTGCAGGCTCACTGATACAGTAGTCACAAAGACTTTCTGGATCAGTTCAAATAATCTTAGAATGATTAACTTATACTTTTTTTGGAGATTCCAAGCATCATCTAGTCCAGCGCTTGTGGATGATGAAAACTCAGAGCTAAAGCATTTCTGACAGATGGCCATCCAACTTCTGTTCAGAAGAGCTCACCACTATCTATTGTTGCTTGTTTTGCGGTCAAAGAACTCTTACCATCACAGAGGTCTTTCTAATCTTCCTTAGAGCGATTACATCCACCAGTTCCAGGTGATTCTAACTAGGGAGCTGGTTTCCAATTCATAGTTTGGAGATTAGAGCTAACCACAATTCTGCTGATGTGGACATCATGGCATGTGATGGTTAGATTCCAGGTTGAGGTCCTAATCATCCACATTAGCACCACCCAGTCACAGGAAGGAGGTCTCAGGGCAACATAAACCGGAGCACTCTACCTCACCACACTTTTGGATAGATCCCAATTTCACATAAAATTATCAGATCCTGGAAGGCAATATTAGGGGTCAGCCAAGGGGGCAGAAATAGCATATTTGCTACCCCAAGATATCAGGACATAGAATCATAGGGGTCGTTTACACGGCAAAAATAATCCTCAAAGAATTCGCCAAGAAGCCTTATAGTTCCCACGTGTTCCGCATCTCCAGCGACCTTTTCAGAAGGAGGGGGGTCTGAAAAACCCCTAAGTGGCGCATTTAATGACACCGCTGATTTTCCGACTTTTAAAAAAAAGTGCCGCATATTTGCGCATTAACGCATTTGTGAACTATCCGACACTTTGAAGTTCGGAAGATCCACCATCCACAGAAGTGGGCAGTTCGGTAACGTGACGCCACAGAAACCCGCCCACACATCCTTTCCGGTAAACATCTGCTTTGAAGCATCCTCTTAAAACATCTTTCGTTTTCCTAATGGAGGCAGTTCAGAGAACAAAGAAGGGTGGCAGGGGAATAGCTTGGAGCCATGGCAAGATTCTTGATTTACTGGATCTTCAGGGGGCGGGGGGAGAAAGTACAAGAGCAGTTACGTTTATGTCACGGAGTATTGATGTGTTTGAAAAAATTGCCACAGGAATCTAGTGTAGCTAACACCTCCATGGCTGCTAGGATAAATAAATAAAAATAAATAAATGCTTATTTATTTTTATTTTATATTGCAAATAGGGAAAACCGACTGTCCACAAAGCAGGAACCTTTTAAAAAAAAGAGCGGCGGGAGATTTTAAACCGCCGCTTGGCATGCTCGCTCTAGCCAGCTTGGGGAAGAGGGAGTCATACGGAGTTTAGGGGGGTAAAAAATCATGAGGGCGGTTCGTATGCATACGAACAACAGCCTATTCGCATTTTTTACCCCCCAAACGGATTTTTTTATGATAGTTCGCCCCCCCAAAGTTGAGTTACCACTATTGAAAGAACAAAGACCATAAATGATGACGAGAAGCCCAATCAGAACTCAATGGGGGGGGGAAACAGCTGACCAATGGGAGAACGAGTGGCGGGAATTCCTGAAGGAAGTACGTTGGAAAGGAATGACGTACTTCATTGATTGACAGGTAAGATCATTAAAATATGCAGAATATCGATGTCGTGGGAACTAAAATAGTTCGAGGTGAAGAACCTCGCATCTTATTTAAATGCACATTATAGTCACATCTGAACTACATCACGGAACTAAGTAGGATCCGAAATAATATTGTGGGAACTTTGCGACGCTAAATCGAAACTGCGCTAATGCGATAAATACAGCAACAAAAATAGCCGTGGAACCGGCTCCATAGAGTTGTAAGGGACTGAACTAAGAAAGCCACAAATTTCCCAACCAAGTTAGAAAGATCTGTTTGATTCAGTTTTCCCACGCACGGGGTTCCAAAAACAGTTGCCACCATGTGAAGCTGGAGCCTTCCTTTTCCTCTCTGTGATAGCTGAATGCACAGAGAAGGAGGGAGAGGGCTCCAACCTCACAGGGACCCAATCTGAAATGTCTGAAAATGAGTTCCTAGGGGACAATATTAGGGATAGCTATTGCCTTTACACTTTGCTTTTAGGATTTCTGGAAATACTTGGCTGGCTGCTATGGGGAAAAATATGCCAAACTAGAGGTAATTTTGCATGGCTCTTCTCAGGTTCTTACTAAAAACAAAACAAAAACAATCAAATCCACATTTGACTTTGTGTGTGTGTGTGCACCTTCAATCATCTGTCAACTTATCACAACCCTATGAAGTTTATAAGATTTTCTTAAACAAGAAATACTCCAAGGTGGTTTGCCATTGCCTTCATATGAAATACAGCCTATAACACATGGCATTCCTTACAAATTCCCCAACTAAGCATTAACCAGAGTGGACACTGGTTAGCTTCCAAGATGATGGGATTTGGTGCCTTTAGGGTATTTAGGCCTACTTCTGACATTAGAAAACTGTAAAACCATAAGTAGGGGAGGAGAGAAACATGATCATAGAATTATAGATCACAGAATCATGGAGCTGGAAGACACCACAAGGGTCATCCAGTCCAACCCCCTGCCTCTGTTTAAAAACCTCCAAAGAGGGAGACTCCACCACACTCTGAGGCAGTGCATTCCACTGTCAAACAGCTCTTACTGTCAGGAATCATAGAATTGCAGAGTTGGAAGAGACCACGAGGGCCATCCAGTCCAACCCCCTGCCACGCAGGAAATCACGATCAAAGCATCCCCGACAGATGGCAATCCAGCCTCTGTTTAAAGACCTCCAAGGAAAGAGACCCCACCACGCTCCGAGGGAGTGTGTTCCACTGCCAAACAACTCTTACTGTCAAAAAGTTCCTCCTAATGTTGAGGTGGAATCCCTGTTCCTGGAGCTTGCATCCATTGCTCCATTTTCAGTTTTACTGCTGACCTCCAATTCTGACAGGGAAAAACTTATATCTCCTATGTGCACGTCAGGTATGATTTTATAAATGTTTATCATGTCCTCAGTTAGTCATAATCTCCCTTGAATGAAAAAGCCCAACTCCTAAGCATTTCCTATTTGGGAAGGTGAGCCAAGCCTGCCCATTTGGGCTGTATTTCAGTCTTTTTCCATCTCTCTGATGCCCTTAAGGAGTTTAGGCATCCAGCCAGAGCTGTATGCAGGATTCCACATACAGTGACAAGAAAGATTTATAATGCAGTACTGTACAGATGTGAGAACGAGCCTGGTGTAGTGGTTTGAGTGTTGGACTAGGACAGTGGGAGAGCAGAGTTTGAAACCCCATTTTTCAGCCATGAAAACCCACTGGGTAACTTTGGGCAACCCACACTCCAGCAAGAAGACAATGGCAAACTTACTCTAAAGAAATCTTGCTAAGAAAACCCTAGGGTGGTTTCATGGTTTGAGTGTTGGAAAAAGACTCTGGAGATCAGGGTTCAAATTCATACTCAGCCATGGAAATCCACTGGATGACCATGGGCATCCTAATTAGTTCTTCCTAATGTTTCGCTGGAATCTCTTATTCTGTAGTTTGAGTCCATTGCTCTGTGTCCCAGTCTCTGGAGCTGCAGAAAACAAGTTTGCTCCCTCTTCAATATGATGTTTTGGTGAGAGGCATTACTTTTTCCCCAAACCATCTCTGACAAACACAACAAGTTTCACACCTTTTGGAGACTTCCACAAAGCAAATGTATCCCACAGGGAGTCAAAACAACCTATACTGTAGTTCTTTTTGTCAAAGGATGGGGATGGGATCCTTACCTAAGGAGGCCACGTTGTGATAATTCTCTTGCATGACTTCCAGGTATAAACCTCTCTTGTTCTGATCTAACAAAGCCCACTGCTCCTCTGTGAAATACAGGGCCACATCCTCAAAAATCACTGATCCAGAGAGAAAAGGATACAACTTGTCACAAGCTTCCAATATGCTTCTCACACATTATGTCTGGAATATCTACCTCAAAACTTTTTAACAGTAAGCCAGCATTATCAACTATATACAAAAGGCAGTTACTGAAGTCAAGATATGAACCAGGGATCTTCAGAGATGAACCATGGGTGAATGCTTTATAAAGAGAAGGGTCCAGGTTAAAGCTCTGGGATCTTTAGTTTAAAAGATCTGTTAGCAAGTGAGGGGAAAGATGTCTGCCTGAGACTCTGGAGACTGCTGCCAGCCAGAGTGGACAATATAGAGTTGAATGGACCAAAAATTTGACCTGGGTCCTATGAGCAGATCAAATCATGTCCTGGCTCACAGATTCAGTTCTTAACCAATATGCTAGAACATCTCCTCCAAAACAGGGGTGGGGATTTTGGGGGGTGGGAGCTGTTTACTTAGTCTTTGCTTCCCAGGAGCAATGCCAGCATTGATTAACAGAACAGAAAAAATTAAAGAAGAGATGACAGGTTTACAGGTTAATTGGAATACATCAGATATGATGTTGTTTAACTATACTAAGGAAGAAGAAAA
The DNA here is from genome assembly GCA_030847615.1 of Gambelia wislizenii. NCBI lineage: Eukaryota > Metazoa > Chordata > Lepidosauria > Squamata > Crotaphytidae > Gambelia > Gambelia wislizenii. The sequence goes on from JAUMIR010000002.1 coordinate 35,235,478, forward strand.
TATATTTGTAAAAGAGAAAAAAATAGAAGTAAGATTAAAAAGTAATATTAAGTATTTAGGAATAATTATTACAAAAGATTTAAAAGAATTAGAAGAGAAAAATATTATGGTATTAAGGAAAGAAATGGAAAAGAAGTTGGAAGAATATAAAAATATTCAAGTATCATGGTTTGGAAGAGTAGCTTTAATTAAAATGAAAATATTACCTAAAATAATCTTGTCCTTTTCCCTCCATTACAATATTTATTCAACATATTTTGCCATTTTTTCAGTTCTACTTCTGATATTTTTATTGGCAGCGTACAGTATTCCACTTCCGAACAACTCTTACTGTCAGAAAGTTCTTCCTAATGTATAGGTGGAACCTCTTTTCCTGTAATTTGAACCCATTGCTCCATGTCCTAGTCTCCGGAGCAGCAGAAAACAAACTTGCCCCATCTTCAGTATGACATTCCTTTAAATATCCCTTCAAAGTCCTGGAACGGATATGGGGATTGACTTGTATTGGATAAAAAGTTTGCTGGAACATGTTGAGCCGCTCTTCTAGTTCGTGGCACAGGGACCTATTCTTTCCATGTAGTTTCTACTTCTGCTAATTTCTACCAAATTTTCTGCTAATGAAACACAGCACCCAAGAACACTTCATTAACTGAAGTACACTTGTATTAGGGTTTTCATTTTGACTGATGACTGAGCTGAGGTATATAAAGCCCTTTTAAGTTAGGCCAAAGCATGCAGGAGAAGCTGTCTGGCTGCTTTTCTCTCTTGAGGTCTCATCCTCTCCCAGCGCATGGAGAAGAAACCCTTCACGCTAAAGATATGAGGAAAGGACCTCCTGTACACAACACCCAACAATCTACCCCAGTGTTTCTAACCTGTGATCTGGGGACCCCCAGGGATCCACAATGTCCTCACAGAGGGTCCCTGAAGCCTTGAAGGCTGCTTGGCCCACCTCCTCCCTGCAGTGACAGGAGCCAAGGCAAAGGCTGGTAGGCTTGGCCTGTGTATTGCCATTCAATCCGCTCCAGCCACAAACTTGCAGGAAGAAGCAGGAGAAAAGTCTTCCCTCCCCCTTCAGTGCCTCTGAGGGAAGGTTTAATGGATGGCATAACTGTATGATGATGATGATGATGAATTATTGTTGTTGCTGTTTTGTTGTTATTATTAGTAGGGTTTTAAATTGTGAATTAAGTCTTGGGGGTATTATTAGTATTAGGGTTTTAAATCTTGAATGAAGTCTAAAGCAACAAAAGATATTTTAAAGGGGGTCCCTAGTAAAGAAAAGGTTAAGTAGCACTGATGTATCCCTCAGTAGAAACAGGGATGAAGGGAATCCCTGATAGGAAGGGGAGAAAAGGAATGTAGCAACACCGTTAAACCTGTGTGTGTGTTTTGAAATTGTATGAGGTTTCCTGGATAACTACATTTAAACCCACTTCTTGAAGAAGTGGGGTTACTGTAGGGTTTTAAATATTGAATTAAGTCTTGGGGGTATTATTATTATTAGTATTGGGGTTTTAAATCTTGAATTAAATCGACAGCAACTAGATATTTTAAGGGGGTCCCTGGTAAAGAAAAGGTTAAGTACCACTAATGTACCCCTCAGTAGAAATAGGGATGAACAATCCAGACAAAAGATTTCAAAAAAGTAGCTATGTTAGTCTCTTGAAGGATAAAAAAGGAGGAAAGGGAACCTGTATATATATATATATATATATATATATACACACACATATAATTTGCACGAGGTTTTGGGGATACACTACATTTAAACCCACTTCTTGAAGAAGTGGGGTTATTATTATATGCACACAAGCTCATGCAAAAATAAAATAAAAACCAGTTAGTCTGAAAAATGCTGCTCCCCCTCCCCGTCCCTTTTATACCCGGGGGGGGGGGAGGAGAAAAGCCACTGAGAGGCAGAAATTGCATCCAGTCTCCAGCTATCCACGGCCTCCTTCATACCAGCAGGCTGCTCCAAAAAACCATGGCACACAGAAGGCACCGTGGGCAAAGCCAGAGCCTGGCTTGGCTTCAGTCACGAGACGGGAAGCAGAAAGGGAGGACTTGAGAAGAATAGCAGTGCAACACCCAAAAGGATCCCTCCCCAAAATATCAGCCGGGGGGTCTGGAGTGCTTTGCAAGCCTTGCTCTTCTTCTTCTTCCTCCTGAAAGGCAAAGGTGGAGGAGACCAGGTGAGAAATGCAGGTTTTGGACTGAGAAAGGAAAGACACAGAGGCAACATAAAATAATATAAATAATAAAATAATTAAAAAAAGGAGGGGAAGGTGCAAAGGGATGGGTTGGAGAAGCCACCCTGGGGAGACCTGTCTGTGGATGGGAGTGCAAAGAGAGTCTGGAGTGTGGGTGGGTGTTTTCCAGTGGGGTCATCAAGGATTTCTTTGTGACTCCCAATTATTTAACAGTAGGAGCAACAACAGTCCCTCCCATCAGTCTATAAATAGTAGGGATGAAAGGCAGAAAACTTGCTGTAACCAGGAATGGGTTGTTGTTGTGTGTGTGGGTTTTTTTTTTTTTTTGTATAATCATATTTATTAAAATTGAACATAAACATTATAAAATAACTACATTTCTAAATATCTTAACAACAAAACATAAAAAGAACATAGACAATTGTTTGGATTTACTGCACACCTGTCCCACAGTTCTGTTGATTGCATTTTTTTTTTAGCCTGTTATTTTCCCATTTTTGCGCTTCTTTCTATGAAAACTATTAATAAAAAGTTTTTTTAAAAAGAGCATAGGTGATCAATTTGGCCGAGCATGAAATCAAGGAAAGTAATAGTGCCGCTCTATTCTGCCTTGGTCAGACCTCACGTAGAATACTGTGTCCAGTTCTGGGCACCACAATTCAAAAAGGATATGGACAAATTGGAGCGTGTTCAGAGAAGGGCAACTAAAATGGTGAAAGGTCTGGAAACCATGCCTTATGAGGAGAGACTTAGGGAGCTGGGTATGTTTAGCCTGGAAAAAAACCGGTTAAGAGGTGATATGATAGCCCTGTTTAAGTATTTGAAGGGGTGTCACGTTGAGAATGGAGCAGTCTTGTTTTCTGCTGCTCCAGAGACTGGAACACGGAGAATGGATGCAAGCTCCAGGAACAGAGATTCCACCTCAACATGAGGAGGAACTTTTTGACAGTAAGAGCTGTTCGGCAGTGGAACACACTCCCTCAGAGCATGGTGGGGTCTCCTTCCTTGGAGGTCTTTAAACAGAGGCTGGATTGCCATCTGTCGGGGATGCTTTGATTGTGATTTCCTGCATGGCAGGGAGTTTGACTGGATGGCCCTTGTGGTCTCTTCCAACTCTGCAATTCTATGATTCTATTCTATGATTCTATGAATACAAAAGCTACCACACTTATCTACTGCACACATGTAAATACCTTACTTACTAGACAAAAAACAGTAAGACATTTAAGAAAAAAATACATTAAAATGACCTCCTTCTTGATTATAATCTGTCTGTTAGGTAGTCTTTTATATAAATGAGTTACATTCCTTTTATAATAGATGGTAAAATATAAATTCTAAAGTACGCTCTATGTAGGGTACAAACATAATTATCTTAACCCTACTTTTCTTGGAAATTTTTCTTGCAAGAAAAGTCTCTGGCTTTTCTTGAATCTTCGTTTGCAAAGAAAAGTCAGACCTTTCTTGCAAAGTTAAGTGTTGCATCTATCCAGATAAATCTATATTTTTGTAATATTTATTTCTTATCATTACCATGTTATCTTGTTTTTTGTTCCTTTAATTTTCCATCAGTAATTCTACTATATTTCTTCTTGAAACCCAAGAATGGGTTTTTGTGTGTGCAGAAGGGACTGTGAGCTCAGCTCAGTTTAGATAATTCACTCCAAGTTATAGGACTGTTAAATTTTAGTTTTCCCCCCTTTTATATCAGTCAGGTGTACAGTATTTTTCAGTAGAATGGTCTTATTCCAATAAATTCCTAATCCCCCCGCCCCAAAATCCTAATTCCATATGATAAACCTTGGGATCACCAGAAGACTGATACTAATACCCTTGTAGAGAAATCCACCAAATTAGGTATTTCTGCAATCAAAAACTGGTTCCCTGAATTTGGCTCTAAACTGAATTCAGCTGAGCCAAAGGAGGAAGAAGTTAATGTTTGTCTTCTTGGCTTTGTATTTATTTATTTCCCTTTGGGCTAGAGTCAGGTGATTGTTTTGTTTAATTCGGTTTAAAAATGTTTAATATGGTTTGAAAGAGGAAGTACTAATTTACAATGTGATTTATTCCACTTGTACTGCTGGCAAACGTTTAGATATCATATCAAAAAATAACACAACCACAACTATGTAATTGGAACTGAGCTGATAATGGGACAAAAGAGATTTGTATATGAAGTGAAAGAAACAGCTGTCTTTTTCCAACAGAGAAGCTTCCTTAGTCTGTTGCAGCACAAACAGCAGAATCCTGTGACATCTGAAAGACTAACACATTCATTATAGCATAGGCTTTTATGGACTTTGTCAGTTCACAGTACCTCAGGTTAACATTTCGTGCACCTGATGAAGTGTGCTGTAGTCTAAAAAGATGAATGTCATAAGTATGTAAGTCTTTAAGGTCTCACACCCCTACCATTATTACCATCTTTACCATGTTGGCCTAAAACTCACTCACTTGGGAATAAGGTCTATTGAATTCTGTGGTATTTTCTTTCGAGTAGATAGTAGCTTTCAGTTTAGTGGTTGTCCCTGTTGTTGCAGCTCTGTCCCTCACAATCTTCATATTGGAGATGGGTTGAGGGGAGCCTGTTCTACATACTTAGGATTCCTTCAGGATGTGGAATTTAATTCCTACACTAGAGAAATAATCCCGGTTGAAACTGGATTATTTGCATGGCTCCTTCCTATGGAATTCTGGGATTTGTAGTATGGGGAGGCACCAGCACTCTTTGGCAGAGAAGGCTAAAGACTACAAATCCCAGGATTCCATAGGAAAGAGCCATGGGAAATAATCCAGTTTCAAACTGAATTATTTTTGTAGTGTGGACTCTCCACAGACTTCATGCGCAAGAATGCAATATAGTAAAAGTTTCAGTCCAACACCACTAGAGGGCCACATGTTCCTCCCTCTTGTATTAACAAATTTAGATACCCTCATATGCACTTTTCCATAATCCTGTAGCCACCTACAACGAAATGCATCTCACACACAAAAAATGCTTTTGGTGTAAATATCGCTTTACACAAATGTTCCATGGTAACAGCTCTTATTAGCCTTCCGGACACAATGAATTAGGACACATGATCTTTCCTCAGTGTTTTTAAAAAACCATTTTTAATTAAAAAAAAATAACACAAGTGTCGTTTGATATAAATGTTCATGGACTCTCCATTGATGCCCCCTTGTCGTGGGAGAGAGGCTTGCGTACCCCAATGATGTTTTGAGCTATGCTGGCGGTGGCATAATAGCCACTGGTAGGGTCTCCGATGCCAGACAGGTCAAAACCAAAGGGTCTGACAAAGAGCATCAAAGGGCAGGATGGGCTCTCTAGCCTTATGGCAACAGTCCTAGGAGAAGGAAAACTCTAATCCCAAACCCGGGCAGATGGTGCTCGTCCAACCCTGTAAGGTCAACCATCTAAGAGAAGGAAACTCTAATCAAACCTACGACCTGAGGACCTTGCTGCTACATCCATGCTTGCAAGGCCACAGCAGATGAACCTTTGGTTTAAAGGGTGAGGCCAGTTCTGTGCATGCTGCACTCCACCAGAAAAATCCATTGCACAGGCTCGAAGGACAAATTGAAAGGTCATGGACTATAGCTTGTTCCATCAGATGCAACTGATGAAGTAGCTTATGGAACGCAAAAGTTTATGCCAAATAAAACATGTTAGTCTTTAAAGTGATACAAGAAATGTTGCCGTTTTTAGCATGACTAACTAATGCAGCTAACCCCCCATAAATATTTTTGAAATGCCCATCATCCTGTTATTAAAAAATGATTAACAAGGCAGCCTGCATCACATAATTAGATAAAAAGGGTAAATTTACATGGATATTCTATCTATAGTATTAATCATTATAATCAAGTGGAACTTCCATGTTCAGAAGCAGCGTATCTCTGAATACAAGATTTTAGGGAACAACACTGGGAGAAAGTGATTACTCTCACATCCTGCTTGTCACTGTGGGAAAAAGATGCTGAACTTTTGGTAGCCTTCCTCCTAGCACTCTCCAAATCTGTTGGACTACAGATATATTATTACCAGCCAGCATAGCTGTGCCACTGTATCAATAGGTACAGAATGATTTTTGTGGGGGAGGGAGTAGCAGAGAACAAGAAAATTACTTGTCCCCTTCCACAAATACCTTACAGACAATGACTTAGCTTCTAACCTAAAATACAATATGTTAATGTGTGAATCTCTAGTGAAAGTAAGTTCCACAGACAAATCAGACACCACTAATGTGACTCCAAACCCACAGCCTTATTCGGGTCTTTACTCATTACATTTCTGTATCAATTTTACATGTCAACTGACAAAGGCCAAATCCACACTACACAAATAATCCAGTTTGAAACTGGATTATTTGCCACGGTTCCTTCTGTTTGAATCCCGGAATTTGTAGTTTTAAAAGGTCTTTAGCCTTCTCTGCCAAAGAGTGCCAGAGCTTTGTCAAACTATAAATCCCAGAATCCCATAGGAAGGAGCCATGGCAAATAATCCAGTTTCAAACTGGATTATTTGTGTAGTGTGGATTTGGCCTGTGTTATCCCCAAGCCAATTTGGGTCCATTCCCTGGTGCGCTGTTATATCAAAATGTCCACTCCAGAGGGGAAGATCTGACTTAGTTTTATTTGCTGCAGAAAAAGAGATGCCTGGGGAATCCAATCCATAAGGCATGCATAAAAGTATAGACAAACCATTCAGTATATATAAAGTTATAAATGAAATGTATCAATAAATCTACATCTATACCACAAATCAGCACAGTATGATTCTTAGGCATGTATACAGGTCGTCTTGCCGGGGCGGGACGGGGGGGACCAGTATCTGCGGTTTCAATTATCCATTGTCCAAAAAAGATGGTTTCTCTAGGCATTTCCTTGGTCCCCCAGCACAACTCTATGGTAATGTCTGCAGGAAGTTACCATGAGTCATGCTGGGGATGCCTAGAGTGGTGACCTCTCTAGGCATTTCCTAGGTCCTCCAATGCAAATTGATGGGGTTTGTTATCACCCACAGTTTCATACGTCTGGGAATGTATTCTCTGTGGATATGGTGGGCAACCTGTACTGCAAATGTCGTATGACCATCCCATAATATGCCTTTGTTTATTTATTGCTTCCTTATCATAGAAAGCCAACACCCAGGAAAGTGTAATTTAGTATTATAATGAGCATGAATTAAATAAATCCCACAGAAATCTTGCTGTTCTCTGCCAGGTTTTTAATGTTGCTAACATTGAAATCCATCAGCATCTGGAGGAGCACAAGTTCCCCCACCCTTGCTGAAAAAGAGCTATGTCAGTGCTAAGTGTTAGTAATAGTCCTTGACCTACACAGGAAATATTTTGCCTCTCTTTGGCAAGAACACAGCTCAATGACCAAATTTGTGGGAATGACTTTATGGTGACTTGAGGCCTCATTCTAAACTGGTGCTCAGTTTCTGGAGTTGCAGGGTGTGTGTGCTTACTCCAGAGTGATAGGGAAACACCACCTTGAAACCCATCTTGGGAGAAAGGTGGGATATAAATCCAATAAATAAACAAATAAAATAAAAAGGCATTCTGCTTTGGAATGCCTTTTTAGTTAGAAGAGACCATGAGGGCCATCCAGTCCAACCCCCTGCCATGCAGGAATACACAGGCAAAGAGGGACACATGTACTGTAATTATTACTTCATACTTCCTGAACTTGAGCATTGGAGAGCCTAAGGCCAAATCCACACTACACAAATAATCCAATTTGAAACTGGATTATTTGCTATGACTCCTTCCTGTTGAATCCTAGGATTTGTAGGTTTACACAAGGTCTTTAGCCTTTTCTGCCCAAGAGTGCTGGTGTCTTGCCAAATCCCAGGAATCTGTAGGAAGGAGCCATGGCAAATAATCCAGTTTCAAACTGGATTATTTGTGTAGTGTGGATTTGGCCTAAGTCTTTGTAAGACTAGGTTCAAATTCAGATCTGCATTTTCTCTTTCTAACCATTCCCAACTGCCAGCGAGTTCAAAGAACTAACTGACCTGGCTTTGCTGGAAGGGAATCTGTGTGTCAACATCAGCCAGTGCTATAGGGGTCTCCCAGCTACACTGTTCCCTGCGTGACCCAGATTTCTTCTGCTTTTCCAAAACAAACTTATTTTTTTAAAAAAAGAAATCATTAGAAAAAATTAAAACAGCACATCAGTAGCCTAACCTTACTTTCCCATCTTTCATTTTAGGCTGCGAACCGTCTCGCATAGCCTGATATAGGGTGCAGTTATGACTGCAGCCCCATGTAATCTTAACGTTGCTTCCATTGCTTTTCCAGACCTCACAACCTACTGGAGAGGGGGGAAAAATCTCTGGATATCCTCCTAACCCACATCTGTGGGAAATGGAAGCACTTGCTACAGTAGCAGAGATGTCTCAGGTATGTGGTAGATGGTAGGGCTATTCTGTGTGGGCACAAAATGGAGCTAAGGGCATTCTGTATTCTCCTACACCTCAAAGGAAAGGCAGTTTTTCAACCGAGTGTTTAAGGAGCAAAATTACTTGGGAGAAAGCAGCCAGTTTCAGAGGTTGGTAAAGTTAGTTTTTGGACCACACTTCCCAGAATCCTCCTGCCAGAATGGCCCCTGATTGTGCTACTTGTTGACAGATTCTATTATTCTTATTCTTATTCTTATTAGTAGTATTATATTTATTCGTATCCCGCTTCTTTCCCAAAATTGGGACTCAAAGTGGCTCAAATTTAAAAGAACAATAGAATTTTTAAAAAGTGAACATTAAGATAGAATTCAGTTACTCACAGTATTAAAACAATTTAAACCTAAGTATGACCCCCAAATTAAAACTATTTTCATCGATGACCAAATTTAAGGTAGCTTATGTGACTGAAAAGACAGAGAAGCAGCGATGGCCCAAGATGAGGTTACTCTTTGGGTTGCTTGGCTTGGATGGTGCCTGGATAGTTAGGGACACATATTGTATATAGGAGGACTATCTCCTCCCATATGAGCCTGCCTGGGTTTTGTGATCTTTGGAGGAGGCCTTTCTCTCAATCCCATCACCTTCACAGATATGTCAGGTGGAGACATGGGGAAGGCCTTCTTAGGGTATATGCACACTGAAGTTACAGCAGTTCAACACCACTTTTAAGTGTCATAGCTCCATCCTGTGGAATCCTGGGATTTGCAGTTTTACAAGGTGTTTAGTCTTCTCTGCCAAAGAGCACTGGTGCTTCACCAAACTACCAATCCCAGGATTCTGTAGGATGGCGCCATGGCAGTTTAAGTGGTGTCAAACTGCAATAATTCTACAGTGCGGATACACTGCTAGTGGCTGCTCACAGGCTGTGGAACTCCCTTCCTTCTTCTCCTTCCTCTTGCAGGTGACTTGTTTTTATTTCAACAGCCTTTGGGGAACTGACTGTTTATAAGAAAAGGGCTTTTAGGAGATTATGTACTGTTCTTGGTTATTTTAAACTTGTTTAAGTTCTATGAGTAGCTGAATTGTATTTAAGAAAAACTTTATATTCTAGCTATATTTATGTTTATCTGTTTAATTTTTGGTTGAGACCCAAAAGTGCTATGGAAAAAGCAGGATATAATTAAATATTGTACACCCTTAACCAGAGAGGCTTACTGCACTCTGAAGAAAAGCGGCAAGGCAGTAAGAACATTCTGTCTCCCGCGCTGCCTTACCACATGGTGTTGTCATTTTTTTGTTCTGGTCCCATGGGGGACCGAGGTAAAATTGTGTCTTTTTGCTAACCAGAAAAACCCATTAGCAAAAAGATGTGGTTTTATCTCAGTCTCCCATGGGACCAGAATGGCAGAATGCCAGAATAACAACATCGTCATTCAGTAAGGCAGCATGGAAGATGTTCCTGCTGCTTTGCTGCTTTTTTTTTTTTTTTTTTTTTTTTTGGAGTATGGTAAGCCCCTTAGAGCAGTAGTTCTTAACCTGTGGTTCCCCAGATGTTGTTGGACTACAGTTCCCAGGAGCCCTCTGAGGGCTTACCTTGACAGCCAGGTGGTCCTCCCAGTCATTAGTGAGGCTGTGAGTTCAATCCTACACCCTCACTAATGACTGGAAGGACCACCTGGCTGTCAAGGTGAGACCTCAGAGGGCTCCTGGGTACTGTAGTCCAACAACATCTGGGGACCCACAGGTTGAGAACCACTGCCTTAGAGGAAGACAATGGCAAACCTCCTCTGAATAAATCTTGCCAAGAAACCCTATGACAGCATCGTCAGATGCTGGAGCTGAAATTAAGGCACATAAAGACAACAAACACCAAGACATGCCCATTAGTGGATTAAAAACTCTGCAGAAATCACAGGCTCAAGATCCTCTTGCTCTTTGCTGCCCCAGATCTCTTGCCCGTGCCATCTCTCATGGATTAACAAAACATGGTAGAAAAAGTCATGCAAAGAAGGGCACAACATATAAACTAATACAGTATAGTACAGTTCAGTAGGACCCCTGTATTCGTGGGGGATTGGTTCCAGGCCCCACCACGGATGTTGAAATCTTCCTGTTACTGAGAGCTGTCCTGGGGGCGAAAGGAGAAGGGAGGGAGAACTCTTCCTCCTCTCCCTTCGCCCGCCCTGTCACCATTGCCACCACTAAGAGACCACCCGGGGGAAGGGAAGGGGCAGGGTAGATCCCTCTTCCCCCTCCCTTTGCCTTTTGCCCCTGCTGCAAATGGAGCTTTCTCGGGGAAGGGAGGGGGCAGGAGATCCCTCCTCCCCCTTCCCTTCTGTCCCCACCATCACCTCCATGCTGCAAATGGAGCTCTCCTGGGAGAAAGGAGGGGGCAGGGTAGATCACTCCTTTCCCCTCCCTCCCCCCTGCCACCACTATCACCCCCTGCCCTCCCCCCCCCTGTGACCAGAGCTCTCACGGGGATAGGGAGGGGGCAGGAGATCCCTCCTCTCCCCTTCCTTCCTCCCCACCATTGCCAACCATGGAAAATTGAATCAGTGGTTGGCGAATCAACGGATGCAGGGGTGCTACTGTAGATAAAATCATGCAAAGAAGGGCACAAAATATAAACTAATATAAAAGAAAGGCACTGAGACCAAACTTTATGGTAATGGAAGACTGACAGGGGGATTGTGTATGATTAAAGACAGATAGAATCATAGAGTTGGAAGAGACCACAAGGGCCATCTAGTCCAATCCCCTGCCATGCAGGAATACACAATCAAAGCACTCCCAACAGATGGCCATCCAGCCTCTGTTTAAACACCTCCAGAGATGGAGACTCCACCACACTCCGAGGCAGTGCTTTCCACTGCTGGACAGCTCTTACTGTCAGGAAGTTCTTCCTAATATTTAGGTGGAATCTTTTTTCCTGTAGTTTGAACCCATTGCTCTGTGTCCTAGTTTTTGAGGCAATAGAAAACAAGCTTGCTTCCTCTTCAATATGACATCCTTTCAAGTATTTAAACATGGCTATCATGTTCCCTCTTAACCTTCTCTTCTTCAAGCTAAACATACCTGCTCCCTAAGATACAATAGTTGCAACCAAGTTCCTTAGCATTTGCATTGCATGTTTCCCCTTTGTGTTTTTTTTCTTTCCCAGGAGAGCAGTGTTGATTTTGAGGATGTTGCTGTGTATTTCACTCAGGGCCAATGGGCTCTCCTGGGTCCACATGAAAAGGCTTTATATCGGGATGTCATGCAAGAAAATTATGAAAATGTGGCCTCTTTAGGTAAGCACCTCCTTTCATCTCTGCCACTTCGCTAATACTCACTTCAAGCAGCGGTATGGTACTTGAGGCCTTGTGGCTGAATCCAGCCATCTGGGCTTTACCAAAATGTCCATGCCTCCTCCTTCCATGATATTGCTGTATCATGGTTTCTCAGTTTTGTACAGGTCTTTTCCCCCCATACTAAATGTTTGAAATGCCTCCCCTAAAGACTTGTTGCCAGTAAGAGCTTTAAACTGCATTCAGCCCTCCATATCCACGGGTTCTCCATACACAGATTCAACCAACCATGGCTTGAAAATATTCAGGGGCAAAAATTCCAAAAAGCAAACCTTGCTGTTCACCATTTTACTATGCCATTGTACAGGTTCCCCCCCCCCTGCTTTTATGCAGCGGATATGCTTTCAGACATACTGCAGGTATGTGAAACCACATATACAGTAGGACCGCCGTATCCACTAATACATAATCCATTGATTCAATTATCCACGGGAAACCAAACAGCACACCTACCATAGAGTCTTCCTAGAAAATGTGTCCTCTCTAGCCATTTTCTAGGTCCTCCGAGGCAATTCTATTGTATTTTAAAGCAGAGGTCCCATTATTTTCAATGGTGTTTGCTATTATTCATGATTTTCGGTATCCATGGGGCCCCCGGAACCAATCCCTAGCGGATACAGGGGTCCTACTGCAATAGCGAACTGCCATATTAGACCATAGAATCCTGCCGGAGAACCTAGAAAATGCCTAGAGAGGGTGCTTCTCTAGGCATCTGGCGTGACTCTGTGTTCAACTTCCAATACCTAGAGACTACCTCCAGTGTGACTCTGTGGTCTTCCAGATGCCTAGAGAGATCTTTTCCCCCCATGGTGGGTATGTGAAACTACAGATATTGATCCCACATAAACGGGGCACAGTTGTGCACCCATGGATTTTGGTATATACATGGGGTCCTGGAACCAACCCCAGCAGATAGTGAGGGCCCACTGCATTGGTATTTTTGGTTCCACCCTTTTTGTCTTTGACCCTCTTTACCCTTGGCTTCAAAGAGCACTGGAAGGTGAGGGGTGTTGTAGAACAGCCTTCCCCATGTTCTTGCCCTCCTGTATAATAGGATTTGTTGTTGTTTACCATCTAGTCCAAGTACAACAGGTTCAGTTTAGTCATCTTGGCTTCTAGGGAGAGTTCAGGCCTGATTTGCTCTGGGACCCATTTGTTTGTCTTTTTAGCAGTCTTTCCATCTCCCATAATTTCCAATGATGCTGGCTGTGGGATTATGGGTATTGCAGTCCAACATACTGTAGCTGGAGGGCACCATGATGTATAAGGGTTGTTCACTTCTCCAACTTGAGTGGCTTTCAACTGTTCTGTATTCAAGGAAGAACTTAACTTCAGACTATCTATTAAGGACTAGAAAACTATGAGAAGAACCATCTATTCCAAAAATCTACCTAGTCTAATATTTTGCTCCCCAAAGGAAGAAACCAGGTGCCCTTGGGTAGCCCACATGTAAGACACAAGGGACTGGACCAGCCTAGACATTTTGCTGCCTCAGCTAAAAAAACGAAAGAAATCCCACTTATCCCAACTCAGAGTGCTTAGCACCATGGCCAGACAAGTTATTTTGGTCTCTGAGATAGAGAACTCACATAAATATGTCCATCCCGTCCTGGGAGTAAAAAAAGTAATACAGGTCGACCCCCGTATCCATGGTTTCACTTATCCACATCCAAAAAAATATGTTCTCTCTAGACCAGTGGTTCTTAACTTGTGGTTGAGAGTCATTGCTCTAGACATTTCTAGGTCCTCCAATGTGATTCTATGGTCAATTTCTGGCATTTGTCTCATTGAAAATAATACGGTTCCCTATTATCCATGGTTTCAGATATCTACAGGGGGTCTTGGAATGTATCCCCTGCAGATACGGAGTCGACCTATACAGCACAATAATCTCTCTGCATTTGCGGATTCAATTATTTGCAGATACAGTCGCCCCTCCACATTCGCGAACTTGACATTCGCGGTTTCGATTATTCGCGGTTTTGCGAGGGCCCCCCCGGGGCCCCCCGAAACCGCGACACGGGGCCTCCAGAGGCCCCGTGAAAGCCGTCGGAGGGAACGGGGAGGGCCGGGGAGACCTCCACAGGGCCTTCAGAGACCCTCCGGAGGCCCCGCGAAGGCCTTGGAAGGGAGGGGGGAGGGCTGGGGAGGCCTCCGCAGGGCTTTCGGAGACCCTCCGGAGGCCCCGCGAAGGCCTGGGGGAGGGCTGGGGAGGCCTCCATGGGGCCTCCGGAGACGCTCCGGAGGCACCACGAAGGCCCGGGGAGGGAGGGGGGAGGGCCGGGAGAGGCCTCCATGGGCCTGGGTGAGGGCTGGGGAGGGCTCCATGGGGCCTCCGGAGACGCTCTGGAGGCCCCACGAAGGCCCGGGGAGGGAGGGGGGAGGGCCGGGAGAGGCCTCCATGGGGCCTCCGGAGACGCTCCGGAGGCCCCATGAAGGCCTGGGGGAGGGCTGTGGAGGCCTGCATGGGGCCTCCGGAGATGCTCCGGGGGCCCCACGAAGGCCCGGGGAGGGAGGAGGGAGGCTGGGAGAGGCCTCCATGGGGCCTCCGTGGACGCTCCGGAGGCCCCATGAAGGCCTGGGGGAGGGCTGGGGAGGGCTCCATGGGGCCTCCGGAGACGCTCCGGAGGCCCCATGGAGGCCTGGGAGGGAGCGGGGAGGGCCGGGGAGGCCTCCGTGGGGCCTCCGGAGACACTCCGGAGGCCCCACGAAGGCCTGGGGAGGGAGGGGGGAGGGCCGGGAGCGGCCTCCGTGGGGCCTTGCTAGGCCCCACGAAGGCCCGGGGAGGGAGGAGGGAGGCTGGGAGAGGCCTCTATGGGGCTTCCGGGGATGCTTCGGAGGCCCCATGAAGGCCTGGGGGAGGGCTGGGGAGGGCTCCATGGGGCCTCCGGAGACACTCCGGAGGCCCCACGAAGGCCCGGGGAGGGAGGGGGGAGGGCCGGGAGAGGCCTCCGTGGGGCCTCCGGAGACGCTCCGGAGGCCCCACGAAGGCCTGGGGAGGGAGGGGGGAGGGCCGGGAGAGGCCTCCATGGGGTCTCTGGAGATGCTCCGGAGGCCCCATGAAGGCCTGGGGGAGGGCTGTGGAGACCTCCATGGGGCCTCCGGAGACGCTCCGGAGGCCCCACGAAGGCCCGGGGAAGGAGGGGGGAGGCTGGAAGAGGCCTCCATGGGGCCTCCGGGGACGCTCCAGAGGCCCCATGAAGGCCTGGGGGAGGCCTGGGAGGGAGCGGGGAGGGCCGGGGAGGCCTCCATGGGGTCTCCGGAGACGCTCCGGAGGCCCCATGAAGGCCCGGGGAGGGGGTGGGGAGGGCCGGGGAGGCCTCCATGGGGCCTCCGGAGACACTCCGGAGGCCCCACGAAGGCCTGGAGAGGGAGGGGGGAGGGCCGGGAGCGGCCTCCGTGGGGCCTTGCTAGGCCCCACGAAGGCTCGAGGAGGGAGGGGGGAGGCTGGGAGAGGCCTCCGCGGGGCCTTGCTAGGCCCCACGAAGGCCTGGGGAGGGAGCGGGGAGGGCCGGGAGAGGCCTCCGTGGGGCCTTGCTAGGCCCCACGAAGGCCCGGGGAGGGAGGGGGAAGCTGGGAGAGGCCTCCGCGGGGCCTTGCTAGGCCCCACGAAGGCCCGGGGAGGGAGGGGGGAGGGCCGAGAGAGGCCTCTGCGGGGCCTTGCTAGGCCCCATGAAGGCCCGGGGAGGGAGGGGGGAGGCTGGGAGAGGCCTCCATGGGGCCTCCGGAGACGCTCCGGAGGCCGCACGAAGGACTGGTGAGGGAGGGGGGAGGGCCTGGAGAAGCCTCCGCAGGGCCTAGCTAGGCCCCACGAAGGCCCGGGGAGGGAGGGGGGAGGGCCGTGAGAGGCCTCCATGGGGCCTCCGGAGACGCTCCGGAGGCCCCATGAAGGCCTGGGAGGGAGCGGGGAGGGCCGTGAGAGGCCTCCGCGGGGTCTCCGGAGACTCTCCGGAGGCCCTGTTGAGGGCTTGGGCGGGAGGGGGGAGGGCTGGGGAGGCATCCACGGGGCCTCGGGAGGGTCTCCAGAGGCCCCGGGAAGGCCTAGGAAGGGAGTGGGGAGGCTGGAGGAAGCGACTATGGGGCCTCCAGAGGCCCCATGGTCGCTATGGTGGGGGAGGGGGAGGGCAGTCGTTATTTGCAGATTTTTCACATTCGCGGGGTCCCGTGGAACGGAACCCCCGCGAATGTGAAGGGACGACTGTAATTGCTGCTGCCCTATACACGATTAAACAAATGTGTTCTCTAGGCATTTCCAGGTCCTCTAGTGCGAGTCTATGGTCAGAATTGTGCTTGAGGACCTAGAAATGCCTAGAGAAGTATTTTCTCAGTTTTTTTTTAAAGTGTCCTATATTTGTGGTTTTTCTACTTTCACAGGGATCCTGTGCCCATAGCCACTGTTAAAGTTGAGGGCCAGGTGTAATTTAAACTGTAATTTAACCACTTGCTGCATTTTCAGGACACATATCATGAATCTCCTGAAGTGGCTACATCACTCTGCCTAATGGTAAACTTAGTAAGCTCCTTAGAGCAGGAATTATGGATATGTGGTGCTCTTAGTAACCCCCATGATCTCTCACCATTGGCTGTGCTGCCTGGAGCTGACAACAGTTGCAGTCCAAAAGCTTAAAGGGGGAGTACGTGTTCCCTACCCCTGAAGTACAGGCTGGTTGAGTGATCCTACTTTGTTCACATTTCAGAAGCTGAATTCCATCCAGTCTTTCTTTTCTGCCTGAGCAGGATTTTCTGCTGCCAAGCCGAGCTTGATCTCCCAGCTGGAGCAAGAGGAAGACCCATGGGTTCCAGATCAGTCAGTCATGGTGGAAAATGAGGTTCTGTCAGAGCCTGACACAGGTAGGGGGGCTGGAAAGAATCTGACCTCTATGGAACCATCTGAACAGTGGACATGTGTCCAAAGCCATAGCTGTGTTAAGTCTGGAATATCAGTTGCAAAGGGATTTCGTAACACCTTTGATACCGAGAGAAAGAAGTTGTAGCAGAAGCTTTCATAGACTTGGGGTTTGTCTAAACAGCAAAATACTCCTCATATAATTTGAGGAGACTGTGATTTGTCTAAATGGGATCCCACATCAACCCACCGTATTCGGAAGGAGGAAGGCCAAAACTGCCAAAAACTCTGAAGGAAAAACCTTTGTGGCTTTCCCTGTATTTTTTAAAAAGCTCCGTGGGGAATGTGCATTCCCACTCTTTGGGACAACCAATTCGCTTTGATGCGCATTCCCAATAAGAGCGGAAGTAGAAAGCTGATTGGTTGGACATGCACAGGGAGCAGAACTTGCTACCAAGGCAAGCACCAGGACCCACCAAGTTGGATTGTCGCTGTAGCAATTGTGTGTTGAGGCAACAAAAGAGCCCGCCCCCCTATTTTCTATTTATAAAGGCGGAATATCATACTTTTGCACCTTAGATATGCTTTAAAAAATCTGTTTGGTGGCAGCAAATGGTGACAATAAAAATGCAAGCAATTCACTTGCATCCGCCATCTTGAGTCGCAGGCATGCCTGTTGGAACAGCAAAAGCAGATAGCTTCACATGCCTGCAATCTTGCCAAGAAACCGTTAAGACAAATCGAAGCTGCTGCAAATTGGCTTTAGTGCACATCAATCCATATTTCTCCCCTCGTATAGACAAGGCCTTGATCTACTTCCGCAGATGCATGGAGTGTAGTTGGACACGTGTGTAAGTTTGGATTGCCAATGTCCTTCCTAACCATGTTCCTTACACCTTTTCCTGTGAACAGAATTTCCTGATGTGATCATAAAGCTGGAACAAGAGGAGGAGCCATGGGTCCTGGATCATCAGAGGTGTGAAGGCAGTCAAGCCTTCCCAGGTACCAGCTCAGGTGAGGGGTAGCACTACTGGCCCAGAGACATATTTGTTTAGAAAGTCATTATTCGATATTATACTTTGACTTTTCTCACATAATTCCAGGTAGCTTACCCACCTGCCTACAAACCAAACAATAAAATAGAGAATAAAATATAATAAAAACAGCAATAGACCAAAATAACAACAACAAACCAACTCATGGAGAGTAGCAATAAAAGAAAACAAAATAAAGTGAGAGACACATCATCAAAATACAGTGAGAGAATAACAGTTATTAAACAAACCTAGCAACAACCAGGAGGGGGTCACACATCTTTGTGGAAGCCAAGCCATGAAATCAAACCTCATATAGCTAAAATGGTAGGGGATGATCATAGAACCATAGAGTTGGAAGAGATCTCAAGGGCCATCCAGTCCAACCCCCTGCCATGCAGGAATACACAATCAAATCATTCCCAACAGATGGCCATCCAGCCTCTGTTTAAAAACCTCCAAAGAAGGAGACTCCACCACACTACGAGGCAGTGCATTCCACTTCTGAACAGCTCTTAGGGAAGTAATAGTGCCACTGTATTCTGCTTTGGTCAGATCTCACCTAGAATACTGTGTCCAGTTTTGGGCACCACAGTTCAAGAAGGATATTGATAAGCTAGAACGTGTCCAGAGGAGCGTGATCAAAATGGTGGGAGGTCTGGAAGCCATGCCCTGTGAAGAGCAGCTTAGGAAGCTGGGCATGTTTAGTCTGGAGAAGAGAAGGTTGAGAGGGGACATGATAGCCATGTTTAAATATTTGAAGGGATGTCATACTAAGGATGGAGTAAGCTTGTTTTCTGCTGCTCCAGAGATTAGGACACGGAGCAATGACCTCAAACTACAGGAAAAGAGATTCCACCTAAACATTAGGAAGAACTTCGTGACACTAAGAGCTATTCAGCAGTGGAATGCACTGGCTCATAGTGTGGTGGAGTCTCCTTGTTTGGAGTTTTTTAAACAGAGGATGGATGGCCATCTGTCGGTAATTATTTGATTGTTTATTCCTGCATGGCAGGGGGCTTGACTGGATGGCCCTTGTCGTTTCTTCCAACTCTGTGATTCTATGATAATGCAAAATATAGTTAAAACAATGGATAATACAATAACAATTAAAAAACAGTTAAACCATCATCATCTTAAACCTTTAAATTAAAACAGTTTTTAAAAGCCATTAAAATATGGTAATAATGATTAAAAACATACAATACAACACATTCCAATGAAAAGATCTTGTGCAACAGGCAGTTAACACTTAAAGGCCACAGAAAAGTTTTTGTCTGCCAGCAGAGAGAGAACAAAGAGGGGGCCAATTCTTGCCAACTAGTTGGGCTCCCCGCCATCCAGGCTGTTAGAACATTAAATATGACTTTTGTTTTGTGTTCTCTCTTGATCCAGGATGTCCTAACATGGAAATAAAACAAGAGCAGGAAGAAGTTACATGGACGCTGGCTCAGCCTGGATTTGAAGAAAATGTGAATATTACTTGTGATCCATTAGGTGAGAGAACACCTAATGTTGTTACCCTAAGAGGTGTGGGGGATGGATGTTTGAGTCCCCTCCACAATGTCAGCATCTGCTTTAAAATCTTTGGAAATTATAGCTGAAAAGGAGGCCTGTGAGAGGAGGGTAACTTTGGGGATCTTTTCACCTATGTATACCAGTACTAACTGTAGAGAGCACTCTAGATAAAGTTAAAGAAAGTATTTTATTGGAATCAAAACAGAAGATAGACTAACACACAAGAATATACACTCTTATGAACCTTACAAGATTATTGGAAGAGAAAGGCAGGAAGGGTTGGATAGAGAGATGTTGAGGGTTCATGGGGTGATAATTACCATTCTCAGAGAAAGGGGTCTGTGCAGCAAAGAGTCTGAAGTGGCACAGCGAAAAAGGGTCTGCAGGGTCTGGTCTGTGACACACCTTACTGGGGTTAGAGCTAGGATATTTATAACCTGTTTCGTACCCTGAAGGGGAGTGTTAATGCTGAGGAAGCCTGGATGGCTTTCCCACGGATCAGACAAAAGAGGTTGAAACTAGCTGATTGCCTAGCTCCAGAGTAACAAAGCATTGATGAGAGTTGTGACAACCTCATAATGTTTGGACAGGTGGGGTGTGAGGAGAGATTTCTGTGTAGGGTATGGCTAGAGGAATGATCACTTGAGTGTATTATTTCTTACAACACCTAGGATTGGGAAAGAGATGATTAGCATACACCCCTTAACAACTGGGTTATTAGCGTGGACCCATTAACGACTGGGGTTTTCTGCATAATCTTGGCTGGGCTTTCCCACCATTATGATTCTGGACATTGTGATCCCAACTGTCCTCCAGTCAGCTTGACTCCCCAAAGTCTCCTAGGTTGGTGTGACCCTGATAAGTGTCCAGTATGTACAGTTATGAAATCTTGTGGGGAGGGGTAGTAGGGTATGCTGATGTGGGAGTTTACAATCAAGTGTTGATTCAGACCTTTAACACAGACAGCTTTTTAAATTTTATTTATTTATTTAGGTATTTATACCCTGCTCTTCAGCCACAAAGGCTCTCAGAGCAGCTTACAAATTTTTAAGCAATAGCACTTTACACATCTACACTGCATTAAATGGTTCCCAGTGTGTGTTAGCTAATTGCCCCCACAAGCTGGGTACTCATTTTACCGACCTACGAAAGGATGGAAGGCTGAGTGAAGCCCTTGGGATCGAACTTGCAACGTTGCAGCTGCAGTACTGGAATTTAACCACTGCGCCACCAGGCCTCCCCTTTTCTTGTGGTCATGCCGAATTGTGCTCTGTGGATGGTCCAGGAAGGCTATCTTATAGCAAGTTAAATTATTGCTCCATCTTGCTCTGCATAGGTCCCCCTCCCCCCATATCCGTGGTATCAGTAACCATGGTTTCATTTAACCACAGTTGGTGTGGGGAAAGGTTTCTTTAGGCAACTGGAAGGTCTCTCCAGGCATCTGGAGTTCCTCTAATGCGATTCTATGGTCAACTTCTGCCTGAAGTTGACCTCAAAGTTGCGCTGGAGGCTCTCCAGATGTCTAGAGAAGGGCCGCTCTAGGCATTTTTTAAGTCCCCCAGCATGATTCTGTGGTATTCTCTTGCGATTTGCTATAATCTGCAGTTTCATTTATAAACGGTAAAGTCTAGGAACATCTCCCAGTGGATACGGGGGGGGGGGCAACCTGCATTGTTCATACCGATTTGCTTAAAAGGTATTTTAATTTAACTGTAATGTTTTTAAATTGTAAATTGTTTAATTCTTTTAAAAATTTTATATTTATAATGTGATTTTAACTTTGTACTGTTTTTAGCTTTTATTGTTTTTATAATGACGTTAGCTGCCCTGAGTCCCATTGGTGGGAGAAAAGCAGGATAGAAGTGAATATAATAATAATAATAATAACAACAACAACTACTTAGTTATTTATTACCTGCCTCTCCCTTCAGATGATGATGATGATGATTGATGTGGGTCTCAGACTGTATAGTACACTAGGGAGCCCTGGTGGCGCAGTGGTTAAATGCCAGTACTGCAAGTCACCACATTGCAAGTTCGATTCCCAAGGGCTCCAAGGTTCACTCAGCCTTCCATCCTTTCGTAGGTCGGTAAAATGAGTACCCAGCTTGTGGGGGCAATTAGCTAACACACATTGAAAACTGTTTAATGCAGTGTAGATGTGTAAATTGCTATTGCTTAAAACAATTTGTAAGCCGCTCTGATAGCCTTGTGGCAGAAGAGCGGGCTTTAAATAAATAAATAAGTATTCAAAGAGAGCTAAAATGAAAATCCCTATGTACCAAATATTTTACTCAGCACTCTCTAGGGCATTGCTGGGCAAAATGTACCCCCACAAGGTTGCTTGCTGACACCCAACCCCATGATGAGAATTTTCTTTCAGAAAGGAGAGAGGGTTATCCTCTACTCTTTTTCTTAAAACAAGATCCTCCAGCCTAAAAGCGCCTTCAAAAATCTAAACTGGAATTGAAAATTCTGTCAGTGTTGACAGTACTCATCTAGAAGAAGGAACATTCTTCCTATGTTCTTATCCAGCAAGAGGCCATAGGGGATTATAAAAATAAATAGGTGATTTTATTTAACTAGAAATGTCTGTGTTCTCCTCTCTACCTTCTGTACGCACACTGTGCAGTGGCTGCAGTCCAAAGTAACTCTTAAGTTCCTCATTCTAGTTCTCCTTCGCCTGAGATTGACTTGCTTATTCACTGAGCTTTCAGGCTTAGTGCATGCCCAGCACTATTGCCAGGTACTGCTGGCCCATCATTCAGTATTCGTCTTGCAGGTTGCTGATTTTCCAAATTACCCCCTGTAGCAGCTCTCTAACATGTATGTTACTCTCGTTAAAGTTAGAAAGTCATCCCTGACTTTCTCTTCCTTTTCTTCTTCATTTATATATTTTTTGAAAATAGGGTTTCCAGGTGTAATAATAAAACTTGAAGTAAAAGAAGAGAGATGGACCCCAGATTTCCAGACCTCTGAGGAAAGTGCGACTATCTCAGGCTTCCAGTTAGGTAAGAAATAGTTTTATACATACCATGGACCAAAGTCAGTATAGTACACATCTCTTCCTTTTCAGGTCATTTTTTATATTGTGTTCCAATAGCTTTAAAAAAGCCTAGCCTAAATCCAATTGCTTTTCTAATTAGAAAAACCATTCAGTCAATTGCTGAATGGTATGTATATCCTGTTGATTCAGTAGCTCTGTTCTAGTTGGGACTAGCAATTACGTTTAGACCATTGGTCTTAAAAGAGAGTATATAGGCTAAATTCAATGTTAGTCCCAACTAGAATGGATGGATTAAACTGAAATGAAACTTGTTAGAGAGCCAGTGTGATGTAGTGGTCAGAATACTCAATTATTACTTGGGAGATCCACATTCTAGTCTACCTTGGATATAATTTAACAAACATGGGTGTGATGCTCACATGTACACCTTCTCTAGGGCAACCCTTGTTGTTATAAAAAGGGGGAAGGAAAGGGGAAAGGTTAAAAAAGTGTGATTTGCACCTTAAAGACTGACTGGATTCTATTTTCTCATGAGCCTTCATGAATATAAACTCACTTCTTTGGATGCAGTACCAAGTGTTATTAAGGCCTCAGGCATAAAGCATATTTATACAGTTGTGGTAGTGTGAGAGAATGTAATAGGATCCAGAAATATACAAATCATATTATGTGCTTTCAAGCAACCCCATCTTATGGAGGTCCTAACATAAAGTGTTCTTGGCAAGATTTTTTTCAGAGGAGATTTGTCACTGCTTTCCTGTCAGGTTGAGAAAGTGTGACTTGCCCATAGTCATCCAATAGGCTGAGGGGATTTGAAACCTGATCTAGAGTCTAGTCCAACATTCAAATCACTACACTACACCAGCTGTTGTTATAGGGCAACCCCTATTTGCCTTCAGTTGATCACCACTCAACCTCCTTTGGAAACAGAACAGCCAATCAAACCTTTGTCTGAAAATCCCAGTGATTCCTGATAACATTTGCAATTTAGGTGGAGGCAGTGGTAGAGACAGACAGACGGAATGATAATAAAATTCATTAATATTTAGTCAGAGTATTCCTTGTGTCATAATTCTTTGCTTATTTAAACAGGCCATGGACGTATGAAAGAAGAAGACTATCTTCCATTGGAAAGCACTAAAAAAGTAGAAAAAAATAAGACATCTATAGGAATAGCCAAAGGGAATATCTCTCAGTATCCAAAGAAGGCTTATGTTTCTGTGAATGAAGGCAGAGCAGAGAGGCACCAAGGAAATGCCTTGGGGAATAAAATAAGAGAGGCTTTATCTTGTGTGGGAGATGACACTAATGATACCAAACTCCAAAAGAAAATCTACAAGTCTGGAAGAGTGCTTCAAAAAGGGAGGGAATCTTACAAACACTTAGATGGTGAGAAGAGATCTGCTTGGAGATATTACCTAGTGACTCACAGAAAAAGCCATACAGGGGATAAACTATATACATGCCTGGTCTGTGGGAAAAAATTCTTTCGGAGGTCACATCTTATTAGACATGAGATAAACCATACAGGGGAGAAACCATATACATGTTCAATCTGTGGGAAAAGTTTCAATCAAAGATCCCATCTTATTAGCCATGAAAGAACCCATACAGGTGAAAAACCGTATCAGTGCTCTATCTGTGGTAAAAAATTAAGCCGTAAAGCACTCCTTATTAGACATGAAAGAATTCACACAGGAGAGAAACCATATAAGTGTTCTGTATGTGGTAAAAGCTTCTGTCAGAGCTCTGGCCTTATTACACATAAGATCACTCACACAGGATTAAAACCACATGTATGTTCAGTCTGTGAGAAAAGTTTTAGTCGCAAAGCAAGCCTTATTAGACATGAGAGAATCCATGTAGGAGAGAAACCATATATGTGTTCAGTCTGTGGCAAGAACTTCAGTCAGTGCTCTGGCCTTCTTCAGCATGAGAGAGTTCATACAGCGGCGATCCCATATAAATGCTCAATCTGTGGGAAAAGCTTCAGTCGTAAAGATTGCCTTCTGGGACACAAGGGAATCCATACAGGAGAAAAACCATATACTTGCTCAGTCTGTGGGAAAAGTTTCAACTGGAAAAGTTATCTGGCTGTCCATGAAAGGAGCCATAATGAAGAAAAATCGTATATCTGCTCAGTCTGTGGGAAAAGTTTCAACCAAAGATCAAATCTTCTTAGCCATGAAAAAACCCATGCGCAAGAAAAAACCTATACATGTTCCATTTGTGGTAAAAACTTCATTCACAAAGTCAGCCTTGTTAGACATGAACGTGTCCATACAGGAGAAACTCCTTATAAATGTTCTGTCTGTGGGAAAGGGTGCAGTGGGCGAACTAACCTTATTTCACATGAAAGGACTCACACAGAAGAAAGACCTTATACTTGCTCATTCTGTGGTAAAAGCTTTAAGCAAAGGTCCAACCTTACCAGCCATGAAAGAATCCATACTGGAGAAACTCCTTTTTCGTGCTCAGTTTGTGGCAAAAGCTTCAGCTGTAAAGCAAATCTTCTTGGACACATGAGAACCCACACAGGGGAGAAACCATATTCATGCTCCATTTGTGGGAAAAGTTTTGGAAATAAATCGCAGGTGGTTATACATGAGAGAATTCATACAGGAGAAAAACCATATGGTTGCCCAGTTTGTGGGAAAAGATTCAAACACAGAACAAGCTATACTGAACACCAAAAAATCCACACACAGGAAAAACCATACACATGCTCAATCTGTGGTAGACGGTTCAGTCGTAAGGAGCACTTGATTATCCATGGGAGAATCCACACAGGAGAGAAACCATATTCATGCTCACTCTGTGAGAAAAGCTTCAAGCAAAAATCAAGCCTGACTTCACACGAGAGAAGCCACACTGGAGAGAAACCACATACATGTTCAGTCTGTGGTAAAGGTTTCAATCGAAGATCAAACCTTATTCATCATGAAAGAATCCATACAGGAGAAAAACCACACCCATGCACAGTCTGTGGGAAAAGTTTCAGGAGTAAAGCATATTTAAGGAGGCATGAAAAAATCCATGTGAGATAAAGAATTTGTATAGAAAAAGATCTGTGAACATACTCTACTTGCACTGAAAGCTACAGTCAAGAAAGGATTAAATAGAAACAATCCTTCTAAGAGGGGAAACTATAAATGTCCACCCTTGGGCATAATATTTAATCAGAGTACCGTATAGCAGTATGGGAATAAGCCTTGGCAAACCTCAAGCTTATGTGTTCCCCTCTCCTCTGGTGGTTAGAGAGCAGACTAGAGGCCTTCAATTATATTTTCAACTAACTGCAGTTATTCAGTTTCTCTTAACCAAATCAAAATGCTTAGGGTTATCTATGAATTTGGCTATGGGTAGCAAAATGCAGCCTATATGCTGCACAAAGCCCCCTCAGCCAGTGGTTCTCAACCTTTGGTCCTCCACACATTTCTGTTTATATTTTTTGTTTTAGCTGTAACCTTTTTAAATTATTGTAAGCTGCCTTGAATCCCATTTTGGGAGAAAGGTGGGATGTATCCAATAAATAAATATTTTGGACTTCATCTTCCAGAATTCTTGATCATTGGGGACATGCTTCTTTGCATCCTACCTGGAGCCTCCCCCTGATGTTTTCTTGTGTTTTTTTTTAATGAAAATTCTGCAAAACAAAAAAGTTTTTTCTACTCCTTAAGGGTTCCAAGAATTTATTAAAAATCAAATTCATTTTTTAACAATCTCAAATTCATTAACAAACAATACAGATAAAGAAGTCGGATGCAATCAGATTATGAAATACATTGGATGTCACTTCTGAGGTGGTGCATAAAATGTATATCTATGCTATCCATCAGAATGGTGGTTTTATATTGCTAGGGGCCAGAGGACTCTGAACTCCCCCACCTCCAAACCTCCTCCCCCATTTTTTTAAATGGAAGTGTATTTCTGGCCACTTCAGCTTGGTTTTAAAAAAACAACAGCCAAGCTGCTGTCTTTAAGAGGTATCAGGAGGCCAACAATTGGCCCCCTGCTTTTGATTTTGGGGAGAAGCCAGGAATTTAAACCACATTTAGAAAATGGTTTGTTCTCTACAACATAGGATACCCACAGTTCTTCTGAATCAAAGCATAGCAAGTTACTATGATAATGAAAATCAAACTGAAAATGTCTAAAGTAGATCAGTCAGCATGAAAAGCTCAGGCTAAAAGGCTCCTAAAATCTGACTCCTGATTTAAGAAATGTCCGTCCTTTCCTGGCCCTTCGGCAGCACTGAAGGATTGACTCTGGGGCAAATATTCAAACTGTCAAAAGCTTACTGTAACTTTTGAGTGAGAGCATTCAATACCTCCTTTAATTTGCTAGTTAAAGTCACATGTTATGGCATAAGCTTATTTTATAGATCTTTTTAAGAGACAAAAATTTAGGATACTGCAAACATGCAGGCATAACTTTCCTGTGACCCAGATAGGCTACACCAAAACAAATAACAAAGGCAAATTCCTCTACAGCAAACCACAGTAACATACTTATAGTACTACTGTACAAACATTTCAGGATCACCAACAGTTGGGAGCTACAAAAAGCCTTGTTCCAGTTTAACTGTAATTTTTAAAAAACTGACATACAGTTGTCCCTTCATATTCGCTGGGGTTTGGTTCCAGGACCCCCGTGGATACCAAAATCCGTGGATACTCAAGTCCCATTATATGCAATGGCATAGCAAAATGGTGTCCCTTATATAAGATGGCAAAATCATGGTTTGCTTTTTGGAGTATTATTTTTTAAAGAATATTTTCAAGCCATGAATACTTAAATCATGGATATGGAGGGACAACTGTATTTACCTTTCTAATATCAAATTCCAACTTCTGACTTCTTTTACTAATACCACATTCAATATATTTTTATTTTATTTTAACTATCCCAGGGTGGGAATTGTATGGCCCTTCAAGTGTTGTTGGACTACAGTTCCCATCAGCTTTAGCCACCATTCCCAGTGGTGAGAAATGCTGGGAGCTGCAGTTCAAGGACATTGAGAGGCCCTCATGTTTTAGCCCCTGCTATGTTCTTCTGGAAGGTGAGTAAAATAATACTTGTTTTTACTTATGCCGTTATCTTGGAGTTTCTTATAATTTATTAAAAGTGTTTACCAAGTATGCATTCTGTGATCCAGCCATCTTGTAACCTGGATGATGCAGTTCTTTCTTTATCCTTTTTCCAACTGCTTTAACAAAAAACACAATATAGAGGGTATTTTTGTTTCTGCCTTCAGCTCTCTGTTATCTTCACACACCTGCTGCTTCCCTGGAAGTGTGAGTTGAGCTCTCTCCATCTGGAATCTGACTCTTGATTCTCTTGCTAGTTGTCTAAAGGACATCAGTTTTGCCTACATTGGGTTTCTGGGCTGACCCATAAGATTTTGCAGCCTGAAGTGTAGCAGCAAAGAGTATTCTTCCCACTCCAATCAAGTCAAGGTGCGTAACATCTAAGGCAGATCAGTTTGTCACCTTGCCCATCTATGGCAGTACAAAATAACAAATCATAGTTTACAGAAACCAAGCCAAAAAGTTTATTGTGGCACTTAACGAACTTTGGGGGCTATTAAGCCTGGAAAAGGGGTGAAGAAGGTAAGACAGGATACAGGTGTATTAGAATTACATACTGTGTGTTGTGGAGAAAGTTGATAAGGAGAAACATTTCTCCCTGTCATTATACTTAGAACCTAGGTGCTACAAGTCCTCTTTGTATATAGATACAGAGTAACACACCTATTTCTTTGAATATTACTACTGTGGAAAGCACCAAATTCAGGTGGAGTGGAAATCCATCAGATTCTTCAAGATAGTTGGCCAGATACAGACAGACATCATCTTTCGTTAGAAATGCAAACATCAGGGTGCCAGTTAGACGCTAGTTATTGTTGCGGGGCGTCCCGGAACTTCTTGATCCCACGTTTGTCCCTCGCTGTTTACACGATTTTTGTCTCTCTTTGAATATCCTGGGAGATCCCAGGATCATTGTTTACACAGCATCACATCTTCTCCCACTATATACTAGCCTTTGTTTGTTTGTTTGTTTGTTTACATGCATTTATGGTCCTGGAATTTTTTTTTTAGCTGTCAATCAAGGATGCGATTGCTCATTTTTTCACAACCTTGGTGACGTACTTCCTTTAGAGTTTCCCGCCACGAGTGATGCTATTGGCTGGCACAAATGTTTGTTCAAGCTTCTGCGTTGGTAAGAGAAGGAGGGCGAAGGCAACCCCCCTCTGCACAATTTTATTTAAAAAAAAGCCCTTTCCAAAAAATGTTAAGCTCCATGTAAAAGGAGAATGCCAGTATAGGCACACAAGCCATTTTAAAAGACAAACCTCGGTTGGTGCTGGGGACGGTGAGAGAAGTCAAAAGTAGAGCCAAGTGGAGCCCCGGTGCGCGTGCACACACAAGCCCTGAGCTGAGTATGCTCTCACCTGGGAAGCCGAGTGCAGGGGATGAGGCTGAGGCGGGGAGGGATTGAACGAAGCGATCAGGAGCACACAGGCTTGCAGTGTGACTGTGCCTTTAAAATTTAAACACACACACAAGCCCCAATGCAAGTATGTGTTCATCTGGGAAGCCAGGTGCAGGGGATGAGGCTGAGGTGGGAAGGGATTGAACGAGGCGATCAGGAGCACACAGGCTTGCAGTGTGACTGCCTTTAAAATTTAAACCCACCATGCAGGGGAGGGACAGGTTGAAGCTGAAGGCTTTGCAGTGTAAAAATCCATTGAACAGGCTGACTTAGTGCACAGACACACACAAACCTTCGTGCAGCTGGAAGGGAAGCCTTTGTTTTCAGCTGGTGAGGCTGAATCTATTGAATGGGTGACTGACCCCTCCTTCTCTGAGCCTGCCCCCGGTCACCATTTCCGGTCATCACCTAGTACCAAGATATCTTATCCCTGACTGTTTACATGTCCAATTTTCTGAATCCTCCTGTGACTTTTTAAAAAATCGTTACAAACTGCAGGACAGAAAGTCCCGCTGGTTGAGGGATAAAAGGTGGCCCCCTTCCCAAAAGCTTGGGGCCATCATGATATACATGTAAACAACCAGGGTTCAACACAGATTCTTCCCACTACATTTTCATCGTGTAAATAGCACCCAGGACATTTCTATTACTACTCACACTAACCCCCACACGTTTATTGGTATAAATGTTTGTCCACAGGCGCCTCATTCTCAAAGATACTACCAGAACCCTTTGGATACTGAGAAAGACTAACATGGCTATTTCTTTGGGGCCTTGGGTTACGTACATGCTGGTAAGCCTTGCCTGGCGTAATTTGGTTGCACTGGTGAACAGCAGCCATACTTTGAAAAGCATCATAATTCACCTCACTGCCTTTGAGGGATTTCATATCAGCGACATTATGGGAACTTAAAATGGCAGAGCAACACTCAACCACCTGATGCTGCTTAGAATACCAGGATAGATGAGAGGAATTAAAGAGAGGTCTTTAGAGGTAAAAGGTGGGCTCTTCTATAGGGCCAGAGCTCTATCAGCTGCCCAAGGATGGCAAGCACTAACACCAGGTCTGTTTGTTGCTTTCTAAAGATCTCAGGGTGCTGCACATGGTCATCTTCCTCCTTTTGAGACAGAAACTTGAAGGGTGGTGATGGTGGTGGTGAGCCTTGTGCTTTGTGGCAGCAAAACCAACAAAGGGTACTGTGTCACCATGAAAACTAGCAAGTTGCATCTGGTACTAAGTATGGTTGCCAGTTCAGTCTCATCCCAGACCCTGAGGTTTCCATACACCCCAACTGCCCTAGTTTGTCAGGGATATCCCAACTAGTCTTCTATTACAGCACTTTTTTCAGCTGCTTCTAAAATGTCTTGGTTTCTCTCCCCCCACTACTTTTGTGCTTTAAACTCAGTTTGTAGCAATTGAAGCAAGCTGAGGGAGAAACTGGGACATTTTAAAAGCAGCTGAAAAAGTAGTACGACAGGGGATTAATTGTGACTGTCTTTGCCAAATGGGGGGAGTTGGGGGGGTATGTGATATGGGAGGTGACACATCACCAATCTGAGAGGTAACCACAGATGATCCCCTACGCCATGAATTCATCCAGTCCACCTACATCTTTCATCAGCCCTACTCAGTTTGGCCAGTGGTGAAGGACAATGGGAACTGAAGTTAAAAAAATGACAAAGCAACCTAACTGACCTACCGCTGCACTAAGGCCTACATAACCATGTTCAGAAATGGCTTTCAAATGAGATTGCTTCAGATGCTAACTCTTCTTCAAGGATTAAGATGGTGTGATTGTGCTACTCCTGGTTATGTAGTTATTTTGAACAGGGATTTGGCTGCATCTCTAGAGCCATGTCCCAAAGGGAAACGAAGGTGAAGGAAGTCCCAGATGCTGAGGGATTGTTGACATCATCAGCACTCAGCCAATCCCTGTGGACCATTCTACCATGGTAACCCATCATCTTCTGGGTCTTTGTAACATCATAAAACCCTCTTTGCTCTATACTTAGATCATATTAAACTCACAGCAATAGCAATAGCATTGATATTTCTATACCACTTATCAGTGCCAAAGCACTCCTAAGTGGTTTACAGTGTGTTAGCTAATTACCCCAACAATCTGGGTACTCATTTTACCAACCTATGGAAGAATGGAAGGCTGAGTCAACCTTGGAGCCTTCTGGGATTGAATTGAAAACCTTGTGGCTTACAGTACTGGCATTTAACCACTGCACTACCAGGGCTTCCTCCAGATCATGACAGGTGCCATGTGGAGAAGGCAAGGTGGCATGTTGGAAGGAGCTGATCCTGCTGAGTTAAGTCATTCCTCCACAGGACACGATGCAAAGGCAAGTTCCCTCATTTAGTGGACTTGTTAAGTGGGAGGTGAGTTTTCAGTCAGAAGCCGGTGGAGCTCCAGAGCCTGAAGCTGGCTAGTGTCAGCCGATGGACCTGGCAGAAACTGGTGGATGTTGGTGGACAGAAGCTGGTGAGTTCATATTCGGAAGCCAGTGGAAGTTGCAAAGCGGAAGCTGGTGGAAGTTCCCCTTTGGAAGCCAGCTGATGGAAACTTGGTGGATAGCTGTGGATTGAAGCATGGAAGGAGAGTGTCGGGTATCTGTCTTAACTTCCCTTCGGGGATGTCACTGGGTGTATGTTTGTGTGTGTGAGTGAGGCGGAGAGTGTGGTCGAGGCGAGTGTGTGTGTGTGTCTTTGTGAGAGAATGTGATAAACCAATGGATATTCATGGGTGGAACTTGGCAGGTGGAAGTCAGGGATGAAGTCACCAGATGGAAGCCAGGGGATGTGTCTGGTTGAAGCTGAGAAAAGAAAATAATTAAAATAAAAGATCGGGGGGGGGGGATGGGTAGTAGAGATCAAATAAAAGATTACAAGGGACAAAGATATCCTGGTTTAGCTATGCAACTAGAACGATGGACAATGTAATGGATAAGGGAAAATAAGGAAAGTCAGGAATATACTAGTTTTGAAGAGATTATTATAAAAGGGAAAATAAGAAACAGAATGAAATAATAAAAGGTACCATAAGTGAAATATATAAATTACTGTTGGAAACTGAAGAACAAAATGATGCTCTTAAAGCAATATGGGATTATGATTTAGTGCGACCAATAAGCAAACAGAGTTGGGAGCAAATTTGGGACTTGGGTATTTTGAAAAAACATGTCTGTAAGAGTAAGAGAAACTTATTATAAATTAGTATGGAGATGGTATCTGACACCAGTAAGACTAAGTCAAATAGATCAAAACTAGCTATACCCGGTGTGATATACACCATTATATACATATATAAAACGCTTCGGTATGTTTCCGTTCCCACTCTGCTGATTAGCCACTTAGGAAACATGTCAAGAGTACGATCATTTGACACATTACTATATAACCTTTCAAATCAACTATAATGCCTACTTTCATGCCGAGAGCCCCACTGCTGCCGCCATGCAGCCGTGCATACAGACAGACAGACACACACACACACACAACGCTAGACAGACACACACTATGCACAGCAGGATGTGAGAGCCTCTCCACCGCCATGGAACTGCATGTATACACACACACCACGCATGCCAGGATGCGAGAGCCCCTCAGCTGCCACAATGCAACCGCACGTACACACACCCCACGCTATACAAAAACACACACCACACTGCACACACACACCCTATGTGTGCCAGGACATGAGAGCCCCTTTGTTGCCACCATGCAATCACACATACATAAACATCACGCTACACACATACCACAAGTGGCAGGATGCAAGAGCCCCTCCGCCACCAGTATGCAACCATGCATACACACACACCACGGTACACACACCCCATGCATGCCAGGACGTGAGAGTCCCTCCACTGCCACCATACAACCACACACACACACCATGTTACACACACACCACAGGATGCAAGAGCCCCTCCACTGCCACCATGCAACCATGCACACACACACACAAACCACACTAGACACACCATGCACGCCAGGATGCGAAAGCCTTTCCACCATGCAATTGCACATACATACACCACACATGCCAGGACATGAGGGCCCCACCACCACCATGCAATCACACAAACACCCCACACTACACACAAGCACACCATGCATGCCAGGATGTGAAAGCCCCTCTGCTACCACCATGCACAAACACACCCCACACTACACATATAGAGCTACACACATACACCCCATGCTACACACACCACATTGCACACACTACAGACATCCCTATGCCACACGCATACACCCCTCATACTACACACACACACACACACACACCAGGACATGAGATCCCTTCTACCACTGTTTAGAAAGGTCTTGAAGCTTTCCCCATGTTTCCACCCCAAGGCCCAGCTACAGACAGCACAGAAGACCATGTTTTGGTGGCCAAGACTGAGGGCCAGATGCCACTTTTAAATAGCAGTTCCCCTGGCTGCTTCATGTGTGCTGCATGATTGCAGCCGGCTGCCTCTGATAGCTTGGCCCTGGTTCTTCCAAGACTCCCACAGCCAGGGCCTGAGTCTGCAAAGAAACTGTGCTGGCTGCTGCAGCCAGGGGCCTCATCCTGTGAAGAGAGGCAGATCCTGACACCCAAGCAGCCAATCAGCACACTGAAAGCGCCAACATACCCAAGAGAATTTTAGATAGATAGATAGATAGATAGATAGATAGATAGATAGATGATTCAATGTTATGTTGGAGAGGATGCCAGGAAAAAGGCACCTATATCCATATGTGGTGGAGTTGTAAATATGTTCAGAAATTTTGGCAGACGGTATTTAAAGACGTAAGAGAGATAACAGGACAAGATCTAGAAATGTGTCCAGGCATTGCATTATTATAAATTTATGACAAGGTTAACTGCACTCAAGTTATTAAGGATTTTATTACAAATTTACTAACAGCAGCAAGATTAATGATACCCAGAAACTGGAAGATTCAAGGTGTTTATCAAATAGTGGAATGGTGTAGAGAAGTTTAGGATATTGTTATTAATGATAAATTTACATGTAGACTTAAAGTTTAAAAAGGATTATGGAAAAGTAATAATTTTGATGAAATATGGAACCATTTGTAGAATTTTTTTAAAAAAAGAAAAACAGGGCATATACCTCCAAGAGAGTCATTGCAATTTTGGAAAATGGAATAATTAAATGGTATAGATGGTCCTGAGGGTGGGGACCACTTTGTAGTGGTGTGGAGATGAATTTATGTCAATAATTAAGATGAAAAATATGTATCATTTATAAATGAAAGAATTATGTTTGTTGTATGTTTTTAAATTTAATAAAAAGAAGAAGAAGCTGGCGGAAGGCAATGGATGAGCCCATCCCTCTTACCCTTTGTGTTCTTGCCTTGCAGTAATGAAAAGTGTCATCTCCAGGCCTGGTCTGTGGGTCTCCTTCAGGCAGCCATCTTGCTGACATCTGAGTTTGGCCAATATTGCCATATGCATTGTTTACAGTACTTGTTTGTATATCGTGTACAAAATTCAATAAAAGTTTTTTTAAAAGTTGAGTACCATGACCTCATAGTCATTTCCATCACTCTGTGGTTTCTTCTTCATCAAATACAAGTGAAGAAATCCCTGCCCCAATGAGTCTACAATCTAACAGCTGAAACAACAGGTGAAGGAGTTTCAGGGGTAAATAGGAATATAAATTGCAGGTGTTTCAGTTCAGTATTCATAGACTTCATGATAGACTAGGGTATGGGTGAGTGCGAGCGGTGGTCCCTCCCACCCCAGCTGGGGTGGGCTGGGTCAAGGGGCCAAGGGGCAGTGGGTGGCCGGGATCGCCCCCAGCCAAAAATGGGCCAAGAGTTGCGGGGAACGCCCCAGCCTGAAGTGGGCTGGGTTGAGGGTTGCCACTGGGCAGCTGCGGAGGGTGGCACGGCAGCGGCAGCATCCACAGCAGCCGCGGCAGTGTCAGCGGCGGCAGTGGGGGGTTAGTGGTGGCAGCTGGAGTGGCAAGGCGGGGCGGATAGGCAGCTGTAGGGAAGAGTGGGAGGTGGATCACCCCCCTTTTTCTCCAAGGGGCCTTTTTTTCTTCTTTGCAGGTCTCGGGCCGGGGAGTCGACGGCCGGTGTTAAATAAAATTTGGGGGTCAAAAAAAGTCAGGTTAGCCAGGAGCTCGGGGGGGGAACGTCTCGGGGCAAGCAAGGACAGCAGGAGCAGGGCTAGTGGAGCACACCCCTTCTCCCACACCAGCACGGGGAGCCTCCCTTTTTTGTCAGCTAGCACCTGGGCATACCACCCCCCTGTGTCACTGGCCAACCATTTCACTGGTGCCGCAGGGAGGAGGTCTCCACCATGCCACCCCGAAAGGCCAGGGCCAAAACAAAGCACACAGCTCCGCCCCCAGACCCGGAGACTCCCCCCCCTCCACAACAGCCAGAGTTAGTGAGGCCAGACGGGAGTGATCAGCAGGGGGTGATGGGAGTGATTGATAACCCCAGACTGCCTTTGGAGGCTTTTGCATCCACTGCCCATGGCACGGGGGACATCCTGGGGGTATTATCCATAATAGCTCAGAGGCTTGACAGCTTCACACAGCGCACTGCAGAGAGCCTGTCCATCCTGTCCGGCAGGGAGACCAATGGTGGGGCAGGTCCTAGCTCAAGTGGGGAAGGCACCAGCGCTGCAGCTAGTGTAGGGACTACCAGCGTCACGCTGGACACTGCAAGCAGCAGTGGGCAGTCGCGGAGGTCGCCACAGGCAGTCCGACTCTGATACAGAATCGTCGTCAGGTGAGTCCTTCGCCGGAGAAGATTGTGCTAAGTTCAGGTACTGGGTAAAAGGTGTCTTCAAGCCGGGCCTTCCCAGTTGGGCCTTGAGCCTGCATAAGGTGAGGGAAAAAGAGGGGATGAAGAAGGCAGGCACAGGACAGGAGCAACCAAAAGGTGAGCTGGTGGAAGCAAAATCAAAGGAGGACCCCCCCCAGGTAGCCATTTGGACAGGAAGGTGCATGCCAAAATTCTTAGAGGCTATTACGTGGATGTTTTTACACTAGCCCCTCTCACGGGGAGGAGGCCAGACCATACAAAGGAGATGAAAAAGATGCAGAAAAGTCCAAGGTGGATGTAGCAGAGCGCACATTCTCCAGCTGGCTAGGGGGGTACTCTGTGTTCATGGGGGTGGTGGTCATGGTTGTCCCGGAAAGGGGCTGGCACCTGATCAACCACCCGCATCAGGTGTTGAAGTTCGAGGCCATGGTGGGGGATGTGGCGGCCATCATGTACGACAAAAGAATGCAGGAAGAAGGCATCCAGGTCAGCGATTCACAGGTGGGACATTATCGACAGTGGGATCTGGTTGGTGGTAGCAGGGCCAAAGAAGAGGGGAAAGGGCGAGGCCCCCAGGGAGCTCAAAAAGAGGGAAAGCAAGCGAATGGTGTGCTGGGAATACAACGGAGGTAAGTGTACCAGGTATCGCTGTCATTTTGAGCACACCTGTGAATCCTGCGGGGGAGGGCACCCGAGGGTGTCATGCTCCAGGCATTCTGGTGGAGGCCAGTCCTTTCGGACCCCCTGCCCTGCTCTGGCCAGCGGTCGGAAGGAAGCAGGGTCCAGATTTGGACAGAACAACACAAAATGAGGAAAATGGTTTGGCCCGGGGAGGCCGCATGGCTGCTACATCTGTAAACCTGGTAGCCATGCGGCCTCTCCTGGAGGCCTACCCAAACAAGGCAGTGGTCAAACACATAGCTGAAGGTTTCAGAGATGGCTTCCACATCCCGTTCCATGGGCCATGTGTGGTTTCCATCTCTGGCAACCTGAAGTCGGCACCGCAGCTGCCTGAAATACTGGCCAAGAAAATTGACAAGGAGCGGGAGGCAGGGAGAATCGCCAGCCCCTTCCCAGAGACACCCATACCTAACCTGAGGGTCTCTCCACTTCAAAAAAGATCCCAGGGGAATA
Organism: Gambelia wislizenii; assembly: GCA_030847615.1. Classification (NCBI taxonomy): domain Eukaryota; kingdom Metazoa; phylum Chordata; class Lepidosauria; order Squamata; family Crotaphytidae; genus Gambelia; species Gambelia wislizenii. The sequence continues at coordinate 35,272,292 of JAUMIR010000002.1, forward strand.
CAGGCTCATACACCATCTGTCATACCCCAAGGGGAATTTAGTAAATGATGCTATACCACCTGAGCTTTGCTCAGTGAAGTATGCATCATTGGACCATGCCATATGACTTCTGCAGACGTGTGGGCGGGGGGCCCTCATGGCAAAATGTGACATACAGTCAGCTTTCAGGCTGCTGCCAGTACACCCTGTCGATCACTGACTATTAGGATTCAAATTCCGGGATAGATGGTATTATGACATGGCACTGCCCATGGGTTGCTCCATCAGCTGTGCAGCCTTTGAAACCTTCAGCACATTTCTGGAGTGGGCCCTACAACACAGGGCAGGATCCCCTTTTGTGACACATTACCTGGATGATTTTCTCATGATGGGGCCGGCCGGGGGCCGGAATGCAGTTTTCTTCTTTCATCCTTTCAGGCACTGGCGGCAGAGATCGGGGTACCCCTGGCCCCGGACAAGACAGTGGGGCCTGCTACGTTCCTGGTTTATCTGGGGATAGAGTTGGATTCGGTTCAGGGCGTGTCATGCCTGCCCCGGGAGAAGCTGGCAGTGTTGGAGGAGAAGTTGCAAGGCCTTTTAGGGTGCGAAAAGGCCACCCTTAAAGAAGTGCAGTCGCTGCTCGGACACCTGAATTTTGCATGCTGGGTGGTTTCCCCAGGGAGGCCCTCTTGTGCGTGAATGGCGCACATCACTGGGGGGGTCTGGTCTCCACACCACCACATATGAATCACGAAGGGGGCGAAGGAGGATGCAAAGGTGTGGCTAGAGTTCCTGAAAAACTTCAATGGGACATCGGTTTGGCAGGAAAAGAAGGAGCTGGGGGGGCCCTACAAGTCCATTCCGATGCAGCGGGCAGCTTGGGGTTTGGAGTATATTACCAAGGCCATTGGTGCGCGCCGCCTTGGCCAGAGGAGTGTGGGGCATCAGAGATGGTTAGGGACCTTACCTTCCTGGAGTTTTTTCCCATTCTGGTGGCGGTGATTATTTGGAGGGAGGATTTCAGGGACAAGACAGTTTGCTTTTGGTGTGACAATCAGGCTGTGGTCTGTATCATCAACAGGCAGTCCAGGTTTGAGAGGGTGATGAGGCTTGTGCGGAGATTTATGCTAGTCTGCCTTGAGTCCAACATCCATTTCTACGCACGGCACATTCCGGGCGTAGATAACGAGATTGCGGATGCTTTATCTTGTTTTCAGGAAGGGAGATTCTGCGCACTGGCCCCGGACGCCAACGGGGAGCAGGTTCCCTTCCCACAGGAGCTATGGAGCCATGGGAGCGTTTGGTGATTCAAGGACTGGCAAACTCCTTGGCCCCATCGACGCAGACAAGCTACAAGCAAGCGGCGGCGCAGTTCCTGGCGTTCAGGTGCCAACACGAATATGGCGGTACGTGGCTGGCAGCAGAGTGTGAGGTACTTCATTACTTGGCGACGCTGAGAGAGCAGGGAATGGCCCCCAGGTCCATGGCCATCCACCTGGCAGGTATATCATTCTTCAGCAAAGCTTCAGGGCACGGGGACCCACGCAAAACCTTTATGGTGGTAGAAGGCTGGAGGAGGTGGTAGAAGGCTGGAGGAGGTCCACTCCCTTGGCAGCGGATGCACGTAGGCCGGTTTCTTACTCACCACTGGGTCGGCTGGTGGTGGTGTTGCCCTTGGTGTGCCATTCCAGCTACGAAGCCAAGCTCTTCGGTGCAGCGTACACCACGGCCTTCTTTGGAGCATTGAGTTTCGGGGAGGTAGTTTGTGCCTCCAAGCAGGACAGATCGGAGAGGGCTTTGCTGAGACAAGACATGATAGTGGAGGAAAACGAGCTGAGCCTCCGCATAAGGCATTCAAAGGGAGACCAGAAGGGAAGAGGGGTGACGTTGTGCTTGCAAAAGGTGGACATCAACGCCCCCTGCCCAGTGGTCAGCATGCGGAAGTTCCTGGAGGAATGAGGGAATAGCCGTGGGCCCCTATTCCGGCACAGAGATGGGATACCTCTGACGAGGTTCCAGTTTGTTGGTGTGATGAGAAAGGCGCTTGAAAAGTTGGGCTTGCCAGAGGGCGAGTTTGGGAGTCACTCCTTTTGGATTGGAGCAGCGAAAATGGCAGCAGAAGGTAGCTTATCCAAGGAGACCATCATGAGGCTGGGAAGGTGGTGTTCCGGGGCCTTCAGCGCATACATTCGACCAGATAGGCAGCTCACCTCGCTGCCCAAGCCTGCGCAGAGTCTGTAGGTCTGCCTACTGATGACTGGGTAATGGTTGGCGGAAGGTGGACACCTAGTGGGGACCACCTTTTGTGGCGGATGGCATGGGTCGTGTTCCAGGTAAAGGGGGAAAGATGGGGGGGGTCTCTGTCAAGTTCAAGTTCAAGTTGAAAGTCAAGTTCAAGTTCTAGTGCATGGAGATTCCCCCTTTTTCACCCCCCTTTCCATAAGACTTAACATGCTTGTTTTCAGGGGAGGGGAGAGTGTCAAGTGGGACGGTTTGGCCAGGCTCTCTCCTCCAGAAGAGTCGGCGACGGCCAACACCTGAAGCCATTGCCCAACACAGTGTTGGCCAATGAAGGGATCCCAACCCATGCTATATTGCCAACCATTGACAGCCATCAGCAAGTTGTGGCCATTTTATTGCCAATTTATCTTCTATGTTCTTATTATCTTCCATCAAATATTATACTAACCTGTACCTAACCTTTTATATTGTTTTGTACTCAATACATTTATTAGAAACATGTACAGTCGTCCCTTCACATTCGGGGGGGTTACGTTCCACGGACCCCCGCGAATGTGAAAAATCCGCGAATATTGTTTGCCCCCCCTCCCCTGCCATAGTGACCATGGGGCCTCCGGAGGCCCCATAGTCGCTTTCCCCCGCCTCCGCACTCCCTTCCTAGGCCTTCCCGGGGCCTCCGGAGACCCTCCCGGGGCCCCATGGATGCCTCCCCAGCCCTCCCCCCTCCTGCCCAAGCCCTCAACAGGGCTTCCGGAGAGTCTCCGGAGGCCCCGCGGAGGCCTTCCTGGCCCTCCCCACTCCCCCCACAGAGCCTTCGCGGGGCCTCTGGAGGGTCTCCGGAGGCCCCGCGGAGGCCTTCCCTGCCCTCCCCACTCCCCCCCAGGGCCCTCACGGGGCCTCCGGAGGGTCTCCGGAGACCGTGCAGAGGCCTTCCCTGCCCTCCCCACTCCCCCCACAGGGCCTTCGCGGGGCCTCCGGAGGGTCTCTGGAGGCCCCGCGGAGGCCTTCCCCGCCCTCCCCACTGCCACCCCAGGGCCTTCGTGGGGCCTCCGGAGGGTCTCCAGAGGCCCCGCGGAGGCCTTCCCCGCCCTCCCCACTCCCCCCACAGGGCCTTCACGGGGCCTCCGGAGGCCCCGCAGAGGCCTTCCCCGCCCTCCCCACTCCCCCCACAGGGCCTTTGCGGGGCCTTCCCTGCCCTCCCCATTCCCCCCGCAGGGTCTTCGCGGGGCCTCCGGAGGCCTTCCCCGCCCTCCCCACTCCCCCCACAGGGCCTTCGCGGGGCCTCCAGAGGGTCTCCGGAGGCCCCGCGGAGGCCTTCCCCACCCTCCCCACTGCCACCCCAGGGCCTTCGTGGGGCCTCCGGAGGCCCCGTGTTGCGGTTTTGGGGGGGCCTGGGGGGGCCCTCCCAAAACCGCGAATAATCAAAACCGCGAATGTCGAGTTCGCGAATGTGGAGGGACAACTGTAGTTGTCTGTGTATTATTAGAGTCTGGGGTGTGGGAGTATGGCCTGGGTCCGCAAGGAGACTCACTGACTCAGTGGGTGGGGCCTTTTGTGGCCTGGCTGGCTCCCCACTTCTTCGGTTCCCACCGCACCCCGCGGCAGCCTCCTCGCGGCCACGTGGTTGGAGAAGGGGACCACCATTAGCTCCTTCTTCTTCCCGGCAGCCTCTGCGGCCGGGAGACAGGGGGGAAACAGAAGCCAATCGGGGCTGGCCATCCACACCCCGATTGGCTGCTTAGGGAGAGGGGGTGGGGCATCCAGCCGTGCTTCTGGCACGCCCGGATGATGCGGCAGCAAGCGACGAGGACGGTACATAAGGCTGGCCCTGGCGTGTGACCCTGCAGTCAGGCTCCAGGAGCCAAAGACCCACCCACCCTCCCTATGTTTGCTCATTTGTCGCAATTTGCCGAGTGGATGGCATGGGTCGTGTTCCAGGTAAGGGGGGAAAGATGGGGGTCTCTATCAAGTTCAAATTGAAAGTCAAGTTCAAGTTCAAGTGCACAGAGATTTCCCACCCCCTTTCCATGAGACTTAACATGCTTGTTTTCAGGGGAGGGGAGAGTGTCAAGTGGGATGGCTTGGCTAGGCTCTCTCCTCCCGGAGGGTCGTCAGTGGCCAACATCTGAAGCCATTGCCCAACAGAGGGTTGGCCAATGAACGGATCCCGACCCATGCAATATTGCCAACCATTGACAGCCATCAGCAAGTTGTGGCCATTTTATTGCCAATTTATCTTCTATGTTCTTATTATCTTCCATCAAATATTATACTGACCTGTACCTAACCTTTTATATTGTTTTGTACTCAATACATTTATTAGAAACATGTAGTTGTCTGTGTATTATTGGGGTCCAGGGTGCGGGGGTACGGTCTGGGTCCGCAAAAAGGAACTGCTGCATTTTCAATCTGGCAGCCCACAATATAATGTGAATTGATTTGTGGGAAAGATTATACATTTGGACCCGCCTGCCCATTTATACAGTTATCACTCCTGTGTGGATTTACTTTCTGATTCTAAGACTGAATTGATGAACCATGTTTTATTACACACCAAGCAAGTACAGGCTGAGTCTCGCTTATCCAGAATTCCAGAATCCAAAATATTCCAAAATCCAAAATTGTCCACATGGGTGGTTGAGATACTGTAGTGATGAAGTAGCCACGTGGACTCTAATGTCTATTGGCTGAATGCTGTCACCTTACAATCACTATTCGGGGTCAGACTAGATAGTCCATGAGACTCTGGGACTCTGCAAGGTCTGTTTCCTTTAACTCTTAGGCTTAGTCAATGTTCCTTACTGATCAAACTCTGTGTTCCATAAACACGCGATATGCTGTTACCGTGTTATGTAAACAATTCGTTATAGCTGGCTGTCTCTTTTTGTTTATGCATTAGCTCATGTTTCACTAAAATATTCTCTCTTCATGAAGCTTTTACTTCAGAGTAAGAATATGGCCCCTCTCTACTGTGGATCCTGTGGTGGACAATCAGTTTACTTTTGTGTGTGAAGTCTCTTCTAGTCACTGAGCAAACTGGGGATTTTTCTCCTTTATCACATTTATTATGAGAACCCCAGACAGTGCCAACCATTATTACATCTCTTTTCACAATCTATTGGTTTATTATGTTTCTCTCCTTGATGAGGAGTTATATGAAATGTGTGGATACCATTCCTGTTCTCTGTCCTGGAGGGTCCGGTGCTTTCCCTCTATTTGTCTTTATTCTGATAAATATCTGGATCCTGGGAGATGGTCTCTTAGGTAAATCTGGCAGATGTTTTCTCTGTTCCCATAGGTTAATGAGGTGTCCAAGCTGTTGCCCCCAGGCATTAACCTCATGATTAATGGCCTACTTTTTCTAAGGACCCAGAGGCTGTGTTTGCATGACACAAAACCAATGCACTGGGTAAGTACGGGGGAGGGGGACATACATGATATTATATGCATAGCTGCACCAAAATCAGTGTTTTGAGGGGGCTGCTAAATTAGGATGGGAAATCTGGAATTTGGTAGTGGTTCCCAAACTTTGGTCCTCCAGGTGTTTTGGTCTCCTGGCTCAGCATTTTCCAGATGCCTTAAAAAAATGCTGCTCCTGATTAGCCAATTTCAAAGGCTAAATGCTGCTCTTGGCATGATGGGAGGCAACCCGAATCTGTCTGATACTTTGCTACGCGTGGGGAGGTGATTTTGGCTATACAGGTGAGGTTTGATGGGTGGCTACAGAGGAAAGAGAAGGCCTCACCTGCCCTCCTGAGAAGGCGTCACCTGCCATTTTCTTTGAGGCCTCTCCACTTCCTCATGATGATTTTGTATGTCCTCAAGCTTTTATTGTGATGTACCATTTTAACCTCTATTGCCACTTCTTTTATTCTCAAATTAGTTTCCTGTTTTTGTAATTTGGTAATTACTCTTGTATCTTAATGATTCATTGCCCAATCAATGAAGCCAGCCAGATCAACATTTGAAGACTTTGAGCACATAAATGAGAAAATCCAAGATCTTTGGTGATAGACAGCTCAATTAAAGTGTTAATCCAGAGTACAGCTACTATCAAAGGCAAATTTCATATTAGGGAGCACAAACCTGAAAGGAAATGGGGAGCTGGTAGGAAGGAAGAAACAATCAGCTTAAGACGAGAGAAGGGACAAGCATTTATCAGGAGAAAGGTCCACCTATAGGTCTCTGGAAAATGGGAAGGAACCCAAGGAACCCAGAGAAGGAGTGTAGAGTAGGAAGGAGGGGAGGAGAAATCCCAGGGGGATCAGGGAAGGGAAAGAGGCAAAAACATCTTAGTCATCCACACACACGCTGTTTTAATAAATTATATGGTAGTTTCCACTGAGGGAGCACCTCCCTAATGTGTATTGTAATTTCTCTTACTTGAGATTCCCATACCGCTATTTCATAATCATTAGATGCAGATCCAGTGGACTTGAAACCACTGAAAACTGAACAGAACCTCCCTCACCAGCATATCTCACACTACAAGATGCTTTGGACATAGAGATGGGAAAGAGTTCTTCCTTTCCAGCCCTGCTTATGTGTTTCTCAGAAACCGATGTCAGGCCAATGTTGGAAGTAGGATCTTTGTCTGGGTCAGAGTGGATACTCCTTGTTGCTCCATAAAAAATGTAGGGTTATCAAAACTCTTTCTGTACTCCTAGCACTTATAAGGCTTCCCTTTCTAGAGACTCTGGACATTTTCAGACAGCACTTACAACGCAAGCAGCCTCCGGAGCAGTAACGAGGCTGCTAAGCAGCAGGGGGTCCTTTTCGGATGCCGCCATCCCTCTTCCGGGATCATTCGTGGCATGTCCATGAAGCTTTGGAAGCTGAGCCATATTTTAATCACGGGCAACTTCCTGTGTGGACTCTCTGATACATCACTAGGCTGCTCTTTTGAGTAAAACATTTCTTGCACTCCTGGCATTTGTATGGTTTCTCTCCTGTGTGGACTCTCTAATGTATTGCAAGGTTTGGTTTTTGAGTAAAACATTTTCCACACTCCTGGCATTTGTATGCTTTCTCTCCCATGTGGACTACCTGATGCCTCACAAGGTTTGGTTTTTGAGTAAAACATTTTCCACACTCCTGGCATTTGTATGGTTTCTCTCCTGTGTGGACTACCTGATGCCTCACAATATTTGGTTTTTGAGTAAAACATTTCCCACACTCCTGGCATTTGTATGGTTTCTCTCCTGTGTGGACTACCTGATGCCTCACAAGGTTTCTTTTTTGAGTAAAACATTTTCCACACTCCTGGCATTTGTATGGTTTCTCTCCTGTGTGGACTCTCTGATGATTCACAAGGTCTGAATTTTGAGCAAAACATTTCCCACACTCCTGGCATTTGTATGGTTTCTCTCCTGTGTGGATTCTCTGATGCATCACAAGGCTGCTCTTCCGAGTAAAATGTTTTCTACATGTCTGGCACTTGTATGGTTTCTGTCCTGTGTGGACTCTCTGATGCTCCATGAGGCTGGCTTTTTGTGTAAAACATTTTCTACATGTCTGGCACTTGTATGGTTTCTCTCCTTTGTGGATTCTCTGATGAATCACCAGGTTTGAATGAGAAGAAAAAACTTTCCTACATTCTTGGCATTTGAATGGGTTCTCTCTGGTGTGAACTCTCACGTGGTCCACCAGTGTATCACTGCAAGAAAAACATTTCCCACATTCTCCGCATCTGAAGTGTTTCTTTCTCTTGTGTTTTAAATATTTCCTGGTCTTCTGTATGCTATAATGTTCCTCTTCAGTTGTTCTCTGGTGTGTGGAAAGATCTGTTTCATCCATAACAGAGGCCCCACATCTGCCACATTCTCTTATTTCAGTCCATTCACATTCTAGCAAGAAGGATTGACACAGAAAAGACAGTCAGGATAATAGGCTATGCAGTCCTGTAAATTCATACTATAAACAGAACTGTCTGACTTTGGAGGGCAGAGAGATAGGTGGTGAAGGGTGAGAATATATAAACAAATCTACCAACTGCCTGTGTTTTGAGAAGCTGTTACCAATGTGAGAAGAGAAACAGTTTCCTACCTGCTAATCTAGCTATGCTCTTGTTCTGAGCAGTTCTCTGAGGAAGAGAGTGTGTTTTGCTCTCTAGCTTCCTGGCTGCATTTGCCTCAGAAAGGTTTGCTTATTTTCTATAAATATTGCTTTTATGTGTTTATTAAATTGTAGTTAGTATTATCTAGTGGTTTTATGTCTATTATTGATGGAGGATACGCTGGCAAGTGCCTGGACTGTGGTTCTGCAACTCTGCTGCAGTTTTTGACTGCTTGGATCTCTGAGCATGTACAGAGTTCCAGTGAGGCCATATAGCACATCAAAGACTGACTCTCAAGTATGACAGAGAAGGACCTCATAGAGCAAAATGGGGCTGAGCAAACAATTGGGATGCTAAGCCATGGGGAACATTTTTAAAAAGAACAGGTGCTGTGTTTTTCCCACCCTTGATGAGTATTAATCATGGTAACTAAAGGAAATCACTTCATACCTCTAAATTCAAGAAGCAGAGAAAAACAAGAACCTGGGAAGACCATTGCTTTCAGACAGTTTTGCAGCCTTTCCACAAACATTTCCTGAGTGCAGGTGCTGGACAGTCTACAACAGATGCTGTAATAGGGAAATCTAGAGATATGGGCCAGCATTCTCTGTCAGCTGCTTAGTTAAGTATGCTAAAGTAAATAACCTCTTCTGGTTTGACCCTCCCAAACCTGATGGCAACACCATTCATGCATGCTCTGACTGCTGGCAAAATAGACCTCCTTCCTCCCATGCAACTGAACCCAATAAAGTAGGTGGAGGGGACAGTTACAGTGTCGCAGTTGTGATCACAAATATGGAAAAGGTGCCTAGATTTACTCATCCATTACTGGAACGTTCAGAACTTGTGATGTTTTTAGTGACAAGGACCCTTCCAGGCAGCAGGGTTTTGTCGCTTAGATGAGTCTGTCTACCTGACTTCGATTATGACTTAACCTTTCTAGTATAGTAGGACCGCCGTGTCTGCAGGAGATTGGTTCCAGGCCATACCACGGATAATGAAATCCACGGATAATAGTGAACACCGCCTCCGGAACCAGAAGCCCCACGTGGAGACCTCAGAATTTTGCACTAGCTTGCCATTTGATAGGAGACTATGTCAGTAATTTGGCCTGAAAGAGTTCTCTTTTGTCATGTTTCTCTGTTGGGTGAGTTGGAGCAGGTCCTAACCCACCCAGGCCAACCAGTGTTGAACTCTTGCCCCATGCTGCAGACAGCATGATCTCTTGGGCTGCCTTGTGTAGCGTGAAGGAGAAAGTACGGTAATTAGATCTTTGCAAAGTATTCTCTCTGGGGCAAAAGAATATGTAATTAGATCTTTGTAGATTATTCTATTTGGGCCAAAAAGAAGAGAGTATGATCCCTGGTCTTGTAGACTATAGGTTTTCTTTTGATTTTTTTCAATGTTGTTTTAACCAATATATCCTTTCCTGTGGATGTGTGGGCCAGTGGAATATTTTAGATAAGATAATGGATTACGACGGAATCCACAATCCTTACCAAGAGAGGACACAATTTCAAAGTTTTCCATCATCACTTGAAGGTATAAAGATTGTTGGTTCATATCCAGAAGGTCCCACTCCTCCTTGCTGAAATATACAGCAACCTCTGGAAAGGTCACCCACTTCTGCAACTAGAAAAGAGTCCACGTTCAGAAAGGTGGAATCACAGCAAAGGGCGCAGTCCTAACCAGACTCAACTAATTCCAAATACTTGGGTGAGGGCTGTATCACATCTTTAAATGCTCCTTCAACTCCTCCCCATCACGTAGAGCAAGAGCCAGGGAAAAGAAAAGGCCACAGCCTTCCTCTCTGATGGAGCTCGGTTTTCGATGGGAAGGGAGGGGTGCCAGTGTTCCATGCTGACTGGGTTTTACCTGGATTCCAGGAATGTCACCCAGGATCTGGCCTGGGTTCCACCTTTTATGAGCAACACTGCTGTGAAATTCTTGCTACGAAACAAGTCCGCCTCTACCTTTCAGATATGAGGGAAAGGGAGAATGCTGTGGGAGGGGTTGAGGACAAGAAACAAGGGAGGGGTACACTGCAAGGGTTCACAAGGGAGGGAACAGGAGGGAAAGTAAAGTGAGCAGTTCAAAGGCAGAGTGACCAGACGCCAAGAAGGGGAGCATTGCAAGGGTGCCATGAAAGGGGAAGAAGGAGGAAAGGGGTGTGTGCAGGACCACCAGCAGCATCTAAGAAGCCTGGGAGGGGTGCATGGCATGGGTCCAAAGTGAGGGGAGGGAGAGTGATTGGTGTGAGCAGTGCAAGAAGCTAGGGAAAGATACCTTGTGAGGCTGTGAGGAGAAGAGGCAAGAGAGGGAGTAGGGGAGGAGAGCAGTGAGTGGTGGCTGAGAATCATCTTAGAGAAAAGGGAGGAAGGCCTTGCAAGGATAGAGTGTGAGATAGGGAGGGAAGGGAGAGTGACCAGTGTGAGTGGCAGAGGCAAGAAGAATGGGGCCTATTAGACCGGTTTACAGAGGCAGAATAATGTACATAATATGCAAATTAGATGCCTGAATGTTTGGAAATGGAAAATGGCATCCCCATGTGAAGGGAGATTTTTACTCAACAAGTGGGGCTTCTTGTCTCCATCTACATTCTGCACTACGTCCTAAACCAACCTTTCCCAAACTGCTGCCCTGGAGATGTTTGAGGTCTAAATCCCATCATTCCCAACAGCATGGTCAGGTTGGTTTTTAGAGATGAAACGCAAAAGTCCACAAGCACCTCTTCCTAGCTGGTTTAGTAAACATACAAGAAAATCAAGGTAAAATATTAAATTGGTGCCTTTCAGGGCACCTGCTGACTGAATCTCTCTCTAGTCTACAAAAACGGTACGGCCAGCCCTCAAAGCAATGGACATAGTTCTAACACAAATAACAATACAAGTACTATTGATGGGACTGAGGGAACCTCTGAAGTGTCACAATGGGACAGAATGGACAGTCCCACTCCAAACCCTGACTTCCTGGAAAAATGAGAGGGAAGGATGGCAGGATTTACTGATTCATTGAGCTGTATTGCAGATATAAGAGAGACATCTGCTCATGTGTCTGACTAAGGAGATTATTAGATGCATTAAAAGTGGCATTACTTGAATGCCAAGAGATCGCTAAAGGGCTCCCTTTTCAGTTTACGTCATTCGCCCCTTGTAACGCACCCGTTCTGCTGCTGTTCTGCCAGCACTGCTTTTTATTGACAGAAGCCGTGAATAGATCCCCCATCGTGTTTCTGTCATGGATGTTCCTGTGACTGATAAGGTGCCCCGTTTCGCTGGCGTGATCCCAGCATCAATGGGAGGTCCCTGCCAGAAGACTTCCTGGTGAGAATGGGACATCATGGTAAGTGACACACTTTTTAAAAACTTTCCTGGTGTATTTGGAAGTTTAAAAATATGTTTCTGTGTTTGGTGTAACTTTTTTGTGTGTATTTTGTTTTTATTTTTGTATTTCCCACGTTCGCATCCTGTCTGATAATTTCCTGACAAAACAGAGATCGTCTTCCTTGAGATTACAGCCAAAGTGAAATGTCTCTCCAACTTCCACCTAGAAAATGACAGCAGTTCTAATCCCAAGGGCTCCATTGCAGAAGGGGAGGGGAGACATGAACATCCACCTGATTCAAGGGCATGTTTGGTCGGTTTCTCCAGCTGCTTCTTCCAGGGAGAATATCTTGAGGGAGACTCTCTTCTCTCCCCACCTCTGATGACCAAATGGGCCTGTTCAGGATCTTGGCACACCTGCAGAAAATACAGATGGAGGTGATTTGGGCCTATAGAAATACACATGATTATAATCATAGAGTTTGAAGAGACCACCAGGGCCATCCAGTCCAACCCCCTTCCCTGCAGGAATACACAATCAAAGCACCCCCAACAGATGGCCAACCAGATTCTGTTTAAAAACCTCCAAAGAAAGAGACTCCACCACACCCTGAGGTAGTGCATTCCGCTGTTGAACAGTTTTTACTCTTAGTTCCCCCTAATATTTAAATCCATTGCTCTGTATCTCTGAAGCAGCAGAAAACAAGCTTGCTCCCTCTTCAACAGGACATCCTTTCAAATATTTAAATATGGCTATTATGTCATCTCTTAACCTCTTCCCCAGGCTAAACATATCGAGCTCCCTAAGCAACTCCTCATACGGCATGGCTTGCAGACCATTCACCATTGATTCAATTGCTGAAGGGGAATCAACATCATAGGAAATCTTATTCTGAAGATTTACTCTATTTCAAGCTAACAAGAGAACTTAGGTCATAGGATTTATCCCTCCGCTATCTAGCGTTCTCTTTCCACATTGCAAAAGCTTCATCAGCAGAAGAGAACTTCTCACCTGAGCGGCTCTTGCTGTCCTTTTCTTCTCCTCACTCAAGACACAGGACATTTTGAGACAGCACTTAGTGCAGGATCAGGTCCCAGGAGAGGAACAGCACTCCTGCGCTGCAGGGGGTCCATTTCGGATGCTTCCGTCCTCTTCTGGGATCATTTGTGGCACATCCGTGAAGCTTTAATAAATAATAATAATAATAATAATAATAATAATAAAAAATTATTTCTATCCCGCCCCTCTGCAACGCAATCGGCAACTTCCGTGATTAAAATATGGCGCGGCCGCTTCCAAAGCTTAACAGACGTGCCACAAATGATCCCGGAAGAGGGACGGTGGCATCTGAAAAGGACCCCCTGCCGCACATGCGCGCCGTTCCTCTCCCGGGACCTGATCCCATGTTAAATGTTGTCGGAATATGTCCACAGACCTCATTGGGCCCCTTGGAAAGGGAAGAAGAGAAAGACAAAGGGGGAAGCATTATAGAAATGCACTACTGGCTTGGGAGGAAAGGTTTCATGGGAGAGAAGAAAATCTGGACAAACGAAAGCCTCAGCCATTCACAGGTCTCCTTGTAGCTAAGAAGAAGAAATAAACCATCCTCAAATCCTTTTCTACTAATGTGAATCTTATGGCTCTTACAACACGTGATAAACTGACTGCTAGTCCTCTGTGCAAAGAAGTACTGCAGGTTCTATTTTCAGCCTAAGCAGAGCCTGGCTCTTCAACTGTTTCCGGACTGCAGCTCCCAACATTCCTCCTCATTGACTATGTTGGCTGGAGCATCTGGAAGCTGCTGTTCAGCAATATCTAGAAGGCCACACTTTGCCTATCCCTGACCTAAAGATGATTGCTACATTAAAAAAAAAACATTTCAAATTTTCCCTATAAATATGCCTGTCGATATTTGCAAATAGGTCAGCTATTTTGCCTGACTGGAACTACTTTTAGACCTCTTTCTGATGTTATCCTGAGTTCTCCCATCATACACCGTATATTTGGAATTTGCCTATCTCGAGAGAGTTGTCTACATCATTGCAGATATTTGCAGTGTCTCCTAACTGTGTCCCTTTGAAATCCAAGAAGCATGGCATTTCTGAACGCTCACCTTTGCACAAGCCACTGGCAATGTGAGCAAACCACCTGAATGGATGCAAACCAGACTAGGCTTTTCTTTTTACCCTGATAGAGTCGGTGTTTGCTTGGAAAGATTTAATGACATTTTTATGCTGCTTGAGAGAACAATGACTCTGGTTGCAAACACACAGAGATCCAGCAGGGATGAAGTATAATCCCCCTGCCCTCTTGCAAAATACACCATGTCAAGGAGCCAATGGGAAGCCACCATCTCTAAAAAGAAACATAGGGTTTGAAACCTCCATTAACCTTTAAGCATAGCCTTTCTCCCCTCTAAGGCCCAGAGGTCAGGCTAAGGATCCCTGGAGAAACAAGCAAACAAACATCAATTGGGGACAGGAAACAAGCCACGAAAGAACAGTCCTAGAGAAGATGGAGTTCTCTTTTTACTTTTCCCTCATGCTAGGAAGATATTCCACTCAAATTTGTCCAAATGACACCACAACTTTACCCAGTGTGATGCTTGTGTCCCAAGTATGCAAGGAAGCACTGAGGAGACCAACAAGCCAAAAACTTTCTCCAACAAAATCACCGTGAAGATTTTATGTCCCAATGTTTCCAAATCACCGTTGTCTTCAGCTCTATCAAGGCTCTAAATATACAAGGGACACAGAGATGCCACCTAAACATTAGGAAGAACTTTCTGACCGTAAGAGCTGTTTGGCAGTGGAATGCACTGCCTCAGAGTGTGGTGGAGTCTCCTTCTTGGGAGGTTTTCAAACAGAGGCTGGATGGCCATCTGTCCGTAATTATTTGATTGTGTATTCCTGCATGGCAGGGGGTTGGAATGGATGGACCTTGTGCTCTCTCCCAACTCTATGATTCTATGTGTGTGTCTACGTTAGATACCCTTCATCCACTTTTGAAGGAAATGGTGAAAACCTTCATTCTTGAGGCCTGATCTGCCAGAGACAGGATGTCATCCCACAATACGGCTTTCAGATCTCAGAGCCTGGAGCCTTTTCTCCACAAAGCTTAGAAAAAATGATTTGCTTGGACCACCACTCCCAGGTGTTCCCAAAAGCAGTGCTTGTAAAAAGAGCTGGGGAGACAATAGTGTGGAATTTCAAACAGTAGTAAGATAATAGACAAATAGAAAGAGAGAAAATAGAAAGACGTACGGTACAAAACTTAAATTTAAAATAGGGTGTGTAATCTTCTCCCTTATCACTGATAAAAATGTGATGTTTCAAGACGTTTTTATTATAGGAATTGTAATGCATACGAGTGGTATTAGGAACTGGATGGAAGGAAGCTGAATAAAAGAAAAGATATAAAAATGTTAAGAAAGAGTAGAATATATAGCAATTGATGAAGTAACAATTAAAACAAACACTAGAATTGGGGTAATAGATTATTGAAACTGTTAGCACAATAGAAGATTGTGTTTCAAATTGCTGTATGTAATTTGTAAGAATGGATTTACTGCAGTTTTTAATTTTTCTTTTATTTACAAAAATAATTTAAAAAATAAATAAAAAGAGTGGAGGAAAGGGTGTGCATGTAGAGATTGTTCCATGCATGAGAACCAATGCAGAAGAAGCCCATCTCCACTCACCTCCAAGCAGAAATCCATAGGCTGCAGCATGGGCAGCAAGGCCTCCCTTGAAGGACTTAAAAGGGTTTGGGAGCAGGGGCACAGCTCTGCTGGACTGGAAGAGGCCACGAAGCAATGGAAGTTGCCTGATACCATCTGATCTGTCCCCATTCCCTGGCCAGCCTTGACCCAAACTGGAGAAAGGGCAGCAAGAGTAGTAGCTCCTATTAGTTAGAAGGAGGTTTGGTTCACTGAGCCGTCCTGCTGGGTTTGTGCATCTCTGATGTGATGTTTGTTTTGGGCTGCCGTTTTTGCTCACCCCGTCCCTGGAACAACGAGTTCATGCAGCCAAAGCCCGGCATCTCTGGAGCATTGGTACCTCAACACTGCTGAGGAAATTAGAGTGTCCCGTCTTTGGAAACTCTATGAAGTTAAAAACGGTTAATTTTCCTCTAGTAGAGCAGCAGGCTAGCCGAAGGCTGTGACTCAACGCACATTGCTTTGCCCTAAAATCCAAGAAGAAAGAAAGAGAGGCTGGCATCTTCAAGTCAAACAACTGAAAACTTTACTCATGGCTATGCATTGACATACAGAAAGAGCCTAAGAATCCTAACTTAACTGATGAATAGATTTGGATGAAGGAGAGACAGACTCCATCTTGACTCACCAGCTCCAGGAGTAGAGAGGGCAGAAAATGGCTGCCGAAGGAGAAGGCAAGACAGGGAAGCATGGAAACAACAGGAGCTGAGAAGGGACAGATCTCTCTAGGACCAAATTACCAACAGGGGTGCCTATGATCTTGTTGCTTAGTTGCAAACTAAGGGTGGGGGAAGAAAGAGAGATTATAAAATGGAGGGAATCCTGCCCTACCTACTACACTCTTCCCCTAATGGCAGCAGAGTGTGTGGGGAGAGAGAAGGCTGAGTTTTCCCAACACACACCCCACTGTCACACACACACACCAACACACAGAGGGGTGGGGAGTGGGGGCGTGGAGCCCATAGGGCCAACCCCTGGTTAGCCCTGTTTCTGCTGGCACGGAGCTAAGCCATAGCAATGCCTGGGAGGCTGGTCTAGTAGAAGCCATGCCTTATGAGGAGCTTCGTAGGGAGCTGGGTCTGTTTAGCCTAGAGAGGAGACGGTTAAGAGGAAACATGATGGCCATGTTCAAATACTTGAAAGGGTGTCATATTGAATAGGGAGCAAGCTTGTTTTCTGTGGCTTCACAGACTAAGGCAAAGAGCAATAGTTATGTAACTGATTTTTGGCGGTAGCTCTACCCATCCCAACGGTCCCTCAGCGACCGTCCCGCTTATTCTCCTCAGTTTCAAGCTTCAAGCAGTGTAGGTACCGAAACTGGCAGATGCAGATTCAGGTACCCTTTAAGAAAATTGTTCACCAAAGGCTCCCGGAACAGTGAAGGGCGACCCAGGGATTGGATTTCGGTGGAAACCACAGCCAAGTAGCACTTCAAGGATGACATAGACAGGCCAGAGTCCGACAGATGCAGCAGGAACTGAAGGACGGTTGGAACAGTAGAGGTGTCAAGGGTGAGGCCCCTTTCAGAAAGGAAAGCCTGAAACCATTGGCACTTGTAGCCGTAGGAGTGTTGCGTGGATGGACGCAGGGACGCATTGACAATGGCCTGAATCTCTGGCAGCATTTCCTTGACGTTGCTTCTGGTTATGAATAAATGTTGTTATGCTTTTATGAGGCCATGCTTGTCCTCTTCTTACCTGTTTGTGACATACCCTCCACCTGTGATTAAAGCTTGCTAGTCTACCCAGCTGTGTGGATTCACAGAGACCACGAAGAAGATGGACAGGTTGCTTACGTGTAACCCTAGATATTCGAGTGGTCTTCTGTGAATTCGCCCATCCTCCCCTCTAAGTCATGCTATGACATATGATTTGATGTTCCTAATGCTGCTGTTTGCGGCGTCCTTCAAGGAACTGAGGGGAATTAGGCAGGAGCGCCTCAAGAGGGACCATTAGGGTGGGGGAGCTACTGCCAAAAATCATCTGCCTAGCGATTCCAGAAGGTTTCGAGTGCTCTGTGCAGGAATTACCCAGCTGTGTAATTAAGTTATTAGTGAGGGGAAAGACACAAGCTAGGAAGGGTTGTAGCAGTTTGCTTTTGCCTCAGTCTCCTGGGAAGGGCAAGGTTCCGCCCCTTCCTTTTCCTTCCCTCCTGCAGAGTTATTGAGGGCAAACTGCTTTTGTGCTTTGAGCTCAGTTTGTAGCAATGGAATTAAAGTGAAGGAGAAATTTTAAAGCAGCTGAAAAAGTGGTATGACAATTGCGACTCTCCTTACCAAATAGGGGTAGTTGGGGGGGATATGTGATATGGGAGGTGACACATTGCCACTCTGAAAAGGAAGCATGGATGATCCCCTACCGCATGAATGTATCTAGTCCACCACCCTCAGGATGCCCTTGTCCAGAGCCATGATGGAGCCCAGGACCCATATCAATTTCCTAGGGGCAGGGGCCCCTTTCCCAGGGCTCTGGGTGGTTTTTTTGGTGCCATTTGAAGCCACCCCCCATAATTATAGTAGATTAACTATATAAACATATTAGGAGAAGGACTCAGAGCTAGGAAATCTGCCTCGCATGCTGACACCCTCTCTCATCATCCACACACCACAACTACGTGGCACTTAAGGTTAGGAAGAAAATTTTCAGTTGCTGCCATTCAACATTTCTCTTTGTGGAAGGAAGGGATCTGGTGCTAATAAGAACTGGTGGAAGATGAACCAAATATGGACCATAGGAAGTCCCCCCTAAGATAAATGGCAATATGGGGGGATATTTTAGGGTGTTTATTGTGGGAAGGGGTGTCACAGTTCCCTTCCAATGAACTCTGACCCCCTCCCCCTTGCCTCCTGTATGGCAATTAGATTTCAGTGGGCTTATTTTTCATTGATGCCATCAACATATTTCAAAGCTTGTTTTTATGGGATGAAGAACGTAATTTTCTTCTGAAAAGAAAGAAGAGGGAGAAGACAGAACAGGGCGGGGAGAGGGAAAGAGTTGAGAAAGAGGTAAAATGTGTTTATTGCTCACCTAAAAAGTTAAATACTTTCGGCAATAATGTCTCTAGGGATCCAGTAAGATCTTTTGTGAGTTGGGGAGGAGGCAGGGTCTATGTATGTGGTATACCTCATCTGAATGTGTCAGTGGGGCTTTCTCCTGCATTGTGGCAGACAGACAGGTGACAGTGGGTTTTCATATCCTATTCTGCTTGTGTCTTTTTAAAATTCTGAAGGCAGAAAGGAGCCCCGATGCTGAGGGATTGTCAACATCACCAGTGCTCAGCCAGTCCCTGTGGACCATGCTACCATGCTAACCCATCATCTCCTGGGTCTTTGTGACATCATAAACCCCTCTCTGCTTTGCATTCAGACAGATCATATGAAACCCACAGATCATGACAGGTGCCATGTGGAGGGGGCAAGCTGGCAAGTTGGAAGGAGCTGATCCAGCTGAGTGAAGTCATTCATCCACGGAACACGATGGCCTCGATGGGTGGACTTGCTAAGCGGGAGGCAAGTTGGCAGCCAGAAGCCAGTGGAGCTCCAGAGTCTGAAGCTGGCTGATGTCAGCTGACGGACCTGGCAGAAGCTGGTGGATGTTGGTGGACAGAAGCTGGTAGAGTTTGCATTTGGAAGCATGGCAGAAGTGGCAAGGCAGAAGCAGGTGGAAGTTCCCCTTTGGAAGCTAGCTGATGGAAGCTTGGTGAATATCTGTGAAGCTGGGGCGTGTCTGTGCGTGGAAGGAGAGTGGCTGACCTTCCTTTGGGGATGTCACTGGACGTTTATTTGTGTGAGTGCAGCAGAGAGTGTTATCGAGGCAAGAGTGCATGTCTGTGTAAGAGAATGTGATGAACTGGTGGGTATTCATGGGTGGAAGCCAGTGGAAATTGGCAGGTGGAAGTCAGGGACGAAGTTGCCAGACAGAGGCCGGGGGATGCCCCTGGTTGAAGCTGACAGAAGGCAGCGGATGAGCCCACCCACTTACCCTTTGTTCTTTTGCCTTGCAGGGAGGAGAAGCTTCATCTCCAGACCTGGTCTGTGGGTCTCCTTCAGGTAGCCATCTTGTTGACCTCTGAGTTTGACCAATGCTGTCATATACATTGTTTACAGTACTGGTTTATATAGCGTGTACAAAATTCAATAAAAACATCTTTTTTAAAAAAAAATGTTTCTGTACCATGACCTCATAGTCATCCCCATCACTCTGTTGCTTCTTCATCATCGAGTACAAGAGAAGAAATCCCTGCCCCAATGAGTCTACAATCTAACAGCTGAAACAACAGGTGAAGGGGTTTCAGGGGTAAACAGAAATATAAAATGCAGGTGTTCTAGTTCAGTATTCTTAAACTTCATGACAGAGTAGGGTATGGAAAGATTTGTCTAGTCAAAGTGCTGGTTTTGACCTAGAAAGCCCTAGGTAAATGGGAGGAACATAATCTTTGTAGCAATTGAAATAAGCTGAGGACAATGAGGAAACATGAGAGGAGAAGACAGAACTTGGGACATTTTAAAAGCAGCTATAAAAGTGAGACGAGAGAGGATTAATTGGGATGGTCCCTGCCAAATCAGGACTGTTGACAAGTATGCTGTTCTGCTTTGGCCAAAGTCACCTGAAGGATTATTTCCATTTTGGGGCATCAGTTCAAGAAGCATATCCAGCAATTAAGATTGTTGTCCATTGTGTATCCTTAGCGGTCAGCTGCATATCCATACAGAAATATAACTAACTAACTTGACCTCTGTTGAGGAGATGCAGGCCTGAATTGCTCCTTCTATAGCTTCTGCCCGAATGCTGCACTACAAAATGCTATTGTGTCTGTTAGCATTGAGGCCTTTTGTTCTTGGCTCTTACAAACGGCAGTCTGCAGCACCCATACATCCATTATTTTAACATTTATAGCAAAAATAATTACATTTAAATAAGAAAATTCTAACATACAAATGCAGCATCAGAATGTCAGCAGCTGAGAGTAAAAGGGCATAAAGAAAACACAGAATTACTGAAATTATACAACACACCTCAAGTTCAGTGGACTCACACATTCACAATTGAAAAGGGATAAGAAGCAGATCTTCCTATGGGGCAGAAAAAGACCAAAAAGAAGATGCCATGTGAGTTTCTCTAAGGGAAGCATTTCTGCAATGGGGGCCTTTTGTAGGGAGGCACAAACAGCTACAGTTGGGATTGCTAGAGCAACCCAGCATTGAGAATCTAGGTTTGTTCTGCCAATACTGATGTTACTTTAAAAAAAATGCTTCCAGCCAAACAAGAGGAAGAGGGGGGCAGGTCAGACTTTTGGGAAGCAGGGAAGGAGAAAATGGAAGAGATAGAGAGAAAGAAAAGCTACAGAGGGTTTGCTGAGGATTTTTCTCCTCTGGCTATAGCTAGGAGATTATCAGACAGGAACACAAAAAACGTTCCTTTCCCACAATCTCCAATCCCATTCCTGTCCCGGCACAATAACCCTCCCATCACACTTACCTTCTCTTCCATCAACAGGTAGCCCAGGAATGAATGGTGCTCTAACAAAGCTCTGTTCACTTCCCAGACTGAAATCCTGCCTATTCTCGTGAGAAGACTTAAGCATGGGAAATTCAAAAAGGAAAAAAATACACAAAAAAAGTTTTTTTCAGAGGAAGGCAATGGCAAACCACCTCTGAGTATTCCTTGCCTAAGAAAACCCTATGAAATTAATGGGATTGCCATAAGTCAACAAGTGACTTGAAGGCACATACACTTGTTGGCTCTCTTTTATGTCCTGCAAGGCGTGCAGCGACAAATACAAAAACTAGGCCCACTAGAGAAGCCAACTATCAGCACTGTCTGAGGTGCTTGTCCTCAACAGTAGCTATTACAACAGAGTGCAGAAGCACAGAACCTTTTAGCAGTACAGTTGTCCCTTGGACTGGTTTAAGGAATGTTGCTCCCCCCCCCGCAATGCATTATTTTGGGGGACCCATATGTTTATCTCAGAACCTAACCTAACCTATTCACAGTACAGGATATTCAGATTATAATAATATTTTTGCTGGAGGAGGGTTACTACACCCCCCCATAATGAGGACCCCCCTGCAGCTGCAGGTGCTGCAGGGCCCTTAAACCAGCCCTGGTCCCTTCATATTCGCTGGGCTTTCATTCCAGGACCCCCTGTGGATACCAAAATCCGTGAATACTCAAGTCCCATTGTATGCAATGGCATAGCAAAATGGTGTCCCTTATATAAGATGGCAAAATCAAGGTTTGCCTTTTGGATTATTATTTTTTAAAGAATATTTTCAAGCCTTGAATACTTTAATCCGTGGATACGGAGGGACGACTGTATTTGGCAATATGGCACTGACCAACCTTGAAATGATACACAGACACAGTAGGATTCTTCCAAAGTCCTTGTGAGAGGGTCTGTCTGTATTGATTTCCCAAAAGTTTGTCATATTGAGTCTGTAAAGAAAAAGACCTAGTCTGCCAAAATATGTCTGTGTCAGAGAAAGCTGAAAAATATAACTGTACTTGCTCCAGCTTGGCCAGAAGCCCAGACACAGAGATAAGATGCTATGCCTGGAAAAACAAAGAGCTAAAGACATATGTAAAGTATATTGTAATTTACAAGAAATTATGTGCACTTAGAGAAGTGAAATTTAGTGAAAATTCTGATATAGTTTATATTGATTAATAACCAATGCATGTTATAGTATGCTGTGCTTGGAAAAATAATATGGTCTGTCTTCTGAAATTAAAGAAAAGGTCTTCCCTGCTAGCTAAATTTAGTACACAATGGTTCATTCATTTAACCTAGGCAATTGTTATCTCTCTTCTGGGCGCAGTGCCCAGTTCAGCTTTCTGGTCTGTATCTAAGACCCATAAATAGAAGCTGGACACAGAGAGCTGAGAAATGATTTCTGTTCCAAAAGGTTTTCTAAAAATTAAATCTGTCTGGTGACCATTATAATACACATGCGCAGTGCCTTGGATTTTTAGGTTTTGTTTTTCTGTAATAAAAAGATATGTGTGCCTTGTTTCGGGGAACACAGCATGGCGGTTTATTCCCTGTGTTACATTGCTAGCAGGGAATAAAGTCATCTGAACAATTGAACTTTGGCCTTGAGATTTCCTTTTGTTACCCAGATAGACCTTAACACTTGGAGGCTCTTTATTTCTTGCAAGGCCAGTTTAAGGAATTTTCAGGGGCCCTGCAACACTTTCTTGGGGGGGGGGCATATATTTCTCTCAGGTCAATGTAACCTACCCAGCCTATTCACAGTACAGTATGCTCAGATTATTACATACCGTAATTTGCCAGCAATAATTCAGTTTAAAAAACTATATTATAGGCACTAATGTAATTTTTTTGTGTTTATTAGCAAGCAACATAATGGTGCAGATTTCCTCAAATAAAAGAAAGAGTGGCCCACAAGCTGAACATGAGTCAGCATTGTGATGCAGCAGCTAAAAAAGCCAATGCTATTCTAGGCTACATCAATAGGAATCTAGTGTCTAGATCAAGGGAAGCAATAGTGCCACTCTGTTCTGCTTTGGTCAGGCTTCAACTGGAATACTGTGTCCAGTTCTGGGCACCACAATTCAGGAAGGATATGGAGAAGCTGGAACGTGTTCAGAGGAGGGTGACCAGAATGGTTGGAGGTCTGGAAGCCATGTGCTATGAGGAGCTGCTTAGGGAGCTGGGTATGTTTAACCTGGAGAAGAGAAGGGTAAGAGGTGACATGATAGCCATGTTTAAATATCTGAAGGGATGTCATACTGAGGATGGAGCAAGTTTGTTTTCTGCTGCTTCAGAGACTAGGACACGGAGCAATGGATTCAGACTCCAGGAAGAGATTCCACCTAAACATTGTTAGGAAGAACTTCCTGACAGTAAGACCTGTTCAACAGTGCAACATGCTGTTTCAGAGTGTGGTGGGGTCTCCTTCCTTGGAGGTTTTTAAACAGAGGCTGAATGGCCATCTGTCAGGAATGCTTTGATTGTGTATTCCTGCAGTTGGACTAGATGGCCCTTGTGGCCTCTTCCAGCTCTATGATTCTATGATTCTACTCCCAGGTCAGTCTTTTTAATTAGAAGTATTGCTAGAACCAGAGGGGCCTAATGGTTTGAATGTTGGACTAGGACTCCAGGAGACCGAACTCTCAGATTATAATACAGTAATAGTGGTTTAGCTAACTATTTGCAGATCTTTCATCCTGATACTCAAAAACTGCTTTCTCCTTCTCCTAATGGTAGGACTAGGACTAGAATGTTGAAGTAGGGGTCAATTCACACTACAGAGCTATAGTGCTATCATTCCCCTTTAACTGCCACCGCTGCTTCCTATGGAATCCTGGGATATGTAGTTTGGTGATACCCTGGTGTTCTCTGACCGAGAATTCTAAACACTTCCTCCCTAAACTGTAAATCCCAGGATTCCATAGAGTGAAACCCTGGCAGTTAAAGTGGTATCAACATGCTATAATTGTGTACATATTGTGAAAGGGCTCTAGGACTCCAGGAGACCTGGGTTCAAATCCCTGCTCAGCCATGGAAACCCACCTTGGGCAAATCACATTCTCTCAGCTTCAAGAGGAAGGCAGTGGCAAACCCCCTGTGAATAAATCTTGCCAAGAAAATCGTATGATAGGTTTGCCTTAGGGTCACCATAAATCAGAAACAACTGAAGCACACAATATGCACTATGATAGATAGTTGCAGAGTTGCCTGACAAAAATATTCAACAATTCCCTCCTTCCCAGTTTAAACCACATGGGACTTTTTCAGACAAGTCTTACCACGTAAGAAGTCTCTGGGAGAGGTACGGCGCTTTCACGTGGCGGGGGGGGGGGGGCTTTTCAGACGCCGCCGTCCCTCTCCCGGCATCTTCCGTGACAGTTCTGGGTCCCATCTATAGCAACTGCGCCATTTTTTACTCACAGAAGTTGTCTGTGAGTAAAAAATGGCGCAATGGCTGTAGATGGGACCCGGAACTATCACGGACGAGGCCGGGAGAGGGACGGCGTCGTCAAAAAACGACCCCCTGCCATGCGACAGTGCCGTACCTCTCCTGGAGTCTTCTTGTGCAGTAAGACTTGTCTGAAAAAGTCCAGGGACCCAGACAGCATGAACCAACCAGAACATTATGAAGCTGTGCCTTAATTCATCATGGGAGGGAACACATCGTTCGGAAGCAGAGCACATGGTTTTCACTTAAACAGCCCAGGTTCAACTCCCAATATCTCTAAGTCAGGCTGGAAAAAGGCTCCATTTGAAATCATGCTGTCAGTAAAAACAACTGTGGCTGAGCTGTCAGACTTTGACCCAGTACAGAGAGCTCCCAATTTACCTTCACCTTCCATATGACCAACTGACAGACTTCTGTAGACTTAAGTTTTGAACACATACGCCCCTAGTTGCTGCTCAAAGCACTAGTGTAATGCAGCAACCACTGCATTATGCCACTGCCAGCATAGCTGAAAACATCATTAGGGTACACAAACCTCTCTCCCACGACAAGGGGGCATCAATGGAGAGGGATAGTTATTATTATTATTATTAGAGTCTTAAATCTTGAGTGAAGTGTTGGGGGTCCACAGCACAACAGATATTTAAAGGGAGTCCCTGGTAAAGAAAAGGTTAAGAGCCACTGGTTGTTTTTATTATTATTATTATTATTATTATTAGGGTTTTAAATCTTGAGTGAAGTGTTGGGGGTCCACAGCAACAAAAGATATTTAAAGGGGGTCCCTGGTAAAGAAAAGTTAAGAGCCACTGGTTGTTTTTATTATTATTATTATTATTATTATTATTAGGGTTTTAAATCTTGCAGCGCCTAACATCCTGCTTTGCAACAGCTGCAGAGCTGTTTGGGCTAGAAGTCAACCTGAAGAAAACAGAAGTTCTTTACCAGCCTGCACCACAGGACGAACACCACCATCCCCACATTGCCGTCGGCAAATCAGTGCTCAAGTCCGTTCAGCAGTTCACCTACCTGGGAAGCATCATCTCCTCAGATGCCAAGATTGACAAAGAGATCGATCACAGATTAGCAAAGGCATATAGTGCATTTGGAAGACTTCACAAAAGAGTCTGGAGCAATAAACACCTGAGGCAAAGCACAAAAATCAGTGTGTATAGAGCCATCGTACTGTCTATCCTCCTTTATGGATCTGAAACATGGGTCACCTATCGCCACCACCTACGACTCCTCGAGCGCTTTCATCAGCGCTGTCTACGCACAATCCTAAATATACACTGGACTGACTATGTGACGAATGTTGCTGTCCTTGAGCAAGCAGGGATCACCAGCATTGAGGCCATGATATTGAGAACACAGCTGCGCTGGGCAGGGCACGTTTCTAGGATGGAGGACCATCGCCTCCCAAAAATACTACTCTACGGTGAACTCGCCACGGGTCAGCGTAAGAGGGGCGCTCCAAAAAAGCGATACAAAGACTCCCTGAAACAACATCTCAGGCTTGGCCAAATTGATCACCAACAGTGGTCCGCCCTGGCCTCACATCGGGAGGCATGGAGACGCACTATCCACAATGCTGCAGCCTTATTTGAGAACTCACGACGAACAAGTCTTGAAGAGAAACGACAACGCAGAAAGAATCACAACCCAAAAACATCACCCAAGGAGACCTTCTGCTGTGCTTTTTGCAACCGGACTTGTTTATCTCGGATTGGCCTTTTTAGTCATCAGCGCGCTTGCAGAAAGCGCGGGATGAGTCCTTCCTGAATCTTCGTTTGCGAAGAAAAAGCCAGAAATCTTGAGTGAAGTGTTGGGGGTCCACAGCAACAAAAGATATTTAAAGGGGGTCCCTGGTAAAGAAAAGTCAAGAGCCACTGGTTGTTTTTATTATTATTATTATTATTATTAGAGTTTTAAATCTTGAGTGAAGTGTTGGGGGTCTACAGATATTTAAAGGGGGTCCCTGGTAAAGAAAAGTTAAGAGCCACTGGTTGTTTATTATTATTATTATTATAGTTTTAAATCGAGTGAAATGTTGGGGGTCCACAGCAACAACAGATATTTAAAGGGGGTCCCTGGTAAAGAAAAGGTTAAGAGCCATTGGTTGTTTTTATTTTTATTATTATTATTATTATTATTATAGTTTTAAATCGAGTGAAGTGTTGGGGGTCCACAGCAACAACATTTAAAGGGGGTCCCTTGTAAAGAAAAGGTTAAGAGCCACTTACACTATGATACACTCCTTAGCTGCAACCTGCCAGTGTGTAACTGCAGGAGCCCACCCAGAAAGTAAGAAAGGAGGGATAAACAGAGAACAGCAACAACAAAAGGGAGCAGAGGATGTTTCTTTTGGGGGGCAGATTTTGGCTTTAAATGTCCCTCTGCCTTCCCACTCCAGCCAATGACCCCCTCCCCCGCCGCCCTGTGGTCCCCTGCAGGCAGCCAAAGCCTTCATTCAGTCTGGACAAGGCTTTTGTTTCTCTCAGAATCCCTTGCCAATAACCGGGCGTGGCTTCACCCTCAGCATAGCGCATGATGAGAAATGGAGAGGGTGGTGGTAACCCAACTTCCGGCGAGCACAAAAGAACGGCCGGAAGAAGAGAAGCTGAAGCGGCCATTAAGGAGAAGGGAGCCTGGCTTAAAGGCGGAGCGGTGTCGAATGGCGGCTCTTGCTGGGAGCGGAGGAGAGGAGAAAGAAAGGTGGGTGTTGAGGGCCGGCTTGGGAGAGAAAAGAAAGAACCAGAGAGAGGAGGAGGAAGAAGAAGAAGAAGAAGAAGAAGAAACGTTGCTGTTTTTATTCTGTGCCTTAAAGTCCTTTTTTCCTGACTCATGGCGACACTGTCACGGGGTTTTTCTTGGCAGGATTTGCTCACAAGGAAGAAGGTGGTGGCCATTGCTTTCCTCCCAGGCCGAAACATTGGACTCATAGATCCAAATCTACACCACTCCAATAATCCACTTCAAAACTGGATTATATTATTATTATTATTATTATTGCTGCCATGGCTCCTTCCTGTGGGAACCCCTGGGATCTGTAGTTTCACAAGGTTTTTCAAAAGGGCTGGCGCCTCGCCAAACTACACATCCCCAAGAGGCCATATAGGAAGCAGCCTTGGCAAGAAATAAATAAATAAAACTAAAATCCAGTTTCCAACTGGATTGTTTGTATTGCGTGGGTTTGGCTTTTGATTAAAGCCTTTGGGGGACCAGGGAGCGAATTCCGGCTTGGCCATGGTGCTCACACCCTCTCAGCCTCAGAGGAAAGCAAAGGTAACCCCCCCCCCCGGACAAATCTGGCAAAGAAGAATCCAGTTTCCAACAGGATTGTTTGTGTAGGGTGGGTTTGGCTTTTGATTAAAGCCTTTGGGAGACCAGGGATCAAATTCTGGCTCGACCATGGTGGTCACACCCTCTCAGCCTCAGGTAAGCAAAGGTCCCCCCCCCCGGATAAATCTGGTAAAGAAAACCCTGTGATAGGTTTGCCATAAGTTGGGAACAACTTGAAGGCTGCTGCTATTATTATTATTATTATTATTGCCATGGCTCCTTCCTGTAGGAACCCCTGGGATCTGTAGTTTCACAAGGTCTTTCAAGAGGGGCTGGCGCCTTGCCAAAGTACACATCCCCAAGAGGCCATATAGGAAGCAGCCTTGGCAATAAATAAATAAATAAAAATAAAATCCAGTTTCCAACTGGATTGTTTGTTTAGGGTGGATTTGGCTTTTGATTAAAGCCTTTGTGGGACCAGCGGGCAAATTCTGGCTCGGCCATGGTCACACCCTCTCAGCCTCAGAGGAAAGCAAAGGTAACCCCCCCCCCTCTCTGGACAAATCTGGCAAAGAAGACCCCGTGATAGGTTTGCCTTCGGGTCACCATAAGTTGGGAATGACTTGAAGGCTGCTATTATTATTATTATTGCCATGGCTTCTTCCTGTGGGAACTCTGGCATCTGTAGTTTCACAAGGTCTTTCGCCTCCTGCCCAAGAGGGGCTGGCGCCTCACCAAACTATACATCCCAAGAGGCCATATAGGAAGCAGCCTTGGCAAAAAAAAAATAAATAAAAATAAAATTGAGTTGGAGACTGGATTGTTTGTGTAGGGTGGGTTTGGCTTTTGATTAAAGCCTATGGGGGACCAGGGTTCGAATTCTGGCTCTGTTATGGTGGTCACACCCTCTCAGCGTCAGAGGAAGGCAAAGGTAACCCCCCCCCCCCGCCCTGGACAAATCTTGCAAAGAAGACCCTGTGATAGGTTTGCCACAAGTCGGGAAGGACTTGAAGGCTATTATTATTACATCACTACATTATTATTATTATTATTGGCAGCAGTCACACCCTCTCAGCCTCCTCATGGGGAGGCAGAGACGAACTTCCCTCTAAAAACCAACCATCCTTGCCAAGAAAAGCCCGTGTAGGGTTGCCATAAGTCAGGAAGGACTTGAAGGCTGTTATTATTACATCATCATCATTATTATTATTATATTGGGTGACCTTGGGCAGCAGTCACATCCTCTCAGCTTCATAGGGAGGCAGAGATTAACCTCCCTCTGAAAACCAATCCGTCCTTGCCAAGAAAACCCCGTGATAGGGTTGCCATAAGTCGGGAAGGACTTGAAGGCTATTATTATTACATCATTATTATTATTATTATATTGGGTGACCTTGGGCAGGAGTCACATCCTCTCAGCTTCATAGGGAGGCAGAGACAAGCCTCCCTCTAAAAACCAACCATCCTTGCCAAGAAAACCCCGTGACAGGGTTGCCATAAGCGACTGGAAGGCGGAGAGAGCAGCAGCAGCTACAAACAACAAAGGCCGGGAAGAGGGAGAGAGACTTTGCCCAAGGTCACCACCACCCACCCAGTAGGTTTCCATGGCTGAGCTGGGAGCCCAACCCCTGCCTTCCTCCAAAATGGCTTTTCCAGGGTTTCGTGGAACCCTAAGGGGGATCCCCAGGAGGTTGCTAGGGGTTCCCCTAGATAGTGAGATTGGGGGAAAAAATAAACCTTTTTTGTTTAGTTCTAAATATAATAATTTTTAGGCAGGGGTTCTTGATACCTGAACATTGTTTGAAGGGTTCCACCAAGGGTGGGGGGAAAGGTTGAAAAAGGGCTGCTCCAAAGGCTTCAAAGAGCTGTGCCAAGCAGGGGAAAAGCGATTTCTGCCTTAGAAAGCCATTGAGCAATTGAGGACTCTGTTGGTGAGAGTCCCAAGGGAAGGAGAGGGGAAAATGGCTACAGGCAGACTTCTCTCCACCCCCTCTGTGTTGGTTTTTTTTTGTTTTTTTGTTTTTTGTTTGCTTCATAAAAGTTTATATTGCAATAAATTCTATCAGAACTGTTCATTTTTCCTATTTTGTAGAGGGAAAAAAATAGATGTTCCATCCAGCCACCATTTGCTGAGCTCTGCCTTTAACACCAAATGCCTTCCTGAATCTTCATTTGTGAAGAAAAGCCAGAGAGATTTTATTACCATGGAAAAATAGGAGTGCATCTTCTGATCACACTAAATTTGTTTTAAAGAATAACTGTTTCTTCACAGCCACCGCCAAAATAGGATCTCCCAAAAGCGTAACTTGACCTGTTTTATAAAGCTTAGAATAGATCAGTGATTTTACTACAAAAAACATTGTCCTTGAAGGAAAGCTTTTGACGAGAGCCTGCTGAACTCTAACCTTTGGTTTGCTCTCCCTTTGTCCCTTCTTTGAGGCTTGAGCCTTCTTGGATTGCTGGGTATCCCTGTTTGGTGGTGGGGCAGTGGCTGAAATATCAAACTAACAGTAGGCTCTCCTGACTTAGCAACTCTGAAATACAAATTAAATGCTTAAATAATATAGTTTTGTGCCCAATATCCCTTCTTATAAGGCAGGGGTGGGCGACTGCACTGGAGCTGGGGTCCACATTCAGGAACCTGGAACTCCTCTGGGCTGTACCTTTTAAAACAATTTTAAAAAATTATTTAAAAGTAAATGTATTTTTTTGAAAAAAAATAATTACTGTATTTAATTTTTTGAAAAATGAACCCAGCCATTTTATAGAGTTGTAAGGATTATTGGCTGTTTAAAGCGGTGGCTCTCTACTTTTTCTTTACCAGGGACCCCCTTTAAATATCTTTTGTTGTTGTGGACCCCTAATACTTAACTCAAAATTTAAAACAACAATAATAATACATGATGATGATGATGATGATGATACAATTACACAATCCATTAAACCTTCCCTCAGAGGCACTGAAGGAGAAAGGAAGACTTTTCTGCTTCTTCCTACAAGTTTATGGCTGGAACTGATTGAATGGCAATGTGCAGGCCAAGCCAGCCAGCCTGCAGGGAGGAGATAGACCAAGCCACCTTCAAGCCTTCACAGACCCCTGGGGGTCCCTGGACCACAGGTTAAGAACTATTGGTTTAAAGTCTCATCACTTTGTGGAGAGGGGCTCCAGAGGCGCTCTGTATGTGTGGCACACTTTGGGGTTTGGCGGGCCTTTTGGGTTTCCTGGGCTTCCCCCTCCTTCCCTTGGGCTTCTCACCAGCAGAGACCTTTTGCTTGTTCACGCCTGTTATAAGGGATGTCCCCTTATTTCAGGGTTGGAAAACTTCTTTTTATAGAGACTGTGCAAAATGCCCCCAAATCTTGTACTTTGGGGTGTGGGCCCTCCATAAAAAAATGTTGTGGTCCATATAATTTATGAATGTGGATTATATGCTAATTTTACAGAGGAAAAACACAGCAAAGGCTACTGTAATCAGCACATTCATTTGGCATTTAGGTAGAACACCCAACTACTTTATAGCTCCATCCTGATTGTCAGCCCTACATGTCATAGAATCATAGAATTGTAGAGTTGGAAGAGACCACGAGGGTCATCCAGTCCAACCCCCTGAAAACCTGGCAACACTACTGAAATGGAGATTCTGTGTACAGCTGGCCCTTCGTATCCACGGGTTCTGCATCCACAGATTCAACTAACCACGGCTCGAAAATATTCTCAGGGGAGGGGAA
Organism: Gambelia wislizenii; assembly: GCA_030847615.1. NCBI lineage: Eukaryota > Metazoa > Chordata > Lepidosauria > Squamata > Crotaphytidae > Gambelia > Gambelia wislizenii. The sequence continues at coordinate 35,303,558 of JAUMIR010000002.1, forward strand.
TCCAAAAAGCAAGCCTTACTGTCTAGCATTTTATATAACGAAAACCATTTTACTACACCATTGTATATAGTGAGACTTGTCGATTTTGGTATCCAGAGGGGGACCTGGAATGAAACCCCAGCAGATACCAAAGGCCCACTGTATTTCTTTTGTTCCATAGTCTGTTTTTAGTCAAAGAAGGTTCTGTAAGTACTTAAACCAAAGCCTGCAAACACTATATAGCAGAAGTGAAAGTGTGTTATAAACATTTTGTTCCATTGAGAACTTTGCTTGTCAGAGTAACCCACGACCTTCTGCCAGCAGATGATAAAAACAGCAGCCAAAGTTGCATCTCAAGGCTGATACTGGATATTTATCAAGGCTGATACTGGATAATGGTTTGTGTGCGAGAGAGATCTGGTAGTGGGTCAAAGCTTCAGCCTAAAGTGCTTGAGCAGAACTTAATTTGTAGAGGAAGAGGCACCAGGTCTAAGCCTATAATATAGAAGTTATCACATCCTAACTCCTGATTCATAAGCTCTTGTTGCTAACGCATCTGGGATGTGTTTGGGGCTAGCAATGCATAATGCAGGGGGAGGCCCCTTGCACCCCAGATATGTTTATTACTGTGCATAGTTAAAGTAATAGTCTTGGCCTTTAAGCTACTTCAAAGACCCAGGTTTTCCTTTTATCCTTGGTTTTACCCTTTGATGAAGGGTTGGTGTGGTTTTGCAAGTGTTTTCTGAGCATATCTTATTGGAACCATAGAATCATAGAATTGCAGAGTCGGAAGAAACCACGAGGGCCATCCAGTCCAAGTAGAAGTGGAAACTCAGGGGAAGACCTTTTTTGATCTGTAGTGTCTGAAATGTGGCTCTACAGGGGACTGACTGCCTCTTGTACTTTCTGCCAGTTTTTAGAATCCCATGGCTCCCTAATGCAAGATGGTGGTTTGAATGCTGAAAACTAGTTTAAGAATTTCAAATTGCTGTGCAAGAATCAGAATGGTGCTCCCGTCTGGTATTTTGTTTCCTAGACCTAGCAAGTAAACATGTCCAGAAGCAGAGCTTTTGGTAATAGCTATATGGGGTTCCCCCCACCCCAATCCATGGGGGATACATTCCCCAGACATACCGTGGATATGTGAAACCGTGGATGATGATGATGATGATAATAATAATAATAATAATAATAATATAATCTCTCCTCCCCCCATGTAGATAAGTGAAGCTACAGATACTGGTCCCATGCTTATGGGGTTGACCTGTATTGCCCTTTAGCAGCTAGAATTTAGATATACATATGAGATCTGCAATAAGATATGTGGAGTGCTCTTGACCATGGTTAGCTAGTTGGAACTTTGCTCAGCTTTTACAATAGAAAATCAGAAATACCATGGCTTGGATTATTCTGACTTTGCCGTTTAATGATATGCCTTTACACTTGAGGTTCTTATTTAGTTTCTTCATGGCTGCCTCTCTAAGCCTTCTTCTGATTTCTTGATTACAGTCACCATTTTGGATAGTGACTAAGCCAAGGTGTAGATTTTTTTTAACCATTTCAGTGTTTTTGTTACTCGCCTTAAAGTTATGTAAATCATTTGTGGTCAGAGGGCAGAGTAGGTGGGACTTAGATTTAGAGGGGAATCCATTGCATTGCATTATAAATAACTGTGAACTTGTAACCAGAGTCTTTCATAAACATGCTTAAAGTCAAGTAAGTTATTGTTACATATTTTTTGATAAAATGTGTTTAACTACATCAAATACTGGTGGTATTTGTAATATGATGGCAATGGGTTACCAGTAAGAGGTGAACATTAAAGTGTGTGTGTGTGTGTTATAAAGCGTCGTCTTGCTCCTCAGGAGCGGATGAATGTAACGGAGTTTCTCATGCTAAAATTGCCATGGGCAGCTCCATTCACAATCCATTTATGCTGGGCACAGTTCAAAATGTCAGCTATTACTTGGAGAGCTCTATATGACTTGGGCACAGATTGCTAGAGGGACCCTTTCTGCCCAGAAGATCCTGCCTAGACTTTGAGATCTTACCCTTTTTGTGGTCTTGCAGCTCCCATGCCCCTGACAAGCACACAAGGTAGGCAGTAGTAGGCAGGGCTATCTTGGCATTTGCTCCCAGGTTGTATAATGCCCTGTCATAGGAAACTAGGTGGCTCCTTCTCTGTTGTCCTTCTGACAGAACGTGGAAAATAAATCCATTCAGATGAACTTTTGGCAACTGAATGGTTGCTGAGGCCAGGGCTGAGGGGGAGCCATATTTTCTGTATTGATGTACTGTATTTCTTTTTGTGTTTTCAAGTTTCATTGTAAATCTTAATGGTAAGATTTGTTTTTTGTTTTAAAAGTATGTTGTATATAATTTTTAAATTAATTCTTATGGTACGCTACTATGAGTCTTGGAAGAAAGGCAAAATGTACATTATATATAAAAAAATGAACCCATTATTAGAACTGGAGGACATAACTGCCCACCTGCAAGCCCAGAGAAAGGAATATGTTAGTCAGCAACATGTTCCAGATTCCCCTCCATCCTCCAAAAAATTAAGTTGCAGAAGAAGATTGTTTGAACTGAGCCAGAAGCTCCATGTCACTGTTTGGGCACCTACAAAAAGAGGCATCTCTTGGTTTCGTCAGTCTGATCATTATAAAACTCCATGCTTCAGATCCTAAATCCTATCTGAAAATGTTCTCTCTCTGTCTTTTTTTGAACAAGATTTTCATTTGTTGAGCTTGATTTGATCTCCTGGCTTGAGTAAGATCCGTTGTTCCCAGATCCGTTCATCTTTGAGAAAATGGAGGTTTCATCACAGCACAAAACAGGTGAGGGGAAAATAAAGCAAGTTGTAAGTATATTTGCAGTAAAGTCTAGTGCAGTGGTGAGGAATATGGGATGTCTTTCATGTGGGGGCTGTTTGGAGTTGCAGTCCAGCCACACCTGGAGTGCTATACTTTTCCCTCTTCTTCAGATATCACTAAATATCTCCTTTGGCCTACAATAAGGGTGGGCAACTGTGCAGGAACCAGGGGTTGGTTTTTCCTCCAGACACTCCCATGGGCTGCACTACATCAAGCCATTTACTTCTCCAGAATTTCTCAAAGTGGTGACAGGAAATGGCATCACATCACTTCCTGTCACCATTTTGAGAAGGCTACAGAGGAAAACCAAGATATTTTGGAGGTAAAACGGGGTTCTTGGGATGGTGTGGGTATATTTTGTGGTTTTCCATACTTGGGGGCTTTTCTGTGTAGGTTGAAGGCAAAAACTTCCCAAAATTTATGCTGACTTCTTTTTAAACAATTGAGGGGACTGATGGGGGGGCTTCAGAGGCCACAGATTTGGGGTCGAGGCCACACTTTGCTCACCCCCGGCCTTTGTGATCATCTATTTCTTTCTAACTCACTTTTCTTACTCCCTTTCCATGGATCAGGTTTTCCTGATGTGCCAGCCCAGCTGGACCAAGAAGAGGAGCTGTGTGGTGTGGATGCGGGAGATTCAGAGAGCTCTCCAGAGGGCAGTCCAGGTGAAGGTATAGCCTGCCATGGTTCTGTCACGTCAACTAGATTTTTGTACTCTATATGCTATCCACACCTTTTCCTTCAAAGTAATTCATCCCTTGAGACAAGACTACATTTTTCCAGGGCTCACTCTGCTGATTTGCTGAGCCCAGTCTTTCTACAGCCTGCAGTTTATTGTTAACAGTGTTACCAGTATTTTACTAAGTCCAATACACCTTTGTGAAAGATTGCTCTCATTATTTTACACGTATGCAAGCTATAGAGTAATTGTCACAATCTATATTTTTGGCACTTGTTTTCTCTGCTTATTTTTTATTTTCTGCATCCTTCAGGCAGCACAACAAGTGGTACTGGTTTGGAGAAAGTTGGCCTACAAAATAATCACTAGGTCTCTTACTGGTTAAAGAAATTTTAACATATTAATCATATAAGTTTTGCTGTGTTAAAGTTTGCATATATTTTTATGTATAAAAAAATCACTCAGGTGAAAATGAGAAAATAATATATGCGTGTGTGTGTTTTGTTGATACATGTGTTTCACAGCAGGCTTCATGTGAGGAGAGTTATTCCTGTCCCTCCCACACACATGTTGCCTCTCTCTCCAGGAGATAATGCCTCTTCTTAGATCATGTTCACCATATGCAGGTTGTAGGAGTTCTGGCATTAAAAATAATTCAATGTTATTCAAAGATGAAGCTTGGGAGCATCTTTTCTATCAGTCAGATGAAAAAAAAAAGGGGGGGGGGTCTAAGGGCTACAAGACCACACACAAGGGGGGCAGTTTCTCCCTCCAGACCCTCCCATGAGCTGCACTCCTCCACATCAAGCCCAAATTCTTCCATTTACCTCTGTAGACCCTCTTAAAATGGTGTCAGGAAATGATGTTGTATCACTTCTTGTTACCATTTTGAGAGACTTGTAGAGGAAAATGGGGGTATTGGGGGTAGTATTTAGTTCTGGGGTGCTAGTAGAGGTAGGGTGGGTATATTTTTTTTTTCTTTTGTTTTTCCACACATTTGGGGGCCTTTCTACGTGGTTTGAGGGCAGAATTGCCTAGAAATCATGCCCAGCTTTTTTAAAAATTGGGGAGGCTGGTGGTAGGCTTCAGGGGCCACAAACGTGGGGTCCAGGGACTGTGAGGCCACACTTTGCCCACCCCTGGCCTTTAAAATCAATGCGTTTCTTCTTAACCCAGTTTTCTTACTCCCTTTCCCTGGATCAGGTTTTCCTGATGTGCCCGCCCAACTGGACCAAGAAGAAGAGCCATGTGGCCTGGATGAGGGGGATTCAGAGAGCTCTCCAGAGGACGGTTCAGGTATGGCCTGTGAAGGGGCCTTTCTTTGCTGGGGAAGGCTGGCATATAAAATAATATCTCTAATCCCTAGGTAATTTAGATAGAATCATAGAGTTGGAAGAGACCACAAGGGCCATCTAGTACATGTGGCCTCTATGAAGGGGATTCAGAGAGCTCTCCAGAGGACAGTCCAAGTATGGCCTGAGGATTGGGGAAAGCTGGCATATGAAGGAACACTTTTAATCACTAAGTCTTTTAATGGTTAAAGAACTTTTAACTGTCATTGTTTGCCTTTACTACAACATGCTGGCTCTCTCTTAATTTAATAATCATATTAAAGTTTGTAGATATTTCTATATAAGGGGAAATATCAGTCTAAAGGAAAAAGGAGGAAATAATTTTGTGTGTGTGTATGTAAATAATCATATCAGGAGAGGCGCATTACTGTCACCAACCCACACCTTACCTCTCTAAGAGAGAATGTCTCTTCTTTGATAGTATCCGCCATCTGCATGTTTTGGAAGTTCTGGCATTAAAAATAATCCAATGTTATTCAAATATAATAATAATAATAATAATAATAATTATTATTATTTATTTATACCCCGCCCCTCTGCTAAAAACAATCGGGGCGGCTTCCAACAATTAAAACATTATAATAAAGACTAAAAACACCACCCACCCTCCCCCATAAAAAGACATTAAACACTATGAAATTAAAACCTTCTAACTAAAAACACATTAAAACAAATATATACATAAATTTTAAAAAGCCAGGAGACTGAGCGCCTGAGTCCGGGATCTAATCAGGAAAGGCCTGTATTAGGCTGTAATATTCAAATATTGCATGGCAGCCTTTCTGATTGCTTCTTCTTGCCTTCTGTTGCCTTCTTCCCTTCTGTCCAGGATTTCTTGACATTGTAGTGATGGATGATGATGATGAAGAGGAGGATCACCTGGAGGAAAGGGCAGGTGTTACTGGTGGCTGTGCAGGTGAGGGCATGATTCAGATATTCTGAGAGCTATGATAGGGGCCATCTGATTACTTGTTCATCTCCCCGTCCCCAGTATAGGCTTTTCTGCCAGCAACACTTCTTCAGGATTTCAGGCAGAGGGTCTTCTGCTTACCTGATCCTTTTAGCTGAAGATGCCAGGAATTGAACCTGAGACTGACTGTTTACAACAGCTGTACTCTACCACTGAATTACAGACTGTCCCCTAAAATTCCTGACCATTTTGGAATTTAACCCTGGATTGTCTTGTGTGCAACACATACCACTGAATTATACTCTGTCCCTTAAAATTAGTGCGCATTTTAGGATATCCTGTCACTTCCCAGTGGCTGAAACACGCACATGTATTTTTGCTTAGTCACAAGAAGGATTAGAGCAGCCTTCAGCTCCTCAGAGAAGAGAGAGGCCTTTTCACCAGCTCGTGCCTCTGTTTGCTGCTGCCAGGGGCTGCCTGCCTGGAAGTCTGCCACTGGCAGCAGAACCAGGCTCCAGGTACTGAGCTAGCGTCCTGGCTAATCAACCAAACCAACACCTTTCCCCTTCCTGCAAGGGGGTATAAACTTCTCATCTGAGGCAGTGGTCTCACTGCTGGTGGGGTTGCTAGTAAAGGGGACAACAGCCAAGGGGGTGTCTCCCCTTTGTGGAGGGAGCAAGGGTCAGTTTCCCTGTTTGGGAATGGGGAGCATACTACTCCTTTTTACATATATCTTAGGTATTTTTAAACAATTCTGCCCTGCCAGCAAAAGGAAGAAAGGTATGGGAGGAAGAGCAGCCCAGGGAACAACCACTCCAACAATAATGGATGGAGAGAGATATAGAGTGGGGAGAAGGGAGAGCCACAGGGTGTTGGTTGCCCCCAGACTCTCCCCCATCTCAAATAGTCTGGATCGTCTTGTCAACCAGCCAAAGTTTATGTGTGTTTAACTGATGATATGCATTTTTAATCAGTTGTTGTTCCCCACCTTGATCCATGGGGAGAAGCAGGTAAGAAATAATAATACTAGTAGCAGTAATAGTAGCAGTAGTTATTATTTATTATTGATAATGATGTTTAGACACCACATCCCTGTTAACAGGAGGCATCAGTATAAGAAAGACATCTCTTCCTCCCTCTCTGCCCTTCTCTCCAAAAGGGAGTGCCTTGTCTAAGATGGTGTTTGCCATCAACATTAAACATAAGCTAAAAAAAAATATTTCAAAGTTGAATGCTCCAGCCAATCGGTGGATGGAAGATGGTGGACCTGCTGACCCTTTCCTCTTTCCATCTGTTTAGGATCTCCTGACGTTATAATACAGGAAGAAGAGTTGTGCAACCAGGAATCTGAGGAAAGCACAAGTGTTTCTGGGGACCAGTCAGGTGAGGGGATCTCTCCTCCCGCAGCCAGTAAATCGCCATGGTGGTGTCCCCGGGGCCTGACAACCACCAGGGACAACCATAAAGGTGCTTGTGTGGTCTCTTTTCTCTATAAAATTATATTTAATATTAATTAAATTTAATTATTATTACATTTGTTATACACTTTATAATAAGGGTATAAAACAGCTGGTACAGTTTTTGTGTAATAATTTAAATTACTTTACTGTCCTGCCTTTCTCTTTCTCTCTCTGCATAGTATCCATGCCACCGCTTGTGATTAATCTACACTGCTAAGGTTATTTGTAGATATTCTCCAACATCACTTGGGGAATGAGTCTCTTGACTGAACAATATACACATTTCCCTTCTCTTTTTGCTGATTTTGGGTTTTGTTTGGTTTTTTTTAGCTTGCTTCGATACCATGCTTATTGCTGCGGCTAAATGCAAAATTAGGGTCACATCATGCCAAAGTGTCAAATGTCCAATTTTTTTTGGAGGCTGTAAATTATTCAGGGGATGTACATAATTTCTTTTGCCTAAAGTTCTTCCTTCGTAATCCTTGCAGTTTAACTGTGTCTATATTTGTCCTTCATCCCAACAGATAACTGGAGGAAAAGCAAATCATACAGATCCTCGGAGTGTGAGAAATATTTAGTTCATAATTCACAACTTCAGAAGCACCTGATGGGCTACACAGAGAAACAAGACAAGTTCCAGAAGCATGGAAGAAGCTTTACTCAGAGTTCGCAATTGGTGACACCTCAGGCAATCCACACAAGTGAGAAATCTTATGAAATCCAGGAGTGTGGAAAATACTTGGTTCAGGAGTCAACTCTCGTGGGGCAGGAGGCAGTCCACACAGAGGAGAAACCACATGAATGCCAGGAGTGTAGAAAATGTTTTCCTTGCCTTTCAGATCTTGTGAACCACTGGAAAATCCACATAGGGGAGAATGCATGCAAATGCCAGGAGTGGGGGGCAGGTTTTTCTCAGAATGAACATTTTGCAAACCACCAAGAAATGCACACAGGAGAAAACCAAAATGAGTGCCAAGAATGTGGGAAATGCTTTTCTTACAGTTCATACCTTGGGAGGCATCAGAGAGTCCATGCTGGAGTGAAACCATATAAATGCCAGGAGTGTGGGAAATGCTTTGCTTCCACCTCATACCTTAGAAGGCATCTGAGGGTCCACACAGGAGTGAAACCATACAAATGCCAGGAATGTGGAAAATCTTTTGCTTTCAGTTCACACCTTGTGATCCATAAGAGAGTCCACACAGGAGAGAAACCATACAAATGCAAGGAATGTGGAAAATCTTTTGCTTCTAGTCCACAACTTGCCAACCATCAAAGAGTCCACACTGGGGAGAAACCATATAAATGCCAGGAATGTGGAAAGTGTTTTACTCAGAGTTCACACCTTATGGGTCACCAGAGCATTCATACAGGTGAGAAACCATATGAATGCCAAGAATGTGGAAAATGTTTTGCTCGCAGTTCAGACCTCGTGTACCACTGGAGAGTCCACACAGGAGAGAAACCATATAAATGCGAGGAGTGTGGTAAATATTTTGCTCGAAATGGACACCTTAAGATCCACCAAAGAATACACACAGGAGAAAAACCATATGAATGCCAGGAATGTGGAAAATGTTTTGCTCGTAATTCAGAGCTGGGGAGCCATCAGAAAGTCCACACAGGATGGAAATCATATTGATGCCAATAATTTTTAAGATATTTTCCTTACATTTCTGGTCTTGTATACTACTAGAGATTCTACACAAGAGCAAATCTATTCAAATTCCATGTTTTGGGGAAGCATTTTCTTTGTAAGACCAACTTTGTGATCCACGAGAGATTTTGTACAGAAATGATGAAAACCTTTCTTGCAGAAAGCAGATGTGTTCCGTAAGAAGATTTATTAGAGGAGAGAAACTTCATGGAATACATGAAATATTGTGATTTTTCCCCCTTACAACACCTGTAACGATGCAGTCCACAGTGGGGAGAATGCTTACTGGTGCTTTGAATATGGAAAAACATTTGCTCAAATTTTGTACAGCTTAACACATACCAGAGGACCCATGCAAGACAGTAATATTTGATAATCTACTAGAGAATCTACTCAGGGGAGATACCTCCTCAGTGCTCTGAATTTGGGCTTTTTTGACCAGTTACATTTAACAAACCACCAATAACCAACCCTAGAAAGAAATGCTTTGAAAGGACAGAATGTGAGGGATGCATTAATCCGATATCCTACAGGAGTGAAGCCAAGGAGTGGGCAATGGTATGAAAAGTTTTTTCTCCTCCCCAAACCTTAGAAGATTGCCAGAGAGGCCACAGAAGAAACAGTCTGTAGGAATCTCTGTAATTTGGGAGAAGCTAAGTATCATTTTATGTCAACAAGTACACCCAGATTAGGAGCCTTCTTTATTTCAGTTTGTAGAATATTCCGCTGGAGAGATTCTCAAGAAATAACGATGTTGGTCTGCTGTAGCATAAAAGGGGAGGGGAAAGGGGGGAAGGAATCTAGCAGCATCTTTAAGGCTAAGTGATTTACATTTTAGCATCAGTTTTCATGACTATCCATCCATTTTCTCACAAAGTGACATTGCATCTGAGGAAGTAGTGATATCCTCATTCTCTCATCGCACCTGAGGAGGTGGATAGATACTCATTAAAGCGCATGCCAAAATATAAATCGAGAAGTCTTTAAGGTGTTGCTAGATTCCTTTTTCTCTCTCCTCCTTCCTTTTTCTTTTTATCCCCTGGAGAAGATAATCTTTGTCAACACCTGTGAGTAACCATGTTGAGAATCTGTAAAAATAGCCTCCCATGAAAAGAGTTCTGAAGGGTCCAGTCATGATCTTGATAATCCCACATCCTGCTTCCAGCCCGGTCCAAACTGAGATACTCACAAATGGGGCAATTAAAAACAAAAACTCTTCCCCATGTTTTTTTCCCCAAGCAGCTGCTGTTGGACAGTATGCTGCCTCTGGTAGTAGAGTTTAGCTGTCCATAGCTTCTGATTCCATTCCTTGTGTCTCCCATTTAAACTGGAGAATGTCACCTTTGATGGTTAAATGGTTATGGATAAATAATCCAGGCTGAATTGTGAGTCAGCTGCAGAAAAGCTGTTGATATTCAGTTATCAGTAGCAATGCTTTGTAATAAATAGTTTTCAAAAAAGTAGCTGCATTAGTGTCTTGCATCACAAAGGGGAAAGGGAGGGATAGGAAGGAGGGGGAAAGGAATCTAGCAGTACCTTTAAGACTGATTTGTATTTTAGCATGAGCTTTTGTGGATATCACTCCACTTCTTCAGATGCAGTGATAGAATGATATGAGAACCTCAGGTTATTAAACATATTTATGTGGGAGTGGGAGAGAATGTAGAGTAATATGATCCAGAAAGATGTAAATTGTGACCCTCACCCTCAGTCCTTGTCAAAGGACTGTGAGGTAATACAAGTTTCAGATTTTTTTTTTAACATGGTCAGTTAGTATTGATGCGTGAAAGCAATAAATCCACTTACCCAAAGTCAGTTTCCTTGAGGTCAAAATTTCTCTGAGAAGATTCCTTTTTTCACCTGTACAGTATCAAGGACCCTTGTATCAATATATGTAGTGTGCCATGAAGCCATTATCTTTGTTCATACTTCTTCTAGTTGATTGGAATTTGTGAATACGGTATAATTCAGTTCACCTGTTTCTCTTTATAGTCTTCCTTTGTAATTTCCTTGTTCCAAGAATTTTGTGTATGCAGAAGGCCTACTCAGCAATAAATGGAAGTGAACTGAGCTTCTTGCATAACAGTTGTAGTCTTATTTGCGTCTGTTTCTCCTTCAAAGCATCAATGTTTTTCATGTATCACACATTTATAGGGTCAATCAATAAACCTTTCAGTTATATGGAAAATTTTGTTGTCATGACTCCTTCTATATTGACTATGAAACAATGGTAGTGTGCCATCAAACAAGAGAATTAATATACTGAATAGTGCAATGCTCCTGAAATGTAAATGTTAGGAGAAACATTGTAGCTTAACTGAAAACTATGTTTAGTAACTAAGAATAGCTTTAATTATAAAACTTTAATTTAAATGTAAATGTTAGGAGAAACATTGTAGCTTAACTGAAAACTATGTTTAGTAACTAAGAATAGCTTTAATTATAAAACTTTAATTTAATCTTCCTTTTAAAAATCTTTAATTAAAACTGTAAATCATTAACTACCTTCAGTTTTGGTGACTTGTGCCTATGGGAGACATAGTCTCTTGTCATTTTAAAATCTAGATTTCTATTGGCTACAAAAAAATTATACTGGGTGGGAGCCAGGGCTGGACCAAAGGTTGAAGTACATAGTACTCAAGACGAATGGATTTCTCCCCACAAGTCCTTCTCCCCTCTTGCAATAAAAATACAGCAAGAAATGAAATAATGAACATCCACCTGTTAATGCAGTAGATAGACTCGCAGCCTTATTGCACTACATTGTTATAGCACTATTATGCCACTTTAACTGGTATGGCAGCCTCCTGTGGAATCCTGGGGTTTGCAGTTTAGGGAGGAGCATTTAGCATTCTCAGTCAGAGTTCTTAGTTTTCTCTATACTACAGACCCCAGAATTCCACAGGAGGCAGTCATAGCAGTGGAATAAATAGTACTATAACAGTATATTGCCACAAAAATCAAGGAGCCATGTCCCTGAGTTTGCAAGATCTTCATAGAGTCTCCATAAGTCAAGACACACTTTGGCAAGAACAAATTCAAAGCCTTGGTCATTTTGACAGGTGGTCACACATCACCCCTGCCCCATGCCTGAATTTAACCCCCTCATCTTCCTGAGATAACAATAAGTGGCTACACTTTCCCTTCTCTGTTGACCTCCCCATTAAGTCAGTTAGTTGCAACATTGTTGATGTGTTCCTTCAAGTAGTTTCTGGCACATGGCAACCCTAAGGGGAAACTTGTCATGGGATTTTCTTGCACATTTTTTTCGGAGGAAGTTGGCCTTTATTTTCCTGTGAAGCTGAGAGTGTGATTAGCCTAGGGTCACCCAGTAGGTTTTCATGACGGAGCAGGGATTTGAACTGTGGTCTCCCAGTGTCCTAGTTGCAACACTCAAACTACAACACTATGCTTGCTCTGCAGGGTATCAACGTGTAATTGTGGGAGCCCATCTGGAAAGCAGGAAAGGGTGGAGAAAGGACAGAAAAGCAAGGGAGGGTTGATCTTCTGGAACAGACTTTAGTTTTCAATGTTCATTTCTCCCACTCCACCAATGAGCAGTCATGCATGGTGAAATAGTGCTGGAGGCTCTGTTTCAGAGGAAGGAACTGGCAAAACCACCTCTTGAGTATTTCTTGCCTAAGAAAATCCTAGGAAATTCATGGGGTTGCCATACACTGCCTGTTGACTCATGGCAACCCTGTGAATTTCATAGGGGTTTCTTAGGCAAGGCATACTACACATACAGTCCGTGGTTCTTGACCTGTGGTCTGGGGACCCCAAGGATCCACGATGTCCTCACAGAGGGTCTGCAAAGGCTTGAAGGCTGCTTGGCTCACTGCTTCCCTGCAGTGGAGTAGCATGTGACAGGAGCCAAGGCAAAAGCTGGCTGGCTGGCTGGCTTGGCCTGTGCATTGCCATTCAATCTGCTCCAGCCACAAACTTGCAGAAAGAAGGAGAAAAGTCTTCCCTCCTGCTCCAGCGCCTCTGAGGGAAGGATTCATGGATGGTGTAATTCTATTGTTATTATTAGGTATTATTGGTATTATTAGGGTTTTAAATCTTAAGTCTTGGGGGTCCACAACAACAAAAGATATTTAAAGGGGATCCCTGGTAAAGAAAAGATTAAGAGCCACTGGTTGTATTTATTATTATTATTATTATTATTATTATTTAGGGTTTTAAATCTTGAGTGAAGTCTTGGGGGTCCAGGACAGCAAAAGATATTTAAAGGGGGTCTGTGGTAAAGCAAAGGTTGAGAGCCACTGGTTGTTGTGGTGGTGTCTTGGGGGTCCACAGTAACAAAAGATATTTAAAAGGGGATCCCTGGTTAAAAAAAAAAAAAAAAGGTTAAGAGCCAATGCTGTAGGCTCTATTTCAGAGGAAAGAACTTGCAAAACCACCTCTGAGTATTCCTTCCCTAAGAAAACCCTATGGAATTCATGGGGTCACAATAAGTCGACAGGGGACCTGAAGGTTCCTGTTGGCTTATGAGGACCCCATGAATTTCATAGGGTTTTCTTAGGCAAGGAATACCACACACACACACACACACACACACAGTAAGTTGTACCCTCTAGTTCAGCCTTTCTCAACCTTTTCATCCTAGAGGAACCCTTGAAATAATTTTCAGGCTTCAGGGAAGGAACCCCTGCATAAATATTATTGTATATACTCCTATTGCTTTCTCCCCACAGTCACAAATCTCTTGAGGAACCCCTTGCAACCTCTTGGGGAACCTGAAGGTTACAAGGAACCCTGGTTGAGAAACACTAGTCTAGTTAATAACTCAGGAGTGGGGAAATCTTTGGGGAGTAGGATTTTTTTATCGGAATAAGACCATTCTACTGAAAAATACACCCGACCGCAAAAGGCCGTAACAATAACACAATAATAATAATAATTGTTTTCCTCTTTTCTTACTAATACAAAAATAAAACTATCTATCCTAACACTAATACATTTTTCCTCTTAATCTAAACGCACTATAATCACAATATATTACACAATACAATTATACCTATTTGGAAAAGAAAAAAAACCAATAAAAGATTAATTAAAAAGGCCTTCTAGCTTGTTTTGGACTACAATTCCCATAATTCCACACCACTGGCCATGCTAGCTATGACTTGTGGGAGTTGAAGTCCAAAGTATCTAGAAGGACAAAGGTTCCCCACCCTTTTTTTTCTCCTGCCAGGAGTCTGGCATGGCTTCAGGCATTTGGTGGGAAGCGGAAAAACAAATTTCCTCCACAGAAAAAGAGCCCGTGCAAAAAGAGAAGGGTGAAACATGAAAAGGAGTCCTTCCTAAATAGAGAGCTGGCGCCAATGGCGGTTTTTGGCACTGAATGAAAGAAAAAAGTGGAGGCAGGATCAGGTGACTGGAAGAGAAGAAAGAAAGAAAGGAAGGAAGGAAGGAAGGAAGGAAGGAAGGAAGGGGAAAGTCGAGCCATTTTGGGGCAGAGGGATTTTGCTGGTGAGGCTCTGAAAGGAAGGAGGGGGAACAAGACTCCAGCAGAAATCTCTATTTTACAGCTTTGGAGGAAAGGCTTAAATCTAAACCTTGGTCTGGTGCCCCATATTATATATGGGATAGCTTATCTTTGAGGGCTGGAAAGCTTGTGCCTTTTAGGGTTTGGCAAATCTTCCTTATTATAAGGGGTGCCCCCTTAATTTGAATGTTAGAAAGCTTTTCCTTTTCTATAGACTGACCAAGATGCTAAAAAAAATAATAATCCTGTATTTTGGGGTGTGTGGCCCTTCATCAAGACAGAAAGGTGTACATTATGTAAATAGTAATAATAATAATAATATTTATTTTTATCCCGCCCCTCTGTTAAAAGCAATCGGGGCGGCTTACAAAAATTAAAATACAAATGCAGATTAAAATCCCTAAACACCACCCACCCCACCCTCCCCCATAAAAAGATATTAAACCAGTACAAAATTAAAAACAGCTAATCTAAAATCACATTAAAAAAAATCGATAGTCACCAATACTAAAAGAGGCCAGGAGCCCCTGAGGCCGGGATCTAATTAGGAAAGGCCTGCCAAAAGAAATCCGTCTTTAGTGCTTTTTTAAAGCTACTCAGGCTCGTCATCTGACGGATCTCGTTCAGCAGGCCATTCCATAATTTGGGGGCAATTACCAAAAAGGCCCTCTGGGAGGTCGCAGACAGCCTAGATTTTTGTGGCTGAAGCAAATTCCTCCCAGAGGACCGGAGTGCGCGGGGAGGATTGTATAGGAGGAGGCGGTTCTGAAGATAATGACTGTGGGCAATATGTTAATTTTACAATGAAAAACGTGGCTGAGGCCAAATCCACACTATGCAAATAATCCAATTTGAAACTGGATTATTTGCCATGACTCCTTCCTATTGAATGCTGGGATTTGTAGTTTCACATGGCCTTTAACCTTCTCTGACAAAGATTGCTGGTGCCTCACCAAACTACAAAACCCACGATTTCATAGGAAGGAGCTATGGCAAATAATCCAGTTTCAAACTATATTTGTGTAGTGTGGATTTGGATAACTGAAATCAATATACTTTCATTTGGTATTTAGGTAGACCACAGACCTGTTATTTGCTATTTCCTGATTGTCAGCCTTTGGATGCCTTGAATTTCAATTGTCCTTTATGACTATTTTATTCTTATGACTATTTGAAAAGCTGGCAACACTACTTAAATCCCCCCAGGGAGTCTTTGCATTTCTTTTGTCTCATTGGCCATGTTTAGTTAAAGTAGCTTCTATGTCTACTTAAACCAAAGCCTGCAAGATCAATTTAGCACAGGCAAAAGGTGTCATAGATGTTGTGTTCCAATGAGAACTACACTTGTCAGAATGATGCACCACCTTCTGTTCACAGATGGTAAAAACAGCAGCCAAAGTTGCATCTCAAGGCTGATCCTGGAGAATGATCTTGGGTGTGTGTGTGTGTAATCTGGTAGTGGGTCAAAGCTTCAACCTAAAGTGCTTGAGCAGAACTGAATTTGTAAAGGAAGAGGCACCAGGTCTAAGCCTATAATATAGAAGTTATCACATCCTCACCCCAATCTAGAAGTCCTTGCCATCATCATGATCAGATGGCTGAGAAAGCTGGACAGAGAGGAAAGCTGACAGAAGAAAATAATTTGAAACCTGGTGCTGGAAAAGAGTTCTACGGATACCAGGACTGCTAAAAGGACTGCTGACAATTAAATGTTGTAAGCCGCCCTGATTGCGTTCCATAGAGGGGTGGGATATAAATATTTTTTTTTTATGATGATGATGATGATGATGATGAAGGCATCCGGGATGTGTTGGGACTGGCCATGCTCAATGGTGAAAAAAAGGTCCTTTGCACACCAGACATGTTTATTACTTCACATAGTTAAAGGGCTGGTCTTAGTTTTTAAGCTACTTCAAGGACTTAAGCTTTCCATTTGTCTTTTGTTTAACAGCTGAAGAGTTGACGTGTTTGTCATCCTATTTGAAGTGCAGCTGGTGGGAACTTAAGGGAAGATTTCTTTAGTACGTGGTGTCTGAAATGTTACTCTGAAGAGGACTACTTCTTTAATGTTCTGCTCACTTTCCATGGAGTCTGAAGAGGTAAATTAATGGAGCAGCTAGTCTACACTTCCTATATGTCCGATGTGTATTCTGCATTGAGAGCTTTGGGGTGGGGTTTGTTGTATTTAGTCATTCTTTTACACTAATTGTACCCAGTGTAACATACGCTGTTATTGTGCATTGAATTTCTGTAACAACCATCTATTATCAACATCATACTTTCCTACTGTAGCAGCAGGTCCTTCTCTTCTCTTATATATATATATATATATATTTATTATTATTATTATTATTATTATTAGTTATTTATGCCCTGCTCTTCAGCCACAAGGCTGAATTTGAATTTGAATACCTGTTAACATAGGAAATCCTTTACTGCACATACCTTCTTGAATATAAGACTTAATCTGGAATACAGTTAACAGAGCATAAAATGGCATGGCTTGTTTTATGTAGCCCATTGTTTGGTCACTCCCAGAGTACTGATTGACCAGCCAACAGAGAGCTATGATTGGTTGGGTATGTTTCCTTAGCGGCCAATCAGCTCACTGGGAGAGGAAACATATCCAAGCCTTTTGTATAGATGGATGGTTGTTTTTATTATTCTGTAGTGTTGGAAAGGAAGGGGGTACCAAAGATCTAATAAATATTTCTTAGACCTCAGAGCTGGCATTTAGGGAAAAGATGGTAGAGCCTAGACACATGGGGCCAAGTCTAGTATTTTACCCCATGGACTCCTTATTCCAGCAAGACATTTAAACTATTTGCCTCCAGCTGCCAGAAACCTTTGAAATGACAACTGCTTTGGATTGGAGGTAATAGAATGGATGCCTTCCAAACTGGCTTGACTGAGCTCTGTATATTGTCTTCTCATAGGAGAGGGAAAAGGAATCCATCTACCTAACATCCTTGTTTTCTCACTGTCCCTTTCAGTCTACAAGACAGTCCACTCTCTCTCCCCCTGAAACTGAGGCTTGTCACTGTTCCAGTCTCCAGATCTACAGCACAACAGTCAATACTTGTCTTCAGATGGCCATTTCATTGGAAAATGGAAGTGGCTGAAACAGAATTATTTCAGGTATGGGCCTAAATACCCTACAAGCACTAGATCCCTTGTGATCTTGGAAGCTGAGCAGGGCCAGCCTGGTTAGTACTTGGATGGGAGACCACCAACAAATACCAGGTGCTGTAGGCTCTGTTTCAGAGGAAGGAACTTGCAAAATCACCTCTGAGTATTCCTTGCCTTAGAAAACCCTATGAAATTCATGGGGTTGCCATAAGTCAATTGGTGACTTGAGGGCACATGCACACATGGGCGGAGAGGAAGGGCTGGCCTAAGATGTTTGTTGTGTGGGTAGATCAGGCAATAGAAAAAAAACTGAGTCAGGGTACATCATACCCAATGTGTTATTTTGGCACCTGTGGTTAAAAAGTTATATCTCACAAGTGCCTCACCTCCTCACTGTCAGTAAAACTACAAAAATAATAAACTGAATCATTAACGACTTGCTGCCATTTTATGCAAGCTGCCTGTCTTTGCCTGATTTTGCAAGATCACTCTGCCTCAAAGTAAGGCCAGCATTCAATTCAATGATGAATATGTTTTGTCGGGGTAGGGGTTGGAGCTGTAAGATAAAGGAAGAGTACAAAAGCATCCATGTCTGCTTATTTTGTGGAAATGTCTCTTTGAAATGCCATTGGTGAGCCAGGTGAAGTATCATCAGATTGGAAAATGATTGCAAGCAGTAGTATGAATGAAGGCTTTCACAGCCAGCATCCATAAGTTTTCCATGGGTTGTTTTTTTTCCGGGCTGTGAGGCTGTGTTCTGGAAGAATTTATTCCTGACGTTTCATCTGCATCTGTGGCTGGCATCTTCAGAGAATGGTTGGGTAGGAGTGTGTGTGGGGTTTATATACTGTGAGTCCCTGTTGGAGAGGATATGTAAATTTGTGTATTTGAATGGCTAGTTCCTAGGTTAGGAGGATATGCAAGGAGGATTAGTGTCTGTTTGGCTAATGGTCCAATTGCATATCCTCCCACCCTAGGGAGGTTTTCTGGCACTTAACTGCTGGCATTGCTTCTAGGGCTGCAAAGGTTGCTGTTTGGCAGTGGAACGTGCTGCCTCAGAGTGTGGTGGAGTCTCCATCTTTAGAGGTCTTTAAACAGAAGCTGGATGGCCATCGATTGGGAGTGCTTTGATTGTGTATTCCTGCAGGGCAGGGGGTTGGACTAGATGGACCTTGTGGTCTCTTCCAACTCTGATTCTATGAGTGGCTCTACTCTATTCTGGATCCTCCAGCATTTCACAGATGAAAACTGGGACTCGTGTGTTCAAGCATGTGTCCTTGTCTAGAGGAGGGCGACCAGGATGGTGGGAGGTCTGGAAGACATAACCTATGAGGAGCGACTTAGGGAGCTGGGCATGTTTAGTCTGGAGAAGAGAAGGTTGAGAGGGGCTATGACAGCCATGTTTAAATATTTGAAGGGATGTCATACTGAGGATGGAGCAAGCTTATTTTCTGCTGCTCCAGAAACTAGGGCATGGAGCAATGGATTCAAACTACAGAAAAAGAGATTCCACCTAAACATTAGGAAGAGCTACCTGACAGTAAGAGCAGTTCGGCAGTGGAATGTGCTGCCTCAGAGTGTGATGGAGTCTCCTTCTTTGGAGGTCTTTAAACAGAGGCTGGATGGCCATCTGTTGGGAGTACTTTGTATATTCCAGCATGGCAGGGGGTTGGACTAGATGACCCTTGTGGTCTCTTCCAACTCTAAGATTCTAACTTGCTTGCTCTTTCTGTTTTGCTGAGAAGCTGCTGTTGTGGAATGGTTATATGCAGGAGCTACGAGCCAAGAAATCATGGGGATGTAGGAAAAAACCAAACCAAATTCGACCGTTGGTCCATCTAGCCCATCCACTCTGATTGGCAGCAACTCTCCAGGATCTCAGGCTGAGGTTTTTCTCACTGCCTGATCTCCGATGCATTTTACTAGAGATGCAAAAGACTGGGCCTATAATTTTCTGCATGATTTTCTACAAGTCTCCATTCTTGGGACAAAGGCAAGATGTACATTTTTTAAAAAAATGAACCGTCCATGGTTAGAATTGGGATTTTGCAGTCCTCTTCCAGGCCCAGGGAAAGGACTGTGTTAGTCAGCAACATGTTCTAGATTCTCCCCCCACCCCCCAAAAAATTAAGTTGCAGAAAAAGATTGTCTGAACTGAGCGAGAAGCTCCTTGTCACTGTTTGGGAACCTACAGAGGGAGGCTGTGTTAGAGCCAAACATCTCTATTGGTTTGCTTAGTCTAATCATTACACAACTCCATGCTTCAAATCCTAAATTCTATCTGAAAACTTTCTCTTTGTTCTCTTCGTTCCTTGTTAAGCAGGACTTCCTTTTGTCAAGCCGGATTTGATCTCCTGGCTTGAGCAGGATCCATGGTTCCCAGACCAGCTCATCTTGGAGAAAATGGAGATCACAGCACAGCACAACACAGATGAGGAAAAAATAAAGCAAGTTGTAAGTATTACATATTTGCAGTAAAGTCTAGAACAGGAGTGAGGAAGGAGTGAGGAATATGGGATATCCCACTTCTGGGGGCTGTTTGGAGTTGCTGTCTAGATACACCTGGAGGGCCACACCTTTTCCTCCTCTTCTTCAGAGATCACCAAATAATATTATCTTCTTTGGCCTATAATAAGGATGGGCAACTGTATGTGGGCCAGGGACCAGTTTTCCCCTCCAGACCCTCTCATGGGTTGCACTCTCACACATCAAGCCCAAATACTTCCATTTACCTATGGAGATCCTCACAAAATGGTGACAAGAAATGACATCACATCAATTCCTGTGAGCTTTTTGTGAGGACTGCGCAGGAAAATGGAGATACAGGGGTTGGTATGGGATTCTGGGGTGCTGGGTAGAGGTAGGGTGGGTGTGCTTTTTTTGTTTTGTTTTTCCACACATTTGGGGGCCTTTCTATGTGGTTTAAGGGCAGAAATTGGCCAAAAATCATGCCCAGCTTTTTTAAAAATTGGGGAGTCTGGTGGTAGGCCACAAACATGGAGTCCAGGGATTGTGAGGCCACACTTTGCCCACCCCTGGCCTTTAAGATCAATGTGTTTCGTCATAACCCAGTTTTCTTACTCCTTTTCCCTGGATCAGGTTTTCCTGATATGCCCGCCCAGCTGAACCAAGAAGAGGAGCCATGTGGCCTGGATGAGGGGGATTCAGAGAGCTCTCCAGAGGACGGTTCAGGTATGGCCTGTGAAGGGGCCTTTCTTTGCTGGGGAAGGCTGGCATATGAAATAATACCTCTAATCCCTAGGTAATTTAGATAGTATCATAGAGTTGGAAGAGACCACAAGGTCCATCCAGTACAATCCCCTGCCATCCAAGAACACACAATCAAAGCATGTGTAACAGATGGCCATCCAGCTTCTGTTTACAAACCTCTAAAGAAGGAGACTCCACCACACTCGGAGGCAGCGCATTCCACTGTTGAACAGCTTACTGTCATGAAGTTCTTCATGTTTAGGTGGAATCTCTTTTCCTGTAGTTCGAGTCCATGCTCTGTGGAGCAGAAAAAAACAAGCTTGCTCCATCCTCAATATGACATCCCTTCAAATATTTAAAGTTATGGCAATTTATAGACATTCTCCTTGGATAATGAGCAACTGAATAATGTACAAATTTCCCTTCTCACTCTGCTTTATTTCTGAGTTTGCTTGGATGCCATGCTTATTGCTGTGGCAAAGTGCAAAATTATGGTCAGATCCTGCCAAAGTATATGCCTTTTCCAGTGTTTTCCTGGAGACTCTGTAAGTTCCTCAGAGCACTGGATGGCCCTTGTGGTCTCTTCCAGTTCTATGACTCTATGTACAAGCTTTTGTGTTGGAGCCTCCTTCTTTGGAGGTTTTTAAACAGAGGCTATATGGCCATCTGTTGGGAGTGCTTTGATTGTGTATTCCTGTATGGCAGAGGGTTGGACTAGATGGCCCTTGTGGTCTCATCCCAACTCTATAATTCTGTGATTCTGTATTATGATAACCAGACTTCCTAGTTTCTATAATATTATAACTTGTGAAGCTGCCTGAAATTCATTTCCAGACAAACAAAAAGAATTACATCTGTGAGAAGTATGGAATGGAATGGAAATCTTTATATGGAAATGTTACCAAATTTGCTGAAATGTGGTAGGATAGCTGGACAAAAGAAGGTATTTCTTTACATAGAGTTATGGCAAACATTGCTGTAATGTATTGTCATACCCTGTGCTTTAGAGGACTTTTACAAGAGTTAGTCAAATTCATAGAGGATGGGTTTGTTACTGCCTCTTAGCTAAATGGACCCTCCGTAGTCAAATGTGGTATAATCTCTGAATGCTGCATACTGAAGAGCCACTGCAGCAGAAGGCTCTTGCCTTAGCACCTTACCTAAGAGCATCTCTGAGCCACCTGGCTGACGCCGCTTAGAAAAGGGACACTGGGCTAGATGTTGCTGTCATTTTTCTCTGATCCATAGGGTCCCCTGTATTTTATGGAATTTTTCACTTTCAGATAATGCAAGTTTAGGATTTGTGTTTTCTAGGTTTTCCTCTCTCCAACTAAGTTTTTCAATCCAAGCTAAATAGCATCTGTGATAGTGAAGAGTCACCTTTCTGAAATTATCCCCTTTGTCTTGGTCATCTCCCCTTTCCAGAGTTCACAATGGAGTCTGGATCGGGATCCAGAAGAAAGAAGAGAAAGAGGGAAAACAGGGCTGAAGCAGAAACAGCCCAGGTAGGTGATTCTCTCTGCTGTTGGGTTTATGGTGAAAAGAGAACCCCTAAAGCCATAAAGACGCCTGAATTTCTCTCTATATAAATAACCTATACGATATAGGGATCTTCCTTCCCTCCTCCAGTCCCCAGTAAAAACAGTATTGAAAACTCCAGGAAAGCTATACCTTGAGCAGGTAGATGTTCATGTTCGCCTCCCAAAAATAGTACTCTACGGTGAACTCGCCACGGGTCAGCATAAGAGGGGCACTCCAAAAAAGCAATACAAGGACTCCCTGAAACAACATCTCAGGCTTGGCCAAATTGATCACCAGCAGTGGTCCACCCTGGCCTCACATCGGGAGGCATGGAGACGCACTATCCACAATGCTGCGGCTTTAATTTGAGAGCTCATGCCAAACAAGTCTTGAAGAGAAACGACAACGCAGAAAGAATCACAACCCAGAAACATCACCCAAGGAGATCTTCTACTGTGCTTTCTGCAACCGGATTTGTTTATCTCGGATTGGCCTTTTTAGTCATCAGCGCACTTGCAGAAAGCGCAGGATGAGTCCTTCCTGAATCTTCATTTGCGAAGAAAAGCCAGAGAGAGAGAGAGACCTTGTGACTGAGCCAATGGGATCTCTGATATGCTGGTATTTTGTACTGCCTTATATCAGAAATTTTTGCACCATTGTGTATCTGATACACAGTGTGAGGTCTTCATGAGCACCCTAAAAACAAGATGATCCATTTCAACCATAGCTTATGCCAATATTTTTTGTAGTACAGTACGACTGCCATACCTGTGGGACTGGTACCCGCAAATTTTCATGTACCCTCATCCGAAAAAATATGTTCTCTGTAACACATGTTGGAAACCACTTAACGCGGTGTAGATGTGTAAATTGCTATTGCTTAAACAATTTGTAAGCTGCTCTCAAAGCCTTTGTGGCTGCAGAGCAGGGCATAAATACCTAAAATAAATAAATGGTCTCTCTAGGTGTTTTGTAGGTGTTGCAGTATGATTCTATGGTATGCTTCCAAGTCAACCACAGAGTCATGCTGGAGGAGCTAGAAATGCCTAGAGAGGTGTTCTCTAGGAATCTCTAGGTCCTCCAGCACGACTCTATGGTATACTTGGGCAGGAAGTCATTCATTTCAACAGGGTTTGCTATTATCCATAGTGTTTTGCATTTGCACAGTAAGTCCAGGAATGTAACCTGCAGATATGGGGACCGTACTGTAGTTTTATGGTGTTTTCAACTGCAAACTCTGGATTTTGCACTAGCTTCTACTAGTATGTGACTGACACAAGGGGCTGTCACCCAGAGAGGGACATACGTATGTGTACGTCACACTATACACAGGATCCCCAAAGTCGTCATTGCACATTGGACATATTCTGCAGATCGTGGTGGAAGCAAAGTTAGTTGCACAGACATCATATTCCTCTGTGCCTTGCCTTTACTAATTGCAATAGTGCATTGCATGTGGTAGTTGTACATTGTGGCCGTGCGTCTATATTGTATGTTGTGTATCGTGTATCATACATTGCACAATGGCATCTGGTCATTGACATGTGTTCTGTAAAGTTGCTATTCTGCATGGAGGTTGCATGGTGCTCATGTAGCATATCTCTGCATGCAGATATTTACACTATATTGTGGAGATATGGCCATTGCAGCCAAGATCAGCACCAGTCAAAAAACAATTCCAAAGATTTGTAGCAGTTATGTAGCATACTACACTGAAGACTGTTGAGTTGCAGGGTATTATCTATCACTCTGTAAGCAACATGCATGTAACTGGCAAACCAGTGTGGTGTAGTGGTTAGAGTGCTGGAGTGGAATTTGGAAGAGTCAGATTCAAGCCATGCAACTCAGCATGTAACCTTGGACTGGTCACTCTCTCCCTCTCAACCTGACCTACTCACGCAGCTGTTTAGACAATAAAGCAGAGAAGAGGATGACCACGTATGCCACTGTGAGCACATTGGAGGAGAAAATTAAAACTTTAAAACTCCAAATAAATAGCATGATGTAAAATTCTGGGGACCTAATCCACCTAGGCACCAGTTAGATCAGCATCAGGGATTATCAAAATGAGACAAAACCGCTTGTGTGAAAACATCTTGTTCCTGACCATATACAGTTCTCATGGGAAAGCAGAAGACAAACAATAAATGAAAAAGATGGTTTACATGTCCCTTAGCTGATGGTTGCAAAAATCAATCATAGAATCATAGAGTTGGAAGAGACCACAAGGGCCATCTAGTCCAACCCCCTGCCCTGCAGGAATACACAATCAAAACATTCCCGACAGATGGCCATCCAGCCTCTTTAAAAACCTACAAAGAAGGAGACTCCACCAGTCTCTGAGGCAGTGTATTCCACTTCCAAACAGCTCTTACCATCAGGAAGTTCTTCATAATATTTAAATGGAATCTCTTTTCTTGTAGTTTGAGTCCATTGCTCCGTGTCCTAGTCTCTGGAGCAGCAGAAAACAAGCTTGCTCCATTCTCAGTATGACAACCCTTCAAATATTTAAATGCGGCTATCATGTCCCCTCTCAATCTTCTTTTCTCCAGACTAAACATACCCAAGTCCCTAAGCCGTTGCTCATAGGGCATGGCTTCCAGACCTTTCACCATTTTGGTCTCCCTCCTCTGGACACGTTCAAGCTTGTCAACATCCTTCTTGAATTGTGGTGCCCAAAATGGGACACAGTTCCAGTCCTTACAGAATGGCTACATTGGTTCCCATGATGTACCAGGGCATTGCTCCATGGGCTTCTTTCTCCCAGAGTAAGAGAAAGGGGAGAGGGCTTGCTCCTGCTAAAAACTTGTCTTACTAGATTTTCAGACAACACTGTTATAGTGTTACTATTCCACTTTATTTGCTATGGCTGCCTCCTGTTGAATCCTGGGATTTACAGTTTAGGGAGGGGCATTTACAACTCTCAGCCAGAGAGCTCTTAGGCCTCACTAAACTACAAACCCCAGAATTCCACAGGAGGCAGCCAGAGCAGTTAAAGTGGAATAGTAACACTATAACAGTGTAGTCTGAAAACCTCCCTAGCCTCTCCCTATACTCTCAATGCTGTCAGAAGTAGGAAATCAATTTCCCTCCTCAAGGAGAAGAGGCCTCAGGCTCTCTCTAACCAGGAGGAAGGAAGCAACATTGTTCCTGTGGGATTGCTAGATCCCTCCTCATCAGAGGATTGAGGTAAACAGCAGCACCAGGCAGCTACCGGATTGTTTATACTTTATTGTAAAGAATGGATGAGCTTGACTTATCTGTGTTGAGAGTCCTCCCTTTGTGACTAAAAATGCCCAGTGTACAGCCTCTGTGCAGTAAAGAGTGCTGTATATGATACAGTGTCATCTCATTCCTGGCTTCTTTTGGTGCCACTCCAAATATATACCTTCTCACTAGCCTTAGGCTAGTTGTTCTCAGCCAGACCTACCTGACAGATTGGTTGTGAAGATAAAGAGAGGACAGATATTGATGATTCTGTGAGCTTCCTGGAGAGAATGCAGGATGCAAATGTAATTGTAAATAAATATCCAATTGATATCCATAGATATCCTGTTTAACAACAATAAAACCCAGCTGTGGAGAAGAAAAGTGTGTGCAGGGAGGTCATGCCCTGAAATAGGGAGACCATTCAAAAACGATGGAAATGATGCCTTATGAGGAGAGACTTGGGGAGCTGGGTATGTTTAGTCTGGAAAAAAGATGGTTAAGAGGCGATATGATAGCCCTGTTTAAGTATTTGAAGGGGTGTCACGTTGAGGATGGAGCAGCCTTGTTTTCTGCTGCTCCAGAGACTGGAACACGGAGCAATGGATGCAAGCTCCAGGAACAGAGATTCCACCTCAACATGAGGAGGAACTTTTTGACAGTAAGAGCTGTTTGGCAGTGGAACACACTCCCTCGGAGTGTCGTGGGGTCTCCTTCCTTGGAGGTCTTTAAACAGAGGCTGGATGGCCATCTGTCGGGGATGCTTTGATCACGATTTCCTGCGTGGCAGGGGGTTGGACTGGATGGCCCTCATGGTCTCTTCTAACTCTGCAATTCTATGATTCTATGATTCTATGTTTTTGCATCTGTATTGTATTGTTAAGTGATAGAGTCCTGTTAAGAGTTCTGCTGTGTGCTTCCAACCCACATTTCATTAGTCCTAAATGTAGGCTCTTCCCTGCTGGCAGGAACTGGTGACCTTTGAGGACGTGGCTGTGTATTTCACCAAAGAGGAGTGGGACCTGCTGGATCTGAACCAGAGATCTTTGTATCGGGATGTCATGATGGAAAACTATGAGAACATGTCCTTTCTTGGTAAGGAACTTGCTTCAGTTTGAGTCCATTGTTCTTCCAACTGAGCTATATAGTCAGCCCTCTGTATGCACAGATTTGGCATCCATGGATTCCACTATCCATAGCTTGAAATATCCCCACACACACATAAAAAAAAAAAAATCCAAGAAGCAAAGCTTGATTTTGCCATTTTATCTTGGATGCCATTTTACTGTGCCATTGTATGTAATGGGACTTGAGTATCTATGATTTTTAGTATCAATGGGGGGTCCTGGAACCAAACCTCAGTGGATACCGAGGGCCCACTGTACTAATGCCCCCCTCCCCAAGTTTCTTAACTAGATGACATAGCATCTGACTTGGATAACTTGCTCTCTCTTCCTTGGTCCAGGCAGGAATTAACTTTCCATTTCATTCTTTCTCACACAGCTTGGGGCTCAAAGTTGGGTCTAGCCCTATAATTTTGCTGCCTGAGGCCTGGTATAGTAGCCAAAACTGCCTGTGGTGGGCTAGAAACTTCCTGTGAGTGACTAAGCAGAATCTCTCAGGCAGGGCAACATGGCAAAAGATGTGACTTGTATGCCCAAATGACCGACACAATCCTCTGTCTGATGGCAAGCAAGGGAAAATGTTGTAGTCCTATAAACATTGTGGATTTTGTGTAAGTCTCCAGCACTGTTTCTTTCCCCCGCAAAGGTAATAGGGAAACCTATTATTTTCAATGAGATGAGCACTGGAAGTTGACCATCGAATCACATTGGAGGACCTAGAAATGCCTAGAGAGAACATATTTTTTTTCCAGACATAATTGAAACTGTGGATACTGAATCCATGGATATGGGGTTGGCCTATAATTCTATTTGTAAAGGAGGTGCGTGGAGAGCATGCTGCTTGTTTGAAAGCTATGGTGGCTTTTTATTTATTTTTTTTACTGCTGCTGCTACTAACTCAGTAAGAAGACTACTGATCTAAAAGTAGTGAGAACAGTATTAAAATAGATAGAATAAACAGACCATAACATAGGTGCCTGTTCTCCCTAACCCAGTTTCTTTATTTGGAGATGTTCATAATTTGGTTAGGTCTTTCCCCCCCCCCTACAAGTTTCTCCTCTGTAAGCCTTGGAATTCAGTTTTCTCTGTGTTTGTCCTTCTTGCCAACAGATTACTGGAGGGAAAGGAAGTTACATGCCATGTGTGGAGAGGGTTTTAAACACAAACTGGATCAGCAAACCTGTACAGAAGATGAACTTTCTACAGGAAAGAACACATGCACTGCTTGTAGGGAAAGTTTTGTCCAAACAATTTCACCCCAAAGTTTGCATCCTTCCCCAAAGACAGCACTTACTCTTCACAAGAGTGTTCACACTGGAAAGAGGGATATCACATATGAACTGTTTAGAAGATGTGATATGTCTGGGATCTGGCAGAAAGTCCATGCGGGAGACAAACAGTATGGGCAGCATTTTGCTTGGAATGCAGCCCTTCTGTTCCATCAGAGAAACCAGAGGATAGAAAAACTATATAAATGCCTTGACTGTGGAAAATGTTTTATTTCTAGTTCAGCCCTTGTGAAACACCAGATACTTGAAAATGGAGATAAACTATACCAATGCCAGGAGTGTGAAAAATGTTTTATTCACCCTTCAAAGCTTGTGAGGCATAAGAGGGTTCATACAGGAGAGAAACCGTATCAATGCCTAGAATGTGGGAAATGTTTTAGTCAGAATTCTACCCTTCGGTACCATCAAAGACTCCATACAGGAGAAAAGCCATACAAATGCCATGAATGTGGAAAGTGTTTTGTTCAAAATACGCATCTGGTGACACATCAAGCAATCCACACAGGAGAGAAACCATACGAATGCCAGCATTGTGGAAAATGCTTTGCCTCCAGTTCACAGGTTGTCAGGCACCAGAGTGTCCACACTGGTGAGAAGCCATTCAAATGCCTGGAGTGTGGAAAATCTTTTGTTCGCAATTCACGCCTTCTGAAGCACCAGACAGTCCACACAGAAGAGAAACCACACTCATGCCGGAAGCCTGGAAAATGCTTTACTGATATTTCACACCTTGAAACACCACAGTCATTCCATACAAGAGAGAAACTACTTGAATGTGAGGAATGTGGAAAAGGCTTTGCCACCAGTTTGCAGCTTGTGATGCATCAGACAATCCACACAAGAGAGAAACCATATAAATGCTGGCAGTGTGAAAAATACTTTGTTGGCAAAACACAGTTTTTTATACACCAGGAAGTCCACACAAGAGAGAAACCATGCAAACTCCAGGAGTGTGGGAACTGTTTTTCTCAAAAATCAGACCTTTTTAAGCATCAAGTAATCCACACAGGAGAAAAACAGTACAAATATGAGGAGTGTGGAAACTGCAAGGGAGAGCTTGCAATGCACCCAGAAGTCCGCAGAAGAGACAAAACATACCATTGCCAGGAGTGTGGGAAATGTTATGTTGATAGTTCAGGACTGGCAGAACACAGACGACGCCACACAGGAGAGAAACCATACAAATGCCAGGAGTGTGGGAAATGTTTTTTTCGTAGTTCAGTGCTTGTGATCCACCAAAGGATCCACACAGGAGAGAAACCACATGAATGCCAGGAATGTGGAAAATCTTTTGTTTGCCATTCAAACCTTGTGAACCACTGGAGAGTCCATACAGGGGAGAAACCATACAAATGCCAGGAGTGTGGGAGATGTTTTGCTCAGAATATACATCTTGTAAACCACCAAAGAGTCCACAAAAAAGAGAAACCATATCAATGCCAGGAATGTGGGAAATGCTTTTCTTGCAATTTATACCTTGGGAGGCATCAGAGAGTCCACACAGGAGTGAAACCGTACAGATGCCAGGAGTGTGGGAAGTGTTTTGCTCGCAATTCACAGCTTGTGATCCACCGGAGAATCCACACAGGGGAGAAACCATACCAATGCCAGGAGTGTGGGAAATCATTTGCTTGCAATCCACAACTTGCAAACCATCGAAGAGTCCACACGGGGGAGAAACCATACAAATGCCAGGAGTGTGGAAAAAGTTTTACTCAGAGTTCACACCTTATGGGTCACCGGAGAATCCACACTGGAGAGAAACCATATGAATGCCCTGAATGTGGAAAATGTTTTGTTTGCAATTCACACCTTGTGAGCCACCGGAGAGTCCACACAGGAGAGAAACCATACAAATGCCAGGAGTGTGGGAAATGTTTTACTCAAAATGGACACCTCATGATGCACCAAAAAGTTCATACGGGAGAGAAACCACATGAGTGCTTGAACTGTGGAAAACATTTCGCTCGCAGTTCAGACCTTGTGAGCCATCAGAGAGTCCACAGAGGAGTGAAATTACAGAGACGCTAATAGTTTCTAATATATGTACCTTACACTATAGGTCCTGTATACTACTAGAAAGTGCATGCAGGAGAGATAGCATTCACATTCCAGGTGTGAAAAACAATCCTCTATTCCACCAGAGATTATTTACTGTACAGAAAGACTTTTTAAAGCCTTAACTGCAGAAACAAACAAAACTATATTCCAAGACATAGCATGTTAGTCTGGAATATCAGTAAGCAATGGGATCTTGTAGCACTTTTGAGACTGAGAGAAAGAAATTGTAGCATAACCTTTTGTAGATTTGGTCTACTTCCTCAGATGCATGGAGACTCTGTTCCATAAGGAGGTTTAACCAAAAGGAGAGAATGCATGAAATATCATGAAATTTTTCCTTGCAAAACAAGTACAGTTGTCCCTTCATATTTGCTGTGGTTTGGTTCCAGGAAGTCTGTGGATACCAAAATCTGTTAATACTCAAGTCCCATTATATGCAATGGCATAGCAAAATTGTGTCCCTTATATAAGATGGCAAAATCAATGTTTGCTTTTTGGACTATTTTTTAAAAGAATATTTTCAAGCTGTAAATACTTAAATCCGTGGATCCCAAATCTGTGGATATGGAGGGACAACTGTACATTTATGCAACATTTGTATGTCCCCCATTGAGGGAGGCTTTCCTGATGCTCTAAATGTGGAAAACATTTGGCTCATTTTCTGCATTATAAGAAATACTCAAGGAGTGATACAAGACAGTAATCTACCAGAGGATCGACTCAGGGGAGATACCTCCTGAATGTTCTTGAGTCCCAGAGATATTTGACTAGTCACACTTAAGAAACCATCAGTAATCCTACTCTGGAAAGAAACCCTTTGAAAGGCCAGAGTGTGAGGAATGTGTTTATCCCACTGTGCAACTTAAGAATCTTCATCAGACATTCTACAGGAGTGAAGCCGTGGGTGGGTGGGTGGCGGAAATAGCAGTATGGAAAGAGTTTTGCTCATCACCAAACCTTGGCAGATTGTCCACAGAAGAAGTAAATTGTAGAAATGTCTGTAGTGTGGGAGGAGATATAGGAAGAAGCAAAAATTTATTTGATGTCAAACAATACCCCCAGATAAGGAGCCCTCTTTATCTTTGTTGTTGTTGTATGCCTTCAAGTCATTTCCGACTTATGGTGTCCCTAAGGCAAAACTGTCATGGGGTTTTCTGAGACTGAGAGTGTGTGTCTTGCCCAAGGTGGGTTTCCATAGCTGAGCAGGGATTCAACCCTTGGTCTCCAAAGTCATAGTCTAACGCTCAAAACCTTCTGAAGAAGATCATCTTTGTCAAATTCTGTGAATCACCATGTAGAAATCTCTGGATAAACAGCTCTTCATAAGAAGTCCTGAAGAATAATAGAATCATAGAGTTGGAAAAGACCATGAGGGCCATCTAGTCCAACCCCCCTCCATGCAGGAATACACAGTCAAAGTACCCCTGATAGCTGGCTATCCAGCCTCTGTTTAAAAACCTCCAAAGAAGGAGACTCCACCACACTCCCAGGCAGCACGTTGCACTGTCAAACAGCCCTTACCATCAGGAATTTCTTAATATTTAGGTGGAATCTCTTTTCCTGTAGTTTGAGTCCATTGCTCCATGTCCTAGTCTCTGGAGCAGCAGAAAACAAGCTCACTCCATCCTCAGTATGACATCCCTTCAAATATTTAAACATGGATATCATGTTCCCTCTTTACCTTCTCTTCTCCAGGCTAAACATACCCAGCTCCCTAAGCGGCTTCTCATAGGATATGGCTTTCAGACCTTTCACCATTTTGGTCACTCTCCTCTAACTAATGGATAGGATTTCCAGACACAACTGGTTAAATGCTGATCTGACAGATAGTAGAAAGGTTTTATTGTCCTCCCTGGGAAATTGCCTCCACATGTGGGGTGTGCTGGCTTTTAAGCAAATGTAGGCTAAATAGCTTGCAGTTGATGGAAGGACTTGAGATAACACTTTTGTAACATACAGGTCTGCTAAATTTGCCAGTTTGACTATAACCGTGAGAAGTTGTGTACTTTTATCAAACAATACGAACCACTTCTTGTGCAATTTTAATTAAACAATAGTTTATGTTTGTTTGGTTTTTATATGTTGATATGTTGGGTTACCTTGTTCTATGTCATTTATTTTGTTTGGTTGTAGTTTTGTTGTATATGGAGAAAGCCTAGTTGGCTAATAGATGAAACTGAACGGAGCTACTTGAATAACTGTTACATTCTCATCTGAGGCTGGTTCTGCTACAAACTTTCTGTTTGTGTCATGCATTTTATAGGACCAATAAAGCTTTCTGTTATGTGGAAACACTGTGTTAATCATGACCCCCTATAGAACTATGAAACAGCAGCATGCCCGGAAGCAGTAGCATGGTTATTCTGAATAGGAAGATACTCCCCAGGTGGAATGTTTATAGTTAGAAATATTGGCTTTTAATTTTAAAATTATATTTAGTTTCTAAAGATATCTATCTATCTATCTATAAAACTCTTGGGTATGTTTCCTTTCCCAGTGTGCTCATTAGCCACTTACCCAACCAATCCCCCTCACTCCCCTCACTCCCTCCCTCAGCCACTCACCACCACATGCGAATTCCCTCTCCACCTCAAAATTGACTCCTGCCACTCAGTCTGCATCTAGCCCCCCCAGCCTCACAAGGGCCCCTCCCTTCTCTCACTCCTTCAGCCACTCACCACCCACATGTAAAATAATGCAATATTATTTTCCTAAAATAATAGTGTGTAGGTGAACTGTGTGAACCTTTCAAATCTACTGGAATTATTATTATTATTATTATTGTTATTATTTATTTATATCCCGCCCCTCCACAAAATGTAATCGGGGCAGCTTACAACATTAAAATCTACATACAACCCCTCCATCCCACTCACCCCTTAAAATACAATTAAATAATTAAACATTTAAAACACAATACATACTAAAAATACTAAAAACAACACAATAAAAAGCTGGATGGGATTGGACTAATTAAGATGGCCGGGTATCTATTCAGGAAAGGCCTCTGCCAGAAGAGATCCATCTTAAGAGCTTTTTTAAAGCTGTTTAGGGTGGTGATATGATGGATCTCATCCGGCAGTCTGTTCCATAATCTGGGAGCAATAGCCAAAAAGGTCCTCTGGGGGGTCGACGAGAGCCTAATTTTTAACGGTTGCAACAGATTCCTCCCAGAGGACCCGAGTGCACGGGAAGGATTATATGGAAGGAGGCGGTCCCGAAGATAGGTTGGACCCAAGCCATTTAGGGCTTTAAAGGTGATAACCAACACCTTGTACTGGGCCCAGAAACTAATGGGCAGCCAGTGGAGTGATCTTAAGTGTTATATGGTCTCTTCTAGATGTACCCGAGACCAATCTGGCTGCCATATACTGTACTAGTTGAAGTTTCCAGACCAAGCACTAGGGTAGCCTCATGTAGAGTGCATTACAGAAATCAAGATGGGAGGTTACCAGAGCATGTACCATGGTCTCAAGGTCCCCGACTTCCAGGAAAGTGCTGGCGTATCAGCCAAAGCTGATAACAGGCACTCCTGACTGTCACATTTACCTGATTTGTCATCTGGAGTGATGAGTCCAGGAGTACCCCCAAACTGCGAACACAGTCCTTTACACATAATGTAATACGTATGTTATGCTGGGTCAGCTAGTTTTTTTTTTTTAATTGCCCAGAGGCATTTGGGGTGAAAGCCATGTGCGGTTGGGGTGTGTGTGGCAGCTTCCTTTGTTTTTATCACACTACACTGTTATAGTGCTATTATTCTACTTGAACTGCTATGGTTGCCTCCTGTGGAATTCTGGGGTTTATAGTTTAGTGAGGCCTAAGAGCTATCTGACTCTAAATGCCTCTCCCTAAACTGTAAATCCCAGGATTCCACAGGAGGCAGCCAGAACAGTCAAAGTAGAATAATAGTGCTATAAAAGTGTGGTGTGATATTGTCCTGTACAATATCACACTACACTGTTATAGCACTATTAGCCCAGGGCCTATTCCACCTTTGCTGTGATTCAGCAGAAGTGCAGGACAAACTCCATCGCTGTGTTTCTTCCTGCTTATGCACTGAGATATTGCCATACCACCTTTTTTTTCTACAGAGTTAAAATTACATAGGTAGAAGTTCCAACACACATGACTGCCTCCTTCCTAACCCATCAAATTTTAAGGTGTAAAGTCTTTGGGGCAGAGACCTGTCAAGCACACTGATGGAATGATAAATTAGCAATACAGTTGTCCCTTCATATTCGCTGGGGTTTGGTTCCAGGACCACCACCCCCCCCGTGGATACCAAAAATCCGTGAATACTCAAATCCCATTATATGCAATGGCATAGCAAAATGGTGTCCCTTATATAAAAGGGTCTTAATCTAATGCTCAAACCACTACACCACTCTGCCCCTAATTAATAGAAGTGTACTTGTATAAATCTTCACAGAAAACAGAGCTTTTTCCATCCTTTTTCAGTTTACAGGCTCCTTTGTTATAGTACCAAGGAGATAATTTTTTGATGTTGGATCGGATGAAGAGCCCGTGGAAGAAACAAGAGGTACAGTATTTTTTTTTAGTTAGTTAGTTATACCCCACTCTTTAGCCACAAGGCTATCAGAGTGGCTTACAAATTGTTTTAAGCAATAGCAATAGTATGTCTCAAGATTCTGAAAAGAATATTTTTCTATTAGTAGAAAAAGGTCAGGAGAAGCCAAATAGCTAGAGAAAAAGTCCAAGGCTTCCCACTAATATCAGGGCATGGGGTGATTTTCATCTGGGAGCCAGAAAAGGGTCAGAGCCAGAGAGAAAGAAAACTTGAGTCTTTGTGGAGGACTCATTTCCCTGGGACCAGGGTTGTGCAGTGGTTTGAGCGTTGGACTAGAGCAGTCGTTCTTAACCTGGGGTCCAAGGACCCCTGGGGTCCACAACATCCTCACAGGGGGCCTGCAAAGACCTGAAAGTTGCTTGGCCTTCCTCCTCCCTGCAGTGGAATGGCCATGTGACACGAGCCAAGGCAAGGGCTGGCTGGGTCTGCACACTGCCATTCGATCCACTAACTTGCAGGAAGAAGCAGAAGAAAAGTCTTTCCTTCCTCCAGTGCCTCTGAGGGAAGGTTTAATGGATGGTGTAATTATACTACTACTACTATTATTATTATTATTATTATTATTATTATTATTTTAAATCTTGAGTTAAGTCTTGGGGGTCCATGTCAACAAAAGATTGTGGCTGAAGAGCGGGGTATGTATAACTAACTCACTAAATAAAATAAAATAAAATAAAATATTTAAAGGGAGCCCCTGGTAAAGAAAAGGTTAAGAATCACTGGTCTAGAGCTTTGGAGACCATGGTTCGAATCAGTACTAAGTCATGCAAACTGACTGTGTGTGATCTTGGTCTTAAGGTTGACACATAAGTCGTAAATGACTTGAAGATACACCACAACAAAACATTTCCCTGACAGGGTCTCTCTTCCACCCCATCAATGACCAAATGACCACTTATAGGAAGCATATAACTCCCTTGTTAAAACAGCTTCACCAGCTACTGGTTAGTTTCTGGTTAGCACCATTGAAAGCGCTGGTTATGACCTATAAATCCCTAAATGGCTTGAGTCCAGACTATTTGAAAGACCAGCCCGATACGATCCTGCCAGAGCCCTAAGGTCATCAAGAGGAGGCTTTCTCTGGTCCCAGCACCATCACAGGCTCCCCTGGTAAAGGCATGAGAGAGAGCCTTCTCAGTGGCTGCTCCCACCCTCTGGAACTCCCTTCCACAGGAGGCTAGTCTGGCCCCCCTTTCTGATCTCCTTCTGCGGGCAGGCAAATACAGTTGTCACTCCATATTCACGGATTTGGTATCCACAGATTTAAGTATTCACGGCTTGAAAATATTATTTAAAAAATAATAATCCAAAAAGCAAACCCTGATTTTGCCATCTTATTTAAGGGACACCATTTTGCTATGTCATTGCATATAATGGGACTTGAGTATTCACGGATTTTGGTATCCAAGGGTGGTGGTGGTCCTGGAACCAAACTCCAGAGAATATGAAGGGACAACTGTACAAAGTCACTTCCGAATTCCGCTTCCCTCGAGCAAAAACGTACAGCAGTGGCTCTTTTTAAAAATTATTATTCTCATTATAGACAAATCAAATAAACAATCTCTCTCTCTCTCTCTCTCTCTCTCTCTCTCTCTCTCTCTGGCTTTTCTTCGCAAACGAATATTCAGGAAGGACTCATCCCGCGCTTTCTGCAAGTGCGCTGATGACTAAAAAGGCCAATCCGAGATAAACAAGTCCAGTTGCAGAAAGTACAGCAGAAGGTCTCCTTGGGTGATGTTTCTGGGTTGTGATTCTTTCTGCGTTGTCGTTTCTCTTCAAGACTTCTTTGGCATGAGTTCTCAAATAAGGCTGCAGCATTGTGGATAGTGCGTCTCCATGCTTCCCAATGTGAGGCCAGGGCAGACCATTGTTGATCAATTTGGCCGAGCCTGAGATGTTGTTTCAGGGAGTCCTTGTATCGCTTTTTTGGAGTGCCCCTCTTATGCTGACCCATGGTGAGTTCACCGTAAAGTACTATTTTTGGGAGGCAAACAAATAAACAATAACAGCAATCAAAACATGTAACATTATACAGTATATAAAAATAAATCAAAAAGAGGGGGGGAGTTTGCTTTTGGCTGTGTTCCTTGTTTCCTCTGAAATGAATAGTGATTTATTTACGTACTTTTCTTTTAAAGCAAGCTTTAAAGCTTTTAAAGCAGCAAGGCTTGCTTTATTTTGTGTTTTAGTTTTTAATCTGTTTTATAATATGTTTTAATCTGATTTTATAATATGTTAACTGTTTTATAGAAGCCGCCTTGGGTCCCATCTAGGGAGAAAGACAGTAAATGAAATAAATAAATAAATAAATAAAGCCACAAGGGATTCTGCCACTCATCCATGAGCTCTGGCAGTAGATTGCAAGGCCTTGTGCTTGTCTTGCCAGGAGATTGGCAATGGCTTCATTCAGATGACTAGAAGGTGTACACTAAGCAAAGCAGTGCAACCTTGAAAGGAGTCCTTCTGAAATACCAGCCCAAATCTGTATCCTAAAAAGAAGCAAGGCGAGGCTCCTGGAAAATTTGAAACAGGTAAGAACAGAGAGCAGGAGGGAGTTACTGGTGCAAGACTGAGCTGGAAAAGAAAGATCCAGCAACAAGAAGAGGGTGGGGGAGAGACAGGGGGTGTAATTTGACCCAGGGGTTTAATCCCATCCCATCAGCACAAGCAGGATCAGAAATCAGACTTTCTTGGAGCATTCCCTCTATTATTCATATGCTAGTTCTCATCACATTTAACAAAAGAATCCTCCTTAGAAAAAGAACAAATTTTGCCAGTGATTTAAGTATTGGAAAGAGAAAATGGGAGATGGGTGACATTGCTTTTTATAAAATGCAATTTTTATAGAATTTTATAGATTCAAATTTTATAGATGCAAATTCGTATAACTGAGACAGTGAACTCTTTATGATCAAAAGTAAAAACGATTGGGTAGGTGGGGCATCTTTCTGTAGAAGGTGGATTTAAACAGAAGCCTATTAGAGTTGTAAATTAAGACATTAAGCCATCTAGGATATACAAAAGGAAGTCAATAAGGAAGATTCATTTAAACACGAGGGGTACATAAAAATATTACTTTTTATTATATAATATAATCAGAGAATGCATTATGATCATGGAACAATTTGTTTCTTTTTTATGTATGTGGAGATAACTTTATTCTTTCAATAAATATATATACAAAAAAAAAAAAAGAAAGAGAGAGAGAACAAATTGTTGTGCAAGCAGAATGTATGGCTTTAACACCTCAACAAGCCTGTTGCTTGACAGACCTTTATCTTCTGACACACCCTTTAGTCAACTTCAGATTTATTGCAACCCTATCATAGAATTTTCTTGCCAATATTTATGCAGAGGAGGTTTGCTATTGCCATCCTCCAGTCCAGTGGCTCTTAACCTTTTCTTTACCAGGGACTCCCTTTAAATATCTTTTGTTGCTGTGGACCCCCAAGACTTAACTCAATATTTAAAACCCTAACAACAATAATAACAGCTGGTAATATTAATAATAATACAATTACACCATCCATGAAACCTTCCCTCAGAGGCACTGAAGGTAGAGGGAAGACTTCTTCTTCTTCCTGCAAGTTTATGGCTGGAGCGGATTGAATGGCAATGCACAGGCCAAGCCAGCCAGATTTTGATTTGGCTCCTGTCTTGTTGCCATCCACTGCAGGGAGGAGGTGGGCCAAGTAGTCTTCAAGCCTTTGCGAACCCCCTGTGAGAACACTGCAGCCTCTTGGGAGTCTCTAGACCCCAGGTTACAAACCACTGCTCCAGTCCATTCACACCACATTTATAGTTGGATGATTCCACTTTAATTGCCATGGTTTTGTCCTATGAAATCCTGGGGTTTGCCTTTTAGGGATCGGTGTTCAGAATTCTCAGCCACAGAGCTCTAGTCCTTCCCTGAACTACAAACCCCAAGATTCCATAGGATGCAGCTCTGACAGTTAAAGTGGAATAATAGCGCTATAATTGTGTAGTGTGAATGGACCCTTAGGCTGAGAGAGTATGAATTGCTACCAAGTTGTGGAACAACCTTCCTCAGGAGAGCTGGTTGTATATAATTGTGGCCCCTCTCTAGTGTGGCCCCTTCTATGGATACACAGAGTACTTTTCCATGTGAATATTTCCACATTGTATTGTTGTTAATACAGTACAGTAGTCCCTTCATATTCGCTGGGGTTTGGTTCCAGGACCCCCCTGTGGATACCAAAATCCGTGAATACTCAAGTCCCATTATATGCAATGGCATAGCAAAACGGTGTCCCTTAAATAAGATAGCAAAACCAAGGTTTGCTTTTTGGATTATTATTTTTTAAAGAATATTTTCAAGCCGTGAATACTTAAATCCATGGATACCAAATCGTGGATACAGAGGGACAGCTGTACTGTGTTTTTAAGTGGTTGACCTCTGTGCCACAGCTACATGCTTGTGTTGATGGGACAAAGGTAGAAGAGAATACAAAAAGATTCAAATTATGACAATAGCCATAAAGTTTAATGGAGCCAGTGTGGTATCATGGTTGGAATGCTAAAGTCAGACTTTGGGAGACCAGGGTTCAAATCCTTGCTCATCCATGGAAGCCCCACTGTATGATATTGGGTTATTTATTTATTTATATTTAATGAATATCCCACCTTTCTCCCAGCACAGAGGTCAACCACTTAAAAACACAGTACAAATAAAAAAAAAACACCTATTCATACAAAATTTAAAATACAATTAAATTAGACTTCTATTTTTAAAGAACACAAGCTAAAAAAACAAGTTAAAAGCAATTTTAAAAACACATTTAAAACACAATAAAATAGAAACACACAGCATATCCTCCCATACTAAGAACTGAACATCCAACAACTGAATACACAAATTTACATACTAATCCCCCTCGCATATCCTCCCACTCTAAGTAACATCAAACAACTGAATACACAAATTTACATGCTAATCCTCTTCAACAGGGACTCACAGTATATAAACCCCACACATCCATACATCACCATTCTCTGAAGATGCCAACTACAGATGCAGGTGAAACATCAGGAATAAACTCTTCTAGAACTTGGCCTCACAACCCGGAAAAAACCCACAAAAAAACTACACAGCCCCTCCAGTAAAAGCTCCATCTGCTGGAATATATTTTTAATCAATCAATCAATTAATATCCCACCTTTCTTTCAATATGGGATCCATATTAACAGTCAAATGCTTCCCTAAATAAAAAGGTCTTTACCTGCTGGCAGAAAGAAAGCAGGGAGTGGGGACAACCAGCATGGCAAAAGATATCATTTTGTGCTTCGACTGCAGCTGTTGCACAAACAGAAAGGGAAACCCTGTATAGGTTGAGTCTCCTTATCTGAAATGCTTGGAACCAGAGGTATTTTGGATTTTGGGATATAGTTGTCCCTTCACATTCACTGGGGTTTGGTTCCAGGACCTGCCATGAATACCCAAATCCATGAATACTCAAGTCCCATAATATGTAATGGCATAGCAAAATGGTGTCCCTTATATAAGATGGCAAAATCAAGCTTTTTGGATTATTATTTTTTAAAGAATATTTTCAATCTGTGAATACTTAAATTCGTGAATGCCAAATCCATGAATGTGGAGGGACAACTGTATTTCAGAGTTTGGAATACTTGCATATACATCATGATGTTATCTTGGAGATGGGACCAAGTCTAAACACAAAATACATTTGTTTCATATATACCTTACATGCATAGCCTGAAGGTAATTTTATACACAATGTTTTAAATATTTTTTTGCATGAAACAAAGTTTGTGTACCTTGAACCATCAGGAAGCAAAGGTATCACTATCTGAGCCACTCATATGGTCAATTTTGGATTTGGGGATATTTCAGGTTTTGGAATTCCAGATAAGGGAGACTCAACCTGTTCACATGCCAGGGCTTAATTCCTAAGGGAAGTGCCAGGGCTCAAAAGTTTAAAGCTTTTGCAATCACATGCCATCTTCCCTGGAAACCCCCCACTCAATTTTATTTTATTATTTTTATTTGGGTATTTATACCCCGCTCTTCAGCCACAAAGCTATCAGAGCGGCTTACAAATTGCTTTAAGCAATAGCAATTTACACATCTACACTGCATTAAGCAGTTTCCAATGTGTGTTAGCTAATTGCCACCCACAAGCTGGTTACTCATTTTACCGAGCTACGAAAGGATGGAAGGCTGAGTGAACCTTGGAGCCCTCTACAATCAAACTTACAACGTGGTGGCTTATGGTACTGGCATTTAACCACTGCGCCACCAGGGCTCCCTCTCTGATCAAAGGTATAGGTTTTGGAAGCAACCCACTGGGTGACCTTGAATGATAGGGTTGCCATAGGTCAGAGTGACTTGAGAGCACATTACAATAACAGTAGGTCTATTGCACCAGCGTTGAGGCCATGATATTGAGAACACAGCTGCGCTGGGCAGGGCACGTTTCTAGGATGGAGGACCATCGCCTCCCCAAAATAGTACTCTACGGTGAACTTGCCACGGGTCAGCGTAAGAGGGGCACTCCAAAAAAGCGATACAAGGACTCCCTGAAACAACATCTCAGGCTTGGCCAAATTGATCACCAACAATGGTCTGCCCTGGCCTCGCATCAGGAGGCATGTAGACGCACTATCCACAATGCTGCAGCCTTATTTGAGAACTCACACCGAACAAGTCTTGAAGAGAAATGACAATGCAGAAAGAATCACAACCCAGAAATATCACCCAAGGAGACCTTCTGCTGTGCTTTCTGAAGCCGGACTTGTTTATCTCGGATTGGCCTTTTTAGTCATCAGTGCGCTTGCAGAAAGTGCGGGATGAGTCCTTCCTGAATCTTTGTTTGCGAAGAAAAGCCAGAGAGAGAGAGGTCTATTGCTGTATACTGGGGACCGGGTAGGGGACAGGAAATCTTTTAATGTATTAATGTAAGATTAGTTTTGGCTTGAGAGAAGGACAAGTGATGTATGTTTTCTTTGATTGTGTCTAGGGATCCAGTGTGGTGTTGTGGTTTGGGTTTTAGAGCATTACTCCACCACAGTTTGAGTCTCCATTTACGTAGTCATGGAAACCCTGGTCTCCTGGAGTCCTAGTCTAGCAGTCAAACCACTACACCACACCAGGTCTCAGAAGAGCTTACTGCGCAGCAAGGTGGATATATATTTATGTGTGCTCACACTTCTTCTGCCCAATGAAGAATTCCTTTCTGCAGTAGCAACAGCGGCAGCAAAAAGAGCCACTGTAGCTGACATGGTGTAGTGGTTTAAATGTTGGACTAGGATTCCAGGAAACCCTAGGCTTTGAATCGCCCCACACTCAGCCATAGAAGCCAACTAGGTGACCTTTGGCAAGTCATCCTCTCCCAGCCTGAGATGAAGACAGTAGCAAACCACCTCTGAATAAATCTTGCCAAGAAGAACCCTACAATATAGTTGCCATAAGTCTGAGTTGACTTGAAGTCATGTAACAACATTTGTAACTACAGTAGGACCCCTGTATCCACTGGGGATTGGTTTGGGGGGTGGATACCGAAAACCGTGGATAATAGAGAACGCCATTGAAAATAATGGGACTTCTGGTTTAAAATACCATAGAGTTGTCTTGGAGGATCTAGAAAATCGCTAGAGAGGACACATTTTCTAGAAAGACTTTACGGTAGGTGTGCTGTTTTGTGTCCCGTGGATAATTGAATCTGTGGATAATGAATCAGTGGATACAGGGGTCCTACTGTACTTTAATGTTGAGTAAACTTGTTTAGTGTAGTGAGAAAATTAACACTGGAAAGTGGAAGGGAAATCCACATCATAGTTTAACCTCCTTGGTTTCAATTGTTGGGCCATTCTAGAATGGCAACAGCATGGAATGGAATTGATGCAATTGAAAGCTTCCAGTGGGCTTATGCCTGCTCTGACTATCACCTTTTGAGTGGATTCTCTTCTCCGAGAGAAGGGCCCACTGTATTATTTTGTCCATAATCCTCAATTTTGCTTCCTTCTTGCCCATTTCAAACCTCAAAAGTCTCTCTTCCTTGTTGTCACTGAAGTCACATGCAACATCACTGCTGTCATTCTTCCAGTCTTTAGAAGCTACAGGCTCAACAGTCAGGATTCTTACTGGATGGCTACTGTCCTGGGAAATGGCTACAATAGATGTTCCTCAGGTACAGGAATGAAAGGAGGGCTAGCCCAAGACATTTCATAGAATCATAGAATTGTAGAGTTGGAAGAAACCACAAGGGCCATCCAGTCCAACCCCCTGCCACGCAGGAAATCACAATCAAAGCACGCCTGACAGATGGCCATCCAGTCTCTGTTTAAAGACCTCCAAGGAAGGAGACTCCATTTGTGGCTTGTGGGAGAGAAAGGAGGTAGAACAAATGGGGTGAATTTGCATAGAACCCAAAGCTAGCCACATTATGAGGCAACACAGTTCCACAAGCAACTCTCCCATTTCTGGACAAAAGCCATAAATTAAATTATTAATATGAGCTACCATTTTATGCCCCCATCCCCATTTATAAGTATAGGGTGGAGGTTCTTTTCTGAGGGGCAACAGAAACAAAAGCTGAATAGAGAACATCGCTTTATATGTTCTGGTGCAGCTTCTATTAGAAGGCACCATTAGGGAGTCAAATGAGGAGCCTTCAGACACGAGACAGATTGCTTCAGTTTGATGTCAGCTGTTTTGTGGGGAGGAATATGGAGGTGGTAGGTGAAAGAGGGCAAAATGAGATGTATCCTTTTTGTTCCATGTATTTATGTAACTATCCAGACAGAAAAGTTGTTCCCCATGTTGAGTGAAGCACTGAATTCCAAATTACCTTCTTCTCAGAAGTCTACATGTTTTCTATGGCTGAAATGTTGACATTGCTTTTGGCACAGCAAAGCATGTCTGCGGTTTGCTCTTCTTGTTAATTATCATCAAGTCGATGTCAACGTATGGTGACCCAATGAATGAGAGACCTCCAAGTCACCCTGTTATCAACAACCCTGCTCAGGTTTTGTAAATTTGGGCTGTGGCTTCCTTGATTAAGTCTGTAATGTGGTCTTCCTCTTTTCCTACTGTCCTCTACCTTACCAAACATTATTGTTTTTTCTAATGAGCTATATCTTCCCATGCTAGTATTGTGTAGAGAGATTTAAGAGTACTAGCTAGAACTTGTGTACTATACCCCATTAAAGAATTCCCCCCAAAACTCCCAGTAGACCTCATGACAACCATGTAAGGTAGGCCAGTGGATTTAAATTCCTTCTTCCCTCTTCTCAGTGTTCCACATTTTCCCCAGAATTGCTGAAGATAACTCGTTCTGTTACCCTGCCACGGCTGCCGTCAGTTGACTGCCTGGGTCCCATCACAACCAGTGATGAGTGGCTGAAGGAGTGAGAGGAGAGAGGGGCCCTTCTGAGGCTCTGATGCAGATTGAGTGGATTGTGAGGTGGAGAGGGAATTTGCATGTGGATGGTGATTGGTTGGGTGTGTTTCCTAAGCAGTCAATCAGCAGACTGGGAAAGGCAACATACCTAAGAGAATTACAGTTGTCCCTCCGTATCCCTGGATTTGGTATACACAGATTTAAGTATACACAGCTTGAAAATAGTCTGTAAAAAATAATAATCCAAACAGCAAACCTGGATTTTGCCATTTTATATAAGGGACATCATTTTGCTATGCCATTGCATATAATGGGACATGAGTATTCATGGGTTTTTGTATCCATGGGGGTGGGGGTGGCCCTGGAACCAAACCCCAGTGAATATGAAGGGACAACTGTATACATATAGTCAGGAGATCATTTCAACATAGGAAGCTGCCTTATTCCACATCAAGTTCGATTCCAGCGGGCTCCAAGGTTCACTCAGCCTTCCATCCTTTCGTAGGACGGTAAATTGAGTACCCAGCTTGTGGGGGCAATTAGCTAACACACATTGGAAACTGCTTAATGCAGTGTAGATGTGTAAGTAGCTATTGCTTAAAACAATTTGTAAGCCGCTCTGATAGCCTTGTGGCTGAAGAGCGGGGTATAACTAACTAAATAAATAAATAAAACCATTGTTTTTTCCAGCCCTGTATTGTCCAGCTTTCCAGTGTATCAGTGTCAACGTCTTTCCCACCTCCAGGATCCCTAAAAGGATCCCTCTAGATCCTTTCAGTTAAAGATGCCAGACATTGAACCTGGGACTGTCTGTATA
Source organism: Gambelia wislizenii (assembly GCA_030847615.1). Classification (NCBI taxonomy): domain Eukaryota; kingdom Metazoa; phylum Chordata; class Lepidosauria; order Squamata; family Crotaphytidae; genus Gambelia; species Gambelia wislizenii. The sequence goes on from JAUMIR010000002.1 coordinate 35,348,294, forward strand.
GTGTATGCCATCAGCTCACTTCTCCACTTTGGCCATTGTCTGTAGTCACATTGAATAATATTGACTTACCCTTGAAGGTCTGACGTTAAGACTTACAAGCATAATATATGTGAAGAAAAGTGGAACAAGTTTTAATTTTTTTTATATATCTTTCCCAGGATGCAGTAACTTTTGAGGATGTGGCTTTGTACTTTACAGAAGAACAATGGGCTCTGTTGGATTGGAATCAGAGAGTTTTGTACCAGGAAGTTATGCGAGAGAATTATGACACTTTGGTCTCCTTAGGTAAGGATCCCTTTCCTTTCTTCTAACAGAAGCAGCAAATCTGCTACCTGTACCAGAACAGTTACACTGGCATAATGAATCAATGGGATTCCAGCCTTTATTTCCCCAAATGAGAGAGGAGAACCAAGTGAAAGCTGAGAAGAAGCAGTGTGGCTGCCAACCAAATGTTTACAGGTTAATTGTAGAGAGCCCTGTTTTGTATTAACCTTATATCTGTTGTTGTTATGAGCTTTTAAGTAAATTCCAACATGTGTTGACCCTATTGTAGAGTTTTCTTAACAAGATTGATTCAGAGGTGGTTTGCCATTGCCTCCCAGTGGGTTTCCATGGCTGGGCAGGGATTTGAAACCTGGGCCAAATCCACACTACACAAATCATCCAGTTTGAAACTGGATTATTTGCCATGGCTCATTCCTATTGAGTCCTGGGATTTGTAGATTTACAGGGTCTTTAGCTGTCTTTGTCAAAAAAGTGCTGGTGCCTCACCAAACTACAAATCCCAGGATTACATAGGAAGGAGCCATGGCAAATCTCTCTCTGGCTTTTCTTCGCAAACGAAGATTCAGGAAGGGCTCATCCCGCACTTTCTGCAAGCGCACTGATGACTAAAAAGGCCAATCCGAGATAAACAAGTCCGGTTGCAGAAAGCACAGCAGAAGGTTTCCTTGGGTGATGTTTCCGGGTTGTGATTCTTTCTGCGTTGTCGTTTCTCTTCAAGACTTGTTCGGCGTGAGTTTTCAAATAAGGCTGCAGCATTGTGGATAGTGCGTCTCCATGCCTCCCAATGTGAGCCCAGGGCGGACCATTGTTGGTGATCAATTTGGCCAATCCTGAGATGTTGTTTCAGGGAGTCCTTGTATCGCTTTTTTATCCTGTTTAAAACTGGTTTTATTTGTGTAGTGTGGATTTGGCTGGTCTCCAGAGTCCTAATCCAACACTTAAACAACATCATACTGGCTCAATTTTGTATGTCCTTATTTTTGTGTCAGGCTTTATTCTTTCTCCCTCCTTTTCTGGATTAGCTTAGTTTATCTGTATTTTATGCAAGATTGTCTAACTTCATGTTTTGTTTTATGTTTATATATGGATGCTATCATTCTCATCCACCTTTTCTTAACTTTAACTGGCTTACAACAGTTAAAACAAATAGAGATAAAAATTCACAGGATACAAAAGTTGCAAAACAAATAAAATTTAAAATCAGTTAAAAATGTAAACCATTAAAACAATAGCAATAATAAATAAAAGTCCAGCACATTATACCAGGCCTGTTTCTCATACAAAAAAATAAAAATAAAAAATAAAAAATAAAAAAAAATCAGTAATATTATTATTTAAATAGTTATTCCTTGGGTTTTTTTTCCAGGCTGTGAGGCCATGTTCTGAAAGAGTTTCTTTTTGACATTTCACCTACAACTGTGTCTGGCATCTTCAGAGAATGGTTGGGTAGGAGTGGGGGGGGGGTTATATGTAATAGGGGTTCCAGCTTCTCAATATCCTTCTGAATTGTGGTGCCCAGAACTGGATGCAGTATTCCGTGTGAGGTCTGACCAAAGCAGAATAGAGCGGCACCATTACTTCCTTTGATCTAGACACTATAATTCTAACCTCCATGTCACAGTTGAAAACCAGTGGCAGAGTTAAAGCCTCCTAGAAACTGAGGAAGACGTTGCTTCCCACCCCACATTGTTCCCTAGAAGGGAGCATGTTAGTTCACATTATCTAACACAGGGGTGGGCAACTGTGGGTGGTTAGGGGGATGCATTAGCCTCATTACAAAGCAAACTGGGGGGGGGGGCACACTTCTACAACAAACCCCAGAAATTCTCCCCATGGCCTTTAGGCTCTGTGGGGGGCATACTGCCATATTTTTAGTCCCCCAGGCCATTTTAAGCCCAGGAGAAATGTTGTTTTTTCCCTAATATGGGAAGTAATCATCATCATCATCATCATCTCTCTCTCTGGCTTTTCTTCGCAAACGAAGATTCAAGAAGGACTGATCCCGCTCTTTCTGCAAGCGCGCTGACTAAAAAGGCCAATCTGAGATAAACAAGTCCAGATGCAGAGAGCACAGCAGAAGGTCTCCTTGGGTGATGTTTCCAGGTTGTGATTCCTTCTGCATTGTCATTTCTCTTCAAGACTTGTTCGGCGTGAGTTTTCATGTAAGGCTGCAGCATTGTGGATAGTGTGTTCCATGCCTCCCGATGTGAGGCCAGGGCGGACCATTGTTGGTGATCAATTTGGCCGAGCCCGAGATGTTGTTTCAGGGAGTTCTTGTATCGCTTTTTTGGAGCGCCCCTCTTACGCTGATCATAATGATAATGATGATAATAATAATAATAATAATAATAATGATGTTTATTTATATCCCACCTCTCCCATGAAGATCAGGGCAGCAAACATAATTTAAAACATTATCAATAATGTACAAATATTAAAAGTAACCAGAATTCACTTATTTATTTTTGGTTTTTAAAAAGGGGTTTTCTAGGCCTAAAACAGCCTGGGGGACTCCAAAATGTGTCAGAAATACCTCTACAGCCCTTAGGAGGCATTTTGAAGCATATTCTTTTGAGGGGGGTTGGAATCTTTTACAAACGAAATGACTCCTGGGAGGCCCTGAGGGCCATAAAAATGGCCTAGGAGGCTGCATGTGGCCTGCAAGCTGAACTTTGCCCATGACTGATCTAACATAACCTTAGTCTCACAAAAACACAGCTGGGAGAAGAGTTGAAGCACAAGCTCCTGGTGGCTGTGAATGAGCCTGCAGAGGGAGTCTGTGTTAGGAGAAAGCCTCCATATTGGTTTGTTCAGACCTCACCTGGAGACGTATGCCCTGTTCACGACATCATAGTTAGAGAAAAAACATCAATAAGATAGAACATGTCTAGAGGGAGGTGATGGAAGACAGTGAGGGGTCTGGGAATCAAGGCCTATGAGAAATGATTGCTGGAGCTGTACATGTTTAGCCTGAAGGAGACAAGACTGAGAGGAGATATTCCTTAAATACCTGAAGGGCTGTTAGGTGGACAGTGGAATGAGCTTGATTTCTGCTGCTACAGAGGATAGGAGCTGAACCAGTGGATTCATAGAACCATAGAGTTGGAAGAGAGCACAAGGGCTATCCAGTCCAACCCCCTGTCATGCAGAAATACCCAATCAAAGCATTACTGACAGATGGCCATCCAGCCTCTGTTTCAAAACCTCCAGAGGAGACTCCACCGCACTCTGAGGCAGCGCATCCCACTGTCGAACAGTTCTTCCTGTCAGGAAGCTCTTCCTAATGTTTAGGTGGAATCTCTTTTCCTGCAGTTTGAGTCCATTGCTCCGTATCCTAGTCTCTGGAGCAGCAGAAAACAATCTTGCTCCATCCTCAGTATGAAATCCCTTCAAATATTTAAACAAGACTATCATGTCACCTCTTAACCTTCTCTTCTCCAGGCTAAATATACCCAGCTCCCTAAGCTGCTTCCAGTAGGATGCAAAGCTTCTTAAATTGTGGGTCACAACCCCATATGGGGTCGCATAACTGAATGTGGTGTTTGTGAAAAATTTGGGAACAGTACATTTGATTTGTATACCTATTTTATATACCTATATACCCAGATCTTTCAACATTTTAGTCACCCTCTTCTGGACAAGAAAAGTCTGTGATATGTTCTGACACAACATATCAAGAAACAACAAGAAAGGAGATTCTGATACAACATTAGGAAGAACTTCCTGACTTTAAAAGGTGTTTGCCAGTGCAATCTCTCTCTCTGCCTTTTCTTCACAAATGAAGATTCAGGAAGGACACATCCCGCGCTTTCTGCAAGCGCGCTGATGACTAAAGAGGCCAATCCGAGATAAACAAGTCCGGTTGCAAAAAGCACAGCAGAAGGTCTCCTTGGGTGATGTTTTTGGGTTGTGATTCTTTCTGCGTTGTCGTTTCTCTTCAAGACTTGTTTGGTGTGAGTTCTCAAATAAGGCTGCAGCATTGTGGATAGTGCGTCTCCATGACTCCCGATGTGAGGCCAGGGCGGACCACTGTTGGTGATCAATTTGGCCAAGCCTGAGATGTTGTTTCAGGGAGTCTTTGTATCGCTTTTTTGGAGCGCCCCTCTTACGCTGACCCACAGCGAGTTCACCGTAGATGGAGAGGATTTTCCTTTATTGGAGTTTTTAAACAGAGGTTGGTGGATGGCCGCTTCTGGGGGATGCTTTAACTGTGGATGCTTGCATTGGCAGGAAGTTGGACTAGATGACCCTTGGGGTTCTCTTCCAACTCTATGAGTTTGTTTAGCAAGCAGCTCCATGCATCAACGCCTCAATCCCATTCAACCTCTCTCTCTCTCTCTCTCTCTCTCTCTCTCTCTCTCTCTCTGTGTGTGTGTGTGTCTGCTTTTGAGCAGGAATTCTACTTGTCAAGCCTGATTTGATCTCCTGGTTTGAGCAGGAGCCTTGGTTTCCAGACCAGCTCATCTTGGAGGAAATGGACTTTGCTTCACAGGCTAACATAGGTGAGGCAACAAATATGGAAAGTGTAAGTATTACATATTGGCAGTAAACTCTAGAGTAGGAGAAGGGAAGGTGTGTGACCGTATAGATGCTGTTGGGCTTCATCTCCCACACCCTTAACCAGCATAATCAGTACTAAGGTCTGATGGGATTTGCAGTACAACAATATCTGGGAGGGTCGGCATACTGTTTATCTTCTCAATCTTGGTCTAGAGATTTGCACTGAATCCAGTTGCACTTTTTCCTTCTGGGCTAAGAGTTAGATTTGTCCTTCTGAACCCATTTTCTCACCCCTTTCTGCTGATCAGGGTTTCCTGATGTGAGAATCAAGATGGAACGAGATGAGGAGCCATGTGGTCTGTACCAAGAAGAGTTGGAGACCTTCCCAGAAACCAGCTCAGGTGAGCTATAGGGCTACCAAGGGCTTTTCCATTTTGACTGAAGTTTTGAACCATACGTGTGCATTGTTAGTCATTTCTTAGTACCCAGCTCCATACTTCAGATCCTAACACTCACTGAAATTCATTGTCTCTGTCTCTTTTTTTCTGAGCAGGATTTACACATGTCAAGCCTGATTTGATCTCCTGGCCTGAGCAAAAACCTTGCTTCCCAGAACAGCTTCCTTTGGAGCAAATGGAGGTTCTATCACAGCAGCCCAGCACAGGTGAGGTAACAAAATCTGATGTCTTTAAGAATTACATATTTACACTCAGTTCGAGAGCAAGACTGGGAAACATGTGGTGCTCCAGATGTTATTGGACTGCAGACCTCATCATTTCCAGCCAGCAGAGTCACTGGTGATCACAATAGGAGTTGCAGTCCACTAACATCTTAGAATCATAGAATTGGAAGAGACCACAAGGGCCATCCAGTCCAACCGCACTCTGCCCTACAGGAACACACAATCAGAGCACGGCCAACAGATGGCCATCCAGCCTCCAAAGAAGCAGAGTCCACCATACTTTGAGGCAGCGCATTCCACTGTTGAACAGCTTTTACTGTCAGGAAGTTCTTCCTAATGTTTAGGTGGAATCTCTTTTCCTGTTGTTTGAGTCCATTGCTCCATTTCCTAGTCCTCCATGTCTTGAGACGCCAAAGTCTCCCCTCTCCTGCTCTAAAATTTTGTATGAAAGCCAGGCCAGCTCCCCCCTATTCTCTAGTCTGGAAGATCACTCTGTCCCTAATCTAAATTCCATTTTCTTACCCCTTTCTTCTAATCAGGGTTCCCTGAAGTGACAGTGAAGCTGGAACAAGAAGAGAAGCCATGTGGACTACTCCACCTGGAATCCAAGACCTTCACAGATATGAGCTCAGGTGAAGTAAATGAGCTACTTGAGGGCTTTTCATACCATTCAGTTATAACACTATGAACCCATAGATTTTCCTTGGTTTTTTTCTGGGCTGTGAGGCCGTGTTCTGGAATAGTTTCTTTCTGACATTTCGCCTTCATCTGTGGCTGGCATCTTCAGAGAATGGTTGGGTAGGAGTGTGTCTGAGGTTTATATGCTGTGAACCCCTGTAGGGAAGTATATGTAAATTTGTGTAATTGAATGGTTAGTTTCTGGGTATAGAAATGCAAGGCTCGTTAGTGTCTGTTTGGCTGATGGTTGGTTGATGGGCCATTATCTGCTGGGAATGCCCAGGATTCCAAAGGATGGTGCCATGGCAGCCAAAGTGGAATCTCTGTATTTTGCACCAAAGCTCGTGTAGTTCCTTGTCATGCCTTGTGTGCTATCCACACATTTCCCTCCAAAGTAGCTCATTGGTTGTGAAGATAGCACATTTCCCCAGCATCTTCCTGCAGTACTGTTTGGCTGAGGCAAACCTTTCTGCAGGCCACACTTTATTATTAACAGTGCTACCAATATAACAGGGTCTGAACCAGGACCGGTATTATCAGCAGTGCTTTGTGGAATGATCATTCTAATTACAGGTCCCCCCGCCTCCTGTTTATGTGGGATTGGTACTCATGGTTTCACTTATCTGTGGTCAGGGGTAAAATATCTCTCTAAGTATCTGGAGGACCATAGAGTCACGCTGGAGGTGGGCTTTCTAGGCATAGGGAGATCCTCCAGCGTGACTCTATAGTTAGCTTCTGCCAGAAGTTGACCATAGAGTTGTGCCAGATGCCTAGAGGCATCCTCTCTAGGCATTTTCTAGGTCCTCCAATGCAATTCTAGGATGTTCTGTAGTGTTTCACTATTGTAAGCGGCTTCACGTATCTGCAGTAAGTCTTGGAATGTATCTCTCACGGCTGTTGAGCATGGGCAACCTGTATCTTACATACATGTAAGCTGGAATTTTGTGGCCCTCCATCTGTTTTAGACTGCAGCTCCTAGCATTGGCTATGCTGCCTAGGGGTGCTGGGAGGTGCAGTTCAAGAGCAACTGAAGGACTGCATGATTCCCACCCCTGAGGGGAATGAGCTACAATGAATCATAGTAGATACATTTTACACTTCATTTCTCACAAACTGTTAAACTTGTCATAAGAATCTTTTATTATTCTTGCTACCACTACCCCACAGGTGGGAATCCTGTGGCTCTCCAGATGACAGCTGTCTTTAAATGTCTGAATGGATATCATATAGAAGGTGGAGTGAGCTTGTTTTCTGCTGCTCCAGAGAACAGGGCAGGAACCAGTGGAATCAAATTTTAAGAAAAGAGAGTCCACCTAAACATTAGGAAGGCCTTTGTTACTGTAAGAACTATTCAACAGTGGAACGGACTGCCTCGGAGGGTGGTGGACTCTCCCCCTTTGGAGGTTTTTAAACAGAGGTTGGAAGGGCACCTTTCAGAAGTGCTGTAGTTGTGCGTTCCTGCATAGCAGGAGGTTGGACTAGATAACCCTTCCTACTCTATGATTCTACTAGCTGTACCCAGTGTAACATACACCGTTATAGTAGATTTGAAAGGTCCACATGGTTCAGCTACACACTATTATTTTTAACCCCCCGAAACACACTTTGCAGTAGTATACCACCTACATTTGACTGTATTTCCCATTGGGGTCTACTTTTATGATTTATCATCTTTTTAGATTTTTACAATATTGCATTGCTTTACATGTGGATGGTTAGAGGAGGGAGGGGCCCTTGTGAGGCTGGGGGTGCGGATGCAGATTGAATGGCAGAAGTGGATTGTAAGGGGGAGAGGGAATTTGCATGTGGGTGGTGATCAGCTGAAGGAGTGAGGGGATTGGTTGGGTAAGCGGCCAATCGGCACACTGGGAAAGGAAACATACTTAAGAGTTTTATATATATGTAGATGTTAACCAGCTCATGTAGGGGGAAAGTCAAAAAAGGTAAAGTGTAGCATGAACTCAGGCTTGCTAGAGAGGTTAAAAACAATAAAAATATTTTGTTGTTGTTGTTATGTCTGTTGTTGGAGTGCAACTCCATCTGCCGTTAGCCAGCATAGCCAATGGTAAAGAATCCTGCAAGCTGCAGTCTTGACAATATCTGGAGGTCTGCATCAGTCCTAACCCCACTCTACTCTGCATGGCCTACTGTCTGTAAACAGACCAAGGAAAGCAGCAGAGGAAGAGGAGGGAAATGGAGGTGGGGTAAATAGGAGGAGGTAAGAGCCAACATGGTTTCATGGTTTGAGTTTTGGACAGGGACTCTGGGAGACCAGGGTTCGAATCGCCACTCATGCACAGAAACCCCCTGGGGGACCTTGGGAAAGTCACACTCTTTCAGCCTCAGAGGAAGGCAATGGCAAGCTCCTTCTGAATAAATCTTGCAAAGAAGTCCCTGTGATAAGGTCGCCCTAAATCAGAAATGACTTGAAGGCACACAGGAAACAAATAGGAGATGAATGTGCCATTGTTTCAATTGCACATATTTTGGCTTACTCACTCTAAGGCAGGTGTGAGCAACTGTGGTGGGTCTGTTTTCTGGAATCCCATAAAAATTTACATGGGACAAAGTGCTATTAAACTTAGTAAGACTTCCTTCTAAACAAGCAAGGGAAGAGTACATGACAGTTTCAACTGTGTGTGTTTTTGCTTAGTTACAGCAAGAAACAGAGCAGCCTTTCCCAAACTGGTGGCCTCCAGGTGTTTTAGACTACAGCTCCTGCCTATTTCCATCCAGTATGGGACCAATGGCACCAGGTTGGGAAAGACTGGCATAAAGAATACCACCTTGGACCAATAGGTTTATTATTTGGCTAAACAAGTTAATAGTTTATGAAACCATTGACATTTCAGTTGATTAAACTGATATGCTGTGAAAACCTCTACTTATCTCACCACTATGGCACCAAATTGGGAGTCTCCCTCTTTGGAGGTCTTTAAAAAAAGGTTGGATGGGTATTGTTGAGGAGTGCTTATCAGGGTAATATTGCTTTAAGTGCAAAAAGGGAAAATGTTGGAGCAAGAGACTACTGACTAGCACAGCTGAAGTGGGGTTGTTCAGAGCTGTGGCTAGACAGAGGGCTGACTAGCAAACACTCCTATATAGTCGCAGCACAAAATGCATTGTGTTTTTATGGGTGTTATTGCTGTTGAGTTCATTAATGAGGTTTGCTGTGTATATACTGTATTTGTTTATACTGCAACTGAAGATTAAAACCTCCAGGTATCTTTGGATGAACTTTGCTGCCTGTAAGTCTTTTTTGTGTGTGAAAGTGGGTCAGAGCAGTGAAACGGCTGCTAGCTGAAGCCTTTCTTTTTGTGCCCATTCTACTGCGCAGTTCTGCTGTTTGGCTACTCCTGCATTGTTCGTCCCCAGGCTGTGCCAGGTGCCTCTCAGTGAGCCTATACTGAATGAACAGTGCTTTAGTTGTGTATTCCTGAATGGCCACTTGTCCCACAGCTGCCAGCACCACTTGTGGGGACCTTCTAGATGTTCTCATGGTTCATGTGGGAGACTTTGCTTTTCTATAATCCTACATGGACACCACCACCCTTGAACCTTTGCTGCCACCACAGACACCACGTGTCTGAACTCAGCCAGTAACCCTACTGTAGCATTCCCAGAGTTGTGTATACAACAAAAATAATTTAATAAACAGAAGTACAACTGATAGTTAATTGAGTCAATTGGGATGTAGGTGTGTTAAATAATTAATCTTTAGCATACCTAAATCCCAATTGACTGATTTCCTTATCTCCTCAAAATCCTACCGGAACCTAACTGTGCCTGAGTATAATTAAATCCCTATCTCTCCCCTGACTAAATAATTCTTAACTTTGATAGTCTCCTATCTCTCACCAAATGTCCAACACAACTACTTTTTTAACAACCCATCCAAACATTCAGCCAATCACCAGTCACCCCCAACATTCCATACTCTTACTTTTCCCAACAGATCTCTTACCAGATTACACTTACTATACATCACATACATAGCCATAGCGTACCTTAATTTTACTAATAAACACAATGACTTTCTTTTTTCCTTTTTTTTTTTTTTACAAAAATCCATAACGTTACACATACCTTTCCATGTCTAAAGAAAGAGGTGTGGGGGACTTACTGTGTTTCACTGATACACATCAATGTCACAGAAGACACCATTTGACGAAACACATCTTCTCCACTGCTCTTTTCTCTTAAAGGGGATTTCTTTTGTAAGAGGGGATGCTGACACACTGCAGAAATAATGCACTTTGAAACTGCTTTATAACTGCCATGGCTCAATGTTATGGAATGCTAGGATGTGTAGTTTTCTAAGATATTTAACCTTCTCTGTCAGAGAGCTCTGGTGTCACAACAAACTACAGATCCTAGGATTCCATAGGATGGAGCGATGGTAGTTAAAGTGGTGTCAAACTACATTATTTCTGTAGTGTGTCACCATCCAGGGTGTTTCTCATCTGCGGTTTTTAGAAGTACTTAGCATGAAACGAATTCAGCTGAACAGTTAAATTGAGGATGCTTTTTTCTGCCGTTTGAAAATGTTCCAAGGCTGATGTGCTCCAGCCAGTTAGCGGATGAAATCTTTCAACCCTTCTTGCTTTATTCCCTCATTTTAGGATTTCCTGACCTTGTAATAAAGGAAGAGGACGAAGAGGAGCTATGCAGTCAGGGATCAGAGGGAAGCCCAGGTATTGCTGCCGATCAGTCAGGTGAAAGAATGGGGCATACAGTCAAAGCTTCGTGTGTTCAACTCTGCAGGACCTGTCCTACATATATTAAGTATTTTTTGTATAGTAAGTCAGGGCCTTCCTAGTGACTACTCCTAGGCCCTGAAGTTCCCCTCCTAGGGAAGCCAGAAGTAAGCAAAGGTTTTTTTTTTAATCCCAACAAGCTTTTCAGAACTGAATGTTTTGTATGAATGGGCCTTTCATAGGGTGCTTTTCTGCTTTCTAATTGTACTGTGTTTAAAGTGCTTTTGTAATTACTTTTAATCACACATTTTAAATTATTCTTCATGTTACTGATAATTTAATTATGTTCTAACCACAACTTTTAGTATGTTTTAACTGTACAGGTATAGCTTAGTTCAGTGGCTCTTAACCTTTCCTTTACAAGGGACCCTGTTTAAATATCTTTTGTTGCCACAGACCCCCAAGACTTAACTCAAGATTTAAGACCCTAATAACAACAACAACAACAACAACAACACTTGATGATGATGATGATGATACATTTACACCATTCATGAAACCTTCCTTCACAGGCACTGGAGAGGGAGGGAAGACTTCTCTCCTGCTTCTTCCTGAAAGCTTGCGGCTGGAGTGGATTGAATGGCAATGTGCAAGCCAAGCTAATCAGCCTTTGCCTTGGCTCCTGCCACGTGGCCTCACCACTGCAGGGAGGAGGTGGGCTGAGCGGCCTTCAAGCCTCTCAGACCCACCTGTGAGGACATTGCCGACCCCTGGGGGACCCCGGACCCCAGGTTAAGAACCACTGCCTTAGTTAATGAAGTAGATATGTTCCTGAACATTGCTTCTTTAGCAGAAAATTTGGTACCAGAGGCAGAAATAACATGGGAAAAAGAGGAATAGATTCCAGCATCATACACACACAAAAAGAAAACAGTACGACTTGTTTTGATAGTTTTTTAAATTAAAAACTAAACACTATGCACACATGGAATGAAACAGACAGGTCAGGTAAGCCTTGCATAAATACATAAAAATATTTTGTACCTTCAAGAGACCACTTTATGCCTTCTTCCAAAATGCACCCATAGGGTCGGTCCCCTTTTCTCTACCCTATGTTTTTATTATGACTTCCATTTTGGGGGCTAAACTTATAGGCCTAAGCTTTTTTAACTTGCTGGGGGGAGCTGCTGAGGCAGGCTGACCTTCTTACCACTTTTCTCTCTGTTTGGTTGTTCCCACACACTCAGTAAGGGATTGTTGAGGTTTACCTTTACTTACTGTTTACCTCGGCTATTGTAGGCAGGGACACATGCTTAAAATAGGATCAACTAGAGCAGACTCCTGCTCTTCCCCAGCTCTTCCCAGTTGTTTACTGCAGACGCACTGCTACAACCTGATACTAAAAGTCTTTATGTTTCTCAAGCCCTCCTCCGCCATCCTCCCAATGTTGATGCTGCTAAAAAGCTTTCAGCTAGGCAGAAGATGAGGAGGGAAAGGGGTTCTGGGCAAGTGTAACAAGCTTTTGTAAAAAGTACCTTTACTGTCAGAGGCTTTGTTAGCTGAGATATGCCTATATTGTGTTTGTTTTAATTTTTAAGTCACCTTGAGTCCTGGCTTAAGGGGAAAAGGGTGGGATACAGTGGCCCTTGGAATCTGCTGGGGGTTTGATTCCAGGACCCCCTGTGGGTACCAAAATCTGTGGATGTTCAAGTCCCGTTATATACAGTGGCATAGTAAAATGGCGTCCCTTATATAAAATGGCAAAATCAAGATTTGCTTCTTGGAATTTTTTTTAGGGGAGGAGGGGAATATTTTTCAAACCATGGATGGTAGAATCCGTGGATGCCAAATCCATAGATATAGAGGGCCAGCTGTACAAATAAAGATGATGATGATGATGAATTATTATTATCAAGTCAATTAATTTGTCCAACTTCCAAGCCTCAGTATCAATTCTCCTAGCCTCCAGCTCCTTCCTGACATTTTAGGCCAAGGGGTTTGGTTTGGGTTTGTTGCATTATCTGAGTCCAGTGGTGGTGAGTAGTTGTTTCTGTGTCTCTTTCTTTCAATTCAGGATTTCCTGATGTTATAATAAAGGAAGAAGAAGAAGAGAAGATGTGTGTTGTGGATCACCAGGGATCTGAGGAAAGTCCTAGCACTGCTGCAGATCAGTTAGGTGAGGGAGTGGTTCATATAACTGAAGGTTCATAATTACAGCTGTCTCATGGGACACTGCCTTATTCCACTATCAGGTTAACTGTCTGTCTTCCAATCCCCCATGTTGACTCTTTCTCACTGGCAGTGTCTTTTCATGGTTTCAGGCAGAAAGGCTTTTTCTTTACAGGATTCCTTTTAAACTCTGAGGTGGGCAGCCTTTCTTTGTGCTGTGGGCAACATTTCCCTTGTCATCGCTCACAGGCCACCTATTAGGTACAGTATGGTCCCCTCTATTATAGAAAAAGCTGGTTCAAATGGGAGATAATTTCATTTTCAGTTTTTTTAATTACATTTTGAAGATATTATACACTGGACAGAAATTATGTGAAGGTTTAAAGCTAAAAAGCAAAAATGACAGAATTTCACTGGATAAAACCAAAAGCCTGTATGGTTTACCATTTTCCTAGCATATTAGCCAACCAGAGGCCTTTCAGAATTCCTGATAAGGGATACTCAACCTGTATTTAGGCTTGCTGTGTGAGGGACTGCAAACTGAAAGGGGGAGTGCAGCCTGTTGGGGAGGTCTTGGGGGGATATTGGCCATGGCAGTTGCCCACCTGTGATTTATAATACAGTCAGCCCTCTGTATCCATGGATTCTTCACCCACAGATTCAACCATCAATGACTTGAAAATATTCAAAAACAAAATTCCAAAAAGCAAACCTTGATTTTGCCATTTTACTATGCCATTGTATATAGTAATAGGACTTGAGCATCCACAGATTTTGATATCCACAGGGGGTCCTGGAATCAAACTGCAGCAGATACCAAGGGCCCACTATAATAATAATGAGCAGGTGTGTGTTTCCATCTGTTTTTGTCCTAGCTCTAAGACATAAAAACTAGATTCTTGAAAACAGGCATGCACACTAGGAGTACTCCAAGGAATTATCTTGGTATTATTTTGTTTTAAAAACAGATGAATTAATTAACCTGTCTGTAGCCTGCAGTACCACACTGGCAAGCCATTTTACATGAGTCTTTTTAGCTGGGCAGTTTGAGGAGGTGTCCAGGTATACAGTCTCCCTTCCTACAGAGGCAGCAAAAAATGGTAGTGTAATTCTGGACTCCATCAAAAGAAGTAGGTCTCCATATCCGCAGGGGTTTGGTTTCAAACCCTACTGCTGATTTCGGAAACTGCAGGTAACAGCAAACCCTATTAAAATAAATGGCTTCTGGTAAAAGCATACCATAGGGCTGCATTGGAGGACCTAGACAATACCTAGAGAATGCCTCTGCAAGCATTTTCCAGTGCAGCTTTATGGTACAGTATGTGTCACTATTTTGTGTCCCATGAATAACCAAAACCATGGTGTTGGTTCTGTGGATTCTGGGGGCCCAATTGTATAATGTAGAAGTAGGAGTACTACCCAGTCTTTACTGTCTTTCCGAATCTTCATAGTTTGTTCTGTCTCTCTTCTGCTCCCTGAGGCTCCTTCTCTCATGCATTTGGGGTTTAATTTTGCCAACATTTGTTCTTCTCAGCAGATAACTGGAGGAAAACGAACACATGTGCTCAGTGTTGGACATCTTTTTCACAACCATTTGATCTTGGAAGCCACCAGCAAATCCTAACCAAGAAAGGAAGTTTTACCAAAGTTAAGCGCACCAAGTGTATCATGTGTGGGAAAGATTTTGCACAACAGAGGGTATGTCTACCTCAAGAGAGTGTCCACACTGGGGGAAAACGCTGTAGATATGAAGCATTTGAGAAACACCTTTCTCGCAGTTCAAAGCTTGTGACCAATGAAAACATTCACACGGGAGAGAAACCATTCAAATGCCAGGGTTGTGGGAAATGTTTTGCTTACAATTCACATCTTCTGATACATGAGAGAGTCCACACAGGAGAGAAACCGTACAAATGTCAAGAGTGTGGGAAGTGTTTTGCTAATGGTTCAACCCTGGTCAGCCACCAAAGAATCCACACAGGTGAGAAACCATACAAATGCCAGGAGTGTGGGAAATGTTTTTCTTGTAGTTCACACCTTGTGATGCATCAACGAGTGCACACAGGAGAAAAACCGTACCAGTGCCATGAGTGTGGAAAATGTTTTACTTGCAATTCACATCTTGTGATGCATCGAACAGTCCACACAGGAGAAAAACCATTCCAGTGCCAGGAGTGTGGGAAATGTTTTGCTCGAAACTCACAGCTTGCAAAGCATCAAACGGTTCACACAGGCGAGAAAGCGTACAAATGTCTGCAGTGTGGAAAATGTTTTGCTCAGAATGCACACCTTGTGAGCCACCAGGGAGTCCACACAGGTGAGAAACCGTACAAATGTCAAGAATGTGGGAAGTATTTTGCTCGCAATTCACAGCTTGTGAGACATCAGAAAATCCACACAGGGGAGAAACCATATCTGTGCCAGGAGTGTGGGAAATGCTTTTGTCAGAAGACAGAACTTGTGACACATCAGAGGGTCCATACAGGGGAGAAACCGTACAGATGCCAAGAGTGTGGGAAGTGTTTTGCACACAGTTCACCACTTGTGAAGCATCAGAGAGCCCACAGAGGGGAAAAAGCCTACAAGTGCCAGGAGTGCGGGAAATGTTTTGGTCAAAATATACACCTGGTGAACCACCGGAGAGTCCACACTGGAGAGAAGCCATACAAATGCCAGCAGTGTGGTAAATGTTTTGCTCAAAATGCACACCTTATGAGACACCAGCGAGTGCACACAGGAGAGAAGCCATTCAAATTCCAGTGTTTTGATTACGGTTCAGACCTTGCAGACTTTCAGACAAGTTCAGACCTTGAGAACCTCCAGAATGTCCAGATGGAAGACAATCCAAATGAAACACCATCAAGTCCACACAGGAGAGAAACTATACCAATGCCAAGTGTATTGGAAATGTTTTGATTATAAGTCACAAGGGAATCCATGAAAGAGAGGGAATGTAGTGGTGCCCAGAATGGAAAATACAGTACTTTGTTCACATGTCCAGTGTTACGAGCTGCGAGAGAATCCAGCTGGGAGAGAAAACTATAGAAATACCAGTAGCGTGGAAGGTGTTTATTTAGAGACTTGACCTTGTGATCCACCTGAGGGCCTGCAAGAAGACAAACCTTATTAGAGCTTTAAGTGGAGAAAATGTTTTCCTAAATCATCTGGAACTGTATGCTGCGAGAGAATTTGCTATAAATTTAAAGAGTATCAGAAAAGGTTTCTTGCAACTCAGTGTTCAAGCAATACTTGTGTATCCAGAGCAGAGAGAAGCCTGCTATATACTCTAAGCTTCAAGAACATTTTCCCCCTTTAGCACATCTGAAAAGATGTTAGAGAACTCACACAAGAGACTAACCTTATGAGTACCTAGAGTGAAAAATATTATGGCTGCCGCTCAGGTTGGCTAATCAATCAGTATATCTACTCAGGACAGAAATCTCATCTGGACTCTTTAGTTTGAGAGAAGCTTTCTTGACTTACCACACTTAACAAACCACCAAAAACTCCTCCTCTGAAATAAACCCTTTGAATTAATGCACAGTGTGTGTGGAGAATTTTTCTTTTTTTAGTCACATTGCATATCTTGTGAATCAGCCACAAAGTCCCAATAGGAGCCATGTCAGTAGTACGAGTCTTGGAAGAGGTTTGCTCATCTGAAATACTTTGTGGATCACCAGAATGTCCCACGCAGGAAAGTAAGTGCAGAAATACTTGGAATGTGAGCAAAAGTATATAAAGAAGATGAACTTTATTTGCTTTCAGACCAGTGAATAGCCTTTTTGAGAATCTCAGTGAAGAAAGCCTTTTGTAGTAAGGAATCCAGTAGGTCTGGCCAAGGTGTAGAGCAAGTGAGCAACTGCAGGGATGGGGGGGGGCATTGGCCTCTCCATGTGACTGTGGGGTCCTATATAACTTTGTGTGCCTTCTAGGGTCTATGGGGACATAGACCCTAGAGGGTATGTGACCATCCTGGGCTTAAAGAGAGATTTTTTTCAAACATGAAATAAATAGGAAGGCAACTTCTGGTTTACAACCTATTGGGGGGGAAAGCTTGTTAATTATGAACCCCCATATTTGGGACCCCCCCTTCAAACCTGTGCCAAACTTTTCTGGATGTTTTGTATTATTTTGCAGCTAAAAACCCATGTTTTTACATAGATCATTCAAATTGGAGAGTGTAGTAAACATCCCCATTATCTGATTCAATAAGCAAATTTAGTACCGGTAATCCCCAATTTTCATTCCAAACCTTTGCACATGGATTCAGGTGGTCTGTCAGGATGGAAACTGTGTGAATGCCTGAACCCATAGCTGACATGAAATTGGTGACATGTCTACAACAAATTCCCCAGGTAGTGATGGTGGATTGTTATGAAGCCACATTCCCAGCAATATCCACAAAACAGCAATACCATTATTTGGCCAACAAAAATGCATGAAATACATCACGCAAGCTTTCAAAGTGCCACTGGCTTCTTCATCAGGCAAAGGTGTTAAAAACCATACAGCAAGTGCTTAATGGTTTCTGTATGAGTGGACAACTGTGGTGTGGGTGAAGGGCAAATTCCTCCCCCTGCAGCCCTTCATAGGCTACAGCCCTGCACGTGCATGCCAAAGTACACAACCTTCCCTCAGTTTCCTGGAAATGAGATCATATCACTTCCTGTTGCCATTTTGGAGTAGCTGACTGTCAAAAGTAGTTATTGAGGACTGGGAAGGGGTTTTCTCTTTGCAATGTTTGTTCACATTGTTAACTATACTTTTTTAAAACTGAAATTTGAGAGGTGCCTTGAGTCCCATACGGGAAGGAAGGTGGGAAATAAATAAAACAGTTTTTCAGAGCTAAGAACACACAACAAGGAAAGACACACACCATTGGAAAAGGGAAAATCTGTTTTATTTCTTACATCATGTTTATCCTCCCAGAAAACCAATGCAGCACACGCTATCTTTCAGTCCCCTACCACCACCTTCCATTGTTTCTTTATTCTCGTAGCCTGCAGTGTTAGGTCACAAACAAGCGCACAAAGAGACCAAAAGATCTCCTGCAACCCAACCTTCCTCTGCTCTTTTACTCTGGGGGTGGAAATTGTCCCTCCAGATGTTGCAGAACTGCCACTTCCAACATTCTTTGTCATTGGTTGTGCTGCCTAGTACTTGAGGGAGTTGCAGTCTCGCAACATTTGTTGATGTGTAGGATTCCCACTTATGTTGCTCCAAAGAAGCAAACCAGCTTGAGCACAATGGGCTTGCTGTTGTGTGTCTTGAAGTTGTTTCCAACTTATGGTGACCCTGTTATGGGATTTTCTTGGCAAGATTTGTTCAGAGGGGTTTTTGCTTTTGTGGCTGAGAGAGAGTGACATACCCAAGTTTACCCAGTGGGTTTCCATGGTTGAGCAGGGATTCCAACCCTGGTCTCCAGAGTTGTAGTCCAATGCTCAAACCCAGTGGTTCTTAACCTGTGATCCGGAAACCCCCAGGGGTCCGTGATGTCCTCACAGGGGGTCCCTGAAGGCTTGAAGTGTGATTGGGCCACCTCCTCCCTGCAGTGGAGTGGCCACATGACAGGAGCCAAGGCAACGGCTGACTGGCTGGCTTGGACCGTGCATTGCCATTCAGTCCACTCTAGCCACATACTTGCAGGAAGATGCAGGTGAAAAGTCTTCCCTCCCTCCCTCCCCCTCCAGTGCCTCTGAGGGAAGGTTCAATGGATGGTGTAATTGTGTTGTTATTATTGTTGTTGATTTTGTTGTTTTAAATCTTGAGTTAAATCTTGGGGGTCCTCCCCAACAAAAGATATTTAAAGGGGGTCACTGGTAAAGAAAAGGTTAAGAGCCACTGCTCAAACCACTACACCACACTGGTTCTTACAATGGGGGTAAAATTCAAAGGCAATAGCAATGTTGGCCTGGAACAGTATGCAAAGGGATCTTGTAGTACCTTTGAGAGAAAGAAGCTGGTAGCAGTTTGTAGACTGAAGTGTACTTCCGAGCCTTATTGCACTACACTGTTATAGCACTATTATTCCACTTCAACTGCTATGGTTCCCCCCTGTGTAATTGTGGGGTTTGTAGTGTAGTGAGGCCTAAGAGCTCTCTGGCAGAGAATGCTATAAATGCCCCTCCCTAACATCAGATGCATGGAGTGGAGTGCCTCCTCAATGGGCTTACTCCTAAACTAACATGCATGATTATGCTCTTCTGGCAACCAGCCAAGAAGGTCCAATCACTAGCCAAAAACAGAGTATAGGAGCCAACAATCTCTCTCTCTCTGGCTTTTCTTCGCAAATGAAGATTCAGGAAGGACTCATCCCGCGCTTTCTGCAAGCGCGCTGATGACTGAAAAGGCCAATCCGAGATAAACAAGTCCGGTTGCAGAAAGCACTGCAGAAGGTCTCCTTGGGTGATGTTTCTGGGTTGCGATTCTTTCTGCATTGTCGTTTCTCTTCAAGACTTGTTCGGTGTGAGTTCGCAAATAAGGCTGCAGCATTGTGGATAGTGCGTCTCCATGCCTCCCGATGTGAGGCCAGGGCGGACCATTGTTGGTGATCAATTTGGCCGAGCCTGAGATGTTGTTTCAGGGAGTCCTTGTATCGTTTTTTTGGAGCGTCCCTCTTACGCTGACCCGTGGCGAGTTCACCATAGAGTACTATTTTTGGGAGGCGATGGTCCTCCATCCTAGAAACGTGCCCTGCCCAGCGCAGCTGTGTTTTCAATATTATGGCCTCAATGCTGGTGATCCCTGCTTGCTCAAGGACAGCAAAGGCAAATAGCTAAGGCATATAGCGCATTTGGAAGACTTTACAAAAGAGTCTGGAGTAATAAACACCTGAAGCGAAGCACAAAAATGCTGTTGTGGTTTGAATCTCTCACTAACCAACCTGGGAATGGAAATTCATGGGACTCAATTCTACAGCAACTCTATTTAAACATAAAGGGGAAGAGGGAGTCTTTAAAAAAGTAATGTTATAAGGGGGGGGGGGGAGAAGAGAGAGAATAGCTATAAAACTTAAGGGTAAAAAGCTGGAAGCCATTAAGCAAAATATAATGAATTTTAAATGGGTATGTAGAACAAACCTGGAAACAGGTATCAATGGTTATTGAAGTAGGTAAAACCTGTAAGCCATCCTTCTTAGTGGAAGTAACAAATGGAAGATTTAATAAAAAAACAGAGGATGCAATTAAATGCCTTGAATAAAAGAATATGTAAATGTAAAAGAATGCACACAAGAGGAAAGCAGGTTTATGGAACGACACCTATTTTATTTTATTATTATTATTATTATTATTATTATTATTATGCATTTCATAAGCTTTCATGATTTTCTATATGAAGGAACATATTTTTTCCCTTTCTTGGAAAAAAAATCCTTAACACTTAATAAATATTTACATTATACAATTGTAGTATAATGCAGATTTTTTCCCCCTTCTCGTTGTTGTTGTTTTATTTTTTCAATAATTTTTAAAAATTAAATCTACAGTACAAAAAGCTCCTTCCCAGTTCTCCCCAGTTCTTCCAGCCCATCAGGCCAGGAAACAGCCCTCCCTCACCAACGGCCGAAGCCCCCCGCGCGCCCCCTTCCTCCGCACACGTGACCCAGGGAAACCCCGTCGCCTCAGGACCAGGAGCCTGGCATGGCTTCGGTCACGTGGTAGGATGGGCGTGGAGAAACCAAACCTCCGGCCCTTCCTATTGGACGACACGGAGGGAGGTTGCGAAGAAGAGGCGGGGAATGTAGGGGCGGGGCTAAAAGTGGTCTCGGTTCTCTGGAAGGAAAGGCGGGCCTCGTCCTGAGGCTCTTCGCGGCTGAAGGCAACGGAGGGAGGAGAATTGCCCCAAGGGAGGAAGGGAGGCTGAAGACAACGGGGGGGAAAAGACCCCCACAGCCCACCTCGGGTTCTGTTTGGGTTTTCTTTTGTTCTCTTTTGCAGCCGTCTCTACTAAGTGTGGCGCTGGAGCTGGGCAGGGAAGAAGGTAACGTGGGAAGCGGAGTACACGTGTTGAGGGAGGGGAGGGAGCGTCAGCGCCAGCCTTAAAAATCCTGTGTTGTGTTACGTACAAAACGCACACAAGAGGAAAGCAGGATCATGAAAGGAGGCTTGTCTTTTTTTTTATTTTATTTTTTATTTTATTATTTTATATACATATATCTATATCTGGCTGTCTATATACAGCTGTTCCTCCGTATCCACGGATTTAAGTACAGTTGTCCCTTCATATTTGGCTGGGGTTTTGTTCCAGGACCCCCGTGGATACCAAAATCCATGAATACTCAAGTCCCGTTATATGCAATGGCATAGCAAAATGGTGTCCCTTATGTAAGATGGCAAAATCAAAGTTTGCTTTTTGGATTATTATTTTTTAAAGAATATTTTCAAGCCATGAATACTGAAATCTGTAGATACTAAATCCGTGTATATGGAGGGACAACTTTACTCACGGCTTGAAAATATTCTTAAAAAAATAATAATCTAAGAAGCAAACCTTGATTTTGCCATCTTATATAAGGGACACCATTTTGCTATGCCATTGCATATAATGGGACTTGAGTATTCACGGATTTGGGTATCCACGGGGGGGGGGTCCTGGACCCAACCCCAGCAAATATGAAGGGACAACTGTATAATTCTCTTGAGTATGTTGCGTTTCCCAGTGTGCTGATTGGCTGCTCAGGGAACACACTCCACCAATCACCCCTCACATGCAAATTCCCTCTCCACCTCACAATCCACTCCTGCCACTCAGTCTGTGGCCCAGATGGGGACTCAGGCAGTCAATTGGCAGCAGCAACGAGACCAAGGCAGTCAGTGGGCAGCAGTGGTGGTGGGTTGCCTGCGAAGGGACCCAGGCTGTTAACTGGTGGTGGCGGTTGCCACAGTGGCAGGGCAACAGAGCGAGTCACCCTCAGCAATTCCATGGAAAGTGTGGAATGCTGAGAACATGGAGGAGGAATTTTAAAATCCACCGGCCTACCTTACGAGGTTGTTGTGAGGTCTACCAGGTGTTTGGGGGGTAATTTTTTAACAGTGTATGTTATGCCAGGTACAGCTAGTATATATATATATTATGCGTTTCATAAGCTTTCATGATTTTCTATATGAGCGAATAAATGATTTCCCCCCTCCCTTTGTTGTTATTGTTTTAATTTAAAAAAGATAATAAATAAATAAAAACCTCTGTATTGGGGAGTGGCTGTCCAATGTATTGGGAGAAAGAAGAGCAGGAGGGTCCAGCCCTGTTTGCAGCCAAACTCTGGACTGGGCAGCCTTGGGGATGAGGAAAGGACTCAGAGTCCTTCATGGTGGGTCTCAAGGTGCCCGGGAAGCGAACAAGCAGGTTGTTTATATACAGTGGTGGTCTCTGGACCCTCCTACCCGAGCCATTGGCTACCTGTTGCTGGTGAATTTCCAGGAAATAAACAGTTGTAGCCAATTGACAGAGGCTAGATGGCCATTTCTTGGGAATGCTTTGATTGCTATTTTTAATTATTGTATGTTTTTAATCTTCTATAATTTAATATTATTTTAAGGGGTGGGTGGGTTAGGGTACTGGGACTATGGAGTTTTTATATTGTAAGCCGCCCCGATTGCATTGCAGAGGGGCGGGATAGAAATAAAATTTTATTATTTATTATTATTATTATTTATTGTTTATTCCTGCACGGCAGGGGGTTGGACTGGATGCCCCTGGTGTCTTTTCCAGCTCTATGGCTGCTGACATGTTACAGAAATAATGTTTCTGGTTAAAGTTTGAACTGCCATGGCTAAATGCTAGGGAATTCTGGGATTTGTAATTTTGTGAGATATTAAGTCTTCTCGGCCAGTGAGCTCTGGTGCCACAACAAACCAGAAATCCCAGGACTCCATAGGATGGACCCATGGCAGTTAAAATGGGGTCAAACTGCATTATTTCTGCAGTGTGGCAGTGGCTTATGATTCTATGAAATATGGTGCAGGTGTCTGGCATGTTGGGAAACCATAATTGCCAGTCCCCATATCAAGTAGCCTGAGAAGTCCTGGTTTAATATACAGTGGGCCCTTGGTATCCACTGGGGTTTGGTTCTAGGACCCCTCGTGGATACCAAAATCTGTGGATGCTTACGTCTCATTATATAAAATGGTATAGTAAAATGTCCCTTAAATAAAACGGCAAAATCAAGGTTTGCTTTTTGGTGGGTTTGTGTTTTTGGAGGAATATTTTCCAAGCCATGGATGATGCAATCTGTGGATGTCAAATCCGTGCATACAGAGGGCCAACTGCATTGTATTTTTAGTGATGGGCGGGACAAAGTTTGTGGGATTTTATTCCTCCGAAGACAGTATAATCACCTTGCTATCTTTGGGTTGCTATGCACTTTGATGGGGGGCGGGGAGGGTCTCAGTTTGCAGCTTTGCCTCAGCATGCAAAGGGTCTCCTCTAGGGTTGCCAAAGTGAATACCAGCAAGTGTTGCTTGTCATGTGGTTGTGTGATAAGCAACACATCTTGAAATCTCCTCTTCTCCACAACCATTAAAGGTACTAGAGTCCTGTCCTGTTTTCAGTCTGGCAATCCTACCTGTGAGGGAGGTTAGGCAAATAGAGTGTGACTGGCCCAAGATACCGACTAAACTTTAGTGAGATTTTCTCTTCTACTGCCTTTTCATTCTGCTTTTTGAAAAAATATTATTCATAACACTAACATTGTGGTAGGAGTTTACTACAGGCTGCCAAACCAAGAAGAAGTGGTGGATGATACTTTTCAGAAACAAATCTGAGAAATCTTAGAGATGCAAGAAATACCATAGTAGTTATGGGAGACTTCAGTTGTCCTTTTATCTGCTGGGAGACTAACTGCTAAGCATTGGCTGTCCAACAAATTCTAAGTCATTGATAAAGATGTTGAATAGCACTGGGCCCAGGACAGAACCCTGTGGCACCCCACTGGTCACATCTTTCCAAATCCTGGACTTGATCTTCACCAATGGGAAGGAGCTGCTCACTGAAATCAAAGCAGTTGGTACTTTAGTGAGGGAATTTTGCTAGAATCTGATTGTCGGACAGGACAAAGAAGAGTACCATATAGTCAAACACAGACTTTGGATTTCAGGAAGGCGGGTTTTAACAAGTTCAGGGAAGTACTGGGTGGAATCCCATGGCTAGACATGCTAAAAGAAGAAGACACCCAGCAAGGGTGGGGGTTCTTGAAGAAGGATTTGCAAAAAAACACAATCCCATGGAAAAAGAAAAATGGAAAACATTTGAAAAAGCCAGTGTGCCTGAACAGCAGGCTCAAGGAGGGAATGAAAAGGGTAAGTATAAAAAATGGAAGGAAGGATGAATCGCTAAGGAAGAGTACAGATGTGTAGCCCAAGTTTGTAGGAATAGTGTAAGGAAAGCTAAGAATGAGCTGAGACTGGCTAGACAAGCAAGGAGCAACAAAAAGGGAGGTTTCAGATGCATTTGAGACAAGAGAATGACCAGGGAGACTGCTGTTTAGTAAGGATAGTAAAATGTTAACAGATCACAATGAAAAGGCAAAACGTTTCAGTACATATTTTGCTTCATAGATTTTCCTTGGTTTTTTTCTTGGCTGTGAGGCTGTGTTCTGGAAAAGTTTCTTTCTGACGTTTCGCCTGCATCTGTGGCTGGCATCTTCAGGGAAGTTTTTTCCCAAAAAGAGAACTGTGTGCTTCCATGCAGAAGCCGAGACCTTGGCAAGAGATCTGGATCTCCAGCTAGAACATCCTCAGCAGGATTGATAGGGAGTCGGGAATCACCTGGCTAACCTAAATAAGTTCACAGCTGCAGGGCCAAATAAACTGCATCCCAGAGTACTGCGGGAACTTTCTGATGTACTATCTGAACCACTTGCCATCATCATTTTTTATAAATCTATGAAGAACCAGTGAGGTGTCAAAGGACTGGAGAAGGGCAACATTGTCCCTTTCCAAAAAGAGGTTGAGGAAAATACAGGCCAATCAGCCTGACTTCAATACCAGGAAAAATATTAGATAGGAATCTGCAAAAATCTTGATGACAATGCATTGAGTTTGTCAAGAACAAATCATGCTAAACTAATCCTGCACTTTTTTAAAAAAGCAGATCACTAGTTTAGTAGATGGTGGGAATGCTGTGAATGTTATTTATCTGGATTTCAACAAAGGATTTGAAAAGGTCCCCCATGATATTTTGATTAGTAAACTAACTAAATATGGAATAGACTGAAATACCATCAGGTAGATCCATAATTGATTGGAAAACTCAAAGAGTTGTCATTATCTGTTCTTCAGATTGGAAGGAGGTCTTGAGTGGAGTGCCACAGGGTTCTGTCTTTGGGCTGATGCTCTTTGATGTTTTTATCAATGATTTATATCATGGGGTGGAGGGAATCTTTATCAGAATTGTAGATGATGCAAAACTAGGAGGCGTAGCTAACATATTGGAAAATAGGAACAGAATTCAAAAGAATTCAACTAGAAAACTGGGCAGAAAGTAATAAAATTCAACAGAGGCAAATGCAAAATTCTTTGTTTAGGCCAGCAAAATGAAATGCACAGATGTAGGAGGAGGGATGCGTGGCTCAGCAGTACTACATGTGAAAAGAACCTTGAGATTATTGTTGATCATGAACCAGCAGTGTGTTGCAGCAGCAAATAAGGCAAATGCTATTTTCGCCTGCCTTAATAGAAGCATAGTGTCCAAATCAAGGGAAGTAATAGTTCCACTATATTCTGCACTGGACAGGCCTCATTTGGAGAACTGCATTCAGTTCTGAGCGCTTCATTTTAAAAACACTATAAACAAGTTGGAGCAGGTTCAGAAAAGGGAAACAAGGATGGTAAGTGATATGGAGAACAAAAAAAAGAGGAAAGGTTGAAGCTGTTGGGCATGTTCAGTTTGTAGAACAGAGGACCCAGGGGTGACATGATTGCATACTTTAAATACCTCAAGGGCTGCCACAAAGATGGGGGTGCATACTTGTTTTCTGCTGCCTCAAGGGTAGAACTAGGTCTAATGGTTTTAAGTTACAGAAGGGTAGATTTTGATTGAACATTAGAAGGAAATTCTTAACAGAATGGTATAGCAACAAAACCAATTTCTTAGAGAGGTGGTGGGGTCTTCTCCTTTGGATGGCCTCAAAAAGTCTGGACAGCTACCTGCTGAGGATGTTCTAGCTGGAGATCCTGCATTGAGCAGAGGGTTGAACTCAGTGGCCCCTGAGGCCTCTTTGAACTCAGTGATTCTATGGTGGTGGGCCACAAGCTTGCTGGCTGCGTCTGTGGCAAGCATCCAAGAAAGAAAGAGTTGTGGCCAGTGGGCATAAATACATATGTTATCAATCCTCAGCCGCATTAGAGAAAGAAAAACTGACAGTCCACCACATCAGAAACTTTGAGAGACACTTCATGTATCTGATGAATAAATTGGACCCATGAAAATGTATGCCATAATAAACCTGTTGAGTCTTCAAGGTGCCACAGAACTGTTTTTGCCACAATGGAGACCCATGGAGTTTTCTCTGGAAACAGAATCTGAATGTCTGTAGGTAGGCTATGTTAGCAAGCTGATGGCAAGCCAATAGTCCTACTTGGAAAGGCTTACTCTCTGAAGGTGGCCAGAACAGAAATTAGAAATTTGGAGAACTTAAGAAATATTATGAAGATGACACATGGGGTAGTGTCACTTGTAATTGATTTAGGGTTATGTTTTGTCATCTTGGAAAAATAGCTCTGTATTGTATTGCATCTCATACAAATGTACCAATGGAAGCTGGGTATATGTAAAAAGCATAGATTCCACTCTGCATTTGCTCTGGATAGATTCTTAATTAAAGTGTGCTGCATATCAGTATTTTACAGCATGGTGTAGTGGTTTGAGCACTGGACTGTGACTCTGGGAGGCCAGGGTTCAAATCCCTGCTTGGCCATGGAAACCCACTGGGTGACCTTGGAGAAGTCATACTCTCTCAGCCTCAGAGGAAGGCAAAGGCAACTCCCCTCTGAACAAATCTTGCTGAGAAACCTCCATTTTCTTATGAGGTTGTCATAAGTCAGAAATTACTTGAGAGCACACAACACACTCTTGTCCTCAGTCAGGTTTTCTGATTTGCAGACCAAACATAATTTTATGTTGAAGGAAAGAAATCGTAACAAATGGTTTGCTTAAGAGCAAAAAATAAAAAAATGAAGCTTAAAAATGTTTTTGTGGTAATGAGGGAGGAAGTACAGAATCCATCTGTGTTCTTTCCTGCAGCTCTAGAGGTCAAACTTTCCCTCCTGACTACTGTTTCTTGTCTTTCTCTCCCAGGTCAGAGGCTCCGAATATGATGGAACAAAAAAAGCAACAACAGCTCTTAAATCTTCAGGGACTGCCAGGGAAAGTCCAGAATTCTCCAGAAAGCCACTCAGGTGTGGGATGAATGCATAAAGCAGTTGTGATTATAGATAAACTAGTTGGACCTACAACAAAATGTTGCAGTCTGGAGTGTTTTTTGTTCATTTAGCCCCTTCCCCCACTCACCCATGGTTTTCCATTTTCTGCTCCCCACAAGTGGATATTTTGTGTTCACTGACCATGTTTTATTCTTGTTGGAATGTTTGGGGTATTGTCTCTTATAGTGCTTTCCCCCTCTAAATGTGTTTGTATTTGAAAAGACACTGCAGAGTCTTCTGCTGATACACTACTTTTGTGAGCGGATTATACTATTTTAGCTACACAAGCAACAGCCCTGTCATGTATTTGCATTCCCAGATTCAGTGAACAACAGTTTCAGAGTTATCAGAAAAAGTTATTGTCAGGAATCCAAGAAGTATACCATACAAGGTTGTTCCTGAGAATTGAAATTTACTGGACATATACTATAATAAAAGCATATTATAATCTGTAAAATGTGGCAGGCTATAACACTATTGGCTAACCATCGTCTCCTGTCATGATATCCCCATAACACTGCCCAGCCTCCTTTTCCCAAGCCGGATTTGCAGCTCCACTCTTTATATTTTCCTAAACCAGCCAAAACCATTACCACCACCACCACCACCCCACAGTTGGCAAAGAACATTTGTTAGCAAGTACAGAGCCTTTAACTTGTGTGTTTTAATTGTGGTTTCACTTAAACAAGTCAGCATAAAAGCATGGTTTATGAAGCACTTGGAATTTTGCTCTCAAGGCTGGGAGAGATACCTGCCTTTGATTTACTCCTGTAACTGTAAACCACTTTTTCTCATGACATCCCAAAGCAGCCAGTCTTGTCAGCTGCTTTGAGGAATTGCTGGTCAAAATGTTGAAAGGCAAATCTCACTTGAAGATTAGGAGAAACATTCCACAGTGGGAATAGTTTGAAAATGGTACAAGTTACCTAGAAGGCCCGTGTGTGTCTTTTAGCAGAAGTTAGGCAGCTTTCTAATCTGGGTGCTCCAGGTCTGCCAGGCATGGGGGTCAACGTACATGGACTATAGGCTCCTTTCAACTCTAGGATTCTAGATGCACCTAATAAAATACTTTTCTGTGCCTACCAAGCCTATGGAACAAGGCTTCTGAGGAAGATCTTAATTTGTGGGTATGCTCATGTGGAAGATGTTCTTATATTTCCAGCCCAGATCATTTAGAGATGTGTGTATATGTTTTTAGCAAATATGTTTACCTCTGCCTTTTGACCTTGTTTGCATCATTCATAGGTAACATTGTTTCTAAATGTAGTTCTTACCTTTTTATACCAACGTTTCATGTTTATTTCAGCTCACATCATTATTAAAGTTGCATGGAGACCCTTCCCCTTTTCACATTCTGGAATCCCTAGCCTTCCCACAAACAACTCTGCCAGTCTTTACTTTCTTACACTAGTGGAAATTGAAAGCCTGCTATCACAAATTAAGATACTAATTAAAATATGAATGGGAATTATGAAGCCCTTCAGATGTTGTTGAACTGCTGGTTAGGGCTGTTGGGACTTACAGCCCAACAATGTCTGGAAAGGAGTGTGATTGCTACCCATGTTTATTATCCTAATCATAGAATCAGAGTTGGAAGGGGCCTCATGGGCCATTGAGTCTAACCACTTGCTCAGTGCAGGATCTCCAAATAAAACATTCCCAGCGCATGGCTGTCCATCCTCATTTTGAAGATACCCAAAGAAGGAGACCCCCGCCACCTTTCTAGGCAATTGGTTCCATTGTCAAACCACTCTTACTGTCAAGAACTCCTCTCCTATACTGGCATTCCCAGATTCAATGACCAGCAGTTTCAGAGTTCAAAACAGAAAAATTTATTGGCACAGTAATCCAGAATTTGAATCCTATAAGGTCGTTGCTCAGAATGAAACTTAACTGAAAAATGGTACATTAAAACCATATTCTAGTCTTCTAAATCTAGCAGGCTACACAACTGTTGGCTACCCATCACCCCTTCTCCTATTCCTCACAGTACACGCATTCAGCCCCCTTTCCGCAGCACTGAGATCCAGCTGCAGTACTTATCAGACCATTCCCGACACTGGCCATATACTCCCTTCTACAGTTAGGCTACACACTCATTAAGAAGCACAGAGAAATGCAAACATAATTACCTACAAGGTTAAACAATAAAATCGAACTTGGCAGGAAAAGTTTGCATCCGGGACCAATCTTGACACTTCCTTCTAATCTTCAAGTGAAATCTCCTCTCCTGTAACTTCAGACCATTAGACCTGGTCCTACCCTCTGGGGCAGCAGAAAACAGGCCTGCTCCCTCCTTTCTATGACAACCTGCTCCAACTTGCCTATAGCCTTCTTAAAATGATATTCCCAGACCTAAATGCAGTATTGTAGGTGAGGCCTGACCAGCACAGAATATTGTGAGACTATTACTTCTCTTGACTTGGAAACTGCTGCTATTAACAAAGGCTAAACTAGCATTTGCCTTCTTTGCTGTAGCATCACACTGCTGGCTCGTGTTCAATTTACAATCAATAATAATCTCAGGGTCTTTTTTGCACATAGAACTTGCTGAGTCATGTATTTCCCATCCTATACCTGTGTATTTGATTTTTATGGCCTAAATGTAGAATTCTGCATTTCATTTTATTAATTTCTGTCCAGTTTTGAAGTTTATCTAGGTCCTTTTGAATTCTGGTCCTATCTTCCAATGTGCTAGCCACCTTTCCCAGTTTTTTTAATCATCTGCACACTTGAAAAGGATTCCCTCCACTCTGTCATCTAAGCCATTGATAAAAATGTTGAAGAGTAATTGCCCTAGGGCAGAACTGTGAGGCATTCCGCTTGAGACCTCCTTCCAACTTGAAGCAAAGCCATTGGTGATGACTCTTTGACCACAGTTTTCCAACCAATTATGGATCCACCTGATGGTGTTTCCATCTATTCTGTATTTAATCAGTTTGCTAATCTAAATCTGGAATGATAGAATCATAGAGTTGAAAGAGACCACAAGGACCATCTAGTCCAACCCCCTGCCATGCAGAAATACACAGTCAAAGCACTCCCAACAGATGGCCATCCAGCCTCTGTTTAAAAACCTCCAAAGAAGGAGACTCCACCACACTCTGAGGCAGTGCATTCCACTGTTAGACAGCTCTTTCTAATGTTTCCAGTGTTTTGGTGGGATCTCTTTTCCTGTAATTTGAATCTGTTGCTCTGTGTCCTAGTCTCTAGAGCAGCAGGAAACAAGTTTGCTCCATCTTCAGTATGACATCCTTTCAAATATTTAAACACGGTTGTCATGTCACCTTTTAACCATCTCTTCTCCAGGCTAGACATATGCAGCTCCCTAAGCCACTCATCATGGTGCATGGCTTTCAGACCATATTATAGGGAACTTCAGTTAAAACAATACTGAGGTTTGTATAGAAGCCAGCACATGCATGCCGCTCGCCACTTTTTGGTGGAATGTCCATCTGAACATCATCTTTTCACAGTCTTTCTCTTGATCAGGATGCCTTGGCCTGAGGAGAGAAGTGAAAGAAGAGAAGCCATGGGAACTGAGTCATCAGCTTCCTGAGACAAATGACACCTCTCCAACTGCCCATTCAGGTGAAGGAGCTGTCAGGTTGCATAAATAAAATATCCACAAGGTTTTTTCCAGACTTCATCAGAGTTTCTTAAAATTTCAGATGGCTAGTGTGTTGCATCTTTGTTGGTTAAAACCGTGAAGCAAAAACAATTATGTTTTGTAGCCCCTTGGAAAATGAACATATTCCTCATGGCATATGCTTCTATGTAGTGGAGCTCATTTCATCACATATCTGTTATAGTCAGTTTAATGGATTTATATATGTGTTGATACATATATACAGTGAGCAGTATATGCTATATGGGGTTAGGATTTTAAGGTTGTTTACAGTTCTGGTTGGGAGGGCTTGCCCAGTTTATTTTGTTAGTTTTGTGACATACACATGTTTATAACAAACACAAAGTGGCTTCCAGTAACATGACGAAATGTGATACCTAACATGATGAATGTAGTGATGAACACTACAAACAGTTATGTCTGATGGCTTGTCTACATGTGGGACAAAAACTCTGAATGGAGTTTTTCCTGCATGCCCCTGCATTCTCCCCCCCCCCAAGCCCTGCACATTAGTATACTCTGCAGGGACATGTCTTCACTGTCCCTGCAGAATTTCAGCCGCTGCTGCTGCTGACACTGGGACTTAAGGCTCTAGAGGCATTTCCCAGCTGAACGAAGAGGAAAAAATATCCCCTTTCAGCCAGGAAATGCTTACAGGGCCTTGGTCACAATAAGTGTCAGCCGGTAAAAATGCAGGGGAAATCCCCGAACCTAAAATACTCTATATCCATGTGAAATACCCCAGAATTCCCCAAATCTAGGCCATGCAGTGCATGGCCTGATCGCTCCAGATTCAGGAAAAGGCTGTACATTGTGTGGCCGGATCACTGTAGATTCAGGGAGATTTAATTTGGGGTATTACATCGTGTAGACAAGCCCTGAAACTATGCGTGCATTTACCTTGTTGAAGTTAATAGGAATCACTTGACTACATCTGTATAGGTAACGGCCTAATTTTGGCTGACTGAAGTAGATGTCTCCCAGAGAACATGAGTGCATGGGACAGATTATACAGGAAAAGGTGAACCTGCAGGTAATCTGGACCCAAACCATGTAGGGCTTTAACGGTAATAACCAACATTGTACAGAAACTGATTGGCAGCCAGTGGGGTGATTTTAATATTGGTGTACATAGCACATTTGGAAGACTTTACAAAAGAGTCTGGAGTAATAAACACCTGAGGCAAAGCACAAAAATCAGTGTGTATAGAGCCATTGTACTGTCTATTCTCCTTTATGGGTCTGAAACATGGGTCACCTATCGCCACCACCTACGACTCCTCGAGCGCTTTCATCAGCGCTGCCTACGCACAAACCTAAATATACACTGGACTGACTATGTGACAAATGTTGCTGTCCTTGAGCAAGCAGGGATCACCAGCATTGAGGCCATGATACTGAGAACACTGCTGCGCTGGGCAGGGCATGTTTCTAGGATGGAGGACCATCGCCTCCCCAAAATAGTACTCTACGGTGAACTCACCATGGGTCAGCGTAAGAGGAGCGCTCCAAAAACGCAATACAAGGACTCCCTGAAACAACATTTCTATATTGTATATAGAATTTCTCTATATACAAAAAACCTATACAATATATGGATCTTCCTCCCCTCCTCCAGTCCACAATAAAAACAGTATTGAAAACTCCAGGAAATCAATCCCTTGAGCAGGTAGATGTTCATGTTCGCCTCCCAAAAATAGTACTCTACGGTGAACTCACCACTGGTCAGCATAAGAGGGGTGCTCCAAAAAAGCGATACAAGGACTCCCTGAAACAACATCTCAGGTTTGGCCAAATTGATCACCAACAATGGTCTGCCCTGGCCTCACATCTGGAGGCATGGAGACGCACTATCCACAATGCTGCGGCCTTATTTGAGAGCTCATGCCAAACAAGTCTTGAAGAGAAACGACAACGCAGAAAGAATCACAAGCTGGAAACATCACCCAAGGAGACCTTCTGCTGTGCTTTTTGCAACTGGACTTGTTTATCTCGGATTGGCCTTTTTAGTCATCAGCGCGCTTGCAGAAAGCGCGGTATGAGTCCTTCCTGAGTCTTTGTTTGTGAAGAAAAGCCAGAGAGAGAGAATATGATCTCTCCTGGATGTACTTGTAACCAGTCAGGCTGCCATGTTTTGAATTAATTGGAAGTTTTCAAATTTGGTACATAGATAGCCCAATGTACAGCACGTTGCAGGAGTCCAGCCTTGAGGCTACCAGCATGTGTACTACGATCATTAGATTCCATCACCTTAGTTTTATAGCTCAGGTCTAGGCTATCTGGCAGACTGTTTCTCTCTGTATGAGCCTGCCTTGGGCCCTGAGGTCATCAGGAGAGGCCCCTCTCTCTATTCCGCCACCCTCACAAGCATGGTTAGTGAGGATGTGAGAGGGGGCAGCCACCGACGTTCCTAGACTCTGGAACTCCTTTGCCAGGGAGGCTCGAATAGCTCCCTCCTTGTCATTCAATAATCAGACTAAAAACTTTTAATTTCAAAAAGCTTTTAAAACAGAAAGTTTTAAAAGAACGGGCTAGGGGGTGCTATATTGTTTTAACTGAACTGTTTTTAATGGCTTATAACCTTTTTAAAATTGCATTTTATATTTTAACTTGAGATTTGAATTGTTTTAATACTGTTACTGTTCACTTTTTGTTTGTTTTTAATTTGTATTCTTTTACATTGTGAGTTGCTTTGAGTCCCAATTTTGGGGGGAAAGTGGAATAATAATAATAATAATAATAATACACTTGAATCAAACAAAATGCAAACCGCAACCTCTGGTTAAATACTGGCATATTGGCATGCTACAGTTTCTGTGAAAGTGAAAATAAGAGGGGCTGGGAGGAACGGAAAGGAATATGAGAAAAGACCTGCTGAGTTATGCCAAAATTGTATGATTCATTCTATTAGTGTCCAACCAGGGTGAATGAGTGAGAAGGATAGGGGGGTTGTGTGGGCTAGCCATGTCACTGGAAAAGCTCATGAAGAGAGTGAGCTTCACCACAGCTCTGGTGAGATGATGGGAGAAGCCATCTCATTTGCAAGCCATTCTGTTTTTTTAAAGAAACTGTCTTCTTTCTTTCTTAACTCAGAGTTTCCTCATGTGACAGTGAAAATGGAAGAAGGTGAAGCAGAGGTCCATCCTGCTCGGGAGATTAAGACAAGTGGCACTTCTTGCCCTGGTGAGAAAGGGTACATTGATAAATTAAGTATTCCTGAATTCACAGTTCCTATAGTCCATGATAATTGGATTCCATGTATATAGTCATATACATATATGAAATTCATGGGGTTGCCATAAGTTGACAGGCAATTTGAAGGTGCACGTGCACACACACACACACCATGAATCTACAGTTGTCCCTTTACATTCAGGGCTTTGAGTTTCATAGTTTTATGTATTCTTGGAAATTCCTTCCCCACCCCTGCTCTCCCCAACACAACCTCTGAGCATGCAAGGAGGAGAATTTCCTGCACACATACACACACAGGGAAGATCCCAGCAAGCAAGCAACCCCGACACCAGCCTCAGAGGGTCTAAGGGGAAAGAAAATCACAGCCCCATGCTGTGAGCACGCAAGCAAAGTCCCCCCCTTGCCACTCCCCTCTCTGTGTCTTAACAAACTGAATTGCTTCTTTAAAACTCACATTTCGCCCCATGTCTCCTCATGGCCCAAAGAAAAGCACAGCTGCATGCTTGCCACCCCCTCTCTGTGTCTCAACAAACTGAATTGCTTCTTTAAAACTCATATTTCGACCTTTCCTACACACATTCACACACAAGGAAGGTGCGGAGCGACCCAGCTTCTGAGCATTTAAGGAGAAAAGCTTGTGTGCTCACAGTATGGGACTGTGCTTTTCTTTCGGCCAGCAGGAAGCTTTCCTCCTTAAATGCTCAGAGGCTGGGTTGCTGGGAGATGCCACCCGCGCCTTCCCTGTGAATGTGTGTAGGAAAAGTCCAAAATGTGAGTTTTAAAGAAGCTGAGTTTTAAATTCAGTTTGTTGAGACACAGAGAGGGGGTGGCAAGCATGCAGCTGTGCTTTTCTTTGGGCCATGAGGGGACATGGGGTGAATGTGAGTTTTAAAGAAGCAATTCAGTTTGTTAAGACACAGAGAGGGGAGTGGCAAGGGGGAGGGACTTTGCTTGCGTGCTCACAGCATGGGGCTGTGATTTTCTTTCCTCCTTAAATGCTCAGAGGCTGGGTCATTTCCGTGTGTGTTTAGGAAGGGTTCCTCGTTAAACCCTCAGAGGCTGCTTTTATTTGCAGTTTTTCGTAACCCACGCGAATGTGAAGGGACGACTGTACACACATACTATATAGTACTACATACACATCTGTGTACATGTGTCTTCATCTGTATATGTACAGCTTATATATCTGTCTTCTCCAGTCTGCTACATTCCAAAATTACAACTCCTGTTGTCCTCAGCATTAACCATATGTTGCAGTCAAACACATTTTAAAGATTTCAAGTTGGAGAACACTAGCTTATATACAGTCTTACCAGAGATGATCACAACTCTTTTGTGAATTTCTGAGCAAACTGCAAGCCACTTGATTCTATGAATTCCCTACATTATGCTCTGTGTGAAGGAGTTTTTTTTCTTTTTCCTAGCAATAGAGGAGGATATCTTTGGAGCAACTGAGAGGAGCAACACATCAAAGGATATCCTCCATCTGCTATGAAAAAAATTGAAAGTATCGCAGCAATTTCCAAAACCCCTTTCTCTTGTTTTGATTGCTGGCCATTAGTTGCACTGGAGAATCCCAAATCCTAGTTTTACAGAACAGGAAGAGGAATACAGTAGGACCCCCGTATCCACTGATTCATTATCCATTGATTCAGTTATCCACGGGACACAAAAAAGCACACCTACCATAGATTCTTCCTAGAAAATGTGTCCTCTGTAGCCATTTTCTAGGTCCTCCAAGGCAGCTCTATGGTAATAAGTCCTATTATTTCCAATGGTGTTCGCTATTATCCATGGTTTTCTGTATCCATGCCCACCCCCCGAACCAGTCCCCAGTGGATAAGGGGGTCCTGCTGTATCTCATCAATCTATAATATTTTTTGGCTTAAGAATAATTGTGCCTATTTGTTTTGGGGGTAGTAATATGGGAGAGACCTGTAGTTCAATGTCAGGGCATAGGTTTTGCCTGAAGGAAGTCCATGATGAAAATCTCAGATCTGTAGTTAGCAGGGCTGGAAAAGAGACACAAGAGCTTATGTAGCCAATGCCAGTCACAATAATCAGTACTAGACTAAAAGAACTGACTCAGTAGAAGGCAGCTTCCTGTATGGAGCAAGCATTGCCATTGTCCTGTGATATAAACAGCAGCTGTAACAAAACATTCTCCAGAATAACCTAACAGCTGTATTGTAGCTGCTAGGTTTCTTCTCATTTCAATTTCATCTTTGACATGGGCTCTGTAGCAGAACAGTGCACAGTAGATCGCTTCTGTTTAGGGGCCAGTCTACCAGCTGTACCCTTTTCCAGGCTACTCCATTCCATTCCCTTTCCATCCAGTTCTAGGCCAATATCCTGTATAAGGAGATGTGTCATAAAATTCCACCACTCTTGCAGGACTCACTTTCCTCCTACGTCACCCTCCTCCACAGCCACATAGCTGCTTGTGAAGAGCAATGGATGGCTGAGAAGCATCTAGCTCTGCGACTGTAGCCAGACACGCAACAACATCATCTTTCAGGACATCCAGAAAACATCCTCCCCAAAGATCCAGGAAGATGCCTTCATAGCTGTGTGTCTGGCTACAGTCACAGAGCCAGATGGTTCACAACTGTCTGCCACTATTCCCTGGCCATGACACGGCTGTGGACGTGGGAGATAGCATGAACTATCCTGATATTTGCTGGCAATCTAACTCAGCCAAAACTACAAGGTCTAGCAAATTCCTTACATGCCTGGAAGACAATTTCATGGTCCAAAAGGTGGAAGAGCCAACAAGGGGGTCAGCTATTTTAGATCTGATCCTAACCAACAGAGATGACCTGGTTAATGGGGTGCAAGTGGTGGGATCCTTAGGTGAGAGTGATCATGTTCTCCTGGAGTTTGTTATACAATGGAAAGGAGAAGCCAGGCATAGTCAGACACGCATTCTTGACTTTAGGAGAGCTGATTTCAATAAACTCAGGGAAATACTGGGGGTGATCCCATGGTCAAGAATACTAAAAGAGAAGGGACCTCAAGACGGATGGGACTTTCTCAAAAGGGAGATACTGAAGGCACAATTTCAAACAGTACCATTGAGGAAGAAAAATGGGAGGTGTCTCAAGAAACCAGGATGGATGACTAAAGAACTTTCAATGGAGCTAAGTTTTAAACGGAACATGTATAGGAAATGGAAAAGGGGGGAAATCACCAAAGAAGAATTCAAACAGATAGCGAACACGTGTAGGAGTAAAGTCAGAAAAGCTAAAGCGCAGAATGAGCTCAGGCTTGCTAGGGAGGTTAAGAACAATAAAAAGGGTTTTTTTGGGTATGTCCGCAGCAAAAGGAGGAAGAAGGAAATGATAGGGCCACTACGTGGAGAAGATGGCAAAATGCTAACAGGGGACAGAGAAAAGGCAGAATTACTCAACACCTTCTTTGCCTCAGTGTTTTCAGAAAAGGAAAAGGAGGACCAACCTGAGGAGAATGGAACAGAGGACACAATAGGGGAAATCCAGCTCAAAATAAGTAAAGAGGTAGTACAGGAATACCTTCTTAATCTAAATGAATTTAAATCTCCAGGACCAGATGAACTACATCCAAGAGTATTAAAAGAGCTGGCAAATATAATCTCAGAGCCATTGGCAATAATATTTGAGAACTCCTGGAGAACAGGAGAAGTCCCAGCAGACTGGAGGAGGGCAAACGTTGTTCCCATCTTCAAAAAGGGGAAAAAAGAGGATCCCAACAACTATCGTCCAGTTAGTCTGACATCAATACCAGGGAAGATTCTAGAGCAGATCATTAAACAGAGAGTCTGTGAACATTTAGAAGGCAATGCCATAATCACAAAAAGTCAACATGGGTTTCAGAGAAACAAGTCATGCCAGACTAATCTGATCTCTTTTTTTGATAAAGTTACCAGCTTGGTAGATGAAGGGAATGCTGTGGACATTGCATACCTTGATTTCAGTAAGGCCTTTGACAAGGTTCCCCATGACATTCTTGCAAACAAGCTTGTAGAATGTGGGCTAGACAAGTTAACTGTTCAATGGATTTGTAATTGGTTGACCGGCCGAACCCAAAGGGTGCTCAGCAGTGGCTCCTCTTCGTCTTGGAAAGATGTGACCAGTGGGGTGCCACAGGGTTCTGTCCTGGGCCCAGTGCTATTCAACATCTTTATCAATGACTTAGATGAGGGAATTAGGGGCATACTTATCAAATTTGCAGATGACACCAAATTGGGAGGAGTAGCTAATACCCTAGAGGACAGGATCAAAATTCAGAATGACCTGGATAGACTGGAGAGCTGGGCCAAAGCTAACAAAATGAAATTCAATACGGAGAAATGTAAAGTACTGCATTTAGGGCGGAAAAATGAAATGCATAAATATAGGATGGGAGAGACCTGGCTGAATGAGACTACTTGCGAAAGGGATCTAGGAGTCCTAGTAGACCACAAGTTGAACATGAGCCAACAGTGTGATGCGGCAGCTAAAAAGGCCAATGCGATTTTGGGCTGTATCAATAGAAGTATAGTGTCTAGATCAAGGGAAGTAATAGTGCCACTCTATT
The DNA here is from genome assembly GCA_030847615.1 of Gambelia wislizenii. NCBI lineage: Eukaryota > Metazoa > Chordata > Lepidosauria > Squamata > Crotaphytidae > Gambelia > Gambelia wislizenii. The sequence goes on from JAUMIR010000002.1 coordinate 35,387,099, forward strand.
CTGCCTTGGTCAGACCTCACTTAGAATACTGTGTCCAGTTCTGGGCACCACAATTCAGAAAGGATATTGACAAATTGGAGCGTGTCCAGAGAAGGGCGACTAAAATGGTGAAAGGTCTGGAAACGATGCCTTATGAGGAGAGACTTAGGGAGCTGGGTATGTTTAGCCTGGAAAAAAGACGGTTTAGAGGCGATATGATAGCCCTGTTTAAGTATTTGAAGGGATGTCATGCTGAGGATGGAGCAGGCTTGTTTTCTGCTGCTCCAGAGACTGGAACACGGAGCAATGGGTGCAAGCTCCAGGAACAGAGATTCCACCTCAACATGAGGAGGAACTTTTTGACAGTAAGAGCTGTTCGGCAGTGGAACACACTCCCTCGGAGCGTGGTGGGGTCTCCTTCCTTGGAGGTCTTTAAACAGAGGCTGGATGGCCATCTGTCGGGGATGCTTTGATTGTGATTTCCTGCGTGGCAGGGGGGTTGGACTGGATGGCCCTTGTGGTCTCTTCCAACTCTGCAATTCTATGATTCTATGATTCTATGAAAAGGAGTGGTTTTCAGAGGGTTTTGGTCATTGTGCAAGGGAGAAAGAGAATTATGAAAAGGCATACTCAGACGTAAGATTTACGGCTGCACTAACAGGATGCCAGCCCTAGTGTTACAGCAAGCGACACAGAGGCATGGTGAAAATGAGCAGAATGCCAACAGATTTATTCAGGGGTTGCATGCTGACAGAGAGATTAGGAAAGAAATGCAGGCAGGCTCCTTGAGGCTGCATCTCGGACAGAGACATCTTGAAAGGAATGCAGGCAGGCTCTCCCCCCATTCAGGGGTTACTCCTTATATATGTTTAAGAGTCATGTAGGCATAGTTAACCATTTGCTAACCATCTGTCTGTAATACACTCAATCAACTAAGATCAAAAAGGTGCAGCTAGCAACTTAAGGTAGGGATGTGAAATTACATCAAAGTAGGCTAACACTAGGGTGCGAAAATACAGATAGCAGGGTACCATGAGCTTTTCCTCAAAGCTTCCTTTTAAGATAATTTATTACCTAATAGAAAGGCAGGCAGGAAGGAGGCGTGGAGTTCCCTTTATATGGCCTGGGTTTTCCCATAACCTAGGAAGTTCAGGCCCCCTACACCCTAGTTTTCCATTTTTTCCTCCAAAACAGTCAGCCTTCATTGGGCTCTCTTGCGGCTGCTCCCTTACAGTGTTTTCCCAAGCTTTTTTACACTTTTGCAAGCACACTAATTCTTTCCTCTTGTGCATAGATGGTGTGGTCTTTGTTACTTAAGGATTGATGCTTGAAGAATGAATTGCTGTTAATATTTGAACTTATTTGTTTATTTGCAGGGCAAAACCTTGCTTATTCGTCACTTCAAACACCACAAGAAGGTTTCAAGATGAATTCTGTAGAAGCCCTTCAGCAGACTCCTTTCTGGAGGCTGCCTGTAGCTGACCAGTTGCGAGTCTTAGAGATGGGACCGGAGCGGCCTCCTCTGATGCTCCAGCAGTCTGGTTGTGACAGAGGAAAAGAGTATACCCGAAGGTTCAGCACCAAATGGTACGATCGAAAGGAATGGCTGTGTGGAAGCGCAACGAAAGATGCCCTCTTCTGCTTTCCCTGTTTACTCTCCGTGGGTGGCACGACATGGACTCAGACTGGAGTCCGGGACTTAAAGCATCTGGCTGACAAGATCAAGAAGCACGAAGAATCCAAGAGTCACATGGACAACTGCGCGAAGCTGGCAGTGCTAAGTAAAAACAGTGCCGTGCAACTGGGTGAAGATGACCTTGCGTCTATAAAAAAGCACAATCAAGAAGTCGAAAACAATAGATACAAGCTTTGGGTCATCATTGAAAGTATATCAAATATCATTGATAGCATACCGTTCTGTGATGCTTTTGAACTGGGGCTTTCAGATCAGGATGAGATGGAGGATTCCATCAACCTAGACATGTTCAGGGGACAGCTGAATCCCGTGGCACCGATTGACTTGGTCATGGAGCTTCACATGCAGAGTTCCCCTGTGTTGAAAGATCTGTCAAAGACGGTTCAGAATGAAGTGCTTGACTGTATGTCGAGGGCGGTAAAGGATCACATTAAACAGCAGGTGAAAAGTGCCCATTTTGTGGCTGTTGAAGTTGATCACGTAAGTGTCTCCAGCCACCCCCAAACTGTGGTGACCTTCCGGTACATTGATGAGCACTGCTCACTGGTGGAATGCTTTTACGCAGTCACAGAAATGGAAGACCATCGGGCTGAAAACATAGCTACCTTTTTGCTTCAGCAGTTGGAAGATGTGTTTCCAGAGGTGGCTGACAAGCAGAAACTTATTGCACAAAGCTATGATGGGCTGAGCATGACACACAGTGACCACGTAGGAGTGCAGGATAGAATTCGGGATGTATTCCCTAATGCCCAGTATGTGCACTCCTGCGCCCATCAGTTAAACATGGTGATGCAGCAAGTGGCATCCCAGATCCAGGAAGTCAGACATTTCTTTGCAAATCTTTCTGGGATACCAGAGTTCTTTTCCTGCAATGAAAAAAGGAAGGAGGTTTTGGAGGCAGTGCTAGGAAGACAACTTCCCAGATCTTCTCAGACAAACTCCCAACTTAATGTCCAAACAGTGAGTTATGTGTTTGAGAAGAGACAGGAGCTAATTGAATGTTTTCATGAAATCAAAAGAACTTGGAAGTTTGATGACCCAGCAGTCCAGATGGCCAGTCAGTTTATTCAGTTGCTGGAAAAAGATGGTGAGTTCCTGTACCTATTGTCCCTGTTCCACAGAATAATGCCCCAAGTGGATGCCTTCCGCAGGCAGCTCTGGGGTACAGCAATGGACCCTGTGGAAGTCAGGAAAGCTGCCTCAGACTTTGTGAGTACCATCAGTTTTGTCAGAAATTCCATTGGAAGCTTGTTCTCTGAGTTACCTCCAGAATCTGTGCTGCCTGGAGGGAAAACTAAGGAGTTCCTGAACCAAGTGGCATTAGAAGCCTGCAACGTTATCATTGCACATGCGAAAGAACGTTTTGCCTTCACCATTCACCTAGTGAGTGCAATGCTGGTGCAGGGGACTTTGTTTCGGGCACATAACCGGACATTTCCACAAGAGGCATTAGATCAAACAGTAGAGGCCTATCCAATGCTGGAGAAGGAGAGACTGAAGACAGAGCTTTGTGTCTTGTACAAGATGAAAGAACTCTACAGCTGCACAAGTATTTCAGCACTTCTGTGTGTGCTCATGGACACGCCTTTAGAGCAAACGTTGAAATTGCTGAGGATCGTGATCACCACTCCACAAATGGTGGCAGAAGCAGAGCAGACACCTTCAGCTCTGAAGAGGGTCAAGGCTCTCCTACGGAACACCACATCCCAGGACAGGCTCAGTGCTCTGGCCACCCTCTTCATCGAGAAGGATAGGATTAAAAACATCCCAGATTTCAACAACAAAACCATTGAACTGTTTGCAAGGCAGGCAGAGCACCATGCTGACTTTTTGTACAAATAGGGAGGAGGGCCAGTTTTCCAGGAACTGCTTTTCAGAACTGAGTTTGTTTTTTAAAAAAGTGCTTTCAAAGAGATGGAGTCAAATTGGTTGTCCAGATAGGAGTGGCACCTTGACTACATTGTACAGGGGGGTGGGGGATAAATCTGGATGAAATTTGGACTACTCTGGCCCAGGCCACATCTGCCTAAGCCCGAATCTGCATTTGGATTTTTACTTGGCTTCCATTCAGAGCTGTTACTCACACTTGAATCTGAGCTCTGGGAAAAGCAAAGCTCCAGCAGTAGCCACGCTCTCTGAAGCCAGAACGGGCAGCCTGTCCCACCTTCACAAAGCTAGTTCTGGCTTCAGAGAGGGCGACTGCTGCTGGGGCTTTTCTTTTCCCAGACCTCAGAGGGGTGATTGTGTGCCCCAGTGGTAGCTGCTCTCTCTTAAGTCAGAACGGACAGCTAGCCTCACTATAGCGAGACTGACTCCCGCTGGGGCTCTGCCTTTGGAACAGGAAGTGGCAGCACCTCAGGCAGACTTTGTCCTTCTCCGTTCTTCCCCTGAATCCAGTGCTGATGGATTGTTCACATGGCAGTTTTCAAGCAAACATCAGAGAAAACAGAGTTTTCTAAAACCTGGATTAACAGAGTATTCTCTGAGTCTGGTGCACATAGGGCTGTACATCATGTGACACGGCCACACCAGATTTGGGGAAAAGGCTGTACATCATGTGGCGTATTGGGATGGATTTGCGGTTTTTTTACTGGTGTAGACCAGTGGTTCTTAACTTGTGGTCTGGGGTCCCCAGGGGTCCTCAGTGTCCTCACGGGGCCTGTGAGGGCTTGAAGGCTGCTTGGTTCACCTCCTTCCTGCAGTGGTGCAACCATGTGGCAGGAGCCAAGGCAAAGACTGGCTGGCTTGGTTGTGCCTTGCCATTCAACCCTCTTCAGCTACAAACTTGCAGGAAGAAGCAGGAGAAAAGTCTTCCCTCCCCCTCCAGTGCCTCTGAGGGAAGATTTAATGGATGGTATAATTGTATTATTATTATCAAGTATTGTTGTTATTATTATTGGGCTTTTAAATCTTGAGTTAAGTCTTGGGGGTCTCTGATAATGAAAAAGGTTAAAAAACACTGGTGTAAACAAGCCCTGGGTGGTCTGGTTAGCACTACCAGTTCTGCTGGGGCTTTCACTTACTGCTGTTAAGTGAGGAGCATCGTTCAACCTTCCCAACCTAGTGTCTTAGACTATAGCTCGTATAAAGGCCAGCCAGCCAGCCATGTCAGTTTGGAAATGCTGGTGTAGGTTCTTAAAGCTGAACCTCATTCAAACACGTTTGTTAGTTGTCATAGTGGACCAGAGGCCCATGTTTCTCATGTCCTGTCTCTTGAGCGTGACCTCCTTTGAAACCTCTGTCTCTACAGGTAGCAGAAACCAAGCCTCACAAAGCCCACATACTGAGCAGTGACAGCCTGCTATGCCAAGGCACAGAAATTATCACAGTTTTTTTCTTTTGACAGTTTCTGTTTTGTTCCCATTCTTTTTTGCTTGGTAATCATTTTTTTAAAAAAGAATAAAAAGTATATGAAAATACTGTATAATTGGAACAACAGTTTGCCTGCCAGGTTAAGCTGTTGCATACAATAGCCAGCCCCTGGTTATCATTTTGAACAAGGCGGAAAAACAAGACTTTACAAATTGACTTTGGAATAAAACTAGGTTACTAATTACTGAAGCCAGAGATCTAATCAAGAAAATATTACAGACTTATGTATAATGTTCTCGTATGGGCAAAGTGCATGTGGGGGTTTTTTGTCCTTGAAAACAATAAAACAAAAGTGGTTTTTAAAAAATAGAGTTTTGATACACATTTTCTGTAGATTTAGTTGAAAATTATCTGGATTGTTTGCAGTATATTGTAATACTTACTCAGAGTAAAATAATGTGAAGAACCGAAACACAGATGTGGATTGTCCCATTGCCATTAGAAATACGCTTAAGTCTTTGTGAAGGAGGAGGGGCAGTTAGACAACTTAAGTATATTTGCTACAACAAGCTGCTCATGTACAGGCTGGGTCCTATCAAGTGGTGCTCTGTTTGTGGAGTGAGGAACAATCTGGCCCTCCATATTTTGTTTGAACTATAGTTCTCATTAGCCATTCTGGCTGGGAATGATGGGAGTTGATATGCAGCAACATCTGGAGGTCCACCTATTTTCCACCTGTTCTCATAGAATCATAGAAGAGACCAGAAGGGCCATCTAGTCCAACCTCCTGCCATGCAGGAATACACAATCAAAGGATTCTCAACAGATGGCTATCCGGCCTCTGTTTAAACACCTTCAAAGATGGAGACTCCTTCACCACACTCCAAGACAGCGTGTTCCATTGCTCAACAGCTCTTACTGTCAGGAAGTTCTCTAAATGTGTAGGTGGAATCTCTTCTACAGTTTGAGTCCTTTGCTCCATGTCCTAGTCTCTGGAGCAGCAGAAAACAAGCTTGCTCCATCCTCAGTATGATATCCCTTCAAATATTTAAACATGGCTGCCGTGTTACCTCTTCTCCAGGCTAAACATACCCAGCTCTCTAAGCCGCTACTTGTAGAGCATGGCCTCCAGACCTCCCACCATCCTGGTTGCCCTCCTCTGGACACGTTCCAGCTTGTTAATATCCTTCCTGAATTATGGTGCCCAGAACTGGACATAGCATCAGCGTGCTTGCAAAAGGGATGAGTCCTTCCTGAATTTTCGTTTGTGAAGAAAAGCCAGAGAAAGACTACAGTTGAGGTCTGACCAAAGCAGAACAGAGTGCACTATTACTCCCCTTGATCCTACACACTATACTATTGATGCAGCCTAGAATTGTATTTACGATGACTTTATGGAAGAAGATAAAGAGTCACTGTAAACACTACTCTAGGTTGCATCAATAGGAGTAAGAAAAGAGTGCTCTAACTGGTGAAAATAAAATAAATGATGCAGGAAAGGTGCTGCAGCCCAAGATAGGTAAAGTGGTGGTGGAGGAATGCAGTGCACCCTTCCCACCCACAGGGGTTCAGTTTCAGGGGCCTCCCATGGATGGGAAAAACCATGCATGCTAAAGCCCCGTTATAGTCAATGGGGCCTTGTGCACATGCCACCATTCACTTAAGAGGGTGGGGTGATTCATGGAATCACCCATCTGTAAGTCGCTAGCCTGCTGATACTGCAGGCCCGGTGTACTTAACTATTTTTACTTGCCATGTTGCAGAATGTGTTTTTAGACTCTTTTTAACTTATCTTTTATTATTTTCAATTGTTGGAAATTATTTAGATCAGTGGTCCACAATGTCCTCACAAGAAGGGGTTTTGTGAAGGCTGCTTGGACCACCTCCTCCCCCTTAGTGCAGCGGCCACGTGACAGGAGCCAAGGCAAAGGCTGGCTGGCTTGGCCTGCATATTGCCATTCAATCCACCCCAGCCACAAATTTGCAGGAAGAAGCAGGAGAAGAGTCTTCCCTGCCCCTCCAGTGCCTCTGAGGGAAGGTTTAATGGATAGTGTAATTATATCATTATTATCAGGTGTTGTTAGGATTTTAATCTTGCGTTAAGTCTTGGGGTTCCACAGCAACAAAAGATATTTAAAGGGGGTCCCCGGTAAAGAAAAGGTTAAGAGCCACTGGTTTAGATTGTTTTTATTGTATGACATCCTTAGATCTTTTGGTATAGGGCAGGATATACGGTAAGTATTTTAAGTAAACATTTCAAATAAATTCTTCAGTGTCAGGCTGAAGTGTCTGACACTGAAGAATTTATTTGACTGAAGTAGACTGCAACAGTGGTGTTAAGGGAACCTGCAGGTGTAATCTCAGAGCCTCTGTCTATAAATTTTAAGAACAGGTGAGGTCCCAGGAGACCTGAGGTGGGTCAAGGTCCACATCTATGAACATGGGATGGGGGAAGAACCAGGTAACAACCAACTGAGCAGTGCCATTTTGATGCCATTTTGGAACAGATTTTTAAGAAGATGGCCTTGAGTACTTAGACAAGAACATTGCTGGTATGCTGTGCCTGACTAATCTTGTCTCTTTATATTTTTCCCAGACTAGTTACTGGCTGGGTAGATGAGGGGAATGCTGTGAAAATTGGAGGAAAGGATCCAGGGGTCTGGATGAAGGAGTGGGAAGCATGTTAATCAGATTTGCAGATGACATCAAACTAGGTAGGGAGGCATGCAGACTGGTCACATCAAATCTAGGTAAATCCAAACGGTGAATTTACACAAACTTTGCCTGTTTGCTGGTGATTTCACAATTAAATCTCAAGTCATAGAATCATAGAGTAACCAGTAGCGTGAACTCTCACCATTACCAGTAACCCACCCCCTTTTTTTAGCACTATAAGAAGCAGAAATTTAAAAGTTCTCTGGCTGCTTGCACTTCTTTTTGTCATGTTATTTTCCTGCAGTGTGAATGTCTGCTACTGTTTTTTCATTTTCAAACTGCTTCTTAGCTTTGTTCTCCCAAGCCACCTAGTGGCCACATTTTTCTGAGCTTCTGTTTGTGCAGAATCTGAATTTTCTCCCCCATTCCTGATTTCTGTTAATACAGCTTATTTCACAGTAGATGAGTATTTGTGCCTCAGAGGAAAGAGACTTTTTTTCTGTCTCAAAGTAGGATTTATTTTATTTTTATTTATTTATTTTTGCTGTTCCTCTCAAGAAAGGGCTTACTTCTGAGTAGTCATCCCCACCAAGATGGATAAAAGAAATGCAAGATAAGGGTTTGGGGGGGAGTGGATGAGAAATAGAGTTTTCAAAATTTCTTGAAATTATTTCCTTCCAAATTTAAAATGGGAGTAAGTGGTAGGTGGCAAAGTAAAATCATTGATGGCATCTCTGAAGCTGCCAGCCACAGATGCAGGCGAAACATCAGAAAGAAACTATTCCAGAACACGGCCACACAGCCCTGAAAAAAGTCAAGGAAAATCTATGGATGCCGGCCATGAAAGCCTGTGACTTCACATTGATGGCATTTTCAGCTCCATTTTGGTACACCTTTTGTGCACACATTTAAATTCAAACAGCAATTTTAATGTGAACATAAGATTTATGTTTAACATAATTTAACACAATATAGTCAGCCCTCCATATCCATGGATTCTTCATCCATGGATTCAACCATCCTTGGCTTGAAAATATATATATTTTAAATTCCAAAAGGCAAATCTTGCTGCTTGTCATTTTATATAAAGAACACCACTTTACTATGCTATTGTATATAATGGGACTTGAGCAGCAATAGGTTTTGGTATTCATGGGGGGTCCTGGAACCAAACCCCAGTGGGTACCAAGGGCCTACTGTATTTACGTTCAACATAATTTAACATAAATTTAACAAACTTTACTATCTAATTTTCCTTGCTTTCCACGTAAATCATATAGAATTACCTTTTTTTACCTTGTTAACATTTAGCTTACATAACTAAAAACCCCTCACTTTCTTTTTTCTACTTGCTAGCCACCAGAAAGTCCACATGGAAGAAGAACCATACATGCGCTAGGAATGTGGGAAACGCTAATTCATACCTTGTTAAGCATCAAAACCCCCATGCAGGAGAGAAGCCATAAAATGTCAGAAATATCCAAAATGTTTTGCTTACATTTCTTAGCTGTCAGTTCACCAAACTGCCCACACAGAGGTGAAATGAAATATATGCCATGAGTGTGGAAAATGTTTTGCTAAGACTTTGTAACTTACATGCCATCAGAGTCCGCAAAGGAGAGAAACCATATGAATGCTGTGTGTGGGAGATGTTTTGCTCCCAGTTCAGACTTTCTTTACCACCAGGGAGTCCATACAAGTGAGAAGCTCTATTATTGCCGTAAGAGTGGGAAAAGTTTTGCTCAGAGATTGCAGGTGGTAACTCATCCGAGGATCCACAGAGGGGAGAAACTAGACAAATCTTTTTCTTGTAGTTCATACATTGTGAGGCATTAAAGTTGTGGTTTTGAGTGTTGGACTAAGATTCCAGAAGCACAACAAAAGCAATTGGCATAATTGTCCCCATCTGTTTTCCAAATAAAATACCATAGTGAATCTTTTTTCATACTCTTCTGATCTCCTAATTAATATGCACGCTTGGGGTAGGAATGCACCCTGCTGGTTGAGAATCCCTAATGTATATGAAGCCACAGGAGATGGTCATTAGAAGTTTGGGACCAAGTTGGATATCCAACTCTTATTTTTAATATTACATCTGAATCAGGAAAGATCTACATAAGCTAAATCAGTTTGTGAATACAATGATGGGCTGTTTTCAGCCAGGCTCAGGCTAGCTAGGCTCTGGTCATGTGGTCAAGGCAATCCAAAAGACTAGGTTGCCAGAATCCAAGTGGGAATAACTATCCTATCAAGGGCACTGTAAAAGCCAGGTCCAGAGGCAGTTCAAGGTTGAACACAAGAGATTTCAGGAGGGCAAGAGGCATCTAAGGAAAATACCAGTATGGTCTAGACTAGATACCTGATATTCTAGCAGCTCTCCCTGTCTGAAATTGTTCCACATGAACCTGAGTATCCTTGACCTCAGCTTGTAGGTCAGTGCAGGCAGTTGGAAAGAAGTCTTACTCATGAAGAAGGCTGTGTTCACAAGTCGTTTACTCTTGAGTAGTGTTACTATGCAAAGAGGACACTGTTTTGCATGCTGTAACCCCATTCCCCACCACCAGACTGGGTTGTGTTAGAATGATGCTACTGGTTAGTGTTGCTAAGATAGTCTTACATGTCTCTACACTAATGCACAGAGCATGGGAAATAAGCAAGATGAACTTGAACTCCTAGCACTAGAAAACAAATATGATATAATAGGCATTACTGAAACCTGGTGGGATGAGTCTCATGATTGGAATGTTGGAAAAGAGGGGCATACTTATCAAATTTGCAGATGACACCAAATTAGGAGGAGGAGTTAATACCCTAGAGGACAGGATCAAAATTCAAAATGACCTGGATAGACTGGAGAGCTGGGCCAAAGCTAACAAAATGAAATTCAATACGGAGAAGTGTAAGGTACTGCACTTAGGGCGAAAAAATGAAATGCATAGATATAGGATTGGGGAGACCTGGCTGAACGAGACTACGTCCCATGTGGTGGGAACAAGGGACGGCCTTTTCAGTGGCTGCTCCCAGACTTAGGAACTACCACCCCAGAGAGGCCAGGATGACCCCATCCTTGCTCTCTTTCTGGCAACAGGTTAAAACATTTTTGTGCTGCCATGTCTTTGCAAAATGGCAAGGGCTGGGCTTTTAAGGTGTTGCAGCTTTTAAGATTGTGAAGGGTCTTTATAGAGTTTTTAATGCATTTAAATATTTTTAATGTTAAAGTTATAAATTCTTTATTTTTAAAAAAATATATTATCATTTTTAGTTTTGTATTATTTTTAACTTGTATTGTTTTAAAGATATTGATAACAGCCTTGAGTCTCATTGTTGGGAGAATGGCAGGACATAAACATATGACTAATAATCTCTCTCTCTGGCTTTTCTTCGCAAACGAAGATTCAGGAAGGACACATCCCGCGCTTTCTGCAAGCGCGCTGATGACTAAAAAGGCCAATCCGAGATAAACAAGTCCGGTTGCAGAAAGCACAGCAGAAGGTCTCCTTGGGTGATGTTTTTGGGTTGTGATTCTTTCTGCATTGTCGTTTCTCTTCAAGACTTGTTCGGCGTGAGTTCTCAAATAAGGCTGCAGCATTGTGGATAGTGCGTCTCCATGCCTCCCGATGTGAGACCAGGGCGGACCACTGTTGGTAATCAATTTGGCCGAGCCTGAGATGTTGTTTCAGGGAGTCTTTGTATCGCATTTTTGGAGCGCCACTCTTACGCTGACCCACGGCGAGTTCACCGTAGAGTAGTATTTTTGGGAGGCGATGGTCCTCCATCCTAGAAACGTGCCCTGCCCAGCGCAGCTGCGTTCTCAATATCATGGCCTCAATACTGGTGATCCCTGCTTGCTCAATGATAGCAAGATTCGTCACATAGTCAGTCTAGTGTATATTTAGGATTGTGCGTAGACAGCGCTGATGAAAGCGCTCGAGGAGTCGTAGGTGGTGGCGATAGGTGACCCATGTTTCAGATCCATAAAGGAGGATAGACAGTACAATGGCTCTATACACACTGATTTTTGTGCTTTGCCTCAGGTGTTTATTGCTCCAGACTCTTTTGTGAAGTCTTCCAAATGCGCTATATGCCTTTGCTAATCTGTGATCGATCTCTTTGTCAATCTTGGCATCTGAGGAGATGATGCTTCCCAGGTATGTGAACTGCTGAACGGACTTGAGCACACATTTGCCGACGGTAATGTGGGGATGGTGGTGTTCGTCCTGTGGTGCAGGCTGGTAAAGAACTTCTGTTTTCTTCAGGTTGACTTCCAGCCCAAACAGCTCTGCAGCTGTTGCAAAGCAGGATGTTAGGCGCTGCAGAGCTGCTTCTGTGTGGGCCACAAGGGCAGCATCATCGGTGAAGAGCAGTTCACGGACTAGATAGTTTAGAGTCTTAGTGTGAGCCCTCAGACGGCTTAAGTTAAACAAGCTACCATCAGTACGGTAACGTATATAGATGCCGTCGTCTTCTTCAAGCTCTGCCATAGCCCTTTGGAGCATCATGCTAAAGCAGATTGTAAATAAAGTTGAAGCAAGAACACAACCTTGCTTCACTCCATTAGTTATTAGAAAGGGCTCTGAAAGAGCATCACCATATCTGACTTGACCACGCTGGCCCTCATGTAGCAAGATAATCATTTTAGGAATTTGGGGGGGACATCCTAGTCTTTCCAGTATCTGCCACAGACCTTTTCTACTTACAGTGTCGAAGGCTTTGGTGAGGTCGACAAATGCTACATAGAGACCCTTGTTCTGCTCCCTACATTTTTCCTGCAGTTGTCTAAGGGCAAATACCATGTCTGTAGTGCTCCTATTGGCTCTGAAGCCACATTGGCTTTCAGGGAGAAGTTCTTCTGCAATAGCAGGAACTAATCTGTTCAGGAGTATCCTTGCTCATTTTTTCTTGTACAGGGTGATGATGATTGCATCTCGGAGGCCTGATGGCAGTTCCCCCTTTTCCCAGCAATTCACAAGGAATTCGTGGAATTTTTCGTGGAGTGCATGACCTCCGTGTTTCCAAACTTCAGGTGGGATTCCATCAATCCCAGCTGCCTTGCCGTTTTTCATCTGCTGTATGGCCTTAAGGGTCTCTTCCAAAGTGGGTGCTATGTCCAATTCATTTTTCATCGGTTTTTGTATTATATGTTGGATAGCTGAGCCTTGGACTATTTGGTTGGCGCTAAAGAGACTTTGAAAATTTTCAGCCCATCGATTCAGGATGGAGGCTTTATCAGTGATTAATGTTTGACCATCTGTACTGTATAAGGAGCTTTGGACCTGATAAGTAGGTCCAAACACTGCTTTAAGAGCTTCATAAAATCCTCTATGATCACCCAGATCTGCACAGCGTTGTGTCTTTTCTGCTATATTGATCCACCACTTGTTCTGCATGTCTTGGAGTTTTTGTTGTAGTTTACTACATGTGAGGCGGAAAGCTGCTTTTCTTACATGATAGGTTGGCTGGGCAAGGTATGCCTGGTGAGCAGTTCTCTTCTTTGCCAGCAGCTCCTGGATCTCTTGGTTGTTTTCATCAAACCAGTCTTGATTTTTCTTGTGGGAGAACCCGAGGGATTCTTCTGCAGACTGGAGGATACTGTTTTTGATATGTTGCCAAAGCACTGTAGGAGAAGGATCTGTAGGATGGTCTTCAAGTTTCGTTTCTAGATTTGCCTGGAAGTTGTCTTTCATGGTAGCTTGTTGAAGATTGTTGACTTGGAGTCTCTTCTATAAGATGCCACCCCTCTTAGGTTTGAACTTAAGATGTAGATTTAGTTTACATCTGACGAGGCGATGATCTGTTTGGCATTCTGCACTGGGCATCACTCGGGTATGACGGACATCACGAATGTCTCTCTGACGGACTAGAACATAGTCAATGAGGTGCCAATGTTTGGATCGGGGATGCATCCAGGTTGTCTTCAAGCTATCTTTCTGCTGAAAGATTGTGTTTGTAATAGTCAGCTGTTGTTCTGCACAGAACTCTAGCAGGAGGCGTCCATTATCATTGCATAACTACTACTACTAATAATAATACTAATAATAATACTAATAATAATAATAGCTGGCTGATGATTCACATGGTGGTAATGAAGTGCCTTGTGCTACCATTTTATTACAGTAGATTTGTTATTACTAATTAGTATACATTTGCCATTTATGAAGGAATTGGGAGTTTGTCAGTAGAAAAATAAGAGTTGGAGTGTAAGGTTTGACATGCTGACTCAAACCCCCTGATAACAATAACAATTTTGTAGCTTATAAAATGGTTATGGTATAAAGCATTATTACTAAACTAGCTGTACCCAGCGTAACGTACGCCATTAAAAATACTCCCCCCAAATACCTGGTAGACCTCATGACAACCTTGTAAGGTAGGCTGATGGATTTTTAAATTCCTTCTCCCCCTTCTCAGCGTTCCACACTTTTCTCGGAATTGATGAGGGTGAACCACTCTGTTGCCCTGCTGCCGCCACCACTGCCACCAGTTGATTGCCTGGGTCCCATCGCAGGTGGCCAGTTGAGCGCCTGGGTCCTGTCGCCACCTGTGACTGGCTGAGGGGCTGAGAGGCCCTTATGAGGTTGGGGGCAGAAATGCAGACTGAGTGGCAGGAGTGGATTGTGAGGTCAAGAGGGAATTTACATGTGGGTGGTGATTGGTTGTGTGTGTTTCCTGAGCAGCCAATCAGCACACTGGGAAAGGCCAACATACCCAAGATATATATGTGTGTGTGTGTGTTTATAAAGCATTTCTAAGGTTGCTGATGCAATTCACTGGCTATTTAACTCAAATGCAACCCTCCCCCAAAAAAGCCCTGTATCCCAACTATGCTGTTTAAACTAAAACACTCCAAATTTCTTGCAGTATTTTTTTAAAAGACTAGATGCCATTAACAACCATCCTTGCAATATAGCAAGCCAGTGGTGGTAAAAGGCATGCTTCCTTTGTCCTGAGGTCCTGTAATGGACCAAGAGAAGGAGGCAGGGAGGCAAGGAGGGAAAGAAAACTACATGCCATGGTTACCTCTACTGCCAAACCAAAATAAGCTAAATAAAAATACAGACATGCCTCAGTTAACAAAGTCAACGTGTTTCTGAGCATTACTTCTTCAGCAGAACATTTGGTACCAGAAGTAAAAATAACATGGAAAGAATAGGGATAGATTCCTACCCCACAGAAAAATAAGAACACTTTAACATGTTTCAGAAAACGTTTTATCCCAAGGTAACAGTATACATATGTGAAATGCAACAACCAGGTCGGGAAAGTCTTGTGTAAGATCATAGTGCAAGATTCAAGACCATTTGAAAGCTTCTTTCAACATAGATCAAGGGACTTTTTTTCCCCCATCATCTTCAGTTCTGTTATAATTTCCATTTTGGTGGCCAGATTTACAGATCTATGCTTTATTAGCATGCGGGAGGAAGAGGGAGCTGGTAAGGCAGGCTTATCAGCTTTCCCTTTTTCTCTCTGTTTTGCTGTTCACGTATGCTCAGTAAGGGATTCTGGAGGCAGCTGCTGTTTACCTTGCCTATTGTAGGCAAACACAAATAGATATAATAGGATTGGCTAGAGCGGAATCCCATTGATCCTCACCTCAGATTTTCGTGCATTGTTTGCTGCACACGTTGTTGCCACCCAACACTGAAAGTGTGGGTTTCTCCAGCCCTCCTTCCATACCTCCTAATACTGATGCTATTGAAAAATTTCAGCTAGACAGAGGAGAAGGAGGAAAGGTGTGTGTGGGGGGGGAAGGATTGACAGGCATAAAACTTTGTAAAAAGGAGCTTCTTTGTCAGAGACTTTGTTAACTGAGGTATGCCTGTATTTAACCTTTCTCATTGCAGAAGCTTGATAACTCAAGTGAAATCGGCGGCTTGCCAGAGACAGAAGATAAAACTTTTCAGGTACTGTCTGGTACAGTAGGGCCCCCCTATCTGTGGGGGATTGGTCCGGGGGGGGGGCTTAAATACCGAAAACTGTGGATAACAGCAAATGCCATTGAAAATAATGGGACTTCTGGTTTAAAATACCATAGGGTAGCCTTGGAAGACCTGTCTAGAGGATGCCTCTCTAGGCATTTTATAGGAAGACTATATGGTAGGTGTGCTGTTTTGTGTTGAGTGGACAACTAAATTGGTGTATAATGAATCAGTGGATACGGGGGTTCTACTGTACTTCGAAAGGAGTGACAAGATCAGTGAAATCAGATGTGCAGTCCATGGGTGCAGAACATCAAGGTTTTCCCCAGGTTTTATGGGCTCAGTGCTAATCAGAGAACAAGAAAGCAGATGAGACATTAGTTCAAACTTTATGTGCAAGGAGAGCTAGTGCGACGTAGGGCTTTGAGTGCTGGACTATGACTCTGGAGACCAGCGTTCCAATCCCTGCTCTGTCATGGAAGCCCATGGGGTATAGAGTCATAGAGTTGGAAGAGACCTCAAGGGCCATCCAGTCCAACCCCCTGCCATGCAGGAATACACAATCAATTCATTCCCAACAGAGGGCCATCCAGCCTGTTTAAAAACCTCCAAAGAAGGACACTCCACCACACTCGGAGACAGTGCATTCCACTTCTGAACAGCTCTTACTGTCAGGAAGGTCTTCCTAATGTTTCGGTGGAATCTTTTTCCTATAGTTTGAACCCATTGCTCCATGTCCTAGTCTCTGAAACAGCAGAAAACAAGATTGCTCCATCCTCAGTGACATCCCTTCAAATATTTAAACATGGCTATCATGTCCCCTCTCAACCTTCTCTTCTCCAGATTAAACATGCCCGGCTCCCTAAGCCGCTCCTTATAGGGCATGGCTTCCAAATCACCCACCATCCTGGTTGCCCTTCTCTGGACATGTTCCAGCTTCTCAATATCCTTCCTGAATTGTGGTGCCCAGAACTGGACACTGTACCCGTGGTGAGGTCTGACCAAAGCAGAATAGACTGGCACTATTACTTCCCTTGATCTAGACAATATAAGACTTAGTGATCTTAAACATTGGTGTAGGTTATTCGGGTATTAAATACATGGGATATCTCTTACCAAAGACTGGAAGCAGCTTTGGAGACGTTAACTATTCCCGTTTTCAGATGGGTGCCTTGGCCAAGACACACTCTCTCAGCCTCAGAGGAAGGCAAAGGCAAACCCCCTCTGAACAAATCTTGCCAAGAAAAACCTGTGATAGGTTCACCTTAGGTTTGCTATAAGCAGGAAACTACTTGAAGGCATAGAACAACAATGCCGTCAAAAGGGTAGTAGATCCAATCAGGCAACTGTGACCAACTCCCACCTCCAAAGGACACCTAATGTAAGAGGAATGGTGTACAAAGTGATAGGTTCACCTTCTTTACATTTCTTTACTGAACCAAAAACCGACAGTGAAAGGAACATTACAAACTAAGTTGGCCATCATATAAATGTTAATCCTAACATTTACCATGGGGGTGGGCAATGGTGGGAGACTAAGGGGGCACATTAGCCCCCCTATGATACCTTGGAAGGCTGCACCTCCCCCACTGCAACCCCAATTGTTTTGCCCCAAAATGTCCTGTGGGAACTTGGGGGGAGGGATTTCTGCCATGTTTTAGGTCCCCTGTGTCATTTTAGGGCCAGGAGAGGCCTTCTTTTAACAACAGGAAGTTGTTAAAGTTCAGGTGTAAATAGAAGGATTGTCCAGTTGCAGCTCTCTTTAGCTCTGTCTCCTAAAAATAGTGTTCTTTGAAACGTATTTTTGAAGTGTATCTTATTTTTTTATTTTTTATTTTTACACAGTACATTGAGATAGCATGTTTGGGAATGAAAGCTATCCAGGTGAATAATTTCCAGCTGACAATAACTAGGATATAGTATCTATCCTCTCTTCGATATTACAGATATCAGATATTTCAATAAAAGAATTTCCACATAAAGCTTTGAATGTGCTTGAATAAAACATTTTAACTAAAACTGCTAAATCAGATAACGTTAAAGCAATGGAAAGATTTCCAGAAAATGTTCTAGTTCTCCTGTCTCCAGAAAACTGCCATCATTGGTTGGTTGAACCTGCATCTTTTCTGAGAACATCTCTGTCCTTTATGACATTAACAGTAGTTGCCCCATAGGTGTTCAGAATGTTGACAGGCAAAGCGATAAAACATTTCCAGCTTTATCCGTAAAAAAATTCTATTCCTAACAAAAGATAAACCTTTGTACATTAATCTCACAAATTTCTTGGCATGCTGGCCGTTTAAACCTTCAAGAAATGTGATCATTTCTCTGTAAGAACAAACCTCCTGTGGGAATTCTTGGGAAGAGGGGGAGAAATCAGAATTCATCCTCTGAACGAATGGGAGAGAATTTTAGGGAATGGGACAAACCAACTAATATTTGATTTAGCCACCCTGGTCTAGAGAGGGAGGCCTGTGAGGTCAGCAGCCTTAAGGAGAAATTCTCAAATAGCCTTTGCCACGCACATGAAAGAAGGGCAAGAGGGTCTCTCCTGTGAATGAAGCTTCAGAAAATGTGTAGAGATGGTCTCCTGTACTAGCATCATAAAAGGCCACTTGCCCACCAGCACAGTTCAGAGACACTCGGATCCTCCTGAGCTCCCTGTTTGGAGACACAGGTGGGAAATGAACATGGTTGGTGGCCCTGAACTTACCTCCCCACCTCCCTACAGCCCAGACCCCTCCCTCAGGACTATAGACAATATCTTTTCTCTTCACAGACTGCCTGGCCACCCCTATGATCCATTGTTCTTCTTTTCCAACAGTGACTTCCCAGAAATATCTGCCTGCTGTGAATCCTTCACATCCCAGGACACAATAAGCGCTCTTGAATCTCTTTTCATTGTCAGGTAGGAATTGATGTTTGTCTCCCCAAGCAACACTTTTATGATCCTCAGAAAGCGTGAGCTGGGGGTGAGCTGTGTCTGGATCCAAAGTTAAAGTTCCTGTTGGGAGTAAGGGGAAGAGTTGTGGGTGAGGGAGACAAATAAGGAGCAACATCAAGTGGGTGAACATTAGTGTGCTGACTCCAAGCACACCACAGAAATCTCATCCTCTCTCTGACAGGATTTGCACATACTAGGATTCAAGAGCTCTCACTCTCTCCTACTTTCAGAGCTTCCCACACAAAAAGCACCTACCTACTTAACTATTTTGCAATATATTTATACCAATTACTGACGTTAAGTTGAATGTGTTTGTACGAGTGGAGTGGTGTGTAAATTGGATTGGGGAAGGGAAGAGCTGGGATCAGCTTCCCTCTGACTCCCAAATGCTGGGGGAAGCAAATGCGGGGGGGGGGCTACTGCCTTTAAGCCGCATTGGTGGACTTCTCTGGAGCATAAGTTGGGCTATCAGGCCCTGGGGGTCCAGTAGGCCTCATTTCAGCACCCAGTTAAACCTTGGCTCTTCACTCGTGTTTGGACCCCAGTGGCCATGGCTTGGCTCCAGACTTCTTGGCTTGTGGATTCTCCCCACCCCTTCTTTTAAAATTATGTTTAATTGTTAAATTATTTAATTCATCTACATTTGTTTGATATCTACTTGATTTATTTCACTACTCCACTAATGAGCCATTCACCTCCACTGCTTCTGGATGCTTATTGTCAATGGACTGCTTGATAAATTTCCACAATACGGTGTAAGAGGAAGGGTGTGGTACAGTTATCAACAAGATTTGGAGTTATATATATGGACTTCTCTTCCTTGATAGAAATACAGTGGGCCCTCAGTATCTGCTGGGTTTTGGTTCCAGGACCCTCTGTGGATACCAAAATCCATGGATGCTCAAGTCCCAGTATATACAATGGAGTAGCAAAATAGCATCCCGTATATAAAATGGTGAACAACAATGCTGGCTTTTTGGATTTTTTTTCTGAATATTTTCAAGCCATGGTTGGTTGAATCTGTAGATGCAGAAGCCGTGAATACAGAGGGCTTCCTGTATACATAAATCATGGATATAAATGACAACATGGTTACGAGTAAGTTATAACGTAATATTACTGTTGTAAGGGTAGTGATGCATTTATATTGTCAAAAATGTCACCATTTTGACAAAAGCCACCCTTGGCGGCTTTGCGGCCAGCACAGGGGTTTGCTCAGCCTTCAACTCCCCACCCCTGGCAATGAAGGCCAAGGAGACCCCCGGCGCTTACCGCAAAGCCACGCATTCCCTGTGGGGGGGAACCGAAGCCCGAGCAGACTCTTGGCGGCTTTGCGGCCAGCGTGGAGTTTTGCTCAGCTTTTGCCTCCCCCGCCTCACAGGGAACGAAGGCGGTGCTCGCCGCAAAGCCGCACGTTCCTGGGGGGGGAGCCGAAGCCCAAGCACACCCTCGGCAGCTTTGTGGCCGGCATGGGGAGTTGCTCAGCCTTTGGCTTTCCCCCCACAGGGAATGAAGGCCAAGGAAACCCCCGCCACTCGCCGTAAAGCTGTGCGTTCCCTGTGGGGGGGGGGATCCGAAGCCCGAGCACACCCTCAGTGGCTTTGCGGCCAGTGCAGGGGTTTGCTCGGCATTCAGCTCCCCCCCCCCGGGAATGAAGGCCAAGGAAACCCCCCGCATTCACCACAAAGTCATGTGTTTCCTGTGGGGGGGAGCCGAAGCCTGAGTAAATCTCCGACAGCTTACCACAAATACACAAAACTGCGAAAAGGAAAGCCACGAATAGGAAGGGATGACTGCATATATTTTTGGTCTTAGTTATTGTTACCTCATTGCTAATTACATTCCAGTGAGCTAGTTCAGGATATTCCTATGTTGCTTTGTGTTCGTATTTCCTGTAGCAGGAGAGTTTGTAAGTGCTTTTGTAAGAAATGTGAGTTGAGTTCCTACTTCACTTTATACTTGCATTAAGGCTTAACCAGCTGGGCAATCTTCCTCCTCTTTCCCACACTTCTCCAAATTAACATCTGCCACATGGCTCTGTGCCATGCACAGCAGGCCAGGGCTCCACACATCTGGGTGAGAGCTTGGCCCCCCTTAGAGGTACACATTCCATGGGAAGATAATTGCTCTGCATCTTCTCCCCCCTATTCCCCCTCAGAGGTAATAAATACCAGGGGTCTATAAATGCCACATGGTGACCCCCCATTATATGAGGGAAGATGGGCATATATACAAGACAGATCAGTGTCAATGGACCCCTCCCCTGAATAGCAGGGATTGGCTTAAACAAATGCCTGCTTTCAGACAGCATAGCTACCTATAAAAGGTAGGGTCGTTTTATAGTTCTTTGTCCCTAATCTGGCACCCCAAGCACACTTGGCATAGTTTTGTGTTATTGTAGTAAAAGTTTCCTGATTCAAGAAACTCTCCGTATTTGTCTGTTTATTCAAAGCCGAGGCTGTTCATCTTTATCGCTCTGTACTATGCATAACTGGGCACAGCAGGCCAGGGCTCCACACATCTGGAAACTTTACCTCTTTCAGGGGTTCTGTTAGCATGAAACCCTGAGTAAGCAAAAATCCTCTCCATTCTTAAATAAATGTTGCAGGTGCACATTTGAACCTGTGGAGTTCATTACCACTCACCACGAACTGTATGTTCACTGCATGTAGGAGAATCCCAAACATGACCATAGGGTGCAAAGGGATCTTGTAGCACCTTTGAGACTGAGAGAAAGAGGTTGGTAGCATAAGCTTCGTAGACTTAGGAAGTTACCAACTTATCTCATAGTTAGTCTCAAAGGTGCTACAAGATCCCTTTGCATACCGGTATTCCAGACTAACACCACTGTCTTTGAATTCTAGGACTACGGGGTTATTGATTTCCCCACCTCTCACATTCACAGCTCTCAATGTTTCCAAACTCTGCAAGACAGGAGTGTTTAGCCTCAAGGAAATGCAAATAAGCCACATTGACAGACATGACAGTAAATGGTCGCCAAATGTGGGTGCTTCATCAGCATTTTACCTTCCTGCAGCTTCAGTCCAGACAGCACAGCATCTGAGTAAGAAAAATATACATAAAGATTAAGCGTCATACAACCAAGTTTGCATTTCCTCTGATTAACAAAAATATCCATTCATACTATTGCATCTACGGTTTCCTTATTTCAAGTAAAGGACTGTGTTCAAACTGAAATAAATGGCAATGCAGTCCTATGTATATTGGTTCTCTAAGTTCCATTATATCTTATGAAATGTATCCCAGTGAAGTGTGCATAGATTTCGAAGATAAATACAGGTTGTCTGATCGCATTTATACCAGACTGGTACCTGTGGTTTCACTTACCTGCTGTTAGGGCGGGGGGAGGGGAGAGGTCTCTCTATGCATCTGGAGAACCACAGTCATGCTAGAGGTGGTCTCTATAGGCATTGGGAGGTGGTCTCTATAGGCATCGGGAAGTTGACCATAGAGTTGTGCCAGATGCCTAGAGAGGCATCCTCCCTATGCATTTTCTAGGTTCTTCAGTGCAATTCTATGGTATTCATGGCAGTTCGCTATTATATGCAGTTTTGTGTATCTGCAGTAAGTCCAGGAACTTTTCCCCAGTAGATTCAGGAGTCAACCTGTAATGCAAATTTGTCTTGCATTTTTTCTGTTACTTGCAGAGGCCCTGGTTGACCTCTGGAACAGGGAAATAGCCGGCACAGTGGACACAGCCACTCCTGAACATTCCCTATCACAGAATGTAGCCAGATCATGCCCCTGGTTTTCCAGAGAGCTGGCAAACCAGAAACAAGACAAACAGTAACTAGAGCAGTGTTAATGGAAGCACTGAAGCTGGCCCAATCAAACAGGAGATGGAGACTCTCTGAAGGTCTCCTCCATGGTGTAGGAATCTGAAGTTCCCAGCTGTCTGGCACACCGGACATTTCATGGGAACTTCATGCTTCCTTTGTTCCTACCTTTACAATTGAGCCAATAAAACATCTGGCTTCATAAGCCATCTTTGAAGGGAAGCTCAGGAAATTGGCTTAAATTTTACAACCTAGTGTTATGTTATCTGTAGTTTCCCACAGAAGTTTTTCCTTTCATGTAACATCACATCCCTAGGCTAAGACCTCATTTGATCTTAGTGATTGAGTGTATCAACAGACAAATGGTTAAGCAAATGGTTAACTGTGTATGTGACATAGAACCTATATAACCTGTAAGCCCTGGACAAAGAAAGGAGCTTCTGCCCATTTTCATCATGTCTCTCTGTTGCTTGCTGCAACTATCTGCCTGCCTGCATTGCCTGGACTGAGATGCAGTGTCCATTGTTCTCTCCTAATGTCTTTCTGTTAGCATGCAAACTCTGAATAAAATCTCTTTAGCATTTTGCCTCTGGATCGTGATGCTTCCTTGGGCAATGTCAACAGCAAGAAAACTATTTTATGTCACCACTGCATCTGTAAAGAGCCATTCAGAGGAGCTGTTTTGAGAGGTCAAGGGTCTTTTTACACACTGGCCCAAAAGAGAAGAATCCTGACCGTTTGACAACCCACTGTGAACAATTTGTCCAGCACTTTACAGATAAAATCCATGGAATCCATTAATACAGAGCCAATGGATGTAGCTTTGGCCCCCGAGTTCCCTGAGTGAAGCAAAAAATCTAGACCCATTTCAAGCTGATTTCAAATTTGATGACAGTTAGAGCCACTTTGGTAGGTGAACTATGCTGGG
The DNA here is from genome assembly GCA_030847615.1 of Gambelia wislizenii. NCBI lineage: Eukaryota > Metazoa > Chordata > Lepidosauria > Squamata > Crotaphytidae > Gambelia > Gambelia wislizenii. The sequence continues at coordinate 35,410,326 of JAUMIR010000002.1, forward strand.
AACTAGAGAGGGGAGTGTGTCCCTGTAGTTTTGCAAGACCTCTCAGCATTTTGCTATGACTGACCACAGTATCCTTTTGGGCTGCCTCACTGGGATGGAACTTGGAATGACTGTTTTTAGACTGGATCTATTCCTTCCTTGAGGGATGAGCCCAGAAGGTGGGGATAGGGATTCCTGTTTGATTCCTTGGCCACTGACCTGTGGAGTTCCTCAGGGCTTTGTTTTGTCCCCTATGCTATTTCTGCATATACATGAAACTCTTTGGAGGTTTTCTGGAGATCTGGAGTTTGGTTCCACCAGTATGCTGATGACACTCAACTCTATTTCTTCGTTCCATGTTAAACTGGTGCCTGGCATTTGTAAGGGACTGGATGATGATGAACAAACTGAAGCTTAATCTACACAAGATAGAGGTACTCCAGGGCAGTAGAAAGGTAGATGAGAAACAGGAATTTAACCTGTGCTAGATGGGGTTACACTTCCTTGAAGACACAGGCTCACAGTTTGGATGAACTCCAAGACTCAGCCTTGATCTTGATCTGGAGGTCCAGATTTCTGGGCTGCCCAGGAGTACATTTGTATGCTTAAGGCTAGTGCACCAAGTGTGCCCATTCCTGGAGACACCTGATCTGGCCTTAGGAAGAAGCTCCTTAGTGATATCCTGCTTGGATAACTGTAATACACTCTAAGTTGGGCCCTGAAGACTGTTTGGAAACCACCGTTGATCCAAAGAGGTGCAGCCAGATTGTTTACTGGGATTGGATATAGGTACTATATGACTCCCTGGTTGAAACAGCTTCAGGACCTGTCAGTCTCTTTCTAGGCAAAATAAAGAAGCAAGAGAAAACTCCTGGCAATCTGCAGCAGCAACAACAAGAGAAGTCAAGACAGACCTGTCATGCTTGAACTCAAATGATAGGCAGCATAAATCCTTTTGGCCATTTTCTTACCTTTGAATTGCTTCATGGTGCCAGCAAGAAATGGTCTGATATCACTCAAGTCCCATATTTTCCATTTCAGTTCTGGAAGGAAAGCTACTGGAGCCCCAAATGTCTTCTTCTTCTCACTCCTGGTGAAGAAAATCAAGATTAACTCACTACCCTTCCAGTTCAATCCAGAAATTCCAAAAGAAGGATGGTAAAAGCATAGAGAGAGTAAAGAGTAGTGGTTTAAGTGCTGGGCTGGAATTCTGGGGGACCCAAGTTCAAATCCCCACGCAGCCATAAAAAGCCACTAGGTGACCTCGGCAAGTCATACTTTCCCAGCTGAAAGGAAGGCAATGGCGAACCTTCTCGGAATAACTGTTACTGAGAAAATCCTTCGCAGAAGTCACCGTAAGTGACTCAAAGGCACATAACAACAACAAAGGAATTAAAGGGAGGGAAAAAGCTGCAGAGCTGCAGGAAACGGGGTGTACCAAGAAGGAGAATCTGCCTCTATATTTATTTACTTATTTACATATTCCATTTATACCTCACCCTTTCTCCCATAAATGGGGATTACAGCACTCTTAGAGCTGCTATTAACAAAGAAGCCATTGAAAGGCCAAAATTGCAGAAGGCCCATGGTTTTATGTATAGTTTGGGCTACTCCTTGCCGGCTAATAACATGTGATGCCACCATGCTTGTGGTTTCTCTGTGCCTTACCCATCTTTTGCCATTGCAGTGGGCATGAATTCTTTGAATGCAATGATATCACCATACACATTCTCTTTTTCTTAGTGCTACCAAATACGTGTAAGGAAAAAAACAGAAGGCTGCCACTGGGACAATGGAGTGATGTAGAGCAGTGGAATGAGGATCAGGAATATGGCGCATTTACACCTTGGCCTTCCTTGTGAGTAGCCAAAGGCTCGTGGTCCAAGGGATGCCCTGAGTTGTCGTTGTTGGGACTGAAAGACCAAAATGACCAACCTGAGTGACAATCAAGGTATGCGGAGCACTAAATACAGTTCCCAGCACTTATACAGACTCGGCCAACAACCTGGACTTTGTTTTGTCTTAAGAATACTTGGGAAAGCTCAGATCATCACTTTCTTGAGCATGGTGGTGTCTTGTGACAAATTGCCACATTGGTACTTAGTGAGAAGGTGCATTCTGGGGTTGGAAGAGGAGGAATCCGAAGTCGTTACATGTGGGACATGCCCAAGCCCCAGTACTGATAGGGAGGGGTGACTGTCTGTTGGCTAATCCTTAACCACCTCCAGAAGGATCTTCCAGCCGAAGGTGGCATCCGCAGCTCTGAACTTGTCTATCTTGTAGTAGTGGATGAAAGAGGAAGGTGTGCTCCATACAGCAGCTCTACAGATCTCCAATATTGAGGCATTACAGGAAAAGACAGCTGATATAGCCACTGCTCTGGTGGAATGAGCCAGGACTTTAGAGGGATGGGGCATTTTTGCTGCATCATAAGCCGACAGGATGCAGGACTTGATCCATTTAGTGATGGTCTGTCTAGACGCCTTCGAGCCCAAGGAGGTAGGGTTGAAGGACACGAAGAGAGAGTTGCAATGTCTGAAGGTCCCCATCCTCTTTATGTATATCTTCAAGGCCCTGTGAATGTCCAGCTTAAGCCATAACTTCTCCCTAGGATGGGACGGGTTAGGGCAGAAGGAGGGTAGGACAAGCTCTTGCGAAAGGTGGAATGGAGAGATTACCTTTGGTAAGAAGGAAGGATTATCATTACGTAGGGTAATGTAGTCATTGTTGAAGGAGCAGAGGTGCTCCCTCACGGACAGAGCCACTAGTTCAGAAGCCCTTTGAGCTGAATTTATGGCCACAAGGAACTTCAACAAGAGGAGCCTGAGGGAAACTTTTCAGAGTGGTTTGAAGGATGGTTTGAATAATTGCATGAGGACCAGAGGGAGGTTCTGGGTAGGAAACCGGTGCCTCACTGGGGACGAAATGATGGTGGCTCCTTTAAAGAATCTCCTTATGTGTGGGTGCGAGGTTAGTGATTGTCCTTTTGCTAGTGGGAGGGCAGAGGGTAAGGCTGCCCCTTGTCTTTTAAGCGTATTAGGTCTCAGACCGAGGTCCAACCCCTTCTGCAGGAAACCCAAGGCGTGCTTGATTGAGACCTGTGCTTGGGCAATGCAACTGGACACTGGAGAAGGCTTTCCATGTGGTCTCATAGATTCTTGTGGTGGGCTGTCTACAGGAAGAAAGCATCGTAGATATTACTGCCTCCTCGTAGCCGCAATATCTGAGGGCCCTCCACTCAACCTCCAGGCGGCTAGACACAACCATTGTACATCGGGATGGACCAAGGGTCCCTGGGTCAAGAGGTCGCTTTTCTGTGGGAGGAACCACGGTTCTTCCAGGGCTAGATCCATCAGATCCAATAACCAGGATCGCCTTGGCCAGTGTGGTGTGATGAAAACTGCCTTCTGTGCCTTCTCTTCTCTCACTTTCCGGACTGCCTTGGCAATTAAAGGAAGAGAGGGGGAAAGGTAGAGTAGGTCCTTTGGCCAGGGAGACTGGATCATATTCGCTCCCTCCACCACTTGGTCTGGAAACCTCAAGAAGAATCTTTGGAGCTTTCTATTGGCCTGGGATGTGAACACGTTGACTTCCATTTGGTTGAACCTGATTTGTAATAAACGGAATATCTGCAGGTGGAGGGACCCTTCCCCTGGGAGCACCTCGTGTTTGCTCACGTAGTCCGCTTGAAGGCTGGTTGCTCCCTGGATGTACTGGGCTGTTATCAAGGCCACCGTCCTCTGCCAAGAGAAATAGGAGGGTCACCTCCTTGTGCAGGGAGCAGGACTTCATTCCCCCATGCCTGGTTATGGAAGAGCGGGCCACTGGTGTTCTCGGTGAGAACTAAGATGTGCATCTCTTTTACTCTGTCTGCGAAGTGACTTAACGCCAGGCGCACCACCCTTAGTTCTAGCCAATTTATGCTGTGCACCTTCTCGAGCAGGTCCCACGTGCCTTGCGCTAAGTGACCCTGACAGGGAGCATGCCATCCGATCAGACTGGCGTCCAAGATTACTGTGACTTGATGTTTTTGTGTCCAGGGGGATCCCCTGGCCAGGTTGCTCTTCTTGATCCACCAGTACAGGAAGGCCCTGACATTAAGCGGGATGCACAAAAGGATGCTCCTGCAGAGAGATATCTGTTGCTGAAATTGGTGGAGGAAGAGATGAAGTGGACGAACGTGGAACCTGGCCCATGGAACCACTAGGACTGAGATCATTAGGTCCAAGAAGCAAGAGAGCTCCATGAGGGGCACTGTGGAACAGAACAATGCATTGACTGCCTCCTTCCTGATTGTGAGTTGCCTGTCCTTTGCGTGTCGATTACTGTACCCAGGTGTGTGATGGATTGGGTATGATGAAGAGCGCTCTCCTTGTAATTTATTAGGAGCCATGTTCCTAAAGACATTGTATGGTGATCTGAAGGTTCCTTTGGGCCCTTTGGTTGGATGAGGCCTGGAGGAGGATGTTGTCCAGATAAGGATAGAGGTGAATGACCTTCAGGTGGAGATGTGCGACTAGGGCCACCAGAACCTTCGTGAATACTCTGGGTGCAGAGGCCAGCCCGAAGAGAAGGGCCTGGAACTGGTAATGTTTGTCCTTGAAGGCAAACCGCGGGAATCTTCTGCTGCCCTCGGACATCAGCATGTGCAGATACTCTTTGGCTAAATTTAGGGACACCAGGAAATCATTCTTCTGGAGTGCCTCCCTTATGGAGGACAGTGTTTCTATGCGGAAACGTTTGTAGGTGATGCAGGAGTTGGTGTGATTCAGGTCAAGGACTGACCAGGTGTCTCCTCCCTTCTTCGGGACTGTGAAGAAGACAGAGTAGATGCCTAAGAATTTCTGGGAGGGAGGTACCTCCTCTATTGCTTTGATGTGAAGGAGGTGTTCGATTGCTGTTGCGATAACCGTGGGAGACGGTGGAGAGGACCCAGCTGTCTGTCGTGGTCATTTCCCATGCTGCCTGAAAATGCTGCAGCCTGCTCCCCACAGGCATCGTAGTGAAGTCAGAACTGCTGGTGGGACCCTCTGGTGGGCTGGAGACTTCCCTCGCAAAGATAACAAAGTGGAAATAACAGAGTCAGAGTAACCAAATTCCTTCAGTGCCTGTCCAGGAAAACTGCTAGATGCTGGAAAAAATATAAACACCTTTAGAAGTGGGCCCTGATAACGTAAAGAATCTGAGAAAGCGGCCAACTCCTAGTGATAAGGAGGTAAACATAGTGGAGCCAGCTGAGGTTCATAACAAGCAGGAAAACACACAGAGAATCCAGAATCTACTCCAAGGGTCAAGGCTTACAGAAAGCAACGTGGTTGAGAAGCAGGTCCGTAGTCCAACAGGATGAGCAGGTAGTGTGGTCACAAGAAGGTCTGAGGGCAAGCAGGATTCAAGGCAACAAAGACGAGGAGTCACAGATAACAGCCACAAAGCTTTCGCCAGGGTGATCAGTAAATCTCTGACAAAGGCTTCATAGCTCCCCAAGGGCATATATATAGTAATATATAGTAATCATAGCTGTTCCAGTTGCTCCTTAATGACCTGGTGTTTGAGATAAAGTCTCAGCAATCTTCTCCTGGCTTCCTTTTGGGACCTCTGTTGGCCAAAGGATGGTATGAGTAAGTCCGTTTCCTCTTCCTCCTCCTTCTCTGACTTGGTAGGGTTTACTGTTATGACTGTTGCCAATCCACTAGGACCAAGCTCTTCCTCTGCTTGGGACTCCAGGTTGGCAGAGTTCCCTGCTGGCATAAGTGTAGATAAACTTGTGCCAGGTTCTATAGGGCCATTCTCTGCCATGTCCTCCTCCTCTGACTCCATACCTTCATTAGACTCACAGGGCAGGGCAGTACTGTCCGCACAACCTCCATGCAGCTAGCTGGAGCCAAGCTACATTCGGATTGTGGGAGGATCCTGAATCAGCAAGTCTTGACACTGGAGGAGTCACCATGGTTCTGAGAGAGCCAGATGTAGAAGTTTCCAAGGAATCATCATCTCTTGGCCCAAAATGGGAATATAAGAACTACTTGGGCTTCCTTCCTTCTCCCTGATCTTCCTGATCACCTGGCAAGGAGGGGAAGGGGAGGAAACAGATACAGGAGGCCCCAAGGCCGTCTGCATTGTAAAACATCTCTCCCCTCTGCCCCTGGACAGTGTCAAATCTGGGGAGATTGTGATTCTAATTAGTGAACAATGACCTGGTTCAGGCCTGACTCCCTGGGGAACATTGTGTAGAGCCCTCTGGAATTGAACTTGCAATGTGGTGACTTGCAGTACTGGCATTTAACCACTGCGCCACCAGGGCTCCATTAAAGGCAAACTTAAAGACCCTTCTGCTCAACATGGCAATAGGGATGTGTAGTACACCCCTGTAAGATCCAGAGTGACTAGGAAGCATCTTGAATAGAGTATAGTGTCTCCACTTATGAATAATGAAGGACTTTGTGAACCTTAGATCCAGAATGGACTAGAACTCTCCTACCATCTTCATGATCATGAAGAAAATAGAGTAGACCCAGGAAAACATTCACAGCTACTTGCTCTATCACCTCAATGTGGAGAAGGTACCACCAAGCCTGATTGTGGGTTAGCCTCTTTTGACGGTCCTTCAGAACTGAGGAGAGCAGTAATCTGTTCCAAGGTGCAAACTTTATTGAGTAATCCTATAAAACTATATCAAGAACCTATTTGTCTTTGGTCATTTGAGCCCTGAAAAGAGAAAGTCTGCCCCCTATTAGAGGATTTCTGGGGAGCATCTACACGACGAAAAAAATCTGGCAAGAATGCGGGCAGAATACCTGTAGTTTACATGAGCTCCTGCTGGGATTCGCCATATCAAGAAGGAGGGAGGCAGAAAACTCCACATAGACAGCTTTTGCTGTTTCTCACAATCTTTTTAAAAAAGTGCACAAAAATGTGCATAATAGGTCATCTGTACAACCAATTCAAAAAGGGGACACAGCAATGCTGAAAGCTGATTGGTTGGACCTCAGAGACAGGAAGGGCTACAATGCCGCCATTGTTGTTATTTTTGCCGGTTGCTTTTTTGCATGATAGTTCAAATGGCAAAGCAGCAGAGCAAAAGTATGAAGATTTTTTCCCAGCAGAAAATAGCTGTTCTGCATCTGTCATTTAAAAAAAGGGGGGAGAATGGAGAGAGATTTTTCGGACGCAACTCATTTGCAGCTACCATTTCTTTTGGGGGTGTAAACAGCCAACTATTTCCTTACAGCAAGACTGCGAACGAGCCGTGGGCACATATGGGCACTGCAGTGAAAGGGAGGTAAGGCACTATGCTTCGCTACAAATTCTCCTGTGTAGCTGCTCGCCTGCTGGAGTCAGAACTGTTGTCTGTCCCTTCCCCCTTGGTATCTGAAACCCTCTCCTCCAGGTGGGAGGGGGAGTTGTGATAGCAGGTTGACGGGATGGAATCCTAGATCTAGACCAGAAGGTCTGAAGGAACAAAAATTCCTTGACCTTCCAAACCCACATGAGAGATGAAAGGCAAAAGATTTCAAAGATCTCCTATCCAATTTTTAGAAACAGTAGGCATAGTATGCTTCTTTTCCCTTGTTTCAACTAGGATATTCTTTAACCCACCATCCTCAAATAGCTCGGGGCCCTTAAATGCAGCTGTGGAAAGATTTGCTGTAGAGTACCTGCCTCCCAATGCTTAAGCCAGATGGGTCTCCTGGCTACTGTGATGACCCTTACAGACTTAGCCAGAGAATCATGGGTAGCATCTGCCACAAACTTAAGTTAAATAGATAGGGGAATAAAATGCATTGACCTTGATTGACCTCCTTGCCAATTGAAAATCATTCTGTGTTTACATATTCGGTCCTAACAGTAGCCTCTTCTCCTCAGTACAGATTACATACCAGAACAATCAAATGATGTGGCACACCCATTTGTTTAAGAGTGATCCGTTGCTTTTAATGATCTATACAATCAAAGGCTTGGCTCTAATTGATAAATCACAGCCTGATTTTCTTTAAAAATTCTTTGGTGCACTCCATTATCCAACATGTGTCTGCAATATGGTCGCCCTTAGCCTCTTCTTTTCTTGAACCCAGCTTGGAAATCTGGCATTTCATGTGGCATTTCTCACTCCTTCTATGGTAAAAATCTGTGTTGTAGAATTTTGAGCATCACTTTGCTTGCATGGGGAAAAAACAGAAGAAAGAGTAAAAATTGAAATATAAAAGAAAAAAGAGATAGCATAAGGAAGAACCTGAAAAAAACAAGCAAAGTGAAAAAAGGAGGACCTCAGTCAAAAGCTCTGCTCTGGGCACAGGCAGGAAAAGACCTCAGGTCCAAGATGGCTGAACAGGGAGGAGTCAACTCAGTGTTTCCATAAATATCACAAGACTTCCTGATATTTTCCTGCCAGTCTCTGGACGATGATGAGAGAACCTCAAGTTGTGTGGATTCCTCCTCTCAGAGAATGTTATACATTTTCCAGTGAAAGTCTCCATTTCTGTTTCCTGCCTCAGCTCAGCTCAGCTGACTTTTGTCTTTCTGAGAGTTTTAGTGGTTACGGATTAAAGCAGAAGATATTGTGGAGTGATTTTCAGAACATAAAAGTGTAGCACAGTGCAATGGGGAAGTGCTTTACTGAGTATAAGCTACCGTACATCTTTTGAGATGAGATTGTTTTTTTAAAAAAATAAATGATTACCTATTAAATCTGTAAATATAATTTTAATATAGTACTGTATAAAATACCTTCAAATAATTAATAAGAAAAATGATTGGATTTAACATTGCTTTCAGCTGAAGGACAGGACGAACGGTGTGGGAGGGGCAGGACAGGTGGCGTAGGAGGGGGCTGGATGGGCAGTATGGGGGGGACAGGCAGCATGGGATGGAGCTGGACAGGCGGCATGGGAGGGGGGACCAGTGCACGGGTGGCATGGGAGGGGACTGGATGGGCAGCGTGGGAAGGACAAGGGGTGTGGAAGGGGGCAGGACGGGCGGTGTGTGTGGGGACGAGCGACATGGGAGGGGGCAGGATGGGCGGCGTGGGGGGGGTAGGAGCAACGGCATGGGGTGACTTAACCCCACCAGTCTACCTCAAAGGGTTGTCATGAAGTAGACTGGGCATTTTGGGGGGACTGTTTAATGGTGTATGGTATGCTGGGTCTAGCTAGTAGTTTTAATTGTACTACACAATACCTGAAGAATTTGTTTTATGAAATGTTTCATAAATGTATTAAAATTCAACAGGCACTGAGACACATACAAGTACCGTTATTACTCGTACATCCTCTTCTGTTGTCTTATAATTGCAGAGTGAATAAGTACAAGAAAGAGAGAATAAAGAAGGCTTCCCTCTCGTGTGATGGAAGAGAGGTGGCTATGTCCTGGCAGAAATTCTTGATAGTGGAATCCAAATTGAAGGTGTTCCAAATTTTACAGATTCCCCTTATTTATTATCTGTGAAATGCTGGAGACCTACATTCTCTACTGAGGAGAGAATCATGTTCTTTTCACAATCCATATCCCAACCCCTTCTAGCATTATGAAGAACTAATGGAAATGAGTGGGATCCACTTACCTCTGCAAAATGCTTCTCACACCCTGGAAGGAAAATAGAAAGACAGAAAGAGGGAAGTCATGGTTTTTCACACACTACATTGTGGGGAGGCACTCTGGCCACCCAAAGCTCCCTTTAAGGGTTTAGAACCGACAGAGCTTCTGACAAGGAAGACTGAGGTCCCTGGTTTGCATCTTGGACTATCACAGGAGAATGGAGCTGGGGAATACGTTGAGAGAGGGGCAGCTTGGGAACTAGATAGGGATGCTTGTCCTGTCCACTGCATTTTTCTGTACATATAATCAATGTGATAAAACTCCTGGAAGGTATCATAATCCTTACAAACAAGGGTGGGGATCTTGATGTTGGACTGCAACTGCCAGTTTTCCTCAACATGAAGTCTAAGACTACTGGTACCTGCAGTCCAAATATATTCCAAAGGCTTAAAATGAGAGAAATACTTAAGTGACAATAGTTCCACCAGTGGTGAAGCAGGACACAACAGAAGCCATGCTTAATGAGGCTGTAGACCTCATTCAGGTGTGGGCAAAGGGAGTCCCTTGGGACCCCTAAGCGTAGCCCCTGAAGCCTCCATGAACACCCCAGTGCTGCCAAAACCACCTGAAAATGTGGCAATTTGCTTTCCATAGTCCCCCTCCAAGCCCCCCAAAACCTTCTCCCAACCCTAACCCTACCCGCCCCCCCAAAACAGCTGAAAACCATCCAAAATGGCAGGCAGGAGTGATGTGTCACTTTGGGTAAGCAGAAACATGGCACAGCCTGTTAGGTGGGGTGTGTGTGAATGGTCCCCTGTACAGTTGTCCACCCATGATCTAATTCAACACCCAGTTCTGACAGCAACCGTCCAGTGCTTTGAGAGAGCAGGTAAGCAAGGCGTGAATAGTACCCATTTGGGGGGCATTAGGACACAACACACTAGCAGAAAGGTCAAAAGATTATTTAGAAAACTCTAGTTTATGCCAAGGAAAATGCATACTCCTGTTCCCCTCAGATGAACCCCTCTGTAACACAGCTGTTTCTCAAGACCTCCAACTGGGCCTTTTGCAGCCGAAGAAGGCATACAACAACAACAAGAACAACAAAGAGTTTTGCAGGCAGCCTTGCCCTAGAGGAAATAATAGCCAGATGGGTTTCTGCACATCTTACCTGCAGGAGTTCACTTGGTGGCTGCTGACATGTCTCTTCCATCTTCCTAAGGAGACTTTCAAGAGAGGAGAACTCCCCTGACAGTCTGGCCAGGTGCTCCTCCATTTTCTTTCTAATCTCCTTCTCCACTTCCTCCATCCGGGCCAGAAGAAGCTTCTCTTGTTCTTCCAGAAACTGGTGCCATTGTCTGAATTCTGCTACTGTCATTTGTTTCTCCATTTCTATTTGCTTCTGCAATCAGCAGACAGAACGGAAAGAAATGGAGGCCAAAGATGAGAGGAAAGACCCCTGTCAGTTCCCACAAATTCCCACTTTCATTCTGGCCTTTTAGTAACATTTTCAAAAGATACATCAGGCCATTTCAATTGACAGAACCAAGAATGCCTTCATTCTTCTGAATCTGATATGACAATTTACCGTACACTTATTTGTTCAAGAATTATTTACACTTACAAATAGGTCTTGGCCTTCTTTTTCTGTGTCTGCCTTATGTGCCAGAATTTTCTCTTTCCCCTTCTTCAGACGCTCCAAGTGACTACTGATCAAATCCTAAGGATTAAAAGGAAGTTGAGGATTGGTTCAGAAGGAGGAGAAAATTGGGAGTTTAATCCTATGCTTGTTCCCTGCCCACCAGGGATGGTAGTGAGGGTTCTCCTGTCTATAAATGGAGCATGGATTTCACTGGGATTAGAGAGCAGGGGCAACATACCACTCCATAGCCAAAGTCTCCTGCATTTTAATTTCTTTCATGAATTTATTTCACACTAGAGGCAGCATTCTCCCCTCCCTCCTAATTTGGGGTTCAAGATCTTTCTTTGAGCCAAAACAAGGAAGGAGCCTCCCGTTGCCACCGTCTCCACAGACTCCACTTCAGTTACTCTTTGTGTTTCAAGGGAAAGTCTCACTATCTTGGGAACGGTGTTGGAGTAACACTCTCTCCCTACCCCATTCATATCCTCAAGGTTCCTCAGCCTTCCCTATGATTTCTTTGAAGGACCATCTCTCCCTGTATTTGCTCAGCAGAGCTTTAAGATCACCCTTCTCTCAGTCCCAGCATCTTCTCAGGCTCATGTGGTGGGAACAAGGGAGAGGGCTTTCTCGGTGGCTGCTTCCAGACTTTGGAGCTCCCTCCCCAGAGAGGCCAAGATGGCCCATCGTTGCTCTCCTTCTGGCAGAGGGTGAAGACATTTTTATGCTGCCACATTTTTATGAACTAACAAGGGCTGGGTTTGTGAGGCTGTATGGTGCAATTTTTTTAAAAAAATAAGGGTTTTTTAAAGGCATTTTAATATTTTCACTATAATGTTTTTAACTTATAAATTGTTTAATTCTTTTTAAAATCTTATATTTATAATGTAATTTTAACTTTGTACTGTTTTTTGTTTGCATGATTTTAAAGAAGTTGTTAGCTGCCTTGAGTCCCACTGGTGAAAGAAAGGCGGGACATAAATGAACAAAATAATAATAATAATAAATAATAACAACAATTCACAGAACAAAATAGATTGGGATTAAAATTGCTTCTAGGAATTTCTTGTAAGAAGTATTATTGAAGACTCTGAAGTTACACCCTTGGCCCATCAAGATCCACAGGGATTTCTTACCTTGTATTCCTGGGAAGCCTCCTCCACAGGAATGATCTCATGATCTCGGTGCTCCTTGGATCTGTCACACACCACACAGATGGGGGTTTCATCCTTCTTACAAAACAGCTTCAGGGGTTCCTGGTGTATCTCACAGACTTTCCTATTCCCTTCTTCCACTTTTGGCGCTGGAAGACTAAATTTCTTGGCTATTTCTACAAAGCTAGCCAGCTTGCGATTTGGTCTGATATTCCTTTCCTGGATATTCTCCCTACAATTAGGGCAGGAGGCCTCTTTCTCTGATTCCCCCCAGCATAGGGTCAGGCAAGACCGACAGAAATTGTGCCCACATTCTGTGATCACTGGATCATTGAAATACTCCAAGCAGATGGGACAAACAGCTTCCTCACAGAGAGCCTGGATGGACGACGTCCCAGCAGCAGCCACATCTGCCTCACCAGGAAGACAGAGTTTCACTCTTTTGGCTTCCATTATTAGCCACTTCCCTCTGGAAAAGCAAGAAAACATGTTGAAAAAATGGGATGAGCTGATGGAACAGCCTCTAGATAAAGAATATTCCTAAAGTAAGTTTTGAATATTTAGACATAGGCACCTGTTATATTTCATCATGTTTTAATCAACACATTTCCACTTAAAACCCAATGGAAGATTCAGAACATCTGGTTCTATGGAAGTCCCCCATATCCAAATGCTTCCTGCGCCCACTCCAGGCTGTCAATCACAAACAGCACCCAATCCTTTCTCAACAATTCACTCTCGTGGCCTACTCGGGGGTCCTTATGACATAACGTCATAAGAAATTCCTCATTCACAAAGCAAACAACTACTGCCTCTAGCAAAGGACATTTTCTACTAAAACTGCCACAGCCAGAATCTGTTTAATGTAGATGAAAGGGATCAATTTTGGAACAGCGGCTTGTCCTGTAAGTGTCTCGTGCTGATACTCACCTTGGTCCTCCCAAAGGTTAACACATCTTTATCAGATGCTGGCAAAGATTATAGCAGAGCTTTTGCTCTCAAACCATCTTGCATCTTGCCTGACAAAGAGATCTGAAGATCTTAAAATCTTGCTCACATGTTTTGTACCATTTTGAGTTTGGCCTAATAACAGTATGACCCAATGATGGATTTTGGCTTTGATAGACCATGCAATATATATATATATATATATATATATATATACGTACACACATATACACAGCTTTCCTCAAAACCACGGATCACCACATGAGCGCTTTGTTTCCCCATCCCACCTCAGATGGCTCAAACACAAACCAATATATACACCAGGTTTAAATGCCAGCTTCCCCATAAACTGTCTTGGACTTGATGGGAAATGTTGTTCCATTTACTGGTTGTAGAGTACAAGGTAAGGAGCTGTTGGGTGGGGGAGAGATTGGAATGCTGGGGTGAGTGCTGATTGGTGGAATGTTTGAGGGGATTTGCATAAAGCTGGTGAATGACACTTGAAAGAAGAGTTTCATCCCTGTGAAAGAGGTTGGGAGATTCTGGATTAAGAGTCAATCAGATTTAGGAATACAGTGAGCCTTTGGTATCCTCTGGGGTTTGGTTCCAGGAATTCCCCCCCCCCCATACCAAACTCCGTAGATGGTCAAGTCCCATTACAAACAATGGCATGGCCAAATGGTGTGCCGTACATAACATGGGGAAAAAAATCTTGGAATTTTTCAACCATGGATGGTGGAATCTGTGGATGCCAAATCCGTGGATACAGAGAGCAGGCTGTAAATGGGTGCTTTTGAAGGGTTTGAGTTAGAGAGGAATGTGAGAAAGAGGGTGTGGTGTTTTAAATGTAATAAAGAATTATTCTGCTTTGTTATGTTTAACTTCTATAAATAAAGATATTTTTTGTTTTTATGCACTTTTGGCCTTTGGATCTAGACAAGGTGTCTGTGGTGGAAGCATTGAATATAGAGGGGTAGTGTCCAGTGGAGACATAAGTTGTTTAAATCCTCCTAGGAACCCTGAGGGCATTCAGACACTTTTGGTGGTTGCAGAGGGAGGCGGGACTGGAGGAAGTCCTGAGGTTGTGGCAGAGGTGGGGACCAGGGAAAGCCCTCCCTCACTCTTGGGGATTGCTGTGAGGACTGTGGAAGTCTTCGCCTGTGGTGGGTTAAAGGGGAGAAACCCCACATTGGGCCACAAGGGTGGCATTTCCTGAGGAGAAACCTCACAATTTGTGGGTGGCAGTGTGGCGGGATAAGGAGAGGGGAAACCCCACAAGGCGCTCTTTGGAACTGGGCGCAATGGCAGAGATGGGGGAAGAAAAGGAGAAGCCCCCAGGAGCCAGCAGGGCAGCCCCCCATCTCTCAATCCCCTTCCCTCTCTGGAGTCCCTGGGCTGTGGCTGCCCCTGCAATCACCCTCCCCACAACCAGGGCTGCTGGCCAACACTTTCTTCCCCCCAAAGGTAAATTTCCATCGCCCTGTCCTCTCCTTCTCTCCTGAGCTCATCTTCCCACAACCATCCATCTCCAGTTCCACTCTTGGGGAAAAGGCAGCCTAAAAGTACAGTACAGTGGGAGAGCTGAGGGGACGAAGGTCTGGACTGAGCTCAGTCTGAGACTTTCACCTAATACTGCAAATCAGGGCATCGTTCCTGAACGATAGTTTAAATCCAGGAAGGATTGAACTTGGTGGGGCTAGCGTGTCCCCGGTCGCGATCTCTCCTCTTGTGGAAACGGAGGTTTCCATGACTGGAGAAACAGCTGGCAGGGGGACTGTGGCAGCCATTGCAGTATAGGAAGATCCTTTGGAGATCTAACCCTCGTACTCTCTCCTGACTCTGAAAAGACGGACTTACTGGGAAGTGACTTCTGTAAAAACACAATCCGATCTAGAGTGACGAAAAGAAGGTCTCTTCGGTAAGATCAGTGTCTATGGTGATGGTTCTTAGAGCACATGGTGTACAGAGCATAGAAATCATGGCGACTGTCCTTTAAATTTGGCGTGAGGCATAGAACGACAGAGGAGCAACACGATACTGGATTGCTGGTGGTGGAGACTGAAACAATATAGAGGTTGAAAGCATGAGAAAGTGAAAGTAGAACAGAGCAGACGGAGGAATAGAGGGAAGAAGTGAAAGGAAAAGAAACTTTGTTTAAACTGCCTTTAAAATAAGAAAAGATAAATGGATAGACAGAGAGACAGTCTAAACGAGTGGTGACAGTTTGGATTAGTCCAAGAAGAGGACGAAGAAAACTTTTGATCCTGGGGATTCTGCGGAACTATTTGTGGATTTAGTCCTTGAAGAGGATAAAGAGGACAGATTGCTTTCTTTATTATGTGGATTTAGTCCCCTGACTGAGGACGAAGAGAACGGATTGCTTTCTTTATTATGTGGATTTAGTCCCCTGAAGAGGACGAAGAGGACGGAAGCGGATTGAAAAGGACAGAGTTAAGATCTGGAACTAGAGGGCAGAGAAAGGAAGAAGAAAAAAAGAAAGGACTGTAAAGGTTACAATACAAATTAATATAAGTAAAATAACATTGAAACTAATCTAAAATCAATTTAAAAACCAGACAAAATTAATTAAGATGGGGAAAGCCTGAAGTTGGCAATAGATTTCAAAGTTGAACTTCAAAGAGGCAGAGAAAAATATATAAACCTCGTCTGGTAAAAGGAAAGTGATTGAAGGGCGACATCTAGTGGAATAAATAAATTACTGCAGGAAAATATAATTTACATTATAGTGTGTCTTTCTGATCTAATTTATTGACATATATATCCAGACATGCATTAATTACTGTGGTATTAATTGAAGTGTATAAGATATGATTCATATGTGTTGATAAGATGAGCTGTTAAGAGATGGAAAATTGATTTAAAAATAGTTCTAAAAATTGACACATATTGATTACTGTTATATATTAACTGCTGGGGTATTAATTAGTGAGTGTGAGACATAGGGTACAGGAGCTGACAAGCATTGAAGAAATATTTTGAAATTACTGATGTAAACTGATAAAAAGTTACCTATACAGAGTCATTAATGAGCAACAAGAAATAGATAAGGGGGGGGGGGAAATATTGGAAATACGAAAGGTGGAAAGATACAATTACAGAACAAATTGGACTTGAAGTGAAAAATACAAATTTAGACTGATATGGAAGGTGGAGAGATATAACTAAAGAATAAATTGAGCTTGAAGAGATTGTGAAAAATATGAATTTGGATTGAGAAACAGCAAATATCTATTCAAGGTCTGGAACTAGATATATTACAAAGACTTTATTAACAATCTGGTCTGACTTAATTTAAACTGTGGAGAAGTGATATAGAACTGACTGAATAAGGGGTTATCAAACTTTGGTACTTTATTATTGTGATCAAGAATTAATTAAACATAAGAAGTTGAAAATGGCGACAGGTACTAGAGCAAAAACAGGAGCTCAAACATCAACACAAACACAAATTCCTTTTGGAAGAAGAGGATCAGCGGAAACCCCTACAAAACAGTCAGACATTGGACTACAAATACTGGATGAGATTAAGAGCTATAAGAAACAACTTCACGAGGAATTTGCTTTTTTTAAAAAACAGATAAGGTCAGATATGGAAAAAATAGATAGTAAACTTGATAACTTAACAAGGGAAATGGCAAACTTAAAAACAAAGGTAAATGAGATTGAAGGAAGGTCAGATGAACTGGGGAAACAAATGCAACTGACAATGGAAGAACAAGAGAAAGAAAGGAAGATGATATTGGTACAGGAAATGAGATATAGAGATAGATGTATAAGACTGAGAGGTATTGCTGAAAGTGCAAGAGAAGATTTATGGGAGAAAATCATTCCTAATCTAGCTAATTTCATAGACATAAGGGAGGATGACATGCAACAAGCAATAGAAAAATTGTTCCGCGTAAGCTCAGCAGTGGCTAGAGAGAAGAAAATCCCAAGAGACGTGATTATAGTATTTAATCGGATGAGAATAAAAGAGAAAATAATTCAGACTAGCTATACAGAAAAATTGAAAATAGATGAGAAAGATATACAGATTTTCAAGGATATACCAGCGGAAATATTAAAGAAGAGACAAATATATCGACCTTTAACCCAGAAATTAAAGAGACTTGGTATTACATATAGATGGGAAAAGATAGAAGGGATTACATTTATGTATCATCAGAAAAGGCAAAGAATAAACACGGCAGAGAAATTGTCAGACTTTATTGAAGTTCTGGAAGCAGAGGAAAGAAAGAGAGCAGAAGCCAGATTTAAAAAGAAAGGGAAAAAAATGGAAAATCAACTGAATGATCCAAGGAAAGAAAGACAAATGGAAGAAGAAAAAAAGGATGATGAGGAAGAAGGTAAATCAGATTCTGCCAAAGAGGGATCCGGGCAAGGAGAGACAAGACAAGACGACAGCTCTGAAGGAGAAGAACTGGAGGAAGAATTCGAGGAGAAGGAAACAATTTAGAGATGGTGATAACAATAAGGTCCTGGAATGTGAAGGGCATGAATGCCCCCAAAAAGAGGAATCAAATTTTTCATCTACTAGAAAAGAGCAAGGCTGAAATTATTTGCTTACAAGAAACTAAAATTAGGGAAAAAGATAACAAGTTCTTGATAAGACCAAAGCTTGGACAGTGTTTTTTCTCAAATGCAAAAAAAAGGAAAAAAGGAGTTGCAGTTTATATCAAAAACAACTATGAAGCTACAGAGATATTAAACGATAAAGAAGGCCACTACATTGGGATAGAAATAAACATGATTAACCTGAAAGTAATATTAATTGCTATCTATGCCCCGATAGAACAAAAAGTTCAATTTTACAAAAAATTATACAAAGAAATAGAAAAATTGAATAAACAAAATATTATAATAGTTGGAGATTTTAATGGAGTTCTAGATGCAAAACAAGACAGAACGACAAATTCAAATAAGAAACCTCATGGAAAACTTCCAAAAATTTGTAGAAAGATGCTAGAAGATTTTGGATTGGTAGATGTATGGACAAAAAAATATAATGGAAAAGCAGGATACACCTTCTTTTCAGAAACGTATAAATCTATGTCAAGGATTGACATGTATTGGATATCAACCGAATTATTAACAAAAATTGAAGAGATGGAAATAATGGAAAGAATACTATCTGACCATAATCCTATAGAGTTAAAATTGCTGAATCCAAAAAGAAACTACATATGGAGATTAAAAGATGAACTGTTAAAAGATGAACAGTTTGTAAAAAAAGTTAAACAGGAAATACAAGAATTTTTTAAAATAAACAAGGAAGAAGTATCTCAAAAAACAACTTGGGATGCTTTTAAAGCAACTATCAGAGGTATATTCCTTCAAAAAGGAGCTGAAATGAAAAAGCATAAGCAGGAGGAGAATCAAAAATTGATAAACAACCTGAAAGAAAAAGAAAGAAAACTGAGGGAAAATCCAAAGAACACAAAATTACAGATGGAAATAAAATTAATTCAAGAAACTCTTAAAGCTGACATAACTGAATCAATTGGGAAAAAATTAAAAAGAATGAGACAAAGGTACTTTGAAAGGGCAAATAAAGCGGGCCGCTGGCTGGGATATAGACTGAAAAAAGATACAGAGAAAAAACTAATTACAGAAGTCAAGGTTGGAGAAACAAGGTACAATACACAAAAAGATATTAAGAAAAGTTTTGTGGAATATTACAAACTTTTATATGCAAAAATGGAGGAAACAGAGGCAAAACTAGAAGCGATGGATAAATACTTGGCAGAAAATCTGAAAACGAAACTAAAGGAACACATGAAAGAAAAGCTAGACCAATTTATTGATGTTGAGGAAATACTGCAAGCAATTAAACAGCTAAAGTTGGGAAAAGCACCAGGTCAAGACGGTTTTACATCAGAATTTTATAAGACTTTTCATGAAGAATTGATTTTGCCACTTCAACAGGTTTTCAACAAGATATCAAAAGAAGGCATACCAAAATCTTGGCAAATGGCAAATATTGCTCTTATACCAAAAGAGGGAAAAGATAAATCCAATACTGCTAATTACCGTCCCATATCATTGTTAAATGTGGACTATAAAATCTTTACAATGATATTGGCGAACAGAATGAACAGTGTAATTAAGAACATAGTTCACGAGGACCAGACCGGCTTTATAAAAGGTAGACAAATGTCAAGTAATATAAGAACAATGATAAATGCCATAGAATATTATGAAAAAGCTAACAATAAGAAAGCTGCCTTTATTTTCATTGATGCGGAGAAGGCTTTCGATAATGTAAACTGGACATTTATAATGAAAACATTGATGGAATTGAATTTTGGAGAGACATTTATTAAAAATATACAAATGATATATACAGTCCAAAGAGCTTCATTAATAATAAATGGAGAAAATACAGAAACATTTGATATTTTTAAAGGAACGCGGCAGGGCTGCCCACTGTCGCCAATGCTTTTTATTCTGGCCCTAGAAAGTCTAAACAATCAAATAAGAAACAATCAACAGATACCTGGTCTTAAAATTAAAAATCAAGAATATAAAATAAAAGCATTTGCGGATGATATTGCCATAATTTTGGAAGATCCACTAGAAAATATAGAGAAGTTGCTTGATATAATTAAAAACTATGGGGATTTAGCTGGATTTAAACTCAATAAAGAAAAAACTGCTATAATAACTAAAAACTTGTCTTTGAAAGAAGAAAAACAGTTGAAGGAGATATCAGGATGTAAAATTGAAAGGAGGGTTAAATATCTGGGAGTATGGATCAATAAGAAGAATATCGAACTTTACGATAGCAACTATAATAAGTTATGGAAAGGAATAAAAGCAGACTTAGAGAGATGGAATAAACTTGATTTATCTTTACTCGGGAGAATAAATGCTATAAAGATGAATGTTCTACCGAAATGTTTATTCCTTTTTCAAAACTTACCCATCTTGACAAATGAAAAAACATTGCAACAGTGGACATCTGACCTAAGCAAATTTATATGGAAAGGAAGAAGACCGAGGATAAAAGGATCGATTTTGACAGCAAACAAGGAAGCAGGAGGCGCCTCTCTACCAAATTTAAAATTATATTATATTGCGTCTGGAATAAATTGGTTATCAGATTGGATAAAATTGGAAAATTCCAGAATATTAACCTTAGAAGGACACTTGCTTAGATTTGGATGGCATGCATATTTAGGATATGACAAACAACAAATAAATAAAGAATTTGAAAATCATATAATAAGAAAATCCCTTCAAAGAATCTGGCAAAATATCAGAAAACAATTTTATACCAAGCTACCTATATGGATCTCTCCACAAGAGGCTTTTTTAGGAAGGTGGGAGAAGGAGGATCAATGGCTAAGATATGAGGATTTGATTAATCAAGAGAAATGGAAAAAAGAAGAAGATATTACAATGTATTCAAGAGAAGAATTAGAGGCAAAAGGCATATATATGAACTGGTTCAAATTCCTGCAAATTAAAGAGAGATTTCGAGAAGATAACTGTAAATATGGGTTTGAAATAACTAAAACAGAGATTGATAAACTGATTTGGGGAGAGAAAGAACACAAAATATCCCAATATTACAAATTATTATTAGAAAGAAATTTGGAGAGTGAAATTATATCAGACGCAATGATTAAATGGGCGCAGGATCTTAAAGAAACTATAAACCTGGAAGAGTGGGAGAAAGCTTGGAAAGAAACTAACAAATTTACGGCATGCTTAGCCTTAAAAGAAAACCATCTTAAGATAGTAAACAGATGGTATTTAACACCTGCGAGACTTAGTAAAATTTATAAAACACAAAACAAGTGTTGGCGCTGTGAAAAAGACATAGGGACGATGTACCATATGTGGTGGGGGTGTCCAGTAATACAAAAATTCTGGATGAAAGTCCATAAAATAACTCAAAAAATCTTCAATGTTCAATTTGTTATGGATCCTAAATTATATCTATTGAATATAACACTGAATTTAGAAAAGGACTTTACTCGGCAATACTGGAGAATAATGCTATATTTAATAACTGCAGCGAGATTAATAATAGGAGCCAACTGGAAGAAAAAAGACAATCTTTCGGTTGAAGATTGGCTGCTGAAACTTTGGGAGATGAAGGAAAATGACAGACTTACTTATATTATAAATAAGGGAAAGAAGACTAAGCTTGAAGAAGAATGGTCTCCAGTCCGTGAATATTGGAAGAAAAGATGGAATATGAAAGAGCACGTGTAAATTAGGGGAAAATATATATATATACAAGAAATATATTAACATAAGGATGGGCCTAAATGATGTAAAAATAAAAATAACATAACACTCAAAACGACACTGAAACGGGAAGCTAATATATTAGAAGGAAAGCAAGATATAAAGTGAAAGAAAGTTTTAAGCAAATGATTAAAAGATAGGTAAAGGAAGATAATGAGATTTAAATTTCTAGAGATGGGAGGAAAAAGGGAGATAAAGGGGGAAAAAACTCAAAAAGGATATCTTGATCGGATGGAACTAAAGGAAGTAAAAAGGATGGATGAAAAGAAAGAAGGTATTGCAAGTGAGATGGTGAGAGTAAGTTTTGGGAAAGTATGGATGGGATGGGTGGGATAGAAGAAAAAGAGAATGGATGGAGAGGTAGGAGAAGGGAAGAGTTAAGAGAGTTAAGAGAAGGTAATGAAGAGTTAAGATGGAGGTAAAGAGGAGGTAATGAAAGATTAGGATGATTGAAAGACTAGGATGGTTGTAAAGTGATGATTGTAAAGTGTAAATTAAATTGAATGAATGTGTATATATGTAAATGCAATGTAACGTAAATGTAATGCAATTTAAGACTGTCTACCTTTTGAAGCACAAATAAAACATATATAATAAAAAAAAAAAAAGTACAGTACAGTTGTCCCTTCATATTTGGCTGGGGTTTGGTTCCAGGACCCCCCGTGGATACCCAAATCCAGGAATACTCAAGTCCCATTGTATGCAATGGCATAGCAAAATGGTGTCCCTTATATAAGATGGCAAAATCAAGGTTTGCTTTTTGATTTATTTTTTCAAGCCGTGAATACTGAAATCCGTGGCTACCAGATCCGTGGACGGAGGGAAAACTGTAATTGATTGATTGACTGATTGAAGCTGGGGCAGTTTATGGTCCTGCATCAGCCTGAGGCGACTCTTTAAACCAACCGGGAGCTGAGGGAGAAGGAGGAAGCCCTCTCCAAAGGAAAAGGGCATCCCTTCCTCTAGCAAACAGAAACACTTCCTCTAAGTAGTGCTTTTCTTTAAAACTTGGCTGCTCCATCCAGAGCTTGGAAAAATTACTTGTTCGGACTGCATCTCCCAGAATCCTGCAAGCCACGCTGGATGAGGGGCGCTGTGGTGCAAAAAAAGCAACCTTTACACACAAAAGCCCAGTTTTCTCTCCGCCCCGCCCCCGCTTGCTTCCCGAGGTTTCCTCTAACCTGATTTTACACCAAAGAGAAAAAAAAAAAACAAATTCCGCCCAGAAGCCCCTTTGAGGCCGAAAAGAGAAAAGTGGAGAGCAGCCAAGGAGCGACTTCTGCAGCCAGACTCCTGCCCTCCCCATTGGCTGCGTGAGTCCTGCTTCCCATTGGCTAAACCAGCAGCTCACCGGCCTCCCATTGGCTGTTTCATCCATGCTTCTTATTGGTTGGCTGGTCTCCGTCAGCGGTGTTGGGGGGAGAGAGAAAGACAAGCAGCGGTGCTGGGATTCTAATGGGGACGCCTGAAAAAAAAGGCGGGAAAAGCAAAGGAGGGAGGAGGGGGCAACTGAGCTCTCAAAGCCAGCCTTTCTCACCCTTTTTTCTCCTGGAGGAACCCTTGAAATAATTTTGAGGACTCAGGGAAACCTTCCGTAAAAATTATACTAAATAGTCAAAATTTAATATCCTATACAAATCTCTCCAAGATGTCTAGAGGTATTACATTAAATTTTAAAACTGTAGACTGTAAGACAGCCAACATGGTGTAGCCAGCCTGGTCTGAGTGTTGGGAGTACTACTCCAGAGACCAGGGTTCAAGTCTCTGCTAAGTCACTGGGTGACTTGGGCAAGTCACACTCTCTCAGCCTCAGATCATTCTTGAGAAATCCTGGAGAACAGATGAAGTGCCAAAGGACTGGAGGCAAGCAAACATTGTTCCTATTTTCAAAAAAGGCAAAACTGAAGTTCCAGAGAACCACAGGCTAGTCAGCCTCACCTCAGTACCAGGAAAAATAGAACAGATTTTACAGGAGTTTATTTGCAAGTATATTGATGACAATGCAGTGATTAGTAGAAGCCAGCCTTGGTTTATCAAGAACAAATCCTGACAATCACACACACACACACACACACATATTGGGTCACTAGTTTAGTAGATAGGGGAAATGCTGTGGATGTCATTTATCTGAATTTCAGTAAAGCGTTTGATAAGGTCCCCCATAATTTAATTAGCAAACTGACTAAATAGGGAATAGATGGGAACACATCAGATGGATCCATAATTGGTTGGAAAACTGTCTGCAAAGAGTTGTCCTCAATGACTGTGCTTCGTATGGGAAGGATGTCTCAAATGGAGAGCCTCATGGTTCTGTCTTGGGGCGGATGCTCTTCAGTATTTTTATCAATTATTTAGATGATGGGGTGGAGGGAATCCTTTTCAAATGTGGATGGTATAAAACTGGCAGGGTTAGCCAACCCATTGGAAGATAGGAACAAAATTCAAAAGGACCTTGATAAACTACAAAATTGGACTGAAAGTAATAAAATGAAATTCAACAGAGACAAATGCAAAATTCTACATTCCAATCACAAAAACTAAATGCACAGGTATAGGATGGGGATACATGGCTCACAAGTTCTACTGTGAAAAGGACCTTGAGATTATTGTTGATCATAAATTGAACATGAGCCAGCAGTGTGCTGCTTCAACAAAGAAAGCAAATGCAATCTTGGCTTGCATTAATATTTATTTTATTATTTAGTTATTTATACCCCGCTCTTCAGCCACAAGGCTATCAGAGCGGCTTACAAATTGTTTTAAGCAATAGCAATTTACACATCTACACTGCATTAAACAGTTTCCAATGTGTGTTAGCTAATTAATAGCACCAAAGTTTCCAAGCCAAGGGAAGTAATAGTCTCACTATTTTCTCTGCCGGCCAGGCTTCATCTGGGGGTGCTGTGTTCAGTTCTGGGCATCTCATTTTAAGAAGTACTGTATATAACCAAGTTGGAGCAGGTTCAGAGAAGGGCAACAAGGGTGATAAGAGGTATGGAGAACAAAATGTATGAGGAAGGGTTGGAGGAGCTGGAACATGTTCCGCTTGGGGAAGAGAAGACATGAAGAGGGTGACATGATCACATTCTTTAAATACCTCCAGGGCTGCTACAAAGAGGAGGGTGCTGGCATGTTCTTTTCTGGCTCAGAAGGAAGAACTAGGTCTAATGATTTAGAGTTACAGGAGGGTAGATTTTGACTGAACATTAGAAGGAGCTTCTTGACAGTGACAACAGTTCTGCAATGGAAACAATTGCCTAGAGAGATGGTGGGGTCTCCTCTGGACATCTTCAAAAAGAGTCTGGGCAGCTACCTGCTGGGGATGCTCTAGGTGGAGAGCCAGCACTGAGCAGGGGATGGACTTAATAGCCGTAGGAGCCCCCTGCCCACTCTGATTATATGAGGAAGGCAAAGGCAACCCCGCTCTGAACAAATCTTGGGAAGAAATCCTCATGGAAGTGTCATCTTAGGGTTGCTACAAGTCAGAAACGACTTGAGGACACACAACAAACTAAGGCTAAGACAAACAGTAAGATTTTACTCAGTAAGATTTTACTGAGAATCTGGTGCTAACTCTGTGAGTCCATCTATCCCAGTATTTTTAAATGACATGTAATGAATTACTCTTCCTGAGCCAGCCTGGTGTTTTGAATGTTGGCCTAGGATTCTGGGAGAACAGGGTTCAAATCTCCACTCAGCCATGGAAACCCATGGGGTGATTTTGGGCAAGTCACCCTCTCTCAGCCTCAAAGGAAGACAATGGCAAACCTGCTCTGAACACTCTTGCCAAGACTCCCCATGGTAAGTTTGCCTCAGTGCTGCCAATAAATTGGAAATGACTTGAGAGCACACATCTGTTCCATCCATTCCACTGTTCCATCTGGGCTTCATGAAAAAAATCCTATTAAAATGCCAAAAAAAAGGTAATCTATAATAAAAAATAAATTAAATGAAAAACAAATATATTTATTGTGAAACATTATTAAAACCTGAAAAATGTCATATGACAATACCAAAAAAAGGCTAATATAAATATATTTGATGAAAAACAAATAAATTTATTATAACATTATTAATGTGAAACCTGTGCTTGTCTTCTGGTACACAAATATTTAATTTGGGGTTGAACTTTTGATAAACGCACCCTGATTTCATCTTCAACTGAAAGGAGACGATTTCTCTTTGCTCTTAATACTTGTTAGATAAGAGAGAGCTTGCTCACACATGTAAGAAGTGGAAAACTGCAGCAATATATTTAGTGTTTTCCTATGAATGGTAGGATAGTCTTCTTTAACAGAAATCCAGAACTTGTCCAGGGATAGGGTCAGCAAATCTCATCTTGAATGTACAATCAGATTGCAGCCCACCTCTTCTCTTTAAATCAGTTTTATGCAAACCAGCGTCCTCTTTTGTCCTCAGTTCTGGCAATGTGTGCTCAGTTGGTGCAAAAACTCATTCACACACTCATTCCTTGCCTCCTCCCCTTTAGCTGCCAGCATGAGGAGCCTGATTAGCATATCTAAGGCAGAGCAAAAACTGGGAAGGAGAGCAAAGTATTTGACAGGTAAACTTCCTTGATCTCTGCTGTGGAAGGGAGAGAGAAGCCCTTTCAGCTCACCGCTTCTCTGTGATTTATTACTATTTTTTTCCACTGAACCCCTGGCGATCTCCCGTGGAACCCCGGTTGAGAAACACTGTGTTAGAGGCTTATCACTGTGGGGCCTTCAGATGCACAACCAGTGTGTGAACTGCAAAATTGCTAATTTTTTGCATCAACCAATTTTGCAAAAAATCGTGGAAACAAATCAGCACCGGAGTGAAAAGGAGGTAAGCCGATATTTTCTGGACTTAATTATCCTGTCCAGCTGACCCCTTAGTTTCAGCTACAGGACATGGATTCACTGCAAGTGTAGAAAAAAGTGGCTGGCTATAAAGACCAGTCAGTGAATCAGGGGTGAAGAATTCTAAACCATAAACATTTTGGGTTTTAGATGGCAAATAAATAAATCTGCAAATAATTTGCCCAGATTCCTAATGATCCTCACACATTTTGGGCCAAAGTTGCACTATTCAGAAGGAGGGGGAAAAAAATACCCTTGAAAAGCATGATAACTGCTGTTGCAATTTTTCCCAATCTTTTTAAAAATAAGCTATATATTTTGGGGGGAAACGCACAATAGGACATCTGTCTAACCAATTTGCAAACAGTCATCTCTACAACTAATGCGCAGAAGGGGACGGACTTGCAAGGCAGGGCTTGCAATGCTGGAGCCACAACTGCAGCAGCAAGGAGGCAAAGGATGCTTCTTTGCTGCACTGCCTGTTGGAGGGAAGGGGTACGGCTGCCTCACTGTGGGGTCTTTGGGCCTTTGGCCCACCGTCCCTCACTCCATCCATAGAGGAGCGGCCTCAGGAGCCTCGGGAGTGGCGCAGCAGCGTTATTGTTGTTGGGCCTTTGGCCATGTCCTCCCTGCGCCATGGACTCTAGCCCTAGAAGCCTTGGGAGCAGTGTACCTGTGTGAACCGCTGCGCTGCTCCAGAGGCCTCTAGGGTCACTGTCCATGGTATGTGTGTAGGGGTGCGGCAGAAGGCCCAACAACAGCCTCAGAAATGGTGCAGTGTTGTTGCTGTCATTGGTCCTTCGGCCATGCCCCCTGACACTGCAGACTCTGGCCCTAGAAGCCTTGGGAGTGGTGTGGCTGTGTGAACCACTGTGCCGCTCCCGAGGCATCTAGGGTCGGTGTCTGCGGTGCAGGGGGTGCGGCCAAAGGACCAATGACAGCCTCGGGAGCAGCACAGTGGAGTTGTTGTTGTCAGTGGGACTTTAGCTGCACTCCCCTTGCACCACAGACTCCAGAAGACCTTTCTCGCTCCCAGCCCCAGTTGTTTGTTTGTTTTTAACTTTAGGAGATGATTTGGGAGGAAATTTTCATTCCTGAATGGACCAAAACCGCCTTAAAAATGCAGCATTTCCCCCCTGGTCTTGCAAATCCCCCCAAACTTCCCCAAAACAGCAGCGGCATTGTAGCTGTCTTTTGGCCACGTGGCCCCCCGCGCCACAGACTCTGGCCGTAGAGGCCTCGGGAGCAGCATGGTTTATGAACTGGAAAATCACTACTTCTTTGCTACACTTTCTATGAAAATCGTGGGCACAAATGGCCACTGGTGCGAAAGGGAGGTAAGGCGATATTTTCAGGACTTACCATATATTCCTGCGTATAAGACTGCTTTTTAACACTTGAACATTTCCTCAAAAGTGAGGGGTCGTCTTATATGCCCAGCATATCTTTTCCCCTGTTGTGAGAATGACTGCCTTGTCTTTGAAGTGTTAAATCGCCTGGGCAGTTTTCCCAGCAGATCCTTCCCCCTGCTGTGAGAATGACTGCTTTGCCTTTGAAGTGTAAATTGCCCTCCATTTAGGGATTGTATTTTGGTAAACTTGCCAGGAAGATTTCCATTTGCATAGTTTTGGGGATTTCTTCTCCAGGAATGTACAAGTCTGCCAATGTGGCTCTAAAATCATTAATGTGCTCATTCAAAAATTTGGGATTTGATAGCTTCATATTAACCAACTTCATTATTAATGAAACCTTACTTTCCAAAGATTGAACACCACAAAGATTTTTCAAGTATCCCATGCTTTTTTAGCTGTTCTCAGTCCTTTAATTTCAGACTATTCCATCATCTACAGCCACTGAGCTGGCTAGCTGGTGGGGGGGCAAACTCTATATTTTAATTTAAAAATTGGGGGGTTGTCTTATGTGCCCAGTCGTCTTATACACCGGAATATATGTAATTCTCCTGTCTAGCTGACATCAGTGCCTTGGAGGATACACAGAACATTTTTCAGCACAACTGAATCACTGCATGCTCTCTGCCTCCCAACTCTGTAGCAAGAAGCATCATCTGCAAAGATCAGTGGTACGGCACAAGTTTTGCCCATCAAACTCTGCAGGATTTATTTCTACAATCTTTTAAAAAGAAAGAAATAAGCAAAGATGGGGAGTCACGAATTTAGCTGGCTATATCTTGGCTCCAGACTCCAACTTCATTAAATCACTGGAAAGTGTGTGATCCATTGTAGGGGATAAAAGGGGAAGAGAGACCAAAAAAAAAAAAAAAGCCACAAAGAGAGAAGAGAAAGCTGGGTGAAGGTAAACTTCCCATTTAATTTTCCAACTGCTCAGCACTATGAGCAGTTGTTGTTGTTGTTATTATTTGCCTCTTGCCTTTCTCACAATATAGGGACTCAAGGTGGCTAACAATGAGTTTAAAACAGTCCCTTGTCAACTTAACAAGATGGTTGAAACTAAACCTATCATTATTAGAAAGAATCTCAGCAGTCATATGAATGTTTTACTGAAATTGCTCTTCCTGATTCAAAATCTACCAATTACCACAAATCAATTACAGAATGATTGGTCATTAGTAATTAATAACTGGAAAGAAAACTGGGACATTCAAGCAATATCTTTTTAGATATCATGATTAAAGGCTTAAATTATCGTGGAGACAGCTTCAATTAAAGTTCTGATGAAAAAATGAACTCTAAATGGTAGAGCAAACTGGTGGGGCATTTGGGTTTTATCAGAATATCATGTGATCAAAAATTAAAGAATGTATAGTTTGCTTTATGGATGAACATAAGGAAGTCAATGTAAGAAGATACTGTAATTTTTATTTTTTTTATTTATTTAGTTATTTATACCCCGCTCTTCAGCCACAAGGCTATCAGAGCGGCTTACAAATTGTTTTAAGCAATAGCAATTTACACATCTACACTGCATTAAGCAGTTTCCAATGTGTGTTAGCTAATTGCCCCCACAAGCTGGGTACTCATTTTACCAACTTACGAAAGGATGGAAGGCTGAGTGAACCTTGGAGCCCACTGGAATTGAACTTGCAACGTGGTGACTTGCAGTACTGGCATTTAACCACTGCACCACTAGGGCAAAAACCTAACAATGAATTGATTGTGATTTGAAACTGTAAGAAAGTTGGGAAACTGTACAAATGGATTACAAAGGTGTTCAATGGGATTTAGTTCAGAGAAGATATGGGAAGTGCATAGATTTATTATTTTATTATGATTATTTTATTTATTTATATCCTACCTTTCTCCCACCAATGAGACCCAACGCTGCTAACGTCTTTAAAACAATACAAATTAAAAACAATACAGAACTAAAAATTATATTATAAAATTTTAAAAATTAACCAATTAAACAGTAAAAATATTAAAATGCATTAAAAACTGTATAAAAGGACACACACACACACAGGCACACACACATATCATATATATAATTGAATTCTGGTAGCCAGAAGTGAAATAATTTTTTTTCCTTCTAGGTTCCCACACTACTAGACAACCTTAAGGCGAGAGGCTCAGGTAGGTCTCTTCTCCCAGCCAAAAGAAAGGGAAAACAGGCTCACCAGAGAAAAGAGCATCTGTGAAGGCCCAGATTGTGTGGCCATGGTCAGTATTTAAAAAGGCCACTCTCTGCCCTGTATAGTTCAGGGTCACTAGGAGTCGCTTGAGGTTCTTCATAAGTAAGAGACGAGAGCTTCGGCGAGCCAAGGAGCTACTACTGGGGCTTTTCAGAGCCCAGATGCCTTTCTCAGAACTAGCTTTAAAACAACCCTTTCTCCTAATGAACTCTAAGATGTCTTTCACCGCAGACTCTCTGACAACCCCAACAGCCCAATGCCCCTCATTTTCAAAAGTGACCTCCCAGCAATGTCTGCCTGCTGTCAGCGCTGGGCTTCCCAGCACAATAGTATCCAGGTCAAATCTCTGTCGCTTGGTGGGCGGACCCTGCGATTTTGCTCTCCTTCTCATGCTTTTCTGATCCTCAGACACAGTAAGGGTGGGATTTTCAGTGCCTGGATCAAGAGTTAGATTTACTGTAAGGGAAAAAGAAGAACAGAGAGGAATAATTATTTCAATCCTGAAGTTGAAAACATCCCAACAATCCCATTTCCTCTAAAACCATTAGAATTGCTATAGCCTAAATCCAATTGTTACTCCCAACCAGAATAAAATCTACAGGCATATCACCTTAGCCAAGCTCCAATTGATTCTAGTTGGGACTAATTACTGGATTTATACCTGCATACTGTATTCGAGGCTGAGACACTCCCCTCTTCCAGATTTTTCTCCTGAATCTGAACTCCACACCAAGAACAGGGAAAAACTACTATCCTGCTACATAATAATTCTCTGCTCCTCCAAAGTTTCTTTCTCACAATTTACACTAACACAACCAGTCCATGTGTACATCCTGTGCCACTGTTTGGAGCAGCCAGCCTGACAAGGCAGGCTTACCACCCACACCCAGTTATTCCCAAGCAACCTGCTCTTTCTAGCAGGGCGGCAGTCTATTTTATTGAGGCAGAAGGGTGGAAGGCAGAAAAGACAAGCTAACTTTATATAAAGTTTTTAAAAAATTCCATTCTCTAGTATAGTCTGTATTTTCAGTGTACCTCTTCCTCCATTCCCTCTTGCTGTCCCTGCCATTCTCTTTCCTTGTTGCTGGCCCCCTTCTAACTACAAAACACCCCACAAAAAGCAACACAAGGTAGCACCTATGTGGCCCTTCCTTCTTCCCTGTTGCTTGGACTGAGTCATAACACACCTAACAAAAGACAGAAACCCTGTTTCCTTACTTGGAAAAGTAGTAAATTGCAGCTCTGGCTAAAGTAAAACCATTCCAGCTTTCTACTGCAAAAGGCAACTAGTTACGCAAAGCAATTCTTTACAAGTAACACATGACATCCAAGCTCGAGCTTCACCGATTACAAAGAGTCTGAAGAGAGCAGAATTTTCATTTACTTGACACCAGTTTGTGAATTGGCCTTTTACTGCCTCCAGGAAAATCTGTGTGCCAGAAGGCACTAGATTATGCTTTAGATTGGGACAAGCATGGGTATCTGGAGACATTCTTTAGCTTTGATGTTTATTTCAAAGAGCCCTCAGTATTTTTTTTTTCTGCCTGTTTTGCAGTGCCATACTAAAACTCCCAGAGTGTATATACCCTGTTTTGGACTCCAAAAACCTGTAGTTGTAATCCAAAAGCTAAAATCTCCAAATTCTGGAAACTCTGCATTACAGCAACACTTTATTAAGCCAACTCAGCATCACATGAAGATGCAAGTTTTCAAAATCTCCAGATCTCTTCAACCATCAATTTGTAGAAAGCAGCTTGGTAGAAGTTGAAATTGATGCTAAAGTCATGTCTTGTAACTAATTTCTTTTGAAAAGTAACTTCAGCCGCTCTAAAGAGAAAACAGGAGAGAAAAGAATGTGGCAGAAAGGAAGGGAGTGAATGGTGTGGGCTACCCACTATTAATTCTGGGCCATTTACAACTAATTTCAGCCCGGAGGCTCCAAAATATGAGTGGAGGAAAAACATTGCCCTCCACAGATTTCTACCCCCTGGACTAGACCTCAGTTTGATTCAGCAGCAAGGTTCTTATGCAGAAGACCAGGGGGTCGTTTACACGGGCAAATACTCCTCTAAATATACTGCTAAGATAGCTCATAGATCCCACGGATCGCAGCACAGCATCGCCTCATTCAGAAGGGGGGAAGGTAAAACACCCAAATATAGCATGCCAAGGGATGTCGCTACTTTTGCCGGTATATTTGCAATGTAGTGCTTTATTGGCAGTGTAAACTACCATTCCACTAAGGGTTACAGCAGAACTGCATTGTGATTGGTTGATGATGCAGGGGTGGGCTTAAATGAGGGGCAGGGAGGAAGGGAAAGACAGTAGCAATTAGAGGAAACTTTGAAAAATCCTCTCTGCTATTTTGCAAGCCAGTTTGCAAACAAAAAGGATTCCCAACAATTTTCATTCAGGGAGCATTCCTTCTCATCCTCTCTGCTGTTTTGAAAGTATGTAAAAGCTCCGTTTGTCAGCAGTGATCCTGTGCATGGGGGAGGGAGAGAAACCATTTCACGAAGGGCTGCAGCAGAGCTGAACTGCTATTTTCTCCCCCCCCCCTCTCTCTCGGCTTTCCGCTATTTGGCAGAAAATCCTGTTTTGAGCAAGGAGGAAAACCTTCCGTTTGAATTGTGGAGTGGGGGGGGGCTGCCTCTAAGCTGTTATTTTCCCTCTCTCTCTCTCTCTGGCTTTCCTCTATTTGGCAGAAAATGCTGTTTTAAGCAAGGAAGAAAACCTTCCGTTTGATTTGTGGGATGGGAGCGGGGGGGACTGCCTCTAAAAGCTGTTAAGCACAGAGTTGGGGCTAGGGCAGACATTCCTATGGCATTCCTTTCCCTCTCCAATGCTTGGCCATGCCCCAGCACTTTTGGCTGTGTGAACCTCAAAGCGGAAAAAATCAAAGAGCCACAAAATATAGCTGTGTAAACATATACCGTGTAAACTACCCACCACTGATGCGGGAAAGCGCTAAAGCGCAACTTAACGCAATAAAACCTGCCGTGTAATCCAGCCCCATGAAAAGAAAGTATAGACACTGGCAGGGAACTGGCCCTGATTAACTTTCCTGCAACTCAGTCAGCTCACTGAGTCACAGAATCCCCAGTGCAGGACTGGGGGACTCCAATAAAAGGCAAGCAGCTAGTCTACCAAAACAAACAAAAAACAACCCCAAACCCTCCTCTTCCTTCTCCGATGCCAGATCTTTCAGATTACCTTTCTGCAAAGGAAGTCCAGCTACTAGACTATCTAGGGAAAGAAAGGAACAAAAGTTATACATCACACCATAAAGTTTTTAGACAATTTTGAGTATCCTTCAACTGTCCCTATTTGGCAGGGACCTTCCCACCTGACCTGTTTTGTATCGCCTCAAGACTTTCATACAGAGGAGGCGACTTGTGGCTCCCCAGATCTTGAGGGACTGCAACTCCCATCACTCCCAGCCTGCAGAGCGGATGGAGAGGGAGGATGGGGAATGCAGTGGCACAATATCTAGAGAGGAAGCAGCCCTTTCTGGCCTCAATAGAATCATAGAATCATAGAATCATAGAATCATAGAATTGCAGAGTTGGAAGAGACCACGAGGGCCATCCAGTCCAACCCCCCTGCCACGCAGGAAATCACAATCAAAGCATCCCCGACAGATGGCCATCCAGCCTCTGTTTAAAGACCTCCAAGGAAGGAGACCCCACCACGCTCCGAGGGAGTGTGTTCCACTGCCGAACAGCTCTTACTGTCAAAAAGTTCCTCCTCATGTTGAGGTGGAATCTCTGTTCCTGGAGCTTACACCCATTGCTCCGTGTTCCAGTCTCTGGAGCAGCAGAAAACAAGCCTGCTCCATCCTCAATAATCGCGACTTTCCTGAGAAGGACCCTCAAAGTGCGCCTTTATCGCGAAATGTTCAGGCTTGGTTTTTCCAGACCTGGCGCCGGGAAGACGTTTAAGGACCAGGCGATCCTTGGGGCAATGGTGGAGGAGGGGGAGCCGGGAAATGGGGTTTTTCCCCCTCACACACACAGACCCCCTTTGCTCCCTCAGCCCCCCCCCCCCAGTCTTTAACCCCAGGCTCAGTTTCCTTGGAATAAAACCAGGCATTTATTTCCACGAAAGGCGGGATGAATTCAGCTCAGGGAAAAGGGACACCGAGGAAACGTCCTCACACTATAAAAATAATAATCCAATTCGAAACTAGATTATCTGCCAGGGCTCCTTCCTGTGGAATCCTGGGATTTGTAGTTTTGCAAGGTCCTTAGCCTTCTCTACCCAAGTGAGTGCTGATGCCGCACCAAACTACAAATCCCAGGATTCCAGAGGGAGGAGCCATGGGAAATAACCCGGTTCCAAACTGCATCATTTGTGTGATGTAGGTTTGGCCTAAAAGAAGGAGAGAGAAGTCACTGTATAGAGAAGGAACACGCCGGGCGAGAGGGAGGATTCCTCTTTTTGGGGGGGCAACTCCCAGGCCCCTTTCATGCAGAACCTGGAAGCTGTAGTGCGGGGGCGGGGAGGAAAAGGTTTTTTTTTGAAAACTCCGGAAACACGTCAGCCGGTGAGGCTCTTCTGTATACAGACTCCAGGCGACCCCTTCCGAGCTTTCCGGGTCTTCCCACTGAGCCCAAAGCGTTACCTTCGGCCTTCCTCATCCGGCTGAGGCAGCTGCTTCAAGGGGGTCCCAATCCGGGGGGGGGGCAAAGCCAGGGCGGCGCCTGGGGTGCAACTTCTCAGCCTCCGGCAGCCAAACCAACAGCGCCTGCGCTCCCTCGGAGATCCCCCCCCCCCCGAGCCTCCGCAGATACCGAAACTCCCGCACCCGAGGAAGCTGAGATGCCGCCCCGACTGGCCCCCCTTTCCCGCGCCCGCCTTCATAAGCCACTGGGTTGTGATTGGGTAAAGGCAAGGGGCGGGGCAAACGGGCTTCGCGCCACAGCCAATCAGCAGCTGCTTGAACGTTCTCATGGCAACAGCTCCCCCTCCTCCCTGTAGTGGAGTTTAAGGGGGCGTCCATACTAGAGAAAGGAGCCGGGTTGAAACTGCATTATTTGCATGGGCCTCTTTCCTCTATGAATCCTGGGGTTTGTAGTGATAGTGAGGCACCCTCACTCTTTGGCAGAGAAGACTAAAGACCTTGTAAAGCTACAAATCCCAGGATTCCATAGGAAGGAGCCATGCGAATAATCTAGTTTTAACCTCAACAGACTATGGAGCCCTAGTAGCAGCTAAAAGGCCAGAGAAATTCTTGGAAACTACCAGAAGTGTTAAATGGCCACCATGGGCGGAGGTTGAAGGGGTGCATCTACACTGTGGAAATAATATAGTTTGACATCACTTTAGCCGCTGTAGGTCCATCCTACGGAATCCTGGGATTTGTAGTTCGACAAGGTCTTTAGCCTTTCTCTGCCCTTTTTGGGCAGAGTGCTGGTGCCTCACAAAACTACAAATCCCAGGATTCTTGTAGGATGGAGCCATGGCAATTAAAGTAGTGTTGAACTGCATTTGTTCTACAAAGTAGATGCACCCAAAGAGTGTTAGTTCGGTTCGAGCGTGCTGGTGCAGCTGAAGGATATCTTAACATAAAGGTGCATCTCCTTTGCAGCTTGTGATTCCCAAGAACAATACTTGCATATGTTATTTTTTTGGACTGTAACTCACACTGGGGCTTTGGGAGTTTAATTATTTCATTTATATAGAATGATAGAGTAGGAAGAGACCACAAGGGCCATCTAGTCCAACCCTCTGCCATGCAGGAATACACAATCAAAGCACTCCCTGTAGATGTTTAAAAACCTCCAAAGAAGGAGACTCCACCACACTCCGAGGCAGCGCATTCCACTGCCAAACAGCTCTTATTGTCAGGAAGGTCTTCCTAATGTTTAGGTGGAATCTCTTTTCCTGTAGTTTGAACCCATTGCTCCATGTCCTAGTCTCTGGAGCAGCAGAAAACAAGCTCGCTCCATCCTCAGTATGCTGCCTTTCTCCCAGAAAAGAACCCAAGGCGGTTCAGAAACAGCACACACCTTGACTGGTGTTCCCAAAACAGGCTGCCTCTGATAACCGGAGGTAATTAATATACAGCCATAAATCATGACTAGCAGTCACCATTGGTAGTAGCTACTGATAGCCTTATTCTCCAGTAATTGGCCTGTTGTTGCTGTATGCCTTCATGTAATTTCCGACGTATGGCAACTGTAAGGTGACCCTATCACAGGGTTTTCTTGGCTGAGAGAGTGTGACTTGCTCAAGGCCAGCCAGGGGTTTCCAAGGTCAAGTGGGAATTCCAAGCCTTGTTGTTTCCCAGACTCATAACCTAATGCTCAAACCACTACCCCACATTGTCTCCTTCAGTAAGTTGTCTCATCCCCCATGAAAACCATCCATCCTGTCCATTGCTACCCACTTGAATGCCTCAGCAGGGGAAAATAATCCCTTTTCTCTCTCTGAATCTCCCACCATTCAGTTTCAATGGGTGACTCTGGATTCTGGTATTATGTGAGGGAAGGAGAAAAGCTTTCCCATAACAGACAGAATTTTATTCACCTTTATCATGTCAACTCTTCCTTGGTTTTTTTTTTTTTCCTCTGCTAAAGAAGGCCCAAGAGTTGTCATTTTTCCTCATAGAGAATTTCTCCTTTTGTTAAGGAAAATGCAACATGGGACATACAGTGAAAGAAATAAAATATGTATGTGAAAGTCACAATGACTAAGCAAGAGCAATTATGAAGCTACACAGGTGAAACTGCTAATGTAATCTAGAAGTCCTGAGAGCCAAGGACAGAGGTACTGAATGCAGATTGGAAACACCTGAGAATCATTAAGTGTACAAGGTGAAATGTTGAAATACATGGGTTGGTCTTAAGTATGGGTGGAACTACGTGGACCAATCAGAATGGAAGTACACGCCCACTGGGTGGAAACTAACTAGTGGGTGGAGATAAACAATGGCTATAAAATTGCAATGTTTGCCAATGTATTGTGGTTGAGTAGAGGTGGAGTAGTGTGTAGAGATTGTGATTTGTTGACCATATAGTATATTTATATAGAAGAATAAAGTAGGTTTTATATAAAACTACTGAGTTGCCTGATTGAATCCTGGAGATGTTTTGGAGACACCTGGAGAAGAGTGAGAAGGCTTGGAGAGTTTGTCAGGATCTTCAGCCTATTCTCTGAAACTCTGCTGCTTTGGAGAAAAGCATTAACCACTGATCTAAGCTGGTCGGTTCTGCTGCATAACAAGGTGGTGAGTTTGAGCCAGAGGTGAAGAGCTACAACTCCCATCATCCCTGACAAGGGTTATGGGCCCAGTTACTAGAGCACCCAGCATCCACAGAAGCTGAAAGTTCCAGAGAGTGGAAGAAAGCTTTGTGGACGATAGATCAGAGCAAGCTGTTTGTGCTGCACTGATAAGCCTCGGAAGTAAATCATTTTGTGTTTGGCTTAAGCCCAGACGGGTCGGCTGTGCATACTCAGAAGGACTGTGTCAAATTGAGTCACTGCACAAATCAAGATGGAAATTCTAAAGTTTAGTAAATTAAATAGAAACAACTACTCTACCTGGAAGATTTATGCCCAATCTCTACTAGTAAAGGAAGGTCTGTGGTCAACAGTTGAAACAGAGCTGGCAGCCGATGCTGATGAAGCCACTCAAGAGAGAGATAGTAAAGCAAAAGCCTGTCTTTATCTCATGCTTGAAGAAGACTTAATTAATGACGTCAGAGATAAAACGTCCGCCAAGGATGTGTGGGATACCTTGCAGAGATTACACACTCCTTCAACTGCTTTTGCAAAAATGCTATGGTCTAAAAGAATATACAGGCAAAAGATGGCTAAAGGGCAGTGTGTGACAGAACATTTAAAAATAATGCAAGATTTATTTGTGCAAGCTGAACTGAGGGGAGTGCAAATTAGCAAAGAGCAGCAATGCTACATTTTAGTAGAATCGCTAGACTCTTCGTGGGACAACATAACGAACAGCTTGCAGAACTTGCCAGAAGCTGAGCTTAACAGAGACTTAATTGTGGCCAGAATACTGGAAGAGAACCAGAGAAGAATGTCTGAGCAGGGTGACTCAGCAAGCTTAAAGACTGTGCCAAAACAACAAACAACTCCTGACTGGCGAACGCAGGAGGAAGCAGCCTCTACAAGGGAGCAACGGAGGTGCTTTTATTGTAAGAAGATTGGTCATCTGCAGAGACATTGTAAACATTTTGCAGCTGAGAGACGCAAGCAAGCAGAGAGCAGATGGCAGCCGCGGCAGTATCAAAAACAGTCCAGACCTCCATTTTTGAGGGACAGTGGTAATAAAAAGGGGTTTGCAACCATGATTAAGGAAAAACAAAATGCAAATTCTAAATGGCTAGTTGATTCAGGAGCCTCATCTTCGATGTGTAATGATATAAATTTAATAAGTAATAGAAAATCAGCTAATGTAAATGCTGTAGTTTTGGCTGACGGGAAAGAGTTAAGTACTGTAAATCAAATGGGTACTGTGTACATTCCAGGGCTAAAAGAGAATTTTAATGATGTCTTACATGTAAAGGAGTTAGAAAATAATTTGTTATCAGTAAGCAGATTAACAGAAAGAGACTACACAGTCATCTTTGAAAAGAACATGTGTAAGATAAAACTGAATGGGGAATTGCGTGGCATAGGTTTGAAGAAGGACAAACTTTATTATTTGGAGGACAATATTGATAGCTACAAGGTTGAAGAAGCTAATAACATAGAAAATATTCCAATCCACAAAGACTGCATACACGAGCTTCACAGAAAATTCGGCCATGCGAGCTTCAAATGTTTAAAGAATTTAATCAGTATGTGTCCAGATTTAAAAGTTACTGAATGCAAAAACCACTTAGATTGTACGGTATGTCAACAGGTAAAGGTCAGAGCTTTTCCAGTAGCTAAGAAAACAAAAAGAATTGCTCAAAGACCATTTCAGTATGTACATGCAGATGTCGCCCAAGCTAATCGCTTGTCCTTAGGGGGAAGCAAGTATTTCCTAGTAATTGTTGATAGGTATACAAGGCTTGCATTTGTGAGAATAATGAAAAACAAATCTGACGCTGGGCAAAGTTTAAAAGCATGGGTAAGAATGGTGGAAAGACAATTTGATAGCAGAGTAGGCACCATCATTACTGATAGAGGAGGAGAATTTTTAAATAATCAATTGTTTAACTGGTTTCAAAAGGTGGGAATAAGGCATGAAACCACAAACCCTGCTTGTCCTAGTGAGGATGGGTTAGCAGAGAAGAAAATACAAGATATAAAAAGAATTACTGCTTGTATGATGGCAGATGCAGGGGTGAAAGATAGTTTTTGGGCAGAAGCAACTTTGACTGCAATACATATCAGTAACAGATTGTATCATTCAGAAATTGAAGACATTCCCTACAGGGTATTGTATGGGAGAATGCCAAATTACAAGTACTTAAGGGTTTTTGGACAATTTGCTCATGTTTACACACCTGCTTGTTTCAGGAAGAAAGGAGAACCCAAAAGCAAAAGGCTTAGGTTTTTGGGGTATTCTGGAAATAGCTACAAGTTTCATTTGGATGGAAAACAAGTGCAGTATTCTAGGTCTGCAAATTTTGAGAGACATGCTGGTTGGGACAAACTGCATGCCAATAAAGAAGTGTTTTTGAGATTAGGGAGTTCAAATGAGCCAGAAGCACAAACTGAACCAACCTCAGGAAACGGAGGGGTTTCAGTTAAGCAGGAAGCATCACCTAGCAGCAGTGGTAGTTCTTCCGATGATGAGATAGCATCTAGGCCTACTACTACTCGAATGACTGAAGACAAGAGATTTAGTCATAGAACTACAACTCCTAGTAGAGAAAGTGAGGATGAAAGAGACAGAACAGCAGATTTTATTCCCAGGTGTAGTCATAGAGTTGGATGAAGAAATATTTATGGAACAGCCACAAGGTTTCGAAGAAAATGGTAGTCAGAGAGCATATAAATTAAAGAAAGCGTTGTATGGTTTAAAACAAAGTGCCAGAGCGTGGAATCTGTGCATCAATGATGAGCTAGTTAAGCTAGGTTACAAGAGGAGCATTGCAGATGCTTGTGTTTATACAAAAGGAGACATAGTATTAGTGATTTATGTAGATGATTTGTGCGTAGCAGCAAAGTCAAAACAGGAAATTGAGTCAGTAAAAAGAGAATTGTCTGAGAAGTTTGTTTTGAAGGACTTAGGTGTATTGAAGTCTTATTTAGGTATTTGCGTTGAATGGACAGAAGAAGGACATTGTTTATTAAGTCAGAGAAATAAAATTGAAAGATTGATTGAAAAGTGTGGATTACAGAATGCAAAAATAGTAAGAGCTCCAATGACAACTGGTTTTGTGTCTGAGGAAACAACTAGAGCATTTAAGGACAAGATTCTCTTCAGAAGTATAATAGGATCTTTACAATTCATATCTTGCCACACCAGACCAGACATTTCTTATGCTGTAAATGTATTGTCTAGAAGGGTTAATGATCCAAAAATTGAAGACTGGACAGCGGTAAAACATTTATTGAGATATTTGAAAGGAACCTTAAATAGGAAATTGATTATAAGAAGCAGTAGTTCAGATCTAGATTGTTATGTAGACAGTTCATTTGCATCAGAATTAGGAGACAAGAAGTCAGTTACAGGAATGATAATTAAATATAGTGAAAGTCCAATAGTTTGGAGAAGTAGAAAACAAACTAATGTAACGTTAAGAACAACGGAAGCAGAATTCGCTGCTTTGAATGAGATAGTAAATGAGGTACAGTGGATTAAGCAATTGCTAAATGATTTAAATGAAAGTTACAAGATACCAGTGGAAATTCTGGAAGATTCACAGTCATGCATAGCGATGGCTGAAACTGAAAGTTTGAAGAACAGAACAAAATATGTTGGTGTAAGATATCAAAATGTGTGAGACATGGTTCAGAAGGGTGAAATAGAATTGAGATATATAGAAACACAACACAACATAGCAGATTTGTTCACAAAAGCATTGACAGCAGAAAAACATGAAAGACTGACACAAATGGTTGGAATTACATTGTAAGACACATACAATATTTTATTTCGGAGGGGATTGTTAAGGAAAATGCAACATGGGACATACAGTGAAAGAAATAAAATATGTATGTGAAAGTCACAATGACTAAGCAAGAGCAATTATGAAGCTACACAGGTGAAACTGCTAATGTAATCTAGAAGTCCTGAGAGCCAAGGACAGAGGTACTGAATGCAGATTGGAAACACCTGAGAATCATTAAGTGTACAAGGTGAAATGTTGAAATACATGGGTTGGTCTTAAGTATGGGTGGAACTACGTGGACCAATCAGAATGGAAGTACACACCCACTGGGTGGAAACTAACTAGTGGGTGGAGATACACAATGGCTATAAAATTGCAATGTTTGCCAATGTATTGTGGTTGAGTAGAGGTGGAGTAGTGTGTAGAGATTGTGATTTGTTGACCATATAGTATATTTATATAGAAGAATAAAGTAGGTTTTATATAAAACTACTGAGTTGCCTGAGTGAATCCTGGAGATGTTTTGGAGACACCTGGAGAAGAGTGACTTGGAGAGTTTGTCAGGATCTTCAGCCTATTCTCTGAAACTCTGCTGCTTTGAAGGAAAGCCTTAACCACTGATCTAAGCTGGTCGGCTCTGCTGCATAACAAGGTGGTGAGTTTGAGCCAGAGGTGAAGAGCTACAACTCCCATCATCCCTGACATGGCAACTGTAAGGTGACCCTATCACAGGGTTTTCTTGGCTGAGAGAGTGTGACTTGCTCAAGGCCAGCCAAGGTCAAGTGGGAATTCAAAGCCTTGTTGTTTCCCAGAGTCATAATCCAATGCTCAAACCACTACCCCACATTGTCTCCTTCAGTAAGTTGTCTCATCCCTCATGAAAACCATCCATCCTGTCCATTGCTACCCACTTGAATGCCTCAGCAGGGGAAAATAATCCCTTTTCTCTCTCTGAATCTCCCACCATTCAGTTTCAATGGGTGACTCTGGATTCTGGTATTATGTGAGAGAAGGAGAAAACCTTTCCCATAACAGACAGAATTTTATTCCCCTTTATCATGTCAACTCTTCCTTGGATTTTTTTTTTCCTCTGCAAAAGAAGGCCCAAGAGTTGTCATTTTTCCTCATAGAGAATTTCTCCTTTTGCTTGATAATGTGGGTTGCCTTCTTCAGCACCTTTTCCACCTCAACAATTTATTTTTTGAATTGTGGTGGCCAGAACCATATAAAAAGAGGGAATCACGTGACCCTCCAGATTTTGTCAGACTGCAAGTTTCAGCACCTTTCGCCTTTGATTATGTTGACTAGAACTGCTGGGAGTTGCAGTCCAACAACACCTGGAGGGCTGTCTGTTTCCCACCCTGGTATAAGGTGCCCAGTGTAGAACAAAGGAGAACCATCTTGGATGCAAAGAAGCCAAGTCATTTGGGTTAAAATCTTCTAATGCTGGAATGAATCAAACTAGCATACTTTAATCATGAACTAGAATGAACAAAGACTCCTATAAAACGTGGACATGAAATTAATAATTAGGGACTCAGGCACATATACTTGTGCACCAACTGGATATAAATTCTTTTTAATCCCTATTTGGCCAGAGTGGGCTGTCTTTGCCATCATTACTGTGATAACATCTGCTTTAAGTTGCTTTGCAAGAGGGAAAAATACTTATTTAGGGAAAAATACTTATTCATGACATTGTTGGTTATTTACACTTATGCCACACCTTGCCTCCAGTGAGCTCAAAGTGGAAGATGTGGGTCTCTCTTCCTCCACATTTTATCTTCACAACAACTTTGTGAAGTAGGCTAAGCTGATAGATAGTCACTGGAGGAAGATCACCCCATCAGTTTCATGCATAGGGGCTTGAACTTGGATCTCCCCCATTCCAATATAATACTGAAGCAATAATAAATAAAGATATTTCAAAACTATGAGGTCTGTCTATTAAATAATGAGTCTGTGTTTCTACTTTTCAGAAAAATCAGGGAGAACTGATTGTGAATGCTTGAGTGGTGACCTTAAACATGTCTGAACCTGCATGACAAACATCAACACTCTCAGCCATTCAGTTAATTGTCAGTCATTGTTTAAAGCAGCTACGTTGTCTGTTGTGTTCCGGAAAAATGCTAAGTTTAAAAGTCAAGCAACGTGACATTCTGCAGCAAATTGAGGCAGACCCAAACCTTTTTCAAAAAATCATTACTTGTGATCAAACCTGGAACTTCCAGTATGATCCTGAGACAAAACAACAGTCAATGCACTGGAAAACACAATCATCACCAAGAATAAAAAAAGTACGTCAAAGCAAGTCCACATTCAAAACCATGCTCATTGTTGTTTTTTGACATCAAGGGTGTAATTTTGGCAGAATGGGTTCCAGAACGCAGAACAGTGAACCAGCCTTATTATAAGGAAGTTTTGATAAAGCTGAGAGAAAGAGACAGGGGAAAAAAGTCCAGAACTGTGGAAAAATGGTTTCATTCTTCATCATGACAATGCATCTGCTCACACAACACTTTCTTTGAAGCACTTTTTGGCCGATAAACGCGTTACTGTTATTGAACACCCTCCATATTCACCAGATTTGGCACCATTTAACTTTTTTCTATTCTCTAAGGTGAAATCAGTGCTTAAAGGAACACATTTTGAGTCAGTTGATGCAGTACGAAGAAGCATACTTTCGACCAGGAGAAAACAAGACTG
This sequence comes from Gambelia wislizenii, assembly GCA_030847615.1. Lineage (NCBI taxonomy): Eukaryota > Metazoa > Chordata > Lepidosauria > Squamata > Crotaphytidae > Gambelia > Gambelia wislizenii. The sequence goes on from JAUMIR010000002.1 coordinate 35,454,026, forward strand.
CATCAGTGTGAGAGTGTGAACGGGGGTATACTGAAGGGGACAAGCATTAGAATTGTAATATGTATAAATAAAGATGGGTTATTGTATCAATCTTGTTATATAATAGACAGAGCTTGTATCAGCACAAACCATCTCTTTTCATTGCAGTTTTGCGGGGAACTAAAACAGACCTTAATAGGTTAATACAAACACGAATCAGTTAATATTTACCTTAATCATGGCCAAACTTAAAAGATGATTGTACTTGTAGAATTGAATTTTAATGACATAATGCATCCTATTAGCTAATCTCAGTTAGAAAAGACCCACGGAATAGATGCTGAGTCAACCCATAGGCAACTCCTTGTGATTCAATGTGTCCGTATGTCTAGTTGGTAGTTATAGTTATGCATAAAGACAATGGATTGTATCTTGAAGCCTTTCTTTGAGTGCTGTTAGGATTCAAGTCAATAGACCACTGACTGCTATGTAATTTGTGAGAATGGGTTTTCCCTCAGCTGTTCTGTTCCCATCCTAAATAGGACATTCTGGTAAGGGGGATGCTTTGCATGAGCCTTTAAATATTGTCTCTTACCTCTATAAATGAACACATACATCAGGAGTCCTGTTGTTAGAAAATCCACATTAAATTACATCAGGAATTCCCCCTCTCTATTGCTACATTTTGTCTTTTCATCTACGTGTGATGTATGAAATGCAAAGATCCTGAAACATTTATGAGAGTCTGCTCATATTTCCACATTCTGCCCTCATACATCTGCTGTTATTTACCCTTGGAAAAGCTATTTATTTGGATTACAGTTCCCAGAAACCCCTGGCCAGCATGACCACTGGCTATACTGGCTGGAAGATTCCAGAAGTTGTAACCAAAAAAAAGTGACTCTGCATTTCTATGCCCTAAACCACCATTTCTTAAGTGGGAATATCCATACCCCTTGGAGGTATGGGAACCAAAGGATGTGGGCATGGGACTGACTCTCTGAACAATTAATACACACATATACACATGGTTTCAGTGGTCTGGGGCAGGGGGTATGGATGGGGACATATTCAACAATCCACTGGGTGTCTGTAGAAATATTGAAAACCCTTGCCCTAAACTCTGTAGGACTTCCTCCCAAGTGAAGACGCATAGCAACAGGCTGCAAAACAGTTCCAGTATAGATTCACTTCATCTCCAAGTTTACCCAAAGGAGCAAGGCACAACTCCTTTAACACAGCGTCCAGCACTACAGGTGTTATACATTTGTTATGCTAACAGCCACACACAGTATGCAAAGGGATCTTGTAGCACCTTTGAGACTAACTGAGAGAAAGTTGTAGCATAAGCCTTGGGAGCAGTTTACACGGGAGGATTTATTACGTGAAATTGCACAATTGCGCAATTTCGATATTGTGGTGCATAGTTCACATGATTTTTTTTGCTTTGTTAATATAAAGCGTACAATGTCTGCCTTTGATATTCTATAAATGGTCCTTTCGGGAATCATTGTGTGACTCATCCTGCTCAATACAGCTGTGATAAATAACGTTCAACGGGGAACAGCTGTAACCTTTATTTTTTTTCCAACGGTGGCATGATATGCCGTTGGAAATGTTTGTTGCATTTTTATTGTTAATAGCAGTCTTTTTTCATTTTTCAGGTAATGGCAGGATTCAAGCGGATGGGCTTCCCAAATGTTATAGCCACCATCGATGGATGCCACATCACGATTGTACCGCCTATCAGGCAGGGGAACAATTACATTAATAGGAAAAACAGCTACTCTGTGCTGCTTCAAGGAGTGTGTGATCACAGAGGGTTGTTTGTGGACACGGAGATCGGTTGGAGCGGGAAGGTGCACGACGCATGCATGCTGCGTAACTCTATTTTTTTGAGGCTATAGAGGCCGGAATATATGTCCCTAACAACCCTAGTATCACTGTAGACGGTGTGATTATTCCACCACTGGTTCTTGCAGATAGAGCATACCCCATCAGGAAGTGGTTATTGATCCCGTACAGGCATGGTCGCTTAACCCCAAAGCAAGCCCTGTACAACAAAACCCATAATAGGTTCGGAATTGCATAGAAAGAAGTTATGGGCGTCTCAAGTCCAGATGGAGGGCATTAAAAGTACCCCTAGAAGTATCAGAACAAAATATATGTTCTGTCATTGCTGCATGTGTAATTTTACACAATTACTGTGAGACAAAAGGAGAGGTTTTCAATCCCGAACGGTTCAGGTCTAACCAGTATGTTCTGAACACACTTGGAGCACCTCTTCTGAATTTAGAGCAGGCTAAGAAAGAGGAGGGGGAAGCTGTGCGCAACGCGCTGGTAAATTATTTCTGGGAGAGAAGATGCAGGTAGCTGATGCACAGGAAACGTCCTCTTTGTGAATGATTAATAAAAATTTACTGTGTAAACCTGGTAGCTGTATGCTTTCATGCAATTCATCAGAATTGATGTCTAGTTTTTTCGTCTGATCATTGATATAATAAAAACGTGATAATTTGTAAAAGTAAAAGGCAGTCTTGTCTCATTTCAAGTTGTGCTAAGTCGCCTGTAAACTAGTTCCACTGTATCCATGCCTATGAGCCTTTCCGGCAGTAAATGCATGCAAGAGTATCAATACACCCAAACAATTCAAATACACCTATTGTATCAATGGGTCCAAATTGCAACTTTCAAATTTAAATGTCTCCAACGGCTTAGGCGCCGGGCCTATGCTAACCACTGGAAGAGCATTTTAAGGCCACTGCGCTTTCTGGCATGTCTGCCCACAGGATGGAAGCATGGCGGATCACCTATTGGAGGTCGCAGGAGACATTGTTCCTCCTAGAACACCTCGTCTAGCAGGAGGGGTGTCCTAGGAGGATAATGCACTCCTCCAATAGGGCGAACCGCCACTTCTTTTCTGTGGCGCCGCCAGCCTGCAACATGCAGGATATAATCGATCGGCACAGCAGTGTCAGTCGAAGTTTAAAATATTAAAAGCAAAGTTTTTTGAGGACAGGGAGGCGTACAATGGCAGCCCTCCCCCCCCCGGCGTCAACCCCCCTTCTACCAGGCCATGCATGACCTATGGGTAACGGGTGGGAGACCGAGCTGGAAGGATCGCCGTCCTGCTGGTAAGTGCTTTAGGCTACATCCCCAAACGTTTTGCATCAGCATTCTGAAATGCAAATCAGAAAGTTGGGTCCTTCTATTCAACAGGGATGTGCGGCCGTGCGAGAAGAGCTGCAGAGGTGGCTGATTTATCCTCAGAAGAATAAGCCGCCGGGCCAGGAGAACAGCCAGGTGGTGGAAGGGTGGAGGTGGAGGAGGCACCCCCCCCCCCGCAGCCAGCTCATGAAGCACCCGGTATTGTTTAAAAATATAAGCACTTGTCTATGAATACCTTCACTTAATTGGGTCATTGATTACTCATCCTGTTTTTGAAATGACGGTTGCCAAAAGCAGTTTTAAAAAGGCTATGTTAGTAAGAAATGTGCACCAGTATATCTGATGATGTCTGAAGGGATATATTATTCATCCATTAAGGAGTGTATACCACCTTTAATTTCATAGATAAGTTTACTGTATTATATGTTTCATAACAAGTAAAGCAAACAGTTATTTTAGTAGATGTAATATTCTCTTACCACAAGTATACCTCCTTTATTTTATAATTCTTCCAAAATAATGCTGTGTTCCTTTGCAGAGTCCTAACTGTTAGCCTGGCAAGGAATGATATTTCAGTGTTGATGTGGTCTCTCTAGTAGATCTGAAAGTGACCTTAACAATTTTTTATCTGTATTACAGCAGAGCCAGGGAGATTTGATTTTCAAGGATTCCTGAGAGGGGAGGAGGGTCAGCAGTTCATTGCTGCTATTTCTGATGCAGTAGGTATGTACCCAGATATGCAGCAATATATGTTATTGTGATCCAATATCGCTTTCCTTGCTAGATGTGCTGGTTCTGCAATGTAACAACTAATAGTATGCTTTTAAGATTGTACTCAGCTTGACAGAAAGAGTGATCTAAGTATATATATGTTATCTGTAGCAGTTCTGCCTTTTAAAGAACAGTACTACATTTCCTATTTTTCTGGCCTGTAGATATCTGCATACTGTGCTCTCAACAAGTGACTTACTTGCTTTCTCTTATGTTTCTTTTTCAGCCCAGAGACTTGAGCCGAGATTGGCTTCAATAGAGCAGAGACTTACAGAGGGGGGGCTGTAAAGTTTTTCTTGTAAATTGCAAAGCTTTCTTTTTTCCCCATTGTACATGGTTATTTTCTGTGTTAACACTGCCTGAAGTGTCCTATAGGCATAAACAATTTAATGTGGATTTAATGTATCACTCAGAAGAGAAATTTATCTTATTTTCCAATTTCTGTTGCTTTGTGTAAATAATGTATGTATATACTGTATATATATCTATATAGATTTGTACATAAAGAAATATTTTTTGAACAACTTACTTACCAGACCACTGATTTTTTATTAAGAGAAGGGGTACTGTGGTCCTAAGCTAGGGATTTTCTACAAGGTACACGACTTTTGCATACTTAGGAGTACATTCCTATGGCTTAGTGCAGTACTTCTTCTATAACAGCTTGAATGGCTTAATATAACAACACTCTAACTTAAAAACCAATACTTGAAAGCAATGGAAAAATAACAAAAGATAGGGTTTTGTAGTACACATTGTAAACATTTCTGCCTTTAGAAGTCAGTTTTCAGAGATTTACTATTCTAAAGGGATATAATCTCTGGTTTTTTAATTTTTCTGGAGGGCCTTGTTTTGGCAGGCTGACTTGTAGCAGTGTTTTCCTTCTCTGACAGTGGTTCTGAAAATAACACCATGCTATCTGGCGTGGAGTGATCATGGCCACAGGAAGGGCGAGGGTTAGACTGCTTTCTAACCACAGTACGTACTACTGGTGGTCTATTGGCTATAGTACCAATGTATTGGACCATTTCAGAGAGCAGAGTTGTCTGCTTCTCCAAATTGGTTTGCAGGAAAGAAGTGGTACGTTCATACATTGCATCTTCCACTTTTTGCCTTTCCTCTGCAGTTTTCTCTAACCTATCAAGACGCTGATGCTCTGTTTCTGCAAGAGCATCCATGTGCGATAGCATGTGTATCATCAATTTGGAAGAGTGTAGCATCAGCTGCTGATGTTCATTGGGTTTACGTTCCTTCCTCCTTTTACTTAGTGCCAATCTTTCACCTGGGGTTAGTGCAGACCGAGGTGAACAAGTTGTTGCCCCTGGAATTAGAAATAAAAAGACAGATTAAGTAGGAGGATGAAACAGGTATGTATAGCATGATCATAGCTGTTCCAGTACAGATGTGCATGTTTACATTTTATACACCCACCTTCATTGACCTCAGTCTGCTGACTGCTCCAGGCGATTTCAAACTCGGTGGATCTCCTCTCAGCAGACAAATCTAGTTCAGGATCCTGGCTGTCAAGCAGCATTACAGAACCAGAAGTTGATGAAGTTTCAATTTCTTCAAGTGTTATGGTTACCATTTCCTCACGACTGGTCTCTGTTGCTGCTTGCAAGTCTAGGAACGCGAGAAACACAGTTTTTAAAGAAGGAGAACCAGGTCAGGCAAAGAGAAATAACATAATTTAAGGCTAAAAGACACATCAGTAAAGATACAGTTGGTGACATCAGATCAACATGTAATGTCAGTAATGACTTAGCTGGTATACCTGTGGAGCACGTGGGAGGTGGATTATTAAAAAATTTCCGAACAGGATCTGCAGCAAAACATTTTAAATGCCGGTATAGTTTCAGAATTTTCTCTTAAAAACAGGCTTTTATTATGGAAATCAAGGGCATGTAGGTAACAGTTAAATTTAACATATTATAAATTCAAATGAAGGCGAGGTATTTCTCTGCCTGAAATCGAAACTAATGCAGATAACAAAGGAAGTTGCTTTTCCGGCCGCCTATAATTGCCCTTTTATTGCCCGCAATCTCTAGCGCCAAAAGGAGGGGATGGAAGCCATCTACTTATCACTGCACCGCAGGTATCAACTGTGAAAGAATGTAAACATCTGCACTGTTTAGCTTTGTAACCCTACAAAAAATTAAATAAGCTTCGTGACTGAGTCCTCCTCCTTTTAAAAAACTCCCATGCGCAATAGGTACAATTAGATACATCTTTAGCCTAGGTACCATAAGGTAGGAAACTTGAATTTTAGCATCAAGACATAGCCATCTTCATTCAAATCCATGGCGCATTTTTAAATATTTTCGTTTTATTTCCTGAGTACAAATAATATGTTGATGTAATCATTTAACAAGGACGAACACAGATGGAATAAAGTACATTAGCGCTCTTTCTGTCAGAACGGAAGTTTTGGGAGGAAAACCAAAGATATTAAATTTACAGGACAGGAAATCAAAGACTGCAGAAAATGGTATCAGGGTGCATATCACCTCATTAGTTCAAGCACTGGAAAAGGTTTATAATTCATCACTTGCAGGGAAAATGAGCGTGAGTGGCAAAGCACTTTTCTTTTCAACAGGAAGGGAAATAAAGTAGGAAAAGGTAGTTTAAGTGGCCAGACATGAGCATGCGTTGACTGTAATTTAAAAAGAGCAGTATGCTGTTTAACTTACCAAAGTCTTCTTCAAACAATGGGGGAGAGTTCACCTCCGTGTCCCTAGCCGGGCCACCGGAGCCAGCAGAGATGCTGTTCCTGCGCGCTCGGGGGAAAAGGGTCTGCGATCTGCAGAAGAGCTGTGAGAAACTCACGGCGGGTTTAAACTGCAGTCCCCGGAGAATATAGCATGAAGTTCAGCAAAGAAGGGCATACTAGCCGCATCATTACCGCTAGTAGAGTTGTGGTCTTTCACCTGCCTATACCTAGCCCTCAGCATTTTACTCTTGGATCGGAACTCTTCAGCGGTGCGCTCATGCCCTCTCTTACGCATCTCCTCTGCTATCTTTTCAAAAACATCTATGTTGCGGTGGCTGCTTTGAAGCTGCTCCTGCACCTTCTGCTCACCCCATAACTCTATCAAATCCAAGGTCTCAACATGCTCCCATGCTATGCCACGACCACCTTTCCTGTTTCTGACCTGAGGTGTGCACGCCATTGCTTTCGTTGTTGAAAACAAAACCGCTCCTGAGAAGATGTGCTTTCTCTATCCCTTTTTTTAAATAAAAAAAAATGAGCGGGCAAATGGTTTTGACCACTCCCATGACATTGCCCACAGGGCACCAGTTTCCGGTTTGGGTTTTTTTAAAAACATATATCGATACACAGTTCACACAAGAAATAACATCGTTAGTATCGCTATTTTCAAAATATACCGGCAAAACTTGCGACATTGCCTGAGACACTACATTTGGGCATTTTGGCTACCCCCCTTCTGAATGATGCGTAACTGTGGCTCGACCCGTGGGAACTATGAGCGATCTTAGCGGTATATTTAGAGGAATATTTGCCCGTGTAAACAACCCCTTGGTCTTCATGGCCTTGGTCTACTTCCTCAGATGCAGGGAACTCCATGTATCTGAGGAAGGAGATTAAGTCTACAAAAGCCTATGCTACAATAGATTTTCCTTGTTTTTTTTCCCAGGCTGTGAGGTTGTGTTCTGGAATAGTTTCTTTCTGACGTTTCGCCTGCATCTGTGGCTGGCATCCTCAGAGAATGGCTTTTTAATGAAGAAAACAAGTCTTTTGAGGGAAAGTAGGAAGCTGCCACTGTGGGTGACTTCAAAGACATAGCCCTGTTAGTCTGGAACAGCAGTATGCAAAGGGATCTTGTCCTACCTTTGAGATGGAAAGAACAAAGTTGTAGCATAGGTGAAGTTGAAGGCTTTCATGGCTGGCATCCATAGATTTTCCTTGGGTTTTTTTCTGGGCTGTGAGACCGTGTTCTGGAATAGTTTCTTTCTGACGTTTTGCCTGCATCTGTGGCTGGCATCTTCAGAGAATGGTTGGGTAGGAGTGTGCGTGGAGTTTATATGCTGTGAACCCCTGTTGGGAGTATATGTAAATTTGTGTCATTGAATCATTAGTTTCTGGGTATAGAAATGCAAGGCTCATTAGTGTCTGTTTGGCTAATGGTTCGTTGATGGGCCATTATCTGCTGGGAATCCTCCTGTCCCAGGGCTATGTCTTTGAAGTCACCCACAGTGGCAGCTTCCTACTTTCCCTCAAAATACTTCTTTTCTTCATTAAAGAGCCAGTGCAATGTAGTGCTTTGACTGCTGGATTAGGACTCTAGGAGTCCAGGTTTAGAATATGCACTCAGCAATGGAAACCGACAGGCAAGTCACACTCTCTTAGCCTCAGAAAGGGCAAAGGCAAATTCCCTCTGAACAAATCTGGCAAATAAAACAACAGTGCTGTGATCTCCTCTCTTTCTCTTTCTCTCTGGCTTTTCTTCGCAAATGAAGATTCAGGAAGGACTCATCCCACACTTTCTGCAAGCGCGCTGATGACTAAAAAGGCCAATCCAAGATAAACAAGTCCAGTTGCAGAAAGTACAGCAGAGGGTCTCCTTGGGTGATGTTTCCGGGTTGTGATTCTTTCTGCGTTGTTGTTTCTCTTCAAAACTTGTTTGGCATGAGTTCTCAAATAAGGCTGAGGCCATGATATTGAGAACACAGCTGAGCTGGGCAGGGCACGATTCTAGGAATGTTGTGATAGGTTTGCCTTAAGGGCATGAAGCAACAACAAATGACTTCATAAACCCGCACATGCTCTACCTCTGGGCAAAGTGGCTACTGGGAACAGCAGTACAAAACACTTGTGAGGTGCTAGTCTGTGGTGCAGGCCATCAGTTGGTGGGCTGGGAGCCATTTCTGGTTAGCAGCCTGATCTCAGGCAGGTTGCAGCAGCATCACAATTGCCATACAATACAAATTCATGGCTCTAAAATGAAAAAGTAGCTGCCCAACAGGGCTGGCCCTTGATATTTTGCTGCCTGAAGACAAGGTGGAATCTGCTTTCCCTGCCCCACTGGACTGGCAGTTTAATCTCCTGTTTTCAGCACTGCTGAGGATATCCCAAGCACATTTTAGCACAGCAGGGATCTAAAAAGATGGATAGATCATCACTTTTGAAATCTAGGGATAATCATAGAATCATAGAATCATAGAATCATAGAATTGCAGAGTTGGAAGAGACCACGAGGGCCATCCAGTCCAACCCCCTGCCACGCAGGAAATCACAATCAAAGCATCCCCGACAGATGGCCATCCAGCCTCTGTTTAAAGACCTCCAAGGAAGGAGACCCCACCACGCTCCGAGGGAGTGTGTTCCACTGCCGAACAGCTCTGACTGTCAAAAAGTTCCTCCTCATGTTGAGGTGGAATCTCTGTTCCTGGAGCTTGCACCCATTGCTCCGTGTTCCAGTCTCTGTAGCAGCAGAAAACAAGCCTGCTCCATCCTCAGCGTGACATCCCTTCAAATACTTAAACAGGGCTATCATATCGCCTCTAAACCGTCTTTTTTCCAGGCTAAACATACCCAGCTCCCTAAGTCTCTCCTCATAAGGCATTGTTTCCAGACCTTTCACCATTTTAGTTGCCCTTCTCTGGACACGCTCCAATTTGTCAATATCCTTTTTGAATTGTGGTGCCCAGAACTGGACACAGTATTCTAAGTGAGGTCTGACCAAGGCAGAATAGAGTGGCACTATTACTTCCCTTGATCTAGACACTATACTTCTATTGATACAGCCCAAAATTGCATTGGCCTTTTTAGCTGCCGCATCAATCTATTCAGAAATGCATTGTTAGCAGCATTACCTTTACCCTCTTAGCAAATAAAATCAAACATATTATATATCAACATTGGAAGAGCATACATCATATTGAGTGGTATAGACAATTACTTTTGCTAGGGTATACTCTCATGATGAATCTAAAGGATCAGTTAATACATTCTGATATCTATTCATCCAATCAATTAACTTCTGTCCTTTATGGACATTTTCCTTGTGGCTGGTGTCAATGTTGCTCCTATAGCCTTAATATGAAGGAATCCATTCATCCAGTGATTCAAAACAGTGACTTTCAAAAGAGAGTTAGGAGTTCCTCTAACTGTCAGATAGCAAGAGCAATCTATATACAGTTGTCCCTTCATATTTGCTGGGGTTTGGTTCCAGGACCCCTGTGGATACCAAAATCAGTGAATACTCAAGTCCCATTATATGCAATGGCATAGCAAAATGGTGTCCCCTATATAAGATGGCAAAATAAAGGCTGTGAAGTCGAGGGCTTTCACAGCCGGCATCCATAGATTTTCCTTGGGTTCTTTCCGGGCTGTGAGGCCGTGTTCTGTCAACGTTTGCTTTTTGGATTATTTTTAAAGAATATTTTCAAGCTGTGAATACCCAAATCCATGAATAAAAAATCCGTAGATATGGAGGGACAACTGTACTTATCTGTCCATGTCCCAGACTTTACGTGGATCTGACAGCTCATTCTTTCAAAATAATAATTTTGGAGCATAGAAGTAGAAGCAGGAATTTAGCTAAAGATACTGTTATATGAGCATTATTATAAACATACTCTCAACTCATTTAAATTTGGAATATTGGAGGTGGCTCACTTTAAATCTAACCAAGATAAGAACCAGATACTATTACAAAAGGAATCTGGCTGGATTCGTTTGTTAAAACATTCAAACCCCTGCTGGTCACAATGAGAGGATGCATTTGGGAGTAGGCCAATTGGTTAGCCATTCTGCTAAACTACCTCATTAGGAACAGCAGTTCACATATAAGTACATTAAGACCAGAATTCCATGTACACTCTGAGGGATGAAATCGGATGGATTGAGACTGTATGATAGGAGAAGCTAATTGGTAAGTGTAAGAACTAACATTTACTTTGTCTTAATATGTGAATATTTTGGTACTATGAATTACATATATAAATCCTGTTTAGAAAAAAACTGATGAAGGAAACTGAAGCAGTTGGAAAATATCTGCATCTGGTTGTCTTTTTGTTGAGTTGCTATATTGGAAATTAACTGATTTATTGGAAGAAAATACTACCAATTTTTGGCTGGTTTGCTGATGCATTGGATTTATGTTCATTTATTAGAAGAAATTAATAGTACTACTGTGAAGAATTCTTTTTTGTTATGGAGAAACTGGACTTATGTTGATGCACTGTAAGAGTGAGTACATGATATAGAAAGTGGAATTTATAGTTTTCACAGTTCACCCCTGTGAGCCATGAAGGAAGCATTACTATTACACAGAATGGAGATACTGTATATATAGGATTGAGCATCATGTGAGACTTACTTTTTCAATCTGGAACGAACATATTGGACTGGGTGTTTATATATTCTTTTTATAATATATATAGTTAAATAGCAATAAGCTGCACAATTAACGCAACAGTGTCATATCTTGTCTTTATATTAAATATGTAGTGTTCACAGTTTCTACACTATATGAATGTTGTTACACAAGTTTCATAATTCTTGGATACATTATATACACTGCTGTATTGTTGTTAATTAAAGTAGAATCACAGCATTCTAATTGTGCTATGTGAAAGGATTAATTTAACATTAGCTTAATCCAGCTTTAGACCTAATAGCCACAACCATGGTACAGGCATACCTCAGTTAACAAAGCCTTTGACAAAGAAGCTCCTTTTTCTAAAGTCTTTTCATGCTTACCTGCCCTCCCATTTTCTTCGCCTCCTCTGTCTAGCTGGAATTTTTTAGCAACACCAGCACAGGGGGAATGGTGAAGCCTAGCCGGAGAAATACAGACTTTCACTGCCTGGTTGCAGCAGGGTGTCTGCAGCAAACAAATGAACAAGATTCTGTTTAATCCAGTCCTGCTGGCGTTGTGTGAGCCAGGCAAGGTAAACAGCAGTTGCCTCCAGAATCTCTTACTGAGTATGTATGAAAGGGAGTGTTGTAGGCTGGGCTCCTCTCTTCCTCCTTTGTAGCAACCCAGTTTCACAGATAAGGAAGGACAGGCTCCCAGTCTATTTGTACAATCTGAAAACACACTTTCAAGGGTTCCTCTAGTCTAGAAATCCCTTTCTAAGGTAGAGCCACCACCACTCACTGAGTTAACCCTTTCTTTGTCTAGCGCAGTGAGAAGCCAGACAAGTTGTGTTAAAAGATCAACAACGCCCTTTCCTCTATCCCAGAGGAATTCAGATAAGATAGCTGACAGAAAGGCACGCGACAATGGAGATTAGGAAAAACAGAAAAAGCTTTATTTTAGTTCCAAATGTTTAAGGCTAGCATGGAGGGAAATCATGCCTCCAGGATTTCAGCTTAAGGTTACAGAAGAAATACATTCAGTCATAGTACCAAAATGAATCATAAAACTAATGCATACTAGCTAGACTTGTTCCCTAAGCTAAGATAATGGTAACTTACAATTCTGATGTCCATGCAAAGTCCATATCCCAATTGGGATAGTTAGGCCAGGCTCTCATAGCCTGCCTAGTTCAGTCTCTGTAGATGGAATTCAGAGTTCTTTTTAAATGGAAGTCTTCTCCTGAGGCTTCAGATATCCCTTGGTGCCCTTTGATGTTATCAGACCCATGAGGGAGGTCGGCTTCCCCCAACCTCCATTATCACAGTCTGTTGATCTTGCTGGTCCAGCCATGTGGCTCAGAACAAAGCATGTAGCATGAGGCTTAGAACAAAGGGAGTCCGAAACGTAAAAGTCATGTTTAGGAAATGATGTAATGTCATGTTTAGGAAATGAGGTTCCCACCCCGTTACCATACCTGCTAATATGGAACCCAGGGGATGGAATTTTCCACTACTGTGAACTGTAGGTTTTGAGATGAACTCCTCATGATGGCTAGACAGTCCATCATGACAAGGAGGAACAAAGGGAAAGTCGATTAGCCTGCCTCACCACCTACCTCCAACATGTTAAAAAAAAAAGAAGCATAGATCCACAAGTGATCTGGCCACCAAAATGGAAATCATAAGAAGAGAGAAGGTTGAAAAGGGGAGGGAAATGTCCCTGAATGCCTTTTGGAAAAAGTGTTTTCTAGGAGGTTGAAAATCGTTTTGTTTACTTATGGCAAGGCTTATATAACTTGCTTATTTCATTTCATGGGTGCATATGATTAGTTCTGAATAACGTTTGCTAGAGATGGTGTCCATTCTGGGGACTTTGGTGAACAAGAAGACAACATCAAAACTAATCAGTCTGTCTCCAGGTTTCAGTTCGATGTTGTTGATTTGTTCTGTCATATGAGTTGAGTCTTTGATGTAGTGAGGGGTTTGTCCTATGTGAGTTTGTAATTGTGTGGCCAGAAACTTGGCCAAGTCATCTGTGGGAGATCCAATGGTGCTCCCTATGGGTTGGAGTGGAACGGAATCCTTGTGGATCTTGGGAAGTCCATATAGTCTTGGTGGGAGAGCCTCTGTTCTGCACAAATGATCGGCTGAATTGATGAGTTCTTGATCAAGGCATTTATTTTTCTGGTGATTTTGTTGGTCAGGTCTTTTTTGAGTTTTCTGTATGTTGCAGAGTCCAAGAGTTCCCTTATTTTTTGTCTGTATTTTTCTGTTTCCATGATTAGTGTGGCATTGCCTTTGCTGGGAGAATAATGATTTCTAGGTGTGCATTGAGATCCTTGATGGCTTTTCTTTCTTTCATAAAAGAAAGGAGGCACTTCCCAGCCCCCTCATGACGGCCACCCCAAAACCTCAGGGGGCTTAGCCCAGGGCACCCCAAAGGCATGGGGATGGAAAGGATCCCCTTGGCCCTCTTCTCCACACCACCAGTGCAGGGTCCCCCTCAGCCTTCTCACCCCCCAAAACAGCCAGAGCTGAGACCCCTCGACCCACCAGCGAGCCCCCGCTCCTCCTCCGCCCTGGGACTCCCGGGCAGCTCCCTCCAGGGGCACCTTGTGGTGGCCTTGGTGCTCCCAGGTGGCAGGGCAGGCCAGGTGGAGGGGGACTTTCTTCCGCGAGTAGAAGAGCTCCAGGGAGAGCCCCCTTTCCTCTCCTTCCACCTGGCCTCCTCCTCACTCGCTTCTCTCGCCATCCCAGCCAGGTTGGCCAGTTCCCAGTTGGGCTTCAGGTGCCGCCACTGCCCCCGGACCCTCTGGCAGCACTGAGGATGGGAGGAGGAGAAGGAAGGGGTGGCGTTGGCGCCCCTCTGACATGAGGGCTCCCAGCACTGGGCCAGACAGCCTTGGCAAGCATTGTGTCCACAGCTCCGGGTGGCGGGAGCCGTGAAACAGTCCAGGCAGACTGAGCAGGTCACCTCCCCTTGGACGCAGCCACCTCTTGGGCTTCCTCAGCACCACCAGGGCCATGGCGGGCCAAGAGGAATGAGTGAGTGAGGGAAGGGGGGCCTTTGCCTGCCCGGAGGGCGCTTGCTCTGGGGGAGACGGCAGGGGTCCAAGCAGGGGATGCTTTGATAGTGATTTCCTGCGTGGCAGGGGGTTGGACTGGATGGCCCTCGTGGTCTCTTCCAACTCTACAATTCTATGATTCTATGATAGGACTGGGCTTGCAGAGGTGTCTGCCAAGGCTGAGGCTGGAAAGGTCTTCCTCTCGAGTCAGCCTCGAAGGGGCGACCAGGTGCCTTTGTATCTCTTTAACCCTCCTCTGCTCCAGACTGTCCCTCCGGGGGAAGGGAGGCCACCCTCTCAGCCCAGCAAAGATAAAGGCCATTCGTTGTGAGTCTGAAAAGGTGTGGCACAGGGGGCTCCTCTTCTTTATCCTGATGTCATAAATGTAAAAGAGAAACATCTTTTTTTAGAGGATGGGATTCATCCAGGGAGAAGCTCTGGGCCTCTTTGAAAGGCTGAGTAGATGATGTTATCTGCCAGCCCATCATCTTCCCTTAGGATACTACCTTCTCCTTGGAGCTGCATTTTAATCCCCACAATAGAGAAAGGGGAAATGGATCACCCCACCCAGGAATAATCATCTATCTTGTTATGCAAAGGGATCTTGTAGCACCCTGGAGACTCAGAGAAAGAAGTTGGAGCATAAGATTTCATATAGACTTTGTCTCCTTCCTCAGGTGCAACTGAGGCCACCTCTGAGGAACGTTTCTTGCCTCAGAAAATCCTAGAAAATGAATGGGGTTGCCATACATTAACAGGCGACTTGAAGGCCCCTAAAGTGTGTGTGTGCGCGCGCATGCGCGCGCATGCACACACACACTTCTGAGAGAACAGCTGCATGCCCACATGTATGTGAGGAAACACTTTTTAACCCTTAAGGATACAATATATTGTTTTTGCTGTGTGCCTTCAAGTTGTTTCTGACTGAATGGTGACCCTAAGAAGAACCTATCAGTTTGCTTGGCAGGTTTTGTTCTGAGAGAGGGGGGTCTTGACTTTGCTTTCCTCTGAGGCTGAGAGAGTGTGACTTGCTCAGGGTCACCCACTGGGATATCATGGCTGAGCAGAGATTCAAACTCTGCTCTCTCAATGCTGGTCTCTGGAGTCTTAGCGCAGCACGCAAACCACTACACCATGCTTACTTTGCCTACAATATATAGAAACACATATTTATGTCAGCTTTCAGATTTCTTCTTACTCCTTTCCTTCCCCTCACTTTCCATTTATCTGCTGCTGGTGGTTGCTGGTTTTCATGTGAGTGAGTCAGCAAATCCACTCTAGGTTTTAGTCCAAACTTTAGAGGATCTAATTCAATGTGCTGAACCCATTTGGCAGATTTCATCTCCTTGAAAGTTCAGACTAAACCCAAGAGCAGATTCACTGTTCTAGAGACATTGAAGTCAATAGCTGCCACTGCTGCTGCCATGAACTTAAATTCCTAAGAAAGTATATTTCCTACAAAGATTTCTGTATTTCCTACATACGCACAAAAGAGTCTGGAGTAACAAACACCTGAGGTGAAGCACAAAAATCAGTGTGTACAGAGCAATTGTACTGTCTATTTTCCTTTAGGGGTCTGAAACATAGGTCACCTATCGCCACCACTTACGACTTCTCAAACGCTTTCATCAGCGCTGTATATGCACAATCCTAAATATGCACTGGACTGACCATGTGACGAATGTTGCTGTCCTTGAGCAAGCAGGATCACCAGCATTGAGGCCATGATATTGAGAACACAGCTGCGCTGGGCAGGGCACGTTTCTAGGATGGAGGACCATCGCCTCCCAAAAATACTACTCTACAGTGAACTCGCCACGGGTCAGCGTAAGAGGGGCGTTCCAATAAAGCGATACAAGGACTCCCTGAAACAACATTTCAGGCTCGGCCAAATTGATCACCAACAATGCTCCGCCCTGGCTTCGCATCGGGAGGCATGGAGACACACTATCCACAATGCTGTAGCCTTATTTGAGAACTCACGCCGAACAAATCTTGAAGAGAAAGGCTGGTGAGAAAGCAGGGAAGGGGTGGGTGAACAGAATCGGTTAAAATGTCTGGCCATTGGTTGCTCAAGGTTGTTGACCAAGTCTGCAGATTTCTGCTTTCCGAAGCATGTACCTACAGTATGATACTCAATAAATACTTTTGAGTAAGGGTGGAAATCCTGTTGTCCTCCAGATGTTGCTGCACTGTAACTACTAGCATTGTTCACCTTTGGCTTTGCTGGCTAGGCCTCCCCATTGACGCCCCCTTGACATGGGAGAGAGGCTTGTGTACCCTAATGAAGTTTTGAGCTATGCTGGCGGTGGCATAATAACCACCGGTAGGGCTATTGTACTGTCTATTCTCCTTTACGGGTCTGAAACATGGGTCACCTATCACCAACACTTACGACTCCTCGAATATGAACCTCAATATTCCCCCCCACCTCCTTGGGTGGGTGAACCAAATCATCCCCAACTGAATGGAACCCCCAGAACGGCTGCTTTCAGTGGTTCTTGGGAGTTCAGTGCAGTTGGGTAGGCAAAGACAAGCCCCAAGAACGCTTGAATTCAGGGCAAAAAAGTGTTGAATGCGGACATTCTTGGGGCTTGCCTTTGTTGCTCCAATCTCATTGAAGCCATGAGAACCACTGCGTTCAATGGGATTGGATTCAATGGGATTAGGGCAGGAAAGGCAAGCCTGGAGAAGGGCCGCTTTCAATGGTTTTGCCGCAATCCCATTGAACTCCCAGGAACAGCTGTGTTCAATGGGATTGGGTTCAATGGGATTGGGGCGGGAAAGGCAAGCCCCAAGAATGGCTGGATTAAGGTTAAAAACACCAAACGTGGATGTTCTTGGGGCTTGCCTTTGTCACCCCAAGTGCATTGAAGCCTCAGGAACTGCTACTTTCAGTTGTTCCTGGAGTCTCAAAGCAGTTGGGGCAGCAAAGGCAATCTCCAAAGCCCCTGGATTCAGGGCAAAAACTGCTGAATCCAGCCAACCTTGGGGCTTGGCTTTGTCACCCCTCTGTCATGATGGAGTTCCCATCCTGCCTGTAGGGTGATGCAACTCCCATCATTCTGCAATGGCTACATGTTCCAATCTGCAAACAGTGATTGTCTGATCAATGTGACCAGGCAAACTAAGGGTTAAGGGTTAAGACCAAGGTGGGAGATGGAGGTCATCTCCCAAGATGACATCACATCACCAGACACTGGACTGGCCAATGAGAATTTGAGAACGGTAATGTGGAAAAGGTTTTATACTGCCTGGGCCATGTGGCCAGAGAGAGACAAAGAAAGCTCTCTGAGGGAATGGATGTACCTCAGAGAACCATGTCCTGGGTGAGCACATGGCTGGGGCCTGGCTTAGGAAAAGCATGTGGTCCAGCCAACTGAACACCAGATGTAACCTTCATAGACTCTGTATTGCAAGTAATTGCTAGGAAACAGTTTAGTTAGATTGCATCAGGATTACTTTTTGTTTTTATCTCAGTAACTTTAAGCTTTAAACTGGAGAAAAAAGCCTTTTCTTCATGAAATGATTACGTCTTAATTTGTTTTAAACTTGCTTGAATAAAAATAAGCCTTTCTACTTTTTCCTACCAAGCCACACCTTACATGTGCCTTATTTCAGTCCTGGCTGTCTTGTCTTTTCTCTAGGGATAGAGAAATGATTACGTCATAACTTGTTTTACACTTGCTTGAATAAAAATAAGCCTTTCTATTTTTTCCTACCAAGCCACACCTTACATGTGCCTTATTTCAGTCCTGGCTATCTTGTCTTTTCTCTAGGGATAGAGAAAGGAGGTTGGTAATATGTTAAAAGAGCAAGTAGTTCCACTGGTTAACCATGGAACTTAAATCAATTTCCCTGAGGGCTGAGAAAATATTGTGTCTGAGTGGTGGCAGCTTACCTGAGGAGAGATATAGTTTAAAGGGATTTTCAGGTTAGGGAATGGCTGTGTTCATGGGATTGGGTTCAATGAGATTGGGGCAACAAAGGAAAGCCCAAAGAACGGCTGGATTCAAGGCAAAAACCGTTGAATCCAGCCAATCTTGGGGCTTGGCTTTGTCACTCCACTTGCTTTGAACCAGCTTCTGGAGGTTCGAAGCAAGTCGGTGTCATGCCCTGTGAGCCTGATGAGGCTGTAGAGTCAGAGGAGGAGGACATGGCAGGGCACGGCCCTAGGGACCGTGGCACAGGTTTATCTACATGGCAGGCAACCCTGCCAACCTAGAGTCTCGAGCAGAGGAAGAGTCTGGTCCATGTGGGTTGGCATCAGTCCCAGCAGAGAGTCCTGCCCACTCAGATAGGCTGAAGAAGAAGAGAGGGACTTACCTCCACCATCGTATACCCAGCAGTGAGCTCAAAAGGAGGCTCAAAGGATGTCTTGGAGAATTTATGAGAATAACTTGCTCATTAAGAAACACCTGGCAAAGCCTTAATTGCTTTATAAGAAGCAATAGAGGCTTTGTCAGAGATCAACTGATCTCCCTGGAGAAAGCTTCCTGCTGACTTCGGTGCCTGAATCCATGCTGCCTTGCCTCGTGCCTTGACCTTGGACTGTTCCTGATGACCCTGTTGCCTAATCCTGCTGACCCACGGACCGACTGCTGGACTACACGGCCTTCTGTAAGCCTTGACCTTTGGACTGTATACTGGACTCTTCTCTATGTCCCATCTTGTCTGTATTGCTGTGTCTCCCAGAAATGGAACCTTGCTTATCTGGCTCTCCCTAATTAACTAACACTGGGGCCTGGCTGCTTTCCCAGCTGTTTATCTTGCTGGCAAGGAAACAGCCGTATGTTCGCTGTGGGGCCGACCAAACCCCTGCACTTGCCACTGAGCCACAAAGCCTCCAAGTGTTCGGTGGCAGGGGAAGCATGGAGGTGGCATGTGTGCAGCAGCGGTGGCATGGTGGATGCAGCAGCGGAGGCCCCAGAGGTATGCTGACGGGGGCATGGTTGGGGGTGGCAGCATGGCAGCTGCAGTAACAGAGGCCCCTGGGTTATGGTAGTGGCAGCAGCGCTGGGGGCATGGTGGTGGTGACTGGGTGAGGGATTGTGGTGGTGACAGAGGAGGTCTGGGAGGCCTAGGTGGGTTGGGTTGCGGCTGCTGCAGCCTGGACCACAAGAATCTCTCCCTCCTTCTTCCCCCTCCTCCAGGGCTTTCCATCCGCAGCCCCTCCAATCTTTGCATAAATTTTTAGTTGCTTTTTTTTTCATATTTGTCCTTTCACATTAGTGTTGCACTCCTAACCCCTGCAAATGTGGACGACTGTATAACAATGTAGTGTGAGAAGTTTGCTGTTCTCTGGCTCTATCCCTTTTCTGGCTCCTACACAAAAATACACACACACACACACACACACACACACGCCCTGATATTAATGGGAAGCCTTGGACTTCTTATCTAGCTATTTGGCTTCTCTTGACCTTTTTCTACTAATAAAACAACCATCTTTTGGGGGTCTTGAGAAGTGTATCTCTTGTTTCTTCTATGGGCTCTCCATCCCAATAGCATCAAAATATTATCTCCTGGGTACTATAACAAAGGAGCCTGTAAACTTAAAAAGGATGGGGAAAGCTCTGAGTTTCCTGTGAAGACTTATACAGGCACACGTCTGTTAAGGAGGGGCAGTGTGGTGAAAACAGGTTTGAATCCCTGCTTGTCCTTGGAAGCTTGCTGGGTAATCTTGGTTAAGTCACACCCTCTCAGCCTCAGAGGAAGGCAAAGGTGAACTCCCTCCGAACAAATCTTGTGAAGAAAACCCTGTGATAGGTTCACCTTAGGGCCCCCATGAGTCAGAAACAACTTGCAGGCACACAACAAAAACAACCACCTCTGTCAACAAAGCCTCTAACAAAGAAGTTCCTTTTTGCAAAGTCTTTTTCAGCCCACCCAACCCCTCCTCTTTTCTTCCTTGTCCTCTGTCTAGCTGGAAGGTTTTTTTTAACAGCATTGGCATTGGGAAGGTGATGAAAGACTGGAAGAACACAGGCATTCAACCTCCAGGTTGCAGCAGCATGTCTGCAAAACAGTGCAAAAAAGCTTGAGCTGGGAAAGAATGGGATACTTCTCAACAGCAATAGCATTGAGATTTATATACCACTTATCAGTGCCAAAGCACTCCCTGAGCAATTTACAGTGGGTTTTTTTAGGTAATCCGCTTAACAAAAGGGGTTAAGGATGACCATAGTGTGGTTGGAATTTTTGTCTCATTACAATGGCATCACGTTGTGGCAGGAGCTCAAGGCGCTAGAGGGAGGGCTTCAGGTCCATTCTGAGGCAGCTGGCAGCCTGGGATTTGGGGTGTATTACAACCGGCATTGGTACTCCCAACCTTGGCCTGAGGAATGGGGGGAGGTCAGGATTGCGTGGGACTTCACCTTTCTTGAGTTTTCCCCAATCATGGTGGCTGTGGTCATTTGGCGGGAGGCGTTCAGGAACAAGAGAGTGTGCTTTTGGTGTGATAAGCAGGCCGTTGTCAGGATCATCAGCAGGCAGTCATCTAGGTCAGAGAGGGTCATGCAGCTGGCCCACAAGTGTGTTTTGGTTTGCCTCCAGTCCAACATCAGTTTCACAGCCCGTCACATTCTGGGCGTTGATAATGAGATTGTGGATGCATTGTCTTGGTTCCAGGACAGCCGGTTTCTTATGCTGGCCTCGGATGCTGACCTGACACCGGCCCTTTCCTGGCAGATTTCTGGAACCTTGGGAGAGAACAGTGATGTGTGGGGTCATGGACCCATTGGCACCATCGATGCAGGCCAGCTACAGACGGGCAGTGGAACAATTCTTTGCTTTCAGGAGGAGGCAAGGCTACAGGGACACCTGGCCGATGGCGGAGCGCAAGGTACTGCATTACCTCGCATCCATGAAGGAACAGGGGCTGGCTCTCCATACCATCTCTATGCATGTGGGCAGCATCTCTTTTTTCAGCAGGACAGCTGGTTGGGGCGACTTCTGTGCATCCTTCCTTATCTGCAAGGCGGTCGAGGGATGGAGGAGGGTGAGTCCATGGGTGGCAGACTGCAGGTGGCCTATTTCATACGGCATGCTGGCGAGGCTGGTGGTCATCCTGCGGAAGGTTTGCCACTCCAGTTATCAGGCTCTGCTCTTTGGCATGGCCTACACAACTACCTTCTTCGGGGTGCTGCATGTGGGAGAGCTGGTAAGTGCCTCGAAGGATGACGTGTCAGGCAGAGCACTGCAGTTCTGGGACATATTCTTGGGGAGCGACACACTGAGTTTATGTATCCAACGCTTTAAGTGTGACCAGCATGGAAGAGGGGCAACTCTGCGACTGCAGAGTTTGGTTGATTCCTCGCCATGCCCGGTGGCAATGATGTGCAGATTCCTAACAGAGCATGTCACCGGGCCAGGGCGCCTGTTTGTGCACAGGGATGGTTCACCGCTGACCAGGTTCCAGTTCATCAGTGTGTTGAAGGCTGAGTTGCAGCAGATGGGACTGCCAGCTGAAGACTTTGGTAGCCATTCCTTCAGGATAGGAGCGGTGCCTGCGGCAGCGCAAAAAGGACTGCCAACAGAGACCATCAAATGGCTGGGTAGGTGGTGCTCTGGGGCTTTTGCAGTTTACATCCAGCCAGGGCTGGCCATGTCAATGCAGTCCACCTGAGGGGCTTAGAGGGGGCACTTGGTTGGCTTTTGGGTGGTTGGCGGAAGGCAGTCCTATTGTAGGACCACCTTTTGTAGCAGATAGCATGGGCCCCGATTGGCCAACACTGGGTTGGGCAATGAGCTGATCCGGACCCATGCAGTTGGTACCAACCATCTATAGCCATTACCAAGTTATGGCCCATTATTGCCAACACTAATCTACCTCATTTACCTAACCAATTTTGTGATTCCCATGTACTCAATATATTTTGTGAAATTGTGTTGTGTATTCTTTGGGGGAATGGGACGGGCACGTCTGGACTGGGTCTACAAGGGGGATTACCAGGCTCACCCAGTGGACCATTCACGGCCTGCCCGGAGCCCCATCCTGACGGTGGTGCTCTGGCCGCGTGGTGGCTGGCCTGGGCACTGCCATGTTCGCCCTTCTTCCAAACGTCCTTCGGGGCTGGGAGAAGGGAGTGAAGCCTGAGACAACTGGGGTCGGCCACCCTTGCTCCGATTGGCTGGGAGCTGGGTGTGCCTGGATGACAAGGCCTCAGCGTTGGGGGCCAGTATTTAAGCTGGCCCCTGATATCAGATGCTTCAGTTGGCTCAGAGGAGCCGAAGACCCTCCCTCCCTCAATATTGTTTTGTAGTTATCAGGATTATTCTTCTCCTTCTATCACAACTTGGGTGGTGGATAGTATGGGCCCCGACCCAGAGTAAGCAAAGAGGGGGTACCCATCAAGTTCAACTTCAAGGTACCCCCACCTGTGGAGGAGGGAAGAGTATCAAGCGGGTGGAGCTTGGCCAGGTCTCTTCCCTCCCCTAGTCTGAGGTCAGTTGCTATCGACAACTGCCATTGGCGAACACTGGGTTGGCCAATGAGCGGATCCAGACCCATGCAGTTGGTGCCAACCGTCTACAGCCATTACCAAGTAGTGGCCCATTATTGGCAACACTAACCAACCTCATTTACGTAACCAATTTTGTGATTCATATGTAGTCAATATATTTTCTGAATCTCTCTCTCTGGCTTTTCTTCGCAAATGAACCACCACTTGTTCTCCCCCACCCCACCCCCTGCACCCCGGGACACATCCACACAACACATCCACCCCCATGTTACTCACTCTCCGTCCATCCGCCATGTTTGAGATCTACATGGTCCCGCCCCCAGTGTACTGATTTGCTGCCCAACAGACCTGTGATTGGTTGGTCAGTTCCCTAAGCAGCCAATCAACACACTGGAAATGGCAACATACCCAAGAGAATTTTATATATTGATATTTTAAAATGTTTTTAACTCTATACATTGTTTGATTTGTTTTTAAAATTTCATATTTATACTCTTAATGTTTGTGTATCATTTTAATTTTCATTGTTTTAAACCCATGTTAGCTGCCTTGAGTCCCCGTATTGGGAGAAAGGCAGGATATAATTAAATATTATAACAACAACAAAAGAATAAATTTTCCCCCTGGTGAGTATTGTAACTTTTCTTACTTGAGATTCCATAAGACCTAACATTAGATGCGGCTCCAAAACAGCAGAACCTTCGAAATAATTCAAACATTTATTAAATCACCCTGTAAAATTAGGATTTGCACTGAGAGAGAAAACATTGCTACTTTTATAATATGAAGCACACATAAACACCAAATTCCAAGTGGATGCTTCTCAGCTGAAACAAAAGACCTCAGTGGGCTTGAAACCATGAATAACTGAACAGAATCTCCATCATCAGAGGCGGCATATCTCATAATGCAAGCTGCTTGGGAGATATAGATGGGAGAGAGTTCTCCCTTTCAAGTCCTGCTTGTGTGTGTTCTCAGAAACCTGTGTCTGGCCAATGTTGGAAGCAGGATGTTTGCTGTCTGGGTCAGAGTGGATGCTCCTTGTTGCTCCATAAAAAATGTTTGGTTATCAAAACTCTTTCTGTACTCCTAGCTCTTACAGTATGCGGCTTCCCTTTCTAGAGACTGACAACTAAGAAATAACAAATTGCAATAAAATAATTTCCCACCCACTGTATCTTCAAAAAGTTTTTTTTGCAGCACAGTCTTTCTGATGGTTTGTAAAATGTGCTTGGTCAAAAAAAGACCTCCCAAACTGAGCACTGAGAGAATTGTCTCCTGAGTTGATTTATTGCTGGATTCTCCAACCTGAGTGTTGATCAAAACGTTTCCAATACCAGGGATTATTACAGCATTATTCTCTTTCAGGAGTCCTCTGGCATCTCTTCAGGAGCACGAAGTGGGCAAAGTTTGTTCCACACTCCAAGTGAACCCTCTCGTGCATCACAAGATGGGGCTTTGGGGGAAAATATTTCCACACTTGCAGCATTTGTAGGCCTCATGCCAAGATGGAGATACAAGTGTGGTCCAAATGGTCCAAAGGGTTTCTGTGCAGTGCAGTGTTTCTGATGGTTTCTAAAACAGGTTTGGACAAGAATATACCTCCCAAACTTGAGCTTGAATAAGGATTCTCTCCTGAGTTGATTTGCTTCTGGATTCTCCAACCCGAGTGTTGACCAACTGTTCCCACACCAGCATCATTGTAGCATTACTCTCTTCTATGAGTCCTCTGGTGTCTCTTCAGATGCGGGAAGTTGGCAAAGCTTTTCCCACACTCTAAATATCTATAGTTTCTCACCTAAGTGAACCCTCATGTGAATCACAAGGTGTGCCTTTTGGGTGAAACATTTTCCACAGATGGCACATCTATAAGGCCTCTTTCTTACCTGGAGATGCAAGTATGGTCCAAATGTTGAGTTTCTTAGTTCATGAGGAAAGATTTTCTTGCACTAGCAAGATGTATTTCCTAAGTGAGTCCTCTTATGGCATCCAAGTCTAGATCGTTGGGGAAACCATTTCCACCACAAGGGCCTCAATACATTCTCTCTCTTACATGGGCCCTCTGGTGAATCAGAAGGTTGCCTCTCCACACAAAACATTTCCCAAACTCCTGGCATTTGTATTTTTTTCTCCTGTGTGGATCCTCTGATGCCTGACAAGGCTGGTCTTTTCAGTAAAACATATTCAACGCTTCTGGTATGTGTATGGTTTCTCTCCTGTGTGAACTCTCTGATGCTTCACAAGGTGTGAGTTTTGAGTAAAACATTTCTCACACTCCTGGCACTTGTATGGTTTCTCTCCTGTGTGGACTCTCTGATGCTTCACAAGGTGTGAGTTTTGAGTAAAACATTTCTCACACTCCTGGCACTTGTATGGTGTCTCTCCTGTGTGGACTCTCTGATGCATCACAAGGTTGCTCTTTTGAGTAAAATGTTTTCTACATGTCTGGCACTTGTATGGTTTCTCTCCTGTGTGGACTCTCTGATGCATCGCAAGGTTGATCTTTAGACCAAAACATTTGCCACACTCCTGGCATTTGTATGGTTTCTCTCCTGTGTGGACTCTCTGATGCTTCACAAGGTGTGAGTTTTGAGTAAAACATTTCTCACACTCCTGGCACTTGTATGGTGTCTCTCCTGTGTGGACTCTCTGATGCATCACAAGGTTGCTCTTTTGAGTAAAATGTTTTCTACATGTCTGGCACTTGTATGGTTTCTCTCCTGTGTGGACTCTCTGATGCATCGCAAGGTTGATCTTTAGACCAAAACATTTGCCACACTCCTGGCATTTGTATGGTTTCTCTCCTGTGTGGACTCTCTGATGCATCACAAGGCTGCTCTTTCGAGTAAAATGTTTTCTACATGTCCGGCACTTGTATGGTTTCTCTCCTGTGTGGACTCTCTGATGCATCACAAGGTTGGTCTTTGGACCAAAACATTTCCCACACTCCTGGCACTTGTATGGCTTCTTTCCTGTGTGGACACTCTGATGCATCGCAAGGTTGGTCTTTTGACCAAAACATTTCCCACACTCCTGGCATTTGTATGGTTTCTCTCCTGTGTGGACTCTCTGATGCATCACAAGGCTGCTCTTTCGAGTAAAATGTTTTCTACATGTCCGGCACTTGTATGGTTTCTCTCCTGTGTGGACACTCTGATGCATCGCAAGGTTGGTCTTTTGACCAAAACATTTCCCACACTCCTGGCATTTGTATGGTTTCTCTCCTGTGTGGATTCTCTGATGCATCAGAAGGCTGCTCTTTTGAGTAAAATGTTTTCTACATGTCTGGCACTTGTATGGTTTTTCTCCTGTGTGGACTCTCTGATGCATCCCAAGCTGTGATTTTATTCGAAAACATTTCTCGCATTCCTGGCATCTGTATGGTTTCTCTCCCGTGTGGACTCTCTGATGCATTACAAGTCTGCTCTTTTGTGTAAAACATTTCACGCACTCCTGGCATTTGTATGGTTTCTCTCCCGTGTGGACTGTCTGATGCATCACAAAGCTGCTCTTGTAAATAAAACTTTTCTCGCACTCATGGCACTTGTATGGTTTCTCTCCAGTGTGGACTCTCTGATGCACCACAAGGCTGCTCTTTTGACTAAAACCTTTTTTACATCTCTGGCACTTATATGGTTTCTCTCTTGTGTGGACTGTGTGATGCTTCACAAGGTTGGCTTTTTGTGTAAAATGTTTTCTACGTGTCTGGCACTTATATGGTTTCTCTCCTGTGTGCATTATCTGATGAGTCACCAGGTTTGAATGAGAAGTAAAACCTTTCCTACATTCTTGGCATTTGAATGGGTTCTCTCTGGTGTGAACTCTCTGGTGATCCACAAGTCTATAATTGCGAGAAAAACATTTCCCACACTCTTCGCATCTGAAGCATTTCTTTCTCTTGTGTTTCTCTCTGCTATAATGTTCCTCTTCTTTAGTTGTTCTCTGGTGTGTGGAAAGATCTGTTTCATCCAAAACAGAGGTCCCACATCTGCCACGTTCTCTTATTTTGCTCCATTCACACTCTAGGAAGAAGGATCAACGCAGAAAAGACTGACTCTCAAGGATGACAGAGAAAGACCTCATAGAGCAAATATGGGGCTGAGCAAACAAATGGGATTCTAAACCATGGGGGATGTTTTTAAAAAGATCAGTTACCTTGATGAGTATTAGTCATGATAACAAAAGGAAACCACTTCATACATCTGAATTCAAGAAGTAGAGACAAACAACAACCTGGGAGGACCATTGCTTTCAGGTCAGATTTGCAGCCTTTCCACAAATATTTTCTGACTGCAGGTGTTGGACTGTCAACAACAGAAATCATAATAGGGAAATCTAGAGATATGGGCCAATATTCTCTGTCAGCTGTTTAGTTAAGAATGCTGAAGTAAATAACTTCTTCTGGTTTGACCCTCCCAAACCTGATGGAAACGTCATTCACACATTCTCTGACTGCTGGCAGAATGGACCTCCTTCCTTCCATGCAGATGATTCCCAATAAAGTAGGTAGAGGGAAAAGTTACAGTGTCACAATTGTGACCACAAATATGGAAAAGATGCCTAGATTTACTAATCCATTACTAGAACTTTCAGGCCTTGTGATGTTTCAGTTAGTGACAAGGATCCTTCCAGGCAGGAGGGGTTTGTGGCTTAGACGTATCTGTTTACCTGACTTCAATTACAACTTATCCTTTCTAGTACAGTAGGATCCCCGTATCCACAGGGGATTAGTTCCAGGACACACCACTTGCCCTTCATGGGTGGCTGTCCACGTGGGTAATGCCTTGAGGATGTCCCTCAGGGACATCATCAATGCATCCTTTCAGGAAGGTCAGGCTCCAGCTTGCTTGAAGGAAGCAGCGGTTAGACCGCTCCTAAAAAGACCTTCCCTTGACCCTCTGGATGTGAAGAACTATAGCCCAGTCTTCTTGCTACCTTTTGTGAGCAAGGTGATCAAGAGGGCAGTTGCTCTCCAACTCCAAGCTGTCTTGGAAGAAACTGATTATCTAGATCATAGAATCATAGAATCATAGAATTGTAGAGTTGGAAGAGACCACAAGGGATCCATTTCAAACTGGTTTTAGGACAGGATTCGGAGTTGAGACTGCCATGGTTGCCTTGGCTGATGACCTTCACCTGAGCATTGACAGGGGTAGTGTGACCCTGTTGGCACTACTGGATCTCTCAGCAGCTTTTGACACAATAGATCATGACATCCTCTTGGATCGCCTGAGAAGGATAGGAATCATACTATAAAATACAGTATAAAATACAATTATACTATAAAATACATTTCCTATCCTTCTCAGGTGATCCAAGAGGATGTCATGATCTATTGTGTCAAAAGCCGCTGAGATCCAGTAGCTATTCAATATATACATGAAGCTGCTGGGAGTGATCATCGGGAGGCATGGGTCAGGGTGTTATCAGTACGCTGATGACACCTAGATATATTTCTCCATGCCTCGGTCTTCACCTCTGACTTCAGATGGTATCTCTTCTCTTAAAGATTGTTTTAAGGCAGTAATGGACTGGATGAGGGAAAACAAATTGAAGCTGAATCCAGATAAAACGGAGGTACTCACGGTAGCAGCCCTGAACCCAGGTATTAGAATACAATCTCCAGTCCTGGACGAGATCACACTCTCCTCCGAGGACTATGTTCACAGTCTGGGGGTGCTCCTGGACCTGTCGCTCCAGATAGTGAATCAGGTATATGCGACGGTCAGGAGTGCCTGTTATCAGCTTCAGCTGATACGCCAGCTGCACCCTTTCCGGGAAGTCAGGGATCTTGAGACCGTGGTACATGCTCTGGTAACCTCTCATCTTGATTTCTGTAATGCACTATACATGGAGCTACCCTTGTGCTTGGTCTGGAAACTTCAATTAGTACAGAATATGGCAGCCAGACTGGTCTCAGGTACATCCAGAAGAGACCATATAACACTGATTTTAAGATCACTCCATTGGCTGCCCATTAGTTTCTGGGCCCAGTACAAGGTGTTGGTTATTACCTTTAAAGCCCTAAATGGCTTCGGTCCAACCTATCTTCGGGACCACCTCCTTCCATACAACCCTCCCTGTGCACTCAGGTCCTCCGGGAGGAATTTGTTACAACCTTTAAAAACAAGGCTTTCTTCAACCTCCCAGAGGTCCTTTTCAGCTATTGCTCCCAGATTATGGAACGGCCTGCCGGATGAGATCCATCATATCGCCACCCTAAACAGTGTCATGGCCAAGGTGACAAGGCCGTTCGTTTTAAAAAGTTCTTAAGATGGATCTCTTAAGATGGATCTCTTCCGGCAGGCCTTTCCTGAATAGACACCCAGCCGTCAAAAAAAAAAAAAAGAAATCTAGCTTGTCCCGATTTCGCCACGTCCATTGTCCATTGTTCATTTTTATTCTTTATTTTTATTTATTTATTTATTATATTTTTAAAGTATGTTTTTAATTTATAAATTATTTAGTTGTATTTTAAGGGGGGTGGGATTGAGGGGTTGGATGTATATTTTAATTGTTGTAAGCTGCCCCAATTGCGTTTCATAGAGGGGCAGGATAGAAATAAATTTTATTATTATTATTATTATTATTATTATTACACCACGGATAATGAAATTCACGGATAATAGTGAACACTACCACCGGAAACCACTCCGATCCCATGGAGACCACAGAATTTTCCACTAGCTTGCCATTTGATAGGAGACTATGTCAGTAATTTGGCTTGAAAGAGTTCTCTTTTGTCACGTTTCTCTGCTTGGCGAGTTGGAGTAGGTCCTAGTCCACCCTGGCCAACCAGTGTTGAGCTCTTGCCCCATGCTGCAGACAGCATGATCTCTTGGGCTGCCCGTGAACTTAATAGATTATTCTATGTGGGCCGAAAAGAAGAGAGTATGATCTTTGGTCTTGTAGATTACGGGGGGGGGGGTTTCAATGTTGTTTTAAAATATATCCTTTCGTGAGGATGTGTGGGCCAGTGGAATATTTTAGATATGAGAATGAATTAAGATGGAAGCCATGATCCTTACCGAGAGAGGACATATTCTCAAAGTTTTCCATCATCACTTGAAGGTATAAAGATCGTTGGTTCATATCCAGAAGGTCCCACTCCTCCTTGCTGAAATATACAGCGACATCCGGAAAGGTCACCAGCTCCTGCAACTAGAAAACGGTCCACGCTCAGAAAGGTGGAATCACAGCAAAGGACGCAGTCCTAACCAGACTCAACTACTTCCAAATATTTGGGTGAGGGCTGTATCACATCTTTAAATGCTCCTCCATCCCCTATCAGGTAGAGCAATAACCAGGGAAAAGAAAAAGCCACAGCCCTCATCTCAGGTGGAGCTAGGTTTCCTATGGGAAGGGAGGGGTGCCAGTGTTCCACGCTGACTGAGTTTTACCTGGACTCTAGGAATGTCACCCAGGATCTGGCCTGGGTTCCATCTTGAAACAACTCCGCCTCTACCTTTCAGGCATGAGGGAAAGGGAGAATGCTGTGGGAGGGGTGGAGCGCAAGAAGCAAGGGAGGGGTACACTGCAAGGGTTCACAAGGGAGGGAACAGGAGGGAAAGTAAAGTGAGCAGTTCAAATGCAGAGTGACAGAAGCCAAGAAGGGGAGCATTGCAAGGGTGCCATGAAAGGGGAAGAAGAAGGAAAGGGGTGTGTGCAGAACCAGCAGCAGCATCTAAGAAGCCTGGGAGGTGTCCAAATTGAGGGGAGGGAGGGAAGCGAGAGTGAGTGGTGTGAGCAGTGTGGTGCCAGAAGCCAGGGAGAGATACCTTTTGAGGCTGTGAGGAGGAGAGGCAAGAGAGGGAGTAGGAGGCAAGACCAGTGAGTGGTGGCAGAGAATCGTCTTAGAGAAAAGGGAGGAGGCCTTCCAAGGATACAGTGTGAGATAGGGAGGGAAGGGAGAGTGACCGTTGTGAGTGGCAGAGGCAAGAAGAATGGGGCCTATTAGACCGGTTTACAGAGGCAAAATAATGTACATGATACACAAATTAGACGCCTGCATTTTTGGAAGTGGAAAATGGCATCCCTATATGAAGGAAGATTTTTACTCAACAAGTGGGAGCTTCTCGTCTCCATCTACATTATGTACTACATCCTAGACTAGCCTTTCCCAAACTGCTGCCCTGGAGATGTTTTGAGGCTCAAAATCCCATCATTCCCAGCAGCATGGTCATGTTGGTTTTTACAGATGAAACACGAAAATCCATAAGCACCTCTTCCTAGCTGGTTTAGTAAAAATACAAGAAAATCAAGGTAAAATATTAAATCGCTGCCTTTTATGGCCCTTGCTGCCTGAGTCTCTCTTTGCTCTACAGACATTATCAGACAGACCAAATATGTTGTGACAACAACGCCAGGATATTGCAAAAGGTCTTTCTTTTCAGACAACATTGTTTCCTAGTTGTCATGCTCCCGTGCTGCTCCCATTCCGCCAGTACTCCTTTCTATTCACAGGCTAAGCCATGAATAGATCACTTGGTCCTTTTCTGTAATGGAACAGGCGTGTGAAAAGGTGCCCCATTATGCTGGCACGATGCCAGCATCCGTGGGAGATCTGGACCAAACACTTCCGTGAATTGGTCCTTCTCTGTAATAGAATGACGAGCAAGTGAAAAGGTGCCTCGTTATGCTGGAGTGATGCCAGCGTCAGTGGGAGGTCTGTGCCAAATACTTTCGGGTGCAATCGTGGGAATGAGGTAAGTGACACACTTTTTGTACCCTTCCTGGGTCACTTGTATTTTTTTTAAGTGTGTTTAGATGCTTGGTTTTACTTTTGTGTATTTTTCTTTTAAATTTTGAATTTTCCGCATGCTCGTCCTCTCATGAGAACAGCCCAGGATTTCAACCAGGAAGTGAATGCAGCTCCGTGAGAGCTCCATTCACTCCAGGGTTGCTGGGGGAAGGGGATGATGCAGCAAAGGTAAGTGTCTGGAACTGTTCGTTACTGTGCCAGGACAGGGGCAGGAGAGGAGATAGTGAGATGCTATTTTTGTCCCCGTCTGAAAATCTTCTATGAAACAGTAGGGCCAGCCCGAAAAGCAATGTACGTAGTTCTAATAGAAATAACAATTTAAGTACTACTGGTGGGACTGAGGGAACTTCTGAAGTGCCACAATGGGATAGAATGTACAGTCCCACTCCAAACCCTGACTTCCTGGAAAAATGAGAGGGAAGGATGGCAGGATTTACTGATTGAGCTGTATTGCAAATGTAAGAGAGGCATTTGCTCATCTCTCTGACTGAGAAAACAGAGATCGTCTTCCTTCAGATTACAGCCAAAGTGAAATGGTTCTCCAACTTTCATCTAGAAAACAACAGCAGTTCTCTTCCCTGGTGGAGAACAATCGCAAGGGCTCCACTGCAGGAGGGGAGAAGAGACATGAACCTCCACCTGATTCAAGGGCATCTTTTGTTGGTTTCCCCAGCTGCTTCTTCCAGGGAGAAGATCTTGACCAAATGGGGCTCTTCAGGATCTTGGCACACCTGCAGAAAATATAGATGGTGATTTGGGCCTATAGAAATTCACATGATTAGAATCATAAGAGTCCGAAGAGACCATAAGGGTCACCCAGTCCAACCTCCTTCCCTGCAGGAATACGCAATCAAAGCACTCCCAACAGATGGCCAACCAGAGTCTATTTAAAAACCTCCAAAGAAGGAGATTCCACCATACTCTGGGGCAATGCATTCCACTGCCGAACCGCTTTTACCTTTATCTCTCCCTAATATTTAAATGTATTCTCTTTTCCTGTAGTTTGAATCCATTGCTCTATATCCCAGTAACAAGCTTGCTCCCTCTTGAATATGACATCCTTTCAAATATTTAAACATGGCTATTATGTCATCTTTTAACCTTGGGCCCATCTAAACAGTGAAAATGCCCCTCATGGAATTCGCTTGGAATCCTAAGCCTAACAGGATCCAGCACCATTCCACACTATTTGGAAGAGAGGGGCCCAAAACAGCAAAAAGAACGGGGCAAAAGCCTTTGCAGATTTCCCCATACTTTTTCACAAACTGTGAGGCTGGTGTGCAATTTTGCTCTTTTGGACTATAGAACAATAACAAACTCAAAGGGAATCACAAAACTGATTGGCCAGACAAGCACAGGGGGCAGGGCTTGCTATTATGGCAAACAGCCCACAGCCACCATTTCCCCCCAAGTGATCAGGGATGGGAAACGGGGGAGTGCGGCTGTCATTCCCACCCCCCTGCCATTGCCGCTACTGCCGCCACCAGGGGAGGAGAAGGGAGGAGGACCCTTCCCTCCTCTACTTCCTTCCTAGGTTCCCTCCCCCGTCCCCCCGCTGCCTGCCCAGTTTCTCCTCTGCCAGTTCACTCACCCAACCACCTGTCCACCCATCTGTGGGCCGGAGGGAGGGGGAAGTGGGTGAAAGAGCCCTCCCCCCCTCGGCTACTCCACTGCCTCTTTGCCCACCCATCCAGCTGTCCACAGGGTTGAGGGAAGGGGAAGAGGCTTAAAGAGCCTTCAACCCCCAGCCAGCTTCTCTGCCGCCCGCCTGTTCACTCCCATGGGGCTGAGGAAGGGGGAATAGGGCTTTTTTGCCCTCTTCTCCCTTCCTCAGCTGTCGTCTGGGAAGCAAAGCTTATGGGGGCTGCTAGACCATTAAGACACGTCCCAGCTGCTGGACTTGCTTTTTCTGCTGGGCACTATGGGAACCTTCTCTTCCCCAAATTCAGCATACCTCCCTCCCTAAGCCACTCCGCATAGGGCATGGCTTCCAGACCATTTGCCATTGATTCAATTGCTGAAGGGGAATCAACACCATGGGAAATCTTACTGATTCTGACGATTTACTCTATTTCATGCTAACAAGAGAATGTGGGTCATAGGCTTTACTAGCACCAACTGAACAGCTCTTGCTGTCCTTTTCTCCTCCTCTTCGCTCAGGATAGACCTTCGTGTGCCCCTTGGAAAGGAAAGAAGAGAAAGTCAAAGGGGGAAGCATTATAGAAAAGCACTGCTGGCTTGGGAGAAAAGGTCTCATGGGAGAGAAGACAATCTGGACAAAAGAAATAGTTAAGAAGCAGGGATAAACCCATTCTCAAAATCTTTTCAAACTAATGTGAAGCTTATGGCTCTTGCAACACTTGTTAAACTGACTGCTAGCCCTCTGTGCAACGAAGTAATGAAGGTTCTTTTGTCAATCTAAACAGAGCCTGTTTCTTCAACTATTTCTGGACCTCAGCTCCCAACAGTTCTCCTCATTGGCTATGCTGGCTGGGAAATCTGGAAGTTGCAGTTCAGCAATACCTGGGTGTCAGTTAGACGCTTGTTAATGTTGCAGGGCGTACCGGGACTTCTTGATCCCGTATCCATCCCACACTGTTTAAACTATTTTTGTCCCTCTTTAGGAAATTATGGGAGATCCCGTGATTCATATTTACACAGCGTCAAGTCCCATGTTTATTCTCCTATTTCACATTCTTATATTCTGTGTTTTTACTGTTTACAAACGTTTACAGTACCGGGATTTTTTTTAATGTCAGTCAAGGATGCGATTACTCATTTTTTCACATGTCATACTACGTTTTTCCAGTGCAGCTTCCCACTACAAACACAACGTTTTTGGACAAAGTTTTTGGACAGAGAAGGACAGCATCAAAGAGTTTTTGAATGCTTTCACTCCCCAGTACGCCATTTCTGGGAGCATGGAAATGGTCATTGCAACCGTTTTTGCTGCTGCTGGCCGCTAGAGGGGATCTCTTGCCACTTTGAAGAGATGGCTTCGTCTCAGACACAGAAGAATGCTGCTTCTTTTTCAGCTCCTTTTTCATTCAGAATTTATTTCCTCAATTGACTTTCATCCTGAGTGTATGCACTTCGCAGCCATTGAGTCCCCTGAGGTACGGATGTATCTTCGCCCATATTCCCGGTTGCGGTGGTGGTGGGTGTACCCAACAACAAAGGAGTGGGAGAATTTTATAATGAATATCTGGTCCGATGAGCATTGGATACTGTACTTCAGGATGCCGCGCTTCCTTTTCATGTGGCTTGTGGAAATCCTCCATCCAGAGATAGCCAAAGCGGACACCAACATGAGGAAAGCCATTCCAGTGGAGAAGAAGTTCGCAATAGCCATTTTCCTTCTTGCCCACTGGTGCTCCTATGGGGCTGTTTCCTAGCTGTTTGGTGTTGGGAGAGCCACAGTATGTAAGATCTTTGTGGAGGCCATCCTCACGATGGAGAAGTTACTTCTGAAGAGGATAATTTTCCTGGGAGAGCATAGAAAGGTAATTAAAAAAAAACACTGCTAATGTTGTGAAAATCTGAGTAGTTGCATATGTACAACTATGCGTGCAATTTTAAGGTTAGGTTGCAATTGTCGTTTTCTAAAATATTTTAGGAAACATGTGGTATGCAAGTGAAAAGTGAAAAATATGTGTTCCTTGCATTTGAAATGCAATTCAATTACTGATGTGTGTAATTGAATACTGAGCTTTGCATGATCTCTAAGCAAATGGTGATGTATTTCTTCTTCTTTGTTTCTCAACAGGTGATGGATGGCTTCGCTGTCCTTGGTTTCCCACAAGTGATCACTTGTCTAGATATGTATAACAACTCCTCAGCTCACACAATGTGATTCTTCTCAATTCAAAAGCAACAATGTTATACCTTTATACATTTTGAATGCTTGTAGGCCACTGAGGAAGACTGTTGTCGAAACACGTCTGGCCTTGAGTTTTTATTATTCACTATTATTATACAAATTTTTTTAGCATTTGCACACTTTTCAGTGGGCTATTGTTACCCTTTTAGAAATTTTAATTTTATTGGATTCTCTGCTCCAGGGTTTAGTTATCCTTTTATTTCTTCATATTGTTGTCTTTTTATGATTGGAAGTGGGATTAGTTTATCCTGGTTATTTTTTGGCAGAACCCTTCAGTTTGGTTTTTGGTTATATGTCTTGGGTTTTCTGGCTGTAGGGACATTTGTTGGATTGATGCGATCCTCTAACCAGAGGAACCACAACTTTTTTATTGAGGCGACACAGTTCCCCCAGTCGAGGGGCTTCATGCGTGTTGGTCTCCAATGCCGGTCAAAATTTAAAAACCTTAAAGGCAGGTTCTTTGTGGCGTTGGAGGCCAGTAACAGTAGCTTCCCCTGAAGGCAGCCACCTTTTTATGCCGTTCTGCATGACCTGTGGGTGTGTGCAGGGCGGCCAAGCTGGAGAGACCGGCTGCCATGAGGTAAGTGATGCCGCTGGTATGTACGCTTCCTGGGGTGAGATTCTGTGTGTGTGTGTGCGCGCGGGGGGGGTGTCTTATGTTTTTTGTTCTAGTTGTTGTTGTTATAGCCGCCCGGATCCAGAGATGGGAGGTAGGCCAGCCCATCTCTGAGTCCTCCAGTGACAAGGGAGGCAATCAGCCCGGCCCTGCTCAAGCACCACCGCAGCCACATACATTGCTTTTCAGTTTTTGTAACATATTGCCCTAACCCTAGGATAAAATTATTTATTAAAGTTCTCCCTCTGCATTAATGTTTTATAAGGTGCAGCAGCTGCCCAGGAGGCAGCAGGAGCCCAGCTAGCTGGGATGAATATTACTGCAAGGATCATAGAGCTTGGTAAATTAATATTATAATAATTTTTATAGAAGGGGGGTGATATCAGTAAAGGTCATGAGCTTTAATGTTAACACTTCTTTTCTTTTATTTCAGGGAGGATGTTACAAGCCTCGATCGATGCATTGGCAGGGAGGGTTGTTAACATTGAGCAGAGGCTGGGGTGTAATTTAAATCAGTTTATTTGGGGGATTTTTGTATTGTGTACATTTTATGTTGTAATATTTTATTTCTGATATTGTATTTTTTGCTTTATTTAATGTTACATCTGTTTCTGCTGTTTGTACATATGTATCAGTCATGTGTGTTATTTATTTGTGATATGTTTTTGAATTATTTCTTACTATTTCTGTATATATAACAGTGTGAATGTTCCTTGTATTTTTTATGTAAATCTGTAAATTTGTAAGTATATATATATATATATATATATATATATTAAAAAATTAAACAAATATAATTCTTTATTGTAAAATAGTTCTTGATTTATTTTTTTAAAATCAGTTCGAATTTCAGCATCCTTACAGCACATTCCATTCCAAACTTGATTTGTTTGTGTGTATTTTAAGCAATGTAAACTATTCTTCATGCTAAAAAAAGGTCTCTCTCTCTCTCTCTCTGGCTTTTCTTCGCAAACGAAGATTCAGGAAGGACTCATCCATAGTCCATAGATTTAATGTGTGACACTAGGTCTGCAAACAAATCATTTTGCCTTTTTACTTCTTTGAGCATTTCCTAAGATTCTTCAACTTCATGCTCATAGAATTTTTCCAGATATCCCTGCAAAGCAATTGCTCTTTCATCCTACGTATCTGTGTTTCTATTCATATTTGTAACAAACATCTCTGTAATGGATCTAGAGTTAGCCATCAGTTCTGCAGCTTCAACTGAATGCTTTTTTCCTTCTAAACATTGCCAGTCTCTCCGCCAGGGAAAGAGTTGCTATTGGATTGCTCAGGGCAGCCACTGAAAAGGAAATACAGGAACAGTGTGTTTAGAAATGCAATAATTTAAAAGGGAAATAGGGAGGGCATTTAAAATGTGCATATTATGCAAGAATCATTACCATTGCGAGGTGGAGTTGTAGTCCACACAGTATCTATTTCCGCAACGACATCTGCAGTTACTTCTTCTGCATCTGTGAGTGCCAAGCTTCCACCAGGTACCTCGGTTAAGTTTAATGTTACAGCTGTTTCATCAGATCCCTGGCTTGCAATTTCCTCTGGAAAAATTTAAAAACACATATAACTGTTGAGGAAAACACTGAGAAGCAAACTAAAAATCCATTTGGGTTAGTTCCTGAACAGAACACAGTGCTGTGGTAGGTGGGGTTTGAAGGAAAGTACCTGCTAGTAAGGGGGGGGGGAGCTGCCATCCTTAAGGTGCCGAGCGGCACATACCCATTTATGACCGCCAAATACAAACAGAGGAAATCGCCATTTGGCTTTAACTGCCATCATTTGCATTCCAAAGAAGTATGGTAGCTAAACATGTAAACAGTTCCTAGGCATGGAGGCTAAACAAATACACAGTTCCTAGGCTCATATTACCAGTGGTTAAATGCATGGGGAAAGGGGAAAACACTTTATAAATAAATTTTTAAAAACCCATCTGCTTTAGGGAAACAGAACACTAAAACATTGAGTTTTCACATTACACATAAGGTACTCCTTTTTCACTTACATGAAATGATACATAACTAAAAATATTTTATTTCTTGCTGGTAAATTACAACACACTATGTTGTGTGTGGCCCTGAGAAAATAAAAAAAGAGATGACCACTTTCCATTGCTCTAAGCTTGGAAACCGATGGCTTATTTATTTGAGTTTTCACAAACAGTGACCTGTATTTTTAAAAAGAAATAAATTTTTCCCTTACCTGGAGGACTTGAGAAGAGTTCTTCAGAGCATCCCTGCATGATCTCCTGGGACGGTGGGGGCAATTCTTCATCAAGGAGGGGTGTGGTGGGGAGTCACTGACCCACGCAGAACACAAACGATGTCGGCGGTGCTCCTCAGCCTCTTCAGGTGGTAGTTGGCATCGCCACCGAGGATTGCGTGGAGCTCTTTATAGAAGGACATTGTGGCTGCATCATTGCCACTTTTGGAGTTGTGGTCGTTGACCTGGCGATAATTTTTACGCATCAGTTTCATCTTTGTTCTACACTCTTCTGCGGTCCAATCATGCCCTTTGCTTCTCATGTCGGCTGCAATTTTTTTTGAAGAGGTCAATATTTCTATGGGACCCCTTCAGCTGTTCCTGCACCTTCTGCTCGCCCCATATCGTCAAAAGGTCTCCGGTCTCCAAGTAGAACCAGGAGATACCACAGCCGCCTTTCCTGGGGTGAGAAGCGATTTGGCTTCCATCTCTATGATTGCACAGGTGAAGGGCAGGAGAACAATGGAAGATTCACTCTAAAATTTGGGATATTTTACGAAAAGTAGGGGCAGATAGCCCACCCCCTTACTGGCCAGTGCCTGCCCATGCCCACCACAACTTCTGGTCATCACCTAGTACTGAGATATCTTGTCCCGGGCTGTTTAAATGTCCAATTTTCCGAATCCTCTCATGATTTTTTAAAAATCCGCCACAACCCGCAGGACTGAAAGTCCCGTGGGTTGTGAGATAAAAGGTGCCCCCCCTTCCTAAAATCACAGAATCGACCTGATGTATGTGTAAACACCCAGGGTTCAACACGAATTCTTCCCACTACTTTTTCACCATGTAAACGGCACCCTGGAGGGACACACCTTACCCATTATTGCTATGTTTAAACAAATATTTCAGAATTTCCCTATAAATATCCCTATTGGTATTTGCAAACAGGACAGTTATTTTGCCAGACTGGAACTACTTTTAGGCCTCGTTCTGAGGTTACCCTGAGTTCTCCCATCATACACATTTGGACTTTGCTGATCTCGAGAGAGTTGTCTAAATCATTGAAGATGTTTACAGTGTCTCCTAACTGTGTCCCTTGGCAATCCAAGAAGCATGGCATTTCTGAACACTCAAGCGCAAGCCATGGGCAATGTGAGCAAACCAGCTGGATGGAGGCAAACCAGGCTAGGCTTTTCTTTTTTAACCTGATAATGTCGGTGTTTGCTTGGAAAAATTTAATGACATTTTTATGCTGCTTGAGAGAAAAATGACTCTGGTTGGGATCACACATAGATCCAGGAAAGATGAAGCATAATCCCCCTGCCCTCTTCCAAAATACACCATGTGCAGAAGCCAAAAAGAAGCCATCATCTCTAAAAAGAAGCAGAGGGTTTTAAAGCTCCTCCGTTTTGCAAGAGGCCCAGAGAGCAGGCTAAGGATCCCTGGAGGAACAAGCAAACAAACATTGATTGGGGACATGAAAAAAGCCACGAAAGAACTGTCCTAGAAAAGATGGAGTTCTCTTTTTACTTTTCCCTCATGCTAGGAAGGAATTCCACTCTTGCCCAAATGATTGCACAACCTTACCCAATGTGGTGCATGTGTCCCAAGTGTGCAAAGAAGCAAGCCAACAACTTTTTCCAACAAAATCACCCTGAAAGTTTTATGCTCCTCCTGACTGAAGGTCCCATAAAGAAACCACCCAGTTCCTACAAAGTGGGAAGACTTAAAGGGACAGGACTTGGGCCCAAAGACAGAACTCCTCCATTGTGCTCAGGGCCGGTTTAACCTGTCTGCCAAATCAGCATTGGCAGGGGGCCCCGAGGTCAAGAGGGGGCCCTGAGTTGGCCTCCTTAATCTGATGAAGGAGACAGCCAGGAGACAGCCAGGAGGAGCCCCCTCTTACGCTCCTCCTCCAAAAACCTCCTGCTGGCTTTTTTTAAAAAAAACAAACAAAACAGCCTCTCCAAAACTAAAGAGAAAGAGAAAGAGAAAGAAACAGCAGCCCTCCATGGCAGAAGCTGGAGGGAGAGGCACGTCGGAGAGGGTGAGTGTGTGTGTGAGAGAAAGACAGGGAATTTGAGGGTTGTCTTCCTCAGAAAGGGCTTCTTCCTTCCTTCCTTTCTTCCCTTTCCTTCCTTGCACATAGATCCCCTTCAGCCCATCTTTCCAGCTGCTTTTAACATGTCTTGGTTCCTCTCCCCTCCCTTTCCCCCTTGGTCTTCTTCAGCCATCCAACCTATGTTTAAAAAAACCCAAAGAAGGAGACTCCACCACACTCCAAGGCAGTGTATTCCACTTCCAAACAGCTCTTACTGTCAGGAGGTTCTTCCCAATATTCAGGTGGAATCTCTTTTCCTGTAGTTTGAACCCATGGCTCAGTGTCCTGGTCTCTGGAGCAGCAGAAAAGAAGCTTGCTGTTACAGCAAGTAACAAGTAAGCATCACGATCCAGAGGCAAAATGCTAAAGAGATTTTATTCAGAGTTTGCATGCTAACAGAAAGACATTAGGAGAAAACAATGGACACTGCATCTCAGTCAAAGCAATGCAGGCAGGCAGGTAGATAGATACAGAGAGCAACAGAGAGACATGATGAAAATGAGAAGAAGCTTCTCCTTAATGAGCAGAAGCTCTTTCCTTTGTCCAGGGCTTACAAGTTATATAGGCTCTATGTCACGTACACAGTTAACCATTTGTCTGTTGATACACTCAATCACTGAGATCAAAGGAGGTCTTAGCCTAGGGATGTGATGTTACATGAAAGGAACTTCCATGGGAAACTACAGATAAGAAGGTAACACTGAGTTGTAAAACCCCAAGGTAATTTCCTGAGCTTCCCTTCAAAGATGGCTTATGAAGCCAGATGTTTTATTGGCCCAATTGTAAAGGTAGGAACAAAGGAAGCATGAAGTTCCCATGAAATGTCCGGTGTGCCAGACAGCTGAGAACCTCAGATTCCTACATTTCCCCCTTCTTTATTTTTTAAAATCCAAATTGTTTAGTTGTTGTCCAAATATAACAACTGATGTCTCTTTGTAGGAAAGGCTCATGAAAAATCCTATAAAATAAACAAAGGCGGTTTGTAGTCAGTTTAAATTAGGCAGCTAGCTTAAAAAATCATGAAATCCTATATTTGTAGTAATGTGTTGTCAAGTTTCTTAAATAATGCAACTGTTGTTCTATAAAAAGTTCATATCTGTGATGATGCAGGTAAAGCAAATAATAGCAGCTCTATTGACAGCTAGAGAAACATATTCAGCATAATGTGAGCATCGTTAAAGGATACATATTCATATGTTTAACAATTAATGGAGGTGGCAAACATCTTCTGGCAACTCAATGGAACCTTGGTTTGAATTAGATCAGGCTTTACAAACATGGAATATAAATTGTGCAACAGAGAGTTAGAAACAATGGAAGAGATAAACAGAAATAATATACATCCAGATGTGTCCATATGTTGAATAAAACAGTCATGTAAAAGTCTCTTTAGCAGTTAGGAGTGACTGTAAATAAGCAGATAAGGTACAAAAGTGTTTTGCTGAATTAGCAGTACGTCCAAACTGCTGCAACAAAAGTTCTCAGGTGTCCTTTAGTTTGTTCAGTCAATATAATTTGTGTTTGAACAGTCTTTTAATATCTTCCCAAGTTACTGGACAATGGTTTGGTTGATATGGAATCACTTGTTGCAGGCTTGAGGTTGAAATTCAGGATCAAGATCTGGAAGCTGGCTATTCAGAACCTGTGGTTATGGGAGGGAAAAGGTGCCAAAAATGCTTCTGTATTGGGGAAAAATCAGAAAAAGTTAATAATTCATAGTGTAAATATACAATATGCAATTACTGTTTGACTGAATGACTACCAGGGAGCACAGAAGAGGCACACTCCCCCCTTTTTGTTTTTCAAAAGTCTTTGAGTGACTATGCCCAATAAGTTGACCTGTAAAGAATGTCATGAGATTAGGAAAGAGAAAGATGCATATCACAAAACATAACATCAGTCTTTGAAGAAAGGGAGAAAAGAAGTAAAATGCAGTTATTCATATGCCAAAGTTCAAGGTGAAGGACAAAGTTTTAATTTTGGGGTCAGTCTGGATGCCCTTGTAGGGTCTCCAACTTTGCCTCAGGGTTGGATTCAAATTCCTGTTTTTGTAATTGGAAAATCAGTGCATGTTAGATCTATGTAAATTATGTAGAAAAGAACAAAACTCTAAAACAAAGAAAAAGAAAAATTATGAAAGTTAATCAGCAACAGTTGAGCAATCTTCCTTCCCCAGCTGTGGAGAGGGCATCAGGGCACTCCAAAAAATTGGCAGCTTCCAGGAATTTCAGGCTTAGTCTTGTCTAGTGCTGATGAGACACCTGTTTCTGAGAAAAGCTTTGAAAAATTATGCAAAAGCATTCATGGCAACAATAGCTGAGGGATAACTAACCAAAGCATCATGGGCTTTAGAGTAACTCATTTAACTAAAGTGAAAATCAATAACAACAATAACAACAAAGCAAAAATAATGGCTAAAAGGAGCACAAATTCTACAAGGACCTGCAAAGGAAAAAAGTTATTGGGGTCCCCAAAGATCAGACAAAAGAGTCATTGGCAAGGCTTTTAGACCATCTGGTAAAATAACAAGACATAAAATGGAAAATAGGGCAATTCCCTTTAAAACAATGGAATTCTCTTTCCCAACATAAGTTGCTTACAAAAGTGGGAGTTCATGAAAGAACTATCTGAGAACGCAAAAACATCTAAAATCAATTACTATGTTGAACAAAAATCCAAATGAAAATCAAATTTCAGTTATTAACATGTAACTTTGGGGAACTTCAGGCAGCAAAATTTCATGGGTCAGCAATCTCTGGAAAGGATCAGGGAATCAATAGGATGTCAAAGTGCATGCTCTGATTTCCTCCTACATGCTTAAAAAAGAAAAAAAAGTTTTCCCAATTCAAAGAACTACAATTGCATGCTATGAGTCTGGGGCCTCCAAATGCCCCAATTTGCATGATAGAGAGAAGACAAAAGAAAGGCACAAAACCATTTACAAATGAGTGGGTTGTGAGGACTTCTTTCCTTATGAGATACCATTCCAGCTTTCCTTATGGGGGATACCATTCCAAAAGATGGGGGAGAAAGAAATGAAAAATGAAAAATATCTTGAGTTTTCTCACTCAACTGTTACAGAAGAAAAATACATTCATGGGATAAACTTGTTAGCAATTAAATGCAAATTCCCAAAAGATTTGGCATCTCTCCAGTCAAGAGACATCTTTTCAGTCATCACAAGTGGTAACACTGTCTCAGCCTCTGAAAGGCTAGGAAAGGCTAGGGCAGCCTCATTTGGAGGTCTGCCGTTCCACTCAGACAGCTTCTGAGGAATAGGAAAGAGGGAATGAAGATTTCTCTGCTTTAGTCTGTTCAGGGTTTCCAGGAACACTTTCAAGAAAGGAGGCTTGTGATTTTTGTGTACTGGCTGGAGTTTGTAGCATCTCATCTAAGTGGTGTTTGGCACTTGAAGCCATTACCCTTAGGAATGTGGTTAAAATTGAGCTGCGTGTTGCCATTGTGAAGGAAACTAGAGAAGTTGCAGCCTCATGGACATTGCAGTCCACAAAATTTCTATTGGGGACTTCAGCAGCAAGGGTTTGGATTCCCTTGTCCAAAATCAGGAGAGAAACTGCTGTTGTGAGGTTTGAACACACAGATTTCTCTTTTCTGAGTGCTCTCACTCTCTGGGGAGCATTTCCTGTGATGGGGGGCATCAAGGCTGTTGTTTTGAAGGGTTCCCATAAGGGGAACTTGCAAAAGATTCCCTTCAGGTCCGCACTTTCCATTGCCCAGTTGGGGCTTGTCTGGATGACCTTTTAGACTAAGGGGCAGATCTGATAAATCAGGATCTTTCAGCATGGATTTCAAGGTTGGCAGACAGGGAACTTCCAAATCTGGAGGCTCTGAGAACAGAGTTGGTTTACTGGGACCTCCCAAATTTGTGAACTCCATGAGGGCTAAATTAACTTTAAAAACACACAAAAAATCATACTCACCATTCTCCGTGGATGTTCTGTCCTGTGTTCCATCCTGTAGATTTGTTCCTAAAGGAAAGCCTGTGTATTCTAGGGGAAGATTCCCTGAAATTTGAGCCTGTGTGGGTGACACTATCTCAGCTTCACAAGCATTGCTTGCTCTGCTCAAGGCAGAGAGTTGGCTTGTGCCAT
The DNA here is from genome assembly GCA_030847615.1 of Gambelia wislizenii. NCBI lineage: Eukaryota > Metazoa > Chordata > Lepidosauria > Squamata > Crotaphytidae > Gambelia > Gambelia wislizenii. The sequence continues at coordinate 35,498,488 of JAUMIR010000002.1, forward strand.
CTGGGGGTCTGCTATGCCATTCCAGTACCTGCTTTGGGGTGGCACACAAGTGGATCACTTTGGGTGCTGTGTGATCCATTTCTGGGGCAAGCATCTGTGAAACTTCACTTGCATCTCTAATCTTTGTTTTAAAGGTCATTTCCTTTTTCTTTGATGTCTTGTGGGGAACTGATTTTGCCTGTGCTTTCTTAGAGCAAGGCTTTGCCTTCCTAGTGAAGGTTTTCCAAACCACTTGGGGCTTATGGCGTGGTTTGTGGATGGATGCCTGTTTGGCAGAGGCCATGCAAGCCACAGGGGTTTCAAAACTGAGATTCTCCCATTTGGAGAGCTCTGCATCCTCCCAATCTGAATCCCTATCATCACTGCAATTCCCATCATCCTGGCAAGATTCATCCATTCCTTCCTGAGTTACAGGTTTGACTAGATGATCTTTAGTTTCCATGTTGCATATGGCAGGCATTTCTGCTGATTCCTTAGCCAGAATTTCTCCTGCCATCTCCAGCACTGCACTATGATTTTTTGGGTTTTGAAATTCATTGGTTGGAATAACAGAAGTGGCAGGCAGTGGTGGTATAAACAAAGGGGATTGATGAGTTGGAGGAAAAGTGGATAGCTCTACAGTTTTTGGTTCACAGCCAATTTTTTCCACTGCATAACGACAAAGATGCCACATCTGTAAGATTTCAGTTGAAGCCCTAGGTTCTGCATGCAATTCCCTTCCTAATTTCTCCCAGTCCTTAAGCTGTAGGGATCCTTTTGGGGGGTACCATGGGCATTTTGCCCCAAGTTCAAGGACCAGCCTTTGAACTGCATCCCAAGAAGGATGGCGATCTATTCTTTGTAAACGAAATAAGAGTTCCTCTGCATGCTTCTCCTGTTCTCCTGACAAGGAAGCGCCCATACTTACCTTGGGGGGATCGGTTGAATCCGATGGTTAAGTGGCCACTTAGCTCATGCCGAGCGAGGTAAGATGAGAAGAGGTCTGCGAAGTCCCAGGGGTGAGAAAAGCTGAATCTTGGTTCCAGGGTGAGAAAAGTTTAGAGTCCCTGTTCGGGCGCCACATGTTACAGCAAGTAACAAGTAAGCATCACGATCCAGAGGCAAAATGCTAAAGAGATTTTATTCAGAGTTTGCATGCTAACAGAAAGACATTAGGAGAAAACAATGGACACTGCATCTCAGTCAAAGCAATGCAGGCAGGCAGGTAGATAGATACAGAGAGCAACAGAGAGACATGATGAAAATGAGAAGAAGCTTCTCCTTAATGAGCAGAAGCTCTTTCCTTTGTCCAGGGCTTACAAGTTATATAGGCTCTATGTCACGTACACAGTTAACCATTTGTCTGTTGATACACTCAATCACTGAGATCAAAGGAGGTCTTAGCCTAGGGATGTGATGTTACATGAAAGGAACTTCCATGGGAAACTACAGATAAGAAGGTAACACTGAGTTGTAAAACCCCAAGGTAATTTCCTGAGCTTCCCTTCAAAGATGGCTTATGAAGCCAGATGTTTTATTGGCCCAATTGTAAAGGTAGGAACAAAGGAAGCATGAAGTTCCCATGAAATGTCCGGTGTGCCAGACAGCTGAGAACCTCAGATTCCTACAGCTTGCTCCTTCCTCAATATGACATCCCTTCAAATATTTAAACATGGCTATCACGTCACCTCTCAATCTTCTCTTCTCCAGGCGAAGCATACCCAGCTCCCTAAGCCGTTCCTCATAGGGCGTAATGGCTTCCAGACCTCGCACCATCCTTCTCAGTATCTTTTTTGAATTGTTGTGCCCAGAACTGGAAACAGTATTCCAGGTGAGGTCTGACCAAAGCAGAATGGAGTGATACTATTACTTTCCTTGATCTAGACACTACTCCTATTAATGCAGCCTAGAATCGCATTGGCATTTTTTGCTGCTGCATCACACTGCTAACTCATGTTTAGCTTGTAGTCTACTCTTCATTTTCTTTGAGGAAATCTACACCATTACATTAATTGCTAATAAACAAAAAACATTATGTTAGTGCCTATAATATAGTTTTTAAATTATTGGTGGCAAATTATGTAATATAGTAGGCCCCTCTTATCCACTGGGGATTGGTTGGGGGGGGCGTGGATTCTGAAAACCATGAATAATAGTGAACACCATTGAAAATATTGGGACTTCTGGTTTAAAATACCATAGAGTTGCCTTGGAAGGCCTAGAAAAGGGCTAGGGAAGACACATTTTCTAGGAAGACTATGGTAGATGTGCTGTTTTGTGTCCCATGGATAATGAATCCATGGATACAGGGGTCCTACTATAATCTGAACATCCTGTACGGTGAATAGGTTAGGTTACATTGATCTGAGTTAAACATATGGGGGTCCCAAAGTAAAGCATTGCAGGGGCCCCCAAAATTCCTTAAACCGGCCCTGATTGTGCTAAGAAGAAATGGTGGGTGTGCTGTCAGTGTTAGCCAGAGTTTGGAAAAGTGACTTCTTTGAACTACAACTCCCAAAATCCCTCCTTCAGCATGGCCAGTTTCCAAATCACTGTTGTCTTCAGCTGCTGTAGTCCTTTCAAGGCTCTATATAAATGTTGTGAAGGGTTTATGTGTGTGTCTCCATTGGATACACTTCAGCCACATTTTAAGGAAATGCTAAAAAACTGTCAGTCTCGAGGCCTGATCTGCCAGAAACAGGATGTCATTCCACAATATGGCTTCCAGATCTCAGAGCCTGGAGCCTTTTCTCCACAGAGCTTAGAAAAAAATGATTTGCTTGGATCACCACTCCCAGGTGTTCCCAAAAGCAGTGCTTGTAAAAAGAGCTGGGGAGACAATAGTGTGGAATTTCAAACAGTAGTCAGATAACAGACAAATAGAAATAAAGGAGATCAAAATGTTGGCAAGAAGTACGGTACAAAACTTAAATAAATAAAACTTAAATAAAGAGTGTGTAATTTTCTCCCTTATCACTGATAAAAATGTGAAGTTTCAAGATGTTTTTATAATAGGAACTGAAATGCGTACAAGGGGTACTAGGAACTGGATGGAAGGAAGCTGATTAAAAGAAAAGATATAAAAATGTTATGAAAGAGTAGTATATATAGCAATGAATGAAGTATAATTAAAACAAATACTAGGATTGGAGTAATTGACTATTGTAACTGCACAATGGAAGGTTGTGTTTCAATTTGCTGTATATAATTTGTAAGGATGGATTTACTGCAATTTTTAATTTTTCTTTTATGTATGGGAGCAGGCATCTTCAAGTCAAACAACTTAAAACATTACTCATGGCTATGCATTGACATACACAAAGAGCTTAAAAACCCTGACTAAACTAATGAATAAATTTGGGTGAAGGAGACAGTCCATCTTGACTCACCAGCTCCAGGAGTAGAGAGGACAGAAAATGGCTGCCGAAGGAGAAGAAGGCAAGACAGGGAAGCATGGAAACAACAGGAGCTCAGAAGGGACAGATCTCTCTAGGACCAAGTTACCAACAGGGGTGCCTATGATCTTGTTGCTTAGTTGCAAACTAAGGATGGGGGAAGAAAGAGAGATTATAAAATGGAGGGAATCCTGCCATACCTATTACACTCTTGCCCTAATGGCAGCAGAGTGTGTGGGGAGAGAGAAGGCTGAGTTTTCCCAACACACACCCCACTATCTCTCTCACACACACACCAACGCACACCGGGGTGGGGAGAGGAGGCGTGGAGCCCATAAGGCCAACCCCTGGTTACCCCTGTTTCTTCTGGCACGGAGCTAGGGCATTACAATGCCCGGGAGGCTGGTCTAGTAGAAGAGAAGCTCTTCCCTACTTTCCTGGGCCTTTGTCTATGCAGTGTGACCAGTTGTGAAGGGCAATGGGAGCTGAAGTCCAATAAAATTCAACCCAACTGGCCAAGACCTGCACTAAGGAGATTATCAGATGTCCTAAATATGGTGTACTAACGAAGCCAGGAGATCGATAAAGGGCTTTCTTTTCAGACATTGTCGTCATGCATTTGTGCTCAGCGTGTCCCTGTGGCTTGGCCTCACTTTTTATTGATGGGAGAAGCCTTGAATAAAGCCTGTTTCCATTACTATGGTGGGGCAAAAAAGTGTGCAAAATTCTCTCCATCGCTGTGTGGTTATCATGGCATGATTGGGCTGCCCTTCCATCTTGTTGTCTCCTTTTATGACATCATTCAACTTCCAGCGGTTGCTGGTTCATCTGATGGTCGTACAGTGGAGCACTGACCTCGTTATGTTGGTTTCAAAATTTTTCTCTTTTGGAAAATTATTCTGGCTGCGCTTGCAAGTTTACAATTTAAATCTTCATTTCTTGATGCTTAAGAAGTGGGCACGTAATATTTTGAGGCCACTAGACCTTTTTTAAAAAATCATATTTTCATTGTACCATTCAATTATACAAATGTACATATACTCCCCAACAGGGGTTTACAATATATAAACCCCACACACAGTCCTACCCAACCATTCTCTGAAGATGCCAGCCACAGGTGTAGGCAAATCAGCCTGGGGGTATGAGTTTGTCCCAAAAGGATGTTAAAATGTAAGTGGGGGTGACCCAGAATCACTTCCAATGTGGGGAAATGGCAGGCATGACAGTGATCCTCCAGGCATGCCCAGCACACTCTGCCCCCCCCCAACAAAAGCAGAGCTCCAAACTGGTATCAGCCTAGGGTTGCATCTGCAGAAATAATCCAGTCTGATACTGCTTTAACTGCCAGGGCTCAATGCTATGGAATCCTGGGATTTATAGTTTGTTGTGGCACCAGAGTTCTCAAGGTTAAACATCTCACAAAACTACAAATCCCAGGATTACATAACACTGAGCCATGGCAGTTAAAGCAGTGTCAAACTGGATTATTTCTGAAGTGTCGATACAGCCTAGTACTTGACTCCCATGGCTGCCACCACTTTTGTCATCTTTAATTCTGGTTTCAATTTCCTTGGCCTATCTTCTGTCATCCACAAGCTGCAAATACTTAAAAACCTTCATGAACCTCCCCAAAACTTCCTATTTGCTTCTTTCAAGTCAGGGAAGCTGTTGTGAATTTCCTTGCAAAATATCTCTTTCCTTGTTGTTTAGAAGAGTCCTCTCTACAAAAAAGATGTCCTTTGTAAGTTCCAATGTGAGCAGCAAATCCTCATACTTGGAAGTAGCAGGTGGGCTGAACCAAAGGAATTTTGTTTGAAATAGAACATTTATCATAGAATCATAGAATTGTAGAGTTGGAAGAGGCCACAAGGGCCATCCAGTCCAACCACCTGCCACGCAGGAAATCACGATCAAAGCATCCCTGACAGATGGCCATCCAGCCTCTGTTTAAAGACCTCCAAGGAAAGACACCCCACCACGCTCCGAGGGAGTGTGTTCCACTGCCGAACAGCTCTTACTGTCAGAAAGTTCCTCCTAATGTTGAGGTGGAATCTCTGTTCCTGGAGCTTGCATCCATTGCTCCGTGTTCCAGTCTCTGGAGCAGCAAAAAACAAGCTTGCTCCATCCTCAATGTGACACCCCTTCAAATACTTAAACAGGGCTATCATATCACCCCTTAACCATCTTTGTGTCCTTATTTTTTTCCCCAAGCCATAGATAACTGAAATCACGGATATTGGTTCCGCAGATACGGGGGGAGGGGACCTATAATTAAAGTGCACTATAATTGTTGTTTGAGTCCCGCACCTGTCAGCACAGACAGTATGGCCAGGGATGATGGGAGCTGCAATACAACAAGAGCTGGATGGCCACAGGGTATCAGAAAGTTACTGTCTGGACTACAAACATAAACCCCCTGCAAGCATAGCCACAAGTTAGCTGATTTTCTGGAGTTGCAGTCCATGAAAGAGAAACTTTCTATGCTTCCATCACTGCCACAAACAGCTGGCTTTACATGACCTGTCCAGGACATAGGGATAATTCCAAGTCCCCTTCCCTTCCTGCTACCTCCAGGTCTCCCACAATTCCCTACACTCCCCAGTCCTCCAGTGAGACTCACATCCTCGCTCAACATTGTTTGGGCAGCCTCCGACATGATGCTGATGACATTGTCTGTTTTCTTGTGGTTGATAAAGATTATGCCTCCCAGACAGCATGCCAACCCCACTGTGCCCATGTACATCAATTCCTTCTTAGCATTTGGCATGCACCGATTAAGCAGAAGAGTTCTTAGTTCTTAAAAAGAAGCTATGCTTACTGTTGTTTTTTACAATGTGTATACAAATGTGCAGTAGGTCCTGGTGGTGATGAAAATAAGTCATGGAGGTTGATTTTGGGAGGAGGACTGAACTATTGGACTAACCTAACACAAGGAGTGCTCCCAATCAGCAGTAGAATAAAGCTAATGGATGTTCATTGACCATTGAAGACCAAGAACCCTCTAAAGACTCTGCATTACAGGGATGCCTCAGTTAACACAAGGCATCTGACAGCTCCTTTTTACAATCCTTTTATGACTTCCCATCCCCGTTTGCCTCATCCCCTGTTTAGCTGGATTTTTTTCTAGCTGTATCCGCACAGGAGGATAGTGAAGGAGGACCAAGGAAACAGATTTTTGGCGCTGGAATGCCGCAGCATATCTGTGGGAAACAATGCAATAAAGCTTGAGCTGGGAAAGAATGAGATTCTACCAGGGTTGTGGATTTGGTACACCAAACCTTCAATTCTAGCTCATCTTTTTCTACTCTGACTCCTTCATAAATGGCAAATACATATTAATTAATAATAACAAATTTACTGTAGTAAAATTATTTGTTGCTGTTAACTGCTCTCAAGGCAACTTGGCCTCATACTGATCCCATGAATGAGAGACCTCCCAGTCATTTTCTCCTCAACAGCCTGGCTTAGGTCTTGCAGACTCACGGCCTTGACTAAGTCCATCCACCTGGAATGTGGTCTTCCTCTTTTCCTTCTGCCCCCTACTTTACCAAGCATTATTGTCTTTCCTAGTTTGCTGAAATATGTTGAATTGCTCATCTTTTTATGGTGCCGGAACCAATCCCTATGCTTTCCATGTTATTTCTGCCTTGGATTCCAAATTTGCCCATGAACAGATCTAATTTGTTAACTGAGGTTGAGGTTTTGTTTTGCTTTTTTTTTTGCTTATACACACACACACACACACACACACATATATATACATATATAGGTTTCCCCATAAAAGTTAACAAGAATATAAAACAGTGACAATAAATAACACACAACAGATATTAAAAACAAAAACAATCGACATGCTTATTTCCCTCCACCACAATCCCCCACGACAACAACCAACATTACCACACATTTAGTTGTGAAATGACTTCCCACTTCCTATCCTTTGGTCTATACAGTTGTCCCTTCATATTCACTGGGGTTTGGTTCCAGGACACTCCCTGCCCCGTGGATACCAAAATCCGTGAATACTCAAATCCCATTATATGCAGTGGCATAGCAAAATGGTGTCCCTTATATAAAATGGAAAAATCAAGGTTTGCTTTTTGGATTATTATTTTTTAAATAATATTTTCAAGCCGTGAATACTTAAATCTGTGGATACCAAATCTGTGGATATGCAGGAACAACTTAACAATTCTCCTTTATGGATCTGAAACATGGGTCACCTATTGCCACCACTTACGACTCCTCGAACGCTTTCATCAGCGCTGTCTACGCACAATCCTAAATATACACTGGACTGACTATGTGACGAATGTTGCTGTCCTTGAGAAAGCAGGGATCACCAGCACTGAGGCCATGATATTGAGGACACAGCTGCACTGGGCAGGGCACGTTTTTAGGATGACGGACCATCGGCTCCCCAAAATAGTACTCTACATTGAACTCGCCACGGGTCAGCGTAAGAGGGGCGCTCCAAAAAAGCGATACAAAGACTCCCTGAAACAACATGTCAGGCTCGGCCAAATTGATCACCAACAATGGTCCGCCCTGGCCTCAGATCGGGAGGCGTGGAGACACACTATCCACAATGCTGCAGCCTTATTTGAGAACTCACGCCGAACAAGTCTTGAAGAGAAACAACAACGCAGAATCACAACCCGGAAACATCACCCAAGGAGACCTTCTGTTGTGCTTTCTGCAACCGGACTTGTTTATCTCGGATTGGCCTTTTTAGTCATCAGCGTGCTTGCAGAAAGTGCGGGATGAGTCCTTCCTGAATCTTCATTTGCGAAGGAAAGCCAGAGATATAAGATGGCAAAATCAAGGTTTGCTTTTTGGATTATTATTTTTTAAAGAATATTTTCAAGCCATGAATACTTAAATCCGTGGATACCAAATCCGTGGATATGGAGGGACAACTGTTACTTAACAATTGGTTACAATTCCACTTAACTTTATTGAGGTGAATGGAGGCAGTGCCTCAGGAGCACAACAGATTACTAAAGGGGAAATCTCATCTGCCCTCCAATTGTTGCACCTAAATGCTGAAGGCACATAAGAACTTGATGTGTGTGTGTGTGTGCGTGATGTTGCCATTGCCTCAGCTAACAAAAAAAGGGGCTGTTTGTGGAGTCTCGGCTCTTTATTCTTGTATCAGGATAAAGGAAGCCAAACCAAAGCCGCCCTGCAGTCCTGAGGCGAAGGAGAGCGCCATTCGCCCCCTACCAAGATCTCGGCTCCAGTCCCCTCAGGCGACATCCATCTCCTCAAAAAAGGCTTAGTAGTTTCTGAGGGGACCTCCCCGCAGCCATCATCCCCGCTTCCTTCCTCCCTATTTCCCGACTGCGGAGGAGGAGGAGCCCTTGAAAAGCCAGAGCCTCCCTCCCGGGCGGGGAAAACAAAGGCGGCGTTTCGGGGGAAAGCGAAACCAAAGGGCGCCTTGCTGCCCTGAGCCATGGCGGCCGGGAGCCCTCGGGAGCGGCTTCGGGAGGAGGCCACCTGCTCCGTCTGCCTGGACTTCTTCACCCAGCCCGTGGCTCTGGAGTGCGGGCACAGCTTCTGCCGAGGCTGTCTCGACAGCTTCTGGGGCCGCCATTTGGGCGAAGAGCCCGACGACGACGCCTCCCGCTGCTGCCCTCAGTGCCGGGAGAAGGTCCCCCGGCGGAGCCTGAAGCCCAACAGGCTCCTGGCCAATGTGGTCGCCATCGCCCAAGAGCTGGTCGCCGAGGCCAAGCCGGAGGGAGCTAGGCGGGGAGTCTGTGAGCAACACCAGGAGCCCCTGAAGCTCTTCTGCCAGGACGACCGGGCCCCCGTCTGCGTGGTCTGCGACCGGTCCAAGGAGCACCGGGACCACCAAGTGGTTCCTCTCCAGGAAGCGGCCCAGGGGTACAAGGTGCGGGAGGGAGACTCGCCTCCATCCTGCCCTTAAGCTTCCCGGCCTGGCTCTGGCTCTCCCCACTTCATCCTCACGACAACCCTGCGAGGTGGGCCGGCCTGAGAGTCTGTGCCACCGCCGCCCGAGGTCACCCACCATGTGTTTTGTAGCTGCCAAGAGCCCTCCCAACCCATAACAACTAAAGTACCGCCACACTCTTTCTCTCTATGGACTCAAGGGTACAGTGGGCCCTCAATATCCGCTGGGCTTTGGCTCCAGGAACCTCCCTAGATACCAAAATCCGCGGGTGCCAAGTCCCATTATATGCTCTCTCTCTGGCTTTTCTTCACAAACGAAGGTTCAGGAAGGACTCATCCTGCGCTTTCTGCAAGCGCCGTGATGACTAAAAAGGCCAATCCAGGATAAACAAGTCAGGTTGCAGAAAGCACAGCAGAAGGTCTCCTTGGGTGATGTTTCTGGGTTGTGATTCTTTCTGTGTTGTCGTTTCTCTTCAACACTTGTTCGGCATGAGTTCTCAAATAAGGCTGTAGCATTGTGGATAGTGCTACTCCATGTCTCCCGATGTGAGGCCAGGGCGGACCATTGTTGGTGATCAGTTTGGCCGAGCCTGAGATGTTGTTTCAGGGAGTCCTTGTATCGCTTTTTTGGAGCGCCCCTCTTACACTGACCCGTGGCGATTTCACCGTACAGTACTATTTTTGTGAGGCGATGGTCATTGGCATAGTACAATGCCTATAGTACAATGTATATTTAGTATATAGTACAATTGCATAGTACGATGCACAATGCCATAGTAAAAGGGTGTCCCTTATATCAAATGGCAAAATCAAGGTTCACTTTTTTGGAATTCGTTTCTTCTAAAAACCACAGGTGAGAAATATTGTGTCCAGTTCTGGGTGGGCACCACAATTCAAAAAGGATATTGACAAATTAGAGCGTGTCCAGAGGAGGGCGACTAAAATGGTGAAAGGTCTGGAAACCATGCCTTATGAGGAGAGACTTAGAGAGCTGGGTATGTTTAGCCTGGAAAAAAGACGGTTAAGGATAGCCTTAAAAAGATAGCCCTGTTTAAGTATTTGTAGGGGTGTCACATTGAGGATGGAGCAGGCTCGTTTTCTGCTGCTCCAGAGACTGGAACACGGAGCAATGGATGCAAGCTCCAGGAACAGAGATTCCACCTCAACATGAGGAGGAACTTTTTGACAGTAAGAGCTGTTCGGCAGTGGAACACACTCCCTCGGAGCGTGGTGGGGTCTCCTTTCTTGGAGGTCTTTAAACAGAGGCTGGATTGCCATCTGTCGGGGATGCTTTGATCAAGATTTCCTGCGTGGCAGGGGGTTGAACTGGATGGCCCTTGTGGTCTCTTCCACCTCTACAATTCTATGATTCTATGAAACACTCTTGATGGTGACAGGCTGCAGAAATAAGGCTAAATATCTCCCAAAACTACAAATCCCAGAATTCCATAGCCTTGAGGCATGGCAGTTCAAGCAGTGACAAGCTGGATTATTTCTGCAGTGTGTCAGCAGCCTCATTATATACAATGGTGTAGTAAAATGGTGTCCCTTATATCAAATGGCAAAATCAAGCTTCACTTTTTTGGAATTCGTTTCTTCTAAAAACCGTAAGTGAGAAACACCCTTGATGGTGACACACTGCAAAAATAATGCATTTTGACACTGCTTTCACTATCATGGCTCCATCCTATGGAATCTTGGGATTTGTAGCTTGTCAGAGAGCTGCCAGAGCTCTCTGACAGAAGGTTAAATATCTCACAAAACTATAAATCCCAGAATTCCATAGCACTGAGCTATGGCAGTCAAAGCAGTGTCAAACTGGATTATTTCTGCAGTGTGTCAACAGCCTCATATACAATGGTGTAGTAAAATGGTGTCCCTTATATAAAATGGCAAACCCAAGGCTTGCTTTGGTGGCGGGGTATTTTCCAGCCATGGATGCAGAATCCGTGGACAGGGAAGGCTGACTGTATTTTGTGGTGTTTGAAGAAGTACCAGAGCAGGGGAGCCACCAGGGAGTAAGTGACTGTTGAGGTTTCTGAGGGAGAGTCTCCCTGGCACTGGAGCAGCATAATGGCTGTGAGAAGATTTGGAAGGAAATCATAGGCTGCCTGGGTAGCAAAGGAGTTTGGTGTGGTACCTGGTACCACTCTAGAATTATTCAAACTACAGTACAGTTTTGACACAGAGGGAGAGGGAGACTCTTCCTCTGTTTCAGGGAGAATTAAGTCAACAATTTAGTAACTTAGTTTAGTAACTACTGTAAACTAAACTACTAGTTTAGTAACTAGTCTGTAGTTATTAATAGTCTTGATTTCGTAGTTTTCCAGACGTTACTGGCTGGAGTTTTGGACCCATAAATGTTTGCGATTCTGTCAATAATTTAGGGAGCAGGGAGGTGTTGGTAGATAATGTGGCAGGTAATACCCTCCCTTTTAGCCAAAGGATTACTAATCTGGTTTTTGGCTAAGATCAAGTGTCAGTTGTTGTCATTATTACTGTTGGCCCTCTGTATCCACGGATTCTGTATCCACATATTCCACCATCCACAGCTTGAAAATATTCCCCCCACAAAAAAAAAATCCAAAAAAACAAACCTTGATTTTTGCCATTTTATATTGCCTTATTTTTTGTTTCATTTTATATAAGGGACACCCCATTTTACTATGCCATTGCATGTAATGGAACTTGAGCACTCACAAATTTTGGTATCCTTGAGGGTCCTAGAACCAAATCCCAGTGGATACCAAGGGCCCACTGTATTATTAACAGCATCTTTATTTATACCTGACCTTTCCCCCATAACCAGGTTTCAAGGTGGCTTATAGGCTATACTGGGATACAAAAAGCAAATTGCAAGATTCCAGTCACCATCCCTGCTGTACACCTGCAGATCACTAGACTATGTGTCTTTCAACTAGCCTGTTGTACCCTCATTAACAGTTTTTTTTTAATCTAAAACCATACAAACAGAAAGCTTGTTTCTCTCTAGGATGAGATCTCTAGCTGTCTGGAGAGCCTAAGGAAGAAGAGAGAAGGAGTTCTGAGTTGCAAAGCAGACACAGAAAAGGAATGTCAAGAATTGCTTGTAAGTGTCACTGTTTCTGGAAAGGAACAAGAAATATCTGGAATAACGGAATGGGAAATGCAAAGAGTCAAAATTTAAAATGGCACGTTTGTCATGAGACTGTGTCCCATTTAGCCCAGTGGGACTTCCCTCAGACATGTAGAGATTTGGATTCTTAGGGCTTTGAACATGCCCATAAAACGTCCCTTTTAAAAACCAAAGAAATAGCTGTATTAAAAAGTAAGATGAGGAATATACATTAAAACTGAAATTCCTGTTTTGTTTTTCAGTTTTAACATTTTCTAATTTCTCTTTGTTCCTGAATACAAACCTTTCCTCTTCATTGTGTTTTACTAAGGCCCAAACTCCATGTGATGCTAAATGCACAACTTGGTATCTAACAAACATTAGCTATGTTGCCACTGCTGTTGTCTCTGAGAGATCCTCTGCCAGTGTCACCCTCCACTACTGCTGCTGCCCAGTAGCTGTTTGGCACATTTAGTCTGGCTCCACAGCAAAAGCTGTCTGACATGGGAGGCCCTACCAGCAGCACTGCTGCCACCAGCGTAGCCTCTTGTCTCCCAACAGCATGCAATCCCACCACTATGGAAAGGTAGTGCCAATAGTGGGCTTGTAATTTCCCTTGCCCTTAATCCCTTTTTTCAACACTGGCATTATGTAGCTTCTTTCCAATGCTCTGGTACAAATAGACATTTGAGGAATTAATTTGGATTTGTTGTTTTCTTATGGCAACCCTGTCAGAGTTTCCTTGAAAAGATTTACTCAGCAAAGGTTTGCCGTTGCTGTCACTGAATGTAGCCTACAGTACCTGGTATTCGCTGGTGGTCTCCCCTCCAAGTATTAACCAGGATTCATTCTGCTTAGCTTCTGAGGTCAGACAGGCTCTGGTGCCTTCAGGTGCCTTTTGGCTGTCTTATTAATTTGCATATATTTTAAAGAAAAGAAGATGGGAAACATGGGTGCCAGTTACATGACAATTTTTATCATGGGGAGAAACGGAATTTCCTGATCCCAAGTTCGTCCCTTGAAGTTTAAATGATTTGTCCCTGGATGAGCAATATCCTGGGATAGCTGTTTACACGACAACCTTTTCCATGACAAAAGCAAGATCCTGAGACATAGTAACCAGTGTTTTTGTTTGTTTGTTTGTTTGTTTACATGGGAAAAGGTTCCGGGATATATATATATATATATATATATATATATATATTAGCTGTCAGTCAAGGATGCGATTACTCATCTTTTCACAACCTTGGTGACATATTTCCTGTGGAGTTTCCCACCATGAGTGATGTTATTGGCTGCCACATATGTTTGCTCAAGTGTCTGCATTGATCAGAGAAGGAGGGTGAAGGCAACTCCCTCTGCACAATTCCTGTTAAAAAAAACACCCTGATGGGCTTGCCTTGGCTGTAAATCCACAGAGATTACTGCAAAATAAAACTTTTGTCTTAAAGAACCCACAAGAATCACTCTTGAATACCAGGAGCTGTAGGCTATATTTCAGAGGAAAGAACTTGCAAAGCCACCTAGGCAGCTTGAAGACACACACACCTGCGTGCGCGCGCCTGTTTTGTTTTCAGCCGAGAAGCAGAGTGGTTGGCAATCTACTGAGGCAGGCACACACACACACACACACCACATGCATGCTTTGCTTTCAGCCTAGAGGGAAGATGGGGAGAGGAAAAGAACAGGGACACAAGCTGTTGGTGCAGGGAAGAGCCGAGGTTGCCAGTGAGAGAATCCATTTAAAGAGAACATGTCCCTTTAAATGGAGATTGCTGGCACAGGGACACAAGCCTTTAAGAAAAGCACAAGCTTCATTGGTGCAGGGAACAGCCGAGGTTGCCAGTAAGATCTGTGCAGGGGACATGGAGGGTGACTGATCCCTCCTTTTCAGGACTATGTGCCCGCCCCTGCCCACCTCAGTTTCCGGCCACCACCTGCTCCCAAGATATTTTGTCCCAACCTGTTCACATATCCGATTTTCCACATCCTCCCATGACTTTTTAAAAAATGGGACAAACTGCGGGACGGAAAGTCCCGCAGGGTGAGGGATAAAAGGTGGCCCCCCTTCCGAAAAGCTTGAGACCATCATGCAGGACGTGTGAACTACCAAGGATCAACACGAATCCATCTCACTACATTTTCATCGTGTAAACGGCGCTCCTTCTTGTTCCTAATGGTTTCTGATTACAGTTGTCCCTTCATATTTGCTGGGGGTTGGTTCCAGGACCCCCACCCCCATGGATACCAAAATCCGTGAATAATCAAGTCCCATTATATGGCATTGCAAAATGGTGTCCCTTATATAAGATGGCAAAATCTAAAAAGTATTTCCAAGCTGTGAATACTTAAATCCGTGGATACGAAATCCGTGGATATGGAGAGACAACTGTATTTTTTCTGGATGGCAGACATGCTGTCTGTTTATAATGTGCTTTCTGTAGAATCAAACAGGTGCAGAAAGGGAAAAGACTGTTGCTGCATTCAGACAATGGCACCAGTTTCTGGAAGAACAAGAGAAGCTTCTTCTGGCTCAGATGGAAGAGGTGGAGAAGGAGATTTCAACAAAAAGCAGAGAACATCTGGCCTCCCTCTCTGAGGAACTCTCCTCTCTTGAAAGTCTCATCCAAGAGATTGAGGAGAAGCAGCAACAGCCCGCAAGTGAACTCTTGCAGGTAAGATGGTGGCGGAATCGGCCCTGGCTCTTCTCTCAGGAACAACTGACTAATTTTTTTATGTGGACAAGGAGGTCTGTTGCCTGCAAGAGCATCTGATAAGAGGACAGTTCTTTCCACAGCAGGAGGGGTGTGAATGGCTCTCCCAGCACCTAATTCCCCCTAAAGGGAGCTCCAGGGCTACCCCATTTAGGCTCAGGCCCATTACATGGGGTTGAGGTGATGGACACACATTGATGGTGGGGCCACCTGCCCGTTCTGGCTTCAAAGAGGGTGATTTCCTTTTTCCAGAGCTCAGAGGGGTGATTGTGCACCAGAAAATCAAACCCGTAGCAGTAGTCACTCTCTCTGAAGCGAGAACAGGTGGCTGGCCTCACAGTGGCAGGGCTCGCTGGTAGTTCTGACCTCAAAGAGAGCAACTACCACTGGGACTCTACCTTTGGAATAAGAAGTGGTGCCAAGGAGGGGGGGGGGAATTATGCCATGTCAGGCAGTGTATGCCTTTCCTGTCCTCCCCATCCCTCCAAATCCATTGCAGATGTTCATATGGCAGTTTTCTTCAGCGTTTCAAGCAAACTCTGGAGAAAACGACAAGTTTTCTGAAACCCGGATTAGGGGGTGGGGGTATTCCCTGAACCTGGTGCAAATAGGGCCATGCATCATGTGTCACAATTGCATCAGATTCAGGTGAAAGGCTTCACATCCTGTGACATTATTGAGCTGGATTTGGGGTTTTTCACTGGTATAGGCAAGCCCAGAGATTTCTCTAAATCTCTCTTGGCAATGGCAGTGTTGAAGAAAGGCCTCTGGTGAAGAGTGCCATGGCCCCCTTGAAGTGCACTCTCAAATTAACAGAGAAATGGTAACTAGGTAACTGCTGCTGTCACTTACTATGAGGGAGGGAAGGGGGAGAGGATTCAGACCAACCATACAGCAGGGCTGAGCAGGTGCGCATGGGCTGGGGCCCATTTTTCCACCCTGTACCTGCCCAGCGGGCCACATTGGAGTGTTTTAACACACCAATTGAGACATGATATCACTTCCAGGTGCCATTTTCAGCTTTTATTTTATTTTATTTTATTGTAGTTTGTCTTCTTGGGAGGTTGGGGGGTGGGCTTGGAGAGTCAGGGAAGGGAAATCACTATGTTTTGGCAACATTTGATAGGTGTGGGAGCAAAAAAAAAAAAATATATGCCCCAAACCAGCCCCAAATTTTTTAGTCTGGGGTTTTGGGGGACTTCTGGGTAGCTTCAGGGGCTGCATGAAGGGGCCCACAGACCGCACTCTGCCAACCTCTGCCATAGAGAAGCAGTTGGTCTCAGCTCAGTCAGGGAGAAGAAATGGGGGTATGTTCTCAAATAGAGTGCTTCTGCCTTTTTCTTCCCTCAGGAGCTCAGAGCAGCCAGATTTTTATAGTCTGAATTGCCTCCTCCTTCCCTCTCCTTCTCTATGGGAAGAAGGAGCACTAGGTGTGCCTTCTAGGACTTGGTGCTACTGGGTGTAGAAGGTTTTTGGAAGGAGCACAAGATCAGGAGAAGAGCCCTCTGTGCCCTGCCCCCCAAAAAAGGGACTTCAGATATCATCTGCATTTACACACACCTAACAGTAACAGGATGCTGGCCTGGGGGTGGTGTGGTAATCTTAGGTGGATGTAGCCAAGAGACAGGACTGTGAAAAGTAAAGTGGGGCAAGTGACACTGAAGCATAAGTAACATAGAGCCATGCTGAAGAAAATGTCCACTTAGTCACAAAAAAATGCTATATGCTTGCAGAGATTTCAAGTTAAGTCAAGGAGATACTGTATACTACTTTCTGAGCCATGTTCTTAAACAATTTGATGAATTCTGCTAATAAGGATACTAGCTAGAATACTAGGGTGAGATATGAAGAGGGAGGTGACCAAAATGGTGAGAAGTCTGGAAGCCATGCCCTATGAGGAGTGGCTTAGGGAGCTGGGTATGTTTAGCCTGAAGAAGAGAAGGTGAAGAGGGGACATGATCGCCATGTTTAAATGTCTGAAAGGAATATTGGAGAAGGAGCAAACTTGTTTTCTGCTGCTCCAGAGACTAGGACACAGAGCAATGGACTCAAACTACAGGAAAAGAGATTCCACCTACACATTAGGAAGAACATCCTAATGGTAAGAGCTGTTCGGCAGTGGAATGCACTGCCTCATAGTGTGGTGGAGTCTCTTTCTTTGGAGGTTTTTAAATAGAGGCTGGATGGCCATTTGTCGGGCATGCTTTGATTGTGTGTTCCTGCATGGCAGGGGGTTAGACTGGATGACCTTTGTGGTCTCTTCCAATTCTATGATTCTAAGTGTGGCGTGCATAGCTTGGAAAGAATGCTTGCTCATTGTTGGTGACTTCAGAAGACTCTCATGGCCTTTTGTTGCGCAAGTCCTCTCACCAGATGGTTTTCAAATAATTTTATATAAAGCTGGTTTACTTACCTATATTTGGGATGGATCCAGGCCTTTCAAGCTAGATCCCACCAGGCGCTCTTCCTGAATCTTCAAGGGGCATTCTCTCCTTACGGTTGCCCTGTCCTTTAGGCCTGGGGTAGCAGCTGTCCTCCCTCATCTACCACCTTGAGTGCATTCTTCAGCAGAGGTGAAGCTGGCAGTTCCCTCTGCTTAAGAAACAAGAGACATTCCTCGAGATGCTCAGAAGGTGGTTGTTTTATACTAATAATAAGGCTGCTACATTTTGGCCTATGTGTACTCTTAAGGCCTTCTCTTCGGGAGACTACTTAGAATAAAACTTCCTATATTTCTGAGTTCTTTTAAAAAAACCCTGCAGTGTATGGTTTCAGAGTTTCTGGCTCAGAATGAAGTTTGATTCTAAACAACCTCCTGAGGAAGGCTCCCTGGTGGCACAGTGGTTAAATGCTGGTTCTGCAGCCACAGTGTTGTGAGTTTGATCCTGCAGGGCTTCAGGTTGACTCAGCCTTCCCTCCTTCCAAGGTCGGTAAAATGAGTACCCAGATTGTTGGGGGCAATTAGCTAACACATTGTAAATTGCTTAGAGAGTGCTTAGCACTATAAAGCGGTATAGAAATGCAGGTGCTATTGCTAAGGCCTTAAGAGTGCACATAAGGCCAAAATGTGTCAGTCCTGAAGGAGTGCTTTGTTTTAATCTGCATGTCTGCTTACATGCTTCAACTATAGAGGGCTTTTTATGTGTAGCCCACCCTGTCCCACACTGAATGAAAGTGGTTCCATTTTGCCTGCTGACTTCACATTATGCAGATTTTCTTGACACCCAATGATTTCTCTTTCGTTTTTTGCTAGGATATTGAACATCTTTTACAGAGGTATGTGCATCCCGCTTATTTTCTTTCAGCTTACCTAAAGAGAGTCTAGCATGCACACACAGAATTCCTCCTCCCCATCCTCCAGGAAAGAAGATGTTGCTCCATTCTGCAGCTGAAAATACGGATATTCTTTGGCACTTGTGGTTCCATTGGCCTGGTCAAAGATAGCTGCTCCCTTCCCTCTGCTCTCCAGTGGTTTTCAGGCAGCCTTACAGATTGCCTCACCCTTTGTATCCCTTCCCAGTTGTTGCTCTCCTTTGGAGGACTTTTGCTGGCACTTCTGCCTGACCCAAATGTTCATCCTATCATGCTAGTAATGGAGTGTTTTGTGTTTCAGTAGCTCTTATTCTCTGGAAATTTATTTTTTATTATTATTCTCTTGTTTATATCCTGCCTTACTCCCAGGATTGGGAAAAATTAAAATTCAAGCTGTGTAAAAATGCCAGGTTAAAAATAAATAAGCAATAAAGTATTATGCCAGTGTGATGTAGCAGTTTGAGTGTTGGACTACAAGTCTAGAGACCAAGGTTCAAATCCCTGCTCAGCCATGAAAACCTACTGGGTGACCTTGGGCAAGTCACAGATTCTCAGTCTCAGTAAATCCTGTGAGAGGGTCGCCATAAGTTGGAAACGACTTGAAGGCACACAACAACAACAAGTATATTACAAAGTTGAGCACATCTGGGGTTTTTTTAACACATCAAACTATATAAGATAGTCAGTTGCTGAAGGCCTCTCTGACTAGAAAAGTCTTTGTGTACCTGCTGAAGAACAAGAGGGAGAGGGAGGGAACCTAACTTGCTTTGGAAGGAAGCTAGATAAACTAGCAGAGGCCACCAAAAAGGCTCAAAGCTATAACAGTCAAATGAGGCCTAAAAGTCAAACCAGGACTGATGCTACATCACTTCCAGGTCATCATAAATACATTCCTGGGACTTGCCCGGGAGATAAAGGAGCAAAAATTGGCCCTAATATATTTTTACGAACCTTAATTTGAAATGTAAACAACCCTGAATGTTCTCTTTCTTGGATGACTTCAGCTTTCATTTATGCACAACAGGTTATAGTGTAGATGTTATGTTTTTAAAAAGATATGTGTGTGTTTGATTTTGCACATAATGGAAGGGAAGAGGAAAAGAAACAGATTCTAAAATTTGTCTTTGGGTAAATCCTGGGTTCTTTCCAACAGGTGTGAAAAGAAGAAAACTAAAGATCAACTGAAGTTGACTAATCCCAGGGCTTTTCCTCTGGAGCTAAAGTGGAGAATCTGGGACTTCTGTGATATAAATTCCTTTCTGAAGGGCATCAGGGAGCAATTCAGAGGTAATGAAGGATGGCTGCAGGGATTTTATATTAGATATTTCTTTGGCCCAGATGTGAGGATGGCAAGAGAATAATTCACATGAGCTCCACCTCTCTCTCTGGCTTTTCTTCGCAAACGAAGATTCAGGAAGGACTCATCCCGCGCTTTCTGCAAGCGCGCTGATGACTAAAAAGGCCAATCCGAGATCCACCACCACCCGTGAAATATGTGGAGAAGTGGCTAGAGTGTCATCCTATCCCTTCAGCCTTAACCCCCTGCTGGCTGCATGCTTGGGCCCATTTGAAAGTGCACCAGAGTTGGGCTCCTGCCTGTGAAAGAGGAAGCCTGGGCCAGTCAGGATTCCCCTTGTGTGGAGAAGCCCTTCACAAGCCCATCTTTTTGGCCTCATCTGCATCTGCTACCAGATGTACAGTCAACAAGGTGCAGAACCAGTGTGGCCTGTGGAAGGAGACTCACCAGTCTGCTTATCACCAGTCGAATATTGTACCGTTTGTCCAGAGCTCCCAGTCTACGCTCTGAGCCAAGCAAATGACCCAGGTGTTTGAGCATTAAAGATGGTTGTAGCAGTCTTAATTGATCACTCCTTTTGGATCAACCTTCAAAATGGCATAAGAATAAATAGTTACTTTTCACCCTTTCCCTGAATCCATTGTGAACCCAGTAAGGTGTCAGCTTTGGTGAAACCCACACTACACAAATAATCCAGTTTGAAACTGGCTTATTTGCCATGGCTCCTTCCTATGCAGTCCTGGGATTTGTAGTTTTAAAAGGGCTTTAGCCTTCCCCAAAGAGTGCTGGTGCCTCACCAAAGAATTGCATAGTAAGGAGCCATGGCAAATAATCCAGTTTCAAACTGGATTATTTGTGTAATATGGATTTGGCCTTTGGGTCAACTGCTTTATAGTTTTCTTTCATTACAATTCTTGTAATATGAGGACTACCATTGCATATTTAACTTCTGTTCCTTTTTCCCTCTCCAGACAATTTAAAATACGGACTTCAGCTGCAGCAAGGTAAATTGCAGAGTCTTAATGGAGACCAAATCTGTAAGAGGATTGGGTGTTTGTGTGTATGTGTGCCAGAAAATGGTCTGCTTGTGTTTTGTGGGAATTTCCTTATTCTCCCTTCTGTAAACCTGTGTTGCTGCTTTTATTTTTATTTTATTTTTTCTAATTGCCACACTTGCTGATTTTTTCTGAACTCCAAGAACCCTTTTCACATTACAAAAGGATGGCACTGTGATTCCATTTTAATTGCCATGGCTGCAATCTATGGAATCTTGGGATTTGTAGTTTGTGGGGGTACTAGAGGTCTCCAGCTGAGAGTTTTAAATACCCCTCCTTAAACTGCAAATACCAGAATGCCATAAGAAGCAGGCATGGAAATTGAAAGTAGAATGAAAGTGCTCTGTGTAATGGGCAAAATGAAACCCCTCAGGGCTCTTTTTTTTAATATATAAAATAAAATAAAATAAAATGAAATAAAAGTTTTGCCCCCAAATGTCTTCTAATGGGTATTTTGGCCACACTTTTAGGCCCAGAAGGGATCCTTTTTTGAAAATAAAAGTGAACAGAAAATGACTTCTGCTTACTGCCTGTTGCACAGCACTACACCATGAGTAAAAGAAAGCGTACTGATGTTAGGTGTGAACATTAACATAACTAATGAGGCAGTTGTACAAAAAAAAATTGAGGCAGGTGGTTTAAGACATAACACTTCCTAGTTATTTTTTAAAGGTATTGTTGGAAGTGTTTTGAGCCGTTTTTAAATCGAGTTTCATTCCATTCTCTTGCTTAATCTGAAGCTTTTTGTCATCCAAAAAAATAACAAGTAATGTAATTAGAGCCCTGCCTGCACGCCAAGAACATGCAGACATACCCTGCAGTGGTAATGAACTCTTTGAAAAGGTTTGTAATGAGGTACAGAATTAATTACTTTTTTAAAGTAACTTTCCATGCTCCAGCTGTACTGATAATACAGCCCCCCCACAGTATGTGTGGGACCAGTACCCAAGGTTTCAGTTATCCATCCTCTGAAAAATATGGTTTCTCTAGGCATTTCCTAGGTCCCCAGCGCAATTCTATGGGGTTTGCTATTACCCATGGTTTCAAGTATTCATGGTAAATCTGGGAACGTATACCTGCAGATATGGTGGGCAACTTGTATTAGCAACACAAAACTGTAGGGAGAACATAACTCTGAGACTGCTGGACTGAGGCATCCTCATTTTTTCTGGAAGATAAAATGGCCACTTCAGACAGAGAGCATTGACTGTTTTCTCCTGACTCCTTTTCTCTTCAACAGACTGATCAAACAGAGCCCAGTCACTGATTTATTGGTGTCCTTGAGTTTTGAGTTTCATTCTTGACTTATGGTTTATACGTAAATCTGAAAATAATAAACTTTGGGTGATGCTTATATGAAGGGTTATATTCTGTTGTTTTTGCCTATGCTGCTCGTGCTCTGGTTAAAACTTCTGGCATTACTCTGAAATGTGAGGGAAGCAGGACAACTGTGTTCTCATCCCAAAGAGAGTCCATGGGAGTCTTTTCTATTTCATTGGGAACAGGATTCTTTCTGTAAGTTTAGGTACAAGGAGGAAGAGTGTGTTTATCATTCTGTTCATTTTCTTTTTCCTCGTCTTCTCTGCAACAGCAAATGTGATGCTGGATCCAAAGACGGCTCATCCTAAACTTATCCTGTCTGAGGACTGTAAAACTCTGAGTGTGGGAGAAGAAAGTCAAGATCATCTGATGTATCCTGAGAGATTTGATGAGTGGCAGTTTGTCCTGGGACGTGAGGGATTCACATCAGGGAGACATTTCTGGGAAGTCACTGTGGATGGCGAGGGAAACTGGTCTGTGGGGGTGGCCAAGAAGTCTGTGAGGAGGAAGGGTGAGATTGAATGTGGTCCTGCTGAAGGGATCTGGGATGCAGGGAAATGGAATGATGAATACAGTGCCTCATTCCCCCCTTTTGTGCTTCCTGTGTCTTCTAGTGAGGAGCTCAAGCGGGTCCGAGTAAGTCTGAACTGCACTGGGAAGCGGTTGGCTTTTTACAATGCTGACACAGCAACCCTCCTCTTTGTGTACTCAGAATCTCAGTTCTCTGAACAGACCCTCCTCCCCTTCTTTTGGCTCAGCAATAAAGCCCGTATGATACTTTCTTCTTAGGGCAGTCAGGGGAGGGAGGCAGATATAGATCATGAACCTGAGAGCAAGCATTGGGCCCATACAAAAATAGAGCTGTCTGCCTATCTAAAATGGCTCCCAGCATCTATTTTGTATCACAATAAGATTCTCACTTGAAAAGAAGCCCACCCCATCTCCTGTGCTAAAGATCTAAAGTTATTTCTGCCTAACAGCTACAAGGTCAAGAGGGAAGCACCTCTCAACAGCTATTTAATAAGACTGTCTGAAGTTGCTTTTAACTAAGCAGGTCACTTCATCCCACTAAAAAGTCATGTCTTAGAGCTACTCTTGCATGGCTAGTAGTTTCAATAGGTAACTTGAAAGTGTTTCTTTTGAAGTGTGTTGACAGACATGCTTGTGACTCCTGTTGCATGTAGCTTGGTTGTTATGCTCCATTATTCACATGTATTCCTTTGATGGGTGTTGATAGACATACTTGTACCTACTGTAGCATAGCTTAGCCGTTACACTACAATGATTTGCATGTATTTGTTTTGATCTATGCTGATAGACATGTCTGTACCCAGCTAAGAACAAGGGTATATAAGAACCTGGTCTGAGAACTATTCTTTGTCTCTTCTGAGGAAGGCACCTATATCTGTCAGATATCTCTCTCTATTGTAGCGCAAAGCATTTTTTATATTAACAAATAGACTTAGAAGACTACTTTGCAAATCAGCTTCTTTTTTCTATTTTCTATTAAACTTTTCCTGAATCAAGAAACTCTGAGTCTATATTGCCTACCTGTTCTGAGCTGAGTTGTTATCTTTGAGGGGAGTATGGTGACAAACCAACCTCTGCTTTGCCACATGTTTAGTTTTTTCTACAAGACTGAACTGAAGAGAATCCCTTCTATGCAAAATCACTGTGGGCAAAGTGGCCCAGTTTCCTTGTTGTTTAACTGAGTTCTCCTCTGCAAGCCAGGAACATCCTCTGTGGGTTCCAGTGAGAATCAGATCCTGAATTTTTGGGGTAGTTTGGGCAATTGGGATGTTGCTTTTAATATAGGGAACACTCCCACTTAACAATTAAACAGACCTATGCCTAGTTACAGAAGCGAAGCTGTGTTTTCCTGTTTTGTCTAACGCATATGAACATGATTTGGAGAAGGTTATGCTATACTCTTATATTAAAGTTATCTTTTCAGACTTAATCGAGACTTTGGCAGTACCTTTATTAGGACTTACGAAAATGTCACAAAAAGTTTCTGAGCTTTGGAATTCTTCAGACCTCTTCCATCAGAATTGATGGTCCAGAACATTAAGAAATATGGGGGGGGGGGGAATGGGATGGATGGAAAGGGTTGTACAACAAACCTCTCTTACAACAGATGGTGGAGCAGACAGTGTTGACACTCTTCACACTGGGACACCTATGACTTGGTTGTGCATGTGGCCATCTGGCAGACAGAAATGCCTTCCCCCGCCCCAGGCCTTAGGAAGAGGCGGGAGCTAAGGCAGCAGCCCACAGCATTTACAGGAAGACAACTCTACCACACTCAGAGATGTCCAGCTCTAGGGCAAAGACTGGGGCGATGGGGGGAATGGTGGCAAATGACCCCGGCCCCACACTGCATGTGCATATTTCTTCCCCCACAAGAGGAGGCAGCCCCTTGGCATTTACCTTTCTGCTATTTTTTCAACCAATGGCTGACTCTGAGGGGTCGTCGAAGTCAAGGCACCACCATGTGTGGGCAGAGTTGTCAGTTCAGGATTGTTCCAGGCCAAAATCTGAGACCAAGAGACTATGGCCCTTGGTGATTTCATTAAGCTTTACGCATAAAGTACCAACCACAGTTGTTCACAGTGTGCCACACACAAAGAAAACATACTTTCCTATTTGAAAATTCAGAGAGAAATCTTAGCTAAAAGGGCTTTTCTCAGATGAAGGTGAAATGAACGGATTTCATTCCTCATTGATTGAGGGAGCAAGAATAAGAAACCTTTAATCTGGCCTATTTGCTTCTGTGAGCCAGCGCAGTGTAGTGGTTTGACAATTGGACTCTGGAGACCAGGGCCATAAAAACCCACTGTAGTTTTATAGTTTTGTGAGGCACCATCACTTTGGCAGAGAAGGCTAAAGACCTTGTAAAACTACAAATTCCAGGATTCCATAGGATGGAGCCATACATAGTACGCACTTAAAGTAGTGTCAAACTCATTATTTCTATAGTGTCGATGCACTCTCTGTGATTTGAGACAATAAACCCATCCACACTAAACAAATAATCCAGTTTGAAATTGGATTATTTGCCATGGGTCCTTACTGAATCCTATGATCTGTAGTTTTTCAGGTCTTTAGCCTTCTCTGCCAGAGTGCTGGTGCTTGACCAAACTACAAATCCCAGGATTCCATCGGAAGGAGCCCTGGCAAGTAATCCAGTCATGTGGATGCACCCTCAATAGGGAACCAGGCAACAATATTTCCTACATCTGGTTTAGATAATTTATTTTGAAGAAGTTTCTATTATGGAAGGCGAGGGGTGCATTTGGACTTCAGTGCTTTTCATTGAACTTTGCCAAAGCAAAAAATAAAGGATTGCAGTCCTCTGTTTCCGGTTTAACCATTGTTTTACTTAATAATAAATAGCTGACTGCACTAGAAGACCTTCCTGTATCTCAGGCATCAGACTTTTCATTACTTATTGGTTGGCAGCCTGATCTCAAGGAGGTCTAATAGAGCACCACTGCCATGCAGTCTCTGGCTTTTCTTCGCAAACGAAGATTCAGGAAGGACTCATCCCGCGCTTTCTGCAAGCGCGCTGATGACTAAAAAGGCCAATCCGAGATAAACAAGTCCGTTTGCCTTGGTTTGACCGCATCAGAAGGTTCCCGTTGGCCGCAGCTAGCCAACCAGGTAGTTGGGGATGAGCTTTCGTTAGGCCACCTTTTCTAGGCCCCTCTCCATATGGAGCAAGCAGTGCTCTCCTTAAAAAAGGCTGCTTGGTCGTTCAGGATGCTGCCGAACAAGACTGTCATCTCCCGGGTCATCCTCAAGCGACCAAAGTCCTGAACCGCCTGTATACAGGGTTGGGTCTGCGGCTTCCAGTGCATCTTTACACCTGCCGTTTCGTCCCTCGCCTATCGCTACAGGGCTTTTTTGGAACTGGATTTGTCCTTCGAGCCTGTGCAATAGATTTTTCTGGTGGAGCGCAGCGTGCACAGAACTGGCCTCGCCCTTTAAACCAAAGTTCATCTGCTGTGGCCTTGCAAGCATGGACGTAGCAGCGAGGTCTTCGGGCTGTAGGTTTGATTAGAGTTTCCTTCTCTTAGATGGTTGACCTTACAGGGTTGGACGAGCACCATCTGCCTGGGTTTGGGATTAGAGTTTTCCTTCTCCTAGGATGCTTGCCATAAGGCTAGAGAGCCCATCCTGCCCTTTGACGCTCTTTGTCAGACCCTTCGGTTTTGACCTGTCTGGCATGGGAGACCCTACCGGTGGCTATTATGCCACCGCCAGCATAGCTCAAAACATCATTAGGGTACGCAAGCCTCTCTCCCACGACAAGGGGGCGTCAATGGAGAGGGCTATGCAGTACATGGGTAAAAAATGAAGTAGCTTCCCAAGAGGGCCAGCCAAAGAAGGGCTGCCACATGGAAGATGGAGCCAGGATACTTTCTGCTGCTCCCATGGATTCAGATAACAAAAAAGGAGATTCCAACTACACACTGATGAGTTGTTTAATAATGGAATAGGCACCCTTGAAAGGTAGTGGACTTCCTTTTATTCGAGGTTTTCAAACAGATTTAATGGTTGCCTCTCAGATATGCTTTAGTGGTAGATTTGTGCAATGGTAGGGGGTTTGACTAGATGGCCCTTGGTATCCATTCTAAGTGCTGATAGTTTGCTGCCTGATGTGAAAAACAAAATGGAACCTGCCCTTACAGAAGACCAGCAGACTGGCTGTTGGAATTTTCTGCACTGGTAAATGGTACAGCCTCCTGCACCACACCTGAAGGGAATATCATAGTTTAGGGGTTGCAAGATAGGCTACATGGAGCACATCACCGTGCCTGTGACCTCCACAGAGGGGAATGGTCAGAAGGCTGCTGTTGCCACCCCTACAGCCCCAGCATCTGCCACCTAAGGCAACTGCCTCCTTGCTCTGTCTCATGGTAGGGCTGGCTCCTGTCCCTAAATGTATATCGGGGCTCAAACAGAATCTGAAAAGTTGGAAGACAAGTAGTTAAGGGGATCTTGCTCTTCAGTTCATTAGTGCCTTCTGATGCTCTTGGTTATTTCATCTGGCAAAGGGCAAGGCCAAAGAAAGTAATATTTGCACTTGTTATGTTTCTGTTCCTTCTCAACCCACTTAATACACATAATGCCCTCTCAAACTCAAGTGGGGGTACAGATACTAGGATCCAAAGGTGCTACCTAAAAGCCATGACCTGGGGACCATTGTCATGGGCTGCTGGCACATTGCAGAAATAACACAGTTTGATACCTCTTTAACTGTCAGGGCTTCATCCTATAGAAACCTGGGCTTTGTAGTTTGTTATGGCACCAGAGCTCTCAGACAGAGAAGGTGAAATATCTCACAGAACTACAAATCTCAGAATTTCATAGCATTGAGCCATGACTTTTAAAAGCAGTGTGAAACTGCATTATTTCTGCAGTGTGGCAGCAGCCATGGTTCCATCCTATGGAATCCTGGGATTTGCAGTTTAGGGGGGCATTTAGAATTCTCACCCAGAGGGCTCTACTGCCTCACTACACTACCAGTCCCAGGATTCCATAGAATGGAACTATGGCAATTAATGTGGAATAAATCTGTTCTAACTGTATAGTGTGAATAAGCCTCTGGAATCTGCTAATGAACTCCCAAGTCTACACTGGACAGGCTGGGACTCAATCCAAGTGGTAGTCCCAATTTGAGTATTTATTTATTTATTTTAGGTATTTATACCCTGCTCTTCAGCCACAAAGGCTCTCAGAGTGGCATACAAATTATTAAGCAATAGCACTCATCACTGCGTTATAGCGCACTAGGCACTAAGCTGTTTCCAATGCGTGTTAGCTAATTACCCCCACAAGCCGGGTACTCATTTTACTGATCTATGAAAGGATGGAAGGCTGAGTGAACCTTGGAGCCCTTGGGAATTGAATTTGCAACGCTGTGGCTGCTGTACTAGCATTTAACCACTGTGCCACCAGGGTTCCCTGGTGAGTGAGTAGACCCCTACTAAATCAACCAATTTATCTAAGTGTTGACTTAGCATTTAAAAGTTAATTGAACTGGTCTACTCTAGCAGGGTCTAGCAATTGGATGTAGGCCTGGATGAGCAAAGTGTGGTCCTCTCAGTGTTGCTCAACTGCAACTTCCAAAGTGGTTTTTCATCCAAGAACATGAGGTAGTACTTATCCTTCTCAACATTTAGTGACATAACTACAAAAGTAACTAAACATTTACTGTTATACTGCAAAATGAATTTATCCCTTATTCTGTTATCCTCATAATGTAATTTAACTTCCATTATTGGAAAAGGGAATTACGGTAATTACAATTGTGTAGTTTAGTGGTTTGAGTGTTGGAGCATGACTGGAGATGAGGGTTCGAATCCCAGTTCAGCCATGGAAACCTATTGGGTGACCTTGTGCAAGTCACACTCTCTCAGCCTCAGAGGAAGGCAAAGGCAAACTCCCTGTGAACAAATCTTGCCAAGAGAACCCCATGATAGGGTTCCCATAAGTCAGAAACAACATGAAGGCACACAACAAGAACTAGGCAGTGGAAAGGACTACCAGATTATTTTCTTTTCTTTCTATTTTACAATATATAATACAAAATTACAAAAAGTAAAAAGAAAGAACACAAATATACAACAAAAATGGGGGCAATACTGGGAAAGGATTGCCAGTTTCAGCACTACTCAGTCATCATCCTCAATCCCTTCAGAGTTCCCTGTTCTTCCTCAATGGCAAATACAGGTATATCTCAGTTAACAAAGCAGGTATGTTGCTGGCTATTGCTTCTTTAACAGAAAAGTTGGTACCAGAGGGGGAAATAACATGGAAAGAATAAATATAGGTTCCTGTAACACCAACAAAGAAAAAAAAGAAAAAAGAAAAACTTCACGTTTCAACACATTTTTATTCAAAACTATAGGCACACGTGAAAACAAACATTTTGAACCTTCTAGAAGCATTTAAAAAATGTTCCGAAATGCATTCAAACATGAATACCACCACCACCACCATCATCCTTCACCTTGCTTATGATTTCCATTTGGGTGGCCAGACTTTTAAAAACATTATAGGGGTAGATGGTGGTAATCTGCTTTCCCGTTTCCTCTCGGTTTTGCTGCATGCACATTGAGTGAAAAACAATTGGAGGCAGCTGCTGTTTACCTTGCCTTTTGCAGGCAGGCACACATATACAGTTGTCTCTCCACATTCACGGGTTTGGCATTCACGGTTTTAAGTATTCACGGCTTGAAAATATTCTTTAAAAAATAATAATCCAAAAAGCAAACCTTGATTTTGCCATCTTGTATAAGGGACACCATTTTGCTATGCCATTGCATATAATGGGACTTGAGTATTCATGGATTTGGGTATTCACAGGGGGTCCTGGAACCAAACCCCAGCGAATGTGAAGGGACAACTGTATCTGCACTAGGATCAGCTGGAGCAGAATCCCATTCTTTCCCAGCTCAGGCATGATTATGCTGTTTTCTTTAGTGTACACGCTGCTGCAACCCAGCACCCAAAATGTTTCTCTACCTCTTCCACCATCCACCTAGTGCTGATGCTGCTAAAACATTTCCTGCTAGAGAGGTTGAGGAGTAAAGGGGGGCTGGGCTGGTGTAAAAAGACTTTGTAAAAAAGGAGCTTGTCAGAAGCTTTGGCTGCTGCCATGCTGCAGAAATAATGCAGTTTGACCCTGTTTTAACTAACACAGCTCCATCCTATGGAATCCTGGAATTTGTAGTTTGTTGCAGCACCAGAGCTCTCTGACAGAGAAGGTGAAATATCTCATAAAACTACAAATCCCAGGATTCCATTGCATTGACCGATGGCAGTTAAAGCGGTGTCAAACTGCATTATTTCTGCAGTGTGGCAGCAGACTTTGTTAACAGAGGTGTGGCTGTAGTTGTTATTGCTCACTGGTTAATTTTTCGTCCAAGGGTTGCAGGTTCAATTTCGCCGTCCAGAGGCAGAGATGGAAAAGAGTCCCCCTCTCCCTGTGAGACATCCTGAGGAGGAGGGGATGCTGCTAATCAGCAGATTAGTGAGGAAGCAGCTCCCTTTGTATGTATGTGATTTCCTGCATGGCAGGGGGTTGGACTGGATGGCCCTTGTGGTCTCTTCCAGCTCTACCATTCTATGATTCCAAGTTGCCTGTTGACTTGTGGCCACTTATCATATTAATTTCCTAGGGATTTCTTAGGCCAGGAATACCCAGAGGTGGTTTGCCATTGCTTTCCTCTGAAACATAGCCTACAGCACTTAGTATTTGAGAGCCAGCAAGATGTAGTGATTTGACTGGGACTCTGCAAGACCAGAGTTTGAATCACTACTGTCACAGAAACCCTCTGGGAGGGCTTAGGCAAGCCACACTCTCTCAGCCACAGAGGATGGCAATGGCAACAGCAACCCCCCTCTGAACAAATCTTGCCAGGAAAATCCCATGACAGAATCAACTGAAAGGCACACAACAAGAACACAATGGAAAATATACAGTATGTATTGCATATATGCTTTGATGATATCATCTATATGTTGTACTCTACGGTGAACTCGCCACTGGTCAGCATAAGAGGGGTGCTCCAAAAAAGCTAAACAAGGACTGCCTGAAACAACATCTCAGGCTCGGATAAATTGATGACCAACAATGGTCTGCCCTGGCCTCACATCCGGAGGCATGGAGACTTGTTTATCTCAGATTGGCCTTTTTAGTCATCAACACGCTTGCAGAAAGTGTGGGATGAGTCCTTCCTGAATCTTCGTTTGCAAAGAAAAGCCAGAGAGGTGTATATATTTCAAATACATCATTCTAGTCGTACAGTTCCTAATTTTCAGCTTTGGCATTTCTGCTGCTCTTTCTATTGGGATTTCTCACTAATACGTACAAACTACGAAACCTTAATTGGGTCAACTCGAAAGCATAAAATACATTATTTTATGGATTTTGGATTTTGTTGTATTTTGCTGCTTGGCCAACATGGCTACCCCTGAATATATGTCACCAATACCTGTCTTTTCTGTTGTTTCTACGCAACAGGAACAACCTGGTATTCTTTGGCGGTCTGCCATGTAATTACTAACCAGGCCTCACCCTGCTTAGCAGCCAAGATTTTTCCATGTGGTGTTCCTTCAAGTACAGTGAGCCTATCATGGGGTTTTCTTGGCAAGATTTGTTCAGAGAAGGTTTGACTTTGCCTTCCTCTGAGGCTGAGAGCATGTGACTTGCCCAAGACCATTCAGTGGATTTCCACGGTCTTCCAGATGGCATACTGTATGTAGACATATCAAAGGTCATAGATGTCAATGTGCTGTATTTGAGTTGGAGTCTGTGTCTGAGTGAGGTTTGAATCTGTGAAGGCTGGGTGCGGTGGTGGCTGTGAAGTTGAACGTGTTGAGGTTGAATGTGACAAAGAGAGTCTGAGATTGGATTGAGAGATATTAAAATATCCAAGAATTAATATGTGAGCTGGTATAAGCCTGGGTTTTACCTCAGAGTGATATTCAGTACTGTGAGGCAAGTGACAAAGTTTTAAGCACCAGATTGCAACAGTGATGTTACATCTTTACCTTTAATAAATCAATCCTTTTATTGGTTCATAAAATCCAGACTCAACGTGATTAATTCAACACTCCTCTCTCTGGCTTTTCTTCGCAAACGAAGATTCAGGAAGGATTCATCCCTGCAAGCGCGCTGATGACTAAAAAGGCCAATCCGAGATAGACAAGTCCGGTTGCAGAAAGCACAGCAGAAGGTCTCCTTGGGTGATGTTTCCGGGTTGTGATTCTTTCTGTGTTGTTTCTCTTCAAGACTTGTTCGGCGTGAGTTCTCAAATAAGGCTGCAGCATTGTGGATAGTATGTCTCCATGCCTCCCGATGTGAGGCCAGGGCAGACCACTGTTGGTGATCAATTTGGCCAAGCCTGAGATGTTGTTTCAGGGAGTCTTTGTATCGCTTTTTTGGAGCGCCCCTCTTATGCTGACCCGTGGCGAGTTCACTGTAGAGTACTATTTTGGGGAAGTGATGGTCCTCCATCCTAGAAACATGCCTTGCCCAGGTATAACACAGGTTATAGGCAAGCTTACCAAACATCAAACATCCACATATACTGGTTACAAAGATTCAGCCCCAGCCCAGAAAGGGAGAATCTGAAGGAAAGTGGCAGGAACAGAGGAGGGTGGAGACGGCCACACTGAACAGTTTGGTAAATTTGGCTGGCACTTTTGGAGCTGCCATCCAGGTTCCCAAAATACTGTGCCTCTAGGAAATGTTTTATTGAAAAATACATATCCCAGAGAATCCAGTTGTGTATCTAGGAAGGCATGGTGCAATCCACTTGCACGCTTGGCTTCAGAGTTAGAATATTTACAAATCTTAATTAAGTCACTGGTTGTCTTGTGCCTTTATTCCTGACCTATGGGGACCCTCTCACAGGGTTGTTGTCTAAGGGCTGAGAGTGTGTGACTTGCCCAAGGAGGTTACCCTGTGGGTTTTCCTATGGCCCAGCATGGACCATGGACCACAGAGGATGAGCAGACTTGTCCCTGTCTGAAATGTATAAAGGTTGAGATTTTGAGTGGCGTGGCACAAAAGGAAACAATTAGACATTTTGCCCAGGACTGCCCAAGCGCCCGGAAAATGTGGGAGGGGGTGGCCCAGGTTCTGGATTGGCCAGGTTTGACGCAACAGGTTTGGGAAACAGTGCTTTCAGCGACCGAACCTCTGGAGGGTGTCAGGAGACCCAGAAAGTCAGTGGGCCAAAAGAAGAAGAGGGAGGAGTCTGGTTCCCTGGCTGTGAGGTTTTGGACAATGCCCTGGTCCACGGTGTGCCTGGTAAACCTCTATGTGATGTTGGGATTATTTTTCCAAAGGTAAAGAGAAGTAAAGAGTCAAAATCTGCAGGATGTAAAAGGCACTGCTTATTATGTTAAGAATGTAATTGAAAATTTAGCTTTGATTGAAAAAGAGAAATTGCCAAACCATCGTTGGAGAAAAATTTTGGCCGTGGTTTTGTTACCTCTGCCTTATGAAACAGCTGACAGACACAGAACGGAAAGCAAGAAACCAGTAGTTTGATTTGAAGCTCAATATATTTTCATTTGGCCAAATGGGTGCCAAAAGAAGTTTGGGGCAAAATTAAACACTTGGCAAGCATTTTTAAACTTTTGGTTGAATTCATAGCATAGACAGAAGGACCAATCAATTTATTTCACACACCTCCTTTGGAACACCCATCTCTATGTCACAAGGTTCAGGTGTGCATGCTTAGAGAATAGCCTGACCTACTTGTGCACCTGCCCCTTGGAACATTTTATGGTACAAACACAGTCAGATCGAAACTAGCCTATGCTTCCTGCCATTTTATGCGGTCAGGCTAGCTATTTCCTCTTGCAGTTTAGCAAAGCGTCTGGTGTTTTGCCTTGTAGTTACATTTTGCAGAGAGTGACAAATTTAACTTGCCACCTGGTTAAAAGGGGAGCAGAGATAGAGAGAGCAAGAGAAAGAACTTTTCATAGCATCAGGGTGTTGGAAGGGACCCTGAGAGGACATTTAGTCCAACCCCAAATAAGAAGTTTGAAATCCAGTATTGGAAGCAGCGTAGCTGGGAATCTTTAAGGATATCTTTCCTGTTCCTGCCTCCACCTTACAGTTTAATGAGACAACCCCAGCAATAACTTAAGGGATATCTTTAAATAAATATTTATTATTATTATTATTGTATTTTTGTATTATTATTTTATTAATTTTTTATTTTCTAAATATGTATAATTGTAATGTGTAACTTCTAATTTTAGTAAAAAGGTGTAAATGTAACGTTCATTGGAAAAGAAAAGGAAGTGATTATAGTGTGTTTAGATTAAGAGGAAAAATGTATTAGTGTTAGGGTAAATAGTTTTATTTTTGTATTAGTAAGAAAAGAGGGAAATGTTTAGCGTTATTGTTATGCCTTTTGTGGTGGGGTGTATTTTTCAGTAGAATGATCTTATTTCAATAAAAAAAAATATTCCTAATTTCCAGCAGGGATTTGAACCCTGGTCTCCAGAGTCCAGCATTCAAACACCACTAGGCAGTATGAAGTCGAAGGCTTTCACGGCCGGCATCCATAGATTTTCCTTGGGTTTTTTTCCAGGCTGTGAGGCTGTGTTCTGAAAGAGTTTCTTTCTGACATTTCACCTGCATCTGTGGCTGGCATCTTCAGAGAATGGTTGGGTAGGAGTGTGTGTGGAGTTTATATGCTGTGAACCCCTGTTGGGGAGTACAGTTATCCCTCCACATTTACAGATTTGGCATTCATGGTTTTAAGTATTCACATCTTGAAAATATTCTTTAAAAAATAATAATCCAAAAGGCAAACCTTGACTTTGCCATCTTATATAAGGGACATAATTTTGCTATGCCATTTCATATAATGGGACTTGAGTATTCACAGATTTGGGTATTCATGGGGGGTCCTGGAAGCAAACCCCAGCGAATGTGAAGGGACAACTGTATATATAAATTTGTGTAATTGAACGGTTAGTTTCTGGGTATGTGTGAAGTCGAAGGCTTTCATGGCCGGCATCCATAGATTTTCCTTGTTTTTTTCCAGGCTGTAAGGCCATGTTCTGGAATAGTTTCTTTCTGACGTTTCACCTGCATCTGTGGCTGGCATCCTCAGAGAATGGTTGGGTAGGAGTGTGTGTGTGTGGGGGGGTTATATACTGTGAACCCCTGTTGGGGAGTACAGTTATCCCTCCACATTCACGGATTTGGCATTCACAGACTTAAGTATACACTGCTTGAAAATATTCTTTAAAAAATAATAATCCAAAAAGCAAACTTTGACTTTTATATAAGGGACACCATTTTGCTATGCCATTGCATATAATGGGACTTGAGTATTCACGGATTTGGGTATCCACGGAGGGTCCTGGAACCAAACCCCAGCGAATGTGAAGGGACAACTATAGATGTAAATTTGTATAATTGAATGGTTAGTTTCTGGGTATAGAAACGCAAGAAGTATTAGTGTCTGTTTGGCTAATGGTTGGTTGATGGGCTATCATTCTCTGCTGGGAATCCCCCTGTCCCTGGGTGGAATTCCTTTGTTTTACCACTAGGTAGCGCTGTCTCCTTCCCAAGTTTTGAACCCAGGTTTTGAGCTCTGGGTGTTTGGAGGGGCAACCTGGCCCCTTCCTGCTGGGAAAGGCGGGAGGAGGAGGAGGAGGAGGAAAGCCAGCCTGCAACCAAGCAAGGAAAGAAGGAGGAAGCAACTCTCAGAAGTTTTGTGGGGAACCCACCCCAAGCGCTTCTCCCCCGCCATGGCTGCCAGGAAGAGGCTCCGGGAGGAGGCCACCTGCCCGGTCTGCCTGGACTTCTTCGCCCGGCCGGTCACCCTGGGCTGCGGGCACAGCTTCTGCCAGGGCTGCCTCGACCGGTGCTGGGAAAAGAGCGCCAGGGCTTCTTCCTCCGGCTGCTGCCGCTGCCCTCAGTGCCGGGAGAGAGCCGAGCCCAGGGGCCTGAAGCCCAGCTGGCAACTGGCCAAACTGGTCGAGGTGGTGGCCAAAGAGCTGGGCCAGGAGGAGGAGGAGGCGGCGGCGGGCTGGTGGGGGGTCTGCCAGGGCCACTGGGAGCCCCTGAAGCTCTTCTGCCTGGCTGACCAAGCCCCCCTCTGCCTGGTCTGCCAGCAAGCCAAGAGCCACCGGGGCCACCCCACCATCCCCTTGGAGGAGGCTGTCCAGGAGCACCAGGTAGGCAAGAAGGAGAAGGCAGGGCCCAGGCTGCATCCGCACTGCAGAAATAATCCGGTTTGACTCCGCTTTAACTCTCAGGTCGCAGTGCTATAATCTCTGGCTTTTCTTTGCAAACGCACTGATGACTAAAAAGGACCAATCCAAGGTAAACAAGGTTGGCTGCAGAAAGCACAGCAGAAGGTCTCCTTGGGTGAATAATAATAATAATAATAATTTCTGCAACCAGACATGTTTATCTCAGCGCACTTGCAGAAAGCGCAGGATAGTCCTTCCTGAATCCTCCTTTGCGAAGAAAAGCCAGAGGCTCACAACAATTGGATATAAAACAAATCCCATAACAACAGTAATAACTTAAAGCGGTTTACCCCCCCTTAAAATTACATATAATAGTACATATATTTAAAAATAATTGGC
This sequence comes from Gambelia wislizenii, assembly GCA_030847615.1. Lineage (NCBI taxonomy): Eukaryota > Metazoa > Chordata > Lepidosauria > Squamata > Crotaphytidae > Gambelia > Gambelia wislizenii. The sequence goes on from JAUMIR010000002.1 coordinate 35,534,709, forward strand.
GAATTCACCAGGGATCCTGGGATGTGTAGTTTTGTTGTGGCAGGACCAGTTTAAGGAATTTTGGAGGGGGCTGCAATGCTTTATTGTGGGGGGCCCATATGTTTATCTCAGGTCAATGTAACCTAACCTATTCACAGTACAGGATATTCAAATTATTACAACAAGTTATCCTACTGTATCTCACTAAACTACAGATGCCAGAATTCCATAGTATTGTGCCACATGGCAGTAAAAGTGGTGCCAAACTGGATTATTTTTTTTCGGTGCAGATGCAGCCTAGGAGGTGCCTTGGACCAAGTTCAGAGCAGGAAGGTGGGGTATAAGTGCAGCCACCAAGTAAATACGGTATGTACAGAGAGAGCCTTGTTGGTCAGTTTCAGACAAAAAGGGAAGGCAAGAGGGGAATCTATCAGTTCTTTAGAGATTAGACACATATACTGTACTTACAAGTAAATAAATAAATAGATAAGGCACTCGAACGGGAGGCAATAATTAATGAAGTGGTTTAGGAGGGTCCAGAAAACCTCAGGGATTCATTCACATTACATAGTTATGCACTATTATTCCATTTGGATGGCCATGGTTCCATCCTTTGGCATCCTGGGATTTGTAGTTTGGGGAGGAGCTATTTGGCTGAGAATTCTAAGTACCCATCTTAAACTGCCAATCCCAGGATTCTATGGCAGAATTATGGCAGAGTTGCCAGACTGTAAACAGGACAGGGCTCCTGTGCCTTTAGAGAGGGAATTTCAGCAGGTGTTGCTTGTCAAACAACCAGGTGACAATCCCTCCTTCTACACAGCCATGAAAGGTTCAGGAGGTACCAATTTTAATTCTGACAACCATGATGGCAGTTAAAATGGACTAATAATGCTATAATTCTGTAATGTGAATGGACCACTGGATATACCTTTAGGGAAGTTGCTGGGGGTGGGGATCACCCCCTTTCCAGCCCTCTGGAATACAGAGAAAAATTATCTTTGAGGCCAGATCTGGATTATTTGTCATGCCTCCTTTCTATGGACTCTTGGGGTTTGTAGTTTGGTGAGGCACCAGCACTTTTTGGCAGCAAAGACTAAAGACCTTGTAAAACTGCAAATCCCAGGATTCCATAGGAAGGAGCCATGGCAAATAATCCAGTTTCAGACTGGATTATTTGTCTAGTGTGGATTTGGCCTACATTTTCTGAGCACTTTTTCTTTTTCAGTGGTCTTGCTAACATTATTTATGTTTCCTAAGCCTCTGCAGAGAAATCCAAAACAGGACTCTTGTTTTCTTCCCAGGATCAGCTATCCAGCTGTTTTGAGTATCTGAGGAAGAGGGGAGAGAAAATGCTGGCCCATAAAGCAGACACAGAAAAGGAAAGCCAAAACCTGTTTGTAAGTGTTGTTATATGCGGTCAAGTCACCTTCAACTTATGGCAGCCCTAGGAAGGAGAGACCCCCTATTAATAGCCCTGCCCAGCTCTTGCAAATCTAGGGCCATGCCTTCCTTGATTGAGTCAATCCACCTATCATGCCATCTTCCTTTTTTTCTATCTGCCTTCAGCTTTACTGAGCTTTATCACATTTTTCAGTGAGTCATATGTACAATTATAGCAGCCAAAGTATGGCAGCCTCAGGTTAACAACGTTGTCTTTTAGTGAGAGTTCAGGCTGGGTTTGTTGTTGTAGGATCCATTTATTTTACTTTTTGGCAGTCTGTGGCAACTATAAAACTCTTCTCTAGGACATTTTGATTGAGCTGAATTTTTCCTTGTCATTTGTTGTTATTATTTTGTTTTTATTTTATTATTGATCAGTTGTAACACACCCCAGATTTTCTGACCACCATACAGAGAATAAAATGCAACATACTCCCTGCTTGTGATCCCACAGTCCAACAGACAAAAGGAAGAAAAACGAGGAGGGGAAACAATTAAATTCTAGTTACTAGTACAGGGAAAGAAAAGACATACAAAAGTAATTCTATGGGACTTTTAAATGCAGGACAGTTGAGTCATGATACAACTCTGTTTCTCAGAATCAATCAGTAAATTCATCATTAAATGTGAGGCTAAGGGTGGACCTGTATTAGTCTTTCCTCCCCATGGGTGATGTTAGAATCTCCTTGTAAAGCCCAGAAATGTGATTCTCATCACCAATCACTTGACACTGCCAGATAGGTAAATAAATTCATGACTATTTCCATTTTATTGTTGCAGGATGAGATAGAAAGACAGGAAAAAAAGGCAGTAGCTGAGTTCAGGCAACTACATCTGTTTCTGGAAGAGCAAGAGAAACTTCTGCTGCTCCAGATGGAAGAGGTGAAGGTGGAGATTGGAAGGAAGAGAGATGAGCACCTGGCTAGAATCGAGGATGAAATTGAGGCATCCTCTTCTGTGGATAGAATCAGAAAAGAAATGGAGGAGAAGTGTCAGCATTCAGGCAGTGAATTCCTGGAGGTAAAGCAACAGAAATGTCCAAGGTTTTCTTTCATGGGATAAAACCATTTGTAGGCTTTTGTCACTTGCACAAGAAATAAAGAGTCTCAGCCTAGCTACAGTGCTGATAATTGGGTTTATCCTGGAAAATATAAAAGGAACAGACAGTGTATTCACCAAAGTGTGCACTCTTTTGAATTAGACTGTTGCTTCTGTGCAAGTCATTAAGTCTGGAATTGCCCTCCTTTGTTCACCAACTTTTTATGGAGAATCCAGGTAATATTCCCAGCATTCATACTATTTTGTGTGCTTAGACTTGATCTGTAGAGAAATCTTTTCACTCAACAGCTATTTGACTTTCCCTTCTGTCCTGGGTAAGTTGATCAAGTGTCCCCCAAAATTTTGGACTACTGTGCCTTTACTTAGCAGCTTCCTTGTAGCTTTTTGGTACTATAATTGCTGGAAACAGAGTACAGTTGGCCCTCCACATTCACTGGGGTTAGGGATGCAGGACCCCCATGAAAGTGGAAAACCCACAAATATCTCTAGCCCCCTCCCAAAAAAACCCCTTGTTTTAACACACATAAAAAGTATGATCCATGGACTCAACCCACCATGGATGTCTTTGAGGCAGCAGGATTCCTTCTCAAGGCAGAAGTGGGCGGCTGGCGAGGCTTGCCGCCATCTCCACTGCTGCCCTGTGTAATTTTTATTAGGGACTTACAAACCTCACCACACATTCACAGTTTTTCTCAGTCTTACAAGGCTTGCAATTGCTGTTAAAAATGGCATAGGACAGCAGCGGAGATGGCAGCAAATAATCCGCAAAGGTTAAACCTGCAAGTGTGGAGCACTAACTGTACTGGGTCAGATGGACATGTGATTTTTTTTTAAATTTTAATAATTGATATGTAACTTTGTAAAGGTTTCAAAGCAAGTTACAAGTGTTAAACAATGGATGATCTTATCCATTTCATCTTAAGTAAAAACAAGTTACTGATGGATGGGGGGCTTCCCATTTGACCCTTGGCATTGTCCCCAATTCCCAAAGAGTTGTTCCCATGTTATTTCCCTCTAATGGTTTCTTGAGTAAATCAGAGACACAGACACTTCGACAGTTTGACAGCAACAGTTTTCTCCTTGCACTAGTGTAAAGGTGTCTAAACCACTGGCAGGAGAGATTGGGTCTTTTGTTCCTTGTGCCACTAGGACCATGTTCTGTGACCTGCCAACTGCATTTTTACAATCCCCTGCAAAGCAAGATGAGTGGATGTAGCATAGATCTTGGACATCTGAAGTATGTACATTTGTGTGTAGCATATGAGTTAACAGCTTCCATGGTTCTGTGTAAGAGTCTGAAGACATCTTGTTAGGTGGAACTGTTTTCAATTCACATCTTAAAAGTGTCATGTCATCCAACTTGTTCTTGACCAACATTGCTTTATCTTCTCCAGTTTCTAAGACATGGAAGACTGTTGCCTCGGGCTGAAATCATTCCACTTTGCCAGCTAAACTCATTAGGTCACAGAGATCTTCCTCCCTACCATAGTGGGCACTCAGTTCCTTTTTCTCTCTTCCCCATCTAGGCTGCAAGAAGTTTCTTGAAGAGGTAAGTGGTTCAACTCATTTCCCTTCCTCCTCCTTGTTGCTGGGAAGGCTCAAAAGGAATGTGGCTCTCCAGATTCCTGAGGTGAGAATATGGAGACTGGAATACTTTTTGAACAGGCAATGCACCGATTTGCACCCATTGGAGCATTACACCCTCATCTGTGTGGTGCTGCTGAGCATTCTTCATGGCCTTCATTGACACTCATTAGAAAAATGCAAAATGGAAAATTCCGAATGTGGTTTAACTTCCCCCACACACACACCATGGTCCCATCTTCAGTAAACTAGCAAAAGTTTAGAAGATTATTTTACAGTAATGTAAAGTCCCATCACTGCCTTTCTGATGCCCAGGAGGTATTAGTTGCATAGACACAACAGTGCCATTCCTGTATAAGCAGATGATGTTGGCCAAAGAGCCTAATGGGGACAGAATGTGTTTAGTGGAAGCAGAATGCTAATTGATACTGTGAGAGAAAAATGGGTGGGAAGGGGAATGGAACCAAGTATCCCGGAGAAGGGCATGGCTTCAGCATTTCAAGCAGTCCCGGGATTCCACACAATTATGTTTTTATTTATTTATTTTTTATTTAGTTAGTTATTTATACCCCACTCTTCAGCCACAAAAGATATCAAAGCGGTTTGCAATTTGTTTTTAAGCAATAGCAATTTACACATCTACACTGCATTAAGCAGTTTCCAAAGTGTGTTAGCTAATTTTGTTGCAGAACTGACCAGAGCTCAGTGAATGTGCTTTGAGTCCTTAACATTTCTTTATGAAATAGTATCAACATTTCTTAAGCATCTTATTTATTTATTTAAAGGTGGCCCTCCCACCCTGTTTAGGCAGGATCGTAAAATATTTTTGTGAGATATTTAGTTTTCTCTGTCAGAGAGATCTGGTGCCACAGCAAACTACAAACCCCAGGATTCTATAGCATTGAATCATGGCAGTTAAAGCGGTGTCAAACTGGATTATTTATGCAGTGCAGATGCAGCCTTTGTCTTGTTAGGATTTAGTCTCAGGTTTTTGTCCTTCATCCAGTCCATCAGTTCATCCAGTCACCGGTTCATGCATAGTGTCACCTGACTTAAAATCAGAGAAAAGTACTGTGGTCAGTTTTCTGATGACCACCCACAGAGCTAAATACAGTTCAAGGGTGGGAATAATGTGGCCCACCAGCTACTGTTGGACTGCAACTCCCAGCAGCCTGCGCCTGGGGTTTTGGATTGCACAGAGGCTGGGCTAACATTTGTTCCCCTCCTTCAGGTGTGAGAAGAATATAAAAGCAAGGCAACCCATGGCCTTCCCTCCAGAGCTGAAGTGGAAAATCTGGAACTTCTGTGACATAACTCCTTTCCTGGGGGGTGTCATAAGGCAATTCAAAGGTAAGGAATAATTGGTCGATATCCGGGTGGGAAGAGCTCTAGGGCAGCTGTTAACATTCGCAGCGGGGCAGTTGAGTGCCGGTTGAGAAGGCAAAATGAGTGTGTTATTGGAAAGCTCTAGTCTAGTGAGATATTGGACCTGCAAACTGAACTCAGAATTGTATCTTCTAGAAAAATCTTGGCATTAGGTCTTAATTCTGAAACACTGAGGGCAATCTTCCTCTCCAGGTGACTTCACCCACACTGAATGCTGCCTAACTCCAGTTTACAGGATCCTGGCACTAAGCTGCTCCTGCTGTTGTTTACTCACAAGGAAGGAATGGAGGAATGAGGCAATTCAGGGGAAGAAGAAATGGCTGCCTTCTGCTTGGAGGTGGAAAGAAACAGGGATGTGCTCACAGATGGTGTGCACCCTCTTTTCCCTTACCCACAGAGCCTAGCCACATCTTCATTGTTTGGATTGCCTCCACCCTCTGTCCTCTCCCCACCAGTCAGCACCACCAGCCTCTCTTGGGGCTTGACAGCGGCATGGAGAGGCGGCTTTGGATAGATTGGAGCATAGCTACCCACACCCTGTTCCAAAAGAGACATACACATGAGTAAGCTAGACTTACCTGCATACATCACTAAGAAGATGCTGCCCAAAGTGACTGCTAAGTATAGCAAATGTGAACTTCGAATAGCATTTGGACCAGGGGGGCTCCTGTTAGGGGGGCATATGTACCAACTAGGGGGCTTGGAGGGCTAACACCCCACCCCAATTATTTTTGGAAATTTTAAAATCCCAAATGCCTCCCCTAAGATTCCAAGTGCCTCAGGGATGGGGGGGGGGTTTGCCATGTTTTCTCCTCCCTTGGTCATTTGAGGCCTGGAAGAGGCCATGTTTTCAATAGGAAGTGACCTAGAAGGACTCCTGGGCCTAAAACAGGCCAGGAGCCAAAACTGTGGCAAAATTGCCTGCCCCCAAACCCTAGGGGATGTGTGTGGGTGTCTTGGGGGGCATATATAAAAAAAATATATGCAAGGAGGATTAGTGTCTTGTGTGGCTAATGGACCAGTGGCCAAACAGACACTAATCCTCCTTGCGTATCTTCCCCCAGGAATTAGCCATTCAAATACACAAACTTACATATCCTCTCCAACAGTGGCTCACAGTATATAAACCCAACACACACTCCTACCCAACCATTCTCTGAAGAATGCAGCCACAGATGCAGGCCAAATGTCAGGAATAAACCCTTCCGGAACATGGTTTCACAGTCCAGAAAAAAAACACGGAAAACCTACAGATGCTGGCCATGAAAGCCTTCAACTTCACAGGCCACATACGGCTCCTGGGCCCCACTTTTCCCCTGGTTTAGATTAATGGAACATAGTTGTTAACTGCCATCAAGTCAACTTTGACTTGTGGTGACCCCATGAGTGGTGACCTCAAACTCACACTATCATCAACAGCTCTGCTCAGGTCTTGCAGACTCAGGGCCTGGCTTCTTTGATTGAGTCTATCCATTGGGAATGCAGTCCTCCTCTTTTCCTACTGCCTTCCACCTTAACAAGTATTAATGTTTGTTTCTAGTGAGTTATGTCTTCTCATGATACAGCCAAAGTAGGACAGTCTCCATTTAGTCATCTTGGCTTCTAGGGAGAGTTCAGCCTTGATTTAGTAGTCCATGGTATCTGTAGAACTCTTCTCCAGCACTACATGAGCTGGTTTTTTTCCTGTCAGCTTTCTTCACTGTCCAGCCTTCACAACCAAAGACAGGAATGAGAAATATGATGGCATGGACAATCCTATCTTTCACATTCAAGAATATATCTTGACATGTCAGAATCTTGTCTAGCTCCTTCAGAGCTGCCCTTCCAAGTCCTAGTTTTCTTCTGATGTCTTGGTTGCAGTTCCCATTGTGATTAGTGACTGTAGACTTTATCACAGTACACTGTTATAGTGCTGTTATTCCACTTTCTTCCCTGACTTTCTTCAGTAATCATTCCAAGTCTTTGCTCTTTCCTGCTAGTAGTATGGTGTCATCTGCATATCTTAAATAGTTGATGTTGTTTCCTCCAATTTTTACGCCTCCTTCCTCTGACTAATCAAGCTTTGTGCATGATATGTTCACCATACAAGTTGGAGGTTTATAAACAGAGGCTGGATGGCCATCTTTCAGGAATGCTTTGATTGTGTATTCCTGCAGGGCAGGGGGTTGGACTAGATGGCCCTTGTGATTCGTTTCAGCTCTATGATTTTAGTTAGAATTTGAGTGGATTCTGTCTCTGTTGCTTGAAGTGACTCTGTTGGTACGCTGTTTGTTCCCAATGATTTATTTCTCCTGTGCTTTGAATGCAGTTTCCACTTCACTTTCTAAAATTGTAGGCTCATCTTCAAATGATTCTTCTGTGAATGAATCTGTGATCCTTTCATCTCTTTGATATAGTTCTTCAATGTACTGTTTCCGTTGTCTTTTTATTTCTTCTTGATCATACTGTGTGTTCCCCTGCTGGTTGCAGAGCATAGTAACTACAGTATTATTAAATTAATGGTCTTAATGGTAATTCATCATAACAAGGGGATGGGGCCTTAGTTTGTTCCTGGCACATTTTTCAGGAGTTAGTCTCCTGTCACTCAAAGGGATTTATTTCTGATTAGAATCAGGTATAAACCTTTAAAGCAGGGTGGGCAACTTCAGAGAGCCTAAGAGCGTTTTCACCTTCCCTCACACCTTGGCAGGCCCATTTTTCAAAAGCCTGGATACTCCCCCTCCCCAGTCTATGTAAAAATGGCCAATCCTTTCCCTCTGTCAGCTGTGAAAGCCTCCATGCTGCAGATGGTCATTTCCGGGCACTCTCTCACCCATTTTAGCCCTTAAGTTGCCTTTTGAAAAAAAAACAGAAATGACTGGTCACTGGAGGGTCTTGGAAGAATTTCATGTAGCCCTCCACCTTTTAAGAAATAATTGTAATAATCAACTTGTCAGAGTTTACACTTTCTCTTGTCATAGTTTAATTCTACTCATACATCTATTTGGAAATATCTCTTTCTGGCTTTTCTTCGCAAACGAAGATTCAGGAAGGACTCATCCCACACTTTATGCAAGCGCGCTAATTACTAAAAAGGCCAATCCGAGATAAACAAGTCCGGTTGCAGAAAGCACAGCAGAAGGTCTCCTTGGGTGATGTTTCTGGGTTGTGATTCTTTCTGCGTTGTCGTTTCTCTTCAAGACTTGTTCGGCATGAGTTCTCAAATAAGGCTGCAGCATTGTGGATAGTGGGTCTCCATGCCTCCTGATGTGAGGCCAGGGCAGACCATACTGTGAAGGAAATACCACTAAGAGAAGCATTTGAGGAAGTCTATGAAAGCAACTTTTTCTCAGTGAGTCTCAAAGGTGCTACAAGAGCCCCTTGCTTACTGAGATTCCAGACTAACATGGCTATGTTTTTGAACATTGAGAGAAGAGTACCGGTAGTTTGAATATATGGTACCAAACTGGAGTTCTGGAAAAGATTTCCCTGAGCTCCAAGAATCATACCAGAATCCTTTTCTTGAAATAAGGAGAAAAAAATAAGCATATTAATAGCATGGACTGATTGCTGGTTGGAGGTGGGGAATGTTCTATGATGTGTTGGTGTGATCTCTGTTCTTTTTCCTTCTCCAGACTCTTTGCTATCTGGACTTCAGCTTCAGAAAGGTAAACTACGAAATATGATAGAGCACCAAATGTAACATAAGGAGATCATGGGCTAGTCACTAGGTTGTCTGCTTGCATTTGGCAACCCTGGCACTAAATGCATTTCCTCAGGAAAAAGCAGCATTTGGTGGTAATAGAAAACAATAATATTTGTCTAAAAGTCAAAATAATGAAATGAGATTTTTTTTAAACCATGTATATGCCCAATTTGCTGCTCCCTGGCAATAAAACATTCTTAAAGACTAGAAAAAAGAAAGGGTGCTATGGGCACTGGTCGATATGATACTGTATGTCCGTGACAACTCAGGTAGTGACAGGAGTATGTTTTGCTATAATGAACAAGCAACTAGTGATAACTGAAAAATAATCACAGCACCTCCAAGAGTAAATGTTTAGAATCTGAGAGGGCCAAAGCTCCTCTGGACTTTAAGATTTCATTCAAAAAGTAAAAAGGAGTTGGCACCATTGGCAAGTCTGGGTGAATTCACTTTGGGTTTTAGTCTGAACTTCAAAGGAGCCATCCAAGGGGCTGAACCTTTTTTTTCAGATGGCATTAATTCACTGGATAGTTCATCCAAAACTCAGGCTTAAATCTGGAGTGTATTCACCATGCTGTTGGCATCAGAGCCACCAATCTCTGCTGGTTGGCACTGAACAGCCCTGCCTCTGGTTCCACCTCAAATAAATCCAACATTAACCCTGGAGTGAGAGCCAGTGTGGTGTAGAGGTTTGAGCATTGGACTACGACTCTGGAGACCAGGGTTCAAATCTCTGCTTAGCTATTGGAAACCTACTGTGTGGCCTTGGGCAAGTCACATTTTCTCACCCTCAGAGGAAAACAAGGGCAACCCCCTTCTGAACAAATCTTGCCAAGAAAGGAGCACAGTGGCAGCTCCTCAAGATTTGTACTGATTAGATCAACATATCAAAGCCCACAGGAGCTTTGGCCTCCCCATTGTTTGAATAGTCACGCCTGAGGGCATTGTGATTGTTTTCCTGTTATCTGGGGGTGTTATCTGGAGGTGTGTTTTTTTTTTGTTATCTGGAGCAGAGAAGGTTTAAAGACACTGGAGAAGACTGAGGGCAAAACACATTTGGTTTCTATATTTCCATTGTGGTTTGTAGCACAAGACTTCTGTTGTGGTTGCGATAGTGTGTTTTTAGTGTCCAGATTTCTATGTTGTTCAGGAAGGCTTTGCCTTTGTCTTCCTCTGGGGTTGAGAGTGTGTGACTTAACCAAGGTCACCCATTGGTTCTCCATGGCTGAATGAGGTACCTGATTAATTCTGCATATCTTTTCTTTCCTCATATTTGCCTCACCCCCTGCCTTCCAACAGCAAACGTGACTTTGGATCCAGACACAGCTCATCCCCAACTCATCCTGTCTGTGGATCGTAAAAGTGCCAGTGGTGGAGAGAAAAGGCAAGAGCTACCGGACAACCCTGAGAGATTTGACCTGTCCACTCTTGTGCTGGGCCGTGAGGGGTTTACAACTGGCAGGCACTCCTGGGAAGTCACTGTGGGCAGGGAGGGGGAATGGTCTCTGGGGGTGGCCAGGAGGACTGTGAAGAGGAAGGGGGCCATGAGGTTTGGCTCTGAGGAAGGGATCTGGGATCTGGGGAAGTCAGGTTGTGTATATTTTGCTGGGGATGGGACTCCTGTGTCTCTGAGGGGAGAGCTGAGAAGGATCCGTGTGGGTCTGAACTGCAATGGGGGGCGACTGGCTTTTTACGATGTCGACACAGCAGACCTCCTCTTTGCTTACTCTGCAGCCTGGTGCTCTGGAGAGACCCTCCTCCCTTGCTTTTGGCTGGGGAGAAAAGCCCGCCTGACACTCTCTTTTCAAGGCAGTCAAAGCACAGGGAGGGAGGGAGGGGAAGGAAGGGGGGAAATGTGGCAGCACCTTTAAGACTAGCTGGCTTTTATTTTCTTATGAGCACAAAAGCCAGTTAGTCTAAAAGGTGCTGCCACATTTCTATTTCTTTACTTTCCCCCCCTCCTTCCGTCCTCTTCCTTCTTCGTTTTTTTGCAGGGAGATACAAAGACATATGTTGGCCAGTGGAGGTTTGTCTCATATTCAGTCTGGTCCCAGGACTGTGCTCAGGGAGACCCCCATCACACACACACACACACACACACTATTTGAGGAGAGGTGAGATGGGCTGGCCCATGTGTCAGTCAGGAATCTACCTCCTACTGCTGAGCCAGTTTCAAAGTGCATTTAAAAATCACATGAGGACAACAACAACATGCTAAGAGTTCAAGGTGAGGATCCCCCAGCAAAATGGAAAGTCTACACCTTATACTTTAGTCAGATTTCAGTTCTGAAATGGGTAGAGGGAAATGAGGGGACAGCTCACTCAGCCCTTTCCCTACAGCAGCAGCAAAACCGAAATCCTCCATATCTCCTCCTATTTCTGTGTTTGTCTGTGTCCATCTCTTACCTCCCAGTTTCCCAAGTCTTTCTGCTGCTGCCAAGACCAGGATGGCTAACTTAACTAACTAAAAAAAAAAGTATAGACCCTTTGGCAGATCTGAAAAAGCCTACAAAAGCCTTCAGATTAGTCACTGACAGTAACTAAAATGGATCCTGCCTTTTCTATGTCTTTTACCAGGGCAGGAAAGTTTTCTTAAGGAAACCTTCACCCATTCATAGCCTTTTTAGACCCTTCTTTGTTTGAAAAAGCAAAGCTCTGGCCTGTCTTTCCACCTGGACCTCCACAAGCCATGAAGATTCAATAATAATTTATTATTGCAACTGAGGGAGGGTACTGTGATCTAGGCAAAACCTTCTCTGTATGCAGAGAACCTCAGACTCCTTATCTTTTAACAGAATCTCTCCTTGGTAATTTAGAAACCTCTTGTAAAAGTTCCAGTGTGAGCAGCAGATCCTGATTTTGAGGGATAGGCTAGGCTAAAGGAATGTCCTAAACAGAGGGAACATCCCCTCCATTACAGGGGTGGGGGGCAACTGCAATAGGTTTGGGGGCCGGATGTGGGTTTTTGGAACTGATAGAGGACAGCACCGTTTTTTAATTTTTTAATTACTTAATTTAATTTCTTCCCATTATTTATACTTCATTCATTAAAGGCAGTACAGTAAACTTATGAACTTCAATATCATATGATATTTTAATTGTCTCTCACTGAATTGTTTCTCACTGAATTACTAATTTGCTAATTCCACTCAAATACTAATTAATAATTCCTTGACTTACATGGAGACAGTATCACTGGCTGGTTATCACTTGCTAATCTTGAACTCTGTGGTTCTAGTCTGTTACATAGTTATTTTATTAAAATTGGTTTACTGCCTGTTTTCAAATAACTTAATAAACCTGTGTGTTTGTTCTTTGTTCTAATGAGTGTGAACATGCTTTGTTTGCGGAGGTATGTTGTTATATTAAAGTTTTCAAGACAAATAAACAGGTTGCATTGATTTTTTTTAAAAAATATCCCTACTCTCTACTATAAAAGTCCTATAGGTAAGTTAATGTTATACTCAGAATCGGAACAATAAATACAACCAAATTAAACTCATCACAAAATATTTCCAGGGTAGTTATTGTTAATTGTTGCAGCAAACCCCACAAAGACTCTTGTGGCTCCTCCTAGCAAGTTTTAAAGGATATAAGCATCGGTGGACCTTTACCCTATTATGCATCAGATAAATTAGTTGCAAAAATGGATGCCAAATAAAACTGGTTAGTCCTTGAGTTGCCAATCTGTAATAATAAAAGTGTGCACAGAAAGAGAATAAACCCTAGTAAAAGTGTGTTGGTGCACACTAGGGGATGGTGGTGGGTGGTGTGCACCAGCCTAACATCCTGCTTTGCAACAGCTGCAGAGCTGTTTGGGCTAGAAGTCAACCTGAAGAAAACAGAAGTTCTTTACCAGCCTGCACCACAGGACGAACACCACCATCCCCACATTGCCGTCGGCAAATCAGTGCTCAAGTCCGTTCAGCAGTTCACCTACCTGGGAAGCATCATCTCCTCAGATGCCAAGATTGACAAAGAGATCGATCACAGATTAGCAAAGGCATATAGTGCATTTGGAAGACTTCACAAAAGAGTCTGGAGCAATAAACACCTGAGGCAAAGCACAAAAATCAGTGTGTATAGAGCCATCGTACTGTCTATCCTCCTTTATGGATCTGAAACATGGGTCACCTATCGCCACCACCTACGACTCCTCGAGCGCTTTCATCAGCGCTGTCTACGCACAATCATAAATATACACTGGACTGACTATGTGACGAATGTTGCTGTCCTTGAGCAAGCAGGGATCACCAGCATTGAGGCCATGATATTGAGAACACAGCTGCGCTGGGCAGGGCACGTTTCTAGGATGGAGGACCATTACCTCCCAAAAATACTACTCTACGGTGAACTCGCCACGGGTCAGCGTAAGAGGGGCGCTCCAAAAAAGCGATACAAAGACTCCCTGAAACAACATCTCAGGCTTGGCCAAATTGATCACCAACAGTGGTCCGCCCTGGCCTCACATCGGGAGGCATGGAGACGCACTATCCACAATGCTGCAGCCTTATTTGAGAACTCACGACGAACAAGTCTTGAAGAGAAACGACAACGCAGAAAGAATCACAACCCAAAAACATCACCCAAGGAGACCTTCTGCTGTGCTTTTTGCAACCGGACTTGTTTATCTCGGATTGGCCTTTTTAGTCATCAGCGCGCTTGCAGAAAGCGCGGGATGAGTCCTTCCTGAATCTTCGTTTGCGAAGAAAAGCCAGAGAGAGAGAGAGAAATCAATTAATTTTAATACATTACAAGTCTATGGCCTGAAGTACCAAAATCAGGAGGTGATAATGAGACATTAGGAAGCAGACACTAGTCTCCTTAGGAGTTAGAGCAGAAAGCCTTGAGGCCGGGTCTGTGCTTGGTGGAGGCGGGGGGGGGGAGGACCAGACTAGTCAAATTCCTGGCCTTTTAACACCCCCCTACATTCCATCTATTAGTATGTATAGTATTGAAGGAGTCCTCTGAAACATGGGTCACCTATCGCCAACACTTGCGACTCCTCCAACGCTTCCATCAGCGCTGTACACTGGACTGACTACATGACGAACGTTGCTGTCCTTGAGCAAGCAGGGTTCACCAGCATTGAGGCCATGATATTGAGAACACAGCTTTGCTGGGCAGGACACGTTTCTAGGATGGAGGACCACTGCCTCCCAAAAATAGTACTCTACAATGAACTCGCCATGGATTAACGTAAGAGGGGCGCTCCAAAAAAGCGATACAAAGACTCCCTGAAACAACATCTCAGGCTCGGCCAAATTGATCACCAACAATGGTCCGCCCTTGCCTCACATCGGGAGGCATGGAGACGCACTATCCACAATGCTGCAACCTTATTTGAGAACTCATGCCGAACAAGTCTTGAAGAGAAACGACAACACAGAAAGAATCACAACCCGGAAACATCACCCAAGGAGACCTTCTGCTGTGCTTTCTGCAACCGGACTTGTTTCATCTCGGATTGGCCTTTTTAGTCATCAGCGCGCTTGCAGAAAGCGTGGGATGAGTCCTTCCTGAATCTTCGTTTGCAAAGAAAACCCAGAGACTAAGTCTTGGTTTTCTATATAAAGAAAATGATCCAGGTTCAAGTCTCTGCAAAGCCATCAGTCATCCTTCCTCCAGCTGCCCTACCTTGGGAGGTTATTGTGAGGCAGAAGTGGGGCAAAGAAGATACAGACTAACACAGCTGTGTCTTCGAATGCATAACGGATCAGTCAACTATCTTTCTCGATACTGATTACGCTCCTTTCCCCAGCATGTACTGTACATAATAATCTGCCAGTACACTCATTATTATACCAAATAAAGAAGCTTATGCCAAGTAAAACCAGATAGTCTGTAAAATGCCACAGGAGTTGCAGATTTGATATTATCTGTCTTGAGAGCAATAGAGGTTGAGACTGGCTAGATCACTACAGACAATAACAAGCATTCCCTCCAGGCATAGCTTTTTGTTCTCTGCAAGATTAATCTGTATCACTCTAGTACCAGTGAAGGGTGGGTTACATGCAGGCTGATTGAATCATCTCCTTCTCTTGTTTGCCTTCAAGTCATTTCCAACATATTTTGACCCTAAGAGGAAATGAGGAAACACTTTCTTGCCAAGATTGATTCAGAGGGGGTTTGCCCAAGGGTACCCAGGAAGTCTTCAGGGCCCAGTGGGAAATCAACCCCTGGTCTTGAGTCCTAGTCCAACATTCAAACCACTCCTCTCCTCTTGACTAAACCCTATTTACATAGCAATAGATCATTGATAAAAACTCACTTATTCAGATCAATCAAGTTTTGAAACCAATTGTAAATTTGTCAAGAAAAAAAGGCCAACTTAATAGCTAAAATGATTGACTTAAAATTGCATTTAATCTGGGAAATTACTCAACTCAAGTGAATAAAGGATCCATATTAATGAAACTAGAGCCAGTGTGGTATAGCAGTTTAAGTGAAGGGCTAGGATTCTGGGAGAATCAGGTTTAAATCCCCACTTGGCCATGGAAACCCTATGGGTGACCTTGGGCAAGTCACACTCTCTCAGCCTCAGAGGAAGACAATGGCGACCCCCCCCCGAACAAATCATGTCATGAAAACCCCTGTAATAGGTTCAGCTTAGAGTTGCCATAAATTGGAACTCGAAGGTACACAACACACACTACTGAAACTAGATGTTTCTTTGTATTTACGCAATCTGAAAAACCTCAGAAAGTTGCAGAAACACTTCAAATCCACATGAAGAAAAAACAAACCCAAAAGGAAAATGAATAGAATGGAATCTTTATTACGGTCATAGACCAGCACAGGTAAATAATGGAAAAGGAAAAAACAAAAACAAAAGATACTTTAAGAATATAATTTCAGACTATAGATTTTCCTTGGGTTTTTTCCAGGCTGTGAGGCCGTGTTCTGGAAGAGTTCACGCCTGGCATTTTGCCTGCATCTGTGGCTGGCATCTTCAGAGAATGGTTGGGTAGGAGTGGGGGGGTTATATACTGTGAGACTCTGTTGGGGAGGATATGTAAATTTGTGTATTTGAATGTTTAGTTTCTGAGTAGAAATGCAAGAAGGGTTAGTGACTGTTTGGCTAATGGTTGGTTGATGGCCTATTATCTGCTGGAAATCTCCCTGTACCTTTCAGAGCACTTTCTCCTCTACTTTACAAAACACTTTTTCTCTCCATTCAAACAGCCTGGCCTGAACTGTATCCTTAGTCCCAACTAGACACGTGGACACATTGAATCAGGGGCAGTTGCCTATGCATTGACTCAGTATCTATTCCGTGGGTCTTTTCTAACTGAGATTAGCCAATAGGATGCATTAAAGCATTAAAATTCAGTTCTATAAATACAATCATCTTATAAGTTTGGCCGTGATTAATGTAAATATTAACTGATAATGTGTTTATATTAACCTATTAAGGTCTGTTTTAGTTCCCCACAAAAGTGCAATGAGAACAGATGGTTTTGTGCAGACACAAGATCTGTCTATTAAATAACAAGGCTGATATAATAAGCCATCTTTATTTATGTGCATTACAATTCTAATGCCTGTCCCCTTCAATATACTCCCTGTTCACACTCACACACTGATGCAGTCTTCTTTTCCAGTTGTCAAGGCATGGAGCAGATCAGTTTCTGTCAGCTGTGTCAACATATCCGCTGTTTTCTTCGTAGTGGATCAATTGACTCAAAATGTGTTCCTTTAAGCACCAATTTCACTTTAGGGAAAATAAAAAAAGTTACATGGTACCAAATCTGGTGAAGATGGAGGATGTTCAAGTGTAGTAATGAGTTTATTAGCCAAAAACTGCTTCACAGAAAGTGTTGTGTGAGCAGGTGCATTGTCATAATGAAGAATGAAACCATTTTCCCACAGTTCTGGCCTTTTTTTCCTGCCTCTTTCTCTCAGCTTTGCCAAAACTTCCTTATAATAATGCTGGTTCACTGTTCTGCCTTCTGGAACCCATTCTGCCAAAATTACACCCTTGATGTCAAAAAACAACAATGAGCATGGCTTTAAACGTGGACTTGCTTTGATGTGCTTTTTTCATTCTTGGTGATGATTGTGTTTTCCAGTGCATTGACTGTTGTTTTGTCTCAGGATCATACTGAAAGATCCAGATTTCATCACAAGTGATGATTTTTTGAAAAAGGTTTGAGTCTGCCTCAAGTTGCTGCAGAATGTCATGTTGCTTGACTTTTAAACTTAGCATTTTTCCGGAACACAACAGACAACGTAGCTGCTTTAAATGAGGACTGACAATTAACTGAATGGCTGAAAGTGTTGATGTTTGTCATGCAGGTTCAGACATGTTTAAGGTCACCACTCAAGCGTTCACAATCAGTTCTCCCTGATTTTTCTGAAAAGTAGAAACACAGTCTCATTATTTAATAGACAGACCTTGTAGTTTTGAAATATCTTTATTTATTATTGGTTCAGTATTATATTGGAATGGGGGAGATCCACGTTCAAGACCCTATCCATGAAACTGACAGGGTGATCTTCACCTAGTCACTATTTATCAGCTTGGTCTACTTCACAAAGTTATTGTGAAGATAAAATGTGGAGGAAGAGAGACCCACATCTTCCACTTTGAACTCATTGGAGGCAAGGTGTGGCATAAGTGTAAATAACCAACAATGTTGTGAATAAGTATTTTTCCCTAAATAAGTATTTTTCCCTCTTGCAAAGCAACTTAAAGCAGATGTTATCACAGTAATGATGGCAAAGACAGCCCACTCTGGCCAAATAGGGATTAAAAAGAATTTATATCCAGTTGGTGCACAAGTATATGTGCCTGGGTCCCTAATTATTAATTTCATGTCCACATGTTTTATAGGAGTCTTTGTTCATGATTAAAGTATGCTAGTTTGATTCATTCCAGCATTAGAAGATTTTAACCCCATAATGAAAGTTTGAAAGGTATTACAAGTGAATTATATAAAATATTGATAACAAATAAGGATAAAAAAGACAAAGGAGAATATTTAAGGAGAATATGGGAGGAAGTTTTGAAACAAAAAATTGGAGATCATGAATGGGATAAGATTTGGAAACAAAGACAACTAAAAATATGTTAATAAGGATAAAAGAAAATTACTATAAAATAATATGGAGATGGTATTTGACACCAGCAAGAGCGCCGGGGAGGCCTCCGCGGAGCCTTCGAAGGCCCCGTGAAGGCCCTGGGAGGGAGGGGGAGCGCCGGGGAGGTCTCCACGGAGCCTTTGAAGGCCCTGTGTAGGCCCTGGGAGGGAGGGGGAGTCCTCTACGGAGCCTTCAAAAGTCCCGTGAAGGCCCTGGGAGGGAGGGGGAGTGCTGGGGAGGCCTCCACGGAGCCTTTGAAGGCCCCGTGAAAGCCCTGGGAGGGAGGAGGGAGCACTTGGGAGGCCTCCACGGAGCCTTCGAAGCCTCCGTGAAGGCCTTGGAAAGGAGGGAGGAGGCCCTGGGAGGGCCGGGGAGGGCCGGGGAGGCCTCCACAGAGCCTTTGAAGGCCCCATGATGGCACTGGGAGGGTGGGGGGAGGGCTGGGGAGGCCTCCATGGAGCCTTCGAAGTCTCCGTGAAGGCCCTGGGAGGGAGGGGGGAGCACCGGTGAGGCATCCATGGAGCCTTCGAAGTCTCCGTGAAGGCCCTGGGTGGGATGGGGGAGGCCTCCATGGAGCCTTCGAAGGCCCCGTGAAGGCCTTGGGAAGGAGGGAGGAGGCCCTGGGAGGGAGGGGGAGGGCCGGGGAGGCCTCCACGAAGCCTTTGAAGGCCTCGTGAAGTCCCTGGGAGGGAGGGGGGAGGCCTCCAAGGATCCTTCAAAAGCCCTGTGAAGGCCCTGAGAGGGAGGGGGAGGGCTGGGGAGGCATCCACGGGGCCTCGGGAGGGTCTCCGGAGGCCCCGTGAAGGCCTTGGAAGGGTGGGGGAGGCGGGGGAAAGCGACTATGGGGCCTCCAGAGGCCCCATGGTCGCTTTGGCTGGGGAGGGCGAGGGCAGTCATTCGCGGAATTTTCACATTCGCGGGGGTCTGGGGAACGTATCACCCGCGAGTGTGAAGGGATGACTGTATTCTTAGAATCATAGTAAAGAATTTATGTTAATTTTTGAAATTAGTTAATAGAAAAATTGTGATGTTTATGGTAATATTATGTGTTTTACTAAATAAGTATTGATTGGATATTATAATGTATGATTATAAAATTAATAAAATAAATTAAAAAAATTTTAAAAAAGAAGATTTTAACCCAAATGACTTGGCTTCTTTGCATCCAAGATGGTTCTCCTGTGTTCTACACTGGGCACCATATCTCTCTCTCTCTGGCTTTTCTTCGCAAACAAAGATTCAGGAAGGGCTCATCCCACGCTTTCTGCAAGCGCGCTGATGACTAAAAAGGCCAATCCGAGATTGTCATGATGATGAAAAAGGGCCAACCCTGGACTTCAGGCAGCAGAAACTCTAGGGTCGGCTATCACAGAGATAAACAAGTCCGGTTGCAGAAAGCACAGGAGAAGGTCTCCTTGGGTGATGTTTATGGGTTGTGATTCTTTCTGCATTGTTGTCTTCAACACTTGTTCGGCATGAGTTCGCAAATAAGGTTGCGGCATTGTGGATAGTGCGTCTCCATGCCTCCCGATGTGAGGCCAGGGCGGACCATTGTTAGTGATCAATTTGGCTGAGCCGGAGATGTTGTTTCAGGGAGTCCTTGTATCGCTTTTTTGGAGCGCCCCTCTTACGCTGACCTGTGGCGAGTTCACCGTAGAGTACTATTTTTGGGAGGCGTTGGTCCTCCATCCTACGCTTTCTGCAAGCGCGCTGATGACTAAAAAGGCCAATCCGAGATTGTCATGATGATGAAAAAGGGCCAACCCTGGACTTCAGGCAGCAGAAACTCTAGGGTCGGCTATCACAGAGATAAACAAGTCCGGTTGCAGAAAGCACAGGAGAAGGTCTCCTTGGGTGATGTTTATGGGTTGTGATTCTTTCTGCATTGTTGTCTTCAACACTTGTTCAGCATGAGTTCGCAAATAAGGTTGCGGCATTGTGGATAGTGCGTCTCCATGCCTCCCGATGTGAGGCCAGGGCGGACCATTGTTAGTGATCAATTTGGCTGAGCCGGAGATGTTGTTTCAGGGAGTCCTTGTATCGCTTTTTTGGAGCGCCCCTCTTACGCTGACCTGTGGCGAGTTCACCGTAGAGTACTATTTTTGGGAGGCGTTGGTCCTCCATCCTAGAAACGTGCCCTGCCCAGCGCAGCTGCATTCTCAATATCATGGCCTCAGTGCTGGTGATCCCTGCTTGCTCAGGATGGTTGCCATAAGGCTAGAGAGCCCTCCTGCCCTTTGACACTCTTTGTCAGACCCTTCTGTTTTGACCTGTCTGGCAGGGAGACCCTACCAGTGGCTATTATGCCACCGCCAGCATAGCTCAAAACATCGTTAGGGTACGCAAGCCTCTCTCCCAGGACAAGGGGGCATCAATGGAGAGGAGGGCACCATATACTAGGGTGGGAATCAGACAGCCCTCCAGGTGTTGTTGGACTGCAACTCCCAGCACTCCTAGTCAACATAATCAAAGGCGAAAGGTGCCGAAACTTGCAGTCTGACAAAATCTGGAGGGTCACGTGATTCCCTCTTTTTATACTGTTCTGGCCACCACAATTCAAAAAATACATTGTTGAGGTGGAAAAGGTGCTGAAGAAGGCAACCACATTATCAAGCGAAATGAGGAATTCTCTATGAGGAAAAATGACAACTCTTGGGACTTCTTTTGCTGAGGGGAAATAAAAAAAAACACACCCAAGGAAGAGTTGACATGATAAAGGTGAATAAAATTCTGTCTGTTATGGGAAAGGTTTTCTCCTTCTCCCACATAATACCAGAAGCCAGAGTCACCCATTGAAACTGAATGGTGGGAGATTCAGAGAGAGAAAAGGGATTATTTTCCCCTGCTAAGGCATTCAAGTGGGTAGCAATGGACAGGATGGATGGTTTTCATGGGGGATGAGACAACTTACTGAAGGAGACAATGTGGGGTAGTGGTTTGAGCATTGGATTATGTCTCTGGGAAACAACAAGGCTTTGAATTCCCACTTGACCTTGGAAACCCCTGGCTGGCCTTGAGCAAGTCACACTCTCTCAGCCAAGAAAACTCTATGATAGGGTCACCTTACAGTTGCCATGCGTCAGAAATTACATGAAGGCATACAGCAACAACAGGCCAGTTACTGGAAAATAATGCTATCAGTAGCTACTACCAATGGTGACTACTAGTCATGATTTATGGCTGTATATTACCTCCGGTTATCAGAGGCAGCCTGTTTTGGGAACACCAGTCAAGGTGTGTGCTGTTTCTGAACCGCCTTGGGTTCCTTTCTGGGAGAAAGGCAGCATACTGAGGATGGAGCAGGCTTGTTTTCTGCTGCTCCAGAGACTAGGACATGGAGCAATGGGTTCAAACTACAGGAAAAGAGATTCCCACCTAAACATTAGGAAGAGCTTCCTGACAGTAAGAGCTGTTCAGCCATGGAATATGCTGCTTCAGAGTGTGGTGGAGTCTCCTTCTTCAGAAGTTTTTAAACAGAAGCTGGATGGCCATCTGTGGGGAGTGCTTTGATTGTTTATTCCTGCATGGCAGAGGGTTGGACTAGATGGCCCTTGTGGTCTCTTCCAACTCTATCATCTCTACGGTGAACTCGCCACGGGTCAGCGTAAGAGGGGTGCTCCAAAAAAGTGATACAAGGACTCCCTGAAACATGGTCCGCCCTGGCCTCACATCGGGAGGCATGGAGACGCACTATCCACAATGCTGCAGCCTTATTTGAGAACTCACAACGAACAAGTCTTGAAGAGAAACGACAACACAGAAAGAATCACAACCCAAAAACATCACCCAAGGAGACCTTCTGCTGTGCTTTTTGCAGCCGGACTTGTTTATCTCGGATTGGCATTTTTAGTCATCAGCGCGCTTGCAGAAAGCGCGGGATGAGTCCTTCCTGAATCTTCGTTTGCGAAGAAAAGCCAGAGAGAGAGAAATGAAATAAATAAACTCCCCAAGCCCCAGTGTGAGTTATAGTCCAAAAAAAAAAAAAAAAAAAAAAGAACATATGCAAGTAATGTTCTTGGGAATCACAAGCTGCAAAGGAGATGCATGATAAAGGTGAATAAAATTCTGTCTGTTATGGGAAAGCTTTTCTCCTTCCCTCACATAATACCAGAATCCAGAGTCACCCATTGAAACTGAATGGTGGGAGATTCAGAGAGAGAAAAGGGATTATTTTCCCCTGCTGAGGCATTCAAGTGGGTAGCAATGGACAGGATGGATGGTTTTCATGGGGGATGAGACAACTTACTGAAGGAGACAATGTGGGGTAGTGGTTTGAGCATTGGGTTATGAGTCTGGGAAACAACAAGGCTTGGAATTCCCACTTGACCTTGGAAACCCCTGGCTGGCCTTGAGCAAGTCACACTCTCTCAGCCAAGAAAACCCTGTGATAGGGTCACCTTACAGTTGCCATACGTCGGAAATTACATGAAGGCATACAGCAACAACAGGCCAATTACTGGAGAATAAGGCTATCAGTAGCTACTACCAATGGTGACTGCTAGTCATGATTTATGGCTGTATATTAATTACCTCCGGTTATCAGAGGCAGCCTGTTTTGGGAACACCAGTCAAGGTGTGTGCTGTTTCTGAACCGCCTTGGGTTCTTTTCTGGGAGAAAGGCAGCATACTGAGGATGGAGCGAGCTTGTTTTCTGCTGCTCCAGAGACTAGGACATGGAGCAATGGGTTCAAACTACAGGAAAAGAGATTCCACCTAAACATTAGGAAGACCTTCCTGACAATAAGAGCTGTTTGGCAGTGGAATGCGCTGCCTCGGAGTGTGGTGGAGTCTCCTTCTTTGGAGGTTTTTAAACATCTACAGGGAGTGCTTTGATTGTGTATTCCTGCATGGCAGAGGGTTGGACTAGATGGCCCTTGTGGTCTCTTCCTACTCTATCATTCTATATAAATGAAATAATTAAACTCCCAAAGCCCCAGTGTGAGTTACAGTCCAAAAAAATAACATATGCAAGTATTGTTCTTGGGAATCACAAGCTGCAAAGGAGATGCACCTTTACGTTAAGATATCCTTCAGCTGCACCAGCGCGCTCGAACCGAACTAACACTCTTTGGGTGCATCTACTTTGTAGAACAAATGCAGTTCAACACTACTTTAATTGCCATGGCTCCATCCTACAAGAATCCTGGGATTTGTAGTTTTGTGAGGCACAGGCAGAGAAAGGCTAAAGACCTTGTCAAACTACAAATCCCATGATTCTGTAGGACAGACCTACAGCGGCTAAAGTGATGTCAAACTATATTATTTCCACAGTGTAGATGCACCCCTTCAACCTCCATCCATGGTGGCCGTTTAACACTTCTGGTAGTTTCCAAGAATTTCTCTGGCCTTTTAGCTGCTCCTAGGGCTCCATAGTCTGTTGAGGTTGAAACTAGATTATTGGCCATGGCTCCTTCCTATGGAATCCCGGGATTTGTAGCTTTACAAGGTCTTTAGCCTTCTCTGCCAAAGAGTGAGGGTGCCTCACTATCACTACAAACCCCAGGGTGCCAGTTACACGACAGAAATTGTCACGTTGCCTACCGTGACATAGTGATCACGAATCCGCCCCTCGCTATTTATACGATTTATGTCTCTGATCTGGATATCCTGTGTGGTCCCGTGACTGATATTTACACGTCCATAGTTCCGGTTTTGTTTAGGTTTAAATTTTTATTTTTTTTTGGCTGTCAATCAAAGATGCGATTACTCGTGTTTTCACAACCTCGGTGACGCACTTCCTTTAGAGTTCCCCGCCACGAGCGATGCTATTGGCTGGCTGGGGGGGGGGTGGAGAGAGGGGGCAGAGGTTTGTTATTCCCCCTTGCTTCGTGAACATTTTAACCCTTTCAGAAGAGGCAGAAAGCATTTTGAAAGATCCTGATAGATCTTTCGCTCAGTCGCAGGGCTTTCCTTTTGAAATCAAGCTGAGTGCTTTGAAAACAAGCAGAGTGCTTTCCTTTTGAAATCAAGCGCTTGGTTTTCCTCTTGCCTTTTTAAAATATTAACCCCTACAGCTGGCTGCAGAGATGGCTATAGGCAGGCGTTTTGAAAGACAAACACAGAGAGGGAGAATTAAAGGGTGCTAATTCGCTCAGAGGCTTGAATATTTTAATGTGCCAGGGAGGTGACCAAGCTACTATGATCTCTCTGTAACATGCAGTTGAGGAAAAGGTAAAGCTGAAGGGTGTGCAGTGTAGAAATCCATTTAAAAAGGTAATTGAGTACACGCGCGCACACACACACATCAACCTTCGTGCAGCTGGAAGGGATGCCTTTGTTTTCGGCTGGTGAGGCTGTTGAACGGGTGACTGACCCCTCCTTTTCTGGTCCCTGAGCTCTAAGCCCGCCCCCAGTCACCATTTCCGGTCATCCCAGTACCGATACTTTTTGTCCCACGCTGTTTACATTTCCGATTTTCCGAATCCTCCAGTGACTTTTTAAAAAACCGGCACAACCTGCGGGACTGGAAGTCCCGCAGGTTGAGGCATAAAAGGTGGCCCCCCCTTCCGAAAATCACGTACCCTACTCGATGTACGTGTAAACTGCCAGGGATCGACACGAATTCTTCCCAGGACATTTTCATCATGTAAACGGCCCCCAGGATTCATAGAGGAAAAAGGCCATGCAAATAATGCTGTTTCAACCCGGCTCCTTTCTCTAGTATGGACACCCCCTTAAACTCCACTACAGGGAGGAGGGGGATGTCAGGATCATCCATGAATTCTAAGGCATAGAGTGGAGTTCATGGAGGTTCCTGACAGTTTCATGGTTTGGGACTGGTTCTGCCTTGGGCCTCTGGAATGTCTGGGAGATGTTGGTTTCCATGGGAATGCTGTTCATCCCGGGAGCTCAAGGCCGGCCAGATGGCCTGGCAGGTCTCGCTCCTCCGAAGTGTGCTTTGAAGTTCTACCCTCCCTTTTCTGCTTTCTCACGCTGGGGGGGTACCTTATCTATCCTGATTGCAAGCTTGGTCTTCAGTATGCAGCTTTGACACTGTTCCTTACACATGCTTCTATTCCAATAAAGAACTTTATTGAAGATATCAGAGTTTGTGTTCTGTGTACATCACAGAAAGCTGCATACTCTCTTTATTTTTTTTCTCTGTCCTGAAACTGTGGAGCCTTTACCTGCAATGTCTGAGGACGCAGAGACTGGCACGCAGACGAACCAAGATCTGACTGTAGCCAGCGCCAAAGAAGCCGATGCCTCGAAGCAGGAGACCGGGGCAGAGGGGGGTGCTGTAGCCGTCGCAGCTGGAGGCACCAGTCGAGACCGAGACCGCCGGAGGGCTGCAAGATTTCCACCCTCCACTGAGCCCTGGGAGCTGGGGATCGACCTGGCTCCAGGGAGGGGCAGCCTGCCAAGCTTCGGCACTCCGGTGCGAGAGGTTTTGGGCCCTGCCTGGCCATGGGCAGGGGCCGGTCGCCGAGAAGAGCGCAGGTCCCGGTGGGACAGACCCCAGGGTGAGGGGCCTAGAGAGCCAGAAGCGAAGTTTTCCCTGGCAGAAGTTGGAACCGAGGTTCTTCAACTGAAACAGCAAATGGGTGAGATACGGGAGGTACTCCTAGAACTCCTGCACAGAACCCCTCCAGCTCCACCAGCCCCTGGAGGGGCTCAGCTTCCCCCAGCGCCACCAGCGGCTGCCCAGGCACCCGGGGATGGGGTCCCCGTTCAGGCCCCTGACGTACCTGGCCTGCCGGCTCCTGGACCGGCTCCCCCAGTGGGGGCTGGCCCGGTTGAGCCTCAGGAGCGACCCCGGGGCTGGAAACACCGGCACCTGAAGGCGAAGTTCGATGGGGATCCAGCAAAACTACCCTACTTCATGACTCAAGTGGTGAGTTACATGACTCAGTGGGAAGGGGAGTTTCAATCTGAGGCTGAGAAGGTGCAGTATGTGTCCAACCAACTGGAGGGAGAGGCGGCCCAGTGGTTGGTGGGTCTTTATGATATGGGAGCCCCTGAACTGGGTAATTACCAAGAGTTCCTGATGGCTCTCAGGGCCCAGTTCGAAGATCCCTTAAGGGGGAAGCGGGCTCGAGGGAAGCTTAGGAGCCTGAAGCAAGGTACGATGCCAGTAGCAGAGTACGCGGCTGAGTTCCGCCGCCTAGCCAGCCAAGTGCCTGAGTGGTCAGAGGAGGTCAAGGTGCAGTTTTTCCAGGAGGGACTGAACCCTGACATTCTAGAGTGGGCCCTGTTCCAGGGAGACCCCGAAACCCTCATGGGGTGGATACGGCTAGCTGGTGAAGTGGAGTCGGTGAAGGGCAGCATCAAGATGTTGCGCCGCCAGGCCGGGACGGAGGGGAAGTCCGCCGGGGCCCCAGGGAAGAAGACCAAGGCGGTACGCTCGGGGGGAGCCACCACCGGTGAGTCCGAACGAGAGCGAAGGATGAGAAAGGGTCTGTGCCTGCATTGTGGGAAGAGCGGACACCGCATAGCGGAGTGCCCAGAGAGGAGCCCTCGGGAGCAACCCGCCGCCGCCAAGCCAGCGCGGAGCGAGGGGAGAATCGGGCCCGCCAAGACTCCCTCCAAGCCCAAGACCAAAGCGACGGCCAGGGCCCTGGCATCTGGCCATGTGGCAGGGGAGTCCTCAGGTGATCCCGAGGATAGTGGGTCCTACTCTTCCGACGCTGAGCCGGCGGGAAACGGGCCCAGCCCGCCCTACTGAGCGCCCGAGGGCGGGCTAATCCGGAAGGGCGCCCGGATGCCGTGGTGAGTGGAGTGAAGGGCCCGTTCTTTATCAAAGCTCGAGTGGGGGTTGGAGGGGAGGGCCCCACCCGCAAAGTAATGTTAATGATTGACTCTGGTTGTACCCAAGTACTCATCCACCCCTCCTTAGTCAGTGAACTGAACGTTGATACTGTTAAGCTGGACAAGCCCGTGTGGCTGTCCCAGATGGATGGGGGGGTGATGAAGGGGGCCCCCGCCCGGCGCATAACTGGTCCCATGAACATGAGGATGGGAACCCACCAGGAGGAACTGCAGTTTGTGATTGCTCCAGGTTTAGTCCCCGCGGCAGTTGTGGGTCTGAACTGGCTAAAGTACCACAACCCCACCATAGACTGGATAAAAGAAACACTGACTTTTTCAGTGTGTACCCATTGTGTACCAAGGAGCACGGGGTGGGGGGAGGATCCCCAGGGGACGGGGTCCCCCTGGAGGGTGAGCCACAGAATTACACGACTGCCTTAGTAAAAGGGGAGCTGAAAGGGCTGCCAGTGGAGTACAAGGCTTGGCAGTATGTGTTTGAGGAGAGGGAATGTGACATTTTGCCACCCCACTGGGCTTTTGACTGTGCCATTGAGATACTCTCGGAATCCAGCCTACCTAAACCTCGCATTTATTCTATGACACCAGCTGAAATGGAGGCGCTCCGAGAGTTCATAGACAAAAACTTAGCCCGAGGGTTCATTAGGCCCTCAACCTCGCCTGTGGGGGCTCCGGTGATGTTTAGGCGCAAGGCAGATGGCGGGCTTCATTTGATTCAGGATTACAGAGGGCTAAACGTGATTAGTGTCTCCAACCAGTACCCCCTGCCCTTGATGAAGGACATATTAGCCCATCTCTCCAAAGGGAAGATTTTCACGAAGCTGGATCTGCGGGAGGCCTACTACAGAGTACGGATTCGGGAAGGGGATGAATGGAAGACTGCATTTAATTGCCCCTTGGGGGCTTTTGAGTTCCTCGTCATGCCTTTCGGCCTAAAAGGGGCCCCTGGCATTTTTCAGAACTTAATTAATGAGGTGTTACGTGATTTTCTGTACAAAGGGGTGTTGGTATACCTTGATGATGTGTTGATTTATTCTGAGGACTACACGTCCCATGTGAAACTGGTGAAAAAGGTGCTTACCAGGTTGGGGGAAAATCATCTGTATGCAAAAATGTCCAAGTGTGAGTTCCACCAAAGCCGTCTGGATTATTTAGGGTACCGCATCTCAAACAAAGGGATTGAAATGGACCCAGAAAAGGTTAAGGGGGTCTTGGCATGGGAAGCCCCTAGAACCAGGAAACAGTTGCAGAGCTTCCTGGGATTTGCTAATTTTTATCGGTCCTTCATCCCTGACTTTGCGTCGGTAGCCCTTCCCCTGACAGATTTGTTGAAAACCAAAGATGGGAAAGGCAAAGGTTCCAAGCACGGTAAAGGGGACAAACCTCCCCAAAAAATTGTGTGGTCACCACAGTGCCAACAAGCATTTGACAAATTGAAATCCCTTTTCACTTCTGAGCCTATTCTCAAACACCCCGACCCCTCCCAACCTTTCGTGGTCCAAGTAGACGCTTCTGATGTAGCGATGGGTGGTGTTCTGTTGCAAAAGGGGGAGGAAGGGGATTTGAGGCCATGTGCCTATTTGTCCAGAAAGTTCAATGACACAGAACGAAATTGGCCGGTGTGGGAGAAGGAGGCAGGTGCTATCAAGTTGGCACTAGAGACGTGGCGCCACCTACTGGAGGGCTCACCCAAACCGTTTGAAGTTTGGACTGATCATAAAAATTTGGAAGTATTGGCTACCCCTAGGCGTTTGAGCCCCAAGCAGGTCAGGTGGGCCAGTTTCTTTTACCGATTTAACTTCACTCTGAAATTTATCCTGGGGAAAAGGAATTTTCTGGCTGACGCTTTGTCCAGGCTACCACAACATGAGAGTAAGCGCAAGGAGGTCATTGACACCATTTTTTCTCCTTCCCACTTGGGGCTAGCAGTCCTCACACGGAGCAAAGCCAAAGAACAGAAATCCACTGCTAGCCCTGCTCAGGTGCCTGGTCCAACTGAAATTGACGGTGGCTCTCCCTTGGCGCCTGGACCTGTGCCCTAGCCCTTGAACCCCAACCCACCTCCCCCAGATCCAGGGACCCGGGTAGTGACCCCTACGGCGGATAGTTCTGCCACGCCCACAGATTCTCAAGGGGAGAAAGGGGGGTGGCATTCTCAATTGGCCTCGGAACTGCCCCTGGATCAGTGGTTCCTGGCTCACCCCAATGAGGTGACTGTGAGGGAAGGTGTGGCTTGGAAAGGGGATTGCCTGTATGTTCCTGAGGTCTTGAGAGCGAGTATTCTCAAGCAGTGCCATGATGTCAAGAGTGCTGGACATTTTGGGTATCTCAAAACTTTGCATTTGGCCCGGAGACAGTTTTGGTGGCCCCGAATGAGGAAGGAGGTGGAGGAATATGTGAAGGGGTGTACCACTTGTGCAGTGTCAAAAGGGGGGTCAGGGAAGCCCAAAGGTTTGCTCCAACCTCTACCTACCCCAAACAAGCCCTGGGAGGTCATTAGCATGGACTTTATTGTGGAATTACCAGAGAGTAGGAAAAAGACGGTCATTTGGGTGGTTACTGATTTGTTCTCAAAACAAGCGCATTTTGTGGCCTGTAAGAAACTCCCCACAGCCTCCCAATTAGCCAAATTGTTCATTCAGCATATTTATCGGATTCATGGCATTCCGACCAAGATTGTGTCTGATCGGGGGGCACAATTTACCTCGCAGTTTTGGAAGGCTTTCACGAACCTTCTAGGGGTGGAGCTCGGTCTTAGCAGCTCCCATCATCCCCAATCGGATGGGCAAACGGAACGAACGAATCAGACTCTTGAACAATACCTAAGATGCTATGTGAATTTCCAACAATCTGATTGGGTTGATTTTCTGCCTTTTGCTGAAGTGGCCTACAATAATGCCACTCACCAGAGCACTGGACTCTCACCGTTCAAGGTTGTGTCTGGGCATGATTTCGGTCCCCTCCCTTTGCTGGAGGGGTCCCCCAACTCTGACCCCGTTTCGGTCTCCCAGTGGAGTCAAAAGGTCAGGGATGCGTGGCCTCACGTAATCTCGGCCTTGGACTTTGCCAAAGCACGCTACAAACATTATGCTGATCAGAAGCGGGACCCTTCCCCTAGATATGAGGTGGGAGATCTGGTTTATTTGTCCACCAAATTCCTTAAGTGTCCCCAACCCTCTAAAAAGTTGGGAGCCAAATACATTGGGCCTTTTCGTGTTGTTAGTATGGTAAATCCTGTGGCTTTTGAACTGTCCTTGCCTAAGTTGTACCATCATGTGCATCCTGTGTTTCATTCCAGCCTGCTCAAACCTGTGAACCCTCCGGACAAACACCATCCGGCTCCAGAACCTGCTCCTCAGCCGATCCTGGTGGATCAGGACCAACATTTTGAAATTTCTGAGATCCTGGACTCTAGACTTCACCGGGGAGGGTTACAGTATTTGGTGAAGTGGAAACACCTGCCTTTGGGCCATGCGGAGTGGGTTGCTGCTGAGCATGTCAATGCCAAACGCTTGTTGCGAAAGTTTCATGCCCGCTTTCCTGATAAGCCTGGTTGAGGGGGGGGGGTTGATCTTCGGGGGGGGCAGTATGTCAGGATCATCCATGAATTCTAAGGCATAGAGTGGAGTTCATGGAGGTTCCTGACAGTTTCATGGTTTGGGACTGGTTCTGCCTTGGGCCTCTGGAATGTCTGGGAGATGTTGGTTTCCATGGGAACGCTGTTCATCCCGGGAGCTCAAGGCCGGCCAGATGGCCTGGCAGGTCTCGCTCCTCCGAAGTGTGCTTTGAAGTTCTACCCTCCCTTTTCTGCTTTCTCACGCTGGGGGGTACCTTATCTATCCTCATTGCAAGCTTGGTCTTCAGTATGCAGCTTTGACACTGTTCCTTACACATGCTTCTATTCCAATAAAGAACTTTATTGAAGATATCAGAGTTTGTGTTCTGTGTACATCACAGGGGAGCTGTTGCCATGAGGACGTTCAAGCAGCTGCTGATTGGCTGCGGCGCGAAGCCCGTTTGCCCCGCCCCTTGCCTTTACCCAATCACAACCCAGTGGCTTATGAAGGCGGGCGCGGGAAAGGGGGACCAGTCGGGGCGGCGTCTCGGCTTCCTCGGGTGTGGGAGTTTCAGTATCCGCGGAGGCTGGGGGGGGGAATCTTCGAGGGAGCGCAGGTGCTGTTGGTTTGGCTGCCGGAGGCTGAGAACTTGCACCCCATGCGCTGCCCTGGCTTTGCCCTCCCCCCCGGATTGCGACCCCCTTGAAGCAGCTGCCTCATCCGGATGAGGAAGGCAGAAGGTAACGCTTTGGGCTCAGTGGGAAGACCCGGAAAGCTCGGAAGGGGTCGCCTGGAGTCTGTATACAGAAGAGCCTCACCGGCTGCACGTGTTTCCGGAGTTTGCAAAAAACACCCTTCCCCCCCCCGCACTACAGCTTCCAGGTTGTGCATGAAAGGAGCCCCCTGAAAGGGGCCTGAGCCTGGGGGTTGCCCCCCAAAAAGAAAGAGAAAAAGGACCCCTCGCCCGGCGTGTTCCTTCTCTGTACAGTGACTTCACTCTCCTTTTAGCCCACACCACACAAATGATGCAGTTTGGAACCGGGTTATCTGCCACGGCTCCTCCCTCTGGAATCCCAGAATTTGTAGTTTGGTGCGGCATCAGCACTCTCTTGGGTAGAGAAGGCTAAGGACCTTGCAAAACTACAAATCCCAGTATTCCACAGGAAGGAGCCCTGGCAGATAATCTAGTTTCGAATTGGATTATTATTTTTATAGTGTGTGGTTGTTTCCTCGGTGTCCCTTTCCCCTGAGCTGAATTCACCCCGCCTTTCGTGGAAATAAATGCCTGGTTTTATTCCAAGGAAACTGAGCCTCGGGTTAAAGACTGGGGGGGGGGGCTGAGGGAGCAAAGGGGGTCTGTGTGTGAGAGGGGAAAAAGCCCCGTTTCCCGGCTCCCCCTCCTCCACCATCGCCCCAAGGATCGCCTGGTCCTTAAACTTCTTCCCGGTGCCAGGTCTGGAAAAACCAAGCCTGAATATTTCGCGATAAAGGCGCACTTTGAGGGCCCTTCTCAGGAAAGTCACGATTATTGAGGCCAGAAAGGGCCGCTTCCTCTCTAGATATTGTGCCACTGCATTCCCCATCCTCCCTCTCCATCCGTTCTGCAGGCTGGGGGTGATGGGAGTTGCAGTCCCTCAAGATCTGGGGAGACACAAGTCGGCCTCCTCTGTATGAAAGTCTTGAGGCGGATACAAAACAGGTCAGGTGGGAAGGGCAAGCCGTAAATGTTTTAATCTGTTTTTACCTGTTTTGTTTTAAATATTTTACCTGTATGTATGGTATTTTAATTTGTCTTATGGAAGCCGCCTTGGGTCCCATCTTGAGAGAAAGGCGGCATAAAAATGAAATAAAATACAGTAAATCGGTAAACCACATCTGTGCCCCTCTTTTTTGTTGGAAAAGGGACATGGATGGTCTTTGTTGCTGTGCTCCTTCAAGTCATTTCTGATTTATGGGGACCCTAAACCACTTTCTGTGTGTGCAAAATTTGTTCCAGGGGTTTGCCATAGTCTTCCTCTGAGACTGAGCAACTTGCCTGAGGATACCTAGTGGTTTTCCAGAGCTGAGCAGGGATTTGAACCCTCGTCTCTCTGAGCCTCAGTCCAACACTCACATCATGGCACAACGCTGCCTCCTGGGGGATGGTTTGGGGGTCCCCCAATGGGGTGGCAGTGGGGCCTACTTCTCTTTCCCATCTCCTTCCCAAGACAGTGACCTTTCTTTGGCACCTAAAAAGAAGGAACAGAGCTTGCCAGAGTTAGATTTTCCTTGGGCTTTTTTCTGGGCTGTGAGGCCATGTTCTGGAATAGTTTCTTTCTGACATCAGGCCAGCCACAGATGTAGGCGAAACGTGAGAAAGAAATTCTTCCAGAACACGGCCTCACAGCCCGGAAAAACCCCAAGGAAAATCTATGGATGCTGGACGTGAAAGCCTTCGACTTCACATTCCCAGAGTTACTTTTTTGGACTGCAACTCCCGGCATGCCCCAGCCAGTATGGCCACCAGCACCACAATCCAGTATCCTATGATGCAGCAGGAGGGGGGAGGATTTAGGAAAGTTTGCACCCCAGTTTCCCTCCCCCAGGGTTACCAAAGGTGCTGGATTCCCCCAAAAGATGAGAAATGCCAATTTCCTTTTCCCATTCCCATTTCTTCGTTTGACCCTCTAGGCATTTTGGACTTGAACTCCCAGGTTTCCTGACCATCAGCCATACTGGCTGAGGCTTCTGGGAACAGAGATCCAATTCTGACTCAAACTTTGGTCCGCTGGGCTTTTTTTGGACTTCAGCTCCCAGAAGCCCTAGCCAGCTTGGGCAATGATGAGGGATTCTGGGAGCT
This sequence comes from Gambelia wislizenii, assembly GCA_030847615.1. NCBI lineage: Eukaryota > Metazoa > Chordata > Lepidosauria > Squamata > Crotaphytidae > Gambelia > Gambelia wislizenii. Next base: position 35,568,091 of record JAUMIR010000002.1, read on the forward strand.
GACGTGCAAGACCTTTCAAAGCTCAAAAACTGAGAACCACTGTTAGATACTTTTGGCACGGGAGGTATTGATCACCCTGTTTCATTCCAGAATCAGTTTCTAGAGCCTTCCCTGAGTGGAAAGTGAAAGCCCAGAAGGGCAGTGGTGGCCGTGACCTGGGGAGCCATAAATGCTTATCCTGCACACCTACCTTGTCTTTTCCTAAAGCCCCCCAGCCTGGTGCTCTTCCAACATTCAGTACTGCCACTCCCATATGTCCAACATAGACAGCAGCTTCCCAGAGTTTTGTCCTCCTAGTCCAGTGATTCCCAAACTCTCGTCCTCCAGGTGTTTTGGACTTTGACTCCCAGAAGCCTCAGCCACCTTGGGATTCTGGGAGCTGAACTCCAAAACACCTGGGAGACCAGAGAATGGGAAACCCTGTGCTTGTTCTGTCTGGAGGTGCCAGGAGACTTGAGTTGCCAGGTGTCAATAATAATAATGCTAATAATAATAATGTTTATTTATGTTTTTCTTACCTGCTCCTCCCTATGGGTCAAGGTATACAGAACCCCCCCCCACACGGACAGATACCTACACAAGAACTCCAATCATCACCCAGGACAAAAAAGAAGCACAATAAAAACATTGGTAGACCGCGCAAAAAGGATCTGTGAACCCCACTACCTGGAGGACAAACTGAGGCACCTAAACTGGGCCCTACAGGCTAATGGTTACTCCAGATCAGACATCACAAGAGCAGCCAGACCGAGAACAAACCACAGGAATGAAGAAGAAAAACAGCCACCCAAAGGGAAGGTATTTTTACCATACGTCAAAGGAGTCACAGACAGAATAGGGAAACTGATGAGGAAATACAACCTCCAAACAATCTATAGACCAACCAAAAAAATCCAAGAAATGCTACGCTCAGCGAAGGACAAAAGAGACCCTCTCACAGCTGCAGTAGTTTACCACATACCATGCAGCTGTGAACAAGTTTACATAGGGACCCCTAAATGAAGTGTGCAAACACGAATCAAGGAACATGAGAGACACTGCAGACGGGGCCAGCTGGAAAAATCAGCAGAAGCAGAACATGTTACAATCCAACTGGGACACAAAATGTTATTTAAATACACAGAAATTCTGGACCAGGCCAACAACTATAATGCCAGAATGCACAGAAAAGCTATTGAAATCCACAAACACCTGGACAACTTCAACAGGAAAGAAGAAACCTTAAAAGTAAACAAAATCTGGCTGCCAGTTTTGAAATACTGTACAATAGAATAAAAACTCAACACTTACAAAGGAATTCCTCCCAGGGACATGGGGATTCCCAGCAGATAATGGCCCATCAACCAACCATTAGCCAAACAGACACTAACGAGCCTTGCATTTCTATACCCAGAAACTAACCATTCAATTACACAAATTTACATATCCTCCCCAACAGAGGGGTCACAGCATACATAAGTTCACATACACTCCTACCCAATCATTCTCTGAAGATGCCAGCCACAGATGCAGGCGAAACGTCAGAAAGAAACTATTCCAGAACTCGGTCTCACAGCCCGGAAAATAACCCAAGGAAAATCTATAGTTAACACACAATTTAAAATTCACGATTTAACATCATCTGGATAGGCCTGCTGGAAGAGACTGGTCTTTAATGTTGCTTTAAATCCAGACTGTATATTCAGCTGTCTGTCTCTTCTGGCAGGCCATTCCACAGTCTAGAGGTCGCTGAAGAAGATGGATCACCCCTATTTGAGGGATGGGAAACTTCTCCTTTCATATCAACTGAACAAGATGCCAAAGACCCCTATATTTGTGTGTGTGGGTCCTTCTTAAACAGAAATGAGTGCCTCATGTATTTTATGAACGTGGACAGTATGTGAGCTTTACAGAGAAATACATGGGTGGGTTAACTGAAACGAATCCTTTCATTTGTTATTTAGGCACAAGGCAAAGCTTGCTAATAGTTCTCAGAAGATGCTACAAGGTCCCCTTGGTTACTGATATTCCAGATTAACGGGGTTTTGAATTGCTAATAGCCGCTTCCTGATTGTCAGCCTTGCATGTCAGGAATTTCAACTCTCCTTTATTGTTATTTTGAAAACCTGGCAACATTACAAGAGACTGAACCCGGGTCTGTCTGCCATATACTTGAAAAAGTATCTGGTAGGGACAGTTGCTCTACCAGAATAGAGCTTAACTGTGGCTATATGAAGCCGCTGGGAGAGATCATTCGGAGGCATAGAGTGCGGTGTCATCAGATATACTTCTCCATATCTCGGTCATCAGCTTCAACTTCAGATGGCGTCTCTCTTCTCAATGATTCTCTTAAAGCAGTAATGGACTGGATGAGGAAAAACAAATTGAGACTGAATCCAGACAAAACGGAGGTACTAACAGTTACAGGCCCGAAACCAGGTCTGGGAATACAACTTCCAGTCCTGGATGGAACTACACTCTCCTCCAAAGACTGTGTTCACAGTCTGGGGGTGCTCCTGGATCTGTCGCTCCAGATGTCTAATCAGGTTAATGGAATGGTCAGGAGTGCCTGTTATCAACTTTGGCTGATACGCCAGCTGCGCCCTTTCCTGGAAACTAGGGACCTCGAAACTGTGGTATATGCACTGGTAACCTCCCGTCTGGATTTCTGTAATGCGCTCTACATGGGGCTACCCTTGTGCTTGACTCGGAAACTTCAACTAGTCCAGAACATGGCAGCCAGGTTGATTTCTGGCGTTTCCAGAAGAGAGCATATAACATCTGTGCTAAAAGCTCTTCACTGGCTACCTATTATTTCCGGGCACAGTACAAGGTGTTGGTTATGACCTTTAAAGCCCTACATGGCTTGGGTCCAACTTACCTCCGGGACCGCCTCCTTCTGTACAACCCTCCCCGCGCACTTCGGTCCTCTGGGAGGAATCTGTTACAACCTATGAAAACAAGGCTGTCGGTGACCTCCCAGAGGGCCTTCTCTGCTGCTGCTCCCAGATTATGGAATGGCCTGCCGGACGAGATCCGTCTTATTACCACCTTAGACAGCTTTAAAAAAGCTGTCAAGACGAATATTTTCCGGCAGGCCTTTCCTGAATAATTATCCCGGCCCAAGACTCGGCTGTCCTTTCTGGGCTGTGATTGTATGTTTTAATTTTTTCTTCTAATTTATATATTTTTAATTATTGTATGTTTTTAATCCTTCATAATTTAATATTATTTTAAGGGGTGGGTGGGCTAGGGTATTGTGATTATGGAGTTTTTATATTGTAAGCCGTCCCGATTGCGTTGCAGAGGGGCGGGATAGAAATAAAATGTTGTTGTTGTTGTTGTTGTTGTTGTTGTTATTATGTAATTTTGGGGGGTGGTGGTCATGTTGGGGATGCTGGGAGTTGTAGTCCAAAAATACCCCCCCCCCCGTTGTGCCTTTGTAATGCCCTCCTGCCACTATCTCCTTCTTTCCCAAACTCTTATTTCCTGCATGCAAAGCATGAACTGTGGCAATGGGCCATACCCCTCACCTGGCTATGGCGGTTGTGAAGGGGACAGATCTCCCATCCATCTCTCAGGAGTGTGTTTGGCTGAGGCTGACCTTGGATACCCTCCATTCATTTTGGGGTGCCGCAGCGTCAGGGTCATCTTTGGTCATCATTTTATGTTTAGTTTCCAAATATAGCAGTATGGTGTGGAAAGAATTATTTTCTGTCTAGAAGGGGGAAAGATTTCATGATGATATGCAATATGGGGATATTTAAAAGTTGGATTTGGAGTGCAGGGGCATATCAACCTTCTGTCTTTATTCAGCTGGATGATTTGGCAGTATTTCCAAGTTTCACATCAATAAGGAACCAACTTGAGCCTCAAATTGTTTGATCTGTTGCCTCATTCCCAGTGGCTTGGAATCTATATATGTGTGTGTTTGTGTGTTTTGCTCTTAGGTATGTTGCTGTTTCCAGTGTGCTGATTGGCCGCTTAGGAAACTGACCAACCAATCAAAGCTCTGTTGCGTAGCCAGTTAGCGCACTGAGGGAGGGACAATGTGGAAGTTTCACTCCTTTCTAAACATGGTGGAGGCAGAGGGGATGTGAGTAGCATGGGGGGGGGATGTGGCATGGTATGTGAGTGTATGGCGTGTATGGGGTGCGGGGAGGGCCTTGTGAGTGCAAGGAGGGTGGCACAGGGTGCGGGGAGGGCAGTGTGAGTGCGGGGAGAGTGGTGCGGGGAGGGTGGCACAAGCACGTGGAGGGGGACACGGAGTGTGGGGAGGGCAGTGCGAGTGCGGGGAGGATGGCACAGGGTGCAGGGAGGGTGGCACAAGTGTGGGGAGGATGGCACGGGAGGCGGGGAGGGCAGTGCGAGTATGGGGAGGGTGGCACATGGTGGCATGGGTGCAGGAGGGTGGTGCCAGTACAGGGTGGGTGGCACGAGTGCAGGGAGGGTGGCACAGGGTGTAGGGAAGGCAGCACGGGGTGCGGGGAGGGTGGCATGTGGCCCAGGGAGGGAGGCCCAGGGAGGGTGGCCTGAGCACAGGGAGGGCGGCACGGGGAGGGTGGCGCAGGTGTGGGGAGGGTGGTGCGAGCACAGGGAGCGCTGCATGGGAGAATGGCATGTGTACTATGGGTGTGTGTGTAGCGCACGGGCCAGGTGGGAACTGTGTATGTTACAACCGGTATAGTTAGGTATATAGAAAAATTGAGAGAGAAATCCTGTAATAGGGGTTGGGAGTTGGGCGAACAGTTTGTAAAGGTCATGAGATCTGCCTCTCCTTAGGGCAGGGTGTGGTTGGGAAGAATGCAAACCCAAATCCCACCCTCTTGACTTTTTTTTTTTTCTTATGGAGAAGAAAACACACATTGGAAACTGCTTAATGCAGTGTAGAGGTGTAAATTGCTATTGCTTAAAAAACAAGTTGTAAGCCACTCTGATAGCCTTGTGGCTGAAGAGTGGGGTATAAATAAATAAATAAATAAAAAAAAAATAAAATAAATAAGATCGTAGAATCATAGGGTTAGAAGAGACCACAAGGGCCATCCAGTCCAACCCCTTGCCACGCAGGAATACACAATCAAATAATTACGGACAGATGGCCATCCAGCCTCTGTTTAAAAACCTCCCAAGAAGGAGACTCCACCACACTCTGAGGCAGTGATTCCTCTGCCAAACAGCTCTTACTGTCAGGAGGTTCTTCCTAATGTACTTTAGATGGAACCTCTTTTCCTGTACTTTGAGTCCATTCCTCCCTGTCCTAGGGGATTATCACACTACACTTTTATAGTGCTATTATTCCACTTTAACTGCTCTGGCTGCCTCCTGTGGAACCCTGGGATTTGCAGTTTAGGGAGGGGCATTTAGAACTCTCAGCCTGAGAGCTCTTAGGCCTCACTAAACTACAAACCCCAGGATTCTCCAGGAGGCAGCCATAGCATTCAAAGTGGAATAATAGCACTATGAAAGTGTAGTGTGATAAAGTCCCTAGTCTCTTCAAGATCAAAAGAGGGCAGAGCCTGGGCATTGTTGTCTAAAACTGAGGTAATCTAGTCAAACCTGAGCTATCCAATCCAATTTGGCCATTGTTCCTCAACTGTCGTTATAAATTGTGGCTCTGGGGTTCAGTGGTTAGGTTTAACTTCTTTTTTCTGGTTGTTTTCTTCCTCTCAGCGTAGCTATATGGCCAGCCATATCAAGAGACCTCCAGAGCCCTGGTCTTGTTGGGAGTAGCATCACAAGTCTGATCAAGAGGGCTTTAAACTAAATCTTGGTGGGGGGGGGTTGGTTGGAGATTATATAGCTCAAACATCAGCCCAAAGGCAAGCTCTAAATTGTAGAGGAGAAGCCATGAGCCATGGCTCCTTGATTGAATCAATCCACCTGGAATGCAGTCTTCCTCTCTTCCCAATTTACCAAGCATTATTGTCTTTTCCAGTGAGTCACCTTGTCTCAGTTTAGTAAGCTTCTAGTGAGAATTTAGTTTACTTTGCTCTAAAATCAGTTGTTTTTAGCAGTCTGTGGTATCTGTAGAATACTCCTCCAGCAACAAATTTCAAATGAGCTGATTTGCTTCCTGACAGCTTTTTTTATTGTCCGTTTTTTACAACCATACATAGAAATCAGAAATACTAAAGCTTGGTTCTGACCATGGCTGCATCTGCACTGCAGAAATAATCCCGTTTGACACCACTTTAACTGCCATGGCTCAGTGCTACGGAATCTCGGAGTTTCTAGTTTGTTGTGGCAGCAGAGCTCTCTGACAGGGAGGGCTAAATAGCTCACAAAACTACAGATCTCAGAACTCAATAGCATTGAGACATGACCATTTAAGCAATGTCAAAGTGGATTATTTCTACAGTTCAGACTCTTCCTGATTTCTTAGCATATATCCACTTGTTCTGAGTCACTGTTTCCCACCTGGCCTCTCACTGGTGGATCCCTTCTAATTCCTATTGGCCATGCTGACTGGGGCTGATAGGAGTTGGAGTCCAACAACATCTGGCAAGCCAAGGGTCCCTAGTCCTGTCCTAGAGGATTTGGATTCACCAGACCTCACAATTTTAAAAGGTAGAAATACATATTGAAACCATCTTCCCCCACACGGGTTCTATCAGATGTGTACAACTTTAGTTCCCACAATCCTCAACCAACAGGATATGTTGGCTGAGGATGATGGAAATAAAACATCTGGTGGCCACCATTGTTGGATGAAGTTTTGTGTGAATAGCATACAATATGCCATTGATTTTATTATTGGTTATCTATGCATCAGTTACATTTATATCCTGCCTTTCTTCCAATAACCTCAAGATGGTTTACATTGCATGGCTTCCGCCTCTCCAGTTTATCCACACGCCTTTACCAACAAGCCTGCAAGGTAGGTCAATCTGAGAAAGCACAATGGTTCTTCCTCACCTCATGAATTTCATGGTTCAGTGAGGGCTTGAACTCCAGTTATTAAACCATGCTTCCTCTCCATTATGAAACAGCATTACACCAACTGGTGATAATGTAACCTGTACATCTGTATGTTTGGTGCCAGAGTTGGGAAACTCTGTATTGTATTGGACTCCAGCTCCCAGAATCCCACAGCCAGCAGGGCATTCTGGGAGTGATAGTACAGTAAAATAAGGTTTCTAGCTCTGGTCATTAGATGTGCCTTTCAAATCATGAATTAACATTCACTACAATCTCAGCTCCCGTTATATTTTCCCTGCAAGGCCCTAACTCCTTCTGAAGAAAAAATTGACCTCTCCCTGAAAGAGCGACGCCATGGCTGCAGAGAACTCCCGGAAGAGATTCCGACAGGAAGCGACTTGCCCCATCTGCCTCAGCTACTTCATGAACCCTGTGATCCTCGAATGCGGGCACAGCTTCTGTGAAACCTGCATCCTTCGATCCTGGGAGGAACCTGACATGGCTTCCCGGTGCCCACAGTGCCGAGGGCCTGTGGAAAGAAACTTCAAGCCCAACCGGTGCCTCATGAACCTGGTTGACATCCTCAGCGACTGGGATATGTTGGAGGAGAGAGAGGCACACGGCTTGGCCTCAGCATGCCAGCGGCACCAAAAGCCCCTGTCGATCTTCTGCCAAGAGGATCAAGCCCTCCTCTGTGTGGAGTGTGAGGGCTCCCAGGAGCACGTGGGTCACAACATGGTCTCCATGGAGGAAGCTGCCCAACAGTACAAGGTGAGAACGATGCTACTGAGGGGAACAGTTGGGGCTTATGCCAAAAAATGTTGGCTACAAAAGTTCAACCCCTCTCCCTGCCCAAATCCACACTCCCAACTTGGAAATGATGGTGATGGGTAGGTGAATCATATATAAACCAATGTGTGCTTTAAGATCGGCAGTGGAGGGTTTTCTCTCAGTCCCACCATCTTTGCAGGTGTGGTTGGTGAGGACTCAGGAGAGAGCCTTCTCTATGGCTGCTTCCAGGCTGTGGAACTTCCTTCCACTGGAGATCCGGTTGTTCCCGCTCCCTGCTCTCTTTCTGCTGGCAGGTGAATATATTTTTATTTAAGGAGGCATTTGGTGGTAGATTTTTAATACTGAGGGGTTATAGAGAGATTCCATTTTAGTCTGTTAAATACCTTTAAATGTTGTTTAACTTGTGTTTTAAATCCAAGTTAATTTAATTATATTTAACTTTTGTATCGAGCGTTCTTTAATTGTATTGTGTTTTTCAAGGTGTGTATCCCACCTTGGGTCCCGTACTGGAAGAAAATCGAGATATGAATCAAATAAATCTATGAAATTCTTCTTTTCCCCAAATCCAGAACTCAAAGCAGTTTACAAATTAAAATGAAAACAATATAGTTTAAAACATACCATTAAAGAGAATAAAAAGCAGTTAAATCACAGTTATAAATAGAACAATCCAGCACCCTTTTAGAAGACTTTTCACTAAAGACATTGTTATTTATTATTTATTTAAAGTATTTCTACAGTCAGTTCTCAAAAGCCAGTCAGAATTTTTAAAAAGTTGGATGGCATTCCAGCCTCCCTTGAAGGAGAATTCCAGAATCTGGGGCAAGGCCTGCTTCTGTAACCCAACACCAAAAGTTTGTGTCTCTCCAGCCCTCGTCACCATCTTCCCAATGCTGATGCTGCTAAAGAAACATCCAGCTAGAGAGAGGACTGGGAAGGCACAGAAAGACTATGTGAAAAGAAGCTTCTTTCTCAGAGGCTTTGTTGACTGAATGATTCCTGCACTTGGATACATGTCATTCTTTGTTGACCTATCAAATGTTTGGGAAGCCAGTCTACTCACTTTGGTTGGCTGTGGCCATGAGGGAAGTTTGCTGTGATTGGCCTCCTTTCCTGAGATGGGATTGGATGGTTCTGGCGGCAGAAGACAGCGAAAGCGTGGGAGGAGTCAGGACCTTTGGAAAGCGGGACTTGAGGGGTTTGATTTATAAAACGCTTGGCTTGAGTGAAGGGTGCTTCCAGAGGGATGGTTCCTAGGCAGACTTGGAGAAAAGTACTTTTTGAACTACAACTCCCAGACTCCTCCAGCCAACAAGGCTACTGGCTATGCTGGCAGGGGCATATATGGTAGTTATGGCCTTTTAAGCTCTACACAGCTTGGACCCAGACTACTTAAACAGAGGCTGGATGGCCATTTGTTGGGAATGCTTTGATTGTATATTCCCACAGGGCAGGGGGTTGGACTAGATGGCCCTTGTGGTCTCTTCCAACTCTATGATTCTATGACTAAAACAATTCCAGCGCTAAAACAATAGTGTAAGGTAAACAGGTGAAAAACGTACTAAATAAGGCAACAAATTAAAAGAGATTATAAGTTAAAACTATGTATAGTCGATTTGAAAAGTACAGTTGTCCCTCCATATCCACGGATTTAAGTTTTCACGGCTGGAAAATATTCTTTAAAAATAATAATCCAAAAAAGCAAACCTTGATTTTGCCATCTTAAATAAAGGACACCATTTTGCTATGCCATTGCATATAATGGGACTTGAGTATTCACGGATTTTGGTATCCACGGGGCGTCCTGGATCCAAACCCCAGCAAATACGAAGGGACAACTGTAATTTAGGCCCCAAGTTCTCTTTGAAGGTGGTCTTAGGAAAGGCTCCAGATGTTTCTGTACTTCGAAACCCTTGGGGCAGTCTTATTTGAAGGAATCTGCACACATGTACCATACCCATATACATGGTGTTGCGTTCCCCCACATTATTCCCACATCAACCATGTGAGGTATGCCAGGCTGAGAGAGTGAGACTGGTCCAAGGTGAGTTTCATGGCTCAGTAAGGTTTAGAGCCTAGATCTCCCCAGTGCCAATTTTCTCCTTTTGTCTTCACAACAGCCCTGTGGAGTAGGTTGGACTGAGAGATAGTGACTGGCTGAAGGTCACTCATTGGGTGAGGATTTGAATCTAGGTCTGTCTGAGTCCAGGAGCAGGAAACTGGCTGCTCTCAAGATTGTTTGGACTAAACTCCCCATCAAACCCTAGCATGCATGGGCAGTGTTCAGAAATAAATGCAGTCCAAAAACATCTGGGGAACTGACTGTTGGGAAAAGCTGCTAAGCACACTAGATCAATGGTTCTCATACTTTGCTCCTCCAGATGTTTTGTACTTCGACTTCCAGAAGTTCCAGCCAGAAGGGACAGTGGTAGTGGATTCTGGGAGTTGAAGTCCGTAATATCTGCAAGTATCTTGTAGATAATATTTGAGTACCACTGCATTACATCACCCTACATTTCTGATAATGAAATATCAAAGCAGGGAGAAAATATTAGTCCGATTGTTCTCCCTATGCCTTTTTTAAAAGCCTTTTAACTGGATTTTAAAAAGTACTTTAAAGCATTTTAAAAGTACTTTAAAAATACTCTGTATCTTTCTTGATGCTGCTGACCCATATATGTCTGCCTGTCCATAGACCCATTTAACTTAATGGCACTTGCTTCTGAATGGATATGCCAAGGGTTCTTTTGTAATTCACCACTATGTTAAGTTATATATGCCATTGCTGTAACAAGTCTCTAAACAAATTATTTTTATTTTATTTTCAGGATCAGATGTGTAATTACCTAGAGATTTTAAGGAAGGCAAAAGAAAACATTCTGGAATACAGAGAAAGTACAGAAGGTGAAAGAGAAGACATGACTGTAAGTACCGCAGTCATTAGGACTTGCATAGAGGCTGCAAGCGAAATCTGGAAAAAGATTAAAGCTGCAATACAGGACAGTCTAAAGCAGGGGAAGGCAGGTGGGGAGGGAAAAGGTCTACACTTACCCCATTTTATGATCCTCTGGGTCCCTGCAGGCCGGATCCTCCCTCTGTGAAACCAGATCTCCTATTCCAGTGACTTCTGCTTGCAGGATTGGACCTTTTTATGTGCAACAGGTGACGGAGGACAATTGACATACGAAGAATCTCATTACAGTGTTTCTCAGACTGTGAGCAGTGCTTCTTAGACTGGCTGATACAGGGAAGCAGTCATTATTTGTTTCCAGTGTGCCAGGGGCCAGCCCTTTGAGTAGCACTGGCCTAGAAACTGATTCTAGACTGCGTCAATTGGAGTATAGTATCTAGATCGAGGGAAGTAATAGTGCCACTCTATTCTGCTTTAGTCAGACCTCACCTGGAATACTGTATCTAGTTTTGGGCACCGCAATTCAAGAAAGGTATTAACAAGTTGGAACGTGTCCAGAGGAGGGCGACCAGGATGGTGGGAGGTCTGGAAGCCATGTCCTATGAGGATCACCTTAGGGAGCCAGGTATGTTTGGCCTAGAGAAGAGAAGGTTAAGAGATAGCCATGTTTAAATATTTGTAGGGATATCATATTGAGGATGGAGCAAGCTTGTTTTCTGCTGCTCCAGAGATTAGGACACAGAGCAGTGGGTTCAAACTACAGGAAAAGAGATTCCACCTAAACATTAGGAAGGACTTCCTGACATAAGAGCTGTTTGGAAGTGGAATATGCTGCCACAGAGTGTGGTGGATTCTCCTTCTTTGGAGGTTTTAAAGCAGAAGCTGGATGGCCATCTGTCAGGAGTGCTTTGATTGTGTGTTCTTGCATGGCAGGGGGTTGGACTGGATGACCCTGGTGGTCTCTCTCTCAGCTCTATGGTTCTATGATTCAATAAGTCACTAATGCCATAATTTGGCCCAAAAATGATTTATTTATTTATTTATAATACTGTGGGTGTCCGGGGCAGAGGGCTTTAAAGAAGCTCACTCTCAGGCTGCCTGTGGCCCACCCAGTTCCTATGACTGGTCTACAGCGCTGCCAAGAGCGGGTCTGGGCCCACAGCAAGGCTGGACTAGCCAAAAACTTCACTTAGAGCTGCTTCATTCACAGCACAAGCTGGTGAGCTGTTAGTCAAGCCTGTGCACTCACTAAAGATAATATTGTATTAAAATCCAATTCTTTTCTGTTCTTATTATGTAATTAGTAGTTCTTGTTTATCTCGGATTGGCCTCTTTAGCCATCAGCGCACTTGCAGAAAGCGCGGGATGAGTCCTTCCTGAATCTTCATTTGTGAAGAAAAGCCAGAGAGAGGTTAATTAGAATACAATGGCTGATAAATAATAGAATTTTGTAAAACATCATCATCATCATCATCATTATTTGTATTTACTGATTTTATCATGGATGTTAAAAACTTAAAAAATAGGGAGTCCTGGTGTTGCAGTGGTTAAATGCCAGAACTGCAGCCACAATGTTGCAAGTTCCATTACAGCGGGCTCCAAGGTTCACTCAGCCTTCCATCCTTTTGTAGGTCAGTAAAATGAATACCTGGCTCATGGGGGCAATTTGCTAACGCACAATGGAAACCGCTTAATGCCGTGTGGATGTGTAAATTGCTGTTCCTTAATACTATTTGTAAGCAGCTCTAGGAGCCTTTGTGGCTGAAGAGCGGGGTATAAATACCTAAATAAATAAATAAAAACTGTTGAGAAAAAATTACAGCATTTTCTCTTTCCCACACTCTCTTGCTATTAGAGCAAGAGGGTAATAGGTAGGACATGTGACCTAGGGCACCCACGTTGGGCTTGTATATATAAATTTGTCCCTTCTCAGCTACTGTAGTTTTGCATGCTACACTGTCTAGTCGTCTTCTTGGACAGCCATCTTATTCTTCTGTTCCCTACTTGTGAGTCAAGATGGACTCTTTCTCCTTTACCCAATTAATTAAGTTAGTTAGGATTTAGGCCTTTTATGTGTATATATATCAATATCATATATCCCTTAGTAAAGTTTTCTGGGTTATGTAACTTGAAGCTGCATGTTTTGCTTTTTGTCATAGGAATTCAGGGCAAAGTAATTACATTTGAGTCACATCTCCTTAAATTGCTACTCTGCTAGAGGGAAATTAACAGAATTTAACTTCACAGAGCTTCCAAGACAGGGGAAACTCTGATTCCTCTACAAAAACAAATCAACAAACAATGATACTACAGAGAGAGACAAAAACATGGACGGGCAACATAGTTGTGTCTCCATATCTCCTTCCAGACCGCTGGGCTTCAGTAAATTTTACTCAATCTCCCCATCCCACCCCAGTTGGCCTTGCTGATCTAAAGCCATGACCCTTCAGGATGCTTTGGAAAAATTTGGTACCCCTAAAAAATCCAAATTCAAGGGCCATCCATAGCATGGGTGTTCACTGAGTCTTTCAGAAACTCTTCCTCTGCTGAAAATGGACATCTGCTATGTGAAGAGTCAGATGTACTTTGGCCCTTTTGGGGGGCTGTGACTCCCAGAATCCCACAGCCAGCCTGGCCACATAGGGCTTATAGTTAAAAAAAGGTAATTCTTCCCAAATCAGATGTGCCCTTCCTATTTCATTCTTGTATCTACCTTCTTGATGTCACAGAGACAGTGACTGTGTCTGTAACCTTGGCATGGTGTTTGGCTCTTTCCTTCTGCTTTTGGTTGCTTGGTGCAGGACAGAACAAAATCCCAGAGGCGAAAGATCGCCATTCACTTCAGACAACTGCATCAGTTTTTGCAAGACCAAGAGAAGCATTTGCTGGCCCAGATAGATGACGTGGAGAAGGAGATTGAGAGGAGAAAGGAGGAGCATCGTGCCAGACTCTCTAAGGAGCTTTTCAATCTTCAATGGCTCATCCGTGAGATGGAGGAGAAGTGCCAGCAGCCAGCAAAGGAGCTCCTGCAGGTGAGAATCCTGGGGATTCTGGGGGTTGCACTCCAAAAGGTAACTTTCTCAAGCTCTATATAGCAAATTAGAGAATTCTTACTTACCTAATAACTGAATCAGAGGTTGGTCCTCCATTATTTTCTAATACTATAGCCTTCGATTTACAGGTTGATCCCTATATCTGAGGAACCAATATCCATGGTTTCAGTTATCTGTGGGACACAAAATAGGGGACGCATACAACACAGTTGTCCTGGAAAATACCTAGAGAGGATGCCTCTCTAGGCCTTTTTTAGGTCTTCCAACACAATTCTATAGTAAGTTTGTACAGGAAGTCCTTTATTTTAATAGAGTTTGCTATTATCCGCAGTTTCACTTACACATGTTAAGTCCAGGAACATATCCCCTGTGGATACTGTGTGTTTGTTGTTGTTTTTGATGTGTGTGCCTTCAGGTTGTTTCCAGTTTATGGCAACCCTAAGAGGACCCTATTACTGGGTTTTCTTGGCAAGATTTGTTCAGAGGGGGTTGACTTTCCCTTCCTCTTAGGGCGAGAGAGTGTGACTCGCCCAAAGCCATCCAATGAGATTCCATAACTGAGCAGGCACTTGAGCCCTGGTCGCTAGAGTTGTAGTCCAACACTCAAGCCACTACACCACACTGGCTCTCTAAAATATTTGTACCTCACCCCATGTCCAAATTTCTGAGGGCGGCATCCAATAAAATCAGTTTAGAACAGTTAAAACAAGAGAAATTTTTAAAAACTGAAAGCACATCAAACCAACACTTAGAACAAGGACGATTTAGAACTAGTTAAAACAATTTAAAATAATGTAAACTTTAACACAATTTAACAAATTGAACAAATTAGGCCCTGGAGGCTTTAATAAAAAGCCATGTTTTGACTTCCGGCCAGGATGGTACCTGTGCTGGTGTCCATTGGGCCTCTAAGGCTTCACATCCTGGCTTTTGTGCGTTTGTCAGAGGTCACTCTTGCCAAGAGGAAGTGAAGTGGGCTTAGGTGGACTGTTGGTCTAATCCAGGGATGGGGAACCTTTGGCCTTCTAGATGTTTTGGACTTCAACTCCCACAAGTCATAGCTAGCATGGTGAGTGGTGTAAATTATGGGAATTGTAGTCCAAACCATCTAGAAGGCCAAATGTTCCCCACCCTTGGTCTAATCCCTCAGCATTTCTGTTCTCTACATTTTCTGGTTTGGAGCCTTTTAGACACCTCGCCCCTTGGAAAACAACAGACAGGGACCCAGCCTGTGGACAGTCTTAGTCTGCCCTGGAATTCACACCATACCACACTGCACTGTGATTCCCTTTTAACTGCCAAGGCTGCATCCTGCGGAGTCCTGGGGCTCATAGTTGGGGAGGCACTACAGCTCTCCTCCCAGGACTCCATGGGATGGAACCATGGCAGTTAAAATGGAGTGGTAAAGATATAGCTGTGTAGTGTGAAAGGGCCCCCCGAACTCTCCTTGTGTGCTGAGAGCCACTGCAATTGTTACTGCCCATTGGGAAGGCTTGTGGGGTGAAGAGTGGTGGGAACCCCTATTAGTCTCTTGTCCCTCAAAAGCTCTACCCCTGACATTGTCTGACCCACCAGACCACTGGGAAGGTTGAAACATCAGCCCTGTTTTCAGAGTTTATGGTGCCTTCTAAGATTTCATTAACCTCTGTTGAATAGTGAAACATCATCTTTTGGTGGGGGGGGGTCTTCATGGCAGGGCCAATGGCAAGCACTGAGTTCCCTCTTTTTCTCTCCCTTTTCCCTGCAGGACATTCAAAGTACCTTGGAAAAGTAAGTGGATCCCGTTCATCCTTCTTCATGTTTCACAAGGCTTGGCATGACATAGTTAGCAAGCAAAGAACACGTGTGATCATGCTGGTGTGGTAAACTCAAAGGCATGTTCAATTTTAACCCAAGAAGAGAGAGTTTAAATTCCAGACAAATCTTTAAAGATGCTCAGTCTGTATAAATAAATTTTAAGTGTATGCAAGTGTATGCCTGTGTGTGTTCATTATCCTGTCACATCAATGGCTAGATGGATTTATGCCAAACTTGGATGGTATGTTTGAGATGGTCTGATTTAAAATATTGGCTATGCTGTGTGTGCAGAATCCACTTTTGGCTGTCACTAATGGGGCATCCCACTGCTTTCCTTGGAGATGGCTGGATGGATTGGACCAAATTGGAAGGGTATGGAATGGTATGGCTCAAAGACAAGCCGTGCAGCATACATGAAATTCACTGGGGGGTCCTTAGTAGCCCTCCCCACAATTAACTCAAGTGAAGTTGGGCAACAAAGCTACGTTAGTACATGGATCAGGTGGAAATGCTGTTCTAAGCTTTTCTGCTCTATTCTTTTCCTTTCCCTATATTTGTCATTTTATTCCAGTTGGGGATTGTGAGGTGGACAGGTGGACAATTAACTGTTCTTTCTCCTTCCCTACCACTCAAGGTATGAGGAGAGACAGAAGTTTGAGATGCCAGAGGTTTTTCCTCCTGACCTAAATTTTAGGACCTGGGAGTTCCTTGACCTCAGCCATTTTATTGAGGCAGCTATGAATCAATTCAGAGGTAATGAAGAATGGCCTTTGTTCATGATTATGTAACTTAGGGGCCCTTTTGCACTACACAAGGATAAGATCCTACTTGAAATGCCAGGGCTGCATCCTATGGGATCCTGGGTAGTTTGATGAAGTGCTAGAGCTCTTTGGCTAACAATTCTCCTTCCCTAAACTGCTAAATCCAGGGCTTCAGTTACACGACAGTTTTTATTGCTGTAATTTGCACTTTATCGCTGTTTCACAGCTGTAGTGCATCGTTCAGATGATATATCGCTTAATTGATCTATTGGTTTAGTTTTCAGCTGTGTTCCGCTTTGATATTCACACACAGACTGAGACACACAAGATAGCAAGGAGGGAGGGAGAGAAGGAAAGACACACACACACAAGGCTCGCACTCCAGTCTTTTTCGTGGCTAAGCACTAGACAGGGAGAAGGGAAGGGACGCGATCGCAGGAGAGGAGACTAGATCATTCACACACATAGAGACGGAAAGTAGCAAGGCGGGAGGGAGAGAAGGAAACACACACACACACAAGGCTAGCACTCACTGTCTTTTTCGTGGCTGGAAACAACATGGATCTTTCCTCCATCCCCTCCTTGTCAAAACCCCTCCCTGGTGAGTTCAACCAATCATGGCAAAGCTCTGCTGTGAATGTATCGGAAAGATTGCTGGTAATTCACACAGCACGTAGTGTAATGCTTGTTCAGACTATCGAAAATGCACTACTTTTCAAAAAAAGTCAGGAAAAGTCCCAAATCCTTTATTGCGTTACTAATGGGTTTTTGTGCCCCCCTCCTTCTGAAAGAGGCAACGTTGTGCCGCAATGCATGTAAACAATTAGGAATCTTGGCGAATTCTTCATGGTTTTTTTTCACTGTGTAACCAAGCCCCAGGATTCCACAGGATGGAGCCATGGGATTGTAGTGCCATAATTGTGTAGAGTGAAATGGCCCCTGGTCCAGGTATGGGGCAAGCAGAGCTCAGAATCTTTTGTAAACACCAGCCGAGCCAAGAAAATGGAGAACTTGACTGCAAATTGGGAAGGCAACATTAATTCCTAGGGGAGGATTGGAACCTTTATCCACCTTGTCTATACTAAACTTACTTTGAAATCATTTATTCTTATTACCACTCGCTTCTTTGTACCTATTGCCATTTTGAGGTCCTTCACAACGGACGAAGTTTCCAAAGGGAGATATGCTGAAGGAGAGCGAAATGGAGGGAACTGTTCTTTCCAACATTGAATTCCCAGATGCTGTTAGACTTCAATTCCCATCAGCCCTGGAGAGCATGGCCAGTAGCTAGGGATTCTGAAGTCAGAATATGTGTCCAAATATCCAACTACAGTACTGTATACCTTTCTTCTGCATGATATATCTCAGGTTGATGTTACTTCCACTCCAGGTTTCTTCTTTGTCTACCATGTTGACCAGTTCTTCCCTGTTGCTTGGGATCAGGCCTAAGACAGTCCAATATTGGTTCTTCCACCTTCTGGAAAATGAAGTTGTCAGAATGCCTTCAATCACCCCCAGCCTCTTCTGGAGGTGGTTTAATATCCACTTAAATCTTTTACTTGAAAGTAGATGCAACAGTGCCATGTATTAGGTGTCATATTATTGGTAGTCTCTTTGATGGTCCCTGCCAAATAGGCACAGTTGAGGGATACTCAAAATTGTCTAAAAACTTTATGGTGTGATGTATAACTTTTGTTCCTATCTTTCCCTAGATAGTCTAGTAGCTGGACTTCCTTTGCAGAAAGGTAAGCTGAAAGATCTGGCATCGGAGAAGGAAGAGGAGGGTTTGGGGTTGTTTTTTGTTTGTTTTGGTAGACTAGCTGCTTGCCTTTTATTGGAGTCCCCCAGTCCTGCACTGGGGATTCTGTGACTCAGTGAGCTGACTGAGTTGCAGGAAAGTTAATCAGGGCCAGTTCCCTGCCAGTGTCTATACTTTCTTTTCATGGGGCTGGATTACACGGCAGGTTTTATTGCGTTAAGTTGCGCTTTAGCGCTTTCCCGCATCAGTGGTGGGTAGTTTACACGGTATATGTTTACACAGCTATATTTTGTGGCTCTTTGATTTTTTCCGCTTTGAGGTTCACACAGCCAAAAGTGCTGGGGCATGGCCAAGCATTGGAGAGGGAAAGGAATGCCATAGGAATGTCTGCCCTGGCCCCAACTCCGTGTCCTTAACAGCTTTTAGAGGCAGTCCCCCCCCCACTCCCTTCCCACAATTCAAATGGAAGGTTTTCCTCCTTGCTTAAAACAGCATTTTCTGCCAAATAGAGGAAAGCCAAGAGAGAGAGAGAGAGAGAGAGAGAGAGAGGGAAAATAGCAGTTCAGCTTGCTACAGCCCTTCGTGAAATGGTTTCTCTCCCTCCCCCATGCACAGGATCACAGCTGACGAACTGAGCTTTTACATACAGTCGTCCCTTCACATTAGCGGGGGTTCCGTTCCACGGACCCCCGCGAATGTGAAAAATCCGCGAATAACGACTGCCCTCCCCCTCCCCCACCATAGCGACCATGGGGCCTCTGGAGGCCCCATAGTCGCTTCCTCCAGCCCCCACTCCCTTCCTAGGCCTTCCCGGGGCCTCTGGAGACCCTCCCGAGGCCCCGTGGTTGCCTCCCCAGCCCTCCACCCTCCCGCCCAAGTCCTCAACGGGGCCTCCGGAGAGTCTCCGGAGACCCTGCGGAGGCCTCTCACGGCCCTCCCCACTCCCTCCCAGGCCTTCATGGGGCCTCCGGAGCGTCTCCGGAGGCCCCATGGAGGCATATCCCGGCCTCCCCCCTCCCTCCCCGGGCCTTCGTGGGGCCTAGCAAGGCCCCACGGAGGCCTCTCCGGGCCCTCCCCCTCCCTCCCCGGGCCTTCGTGGGGCCTAGCAAGGCCCCGCGGAGGCCTTTCCCAGCCTCCTCCCTCCCTCCCCGGGCCTTCGTGGGGCCTAACAAGGCCCCTCGGAGGCTTCTCCAGGCCTTCCCCCCTCCCTCACCGGTCCTTCGTGGGGCCTCCGGAGCGTCTCCGGAGGCCCCGCGGAGGCCTCTCCCAGCCTCCCCCCTCCCTCCCCGGGCCTTCGTGGGGCCTAGCAAGGCCCCACGGAGGCCGCTCCCGGCCCTCCCCCCTCCCTCCCCAGGCCTTCGTGGGGCCTAGCAAGGCCCCACGGAGGCCTATCCCAGCCTCCCCCCTCCCTCCCCGGGCCTTCGTGGGGCCTAGCTAGGCCCCGCGGAGGCTTCTCCCAGCCTCCCCCCTCCCTCCCTGGGCCTTCGTGGGGCCTAGCTAGGCCCCGCGGAGGCTTCTCCCAGCCTCCTCCCTCCCTCCCCGGGCCTTCGTGGGGCCTAGCTAGGCCCCGCGGAGGCTCCTCCAGGCCCTCCCCCCTCCCTCACCGGTCCTTCGTGGGGCCTCAGGAGCGTCTCCGGAGGCCCCGCGGAGGCCTTTCCCAGCCTCCCCCCTCCCTCCCCGGGCCTTCGTGGGGCCTAGCAAGGCCCCACGGAGGCCGCTCCAGGGCCTCCCCCTCCCTCCCCAGGCCTTCGTGGGGCCTAGCAAGGCCCCGCGGAGGCCTCTCCCAGCCTCCCCCCTCCCTCCCCGCGCCTTCATGGGGCCTAACAAGGCCCCACAGAGGCCGCTCCCGGCTCTCCCCCCTCCCTCCCGGGCCTTCGTGGGGCCTCCGGAGCGTCTCCGGAGGCCCCATGGAGGCCTCCGGAGCGTCTCCGGAGGCCCCATGGAGGCCTCCCCGGCCCTCCCCGCTCCCTCCCAGGCCTCCATGGGGCCTCCGGAGCGTCTCCGGAGGCCCCATGGAGGCCTCCCCAGCCCTCCCCCAGGCCTTCATGGGGCCTCCGGAGCGTCCCCGGAGGCCCCATGGAGGCCTCTCCCAGCGTCCCCCCTCCCTCCCCGGGCCTTCGTGGGGCCTCCGGAGCGTCTCCGGAGGCCCCATGGAGGCCTCTCCCGGCCCTCCCCCCTCCCTCCCCCGGCCTTCGTGGGGCCTCCGGAGCATCTCCGGAGGCCCCATGGAGGCCTCCCCAGCCCTCCCCCAGGCCTTCGCGGGGCCTCCGGAGGGTCTCCGAAGGCCCCGTGGAGGTCTCCCCTGCCCTCCCCGCTCCCTCCCAGGGCTTTCACGGGGCCTCTGGAGGCCCCGTGTTGCGGTTTTTGGGGGCCCCAGGGGGGCCCCTCGCAAAACCGCAAATAATCGAAACCGCGAATGTCAAGTTCGCGAATGTGGAGGGGCGACTGTACTTTCAAAACAGCAGAGAGGATGAGAAGGAATGCTCCCTAAATGAAAATTGTTGGGAATCCTTTTTGTTTGCAAACAAAATATTGTTTGGCTTGCAAAATATTAGAGGATTTTTCAAAGTTTCCTCTAATCGCCACTGTCTTTCCCTCCCTCCCTGCCCCTCATTTAAGCCCACCCCTGCATCATCAACCAATCACAATGCAGCTCTGCTGTAACCCTTAGTGGAATGGTAGTTTACACTGCCAATAAAGCACTACATTGCAAATATACCGGCAAAAGTAGCGACATCCCTTGGCATGCTATATTTGGGTGTTTTACCTTTCCCCCTTCTGAATGAGGTGATGCTGTGCTGCGATCTGTGGGAACTATGAGCTATCTTAGCAGTATATTTAGAGGAGTATTTGCCCGTGTAAACGACCCCCTGGTCTTCTGCATAAGAACCTTGCTGCTGAATCAAACTGAGGTCTAGTCCAGGGGGTAGAAATCTGTGGAGGGCAATGTTTTTCCTCCACTCATATTTTGCAGTCTTCGGGCTGAAATTAGTTGTAAATGGCCCAGAAATAATAGTGGGTAGCCCACACCATTCGCTCCCTTCCTTTCTGCCACATTCTTTTCTCTCCTGTTTTCTCTTTAGAGCGGCTGAAGTTACTTTTCAAAAGAAATTAGTTACAAGACATGACTTTAGCATCAATTTCAACTTCTACCAACCTGCTTTCTACAAATTGATGGTTGAAGAGATCTGGAGATTTTGAAAACTTGCATCTTCATGTGATGCTGAGTTGGCTTAATAAAGTGTTGCTGTAATGCAGAGTTTCCAGAATTTGGAGATTTTAGCTTTTGGATTACAACTACAGGTTTTGGGAGCCCAAAACAGGGTATATACACTCTGGGAGTTTTAGTATGGCACTGTGCAAAACAGGCAGAAAAAAAAATTACTGAGGGCTCTTTGAAATAAACATCAAAGCTAAAGAATGTCTCCAGATACCCATGCTTGTCCCAATCTAAAGCATAGTCTAGGGCCTTCTGGCACACAGATTTTCCTAGAGGCAGTAAAAGACCAATTCACAAATGGTGTCAAGTAAATGAAAATTCTGCTCTCTTCAGACTCTTTGTAATCGGTGAAGTTCAAGCTTGGATGTCATGTGTTACTTGTAAAGAATTGCTTTGCGTAACTAGTTGCCCTTTGCAGTAGAAAGCTGGAATGGTTTTACTTTAGCCAGAGCTGCAATTTACTACTTTTCCAAGTAAGGAAACAGGGGGGTCGTTTACATGGCAAAATAAATCCTCAAAGAATGCAACAAGAAGCCTGATAGTTCCCACGCATCTCGAAGCAACAGCGCCCTTTTCAGAAGGAGGGGGTGCAAAAACCCCATAAGTTGCGCAGTATCAGCTTTCGCTAGTTTTCCTCACTTTTTTGATTAAGTTCGCAAAAATGCGCATAATTTATCGTGGGAACTAACGATCGTGTAAACTGGCATCTGCCTTTTCAAATTACTGTGAGCAGAGCTGAATCCTGATTGGTTGGAGTGACCATTCTGCTTTATCCGAAAAGACTGAGGGGTTGGAGAGAAGAAATTCACCCTCCTCCTGCTTGCAACCCACTTTGGAAAACGGAGCCCTTCCTGTCTATCTTTTGGGTGGGTGGGAAGATGCTTCGCTGCTTCGCTGGTGTGTGTGGGTGTGTGCTGGAAAACAGCTGATCACATGTTCGTTCTTTTGTTTGTTTGTACTTCCATTCACTTGCCTTTATTCAAGGCTTCGGAGGGAGGGAAACCAAATGAGGCAAGCCCTAGTTCTGTGGTGTGTGTTTGTGTGTGCATGCATGAAGGGGATCATGCTTTTGCTTGTTCGTACTTTCATTGACTCCTTTCTTTACAGAAGCCTTTCGGGGCTGGGGAAGACAAGGGAGTTTGGCAGATCGCTCTTTCGATTGCTTGTTTGTTTGTCCTTTTTCTTTCCTTTCATTATTTATGGTCTCCATAACCCCCTCCTTGCTCCCTCCCCGCCTCCTGCCTGACTTTAATCATCTGGAGGCGATTCGCCCCCCACACCTTTGCCAGTGTGAAGTAAGCAAAACAGAAAGTGTCTGGATCTGTCTTCATCATTCGAAAATGCCAGGCATCGTGTGATTTATGCACTCCTGATGCGAAAGGACGGTAATCCGGAATCTGGCGAACTTTTTCCTGTCGTGGAACCGGCCGCAGGGTTTCTGTCTTTTGTTAGGTATTAGGATTATGAGAGCTGTGGTACAAAACACCCTGGAGGATCAAAGGCTCCCCATTCCTGCCTATTGGTGTGAGGCGGGTTTTAATTCAGCACCACCACCACCCACAATAAAAAAGCAGAGTTCTTTCCCTTCTGACCTCCTCAGGGCTTGACTGAAAGGAGATAGGAAAGAAGTGCTAAGATGGAGGTACCCTGGAGGAGCCCCAGATGGGTCACAGTCACACTCTTCTCTGGGGGACTGAGGGGGAATCCTGGACTCTCTCTTCCTATATCAAGCCACCTCCCTGTCTTTTGCCTCTATTTACGCTCTGGGCCCTTCCATAGTCCATGCCACATTCCTGAGGGGGGCACATCTCTCGCCCTCTCCCCTTCTCACATCCTTGAGCCTCTCCTAAAATTTGCACTCACCTGTGGGACCCCTGGGAGGAGAAGGGGGGCTGCTGAGGCCACAGGGACCTGTCAGGGCCCTCCCTTCAATGCATAGTTCCTCCCCTCCCCTCTTTTTTTTGGCATGCATGCCCCCTTCCACCTAACCTAAAAGAAAATGTGGGGAGAAGTGGAGTGGTGATGGAAGGAATGTGACCCTACTGGGCCTCTCTGGGCAACAGGACTTTCTTCCTTCAACCCTGAGACAGACAGACAGACCCACTCGGCTGTGTTTTTGCCCTACAAAAGCCAGAGGGGAGCAGCTTCCCTCCGCCTTCATCCTAGATCCTATGGTTACCAGTTTCCCAGCAGAGCTTCTATTTTCCTTCTGTCCTCCAACAATGCTTCTTTCTCTGCAGCCTCTCCTCCTTCTCCTCCTCATGCGCCAAAGGGGGATCTCTGAGAGTGTTTCTTTTTGGAAGGAGGAGATGCATTGGCGATTAGGTGACCCACCTGCTCTTGTTGGACTGCAACTCTCATCTCTCCTGGCTAGCATGACCAATGGTGTGGGATGAGGGGAGTGGCTGCAGCCCAAGAACACCTGGATGATCCACACATTCATTGCTCCTGCTCTGAGGAAGCCTGGCCCAGGGTTGAACTACAACCACCACCTTCTCCACACCCCATGGCTAGCCAGGTGTGTAATGGGAAATGTAGTCTACAACATCTTCTGGGGAACCAGTGTTGGGGGAGGCTCTTGAGGGTCAAAGACAGAGCCTGCATTCTGAGAAAGCCCTGGTGAGGGCCCCCTGATGTCTTGAGCAAGCTCGGACTGGGAGGGGATTGTCCAGAATCCTGAGGCGTCTGCTTCACCGACCACAGGGACATCCCGACCTGCTTTCTGCCCACAATTTATGGTAAAACTCTGATGCTTAGCAACTATGCAAAGAAATGCATTCGAGGCGGCTCTACTTGCAACCACTACACTTTTGTACTACTGTTATTCCACTTAAACTGCTATGGCTGTTTCCTGTGGAATTTTTGGGATTTGCAGTTTAGTGAGGCCTAAGAGCAGAGAATTCTAAATGCCCCTCCCGAAACTGCAAATCCCAGGATTACACATGAGGCAGCCATAGCAGTTAAAGTGGAACAATAGCTCTGTAACAGTGAAGTGCGATAAGCCCCATGAAATCCAATGACAGATGGATAGATGGATGGATGTAGGGCCATCTTAACAGCATTATAGGCCCCTGAGCAAAGCCCTGCCTGCACAGCCACTCACAGGAATAAAAATATAAATTATCAAGAAACTAAACGTACATTTATTGGACTGGTTCCCCCTGCTGCTGCTGAAACACTGGTGGTGGATTTTGGACTTCCGGGGACAGGGGTAGGGGAGCAAGCAGGAGCAGCTGCCAGGAAGGAGCCCCTTTCAATATGTGCCAACTCAGAACACCCATGTGGTCAAGGGCGATCTCCAAAGTGCCAGCCCCCCCTTTACCTCCCAGTTCAGCCTGGCCGCCTCTTCGCCCTCTGTTCCTCCCACCTAAATTCCTATAAGGTTCCCTTAGTTCCTTTTCCTGAACCAGGGATATAGCTTTAACCTAAATGTGTGGATAGTGTGTTATGGTCATTTGCCTTTAATTATCTTTATTCTGTAAGAACAAGCCAGTGTTTGTATTTGTACTAACAACATCAAATGACAACTTTATGAAAGGGAATAAACATATACTTAAGGGTGGAATCTTTTGTTTTAACCAGAACTTATATATTTATAATGTTGTTCCTTATTTCCCAGCCTCATTCACTCTGTGTCCACTCACTCCTTTATCCCAAATTAGTAACCTCTGCGCACTGTTTTACCTCTGCAAACTGTTTTACCTCATCCAAGCCTCTCATACAGCACACACACAGACGGAGCCTTCAACTCCAGCCGATTGTCCTCTGCTCCCTTCCACTCCCAACTCAGAGCTTAACTTCAGTTTAAAGAGCCCACAGTGTCCGTGGGGCGCACAGGTGCCTCTTTCACATCTGTCTCCCTCCAGGTTTCAAAGCTGGGAAGGGGGCTTGGTCAGTCTGAAGTGGCAGCACACGCGGCGGCGGCAGGGAGGGGGGAGAACGAGGGGAAACTGAGTTAGCGGGAGATTTGAATGATGTGGTGGGTGATTGGAAAATCAGTGTTAGGGGGAATCCATACGACACAAATAATCCAGGTTGAAACTGGATTATTTGCATGGTTCCTTTCGATGGAATCCTGGGATTTGTAGTTTTACAAGGTTTTTAGCCTTCTCTGACAAAGAGTGCTAGAGCCTCACCAAACTACAAATCGCAGGATTCCATAGGAAGGAGCCATGCAAATTATCCCGTTTCAACTTGAGTTATTTCTCTAGTGTGGATGCCACTTAAATTCTGGCCAGTGCATAGATTAGCATGGGGCTCCTGGGGCCTGGATGGATGTAGGTGTTAGCCGGAGGGCAGTGAGGACTGAAAGCCAGAGTTCACTCCCAAACAACTGGCCCTTTGTACAGTACAGTTGCCCCTCCACATTCGCGAACTTAGCATTCGCGGTTTTTGGGACGGGCCCCGCCCTCCCAAAATCGCAACAAGGGGCCTCTGGAGGCCCCATGAAGGTACCTGGGTGGGAGGGGGGAGGGCCGGGGAGACCTCCACGGAGCTTTCGAAGAAGGCCCTGGGAGTGAGGGGTGAGGGCTGAGGAGGCATCCACGGGGCCTCGGGAGGGTCTCTGGAGGCCCCGTGAAGGCCTTGGAAGGGAGGCGGGAGGCGGGGGAAAGCGACTATGGGGCCTCCGGAGGCCCCATGGTCGCTTTGGCGGGGGAGGGCAGTCATTATTCGCGGAATTTTCACATTCGCGGGGGTCTTGGGAACCTATCCGCCGCGAATGTGAAGGGACGACTGTACTTCTAAAGGCTGTCAGGAGACACCAGGGAGAAGGTGAAGGAGTCCTCCTGGGGAGAAGCTGGACCTCCATGGAGGGTTAAATGCATTTCAAGAGTTTGTCTAGTTTCACCTTTTAACTTATGGGACCTCTCAATTTTCTTAATTAATTAGTTTTTCTTACAGGAAAGTCAACGAATGGAAGGCCAACTTTAAACCACTAAGAATGGCAGAAAAAGACATTCTTTATTTGCACTCCCGTGTTTTAGGGGGCATCTAGAGAAATCTCTCTCTCCCTGGCTTTTCTTCGCAAACGAAGATTCAGGAAGGACTCATCCTGCGCTTTCTGCAAGCGCGCTGATGACTAAAAAGGCCAGTCTGAGATAAACAAGTCTGGTTGCAGAAAGCACAGCAGAAGGTCTCCTTGGGTTATGTTTCTGGGTTGTGATTCTTTCTGTGTTGTCGTTTCTCTTCAAGACTTGTTCGGCGCGAGCTCTCAAATAAGGCTGCAGCATTGTGGACAGCGCGTCTCCAAGCCTCCTGATGTTGAAACTGGATTATTTGCCATGACTCCTTCCTATGGAATCCTGGGATTTATAGTTTGGTGAGGCACCAGCACTCTTTGTCAGATAAGGTGAAAAACCTTGTAAAACTACAAATCCCAGGATTCCATAGGAAGAAGTCATAGCAAATAATCCGGTTTCAACCTGGATTATTTGTGTCCCGTGGATTCACCCACCTAAGGCAGATCTGGGTGTAAGTCTCTACATCGTGGCTTGGAAGAGGCAGCCACAGAGGGGTTAAAAAGAGGCAGGGAAGCCCAAAGACCCGCCAAGGTTTCTCAGGGTTGCCCGAGAAGGGTTTTGCGAGAGGTTAGGCCACAGAGATCCTGACTGAAAACAAAATAAACTTTTGTGCTACACACCCAAATTTTTATGGAGAGATCCCCCCCCCCCAGCATCTTAAATAGTTCCTCCAGGTTAAAATGGGTGGGAAAGGCTGGTGTTGAGAGCGCAGTGGTCGCCCCCTCCTCCTTCCTTTGCTTTTCCCGCCTTTTTTTTCAGGCTTCCCTCTTAGAATCCCAGCACCGCTACTTGTCTTTCTCTCCCCCCCCAACACCGCTGACGGAGACGAGCCAACCAATAGGAAGCATGGATGAAACAGCCAATGGGAGGCGGGAGAGCTGCTGGTTTAGCCAATGGGAAGCAGGATTCAAACAGCCAATAGGAGGCTGGTGCGCGAGTCTAGAGCGCGGGAAGGAGTCTGGCTGCAGAAGTCGCTCCTTGGCTGGTCTCCACTTTTTCTTCTTTGGGGTTTCTGGGTGGAAATTGGTTTTTTCCTCCCCTTTGGTGTAAAATCAGGTAAGAGGAAACCTCGGGGGCTGTAGAGAAAACTGGGCTTTTGTGTGTAAAGGTTACTTTCTTTGCACCATAGAACCCCTCATCCAGCGTGGCTGGGGGATTCTGGGAGGTACAGTCCGAAAAAGTAACTTTTCCAAGCTCTGGATGGAGCAGCCAAGTAAAATAACCCATCATCCACCACTCTTGCTTGCCTTTGGCTTTGGAGGGGGCTTTTTGCCTCCCCCTCATCTCCCTCACCCACCCTCTTGGCCTCAGCTGCTGGTCCTGGACTGTTTTAAACTGCCACAATTCAATCAATCAATTAATCAATTACTTTACTTATATGCCGCCTTTTCCCCAAGAGTGGAACTGGAGGTGGATGGTTGTGGGAAGATGAGCTCAGGAGAGACGGAGAAGACAGGGAGATGGAAATTTACCTTTTGGGGGAAAGTTGGTCAGCAGCCCTGGTTGTGGGGAGGGTGATTGCAGGGGCAGCCACAGCCCAGGGACTCCAGAGAGCGGGGATTGAGAGATGGGGGAGCTGCCCTGCTGGCTCCTGGGGGCTTCTCCTTTTCTAATTTCTAAAAAATTAAATATTTGTGTACCAAAAGACAAGCACAGGTTTCACATTAATAATGTTATAATAAATATATTTGTTTTTTATCAAATATATTTGTATTAGCCTTTTTTTTGGTATTGTTGTATGACATTTTTCAGGTTTTAATAATGTTTCACAATAAATATATTTGTTTTTCATTTAATTTATTTTTTTATTATAGATTACCTTTTTTTGGCATTTTGATAGGATTTTTTTCATGATGCCCAGATGGAACAGTGGAATGGATGGAACAGATGTGTGCTCTCAAGTCATTTCCAATTTATTGGCAGCACTGAGGCAAACTTACCATGGGGAGTCTTGGCAAGAGTGTTCAGAGCAGGTTTGCCATTGTCTTCCTTTGAGGCTGAGAGAGGGTGACTTGCCCAAGATCACCCCATGGGTTTCCATGGCTGAGTGGAGATTTGAACCCTGTTCTCCCAGAATCCTAGGGCAACATTCAAAACACCAGGCTGGCTCAGGAAGAGTAGTAATTCATTACATGTCATTTAAAAATACTGAGATAGATGGACTCACAGAGTTAGCACCAGATTCTCAGTAAAATCTTACTCAGTAAAATCTTATTGTTTGTCTTAGCCTTAGTTTGTTGTGTGTCCTCAAGTCGTTTCTGACTTGTAGCAACCCTAAGATGACACTTCCATGAGGATTTCTTCCCAAGATTTGTTCAGAGCGGGGTTGCCTTTGCCTTCCTCATATAATCAGAGTGGGCAGGGGGCTCCTACGGCTATTAAGTCCATCCCCTGCTCAGTGCTGGCTCTCCACCTAGAGCATCCCCAGCAGGTAGCTGCCCAGACTCTTTTTGAAGATGTCCAGAGGAGACCCCACCATCTCTCTAGGCAATTGTTTCCATTGCAGAACTGTTGTCACTGTCAAGAAGCTCCTTCTAATGTTCAGTCAAAATCTACCCTCCTGTAACTCTAAATCATTAGACCTAGTTCTTCCTTCTGAGCCAGAAAAGAACATGCCAGCACCCTCCTCTTTGTAGCAGCCCTGGAGGTATTTAAAGAATGTGATCATGTCACCCTCTTCATGTCTTCTCTTCCCCAAGTGGAACATGTTCCAGCTCCTCCAACCCTTCCTCATACATTTTGTTCTCCATACCTCTTATCACCCTTGTTGCCCTTCTCTGAACCTGCTCCAACTTGGTTATATACAGTACTTCTTAAAATGAGATGCCCAGAACTGAACACAGCACCCCCAGATGAAGCCTGGCCGGCAGAGAAAATAGTGAGACTATTACTTCCCTTGGCTTGGAAACTTTGGTGCTATTAATTAGCTAACACACATTGGAAACTGTTTAATGCAGTGTAGATGTGTAAATTGCTATTGCTTAAAACAATTTGTAAGCCGCTCTGATAGCCTTGTGGCTGAAGAGCGGGGTATAAATAACTAAATAAATAATAAAATAAATATTAATGCAAGCCAAGATTGCATTTGCTTTCTTTGTTGAAGCAGCACACTGCTGGCTCATGTTCAATTTATGATCAACAATAATCTCAAGGTCCTTTTCACAGTAGAACTTGTGAGCCATGTATCCCCATCCTATACCTGTGCATTTAGTTTTTGTGATTGGAATGTAGAATTTTGCATTTGTCTCTGTTGAATTTCATTTTATTACTTTCAGTCCAATTTTGTAGTTTATCAAGGTCCTTTTGAATTTTGTTCCTATCTTCCAATGGGTTGGCTAACCCTGCCAGTTTTATACCATCCACATTTGAAAAGGATTCCCTCCACCCCATCATCTAAATAATTGATAAAAATACTGAAGAGCATCCGCCCCAAGACAGAACCATGAGGCTCTCCATTTGAGACATCCTTCCCATACGAAGCACAGTCATTGAGGACAACTCTTTGCAGACAGTTTTCCAACCAATTATGGATCCATCTGATGTGTTCCCATCTATTCCCTATTTAGTCAGTTTGCTAATTAAATTATGGGGGACCTTATCAAACGCTTTACTGAAATTCAGATAAATGACATCCACAGCATTTCCCCTATCTACTAAACTAGTGACCCAATATGTGTGTGTGTGTGATTGTCAGGATTTGTTCTGTATAAACCAAGTCTGGCTTCTACTAATCACTGCATTGTCATCAATATACTTGCAAATAAACTCCTGTAAAATCTGTTCTATTTTTCCTGGTACTGAGGTGAGGCTGACTAGCCTGTGGGTCTCTGGAACTTCAGTTTTGCCTTTTTTGAAAATAGGAACAATGTTTGCTTGCCTCCAGTCCTTTGGCACTTCATCTGTTCTCCAGGATTTCTCAAGAATGGTCTGAGGCTGTGAGAGTGTGACTTGCCCAAGTCACCCAGTGACTTAGCAGAGACTTGAACCCTGGTCTCTGGAGTAGTACTCCCAACACTCAGACCAGGCTGGCTACACCATGTTGGCTGTCTTACAGTCTACAGTTTTAAAATTTAATGTAATACCTCTAGACATCTTGGAGAGATTTGTATAGGATATTAAATTTTGACTAGTATAATTTTTACGCAAGGTTTCCCTGAGTCCTCAAAATTATTTCAAGGGTTCATCCAGGAGAAAAAAGGATGAGAAAGGCTGGCTTTGAGAGCTCAGTTGCCCCCTCCTCCCTCCTTTGCTTTTCCCGCCTTTTTTTTTCAGGCTTCCCCATTAGAATCCCAGCACCGCTGCTTGTCTTTCTCTCTCCCCCCCCAACACCGCTGACGGAGACCAGCCAACCAATAAGAAGCATGGATGAAACAGCCAATGGGAGGCCGGTGAGCTGCTGGTTTAGCCAATGGGAAGCAGGACTCACGCAGCCAATGGGGAGGGCAGGAGTCTGGCAGCAGAAGTCGCTCCTCGGCTGCTCTCCACTTTTCTCTTTTTGGCCTCAAAGGGGCTTCTGGGCGGAATTTGTTTTTTTTTTTCTCTTTGGTGTAAAATCAGGTTAGAGGAAACCTCGGGAAGCAAGCGGGGGCGGGGCGGAGAGAAAACTGGGCTTTTGTGTGTAAAGGTTGCTTTTTTGCACCACAGCGCCCCTCATCCAGCGTGGCTTGCAGGATTCTGGGAGGTGCAGTCCGAACAAGTAATTTTTCCAAGCTCTGGATGGAGCAGCCAAGTTTTAAAGAAAAGCACTACTTAGAGGAAGTGTTTCTGTTTGCTAGAGGAAGGGATGCCCTTTTCCTTTGGAGAGGGCTTCCTCCTTTTCCCTCAGCTCCCGGTTGGTTTAAAGTCGCCTCAGGCTGATGCTGGACCATAAACTGCCCCAGCTTCAATCAGTCAATCAATCAATTACAGTTGTCCCTCCGTATCCACGGATCTGGTAGCCACGGATTTCAGTATTCACGGCTTGAAAATATTCTTTAAAAAATAATAATCCAAAAAGCAAACCTTGATTTTGCCATCTTATATAAGGGACACCATTTTGCTATGCCATTGCATCAAATGGGACTTGAGCATTCCTGGATTTCGGTATCCACGGGGGGTCCTGGAACCAAACCCCAGCCAAATATGAAGGGACAACTGTACTGTACTTTTAGGCTGCCTTTTCCCCAAGAGTGGAACTTGGTTGATGGATGGTTGTGGGAAGATGAGCTCATGAGAGACGGAGAGGACAGGGCGATGGAAATTTACCTTTGGGGGGAAGAAAGTGTTGGCCAGCAGCCCTGTTTGTGGGGAGGGTGATTGCAGGGGCAGCCACAGCCCAGGGACTCCACAGAGAGGGGGATTGAGAGATGGGGGGCTGCCCTGCTGGCTCCTGGGGGCTTCTCCTTTTTTCCTCCACCTCTGCCATTGCTCCCAGTTCCAAAAAGCGCCTTGTGGGGTTTCCCCTCTCCCTTATCCCGCCACACTGCCAACCACAAATTGTGAGTTTTCCCTCTCAAAAAATCCCACCCTTGTGGCCCAATGTGTGGTTTCTCCCCTTTAACCCACCACAGGCGAAGACTTCCACAGTCCTCACTGCAATCCCCAAGAGTGAGGGAGGGCTTTCCCTGGTCCCCACCTCCGCCACAACCTCAGGACTTCCTCCTGTCCTGCCTCCCTCTGTGACCACCAAACATGGGGGACCCTCTGAATGCCCTCAGGGTTCCTAGGAGGATTTAAACAACTTATGTCTCCACTGGACACTACCCCTCTATATTCAGTGCTTCCACCACAGACACCTCATCTAGATCCAAAGGCCAAAAGTGCATAAAAACAAAACAAAAATCTTTATTTATAGAAGTTAAACATAACAAAGCAGAATAATTCTTTATTACATTTAAAACACCACACCCTCTTTCTCACACTCCTCTCTAACTCAAGCCCTTCAAAAGCACTCATTTACAGCCTGCTCTCTGTATCCACGGATTTGGCATCCACAGATTCCACCATCCATGGTTGAAAAATTCCAAGATTTTTTTTCCATGTTATGTACGGGACACCATTTTGCCATGCCATTGTTTGTAATGGGACTTGACCATCTATGGAGTTTGGTATCTGGGGGGGGGGGATTCCTGGAACCAAAGCCCAGTGGACACCAAAGGCTCACTGTATTCCTAAATCTGATTGACTCTTAATCCAGAATCTCCCAACCTCTTTCACAGGGATGAAACTCTCTTCTTTCACCAAGTGTCATTCACTAGCTTTATGCAAATCCCCTCAAACACTCCACCAATCAGCACTCACCCCAGCATTCCAATCTCTCCCCCCTCCCAACAGCTCCTTACCTTGTACTCTACAACCAGTAAATGGAACAATATTTCCCATCAAGTCCAAGACAGCTTATGGGGAAACTAGCATTTAAACCTGATGTATATATTGGTTTGTGTTTGGGGCATCTGAGGTGGGATGGGGAAACAAAGTGCTCATGTGGTGATCCGTGGTTTTGAGGAAAGCTGTGTATATGTGTGTGTGTGTGTGTGTGTGTGTATATATATATGTATATATATATATATATATATATATATTGCATGGTCTATCAAAGCCAAAATCCACATTGGTTCATACTGTTATTAGGCCAAACTGAAAATGGTACAAAACATGTGAGCAAGATTTTAAGATCTTCATATCTCTTTGTCAGGCAAGGTGCAAGATGGTTTGAGAGCAAAAGCTCTGCTATAATCTTTGCCAGCATCTGATAAAGATGTGTTAACCATTGGGAGGACGAAGGTGATGTGTACCAGCACGAGACAGTTACAGGACGAGCCACTGTTCCAAAATGGATCCCTTTCGTCTACATTAAACAGATTCTGGCTGTGGCAGTTTTAGTAGAAAATGTCCTTTGCTAGAGGCAGTAGCTGTTTGCTTTGTGAATGAGGAATTTCTTATGACGTTATGTCATAAGGACCCCCGAGTAGGCCACAAGAGTGAATTGTTGAGAAAGGATTGGGTGCTGTTTGTGATTGACAGCCTGGAGTGGGCGCAGGAAGCATTTGGATATGGGGGACTTCCATAGAACCAGATGTTCTGAATCTTCCATTGGGTTTTAAGTGGAAATGTGTTGATTAAAACATGATGAAATATAACAGGTGCCTATGTCTAAATATTCAAAACTTACTTTAGGAATATTCTTTATCTAGAGGCTGTTCCATCAGCTCATCCCATTTTTTTCAACATGTTTTCTTGCTTTTCCAGAGGGAAGTGGCTAATCAATGGAAGCCAAAAGAGTGAAACTCTGTCTTCCTGGTGAGGCAGATGTGGCTGCTGCTGGGACGTCGTCCATCCAGGCTCTCTGTGAGGAAGCTATTTGTCCCATCTGCTTGGAGTATTTCAATGATCCAGTGATCACAGAATGTGGGCACAATTTCTGTCGGTCTTGCCTGACCTTGTGCTGGGGGGAATCAGAGAAAGAGGCCTCCTGCCCTAATTGTAGGGAGAATAACCAGGAAAGGAATATCAGACCAAATCGCAAGCTGGCTAGCTTTGTAGAAATAGCCAAGAAATTTAGTCTTCCAGCACCAAAAGTGGAAGAAGGGAAGAGGAAAGTCTGTGAGAAACACCAGGAACCCCTGAAGCTGTTTTGTAAGAAGGATGAAACCCCCATCTGTGTGGTGTGTGACAGATCCAAGGAGCACCGAGATCATGAGATCATTCCTGTGGAGGAGGCTTCCCAGGAATACAAGGTAAGAAATCCCTGTGGATCTTGATGGGCCAAGGGTGTAACTTCAGAGTCTTCAATAATACTTCTTACAAGAAATTCCTAGAAACAATTTTAATCCCAATCTATTTTGTTCTGTGAATTGTTATTATTATTATTATTATTATTTTGTTCATTTATGTCCCGCCTTTCTTTCACCAGTGGGACTCAAGGCAGCTAACAACTTCTTTAAAATCATGCAAACTAAAAACAGTACAAAGTTAAAATTACATTATAAATATAAGATTTTAAAAAGAATTAAACAATTTATAAGTTAAAAACATTAGAGTGAAAATATTAAAATGCCTTTAAAAAACCCTTAATTTTTTTTTTAAATTGCACCACACAGCCTCACAAACCCAGCCCTTGTTAGTTCATAAAAATGTGGCAGCATAAAAATGTCTTCACCCTCTGCCAGAAGGAGAACAACGATGGGGCCATCTTGGCCTCTCTGGGGAGGGAGCTCCAAAGTCTGGAAGCAGCCACCGAGAAAGCCCTCTCCCTTGTTCCCACCACATGAGCCTGAGAAGGTGCTAGGACTGAGAGAAGGGTGATCTTAAGGCTCTGCTGAGCAAATAAAGGGAGAGATGGTCCTTCAAAGAAATAATAGGGAAGGCTGAGGAACCTTGAGGATATGAATGGGGTAGGGAGAGAGCGTTACTCCACCACCATTCCCAAGATAGTGAGACTTTCCCTTGAAACACAAAGAGTAACTGAAGTGGAGACGGTGGCAACAGGAGGCTCCCTCTTTGTTTTGGCTCAAAGAAAGATCTTGAACCCCAAATTGGGAGGGAGGGAAGAATGCTGCCTCTAGTGTGAAATAAATTCATGAAAGAAATTAAAATGCAGGAGACTTTGGCTATGGAGTAGTATGTTGCCCCTGCTCTCTAATCCCAGTGAAATCCATGCTCCATTTATAGACAGGAGAACCCTCACTACCATCCCTGCTGGGCAGGGAACAAGCATAGGATTAAACTCCCAATTTTCTCCTCTTTCTGAACCAATCCTCAACTTCCCTTTAATCCTCAGGATTTGATCAGTAGTCACTTGAAGCGTCTGAAGAAGGGGAAAGAGAAAATTCTGGCACATAAGGCAGACACAGAAAAAGAAGGCGAAGACCTATTTGTAAGTGTAAATAATTCTTGAACAAATAAGTGTACGGTAAATTGTCATATCAGATTCAGAAGAATGAAGGCATTCTTGGTTCTGTCAATTGAAATGGCCTGATGTATCTTTTGAAAGTGTTACTAAAAGGCCAGAATGAAAGTGGGAATTTGTGGGAACTGACAGGGGTCTTTCCTCTTATCTTTGGCCTCCATTTCTTTCCGTTCTGTCTGCTGATTGCAGAAGCAAATAGAAACCGAGAAACAAATGACAGTAGCAGAATTCAGACAATGGCACCAGTTTCTGGAAGAACAAGAGAAGCTTCTTCTGGCCCGGATGGAGGAGGTAGAGAAGGAGATTAGAAAGAAAGTGGAGGAGCACCTGGCCAGACTGTCAGGGGAGCTCTCCTCTCTTGAAAGTCTCCTTAGGAAGATGGAAGAGAAGTGTCAGCAGCCACCAAGTGAACTCCTGCAGGTAAGATGTGCAGAAACCCATCTGGCTATTATTCCCTCTAGGGCAAGGCTGCCTGCAAAACTCTTTGTTGTTCTTGTTGTTGTTGTATGCCTTCTTCGGCTGCAAAAGGCCCAGTTGGAGGTCTTGAGAAACAGCTGTGTTACAGAGGGGTTCATCTGAGGGGAACAGGAGTATGCATTTTCCTTGGCATAAACTAGAGTTTTCTAAATAATCTTTTGACCTTTCTGCTAGTGTGTTGTGTCCTAATGCCCCCCAAATGGGTACTATTCACGCCTTGCTTACCTGCTCTCTCAAAGCACTGGATGGTTGCTGTCAGAACTGGGTGTTGAATTAGATCATGGGTGGGCAACTGTACAGGGGACCATTCACCCCCCCCCGACCTAACAGGCTGTGCCACATGTTTCTGCTTACCCAAAGTGACACATCACTCCTGCCTGCCATTTTGGATGGTTTTCAGCTGTTTTGGGGGGGCGGGTAGGGGTAGGGTTGGGAGAAGGTTTTGGAGGGCTTGGAGAGGGACTATGGAAAGCAAATTGCCACATTTTCAGGTGGTTTTTGGCAGCACTGGGGTGTTCATGGAGGCTTCAGGGGCTACGCTTAGGGGTTCCAAGGGCCTCTTTGCCCACACCTGAATTAAAAAGGTCTACAACCTTATTAAGCATGGCTTCTGTTGTGTACTGCTTCACTACTGGTGGAACTATTATCACTTAAGTATTTCATTTTAAGCCTTTGCAATATATTTGGACTGCAAGTACTAGCAGTCTTAGCTGATGGACTTAATGGTGAGGAAAACTGGCAGTTGCAGTCCAACATCAAGATCCCCACCTTTGTCTGAAAGGATTGTGATACCTTCCAGGAGTTTTATCAATTGATTATATATACAGAAAAATGCAGTGGACAGGACAAGCATCCCTATCTAGTTCCCAAGCTGCCCCTCCCTCAATGTATTCCCCAGCTCCATTCTCCCGTGACAGTCCGAGATGCAAGCCAGGGACCTCAGTCCTTCTTGTCAGAAGCTCTGTCGGTTCTAAACCCTTAAAGGGAGCTTTGGGTGGCCAGAGTGCCTCCCCACAATGTAGTAGTGTGTGAAAGACCATGACTTCTCTCTTTCTCTCTTTCTATTTTCCTTCCAGGGTGTGAGAAGCATTTTGCAGAGGTAAGTGGATCCCACTCATTTCCATTAGTTCTTCATAATGCTAGAAGGGGTTGGGATATGGCTTGTGAAAAGAACATGATTCTCTCCTCAGTAGAGAATGTAGGTCTCCAGCATTTCACAGATAAATAAGGGGATTCTGTAAAATTTGGAACACCTTCAGTTTGGATTCACCTATCAAGAATTTCTGGCAGGCCATAGCCACCTCTCTTCCATCACACAAGAGTGAAGACTTCTTTATTCTCTCTTTCTTGTACTTATTCACTCTACAATTATAAGAAAACAGAAGAGGATGGACAGGTTGCTTACCTGCAACCATAGATCTTCGAGTGGTCTTCTGTGAATTCACGCAGCTGGGTAAATACTGCGCCTGTGCAGAGCACTTGGAACCTTCTAGAATAGTTATGTAACTGATTTTTGGCAGTAGCTCCACCCACCCCAACGGTCTCTCTGAGGAGATACTGCTTATTCCCCTCAGTTCCGTATATGATACCGCAATTAGCAGCATCATGGTACTTAAGCATAAAGCAGGACATAGTGAAGAGGATGGGCGGGTCTGTGTGAATTCACAGAAGACCACTTGAAGATCTATGGTTACTGGTTAGCAATCTGTCCATCTTCTTCGTGGTCTCTGTGAATCCACACAGCTGAGTAGACTAGCAAGTTTTACCCTTAGGAGGAGGGAATGTCATGCTGCAACACTATAGAATGTATACAATATCAAGATAAACCAGAACCATTTAATGAAAAACAGGATTCTCAATGCAGTAAAGAGAACTATGCACTCACTGAATTGTAGAGAGAACAGCCCTCACAAAAACAGCATCACTTCTGGATCTTGTATCTAGTCTGTAATGAGAGATAATCAATGGAATGGATCAGGTCATTGCCTTGCCTATATCCTCCAGGGGGACCCCAGAGAGAAAGGCAGTGGATGCAGCTATTGCCCTGGTAGAGTGAGCTCAGATTCGAGATGGTAACTGTTTCTGAGCCAGTTCATAAGCCAATGTGATGGCTGAAACCACCCACTTAGACAGGCGCTGTGGAGAGATTGGAGCGCCCAGTTTGGAGTCAGCACATGCAAGAAACAGTCTAGGAGTCTTTCGAAACTCAGCAGTCTGGATTGTGTAGAGCTCAAGGGCCCATCTGACTTCCAGGGAATGAAGGGCCCGCTCGGATTCGTCCATAGGATCCTGCATGAGAGCAGGCAGGACAATGGCCTCATTCAGATGGAAGCTGGAGATTACCTTCGGCAAAACGAAATGTCAGGTCTGAGCACCACCTTGTGCTTGTGGAACATCAGATATGGGGGTCAGAGCGCAAAGCACAAAGTTCCCCCGCCCGCCTGGTGAAAGTAATAGCAACCAGAAAGGCTGTCCTCTAAGACAGGAGATGGAGGTCAGCTGTGGCCATTGGTTCAAAGGGATATTTGGAAAGCTGCGACAGCACGAGCTCCAGACTCCATGCAGGAGTATGGGCTAGAACTGGAGAATGTAAGTTCAAAAACTTCTTGACCAACGGGTCATGAAATGGAGAAAGACGACCAATGGCCTGGAGCTCGCTGGAGATGGCAGCGAGGGAACACTTCAGGAAAGACATGGAGAGGCCAGAGTCGGACAAGTGCAAAAGGAACTGAAGTACAGTAGGAACCGTCAAGGTGACCCAGGTAAGTCCACATTCAGCCAGAAAACTCTCGAACCTGCGGCGCTAGTACCTGTAGGAACGTCTAGTAGAAGGAAGGAGAGATGCGTCGACAATTGCTTGGACCTCTGGAGGCAGATCCAGGACTCCTGAGTCAGGATCCATGGAAGTTGACGGATTCATGGGAAGATTCTCCACACTGTTAGCTTCAGCATCTCTAGGTTTGGATGGCGAACCCTCCCATTCTGGATGGTCAAGAGGTTGGGATGAAGCGGAAGATGGTAGCACCGATGTCGAGCTAGCCGGAGAAGAGGGCCGAACCATGGTTGTCGAAGCCACAGCAGGGTGATGAGGATCACATCCGACTTGTCCTGGAGGAGCTTGGAAACCACCCTCGTCAGTAACGGGAAAGGAGGGAACCACCGGTAGAGGAACGCATCCCCCCTCGAGCCCTGAGCACTGGACTTCAGGCAGAACTGGTGGCGATGCCTGTTGGATGCCGAGGTGAAGAGATCTACCCTCGGAGTCCCCCATCGACAGAACAGCAGAGGACCATGGAATGATGCAGCATCCACTCATAGACAGATGAATTCGAATGGCTCAGTCTGTCTGCAAGAGAATTCTCTTCCCCAGGAAGATGTATGGACTGGAGAAGGATGTTCCTCTGTACATGCCAGTTCCAAATTTCTATCATGGTCGAAAGTAACATGGAGGACTTTGTCTCGCCCTGTTTGTTCAGGTAGTATATGATGAAGGTGTTGTTCATAACTAGCAGGACAGTCTTCCTGGTCACCATCGACTCGAAGGAATGTAGAGCCTTTTGCACGGCTAGCAGCTCCAGAACACTGATGTGAAGGAGACGGTCTTTCGCAGACCAGACACCTTGGACAGCATACCTGCCAAGATGAGCCCCCAACTGAGAAGAGAAGCATCCGTTGTCACTGAAACCTAAGGTTGAGGGGGTTCGAAGGGTAGGCCAGCCAGGACAGTCGAGGGGTTCAGCCACCAGACCCGGGAGCATTGAACTGCTTGAGGCATAGTAAGAAGCTTGTGAGGCGAGTTGAAGAGAGGATCGAAGACCATGAGGAACCACGATGAGCGGTCTGAACTGGATCCTGGCAAAAGGAGTAACAGCAGTTGTGGATGCCATATGCCCCACAAGGACCTGTATGGAATGGGCTGTCACCCAACAGGACTGATACCGGTGAATCAGAGAGCGCAGAGTATCGAAACGTGCTTCCGGGAGATACACAGTAGCTGAAGTCAAATCCAGTCGAGTTCTGATGAACTGGACCGTCTGGGATGGAGTCAGGTGTGACTTGTCTTTGTTGACTATCAGTCCAAGAGAGTTCAGGAGCTCCATAGTGAAGTCTATGTACTGGAGCTGCCGAGAACAGGAGTCTGCTACCAGCAGCCAATCATGATGTGTGGGAACACCACAACAGACTGCTGCCCGAGATATGCTGCCACCACAGCCATGCACTTTGTGAAGACTCTTGGAGTCATCGCAAGGCCGAAGGGCAGGATCCGAAACTGGAAGGCATCGTCACTGATCTGGAAGGCCAGGAAACGCCGGTGGGCAGAATGGATCCCGATGTGGAAGTACGCATCCTTCAGGTCGACAGTCGTGAACCAATTTCCCTTCTGAAGAAAAGGATAGCGGAGAGGGTAACCACCTGAAACCGCTTCGGTATGATGAATTCGTTCACTCCACAAAGGTTGAGTATTGGCTGGAGACCTCCATCCTTCTTGTTCACGAGAAAGTACCTCAAGTAGAAGCAGAGATGATGCTGGTTGGGTTCCACGGGCTCGATGGCACCCTTCTGAAGCAACTTCTGCACCTCCTCGAGGAGGGGAGGTGACAGAGACATAGTTTGAATTTGACCTGTTGGGGGATACTCTTCGAACTCGATCCAGTACCCATTGGCAATGATCTGGAGCACCCAGTGCTCTGATGTTATGGAGGACCAGGCTTCCTGGAACCAGGATAGACGATTCCCCCGGGGAAGAGAAGAGGGGAGCAGAGAGCTATCAGAACTTGCGCTTTGGATGGTCCTTGGAGCACGACTTATGAGGTGGCCTGTAGCAGGAGAGGCCTGGCTTCTCACCAACGAGGCAATGACGATGGAAACTGAGATCACCAAGAAGATTGGGGAACATAACCCCGCCGTTGTTGATAGGGGTATTGGGAACCTTGCCAACCTGACCGACCTCTCGAACAATAGGAAGACAAGGGCAAACTGTATTTCCTGGCTGTGCTCCTCATTTGCGTAAACTTCAGCTTCTCATCTGTGGAGCGATTGAAAAGTCCGGAGTGGTCAAACGGCATATCTTCAATTGTCGCGCAGGCCTCCTGTGCCAAACCAGAGGACCTTAGCAAGGCATGATGCCAAAGGGAAATCGAACCAGCCACTGTCTTAGCTGCACAATCTGCAACATGTCTTGCTGAATTCATTTGTTGGTCTGCCAAGAGCTGCGCCTCCAACTGAATAGCAAAGGCCACTCTCCTCTACTCCTCTGGCAAGTCTTGCAGAAAGGGGATCATCCTGACCCATAATACCTGCTGGTAAGCCCCCATACAGGCTGAATAATTGGAGATCCTGAAGCTCAGTGCCACAGAAGAATAAAGTTTCTTCCCAATGATATCGAGCTTCCTCCCTTCTGGATCAGCCAGACTAGTTTGCAGCTGACACTGATGCCTTTGCTAAGAGGCCTCCACAACCATAGAGTTCGGTTTCGTGTGCTCCTGAAGCCACTCGATGTCACCACCTGAAATGCGATAGAGGCAATTGATTTGTGTAGAGATGGAGGGCCACAGAGATGGATTCTCCCACAAACCCTGCATCAGCTTGAGAAGGGATGGCAGTACAGGGATCTTCAATACTGGAGGAGCCTTTGATTTTACCCTGTGGTAGTTTGGATCCACAGGTTCAGATTCTTTCTCTGTAACTTTCAGGTCCATTCTGACTGAGCCATTCTAACCATCTGTTCAGAAATAGCCCAAACGTTGTCCGCTGTGGAGGACGAATCGTCATCCAGGAGATCCAGTGGTGGGGATGGCAAATGTGGCAAGTACGGCGAAGTAGATCTGCTGATTGATGAGCCCGAATCCGATGTCGAAGGGCTGTGGGATCATCAGTGTACAGAGACTGTACGGAGAGGAGGAGGAATATCACTTGGAACCGGTGGCAAAGGACGCATGGAGACCACAGAACGGTCATCTCTGACTTCCTGTCCCATGGTAGAAGCGTGGTCTGGTGTTACCTGAATCTCTGCAGCCACCATAGTTGTCACCCTGTGCGGGGTTCCAAACACCAAAGATGGATCAATGGCTTGAAGGGAAAGATGAGGAGGGGACTGATAGTATCCTCGATCCTCGAAGGTTTGCATGTGAAACCTCAGAGGAGAGGATGGAAGGCCCATGAAAGTTGACCAGGCAACATCAAAGGCTCCATATATCTTCATTATATCAAGGCCCTGGACTGAAGGTGTCGGTGGAGGTTTTGCACCTGGTGATCTGGATTGGGATGGAGAATATTTGACCAGAAGTTGAGCTTATGTGGCAGGGGTATACCTCTAACCAGAAGCTCCTGGCAAGATACAATGAGAGAAGGGGAATGAACTCTTCTCTGTGGATATGATTGTACCTCATCCTCTGACAGTTAACTCTAGTCCACCCCCACGAACTCCACCGAAGGAGTAAGAGTTGGATCACACTCAGGAGTCGGATCATGGACAGGAGTCGGGCAGTCACCGTGGATGCCACCACAGTGGACAAGGTGCACTCCGCACGCTGAGAAGAACGTTTGGTCTTCTTCCCCTTGTCAGACATGCTTGGAGGAAGCTGAGGAGTTGTGTTCACAGCTAGATCCCGATGGCTTGGACTGCTCCCTACTCCACCTCAAAGACAAGGACTTATGAGCCTCGCTGCTGCAGACCAAAGTAGATGGTTTGGAGACCTCATGAATCCAAGATGAACCCGAGGGCTCAAATGCCAGGCAGGTAAGTTTTGAACCGGAAGGTCTAAAGGCTTCAGTATCAGAAGCTGGCCATTCCAGGTGGCTTCTAGAAGGACTGATGGATTTGGTCCTGCGCCATTTCGTAGAACTCACCGACCCGGAACAGCCTCTCTTACGGGTCGGAGGAGATCAGGCAGCCAAAACACTTGAAGCAGTGGCTGGTCTCTGGTCCACAGGCAGTTTCCCTTGAAGGCATCAACTGAGGCAACAAGTCCTTCTCATACAGAAAAGACTTGAGCCAGGACATACAGTGCTTTCTGGCAGAGTGAAGGCCTTACAGTGTAGGCAGGCGTCGATGTTATGATCCTCACCCAAACAAATAAGGCACTTTGAGTGACTGTTGGAGCTAGGCAATTTCACCTGGCAAACAGAGCACCGTTTGAAGGCAGCCGATTCAGAGGCCATACTAAGGCAAAGTTGTACAGACCAGAGACGAAGCCAATGAGGATGGACAAAGCCAAAGGAAGAGATGAGCGAGTAGTCAAGACGGTCCAAGGTCGTGAGGGAAAAGATCAAAATTAAAGTCCAGGACACCAGAAACAAAGAAGTCAAGACAGTCCGAAGTCAAAGAAGCCAAATCTGAGTCAAAAGCCGAGAAGTGAAGGAAAAGGACGATCCAAACAGGAGTGAAGGTTCCTGACGTGCTGCTAACGCGGTGGACGAAAAGGAACAGAGTGGAATATGAGATCTCCTCAGAGGGACCATTGGGATGGGTGGGTCTACTGCCAAAAATCAGTTACATAACTATTCTAGAAAGTTCTAAGTGTTCTGCACAGGCACAGGATTTACCCAGCTGTGTGAATTCACAGAGACTACAAAAAAGATGTATGAGTATTAACAGTATTTGTATGTGTCTCAGTACCTTTTGATCTTTAATACATTTATGAAACAAATTCTTCAAGTATTGTGTAGTACAATTAAAACAATAATATAACAAAAACATGATTAATCAGATCTAGCACTGGATAATATTCCCTATGCTGGCAGAGCATGTGTAAAGATCCTACAGGTCAGAATGACAGTACTATATTAAAATTACATTTAAAGTTTTAATAGGTAATCATTTATTTAAAAAAACAATCCCATCTCAAAAGATGTAGCGTATTTTCAGTAAAGCACTTCCTGATTGCACTGTGCTACACTTTTATGTTCTGAAAATGTCTTCTGCTTTAATCTGTACCCACTAAAACTCTCTGAAAGACAAAGGTCAGTAAGTTGAGCTGAGCTCAGGCAGGAAACAGAAAATGGAGACTTTCACTGAAAAATATAACATTCTCTGGGTTGGTGAGAGGAGGAATCCACACAACTTGGGTTTCTCTCATAATCGTCCAGAGACAGGCAGGAAAATACAGTTGTCCCTCTGTTTCCACGGATTTGGTATCCACGGATTTAAGTATTCACGGTTTGAAAATATTCTTAAAAAATAATAATCCAAAAAGCAAACCTTGATTTTGCCATCTTATATAAGGGACACCATTTTGCTATGCCATTGCATATAATGAGACTTGAGTATTCACAGATTTTGGTATACATGGGGGGTCCTGGAACCAAACCCCTGCGAATATGAAGTGAAAACTGTATCAGGAAGTCTTGTGATAGTTCATGAAACACTGAGCTGGTTTCTCCCTGTTCGGCCATCTTGGACCTCAGGTCTTTTTCCTGCCTGTGCCCAGAGCAGAGCTGTTGACTGAGCTTTTTTTCACTTTCTTTTTTCAGATTCTTCCTTATTCTATCTCTTCTTTTGTTTATATTTCACTTTTTACTCTTTCTTCTGTTTTTTTCCCCCGTGCAAGCAAAGTGATACTCAAAATGATTGACAGCTGACAAAGTGACTTAGCCCCGCCACCGGAAGTTCTTAGATCCTTTGCATTCTGACATGTGGAAGCTCTGTGATTTAAATAGTCCCTTGGACCAGATTTCATTCCAAAATGCTGCTGTGGTTTCTAAGTCCTGTACCAGGGGATAATTGTACATCACAAACTTACTGCTACATTTTCCTCCCCAGACCAAGTTTTCCCTGACATGGTGATTGTGCCAACCCAACCCAAAGAGGGGGGGGTCTCCCATCATAGATCATCAGCGAGTCATTGTAACCTCAGATGTCAGCCTGCTGGGCTGGGAAGAATGGCCCAGGGAGTTTGGGATACAGAGAAAAGAATCACAGTATAACTTGGCTAGAGTTGAGGGCAATGTGCCTAGCCTGGCTCCATTTTGCTTCCTTAGTTAAGGGAAAGCACATGTTAGTCCTCAAAGAGCTCATTTGACCTTAGAGCCAAGCCAAGGACACCAGGGTTGCATACTGGAAGGTCGGAACCCTCTGTGTCTCATGCAAGAGGTTTAGCTGCCTCTCTTCTGACAGGAAAATCATGGCCTTTGTAGCATCTATCAGAAATCTCCAAATGAGCAATAGTTTCTGATAGAATTAGCTGGCTTTTCTTGGTGTTTATCAAGAATCTGCGAGACTGAGGACAGGACAGGATTACTTTTATATCCTGCAGACCTCCGCGGAATGACC
The DNA here is from genome assembly GCA_030847615.1 of Gambelia wislizenii. NCBI lineage: Eukaryota > Metazoa > Chordata > Lepidosauria > Squamata > Crotaphytidae > Gambelia > Gambelia wislizenii. The sequence continues at coordinate 35,612,937 of JAUMIR010000002.1, forward strand.
AGGCTCTCATAAGGATATCGCCCAAATAGGGATAAAAATGGACCCCTTGCAGTTTCCGGTGGGCTACAAGACCCACTAGCATTCTGGTAAACACCATCAAGGTTGATGCCAACCTGAAGGGAAGAGCTGAAAACTGGTAATGGTGTTAATTAAAGGCAAACCTAAGGAACCTTCTGCTCAACATAGCGATAGGGATGTGTACAGTTGTCCCTTCATATTCGTTAGGGTTTGGTTGCAGGACCCCCCCCCCCATGGATACCGAAATCCATGAATACTCAAGTCCCATTATATGCCTCTCTCTGGCTTTTCTTCGCAAACGAAGATTCAGGAAGGACTCATCCCGCGCCTTCTGCAAGCGCGCTGATGACTAAAAAGGCCAATCCGAGATAAACAAGTCCGGTTGCAAAAAGCGCAGCAGAAGGTCTCCTTGGGTGATGTTTTTGGGTTGTGATTCTTTCTGCGTTGTCGTTTCTCTTCAAGACTTGTTCGTCGTGAGTTCTCAAATAAGGCTGCAGCATTGTGGATATTGCGTCTCCATGCCTCCCGATGTGAGGCCAGGGCGGACCACTGTTGGTGATCAATTTGGCCAAGCCTGAGATGTTGTTTCAGGGAGTCTTTGTATCGCTTTTTTGGAGCGCCCCTCTTACGCTGACCCGTGGCGAGTTCACCGTAGAGTAGTATTTTTGGGAGGCGATGGTCCTCCATCCTAGAAACGTGCCCTGCCCAGCGCAGCTGTGTTCTCAATATCATGGCCTCAATGCTGGTGATCCCTGCTTGTTCAAGGACAGCAACATTCGTCACATAGTCAGTCCAGTGTATACTTAGGATTGTGCGTAGACAGCGCTGATGAAAGCGCTCGAGGAGTCGTAGGTGGTGGCGATAGGCAACCCATGTTTCAGATCCATAAAGGAGGATAGACAGCACGATGGCTCTATACACACTGATTTTTGTGCTTTGCCTCAGGTGTTTATTGCTCCAGACTCTTTTGTGAAGTCTTCCAAATGCACTATATGCCTTTGCTAATCTGTGATCGATCTCTTTGTCAATCTTGGCATCTGAGGAGATGATGCTTCCCAGGTAGGTGAACTGCTGAACGGACTTGAGCACTGATTTGCCGACGGCAATGTGGGGATGGTGGTGTTCGTCCTGTGGTGCAGGCTGGTAAAGAACTTCTGTTTTCTTCAGGTTGACTTCTAGCCCAAACAGCTCTGCAGCTGTTGCAAAGCAGGACGTTAGGCGCTGCAGAGCTGCTTCTGTGTGGGCAACAAGGGCAGCATCATCGGCGAAGAGCAGCTCACGGACTAGATAGTTTAGAGTCTTAGTGTGAGCCCTCAGACGGCTTAAGTTAAACAAGCTACCATCAGTACGGTAGCGTATATAGATGCCGTCGTCTTCTTCAAGCTCTGCCATAGCCCTTTGGGTGTCCCTTATATAGGATGGCAAAATCAAGATTTGCTTTTTGGATAATTATTTTTTAAAGAATATTTTCAAGCCACGAATTCTTAAATCTGTGGATACCAAATCCATGGATACAGAGGGACAACTGTAGTTACGCCTCCCCAAGATTCAGAGGGACTAGGAAGCATCTTAAATGGAGCATAGTGTCTCCATGAGAAAACACTTGTGAATAATGGAGTTTGTGAACTTTAGATCCAGAGTGGACTAGAACTCTCCTCCCGTCTTCACGACCATGAAGAAAATAGAGTAGACCCAGGAAAACATTCACAGCTACTTGCTCTATCAAAGACAACACAATTGCACATTTGCACATAGTAAAACAAGGGGGATCCAAATCTTGTCCCTGATTAGGGAGGCAGTCCTGCTGTTTCAGTAGGCAGAGAGGTCTGTTCTGTCCATAACAACTCATTATGTTCAGGGGATCTCCAGTTGGGAGGCCGACTTCCTCAGCAGACACACACTGTTCCCCAGGGAGTGGGGCCTGAACCAGGAATTTTTTCATCAGTTAGTGCACATTTGGGGTGATGTCAATAGACATGTTTGTATCACCAATGGATTACAAGTTCTTCAGATTTGACACCATTTCCCACTGCCCAGGGGTAGAAGGGACAGATGTGTTACAATGCAGATGGCCTTGGGGCCTCCTGTATCTGTTCCCTCCCCTTGCCCTCCTTGCCAGGTGATCAGGAAAATCAGGAAGAAGGAGGCCCAGGTAGTTCTTATAACCCCATTTTGGCCCAGGAAACGGTGATTCCTTGGAAACTGCTACATCTGGCTCTTGCAGAACCATGGCGACTCCTCCAGTGTCAAGACTTGCTGGTTCAGGGTCCTCTCCTTTATCCGAATACAGCTTGGCTCCAACTAGCTGTGGTAAGGTTGAGTGGCGGGCACTGAAGGAATTTAGTTACTCTGACTCTGTTATTTCCACTTTGTTATCTTGGCAGAGGAAGTCTACTGCTTGGATTTATGAGGCTACTTGCAAAGCTTTCATTATATGGTGCAAGTCTGACTCCCTCAACTATTGCAAGGCTTCCATCCTACATCTCTCTTGCCTTTCCTCAGAAAGGACTCAACCTAGGTCTGAGGCCCAATACTTTAAAAAGGCAAGCTGCTGCCCTGTGCTCCATTCTGGCTAGTTATGGTAGGTCATCACATCCCCATGTAAGAAGGTTCTCAGTGGGGTGACCCTTATTTCTCCCCCAGTAAACTACTGATCCCCCTCCTGGAATCTTCCCTTACTTCTGAAGCAATTAACAAAGCCACCTTTTGATTCCCTTCAGAGGGTTCCCTTAAGACTCCTTTCACTATAAGGTTGCCTTTTTGGTGGCCATTGCCTATGCATGCCGGGCATCAGTGCTTTCAGCCCTGTTTGTCAGAGACCACCTATGTCCCTTTACCAAGGACTTTGCTTCCTTGCACACAGATCCTTCTTTTCAAGCTAGAGCTCTTACTACTGTCCACATTTCACAGGAACTCATTCTTCCTTCTTTTTGTCCTAATCCATTGGACCCGGAAGACAAACTGGCACAACCTTGATGTGCACAGGGCATTAAAATTTTATATTCAAAGGATTAGGGAGTTGAGATGATGTGACTCCCAATTTCTGCCCTTTAGCCTAACCTTTTTGGGGCTCCAGGTGTTTCACTCCACAGTAGCAACTGGATCAAGGCTTTCATTCTCACAGCTTATGATACTGCCAAAATCCCTCCTCCTCAGAATATGGTTGCCCATTCCACAAGGGCTCCTGCCACTACTGCAGTTCCCCCCCCCCAGGATCCCTGCCATCAGTGACTTGGAACACGCTTTCCTCATTCATCTGCCACTACAAGATCAATAAGTACATGATGGCAGAGGCCATCTTCTGTAGAGGGGTGCTTCAAGAGGTTGTTAGGGAGTAGGAGGCAGTCCCTAACCCACCCAAGGGCTGGTTAATGTGGAGGGCTTGAATAAGTCCCAGGTTGTGCAGATTCCTCCTCACCAACCCAGAGAATGCCACATTGGTTATTTACCATGAAGGTGCATTCAGGGTAGTTGAGAGAAGGAATCCAGCCCTTCCCTTTCTGACTGCCTACTTTACTCATGGTGCAATGGTTCTTCTTCCTCCACACAGTTGCCTTTTCCTTCTGTTTTTGTAATGTCTGGAGGCTTGGCTAGGAAATGAGCTGAACTCCAAGGTGGCTGAGCAGGGAGGAGCCAGCTGAGTTTATCATTAAATATCACAGGACTTCCTGATGTTTTCCTGCCTGTCTCTGGTCAATGAAGGGAGAAACCCAGGTTGTCTGGACTCCTCTCAGCAACCCAAAATACACTTTCACATTAAGTAACCAGTGGCAATTCACTCTTAGCATAGAGTTCTCTTCTATATGACTAAGATGACTTTTGTAGTAAACTATGGACTGTAGGGTGACAGTGGCTAACCTTGTTTAACGTTCCTCCCTTTCCTCACCCTGGTTTTCTCTGCCCAGGTGTTTCAGGCACAACAACAAGAATAAAGTATTGGGAGGGAGGAAGTATTTGTGGGTGTTGAGGAAAGTATCCGTGGTGTTACGGTGCCCACAGGAGATGATGTGCCAGAGACCCCATCCCAAGCTGAGAATTGTTCACTAAAACTGTTTGTATGTCTGTTGAAGGGGTGACTTAACCTTTGAGAACTCTGATTCAAGAGTGGGTGTTCTCATAATTTGCCACAACAAACCACCACCATGCTCAAGAAAGCGATGGTCTGAGCGTTTTCAAGTGTTATTAAGTCAAAACAAAGTCCAGGTTGTTGAGTGAGTCCATGTAAGTGCCGGCAACTGTATTTAATGCTCCTCATGCCTTGGTTGTCACTCAGGTTGGTCAGTTTGGTCTTTCAGTCCCAGTGATGGCAACTCAGGGCATCCCTTGGACCACCACCCTTTGGCTACTCACAAGGAAGGTCAAGGTGTAAACATGCCATATTCCTGACCCTCATTCCACTGCTCTACATCACTCCATTGTCCCAAGGGCAACCTTCTTCCTCTTCCCCACACATCTTTGGTAACATTAAGAAAAAGAGAATGCGTAAGGTGATGTTGCATTCAAAGAGTCCATGCCAATTGCAATGGCAAAAGATTGAGAAGGCACAGAGAAACCATAAGCATGGTGGCATCACATAAGCATGGTGGCCTTATGAGGAGAGACTTAGGGAGCTGGGTATGTTTCGCCCGGAAAAAAGACGGTTAAGAGGCGATATGATAACTCTGTTTAAGTATTTGAAGGGATGTCATGCTGAGGATGGAGCAGGCTTGTTTTCTGCTGCTCCAGAGACTGGAATACGGAGCAATGGATGCAAGCTCCAGGAACAGAGATTCCACCTCAACATTAGGAGGAACTTTTTGACAGTAAGGGCTGTTCGGCAGTGGAACACACTCCCTCGGAGCGTGGTGGGGTCTCCTTCCTTGGAGGTCTTTAAACAGAGGCTGGATGGCCATCTGTCGGGGATGCTTTGATCAAGATTTCCTGCATGGCAGGGGGGTTGGACTGGATGGCCCTCGTGGTCTCTTCCAACTCTCCAATTCTATGATTCCATGATCACATGGTATTAACCTGCACTGAAGGAGACTCGTACATTTCTTTGTTATTAGCAGCTCTATAATCCTAATTTATGGGGGAAAGGGTGGAATAGAAATTGAATATGTAAATAAGTAAATAGATCTTGAGGAAGATTCTCCTTGGTACAACACATTTCTGCCTGCAGCTCTGCAGTCTTTTCCTCCCTTTTGTTCCTTTGTTGTTATGTGCCTTTGAATCACTTATGGTGACTTTTACATAGGATTTTCTCAGTAAAATCTATTTAGAGCAGGGTTGCCGTTGCCTTCCTCTCAGCTGAGAAAGTGTGACTTGCCTGAGGTCACCGAGTGGCTTTTCATGGCTGTGTGGGGATTTGAACTTGGGTCCCCCAGAATTCCAGTCCAGCACTTAAATCACTACACTACACTGCTCTCTATACCTTGACTACCCTATGCTATGCCTTTACCATCCTTCATTTGGCATTTCTGGATTGAATTAGAAGGGGAAATGAGTTAATCTTGATTTTCTTCACCAGGAGTGAGAAGAAGGAGACATTTGAGGCTCCAGTTGCTTTCCTTCCAGAACTGAAATGGAAAATATGGGACTTGAGTGATATCGGACTATTTCTTGCTGGCACCATGAAGGAATTTGAAGGTAAGAAAAATGGCCACAAGGATTTATGCTGTCTATTACTTGAGTTCAATCAAACATGACAGGTCTGTCTTGACTTCTCATGTCGCTGCTGCCATCAGTTGCCAGGGGTGTGTGCTTATTTTTCCGGGAAAGAGACTGAAGCTGTTGCAGCTAGAGAGTTTGTATGGTCCCTATATCCAACTCTAGTTAACAGTCTGGCTCTGGCTCTTTGGACCAATTGTGGTTTCCAAATGCTCTTCAGAGTCCACTGTAGAGTGTGTTACAGTCATCCAAGCAGGTTATCATGAAGGTGTATCTTACTGTGGCCAGACCAGGCATTTCAGGAGTGGGTACACTTGGTGCACTAACTTGAAGTATGCAAATGCACTCTTGGCCACCCCAGAAACCTGGACCTCCCGATCAAGACTGAGTCCAGGAGTTCATCCAAACTGTGAGCCTCTGTCTTCAAGGTGGTGTAACCCCATCTAGCACCGGTTAAATTCCTATTTCTGATCTGCCCTGGAGTGCCTCTATCTTGTCTACATTAAGCTTCAGTTTGTTCACAATTATCCAGTACCTTATAAATGGCTGGCACCAGTTTAACGTGGAAAGTGTTTTATGGGAAGGAGAGATAGAGTTGAGTGTTGTCAGCATACTGGTGGAACCAAACTCCAGATCTCCAGAAAACCTCTCCGAAGAATTTCATGTACAAGGTCTGTCTGTTAAATAAAGAGACTGTGCTTCTACCTTACAGACAAATCCGGGAGAACTGATTGTGAACTCTTGAGTGGAGACCTTGAACATGTCTGTGGATTGAACATGGGTTCTGTGGATTTTATCTGTAAAGTGTGAGACAAATTGTTCACAGCAGGCTGTCCAATGGTCAAGATTCTTCTCTTGTGGGCCAGTGTGTAAAAGACCCTTGACCTCTCAGAGCAGCTCCTCTGAATGGCTCTTTACAAATGCAATGAGTACTTGGCTTGTGGAGGCAATTAGCTAACACATTGAAACTGCTTAAAGAGTGTGGTGTAGATGTGTAAGTGCTATTGCTAAATAAATTGTAAGCCACTCTGAGCCTTTGTGGGTGAAAAGTGGGGTATAAATACTCTAATATAAATAAATAAAATAAGAGAATAGTTTTCTTCCTGTCGATGTTGCCATGGAGTAGCCCTTCAGATAGGCTCTATCTCTTGTTTGATTGGACTGCTGTCAGTGCTTCTTCTAACACCAGTCTAGTAGCTGTCTGTCTCATTTCATTGGTGCCAGCTCTCTGGAAAACCAGAGGCATGATCGGGCTCCACTCTGTGAGAGGGGATGTTCACAAATGATCCTGTCCACTGTGCTGGCTGTTTCCCCATTCCGGAGGTCAACGGGGGCCTCTGCAAGTAACAAGAAAAAATGCAATATGAATTTGCATTATTTACCTTCCAAACCTAGGTGAACTCCACTGGGAGTACATTTCATTGGACTGCAGAACTTACAGAACCAGTATGCATAGGATTGCATTGCCGTTTGAAGCAGTGTGCAGTTGCAAAGAGGAATTCCCTCTTCCAGATTTATTTCCGTTTCAACACTGTCCTTTACTTGAAATGAGGAAACCATAGATGCAATAGTATGAATGGATATTTTTCGTTGATCAGAGGTAATGTAAATTGTTGTGTGGTGCTTAATCTTTGTGTATCTTTTTCTTACTCAGATGCTATTCTATCTGGACTGCAGCTGCAGAAAGGTAAAATTCTGATGAAGAACCACATTATCAGACATGATAGTGAATGGTCACCAATCTGGCTTAGTTGCATTTCCTTCGGGCGAAACAGTCCTAACTTGCAAACTTTGATAGCTATAAATGTGAGAGGTGGAGAAGTCAATAACTCTATAGTCCTAAAATTCAAAGACATAGCTGTTAGTCTGGAATATTAGTATGCAAAGGGATCTTGTAGCACCTTTGAGAATAACTGAGAGAGATATGTAGGTAGCATAAGCATTTGTAGACTTAAGTCTACTTCATCAGATGCATTAGAGGTACAAAAAAATGAAATGCACAGGTATAGGATGGGTGACACCTGGCTTGACAACAGTGCACGTGAACGGGGTCTAGGAGTCTTAGTAGACCACACGCTGAACATGAGTCAACAGTGTGATGCAGCAGCTTAAAAAGCCAATGGAATTCTAGGTTACTTCTAGGGACTCGGAAACTTCAACTAGTTCAGAACATGGCAGCCAGGTTGATTTCTGGCATTTCCAGAAGAGAGCATATAACACCTGTGTTAAAAGCTCTCCACTGGCTGCCTATTAGTTTCTGGGCATAGTACAAGGTGTTGGTTATGACCTTTAAAGCCCTACAGGGCTTGGGTCCAACTTATCTCCGGGACCGCCTCCTTCCATACGACCCTCCCCGTGCACTTCGGTCCTCTGGGAGGAACCTGTTACAACCTATGAAAACAAGGCTGTCGGTGACCTCCCAGAGGGCCTTCTCTGCTGCTGCTCCCAGATTATGGAATGGCCTGCCGGACAAGATCCGTCTTATTACCACCTTAGACGACTTCAAAAAAGCTGTCAAGACGGATCTTTTCCGGCAGGCCTTTCCCGAATAACTATCCCGGCCTGAAGATTCGGCTGCCTTTTCCCTTTAGCGGCGACTGGGTTATTTCATTTTTCCCCTCTTTTTAATTATTATATGTTTTTAATCTGTTTAATTTAATATTGTTTTAAGGGGTGGGTGGGTTAGTATATTAATGTAATTATGGGATTTTTATGATGTAAGCTGCCCCGATTGCGTTGCAGAGGGGCGGGATAGAAATAATAATAATAATAATTATCATCAATAGGAGTATAGTGTCTAGATTGAGGAAAGTAACATTACTACTCTGTTTTGCTTTGGTCAGACCTCACCTGAAATACTGTGTCCAGTTGTGGGCAGCACAATTCAAGAAGGCTATTACCAAGCTAAAAAGTGTCCAGAGGAGGATTACCAAAATGGTGAAAGGTCTGAAAACCATGCCCTGTGAGGAGTGGCTTAGGAAGTTGGCTATGTTTAGCCTGGAGAAGAGACAGTTAAGAGGGGACATGATAGCCATATTTAAATATTTGAAAGGATGTCATATTGAAGAGGGAGCAAGCTTGTTTTCTGCTGCTCCAGAGAGTAGGACACGGAGCAAAGGACGCAAACTACAGGAGAAGAGATTCCACCTAAACATTAGGAAGAACTTCCTGACAGTAAAAGCTGTTTGGCAGTGGAACACGCTGCCTCATAGTGTGGTAGAGTCTCCTTCTTTAGAGGTGTTTAAACAGTGGCTGGCTGGTCATCTGTTGGGAATGCTTTGATTGGGTATTCTTGCATGGCAGGGGGTTGGATTGAATAGCCCTCATGGTCTCTTCCAATTCTATGATTCCTTCTACTTGCAAGTCCTATCTGAGAGGGAATGAGATTTTTCTGGTGTGCTTGGAGTCATCAGACTAATTATTCACCCACTTGATGCTGCTCCTTATTTTTCTTTTCTCACATAACTCTTCCTCTCATCCCCAACAGGAAATATTACTCTGGATCCAGACACAGCTCACCCCCAGCTCATGCTTTCTGAGGATCATAAAAGTGTTGCTTGGGTAGACAAACATCAATTCCTACCTGACAATGAAAAGAGATTCAAGAGCGCTTATTGTGTCCTGGGATGTGAAGGATTCACAGCAGGCAGATATTTCTGGGAAGTCGCTGTTGGAAAAGAAGAACAATGGATCATAGGGGTGGCCAGGCAGTCTGTGAAGAGAAAAGATATTGTCTATAGTCCTGAGGGAGGGGTCTGGGCTGTAGGGAGGTGGGGAGGTAAGTTCAGGGCCACCAACCATGTTCATTTCCCACCTGTGTCTCCAAACAGGGATCTCACGAGGATCCGAGTGTCTCTGAACTGTGCTGGTGGGCAAGTGGCCTTTTATGATGCCAGTACAGGAGACCATCTCTACACATTTTCTGAAGCTTCATTCACAAGAGAGACCCTCTTGCCCTTCTTTAATGTACATGGAAGAGGCCACCTAAGTATCTCTCCTTAAAATTGCCCAGCAAGCCAGACTCAGGCCTTCTTCTAAATTACCACAAAGAAATCAAATTTGTTGGCCATTTCTCCCTTCTGCAGATTCCCTCAGCAGATTTGTTCTTAACACATTTATTACAGGTTTACATAGGCTGTGTGTCAAGAGGTCTGGAAGAGTAATAGAGTAATGTACTAAGTTTATTTGATAAGGGATAGAAATTTAGGTTTGGTGGGTGGGAGGAAAGGGGCAAAGTTTTATTCCTCTGACTGCCACAAAGTGAAAAGCTAAGGTAACTGTTACTAACATTATGAATATGACAGATCTTAGAAAAGACAAATCTTTAGTCACACTCAGGTGTTATTCCAGTAGCTAGTAAGGTGTAATCCTGCCTCCAAGCAACAAAATAGTAGTTTAGACCCACAAACCCCATTCATCCCTTGCCAGTCCTTGTGATACCTGATTGGCTTTCTAAGCAAAATGTTTGGCCTACATCCAATGGTTAGTCCCAGCTAAAGTAGACCCAAGCAAGCAATACAAGTGTGAGAAGGTAACACTTCAGTGGGTCTACTGTGGGTCGAACTAGCAAGTATACTGATGCCAGTACGTTATAAAGGATAATTGTTTGATAATTTCACAGACAATTTCTTCTGTGATCTGCAAGATACGTGAGATGTGGGAGCTTGGATTGAACTGGTTTGAGGGAATACAGATCCAGAGAATGGAGACCTCCCCCTCAAATTTTGTTATTCTGCAAATATATCTGTAAACAGCATTTAAGTAGCTGTAAATGCTATGTTTGAAAGAGCAACTTTTTCATATTTATAACATAAATGAGCATGCATGTGTTTCAGTGAGAGATCCCAAGTTTCTTGCTCATCACTAGTCCCAAGTAAAGGTGGGGAGAGAATTTCTGTGAACTTTGGAGGTGGACCATTGTTGCTACTGGAGCAGAATTTTATATGCAGGATGTTAATTTCTCTCCAATGTTGCCCACTGGTGTGAAGCTGTTCCCCTTCTCTTCAATCACAAAGAGAAGGTTTCTAGCTTACTTTGCCCAACAGAAAACCACACTCAAGGGTTTCTCTAGTCTAGAAATCCCTTTTATAAGGCAGGCCACCACCACTCACTGAGTTTGCCCCTTTACACGTCTGGTGCAGTGAGAAACCAGACAGGTTGTGTTAAAGAAACAATAATAACCCTTTTCTCTATCCTAGAGAAGTTAGCTGACCAAGAGGCAGGTGATTCATGGAGGTTAAGAAATAACAGAAAAGCTTTATTTTAGTTCCATAAACTTAAGGTGACTTGGAGGCACATGCCCCCTAGGATTTTAATTTAGGGTAAAGATACATTCAATCAGAGTACACACAAAATAAATCTTAAAACTAACGTAAACTAGCTAGACGGTCCTTAAGCTAAGAAGAATGGTAACTTACAATTTAGGATGTCCATCATCATCAGTTCTGTCCCCAAAAGGGGCAGCTGGCCAGGGCATCCTAGCCGGCCCATTCAGTCTCTGGAGTCAGAGTCCTGTTTTTGGATAGGAACTTCCTCCTGAAGTTCTGATATCATCTCGGGGCTTTTTAATGTTAATCTGCCCTTGAGAGAGGTTGGCTCCCCCAACCTCTGATATCACAATTTTGCATTTTGTTGGCTACACCATGTGGCTCTCCATGTGCCCCCAGGCAGATGGCTAAGCCAGAGTCCTGTGGTCTCTCAGAACAAAGGAAAGGTCAGAACTTTTAAAGTCTTTGTGGTTGTCTCTGATTGGGTCTGCCTTTGCCAAACCAGATTGGCTCTCTAGTCAGGTGATGTGACGTCATGTTTAGGAAATGAGGTTCCCACCCCCTTACCAGCCTGATGGTATGGAATCCAGGGAATGGAATATTCCACTGCTGTGACTATAGGTTTTTGAGATGAACTCCCATGATGACTGGGCAAAATGACACCAAATTAGGAGGAGTAGCTAATACTCTGGAGGACAGGATCAAAATTCAAGATGACCTGGATAAGCTGGAGAGCTGGGCCAAAGCTAACAAAATGAAATTCAATATGGAGAAATGTAAGGTATTGCACTTAGGGCGAAAAAATGAAATGCATAGATATAGGATGGGGGAGACCTGGCTGAATGAGACTACGTGCGAAAGGGATCTAGGAGTCCTAGTAGACCACAAGTTGAACATGAGTCAACAGTGTGATGCGGCAGCTAAAAAGGCCAATGCGATTTTGGGCTGCATCAATAGAAGTATAGTGTTCAGATCAAGGGAAGTAATAGTGCTGCTCTATTCTGCCTTGGTCAGACCTCACCTAGAATACTGTGTCCAGTTCTGGGCACCACAATTCAAAAAGGATATTGACAAATTGGAGCGTGTCCAGAGGAGGGCGACTAAAATGGTGAAAGGTCTGGAAACCATGCCTTATGAGGAGAGACTTAGGGAGCTGGGTATGTTTAGCCTGGAAAAAAGACGGTTAAGAGGCGATATGATAGCCCTGTTTAAGTATTTGAAGGGGTGTCACGTTGAGGATGGAGCAAGCTTGTTTTCTGCTGCTCCAGAGATTGGAACATGGAGCAATGGATGCAAGCTCCAGGAACAGAGATTCCACCTCAACATTAGGAGGAACTTTTTGACAGTAAGAGCTGTTCGGCAGTGGAACACACTCCCTCGGAGCGTGGTGGGGTCTTTAAACAGAGGCTGGATGACCATCTGTCGGGGATGCTTTGATCGTGATCTCCTGCATGGCAGGGGGTTGGACTGGATGGCCCTCGTGGTCTCTTCCAATTCTGCAATTCTATGATTCTATGATCATGACAACTGGTATCAGCTAGTCTTTCCTTGAACCTGAAATAAATAGAGTTGTCCCTCCACATTCACGGATTTGGCATTCATAGTATTAAGTATTCATGGCTTGAACATATTCTTTAAAAATAATAATCCAAAAAGCAAACCTTGATTTTGCCATCTTATATAAGGGACACCATTTTGCTTTGCCATTGCATATAATGGGACTTAAGTGTTCACGGATTTGGGTATTCACAGGGGATCCTGGAACCAAACGCCAGCGAATATGAAGGGACAACTGTATCACTGAGCGACCAGCACATTTCTGCCTGGGAGTTGGTCTCTGCTCTACATTCTTGGGTCCAGTTTTCCACCTCTGAGGGCACGAGAGTCAGGAATGGCTCTAGAACCACCACGTCCAGCATCTGATTCTTTGGGTGCCTCTCTGGCTTCAGCTGCTGGCGGCAAAGGTGATGGAGTTGGCGGCAAAGCTTTTGGGGCCTCCTGGTAGCAAACCTCCCTGAAGCAGCGCTGCTCTGGTAGGTCTGAACTGACTGTCAGAGGCCTATTATTGTTTTAAGTTTTAAGCTTGCTTAGCTGCTTCATAGCCATGTTAAAGGAATGCTAAGGGTTGGAAGGAGGTGCAGGTGTGGAGGCTGATGGTGTGAGACACAAGGTCACTGAGCAGTTTGGAAGTGGAATACACTGCCTCATAATGTGGTGGAGTCTCCTTTGGAGGTTTTTAAAGAGGCAGGATGGACATTTGTCGGGAATAATTTGATTGTTTTCCTGCATGGCAGGGGGTTGGACTGGATGGCCCTTGAGGTCTCTTCCAATTCTGATTTATGAAATCGACTGGTACTATGTGGGAAAGTATATTGGATGGTGGGAGGGAAGAAATGGATAACAACAGTTTTAAAAGTGAAACTTGTGGGGCATCCACACTAGAGGAATAATCCAGTTTGAAACTCGGTTACAGTCGTCCCTTCACATTCACGGGGGTTCCGTTCCGCGGACCCCCGCAAATGTGAAAAATCCGCGAATAACGACTCCCCTCCCCCCTCCCTCCCCAGGCCTTTGTGGGGCCTTCCTAGGCCCCATGGAGGTCTCCCTGGCCCTTCCTCCCTCCCTCCCCAGGCCTTCGCGGGGCCTTGCTAGGCCCCGCGGAGGTCTCCCCAGTCCTTCCTCCCTCCCTCCCCAGGCCTTCGCGGGGCCTTGCTAGGCCCCGCGGAGGTCTCCCCGGCCCTTCCTCCCTCCCTCCCCAGGCCTTCGCGGGGCCTCCGGAGGGCCTCCGGGCGTCCCGCGAAGGCCTCCCCACACCTCCCCAGGCCTTCGCGGCGCCTCCGGGGGTCCCGAGAAGGCCTCCCCACCCCTCCCCAGGCCTTCGCGGCGCCTCCGGAGGGCCTCCGGGGTCCCCGCGAAGGCCTCCCCACCCCTCCCCAGGCCTTCATGGGGCCTACGGAGTGCCTCCGGGGCCCCCGTGGAGGCCTCCCCTCTCCCTCCAGGTCTTTCACGGGGCCTCTGGAGGCCCCGTGTCGCGGTTTTGGGGGGGCCGGGGGGCCCTCCCAAAACCGCGAATAACCAAAACCGCGAATGTCAAGTTCGCGAATGTGGAGGGACAACTGTATTTGCCATGGCTCCTTCCTGTGGAATCCTGGGGTTTGTAGTTTGGTGAGGCTCTAGCACACTTTGTCAGAGAAGGCTCTCTGGCTTCGCAAACGAAGATTCAGGAAGAACTCATCCCGCACTTTCTGCAAGCACGCTGATGACTAAAAAGGCCAATCCGAGATTAACAAGTCCAATTGCAGAAAGCACGGCCGGGTTGTGATTCTTTCTGCGTTGTCATTTCTCTTCAAGACTTGTTCAGCGTGAGTTGTCAAATAAGGCTGCAGCATTGTGGATAGTGTGTCTCCATGCCTCCCAGTGTGAGGCCAGGGCGGGCCATTGTTGGTGATCAATTTGGCCAAGCCTGAGATGTTCTTTCAGGGAGTCCTTGTATCGCTTTTTTGGAGCGCCCCTCTTACGTTGACCTGTGGCGAGTTCACCGTAGAGTACTATTTTTGGGAGGCGATGGTCCTCCATCGTAGAAACGTGCCCTGCCCAGCACAGCTGTGTTCTCAATATCATGGCTTCAATGCTGGTGATCCCTGTTTGCTCAAGGACAGCAACATTCGTCACATAGTCCAGTGTATATTTAGGATTGTGCGTATACAGCGCTGATGAAAGCGTTCGAGGAGTCGTAGGTGGTGGCGATAGGTGACCAATGTTTCAGACCCCTAAAGGAGAATAGACAGTACAATGGCTCTATACACACTGTTTTTTGTGCTTCACCTCAGTTGTTTATTACTCCAGACTGTTTTGTAAAGTCTTCCAAATGCGCTAAATGCCTTTGCTAATCTGTGATCGATCTCTTTATCAATCTTGGCATCTGAGGAGATGATGCTTCCCAGGTAGGTGAACTGCTGAATGGTCTTAAGCACAGATTTGCTGATGACAATGTGAGGATGGTGGTGTTCGTCCTGTGGTGCAGGCTGGTAAAGAACTTCCATTTTCTTCAGGTTGACTTCCAGCCCAAACAGCTCTGCAGCTGTTGCAAAGCAGGACGTTAGGTGCTGCAGAGCTGCTTCTGTGTGGGCAACAAGGACAGCATCATCGGCGAAGAGCAGCTCACGGACTAGATAGTTTAGAGTCTTAGTGCGAGCCCTCAGATGGCTTAAGTTAAACAAGCTACCATCAATACGGTAACGTATATAGATGCTGTCTTCAAGCTCTGCCGTAGCCCTTTGGAGCATCATGCTGAAGAAGATTGTAAATAAAGTTGGAGCAAGAACACAGCTTTGCTTCACTCCATTAGTTATTAGAAAGGGCTCTGAAAGAGCATCGCCATATCTAACATGACCATGCTGGCCCTCATGTAGCAAGATAATCATTTTAAGGAATTTTGGGGGCTAAAAACCTTGTAAAACTACAAATCCCAGGATTCCATATGAAGGAGCCATGCAAATAATCCAGTTTCAACCTGGATTATTTGTGTCATATGGATTCCCCCTAAAATTTTCCGATCACCAGTCTCAACATTCAAATCTCTGCTAACTCAGTTTCCTGTGTTTTCTCCCCCCCTGCTTGGTGCCACTTCAGACTGACCAAGGCCCCTTCCCAGCTTTGACACCTGGGTGGAGACAGGATGTGAAAGAGGCACCTGTGCGCCCCACAGAGACTGGGCTCTTTAAGCTGGAGTTAAGCTCTGAGTTTGGAGTGTAGAGGACAGTTGGCTGTAGCCAAACTCCGTCTGTGTGTGTGCTGTATGAGAGGCTTGGATGAGGTAAAACTGCAGAGGTTACTAATTTGGAATTGAGTAGTGAGTATACAAAGAGTGAAAGGCTGGGAAATAAGGAATAACATTATGAAGATTTAAATACTGGTTAAACCAAAAGATTCCACCCTGAAGTATGTTTATTCCCTTTCATAAACTTGTCCTTTGTTAATACAAATACAGACACTGGCTCATTCCTACAGAATAAAGATAATTAAAGGCAAGCGACCATAACGCACACTCCACACATTTAAGTTAAAAGTAATAGCAATGGTTCATAAGGAAGGCACTAAAGGAACCTTATAGGAGTTTAGGTGGGAGGAACAGAGGGTAAAGAGGCAGGCAGGCTGAACACTGAGGTAAAGGGCATCTGACGTTTTAAAGATTGCCCTTGACCACTTGGGTGTTGTGAGGTGTTGCATATTTAAAGAGGCTCCTTCCTGGTGGCTGCTCCTGCTCGCCACCCCCTCATCCCCATCCCCAGTTGGTCGGTCAGAAGTCCAAAATCCACCACCAGTGTTTCATAAGTTGCGCCCCACTCGCCCTCTCCACAGCACACCCCTCGGTGATGGCTGCTCCCAGCTCAGTCCGGACCAGGAGCCAGGGTGAGTCTGGGTCCAGCCAAAGAGCAGCCCAGAGAGGCATGGGGGTGATAGGGGTGTTATGCTTGAGGAGGAGGAAGCCCCCGCATCCATTCCCCCCAGGGGCAGCCTGGAGAGGGGAGAAAGACCTAGTGGAGAGAGCAACCTTACAGGGCCATGCACAGAGGGAGGGCCCAGGCTGCTGAGGGGCAAGCAGGAGGGGAAACCAGTACAATATATGTTTATTTTATCAATAATTTATATTTTTATTTCTGTGAGTGGTTGTGTAGGCCGGGCTTTGCTCAGGGGCCCTCCATCCATCCACGTCAATGAATTTCATGGTTGCAAGTAGAGAAATGTTGAATGCCTTTCTTTGGGGCGTCACTAAGCGTCAGAATTTTACCATAAAAAAGTATCCCATTTGTGGGCAGAAAGCAGGTTGGGATCTTCTTGTGGCCAGTGAAGCAGATGCCTCAGGATTTTGGACACTCCCCAGTCCAAGCTTGCTCACGACATCAGGGGCCCCTTACCAGGGCTTTCTCAGAATACAGGCTCTGTTTTTGACCCTCAAGAGCCCAACACTTTCCCAACACTTGTCCCCCAGAAAATGTCATGGACTACAATTCCCATTACCTGCATGCCTGGTCATGGGGTGTGGAGAAGATGGTGGTTGTCATCCAATCACATATAGAGGGGAGTCGGGTCAGTCTTCTGAACAGAAGCAATGAATGTGTGGGTCCTCTAGATGTTCTTGGGCTGCAGCCACTCCCCTTATCCCTCACCTTTGGTCATGCTGGCTAGGATGGATGGGAGTTGCAGTCCAACAAGAGCTGGTGGCTCACCTACTCATCAATGCATTTCCTTGCTCCAAAAAAACACTCAGAGATCCCCCTTTTGCGCATGAGGAGGAGGAGAGGCTGCAGAGAAAGAAGCATTGTTGGAAGACAGAAGGAAACTAGAAGTTCTGCTGGGAAACTGGTAACCACAAGATCTGAGGTGAAGGCAGAGGGAAACTGCTCCCCTCTGCCTTTTGTAGGGCAGAAACAGCAGAGTGGGTCTGTCTGTCTCAGGGTTGAAGAAAAAAAGTCCTGTTGCCCAGAGAGGCTCGGTAGGGTCACATCCTTTCCACTATCACCCCAATTCCCCCCCTCTCTTTTAGGTTAGCTGGAAGGGAGCATGCATGCCAAAAAAGGGAGGGAAGCAATATATCAGTGCCAGAGCAATACCTAAGCGGTTTACAGTGTGTTTAGCTAATTGCCTCCAACAAGCCGGGTACTCATTTTACTGACCTGCAGAAGGATGGAAGGCTGAGTGAACCTTGGAGCCCTCTGGGATCAAACTCATCTTTGTGGCTTGCAGTACTGGCATTTAACCACTGCGCCACCAGGGCTCCCAGGGAAAGAACTATGCATTGAAGGAAGGCCCTGACAGGTCACTGTGGCCTCAGCAGCCCCCCTTCTTTCAGGAGCCCCACGGGTGAGTGCAAATTTCAGGAGAGGCTCAAGGATGGGGGAAGGGGAGAGATGTACCCCCCCCAAGAATGTGGCATGGGCTATGGAAGGCCTCAGAGCATGAACAGAGGAAAAAGACGGAGGTGGCTTGAAAGAGGGATTCCCCCTCAGTCCCCCAAAGGAGATGGTACTGAGTGACTGACCCATCTGGGGCTCCTCAGGGTACCTCCATCTTGGCACTTCTTTCCTGTCTCCATTCAGTAAAGCCCTGAGGAGGTCAGAAGGAAAAGAACTCTGCTTTTTTATTGCAGAGTGGGGGGACTGGATTAAAACCTGCCTCACACCAATAGGCAGGAATGGAGAGCCTTTGCTCCTCCAGGGTGTTTTGTATCACAGCTCTCATAATCCCCATACCACTGGCCAGGCTGGTTGGAGGCTCTGAGAAGAGAAGCTGAAAACACCTAAAAGGCCACAGGTACTCTCACTTTACACCCCCCAGCACACATTTATATCAGGAGGTTTTCAACTGCAGTGGGTCTGGAGACCCATCTTCTGTTTCTGGGATCCCCATGAACTGCCAGAAATACCCCCTTCCTCAAAAGTGGCCAGAAGTACACTTTTGGTTGCGGGGGGGGGCACACAAAACTCTGCAACCTGTTTAAAAGGGCAGAGGACTTGGTACATTAATTAATCTGTTGTCCTTTTATAAAGATCCTAGGGAGCATTTTATTTTACCCTTAATAGATAATATCTTTTTGAATTCTCAAGAAAAAGTACATTATCTCCTTATGGACACAGATAAATAAATATGTGACCTGGCCTGTAGCCTTGTTTGCCCTTGCTGCTAAAAAGACCAGGAAGAAATATATAGCAGAGATAGCTGTCTCTCCCCACCCTCCTCTCTCTCTGGCTTTTCTTTGCAAAGGAAGATTCAGGAAGGACTCATCCCGCGCTTTCTGCAAGTGCGCTGATGACTAAAAAGGCCAATCCAATATAAACAAGTCCAGTTGCAGAAAGCACAGCAGAAGGTCTCCTTGGGTGATGTTTCCGGGTTGTGATTCTTTCTGTGTTGTTGTTTCTCTTCAAGACTTGTTTGGCATGAGTTCTCAAATAAGGCTGCAGCATTGTGGACAGTGCATCTCCAAGCCTCCTGATGTTGAAACTGGATTATTTGCCATGACTCCTCCCTATGGAATCCTGGGATTTATAGTTTGGTGAGGCACCAGCACTCTTTGTCAGAGAAGGCGAAAACCTTGTAAAACTACAAATCCCAGGATTCCATAGAAAGAAATCATAGCAAATAATCCGGTTTCAACCTGGATTATTTGTGTCCTGTGGATTCACCCAGCTCAGGCAGATCTGGGTGTAAGTCTCTACATCGTGGCTTGGAAGAGGCAGTCACAGAGGGGTTAAAAAGAGGCAGGGAAGCCCAAAGACCCGCCAAGGTTTCTCAGGGTTGCCCGAGAGGGGTTTTGCGAGAGGTTAGGCCACAGAGATCCTGACTGAAAACAAAATAAACATGTTTGAGCTATAGACTCAAATTTTTATGCAAGGATTTCCCCCCCCCCTCCGGACCTTAAAGGTTTCCTCCAGGTTAAAATGGCTGGGAAAGGCTGGCCTTGAGAGCTCAGTGGTCGCCCCCTCCTCCTTCCTTTGCTTTTCCCGCCTTTTTTTTCAGGCTTCCCCCTTAGAATCCCAGCACCGCTGCATGTCTTTCTCTCCCCTCCCCAACACCGCTGACGGAGACCAGCCAACCAATAGGAAGCATGGATGAAACAGCCAATGGGAGGCCGCAGAACTGCTGGTTTAGCCAATGGGAAGCAGGACTCATGCAGCCAATGGGAGTCCAGAGAGCGGGAAGGAGGGTGGCTGCAGAAGTTTGCGATTTCTTTGTGGAACTTTGGTTCCCCCCCCCCTTTGGTGTAAAACCAGGTAAGAGGAGAGAAACCTGTAAAATCAGGTAAGCGGAGAGAAAACTGGGCTTTGTGTGTAAAGGTTGCTTTATTTGCACCATAGCACCTCTCATCCAGCGTGGCTGGGGGGATTCTGGGAGGTGCAGTCCGAAAAAGTAACTTTTCCAAGCTCTGGATGGAGCAGCCAAGTAAAATAACCCATCATCCACCACCCTTGCTTGCTTTTGGCTTTGGAGGGGCTTTCTGCCTCCCCCTCAGCTCCCCGCCCTTGGCCTCAGCTGCTGGCCCTGGACTGTTTTAAACTGCCACAATTCAATCAGTCCATCCATCAGATCCATCACTTTACTTTTAAAGTGGAACTGGAGGTGGATGGTTGTGGGAAGATGAGCTCAGGAGAGACGGAGAGGACAGGGCGATGGAAATTTACCTTTGGGGGGAAGAAAGTGTTGGTCAGCAGCCCTGGTTGTGGGGAGGGTGATTGCAGGGGCAGCCACAGCCCAGGGACTCCAGAGAGAGGGGGGGATTGAGAGATGGGGGGGCTGCCCTGCTGGCTCCTGGGGGCTTCTCCTTTTCTTCCTCCACCCAGTTCTTCCTCCACCCAACTGAGCACCCATTGTGCCCAGTTCCAAAGAGTGCCATGTGGGATTTCCCCTCTCTCATGCCACCCAAAATTGTGAGGTTCCCTTTCAAAAAAATCCCACCCTTGTGGCCCAATGTGGGGTTTCTCCCCTTTAACCCACCACAGGCGAAGACTTCCACAGTCCTCACAGCAATCCCCAAGAGTGAGGGAGGGCTTTCCCTGGTCCCCACCTCTGCCACAACCTCAGGACTTCCTCCAGTCCTACCTCCCTCTGCAACCACCAAATGTGGGGGACTGTCTGAATGCCCTCAGGGTTCCTAGGAGGATTTAAACAACTTATGTCTCCACTGGACACTACCCCTCTATATTCAATGCTTCAACCACAGACACCTTGTCTAGATCCAAAGACCAAAACTACATAAAAACAAAAACAAATCTTTATTTATAGATGTTAAACATAAAGCAGAATAATTCTTTATTACATTTAAAATACCACACACTCTTACATATATTCCTCTCTAACTCAGACCCCCCAGAACCACTCATTTATTCCTAACCATGGCTGACTCTAAACCCTAAATCTTCCAAACCCTTCCACACAGACAAATTCAGCCTAAAATTGTCTCCATTCATCAGCTCTCATTCACCAGCTTTATGCAAATCCCCTCAAACATTCCACCAATCAGCACTCACCCAAGCATTCCGTTTCCCTCCCCCCAACAGCTCCTTACCTTGTACTCTACAACCAGTAAATGGAACAACATTTCCCATCAAGTCCAAGACAGCTTATGAGGAAGCTAGCATTTAAGCCTGGTGTATATATTGGTTTGTGTTTGGGGCATCTGACGTAGGATGGGGAAACAGAGCGCTCATGTGGTGATCCTTGGTTTTGAGAGAAAGCTGTATATGTGAATGTGTGTGTGTGTGTGTGTATGTATATATATGTGTGTATATATATATATATATATATATACACCTGTATATATATATATATCATTGTCTATCAAAGCCAAAATCCACATTGAATCATGATATTATTAGGCCAAACTCAAAATGGTACAAAACATGTGAGCAAGATTTTAAGATCTTCATATCTCTTTGTCAGGCAAGATGCAAGATGGTTTGAGAGCAAAAGCTCTGCTATAATCTTTGTCAGCATCTGATAAAGATGTGTTAACCACTGGGAGGACCAAGGTGAGTACCAGCCTGAGACAGTTACAGGATGAGCCACTGTTCCAGAATGGATCCCTTTCGTCTACATTAAGCAGATTCTGGCTGTGGCCGTTTTAGTAGAAAATGTCCTTTGCTAGAGGCAGTAGTTGTTTGCTTAGTGAATGAGGAATTTGTACATTATGTCATAAAGACCTCCTAGTAGGCCATGGGAGTGAATTGTTAGGATTAGGTGCTATTTGTGATTGACAGCCTGAAACAAGTGCAGGAAGTGTTTGGATATGAGGGACTTCCTAAGAACCACGTGTTCTGAATCTTCCATTGGGTTTTAAGTGAACAGATGGTTATGTCTAAATATTGAAAACTTAATTGACGAATATTCTTTATCTAGAAATGGCTCCATCAGCTCATCCCATTTTTTCCACATGTTTTCTTCCTTTTCCAAAGGGAAGTGACAGGTCAATGGAAGCCAAAAGAGCAAAACTCAGTCTTCCTGATGAGGCAGACGTGGCTGCTGCTGGGATGCCCATCCAGGCCCTCTGTGAAGAAGCTGTTTGTCCCATCTGCTTGGAGTATTTCAAGGACCCAGTGATCACAGAGTGTGGGCACAATTTCTGTCTGTCTTGCCTGACCCCATGCTGGGGGGAATTAGAGAAAGAGGCCTCCTGCCCTCAGTGCAGGAAGAAGATTCAGGAAATGAACATCAGACCAAATTGCAAGTTGGCTAGCTTTGTGGAAATAACCAAGAAACTTAGTCTTCAGGGGCCAAAAGTGGAAGAAGGGAAGGGGAAAGTCTGTGAGAAACACCAGGAACCTCTGAAGCTGTTTTGTAAGAAGGATGAAACCCCCATCTGTGTGGTGTGTGACAGATCCAAGGAGCACCGAGATCATGAGATCATTCCTGTGGAGGAGGCTTCCCAAGAATACAGGGTAAGACATCCCTGTGGATCTTGATGGGCCAAGGGTGTAACTTTGGAGTCTTCAAAAATACTCTGTAGTATAACTGTTAACAAGAAATTCCTAGAAACAATTTTAATTGCAACCTATTCTGCTCTGTGAGTAGAAATCATGGGGAAGACTAGGGAACCTCTGGAATATGGATGGATTGGGGAGAGAGTGTTAGTCCAACACTGTTCCTCAGGCAGTGAGTTTTTCCCTAGAAACACAAGAGTAACTGAAGTGGAGTCTGTGGAGACTGCGATAACAGCAGGTTTCCTCTTCGTTTTGGCTCAAAGAAAGACCTTGTACCCCATATGGGAGGGGGGAGCTGCCTCTAGTATGAAATGACTTTATGAAAGAAATTAAATGCAGGAGACATTGGCTATGGAGTGGTATGGTTTCTCTGTACTCTAATCCCAGTGAAATCCATGCTCCATTTATAGATAGGAGAACCCTCACTACCATCCCTGGTGGGCAGGGAACAAGCAAAGGATTCAACTCCCAATTTTCTCCTCTTTCTGAACCAATCCTCAACTTTCCTTTAATCCTCAGGATTTGATCAGTAGTCACTTGGAGCGTCTGAAGAAGGGGAAAGAGAAAATTCTGGAACATAAGGCAGAGACAGAAAAAGAAAGTCAAGACCTACTTGTAAGTGTAAATAGATCTTGAACAAATAAATATAAAGTGTCATGTCAAAAGCAGAAGAATCAAGGCATTCCTGGTTCTGTCAATTGAAATGGCCTGATGTATCTTTTGAAAGTGTTACTAAAAGGCCAGAATGAAAGTGGGAACTTGTGGAAACGAACAAGGGTCTTTCCTCTCATCTTTGGCCTCCATTTCTTTCCATTCTGTCTGCTGATTGCAGAAGCAAATAGAAATGGAGAAACAAATGACAGTAGCAGAATTCAGACAATGGCACCAGTTTCTGGAAGAACAAGAGAAGCTTCTTCTGGCCCGGATGGAGGAGGTAGAGAAGGAGATTGGAAGGAAAGCAGAGGAGCACCTGGCCAGACTGTCAGGGGAGCTGTCCTCTCTTGAAAGTCTCCTTGGGGAGATGGAAGAGAAGCATCAGCAGCCACCAAGTGAACTCCTGCAGGTAAGATGAGCAGAAACCCATCTGGCTATTCCCTCTAGGGCAAGGCTGCCTGCAAAATTTGTTGTGCGCCTTCTTCAGCTGCAAAAGGGGCCCAGTCTGAGATCCTGAGAAGCAGCTCTGTTACAGATGGGTGCATCTGAAGGGAACAGGAGTATTCATTTTCCTTGGAGTAAACTAGAGTTTTCTAAATAATCTTTTCACCTCTCTGCTAATGTGTTGTGTCCTAATGCCCCTCAAATGGGTACTCTTCATGCCTTGCTGACCTGCTCTCTCAGAGCATCTGGACTGCTGCTGTCAGAACAGGATATTGAATAAGGTCATGGGTGGGTAACTGTGCAGGGAGACATTTATCCCCCTGTCCACCCAGTGGGCCTTAGTAGTATGTTTCTGTTTACCCAAAGTGATGCAACACTCTTGCCTGTCATTTTGGATGATTTTCAGCTGTTTTTTGTTTGTTTGGGGTTAGGGGAAGGTTTTGGGGCTTGGAGGGGGATAATGGAAAGCAAATTGCCAAATTTTCAGGTGGTTTTGGCAGCTTTGGGGTGTCTCCGGTGCAAATAAATTGCCTAAAAATTCAACTGAAAAAAATGCAACAATTTTTTTTAAGACAACTGGATGCTTTGCGGGAGCTTCAGGGGGTCCACTTAGGTGTCCCAAGAGCCGCTCTTTGCCCACCCTTGAATTAAATAGGTCTATAGCCATGGTAAGTGTGACTTCTGTATTGTACTGCTTCACCACTGGTGGAACAATTGTCATTTAAGTATCTCTCATTTTAAGGCTGGGTGGGAATCCTCTTGTTTTTGGAATATATTTGGACTGTAAGTACCAGCAGTCTTAACTGACAGACTTAATGGTGAGGGAAACTGGTAGCTGCAGTTCCACAACATCAGGATTGCCAGCCTTCTTTGAAAGAGTTAAGATACCTTCCAAGAGTTTTATTACATTGACTGTATGTATAGAAAAATGCAGTGAAAAGAACAAGTCTCCCTATCTAGTTCCCAAGCTGCCCCCCTCTTCAATGTGTTCTCCAGCTCTGTTCTCCTGTGACAGTCCGAGATGCAAGCCAAGGTCCTCAACCCTCATTGTCAGAAGTTCTGTCAATTCTAAGTCCTTAAAGGGAGCTTTGGATTTATACAAAACATCACTAGCTGAGCTTTGGATGGCCAGAGTGCCTCCCCATAGTTTGGTGTGTGAAAGACCCTGACTTCCTTCTTCCTGTCTTTCTATTTTTCTTGTAGAGTGTGAGAAGCATTTTGCAGAGGTAAGTGAACCCCTTTCATTTCCATTAGTTCTTCATAATGCTAGAAGGGGTTGGGATATGGCTTGTGAAAAGAACATGATTCTCTCCTCAGTAGAGAATGTAGGTCTCCAGCATTTCACAGATAATAAATAAGGGCATTCTGTAAAATTTGGAACACCTTCAATTTGGATTCACCTATCCAGAATTTCTGGCAGGACATAGCCACCTCTCTTCTATCGTACATGTTAGCATGCCTTACCTCCCCCTCCCTATAATATCTCATAATTGGCAATATTGGGCACTTTGAAGGGGTCAAGTAGACCAGGGTGATCCAAGGTGAGGTCAGATGGCCTCTATCCAACCTTTCTGCCTTAACTCTTTGATAGCCTTGTGTGGTTCTTGTGAGCATGTGTTGCATGTGTGAATGCTTTTTGCGTTATTTCCAATAAAAAACATTTAATTCATTTTAACCTTGAGTTCTGTGCAGTTAGTACTGGTATGCATACGTGAAAAGATCCTGTAGTTACCTGCCTCTTGCAGCATTCCATTTCAGCTAATAATAATAATTCCTTGAAATATTAATATAATTTTGGCATCATGAGTGGGGCTGTAAAGCACCACACACACAAGAGTGAAGACTTCTTTATTCTCTCTTTCTTGTACTTATTCACTCTGCAGTTATAAGAAAACAGAAGAGGATGTACGAGTAATAGCAGTATTTGATCTCTAATACATTTATGAAATATTTCATAAAATAAATTCTTCAGGCATTGTGTGGTACAATTAAAACAATAATATGATGAAAACATGATTTAGCAAAACTAGCACTGGATAATATTCCCTATGCTGGCAGAGCATGCGGAAGGATCATACAGCTCAGAATGACCATGACCACCATCAGTTATAATACGAACATCTTTGACTTGCAAACATGTTCTCTATCCTTTTCTCAGAAATCTGTAACACAATGTAGAATTGAGTCATTCATGACTTGAAGGTTTTTAATACCATATTAAAATTATATTTACACTTTTAATAATTAATAATTTATTTTAAAAATCAATCTCATCTCAAAAGATGTAGCTTATATTCAGTAAAGCAATTCTCCATTGTGCTGTGCTGCACTTTATGTTCTGAAAAATCACTCCCTGATTTAATTTGTACCCACTAAAACTCTCTGAAAGATAAAATTCAGTAAGCTCCATAATTTAGCTGAGACAGGAAACAGAAAATGGAAATTTTCACTGGAAAATCTAACATTCTCTGAGTTGGTGAGAGGAGGAATCCACACAACCTAGGTTTCTCCCATCACTGCCCAGAGACAGGCAGGAAAACATCAGGAAGTCTTGCAATATTTAATGAAATACTGAGTTGGCTCTTCTGTGCATGGCCGTCTTGAATCCAAGTTCTTTTTCATGCCTGTGTCCAGAGTAGCTTTTGACTACGCTCCTTCTTTTTTGCACTTTGCTTGTGTTTTTTCAGGCTCTTCCTTATTCTGTCTGTTCTTTCTTTTATATTGCAATATTTCCTTTCTCGCTGTTTAAAAAGAAAATCCCTCTTTTCTTTCTTTTTCCTCATCATTTCCATCCCCCCTCCCTCCTTTGCAAGAGTGAGAAAAGTGATGCCTCACTCAAAAAGAAGAAACCCCCCACTCCAGAACATGTGGCTACAGATCATGAGCCCATGTAATTGACCCAAGCCAGATGTGCCGCAAGTGTGGCCTCAGTAAAGTTTCTGCCACCAATGAAGCAGCTTCAGGTAATGCTGGATGCCATTCCTCATGCGGCTGCATCATCACCCGAGGGAGGAATGTTTGAGTTTCAGTGGAGGTGATTAAGGAAGTTAGTCTGCTATCCTGTCTTGGAGGCAGGCATGGGCAAATGTCAAATGAAGCTAGTAGCAACCCCAGTCGTGTACATGAGCTTACCAGCCAAGTGTATATGAGGTTTGTCTATTAAATAATGAGACTGTGTTTCTGCCTTTCAGACAAATCAGGGAGAACTGATTGTGAAAACTTGAGTGGTGACCTTGAACATGCTTGAGCCTGCATGACGGCCGGCATCCATAGATTTTCCTTGGTTTTTTTCTGGGCTGTGAGACTGTGTTGTGGAATAGTTTCTTTCTGACGTTTAGCCTGCATCTGTGGCTGGCATCTTCAGAGAATGGTTGGATAGGAGTGTGTGCGGAGTTTATATACTGTGAGCTCCTGTGGGGAGTATATGTAAATTTGTGTAACTGAATTGTTAATAAACAAAATCTGTCTCCCAGTTTTGAAAAACAGTAGAATCAAAACTCAACACTTACAAAGAAATTCCACCCAGGGACAGGGGTATTCCCAGCAGATAATGGTCCATCAACCAACCATTAGCCAAACAGACACCAATCATCCTTGCATTTCTATACCCAGAAACTAACCATTCAATTACACAAATTTACATATACTTCCCAACAGGAGTTCACAGCATATAAACTCCACATACACTCCTACCCAACCATTCTCTGAAGATGCCAGCCACAGATGCAGGTGAAACGTCAGAAAGAAACTATTCCAGAACACAGCCTCACAGCCTGGAAAAAACCCAAGGAAAATCTGCATGACAAACATCAATACTCTCGACCATTCAATTAATTAATTGTCAGTTGTTATTTAAAGCAGCTGTGTTGTATGTTGTGTGTCAGAAAAATGCTAAGTTTAAAAGTCAAGCAACGTGTCAGTTTGACATTTTTAGTAAAATTGATCAAAACACCAAGGTGTAAATGTACCATATTCCTGACCCTCATTCCAATGCTGTACATCACTCTGTTGTCCCAAGGGCAACTCTTTTCCTCTTCCCCACACATCTTTGGTAACTTTAAGAAAAAGAGAATGCAGAAGGTGATATTGCATTCAAAGAATTCATGCCAATTACAATGGCAAAAAATGGAGAAGGCACAGAGAAACCACAAGCATGGTGGCATCACATGGTATTAGCCTGCAATGAGTAGCCCCAATTGGGGAGACTCATAAAACCATGGGCATTCTGTAATTTTGGCTCTTCAATGACTTCTTGTTAATAGCAGCTCTAAGGTGCCTGTAATCCTAATTTTTGAGGGAAAGGGTGGGATAGAAATTGAATATGCAAATAAGTAAACAAATACTGAGGAAGATTCTCCTTCATGCAACACATTTCTGTCTGTAGCTCTCAGCTGTCTGCAGTTTCTTCCCTCCCTTTAGTTCCTTTGTTCTTGTTATGTGCCTTCAAGTTGACTGTGACTTATGATGACTTTTACATAGGATTTTCTCAGTAAAATCTATTTAGAGCAGGGTTGCTGTTGCGTTCCTCTCAGCTGAGAAAGTGTGACTTGCCTGAGGTCACCGAGTGGCTTTTCATGGCTGAGTGGGGATTTGAACTTGGGTCCCCCAGAATTCCAGTCCAGCACTTAAACCACTACACTGGCTCTCTATGCCTTTACCATCCTTCATTTGGTATTTCTGGATTGAATTGGAAGGGGAGTGAATCAATCTTGATTTTCTTCACCAGGAGTGAGAATAAGGAGACATTTGGGGCTCCAGTAGCTTTCCTTCCAGAACTGAAATGGAAAATATGGGACTTGAGTGATATCGGACCATTTCTTGCTAGCATCATGAATCAATTCAAAGGTAAGAAAAATGGTTGCAAGGATTTATGCTTTCTATTATTTGAGTTCAAACATGACAGGTCTATCTTGACTTCTCGTGTTACTGCTGTAGATTGCCAGGAGATTTTGTCTGTTTGTTTGGTTTGCTTGGAAAGAGACTGACAGGCCATGAAGCTGTTGCAGCCAGGGAGTAGTATAATCCTTATAAGCAAGGGCCCCAGTTAACAATCTGGCTGCAGCTCTTTGGATCAACTGTGGTTTCCAAACACTCTTCAGAACCCAACACAGTGTGTCATCAGCATGCTGGTGGAATCAAACTCCAAATGTCCAGAAACCTCTCTGAAGAGTTTCATATATATGCCGAAATAGCGTAGGGGACAAAACAGAGCCCCAAGGGACTCCACAGGCCAGTGGCCAAGGAGTCAAGCAGGAATCCCCTAGCAGCACCTTCTGGGCTTAGCCCTCAAGGAAGGAATGGAACCACTATAAACCAGTCTCTCCAAGTTCCATCCCATTGAGGCAGCCCAGAAGGATTCCATGGTCACTTGTACCAAAACTGCTGAGAGGTCTAGCAGAACTAGCAGGGACACACTCCCCTCTCCAGTTCCCAGCATAGTTCACCTACCAAAGTTGGCTCTAACATAACCAGATTTGAAGCCAAATTGAAATGGATCTAGATTTTTGGCTTCACCCAGGAACTTCTGGGGCAAAATTTATATCCAGTGGCTCTGTAGTATTGGATCCCATGGATTTTATCTGTAAAGTGCTGGACAAATTGTTCACAGTGGGGTGTTGAATGGTCAGGATTCTTCTCTTGTGGGCCAGTTGTTACGAAACACATGGTCAGAAATACTAAAAGATAAAGGAGTTCATGAAGGATGGGAGTTTCTTAAAAGTGAGGTATTGAAGGTACAACTTCAAATAGTTCTAATGAGGAGGAAAAGGAAGGTGTCTAAAGAAACCAGGATGGATGTCGAAAGAACTCTCAACTGAGCTAAAACTTAAAAAGGACATGTACAAGAAATGGAAAAAGGGGGAAATCACAAAAGAAGAATTCAAACGAATAGCCAGCTGATATAGGGGGAATGTCAGAAAAGCCAAAGCTCAGATGGAGCTCAGGCTTGCTAGAGAGGTTAAAAACAATAAAAAGGGCTTTTTTGGGGTATGTCCGTAGCAAGAACAAGGAAATGGTAGGGCCACTGCGTGGAGAAGATGGCAAAAGGCTAATAGGGGACAGGGAAAAGGCAGAAGTCAACATGGATTTCTCAAAAACAAGTTGTGCCAGACTAATCTCATCTCTTTGATAGAGTTACAAACTTGATAGATGAAGGGAATGCAGTGGATGTAGTGTATTTTGATTTCAGTAAGGCTTTTAACAAGGTCGCCCATGATATTCTTGCAAAAAAGTGAGTAACCTGTAGGCTAGGCAATGCAAGTGTTAGGTGGATTTGTAATTGGTTGACTGACCGAACCCAAAGGGTAGTTACCACGGGCTCCTCTTTATCCTGGAGAGAAGTGACCAGTGGGGTGCCACAGGGCCCAGTGCTATTCAACATCTTTATCAATGACTTGGATGAGGGGACAGAGGGTATGCTTATCAAGTCTGCAGATGACACCAAATTAGGAGGGTAGCTAATACCCTGGAGGATAGGATCAGAATCCAAAATGAGCTGGGCTAGTACTAACAAAATGAATTTCAACAGGGAGAAATGTAGGATACAACACTTAAGCAGTAAAAATGAAATGTAGAGAAATAGGATGAGTGACACCTAGCTCATGCACAGATATAGTATGGGTGACACATGGCTTGAGGGCAGTACATGCAAAAGGGATCTAGGAGTCTTAGTGGACCACAAGCTGAACATGAGTCAGCAGTGTGATTGATGCAGCAGCTAAAAAACCAATGCGATTCTAGGCTGCATTAATAAGAGTATAGTGTCTAGATCAAGGGAAGTAATAGTGCCACTCTTATTCTGCTTTGGTCAGACCTCACCTGGAATACTGTGTCCAGTTCTGGACGCCACAATTCAGGAAGGATATTGAGAAGCTGAAACGTTTCCAGAGGAGGGCGACCAGGATGGTGCGTGGTCTGGAAGCCATGCTTTATGAGGAGCAGCCTAGGGAGCTGGGCATGTTTAGTCTGGACAAGAGAAGGTTCAGAGGGGACATGATAGCCATGTTTAAATATTTGAAAGGATGTCATACTGAGGATAGAGCAGGCTTGTTTTCTGCTGCTCCAGAGACTAGGACACGGAGGAATGGGTTCAAACTACAGGAAAAGAGATTCCACCTCAACATTAGGAAGAACTTCCTAACAGTAAGAGCTGTTTGGAAGTGGAATACACTGCCTCGTAGTGTGGTGGAGTCTCCGTCTTTGGAGGTTTCTAAACAGGCTGGATGTCCATCTGTTGGGAATGATTTGATTGTGTATTTCTGCATGGCAAGGGGTTGGACTGGATGGCCCTTGAGGTCTCTTCCAACTCTATGATTCTATAACACTTGACCTCTCAAAACAGCTCCTCTGAATGGTTATTTACAGATGCAATGGTGGCATAAAATAGTTTTCTTGCTGTCGACATTGCCATGGAGTAGACCTTCAGATAGGCCCCATCTCCTGTTTGATTGGACCGGCTTCAGTACTTCAACTAACACCACTCTAACTGCTATCTATCTCGTTTCATTGGTGCCAGCTCCCCGGAAAACCAAGGGCTCCACTCTGTGAGAGAGGATGTTCTGGAGTGATTGCGTCCACTGTGCTGGATGTTTGCCAATTCCAGAAGTCAACAAGGCTCTCTCCCAGTAACAAGACTAATGGAAGACAAATCTGCATTATTTAGCTTCAATATCTAAAACTGTGTATAAGAGCAAACTGCCACAAATACCATATAATTGCACTGGAGGACCTAGAAAATGCCTAGAGAGGATGCCTCTCAAGGCATCTGGCACAACTCTATGGTCAACTTTTGGCAGAAATTGACCATAGAGTCACGCTGAAAATCCTCCTGTTGCCTAGAGAGATCACCTCTAGCATGACTCTATGGTCCTCCAGATGCCTAGAGACATCTCCCCACCCCCGACAGCAGGTAAGTAAAACCATGAGCACCGATCTGTTGTAAATGGGGGGTAACTTGTACAGTTGCCCCTCCACATTCGTGAACTCGGCATTCGCGGTTTTAATTATTCGCGGTTTTGGGAGGGCCCCCCCGCCCCCCCCCAAATCGCGAAAAGGGGCCTCCAGAGGCCCCTTGAAAGCCCTGGGAAGGAGCGGGGAGGGCCGGGGAGGCGTTCACGGGGCCTTTGGAGACCCTCCAGAGGCCCCGTGAAGGCCTGGGGAGGGTGGGGGGAGGCCGCGGAGGCCTTCACGGAGCCCTGGAAGGCTTCGTGAAGGCCCCAGGGGGGA
Organism: Gambelia wislizenii; assembly: GCA_030847615.1. Lineage (NCBI taxonomy): Eukaryota > Metazoa > Chordata > Lepidosauria > Squamata > Crotaphytidae > Gambelia > Gambelia wislizenii. Next base: position 35,644,663 of record JAUMIR010000002.1, read on the forward strand.
GGGTGGAGGATGGGGGGAGGCCTTCACGGAGCCTTGGAAGGCTCCGTGAAGGCCTGGGGAGGGTGGGCAGAGGCCGCGGAGGCCTTCATGGAGCCTTGGAAGGCTCCGTGAAGGCCCCGGGGAGGGAGGGGGGAGGATATAGGGAGGCCTTCACAGAGCCTTGGAAGGCTCCGTGAAGGCCTGGGGAGGGTGGGGGGAGGCCGCGGAGGCCTTCACGGAGCCTTGGAAGGCTCCATGAAGGCCCCGGGGAGGGAGGGGGGAGGATATAGGGAGGCCTTCACAGAGCCTTGGAAGGCTCCGTGAAGGCCTGGGGAGGGTGGGGGGAGGCCGCGGAGGCCTTCATGGAGCCTTGGAAGGCTCCGTGAAGGCCTGGGGAGGGTGGGGGGAGGCCCCGGGGAGGGAGGGTGGAGGGTGGGGGGAGGCTGCGGAGGCCTTCACAGAGCCTTGAAAGGCTCCGTGAAGGCCTGGGGAGGGTGGGGGGAGGCCCCGGGGAGGGGGGGTGGAGGGTGGGGGGAGGCTGCGGAGGCCTTCACAGAGCCTTGAAAGGCTCCGTGAAGGCCCCGGGGAGGGTGGGGGGAGGCCGCGGGGGCCTTCACGGAGCCTTGGAATGCTCTGTGAAGGCCCGGGGAGGGAGTGGGGAGGGTTGCAGAGGCCTTCACGGAGCCTTGGAAGGCTCCCTGAAGGCCTGGGGAGGGTGGGGGGAGGGCAATCAATATTCGCGGTTTTTTGACATTCGCGGGGGTCTGTGGAACCTAACCCCCGCGAATGTCAAGGGACAACTGTATTTCTCTTTGAAATCAATGCACACACCCCTGGGAGTACATTTCATAAGACATAGCAGAATATACCGAACAAACATACATAGGACTGCATTCCCGTTCACAAAGAGGATTCCCCTTTGTCAGATTTATTTCAGTTTCAACACAGTCCTTTATGAGGAAACAATAGATGCAATAGTATGAATGGATATTTTTTGTTAATCAGAGGTAATGTAAGCTTGGTTGAATGGTACCTAATGTTTATATTTTTCTTACTCAGATGCTTTGCTGTTTGGACTGCAGCTGCAGAAAGGTAAATTTCTGATGAAGACCTCCACTGACAGACATGATAGTGAAGGATCACCAATCTGGCTTAGTTGCATTTCCTTGGGGCGAAACTGTCCTGACTTGCAAACTTTGATAGCTATAAATGTGAGAGGTGGAGAAGTCAATAACTCTATTGTCCTAGAATTAAAGACATAGCCATGTTAGTCTGGAGTATCAGTATGCAAAGGGATCTTGTGGCATCTTTGAGAATAACTGAGAGACTTAGGTTGGTAGCATAAGCTTTCATAGACTTAAACCTACTACATCAGATGCATCAGAGGCACAAAAAATGAAATGCACAGATATAGCAAGGGTGACACCTGGCTTGACAGCAGTACACGTAAAAGGGATCTAGGAATCTTAGTAGACCACAATCTGAACATGAGTCTACAGTGTGATGCAACGGCTAAAAAAGCCAATGCGATTTTAGGCTGTCTCAATAGGAGTATAGTGTCTAGATCGAGGGAAGTATAGTACCACTCTATTCTGGTTTAGTGAGATCTCACCTGGAATCCTGTGTCCAGTTGTGGGCACCACAATTCAAGAAGGAAACGCTGGAACGGGTCCAGAGGAGGGTGACCGAAATGGTTAAAGATCTGGAAACCATGTCCTATGAAGAGCAACTTAGGGAACTGGATATGTTTGGCCTGGTAATGGTAACATGGAGAAAATTAATTCGGACTGGAACCCAATAATAGAATATTTAAACATATGATGGAATACTCAAAAGACGAAGGTTTAAATTAGTGAGATAAATTGGTATATCAGGAAGCTTTAAGATACTAAAATTTAAAAAAAAGGTGATATTGGGATGTGGCAAAATGTGATTTAAGGAAAAAGGATATGGTAAAAAACAATGGGAATATGAGTAAAGATATTTGGACTTCTTTGGAGATTTTTAAACAGAGGATGGATGGCTTTGATTGTGTGTTCCTGCATGGCAGAGGGTTTGACTAGATGGCAACTATTCCTAGTACTTGCAAGTCCTGTCTGAGAGGGAATGAGATTTCTCTGGTGTGCTTCTGCACAATCATTCACCCATTTGATGCTGCTCTTTATTTTTCTTTTCACCCATAATCCTTCCCCTCATCCCCAACAGGAAATATTACTCTGGATCCAGACACAGCTCACCCCCGGCTCACTCTTTCTGAGGATCACAAAAGTGTTGCTTGGGGAGACAAACATCAATTCCTGCCTCATAATGAAAAGAGATTCAACACAGTTTCTTGTGTCCTGGGACGTGAAGGATTCACAGCAGGCAGATATTTCTGGGAAGTCACTGTTGGAAAAGAAGAACAACGGATCATAGGGGTCAGCAGAGAATCTGTGAAGAGAATTGGTAGAATTGTCTATAGTCCTAAGGGCGGGATCTGGGCTATAGGAAAGTGGAAAGGCAAGTACAGGGCTGCCAACAGTCATTACTCGCCTGTGTCTCCAAACAGGGAGCTCAGGAGGATCCGAATTTCTCTGAACTGTCCTGGGAGCCAGGTGGCCTTTTATGATGCTGATACAGGAGACCATCTCTACACATTTTCTGAAGCTTCATTCACAGGAGAGACCCTCTTGCCCTTCTTTCATGTGCGTGGAAGAGGCCGCCTAAGTATCTCTTCTTAAAACTGCCCAGCAAGCAGACTCACAGACCTCTCTCTGTAGATCACCATGACTAAATAAAAGAGTTGTTGGCCCTGTCTCCCTTCTGCTAATGTCTCCAGACAAGGTTTTTGGTCAATGGCTCTAAAATTTTCTGACATTCCAGGTATGAGTCCTGCCTTTTTCCTCTTCCAAGAATTCCTTCAGCAGATTTGTCTTAACACATTTCTTACCAGTTTAAATAGACTGTGTGTCAAGAAGCCTAGAAGAGTAATAGAGTAATGTACTAAATTTATTTGGTAAGGGATAGAGATTTGGAGTTATTGGGTGGGTGGTAATGGGCAAAGTCTTATTGCTTTGACTGCCACAAAGTGAAAATGTAAGTGGCAACTGTTACTAACACCATAAATACATCAGATCTATTCGTAGAAAAGGCAAACCTTCCATCACTCCGGCTTTCTTCCATTTGCTTATTAAGGTGTAAGCCTGCCTCCAAGCAACAAAATAGCAGTTCATCCCCCCAAACCCCATTCATCCCTTGCTATTCTCACATAGTCAGTCCAGTATATATTTAGGATTGTGCGTAAACAGCGTTGATGAAAGTGTTCTAGGAGTCGTAGGTGGTGGCGATAGGTGACCCATGTTTCAGACCCATAAAGGAGAATGGACAGTACAATGGCTCTATACACACTGATTTTTGTGCTTTGCCTCAGGTGTTTGTTACTCCAGACTCTTTTGTAAAGTCTTCCAAATGCGCTATATTGCAGAAAGTGCAGGATGAGTCCTTCCTGAATCTTCGTTTGCGAAGAAAAGCCAGAGAGAGAGAGAGAGAGAGATTCCTTGTGATACCTCATTGGTGTTCTAGGCAAAATGTATGGCCTAAATCCAATGATTAATCACAACTAAAGTAGACCCACGCAAGGAAGGCAAACTTGGTAAGGTAACACTTTGGTGAATCAACTGTGGGTTGGACTAGTAGTTATACTGATGCCAGTACATTACAAAGGCTAATTGCTTTGTTATTTCACAGACAATTTCTTCTGTGATTTACAAGCTACATGTGATGTGGGAGCATGGATTGACCTGGTCTGAGGGAATGTAGTTCCAGAGAATGGAGACCTCCCTCTCAAATCTTGTGATTCTACAAGTTTAGCTGTAATTAGCATCTAAGTAGCTGTAGATGCTAAGTTTGAAAGAGTAACTTTTTTGTATGTACAGTCGGACCCCTATATCTACAGGGGGTCTGTTCCTGCACTTACCGTGGATACCCAAAACCGCGGATAACAGCGAATACCATTGAAAATATTGAGACTTCTTATCTGGTTACAAATACCACAGAGTTGCCTTGGAGGACCTAGAAAACGTCTACAGGGGGCACCTCTATGCATTTTATAGGAAGACTCTATGGCATGTGTTCCTCCTTTTGTGCCCCATGGATAACAAACTGCAGATATTGGTTCCACAGATATGGGGGTCTGACTGTATAACATAAATGAGCCTGCATGTGTTTCAGTGAAAGGTGAGATTTTCATTGCGTAGGGCTGCCATTTCTCTCTTGCCCTTGTCTCTTCCATACTCTGCGGTCTTGGAGGTGCCCCCTGCTAGTTCACTGGCCTCTTTCTCCCAGGCCTATCTTTGTGTGGGGCTTTGCCCCTGTTAGGTCAGACCAGGAGGTAGCTCTGACCTGGTCTCCGCCAGCTTCAGTGTTCTTGATCCGAGCATCTGCCAGTGGTCCTGTGCTCCACTCAGGTTGAGCAATTTCATCAAGAATACACCATTCTCCATTTTCCGGCCATGGTGAACAAGACTGTTATGGTTGTTTAGAATTCGAAGCAAACTTATGTACTCTCTTCTTTAGACTCAGAAATCTAAAGAGTGAACTATACAACATTGTTGCTTCAAATGAAGCTCAAAGGAAAAGCAGTAAAATAAAAAGTATTTACAATCAGGCAAATCTGGTGGGCAATTCATTCATTGGTTGCCCCACTCACCCTTCTCACCCAGCATTAACTCCACTTATTGTTTTTTTCTACATCCCAAACGTTTGTTCCCAACTCATCCCCCCTTGCTATTCCTCAGTAGATCACCTTGTTACCATTTCAAAAGGAATGCAAAACATCGACCAGTCACGTAGCACACATAGCTCATGGCCGAAAAAGGTCGTTTTGCAAGTTGATCCTGAGAAAAACTAATAATTAAAAGTGAAACGTGGAATGGATTATTCATGATTGAAATAAAATGCTGTGCTGATCCTGTGCTTCAATGAAGCTTTCTTGGAGTTCTCCAGAGGCCTCTTCACTGAGCAGGGAAAAGACAGGGTCATTCTCTCTGGCTTTTCTTCGCAAACGATTCAGGAAGGACTCATCCCGCCTTTCTGCAAGCGCGCTGATAACTAAAAAGGCCAATCTGAGATAAACAAGTCTGGTTGCAGAAAGCACAGCAGAACGTCTCCTTGGGTGATGTTTCCGGGTTGTGATTCTTTCTGTGTTGTTGTTTCTCTTCAAGACTTGTTTGGCGTGAGCTCTCAAATAAGGCTGCAGCATTGTGGATAGTGCGTCTCCAAGCCTCCCGATGTGAGGCCAGGGCGGACCATTGTTGGTGATCAATTTGGCCAAGCCTGAGATGTTGTTTCAGGGAGTCCTTGTATCGCTTTTTTGGAGCGCCCCTCTTAGGCTGACCCGTGGTGAGTATTTTGGGGAGGCGATGGTCCTCCATCCTAGACACATGCCCTGCCCAGCGCAGCTGTGTTCTCAATACCATGGCCTCAATGCTGGTGATCCCTGCTTGCTCAAGGACAGCAACATTCGTCACATAGTCCAGTGTATATTTAGGATTGTGCGTAAACAGCATTGGTGGAAGCGTTCGAGGAGTCTAAGTGGTGGCGATAGGTGACCCATGTTTCAGATCCATAAAGGAGAATAGACAGTACAATGGCTCTATACACACTGATTTTAGTGTTTCACCTCAGGTGCTTATTACTCCAGACTCTTTTGTAAAGTCTTCCAAATGCGCTATGTGCCTTTGCTAATCTGTGATCGATCTCTTTGTCAATCTTGGCATCTGAGGAGATGATGCTTCCCAGGTAGGTGAACTGTTGAACGGACTTGAGCACAGAATTGCCGATGGCAATGTGGGGATGGTGGTGTTCGTCCTGTGGTGCAGGCTGGTAAAGAACTTCTGTTTTCTTCAGGTTGACTTCCAGCCCAAACAGCTCTGCAGCTGTTGCAAAGCAGGATGTTAGGCGCTGCAGAGCTGCTTCTGTGTGGGCAACAAGGGCAGCATCGTCAACAAAGAGCAGCTCACGGACTAGATAGTTTAGAGTCTTAGTGCGAGCCCTCAGACGGCTTAAGTTAAACAAGCTACCATCAGTACGGTAACATATATAGATGCCGTCATCTTCTTGGAGCACTGATGGTATTTTCACTTGGGATCTTTGCTGAGTCTTGCTCTTCCAGTTACCTGTTATCACCTTAGCCTCCAAAAGGACTTGGGGGATCTCCTTTCTCAGATACCCCCCCCCCCGCGGATACTGAAATCCATGGATAACAGCGAATGCTGGACCCCCACTGTCATTCCCACCCACCACCACCGCTGCAGCCCCCTGCAGGGATGGGAGAAGGGAGGCATGCTCTCCTCTCTTCCCTGTCCTCACCCTCCACCTTGGCTCAGTCTTGCTCTTGCTTGCTGACTTGTCTTACTGCCCCCTGTTTGAAGACCACTTGCCCTCCTTTGCAGAGGCTACTGCTGCTGCCAGTGCAGCAGGGGTGGTAGGTGGCAAAGTGGAGGAACTGAGAGAGGCAGAGGGCTTTTGCTCAGGCTGAACCATCCTTCAGGAATCTGGGATAAGGCAAAACGCTGCTGCGGACCCCAGCATTTCACCGGGGGCCCAGGAGGCAGAGAAGCCACCACCGCTGCCCCTGCTGAAAAGCAATGGGTAAGGTAGAGGAGCCATCCCTCCCTCTGCCACTGCTGCAGCTGCAGCCACCACCACCCCCTGTGGGGATGGAAGAAGGGAGGCAAGCTCTCTTCCTTCTCTTTTTTCCCCATTCGCGCTTTGCCTGTCACCAACCGTAGATAACTGAATCAGTGGATGGTGAATCAGCAGATATGGGGATCCTACTGTATACAACAAGCTAAGTCTTTAACATTATAAGTTCCAGACAAGAATGCTTACAGCTCTGACTCCATGACTGACCTCACATCCTGAGGGAAGCTACTGATGTGGGGTTGGGTGAGTGGGTGGGAAACACAGGTACCAATTCTTTTGAGACAGGTGTGGGCAAAGTGAAGCCCACCAGATGTTGCTGGATTGCAGTTCCCAGCATTCTTCATCATTGGCAATGTTGTCTAGGGCTGCTGGGAGTTACAATCCTTCTGTGTCTGGGGGAGGATGAGAATGAAGATGATGATGATTAATTCATTTATATCCTCTTCCCCCTGCCCCCCAAAACTGGGACTCAATATAGGTTAGAAAAATGAACATAAATAAAAATAAAAGCACATGCAAAAACATCACTAAAAATATTAGCAAGCTCTTGTTAAAATGCAAACTACGTAAAGAATTAAAACTATTTCAAGCAAACCTTAAAGCCTCTCAGTGCTCATAGAATCATAGAATTGTAGAGTTGGAAGAGACCACGAGGGCCATCCAGTCCAACCCCCTGCCACGCAGGAAATCACGATCAAAGCATCCCCGACAGATGGCCATCCAGCCTCTGTTTAAAGACCTCCAAGGAAGGAGACCCCACCACGCTCTGAGGGAGTGCGTTCCACTGCTGAACAGCTCTTACTGTCAAAAAATTCCTCCTAATGTTGAGGTGGAATCTCTGTTCCTGGAGCTTGCATCCATTGCTCCGTGTTCCAATCTCTGTAGCAGCAGAAAACAAGCTTGCTCCATCCTCAACGTGACACCCCTTCAAATACTTAAACAGGACTATCATATCGCCTCTTAACCATCTTTTTTCCAGGCTAAACATACCCAGCTCCCTAAGTCTCTCCTCATAAGGCATGGTTTCCAGGCCTTTCACCATTTTAGTCACCCTCCTCTGGACACGCTCCAATTTGTCAATATCCTTTTTGAATTGTGGTGCCCAGAACTGGACACAGTATTCCAGGTGAGGCCTGACCAAGGCAGAATAGAGTGGCACTATTACTTCCCTTGATCTAGACACAATACTGTACTTCTATTGATGCAGCCCAAAATTGCATTGGCCTTTTTAGCTGCCGCATCACACTATTGACTCATGTTCAACTTGTGGTCTATTAGGACTCCTAGATCCCTTTCGCACGTAGTCTCATTCAGCCAGGTCTCCCCCATCCTATATCTATGCATTTCATTTGTTCGCCCTAAGTGCAGTACCTTACATTTCTCCGTATTGAATTTCATTTTGTTAGCTTTGGCCCAGCTCTCCAGTCTATCCAGGTCATTTTGAATTTTGATCCTGTCCTCCAGCGTATTAGCTACTCCTCCTAATTTGGTGCCATCTGCAAATTTGATAAGTATGCCCCTAATTCCCTCATCCAAGTCATTGATAAAGATGTTGAATAGCACTGGACCCAGGACCGAACCTTGTGGCACCCCACTGGTCACATCTTTCCAAGACGAAAAGGAGCCACTGCTGAGCACCCTTTGGGTTCGGTCGGTCAACCAATTACAAATCCATTGAACAGTTAACTTGTCTAGCCCACATTTTACAAGCTTGTTTGCAAGAATGTCATGGGGAACTTTGTCAAAGGCCTTACTGAAATCAAGGTATGCGATATCCACAGCGTTCCCTTCATCTACCAAGCTGGTAATTTTATCAAAAAAAAAAAAAAAAGAGAGAGATCAGATTAGTCTGGCATGACTTGTTTCTCTGAAACCCATATAGACTTTTTGTGATTATGGCATTATGGCTCACTTCCCTGAAAACAACAGTTGTGTTGGCTTCTTTTCAGCACCACACAACTTCTGCGAAATCTCTTCTGCTTTTTCCAATCCTACCCTATAGGTTTTCCAGAGAGGTTACTTACTGCTGCAAACAGATGTAAATTTGACTATCTTTTTTGTCTCAGCTCCACATGGCCCGGAAAGAGGAGTTGCCTCTGCCTGCATGAGACCCCCCTCACCTGAACAGCAACAACACAAGTAACATCTCAAACAACATGTAGTCCCCTGACTCCAAGTTATCACTTTTCTTTCTTTTGTTTTTAAGCATGTTTTGCCTGATGAGGAAGCCAGTAGAGCTTCCAAAGCTTGCATCCTGAATTCTGAGGAAGTCTGACACAAGATTGGACTACAACCACCATCTTCTCCACATCCCATGGCCAGCCAGGTGGATAATGAGAAATGTAGTCCACAACATCTTTTGGGGAACCAGTGTTGGGGGAGGCTCTTGAGGGTCAAAGACAGAGCCTGTATTCTGAGAAAGCCCTGGCGAGGGGCCCCTGATGTCTTGAGCAAGCTCGGACTGGGAAGGGGATTGTCCAGAATCCTGAAGCATGTGCTTCACTGACAACCAGGAGATCCCGATCTGCTTCCTGCCCACAACTGAGGATAGGATACACTTTTTCAAGGCAGAACTCTTGACACCTAGCAACTCCCCAAAGAAAGGCATTTGATACCTCTCTATTTCTTAGACCTGGGTGAAGAGTTGCTCAACATTTGACAGAGTAGGGAACTGTCTCCTTTCTTCCTTCCGTTTTTCTCCTTCTTAAGCAGGGACGGTTTAAGGGCCACCAATCCTCCTGCTGCTAAAACATACAGTTGTCTCTCCATATCCACAGATTTAGTATCCATGGATTTAAGTATTCAGGACTTGAAAATATTCTTTAAAAAATAATGCAGTTGTCCCTCCATATTCATGGATTTTGTATTCATGGAATTAAGTATTCACAGCTTGAAAATATTCTTTAAAAAATAATAACCGAAAAAGCAAACCTTGATTTTGCCATCTTATATAAGGGACACCATTTTGCTATGCCATTGCATATAATGGAACTTGAGTATTCATGGATTTTGGTATCCATGGGGGTCCTGGAACCAAACCCCAGCGAATATGAAGGGACTACTGTAATCCCAAAAGCAAACCTTGATTTTGCCATCTTATATAAGGGACACAATTTTGCTATGCCATTGCATATAATGGGACTTGAGCATTCACGGATTTTGGTATCCAGAGGGGTCCTGGATGTTGCTGTCCTTGAGCAAGCAGGGGTCACCAACATTGAGGCCATGATATTGAGAACACAGCTGCGCTGAGCAGGGCACATTTCTAGGATGGAGGACCATCGCCTCCCAAAAATAATACTCTACGGTGAACTCGCCACGGGTCAGCATAAGAGGGGCGCTCCAAAAAAACGATACAAGGACTCCCTGAAACAACATCTCAGGCTCGGCCAAATTGAGCACCAACAATGGTCCGCCCTGGCCTCACGTCGGGAGGCTTGGAGACGCACTATCCACAATGCTGCAGCCTTATTTGAGAACTCACACCGAACAAGTCTTGAAGAGAAATGACAACGCAGAAAGAATCACAACCCAAAAACATCACCCAAGGAGACCTTCTGCTGTGCTTTCTGCAACCGACTTGTTTATCTCGGATTGGCCTTTTTAGTCATCAGCGCGCTTGCAGAATGCACGGGATGAGTCCTTCCTGAATCTTCGTTTGCGAAGAAAAGCCAGAGAGAGACAGAGGTCCTGGAACCAAACCCCAGGGAATATGAAGAAACAACAGTACAGTGATTAGCAAAGAAGAAAAATGCCACCACAAGGAGGTGTCAAATGGCAAAACTACAAAACCCAGGGTGCACTGCAATGTATTTCAACCTACACTGGAAAGTGAAAACCTGGAGTATTTGGCTGCTCAAATACTGAAGCCGCATCAGTGTCCTGCAGCTTCCCTCTCCTGGCCTGGGGTAAGTAATGACTGGGACCTCCTTCCCTTTCCCTATTCCTCCTTCCCCACCGTCAATCCAGGAGAAAGCCAGCATTTATGCATTAAAACCTGGCTTTCTGCTGCAATTTCTGATTTCTTCTCCTTGAAGCAGAAAGAAATGAGGTGGAGATTTGGAAAGAAAATAAACCCTTGAGGATTTCCACTCCTGGCAACAGAAAGCCATGTTTTAAGGCTGAAAAGGAAATCCAAAATGTATTTTCCTTCAAAACCTCCACCTTCACTTCTGTATTTTCTCTTCTTGCAGCAGAAAGAAATGAGGTGGAGATTTGGAAGGAAAATAAGTAATCATGTATTGTGGTTAGGTTACATTCCCTGAGATAAACAAATGGGCCCCCCAAAATAAAGCATTGCAGCCCCCCCCCCCAAATTCCTTAAACTGGCCCTGTCCTTGGTGGTGGTGGTGGGGATTTTCAGGAATAGACCTGACTTCCCCCCCCCCTAGTGTGAAATCAGGTTAAGAAGAAATCTTGAGAAGGGGTGGGGTGGGGAAAAAAAACACACAATTGTTTCCCCCCAAATTAGGAACTTTTTGGAGGACAGCTCCTAACCTTCCACAGCCACTAATGTCATCCAGAGGGGTTTTGGGGTGCTCCAGTCCAAAAAACTAACATTTCCAACCTCTGGATTAAGGTGTCAGGTACCAAAACCTCCCTTGCTTGCAGGAGGAAGGGAGAGGAGGCTGCTGGTTGCCCCCAAGTGCTACCTGCCTCCCCTTCCTCTCCCCCAACCCCCCCAGCTCATTTGCAAAGGAGCCCAAGGTGGCCCCTAAATAGGGTAATGAGCTATCAACATATCTGGAATACTGAGCTGCAAAGCCTCATAGGTGTAGCCTCTACATTTTTGACTTTTAGGGACAGTGGCTGGGCTTTTCTTCCTGCCAATTATTTGATAAACCTGACTATTCCAAAATACAAGAAGACATTTTCCCAGGCCAAATTTAATGTGATCCCACCAGCGGTTCTGAATGGCTGGTATAATAATATACAGTAGGACCCCTGTATTCACTGATTCATTATCCACTGATTCAGTTATCCACAGGACACAAAACAGCACACCTACTATAGAGTCTTTCTAGAAAATGTGTCCTCTCTAGCCATTTTCTAGGCCCTCCAAGGCAACTCTATGGTATTTTAAACTGGAAGTTCCATTATTTTCAATGGTGTTTGCTATTATTTACAGTTTTCAGTATCCACGGCCCCCCAGAACCAATCCCCAATGGATACAGGGGTCCTGCTGTACCACACTGTGAATGCTTGTGCCCTTGTGAAACAGGGGAAGTAGAAAGTGTGGGGTATGTCCTTTCACACTATTCTTTCTGTCAGGATATACAATGTCATTTTATTAATCTAATTTTATAAAATATTCCAGGAAGATCTGAATTGTTTTATATTGATTACTTCTCGGCTGATCAGTTTCCAGAGATTACAGCCAAGGTAGCTAGTTTCTGTGTGGCAGCAATAGCTTATAGGCAGAGAGTGTTGTTCCAATCCTAAATTTTTAATATCTAATGTAGTTTCACTATTTCAACATTATTACTTTTAGCATTGTTGTTATCCTTAATATTATAACTTAATTTTGTATTTAATAGTGCATTTTAATTTGTTTTATTGTGTTTTATCTACTTTGTTTTTTACTTATTGGTCAAGGACTGAAATAAATTTATTCATTTCACTGGGAAACCCTCGAGGGGGAAAACAAAGCGAGAGGAGAGATCAGAGCTCTTGGAAGTGACCTTAATTCCAAGGAAGAAAGTGTTGGCTGGAGAAACTATGCCAATGTGATAGCAGTAGAGATAAAACCTATGGGAGAGGGAAGTTGATTCTAGTTTTTTTTTTTAATTTATTTTTATTGAAAACATCTGAGAACAAAAGATCAAGAATGCCAGCTTGTAGGCAAATAAAGTCAATATTTGACATTTGGATATCACAAATGTACTTTGAAGTTCCTGCTAAAGTCCAGTAGGTCAGGAGTAGCTTTAAAGGTTTCTATCGAAAAGACTAGTGTAATTATGTTAGCAGTATGTTCTTCCAAAATTTCTGGCAATGCAATGCGGTTGTCCAAAGTTCATCCGTGTTGTTCAAATAGACAGTAAGTTGGAACCATTTCTCCAACAAACCTGCTCTCTCTGGTTTCTCCTTTGACATACTTTATGTCCACGGTCAGTTTCTCATACAATGCCAAATCCAAACCTCCTTGGAGCCATGTTTGAATGTTCAAATTGTCTGCATAGTTCCAATTTTGGATGATTTGCTTATGTGCGACAAACAAAAGTTGTGAAATTAAGTATTTGTTACATAACAATGTGTTATTATTCAGAAAAAAGAAAACAAAAATAATTCACCCCTGTTTTTGATTTTCCCCGCTCTTGTGATACATTCAATAAGTTTAAGTACAGTGTCCCAGAATACCTTCATCACTTTTAGGCAATCTACCGTATATTCCAGCGTATAAGACAACTGGGCGTATAAGACGACCCCCCCAATTTTTAAGTTAAAATATAGAGTTTGGGATATACTCACCGTATAAGACTACCCCTTCTTCTCTTATACTGCGAGCATATCCCAAACTCCCCCCTCCAGCCTCCCCCCTCCAGCCACCACCCATCCACCCTTCCCGAAGGAATCGAAGGCAGAGGAGAGGGGTGAATGTAGCAGTTTCCAGCCACCACCCGCCATCCCCGAAGCCACGATCGGGAGCCCAATCACGGCTTCAGGGAGGGCAAGTAGTGGCTAGCTGGGGGAGGCTTTCCAGCCACCCCCCTCCCCAAAGCCGCGATGGGAGCCCGATTGCCGTTTCAGGGAGGGCGGGTGGTGGCTGGTTGGGGGTGTGTCTTCTTATAGGGCTCCCCTTTGCGGCTTCAGGAAGGGCGGGTGCTGGCTAGCCTCCCCCCATCCACCCAGCCACCCTTCCATCTGAAGCCATGATGGGGAGCCCTATTCCAGCATATAAGACAACTCCCTTTTGAAAAGATTTTAAGAAGGTTAAAAAGTCTTCTTATATGCCGGAATATATAGTAGCCACATGTGAACTGGGAAGTTGATTCTAGTTAAGAGAGAAGGTTGCCTTGTAGGCTTTTGATGGATTTTTCCAGCAAATTGGGGGTGGCTTTCTATTATGTTTCTCCATCCCTGTAGTTATTAAGATTGATTCAAAGTGATCACACGGACCTTATGGAGAAGCTTGGCTTTAAACATAATATGTGAGGTGAAAATCACAATGCTCATACAGCAATCCTTAGCTTGATAGAAAGCTATATTTCTTGGCAAATTTATTAGAGGGAAAATCCATGTTGGTGTAATGCTCTTTGTTAGGCCAAACCCAACATGGTACAAACACATGAGCAAGATTTTGAGATCTCCAGATCTCGTCTCCAGGGAAGATGCAAGATGGTTTGAGAGGAAAAGCTGTTTAATCTTTGCTGGTGTCTGATCAAGTTGTGTTAACCATTGGGAGGACCAAAGTGAGTATTAACATGAGACAGTTACAGGAGGAGCCACTGTTCTGGAATGCATTAAACATTCCAAAATTCTGACTGTGGTAGTTTTAGTAGAAAATGTCCTTTGTTAGAGGCAGTAGTTTGCTTTGTGAATGAGGATTTTCTGCATTATGTCATAAAGACACTCCCCCTGCCCAAGTAGACCATGGGACTGATGGAGTTTTATTAATTTTTGAAGGAACTAAGGTGAGACCTAGCATAAGACTCGTCATTTCAGCCATTCTTTTGATAGAATAGATAGAGAGCAAGAATATCAGCTGGAATAGTCCAAAAATCATTGGAACATTTACTCATCTCAAAGCAAGAAGAAAACAGTTTTGTACTGAATTTGAACTGGATATTTCCATCACCTGCCTAAAGGCGTGCAATTGGATACTGGAGTGTGTGTGTGTGTTTTCAGTTCTCTTTATTACGATCAACAGATAGGTGTGTGTGTGTTTGTGTATACACACACACACTAGCTGTACCCAGCATAACATACTCCATTAAAAAACTTCCCAAAAAACTTTATCAGTAGACCTCATGACAAGTTGACTGCCTGGGTCCCATCACAGTGGCAGTGACGGTGTCTTGCCACCACTGCCATTTGACTGCCAGGGTCCCATTGCAGTGGCAGCAGTGGCATCCAGTTGACCGTCTGGGTCCCATCACAGCCCATGAGTGGTGAGTGGCTGAGGGAATGAGGAGAGGGAGGGGCCCTTGTGAGGCTGGTGATGCAGATTGAGTGCAGATTGAGTGGCAGGAATGGATTGTAAGGTGGAGAGAGAATTTGCATGTGGGTGGTGATTGGCTGGGTATGTTTCCTGAGCAGCCTAATCAGCACACTTGGAAAGGCAACGTACCCAAGATACACACGCACACATGTGCGCGCACGCACACACACACACACACACATTCCAATTAGATTGGGAAGGGGTTGAAATTATTTTGTACCAGACAGTTGGAGGGAAGCAAATATTGTATTAATACCAAAGGAAGACAAAGACACTACGCAGGTGAAGAATTATAGACCAATTTCTTTATTAAACGAAGATTATAAGATCTTCGCAGCGATCGTAGCAAAAAGGTTAAAAGGGTATTTACAAGAATTTATACATAGTGATCAAAACGGCTTTTTACCTAAAAGACAAATAAAAAATAATATTAGGACGGTAATTAACGTGTTAGAATATCTACATTATCACAATGAAATAAAAGGAGCCCTGATTTTTATAGACGCTGAAAAAGCGTTTGATAATTTAAAATGGTCATTCATGCTACAGACAATAGAGGAAATGGGATTTGGTGAGAGATTCTATAAATGGATTCAGGCAATATATACTACACAGAAAGCAAGGTTAAGTATAAATGGGAAATTATCAGAAGAAATACAAATTGAGAAAGGAACTAGACAGGGATGTCCCTTATCACCGTTACTATTTATATTAATTCTAGAAATTCTAAATAATGAAATAAGAAAAGATAAAGTGATAAAAGGAATCAAAATCAAAAAAGAAGAGTTTAAATTAAAAGCATTCGCGGACGACCTAGTAATTATATTAGAAGAGCCATTAAAAGGCATTGAGCAATTGGTATTGAAGATAGAAGAATTTGGCAAAGTGGCGGGTTTCAAGATAAATAAAGAAAAAACTAAAATACTAACAAAAAATCTGAGTATACAAGAAAAGGAGGGATTAGGCAAGATAACAAATTTTGAAATTGTTAAGAAAGTGAGATATCTGGGTATTAACTTAACGACTAATAACCAACAATTATTTCAAAACAACTATGATAAAATATGGAAGGATATAAAAGTGGATTTGGGAAAATGGAATGATTTAAATTTATCTCTGATGGGGAGAATCTCTACTATTAAAATGAGTGTTTTGCCCAAACTTATGTTCCTATTTCAGACAATACCAATTATCTATTCAAATAAAATTCTTATGAATTGGCAGAGAGAATTAGTGAGATTTTTGTGGGCAGGAAGGAAACCAAGAATTAAATGGAAGATTTTGACAGATGCTAGAGAACGAGGAGGCTTGGGGATGCCGGATATGAGGATATACTATGAAGCAGTATGCCTGTCATGGATAAAGCAATGGATTCTATTAGATAACAAAAGAAATTTGGAATTAGAGGGACATGAATTAAAAATGGGATGGCACGGTTATTTGGGTTATGACAAGGTTAAGGTAAATAAAGAATTTAAAAATCATGTAATAAGGAAATCCTTGATTAGGGTTTGGGATAAATATAAACACAGACTCTGTCCAAAAATACCAGGATGGCTTTCTCCCCAAGAGGCCTTCTGCAAAAAGGAATTAAGAGAACATAATTGGTTAACTTATAAGGATCTAATGGAGAAAAAGGTAGGAGTATGGAGTATTAAAGAGTGGGAGAAGTTAAAGGATGAAGGAATACAAATGCATTGGTTACATTACTATCAGGTAAGGGCTAGAATCAAAGAAGACTTGAAGGATAAACAATATGAAGAGGAAATATCAGAATTTGAGAAGATAATAAAAGCGGAAGATGGACATCTAATTAGTAAGATCTATAGACTACTCCTAAGGTACAATACAGAAGAAGAGCAAATCAAACAATGTATGTTGAATTGGGCAAAAGATATAGGTCATAATATAGATATAGATCAATGGGAGGATGTTTGGCGAAAGGGACTAAATTTCACGTGTAGTTATAATTTAAAAGAGAATTTCTACAAGATGATGCACAGATGGTATATGACACCTATAAAAATAGCAAAAATGAAGAAAAGTAACTTAATTGCTTGTTGGAAATGTGAAGAACAAAAGGGAACGTTTTACCACATGTGGTGGGAATGTGGTAAAATACGGAGATATTGGAATAAGATAAATAAGGAGATTGAAAAGATAGTTGGTTTTGGTATAGGATTGAGACCAGAACTCTATCTATTAAATATGATAAATTTAGAAAATGGAAAAGAGAAGGAGAATAGAACATTAATAACCTACTTAATCACGGCAGCGCGAGTGGTTTTGGCCAAAAGGTGGAAGTCTACAGAAATTCCAACAAGATTAGAATGGAAAGAGAAAGTAATGGAATTGGCGCAAATGGATAAATTAACAAATTTGGTGAGAGGGAAAGTATTGGAGAGGTATTTAAAAGTATGGGAACCATTTATAAAATACATGAAACAAAAAGAAGGAGAGGTCAGTACAATTGGGTTTAGTAGCTAATACGTGAAGTTATTTACTCAAGTTTCCTTACCTTGATGTTGCTGTTATGATGGATATCCATTGTATAATGTTAATGATAATCTTTAGGTGTTGTAATTTGATAGAGAAGGATATTTAAAGCCAAACAAAAGAGTGTTGGAAGTTTATGATGAACAAGAGTGTTGCATAATGGATATAGAACGAATTGAAAATGAAAGTGGTACTAGTAGTTATCTGGTTTGTTAAAAAGGAAAAAAAGAAGGTATAAATGAAATATCCGTAGGAGATGGAGAAAGAATAGAATCAAGGGCAGGAAGAGAGCACGTGGGGAGTTTGTTTTATCCACATGTTTTGTCTAGTCTTGTTGATTACTCACTGTTGTTGTTTCTGTTATTGTTATTGATGTGTTGGTGTATGCAAATTGCATGTTATGTTATATGTCTAATAAATGTTAAATAAAAATATTTAAAAAAAAAAAAAGAAATTATTTTGCACGAAACCTACAGCAAACAATGACTGCATGTCAGGTCTCTGGCTGCTAGTTAGCATAGTTACATGTGGCTTTATTTAGTTAGTTAGAGCTAGGCCTGTTAGCCAGCCCAAGACCTGACATTGGTGCGGTGGATTATGGGACAGGTTGATTGTTGCTGGGGAAAAGCTTGGTACTGTCTAGGGGCAGCTTCAAGGTCATTTTAGCCTGGTAAGAATAAGGGAGTTGGAGCTTGGGACAGCCAGGCTCCAATTAGTGAGGTGCAGGGGGGAGAGTGCTCTGGTTTGGCAGGAAGGGGGAAAACGAAACTTGGGAAAGATATTAGAGCTGGGATTTCGGCGTGCTTGCCTCAGAGCTGTCAGTAACCTGATGCTGTTCACATTGATGCCTTGCAATAAAGCCATTTAAAAAGCCAAATTCCAAAAATCTGACTTTTTAAAAAAATTGGTTGGTGTCAGAACATTTCATTTGGCTTTTGGCTTTCTGCCGTTGTTTTTTTTTACATGCTAAAACTATCTGCATGAAAATTACATACCATCCCTTTTCTAAATCAGTTTCCCTAAGAGAAAATAAATGTTTTTTTGGTCAGTTACATTTCATTTCAAATTCTGCCACCAAGCTCCCGTGGATTTGTTTGTAATTGGTCAATCAGGGTCTCCACTCGGGCCAATGGGAGCGAGACATGCACACAGGAAAGACAAAAGTGCAGGGTGGAAATTGGGAGAGCATGTTGCTTTTGTGCTGGCGTGGCGTGGGCAAGGGAGAAACAGTAAGCAAGCACATGCACACACATGGGCTTGGTCTCTCATACATATGTTTTTTACATGCCATAAAGGTGCTCAAAGGAATCCTGAGCCTTTTGCATGAGAGTAGCCTTGCTGGCTAGCAAGACTTCTAAAAGAAATGTTGTCAGACTACAAAAACTACTTGTTCTTTGAGTTTGCAACACCTGTAATGTAGGAATCTGAAAGACTGAACAGCCCTTTTCCGCAAACTAAGCACATTCTTTCTCACACATTGAATATAGAGTGGTAGTGCCCAGTTGCTTAGATCTTTCTTGGAACCCTGATGGCATTCAGATGGTCCACGCTGTTGGTGGTCACACAGGCAGGGCAGAAGGAAGTCCAGACATGTGGCAAGAAGGATATTAACAATCTGGAATGTGTCCAGAGGAGGGCAACCAATATGGTGGGAAGTCTAGAAGCCATGTCCTATGAGGGAGGGAGTGTTTAGCCTGGGGAAGAGAAAGTTAAGAGGTGACATGACCATGTCTCAATATTTGAAGGGATGTCATACTGAAGATGGAGCAAGCTTGTTTTTTGCTGTTCCAGAAACTAGGGCAATGGACTCAGACTACAGGAAAAAGAGATTCCACGTAAGCATTAGGAAGAACTTCCTGATGGTAGGAGCTGTTTGGCAGTGGAATACAGTGCCTCGGAGTGTGGTAGAGTCTCCTTCTTTGGAGTTTTTTAAACAGAGACTGGATGGCCATCTGTCAGGAGTGCTTTGATTGTGTATTCCTGTAAGAGAGGGGGTTAGACTAGATGGTCCTTGTGGTCTCTTCCAGTTCTTATGATTCTATGAAAAATGGTGTAGGGCAGCAGCAGAGCCGGTGGCAAGCCCCAGCCACCTGCTTCTGCCTTCAAGACATTTCTGCAGGGACGTGCCTATTGATGGTGATGGTGCTCCTGCTTGTTCATTTGCGAACAAATGAGTCACCGCCAATTGCAGCTTCTGTGGGGAAATGGTGATATGCTGCAGTGGTGATCTTGCTCCATTTTTAATGTTTGCAATATCCCTGTATTTTTTTTTCCATTTTGAATCTGCTTTTGGTTAAATCTGTGGATCCAGAGGCTGTGGACATGGCAGACCCACTGTATTCTTTATCTCGAGACTGTTTCAGCTCATCCTATTTTTTCCACATTTTTTTTACTTTTCCAGAAGGAACTGACTAGTCAATGGAAGCCAAAAGAGCAAAACTCTGTCTTCCTGATGAGGCAGATGTGGCTGCTGTTGAGAAGCCCATCCAGGCTCTCTGTGAGGTAGTTATTTGTTCTATCTGCCTGGAATATTTCAAGGATCCAGTGATCACAGAGTGTGGGCACAATTTCTGTCTCTCCTGCCTGACCCCGTGCTGGGAGGAATCAGAGGAAAAGGCCTCCTGCCCTCAGTGCAGGGAGAAGATCCAGGAAAGGAACATCAGACCAAATCGCAAGCTGGCTAGCGTTGTAGAAATAGCCAAGAAACTTAGTCTTCAGGGGCCAAAAGTGGAAGAACGGAAGGGGGAATTCTGTGAGAAACACCAGGAGCCCCTGAAGCTGTTTTGCGAGCAGGATAAGATCCCTATCTGTGTGGTGTGTGACAGATCCAAGGAACACAGAGGTCATGAGGTGGTTCCTCAGGAGGAGGCTTACCAAAAGACCAAGGTAAGCAATCACTCTGGATCTTGGTAGGCCAAGGGAGCACCTTCACATTCTCCAAAAATAATCTGCAGAAAACTGATAAGAAATTCTTAGAAACAAACTACTGTAGACTCAAGTTAACTGGTATTTTTTGTTATATAAATAGAAACAGTGGGAAGACTGAAGAGCCTCTGGAATAGGGGTGAGGTGGGGCTGGGGAGGCCTGGAGTCCACTCAGAAAGGCCACAGAGAGGCCAGCCAGGCTGGCCAGACACCCTCCCACTGCCTCCCTCCCTCTGGGGGGGCCCCGCGGGAGCAGCATCTGTTATCCACGGTTTTTCCACATTCTCCGCGGTCTCAAGAACCTAACCCCCGCGAATGTGGAGGGACAACTGTATAAATCAGAGGCAGAGGAGAGACCACCAAACCAACCCTAAACTTTCTTTTTCTCTTTAGGATTTGATCTCTAATCACTTGGGGGTTCTGAAGAAGGAGAGAGAGGACATTTTGGCAAATAAAGGAAAAACAGAAAGAGAAAGCCAACACCTACTTGTAAGTGTCAATATTATTAGGAAAAGAACAATGTTAATTGAAATGTCTTGATCTATCTTTTTAAAAATGTTAATAATGAGTGTGGAGCCTTGTACATCTGAATTTTGATTTTATATCTACAAGTGTGTCAGAGCACGCACTATCTGTGGGCCCTCTATGCTGGGTTCTGCAGTGCTAAACCCTCCTTGCAGGGTGCTAAATGATAACTCTGTCTCCCAAGTCCTATTTACAGAACTTTACTACAGAGTATTTACAAGTATATACAGACCAACAACTGCAAAGCAATCCGACATTGCATGTTTTCCTACAACTCCAATAATCACCCCCAACAATGGCCATAGGCCATGCCCATATTTACACACATTGTCCATGGCATCGTCCATGGCATGGTATCCCTAACAGTCCTGTTGCATCATCCACTTGCACCAGTTTCTGGAGGAAGAAGAGAATCGTCGTGTGGACCAGATGGAGCAGGTGGAGGAGGAGATTGGAAGGAAAAGGGTGGAGCACCTGGCCAAACTGTCAGGCCAGCTCTCCTCAATTGAAAGTCTCATTAAGGAGATGGAAGAGAAGTATCAGCAGCCGTCAAGGGAACTCCTGCAGGTAAGATGAGCAGAAACCCACCTGGCTACTCTCCAAGGCGAGACTGTCTGCAAAACCTCAGCTATATAGAGTTTTCTTCAGCTCCATAAGAAATACAGTAATGGGGACCAGTCTGATATATTAAGAACCAGCTCTGTTGCACACAAGTGTGCAGGATATAAATTAGATTTTTTTTTAAATGAAGAGGTACATTCATTTTCCCTAGTGTAGAGAGAAGCTTCTAACTGTTGTTGATGGAAAGCCCTTCCCATTTTTTAAAAAACACCCTTTATTACAATTTTAAACATACTAAACAGGAAAAAACACAAAGTAGAAACAGTGAGCTTGCTAAAGAGCAAAGCTGTAATTGATTCAACCATAACTTAGTGTTTAAATGTTCTATAGTTATTGGTTTATTTGCCTAAAATAAACCCTTTCCTTTGCATAGTTATTGGTTTATTTGCCTAAAATAAACCCTTTCCTCTGCATAAACCATAGAGCTCCTATTTGTTTAAATGAGAAGAATCTTCTTTAAGTTGTGGAAACCCCAGTGATGGGTCTGATTGGCGAAGGTGCAAGAATTTTAGCTCATTGTTTCCAAATGAGAAGGGTGTCTCTCAAACATGGGTTTGAGATTGCATAATATGCAGCATTTGTCACGTAGAAAAGAGATTTGGGATTGCAAATTCTCCCTTATTAGTCTTGGCAAACTGGACTTTTAAAAGGAAATTAAGGCACTGATGGCATCTTGAGATAAACATTTCTACTTCTTTCTGAATATTCTTGAAATAAAGAATTGGCAAAGTTATAGGAATTTCTTGATAAAGATATGTAAGTAAGGGGGGAGCCTTCCCAGTAATGAAAGTTTCATTGAAGACCAAATTTTCAGTTTTCCATGCATCCATATGATAATGGGAATAGTTTGTCCACCCAATATAGGCTCACCAAGAGGCACCTGGAACAGCCCGAGGATGAACTAACCCAGGAGTAGTCAAACAGCAGAATTGCACAGCAGAAAGGACACAAAAACAAAGACTTCAGCTAGTAGCCGCTTCACTGCTCTGACCCACTTTCACACACAATAAGAGACTTACAGGCAGCGAGGTCCATCCAAAGATATCTAGAGGCCTTTCTCTTCAGTTGCAGGATAAACAAACACAGTATATACACAGCAAACCTCATTAACAAACTCAACAGCTATTTCTCCAACATCCACCAACCCACACACAATGCATCTTGTGGTTCAGCTATATAGGGGTGTTTGCTAGTCATCCCTCTGCCTAGCCACAGCTGTGATCAAACCCATTTCAGCTGTTCTGGTCTGTGGTCTGTTGCTCCAACATTTTTGCTTTTGCACTTAAAGCAATATTATTCTGTCATAACCTACACCTACACCAATGTCTGTAAGATTATTATGTCTTAGTTGGTCTGGGGCTGAGATGTTAAGACATAGATTTTGAGAAGTTAATTTTAAAACCAGAGCATATCTGAAAGATGTACAATACAATCTTTAATTCCAATAGTGATCTATCTGGTTCCTTAATAAAAGAAAACATCTGCAAAAAGGTTGATGATATGGTGGCATAAATTGATCTGGACACCTTTAATGTTGCAATTTGCTCAAATCATTTCAGCTGTTGAGGTTCAACTGCAATAGCAAAAAGGAACAGGGGAAGGGGGCACCCTTGTTTATTGCCTTTCAAAAGATGAAATGGTAAAGAATTACTGTATATACTTGTGTATAAGTTGACCTCATGTATAAGTCAAAGGCAGGTTTTTGGAGCCAAAATTATGGATTTTGATATGACCCATGGATAAGTTGAGGGTCATACCCTGGAGAGGGGAAAGCACCCGCACCGCCTCAGGGGGCCACATGCCCCTGCCATTTTTCTGCCCAGGCATTTGAAAAGGCCTTTTCCCACTCTGCTCAGAGAAGAGAATGGCTCCTTTTTTGGTAAAAGTTAAGGTATAGTATTAACTCTTACCAAAAAAGGAACCATCCCCTTCTCTGAATAGAGTGGCAAAAGGTGAGAGCTTAGTCCATCCCTGGGGAACCTAAAAGAAGCACCAACCCCCTCTGCCTTCTCAGCAGTCCTTTGAAGTGAAGCACCAAAGAGCCACAGCCGCTGCCATTTTCCCACTCAGGCATTCAAAAAGGCCAGAAGTGGCACCGTGGCAGAGAGATTAGAGGGGGTTGGTGCTTCTTTTCGGTTCTTCCAGGATGGACTAAGCTCTCACCTTTCACCACTCTACTCAAAGAAGGGGATGGTTCCTTTTTTGCTTAGAGTTAAGGTAGAGTACTTACATTGAGCCATGAATAAGTTGACTCTGTGTTTTGGGGTTGATTTTTGACTAAAATTTATAGACTTATATTTGAGTATATACAGTAAGCCCACTATTACATACAAAATCTTTTGAATTTTGGTAGAGAAATGAAATTCAATAGGTACATTTATGTGCAAAATTAAGCCTTTCCAAGAGTTTAATTAAATACGGCCATTTGATACAATCGAGCACTTTTAAAGCATCCAGAGAGACTAAAGCTGTAGGCAACTTCTGCACCTGAACATGCTGTATGATGTTGAAGACTCTTTTGATAGCATCCGCAATGTGTTGTCCAGCCATAAATCTGGTTTGATCTATTTGGGTATAATTAAAGTTAAAAGAATTTAGAATAATTTTGGAGAGTTCCCATGGCTCTGAGTGCTGGTTACCATCCAGAATGTCACTAAAAAACTTATAAAGATGGGGAAGAATAAGGTCTTTAAAATGTTTTGTAGAATTCCCTGCCAAAACCATCATGCCCTGGGTCTGGTTTTAATTTTTTTAATTATGTCACTTATTTCATTAATTATTATAGGGGTATTAAGCAAAGCACAATGCTTTGGGGTTTAACTGTGAGTTTTAAAAGTTAGACCAATTAATTTCTGAATTTAGTTCTGACTGGTATAACATGTAAAAAACATAAACCCATTATTAATTTCATGTGGCAAGTAAATTAATTCACCATTTGATGATTTGATAATAGGAATAGCACTTTTAAATTTCTATTTTCAAAGAGCTCTAGATAACAGGCATCAGTTCTCATTCCAAATTCATGATACTGCCTTTTGAGAGAGATCAGTGGAGTTTATCCATCTGTAACAAATTCAACTCTGCCCGTTTGGCTGAGAGCAGAGTGAAGACCTTTTTAGATCTAGTAGCCTTATGCTTGTGCTCAAACACTTGGATTTCACGGAATAGTTTATTTCTTGAGGCATTCATCTTTTTATGGAGAGTAGAACTCTCCTTAATGAAATATCCCTTCAGCACTGCATTTAGCATGTTGTATAAAAGCACTGTGCTAACCCTAGGAGTTGTGTTTTTGTTGTATGTGGGGAAATAATCATTGTTATGTAAAAGCAATCTTGTGTACCTCATTCACAATCTTAGATAAGTCTAGGGTTTTTCCCTGCATGCATTTTGTTCTCCCAAAATTCCCTTCTCTTACTTCACTGGGCACTTCTAGCCAACTAGAAGTGCTGGGTGATTCACACATGACCTAATT
The DNA here is from genome assembly GCA_030847615.1 of Gambelia wislizenii. Classification (NCBI taxonomy): domain Eukaryota; kingdom Metazoa; phylum Chordata; class Lepidosauria; order Squamata; family Crotaphytidae; genus Gambelia; species Gambelia wislizenii. Next base: position 35,669,523 of record JAUMIR010000002.1, read on the forward strand.
TGAATTTTATTGCTTTTGTGTAACTTGTCCCTCTTCTGAATCTGACTCTCCATGAGAATGGAGGTATCTTTGCCATCTTAAGCTTTCCTGTAACCATGCCATGATGCATCGGAACCCAGCCACGGCTGTAGGCTGAGTGAGTTTTTAATTACCTAAATACCTTCAGTTAGGGACCTTTTCTTAAGTTTTAGTAAGTAGATTGAGTTTGATATACCTTCAGTAAACTTTGTTTTGCATTTTAAACTGACTCCTTTGTTTTGTAATGAGTCTAATTTAACTGGGGGATCCCAGATCTCTGAATATACTTTCAAATGATAATTGAGCTTAAGTCTGCTTGCTAACCACACTCTGCATAAAGCGTGAAGTCAAAAGTGACTGAATGATTTTACCTTTTTAAAAGGAAATAATTCTTGTTGTTTTTAAAGGACTAGATCCTGGAATTTTTTAATACAATTTTATTTTTAGACTCATTACCTTCCAACAGTTTTAAGTACTGAATCTCTTCCTTATTTCTGGACACTATTCCTGGCTTAGTGAGGAGCAACATAATAATTTCCAATTAAATAAGGGCCAGAGAGTCCCTCTCCCCCACCCTTTAAGAGATTATGCTACTTTCCCAGAGTTTTTTCAGGCTAGTATGCACAAAACCGGGCAAATGCAGACACAGGAATAAGTAGCCCTACCTTTGGATTCAGTCTCTTACAAGAGCCCAAGTTGCAAGCAGAGGTTGCCTTAATCCTCACGGCAGGATGCTCTGTCCATTCTCAGCCCTTGAGCAGGGTTGTGTGGTTATAGTGCCATCAGCTGAGCCTTGGATGACCAGAGTATCTCCCCATAGAGTGATATGTGTGACAGGCAGTGAGTTCTCTCATTTTTCTCTTCTAGGATGTGAGCATCATCTTGGAGAGGTAAGTGGATCTCACTAAGCCTCCATAATGCTGGAAAAGGTCTGTATAGAGCATGTGAGAAGAACATGATTCTCTCCTCAGGAGAGAGTGTAGGTCTCCAGCATTTCACAGATAAAATTAAGCGTCTGTGGTACCGTTCGGCGCACTTACGTTCACCTACCCACAGTCTCTGCCAGAGTATGGCCACCTCTCCTCCATCACATGAGAATGAAAGTTTTCACCTGTCCTTTCTTGGTTGCATTTCTTTAGCCTGCATTTATTCTAAGAAAACAAAAAAAGTATGTAACAAAAGTACTTGTAAATATCTCAATATATGTTAATCTTTAATATGTTTATTAAGAATCTCATAAAATAAAATCTTCAGGTGCTAAGTAGTATAGTTAAAACAACAATATGACAAAAACATTATTAATCAGATCTAGTGCAGGACAACATTCCATGTTAACATTTAAAACAGGCCAGGAGGATTGTGGCCTCCCCCAGGAGCGTGGTGGGGTCTCCTTCCTTGGAGATCTTTAAACAGAGGCTGGATGGCCATCTGTCAGGGATGCTTTGATTGTGTATTCCTGCATGGCAGGGGGTTGGACTGGATGGCCCTCGTGGTCTCTTCCAACTCTACAATTCTATGATTCTATGATTCTATGACTCTACAGTCAACTTCTGCCAGAAGTTAACCATAGATTTATATCAGATAAATCTAGGTCCTCCAGTGTGGTTCTATGGTATTTATGGTGGCGGTTCACCATTACACATTTGTGTATCTGTGGGAAGTCCGGGAACTTATCCCCCAGGGATATCAGGAGCGACCCGTATTGCACTCAAAGAATGCATGCCCCTTGCAAGACCAAGAGATGAAGAAGAGGGAGAGCAACAAGCAAGATGGTAGGACAAGATATTTGAATGGCGCTTAATGATGAGACCGATAAAGCCATGGACTTCCTGTTGTTTTGGCTTTCCGGTGACTTCTTTGTTATTAGCAGTTGTAAGAAGCCTTGAATCTTATTTCTGGAAGAAAGGGGGGATATAAATTACTGGTAAACAAGATTGAGGAAAAATATCTTCCTTAGAGACTCCTGCATTTCTGCCTTTAGGTTGTCTTCCTGCCTTTGTTGTTGTGTGCCTTCAAGTCATTTCTGACTTATGGCGACCCTATCATGGGGTTTTCTGAGGGCTGAGAATGTGTGACTTGCCCAAGGTCACCCAGTGGGTTTTCATGGCCAAGTGGGGGGATTTGAACCCTGGTCTCCAGAGTCCTAGTTCAACACTCAAGACACTCCTTTGTTCCATTTGGGAATTCTGGACTTGATTCAATTGCTGATGAGCCTTGTTTTTCTTCACCAGGAGTGAAAGGAAGAAGACTTCTGGGGATCCAGGAGCTTTCCCTCCAGAGCTGCGGTTTAAGATCAGGGACTTAACTGATATTAACCCTTTTCTAGCTCAAACCATGAAGAAATTCAAAGGTAATAAAAATAGCTGCAAGAATTTGTGCTGGTCATTATATTAGCTGCAAAGAGAACATAAGAGGACTTGATAAACACCGATGACCATTTTTTATTTTCTCTTAATTTATTGCCAGTAGGATTTGTGTGATCAGTTCATATACTGTTTGGGATATAATGGGAAAGAGACTGTACATTGCTATACTAATGAACCATATTAAAGCACAGGGAATTAGATTTTTTTTTAACTATAAACCCCAGGCCCTCAGCCACCATGGCCAATGGCTTGGGAAGCCTGCAAGTTACAGTCCGGAAGAGGTAAATTTTCACAAACCCTTCTCCCTTATTACATTGTCAACAAATGAATGTATTTCAAACTTGTCAGGAAAATTAGAACTGGCTAAGCTAGGTATTTTGTACTTAGGGTACTGCTGTTTGTTTGTCCAGAGAAATTTAAACATGGCAAGGAGTATTTGGAAATACCTATCTTGGTTCAAAGTAAGTATTAGATATAGCTTTTGGAGTATATTTGTTAGATTGTACTGGATATATCACATTGGATTGTTTTTCAATTTTTTAAGAATTAAAGCTTGCGAAACAATTGTAAAACCCAAAAAGAAGGGGGAAAAGTGAACATGACCTGTTTTTGCTGCTGTCACAAACAGTGGTAGCAGCAGCAGAAGTATAGCTTCCATTTTGTTGGCTCTGGGAGTTTCCATAGAGACCATTTTCTTTCCCTCACAATAGCCCGGATACAATGATGTTCTGGGCATTGTCAGGGCAAAAGAAATGGTGGACACCATCCGAAAGAGAGCCTGTACACAGTGGGTAAGTGAAGATTTCCTCCCATCAAAAACATACTCAAAACATAGAATCATAGAATCATAGAATCATAGAATTGCAGAGTTGGAAGAGACCACGAGGGCCATCCAGTCCAACCCCCCTGCCATGCAGGAAATCACAATCAAAGCATCCCCGACAGATGGCCATCCAGCCTCTGTTTAAAGACCTCCAAGGAAGGAGACCCCACCACGCTCCGAGGGTTTACACTTCTCTGCACGTGTTGCCTATCCCTCAAGTCCTTTTGAGTTCCTGTAGCCAACCTAACTTATAAGCCACCTCAACCCTCCAAGTAGCAACAGAGATAAATTTGCCTTATTTACGTTGCAGGTGTACGTACACTTAACTGGAAAGTAGTTGCACTGAATATAGCAGACATTATGGAGTAAGTCTGCATGGAAATGTGCTGCTATTTACAAACAATTTACAGTTACAAGTAGGATTTCCTCTCTGCCAGATCTGCTTCAGTTTTTATTTAGTCCTTTTCTTGAAATAAGGAAACAGTCGATGGAATAGTATGAATGGGTGTTTTTTAAAATCTTTGGTCATGTGATGCTTAGTCTCTCTATTCTTCTTTATTCAGGTTCTTTGCTACTTGGATTACAACTGCATGAAGGTAAATTTCTTGATAGAGGACCAAATTCATATCAAGGCTAGGGACAGGTCACAAATCTAGCCAGTTGCACTTCTTTGGACCTGCAGACTTTGGAAATGTTGATTATTTTAAATATGAGCAATGGAAAGGCAATAACACGATGCCAGCGCATGGGATTTTCCTACATGCAGTGAACATGCAGAAAGTGAGGAGGGGCAATATGACTGTGCATACAGAGGGATCCTGAAAATGCAGAGTTCACAGTTGCATGTCCTTCCAGGTGGAAGGCCATAGAGAAGCATGTTGCAGATGCCAATTTGAATCAGCGTGGGGCAGAAGGGAGGGGAGACAGATGGCCTAACCTGTGCATAGGTTGTATGTGATGAGCCTAAGCAAAAGTATAAAGTGAAGCAGGAATTTGGATTTCTTCCAAAAGCACTAGACAGGTCACATGAGAAGAATTCAATCTATCATCTTCTCTCTCTGGCTTTTCTTCGCAAACGAAGATTCAGGAAGGACTCATGCCGCGCTTTCTGCAAGCGCGCTGATGACTAAAAAGGCCAATCCGAGATAAACAAGTCCGGTTGCAAAAAGCACAGCAGAAGGTCTCCTTGGGTGATGTTTTTGGTTTGTGATTCTTTCTGCGTTGTCGTTTCTCTTCAAGACTTGTTCGTCGTGAGTTCTCAAATAAGGCTGCAGCACTGTGGACAGTGCGTCTCCATGCCTCCCGATGTGAGGCCAGGGCGGACCACTGTTGGCGATCAATTTGGCCAAGCCTGAGATGTTGTTTCAGGGAGTCTTTGTATCGCTTTTTTGGAGCGCCCCTCTTACGCTGACCTGTGGTGAGTTCACCGTAGAGTAGTATTTTTGGGAGGCGATGGTCCTCCATCCTAGAAACGTGCCCTGCCCAGCGCAGCTGTGTTCTCAATATCATGGCCTCAATGCTGGTGATCCCTGCTTGCTCAAGGACAGCAACATTCGTCACATAGTCAGTCCAGTGTATATTTAGGATTGTGCGTAGACAGCGCTGATGAAAGCGCTCGAGGAGTCGTATCTATCATACCATTTCTAATAATATTTATTTATTCATATATGTGCATTCTAGCTGGACATCGGCAGAATAAATGCAACCCTGACAATATGAAGAGATTCAACACAAGTCCTTCTCTTTTTAGAAAGGAAAGTTGTTGTGGCACCAGAGATCTTTGACAGAGAAAGCTAAATACAGTCAGCACTCTATATACCCGGATATAAAAATAAACCGATGTTTGCCTATAAACGTACTCAAAACATCAAGAATATACTAGTACAGGCAGATTTTGATTTTCCGGTTGTACAAAACAGTTTGATTGCCAAGGGACATTACATCTGTGGACATTGTTCGGTATGCAGACACAGCAGTAATTTGAAATGTTTTGTGAATACTGCTGATGGTAGAAGTTATGAAATATACAAACTTTTTACATGTGCTAGTAAAAATGCCATATACATAATTGAATGCCCTTGCAAATTAATTTATGTGGGGATGACCAGCAGAGCGATAAGAACTCGGATCACAGAACACAGAAGTTGTATTAAAAACCATAAAATAGAAGCTCCATTGGTAAAACATTTTCTTGAGAAACATCATACTCATGATTCATTCAAATTCTAGTGCATGGATGGGATATCCAATACTAAAAACGTAAAACAATTACAGATATTGGAACTCAAATGGATTCATCGTTTGAAATCTGATTCCCCGGTGGGTTTAAATGAAAATGTGAATTGGCTAGTTTGAGTCTTTTGCTATCCTTCCACACCTTACATTTTCCCTTAGTTCTTTTCTTGAGTCTTGACAGGATGGTTGCCACCACCAGTTTGACTGGTTATAGAAAAGGTTCTGTGAACAGGAGAAGAACTTCATTTAAATTCTGGTGCATTGATGGGATATCTAATACTAAGTACATAAAACTACTACCAATAGTGGTACTCAAATGGACACAGGGTTGGTAAAATTGTACCCCTGGTGGGTAAAGGTGTGGGTGTAAGTGGTTGGTTGAGTTTTTCAATGTCCTTCCACACCCTAAGTTTTCCCTAGGACCTTTTCTTTTTTTGAGTCTTGGCAGAATCGTTCCCATTACCAGTTCAGCTGGTTATATAAGACACTCTGTGAGCAGGAATAGTACATTGTTGCTTTTGAATTGAGCAGAGTCACGTTGTGTGAGCTGAGTTGTTATACATTTATACATTTTGAATGCTTGTAGGCCACTGAGGAAGACGGTAGTCGAAATGCGTCTGGCCTTGAGTTTTTATTATTCACTATTATTTTTAGCATTTGCACACTTTTCAGTGGGGTATTGTTTCCCTCTTAGAAATTTAATTTTATTGGATTCTCTGCTCCAGGGTTTAGTTATTCTTTTATTTATTCATATTGTTGCCTTTTTATGATTGGAAGTGGGATTAGTTTATCCTGGTTATTTTTTGGCAGAACCCTTCAGTTTGGTTTTTGGTTTAATGTCATAAGTAGGCCAGAGATATTCTCAGAAAAGACAAAGGTGATGTTGATTTTCTGGAGGAGGTAGAAGTAGAAAATTTTCTGGAAATGTTTTCATTGCTTTAACATTATCTGATTTAGCACCTTTACTTAGAATGTTATATTCAAACACATTAAAAGCTTTAGGTGGAAATTCTTTTATTGGAATATTTGTAATATTGCAAAGAGAATCGATACTATATCCTAGTTATTGTGTCCTGGAAATTGTTCACCTGGATAGTTTTCATTCACCAGCTTGATAGTTCATTCTACTGTGTAAAAACGAAATAAATAAATGATACATTTTTCTTATCTAAAAAAAAAAAGAAAATACACCTCAAAGAACACTATATTAGGAGACTGAGGGCTTGTCTAAACAGTGAAAATACCCCTTATTGAATTTGCTGGGAATCCTACCAGTCTAAATGGGTCCAGCACCCAGGGCCGGTTTAACCTGTCTGCCAAATCAGCATTGGCAGGGGGCCCCGAGGTCAAGAGAGGGCCCCGTGTTGGCCTCCTTAATCTGACGAAGGAATAGCCAGGAGACAGCCGGGAGGAGCCCCCTCTTACCCTCCTCCTCCAAAAACCTCCTGCTGGCTTTTTTTAAAAAAACAAACAAAACAGCCTCTCCAAAACTAAAGAGAAAGAGAAAGAAACAGCAGCCCTTCGTGGCAGAACCTGGAGGGAGAGGCACATCGGAGAGGGTGAGTGTGTGTGTGAGAGAGAGAGACAGGGAATTTGAGGGTTGTCTCCCTCAGAAAGGGCTTCTTTCTTTCTTTCTTTCTTTCTTTCTTTCTTTCTTTCTTTCTTTCCCATGTGTCTTCAAGTCATATGGGGGCCCCAAAGTAAAGCATTGCAGGGGCCCCCAAAATTCCTTAAACCGGCCCTGCCAGCACCAATCCACCTTATTCGGAAGGAGTGGGGGGCCCAAACGGCAAAAACAACAGGGGAAAAGTCTTTGCAGATTTCCCCATGCTTTTTCACAAACTGCAAGGTGGGTGTGCATTTTTGCTCATTTGGACTATAGAACAATAAAAAAACGAAGGGAAGCACAAAGCTGACTGGCTGGGTGAGAGCGGGGGCAGGACTTGCTAGGAGGGCAAGTGCCCACTGGCACCATGTTGGATTTTCATCTTAGTGATCTCTCGCTAAGGCGATAAAAAGGATCAATATTTTCTGTTTTGCTTTGGAGAATCACTCTATCATACCAGCGCACGTTGGGATGACTTAAAAAAAACGGCGGTGGTGAAGAACTAACGCAAATAAATCACTCACAGCACCCATCAGGAATGTGAGGTTTATGGAGGCTGCTGAGGCCAGAAAAAAAAGCATTTGGACATGTCACTGCTGCTGCGAGATGTCAATACTATGAGGTATTTGGGATTTCCCTCCCTCGTGTAGATAGGCCCATAGATAAATAGAGCTGCACCTGAACTATCCTTCTATTTACACCTGAACTTTAACAACTTCCTGTTGTTAAAAGAAGGCCTCTCCTGGCCCTAATATGGCCCAGGGGACCTAAAACATGGAGAAATGTCCTGCATGCTCCGAGGGGGCACTCTGAGGCAAAACATTTTTTATTGCAGTGGAGCAACTGCAGTCCTCTAAGGTGTCCTGAGCAGGCTAATCCCATCTGATCTTGGAAGCTAAGCAGGATCACATGTGGTTAGTATTTGGATGGCAGACCTCCAAGGAATATCAAGTGTTGTAGACTGTACAATTTCAGAGGAAGGCAGTAGCAAACCACATCTAAGTATTCCTTGCCTGGGAAAACCCTATGAAATTCACATGGTTGCTTACCATACATGAACAGGTGACTTGAATTTGCATGCGCGCACACAGACACACACACACACGTGCCTGCTTTGCTTTCATCCAAGAGGGGAGATGGGGAGGAGAAAAGAACAGTGTTTTCTTGGAGCAGAGAGGCTGGCAATCTAAAAATCCATTGAAAAGTGTGACTGAGACACACACACACACGCCTGCTTTGCTTTCACTGACCCCTCCTTCTCTGAATTCTGTGCCCACCCCTGCCCACCTCAATTTCCAGCCATCACCTACTCCCAAGATATTTTGTCCTGACCTGTTCACATATCTGCTTTTCTGTAAGCTTCTGAGACTTTTTTAAAAACACGGGACAAACTGAGGGACAGAAAGTCACGCTCCTTGGAGGATATATGGTGCCCCCCTTTTGAAAAGCTTGAGATCATCAGGATGTATGTGTGAACAACCAGGGTTCATCACAAGTTCATCTCAGGACATTTTGCTGAGTAAACGGGCTCCAGGGGTTGGTAGTGGTGGCCACAGAATTGTCTCTTTCAAGAGACAAAAACCTACCAACTCCTAAGGGGTCAGTGACCAGCGCCTCCTTCCTCTGTTGTATTTCCCTGTCTATACTTACCTGCTTCAAGGTTTTTCTTTTAAAATCCCAACACCACTGTTTGTCTTTCCTTCCCATCCCAACACTGTTACACAGACTGGGGTCAGGCAGCCAATGGGAAAACGGGGGGGGGGGGGGGACCAAACAAGCAAATAAGAAGTAAGGTTCAAACAGCCAACAGGAGGCAGGTGCGCAAGACTTGGAAGGAGGGTGATAGAAAAAGTTATTGACTGACTGACTGACAGACTGATTGAAGCACGGGGTGTGAACAGTCAAGAAGAAATTAAGAGAGATGATAGGAATAACCATATACGAATCCCTCATAATTATCTAAATGTACCCAAAATAACCATAGCAATATATTAATACCATAGTTCTTAACCTGTGGTCTGGGGACCCCCAGGGAGCTGTGATGTCCTCACAGGGGGTCCGCAAAGTCTTGTGAGTCCACCTCCTGCCTGCAGTGGAGCGGACACATGATAGGAGCCTAGGCAAAGGCTGGCTGGCTTGGCCTGCGCATTGCCATTCAATCTGCTCCTGCCACAGACTTGCAGGAAGAAGCAGAAGAAAAGTCTTCCTTCCCCTTCCAGTGACTCTAAGCGAAGGCTTAATGGATGGTGTACAGTAGTTGTATTATTATTATTATCATCATCAGGTTATATATTATTATCATTTTAGAGTTTTAAATCTTGAGTTAAGTCTTGGGGTCCGCAGCAACAAAAGATACTTAAAGGGGGTCCCTGGTAAAGAAAAGGTTAAAAGTCACTGTATTATTATATTACACACATTTTGTTTTGTTTACGTATTATTTAGATAATTATGAGGGATTGATATATAGTTAGTCCTATTATCTCTCTTTGGTTCTTGTTATCTGAAGGTTGGTGCTGGGGCTTTATACCCATCTTTGTTGTTAACAGTCAAGCACCAAGGCTGAGGCTACTTTTTCTATTGGTAGAGGCGAAAAAGTTTGGGGTGAGCTGAGGGGGAAGCAGAGCATCGCAAAAGGTATTCTCTTCCTTCCTCCTGCAAGCAAGGGGAGTTCCTTGATTTGTTTAACCCAGAGCTTGCTTACTTTGGGGGGAAGAGCCAGTGTGGTGGAGGGCCAATGGTTTGAGTGTTGGACTAGGATTCCAGGAGACCAGGGACTAGGATTCCAGGAGATTCCCCACTCGGCCATGGATACCTACTGGTGACCTTGGGCAAGTGACACCAACTCATTCAGCCTCAGAAGAAGGCAATGGCAATCCCTCTCTGAACAAGTTAAGAGGGGTAGCTATTACCCCAGAGGACAGGACAGAATTCAAAATGGCCTTAACAGATTAGAAAGCCGGGCCAAAACTAATAAAATGAATTTCAACAGGGAGAAATGTAGGATACTACACTTGGGCAGTAAAAATGAAATGCACAGCTACAGTAGCACCCCGCCATCTGCAGAGGATTGGTTCCAGGCTTCACCATGGATGGTAAAAATCACAGATAATAGCACATGCCACTGCTGCCGTGCTGGAACACCCCCATGAGGTCACCTCCTTCCCCTGCCCAAAGCTCACCGTGCCAGAATCCAGCTGCCCTGCAAGGTCACCTCCTCCCTCCTTACCCTGCCTGGCCACCGGCCTGCTGTAACCCCCGCATGAGGTTGCCTCCTTTCCCAACCTATCTACTTGCTTGCTGCACCAGAAACCCCATCCCCGGCAAGGCCGCCTCCTTCTCCTAACCAGCGGCTGCCCTCTGCAACCCCTGTGCGAGGTCCTTTCCACTGGGCCAGGTAGCAGCGAGGCCAGGCAGCAGCAGTGCCAGTGCCAGGCAGCAGCGGCAGCCAAGCGGGCAGGTGGGTGGGGGAAGGAAGCGGCCTTGCTGCTGCCAGGGCTCCTCCTCCGCTGCCAGGCCAGGCAGCAGTGAGGCTGGGTGGCAGCGGCAGAGGAGGTCAGGTAGCAGCAGCAGCCGAGTGAGCAAATGAGTGGGCGTCCGTGTGGGGAAAGGAAGCGACCTCGCTGCTGCATGGCCTCCTCCTCCTCCTCCTCCTCCACCCCATGCACTTGCCCCCACAGCAATGGACTCAAACTATAGGAAAATAGATTCCACCTAAACATTAGGAAGAACTTCCTGACAGTAAGAGCTGTTCGGATGTGGAATACGCTGCCACGGAGTGTAGTGGAGTCTCCTTCTTTGGAGGTTTTTAAGCAGAGGCTGGATGGCTATCTGTCAGGAATGCTTTGTTAGGTACTCCTGCATGGCAGCGGGTTGGACTAGACACTCCTTGTCCTCTCTTCCAACTCTACGATTCTAAGAAAACTCTGTGACAGCTTTACTTTTGGGTCACCATAAGTTGGAAACAACTTGAAGACACTCAGCAGCAAACATCTTTGGACTGCAGCTCCCAGAATTCCACTAGCCATACTGGCTGCAGGATGTTAGGAGTTACAATCCAACCTCCTTCAAAAAACATTTAGAGACACAATTCATGTCACACCCATCCACTTCTCTTCTTACCTGCTCTCACACTATAGGAATCATAGAATCATAGAATTGCAGAGTTGGAAGAGACCACGAGGGCCATCCAGTCCAACCCCCCTGCCACGCAGGAAATCACAATCAAAGCATCCCCGACAGATGGCCATCCAGCCTCTGTTTAAAGACCTCCAAGGAAGGAGACCCCACCACGCTCCGGAGGAGTGTGTTCCACTGCCGAACAGCTCTTACTGTCAAAAAGTTCCTCCTAATGTTGAGATGGAATCTCTGTTCCTGGAGCTTGCACCCATTGCTCCGTGTTCCAGTCTCTGGAGCAACAGAAAACAAGCCTGCTCCATCCTCAATATGACATCCCTTCAAATACTTAAACAGGGCTATCATATCACCTCTTAACCGTCTTTTTTCCAGGCTAAACATACCCAGCTCCCTAAGTCTCTCCTTATAAGGCATCGTTTCCAGACCTTTCACCATTTTAGTTGCCCTTCTCTGGACACGCTCCAATTTGTCAATATCCTTTCTGAATTCTGCTCTTCTCTGGCTAAAGGTAGGTACCTGCTCCTTCTCTTGCTATTGCTCAACTATATCTCCCAGGCTTGGACTCTGTGCTGGGGGGAGGCTAGGTTGCTGGGATATGGGCTCTTCTGTAGCAGAGCTAGATTCAGGCTCAGCCAGCTCTGCTGCAGCTGGCTCAGCTTCCTCATTCCCTGAGTCATCTGCGTCCTCAGCCTGGCCGGCCATGACAGAACTAGCCCAGGCCCTGAGATCATCAGGAGAGGCCCTTCTCTTAATCCCACCACTATCTCAAGTACGGTTGGTGGGGACACGAGAGAGGGCCTTTTTGGTGGCTGCCCCTAGACTCTGGACTCCCTCCCCAGGGAGGGCAGATTGACCCCCTCGTAGTTGTCCTTCAAGCAGCAGACCAAAACCTATTTATTCAGGCAAGCTGAAGGGGTGCTGTGTGGTTTTATTGAATTGTTTTTAAAAGCTTTTAAAATCTTTTTTAAAAAAAAGTTTCTACTACTTTTAAGTATATTTTATTCTTTTAAATATTTTGATATTGTTTTAATAATGTAATTTGTTTAATTCTGTTCGAATGTACACTTTTTGTATATTTTAGTTCTGTGTTTTTTTTAAAAAAAACTGTGAGCTCCTTTGGGTCCCAGCCTTGGGAGAAAAGCGGGCTACAAATACATTTTAAATAAATTATTATTTTGGGAAATTTATATCTGTGTCAAGAGTCTTTTCCTCAAATCCATGCCATCTTTTCCATATGCTGTTTTAGGAGTGAAACATTTTCCCAGAAGGGAAACACCCAGCAAAGAAAATGAAACTAACTACAGTACTTGGGTGTGGGGGGTGGATTGAGAATTTGGTTTAGGTGGCATTTGGCTTAGCTGGGCCTCTTCAGAAGACTGTCAGAAATGGCAGGAATTGGGAATCCTGTCCAGGACCTTTGCGAGGAAACCACTTGTTCCATCTGCCTGGACTATTTCAGGGAGCCTGTGACCATCCCAGAGTGCGGACACAGTTTCTGCCGGGCCTGCCTGAGCCAGAGTGGGACAGAGGTCTCCTCCTGCCCTCAGTGCAGACACGCTTTCCAGCCCCGGAGCCTCTTGCCAAACCGGCACCTGGCAAACATTGTAGAAATTGCCAAGAAACTGGGAACTCAGGGACTCCAAAGGGAGACAGGGAAGGGCAGCATCTGTGAGGAGCATTGGGAGCCCCTGAAGCTCTTCTGCAAGGAGGACCAAAGGCCCATTTGCGTGGTCTGCGACAGGGCCAAGGGGCACCGAAGTCACGAAGTGGTCCCTGTGGAGGAGGCGGCTCAGGAGTACCAGGTAGGAAAACTCTCCTACTTGTTCACACTGCACAGGTTGCAGCACTATGATTCCACTTTATTGGCCAAGGTTCCCTCCTCTGGAATCCTGGGAGATGCAGTTTATGGAGGGACGTTTAGCATTCTCAGCCAGAGAGCTCTAGGGGGCCAGCTACACTACACAAACAATCCAATTTGAAACTGGATTATTTGCCATGGCTCCTTCCTGTGGAATCCTGAGGTTTGTAGTTTTACAAGGTTTTTAGCCAAACTACAAACTCCAGGATTTCATAGAAAGGAGCCGTGGCAAACAATCCAGTTTCATAGATTTTCCTTGGTTTTTTTCCGGGCTGTTTCAAACTGGATAATTTGTGTACTGTGGATGCACCCCTAGTGCAGTGGTCTGCAATGTCCTCACTGGGGGTCCGAAGGCTTGAAGGCTGCTTGGCCCACCTTCTCCCTGCATTTGAGTGGCCACGTGACAGAAGCCAAGGCGAAAGCAGAGACTGACTGGCTTGACATGCATTTTGCCATTAATCGGCTCCAGCCACAAACTTGCAGGAAGAAGCAGGAGAAAAGTCTTCCCTCCCCCTCCAGTGCCTCTGAGGGTAGGTTTAAGGGATGGTGTAATTGTATTGTTGTTGTTGTTGTTGGGTATTATTGTTATTAGTATTAGTATTTTTATTATTGTTGTTTTAAATCTTGAGTTAGGTCTTAGGGGACCACGGCAACAAAAGATGTTTAAAAGAGGTCCCTGGTAAAGAAAAGGTTAAGAACAACTGCTCTAGTGCCTCGCAAAGCTACAAATTCCCAGGATGTTGGCAAAGCTGTTAAAAGTGGACTATGCCAATGTATTTATGTAGTGTGAAAGGGCTCCCAGTATCCCAGTATTCTTCTTGAATGTACAGTACCGTACCTCTGTAAATTGATTCATCATTAGGTCCAAACTAGAGATGAAGGGGGCAGTTTTCGTTAGGTGAATATGGCCGCCATGGGGAAGCCTGAAAAGCCTCAGGATTATGAGGGCGGAAGGTTCAACTCTTGAATTGCCACACTATAGGGTTGCCTGTTTGAAAACTGGAGAAGGCACCTTTACCTTTAATAGTTGGTTGTGTTTGTTGTTGCTGTGTGCCTCAAAGTCCTTTCTGACTTATGGTGATCCTATTGTGGGGTTTTCTTGGCAAGATTTGTTCAGAGGGGCTTTGCCTTTGCCTACCTCTGAGGCGGAGAGGGTGTGGCCTTGCCCAGGGCCACCCAGTGGGTTTCCATGGCCGAGAGGGGATTTGAATCCTGTTCTCCTGAGTTGTAGGGCTCATCTATAAGGGCCAGAATATGCTGGCTCCCTGCCTGCCGGTGTATTCTGCTCATAGATCAGGCCCTTTGCTCCTCCATTACGTGCACAGAATGGGATGGGGTCCAGACCGACATGTTAGCCAATCTTTGCAGCCGCCGCCACTGTCCAGCCTGCAGCACATGAGCAAAGCCTCCTGCATGTGTCCAGCCTTGGTCCCATGCTGTGGGACTCCTTCCTGGCTACAGAAAAGCGAGGCAGACGGCAGATGCAGTGATGGGCCGGCGTGCAGAATGGGCTCCTGCTGAGCTGTTTTATTTTATTTTATTTTTGGCTGGAGTGGATTTTACTAGGTATTTTTTTAAAACAGTGTAATGGGCATTACCCCATCTTGGCCCCATTTTTGCCCCAGGGATTGTGAGGAAGGTCTGGGGGCAAAACGGCAAAAGCCCTGTGTCATCTGGACTGCAGGGCTCCAAGATGGGAGCAAGACAAGGTAAATTGCCTGTCTAGACAAGCCCATAGTGAAACCACTACATTGTGTTGGCTCTCTTGGTTGTGCAGAAGAGGTGTTGCTTGTTACCAGGTACAGGAGACCTCTTCAGTTTTCAGTGGCAACTATCAGTCAGTGCCATGGAAGGTGTCCCTGGGCACTTCCCTTGAAATGCAAAGAGCAACTTCAGACACTGCGGGGAGCCAACAGGAAGCAGGTTGTCGCTGAAGTTCCTGACAAAAAATGTTCCCAGCCCCAGTGCACTAACCCTTTTGGTTAAAATGAAACAGAATTTGAATATCTGGTGGCTTAAGTGTGCCCCACTAACACATCTCAGTCAGCATGAAATCATTAAATGCCTACAACGTGACAGAGTGAGGCAGCAGATTTTGGGTGTTCAGTACAAAGGTCTTTGCATACCAGCAGAAAGAGAGCAGAGAGGAGGCCAACAGGACTTCCCATGGGAGGGAATTCCACAGCCTGGGAGCAGCCACTGAGAAGGCTCTCTCCTGTGCCCTTAGCAATTGTGTCTTGTGAAGGTGATAAGACTGAGTGAAAGCACTCCCTCAAAGACCTGAAGACTTGGGCAGGCTCATAAAGTGAGATAGGTTCTTTCAGCTAATCTGGGCCCAAGTTGTAAAAGGCTTTAAAGATCATAACCAGCACTTTCAATTCTGCTGGGAAATGGACTGGTGACCATTGAAGCTGTTGCAACATGGGAATTATGTGTTCCCTGTAGCCGGCCCCTGGCCAGTGTAATTTGGCCACCACTGACGTTTCTGAACAGTTTCCAAAGGCAGCCCCATATAGAAAGTGTTACAGTAATCCAAACAGGTTGTAATCATAGCATGTATCATAACAGCTGGAACGGGCATTGCCAGGATTGATCAAAACCACTGGCTTACTTGTAACTGTACAAACACACTCCTGACCACTGCCAAAACCTGGGCATCCAGGTGTAGATCTGGATCCAGGAATTCACCCAAGGTGTGAAGCTGAGATTTCAGGAGGAGTGTAATCCCATCCAGCACAGGCTGAATCCCGATTTCTTGATCTGTGTTTTGACTAACCAGGATCACTTCTGTCTTATCTGGATTAAATTTCCATTTGTTTGCCCTCGTCCATTCGATTACTGACAATATACACTAGCATTGAAACAGCTTCCTTGGAATTAGATGGAAAGGAGAGAGAGAGTTGGGTGTCCTCAGTATACTGGTGAATAGTAACAATAGTAAAATGTTGTCCTTCCCACTGGTCTACATACTGAAGTCAGGTGGACTCAGAGTTTTATCTTATGAAAATGTGGGACAGGACAGCATCATCCACTGCATGTGAGGGCACAAGGCTGGGGATGTGGCTAGAAGTGGCAGGTCTTCAAAGCTATTCCTCCACCCCCGAAAACACCGATACAGCAATACAAGTGGTGTGGGGTAATGCAAGATTTGACATTAATAGGGTGAAATGTTACAGAGGAAGACGAGATCAATATTTAAAATCTATCTTGCCTTCCATTCGCCTTTTTACCCCAAAAGAGCCGGAAAGCACACCAAACCATCCACTGTACCTTTCCCTGCTCTTGTGTAATGCCAGGTTGGTCAAAAATAAAACCCATATTGTCCATGATTTATTGATGGATGAAGAGGCTGACCTGGCATGTTTTATGGAGACCTGGCTGAGTGTTGATAGTTCGGCTATTTGGGTTCAGGCCCTATCAGTCAGATACTCCGTTAATGAGCAGATGAGGGGACATGGGCGAGGGGGGAAGTGGCTATCGTCCATAAAAACAATCTTAATTTGACAACGATACCTGTCCGAGGAATGGACCACATAGAGTGTATTTACATTAGCTTAAAGACGAGGGAAAGTTTGGGGATTCTGTTGGTATACCGTCCACCCCGTTGCTTAATGGACTCCCTAGCCGAGCTGACCCATCTGGTCTCGGAGTTGGTGTTGGAGTCACCAGGCTTGGTGGGGTCTCCTTCCTTGGAGGTCTTTAAGCAGAGGCTGGATGGCCATCTGTCGGGGATGCTTTGATCAAGATTTCCTGCGTGGCAGGGGGGTTGGACTGGATGGCCCTCATGGTCTCTTCCAACTCTGCAATTCTATGATTCTATGAACATCCCCCCTCGAGGCCGGTTTAACAAACTTAACAGGTGCAGCTTGGGACTTCATAGTTTCCATGACAAACATGGGGCTTTCCCAGATAGTCTCTGAGCCCACACATTGTGCAGGTCATACCATTGATGTGGTCTTTTGTACAGAACAGGTATATCCATGGGTGGAGATAGTTAATATCTCCGCATTGTCATGGACGGATCATTTCCTGGTCAAGCTTGGACTGAGGGCCACTATTCCCCCCACTGGGGGTGGAGGACCTATTAAAATGGTCCACCCTCAAAGGCTGATGGAACCCACTAGGTTCCAAGAAGCCCTAGAGGGTCTAATGGTTGGTAATGCTGGCAATACTGTCGAAGCCTTGGTTAATACCTGGAACAACGCTCTTACCAGGGCTATAGACACTATCACTTCCAAGCTTCCTTTCCAATCCGCTTCTAACCGCAACCCCTGGTATACTGAAGATCTCAGGAGAATGAAACGGTCTGGACAACAGTTAGAGAGCCGCTGGCAAAAAAACTTGTCTCATATCCAACAAGACACGTCATTGGAAATTTCTTAAATCCTATTGAGTGGCAATCGCCTCCCAAAAATACTACTCTACGGTGAACTCACCATGGGTCAGCATAAGAGGGGTGCTCCAAAAAAGCGATACAAAGACTCCCTGAAACAACATCTCAGGCTCGGCCAAATTGATCACCAACAATGGTCTGCCCTGGCTTCACATCAGGAGGCATGGAGACGCACAATGCTGCAGCCTTATTTGAGAACTCATGCTGAACAAGTCTTGAAGAGAAACGACAATGCAGAAAGAATCAGAACCTGGAGACATCACCCAAGGAGACCTTCTGCTGTGCTTTCTGCAACCGGACTTGTTTATCCCGGATTGGCCTTTTTAGTCATCAGCACACTTACAAAAAGCGCGGGTTGAGTCCTTCCTGAATCTTCGTTTGCGAAGAAAAGCCAGAGAGATTGTGTCTGCGAAGTATAGTCCAGCAGAGCTGTTCAGGGTGGTAAGGGATTTAACACAAATGCCCTCCACGCAGGACCCTTTATTAGAGCCAACTAAAGCCTGCTGTGATGCTTTAAATAATCACTTCGCAGACAAAACCTCTTGGATAAAAGCCGATTTGGATGCTGTCCTTGTGGCAGAAGCAACAGGAGAGGTATCTAGCATCTCCGTGAATACTGTTATACTGGATCAATTTGAGTCGGTGAGTACCGAGGACATAGACGAGCTCCTTAGTAGTATGAAAAAGACAACCTGCTCTCTTGATCCCTGTCTGTCTTAGCTGGCCGTCCAAGGGGGAGATACAATCAAGGTGCTGTTGAAGCATATAATCAACGCATCTTTCAGGGAAGGCCGACTTCCATCTTGCCTAAAAGAGGCAGTGGTTAAACCACTCCTAAAAAAGCCCTCCAATGACCCTCTGGACAAAAACAATTATAGGCCAGTTTCACTTTTACCATTCTTAAGCAACGTAATCGAGAGAGCGGTCGCCATTCAACTCCAAGCAGTCTTGGAAGAAACTGATTTTCTAGATCTGTTTCAAACCGGATTTAGGACAGGATACGGAGTTGAGACTGTGATGGTCTCCTTAGCTGATGATCTCCGTCTATGCATTGACAGGGGAAGTGTGACCCTTCTGGTGCTCTTGGACCTCTCAGTGGCCTTCGATACCATTGGCCACGGTATCCTTCTAAAACACCTGGGAGAACTGAGAATTGGGGGCACTGCTTTGCAGTTGTTCTGCTCCTATCTCTCAGGCAGATTCCAGATGGTGGTGCTGGGAGATAGTTTCTCTTTTAAAAGAGAGTTAAAATCTGGCATCCCCCAGGGCACCATTCTGTCTCCTGTGCTTTTAAACATTTACATGAAGCCGCTGGAAGAGATCATCCAGAGACATGGAATGGGTTGTTATCAGTACGCTGATGACACCCAAATATGTTTCTCTATGTCTCTGACTGCTGCAGTGACTAAGGATGGCATCTCTCCTCTGAATGACTATCTTAGGGCAGTAATGGATTGGATGAGGGAAAACAGACTCAAGTGGAATCCAGATAAGTCAGAGGTACTTGCTACTGGGACCCCAAACTCAGGAATGGAGATATGTCCACCAGTCCTGGATGGGGTCACACTTCCCCTGAAGGACTGTGTTCGCAGCTTGGGAGTGCTCCTTGACTTGTCTTTCCAGCTGACAGCCCAGAAGATATGACGGTCAGGAGAGCCTGTTATCACCTTCGGCTGATACATCAGCTGCGACCCTTTCTGGAGCAGGGTGACCTAGAAAGAGTAGTACACGCACTGGTAACTTCTAGGTTTGACTTCTACAATGTGCTCTACATGGGGCTACCCTCGTGCCAAGTTCAGAAACTTCAATTGGTATAAAACATGACAGCCAGGTTGGTCGTGGATACATCTAAAGCCGATCACATAACACCTGTCTTAAAACCCCTTCATTGGCTGCCAATTAGTTTCTAGGCAAGGTACAAGGTGTTGGTTATAACCTTTAAAGCCGTACATGGCCTGGGTCTAGGCTACTTGCGGGAGCACCTTCCTCCATATAATCCACCCCACAACTTAGGTCCTCTGGAAAGAACCTGTTGCAGCCAAAGAAGACCAGATTGGCTGCGGTGACCCAGAGGACCTTTTCATCTGCTGCTCCCAGGCTATGGAATGACCTGCCGGATGAGATCCGTCATATCACCACTCTAGAAGCTTTTAAAAAGGCTGTTAAGATGGATCTCTTCTGGCAGGCCTTTCCAGATTAGCCTTCCAGATAAAAAAAAACAACAAATCTACTTGCAATTTTATTGAATTTATACTTGTAAATTTTAGTATATTCTGTCGTCTAATTTCTATTTTATTGCTTTTTGTTGTTTTTATGATTGTGGGGAGGGATGGGATATGGGATTGTTTTTTAACTTTGAGCTTTTATTGTTATAATATTTTATTGTTGTAATTATGTTGTGCTCTGTCTTGATTCCCTAGGGAAAAGGCAGAATATAAATAATAATAATAATAATAAGTTTTGTGGGCATAGGGCTAGCCAAATGGCACACCTACCACTGTCTTGCCAGCACCTCACTGCCACTCTTTGCTCCTCAGGCTCTGCCACCTGAGACAACTACCTCCATCTTCTTGTGACTTATAGGAAGACGGGCGACGGGCTTTGACTTCAAAGACCAGACTACATGGCAGGGAGGGAACACATATATTATACAACTCTTCTGCTCCTCTTTAACAAACCTGAATTTTTGTTTTCTCTTCAGAATCTGGTCTGTATTCAGCTAGAGCAGCTGAGGAGGAAGAGACAGAAAATGTTGGTAGATAAAGCAGATGTGGAAAAAGAAAGTCAAGACCTGCTCGTAAGTGTCATAGTGGTTGCTTTGAAACTGGGAAGGATATGACTAATAATTTGTCATATGACTAATAATTTGATTTAATAGAAATCAAATTAGAATTGTTAGTAAAACTGTTACATAATAAAGACACTGTTAAAATGTAACATAAAATGGAGAAGAATAAAAAAAACTGTAAGAATCGACTGAATTATTATTATTTTAAATGGCCTTACCTACCATACATTGTTAATGAAAGACCATTCTGTTGATTTTGTTTTGATTATATCCTTCTTTCCATGAAAAAAGTCTCAAAATGGGTTCTAAAGATTCTAGTAAGTCCTGAAGATTTATTTTTTACAGTATTCCTCAAAATAACTCAGTGTGTTTTGTTAGAGCACTATTTGCATGCCATTTCTCCAAGGGCTGTATAAAAAAAAAGATAGGCAATTACCCATACATTAATACAGATAAGAATGTTAGATATCTACAAACATTACAAGTACTTTTACTCCTCATATTAAGTTACACAGGAAATTAAATCTATGAAGAATTAGAATCATAGAGTTGGAAGAGACCACAAGAGCCATCTAGTCTAACCCCCTGACATGCAGTAATGAACAATCAAAGCATTCGTGACAGATGGCCATCCAGCCTCTGTTTTAAAACCTCCAAAGAAGGAGACTCCACCATATTCCAAGGCAGTGCATTCTACTGGTGAATAGCTCTTACTGTCAGGAAGTTCTGACATGCAGAACTGACATGTTCTGCCATGTAGAGTTACATGCATGTGTAACCCTGATGAAATAATTGGTTTGGCCCACTAGGTGGTAAAATCTTAAAGATGGGGCTGTACAGTCAGCCTTCTGTATCCACGGGTTTGGCACCCATGGATTCCACCATCCATGGCTTCAAAAACATTCCATCATCATCATAATCTGAGAAACAAACCTTGATTTTGCCATTTTTTAAAATAAGAGACACCATTTTACTACACCATTGAATATAATGGGACTTGAGCATCCATGGATTTTGTTATCTGTGGGAGATCCTGGAACCTAACCCCAGCAGATACCAAAGACCCACTGTAATTTCTAGTTAAGTTCAGAAAGTGAGGGAGAGCTGGAGAAGAGCTGCATTTGCCAGGGATAAAGAATAGAGCCTTTTCATCTTGAATAAGATAGTGGGATTTTCAATTATTTATTTAGGAGAGAACAAAAGGATAAGTTGTTTATAGCAGAATTTCTGTACAAATATTTCATTTGCATCTATTTTTTTATTTCAAGCTTTAAGGCTGTATCCAAATATTGCAATACTATGGAGCAGCTCAGTCAGAAGAGTCCTGCAATCAATCAGTCAATCAATCAGTCAGTCAGTCAGTCAGTCAATCAATATCTCACCTTTTCCCCAGTTTGGGACTCAAGGTGGCTTACAGCAGCAAGAAGATTTCTTGTTCTTAATATTATTGAGATAATCCCTCTATGAACCTTTAAAATTATTGCAGGGAAAACGTCTAACACAAATGTGTATTATTCTCCTTTAACAGCTGTGATGAGACCATACATATTTTTCTCAGCTGAAATTCATTGGACTATTTTTTTTTAAAAAAAGAAGCCTTTTTAAAAAATGCATCTTGAAATTCTGTCTCTTTAACATCAGGTACATTTTATAAGACAGAAATGCCTTTACAATAGAATTTTCCTAATATTTGTTATAATTATATTGTACTATTTTAGGTATACATCTATACCCTTCTAGTATCTGCAAGGTTGATGGTTGCTTTGAAACTATTTTTAATATAAAAGAAATCATAACGCACTCCTTATTGCTGCAGTGAGCTGTAATACAAACACTGGCCTCTTTTTCTTCTCTTTCTGTCTGTTGCAGAAATTAACAGAAACTGAGAGGCAGAAGGCAGTGGCTCAGTTCCAGGAAATCCGTCAGTTTCTGGAAGAACAGGAGAAACTTCTGTTAGCCGAGATGGATGAAGTGGAGAAGGAGATTGTAAGACAAATGGATGAGCAGAGGGAAAGGCTCTTCAGGGAACTCACATGTGTTGAAATTATCATCCTGGAGCTAGAAGAGAAGAAGCAACAGCCAGCCAGTGAATTCATGAAGGTAAAAGTGGCAGAAAAAGCCACTGTCCTTCTCCAGGGGCAGGCTGAAATCCAAGATTGTTAATATCCTTGAAAGGCATTTTTAACTTATTCTTGATTGGTTAGCGTTCTCCCTTTGTCTTTGATTTTTAGTATTTGTCTCTTCTCCTGTTCCTTTCTAAATTTATACACTAACCATTTACCAATCTTATTTCCATTTTCAAAATAATTTTGTCTTACATATCTCATCTTCCTTTCTATTTCCTCTGCCATTCCTAGCCTCATTTGTTCCTGTATTATTTACAATTCGGTTTTTAATTCTCTATTTGTTGGGTCATCTTTATGTTCCTTCTCTTTTTGTGTTAGAGCCTGTTGTAACCTTTGCATCTTCTCATTTTTTTTGGTGCTCCCAATTTATTTGCATTAGTTTCCCTCTTATAACCACTTTACTGGTGTCCCAGATAGTCTGTATTGATGTCTCATATTCTCTGTTCTCTTGGAAGTAGTAAATCAATGCTTTTACTCTCTCTTTTACCTTCTCATCACTCAACAAGTTATCATTTAACCTCCAACTGTAATCTCTTTTACCATTCTTGATTTTCAACATTATTAAATTATGATCGGATATTATTCTGGGTTGAATTTCCATACTCTCCGCGTTTCTTGCTAAATTTTTCGATACCAAAAACACGTCGATACGTGACAAGGATTTATGATATTCCAAGTAGTATGTATAATCCTTTACAATTACCATAGAGGTGTCTCCAAGTATCAAGTAGTGAAAAATTGTCCATGAAATCAGTAAAGGATTTTGGTAATTTTCCTTGCTTCTTGTTTATTTTCAACTTTCTACCCAGTGTTCTATCTATTAATGCCTCCAGAACTCCATTCCAATTGCCTAAGCAAATCATATTAATCAAACTCTATCTGTGATATGTTACTCATTAATTTTTTGTAAAAAATCCATCTTTATTCTCTGATGGAGCGTAAACCCCAAGAATCAGCATTTTCATCCCCAGCAAATTAGCCTCCACGCCAATATAATGTCTGGACATGTCTCTGACAACTTCTTTCGCCATCCATTTGTTGTTTATATATAGGGCTCTTCCTTTATTATTTGTTGCTTGAATTTATAAATTATTTTCCTAATTTCCTATTTCTCAAAAGTTTTTGATCTTCCAGCTTGATATGTGTCTCCTGAATGCAGGTGACATCTGCTTTCGTTTTTCCAAGGCAGTGAAATATCTGATTTCTGTTTTTGGGAAATTCATCCCTCTTACATTCCATGAGACAATTTTTATAGACATTATACTTATATTTTATTAACTATTATCTTATGTTCTTATTCTGCTATCGTCTAAGTCAGCAATCCTCAGCTTCTACTTCTTCGTCCTTTTCGATTTCTTCTTGTACTTCACTTTCCGTATCTTCTTGTTCTCTTCCCCTCACACCTTGCTTTTCTTCCTCTTCCTCTTCTCCTTCTTCTAGTTCCTTTTCCTCCTCATCTTCACTCCCACTGTCCTCTATTATCCTTTCTTTTATCTCTATTTCACCTCTCATATTTTCAATTTTATCCTCTTGTTCTTCCCTCTGTTCTCTCCTTGAGCTTTTCCTTTGTTCTTCTAAATCCTCCTCTGAGGATTTAAATCTTTCTGTCTTCCCTCGTGCATCTTTCTCAGCAGGTTTGAAATCTTTTTTAAACTTTATCAGGAAATCCTTCGCCTTCTTGATAGAGTTAAGTCTATATTTCCTCTGATTATAGGTGAGTAATATTCCTTCAACCTTCTCTCACCTGTATTGCACTCCTTTTCTTAGTAGTTTAGATGTAATGAATTGATGATCCTTCCTTTTCTTTAGGATTTGATATGGAATATCCTTATATACAGCAATCTCACACTCTTCTATTATAAGGTTTTTTTGGAAGTTTTCTGTAGAACAAGATCTTTTGTCTTCCCTCTGGTAAAATAAATAACAATATCCTGTGGTAATCTTCTCTGTGAGGCTATTCTTGAGTTAATTCTAAACATTCCATCGACCTCAAACTCCATATTCTGAATGGGAATTTCTATATATTCTGCCAGTCTTGGTAGTATTCTTTCATATAAATCCTCATTTTCTTTTTCTATTAACCCCCTCAGTTTCAAACAATTTTCTCTTAATTTTACTTGAACGGTATTTCCAAATTTTGATCGTGTAACTGTTGTTGTCTCCAATTCGTATTTTCAGTTGACTCCTCTAATTTTTTCGTTTTAGTTTGAAGTTCATCCACTTTCCCATTCAGGACTTCCATCTCCATAGTTATTTTTTCTATTTTTTTTCCCAAAACTATCAAGTTCTTTTTTTTTATATCTTTCCTTGTCTCTTTCACTTCCAAAACTACTTCTCTCAGTTTCTTGAATTCTTTTCTAAATTCTTGAAATAGTAATTGTTGAAGTTCAGGCATTTCCGTTGACTGACATCTTGTTGTAATAGTTTGTATTTGTGTTTGTTTCTGTAGTGGCATTTTATTACTTAGTTCAACCTCCCTCTCTCTCTTTGATACTTTATCAAAAGATCGTTTCTTTTTATTTATTTTTTTTCTTCCTTCAACTCTTAAGTATATAAACCTTGGTTATTTTGTATTATATATAGCTTAGTTGATTTTCCTACTTATTATGTCTCTTCTTATTTGTATATCCACATAAGGCTCTAAAAATGTTATATCTACAATATTTCCAGCGTAGTATATAATACCATATACTGTATAATGTATAATAATATATCACACACACATATATATTATTCTTTATATATATATATATATATATATATTAATCTATACATACAATATATATAATGTATATGTATAATATATATGTAATATACATATATGTGTGTATATATATATATATATATATATATAATATATATAACAGTTAATCCTAATATAAGTTTTCTACTTCGTATTTACTGTGTATACCTTATTTTGTATAAATTATATAGCCTAGAATTTTATTTGCTTTTATTCAATATATAATTTATGCGCCACACTTAGCTGTGTATATTGATACAATTATATTTATAATTTAGTGTAGATAGGTCTTCTTTATTTTTATTATTTCCTCCGCTTGTAGAAAAGAGATCAGTTAATTTCCTTTAAATCAGTCTCCAAAGCTAAATCCCAGACCTTTAAGTGCAACACCAGAGTATCAATAGACAATGTTAGTTATGTCATACAGGATTATCAAAAATAATCAAATAAATATGCAAAACTTATTAAAATCCTTACACTTCAGAGATATACAAAATCTGCTTCAAGAGGAAACTATGAAGCTTAGTTCTGCTCAAGCAGATATACAAGAGGTATTCTACTCTCCTTTAACAGTTACTTTCTTCAATAGCTCAGTTCTCTTTCATTAACCAGGAAAGAAAGAAACCTTCCAGTGTCTTGCCACTTTCCAATGCCACATTAATTTCTCAAGTAATCCACCAATTTCAAATCATATTGTCATAATTCTTCTCTCCCACTATTGTATATTTTTCCTTCCGTCTATTGTCATGAACCGGTTGTAAATTTGTACATTCGTTGTAAGTCAAAAGTCTTTCTCAGTCCCAACTTCAAAACATTTAATTAAGTCAGTTTACTTCAAATTATCATTAGGGTATGCAAGCCTCTCGCCCACGACAAGTGGGCGTCAGTGGAGAGGCTTAATCAACGCGAGCTTATGACCCACACTTACTGGGAATTCCTCGTTCATGGGGAATAATTACAATCCCTGATCCCCATCACGAATGGGGTTCAACGGGTTACCCGCACCTGTCGGCGTAGATCGCCAACAATGGTCTGCCCTGGCCTCACATCGGGAAGCATGGAGACGCACTATCCACAATGCTGCAGCTTTATTTGAGAACTCATGCCGAACAAGTCTTGAAGAGAAACGACAATGCAGAAAGAATCACAACCCGGAAACATCACCCAAGGAGACCCTCTGCTGTGCTTTCTGCAACCGGACTTGTTTATCTCGGATTGGCCTTTTTAGTCATCAGTGCGCTTGCAGAAAGCGCGGGATGAGTCCTTCCTGAATCTTTGTTTGCGAAGAAAAGCCAGAGAGAGAGAGAGAGAGACTTCAAATTAAGTTGGCCTCTCTCCAGCTCTTTCTGTCGTCTTTCAGAGACACCCAAATGCTTAGTCTTAGGCTACTATCAGTTTCCTCCTCTTATTGGCTTCCACTTCTCCTATTCTCTTTCCAATGTAAGAGTCTATTTCTTCTCCATTCCTTCTGCTTTCAGCTTCTCCACAGTCAGTCTTCTAGCTCTACCACGCCCGGTCTCACTACAATCTGCTTTCATTTTGCTTTCGCTCCTAGTTTCACTCTTACACTTATTCTCCCACTTTCTCCCCCTCCTTTTTCTTCAGTTCAGGCTTTTTGGCTTCTCCACACCTCTCTCTCCCATTGTCTAAGCTCCAGTCGCCTCCTTTCATTCTCCTTTCAGCTCTCTCCTTTCTCCTTTTCCTTTTCCCCCTCTGCCTGTCTATTAGCTCTTACTGTCCTATAGTTTTGTTGCAAAAGATTTTTTGACGATTCCACCTCACAGTGAGAACTGCCCGTGTATGCTTGCTTGACGATTTCAATGTCAATGAGAGCGTTTGTCCCTCTCAGAGGGATACTGGGTGGAAGTGTTGCAAGCTCTAGCCTCCCCTCAGCCTCTTCATTCCCCCTCCTGCGGCACTTGGAAGTATCGCAAGAGAAGGAGACTTGGCGCTAGGTAATCGAGACCAAAATGAGCCCACTCCAATGCCTCTTTCACAGGAGGTATTCCTGACTAACTTTGAAAATTGTCATCCTCTCCCACCTGGCGAGTGCAGAGCTCAGAGCAAAGAACATGTAGCTTGCGCCTCCTGCGTCCTTCCACGCCTTCGTCTCCGACCGGAAGTCATGCATTGCCATTCAATCTTCCAGCCACAAACTTGCAGGAAGAAGCAGGAGATAAATTCTTCTGCTTCTTCCGTCCCCCTCCAGTGCCTCTGATGGAAGGTTTAATGGATGGTGTAATTGGATGATGATGATGATGCATTATTATTATGGTTTTAAATCTTGAGTTAAGTTTTGGGGGACTACGGCAACAAAAGAGGGATCTCTGGTGGCACAGTGGTTAAATGCCAAACCTCTTTACATATTGGAGTGCTGGTTATGTGAGTTCGATCCCAGAGGACTCCAAGGTTGACTCAGCCTTCCAACTTTCTGTAGGTTGGAAAATGAGTACCCAGCTTGTTGGGGGCAATTAGCTAAACAACATTGTAAACTGCTTAGGGAGTGCTTCAGCACTGATTAGCTAACACACATTGGAAACTGCTTAATGCAGTGTAGATGTGTAAATTGCTATTGCTTAAAACAATTTGTAAGCCACTCTGGTAGCCTTGTGGCTGAAGAGCGGGGTATAAATAAATAAATAAATAAATAAATGTATAAATATCAATGCTATTGCTAAAAGATATTTAAAGGGGGTCCCTCATAAAGAAAAGGTTTAAGAGCCATTGGCCTATACAACTTTGGTCTAGATTTTCTGAAAGACCATATCTCCTTATATGAGTCTACCTGAGATCCTTGGGGAAGGGCTTTTTCTTGGTCCTACCACCATTACAGGTATATCTGGTGAGAACTTGGGAGCCTTCTCAGGGGCTGTTTCCAGGCTATGGAATTCTTTTCCAAGAGAAGCTAGGCTGGCCCCTTCCCTGCTCTGTTTCTGCCAGTAGGTAAAGACCTTCTTATTCAAACAGGCTTTCCACTTTTAACTAATGCAATGGTTGTGCTGATTTTAATAAGTAATAGACTTAACTGTTCTAAATTAATCTTTTTAAGTGGACTGTTGTTTAATGCTGTTAACAAATTTTGTATTCAGATTGTTCTAGCCATTTTGTTTTAACATGCAGGATAAGCTGCTTTGGCTCCTATATGGGAGAAAAGCAGATTAAAAATTAAATTATTATTATTATTAATAATAAAAAATATATGAGAGCATCCAAGTAAAGTTGATAAATGGGTTTACAGTTGTCCCTCCATATGCACGGATTTAAGTATTCATGGCTTGAAAATATTATTTAAAAAGTAGTAATCCAAAAAACAAACCTTGAATTTGCCATCTTATATAAGGGACACCATTTTGCTATGCCATTGCATATAATGGGACTTGTGTATTCACAGATTTGGGTATTCACGGGGATCCTGGACCCAAACCCCAGCGAATGTGAAGGGACAACTGTACTCTATTATAGACCTGAAATCCCCTTTTCCCCAATGAGCCCTATACTGGGAAAAGGTGGGATATAAATAAAATAAAATGTTATTTTCAGCTGTTTGGCATTGCTCCCCTTTGACTAGCTTCCAAAGAATGGCTCACTCCTTGTATGGTAGCACCTGAGTTTCAGTGATGTATTCAAGTCTTTTACTCCAAGTCTCAAGTCAAGTCTCAAGTCCTTGCAAGATACTTTCAAGTTGAGTCTGAAGTCTGGGAGCCAGCGTTAACAGAAGAGAAGGAGATGGTGGTGGGTTGTGTGTGGGGCTGCTGAAGGGAGCAACATATTGGTGCAGAAAGCTGTTTGTATCTTGATGGCTGACCCCACCACCGGGAGCAAAGTCCAGTGTCATTCACTTCAAGCAATAGTCAAGACTTGTCCCCGAGAGCACGGGACATGTTTCTTGGAGGGGAACAACACATGCATTACAAATGAGCCCTGCACTCTGGGGGTGAATCTTGCCTCTCCTCCTAAGAAAAGCTTTAGAAGGATCCTTATACCTCAAGCCTGTTGCCTAATACATTTGCTGTTCACCTCCGAGAAATGCATCCTGTGCTCTGGTGGGGAGTCTTGCTTGCTGCTCTTAGGAAAAGCTTTAAAAGGCTTCTCTAGTGTGCAGTGGGGACAGGCTGCTGAGTAGACCTAAACCCCTGCCTCAATCCCAGAGCGTGGGACACATTTGTCAGACGGGAACCTCAAACAAGATAGGCAATGGGCTTGAGGTGCTGGTTGAGGTCTGCTCAGCAGCCTGTCCCCATTGCACATTGGAGGAGGCTCCTAAAGCTTTTGAAAAACTTTAAAAGGATCGATTTTCCTTGCGTTTTTTTCCAGGCAAAACAAAAAAACAAAAAAAAAAACCCAAGGAAAATCTATGGATGCTGGCCATGAAAGCCTTCGACTTCACTTTAAAAGGATCCTTCTGTCTTAAGCCCGTTGCCTAATGTATTTGCTGTTACTGCTTCCATCATGTGACAGGTAGGCAAAAAGCGGCAAGACCATGGAAGCATCGTTCAAAGGAGGAAAACCGTTTTCCATTCTGTAACATTTCTGAATTAATACCTTATGTTATTGAACCAAGGCCAGCAAATCAGTCACTAAAAATATACAAGTTGCAAGTTGAGTTGAGTCATTTATTGCTGAATCAAGTCCCAAGTGGAGTCACTGAAGCAACTTAAATCTGACTTAGTCTGAGTCAGTTGACTCTTGTCTACATCACTGCTGAGTTTCCTCTTTTTTTTCTCTCCCTCTAGGATGTGCAAAGTATCCTGCAGAGGTATGTGGATCTCACTAATTTACCTTCATTCTCTGTGATGTTGTGTGAACTGCATGTAAAGGCCATGGGCCTTCAAGCTTCTTGTTGAAGGAATGAGGACTCCATACCCACCAGTATGCACCCACTGCCATTGATGTGGTAAGCTGGCCCTTCTCTTCCAGCAGGAAGGGAAGGCTCCCAGCCTATTTGTACAATCTGAAAACACACTCTCAAGGGTTCCTCTAGTCTAGAAACCCCTTTCTAAGGTAAAGCCGCCACCACTTGCTGAGTTTAACCCTTTCTTGTCCAGCGCAGCGAGAAGCCAGACAGGTTGTGTTAAAATATCAACAAGGACCTTTATCTCAGAGAAGTTCAGATAGCTGACCAAGAAAGACTCGTGACCATGGAGATTAGGAATAACAGAAAAAGCTTTATTTTAGTTCCAAATGCTTAAGGCTAGCATGGAGGAAAACATGCCTCCAGGGTTTCAGTTTAGGATTACAAAGAAATACATTCAGTCAGAGTACTAAAATGAAATAATAAAAGCTAACGCCACTAGCTAGACTTGTTCCCTAAGCTAAGAAAATAGTAACTTGCAATTTATGATGTCCATCATCATCAGTCATGTTCCAATGGGATGGCTGGGCCAGGCTCCTACTAGCCGGCCTAATTCAGTCTCTGGAGATGGAATTCAGAGTTCTTTAAATGGAAGTTCCTCCTGAGGCTTCAGGTATCATTTAGGGCCCTTTTGATGTTACCAGGCCCATGAGAGAGAGATTGGCTTCTCCCAACCTCTGTTATCACAGTCTATTTATCTTGCTGGCTCAGCCATGTGCTAAGCCCATGTGCTCTCAGCCATGTGGCTCCCCATGTCAGCTAAGCCATATGTCTCACACAGAACAAAGGGAGGTCAGAACTTAAAAGTCCTTTGGTCATCTCTAATTGGTTCTGCATTGCCAGATCTGATTGGCTCTCCAGTCAGGTGATATGATGTCATGTTTAGGAAATGAGGTTCCCACCCCCTTACCCATACCTGATGGTATGGAACTCAGGGGATGGAATTTTCCACCACTGTGAACTGTAGAGTTTGTAGGTGAACTCCCCATGATGGGCTGTGCAGGCCATCATGAAAATTTCACAGATAAAAATAGAGGCACTGTTTTAAAATTGTTTCCCTTTTATTTTGACAGCCAGTATTGCTGCCAGATGATAGCTGCTTCCCCTCCGTCACATACAGCTGAAGGCTACTATCTGTCACCTGTTTGTCTGCTCATATCGTTTACCTTGTATTATACTAAAATCTAAAAGTTGACATCCCAAAGGTGCTTATTAAATCTCAGTATATACCAGTGATGGGCAACCTTTTGAGCTTGGTGTGTCAAACGTCGCCAAACAACTGAGCATAACTTGGGTGGTGTGTCACTTTGAGGAAAAAACGTTATTTCGTGATATTTATTGTTTAATCAACAATATTATTAATTGTTTATTAATAATTAATGAGTTGTCACAACTCATGTGACAACTGAGTAATCAAAATGTACAGTCGTCCCTTCACATTCGTGGGGGTTAGGTTCCGAAGACCCCCGCGAATGTGAAAAATCCACGAATAATAACAGCCCCCCCCCCAGCCTCCCGAAAGTGGCAATGGGGCCTTTGGAGGCCTGTCGCTATTTCCCCCCACCTCCCCCGGCCTCCCTCTGACCCATGGGTTTATTTTGGGGGGGATACCTCACCCACGAGTGAAAGAGGGAAAGATATAAAAGAGGTGGACTTACCTGCTGGAGGTAGAGGAAGGCTGGGGGGCACAGTAGCGAGTGTGGGAGCAAGGCAGAGTTGGAGACGAGGAGGCAGCCTGAGTTAGCCATGCAGCAGAGCATGTGTTGCCGGCTAGCTTAGGAGTGATTACACAGGCAGCTCCTCGACACCAAGACCCTTGACTTCTTCCCTTCTCAGTGCTTACTCCCCCTCCCCACAATGCCATGCGCGCACACACACACACACACACATACTCCCCCCCATCCCTCTTTTGGCAGCTCCCCTGTGCGGAGCTATTTAGGAGGGCTCCATTGGAGAAGATGCGCACGGTGCCCTGGCCTCAAACAAGAGGCCCACCTGCCTGTAAGGCTGGGGAGACGGCAGGCAGAGCCCCTCCCTCCCACCCGCCGCCTTCCCCGGCCTTTCTGAGGCGGCTCCGAGGCTTTGAAGCCTCGGAGCCCCCTCGGGAAGGCCAGAGAGAGGCTGGGCAGAGTCCCTCCCTCCCATCTGCCACCTTCCCTGGCCTCCCCAAGGCGGCTCTGTGGCTTCAAAGTGGGCGAAGCAGCAGGCGAGCCACGGAGCCCCCTCTGGAAGGCCGGGCGGCCACCCTCCTACTCGCCCGCGGTCTCCCCTGGCCTCCCCGAGACAGCTCCGTGGCTTCAAAGCCACAGAGCCCCCTCGGGAAGGCGGGGGAGAGGCCGGGCAGCCACCCTCCCACTCACCTGCCATCTTCCCCAGCCTTCCAGAGGTGGCTCTGAGGCTTCGAAGCCGCCTCAGGAAGGCCAGGGAGAGGCCGGGCGGCCACCCTTCCGCTCACCTGCCGCCTTCCCCAGCAGAGTCCCGCCCACTGGCCACCTTACCTGGCCTTTCTGAGGCAGCTCCGGGGAAGCATGACAGGCCTTAGGGGTGGTGGTGGCCAGGTGGAGGGAAGGCTCCACCCCCCACCTCCCTAAAGTGACTATTGGGGCTTCATAGCCCCGCTTGCCACTTTCCTTCCCGCTCCCTAAAGTGAGGCTCTGAAGCCTGGATTGCCACTTTAGGGAGGGTGGTGAGGTTGTGGGCAGGGGCGCGGGGGGGAGGAGGCCTACAGCCGTGTGTCAGCACAAATGGCTACGCGTGTCAGTGCTGACACACGTGACATAGGTTCGCCATCACTGGTATATACAGATATCTTAAAATGTGTAGCCCACCCCGTTTTCAGCTCCTTCAGGCTTTGTCTCAAAATTGTGAAGAAAAAAACTGTTTTCCCACACTTTGTAAATACCTCAAATACTTTTAAAACAGTGGTAGAATCATAGAGTCTTGGAGTTTGAAGGGGCCCCAAGGGCCATCTAGTCCAACTCCCTGCTATGCAGGAATACACAACTAAAGCACTCTTGAAAGATGTCCATCTAAAATCTGTTTAATGACCTCCAAAAAAGAGTCCACCACCCTCTGAGGCAATCTATTCCACTATTGAATTTACAGTAAAGAAGTTCTTCCTAATGTTTAGGTGGATTCTCTTTTCTTGTAATTTGAATCTGTTGGTTCATGTTCTAGTCTCTGGAGCAGGAGAAAACAAGCCAACTCCGTCTTCTACATTAGGGCTTTTAAAACTTTTCCCACTCTTTATGCCCAATAAATTTTTACGTGACCCTGGGTATATAGGTATATAAAATAGGTATACAAATCAAATTTACTGTTGCCAATTTTTTTGCGATCTCCACATTCAGTTACACAACCCCATATGGGTTTGCGACCCACAGTTTAAGAAGCTTTGTTCTACACTTCATCTCTTTAAGCATTTGATGATGGCTACCATTTCACCGTTTAGTCTTCCCTTCTCCAAGCTAAACACATCCAACTCCCTAAGTTGTTCCTCATAAGGTTTGGTTTCCTGACCTCCCACCGTTTTGGTCACCCTCCTCTGGACATGTTTCAGGTTTTCAATATCCTTCTTGAATGGTGGTGCCTGCAACTGTACACAGTATTCCAGATGAGGTCTGACCAAAGCAAAATACAATGGCACTAATACTTCCCTCTATTGGAACACTATATAAGCATCCCCTGCTTATGTGATGTGGGACCAGAGCACTATCAAAAAGTGGACATGGTTGAAAAGCAGAACCTAGTCTTTTTTCAGCCTGCAGATGTAGGACTGAGCACTAGATAGCACCAAGGTGACTGAGAGAAAAAAAAAAACCCTAGTGCACCGAGTTGACTGAGAGGGGAAGAACATGTGGTCGAAAGAATAGATCACATGTCGAAAATATGTTTCAGGATATCATATATAAGTAAAAGATTTATGCCCAAAGGTGGTCTCTGTAAGCATATCCTCTAAGCATTTTCTAGGTCCTCCAGTGTGATTCTATGGTCTAATATGGCTATTCACGAATATACCCAGTGTTGCATATCTGCAGTAAGTCTGGGAACCTATCCCCCATGTAAATGTGAGGCAACATGGATGTACTTTTGCGAAACACTACTTGGGGTTAAAATTGTGTTTTCACCCCAGTAGCACCAGACTTTTTCTTTTCCACATTTCCCTGGCAGCATTTGGAAAAAGGAGATGGGTGGTGTGATGTAATGGTGGAATCCATACTCCTTTCGTGTGGTGGCCACTGCAATAAAGCAGAAACAGAGAAGCTCTGTACATGGATGTCTTTGGTGGTGGTGGGGGGGGGGTATGCTTACACTGGTTGGAAAAAAAAGAGCTGTGGGGCCGCTCTTATTTTTGGCCCCCACATGCCTGATGTTGGGGTCTTTACATCAATATTGAGGGATCTCCTTTCCAACAGACCTTCATCCTTGTTCTGTGTCTCCAGCCTTCCTACAGCTTTCTTCTCCCCACTTCCTGTTACTTTGACTCACCACAGAATTCTGGATTATATTTGTGGCAGATTAACACTGTTTTCCTTCCCCAGGAGTGAAGAGAAGACAGCAGTGTTTGAGAATCCGGTAACTTTCTCTTCCAATCTGAAGTGGAAGATCTGGGACTTCTGTGATATAAATCCCTTTCTTGATGGCGTCATGGAGCAATTCAAAAGTAATGCAACAATTCAACAGCATGGCTGAAAGGGTCTTATATTTATAAGGGGTTGTATTGGTCCAGAAGTGAACATGGCAAGCTCATAATTTCATTTTGATGTTATCGTAGAGTTTGGCAGAAGCAACAGAGCTTCTTTCATGGTAGTCCATAATTTCAATATGCTTTTTTAAGAATCAGCTTACTAAGTTTGCCAAGCCTCCATGTAGATATCTTCAGGTAAAAAATATGGCAGTACAGAAATGTGTTGATATAACATTACACCACAAGTGGGAATTGTGCAGCCCTCCAGATCTTGTTGGATTGGAACTCCCAGCAGCCCCAGGCAGCATTGCCAGTGTTGAGGAATACTGGGACTTAGTTGCAGTCTAACAACATTGCGAGGGCTGCATGATGCCCACCCATACTTTGGGCACCTCCTTATCTCCTTCCAGTGTATGGACTTCCAGTTTGTGTTCTTTAAACAAGCAAACCTTGATATTGCCATTTTATGTTAGGGACACAATTTTACTACGCCATTATATACAATGGGACTTGAGTATCCATGGATTTTGGTATCCATCGGGTGTCCTGGAACTAAACCCCAGTGGATACCAAGGGCCCCCTGTAATTTCTAGAATTTCTTACCCATGACTATGATGGTGCTATGGCTTGTGGGAATTCCTGTCCAACAACATCTCGAGGGTCGTACTTTCCTTTGGATGTTCATCAACTTCTATCCTCGTCACATGACTTTTGGCTGGATTGTGGGGGGTTATAAGAACTTGTCACGTACTGGCTTCTTCAGATTCAGTAACCAGCACTTTCAGAGTTAAAAACAGAAAACTTTATTGGGTACAGTAATCCAAAGAGCTGACCCTACAAGATTGTTGCTCAGAATGAAACCTAACTACCAAGCAGTACAGTAACATCCCCGTATCTGCTGATTTGCCATACACTGATTTAGTTATCTGTGGATGGTGATGATGGTGGGGTGGGTGGATGGAGGAGAGAAGGAGAGCTTGCCTCCTTTCTCCCTTCTCCACGGGGGTCTGGTGGAGGTGGCAGAGGGTTGGATGGGGAAGGGAGGGAGGAGGAGAGCTCACCTCCCTTCTCTGTGAGGCTTCTGGTGGTGGCGAGAGAAGTCCAGCCGCTATTATCTGCAGATTTCAGTATCAGGGTGGGGGTGCAGAACCAATCCCCCATGGATACGGGGAGTGCTACTATAAACTAAAAGCATACTACAATCTACAAAATCTGGTGGGCTATACAGTCATTGGCTATCCATCATCCCTACACTCAATTCCCACCAAACCTGGGCTCAGCCTACTTTTTCCATAGCTGAGGCCAGGTGCTATCTTTATTAAAAACGCTTAAAAACACAGAGCACATATAGTTGTCCCTTCATATTCGCTGGGGTTTAGTTCCAGGACCCCCCCTCCCCCGTGGATACCAAAATCCGTGAATACGCAAGTCCCATTATATGCAGTGGCATAATAAAATGGTGTCCCTTATATAAGATGACAAAATCAAGGTTTGCTTTTTGGATTATTATTTTTTAAGAATATTTTCAAGCCATGAATACTTAGATCCGTGGATACCAAATCCGTGGATATGGTGAGACAACTGTACTCCCTTTTCCCAGTTTGACTACATACTCATTAGCAAGTACAAAGGAATGTAAATACAATTAGACACAAAGCAATACAGCAAAACTCAACTTGGCAGGAAAAGGTCACATCCGGGACCGATCCTGACATCATTCTAGGAAGCAAAGATAGCTGGAGGGCCACGGGTCCCCCCCCCCACTTGCTTTAAAGGTTTAACCATTCCACTTTTACTTAATTTTCCATTAATTTCCCTGGGACACATGTTAGAAAAAGGATCAAATAATTCCTTCTGCATCTCTTAAGAGATTGGTGTTGCACTACCTACTTTCCATGCTCTTTGGTATGATTATTCATTTTAAGTACAGGTTCCATATAGAATGATGTGGGGTGGGGAGAAGGAAAGAATTTTGCTTGGCATTGCTTCTTAACCATGGTGGCATTCTTTGGGGCTTCCCCACAGTACTTCCTAATCTAATAGAAATACAATCCACTTCATCTTGCGGTATTGTGATTTTTATTTTTATTTATTGTATTTATACTCCGCTCTTCAGCCACAAAGGCTATCAGAGTGGCTTACAAATGGTCACTTTAACAGTTTCCTGCCCTCAGGCTTACAATCTAAATAAGACATGACACATAAGGAAAAGGGAATGGCAGTGGGGGTAGGGATCAAATCCAGCAGATACTGCTGGTTCTTCTCTCCCTCCAAGGGCAGGGCGGTAGCAGTTGGGCTGGAGGGATGGCCTTTCACTTGGAGAATCTGGTGCCTTCTCTTGCCCCTTCCCTCCCGCATTCTTTTATCTATTTTTCTCCTTGTTGAAAAGTTTTCTCTTAACTTCTTGGTCAGAAGTGCCAACTTATAGGAACCCCAGAATTTTCCAAGTCACAGAACAGGTAAATTTAGATTTCAGTTGGAATCCTATATACACTTCCCAGAGGAGTACCTTCATGGAACGCAGTGGATGTACTGAGTAAATGTGTAGAACAGAATGGAATAAGCATTCACATAGCATTCCTCCTCTCTATTACAGTTGTCCCTCCACATTCACAGATTTGGCATTCACGGATTTAAGTATTCACGGCTTGAAAATATTCTTAAAAAAATAATAATCCAAAAAGCAAACTTTGATTTTGCCATCTTATATAAGGGACATCATTTTGCTATGCCATTGCATATAATGGGACTTGAGTATTCACGGATTTGGGTATTCACAGGGGGTCCTGGAACCAAACCCCAGTGAATGTGAAGGGACAGCTTTTATTTCTTTGTTGAAATGAGAAAACAAAAGTTGCTACATTATAAAATGTTGGGGGGGGGGTTGGCAAGAAGAATTATTGTAAGGATAACAGGGTGGTGCTTAACTTTTACAGTTTTATTTTTGTTTCTGCAGAATCTGTCTTGCATGGACAGCAACTGGAGAAAGGTAAATTTCTAGTGCGTGACCAAATACACCAGGTGGATGGTGTCTGTCCAGAACTGTGTCTGGTTGTCATTAATGTTAAACAGTTCTCTTCTGCACACCTTGGAACCATCTGTAGATTAACTATGAGTAACGGGAAGGTCAAACGTCATTCAGTGATGTTTGGGCTTCTCAGACGTACAGTGATGGAGCATAATCACTCAGATGGCAGGAGATGGTGATAGACTTCTTTCCCCCTCCCTCTGCATCTGCAGAGATACACATCTGCCACATTTCATCTGTGTGTGTAGTTGATTGCTCATAAGCAGACTGAAGCTCTTTCAGATTGAGTTCTTGTCATATAGCTCTTAGGCGTTTGCAGAATACCTCTGTGTCCACTGGTTCTGAGGGGCTGTTTGGAGCAATGTGTTAGATCCACACTCAGATTATTTCAAAGGGCTTTTTTAAAAAAAAACAGGGCTTGGTTGGCTGAGATGGTTTGAAAGACAAATTTTCTCCTCTCCAAATTTTAAAAAGAATGTTGAGAGTTAAAGTATTACAATATAAAAGCTCCATTTCACTGACACACTAAAGCTCTATAATTCTAGATTGAAAAAAGAAAGGAGGCTACTTTTTTGTTCCAGACGTATTTATGTGTAATTGAAGAGATGCTCGAGGATCATGTTCTTATGTTTACTGTATTTTCATGTTTGCTTCTGGGAAATAATTTGAATGATAGGACAGTTAGGGTTTAAAAATTCTGAAAGTAGCAGATACCTTATTATTGCTGGGAGAGAGCAGTCAAAGGAGAATAACTTCTCAGTTGTGAATGCAGTACACTGAAGCCTTGCACTCTTAGGGCAAAGGACATTCCTGTGATGTGTTGAGACAGAGGAGTATATAAGTCACTGGACTTGTCTATATGTTGGGGGGGGGAATGTGGATTGATGCACACTAATGCCAGTTCAAAGCAGCTTTGATTTGTCTTAACATTTTTTTGGCAAAATTGCAGGCTTGTGAAGCTATCTGCTTTTGCTGTCCCAATGGGCATGCCTGTGAATCAAGATGGCAGGTGCGGGTGAATTACTTGCATTTTTATTATCACCAGTTGCTGCCGCTGAATAGTATTTTTTTTAAAAATGTATCTAAGGTGCAACAATGGCCTTTTCAGTCATCAGTGCGCTTGCAGAAAGCGCAGGATGAGTCCTACCTGAATCTTCGTTTGCGAAGAAAAGCCAGAGAGAGAGAGATTCCGCCTAAATAAATAAAAGAAAAAGGCTGTTTTGTCGCTTCAGCACAAAATTGCTAAGGCAAAAATCCAAGATGGCAGTTCAGGGTGCTTGCCTTGTTAGCAAGCTCTGCCCCCTGCCCACGTCCAACCAATCAGCTTTCTACTTCTGCTCTTATGGGGAATGTGAATGAATGTGAATTGATTGTCCCAACAAGTAGGAAAGCACATTCCTTGCAGAGCTTTTTAAAAAAATTGGGGAAAACCATAAAGGCTTTTCCTTTGGAGATTTTGGTGGATTTGGCCCCCCTCCTTCCAAATTGATGCAGGATATCATTTAGACAAATTGTATTCTCCTCAACTTCTATGAGAAGTATTTTTTGCTATTTAGACAACCCCACGTCCTTGACTGATTGCTGTTTGTCTTTTTACAACCCCTTGAACCCCACCAGCAAATGTGAGCATGGATCCACGCACAGCTCATCCCCGGCTCATCCTGTCTGAGGACTGTAAGAGTGTGAGATGTGGAGACAAATCTCAAGACCTGCCCAAGAATCCTGAGAGGTTTGATACACGGACTTTTGTGCTGGGACGTGAAGAATTCACAACAGGCAGACATTTCTGGGAAGTGATGGTGGCAGGTGAGGGAGTATGGGCTGTGGGAGTGGTCAAAAAGTCTGTGAGGAGAAAAGGGCTGGTGGAGTTTAGTCCCGAGGAAGGCATGTGGGCTGTGGGGAAGTGGAACGGTGAATACAGGAGTATAAAGCCTCCTAGAAACCCCTTCTTGCGCCTGAGAAGAGAGCCCACAAGGATCCAAGTGACTCTGAATTGCACTGGAGAGCGTGTGGCTTTTTATGACGCAGATACCGGCGACTTCCTGTATGCCTTCTCAGCAACCTCCTTCTCTGGAGAAACTCTTCAGCCTTACTTTTATGTGACCGGAAAAGCCCATCTCAGAATCTTGTCTTAAGGCAGCTAGATTGAGCTAAAGAAGCATGAATTCTCATGACACAGCTCTTTGCATTTTGCAGGGTATAGCAGGCTGTTGTCACCCTCACGGCCACTTGTTCTATTCTTTTGTGAGGCTTATTGTAGTAATTTCTTGAATTCTGGAGTAGTTTGCCAGGTTTTCAAAACAGTGATAAGGAACAGCCAAAATTCACAATATGCCGTGTTGACAATCGATAAGTTGCCATTAGCAAGTTTGTGTTCTGCCAAAATAACAAATGAAAGTATTGGTTTCAGTTCACTTACCTATATTTTTCTCTGTAAAATTAATAGACTGTCCACATTAATAAAATTACAAGATGCACACATTTCTGTCTTTATGAAGGGCCTACATCCCAAAATATAGGACTTCTTGGCATCTTGTGGAATCTATGTAAAAGGAAAAGCTTTTTAACCCTCAAATAGAGGACAGTCCTTATGGTAAAGGACACCTGCCAGCCCTGCAAAAGACAAACGTCTGCCCCTCAAATAAGGAATGGCCCTTATAATAAAAGACACCTGATAATCCTATTCTGTACTATGGCTTTTCCAAAGGTTTTTTTTTTTTAAAGCTGGGATGTGGTTTGCTGATGTGGTTCTATGGTTTGAAGGGCAATTTTTCCCTTTTCTATAATGTAATGTAAAAAATGTCATTATTTTTTACATTTTAAAAATAGTTTCAGAGTTATTGTGCAAAAGTGCCATTTTACTGATGTATTATAATGCTACATTAAAAAAAGTAGGAAAAGGAAAAGATCATAGAATCATATAATCGGAAGAGACTACAAGGGCTGTCTAGTCCAACTCTCTGCTATGCAGGAATATGCAATCAAAGCACTCCCGACAGATGGCCATCCAGCCTCTGTTTAAAAACCTCCAAAGACCTCTGTTTAAAAACCTCCACCACACTTTGAGGCAGCACATTCCACTTTTTGTTGTAATATATCTTGAAATGAAAAAGAAATCCACTCAAAAGTTGGAAACAAAATATTGCAACTGGTGCCAGGCAGAGCCAGAAAATATTCTGGGACAAGAGAAATGTCCTTGGATATTCAAAGAAAACCTGAAAACTACAGCAACAAATACCACAAACTACTGATGACACCCCTTCTGGAGGAGTTCTCCTTAAGTCTTCTGCAAAGGTTCTCCTCTGCAGACCAAGAAGCCTAATTTATACATATAGGCTGCTGCCACACTGCAGAAATAATGCAGTTTGACACTGCTTTAACTGCCATGGCGCCATGCTATGGAATTCTGGGACTTGTAGTTTTGAGATATATTTAGCCTTCTCTGTCAGAACACTCTGGTGCCACAATAAACTAAAAATCCCAGGATTCCATAGCATGGAGCCATGATAGTTAAAGCGGTGTCAAACTGCATTATTTCTGCAGTGTGGCAGCATCCATAATGTACATGGGTTCAAGTGCAGTAATGATTGGGACTCAGTATCACAGCATTCTTAGTGTTTCTGCAGAGACAGAGGCAACCCCAGGAGATGATTCACAACCCTAAGTCACAAGAAATGGACTGTGAAACATCCTCCTCCAGTTCCTTCAGGATGGTCCCAGAGAAGATAGTTGTTAACCTATCAAGTGGGATGCTCACCCCACTTGAAATACAAGTTTAAAACAAGGCTTTCCTTTTCGTTCCTACTCCTCATCATGATCCTGTTCAAGTCAGAGTGGAGTTATTCCAATCTTTTTAGGAATACAGGGTGCTCCCCATATCTGCAGGGGATACATTCCCAGACTTACCACGGGTAGCTTATACCATGAACAATAACAAAGCAGTATGAATACCATAGAATTGCACTAGAGGACCTAGAAACTGCCTAGAGAGGATGTCTCTCCAGGCATCTAGTGTGACTCTATGGTCAACTTCTGGTGGAAGTTGGCCATAGCATTGTGTGGGAGAACCTCCTGGTGCCTAGAGAGACTATCTCCAGCATGACTATGATCTTCCAGATGCCTAGAGAGACACCGACCCCAAAAAACAGGTAGGTGAAACCATGGGTACTGATGCCATGAACATTGGGAGGGTGGATTGACCTTTATCAAATTACATCATTGTTTTTTAGGCACCATGTCTACATCTTCAGATTCAACAGTGAGTTTTATAGCACCTTCCTGATTTATGTCCCCTCCTCCCACAGATCCAATTATAACAGTTTTTGAGAAGTTGGTCTTTCAGGAATAAGAAAAGATCAAAATGCAGCCCTGTTTCCCTGGAACAACATGAATTCTAGGGAATAACAGTCTTTATGAGAACTATCTCTAAATTCATCCATTATTATCAAGGAAGGAAGGAAGGAAAGAAGACAAAGGAGGGACCGTTCTAGTTCAGGACAGAGTTGATTATACAATTGAGATACTTAGGCACCTTTCAGATAGCTATTACTAAATTTATTAAAATCACTGTGGATGAGAGTCTCCATTTTGGCTACATATTAGAAGGGGAGCAAAACGTTTTTGGTAAATGTAACCCTAGAACACATGTATTTTATGTTTTGGCAAAACTACATAAAAGGCTAATTCCCCTTCCAGGCTGCCTGATAGTGCCAGACTGCAGCTCACTTGCTCAATTTGTAGACCATTTTAAAAACCTTTTATACCCCAAAATTCTATTTCCACATATATGGGATACTTCAGAGTTTATTAATTAAACAACATCTCTGAGGTTAGAGAAAGGAGGCATACTAGTTACTATGGATGTGAGATTTTTTTTTTTACACACAAGAGGTGGCTTTGACCATCATACACCAAACTTTACACAGGAGAGAAATGAGACATGCTGCTTCTCATCTCCTAACTTCTCTGGCTGAAATAGCCTTGGCAAAAAATTACTTTAAGTTTGAGAACAACTTTTAGATAAAAGGAGTGGCAATGGGATGCCCTATGCCCCCCCAAAGTAGCTAATTTATACATGGGGAGGTTTAAAAGTGAGATTACCTATCGTGAAAGTGGGTTGAAAGAACAACTGATATTTTGAGCTAGATTTTTAGATGATGGAGAGGGAGTGTAATTGATCTCCAAAGTTGATAAATACTAGGAACACAAATAGGCAATTTGACATAGATTACAGTAATTCAGAAATCCACTTTTTGAATTTAAAAGTGAAAAAATGCAGATTTACCTCACAACAGCCCTATATAGAAAACCCTTGGATGCCAACACTTATTTAAGATCTGATAGCTCACGTTCCGGATCTCTTAGGGGCTTACCGCACTCCAAAGAAAAGCAACAGTGCAGCAGGAACAATCCGTATTCTCTGCTGTCTTACTGCATGACGTCATTGTTCTTTTATTCCGGTCTTGTGGGGGACCGAGGTAAAACTGCATCTTTTTGCTAACCGGAAAAAAACTGTTAGCAAAAAGACCTGGTTTTACCTCAGTCCCCCTGGGACCGGAACAAAAAAATTCCAGAAGAATGACAACATCATGCGGTAAGGCAGCATGGAAGAGGGAACATTCCTGCTGTACTGCCACTTTTCTCTGGGGTTTTGGTAAGCCTCTTAGATGTAATCTCATAGAATCATAGAATTGTAGAGTTGGAAGAGACCACAAGGGCCATCCAGTCCAACCCCCTGCCACGCAGGAAATCACAATCAAAGTATCCCTGACAGATGGCCATCCAGCCTCTGTTTAAAGACCTCTAAGGAAGGAGACCCTGCCACGTTCCGAGGGAGTGTGTTCCACTGCCGAACAGCTCTTACTGTCAGAAAGTTCCTCCTAACGTTGAGGCGGAATCTCTGTTCCTGGAGCTTGCATCCATTGTTCCGTGTTCTAGTTTCTGGTGCAGCAGAAAACAAGCTTGCTCCATCCTCAATGTGACACCCCTTCAAATACTTAAACAGGGCTATCATATCTCCCCTTAACCGTCTTTTTT
This sequence comes from Gambelia wislizenii, assembly GCA_030847615.1. Lineage (NCBI taxonomy): Eukaryota > Metazoa > Chordata > Lepidosauria > Squamata > Crotaphytidae > Gambelia > Gambelia wislizenii. Next base: position 35,713,216 of record JAUMIR010000002.1, read on the forward strand.
CTAGGCTAAACATACCCAGCTCCCTAAGTCTTTCCTCATAAGGCATGGTTTCCAGTTGTTTAGAATGATTGGGTTCTTCTTATAAATTAGTTTTCACTTGGGTGATAAAATCAAGCCATGCTGGAGTAGGAAAAGCAGGGGGGGGGGGAAACAATTATAGAATTCTACTTGTTTTTTTTTTAAAAAAAAACTTATAAAATGTCACAGGCAAAGAAAGGTCTCCTTAGGACTCTCAGGGGTACAGTTAGTCCCTGTGGGAAGATCTTATCTGTTGTAGGGTTTCTTCTACTAACAGGAAAGACGTTTATGTCTCATCAGCTGTATTAGGATGGCCCTATACGTAGTTCCTTACATTAAGATTGGATCTTTCCAATGAAAGTTACCTCAGAAAAGAAGCCAGTCAACTGATAGACAGAGGGTATCTGCATGATGTGGTGGTTCAGGGCTTACATAAGGCATCTCAAAGAGCATGCTCTGAATTACTAAAAAAAAAACCCAAGAGACAACAAGCCAATCATCTCAATTGCAGTCTCTCTCTCTCTGGCTTTTCTTCACAAATGAAGATTCAGGAAGGACTCATCCCATGCTTTCTGCAAGCGCACTGATGACTGAAAAGGCCAATCCAAGATAAAGAAGTCCGGTTGCAGAAAGCACAGCAGAAGGTCTCCTTGGGTGATGTTTCTGGGTTGTGATTCTTTCTGCGTTGTCGTTTCTCTTCAAGACTTGTTTGGCATGAGTTCTCAAATAAGGCTGCAGCATTGTGGATAGTGCATCTCCATGCCTCCCGATGTGAGGCCAGGGCAGACCATTGTTGGTGATCAATTTGGCCGAGCCTGAGATGTTGTTTCAGGGAGTCCTTGTATCGCTTTTTTGGAGTGCCCCTCTTACGCTGACCCATGGCGAGTTCACCGTAGAGTAGTATTTTTGGGAGGCGATGGTCCTCCATCCTAGAAACGTGCTCTGCCCAGCGCAGCTGTGTTCTCAATATCATGGCCTCAATGCTGGTGATCCCTGCTTGCTCAAGGACAGCAACATTCATCACATAGTCGGTCCAGTATATATTTAGGATTGTGCGTATACAGCACTGATGAAAGCGTTCGAGGAGTCGTACGTGGTGGCGATAGGGGACCCATGTTTCAGACCCATAAAGGAGAATAGACAGTACAATGGCTCTATACACACTGATTTTTGTGCTTCGCCTCAGGTGTTTGTTACTCCAGACTCTTTTGTAAAGTCTTCCAAATGATTACAGTCTCACTTTCAATCATATTAGGAAGAGTTTACAGGGTTCCATCAAAAAACAGGCGCATACAGTATGAACCCCTTTATCCATGGGACTGGTACCTGTGGATTCACTTGCCCACATCCAAAAACGTGGTCTCTCTTTAGGCATTTTCTTGGTTCGCCAGCACAATTCTGTTATGCTTCTGCCAGAAGTTGACCACAGAGTCGTGCTGGAGGACCTACCAATGCCTAGAGGTGTTCTCTCGATGAATCTCTAGGTGCTCCAGTATAACTCTATGGTATACTTGGGCTGGAAGTTCATTTCAACAGGGATCTCTATTATCCACTGTTTCCACTATCCACAGTAAGCCCAGGAATGTATCCCTGGCAGATATGGGAGATGTACTGTAATTCAACACATAACCAAGTTGTCAAGAAAAGCTCCAGATTTAATTGAAAAACCCCAAAAAACATTAAGAGATATTTTGGAGAACAGCAATATCAGGGAACAAAAACATCCGAGAACACTTCTTGGGTGCAACCAAACCCACAGGACATGACCCCCGTGGCCATTGTGTCTATTGCAATCATACTTCCAAAATGGCTGGATTTACAGACCACACAAAGAAACAGAGGTAATCTTTGGCCCACTTTACCACTTGCAAGAGCAGTTTTGTCATTTATGCCATTGAATGCAAGAATCTAAATGTTTATGTAGAAAGACAACAAGACCTCTTTAAAAGCATATAGGAAAACACCTTTCAAATATGAGAAACAGAACCGGGGCTCCCTTAGGAAGTTGCAAGAGGATGCAACAGACCTCAGGTTTTCAACTATAGAAAAAGTGACTAGTATTGATGAGATTCTGTTAAAGAAAGAGGTAGAGTAGACTTTAAAATTAAAATCTTTGGCTCCTGGAGGACTAGGTGAAGTCCTTGATTTCCTCCCACTTCTATAAATTCACTCAGCATGCTTTCCAGCCCAGTTGCACCGATAAGTCCCACTTGCCATTTTTTGCTTTTTCTTTCTTGTTTTTCCCTGACTGTCTAACATAAAAAAAGTTTGAGCCTAGTTCTCAACTTCGGAAGTTTCTGCAGTCAGATTTCATATCGGCATGTAAGCAGTGTATGAACAGAATGGTATTTGTTATATTATGTATGTTATATTATATAATTATGTGCTCTCCTTTAAAATTTATTTTTGTTTTATGTAGGCCCTGAAGAAGACCATGTGTGTGTGTGTGCGCGCGTGCGCACACCTTGGACTTTTTATATAATAAAGCAGCCATCTATTGACCACTTTCAAACATGTCTCTGGTTTTCCTTGTGGTGGATCCAAACATTTTGTTGCTTGAGGATGAATTTTAACACACATACACACACCCAGCCAAGTCAAGATGCCGAGTACCCAGAGTCAATGTATTTTGGTACATGTTGTTATGTGCCTTCGAGTTGTTTCTGACTTATGGCAACCCAAAGGCGAACCTATCACATGGCTTTCTTGGTAAGGTTTGTTCACAGGAGGGCTACCTTTGCCTTCCTCTGAGGCTGAGAGAATGTGACTTGCCCAAGGTCACCCCGTGGGTTTTCATGGCTACAGAGTCATAGGCCAACCTTCAAACCACTATACCACACTGGCTCTCATATGTACCTCTCTCCATCTCTGAATGTGTAACAAAACCAGTAACAACGTAGATAACTAATAATTTGCTTCCATTTTATGACACATAACATCTCTTGCCTCAGGTGGCCATGTCTCTTAAGTCTAATGGTAGTGAGCATGAACATACCTCTGAGTGAACTCCTGAAAAGAACTTCTTAATAAATTTGCATAAGAGTAGATTTTCAGCTGCTGTCCTACTCACATTTATCTGGGAATAAACTCAGAGGAATGTACATGAATAAGAATCTATGCAGTTTTGCTGCACATCAAGATATCTGGACACCTGGTACCACTCAATCCAGGCAAATACTAGATGACCTTGTAAACACTGGGGCATGCACACATCTTCAGCCTCAGAGGAAGACAATGGCAAACCCCTCATGAACAAATCTTGCCAAGAAAACACCATGATAAAGTTGTCTTGGGATCACCATAAGTTGAAAATGAGTTGAACGCATACCACCAGCACCAGGCAGACAACCTACAACGCCTTGAAGGTATCTCTTCCTCCACTCTATTCTGATTTGATCAGACCTCACAGTTGAATTCTGTGCCCAGTTCTGGGCACCACAATTCAAGAAGGATGTTGACAAGCTGGAATGTGTCCAGAGGAGGGTGACCAAAATGGGGAAAGGTCTGGAAGCCATGCCCTATGAGGAGCAGCTGAGGGAGCTGGGTATGTTTAGCCTGGAGAAGAGAAGGCTAAGAGGTGACATGATAGCCATGTTTAAATATTTGAAGGGATGTCATACTGAAGATGGAGCAAGCTTTTTTTCTGCTGCTTCGGAGACTAGAACATGGTACAGTGGATTCAAAGTACAGGAAAAGAGATTCCACCTAAACATTGGGAAGAACTTCCTGACAGTAAGAGCTGGTCGACAGTTGAATAAGCTGTTTTGGATTGTGTTGGAGTCTCCTTCTTTGGAGGTTTTTAAACAGAGGCTGGATGGCCCTCTGTTGGGAGTGCTTTCATAGAATCATAGAATTGTAGAGTTGGAAGAGACCATGAGGGCCATCCAGTCCAGCCCCTTGCCATGCAGGAAATCTTGATCAAAGCATCCCCGACAGATGGTCATCCAGCCTCTGTTTAAAGACCTCCAAGGAAGGACACCCCACCACGCTCCGAGGGAGTGTGTTCCACTGCCGAACAGCTTTGACTGTCAAAAAGTTCCTCCTAATGTTGAGGTGGAATCTCTGTTCCTCGAGCTTGCATCCATTGCTCCGTGTTCCAATCTCTGGAGCAGCAGAAAACAAGCTTGCTCCATCCTCAGCGTGACATCCCTTCAAATACTTAAACAGGGCTATCATATCGCCTCAACCGTCTTTTTTCCAGGCTAAACATACCCAGCTCCCTAAGTCTCTCCTCATTAGGCATGGTTTCCAGACGTTTCACCATTTTAGTCGCCCTTCTCTGGACACGCTCCAATTTGTCAATATCCTTTTTGAATTGTGGTGCCCAGAACACGGCACAGTATTCTAGGTGAGGTCTGACCGAGGCAGAATAGAGTGGCACTATAACTTCCCTTGATCTAGACACTATACTTCTATTGATGCAGTCCAAAATCGCATTGGCCTTTTTAGCTGCTGCATCACACTGTTGACTCATGTTCAACTTGTGGTCCACTAGGACTCCTAGGTCCCTTTCGCACGTAGTCTCGTTCAGCCAGGTGTCTCCCATCCTATATCTATGCATTTCATTTTTCTGCCCTAAGTGCAGTACCTTACATTTCTGTGTATTGAATTTCATTTTGTTAGCTTTGGCCCAGTCTTTCCAGGTCATTTTGAATTTTGATCCTGTCCTCTAGGGTATTAGCTACTCCTCCTAATTTGGTGTCATCTGCAAATTTGATAAGTATGCCCCTAATTCCCTCATCCAAGTCATTGATAAAGATGTTGAATAGCACTGGGCCCAGGACAGAACCCTGTGGCACCCCACTGGTCACATCTTTCCAAGATGAAGAGGAGCCACTGCTGAGCACCCTTTGGGTTCGGCCGGTCAACCAATTACAAATTCATTTAACAGTTAACTTGTCTAGCCCTCATTTTACAAGCTTGTTTGCAAGAATGTCATGGGGAACCTTGTCAAAGGCCTTACTGAAATCAAGGTATGCCATATCCACAGCGTTCCTTCATCTATCAAGCTGGTAATTTTATCAAAAAAAGAGATCAGATTAGTCTGGCATGACTTGTATCTCTGAAACCCATGTTGACTTTTTGCGATTATGGCATTGCTTTCTAAATGTTCACAGACTCTCTGTTTAATGATCTGCTCTAGAATCTTCCCTGGTGTTGATGTCAAACTAACTGGATGATAATTGTTGGGATCGTCTTTTTTTCCCCTTTTTGAAGATGGGGACAACGTTTGCCCTCCTCCAGTCTGCTGGGACTTCTCCTGTTCTCCAGGAGTTCTCGAAGATTATTGCCAATGGCTCTGAGATCACATTTGCCAGCTCTCTTAATACTCTTGGATGTAGTTCATCTGGTCCTGGAGATTTAAATTCATTTAGAAGGTATTCCTGTACTACCTCTTCGCTTATTCTGTGCTGGATTTCCCCTATTGTGTCCTCTGTTCCATTCTCCTCAGGTTGGTCACCCTTTTCCTTTTCTGAAAAAACTGAGGCAAAGAAGGTGTTGAGTAATTCTGCCTTTTCTCTGTCCCCTTCACTCTGCCCCCAGCCATGCCAGGACGGATGAGGAGGCCAACTTTATTGAAGGAAATGCCCTTCTGCCTCTCAGCCTGATGGACCAGAATCTAGAGAGCCCTGAGCAAATGGTTTGAACATTGTAATACAGTTTTCTAAAAGTTGCCAAGTCACTCCTACATTGTGCTTGTGCTGAAGTCTCTCTCTCTCTCTCTGGCTTTTCTTCGCAAACAAAGATTCAGGAAGGACTCATCCTGCGCTTTCTGCAAATGCACTGATGGCTAAAATGGCCAATCCGAGATAAACAAGTCCAGCTGCAGAAAGCACAGCAGAAGGTCTCCTTGGGTGATGTTTCCGGGTTGTGATTCTTTCTGCATTGTCGTTTCTCTTCAAGACTTGTTTGGTGTGAGTTCTCAAATAAGGCTGCAGCATTGTGGATAGTGCGTCTCCATGTCTCCCGATGTGAAGCCAGGGCGGACCATTGTTGGTGATCAATTTGGCTGAGCCTGAGATGTTGTTTCAGGAAGTGCTTGTATCGCTTTTTTGGAGTGCCCCTCTTACGCTGACCCATGGCGAGTTCACCGTAGAGTACTATTTTTGGGAGGCGATGGTCCTCCATCCTAGAAACGTGTCCTGCCCAGCGCAGCTGTGTTCTCAATATCATGGCCTCAACACCGGTGATCCTTGCTTGCTCAAGGACAGCAACATTTGTCACATAGTCAGTCCAGTGTATATTTAGGATTGTGGTTATCTGCCTGACTAGGCATCAAACTGGCTGCCTATCATTTCCTTCATTGTAAAAAACCTATTCCTCTTATCTTTCTGTCAGGAAGCCCAAATATTCTTGTTCTTGGGCAGTCGTTCTTAACCTGTGGTCCACAGACCCCCAGGGGTCCCCAATGTCCTCACAGGGAGTCTGCAAAGGCTTGAAGGCTGTTGAGCCCACATGTCAAGATCCAAGGCAAAAGGCTTTCTGGCTTGGCTTGCTCGTTGCTGTTCAATCTACTAAAGCCACACATTTGCTGGAAGAAGCAGAAGAAAAGTCTTCCCTCCCCATCTAGTGCTTTCAGTGCCTCTAAGGGAAGGTTTAATGGATGGTGTGTTGTTGTTGTTGTTGTTGTTGTTAGGATTATAAATCTTGAATTAAGTCTTGAGGGTCCACAGCAACAAAAGATATTTAAAGGGGGTCCCTGGTACAGAAATGGTTAAGAGCCACTTTTCTAGGGTGGAACAAGAGAAGCTGGGTATAGTATTTGTTTCTCATTTTTTTAAAAATGGAGTTCTCTAAATGACACATTTCTACAGTAAAACACACATTTTATTATGTTAGCCCCAGTAAAAAGCATTTGTTTTTCCTACAAAACCCTACAATAGGGTTGTCATTAGTCAGAGTTCACTTGAAGGCGCATAATAACATCAAATAAATAGGGCTTCAACCCCCACAGACTCCCTGAATTGTTCTTTTCCTGGCTTGAAAAGAAGGATACATTACGTATCCTAATGTACCTCCAGATTACCAGGGCGGGGGAGAGTATCTGGAAGAACCAGGTTTTGTTCCTGTACAAACCGATTTCATTTTGGAGATCCATATAATGTTTTCTTCAGCTCAAAGTATTTCCTGGAAGCTCCTGAAATCACCAAGAACTTCTTATTTTTGCTGTTCAGGTCAGTTTAAATTAACCCAGTACATTCTGAAATGAAACATATCTGTACTTGCCTATGTGTTTGTATGTATCTCAGGCGCCTGTAAAAATGGCTACTCTCAAGTAAATGCAACTAATGTTTCCAGGACACAGATTCAACAGAGATCCAGCAAGGGAAAGAGGAGTGTTAGCACTGAAAGAAAATGATCTTAATGCTTAACTAGCATATTATTGCTAAAGCATTTCAGCATTTTGAAGATAACTCCTGATTTAAAATAAAAAAAAGATCTGTGGAAATTGGTGAAAATGTTGGATGAGACTGGATGTGATGCATGATCAGTGGGAGGAGAAAGTACTCAAGGGAAGGAGGGAAAGAAATCCGGGATTTTTCAAGAAAGCAGGTGGCTGCAAATCCTTTGATATACAGGTAAAATCAAAACAAAAAGATGGAAATTCTTGATACTTCCTGAGATTTTTTAAATTACCCATCTGGAGGCAGCCCTAGAGCAGCAACAGTCCAGTGATGGACTTTATTTATTTATTTATTTAATTTTTATTGGTTACAATCGTTATATTTGCGATATCTGGTACAGTCTTGTCTAGTTTTCTACCATATATATATATATATATCTTTATTTACATACTTCGCTTCATTATAACCCCAAAATAGCTCTTATTGAATTGTAACTCTATTTCAATTCATTAAAACATAAATCACAATTCTAATACATAGTGGCTTGCTTCGCTACATTTCCGCTCTCTACCTTCCTATCTCTTATTTACTGCATGAGAGTCTCCACCCTCCGAGTTTCTTTTAATTTTCTGCTTTACTTTTCCTATCAGCGTTTCTTCTATTCATAGTCTGCCTATTACAATTTTCCTGAGCTCTTTTTATTTTCCTGAGCTCTTTTTCAGTGATGGACTGTTTTAACACCGGAAAGTATCAATTATTCAAAAGCCAGAAATGGACTTCCATCTACATCTGGGGTTTGGGAGGCATTTTTGGCAGGCTCCCCAGACAGTCCCTGGGACATAAAACGACCCCCTACACCTGCAACTATTGTCCCACCTCTGACTCACCAAGAGAAGGACTCCCAGAATTCTCTGGAGTTTACACCTCATCAAAACTGAAAAAGGATTACTGAGGGGTTGTCTATACAGTGAAAATACTCCTCACAGAATTTGAGGAGAATAAGATTTGTCTTAATGAGATCCTGCACCAATCCGCCATATTTGGAAGGAGGGGGGCCAAAAACGCCAAATACTCTGCAGGAAAAGCCTTTGTGGCTTTTTCTGTATTAAAAAAAAAAAAACTCAGAAGGAAATGTGCAGTCCCACTCGTTGGGACAACCGATCCACTTTGCCGATAAGAGAATAAGTGGAAAGCTGATTAGTTGGATGTGCACAGGAGGTGGCCCTTGCTGGCAAGGCAAGTGCCCCAAACCGCTATGTAGGATTTTCGCCATAATGATCATGCGCTGAGGTGACAAAACATCCTTTTTTTCTCTTTTTTCTATTTATTTGAGTGAAATACCACACTTCCACACCTTGGAACTGCTTTAAAAAAACATTGTTAGGTACCAACAACTGGTGGGAATAAAAACGTGCGTAATTAACTCGTGCTCGCCATCTTGATTTGCAGGCATGCCCGTTTGAACAATGATCTTCACATGCCTGCGATCTTGCAAAAAAAATAAAATAATAATAACTGAGACACATGAAAGCTGCTGTGAATTGGCATTAGTGTGCATCAATCCACATTTTATAGCCTTGTATAGACAAGCCCTGAGAGTGGTGGCAGCAAACAATCTAAGGACAGAGGGAATCTGTCCCTTGGGGAAAGTTAGAGCCAGCAGATTCCCACATTTGCACTCACAGCACAGGGTGGGAAATCATTCTTGATGGCCTCCTTGATTGAAGGGTCCTTCCTTTTCCTTTGCTCCTTATGAGTTGGCGGTGTTCAGTGGAAAAATTAAAACCAGGTTCCTGGGAGTCATGGATGTTGTACCCTGTCTGAGAGTAGGTTATAGTCTGGCATAATTTATGGCTGTCTCTTTAGAATCAAGATATGGAGGAAAGAGGGAACTCTCTGAAAGAGAGGGAATACATCAGGACTCTACTTCTAAAGGAGTGAATTTGAGAGATAGCAAGCAGACCTCTTTGGAAGCCTTTACAAAAGTGGAAATTCAGAGCAGGGCCTTTAGGAATTTGCTTGATTGCATTAAGGAGAGACTACAAGGTGGGCCTTCCCATGCACATGAAAGAACGGCAGAAGGGTCTCTCCTGCAAACGAGAAAGCAAAGAATTCATGGAGATAGGTTGCTGTATCAGCATCCAAAAAGGCTACCGATCCCCCAGCATAATTCAGAAACACCCTGATCCTCTTGGGTTCAGTCTTTAGGAAGAGGACAGAGTTACAAGGAGAGGTTAGGGCCACATATCTACCTCCCCACTTCCCTATAGCCCAGAATCCTTTGTCAGGAATAAGGACAAAAAGGCCCTTCCTGTCCACACTCTTTGTGGCAACTCCCATAATCCACTTTTCCTCACTACCCACATCAACGTCCCAAAAATGTCTGCCTGATGTGAATCCCTCACTGGCCAGCACAATAGGGTATTTATCAAATCTCCCAGGACTGTCCAGCAGGTCTTGATATTTCTCTTCCCAGGTCACACTTTTATGGTCCTCAGACAGGATGAGCTGCGGATGAGCTGTGTCAGGATCCAGAGTTATATTTGCTGTTGGGGAGGAGGGAAGAAAAGACAAGGAATAGCATTGACTAGGCGCTTGTCTACAGCATTGAAAAACCCTGATCCCCCCCCCCCGAATCTGGTCCAATGGTGCCACCCAATATTCGGCCTTTCTTCAGAATCTGGTGTGATAATGCCACATGGTATACAGCCCTATCCACACCAGACTTGGGGAATGCCCCTTAATCCGGGTTTTAAAAAACTCACAGTTTTCTCCAGAATTTGCTTAAAACGCCAGAGCAAACTGTCATGTGAACAATCCATCAGCACTGGATTCGGGTGCAGGGGCAAGAAAGGAAGGACAAGGCACCACCATTTTTTCCCTTCCTTGGCATCACTTCTCATTCCAAAGGCAGAGCCCCAGCACTAGTCGCTCTCTTTGAGGTCAGAACGCCTGGGCGACCCCCACCATCACGAAGCTAATTGTACATTTTGCCTTCAGAGAGAGCGACTAGCACTGGGGCTTTGCTTTCATGGAGCTCAGAGTCAAACCCTAAGTGTGAGTAGCAGTTTTGAATAGAAGCCAAGTACTTCACCGGGAGTAAAGATCCAAATGCAGATTTGGGCTTTGGCAGATGTGGCACTTAAATCTGGGCTAGAGTAGTCCGAATTTCATGAGCCATAGCTCTGGGCCAAAGTACTGTAGTCTGAACTTCATCTGGATTTTTACACACACACACCCTGTGTAGTCAAGCCCAAGGAAGGGGTGTGTGTGACTAATATGTTGACCCTGCACATGCCGCTGGAGTCTCATTCCATACAGGACTTCAAAGAATCATAGAGTTGGAAGAGACCATGAGGACCATCCAGTCCAACACCCGCCATGTACGAATAAACAATCAAAGTATTCCCGACAGATGGCTATCCAGACTCTGTTTAAAAACCTCCAAAGAAGGAGACTCCACCACACTATGAGACAGTGTATTCCACTTCCAAACAGCTCTTACTGTCCGGAAGTTCTTCCTAATGTTTAGGTGGAATCTCTTTTCCTGTAGTTTAAGTTCATTGCTCCATGTCCTAGTATCTGGAGCAGCTGAAAACAAACTTGCTCCATCCTCAATATGACATCCCTTCAAATACTGAAACATGGCTATCATGTCACCTCTTAACCGTCTCTTCTCTAGACTAAACACACCAAACTTCCTAAGCTGCTCCTCATAAGGCATGGCTTCCAGACCTCCCACCATTTTGGCCACCCTCGTCTGCACACGTTCCAGCTTGTCAATATCCTTCTTGAATGCATAAATTTTCCAAAATAATGTACCTTCTTAACCATGAGCCATGTTTTTGTAATTACTGAAAGCACAGACAACCTTTCATTCCTGTTAATCTTTGGCCAATATTATTTGCCATCAAGCCAGCTTTGCCTTATGGTGAGCCTAGGAGTCTGAGACCTCCAAAAGGTCATCAACATCTCAGGCCAGGACAGAGGAAAGATGAATTCACGCTTCCATGTACAATAACATCCAAAATACACGAATAGTGATACCTTTATTGGGCCAACCAAAAATGCACAAAATAAATGCTGCAAGCTTCTTCATCTGGCAAAGGTGTTAAAAATCATACAGGAGAAGAAAAAAATGTTTTCTGGATTTTGGATGTTACTGTATTTTGCTGTATGGACAACATGGCTACCCCTCGATATATTTATTTATTTTTTAAATTGGATTTGAGTATACCGCGTTTTAGCAACAACAGGGGAATACTAAAGAAGAGGGAGCCAAGGGACTGGGACTTAGCAGTTTGAGGTTTCTATCTCCAACAAAGGTATAACTTTTTTATTGGGATAGCATTTTGAGAGTTTTAACCATACAGCACCAAAAGATTTTCCAGATGCAACAGTAGAGAGGCTTCTTAAGAAATTCAGTGTTAGATTTTTCTTGGGTTTTTTCCGGGCCGTGAGGCCATGTTCTGAAGATGCCAGCCACAGATGCAGGTGAAACGTCAGAAACTATTCCAGAACACAGCCTCACAGCCCAGAAAAAAACCAAGGAAAATCTATGGATGCCGGCTGTGAAAGCCTTTGACTTCACAAATTCAATGTTTTACACACCTCCTATAGTCTGGATTAGAATAATACCGTTAATGGCCCAGTTCTGCATCAAATGGAGATAGCAGCCACCTCCAATGAAATCCAAACAACCAAATCTCTGACTGGTCTCCAATCCTCATTAGAATTTGGTCCTGTTGGGGAAATTTACCTTTTTGCTCCTGCTGTCCGGATAAGATGACATCTGGGAAGCAAAGAAGTTGCAACATTTGAGCATCACACATCACACTTCAGCAAAGTTTTTACTCAAAACTAAAAATATGTACATGTGAAATGAAACATCCAGTGTGATGAGCAGTGATGCAATGCAGCTGAGAAGCAAGAATGATGGAGCCGGTCCAGAGCTGGAAACTGTAATGGGAGGGGTTTCAGAGAGTTTGAACTGTGTGCATGTCAGTTAAAAGAGTCAGTTAAGTCAAATCTGTGTGCAGTTAAGTTTGAGTCTGTGCAGTGCAGAGGGCAGTTTGAGAGGGATGAGGGTGAATGATCAATAGAGTGAATTGAGCCTGAGAGTGTGAGACAAAGAGTGGATGAGTCTGTTATTTATTTGGTTATATTATTAGAAGATCAAAGTGTTAATATAAGTGCTTATACAGAAAGTTTGTCATCACAGAGTTATAATAAGTAACACTAAGAAAAGTAAACAAGTTATATGCTATGCAACCCCTGCGTTGATCGGCAGTGTTGCACAACTCAGTGAACCTCTGCACGTCCAACAGGACCGCATGCCCAACTCTAGTTCTGCAACCTTGAACTAAATGTGGCTGTTCTGTGTCAAAAAAAAAGACTGCCCAACCACTTTCAGAGGGCAACTTAAGTACACATAAGACACCAAACAGGATTCCTTTGTTCAGCAATGGCTACCTTTAGCAATTTGATGACACCATCTGCTGGTTAGTGGCCTGTCAACTTACCCCATGGATTTCACAGGTTTTTTTTTAAGGCAAAGAATCCTCAGAGGTGGTTTTGCCAGTTCCATCCTCTGAAATACAGCCTCCAGCACCTGGGATTTGTTGGCAGTCTCCCATCCAAGAACTAACCAGGGCTGACCCTGTTTAGCTTCTAAGATCAGATGGGATCTGGTCCCTTTAGAGTATTTAGGCTCTCCTGGACCCTCTTAGTGAGGACAAAGGACTAAAGCTTTGGGAGCAATTTAACATGCAGAGAAGAAGAAAAAAAAATGCTATGGGTGGGGCAGGAGAGAAATTATGCACAGTACACAGAGAAATCCCCTCTGCTACTGGTTCACTTTTTGAATCAATGCAGTGCCTAACATCACAGCTTTGCAGCTATCCTCTCTCTTTACCTTTGAAATCCTTAATGACACCCTTCAGGTAGAAAATTATGTCATGGACAGCCCAGGTCTTCCACTTCACCCCTACAGGATATGACAGTGTGGGATTCTCACATTTCTTTCTCTTCTCGATCCTGGTGGAGAGAAAGAGTATTAGCTTAACCTAGGTACCTATCCAGACTTCCTCACTGGAGGGAAAAAAAAAAGAAATGTAAAGGGTTGTAGAATAGGGCAGTACTATGGAAAACCAAGAGGCACAGAAGGGTAGATTTCGATTGAATATTAGAAGGAACTTCTTGATAGTGAGAGCAGTTCGACAATGGAACCAATTGCCTCAAGAGGCAGTGGGGGTCTCTTTCCCTTCAAAAAGAGGCTGGACAGCTACCTGCTGCGGTTGCTGTAGCTTGAACATGGAAGGTTGTTTTTTTTTTAATTCAATGGCCCTCCGAGGCCCTGCCAATTCTGTGATACTACTAGCTGACCCAGCATAGCATACACCTTTATAGTAGATTTGAAAGGTTCATACAGTTCAGCTACACATTATTATATTAGGGAAAAATGTTGCATTGTTTTACACAAGGAGAGGTCTCGCCTCCCTTCTCCCTTCTCCCTTCACCTCCCATGACTTCCGTGGCGGCAATGGCCATGGGGGGTGAAGGGAGGGGAGGAGAGGTCTCATCTCCCTTCTCCCCCTGGATGGCTTCCATGGCAGCAATGGTGACGGGAGGGCATTTGCTATTATCCACGGAATTTATTAGCTATGGGGGGGCCTGGAACCAAGCCCCCACTGATACGAGGGTCCTACTGTATTTCTTTTGCTTGAAGGCACCTTCCTTCAGGCACACTTAAGAGTTACAAAGTTATAGATATCTTAAGTTATCCCAGCCAAGTTTATAAGATAAACATAAGCCCTGACACAACTAAATGTTTGCTAGCTACTCACGAGGACCTGTAGTCTAGATTTGCATTATCTTCACAGAAGCTTCTAGGATGAAAATGGCTTAGATAAGATATTATGGGATAGACAAAAGAGGAAAAAGATCAGTAAGTTATATAGTTTGTTACTAAACAGGAGTATAGAATTGGATAACATCAAAGACTATACGATTAAGTGGGCAAAGGATTTTGGATATAATTTAGAGCTTGACGCGTGGGAAAAAGCTAGAAATAAGACCAACAAATTTACCATATGTCAAAATCTGAAGGAAAATTATTTGAAAATTGCCCTCAGATGGTAGTATACTCCAGCAAGATTGAACAGAATTAATAAATCCATTAGTAACATTTGTTGGAAATGCCAAAAGAATATTGGTTCTCTATTACATATGTGGTGGAGCTGTAAGGTGGTGAAGAAATTTTGGGGAAAGATTCATAAAATATAGGAAGAAATGTTACAAATCCAATTTGAATTGAGACCTGAGTTATTCTTGCTAAATATGACTGATGGGTTAGGAAGCAGAGATAAATAATTGGATAATTATATTGTATCTAATTTCGGCAGCAAGAATAACAATAGCTCAGAAGTGGACATCACCTAAGGCCCCCACATTAGAGGAATGGTTCATGAAATCTCAAGAGCTGTTGGAATTAGATATATTGACAGCTAGAATTCATAATTTACCTAAGAGGAAATCATTGGAAAAATGGAAACCAATATTAAAATATTGGGAAACAAGAGGAATATGCTATGATGAGGAAAGTTTACTTTTAATGGGATAAAGAAGGGATGATGAAAAGAAAGATGTACATATTGATAGAACAGGGAATATGCAGAGTTCTGCTAATTAAGCATAAGGACACTAGAAGTGGATTTAAGGTTGGTTTATGCAAAACATTTGTTCCAATAATACCAAACTTTTGGGAAGTCTTAAAAATGTGATTCATTTTATAGTAAATAATATGTAATTATTACATATTTATATGTATATAAATCATTTATATTATAATAATAATTTTGAATAACTGTTAATACTATACACTATTGCTTTATAAGATATATATATATGAATTATGGAAATATGAATAAAGATTAGAGACAAAAAAAAAGAAGCTTCTGCATGAAAGAAGTGGTCATCTTCATTGGTCAGTTATCTCCTGACACTTACCCTCCCATAAAATTTGAAACTTTACTCTCAACTCCTAATTAATCCTTTGTTTACCTGCTTGGCTGTGCTGCCCAGATAATGGGAGAGCCCATTATAACACCAAGGTGCTAAACCTTGTACCTCAAGAGGCAGAAATAGGAATTTGTTCTGAGAATATATGGGAATGTTGGCTTGTGTAAACAAACACAATGTTTCTGCTTGAGATCAGACACAAAGGAGAGGTCAGGGTTGTCAGTCTTGGCTCTCCAAGAGAAGTCTGAATGACAAGGAACCATTTTTGGGTCCCTGTGAGATGGGAAAACAAGAGTATTGAGTCTTCTTAGGAGGAGCTATGGATCAAAGGTAAACAATATAAATAAATAAACATATTAAATAAATAAATAAATGTGCTACAAGACCCCTTTGCTTACTGGTATTCCAGACTAACATGGCTATGCCTTTGAATTCTATGCCTAGACTATGTAATCTCTATGAGAGATAATGGAGCTAGATAGGAAATATCTGTGATACGATGCACTTCCACAAGGTGACACTGCATAAGCTAATTGCTTTACATAGGAGATTATCAGGAGCATCAAAAGTGGTGTTACACGAATGCCAGGAGATTGCAAAAGGGCTCCCTTTTCAGACATTGCTCTCCCCTCCTAATGCACCCGTTCTGCTGCCATTCCAATGGTGTTGCTTTTTATTGACAGGATAAGCTGTCAATAGATACCCCATTACACTTCTGTCACAGATATCACTGCGAGCGAAAAGGTGCCCCATTATGTTGGTGAGATCCCAGCATCAATGGGATGTCCCTGCCAGAACACTTCCGGGTGAGATCAGGACATCCAGGTAAGTGACACACTTTTTATGACCCTCCTTGGGTTACTTCTACATTTTAAAGTGTGTTTTTGTGCTTGCTGTCATTTTTTTCGTGTTCTTTTTATTTTTATTTTTGAATTTCCCATGCTCACGTCTTCTCATGAGAATCTGTGGGATTTCGATCCAGGAAGTGAATGGAGCTCCCGTTAGAGCTTTGTTCATTCCTGTGCTGCCGGAACCACGGGAGAGGAGGTAAATGCAGTGGGGACAGGGGCGGGAGTGGAGATTCTGGGATAGGAACACTTTTTTCGTTCCTGTCTGAAAATCTCCAGTATCTATCTATATATAAAATGCTTGGGTATGTTTTCTTTCCCAGTGTACTGATTGGCCGCTTAGGAAACATACCCAACCAATCCCCTCACTCCTCTCACTCCCTCAGCCACTCACCACCCACATGTAAAACAATGCAATATTTTTTCCTAAAATAATAGCATGTAGTTGAACCGTGTGAACCTTTCAAATCTACTATAACAGCGTATGTTATGCTGGGTACAGCTAGAACATATAAAAATTACTATGAAGTCGCATTATTCTCTTATAGGACTTTTGACTAGGTACAGATTGACAAGCATAAGATAGTGCATCTTAAGTACCTCAACAAAGAGACAGGAGTGGGAATGCCATACTAACTCAGCCTTCCCAAATGGGTCCCTATTGTAACCTGCGAAATACTGGCATTTATGGAGTCCTGTAATTTCCCTTCCACTCCTTATGGGGGGCATCTTCTTCATGTACTAGCTAGTCCTGGGCCCACATAGGAAACTATGTGGGGTCCACTTACCTCTGCATGGTTCTTTGAACATCCTAGAGAGAAAAGGAGAGAAAGAAAAGGCAGCTCATTGAAAACCACAGGTCATGGTCTGAAGACACTGGATGCCCTCTGGGCTGTGTATATATGCAGCAGAAACCTAGCACACACACCCTTGAGGATTGACGCTTCTCAAAGTAAGAGCTAATGGCTTTCTTGGTTTGTTGTGCAAAAAGTCTTTGCATGATAGCCAAATATTGAACCATGGCAGCTCAGGGAAGGGTGGTCCAGTTAGGATCAAACAGTGGCATAAATAAATGACACTGCCATTTAGAAAAATGATATAATGACACCTTCCCCCACTCCCAATGGGCTTTGATTGCCATGAAAATGGGCATCTTTTTATTCACAGCTTGTCTCCATAAGCTAAACAAGAATCAACAGTGTGATGCAGGAGACAAAAAATAGCCAATGCCAAGTCTATCTGCACCAACAGGAGTACAGTGTCTCGACCTAGCCAAATAACAGTCACACTCTATTCTGCTTTGGTCAGTCCTTGCCTGGAATCCTGTGTGTCCAGTTCTGGGCACTACAGTAAAAGAAATATATCAACAAACTGGAGCGTGTCCTTAGGAGGGTGACCAAGATGATCAGAGGTCTGGAAACCAAGTCCAGTGAAGAATGGCTTAGGGAGCTGGGTCTGTATAGCTTGGAAAAGAGAAGATTGAGAGATGGTATGGTAAACTTCTAATATCTGAAGGAATGTCATGTAAAAGATGGAGCAAGCTTGCTTTCTGCTGCTCCAGACACCAGAACACAAATCAATAGATTCAAATTGTAGAAAAAATGTTGGAAGGGACCCCAAGAGTCATTAAAGATGTCCAAAGAAGGAGAGTCCACCATGCTTCAGGGCAGTGTATTTCACTCTAGAACAGCTCTTACAGTCAAGAAAGTTTTCCTAATGTTTAGGTGGAATCTCATTTCTTGTAATTTGTATCCATTGGTTCATGTTCTGGCGTCTGAACCTGCAGAAACCAAGCTTGCTCCATCTTTTATGTGACATCCCTTCAGATATTTAAAGATAGTTATCACATCCCCTCTCATTCTTCTCTTCTCCAAGCTAAACAGACACAGCTTCCCAAGCCATTTATCACTGGGTTTTATTTCCAGTCCTTTTACCAGCTTGGTTGCCCTCCTCTGAACACATTCTAGCTTGTCAATATCCTTCGTTTTGCCATCATCCTACCTGCAGAAGTTCAATGGCTGGCTGTTGATGTTTCTCCTCCATCTCCTGGATGAGACCTTCAAGAGAAGAGATTTCATCTGAGAGTCTAGACAGGTGTTCATCCCTTATCTTTGCATATTCCTTCTTCATCTCTTCCATCTGGGCCAGGTAAAGCTTCTCTTGTTCTTCTAGAAACTGTTGTAGTTGTCTGAACTCAACAATTGTCTTTTGTTCCTTTGCTTCTATGCCCTTCTGCAAACCAAGAAAGAGACAACCAATAGAAATATGGTCTATTTCCCCAGCACTCTGTCATAAATTACTCTAGGAAGGGCATATCTGACTTGTCACAGAAAGTGTAATGATGAAAAGGGAAAGAGCTTCTCTAAGACTGACAAGGACTTATGGCCTTTTGGGAATTCCTTCTGTAGGCAATCCAGCCTTTCACAATGAGGAAAGTTCTAAGGGGTGAGGCTACCTTGTGTTTTGTTATTCTTCTATATCATGGTTCTAGGACACTTTGTTACTAGGTGGTGTGGCCTCAGAGCACATGAATGACCTCATACATGTTCAAAGTACGCATGCCTGCAAAGGGCCTCATCTTAGGTCCTGTCTAAATGGTCAAAATAATCCTCATAGAATTCACTGGGAATACAATCTGTCTTAATAGGAACCCACATCGATTCATCTTATTTAGGAGGGGGACAGCAAAAACCTCCAGAAACTACACCTGGACAGCCTCTGTGGCTTTTCCCAGAATTTTTAAAAAGCTCCGTAGGAAATGTGCATTCCCGCTCATTAAGACAGTTGCATTTGCATTGCTGTGCTTTCCCATACGAGAGGAAGCACAAGCTGATTGGCCAAATGAGCACAGGGGGCAGAGCTTGCTAACAGGGAAAGCAGCCACTGCTGCCATGTTGGATTTTCACCTCACCAAGTGATTGCTAATGTGATAAACAGTATCTCTCTCCCTCTCTCTCTCTCTCTCTCTTTTTTTTTTTTGTAACTGTGAAATATTGCTTGTGCGCAACATGGTAAACTTTTTTAAAAAAGTGTGGCAATGGCAAATTTAAAAATGCTAGTAATTCACTTGCGGCCACCATCTTGGCTAGGGGGCATGCAAAGTTTATGGGTGCAGTAAAACTGTTAGGACAGTTTACAGCTGCTGCAAACTGCTATTACTGCAGAACAATCCATCCCGCCCCTCATATAGATGACCCCTTAGGCAAATTGGAATGAAAAACCCACATTCACACAGAACTCGCTAAAAGGGAGATTTTATTAAACACACAACCATCAAGATATACACAATAGTTGCACTGGTGAATAGCAAATTGAAATAAGTGTGGTTTCCCCACCCCTATCTATTTGGATGGAGGAACTGAGGGTCCTTTACAATTTGTCAGCTAATCTGCTTCTCTCTGGGGTTGCCTTATCACTTTATCACCAGTTTGTGATAATGGTTAAATCCAGACAGGCAGCATTAACATCAACAGTCCACTTATGCATTCTTAAGTGTTGGAATTGCAGGATATTTATAGGGGAGAATAGGCATGTTCAGTAATCTTTTAGGCTATTTATTAGATAAAAACATAGGTGTACATACATACACACTGGGGAGATTTTCAGACGGGGAAATTATTCCTCGGGGAGATTGGGACAGAATTATTTCTGTCCCGGAAGCAGCACCGCGGTTTGCACGCCCACTTCCCTCTCCAAATATTCCATCATCCTCACGCTGTCCTTTTTCTAGTTCCCTGCTGGTCCCTTCTATCATATTTTATTAATGACAGTTCGTCGTTAAAATAAAAAGAACTAGAAAAAGGACAGCCTGAGGACGACGGAATATCGGGAGAGGGAAGTGGGCGTGCGAACTGCGGTGCTGCTTCTGGGACAGAAATAATTCTGTCCCGATCTCCCCGGGGAATAATTTCCCCGTCTGAAAATCTCCATAAACACACATATTCAGTCCCCCTATTGACATAGACATGTCAATATCTGAACACTTTGCTTTCATCACATTATATTCCCTTGCATCACATGGCATATAAGACATCATATATTCATTATACTACTGGCTTCTAAGATTTAATATCCTTGAACATTGCTGTATCTGTAAACCTCTATTACATAGCTATAAAAATCCTTTATCTATTTTAGCATAGTCTAGTTGTTTCTCTTACCAACATTAGCATGTCTGGGTTGATTATTAAGTAGGAACTAGATTGTTAGGTTGGAGGCTACATGGTAACCTTCTCTTCATCCATTGCAGACTGCAGAGCAGTCGAACTGCTATCTCTTCTTGATTTCTTTTATTCTTTCTTTAGCCTCTGCCCAGCCTCTCAGCTGTTCTGTCTGGCCCAGTGAGATAAGAAATCTCTAGTGGACCTCATTTGTGTAGACAATCCTCTTACCCAATAAAATTGTTGGGGCTAATATAAACAAACCATGCATAGTTAAATCTAGACTTTTGGCTATTATCCAGCCTGACTGCATCAGGCTCGATTGCATCACCTGCCATGTGTTTATTCTTGGTCATGTTGGGAGACATTCTCTTATCTCACTTACAACTGAGTAGGTGTTCTGCTTAGAATTAGGCTGCTGCTAGCTCTCAAAAGCTCTCAGTAAACACTTGTTTCCAGTTCTCTCTGTGTGTGTTACTGATGGCCCTTGAGATCTCTTCCAGCTCTATGATTCTAAGACCTTCCTGACAGTAAGAGCTGTTTGATAGTAGAATACGTTGCCTCAGAGTGTGGTGCAGTCTCCCTCTTTGGAGGTTTTCAAACAAAGGTTGGGTGGCCATTTGTCAAGAATGCTTTGATTGTTTATTCCTGCAGGGCAGAGGGTTGGACTAGATGGCCCTTGTGGTCTCTTCTAACTATAATGCTATGATTCTATGATCTGTTTTTTCAAGGTTTTACTTCCTACTTGCACACAGAGGTCACCTCCCCTACCTTGCTCCAAGAAGTTTTAGTGTTTTACACTAAAAAAACTCAGAAGCTTGAAGCTAGAGGCTAGAAGTCATCATACATGAGGCAGCTCTGCTTCAATATGCTTTACATCCACTCATAAAAGTCAGCCTTAGGAACTCTTCCATCCAAGTTGGATAACTCTCTTCTATCTATCTATTTTTCCTAGATATATTCTCTTCCACAATAAATGTAAGTTTTATTTTTAAACCTTACTAGAGCATCCTGCAGTTTTCTATTCTGTTTTATACAAGAAGCTCATATTACATTGGGGCTATGCTGCAATCTACTTAATATAAACACCAATAATTTCCTGTAAATAATACAGTTGTTCCTCCGTATCCACGGATTTGGTATCCACAGATTTAAGCATCAACGGCTTGAAAATAATCTTTAAAAAATAATAATGCAAAAAGCAAATCTTGATTTTGCCATCTTATATAAGGGACACCATTTTGCTATGCCATTGCATATAATGGGACTTGCATATTCACGGATTTTGGTATCCATGGGGTGGGGAGGTGGGGGTCCTAGAACCAAACCCCAGTGGATACCAAGGGCCCACTGTATATACATTCTAGTACACAAAACTATCTGCTTTCTTTCTTAGAACTTATAGTTTATACTCTATGGGTTATCTTCTATACGTTATTTCCTGGCCTCAGAATTAGCAACCAAATTAGCCCAGCCTGTAACAAAATATTGTGGCAGAGCTTCAAATGGTAAACAATACATACAAAATCCTGACAAAACTTAATAGAACACAGTTACTTTAGGATGGGGAGGTGTTAGTTCAAAATAAGCAAACTTCCAAGGCTGTGAGATCTTAGAATTAAGCAATGTGAAGCTTGCAGGAGTTGCTAAGAGAAGGGAGAGATGAGAAACAGAAAAAGGTTCAAAAGTGAGGACAATAGAATACTTTCACTAGTGTACCTACACACATCTGATGAAGTGGGTGATTTTGAGGAGCTGCAATGTACAGGGAATGTAGATTTTAGGTATGACAAAAGCTAGCTCTCAGTTGAGTTTTCCCTGTGAGAAGCTAGGGTATTCTTGACTGGAACAGTGCAAAGACAAAGAGGACAAGATAACCAAGGTCATCTGCCAGATCTGTGACTTTGAGAAAGAAAGAACTAATGAAATTATCTGGGCAAAATGCTGGATTCTGAGAATAGGACGTTATCTACATGGGCAATTTACCCCAACTTGACCCCGTCTGAGAGCCCTGCAGTCCATACAATGTCTTTACAATACCTGGAGCAGAAATGGGGCTCAGACAGGGGCAAGCTGGGGGAGGGACCAATACTGTGTTCTAAAATAATACCAGCTTTACTTTCTGCCATCAGGAAAAAATGGAGCTGGACCCATGTGTCCACAGCAGCCCATCCCAGCCAGTCCGCTCATTGCTCAATCTGCTGATTGTCCTTACCCTTCCAAGGAAGGAGTCCTGTAGCATGTGACCAAAGCTAGTCACATACAGAGGGCTTTTGGTCACATGTTGCAGCCGGCTTCCTCGATGCCAGGAGGGCAAGGAAAAAGGTAATGGCAGTGGCCACAGCAACAGGCCAGAGTTCCTGTCTGGACTCTGGCCCATTTTGTTGATGTAATGAGGGAGACATGGGCCTGATCAGTGGCACATCCTGGCTTGTGTAGATGAGCCCTACAAAAGAGTGATTTCACTTTAAACAAACCAAGCTAGGCAGGAATCTCAGCAAGAGAAAAGCAAATCTTAGGCCGTGATTTCAGCAAGAAGCTTGCTGTGTCCTTGGCTGGACAATAAAAAGTGGTTCTGTTTAGCTCACACACATGTATTGTAGTGTATATCTTGGCAGGGGTGTTGTACAGATACGGCCATCTTGGGCTAAAGCTTACAATCAGGTCTTGGATAATCTCTTCTGTGGTTGCTTTGTTCTTCTGAATATTCTTTTTCTCCTTCTTCACCTTCTCCAAGCAACTATAGATCCGATCCTGACAGAGGACAAAAGAAGCAAAATAATTCAGATTTGGTTCATTTAGAGAGAAACCATATGCCTCTCTCCTCTCCCACTTACCAGTTTAATTTTTCATTAAACTGCAGTTTGATACCACTTTAACTATCACAGTACCCTCCTATGGAATCCTGGGATTTGTAGTTTGCTGTGGCACCAGAGCTCTTTGACAGAGAAGGCTAAATATCTCACAGAACTACAAACCCCAGAATTCCATAGCATGGAACCATGGCAGTTTAACCGGTGTCAAACTGCATTATTTCTGCAGTGTGGCATCAGCCTGAGTCTGCGTCCTTGGTTTGCTGATTAGGTTGCATGAGTAAGTTTGCCTACACTGAGCTCTAAAAACTAAGACCTCATCTACACGAGGGTTAAAAAATCTGTACAGGGTAAATATACTCCAAAAAGGTAGGCGCATACGAACTGCCTACATGATTTGTAGCCCCCACCAAACTCTGAATGACCCTTAGCCAGCTGGCCGCCGGGTCAAGGGAGGCTGCAATGGGAAAGAAATGGAGATCTCCATGGAGCATGCAGGGAACCGGCTCAGGGGCCAAAAAGGGGTGGTGGCTGGGGGGAGAAGAAACCTCTGGCAGGTGGGTGCTCCGAGGGGCAGTGACTCGCAAGCAATCTTCCTTCCCAATTGGGAAGCACTCACCCGGGGCAGCCCCAAGAACTAGAGCTCTGCTGGACGGACGGGAAGGGCTCCACTGAGATTTGAGCCCTCCCAAGGCAGCATGAAGCCCGGACCGCCCGGGATGTGTGGGGTGTGTGTGTGTGCATGGCATGCCATACCTAGCCAGCCTGATCCCCAGCTTCTGCTGCTTGCAAAATCTAGCTTACAAAACATGGCAACCGCAGCCAATCTCCCTCCTGATAGTCTCACTTCCTCTACTCGGTCAGATTGCACTCCTGTTCGTATCTGTGTGATCAGGAGTGCACAAACAGCCAATCATTTGGAAACTGTATGTATTATTTTAAAAAATACAGACGAAGCGGTGGATCCACCACTCATGGAGTTTAGGGTGAGTTTTGCCACCCTGCTCTGAATGACACGTATTTATCCAAACAGTGGTGTGTACAGATCACCGATCTTTTGCGTGTTGTTTTTCATCATGTAGACAAGGCCGAAGACTGGGAAGATTTTCAGATGGGGACAAAAAAGCATCCCCATCTTGTAATCTCCTCTTCTGCCCCCATTCCAGCATGAGAACTAAAAATTTCAGACATACCTTGCCTGGCAGGCAAGGAGTGAATCCTAGCCGTTCTCGCGAGAGGACGAGTGCGTGGGAAATTCAAAAATAAAAAAGCAAAATAAGCCAAAAAAAGTTACAGCAAGCACAAAAACACACTTAAAAAAACACACTAAGTAACCCAGGGAGGGTACAAAAAATGTGTCACTTACTTTGATGTCCTGATCATACCTGGAAGTGTTCTGGCATGGACCTCCCAGTGATGCTGGCATTGCGCCAGCATAATGGGGCACCTTCTCAGTTGCATGTCATTCCGTTAAAGAAACGGAATGGGTGATCTAATGATGGCTTAGCCTGCCAATAAAAAGAAGCACCAGCAGAATGGAAGCAGCACGGGAGCATAACGAGACAGAGACGACATCATCTGAAATGCAAGCCCTTTAGTGATCTCCTGGCTTCCTTATCATGCCACATTTAGAGCATCTGATAATCTCCTGGGTGTCCATTTCGACAATTAACTGTCATTTTAAATTTGAAGTTGAAGGCTTTCATGGCTGGCATTCATAGATTTTCCTTCGGTTTTTTCCAGGCTGTGAGGCCATGTTCTGGAAGAGTTTCTTTCTGATGTTTCGCCTGCATCTGTGGCTGGCATCTTCAGAGAACGGTTGGGTAAGAGTGTGTGTGGGATTTATATACTGCGAACCCCTGTGGGGAGGATATGCACATTTGTGTATTTGAATGGCTAGTTTCTGGGTGGAGATATGCAAGGAGGATTAGTATCTGTTTGGCTAATGGTTGGTAAATGGTCTGTTATTTGCTGGAAATCCCCCTGTCCCTGAGTGGAGTTCATTTGCAAGTGTTTGGTTTTGATTTTAGTGCTTTTCAGGACTGGCAACCAGATTTTGTTTACTTTTAGGGTTTCTTCTTTCCTGTTGAAGTTGTCCAGGTGTTTGTGGATTTCAATAGCTTCTCTGTGCATTCTGACATGATAGTTGTTGGCCTGGTCCAGAATGTCTGTGTTTTTAAATAAGATTTTGCGTCCAGGTTGGTTTATAACATGTTCTGCTACTGCTGATTTTTCTGGCTGGACCCGTTTGTGTGTGTGTGTGTGTGTGTGTGTGTGTGTGTTTGAGAAAAATAAATAAATGAGAGGGAATCTCTCTCTCTGTGTATGTAGGTGGAATTCCTGTACTTTGAGTCCATTGCTCCCTGAGTAGCTGAAAACAAGCTTGCTCCCTCTTCAGTATAACACTCTTTAAAGTACTTAAACATGGTTGTCATGCCACCTCTTAACCTACTCTTTTCCAGGCTAAACATACCCAGCTCGCTAAGCCCCTTCTCATAGGGCATGGCTTCCAGACCTTTTACCATTTTGGTCACCCTCTGGACACATTCCAGTTTGTCCATATCCTTCTTGAATTGTGGTGCCCAGAACTGGACACAGTATTCCAGGTGAGGTCTGACCAAAGCAGAATACAGTGGCACTATTACATGCCTCTATCTAGATACTATACTGTACTTCTATTGATGGAGCCCAGAATCACATTGGCTTTTGAAGTTGCCTCATCACACTGTTCACTCAGGTTCAGCTTGTGGTCTACTAAGACTCCTAGATCCCTTTCAAATGTACTGTTGTCAATTGATTCATGGTGACCATGTGAGCTTTACAGGGAAGCTGAAATATGAACATTCTAATTCCATCATATGAATCTATAGAACCCTAGAGCTGGAGGGGGGCCCAAAATTAAGTTAATCCAACTCCCTGCCAGTGCAGATAGTGACAGCTGTGGCATGGCTCGTTTTGTGTTGCATTCTGTCACTCAAACTCTTACATGATATTCAAGTGTTCAGAAAGCTGGAGAAAAGGTGAATAAAATCTATCCATGGGTTGCAATTTCTTTTTACAATGAAAACTTTGTTTGGGGCTTTTGCTATCACCCAAGGAAGCCCCTTGAAGTCAAGTTGGATTATTACTCAGAGTGTGGATTTGAGCATAACTATTGTTGGAGCTAGTATCTGTTGTTCTTGAGCATTCTGGGATCAAATACTTCAGTAGACAAGGGTCTTTCAGTTCTATACTCCCCAAAAAGTGACAAGAGGAACAGATTTTCTGTAAATGTAAAATCTGAGATTCAGGTTACTCTGGGTTTTAACCATAGTTGTCAAACATTTTTTGATATGATTAAAACGGATTCAGTTTTGATCCATATTAACGTTGGATTTTCATAAAAATAGAAGTTTGTGCATCATGTAATTTATGTTAATGAGAATGCAGGTAATTTTAATTGTACAGAGAAACACATAGAATGATAGAGTTGGAAGAGACCACAAGGGCCATCCAGTCCAACCCCCTGCTATGCAGGAATAAACAATCAAAGCTTTCCCAACAGATGGCCATCCAGACTCTGCTTGAAAATATCCAAATAAGGAGACTCCACTACATTCTGAGGCAGTGCATTCCACTGCTGAATACCTCTTACCATCAGGAAGTTCTTCCTAATGTCTGTGTTAACTTTTATTTGGCTGAGTTGACTTTTATTTGGTATTTAGACAAAACGCGCTACTTCCTGATTGTCAACCTCATGAATTTTGACTATCCCTTATTGCTATTTTGAAAATCTGACAACCCACACATACAAGAAATTAGCCCACAAAGGCCCTTGTTCCTAAAAGTAACACACAAAATAACATTGGTAACAATTCTTTAAAGTGGGACTCAGTAAAAGTTGGATCCATGAGAGAAAGTGCAATCAGTTCCAGCTCAGAACACTATCACACTATCAAAAAATCACCATACGATAAGAGGTTATACCAATTCCAAAGGTTACAGCACAGATTTGTACAGATCCAGAACTCCAGTGTGATGCACAAATTCCTGTGACTTTCCTGACTGTCCTTCCCCCGGAGATGAAGAGCTGGGTCAGGGAAAGGGGAGCAGAGACCAGTTCCCAGGCAGCGGCCCTGACGGAAGGGTTCCTCCTGAGCCAGGAAAAGAACATCAAACAGGAAGAGGAGCAGGGGCCCCATGCGGAAGGGAAGGGCTGGCTAATTCCTCCAAGTGGGCAAAGGATCCATCTGTCACCTTCGATACTGATAAGCGGTATAGAAATATCAACGCTATTGCTATTGCTATAATTTTGGCCTCTAAAACCTCCCTTCGACCTATACATGAGGTCACTTATACATGAGTATATACAGACAAACAAACAAGAAAGATCTACAGTCACTTCTTACCTTGTACTCTTGGGCTGCCTCCTCCACTGGGATCACCTCGTGATTTTTGTGCTCCTTGGATCTGTCACACACTACACAGATGGGGGTTTGGTTATCCTTACAGAACAGCTTCAGGGGTTCTAGGTGCTTCTCACAGACTCCCCCTTTGCCTTCTTCCCACTTGGCTCCCTGACCTTTGAGTTTCTTTGTGATATCTACAAAATTTGCCAGGTGCTGGTTGGGCCTGAGGCTCTTCTTTTCAATCTTTTCCCTGCATTGAGGGCAAGAAGCCTCTTTCCCAGACTCCCCCCAGCACAGAGCCAGGCAGCCTTTGCAGAAATTGTGCCCACACTCTGCGATCACTGGATTGTTGAAATAATCCAGACAGATGGAGCAAGTGGCTTCCTCGCAGAGATTGTGCATGGGATCCGCAGGAACAGCAGCCATGGCTCCCTTATGGAGAAGACAGAAAGAAGAGTAACAGAGTTACTTTCACTTCCCTGGCTTCCAGTAACTTGAGAGTTCCTCATTCCCAAAGGTGGCTCAAAGTCTTTATCGTCATAAAATCACCAGCATTATGAAACAGCTTCCTGGTTCTGTAAAAATGCTTTTTAAAGGAGCACACATAATTCCTTTTCTTACAAAAAGGAGTGGTGGGGTGGGGAGATTTATTAGGGATCTTTCTAGCAGCTGGTGCTCTATGTAGCTACTGCCTGAGAAGATGGTGATCTTGTATTTTGGGAGTCAAGGTGTGATGGTTTCCTTGCATGTTTTGGAGGGTTGTGTGGTTGAGGGGCTGAGGCTTCTGCGAGTCACTGACTTGATGAGGGAGCAGATACACAACTGCTGGCTCCCTTTATGGAGCTTGCCAAAGAGGAAGAAGAAAAACAGACCTTTTGTGTGGGCATATTTTTTTTAAAAAATATATTTTTATTGAAAAGTTAAAGATAAAGATTCCATTACATTTACCCAGGGCCCAAACAAACAGTTTTATCCCAAGATTCTTCTTTTCTATTGTACTTCCATTGCAATACTATACTAGATTTACTCTACGGTGAACTCACCACGGGTCATTGTAAGAGGGGCTCTCCAAAAAAGCGATACAACGACTCCCTGAAACAACAGGCTCAGCCAAATTGATCACCAACAATGGTCCGCCCTGGCCTCACATCCGGAGGCATGGAGACGCACTGTCCACAATGCTGCAGCCTTATTTGAGAACTCACGCCGAACAAGTCTTGAAGAGAAACGACAATGCAGAAAGAATCACAACCCAAAAACATCACCCAAGGAGACCTTCTGCTGTGCTTTCTGCAACCGGACTTGTTTATCTCAGATTGGCCTTTTTAGTCATCAGCGCGCTTGCAGAAAGCGCGGCATGAGTCCTTCCTGAATCTTCGTTTGTGAAGAAAAGCCAGAGATATGCTGTTTCAGCTATGTGATTTCATATCAGCTTCATGTTATTAACAAAACAAAAAACCTCCTGTGGCTGTTGTTGTTGTTGTTCAAGGAGGAGGAAAAAAAGAGATTCCAGCTAAATGTTAGGATGAACTTCCTGACAGTAAGAGCTGTTTGGTAGCAGAATGCACTGCCTCAGAGTGTGGTAGAATCTCCTTTTTTGGAGGTTTTTGAACAGGCTGGATGGCCATCTGTCAGACATGCTTTGATGCATGCTCCTGCATGGCAGGGGGTTGGACTGGTTGGTCCTTGTGGTCTCTTGCAACTCTAAGTTTCTATGATTCTGTGATTCCTTTGGTTTGTCCCAATTTCTAAAAGTAGCTTCCCTTATATTCTTGAGTGCTCTTACATGTTAATGTGACTTGTTTTTATTTCTTCTGAACCTTCTTTCTGCCTCTTAATTGCCACTGACTTGTGATCAGGGCCGGTTTAAGGAATTTTGGGGGCCCCTGCAATGCTTTACTTTGGGGCCCCCATATGACTTGAAGGCACATGGCCAAGAAAGAAAGAAGGAAAGAAAGAAAGAAAGAAAGAAAGAAAGAAAGAAAGAAAGAAGCCCTTTCTGAGGGAGACAACCCTCAAATTCCCTCTCTCTCTCTCACACACACACACTCACCCTCTCCGATGTGCCTCTCCCTCCAGCTTCTGCCATGGAGGGCTGCTGTTTCTTTCTCTTTCTCTTTCTCTTTCTCTTTCTCTTTCTCTTTAGTTTTGGAGAGGCTGTTTTGTTTGTTTGTTTTTAAAAAAAGCCAGCAGGAGGAGGAGGGTTTTTGGAGGAGGAGGGTAAGAGGGGGCTTCTCCCGGCTGTCTCCTGGCTGTTCCTTCATCAGATTAAGGAGGCCAACACGGGGCCCTCTCTTACCTCGGGGGCCCCTCTTGACCTCGGGGCCCCCTGCCAATGCTGATTTGGCAGACAGGTTAAACCAGCCCTGCTTGTGATATAACTTGAAAACAATATCTTCACAACTAGCAAAGTTGAATTGAGCCAGCAATTAAAACAACATATCAACAAGTAAGTTTACATCTTTTGTATCTATCCAGTGTTTATTCCAGAATTCAGTTAATGGGGGCCACTCATTCTTCACCTGCTCTATTGTCTTTCTGATTTATTCTTACTTTTAATTTGCCCATTTCCTTCATGTCAGACAATTTAAAAAACCAATAATCTATAGTTGGTACATCTGTATTTTTCCATTTCTGGGCTATAACTAACCTTGCTGCTGACACCATATAGAGTAGAACTCTCCAGTATTGTGGATTTTTTCATTGTTCTTTTCCAGCATATTTGTCATGTTCAATAGGAAAAGGTTCTGGTTTCATTGGCATTCTAATGTATAATATTTCACTTACTAGTTTGTATATCTTTACCCAGAACTGTTTAATTCTGATACAGTCCCACCACATATGGTATAGTGAGCCCACTTTTTTTCCTGGCATCTCCAGCATTTGTTATTTCCAATCTTGTATTCCCCCCCCCCCGATTTTTGCTGGCGTTAAATACCATCTCTGTGTCATCTATTTATCTATCTATCTGGTATGTTTCCTTTTCCAGTGTGCTGATTGGTCACTAGGAAACATACCTAACCAATTCCCTCCCTCCTCTCGCTACATCAGCCAATCACCACCCACATGCAAATTCCCTCTCCACCTCACAATCCACTCCTGCCACTCAATCTGCATCTACACCCCCAGCCTCACAAGAGCCCCTCCCTCCCCTCAGTCCCTCAGCCACTCACCACCCACATGTAAAACAGTGTAAACTGAACTGTGTGAACCTTTCAGATCTACTATAACGGCATGTGTTATGCTGGGTACAGCTAGTTTTTAAGTGATTTTCCTTGTGTGGGCATTTCATGAGGGAGTTTGGATACCCTCCAACGTTTCACAGATGAAACCAGGGACATGTGTGCACAGATTTTGGAGTGCTGTAATTTAAAGGGGATCTCATAACAGAACCCCCCTCTTAACTGTCAAGGCTCTTCTTTTTCCCTTCTGATGAGGTGTGTTTATTCCTTTTCATTACCTCAAGAAGCAATCTAGAGTCACCTAGCTCAGGACGTTCTGTTCCAATGTTAGGAGAGGCTTCTACAGCTTGCTTTTTCCAGAGTTTGCAGGAAAGGGCATGACTCTACCTCTCCTCTCCTTCTTACTGTGTTAACTGAGTGGAAGCTACTTTTGCACCTTAAATTCAATTTGCAGCAATTGAAGTAAGCTGAAGACAGCAGGGGAGAATGGGAGAAGGAGAGAGAAACCAGGACTTTTTAAAAACAGCTGAGAAATTGGGACAGCAGAGGATTAACCAAGGCCATCCCTGCCAAAACAGAACAGTTGGAGGATATGCAGATCTCTTCCCTAAGACCTTGGCCAAATCCACACTACACAAATAATCCAGTTTGAAACTGGATTATTTCCCATGGCTCCTTCCTATGGAATCCTGGGATTTGTAGTATGTTGGGAGGCACCAGCACTCTTTGGCAGAGAAGGATAAAGACATTGTAAAACTACAAATTCCATAGGATGGAGCCATGACAAACGGTTCCTAGTTTTTCCTTGTTTTTTTTCCAGGCAGTGAGGCTGTGTTCTGGAATAGAAAGAAACTATTCCAGAACACGGCCTCACAGCCCAAGACAAAACCAAGGAAAAGCTATGGATGCCAGCCGTGAAAGCCTTCGACTTCACAGCAAACAATCCAGTTTCAAACTGGATTATTTGTGTAGTGCAGATTTGGGCCTTGAGTGTTTACAGATGCCATTTAAAGCTGCCTCCCCCCACATGGTAAGCCATTTTGAGTTCCTTTTCCAGGGAAAAGCCGAGTATAAATTAAAAAAAAAAAATAGAAATGGAGGATCAGAGCTAGAAGATCTGTCTCATCGGCTGACACTCCTCCCCCATCATCCATATTTCCCCCAACTGCATGCCAATTAAACTTAGAGGGGAAACAATTTGGTTATTGCAAATAAAAATGTCTCTCCATTTTAGCACTTTATTCCCAAAATGAAATGGTGAAATGGGAGGGGGGCAGAGGAGGTGATCTAGTTTGATAATCTGGTGTTAATGTTGACCAAATATAGAACAATGGATGGGAGGGGGGCAGAGGAGGTGATCTAGTTTGATAATCTGGTGTTAATGTTGACCAAATATGGAGCAATGGATGGGAGGGGGGCAGAGGAGGTGATCTAGTTTGATAATCTGGTGTTAATGTTGACCAAATATAGAGCGATGGATGGGAGGGAGGGGCAGAGGAGGTCATCTAGTTTGATAATCTGGTGTTAATGTTGACCAGATATGGAGTAATGGATTTTTTTCTCTTAAACTACATTTTGTGTGTGTGCAGTGTGGTGTCACAATGTTTTGGCTGTATATCTAGAGCCATATTGCAAGGCCAAAATGAGAAGGTGAAGCAAGAACCTCATGTTGAGGGATTGTTGACATCTCCAAGGCTCCTTGTGGCTCATGCTGCCATGGTAACCTAGGTCTTTGTGATATCACAGGCCCCTCTCATTCCCTGACAAAAGGGCAATTGACACTCAGATGGACCACAGGCCAAGCTGGAGGAGGCAAGTGAGGAGATGGATGAAGGCAATCCACCTGAGCAAGGAGCCATCTATGGGGTGGAATGAAAAGGCAAGTCCCCTCATTGGGTTGACTCGCTAAGTGGGAGGCGAGTTTGCAGCCAGAAGCCAGTGGATATCCAGAGCCTGAAGCTGGCTGATGTCGGCCGACGGACCTGGTGGAAACTGGTGGATGTTGGTGGACAGAAGCTGGTAGAGTTTGCATTCGGAAGCTGGCGGAAGTCGTAAGGCAGAAGCTGGCGGATGTTTGCAGATGTAAGCCGGTGGAAGTTCACCTTCGGAAGCCAGCTGGCGGACGCTGGTGGATATCTGTGGATTGAAGCTGGGGTGTGTCTGTGCGTGAAAGGAGAGTGACTGGTATCTGGATTGATGTTCCTTCCGGGATGTCACTGGGTGTATGTTTGTGTGTGTGAGTGAGGCAGAGAGTGTGGTCGAGGCGAGTGTGTGTGTGTGTGTGTGAGAGAATGTGAGCTGGTGGATATTCGTGGGTGGAAGCTGGTGGAAGTTGGCAGGTAGAAGTCAGGGATGAAGTCGCCAGACAGAAGCCGGGGGATGCGCCTGGTTGAAGCTGGTGGAAGGCAGCGGATGAGCCCACCCCACTTACCCTTTGTCTTCTTGCCTTGCAGGAGTGAGAAGTGTCATCTCCAGGCCTAGTCTGAAGGTCTCCTACATGCAGCCATCTTGCTGACACCTGAGTTTGTCTGGCTGATATTGCCATATGGATTATTTATAGTTCTGGTTTCTGGTTACATGGTTTTAAGATTCAATAAAGACTTCATTTTAGAAAAATAAAGTTAAGAGTACTCCTATACCGTCGCCATCAATTCCACTACCACCATGATCTTATCATGAATGCTGTCACCATCTCTATCACTCTGTATTTTATTCATTGCCAACTACAGGAGAACAAATCTCTGCCTCAATGACCTTACAATGTGCCATTTGAAACAGCTGAAACAACAGAAGAGTGTGAAGTCGAAGGCTTTCACGGCCAGCATCCATAGGTTGTCTGTGTTTTTTCCCGGGCTGTGAGGCTGTGTTCTGGAAGAGTTTATTCCTGATGTTTCGCCTGCATCTGTGGCTGAAGATGCCAGCCAGAGATGTAGCCGAAATGTCAGGAATAAACTCTTCCTGAATACAGCCTCACAGCCTGGAAAAAAACCCACAGAAAACCAACAGGAGAGTGGTGGTGGAAGCCAAAAGATATATAAAATGAAGTTGTTACAGTTGCTTACTCTTAGCTTTCATGTCAGATTGATTTATGGGTAGGCTATGGCAAGATTTGTCTAGATCAGTGGTTCTTAACCTGTGACCCCCAGGGGGCTGCAATGTCCTCACAGGGGGTCCACAAAGGCTTGAAGGCTGCTTAGCCAACGTGACAGGAGCCAAGGCAAAGGCTGGTTGGCTTGGCCTGCACACTGCCCTTTGATCCACTGCAACTACAAACTTGCAGGAAGAAACAAGAGAAAAATCTTCCCTCCCTCAAGTGTCTCAGAGGGAAGGTTTAATGGACGGTGTAATTGTATCATCATCATCATGATCAGGTTTTGTTAGGGTTTTAAGTCTTGAGATAAGTCTTGGTGGGTCAAGGCAACAAAAGATATTTAAAGGGGGTCCCTGGTAAAGAAAAGTTTAAGAACTACTGGGCTAGACAACCTCAGACTGTACAGGACCTAATCACACTACGCTGTTATAGCATTATTATTCCACTTTAACTGGTCTGGCTGCCTCCTGTGGAATCCTGGGATTTGCAGTTTTGGGAGGGGCAAAACTGCAGGACCCCTCTGATGGTGCAGAGGTTAAATGCCAGTACTGTAAGTCACCACATTGCAAATTCGATTCCAGAGGGCTCCAAGGTTCACTCAGCCTTCCATCCTTTCATAGGTCGGTAAAATGAGTACCCAGCTTGTGGGGGCAATTAGCTAACACACATTGGAAACTGCTTTTAATGCAGTGCTTAAAACAATTTGTAAGCCGCTCTGATAGCTTTGTGGCTGAAGAGTGGGGTATAAATAAATAAATAAATAAATAAACACAGAGAGCTCTTAGGCCTCAGTAAACTGCAAACCCCAGAAATCCACAAGAAACAGCCAGAGCAGTTAAAATGGAATAAATAGCACTGTAACAGTGTAATGCGATAAAGCCCAGGGACAGGGGGATTTCCAGCAGATAATGGATTATCAACCGATCATTAGCCAAACAGACACTAATCCTCCTTGCATTTCTATACCCAGAAACTAACCAAACACAAAAATCTACATATACTGTACTCCCCAACAGGGGTTCACAGGATATAAACTGCACACACACTCCTACTCAACCATTCTCTGAAGATGCCAGCCACAGATGCAGGTGAAATGTCAGAAATAACCTCTTCCAGAACACAGCCTCACAGCCTGGAAAAAACCCAAAGAAAATCTATGGATGCAGGCCATGAAAGCCTTCGACTTCACAAAGTCCACATGTTTCAAACTGGACACAGAGTCACCTATAGCTTGCTAGTGATACTGCACAAGCTCTACATCACAGTCTTGGATGGAGCCATGGCAAGTAAAGGGTATCAAACTGCTATAACTGAGCACTCTGGACACATCCTAACAGTCTATTGCATTTGGCTCCATGCTGGCTCTTAGTACTTTAAAATACAGTTGCCCCTCCACATTCGCGAACTCAGCATTCGCGGTTTTAATTATTCGCGGTTTTCGGAGGGCCCCCCGGGCCCCCCCAAAACCGTGAAAAGGGGCCTCCGGAGGCCCCTTGAAAGCCCTGGGAAGGAGCGGGGAGGGCCGGGGAGGCGTTCACGGGGCCTTTGGAGACCCTCCAGAGGCCCCGTGAAGGCCTGGGGAGGGTGGGGGGAGGCCGCGGAGGCCTTCACGGAGCCTTCGAAGGCTCCATGAAGGCCCCGGGGAGGGAGGGGGGAGGATGGGGGGAGGCCTTCACGGAGCCTTGGAAGGCTCCGTGAAGGCCTGGGGAGGGTGGGGGGAGGCCACGGGGGCCTTTACGGAGCCTTGGAAGGCTCTGTGAAGGCCACGGGGAGGGAGGGTGGAGGGTGGGGGAAGGCCGTGGAGGCCGGGGAGGGAGGGGGAGGATGGGGGGAGGCCTTCACAGAGCCTTGGAAGGCTCCGTGAAGGCCTGGGGAGGGTGGGGAGAGGCCGCGGAGGCCTTCACGGAGCCTTGAAAGTTTTCCCCATTTTCCTTCCCAAATGGGTAAAACACAATTCCAGTTTTCTTTAAATTGGTCTAATAATTTATCTAATAATATGGTTAGTTTGTCCATCTCTGACAGCTGCTGGGGTGGCAGCGAAGGGCATGTAACTGCATATACAGAAATTAAGCTCCACATATTTGATCCAGGATCTTGCTTCTTGATTGGCCACTACCTCCCCCGGCCACTGAATAGCTGTAGCAGTGGTCCCATGGGGTTTGACAATTGCCATGGGGGGACTTTTGGGGCGGCGCATAAAGGGCTAGTGTACACTATTCAAAACAAAACATAAGTGTGTGTAACCTCAAGTCACCACTAGAATTGCAACCATTATATGTAAGTGAATACACACACATACAATTATTATAGGCTATATATATAATATAGCTCTGTGTGTGTGTGTGTGTGTGTATACACACACACGCGCACGCGCGCGCAAACACATGCTTCGGTATGTTTCCCAGTGTGTTGATTGGCCACTTACCCAACCAATCCCCTCCCTCCCCTCCCTCCCTCAGTCAATCACTACCCACATGCAAATTCCCTCTCCACCTCGCTATCCACTCCTGCCACTCAATCTGGATTTACACCCCAAGGCTCACAAGGGTCCCTCCCTCCTCTCACTCCCTCAGCCACTCACCACCCACATGTAAAACAATGCAATATTTTTTTCCTAAAATAATAGCGTGTAGCTGAACCATATGAACCATATGAACCTTTCAAATCTACTATAATGGTGTATGTTATGCTGGGTACAGCTAGTACCGTATACAAACACACACACACACATACATATAATAATTGTATTTGTATATTCACTTACATATAATTGCAGAGCTGGTGGTGACTTAAGGTAACATAATGTACAAATATATTCTCTTATGTATAACATAAAATATATAATATTATATGCTATATATTATATACAATATTATATATTTTATGTTATACATAAGAGAATATATTTCTTTCTAAATATTCCTTTCCTTTACAAGGGAAAATATTCCTTCCAGTACCAGTGGTGATATCCTTCTGTCTAAATAGAGTAATCCCTCCACAATTGTGGTTTAAGCATTTGCGGAATTGATTATTAATGGATTACTAAGTATGTTCTCTCTAGGGGATTGTCCAAACGGTGAAAAAACTCCTCACAGAATGCATCCCATCTGATTTTTCCCTATTGTGAAGGAGGGGTGCAAAAGAAGTAAAAAAAACCTTGTCAGAAAAGCCTTCACAGCTTTTGGCATATTTATTAAAAACAAAACAAAACAATGAGGTGGGGCGCATTCCTGCTTGTTAGGACAAGTGACTCGATCTGATTCGCTTGCCCAAATGAGAAGCAGTGCGCGCCTCATTGGCCAGACAAGCACAGGGGTGGGACTTATTAGCAAGATAAGCAGCCCACAGCCACCATTTTCCCCCTGAGCGATGGGGGAGGGCAGCTGTCATTTCCACCCACCCCGCCAACATTGCCACCGCCACCAGGGGCAGAGAAGGGGGGGAGGGCACTTTCCTCCTCTTTTTACTCCCCTGCTCCCTCCCCACTGTCCTGCTGCCGACTGCCCGGTTTCTCCGCTGCCTGCCCGTGGGGCCGAGGAAGGGGGAAGAGGGCGAAAGAGCCCTCTCCCCCCTCGGCTTCTCCGCTGCCCGCCTGTCTGCCTGTGGGGCCGAGGAAGGGGGAAAAAGGAGAAAGAGCCCTCTTCATCCTCCTTTGGCTTCTCCATCGCCTACCCGCTTGCTCCCATGGGCCAAGGAAGGGGGAAGTGGGCAAAAGAGCCATCTTTTCCCTTCCTCAGCTGTCATCTAGGATGTGAACCATATGGGGGCTGCTGAGGATAAAACCACCATTAAGACAGGTCGTAGCTGCTGCAACTTGCTTTTTCTGCAGGGCACTATGGTTTTGGGCGGCTTGTATAGATGAGCCCTAGGCATTCTTTAGGTCCACCAATGTGATTCTATGGTATGTTTCTGCCAGAGGTTGACCATAAAGCCACAGTGGAGGACCTAGATATTCCTAGAGAGAACACTTCTCTTGGCATGTATATGTCTTCCAGAGTAATAGTTGACCATAGAATCATGCTGGAGGATTTACAAGTGTCTAGAGAACTGTTCTTTCAGGTTAAAAAAAAGAGAGAGAGAGAGAGAGAAAGCAGGCCTATATTCGCAGTTTTTCCACTTTTGTGGGGAGTCCTCTGCCCCAACCCCCACAAAAGTTGAGAGCCAACTGTATAAGTTGATAGGGTGCATGAAACAAAGGTATAGTTTCACCTGGGTCCTTGTGGGCTTCCTATGGGCAAGTACTTGGCCCCTGTGTGAACAGAATGCTGGACTAGATAATCCTATTGTTAGCAGTAGGGAGAGAATTGAGATATCAGCCCATTCCCCAGACCCAGAGTCTATTATCTCAGCCAGATAACATTGCTTGCACAGGAAGGAAGGGAGGGAAACACACTTCTCCTGTCCCCCACCCACCCCCCGACACACACACTGCAAACACACACACAGAAAAACTCAAATTCAAGGGGGGAAGCAGCTAAGCTCCACGCACACACACCAGACTTCTCTCACCAAGTCATGTACACACAAACACATACACACACACAGAGATGCGATCATACACACTTCACCCTTTTGTTCAAAGGCACTCCAAAAAAGCGATACAAAGACTCCCTGAAACAACATCTCAGGCTCGGCCAAATTGATCACCAACAGTGGTCCGCCCTGGCCTCACATTGGGAGGCATGGAGACGCACTATCCACAATGCTGCAGCCTTATTTGAGAACTCATGCCGAACAAGTCTTGAAGAGAAACGGCAACGCAGAAAGAATCACAACCCAAAAACATCACCCAAGGAGCCCTTCTGCTGTGCTTTCTGCAACCGGACTTGTCTATCTCGGATTGGCCTTTTTAGTCATCAGTGTGCTTGCAGAAAGCGCAGGATGAGTCCATCCTGAATCTTCATTTGCAAAGAAAAGCCAGAGAGAGAGAGAGAGAGAGAGAGACAGACAGACAGACAGACAGACAGACAGACACCTGGTAGTGGCACTGAGTGCCACAGAAGAATCCTATTACGTACATTTCTGCCAAAAGTTGACTATAAAGCCACACCATAGAATCATGCTGGAGGATTTACAAGTATCTAGAGAACAGTCCTTTCAGGTAAAAAAAAAAAAAAGGCCTATATTCATAGTTGTTCCACTTTTGTGGGGAGTCCTTTGCCCCTAACCCCCATAAAAGTTGAGAGCCTGCTAGGGTGCATGAGACAAAGGTATAGGTTCACGTATGTCCTTCTTGTGGGCTTCCTATGGGCAAGTAATGCTGGACTAAATAGTCCTATATGTTCTTATATCCCATACTAGAGATAGTACCTGGCTGGATTGTGTTTCTTGAATGAGAAACATCTGTATATATCTTGCTTTTTAAAAAAATATTATTACAATGACCTACTTAGAAGTGTACTGGAATGAATGTGAGGAAGGCCTGGG
The DNA here is from genome assembly GCA_030847615.1 of Gambelia wislizenii. Lineage (NCBI taxonomy): Eukaryota > Metazoa > Chordata > Lepidosauria > Squamata > Crotaphytidae > Gambelia > Gambelia wislizenii. Next base: position 35,752,508 of record JAUMIR010000002.1, read on the forward strand.
TCTATGACTGACAGCCTGAAGTGGCTACATTGCATGTTTGGGGAGAAGGGGCTTCTTTCAGAGCTGGAACATATCCAGAGGAGGGGCAGTCAAAATGGTGGGAGTTCAGGAAGCCATTTCCTATGAGGAGGGGCTTAGGGAGCTGGGCATGTTTAGCCTGGAGAGGAGATGGTTAAGAGGTGACATGATAGCTATGTTTAAATATGTGAAAGGATGTCGTATTGAAGAAGGCACAAGCTTGTTTTCTTCTGCTCCAGAGATTAGGACACGGAGCAATGAATTCAAATTACAGGAAAAGAGATCCCACCTAAACATTAGGAAGAGCTGTTTGGCAGTGAAATGCACTACCCCAGAGCATGGAGTCTCCTTCTTTGGAGGTTTTTAAACAGAGGATGGATGGCCATCTGTCAGGAATGCTTTGATTAGGTACTCCTGCATAGCAGGGGTTGGAGTAGATGACCCTTGTAGTCTCTTCCAACTCCGTGATTCTATGATTCTATGTTCTGAGTCTTCCATTGACTATCAAAGTACCAAAGGGTATGTTAATCTTTTGTTTTTATTTATTTTAAAAACTTTTGTCTGTTAAAAATATTAAAAATTAAATTGTATTGATTTCTAATGTTTTTTGTGAGCCACTTTGGGTTCCACTTTGGTTAAATTAATAATAATGCTTATATACAACATTCATAATCCTGAATCCTATTCTTAGTCCCAAGTAGAGTAAGCCTATTGAATCAATGGTATTTATCAATGTGTTGATTTATGAAGAAACAGTTAATTCAACGAGTCTACTCTAATTAGGACTAATTAATGGGATTTCAGGACATTGGGGTTTTTTGTTCTACATTTATTCCCTTAAAAAAAAAAGTTCTTTCCCCAGAGTCCAATCCATTCCATCTTTTTGATATGACAATGAGTGTTTCTGAGAGAATCATTTCCTAAAAGAGAAACGCCCAGTCTCTGAAAGCAAAGGAAATGAAGCCAACTCTGGACTCCTTGTGAAACAGCAGCCATGGCCGCTATTCTGAGGGATCCCATTCAGGAGCTCTGTGAGGAAGCCACTTGTTCTCTCTGCCTGGATTATTTCAGTGATCCAGTGACCATAGGATGTGGGCACAATTTCTGTCACGGCTGCCTCACTCAGTGCTGGGGTGAATTGGACCAGGAGGCCTGCTGCCCTCAGTGCAGAAAACCTTTCCAGCCAAAGAACTTTGTGCCAAATTGGCAGCTGGCCAACTTTGTAGAAATAACCAAGAAACTCGGGCATTTGGGGGGAAAGAGGGCACAGGCAGAAGAAGTCAAGGGGAGAGTCTGTGAGAAGCACCAGGAGTTTTTAAAACTTTTCTGTAAGGACGACGAAACTGCCATCTGTGTGGTTTGTGACAGATCCCAGGAACATAGAAATCATGTGGTGGTTCCTGTGGAGGAGGCTGCCCAGGAGTACAAGGTAAAAGAGTGGGGAATCGTTCTGGATTCTTCTTTAAATGTTGGTTGGCATTCAGTTAAGGAGTTATGATGGCGGAAGTCCAATTTAGGCCATCATAAGCCAGTTAGGGGCTTATCGTACAAGAAAGTAAAGTGGCAGAGCAGCTAGAAGAAAATACTGTATATGGACTGGCACCTGAAAGACTAATCCAGTGGTTCCCAAACTTTGGTCCTCCAGATGTTTTGCACTTTGGCACCCAGAATAACTGACTGTAGGCCAAGCTGGCTAGCACTTATGGGAGCTGAAGTCCAGAACAACCTATTTATAGACTGTGTAGTGGCAGGGCCGGTTTAAGGAATTTTGGGGGCCCCTGCAATGCTTTATTTTGGGGGGCCCATATGTTTATCTCAGGTCAATGTAACCTAACCTATTCACAATACAGGATGTTCAGATTTCAGTAGGACTCCCGTATCCATGGATTCATTATCCACGGGACACAAAACAGCACACCTACCATAGAGTCTTCCTAGAAAATGTGTTCTCTGTAGCCATTTTCTAGATCCTCCAAGGCAACACTATGGTATTTTAAACCAGAAGTCCCATTATTTTCAGTGGTGTTCACTATTATCCACAGTTTTCAGTACCCCCCACCCCCCCGAACCAATCCCCAGTGGATAAGGGGCCCCTATTGTAGTGCATAATCTGCCACCAATAATTCACTTTAGCAGTTAATATACTGTAATGGTATAGATTTCCTCAAAGAAAAGAAAGAGTGGATTACAAGCTGAACATGAGTTAGAAGTGTGATGCAGCAAGAAAAAAAGCCAACGTGATTCTAGGCTGTATTAATAGGAGTATAGTGTCTAGATCAAGGGAAATAATAGTACCACTCCATTCTGCTTTGGTCAGACCTCACCTGGAAAACTGTGTCCAGTTCAGGGCACAACAATTCAAGAAGAATATGGACAAGCTGGAACGTGTCCAGAGGAGGGTGACCAGGATGGTGGGAGGTCTGGAAGGTATGCCCTATGAGGAGCAGCTTAGGGAGCTGGGTATGTTTAGCCTGGAGAAGATAAGGTTGAGAGGTGACACAATAGCCACGTTTAAATGTTTGAAGGGATGTCATACTGAGGATGGAGCAAGCTTGTTTTCTGCTGCTCCAGAGACTACGACACGGAGCAATGGGTTCAAACTACAGAGAAAGAGGTTCCACCTAAACATGAGGAAGAAGTTCCTGACTTTATGAGCTGTTTGGTAGTAGAACACACTGCCTGGGAATGGGATGGTGTCTCTTTCTTTGGACATTTTTAAGCAGAGGCTGGATGGCCATCTGTCGCGAGGGCTTTGATTGTGTGTTCCTGTAGGGCAGAAGCCGATTGGATGGGATGGCTGTTGGGGTCCCTTCCAGCCCTATGATTCTATGATTCTAGGCTGCATTCAGAGCCTGGGAAAATTACTTTTGGATTACACCTCCCAGAATCCCCCTGCCAGCACCCTTCTCAAGGTCTGCCAGCATTCTCGAGCCCAGTGGTCCTTAACCTGGGGTCCCTGATGTCCTCACAGGGGGTTCTCAAAGGCTTGAAGGTGCTTGGCCCACCTCCTCTCTGTAGTGGAGCAGCTACGTGGCAGGAACCAAGGCAAAGGCTGGCTGGCTGGCTTGGCCTGCACATTGCCATTCAATCTACTCCAGCCACAAACTTGCAGGAATAAGCAAGAGTGCCTCTGAGGGAAAGTTTAATGGATGGTGTGATGGTATTGTTGTTGTTGTTAGCTATTATTATTAGCTATTATTAGGGTTTTAAATCTTGTAACAAAAGATATTTAAAGGGGGGCCCTGGTAAAGAAATGTTAAGAACCACTGCTCTAGACCAGTGTCTCTCACATAACACTAATGGGATACTGGTGTGTTTTAGTGACAACAATAAAGCCATTGTTCCCAGTAATATTACTCCAAATTTTTATTTATATTCTTTATATTCTTCTGTTAAAAGAGCTAGAGTGTTGTAGAAGCTTCAGCATTGCCCTATGACTGTGGAGACCAGGGTTTGAATCCTTACTCAGCCATGAATACCCACTGGGTGACCTTGGGCAAATAACACTCTCTCAGCCTCAAAGGAAGGCAAAGGCACACCCCCTTTGAACAAACCTTGCCTAGAAAACCCCATGGTAGGTTTGGCCTTACTCAGAAATGACTTGAAGGCACATGGGCAAACACACACAAATTTCTTTTGCAGGCTGAACTCAGTTGGCAGCAAGGGGAGGAAGCTGAAGAAGACCAAGGGGGAAAAGGAGGGAGGGGAGAGACCACAGGAAACCACGTTAAGAGCAGCTGGAAAGATGGGCTGGAGGGGATCTATGTGGAAGGAAGGAAGGAAGGAAGGAAGGAAAGAAAGAAGCCCTTTCTGAGGGAAAGAGATGTCTGTCTGTCTGTCTGTCTCTCTCTCTCTCTCTCTCTCACACACACACACACACCTCTCCAACACACAGGCCTGCCTGGCTTGCCTTTTGACCATCCTGGGAGGGGCGAGGGAGCCGCAAACTCACTCCAGCCTCAGCTGCAGGGAGGGCAGCTCCTTCTTTCTCTTTCTGGAGACGCTTTGGGTTTTTTTTTTAAAAAAAAACCCCAACAGGAGGTGTGGGGGCCTTGGCTGTGCCCCCCCCCCCCCCGCAGATGCTGATTTGGCGGTATGGTTAAGCCGGCCCTGTGTAGTGGGATAAAACGAGGTCTGTCCTGGGGTCCTGATCGACTCAGGTCCGAACCCAACCAAGTTCAAGGATCTGTCAAAATGAGATGAAGCCATGGGGAGAACAAAATGATGGTTTATTGATTATAAGATGTGTAGAAAGGGATGCAGTAATAAAACCTAAAGGCGAAGGTAGCTCATGCCCCTTCAGCTGATTAAAGCATATCTCTTAAATATTATTGTGCTTTGAACCTTCTGTAACAAAAGGGAAATGATGAGATTGTACACTGAGCAAGATGTAAATAAAAGTTTTATTTTTATTTTATTTTTTAAAAAGCAGCCCTTGGTCACAGCTATGTCTCGCTGGGGTCCTCTTGATGAACTAGATGTTTCTCCATAGACTGAGTTCCTGGACTTTATTGCAGATGAACGCCACCCTCTCAGGGCCGGACCTCTGACTTGTCTTTCTCCTGATCTTGAAATACCTTTTCTCCTTTGTTCTAGCAAGTGATGGCACTTCCACAGAAAGAACCATTTCCTAGGCATTCCACAGGACATTTTCTATCTGCAGCGTGCATAGCTTCACTGCAACTGCTGGAGAAACTGCATTATAGGTTGAGTCTCCCTTATCCAGAATTCCGAAATCCAAAATATTCCAAAATCCAAAATTGTCCACCTGAGTGGCTGTGATGCCTTTGCTTTCTAATGGTTCAGTATACACAATCTTCATTTCACGCACAAAATTATTAAAAATATTGTGTATAAAATTACCTTCAGGCTATGTGTATAAAGTGTATATGAAACATAAATGAATTTTGTGTTTAGACTTGGTTCCCATCTCCAAGATAACTGATTAGGTATGTGTAAGTATTCCAAAATCAAAAATATTCCAAAATCCAAAATACCTCTGGTCCCAAGCATTTCGGATAAGGGAGACTCAATCTGTATTAAAATTATTGTGTCAGAGGCCTGTTTAATTAAGTAGCAAATGCCCATGTACTAACTTACATATTTTTTAAACATATAAAACCTGCTTGTAGTGTACATGTGAGAGCTTGCTAAAACTCCTTGCCATCCTTCCAGAAAGGCAGCAACAATTATCTCTCTCTCTCCCTTTGTTTCCCTCAGCCAAATGTGAACATTTGTTTTCTCTTTAGAATCAGATCTGTATTCACCTGGAATTTCTGAAAAAGAAGAGAGAGACAATGATGGCATATAAAGCTGAAACAGAAAAAGAAAGCCAGGAGCTACATGTAAGTATAAATATTACTAAGAAGGTGGAAGTGTAAATATTACTAAGAAATATTAGCATCATAGAATCATAGAATTGTAGAGTTGGAAGAGACCACGAGGGCCATCCAGTCCAGCCCCTTGCCAAGCAGGAAATCTTGATCAAAGCATCCCTGACAGATGGCCATCCAGCCTCTGTTTAAAGACCTCCAAGGAAGGAGACCCCCACCACGCTCCGAGGGAGTGTGTTCCACTGACCAACAGCTCTTACTGTCAGAAAGTTCCTCCTAATGTTGAGGTGGAATCTCTGTTCCTGGAGCTTGCATCCATTGCTCTGTGTTCTAGTCTCTGGAGCAGCAGAAAACAAGCTTGCTCCATCTTCAGTGTGACACCCCTTCAAATACTTAAATAGAGCTATCATATTGCCCCTTAACTGTCTTTTTTTCCAGGCTAAACATACCCAGCTCCCTAAGTCTTTCCTCATAAGGCATGGTTTCCAGACCTTTCACCATTACCTGAGGAGTTGGCTATCCTTCTTTGGATATCTTTAAACAGAGGCTGGATGGGCATCTTTCAGGTGTGCTGTAATTATGTATTCCTGCATGCAAGGGGGTTGGGCCAGATGCGGTTGTTCTAGCTCTAAGATTCTATGATTCTGTGAAAGCACTTGAACCAATATGTGTGGGAGGGCCTTCTTGGTGGCTGCTCCTAGTCTGTGGAGGCTAGGCTGACCCCCCTCTTTCCACCAGCCAGAAAGACCCATTTATTTAAACAGACATCTTGGATTTATTGGTTGTACGGAATGTTTTTTAATGCTGTATGTGGGAGTGTGCCGTACTTTTATCCTTATTGTTATGCTTTTTAAAATGCTTTTATATTGTTTTAAATCAGTGGTGTTTTAATATGATAACTTATTTGTATCTTCACTTGTAATCACCTGGTTATTAACTGTACCTTGTTTTTAATGTATGTTGTAAGCCAGTGGTTCTTAGCCTTTTATTTACCACAGAGCCCCTTTAAATACCTTTTGTTGCCATGGACCACCAAGTGTGTATATAGTGTATATACACACACGTATTTTTAAAATTTCTGAAGCTGAGCTGACTAGATCTTGTCCTCTTGTTCCCTCCCGCTACACTTTTTGGCCACCAGAGAGCTCTCTGATGTGCATCTCCATTGCTGTGTGTGTGTGTTAGTAGTAGTGTTAGTGTTGTTAGGAGGTGGGACTTTGCTTGCTGAATGAGCAGATGTGCATGCATTAGATGGGGAGGGATCAAGCTTGCTTCTCATTCCTCCACCCTGTGAGCTGCAGCTATGTGTGTCCATCCTAAAGGAACACACACCCAAACATACACACAGGTAATACACTCCCTCGGTCACAGGCACCCAGAGCGTAGCTCCCTTTGCTCTAGAGCTGCTGCTACTTTTGTTGCTCCTGGTTACGCCAGCCTGCCAGCCTCTTAACAGTCTTTCTTCACCTTCATTTCTGCACACTCCAACATCCCCAAAGCCTGTCATTCTGCACAACAGAGTTTCCCCCACCTCTGGTGACTGTGCTTTGCTGCAGCTTTGCTGGAGTGCATCCAGAAAAGAAGGCGGAAGGGAAGGGAGGGAGCCATGAGTGAGGAGGGAGGCCCAGCTGTGGCTTCAGGGACTTTGTTTGCCATGAGGGTGGGTGCCTCCCCCCTTTTTCTTTCCTTCTTCCTGGAGGAACTGGAAAGGAAACAACCAAGGTGAGGAGGGCAGTGGAGGCAAGAGAGGGAGTGGAGAGGCAGAGCCCTGCTCTTGTTTCTGCTTGGGCTGGCAGGAGGGATGGAGCTCTCTCTCTCCTCCTCCTTTCACACTCCACTTTTCAGCATGAGGTTGTCTCCAACAGGCCTTCAGAGGGCAAAAGGAGGAGAGTTGGCTGGCCCAGGGGGTGGAATGCCCCTGCGGCAGAAAAGTCCATGGAAAGTGGTCTGGAAAAGGAAAAATGTTGGAGCAACAGACCACAGACTAGCAACAGAATACATAGGGAAGCTATTGAAATCCACAAACACCTGGACAATTTCAACAGAAAAGAGGAAACCCAAAAAGTAAACAAAGTTTGGCTACCAGTCCTGAAAAACACCAAAATAAAAACTCAACACATGCAAATGAACTTCACCCAGGGACAGGAGAATTCCCAGCAGATAATGGACACTAATCCCCCTCACATATCCTCTCACACTAAGAACTGAACAGCCAACAATTGAATATACAAATTTACATACTAATCCCCTTTGCATATCCTCCCACATTAAGAACTGAACATCCAAAAACCGAATACACAAATTTACATGCTAATCCTCTTCAACAGGAATTTACAGTATATAAACCCTACACACCCACATGCCACTATTCTCTGAAGATGCCAGCCATAGATGCAGGCGAAACAACAAGAATAAACTTTTCTAGAACACAGCCTCACAGCCTTCGACTTCACATATATATAATGTGTTTGTTTATACTGCAGCGGAAGATAAAGGCCTCCAGATATCTTTGGCTGAACCTCACTACCTGTAAGTCTTTCTTTCCTGTGTGAAAGTGGGTCAGAGCAGTGAAACAGCTGCTAGCTGAAGCCTTTGTTTTTGTGCTCTTTCTCCTGTTCAGTTCTGCTGTTTGGCTATTCCTGGGTTAGTTTGTCCCCATCCTGTGTGCCAGGTGCCTCTTAGGGAGCCTGTCCTGAGTGGACAAAGAGGTCCATGCTGAGGGTGTTTTATGTTGGGCGCCTATCCCTCTGCCAGTCTGTCTTTCTACATTTTTATTTCTGAGATAGCACTTAGCATTTCTTCAAGCCTTTGTAGTTCCCCTGTGAGGACATCATGGTCCCCTGGGGATCCACAAATCCCAGGTTAAGAACCACTGTTGTAAACCATCTTTGGTCGAATGCCAGGAGAAAGTTGGGGTATAAATAAAATAAAAATTCAAAAAGTTAAAATATTTATGTATGTTGTATCTTGCTTTTCTGCTGACTGAGACTCAAAGTGACTTTCAGGATAAATTAAAACCAAACATCTAAAACGTTGTGGAGTACAAACGTTAAAAAAAGCATTGAAAAAAAGCATTCAATTAAAAACACTATTTTTTAAAACATTAACATTAAAACACTTAAAAAACATCAGAAAAACAACACACCTAATTTGCATATCACTTGTCCCTGATCAGTGAAGGCTGAAGACCTGTTTAAACAGGAAGGTCTTTGCCTGCCAGTGAAAAGACAAGGGGGGGGGGGCATATCGAACCTCCCTTCAAAGGTAAGGCTAGGAGCAGCTATAGAGAAGGCTCTCTCCCCTGTCCTCACCAGCTAAGCCTTGGCGGGCCGGGAGCTGGGATGGAGAGAAAGTCCTCCCCTGAAGATAGTAACACTCATGGTGAGACATTGGAAACAGACCGGCAGCCCATGAAGCTGTTTCAGCAATGGAGTTATATACTCCCTAAACCCAGCCCTGGACCGCAATCTAACTGATATTTTGAATCTGCTGAAGTTTCTGGTTTCCAAAGGCAGCCCCATGTAGAGTATGTTACAGTAATCCAATGAGGAGATAATCAAGGCATAGCTATCATAGCCAGATGTGTCTTCTCAAGATATGGGTGCAGCTGACACACTAGTTTTAACTGTGCAAACATACTCTTGGCCACCACTGAAATCTGGGCATCCAGGTTCAGGGTTGAGTCCAAGGGATTGTTTAGATGATGAAAAAAAAAATCCTCAAAACAATGTGGGCAGAATACCTTTTGTCCAGATGAGCTTCTGCCAGGATTTGCCATATTGGAAAGGATGGGGGGGGGGGTGAAAAGTAGTTTGCGATTACAGCTTTTGCTCTTTCTCGCAATCTTTTTTTTTTTAAGTATGTGAAAATGTGAAAGTAAAAATGTGATTGGTCTGATGTGTGTGTTGGAGGCTTGCTGGTGACAAAGTGGCTGGAGCTGCCATTGTTTTTTTTTCAGGGACATGATCCAGTGCTATTTTCAAGCGGCAGAGCAAAAAAAAAATTAAGATGTTTTTAAGCAGAAGCTCTTCCACATCTCTCAATTAACGACAAAAGGGGGGGGGATGGAGGTTGTTTTTTGGGAGATAACATGCTCCATGTGAACTACACATTTCCCATAGCTTCCCATGCCAGTCCACAATCTGGCTGCAGCTCTTTGGGTCAGCTGGCATTTCTGAGCAACTTTTTGATTTTATATCCTTGAAAATGTGAAATATAAAAATCCTTTCCCTGTAAAAATCTTATAAGCCTCTGAATGCTAGGAATATTGGTCATGTTCAAGATATAACACTTGTTCCTATCTGTTTATTGCAGAAGCAAGTGAAAGCAGAGATGGAGAAGACAGTTGCAAACTTCAGACAACTGCACCAGTTTCTGGAAGAACAAGAGAAGCTTCTGCTGGCCCAGATGGAAGAAGTGGTGACGGAGATCACAAGAAAGAGGGATGAGGGCTTGGTCAGAATTTCAAAGGAACTCTCCTCTCTTGAGAGTCTTGTCCAGGAGATGGAAGAAAAGTGTCGGCAACCACAAATGCAGCTCCTTCAGGTAAGATTATCAGAAACAGATTGGGGTGGTCAGGGGTGAGAAAAGTATGGCCTGGGGACTGCATGTGACCTCTGGCCCCTCTCTTGTGGCACCCAAATCCCTTTCAAGTCTCCCAAAATTTCCAGCCCCCACTTTGGGGTAGAAATTGGGTACAATTTGGGAGCAACTTTTACCTACAAATTATGCAGAAAGCTCTCCAAATGTGTGAAGATAATCTATCTATCCCTCCCAGACGCCCCCATCACCAGCAAATACCTGTTTCAGGGTCTCTCTCAAAATGGCAAGAGGAAGTAATGCCACATCTCTTCCTTTTTCCATTCAGAGAGAGATCTGAAGCATAGATTCAAAGGTATTTTGGCATGCTGGCTGGTCAGCCTGAAAGGAGCAATGTGGGAGGGAAATTGGCCATTGGTCCCTGGGCAGTTGCTGTGCTAATGTGTTGTGACCTAAAACCTCATCTGCTCTTTGTGTGGTGCTTATGAGCTTTCCAGAAGTATCTTTTTGACCACTGTTGGGAGGAGGAAGCAGAACTACACAGACTCCTGGTTCTGTTCAGCTGGGCTTCTCCCATGTACTCCTTTGGGATTGGTGGATCCACTTTTATTGATAGAATCCCTCATATTCATGAATGGCATCCTTCATATTTTCCAGGGTTACTCTGCTTTCCAAAATTATTTTTTTGCCTTAGAAGAGACCACACATTTTATTGGACTATCTGTGCATAGAAAATGAGGAGGAAATATGTAGCCCTGCCTCGCTCCCAGCACAGCTTCCACTTGCTGAATCTGCTTCACTTAATGTATATCACAGTTCCTTTCTTTTGTGACAGTTGGCAACATAGACAAAGGCCTTCTTAGGCCTTCTTGTATACAGTATGACCCCCATATCCATGGGGGATAGGATCCTGGAAGCACAAAACTGTGGATAATAGTGAACTATTTTGAAGTCAGTGACATCCAGCCCACGCATACCATAGTGTCACAATGGAGGACCTAGATATTCCTAGAGAGAACACCCCCTAGGCATTTTCTAGTTCCTTAGTGTGACTCTATGGTTAACCTCTGGCGGAAGCATACCATAGAATCACACTGGAGGACCTAGAAAATGCCTAGAGAGAACATATTTTTTTAGACGTGGGTAAGTGAAGCCTCAGGCACCGGTCCCATGGATATAGGGTTTTTACTGTAATATTGTATCCTTACTCATCAGTCTTTGAGGGGAGTGGGCTTATGTAAAAACATTCACTGTTGAACATGGGTGGGCCAGGGTGTCACCCTAGTATAGCATGGCATGTGACAAGCATTCACTCCCATCTTCTTTCTTTTTGTTTTTCTCCAGGATGGTAAAAGAATTTTTCTGAGGTAACTGGATCCCAATTGTTTCTATTATTGTTATGCAATGGTGAGAAGGGTCTGTATATAGTATGTGTGTCCAGAGGAGAGGGATCAAGATGGTAAAAGGTTTAGAAATTAAACCCTAAGGGAAATAGATGAGGGAATTTGGTATGTTTAGTCTAGAGAAGAGAAGATTGAGAGGTGATGTGATAGCCAGTGGTTCTTAACCACAATGTCCTCACAGGGGGTCCGCAAAGGCTTGAAGGCTGCGTGGCTCACCTCCTCCCTGCAATGGAGTGGCCACATGACAGGAGCCAAGGCAAAGGCTGGCTGGCTTGGCCTGCACATTGCCATTCAACCTGCTCTAGCCACAAACTTGCAGGAAGAAGCAGAAGAAGTAAGAGCTGTTTGGAAGTGGAATACACTGCCTCGTAGTGTGGTGGAGTCTCCCTCTTTGGAGGTTTTTAAACAGAGGCTGGATGGCCATCTGTTGGGAATGATTTGATTGTGAATTCCCGCATGGCAGGGGGTTGGACTGGATGGCCCTTGAGGTTTCTTCTAACTCTCTGATTCTATGATTGTTCTCTCAGGGCTTGTCCACACTGGCCAAATACGCTGGCTTGCCCCATTCCGGAGCTCTGTAGTCCAAATGGCGCAGGACATTTACCCTGATCCAAATGACTCTCAGGGCAGATACAGGGCTGGAATGGGGGCAAGCTGGGATAGTGCCCAATAAACTGTTACAGGAAAATACCTGGTTTACCTGGGAAAAACCAGATTGGGCCCTGTGTGTCCACAGGAACCCATCTGGCATGCTGCTCCTCATTGCTGCCACTAGCTCCCTGGTTCTCCCGGAAGCCAGGCAGGGGTCCTGCAGCATGTGACCGAGACTGGTCACATGCAGGGGGGCTGCAGTCACATGTTGCAGGACTCTTGCCTGGCTTTTGAGTTATTTAGAAAATGGCGGTGGAAGCTTCAGAAATGGGTCAGTGTCATGTTTGGACTTGGCCTGTTTTCTGCAGGTAACAGGGGGAAGAGGAAACAGGCCACCTCTGTAGTGAGGATATGCCGGCAGGGAGCCGGTATATTCTGGCTAGTGTAGATGCCCCCCCCCCCCTTCCGTGGCTCTGTTTTGCTCCACTCTGGAATTCTGGATTGGATGGGTACTAAATTAATCTTGTTTTTCTCCACCAGCAGTAAGGAAAAGGAGACCTTTCAGAAACCAGTGGTTTTCCCTCCAGAAGTGAAGTGGAAAATTTGGGATGCCTGTGATATAAATCTCTTCCTAGTTAGTGTCATGAAGCAATTCAGAGGTAATAAAGAATTTATTGTACACCGAATGCTGTATTAGTTCAAAAGTGACGAGGACATGACTTTTTTGTTTTTTGATGTAGACTTGCATAATAGAAATTGCATAATAGAAATTGTTCCAGAAATTTGGGTGACACTCTGAGTGTGCATGAACAGAAGAACAGAGAGCAAATAAGCCTGCCTCACCAGCTACACCCATCATGTTAAACAAGCATAAATCTATCGTATGTTTAGCCTGGAAAAGAGAAAGTTAAGAAGTGACATGATAGCCATGTTTAAATATTTGAAGGGATGTCACATTGAGGATGGAGCAAGCTTGTTTTCTGCTGCTCCAGAAACTAGGACACCGAGCAATGGATTCAACTACAGGAAAAGAGATTGCACCTTCTTGACAGTAAGAGCTGTTCCACAGTGGAATGTGCTGCCTCTGTGTGTGGTGGTGTCTTCTTCTCTGGATGTTTTTTAAACCGAGGCTGGATGGCCATCTGTCAGGCATGCTTTGATTGTGTATACCTGCAAAGCAGGGGGTTGGACTGAATGGCCCTTGTGGTCTCTTCCAACTCCATGATTCTATGATTCTAACACATCTACTTTGTTAACTAGAGTCTACCTGTATTGATGTTACAAGATGTACTATAGACACAATGGTCTGGTGCTTAATCTATCTATCTGTTTCTTTCCCCCAGATGGTGTGATATCAGGACAAAAATGGCAGAAAGGTACGTATCCAATGGAGGACCACATAGAAGTAGACAGTGGGAGAGGGAGGTGAGACTGGGAATGAGATTCCACTTTGTTTCTCATCCAATTCTTCCTGCTTTCTCTTTTTCCTTATCTCTTTCCATCCCTAACAGCAAACATCACTCTGGATCCAGACACAGCACACCCCCAACTCATCCTCTCTCAGGACCATAAGAGTGTGAGATGGGAAGAAAAATGTCAGAAACTGCCAATGAAAACGGAAAGATTTGATAAAAAATATATCGTGTTGGGCTGCAAAGAATTCACAGCAGGGAGACATTTCTGGGAAGCTGATGTAGGAAGTGAAGGGGAATGGGCTGTGGGGGTCGCCAGGAAGTCTGTGAAAAGAAAAGGCTCAATTGAATTTAATCCTAAAGGAGGGATCTGGGAAATGGGGAAGTGGGCAGGGCACTACAGAGCCCCCAATCCCTCTCCTGACTCTCTTCTCTTCCTGAACGAGGAGCCCAAGAGGATCCGAGTGTCTCTGAACAGTGCAGCAGGCCAGGTGGCTTTTTATGATGCAGACACAGCAGCCCCTGTCTACACCTTCTCAGCATGCTCATTCTCAGGAGAGACCCTTCTCCCCTTCTTTTGGGTGAGGCAGAACGGTTACCTCAAAATTTCTTAAAGAAATGTAGAAGCCTGCTTCATAGACCCAAATAATGGGATTGTTTTCATATAAGGGCTGGGTTTAAACAAATAAAGTAAAATAAAAGATGTATTTGTAAGGATCATGTTAAAGACTGTTAAAATCACTTAAAGCATATTGAAAATGTAGTTTTAATAAAAGATCTTAAAAGCACATCACTTACACACACTACAGCTCCATCATTAAAATTCAAAATTCAGAAGCCTGCCTAAAGCCTGCCTAGGACACTCCCTTTTCTCCCGAAAGGAAATCTGTAGCTGTGAATACACATTGAGTTCACATTATAATGGGTTATATGATGCTAATGTGGATCAAACCAGAATAGGATACTGCACACTGGAGCTGAATTATTTTACAGGTGAAGATGCCGTCTAACTGTCGGGTATTGGCATTCCCAAACTCAGAGAGCACAAGCTTCAGGGTTCATCAGAAAGCTTTATTGCCAGAAATCCAGGAACTATACAATACTGTATAAAATTGTTGCTGAGACAGAGAGCTTAATGGTTACATTCTAAGTTAAAAGCATTTTACAGTCAACAAAATTTGGTGGGCTGCATAACTATTGGTTGTCCATAATCCACTGACACAAGCATTCCTTAAACCAAAAGTTACCATTTTCCCAGCGTCTCTAGCCTTAAAGCTTAAAGCATTAATTTCAGCTGCCTTGTTATACCCTTTCCCAAGCAAAGCCCAGCAAGCTAGGCATACATCATTTCACCCCTACACAGACTGCTATGCACACCCTACACCAATGCCACAGGGAAACTAATGAATATGGCAGGAGCAAAAGGGTCCAATCCAGACACTAACACTCAAAACGCTCTTGTGCGCTTATTCCATTTTTTTTAACCTTTAATGAATTTCTTTTAGCATGATAAAAGATGAACAAAGCAGTAGGAGAATAGGAGGAAAGCAAATAGAAAATGTCAATGTTTGGATTTCTTGAAAAATTATTCGACTGAGGCAGAGTGATTATATAGTACAAGTCCTGTCTGGAGGCATCCTTGGCATATACTAAATTAATAGAATGTATGAATGGGATTACTGTAATGCACTCAATTTGGGATTGTCCTTGAAGATGACTCGCAAGCTGCAGCTAGTGTAAAATGCTGCACATAGATGGGTTTGCAGTCCCCCTGAGGGTGCAGGTCCCTATCTTGGGAGCACTCTTGAACCCATCTTTGTCACTGGAGGCCCAAATGGACTTTATGGCTCAGAGCACTTGGAGTCAATGTTGAGTGGTGTGCCAGCCTTTCTTGGGCACAGTAGTTCATGCACTAGTAAATTCCCAATTAGGCTACTCCAATGCACTGTATTTGGGACTATCCTTGAAGGTGACTCAGGAGCTGCAGCTAGTGCAAAACTATCACCTAGATAGTTGAGCAGAATACCATATATACACTGTATTACACTGGGAATCCCACTGGCTGCCAATAAGTTTCCAGTCTAAATTCAAGATGCTAGTAATGACAAGGCCCTAAACAACAGGGCCATCAATATCTGAAGGAAACTGAGGCTTGACTGGGAATAGAAATGTGCTGGAGGTGCCCTCTTCTCTAGCCCACCAGTGGAAGCAAGCGTTGCATGAGGACAAAGAAGAGGACCTTCTCTGCTGTGGACCCTTTGTTGTGGGATTGCCTCCCTGTAAAAGTTTGATTGGTACTGATGCTTTAATTCTGGTGCCAAGTTAAAATTAAAGTTTTTATTAGAACCCTTGGAGTGCAGTCCAGAGATCTTGTAATGTAGAACAGGATATAATAATCATAGATCTGTAGGCTAGAATGGGCCATCATCCTTGGTGTCCTTGCTAGAATCAGGGCTTGGAGCGGTGTTGTTGTTGTTGTTGTTTTTAGGAGGGGGGAGGAAGACTACAATTTCCAGAGTCCTCCAGCCAGCATTCTAGGAAATTTAGTCCAATAAAATAAAATAAAATAAAAAACCCTTCTCCAAACTAGCTGGAATAAATTACTAATTTTTGAGCAGGTAGGTGAGAATGCATTCTGTACAGAAGAAAATTCATATATACATACAGACACACACGTGTGTGCGCATGTTGAAGAAAGCAGTTGGAACAACACTGTTATATTTGGATGCCAAAGGGATAGCCTTAAACTGAAATAGCTTTAATAAAATGATTGAAAACAGGTACAGGTATGCATAAGGCATCAGTGTTCCAGCTTCTACCTTTCCTATAAATGGAAAATTGTTTTTGAATTAAATTAAGGGGAAAATGACAATTTCATTATTTTTGAAAGCCACCCAAGACTGGAGGAGGGCAAACATTGTCCCCATCTTCAAAAAGGGGGAAAAAGAAGATCCCAACAATTATCGTCCAGTTAGCCTGCCATCAATACCAGGGAAGATTCTAGAGCAGATCATTAAACAGAGAGTCTGTGAACATTTAGAAGGCAATGCCATAATCACAAAAAGTCAACATGGGTTTCAGAGAAACAAGTCATGCCAGACTAATCTGATCTCTTTTTCTGATAAAATTACCAGCTTGGTAGATGAAGGAACGCTGTGGATATTGCATACCTTGATTTCAGTAAGGCCTTTGACAAGGTTCCCCACGACATTCTTGCAAACAAGCTTGTAAAATGTGGGCTAGACAAGTTAACTTTTAAATGGATTTGTAATTGGTTGACCGGCCGAACCCAAAGGGTGCTCAGCAATGGCTCCTCTTCATCTTGGAAAGATGTGACCAGTGGGGTGCCACAAGGTTCGGTCCTGGGCCCAGTGCTATTCAACATCTTTATCAATGACTTAGATGAGGGAATTAGGGGCATACTTATCAAATTTGCAGATGACACCAAATTGGGAGGAGTAGCTAATACCCTGGAGGACAGGATCAAAATTCAAAATGACCTGGATAAACTGGAGAGCTGGACCAAAGCTAACAAAATGAAATTCAATACAGAGAAATGTAAGGTACTGCACTTAGGGCGAAAAAATGAAATGCATAGATATAGGATGGGGGAGACCTGGCTGAATGAGACTACGTGCGAAAGGGATCTAGGGGGCCGTTTACACGATGAAAATGTCCTGGGAAGAATTCGTGTCGATCCCTGGCAGTTTACACGTAGATCGGGTCGGGTACGTGATTTTCGGAAGGGGGGCCACCTTTTATCACTCAACCTGCGGGACTTCCAGTCCCGCGGTTTGTGCCGGTTTTTAAAAAAGTCACTGGAGGATTCGGAAAATCGGAAATGTAAACAGCGTGGGACAAAATGTCCCGGTACTGGGATGACCGGAAATGGTGACTGGGGGCGGGCTTAGAGATCAGCGACCAGAAAAGGAGGGGTCAGTCACCCATTCAACTTATCCAGCCTCACCAGCCGAAAACAAAGGCATCCCTTCCAGCTGCATGAAGGTTGATGTGTGTGTGCGCGCGCGCGTGTACTCAATCACCTTTTTAAATGGATTTCTACACTGCAAACCCTTCAGCTTTACCTTTTCCTCAACTGCCTGGTATTCCAGCCTCTGAGCGAATGAACACCCTTTAATTCCCCCTCTGTGCCTGTGCCTTTAAAATTGTCTGCCGATAGCTGGTTTGCTGTAATGGTTAACATTTTAAAGGGGAGACCCAACCCCCCCTCCCACCTCCCTCGGCTTGATCTCCCTGTGTCTGAGCGAAAGATCTCAGTCTGGTCTTTCAAAGAAATTGCAAGCCCCTACTCAGCTTGCTTTCGAAAGGAAAGGAGATGGTTTAATTGTTCCTCCGTCTGAGGTCTTTGAGAAGTGCCTTCTGCCTCTGTTTCAAGGGTTAACTTTTTTTAAAGAAGCAAGGGGAATACCAAACCTCTGCCCCCCTGCTTCCCCCCCCCAGCCAGCCAATTGCAGCGCTCCTGGCACGGAACTTTGAAGGAAGTGCGTCACCGAGGTTGTGAAAACACGAGTAATCGCATACTTGATTGACAGCCAAAAAACCCAAAGAAACAAACAAACAAAAAAAAACCCCTACAACCTAAAAAAACCCAGAACTTTGGACGTGTAAATATCAGTCACGGGATCACCTGGGATATCCAGATCAGTGACATAAATCGTATAAACAGCGAGGGGTGGATTCGTGATCAGAAAATCGCGGTAAGCACCGTGACAATTTCTGTCGTGTAACTGGCACACTGGAGTCCTAGTAGACCACAAGTTGAACATGAGTCAACAGTGTGATGCGGCAGCTAAAAAGGCCAATGCGATTTTGGGCTGCATCAATAGAAGTATAGTGTCCAGATCAAGGGAAGTAATAGTGCCGCTCTATTCTGCCTTGGTCAGACCTCACCTAGAATACTGTGTCCAGTTCTGGGCACCACAGAATATGTATAAATCCATTCTCAGAATATGTATGAATCCATTCTGTGACATAGTTACAGCTTGATCATAGCCCTTATCGATTAAACTGTTTCTTTTTAGGAGAAACAGGCCAAACAGGAAAGGAGGAGGAATAGCATTATATGTCAGGGATACTTACACCAGTGAAGTGATCCATGACATCAATACTGGAAGCCAGGTGGAGAGCATCTGGATAAAAATTAAAGGGGAGGGAAACAACAGGGATGTTATTGTGGGACTCTACTACAGACCCCCAAATCAGACGGAGGAATTGGATGATGCCTTTCTAGAACAGATGAACACACACGCAGAAATGAGAGATGTAGTAGTGATGGGTGACTTCAACTATCCTGATATTTGCTGGCAATCTAACTCAACCAAAACTTCAAGGTCTAGCAAATTCCTTACATGCCTGGAAGACAATTTCATGGTCCAAAAGGTGGAAGAGGCAACAAGGGGGTCAGCTATTTTAGATCTGATCCTAACCAGATCTAAATGAAGATGGGAACAATGTTTGCCCTCCTCCAGTCTGCTGGGACTTCTCCTGTTCTCCAGGAGTTCTCAAAGATTATTGCCAATGGCTCTGAGATTATATTTGCCAGCTCTTTTAATACTCTTGGATGTAGTTCATCTGGTCCTGGAGATTTAAATTAATTTAGATTAAGAAGGTATTCCTGTACTACCTCTTTACTTATTTTGAGCTGGATTTCCCCTATTGTGTCCTCTGTTCCATTCTCCTCAGGTTGGTCCTCCTTTTCCTTTTCTGAAAACACTGAGGCAAAGAAGGTGTTGAGTAATTCTGCCTTTTCTCTGTCCCCTGTTAGCATCTTGCCATCTTCTCCACGTAGTGGCCGTATCATTTCCTTCTTCCTCCTTTTGCTGCGGACATACCCAAAAAAACCCTTTTTATTGTTCTTAACCTCCCTAGCAAGCCTGAGCTCATTCTGCGCTTTAGCTTTTCTGACTTTACTCCTACACATGTTCGCTATCTGTTTGAATTCTTCTTTGGCGATTTCCCCCCTTTTCCATTTCCTATACATGTTCCGTTTAAAACTTAGCTCCATTGAAAGTTCTTTAGTCATCCATCCTGGTTTCTTGAGACACCTCCCATTTTTCTTCCTCAATGGTACTGTTTGAAATTGTGCCTTCAGTATCTCCCTTTTGAGAAAGTCCCATCCGTCTTGAGGTCTCTTCTCTTTTAGTATTCCTGACCATGGGATCACCCCCAGTATTCCCTGAGTTTATTGAAATCAGCTCTCCTAAACTCAAGAATGCGTGTCTGACTATGCCTGGCTTCTCCTTTCCATTGTATAACAAACTCCAGGAGAACATGATCACTCTCACCTAAGGATCCTACCACTTGCACCCCATTAACCAGGTCATCTCTGTTGGTGATCCCAACAATTATCGTCCAGTTAGTCTGACATCAATACGAGGGAAGATTCTAGAGCAGATCATTAAACAGAGAGTCTGTGAACATTTAGAAGGCAATGCCATGATCACAAAAAGTCAACATGGGTTTCAGAGAAACAAGTCATGCCAGACTAATCTGATCTCTTTTTTTTGATAAAGTTACCAGCTTGGTAGATGAAGGGAATGCTGTGGCTTTGACAAGGTTCCCCATGACATTCTTGCAAACAAGCTTGTAAAATGTGGGCTAGACAAGTTAACTGTTCAATGGATTTGTAATTGGTTGACCGGCCGAACCCAAAGGGTGCTCAGCAATGGCTCCTCTTCGTCTTGGAAAGATGTGACCAGTGGGGTGCCACAGGGTTCTGTCCTGGGCCCAGTGCTATTCAACATCTTTATCAATGACTTGGATGAGGGAATTAGGGGCATACTTATCAAATTTGCAGATGACACCAAATTAGGAGGAGTAGCTAATACCCTAGAGGATAGGATCAAAATTCAGAATGACCTGGAAAGACTGGAGAGCTGGGCCAAAGCTAACAAAATGAAATTCAATACGGAGAAATGTAAAGTACTGCATTTAGGGCGGAAAAATGAAATGCATAAATATAGGATGGGAGAGACCTGGCTAATGAGACTACGTGCGAAAGGGATCTAGGAGTCCTAGTAGACCACAAGTTGAGCATGAGCCAGCAGTGCGATGCAGCAGCTAAAAAGGCCAATGCGATGTTGGGCTGTATCAATAGAAGTATAGTGTCTAGATCAAGGGAAGTAGTGGTGCCGCTCTATTCTGCCTTGGTCAGACCTCACCTGGAGTACTGTGTCCAGTTCTGGGCACCACAATTAAAAAAGGATATTGACAAATTGGAGCGTGTCCAGAGAAGGGCAACTAAAATGGTGAAAGGTCTGGAAACCATGCCTTATGAGGAGAGACTTAGGGAGCTGGGTATGTTTAGCCTGGAAAAAAGATGGTTAAGAGGCGATATGATAGCCCTGTTTAAGTATTTGAAGGGGTGTCACATTGAGGATGGAGCAGGCTTGTTTTCTGCTGCTCCAGAGACTGGAACACGGAGCAATGGATGCAAGCTCCAGGAACAGAGATTCCACCTCAACATTAGGAGGAACTTTCTGACAGTAAGGTTTTGTTCACCAGTGGAACACACTCCCTCAGAGCATGGTGGGGTCTCCTTCCTTGGAGGTCTTTAAACAGAGGCTGGATGGCCATCTGTCAGGGATGCTTTGATCATGATTTCCTGCATGGCAGGGGGTTGGACTGGATGGCCCTCGTGGTCTCTTCCAACTCTGCAATTCTATGATTCTATGAAACTTCCATGCTCTGGGTTCCTAATTATTATACATTGCTTTCACAATTCCTAATGGGATTTTATTTTCCTTTTTCCTCAAGCAGGTGATGAACGTGACATTGAGGATGATTAGGAGGCAGCTCTGATATCATCAGAAATGAGCAAGCATAACACAGGAAAAGAGTCTTTGAAATATCAAAGGAACAAAGGAAACCAATCAAATAAAGGAAAGAAGAAATTGTTTACTTCTCAAGGGTCTGACACCGGAAGAGGAAAGTGTCTTGTCTGTTGGAAAAATTTCAAAGATAAATGGCTTTTAAAGCTACACTGCAGAAGCCACATGGGGAAAAACCATATCAGTGCATTGAATTTGGAAAGAGCTTCAGTCAGTGTGGAAAACTGCATTCACATCAAAAACCCACACAGGGGAGAAACCCTATGAATGCCTGGAATGTGGAAAGAGCTTCAGTATCCATGGAAACCTAAAATTACATCAAAGAACCCACATAGGAGAAAAACCATATACTTGCATGGAATGCAGGAAGAGCTTCCGCCTGAATGATCATCTGCGTTCATATCAGAGAACCCACACAGGAGAGAAACCCTATAATTGCTTGGTATGTGAACGGAGATTCAGTCAGCGTGGGCATCTGCATTTGCATCAAAGAACCCACACAGGGGAGAAACCATATAAATGCCTGGAATGCAGAAAGAGCTTCAGTGAGAATGAGAGTGCAAAGGGAGCGAAGACACAGGAGACTGGGCGGGGGACGAGGCAAACCGGGTACATTCGCCCCTCTCCTCTGCCTTTGCCCACTTTGGGGAGGAATTGAAGGCGGAGGAGAGGGGCGAATGCAGCGGTTTGCCTCGCCCGCTGATCATCTGCGTCTTTGCTCCCTTCACAAATGGAGCGAAGATGCAGGAGACCGGGTGGGGGGGCGAGGCAAACCGGGTACATTCGTCCCTCTCCTCCACCTTCGCCCCCTTCACTGATTTTGGTATCCATGGGGGATCCTGGAACGAAACCCCAGCGAATATGAAGGGACAACTGTATATATATGGTTTGGGTATGTTTCCTTTCCCAGTTTGCTAACTGGCGGTTTAGAAGACATACCCAACCAATCCCCTCACTCCCTCAGCCAATCACCACCCGCATGCAAATTCCCTCTCCACCTCACAATCCACTTCTGGCACTCAATCAGCATCTACACCCCCAGCCTCACAAGGGCCCCTCCCTCCTCTCAGTCCCTCAGCCAACCACCCACATGTTAAAAAAATGCAATTCCCTCCCCCCCACAATAATACCATGTAGCTGAACCATGTGAAAGGAACACTGCCACTCCAAGTGCCACACTGCAACCACCGCTTGAAACCCCAGCAGGGCACATAACGGTGTATGTTACACCAGGCACACTAATACTAATACTAATACTAATACTAATACTAATACAATTACACCAGCGGCTCTTAACCTTTTCTTTACCAGGAACCCCCTTTAAATATCTTTTGTTGCCATGGATCACCAAGGCTTAACTCAAGATTTAAAAGCCTAACTACAACAACAACAATCCAATTATGCCAGTGGCTCTTAAACTTTCCTTTACCAGGGACCCCAAAAACAAAAGCTTCAGCTAGCAGCTGTTTCACAACTCTGACCCACTTTCACACACAGAAAGACTTACAGACAGTGAGGTTCAGCCAAAAATACCTGGAGGTCTTTATCTTCAGTTTCAGTATAAACAAATATAGTATATACACAGCAAACCTCATTAACAAAGTCAACAGTAATTTCTCAAACAGCCATCAACACTCCTCTTTCTCCACAACACCAACCCCCACACAATGCATTGGGTGCTTTGGCTATATAGGAGTGTTGGCTAGTCATCCCTCTGCCTAGCCAAAGCTATGAACAAACCCACTTTAGCCGTGCTAGTCTGTGCTCTGTTGTTCCAACAATTTTCCTTTTGCACTTAAAGCAATATTACCCTGACAGAAGGAGCGGGGAATGGGTTCAAGGTTTTGCATGTCCACCCCATATCTATTTCTTCACCACCATTCTAAAACTGTTCTTCCTTTTCCTCTGCTTTCGTTCTAACTCTAGAGAGGAACAAAGATACAGAATTTTCCCCAGAGGGCCACCATCTCCGTTGATAGCCCTGTTTTTGTGGTACCTGTTGGAAAATCCAGCATTCTTTATCACCCCCTCCTTGCTGTTAGAGCAATTGGGGATTAGCTTCCTGCATGCCTAAACCCACTCTGCTTTCTTTATGTCATGTCTTCTTGTTTGCTCAACTCTCCATTGAGACAGTTTTAGTCTTCATATTTTTCCCTAAAAGGATTAACACCCTAGGATGCACTCCTACAGTAATTGATAGAGGTCGGCATATCTGATTGTTTCCTTGTGCACAGAAATGGCTTCAGGACATCAAGTGCTGCAAACTGAGGAGTGTTTTAAGGCTTGTCTAGATGTGTAATTTACCTTGTCCCCATCTTAGAGCCCTACAGTTCAGATGATGCAGGGTTTTTACCCTGTTTTGACCCTGGGCAGTCCTCACAACCCCTGGGGCAAAGACAGGACAAAGATAGGGTAAAGCCTGATAAAATATTTCAGCAAAAGACTTGGGGAAAATGTTTCTTTGCAGAAACTGGAGCTCCAATGTGCTTCCAGAACTGAGGTGAGGAGAGGGGGAAGAACACCAGTCACAAACCACAAAGGAATGTCAAATATTCATTCTGGCTCCCTTTGTCCTCTGTTTGGCAAATCCCAGATATTTTTCACAGCAATTATGCAGCACACTCACCACAGTCAACTCTTTGCTCCCACTTCAGCTGCCATGGCTGCATCCTATGGAATCCTGAGGTTTGTTGTTTTGTAGTCTTTCAAATTTACTGCCAGAGAGTTGTGGCACTTTAGACAACTACAAACCCCAGGATTCCCTAGGATGCAGCTATGGCAGTTAAGATGGGACCAAAGCGTTGTTACTCTGTAATGTGAAAGGAGCTCACATCACATCACATCACATCACATCACATCACATCACAGGGAAAGATGATAATGATCAGTAAAGTGGAAGAAAAGAGAAAGACTGCATCACAGGTGGATCAGCTCAATCAAGGAAACCATGGACCTGAGTTTGCAATACCTGAGCAGTGCTGTTGACCAGGGCTCATGGAGGTCTCTCCTTCATAGGGTCACCATAAATCAAAGCTGACTTGATGCCAAATAACAACAACAAACAGCAAACCTTCTATTTTCATGCTTGATACTTTCCTGGGAGTGTATATTTTTCAGTCTTATGCACAGTTATCTCAGAACAAACCTCAATGAACACAGGGGGAGTGACTTCTGAGTAATCTCTAGTCCATACCAGTGAAAACCCCCAAATCCCCCCCCCAAATCCAGCCCGATAATGCCACACAATGTGTGGCCTTTCCCCCAAATCTGGTGCAATAGTGACACACAATGCATAGCCCTATTTGCACCAGACTTGGGGATTACCCCCTTAACCCTGGGTTTTAGAAAACTCAGTTTTCTCCAGAGTTTGCTTGAAACTCTGGAGAAAACTGCGATGTAAACAATTCATCTACACTGGATTCAGGGGGTGGGGTGGGGAGGAGAGGAAGGACAAGCACTGCCTGAGGTGCTGCCATTCCCACCCCCCCCCATTCTGCTTCTCATTCCATATAGCCCCAGCAGTAGTCATTCTCTGAGGTCTGAACACCCAGGGAGCCCCGCCATCACAAGGGTAGCTGCCCATTCTGACTTAAAAAAGAAACACTACTGCTGAGGCTTTGCTTTTCTGGCACACAATTGCCCCTCTGAGCTTTGGGAAAAGCAAAACTCCAGTGGAGGTCTCTCTCTCTGAAGCCAGAATGGGCAATTAGCTTCAAAACGGTGGGGAGGGCTGCCTGTTCTGACTTCAGAGAGGGTGACTAGTGCTGAGGCATTGCTTTTCCTGGAGCTCAGAGTCAAGCATAAGGAACAGCTTAGAATAGAAGCCAGGGGCTCAGTTACACAGCAGTTTTTATTGTGATAGTTTGCGCTTTAGCGCATTTTTCGCACCAGTGCCGCAGAGTCTACATGATTTAGAGTGAAACTGGTTGATCTGGTTAGTTTTTGGCTTTGTAGTTCACACAGACAAAGGTGGGGTCTGTGGCCTCCCAAGCACATCTGGGGGGAGATGCTGGGAAGCTGAGAGGGAGGGAGGGAAAGAGAGAGAGCGCACTGGCACCTTTCCCTCCCTCTTCTTTCCAAAGCAAGAAGTGTGGGAGGAAGGAGGGAGCCTTTCAGCCACCGAGGAGCTATCCCCCCCCCGTTGCCAAGAGGAAGGAAGACAGGTCTGGGGGGGGATGATCACTCAGCTGGCACAGGCAATGGAGTTACAGGCTCTCCCTTGGCCCTGCTTCCCTCAAGCCCCCCTTACCCTTACCCCCCCTCTCTCTCTCACACACACACGTGATCACAGCAGGGCAAGGGAGCGAACAGCCAGAAGGATGATTGGGAATAGCACTGGTATAATAACAGTGGCTGGCTCTTTTCGTTTGAGGCTCCCCTCGCATTTCTTGAAAGTCTGCTCCCTCCGCAGTCAGTCCAACCAATCACGGCTCAGCTCTGCTGTGGCTGTTTCGGGAAGATT
The DNA here is from genome assembly GCA_030847615.1 of Gambelia wislizenii. Classification (NCBI taxonomy): domain Eukaryota; kingdom Metazoa; phylum Chordata; class Lepidosauria; order Squamata; family Crotaphytidae; genus Gambelia; species Gambelia wislizenii. The sequence continues at coordinate 35,778,116 of JAUMIR010000002.1, forward strand.
GCTGGTAGTTCCCACAGACTTTTGCAAAATGGTAGTTCACACAATCGATAGTGCGCTAAGTTGCACAACTTTTTTAAAAGTTGGGAAAAGTTGGAAAGCCTGTATTATGCTACTTTTGTGTTTTTTTAGCTCCCCCCCTTCTGAATGAGGTGACTTTGTGACATGATGTGTAGGAACTATTAGGAGTCTTAGTGAATTCTTCACAGATTTATTTTGCCATGTATTTGACCCCCAAGTAAAAATCCGAATGCAGATTCAGGCTTTGGCAGGTGTGGCGCTTAAATCTGGGCCAAAGTAGTCTGAATTTCATCTGGATTTTTATCCATCATGTAGTCAACTGTAAAAAGGCCGTGGCTACTGGTTCCCCCTTCAGGTATTCTGAACCCACAACATCCTTAAGTGCATGATGCCCATCTTAGCTACAGCAGCAAAAGCAAAGTATGCAGGTGATGATGGGGACGCTGCATTCATAACCTAGCTTTCCTCCAATGAGCTGAAGGAGAAGTATGTGGCTCACACCTTCGTCAGTATTTCCTCACAACAACCCTGTGAGGTAGATCATGTTGAGAAAGAAGGACAAGACTACTGTCACCCCAGTAAGGAGCAGCTCCTAGATTTTCCAAGTTTCAGTTTAACACTTCAATTACAGTTGTCCCTCCACATTCACGGATTTGGCATTCATGGTTTTAAGTACTCACGGCTTGAAAATATTCTTAAAAAAATAATAATCCAAAAAGCAAATCTTGATTTTGCCTTTTTATATAAGAGACACCATTTTGCTCTGCCATTGCATATAATGGGACTTGAGTATTCACGGATTTGGGTATTCACGGGGGGTCCTGGAACCAAACCCCAGCCAATGTGAAGGGACAACTGTATTATGCCACCATGACTCGCCTTGCAGCTTCTTTTAGCAAACTCCTCAAACCCACCCAGTTCTGCTGGAAGCAAGTTCACAGGAACTCTGCGAATGGGCTTGTTTGCTTTCCTTCTTTGGCCTTAATGGTGTTTGATGGGGAAGGGGAAGAAGATACAGCATCCCTGCTGTGCTGGCTGTGCAGCAAAACACAACAAATCCAAAATCCACAAGCAGTGATACCTTTTTTGGGCCAACAAGGTCTCAAGAGAATCTGGATCTCAAGAGAAGTTACTTTTCTGTTGCTAATGGGAGTTGAAATTTTATTACTTGTCTTTTATTTCTCTTTGTCCCTAGTCTTCACACAGCCAAGAAGGGGAGCAGTTTCTGCCAGCATTGAAATATCTCAGTGCCATATTAACTGACAACATTTCAGACAGAATGTAGGCCTGTGACTCTAACATTGTCATTATTTTTCTCCTGTAAGATTTTAAATATCTTTGGCTGATGAAGAAGCCAGTGAAGCTTTGAAAGCTTGCACAATATATTTTATGCTTTGGAGTTAGCCCAATGAAGATGGTAGGTGGACATTCCAAGAGCTCCTGATCAGCTGCTATGTGGAGTCCGGTTGTGCCACCTCCTCCATCTCAGTGCTTTTTAATTCGCTCCCTGCTTATTTTATTCTACAAGCCACATGAAGGGGGTGGAGCTTTTAGTTTGGTGCCATTTTGGTTCTCACCATTTCTGAGCAGCCTTTCTCATGGCAAAAGTAGGAGATGAGATGTTCAGCTCAGCTTCATGTTACTCAGAAGATTGAGTTGTTGCAGCTCTTAAAAATTCAAAGCAAAATGAATCTCATATCCAGGAGCAAGGTTGTTAGTTTTACCGTACGGGCTAAATCCTACTAGTGATCCCAACTAAGGTAGAGCCACTGAATGAATTGTTGAATGTTAAGTCAAGATTTATGTAAATCACATTGATTCAGTGGGTCTACTCTAATTGGGACTATCAATAGAATCCAAGCCACCATCCCCAACAAAGTGGAAATTTTGGCAGCCACAACTAGAGTAGACCTATTGATTCAGTGAGGTTTACATACATGTTGACTCAATCAATCTACTTTGGCCTTGATTATGTATAGGATTCAGGCTTCTGTGTCTTAATTCTGGAATAAAATCTACAAAGTAAAGGGTCATTTACTCCTAAATACCCTAAAGGTACCAGACCCCACCTGATCTTAGAAGCTAAGCAGGATCAGCCCTGGTCAGTACTTGGATGGGAGAGCATCAATGGTATTACATTCAGCACCTTTTATAGTAGTAGCTCAGACCTGCTGCCAGACTTTCAGAACCATGGACAGCTCACTCACTTTGACAGCAGGTAAACCAGAATCTGCCCCCCCAACAGAAGTTTGGTAAATTGCGCCTAATAAAGAGATTTGCATTATTGCATTCTAAATAGCCTTTAACTCTGAATCTACAACCTAAGGTGAACCAAAGCATAGCCATATTTAATCCAGTACAATCTTTTTCCATGATACCAACCTTACCCTCATTCGAGAATGAGAGTATTTGCTGAATTTGTGAGAGTGAATGGTGAGAACCATTGTTTCTTGGAGAACTATGTATCATTTTAATTCTACTTCAGAACAGTAAATGAGCTTAAGTTTTAACACTGGATATAGACATTGTTCTTTTTTAACATTACTGTCTCAGTTGTAACACTGCATGAGATGAAGTCATGGGAAACCTAGGATGTACACACCTGCAAACTTGTCTCCAAATTGTCACGATGATTGTCACTATGCAAGATTATAAATTTCTTAATTCCCCCTCCCCCAAAAAACACTCCTTTTTACTCCTGATCCAGGTGGCTCTGTTGTGCTTTCTTGGGTGGAGTGGAAACTCTTTGGCCAAAGAAAAGTTATCTTTCCCTACTGATTCAGGGTTCACCTGCAATCCACACATACACCTGAGTCTTGCTGTGACAAATATCTGGCCACTTACACTATGTGGCATACAATGCAAAAGAGAACATGGCTTACACATGTATGACCCACTGGGATTCCCTTTTCTAATCCAGAATTAGGCAGACAAAGAGCTTAGAGGAAGGTGTGTTTTTTTTTAATTCCAGTTCCCAGCATCCCTCAGTTAGCACGGCCACTTGGGATTCTTGGAGCTACACCCCAAAAATAATTTAGATATCTAGATCCAAGCATAAATTACATTAGATCAACAAGTGTCTCTAACTCCCACAAAAACAGTAGCTCTTGGATTTGAAGTAGACCTCTAGTATCTCTAATGTTTTGTACCTGATGTGGACATTGGGTCCTTCCACACTACACAAGTATAGCATTGTACTTGCACATTATACTTTTATGGCACTTTAACTGCCATGGTTACATTCTGTGGAATCCTGGGATTTTCAGTTTAGAGAGAGATGCTTACAATTCTCAGCCAGAGAGCTCTAGTGCTTCACCAAACTGCAAATCCCAAGATTCCACAAGGCGCAGCCATGGCAGTTAAAGTGGGATCATAGAGGTAGAATTGGATAGTGTGAAAGGGCTCTCGGTATTTGGATATCCAGGCAATCTCAGTAGGTATCTGTTTCTCCCTTCCATCACCCTGAACATCACCATTTTACAACAGGCTCCAATTTCTAAAATCTCAAAAGTTGTTGGAGAAATAACCCCAAATAGATTACAGAAAACCCAAAACTGTCCTTCCCATTCTGCACAACCACTAAGAAGGTAGCAGCCCTTTCCTTGTTTATCTAGACACCCTAATTAAAAAGGAGAAAGCTGGGTACACAATCTGTCACTGTGCCTCTTCATTTCTCTTGCTCATATTGGATCTCTTTTTTCCATGCATGTTCCTTGAGGGCCATCATGGCGTAGTAGTTTGAGTGTTGGGCTATGACTGGAAAACAGGGTTCGAATCCCCCATTGAGCCATGGAAACCCACTGCATGACCTTGGGCAAGTCATATTCTCTCAGCCTCAGAGGAAGGCAAAGGCAAAAAAACCCTGCTGAACAGATCTTTCCAAGAAAACCCCTTGGGGCACCATAAATTGGAAATGGCTTGAAGGGAATACACTGCCTCTTAATGTGGTGGAGTCTCCTTTGGAGGTTTTTAAAGAGAGGCAGGATGCCCTTTTGTCAGGAATGATTTGATTGTTTATTCCTGCATGGCAGGGGGTTGGACTGGATGGCCCTTGAGGTCTCTTCCAATTCTGATTCTATGAAACAACTTTGGCTTCACAAGTCTTGTACTGTACTCAACCTTTCTCAGCCTCCCCCCCCCCCGTGGAACCCTTGAAACAATTTTCAGGTCTCAGGGAACCTCTGCCTAAAATTATTACAGTTGTCCATATTTGCTGGGGTTTGGTTCCAGGATCCCCCCCCCATGGATACCCAAATCCATGCATATTCAAGTCCCATTATATGCAATGGCATAGCAAAATGGTGTCCCTTATATAAGATGGCAAAATCAAGGTTTGCTTTTTGGGTTACTATTTTTTAAAGAATATTTTCAAACCGTGAATACTTAAATCCGTGGATACCAAATCCGTGGATACGGAGGGACAACTGATAGTGTATATCTTTTTTCCCCAGTCTCAATATCTCTCTGAACCCCTACTCTTGTGGAACCCTGGTTGAGAAACCCTGCTTGCACTTGTGAAGGCTACAAAGGGTTGTGAAGCACAATTGTCAGCTTGCACTACAAAGAAAAGCTCTGGTGGGAAATCCAGGTGATTTTCACAGGGAACCGGAAATCTATGGCTCGTCGGATTAGTTACTCTCACCTTACCTCTATGGCTTTGATGCCGTTGTAAAAAAAAGGAAAGGAAGGGAACACACCTCCCTGCGAAAGAACAGCGCGTTCTAAAAGGAGGAGCTGATTGGCTGGAGCCGGGCGTTCGGTGGCTCCGCCTCCTCATTTGCGTATTCGTTCGCTCCCTGCCTGCTTATTGGACAAGACGCGTGGAGGAAGGTGAGCGCGTGCGGTGTTTCCGGGGTGGCTGCAGGTTTGGCGCGCTTTGGCCTTTGGTGCACTGACTCGTGGCGCTTGGACTCGAAGCCAGGTTTTTGCATTGACTTTTTTGGACACCCGAGCTGGATGCATGCGCTGAGGCTGCCGGATTTGCAGGTAAAGCGAATCGGATTGCAGGGTTTTACTCTGGAGGAAAGCCCTACAGAGTCCAGCGTGATTTATTCGCCCGTGGGTGCCTTTGCTGTGGCATGTCCAGTGGTGGGTGAAAAGAAAAAAAAAAATCTGTGACCATGACAGTTCTGCAGATCAAAGCTTCATGATGGACAGATCCACACTACACAACTAATACAGTTTGAAACTGGATTAGTTGCCAACAGGCTCCTTCCCATGGAATCCTGGGATTTGTAGTTTTACAAGGGCTTTAGTGGCTTCACATCGGGAGGCATGGAGACGCACTAGATTTTCAGACAACACTGTTATAGTATAACTATTCCACTTTATTTGCTATGGCTGCCTCCTGTTGAATCCTGGGAGTTGCAGTTTAGGGAGGGGCATTTACAACTCTCAGCCAGAGAGAGTTTAGGCCTCACTAAACTACAAACCCCAGAATTCCACAGTAGGAAGCCAGAGCCATTAAAGTGGAATAGTAACACCGTAACAGTGTAGTCTGAAAATCTCCGCACTATCCACAATGCTGCAGCCTTCTTTGAGAACTCACGCCAAACAAGTCTTGAAGAGAAACGACAACGCAGAAAGAATCACAACCCGGTAACATCACCCAAGGAGACCTTCTGTGCTTTCTGCAACCAGACTTGTTTATCTCGGATTGGCCTTTTTAGTCATCAGCGCGCTTGCAGAAAGCACAGGATGAGTCCTTCCTGAATCTTCGTTTGCGAAGAAAAGCCAGAGAGAGAGAGCCTTCTCTGCCTAGAAGTGCTGGTGCCTCACTAAACTACAAATCCCAGGATTCCATAGGAAGGAGCCATGGCAAATAACCCAGTTTCAGACTGGAGTTATTTGTGTTGTGTGGACTTGGCTTAAAACTGGGTCAAGAGACCCCATATGAGGTCACCTAACTGAATGTGGGAGCTGCAAAAAATTTGGCAACAGCAAAAGATTTGGTATATGTATACCAAAGAATTGTTTTAAAATACATTTCTTTGTGATTTATTATCAATAAATGTTTGATTTGTATACCTATTTTATATACCTATATACTCAGGGTCGCGTAAAAATTTCTCAGGCGCAAAGGGGTCGCAAGTGGAAAAAGTTTAAGAAGCCCTGCTGTAAAGCAGTTTTCCCCGACACTGGTGCCCTTCAGTTGCGTTGGATTGGAACTTCCATCACCCCTGGGAAGAATCTGGAAAGAGTTACTTTTTGGATTACAGCTCCCAGAATCCCCAGCCACTTAGGACACATGGGGGTGGAGATTCTGGGGTCTGTACTTGAAAGGCAAACTTTTTCAAGCTCTGTACCTAGACTAGTTGTGGATGATAGCACCAAGGATGAATCTACACTACAGAAATATTCCAGCTTGAAAGTGGATTATTTGCCATGGCTGTTTCCTATGGAATCCTGGGATCTGTAGTTTTACAAGGCCTTTAATCTTCTCTGCCCAAGAGTGCTGGTTCCTCATCAAACTACAAGTCCCAGCCTTGGAGAAAAAAGCAGGTTATAAATAAATTATTATTGGTGTTATTATTGTTGTCATTATTATTATTATTATTTAGGCAAGTGGTGGAAAGGAGTGCAGAGGTCACGGAGTGCTACAACTGAGAGAGAAAGAGAGAGACCAAACAAGAAGATTGTCTGGAACTGAGAAACAGAGATGCAGACAAGAGGTGAGCAGCCAACAGGTCTGTCTTCTAGTTTCGAGCATTCTGCAAAAGGTGTGGGAAAAACAGAAGGCTGTCTTTTACTGAGTCACATCACTGGTCCATTTAGCCTAGAATCTGACTGTTTGCAAGGACTCTCCAGAATGTCTCTCATTATCCTTCCTAGAGATCCCTGGCTTTCCGTGGTCATCTGCCATCCAAGTCAAGGCCTCTTCTAGAGTACTGCATTCAATTCTGGGTGCCTCATTTTAAGAAGAATATAGACAAGTTCAGAGAAGGGCAACCGGGATGACAAGTTATAGAGAACAAAACATACGAGGAGAAGCTGGGCATGCTTAGCCTGGTGAAGAGAAGACTGAGGGGCGACATGAATGCACTCTTTAAATATTTAAAGGCCTGTCACAGAGAGGAGGGGGCTGCCCCAGAAGGTAGAGTCAGGTCTAATGCTTTTATGTTACAGGAGGGCAGATTTAAATTGAATATTATCAGCAGCTTCTAATTGATAATTCCTGAGTGGGCTCAACTACGGAGGAGTCTTAGTAGTCCAATTTTGCCTCATTATTTTTGGGAATTCAGCCTCCCTGCTTAGTCTCTGGAGGGGTTGAGCCGCCTTTCTCCCAAATTCTGAGGTCCATGAAAAGATTTTGGACTTAAAGTCTACCCTGCTTACTCCCACAGTCCATTCTCAGTCTTCATCCCTTTCCCCAGTCTCAAACTGCAAAGTGAATGCAAAAAGTATCCAATAAGGTCATCAATACAAATGAACCCTTTCATGCCACTGGACAGCTGTTAACCATGATACTAACAAGGACTGAAAATCCATCTGGCTGGTGGCAGAGGCCCAACTCACTACACAAGGCAACGAGAGAGAAAGTATTAGGTATAGGGAATTTACCTGGCATTGCCTGGGTTGATGGGGGATTATTTTACTTATGATTTAATGAGAGAGGTTTGAGGAGCTGCACCTACAGTCCTTACCATTTATTTCATACCAAGTCTCCTTCTTTGGAGGTTTTTAAACAGAGGCTGTATGGGCCATCTGTTGGGAGTGCTTTCATTGTGTATTCCTACACGGCAGGGGGTTGGGCTAGATGGCCTTTGTGGTCTCTTCCAATTCTGTGATTCTAAGTCCTATTCAAAATGGATGGAGACCAGCAGTTTAAGAAAAAGGCAAAGTTTGCCAGTTGCTCCCAAATATGCTTGAAACATTTTGGGATGCCAGCCTAAATCTATACCTCATGCTGGAAAACCTGGTTCCAAAGTGGACATCCTTGAAGGAGAAAATGAAATCCAAAAAGTTGGCTCAAGAGGGAGCCAAAGCAGTTGATGGATCGAGTCCCAATCTAACAATGGTGGTTTCATTTTGGCCCCATCAAATAATAATACACCACATTTTGTGTAGGAATGCTGGCATACTTCAGTGAACAAAGCCTCCTTTTTAGAAAGTCTTTTTATGTCTTGCAGCCCTCCTTTCTTCCTTGTCCTCTCTCTAGCTGGAGTGTTGTTGTTTTTTTTAAGCAGCATCAGTATTGGGAGAATGATAAAGAAAAACTGAAAAAACAGTGTTGGTGTTGGGTTGTAGCAGTATGTTTGTGGTAAACAATGCAGTAAACAAAACCTGAGCTGGGAAAGAGTGGGATTCTACTCTAGCTAATCCTACTGGAGAGGACACATGCCTTAAAGTTGCACTGGAAAATGCCTAGAGAGGTGTCCTGTCTAGTTATCACTAGGTCCTCCAATGCAACTCTATGGTATATTTGCACATGAAGTCATTTATTATGCTATTATCCATGGTCTCTCTTATACACGGCAAGTCCAGGATACGGATACAGAGGGGTGGGGTGGGCAACCTATACTGTTATAGATTTAGTATTTCTTTAATCTTTTGGTATACTGCTAAGGCTTTTCCAGAGAGACTCCACAGAGAAAGATAAATAGTTCTAATCCTGGCAGGAGCCCAGGATGCCCTGTCGGATAAAAGTCCCACTTGGAGACAGACATGGCTGTAGGAATCCTTTGATCAATTCAGTTCCTCATTAGTTTATGAGTTTTAAAATTTCTAGGTTAACCAGCTCATCTGTTTTATTGTAGGCCATGTTGCTGCTGCAGCTGCTGCCAAGGCAGGCACAAGCCAGGCAGAGATGGTTGCAGAGCAGATGCAACCATACAAGGAGAGGAATGTGGAAGAGCAGCAGCCGACAACCTCAGTGACCACTCTGCAGCAAGTACCGTGGTTTGGCTTCGATGAAGCCCTCACATTTGTGAGCCAGACGGGGAATAACGTGGTTGTGCAGTGCAATTACTGCCTGCCAATGACCAAGTACGTTAGATCAGCAGTCAGCACCTCATCTAACGTGAAGCTGCATTTCAAGGTGGGCATTGTTCATGCTGGGTTGCTTTGGGTGTAAAAAGAAGTGGAGAATAATAGAAAGACGTGTCTGATGTTTGACACTATCGCGTATTATCTATTTATTTGTATGATTTAAATATAAGTTGCCTTTTCATAGAATCATAGAATTGGAAGAGACCACAAGGGCCATCTACTCCAACCCCCTGCCGTGCAGGATTACATAATCAAAGCACTCCTGACAGATGACCATTCAGCCTCTGTTTAAACACCTACAAAGTGGAGCCCCCCCTCCACACACTCTAAGGCAGCACATTCCACTGCCAAAAAGCTCTTACTGTCAGAAAGTTCTTCCTAAAGTTTAGGTGGAATCCTTTGTCCTATAGTTTGAGTCTATTGCTCCATGTCCTAGTCTCTGGAGCAGCAGAAAAAAAGCTCACTCCATCCTCAGTATGGCATCCCTTCAAATATTTAAACATGGCTATCATGTCCCATCTCAACCTTCTCTTCTCCAGGCTAAACATACCCAGCACCCTAAGCCACTCCTCATAAGGCATGGCTTCCAGACCTGCCACCATCCTGGTCGCCCTCCTCTGGACACATTCCAGCTTCTCAATATCTTTCCTGAATTGCGCTGCCCAGAACTGGACACAGTATTCCAGGTGAGGTCTGACCAAAGCGGAATAGAGTAGCACAATTACTTCCCTTGATCTAGACACTATACCCCTATTAATGCAGCCTAGAATTGCATTAGCTTTTTTAGCTGCCACATCACTCTGCTGACTCATGTTCAGCTTGTGGTCCATGAAAACTCCTAGATCCTCTTCGCATGTACTGCCCTCAAGCCATGTGTCACCCATCATATATCTGTGCATTTCATTTTTACTGCCCAAGTGTAGTAATCCTACATTTCTCCCTGTTGAAATTTTCAGTTTGTTTGTTTTTTAAATTTGTGTTGTCCTCCCTTCTTTCTTTTCAGCGGGAACATCCAGAGAAGCTGAGAGAAATTCTTGCATTTATAGGAGGAGGTGGAAGGAAGAGGAGGAGGTGTCGGTATTCTGGACAAATGATGTATGGTGGTGGTGGTGATAGTTCCACCGCTGTGGAAATGGCACAGAGGCAGATGACCTTTGGCAATTGGGCGTTTGGCAGGGAGCTGGTCACCCAGAACATTCTGGACAGGAGACTCATGGATTATATTGTGGAAGAGACTGTGCCACTCCAGACTGTGGACAAGCCAACCTTCAGAGCGCTGGTCGGCCTGGGGCTTCCAAAAGACCTCCACATAATGTGTGCCAAGACTCTGAGAGGCCAAATTGAAGAGAGAGCAGCTGACGTGCGAGAAGTACTTAGGAACCGGATGGATGCTGTCAATTATGTGGCAACCACAGCAGATTGCTGGGCCAGTGGTGAGAAGACTTTCTTATGGGTAACGGCCCACTGGATCAACCCAACTACCCTGAAGCGTGAGTGCGGAGCCTTGGCTTGCAAGCGTCTAAAAGGGCACCACACATACAGTGCCCTCATGAAAGCATTGCAGGAGGTCTACGTACAGTATGGGATTCACAATAAGGTTGTGTGTGTTACGACTGACAGTGGCTTCAACTTGGTTAAAGCATTCCAAGTTTCCAAGGTCAAAGATGCGTTTGACATTGGTGGTGATGAAGATGATGATGGTTGTGATGATGACAACCAGGAGGAAGCTGAGATAGAATTTGTGCCCATCTCTGAAATCCTAAACACAGGCAACAAAATGAAGAAAGAAGCAACAAAATCAGAGGAGTCTTTCTCTTTGCCTCCACACCAGAGGTGTGCCAGCCACACTCTCAGCCTGGTGGTGACGCAGGACATAGAAGCCATGGCTTCAGACTCCTCCAAAAACAGTCCTCTTGGTCCTTTCAGGAAACACTTACTTTCCTTGATGGGAAAGTGCAGAAAACTCTGGTCCAAGCAGAACCAGTCAGTCAATGTTGCACAGTACATTTGTGAGCAGTGTGGTGTCCACCTCAAGGTCCCAAGCAACAAAACTGGATGGAATTCCACCTTTGAAGCCTTGAAGCAAGTGAGTGAGCTTCTGTCCACTGTGCCAGAGAAAGTGGATGCTGTAATGAACCAGTGCTCCTTGGGCAGGATCACAAAAGCTGAGCGCCTGGTGGTTCAGGAGTACACAGAGATCTTGGGACCGCTTGCCCGGGCGCTAGACATCCTACAACGGGAGGGCAACATGTTCATGGGGTATCTCTTGCCCACTCTCTATGGCCTGGACCTCAAGTTACAGAGGCTGAAAAAGAAAGCTGAACCATACGTATACTGCCAACCATTGTTGGGTGGTGTGCACAAGGCCGTAAGAAAGCGGTTTGCACATATTTGGGAGGATAAGAACCTTCTTCTGGCGGCCTGCCTACATCCTCTCTTCAAGCTGGACTGGTTGCAAGCTTCTGAGTGTAGTATAAACAGGTGAGAATAGCAGATAATAGGTGCCCTTCAGCTGGGTCATCACACCAAGACTGGGCCTGGGTGTATGAAATCCAGCATTCTGGTTTTTCCCCCACCAGTAGCCAATCCAGATGTAACAGGGATCTTTATAACCCTTTCTTTAAAACCCTTTAGACCAGTTGTTTTTAGCTTGGGGTCTGGGGACCACCAGGAGTCCACAATGTCCTCACAGGGGGTCCACGAACATTTGAAAGTTGCTTGGCCCACCTCCTCCCTGCAGTGGAGTGGCCACATGACAGGAGCCAAGGCTGGCTGGCTGGGACTGCGCATTGCCATTCAAACTGCTCTAGCCACAAACTTGCAGGAAGAAGCAAAAGAAAAGTCTTCTCTCCCCCTTCAGTGCCTCTGAGGGAAGGCTTAATGGATGGTGTAATTGTGTTGTTGTTGTTATTATGTGTTGTTGTTTTAAATCTTGAGTTAAGTCTTGGGGGTCTGTGGCAACAAAGGATATTTAAAGGGGTCCCTGGTAAAGGAAAGGTTAAGAACTACTGCTTTAGGCCGAGGGTTACAGTCAGCACAAGATGGGCATAAAGCAGTGGCTCTTAACCTTTTCTTTACCAGGGACCTGCTTTAGATATATTTGGTACTGAGGACCCCCAAGACTTAACTCAAGATTTAAAAAACAACAAACAACAATAACAATACAATTACACCATCCATTAAACTTTCCCTCAGAGGCACTGGAGGGAGAGGGAAGACTTTCTCCTGCTTCTTCCTGCAAGTTTGTGGCTGGAGTGGATTGAATGGCAATGCACAGGCTAAGCCAGCCAGCCTTTGCCTTGGCTCCTGTCGTGTGGCCGCTCCATGCAGGGAGGTGGGCCAAGCAGGCTTCAAGGCTTCACGGACCCCCTCTGAGGACATTGCAGACCCTTGGGGGTCCATGGACCACATGTTTAGAACCACTGGCATAAAGCATCCCAGGAGTCAACTGCCTTCACAGTGAAACAGTACCTCCCTTTGATTTCCTAACTTTTAAATGATAATAACATCCTCTCTCTCATAGGTCTGCCATGGAAGCTTTGTTGAAGTCTGAGCTGCAAGATATAATCAGCAAGGAAGCAGGCAGGCCTTCAGAAGAAGACCCGAAACTTGACAATGATGATTTCTTCTTTGACATTAAGTTTGAGAGAAAGAAATCAATGGAGGATATTGTAGAGGAGGAGGTCACGACTTACCTGAAGATTCCCAATGGGGAAGTGTTGTTGACATCACTATGTGGTTTTCCATACATTCGACAGAGTTTTCTGAAGCACAACACAGGCATTCATTCCTTCAAGTGTCGCAGCAGAATGCCTTTGCAGTACTGGTGGCAGCATAGCAGCTCTGAGAAAACAGACCTTGCCGGATGACCTCTTTGAGCACCTCATCCTTCTGAGACAGAACAGGATACTTCCAGCCTCCTGAATTTCAAAACAGACTTCATAAGCATTAAGTTAATCAGCAGTTTATCTGAGAACCACATTTGAGGCAGGGGTGGGGAGTTGTGCGATCCTCCAGATATTGTTGGACTGCAGCTCCCAGCATTCCTTGCCACTGGCTAGAGTGACATGGTACCACACTGGTACCTCTGAGCATATCAAGAGGTCCAGGCAGCAAAAGTTGTTGTAGCAGAGTTTTCATTCTCCAGGCAAAGAAATAAGCACACAGACACAGGCGTGTCTCTAAACTATAGTTGTCCCCCCATATCTACAGATTTGGTATCCACAGATTTAAGTATTCACAGCTTGAAAATATTCTTTAAAAAATAATAATCCAAAAAGCAAACCTTGGTTTTGCCATCTTATATAAGGGACACCATTTTACTATGCCATTGCATATAATGGTACACAGCATACAGTATAGTACAGTCCTGTCACTGCAAAGCCCGAACAGAACTGCTTACAGTCATGTAGCATATAGTAACAGTATACAGAAACATTGGTTCTCACACAGATACACTCACTCTCCCATGGAGAAAAGAGTTCCTGCCAAGGTTAGCTTCCCAAGCCTTTCATCTTGATACTCAGGCCAGCTGCATATGCCTCTCACCACTGGCCCCTGCAGGCTGTTACATGTTACACTTGCTCTGTACAGTATAAATTTATCAGGCTGTAGATCCCATTATCCTCACATAGAGTTTCTGGGAATTGCAGCCCAGCTGGATGGCTGCATAATTCTACCCCAGTTTAAAGCAAGGCGGCAACTTGGGTAGTTCGGGGGCCAATTTTGTGTGTGTCTCCCCCCACAACCTGCTGGGAGCCATGCCCCTCAACACTGTACTGCCAAAATTTAATGAAATAATTATTATGGCAAATTAAGGCAGTGAACCTCGAAAACCTCTTTGAGGGAAACATGTTCTGCATGTTGTTTTAAAGGTCTTTATTTCCCCTGGTTCGCAGGCAAACCGGGGTGGCCTGAATGGGGATTGGGTGGCTCAAGCCCCCCCCCCAAAAGCTGTGAGGAGGCCACATGTTGTCTACTTGTGATTTAAAGTATTCAAATGTTATCAATATAAATATTTATATGCGTTCATGTATTTTGTTGCTGGTGTATGGGTGGGGTATGATTCTGGGTAAATATTCTGGATAAAGGTTACCAATTTTCTTCTAGTTGGTATATATTTATTATCAGTTCTTGTTGTTGGTGTATATTTATTATCTTATAGTGCAGACTGTGGGCCTCATGTGCCTCCCCCCCGCCCAGGTTATTTTTGAGGGCCCAGGCCTCTTGCCACCCAAGAGGCAGAGTTTCCAAATCTGGGTAGGTTTTTAAGCATGTCCACTGGCTGGAGAATTCTGGGAGTTGGAGTCCAAAAAGTTGTTTTTTGTATGAGTATCTTGAAAGCTTGAGATAAATACAGGAGTATACTCCCGTGGAAGG